>OW026417.1:0-10000000 GCA_932274075.1 Diarsia rubi | reverse complement strand
AATTTTAGCTTACACACGTTTCGTTTATAAAAGTTTTTCTAAGAACGTATTTGAGTATTTTACTAGCATTCATGTAAGATCAATTAAATTAATCGCATAATTTTGTTGAGTGCTAGTTAATTTAAGGTTCACATGACCTACTTCTAATAAACTCTACTACAAGAGGCTTATTAGAAACTATAGTTTAGAAGAAAAAAATCGAGAAAGCAAAGTTGTTTTTTTTCTCTTTTTAGGGTTCCGTACGTCAAAAGGAAAAATGCGGAAACCTTATAGGATCACTTTGTTGTCCGTCCGTCCGTCTGTCTATCAAGACCACTTTTCTCAGGAACCCGTGGAAGTATCAAGCTGACATTTATATCAAATATTCAGGTCTATTGTCCCTTAAATCTGTGCTAAAATATAATATATGCCGCAAATTGACGCAAATTATCGACACTCGCAAGGGAATCAAAACCTACAGGGTACTTCCCGTGAACAAATCTTGAAATTTGTAAGAAAGCAACGTCTTATAGCACAGATAAAGGAAAATTTGCGAAAAGCGTACATTTTTGGTTACATCATAATAATATGTATAATAAAAATATTTTGAATAATTTTAAACATTGTTTGTACGGAACTCTCGGTACAAGAGTCTGACTCGCACTTGACCAGTTTTTCAGAAGTAGTGAAGCTTGTAGTGGTACGACTGTTGGACTCTCAAGTCATAGGTCTCAAGTCCGAACTCAAGACACGCATTTCAGATTTTTCGGCAAATTAAAATATTTCGAAGAAACTAGCCTGAGGGATATTTCTCGACGGCATGTAAAGCTTAGTCAAAGGCCAAAACTCTGACACCTATTAGGCACTAACCACACGATTAGCAATGGTTTCCTTTTCAGATAATATTCGAATGTTAATCTTGTTACCGCTGTTCTAATAGCGTCACAAATAAAATTTACCCTTTCAAATAAATGTACGATTTAAGGGCATAAAAAGGTACACCCACACAACGCACACAGGTGCATTTCATTAAATTTGTGTAAGAATAATTTATTTTGTAAACCGAACGGTGTTCTGTGGTCTCTTCCAAACACATTTTGTAACCTGATCTAAATACGGTAAATTAGGAATGACAAACGCGATTAAACGGACCGCCATGTTTGGTATAGCTTAATTAAGGATTACGTTACCAAAAAGGACACAAATTACATCCACGTTATTCAGAGGTCGAAGGGTGCAGAAAAAATGGGAGTTTTTATTATAGATTTTATCCGATGTTCCGAATTTTGGTTAATATTTCGAAAATTCGCCTCAATTTCACCTTTACTCAGGTGTTAATTACTTCATTCCTCGAGCCGAAACAGCATTCAGCAAGGAAATTTAAATTTAAAAACTCTTGTTATTCCAAAAAATAACGAAATTTACGACTGCAAAAATGTATGTATTATTAATGTCTACAATGTAACATTTATCCTGAAACACGGCCTCGCTACCTTAAAAATAGGTATTTATAACTCAGCTACGAAACCTAACGAGGCTACATTATATTCCTCACTTCCCAGTGATAAATCAAGACACTCAAACGAAGCAACAATTCTACAAAAGCAGCAACAAATCATTACGACGTTCCGTACATCCACGTCCCTAAATAAAAATCCGTTGAAGCGTACGTTGGCAACATTCGACTCGTTTATGTAAATCTTGTTGGTGCGTGCTGATGTATTCACGCCTTCTGATTTTTATCGCTGAGTATTTGATTCACTGAGGTGTATGATATATTTACATTTTATCTTCTCATATGATATTATTTGAATGAAAGGAACCGGAATAGCGGAACGATTTGCCAATAGAAGTATTTTGTTGGTACTTGCGGAAGTGATTTTGACTTAGTTTTTGATACTGATTGCTTTGTTCTGATTGGTTTTATTTTAATGTTTGTTCCGAATAATTTGGCTGCTGGCGATGCAGGAATTTTTTAGAAACGATTTTGTAAATAAATAAAATGTTGCTACTGAAACGAAATAGGTTGATTTCATTCAATAATGTAGAGTGTTCACGGGCCTTAGCAGTTCCATACCAGATTAATAAAGCACTTTTCCGCAACCAATTTGAGTATTATTATACTTTAATTTAAGTGTTAAAAGATTATGCATTTAAAGAGTTCACACGAGTGAAGATACTTTAATACTCGGATATCAAGTTCATCCTGACCTAAATATGGCATTTTATCCACGATATGCATACACGTGCCTACATAATTTTACTAGCATGAAGTATTAGGGCGGAAATAAAAAAAATACTGCTGTACTATATTATAGTAGCAGTATTCCGTGGTTTCATGCAATAGCAAAAAAGTAATTCCAGACGAATTTACCCATGAATTTATTAGAAAAAGTGAACTGATTTTTGCTTAGAAGATAAAGACATAATCCCCATTTAAAAAAAAACCTCCCCATTTTGTGATACAGTAGGCTGATTGGGCTAGAGAGATATATATTTCATTTAATAAATTTATATCAGACCCTGATTTCATTTTTATATGGGCATAAATATATCTTAGCGTTTAAAACATCCACACCAGTTTCCTAATCCTTCCAGAAACATGTTCAACATGAGAGTAGGACGACAATCTCTGGTCGATAATTACACCAAAATATTTAGTTTCAGAAACTTTTTAAATAAGGGGCAAGTGCAATTATTGTTTTAGCATGTGTTGCTTGAGTGTACTTTAATGTTGAACACATCATCTGATTGTGATTTTTTATAAATAGAGAAGCATATGTAATTGCTTTTTAATGTTTTTAACGTGAGAAGGTTGCTATCGAGCCAAGTCGCAATTTGAAACATGCCGCTCTCTGTCTTCATTTTAATATCGGACCAACTATCCCCATGGAAGACAACAGCAGTGTCATCGGCGTAGGAAAATATATTTGCGTTTTCTACTTTTAGGTTACAAAGATCGTTAATGTAAGCTAGAAATAGTATGGGACCCCGAACACTACCCTGCGGTACCCCGAACAACACGTCACTGTCATCACTAATATATCCTCCAATCTTACCCGTCTAATTCCTGTCTGTGAGATAGTCTACGAAAAATTTGAGAGGAGTTCCCCTTATCCCAAGTTTCTCCAGTTTGGTCACCAGGGTGGGAACGGCAATATTAAAGCTAAATGCCTAAACTATAATTATTTCAAGTATTTTAATATTCAATTTTGCAATCTATATACGTAAAAAGCTCCTATTTCGAATTGCCACAAAAAAAACTTCATTACTATCCGTACACCAAAACTTCTTCATTTAAGAGAATACGAGACGGTGTTTTTTTTTTTGGGGGTTGGGAAATCTTCAAATAACCCCTCCCGCTCTTGGGCAGAGCGAAATGGAGTGTCAGTCTTCTACTGACAAAAAACCACCCATGTTCCTTCTTAGCCCTATATCTCTTACAACATCCCGCAGCCCCGAGGGGCGTCGGCCCTTACGGGCCCCTCCCATGTTGCTGACATCTCTTTGAAGCGCGCGTGGAACATGAACGCGCGAAAAAAACAAGCACATTTTAAATTAAACAAAACTTGGAAGCAGGCGGGGTTCATTCTATTTTCATTTCATAATTTAATATTCAAATGAACCCCGCCAGTTTTGTTTAATTTAAAATGTGCTTGTTTTTTGCTTTTCTGTCGGGTTTTTTAGTTTTTTAACTACTTTTTTTATTTATAACTTTTTAGTTCTTTCGTTGGTCGCGTAAAATACATCGCAGATGATTCATCTTTTGTGTTTGTTTATAGAATTTATGACTTTTAATTTATTTTAAACATATAGGTGTCATATATTTTTGTAATCTCCTTTTAAAACCCTTCATTTTGATACCCTACTCGATGGTAATGGATTTTTTTTATTTTTTCAAATCCACGATTTGGTCTTCAAAACCAGCAAGTATCTTTGTTTTTTTTTAAATTTAAATGTAGCCAGTGACACTCGCGCCATCAAGACGAATCTAACGACGTATATTTCATTCAAATCTCTTCATCCGTTTAGGAGTTATGAGGGAACAAAGAAACGGACATACATACATACATACTTACATACATACATACATACTTACATACATACATACATACTTACATACATACATACACGCCAAATACATAACCCTCCTTTTGGGCTTCGCCGCAGTCGGGTAAAAAGCCTTCTCTTTTTATGAATGTGGCGATGATTTTAACTCGAATAAAAAAAAATCTAACATTTTTTTATTCCGCGGATCGTCGCAATTCGTTGTTCTAAACCTTTTGTTATACTTTCCTTGAAACAGATAATTAATTTAGACAGTTAATTGACTTTCCGGAAGCAAAGTAAACGAAAAAATATCAAAAAAGTATTTAGTTAAAAGTTTCATTGATGTCTGGAAGTGCTTAATTGATTAAGTTTTCTTTTTATCATGTCTATTTAAACTGAACAGGAAATTCAATTTTTAGTCGCAAAAACATTGTGTTTTATAACAGACTTAAAAAAAGAAGGAGGTTCTTTGTTCCACTGTATTTTTATGTATGTTCACTGGTTTCTCCGCCAGCCTTTGACCGATTTCATTTTTATTTTCGCTTTTGTGTGATTGCTCCCATAGAAGTTTTGTCAAAATTTAAAAGGTTTAAAAAAGATGAAATGATAAGTAACATTATTTCAATAAAAAAACAAACGAATTCCAAAAAAAACAACTTTACTTTCGATAGTCGGTGGTAACACATAGCAATGAAACAAAAGAGGTCACCTTCTCTGGATACATAAACTCATATAGTACATACATACATTATAAGCTTAGCTAAAATATATTTCAGACGCTTACTGCCGCACTCAGAGAGCTTTAATAATTACTTAGGCCATCACTTAGTAAAGGTTTTGACAGTTTTGTCATATAATAGTATATCAAATCTTTACTAAGTGACCGCTTGAGTAATCATTATTAATATCTCTGAGTACCGCAGTTAGTCTTTGTTTTACGTAACTATCTAGGTTTTAATAAACAGGATCTTGTTTTAGGTTTGTCTAAGTATTATTATATTTGACGACACGGTTGGTGCAGTGGCTGAGCGATTGAACTGCTGCGCTGCGTGTCACGGGTTCGATCCCCGCACGGAACAAATATTTGTATGGTCTACAGATTCTTGTTTCGGGTCTGGGTATTTGTGTATGTGAGTTTAAATGTTTGTGAACGCACCCACGATACAGCAGAAATTCTTAGTGTACAATTTTTTTTAAACGTTGCCCACGTTTAAAAAAAATATGTGTGAGTATAGCTAGTCTTTCTAAGGTGTTCCTTCCCGGAGTTAACACTCACATCTGCATTATTCTACCTTTTGTTAGTCGCTCTCTCATTGTCTGCACTTAACCAAACCATCAGTCACTCTGTTTTAATGGGTAAACGGAGAGTTACTTTAATTTGGTTTTGAAGTATGCTTACTTAAAAAATCAAGGTAATAAAAGCGCCCGTTGGGGTTGCGGGTTGTTCGAAAGAGATACCGCCACCTCGGCACAAGGGCTGAGAAGGAACATGGGTGGTTTTTAGTCAGTAGAAATCTGACACTCCCTTACGCTCTGCCCAAGAGAGCCGATTAGAGATCTCTCTATCAGTATGAGAGTTAAACATATTTAACTGACGAAAGGACACCCTCCTTTACTATAAGGTACACCTCTGCCTAACTGTTCAGGGATTACCGGCGTGATGTTGTTTAAGCACGACTTTTGTGACGAGTTTGTGGGTTGTTCACATCTAAATAGGTATAACAGGATATAACCAAGTTTGGAAAGTAAATTAGTAGGTTTGTGGGTAGATATATTATGAGTATGTAATGTCCATCTTCATGATATGATCCTATGAACTCTTTTAAATCCCTGGGGTGGTCATGTGGTAATAAGGTTTAGTTATATAGCGAGGGTTATGAATTTTATAGTTTGTTGGTGGCCTAGTTTCGGCTGAGGCTTAATATTTTGTTTGATTAACTTTGGTTTAGTTAGATTATTCCTGAACTCAACATGGAATTGGTTGAATAGTTCTTTGTGATTTTTTTTATTTTGTCAACATTATTTTACATATTGGCTAAATAACAACACACAGGTCAACCTTCAGGTTAAGCCGCACTTGCTAAAGTTGGTCCGTGGATGAGTAACTCATTACCTACCGAGTTTCCTCCGTGCCTCGGAAAGCACGTTTAGTCGTTAGTTCCGAATGCCAATACGGTATTTCACCAAAAAAAAACAAATTAGTAAGTCTGTTAGATTTTCAAAAAAAATGGTTTTTGAAGATTTTTTTGTTTTCATAAAAATTTACGAAAATTAAACGTGTCAAAGATCATGAGTGGGGGCTTTTGACGTCACTTTGTGGGTAAAAAAAGTACTAACCTTGCAACGTCACACGACTTGACGCGACTTTTCAAAGCACTGTATCGTCTTCATCTTTTGTTTGAGTAAAAAAAGAAAAATAACGTGTCCATTATTCTTTGAAAATCTACCTGACGGACTAATTCGATTTTTTTGTTGAAATATAACCCTATTGTAGGTCTTAGCCAGTCCAACTTAAGGGTACCATATGATCCAGTACTAACTAGTTTATGTAGGTCAGATAGGCAATCCATGTAAAATACTAGCTGACCCACGCAACTTCGTCTGCGTCACAATAATATATAACTTACAACCTTCCTCGATAGATCGACTATCCAACATAGTAATATTTTTTCAATTAGTTTTCTAATGTTTAAAGAATATTCAAAGTCGTCTGAGTAATTTTTGAGTTAAATCATAACAAACAAAAAAAAACAATCTTTCCTCTCTATAATTTACTAGGTAAAAATTTAGATTACATTATTAAAGTGAGAATAAATTAGTATAGCTGCATCCGTTAAGACTGGAAGGTGACCCAAACTTGCTTGGAAAACCGTTAGGCAAATGATGGATAATTTATATTCTTCGTTGCACCTCAGCATTGTTCTTTATAAGAATATTAACTTCTTATCGTATGGGCACTAAAGTCTATCAGTCAATCAGGTGATTTAAGCCGGCATTTTCCTAGCCAATCTGGAAACAACTTTACAAAGTATGCTTCCCGTGGCAATCGAACCTACGACCACCGGGTCACAAGGCAAACGCCTAAACCATTAGACCATAGAGAAACATACGGAGAGTATTTACTGGTTCAACTCAAAATCACACGTTACATAACAATCCCATATAACAGACACTATAAAAATAGATTTGTACTCACAACAGTAACAAACAAAAAGGCAATCAGTGTTGCCAACCTGTCTGTGCAAAAAGCGACGTAGCAAACGAGGTTTTAAATTATGTTTCGGCTTTCGTCACTAATTGTGCCTCGGTTTACCTTGTTCCAGATTACATCGGTATTATATGCGTAATATGTTTGTTTGTTTTGTTATTGTTCTATTAAAACGTGGGACCAATACTAATAGAACATATATACCATACTATACTACACATGAGCAGCGGTGGCCCAGTGGTGGCGGCCCCGACTTACGAACAGTAGGTAAGTCGTTGTTTCGAACCCAGGCAGGCGCATTACTTTATGTAGTTTATTTCATTACCTCTACTCTCAAAACGGTGAAGGAAAACATTGTGAGAAAACCTGCATGTCTTGGAACCAAAAATTTGAAGGTATGTGACATCTACCAATCCCCACTAGCCAGGGGGGTGAATTAGAGTCCATCCCTCTACTAGAGAGGAGGCCTAAGTCCCAGCAGTGGGAACATTATAGGCTGATGATGATGATGTGATCAGCCTTACCAAGGAGTATCGTAGAGAATATTAACTGGGCTGTGGAGGTTAGATAGGTGGTCGCTCAATGTAAAATACTTGTAATTAGCTGCATCCGTTAGAATGGAAGCCGGTCCCAACATAGTTGAGGAAATGGCTTAGGTAGATGTTGATCCATACAAATATTAGTGAATTATTCATATAGATTATATTCTAATGCTCCGTTGCTCTGGTATTCGCAAGCTATATTACTGAGCACGAGATCTTGATGTCCATTACAAGTCGTATAAAAGTGTTATTGTGTTTATTCAATTAAGATTTTTCATTAGCTACTGAAGTCTGAATGTGTGCCCAGTTTGTAGCAACAGACTCAATTTCTAAGGCATAGGTTGACTTAGGTGACAACTCATACGAAAAATATTATAATCCGCGGTTTAAACGTCACCCTTTTAAAATTGAAGTCGAAGTTGCGGATGAGTCGCCACGTAAGTCAGTATTATGATCGGGTCATATCGTCGACATAGAAAAACAAACATTTGTTTAAAGGAACGTTGTCTGATCTTTGATGTCGTTGGTGGTTAGGAAATATTATTTAAAAAATCTCTCATAATCTATATATTATTACCTATATAAAAGAAAGTCGTGTTAGTTACACTATTCATAACTCAAGAACGGCTGAACCGATTTGGCTGAAAATTGGTAGGGAGGTAGCTTAAAACCAGGAGACGGACATAGGATTTTTCTTTTTTTTGGGTAGATACTTAGGTTGTATGTAGGTAGATAGGTAGGTAGTAGGTAGGTAGGTAGTAGGCAGGTAGTAGGCAGGTAGTAGGTAGGAAAAAGGGCATTGCAAGGCAGGTTCAGCTAGTTAAGCATAAAATGTAGAATTTTCAATAACAATCAGTAAGTGTACTTAAACAACTGTTGAAATCTGTATTATGTAACCTAACCTAACCCATTGGAGGTTTCAGGCATAGTGTTATGTTACATAAATATAAATATTTCAATAGGAACCATCAACTCAGTTGGCTAAACATGTCTGTACCGGTTCAACGTAGTGAACGTATATCACCATAACCATCACGCAAGACCGATGACTGATTACTCGATATTAAGGGTAAACGCTGCTGTTGCAGCCACGGAGCCTGGTTTTGTGTTACGGAATAAGCTTGCTCCCTTTTACCTATATGGGGCTTAAATATAACTGGCGATAGGTGGGTGTACTATTTGTTATACCTCTGCATAAACTTTTGGGGATTACAGGCGTTGTGTTATGTATGTGTTACGCAAAGCTACTGCGCCCCAACTAGCAAAGTAATCCTATAAAGAAAGATTATAAGTCTGTGACTACTAATAACGTTCTTATAGAGACATTGCGGTAGACTATTTAACTTATAATAGCATTTGCCAAGTCTTAAGATATTCAAGTGCATTATTTTTTATATCTCGGTCTTATAGTTCGCTACAAGACTGACCTATAAAACATCTATAGGACACTTTTACTAGTAATAGCATTTCACAAGCGCAGATATTCTCAAGAGCATTTGTTTTTATAACTCAGTCTTATAGTTAGCTACAAGATTTTCTTTTAGGACAATTTTAGGAATAAGTCTCCTATAATTGTTTACAGTAAAACTAAATAATCCAGAATAACATTTTGATCCTATAGTAGCATTTTGTAAGAAAACAAGATATAATAACATACTTAGCTGAGATGACTTTAAGTTTGCGCCGTAATAGTTTTGCTCGAGACTCTTTTAAATCTAATAGTACTTAATAAGAGCGCTATTTGATCAAAAAAGCTTATAAGCTACTAGATCAATAACTTTATTAGTAAACGTCAGCCATTTTATTGACATTCGGTTATTCCCCTTCGTCTTGAGAAAATAAGTTGAACATGAATTTAAGCGATTGGAAACGATTAAAAAGGAGTGGTGGTTACAGGAGAAAAGTGACAAATAGGTATAGAGAATTAATGAAGCCAGATTCTTCAGGAATAAAATCAACAGCATCAGGAAGTAATAAATCAAGCGCGTCAAGTGCGAACGTAGGTGAAGTAAATGAGGGTTCTGCGACCAAAAATATTTTTTCACCCCTAGTTCACCACTCAGAAAGTGAAGAAGATGAAAATGGGGAAGAATTCGATTTACATATCGAAGAAACCACTGACTATGAAAAAAATCATGAATTGCTTAAAGATATGCAAAGCTGGGCTATAAAATTTAATATACCTCACCTAGCCCTGAACGAACTATCTACTATTTTGAACAAGAGATTAAGTAATGTTTTACCTAAAGATGCTCGGACTTTATTACATACCAACAAAGAAACGTTGCATATTACAATCTCGGATCCAGGACAGTATTGGCACAACGGATTGATTAAATGCCTAAAAAATACGCTACAGGGGCTGGATTTAAATAGTTTAACAAATACGATTTCATTAAATATAAACATAGATGGGTTGCCAGTATACAAAAGTTCAAGACATCAACTCTGGCCTATTTTGTGTAACATCTTTGAAATATCCCACATTCCTCCCTTTGTGATTGGTAAATATACACTATTTCAATATCGTAGGTGCTTAGTTAAGTTATACATATAATACATATAATATTACTAAAAAATATATTTTTAAAGGGATTTATTCCGGTGAAGGAAAGCCATCTGATCTGAATGCATATTTGGGGTCTTTTGTGAAAGAAATGAGGGAACTTGAAGAAAATGGATTAGTCCTGTCGTCAAATGAATCTAGAACCAAAGTCAAAATAAGAGCCTTCATTTGTGATTCCCCAGCAAGGGCCTTGATTAAAGGCAAGTTTCGTATTGTTTTTTTTTTTTATAACTAGAAGATCATACGGGCAGACGGTCCACCTGATGGTAAGTGATCACCGCCACCCATAGACACCTGCAACACCGGGGGAATTGCTAGTGCATTGCCGACCTGGTTGAAGGACTCTTTTACGCTCATTTTTATATGATAAAAATATAAATGTAAAAATATGGATGTTTGTTCCGCTTTGACTCCTCAACGGCTGAATAGATTTGGATAAAATTTGGTAAGTAGCTAGATGAGGCACTGGATTAACTTTTGAACCAGTGGATTCAAAAGTACAACAAAACAAAACAAAGACAAAGTACCCACCACCTGACCTGACCGGACCTGTGCCCAGTCACTACTGGGCACAGGCCTCGCGATATAAAATGTAGTCCAGGCGAGCAAAGCCGCGAGTGGAAAGCTAGTTATTTAATATTGCTAAAGTATGATCTTTGTGATTATTCATTATAGCTTTCTGAACAGTGCCAGGGCTGCGTTGATGAACATTTATGGTTTGTCTATCACTACTGTTACGAGTATTAAAATACATTTTTTATTTTTTTAGGAGTCATAAATTTTAATGGAAAGCATGGCTGTCTGAAATGTACGGTGATTGGCGAATATTCACATAAATCAAACACTGTAACATTTCCTAAGTTCGATTGTCCTAAAAGAAACGATAAAGACTTTCGTGCAAAAAAATATGAAGAACACCACAAACATGACTCTCCATTATTGAAATTGAACATAGATATGATAGAGGATTTTCCTGTGGCAGATTCATTACACCTAATAGACCTTGGTTTGATGAAACGGTTGTTGATTGGATGGCGTGATGGAAAGTTGGGAAAATACCTAACCAAATGGAGTGCTCGAGATATTGATATTGTCAACAGTTTTTTACTGAATTGTCAAATGCCCAAAGAAATACACAGAAAAATGAGATCTGTAGATGTTTTGGCCCACTGGAAAGGTTCCGAATACCGATCTTTTTTTTACTATCTAAGTGTTATAATTTTGAAACACGTGCTCAAAACTGAACCATTTTATCATTTTTTAAACTTGTTTTGTGCTATAACGATTTGTTCAAATGAAAAGCATTTGCCACTCTTGCATATTGCTGAAAAAATGTTAGAAGATTTTACAGAAAGTTTTAAAACCTTCTACGGGCGAGACTACGTTACTAGTAACATACATAATTTAATACATATAGTTGAGGAAGTAAGAAAATTTGGAATTCTGCAAAAGTTTAATGCATATCCTTTTGAAAATAAACTATATACTATTAAACAAACTATCAGACAAGGAAATAATCCATTACAGCAAGTTGCGAGAAGAATAATTGAAAAACAGTTAATCGAAACAGAACATTTTAACGAAGAAATTGTACACTATCCATTTATAAAAAAGAACCAGCGAAGCGGTTTATTGGTTTTGCACCTAGAAACATATGTTTTATCATCAAAAGATGAAGACAAGTGGTTTCTTACTGACGAAAATCATGTAATAGAATTAAAATCCGTCATGTTGAAAGACAACATTAAGCAAGAAATAGAAATCACGGGATATCGTTTTTCTAATATCCACGACGTTTTCGAAAAACCATTAAAATCTTCTTTTTTAAATATTTATAAATGTGATTGTGCTGCTATTGAAAAATCGGAGGTAATTTGCAAAGTTCAAAATGTAAAATGTAAACTTGTTAGTATTAAATATAACTCAGAGATATTTTTCTTACCATTGTTACATACGCTGTGAATTTTAAGTATGAAGTGCATAAAATAAAACAATACTTTATTAAAATTATGTTTTATTCAAAATTAGATAATTATTTTTAAAGTCTTGGCAATCAGTCTCATTGATGAGTTATCAGCTACATTATGTTTCATTATTATAGCTTCTTCGTGCTAAATGATCTTAGCTGTCTTGTACTAATAAACGTTATAAGTTATAACAAATAAAACTTAACTAAAATCAACGAAATATTTCAGTGTAGTTATGTCATAAAGATAATTAGAAACCTATTTATAAATGCTTAAATTCTTTAACAATAAAATATCAACAAAGTTTAACACAATTATCTTAAGTCTGACTATTACAGTAGTCTGGTCTCACTATTAGCACGATTACAGTAAAGTAACTGTTTTTAACTATAAATGAAAGTTAAAAACTATAAATTTTCTCAATAAAAAGTCATGAAAAAAGTATAAAAAAGGAACACCATCATAGTGTAAAGTAGTCTTTTAAAAATCAACTAAAACTAATAAAAATGAACTGTATAATTCATTTTTGTTAGTTTTAGTTACAAAATTTCCGCATAGGTACTTACCATTTATATAAATGCAAAAGTCACATAATCACATAATACAAACAGATAACAATATTTTTAGTAACTAGATCAAAATTAAATACTCAGGATAGGTTCCTGATGAGTTATCAGCTACATTATGTTTCATTATTATAGCTTCTTCGTGCTAAATGATCTTAGCTGTCTTGTACTAATAAACGTTATAAGTTATAATAAATAAAACTTAACTAAAATTAACGAAATATTTCAATGTAGTTATGTCATAAAGATAATTTGAAACCTATTATAAATGCTTAAATTCTTTAACAATAAAATATCAACAAAGTTTAACACAATTATCTTAAGTCTGACTATTCAGTAGTCTGGTCTCACTATTAGCACGATTACAGTAAAGTAACTGTTTTTAACTATAAATGAAAGTTAAAAACTATAAATTTTCTCAATAAAAAGTCATGAAAAAAGTATAAAAAAAGGAACACCATCATAGTGTAAAGTAGTCTTTTAAAATCAACTAAAACTAATAAAAATGAACTGTATAATTCATTTTTGTTAGTTTTAGTTACACAATTTCCGCATAGGTACTTAACATTTATATAAATGCAAAAGTCACATAATCACATAATACAAACAGATAACAATATTTTTAGTAACTAGATCAAAATTAAATACTCAGGAACCTATTTACGACTATCTAGAATCATTAATTAAGTAAAAACTGGTATAAAAACCTTGTCAATTTTTTTTTTCATTTCAGACAAAAATTTCCCCTGTAAAATCTTCAACTTCTATTTGGTTACCAGTAGCTTGTTTCTCTATAAGAGGCTGCTTAGGAGGCGTTTCGTTTGTAACCAGATTTTCGGAAGAAGTCTTTTTGACGCTTTTTTTTCCTCTGCATTTTTTTGTAGAAGCTCGTTTTGAATTTGATTCGATTTTGCACCGTTGATCAGCATTACGCAAAATTGTTTTAAAAAATTTATGACAGTCAGTTAAATGAAATGATGAATCTAGTTTGTGAATTAAATCAAAAAAGAAACCAATCGTCTTGGAGAAACCTTTGAAACAGATCTTTTCTGTAGGTTCATTCTGGGAACGTGAGGCTCCAGTCCATGAACACGATTTGAAGAACTGTCTTTCAAACATAATATCAATAATAGCATATGCACTTGTGGTTCCTTGCCCTGTGCCTTTACTGCACATCACACTTAACTTTCTTTGTAAATCATCTCTAAAATCAGAATCCATTACATTCTTTTCGAACTCTTCCAAATCCTTTAAATCTTTAATTGGTTTTAACGCCAATGACTGATTTTGTTTCTCTGTAATAGATTTTTTAATGAATTCTTCATTCATAACTTGTTGTTCAGTCACTTTTAACAATATTGATTTAAGTGTATCATGTATTACACCTTGATTACTTAGTGTTGTGTTTAGGGTCTCCATTATAGTCTTCATATCGTCATTAATGGATTTGAGGTCACTTTTAATAGTGTTGATATCTGTTTTCATGGATTTTAAGTCGCACTGTTCTTCTGATAAGCTTGTTTCTTTATTAATGTACGAGTATATTATAGGCGTCTCCGACTGATTACTTTCGGGTATAACGACGTATTTTTCAATATTATCTTGCAATGCGCTCAGCAGTGTTCCAGATGGAGTTGACTCTGACGGTGTAGTCATTTCGTAATTAGCCTAAACAATAAAATATGTTGAATTAGCTAAACGAGATATTAAACTTTTTTTTTATGTAAGCAAAAGTGTAGTTAGTCCAAATACAGCTTACATAATTATAGGTTACAGACGGTGATATTCTAATAGTAACGTCACATTTCACCATGTTGCTATCTAATAAGCTCTGCGTAATAGTTAAACACTGACAAGCTGTTAAGGATACACAGAGGAACCGCTTGACAACTTAAGCTCTGATGTCAATGATCTCAATGAAAGCCTCATAAAAGTTATGTATTTGTAACTTACCATCATTACTTCTTCTCCAGCTTCAGGCATTGTTGTTGAAGAAGCATTATGCTTATCATTCTGAAAATATTATTTATTGAAATAATTAAAAAAAAAATCGACAAAAAGTTAAAAAGCAACCGACTTTGATCGTGTGGTACTTGTACCACTCTGAGGGCATAATCTATCGGAAATCATGAAAAATCGATTCACAATCTGTGAAAATATCATGTGGCGTACATGCACATTAGTTATTTCAGAAGTGAATCCGAAATCAACTAACTTTAATTCAAAAGCACCTATAGTTACAAACCTGTAGAGTTTCTTCTGCCATGATATTATATGACAGCTGTGGAACATCATAGCACTTGCGTCGCTTTTTTGCTGAAACGTCTTCTATGTCAGGTTCTGTTTCTGAATTATTGCTCATTAGATCAATTTCATTTATTGCATCTTGATACGTTTTTATATTTTGCCTTTTTACCGCACAGTTTATTTGTGTCCAAGTATCATCGGGCTGACTACCTTCATCTTTTTGTAACTTATTTTTATGTGACTGTTTTAGTTTTCTGGGCCAATACAAAACTCCATTACTCTCCCATTGATGTGGTACACATGTCAATACAATGTTGCCCTTTTCAATGGTTTGAACAATTTTGAAAGGCATTTTTTACTCTTAAAACCTGTAAACAACATTTTTTGATAAAAATAATAAATACAAAACACAAATAACTAGCTAGTACTATCAAGCACACGTAAAGTTATACAGTGCAGCCTTATCGCGCTCGAAATAAAGTCAACATTGCCACAAAAGTGTACAGCTTGACGTGGGCTTGACTGTACAAACAAATTTTGTATTTATAATATTAACAAGTATTTATCGCACCAGCAAGTCGGTGGAAACACTTTGACCTTGAGGTGGCCTCGCTTATTAGAGAGTTTCAATACCAACGCGAGACCAGGTTATACTACATTATAACGAAACTCAAGGGACCGAGCATTTTTTATCGTTATAGAGAGTTAACGTTATATGGAGTGAAGAAAGACAAACAATGTACATATTATCGCTTTTCTTTTACTGGCCATGTTAACAGTTTCAAAGTTGGTTGACGACTGATAATACGATAGGTACAGCTGGTGTGTTTAGACCATCATTTCCAAGTAAACGCAGTAATGATGCACGTGTTCAAGGCAATTAATAATAACAAAAGCAAGACGGCTGTTTACGACCTCAGAAGTTTCGGAACCTCAAAGATTTAGTCGGCGTCTTTTGTAACCTGATAAGATAACATAAACAATAATACCGATTGTGAATATTTACTGTGACTTAATATGAACAAATTTCTTCGTAATAGAGAATGGCTGCTGCGCTATAAAGAGTTTATCAATGTGTGGGTTTTAATTTTAAGGTAAACCAACCAAATTGTGCTCATTTCTACGTTATAGGGAGTTTATCGTTACAAAGAGTAATGTTATAAAGAGTTTACACTGTATTTTGTTTCCACTTACGTGCTGGTCTGGCGTACGATGTACAAGGTTAGGGGTTCAGGAGGAAGCGAGGCGCAACAGGACAACCTCTGGTTTAGGGATTCCAGAGAAGTACAGAGTTAACATACCCGGATGTTTTTAAAACTGTTTATTTCACAACCCAATGATTCTCGTTCCGTTTCCGTTTCACGGGCATAATCAACCCACTTGAAATTTAGTGAAATTATACAAATATGGCGGTAACAAACCCTTTGCGCAATAAGCACACGCGCGCTCTTCTTCATAACTCAGGCGCTACTGCTACTGGTTCGGACATGCAAGCCTCCCCCCGCACCTCTCACCCGTACTGCGTACTACTGGTATAGTTTTAAAGCAATCGTAATCGTACCTTCAAAATATTTGCCGAACAGGCGGCGCGGGAAGATTCCTTGTTAATTTGATTGCTTGGACGCATAATGTTTGAAATCTAGCTAACATAAAAATCATCTTTTTTTACCGTTGAACATATTATTATGTCCTTATTGGTCCTTATAATAAGATTATTTATTGGATATAATTATTCAAAAACTAAATAACAAAATTAGTAGCACATTGTGCATTCATCTTCGATGTAATGGTCATATATGCTGTACTGGGAGCAATTCGGGCACCAAAAAAAGATTTGATCCAATAAAACCATTATGTTTTCTTGACTACAAATGAAATGAGTAGGTCTATACATATTGTTTAAATAAACTGGAAATCCACACCCATTGCAGCTATCGGATAACACAAAATGTGTATCAGTCCAAGGCCATCTCATATTTGTCAGTAAAATCAGTGAATATTTGGTCAAAAAACAGTCGACATCAAGAAATACAACCATCTTGTTAACTAAATCCTAAAAAAAAGTAAATTTAGCATTAGCAGGCATATTTCAAGGGAACCCTAATTTGTTTTTAAATGGAGGCGAGTTATCTGGACTGAAACTGTTACAAGTATTAATTTACCTACATTGTTCCTATAAAGTACTTAATGAAGACCAATTTTAAGACATGGCGAATATTCATAAGAATTGATGAAATATTTTATTTACAACAATATACTAATGTCCTATTTTTCGGAGGGGATTGTGAAACTAACTAAATTGCGGTACACATTTACAGTAAAAATGACTTCCCCAAGAGTTCATACACTATATTTACAATATATTATTAGTAATTAATGTTCTACAATTATACAAAATAATAGTAATAGAAACTTACGTTTTTATTAGTATTTACCACAAAACAACCGGAACCACCAGCCGAAGCAACAACAAAGATAACTTCTATTAAAATATACTTATTACTAATAACTAAGTACATTACTAGTGCATTATAAACAAGATTGCTTTAGTAAGATACTTATGTCAGATACTAACAAGAGCGTTTGTGCTTGTAATTGCGTAGTCTCATAACATTATAGAAGTTATTGCGCTTCGTCAAGTATATTATAGGGCTTAGTAACATTTTAAAAGTTGATTATAAGATAGTTATAGAAATAAACGCTCCTATAACTGCGCCCAAATCCAGGCTTGTAGCATGATACAAGTTTCTTATAAGTGACAATAAAAGTAGTCTTGAGATCGTTTTAAGTACTGATTTTGCTAGTTGGTAAGCTGATATTCCTGAAGTCGGGAACGATCTAGACTTGTAATAACCACTTACTATGTTCATAAGTTTCATCATCGACTTCTATTTCGTGCCCTCTTTTTTTTTGGCGGGTGGAAAATCATCGAATAACCCCTCCCGCTCTTGGGCAGCGCGAAAGGGAGTGTCAGACTTCTACTGACTAAAAACCTCCCATGTTCTTTCTTCGCCCTCTATGTCGAGGCCGCGATAACTAGTGTATAACCCGCGGCCCCGACGGGTCTATTTCGTGCCCTTAAAGCAAAAACCGAACCAAAGTCACTTATGGACAAAAATGAGTTGGCAATACCGTTAGGATACTGGTAAAACCCATTTTCCGAAATGACGCTCCGTTCTGGATTTAGCTTTCAGGTAAAGTAACTTTACAGGAGATTTTTAAACCCTTGAAACAAGTTAGATGAACAATAACAATTTGATGAATGAGTACTGAACATAAACATTTCTACTTAGTTTTAGCAATTACCGATTAGGTGAACATATCAATTTTGTTTAATTAAATTATAAAATATGAAAACAACTTATCTGCAGCACTTATCAAGCCAATCCTCAATTTTTCCTTCTTGTTTTTAGGATTAAATTCTATTTTCTCTTCCACTCGAATAATGAATACAACAAGAAATCAAAAATACACGAACTCTCCTCATTATCTGTAGTTTTAATAGAAACACAATTCGAACCTTTAAACGCGATTTTCTCGAAACTATATATTGTGTAGTTAGTTGGGTTGTACAGTAAGGAGACGATTTATTATTAAACCAAATCCTAAACTTATTGACAGCCTGTATAAAATTTATTTTAAGTTAAGTTTAAGTTAGTGTTTAACACGCGGTAAAATTGTTTCAAAATGGATTTTCTGCTTTCCAAAGATTAAAGTTACAAGGGTCTTTCATTAGCAAACTTGAATTCCGTAGGACAAGAAATATGAGCCAACTTCGATCATTGAATCGAAGACGCCCGAATGCCTTTGAATAGAATTTATACAGAAAAACCTTTCAAATACGAAAACCGAGCTTAGAATAATTGTTCCGTAAGTTAATTTTATTCCTTCACTTTTCGTCGAGTTAAAAAAATAAATTTGCGAGAAGAGGCTTACAAAGTTAAATGTAAAACAATCAACATCTAACAAAAAGCAACTTTTGTTATATTTTAGTTTTTATCATAGACTGGCTGCCTCTGCTGCGGTCAAGACTTAGACTGAGAAAAATAACAAGAAGATAAGGCGGTCACTTTTCCTAAGTAAACAACTGGCCTAGCTCTACTTGGAATAACTAAACACTTCACTATTTAGCTTGGGTCAACATTGAAACTGAAATAACTGGTTTTAAGCTCCGGATTCATTTTCCCGAAGAAATCGCTGCCGTTCTCGTGAAATCTGTTAGTCAACAACTGGCACCACTTCCATCAATCCTGAGGGTCTTCTAGCACTAAGGGGCAACTCCTCGGTTCCGGCGTCACTACAGATACGCGCAAAGCCGGGGCAGTACTTGACGTGCTTACCTCCTTAGGACAGTTCGATTGTGACGGGCCTTTTGTACCTACGACCTAATAAATTTATTATTAACAAGCTGATGCCCGCGGCTTCCTCCTCAAAATCTTGACAAATTATATACCTTCCTCAAGAACCACTCTATCCATTGGTGAAAGCTGCAAGAAAATCGATGCAGTAGTTTTCGAGTTAATTGCAAAAAAACAGACAAGCAGACGCGGCTGAAGACTTTGTTTACTCGTAGTTAACCACAAATCATAGACGCTTCATTGGCATATCCTCAAAAACGTAAACTATGGCTTTGTGTGTTCATGATTACCAAGTTGTTCAATCAGTTTTCACCCAAAATATTTTGCATGGCTTCTCAGTCTTCCTTTGTTGTATTTTTTATGCATTTTATTTTTTCGGCTACGGGTGATGTGACACCCAATTCCATTTGTTAGGACTTCAATAAAAACGTTATTTCTATTTGTAAGCTTCGGAAGCAGAAAGAAAGCTGGATTGAAACTCTTTGGCAACCTTGAGTTTGGACTTTTGTGACTCGGTCAGGGATCGAGTTTGAACACTGTAAGTTAAGATGGGCAGAATGCACATGTCGATGAGTTTCCGCTTCAGGGATAAAGGTAGGTCACCCTTCATCAGCAACTTCATGGACCAGTAGTTCTTCCAGGCGTTCTCGACACGGCGCGCGGCGGTCGATTTCTCTGTCTTGCCTGTTTTATTAATTAACGAAGGTACTTAATCATGTAACCTATTTAAGTACCTGTGTTTGTTGAGCATCACTACCTGTAATTTTCAATATTCAATTATTTATTGCATCCCACAATGTAGGCTAAGGTGGTAAACATTTTTCAAAAGAAACAATCATGGACCCTGTTCGGCACAGCAAAAGAAATATATTATTATGTTATGTGGAGATTAGGACTTATCATTTACTTATAATCTAGTCATTCTATTCTATTCTTATTTATTTTGAATCTGTAAAGGGTGTAGACAGATCATGCAAAATTATTAGTGGACGACAAAAGTACATCTAACGCAAAAATATCAACAGAGCTACCAATTAAAAATAATAATAAAATACAAAAATACTATATTTGTCAAAAATGTGTTTATACATAATATACGTGTCGCATCATGGGTGGATCAGAGATGCGAAGCATCGGATCCTTTTCGTAATCCGACATAGTTTTAGTAAGATGTGGGCACTGTTGTGGGTACTACTGAGCGTCTGCCGAGACTGTCGGAAAAATTATTTAGTTTCACATTGAACTACTAGACGGCGCTGTCGGTTGCACCATGGCGCCATCAATCCACGACATACGTACGGTCTTTCTTTCAGCTATGCTTATCCAAAGAAGAATTCTGGCAAACACAATTTTCATAATTAAAACATAACATAACATCACGCTAGTAATCGCCACGCTGAAGGGTTAGGCAGATTTGTAGTGTAGGTACCTAATAGTACACCCAAATATTGCCAATTATGTTTAAGTCCCATGCAAAAAGTCTATTGGCATCACAATTTCATGGCAAAACCGATAGAAAAATAAAACATGTGATTCTCAAGATTTTATCGATACTAAATTATGGTCTGTTTGAATAAAACAAAAGAGGCCAAACCATAAAACACCACGAAATAGGCCTCTTATGCACTTCTCTAGTCAAGCTTTAAACCGCAAAAAATTACACAACCGTAACACAGTTAGTGGCTTAACGATAGCTGTAAACGTCAATCGAGCATGACTGTACGAGTACACATTGGGTGCGTGCCGTTAAAAGTAAATCGTAAATTGTAGTAAAGGTAAACACACATGTGTGCAGTTTTGGCAGCGACCACAGACGATAAATCACGGGAACATTGACAAACACGACTGGGCTGCAATCGCGGATGTCCCTGTCTACACTTCCGTGTGGCGATGAGTAATATCCCAGTCCGTGGCACGGAAACATCTACACTTGGACGCTGGGACCAATAAACACGTGCTGGAAAAATCGTTATGACATATAGAAATTATTGTAATGGCGGAAATGCGTTTTTAATTTGAATCATCGAAATGGATTTGAGGTAAGGCAAATAAATTAAATTTTAACCCTTTTCAAGTTTATGTGACTTGTTGATTAATCTTATTCGCATCTTCGTATTATTATGTATTGTCTGAAGGAGTTTCTGAAACTTTGTACGTTTTGTCTAAGCCTTTATCATCTAGGCAGAGGCCTTTCCCAAACTACGAAAGCAGCTGAATATCAGTATTTTACATGGAGTGACTATTTATCTGATCTCCACGAACAATACGGATGTTTACTGAGTAAAAAGAATGTAATTCTAATTTGTCCGTCTATTAGATTATTGAAAACTATTGGATACGCATTTTTTGTTTTATCAAATCAATAAAATTGACAAAGATAAAACGCGTCAAAGATTTGAGTGGGGGTTTGTGACGTCACGGACCGGTAAAAATGCCATACTAATGTCTTAGAATATGACGCCATAGGAGTTTTCAATGTACTGTATCGTCTTCATTGTTTGTTTACGTGAAAAAAGAAAAAATACGTGTCCAATATTTTTTGGAAATCTATCTGACGGGCAATTTTTTTTTTTTTTGTGTAATACCCTATTAGTATTAGGTAATATGATATCCCTTGATAAGAGTAGTTTGTCAGGCTTTCGGGTCACTGATTTAATCTTAGTACCTGTATGCAATTATGCAAAGTGGGAATATTTTAATCAGCTCTTACTATCACCGTACGTCATATTAATTCCAAGACTCTGAAATTCCGAGACAGTTCTAAGTAGTACACTTCATAATCCATATTGTTAAGCACACACTATTCAAATAAATTATGGATAGTAAATTCGATCAATCGTGTAAGTCGGTTGTGTAATAGCCTATTCCTTTGTCTAACCGACCGTAATAATTAGTTAAAACTAACACTCTCATATATGGGTCAATATCTAAACGAACACTTCGTAGCTTAGCATAGGATATCGTTTCATTATTCAATAGCGCTTACAGGTAACATTGACTTCCGACTTGGTCGTTTTTGAACGCAGAAAATGGCGGTTTTCTTCCTGTTCAAAGAAAAAAATATATTCAGATGTGCTTTGGGCGTAACTTTCTTCTACAGTTAATTCATAATCACTCATTTTAATAACTTATGATACAAACCTACGAAATGTAACGTGTATGAAAACCCTCTGTATTTGGGTATATAAGAACCTAACGTAGGTGCAGAAGAGGGGTGGCCATCTATAAAGCAACAGAAAGCAATGCTGGAATACTTTTTAAATGGATAGATAAATATTGGTATAGAGTAGTCACTCTAAATCCTGCCGGGAGTTGATATGACTAGGTACTCTATCTATGTGATATTTACCGAATAAACCTCCTAAATGCACTGCACATCTAATCCGGTACGTAATGCCCTAACCACACGGTCTAATTTTGTTAATATTTGTATTAGGGTACCTCAAACGCGTCAGGCGTAGGGTGAACGGGTTGTCCAGTCAATTAATACTCCGTCGCATCCCTCTGAATTTCTCTCCTTCCTCGACGGTTAATTAAAGGCTCACACGATACCGTTTTAAGGTATGAAGCTGTTATAACTTTGCATAGATTCTAAATTAACTATCTGGATGGATCAATGTGCTGCCTAGAACAGCATAATTATTAATACGGCGGAAGCTTCAAACTGGAATTATATTTTCCTATCAAAGTAAATGTTTTCCGTCGTGTAGGTAAATCTAGCGTTATGTGTGTGTGTGTGTATCTTGTTCTGGATTTCATAACAGATAAAATACGTAGAAACTACCGAAAGTTATGTTTGAAACTTTATATTTTTAAGGTATATTAAAATTGGCAAATATATTCTGTAAGTCTTTATCAAAATATTGTTCGTCAAAGCTCAAATTAGCACCTAAAGAATTTCTAGGGAACTTTTAAACATAATTACATAAATAAACATCATTACAGTAATAGTACCAAACCATAACAAATAAATGTTACACTTAACACAATGTATTACGCTAAGTGATGGAAGTCAATATTTCAAACAACCTGTCGAGAACAGGAAAGTAAAATAGAGTTAAATAATAAACACTATTCTTTTATGTGATGACGCGACGGGAGTTCAACTAAAGTTATTTAGTCCAGCGCCCATTCTTTTGATTTTTATTTAGCACAAAAGATTTCTAAGCCGCCATTTTGGTTGGGTATCCCATTACGCATGCCAGGAAGTATGAGAGCACAAAGGGAATGAAGGAACGGTGTGGGATGGTCCTCCTTTATTTATTCAGGACCTCGCAGAGGAAAGTAATTCATGCGTGTTTATTAAAAAGCTGAGTGGTTTTATCGACCGAATAAATTAAAACACAACGTAACGTACCGTTTGGTATATTAAAATTCATTTCGTTACCGCTTATAACGCTTCGGTTACGATGGTGTAAATTAATGTAATGCTCATGAAGACATAATTTGAATACGTAAAAACGTAGGTGTATTGAAAATGTAGCTGGCTGTATAAACGGTAACGAGGAGTGCATTACTGCGGCCCGGGGAGGTAATTAATAAAGCGGTCACGTGGGTCCTGCTACATGGATAATAATGTAGGCTTACGAATGTGTATTTAAAATCATATAGTATTGGGTTATTATGTTCGTTGGAATGATTCAAGGATCTGGTTCGTTCAGCTTGTATTGTGATATTTGATACTATTGGTATTGAATATGTTTTGGTCTGCGTAGTGATTGAGTATAGGAATGAGCTTCTATAATTAGGTAGTCACTTGGAATGATGAGATTGTCCCTGATGTATGCCTTTTGGTGTGATGCTCTTCAACGCTTTCTCGATGGTCTCCAATGTGTTCCATACCTTCCAACACCGTCGATAGTCAAATATGACAGTTCTTTGTATGTAGTAAATAATGTTGTACCCACTAAAAAGTCACACTCCCTCCTCCAGTCGCGTACAGGTAGATTCTCCACAGAAGGGGTAACATAAAAAGTAGATATACGGATATACGGTTTTCCGATATTGCGACATAAGTACGACGTCGTAACACGGATATGGATAGCCATTTGTCATGATTTGCCATAACACCAATTCACTGGAAAAATGTAATGGTTTCTAATCTAGGAGAATAATTGAGGGGTTTGAAGTGTCAATGCAATTTTACGGCTGAGGACCTCTTGTTGGATAGGCAGCATATTTATATACAGCTTTTTCAATTAAAACGGGTTCCGGCTGAACTCACGTTCAAAAAGCTTTGGTCACATTCAAAAAGTAAAGTCCTGTTTTTACGTTGCTTTCCTTATTTATTAGCCATCATTATCTGTCTAGCATTGTTCCAACTACGTTGGGGTCGGATTTTTGTCTAACCAGAAGCAGCTTAAAAGATAGGAGACCTGCCTATCTAACCTGTACAACCCAGTCACTGGGAATTTCCCTTGGTAAGACTTTCCGTTCATTTCTTACAAGAAGAACGTCTCTTCCCCATAGTTACGTCAACCCAACTCGTTCTTTTTTAAAGTATACTGGGTTTGCATATCCGTTACAGAAACCAAACAGTTTTCCTTAGATCCAAAAAGGAATTTCAATTACAGAGAGGAAATAAAATTAATTAGTAGGTATTTATCGATGAGCCTTTGATTAAACTCCGTCCGACATTCGCAGCGCTTCTTTAATTAATAGTAAAAATGTTTTTTCACTGAAGTAATTAACGCCCTTATAACTCCTTTGAATGAATGAATGAATGAATGATTTATTTCACTTAAAGAAATCTTAAAACTAAATACATAGCCCCACAAAGCTGCTTACGCAGTTTAACTGTGAGATCGATGAGTCACGTTCAAATAGAATTCACATCATAGTAACCTATAATCTTAATAACTACGCTTACATAATATCTAAAAAATATTTTTTTAGTTTGCGTGCGAAATTAACTTTACTATGTTCTTGTCTGATGTCAGCAGGCAGAGTGTTCAACAAATAGGGAACACGTTTTTTTAAAGTTCTATCGCCATAGTAATTTCTTACTCTGGGTACATCATATTTACCTGCTGTCATGGACCTGGTAGTATACTTGTTAGAAACTAGAGAGTTACTATCGCGACTGCCATGGTTGTTAACTAATAATAGGTATTTATGCTTAAGGCTAACTGGTAAAATTTTACATATTTTGAATAAACTACTATAGTCTCCTTTGCAACTATTTTTAGTTTTCTTGTTTACTAATAATTTTAAAAATCTGATTTGAATCGAAAAAAATGATGATTATTATTTATTATTTTGATTTTTTTCTGTGGGTAAATAAAACCTTTTTTAAAGGGCAGAATTTTTCGACTTGGTTAAATTAAAAATGTTTTTAATCTCAAAACACCAATGTGAGCTAACAAGGCGTTTATTGTTCTGAACAAAGTTTTCAAGAACAAAATTTCGAGGCAATTATGTTTAATAGTTTAACCTGTTTTAATCTTAGCAATTTGAACAGACATTTGAGTTAGTTAAGAAGTAATTTGTTAAGCGTAGGTGCGACGGGAGCGTGCCACAACGACATTCGTAGTCTACCAGATGAACTTTTGCCAGAGATGTCTTGTTTCATTAAAAGTTTATAGAAATTAATTATACAGACATTAGCTAGCTACCTACTACAATCTGTCAAATTTCTTTAATAGATTCTCAACTTTATCTCTAATGAATTAGGTTCAAGGTTGATTGGAAAAACTTCATAGTTTCAAAAAGATTGATGTGGTGAACTGCTGGTGTCTGTACTTCAGTAACAAAAGCTGGTTCAAGGTGGCGCATGAGTAGACCTTGAATGATATGTGGGAAACCTTTGTCCAATTAAAAAAGAAGAAACGGCTTTATAATATATGTTTTTCTTTTATTCGATGTAATCGACGATTCATTGCGATATCGTGAAAACTCGTTCGGAGCATTTGAAGTCGTAGTGGCAGAAGATTGATTAAGGAAAGGTTTTTGTTTTACAATAGGAAAACAAAAAGAAAGTAAAAAGTAACTTGAACGTTGACCACGTATCATACTTGAAGGTCATGTAGGTTGAAGAACTAAGCTCGTACATGTAAAGTTTAGGTACATCGTACGAAAATTTTAAATGTGTACTATCTGTTTATCTAGCAAACTCTACAACAGCAAAACCAAACCATTTGAAGGTACTAAAGTATTAATAGAATTCACATTTGTATAATATTAATAATGATAGCTTACTAAGGAAAACTTCGGAAGTTTATTCAGAGCAATTACGCAGAATAGACGTTAAAGGAATTATTAAAACTTTTTTACTTTTTATTGTGAGTACCTTTCTATTAATATAACGATTGTTAGACTTGTAGAAAGTATTGGAAAAATACTAAGTAACGCGGAAAAAAGGACTTGGGAAAATGGAGAGCTTACGTAAATAAAGACACATTTGTATCCACCTGGCTAATTCCAATATTATTATCGTTTAAGATTAGTTACCTTTCTCACAAACTCACAACCCTCGTCGTGTGAAAGTGACATTTGATTTAAGGATAAATTCTGAATAAAAACGTAAATGGGGAATCCTCAACAGAAAAAGTGTTCTGCGTCAAAATTAGGGTAAATTTTGACATATTTTTTGTTATAAGAAAAATATTACAATATTACGTTAGAATTAGCACCCAGTTATTAAAAAAATCTACAGATATTGTTGTAATTATATTCTTTGTTCATTTATTATCTGTATTTTAGTCTAATTTTGTTAACATTTTGTGTAGATTAATAAATCACTTTCACTTTTTTTTCTCTCTTAATAAATCTTATAGATTACATGGAGATTACTCAGGATAGGTTTAGAAAAATATTTTTCTTTGAAAAATTAAACCCTTTCCTCGGAGAACTAAACAATAATAGCAGGACTAGTTTATTCTCCAAACACGAGTCATCTAGCAAAGAACATTGTTCCTACTGCTCATTAAAGGCGTTAGGTGTTGGCTGGAAGAAACATATTTGTAGGTTTGTAGTTTTACACATAACATACAGACAGCCTGTAGGCAGAGGCGTACCTAATAGCACACCACCAGTTATGTTTTAGTCCCATGTAATTGGGGGCGAGCCTATTGCCATCAACCGTACACAAATCCAGACTCTATGGCTGCTACTGAACCCCGTCGGGGCTGCGGTTGTTTATAGGGCTCAGAAGGAACATCAGTGGTTTTTAGTCAGTAGAAGTCCGACACTCCCTTTTGCTCTGCTCAAGAGCGAGAGGGGTTATATAATGATTTTTCACAAGCCAAAAAAAAAATGGTTGTTATTGAAAAATCCTAATGGAAAACCTAACAGTTTGATCGATCTGGGAATCGAACCTAGGACGTCAAGCTCAGCAGTCGCGCTATAATAATACCTTTCTACCACTGAACCAACGAAGCAGGCTATAAGTACTCTAACGTATACAGCCATTGATAAAAATAGACTGATGATTGAAGTCCCTCGTTTAATCGTACCTTCCACGTTGTATATTTTTCCGATGAAACGTGAGTAGGTATTAAGCGTAGGTTTAAATAAATATTAATAAATATTAATATTAATATTAATATATATTAGTATATATATTAATAATGAATCATCAACAAGTATTACCAACATTTAGTACATTGTTGTTTCATCGAATCGTATTCTGAAGTAAATTTATTTTTAGCTTAGCCCCGCGACCTTTGATCGCGTGAAATTATTATTAAAAAAACCCTATCCGAATCGGATTTTGTTAACAATATCAAAGGTTTTTTTGGTATTTGCACGAAACCCTTATACTTATTCTAAAATAAAAGTATATGCCTATGTATGTTAGGCATAATAACATGACAGTTACTCGCAATCAAAGTCCCGTCAAAATCAGCCAATCTATTCCGAAGATTAGCCGAAACAATCAGGCAAACAGACAAAAAAAATACAGAAAATTGTTTTCGTCATAAGTACAGTACGATCAAATTATCTTGGCAGGTCTGAACATAGGCTCTGCGAACTTTTGCGCATGTATACTCGTGAAGAAAACTGTTATTGCCAGATAAACACATATACGATCAGAAAATACCTAATACAGTGAGAAAATACAAATGAAATAAATATCAAAACACTTTTAGATACCTAGTCTACATTTTTAACTCCATTTTCTTTTTTCCCTTTCATATACTGAGATAAATAGTAAATATTTTTTCTCGCCTGGCGATTTAAAAGACTACTATACTTTGGCATATTTGACGAAATAAGTGCCCACTAACTTTTCAAACAAATAATAAAAAATAACAGTAATATTAAAAACAACAAACAAAAACACAACGAAAACTTTTCTAATCGAATGTGCTCAAGACAGAGATAGCAACACAAACACTAAACAAATGCTGTCGTGTGACTGAGATATAATACCTCGTACCGAATATTGCCGAACTTGCACGAAAGTCACGAAGTTAACAAAAAGAGATGTGCATGTGCATGTGCAATGGGTGTCGTTTAATCGATTATTCTTAGAATCGATTGAAATTAAGTAATAAAAAGATGTTACTATTCAATTTTATATTGAGGTTTTAAATATTCGTAAACATTCGTTATTCAAGAAGTCTGTAATAGATTTCTAAAATATAAGTAAATCATGTCTTTTAACAGAGAAAACATAATGTTACTATACATTTTTTATGTAATAAAGACGAAAACTCAATTATTAATGATTAAATTCACTTTATTAGTTAATGTATTCACTTAAATATCTTCTAAACACTAATAATAACGTATTCCAAATAAAACTAATCGATTACGATATTTGATCGTATAAAGGATTGATTGTGTTTATGTAAGGTGCATCTCTAGCCTAGACTACCGCCCCCCGAACTTCACCTCATGTCACCATTTGGTTCCTAATAAATGTTACTGCGCAGCGTTCTGCACGAAGTTCGGACCTGCCAAGATAATTTGTTCGAACTGTACTAACTTTCATATGTTTACCACTTTCAGCTGTTATTTGGATATTACAAACAGATACTTCAATTTCATTTATTTGTAAAGATGTCTATAGATAGTATAATCATCTACATACGCCAACCAATCAGCCAGTTCCGTGGCGGGTAATGCAATATCCCTCCGGAATGGGACACTATAAAGTCGATAAAAGAGAGCCACGCTCTGCACAGGACATTTATGAACTCAAGCCATTGAAAAATGGTGTGTCAATTGTTCACTGTAACTATTGGATATACGTGCCTATGGTCACTTTGATATACTGGCTTAGAGCGGTTAAGAGAACGGCCCCGCTTTAAGATTTAGGTCCCAGACTGCCGCATTTTAGATGAACACTGACCGAAATAAAATAGAGCGCGCCTGTAAATGTCAAACGGCATTGCCGAGGAGACAAAATATAGATAAATAAAAGATGTGGATATTAGAGGAGTGAAAATAAATGATTTTACATAATCTTATCATAAAATCTTATTGTAATGTACGTCTTTGCCTGTGACTGCCTCGGTGGTCTAGTGGTTGCAAGAGGAACTGACGAGCATGAGGTCTTGAGTTCGATTCCCGAGTTGGTCAAAAGACAAAAACTCATGACATTCATATCAATTAAACCAATACAGGCACTTTTGAGAGCCAGAAGAACAATTCATAACACAAAGCTACGAGTGCAATACGTAATTCCGAAGTCCACCACGCCGAATCAGACGTCATCGAATGCCCGCAACAACGAACACTGCGAGCACGAAAGCACGCAACGACGCACACCGCAACAACGAATGCACGAGACTCCGAATCACGAAACAACGAATGCACGCCACACTCCACCACGCGAAAAATATTATTGAGTTTTTCCATGGAGAATTTCTCATCAGCAGCCAGCCAGAGAGTCTTGATTTGTGCCTGGTTAGTGGCAGTAGACTCGTCCCTATTACATGGGTCTAAAAAACCTAACCCTTCGGGAATAACAGGCGTGATGTTGTGACGTTATGTCTTTGTATAACTGCATTTACGTGTCGCAGTAATTCAAAATTCAGGGCTAAATTCAAACAAGGAAACCCATCAGCAATCATAACATTGGTACACACGTGAATACATCATTTTGATAGAAGTAAACATTTGCAGTGTATCCCTGCTTATATAAACGTAGATATAGTTTACGCTTTCCGATTTCTCTTTGGCTCTGCAAACCGAACTGTTACAGACGAAATATTGATTGCAAAGGTCAGACAGTTCATTTGTTATTCCAGTGAATTCTACTCCGATGTAAACGAGCTGCCGAAGGGCAAATCGAATTGCAAGTTTGTTATAAAAATATCCGTATTTTGCAAGTTGTACCTACAGAACGTTTTGCATAGCGGTAGAAGTTATTTTATTGTATTATTTTAATGAGCATTATTGATAGAGGTTTGTTTTTTGTAACTGTCCTACATCTGTTTGATTTAAGTATTAGGTGAATTAAAGGCAAGTCTTCGGTCATCCTGGTAAGGCTCAGATTAAGATCGTAACACCTTTTCATACTATTTTTGAAATCGCCGTAGGCAATGAATCTCCAGCAGCTTTTAAAAAAAAAAGATAAATCGTAATATACATAACATCACGCCTGTAATCCCCGAAGAACTAGGCAGAGGTGTGCCCATTAGAATTCTTACATTTCGCCAGTTATATTTAAATCGCATGTAATTGCGGGCGAACCTATTGCCATCAAGCGGGCTCAAATCAAACTTCGTAGCTACTTCTGAGAAATTCCTAATGGAAAAACCCAATAAAACTTTGCCTTTTTTTTTTGGCGTGTGGAAAATCATCAAATAACCCCTCGGCTCTTGGGCAGAGCGAAAGGGAGTGTCAGACTTCTACTGACTAAAAACCACCCATGTTCCTTCGGCCGCGGTAACTTGTGAACAACTCGCAGCCATGGCGGGATTTGGACGCCACTCGGTGACAGCCCACCTATCATCTCTGCACCTCTAGGCGTCCTGTCTAACCATTTCAGTTCCGTAACGCGATTACCAATATCGAAAACTTTTGTACGTTTTCGGATTTCGACGTTAGGAGCTTGACCTATTAGTTTAGGCCGAGCATGGAACGCTCCATGGCTCTCTGTGCCACTTAAAAAGACACTCATAAAAAAACAACCAACCAGACGAATATAATTATATTGTAAACAAAATACTTTACATTAAGTAAAATTTTATGAGTACCACGAAATGACAAGTGGAACATAAACAGCTGGCACAACGTAGAAGCAAAGCGTGCCAAGCAATTACTGCTTAGCTTATCTTGCATATCATACTCGATTTTTTTTATCAAGTTTTTTGCTGACTCTTGTCTAGCTGTCCTAGGAAAGGTGTATAGTAGTTTATAACTAACTAGCGGACGTCACGCGGTTTCACCCGCGTAGTTCCCGTTCCCGTGGGAATACAGGGATAAAAAGCCTATGTCACCCGGGGATAGTGTAGCTTCCCAACGGTGAAAGAATTTTTCAAATCGGTCCAGTAGTTTCGGAGCCTATTCGTTACAAACAAACAAACAAATATTTCCTCTTTATAATATTAGTGTAGACAAAATGTACGTGTATTGCTAGGTAGACCTCTGGCGATCCTTTCGAGGATTATAGGCGTGATGTTAAGTAAGTTTGTTCTAGGTTAAAACTGAAAGCGCTCTGTGCTGTAGACGTGTTTTATTCCTAGAGATTTATCCATATTTTGGATTATTTACATTTTCAAGAGGAGAAATGGTTATTTTACTCGTACAATAATAATCGTGTCCTAGTTATAAGGTCAGCATGAACTGGCAATTTAAACAGTTAACTTAATAATTCGGCAGCAACGCGAATAGGTGTTCTATGGGGTAAATACCACATCACCAACCCATATGTTGACTGGCCTTGTCTTGATCTTACGTACGCGCAAAAAAAAAACGCATTCGCAAGACTGTTCAGCCTTTGCACTCCCTCTATGGGTCGATCAAAAGAATAACGCATAATGGCCCAAATCAAGAGGCTAAGTGCGGATGAAAGCCCAGTTAAACTATGGGTCGTTCAAAAGAGCGCTGGGTAGACGATATTGTCAGGAGCGCGGGGAAATAATGAATGAGAGACACAGAGAATTAAACAGAGAAGAGTCGCAAAAGAAAGGCAAGTATGGTGGACTGAACTATTTTATTAGTCAGCACCATGACTTGAATGTTCGTAGTGGACTGTATGATATTTAAATTAAAACACTGTTTAATTTGCACAAGAAAAATAAAGGATTTATTTATAACTCACTTAGTACTAATTTACACTGATAGAACTTTTACACTGAGCGAACTTTTCACTGGGAGATGTTGCTGCTAGGAGAGATCACCGTCGACTGTAACGCAGTACAGTTCCTCGCGTCTTTTATTCGTTTGCATCTAGGTGCGTCTAGCGGCGGCACGTTAGGCGTCTCCCGCCAAAAGGTCGAATGACGGCTTTACAGATATTAGGGCCGATGAGGTAGATTCTCATTGGTTATAAAACAGGCATTCTAATTGGTGCAAAATGCGGCTTCGTTGGTTATCCAATTACAAACATTATTAATTTTCTTAGCTGGGACTTTGTCACATCAAGAATGGAATTTTCCATAACTAATGTACCTATTATTTTACAAAGTTTAAACCACATAGATTCCTTATGTGATACATACGTAAAACATTCATACAAGTTAAATATTGCTTATAATTCAAAGGCAAACTAATTAAGTGGTCTATTTACGAACTATTACTACTTGTTCAGCAACTTTTGGTACATATAAGCTTAATATTAGCACAGTTATAAGTCAAAATCTTGCGATCTCTTATTATATACTTAACTTATATATTTACTAATGTGAGATTAAATGATAATACTTTTAAACAAATCAAATTAATTTAACTGTAACTAATTAGGAGTTCGGCGTCCGTAACATTCTCCCCCCGGCGCAGCTTGCGTAGCCTCTTCCTTCTTCCTTAGGACGACGAGCTTGCTTGCCGGGCGTCGAAAGATGCCGGTTCTGGTACGCACCTCGACGACTCGAATGCTGTCGTCTGATCCAGGATGCGTTTGTTCGATGATTCCCATCGGCCAGGTGTTCCGGGGCAACGTGTTGTCGACCACGAGGACCACGTCTCCTGCTTTCAAGGGCCGTGCGTCGTTCTTTGGTTCCCCGCGTGGTACCAATGTAGGCAGGTACTCTCGTAGCCAGCGCTTCCAGAAATGGTCAGCGAGCGCTTGACTAGCTCGCCATGTCCGTCGGTCGGCTTCGTCGCAGGGTCCCGTCGCTGGTAGGCCGTTAGATGATCCCAGCAGAAAATGGTTGGGGGTCAGAGCCTCGGGATCGTTGGGGTCCACGCTGACGTGTGTTAGAGGTCGTGCGTTAATGGAGAACTCGGCTTCGGTGAGGAGTGTGCTGAGGACTTCTTCAGCTGGTGCTTTTTCCTGCAGTGTCACCTTTAGGGCTGTCTTGACGGATCGCACCATTCTCTCCCATGCTCCGCCTTGATTGGGCGCGCCTGGAGGTATAAAACGCCATTCCATTCGGTGCTTTAGCCCCTCATCGTTCATAGCAGGCAGCCACTCGGTGTAGGCGTTGCGTAGTTCTTGATCAGCCCCTCGGAAGTTGGTACCGTTGTCCGAGTACATTAGCTTCGGCCATCCTCTGCGCGCAGCCATTCTTCTTAACGCCATAATTGCAGAGTCTGTCGAGAGGGATGCCACGGTTTCAATGTGTACGGCGCGACAGGTGAGGCATGTAAATAGTGCCCCCCACCTTTTTTCTCTGCGTCGGCCCACTTTGACCATCATAGGTCCGAAATAATCCACCCCGCAATTTGTGAACGGGCGGTGGAAAGGATCCAGCCGTGCGTGTGGCAGGTCTCCTGTGGCCGGTGTCCTGGGCGTTCCCTTCAGCCTCTTACATAAGGTGCAGTTCCTTTCTATCGTGCGCACGGTGGGTCGTAGGTGGATGATCCAGTAGCGCTGTCGTAGGTCGTTCGTTACACGTTCCCTGTTGGCATGTCCCGCAGAGCAGTGTTCCCGTTGTACGATAAGCTTGGTCAATGGATGTCGGCCATCCATAATGATGGGTTGCTTTGTCTCGTTTGGTGCTGAGGAAGCCTCGATCCGGCCCCGCACCTTCAGGAGTCCATCCTTTAGTATAGGATCCAAGCGGTATAGCCTGCTCGACTTTGACAATGGCCGAGCTGTCTGGATCCTTTTTATGTCCTCTTCAAAGCTGTCTTCTTGGGCGTGTCGGATTAGTTCGACCTCGGCGCGCTCGATATGTCGATGCTCCATATTGGTTGCTCTTCGCCGGCAGATGTCTATAAAGGCGAGAGCTCGCGCAGTTGCTCTTACCAGTACTTCATATTTTGAGAAGCGGGCAGTTTCGGGTAGCCAGCTTTCTCGCTTGATTTCTTCCCTGATATGCAGGACTTCGCTGTCTTCATCTTCCGGTGTTGACATGGTAGGCCACTGCTTCTCTGGTTGGTATAAGAAGGCAGGCCCTTGGAACCATCGGTCCGTTGTGCTCAGTGGAGTGTTGCTGAGCCTTGTTGCGTCGTCTGCCACGTTCTGGTCTGTGGGCAGCCAGTGCCATTCTTCTTTCCTTGTGAGTTCGGCGATCTCACCCAATCTGTGTGCGACGAATGGTGTGTAACGTCGCATGTCGTGGTGAATCCAGTGGACCACGGTGGATGAGTCGGTCCAGTAAGTCGTTCGACCGATCTTTATTCGGTGTTCTCTTTTGATTGTACCGGCGAGTCTTGCCCCGATGACAGCTGCTTGCAGCTCGAGCCGAGGTATGGTCTGGGTTTGTTTTGGCGCCACCTTAGCTTTAGCGGCTACCAGTACCACGGCAATACTCCCATCGCTGCCTGTAATCCTCCAGTAGGCCACTGTCGCATAGGCCTGTTCGCTGGCGTCACATAGCACGTGGAGATCGATGTTCTCGTACTTCCTTGACGTGTAGCAGCGTGGCAATCTGAGTTCAGCAATCTCGGTGAGGTGTGCCAACCAAGATGCGAAGAGCTCGTTTTCTTCTGCCGGTATCTGTTCGTCCCATGTCGTATGGAGGCGCCACAAGCTCTGTAAGATGATCTTAGAGCGAATGGTGTAGTGGCTCAGCAATCCGAGCGGGTCGTAAATTGACATAACGGCGCTGAGGGCTTCGCGCTTGGTCGGTGCGCGAGTTCTATCTCGCACCTCCACTGGTACTCGGTTCATGGATGTATTGAACCCGAGCTCGTCCCGTTCCGCGTTCCAGAATAAACCGAGAATCTTGCTTCCCGGTTGCTCTCCCCCCAGTTGTGTGGGCGTAGTGGCGTACAGCTCAGGAGGTATGTCGCGCAGTACAGTCTTGTCGCTGGCATTCCATCCTCGCAGTGTGAAGCTGGCGTTGGCGTGTACTGTTCTCGTCTCTTCCACTGCCTTCCAAGCTTCCAATGGATCGTCGTAGCTTGCCACCAGATCGTCCATGTAATGGCTCCCCTTGATCGCCTCTAGCGCTCGTGGGAACTCCTGCCCGTAAATGTCTGCGTTGTGATTGCGGACATGATGGGCCATGTACGGGGAGCTCGCGGCGCCGAAGATCATGCTTCTCATCTTGAATTTGAGTGGAGGCGTCTCTCTTTCGTTGCCTCGCCATAAGAACTGTTGTGCTGGCTGATCTTCTTTTCTTATGTAAATTCTTAAAAACATTTCTTGGATGTCTGCAGTTATAGCCACCGCCTTTTCCCGGTACCGGAATAGGATTCCTGGCAGTGACAGCAGCAGGTCTGGTCCCTCTAATAGTTCATCGTTCAGACATATTCCGTGGCTTCTTGCGGCTGCGTCAAACACCAATCTACACTTGCCGGGCTTGTTCGGGTTTTGCACGGCAAAGTGTGGCAGGTACCAGCACACTGGGCTCTCGCGTTCCGAGCCGTCGCATGGTACAGCGTAACCCTTTTGTAGCAGGTTGTTGATTTGATCGGAATATTCTTTGGCGAATTTTGGATCGGCGTCCATCTTCTTTTCTATGGCTGTGAGGCGACGGAGTGCTTGGTTGTAGCTAGGTGGCATGACGGTGTCGTCTGTCCGCCACGGTAGCCCCACTTCGTAACCGGTGTCGGTTTTCTTCGTAGTTGCTTCGACGATTTGAATGGCGCGCTGATCCGCTTCCCTTATACGTGGCTTTCCTTCAATAGAGAGAGCCTCTATTTTAAAATGGGCTTCGACCAAGTGGTGTAGTTCTTGATTGCTGACACTTTGCTCTTGGTCGGGCTCATAAATATGCAGCACCCTGCCTTCTTGCAAGATAGTGCTGCGTGGTGCGGTTCCATGCACCACCCATCCCAACTTTGTCTTCGAGGCGGCTGGTTCATTCGGGCCGCCGGTCCTGAGCTCCCTGGAGACGATGCACTCCCAGTGGTCAGTCCCCACTAGAAGCCCGGGGCGTGCTTGTTCGTAGCATACCTCGTCTTTGGGAAGGTCCCTCAGGTGTTCATACTGAAGAATAGTTTCAGATATAGCCTGCTTGTGTAGTTGCAGGTCTTTTATAGTTCTAGCTTTGACTTTGTATTCTTCTGTTTCCCTTGTTCCTCTGACGTTAATTGTGACGAGTTGGCTCTTTGTTTGATGCTGTGACATGTTGACGCCGTTTAGGTGTAGCGGTTGAGATGGCCCCTCTGCTCCGATGCTCGTAGCTAACTCTTCGTCTATAAGAGTGATGGTTGCTCCTTCGTCTAGAAGTGCGTAGGTTTGCACCTGCCCCCGTGGTCCAGACACGATGATAGGACACATTTTAAGTAATACTGTCCTTTGTCCCGTAGTTTGTCGTGGTGTCACAGACAGGACGGCCTCTTGCTTGGGTGCCTCTGCTGGCTTGTTATCTTCTGTTGTTTTGGTCGTCTCTGTTCGTGGTGATGACTGATGTAGCGTCGCGTGATGAGGTCGGCGACACTGGTTCACGCCACAAGGCTTTGCTTTACATCCGAGGCGTCGGTGTCGGCCTTGGGCACACTTGAAGCAAATCCTTTTCTCTTTAAGGAACTCCCAGCGTTGTTCGGTTGTAAGTGCTTTGTAATTAGGGCACTGGAGTAGGGTGTGTCCTTGTTCACAACTTGGACACGGTATCTTTTCATCTTCCACTGTGGTGACGGTGTTGTATACAGTTGCCTTTTTCTTGAGGGTTACGGCGGGTCGCGTTTCCTTCTTTTGATTTGTGGCGCTTGTAGACGGGGCATAGGTATAGCGTAATGCCCTATCTGCCTCTCTCATTAGGAAATGAGAAATCATTATAATTTCTGGGTCAGTCGTCCCTTCGTTGTCGTAAGCGTAGTCACACCAGCGAGAGCGGAGATGCGGGCTTAGTTTCTCCAACACCTCCCTCGTCAACAAGGGATTGAAGAGGTAACCCCTTCGGTCGATGGTCTTCAGTACACATATGATGTTTTGTAATTTCACGGCGAAGCTGTTTAGGTCGGCTGCCGATGCTCCAGGTCTAGGTAGCTTTTTAAGATCGTCGAGCGCCCGATCGATGATAACTTCGGGTCGCCCGAAGCATTGCTCCAAAGTCTTCATTATTGTGTCGGGGTCTGTGGCCGTGTGTAGTAGTGCGGCCACAGCGTCCCGAGCCTCTCCCTTTAGGCAGCTTCTCAGCCTGTGAATGTTCTCTGCTGCAGGAATCTGGTACATATTCGTTGAATCTCGAACGGCTGCTTTAAAGGGCAGCCATTCGTTAGCGGCTCCAGTGAACGTAGGTAGGTCTATGTATCGTGGACGGGGTCTGGCCATCTTCTCGAGTGTGTTGGCCAATTGCTCAATGCTATTCCTTGCTCTGGTTGGAGTTGGTGATCGTGGTCTGGGTGCCTCGAACCTGATTTGTCTTGGTTCCTCTCTGGCACTCTTTGCTGCCTCCTCCCCCCGTGTGTTGGGCGGATTGGTCCGTAGCCACTCGTCTACCTTAATATGATGTTCTTCAGGTAGAGGTTCATTATTTATGCTTTCTTCATCGTTGATGGCAGACACCTCCGCAGCTAACCTTTTCTTGACTAGGTCTGCTTCCATTTCCAATTGTTTCTTTTGTAGAATTGCCAGTCTCTCTGCAGCGTTTAGTTCCGCTACTCTCAGTCGCGTTGTAATGCTTGTGTTTGATCGGTGCGACCGTAGCGATCTCGTTGGTGCCCTTGCTAGTTGTCGCGTAGTGGTCACCGTTGTTCCGACCCCGGAGGGCCCTGCTGTGTCTGTCTCCGCCAGCCTTGAGAAGGGTGAGGCCGGCGGATCCAGTGATATTCGTCGCAGTCGCTCTGTTTCTATTTGTGCTTCCTCTCGACGGCGTGCAGCTTCTTTAGTGCGTCGCTGTTCTTCTAATTCAGCTAAGTCCGATTGGCTTTTGGTGATAACCATTTTGTTTAAGCCGTGCCTGAGGTTGGCACACTTAAGTTCAGGTCGACACGCAAGTGGTTAGGTACAAGCGGTCGGTAGATAGTGCCTGTATAACTAGGCGCAGGCACGTAGTTGTAGACAGGCGCAGGCACTTAGTTGTAGACAGGCGCAGGCACGTAGTTGTAGACACTCGCAGATACTGCCTTTAAAGCTTAGGCACTTGTAGGTTCTGCCTGGGTAATTAGGCGCTAGTACGTTGTTGCAGGCGCCCGTATATATATCAGGCACTTGTATGTTTCACCTAATTTACAAAGGTTTTATTCACTGGTTTATTAGCACTTTATCTTTGTAGATAATTTACTACGCGCACTGTTCACTTGACTTTAATACTGGCACGCCTTCAGGATCGGCGATGCTCTTATTAAAGCGCACTATTTATTGTTCACTTTACTACGTATTAAATAGGCGGGCACCGACCTTCGCGGCTCGGCGATGCTAAGCCTATATACACTATTACGCGCACTATATACTTTGTCTATATAGATGGTTAACACAGGCACACACTTGTATCGTTCCGCCTAAGTTCGTAGGCACAAGCGCTCACTATAGTATTTATCTATATAGATAGCTAACACGGGCACACACTTGTATCGTTCCGCCTAAGTTCGTAGGCACAGGCGCGCACTCGTAAGTTCTGTTTGCTTAGTTAAGCACTTAGTATATTTCACACGCGTAATTTTTAACGCACTGTATGTTCTGCCTTCGATAGACAGGTACCGGCACACGTTCTGGCTCGGCGACTGCCTAAATAATTAGGCACAGGCGTTGGGATCTGAACGGCGACACTACTTAACTTCTGGCCGTCGTTTCCTAAGATCCTTGATGACAGTCGACTCACTCGCGATACTTTTACTGCAGATATTTGCACTATCCGCAACTTTAAACTTTTAGATCACTGATACACGTAAGAATTAAGCTATGTTCACTTTAATCCGGCTCGCAAGGACCAAAACTATGTTGGACTGAACTATTTTATTAGTCAGCACCATGACTTGAATGTTCGTAGTGGACTGTATGATATTTAAATTAAAACACTGTTTAATTTGCACAAGAAAAATAAAGGATTTATTTATAACTCACTTAGTACTAATTTACACTGATAGAACTTTTACACTGAGCGAACTTTTCACTGGGAGATGTTGCTGCTAGGAGAGATCACCGTCGACTGTAACGCAGTACAGTTCCTCGCGTCTTTTATTCGTTTGCATCTAGGTGCGTCTAGCGGCGGCACGTTAGGCGTCTCCCGCCAAAAGGTCGAATGACGGCTTTACAGATATTAGGGCCGATGAGGTAGATTCTCATTGGTTATAAAACAGGCATTCTAATTGGTGCAAAATGCGGCTTCGTTGGTTCTCCAATTACAAACATTATTAATTTTCTTAGCTGGGACTTTGTCACATCAAGAATGGAATTTTCCATAACTAATGTACCTATTATTTTACAAAGTTTAAACCACATAGATTCCTTATGTGATACATACGTAAAACATTCAAACAAGTTAAATATTGCTTATAATTCAAAGGCAAACTAATTAAGTGGTCTATTTACGAACTATTACTACTTGTTCAGCAACTTTTGGTACATATAAGCTTAATATTAGCACAGTTATAAGTCAAAATCTTGCGATCTCTTATTATATACTTAACTTATATATTTACTAATGTGAGATTAAATGATAATACTTTTAAACAAATCAAATTAATTTAACTGTAACTAATTAGGAGTTCGGCGTCCGTAACAGCAAGGCTTGTACCAAACAGTAGATGATTCCGGAATGACATTGTGATGATTATGATGACATCTCCCGCTTTCCTTTTTATCTAACCCTACAACGTGACTAGGTTCGCCTCATTTCTCTTTATGCCATTTGTTATGAACGAACATTCTAACAAGGCCTGTAACAGTTGTTTCAGAGCTACATTCAAAAGGATACGATGTTAAACACAGATTGTTTGCCACTGATAATGTTACGAGTTATGAATGAACTGCTCACGAAATTAAATGTGTGTGCTTGATGTTGGTACTCTGTATAGTTTATAAACTAAATACTCTGTATTGTTGTGAGCCGAATTTAAATTGTGTAGATAACCAAAAAATATTGGACACGTATTTTTTCCTTTTTCACGTAAACAAACAATGAAGACGATACAATGCTTTGAAAACTCGTGTGACGTCATACTCTAAGACATTAGTATCTATGACATTTTTTTGCGGTCAGTGAAGTCACCAACCCCCTCTCAAATCTTTGACGCGTTTTACCTTCGTAATTTTTTATTGATTTGTTAAACCAAAAAATACGTAATCAATATTTTTCGATAATCTAACAGACGGACTAATTAGAATCATATATATTTAAGTCATTAAACATCCCTATTACTGGGAAAAGAATGTAACCATAAAAGTCAGTCAGATCGAGTGAAAATGAGAATAGTTATAAAGCCTAGATAGAACATCTAGAATAGAAATCTATAGACAGAATATCATAAGCATTCATGTGATTGAAAAGTTTATTATTCCTTCTCTATCACTATTATACACAGACAAAAGACATCACGACACAAGACGATGTTATAAATAAATCAAACAGTAAGTCGATAAAAACCTTTTTTTTGTGAATATGAAATTATCAAATGACCTCTCTCACTTTGACCGCTCACATCTCGAGTGTCAGACTTCTACTGAGTAAAACACCCACCCATGTTCTTTCTTAGCCCTTTTTGTTGCTAAGGTATCTTTTTCGAACAATCCCGCAGCTCCGGCAGGAGTAAGTCGGTACAAAACCTAAGGTCTAAAATTATTTGCTTTAGACCCAAAACTCAAAACAAATCCTCTTCAATACAAGATTCAGAACGGAAGCAACAAAACTAATTGATCTCAAGGACACTAACGACTGCAATAGCCGTGAATGCGCAATTTAAATTTAATTGCTACAGGTTGTACATAAACAGTTCAACTTCAATAATACGACCTAGATAAGCCGGTTCTGTCACTATTTAGAGAGCTAAGAAGGTTTACACACGGAAAGAAAATACACGCACAGTCGCACACACATTATAAATTATGTTTGTTTGACAAGTACAGTGAGTACATGCGCACTCGGGACTGGTATTCGTCTGAGAATACGGTTCAATACGCGCCACAGATATTTTTATATCTCTAAAGTTGGTTGTGAGTAGTAGTTAAGTATTCTTGTGCCTATTTTCTCGGAAATTGAAGGAAACTCCAGAAATATCGGAGACAACGGTTCGTGATATGATGGGACACACAAACAACACCGGTCATCACAAACACAAAGATCAATGACGCATACTGTCTTGTCCAATGTGGCTGTTCTCATCATCATTATCAGCCACTGCAGGGACTCAGACCTCCTGTCTAGGAGAGGGATGGGCTATGATCTACCACGCGGGCCCAGTGCGTATTGAAAGATGTCTTAAAATGTTTGGTTCTAAGACATGACGGTTTCCTCACGATGTTGTCTTTCGCCGTTTTGAGCTGTGTGCTTTGTGGCTGTTCTAGATTAACTAATAATATTAATCAATGTTACATAAAGCGTTTGTGTACGAGTGCATCAGCATTTCCATGACCTTTTCCTAAATACGTTGAGGTAGGCTTCCTGTCTAACTGAATGCAGCTGTTTAAAGTTTTTAAGTAGAGCGACTACCGATTTGACCTCCAAAACCCAGTAGGTAAGCCCTTGGTAAGACTGGCCGAACGGCTTTCGGCACATTCACTGCATACATGTACCGACTATCAAAGATCTACAATCGAAAACCGAGACCAATGGCTCCTTGTGTAAGAGTGCATAATCCTATTTAAATTAAACTTATTCTGAATATGTGGAAACATGGTGTCCTGAAATGCAGGCCTGCAGCTTAGCTTACGAAACCTCAATAAATATACTTACACCAGCGGACCTGGCAGATGTCGTCCTGCCCGGACAGCAGCGTCAACTAGAGAGAGAGAGAGTTATGTGTTTGGTGTGTAGGTATGTATGTGTGTATGTATCTTTGCTCCCTAATAACTCCTAAACGGATGAAGGGATTTTAATAAAATATAAGTACGTCGTTAGATTTGTCTTGATGGCGCGAGTGTCACTTGCAAAAAAAACCATTCTCAAATTCACTTGGACACATAGAAAAAATTTCATTGCAATCGGTCCAGCCGTTTAGGAGGAGTTCAGTGACAAACACACGTACCGTAGTAGTAGAATCATACAGGATGTTCGGTTAAACGAGGGACATATTGAGGAAGGGTATTCAGTATTCGATTCTCGTCCCAAAAATGTAAAAAAACTATAACCTTAATTTGTGACATATTGTCCCATGGCCCTCACGCTCTGCAGAGCTTACTTTAGTAGACGTTTCTGTTTCGTCATTTTCTTACGTCAGTTTTAAAATATGAAGTGAAAATGGAGTAGGTATACCTAAAAGTCATTGATCCGCGCACATTTAATGTGATAAACGCAAGTGTGACGAGAGACTTTTCCCAAATGTTTGGTAGGGTTCTGTCTGTTATTTATCTGTGTTTTTAGGGTTCCGTACCTCAAAAGGAAAAAACGGAACCCTTATAGGATCACTCGTGTGTCTGTCTGTCTGTCTGTCCGTCTGTCACAGCCAATTTGCTCCGAATCTAATGGACCGATTAAGTTGGAATTTGGTATACATATGGATTTTTGTGACCCAAACATGTACGGCTAAAATAAATAAATGAATTTTGAATATGGGGGTCGCTTTTACGGGGCAAATAAGAAAATTAAAAAAAAAGTTTTGCAAACTGTACCATGTGACACATCAATTGAAAGGGCTTACTATGAGGGTCTCAAATATATTTTTTTAATAATTTTAAAATAAATAGTTTTAAAGTTATTTAAGAAAATAGACGAAAATTGACCGTTCCCCCCCCTTATCTCCGAAACTACTGAGCCTAAAATTTTGAAAAAAATACAGAAAATAGTTCTATACCTGTAGATTACAGGAAAACCTATAAGAAGTCCATGGTCTAAAAATTACATGGTGAATTTATATATATAAAATTCAAAGTCCTGACTGACTCAATGACTGATATGACTGAACGCACAGCCCTAACCGCTGGACCTTTTTTAGTTACCACAAACAAATTTGGGTCAGATTTAAAAAAACATGGTAGATATATTATATTCATCGTACGGAACCCTCTTCACGCGAGTTCAACTCGCACTTGACCGGTTTTTTTATAAAGATGCACCTACACTTTAATTTTTTTTGTTCATATTTTTATTAGCATCGTGTAAGCATATTGCCCTATTGCGAGTTTCAATATGTCCCTCGTTTAATCTAACATACTGTATAAAGAAGATATTAAGTAATAAATTTAAATCTTCATAAAATGTGTGTACTCGTTTTGTGTGTCTCTATTTACTCGTAACGAACTGGCCTTCTGTAACTCTCAATTTAGTGGTTTAGTGTTGCTTCCTAATGGAATCGTGTCGTCGGGCGCAACACCATTCGAGATTAACTTTAATTAAGTGGATGTTATTTGAAACTTCAGCTGGGAGGAAATTTATCCTGTTACATACCCTATGTAGGTACGGGGTATAGATACAACTGGATTATGTATTCTTATTTGAGTGTTACGTAGATGGGCCTTTGTCTCATTGGTACAGTGGACCTACTGCGAATGGAGTTCGCATCGCTGAATTTTGGGCCAAAACGATTTAATAGAACATGTCATGAATAGGTACGGGTATACCATAATACGCTGACCTACGCTGACGATACCATTTTAAAAGAGTAACCATAAAGTTTCTTGCTGGTTCTTCTCCATAGGAATGGACTAATACAAACCGTGCACCTTTTTGTCGACGTTTTACAAGTGCCCATGTAGGCCTATAAGTATGTGAAATAAAATATTTTGATATTGATATGGTTTAAAATTAAAAGCTAAATTAAAATTAGTCATCAGGAAACCGAATACCTGTACTGCTCGCAATTTGATTGCAAATAAATTAAACATTTTCAACCTATAATGTATAATATTTACTATAATTATGTTTTAAAAATTCATGGAAAAGGATGTTGTTTCTCGTTAACTATCGACACAATTTGTTAAACACGTGTTACAAGTAAGCGTAATATAATTTATCATTTTCAATAACAATTACCATAAATTAGTTTTTAATAAAATACAACAAAACAAAGGAAAATGAGATTAACAAATTATGCCTGCGGTGAACTTTATTAATTTCAGTAAAATTTTCGGGTTATATCTATAATGAAAATGTTCATATTTGCCATACGGACTTGAATCCAAGTGAACATTTACAAGCAAATTCATGCACGTATTCAAATTTTGGAATAGGGGATCGGACTGGGTCAAAAAAATATGATTGTAATTAGTCTGTCAGTTAGATTATACAAAAATATTGGATACTTACGTGTTTTTTGTTTTATCAAATTAATTAAAAATTACGAAGATAAGACGCGTCAAAGATCATGAGTGGGGAGTTTTCGAAGCATTGTATCGTCTTCATTTTTTGTTTATGTGAAAAAAGAAAAAGTACGTGTCTAATATTTTTTGTAAATCTATCTGACGGACTAATTATTATTTTTTTGTCCTATTCCAATAGATACAAGCTGAGTAATTTGAAATGAAAATCGACACGACATGGTTGGACCCGTATGGTTCAACGTATACGTAATTAAAACACCTTTAAAAACAGTTCTCGACAATTAATTTTTCTAAATACCTTATAATTAAATCGTTTGAGAATTTTCTTGATTTAATTTTTTAGGTGTGGTTCTTATTAATTTACCTATTTCCGTGGAAATGTTAAACTAAAAGAAACTTGTTCCAATTGATGAATGTTATATAAACATTAATTAAAGTTTCAGCTTCGTTAAAATAAAGCTACTACCAGAACATTTTCGCGCTGAAATTTTTCATAGATTATACAGATATCTGGAGCAGCAACAGGACCATTAAAGGTTTATCTAAGCCAATTATCAAAGGCCGATAAGGGATTAAATTAATTGCATAGCCGAAGCGAAATTTTTGGGAAAAGTTGTTACTCCTAAATTACGGTTGGCCACATTAGATGTAAATGTCTAACACGTTCGAGTTATCTCGCCCTGCAAATTCACTTTGCCCAGGCTCATAAAAATGATACATTGCCATACTTGGGTGGAGCTTTCGGGGCTTTAGACGCTCAGGGCGACGTCCTTAGGGAACGCGTGTAACACAAACATAATCACTCTCATCAGCTGCTGCCTATCGATGGGAGATCACGCGTACATTTTTATGGTGTCCCGTTTACGAGCCGCCAAAGAATTTGATTTCATATAAACTTTTATGAGCATTTGATCGTATTCTGCAGTGAAGAATGTTCTGAGAGTGTTGCCAGTAAAATAAATCGAGTTATTTTGTTTGTCTCCATTAAGGTTTATATGTGATGTGACATTACGTTTGAGCAATCCATCAAATCAGGATTTCTTTTTACAGACGTTTTAGTAGCTCTTCAACTTTTTTTTGTTTTTACGATAAAAATAAATAAACCACCTTCGTTTATAAGAAACACGAGTTATAAGGTGGATCCTCGAGTCGAAAAGTAGCTGAGGTAGCCTACAGGCGGCGCGCGAGCGATATTGCACAAACTTTTTTGACGTTCTAACAATTTTTGCTATCTATTTTTCTTAGACAGAAAAAATCACAGTAAACTCTCTCGGAAATTGAGCTTCTCGTGCCTCCAACATATTATCCCTATAAATTTACCTGACATCCTCAATATTTCAGGCGTTTTCACCGACCTGACCTCTTTTAATAAATCCCTATGTATATGTATACGTGAATGGAATGTCTGTAGGTTTCCTCTTTTTGTATTGTATGAACGATACAATTGGTATTATTATAGATCAGCCCTTTTATCCCTCTTGCCTACATTAGGTATGCGGTTTTACGCAGATTTATTTATTTACATATTCAAGCGTTGAGTATCCGAGGTAGGAAATTAAACCCCGTAACATCTGTTTGGGCTACAAAATAAAACGATGTCAAAGGTTAAACCCAAAACCTGAAAGTTTATAAGCCAGAACTAAATTGTTTTAGTGTAACTGATTTGGGTTACAACAACTAAATTGAATAATGTAGGAAACCGAGGGTTTTGTATCATTTAAACTATCAGTAGGTATTGTAATGTTTTATAACTTACAACCAAACCTGAACAAGTTGCTTGAAGTTGCATTCGGATTTGTAAAGGATTTTGAATTAAGAGTAACTTAAGTTTCCTTTTTTAAGGACACGTGGTGAGGAAAAGTGAGTCCATTATTAAAAACATATTCCTCGTCAATATTCTACAGTACGTACATACTACTAGCTATAGACTAAAACCTCATGTACTCTATAAGCACTGTTTTTTAATGATTAAAAGATTTTATCTTTGTGTGGAAACCCCTGGTTGGGCTAGGGGCACAAAAATATCACTCGCAAGTCTTCTATTCTATCAATGCTATGCCTTTACAAATAGTCTAGCACAATATACCCCTTTGATCTTTTGGAATATCCATTCAACGCTTACCTACAGGTAAAAAGGAACCTTAAAGGTAAGTAAAATGTTTCTTTTGAACATTTGTTTATCATTTAAATACTCGTATTATTCAACAACTAATCTATACTAATATTATAAAGCTGAAGTGTTGTTTGTTTGTGTGTTTGTATGAACGCGATAAACCCAGGAACTAATGGTTTGAATTGAAAAAGTATTTTTATGTTGGGTAGTCCATTTATTGAGGAAGGCTTTAGGTTATATAACATCACACTGCAACCAATACGAGCGGAGCATAAGTGAAAAATTTTGGAAAAAAAAAATCTTTTGAGAGCTTCCGCTGCGTGCGCTGCTTAAATGGTTTAAGTTACACAAATGACGTGTAGAATGGAATAGTTCCTCTTTAACTATCTGTTAAGATTGACTCACTGCAACCATTTTTTACTATTTAAATATTAGGTTAAAAAGAATTATTTTTTGCGAAACTTATTTAACCCTTATTTTGGTGGTATTAATCTATATCTAAATAAATATGTTTGTTAGAACGGAAATTTAATATAGAATATTTGTGCGCTTTATTCTATTTAGTTTATACAAATATCTTAGAAGATATCGCAATGTAAAAATATCTGCGCGACAAAATAATTACGCGGTCCGCTGGCCCTCGCGTCCCAATGTAAATACGTGGAGATTCTGGCCTCCGGGAAATTCAAGTTCAAAATATTTATTGAACTATTAATATTTACAAGGTGTTATTGTATATTTATCAGTAAGAGATAGGTACCTATAGTAATTCTCACTTTAATAATAATAATCTAAATTAATGTTATAGAGAGGATTTTTTATTTGTTACGATTTCACAAAAAAATTACTCTGCCGACTTTGAAAATTCTTTTGAAAAAAATATAGCTATGTTGGATAGTCGATCTATATTATCTATCGATGAAGGTTGTAGGCTATCTATTGTGACGCAGACGAAGTTGCGTGGGTCAGCTAGATATAAAATAAAATGAAGTTAGTCAGACAGATTTCCAAAAAAGAATGGACACACATTTTTTTCTTTTTTCACGTAAACAAAAGATGAATACGATACAGTGCTTCGAAAGGTCGTGTTAAGTCGTGTAACGTGTCTGCGGGTTGTTCGAAAGAAGTACCACGGCCTCGACACAAAGGGCTAAGAAGGAACATAATGTGGTTTTTAGTCAGTAGAAGTCTGACACAGGGAGTGTCAGACTTCTACTATTTTAAATAAAATTTAATATTATTATTATTTATTACCTTTTAACTAATACCGGGCATCATAAATAAATTTTTTTAAGTAAAGGAGACTGACATAAAAACAGCCGAGCTCCCCTACAATTGTACTATCTCCTGTAGTGACCGCATAGAGAATGATGGACGCTCACGGGATTTAAATCAGCTAGTTTGCACGGCTAACTAAATGTCCAGTAATTATTAGACAGTTATTTCAAAAATTATACTAGCGGATGAATACCAAAGACTCATCAACATTAAAAATCATCTATTTAAAATCATAAAACTTCGCATAAAATTAAAAGAATCCTTTCTTTCGAAGCCTTTTTATAAGACTATCTTTAAGTTTTCCATTTTTGCAATTAGTCGATAAGTGAACAGTTTCATAGAAGTGCAATGGCTGCGTTCAACTTTCATCGAAGAATTTAATTTCGGACTACTCAAACAATATCTTGTTTTAATTAGTTTTGCCAATAGGTAGACTAAAGAACAAATTAATTACGTTAGAACTAGTGCTTTTTCACCCTTCGTGTTTTTCTTATTATACGAAACAATATATTTTAAACAATATTTTTCTTATTATACAACACTGGCTAAGGTTTATAAGATTTTTATTTTATTTACACACATAGACGCGTTCGCCAATGAGACGGAAAATGGTGGGCCCTAATGTAAAAAGTTGAGAAATGGTCTAAAAAACTGTATTGTTTTATAATATAATTTCTAAAATCGGCTCAATTCTCAATCTTGAAACGGAGCAAAATGAGAAAGATAGTTTTCATAACAATATCGATTTAATTAATCTATTACAGAATTACAAAAAGGATTCACCTTGCACTAGGAAATTCACTCAAAGTATTTAAATGTGCTAAGTCGTGGGTTCGAACCCAGACAGGCGTATTACCTTGTGTAATTTATTTCATCACCACTGCTCTTAAAACGGTGAAGGAAAACATCGTGCGGAAACCGGCATGTTTTAGAATAAAAATATCTGAAGATATGTATAAGTAGGTATATGTATCTAGAGAAGAGGCCTGAGTTTCTGCAGTGGGACCATTATAGGTTGATGATGAATCCTCTTATGACGTAGGTATCCACTATGAAAGGATTTTTTAAAATTCAACCCCCAAGGGAAACAAATGTATAAGGTATAAATGTTTGTATAGAAAATCGAATTTTGTTATATTTCTGACAACCACGCGGGCGAAGACGTGGGCAAAAACCTAATTTTATATGGAAAGACGATTGATGATGATGATGATATGGAACGACTACCTATTGATCTCCTAAACCCAGTTATTACTGGGTAATGCGATAGCTCTTGGTCATCTCTTGGTAATGCTGGTGGTCACACTTTTAGGTTTCTGACTACTCGTAACAAATTAATATAAAATTCAAGGTCCTATAGGCAATATCCGTGTACCTAAGTAAATATTAACTTTGCGAGCTTCCAAAGATATCTCCATACAAATAAGTATAAATCCATTTTGTGTAATAATATATACCGTTCCGCCTTTCACCGTATTGTTTCATAAGTATTGTAATATGAACAAAGAAACTGGTAACATTTTTGTTATTCCATACAACGACAAACATTACAATACGTTACGTTACCCGAGTTTGGAATATCAACTTTGTGAATGTAAAGGTTAGTGCAGACTTGGTCAATAGGAACTGATTTTTTAAATCAATAAGTAAATATTATATACAAAGCTTATTGTACAAAGTACAAAAACATAAAACCCAAGAATACGATAACGTATTTTATTGGGTTTTATGATTTTTGTACGTTCGACGTAAAACGGGAGAGGAGGAGTTCGTGGCATATCAATCTTTAGGTCAAGCCGCGCTTGACTAGGTTCAAATGTGGATTGTGTCCAGGGGGTCTAAAATGGCCACTTTAGCTGATCATAATATGAATTAAAAAGCGTAAAATAGACCCATCATAATAGTGATGCGTCTGTGAACATTTAAGAAAATAGATCATAGTATGAAAATAATATGAATTGTGTTTAAATTCGTAAAATGTTCACAGACGCAGTTACTATAATAAAAACTCCATTTTAAAATTTTTAACGCAATTCATATTATGATCTGCTAAAGTGGCCATTTTAGACCCCCTGTTCTCTCGTCCCTCATTACATACCAAGTTTCCACCATGCCTAGGAAAGCACGTAAATTAGTCGATCCCGGGTTTCCTTTGTAGCTATTTGAAAACCGCAACAGGTAGTCAGTGCCCCGAAAGTATGACAACCAGTCTTACTAACTGACCTGGTAATATATGGAGGGAAGTGGAACTTATGTTTTTCCTACTCCTCCGCAATGGCACTTAACTAATTTGTCGCTTGTCAATGTCCTATTATAAGATTATTGTCATGAATTTTAAACCAATAAATGGGTTAAAATACTCGAAGAAGGTTTACAGAAATTATGTCACTTATTTATTATTATTTTAATTCAGAACAAATAGGTTAAATAAATATCCGGTACGTTTCAACATAAATTAACAAACGTAACCGTCACGCTTGTAATCCTTGAGGTGTACCTACCTACCTACCCCACAGATACCCACATTACCCACATTTGGCCACTTACGTTTAAGTCCTATGATAATAAGGGGTAAGCCTTTTGCCATCAGCTCGGTACAAACACAAACTCCGATCTGCTATGTGTCCATACGTCATCATGTTTCATCATCATCACCTTTTCACTACTATGTTGGGGTCGGCTTTGAGTCTAACGTATATCTATATACATAAAATGCTTTGTTCTAAACGACTGACGGATAAACGCACAACCTAATCCGCTGATCGTAGAGACTTGAAACTTGGAGGGTGTGTTCTTTGTATGAAGCATCCGATAAGAAAGGATTTTGCGAAATTCTACCCCTAAGGGGGAAATAGAGGGGCAAAGTTTGTATGGGACAACGTGATTTTTTGGTCCAATCTACTTCAAATTTTGCAATTACTTTTTTTTAATTAAAGTAACGGAAAACGTGTTTCATATTTTATTGATATTTACCGGGGTAACGGGGTTAAAAAGACGTAGAAAGTTATTTTGGGGGGCGATTTGCTTCAAAGTTGATATCAATACTCATTAGTTCCTTTGATTTAAATGACATTTTATTTTGACACATGTTTGAAAACTCAATCAACCTACGCCAAATGAAGTTGCTCTATTGTTGGACAGCAATTTTCTAAGCTGGAGACCATGATACCTCAATGGATACATGCGGTATATTAATTATACTAGTTTGTTGTTTGTTTTTACTAACAATGCATGTTTTTTTTTATTCTTATTAAAAAAAAACATCTTTTATAAATGTGTTTACTTAAATAAATATAAATAAATATGTCCACATAACTAGGTATATGTGTACTAACTAATGTAAATCCATATTTCTTTAGTGCTGATGTGTTTCAAATGATAATAATGATAATTAGGATATGTCATGCTTCTCCTAAACCTTTCTTAGCATTTCTTTCCCGAGTATTTCGCTTCCAGTGATCGCCACACCTGTAACTGGAAACTCCTCTCCATTTTTTTTTTTTTAATGTTACAAGCCTGCCACACAATTCCCAAACCACTGTAACTCCTGAAAGCCAGAATCAACAGTGGCGACAACAAAAAAGCGCCGAGACAATGAAGCTCGACGAAGTCCTAGAGAAACGATTTAACTGTCTTGGATCGCGCCACGAAATTAATCAGAAAAGAATAGCGGAGGAGTAGGAAAAACATAAGTTCCACTTCCCTCCATATATTACCAGGTCAGTTAGTAAGACTGGTTGTCATACTTTCGGGGCACTGACTACCTGTTGCGGTTTTCAAATAGCTACAAAGGAAACCCGGGATCGACTAATTTACGTGCTTTCCTAGGCATGGTGGAAACTTGGTATGTAATGAGGGACGAGAGAACAGGGGGTCTAAAATGGCCACTTTAGCAGATCATAATATGAATTGCGTTAAAAATTTTAAAATGGAGTTTTTATTATAGTAACTGCGTCTGTGAACATTTTACGAATTTAAACACAATTCATATTATTTTCATACTATGATCTATTTTCTTAAATGTTCACAGACGCATCACTATTATGATGGGTCTATTTTACGCTTTTTAATTCATATTATGATCAGCTAAAGTGGCCATTTTAGACCCCCTGGACACAATCCACATTTGAACCTAGTCAAGCGCGGCTTGACCTAAAGATTGATATGCCACGAACTCCTCCTCTCCCGTTTTACGTCGAACGTACAAAAATCATAAAACCCAATAAAATACGTTATCGTATTCTTGGGTTTTATGATTTTTGACGTGACGGTTACGTTTGTTAATTTATGTTGAAACGTACCGGATATTTATTTAACCTATTTGTTCTGAATTAAAATAATAATAAATAAGTGACATAATTTCTGTAAACCTTCTTCGAGTATTTTAGCCCATTTATTGGTTTAAAATTCATGACAATAATCTTATAATAGGACATTGACAAGCGACAAATTAGTTAAGTGCCATTGATATGACTTATCATTATAATAATCTACGAGTATGTATCTAATTTTGGTTCATGTAATATTAATAAAACATTTTTGTTTGTCATGTAACACAACACCACGATCAATACCACAGCGTATGGTTATCCAACTCTCAATTTATTTGGGATCGGCACATCGTGTCTTCTTTTCCCACACTTCTCTATTAGCCATCATCTCTGTTCAACACTCAGTAGAATTTTACACCATGAAAGTAATAGACGGATTTATTAAATAACACTAAAATAAAATTCAAATAAAAATATAAGTTTAAAAACTAAAACCCGTCTACAAACCGCGGTCTTAAAAGTAGAAAACAAGAAAATAATTCTTGTCTGATATTCATATTATATTGAATTTGTATATTTCTATGTAAATTTAAGTAAAATTATTATAGAGGTCAGTCGTAGTCGCATGCCACCTTGCTAACGGCAACAGCAGCTGACTTCTGTATCAATGAAAACGCCATGAAGGAGCATCAGGAATCTGTGGCATGCGACTACGGCGGTCCTCTATAATAATTTCACTTATATTTAAATTGAAATAAGTATACAAATTCAGTATATGAATAACACACAAGAATTATTTTCTTGTTTTCAACTTTTAAAACCGCGGTTTGTAATCGGGTTTTAGTTTTTATTAAACTTATATTTTTATTACTGGATGTAATAAGCCCACTTGTACTCCCCGTCACAAGCTGCGATATTATATTATTCTGAACCGAATCTGGGAACCTTCTAAGTAGTTACGGGAACATTTGAGCTCAAAATACTTTTTTACTCGACTACGGCGAAGCGAAAGGAAGGTTAATGATTTTGGCAGTCAATGTAACAGTATGTATGTTTGTATGTTCCACCGTAGCGCCTAGACTACTGAACGTATTTTATTTAATAAATGAGGTGTCAATAGATTCGTAAGAATAGCCCGGGTGACATAGGCTATATAATTTGTTATAATTCTTTTTAAGACGGAATTTATATGTCAAAATCTAAGCTCGATAAAAATTAAATTGAGATAATCATAACATGTTTGGTATCAAATGAAAGGTCTTGGCGAGTACATCACAAATATGTTTATTATATTATAGCTCAAGTCAACATATATACGTTTAGATTGCAGTCAAACAGTTCTCGCGGTCCAGTCCGTGTTATTTACTCGTATTATGTAAATAACGAACCACCATTAAGTGGAATATTACATTATAAAAGTAACATATTATTACGTATTTATTGAATAATACACAAAAATAAAATTCAAATAAATAAAATAAGTTTAAAAACTAAAACCCGACTACGAATAAAAACGCAGACTAACAAAACCGCGGTCTTAAAAGTAATAAACAAGAAAAATTGTTTAGTAAGTAGATAATTTAACAAATTATAGAGGACAGTCGTAGTCGCATGCCACCTTGCTAATGGCAAATAGCAGCTGCCTTCTGTGTCAAAGAGAACGCCATGAAGAAGCATCAGGAATCAGTGGCATACGACTACGGCTGTCCTCTATAAAAGTTATCAAATTATCTACTTACTAGACTTTTCTAGAATTTTCTTGTTGAATACTTTTAAGACCGCGGTTTTATTAGTCTGCGTTTTTATTCGTCGACTACGATTAGATTTCGTTTTTAAACTTATTTTTTATTTTATAACATTATATTTATTGCCTCTAAAACCCCTATCTTATTCAATGCATCCATCAGCATAATGTTTTGAGCTCACATTAACTCCTACCGTAAAAATATTTATTGTCAACTAGCTGTTGCCAGCGGCTTCGCCCGCTACAACTCGAAAATTATATAATCTATGTGTTAATACAGGTTATAAACCTGTGTAATTTAACCGTTCAGTAATTTTTGCGTGAAAGAGTAACAAACATCCATCCATACTAACAAACTTTCGCGTTTATAATATTAGTAGAAGTGGATAGTAGGATTTGATGAACATAATACTTATTTCCTATTCTACCCATTTCCGTTTTTACCAAAGAACATGTTTACGAAAATATCACAAGAAAGGGAAGCCGTGATAGTGATACCAATATAGCAATATAGAAAGTAACGTACATTATAAGTGGTTCTCACAAGTCAGTATCAATAGATACATAACAAAGATCGAGGAATTGTTGCCGAAGGGCTGGCGATCAGTCGTGTGATGGATGGCGTCCCAAGAGCCTCGGTACGTCACTCTGTGTCGTCGAACTTTGGCTGCCGATTTTTACCTATTACTAACAGTATAATAACAATATATAATATAGTTTGATTGACAACAGGAATAATATTCGATCGGTAATATGTACTGGGAGGTTTAATGTTAGAAAATTATTTATTTTAACAATTTTAAGACTTTGATTTTATATTTTGCGTTGAGATATATTTTATGTTACCTTACCTTACCATACTTCGTATCCTGACCTTAAGATACATAAAAAAAAATACTTGACGGTCGTATTTACTCAACATAACCTTTGGTTAGGACACGACTTTAACCTCTATATATTATTAATTTAAAAATAAATACTAGCAGTATTTCAAATTTTAAACCAAATATTACTTATACGCTCGGTTAAAATTTTAATCGAATTTAAAAATATAATAAACAACTCAATTTCCCAAAACCTCGCCGTATTTTTCATAAAACCGTAAATACTTTGTGTAGTTACGATTATATTCACCATAAATTCTCTACCACATGAGCTTAAAAATACTTTTGCATGATCAGATATGAGTGTAGTGAGGCGCTACACGCTTGACATTGTGTAGTACAGCAAAGGAGCAATTTCACGGGGAACCGCATCTCACTCAGTGTACTTTGTCATATGGATACAAAATTACATTGTGTGTGAAGCGGTGTAGCTCTACGTTGCTGATTAGGTAATATTTGCTGCATATATTATGTGACCAGCTTCATCATTACTTTCGTCCCCATATGTAGCTATGGTGATGGATATATAGACTGTGCAAAAGATGATATGGCAAGAAAGGAGGTGTCTGATGAAAACACGAATAAGAGAAGTATGTAAGAAAAATCAATTTGCTGCGCCGAACCTAAATGAATTCGAATCATGAGAAGCATGTGTGGAAAATTTCTACGACAAAAATGAACGATAACTGATTTCTAATAATTCATAAACAGAATATCGTATCTTTCATCTTCAAAGTGTTAGAAGTCAAAGTCTACATATTGTAAAATCACATTTTGCACGTTATTTGCAAGTTCCTTGTAATACCCCGATTCACGGAACTTACAGGGAGTGGAGTTCGAATAGCGGAATATATATTATGTGTAATTTTGCCATTGGCAAGTTATGTAGAAGAACTCACACATAAATTGCGCAATTTTGATGGCAAGTGTTCAAGATTCTTAATGTTTCTGATAAAATCCTGAAAACAAGTATGCACTGCTTGTTCTTATGAGTTTGTAGGTAGTCCCACGAAACAAAAGTGGTGTTTGTAATACTTAGCAGTAATGCTTGTGACCGCAAGGCCAACGAAACAGTCAATAAAACTATATAAGGTCTAGTTCCTATTAATACAACAGATTTTTCCTCTGTTTTAAAGTTTGTTCATTAAGCATGAAAATAATTGCAAATCTTCTTAACAATTCAACATTTTAAATAACATCTACTGATTCCGAAAATAAACATAACATAGAAACAGGACATTACCCACAAAATTCAATTCGACTCCATAAAGTTACGAAGATACTTAGGTAAGATATCAAGATACCATCCGAAATATCGATGTTATACCACAGACTAGCCACAATCAATTATAACCCGTTCGATAAAGTTATCCCTCTGGCATTTTTCCTGGCATTTTTCTTGTCGTATCACGGTGACGTAAATAAAAATAATAGCTTTCGTGATCGAGAATACTCCATGAATGGTGAAGACATTTTTTAGGAAATAAGTAGCTAACCGAAACTAGCTTCAATTTCGTTATGAATACGTATACATTTTAATTACATTATACTAAAACTTTTTCGGTAGTACGTGTATTTAAGTAGATGGATGAAAGGTATTACTTATGTATTTTTCAATGATTTGCTTAAGGAGAAGTTTTGTTTTGTAGCTCTAACATCTGTAAACCTTTGGTATTTTTTTAACATTAGGTAGTTGTAGTAAATAAACCACCAATCAACCCATTTGTCATAATATAATACAATCGAGTATAATAACGTATGAAATTATTATTAAAACGGGACAAACTATGTAAGTTCGTTTCTCTCTATTAATAGTTATTACTAGGTCAAGAAAAGTGTTTTAGTATATTCGAAAAGACGACAATCGAAATTCGAAGTAGACAATGGACGAATCAATATATATAAAAATTAATGCCACTTTTCGTTGTAATTTTATAACTCAAGAACGGGCTCACCTATCCAAACCAAATGTTAAGGCTTTGTTTGGACTATTTAGTAGATGGTTTATGTGAAGTTTGCACAAAATCGGTCGAGCGGTTCTACATTTATCACATTTTTTGTAACAAATGAATTCAATAAATGGCGGATCATTTTGTTAATGGGGATTTTGCTGCCTTGGACCCGGTAGGTGGCGCTGCTGTACGGGCAGTACGACGTCTGCCAGGTCCGGAAGTAAAATATATAATAAGGATTATTTTGGTGACAACCATAGATAGCTTTTAATCCTGATTTTGGTATTGACCGACTTGACATCAGACGACTTGACTTTACGTACCAAATATAACTGCCGCACTCAGAGAGCTTTAATGATTACTTAGACCATCACTTAGTAATGGTTTTCTCATACAAAGATATTATGTCAAACCTTTACTAAGTGACGGCTTAAGTAATCATTAAATATCTCTGAGAACGGCAGTAAGTTTTTAAAAGTGACACGGTAACTATCATTATTGTAGACTTTACTTTCTAGTTGTTTTTTTTCTTATACCTAGTATGTTTACTTATATTTTATATTTATATCGCTGTAATGAGTCAACGCAAGTAACTTGTAACTAAATAATTTATATATTTGGAAGCGTATCGTGAGGAAACTAGCATAGCTTAGAATCAAAAATTCGAAGACCTGTGACATCTACCAAAATAGTGCATTTTCGCTCGCGTGTGTCCCTCTCCTAGAGAGGAGGCCTGAGTCCCTGCAGTGGGAACATTATAGGCTGATAATGATGTGAAAACTTTTAATTAGCAAATGTCCCTACTTATACATGATATTTATAAAATTATTATTAGTGTGTAAGCTTTCTTTAAAAATAAATAAATATAATCCTATTTGAGTACCTCGTGGTAATAAGTTTGCACCCTATTACATAAGACTTAAACATATTGGCGAAATGTGGGTGCACTAGTAGGTACACCTCTGTCGTAACCTACTGGGATTACAGGAGTAAGTTAAAGGTTATGTTATATCATAATTATTTTAATGTATTTTATTTCCTCTTTTTTTGCCGGTGGGAAAATCATCGAATAACCCCTTCCGCTCTTGGGCAGAGCGAAAGGAAATGTCAGACTTCTACTGACTAAAAACCACCCATGTTTCTTCTTAGCCCTACATGTCAGGGCCGCGGTATCTCTTACAACATCCCGCAGCCCCGACGGGCGTCGGCCCTCCCATGTTGTTGACATCTCTTTGAGGCGCGGTTAATACCTAATCTACACAACTCAAATCATGTACTCGTAATTACACGAAACCCGAAGAGAAATAGGAGCCATTTTTTATATAAATATAGTTCATTTATATTATGCTATTTCCTGGATAGTACCCAGGCCCTCCACCGTCGTAATGTGCCTCAGGGATTTGTTACATTACTCGCGACCTCTAGATTATAACTCGTGTAGAACATTAAATAGATGAAGGAGGTGTTTGGGACCTTTTTTTTTTGGGAGGTGGGAAATCATGAAATAACACCTCCCGCTCTTGTGCAGAACGAAAGGGAGTGTAGGCCTTCTACTGACTAAAAACCACCCATGTTTCTTCTTAGCCGTTTATGTCGAGGCTGCGGTATTTCTCACAACATCCCGCAGCCCCGACGGGGGTGTTTGGGGCCTTACTAACAAATCTGGCGAAGTGCAAGTCGGACTTGCACATGAAGGGTTCCGCACCATTGTAGTAGATGTTGAGAGATTTTCCATGTTATTTTACCACCATAGAATTCTTATTATTTTTATGATATTTTATTTTTTGTTTTTCCGTGACCGTGGCGTCACCTTGGGCCCTATCAGAATACCAGCACTGTGACATTTGTCATAAATGTTACAGCACCATGCTGAGATAATGGCCTTTTGGCTTCGTACGGAACTAATTTTAATTTTATTTAAATATGTCCTAATTTTAAGTGTTTCTCTTTCATTTACTGTTTTAATTTTATTTTTTTGTCAATTTGGTTTGTCCTGTGTGAAACCAATAAATATTTTTTCTTTCTTTCTTTCCTTATAGATTTTCTTATAATTTATAAGTATTGAACTAATTTCTGTATTTTTTTCAAAATTATAGGCTCAGTAGTTTCGGAGATAAAGGGAGGGAATGGTCGGACAGACAGACACACGAGTGATCCTACAAGGGTTCCGTTTTTTCTTTTGAGGTTCGGAACCCTAAAAACTCGAACATCAAATAGATTTTCTCCTTGTGACTGTAGCGGTGTGTGAGGTGGAAAAGGCATTAGGATATTACCGATATTGGGACACTCTGCTCTTTTGACATCCCGCAAAAAAAACATTTTGCGACTTGCAGTAATTTCATTTAAGCAAATAATTTGGCATTCATAAAATCATCAAGTTAATACAAAAGTACATTATGAAATCGCATAAAGATACAAACGTGGTAAACTATTGGAAGTTTTTCAAGAAAATTATTCTCAATTACAACAACCAATTGAAACCGAACACACTCGATACTTCAATAAGATAAAACGTGATACAACTTTGGTATATTACATTCTGGAATCCTCAGTATCTTAAGTCTTATAAAAACGTTAGATTTTTCCTTTGAGCAACTACAATTTACTAAATCGAAAGGTCGACTGAAGTCTGTAAAAAGGCATACATAAGAGTAAGTATTTGATGTTGTAATTATCAATGTCTTTTCGGCCAGAAAATTTGCCGAGTGGGTCCGCCGAGAGATCAGGTCGAAAATCAAACTACGCATCATCAATCTTGATCCAGCTATTAATCTCTGTATTAGGTCTTTCAAAATTCTTTCATATGCCTTGGGAAATCTGCTTCAAATATCGAGACTTTGAGGCAAATATTTTTATTTAGAATAAGAGCTGAGCTAGAGGTCGAATGTAAAATAACAAAAGTAATTTTGTGTAAAATATTCTGACGTGGAATAAACTGCTAAACAAATAAAAACAAATTCGTAGTCGAAAGAAGTACCTTCACTTGTACTTACAGAAGATAAAGACCGGCTTCTTAGGCGTATTTGTGTGTGACCAATACTGTGCCTTTATTGAACAAACACACGTTGCCCATATAATTTATGCTATCATTTAGGTATCTCTATAGTTTTATCTTGGCTAAGAATCGGTTGTGTTTCAGAATAACGGAATAAAACAAGTGCGTCGAACTACGTTTAAGTAAAATCACAGAGCAGCGATGGCCCAGAGGTGGCAGCCCCGACTTCCCTACAGTAAGTCGTCGGCATTACCTTGTGTAATTTATTTATTTATTTCATCACCGCAGCTCTCACAAACCGAGAAGGAAAACATCGTGAGGAAACCGGCACGTCTTAAAATCAAAAAATTCGAAGACAGGTGACATCTACCAACCCGCACTGGGCCCGCATGGTGGATTATTGCCCATCCCTCTCCTATAGAAAAGGCCTGAGTCCCTGCAATGGGAACATTATAGGCTGATGGTGATGGTGAAAATCACAGAGCCGAGACAAGCGTAACTTTTTTGCGTTTTTGATTATTGATTAACAACTAAAATTGTAAGAGACAACCATACGTGATGTTTCAAATAATAGAACATAGTAACCTGTATATATATTAATAACGACAGTATGACACTTGGGCGTCAAGAACGTGACCAGAAGACGGGCAGCATTGCAATGATAATTCTTTGGCCAAAGAAAGAGCCAACCCAATGATCTCGCGAAGTATCGACCAGTTAATCCAATCGTTATTTGGAACTGCAGTTAGTAGCTTTGTCTCGACCAACCACCCGTAACCCACCATACAACTCACTTTTTAATGAATTTACTATACCTATCTAAGGCCAATTTCACTTATTTATGCACGTAACGTGCACTGATTACGATCCAGATTACATTAGGAATGCATAATGTAAACGTCAGCTTGCATGCTGCTCAATATGCCTCGGAACATTGAATTGCGATCAAGAAACAGATGTTACATTATACATCAGAATACCTCCTAGCATAATAGTAGACCATTATAGAAGACATTAGAGGTCTACGAATAATCGCCATATTCGTCAAACATGGCGCCACTCTCTGATGAATATTGAGTAAAATAATATTACAATTACTGTTACACCCGAAGGGATAGGCAGAATGGTATGAACTATGGTACACAAAAAAAACAGTAAGTAAATTATTTACGTCCGATTTAATAAGAGGCGACCTATTGCCAAACAACTGGGATCGATGATGTAAGTATGTGTGAAAAACCAAAGGGAGTATGTAAGAATCGTAGCCCATCTTTCCCATAAGGAAAAGGCGTGAACATAATATGTAGGCAAGTGTGAAAAACCCAATAAGGTAATCACGGTTTAAAACAAGACATAGGTACACACAATCCTTTTTACTATAAATTTCAAACAAGTCTCGTCTCTCATAAATCCAAAGGTTGTCTGGAAGACACTGCGTTTAGCTAAGCGATCTTTTGCTGATCTTCAATGAAGCAACTTCTTATTTTAGTTATGGTGGGGTTATACATTACACAATTTTGTTTTTAATCAAATTTGTGCAATACATAATTTTAAAAAAAATGTCTTATTGGTCACAAGCTACTGCATGTATTTGGGGTTCAATCTGCAAGTCGGGCTAAGTCATTTGCCTAACCGTTTGCCCAACCCAACGATATGTGGGTCGGGTTCCAGGCTAACCGGATGCAACTGAATACCAGTATTTTACATGGAACTACTTCCTATCTGATATCCACAACCCAATTAGGACTGGGTAATATGATACCCCTTTTTTGAGTGGGAAATAATCAAATAACTTCTTCCGCTCTAATCGGAGCGGAAGGGAGTGTCAGACTTCTACTGACTAAAACCACCCATGTTCATTCACTCTTTGTATAACGGGGTGGCGGTATCTCTATCGAGCAACCCGCAGCCCGGTAGGCATCGGCGCTTGCGGGCCCCTCCAATGTTGCTGATATCTCTTTGAGGCGCGCGTGAAACACGAGCATGCTGTCGACACGGCCTGTCATCGTCATAAGACGGACGGACGGTGAGCTAGCCCATTACTTACCGCCCAGTCTTAATGTCAGAGCTCCGGGCCATTGACCACGTGTCACGACTGTCAAACATCCACAAACGACAGCCGGAACAACAGTAACAACCAACAGTACGTACTTTTCAAGGCACGGAAGAACCTTGGCATGTAATAGGTGGTCACTCATCCGCAGTCCAACCAAGGCAAGAGCGGCTTAGCCTGAAAACAAGAACCTTCGCAACATTTTTTAACAGTCGATGTCATTTCCGTCACCGTCACCTACATAGATTAAATCACCTGCCCCGTCTGAGACTTAAATATAACATACACATAGAGTAAACGTGTTAGTTTTATGAATGGTCTCAAAATCAACAAGTTCAAATGCAAATGTAGTTCAAAGTGTTTGCAATGTAGTTGCTCTCAGAGTTAAACTTGATGTTCTAGTGTGACCCAGTAACCGCTCCAACAGCGGTTGCAGCTCGGCTCTTAAACTTAACGCCACATCTAAAGCTTAATGCACGAATCTGAATCAGGGTAGTATAATTTTCAGAAAACTATGTTCAGAATTCCGAAACCTATTGTTATATGAAAAGGGATACTCTCAAAGCAGACTGTTTCCCAGACACTATCCTAAGAATCCCCCATAAATATCATACTTACGTTAGGCCGGTCCTGAAGTGAAAAGACCAATAACAATTGACAGCGGGAACCCTACTTAAGCCAACGAAAAATCTGTTCGAGAAAGATCCTCAAACTCTCAAAGAAAGAATGAACCCGTAATAAGAATACCGTCTTGGTCGTTATCTGAGATATTTAATAGAAGTGGACGGTCACTCGATGCGTTCACGTTGCACTAGTAAAACGTGCTGATCGTATAAGATGGCAAAATGTTTAGCTTCTTATCGTTTTAAAGGTTTGACAAGACAGATTCAGCTATGAGCGGTTTTGTGTAGAATGTGTTTGCGATGTAAATAAATGAAGATAGCTTTAAAGGTAGTAAAAAAAGTTTACAGGTAGATTCGGAAGATGACTGATTATGTAAACCGCAATCGCAGTCACAGATCGTAACGACACTGGTTTCAATGTAACTATAAGTACGTACTAGCTTGAAAGATACTAGTAAAACAATTGTACTAAATAAGTACATTTTAAGATTGTACTAAGTAACCTTTGAAAGGAAATTAACAATTAAGAACTCATTGAAAAAAATAATACAAAATTCAAAGATTTCTGTAAATTTCCTGATCATATCCCAAAATCAATTAAGACACTAACTGCGGTACTCAGAGATATTTAATGATTATTTAAGCCGACACTTAGTATAGGTTTGACATATTTTTGTATGACAATACTGTCAAAACCTTTACTAAGTGATGGCCTAAGTACTCATTAAAGCTCTCTGAGTGTGGCAGTAAGAGTAAAAACATAACAATAAGAATTAGCTTGGTCACAATCTCCGGTCTAGGTTTCCAATAATATTTCCGGAAAAAGCAAAAAGATTAACGTTTCGCAGAAAAGAATCTCTATTGGACAAACTAAAGAGAACCCATTTTAAAAGATTTAACGAAAATGTCGCCAAATGTTGTGGCAATATGCTTGAAGATTATACCTACGCAGTAACGAACCTACCTAAATATTTATATACTAGCCTTTGCCCCGGTTTCGTTCACGAGGCCTTCGGGATCGCGAAAAATGTTTACCTCCCGTTGTGTAGGGATATTATACATTCTGTTAGGCTGCAAGGGCCTTTAATATTGTAGTAGTACACTTTAAGAATAAATTATATCAACATGATATTATAATCTAGGAAAGATTCCCTGTGTTATGGTTGTACTTTACAGTTTAGTAAGCTAATTCAGTGGTTTATAGTATTGCGTGACTATATGTGTTGATAGGGATCACTCGATAAGCGAACAGTCTGTCTTAACTTCAAGTTTCAATAAAATGAGTTCTTTAGGGTTCCGTAATACAAAAGGAAAAAAATGGAACCCTTATTGGATCATTCGGTGTCTGTCCGATCATTCCCCCCTCCCCCTTATCTTCGAAACTACAAAGCTAACTAATTTCTGTATTTCTTTTCAGAATTTTACTAAAAAAAAACAGTAATTAGTTCAACACTTCCAGATTACAGGAAAACCCATAAGAAGTCATGATGTGTATATATACCATTCATGTGCAAGTCCATCTTGCACTTGGCCAGATTTTTTCAGGAATGCTTTTTTTCGCCAAAAGGTTGCGCAGTGGTGTACCTATATAATATAACTGGGTAAACGCAATGATATATTAAAACTATAGATACGTTGTCCACCCTCAAAAATGACAACATGAAATGAAGCCAATTGGCCACATCGCGCTTAGTTACGCACCAACCTCTCGCGCGATGCTAAACGCGAAACATAAAGACAACAGGCATCCCGCTGTACTTTCTTTAGGTACGCGTAAAAGTAGTTATATAATATTTTTGCCGTTTTGAAGCGCCGCCGCCATGTTAGTTCATGACATGTCTATATATATTATAATACGTCATTGGGTAAACGTGGGTAGTATAACATCTCCCCAGTTATATGTTTAAGTCCTATGTAATAGGAGGCGAGCCTATAGCCCTCAACCGAGCACAGATCTAGACTCTGTGACTGCTACTAAGAAATACCTTTTAGAAAAACCCAATTACACATTGCCTGACCCAGGAATCGATCCCAGAATGCTCAGCAGTCTCCGACCTCTTGACCAACGAGACAATCTTATGTTTTTAAGGGTCAGATATTTCCAGTTCTCTATATTGAGGGCAAATTCCTTCTATTACGAGTGGAGGTCCACTTGACCAGACTAGACTTCATAATAATATGAAACAAGGTTCCCAAAATTGAAACCTACACATGCAAAGTCACATTCAAAAGCAAATATTAATTTAATTTTAAACATGTGCCAGAGGAAAGTTCTAGCAAATAGACAGAATGCGGTGCCCTGTTTGTTTTTACGAGGAAATAGTTTCCTGAGTGGATTCCAGTTTATACGTTTTGCGTCTGGGATTCAAGGATTCTCGGGTCTTGAGAAATATGCAAGCATTAATAAAACCGCTGCTTAGGAAGACCTTCTCTACTAACCTGTTGAATAAAATGTCAGTTAATCTTTGGGCGTCCCACATATTTTAGAAATAAGAAAGTTTTACGAAGTTTTTTTCTATTTTCTTTAGATATATCTATGACATTAGGGAATCGTTTGAAAACCAATCGTCGATAAAAACCAACCAATCAAAAACAATTTAAAAATTAGCCACCTCTTATTTTGTTTCAAGTGACAAAGTTACACAAGCATTCCCCTCTTTAGTAAATATTTCTATTAAGAGGGTGTTAAAATGAGTTTCTTAGACAATAGTGCACTGAAGGAACAAAGGCGAAAGTCTGAAGTGGCGTAAGTGTACATAGGTCAATCCGTGCCGCCCGCCGAGTAAGGATGATTAATCGTCGTAGGGAGTCCACAACGAGAAAATAACTATTTCTCATCTTTTGAAAAGGCTGTCTGAGCAAAACTGCCACAGGCAGAGGCCATGTCACGCTAAGTACTTACACATCGATCCCCGAATGCTGATTCTATTAGGTATATTGCGTTTTGACATGCATGTCGCCAGCCTCGCTCATGCTAAATTGTTTCGTTCTTTCATGGTTTCGGAAACGTTCATGGTGATTAATTTGAGACGGCAAAGGTTTTTTAATAATGTTCATATTTTTTCCTTTTTTTTTTTCCTCGTTGCCGAAAATCAGGCGATTACGTTCTAATGTACGATTTTTCTTTTTAAAAGCGGTCAAAAAGATTTTTTTTCTATGATACAAAATGCTACAAATACTTCTTTGATGTCAGATCATCCTTGAATATCAAGAAAAATGCTACGAAAGTCGTAAATTTTTATCTCAAAAACCATAAAATCGGGCAAGATTGCAGTAAATTGACATCGTACAATCGCATTTTCTACCGTAAAAAAGCGATCAATTGCTAAAATATGCAATAGAGATAACAATATTTAATACTGAAGCCCATTGATTTGTGATCAAACTGATTTTGAATTATTCGCTCTTAACAAAACATATAACACAGGATTAATGTAATTGTAAACACAAACATGGACCAAACTAAATATATTTGGTTCTGCGAATGTGGAAACGATGATTTAATAATTATCGATTAGCTAATTTATGTTTGTTAATTACCTAGATAGCAAATACACCGGAAATCGCATATTGCAAAACAACTTTGTCGTTTAATATAGGGCTAAGAAGGAACATGGCTGGTTTTTAATCAGTAGAAGTCTGACACTAGCTTTCTCTTTGCTCTGCCCAAGAGCGGAAGGGGTTACTTGATCATTTTCCCCCCGCCAAAAAAAAAGGCCCGGAACGCATTTTTTTGCCATGATTTAAAGATCTTGAATACATTTTAATAGAATGTGTTCTTCATTGAATACCTACTCGCCCATGATCGATGTAACCTAATAATATGACGTACCAATAAACTATAATCGATCCTAATTCCAATAGGTACCCAATTGCGTACTAAGGTAATTTTAGTATCTAGGTATTCACAGATCAGCACCCCCCCACTGTTCAAAATAGCTCACCGTAATAAAAACGTTTCTGCTTCGATATCGATTCCAGTACTCGGTTCTATTCGTTAACTAAAGGTATACAAATGTTTTAATGGAATCGTCTCGTGGCAAATCGGTTTATTTCTAAAGAGCCAACACGCTGAGTCGGCTACAAGCAAATAATAAGCAAGCGGCGCAGCTGTGACGCTAATTCTGCATATACAAGCTTTATAAGATACGACAGCCGCGATATTAATATTGGTAATACACAATTGTTTGACTAATCAAGTTCGCCAATTGAAATAGTTTCCAAATTGACAGCGTTGTGGGACAACCGCAGCAATTTAGTTTCATGTTTCTCTTCGTTTCTCGTCAAAGACACAACCGTTAATTTAATATTCTATGCATATTTCAGATTGGACCAAGTTATTTTCGGGTTTCTCGTTATTTGAAAGATCTATGTGAGTATCACGTCACTATTTTATTTACGATACAGTGTCCCAAGCGAACCCAACGTGGAGTGAATTGGCACCGTATGAAGCGACATGCAATCGTAACGTATTGGATTTAGTGGAAACGTAACGTACCCGACCTGCAGCTTGCAAGCAATAAAAGGCATAATTTATCGATATGCTAAAACATTGACATACCTAGCCCGGTCGTATATATACCCAAAGGGTTGTGCAGATATACACGACACAACTTTAATAACGTTGTGTATGATAAAGAGTGAACATTTTGCTTTAGTTGGGCACAAATTCAATTCTAGATAAACCTATATGAAAATAAATTCTGTGGAATTCGTAGAACAGTAGGTAGTTTACGTACATTAGTCTTTATGCTTATTAGTAGTTATTAGTCAACAATTTCTTAAGAATTACACCGAGAGAGTTCGTTTACACATAGATACCTATCTAATATTATGTTTTCGTATCAAAATCGTATTCCAGAAGGCACAGTTCCATCACATACCTTACATAATGTAGGTTAAATAATCCGACAGTATAGTATAGCTTGTTAGTTTAGTTGATTCCATGTTTATTTAGCCTGACCTCCTTCTTGACTACAGTCTCGTCGTGTAAATTACAAGATTATTCCAACGACCATTGTCTAGTAAAACTGTGGGTACATGAATATATAGTATTCCTAGTAGTTTGACTAAGAAGGTTCGTTTATTTAGTGCTCGGGGTCGTTGAACTTCTATGAAAGTCTATTGTAGTTATAAAAGTTTGTCACTAATTATGACTGATGATCGAAGTGGTTAAAAAGTATCTATTATTTAATAATGGCCTCGAAAGTCTTCAAAAACTAAATTCAAAAGGGTGAAATCACAGAAAATATGTGATCGTGAATTGGGTAATTGGAGTCTATTGATCAATTTGCACAAGCAACGCCTATTATTACGGCTTAGATTTCACAAATTCCAAACCACATATTATGTTCTCAGTTTTTCCAATTGACATCAAGTTTATTACGAAAAAAAGAAAATTGGATACTGTCCAAGTCGACCCATGAAAAGAAGTTAGCTGAAATAAATTTAACAATCAGAGTCATTTCCCGGTTCTTTGTAGATAAACGATGGCCATAAGTAACAAAAAACTGTTGGTTGTTGAAGTGGAACTACGTATAAAACATAACTAATTTATATACCAAAAAAAAGGACTGTTTTCATATATCTTTTTGGTTTCAACAGCGATTGTAAAGTCAAGTTCCTTAGTTCACGTCTCAGCCGCCGCGGGAGACGTTCCGGGCGTCGGAGGCCACGTGACGGCTTCCGGCCACCCTAGACGCGGGCCTGTGGACGGTGAGTGATGGGCTAGCTCGCTGTCCGTCCGTCTTATGACGACGACAGGCCCTGTCGACCGCGCGTTCGAGTTCCACGCGCGCCTCAAAGAGATGTCAGCAACATGGAAGGGGCCCGCAAGAGCCGACGCCCGTCGGGGTTGCGGGATGTTGTAAGAGATACCGCGGCCTTGACATATAGGGCTAAGAAGGAACATGGGTGGTTTTTAGTCAGTAGAAGTCTGACACTCCCTTTGGCTCTGCCCAAGAGCGGGAGGGGTTATTTGATGATTTCCCAACCCCCCAAAAAAAAAAGTTCCTTAGTTCCAGAATAATCTATACATACGTCATTATTTTGAAAACGCGTAACATAACATCATGCCTGTAATCCCCAGAGGGTAAGGCAGTGGTGTACACCCACATTGCGCCAGATATAATTAACTCTAATAGTGTAATACAGGGCGACCCTATTGTTATCAACTGGGCAACAATCCAGACTCCGTTACTGCTTTAAACGCTGTCCGACCTGGGAATCCATTAGGTGAGCGTTTTGCCATCAGCCGGGTACAATTCTAGTCCCCGCAGCAGCTACTAGGAAATTCCTGTAGATAAAACCCAATAATATTTTGACCGAGTCGAACCCAGGACCTCATGGTTTGCCGTCACGCTTGAAACCACTAAACTAGGGCCTTAAAATAAGGCGGTACCTTTATATTAACAATAAATTAAGTACGATTTTAATTTTCACTGAGCGCTGTACAATTAATTATACCCATAGCACATGGGCGCTTTTTTATGCCTGTCATGTTGTCACTACCAATTCTCGCCTAATAACTCTGTAAACAAAGATGCTGAAGGTAAGTACACAATTCTAAGAATCTAGAAACCCGTGAAGTATTTACATCATTTTCAGTTCCTCTCATTACGTTCGTCATGTATTTTGAGATTCGATACAAAGGTTGTCGAACTTGTCTTGTATATAGAAGCTATATACTACACAGCAGCTATATACTACAGCTACTACGTACTAGGTTGATGTGCTAGCTTTTGAAAGATTTTAGAATCCTTCAGTAGATTTTCAACTTCATGTATATAGCATTAGGTCCATGGTTGATTGAGAAAATTGGTCTGTTTCGGGTACCATGGTGTACTGGCGTCTGTACATACTTTCAAGCACTGTCAAAATTAACAACTAAAAGTGCAACATTATTACCTACCCGTAATAATAAAAAAACATACCGGTCGAATTGAGAACCTCCTCTTTTTGAGATGTCGGTTAAAAATTGAGAGTTGACAGGCATACAAAATGGATGGGACATGGAAAATGGATGGCTGGCGATATATTCTCAGCTAGATGCCGATAATATTTCCAGACATTCTTACCATAGACTCGTAGCAAACAGGTAAACCTACATATTAATAAGTTACTCATACTTATAAACTAAGGCATACAAACATGCTAAGCCCAAGTTTCATACAGTTTGTGTATGTAGCACCGCTTGTTATAAACAAAGCGTTCCCTGGATTAACTTCAGAGAAATCACATTAACTCGTTAAACTTGTAACCCTGTATATAACAAATCCTTCACTTTGACAAATCTAATGTGTATCCGTTCATTGTTTGTGACAATACCAAGTCATCAAAAGTTTCAGCGCTCGGCGTGTTTACATACAAATATTATGTACGGTTCACACCTGATGGAACATTGGTGAGTCGAAGCATAATATATTGAAACAAGGAAATAAAGTCAGTATAATAATATACAGTTTAACCTTTTGATGATATTAAATTCAATACGTGTCCAATATTTTTTGAAAATCTAAGTATCAGCTTTTTTTTGTTTTTTTGAATTGATTAGAATAATTATTATTAAAACGTTTTCTGCTCTTACGCTCTTCATATTATGTCGCCAAGTTATACATATAACATTAATTATACATTAATCATCCCAAACAGTTTCCAAGTTATTAAAGTAAGAAAGAAAAGTTTCATTGATTTAAATCCTAGCTTACCAAGGTGGAATACAGAGATATTTCAAACGAAATGTAAGTAATCCAAGTAACAATAATTAAATATCTGCTTAAAATGTATACAATGCTCTCATTCGCTAAGCTTAATGGCTTTGTACAACAAACAAACATCGTAGAACAATAATAGAACAAAATATAATAGAAAAGTTTTACTATGGACATTAACAAAGTACTTAAATGTTCTGAAAGTAGATTTAGTATTTGAGAAGGTTGCACGAGGGCATTATACCTTTGATTCTGAAAGTTCTCAAAATTGACTACAAGTTTATTAAAATGATAAATTAGTTTCATTTAGCATTAAGGAGGACACTCGTCTGCAGTCTAGTATTTTATTCTTTGGTCGCATCTAATTTCATTTAATCTTGGCTGTATTATATTCTGAAAACAGGCACACACACACACACACACACACACACATCTCAAACACATATAGACACTTTCAAACCCACATTTCACACCACATTCACATACCACACCTAAAATTATACCTATACTTTCAAGCATTTTCGTTAATTTTCATCTTTTTTGTTTTTATTTTCTTTTGTTTTGTGTTACTATAATTATCTAAAATATTTAATTGTACAAAAACACTAAGCCACTGATTTTCCACTCTTAGAGGGATAAGGCACTGATTCTCTTTACTACAGGCTATTGTGTAGCCTATCTAAGAGGACAGTACCCCCACCATTTTTGTAGCATACAAGTGTTCATTTGTAAAGTGTAACTTTTTATTATTTTTTTTTCTTTTTACTGTATTCACTGCAACACCTCTTGTGCAATAAAGTATTTCAAGTATTTCAATTTCAATTATGATTGTTCAATTTGGAAACAATAATACTACACCACCCCCGGACTGCCTTGTCGTTCTTAGTGGTCACAAAGGCGACTGCTGAGCATGTGGTCCTGTATTCGATTCCAGGATCGGGAAAAGCGTTACTGGGTTTATCCATTAGGAAATAGCCACAAAGTCAGTACTCGTGCCCGGTTGATACCAATAGATTTTTCCGCTATTACTTTGACAAGATTGATTGAAACTGCTATCAAATGATTTGTTGTGAATAATTTACACTTTTTGGCAAAATGTACAGTTATAAATCAAGACGACAAATAATTGGCAGTATTATGACATCTACACAAATACAAAAGGCAACATTAATCTCTCAAAAATACGAGAAACCTCTGTGCCTCGAAGAACACGTAAAGCCGTTGATATCAGCTGTCATTAATAGACTTTTGACAGTCGGTTAAGGCAGTCAGTAGCCCGATATTCTGACTAACAGACTTACCAAGGGATATCGAATTACCCAGTACTGACCGGATTGTATAGGCCAGATAGACAGTCGCTCCATGTAAAATAGGTATCAGTTTTCAGTTGCATCAGTTAAGACTAGAAGCTGACCCAAACAGGTTAGACAAGGTTGCACAGTTGATGTAGATAAATCAAAAGTAAACAATAAAACAACACAGTCGCTGCAAGCAATCCATCACCACTATCAGTATCAGTTGCGTCGCAGTTAAAATTAATTTGTGTGTAAACGTTCGTAATCGCTCATTAGCACGTAGAACTCCTCAATGACGCGGAACAGATAACTGCAGAAGGAGTATTCTATATGACGATACAGAAAGTACAGCACACACAAGACTTACAGGATTTTCTTAACTTTTTTTTAAGAAAGTGTTCGCTGCTGGACAAGTGCAGATAGATCTCTCGCCAATATTTTTACATCTACCTGTCTTTTTCTTAATTGAGCTTGGTCGTGCATTTACAAACCATCCACACAAATCTGTCCCAGATCCGTCTAGTTTTTTTTTTTTGTCGGGTGGGAAATCATCTAATAACCCCCCCTCCCGCTCTTGGACAGAGCAAAAGTCTGACACTCCCTGTCAGACTTCTACTGACTAAAAATCATTCATGTTCCTTCTACGTGATGGCCTGAAACAAAGGGTTTAAATAAACCTAGATCAGGCAGGTCGCTACCTAACATTTGATTTCGCCACTTAGTAACTTGCAACAGTTATATATACTTTACTTATAGATTACTTATAAGCACTAATTATACAATTGTTTAGAAATAACACTACTGCACCTAAATGTACATTTTTGTAATACCTACTTTTTTAGAAATAAATTATTCTTATTCTTATTCTTAGCCTGTCCGTGCGGGTTGTTACATAAACCCGCAGCCGCGACGGGCGTCGGCCTTTCCTTTTTGGTAACCTGAGGTGTAAATGAAAGAAGAAAACGTGTTGCCTCAACCGCAAACAGAATGCAAAAAGGGGAGGAGTTAATTCCTAGTAATAAATAAAATGCGGAAAGACAGTACCCTCGTTCTGTACGGATTTTCTGTTCCTAACTCTATTCTGTCAAAGCATACCACAGGTAATACATAATGCAGTCGGTCATTATTCATCGAACGATGTTTTATTCAGCGCTCCGTAGTTGCTAGCAGTTATCTGAGTTTATTTGAACACTTTGATTTTTAAATGGATAAGTTTGAAGGCTGTAATGGCGTGTGGTTCACACTGATGGATGTGAAAAGAGATAATGCTTAAATATTAATATTCTTTTGAATGAAATGGAGTGTGGTCTTACGTTGATACTGTACATCTGTTAACTTTTATCAGCAATATTGTAAAGTGCCTTACAAAATAGAGAATAGCCGTTACTGAAGTTTTTATCGAATAGGAATTAAGCTCTAGCAGTAAGGAATACAGGAAGCGAGTACAAAAACGAAAGCAAAACACAAAAGACCACTTATTGGTTTTAAAAACCCGGAATCGTTTTACTCTCCGTCTACCATCATATACAAAAAATGTAGCCTTATTTATAAGAATTATTATCATAATATGAAGACATTACCATTCTTTTTCCGAATATGTAATGCGAGAGCAATAAATTTGAATTTTGTCATAACGTTCACACATTTTATCGTTTTTATGTATTCGTAAGGAGTCAGATTAGATGTGTACCTATGAGGACACTTTTATGCCTTATTTGCTCACATATTTTTGCTGAGTTTTTACAGTTGCCAGTACTCGATCTTTTACGATTACAAGCCATTTTGGGACAAAAATGGTTCGAATATAAATGTAAAAGTCAAAACGTGGGTAATAAAACTTTCTCGTAATAGCAGAAGTTTTCATAATAAGATTTTTAAATAGGTCTGCTTAAATAACCACAAAATCTAACAGGCGCTAAAAGACCACCATTTATTCACAGTACTTTTGATTTTTTTAACGTGTGTCTATTTAATACTCTATATTTAACCCGCATTAGAAAGGCAGTAAACAGTAACTGTATAATTCGAAGGTGATTATAGTTATTACCTGTTAATATACCTATCCTACCTATACTGAAAGCGACTAGTTTGAAATATATACCAGTAAATGTAATTTGATTTTAAACACAATGTTAACATTTCGTGAATAAATAAACATCTGCGATAAAATCAATAAATATTGAAACCTGTATAAACCATAGGCAAGCTGTCTGTTTGACACGGAGTACAAGTTACTTGTATCTAGACAGTCTTACTTAAGTATTTAAGCACCGGGTGTAAACTGGGGTCCACATAGTTAGTAGGAACAAACTCAAATTACAAATTAGTAACAAGAATTAATGTCACAAGCCTAGTATTTAAATTGTGGTCTATACATGACGTGAATATCTAATGAACGCAATAGAACAAAACTTTGTGATTGATTGCATCATCATAGAAATTCTATTTCTATGTATTGTCATCTGTGTCTTTTTTCTTTTAGCTTGTGCTGACCCACTTCTGGGTCTTTGCCTCCAACTACTTCTGACAAACCCGCGGGTCTAGACGGAATTTATCAAGATCGTCCTGCACTCTCCTTCGTGGCTTGTCGCGACCCCGCCTCGCTGTCTTAGGGCACCAGTTTTAGGTATTTTGGTCCACAGTTCGACATCCGGCTGACAAGTCTTGCACACTTCCATTTCAGTTGAGCAGTCTCTAAAGCGACGTCAAGTATCTTTGTTTTGGAGTGAAGTATTGTGTTTCGAATACTGTCCGTTAATTTAACACTTAGTATACCTACTGAGCAGGTGGAGGCCCAGTGAGCAGTGGTGGCCCAGTGGTGGCGGCCTCGACTTACGAACTGTGAGTCGTGGGTTCGAATCCAGTCAGGCGCATTACTTTGTGTAATTTATTTCAACACCACTGCTCTCAAAACGGTGAAGGAAAACATCGTGAGGAAACCGGCATGTCTTAGAACCAAAAAATTCGAAGATATGTGACATCTACCAATCCGCACTGGGCACGCGTGGTGGATTATAGCCCAACCCTCTCCTAGAGAGAAGGCCTGAGTCCCTGCAGTGGGAACATTATAGGCTGATGATGATACCTACTGGGCTTCTTTGTTCTTGGTAAGCCTTAATTTTTTACTTCTGGATGTCAGCCAAAGACCAAGTCTGTTCCTGAGCTCGTGCTATAACGCCAAAGGCAACTTTCCTTGGAACTAGTACTTTTGATTAGCGTCGTAAACGATGAGTCTAGGTGTAACTACAACTATAAGTTCGCTATTAATTCCGTACGTGAATGTTTTCTGATTCGTGTATTACGGCGAATTCCGGCTCTCGAATCGGATCTGTCCAAATCCTGAATTGTACTGATGTTTGAGCAAGTGTAAAATGGCGAGGTTCTCGTAGTTACATTGTATTTATTATATTCAGTAAGGTTGATAGTGATATACTCATAACACATTAAGAATAGCACTGCACTAAAGTTTACCATGATGAATCGATTGGCAACAACTCAACCCAGGTAATAACATATTATTTTATTTAAAACCATACTTTAACGTTTAACTTATAGAAGATTTTCTAAGATTATGACCCACCTCCGCTCACACAGAGAAGAGTTCTGTGTCTCATAATTATTCTTTCACAATATATATATAAACATAATATTTAAAACGTTGCCCCACACTAGGATTTTTTCCTGTATCGTGGGTGCGTTCACAGACATTTAAACTCACATACACAAATACCCAAATCCGAAACAACTATCTGCAGGCCCTACAAATATTGGTTCCGTGAGGGGACCGAACCCGCGAGACGTAGCGCGGCAGTCAACTGCTTGAGCCACTGCGCCAACCGTGTCGTCAAATATATAAAATAATATTATTATACTCATAAATGCACTGCTGAGTACACACTCAATTAAGTCAATCAAACGTATACAAACATAGCAAACAACTAAAACAAACTGTATTAACAAACTCCAATATCAGGATCTATATAATTATGTACTAATCAAACAGCGTACCGTGTCTAGCGCGTTCCGAAAACCGTTCAGTTCTCAAATAACAAATATCTAAATATAAACAGTCATTAAAGGTATGCGCTTTATCGTTTACACATCGCGTACACTCATAAATGTTTTCCTGTATTGAGGGGAACATCTCATACGTGTCTAATTATTTTTGGAACCGATGCCCTACTATTGGTTCCACCGTAGTAACCGCCATACTGATGAATACGACTCGACGAACGGAAACGAAGTACCAAAGTCCCTTTAAATATACAACAGGGCAACGCAAACTTTTCTACTTTCCTTTTATGTGGTTGAGTAACACTTCTTACCTTGCCGGTGAGATTTATGCTATCGAGAATATAACGTAAACAGACAGTAGCGCCGGTTCAGTGACCCCAACATGTGGTAGATACTCAAACGTTCATTCTGCAAAGCAAAACCAATGGAAGCGAAGGCGGAAGATACTAATTGAAATAACAGTAGATATGTGGTTTTAACTTCAAGCGTATTGCAAGCGCATTTTACTTGGTTTGTGTAGTTATTCCCTTTGTGGGTAATCGTCGGACGCATTGAGCTTTATTTCTAATAGACTATTGACTTTTTTATTTAATCTTCTATTATATACACCTCTCTGTTTGTAGTTTCAAAATAACCACTTTTGATGAACGCATATAAAACTATATGCGATCCTTATAGCAAAAATGTTTTGTTTCAATTTTTTGTGTTGTTTCTGTCTAATCTCCGATATGACAAGGCCGAATTTGACGGGACTTCTTAGCTGATGCAGCTGATTTACAAAGCGTAAATTTACTTTATTTCAGAAAAGGAAAAGGTTTTGGTTCAAAATTAAAACCTATGAAATTAACAAAATCGGATTCAAAAAGGCAAGTTCGTATTTTTAAAATAATTTCAAATGGGTGAATGTCCCGGGCAACAACTAGTTGGGTATTAAAAAATGTGCTTACTTATTACGTATATACGTTAAAGTTATTGCCAATTAAAGTGTTCCTGAAATAGTATTATGTATCTTCCCTCTATGTGATTATTTCTTTGATCAATAGCTAATTAGTACTAACCCACATAGTATTTTTTATCGATTTTCGGGTACTACGGAGATTTTTCCAATGCGCATATTTCAGTTTTCCCTGGACTAATTTTGCTTTCAGCTGTTGTGTTGACAGAATGTTTTTGACAGACCCTCGAACGTAAAAACATGATCGAAATCCGTAGCGATACAAAGTTTACATGTTAATATATAGTAAAACTGTTTAGATGCAAAAAATGGCAGTGCTAAATATTTATTGTTAAGAATTTTTTTCGAATAGAAAATTCATAAATAAATCCACAATTTGTTAGTAAAGACTAACAAGTATATTAGTCAAACTTATCTAAATATAATTATATGATAATAATATCCTTCTCTTATCTTATATTTGTAAATTTTAATCTTTTGAATTATAAAATTACAAATCAAGACTTATTTTAAACAAGGGCTCGTGTTTGTTACAGATTGATTTCGTCTTCTTAACCGCTTATAAATGTCAAAAAGTTTTCCGTTTACAGATACCGCCGACATTGTTTTTTAATCGTACCCTTGCCTTTCATTCAGAAGGGGTTTATAACCACAAAAGAAGGGAAAGGAAGGAACAGCGGTTACCCATTCGATTCATTCATTCACTCAAAAATAAAATAGACTAGACAATGATGTTTTAAGCAATAACGGTCGTGGTAAATATCTCAAAACCTTCTTTACTTAAACATAAATGACATAACATCAAGCCTGTAAAACACGAGAGTTTTATGGGGTTATTTATTTATTTATTTTTGGTTTTAAAAAAACGTTGCCCCGCACTAGGAATTTCTCCTGTATCGTGGGTGCATTTACAAACATTTAAACTTCACATACACAAATACACCCAGACAGAAGGTAGGTGGTTAGGCGGAAGTGTAGACCACACACCCACATTTCGCCAGTTATATTATGAGCTTAAACTTATAATAATAATAATAATAATAATAATATTCCACAACTATCACACAACGCCATCTAGTCCCATGCTAAGCAGAGCTTGTGTTATGGGTACTAGACAACTGATAAACATACTTATATATTTCTAAATACATACATATTATAGATAAATTACACCCAGACACAGAACAAATGATCGTGCTCATCACACAAACATTTGTCTTAACACTTAACCGGCAACTGTCTGTTATACAAAAACCCAGACTTCGTAGCTATGTTACTGAGTAAATCGTGATGGAAAAATCGAATAACACTTTGCTCGACCATTTTTGACTGTTACTAACTTATTAAAAAAAAAACTAAAAGAGTATTTGGTAACAAAATGTTTCTATAGTATTACTGAGTTTCTAATGGAGAAAACAAACTAATTCTAATGTGGGGCGTAACTTTAATTCTGTTGACTGCTGTTAGCTTCTTTTTTTTTAAATCTTACTTTGACATTTGTATTAATTTTGACGATTATGTAATTTATTATTTATTACTACTAATCTAATTTAATTGGTGTTTGAACTGCTTATGCTGTACCTTTATTATATTATGGAAATGTAATTTATTGTAATTGTTGACAAATGAATTTCAATTAATTGTTTCTTTTTTTTATATAAATATGTTTGATAATTAATAGTTGCAATGAATTGAATAATTTATCAAATGTATGATACATATTTGTAAAGGTAAAGGTAAAACATGACTGTGATCGTTGTCTTCTAATGTACTTAAAATCTTGCATGCTTTGTGTGCATACTCATGTTTCTGACAAATAAATGAACTTTGACTTTGACTTTGACCCGAGAATCAAACACAAAACCTATAATTAAAATGTAAACAATAAGAGTAAAATAATCCGCAAAGTGATATTTCAGAGAAATGTCATACAACTTCAAAGCGTACTTTCAAACAACCATTTTATACTGCATTCGTACAAACTTAAGAAGATGCAGCACGACAGAACTTATACATTTTAACATAATAACGAATGCTGTTCATACTATAAACAAGGAAATCCTGTTTCTGCGGAGCGTGAAGTATATTTGTCTAGGTAAGATTTCAAGACACTAAATGGGAGGACGTCACGTCGCCAGCACTTGTCCTCAAGTTTGCAAGGCACTAGAGTTTCCACATCGTGTCTTCAACTTTTCACATAAACTGCACAACTTTACACAGCGCCACTTATAACAAATTGCCGTTTTCTATTCAACATATTGAAATTTTTGTAAAGTTCGCGTGTATTCAACGAATCCTCTTATTAGTTTTAGTTCGTGTCCGAAAAGTGCGATTCTCCATTTTTGTTCGCAACGTTACTTGTGCCTGTCCGGTGACAGTTGGAACCAAAAGAGCCAGAGAGAGAGCTTTTGGTATTGCGTCTCTTTTAAATGACAGTGGCTATCATGTTTTTTTTTTTTTTTTTAAAAACGTTGCCCCACTCTAGGAATTTCTCCTGTATCATGGGTGCGTTTACAAACATTTAAACTCACATACACAAATACCCGGACCCGGGACAACTAGCTGTATTATACAAATATTTGTTCCGTGCGGGGATCGAACCCGCGACACGCAGCGCAGCAGTCCAATCGCTCAGCCACTGCACCAACCGTGCCGTCAAAAATGTATAGTGTCCATCAATCAGTAAATCCATGGACAATATAATAGCCACTTACATTTAAAAGATACGCAATAGCCCTGCAAGAGTTCGGTATGCTACGAACGTCACAGCATGAATTGAAGAACAGGCTCTTTAAAAATGTATTCTGTACAATAAATTAGTTATTACGTATACTATAAGATAGTCAAATAGCTTGCTGTTTCTATTTTAGTTTGTTTATGTTATTTAGTTACGTTACATTTTTTTGTAATTATATTACTTTATCCTACACACATTTGCATGCTGAATGAAGTAATCGAAATACGTAAAAACTTTTTATAAATATTATATGTAAGAAACTAATATATTGGGTGGAATTTTGTAATGCCACCTGGATACTGCAGATGGAAAATTATACTCAAAGGAAACATTCCTTTATTTTTGAATAGAAAGCAAAATACATTCAAAGATTTTCGAAAATTCTCTTCTCCCACACCCGGGAATCGAACCGGCTAAAATCTGAAAAAATTATACCCGGTACTTTTATTGCATCGATCGTTAGGGTCAATTATAAGGATGAAATCTCTCTAACAAACATGATAAATTAAATGAAAGGAAAACCAGGAAATCTTAATTTAATTATTTACAAAAAATGGTAAACTAACTAATTAGTTGCTCGAAATGGGCTCCATTCTCTTGGATACACAAAATTATTCTTTTAACGAATTCATTTCTAGTAACCTTTACTAAAGTGTTGTGGTGAATATTATAAATCGTATTCTGACATTCAACTCTCAACTCGTTGTCATTCGCATAAGATTTCATGTAAATTTGATTTTTTACATATCCCCACAAAAAAAAATCTAATGGGGTGAGATCTGGCGATCTCGCAGGCCATCTGATTGTGCCGTTTGTACCAATCCAGGTATTAAAATGGTTATTAATGTAGGGTAGGAAGTACAGGGTATATTTTTTTCAGATTTTAGCCGGTTCGATTCCCGGGTGTGGGAGAAGAGAATTTTCGAAAATCTTTGAATGCAGTTTGCTTTCTATTCAAAAATAAAGGAATGTTTCCTTTGAGTAATTTTTTTTATCTGCAGTATTAAGAGTACTTTCCCTCCAGGTGGCATTACAAAATTCCACCCTGTATATGGCCAGCACATCAAGCAACCCGAAATTAAAATTGAACCAAATACTTTTGCGATAAAGTTGAAAATGTTAGGAAGAAAAGAGACGGAAAATGGTGGGCCCGCATGTATTTATAATATAGTTGATATATCTTTAATTATAATTATATATTTCTTCTGTACATGTGTTTGTCACTGAACTCCTCCTAAACGGCTGGACCGATTTTGATGAACATTTTTGTACTTATGTATTCAAGTGATATTTCTAATCAATCGTTCATAATAATATCGATTTAACTTATCAATTATAGACTTACAAAAAGAAAAACTTAGCAATAAGTAATTCACTCCAAGTATTTAAAGGTGCTATACATATATTCTTGTATACAATGTAGTGAATTTAATTACAGTTACTTTAATGAAGAAAATGTCAATTAGTAAGCTCTAAAAAACCAAAATGAGTATCGAATTAGAATCGACTAAAATCAATCATAATATATTTTTAATAACAGCATTAGTATTATACTATCTGTGACAGCATTGACAGCTGACCAGTGAACTGACATTGACAACCGCCGATTATTTCTTCCCCTCTCATTTCTGTTGGTGCTTTATTTCCGTTACGATTTGAGTGTTTCTCGATTATTTCATAATTTCAACGACCAATGATGTGACCAATGCTTTGTTTCCTACCCTGCCTACCTTGTACGAAACTTGCTTCCACTGGACACCGAATATCGCTCACAATTTTGACCTGGAATTGTTTTTTGGATTTCTCAATGTCTTGAATTGGATACTGTAGAAACTACGGATCGCTGTGTGAATTGTGGGATCAACTAATCAGGCCACGTTTTTTTTTCCGTCAGTGATTTGGCAGTAGCTTGCACCTTTCATTAATATTACGTAGCTGTGCCTTAAGATATATTTTTTTCCACCTGCACAATTTCTAGACGACATTATGATAATAATAGAAGATGAATTGAAGATGATAAAACCATGTACTACATTAAAACGTGCTTTTTATTTATTCTGGACGCCTTTTCGATAAATTTCAAGTCATTGATATTCATTCATAATAATATGACTTTTCAAACATTCTCCACTTTACCTATACCTTAGTAATTAGCTCTTTTATAGTGATTGTACCACTGTCATGCAAATAAAGTATCTGAAACTAGACGATAGTTTCCTATTTTCTCTCATAAAGTGTGTTCAAACAAGTGACACAAACAACGTAGACTTTGACTAACCAAATGTATTTCACAGTGACTAATTCTCGAGTACAACAACATGTTCATCATTAGCAATGTGTTGTGTAACTCCGTGCAGTTAAGATATGCTAATTTTAAACCTCAAATTGGGTACAAGCCCCGTACAGTGGAGTGGTGTGGCTTGGGTGTTGTCGGCGGTGCGTTTGTAGCTGTGGGCTGTTCAAGAGCTGCATCGTAACAAAACAGTTGGTTCGCATTACCTGTGTTTGAGATGCATACTTGAATGATTACGTTACTATTGTATGGACTGTAAGCAAACATTAGCGTTACAGTAATGCATCGTATTCGTATTATACATTAGGGCTGTAACTCAATTGCTTTACTCCAAATGATTAGTTTTCGATAACAACACAATTTAGTTTCTCATTTCACTTAAATAAATAAATCAAGGTGTTACGGCCATGCCTAATAAAAAGAGAGGTTTTTTTTCTAGTTGTCAAGTTATTTATAATTCCCGACTGCGGCGAAGCCAAAAGGAGGGTTATTATTATGTCTGTTAAACGGATGCTACCTTAGTTAAACATATAAGACAGCTAATTAAATAGAAACTTTTTAATATATATTTTTTGTGTTGTTCGATCAGTTGATAAACATGGCATGGTCTCATTTTGAATATTATTTATGTATTAAACCTGTGTTAGAATAAAAGTTGGTAGTCACTCTATCAAACCCGGTTTTAGCTGTAATGACAGTTGCATGGTGAATAAATAAATAAACAAAACTGAGGAACAGCAATGGTCAAAATTATTTCTCAATAGGTCGGCATTGTGGTAAGGATTGCCATCTATAAAGGTATTTCCTTAGAAAAAAGTAACCAGTTTCAATCAAGATAAAAACCACTACTTTAGGTAATAACTTCAAGGGTAAGTTTATTGTAGAAATCGAATGTCCCTTAAAGGTTTACCCACTATTGTTGCCAACAAAACCTTTGGTTCCCGCAAAAAAACCAAGTTCTGAAAAAGTCTTATTTATAAACGTGGACAGTGCTTCTACATTTAGAAGACAATATTATTGAAAGGGACTTTTTCTGTTTTCCAGTTCGTGGCGTTTATCTTCCTTAAAACCCGTTCTGGAACAAAAGTAGATACGAATGAAGAGGAAAAGCAGCGTAGATCGATTCGAAGTAAATAGAAACCTATCAAAGCACATAGTAGGTCACCTAAAGTTTTATGAAGTACAACTCCCCCACCAATTTCACCCATTCTTGTCATAATTGCGTTCTATCAAATAAAATCAAAGTCGGTACAGTCAAAGAAAAACTGCTAGTAACATTTTTGTAAGTATGTTTGTTCAAATAATTATGTTTAGAATAACAGACGACAGAATGACGAGTGCCACAAGAGTGGCATACAAAATTTTAGAACTTGTGTAAAAAAGGAGTGAGTTGTGCTTGTTGTTGTGATTATAGCCACTTTTTTTTTATTTCGGGAGCAATGAGCAATTATGTACTTATGCATGTAGTTAGACAATATATCGTTTTGATAACTTACGAGGGGAAACTAGAACGGGTGGAATCATTCTTCTCTAATCCAGTAAGCACATATTTCTCAAGCATTACTAATTCTCGCTGTCCCATGACAAGACAAAGCAAACAAATAACCGAAAATCCATTACAATTATTTATTCGAAAGACAATACTTATTATCCTATTACAAAAGTAAATGAAGAAATTTGAAGACTGCCTCCAATAATTTGTTCCTTCTCTTCCAATTACGCGGAGAGAATTAAAGTAGGTATCAAAGTACAAAATGTCTCGGGAATAAACTTGGATTATTTTTTTTTCTTATAAAATATAACTTATTTTTTCCTGTGTTAATTAAGACAACCAAGTATGAGTGAAGAAGTCGATATAGCAATTAGGTACATTATAATGTTCTGCTGTAGGCTTTTCTAGAGTAATTTGAATGTTTTCTCGGTTAATCAAAGATCTTTTTGAAAACAACACCAAAGCTTCAATCAAACTTCATTCAGGAAAGAGGTATCAAGCAATCGAGCACCAGTTTCGAGGTTATATGTAAGTGCCTATAAGAAAGGACTGAAGGAAGGACTGAAGTGATAGTTGTGTTGTTGTAGTTTTAATTGTATTGTATAATGTTGTGTTGTAATTGTTGTACTGTTATCTTGATGTGAACTGTGTTGACAATGACAGAAATCATAAATCAATATTACTGTAATAAAAAAATCGTTAACGTTATCATCGTCACTTTAAGTATTAGAAATGGACAAAAAAACACTCTTTCGTTACATTATATTTTAGTAATTTGTCCATAAAAAAAAATCAAGTATCGAATCAACATTGATAATTAATTATCCGATCATTCCATAGACAATTCGATGGGAAATGAATGGGATCGTTACAAGTCTATAATGTTATATATCGGTACTTCAAAATATTCCAAACAGGGTATAATTCATATTTAGCGTGACTGGTAGCCATAGGCACGCTTTCAGAATATTACACCTAACATCGTCTTGTTTCTGCCCAGATTATAGGAGGTAATCCATTACCTGCCCGGCCAGCACTAAGCTTCCAATAGCCCCAAAATAATTTATTTAGATAGATAGATTAAGCTTTGTTGTTCACCATAAACTGGAGTAGTGTGGAATCGATATTTAAAGTAAAATTTTCAGTTCGGTCTGATTTTTTCTCGATTCGACCGATCGGCAAAATACAAAAATGAAATCTGCCTATTATCATCATAATTTTAACCAAAAGACGTCCACTGCTGGACATAGGCCTCCCCCAAGTGTCGCCACGGGTCAAATGTTTTTTTTTGGCTTCATTAAAGGGTTTTCACATGCATTATTTTACTGTCGTTACATAGGCCTCTTTCTTGTGATAGTGAGTGCTTATTTGGACCCAGTTCGGGTTTTGGAGTTTCGGTTCTAGGACATGCTGGTTTTATCACAAAATTTGAAACCAGGACCGTGATGTTCATTTTAAGAGGGTAAAATGTACATACATGTATTTTTACCTTTCGGTGTAGGCCGAATCACGCTGACCCAAAAATGTCCCTCCCTCCCTGTTGGAAATAAAGGTATATATAAGTAGTTACAGGGAACGATTTACGTTCAGAACATAAATCCGGTTTAATGTAAATAGCTATCCGAGATAAAGTGCAAGATTTACAACTATCTGTTACTGATTTCTCAATAACAAAACTTCAAACCGCTTATTATCTTCGATCTCTCTCGCATCTGTTGGAGCACTTTTGATCTATCTTCGGTGTCAATCTAGATAAATTGACACAGAGGATAGATCTAGGATGTTATTGCGACGCAAAGCCTGTCAAAAGATCACCACGAGATCCGGGTAGAGTCAAAATCACAGATGAATTGCCGTTTGTAATGATAAATAAATGAAGTAAACTACGTAAAATAAATTTTACAGCCATACTTTAGTCTTTGTATTAGGGTATTTCACCAAAAAAATGTAATTAGGAAATCTATCTCACGGAGATTTCCAAAAAATAAATGGACACGTATTTCTTCTTTTTTCCTTGTGAACAAAAGATGAAGACGATACAGTGCTTCGAAAAGTCGTGTCAAGTAGTGTGACGACACAAGGTTAGTACTTTTTTACCCACAAAGTGACGTCAAAAGCCCCCATTCATGATCCATGACTCGTTTTATTTTCGTCAACTTTAATTGATTTGATAAAACAAAAAACACGTATCCAATATTTTTCGATAATCTAACCGACGACGGACTAATTAGATTTTTTTGGTGAAATACCCTATTGGTATTAATATTGATGGTTGGAGAGGGAGAGGAAAAGACCAAAGAAAAGATGGAGGGATTGTTTGCATGACAAAGGAGGTACCTACCTAAATGAAAGCCGTTACGGTTGAGAGGGTAGAATTGATGAAAAAAACCGTGCTGGGCTGACCCAAAGTTGCATGAGACAATGGCATTAGGGTGATGATGATAATAATTTTATAAACGTGGAGGTAAATCTGTCGGTCTATCTATTCGTGATTACTACGTTTAGGACATATGATATTTTCTATATCAGAAGTATTTTCCTGTGAGTTAATTTCTGACCTCCACCCGGGCAAAGTCATGGACAAAACCTATACTAAATCTAAACGAGAGTAGTTGTAAAATTATTTAGTTCAGTTAGTATCTAAAACTGGGCGTTTGCACTTTAATAACGACTGTTTGTAACATGTCCAAACTTTGACCAGTTGAAATGCACTCAGCTTTTCTCCTGAGAATAATAATATGTTCGTACTAATTGCTACGAAGTGCTACGATGCATGATGTGTTATTTTAATGATAATATTAACTTTAATGAATAAAGCCAGTTATGTGTTTATGATGGAGTATAAACGAATGAAGCAGAGGAGTTTTAATTTACTGACAGGATAATACTTAAGTCTTATTTAAAAATCAGATGTTGTCCGCTACCTTCGTTCGCGTGAAATTACGAGTACGGTATGTTAAGAAAAATATTTTTCTTCCTATTAGATCGGATTTTGTATAATTTCAAGGGTTCTATTTTTTTCTGCACGTAAAACAAAAGCCTTAATTACTCCTTATAACATCTATGATATGAACGTGAAAGTCCCGTCAATATCGATTCAGTCGTTTCGGAGATACGCCTGTACAAACAGAGGCAGGCGCATGCCGCTTGCCCAAACCTCCATCTATTACCCAAAATCAATTAATTAGCCCCATATATTATTAATAATACTCTAACAGGTTGCAAATACCTTCACATATGTATCCGGAGGTGGCTGCGGTGTAACAAAGTTACGCAATTACTCGCACCAACGGATTTGGGAGCCGTCCCAAAGCCGCAGGTACACTGCCGGCGACGCGACGGTTACCACCTTCGCGCCAGCACCACTATTTGCTCACATCATTAGCACATAACACACGTGTTGGCTGAAAACTTTCTTAGAAGGTATATAAAATTTTTGGACGGTTCATTTTGTTAGACAATATATTCGGTCTCTTTTTGTTGTTGACAGCAAAAGCTGGACAATTGTTATTGAAATAATTTAAAAGCATGTCATTATTGTTATGTGTGTTTTTTTTATTTGATTTCATTAATTTTTAATGTCTGATCACAAGGATCCCTGAGTTCCACGGTTATTAACAATTGGAACTTATAAACTATGTTAGTAAGGTTAAAAATTCATTCACAAAAACACAAAATTACAATAATTACAAAATACCCTGCCTGCTGCCTATCTGGTAGCCTGTAAACGCAACCTATTTTTGAGTCTGTAGAATCATATCTTAGTCAGTTCTAGCATTTATCTATGAATTGGACGCCAACAATTTCAGGAGCGTGCATGCATCAATACGGTCACGGTTTCAGGTGCAATACGAAAGACAATTAAACTGGTATACACAGTTTAATTATTTTTGTATTTTGCTCATGCCATTCCCAGTCTACATACAAAAAATCATTCATATCCACTAGTTCAGTCACGAACATTATTTTTTTATTTTCTACATGTAAGAGATTAATAGGCTAGCACCGACAGGTTAACGACCCCATTCGTTATAAACACTAAACACATGATGAGTCAAAAGCCTTTGTCAAATTAGTGCCTTAAATTTTCATTCAGACTCGAATTTGTGCAAATTATACGTAAGGTTAATAAACTAGGTAGTCCTCTGGTTATCGCGGCCTCGACATAGAGGGCGAAGAAGGAACATGGGTGGTTTTTAGTCAGTAGAAGTCTGACACTCCCTTTTGCTCTGCCCAAGAGCGGGAGGGGTTATTCGATGATTTTACACACACCAAAAAAAAAAAAAAAGGTTAATAAACTAATTTCGTATTTCGTAAACGATTTAACGCTATTATTAAATTTGTTAGTATTTTTTTTCGATATAAAACTTATTTTAATATATATAAATATATATATATAATAATAATAATAAAATAATAATATATATATTTCCGAAAAAATTGTTACAGCTAATACGGACAATATACTTACTTATCCAATAAACATTTGAAGGCCAATAATTACAGGTTTCCACACTTAAAATTCTATGAATAACAGTATGCTCGATCCTGTTTATGTATCCTCTTACTTGCCACTTGTATTGACATAATAACTAGCCATTAAAGATTAGCCTTCCAGTATTCCATTTTGGTAGTGGAACGGAGGTGTTTAAAAGTGTTCAATTCCGGTACTTCGTAATCAGTCAAAATAAATGATGTCTAAAAATCTTTACCTATACAAAATTATGCTGAGGAAATGGATTGTTATTCTTTCATTCGGACGGCGGCGTTGAGTCCATTACAGCTGTCCGTTAAGATCTTAACACTTAAAAAAATATATACAAGCCTAGAAAGTACCTACGTACCCACGTTGTTGGAGAAATGTAAAAGGAAAGCTGTTTGAAGGTGAGTCGGCTACATTCGAAGTGTGAATTTAATTGAATGATAGTTTATGTACAATCGCAGGATTTGCGCCGAAATAAATTGTAAGCGATGCATGTAAATATGTATATAAATATGCATTTATATTATTAATGATAATATTATGAATATTTTAATCTTTATAACAAAAGCCAGTAGCAAAGTACAGTACAGTACCGATGTTCTTGTGTTGTTAGTGTTCGCGGTAGAAACACGGATTATTAATTGTTTAAGTTACCCAATAAAATTTTAAAGAATACTGTTATTTCAGTCTTTTTTTCGAACTTTAATGTTAGTGGTTCAAATGTCAAAAATCCCTTTATTAGGAAAATGGCAAATTTCTTTATTAATGCAAAGGTGACTTGGTTTATCGTTACTGTGACAAACGAAAACACTTTATTTGATGAATCCTTAAAGAAAATTTTAATTAATATCAATCAGGAGAAAAGTTATTGCAAAAATATATGTTGATCCCTAGACACTTTTGATGTGTGTATATACCACTGATTCCCACTTTAAACTGGAATTTAGAAAAATTGCTTGTTTTAAAAAAATAGACATAAACCATACCAGACCTAAAAGGCATAAACCAACATAGTCACACAGTTACTTATAATTAGGCTTACTTCACTTCATACTAACTGCCGCACTCAGAGAGCTTTAATGATTACTTAAGCCATCACTTAGTAATGGTTTTGACAGTTTTGTCATACAAAAATATGTCAAACCTTTACTAAGTGAAGGCTTAAGTAATCATTAAAGCTCTCTGAATGCGGCAGTTAGACAGCAAGTACTAAGTCGACACGGAACTGAAATAAAGAAATATGTTGAATTTTTCTGTATTATGGCAAAGATTTGACCTAATATTTTAATAATAATAAACTTACTTCAACCAGTGGGTTGCGTCACACAGCCGTAAATAAAATGTAATAAATCATGTACCCACCAATGACGTATTATATATAGACACATGGCGGCGCTTCAAAACGGTGAAAATATTATATAACTACTTTTACGCGTAAAGAAAGGGAAAGAAAATATGACACCTTACAGCGGGATGCCTGTTGATGCCTGTTGTCTTTATGTTTCGCGCAGGTTTACACACACGCTTTAAATTAAGAACAAACGTAGCATCGCGCGAGAGGTTGGTGCGTAACTAAGCGCGATGTGGCCAATTGGCTTCATTTCATGCTGTCATTTTTGAGGGCGGACAACGTATCTATAGTTTTAATATAATATCATTGGTACCCACACAATAAGTATAAAAGTACAAATATAACTAACATTCTTTTAAAAATATTTTTCTGAATATGTTTCCTTATATTTTTTGTTTTATCAATTAGTTTTGCTCTGTGTGAGGCAACTACTTTTTTTTTAATAAACTGTTGCCGTTGCAGTTATAAATACAGCCAAAAACCTGCATTAACCTAAATAGATTTTTCGTTACTTGCATGAAATCCCTGTTTGTATGTAGCATTGGACAGCGGCAGGATGAGTTGATTGATTGAATGGACATTACGAATTCCGTTCTATCGCCTATCAATCGCTCTGTGCCACGTGAATAGCGGGCTGCGTCATTGCTTCGCCTTAACTAGCATTGTTTCATAACAATTCTAGTTCAATCGACTAGTGTCATGGCATTGTTGGGTAACAATGGTATTTTAATAACAATGTGTTCTACAAATAAATGAAATTGAAGGGACGATTTATTATTTCAAAATAACAGCTTTTCACTGAATCCATCTGAGGGTACACGGTACTTAAAACAAAAAAAAATACTAAGTATTTTTGGCTTGCCCTTAATAACCTACTTTATGATGGTGGGGCTTAAATAGTCTGCTTGCCTCATTTTTGACCACTTGGCACGTAACATGACTGCATGTGAGCGTGGTTGTTATTTCGATTCTGTCGTAATAGGTAGATAGCCCGAAAGTCTGACAAACAGTTTTAATAAAAGGTATCATCACCCAGTAACTGTATTATGGAGATTAGATAGACAGTCGCTCTCTCTATGTACTTATAATACAGGTTATGTTGGCTACTCCATTTCTTTGTCGATTTAATAACTTTTTTCGGTTTTGTAGTGCCGAATATTATTATCAAGTTACTACGGGCAGGAAGCGAGACTACGTAGCGAAGAAGCGTCATAGCCGATTTTCAAAAAATATTTTTTTTTCCAAAGAAACTCCCGAGGTGGTTTCATTGTCACCACGTCAATTTCTGATGATGGAATCTCAGAGAAATTGAAATTCAATATGGCGCCGACGTAAATTTTTGGAATTTTCGACATGGGTGTCAATTTTGTGGTTTTAGGAGTCGATGATAACGAAAAAGAGGTTTAATAAAATTCAGAAAAATGCTGAGTAAGTAAAATAAAAAATGAAACCTTTATCGGCTTTAATCGGCTTTCCTATTATTATATTTCACGCCTCGCCACTGTTGTGTACTAACATCATCATTATCTTGCCCTCATCTCAATTCTCTCTTCCATACTTCTCGTCATCTCATGAGACACCTCTTTTCTTGCCATAATATCACTTCAGAATGGAACATACAGAAATCAGGTCAGAAATAGTTTTAATAATGTATAGACGTTGATTTAATTAAAATCCAGCTAGACACTGCCTGATACTCTTGCCGATTATAAACTCCATAGTTGTGTACATCCAGTCACTTTCACAGAGTCTAAATAATGTCATTAAGTCCCCGATACTAGCCGGCGACGGCGTGATCTCTTTTTTTTCTAAATGTTCACGCAATTAACGCTTTTCTCTTTTACGAGGTTTACTAAATAACTTGGGAATACCTACCATTTCTGATACTACAATGTTCTATGTTATATTTGTATTTGAGCAATCAGACTGGCCGGGCCTAGCAAAAGACAAAGTTGTATGGAAAAGGGAGTATGTGTGAACCGTTTGTGATGCTGTGGTACAACATTTAGTTGGATAAGTAGCTTTGAGGCTCGTTCCAATTAGTTGCTTTTGAAGATGATTTAATTACTTTTGTCCATCATTATACTAATAGTTTATAATGTTTCGATTTTAATGCAAAAGTAACTCCGTTTGTCATCTTTTCAAGACTTATCGGATCGTAATTACATTTGGCATGATGCTAGATTATATCCTGGGAAAGAACGTGGATAACACATTATATAGTACACATCAAAATGTCCCCGCGATCGAAGTCGCAGGTAACAGCTAAGTGTTAATGATAATGATCTCTTTGTTTAACTGAAGTATAGACAGTAATCATTTTGACGTATCAGAACGCAGGCTCCTAGAAGTTATCCTAGTTGACAATAATTTTGTGAGTTATATCTTTGTGAATGGTCGCTGCTTTCAAAACCGTAAAGGAAAACATCGTGATGAAACCGCCATGTCTTAGAACCAAATAATTCGAAGACATGTTACATCTACTAATCCGCACTGGGCCCTTGTGGTGGATTATAGCCCATCTCTCTCCTAGTAAGGAGGTCTGAGCAGTGGGAGCATGATAGGCTGGTGATGATGATGGTGAATGGTCACAGACGCAAATACAATTAGGAATGGTTCATTTTAACGCAATAGGGCTGTTAACTAAAAAAATCTAATTAGTCCGTCAGATAGATTTCCAAAAAGATTGGACACGTAGTTTTTCTTTTTTCACGTAAGCAAACAATGAAAACGATACAGTGCTTTGAAAACTCGTGTGACGTCATAAGACATTAGTATGACATTTTTTTGCAGTTAGTGACGTCACAAACCCCCACTCAAATCATTGACGCGTTTTATCTTCGTCAATTTTTATTGTTTTGATAAAACAAAAAATACGAATACAATATTTTTCGATAATCTAACAGACGGGACTAATTACAATCATATTTTTTTAAGTGAGTAAACAGCCCTATTCATATAATGATCTGATAAAGTGGTAATTTTAGACCCCCGGTAGTTTATTACACAGAACAAGGCAGTAGATATGAATCTAGGCAAAAAATAGCTAGTTCCGTATTCCCAGTTACAGTTAGCTTCCAATTTTCCGACGATACCCTACTCCCTCGGCTTGATTGGACCGTGAATGCTAACAGAATCGAACTCGTCATTTGCCTATGGATTCATAAAGTTTCCCATTCAATCATGGCTTGTTTCTCCATGTATGTAGACTTATTTTAGGTTTTAATGTAAGACCGTGTGCCGTAAGACCTAATTGCAACTGTTTTTTTATGTGTTACTAGCTGTTGCCAGCGGCTTCATCCGCTAGAACTCGAAAAATATCCCACGGGAGGGTAAAATCAGGATAATAACTATCCTATATGTTAATCCAGGTTATAAACTATCTGTGTACCAAATTTCATCCAAATTTGTTGAGTAGTTTTCGCGTGAAGAAGTAACAAACAAACACAAACAAACACACAATGTCACAAACTTTTGCCTTTATTATATTGGTGTTATGATTAATCCTTTACTAATTAAAAGTTATGAAATCAGGCCTGTTTTTTTTTTTGGCGGGTGGAAAATACAACCCGCGGCCCCGACGGGCGTCGGCCCTTTCGGGCCCCTCCCATGTTGCTGACATCTCTTTGGGGCGCGAGTGGAACACGAACGCGTCGTCGACACGGCCTGACGGCGAGTTAGCCCATCACTCACCGTCCACAGGCCCGCGTCTACGGTGGCCGGAGGTCATCACGTGGCCCCCGACGCCCGGAGCGCCTCCCGCGGCAGCTGGGACTAGAGGTTCACTCCCTCTCGCGTTTCGCCACCTCCTTCGCTGGCATCACTGCTTCGAAGAAAGAGGCGATGGCGTCCCATTTCTTCTCGCCCCGACCATGGCTTGCACCAGGGCCGGCGCGAGAGGTCGCCACCGCCGATCGCTGCTACGAGAACACGGCGGGGCTCCGCCCAAGCGGGGCACACCTCCACTGTGTGCTCCACCGTGTCCTCCGGCCAATCCTCACAATGGTGGCATCCGGGCGTTTCCTCCCGCCTGATTCGGTGCAGGTACCTCCCGAACAACCGTGTCTCCGGTGAGGACCTGCGTCAGACGGAAGGTGAGGGCGCCGTATCGCCTCTCTAGCCACTCCTCAAAGAGGGGACTTACCGCCACTATCGTGGCGTGCCCTATGAAATCAGGCCTTACTTTGTGTAAAATTATGATATTTGATGTTATCCAAACTCTACATTATCTGCCTAGTGTTTTCCCAACTATGGGGAAGAACTAGGTTTCCAGTTTTACAGGATCCAGCAGAATAAATGGAGCGATTGCCTGTATGATCTCTACTATCCAGTTGATACTGGTTAATGTGATATCCATTGGTAAGACTGAACCGTTCTTAACTGGAGTGAACTTGGTAAGATGATATGCAAAATATTTAGTGGTAAACGGAAAAGATCCAGCCTATTTTCACCCGCAAAAATATTCAAACTTAAATTGTTTTTGTTTAGTTTGTAGCATTTTAAAGATTTCTCTTTATTTTAAATAATCTAGATATGTATAATTGTTTACAAATAAAATATTATCTATTTTAGTAGTAGGTACCTTACTAATTTAGCAACATTAACTACTTCTTTATTTTTCATTTCACAACAGGATAAACAAGGTTTATTTACTTAGGCTGCTGCCCTTTAACTTCTTGGCCACGAGCGGCACGTTTAAGCAACACGTGCTTTGAGACAACAACTGTGGGGTAAACAAACGAAAGTAGTCTCTGGGGAGCCAAGAACGTTCAGTTCCTACTCAAATAATAGGGTATTAAAAAAAATCTAATTAGTTCGTAAGATGGATTTCCAAAAAATATTGAACACGTATTTTTTCTTTTTTCACGTAAACAAACGGTTAAGACGATAAAGTGGTTTGAAAACTTGTGTGACGTCATATGCTTTTTTTTTGGTGGAAAATCATCAAAAAACCCCTCTGCCCTTGGGCAGAGCGAAAGGGAGTGTCAGACTTCTACTGACTAAAAACCACCCATGTTCCTTCTTAGCCCTATATGTCGAGGCCGCGGTAACTTGTGTACAACCCGCAGCCCCGACGGGCAACATTGTTAATCAATCAAACATTAGTATAGCATTTTTAACGGTCAGTGACGTCACAAACTAATCTTTGACGCGTTTTATCTTTCTACATTTTTATTGATTTGATAAAACAAAAAATACGTATTCAATATTTTTTGATAATCTAACAGGCGGGATAATTAGAATCATATTTGTTTTTTCAGGAAACACCCCTATTGTCAGGATTTGGCCTTTGAAATAATGATTATTTTTTAATACAGGGTGGCTCTGCCACACTAAACCTGCGTATATCATTTTCTTTCTTAAATAAAATTATTCTTAATATTCTTATCTCATATCGTTCCCAGTGTGCATACAAAAAATCAATCGAATTTATTCAGTAGATTACTTACAAGACATTACTTAGATTACAAGACATTACTTTTAATTTTCAGCATTTTTAACCGACTTCAAAAAGAAGTAGGTTCTCAATTCGTCGTATTTTTTTTTTTAGTTTGTTCACCGATTACTCTGAAATGGCTGGACCAATTTGGATGTTTTTGGTTTTGTTTGAAAGGGTATACTTTCTAGGTGGTCCCATGATCATCAAGTCAGAATCTGATGATTAGATCCTGGAGAAATGGAGAGAACTCTTCAAATTTAATAGGCAGACTTAAAGTGATTGGAGTAGTTTTTGGAAGAGTACTTTCTCTGAGTGGTTCCATTTCATTTTGTTGGAGATCTGATGAAGAATTTGGAGATAGGCAACGGAACTCCAAATAAAAGATAGCAAATGGTTTGGGATTGCTGAAACCCCATGTTTGTCTATTGTTTACACCAGTTCATAACGTAAAATCACGCCAGCACGTTGTGGAGGGGTAAGCACATGTGAATCACTAAAAAGTGAATTGATTTGATTTTGATTTTTCTTCTAAAGTATATTTTTCACTTTTTTGTGTTTTGTTTTTTGCCGAAATCGGTTTTTTTTTTTGTTAAAAGTTTTTCTGTTGATATATGGTTGATATGGTTGAAAAAGGCTAGCACAGACAGGTTAAGTCTGTGTGTGTCTATGTAGTGTCCCCGCACCAGTATTAACACTTTAGGGGTTATGAGAAATAGGGTGTAAAGTTCCTCATCCCCCATAGAAAAGGGAGGATCCTCCGACCAGACTGGTGTGGCGTCTGGTGGGCTAACTGCCCGACATAAATGTAAGTCGGGATTTTCTATATAGGCTAATGTCGCGGATAACTTTGATAGCGCGATGCAGGATTTCGCCGATTTAGTTCGCATGGGTTGCGATAGATGTCGCTAAATACCTACGGCTACACCACTACACCGCTACACCGCTAAACCAATTCCAGATAAGTTCCTTACATTTTAACTCCAGATACGAATTAATACAAATTATGCCTAAAGTTAATTTTTATAAATGGTGCTTTTCTGTAAAAGTTTCAATTTTTTTATTTTTTTATATTTTATTAGAATTTATTAAATAGTTTAAATATTCGTTTGATCTAGTATAACCAGTGCTTTTAATTATTGTCGTTGTCACATTGTATATTTCTGAAATGTTTTTGACACCTACTTAAAAAGACAGGCATGCTAATTTAAATTTGCATCAATAGTAAAATATGTACGTAAAATTTCAGTGAAAGGACCTACGACGTCGTGTTCAGAACACATCATATTGAAACAACAATTTGTTTTTCCAATATTCCAAATCAAAAACAAAGCGCAGATGAAAGTGTTTTACTGAACAGATTGTGAAAAAAAAGTATTACACTAACAAAATCTGGTGCAAAGATAAAACTAGCTAACTATCAAATATTCAAAAGTTATCACGGTGCTTTTATTCTAAAAACATTTGAAAATTTATTCATACAGTAGAATGAATTTCCAATACAAAATAAACCGTAGAAAAAATTTGATATTAAAAACGCCAATAAATATTCCAGTCCAAGCTTTGTGTATTGGAAAATTCTTATTTAACAATGGCTAATTAACTTCCTATAAAATTCAGCTGGTTACAAAAAAACTTTCCGACCATTTATTTCACGAAAACAGCCTGAATTCGATTAAGCCCGATTAAGGGATAGCTGAAAACTTCAATTCTGCTGAAAAAAATCCCTTTTTATCGAGGCAGCATTATGAAGACGGTAGGTGAAAAGAGTAAATGGTGCGAAATAATCCGAACTCTTAGTTCTCCGTTGCTGAAAACGAATTTATTGCCCCTCAATACCCATACAAACGGGTTTTATTGACACCTTTAATAACAAACCGACGGGCATATGTATACGGCAGATGCCAATACTGCATTAAACGGCTTCTATTATACACACTGTGTCGATATTTGGCATTTTATAGTGTTACATTTTGTGTGCTCAATTTTGTTTTTCATTTGCATATGATATTCAAAATTCCGGTGCTTGACAAAAAAGCGTGAAACAGCTGTTTGTTATTTTGTGGTCGACGTAGGATAGGATCGTTGGCGCTATTTGTGAATAAGCGTGGGTTCCTCGAAGTTATATGGGTATCTTGAAACAATACAGGACTTATCATTAGAATCTTAGTGGGTTGGTAGCCACGGGAAAACCAATATGGGGAAGGTACGATTGTATACATAAAAGAATAATAGGAAAGATAGGAACAGAAAACAACTTTACAGTAAAGCAACAAAAACATTCCTGTCAAGCCTAAATAAATAGCCATCGAACAAAAACGGTTTAAATCCTCGAATGCGCATGCTTTCGACACGAAGAAAATTACATGAAATAAAAAAGGGAGAATTCCAAACTAGGTTTCCGTCCTGACAGAAATTCGGAAAAAAACCATGGAAAAATCAGTGTTGTTAAAACTTGCACGTAAATCTGAACGGACTTTTGGGGTATACGTTAGGTGGTTACCATGCATAACGTGAGCTTCTGACGAAAGTTGTGTATTTTCGCATTTGCGAACAGGTGGCTAGTATTTCTATTTTATTTATTCAGGGAAAACAAACAGTTATACTAGAAATATACCTATATGTTATAACATATTACCTACACCATATTTTACTCAAAAATGCATGTAATGTTCACGACACGGTTGGCGCAGTGGCTCAAGGCAATGGACTGCTGCGTTGCGTGTTGCGGGTTCGATCCCCGCACGGAACAAATATTTGTATGGCCTACAGATAGTTGTTCCGGGTCTGGGTATTTGTTTAATGTGACTTTAAATGTTTGTGAACGCACCCACGATACAGAAGAAATTCCTAGTGTGGGGCAAAAGTTTGAAAAATAAAAAAAAAAGTTATTAATGTTGTCATTATTTTGACAACCTTGTTTGAGCAAAGTCGACCTTGCCGTTCTGTTTCAAGGAGCGGCCGGCAAAGTTTTGCTGGCCGCTCTAACAGGCCGGCAATGTTTTGCCGACCGCTATTTTGACGTTTCAACGTTTTAAAAAATCAATTCCAAAAAGATTTTATTTAAAACACAGCTGTTTGTACGTCTAAAGGTAAAAATAAAAAAAAAAGATTTAAATGAAGTAATAAATGAAGAAATAATCCAGCAGTCAAACACCGCATTAGAATTATCGCAAACTATCAGTAATATCAAACCGGGAAAGTCGGTGTTGAATTTTAGTAACTGTACTTTTCATAATTGTCATTTTAATTAAAATTCTAGTTAATTAATATATTTTTTATTTAAATTACCTGCTGGTTTTATTTAGATTAGGTTCTTGCATTTTTGAGTAAAGCACTATGCAAACCTTGGCCCACAATGACTGCTTCGCTGGTCACGCTATGATTGCCTCGAGCTAGCCTAGCTACGCTCTAGGCCTTTCAGCTTGGCCATCATTGCAGCCCTTGCTGTCCGCTGACCGCGCTGTGTCGGCCTGGAGCTGCGCTACGCTGCGCTGTCGGCCATCATCAGCGCGACCAGCAAAGTAGTCATTATAGACCGCGGCAGTAATGTACTATTATTGTCCCAATGAGTCGTTCCGTTACAGTTAAAATATCATTATTGCTGTCGGGCATAAATATGAGTGACAGATATTACTGATACTGATAATTATACTGTTATTGCGGTGATTATTTTTTAGCCATTTAACAGTTTTTTTTTATAACAAATATTCATCCCTAGCCAAAACAAACACTTATTACATTCATTTATTGTATTAATAACCAACAAATTACATTTAATGTAAAATGACCAGACCAAGTTATTCTAAAAGCCTATCAGATTTTAATTGAAAATTATGTTTTATTAGCCACCACAATGATTATTAAGTTTCATGAAAATGTGAAAGCATCTTCATAATAACGAGAATAAAAGCTTATTTCATCTGCAGTTATTTGTAATAAAACAAACGAGTTATCAGTTATTTTAATGGTGAAAGAAATAAATATAACGAATAGTTTTCACCGCGCTTGTAAACGTCGTGGATAAATTGAAACCATTTTAAAATAACAAATGGACCATCGAGTATTTCTCCTTTTTTTCCTTGTGTTCAACATTGAAAACGGGAAAATACAAAATGCAATCAAGCTCGTTCCCGTTAAAGGTAATATAATTTATTTAATGTCAGACAGCAATAATCCATTATGGTTAGTAACAATTGGAACTTATAAACTATGTTAGTAGGCACAAAATAATGTAAGTAATGAGCCCTTCTCAAGGGCTTACAGTTTTTGGAATAAAAGTGTCAACAAATACCGCAGTAATAATATAAAATACATGCCCTAGATCTAGACCGTCACTCTTATATTAGAACTGTCTACGTCGCCAGCCATTGAACTACCTCTGTAGTCATTACAATTTCCTGATACTGTAAGAGAATTTCCGAAATGAAAATATTTATTTCCTAGTGTCACACTACCACCTTATTTATAGCAGTATTCTTGAAACGTTCAGTTTTTATAAAAGGTTCCAGGTAGGTAAGCACACAGGAAGGTAAGTACAAGTAAGTCTGTTTAAATGAAATTGGGTCAAAGCCCCACTTTTGTCCAAACCGCGTAAAATAAATGCAACTAGAGGAAGTTGACTTAAAACGCTTGAGGCCACGAATAAATTTGCTTCAAAATCATTTCAGAACACGTTTATTTTTCAAAAAGGAAATGTAAACAAAGCCGAACTATGTACCCACCACTTTAAAAATGTTTTATTCAATAGAAGAGAGTTAGGTGGTGGCAAACGTTTCATTATTCTAATGCCTGCGGTGGGCGGTGCCTAGATAGTCCAGGTGTTGCGAAGTAAATGTAAATATTTTATTGTGGAGGCACAAACAGCGCCTGAGAGATCAATAAAATTTGTTTGTTTTGTAAAATGCTCTCTGTTGTCTGCTTTATAGATTGTGAACATGAATTATTCAAACATACGAATGGGAGGAGTACCAACCTGTCCATTTGTTTTAATGTTACGCCTGATGAAACGTATAACTTTCACCTTTTTTCGCCAATATGGCGGTGTTTATTATGATATGATTAATTCCGGACTCCGCCGATGCTTGTTCATTCGCGTCCTTTTTCTGCCATCCAATATGATCAGTCATTATTGGATACACAGGATTTTGTAATTATTATACGTGAATATTAATATGGGTAATCCGTTATGTAAATGGGACAGCTAATTAATTAAAGCAAGAACAATTCAATTTAGTTGATTAGATTTTGTATTGGTCAAAATACGAATGTTCCAAAAATAAAAGAAAAAAGTGAAATATAAACTTTAGAAGAAAAACTCTTATTTGCTGCGTTATCTAGAAGCAATTTGAAGAAGACAAATTCAGTGTAAACTAGATATTCTTAATAGGTTATTTTATTTTCAGATTTATTTAAGTATTAATGATTATTAAATATTTATCAAAAAAAAATAACGCCACATGAAAAACCATTATTGACACGCAAATAGGTATACCCAATCCTCTCAACGAACTCAAATAAATCCAATCCAAAAAGCACTGATATAACTTAATCAAATCCAGACAGATGGTAGTAAAAACCTGCTGAGTATCATTTCCCGGGTTTCTTGATAGACCCTTAACCGTACTGTTATGGTTAATCGGGATACGTCGGGATTACAGGCAAGTTACAGGCATGCTTAGGTACGTCGGGCAAACATAACGGCGTGAGCTCGAAAACTCAATTACTGACGCCGCGCCGTTTCAAACATTACCAACGTATATACGGTATAGTAGGGTTACCGCGCGTATCAATATCTTACGGGGATTTGTTACGGAGATACTGTAGTGTTATACATATCGGACTTTAGATTACTTTAGTTGTGTTAAGTTTGATTTGAGATTTTTTAATAAATTTTTTGATAGGAAACCAACGATAAATTAAAAGTAAAAAGGTTAAGATCATATCGGTATTAAAAAAAAACGGAAAACACCACTATTTTAGGAATCGTTTGATCTAACACTATGATGATTAAACCTTGACACTACGAGTATTTGGTGTTCTTCTATGATGAACAAATCGAATTTCATTCTATTGTTTAAATAGCTACCTATTGTAGCAATTTTTAGAGACCGCACACTGCTTTGCACGAACCAAATCAACTCGTGTCCAAAATAATCGTCAATTCATAATTTCAAACAGCCCTATTCATATAAATCCTTGTTTTAGATCATTTCTACCTCTCCCATAATAACCTACGGCATTGTGTGTGATAGGTAAGCAAACTGTAATAACGTAAATATGTTTACATATAGACCTTCAGGCGTTCCTCCATGAAGACTTTGTAAACTATGACGTGCTTATGACTCGGTAATCTGTAAACGTTACTCTATTTGTATGTTATTGCTTCATTTAGGTTTTAGATACTATCTCATGGTATTAAGTCAATGTTATTAGCCTGTTTTATCCTACTGCAAAGGCATCCAGTAATATTTTCCAACTCTCCCTGTGCTTTGCATTCTCTGGCCAATCGGAAAAATTATGTTATCAAACAAATCGTAAACTAAAATTGAGAATGAGTTGCACAGCCGCCAATTTTTTATCGTGTGGTTCATGCTTAACCAGGTGTCAGACATTTTTATGTATCTCAATAAACTGCATAAAAATGATTCTAACTTGCTTTTACATGCCGTTTAGAAATATCTCTCGGGCATGCTGGTTTCCGGGGCGAGCGATCATTATACAATACGCACATAATTCCCAAAAGAATGATCTCAAACAGTGATAACCTAGTGACCATGTGACCGTCGAACTGTGAAGCCATAAGTCATAGACATGAACAAAAACAAAACACGTCTTCTACGACTCGATTACAAATCAAATCATATGTGTAACAAGACCTTAAAATAAGTAATAATAAAAATTCACATGGAATCGTCAACTCGATAGACCAACGACCTTTAAAAGGTGGCTGAGTCAACTGGATGCAAAAGGCCAAGCCCCTCCACCTTTGCGGAGGCCTTTATACAGTAGAGGTTTACTATACTGTCATTGGAAAATCCATCTTACTCAAACGACATTGTATAACTATTCCACAGAATTCTATCATCCCCGTTGGGTACATCGTAGTTCTCGGTATGGTCCGGAATACCTTAGGTATAGGTCCTCGAGCCAGTCAGGTTTAGCGTCACACTTTTCTATTGAATGAATGACCACGATTACCACGAATACTTGGACTACGTATATTTGGAACAATTGTAGGGTTTAAAACCCTTATTACCCTCAAACACTTCCATAAACATTAACGTAATTATTAAATTCGTAACTATTGGTCTAGTGGTCACCAGCGCCCAGTTCAATACCCAGGTCAGACAAAGTGTCATTAGCTTTTTCATCAGATATATCTGAGTAGCAGCCACAGTTTCATGATATGTGGCTGGTTGATGACAATGAGCTCGCCCTCTTTTAAATGGGACTTAAACATTACTGATGAAATATGGGTGTACCATAAACTACATCTCTGCTTAACCCTTCAGGAATTACAGGCATAATGTTATGTTGTTATGTAAATTCGTGATTTTTCAACAAAAATAATTTTGCTTTTAGATTTCAATGTAAGCAGGAATTAAAACCACGAAGCCAGCCACGTCCGCCCGTAACGGTTAATGAGCTAGTTACTTTTATCTAGTTAGTGTTATCAATGAGCCACTTCGGTTTATATCTGTAGTTTCCAGCTAAGAATAAGCTGTCCCATTCCTTTCCGTTCCCATGGGTACGGCGCCGCGATTAACCTATCATATTAGGCAAATACTGCCTCACGGGGTCTGGGATAGAATGTAGGAATGCTGCTTGTAAGCTAGGTGCCCTGGGGCTCATTTACATTTAGATTTTTTAGTAATGATCCTTCCGTACTTATTCGTGATAACCGTAAGTAGACATTTATTTAGTTAAGGTGGAAGCTCACATCTGGCCCGCGAAATTCTAATTTTCTTACGTTTTTGGCAATTTGCAGGCCAGTGCTTGGTTGTATGTTTATGAAAATTTGATTTGCGACTGTAAGACGTATGAAGTTACCGAATTATAACCATCAAAATTACTAACTACTAAAGAACGACGACTAAATTACTAAAGAATGACTTTTACATGCAAAAATCAATCTTGACATGAAAATGAACTTGGAGGGTTGTATTGATAATTTTGATGGTTATAATTCGATAACTTCATACGTCTTACAGTCGCAAATCAAATTTTCATAAACATACAACCAAGCACTGGCCTGCAAATTGCCAAAAACGTAAGAAAATTAGAATTTCGCGGGCCAGATGTGAGCTTCCACCTTAATCTGCTGAATTTACACCTGGCTCTTCAAGTATGATCACTAGAGACAAAACATGAAAAAATATTCATATAAAAACGCACGATCAGTCGTTTTTGCTAAAATATACGTTATTTATCTTAAATTATTGCCTTGGTATACCTACGCCTTCATACGCAAATTCGATCTCTTCCTACTGATTACCAGTATTGCCTACAATACAAAATAATCACCTCTAAGAACTAAAATGGAAGAACTTGAAAATACGCTAAGTGCCCTTTCTCTTACTTCTTAAACAAACGGTAATTATGATAATAACTGGTGATTTCGGAATAATATACTCCAATCCCCTTAACACAGCTTCTTCTTCAGCTAAGGCTATAGTATTAAAAAGCAACTGGTCGTCATCTGGTAAATATAACCGTTTTATTCGCAGTTGTGTGAAAATAAACGCGTTGGATTTTCTTAAAATTTCACTTTTGGCTCGTTGGACCAGCCCAGTCTACGAGGATGACGTTGCATTATGCATTTTGCTAACGAACGCGTGCTGTGAGAGCCGCGTACGGAAAATTTGAATAGAAAATGTTAAACTGAGCAAAAGTTTTCTTACTTTTACTTATAGACTTCTAAAATAAATATGAGTGGACCTAAGCTGGATGACGACCGTTCAGTGTCATTTAAAAAAGCAGTGGTAGCTTAGTAGTGTGACTGTCGAACTGCCAAGTTATCCGTTTCGAGTTCGAACCCAAGACATGCAACTCTCCCGTCGGGGCTGCGGGTCCCGTCAGTGCTGCTGGTCTCGTCGGGGCTGCGGGTTGTTGTATAAGATACCGCGGCCTCGACACAAAGGGTTACGAAGGAACATGGGTGGTTTTTAGTCAGTAGAAGTCTGGCACTCCCTTACGCTATGCTCTAGAGCGGGAGGGTATTATTTGATGATTGTGCATATTGTAAAATTATTACTTGCTCCTTCGGTGAATGAAGACATCGTGAGAAAACCAGCATGCCTGACAAATATTTCTTGACGGAATTTAAAGGAAACGACAATGCGGCTGGTTCAGAAGGAGATGGCTGGATGAGCTGGATTGTTACTCAAAGGATTGGCCTACAATGGTAGGTACTAGATCACGAAAAGAGCAAAGGGAGGCCTTTGCCTTACCGTGGGACAATATAGGCTTATAGTACCGATAATAATGTAAAGTAAACTCTGAGGCCTCTGGCCTCCAAAGAAACTATAACAGCGGGTTAGGCACTAACCACACGTTATAGAAGTATCATTTTGGTACTATATCACTATAAATACCCATACAACAAAAAATGAACAGTTACTAAAATTCGCTCAAAAATGTATTTAAAACTTGCACGAAAAGCACTGATGAATTCGCAAAGTATCTAGGGACTCATGAAAAGCAATAAATTGCGCCAACTATCACGCTAGGTAAGTACTGCGGTCACGATATAACAATGATATGTAGTAATGCAGAGCATGAAACATTATTATGCGTTGCACTCCACACATTTACTGATCAATGTATTTCCATCTCGTGAACTAAGTTGCTATTATTCATTCGATTATTTGTGCCCTTTGCCATTTTAGAAGCGGTCTTTCGGAATCTGTGTAGTGTCCACCTATTATAGTGTTCGGGTCTTTTTCATACTAGGTAAACTGTGTTTTTCTTTGTCAGTGTTAATCTATGAGCAGTAACAAGAATCTATAATGTTAGGAATGGAAAAATAGAGAAATTAGGAGGAAGTTTGAAACTTCCTCCTAATTTCCTGATGCTCCTTCATAGCGTTCTCATTTTTTTTTTTATTAAACCTTGCCCCACACTAGGAATTTCTCCTCTATCGTGGGTGCGTTCACAAACATTTAAACTCACATACACAAATACCCAGACCAGGAACAACTATCTGTAGGTCATACAAATATTTGTTCCGTGCGGGAATCGAACCCGCGACACGCAGCGCAGCAGTCCATTGCCTGACCAACTGCGCCAACCGTGTCGTCATTGACACAGAAGTCAGCTGCTAGTTGCCATTGGCAAGGTGGCATGCGACTACGACTGTCCTCTATAATAATTATCAAATTATCTACTTACTAAACGATTTTTCTTGTTTAATACTTTTAAGACCGCGGTTTTATTAGTCTGCGTTTTTATTCGTAGTCGGGTTTTAGTTTTGAAACTTATTTTTTTGTTTGAATTGTATTTTGGTGTGTTATTCAATAAATACATAATAATATGTTACTTTCATAATGTAATATTCTACTTAATGTTGGTTTGTTACGTATTTACATAATACGAGTAAATATCACAGATCAGACCGCGAGAACTGTTTGACCGCAATCTAAACGTATATTTTGACTTGAACTTTAATATAATATACATATTTGTAATGTACTCGCCAAGACCTTTTATTTGATACCAAACATGTTATGATTATCTCAATTTAATTTTTTTCGATCTTAGAATTTGACATTTAAATTCCGTCATACCAAGAATTGTTAAAATTTATATAGCCTATGTCACCCGGGCTATTCTTACGAATCTATTGACACCTCATTTATTAAAATACGTTCAGTAGTCTAGGCGCTACGGTGGAACATACAAACATACATAGACTGCCAAAATCGTTACCCTTCCTTTTGGCTTCGCCGTAGTCGGGTAAAAATGTAGATAGAAGGAAGATCAAGGAATCGATGAATAGATAGTTTAGGGAATGATAATCATTTAATAAAAACGACACCTACATTTTTCTTCTTTTTTACGTGTCGATGACTTCAAATTATGTTACATCATTAAGTAGGAAACTGCACAACTTTAATATTAACTTGCGAGAAAATCTTGAAAGGTGCAAGAGGTTGTGCAAGATGGGCAGGACGTAAGGTGGCGCATCTCCCGCAGAGGGTCTCCACACCTGGTAATTTAATTGGATGGACACCTTCATTAATAGCGTGCACATAATTTGAACACAGTAATCTTGATGTTAGGAATCGAAATCATAACAGGCAGGCTTGTTGTTATCCATTAGACTCAGACTATTACCAAGGACCTCTAGGAAAAAATGCCCAAGCCAGTTCACGGAGCATTTCTACTTAGGATGAATGACTGGACAATAATTCGAAACGACAATATAATTACACCAGAGACCGGATAAATCTTAGCCCTCCCTAGAATTGTATCGGTCATCAAGATCGGCGAATAGGTTCTAAGTGAAAGTGATGTATTGGCAACTCGCTTCAGATAGGCACTTTGATTCAACGGGAATATCTTTTGGGAATTCTGATCGACGTCTAAGACGTAGAATAAAAATAATTTTATTAAATTTTTTGTTTTTGCTTGAGAAAGATTATAATTTATATTCATTACTTAAAAATTTTCCTTTTTTCCTATTGAGAAATCATACCGACAGAAAAGTAACGAGATCTAAATTAATAAGATTATGGTAGATTATTGTAGTGGTGGGTGGCTTATGGTTGCTTATTCAAGAGCCATTTTTAGAACTATGGCTTTAACAATAGGCAGGGCACATTGCACGCAGAACGGACGGCCGATGGGGCCGAAAAGTTCTGGAGTGGCTACCGCGAACTGGAAGACGTTGCGTTGGAAGTTCTCCCACTAGGTGGACCGATGACCTGGTGAAGGTTGCGGGGACCCGCTGGACGCGAGCCGCACGGGACCGGTCAATGTGGCGACACCTGTGGGAGGCTAATATCCAGCAGTGGTCGTCATTTGGCTGAAATGATGGTGATGATGATGATGATGATTCAGAACTAACGATCATCATCATCACTCTTCTGCCTTTATCCGAATTTATTAGCGGTCCGCGCAGCATGTTTTCCTCTTCCAAATTTCTCTATTACTCGTCATTTCATTAGTCACCTACTTTCTAACCATATCATCTTTCACACAGGCCATCCATAGTTTCTTTGGTCTTCCTCTACTTTTATAGCCATCTACATTTATCATCATCATCATCATCATCAGCCTATAATGTTCCTACTACAGGGACACAGGCCTCCTCTCAAGGAGAGGGATGGGCTATCATAATTCACCACGCAGGCCCAGTGCGGATTGGTAGATGTCACATGTCTTCGAATTTTTTGGTTCTAAGACATGCCGGTTTCCTCACGATGTTTTCCTTCACCGTTTTGAGAGTAGTGGTGATGAAATAAATTACACAAAGTAATGCGCCACTTTCAGTCTTCTTTTTATGACCGGTTCCACTTTCAGACTCACTCATTCCTTACTATCATTTTCAGCAGTGATATCAAATGATTATAATTATCTATTAAATGGATTTCATAATTCTAGTTTATTCTACTACAATGTCGCTTTGATCGTCTGAACTAACTAAGCGGGCTGCCGTTACCAGTTCACAGTTGCCTTAATGAGATATTATTTTAGAGGTCACAAACCGTTTCAATTTTATTACCCGACTACGGCAAAGCCAAAAGGAAGGGTAGTGATTTTGGTAGTCTATGTATGCATATATGTATGTATGCATATATGTATGTTTGCTTAACTTGCTAATGGCAACTAGCAGCTGACTTCTATATCAATGAGAACGCCATGAACTAAATAGTCTTTGGCCATGAAGGAGCATCAAGTATCAGTGGCATGCGACTACGACTGTCCTCTGTAATTTATCAAATTATCTACTTAATAAACGATTTTTCTTGTTTAATACTTTTAAGACCGCGGTTTTATTAGTCTGCGTTTTTATTCATAGTCGGCTTTTAGTTTTTAAACTTATTTGTTTATTAGAAACCAATATTAGGACTAAAACAGAATATTTACCTTACCATATTTTAATCTCTCGATATTTCCGCGCTTTTGCAAGCTTTGGTGATCAGTTGATCACGGTTAAACTCAAAATGCATATTCTACGATATTTTGTTATATCCCACTTTTAGTGGTTATGACCATGTCAGTTTAAAACTTATGTGACGAAGATAAAGTTTATTTTTCGTTAACAAGGTGAGTCTATATAAAACAGTTTTTTGATATTTTATTTACTTGGTCGACTCTATTGTAATCGCTCGACTGAACTGAAAAAAGCCAATAGAAATAGAAAATAGTTGTATAGTAATTGAAGTGTTATCGACAGCTAGGTTAGAGAGTATTTTTGACCAATGAACCCATAACGACACAGACATTGTGTAGTATAAAACTCGGGGTCCCTAGAAGTTATGGTTACAGGGGTGATGTCAAATATGGTATGTCAGTATGTAAGTATACACAACGCCAATCAAGCTATACAAAAACAGTATGCGAATCTCTCATTGCAAGGAAAAATACAAAGCATCCATCCATCAAAGCATCAATCCATGTTATAAATGTACCTACATATTGATGTGTATGTACGGGTGTAAAGTGTGCGTATTTGTATCCAGACACTTTTTTTTGGAGAGTGGTAAATCATCAAATTTTAATGACTCCTCCCACTTTGGGCGGAGCGGAAGGAAGTGTTAGACTTCTACTGACTAAAAACCACACATGTTCCTTAACTAATTCACAGCACAGGCACAAAAATTCAAGAAAGAAAGAAGTTCCATATCCCTCCTAAAGTATACAAGTGCAATTTTATCGAGGTAGGGCTTACTCCAAGCCAGTTTACCTGTTCCAAGAACACTTTAAATATGTCCCAATATTTTCCCGAACATCGGAATATTCCGCCATTCCTGCGGTATGTCCTGCGAGCTTGGGACTTACGTGACCACTGCCACTTCACTTTACCGGATCTTCGAGTTATATTAGGGACCTCAATTTTCCGTCGGATCTCATTGTCTCGGCTCGTATACGTTAGAATAATAGAGATTTACGAGTACAATGCTTTCTGATATTTGCTCAAACCTACCTTTATATTATAAATGCGAGAGTTGAGATTCTGTGTAGGTATGTTAGGGTAAAAAGATGATCCTGACAAATGTAAAAGCTTACGAGGCATATTTTTATACCGTTTTATTTTTATTTCCCTTTTTTTACTACTTTAATTAATATTCTTTCAATTCCAATATATGCTAAATAGCGCTTAAAAATATTTCGAGCACTCTTCAATAGGTGTTCGTTTTCAGTTAATAATTGAGTGTAAGCACTAACACGTGCTTCAATTCAATAGCTGTAATTTTATCCTGCGTTACGTTGAAAAATATCATGAAATTACAATTCTGTTCCACCAAGTTGCCTTACGAATAAATCGATAAGTGGGACAAAGTGTGCGTTACGATTGTAAATATTCCACTTCGAACCAGGACGTCGCAGTCCAAAAACCTAATAGTCAATTAAAATCGAGCATCCTTGTTGTCATTGCGGTAATTTGATTCTGTTTCAGATCGCGAAATGAATAGATTCACGTTCACACTATCTCATACCTAATGCATTATAGGATACGATATATTTTATGTTTCTATTCTTTCGCTCATCATCGTCATCATCGACAGCCCGAATTCACCTACTGCTGGGTACTGCCTCTCTTTGCTTGTGCCAAGCTCCACGTTCTTGTGTCAGCCTCATCCAGGATATTCCCGAGATGGCAACTCCACTAATCCCCATTAAAATAAATGAGCTAAACGATTGCAACATCATATAAAATAAAAACGATGTTTAAGCAAAGCTATTTTCGGTCGTAAACTTTAGAGATTGTTCGTAGTTTGACTAAAAGGTTTAGTTACATCACGAACAAGTTTCGTACACGAATAGTTTACACATGTTCCTATTCCCAAACCCTTCGTTTGGAAAACAAAACTCCGTGGCGCAATCCGCGGGACTCCCTAAAATTATTTACCTTTCATTCCGTTCACTAAATGAGTAGGTTTATTGGATTAAGTCCAGAAAGCTTTGCCCTTAATTGGGGCTTTCCGACAAATAAGTTTTCTGTTTTCTCAAACTCGGACAGCTCTTAAATAATGTTCTTAATTAAATTTGTGCACAGAATGAAAATGGCTTATGATAATTACTTACACGTAGTTCAGCTGAACCTAATAGGGGATACGCTTTGATTGTTTTTATTAGTCTAATGCTGACGTAACTAATCAATTGAAGTATTATTTTGTTTTTCATACATAAGAGTAGTGTAGAACTCAGTTTCTTTAATTAAACAGACTTAACTGTTGACATATTACTTTAAGCTTTAATATTTGACGCACGAGCGTAAAATATTAAAGCTTAAAGTAAAGTTCTAATGACAAAAATATCAGATAACTAACGATAGTGACAAAAAATATTAGATAACTATCGTTAGTTATCTGATATTTTTGTCATTAGAACGATATATACCTGTCTGCTCTCCTAACCTGCCTTAACTAAAGCCATTTATTCACTCGAATTAGATGAATGAAGAATGATTCAATTGTCTGCAGAATTGCTTACATCCTTCTAAACTAATAAAGACTGACACACATGAACTGCTTTCAATAGAATAATTATTGAATGTCTATATGAACTGCGTACTCAAATACTCTGATATCTGCACACTTTAAATTGGTATGTGTTCATAATATCATTATGGTATTGGTTTCAATAGGTACTAATGGAATTAGATACACAACAAAGACTGTTTGTACATAATTACTGTATACAATAACCGTGTAATCTAATTACACACGTAATTGAATAGTACAAATATGGCGGCCATTCGGGACTTACCAGCGAAAACCTTCCACTTGGTTCTCAAAATGAATTTTATCGAGTTAACCTACTAAGAGCTTTAGGGCCAATTTGATCATTTGGTTCAAATGGGATTCGTTATTGGTAAATAAGAAATCGTTACGGGATCGTGAATCTAATATACTATCACGAAGATCAGTCTATCTTAGGAGTAAAGTTACATTTGGTGGTCAAGTTCTTCAAAGATTTTTTTTAGGTTAAGAAAAGTAATAACAAATCAACATTACATTCGAATGAAATTAAATAATGGTGTATTTCATGCTTGTTTATCCTATGGTTACGCCACATAATGTGAGTTATAGGTATCAGCAATTTGGCTGTCAACGACTTTGAGCACAACACAATGCCGTAATAATGGAATTACGATTATCTCGGACTCCATTTGATGCTTGAAACATCATAAGGAAATATAATTTGGCAGGCAATCATGAATTTCCATCAAGGAAGTGGGTGGTTGTGACTACCGGGAGATCAATCGACGAATTCCGGGAGTCGTACGATGTGAGGTAAGTGACGGTTCAATGAGTTTAAATATTCACATTGTAACCTTTACGTGACTTAGAGGATACACGAAGGCCTTCGAACACACTAACGACCTATCCGCTTGGCCACGCGATAAACTTGACTACAGAACAAATAAATCCTGTCTTACTACTAAGAAACAATATAACCGGATGCAGCTGAATACCAGTACCTATTTTACATGAGACGACTGCCTAGCTGACCTCCAAAACACGGTAAGTACTAAACCGTGGGCATAAGCTCGTCAAAAAGTAATTACCTAAAGTACCATGCCACTAGTTATGGCGACAACAGTTGCAATAATTTTCAGAATTAGTCCTTTTAAGAATTAAGGTATTTCCAGAGTTAGTCCTTTTAAGAATAAGCCTTTTTAAGAATTAGGCATTTTTAGAATGCTAGGCATTTTAAGAATCAGGCATTTGTCGACTAAGCCCGACGCAGTGGTATACATATGCGTGAAGAGCAGAAGAAACAAAAGTCACACGCAGGTATCGCTCGATATAAGTTGCGTCGCGAGTCGCACCGCTTTCTATTGTGAACAGGGCGTTAGTAATGGTTACTGGCAATCGTTCCAAGAATTTCAAATAATGTGGATGCATCCACGAGAAAAGTTGATTCAAGAAACAAAATTCAAGGCTAACGAAGACGACAAAAGTTTGTGAGTCAAAGTTAATATTTTGAATCTATTAGCTAATAGTATGATCAAAGAAGAAGACGCTGGCAGCAAGCCAAGAAAGCTACCTAAGTTATAAAAGTCAGTTCAGGAAGCTGCATATAAACGACGAGTTACCTACTTGTCACTATTGGGCATCGGTTTAGTGCACTTTTGTTGGTCAGATCGTATCGGTCAACGAAAACTAGGTCACCGACAGATTCTCGTTCCGAATAGCTCCGCTTGACGTTTCCTGTCTCCGACAATCGGTCAGCACGTGGAACGGTAACACTTTTTTCTAGGGTCTTTTATTTGTGGCTTGTGTGCACTGCAGTGTGTTTTCGTCGGAAAAATTCTGCCTCCGGATAATATCGTTTGGTAGTTCTCTTAAAATACGGTTCCAGATTGTGATGAACCTGGATTTTAGGCCGAACGATACGAAACTGGACTTGAATGAGTGATATTGACCCACTTCACGTCTCAGACGTCACCATTCGTTATCTGAGAGATATCTCTGTTATCCAGAAGTCTATCCATTACTTTTTGTGTACCATGAAGGAAATGCCCTGTACATTTTTGTTACAAATCTGCAATGTCATCAATACGAATGTCACTTCACCTAATTTCTTTCCCCAAACTTGCCCACCACTCAGCAGTCTAACAGGAAAATACAGGTGTACCTCAGCAGGCGTTGTGAAATCTTATTAAACTTATTCAATGAAGCGAAGCAGTATTACCCCATTGTATGCGGTAAAGACCATTCACGAGAACATTCTCAGTGGTTCTTATATAAGTTTTTGTAAAGTTGTGTGTAGTTACGTACTGGGAGTATATAGTGCAGTTAGGTATACGACACTGGTGCGCCAATCGTCGCTGATAAAAAGTTCCCGCTGGCTGCACAAACATCCGGGCACGGCGTACTCAATTACTAGAGTTTGTTGCACAAGGACCTTCCCACATTCACGTGCTTTCTCGTTTCATTTCCTCCGTAACAGCTTATTAACCTCTTTTCAAGATTGAAACTAATATTTACGCGAAGTAAACGACGTCAAACACTTTAAAATGAACAGTCTATTGGAGGTTCTTGTTTAAGAAGACACTCTGGGTTGTTTTTATGTTAGAGTTGAGCGAAAAACATCTGGCTTGATGTTTTTCTTGTGCTGCTAATCGATGTAGGTTTAAATAAAAGGATAGAATGTAGATTGAGCGTTCTTTTTATTTATAATAATATTAATTATTAACGGCAGTCCTTGGGCCAGCAGTGGGATGACACAGGCTAACAGTATCAATAAAGAGTTTGAGTTATCAATGTTTTGATTATCTATCATCGTATACTAGACAGTTTTCGGAAAGAATGATTGTAAGGACGCTCATTTCTTTCCTCTAGAATCGGGAATGTTTTCAACAACGATACTTGCTTAGGTATAAAGATAAAATAACGGTATTAAATCTATACCTGTCACTATGTCGATTTTGCACCTAAGACCAGTCCAGACATAAACTTAGTCGAAGGCTAAATAGAGACCCGTCAGAGCTGCGGGTTATTCGAAAGAGATACTGCGGCCTCGACACAAAGGGCTAAGAAGGAACATTGGTGATTTTTTGTCAGAAGTCTGAAACTTCCTTCCGCTCTGCCCAATGTGGGAAGTGGGAAGGGTTATTGGATAATTTCCCACACACCCAAAAAAAGGCTAAATATAGACGACGCGACGCAAATAACAAGCTAAAATGTCTACCGTAAGTTCATTTTACGTTAAAGTGACGGTGGTAAGCTCAATAAATATATATCACATTAAATTTATATTAGCAATGGGATTAATCTCGATCCCAAATTCGCTTTCATTATAATTACAGCAATACCCTACTACGAAGGATAATAGCGCTTCAATTAATAGGTCACGTGGTTGCGCTCCAAGAGCTCACTCAGTATTATATTGTAATAGGCAATTTCTATTAACCGTCATCTTCTGGCTAGTCTTTTCCCAACTATGTTAGGTCGGCTCCTATTCCTTCACGACCAATAACTGGGTTGTTACACTTTCAGGCTATGAGTGAAAAGTGTTATAAATTCTCGAATGACTTGACCGCGAAGTCGCGGAGAGATTAATATGTTATCCAAGGTGTGAAGAGTTCTCGATATTAAAAGGTTGGTCACCAGTCCACATAAATCGAATTCACTTTAATAGAAATTGGTGAACTCGTGGCTGTTACTTAGCCAAGAGTCCCTCTAACTTATATTAACCATCATCTTCCTGTCCTTATAACACGTTTTTGTTCCTTTGGTCTCCCTTGTTAAACGTCAAGGTATCATTTACTTCTTTCTCTTTCATATCATTCCCCACACAACCCATACACATTTTTTTGGCCTTCCACTCCTTATCCATCCATTAAAATTAATATCCATCACTTTTTTTGTCACATGCGTCACCCTCCTTAATACATTTAATTTTATTAACCATTATGAGATAAACGTTTTACTATTAAAGTTTCATGAATAACGTAAGTAATAAAAGATGGGGGACATATTTTGTGCGAGTTCTCAAGCGTATTTCCTGCCTTTCTTATTTCCCTCGAGATGACTCAAGTTATAGAGGACATAAGTTTGTACCGATATTGCCGAAGGTATCTACGTAGACCTGAAACAGTACAGAATGTATTCGTATGAATGATGTTATAAAAAAAAATGTGGATATAAAATACTTATGGATTGTGGGTGTGCTTTAGTTTTTTATGACTTGTGATGAAAAGGTTATCACAGGAGAATTGCCACACTTAAGTGGCAGTGGGCAGGGCATATTGTTCGTAGAATGTCTATTGAGGACGAAAAGTTGGGAGACTTCACTGAAGGTGAAATAACATTGACCTGATGAAGGTTGCCCACTGGATGCGAGAAGCGCTGGATCTATCACCGTAATGACAAGGCTTATTAAAAGTCAATGTCTAGCAGTGGTCAACTTTCAGTTGATATAATGAATGAAAAGCATGTTGTTTTTGGATTTTGGAAGACTGTATCATTTACAATTTAAAATAAACAATTTTGATGGGACATGCCGCGGTTACGTATTATACGTGGTGTTGTGAACAACTGCAAATAAGATGTGGCTAATAAAGGTGACCAGTATGCATATGAATTAGTTCAGTATTGAAGATTTGTCGTGATGGTTGTGTGTGATAAAAAAATAAAAAGATAGAGGTCGCCAGTGACGCAACGTTGACTGGCCAGTTGCGACTGAGTCGTGACTGATGTGTGACGAATGCAGTACAGTCTCTTCACAACTTTTGACAGCAGCAATCTAACACCAACTTTATTACCTATAACAAAAATAAAGTTATCTGTATACTTGAGAATGCTGTAAAATCAGAAGTAAATGGATTGTTCGACTTGTTGAATTTTTTGACGCGACTGATCGTTTACTTGAAAGGTGACGCAATTACCTGATCGGGATCTGAATGTGACCTGACTCATATGTGCGTGATCCTTTATCCTCCATCTGAACAAACACAGTGTCTGTAACATATCACAATGCAGATATGATTTTTTAGTTGCTTCTTAAATCACCCACGACTTCCCGTGAAAAATTTAGGCGAACTATTTTTAGGCGAGAATTGCGGACCACACAACCATTGGATTGATGCGTGTTATAATGGGTCGTTTTAGGAATGCTAGGATCATTGAATGTTGTATTGTGTAGTTGTTGACCGTAACTATATGGATTGTGTCAGGAATGAAAGAGAAAGGAGAAAAAAAGGGGGTTGCGCCGACCCCAAATAGAATAGAATATGAAAATAATGTTATAATAATTTTTATTTCGTATAAACAGATTGTAGATTTACAACATTTAACTTAAATAATAACAACAGGTAACACAGAAGTTGTTGTTGTTGTAGTGTTGAAGTTATAATGTATTATAAAGATATCCCCGCGTGATATAGGCTACTTTTTATCCCTGTATTCCAACGGGAACGGGAACTACGCGGGTGAAACCGCGTGACGTCCGCTAGTGTATTATAAGATGAAAAATTTGTTTGTTAGTTTGTTACGAATAGGATCCGAAACTACTGGACCGATTTGAAAAAATCTTTCACCGTTGGGAAGCTACACTATCCCCGGGTGACATAGGCTACTTTTTATCCCTGTATTCCCACGGGAACGGGAACTACGCGGGTGAAACCGCGATACGTCCGCTAGTCTACAATAAAGTAATTGAAGCTCTGTCCTCCTAGCTAGCCTACAAGAAGCCTGTGTTAAGGACACACAGTTTCTTTCCCTCGGTACTAATTATCTCTGGTGCGTGTTACATGACAGTGCGGATTAGCATATTAACAGACAGTTATGCAAAAAACATCTACAATGAGAAAAAAAAATAAAAATGATGACCATAACTCTATGAATATCACGGTTGTAATATAAAATTTTATCTTCCCACAGCACGTGGTAGAAGTTAGTATCCATGCTTTCAATCTCAGATATATTATTGGTAAATGCAAAAGTAACTCTCTTGTTACCTTTTCACACCATTAGGATCATGGAATTTCGATGATATTTATCACACACATTCAGTTCTAAATGATTTTTTATCCCAGGGGTACTTCATGTAATAATTTTCGAATTTGGGATATTTATCATGTTGTATTTATATTGAGTTCGCGATATTTCGACGCTGCATTGCCACAAGCACCGTGATCACGGAAATATCGGGAACTCGTAAATACACAATAAACATAGTAAATATCCCGTTTTTAGTGTTAATTCTATAGTCTGGATACAATAAGGTGTTCCAAAGCTAGAGAAAACTTTACTAAAAATGTTTAAACAACGCACCCAGTCGTCTATTTCTGCTGAGCAGATTAATTAATACGAAACTCTCGAAGTTTCTCTCATGCCATTCTTGTTCCGCTGCGGTTGGCGAATGCACAGTTTTAATAGTCCTCAGCCACACCTGGCCAACCTGTGTCTGCTTCATTTGCATATTATTAATAATTAGCACTGATTGTTCTTGTAAAACAACAAATATTTACAGTAAAATGTTTCGATACTATTTAATTAACTGATTGTAAAGTTCCGCGAAAATTGGAGTATCCAGAGCCTATATAACTTGGTGGTACAATTTAATATTAAAATAAAACGCTTTATTTTGCTCTGTAGGTATTCATGTTATAAACCTTCTAATAAAACTGGATTACCATGAAATTCGACAATATAATTAAATAAACATCACTGTCGTAGTTTTTACCCCCTTTTTTTTTGGCGGGAGGAAAATCATCAAAAAACCCCTCCCGCTCTTGGGCAGTGCGAAAGGGGGTGTCAGACTTCTACTGACTAAAAACCACCGATGTTCCTTCTTAGCCCTCTATGTCGAGGCTGCGATAACTAGAGTACAACCCGCGGCTGTAGTTTTTACCCTTACTTATTAATGATTTTGATCTCGCCTGGGCAACCTACAAACTATTAACTACTTTTATAATATATTTTTTAGATTTATTTCATTTTATCACATCCCTGGCTTACACTCACACCTAACGCTCAACGTACCCACAGGATAGTACGGTAAAGCAAAAACAAGCCTAAAATGTTGACCTGCGAGATACCATCCAAAACAAGAGATTATTATTTGGCTAACTTACAACTTCTAAACCACTTTAACATAAAATAAAATTTAACTCCCGTGACGAAAACGATTTTCTAAATAACACGTCATAAAGCAGTCGGTGGACTTTATAGTCGTATGATGTATTTTTAAACAACTCTGTCTATCTCCCGAACGATTACATGCGTAATGTCATGTGACGTCAAAATACCGTCCGTCAGAACTGCGCATAAACCGTACAGCATGAATAAAACAACACACTGAGACCCGATGCTTACTCCGCTGAGGTAACGAAGCTAATGCGAGAGTCAAAGGGTTCATTCATATTCTTAGTTATACTCGTACGGTCGGCGTTGCGTCGGCAAATGACGCTCTGTATTCGATTTAACCAATCTACGAATAGTATGGGGCATTGCGTGATAGTCTGTTGAGTGTGTAGAATCTTTGTGTCCTGAATACGGTAGTAAACAAAAAAAATTGTCCGTTAGATAGATTTTCAAAAATATTGGACACGTATTTTTTATTTTTTCACGTAAACAGACAACGAACAGTACTTTGAAAACTCGTGTGACGTCATATTTTAAGACATTAGTGTGGCATTTTTCACCGGTCAGTGACGTCACAAACCCCCACTGTTATCTTTGACGCGTTTTATCTTCGTCAATTTTTATTCATTTGATAAAACAAAAAATACGCATCCAATATTTTTCAATAATCTAACAGACGAACTAATTAGAATCACATTTTGCTAGTCAGTAAACATCCCTCGTAACATCCCGCCTCATATCTTTGGAGGGTTAGATAGTTATGTGTAACTTCCATTTGAGAGAGCGTGCCTATTTCTATCAGCAACTGGGCACAAATCCAGACTCCGTGTCGTGGGAAATTCTTGAGTGAAAAACCCAATAACACTAATAATAATAAAATCGCGTAGAAGTGAGATCAACATGTTGTCGCCAGCTGAGTTTTTCATCCACTAATACCCCTAGGTATTTGACATGAGTAACTTTATTTAAAGTCAAGCATGAGCAGTTTCCTTCTAGGAGTATAAAAGGTGAGCTGCATGTATGTAGTTTTATGTGTGTTTGTGATGGTTTGATTTTGGAAAAATGGAATTGTGGGTAAGTAGTTTTTGTTCCGTTCAGAGTTAGAATGTTAGATCTTAGCCAGTGACCAACTTTGTGTAAGCCTAATTCGGCGAGCTGTTGAACCTCTTCCCATGTATCCCCATAAAATATTAATGCTGTGTCATCAGCATATATGTGTAAATTTTACCATTCATAAGAGTTTGCTGGCACAGGTCATTTATATAAACGAGGAAAAGACTGGGACCAAGTATACTGCCCTGTGGAACGCCGTAGGTTACGGTGGCCTCAGAGCTCAAATATTTATCTATTTTGACTTTCTGAGTGCGGTCATACAGAAAGTCTTTGAAGATGTTCAAAGCATTTCCGCGAATACCAACCCTCTCCAACTTGTCTACAAGAGCCGGAATAGAAACACACTTTGTCCGACTCAGGGAATCCAACCCAGGTCCTCATACTTGCAACGAGCCAGTTTGGTGATTTAGCAAATCGATTTAATATTAACTTGCTTGCCAAGTGCGTGATGCAAGATCTGATATTATGAATGAAACCTTTTTTCGTTTATGATATCAGATGTGAATTCATACGGTAGGCTATGCTTCGGCAAATGACGAACTTTGTGTTATTGACTAATCTTATCGGTTTGAAGGGTCTTTGAGTCTTGAATTTTGTGTTTAAGTAAATCGATTTTGTATTCTAAAATTGCATCAGATCGTGAAAAGTGGTAGGAAAGATGGGATGGGATGCCTTTGCCCTGCAGTGGGACAATACAGGCTTGTTAAAATAATAATAATAAGTGTGACTACAAAAATATACTGACGTGAATTGACAAAACCCTTCGTTTAGGGCTTATTTGAACGGTTATTTTATCAGATGTGAATACTAAATAATTGGTTAATAACAGCCACTCGCATCAAGCTACAGTTTATGCTTTCCTAGATTGGTGTGTGGACGGGTAACCACCGAAAACATACCGAGTTTCCTCCAAAAGTACGTTAAGACGTTTTTTTTTTTTTTTAATACGTTGCCCCACACTAGGAATTTCTCCTGTATCGTGGGTGCGTTCACAAACATTTAAACTCATATACACAAATACCCAGACCCGGAACAACTATCTGAGGATCATACAAATATTTGTTCCGTGCGGGAATCGAACCCGCGACACGCAGCGCAGCAGTCCATTGCTTGAGCAACAGCGCCAACCGTGCCGTCATCGAACCGCCGCCGTCGTTAATAAGTGGCCCTAAAGTCTGACAACCAGTCTTACCAAGGAGTATTATAAAACCCAGTACTAATTGGGTTATGAAGGTTGAGAGACAGTTTTTCCATGTACAATTTACACTACTGATATTCAGCTGCGTCTGGTTATCTTGGAAGCCGACGCCAAGCTCCAAGGGAAATATCTCGGCAGATGATTTTCGATAGATCTTCTAAATATATTTGAAAACGGTTTTACTTGAATGTTAGTAAGTACAACACTATAATTCGATATTAACGTCAGACAACATAATCAGAAGCAAACTGAAACATTATTCCCTGTAAAAGCAACACTATCTACTCCAGAACAAGTTTATAAAAGTATTTTTCGATTAGTTTATTTATTTATACAGGGTGTATAATCAACCCTTCACACATACGTCAACCAATTATTCTGTACATCAAACTAAGTACCCCTACGCAAATTTTTTTGTTGGAAAACGACTTTTTTTTTGGGGTCAAAAATTACATTATCGGTAAAAGTCAATGTAGCACTCTTAAAATATTGTGCTAGTGGATGCTTTGAACAGTAAAAGAGTCATGGAGGTTATTTAAGTAAAGTTACAGGAACTAGTATTTACAAAAACAGCTGTGCAAAATTTGGAACTTTGACCCCCAATATCTCCGTAACTAAGGGTACTTTTACAGCCTTTATATTTGGATTACCAACGAGTTACATTTTAATTTAATCTTATTCAAATGTCAAACTACCACAGAATGCATGGTCCCGTAACGTATACTCAAAAAATAAAATAATAGAAATTAAAATTAAAAGTACATACAATTAAAATAATCATGATATTAGTAGCATACTAAAGATGAAAATGTCAGAATAGAGTTAAATCGAATATCAAGAGACGAGCTAAAAGAAAGTTCTTATTTGCCCTCGCACGTAGCTCCTGCCGCCACGGCTCCCGCCAGCCACTGGCCGGAAGAGCAACGCAAATAACCCGTTTTGCATTATGAAAATAGAATAGATGAAACAAAAACATGAACCCAAATGTTTGTTCAAAACGCCATCTCATTCATAAGGACAGTTATCCCTGGTTTTAATTAACATTATGGGAATATAACAACAGGCCAAGCGGCTTAATGTGTTCGGAATTTGATGCTTGTAAACATGTAGTTCATAGTTTAATTATTTTGCAGTATTTTTCGAATGTTGGTGTGTTGACCATCTATTTCACCAAGTTTTGGGTAAAATTTGTTAACTGATGAGTATGACTGAATACGTCATTCATGATTGATGAGGATGACTAATTATTATAGCTATATTATTTTTTAGTTCCTGTGATTTATACCTAATTTTTTAGTCACAGTGTTTGTGAAATAATCATAATTGATTCAAAAATGTACACTTAACAGCTAAATAAAATATTAAATGCACTTCAGTCGTCTCATATTATGTTTAATTAATAAAGTTTTAGAGGACTAACTACATTAATTTAATATACAAATGAAAATCAGTCTTTATTATTTTTATTTGGAAGTGTACGCTTGTGCGGCTCTCGCCAATAGCAGGCACTTTTTCTACACGGTATCTCATGCCTCGGGTCTTTCGTTAATTCATCAGAGGCACTACCAATGATTGATGACAAATGACTTTAGTAAAAATATGTCTAACGTCTCAATCATGATTGATTCTAATAATAATTAAGTCTTTAGGATTGACAAATAATTATTCACAAACAAAGTGTAGCTCGAATTGTGTAATTGAATCGGTTAGTGCCCAACACTGATTTCATCTGATATATTATCCTTCGACGACGATGATGCTACACTTTTTTGCTACATAAAATGTCCTAGTAACTGTACGTAAGTTACAGGTTAAAGCCATCTTTATAGGTAACCTAGTTAAAAAATATAAGAAAACAGTCGTCTCAAAAATTAACGTCCTTTGAAGTTTTTTTATGTTCCGTAATCACAACGAAATAAAAAGAACAATAAAATAAGCACGTGTTTTTTCCCTCACAAAAGCAATCTTTTCCAGAGAGTTATGTATTTCGGCACCCCTTGACCCCTTCATACGAAGAAGGAATATCAATCAGCTGTGAAAGTTGCTAACTATGTGCCTTCACAAACCACAATCGCGCATCAGACATAAATCATCAAAAAACTTATTATTATTATTAGACATTTTATTTATATGGTTTTCATATAAGAGTTTCAGAAGGTACATGAACGGAGAAAGGAAAATCATTAAACATGGGAGAAGCATGCTGTAAAAGCATAACGTACCTACTCGTATACTTACTAAAAAGCGGAAAGAATTTGCATCAAAAGTTTCGTTATTCTGTTTTAACGTTAACTTAAAGTAAGTAACGCTAGCCTAGAAAGCTAGTAAGCTTCCTATTTTTAAAGTGCACCAGCAACTTTATAATGAAACTACAAAGGATCATAAGACGTCAGCTCCACGGCTCGGAACAGCACTCAATGGCGATCCATTGAGTGCTGTTGGTTCGCCACTGAGAGTCATTTACTGTACAGCACCGAACAAAATAAAAGCCAAACATAAAAGTATTAAGTTATCTGGGAACTACACGGTGACGAGGTTCAAAAGCCTGTGCGGTGCATGTCTAGCACATTAGCGGCTGGCTTCTAACTAATCAAGAGCACAGTGCCGTTCGCGTTACGCGTATACGATGTTCGTAATTTATTAGCGTTTATTCCCATATAGCAATCTGTAGGGATGCCGTTCTATTACGCAGACTCCGTCGAGATCCGTGCTCCAGTCGGCGCCGAGAGTGGGGACGCATTGGTCGCTCCGGACCCGCCACGACCCGCGCTCCCGACGCATCCTAACTCGGCTCGCGGATCTGCACGTTCGAGCTCACTAGTGTGTTTACTCAATCGCAAACTTGCTGATTTGTTTACGACCTGATTGCATAACGAACCACGGATTTGATGTGTATTTGAACAATTTTTTGTGTGAACGGAACTATGGATATTGAAATTACCTGAAAGTTTCATAACTTTCTAAAGGTGAGTATCATCTGATTTTGTTGAGTGCTACTTTGTCGTTAGAATTCAAACTTACGTTTTAACGAATTAAAATTTAATCTTGCTCATCAAAGTTAGTTACCTGTTCTGGAACGGTAATGAATCCTCGGTCCGTCGTCCATTCAGTTCAGGTCGGTGGGGGCAAACTTTTCATCCGCTATTTAACTAAAGTTTCTCGCAATCGATATCCGTTAGACGTTTACTTTTCGGGCTGATTGAATTGTTAACTCTTAATTTTCTTATTTCATTAATAAGGAAAAATCTTTTGATTCAATTTCAAGAAAAACTTTCTGATTTTAATGAAATTTCAACATAGACTGATTAAAATATTTTCAGTTGATTGAAGGGGAAAATTCGAAAGTGCCCTTAACATGCAAAGCGTTGCATTTAAGTTTAACGCAACAATACAAACAATACAATCCTTTGTCCAAATCGATACCGGTTCCATTCTTCCAACCTATTACGGGACAAAAATGACGCGCTAAACAAATCTATTTTCGATATGACATAACGGAGCGTGTTATGTGTCGCAACACGCGGTACAGTACCGCAATAAGTCTAAAATAAATCCTCGTAAAGTTCAAAACTGTAAATAGCAGATGGCGATGAACGGGCGATAGGTGTAACGTAAGTACGAGTGTAGTTGGGATGACAAGCTTTGACACCCGACACTCGTCAGCGCCCCTATCTCGAGAGTGACAGATAAGTACCATTTGTTAGCCCGAAGCGGAGTGCTCTGCGCTGAAACCGGTGAAAAATCTCACTCGAGCGTGCTCGTTATTGAGGAAATTAATTTCTATCATTATACTAGCTCTGACCGCGCTCGTTTTATTGAATCGATTTAAAAGTCCATATTTTACAGCTTTGATCTTTTTTATGATTTAATAACTACTCCAATTAGTTTTATCGCACACAAGTTGAACGGAAATTCTTTTAGAAAGTGGGTCATAACGTTTATGTTTTAATTGATAAAAATCCGATAGTAGTCCATTTGGCGGAGCGTGTGGCACAATAACAGGCCATTGTTTTAGCTTCTAAACTACCAAAACAATGCTTGTGACATGTTATTAACGCAGATTCACTTACACAGACATACGACCACTATTTTACACGCAAGCATGACAGTGGGACGGATTGTGATTGCCACGAACGTCATCCGCGAATTTCCCCTTCGTGACGTTAGAATCATCAGGCTTTATTGGCGTTCTGGCATCACGCGGTTTCCATGCCATGTCAACTAAATCAACATACGATTATGTTTACACAAGCCTCATTTCAGATGACCTACGTTTTGAAATAAAACATGGAATATATTTCCAATTTTTTTTCCGGGAGACTCCTTCGATAAAGCTAAAAGGGTTGACTGCCTATGGGTGCCTACTTACTTAAGACCGCAAAGACATATGCCATTGTAAGAGACTGCACGGGTTATCCTTGCGGATCCTATGAGACGCGATATGGATCAAATCCAATGGAGTAGTCGTTTTAGAAACCTCTTTGGGGAAATTGGAGAGTTTGTCTTTGCAATTATGGACGACGTTATCAGGGAAAACATTCCCTGGAGTAACAAGGAAAATATGTCCACGTGGCTATCTTTTGTAACACTCTTGAACTTTTATTAAATGCCGGCGAGATTAACAGTGCCTTGAAGAGCCATCCATCAGAACGAAGTCTTTAAAATCTTCTAGAAGTTTCACGTTCGTATTCTAGAACGACACTCGATCATGAAACTCGTTTTAAAACTACATTGGAATTGAGATTAGAATGGAATCGGATACGTTAAAATCAAGATCCAAACTTGTGCTCGGGAACAAGGGTAACAATCAGACAATTAGTTTCTAGTCCGTTCAGTTCCTGACAATTAGACGTAATACAAGTAGAGCTTAATTAACGAAGGCAAGATGCATTTCAAATAAGAAGAGGAACGTTATTGACCTATCTGTCAACTGACACTACAAAAGTACGGCTACAAAAATGTTATTGATTTGATTATTTTCTCACCTTTTTGTCCTATTCTTATTTGAAACGCGTTGTTAATATTATTGTCACCAATAAATTGGTTTGATGTGCCAGTGCACAGAGAGGTACCTGTCAGCGTCACTTTGGTTACATCTGAATGCACCAGAGTAGACTTGAACATTAATGCTGAAAAGCTCTACTATATTCCCTAGATTAAAAGTGTAAAGAAAGTTCTAGATAAAAAACAAAGCAAACATCGCAAAATATTGGAGTATTTTCTGGAACTCCTTTTAAAAAATATCATATTTTTTTTTTAGATTACATGTTTAAGTTTCTTACGTACTCGTATGTGTAGGTAGACTTTGCGAGTACAGGTAAAAGGGTGGTATTATACCACTATGTGACGATACACTTACTTGAAATGAAACAACAGCAAACACTTTTGGCTTTCAATTATATAGTCATTTCATCTACAACACGCCTAGTTTGCGCTGCAGACGTGAGTGAGATTAATAGTCGTATAAAAATATCAATAAAATTACGTTAAAAAACCAATTTAAGCTGATAAACGTGGTCGTTCAGGATTTACTGGTGCGCTTCGTGTACTGGATAATTATCTCGATGGCTGGCCTATTCATTTAGATATGTAGGTAATAGGGAGGTATATTTTCTCGCTTAATGAAAACGTGATTTTCTGTTAATAACTTTTAGATTATGGATCCAGTTTACGACACTAGTGGGCCGCTATTTTTGGATGTCTTTTTAAATGCTTTAAATGATATGTAGAAAACATAAAACATAGATTGGCTATGTTCCGTTATTATAATAATATCCATTTACAAAATTTTGTATGAATTAAAATTGGGCTGGTTCGAAGAGACACAAGGAAAGAGCTCTTGGAAGAAATTGGAGGAGGCCTTTGCCCAGCTGTGGGACAGCACAGGCAAATAATATAAAAAATGTAGTAACTTATTCATATCGTGTTTTTCTAGAAACTACTTAAAATTAATTCTCCGTTGGTCTCCTGTCTTTATCCTATAAGAAAAAAAATGCATTTAACGCATTTTTATGAAAAGGCTTCGAATATCAACGTGACATTTTTATGAAAAGAGAGACGTTGAATTCAGTTTATTGAACTTTACCTACGTATTAAAGTCTGGTTTGTTTTTAGTTCTAATTTAATTTCTCGTATATTTTTGTTTTGCTTTTATGATTTTTTTTTTATTTAAAGTAAGTTTCATCTAAGATTTTGACGATTTTGAGGATTTTGTAACAATATTCTGATTTATAAGTGTTCATGAAGTTTCTCTGCCGTTCTTCCTCCTGTGTTTTGTCATAGATATCTGTTTGAAATGGGCAACTATAACAGTACTTTCGCAGAAATTATTATGCCTTGTGACTCGGCCTGTAACTTTTTTTACTACAAGCTAGTATTTATTTCGACAGTTAAAAAATGCAAAAAGGCCTGTAAGACAAAAAAAAAATGTTGACTTTTTTGATTTATACTAAATATATAAACTACACTAACCTAAAAACAAACTAACTATAAATTTAATTTTGATTTTGACTTAGTTCAAAGGATCGTTTCTTTTTTTTCGGCCTTTTCCCCATAGAGACAAGACGTGAGCTTATGTATTTATCAATAGCTTCTAAGCGTGTACAGCACATTCAATGAAACAAACTAATTTCTTAATCAGAAAATATGAGAAGTAAATATTATGCAAACTGATTACATGATGTTTGTGATACCAATGTGTCTAACAGTTGTAAACAAGTACATTCAATATGAAATAGAAGCATCACAAATATATGTAAGTTATGTAGGCTATAGGTCTATAGGACTTTAATTTCTTTTTAGGGTTCCGTAGTCAATAAGCCACCCTTATATGTAGTTTCACTATGTCCGTATGTCCGTCCGCACTATATCTCAAAGACTCTTAGTACTAGAAAGCTGTTATTTGGCATGAATATACAAATGATTTACACCAACAAAGTGCTAAAGTAAAATACAGTTTGTTTTTAGGGTATCTCCAGTAGGTACACATTAAAGTGGGGATGATTTTTTTAATCTTGCAAAGTCCATTGTGTGGGATGTCGTTAGATAGGTCTTTAAAAAACTTTGCGAGTTTTCTCAAACATTTTTTCGATTAAGGGGTTCGTTTGTAAAATATTAAGCTTTAAAGTGCAAATTTTTGTTAGACTCAAGTATGCCAACCTAAACCACCCGTACGGGTTCTGTTTGGGTGTGTGAAAAAATTCATGGTGGCTGGCATATATGTATAACGAAAATAAAAGGTAAACCATCACAGCTAAGTAGGCATTACCTACCTGTTTACGAGTAGGTACCTAATAGTCGACCAACTTATCAAATGAACTTGTATGAATTATTTTCCTATACAAAATGTATGGGAGCGCAGGTCTCAAAACTGCAAATGTAAGTTTGTTTTATTTTTACAATAAAAATCATCGTTCGGAGGCCGGTCGGCAGGGTGATTAATTACTTAATCAGTTTAGTAAGTTTACATAATTATTTTGATGGGCCATTACGGAACCCCACATTGTGCGTGGTCCGACATGCGCGGTTTAGGCACAGGAATACCTAATCATACACACATTTTGTCAGTTATATTTAAGTCCCACCTAAAACGGGCAAGTTTATTGTCATCAACCGTGCACAATTTGAATGGATGGTATTAAGAAATGTCTGGTGGGATTACCCAATAATAATTTGCATGGCCCGGGAATCGAATCGAAGACCTTTTGCTCAGCATTCGCGATTACGGTGACTACAGTAACGAGGCACTTGATTAAGGTATTTTTAAAAATTATTTCCAGGAGTCGATCAAAAAGTTCTTTCTATTTATTTTATTTTTATTATTTTAACACACTAACTGCGGTACTCAGAGGTATTTAATGATTACTTAAGCCGTCACTTAGTAAAGATTTGACATACTTTTGTATGACAAAACTGTAAAAACCTTTACTAAGCGATGGCCTAAATAATCACTCAAGCTCTCTGAGTGCGGCAGTAATACAGGCAAAGTACAAAAGTAAGGAACAGTAATATTAAGCACAAAGGTACATAATAAGAAGTTTCTAAGAGCAAACTTGCGAAATAAGAAAAAAGCAAAAATAAATGTATACAAAACTATATAGTGTGTGTGAGTTTTCACACTATTTACGTATTTATTTATCGTCAAAGTCGAAAAAGGTACTTATTTTAGCCAACTTCAGAAAAAGGAGTAGTTTTGCGTCCAGTTTCACAATCCACCTCTTGTCTCCCCAGCCTGTATTATATTATAATTCATCTCGCAATGCCTGATGAGTAAACAAACCGCCCTTAAATCATAAAAACAAAATAAAAATTTGCGTGAACCGGGAATCAAACCCCGGAACTCATGGTCACCAGTCACGATTGCTACCGCTAGACCAACAAGGAGTCGATTAAGCTCTTTTTATTTATTTTCTATAATTATTTAATACAATAATACAGGAAAAGCACATTATAATATTTGAGTAAAGAAGTCCTAAGACATACTTATCTAACAAGAAATGAAGAATAGTGTGTACCTAAGTGTTTTTTTTTATGTATTCACTCATTCTACATAAATGTATAGTGAAAGTTGAAACAGGTCGATACTTGCTGCTTTTTTAGGCAATTTAAAAAAAAACTGACCAAGTGCGAGTCGAACTCGCACGTGAAGGGTTCCGTACCCAAACGAAAAATTACGTTTCTTGTATGGGAGCCCCCCTTAAATATTTATTTTATTTTGTTTTTACTATTTGTTGTAATAGCGGCAACAGAATTACTTAATTTTTGAAAATTTCAACTGTCTAGCTATCGCGGTTCTTGAGGTACAGCCTGGTGACAGACGGCCGGACGGACAGACGGACGTACAGTGAAGTCTTAGTGATAGGGCCCCGTTTTTACACTTTGGGTACGGAACCCTAAAAAGGAGTAGTATTGCGTTCAGCTTCACAATCCACCTCCAGTCTCCCCACTCCGTAGGTATAATCCATCTCGCAAGGCCTTAATGATGAGGTCTGCAAAGGTTAACCGCCCTTAAATCATAAAAACTCTGTAAAAACTCAAATAAAAAATTATCTACTTAGCAATTTGCTTTATCTGCTCCAGTTTTTTTGTCTTTGCCTCAGCTGTTGAACCCTTGCAAGTTCTTTATAATGGTTTTGGGGTTTTAGCCAGGGAGGAAGAAATATGTTTGACTAAGTAAAACCGCGTGAGCTTTTAACTGAAAAGAGTAATGTTAGTACTTTAGAAGGTTCTGTTTTTGTCGGTTTTTACTGTGTTGCCGGTAGCAGGCCTGTATTTAATACAATACTCTTTCATGATGTTCCAGTTAATTTAATATCATGCCTGTATTTTTTTAAAGCATATGTATATGTATAGCGGTGTTTTTACGAAACGGAGTTTAGTATCAGTTAAAGAACAGAGTATCTAGAGAGGCGGACTTAATGGCATAGTCTTTTTGTAACAGCTACCCTTCGGGCTTTGCAGAAACAAACAGATAGTACACACACAGACAGACAGTTATCCAAAATGTATCATTCTTTAAAGTAGAACTGTAACTTATTACTGCGGTATTGTATTAGAGCAGTAATCTACTCAAATGAGTGCTCGCTTGTATTTCTACAAATAGATAGGCAAACTGTGGAGGTGTACAAATACATTTATTATTTGGTCCATTCTCACGGTTTGTTACGTTTTACGATAGAAAAGCCCGTATTTTATTTAAAATAATAATCAAAAATAAACATAGTATCACGCCGATATTTCTCCAAAGGGGCAGGAAGACTTGTTTCTATGAGAAATTGAAGGTTACACGAGACCGTTGCGGTTTAAAAAAAGATGTAGTGACAAAAATTTAAAAGAGTATGCTTCTGGTCTGCCGATAGTCATGTAAAGAGGATGAGTGAAAGGTGACAAACAAAAAGTACTTACAAGGTAGATGCGAGTTGCGAAACAGGGAGGGAACGCCTTAGAAGTACATACACTGACCTTATTGGTGAGGTTCTTCAGAAAGGACAGGTGCGTATTACTCACAACCGGCGTGCGTGTATGACCAGATGTACTGAACGTGAACAAGGCAAAAGGAGTATGTAAGGATCGCAGCAGGTCGCGTTCTGTGGTTTCTACCTACTCGCATGGGAAAAGGCAAGTTTATATTATGTATGTGTTGTTTTTGTTCATTCTCGCAGTTTGTTAGGTACGTTTCCCGATAGTGGAGATCGAGCCTTTGATATTGTCTCCCGCTGACTCCCTCCGCTTACAACATGACAAAACAAAAAGAAACCACAAAAATTCAACGAATGAAAAGGTTTCAATACTGGTTCGAAAAAATATAAACGCATACAAAAGCATACCTACCAGTATTAATACACTTGCAGCTGAATTTTCAGAATCAAAATAAGCTGAAAAAAATATTATAGAGAAATGAAAGTTCAAACCAAAAGTTACAGTTAACAAACATATACAATGTTGAATTTACTGGTTTATCAACACAGAAACTGTACTTTGCTCTAAATCAAGATACCTATAGAATAAAACTGAACCGAAGAAATCTATAAATCCTTAGAAGACATAATCGTACTACAATAATTATTTGAATAATCTGTCCAATAGCTTTCTCTCCTTTTGCCGTTTTATATTCACAATGGTGGTGCATACTAATTAATGTGTTCTCTTCCGAAATTTTCATCTTCACGATATTAATTAGGCAAAGTGATATCCTGACAGACTAATTATTCCTCCAATGAAAAGTCACTTATATCACAGGAACGGCTTTCCAATGGTTGTAAAAATATTCAATAAACTACCAAAATCATATACGGAACTGCCAATCAATCGTTTTAAAACGGCATTATTCCAATGGCTTATTGAAAGAACATTTTATTCTGTGAAAGAGTACCTTAACCTTAAAAATTTCCGTTGACATTTTCCTATTCTAATTAATGTATTGAAAGTTATTGACATTCTTACTATTGACATTCCTACTATTGTCATTCTTATTATTACGCATTATAATAAACATACCAAATTAAATTCAACTTCAATTAAAATTTTGCATGCTAGTTTTAGCGAATTGTGTGAGCTACAGCAACAAAACATCCATAACACTGATTCGCGTCATCCCATAAAACTAAGAGAATTTAAGTATTACGACATATAAATATAAAGTTACGTAGGTACTTTATACGTTACGTTAAGGTTCTGAAAGAGAAATTTCAATAGCGATTTTTACTGACATAAAAAATATGATTATAAGTCCGTCTGTTAGATTATCGAAAAATATTGTAGACGTATTTTTTGTTTTATGAAATCAATAAAAAATTACGAAGAAAAAACACGTCTAAGATTTGAGTGGGGGTTTGTGACGTCACTAACCGCTAAAAATGTCATACTAATGTCTTAGAATATGACGTCACACGAGTTTTCAAAGCACTGTATCGTCTTCATAGTTTGCTTACGTGAAAAAAGAAAAAATAAAAATACGTGTCCATTATTTTCTGGAAATCTATCTGACGGACTAAGATTTTTTTACTTAACTATCCTACTATACGTACATCCCCAATAAATGTTGCTTTATGACAACAAGGAAACAACATAAATCCCAGCGATTTAAATAAAGAACAAACTATAAACTGAATTGGAAAGGGCATCCACTAAAATGGTTGGACTTACGAGATTTCCTCAAAAAGAAGCAACAAAAGAAAGGTTGTCTAACAGACGTTAAATAATATAAGGCCATGTCAGCCCCAGGGGAAAATTGCAGAAATGATTTCAGCATTAATATAGGGGACAATTAATTGGGCTACATTCGCCAGTAGATAAGTGACCTCCGTCCTCGAGGGAAGACTCATTTGTCAACGTAATCATCTTTTCATGAGGACGAGTGAGGGACTATCGCAAACGCACATTCTGTAATCGCACTATTAACCAAAATTACGGGACCCATCTCAGTGTTCGACGAAATTGGGCTGAATCATTTATTTTCGCCTCCTTCCAAAGGCGCCAACATGTCTGTTTTGGTTACAAAGGAATAAATTATCGTGGTATTGCTGATAACAAATGAATTGCTATAAGTTAAATGGTGCGATATTACTTAGAACTCAATTTCAATCCTTGATTTGTGACTGGGGATCATGATATGAATTGCGTTAAAAAGCGTAAAATGGACCTTTCATAATAGTAACTGAATTTGTGACCATTTTACGAATTTTAACGCAAATCATATTATTTTTCTACCATGATCTATTTTCCTAAATGGTCACAGACGCAGTTACTATAATATTATGGAAGGTCCATTATACGTTTTTTACGCAATTCATATTATGATCTGCTAAAGTTACCATTTTAGACCCGCTGTAGAGCGTTTTCAAGGTGAATCCTGTGTCAGCCCACCATCTCCAAAAACCAGTTAACCATTTTACTATGAATAACATAACATAACATTACGCCTGTAATTCCCGAAAAGTTAGGTAGAGGTGTACCCAGTAGTACATCTACATTTTGCCAGTTAAATCTAAGTCCCTTGTAAAAGGGAGCAAGACTATTGCCATCAACCGGGCTTAATTCCAGAATTCATGGCTGTTACTGAGAAATTACTGATGGAAAATCTCAATAACACTGCCCAACCTGGGAATCAAACCCAGGGCTAGACCAACAAGGCAGTCATACTACGAATATTAATAAATGCTCATATCGATTGATGGAAACTCCGTACTTCACTCACTGTGCACAAACACACCACGTATTCAAAATCATGTACCTATCACCACTTCATTTTCAAACTTTGTAAGTCGGTTAAATAATAGAGTGAGTACCAGTAACACAGTCACTGCTCAATGTTCCCGGCGGCGCCGGGAGCATTCCCGACATGACAGGTGGCTCAATCTATTCAGAGACATAGAACATGGTTAGATTTATTGAACGTCCATATAGAATGTTGTACATGCCATTTGAAGCTAGTATTACTAGTTTGAGTGGACATTTGAACATCATCATCATCAGCCTATAATGTTCCCACTGCAGGGACTCAGGCCTCCTCTCTAGCAGAGGGATGGGCTATAATCCACCACGCGTGCCCAGTGCGGGTAGGTAGATGTCACATGTCTTCGATTTTTTTATTCCAAGACATGCCGGTTTTATCTCGATGTTTTCATTCACCGTTTTGAGAGCAGCGGTGATGAAATAAATTACACAAAGTAATGCGCCTGTCTGGACCGCTGCTCTCAACACATTCTGACATTTGAACATAACTTGCAAAATGTGGGTTTACTCAGGTACACCTCTGCCCAACCCTTCGAGAATTACAGACGGGATGTTATGTATGTATGATACTCGTATTATGTATTTGAATAAAGGTGAAAGCCACGAAGTTTGAATTAGGAGAAGATGGAACCCGTGGCTAGATTATACCAGCCGTTCGGATCAATTTACAGGCTTACCTAGGTTAATCTGTGGATGGGTGACCATCCATTACGATTCACGATTCTTTTCGAGGCATTGAGGAAACTTGGCATGTAACCGTTGGTCTTGGCTCATTCATTTGTAGATCTATGAAAGTCGTAACAGGTAGTCAGTGGCCCTAGCGTCCGACAAAAATTCGGTAGAAAATCAATTTCGTTTTCAATTCGTTCTTACCAGAACATCTCAAATCAAACGAAAAATCTATAAAAGTTAGTTTTCCAAAACTTTCACACATTTACTGTTATTATACGATGTTGCTATGGGAACGTATCCGAGTTTTATTTTTCCTGCAAAACGGAAGCTAAACAAAAATGGAATTGATTATTTTTTGAATTTCGCATTGCCTCCGTACAAAGTTGTAATTTTATACACGAGAATGTTTTACCCAATAATTACTTGGAGACAGACAAAAAATAAATTTATAAAAGAATACATGATATTTTATGACAATCAACAAAAAGTGGATACAAAATGTTTTACAGAAGATAAAAGCACTTCACTTAAAATGTGTTTTTTTATACAAATATAAACGAAATACTGGATAATATATACTGCATCCGGTTAGCCTGGAAGCCGACCTAAATAAAGTTGGAAAAAGGCTAGGCAGATGCTGATGATATACATGATAAAGTTTAATTAAGCTTCATTTGACGCAATTTGTGTCGACACCCTTGCGCCATCTCATCTTCCTAGCACGGTGAGCTGTGGAACGGCGCAAATACAATAACTAAATTGGTAGTTATGTGTTTGAGCCGTTTGGGGTTGAGACACTTGGACCATGGGGTCCGAGTGCCCACTTAATATTTCAGGATATTGCCAAGCGGTTAGTCGACTCTTTACGTGACCAGAGGGCTGGAATATTTTTTGGACAAAGAATCAGCATTGCCATCCAACGTGGGAATGCTGCCAGCCTTCTGGGCACTTTTCCTGTTGACAGCGGTGTGGAAAAATTTTTTGACGCCCTGTAATTCTTCTTATATTTTATTACAAGAGCTTCATAGAACTGTTTAATTCAAGTTCCGATCGATATATTATTGTAGTTGTATTAACACATCATCAGTAATTTCTCAGTGGTAGACACGGAGTCTGGATTTGTGCCCGGATGACTACTATTACACGAGACTTAAAGATAGCTGGTGAAATGTGAGTGTATTAACTACATAGATTTGGGCTGACATAATTAAGATTCAAATTCAAATTCATTTATTGTTTGTCACAGGTGAAATGTCAGGTCTTATGATTACAATAAAGGGTGTAAAAGTACTCTTAACGCAAATTAAGGGCACTTGTTCTCCCCACCACTGCGATCATTTTTTGGTTCTAGACAATACCTGAGGTTCCCAGGTATTCCTCCTGGGGGTCAAAGTTCCAAATTTGGCACAGCTATTTTTGTAAATACTAGTTTTTCAGGTTATAACTGTACTTATATTACCTCCATTACCCGTTTACTATTCAAAGCATCCACTAGCAAAATGTTTTAAGAGTGCTACATTGAGTTTTACCGTAAAATGTGATTTTTGACCCCAAAAAAAAGTCGTTTCCCAGCAAAAAATTGTGTGCTTGGTTGAAGTATGTGTGAAGGGTTAATTTACACCCTGTATATTGGATCGCTGCAACAAACATATAAGGTGTACAATATTTGATGATGGTTCAATACTTATTTAACATTAAAATTATTATTCGTCTTAACATGAAGGGCACTTGTTCTTTAAGTTCATCATTCATTGATCATTATACATAATTGCCGATACACTAAGAACAAGACGCCTAAGTTCACCTCTGCCTAACCCGTCAGGAATTACATGCGCGATGTTTTGTCATGTATTATCACAATCGGAAACGATTGAAAGTATAATCTTGAAAATAAAAATAAAATAAAAATAAAATAAAATCAAAACCGGATTCACAAACGTGACCAGTGACAATAAAACATTCAATATTGAACGGCAAAAAAGGTCTAACATGCCCTTAGCTATTGATGTTACTCAATAACAACGAGGGATAATATAAACGATATGTACCTACGTTAAGTACATATTTGTTAATAAAACCAGAAAAGAAAATGTACCAACGTAAATTGTTCTTTGTAAATTTTCATGTGGAAAATCTCTCTGCATATTATATAATTGCACTGCATATTTGATTAGTACGCGGAGTATATGTCGACCGACGGATACTACCTGAGCTACTGGACAGTTTATTTAACTTGGGTTCAATTAATTTTGTGTACAGATTTAGTGTTTTAGTGAGTGTTCTTAAAATATTATTTTTATTTTGTTGGCCTATAAACGTAGCGGACATTAAATAGGCCAACAAAATGAAAAATAAAAATAATATAAATTGGGTAGATTTAAGGCACTTGATATAGGTATCATATAATTATATGAATAAATGATCGTATCCAAGTATGCTTTGAAATAAAACACGATTTCACGTTGATTGGAATTGTGGTTCTGGGGTTATAAACACAACGATAAGAGAAACGTCGTTTTTACTGTGTAGTATAACATCACGCCAGTAATCCCTTAAAGGTTACGTAGAGGTGCACGCATTAGTACACCTAGATTTTCCTAGTAATGTGCAATAGGGGTCGAGCCTATTGGCATCAACTGAACACAAAACCAGGCTCCGTGGCTGCTACTGATATAGTCCTGATGGACTAACCCAAAAACACTTTACTTGGCCAAGAATTCATGCAAAGCACTCGCGCTTGCGACCTCTAGACAAACGAGGCAGACTGCACTCTCTACACTTTAACTCACAAATTTGCATCTCCTATGTGTTGGTTGAGCTGCTATAATATTTTATTCCACCCAAATTTCACCCTAACCAAGTGAAATATCCAGAAAAATCTGGTTAATAATAAATTCTTATCTGCATGATCTTAACTAAGAATAGAGCACCCCATCTTTTCCCCGAGGTGTTGTAAGAAGCAATTAAGTATTTTTATGAGGTGAACGTGTGGCGGGATCCTTAACCCAGCTGCCAAGTCTCGGCGGCATGTTTACGGCGAGATATTATATGATAAACTTGTGCTAGCCGTGTTTATGTCCGTACCACTTTAAGTTTTCATGAGAATAATGCTGGGGTGCCGAAGATAACGCAGTAATTATAGTAGTTATTTTGTTTTGAAAACACACTGTATATAAAATGAATATTTATGAAGATTTTTAATGAGAATAGAAGCAAGAAGTGTCTGTTTGACCCAGTGGAAAAAAATGTTAATGATGTATATATTAAGCGAATTATTCTTGTAATTAAACTGAGATGATAAAACAAAGATATCAAAAGTAATCTCAGTTAGATCTTTAATCCGTTACAAATCTGCCCCGAGGTATACCCCTAGGACAGGCAATAAGTACCTACTACAAAACGAAACGAAACCAACAATAAATTAACAGAAAAACCGACCACACCATTTCTTTTCCTGAAAAAAGAAGATACAAGTAAACTACTTACCCTCTGATCAAGGCACCCACGTATCGTTTGCTCTCTTTTTAACACTTAGTAGCTGCATAAAGCTATCTCCCTCTATCACACATTTCTTAAGAGTGCTCCTACTAAATACATAATTGACCTGTGGTAAGTTATACGGTTGTATCCACGTCTATCTTTCCTAATGAACGGGAACTAAGTGGCTGCAACGTAAACAGCGTTGGCACCACTTAAGCAGTAAATGCACTTGACAGATAGGTTGTTAGTGCGGTATTGGAGCCTTTATGGCAAATGGAGGTAGCTCTAGTTGTTTAAACTTTATTTTTCTTTAATAATATCATAAACTAGCGTCCCACCCTTGCTACGCGAAAACTCTTGACGTTTTCATATGACACCTTTTCAGTCATTGCTGGAGTGATAAAGACTTACCATTATTAATGATAATGTTTGGATGGAGTTACTAAGTACTGCAGTTCGTGAGCAATCTTTATATATATATCTTTTAAATGCCAGTGGGTCAAATTGGTTATGGTTTAGTACAAAATGGAACCATTTGACAGTTAATTGATGGACACTATATGTTAGCCACTGTCATTTAAAAGATACGCAATTGCCCCGCAGAAGTGATACAGAGATGGATTATATTCTGGAATATCACAGAAGCTACATTCGTTTTCTCACACATATAGGTATGTCTAGTATTTAATAATAATGGTATAGACGTACCTATTCATCATCATCATCATCTGCCTAGCCTTTTACCAACTATGTTGGGGTCAGCTTACAGTCTAACCTGATGCAGCTGAAGACCAGTATTTTACATGGAGCGGCTGCCTATCTGACCTCCACAACCCAGTTAATACAAGATAATACTTTACTCGCGGGCCTGATTATCAGCCGGGACCAACAGATTAACGTGCTTTATGAGGCACGGAAGAAACTCGGTAAGTATGTCGGGCGGTCACGCATCCACACCAACCTAGGCAAGAACAGGTTTACCTAAAGATCAACCCGAGTGGCAGTTCTTATTAAGCCACAAGCTCCTCGACGTACCTACCTACAATACCAGATTAATAGAGTAGTATGAATAAATAAGTTTATTGGGATAAGCGCAAGAGTATGGTGATGTGATTGATGAGACATACTATACCAAACTTACGGAATGAATGGTCCCTTTATATTATGGTATCTTAAGAGCAGTGGTGGCCCAGTGGTGGCGGTCCCGACTTACGAACAGTAAGTCGTGGGTTCGAACCTAGACAGGCGCATTACTTTGTGTAATTTATTTCATCACCACTGCTACCAAAACGGTGAATAAAAACATCGTGAGGAAACTTAGATTCAAAAATTCTAAGATAATGTGACATCTACCAATCCGTACTGGGCCCGCGTGATAGCCCCATCCCTCTCCTAGAGAGGAGGCCTAAGTAAGAACTCATCATCAGCCTATATAACACTCAATGCCCCTGCATTGATTGATTGTATGATGATCCTGATATACCTAAGTATTGCAATAAAGGTTCAATTTCACACACATGACTAACTTATTATGAGAGTGTTAAAGCACTTAAAGCTTGTGAACCATGTTAATATCCTTACTAACTGAACGTCCCTCCCATCTGTCTGTGAGTACCTACTCTTGTAACTTGAGAAACACTTATCCGATTATAGTGTTACTTATTTCAATACAATTCTTACAAGGCGATGTAAGCGTAAGTCATCGCGACACAAACCATCGTGTCATTTTCAAGTTAACTCATATGCCTCGAAATTATTCGTCGGATATAAAAAAAAAAAAACATAAATGTAACGTTGTTATTTTACCGAAATGATGTTTTGGCCGCAGGCACTTTTGTATCGAACGGCTTGTTATAACCGACAAAAAGTGGAATAAAACTTTGTCACAGTGTCCCTAACACCCTGTTTGTGGGTATATCTATGATCTCTCTTACACGTAAATTCATAGAGTGAAGCAGGTTGCATGGTTATCCATATTATGGTATTTCACCAAAAAAATCTAATTAGTCCGTAAGTTAGATTTTCCAAAAATAATGGACACGTATTTTTTTCTTTTTACTTAAACAAAAGATGAAGACGATACAGTGCTTCGAAAAGTCGCGTCAAGTCGTGTGACAAGGTTAGTACTTTTTTACCCACAAAGTGACGTCAAAAGCCCCCACTCATGATCTTTGACACGTTTTATTTCCATATTTTTTTATTAATTTGATAAAACAAAAAACTCGCATCCAATATTTTTCTAATATACAGAAATAAACCTATAATAAAATATATACAAGTATCAAAAAGGGAAGAATTACAGGGCGTCAAAAAATTCATCCACACCGCTGTCAACAGAATAAGTGCCCAGAAGTCTGGCAGCATTCCCACGTTGGATGGCAATAATTACTTTTATTATTTTCTAATTATATGTTTTTGATGAAATCCACTGTCCTTAACCCTTATTTGTCTACTTCTTCCACAACTTATATATTATAGACATCGTCATCTCAACAATCACCTGTTCCCGAGTCCATGTAATATGTAAACAGTCCTATTAGAATACAAATTATCAGTGTCGTTTCAAATTTCAATATAGTCCTGAACATAGTCGAGCTAACTCAGTCCAGTTTTGGCCGTCGCATTCTACGAAAATGTCGTCCGACGGTCCAATACGTTATCTCTCTAAAGCGCAGTTACTAAACGCCGGTTAGACAGCATAATAGTCGAGTAAACAAACTGCCAGCCCATTGCCCGCGAGTGCAATAATAATGCGTCTCCCGCAATTAAGTCTGGCCGCTTTTAAATGAGAAACGTGGCTACTAATTATTTTCTTTGATTTAGATGGTGGATAGGTAGACATAAAATAAATGCTGAATTAGGCCAAAAACCCTTCCAGCCCTTGTTCCATATTATTTGGCGTTGGCGCAACACGTTGGTTTCTTTCTTCCATTCTCCACTGTCAATCTCCACACCATCATTTACTTTCATATCATTCCTCACACAATCCATCCATGTTTTCTTTGGTTTTCCTCTCCCTCTCCATCCATTAACATTTTTATACACTTCACTCGTTTAGTCCAATGCGATTTGTCCCATGCCCATGCCACGACACTCGATTCACCATTAACTTTGAGAGATCGTAACTTATTTTTCTAGTTCTGATATTTTAAGAGCTTTCACGATAAATCCCAAAAATTCAGGCCCCTTATCATCATTGTCCTTTTCTGTTCTTCTCATCACAGCATACATTCTTCCGCAGCAAGTATTTTCGAGATCTCTATTACTTGTAGGTTGAGCTAATCGTTTTGTAATCCTTGCGTTGTAGCATTTACGTAAATAACATAATTTATTCACAAATGCTGTACAATAATAATCTCCTTGATCCTTGGCTTTCCTTGTAAATCTTCAAAACCATAACAAGGTATTCGAGCCCGCAGATTTTCTGTTAGATTTAGTCAGTGCTGAATAATTTTAAAACATTCATTTTAATTAAAATTCATTCATTTCAAATATTGTTCTCGAATGAATAAAATAAACTGTACTACATAATTATATATGTATTTTTTTTTGTAACTGTATGTATTTGTGTATTGCATTTATTTCACTACGCGAATACATTACGACGGACTTCAGTAAATAAAACTGAAGGAAATTCCTTGTAGAATTCTAAATGAAGTGTAGAAAACTGCGTCTATTTTTATGTACGAGTATAAAACATGCAATCCAGCGCACCTGGGTTGCTCACAATAGATAAGTATATACTTACTTATAGAACCTACGACAGATTTGCTATTTGTTGTGTACAGAGGTATACAAATTAAATCCCACTGTTCGCGCAACAAGACTTCACTGTTCCGATAATTAATAAACGTAAAATCATTTTGCTTTTGTGGGCAGTTCGAACGATTAAAGTCTCTTTAGTGGTATGCGGTATCAACCTGTTTATTTACTTTGGGTACTTCACTTTGAGCCTTCAACAAACCAATCTGTCTGTAAAAGTTGCATGCGGCTGCACCCGTCAAATGTCTGCCGCAGCGTTAGCATGCCGTTGTGCTCAAAAGCGCTGGCTGGCAATCTGTCACCGCTTAAGCGCTGAATACAGCGAGAAATAAATACACAGCAGTTTCCTATAAGTAGGCAACAATTCGTTGTGTTAAACGTTTCTTTGTAGCGTCGCCAAAACGAAGCCAAAACTATTTGGCGCCGTTAATTTGCTGACAGTGCTGAAGCATCAAAAAATAAATGGGTCACTCAATTCGTTGGAGTAAGTTTACTGCTAGTTCCATATACTGCTAAAACTAATATCATCCGGGAAATATGGCCAATAAAATTTAATTATGGAACATTAGCAATGATGAATCGCCAGCTACGCGGGGCATTTAGCGTAATTATATTGTGATTTCAGAATAATCGCATGATGAATAGGCGCACCAACTTCTACTTCTATCAGATGGCTGTTTCATTAATTCAGCGAGTGACTAATAGCTTAGCAAAAACGGCTTAATCTAATTTTTGATTTTAGTTTACAGCTATAGTGTTTAATTTTGTTTGGTAACAGAAATAATATAGTCTATAAGAAAAAGTTGTAAGCAAATGCCTAGAAACTGCAGAAAATATGTTTTAATTGGAGTCGTTGACCCGCCGCAACTACACAGCACGTTTATCTTCAACGCTCGACTACTTAAAACCACACGGAGATAATTTATACGCCTGAAACTTTCGTAATGGTGAAAACTACACTTTATTTAGTTTGTTACTAAGTCGTAACTTTATATAAAAATTAGCAAACTGGAACGAAATTCTTAATACATTAGAAGTGAAAATATAAAGTCGTATCCATGAGATATTTTCTTTTGCCAAAGTTGTTGGCGTAGGATTGGCTTTGAGAAAAGTTAAGCTGGCAATGTAATTTTGGTCTTTATTATTTTTCGCAGAAGGAGCACCAAAGGGACGCTTTGTATAAAATAAACGTTACGGAAACCAATCGATTTTTAATTTAGTCTCCTAGAGAGCATTGTTGTTCTTAGTCTTATTAATTCCTTCTGCAACTAATGAGTTTTTGAAGCAATAAAGATATTTTCGGTTACGCGTAATTTTATTACGTTTATAAAGTATCTAAATGAGTAAAGTTAGCTTTATTAAGTTGGCTGTATTAAATCTACAGGCTGCTAAGGTAATAGAGGATTAAGGGATCGAATTGTGCATAATTTGGAACAATGTTGAAATTTTAGTTTATAATGGGACGGAATTAGAAAGAGTAGGTAAATTGAATTTGAATCACATTTTATACCTACCTATGTAATGAAATGCATTTTATACAGTCGTATAAAAATAAATTATAAGTAGGAATACAATAATACACAATAGTTTGTAACGTGTTTAATAATCCGTTTTCGTTTTCATCTATTTACTACAATTTCATAAGTTTTTGCGACGTCAGCATACTTTAATTATGAACTCATACAAGTACCTATACCGTTCGAGTCCAAATATTGCTGAATATAGCCAGCCATAAGGCCAAATATTTACACAATATACGTATTTTAGGCTACATAGCTTGACGGTTAAACTAAAAATTTAAAACCACATATTATGTACTAAAACGTACGTTAGCAAAAGATAAAATAAGGTTTTCACAAAATACTGGAGCGTGTCATGTTACTCCTAACATTAAGATAGGGACTCAAGACACGGAGATTCGATGTAAGTCCAATTTGAGGGAATGTTCTGTACTGGGAGACTGAAATAAAAGTCAGTAGGAAACTTTAATAGTAAGAAAAAAGGCCACGTTATACTTAAAAATGAAAACAAAGTTTTAGTCGAGAATTATAAAAAAATGGATTTGTAAGTAGTAAGTACTTATCTAGTAATCAACTTCACTTGAATAAAGAAAAAAACAATCAGCCCAATAAAGATTTTTTTTTATGTAATGCTCCTCTAATTCTTGATTAAGGCACCAAATTATAAAAGTTCCAGTTTAATTCCTAATAAAGCGAGTCTAGGAAATCTTGATACCTGAAAACACCGTTTATAATTATTTTTATCGGATTCGAGGATCTAAAGTTACTGAAAGATAAATATTATTTATTCGAGTCAAGATGTCTATCATTTGTTATTTATAATAGCCACTAATGATTTAAACGACGTTCTTTATTAACTCGTTGATGTTGTTTCATTTTCTAGAACGAATATCCTCTCATTTGGATTCCGGATGCACGATGCTATTGAAATGACGTCACAACACCATGGGCGTTATCACTCTTCTGTCTCGCCTGAAATGCGGCGTATTTGCATGTCTAATCATTATCCACATACCAATTCTACAAGGAGAAGAACAATCTCAATGTCCAAGCTTAGCAGAGAACCCAATTTGCCCGTGTTATAACTTTAAAGAAGGTAAGTGTCTTGTAGCTCCCACATTAAATGCTCCGTAGAATAAATTGGTGTCATTAATGGATACATTTATTTCAGGATTATTTTTGGAGTGCCCCAGCGCGACCCCCGGGGCCGTAAAAAATGTGCTGTCCAAGATAAGAGGAACCATCCAGTCGCTATCAATATATGACTTAGAAATCTCAACGACAGAACTGAACGCAGACATCTTCCCATCAAAAATAAAAATAACCAATCTACAGATCTCACAGTCAGGAATAAACAAGATAAGCCCTAACGCATTTACATCGCTACGTGACTCGTTAGGATCTTTGAGCATAATTTCCAGTAAATTAGGCAAAATTCCGCATGAATCATTCTTGGAACTTTACAATATCGAAGCACTTGATTTACAGCTCAACGACATCAAAGATATACAAGCAAACACATTCAGAAATCTTAAACTGAAGAAAATCAATCTGAAAGGGAACAAAATAGCGAATATATCGGAAAACGCATTTTACAACTTAGAAGAATCTCTTGTGGAACTGGATATCAGTGAAAATTTTCTGACTATATTCCCGCTGCAACCTCTGGGCAAATTGAATAGACTCAACAATTTAAGGCTTGCATGGAATAAAATAAATTCAATACCTGATGATATAGATGTTACTGTGCCAAATTTGCTGACTTTGGATTTAAATTCAAACTATTTTACAAAAATTGAAAGACACTGGTTTAAATGTATGCCTAAAATAAAAACATTAACGTTTTTTAGTAACCAAATTCAGCAAATAGATGAAGAAGCATTTCACTCTTTACAAAAATTAGAAACTGTGGATTTAAGTCGTAATAAAATAACAATGCTTGCTAAGAATATATTTCAGAAGAACCCAAAAATACGCACAATAGATTTGAGTCACAACCATCTCCACCACATAAATGGAGTCTTTTCAAACCTACATGAACTCTCGGAAATATTTCTTTCTGAAAACAATATTTTGGAGATATCTGATGACGCATTTGACAACGCTTTTGGAATAACAGTTCTCAATTTAGAACACAATGCCATTCAAAAATTACATCCAAACTGTTTTTCGTCTCTGCGAAATTTAACGCAACTACATATGGGAACAAACTTTTTAAATAAACTTCCTCGTAGTGTTTTTCAAACAAATCGTAAACTAGTAACATTAAGTCTAGATAATAATGAAATTAATGAATTAGACGAATTAATATTTGAAAAACTCGATGAATTGAAAGAAATACGTTTGCAACATAATAAGTTAGGTCAAATCAAAAGAAACGTTTTCAGTCCTCTGCCTGGGCTATTAGAACTACATTTGCAAAATAATGTTGTACAAACCATAGACTCACATGCATTCATTACCCTCAAAAGTCTTCAACACATTAATTTGCAGGGTAATCGATTAACTACTATCGGAGATGTGTTTCCTAACCGGAATTCATCTTTGGTGTCTATTCAACTTGGTGCAAATTATTTATCAATGTTAAAAAATAGCTCTCTTAGAGGGCAGATTAACGTGCAAATTATGTGGCTTAGCCAAAATAACATAAAAGTGTTAACATCTAATCTTTTCAATGATTTGTTAAATATTCAAAGGCTGTATCTCAAGAATAATAGTATTGTACATATAGAAAATAGAACATTTATGCACTTGAGAAAAATTAAGTTTTTAGACCTAAGTAATAATAAGCTTATTAAGTTAAGTAATGAAACGTTTTATAAACTTGTAACGTTGGAAGAACTGTACCTACAAAATAATCATATAAATCAAGTCACCAAAGACACATTTCATTTTCTAACTAAGTTAAAAATACTAGACTTATCTCATAATGACATCGTAATATTTAATTTCGATATTTCCTCATTGCCGATTAAACAGCTTCGACTGAGTAAGAATTCGATAGCAATAATTGAAGTAGAGTCTCTCAAGAGTTTACCAAATTTAAGTGATCTAGAGATGAATAACAATGACTTGACCTGGGAAGACATTATACAGATACAGATACCCGGACTTAAATCCCTAATTATATCAGAAAATAACTTCACGTTGTTGGAAAATAAGACGTTTGCGCATCTCCCTTCATTACAGACTCTGTCGCTGGAGCTTTCTAATATATCTCAACTGCCACCGACGACGTTCATTAAAAATCAGAATCTGCTGAGAATAAATTTAGCTTATAATAATCTGCGAGATTTACACAAAGATGTATTCGCATACACAACAATATTACAAGAACTCAATCTGAAAGGGAACAATTTCACAGACTTCCCACACCACGCACTTTTCAATGTAACTTCATTAGAAATATTAGATTTGTGTAGCAATCAATTACACAGTGTTGACTTTTTTAAATTCATCGGTTTACAGAATTTGCGGACTCTTAATTTATGTAATAATCGTATTTCTATTTTAAATGGCTTTAATTCTCCCTCCCTTAAAAATCTAGTTACGTTAAATCTAAGCAATAATTTGTTAACAGTTCTTCCACCGAATTTTTTTCAGCATTCCGTAGGCCTGAAAGAGATTGACTTATCACATAATCTATTTAAAAATATACCTAGCAATGGTTTATCAGAATCAGTGCTTCCTGCGCTCACAACATTAAACATGTCGTCTAATTCTTTAGTGCAATTATTGCAAACATATCCTTCAAAATTGTTTCCGCTATTAGAGGAATTAGTTGTAACGAATACAAACCTAACGATTATCACAAGCAAAGACTTTGAAAATTTCCCATCGCTCAAGAGGCTGATGCTGTCGCAGAACTCCATAATACGTTTATCTCCGGGAGCTTTCTCTAAGCTGCATAACTTAGAAAAGCTCGATTTAAGTCAGAATAAATTAGAAAACATTCCAAGAGAAAGACTTCAAGGATTATATTCAACTCGCGTCCTCAACATGACTCAAAATGTCATCAGAGAACTGGAAGATTTCACAGCAGACTTACACAGTCTACAAAAGTTAGACCTTTCATTTAATCATATAACTAGAATAAGCAGAGACGTATTCCGAGGACTCCAGAGCCTGACTGAATTGTATTTAAGTGGAAACTGGTTATCAGCAATATCTGCAGACGCATTTCGAAACTTGAATAAGATTACATTTATCGACTTGAGTCGAAATTACTTTGAAGTAATACAGATGAAGATGCTCACAGTACTAGAAACACAAATCAAGACTCTATCCTTTAATGGTAAGATATTAAATCGATGTTTAATTTGTTTGTATAGTCTGATTTTATGTACAATACTCATGCATATTATTACTTTCAGAGAATCCACTAACTTGCAATTGTGAAACACAAGAGGTTTGGCGATGGATGAAAGAACACTATAAAATTGTCATCAAAGGCAGTCGTAACTTGCGTTGTGAACATCCGGAAGATCTTCACGGTTATAGCTTCATCGAATTACCATCACAGAAACTTTGCGATATACCCGTCGTCATCCGCATTGCTATACAAGATATTCAGACATATTCGATCATTGTGTCTTGGCAGAGCCGCAACCAAACCGGTTTGAATGCATATCAAGTAGCTTATTTTAGCGAGGATCATCCGGCTACGGTGAGTATCGCTGGGGAAATCCAAAAACATTTTTCTTTACGATAGTTTTATGTAAAACATTTTCACCTGTGTAACTAAAGGCTTATAATTTTGAGTAAAACGTTGAACAAAACGTGCGCGGCAACCGCTACAACAAACATTTGAATACAAAGGCTGTGTATCACCTCAATGGACCATAAAAAATATTTATGTTTCTCGCCTGTGGATGTTCGACTGTGCTGTGAATCCATTTAAATCTTTCTTTTTACAATGGCTCATAGGTGCTCAAAACTTTTTAGTACTCAATGCAAGAGTCGATTTCGATTTATTAAAACAGCATTGGTGGCCGTAGTTCTGAAATTTCATCCTTTTTACAGATACGAGGGAAAATTCTCAACGCTACAGCGAGAACAACGAGACTCAATAACTTGACACCGGGATCCCGATATACGGTTTGTGTGATAGCACTCGGCAACTTCGGTACTTCAACGTCTACAGGATTTTCCGTACCCGACGCACGAATAGCTCTCTCACCTGAGAATACAAGTATTAATAATTTATACTCGGACGAACAAATTTTCAACCATGTCCGTCCCTATATGAACGATTCTTTGATCAGTAAATGTACTAGTGTAAGTACTATCGAAATCTTCGGAGCGGCAATAGACAGTCCATTCTCCAATACATACATGGACATAGCAGATATATTAACGAGGAGACTAAGCTTGGTTGTGGGCTGTTGTATTGGATTTATAGTGTTCGTCGTGTTAGTGTCCGCATTAGGGTACATTAAAACTAAAAAGCGTCAGGTTATAGTAAAAGCTGAGGTGCAGGAAGCTCCTCAGTACATCTCTTATGACAATTTCAATACTCCCGGTGTAGAAGTTCAGACTACTGACATGGAAATCAATACTATAACGGATAAAACAAAAGTACAGTGCAAACGTGATTGAAATGTAATGTAAATACTTCTCATGATGCGTAATATTGTGTTCAAATTGGGAAACTTAAAGAGCGGTGAAATATTGGATATTTTCCAATTTGATTCCCCTATAAGGAGATGCCACTCATGCTGGAATACACCCTTTCATCCCTTTATCGCCTTTGAGGTCTCTTCAGGAAGTTTGGCAGACAGGAATGAATTATTACAACTGCGAGCTATCAATAACGAAATGTGTGATAATCGAAAAAGTTTTACGTCATCAGGGTACTCTTTTTTTTGCTATTATACATATAATTTATATCTTACGTCGTGTTCGAAGAGGTCGTAATGTTTTCTTTCTATTAATTATTTACTTACATAAAGTTTCTGTATTTATTACCAGACTGTTTTGGTTACGTAACTTTATGATAAATGCGTAATCTAGTCTAGACCATCATCTTGTGAACGTTTTCTGTATTATTCTACGTAAATCTATACCAAAGTTAACCCTGGGGTTTATTTTGTTTTGATCATTTTGTGTGGCAGTCTTTGAGAGGTCATACCCGCACTGTGCATAGAATTATAGTAAATGCTTATCAAAACATCTCAATTCTGTTTAACATTGCATATTAAAATTTTGGATTTTATTATGAAAACTAACGAACTGAAGCGGAATGTATATAAACAATACGATCAAAGAACATGTAAATTATGAAAGAGATCTTAAATCTACTATGAATACTATTTTTAGTTTTGATTTAACGTTTAACGTTATCTTCAGTTGAAAATATAATAATTTCTATTGTGATTATTATCATAGATCTAAGTATTAAATATTAAGATTTAGAATAATTTTAAAATATGTTGTGTATAATAAATTCAAAATGAGTTACTACTCTGATAGTTGTATTGACAGTGTTATAGTAAAAAACATTAACGGTCTCATATGGTGTAATAAGTAAAAACGAATATTTATACTCAAGCATTTCTAAGTATCCATAGTTATAATTACTAAATAATGTACCGCTAGATATAAATAACGACTATGTAATAAATTAACGAAGATATCAGACTCAATTTAGCGTTATCAAAATAACTGTACCAACCTCTGTTGATATCTGTTTTAAATTCATCACAATCCATTTGAAACTAGTGTAAAGACTGTAGAATTGGTAATAAAACTTTGAAAACATTATTATAAATCTCGTTTTCTATTTAACTGAGCCCCAGTGAATCTACTCGATTTGTAGGTGTACAATCGTAGACTTTATGAAAGGATATTTCTCTCAGAAGACACACACACACAGACACACACACACCACAAAACACAGACACACAACACACACACACAGAACACAAGAAGAAGAAGAAGTTAGAAGAAGTTTGATAAACTTCTATCGACCAAGATTTAAATGTAAAGAATAAATGTTAAACTTAAGAATTATTGAACACTACTTACTTGACTACAAAAAATACATCGTAGTATTGAGAGAACCGTGGGTACCCCACACGTCTCTATAAATATAAAAGCAGACACATTCCTCCAAAAAAAGTGTTGTCTACCCACGACACATCTCTCTCAAATATTGTTTCATCTCGTGGAATATACATATAGAAGCACATGAAACACATACATGAGAAGCCAATCTAATCTTGAGATAGCATTTCAAGGGTAAATAACCCCGTTATTGACAGCTATTGGGACGCAATCGAATCTTTTTTTATTGTGCACTGTACATATAGTACAATATAAATCTCGTCGAAGGAGTTAACTGTCTCGCGTCCACCTCGAATGCTCTGTCTGTATTAAATGGATTACATGAATAATTCAGCGGCAAGAGTCGAGAACAGGAGATTCTTTGTGAGACTTTTGCTCCCGCCTGCTTTGCGACATTTAAATGATACAAAATACTTCAGCAATAAAGAGGATTCCAACAAAATAGTTGAAATTTCTTCATTCATAAACGCCTAATTCGTTAAACTTGTAGTATTGTTAGCAGATTTTATCTGTTTGAGTTACTCTTTAATGTTCCAATAGTTTTAAATTAATTGCTTTGTCGGAATAGGAAATTTTGTGTCTGCGTAGAATTCAAAAGATTAATTCATTCGAAAATAAGGGCCTAATTCAAGAATAAATCAGAACGCTAAAACGAATGAAGAAAATAAAGATACTTCTTTAGTTCTGGTAAGTACCTTATCAAAATGAGGTTTATCAACCCAATAAAAATATTTCGTAACAGAAAAATGAATAGGCGTAATAAACAAGACAAATTATGCTAGCAATTGCGTACCATTTTAACAGTCTTGTGAAATTCAAGAAAAGTAGAGAGATATTCAAAGCGTGGAGCGTCTAATGTTTTTATAATGGGTGAGTACATCTGTAAAGTCCCAGTACCTCGCGCCGGCACCGCTTACATCCGTTATCCATTAGCTTTACCTAAAAGCGCTAACAGAGCTTCGTGGTATGTATCCGTTCAGCCATGAAAAACGAAACACTATACGTTCAAAATAAATGACTTGGAACATGGAATCGAGATTTTTCATTTAGTGGAGCTACACCATCATGGAGCTGATCAGAGAGTTTGAGCGTAAGTATGGTAAGTATCATTATGTATAGCAGTAGTAATATCAATATTGATTGGTATCGAATAAAAAGCCTATTCTTGGATAGTCTTTTTCTTCGATACCTTTTCATTACGATATTGCCAACATAAGTAGTTAGAAGATTTATACAAGAACTAGTAGTAGTAAAGTAATCCCTTCATCCCCTCCCTTCAACCCCCTTTTTTTTTTTTGGTGTGGTTGGAAATCATGAAATAACCCCTCCCGCTCTTGGGCAGAGCAAAAGGGAGTGTCGGACTTCTACCGACTAAAAACCACCCATATTCCTTTTTACCCGACTGCGGCGAAGCCCAAAAGGAGGGTTATGTGTTCGGCGTGTATGTATGTATGTATGTCCGTTTCTTTGTTCCCTCATAACTCCTAAACGGAAGAAGGGATTTGAATAAAATATACGTCGTTAGATTCGTCTTGATGGCGCGAGTGTCACTGGCTACATTAAAAAAGAAAAGAAATTGGCGGAATTGGGGGCCAAATAGCGTATATCAAAAAATAAAAAAAAATCTATTACCATCGAGTAGGGTATCAAATTAACGGGTTTTAAAGGGAGATTACAAAAATATATGACACTTACATGTTTAAAATAAATTCAAAGTCACAAATCATACAAAGTAACACAAAAGTTAAACCATCTGCGAAGATTTTTACGCGACCAACGAAAGAACAGACACAAAAGAACTAAAAAGTTGGAAATAAAAAAAAGTTGTTAAAAAACTAAAAAACCCGACTGACTGAAGAGTAAAAAACAAGCACATTTTAAATTAAAGGAGCAGGCATTAATTTGAATATTAAATTATGAAATGAAAATAGAATGAACCCCGCCTGCTTCCAAGTTTTGTTTAATTTAAAATGTGCTTGTTTTTTACTTTTCAGTTTTTTCAGTCGGGGTTTTTCAGTTTTTTAACTACTTTTTTTATACCTTTATGTCAAGGCCCCGGTATCTCTTGCGAACAACCCGCAGCCCTGACGTGCCGACGCCCACATCTTGGCGAGCCCCTTCCATGTTGCTGACATCTCTTTGAGGCGAGCATGGAACACGAATGCGCCGTCACTAGACCCCTTGACGCCCGGAGCGTCTCCCGCGGCGGCTGGGACGAGAGGTTCTCTCCCTCTCACGTTCCGCCACCTCCTTCGGTAGCATCCCTGCTTCGCAGAAGGAGGCGACGGCGTCCCACTCCATCTCGCCCCGGAACAAGACTTGCACCAGGGCCGGGCGCGAGAGGTCGCCGCCGCCGATCGCCGCTACTAGAACATGGCGGAGCGGTACCCCCGGACTAGGCCGCGCGTTCAGGTAGTGGGCAGCCCGCTTTCTCAAAGCACGTGCCCACACCGGGGCCCTGTGAAGGGCCATGGACAGTACGATGCCCTCATAGAGCCTCCGGCAGGAGGCGTTTGGCCCCCCCAGATTGGCCTATAGCTACCTGCCCCGGCGTCGGAATTGCTCGACGTAGTTCTACCGGCTGTCGAGGACGAGTCCTAGGTACTTCAAAGTACACTCGTCGGCGATAGGATAGGCGATGGTAGCACATTGGTTCAGTTCTTTTGGCGTGAAAGCGCGACAGACAGACAGAGCTACTTTTGTATTTTTAATATTAACTTTTAATATTAACTATACTAATCCTCACTTCCTAAGTGAGGATTAGTATAGTTAGGATTATAGATTACCTTGTAGAAAGCCACGCCTGGTCTCGTGTATTATAGGCCTCGAAGTCTCTTACATGTGGTTCATGTTTGTCCAATAATAACCACCCGCCCTCCTAATCATATATTTTTCATACATAATATCCAAAGAGATGGTACCTAATACACATTTTCGGTGTCCAGTCTCAGTGGTCTCAAGCGCGACTGCCAAGCAAGAGGTTCTGGAATTAAAACCCGGGTCTGGCAAAGAAATTCTCAGTATTAGCCGTGGGGGAATAGATTTGTGCCTGGTTAATGGCTATAGGCTCACGTCCTGTTACATTTTACTTAAGTACCGCACTACGATCTAACGTCGAGGTGTCAACCTCGACGTTAAATCAAAAATGCCAAATCCTTTTCACAGGGCTATACGAGTGCAATAAATCAACATAACTTGCAACTGACGAATGGAGATTCGTTTATTTTGAAATATTTTATGCGGCCTCTAGCCGGATGAATCGGTGTTTGCAAGCGTTCAAATGGTGGATACGCAGCACTCGCTTTGAACTTTATCAATATCCCGTTATTTTATGCAGCATCCGACTTTTTTTTTAATGCTATTATCAAACGAAAGGGAAAATATATTTTGTAAACAGTCATTGTTGGTTTAAAAGCTTTGTTGTATGTTACTTTTTCATAATAAATAACATTGAAAGGTTTTTCTGTTTAGGTATTTGATTGGTTGAACCTTAGAGAGGTCGCGGAAATATAACATAACATCACGCTTGTAATACCCTGAAGAGGTAGACAGTGGTGACCTAATATAACACTGACATTTCGCCATTTCGACAGTTATTTTTAAGTTATTGCCTCAAACCGAGCACAAATTCAAACTTTGTGACTACTACTATGGAATTTCTGATAGAATAGAAAAAAAAACCCAATAAAAATTTAACCGACTCAGGAATTTAACTCAGAATCTCATACACGTAGGTATCACTTTCGTAACTATAATACCTCGCAACTTCATGTCAGGTTTATAATTCGCGTATTCCTACCATTGAGGTAAAGGAAATGTTGATTTTTACCTATAGAACAAGCAATGTGAGTTCTCAAATCACTGTTCACACAATCAACAGTTCTCTTGAGAATATTAATTACCTAGTCAAGATAATTCCTTGTCTTGCGTCATCACCCTGAATGTACTATTTACAAACTGGCAAGGAATCTTATGTGAAAATTATGGCAAGTAACAATAAATAAGAATAGATTTTTTGTAATTTTTCGGTGGCATATTTTATTTTCTTACTTTAGTTGCTGAATAAAAATGAATCATTCCTTGATTTTATAAAATAAAGATTGCTGTAAAGGCATTATTCAGGAAGAAATAGGGAAATACTTTTGTATGGAAGTCTAGCCACCGTGCATGTTCTGTCTTAATCATAGGTACAATACGTACCCACGCGCCATTTACCTACACTAACATACACTACAGTACATGTACAGGTACACATTAACTATACTCACTGCTACCGGAACAATGATACGCATTATTGAAACAAAGACGCATTCAGCCGCAGACCCAAATCTCGGCCGAGGTGACCTCAGCAGTCGCTTCGTAGATGTAGGTACGGTTGGGGTTAGGCTCAGTACACACTATAATCATAATACAGAGTTACTATTATTCAAGAAAACTCACTCATGACATCATTTGCGAGGAAAACCAGACATTTCAAAACTTAAATTTTGTTCTGTAAAGAGACTCATTACTTTTTTACTGGTGATTGTAGCGCGACAGTACAATAATTGGAAGATTCAAAGACTTAAAAACTGACATCAAAAAATATATGAGTGGATTCTATTTACAGAATCTGAACAGTCAAACTGTCAGTTTGTCAGGCTGTTAGTCTGCCAGTCTGTCAGTCTGTCAAACTGTCAGTTTGTCAGTCTGTCAGTCTGTAAGTCCGTCAGTCTGACAGTCTGTCAGACACTCAGCCTGTCAGTCTGTCTGTCAGTGCGTTCGCCAGTCCGTCAGACTGTCAGTCTGTCGATCAGTCCATCGATCTGTTTGTCATTCTGTCCATCAGTCAGTCTGTCAGTCCGGTCGTCAATCTGTCAGTCTGTCCACCAGTTTGTCACTCCGGTCGTCAGTCTAGTACAAAAATTAACTTTGCTTTGATGTATAAATGGCTACCATAGGTTTCACCGGTGCTGACAAAAAATAGATTTTTATTTTTCCTTTATAATTTAGAATAGGGTATTTTACCAAAAGAATCTATTAGTCCGTCTGTTATATTACCGAAAAATATTGTATTTTAATAGAAAATTACGAAACGAGCGGCGGTTGCGCGTTGCGGCGTGCATTCGTTGTTCCGTGATTCGGAGTCTCGTGCATTCGTTGTGGCGGTGTGCGTCGCTGCGTGCTTTCGTGCTCGCGGTGCTCATTGTTGCTGGCATTCGGCGGCGTGTGATTCGGCGTCTTGGCTTTCAGAATGACGTATTGCACTCGTATAATGGCTTTTAAAAAAAATACATAGTATTACAAGTATAATAAATAGTACCCAGATTACCTACATACACTGATTGAAACACCCATGATCTATGAAACTTTATCCCGGTAGTACAATCATGTAGGATAGTAACAGAATGGCATAATGGCATGTGGACAAAGTCGCGACGGGGAACTTATTACGTCTGTGCCATTAGTATATGCCGATTATTGCGTGTTTATAGATTCAAACGCGTGAATCGCTTTCACGATCGCCCCGTATGCTTAGGTAACAAGGTTGCGTTAAAATACGTGGGCCAGGGACCTAAAGACCACCTAAACATCGCAACAGATTATATTCTGCGTACTACTAATAGCCACTAATATGTTAAAGCGTACAAGCTACTTTCACAACAGAACTGTTCGTTGCCTCGTTGATTTCTGTCATTCTAATTGACATTACAGAAACACCCCATCCCCTCCATTAGGGCTGTAAATTAATTCCAGAAACATATAAAAATTATGTGTTTTCAGTGAAAACGGCGTACAAAAATTTATTAACTGCACTTTGTCATCATGAATTTAATAAAGTAACGCGTACCTGTTAAATAAGAGCAGCGGTGGCCCAGTGGTGGCAGAGCCGACTTCCCTCTCAAAGAGAGGAGGCCTGTGTACCAGCAGTGGGAACATTAAAAGGCTGTTGATGATGATGATGAACAAGTACCTAAGGGCATAATAATAAAAGCAATACAGTCAGCCCTTTGTTGTTCATTTGGCATTGACCCTTAGCCTCGTTTGACCCACATAGCCAATTAAAAATTCAGAGAAGTCGTAACTTAGGTCGTCGTATAACTGAAATACGAGAATAAGGCAAACTTAACGTTCTTTGTCTAAACAAAGGACATCGATAAGCGAGGAGCTGAAGATCTTTCGCTATTTGAACTACGTATAACTTTTCCAATTATTTCCACAATAATGACAGTTTTTCTAATACTTAAATATACTACTCCACAAAAACACACTCACACTCACTCACTTTTAAATATACTATTCTACTACTTAATTGTACTTTTTTTTTTTTTGGTGGGTGTTAAATCATCGAATAACTCTTGGGCAGAGCGAAAGGGAGTGTCAGACTTCTACTGACTAAAAACCACCCATGTTCCTTCTTCGCCCTCTATGTCGAGGCCGCGATAACCAGAGGACTACCCGCGGCCCAGGACTACCCGCGGCACTTAAATGTACTTAAATGTACTTACATAAAAGTAATTGAAAACAGCCAATCAAATTACAAATCTCCAAAGGGTTAGGCAGATGTATACTCAATGGTACATCCTCAATTTGTCAGATATGTTTAAGTCGCATGTAATAATTGGCTTGCATATTTATGTATCTACTCTAATATTATAAAGAGGAAAGATTTGTTTGTTTGTTTGTAACGAATAGGCTCCAAAACTACTGGACCGATTTGAAAAAATCTTTCACCGTTGGAAAGCTACACTATCCTTGGGTGCCATAGGCTACTTTTTATCCGTGTACTGCCACGGGAATGGGAACTACGCGGGAGAAACCGCGTGACGTCAGCTAGTTTATTATAAATTTATGCAACGTCTTCCGGTTCGCGGTCGCCACTCCAGAACTTTTCAGCCCCACCATGCCCATTGCCACTTAAGTCTGGCGATTCTTCGTTACGTTGGAATGCCTCCCACTAGGTGGACTGATGACCTGCTGAAGGTTGCGGGGACCCGCTGGATGCGAGACGCACGGGACCGGTCAATGTGGCGACACCCGGGGGAGGCGTATGTCCAGCAGTGGACGTCTTTTGGCTGAAATGATGATGATAATGATGATATACCTACATATGCACAAAAATAAAAAAAATCCGTAATGAAGCGGACTTAATACCATTTTCTACCAGTCTATATTCGACCGTCAACCTGGCACAAATCCAGATCACGAGTGTGAGGCAGCTACTGAAAAACTTCTGATGGAAAAATCCCAATAACACTTTACCGGACCCGGGAATCGAACCCGTTCTCTCGAGTTACTAAAGTCAGGTAGAGGTTTCCCTTTGCCTTTTATTTTGGAGGGTCGGAATTCAGCACATGACTCCTCCCGTACTAGGCAGAGCGGAACGGAGTGTCAGAATAATACTGACCAAAAACCATCCATGTTCCTTCTTAGCCCTTTATTTCCGGGGCCGCGTTATCTATTTCGAACAACCCACAGCAGGTTCCCTCTGCATCAAGCTAAATCATACTAGTTAATTAAACTGCCACGACCTCTCGCAGATTGTGTTCCCACGCAGATAACATTAAATGTAACAAACAATATTAGCATGTGAGCCAATGAGCAAAGTAAGAGGAGCTAATGGAACACATCTCGGTTTACTCAGTCCAGCACTTGTAACACAATATAGACCCTCATCGTATATGGGTCAAGTGGCCTCTGATGATGTCAGGATATGGCCATTAAAACTCCACGGCTATCGTCCCGCTTTATATTTAATTTAAATCCTGCGAATGTCGGCTTTTTTAATTAATCGGTTTGTAGTACAATTGATGAGGAATACCAGAAAATTCCGTAGTTGTTTTAAATCTCTACGGTGTTTTATGTAAATTATTAAAGCGATGTGAGTTTTTTTAACAATGTCGTTACAGTTTTAATTAAATGTTTCACAAGTTTTCTTTATTTTTTCATAATGATAAATCATATACCAGTGTATTTAAATGGAACATTTTGAACTCCAAACAAGCTCGACTGTCCCTACTTACGTATAACGGGTACGTTTATTTACCAACTAGTGACCCATACCGATATATTGAGCATAAGGCCTCATTTACGAAGACGCGGGGCGTCGCATGGCGCGTTTTGCGTTTTTAATTCAAGCACATGGATTTCAAACGACGATTTAACGAGAAGCAATTTTTCGCTCGTTAGTTTAAAATGCACCGTTCGTTGCGGTGGCTTTTCAGTAAATGATTAAAAAAGCACGCGACAATCCTTCTGCACGCGCCGCGCGATGCCCCGCGTCTCCGTAAACGGGCCCTAAGCTTCTTGGCCTAAGCTATCATCTAATGATCCACGTCAGATTTCGATGCAAGATTAGGCAGACGTGACTGATCCCTAACATTTATTTCGCCAGTTATGTTTCAGACTTTCAATGCCATATTAGAATCCTAACTTATTAATAAATAAATATATTTATTTCAGATCACACTAAATTCATTAGTCGTTGGTAAAAGTTTTAATCTCACTCTAAATATTTATACTTAAAATAAAAAGGACTAACACTTACGTGTGCTGGCGTTTCCAGTGAGCTGTTCCACCTAAGATGGTAATCGCCATCAACCAGATACAAATCTGGCTACAACTGAGAAACTCAATCCAATTCACAAACACGAAAGGTTAATTATTGGCTCAATTAAATGATTTCTTGACAAGAGGTTTCCAAAGAAAGCGAAGTATCAGTTTTCAGAGCTATTATATCCTCATTACCATTTACAAAATACTTGACAGGAAGATATTAAAATAGAAATACTTCTTCCAACCTTTACATTAGTATAACGGTTAAAAACTTTGCCAATTTCGAGTTAGTTTGTCCTTTATATTTAGTGCCTTTGAGTAGAAGATGCCTCTGACATTATAAGATTCATTCAATTTCTCATCGCAGTGTCGACACTGCATTTTTCCAATGCTTACCTTTGCAAGATGAGTCCTGATGAAAATTTAATTTCGCTGCAATCAAGGCTTGGCCTCGTTTACAAAGGACACATTTTAAAGCACGCAGTCTTGAGCTCTTTTCAATAGTTTTTTTTGCAATATATTTCATAAAAAGTGGCATTGTTATGCCAGTTTCTCAGGAATAATATAATGGTAATTGAAATTAAAAAATAAAACAAATATAACCGTTGTTTTCTGGACCAGAAAACAACATCATTCATCTTTTTTTTGTGTGTTTGGCACTATGGTATAATTTTTGAAAGCTACTAAGACAACAATTTGTGACAAGAGGCATCAATTTATTCTAAGTAAACTGCGATTTCCCTAAACAACTCAGTTTAGACCCCAAATTATCGAGTAAAAATTGTTGCAAATAAGGTGGACCTTATGAGCATATACTCGTAGTTATTCTGTTATTATTATAGCTTTTATGAATTATGTTCGATTTGGCTTCCAGTCTAACCGGCTGCAGTTGGTCACCAGTCTTGTACATGGAGCGACTGCCTAGCTGACTTTCACAGTTAGGTACGGGTCAATACGATGCCGTGGTAAGATTGTCAACTGCCAACGGCTTCACTTGCCTTTTAAGGCAACAAATCTGATGATTGCTATTATTTAAACGGAAACTCGTCCACGTCACGTCCATTAATCACTTACTAAGTCAACAGTAGTTCGCCTGTCTCGCCCTCGGCCACGCGGAAGAATTCCCAACGTCTTGAGGTCTAGAACTGTTGTCCGTGACGTTTGACCTCATTAAATACATTAAGGAATACAATCTCGTACAGACTTCTTAGTTATTTTGTTTCCTCAGTAAATACGTGGACGAAGATTTCTTTATTTAAAGGCAAAAATTGTTTTGTTAAACTTTGGTTGGCACTAGACAAACTTAATTCAGTGTGATTGACAAGATAACGTATCATCAATTTCCTAATCAAGAGGCTCAAAAAAAGTGATTAATAATCAAGAGGCTCAAAAAAAGTGATATTGGGTTTTTCCATAAGCAATTTCTCAGTAGCAGCCACGGAGTCTGGATTTGTGACCGTTTGATGGCAATAGGGTCGCCCCAATTACGTAATCCTTAAAAACATAATGTCAAAATGTGGGTGTAATAATGTGTACCTACACCGTTTTACTCCTTTCGGGGATAACAGTTACGCCCTTAAGTGTAGTTCTTATCATGTGCGAACGAATTTTTCTATTTCTAACATACCTACTCATTAATGAAATTACTTCGCCGACTGGAGATGATGGATACACAGAATAGCTTTTTGGAAGATACAGTACGTGACAGCACTTCGACCCTAGAAAAAAACATTCTAGATCCATTTATAATGCTATTAAGCCCAGAGTTCGAGACAAAATAAAAACTGCGCCTAGAACTTCACTTTATGTAAGCGAATAAAGATGATTAGTTTCGCAACTTAAATTAAGTAGGTAGGTACTAATTACGAAGTACATATTTTAGCAGGCATATTTTTAATTGAATGAAATAAAAACTTTTTCGCTTTCATAAAAATGATTATGTCCGACTCGGACTGGATATGGAATTAAAACATGAAACGTAACTCGCAGCCGATAACCTTTACGTAAAACATAAAAGTTAAACGAGGGAAACACGACAGTTTGACGTACCTACTAAAATAGAAATATGTTGGTATAAAAGTGTCAGCTTCATACTATTCATGCCTACCTTGTGGAACTTTTTCCACGTGCTACCATTAGGTGTATGAATATTTTTTAGTTCAGCATCGTTCCAAAAAAAGAAGTTTGTTTGAGCCTTTGCATAGTTAATACTAGCTCCCAGTGTGAAACAGAGGTACACACGACCTCTGTCATTTTTCTTTTGACTAGGTGGTTAACCTGAGGTTTCAATGATTCCGATCAGATTTTTGTGTTCCGTCTGTCTGTCAGGTCAGGTCTCAAGTTCGAACCCAAAAGATCTAAGGACATTTTTTTAACACATAGGTACCTCATTTTAACTAACCTTGTAGCTGAAGTTCACAAAACTATTAAGGACAGTATAGACAAGTAGACCATTCCTGCGGCACCATAGACACACAAACCAGCACATCGATGAAAACCTCATTCGAAACCGTTCAATGAAACGTTTGTATGCAACACAGGAAACATTCATACACGTGTTGAAATGAGTTACACACTGTGATACTTCAGTAAAGTTAGTGTATACATTTTCAGTATAACTTGGCCGCAGTTTGTATAATTTTCCAATGCAATGAAAGATCCGGAACTATAATATAACTATACTGGTTTTGTATAGCTTGATTGGCCGCCGTGCGAACAAAGGAGAATTCGACTATACAAAACAATGTAACCTACCTATGGTATTGGTGACAGTAGTAAGGGGATAGAACCGATGTGGCATATCAACATGCCCGCCATTTTGTTTTTTTTTCGAAATCGCGGCCTCCGATGGTAGTGGTATGTATGGATAGAAGACATTTAGACAAAAAAAATATAGTAACATGGTACCCCAAAGTGCAACGTTGCCGAAGCGATTTTCTCGTGCACATAATAATAATCAACCTGGAAACGATTATTTGGATATAATTTAGCGGCTATACTATACTATACTATATCTATAATAAGCCTATGTTTAATGATTGTCGTTGCACTATATATCGTTGTACGATATCTTTCAAGCTCTTCGTGTTGTGCTGGCGCAGCCGCTGCGGCTGCGGAGAACCTCAAGCGGCGTAAATATGGTAACCTTTGTGAAAACTATATTTTCGAGCCGTTTAGGGTTGAAACTCTAGGGCCTAGTGCCCACAGCCTTTTTAAGGATATTTCTAAACGCCTTGTTGACGCTTCCTGTGACCCTAGGGCAGGATTTTTCTTTGGCCAGAGGCTTAGTGTTGCCATACAACGCGGCAACGCTGCCAGTCTCTTGGGCACTTTACCTGCTGACAGCGTTGATGAGGAGTTTTTTGATGCCCTTTTATAGTCGTTTGTTTTTAGGTTAGTTTATTTTATACAGGGTGTAAAAGTACCCTTAACACAAACGAAAGACACTTTTTCTCCCCACCACTGCGATCATTTTTTTGGTTCTATACCATACCTGGGAACTCCCTAGTTACGGAGATATTGGGGGTCAAAGTTCCAAATTTTGCACAGCTGCTTTTGTAAATACCTACTTGTTTTTCAGGTTATAACTTTACTTAAATTACCTCCATGACCCGTTTACTATTCAAAGCATCCACTAGCACAATGTTTTATGAGTGCTACATTGAGTTTTACCGAAAAATGCGATTTTTGACCCCAAAAAAAAATCGTTCCATAGCAAAAAATAAATAAAAAAAATATTAAAAAAGAAAAATTTCTGCGTTTACTTTTACTTTGTTTGATGTTCAGAATGCTTGGTTGACGTATATGTGAAGGGATAATTTACATCCTGTATATTTAGTATATAGTCTCTGTTATCGAAATAAGTTCAATAAACCGTTTCATATTTTCCACGAAATAGATAAAAGAGCCTATTAACTGTTCCTATTTACACGGGACTTAATAATAACGGACGAAAAGGTGTACTACATATATTTGGTAACTAAACCACACGTTAAGTTAAGTTTTTTTTTAATAAAATTATTTACTTCACTTATCATAACAAAACATAATAAGTTATGAAAATAATATCTTCATCTAAATTATGCAAAGTTATATCGCACCCTCGTCCGGTACAGTACAGAATGACGCTATCTAAAACGCTGAAATACGTTACGGAATCGCATTTACATATCGTTTATTTTAATCTCCACATACAAAACCATTTATCTTTATGCATTTAAAAATCACACTTAACTTCAAGCATGAAAATATAATGTTTTTCGGAAAATTGCTAAAATATTAAGTAATTAACCTCTCAGTTTAAAATGTAATTTAAGCTATCAATTATTTTAACTAAGAGTTTTTCTTAGAACATTATATTTATTTTCGTATTAATAAAATTTAAAAATGTTCAAGAAGCAATCAAATGATCTTTGCGGGTTAAACACCTGGCGGTCAGACTTAAAAACTTAGGACGTTATTCAGTAATGGCCTCGGTGGAGTCGGCAAGACGACGATAGAAACCTGGGTAATTGGTATTCATCAGAAAACGATCCCTCAACATTGCTTAATCAATCGTTTACTCAAACCATTTATTAAACAGGTCATACAATCCAATTTTTTGTAATACATACATATTTTAAACACTAGTGTTAGTGCACACCTATATTTAGAAAATATTCATAATAATTACTAATTATATCAAAATCAATAACAGTAATGTCAAAATCACCAGTTAGCATGTCAAATTCAACTCAAATCGTTTATTGCAATTATTATAACATTATTAATTATACTGAAATGTATAATATGGATTGTACATTTTTAAGTGTTAGGTAGGTAAAATAATTTTAGACACAATTATGGACCCTGACCTTTAGTAAAATTATTAGTGATACAATCATTTATTCTACTACTTATTCAATAATTAAAAGAAACATGATTTCAGGGCACGATTTGAACTCAGTACTTGTGTCCTGCAGGGCTATTATCTTTTAAATGACAGTTGCTATCATATTGTCCATAGATTAACTGTCTTATTGGTTATGGTTTAGTACAAAATGGGACCATTTGACAGTTAATCAAAGCACACAAAGCCAAAGTGATGATCAATAAATCTGTCAACAGAGATACGCAATAGCCCTGCTGGACCAGTGACTTAGTGGGTATTAGACCTTCCGCCCTAACGGCCACAGCCTAGTGACCAAGGGGCTTTTGGCACTGCCCTTTTCGCATGATTGCGTATAAGTCATCTATACGTGCCTCTCTAACTACGAGGATTTGCAGCCAACGGAGTTGTCATCAGAATCATATTTAGTTGCATACGAGAGGCGGCAAACACTCATTGCTAATATCCCCGTCGTTTGGCCGATTTTGGTGTAATGTGCGGATCTTATTGCCTCGGCATCTGTGCTTTCCTCATTTATACTATAATTTGCGTCGAGTTGGGAAACACATCACACTAATAGCCCATATTTTATTAAGGCTATTACATAAATTTTATTTAGGTTTGCGTCAAATTAATTTATAGGTCGTTATTTTAACGCTGTGTAGACGACGTTAAAATTCCTTAACTGTGTTATGCTGATGCAAGCGTGAAGACCATGCAAATAATAGTACATTACTGCCGCGGTCTATAATGACTACTTTGCTGGTCGCGCTGATGATGGCCGACAGCGCAGCGTAGCGCAGCTCCAGGCCGACACAGCGCGGTCAGCGGACAGTCAGGGCTGCAATGATGGCCAAGCTTGAAAACATTGCCGGCCTGTTAGAGCGGCCAGCAAAACTTTGCCGGCCGCTCCTTGAAACAGAAACAAGGTTGTCAAAATAATGACAACATTACATGCATTTTTGAGTAAAGAACATATTTTACTCAAAAATGCATGTAATGTTGTCATTATTTTGACAACCTTGTTTCTGTTTCAAGGAGCGGCCGGCAAAGTTTTGCTGGCCGCTCTAACAGGCCGGCAATGTTTTGCCGACCGCTATTTTGACGTTTCAACGTTTTAAAAAATCAATTCCAAAAAGATTTTATTTAAAACACAGCTGTTTGTACGTCTAAAGGTAAAAAAAAAAAAAGATTTAAATGAAGTAATAAATGAAGAAATAATCCAGCAGTCGAACACCGCATTAGAATTATCGCAAACTATCAGTAATATCAAACCGGGAAAGTCGGTGTTGAATTTTAGTAACTGTACTTTTCATAATTGTCATTTTAATTAAAATTCTAGTTAATTAATATATTTTTTATTTAAATTACTTGCTGGTTTTATTTAGATTAGGTACTTGCATTTTTGAGTAAAGCACTATACAAACCTTGGCCCACAATGACTGCTTCGCTGGTCACGCTATGATTGCCTCGAGCTAGCCTAGCTACGCTCTAGGCCTTTCAGCTTGGCCATCATTGCAGCCCTGACTGTCCGCTGACCGCGCTGTGTCGGCCTGGAGCTGCGCTACGCTGCGCTGTCGGCCATCATCAGCGCGACCAGCAAAGTAGTCATTATAGACCGCGGCAGTAATGTACTATTACTCAAAAATGCATGTAATGTTGTCATTATTTTGACAAACTTGTTTGAGCAAAGTCGACCTTGCCGGTCTGTTTCAAGGAGCGGCCGGCAAAGTTTTGCTGGCCGCTCTAACAGGCCGGCAATGTTTTGCCGGCCGCTATTTTGACGTTTCAACGTTTTAAAAAATCAATTCCAAAAAGATTTTATTTAAAACACAGCTGTTTGTACGTCTAAAGGTAAAAAAAAAAAAAGATTTAAATGAAGTAATAAATGAAGAAATAATCCAGCAGTCAAACACCGCATTTTAGAATTATCGCAAACTATCAGTAATATCAAACCGGGAAAGTCGGTGTTGAATTTTAGTAACTGTACTTTTCATAATTGTCATTTTAATTAAAAGTCTAGTTAATTAATATATTTTTTATTTAAATTACTTGCTGGTTTTATTTAGATTAGGTACTTGCATTTTTGAGTAAAGCACTATACAAACCTTGGCCCACAATGACTGCTTCGCTGGTCACGCTATGATTGCCTCGAGCTAGCCTAGCTACGCTCTAGGCCTTTCAGCTTGGCCATCATTGCAGCCCTTGCTGTCCTCGCTGTAAAGGCCTCGGCCTACGGTCTCGGCCTTTATCTCAGCTCGTCCATCAAGTGCTGCACGCTGACCGCGCTGTGTCGGCCTGGAGCTGCGCTACGCTGCGCTGTCGGCCATCATCAGCGCGACCAGCAAAGTAGTCATTATAGACCGCGGCAGTAATGTACTAAACAGGTGATCAGACATAACACAATCCTTTATAACAACGTTGTCTTCGTCAGTCGTAGTAAAAATAAAAGAAGACAAAGGACGTGCCTACGGAGTTACCTAGATGTCATTTGACGTAGGTACAGCTGGAGACATCGTTACATATAAATTCTGAGAGCAAACATCACCAAGGCTGCATAGAATATTTTCTTTGTCACTTTAGTCTTTAGTAAAAAAACAATTGGAGGAAAAAACAAAAGTAGCTCGTTCACAAAACAAAGGATAGACGTGTAAAAGCGCCGCGAGAGTGTACACACCTCTCAGGTACTTCCTCATCTAAATAAAAGGTGGTGTGGAAACGGTTATCCTGAATACGAAGCTCTTTTTGACCGCGACCGAAAACAAATAAATCAGTGTGGTTTATTTTGCCAGTCGCGTGTCCAATTTGTTTTTCGTGAACTAATTCGATAACATTTTAAGCGGAATGAGTTACCAATATACCGCAGTATTTTCGAGACCGCAATATTTTGTTGAAAAACTCCAAATTATCATTTTCAAAATTAAATCAAAAACAAATGGGTAACATAAAATTTTCACAGCGTTTACGTTACCTATATAATTTTAGGTGACCGCAATTTAAAGTTTTAATGAGTTAGTTACCCTTAACGCGAAGACGGGGTACTGTCGGCATATTAATCATGTTTATTTGGAAACATGTAAGGGACAATGTAATACTCTCGCCAGGGTTGTGATAACCAGCCCGTAAAAGTAATAACTTAACCTTTTTACAAAAAAATATAAGGTAGAGTTAATGACACCAATAAGCATGATAAAGATACTTTACCGATAATACTGTATTTTTTGGAAATACTTGTATTCCTACTGAATACCTTATTTCTTCTTCACAATACTAATATCTACATACATATGAATATCACGTTGCTATCCGTCTATCAATTAAATTACTAGCAAAATATTTCTTAGAACGTTACCTATCTTGGGCCTTTATTTCTAAAGTGGTGTAGATAACAAACGCACATTTATAGCTTCTGTACCACTCAAGGATAGTATATCCTTCAATGTTCATCCAACGTGACGTTCGATGCCCGGCCCCTCGTATTTTAACTATCCCTAAGGACATGAACATCAAAGTTGAAACTAACGGCAAAAAATCGTTACAGGAACTTTGGAACAACTAAAAGCAAAAATAACATAGGACCTACGTTTAACTACGTTTTTTGTTCCATGGAAATGGATGGGAAATACTAACACGAAGTCAGAAAATTCCGTATGATCTTTTAAAGAGTGGCACATAAATATTTGAGGGGCATGGGAGCTGCGGTATAAAATCAGGTATGACATCAAAACCAAGGATGACAAGTGCTTGCCATGAGAAGGCATAATATATGACATTTGCTCTGAAGAGATAAGGAAGTTTTATTTTTATAACCTGCCAAGACTTTACGGGAACCCTCCTCGGATTGACGTTCTAAAATATCTGTGCAGCTGTTTGAGGAATTCATGGTGGAATTACCATCCTGTAGGAAACAGAACCATGTCCTCTTCAGTTAAGAAAGTTGAAAGAAATTCTAAAACTCTTGTAAATCCTGTTTTTTTTTTCATTCATCATCATCATTTCATCTAAAAGACGACCAATGCTGGACATAGACCACCTTCTAGTGTCACCACATTGACCAAACTCAACTCGGCAACCTTCAGCAGGTCTGAGGTTCGACATTTTTACATAAATAAAATTAATGTAGTAAAAAATGCAATGGTAATTTATAAAACCTTGTAATCAATCATCTTATACTCACATTTTATATGTAGATTGTAGAGAACATACCCTAAATAATAAATTATCCCTGGAGAAATTGCTGAAGCCTCTTTAATTAGTTGATGACAGAGGCTCAAGTTATAATCAATACGTGGGAATTTTCTCGCGCATTGTCAAGTGTGAAATTGTCGATAACCGTAATGTAAATTTCTTACATTGCAAAGACAATAATTTCATCACGTTTCTCAATAATATTACAAGGATTTGAACTAGGATAAATTATTAAATTATTTACTACGATAAAACTGTAAACAGTCACGTAAAGCTAAGCGTATTCAAGTTTTTTCATACTTTTATATTTCATTATGTAACACGTTTACACGACCTTTATATTCAATTTTGCTCAGAAAATAAAGTAAATTTGCTATTTTGCGTGAGCGATGACGTCATTAGCGTAAACAATAAATTATTTAAGCCATTACACGAGTCAGGGGGCTGAGCTCCTTAGTAAATACAATAACAAACATGGACGATGTAACCGGTGAAGTTTTGTTTCTCAACTCAGTGGCCATCCCTTCGCTAACTGAATAACAGCAATAAGAGAGAGGCCGTGCTCCGATGAAAGAAGAACTAACTACACAACAATCTAATAAGAAATCGGCGATAAGGAAAACGTTTCATTGGCAAACAATAAAGAGACTGTTCAGTTCTTTTGTCGTGATAAAAATATTACCAACGTTAGGTGCCTAATAGACGAACGTAACCTTAATGCGACATTTAGGTATTTTGTTGTTCATATTCGAGGAGCTCGTGGCTTAACAAGAACTGCCACTCGGGTCGATCTTTAGGTTAAGCTGCGCTTGCCTAGGTCGATCTGTGGATGGGTGACCGCCCATTATATACCGAGTTTCCTCCGTGCCTCGGAAAGCACGTTAAGCTGTTGGTCCCGGGTGCCATATATAGATCTTTGGCAGTCGTTACGGGTAGTCAGTGACCTGAAAGTCTGACATCCAGTCTTACCAAAGGGTATCGTATTACCTAGTATTAACTGGGTTGTGGAGGTCAGATAGGCAGTCGCTCCATGTAAAATACTGGTATTCAGCTGCATCCGGTTAGACTGGAAGCCGACCCCAATATAGTTGGGAAAAGGCTAGACAGATGATGTCCTGTCACAATAATGTTACATTACATTTTCTCGGTTTTATTTACAATGTTTATTAGACTTGGGTCTACATGATTTATGTTAGAATACTAGGATAAAGAGGTCTTGTTTATGAGACATTTGTAGGTTTGATTATAATTACACCGTAACATATAGCGATAATTTGGCACTGATGACTGAAAACTGTGCTGTGTGGTAATCACTTGTCATGATATCGGCATGGGATGCGGAGGAATGAGGAAAAATCATGAGGAAAGTTTTAAGTATGAATGTGGATTGTCATAAGATTAGGGACACCAAGAATCGATGAATGTATGAGTGTGACGGAATGTACGAAGAACTCCCTTCGTACATTCCGTCATCATTTCCGTCAGGTAACGGCCGAATCGACTATGTGAAAGTATAAATGCTGCGCCGATCCCGAATAAATTGGGATAGCGGCAGATCAATGACAATAACATAGAGGTATTTATTGACTTTTACCCTACATTCGGCTTATGTTCGATTAATAGACGGCACGGTTGGCGCAGTGGCTAAGCGATTGGACTGCTGCGCTGCGTAACGTGTCGCGGGTTCGATCCCCGCACGGAACAAATATTTGTATGGCCTACAGATAGTTGTTCTGGGTCTGAGTATTTGTGTATGTGAGTTTAAATGTTTGTGAACGCACCCACGATACAGGGGAAATTCCTAGTGTGGGGCAACGTTTTAAAAAAATAAAAATAAAAAAAACACAGCATACAAACTACATACCTAGTTATGATACAAATATTACGGATAACCAGTACAAGTTGTATAGCAACAAAAATCAATCAATCATCATCAACAGCCTATTAATGTTCCCACTGCTGGGACACAGGCCTCCTCTCTCTTTAAGAAGGAATGGGCTATAATCTACCACGCGGGCCCAGTGCGGATTGGTAGATGTCACATGTCTTCGAATGTTTTGTTCTAAAGCCATGCCGGTTTCCTCACAAATGTTTTCCTTCACCGTTTTGAGAGCAGCGGTGATAAAATAATAGACACAAAGTAATGTGCCTGCCTGGGTTCGAACCCACGACCTACTTTTCGTAAGTCGGGGACGCCACCACTGGGCCACCGCTGCTCTGCTCTCAACAAAAAATAAATAAGCAAAAACAATGCACCAAAAAGGAACATTAACTCAAAAGCAAGAACGCTCGCGGAAAACATTTTCTTAAGCTAACCGCTGTTAATTTACACGGAAAATTGACCATTATTTTTAAGAACAAAATATTCTCCCGCACTCACGGTATTAATTTAACTTTACTTTGCGGGAGAAGTAGAATCTAACCAAGAAATTATGAGGAGTTCGTTACTTTTCTGCCTCACTTGGCTAATAGTAGGTACTTGAGATGACCATGGAGTTTTTTTTTTACCTATTTTTTTTAATAGAGATTTTTGCTTTGGAATGTGCAACTGCTGCCTTCTAACAGTCATTATTATTATTCCTGTTGCTGGACTGTGCTTTTACCCGACTGTGGCTAAGCCTAAAAGGAGAGTTATTTGTTTGACATGTAGGTATGTATGTCCATTTTTTTGTTTTCTTGTAAGTCGTAACTCCATAGCGGATGATACGATATCTATAAATTACCTACATGTTGATGGATTTGTCTTGAATTAAAATAGAATAAAAAATAAAAAGCCATAATTATTGTTGCCCTCAATATCTTTTCCTTCCAATCATTCGTATGGGGTCGCAAAATGTAGGGTTGTGATTATTATGTCCTTCTTTTTCACTATTCGAAACTGCCTTTAATTGGTCTATTGAAATAAACGCTTTATATTTAAGACTAAATCAAAGAAGTAGGGGTAACTACTTGTGTGTTTTGATCCTTTAGAGTCCAAGGTAAGCTACACAAAACCCCGTAAGTACGGCCAATCGAATTCACCAATAAAATCTGGCCATTACACCACACTTTCCGACCGCCATTCTGTGGTTAATCGCGCATGACTGTGAGCTTTGACAAAATTTATTTTGACTCTTCGTAATTTTATATATAGGTAGTTTCAATACAGGTTTTCCTGCAGAAACCAGTCGTTCACAAACTTATCTATGCAACGTTATTTTAAGCTCTATCTATACATGTTTGTGAAGAGATAATAAATAAATTTGAATTTGACGTATTTGCTTATCACACGGAAACACCAGGATTAAAAGTAGCCTATTTGTTGATCCAGATTATAAGTTATCTTGATACCAAATTTCATCCAAATCCCCTGAGCTGTTCATACGTATATTTTTACCGAACAATTTTGCGCTCGACTGTATCAGTTGACCAATAAAAATAATGCAAAAAATGATGTAGTCAATTGGACCCGCGGGTCCAGTATCGAGTGGGTCCGGTTGACCAAAGACTCTAATATATACCTACTCCTCTTGACCGTTTTCCGTCACAGTGGCCATTTTTAACGGAGATTTAGTCATTGGCTCGGGAGATTTAATGGTACACAAGTGGGTGCACAGTGGGTGCACAGGCACAGGCGCACTCTCTGTTCCTTTACTTTCATAGCCCAGTGGGACGGCATGCGGCAGTTCGTCATAGATACCGGTGAGAGATCAGGCGCAGGACCAACGGCTTTACGTGCTTTTCGAGGCACGGGATAAATTTTTCGTATTACTAACGGCTATCGGTTATTTCCTCATCTAGGTTTTTGGATATTTTAGGTATTAATATTATTGTGTAATATTCATATGTATCACATAATACAAAAAATAAAGCTACGTCTGTAATCCCCGAAGGATTAAGCTGTGTGCCTAATGGAACACTCACCTTTCGTCTGTTACGTTTAATTCCGATATAATGGGGGGAGTGCCATCAACCGGACACAAATACAGACTCCATGGCTGCAACTGAGATATTACTGATGGAAAACTCAATATGCTCTGGGAATCAGAAGTACCGAAACTAAAAAAGCAAGGATGGGAAAAATTTACTCTAGTGTCGACTTGGGGCACTAGGTACTTTGCATAAGTAGAAGACAAATGGCTTAGTTGCTGATTAGAAGTTAGTTGCGAGAAAATCCAATTTTTTAAGGTAAATTTTACTAGTACTCGTATTATAAACGTGAAAGTTCGTTTAGGTGTTTGTTATTCTTTTCTTTAACCACTAAACGGATTGAGATAAAATTTGGTACACAGATAGTTTATAACCTGGATTAACACAGGATAGTTTTTATCCCGATTATTTTCGAGGATAATTTTCGAGTTGTAGCGGGCGAAGCCACTGGGAACAGCTAGTCAACCATAAATTAAAACTAAACTCAATGTGAAATTACGCTTTTATTCCGTTACAGGTCTCCACAACATCAACATTTCATCAGTTCCATAGTTTCACCACATAGCAGAGGGCGAGCGAGAGGGTGGTAAATGTCCCTTTTGTTTAATTATATTTCTGCCTATTTAAAAAATGACACGAGAACCGTATAAAAACGCCAATAGTTACACTTTAAACCCAACAAGAACCATTCCAACATCTGTACAATCACCAACAAAAAGTCAACCGCTCACGTCAAAAGAAAAACAATTTCAACGAACGTCTTAATCGAATCCATACTGAATCTCGTTTACGATGTACAAAATCGTCTTTTTCCGTTCTTTATAGCAAAGCAGTTTAGTGATTTAATAGAATTAAAGGCGTTCTGTTCTCGTAAGTACGGCAGTACAAAACCCAATCAGAGCGGGCTGTTTCTGAGCGCGCTTGATTTGGTTATTGTCGACAATGGGTTTACAGCCAACGAACGACTGCAGTAACATCGTTAGCGATAAAAGTCGTTTGTCAAATAAAACTGTATCGCTTTTAATTTTGTTCGTGATAGTATTATTTGTGTTCAATGGGAGGTTGAATAGAAACTGTTTTTTGGGTATTGGTCCGTTTCGGTTGCAGTATCAACACAGCTGTAGAGTTCACATGAAATTTCGGAAAAAAATGTTAAATTAAAGTTTACACAATTCATTCAGATGAAATTCTATTGTTTCGAAAACTCCACCATAAAAGACGATAATTACAAAATAGCGTCACCAAATTCATATTTAACAAAATAATAATCCTACTCTTCTATTGATTGCATGAATTATTTTCTAATTCTTAAAATAAATCAATGTTTTCTTCAAATTAAGGAATATTTAAATTACCAAATTATATTAGTAAGTCAAATAATGTTATTAAAATAAAACATCCTTTACTTAAAAATTGCCTCTAGACTTACATCTCAACTTGTTTCCTTAACTTAATCAAGTTACGTTTGATGCAGCATTACACTTCAGCAGGTTAAAAATATCGTGAGCTCCATGTGCATGGTATAGAACAATAAGGACAAAGTTTGGTCGTTTATTACGGGAGGCTGTGTAAACTGTGCTCAACATGGAAAATCTTTAACATTATAGAGATAAATAAAGCAACTGCAGGGGACCAAGCCCACTTTCATTCAAAATTAGGAATATGTAAAGAGAGGGGTATACTCTTTAAATGTGTTTTCACAACATCACAAATTCAGTACGCAGTACCTAATTGAACCATTCATACAAACTGAATGCTGCATCGTACAAATTAACAATATTTTTGTAAAATATTTCTAGGTTCATAATTATACACCGTTACATTTTGATCGTTTTAATCCCTTGAACGGGTGGGTGGTTTAACTTCAAAATACTATTCATCAACAGCTTGCACAGCATTCTATCACTTAAAATAAAAAAAAATGGAAGTGATAACGTAATATTCGCAAAATGCATGAAACCAGTAGTAGCACACGAGTTAGTTACCTACGCGTACGCCGCGTCGTCGTCAGTGCGTACCTAACTACCTACCTTCGAGCTTAGGTTAATGAACCCGATCAGCTTAGGTTATTGAGTCGCTCATCTGGTGTTCACGTAAACAAATGAAATGATTCCAAATTTTCCTTCATACTTTTACGGGCTTAGGACCGTCATAATTGCTTTGTGACTAGGTGTCGGAACATACCTACTTAATAAAATTAAAAGAATTATGCTAAAAGCGGTAGGTACATGTAAAAATAAGTCTTACAGGCGCAGAGTTATGGCGTATTTAAAAATGTGGAATCAAAATTATTTACAATGATTTAAAAAAGAGAAAAGTTTGAAGTACACGATTTAAAAAAAGTTCTGTTACATACCTAAATCACCTTTGATTTATTAACACCTATGGACACTTCGCGATAGGTAATAATTGTTTATAAAAATGTGTAATCAAAATTACTTACAACGATTAAAAAGAAGAGTTCTGTTACAAAACTAATAATTAATCACTTCTACACTTCACGATAGCGTAATAATTGTTCAAAATGCAAACCATTCCTTTCGATACATAATCTTGCACGTTTAATTAAATTGTTTTAATTTCAATAATGTGTCTCTGTCACTTTTTAAAACATCGAACGCGTCCACTATCGCACTTTTCATTTGTTCACGAGTTTGATGCTCGTTTCTGTACACCTCACTCCACAAATAAAAATCCAGCGGGGTAAGGTCCGGGCTCCTTGCTGGCCAAGCAACTGGACCACTCCGTCCAATCCAGTGATCTCCAAACACGGAATTTAGGTGATTACGTACATTACGCTCGTAATGTGCTGGACATCCGTCATGTTTCACACCGTCTTAGAGAAACTAAATTATTTAAATGACATGGTCTTGTGCTGCCCTTAGCGCGCGGGGTGCGCGGGGCGCGTGCCTTTTGCATTGCCAATCAAATAAGGTTTGGGGGCGGGGTTTGCTCTAGGATTGGCTAATTTTTGTGAGTCCACGTTGACTGCGCTTACGCGTCATTGTTGTTAGTATCGAATAGTGTCTACTAATGGTTCGCATTGTTTTTTCACTAATGCGAGAATTAATTCGAGTTTAAAAGAAAAAAACCTTTTTTATTTTATTTTGTCTTTAGAAATCGATAGTGCTTCATGCACCGGATTGACCCTCCACGGGATTAAAACGATCAAAATGTAACGGTGTATTAATAACCCCCGACGCGGCGACGCAAAAAAGAGGATTGTTATAAGTTTGACGTGTCTGTCTGTGTGTTTGTCTGTGGCTTCGTTATTTTGCTTCAAATGATGTCATTCATAGTTGACGACCAAATGCTACCCCTTTGCCCTACCCCCCCCCCCCCCCCGTTTGCATTCCCCTTTCCACCCACAGTCGATTGGCAATAACCGCAAATACTAAGCAAAGTCAGACATAGTAGTAGACTTAAGTGTCAATACGGGTAGCAATAACTGATTCCTTCGAACTTCCAACGAGCGAAAACGAGCTGTGCGGTTTCAGAGACATTCACACTGTATGTAGGTCTGAGATTCGACTCCCCACCATTCAATACTCATTTTGTGTTACTTATTTCATCACTGTGAAAGGAATTAATGTGGGAAAACAGGCACGTCCTAGAACGGAAAAAAAATTAAGGCATATTGTAACATTCACTAATTCGCACTGAGCCCTCAGGAAGGAATACCGTCATCTTACTCAAAGCGAGGCCTTTGTCGTAGCAGTGGGAATATTTTAGACTGATTAGCAATGCTTTAGTGCTTCCCGTTGCGGTTTAAAATATACACTGACCTTATTAGTGAGGTTCGAAAAGACAGGTGACTAGTATTCTCCATCGGCGTGCATGTATGACCATATGTATGAACATGGACGAGGTAGCAGCAAGAAGCGTTCTGTGATTTCTGCCTACCCCATTTTGAAAAAGGGGTAAGTTTACGCGTATGGATATATAAATACTTAAGCTTAATCTTAACCCCCTAGAATGGCGCTCTATGCCTTTTGTCCAGTAGTGGACGAGACTATGGCTGATGATGATGAAGCTTAATCAAAGAACTAGCGTAAATTAGATACAGTACCAATATCGATAGGTGACTCAAGCAACAGATATTTTGCTTAAGTCTTTTTACCTAGCACACACGTGGTGCATTCACCTTTGATTAAACTCAATGTAAATATTTTTCAAGTCTTGCAATTAGCCTAATGGTTCCTTTTATTTTTACATCAAAAAGGTCAACATTTAGGAAATAAAATAATTGGCTTTCCGTTTCATTTTTATTAACATTTTTCTTTGGCCCTTTTTGACAGGAAGTTTCTCAATTTAATTATGAACCTTTTAAGACTTTATTTATATCAATCAGTATAAAGTTTTTTTTCTTTTTGATTAATAATATCTTAAGAACCTCTTGTTTTTTAATATACCGGATGGGCCACGAATTAGAAGGTTTTGCTAATGGAATTTTGTATTTTCGTCGATGGCTTTTTTGTTCACTTATTTAAATTAAAAGAAAAAAATGAGAAGATATGAAAATTGTATACTTACTATAATTATGGAACGAGACACACCACGTAAGAATATCAAATTAAAACCGAATCATTCAAGGCCTTAAATAGATTGCACATATAAAACGTACCTACCACTCTAAAAACACCTCCATGACTAGATGTATTCTTATTTACTGAAGGTTCAAAGTATAATGGTGCATCGATGCTACCTTGTAATTGAACGCAAACCACTACTAAGCACTTCTTAATTAAAATCTTTCTTTGCTTGCAGCCTTTGCGCAGTCTAGAGAATGGATTGTTTGGAAGGCTGACTGTTAACTATCGTAAATTGTTCATGTACTCTAAATAGAACGGTTTTCCTGTATTACTCATTAGCTGACCCACTCAACTTCGTCTGCGTCATAATAATACATATATAACTTACAACCTTCCTTGATAGATCGACTATCCATAGCAATATTTTTTCAATTAGCTTTTTAATGTTGAAAGAATTTTCAAAGTCGTCTATGTAATTTTTGAGTTAAATCGTAACAAACAAAAAATCTAATCTTTCCTCTCTATAATATTAGTTTAGATTACCTTAGATTATATGTATAAATAAAATGAGAATTACTATAGGTAGGTACCTACCAATCTCTTACTGTTAAATATACAATCATCATCATCATCATCAGCCTATATTGCTCCCACTGCAGGGACTCAGGCCTCCTCTCTAGGAGTGAGATAGGCTATAATCCACCCCGCGGGCCCAGTGCGGATTGGTAGATGTCACATAAATCTTCGAATTTTTGGTTCTAAGATATGCCGGTTTCCTTACGATGTTTTCCTTCGCCGTTTTGAGAACAGTGGTGATGAAATAAATTACATAAAATAATGCGCCTGCCTGACTTCGAACCCACGACCAACTGTTCGTAAGTCGGGGCCGCCACCACTGGGCCACCACTACTCACAAAACAATATACAATAACACCTTGTATACAAATGTTATGGTGCAGTAAATAATTTGAATTTGAATTTCCCGGAGGCCAGAATCTCCACGTATCTACATCGGGACGCAAGGGCCAGCGGACCGCGTAATTATATTGTCGCGCGGACATTTTAACATTGTGATATCTTATATGATATTTGTTTAAACTATACAGAGTAAAAGGAACAAAAAATTTTTATATTAAATTTCCGTTCTAACAAAAACTTTTTTTTAGATATAGATTATTACCATATGGGTTAAATAAGCTTCGCAAAAAATAATTCTATTTAACCTAACATTTCAATAGTAAAACATGGTTAGAGTATGTCAATCATAATAGATAGTTATATGCTGTCGCGGACTTTTTTGTAGAACTTTTAAGAAGAACATTTCTTTCATACATGATATAATTTGCATTATTTAAACCATTTTTGCAGCGCACGCAACGGAAGCTCTCAAAAAGGAATATCGTTTCCAACATTTTTCATTTATGCTCCACTCCTGTTGGTTGTATCGTGATGAGCCTAAAGCCTTCCTCGTAAATGGACTATCCAACACAAAAATATTTTTTCAATTCCAACCAGTAGATCCTGAGTTCTTACCGTTCAAACAAACAAACAAACTCTTCAGCTTTATGATATTAGTATAGCTATTGTTACGTCGGTCATCTAGAATCTTCGAGAAACCTCGCTAATAACTTAAGTACGCGTGAATTCTAGTAGTTATCTATTTCCATTCTGTAGGTATAACTACCGCGCCTGGCGTGGCGGTACTTGCATTTTAATTTCGACCGTATACCTACGGCGTAAAGTAACTTCTTCTTTGTTGGTTATTTTATGTTAAAGTTAATTTTTTTGTTAATGTTTTTTCTGGTTGCTTTATAATTAATTGGGAATTTTCCCGAATATCTTTTGTGTGTTTGGGGTATAAAAGGACCGAGAGTGGAAGCGGGACAGTCTACTTTTAAGCGAGACATCGAAAGGTTCGAAGAGATATCTAGTGCGATAAAGTGTTCAGTAGTGTTTTGCGGTTGTGTATAAGTTTTCTGCGAGTAATAAAGTTATTTCGTGTGTTCAATTGGTAGTGCTTTTATTTATCCCATACCCAGCTCGTAACAATATGAACTGTGTAAAGCCTACATGGGTGGATAATCAGTCTACCAAAAATACATTTCATATACGTATCCGGATTTTACTGTGTAGCATGTAGCATTTCTTCTTTTTCCTTAAATCTCTGATGCCATACCAGTAGTCGGACCTTTCTAACAATCATTCATGTTATGCACATTAGCAACTCATATTAATTTGATCATATCATATATTTGATCTTCTTCATCTCGTAACCTGTTCCAAACACATTCGTGATTAAAATTATAAACTGAAATCCCGGCTGGAAAGTATCTAGTGTCCCTGCAATCGAACAAATAAAATGATCGCGACGCATTTCCACGTAACAAGTGTATTCGTATCAATTCCTATGTGGATGTTTGATCTCATACCGTGTAAATTGTGCACGGTTGCCAAAGTGTGCGGGCTGACGCAGAAGCGCAGTAATCCATTGTTGCCTACCGGCCCACAATGGATTCAAGTTTAGTCGATTAAACCCGGCACCAAACACTCGCTACCTCGCAAAAATGTGCCCGCGCACAATAGGAATGCTTTGCGAGAATTTGTGAGAACGAAGAATTGTTGCTAGCACTTTGAGGCGCCGCCATTGTAATCCATTTATTTATTACACATTCAATACTCGAAGAAAAGGCAATAAAGCAATACTATCCCAACTAAATGAATACCTATTATAGGTACCTACTAGTAAATTAATTCCAACAGTATCTCTGTAAGCGGATTAATTAAACACCAAAGGGAACGCTTTTTTGTTCGAATTTATATAAAAACAATATAACGAAGCATTAGAATCTGGTTCTAAGAAATTAAGAGGAAGGTTTCTGAAAATTGAAACAAGATGTTAATTAATACTTAAGTAAATTATATTTACTGAAATAAGCTTGTAAGGCAAGAAGCGGTAAAGTTTTACGGACAAGGCGTAACTTGTGTCAGAGAGGTCACCTGTCCGAACTCCACTCGTTGCACTTTTGACCTTAATTTCATCTGAAGTGAACCAAGTCTCAGGATACCTGAGTACATTGAATTAAGTAGGTAATCACTACATAAAACAAAGGCCTCCGCCGCGTCTATTGGTCTGTCTGTTCGCGATAAACTCAAAAACCATTGCACCGATTTTCATGCTGTTTTAACCAATGGATACAGTGGTTCTCGAGAAAGGTTTTAGTCTGTAATTTAACCGACATGCACGCGGGCAAAGCAGCGGGCATCGGCTAGTTGTTAATAAAAGTAACATTGAGAATATTAATTAAATCGAATGATTTGTCAATAATATTATGATTTGATGTCCCCTTTTCAGACATATAGCTTTGATTCCAAAGTCTCTTTTTGACAATTTTTTAACGACTTGAATAAACAGTTTCAGCACAGTGCTCAAAATTAACAACTGCCTAGAAAACAATGGTGCTTACGATATCCAAGTTTTGTAACTACATATTCAGTGATAGGATACAAATAGCCTACATAGTTCGGGAATGTTCTATATCATTTTTGTTAGTCGACTACAGGAAGATTTTCAGTTTCGATTTACAGGAAGCGAAAATTCTTTTCGGAGATAGCATTGTTTGCACCATGCATTTTTTGTTCCAGAATGTGATTTATATTCCACGTTTTGTATGAGCATCCAATTAAACGAGTTTCTTTACAAACGATAAGAATCAAAACGACTAGAAATGTACGCGCAATGTTCGTTGCATGCGAAACGGTTTTACCCAAAAAAAGTATATTCGTTTTCCTTTCAGAAGTGTTGTTTTGTATGGAGTTAATTTATAAAGCGGTACAAGCGGGGAGGTTTGTTCATAATTAAAGACTTACCTCTTATTCATTCTCTTACAAAAGGCCATAAAATTAAACCTGCATATTCGTATACGTCCCCTATTTTTACACGGTACGTGCCCGACGTCATAAATTAGATCTACAAAAAGGGAACATTATGAGCCGCGACGCCAGAGGCTCACCTTTTCTCATTATTCCACATTTTCAGCCCCAAATACGAATAGAAAATTGGACCTTGTTAAACACAACTTATTAGTATGCATTCAATAATAACAATGAGATAATAAGGTACGTAAGAGTGGCATGGTGGGACATAAACAAATAATTTAAAAAAAAGTCCACGAAATCCACACAAAGGAAAATATATTGTTAAGAAGCCGAAGTAATAAGAAATCGTGACAATAAGCTCTCCGGAGGAGGTCAATATGCACCAAAAAGTTGTCTTCCGAACAAAAAAATATTTTTCTTTTCATTGTAACAACCCAGTATCAAAACTTAATAAAGTCGTTCAATTATAATGGCATTATAAAGAATTTTCCTTCAGCATTTTGTTACATGAGAATGTCTCATTAAAATTTTTAGAAGAAAATGTCTGGTGGTCTCTAATAAAAATATTCGTGTATTTTATTGGTCGACGTCTATGTCTTCCACCGGGAGTAACTACGAAGCCATTTTTATGTCAACTAAAATTGTAAATATGACATTTCACACATCACACTCACATTCTATCAGAAAAGTGTCATTTAAACATCGTGAACGTCGTAGATTTAATAAAAACAGCTGTTTATGGTGGAACATTTCTTAGAAACTTCAAATGTTAGATTTTTGCAAAACAACCAGTTTGGATCTCAAATTATCAGGGTCAAAATTGTTGCAAATTAGGTCTATTTTCATTCATTTCAAAGATACCCCCTAATGGGCAATCACCCTGTCAATTTAACAAGCTAAAAAAATGAGGTTTCAGTAAATTGACCCAAGGCTGCTTTATTCGTGTGTCTACACGACAAATGTGCGACCATCTTAAACCAGTGTTGCACGGCGTTAGTAACATATGCTCCTGTATATTATATGTCAGTGACTACCAACGGACTCTGTTATGACCACGTTGTCACTGCCATTACTCATGTGCATAGTTTATTTTATAAGGAAGGCAGTGAATGAACTTGAAATTAAGTACAATTTTTGTTTTTGAGGTAGTCTAAGTTTGCATAATTATTAGTTAGTGTTAACTAAATATGACTTTAGGCGACTGTGAATCATTTTATAAGAAATAATGAACAAGTACGTTATTTTTCAAAGTAAAGCGACCAACGATTGCCTAAAAAACCTTAAGAAGATAAAAAAGCAATAACATAAAACTAATTGCTGATACCGAACCGCGTAACGGTTACCTGTTAAAATCGTTATAAAATAACAAAGATTTAACCTTATCTCAAAATGGGGTCTGGATTAAAAAGCTCACGAGATAAAAAAGCAACGTTTTAATAAGCTGAAAACAAAGTTTTGGTATTAAAATTTCTTCGCTTTAGCAACGCCAGTTAATTCCTGAGATTATTCCTCGTGAAGAAAAAGTTTGCGGGCGCCCGGTATCTCTACTGGCCGCTGCATCTGCTTACCTAACGTAACATATTATTATGACTTTGGAACTAGTTAGTCATTTTATTAGTTTTTCTGGTTTGTTAGGGTTACGGTTATGGGTTTGAGGAAATATTGGTCTGGGTTGACTTAAGTGTACCGCATCTACTCGTAAGTACTCGTAGGTAAAATGTACTTTTAAGGCTTTTAACAATCGGCGACGGCGACCTCTCGTGTCCGACCCTGGTGCAAGCCATGGTCCGGGGCGAAGGGTAATGGGACGCTGAACTGCTCGATATGCGCGCACAATCCAGGCGATGAATCTGCTAAATGCCCCGATTGCTTAGGAACCGGAGACCCCTAGATCTGTTTATGAGTAGCAATATAGCTATGCTTAATTATTGCATACGATTTTTAAGTTAGTGTGTGTGATGTTGACTTGCTGCACGCGTTGGTGCAAACTGAGTGTAGCAAGTATCTGCTTAAATAAATAAATCAATGACGAGTTTTATAGAAGTATGGAAAAAGAAAACATACTGCGCTTACCCCAAATAAATTGGGACAAGGGCACTAAAATGCTGGTACTGGTGGATGTTTGCATGCTACCGCAACCTTCACCAGGTCATCGGTCCACCTAGTGGGAGGCCTTCCAACGCAACGTCTTCCGGTTCGCGGTTAGCACTTCAGAACTTTTCGGCCCCATCAGCCATCCGTTCTGCGAGCAATGTGCCCTGTCCATTGCCACTCAAGTCTGGCGATTCTTCGGGCTACGTAACCTTGGTTTTCATGCGGATGTCCTCATTTCTGATTCGATCACGTAAGGAATACATAAAACAGCCACATCTATTCGTAAAAACACATTGTAATTTGTACTTCACTTTAATAAATTAATAAGAACGTAATATCTTCATTAATACAATGAATACACGATACAGAATATCGTGTATTTCTTGTCCGAACTATAAAGAATACGATGAAAGCGGAACTAAATAAGCAGCAAAACACAGCGAACTAAGGGGTTTCCAAGCTCTTGAAATTTAGCGTGCAACTCCGCTACCTCTTGCTTGAAATCAAGGCTTCAATAAATATGCGGGTATTCTCAAAGGCGGTTCGTTTCGTGGCTAGTACCTCTTGTAAAAAATAGTAGTTTACTCTTTTACAAGAAAAGATATCATCACCATTTATTGGTCTATACGTACAAATCTATAGAAATAAATAAAATTCAAGTGCCTGTTTGTGATTTTTGAATAACAGCCTTTTACTGAATACTTATGAAGTAACAAAACATAATACAGCTAAAATAAAAAACCAACAATAGATATTGAAATATTCTAACGAACGACCGCGTCTCGTGAAATCAGCTGTTCTCTTCCTGCCTAGGAACAGAGTTCATTGAACTGTTTGTCGCGCTTGCCGTGTCGATAGGTGCATTTGGCCACCGTCACATTTCAAATGAGGTTATTTCCTCAAACAAATCAAAAATGTGAAATACATTTTTGATTTGTTAAACAATATACAGACTGCGTAACGTTCCTGAAATAATTTCTTGTACTGTACGTCTTAGTATTATATACTGAATTCATCCTATCAGTATGCGGAGAACTATTCCTTACACCCTGTATAAACTCTCGCACTCGCCCTACTTTGGAGTGTCACGGCGAGAGAGTACAACACAATATTAATTTCAAAATTAAATTGATTTCTACGTCTAGTCATAGGTAGAGGACCCATTAGATCTAAAGAAATTGTTTGAAAGGGCCTGGAACAAATTTTTGGTTTACCCTTAAGGCCAAAGGGAGAGTGATTTGCGTGTTTGTAAGTTAAGCAATTATCACAGGTAGAAATTATTTTAGCGATATCTTTAATGTGTGGCGCTACCACAAAACTGTCATAAAAAGCGACCAGATTGAGCTATATTCGTTTACTGTTATCGTTACTTTGAAACCTAAGACGCAATATTTTTTCAATAAGCTCCGCGGGTTTCCATACAAGTGCTCATACTCTTTCCCCGAAGCTTACCTATATCCTTAGGGCGTTTGCTCTGCCTTTTAAGATTGTGTTTTTATGCCCTCTCCACATAAATACGACCCCTGACAATCTAGTTTATTTTATACTGAATTCGGTGAAATTGAATTCTACTCTATTGCGATAAAGCCAATGCATAAACTCCACTTGGAAATTCTAATAAAAATGTTTGCGTAAACGGATTAAAGCTGTTTGCTTTACCATACATAATATAATCGCGCTTGTTATGCCCCAGGGGTTAGGCAGAGGTGTACCTAATAGTACAGTTATAATATATTTAAGGCTCAGGCTTCCGTCAACCGGGCACGAATCTATACTCCGTGTCTGGAAAAACCCAAAAACAATATCCTTGACTCAGGAATCGAGCCCAGGACCTCACGCTCAGTAGTCACGATTGCGACCACCAGAGCAACAAAGGTAAGGCAGTTCCATACATAAATCAAAAAATAAATAAAAATAATAATTATAAAAATTATTATTAAAAAATAAAATTTAATAATAAAATAATAATTAAATTATTATTATTATGTTTGTATACTTTTACATATCTCGGCTTTATAGCCGGGTTTGTGGAATAGCACGGGCCGAAGCCAAGTACTACCCCGGAAAAGAGATGATATGATGAGATGATGATATGACTGAATTTTGCGATGATGAGTTTCTGTGTCTGTTGAATTGTGGATTTGCGATTGTTCGAGATTGTGTGTTTGTGGTGGTGACCACAGATTCATTTTCATTTTGCAAAAATTTTCTGACTATCCTGCATGTATTCAGAATTGCGGCTTTCTGAAGACTTTGGTACGTGTACGGTGGTAAGTCAAGAGTTTTTAGAGACTGGTGGAGTTGTTTGGGAATAACTCCAGTTGTTGATAGCACTATAGGGACTATGGCGACTTTGCTAAGACACCACATTCGGCTGATTTCTATTTTAAGATCTGTATAGGTATTTTGAAAATTTTTCTGCTATTGTTTTTTGTAGATTGTGGGTGTTTGGTACGGCGATGTCTATGAGTTGTGCGGTTTGGTTACATTTGTCTATTAACGTAATATCTGGTCTATTGTAGTGTATTGTTTTATCTGTAAAGATTCCTCGGTCGAAGTACAATTTGTGGGTAGCGTTTTCAAGAGTAATTTTGGGCTGGTATTTATAATAGGGCACAGGCGGGGTGGAGATTAAGTTATATTTTATGGCTAATTTTTGATGTATTATGTTTGCTATTTGGTCATGCCTGTGTTTATAATCAGTCTGAACGACTGCTTTACACGCACCTGTAATATGCTGAATAGTCTCGGAGGAGCTATTGCATCGCCTACATATATTTATTGTTTGAGGAACTCTCATTATGTGTTTCTGATAGTTGCGGGTTTCTATGACTTGGTCCTGAATCGCTATCATGAACCCTTCGGTCTCAGGGAACAATTCTCCACGCCTCAACCATTCGTTCGACGCTAACTTGTCGACGTTAGGTAAGTTAAGGTCGTGTCGATGTCTCCCATGCAGTGACTTTTGAGTCCACTCTGCGATTTTAGTCTGTCGGTCAGTCTGTTGTTCATTGTTCTGTCTTGTCCTGTCATGCATGTTTAAAGGTGTAAGCTTTTTATCATTAAACGCTATTGCTTTGTGTAGGGTTGAAGTGGAGCTTTTATTATGAAAATATGTTCTTAATGTCGTAATTTGCTTATTATGTAGGTTTGTGATATCTATTATCCCCCTGCCACCTTCGTTCCTGGGCAGTGTAAGCCTCTGTACACATGACCTAGGATGATGTCTCCTGTGTTTAGTGAGGGTGATATTCACAATTCTTTGTAAACTTTTGAGGTCGGTCTTGTTCCATTTAATGATGCCAAAGGAGTAGGTAAGAATAGGGATGGCATAACTGTTAATTGCTTTTGTTGTATTTTTAGCGTTAATTTGAGTATTGAATATTGTTTTTAACCTATGTTTAAATTTTTTAGTAAGTGTATTTTTTATTTCCTTATGCATAATCTGTTTAGCTTGTTTATAGCCTAAATATTTGTATGTCCCGGTTTCGTCTAATGAATCTATTATCGCACCTGTCTGCATTTGGTATGAATGTGTATATGTTTTTCCTGCTTTTATTGAATTAATTTTACATTTGTCAATCCCAAATTCCATGCCTATATCGTTAGAGAACTTTTCAGTGACATCAGCTAGATTGTATAAGTCATCAGGGGAAGTTGCATACAGTTTGATATCATCCATATAAAGGAGATGGTTTATTTTACAATTTTGTTGGTCAGTCAGTATATCAGTCATTGTGTCATTGTATTGGAGTTGATAACCGGGTTTCAGAGCATTTAGTATGTTGGAAAGAGGGTTTAAAGCTAGACAAAACCATAGTGGGCTAAGTGAGTCTCCTTGGAATATTCCTCGCTGGATTTTAATAAGTTCTGTTTCCAATATTTCTGTTGATGTGTTCAGTAGTAAACGCGTCTTCCATTTTTCTACAACATTACCTAAAAAGCATATGAGTTGTGGGTGTATTTTATATATTTTTAAAACTTGGAATAACCATGAGTGAGGAACTGAGTCGTATGCTTTCCGATAATCTATATACATAGTGTGTAAATCATTTTTCGTACTTTGAACCTTTTTATGGATAACTGCGTCTATTGTTAACTGTTCTTTATACCCTTGGCTTAACTTCTTACATCCCTTCTGTTCTTCTGTTAATATTTTTTGTGTTTCAAGATGATTATAAATAATATTAGTAACGCATGATGTCATTATTTTATAAATGGTTTGCAGACAAGTAATTGGTCTATATTTTGCTGGATTCAATGAGTCACTAAGATCTTTTAGTAGCATATAAGTCTTACCTTCGGTTATGTATGAGGGAAGTGCTTTAGGGTCTTTTATAAAATCGTTAATATGGTTAAAGAGGTGTGGATGTACATGTGTAAATTTTTTGTACCAGTAGTTGTGTGTGTTATCTGAACCAGGCGCTTTCCAATTGTGTATTCTTTTAATAACGTCGTGAAAAGTTCCTAAATCAACCTAATCAAAAGTCATCGCTTCAGTGTTTGAATGGATTACCTCCTCTTCTTTAATCGATTCTGCTTCGGCGTTGTGACAGACAGGGTTTTCCCAGATGTCAGCCCAAAATTGATGTAACACTGTAGTTGTTGGAAAAGCTGTATTTGTATTATTACTAGGTGTTGTTTGATTTGTTGTTGACTTATATAGTGATCGGTAAAAAAGTTTTTCGTTATTCACGAACTGGTTATTTTGGGTTTTACGAAGTGTGCATTTAGTGTATCGCTTAAGTCTACTTTTTACTACTGCTAGTTTCTGTTTAAGAGTATCTAGGAAATGCTCAAGTTCGGTGTTAGGTTGTTCGTATGTTGTATGTGTTCTGTAGTCTCTTAAAATTATCTCCACTGCCTTGTTTAGTTTTCTACTTCTATGGCCCTGCATATAATGACTCAATCTACCAATTTTTCCTCTGAAAACCTCTATTTTGTGCTCTAGCCTTTTCTGCCATTTAGGTTTGTGAACTTGATGGAGTCTACTTCTATTTTCAGGAGGTTCGAGTGAAATTTTACTACCGTTGGCCTTAGCAGCTGTCCATGCAGCGCAGTATATTATTGTCTGGAGAGTATTAAAATCTGTATCACTAGTAACATGTTCCTTCAAAATTATTTTGTTTATGTAGTTGACTATATTCGCAAATTTTTTTGATGCCTTTTGCTTAGGTATATAACACCTTTCTGTGGGGTGCGTGTCTTTGTAGTATTGTAGTGTTTGCGAGAATATTTCATCTATGTCAGAAATTCTTTCTAGGCTTGTAGGTGGTATGTTAAGATGTATAGGGCGGTCTGTACCTAAGTTATTGAGGTTATCATCATTTATGCCTTCTCCTATGTACTCGATTTGTGATGGCTGTATATTTTCCATATCTTTATTTAGTGTATCTGCATTTGTGTGTGACTGTACATTTCCTACCTCTGTATTTGACCTACTAGTATCAGCTTGTCTTTGGAAAGAGTCTGTTTCAAACAATTCATTCTCCACTATTAATTTTAATCTTTGCAACCGTGCTTCTGAGATGATATTATTATTTACTATTACTCTTTTTTGATCTGATATACGCTGTTCTGATAAATGTGCTAGATCGGGATAACATTCTGTGAATTTTTCTTTTAAATTTTTCCGCCAAACTGTCATATCCGTCTCCATCTTTGTTGCCCTAAAATAACATTTCATGAGTGTTTCGTTGAGTTCTTTAGACCATTTCATTCTACGTTTAGGTCCTAATTGTGAATGCAGTTGTGTGTCTGTTTGAGATGAAAGAAGCTCCAGCTGTGACTGTAATTGTGACTCATTGTTGTGCATTTGTAAATAATTGCTTACTTCAAGCCTAATTGTATCCAGTGTGGTGGAAGGTAGTAACTTCTTGGAAACTATTGCTCTTCTTTGATCTCCAATTCTTTGCTTGGAGACTTTCATGTTTGGGAATTTTACTGTGAATTGGTGATGTAATGATGAAAGATATGCTTTTGTGTCAGATTTTAAGTTTGTGATGATGAGGTAGTTACGCCAAATGAATTCATTCATTTCTTTACTCCATTTCTTTCGCGTAGTAGTTGAAGCATTAGTGGGTGAAGGATTATTGGCTAAAATAGCCTCCGACACATCATCTTCTGCCATTGGTGATAATCGTGATGATGATCTTGATGGAAGTGATAAATATGAAGGTGGTGATGATGCAATTGATGAAAAGATGGTCCTCGGTGAGGACGATGAAGAAACCGATGATGTTTCATCATCTACAGAAGGCATATTTGCCTGATTATTTTTCTTTGCTTTCGACCTTGTTAACATATTATTCCCACGAGTAGCTAGGGACTAACAAAGTCGGCCACAGCAGAGCCCTGCGTTCACTGTGGTAAGGGCAAATAAAACTGGAGGTCCCCAAATATCCAGAGTTGGCACACTAGCGACTAGCCTCTCCCCTAGCCATGCAGCCCTCAGCGTGTGCGACCTTGGCTTAGATTGTGTTGTATCTCTCTTGGTCTGGCCCCTCACCCTTAACCTATCTCAGTTAAGTAAACTCTACCGGAACAGGTTCAGGGCTCATTGGAGCGCACAAGCCCCACCACGACGTCAACGTGGAGATACAGCGGTGGGGTTATTATTATTATTATTATAAATGCGAAAGTAACTATGTCTGAGTGTCGCGCTTTCACGCCAAAACTACTGAACTGATATAAAAGAAAGATACACAGATAGTCTAGAGTCTGAGAAAATACATAGGCTATTTTTTAATACGAAAAAAGAATTGTAAGGGGGGGGGGGATGAAAAGATTACTTTTGGTCACCGACATCCACGCCAAAGCTGCGGGCATCAGCTTGTGCTTAATAATTCACTGTACGCTGTGAAATATATTAGTAGTACGGTCTCTTAAAACGAAGTTTTGATCAAAAATATCGCTCTCAAATGTCCACGGATAACTAATTAATTTAAGCACATTTTTCAAGTCTATTTCTGTCCATACACGAGAAATATTTTTTCATTACTCATACTCTGAAAGTAGGTCATAACATGCCTGCAGAGCGGGTTGAAAGTACTACTTTTCAGCCCTAGGGTGAATCGCTTTCAAATTGTTAAAACAAACTAGGTCTATTTTCACATTTTTACTGAACCATGTTCCAACATTTTATACAGCCAGTGAATAACAGCGCGATTTACAAATAAAATTACATAAAGTTAACTTATGAACATTATGACTTTAATATAATTTAGTTTTAACTATTTCTCTAAAATACCATAGATTTCCAAAATCTTTGCTATTGTTTTAATGATGAACATAAAAAATACTGGCTGTATAGTTAATTCTTAAGTTAACTTTTTATATTATTTTTAATTATTAACTTTAGTATTATGTTGGAACATGGTTCAATAAAAATGTGAAAGTAACAGTTTTTTTTAATAATTTGACCGCTGTCAGTTGACTAGCGATTCTCTCGAGGGCTGAAAAGGAGTACTACGCGTAGAGTACCCGCTCCACAGGCATGTTATGATCTACTTTCAAAGCATGTGTAATGAAAAATATATTAAAGTATAATGTTCCTCTATAACTGTTGATAAAGATCATTACAAATGAAAAGGCTCATTATTCTTTAAGAATCGATTTTACCATCGAAAGGGATTGCCGATCTACGCAGACAATGGCTATCTCTGGCAGAAGTTCCTAATAAACGCTGACAACAGGGATAGTAAACTGGTGAATCGAATTACTTGCGATAAGCTTGTTATATCTACGTTTTATGTTACTGTATTATGTACATTATACTAAGTTGTCTCAATTACGCTTGGTGTTTTTTTTAACGTTGGCAATACCTTAAGGATGTATAGTGCTCATGAAAATATTGCTTTGCACGACAGGTCCACAATTGTGTCTTAAGTTGTTTTATCTATCATCTGAAAATGTACATAATGGACTGAAATAAACAATTTGAGTTTGAACTTTTAAAAATCGCGTGAAAAATATTAGCTATTACTTTCATGACATAACACCACGCCTGTAATTCCCAAAGGGTTATGGAGAGGTACAGGTTAAACATAAGTGGTACATTTCACCACTTATGTCACTTATGTGACGTCATATATCTGTGGCGCTGTCTTTTTTTTTCTTTGTTTAGCACGTCATTAAAATCAGTTTAAACTAAGCCATTTTTTGATCTATTTTATTACATTTTTCACACAAATCACACATCGTGTTATCTAAGTTAGTTATTTGAAATAACATTAGGTACATTTTCGTGACTTTTTATTAGTAGTCAAATAGAATTTACTATTCTGTATAGATGGTTTATTTATGCAATAGTTATTTAACTGCACCTGCATCTACAAAGCTCCTAGACAAAGCATGTCCGAAACGTTGCAAATTCAAATCTGTATATTTAGATTTTCCTCCTTACTGCGCCGTATGCTAAGTTAATTTTGCTTATACATAGTAAGTACATAGTATTGATGTAAATTTAATCAGGCAGGTGGTGACTAGTTTTAATGTAGATACCTATATTTGGTTTTTGACGTTCGAAAAGTGCTGATTATCAGCCTAGTTTGAATAAATGAGTTTTGATTTTGATACTTGGTTACCCTATTTTATTTATTACTTGCCTGCTGCCCAGAAGCATCGCCATTTGCTGTAAAACATAAAGTTAACAAAAAAAACCTAATAAAGAATTATAGACAGATATTTTTCCTTATTTCACGTAAACAAACAATGACGTCAACTCGTGTGACGTCATATATTCTAAGACATTAGTATGACATTTTTTACCGGTAAGTGACGTCACAACCCCCTACTCAAATCTTTGGTGCGTTTAATCTTCGTCAATTTTTATTGATTAGGTAACAAAAAATACGTATCTAATATTTTTCGATAATTTTCAGACGGACTAATTAGAATCATATTTTTTTTTAGTCAGGAAACAATGTTTAAAAATATTTTAATTTCGAAACCCGAAAGAAAAAAGAAAATATTTTTACTAAAATAGAACATCTTACATGATCTTACATGCTTATTTTATGGTTTTCAGCTTCCACTAGATGCTTTAGTTTCTTATAAAATTGCTTTTCTAGGAATCTGTTTTTCATTAATACTGATTACAGGCTTAGTTATAGATAATGGGGTTAGTTATGTAACGGAAAATTTCACGTTCCAAACCTTATTTACGAATAAAAGATCAAAACTAGCTTTTCAGGGTTCCGGGGTACCCAAAGGGTAAAAACGGGACCCTATTACTAAGAGTTTGATGTCTGTCTGTCCATCCGTTTACCCGTCTGTCTGTCACCAGACTGTTTCTTAAGAACCGCGATAGCTAGAGCGTTGAAATTTTCACAAAATCTGTATTTCTGTTGCTATTAAAACAAGAAAATAAATATTAACAGGGGCTCCCATACAAAAAACGTAATTTTCCATTTTGATACGGAACCCTTCATGTGCAATTCCGACTCGCACTTGACCAGTTTTTTTTACTGTTAGGCCTTCAATCTTTCGTCTTTTTTTATTACTACTGAAGTGGGTGGCAGTGGGCGGGCCACGTTTCTCATAGAACGAATTGACGTGAACCCGGGTCAAAGGGTCCCCGAGTGAAGAAAACGTACCGGAAGTCTGAGAATGGGTTACCTCTTCACAAGATAAACTGCTAAGTGGTGACCAAATGAAGGATGCAGGGATTAACTGGATGCGGGTGGTGCCGGAGCTCTCGATATGAATCTTGTGAGAGTCACAGGCCAGAGACAAAAGCAAAGCGTAACAAAGATCTAAACAAGTTTCAATTGCTTACAAAACCTTTTTCATTTAACTGTCCTTTACATTGGCAAAAGGTTTTTAGTACGTTTTGTCATCCAGATTTTTGACTATTCGATCATTTTTATCGCCTGATAAATAACAAGATATCTGGGGGCACGGCAGTGCCCCCGCCAAGTCGAGAAATAAAGTGGCACGGCCGTACCATCCTTTTCTCGAACCAGTTCAGGCCATTTTCGACCTCCTATAACTGTGGATAAAACTAGAAGCCTGATTTTTTTTGTAATCAATTAGGCATTGTATAAACACGGTATATTTCAAATTTCATTAAATTTTAACCCTTTAAGAATTATAACTAATCAAAGTTGAATGCGATGTTGATGTTGATGTGATGCATCGGGCCAAGTCAATCTTTATTTTCTTTTTATCTTTTTCTTTTTTTTTTTAGAATAAAATATATAAACTGACTTGGAATTACATGAATCCCACTACTTTTTACGGTAAAAGAACTGAGATGCGCGGCTTGGCTTTTTTTACAAGTTTTGTTTTTGATGGTATAGCCTTGTCTAAGCTACGGCTATGTCTAGTCTATGATGATGGCGACTTTTTCAGCTAATTTCCTCATCTTGTCAAACCGTCAAAACAAACTGTTTATCCTACATAATCTTGATCAATAATAAACAGTTCCATTATTAGAATAAAGCCATTAAATCCAGTGGACTACAACAAACAATCAGAGGAACGGTAGTCGCTTCATCGCCCTGACACTACCCTCATCTTCGCGACTCGACGACAGATCGCCCGAATCAATTTGCACTTCGCTTTTCACATCCATTTCAATATAGCTTTAAACTTTGTTTGATTCATTTCTGTGAGAAAGCTAGCGATTTGTTTTATTAAAATGTAGTTTCCTTTTGTTTTACAAATAAATTTAGAACAAATAATAAGAACAATTAATTTATTTGCCGGTTTCCAAATTAAGTAGTAGAAGTTTAGAATTTGGGAAACTGTATTTAAGTTTTAAATTTTACATTATATTTAATGTTTCTAATCTTCTAAGAGTTTGAATAATTCTTTATTGAAATTATATAGGAAGAAAAAATGTTTCTACAACAACCAAAAATAACCAGTGAGTAATGGGCCACTTTTGGAGCAAAACAAGTTTATTTTTAGATTTGAAAAGATCAAAGGTGAAAAGAATAAGACCTTAAACTCCGTTAATAATCAAAAGGGTATTGCGAGTGGACATTAAATCAGGAAAAAACAAAACACAAACGCAAGTTACCAACGTGAAAAGTTATTCAAAAATACAGCGGGTAACACTAAAAATATTCTAACAGAACAAAATATTTTACCAGAAAATCTGGGACTTAATCCCAAACCCCACATGAAATACGTTGCTTTTATTCTGACGTTACGTTAGATTGTATTATAACTTTGTTTAGCTCTGGCTGTTGAGTTTGGAATTGAAAATTCCTGACCGCTCGAAAATCTTACAATACTTGAAATGGACATGAAATGTTTTGCGATATCGCTGGGAGCCGCAAAAATGAATGTTGCACGTTGTCAATGTTATATGTATTGATTTATCAAAAACCCGAATTGAAATTATATTTTGATTTTGACAGACGTTACATGTAGTCGTTGAAAGTTGAGATGATGATGATGATGATCCATTTGAACTCATATTAATTCATCAAAAACTAATTTCCGTCTCTGGCAAATCTGTGAAAAAATATCGATGGCATCAATATAAATACAGAATTGGTATTCAAATAAAACATAATTCTAGATTTAATCGAAACAGAGACAAAAATGCTCCTAAATAACATACAGCAAATTCAGTCAACGTAAACAATTAATAACGATCTCGCAACAAAAATCCACCATACCGATTTTTAATTGGGTTAGATCTGAGAACAAAGAACGCTGTAATTACATTGGCCAGAAATATAGCAAAACAAATAACTACTTAACGCCAAATTTAGATTGAACCTTCGCTCCCTAGCGACACAAAGGCCTTGGACTTTATTCTTTATCAATGTACGAATAATTTCCTTTAACAAAATAAACTACAATTTTTATTAAACTACATAGATATTGGAGTGTCCATAAAATACACGGGGCAGGTTAGTCTTTCGAAAGCAATTTAATTTGCATGGACAGTTTGAAAAAAAACATTTTTCCGTTGGTTTCGGGGAAACTGGGATTTCCCTTGTCTGATTTAATTAGTTCTATTCGGTTCTGTGAGTATAATTAATTCGGGGTTTGTAAAATCATCACGCCAACACAAAAACTTCCGAAACTGTTTGACATGAATTATAAATAATGTTCCATTGATTGTTATCTAGTTAAGTGGAAATAAACAAAGAATCGAATGTTTTTGAATAAAATTCTCGTCGAAATCAATCAGGCATCGACAGCCTGATTGATTTACATAAGGATTTCATAAACAAGGAAATTATCGAGAATCTTAAGTCCGTTTAATTTCGATACAAAACGTGGGGCGGAACAAGGTTTCAAGTAAAACCACTTATTATTCACGGTTGGTTTGCTAAAACCACGCAATAGCGGTGTTTTCATTTCATTCCAATGATACAACCTATTTCTTCGTTTCGATCGCCAACTGAAAGAATTAAAAAGCTATTACTGAGCTTTCAGGAATAAATCATTCGGTTTCCGTTGCAACACTCGCTCAGATGGTTTAATTTACATTGAGGGTGGGTTCCGCTTAATTCCCGATCTGAGCCAAATTTAACGAGTTGTTGACTGCAGGCCTGAGCTTTAGGAATTATGCTCAGACAGATTATAGCATCAATATTTAATTTATGAAGTGATTTATTCTGAAAATTTAATGTTGTAAATGATTTTGGGAAAGAGTCAAGCTAAATATTACTTAAGTCTTTTAAAGTACTATGATTCGTGTCGTGTGCACAACAAAATATTTTTACAACAGTTCAAACAAAGACAAATTGAACAAACACAAATCCAATCACATTTTGAAGCCTTTTAACCCACCAAGGTGACGACGATTCCTAGTATTTCACGTGCAAAACCAAGCAAGACTGTCATAAATTTCTTAACTTAGTTAATAAAAGGCAGATTGAGTTAATTAAGTTATTTCTTACTAGGAGTATTCAAACTAGCTCACGTTTGGTTCCAGGTAAAGATGCTGTAACAAATAGAAACGTTTTTACACTGACATCAATAATGTCAATGTTTATGGATGGAGAGGGAGAGGAAAGCCAAAGAAAAGATGGATGGATTGTATGATGAATGATAATGAAAGAGAAAGGAGTAAATGATGCCTTGACGTCTAGCACGGCAAAATGGTAGCAGAAAACGTGAACTAAAAAAAAACGTAATAACCCTCCTTTTGGGCTTCGCCGCAGTCGGGTAAAAATGGAACGAAAATGGAACGTGTTCTATTTATTTAAACTCGGCGCTACAAGGCCAGGAAGATAATGATGATGGTGATTCCGAACCGCGAAATGGGACAGGCTGGTGTCAAACTACGCAGATGCTGTAACAGGTCTTTGACAGCTTTTGATACAACACAAAACATCGTGAGGAAACCGGCGTGTCTTAGAACCAAAAAAAATCGAAGACATGTGACATCTACCAATCCGCACTGGGCACGCGTGGTTGATTATAACTCATCCCTCTCCTAGAGAGGAGGCCTGAGTCCCTGCAGTGGGAACATGATAGGCTGATGATGATGAAGAGAAACATTACATTGATATTTTGCAGAAAGTAACTAAACATTTTCGTTTTCACGTAATTGGCGTAATATTCACACATAACAAGTTGAAATCACTATTTATCAGACACACATATTATATACAAAGCTTGAATGTTATATTTATCTCTTTCAGAAAACATGTTAAACGCCAATATGTAACTAGCTTTTGCCCGCGGCTTCGCTCGCGCAAAATTTGATTTTGATTGAGAAGTTTTAGTTGTAGCCTTTTAGTTTTAGCGTTTTGATTTTAGGTTCAAAGAATAAAGTAATAGGTACTTATAGAAAAAAAGTATCTACAAAACTTCTTTATAGACAATATTCTTCACTTCTAATCTATTAGTTGGTGCCAAAATTACCAAATTACGTAGAATTGCCCGTGTGAGAAACAGTTTTCTCTCAAGTTTATTCCCGCAAATTTTTGTGTCTGCCCTTGGGACTTGTTTATAGTCATTGCAAAGCAGACTTTGAGGGGAAACTGTAATCGCTTAAATTCGAACAGAACATCATTCGGAATTAAAGGAATTCGTGGTACAAATACAGTTTCCCCTTTCGCACACCCAGTTAAAATGGTGGCTTCAACTATATTGCGATGTAACGCCTTGATTTTCAGTCTGGTCCCGTTGCACAGTTTAGGTGGTTTCAAATTTCGCAACAACATAACAGGAGTGCCCACGCGCAGAATAAGCCTATGATATGGAAGACCCGGTGGTTTCAATGAATTGAGAAATTCGACGGGATAATTGATAGCGTCATCTGTGTTGACTACCGTGTCTATCGAAGTATATACCATTTCTTCCCCGCCAAAAGACATCAGCAGTGTGTTATTGATAGCTTCAGCTTGGTCGTTTTTCGGGGTAAGCACGGCACGTTCACACTACCATTCCATAGACATATCGTGAATATGAGAAATATCTGGATAAATTTTTGATATTAACTTTTTCTTCTTCTAGCAATTCAGTACCTAAGAAGCTCAAAGACTCGACGAACAATATCAAAGAAAGGACATTTGTGTAGGCCACTTAAAGTACTCAAACTGCCAGACTCTATTAGTATCGAATTTAAATTTTATCCTTACTTACTTTGACACCCCCTAAATCCTCTTTGAGGGGTTGTTTTACCGTTGGGGTCGCAGGTTGTTCGAAAGAGATACCGTGGCCCTGTCACAGGCAACTGAAGGAACACGGGGGGGTTGTAGTCAGTGAAAGTCTGACACGCCCTCCTACTCCGCCCAGAGCGGGAGAAGTCATTTGATGATTTCCCATTCACAAAAAAAAGGTGGTTTTAAAAAACTAAAAGTGCCTATCATTATTATTTACTGAGGCAAATAGGATTAACCAAATGAATAACATTTTTCATGTAAATTGTATTCCCTGTTTTCACCCCAGGGGTGGAATTAAAAAAAGGTTTGAGATATTTCCATAGCTTGACTCAAAGATTATTTACACCAATTTTCGAGTTAATCAAGCCACTCAGTGAAATCCTTCCCTTTGAAATTGACTACCTCTTTTTACCCCGTTAGAGGTAGATTTTCGAAAAACCCTGTTTCACATTATTCTTTATTTTTGGTTTTAAGTATATATATGTATACTGAGTTTTGAGTTAATCGGATTGCGCGTTAAAATTTTTCCATACAAACTTTGAGACCCCCCAATTCCCCTTTAGGGGGTGGTTTAGAAAAACAAAAAATCACAAAAATCATAATTTACTTAGATAAATATTCGTGCCAAGTTTCAAGTTTATTCAACAACCAATATCCCCCCTTTTTACCCCCTTAAAGGTCGATTTTCCAAAAACCCTTTCTTAGCGGATGCCTAGGTCATAATAGCTACCTGTGTTCCAAATTTCAGCCCAATCCGTTCAGTGGTTTCGGCTGTGTGTTGATAGATCAGTCAGTCAGTCAGTAACGCTATCCTTTTATATATATAGAGAGATAATCAATATTATGGTTTTTACAAGGTCTGTCACATGTTTGACTGAAATATTTGAATCCTATAATTGTGGATTCTTTGTTCGACGATAAAAATACTCATAATGCTTACTCTGTCGCCGATTTTTTAGAAATACGTACAAGACTCACTATTGAAACATATCGGAAAAAAAAACGATTGTTGTAAAAGGAAATAAACAAAAATTGTACAAAATACTATTTACATATCAATGATTCTGTATTCAATTTATCTCACAAAAAAAATGCAGGTGAAATCGGTAAAACCTTTACAATAAAACCAGACCAGAGCCATATATTATTATTCAATACAAAAAAGTTTTACCGTAATACAGAATCGACATGAATGCCGAAGCAGCAAAATTTTCCGTTGGAAAAATAACGGTCACGTTGGAAAACTCGAAACAAAACAAATCCTCGGGAACGGAACCGGTGGCAATAGCTTGTATACCACATAGTAACGGATGTATTTTTACTTTTTATCATTTTTATTGATTCGGCTGAATCTTCAAACAATCGACTGATGAAGCTGTTTTTTAAAACATTCAAAAAGTTTCCAAAGACTGTTTATCTTAGCTCAACTTAAAGCGAACCCCACGTCTTGTCCTCAAAAAATATATGAACTATAAACGAAATATTATCTTAAATCCCCAATAGAATATATTTCCTCTACATCTCATTTTTCATAGGACCGCTTGGGGAATACTTACAAACAAAATGTTCAATCTCTTTACCCGTATAAATCAAAGTAAACGGGAAACGCTAAACGCAAATTGACAACTCAACTGTCGCCCTCGATGAGGGTCGGGGTGTCGCTCTTATGAGAGAATCCCGTGGACTTAGTTACTTATCACACAAGATTATCCTTTTAACATTATGCGGTGAATAATCTCTCTGATACTGGTGGTGAATGTTGAATATAAAATAGGTGGTCGTCTCATATTTTGATGATACTTTTTTTCTTTTTACAACCCCGTGACAGGTAGACAACTCATAAATATGAAACATATAGTGCAATTTACTAACAACTGCGCCACCTTTCAGATCCAAAACCATCTTATCTGTCAAGCTGAAACCAACACACATTCACAAAATTTCATCGAAACCAGTTGATATCGGAGATTAGTTTGTACGAACATAGTGACGTGATTTTTATATTATGTATACTACTTATTATAAAGAGGTACTTGTTTGTAAATTAGTTAAAAAGAGTAATCTTCGATACATAATTATCCAATTCAAACAATTTTTTCACTGATGGAAAGATAAAATTATATTTAGTTAAATCATGCACATAAGCTGACCTATCACAAATTTTGTGGACGAAATCGCGTGCGAAGTACTAGTATTTTAAGATACTCCCCAGTTACAGAAAACCCTGAACGTTTTGACAAGATGACAGCAGGATTGTTTCCAAACTTTGCTCCTGAAAATATTGTATAGGAAGAGGTGCAGAGTTAACATGACAGTAAGAAGGTCACTGGAAACGCGTTATGGACAAATAGGTTATAATATTATGTCTATGAAACTTGATTTGATTTGTTTTTAATATCTAGTACAGTTGTAAGTATCAATCTGCCAAGACAAAATATATATTAAGAACAAGGCCAATACCTAAATGCTTGAAAACTTATAACCTAACCTAATAAATCTCTAACTCCCAACATCGTATACAAAAAGCTACCACATTTTCACTAAATATAACAATATTTAAGTCACTAACAAGATGTCACAGAGGAATATTGACCTATTTGCCTTCGGAAATATCCGATACGCTAATATTGTGTCGGTTCCCAAAAGTATCGGATTATGAAATCGTTGCCAAATGTTAGTACGTAAAGGTATCGTTATGTAATGATAGTTCAGTTTGTCAGCCTCTAGTGAGCATGCTGACCAGGGTTCGATTACCGGGTCGGGCAAGGTGTTATTAAGATTTTCCATTAGGAATTTATCAGTAACAGCCACTGAGTCTGGATTTGTGCCCAGTTGATGGCAATAGGCCCGCCCCCTATTACGTAATACTTAAAAGCATAATGTTCAATCAGAAATTACAAATAGTAATTATAAAATTAATAAACAAAAAAATCTTTGACTCACTCTAAATATGCATCATCCTGTTTAAATATCATTCACTTAGTTATTAGCTTCGACGTGATTCGGATTCCTTTTTTGCGTGCTACCTCACAATTTGTTGTTATAATTATGTCTGAACCATAGAACTTACTATGGTTATGTGTTATGTTAGTTTTAAGATAGTTCTTAAATGTCCGGACAAACCTATATAGGGACGTCACGCGGTTTCGACCGCGTAGTTCCCGTTCCCGTGGGAATACAGGGATAAAAAGTAGTCTATGTCACCCGGGGATAGTGTAGCTTATCCCAACAAAGAAAAAAAAATCCAATCGGTCCAGTCATTTCGGAGCCTTTTCGTTACAAACGAGCCGTTTCGTTTCGTTTGTTTGGTATTAGTGTAGATTATTAAACAATTAGAAAAATTAAAAATGAGACTTAAACATAACTGGCGATATGTGGGTGTACTATTAGGTACACCTCTGCATAACCCTCCTGGGATTGCAGGCGTGATGTTATGTCAGATGTTATGTATATGATAGTTTAGGATGAGGCATTGTTTGTGGGTGCTCAACTTTAGTGACGTCTCACTGAACAGGCATGTCACATGTCAGTAAATTATTAAATAACAATCTTTGTAAAAATCTAATTAAAAGAAACTAAGCTTGTTAGAATAAGCGGTAGGAGAAAAAGTTTAAAAAGTACACCTGTTTGGGATGTTTAGCCGGCTGATGTGAATCTATCTATCTTCTATCTATATATATTACATATATATATATATATATAAAAAACAAAGACGGGTTTGTTACAACACTTATAACTCGAGATCTGCTGGATCAATTTTCATGGTTTTTGTTTAACACTTGGTTAACATTTACGCGTGCGTTCATAACTTTATTTTGCGTGGTAGGTAGTAGGTAGGTAGTAGGTAGGTAGTAGGTAGGTAGTAGGTAGGTAGTAGGTAGGTAGTAGGTACTACTAGGTAGTAGGTAGGTAGTAGGTAGGTAGTAGGTAGGTAGTAGGTAGGTAGTAGGTAGGTAGTAGGTAGGTAGTAGGTAGGTAGTAGGTAGGTAGTAGGTAGGTAGTAGGTAGGTAGTAGGTAGGTAGTAGGTAGGTAGTAGGTAGGTAGTAGGTAGGTAGTAGGTAGGTAGTAGGTAGGTAGTAGGTAGGTAGTAGGTAGGTAGTAGGTAGGTAGTAGGTAGGTAGTAGGTAGGTAGTAGGTAGGTAGTAGGTAGGTAGTAGGTAGGTAGTAGGTAGGTAGTAGGTAGGTAGTAGGTAGGTAGTAGGTAGGTAGTAGGTAGGTAGTAGGTAGGTAGTAGGTAGGTAGTAGGTAGGTAGTAGGTAGGTAGTAGGTAGGTAGTAGGTAGGTAGTAGGTAGGTAGTAGGTAGGTAGTAGGTAGGTAGTAGGTAGGTAGTAGGTAGGTAGTAGGTAGGTAGTAGGTAGGTAGTAGGTAGGTAGTAGGTAGGTAGTAGGTAGGTAGTAGGTAGGTAGTAGGTAGGTAGTAGGTAGGTAGTAGGTAGGTAGTAGGTAGGTAGTAGGTAGGTAGTAGGTAGGTAGTAGGTAGGTAGTAGGTAGGTAGTAGGTAGGTAGTAGGTAGGTAGTAGGTAGGTAGTAGGTAGGTAGTAGGTAGGTAGTAGGTAGTTAGTAGGTAGGTAGTAGGTAGGTAGTAGGTAGGTAGTAGGTAGGTAGTAGGTAGGTAGTAGGTAGGTAGTAGGTAGGTAGTAGGTAGGTAGTAGGTAGGTAGAAGGTAGGTAGTAGGTAGGTAGTAGGTAGGTAGTAGGTAGGTAGTAGGTAGGTAGTAGGTAGGTAGTAGGTAGGTAGTAGGTAGGTAGTAGGTAGGTAGTAGGTAGGTAGTAGGTAGGTAGTAGGTAGGTAGTAGGTAGGTAGTAGGTAGGTAGTAGGTAGGTAGTAGGTAGGTAGTAGGTAGTAGGTAGGTAGTAGGCAGGTAGTAGGTAGGTAGTAGGTAGGTAGTAGGTAGGTAGTAGGTAGGTAGTAGGTAGGTAGTAGGTAGGTAGTAGGTAGGTAGTAGGTAGGTAGTAGGTAGGTAGTAGGTAGGTAGTAGGTAGGTAGTAGGTAGGTAGTAGGTAGGTAGTAGGTAGGTAGTAGGTAGGTAGTAGGTAGGTAGTAGGTAGGTAGTAGGTAGGTAGTAGGTAGGTAGTAGGTAGGTAGTAGGTAGGTAGTAGGTAGGTAGTAGGTAGGTAGTAGGTAGGTAGTAGGTAGGTAGTAGGTAGGTAGTAGGTAGGTAGTAGGTAGGTAGTAGGTAGGTAGTAGGTAGGTAGTAGGTAGGTAGTAGGTAGGTAGTAGGTAGGTAGTAGGTAGGTAGTAGGTAGGTAGTAGGTAGGTAGTAGGTAGGTAGTAGGTAGGTAGTAGGTAGGTAGTAGGTAGGTAGTAGGTAGGTAGTAGGTAGGTAGTAGGTAGGTAGTAGGTAGGTAGTAGGTAGGTAGTAGGTAGGTAGTAGGTAGGTAGTAGGTAGGTAGTAGGTAGGTAGTAGGTAGGTAGTAGGTAGGTAGTAGGTAGGTAGTAGGTAGGTAGTAGGTAGGTAGTAGGTAGGTAGTAGGTAGGTAGTAGGTAGGTAGTAGGTAGGTAGTAGGTAGGTAGTAGGTAGGTAGTAGGTAGGTAGTAGGTAGGTAGTAGGTAGGTAGTAGGTAGGTAGTAGGTAGGTAGTAGGTAGGTAGTAGGTAGGTAGTAGGTAGGTAGTAGGTAGGTAGTAGGTAGGTAGTAGGTAGGTAGTAGGTAGGTAGTAGGTAGGTAGTAGGTAGGTAGTAGGTAGGTAGTAGGTAGGTAGTAGGTAGGTAGTAGGTAGGTAGTAGGTAGGTAGTAGGTAGGTAGTAGGTAGGTAGTAGGTAGGTAGTAGGTAGGTAGTAGGTAGGTAGTAGGTAGGTAGTAGGTAGGTAGTAGGTAGGTAGTAGGTAGGTAGTAGGTAGGTAGTAGGTAGGTAGTAGGTAGGTAGTAGGTAGGTAGTAGGTAGGTAGTAGGTAGGTAGTAGGTAGGTAGTAGGTAGGTAGTAGGTAGGTAGTAGGTAGGTAGTAGGTAGGTAGTAGGTAGGTAGTAGGTAGGTAGTAGGTAGGTAGTAGGTAGGTAGTAGGTAGGTAGTAGGTAGGTAGTAGGTAGGTAGTAGGTAGGTAGTAGGTAGGTAGTAGGTAGGTAGTAGGTAGGTAGTAGGTAGGTAGTAGGTAGGTAGTAGGTAGGTAGTAGGTAGGTAGTAGGTAGGTAGTAGGTAGGTAGTAGGGAGGTAGTAGGTAGGTAGTAGGTAGGTAGTAGGTAGGTAGTAGGTAGGTAGTAGGTAGGTAGTAGGTAGGTAGTAGGTAGGTAGTAGGTAGGTAGTAGGTAGGTAGTAGGTAGGTAGTAGGTAGGTAGTAGGTAGGTAGTAGGTAGGTAGTAGGTAGGTAGTAGGTAGGTAGTAGGTAGGTAGTAGGTAGGTAGTAGGTAGGTAGTAGGTAGGTAGTAGGTAGGTAGTAGGTAGGTAGTAGGTAGGTAGTAGGTAGGTAGTAGGTAGGTAGTAGGTAGGTAGTAGGTAGGTAGTAGGTAGGTAGTAGGTAGGTAGTAGGTAGGTAGTAGGTAGGTAGTAGGTAGGTAGTAGGTAGGTAGTAGGTAGGTAGTAGGTAGGTAGTAGGTAGGTAGTAGGTAGGTAGTAGGTAGGTAGTAGGTAGGTAGTAGGTAGGTAGTAGGTAGGTAGTAGGTAGGTAGTAGGTAGGTAGTAGGTAGGTAGTAGGTAGGTAGTAGGTAGGTAGTAGGTAGGTAGTAGGTAGGTAGTAGGTAGGTAGTAGGTAGGTAGTAGGTAGGTAGTAGGTAGGTAGTAGGTAGGTAGTAGGTAGGTAGTAGGTAGGTAGTAGGTAGGTAGTAGGTAGGTAGTAGGTAGGTAGTAGGTAGGTAGTAGGTAGGTAGTAGGTAGGTAGTAGGTAGGTAGTAGGTAGGTAGTAGGTAGGTAGTAGGTAGGTAGTAGGTAGGTAGTAGGTAGGTAGTAGGTAGGTAGTAGGTAGGTAGTAGGTAGGTAGTAGGTAGGTAGTAGGTAGGTAGTAGGTAGGTAGTAGGTAGGTAGTAGGTAGGTAGTAGGTAGGTAGTAGGTAGGTAGTAGGTAGGTAGTAGGTAGGTAGTAGGTAGGTAGTAGGTAGGTAGTAGGTAGGTAGTAGGTAGGTAGTAGGTAGGTAGTAGGTAGGTAGTAGGTAGGTAGTAGGTAGGTAGTAGGTAGGTAGTAGGTAGGTAGTAGGTAGGTAGTAGGTAGGTAGTAGGTAGGTAGTAGGTAGGTAGTAGGTAGGTAGTAGGTAGGTAGTAGGTAGGTAGTAGGTAGGTAGAGTCCTGACTGACTGACTGACTGACTCATCAACGTCCAGCCCAAACCCTTGGACCTAGAAAGCTGAAATTTTGGACAGAGGTTCCTTTTATAATGTAGACAAAGAATGAAGAAGGATTTTTCGAAATTCAACCCCTAAGGGAGTTAAATAGTGGATGAAAATTTGTATGAAAAATCTTACTTAGATTATCTTACTTAGAAATCTTACTTAGATCCTTGAGTTAATATACTTGAAACTTGGCACAAATAAATTATAAACTTTGTCACTTTTACCTAGAATAACAAATGGGGTACTTTTAATCACGGTTATACGTTCCCGTGGAATATTTGCCGACATCCACGCAGCCGAAGCTGCGGGCAAAAGCCAATAACTTATATGTGTGGTGTTACTGTTATTATAAGTTGGTAATAAATCTCCCAGGTGAATTTAGGACAGTACTTTAGTATCTAATGTCAACCTGGGTGTTTTACCCAGGTGAACATTAGACACTAAACCATAAATAAATACGGACAGACAGGTTAAGTATTCTCTTTTGGCTCTTTCTAATGGCCAAAATGCTAATGCCTGTTTCACCAAAACTACGCGACACCTAAATGTGTTGCTAATAGAAGCGCACTGGTGAATTTTCGACATAAAATAAAAGTAGTTAAGTTTTACGCTTATGTATGTTATTGTCATCGGTGTATAATATTTTAAGTAACTATCCGTCTTCGTTTTGATTTATTTGTAATTTGTATACAGAGTTGATATGAGAGAGGGGCATTAAATTACACTACGTATACTATCAGTGTTTAGTATTAATTCGATACGGTACAAAAATAAAAAGCACCAAAAATGAGGATCTTTTTTTTCAAATAAACTAAATAGCTTACAAATCAGAGTAAAACGCAAACACCCTTTATAAATATATGTAACTGACCTTAGATACCTAGGTAACAAATTGGCAACGTCGCACGCGCGCGTCGCGTCATAGCGTTCGGGCCGCGCAACATCTACACCTATTTCTATTTCTTTTACGCGCGGGATGTTTTGCTATGATTGTCACTGTCGTAGTGAAAGGGCACGTGTATGTATTTATTTTGTTTCCTTGTTTGTATTGCCATCTTTTAGCGAAAATATTTGGCTGTACTTGAACGGCAACAAAACATCTCAGATTTATCGTTTTAAGGTGCATGACCTATGCGTGTAGACATAATCAGCTGTTAGGAAAGATACATCGTGTTCAAACGGGGCAAAAACTTAAAAAATCATTTGCGACTAAACTGATCCTATTTAATTGATTTTTGGTACAGAGCTTGAAAATGGTACCTAGTTTAAGCTGTTTAAAGGAAAGCCTCTCTGTCGTATCAACTTTGTATATCTATATAATAATCTTATTTAAATACTAATTTTCTTTTTTACAGTGCATTTTATAAACATCTAAAAATAAATGCCTAGACACTCATTAAAATACCACAAACAGCTAGCGGTGACAGTTTGCTTACTCATCGTGGAAAATTGAAAAAGCTCAAGAGTTTATCTTTTTCATCCACCTGTCATTTGTTTGAAAGTTTTTTTCATTACTTCTAACTATGTTTTTCTTTGATTAATTGTGTTTAGTAGACATAAGACAACTTAAACCAGGTCTTAAGATGTTAGAATGAACTCAGGACTTGTGCACTCTTCTTCAGAAAATACAAAAACTTTCTAAGCGGGCAAAGTTAATTTGAAAAGCTCCTATAATTTATATTAGGATTGATGGAAGATTACAATTAAAATATATAGGTTTTTATACTATAACGGCGTAATCCCCAAAGGGTTTCGGTAGAGGTGTATCTTTCGCTAGTTTTTTTAAGCCTTGGGTAATAGGGGATGGGCCTATTGCCATCAATAGGATACAAGTTCATTTTCCGTGGCTGCAACTGAGAAACTCCAGGTAGAAAAATGCAATACCACCTGAACCGGGAATTGAACCCAGGACCTCATCCCCATCAGTCCCGCTTGCGAGAACGCTCGCGCGAACTTGCGCTCCCAAACACGAGTAGTAATTGCGATAATAGATTACTCAAAGATATTGATGAAGTAATGAGGTCAGGAAAATATAGAACAAATAAGATTGGCTAACAAATACCACATAATAATTATAATGAGTAGTTAGTAACTCAGGTCTTCCGAAAACAGATTATTATATTCGCTCCTAATACCGGCCTGCCAGACTCTGTAATACCCGTCAAGAACATTTTATGAGATGGTATTATGTACCGTGCTTGACATGTATCTCGCTATTTAGTACCTATGTATATCAAATACGTGTATCTGATGTGTCCCGATATAAGTATTCTCTTTCTTGGAAAAGCTTTTATGTTACGTTAAGAACTATAAGGCAAAAAATTACCTACTTATGACAATAGATGTGCTCATTAAGAACAATAACAGTAACAAAGGTTCCATTACATAGATTTATAGAAGGTTCATTTAATCCAAATATCAATCTTAAAGGTTTTAAAAGAGGTGCCACAATCGTTGATATATCAGCGATCGTTAGAGCCATTATCGCTACAGTGGCTGATTCGAATTGTGTGAAGGCGAGGATGTATGGCGGGGTGACAGACACCAGTTCGTTTGCAACGAATCATTAGCTTCGGCGATAGCTTATCGCGGCTCACACACCCACCGTCACCGTCTACCCATAATACATCATCCGTGATAACAATGACGTCATGTCGCCTAACAGTCTCTTGGATGCCTCGCCGTCGCGTCTAGTCGTTAAAACAATCGTAATTAAGTTTGTAATTTACGACTCGTTACGATTTGACGTTAATTTTATCTTATACAATGACAAGTGATTCGGTGTGTAATTATGCTTAATGTTTGTATTTTATGTATCTGTTTCATCCCATACTCGTACGTTCGGCAACAATGCAATAAAAGCGGCAATGAGTTCAACGGAGAGTGAGAACGCCACTTTTATCTTATCAAGTCTTTTGTCGGAGGAAATCTCATGAATCCGCGCTTTTCATGCCAGTAATAACATTTACTTCGAGAGAAAACAGTTATGCTACTATAAAAAAAAAACACAATCGCTTTAGGCAAATACATTTTTATTTAACTAGAAAGATTTGACTAAGAAGCTTGCTTCCGTTTGGAAATAATGACGTCGTCAGCGCGAGATTACTGGCTGACACCATAAGAATCGTGTAGTCACGTTCTTAGCGGATCTTACGACACGTGATGACGTAATGCAGGCTCGACAGGGATCGTCACGACATCTGCTACGTCATTCCGCCAAATGTCACGCCCGTGACGACGCTTGTTCGGCTACGACAGCCGGCAATTATCTAGAGAGTTTTGGATTTTAGGGCTGCTATACTATAAAGGGCAGTGTTTTATTGGACGGCTTTACGGAACATCATAAAATATGATAATTAGACACGCCGTCGTTAGTAATTACACGCAATTGTTTTATTCTATCTCTATCTTTGTGACATTCGGATGGAATTAAGTGACCACTTGTTTGATTCAGATAAAAAGTCGCTTGCGTGAGTCTTTAACTAATAAAATGATGAAGATCGTGTTTATAGCAGTATTTTCAAAGCACATTATTTACACAGAATTTACTATAATATGTAATAGTTTCCAGGCGACCTTTGAAGTAAAGTTATTATGAAGTATCCATCTATTAATTACTCAAAGAACGTTGTTTTCAGGCTGGGTACCAAATGATTGTCTATATTTTAACAGAACTCATCCCTATATCTACCTTCTATTATTGATATTCATTGGAAATATTATCTATTTCACTATAATTACTTGCTGTGGTTCTATTTTAGGGAACTCATTACCAGTAATACGCACGAAAATCCACACAGCATCATTAAAACAACACTACATATCGCGGAAGTCCCATCGAAATTATAAATAAAGCTGAATAAAGACAAATATATATTGGAACAAGTTTATGTTAATCCCGTAAAGGGTCGCGTTAGATAAAGTTCTTGGATATCATGGTAGCGGACAGTCTTGATACTATCGGCCGCATAACTCCGCGGATTACAACCGGATTAATATCAAGCACTGCATATGAGGAGTACTAATAATAATCAATAATCTCCCGCGGAAACTTTTCCTGAAAGAAACATGTTTTTATGCTTTAATTGGTTTATCGTCGAAAGGTTAGGCGGAGGAGTACCTTATAGTACACCAAAAATTCGCCAGTTGGTTTTAAGTCCCATGTAATCAACCCATCAACATCATATGCCATCAACCGAGCACAACTCTGTACCTGCTATTGAGAAATTCCTGATAAAACAAATCAATAACACTTTGTCCGACCTTTAATCAAACCCAAGAATATATGTATATAAAGTTCTAAGATATGTTAGTGACTAATACCGGTCAGTCTTGGTACTATCGGCCGCATAATTCCATGGATTACAACTGGCTTAATACCAACCACTGCATATGAGGAGTACTAATTAATACTCTCCCGCGGAAACTTTCGCTAAATTGAATTGCGCTCTTCGAGGTTGAGAAATGCGAATGGATTGTGAGATTAGATCGATCGAACCCGATTAATTCACCAAGTTGTACCTAATGTTGGTTAGTCTGAGTTATTGCTGTTTCTAAAATGGAGGCGCCTGAATGTGTTTAGCGGTCTTATCAAATTAGAGGTGGGGGGGGGGGTTACTTTAAAGTTTTTCTGGGTATTGACTTTCTCTGCTGAAATAAGGTTAATAAAGTGCCATTTTTACTTTTCTTTATTAACTGCCTCTTTAATCTATGGTTTTTCCAACAGATTTTTTTCAGTTAAAGTCGGTTGATGGCAATAGGCTCCCCGCTTTTACATGGATCTTAAACATAACTGGCAAAATGTGAGTGTACTCTTAGGTACACGACTGCTTAACCCTTCCGGGATTACAGGCGTGATATTATGTTATGTAAAGTGCCACTTATGCCTTGATAAAAAGACTGAACAGATGAACGAACGAAACTATGTCTATCGTACTCTAGCTAGGTAGAGAGATTCTGTCTGAAGCTAACTCTGAAGCTAGCATTTAATTCTCCGCCTTACCAGTTCCTCCTCAATTTCCCTTTTCAGCTCTTTGATTCAGAAAACACAGCGTTAGAATAATTTGCGTCTAAACAATTTAGACTTAAATATTGTATGTAATATAATAATTAAAATGCTAAATATATACCAAATCCCGTTCTTATACCACCTAAACCGTATTTATTTATTTTTTGTGAAACAAAAAAAATAAAATATGTGCATTTTAAGGACACTTTGACAGAAAGCTGAGCATGGCGAGCCCGGGAGGCGCTCGCGACTTTTGTCGCTGAATAATTCATTTAATCCTTTCAATATCGCCGTCTCAACGTATCTAAGTATGAACGAGTTTTAGCTGTTTTTTGTCATTCGTGTCGTATTGGTTATGCGGCGTGCCACTTCAAGGAGATCACAGAGCCTTCTTTGTAAACTTTCTTAGCAGTTTCTCTTATACAGGTTTGTTTATTTTGCTTCGGAAGTAGCTTTGTAAGCTTCAGCTAATTATAAACCTTTGTGTTCTTATGTGGTACTTATTTGTTGAGCATAATCAGTTTATAAATGTTCCCACTGCTGGGACTCCAGGCGTGCTCTCTATGAGAGGGAATGTGTTATAATCCACCACGCGGGATCAGTGCGGGTTGGTACATGTCACATGTCTTCGATTTGTAGATTATAGTACATGACAGATTCGCCGTTTTTCCATCACCGCTTTGACAGCAGTGGTGATGAAATAAATTACAGAAAGTAAACTGCCTGCCTGCGTTCCAACCCACGACTTAGAGCTCGTAAGTCGGGGCTGCCACCACTGGGCCACCACTGCTCTTGCAATTTTTTGACACCAAAATATTATATTTTTATAAATACTTTTCCATCTCTGTAATAACGACTAGTAACAACAAATAAATACAATAAAATGACAATGTTATTTAAATTCCAGATCAGAATAAACTAGAGGCAAATAAAGCAAACACAATAAATCAGTTATGTGTTAGTTTTTCACTTATTCCCAAAACACATTTTCCAGAACGTTCTCCATTTACGATTCAAAGCACATATTTTATTAGGTGTGTAAACTTTTGTCTGGCCATTGTCTTTTAGCCTTTATTTATAGACAGTAGTATGTTATACCTACTATACTCTGTATGTGCTTACTGTGATGGGGAACAAGCCGGTGACTTCAATATGTAGGTTACGGAATAATATATTTTGTACTGAAGTCGAGATTTGTTCGATAGAATATTCTGTTTTGTTTTCTGAAAGATCTAGAGTAATCCTGTCTGCTGAAGGAAATAGTAGACATATTTTGTCTTTTGGTATCGGTGTTTAAGCCAAACCACTGTTACTAAGTTAGTAAATTGGAAAGGTTTGAGTTTTGATTTGCATTTTATGTGTTCGATCATAATGTGATTTCGAATTAAATAAACGTTCAACGGATTAAAGCTCATTAAAAATGTATTTACTAATCAATAATTACACTGAGTGACACATGGCTATAAACTAAAATATTAAATGACATACGTATCATCAAAAAGAATTACAAAAGACTGAACAAACAGGAAAAGACTTATATAAAAACAGACTGGCTCGCGCGCTGACGGGGCACTAAGCAAAAATAAAAAAATAAGGGTGTCTTAAGGCCTTATCGTATTATTATGGTAACGAGAAACCTTTTCCAAGTAAGTATGTGCTCGCCATAAAAAGTTGTCAACGACATCTACTCGGGAACATTACAATTATCATAATTTTGCTAAAAAAATATGGTGGATGAGTACCCGTTATCCTTTATATCTACTGTCCTTATCTTAATGATTGCCCTTAAGTGATTTCTCAAAGGCTTTGATAAATAATAAAAAGAGGGAAACTTCTAACGAAAGGCAAACAATAATTTTGAGCTCATCAAACTTCACTGTTGTTGGCTGTTGTTGACTTAATTGTATTTATTAATTTCAATTTATTTGATCAGCATTCAGTTCACAAACATTGATTAACTTTTCATTCACAAATAAACAGAAATATGATTTATCTGTTATTATTAAATTATACTGTGATTTTGTTTAATTGCAACATTGGTGAAACCTAGTTGATAATGTTATTGTAGCGTAAAGCGTATACGAAGAAGAAAGTAACAGTAAAATTCTATTCTATTCTGAAGGGCTAGTCCTGCTCTACAAACAATAGAATATCTGATACCTTTTTTTTAATTATTTTTTTTGGCGGGTGGAAAATCATCGAATAACCCCTCCCGCTCTTGGGCAGAGCGAAAGGGAGTGTCAGACTTCGACTGACTAAAAACCACCCATGTTCCTTCTTAGCCCTCTATTTCGAGGCCGCGATAACTAGTGTACAACCCGCGGCCATATCTGCTAACTAACCCACTGTATAAATTATGTTATGAGGAGAGATGAATTGCATGTAACTAAAAAAAAATATGGATAGAGAGAGAGAGAGGCGGAAAAGGGAGTAAATGATGCCGCAACGATTTTTTTTTTTTTGGAGGCTACGAAATCAACAAACGGCTCCTCCCGCTTTTGGCAGAGCGGTAGGGAGTTTCAGACTTCTACTGACTAAAAACCACCCATGTTCCTTCTTAGCCGAGTGTCGAGGCCGCAGTATGCGGGGGAGAATGGAAGTACAACAAACTATATAATAGAATAGTGGACCTGGCAGACGTCGTACTGCCCGGACAGCAGCGCCACCTGCCGGGTCCAAGGCAGCAAAATCACCATTTACAAAATGATCCGCCATTTATTGAATACATTTGTTACAAAAAATGTGATAAATGTAGAACCGCTCGACCGATTTTGTGCAAACTTTACATAAACCATCTACTAAATAGTCCGAACAAAGCCTAAAAAATGGGTTTGCATAGGTGAACCCGTTCTTGAGTTATAAAATTACAACGAAAAGTGGCATTGATTTTTATATACTGGGTGGAATTTTGTAATGCCACCTGGAGGGAAAGTACTCTTAATACTGCAGATAGAAATTTTTACTCAAAGGAAACATTCCTTTATTTTTGCATTCAAAGATTTTCGAAAATTCTCTTATCCCACATCCGGGAAACGATCCGGCTAAAATTTGAAAAAAATATACCCTGTACTTTCGTTGCATCGATCGTTAGGGTCAATTATAAGGATGAAATCTCTCTAACAAACATGATAAATTAAAAGAAAGGAAAACCAGGAAAACTTAAATTAATTAAATTATTTACAAAAAATGGTAAATTAACTAATTAGTTGCTCGAAATGGACTCCATTCTCTTGGATACACAAATTTATTCTTTTAACGAATTCATTTTGTGGTGAATATTATAAATCGTATTCTAAACTTCAGCTCTCAACTCGTTGTCATTCGCATAAGATTTCGTGGAAATTAGATTTTTTACATATCCCCACAAAAAAGAATCTAATGGGGTGAGATCTGGCGATCTCGCAGGCCATCTGATTGTGCCGTTTATACCAATCCAGGTATTAAAATGGTTATTAATGTAGGGTAGGAAGTACAGGGTATAATTTTTTCAGATTTTATCCGGTTCGATTCCCGGGTGTGGGAGAAGAGAATTTTCGAATATCTTTCTCTTATCTTAAAGAAATGTTTTCTTTGAGTAAATTTTTTTATCTGCAGTATTGAGAGTACTTTCCCTCCAGGTGGCATTACAAAATTCCATCCTGTATATAGATACAGGGTGTAAATTAACCCTTCACACAAACGTAAACCAAGCACAGCAATTTTCGAGTACTTAGTACATCAAACTAAATACTCAAAAACTTTTGCTGGGAAACGTCTTTTTTTTTGGGGTCAAAAATCGTTGTTACGGTAAAACTCTTAAAACATTGTGCTAGTGGATGCTTTGAATAGTAACCGGGTCATAGAGGTAATTTAAGTGGAGTTATAACCTGAAAAACTAATATTTACAAAAACAGCTGTGAAAATTTTGGAACTTTGACCCAAAATATCTCCGTAACTAGGGGGTTCCCAGGTATGGTCTAGCTAGAACAAAAAAAATATCGCAGTGGTGGGGAGAACAAGTGCCTTTAGTTTGTGTTAAAGGTACTTTTACACCCTTTATTGATTTACTGGGATAAGGGCAGGTAGATGTTGATGTTGAACCTGTTAATAAGTAGAATAAAAATAATAGACAAAATATATGGAAAAAGAACCACAGGTCATACAAATTTGCGTAACTTTATTTGCACAATCTACGATTGCCGCCGATATTTTTTAATTCGTTTCCACTAGCACTTTTGTTGGAGTATAAACCACGAGTACCGAGTACATTTTCGATTCTTTTAATTCGCCGCTGTTACCCTACATGTACACAGGCTTTAATGTATCAAGTGAGCGTAAAACCAGAGCCCGTTGGTTTGTTTGTAAGTCCTGGTATGTAATGCGGTGCCGTTATGCAGTGGCACTCGTAACCGTAATTACCGTATGTCAACAAAAACAAACGTAAATTGTTGCTAATTGTACTGTTTTTATTATTACGTTGAAATAATGGCGGTCCGTGTTGGTAAAAGGGGCTCAGTCGGAAATAAACTACTAGGTTTACTAACTTAAAAAAAAATATGATTCTAATTAGTCCGTCTGTTAGATTGTCGAAAAATATTGGATACGTATTTTTTATTTTATCAAATAAATAAAAATTGACGAAGATAAAACGCGTCAAAGATTTGAGTGGGGTGACGTCACTGACCGCTAAAGAATGTCATACTAATGTCTCAGAAAACGAAGTCACACGAGTTTTCAAAGCACTGTGTCGTCTTTATTGTCTGTTTACGTGAAAAAAGAAAAAATACGTGTCCAATATTTTTTTGGAAATCCATCTGACGGACTAATTAGATTTTTTTTTGTTAACTACCCTATTGTTGACATATTTGTCTTACCGATGATATCGATACCAGAAGTATCAATTAACGTAAGGGACATTTTGGCGAAAATGAGTTATATACATCATTGGATTCAGAATTTTCTGCTCTATCGATTGGTATTACTAAACAAATTCTATCGTTGAAAAAAATTCCCTTACGTTACAAAAATTTGGCCTGCGTAAAACGATTTATGAAAAAAAAAATGATGTAACAGACGTTAACATTTTTTTCTCTCTGAAAAATAAAGTAAGTCATAGTGTTAAATAATTTACAACCTTACCTTAAACCTCAAATCAGTCGATTTAAATAGCATGTCCCTTACTTTAATTCATGATTAGAGTTTTTTAAGAATTATTATTTTAAAAATTGTGCGAAACCGGTATTATGGCTGAAAAGGGAGTTGAGATGACGAGTAATAGATAAGTATGGAAGAAGATGACTGTTGATGTGATGTTGCGCCTGGGTAGGGGCCAGGGATAGATGGTGAGACATACCTAATTCTTCTTAGCGTGTCGAAGAAACTCTAAATTATGGCAGCCCTTTTTTTGGGTGTGGGAAATATACAAATAACCCCTCCCGCTCTTGGGTAGAGCGAAAGGGCGCGTCAGACTTCTACTGATTAAAAACCACCCATGTTCCTTCTTAGCCCTTTATGTCGAGACCACTGTATCTCTTACAACATCCCGCAGCCCCGGCGGGAAATTATGTCAGCCCTGAACTGAGCTTTTAGTTTGTCTATTTTGATAGTGGTCGATGAAATCATTATGAAGAGATCTGTTCTTCTGTCACTAAAAAGAAAACTCATAGACATGTGCCTTCATATAAGGGAAGATTGAAAGCTCTAATAATAACATCACTCCTGTTAAACTGACAGGGTTAGGCAGGGCTGTACCTTACCACTATGCGTAGTTATAGACTTAAATGTTTCTCTGATCTAATTATAGGAAGAAGGAAGACGGTATACAAATGGCGTGTGATGTGAATAAAAATAACACCATGTCTTTTTGCCAAAAAAGGGTTTAGCAAAGCTACCTTAGGACTATGCATAGTAATTTCCTAAAATGTGTTCAAAACCTAAATTGTTATACTTGCTAAACCACAAGCAATGAATGAAAAATAAATAAAAATAAAATATCTTATTTCAAGAACCCAGACTTACACATACACTTCCCTCAACAATGAAAACTCGTGCATGAAACAATAAATCTAGTAGCAAAGCCAACCTTGTATTATCTTCGATATTTTTGTGTAGCTCCCACATCAGAGAAACTTTTCAGTTCGCAGTAACAAGGTCCAACGTCCGGGACTAAATACACAAGAGACAGTTAAATCTAAGTCAAGTTTTTCTCTGACTACGAACAATTTAATGTCCGACTGCCCCGGAACGAAAAACTTTATCTAATTGATGTTATTAATGTTATTTACTCCATTCGCACTTATTTACTCTTAGTTTTAAAGTTGCTTCTGCCACTGTTTGGTTAAAAGGATTTTTTTAGTTTTTAAACAGAAATTAAATAAAAGTGTAATTATGCAACTCTAAACAACCGAAAAATTTAAATTGATGGAAATAATAGATGCAAATTATTATAGCTTACTTAGACAGTAGTTAAGAATTTAATTCATCACGTAGGTGTCTGTAAATCTTTTAGGATTTTTTAGACGTAAGCAGGCTGTCTTGAGCACTATACTTTTAGATATTACATAAATGAACATCGCGCCAGTAATCCCCGAAGTGTTAGGCAAAGATGTAACCATGAATACACCCACATTTAGAAGGTAGCAAGCCTACACCAACAACTGGAAACAAAAAAAAAACAGATAAGATTACTTTGATAATTAATATGAATTTAATAATACTACCAGTAGGTACTAAAAGAGCTGTAATGTCGTGCCACAATATTTTAGCCGAAATCTCTAAACAGAACTGTCCCGTAAGAGGAAGAAGCGATAACAATATAAAATACTGAATTTTTGAGTGAAACCCATTTGAGTAGCTGCACGATACCGTTCTTAGCTCGGTCCCTAAGGGATAACATTCAATGTTATAGCTCTAAAGCTTCCTTAAAGAATAAGCTTTTGAACAGGGGAAACTCCATCAAAGTCAGTTCACGGGATTAGTTTACACAAGCACATGTTGCGACTTGATTACATTATACTATGAGGAAAAACTGAGATGAATATGTGGTTTTATTCGTGTGTTAACCAACCCTTTCACACGTCATCATAATATATTAATATGTATTGGAAGTGTCGGAGCCGTACGGGAAATTCCGATCACGCATCACGTAAACGTACGTAATACACCTCACGATTGGACCAGAGTAATTTATGAAATTGATACACCTTCATAAAACGAAACCATTGGCACCGCGCGTCATATGTTCGGCCAAGTTGGACCGAAACAAAGTTTAAAGGAAATTCAAAGTCCGCACAATAAAAAAGCTTGCCCCGTCAAAGCTTGCCAACAACAGCGCGAAGTTCAAAATCGGATACAAAACAACAAGTCCAAGTTACGTGGCGTAAAGTATGTCCCTCAGGACATATCCGCGAACAAAACTCTAAAATCGCGTCGATATCTTTGAGCAAAAACAAACCCGGCGGCCAGGGGCGGGAGTTGTCATGGAGCCGCGTAGTCAGCGAGAAATGGAGTAACCCATTTTAAACTAGAATGAATTGCACGTCGTGGACTGCAGGTTCGCTGGAATGCTGCCCACTGACAATAGTTTACGTATTGACGGAAATATTCGCCAACGTGTTGGTGTCACTGGGGACCGGGGCAAGTGGTTCGCAAAGTTTGTTAAAGGTACACGTCTCTTGAGGGTAGTTCTATTTACGAGTCGTTCTTTTTTATTAAAACTTTATAACAATTTCCTTACACCAGAAACCTTTCTGAATGCTGAAAGAAACTACAGTTTAACTCTTCAGCGATGCATTCACTGAGTACAATAGCCTTATATCAAAGAGAAGCTGAATCAGCTTCTAAGTATAAGTATGTCACAGAGCTTCGGCTAATAATGCTATCAAATTCAAATAATCCCAAAACGATTGAATCTAGCTACGTAATATTGATTAGATAAAGCATTTCCTCGCATTTGAACTATTGAATTCAAATCATCATTCTCCCGCCTTGTTCCTAATTTTATTCGTGGTCAGCGTAGTAGATTATCCTTTCCACTTCTTTACCTCTCCTCATCCGCGTGGAATATAGCCTAAAAACTTTCTCGATAAATGGACTATCCAGCACAAAAATGTTTTTAAATACCAACCATTACTTCCTGAGATTTAACCAAAAAAAAACATTTAACGCTAAACCGATTTATAACATTGCTTTTTTATGAATCCTCTGCAGATGACGCGTTGAACCAAACAAAAAAACTCTTCAGTTTTATAATAATAGCAAAAAATATAGATTTAAGCAATTTGAAAACATCCCTAAAACTGTTGGATGATCGTGATGCCTGTGTGTACTCCGTGAAGCGACGGCAGACACGCCCCGGTAACTGGACACAAACTACCGCACCAATATTGACTTTTGCTCCTTGAAACTTCCTCATTGTGTCCCTAATTACAATTTTTATTCTAGCTTCTCCCTGCCGAATTATCCTTATATCATCGACTATGAACCTATCTACTATAAACTCCTATAGACCACAATGCAGTTGAAGATATTTGCCTACATTTAAAACCAAATTTCTAATAAGGTTTGTTAAGCGTTCGATGCAAATTTTGTAGTAATACAATTTGAATCCAATGCAAACTTGCTCTGCTTCCGAGTAATAGATGCTTCCAAAGCAATTGGAATTATTAGTACGCTTAACTATAAGGCTAAATCTTTGTGTGATCAAATTGTAGTATTGGTTTAGGTCGATTTTGGTACGGACTATGCGTTCGAAATTCAAGCTCAAACAGCAATGTTCGTCTTTACATAAAAAACCCAACAAGAGACAAGATGCATTAATATATGGACGAAAATTTCACATCCGTATGTCATACATCTTTCTATCAAACAGCACACATTACCATAAACAAGCAAAATAGGACAAACCCAACATTCAACACTGGCGCAAATAGAAACAAAACACTGTTGTGTTAACAGTACCGTTTAACTACATCCTCCAGCAATTTGCGTAAACGATGCCCACGCGCAGACATTATTGCGTCGTATTACAATTTGTTAACGCATCCCGCAGCCATTAAAACTAATTCTGCCTGTACTTAGGTCTGCTGTACCTATCCTACACGAGATCAGGGGACCAATGGCCGCATTAGGATAATCTAAATACACCAATTAAAAAAACTTTTTAACAAAAAATAAAACCATTTTTTTGCGTTTTATTTTTTGTCGATGTCGGTTTTATTTTTTTTTACAAAGATTTTATTTTTCACTTTTTAGTGATTCACATGTGCTAACGACTTCACAACGTACCGGCGTGATGTTATGTTATGAACTGGTGTAAACAATAGACAGACATGGGATTTCAGCAATCCCAATCCATTTGCTATCATTTAGACATCAAAACGACCTCGTTAACTTTTTACTAGTAGAATAACAAAACATCACCGATTTTTCACTTTTTATAATTTTGTTTTTCTGAAGTCAGTTTTTTTTTTCATTTTTAGTTGTAATCCTATACAAATATTTACTATGCATTTAACATTTAACCAAGAAACCTAACCCTTAATCTTCAAGATTCCTTTATTATAGCTTTCAACTCCTAACCGTTGAGGAGTAGTACCTTCCAAAATCATGTATTCAGCTCACCTAGATAACCTGAAAGAATACAACCATATACAGGTTGTAAATTAACCCTTCACACATACGTCAAACAAGCATTCTGTACCATCAAACTAAGTACAGGTCTATGCAATTTTTTTTTTCTGGGAAACGACTTTTTTTTTGGGGTCAAAAATCTCATTTTACGGTAAAACTCAATGTAGCACTCTTAAAACATTGTGCTAGTGGATGCTTTGAATAGGAAATGGGTCATGGAGGTAATTTAAGTAAAGTTATAAGCTGATAAACTAGTATTTACAAAATCAGCTGTGCAAAATTTGGAACTTTGACCCCCAGTATCTCCGTTACTAGGGGGTTCCCAGGTATGGTCTAATAGAAAAAAAATATCGCAGTGGTGGGGAGAACGTTTGCGTTAAGGGTACTTTTACACCCTTTATATGCGTCCCTATGATAATTATATTATTAAGGAATTATCGTCCAACTCCTAACCGTTAAGGAGTTACCTATACTTTCCATCATCAGCTCATCAACATGAAGTGATAACCTAATACCCTGAAAGAATACAATTATCACTCCATAAGCATGTATAATTGAGAAAGAATTTTCTTTTAACTCCTAACCGTTGAAGAGTTGTACCTTCCATTATCATCATTGAATCCACATGATATTGTGATGATCAAAAATGTATGAAAAACGTCATAAGTGCCTATAAAATTTGAGGGTTGGCCTTGATTTTCCTGGGATCCCATCATCAGATCCTGACTTTGTTACAATAGGACAGCCTCGTGTCAATCTAATACCCTGAAAGAATACAATTATCACTTCATAAGTACGTGTAATTATGAAAGAATTTTCTTTCAACTATTTTATAGAGGCAAAAGTTATATTTTTGTATGTAGCGAATAAACTCAAATACTTCTGATCTGATTTGAAAAATTCTTTCACCGTTGGGATGTTACGCTATCCCCTAGGTTACTTTTTATCCCTGTATTCCGACGGAAACGAAAACTACACGTGTAAAACCGCGTGACGTCCGGTATCCGATTAATAAACTTGTATTGATTTCATTATCTAATGTTCGCGTGTGTACCCCTACCCACCTTTACTTCCGTTCCATAGAATGTGTGCCTGTGACATTATGTCTGGAAACTTCGAACACAATGGACCCCAATGCTTACTTGCGCGGTTTGAAGCCAAAGATTAATGAATGAACGGGTAACTTAATCTATCTGATCTCCTAGCGTGTACTCATCGCTTCCCAATAAAGAAAATTCTACATTAGTTTTGCAATTTTGAAATTAGATTATCATGTACTAGCGTACGTCACGCGGATTCACCCTGGTAGTTTCCGTTTCCGTGGAAATACAAAAAAAAATATAAATGAAAAAATAAGTTTAAAAACTAAAACCCGACTACGAATAAAAACGCAGACTAATAAAACCGAGGTCTTAAAAGTATTATGCAAGGAAAATCGTCTAGTAAGTAGATAATTTGATGAATTATAGAGGACAGTCGTAGTCGCATGCCACCTTGCTAATGGCAACTAGCAGCTGACTTCTGTGTCAATGAGAACGCCATGAAGGCGCATCAGGTATCAGTGGCATGCGACTACGGCATTCGTAGTCGGGTTTTAGTTTTTATACTTATTTTTTTATTTGAATTTTATTTTTGTGTGTTATTCAATATATACGTAATAATATGTTACTTTCATAATGTAATATTCTACTTAAATGCTAAATACTAAAATGCTATTATTCTGTGTCAGATTTCCTTATAGATAAAATATAGCCATATTATATTATATTAATTTAGTTTTTAAATTAATTTTGTTTCGTTTAAAATTATAAATTTGTATATGAATTATAATAAGCACGAATTTGTACTTATTATTGTTTAGAAGTATAAACTTGTATAATAATAATTTATAAATATAAGCACGAATCTGTGTAATTGTTTATAAGTATAATTTTTTGCATGCCAAATGGTAGAATGTACCAGGAACAAAACTACTACTGTAACACCTTAATTGTATATACCTACATTCATTGCAAATAAATAAATTCTATTATATTTAATGTTGGTTTGTAATTTACATAATACGAGTAAATAACACAGACAAGACCGCGAGAACTGTTTGACCGCAATCTAAACTTATGTGTTGACTTGATAATATTATAATATACATTTTTGTGACGTACTCGCCAAGACCTTTCATTTGATACCAAACATATTATGATTATCTCAATTTATTATGCTTAGAGCTTAGAATTTGACATTTAAATTGTCATAAAAACAATTGTTAACATTTATATAGCCTATGTCACCCGGGCTATTCTTACGAATCTATTGACTCCTCATTTATTAAAATACGTTCAGAAGTCTAGGCGCTACGGCGGAATATACAAACATACATACATTTCATGCATAGACAGCCAAAATCATTACCCTTCCTTTTGGCTTCGCTGTAGTCGGGTAAAAAAGTAGCCTATAATGTCACCCGGGAATAGTGTTACTTCCCTACGGTGAAAGAAGTTTTCAAATGGGTCAACTAGTTTTTAAGTATTTTCGTTACATACAAAAATACAAATCTTTCCCCTTTATAATATTAGCACGGATTTCATAGAAGTTTAAATAAACAAACAATAATCAAGTGGTATATCTACAAAGGGTATCGTATTACCTAGTATTAACTGGGTTGTGGAGGTCAGATAGGCAGTCGCTCCATGTAAAATACTGGTATTCAGCTGCATCCGGTTAGACTGGAAGCCGACCCCAATATAGTTGGGAAAAGGCTAGGCAGATGAATCAAGTGGTATATCTGAATGAGAGTTACTGCGAATCAAGTTGAGAGCCATGCGATTGAGAAAGCCTATGTCCAGCAGTGAAGTAATGTAGTCTTTTTTATTTTTTGGGGTGGGAATTCATGTTTTTTTTTTAAAACCACCCATGTTTCTTTTTAGTCCTTTGTGCCGAGGCCGCTGTATTTCTTTTGAAAAACCCGCAGTCCCGACGGGATCTGCTGTAGTCTGATGATGAATCTAGCCGTACATTCGCGGACTGAACCCCACAAGAAAAATTCTACTTTCTATTTAAATAATATCTACAGTTCCTGGAAACCGTCATCTAAAAATATCAAATAATTAAAAAACTACGTCGAGTTGGTGTGAAAACTGAAGCTGTGCATACAAAAATGTATTAAAAATATTTCCCACTTTGACAGGCTGACATTCAATACCCTTTGTGTACAAAAACATTTTCTAACAAAAAATCAAATTCTAAAACCATAAAAAAACATTTTTCACTAAAAAAGCAAAGGTTCTAAAACTAACCACATAAACTGTATACTGGCCATTACCAACATCGATACAACCAATATTTGATATATTCCCCAATCATAATAACACACGCTTCGTCTGCGCGCTAATCACCAAATATTAAGTTGTGCGAAAATAATACCAGAGAACAGCAATGTATCAAATCATGTAATCGCATCTATCTTCAATAGTAAGTAACAATCACTCCAGTAGTCCATTTGATTGATCCTCACCGAATTGGTATCCGGCTTGAGCCAATAAAGATCTTTTTGCCAATTGGATGGGATCAAGGAACGACCGGGATGTCGGCGACCGGGGCAACACTCAACGCCGCAACTGGATTTTGATTATTAGCTTTACATTCGTTCTCTCAAATCTACCCATAATCTGTCTCTAGCCTGTCATATTATTGTTATCTTTTGCTTACAATGTTTGAAAATATGGTTTTTCAAGAAAACTAAAACTTAAATATCCTAATATATCCTACTAACATTATAAATGCAAAAGTTTGTGAAGATGTATGGATGGATGTTTGTTACTCTTTTACGCAAAAACTACGGAACGAATGTGGATGAAATTTTACAGATAATTTATAACCTGGATTAACACATAGAAACTTCTTATCCCGGTAGTGTGATCTCGTGGGATAACTATCGAACTCAACGAGGGCGAAGTCGCTGACACAAGCTAGTAATAATCATAAATGCGAAAGTAAGTTTGTTCGTTACCTTTGCACTTAACCAACTAATCTATAAACTTAAATATTTACTTAGCGATTAACAAATACTATAGTGGACCAGCGTCCACTATAGTACTTGTTATTAAGATTGTTTTGCGTTTCCGCAAAACAATCTTAATAATTAAAAAAAAATTAAAAGGACATCACAAAAATATATGATACTTATATGTTTAAAAGAAATTCAAAGTCACAAAACCTATAAACAAACAAAAAAGTTAATCATCTGCGAAAAATTTTAGGCGACGAACGGAAGAACAAACACAAAATAACTAAAAGAGTCAAAGAACACTACCTTTCCTCTCCAGTATGATTCATTATAATATCATACATAATATATATTTTATTTGTTTATGCATTTTAGGATTATGTATATATCTATATTTATTATTTAAGGTTAAGTTAGTGAAGGCACATTTACACATTATTCTTTTCCTTTTCTCACACACTATTGTCTACATTTCTTCTTTATTTCTCCTTTAGCAGGTCAGCTGGCAGAAATTTCTTGAGAAATAAGCAGTACCTTTGTACTCATATATTATTTTATGTTATTTTCCTGTGTTGTCTACTGTGTGTACATAAATAGTAAAATAAAATCTCTACGTCTGGGTGTTTGTGTATGTGAGTTTAAATGTTTGTGAACGCACCCACGATACAGAAGAAATTCCTAGTGTGGGGCAACATTTTTATTAAAAAAAAAAAACTTTTACGTTACTAGGACACAATTCAGTTAAGCGCATTTTTCTATATTACAGTCATCATATGTCTGCCCCACTTCCTTTAGTTTTCGAAAACAATATTTTTTATTTTTATGCTTTCGCTTTTCGCCTCGTAATGCTTGATTATTAATTCCTTTAACTTGCCCCTACAATATAATATTACCCTATCATTCTAAACGATGTCAAACTGGTAAGCAATCAAGTCATTTCTCAAAGTTTTATTCAGCCACAAAACCAAAATATGCAGTGTATTTACGATAAAACAGGAACACTTCTAAATGGAAATTCCGGAGTAGGTTCGTTAACAACCCAACTTTATTCATTAGCGTGTATTGTCTACCGAATTTATTCGTCAGGTCGAACACGGCCTAACTCTGACAACATTTTCTGCTCCTTGAGACTTCACTAAATAAGTATTTTCATCGTATTTTGTTTATCTTGCAGACATAGAATGGTAACTTTAGATACTCGTAACTTAAAAAGAGTTTAATAACATCGAAGTATTGTAGATAATTAGTATTTATCGATGACATAATGGTTAGATAAGATGTGTCTGCTGAGATGACGAGTATTATAGAAGTATGGAAGATGTAAACATACTGCGCCAACCCCAAATAAATTGGGATAAAGTCAGTAGAATGATGGTGATCGATGACGTAATGTGAAGTTAAATACCAAACAAAATTGAACCTTATATTACTACATAATCTTTGTGTACATAATAATAAGTAGCATAAAGCTCTTTGTGGGAGCTTCACCCATTCGTATTAATACCGGTTTAATAAACGCGGCTTTTTGCGGACACGAAATTTGACAACCCTTTGGGGTTTTTTCAGATCACAAAGTCCCATTTTGGGACATCGTATTTTTATATTTTAAATTTTGTTACATTTATTACCTTTTAGGGCCTTGCCTTTAATAAAAGCGATGTTTGAAAAGTGATCAAAATAAATAAATGCCTTTTTCAGTCATTATTTTTATCGTGTGTTTACTCATTTGTTTAAGTATATAACAACTTTTTTAAACATATAATATGTATAAAGACGCTAAGTAGAAGAAAAATTGCATTGTTGGAATACCTTCTTCAGACCGCGGCGGCTGCATTTTCTAAATACGCCCGCCCGTTTGAAAAGCGAGCCGACGACCACACCTTTTATTTTGGAATCATGGATTTTGGTAAACCTATTGCGAGATATTAGTTGCTCTCATTCAGCGCTTATTTGTCTACGTTTGGTTAAAGTTTAAATACATTTTATTATCTGACTAGCTTTTTCCCAACTGTTTTGGGGTCGACTTCCAGTCCAACTGGATGCTGCTGAGTATCTATATTTTACGTGGAGCCAGCCCGATAACCGGTAATACGATACCTACTGGTTAGACCGGTTGTCAGACTTTTACACCACTAACTGCCTGTGACGGCTGTCAAAGATCTTCAAATGACAGCTGGGATCAGCGCCTTATCATTATTTCACAGGCCTAGTAAACTAAAAAAGAATGCATGGCTAGGCTGACGATAATCATAATCTCAAGCAACATTTATAAATAAGCACGCAAACTGTATGATTATGACGTTGTGGTGTCAACCATACCTAATTATTGAGGTATGTCCATCAGGTCCCCCACACTCATTTATAAGCTTTCCTGAATTAAATGCATCGAAATTATATTTGCGATTGTAATGACAATGAGGGCGTGACTAATTAAGTTCTCATATTATTTTATCTGAAGCCAGGTAATTAAATACAGGATTTTAAAACAAGGACGACAAAAGGATAAATAACTGCCTCGTTGGTGTAGTGATCGCAATCGCGGTTTGTTGAGCATGAGGGGTTGGTTCAAAGCTGGTTCCGGCAAATTTACAATTGTTTGAATTTGTTTGAAATTTGCAATTTGTTTAACTCCTTATGGAGTTTCTCAGTAGAAGATATTCATATTCATTTATTTGCATTCCACAAGGTAAAGCATGGTGTTAACAAAAAAGACTTAGCGATAAGAGTCATTGTAGACCCTGTCAGGGCAAAGCAAAATTAATTCTTACATGCAAAGAATTTAAATATACATGAAACCGAATAATTTGATAAACAATTTAAGAAAAAAAAAATATTTTATATGTCAACTACTTAAAGTCAGAAATAAAAATGTCTGTCGTACATAGGAACACAGCCAAAAATTAAATTATACATGAAAAACAAGATAATTATTTTAAACTCACAAAACAATAACAAACAATTAACACGCATAATATATTTCTATTTCTATTAGCTACGAGATTCATAGATGACTCTGCCCTGTAGTGTAAATGTGGTGTTCCCCCACAAACGTTGGAACACTTGATATCGTGTTCTGCCTGTCCCGTTACTTGCACATTACACGAGCTGATGGACGGAACAGAAAATGCAAAACTCGTCGCTAAATTTTCGGCTGACTCAGTTTAAATATTGTCATCGACACGCTACGGAGTCAGGCTTCTTGCCCACTTGACGGCAATACATTCGCCCCCTATTACATGGAACTACATAACTGGCAAAATGTGGATGTACCTACTATTAGGTACTCCTCTACCTAACCCATCGAAGTTTACAGCCGTGATTTTATGTATATCGCAGACTGAACACCGAGGCACAATAAATTAGAGTTGTTATTGATTATTGTTTATTTAGAATAACGCCATCTATCATCATTTGTCGGATACGTCAAGCAGTGTGCTTGGGTGAGGTCGATACAGAGCGTGGCAGGTCTGGTTTAACAGCTGTCAGTTGACAAATGTCAGATGTCAGCTGTCAGTGGTCGGTTGTCGTTGACATTAGACGCATTGGACGAACGGGAACGCGAACGGTCGTTCTGGCCGCCTGTATCAAACTTACCGCGTTTCCGTACTTTAATCCATTTCCATTGGCTTGATCGTTTAAGATTTTGTTGATTTGTTAATGAATAGGCGGTTGTAATTAGTGTTAAGACAATTATTTCGTACCTCCACCACGTCGAACTTGGACTCTGCCAACGATGTTACCAAAATAGTTGAACTACCTTCGTTATGTATATATGATGATTAAAAGTCACGTCAACTAGACTGTGGAGGTCAGATAGTCAGTCGCTTCATGTAAAATACTGGTATTCAGCTACGTTCGGTAAGACTGGAAGCCGACCCCAATAAAGTTGGGAAAAGTGTGCGCAGATGATGATGATAATAAAAAATGTAACCATGACTTTACGATTACATCACTATAGCATTAAACCTCAACTGTCGTCAAAATACGGAACGAACGATTTAACACGTCATGTCGAATCCGATAACATATTGAAAAAGTTGTTGAGACCCACGTAAGTTCAATTCACAGCGATGTTCACGAGAAATTCGTCAATGCGTCTTTAAAACTTAAAGAATGACAGCTTTGGTAAAACTTTTTGACGGTTTTATGAATCATTTATTATCTTTCCAAAGAAATTAATGTTGAAAAGCTTGTAAGGTTATTTTCTCTATCTTTTCAGTTTATTTTGATTAATTTTCGTAATTATGTCAGCTGTGTCGACGGGGCGTTCGTGTTCCACGCGCGCCTCAAACAGATGTCAGCAACATTGCAGGGGCCCAGACGCAAGGCCCGACGCCTGTCGGGGCTGCGGGTTGTTCGAAGCTATCGTGGCCTCGGACATAAAGGGCTAAGAAGGAACATGGGTGGTTTTTAGCCAGTAGAAGTCTGACACGACCGCTTCGCCCAGAGCAAAAGGAGTCATTTGATGCTTTCCCATACTCCAAAAACAAAAAAAAAACGTGGAGTCATGAAACCCTACTTTATTTAGAAAAGAGTATGAATAAGTCATGATCAGCCTGTAATGTTCCCACTGCTGGGACAGGTCTCCTCTTTATGAGAGGGAATGGACTATGATCCACCACGCGGGCCCAGATACGGATTGGTAGATGCCGGTTTCCTCACGATGTTTAGGTACCTTCACCGTTTTGAAAGCAGTGGCGATGAAATAAATTACAAAAAGTATAATGCGTGCTCGTAAGTCGGGGCCGCCACCACTGGGCCACCGCTGCTCTCTAAATGAGTATACTCTATCAATAACAATGAAACCGATATTTCGGCGCTGTTCGAAGCACCATGATCACGTGTACCGACTTTCTTGTTCGTTTTCGTGCAGTCTTGCAATTTTTGTTTTGTATCTAATGCAATCTATAAGGTGCTTTTCAGGATGATATTAACTAAATCTAACATTGCCTTCATCTTACCTTTTGGGTTATGTCTTTTTGGGCTCAACGGCATTTTTGTACTACAATTTCTTGTCTAGCCCGAACAAAACCAGCCTACATTCCTCGAAAATCATTTGTTTCCACAAATTCTTAGAACCTATATTCAACTTTTCAAGGGTATCTGTTTGGCTATAGAAAGTTTCGTAGTAGTTGAGTAATTTCAGATAGATGTCTGACAATGTTTCTTATCCGAACACGGGTTTCTAAAGATTTCAAGACCTAAAACTATTTTTTATATCCCTCTTTGTTTTTATTTTCCCTAAGTAGCTTCCATTTTGCCTAACTGCAAAATAAACCCCGTATTTTTCTGTTCAAAATGACTTAAAGATAACCACTAAGGAGCCTAATAATAACTTTTAGTAATAAAACTGAATGAAAAGACGTTCGAAATTGAAGCAAGTTCCTTTGACGCGCGCCGGATCTGTCGCGCCTCATTGCGCAATATCCCGACAATTGAACCGTGAAAAGCATCGAACATTTTTAAAATTTCACTATGCGCTTTAATTCAAGACTTGCCTACTAATTACTTCATTAATTACTGCAGATTTTATTATAATAACGCAAGCAATATTAAATTCACCAGGAATATTGTCCGGAAAACTACTTTCAAAGGTATTGTTTGCTTCCTGGCTGTTCTTGTACATAAAAGGTATCCTAAAACAACATTATTTAGCTTTTAAAATACAAGTTTATAGTTTGCTTTACAAGTTTCCGAAATAATTAATAACAGTGCCTGTTGTCTGACAGCACAAGACTTATTATGTAAGTAAGATTTGACATTTGATAAGAAATTGGTTATATAACTTTGAACATTATTTCAGTCACATCTGATTGAAATGGAAACTGCCTCTAATAATATTTCCGCGGTATCTTACCTCCTAATAAGATATCGCGGATATATTAAAGGCAGTTTTCATTTGTTTAAATTTTAATAGGAACCACCGGGTTTATATGGTTTTTAAGGTTCCGTAACCAAACGGCGAAAACCAGACCCTACTACTACCGTTCCGTTGTCTGTCTGTCTGTCACAGACTTCTATCTTTTGAACCGTAATAGGCAAACACTTAAAATTAACATTGTTTGTAATTAATGAGGGTTCCCATACAATAAACGCGTGTTTTGAGTATGGTGGTACTCTAGCGTCCGAGCCCGACTCGCACTGAACCGGTTAAATACATAAAAAATGACTTTTAAAGATGTTCGAAAAAAGAATTCATCAAATTAACCTAGAATATTTTTTTTTAAATAATACACCTGCATACAACACCACACACACACATATTTATATAAGGAGACAATAAAATTCGTTTTCTATTACGCACGAGCGCAGTGACTGAAGCTGATATTAGATTTCTTTAAAAAAACACTTACGAAAGACTTAACTGATCGACCAGAGATATTGTAGAACCCAGCTCACTGTTTTATATCATTGTAAGTCAACATTACCTAACCGATATTAAAACGTGGAGTTCGAGATAAAGACGGTTTTATTCGATGAGTTATGCAAGCATTCATGAGACCACAAAGTTTTAGAGAATAGTTTGTATGAATAGTAGAATAGTAGAATGTCTGCAAAAAATAAGCTGTAGTATAAAAGTTAGATGGCACTTTTCTCCTTTGCATGATGACCAAGGACATGGTCAAAAAGTACTAACATCCTTGTATGTTAAGGTCGTTCTTTAGTGCTTGTACCCTTTTTTTTTGTGGCGGGTGGAAAATCATCAAATAACCCCTCCCGCTCTTGGGCAGAGCGAAAGGGAGTGTCAGACTTCTACTGACTAAAAACCACCCTTGTTCCTTCTTAGCCCTCTATGTCGAGGCCGCGATAACTAGTGTATAATCCGCGGCCTAGTGCTTGTACCCTAAGGTCTGTGTTCTAATGTCTTACGGTCCTTGTACCCTGGTCTTTGGTACTTACGAATTTGAACTTTTTTTTTACTTTTTTTTTTAGTAACATGTTTTCATCACTGTTGTTAAAATATGAAATAGTGGCGCCTCCTGGCACAGGCATCTATATGCTTGAAAGGAGACGCCAGCAACTGTATTATGTACAACGTGTTATTATAAAATAAACATTTTTGATTTTGATTTGATTTGACTTGTGCCTTTGTGTTCTAAGGTCCTTTCAATGTATGGTCCCCCGCGTCCTAATTTCTTTCCAACTAACATGACATGACTGTTAAAAGAAAACAAGGTCCCTAGCCGCTGAAAAACCTACCTTCTTGATTCGTACAATGCACATAATTTGCCTTTGTCAAAACTGGGCTCTAGCGTAACACTAAGGAAAGTTGTTTGAGTTCGATTTTAATAGTCTCCGTGAAACATGCTTTTATTTCCCACGTAGTGGGTGAGTATAAGCACGGTAATATTATCATATTTATACTGTGGTAAAGTCCTAACTACACAAGCTACGTATCATGTCGCCTGTGGCTACATAAAGCGATAACATAGGCAACTAGGCTTTAACATCATAACATTGCATAATATTATAACTTCATAGTTCCAACACTATAATATTCGGAGTTTTCAGATCTAAAAAGGTGTAGGTTTTAGTAAATTTTTAGCTTAAGATGGATTTTGAGCAAGAAGAAAAATGCCAATATTCATAAAAGAAAGGAATTTGAAGATCTTCATCATCTTCCTGCCATTGTCCTATATTACTTTGAGCCGGCTCAACATGTTTTATTCTTCTATTCTTTCTCTGTTAACTGTCACGCAATCATTCAACTCTTTTTTCTTTCATTATCAAACCTCACGCAGCCATGAAGAAGATCAAAATCTGTAGAACTTATCAGAAATCACATGAAATGAATTAGTAAAAATCAGTGTAACTCAGTAGTTATAAGAAATAATAAATTGCCGACTGACTGTACACAAGTGCTGGAACACAAGTCAATCCTATAATATAAACAAAAGAGGATGATAAAGTAAGAAACATGACACAAACAAGGTATAATCTAAGAGATAGCATAAAAGTTAGGTATGACATCGATATGTCTAGCTCTTAGACTCAGGTAATATCAATATTTCACGCAGATCCAGCGCCGTTTGACCTTCTCAACTGTCGGACCTCTGGATATAAGATCAGGGAAATTTGCATGAAGGGTTAAGTTAGGGCCGACAGGATGCCTTAAATATGTGCTTTCTGAAGTACTGACGTAGTAGATTTGTAAAAAGCGGTCAGTCACCTAGGAATTTTGTTGTAAGAAAGGGAACTCCTTCGGGGATTACAGACGTGACATTATGTTATTAATCAAAGTAAAATTATTTAATTAAAACTCAACCCGGAAGAACAATTCCATTTATTTACAGAAACGTATCATAAAACACATCCCAATTAAGCTGGTTGAACATAAACACGGTAACCAAACATTTACTGGCACAAAAACACACATCTCATCTAGTTATTCGCCATTTAGCCAAAAGAAAGATCGTATCATTAATATGAAGACGTAAAACTGTCAACAGCAGGGATCACAAACAAACAACGTTGAATAAATTTTGGCAATGTACGTACAAAGTAAAGGGTAAAACTGGTAAAAACTATATTTACAATGTTTAAGGTTGGAGTTCAGGAGCTTTACATTAGGTAAATACAGAATGGAAATTCGGATTTAAGATGCTAGTAACCGTTGTTAATTATAAGGAACACATTGAAATGGCTTAGGGCCCTAGCGCACATCGTATTTTAAACGCGGAGACGACGCATTTCAGGGTCGCGCGTCGTCTGCGCCGTAGATGCCCATTTTTTGCGTTTTTATAGATTGAAACGATCGTAAAACACGATGCGCGTGTAAAACGTGTAAAAAAGTTCGGCTTGGGATCGCTGTACGCTACTACTATACAACGGAACAAGGAAACAAGGTTTCGTTCAAATCTCGTTTGAAGCGCGTCTAAGCACTTCATCTGCGCATCGTTTCCGTGTTTAAAATACCCGTGCTAGGAGCCTTAGATGTACTCGTAGTACTCGTGCATTCGTTGTAGCGGTGTGCGTCGCTGCGTGCTTTCGTTGTAGCGGTGTGCGTCGCTGCGTGCTTTCGTGCTCGCGGTGCTCGTTGTTGCTGGCATTCGGCGGCGTGTGATTCGGCGTGGTGGCTTTCGGAATGACGTATTGCACTCGTAGTTTTGTTTTTATGAATTGTTCTTCTGACATTCAAAAGTGCCTATAAAGGTTTAATTGAAAAGGTTTGATTGACGGCACGGTTGGCGCAGTTGCTCAAGCAATGGACTGCTGCGCTGCGTGTCGCGGGTTCGATTCCCGCACGGAACAAATATTTGTATGACCTACCTTTTGGTTGTTCTGGGTCTGGGTATTTGTGTATGTGAGTTAAAATGTTTGTGAACGCACCCACGATACAGGAGAAATTCCTAGTGTGGGGCAACGTTTTTTTTAAAAAACAACTATGTTGGGGTTGACTTCCAGTCTAACGGGCGGGATGCAACTGAATACCTGTTCGTGACATATATGGAACGACTGCCTATCTGACTTATATCCTATTACCAAGTACGAACTGGTGCTGGTGCTTTTGCCCACTAAGTACTGGGTTATATTATATCCTTTCGTTTCTGGTTGTCTGAATTGAGAGAACTCGTAGACCAAATGATGTTCAGTGTCATGATCCGAGACACCAGACGAAAGTTTTTGCGATTATTACGTTACACTTACACCCTGTAGGTATAATGACGGTTTGTACTAATCCCGAGCTGCCTTTGCTTCATCTAAATTGACACTTAAAAGTTGGACGTTAGCGCTTATATTGCACCAACCTTGGTAAGTTTCGATCAACGTCACTTGAAGCTATGGATTACCATATTAATCAGCGTAATTAAGAAGTTCACTAGAAGTTAGGATGTGTGAACTACCTTTGATGATATTGGTTAACAAGAGAGCATTATCAACTTATACGTTCCCACTGTTATGACACATGCCTCCTCCTATCCAAGAGACTTAAAAATGCTGCTTTTCATTTAAAAGTAGACCTCTGGCTAACCTTTCGTGGCTAATAGCTGTGTTAATATTATGATGATAATAATATCACAGTATTTTCCACAAGTTTCCAAAAAATAACAGACAAAGCCTCAGGCTATTTTCATTCTATTAATGTAAAGTAGGTATGAAAACCCTAAAAACATAAATTACGAGTACGTTTATTGGTGTAAACGGGGAACCCACCGGCGATAACCGAACTGATAACCTTTGGGTAACCGTAACTATTTCGGAAACAAACCTATCTGAGGTCCCGTATGACGTAAATAAAGTGTTTATATCGGCCATCAGCAGTGAGATGGTGTCATGGGTTTATGACGTCATAAACCGTGTTCTACGGAAGTAAGTTCACCTGTCTTTGCTAAGCTTTGGGCGCAACAGTGTCTTGAGGGTATTTGTTTTAATAATATATTATTGTGGTCTGACTTTCGGTTTTTACGGTTGTGTTTCTGGAAGTAATGCATATGCAAGGAATGTGTCAGAGAAAAACGTAGAAAAATTGGAAGATACATTTATCTTAAGGTCCCCGATGAGGAATAAACCATAGGTTTATAAGAGGTGGGTATCGTAAACAATAAGCTTAAGGATTATTACAAAAAAGATCGTCAACTGAGTTTCAGCTTTAAGGTTTCTTCCCATTCGATGGAGTAGCTGCATACCAGAATTATACATGCAGTGACTGCTTCTCTGACCTTCACACAACTCTATTACATCTCTGTCCCAGCCGATCAATTGGTAGGACTTCAGATCATCAACTGATCTATAAAGAATAACAAATGGCTTTCAAGTAGGTACAGCAGAAGACATGGACGTTTGTGAAAATATTGAATTACTCCGAAGTATAGGATGATTCTTCTTTTGATTTTTCTTTTTTTTTTTGGATAATAAAGCGACTACCAAAACCGTATAAACGTAAATCAATAAGAATGACACAGCTGATCGTAAAAGTAAACATTAACAATAACCACAGCCCTTAGCGCACGCACAATATACATATAATTTTATTAGTCATGATTTATATGGTTTATTACGTGAAAACACCATTGTTACCTACAAGAACTAAAATGTCTCTGGTTTCACAAGTATATGAGGAATGGATTTTGTGTAAAAGTGAGAGTGAAAGGTATAGTAGAAAAAAAAAGGAGTAAAAAAACTAAAAAACCCGAGTGATAAAACTGGAAAGCAAAAAACAAGCACATTTTAAATTAAACAAAACTTGGAAGCAGGCGAGGTTCATTCTATTTTCATTTCATAATTTAATATTCAAATGAACCCCACCTGCTTCCAAGTTTTGTGTAATTTAAAATGTGCTTACCAGCCAAACACTGATACTCGACAAAGTCCCTGAGAAACAATTTTTTTTTTTTTAGTTATTTGAATAAATTAGTACGTAGGTGTTCCTGAAATTTAAACTCGCTAAACTTTAACGTTTGATGGCGAGAGGCGCTCTAGTACAAAACAATAAACCATATTACTAACTAAAATAGGTACTACTAATTATTTACTTATATGTATACTAACTGACAACAAAATCCAACAATATATACTTATAATTCTAGAATGTTAGTAACAATTTTACTTATTAACTATGTTAGTTGTAAATATTTACAGGTATAAGTACCACACACGTCGATTACTATCGGCGTGCATGTACGACCAGATGTATGAATGTGGACGAATCAAAAGGAGTGTATGAGGATCGTAGTAGGTGGCGTTCAGTGATTTCTGCCAACACCCATGGGAAAAGGGCATTAGTTTATTTATGTATGTATGTATATATTATACAGAATAAACAGTTAGTTTAATTTAGTTCTGTATGCTATCTAGTATAAAGCTTTTCAATTTCGTCTTTTACTAACCCTTTACTAACTTTTACTTTTCCTCTTAATAAATCTATTCTGTTAAATACATTAGGTACCAAATACTTAGATGTTCTCTTACCATAATAGTTTGTTATCTGAGGCTGAATCAGTCTGTTTTCTCTGACGCTACGTGTGTTGTACTTATTTTTAACATTAACTTTATATTCATCAATATTATAATAATATTCTAGACCTACCAAATAACGTACTTTTTTATCTACGGGTATAATTTTACAGATGGGAAATAACTTATCATACTCTTTGTTGCACTTATCTTTAGCATTTTTACTAACTAGAAATTGTATCAGTCTTGTTTGGATATCTTTGATTTCTCTCAAATATGTAATACAGGTTCGCCCGTACACAAGCAGTCCATAGCTCATTAGCGAATCAGCAAGTGCAAAATACACAGTTCTTAACGTCTGTTTGTTCAATACATTTTTTTAGGGGTAAAACTTACTTAGTACCGATCTGAACCTAATATCATTTACATGCAATCTCCAATTAAAGTTCTTATCAATCGTTAGACCGAAATATTTAAAATTATCAACACAGTCCAATTTTGCACAGTTACAGTTATATTTATCCCACCAAAAACAAAACTTGTAAAAAAAGCCAAGCCGCGCAACTCACTTTTACCGTAAAAAGTAGTGAGATCCATGTAATACCAAGTCAGTTAATATATTTAATCCATACTTAAAAACCTTTGATGTTTTAAATAAAAGATTGACTTGGCCATCGCATCGCATTCGCCAATGTTAAACAGGCCATTGTAATAGCTAATCGCCATCGCATTGGCCAATGTGATGCAGTGGCCAAGTCAATCTTTTATTTAAAACATCAAAGGTTTTAAGTAGGGATTAAATATATTAACTGACTTGGTATTACATGGATCTCACTACTTCTTACGGTAAAAGTGAGTTGCGCGGCTTGGCTTTTTTTACAAGTTTTGTTTTTGGTGGGATCTCATTTCTTTTTGTAGCGTCTCTCATTCTATCTATTTCGTTTAATAAATCAACAATACATAGGTTTATTCGAATTTGGAGCAGTCTTATTCATCATTTTGACTCTTTGGCTCGATAAGCTGAATCAAACGAGTAAAAACTCGACAAGGTCAAGTCGTTTTATAACGGAATTCCTATGGCCACGTTCAAGCTCCATCAACAGATCTTGGAGACCATCCAATGGCAAAGTACTCGTCAAAACGAATCAAACGAGTCTAAACTCGATGGGTTATGTCGTTCTATAACGGGGTTCCTATGGCCAACTTCCAGCTCCATCATCAGATCCTGGTCACCAACTAAAGACAGAGTACTCATCAAGACAAATCAAATGAGCTCAAACTCGATAGGGTTATGTGGAACCCTGAACATCATCTAAAGACAAACTACTCGACAAGAAAAATCAAACGAGTCCAAACTCGATAGGGTTATGTAGTTTTATAACGGAATTCCTATGGCCAACTTCCAGCTCCATCATCAGATCAGTTCCATATCATCATAATATTACATTGATAGGCGATATACATATACGTGCAAAATTTCAGATTAAGCAGAAACTAGGAAGTATGTTTAATTTAATAACTAGTAAAATTCATTCACTGGAAATGTAACTTTAACTTTGTAATCCTATTCAATTATATGGGATTACAAAGTTATTTATGCATCTAGAAAACTAGACTGAAATTGTATACTTTTTTAGTTTTTCCATGGTTTATACACTAAACACTAATTGTATTCCAAATTTAAAGCTTCTATGTCTGCTAGAAGTGCCTTAGACTTTTGATGATCGGTCAATCATTCAGTCAGTCAGTCAGTCAGTGAGTGACAAAACTAAGGAACTTTGATTAGTTATAATTCTTAAACTACTGGTTCAAATTGAATGAAGTTTAAAATATACCGTGTTTATAAAAAGCCTAATTGGTTACTAAAAATTCAGGCTTCTAGTTTCATCCACAACGAAGTTATAGGAGGTCGAAAATGGCCTGAACTTGTTTGAGAAACGGATGGTACGGCCGTGCCGCTGTATTGCTCGACTTTGCGGGGGCACTGCCGTGCCCCCAGATTTCTATGCAAACATTCGTATGTATGTCCTATCACTACAAGATTATCATTGTTTACATATTTAGCATTTCGATTATATGGCGAGTGTACATGCATACATTTAGTTTTCGACAGATTTAATATTATACCATTGTCGTGTGCCCATTTACTAATATTTGTCTGACTTGGATCCTCCCAGGAAAATGTAGTGGACAAATATATTTTTTTTCGGTGGGGTCAGACTCGTTTACATCAGATACTATTTGAATCCGAAATAAAATGATCGGATTGTCTGATTATGCGACCACAGGAGAGTACCGACACGGAGGCTGTGCCATACAAAATTAAAATCTCCACGGTCGTATCCGCAAATAGGATAATCCCGATCAGCCACGAGGCCTATCCGAGGGCTTTGGAAAATGAAAGAATTCATCCAATAATGCACAAACTTGTGGTTCCTTAGAGATGTTTCTCGGAAAAACACATTTTCTGTCTAAGTGTAGTGGTGAAAATTTGACGGAAACTTCTTAAGTTAACCCGAAAACAGACGCGGGTGGAAACTTTGCCTTATAATAAGTACCTAGTGATAAGCGACTGATGTATTTTGGGTATATTTTCCTTTTGCTTTTGGGTCGCTCATAAGGAAAGTCGCTCTGTTAAATGTTGGGCACACATACGCTGCGTGATTATGCCAAAGGGTTGTTATGTCAGACATGAAATCTCTTACGACAATCTTGTTTTGTCTCTGTTAATTAATTTGAAACATTTCATGTATTCATTGAGTTTTTCTCATCACTTCCTCGCCAACAAAGAAACAATCTTTTAGTCCGAATGATTGCTCCCAAATCTAGCAGATGGAAGGAATTTTTCTTTGTTTATACGAGAGCGCCGTGTTGTTTGTCGTGAAAATATAGTAACAATCTACGTTTATAAGAAAACTTCTGTGTCTCTAATTGAACGATGTTCTTTTATATACCAATACCTACTTGTTAAGTACTTGTGACTATTGTATCGCTACCATTTTCTTTAACTCATGTCGCAAATCAAGGTTTTACTGAAATTAAGCAACTTTACCTAACTTCCGTGAAACACAATTGTGTCGACGGTTATTTACGGATTTACTTGCGTGTTTCTTTATTTTTATTTCCGGGCTAGTTTGGGAATTACTTGGAGATCTGGTTTAATTCTTACCCAGTTACTTATTATATATTTTTTTTTTAAAACGTTGCCCCACTCTAGGAATTTCTCCTGTATCGTGGGTCACAAACATTTTAACTCACATACACAAATACCCAGACCCGGAACGACTATCTGTAGGTCATACAAATATTTTTTCCGTGCGGGGATCGAACCCGCGACACGCAGCGCAGCAGTCCAATGCTTGAGTAACTACGCCAACCGTGCCGTCATAAAAATAAAAAGATAATTATGTAGTAAATGCATTTATTTCATCGAATGATAAATATTCACGAAGTCGTTGTAAAACAGAACGAAAATAGTCAATGGAAAAAAGTCATGTTTAACACGGACTATTTTTTCAAAATTCAGAACTCATAGGTATCCAAAATAAAAATAAGGATAAAGAAATTTCACAAAGTAAATAAATAAAATAGGTATCTGATAACTTTTTCTGTTTCTAACCTATTCACGTCGATCTTATTTGGAATTATTGTAATAAAATTATATTCTAACTAGCAATTTCTTTTGAATATTGCTGTAGTCAATCTACTTTATGTAACACAATCTGATCCAGACATAATAATATTTACATAATATTGATTTACTAATATAATGCGAACGATTTGTTGATGTTATTGAAATTAGATTTATCGTATATAATATATTGAAGAGCAAACATTTTTCTACTGAGAACAGAAAATTTCCAACGTTGTATTATAACTTATGATTTATTTAGTTTACTGCTGAGTACAAGCATTTTTCTTGACTCCGATCGTTATTACTTCTCTTCAAACCAAATTATCTCTACCTTCTTTCAAATATAAAGGAGCTCTTGCGCAATTACAAGTACTCATTACTGACTTCGCCACTCTTGTAATTTGGGCCAATAAGCTGCTAGATGATTCTTCTCCATCGAAACCAAGCCACAAGCTTCAGTCAACAGCTTGCAGCAGCTGGGCATCACCTCAAAATATATTAACACCGTCACAATTCCAATCTATCGGCTTCGTACGCCATTTGTCTGCATAAGCTGCCACAAATACTATTACGTTGAGAAACGTGCCGTCAATTTGTGCCCAAAGTCTGAAGACTAGCTAAGCACTTAACGTGAGCTACAGATTAACTTGGCAATACAACGTGTAAGCTCCCGCAAACAAAACTTTTCACCGCCGTGTGAGTTGTGACAAACAAACAAAACAGTTCGTTTAACCTTTAATCATAACTACGCGATCTGTCGGGATCACCCGCCCTCGAAAGTTCTCTTTTCGACCCTTTGCTCCGTCGACAATAGGTAGTTTATCGATTAAAGTCGTTGTACAGCCACAATGAAATTGTGTCTACTCGGAAAAATTAAAGATATTCTAAGGCATCATTTCTTATTTGGATTAATCTCCATTCACCAATACAAAAATAACGCTATTCTTGAGTCTTTATTTTTTGTATACATAGGTATTTTTACGCTGGAGGCCTAAAATGGCCGCTTTTGCAGAATCATAAAAGCGTAATAAATAATCGTAAAATGGTCACAGTCGGCTTTAATAATAATTGTCACTTAGCGACCATTTCACGAATTGTAACGTAATTCCTACTATTATCCTATTATGATTCTGCTAAAGCGGCCATTTTAGGCTCTCAGTTCCAACAAATTTTGTACTATTTAAATAAAAACAATTGGGTTCGTAAATGTAATCTAGATCTAGATTTCCAATGAAATCCTAGCTAGATCCAACAAAATGTTATTGGTTTTACAGATAGTTGGAGTTTTTGGTAATAGATAGCCTGGTTGTATCTATAATTGTGACCAGCAAATCGAAAAGGTTCATCCCTATTACCTAGAAACCGATAATCCATGAACTGATTAATAGTTCCAAGAAACTAAAATACATTTTATTACCACAGGTCTATTGGAGTCATGTCCTAGAATCAGAAATTACAAGTATTAGATGCCTACTTATACACCCAACAACATGATAAATTAAATTTGTATATATGTTGTGTGTTTGTACAATAAAATTATACAGCATTGTTAACTTAGTTACCGTTTGTTTTTTATTGCCATACATAAATTCATGTGTATTTGCCGTACATAAATTTCAACGAATTCATTTGTACCGATGACTGTGCTCTACGCATAAACTATGTGACTAAAAAAAGCATCGTTTGCATTTTTATCAATGTATACTGATATAGCCGGTCATGCACAGTAGTCGGTACAAATTGTCGAATGATTGTAATCGTCAAAACCAACTGGATTGACCATTCCAGTGCACCAATCATTGAAATAGTGACGTTAAGTTGGAGCAAACAAAATTAGAATAATAATACAATACACTAATATATCAAACTATAATTTACAGATCTATAAAATATGAAGTTTCAAAAGGCTAAAGAATAACAGGGTGTCAAAAATTCGTCCATATCGCTGTCAATAGGAAAGGTACGAGTACTTTGGATAGGATAGTATTTCAATGGATTTTTTTTTTAAGAAAATAGTTGCTCTATTGTCGGTGTAAAACAACCTTTACCTACCTTTTTGTTGTATTTTGTTTGTAAATTCGACATGATAAAATATTCATGTCACATTTGCACGCAGATCTGGGCGATCAGTCAACCGTGAAATAATGCAAACACGATAAAGTTATGGTTGCTTCGGGAATCCGAATCTAGTGTAGGTTATCACTTATTTCGTTCGTCTCGTTTCATTTGAGCGGCCATTTTGTAAAGCTGTCAGTGCCTGACGTTTGTCACGTATATAACCATTAAGGGCATTTGTTTCTTGCATTGGAGTAGACAGGTTATGCTCTGAACAATCAGTTATTGTGACGGCTCAATTGGAACGGTTCTCGTACTTACGATTATAGGCCGTCGAGTCGAACCCAAGCAGTTACTTTTTGTAGTTTATTTACTTCGACTTAGGGCCTATTTCACAATATCTGAATAACCACTACTTACTAAATGAAATTCAAAAATGGAATAGTATCTGTATGAAATTATTTGCCAAGTAATTTAAGGGGAACCTAATCGCAAGTGGTGAAACAGGCCCTAGATAATAAGTCTTTAAGAACTTGGACACCTACAAACCCGTAATCGGCACACGTGGTGGAATTCAACCTTCTCCTTCTCACAGAGACGAAACCTGTGTCCTAGCAGTAGGGATAATTTAGGCTACTGATTCTTAATCTAAGACATAAGTGTAACCGGAAACATGACTGTATACACATTGCAGTAGGAAAACAAACAATGACGTTACAAAGTACGCACTAAGAAGCGGATACTAAGGCAGCAATTTTATTGAAACCTATAAAAAGTATACTCCAGTCAGTGGTCGCCGTAACCTCGTAACCTTTCCTTGTATGTTTACTGTAGCCACACTTCAACAACCATTGATTGAGTAGATATGTATTCTCAGAGGTCCTTTTACAAGTCTTTGTGGGAAAAGACATGATAGGCTTTTTGAGTCTTTGTGTGCAATATACACAACAGAAAAAGACGTTGTGAATGACGTTGTCTATGTTCTAGTTTTCTTTTCCTTTGTTACAGAGTATAACATCACGCCTGTTATCCCCGAAGGGTTGGGCATGAGTGTAGCTACCCATTAGTACACCCGCTTTTTGTCAGTTATGTGTAACTCTCATGTAATAGGAGGAGAGCATATTACCATCAACTGGGCTCAAATCCATACTCCGTGGCTGCTATTGAGAATTTTCCGATTTAAAAACCCAAAAACACTTTGCCCGACCTTGGAATCGGATCCAAGACAATATGCACACCAGTCGCGCTTACGACTACAAGACCTCCTTAGAAAGAGTTCCTTGGAAGGGGACTGCGGGTTGATTACAAGTTACCGCGGCCTCGACATATAGGGCTAAGAAGGAACATTGGTGGTTTTTTGTCAGTAGAAGTCTGACACTCCCTTTCACTCTGCCTAAGAGCGGGAGGGGGGTTATTTGATGATTTTCCACCCTCCAAAAAAAATTGTTAAGGGAAAGTTTATTGGTTATGTTTTTCGCCCCCATGTTTGTTTGTAATATTCTTTATTCCCTAATCTCTAGAGTTGACTATTCAATTTCACACCGCAACTCAAAGGAGTTTTGCTTTATCTTGGAAGGATATTAGGTTGTGCTTAAATACATGGACGGCCCATTAAGTATATTGTCTTGAATATTGTGAGGAAACCATAATATGCCTTTCGTCTACAATATTCCATAGACTAGCAATATCATAATCTCCCCACGTAGAATTCTGCGCAAGTAACAACAACAATAACATATGTAGACAATATGCCAATATGGACACTATATGTATACATGCAAAGTACAAACCCCTACGTCGAAGACGCCACACAATACCTTCCCAAGACCGCTATGGCGAAGCATTTCCATGATGCCTACACATAATGGCCCAAGCTGAACAGTGAAATACTAAATAAACAATATTTTGGGATAATAATAAAATACTTATAATAAATAAAAAAAATAGGATGAAAAATCGTAACGAATTGTTAAATCTTGAATACAAAAAGCCATGTCACTGTCCATTAATTTCTAATACTTGATTTAAAACTTGAGACTTTTCGTCTAAATGATCTAGTATATTCTAACGACTTTTCTTGATTTTCCTATTCAATTCAGAACCAAAAAAAAATAATAAAACAAAAAATGAAAAAATGTGAAACCAGAAACGTGTTTGTGAAAAATAACAAAATCAAAAGAAAATCGGTTAAGTCGAATATAATAGGAGGCGAGCCTATTGCCATTAACCGGCACAAATCCAGGCTCCATGGCTACTACTAAAAAACTCGCCGTCCGTCCGTCTTATGACGACGACAGGCCGTGTCGATGGCGCGTTCGTATTCCACGCGCGCCTCAAATAGATGTCAGCTACATGGGACGGGCCCGCAAGGGCCGACGCCCGTCGTTGCTGCGGGTTGTTCACAAGTTACCGCGGCCTCGACATATAGGGCTCAGAAGGAACATGGGTGGTTTTTAGTCAGTAGAAGTCTGACACTCCCTTTCGCTCTGCCCAAGACCGGAAGGGGTTATTTGATGATTTTCCACCCGCTAAAAAAAAAATGGCTCCTACTAAGAAACTCTTAATCGAAAAGCCCAATAACACTGCCTGACTTGGGAATCGAACCTAAGAACCTCATGCTCAGCAGTCGTGCTTCCAGCCACTAGACCAATGAGGCAGTTTTTATGAAAAAAATACAGTGAAATGAAAATAAATAAATAAAACAACGCAGTTGATGACAATACTACAATACATATTTATGCTGCTGACAGTGTGGACGATAATTTCAGATCGGCAAAAAACCATAACGAAAACAATGTACTTTTCAGAGCACGTGAAGTTTATTGGTTTGACAATTGAGATCATTTTGATGGCTTGCCTACCGTTAAATATCTATAAATGACAGACGAGACCAATGGCTCAACGTGCTTTCCGAGGCATGGAGGAAACTCGGTATGTAATGGACGTGAATGTAGTCACCCATCCAGGTATCACCTAGACAAGGATTGACCAACGCAATTGTTATTACCAAGTAACTAGCTCTTAGTATTATTCTACTACCGAAAAAAAAAGACAAATTAATTCTTATTAATTCGTCTTTATTGACGAATTAATTCTTATTAATTCGTCTTTATTTACGACTGAATCATTTGGGGCTGCGGGTTGTTCGAAAGAGACACGAAAGGCTAAGAAGGGACATTGGTGGTTTTTAGTCAGTAGAAATCTGACACTGCCTTTCGCTCCGTCAGTTGATGATTTGCCACCATCTAAAAAATATACTTAATAATTTTATAAATACATCTAAAAAAAAAAAAAAAATTAAATTTGAAACTATTTATAACATCATGCATTCATAGATTAAAAAAAAATACAGTAACAATAACGCTCAATCTATCATTTAAGATTATGTGCGCTATCGGTTATATATTAAATGGATTACTAAAAACTAAAGTAATACGGTATACATTCACAGAAGTGCATCTCAAGTCTGTAAAGTGTAAAGCGTTTTTTTTTCCGTTTACATCCATCATACTGTTTACTTCAGGTAGATAGAGCTAACGCGACGTCGTAAAGAAATGTCTTCCCATTTCTGAAGTTAGTTTCCTTTTTACGGAAATACAAGACGTGATCTGTTTGGCCTTAATCCAGTTCTTGCCTTTGGGTGAAACTGTTGTTTTTCCTCATACAATTATACCCATAGAGAATATAGGGAGCTTGGGTAACTTATTATGTTCTTATCGAACTATTTTGTTGTAACTTTCGTAACATATTGGCATTTATATAGAGGTCTTTTGTCAGGTAAATTAATAGATGGCGTGACAACACAGTTTTCTTTCCTTCTATCATAATATCTTAGCATTAATAAGGAAAATGATCGTCTTCTCTTGTACAACTAAAGCTTGAAATACCCGTTGATTTGCCATAAAAACAGTCGTCGTCAAACTTCATTAATACAAATTAATTAACAAACTTCTAATAAATAAAGTCACCCAACAACCCCGGAATGTATCAACAAGCACTTGTAACTTAATAACCCCAGTCAACGATCCGTAAGTAGGTACTCGTAACAATGATTTCCGCGTCCTTATCAAAGGCAACATCGTAACGTACCGATCTAAATTAACGCTTAGTTTCGGAGGCTAACTAATCAGCTTTACTGCCAGTAATTCTGTCCCTTCGTCGGTCGGTAACGACTCCCGTAATTTAATTTTTGCCATGATAGCTTCACCGTAAATCGCCTGTCTCCTGCTGCCGATAAAAAAGTTTCGACTCTCATTTAGGGCAAGCCAATACTTGTGTAGACGTTTATTGAAATAAATATTTAGTTTATTTCAACAATTTCAACTGTATTTCAGTCAACAGTAGGATATACTTTGTATATATATATGAGTTAAAACTCTTCAAACCCAATTCCATCCAGAGCCGAGTACAAACCCCGTTTTTCAGATTTGTCTATAACAGATACCTAATGTTCCCTCGAAATTGCTTGATAAACAATTCAGAATATCATTATCAATTCATGTCTATCTACTTATTTTTGGACAACATCCATTCCCGTTTACTGAAAGCCTGTTCAGTTTTCTCACCAGTATATCTATTGTAAAATCTCATTTTGGCTGCTAGAATTAATTTACCAAAATATCAACAACCAATATCATAATTTGACATGAGATATTGCGATAGATTAAAGGGCGTTCGGTTACCCGGGATTACTAGATAGCTAAAATGGCATTTGATAATAATCCTCGGGGACACAAATAGGATTCATCCTACAGATTAAATGACTAAACAGAAACATGTCAATACAATAAGACAAAAGATCTCAGCTTATTACTAAACATGTGCGAGTACAACATCCCACATCCCTAATAAGAAAAATCCCTTAAGGTTCACTATGAACAAAAGGTATTTACTCAAAGAGATGGTAGTGCTGCTCCTCATTCATTGACATGCGTGACAATAAGGGATAAGACAAATTAGTGTTGGGAAAGGAACGGACCGTAATGGATGGTAAAGGCGCCATTCTCATGCAGGTTGCGGCGCCAAAGCTCCTTGTTAATTTCCACGTTCCCTTTAATGGTAAAGTAACACACAAAGTTTCCCGCTTGAATCAAAGTCGGCAACACTGATTGGGGCGAGGCAGCCGAGCGCATTACATTCTAAACATTAGTATGTCTTTGTGTTGTTGATTAAATGAAAATAATTAAAGGAGTTCTTTGCCTTTATTTGGTCCCGGAGCGCTTGATGTAATCCTATACTACACGGACTTCTACATGTCATTTTGTTTCCATATTAAATGATGTAGTTGGTACTGAAACAATAATTCAATGCCAAGTTATGCAATACAATTCACGTCAACAATGTCACAGTCATTACTATTTGTGTATAGCGTAGTAATTACCGTCTTAACAACTGCTGTAAATGTCGTTCGTGGAATCCACACTTAAGAGGTGCCAATACTCTCGCAATTGTTGTACCAAATTTAACAACCTTAATAAACTCAACTATGACGTCCTCTGTCTACTTGTTCAGTTCCTATGAACGTTACATAATAAATGTGTACACTTGAAATGTACGCTTTCTATAAATGAATAAGCGGTGTCTGGTCTGTCACAAATCATGTAAAGCCTTCAAAGGATTTTCCAAAGGTACAAAGTTAGTAGATGGGTATTTGTCTCAATGAATTTCTAAGAAGGGTTCCGTTTACCTAGAAATGGCTGCCAAAATAACTGCAAATGACTCGAATGAACCCCGGTTCGATTGTTTTTTTTTTTCTTTAGACCTGGTTGAAATAATGTGCTAGATTTAGATGGATATTTCTAACAGGACAAAATCGAAATGAGTATGTCGTTTCCTATTTGCCTGATAGTAAGTTGGTAACAGAACATGTCAGACGGTATTTTATTCAAAGTACCGTTAAATCAATTTTTTGTAGTTTCAGCCATCTGCCGAAAATAGCTCGTGTTTTATTAGTTGGCTTGGGACCAAACCTACGACTTCGGACACGTCTCAAATTGAGCGAAGCTAGCTCGACCTGTAATTAGCAGTAGATTCCAAATGCTAACAGTTAACCTCTAACTGCTACGCTTTCAATGTTGTGATTCAATTACGCATCATCCAATAAATTAAAGGGCATTTTTAAACAAAGTCTTTAAGGTTTGTTTTAGGTAATCTGGCACAAATTGTGGACAGAAATCGGCTGCCCAGATTCGTAACTTCTGACATTTCCACAATAAATAAATATCATTTTCACATTGAGAGGTTGTTTTAGAGGGAAATGTCTTTCCTGAATTCATGAAATCCAAGGAAATTTGATTTGAAATGCCCTGTTATTCGCCTACAGAGCGTAAAGATTTATGAATAATAAACTGGACTGCAGCCCTCCGGCGCTACTCATACAATTTATTTCACTGCTTAAGTCCGGTCGTAGCTCGACTATCAAACAAAACGACTACCAGATTGCCTTTATAAACAAATTCACTCGGTTGTATTAATTTGGAAAGAGTCACAAACTGTCCCGGTTACTGGTAGTTAGGTAACAATATCCGGAAGCTGTCTTTGTAAAACAAGCACAATCCACCATATTTACATTGAAAGTTTTGAATTAGAATATTCCGCTCGAACTTTGTTAAAATATAAGCTGGGGGAGGAATAATGCAAAACCAATCGTGATAAAGCGGAAACTTTAGAAATGATAGGCACACGTGGCTGATTACGAATTTACAAACAATTCCGAATGTTTCGAATCGTTTGTGGAATAATGATTGTGTTGTTATTTGAGTTAACTGATTTGAAAAGTAGGTTTTTGTGTTTGCTTTTGTGAATACGTAAACATGACACGTTGAATGATATGAGGGTATCGAGTGTGCTACGCATACATGAATAACAGTATTTTCAGCTGAAAAGAAAAACATTGCCTTCTTCATAATTTTTCGGTTTGAAAAAAATATACCAAACACACATAGTATTCTTTTAATGCAAAATAGGCGTGCTTTTGACCTCGATCACGGCTAATGAAAAGCTATGGATGTGGTCTGAGATGGAACTGGTGGAAAATGGAAGACGCCTTTATGCTCTTTCTTTATACAGTTTTGAGTTGTTTGGGGAAGCAACGCTAGGGTCTCTTCCCGACTTGTGGTCACTTTGCGTGATCAGAGGGCTTGTTCTTTCTGTGGAGGCTGCGGGTAACGTCTGCCAGGGCTGCGGGTTGTTCGAAGGAGATACCGCGGCCTCGACAAAAAGGGCTTAGAAGGAACATGGGTGTTTTTTTAGTCAGTAGAAATCTGACACTCAATACCGCTCTGAGGGGTAGAAGTCATTTGATGATTTCCCACACTCCAAAAAAAAAGGCTGATTCCTTCTGTGTCCAAAGAATTAGCTTATTCTTCACCAGTCTTCTGGGTATGTTCGCGGCTGACAGTGATGCGGAGGAGTACTTTGACGATGTCCCACTGTTGTCGTTGTATATTTTTAACCGACTTCTTAAAAAAAGAAGGAGGATCTCAATTCGGATGTTTATATATATATATTTTTATGTTTGTTCGGGCATAACTCCGTCGCTTGCTAACCGATTTAAAAAATTATTTTTGTTGGAAAGGGTTGTTGTCCCAAATGGTCCTATATTTTTTTATCGAAATCGGACAACCGGTTTTTAAAAAATCAACAAAAAACCTACACTGTTCACATTAACGATCTTTTCTTCTTCGTCGTTTACGAACCGTTTGGAAAATTCTTCTTTTATTCGAAAGCCTATACTTTCCTACTGGTGTCATAGTCAGGTCGGGATCAGATAATAGAAACTTGGCGAAATCGAGAGAACACAGAAAAATGTACAGCGTAATTTTCTATTATTATTATATTTTTATTTGTAGTTTGTATTATCATATACAATAGCACATAATAACCTAACTTATTTTTTTGTTAATCCTTTTATTTGATGACATAATTATAGTCATTGAAAGTTAATTGAATTCGTTTCTTTTTACACTAGCTGAAAGGTCCCTACCAACCGTTATAACACTGTTTCTTATACCGGACGAAGTATTTGGCAATCATACGGATTTCAATTTCAGATAACGCTAGGGAATACTTGTAATTGTGTATTCAATGTATGGACGGAGCCATGTTTGGCACTGGCACTGTGGACTGTAAAATTTCAATTCTGATACTTTTTTCTTTATCTAAAAAGTTGTCCGTGTTCTTTTGCCAAGGGGCCAATAATGCGGTAAGCCTATCAGGCAAGCAGACTGTACAGAAACCATGACATCATGAAGATTTTAGTAGGTAATAAAGGCAAACCAAGCTTTAAGGTTTGTATGAAAGTACCACCACTTTCCGTGACCGGTTCTTCGGTGGTATTTGGTACAAAGAAGCAAAAATAGCGTTTCGAAAAATTCAGGACTGTTATTAGTAAGTACAATTGGCCTATAATATTCATACTGAGCAGCGGTGGTGGCGGCCCCGACTTACGAACAGTAGGTCGTAGGTTTGAACCCAGGCAGGCACAGTACTTTGTGTAATTTATTTTATCACCGCTGCTCTCAAAACGGTAAAGGACAACATCGTGAGAAAACCGGCATGTCTTAGAACCAAAAATTCGAAGACATGTGACATCTACCAATCCGCACTGGGCCCGTGTGGTAGATTATAGCCCATTCCCTCTCAAAGAGAGGAGGCCTGTGTCCCAGCAGTGGGAACATTAATAGGCTGTTTATGATGATGATTCATACTGCTGGAACACTTCCTCTATGAGAGGTAGTGGACTGAAATTATGAAACACACTTAAGTCATCACGGTTTGGTAGATACAATACTTATTTAAATTGTTTATTCTTAAGATATGTCGGTTTAAAGCAATGCACTGTTCAAACCCACGATCTTAAGCTTAAAACTGGTACTGTTACCATTGGGCTAATACTGCTATTATAATTAACTAGCTTTTGCCAACGGCTTCACTCGCGTTATCGTCAGAATATCGGAAATGCTTAAATATAGCCTCTGACACCCGGGTATAATGTAACTTTCCGTTAGTGAACGAATTTTCGGAATCAATCAATAGTTTCGGAAATTAATACCTCTTAGATCTAAACGTACAAACTTTCCCTGTTTAGTACAGATATTCTGGGATTCTGTTGATAAGAGTACAATCACGAGTACCAATATGTATTAACGCAGCTTAAAAAAGTGATTTTTACCTACTATACTGATAACTAATTTATTATGGACATTTTATACAAACCACAAATAGGACCAAAAATAATAACAAAAATTCATAAACATGCATGGAGAACCTCCTGCTTCTTGGAAACCGGTTAAGATTCTCTATGTATACCTACAACGACGATAAGATACCTACATATTGATTAACGTTTTAGGTTATTTTGGAAGACATACTATTACGAAATAGGTCTTATCTCAAAGTAGAAACCGTTATTTCTCGAGAAGATCACTTTTAAATTTTGTGTTCAATCATTTACATTTTTTTTAAACGTTGCCCCAAACTAGGAATTTCCCCTGTATCGTGGGTGCGTTCACAAACATTTAAACTCACATACACAAATACCCAGACCCGAAACAACTATCTGTAGGCCATACAAATATTTGTTCCGTGCGGGGATCGAACTTCGCGACACGCATCGCAGCAGTCCAATCGCTCAGCTACTGCACTAACCGTGCCGTCAAATATTAGTGCTTGTTACACTATTGGTACACTTTGTAAGTTCATATCGTTTTAGTCCAACCAATAAGTCGTTGTAATAAAGGAAGCCTGCATAATTTTAACGACTTTATAACCAGGACATAAAGCTCCTCAAACGCTTCTGGTGAATACCCCAGACATGTCCTGATAATACTTTAAATAAATTGAGCAATTTAAAACTTTTCTCGGTAATTTAATTTATGTGCTGCCCTTAATTTAAATAACGATCCATATAAGGGTTATGCGTACTTGATATTTGGTATAATGTCGGTGACGTAAAAATATATTTAAATTAAGCACTAAATAATATAGTTAATACTTAGCTAAACTATCTAACTAACCCCTAACTATAGCGAATACTGTTTTCTATCGTATGTATGTGCGGTAAGGTCTCTATCTCAACCTATGAGCCAAAGCCGCTTGAGAATAAATAAAAATAATAATATTCTATGTTATATTTTAGTTGCCGCGTATTTTATTGAATTTAGAATGAAACTTGAGACTTTTACATCGATCTATCTATATCTATTGAACGCCAGTTCAGTCATTTTCATAGTCCTTTCCGTATATACTCCCACAAGATTTCTAATTCCTACACACTTATAAGATACAAGACGTGGGCGATGTTGGCCACAGCCCACATCTTCGTGCCCCAAAGGGTTCGCACCACGTGGGCTGGAAACTTTTAAAGTTCTGGGCAAACCAGATACTGCCCTTTCCATCTATAAAGCAGTAGTAGCTTGGAGCTAAGTATTATATAAACATCACGCAAGGAACCAACAAAGACGGTTTCAAGAAATTATTAAGAAACCATTAAGAGTAAACAGAAAGAGCTCTAGAGAAAAGCCGTATATAAATTTAATATTACGACATTTCTCACGAGTATTGCAAAATACTCGAAGATATCACTTACAATGTCCTTTCTGCTCACAGAGACGGCACACTTTCATTACAGGGTTGTAATGAGCAGTATTCAAATATTTAAAGCGAAAAGTTTACGTTCCGGAGTTCAGGTTGTTTTAAATATTAAAGTGTAAAAGAGAAAGCAAAATAAAGGAGTCCGGCGTGAATTGCAGAATCTCATGCAACTTAATTAGTACCTGTTGTTTTCAACGTACAATCGCCTTTACGTGCGTCGCAAAACCCTCTCACAATTTAAATGAAGCTGGGCGCTTCTCTCTAAGCAACATAACATCACGCATGTAATCCTATAGGTTAAGTGTAGGTGTACCTCATAGTAGGTACACCCACATTTCATCAGTTTTGATTAAGTCTCATGTAGTAGTGGGTCAGCCTATTGACATCAACAGGGCACAAATCGAGACTCCGTGGCTGCTATTGAGAAAAACCCAAAAACACTTTACCCGACCCGGCAATCGAAACCTGGACCTTATACTCAGGATTCAACCATCAGGGCCAACGAGGCAATCGCCCTTATGTGAGCCGCAAAACTCTCTCACAATTTAAACAGAGTTGGGCGCTCTCTAAATAAGTCTGGATATATTTAGAAAACCATATCTGAAGCGAATCCACTTTAGACATTTACTTCGAACACTCTCAATACAGTTGGCTGCGTAAGACAATGTTATTGAACAGTATTCCGATACAAAATGGTAAAATGAGACGTTGCTCCGGGACTATTTAGAATTTTGAACGAAGGAGATTTCTATATTCGGTATTTCGATATAATAATCGTGATGGTAATTGAGATGAATGCGATGTAACTGGTTGTCAGAAAGGCAGAAAGGTCAAACAGACTGTTGTAAAATAAAGTCTTCCTAAACTTTACATAATATAATCATCTTCCTGAGGTTGCCCCATTTTATTTATTTATTTTACTATTTATGTACACACAGTAGACAACACAGGAAAATAACAAAATATAATATTTGAGTACAAAGGTACTGCTTATTTCTTAAGAAGTTTCTGCCAGCAGACGTGCAAAAGGAGAAATGAAAAAAGAAATGTAGACTTTACGTTTACTTGGGGTTGGCGCATCACGTTTTTTACATCTATTCTCCCCGGTCAGACGTCACGGCATCATTTACTCCTTTCTCTTGCGTATCATTTCTTACACAATCCATCCATCTTTTCTTAGGTCAAAATAAAAAATGGATTATTATATACGGTTTAGTTAGACTTAACCGGCCTTATTACAAAAGTGGTTAAACCTAGGTTTAACTTAGACTTGGTTTATCTCGCATGCCGTCTTACTTCAATAATATTCAAAAGAAAGTGACGGCATGCGAGATAAACCAAGTCTAAGTTAAACCCAGGTTTAACCACTTTTATAATAAGGCTGAACGAGTATAACCAAGGGTTGTACTAACTGGGCTGTGGAAGGGAGACCAGCAGAAGTCTACCCAAAATACATTTAGATGTATTTTACACAGCTATATTCAGCTGCATCCATTTAGCCTGAAACCGACCCCTATTTGAGAAAAGGCAAGGCAGATGATGACTTTATTAAGACTAGGATGGTATAGGTTTAATGGAATACCGATTACTATTTTTGGTACTTCATTTGGTAATTTAGCGAAGTTTCAGAAAACCCTCGTATTCTGAAACTTCGCTGAATTTTGCTACTTCATTCACTTATTGCGTACTAAAAGACATCCTAAACGGCTAGCACTTATATGCAGATGTACAAATAAACAGTTTCTAGACAGGTCATTAGCCTCTGAGCGATGTTGTTTCATATTAGTTAGTTTATGAATTATACTTTGAGTCTAAGTTTTAGAAGCTACTCGTATTATTCCCACATCACATTTAATGTTTTCATCTACCAACTTCAGTTTTATTATTTATTTCTCAATTATGAAAGCTGTTCCAACTTCAGTGTTTACAAAAGTTATAAGTATTGGTTAGTGGTAAGTGCACTTAAATGCAGGGTAAGGTTGAGAACCTAAGAACGGTCACAAAGCGTTCACATAGAGGGCGCATGTCAGCTTTTGGAACTGTCATTTAAATTCAAAATTATAGTAATAATTTAGATGATGTTGACAATGGTCCAATTAATATCATGATACATCTACGCTTATATTATAAAGAGGAACGATTGTGTATGTATGTTTGTAATAAATAAACTCAAAAACTACTGCGCCTATTCCTAAAATTCTCTCACCATTGGAAAGCTACATTCACCTTGAGTAACATAAGCTATTTTTTATTTCTGTATTCCTACGGGAACGGGAACTACGCGGGTGAAACCGCGTAACAACCGCTAGTAGACCATAATTATGTACTCTTTGCCCGTACAGTCAAAAGCACTAATATGCATACACTTAGAAAGATTTGAGAATGATTTAGTTGCAAAATAACTATTACAACTTTTATTAAAAATATATTTGATACTTGTATGGGTACCAAAATAGTATGTTTGTAACTATATAAAAAAATACAATCAATCGCCTTTATGAGGCATTACGTGTATATTATGTTCGTGCTAGCGACTGTACGTCCATACATAACCAGATGTACATACGAGAACTAAGCAAAAGTAGTACGTAAGGATAGCAACATAAGAAGAACATTTAAATTCTATCTTTACATAGGATGCATTTCTCCCAAAAACATCTGAACGTCTCTTAACAAGTTTGAAGCTCCCTCAAACCGAAATGAAACGATAAAGCTCTCCAGGTAGATAGGTGATTAGATTAGGTGTGGAGCGAACGAACACATAAGAAGTAATGACATCAGCCCGACCCCTCCCTACTTAGCACTTAACCGCTTTCGATTCCTGAATGAGTTTCATCTAGCTACATTTTCCATTTTGCCCCTTCCTCGCTGCACATTTTTGCTACTGAATTAAGTAAAACGGGCATTGTAGCGTTTTTAAGATATTGATAAAAACATTATGACAACCTCTGCCTTTATACTGCGTATTATGAAGTCCAATAGGGATGTTTACTGACTTAAAAAAAATATGATTCTCATCATCATTAAATGATCATGACTTGACTGGCCTGTTGGTCTAGTGGTTAGTGACTCTAACTGCTATACCGGAGGTCGTGGGTTCGATTCCCACCCAGGACAAATGTTTGTGTGATGAGCACGATCATTTGTTCTGTGTCTGGGTGTAATTTATCTATAATATGTATGTATTTAGAAATATATAAGTATGTTTATCAGTTGTCTAGTACCCATAACACAAGCTCTGCTTAGCTTGGGACTAGATGGCGTTGTGTGATGGTTGTGGAATATTATTATTATTATTATTATCATCTGACAGACGGACTAACCGTCAGTGAGATGATCGAAAAATATAATACGTATTTTATGTTCTATCAAATCAATAAAAAAATACGAAGATAAAGCGTCAAATATTTGACTGGGGGTTTGTGACGTCACGAACCGCTAAACAATGTCATACTTATGTCTTAGAATATGACGCCACACGAGTTTTTAAAGCGCTGTATCTTCTTTTTTTTTTGGCAACCTATCTGACGGACTAATTACATTTTTTTAGTTAACAACCCATTGTTCTGAGCACTTTGTTTCTTCGTTTTTTCAATACAGTTACACGAAAACTGACTCCTATTATTTTATTTCCACAGATAACTACTATAACCAATCAAATCATTAATCGATTTCAAAGATTAGCCGGCAAAAACAAACAATTGTATTTTTTTTATTACGTGTACCTAATAGGTACGTATTTCGTATGCATTCAGTAAAAAAGCTGTTACTTTAAAATTGCAAACTGACACTTTAATTTAATTTATTCGTAAAAATCTACGACTGCATTCACGCTGATCTAGTCATATAAGACAAGTACCAACACAAACAAACGCTCTTAGTCATCCGGAGCAAGCCGTAAAAGTCGACTTAACGAAAGGGTTACGGCAGTAATAATAATAACAGTTCTCCTAGTCGTAGCCTGACGTAGCGTCGCGGCGTAGACGGCGACACCTATAATCATTTCACTTGATGAGCTGACTTGACTCACGACACCAAACTTTATTTTGACACCCTTAATGACGGCAATCGAGGGCCTTTTTAATGAAACTTTAATTGATGTTTTAGGACACTCTTTGTCTATGGCAGGGCAATATACCTCTTTAAAAGACTGGACTGACAGTGAACAGAATGACGTGGAAAATGGAGTGAAAAGAAAATAAATACTTAGGTACCCACGAAACTATAGCCCTGAGATCTCACGTGATTGGATGAAGAATTTTATAATTCTGACATCTCATATAATCTGGTCGATGTTTGTTTAGAAAATCTATTGAAACATATTTTGCCAAACGTCGCAATATAAAACATTAAGGGCCTGTTTCACTACCTAATTTAGGTAGTTAATAAGATTCATTTTTTTTAAAATCAAATAATATTTTATTTCACATAGGCCTACATGGGCACTTATAAAACGTCGACAAAAAGGTGCACGGTTCGGTGCATTGGTCGATTCCTAAGGAGAAGAACCGGCAAGAAACTTCAAAGGTTACTCTTTTAATCTTTCAAAATCAATTGGGTTAACAATAAGTTTAACAATAAGGACAGACAGATCAAATCTGTTCCAGACATAATACACACATGAAGACCATGCAGATTAACGTCTGAGATGGTCTTTTGAAGAAAGCACCACACAGATTTGAGTGGACCCGTCCGGTCAGTTTATTTACCTGAAATATGTTATTTTAAATATACTATAACATATATTTTTAACACATTAGTTCTTTCGTTGTTTGATACAAATTCTCTTCCATTTCTGAATGTATTCAGTGAGTAGTAAATATTCGCACATAGTAAAACAGGCCCTTTTTTGTGGTTGGGAAATCATCAAATGACTCCTCCCGCTCTCGGCAGAGCGTTAGCAAGTGTCAGACTTCTACTGACTAAAAACCACCCATGTTCCTACTTAGCTCTTGTGCCGAGGCTGAGGTATCTCTTTCGAACAACTCGCAGCCCTGACGGGCGTCGGCCCGTGCGCGCCCGTTCCATGTTGCTGAAGTCTCTTTGAGGCGCGCGTGGAACACGAACTCAGCTTCAACACGGCCTGTAGTCGTCATAAGACGGACGGACGGCGAGCTAGTGAAACAGGCCCATAGAACATCTAGCTGTCCATCAAGTGACTGACACGTCAATTGGTTTTGATTGAAATCGTTGGAGTTTAATTGATATTAAGTTTTGGCGTAAAGCGACTTAAGTGGTCGGACCGCGCAAGCACCAAACCCGAATTTTATTTTATATACGTATCTGTGAGATCTATGATGGAACAAGCTTGTTGAGAAGATCTTTGTTCATTATCGCTTTGAATGTATAATGTGGTTTAATGTTTAACGTTACTTTCTTATGTGTATTTGTGCCCGGTTGATGGTAATAGGCTCGCCCTCTATTACATGGGGCTTAAACATAACTGGCGAAATGTGATTATACTATTAGGTACACATCTGCCTAACTCTTCGGGGATTACATGCGTGATGTTATGTTACGTGCTGTTATATTGTGTGATTATTTTTTGTTATACGCATATGTCACTGAATTTTCAGCAGGGCTATTGCGTATCATTTAAATGTCAGTGGCTATCAAATTGTCCATGGATTAACTGTCAAATTGTTCCATTTTGTACTAAACCATAACCAATTTAACAGTTAGTCCATGGACAATATGGTAGTCACTGACATTTAAAAGATACGCAATAGCCCTGCAGGTATGTGATGTGTATTATTAACAATAAAAAAAATATAAATGGAAAAGCAACACCAAGAACTCAACATTGAAACGTTATGAAATCTGACACATCCCTTAAATTCGCGGCTACTAACTTTAATCGTGTAAGTACATGAAACATTACTAGTAGGTACCATCTCTCAAAGCTGTTTACACGTCGTAAGTAAGTGCAATGCTTTACTTGCTATAAAATAATGCTGGTTGCATAAACGTGAATATTATTAATGCGCATAATATTGCCGCGCACACTCAGCTTTGTCTCTTATTACGGCCGGATATTGTTGCCAAAATTTTGCATTTTATTCATATACAGTAATGTATTAGTACATTACTGTGGAGCGAATGTCGTGGCTGCGTGTTTTATTGTGAAATAGTGTGCTCTGAATTGAATTTGTTGTGGTTTTTTTGGTTTCATTTTTTTCATTCACTTAGGTAATTAACACATCCCGTCGGGGCTGCGGACTCCATCGGGGCTGACTAGACGTACCATACCTAGTCGATGTTACACATATTCAAACGAAGCGCTTTGCTAAGTCCTTTATTATGCGCACAGTCGAGGAATAGAACTCGCTGCCTGCGTCGGTTTTCCCGAGTTCATAAACTATCCCCAATATGTTTAAGTCGCGATTAAATAGGCTTCTTCTGGGTAAGCTCGTTCCATCGTCGACCTCATCTCTGCCCTTAGGGCAAGATTGAAGTCAAGAGCAAGCCCATTTACAACAAAAATGACGCTTCTGCTGAGCATGAGGTCCTGGGTTCTAATTCCAGGAGTGGCACTTGGTTTGCAGTAGTCACGTTGTCTGAATTTCTACAATAAATTCACCCTCTATTATTTGGGACTTAAAAAACTGTCGAAATGTGGGTGTGCTATTAGATAAATCTCTGTCTAACCCATAGGGGACCACAGGAGTGTTGTGTTATGTTATCGACGGATCTTATATTACCTACAGTGTAAGGTCCATAGAACATTTTTTGGTCAGAATTCTGGCGTAATAACCGCATTCAACGCTCATATTGGATTACCTAACTCGCCCAACCGCAACCTCACCAACATCCAAAGCAAAGTTTATTCATTCAAAAAACCGCGAACAGCTAATTAGCTCTAAACTTGAGCCTACAAAAGTTCTCAGTGATCCTGCGGCGTCCATGCACAAAGTTATTGCAGTATCGGAATAAACTATGTACGGAATTTTGTTCATGCGGAACCAGTGGACGTAGAATGGACGCGATACGGCGCCGGTTTCACAGGAAATGCTGCCGCTGCTGTGCCTCAGAGAGAACTGCGAATGCGACGTGAGCATTGATAACGACCACTCCTGCGTTGTAATAAGAACTCCTCTAACAATAGTTGGTTTAAGTAGCTTTAGTTTCAGTTTATACTGTGATTCACAAGTGTCAGCTGTGGCTGCTGTGAAAATGATGATGTTTTTTTTCAGGTGTACGCATTTCTTTTTACCGGAATTATTTGGCTTGTTTCTTCAGGATAAAATAGACAAAGATTCATCAAAATAGTATTCAGCAACATCTAGTTATACTAGAAGCCGACCCCGATGTAGTTGGGAAGGATAAGCAGATGATGGTATTATAAAAAGTTACTGTTTGCTTGATCATACCCAAACAAAGTACAGGTAACAATGAATACTTGCTTGAACCGTATAAAGAACTTTGCAACAATAGTTTTAGAAGTTTAAGGTAAAGTTTATACTGATTCTGACTACTGCGCTTTGTGTTAAAAATATGTTTTTCTCAGAAGATGCAATTTCTTAAGACTTTGTTTAGAGCGTTTTGATTTAGGATCACTACTTGCATGAAGAAGAAAAGGCGTAGTTTATATTTTGATCATATTGAAATGTTCTTAAACAAAGTAAATCTTTTTAGACTTGGGATAGACAAGTATATGCCTATACTCGTTCCTGATAATCTTTTGGACAAAGTCCCTAAAAGGTACCTCTAAGATGTTTCATCTGAAAAGCCGTAAATTTTTGAGGAAAATTAGAAAGCAGTGACTTAATTTTCTCAGAAAATTAACACATATTCTGTGAAAAAAAAACCTATTTACGAGAAAGCTGTTTATCAAAATCAAAATCAAAGACACATAAGGAACTTTTAATTTAGATAAATGTTTACCGAATATGTGTCAGTCTTCTATCCTATATATCCAACTTGTACAGTCAGTTATAACAATTGGTTGAAGCTTTTTATTAGGATACGAATCGATAGAATGTTATATGTAATAGGGTACTTCACAAAAAAAACTAACTAGTCCGTCATATAGATTACCAAAGTTGTAGTACCAGTTTTCACGTAAACAAACAATGAAGATACAGTGCTTTGAAAACTCGTGTGACGTCATACTCTAAGACATTAGTATGACACTTTTAGCGGTCAGTGACGTCACCAATCCCCACTCAAATCTTTGACCCGTTTTATCTTCGTCACTTTTTATTGATTGATAAAGCAAAAATACGTATCCAATATTTTTTCATAAATAGACGGACTAATTAGAATCATAATTTATTAAGTCACTAAACATCTCTATTGTTTTACCTTTTTTTTTCCATTTGAACAAAGTAAATATTACTATTTACTATTACCTACTATTCGACATCTACCAACACAAACTGGGCCCGCGTGGTGGATCTCTCCTCCCTCCCCTAGTGAGGAGGTCTCTGTTCCGACAGTGGCAACATTATAGGCATAATGATGATGACTATTATTCGTATTTCATCCCAATTAAATTAAATTTTTAATTAGTATCGTACACTGGAAGATTTTCCGTGCGAAACAATATACCAAGTCCGCCATTTCTATCTTATTCTGATGGAAATTGAACATGGTTAACTGAATGTACTGCCCACTTGTGTAGAAACTAAAGCATTTAACTGATGCACTAGCTTTGATTGAATATTGATTTCAAAGTCAAAGTTTTCAGACATTTTCAATTGAGACATCTGTTGCTAGAATACCGAGATTCTGACATATCTAGGTAGACATGAGAGAAGTGTGAACAGTGAATAGATAGTGAATAGGGGATCGGACTGTGTCAAAAAAATATGATTCTAATTAGTCCGTCAGTTAGATTATCGAAAAATATTGGATACGTGTTTTTTGTTTTTTCAAATTAATCAAAATTGACGAAGATAAGATGTGGTTGTGACGTCATTTGTAGGTAAAACATGTACATATACATACGTCATATACATCATATGACGTTTTCGAAGAGTTACAAAAGTAGTAGTGTCCAATATTTTTTGGAAATCTATCTGACGAACTAATTAGTTTTTTTTTGTCCGATCCCCTATTTCGCTGGATATTTAAATCGACGGACGCTGACATACGAAGTCCCCCTTCTCAATATAATCGATTTTCTCACATGACCTAAGTATTCTGTGGCATTTTACGAACCCACACCAATCATTGTAATTTAAACCTTAAGTCAATAACATAAAACTCTCATAAGACGTTCGTGATTTGCAGTGTATACTCCGTATAGTAATAGCAATCTTCACACGTCTGATTTTTTTATATCGCAACGCATGCAGTCACGTATTTCTTGAAAAGTATTGAGTACTGAGAAAGACTGTATATGTGCGTTCTGGAAGACTTGTGAGACGGTACAAGACTAACCTTTTACCTTGCTTAGCGTTTTCTATTTATTTTTACCATAAAGGGATGGACGTGATTTAGTTTTTGTACCAAGGAGGGTTCGAAGAACCTAGTTGTAACATAACACAATTCACATATATATTCATACAGTCATATAAGTTAAATTAATTACATTGTATTTTTTTATTCGCTTTTGAAACGGCTATAATCTAAACTTTGTACACAACTAACACAATCTTGTGTTTGTGTTACCTAGATAACTAGTTCACTACCTAGGTATTATAAAACAAAGTCCTCTCCACTGCGTTTGTCTGTCTGTTCGCGATAAACTCAAAATACATTTTTCCGTTATTTTCCAAACAGTACTACAACTAGTAAAACGGAATCGACTTATACCATTTTTCAGTATAACATCTGTCACATGGATTTCACCTTCGACAGTAAGCATCCCAAAATGGAAAACGTATGCGACACTAAAATGAAATCCTATGAACTACGTGATGTAGGTATTTGTTGCAAAGAATACCGAGTGAGGGAACTGAAACACGTAAGTCGTTATTGTAGGGGTATCTATGTCTAGCATACCAAGTTACATTTATTCTTTTTTATTTAGAACATGTAAATTTTCGACTGTAGTGAATGGTCTCGAGTTTGAATCGCGGGTCGGGCAAAGTGTTCTTGGCTTTTTCCATCAAGAATGGCTTAGTAGCAGCCATGGAGTCTGGATTTGTGCCCGGATAATGGCAATGGGCTCGACCCCTGTAACATAGGAATTAAACATAACTCGCAATTACAGGCTTGATGTTTTCTGGAAATGTGGATGTTTTTATAAACAAATAATTTATTTTTCATTCCACACAATTTCCCAAACCGTAATAATGTGTTCTTTCTTAAAATTCAAAGATTATTGCAAAGCGACCTCCATAAATATCACGCAAACATGTTCAAATATAAATTATGCAGGCTTTTACATCAAACATCTTTGACATCAGACGAACAAGTGATCTTTTACGAATTCTTTTCCTTTAGAAGCACGGCGCTCTAAAAATGTATACATTTTAATCAATTCACATCTGCACAAAAGAATTCAATGTTGAATAGGTGGAGTGATTTTAAACACGATTCACAATAAGCTACAAAGGGGAATGATGCGAATTCCGATTCAGCAAACCAGATCCGTAATCCATGTAACAAAAACTAACAGCATATTGTGATATAAGTCCTTATCTGTGATCTAGTTGTGTGTTATTCAGGGCCGTTTTGGGGCAAAAGGATTTTACGATCCAACGGCCTACGTGGGGCGCCTACTAAAGAATAAAGACGTACAGGATTTTGTACTATCCACATTACGCTAAATGAGAAGGGATGATACGACTACTTTCTGTAACTGACAAGATGAGGATCATCACATGATTTATTACTGCAAATGCTACATTATGTTGTGGGTTCGGTCTGTTTTCTCTCTATTTCTTGACTTGGATTCACTGGAGGTTTTAAAAGAGATTTAAAGGTTAATTTGTATTGGCAATTGATAATGTCGTAGACTGATTTTGGGTATAAACTTTCAGGAGTCGTAAAAATTTAGAAAATACGCGATCAAAGACAGATTTCAATGTTATTAGATAGAACAGTTCGCCATTCAACAACTAGGTCTTTTTGATGTTTTAGCTATACGTCAGATAGTAGTGTTTCCAATGAAATACGCTAAAACAACAATTTGTTCTAACTTTTATATTAATCAATGCAACAAGATAAACATCTATCCAAATACCTTATAAAGGTGTATTTCGCTTTACCCTTTTACCACCTTCATAAAAAAACGTGTAGAATGATACCTATAGGTGTATTAAACAGAGTAAAACCTAGTAAACTCAGTCCAGAATACACAACCGTTAAGAAACACCAAACTCACATAAATAACACCTCTACCTTCCCCACATTATCACAAATCCTTAGGCTAAGATTGCAAGACAGGCTCTTAGATAGCTCAAGACACTGTGTGTTCTAGGACTTAGTACTTAGACCATAGGTACTAGCCTAGGTTCCTAGAATCTCCTCATTACGTGTGTCCACAGTTTTCCACTCTGTTTCGGAGTTGCGTGTTGCCAATAGTTTAAATCATGTGTCACTAAGCATTTGGACGCAACTGCACGCCTGCGAAGAAAATTAGCGGAAAATCCGGTCAAAGCTGGAATGTATGGCCCTAAGTGTAATTAGATTGTTACGTATCATGGGACCGCTGCATTCGAGTATCATTTAGTTGAATATGCGTTTGATACGCCCAATTCAAATGTTCTGCTAGTGAGATAGTTAATGTAATTTCACGGTTACAAGCTTTCGATTACATTTGTATGACAGTGAAATATAAGCTGTAATGTTTGTGTGGTTTGGTTGAAACTAGAAATATTAATACCAGAAGCAACTAATAAACCTAACATTGTAACACAACCAGGTCAGAAATGGCGAACCAATGGCACGTTACACAATATTTTAGGCGCACCACCACCGAATTTTAATCATATTTTCATCTATAAATAGGTATAGATGAAAATATGATTAAAATTCGGTTAAACTAATCATTTTTAAAGATGAATAACATAAGATTCGATTAAAAACTGTTTGGTGGAAGAGTCCAGTTCAACATACAATTTACTTAAACTCTAAAAGTAACCACTTAACACTGTGAATTCCACGTACAATCGAAACATTTGTTACGAATAAGTAGGTCAAGTTTTTTCTTTTTGGTAGTAAATAAGTTCTTAGTTGAAATTTTTAGGTTAATTATCTGCCAATAAAGACTAAGTTATATTATTGGACGGCACGTGAAAGGTCTCAACATTGCTTTAGAAAAAATGGCACGTTGATCCATAAAGGTTCGCCAACCCTGCCCTAGGTGCCATACTCAGGTGCATAAAAATTACGTCAAAAGCGACCAACGAGGCAGTCTTATTAACACGTAAATCAAATAATATCGGTAATTCACAAAAGCAAAAGTGTAAAAAGCTGCTTTTATAAGTTTCTCTTCAATTTGGAAAGTCCAGGACCCCTCAGAAACCTGGACTTTGCCGATTGGATAAGTGAAATTGAATTTTTTTTCGAGTGACTCAATTTTCTTGGAAAAACATCTGAAAGCTAAGCCGTATTACCAGAAATGGCAATTACTTTTGAAAGATCACTTTTCGTTTTTCTCATATAACTTGCGGAGAATATTAAACCCTGAAGCATTTATTGAATTTTACATAAATGTGTCTTGTTATGAAGTATATCATGTTCTTACATCTTAGAGCTCGAACTTTTCGACGAAGTGAAGCGTTGAGAAAATGTTTGCGTGATATATCATGTTATTTGGTTCAAAATTAATTCGAACTGAGTATTCATCTTGTTATGAAATCGGATAATTCAAAATGAGTTATGTTCAATTTCCTACCGCGCGAGTTAACTGAGCCTCGCATCGCATACGAGGAGTACTCGTGAAATTTCTCTTCTAATTAAGAGTGTTTGCTCATATTTTCATAATTACAAAGATATTGCTTCACGATGTGATTTATCACGTAACGCGTCCGTATCAATTTGTCTTGTCTATCGTTGCGTCATTATCTAACGACGTAAACATCAATAGTTTCATTAATACCTCATGAGAACGTGTGTTGCTCCCGAGTTCGCTCCGTGTGTTGGAAAGGACGATAACAAAACATAACATTTATTTATTTTCGGGTTACTTTGGCCCGTACAGACTAACACAGATATAACACAGTTTGTGTCAGTAAATAGGACTATAAACTAGTAACTTCTATCTTTGACAACAACATCATCATGTGTGCAGTACACGATAAAATAATTAAAAACTCATACTATAGTAACGGTACGCGTAACTAAAACTACAAACTAGCGTTTCGCAGAGAAGTTTCGAAAATGAAAGGATTTGGCAAAGATTTTTGGATTAAAGTAAGGGTTAATTTCAGCAAGAAAAGTTTTACATCCCGAAACACGGCGAAGTTTCTGACTCGGAGGAGTACACAGATAATAGTTGAGTAGCAAGTTTAATTACTTGTAGTTTTCAAGACAGACCGCTGACGGGGTGCAGCGGTGGCGGCCCTCAGGCGCGCGGTGCTGTATGTCAGATTCGGGCACTGAACATTGGCTTTACACAAAACTACCTCCTACGACATGCATGTAGCTTTGCTTAGTACCAGTCTGGTGCATATACATAAGACACTCATCAATGATTTTAATAACGCATAATAAATCGCTCAAACTGAAGCCCCGCGGTTTCAATCATCGTTATCTCAGCCGAAAGACTGTGGGACCTAAACCTCCCAAGTGTCCGCAAGTGTCGCCACACTGACTGGTCCTGGCGTCTTGCATCCAGCGGATCCGTACAAAAAAGATTGCGTGGTGTTAAATGGCCCTAACGTTCCTCAAGAATAAGGCTATAATGCAAAAATATAATACGATGTAACAGGTGAAATTTTTATTGTATTCGAGGAGGAATTCACAACCGAGCTGTAAATAACTTAATAATATGTATAATTATTATAGAGATCAGACGTAGTCGCATGCCACCTTGCTATAGACAAAAACAAAAAAGAAACATGGCCCAATCACTATCCTTCCTTTTGGCCGTAGTAGTGGTAAAAATGTTCCTTTAAACCCTGCAGACAGAAATAGGAGCTATCTATGTGTGAATCAGCCAGATCCGTTGAGCTGATCTCCCGTGATTGACTAACAAACATTAGTCCATCTAAACTTTCATATTATTGTAATACATAAGAAGTAAAATAACAAATGCTATTTAGGTGTCGTGTTGATAGTTATACACGTCTGCCTTATCCTTTGGGAAACAATGTCATGACAATGAGATGTAACATAATTATAAATGTGTTTATAAGCAGAACTGTCTAAGTTTGAGAGCTGTTATTTACTACGTTACGACATAATTCTGAGAAAACGGAGAGTCTATTTACCGCTTTGTGATCTTTATTAAAAAGTAAAGTAAAGTGTACCTAAGCTGGATAATGTTGGCTTGAAAATCAGCAGAACTAAAGCCGTATACATTTTCTGCGATTTAGGCGTCCCTCCAGCCCTGGAGTCAAAGCGCTAGATGGCACGTTTCTTCCTGTCTACTTCGACTTTCGGTATCTCGGTTCACTCGTGCAAAGCGATGGCAAAATAGACCGTAGTGTTAAGCACAGAATTAACACGGGATGGATAAAACACGACTCCCGCTTTCCCTTTAAAATAAAGGGGAGGATTTCTAAAACAATGGTCAGACCTGCTGTCTTATATGGATCAGAATGTTGGGCCACAAACAGGATCAATAAAAGGATCATTAACATGTGGCTGAGATGAGAATGCTTAGGGGGATGTGGTGGCGAGGCGTGTGGTGTTACACGAATGGATAAAATAAGAAATGAGTACATAAGAGGAAGTCTGAAAGTGGCGCCGGTGACTGAAAAGTTGTGTGGACATCGATTGTCGTGGTATGGGTTAAGGTATTTCACCAAAAAAATCTAATTAGTCCGTTTGTTAGATTATCGAACAATATTGGATATGACGGCGTCGCCGTTGTAAACGGCACGTGCAGCGGGCCAGGTGCGCGGCGCAAGGTGTCGCTAAGGCCGCAACACTCTCCCCACTGCTCGGGCCGGTCTATTTAAACGAGCGCTCGGCATGGAGGAGATCATTCTTGTCGCAGGCTTGGCCCGGTGCACATGCTGTAGCGCTTAGAGTTTTTAAATTATATCTGAATTATACAGTGGTTTATTTTAAATAACGTGCTATTGGAGTAAAAGTTTAGTACCGCTATATTTCGTAGTTTCATTTAAGATGTTGGACCCTCTGCCTTCAGATACATGTTTTTTGTTTTATCAAATTAATAAACATTGACAAAAATAAATCGTGTCAAAGATCATGTAAAAAAGTACTAACCTTGCGACGTCACACGTCTTTTCGAATCACTGTATCGTCTTCATCTTTTTTTAGGTGAAAAAAGAAAAACTACGTGTCCATTATTTTTTGGAAATCTATCTGACGGACAACTTAGATTTTTTTGGTGAAATACCCTATACGGGCAGGAGAATAATGATTTAAAAGTAAAGTGTACACGTGTTAGATGGTTACTGAATCCGTTAAACAAGCAAAACTTTCTCTTTTAAATATCTACATAATTTATTTGAAGCGGAAAGTTGTTTGTTAGTTGTTCACACAAAGGATTGTTTACTGTTTACCGTCGGGAAGTAATTCGTAACTATAATATTATTATCTAGGACAAACAAAAACACGCACTAGTTGTTAGAAGGAATATTAGACGATAATGGATATAGATAGCCAGTCCTGTAGATGAGCCACTCTCTAATCAGTTTTTGACGTCTCTAGACAGCACATTTGCGCCTTCGTTCGTGCTACGAGTAGGTACGTATTTAGACCGGTGCCACCTGTGCCAAATATTCCAAATGATTCAGCCGAGCCGTTAATGCCTATAAATCATATCCTTCTAATATATCCTATTAATTTTAAAAAGCGAAAGTTTGTAAGCATGTCTGGATGTCAACTTCACGTAAAAACTACCGAGCGGATTTGAATAAAATTTGCTACACACATAGTTTGTAACCGGAATTAACACATATAATAAATTACTTCTATCCCGATAGTACAATCCCCTGGGACAATCACCGAACTTCACTCGGGCAATGCCGCGGGAATAAGCAAGTGAGGAATAATTGTCAGGCCTAATCAACCCTAGTTTTGATTTGATAGACTAAACAACTTTATCTTTTATAATATTAATATGGATTGGATAAACAATATTGCAACTTTGAATGTCAAGCAATCGATACCGTGTATCACGTGCATCACCACTAATACTTTTGATAAATTAAATTTTGTTCAAGTTCATTTTCTAGGTCCAAAAATCATAATGAAAATCGTTTTAAAGATAAAAGTACACACAGTGACACATCAAGCTATACAATTTCTAGTAAAACATGACCTAGCTTTGTATAGATTTCGCGTAACCATTAAAGGTCTATATTATCTGGTTCATATAGCTTGATTAGTCGTGATACATTTAATTGTTTTAGCTAAAAAACATATTTTGCATAACTGAGATCATGACGTAGACTCTGTTGTTAAGGACTTGAATATTTCGAAATATAGATGTGTCGATATCTGAAATGAATTCCGTGAAATTATCAAATTAATACTTGAAACACCTACTCGGCTTCATATTATTATATGATGTGGAATCAGTGAACCCGGTGAACCAACGTTGAGTGCCACTGGCTTTGAAATACGGTAGGTCGGAATTGTATTCAACTGCCTAAACCGTCGACCAATCAAAATCTGATACGTCAACGTCATACGACACTCGACAGTTCGGTATATTATAGCACCTACTAGACCATCGACCACACCTACTTAATCATTTCCTAGTAGGTACAGATTAATTGCCGTATCACAATAGCCTTTAAATGTATTACGATAAAGTAAAGAACACTCTTTAATATAAACCTGCTTTTTATGAAACAGGTTTATTTTTATTTTGGAAAAATGTTTTGCGGTACATGGTCAATGAACTCTGTCAGACAACCTTGTTCTTCAAACATAATCTTTGTAAGGCTTTATCAGCTATTTTTATTTTACGTATGTTTTCTAAAATATTGTATGAAAGGAAGGTCTCTACATTTGCTTACACGAGAAACTAATAATGTTATGTAGGAAAATGAAACACATATCTTTAGAACGTTTAAGTATTTACTTTAGATGTTACTCGTAAAAATATTCCATACTATCAACTACTTACTAATTTATTAGATACACTAGCTGACCCACGCAACTTCGTCTGCGTCACAATAATATATAGCTTACAACCTTCCTCGATAGATCGACTATCCAACATAGTAATATTTTTTTAATGAGTTTTCTAATGTGGAAAGAATTTTCAGTCGTCAGAGTAATTTTTGAGTTGAATCGTAATAAACAAAAAAAAAATCTTTCCTCTATATAATATTAGTTTAGATTACCTTAGAATATATTATTAAAGTGAGAATTACTATGGGTACATATCATCATCATCATCATCAGCCTTATATTGGTCCCGCTGTAGGGACTCAAGCCTCCTCTCTAGGAGAGGGATGGGCTATAATCCACCACGTGGGCCCAGTGCGGATTGGTAGATGACACATATCTTCGATTTTTTTGTTCTTCGATTTTTTGCGGTTTCCTCACGATGTTTATCTTCACCGTTTTAAGAGCAGTGGCACGTGATGAAATAAATTACACAAAGTAATGCGCCTGCTTGGGTTCGCACCCACAACTAACTGTTCGTAAGTCGGGGCCACCACCACTGAACCACCACTGCTCACAAAACAATAAGCAATAACACCTTGTAAATATTTTGGTGCAATAAATATCTAGAATTTGAATTTCCCGGAGGCCAGAATCTCCACGTATCTACATGGGGACGCGAGGGTCGGCGCAGCGGACCGCGTAATTATTTTGTCTCGCGGACATTTTTACATTGCGATATCTTTTAAGATATTTGTTTAAACTATATAGAGTGAAAAGCACAAATATTCTATATATTAAATTTCCGTTCTAACTAACCCATTTATTGAGATATAGATTAATACCATATGGGTTACATTTTTCATTTATGCTCCACTCCTTTTGGTCGTAGCGTGATGTTATATAGCCTAAAGCCTTCGTCGATAAATGGACTATCCAACACAAAAATAGTTTTTCAATTTCAACCGGTAAATCCTGAGATCTTAGCGTTCAAACAAACAAACAAATAAACAAACTCTTTAGCTTTAATTAGTATAGATTAGAATAGATACCTACATAAAACTTTCGAATTAAATTCTCTAAAACTGTATCAAATCCACTGCGCAGTTAAAAAAAACCACGACCATGCAGATAAACGCGAAAAACACTTTCTTTTTGTTTGGAAAGATAGAGATTATGCAAATTTAATTGTTATTTAAAATCAACTTATAATAAAAACGAAAATCAATGTCGCCTTAAACGACTTCTACTACTAATACACTAGTTACGAACCTATACAACATCTTGGCCGGTTCCTAGCCATGGGCAGACCACATCCCAGTCTCGCAGATATTATCAAATTCAATCAACACACTCAATAATAATGTTAAATATTCTAAATTAATTAGCAATCTATAAAATTAAATAAAGCGACTTTATAACATGGCCAAAACTCCAAATACAGTCATTATTTTTGGTGGAGGAGTTCCATGACATGTGTAATCGGTTCATTTAAAACAAACCCCCAACAGAACGCAATAAACAAGTGCCTTTGGCAGTAAAATCTCATATCACTTCATTCTAATTCGGCTATCGGCTAAATAGGTGATTTCTATTCAGAAGTTGTTGTAGGTCGCGGTCAATTTGCGTTACGAATTCACTAGTTAGTCAGTGCGCGTAGTTAATTTAATAAAAGCGATGGTTAATTGTTCGTGTTTTCCATTGTATGTAGTAAATAGTGAATGAAAATGGATGCTGAAGAAATTGCAACATGAATGAAAAATGTTCGTTAAAAGTTTGAATTTCGGATTTATTTGATTTAATTTAAATTCATACAATTTAAACCTTTTTGCTAATTGAAGCTATAAATGTTATTTACCTATTGTTTTTTATTCGAATAACAGATAGCTATTTGTTGAAAAACCAAGCTTTCTACACAACAACATAAAATGTTATTTTTGGAACCATATCTTTTTTCCGGTTTTTAGAGCTTCAAAACAAAAATATTTGCGTTGAAACGGAGCAACACAGTCAAACATGGACGGGCATTAAATTCCGATCGTCCGAGGTATATTCTCTCTAACGAATTTACCTGCCATATCGTGCTTCAATCCGCCACTGAATTGTTCGCTGATCCATGTATGAAACAAATATGAAACTGAGAAATGTTTGAACTGTCATGTCAGGACAACTCGGCTCAGGATATGTTCCGTCGCATGCCTGAAAGTAGGTACAGTCTACAAAAGGAATTAGGAATACGAGCTACAATGGGCATTTTTCAACAACACTGAAAATGTTGAATGCATAAACCGAACCTGATCGGTTATCTGTATACTAAATGACTTTTCCAATTTAAGACAGACTTAAAAGAGTGCTAAAATGGCATGAAAGAAAGAAATAATATTTATTTAGTCATTCAAAATGACAAGAACGACAACATTTTTCACGACATTTTTTTATTTATTTAGAAAACAACAGGACAGGCAAATTAACTGTTTGAACGTCGTGACTGCGACAAGCATGTTACCCATTCATCAAGATGCTGTGCTATGAGGGACCCTCAGCCCAGCGCTGATTTAATTTATGACTATTCACAACATAATATTGTTTAAAGTAGGTGCAAGTGTACACATACCTTTTCACAAATCCTTTGTTTGCCGGGACCATCCACACAGGCAACATCGACAAATATCAAATCATCGCAGGTTTGTTCCATTGCAGAAACTGCTTTATTGTTTCCTGATCATTTGTTTGGAAGAGCGGCCGGCTTCAGTAGCTCATAATTACTCAGTTCGGTACAATCTCGCTTTGGTCCCGAACAATGGATTCTGATTCTAGTACGGAACCAAAGTTATCGTTCCCTTCTACAGTCAAGAGAAAAGTGCATTGGTATTGTTTCATTAGAATTGTTTTTTGGGGAATTTGCAGATACATAAATAAATCCTCGAAATCGTAAACTCAAATTGGTTTAGGAGTTAAATGTACTTTTTTAAATACCTACATTAGATGAAGTAATTGTAGATAGATACTCGACATTCAATATTATTCCCTGCAAATTACACCATTAAGTTTTGGGGCGCTGGCAGAAAAGAGGACAAGTCGAAATGAAGTCAGTGCGTCCAATTGGTTAGCATATTTTAATAGCGTCTGGCGTCGAGCCACTGTCGACGACACGCCTTAATGTTTTCCTGTTTCCCCCTAATGTGCCTACTTAACGAACTAAACTTTCTTATCGAACAAACCGACAACTCTCTGCCGAGTTCGAAAGTTTATAAAATATCTATGACCTTTTGTTACGTCGCCGTCGTTCACAAGAAAATGCAGCGAAAGAACTTAGGCAAATTATTAAACTTAAGTTCTACTGACATTGTGAGATTAGGTCTGGTCTGGCAGACATTTTTGTAATTTGAAGTAGAAAGCAAGTTTTGCTGGGCTTCAGAGCTATACGTAGGTACTTGCCTTAAACGCGTTTACTTAATAGCAAATGTCTATGCTCTACCCGTCTAAAACTAAATTGTACAAAGGACTACAACTTACTTTTCAGGCACGTCACCCGTAGCGATTAACAAAATATATTTGAATAGTTCTTATATCTAGCTCTTCTTTAATCACCGAAAGTTTTCTTCTACATTTTTTTACCGTCGATATAAAGCCGAAAGTTCGTTCATTCATTATGTACATGGAGATTTAAAGGCATTTCGCATAATAAAAACCCTCTACTTATACCATCGAGCGACCTCCGTCTATACAATAAGACAGCTTGATGGATGTGATCACGATGTTTTGTTAAATTTCTCCGAACCTAACGACCAAGGACGCCATTTTATTTATTATAAAGCTGAAAAAAAATGAACTCGGCGAAAAACCCACTTGGGACTAGACACATATAAATTTTGATTGCTTATCGTAAATGATTGATGTGTTTCGCAAAAAAATATTGCTTAATTGATGCATAACCACAAAAAAAATATTTTAAATACAGTTGGAATATAAATTGAAAATCAATATTATGAATACTCTCGTTTAGCATGAGTTTATTATGCGATGCACTGTGAACACAACACCGTTAATACTTTAATTGATTCTGCAAATTACTTTCATGAATTAATTAGAAACTAAATAACAATAACCCCATCAACTATGATATTAGCATGTTAGTGCAGGTACACAAGCTTGTGCGAATAATGAAACCTCTTTTGTTGAAAACCTTTACACCAACCCAGTATTCGTAGATTACTTAAATACAGAATAAGATTTCAAAATGGCGAACTGCACACACGATCAGAAGTGGTTTCGATCCTTTTGTGCCACTTTATATCTAAAGCTGGAAAACACTAAACAAGTTTCTTTCTGTAAACACTTCATTAGAAAATCCTTTGTACCCCACGTACGTGCAGAATTGTACTGTCGCAGCGTTTTAAAGTAATTGAGTGCAAACAGCTCCGTTTACTCAAAATGAATTAGCAGAAGTTTTATGCACTTTAATATAAATTGCATAAAGTGTTTTATATGATAAAGTGCACAAAACAAACAAATTACGAGTGTGTGCGATGCTTATCATGGTTACATTGTGCCTGGCAATTTTCTGAGCGACTTATATCACCGAGTTACGAGTGTGTTATTCAGTAATATATGGATTTCATTTGGTTAAAAGCTTTATACATTTGCCGTTCCAAACGCACTTTGGGTGGTGATGGCGCCATCATTAAAATTATTCTGTCACGACCAATAAAATTATCAATAAAATCCAGTTTCAATAAATGCGATTAAAGCGACGAACGCTTTTAAAATATTAAAGTGAAATTAAATTTGTCTGTCTCATGTCGTTACTGCGAGGCGGTTGGTATTGATATCTTTATATTACGACCCATCATTGATATTGATTTTTACTGAAACATTATTCATTTAAGATGTCGATACATTTATCTAGTAAGACACCTTTCGTTTTGAAGATTTTGCGTGGGACTTATTTCTAAATATATATACCTTCTTTCTTCATATGAATTATTGGCAGTCAAAATACGTAACTAAATTCACTGTGCAAACATCGCAAAACAAACAAAGTGCATTTGAACTGTGGTTTAGATTCAACCCACTTGCTGAAACCAATGCAGTGAGCCGTTGGTGATTATTTATCCCAATTCTAATTACACATCAATTATCAAACTCTATCTGATTTCGAGCTAATATGATTATTAATTTTTAATTTCTCGAAAAATGTCAAGTGACACAACTAATTATAGTCCTAGTATAATTTCATCAAATTCCATTTCGAGTTTTTTTTAAGTATTCTGGGATGAGGAAATATTTTCAGTAAACGAGTAGCTACCTAGGCAACCTATCCATACAAATAAATAAAATGGCAGTGTCTGTTTCTTCGTTCCGGCTAATCTCCGAAACTTTGTATGAAGCCTGGCCTAACTTCAGCCATTTTGTTTTATTTTTAAATGTGGCCACTCAACCTATAAATACTAACAAGTTTTGAGACAAAATGTTCAAAAAGTGTTTGACAAGGATAGCTGGTATAGCTCAGGAGGCGACGTATATAGTACCTTATTCAAAGGTCCGTCAATTGCGACCAATAATTTCTAGAATTGATTTGGTGGGCGATATCCTCCTGTTCTCTTGACAATGTCAATCGACCCCAGATCAATAATGGACTTGAGTCGGCACTTATTATAAAAGTATTCGTCTCGGACAAAACTTGTTTATATAAACTTATTTATATTAGTTTTATGCGTCACCACAACGTTAATAAAAATGGCGGAAGTAAGGTCGGCCAGTTAATTCAAACCCCTTTGAGAGGAAAGCTTTCCTGAAATTGAAAGAAATAAAAAATATTTATTTGTCGCAGAAACATGACGAGCGAAAAGAATGTTTATGGGTAACTTCTTCTAAAATGATTAGTTTCCTATTTGACTGAATTTACTATCTAATCAGAATAGGACTAAGGGAATTTTCTGTGTTAGCAATTGAACAAAATATTCGCCCCATATCACAGCGCTAATGTCGTTTTTGGTGAACTATGACTGTACGTGGCACGAATGCGTAGTGGACGCCTTTCCGAACGATTTGGAGACTTAATGGAAGCTATATAGGTAGTGTTTTTGTCATGCCAGAATTTTGTTTCTAATTTAACAATGAAGAACCAAACTTCGAAGCAAGAAAAATATTTAATTTTCGCACATATGATACATGACGTGCATACAAAATGACCAACAAAACCATACATATACAACGAGTAACAAATATGTATAAATATACAACAGGTCGAAATAACAATAAAAAAGTTAACAGCTTGCACGTCGTGATTGCAATAAGCAGGTTACCACTCAGCATAATACTGGGCTGGCTGGAGCATGTATGGAGGCGGCAGAAACGGTGGCGCATATGCTCCTTGGGTGCACAAGATCCTTTGCCCTTTCCGATGCCCTGAGGAGACCGGGAAGTCTGATCTGCTTTTGGAGGGAGGTGGGCTGGTTGTAGTAATCGGCCACCATGGTTCACGCACAATGATCCACTTCAAGGACTAAGTGCGGTAACCCAAACCACAAGAAATGAATTAATACTGGGCTATGGGGGACCCACAGCACTGCGCTTGTACACAATTATTTTACCTATGTTAAACAAATGAATAAATGACTTATGACTTGTTTTCAGTGGTGAGTCGTGAAAAAACTGACCAAGTGCAAGTCGGACTTGCACATAAAGGGTTCCGTACCATTGTAGTAGATATTGGCAGATTTTCCTCGTTATTTTAGCACCATAGACTTCTTATAGGTTTGTAATATATAAGTGTTGAACTTATTTCTGTATATTTGTTTAATTTTAGGTCGGATAGACAAACAGACACACGAGTGATCCTATACGAGTCCAATTTTTTCCTTTTGAGGTACGTAACCCTAAAAACGTACGAAAGCCAAGACAGCATAAATATTCGATTAAGTACATGAATATAAAAATGAAATAAATAAACCACAATTACATTGCTCTTATAATAATCGATTTAAAATAAAGTTTTCCTGAAGTATTGTGACAGAAGTGTTCTTTTCATTTTCGACAATGTGTGATGCCAGTGACAAAGGCAACATAGATCAAATTGTATAGAAAAGCATTCGCAAGTATAAATCATGAAGTCGTCGAGATACTAAAACTTTTATCAAAGCGATGCTCTCATTCTGTCAGATTTGCAGCAGTATTTCAATCTTTGAAGTCTTTCAACAACACATCGAATATTTCTACAATTTAAAAGATGTTTTAACATAACTTACATAACATCACGCCGGTTCCCCAAAGGGTTCTGCAGAGGTGTACCCATTAGTACAAACACATTTCGTCAGTTATGTTTGAACCCCATGTGATAGGGGGCAAGCCTATTGCCATCCACCGGGTACAAATTCAGACTTGGTGGCTGCTACTGAAAAAATCTTAATGGAAAAATTCAACAACAGTTTGGCTGACCTTATTTCTTTTTTATGGCAGGTGGAAAATCATCGAATAACAAAGCGAAAGGGAGTGTCAGACTTCTACTGACTAAAAACCACCCATGTTCCTTCTTCGCCCTCTATGTCGAGGCCGCGATAACTAGTGTACAACCCGCGGCCCAGTTTGGCTGACCTACATATTGAACCCAGGACCTCGTGTACGCCCGTTGGGGCCGCGGGATGTTGTAAGAGATACCGCGGTCTCGACATAAAGGGCTAAGCAGGAACATGGCTAGTTTTTAGTCAGTAGAAGTGTGACACTCCCTTTCGCTCTGCCTAAGAGTGGGAGGGGTAATTTGATGATTTTCCAGCAGTCAAAAAAAAAGATAAAGGACCTCATGTTACCTAATATGTTTTTATAAAAATAACTAAGTTATATTATTCATAATTACCTGAATGGAATAGGAAGCCGCCCGTGTCGCGCCACCGCCATACGCCATACGTATTTGACCCGCGCCTAATACGGTCTCTTACGGTCTCAGAGTCTATCTACATTAATAATTTTGTTATAAATATTCAATCCAGAACTTCATCCAATATTCATTCGGAAATAAACGTTATCGCTTTTTATGATATAAGAGAAAATAGGTTTTTTTATTTTCTAAATGTCTCACAGACCTTTATTTTTACATAGATATTTCTCTTTGACGACAGTGGTGAAACTTCATTAATTTTATAAAGGGCGGTAATTCATGAAAAAATTAAAGGGAGTCACCCTTTCATTTTTCTAAAACGAAACATAATTCTTGGGGAATAGCGCTTTAGCTTCGAATTCATAGTAATTCTAACAACAAAATAATTCATAGTAATTCTAACAACATAATATTTTCACTTTTGAATGAGTACCAAAAAGAACACAGATTTATCGAGCTGGATATGTAGATTTAAACTAGGTCTAAACAAAAGGTTCCACTTAAATTGCGAACAATTCAGAATTTGATTGTTCAAATTGAACAGACCGTGAACAAATCGTTCAGGAATCTAAGCGTCGTGAAACATATCTGAAATTACGTCTCCCTACCCCTGCGACGTCCCATAAAACTAATCAATGGAGCCTTTGAGCATTTACACTTTATTTTACCATTGGTGGAGTAATTTCGGTTCTTTGATAAACAACATCCGATTGCCAATTTAGTGGAACGCCGCCTGAAATTTCAGATCCCACGTACAGGATCATACATTATTAACATTTGTGATGGCACAGAATAAGGAAAAAACAGGGCAGATATTAAATATACCATTTAATATTTCTGTCTGATCTCAGAGCAACAATTTTGAGTGTGTCGCCCGCATATGTCGCGTGATTGACGCGTGCCACGTTGCGAACACAAAAATATCGGATATCGATGATAATTTTTGAACACAAAATACGATTGAATGTGGAAAACGTTTTCAGAGTAAATTCGAAATAAATACTCTGCGTTATTCGATTAGGCACATGGAAGTTGAAACATCGTGTTTTGCGTTTGTCATAGACAAGTATTTGATGTGAATACTCGGAATTATAATGTATACAAACATTTCGTACCCTAAACTTAAACGTTGTACGTAAACTTTGAAATAACGTTATAGTACCTACTTTATCTACTTTTACTAACTTCTACTTTCGGAAATGAGAATGAACAACATATTTTCAACTTATATTCGACATTCTGATGCGATAGGAGAAATTACTTTTTCTAAGGGGAAGTTCGTCGAATTCAGTATTTTAGTTATAACAAATTATATCTAACAGAAATGTGGCCTGCCCCTAGACAGGCCATATTTCTGTTGAATTATTTAAAACGTTATGATTCTAAAAGTATAGTTTTGGCGACATTCTACCCAAAGTTTCGAACAGATTTTTTTTAATTACTCACTTAAGAGCGAATTTCAGTTGCGCAAACAGTGGAATAATAGACTTTCACTAATTGTTTTTCAAAACCCGGAAGAAAAGCGATTAAAAATCAAAACTTATGTAGTCTAGTAGGTATACTTATAGCTTGTTTCGTTTCGATGATGAGATACCTACTTCATAATAATATGGGTGCCAAAATAAATCATGATAAATCTATTCATATAAATAGATTATATATATAGATATAGTATTTAACTTTGTCAAGACTTTTTTCTTTTGCTTTACTTTTTTATATTGTATTGTACCTACGTGGATACACATCTGCGTAGCCTTTTTTTTGTTGGGGTCTGCCCCTAGTCTAACCGCCGCATTCGGTAAGACTGGTTGTCAGACTTTCGACTGACTGACTTTCTACCTGTAACGACTGCTAAAAATCTACAAATGCCAGGACCAACAGCTTGCTTAACGTGCTTTCAGAGTCACGGAGGGAACTTGGTATGTGATGGGGGGTCTCCCACCCACAGGTCAACTTAGGCAAACGCGGCTTAGTCACCGCGGCTCTGGAACGCAAACGCCTTAGGAGGAACACGGATGGGTTGTAGTCAGTAAGAGTCTGAGAATCTGATGATTTTCCATCCTTATAAGGTAAGCGCGGCTTAACCTGGAGATGGACCCGAGCGCTTGTAAGGCATTTAGCCCCGAGCTCCTCAAATAAATACAACACGTGTAAATAAAGGGAGACGAGCTAGACAATTCTTCAATTCAACTTCAACACGTTTAGGATGTAATACTATTCGTGAAACAAAATAGGTTCGGTCTCAAGTATACATACATACATATTTAGATTCTTACCTTCCTTTGTTTTGTATACTTGTGTACTTTAAGAATATGAACATTCTAACTCAAGCATGCGCAGATCCCTAGGTGATTTACATTGTTTATTTGGGCAACCCTTGTATTTTGTACTATTCTGTCAAAACTTTATACATACGTAAGTAAGAAAAAATGTTTGTGAACTTGAATTTAACAGTCCCACAGAGCCTTAGAAGCTTGTTTCTGATCAAATAAGAATATAACTATTTGAAGGAAAAGAGATGAATTTAAATAAACAAACTTTCTCATAAACGATGACTGCTTTGTCTTTCTACACACAAAAAAGAAAAGTAGTTGGACATTTGTCTTTATAATCTATACAGAACACGATTTACGAACGTTTTGAGAGAATAGTTTTGACAATACAGTTTACTTATACTCTGTTATACCCACTAAATTTCGCCGGTGAAACGGTCATAAGTGTAGTCTTGCCGTATTGTACAAAAAATACTACAAGAAAAAATGTATTCAATCCGATATTTAATTACAAAACGACTACCTTCTTAGAAAAAAAAGTAGTTAAAAAACTAAAAACCCGACTAAAAAAACTGAAAAGCAAAAAACAAGCACATTTAAAATTAAACAAAACTTGGAAGCAGGCGGGGTCCATTCTATTTTCATTTCATAGTTTAATATTCAAATGAACCCCGCCTGCTTCCAAGTTTTGTTTAATAAACATAATTATAAGTGTAATATATTTTTGCAATCTCCTATCAAGATCGCAGACTCTACACTCGAAGTTGTAGACGATTATGTCTACCTGGGACAAACGGTCCAGTTAGGTAGGTCCAACTTTGAGAAAGAGGTCAATTATCGAATACGGCTGGGCAGCGTTTGGTAAGCTGAGTAGTATCTTCTCGTCCAACTTACCACAGTGTCTCAAGACGAAAGTCTATGACCAGTGTGTGTTGCCAGTGATTACATACGGGACCGAATCGTGGTCGCTCACAATGGGCCTCATCAGAAAGCTCAAAATCACCCAAAGGGCTAGGAGAGAGCTATGCTCGGAGTTTCCTTGCGTGATCCAATCAGAAATGAGGAAATCCGCATGAGAACCAAGGTTACCGACATAGCCCGAAGAATTTCCAAACTTAAGTGGCAGTGGGCAGGGCACATTGCTCGCAGAACAGATGGCCGATGGGGCCGGAAAGTTCTGGAGTGGCGACCGCAAACCGGAAGACGTTGCGTTGGAAGGCCTCCCACTAAATGGACCGATGACCTGGTGAAGGTTGCGGGGACCCGCTGGATGCAAGACGCACGGGACCGGTCAATGTGGCAACACTTAGGGGGAGCCTATGTCCAGCAGTGGACGTTTTTCGGCTGAAATGATGAATGATGATGAATCTCCTTTTAAACCCCTTCATTTTGATACCCTATTCGATGATAATGGTTTTTTTTTTTGAAATCCACGATATGGCCCCCAAAATCCGATAATTACTTGCTTGGACTTCAACGCAGTCGGGTACCCTCCTTTTGGGCTTTGCCGCAGTCGGGTAAAAAGTATTACATGCTGAAAAATAAACTACTTTTTTCGATACAAACTAAGTAAAAACTTATTAAAAGATAAACGCCAATATAACCTAACCACCAAACAAACCTCTAAAACATTTTATAAGCAATCTCAAACGATTTCATGAGTAAAAACATATATTTCTATAAATTCTCCTTCAAGTTAGCGCAGATAATTTGAAAAGTATCTACAGGAGTATATAATGCATAGCTCTGCAGAACTGCAAATCCAATTTCCATTCAGGGTGCCGGGGAATCGAATCTAGCCGATTGCGGGCAGGTAAAAGCAAGTTCAATCGGATTTTCACTTTGCCTACATTTTTCCTTGCTAAATAAACTATAAATCCAACCAATTTAGACTTGACCTAATAACGATTCGACTCTCATGTCGTTCTGGTTTTTTTTTCGTTTTCACTAAACGGAATCGGTTATCATATGCTATTCAGACTAAAAGGAAAAATAGTGTTGGTTTTTCAGCAAGCAGATTCAGCTTGTAAATTCCATAGATGAGGTTGGGCTCTTTGTAAATAATTTTATGTCAGTGAATAAAAATCGTTTTTCTCGCCCCTAGTCCGTCTTAGTAGGTTATTTAAAATATTCATATTATTATATTATGCAACTTTTGGTACCTTCGCCTCAAGGGTTCTAATCCTCCAAAACGATTCTTTAATAAGCTTCAAAGAAGTTTCTCACTTAAAAGGCCGTTCGTTAAATGAATCTGACTTTCTTTGTGGCAAGAAAAGGGAATCCCGAAAAAAGTTGCGGCCATTCAGAACGGTTGGTATACTCTTGGGAGCCAAAAAGTTACCCACGCCCCAAAATCTTCGGATAGACATGAAAAAAGCACCTAAATTCGATTTCTATCTTCATGAAAATGGCTTATTCAATTTCAATGCACGAGTTAAGTTTTTACGAGAGATGAAAGTGTATATCGACACACGGAGCGTCTAAGCTTGCATGACGCGGCGGATCCCGTAAAGTTAGTTTGTGTTGTGCTTAATTAACAGCGACATCGTAATACAGGGATAATACCAAAATTGACTTTAGTATACTAACTTTGTGCAGAATAAACATGTTAACCACGTCCCCTTATAATATCGAGTGACAACGTATAATATAATAAATTGCAACTTGGTGTAGAATGTAGTGAAGATGTAGAATACGTTTTATTTTAAATTAAATTCTCTTGATCAAAAGACTTAGTGAAAAAAATTTAAGCATATGATGCGCATAATATATGTAATGTATTCGTACATAATATGAATAAACATAATCATAATGGCATCGCAGTGTTGCATCATTTTCTTTTTTTTTATATGCCTGCCTGGTTAGGTGTAGTAGAGTTCGATTCAGAGTCGAGAGGAGAGGACAGAGTCGGAATTTGTGACTGGTTGATGGCAACAGGCTTGCTTCCATGAGATGCTTATATGAGACTTAAACACAACTGACGAATTGTCGGTGTACCTACTATAACTAACGAATTGTCGGTGTACCTACTATTAAGTACACCTCTACCCCTACCTCCTTTAACTTGAGGAAAAGCGAAAAAATGCCTAATCTATGTTTTTATCGTTGCAGGAGAGCAACGATAAAAATAGAGTCCAATAATTCTCTATACCACTTCCCAACATTACCACACTGAAACGGAATTACAGGCAGTTCTGTTTACAAACAGGCCACTTGTACATCCAAGCGTCTAACGACACAATAATGTGTTCATTACAGTTCATTCTATATTTGGAGCACACAATTATTCGTACAAATGGCTCACTCAACCAGTACTGATTCTCATTTGATACAGCCGTTAGAGAATCAATAACCCATGAAATAAACGTTTGTGTTGCTACTGAACGTTTTGAAGAGTCCCTAATGGAGTCAGTGTGCTAGCAGTAACTTCATTAGTATTACATTTGCATCGACCACAATTATAAACATGTGTTTGAAGGTAATTTCTAAATTATGTCCACCACTTGGTATATGAAACTGTAACTTGAAGCTTTTATTTAAATTAGACTAACAGGCACTTTTGAATGTCAAAAAACCAAGAAAGTGATACCTCTTATCGTTCCTAAGAAAAAGGGTCTTGGCAGACGGACAACGAAGTGTTCATATAAAGGTTCTGTTTTTGCTGTTAGAGGTACATTCCTCCCGTCGAACGGGCTAAGGTTTTTAGTCAGTAGAAGTCTGACACTCACTTATTTAATGATTCCCCAAAAAAAACAGGTAAAGTCCCCTAATAACAAAGTATTTTGGTGAATAAACTGTTGAGCTTTCATTACGAGTGTTCGTAGAAAAAAAAAACTAAACAAGTTTTTTGATGAAAACACTAGTTGATTGAAAACTAAGCAAATCTGTAGACATTGTCAATCAATCATTTAACCTTATCACAGGCCGCTATTAGACGTAACGACTTTGTTTGTTTTGCAACAGCTGAGGACCTAGACGAAGTGATATTTCATGAGTGAGTTGAACTCTCTCTCTGTTGTAACAACTTAATCCCCAAAGATTTAGGCAGAGTTGTACTTATTAGTGTATATGTCCATGTAATTGGAGGAGTGGTGGCGGGCCCCGACTTACGAAGTCGTGGATTCAAACCCAGGCAGGTGCATTACTCTGTGTAATTTATTTCATCACCGCTGCTCTCAAAACGGTGAAGGAAACCGGCATGTCTTGCATGCGCGTGTGGGAACATTATAGGCTTATGATGATGATGAATTGGAGGAATAAATTATTATTTCTGGCTGAAAAAATCAATAACAATTTGCCCGACTCAGGGAATCAAACCTCATACCCGAACCCAGAACCCAGACCAACGAGGCAGTCCTCGCGACGGCCTTCTGTTGTCTGTATTTATTAACATTGCTTAAAATTAAGTAATGTTTAACGTCATCTAAATCATTTAAACGTTATAACAGGTCTTCACATTAAACAACTTGTAAAAATAAACCCTATGATCATAATCCAACTCAATATATTCTATTGCCTCTCGAAATCCAATTCGAAAACGAGTGTTTTTCCTTTATTATTGAAACAAAAGACGGTTCTGAATTTAACGATACGCCCACTCTTTATCACTCTTGATTACTCAAACCCTCGAATTCAGGCAACAATAATTCCAAGGAAAAGGTAGATACGTAACCAAATCGCAAATTACAATCCCGTAACGAAAGCTTAAATAACTTTTCTATCGAAACAATCTAGAATTATTTCATAATATTATTTATTGCATCAACTTTATTTCGATAAACACAGTCGTGTCAAGATTGACACGTGCCGATTTTGTGTCAAAACAAGTGTTTGACTTCTACAATGGGTAATATTATTTTGGAACGATTTGGAAAAAAAAGGAAAGCTATAATCTAATAAAAGGAAAAAAGTCTTCGTGAAAATGGGCCGCGAGGTGTTTGAGGGACCGAACAAAATCAGGTGAACGTCATAAATAAGGGAAAGGCGATTCTATCGATGTATCCAATAAATATTGAGTTAACTTGTATTTGTAAGTATATTATCTGTGAGTGTTTTATGTTTACAGCTTTATTCTTTTATAAGTAAAATGAAAATAAAAAGAAAAAACTTCAATAAATGGTCACAGTTTTTCTTTGAGAAAAAAATGTTTGCTACGAAAAATGTATGTAGCAATTTTAATAATCTCGGGGTTAAAAGGTGTCGTGTGATCAGGGCGCCCGTTGGCTATGGTCGTGCTTCGTGTCATTAGTGAAGCCCGATATTGATCTTTTAATCTAGCTCGTTACGGTAGCAAGCAGGTTCGGGGGCTGTTAACTCGCTTGGAGGCATTACTGCTGCAGGTTGTAGAGTGTAGGTGCTCATGAAAATGCGCCTAACATGATATTGGAAAAGTTTTTAAACTGACATGGTCACTAAGACTTAAAATGCCGCAATTACTTCAATATATCCGTGATCATGGTGCTTACACCAGCGGAAATATTGGGAAAAACAAATGGTAAATATCCCGTTTTCAGTGTTCAGAGGCCCATGTACGGCATAAATACTAGTTTTAGCCGTGTGGTTAGCCACACAATAAAAAAAGAAGAGAGTGTTAATAATAATTATATTAGAATTCACGCACATACATAAACTCATGTCCATTTCCCATGGGGGTAGGCAGAAACCACAGAATGCCACCTGCTACGATCCTTACATACTCCTTTTGCCTCGTCCACATTCATACATCTGGTCATACACACACGCCGGTTACAACAACACACACCTCACACTAAAACTGTTAAGTCACCGTAAAAATGTATCCAAAAATAAAACACGTTCAAATATCTCAAGATCCTGGAACACTGCTTCCGACACTAAATAATTTTTTACTAACGTACTCTCCATAAACAAGATAAAATAACATGAAAGTTATTCTTGCAGAGACCCACCCTACTTATTTCAAAGTTAATTATTCCCTTTATAGTCTCACAGACCAAGTTTGACATTTAAAAGCATATCACCGTAAACGTGCTTACAAACTAAAGTCGTTTTGTCAACCGAGAAAATATTTTGTAAGGTCCTTTTATGAGTGGAGGAGTAAAGTAGATAAAAGTGGAATGGGCGGCTGATGCCGAGGCGCCGAAAGGGTTTAATCAAAGCGAGACTGCCCCTACGACCGGGGATATAGTAAATAGTCCATTCTGAAATCCACACTCCCGAACAAATACCTACAGCTTACATGTGGGCGCGATCTTTTTTTGTTTTTCATTTAATATAGTGTCTTCGTTGGATGAGAAGATAGATGTTTCGTTGTGTCTATAAAATGTGGCGGTTCATCGAATGTACGGAATAGGTCTACAAATTAAAGGAACTACTCGAATTTAGGTATTCTTTCAAACAATGATCACGTCAAATGTAAATGGACTCTAAATAGGACTATGGATGTAGTCTGCAATACCCTGCTTAAAGTACACCAACATTTCGTATTGTATATAGTATTAGTATTTTAAGTCCCATGTAATAGGTGGCGAGCTTATTGCACTCAACCGGGCACAAAATCAGACTCCGTGCCTGCTACTGAGCAATTCCTGATAGAAAAACCCAATATCACTGCCAGACCCGAGAATCAAACCCAAACAGTCCTGCTTCCAAACACTAGACCTCCGAAGGAATACGTAAAATACAAAAAAAATACATCCTTCTGTAAACACAACAAAAAAATAATATCCGATTCTCTGAAAATGTTCAGAAGCTTATACATATTTGTAAGAGTAAGCGAGTGATCCGCTAATCCTTCGAGTAGGTAGTATTAATCTGCTATCAATATATTCTCCGTGCAACATTTCATTTGTATCCGATAAGTGGTTTACCGTCATCGGATATCAGACGGATATGACATCACGTGAGTGAGAGTGAATGAGTTTTAGATATTGGGTTGGTGTTGGTATCATCGCGTGTATTCCGCGGTTAATACCGTGGAGGATCAATAGCATCTTTCTAGAAGACGACTAACTAAGAAGAAGTAAAATAACTGATTTAAAGTTACCTAACCTTTTATCCAATAAGTAAATTGTGGAATCCAAATAAAACTCAGATAGACATGGTCGTACCTTGTTGCTAATTTTTTATTTTTTTATTTATTATAAAAGAATTTATTAAAAACGTCATTTAAATAATAAATTAACGAATAGATACTATTACTATACTTTTAACAGATCGTAATTTATCTATTTTTGATTATTACGACTTAATTAGAAAAAGGTTTGGCACACCTCTTCTTATTTCCTTCATCTCTAAAGGCATACTTAGGTCTCAATCGAATTTGTTCGATAGAATTCATTCGTAAGCCTAAACAGCGAACAATCAATATTGTAATGAGAAATTTATTTTTCATTACTCATACTCTGAAAGTAGGTCATAACATGCTTGCGGAGCGGGTTGAAAGTACTGCTTTTCAGCCCTAGGGAGAATCACTTTCAACTGACAGCTGTCAAATTATAAAAAAAAACTTGGTCTATTTTCACATTTTTATTGATCCAGCTTAGTTTAAAAACGAAAAACAATAACAATAAACTATTTATTAACATTCTATATGTGGTGGAAAATCATCAAATAACCCTTCTCGCTCTTGGGCAAAGCGAAGTCTGACACCCCCGATCCGGTCCGATTTCTACTGACTAAAAATCACCAATGTTCCTTCTTAGCCCTATATGAGGCCGCTGTAACTTGTGAACAACCCGCAGCCAAATATGCCCGCCCCCGCCTTACCTACATTTATTGCTACTACGGCGGCATTGTGCCGTGTCCAAATACCGTTAACATTCGTAACGGCACAATGCCCAGCCGCTCTGTGACCTACACAAGCATTGCATTCACGACGTCCACTTCACACCGGTTATTTTGTATACTAGGAAAAGCTCGAAGGTGTAAACTAAACGTAGCAAGCGAGAATCTCGACGTAAATTCTCACTGTGAAGTTTGTAGCTGTGTGGAGCAGACTGCAACGTCACATTCATACCATTTCTGCTGCCTTTAACCTCATGTCTGTCAGTTGTGTGACAATACGAGTCGAGTATCGCATTTCTCTGAATTTAAAGCGATATACCATGCTCCTGCGTTTATCTCGATTTGTTTGGAGCTTGCCTTCTTCTACCATACTGCTCTTTTAGGGTGATTTCACAAAAAGAGGCGACGCGACGCAACGATGCTTGAAGCCAGTGTGGCCAGTGGTTTTGTGCTGCGAAGTGCGCCGCCGCCTCGAGACCCTTGGCGACATAGCAAGGCACATTGGAATGTTTTTCTACTCGATCACTCGACTGAGCTGAATCAACAATACACGAAATCTGAATGAGACAAGTCACCACGACGGCTTTAAGGTTGCGCCTCGCGGTGTCGTGCTGCACCTCCGCGAGGAGTAGCGTCACTCTTGCTCGCTGCCTTTACCGGCGCAGCAGCTCTGGGTCGTGATTTTTCGCTCTACGCCGATGCATCTCAAGGCTTGCCGCGGCGTAGTGAGATGCCGGCGCCGCAGGGTAATATCGAATTATGTATCTTCTCTTATTTTTTTTGGGGTTGGGAAAATCATCAAATAACCCCTCCCGCTTTTGAGCAGAGCAAAAGGGAGTGTCAGACTTCTACTGACTAAAAATCACCCATGTTCCCTTAGCCCTGTATATCAAGACCGCGGTATCTCTTACAACATCCCGCAGCCCAACGTGTCTTCCCTTGATGTGTAGTAAATAAAATTACCATCTTTAAAGAGCGCACCGCGTCGTGTCGCGCCAAGTCTCGGTGTGAACAAATACTAACCCTTAGTTGTCATCTCATACCTTTTTCCTTTCCTAGCGAGTCTGATTCTCTCAGTAGCCAAGTTATTACCATCATCCATGCATACGCCAATACTAAAACTAGTGTAATTATATAAAAGAGTGTTTTTGTGGTAAATGCTAGCTATAAGAAACTCTCAATCAATCGCTGTCATGTCAGCCATGAGGGTAAGCCGCGTTATTAAACAGAAAACAAAAAAAAACGAGTTCTCTGAAAACGTTCCAATAATGTTAAGCCGTTCGATTAATAGCAGAACCCTTTAGGATGTATAATGAAAACCTCATTAACCGCGTGTAATATTGGTAGTCTTTGAAAACGGCGCACAAATAAACCAAAATAATTGCTTTGCCTTTCACTCATTGCTCTCTTTTCGCAGTATTTTATCGACGTAAGTACTACCTTATTATCTAGAACTTAAGGGTGAAAAACCGTCAACCATCAGTGAGCGCGATAGTACAGTACTGCCCCATACACGTCCTCAGCCGATGTGACTTGCGACACGAAGTTGCGTCAAGCACAAGCCTCAATATACGCTTGAACGTGCAGTTTTTCATGAAGACACGTGGTATCTTGAGCCTTTAGTTGCTTTTTAGAAGCATGAGTCCCTGATATATGTAAGTACGTACGAGTAAGTGTACCTGCCTCAACAAGTTTACTGGTCTAAATAAGTTCCCTAAAACCATTTTGTTATGAGTAATTTCCTATTTTGGAGTACCAATTCACTACACTCGAACACAACTCCTGCGATTAGTGACTCGAAATAAGTTGCATAAAATAAACTTTACACTCATTTGTGGTCCTTTTTAGTGACAGTTTCAAGCGACGTGTTTTGTATAGAATAACATATTCTAGAATTATATTAGTAGCATGTATGCTGGTCCGTAGGTTTGTTCGATGTACAAAGGAAGTGAAAATACCATTTTAAGGGCACATCGCCAATCCTTTTACTCGAGCGGCCTGTGGGTTCGGTAGGCGCAACGATTCTACAACGTCTTACGCGTTCAGTATCTGCTTTGAGAATGCTGTTGACGGTTTCGACGCTATAATGCGGAAGAAAGTGGCGTCGTTATTGCAAAGACTGCGCGGTAGCACCAACAGCATTTTGCATGATTGCATCTCGCTACGACTGTCCCATACAGGCTCACTGGGCGGGAATAGTCTTGGGATAATTGTGATATTGTGTACCTACTAACATAGATCTTAAGACAATTGTTACTAACACATAAATAGATTCTGTCCGAAATAAATTGTTAATAATAAAAAAATCCTAAGTATTAACGGGGTAACGACCTGAGTCACCATGCCTGCCAAAGACAAAGTGATGTTCTAACCGTACAAGAGCTCAAGACGCAATAACTTGGCAAAATAAGTGTAGTTACGTCCGCCACAAACTTATTTTAACTGCGGTCACTTTTACCTCGTATAGAAAATAACTAGCTAAGTCTTAAGTACGTACTAACTAACTACCTGAAATAGACAGAAACTGTTTTCTGGAAAGGTAGGTATATAGTATAATTTTGACAGAATCATGTTTTTTTTTGTCTCTGAGTGGTTAAAAGTATAATTATTTAGTGCTGGTCATAAGCTAAAAGCAACAGCAACCGGCTCAGATATATATTTTTTTTAAGTTTTTGCAGGCAAGGAATTTGGGCAGTAGGCTCGCCCTTTAGTACACACACTCCCTAGTCTATCAGGTTCCTCACAATGTTGTGGTCAGCTTCCAATCTAACCAAATGTAGCTAAATACCAGTATTTTACATAGAGCGACTGCCTATCTGACCTTTACAACCCAGTGAGTTGCTCGACATTACATGGGACTTAAACATAGCTAGCAGATTGTGGGTATACTGTCAGATACACCTCTGCTTAACCCTTCGGGAATTACAGGTGTATGTAAAGTTGGTGTCGACAAACTTTCACGTAAACGAAATATTTCCTTCTAACTATTTCAGCATAGTAACGAGTTGAACATGTTCTTAAAACTCATTAATTATTATACTTATTTGCTTAATAACTTTAGCTTAAGGCAAATCAGACTCCGGTTAGGTAGTTAGAATAAATTGCGTCTAAGATATATTAACTTACAAAATGTATCATGAATTTCATAGTAACCTTTCAAGCAAAAGGTCTCAGTAATGAGACATTTTCGTTCTTCGTCACAGAATTGCTGAAGGTTGATGTTACTTTTAAAACTAGTAAACAACCGTGCAGTTCCTTGCCACTTCTTCTCCATAGGAAACGACCAACTCGAAACGTACACCTTTTCTTGATGTTTTATAATAAAATATACACCTATATTGCGACATTTATGTTTAAGTGCCATATAATAGGCGTCAATCATCAACGGGCACAAAAGCAGACTCAGTTCTGCTGCTGAAAAAAAACCCTTATGGAAAAATCCATTAACCAACCAACGCATCGAGCCCAGGCCCTCGTGGCCAGTTGTCGCGCGTCCTCGTGGCCAGTTGTCGCGTGTCCTCGTGGCTAGTTGTCGAGCGTCCTCGTGGCCAGTTGTCGCGCGTCCTCGTGGCCAGTTGTCGCGCGTCCACTGGCGGTCATGACAAACCACAGAAAAGAGAGGTGTTTTCTACTGTGTAAGATTTATAAACATAAAGTAATAATTATATATTATTTGTAGTATATTTCAAATAAAAATAATCACACTACTATTATAAAGGCGATAGTTTGTGAGTGTGTATGTTTGTTACTTCTTCACGCAAAAACTACTAAACGGATTTAGATAAAATTTGGTAGACAGATAGTTTATAATCTGGATTAACACATAGGATAGTTTTTATTCCGATTTTATCTTCCTTTGGGATAATTTTCGAATTGTAGCGGGTGAAGCCGCTGGCAACAGCTAGTAGATAATAATTATAACAGTAATTTAAATAGTCATTCCATTACAGTAACACTCTCATTTTCAAAAAAAAATAGAATATGATTTTCCTTATCACTATCCTAATCACACACAATCATATTTGAGCAATTCTTTTAATTTCAAAGACGATTATAAGTTTGATCAATCAAGTAATTAAAGTATTGTTTTATTCAGTAAAGAGTTTTAATTAGCATCTAAGTTCGGAAAAAGAAGATTATTGAAACAATCAACATCAAGATACACGTCAACAAATGATATTGTATTTCAATTACGTATATAATTGTAACTTAATATTTACTAACAAAATACATTAATTAAATAATTATAATAAAATATATTATTAGACACTCGTAAGTCTAAAACTCTTCTGTTCTTATTATATAGTGTTATGGATATTTGTCCAATTTGGTGTCCGGTTGATGGCAATAGGCTGGTCCTCTCTTAAAAGGGACTTATACTCACTAACACACTCACTATCAATACTTAACGTTTTATATTTTACTTTATATAAATGTAAATTTGGTATATTTCTATGGGCCACTGTCGTCTGAAACAAATGATGTTATGTTAAACTTAACTGTCGAAATGTGATATTATAGGTCACCTCTGCCTCTATTCATGATTCGTGATTTTATCTTCAATACCTTCAAAAAGCTGAAACAAAAACACTTCTAAATATCCAATCGAGAGTGACGTCGACGTCATTAAGGATTCCGGAGAGCGGAACCTCAGGCGAACGAAACGTAATCCTGTTACAAACATCCCGGTCGCCATGCCGTGTACGTAAACACTGTGTCACTACACTTAGTAAGTGTCACTCCGGTCGTAAGCCATACCAGTAGCTGTAGTGCCACTGTGCAAGTACGCAGTAGTGCACTGGGCTGTTAAACAATATCGGATGAGACCAGTCACTTTAATGAGTTTGATAGAAGGTGCGCTGTAAGGGACATAGAGAACTAATACGCATGTTTTATCAATAAAAACACACTTAATGCAGACCCAAGATAGATTAGTGTAGATTTTGTAACGACATTCCCCGTTGCAATTGGATAACCATTAACGAATCATAAAAAATGCGATATCTTAAGTATTCAAATAAATATATAATATTTGTTAACCGACTTTCAAAAAGGAAGAGGTTCTCTACACGTGTGCATGTTTTTTTTTATTTATGCTTTTCTTAAATACTGATCCGAGTATAATGAAACTTTGGTAGGCTCTACTGTGTACGACCCACGAATGTTACTGGCCCAGAATATCATACAACCAACTTTTAACTTTTCGTGCATGCACGGACTAGTGGATCTTGTTTTTCACACTCCGTATTTGTACGTAGTGCATCGCGTTATAGCCTCGCCTCCCCAGAATTCGTTACACACATCTCCCAAAGGACACCCACTTGTACAAATCTTGCCACATTCCGTCGACGTGAGAATTCCTTTACCGACTCGAATCTTTTCGGCACAGAGACGTTTTTATGTTCAATCGGTGAGAACATATTCGAAGGGAAGCGTAAAGATGCTGTATAAACAGCTGTAAAACTGTATACCTACCAACGATCGCGCACTCGACAGTAATCTACATTACAATAATATGTGTTTTCACATTTGTGCAAACGTTGAGCTTTTATAGCAAATGTTCATTTATGTGAAGATATAAAAATATTGTTATGTGAACACAAAACCAACCAAGTAGTAAAAGACAAGTTATAACAAATCTTCAAATGTTGCCTTTGACGGAAGAACCTTTTAACTTCTCTGATGTTTTTTATTAAATCTCTCACTCACACAAATCTTAATGTGCTCTAATAATATCTACCATACAATGTACAAACGTCAAAATACTTTATATAATCCTATGCCTCTTAACGTCTGTTTGTAACAATAAATCATCAGGCGAAAATAATTCGAACCCAATCGGATGGAAGTGGCTGCCGTTTTGTTTACACGTGAGATTGAGTTTTTCGCTAAATAAAATTTGTTCGTGTATTAATTAACTTAGGTACTCAAGCGGGTTATTGTTTACAAAACCGACTTCATTATTTAAGACGCACGGTATTTTTGGTATAAGCGAATTAAGAACGTCAGAAGGATATCGTATAGGAATTATATCGTATAGGAATTTATTTACCCGAAAGATAATACGTTTGGCTAAATAAAGTAAACATTACCTTATGGTATACATATAACTTTCTAAATTTAGTTCCAACCTTTTCATAAACAGGCTTAGTCATATCGGTAAAAACTAAACACAATAATGCGAGTGGTCGATAAATAGCCGTGCTGATAACCTCAGGATATCATTGGCGACAAGTCGACATGGCTCGCCCTCGATTGAACTCCAAACAAGTGAATCTCGGCTGTACCCAACCTTCCGAGACGCGCCCTCGAACAAAAGTGATATTTTGTAAGAAGGCAATCATTCAACCGTTTTATTCTCAGTTTGACTGTCTCTTTTACGATTTCTCTTCCACGTTTCCGTCAATAATGATACTTTTGGAATCACATACATATTTTTATTGAATGCTTACAAAGATGGAATCAACGCTGTATTTATTCAATTATATTTTTGATGAAATCGTATTGTAGAGTGATTGAAGCTTGGATACTTTGTATTACTAACAAAGCCTATAATTGGCTTACATTTTAAATAGACATTATGTGTTCAGAAAAACCAGGAAAGTATTGAGGCTACCGTGAGTTGACTTTGTGAGATGAACAGAGTACCATAATAACCAATCCGTCTGGGATGAAGATACTGATACGACTACTGCATTGGATTAAAGGCGGTTCAAATCTATGCAAAGTGATCACCACCCATGCAGTGGTTTAATGACAACCATCAAACCTTATTGGTAAGGTTTGATGGTTGTCATTAAACCACTTCATTAAACAGTTCCTTTGAGGAAACAATATTGCATCGATTTCTTTATGAGAAAGTAAAGAACACGCCCGGATAGTATTACCTCAAAACCAAGTAATTCTGAGTAAACTATGTATAATCCACCTAAGGCAGGGCTGTTACAATATATGGGCAAATCAACATGGACCAATATCTGCGGTGAGCATTGAAGCGGTCGACCTGAGTCCATCGTTGGTTTAGCAATAACTCTGTTCCTCCACAACGTAACTCTGTTTCGTTGGACCACTCGGTAAATAAATCTACTTTGAGTTAACCCACTTGCCACATCTCAAACTAGTTCCTTACCCAAGACTGCCTAAATTAAGGTATGGTGGAGTCAGGCGTTGCCACACGAATATCCATGACATGACAGTAAATTGTTATAAAGATTACATAGTTTTAATAGGGTATTTCACCAAAATAATGTTATTAGTCCGTCTGTTAGATTTCCGAAAAATATGGGATACGTGTTTATTAATTTGTCAAATGAATAAAAAAATACGAAAATAAAATGTGTCAAAGATCATGAGTGAGGGGAGGGGAGTGGGGGCTTTTGACGTCACTTTGTGGGTAAAAAAGTACTAACAACCTCATGACGTCAGACGACTTGACACGACTTTTCGGAGCACTGTTTCGGCTTCATCTTTTGTTTAAGTGAAAAAAGAAAAGATACGTGTACATTCTTTTTTGGAAATCTATTTGACGGACTAATTAGATATTTTGGTGAAATATCCTATGCTGCCAGTCTTCTGGGCACGTTCCCGGTTGACAGTGAGGCGGAGGAGTACTTGGACGCCCGTCCAAGCCGTCTACGTATATTATATGTAAGTATTATCTCTTACGGTCGTAGTCAGAGATATTTAATGATTACTTAAGTCATCACTTAGTTTACTAAGTAAAGGTTTACTAAATAAAAACTACTTATATTGTTTTATTTCATTAAAACTAAATCCAGACTTACATGTTTAATGCAAGGGATGTGGCGTACCTACATAAGAACCCTGTTTTTTGGGTGGGAAATCATCATATGACCCGGCCCGCTTCGAGCACAGTGGAAGAGAGTTTCAGATTGTACTGACTAAAACCCATCTATGTTCTTTCTGAGCCCCTTGTGCCCGTAGGGCCGCAGTATCGTGAATAAGAACCCTAAACTATATTAATATAAACTATATCTTTTTACACCTGCAGCCTGTGGACTAAGTACACGCAGCGTACATACAGTGCTCTGCGTGTTCAGTATAATAACGCGTTCAGGATGCTGTTTGGGTTGCCGCGCCACTGCAGCGCTTCGGCTATGTTTGCGGTGAAAAGCGTGGATGGGTTTCATGCCATCATGCGGAAGCGTTGTGCTTCTCTTATGAAGCGCATTTGGGCCAGCTCTAACAGCCTTCTGAGCGTGTTCGTGGGCCGCTGGGACTCGCCGTTATGGTGGCACTGGATGCGACTACACACTGCGGGTGGTCGCGTCCAGGGCTTGCCATAAGCTAGCATTCCTGTGCGGTGCCACTTTGTAATTTTATTTATTATTGTGGCCTTTTTGTTGTTGTTGTATGTACTAACAATAGTTTTATAAGGTTTTTTGTGTTACTAACAGTATATGGACCTACGTCTGAAATAAATGTCTTATTATTATTATTATTATTATTAATATACCTATTGTAAAATGTATGCACTGTCTCATGCAGCCACCACGCTATGCCCCTCGCGCTGCTCCTTGCGCTGCCGCTATTTGCCGCGATGTTGCCCGCTCTGCCCACACTGCTCTAATCGCGCAATTAATCGCGACGCTCCTACAAAAACAAAAACCGACAACATAGGGAGCGATGGGCAGGACGAGGAGCACGACGTGCGGCATGACGAGTAAAGTGGCCACACTATGTCTCTGCCTCCTTTCTTCGCTACTTCCCATGCCTCTCGTCAAGTATCTGGCGGCCGCATCACGACTGTACGACTGACATGAATGACTGCTTCGTTGGTCTAGTGGCCACAAGCGCGACTACGGAGCATGGGATGCTGGGTTCGATTCCCGAGTCAGGCAAAGTGTTATTGGGAGTTTCCATCAGGAATTTCTCAGTTGCTGCTACAGAGATTCGTGCCCAGTCAATGGCAATAGAGATGTTTACTGACTTTAAAAATGTGATTCTAATTAGTCCGTCTGTTAGATTATCGAAAAATATTGGATACGTATTTTTTGTTTTATCAAATCAATAAACATTGACGAAGATAAAACGCATCAAATATTTGAGTAGGGGTTGTTGACGTCACTGACCGCTAAAAAAATGTCTTAGTGTATGACGTCACACGAGTTTTTAAAGCACTGTATCGTCTTCATTATTTGTTTACGTGAAAAAAGAAAAATATGTGTCCAATATTTTTTATCTCTTACGGACTTATTAGATTTTTTTGTTAACTACCCTATTGGCTTGCCCCCCATTACGTCTGTCTTACTATTAAGTACACCTCTGCCTGACCCTACACTGCAGTCATAGCAATCGTAGTGATTTCTATAACTGCAACATCACACCTGAATAATATAAATAAAAAAATGTCCGTCGACGCGTTTGTCTGTCTGTTCGCGAAAAAACTCAAAAACTGCTGCACCGATTTCATGCTGTTTTGCGAAAGGATAGAGTGGTTCTCGAGGAAGATTTTAGTTTTATTTTTTTTAGTACATAATTTGTCAAGTTCCGACAGCCGCGGGCGAAGCCGGTAGCATCAGCTAGTTTAGGACTAATGATTTATGCAAACCAAACATTTTCCCAACAGTTCCTAGCCATTTGGATTTTGAAGATGTGCAAACCTCTCAAGGAAATCACTTGTTATCAAGAACTTTTCTCGTCTGTTTAGCCAAATTATTGCAAAGTCGTAGACAGAATCTCAATTGGCCTGCCGGCCGTACTAAATCCGAAATGAGGAGGAGACAAACTCCTTCAAACATAATAGGGGACTTAAGAACAGCGAAGTTATTCCAACTGTTAAAATATTTGAGAACAGAATGTTTCATAGCAAAAGGTTGTGAACTTAGTACCTAATAAAGTTTCTAGAGTAGAATTTAAACTAACCAAACGACCTACTCTGGGTGAATAAATTTAATTGGGCAATGTCGGTCTAGTGGCGTTTGTTAGACGTGCTATTTTAACACGAGGAGGAAATTAAACAAAAAAATAATAAGTGAGTGGTGGATGTTAAGTGGGGGTCTTTCTATCAGGAATATCTTAGTAGCAGGCACGGAGTATATTTTTGTGCTTGGTTGATGGAAAATAGGCTCACCCCCTAATACATGGGACTTTAACATAACTGACGAAATGTGGGTGTACTACACCTCTTCCTCTCTCCTCTTCGATCTTGGGCAGAGCGAAAGGGACTGTCAGACTTCTACTGACTATAAAAACCACCCATGTTTCTTAGCCTCAGGCATTTATGTCGAGGCCGCGGTATCTTGCGAACAACCCGCAGCCCCGACGGGCGTCGTTGCGGGCCCCGTCCATGTTGCTGACATCTCTTTGAGGCGCGACACACGAACGCGCAGTCGACGCGGTCTGTTGTCGTCATAAGACGGACAGACGGCGAGCTAGCCCATTACTCACCGTCCACAGAAGCCATCACGTGGCCCCCGATGCCCGGAGCGTCTCCCGCGACGGCTGGGACGAGAGGTTCTCTCCCTCTCATGTTCCGAAACCACCTTCGCTAGCGTCACTACTTCTTCTTTACCATTCAGGGATTACAGGCGGTATCATATGTTTAGTAAGCTAATCGGGTACTTTTTCCTGAGCCTATTAAAAAAACGTATAGTTTCTTTTCTTCTAGAAGCAGCGGTGGCCCAGTAGTGGCGGCCCCGACTTACGAACAATCGTGGGTTCGAACCTTTACTACGCGCCCCCGCACCCACAGCACTTGCCGCCGGTAACATCCGGCGCCGGGCAACTCGACGCAGCAACCCCCGAAACGACGCATTGCACTCCAAAGCTACAGTCACAGTCACAAGGCATAATAACTTGTGAAAGTACTAAAGTGGCCCATTCCCTAGCATAGATCTCTATGGAGAAGAACGGGCAAGAAACTCCATGGACAGTCTTTTAAAGTAAGGTAGATGGTTTTTTTTTCTTACAGTTTTCAATCAACATGCATGGGCTGCGGGTTGTTCGAAAGAGATACCGCGACCTCGGCATAAAGGGCTAAGAAGGAACATGGGTGGTTCTTAGTCAGTAGAAGTCTGACACTCCCTACCGCTCTGCCCAGAGCGGAAGGAGTCATTTGATGATTTACCACCACACCAAAAAAAAAGAATAAATGTTAATAAGGATAATAAATGCACTAATACCGGTTCAAATGCACAATATATATCTCAACGAACGTGAGTGATGAGATCATCCGGTGGGATAAACACTTTCTTTCCGTAATAATAGGGGAAATATTTCTGATAATGTATTGCCTTCGAATATGTCAAATCATGGCATAAAAACATTTCTGCACGCGAAATATCAATGTTATGAGGTTTCTCATTCACAGTGGAACGCAAATTTGGAAAACTATTGGTGCATGTGCTTTGTGCTTGGGATTTAATAGATAAACTCTTTTATTTAGTTACATAAATATAACGAAGATGGAATGTAGTAAAATCTAAACCTCCTGCTACGATACCTTTTTCTTTAGAGTTTGGGAAATCATCAAATGACTCCTTCCACTCCGGGTGGAGCGGAGGGGAGTGTCAGACATCTACTTACTAAAAACCACCCATGTTCCTTCTTAGCCCTTTATGTCCGGGGCCCGGTATGTCTTTCGAACAACCCGCAGCCCTGGCGGGACCTGCTTCGATCCTTACATACTCATGTTGCCTCGTCCACGTTCAAGTCATACACGCAGGACGGTTGCGAGTTATACGCATCTGTGCTGTCTAAAGAACTTCACTATTTAGGTCAACGTGTATTTTTAGGGTGTCGGGATACTCGGCGTTGACACTCACATTTGCCAATAAAAAAAAAAACAATTAATTAATTTAATTTCCATAGCATATTGTTAACTTCCTATTCATCTCGATTTTAGGAAACCCAGTTCATGCGAAAAAGTAACAAATAAAACAGGGTTTTATGAAAAACAGCGAAAAATAAGTAATGAGAAAATAATGTTCGGAAACTGCTCGAGGGCAAAACAAACACAACTTTGACCTTATGTACGCACTTACTTAATTTAGTTATTATTTCTTGAGAGAGTGGGAAATTGGGCATTCAAGAAGCACTCGTTTTCGTATTTCGAATTCTTGGTATAAACCATCGGCCTGTTTATAAAAATTGCTCGTATTTAAGAGCTTAATTGCCCAATTACCGTTATTCACAGAAAGTCACTGACTAAAATAATAATAATAATAATAATAATATTCCACAACTATTCACACAACGCCATCTAGTCCCAAGCTAAGCAGAGCTTGTGTTATGGGTACTAGACAACTGATAAACATACTTATATATAAAAGAAAAAAAAAAGTAAACTAAAGTAAAAATTGTGGACTAGACATTTTCTACGCACAGGTTTAAGTTCTTTCGTAGCATCTGCTACGGCGTAGCTTCTAAATAATGCGTAGAAGCCTACGCCGTAACCGCAGCACAGTGAATTTCGATACAGACTTTGGAGCCACTAATGAACTCTAATTTAGGTACCAACTAGGTTTTGAAGCAGACTAAAACGTGGGCTTTTTTCTTAAACATCAAATGCCACATCCCACGCATTTTTTCTTTGAAAATAACTCGATTATATGAACACAATGAAAAAAATACGACTGTTTAATCTCAACGAGAGGTTAAATACTTTCTCAATTGTTAATAAAACTCTGAAATAAACCCCAAACAATATAGGATGATCTCGAAGACGCTGGTAATTTAATAGCTTAATATCTTAGTTCAATTTTCTGTTAGCGTACATTAGACTAACATAAGATTTTACGGCGTTCTACTAAAAACTGTCATAAAAACTTCTACTGTCAATGTGCTATAAAATAACAGTAAAGATCGACTACTTTCTTTTATCCTTAATAGTCTTTTACAACAATGAAAACATGAAGCTTTGCCGCCACCGGACATTATGTTTGTATCTAAATTTGAATCTTTAATATCACGGGTTCCGTTGAACCTCCCTTTTTTTCACACAATTTTCATGATGTTAGGGACTTGATTAGGTTGTATCCTTAATGTATTATACAGGGTGTAAGGAACAGTTCTCCGCAAACTGACAAGGTGCATTCAGCTCCTTATTTTGAGGTGAAGAGGTTGAGAGCCAAATCCAATAACTGTTGTGCGTCGAATAACTGTTGCCATCTTCAGCTTATATTTTAGTTTTTCCACCGAAATTAATAATATCTTGTCTGGTCTTTGGGAGAATGAACGTAATATTATGTTAAATAGTACAGGTTACATCTGGAGTTATTTATTACACGGACCTTGTAGAAACTAGAACAAATTTCCGTGCGTTCAAGCGTTTTTGTCATACCTATTATTGGAATCAAATATAACAGCTCACAACTTAGGACCCAGTAATATTAATGACAATAATATCCGTGGTGCTAGGCAACTGGGCTTATCCCAGTTTTATACGTCCCTGTGTGCCTATTGGCCTTGTTCAGTTCTGTCTCCTGCTGATATGGAGGGAAGTGAAAATTATGTTTTTCCTACTCCTCCGCTATTCTTTTCTGATTAATTTCGTTGCGGGATCCAAGACAGTTAAATCGTTTCTCTGGGACTTCGTCGGGCTTCATTGTCTCGGCGCTGTTCTTGTGGTCGCCACTGTTGATTCTGGCTTACAGGAGTTACAGTGGTTTGGGAATAGTGTGGCGGGCTTGTCCCAAATAAAAAAATATCTTGTCTGGATTCTTTTAGTCTCTTTTTTATTTAAATTCAACGATCGACACGTGAAATCAGCTTTCATCAAACTCCTCTTCGCGCTTGTCGTTCGATGCTTGTGTTTTGCCTCGGTAACGATACATTGCTAATGAAGAAATAAAACAAATCAGATTTATTGGATTCCCATAACGCTCTTGATAAATTCGTTGTAGTATGATATACTGAATTCACCCCATCAGTCTGCGAGCCTTACACCCTCATCATCATCATCATCAGCAGCAGTTGGTGGTTGTCACATGTCTTCGATTTTTTTGGTTCTAAGACATGCAGGTTTCCTCACGCTGTTTACCTTCATCGTTTTGAGAGTAGCGGTGATGAAATAAATTACACAAAGTAATGCGCCTGGCTGGGTTCGAACCCACGACTCACTGTTCGTACACCCTGAATAGCTGTTGGCTGACTACAAAAAATATGATTCTGTTTAGTCCGTCAGTTAGATCATCGAAATATATTGGATACGTGTTTTTTGTTTTATCAAATGATTAAAAACTTACGAAAATAAACGTGTCAAAGATCGTGAGTGGGGGCTGGTGACGTCACTTTGTGGTAAAAAATGTACCAAACTATGACGCCACGCGACTTTTCGAAGCACTGTATCGTCTTCATTTATTGTTTACGTGAAAAAAAGAAAAAATACGTGTCCAATTATTTTGGAAATCTGTCCGACAGACTAATTCGTTTGTTTTTGTCAACTACTCTATTGCATTAATAGTAGATTATTAACCAAGGGCTGTATGACATCAATTGCATACGAGGTTTTTGGCGCCTGAGCGAAGCGAAGGCGCTAATTAACCCGAGTATGCAATTGATGCTTACGCCCGAGATAAATACTCTGCTTTACATATCGATTGTGAGGTAAGTAAACAACAAGACAGCAGGTTTCAATGAACATTTATTAAGAAGAAAAAAATGTGTATTTAATTAAAATTAATAGTAAAATTATTACAATTTGTAAGAGATATGGTCACGTTCTTTTTAGGTATATTTATAGTTTGAATATGAGTTTGTGATGATAAGACTTGAGTTTGAGTGACTTGAGGTTCTTGCATCGTAAATGGCGTGAGTGGTAGATAGATTGTTAGATCTATGTCTTCGTCACTAGACATGTTTAAAACTTTTGAAAAAGAACTCAAACAAGAAAATTAATTATTTTCGCGATGCTTTCGCGCCTACTAGTAGACTGCCTTTTTTTTTCACGCACGCAAGCGCGTCAAATCTTGCTGGCCAGTTTGATTTTTAAATCGATTCCATCTAACATACGATGTGGAAACAAATAGTTCCATATTTAAAATAAAATCTTTATAAAATAAATTGTCTAGATTCCGATTCGAGTAATTAATCGATACCGAGAAAAAAAAAATTAACTTTTTAAAAATATTCTTCGTGCAGTATGAGTATGACAGTTCTTTTTTCAAATTCCAAAACCTATGCTGTAATGATAGTCATACACCCCGGCATTCAGGAGTGTAAGGGTGTACAATTACAGAGCAAGAGATATGTAATAGTAGATTATTAACCAAGGGCTGTATGACATCAATTGCATACGAGGTTTTTGGCGCCTGAGCGAAGCGAAGGCGCTAATTAACCCGAGTATGCAATTGATGCTTACGCCCGAGATAAATACTCTGCTTTACATATCGATTGTGAGGTAAGTAAACAACAAGACAGCAGGTTTCAATGAACATTTATTAAGAAGAAAAAAATGTGTATTTAATTAAAATTAATAGTAAAATTATTACAATTTGTAAGAGATATGGTCACGTTCTCTTAGGTATATTTATAGTTTGAATATGAGTTTGTGATGATAAGACTTGAGTTTGAGTGACTTGAGGTTCTTGCATCGTAAATGGCGGCAGTTGACTGGTACTATTTTCTTCATTAAAAAATGGCTCAGATGATGTGCTTTGACGTGGTGATTTTAAGTTTATATTTTCTGTTATTTTAGAAGTAATTTTGCTTTTGTTTGCCATCGAATCTTCGATATAACCTTCGGCCACTTTGCTGGACTTCCAGCCGCCTTTTTTCAAATTCCAAAACCTATGCTGTAATGATAGTCATACACCCCGGCATTCAGGGGTGTAAGGGTGTACTTACAGAGCAAGAGATATGTAAATATGTTTTCCAAAAAGGAAGAGCGTATTGCATTAAGTGGCTTTTTTTATTTCTCGCATCTTCCTTAACGTTTCTTACTAGATAAAGGTTGATATACCATAATCCGATTAAAAGGCAACCAAGATCTATTTTATGAGGGTTTTAAAATTCTCATTAACCATAAAGAAATTGATGAAGTCATAACTCATAGGTAACGGCTGACGATGACGAAATGCCTTCGAGCTTGTAAGCAAATTTTATTAAAATTCCGTAGTAAGTAATCATAGTAGCTGAATGGATAAGGATAGGGAGGGAAGAACGCACGTGGATAATTGATCACGTCTTGATGGTGAGGAGGTCCCGGTCGGCACGCACCCCGCCCGCGCCGCCGCCGCCCCGCAACAGCCCCGCAACCGCTCCGCACCCGCGCCGCTACACGTTCCGCACGGCTCACCAGATTAAACTGATCTGTTATTATTTTCCCGACATGTTTCACTCAGACTTAGAGGTCTGGTCTGTAATAAACAAAAATAAAAATATAACGGAACGAGAGTAATGTTTTTCGATTTTTTATCTTTAATTCGATTGGTTGTTACAGGGAAAAATAACATGAGCACTATAATGATTAATTGAACCTGAACTGCCTCGTTGGTGTAGTGGTCACTGGTGAGACAACTGTGGATGAGGTCCTGAATCGGGCAAAGTGTTATTGGGTTTTTAATAGGATTTTTTTAGTAGCAGCCCGAGATTCTGGATTGTCCATTGGTTGTGTGTTGTTGTTCTAATCCCAAAGGATAAGGCAAAAGTGACAGGCGTGATGTTATGTTAAAATATTCGATCAAAGTCAAAATGACTTGTTTGCGAAAAACGTAGAAAGACATTAAACTAATATGTGTAAACATGAATAAAAAAAACTAATTGTTCCACATAGTTTTACGAGTAGTTAAGCTCTTTCACAATGCATTTCACTAAATGAAATACTAATAGGATTCGAACAAATGCTCAATAATGGGGTCAGGCAAAGGTTCGGACAGTCAGCCTATTGCACGTGATTCGGCGAAAACCGTACTGTAATTAATTACTTGGACCACTACTAAGGGGTCGAACACACCTACCCAGTTACCAGCAACTAAAGATGAAAACTTAACTAGTCTGAACGGGCCGAAATTCCTTTTGACAGAGAAACGCACATTACGTAAGCTCAATTTACTAAACATTAGTAATTTATCAGAGCTGTCAAGTTAGAATATACCTAATTTAGGTAAGTCCGTATATAAAATGAACAAAATGACTACACAGGAATTATTTTTTTATTGAATTTATGGGAGTTCGTGAACTCTGAGTTGAGACGGTGGATATATTCACAAATTGAATTTATTTTTTAATTGGTGAGTAAATATGCCAGTTAAATGAATTCAATGAATGATCAAACAAATTCTAAAAACATAATTATTTAAAGTAAGTTCAAAAGTTGAGTTTCTCCATCAGGAATGTTTTTTGAATTTTAATTTACACAGATGTTATCGTTAATTCCACTTTTCCACCGGGAAAAATAACATGGTGCACATGTTATTTTCATTGTATATATATGATTAATTATTCAAAATATTCTGGTGTTCGCTAGCGTGACTGCTGTGTATCAGGTCCTGGGTTAGATTCCCCAGTCGGGCAAAGTGTTATTGGGTTTTTCCATAGATTTTTATCAGTAGTAGCCACGAAGTCTAGATTTGTGCCTGCTTGATGGCAATAAGGACGCCCCCTATTACAAGGGTTTTAAAAATAACTGGCGAAATGTTATGATACTATATGTAAGTTACCCACGTGAATATATCGCGTTATAAAAACGGTTGGCTGCGTCGAATGTCGTCTCCACTACTGCACCAGTGTGACAGACTTATACGTACGTTCGATGCAACAGATTATCGCCTGGGTTATTTACACATAATGCAGCTCTTATACTAAAATCCGATAGCTGAATGAGCAGTGTGTATGCAGTCTTACGTCCCAGTGACCACCGTCCGACAGCCCACGATAATGCCTCGACAAACTTACTGATTAAATTTCCGCACTAACCAATTTTAACTATAACCACCCAAACACATCAACCCTTACAACTAGTTTCATAAATAAACTCTACTTAATATAGATAGTGTAACAAATCCATGGTATGTATATGTTTGTTTGTGTAGGTTAGTATATTGCTCTCGACCCGAAACTATAACGTGCTGTCAAAACCACTGTCTTCGTGTCCCTTTGATCAAACCTGTTGATGTCATTCTAAACAATTTCTATAATCGAGCAAAGGAGCATTTCTTTAAATTGCTTTATTATTTTTCAAGTTATCGATCCATTGTGAATCTGACATACTATTAAAAGATAAAATGTGCAACTGTAGGTAAGCAATATATTTTAATGAGCAAACCTTAATTACGCACATATTTTAATTACACCAAACTGTCAGCTTGTTCGATAAAAGCAATTTAATTAAAGTACAGTATATTATTATTATAAGTGTGTTTAGTATATTATTATTGTTTATTACACATTGCAAGTGGTAAAATACAGGATATAGAATTCAGCAACAGGGCCCAAGAGACGACTCAAAAAAAATCAGGATTCATTTCGCGTTGCAAAGCCATTGAAGTTTGCTTTCAGCTACCGTTCAGAAACGTTGACAAATATTGTACATCTGTCAAACGACAAAAATATATGGCCAACAATGCAGGCTTGCTGGAGACAGAAACTGTAACCGCGAATTGAATCACAGATTTCAATAAATACAAGGTTCACACTCAAATGATTTATTCACCTTAATAGAACCTTTGTGTTGAACTCTGAATTGGATTGCGTTAGGTACTGGCAAGTCAGGAAGCAAGAAGCTTTTAAGACGTCAAAAAAGTCGGATGCTTTATAGTTTGACTGCGTTTGTTTGTAATTTTGTGGAGAGAACGAGTCACGTTAGCGGAAATCAAATGTTAATTTAATTTATTAGTGCTATGTAAATTATCATTTGCTTGGCATATTGATCTCTGCTCAAGCAGTGGGGAAGGTTATTAGGCAATAAGGAGACGTTATTAGCTGTTTACTGTTGAGAGTCTTAAAAGTGTTTAGTAAGAGGGCCATATCAAAAAATAAAACCGACTTCCAAATTAACACTGAAACAGAAAATAACTTTACTTTTGGAAGTCGGTGACTATTATTAGATTCACCCGTTTTTAGCCTCCTTTTTTTTAAGTTTAATTTAAAGCAGTTACCACCATGTAAGTAATTGCTAATGGTGTCTATAGATTAACAACTCTCAACTCTGTGTAATTCCATAAAAAAAAAACTTAATAGATGACGAAGTCCAGCAGGGGTAAAAATGTGCAAAGGCAGATGCACTATTTTAGGGGTATGTGGAACAGGCTTAAAAGTTTTTCGACCAGACGGGTGGGCTACCTGACTTTACAGTCCTTAATATTTGTCATAGACGGCGCTGTAGTATTTTTTGTACTATGTTACTATAATACTTTTTGAAGTGCTGCTACACTATTACTAAGCAGGGCAGTATGAAACATGGTTTCTATCAGGAAGACGAATTAAATTGATGTCAAGTCAGTCTGCTCAGCCTGCATTACATTGTAATATAAGCGGAATGGATTTAAGTGTATACTAGTATCCAGCGGTAGCCCTTAATCCTAGGATTACAAAGCACTAGGTATATGCACTGGATGTCTAGATAATCTTCCGTGCAAGCTCCTTTGCTTTTGCAACTAATTTGATTAGAGAAGCGAAAATGTTTTTGTAATTATTATGTGGTTGTCGTCGCCGAGGTAGGCTCAAGAAACGCTGGCGGGACGATTTGGACTCGTTTCTTACTGATTGGCCAGAGAAGGCAAGAAATAAAAAGCAAAAGGAGGCCTTTGCTCAGCAGTGGGACAAAATGGGCTAAAAAGAAAAAAAAGTTATCTAGAGGAGGAACGTAAAAAATAACCTACTATTTAGGGAAGGAAACGCCAGTTTTGGAAAATATCTCTTTGTATTTCTTCCCAACCCAATTCAAGGCGAATCAAAGTATATTTATACGTATTGCGAATATCATTGTCCCATCTCCACCATGTTTTGAATGTCACTAATGTTTTAAGTTTAAAGTTTACCACTGGCATGAAGGTAGCGGTCCTGCTAGAAAACTGAATGGTATGAACCAAAACCACTGTTGGTGCAACAATGAATGAAATACTCTTTTTAACCGACTTCAAAAAGGAGGAGGTTATATTGTAAAGCTGATATTCAAATTTTAAATGGGCTACAATAAATGATTTTGTTAATTGATGTTTATTGCTTTGATTAGGAATCAACCCTAATCATTTAAAAAAATATTTTTCACTTTTTGATTCATTTAATCTATTATATTCAATGATTGCCAGCTAAACATTTGTTCTCATGTGAAAATACAATCAACCATGAACAGAACAAAAATATATAATTTGAAAATGCATACATTTAATTATAAATAAGAGGCTTAACATAATAATATGCGGTGTTAAGCGCACTGAACAATAAACATTTTCACAAACAAAACCAAATATAATACAGATTTATCACCTATTCAAATATCCAGGATTAGCACAATTGTTTAGATAGCAAAGGTAACTATTTGCAGCATTTAACTGTCAGGGAAACTTGACTAATGAAAAAGCACCTGAAGTAGTAGTGCTCACACCGAGCAATTTATTGCGAGCACTTAGCAACCCCCGAGAACACGCGTTAAGTCAGATAGTAAAGTGCCCTCTTGCTTGAACCAACACTTAAAATATTTCTTCTTTATGTCCACGCCAAGCTAAACGGTTAAGCGCAATAAAATTTGGTACAGTATTTTCTGAGTTTAACCTTCCATTGGACGAACTGGAATGGTTACGCCAGTAGAGGAAGAAGGACGTGTGGGATCGTGAAAAATGGAAGAAGGAGAGGCGTTTGCCAGGAGTGGGATAGATCAGGCTTACGAAAAGAACCTTCCATACAAAAAGTGATATAACCAGTCTTAAACTCATTTGCACATCGGATACGCAGCGAGGGATATAATTATATGAAACTACTTGTCACATTTAACTTTTGTGCACATCTCTCGCTGCACATCCTTCAGTCTATAATGTTCCCACTGCAGGGACTTAGGTCTCCTATCTAGGCTGCGGGTTGTTGTAAGAGAAACCGCGGCCTCGACATAAAGGACTAAGAAGGAACATGGGTGGTTTTTAGTCAGTAGAAGTCTGACACTCCCTTTCGCTCTGCCCAAGAGCGGGAGGGGGGATTTGATGATTTCCATGATGACAGTTGTCAAAGTTGATATAGAAAGTCTCAAACGATTGACAGTCTGGTGCCATTTTAGTATAATAAATCAAGTTTACATGGCAGCATAAATTCTATTTCTATTTCGTTCGACAAAAAATATAAATCACAAATATTTTCAAAGAAAATATTGAATACATGACATTAAATATTAATATTACCTACGGTACGCCAAAATCCTTTGGGTGTTAAGTCAAAATACAATGAACATTCTCGAATCAATTTACATAATACACGTAGCGTGTACTTGAATTTAAAAATCAGCGACGCAAGGAGAGATTGTGAGATAAAGTTATCCCGGGTTTCATCCCGTTTTATACCGTATTCGCCGCTCATATGCAAAGTGACGGCCAAGCAGAGCCTGAATCTGACATAAAATGCACGCTAAAGGGCGCACACTAGCAAATATTGTACTTACCTATTCGCAAAGACAACGTAAAATGTTTGCATTTCAAACGTTTCTCGTCTTTAATATTCTTTTTATAAGTATGTTTATCGTGTTTTAGAGAGCAATGTTCTGATGTAATATTTGATTTCATTTGAGCAATTTCTAGGGAGATGTTTCAATGGAAGGCGATGGGTCTCAAAGTTTATTGATAGCGGGTAAATATATTATAAAGATTTTTCCCATTAACAACACAATTAACAATAAAAGTATACACATAGTTCTTCCCAGATTTTTTTGGGATTAGCTTTCAATCCGAAAGTGACTTTATGTTCGTATGACTTTATTTTATTCACGTATTCAAATGACTTTTATTGACTTTAGTGCTGTAAATGCAAATATTAAAACCAAAAATGTTTATGCATACACAAATGTTTATAAAAGTTTCACGTAAATATTCCACCAAAAGTACAAAATACCGGTGAAATACAAAAATGTTTAAAACTGTTAACATCAACATTTCAAGTGCCTCGTACACCGCTCGGTACACGTTCGGCACAAACATACAGGTATAAAGTATTTATTTTTCTCTCATAAATGTAGTTAGATTTTACTATTACAGCCTGATTGCTCTCTTGAAGCTCTAAGGGGAATGTAAAGTTGTTAACTTGATGCCTGGCGCAGTAGGCAAGCACGCCAATGTTTTTTTTTTGTAAATTCAATACAGTGATTCATGTATGTAATATTGAAAGTTGGCAGGTCGTTAACAATTTTTGTTAGGGGCTTTAACACGGCACTACGTTTCGGTATGATTTTATTTTTTTGAAAGGTGCGAATGAAAAAGTTGATGAAAAGTGATCTGTTTTCCACGTCATATTTTCTATTTGCCCCGCGGACAAATAAGTAAACTAACACGCATCCATTTACTTGCTGAGGATAAATATCTATACCGACCTGGAGATGCCGGGAGCGAGAAACCTGGATTTCTCAGATAAACTTTAATTATGTTCAAATCTTGCACGGAACTATGATGTGTTAGTTTAAAGACAAGACCACAGTTTCTGAACACTTTAATATTTATTAACCAACTTCCCAAAATCTTTTCTCGAACCTGTTCAGGCCATTTTCGACCTCCTATAACTACGTTGTGGATATAAGTAGAAGCCTGAAAGACCTAATCAATTAGGCATTGTATAAACATGGTATATTTCAAATTTCATAAAATTTGAACCAGCAGTTTGAGAATTATAGCTAATCAAAGTTTCTTAATTTTTTTCACTCACTCACTGACTGACTGACTGACTGACTGACCGATCATCAAAAGTCTAAGGCACTTCTAGCAGACATAGAAGCTTCAAATTTAGAACAGAATTAGTGTTTAGTGGAAAAGCTAAAATAAAATGCAGTTTCAGTCTAGCTTTCTAGATACACCTACTGATAACTTTGTAATCCCATATAAATGTTAGTTAAAGTTACATTTTTAGTGAATGTGAATTTTAAATTTAACTCACTTCCTAGTTTCTGATTGATCTGAAATTTTGCACGTATATGTAAATCGCATATCAATGCAATATTACGATGACATGGAACTAATCTGATGATGGAGCTGGAAGTTAGCCATAGGAACTCCATTTCTAAATGTCATAACCCCATCGAGTTTGGACTCGTTTGATTTGTCTTGTCGAGTAGTTTGTCTTAAGATGGGGTCCAGGGTCTGTTGATGGAGCTGGAAGGTGGCCATAGAAATTCCGTTATAAAACGACATAACCCTATCGAGTTTGGACTCGTTTGATTTGTCTTATCGAGTAGTTTGTCTTTAGATGACGTTCAGGGTTCTGAATAGTTCTGATGATGGAGCTGGAAGGTGGCCTTAGGAATTCCGTTATAAAACCACATAACCCCATCGAGTTTGAGCTCATTTGATTTATCTCGATAAAAACTCTGTCTTTAGTTGGTAACCAGGATCTGATGATGGAGCTGGAAGGTGGCCATAGGAACTCCGACAAAGAACGACATAACCTATCGAGTTTAGACTCGTTTGATTCGTCTTGACAAGTACTTTGTCTTTAGATGGTCTCCAAGGTCTGTTGATGGATCTTAAAGGTGGCCATGGGAATTCCGTTATAAAACAATTTGACCTTGTCGAGTTTTTACTCGTTTGATTCAGCTTGTCGAGTAGGTACTTTAGAAGTACTTCAAATCGATGAATAAGACTGCTCCAAGTGCGAATAAACCTATGTATTGTTGTTTCATTAAACGAAATAGATAGAATGAGAGACGATGCAAAAAGAAATGAGATGCCACTAAAAACAAAACTTGTAAAAAACGCCAAGCCGCGCAACTCAGTTCTTTTACCGTAAAAAGTAATGAGATCCATGTAATATGTACCAAGTCAGTTAACATATTCAGTCCCTACTTAAAAATCTTTGATGTTTTGAATAAATAGATTGATTTGGCCACTGCATCACATTGGCCAATGCGATGGCGATTAGCTATTACAATGGCCTGTTTAACATTGGCGAATGCGAGGCGATGGCCAAGTCAACTACAAATGAAAAAATAAAAACTTTTTTGCGTTTTTTTTTTTTAGTTTAAAAGGTTATTAATTTAGGTAAAATAACGGTAATCAAGATAACTGGGTGTCGTATTACCCAGTACTAACTGGGTTGTGCAGGTCAGATAGGCAGTCGCTCCATGTAAAGTACTGGTACTCAGCTGCATCCGGTTAAACCAGAAGCTGACCCCAACATAGAAAAAAGTTTAGACATCTGTCTGAACTTTTTTCAAACTATCATCATCTGATAGTTTAGGAGTCAGATGTTTCGACTTTAACTATGACACTGTTGTACAACTTAATCATAAGTCCTTTCCTAGTACTATTTGGTTTTTGTGTACAAATAAACGATTTTATTATTATTATTATTAATAATAAACTGTAAGAAATAAACCTCTATAATTTGTGTGATTTGTGATGATTATTATTTTAGGTAAACGGTACATTTAATTAGTAGTTTCTAAATAATGTATGTCATACACTAAACAGGTGATATTAGTAGATAGTAATGTCAAGCAACAAGTGATTCAATAATAACATATCTGTCACCATTTAAAGCGATAATAACCAATAACAATGCGATTTGATCAACTGTAGACTAGCGTATATTATTTACATTTAGCATACCTAATTAAAAAAATAGTTGTAGTATAACACGAGGACATAGATGGGTATAATAGTATGGAATATTTATTTATTTTACACAATACGGATGTTTACTGACTTAAAAAAAATATGATTCTAATTAATCCGTCTGTAAGATTATCGAAAAATATTGGATACGTATTTTTTGTTTTATCAAATTAAAAATTGACGAAGATAAAACGCGTCAAAGATTTCATTGGGGGATTGTGACGTCACTCACCGGTAAGAAATATCAAACTAATGTCTGAGAATATGACGCCAAGTATATTCACCGTTTTGAATGCAGAGGTGATGAAATAAATTACACAAAGTAATGCGCCTGCCTGGGTTCGAACCCACGACCAACTGTTCGTAAGTCGGGGCCGCCACCACTGTGCCACCACTGCTCTCACTTCGACTCAACTCGACTGATATTATTATATTAATTAATTAACAAAGATTCAACCAAAATAATACCTAAACAAAATTACATTAAACTTCTACATATTCGTAAGATAGTAAGGAAATAGCGCGTTCGTGTTCCTCGCTTCCTTCTCCACTGAAATGGCGGAAAACGAGAAGCCTTCTAGACGTCGACCAGACAGAAAAAGAAAATTTAACGAAAACTAAATCTCTTTGTAAGTTCAATTTCGCTCTCAAAGTTGCGTGAGAAAGAAAATTGCACTAGAAATTACCCACGAATACGTAAAGCAGTCATTCCTTTTGCTTTTCTATCGATTCCACATTGGTCGCATAAGTATTTGAAAGAAAGAAAACATATTTATTGGTCTCACACAGAGCAAGAAATTAATAATAAAGAACGAAAACAAGAGAAAACTTAAAAAAATAATACAGAATTAAAATAAGTCCCGTACGAGGTCAAAAGACCACTATCTCAGCATGCTGCTGCAACATTTTTGACAAATGTCAAAAACAACACAAACAATATGTTAAGCGAGGATGCATACATATTCATCCTCGCTTAACATATTGTTCATAACAATATATTATAACTAATGTATTATAAATATGAAAATAAAATGTCCACGTTTAACGAGCTACGATATTTGTCTATTCCAAGGGTGTAAATGGCAACACTACTATTTGGTCACTAAGATATCAGAATTGACAAGAGGTTCTAACGTTTACCTATTCTATAGTGGCTTGCTAGTTAAAGAGGAGCTCGTGGCCACGCTTGGCTAGGTTGATCCGAGGGTGGGTGACCAGTCATTACATACCGAAGTTCCTCCGTGCCTTGGAAAGCAAGTAATGCGGTTGATTCCGGCTGCCATACAGTGGATAGTACATCTTTGGCAGTCGTTACAGATACTCAGTAGCCTGAAAAGTCTCTCAACCATCAGTCTTTCCCAGTTTTAACTGGGTTGTGGAGGTCAGATAGGCAGTCGCCTTATGTAAGATTGTTGAAAAGCACAGCTTCCTAAAATCATTAAACATACTGGTTTTATTGAAAATTATATTAGAATATAAATTTAACACCTATATGTCTGGATATATAAACCAAATTATTGTCGGTCGCCCTGTTAAGACCATAATAGTATATGGACAGAGTACTCATTTGTGAAATCATCTCCTTATAGGAGATATATAAGAATCATCTCCTTTATTGACTAATATCTCCAAAGATTATGTGATAATATAGCCAAAACTAGCATTAATAGGTGCCCTGTAACCTAGGGCATCATAAGTAGAATTAATAAAGGCATGATATAATGTTAGATCAAGATACAAAAGCCATTTACTGTATAAATTACTAAATAGAGTTGCCTAAGTTGGTTTGACAGAGTCCCAACGCTTACCAAAACAAACCATGTGATTGGTCGAGAATCGCCATTGTTTTCTACATCCGGGTACGTTGGGCGAGTCCATTTGGAATTAGGTCACAGGGGTGAGGAGCGGGGAGTCGAGGGACGAGGAAACATCGGCTTCCGAGCTTCACATAGGTGAATGGGCGAGTGCATAGTGTGAGGCCAGCCACTACTTGTGCCTACATGAAAAAATATAACTAAGGCACTTTTGAGCGTTTCAAGGGCAGTCTATCACAGTCTTCAGCAAGTAGTCCTCAAGCATACTTACGTCCTTACTCTGTTCATTTGTAAAGTATTAAATTCAGTGTAAATCAGTTTAATTGTATTCCCTAAGTCTATAAAAGTGTTTCTAAGTTAAATCTAAAAGTATTGTGTGTAAATTTGTGTTATTAAGTGTTAATGTCAATATATAGTTTTTCTTATTAATCTCATCTTTGAGTTGTTCTTTTATTCAACCCTTGCGGCCTGGGATCCACGTTACAATTTGGTCCTTCGCAGCCGGATCTGCTGAGCACGCAATAAGATGAGTGAGAGAAGCACCGTTACGACAAGGAGTAAGTTGCGCAAGTTAGAGGCCGAGATGAACAAGCGGCGAGAGTTGGAAGCTGACTCTGGGGTGCCGTCTGAAAGGGCACCAGGCTCATCTTCAGTTGCACCAACTACAACGTCGGTACGAGTCCCTGTGATCCCACTGGCGGGAGGTCGTGTTATTGACCACAGAGATATGTTCACGCCTGTGAGATCGGAAACAATACAGAGGGCAAGTTCCGTGACAAGCCACGTTTCCTCAAAGAGCGGTCAAAGAAGTGCCGATTTCCTTCGAAAGAGGGTTGAGTACGAAGCAGAACGTGAGTTAGTGCGCATGAAGGAGAGATTAGTGAAGAAGAAACTTGAAGTCGATCTCGCTGAGATAGACGCCGCTGCTGAAGAAGACTCAGGCTCAGAGGAGGAGGGGACAACACGTCGTGTGGAGGAATGGGTCACAGAGACGGCTCCCGTTGTTAGGGAAACTCACGCGCCCGCTGTGTGTCGCGACCCGTCGCCGCCGCGTAAAGTGTCCGCGCCCTCCCGCGAGGTGGCAGCACCCGCGCCGCCACCCGAGTATTTACCTGCGCTCCCTCAGTGTGCGCCCGCGTCAGTACAGTTTCGCGAACCCCCGTACATAAGGAACATTACGCCCAGTGCCCCGCGAGTGAGAGAACAGGCCAGAGAGTTGCCTGAATGGGGAAATACGTTCATTGACGACGCAGACAGGAGCAGGTCACGGGACAGGAAGATAGACCAGTTAGCGGACGCTATAACAAACTTAGCACGTCCGCGACCGGTACCTAGACAAGCCTACGAGTTGCCGTTTTTCAAAGGCGACCCGGCAGAGTGGCTGTCGTACAAGAACATGTACCACGACACTACGGTAATGTACGAGTTCAAGCCGCACGAGAACCTAGCACGCTTGAAAACATCGCTACAAGGCGACGCGAAGCTAGCAGTGGAGGATTTATTGCGCACCTCTACTAACCCAGCGGAAATAATGAAGACGCTTGATGAAGAGTTCGGGCATCCCAATCTAGTGCTTGAGTGTGCCCTAAAGAAAGTGCGTGCATTACCTAAAGTAACTGAGAGTGGCCGTGAACTCAGAAAGTTCTCAACAACAGTGAGAAATTGTGTGTCGCTCCTGAAAAGTGTACGAGCTAATGGATATTTAAATAACCCACAACTGGTAAGTGAACTTTTGAATAAGCTTACATCTGTACAGCGGGCTCAATACGGTGATTTTGCAATGGGCATGGCGACGAGCCAGGGCATAGATGTGCGAGTTTCACCAAGTCTAGAAATACTCGCAGAGTTTCTGAGTCATCTAGCCCGAGCCACGTCCTATTACGTACAAATGGAAATAAACACGCCCGCACCGTTGGCTAGCGCCACTAAGTCCCGAGCTAACGTACAGTTTATAAAGCAGCCTAGAAATATTCAACGTTTGCACGTTCACTCTGATAATGACCAGCCAGCTAAGGAAACAGAGGAGCTATGCACGCTATGTGGGGAGAATCATAAGTTACCCAAGTGTGAGAAGTTCACTAGGTTAAGTGTAAATGAAAGATGGCAACACGTCAAGCAAAACAAATTGTGTTTTAAGTGCATTATTAAGAAACATGGAAAGAATTTCTGTCGTGCAAGTAGGTGCGCGTCGTGTAATTACGCTCACCACACATTGTTACATGCTGACAAGAAAAATGATAGCGAGAGCGTCACGAATGTTAGTGATTACACTGGGAAGGCGTTATTGAAAATTATGCCTGTGTGTGTAACAGTGAACGGTGTGGACAAGCATTGTTATGCCCTACTGGACGACGGGGCAACCGTTTCACTGATAGACGACTCATTAGCTGAAAATGCCAGTGGTAAACAAGTGCCGCTAACTTTACACAGTGCACGCGGTCAAGAAATAATCGACAAAGCATCTAAAATAATTAGTGTATCAGTGCGTGGACCAAACGGGCAAACACATAAAGTGAAGTGTCGTACATTAAAGAGCCTTGACTTACCCGCTCAAACAGTGCCCGCCGCAGCGATAACAGAGCACGCTCACATTCGCAACTTGGGCTGTGAAGAAATGAGAGGAGCCAGACCACTACTATTGCTGGGTCAGGACAACTGGGAGCTGCTGATCAGCCAGGAGATTCGCCGAGGGAAGTCTGGTAAGCCAGTTGCCTCTTTGACTAGTTTAGGGTGGGTTGTGCACGGACCTGTAGGTAGCTATTCAGATAATAGTGAACATTCTTTGAATTGTGTAGTAGAGTCGACAATTGATTTACACGAGATAGTTAAAAAACAGTTTGAGCTAGAAGCTATAGGAATTTCAGAGGTGCCTAGAAAGCACAAAGATGTGGAAAGAGCTAAGGCTATATTAGACTCCACTAGCCGTCAGACAGAGAGCGGCGCATGGGAAGTAGGTCTGCTGTGGCGTCGGGACAACTTGCAGTTGCCTGACAACTATAAGTACGCACGTCAGCGATTAGCGGGAATAGAGCGTCGATTACGTAAAGATGCTGTGTACGCCTCAGCTTATACAGCACAAATTAATAGATTGATAGCAGAAGGGTACGCGAGTAAGGTAAAAGGCGATGTCAAGTCCGATTCGGTGTGGTATTTACCCCACTTCGGGGTAACGAATCCCAACAAACCGGGAAAATTAAGATTGGTTTTTGACGCCGCAGCTAGCTACAATGGGACTTCTTTGAATGACAATTTGTTGTCTGGGCCCGACTTGCTCAACTCTCTGTTAGGCGTGCTGTTTAAATTCAGGTTAGGGCCTGTTGCTTTCACTGGTGACATAGCCGATATGTTCCTACGTGTTTTTATTAGAGAACAAGATAGAGGGGCACAGCTGTTTCTTTGGTCGGCTGACGGTCATAAGGAACCTGACGTGTACGTCATGAACTCTATGATATTCGGGGCCGTGTCGTCACCTACATCGGCAATTTACATTTTGAATAAAAATGCGAGTCAGTATAAAGATTTATACCCCGAAGCGGTAGCCGCCATACACGAAAAACATTATATGGACGACTACCTAGATAGTACTTGGTCTGCCGCGCAGGCAAATGAATTAATTGAGCAAGTGACTCACGTTCACGCCAGAGGCGGGTTTAAAATACGGGGGTGGGTGACTAACTCTCCTGAGCTGCGCGACAAACTGAGTACAGAAATACCTAATAGAGTCTCTTTAGATAAGAGCGAAGGTGCGACGGAACGCACATTAGGTATGATATGGTCACCAAACACAGATGAGTTAGCTTTCGATTTAAGTTTCAAACGATTACCTAAAGCCATAGTAGAGGGACACGTGGTTCCATCAAAACGGGAATTTCTAAGATTCATTATGTCGATCTTTGATCCCTTAGGCTTCTTGTATCCGTGTGTCATACAGTCGCGCATCCTCATGAAACGGATATGGCACACGGGTATTCAATGGGATGAGAAATTAAAAGACGCAGAATCCAAAACATGGTTTGAATGGTTACATAATCTGAAGCACCTTAAAGTCGTGTCTATACCTAGGTGGTATGGTTTACAGTTAGAGCACCTAGAATTACATGTGTTCGGCGACGCTAGTGAGTCCGCCTATGCAGCAGTAGCTTACATAGTAGGATTAAATACGGAAGGGAATAGGGATGTCGCTATAGTCATAGGAAAGGCTAGAGTAGCGCCACAAAAAGTAACATCCATTCCGAGGCTAGAACTACAAGCAGCTGTGTTAGCCTGTAGACTAGCTGACACAGTTGTCAAGGATTTAGGAGCAGCAATTAGTAGTGTGCATCTATGGACAGACAGTAAAACTGTCCTCAAGTGGATAAATTCAGATGCCCTAGAATTTCAAAGGTACGTGTCACACCGCTTAGCTGAGATAGATAGGAGGTCAGAGAGGGCCAACTGGCGCTGGGTTCCGTCGGCGATGAACCCCGCTGACAAGGCTACCCGGATGGACTGGCCTGATAATAGTAATGAGTGGTTGTCGGGTCCCTCTTTTCTTCGCTGTCCTCAGGAGCAGTGGCCAGCTGACACCGACCTAGACATGGTGGCAGAGCAAGACCTAGAGAGAGTACAGCGCGTGCACACCGTTGCAGCTCAGGCTGAACCGTTGCTGAGGTACGAGAGGCTGCCCACCTGGACGCGCGCTTTAAACGTCTTGGCGCGTGTACATATATTTTCAGAGCGATGTCGCAAGCGCCGTCAGACATCCACAGTGTCGACAGATGACCTGCACGAGGCCGAGTTGCGCCTCCTGCGTCTGGCGCAGGCAGAAAGTTACGCAGCTGACATCGTGGCGTTGCGAGAGGCACGCCCCTTGCCTGACAACAGCAAGCTAAGAGCACTGGACCCGATGCTGTTTGAAGATGGACTGGTAAGAGTGCGCGGCAGGCTAGGCGCCTGTAGCGAGCTCAACTTCGGGGAGCGCCATCCTGTCATCCTGGATGGGAAACATGCGCTCACGCGGCGTCTCTTACTAAAGTACCACGTAGAGGCGCTGCACGCCAACCAAGAAACCGTGGTGAACAGAGTCCGCGAGAAGTACTGGGTGACTAATCTGCGGTCAGCAGTCAAGGCCGTCACCGCGGCCTGTCAACGGTGCCGTCTGGAGAGGGCCAAGCCGGTGACACCCAAGATGGGTGGCCTCCCGGTGGCCAGAGCTTTCGTCCACTGTGGAGTCGATTACTTTGGCCCCATGGAGGTCGCTATCGGTCGACGCAGGGAGAAGAGGTGGGGCGTGCTGTTCACTTGCCTCACCACCCGCGCCGTCCATCTGGAGCTGGCGGCATCACTGAGTGCTGACTCAGCCATCCTTGCCCTGCGGCGCTTGATTGCGCGCCGTGGGCGTCCCTCAGACATGTACTCTGACCGTGGCACTAATTTTGTCGGGGCGCACGCTGAGCTGCGCGCAGCTTTGCGCGACATGGACCACGACAAGCTGAGCAGTGAAGTTGTCGGGCGTGGGATTGCCTGGCACTTCAACCCCCCGGCGTCCCCACACATGGGTGGGTGCTGGGAGCGACTGGTACGCTCAATCAAGAACGCACTAAAGGCAACGCTACGAGAGCGTGCCCCTCGCGAGGAGGTCCTCTACACCCTCCTTGCTGAGGCCGAGCTGATCGTCAACAGCCGGCCTCTCACGTACGTGAGCAGCGACGTCGAGCACCCAGTGGTGCTGACCCCGAACCATCTCCTGCTGGGCACGGCCGCGGGAGATGCACCGTGCACACGTCAGCATGCAGCCGACCTGGACTCCCGCCGCCTATGGCGCCGGGTGAACGCGCTGGCCGACCTCTTCTGGAGGCGCTGGCTGCGCGAGTACCTGCCGACGCTTCAACGACGAAGCAAGTGGTCTAGTGACGTTCCAAACGTAAAAGTGGGTGACGTGGTAGTGATTATGGACGCTAGTAAACCACGAAACCAGTGGACCAAAGGGGTCATAAAAAGTGTTTATCCTGGTGCGGACTCTATAATAAGAGTAGTAGACGTAAGAACAAATCATGGGGTCCTACGTCGACCTGTTGTAAAGGTAGTTGTGCTTCCTACAGACGGGAATGTAGTCGGATGAACCCTTCTACAGGGGGTGGAAATGTTGAAAAGCACAGCTTCCTAAAATCATTAAACATACTGGTTTTATTGAAAATTATATTAGAATATAAATTTAACACCTATATGTCTGGATATATAAACCAAATTATTGTCGGTCGCCCTGTTAAGACCATAATAGTATATGGACAGAGTACTCATTTGTGAAATCATCTCCTTATAGGAGATATATAAGAATCATCTCCTTTATTGACTAATATCTCCAAAGATTATGTGATAATATAGCCAAAACTAGCATTAATAGGTGCCCTGTAACCTAGGGCATCATAAGTAGAATTAATAAAGGCATGATATAATGTTAGATCAAGATACAAAAGCCATTTACTGTATAAATTACTAAATAGAGTTGCCTAAGTTGGTTTGACAGAGTCCCAACGCTTACCAAAACAAACCATGTGATTGGTCGAGAATCGCCATTGTTTTCTACATCCGGGTACGTTGGGCGAGTCCATTTGGAATTAGGTCACAGGGGTGAGGAGCGGGGAGTCGAGGGACGAGGAAACATCGGCTTCCGAGCTTCACATAGGTGAATGGGCGAGTGCATAGTGTGAGGCCAGCCACTACTTGTGCCTACATGAAAAAATATAACTAAGGCACTTTTGAGCGTTTCAAGGGCAGTCTATCACAGTCTTCAGCAAGTAGTCCTCAAGCATACTTACGTCCTTACTCTGTTCATTTGTAAAGTATTAAATTCAGTGTAAATCAGTTTAATTGTATTCCCTAAGTCTATAAAAGTGTTTCTAAGTTAAATCTAAAAGTATTGTGTGTAAATTTGTGTTATTAAGTGTTAATGTCAATATATAGTTTTTCTTATTAATCTCATCTTTGAGTTGTTCTTTTATTCAACCCTTGCGGCCTGGGATCCACGTTACAAAGATACTAGTATTCAGCTGCATCTAGTCAGACTGGAAGCCGACCCCAACATAGTTGATAATACTTAGTCTTCTGTTTTTTTTTATATTGATTCCACATTGCTCGCACAAGTAAATATTTTGTAACAAGGATATCCGAATTGCCAAGAGATGGTTCTAACATTTATTCTCTAGTGGCTTGCAAGTGTTCACTTTAATTAAATATAGCAGTTGGACATAACTGGATTGTTGTTTACGTCGTACAAACGAAGCTTAGTTGGAAACACGAACGTGCTAGAACTAACATGTTTTCTTTCGCTAGCAGATCAGCGGGAAAGCAATATGTGTATCTGTAATTACAGTTGCAAAGTAACGTTTCTCCGTAGTGAGTTGTGCTTTCCGCCGACGAACGCGGTTAAGCGAAATTATGTGTTGTACGTGTCCCCCGTTCCCCGTCGCGTAGACAGAACTAATTCTAGATATCCGTTTTTGCGGCTTTGTGTAAACAATTCTCGTTTTAACTCGACCATCGTTTTCGCAAGCGAACTTGACGGAATTATTTTGCTAGATATTGTTTAAAGTTTTAATCCGCAGTTCTCAATTAAGGATTTCCTGTTCGAAATACGGAATCTATTTCGAGACAAATCGAACCCAGATTTTGTAGTTCGTTCGTTTATTTGTTCGAGTGCAGCAAATCTACTTGTTTTACTTGCTACGTTTCAAAATAGAATAAAATAAGAAACGATCCGGTACGATGTATTTATTACCACCTCTACTATATCGCTATCAAAATTAATATCCGCAAGAAGGATATGTTACATTGATCACGACATAAGTCTCTGTTTCAGATGCTGCGCTTGTTTTATTGCAATCTATCGGTGCGGGAGGCAGCTGCGCGACTGCTCCCCTGCTCAACGCTCGGCAACTCTCCGTAAGGCACGTTATCCACCTTCACGGTGCAAGAACATTTCTCTCAAACGTTTTATTCGCTGCAATATCGGGGATAATCCCCGTTTCTGCAACTTGTGTCGGCATTTTCCTTTTTCCATGAAACCGCACGCTACTACATATCGATTACACGTGAAACAAACACAGAATTAGCCGAACATTGAACCTGCACAAACTTTTCTCATCTTACATCTGTATACATTACGAAAACATAACAACAACCATATTTTGGCAAGAATGTTGTGTCCCCTAATAAAAATTCCCTTTATGTACCATAAAATCCCAAAACCCTTTAAGGCAAAAATGGAAGTAAAAACACGTAGACTCATAAATATGTGACCGCAGTGTCCGAGTGTAGTTGTTTAAAGTTACAACCCGACCAGAAACATAATTATTAAGTTGAAACTACACTTCTTTAGGGACGCTGGCGGGACGGGACAAAATCTTCAAAGCAATAAAGATATCTCGGCGTGAGATACCATCGTAACGACTTAAAAACTATGTACAGTAAACACTTAATCTTAATTTAAATACATAGTCCGGACAGTTGGAGGGAAATTATCCTAGATAAATACTACTACTTTTCAGTTTAAGAGAATCTACGTTCTTCTTCTGGCTGACGTGATTAATCCCAGCTTTGGTTCGCTCCTTCGGAACAAGCCAAGGTAATAATAATTCACTTGGATTGGGTTTCAACGTTTATAAATTAACTAGTGACCCGCCCTTGCTTTCCACGGCCGCAATCAACATATTTGGCGACATGTCAAAGCGTGGAGATTTCTGAGATAAGCATTTTTTTATACACACAAGCCTTACAGAAAAAAATTTCTACCTAAATAATGGTAAAAATCACATGAAACTCCCCACCGATAACTATGCGGTCACACGATAAACGAGTTTGTTGTAAACCATTTATATAATAGACTTGTTTCATTTTCTAAAATAAAATAGCTCAGCTAACAGTTAAAATCATCAATCAAATTGAATATTCGGAACAAACAGCATTCAATAAAACCATTTTATTTTTTTAAATTACAAACAGATAGTTCAGCCGTCCAGTTAGTTTTTTGAAAATAAACATACTTGAACATTTTTAATTTGATATTTGTACTCGATAACAGCACAATAGATTTAAAGTGAAAATAAGAAACCCGCTTATTATAACTTGTTTCAATTCGCGATAAACTATAAATTCGGGCTTGTTAATCTTTGTCAATCATACAAATGACTAATATTAATAAGTTAATATTGAAAATCGTAAATAAGTGATATTTATAGAGACAGAAGTCATGGCAGGATTATTAAATGAAATGGCATGCCTTTAAAAGATCATTATTTTAGATTTTCTGTGTTAGCTATATATAACTCCAAAGTCTCTTTAAAAATATTATGTAAATCTCAATGTAATACGATTTAAATCTCACATGAACAGAAGAATTGTTTCTCCTTATTTGTCTGTTTTTTTTCCACCTCTAGGGTCAACACAATGGGTGCCTGAAGCTAGACGACGGACCCGCCGGGGGCAGCCTAATAAGGTGGCGAGGTGATCTGGGCATGCATCACGAAGGCTGGTTTGAAGTGGCGCAGGAGATGAGTTCCTTTAAAAATATGGATGGCTCAAAAGGATAATTTTAACCCAAAATGACGTTCTCTTCAGCTATGTTCTGACCTCCACGCAAACGAAGACACTGACAAAAGGTCGTACCAAAATAATCCTTAAATTTTTTTGCAGGTCTGCAAAAGACACTCGTACAACAAGAAAAATATAATTTCCTTTGCAGGGCCTGCAGTCTGTACAAAGATAGCGATCCTTTACGACAAAATACGGTCGCAAAGCTATAACGATGCGAATTTAAGTTGGTAGCTAATACCGGCGGGTCGCGTCCGGCTCACGTCCACCTTAAATCCGCATCGTTATAGCTTTGCGACCGTATTTTGTCGTAAAGGATCGCTATCTTTGTACAGACTGCAGGCCCTGGCAACCAAGTCCCGCTGTCCTCGTCACAGAAAGTTGTCTGTTTACAATACGTTGAATAAGTGTATAAAAAAATGGTACGTCTGCGAGTGACGTTAGAATTGCAACTCCAGTAAAAATGTGTGTTCGTCTTGTGCTGCGGAGCATTGCATAAGAAAGGATGCTTTTATATTTTCAGTGGGGCGGCGTGCCCGGGACATGGCCCCACTCTGCCTAGAATTTTAAGGCTTGTTGTTACATTCGCTTTATGCATTCACTTTTATACAAGACGTGAATTTGAACCACAGTTAGACAGAGGAATGTGAGACGAATTTAGAACAAGTTTAATCGAGCCTTTTGTTTCTTTGGACGACTGTTTTCTTTTATACGTCAAAGTTCTTGTAGTTCTTGTAACTATTGATTTTAATCTTATACATAATCGGTAATAAGGCAACTAAATTTTTGATTGTAGAATACTGGCAAACCTTAATGTCACGGGCTGTCAAAAAAATCTCTTCAGAATAAGTTTAATCAGTTTCCTGGTTAAGCTACTAAGTCACATCATTGACATTATTTGTTTATTCACGATAGAGCAACCGCAATGAATTTAATTTTGTTGACATTATTCAAAAGAATATACAATTTTCTTACATTATACAGCTTCAACCTTCATTTTCTCGGAACTTAAATGTTGGCATAAGGCCAAAGCTTTACTTCAGAATAATAAATTAAATTATTTGGTGAATTAGCACTGTTTGTAAAGGCTTTAGGAGATTATGCTCATTTTTGTAGTGCGAAATTTCCTTAGTCATTTAATTTGAAATTAAAAGTTATTTAGGAGGCAAAATAATTTTAAAGTAATAATAGTAGGCAAGCTGTTTTGTCAGCTTTTGAACATTGAACTAAAATTATCAACATTCTTCATCTATACAATTTAATGGGGATCGACATACGTTTTGTACACTTTTCTGGTATCAAAGCAAACAATATTTACTCATTAAACAGGAGGATGTTAGATCGAGAAGACGTAAGATAGACTCATTTGTCAGCTAGGGCGATGCAGCCGCTCTGCCATGTAGGAATTCTAATTAAACTTACACAACATTTAGACGAACTTACATAGTGTGTAGCGATGAGCTTGGTGAACTTTGGCCGGGTTACTTCATATACTTATACATGCCAATACGGGATCGTGTCAATGCATTGAATATTTGACAAGTTAAGAGCCTTAGCCAAATTACGTACACATTACCGCAACTATAAAATATGATTTACAACAGAATGAGAAGCAAAGCTAGGGGAAAAGAAAAATAAATCTTAAGGATATTATAGTTGCAAAAGTTTGGACGCATGTTTGTTACTCAAATAATGTATGAAGACTGGGCTGGTTTAGATGCAATGAAACACAAAACGTCTCTTCTTTTAGTGCAAAACTTTTATATATGTACAACCAAAATTAGTCACAGACACTACAACATTCTTTTTAGAATACGATATACCATTTAAATAAACAAACTTTGATCTAGGTTGGGAACATAAACATTGGCTAAAAGACGAAAAATGAACGAGGACAATAAGAAAATTCGTTTTAAATTAAAATAAAATGCAGTCGGGACCACTTTCAAAGCTTTTTATAAATATGACTAGGACGCCCTAGACTTTTTTCCCTTTAGAATTTTAAATGTGAAGTTTCTTGTTAAACCCTTTTAATTTTCTACTTTTAACTCAACGTTTATATTACTAAAACACGTTTTGACTTAACTTTGAACAAACGCTACGTTACGTACAAAAAATAAATTGTATTATACCACAAAGAATTTTGGTTTCATCTACCTATAAAATACAATGTAGACAACCAAAATATAAGACACGCCAAAACAATAACTTTCCATTTTTTCGCACCGCAGTAGCTAGTCGGTTGAAAATCTGTAAAGAATGTAAAAGCTGGGAAGACAAATTCCTTTGGAAAAATTCGCGACTTATCTGTCACTTTCACATCATTGCACCGAATAGCCCTAGCTCTACGATTGATTTTCCACTCGGCTAGAGCGGAAACTGAAAAAAGTAAAACGTTATAATATTTCCGTAGCCATATTGATTATGTAAACGAAATCGAAAACCAAAGACAATTTGATAATAAGGCAGGCAATATTTTAAAACAAGAAAGAGCTTTAGATCAATGTATAAAACTGCGATATTTGAGTCATAAGTTAAGACATACAAAATATTATGTAGAACGGTTTTCATATAATATTGAGTAGTTTTGAAGTTCCTAATCAATCGACAAATCACATTAACGTACGCCAATTTTCTACATCTGTGTGAAAATATTTTTCTGACAATGGTCATTCCCTATGTATGTTAAAACGTACATTTTATGTAAATCTGTATTATGTACACGTATATTGTAATGTTAATGTATTCGCGATAGAATCGAATTTTCCCTTTTCCCCGTTAAAATTCGTTTCATGAATAAAGCTGATTATCCCACGGGACAGTCATCGGATTCGACTTCTAAATTGGATCGGAGTTTTCTTAGTAGCGATACTTCACCGACTCGGCGACTCCCCGTCCGCCTTGAATGCCTCGATACGAAGTGAGTGGCGTGACACGCATCGCTTGCTGCGTCTCTACTCATATCACTCGAATAAAAGTGAATAGCCACAAACACTCAGTATGGCTGAGTCGTCTGTGCGACAGCCGTGAATTTCGCCTGATTGGTACATCCAATATTTTGAAGACAAAGTGGATGTTTTCATTATAAGGGATATATGTCTTTTTAGAAACGATTGTTTTTGTCGTTGCCACTGCAATTGCAATTTACTATAGCTAGTAGCATTTAGTTTTCTATGACACAAGTTCTGTGTGGCGTGTATTCGTAAATTCAAACAATTCAAGATATGTCGCAGCGACATGCAGTTCGTTGTCATTATCAAAGCCGTTGTTGCAATTTAATAATTGCGCCATTTTGAGAGCCTCGACTGTGAAGCTATCGCAGAGTTATCAACTATTTTGGAAATGTGTTAAGCGACACGAGACTGTGTTTGTATGTATGTATGGTATATACTCGCACTACGCTAAGTAGGTCGCTACTCAAGTTTTAATTAAACTAAACACTTGATGTAAGAGGTCTGCAGGTATTATCGCGAACCAGAAAGTTATACGTCTTTTATGGAACTAAATCTAATAGGGAAGGAAGATTTCTTTCTTTGTTTACGTACTCTCCTGTTATCAACCTTTTGTTATTTTTCTCTGAAGCCCTGCCTTTATACGTAACTTGAAGATTTTGGTTAAAGAAATGGAGCTTCCCATGGAGTCCCTTTGTTCGTTAAAGTTGGTTAATTAAATGGTAAAGTAATTTCTCTCTCGTTTTGATATATTGTGTCCGTGTGGTTCTTAGTAGGAAATCGGTGAGCGTCTTTTTAACCGACTGCGGCGAAGCCCAAAAGGAGGTTTATTTATTATTTGCTATTTTTATGATGACGAATCTCGCTGACAGGCATGGTGACTTACAAGAATGAGTAAATCCGAAATATATCTTGTGTGTGTGTGTTCTATTCATGTGACGGCACGATTGGTGCAGTGGCTGAGCGATTGGACTGTTGCGCTGAGTGTCGCGGGTGCGATTCCCGCAAGGAACAAATATTAGTATGGCCTACAAATATTTGTTTCGGGTCTGGGTGTATTTGTGTATGGGAAGTTTAAATGTTTGTATACGCACCCACGATACAGGAGAAATTCCTAATGTGGGGTAAAGTTAAAAAAAAATATCTATTTATATAAAATTCTTGTGTCACAGTGTTGGTTGACATACTCCTCGGAAACTGCTCGACCGATTTTTATAAATATATAGTTTTATGTTTTTTAGGCCGCAAAGTACTTTCAGCCTCCTAACCCGACCCGAAGATAGGACAGGTAGAAAAAGGTGCAATGCAACGCATGCAGGGTACAGCTAGTATAGGTATATTGTATATAATTAAAATTGAAGTCCTCGAACCCTGTGGAAAATGTTCTGGATATGCGAAACTTAGTTCGAGCTGCCAACTACTCAAACATTCACCCACGCGCACTTTATGCCGCATGTGTCCGTGCATAACGAATCGAACGAGAATTCCTATTTTTTTCCTGTTTCGCCTTAAAATAGGCGTGTGTTTGGAACCTAGTGATGGATCATGTTGCTAAACCCTTTTGAATGTATGAAGAATCAGTATAGTGTTGGTTTCTGTCTTCTTTTGTGTGCGTGTTCCCATTGTGGTAACAAGGGTTATGCATTCAAAATATGATTATCCAAACACGTATTTATATGCCATTTTCAAATAATTATATATCGTAAACTAATATTCTACAGAGGTTTTGTTTGTGAGTTTGATATACTGATTCGAATCCAAAAAATTAAATCTTTAACGGGAAGCTACATTATCTTAGATTGTTATTATATAGCTACATTTCCAACGTTCTTGTGCGGGAGCGAAACCGCGAACAAAAGCTAGTACCTAATATTTAAAGCCATCATTTAGTTTTTTTATCAATAACGAATGGCAAGTTTTTTTGATATTTTATTCAGTAGTTTATACATCAACTATAATTATGCATAATAACAATTTAAAACGATTGAGTAAACAAACTAAGCTATACTTTAAAAAAAATAGAAAACCAAATCATTAAAACGCGATCCTTTCTCAAACCCAACTTCATTCCTTCTATGTATTATTATTACACATAGGCTCACATATATTATGAAACTACAATCCCACCAAATCCAGCTGAACACGACCAATATTTGTTCAGTCGTGCCTTCCACGATATTACTGAGCCATAAGTAAGTTCAACTTAAACAATATACAAAACTTTTGCTAATAGGGAGTCCCAATAATAACAGTAAAAGGTCTCGTAGCTTATCTAGATGGCATATTTGGAGGATATCCAAGCCATTTACCACAACGCGACAGAAATACCACTTTAGACCCAAAAGCAAATGACGTGAAAACATAGATATTTATGTCCGTCCGTCCGTAGATTACTTTGAACTCACTGGTCTGGTTAACGCTGCGTTTTAAAGGAAAATCTTAAAAGAAACAGGATTTTTTCGAAATTGAAACTGGTCTTCACTTTATTGGCTTAGGAATAGAATGACTTTGGACTGCAAGCAGTTCTCGAAGTGAGATCTTCATAGAGCCAGGGATTTGTACCGTGTCCGACGAATAGCTTAAAAGGCTTGCTCCTATCACGTTGAAATGTTATACCGCGTTTGAAAATGTTAGTTTTGTATTCATAGTAAAAGAAGATCATTGTGATCTATCTAAGGTTATATGTCGCTGTACCTACCTCTTGATAACAAATCACTCAAGCCTTTTTTTTTTTTTTTTTTTTTTTTTTGGTGGGTGTAAAATCATCGAATAACCCCTCCCGCTCTTGGGCAGAGCGAAAGGGAGTGTCAGACTTCTACTGACTAAAAACCACCCATGTTCCTTCTTCGCCCTCTATGTCGAGGCCGCGATAACCGTTGGACTACCCGCGGCCCCGACAGGCGTCGGCCCTTTCGGGCCCCTCCCATGTTGCTGACATCTCTTTGAGGCGCGCGTGGAACACGAACGCGCCGTCGACACAGCCTGTTTTCGTCGTGAGACGGACGGACGGCGAGTTAGCCCATCACTCACCGTCCACAGGCCCGCGTCTACGGTGGCCGGAGGTCATCGCGGGACCCCCGACGCCCGGAATCACTCAAGCCTGAACACATATACTCACTCACGCCCAGTAATACACACATACATAGTCACACACACAAGCATACATCGAAATTACAAACGGACATGGCGAAACTATAAAGGTTCTATATTGTCTAAGGAACTCTAAAAATATATAATATGCTCAAACACTTTTTCGATTAAGGGATTCATTTGTGAAATATTAAGCTTTAAAGTGCAAATTTTTGTTAGTGGCTACCTAAACCACCGTATTTGTCTTTGGGCGTGTGAAAAAATTGTCGTATAAGGAAAATACAAAGAAAACTCGTATCACAGCTCAGTAGGCTTTATAACTTATAAAATGTACTTGTTTAAAATACAATACTTGGACTGCCTCGTTAGACTAGTAGGCACAAGCGCGACTGTTGAGCACGAGGTACTGGGTTCGATTCCCGGGTGGGCTTTTTCCATTAGGAATTTATGAATAACAGCCACGGAGCCTGGATCTGTGCCCGGTTGATGGCAATAGGCTCGCCCCTAATACATAACTAGCGAAATTTGAGTGTACCTACTATGAGGTACACCTCTACCTAACCCTTCGGGGATTACAGGCGTGATGTTATGTTTATGTTATGTTGTATAAAATATTTTCCTGTACATAATGTATGGGAGCGCAGGTTTTAAAACTGCAAATTTAAGTTAGTTTTATTTTTACAATAAAAATCATCGTTCGGAGGCAGGTAGCCAGGGTGGTTGATCAGTTTAGTAAGTTCACATATTTTGATGGGCAACTACGGTACCCTACATTTTACGTGGTCACTGACCGATTTTTTTATGTAACCTAATATCAAGAAGCGATATGCACCCGTCAACACCGTAAAGGTTTGGAAAACCGGTAAGGACAAATTGCGGACACAACTCCAGAATCCGGTCTATGACAGGTATTATACAGAAGATATCACTATTTTTTCTAAACGGTTTAACTGAACTTCTATTAACTCTGCTACACAGAATGCGCCAGTAATAAAACTGGCCAAAAAACATACTCTTTTTCAGAAAAAAATATTATACTTTTAAACTGTCAGATGTTTATACCGTATGACAAGGGCGCCGGCGACGTAGCCTCCCCAAGGGTTGATTAGTTGTTGGGGGTGTTCCACCTGACGAGATTAGCATACTGAAATTATACGAAAAAGCCTATTGCTTTAACATGAAATTTTGGTAATAAAGTTAAGATTATATTGCACGTTATACGCTGTATGAAAAGGCAATTTATATTGTGATTGAATCAGTTTTTCTTTGTGAAATAAAGAGAATATCATACTTATTCGTAGTTTTGTATTTATGCTTTAAAACATTTTTTGTTTTTTTTTTTTAATTTGTATAAAATTGATTTTAGATACTTAAATTGTTTAATAGTGTATGTTCTCATGGGTAGATTTTTAGTTCCTATAAACTAACAACGTCCTGTATCACCAGAAACATATTTTTTCTTTTAATAAATAGGTACTTTGACTTTATAGCAATGGAAACTAAACCTTTCTTCATACAGGGTGTAAATCAACCCATCACACAGCAGTCAACCAAGCATTCAGTACATCAAACTAAATTCTACCCCTACGCAAAAAAAATTGCTGGTAAAAGACTTTTTTGTTTTTGGTGAAAAATCACATTTTACGGTAAAACTCAAAGTAGCACTCTTAAAACATTGTGCTAGTGGATGTTTTAAATAATAAACGGGTCATGGATATAATTTAGGTAAAGTTATAATCTTAAAAACTAGTATTTACAAAAACAGTCAAACAGACCCCCAATATCTCCGTAACTAGGGGGTTCCCAGGTATGGTCTAGAACAAAAAAAATATCGCAGTGGTGGGGAGAACAAGTGTCCTTCGTTTGCGTTAAGGGTACTTTTACACCCTTTACAACACCTGTAATGTTCCCACTTTTGGTACACACAACTACTCTCTGTGCGAGGAAATGGGCTATAATTCACCATTCAGATCCTAAGGGTTAGTCGGGCTGCGGGCTGTAGGTACACTAGTCACCGCGGCCTCGACATATAGGGCTAAGAAGGAACATGGGTGGTTTTTAGTCAGTAGAAGTATGACATTCCCTTTCGCGCGGGAGGAGTTATTTGATGATTTCCCACCACCCAAAAAAAAAGAGGGGTTAGTACTAGCACTGGGTCTAAACTATCGCCTAATAGAAAGTCTGCAGTGTGCAGGGGCATTTCAACGACTTGATTTGACCTGACGTATCACATATACAAGTGAAGATAATATGTACTCGTATGAGTACGATTACATTGCTCAGGTACATAATTTGACTTGCTTCGTTACCTGGGATCAAAGAGGTCGGTCCTCCTTGTAGGTAAGCTACACAACATTTAATATTCCATAATTAAGTACAATGTACATACCTATATAACCATACACATAAATTAAGGTATTGTTTTGTTAATCGCAGTGCACTTATATGCTTTGAAGTCGACGTGGCCCCGCGCATCTTGATAGAGATCAGTATGTTCAGCCGTGGACATCTTACGGGTGATGTGATGATATTGATGAAGAATTGGTAATTCTGATATTCTTGGAATTGCATAAACTATCTGTGTTTTGGTGTCTCGTACGATTTTTGACGCTACCAACTATAACAGACTTTTTTTTGGTAGGTGGCAAATCATCAAATAACCCCTCCCGCTCTTGGGTAGAGAGGAAGGGAGTGTCAGTCTTCTACTGACTAAAAACCACCCATGTTCCTTCTTAGCCCTTGTATCAAGGCCGCGGTATCTCTTTCAAACAAACCGCAGCCCCGATGGGAACTATAAAGCCTTGACCACGGGACATTCGCTGTAGCGAATATTCGCACGATTCAAATGGCAAAGCATCTAGCGACTAAAACAAATGTATTAACATATACTGTACATTCACGCAGCCAGCGGGACGTGGCATCATGATGAATTACGTTCACTTGTTTCACGCATGCAGCAATCGCCTAGTCGCGTTCGTCACATGTTTCTAAAGCGGTCCTCGCGTCGTAGTTACCCGTGGCAAGCTGTTAGCAATTTCTTTCTGTTCTCCAGCACATTCTCCAGAGTCCCTGTCTCTACACTGAAGTCTCTTAAAGCTCGCGCCAAGGCTACTGCTACCTCCAACAAGTTGCTATATTTCCACATCTCTCTACGAAATAAACTAACTACCGTGAACAGAGCCATTTTGGGTTGACAACCGTGAATTGTTGATTAACCTGGTCTGTGTCCCTGTGGACACAACAGCTCTCGCTGCGGAACTTCGGATTGAAAATAATCCACCTAAGCTCAGACTTCTGTAAACTGCTACAGATTTCTATAAACCTTTCCTATTTTTACCTAACCTATATAATGGTGCAGAAATTACATTATAAGAGATAGATGGGTAGGAATTTAAGTAAAGCAGCACTTTACCGTTATCAATATTATTGACAAACTTTTTACGGATTCATGCTCAGCCACGAGATATTTATAGCTTCCTGGGTGAACGAACTTCTTAAAGATTATCACGGTAAACCACCCGAACAAAGTTCCAAAACCAAACCATTCAAATATGTATTCCCAAGGTCACTTTTGTCCTAGTACTTAGGTACTTACATAACCCGGGCACAACTTCCTAAACGGCGCCTTGATATCATGATTGGTATAAGTTATCGGAATCTCGGATCCCCCGTAGGCACCGAACTCGTCGGGTCTCAGGGACGACCAACTTCGCTGTATGATCCGCCATACTTCAGATATAGCGAATACTTGTTAAGTATTCAGGAGGTAATCCCTCTAACCTCGTTTTATAAACGCTGCTCTATGTACGTGATCGTCTAATCGCGCAAATTTAATAGTCTTGACGACTTAGTTATGGAGTTTGCTAGTTGGGAAACTGCATAATCGTCGTTATTAGTTCGCTTTTATAAGACAAACATGCAATACTAGCTTTCAATTTAATATGAATGTTCCAAGTAGCGTGCATGAGAGTTCAGCTTTCGTCTTGGGATTTAATCCAAAGGTTATTTATAACTCAACATGTGCATCTGAATTCTACATTTTATGGACTGGTGTGAAAAACAGTAGGGATGGCATAGACTTTTTTGCCCGTAGGTACATCTCTAATCTTATTAATTCTATTGAGTCTGTTGTGACTCTACCTTACGGTATCTGTTATATGTTTAAAACTCCTTCTGATATAGTATGGTTGATACGTCAGTATTTATTTATATATCGTATATATATAATCGGCATATATCGGGATATCATATATACAGGGTGTTTGGAAGGGAGCTGTACATACGCCTAGGGTAGAAACTAGGGATAGTCTGCTACCTACCCCCGCCCATTATATTGACCTTGGCCTCAAGGTTTTTTTTTAATTTAAAATTATTTCTTTACCTTACTACGGTACTTCAGGCCCCATAACTTTTCTTCTCCACAATTTTCTGGTGTAAAATAATTTTTTGCAGGACCCTAAGACTCTAACGATTAAAACAAGACCATTAGCCGACCGGTCCCATGGATAGATTTTGAGCTACAGGTAGTTTTAGTCAAAAAGTCAAATAAAAAATAATAATAAATTAAAAAAAAACCTTGAGGCCAAGGTCAATATAATGGGCGGGGGTAGGTAGCAGACTATCCCTAGTTTCTACCCTAGGCGTATGTACAGCTCCCTTCCAAACACCCTGTATATACATCTCATATCGTATGTATATGAAATCCCGATTGCCTCGTTGGTGTCGGTGGTCGCAATCACGACTGCGGGGCATGAGGTTCTGGGTTCGATTCCCGGATCAGATAATTTTTTTGCAGAGTTTTCTCTCTCTCTCAGTTTCGATCACATAGTCTGGATTTCTGGTGGCAATAGGCCCCAAGGGGGGTTAATAATTAGGTACGCCTTAACCGAACTCTTCGGGGATTACAGGCGTTATATTATGCGCACATACTCAGATTTTGTCTTGGCATTACAAAAATCTTGCAAGAACGTTGCAGTCTTTTATTTTCTTGTACAGCTGTTCAACCGATTTTGACAAATGAGGTATCATTGAATTCATATCAGTGTCGCAAGTATCATTGCATTTGTATCAATGCCGTCACTGGGGAAAACTGAAGCAAGAGGAACATTTTCTATAAATATATGCATGAGGCAACGCTTGTGAAAATATCTCGAATGACTTTAAAATGTAAAGCATGTTGGTTGGTGCAGTTAAAGGATTACTTAGTAGTAAGTAACCCACCAAGGCATACCTATAACTAATTACCACGCGTTTTAATACCGATTTACACGAATACATAAATTTGTGTGTGTGTGGGTTTGTCACATCAAAATAACAGCTGTTTCATCAATTTATGCGGCACTTATTACAAAAACATTTTTTTTCTGTCTGTCTCTATCTGTCGGCTTGTACTGACTAATCACCGAAACCGCTAAAATAAATTGTCAGGACTTTTACTGGTAGACTTGTTAAAGCTATAAATAAGGTTAGGCTTCTTTTATTTAGGAAAAATAATAAGGGTTCTCTAATAATAAAATCCTTGAAATGAAAACGAAAACAAATAAGATATTTAATGCCGTACAAATGAAGTTTATACTAATAAAGAGAATATTACTTCGAGAAATTCATGAAACACCAAGACGCATTCTTTAAATTATGTAAGGTAACTTTTTCGTTGATCCCGGAAATGAATTGAATACCTTCGGGTCGCGGGCGTGCTCCAATTATTTGGTCCTGTTTTACAATTTATCATTTTCGCAATAAATTTCCTGCTTCTCGTCATAAATATTAGAATATAATGCCAGAATTAAAATCATCAGAGCTGGCCTGTAAACTCAAACATCACTTAATGGATCTAGATACTGTCGAGCGTAATTAAAAGGTCTTAAGAACAACGATCAAATTAGCATGACCATTATTCATTTTGTAGGTACATGAATCAATTACTAAAAAGGTTATATTTCATCATCATCATCAGCCTATAATGTTCCCACTGCAGGGAATCAGGCCTCCTCTCTAGAAGAGGGATGGTCTATAATCCACAGTGCGAGTAGGTTGGGGATTGTGCTATATTTTCATTCATTTAATTGTCATGTTATTTTGATTTTTTGCAATCTGACACGAAAAAAAAACAAAAACATGTTACCAATGCAAACCCTACAACCCGACTAACTCTCTTTGTATTTTTTTATAGGCATATGTCTGAAATAAAGATAAATTATAATTATAAAACACAAAGTTCCGTTTCTAGCGATTCTGTCGTAAGTCCGTTGAACAAAAAAATTAGAAAAATAAACCATTTCCTATAAGAAGTTGAGTTAAGCCGGTAGGATTAGGCTTTATCGTACCTCTCTATACATAAGCACGCAAAGCTCCTGCAGCTCGTATTTAGCTTGTTAACTAGCCAGCCATCGGGATCCTAAACTAAGCTGTATCGATCAGGAGCGCTAGTCTTAGGTCACAAGACTCCAACATAACCAATCTACCCAACTGCCACGAAACCTGAATACCGCGTACAACTACGGAAAGCAATTACAACTTACTGTGCATGATGTAGTACACTAGCACACACAAACCTGAAATTACTCCAACCAAAGCGAAATTATACATCTTACTAATACTCTCAAACTTCCATTGTCTACACTAATTAAGTAACTACTTACAATAAAGCAATCAACTTTTCACAAAACGTTTGTAAGACCTCTTGCTTTCGAACAAATTAACATTCGACTAATTTATACAATTAGAGAGTTCCAAAAGTTAATTTAATTAACGAACAAATAAGTGCTAAACATTTACTTACATGACGATAGCTAACTTTTCCTTGTTCAAAGATATCATTATGTATAATTAGTTAAAAGCCCGTCGCTTCTGAATTTTAATAAGAAACTTTCGAACTGTCGTAGTTGTTATAACTTCAGCGTATGCCGTTAAATAGTTCTTTCTCATTTTTCAAAGGAAGTTATTAAACAAGTTAATCTTAAGTATTCTCATTGGTTAAGAAACTTGGGACCTACTTAAAGTAAAGTCAAAAGTCTAAAAGCACCTTTATAAGTACACGTAGCCTCAGGGCTCGAGAAGTTGAGTTCCTGTGTGACATTAGCCGTGAGTGTAGAAGGTGCGGTGGTGGAAACAAATCTCACATTTCGGGCCTCCAAAGTGGAAAGCCTCTTTGCTCTTTCAAGCCTCGTACGCCCGTCAGCCTTGGCATTACATTTTCTCTTTATTTCATGTTTAATAAAATAAGATACACTCTAGTAATACGCACATTAGTACGCTAGCTCACTTATATATCTCAACTTTTATTTCAGTGAGTTTAACGACGATCCAATATTGACATGTCTTCAACAGATTCTGGAGACCAAGTCATTTTCGAAAGACATTTCAAATATATTTAGGTGAGTCTGTTCTATAATAAACTGAAAATATCTGTAGAAGTAGCAACGAGAAAATGTATATGGCCCATGTATAAAAGAAATTGAATGACTATGGCGCTTATAAATGATGGAGAAGCAATATCCAGCACACGGAGTTTATTTTATGATGTTCCTAGGGATAACAAAAAATGCGCTTCGGTTACTTAATACAGAATAAAAGCGATACATTAATACTAAAGTAGTTTGGAGTACCTGCCATCAGTACCTTCTGAACAAGGAATTATAATTTCAGAGTAAGTCGATGCATGTTTTATGCCTGTGTACTTTATTTATACATAATTGCAGTGTAGCTCAGAGGCTGTAAACTGTAACAAAGGTAATCGTGGGTTCGATTTCAAATCTGATGATGGAATTATTAGGGCTATCCAACTGAACTTTATTCGAACATGGAATGACGAAATTAAAAAGGTTTATGGGTGTTATAAACTTCGTATTATATAATGGGCATATGTCATAAATCCACGCCCAAAATGCCTATTATTGTTCTAAACATATAAATATATTGAAGACCCAAACATTTCCCACTCCTAGAGAGGAGGCCTGAGTCCCTGAAGTGGGAACAATTATAAGGCTGATGATGATGATGATTGTAGAGTACGAGTGTGATGTTATCTGCCGGGGGGCAGTCAAACCATTCGCTACAGAATTACTGATCACTATGAATGTCGCGAACATCCCTAATTTGTTTAATAAGGCATCAAAACAGCGCGTAGTTTCACGCGTGGCGGCTTTGTCCGGTATTGGGCGTTAATGCCCCCTCGTTAACATCGCATTAAGCCATGAAACACAGCCTTCATTACTATGAAAGCTACCGATCTTTGTATCCTGGCTTTCATTACCCGCTGTCTAAAACTGCTCACTTTTATTCATCTCCGCGAGTATTCCGATACACCCTTTTACAAATTCCCTTTGACTAATTCTGAACGTATTCATGGGTGTAATTTACAGTGAAATGCTTTTCATTCCATCGGAGTAATTAAAATGTATGTTTTGCCTCTCATATTATTTTATTTATGGCTTTCGCTAAAATGATTTATTGCTTACACATCATTTGGTATGAACTTACTCCTGTAGGAGTCATTAGATTCAGTTTTTTTTGGCAAAACAAGAAGTGATACACTATATTTCAAATTTTCAAGAGTATCAGGCTAGCTACATTTTCAAATTCAGTGAGAAAGCCTGTTTAATTAGCACACCTATTTGAAATGGATTGGTACGTTTAAAGAGAAAAACACTTATGAAGATTGTCGTAAACATTTATTAAATTCATTAAACAAATATCATACATATTAATCGTACAAATAAATAAAATGCAAGTGTATGTTTGTAATTACAAAATAACATTTTTTACTGAATCCAATACATCCATCGTGCTTATAACAAAAAATCATCAATCGTTATTTATATTATAAGGAGTAACTACTACTTGGCTACTTTTATTTGAGAAAAAAGATTAAGGTTCCGTGTAAACAAAATAAAACCGTTGGAACAGTTAACCCGATTCAAATTCAACCACAACCGGCCACAGGCCACAACTAGTTTTAACATACTAAAATACTCTGTGTGAATAACTCCGCTGCTTTCGATTGTGTAGAACCGGACTCCACCGAACCGGAGATTAGACGAGAGTAGAGATGTGTGACTTCTTGGCTTCGCTTAGCTTTAGAGGAAGTGGTTGTGCTGAGAGAAAAGGAGATGTCTCGTAATTGTTTATGCCAGCGGAGACCAGAACAGACGAGAATGGCGTGCGGTGTGCTGTGAGTTGTGGCATGACAAATTTGCTACGAGAGATGTGTCGCTTTGGACATCTCCGCACAGCTTTGGTGAATACACCATAGCTTTAACTCAGCGCCTCTCCGCTCGTGTCCGCTTTGGTGGAATCCGGGCCTAAATCTGCTGTCTACTATATTCATCGTCCTGAAACAATAAAACTTTTGTTCAGGGTGGTTACGCCTTGTTATTTCAAGACTTGACCCACAAAAACATAATTTTGATTTGGATGTAAATAGGCCACAGACTTCCTGATTTTTTTTTTGGCAATTTGGCAGGGAGAGCATAAAAGGGACTGGCTGCATCTGTATTTAGTTTTTTTTTAATGGGACAAGCCCGCCACACTATTCTTAAACCACTGTAACTCCTGTAAGCCAGAATCAACAGTGGCGACCACAAGAAAAGCGCCGAGACAATGACGCCCGACGAAGTCCCAGAGAAACGATTTAACTGTCTTAGATCCCGCAACGAAATTAATCAGGAAAGAATAGCGGAAGAGTTGGATAAGCATAATATATATTGTTTATCGATTTATTATTAACATTTTTAGTACCTGTGATTTCTCAAACTCGATGAGGTTGGTGGTATTTGATAACTCGACCCTCTCAAGTTCCATCTCCCGTCTTGACAAGATTAGCCTGCAAAACGAAAAATATCCATATTTCATAAAGTACACTCACGGCCTTATTCAATTATTTAAAAGCATTAGGCATTCGAAGATTCCTATTCAGAGCGAGAAACCGCTCCGATCATTTCTTTATAACAAATGCCACTTCAATTCTGGTTATTCCAATTACTTCTATGAAAAACCCTACGATCTCTCAATTCAGATTAATTCCGGCGAAGATTAAGAAATGGAAAACGTTTATATGTTTAATGATTTTTCAAATAGTTTCAATCTTTGTGGGTGTTTTAGAATCGAATCTTGAAAGCGACCATCACCTGATTTATCTTTTGTAAATTGTCGCAGGTTGGACACAGCCAGTCCCCGTCGGGTGCAGCGGTGATTCCAACACAGGAGAAGTGATACCACTGCAGCTGACAGCTAGGTCCATCGCACCCTATCATCGGGGCATCAGCAATGAACTTCCCGCAAGAACAGAAGTCGGTTTCTCGCTTCGAAAAACAGTTCGAGTCTTCCGAATTCAAATTATTGTTCTCTTCAAAGATTTCGTAATTTATCGGCAGAACATGGCAGACGTGAGTGGCGTATTGCCACCGCCTCAGCTCACACTGTTTACAAAAAATACTCTCGGTTCCATGCCGCCAATATAGATGTTCTACCAAATGTTTGTAGTCATAGTACAGCATGTAACACCGGCCGCACGTGAACGAAGATTTTACAACGGAAGTTTTGGAAGTTCTCATTTTGTAACTTTAAGTTTATGGAGGAAGTTTAATAATCCGAAACCAGGAGTTACCGGGCAAAGTAACGAACGCGATACTAAAAGAACACAAACGAATAATACAAGACATGCACAAACGTAACACTAACAACACTGTAGTCAGAATCATCAAACGATTTAAAGCTCTCTTATTTTATACGTGTCAAAGGCACATAATATCACAGGGAGGGGGTGCAATTAACGCACCCTCATTATTAATAAGTGGCTAAATGAGCGACGTTATCGATAAAGTATAATAAGAGCTAATTAGTTAAGGTTTAATTAGTGCGAATTACACTGGACCGCCAGGATAAATGCTAATACTTGCTAATTAGTAACTTTTTTTTCCAACAAGCTTCACAAAAATTATAAATAGCCTGCCTATAATATTACTATCGTGTTGTTTCTCAAAACACAACGCTGTATATATGTAAAATACGAAAATAATTCTTTCTGGTGAGGTCTTTAAGGGTTTATTAACACACACAAACAAAGGTTTCTTTTCTACACCAAGTTACAGTAGAACACTGACTCCTAAGTCACAGGGTCCCCATAGTTTAGGATGCAGGGTTTTAACTATCTGCGCAGCCTTTTTACAAAATCCAATGTAGGTACCTGTGTGTAATTTTCGTAGCATTGTATACAAAGGTGTTTTGTGTCAATAAACTTATTTTATTTATTTATTATTATGTGAATCTTTTTAGTTGAAATATTCAAGCAAAGTAGCAAACTTAACCAGAAACATCAACATGAGAAATACGTCGATTTTCCATATTGGTCGAATTTTCGATATTGGTCGAATTTTCGATATTTGTCGAATTGAGTTACTAATATTCATATTTTCAACGAATAAGATGGCTAGGACAGTTTTACCCGTGTTACGTCTACTATGCTTGTAACAGGTTACCTTTTCAGTAGCGAACATTTCCTAATTGAAAGTAGCTGTTCTCTATAGAGTCGTTCTAGTTATCATTTTAAATAGAAAGGACACAAAGAATCGGATGTAAAGATGAACGTCCACCACTAGAGGTAGCAAAGCTTTGATAAACGTTACCGCAGAAATACTACACAGGCCGTAAAGGGATCCTTCACGAAGTCATCAACCTAGCATTCTGTACGACTAACTCAGTAACTCTACGCAAAAATATTGCTAAGTAACGACTTTTTCTTTTGGGGTGTAAAATCATGTTATTCGGTAAAATTCAATGTGACCCGTGCTGGTGGATGCATTGAATAGTAAACGGGTCATGGAGGTACTTATAATAAATAAAAAACTAGTACTTATTTAAATACAAAAAGTTGTGAAAAGATTGGAACTTTAACCTCCAGTATCTTGTAACTAAAAGGAAGAACAAATAGTAAAACACAACGGGCATAACAAGTGCTTTTCGGTTTTGTCACTGATGTTTTTTAGGGCGTAAACCCTGAACCAAGTCTAAAATAAAGTAGAAATTTAAAAAAAAATACCAAAACTAGACGGAACTTCAAAACTAAAGCCATATTTTCACGTAAGTGGATTTGTACTACATATGTAGTGCGTACAAATATCCGTTCTTTAACACACATAGAAATGTGTGCTATATGTACATAATCGCCTCGTTGGTCTACTGGTTGCAAGAGTGGCTGCTGAGCATGAGGTCCTGAATTCTATTTCGGGGTCGGGAAAAGTGTTATTCGGTTTTTCCACTAGGAATTTCACGGTAGCAGCTAATGGAGTCTGGATTTGTACCCGAATGATGGCAGTTATGGTTAATCCCATGTAATAGGGGACTCAACATACCTGGAGAATAGTGGGTGTACTATTAGGTATACCTCTGTCTAACCTTTCGGGGTTTACAGGCGAGATGTTGTGTAATTATTTTATGTCGTACATAATTTGGTCGCCACCGCGCATCGCTTCCAGTCAGTAGGTGGGCGCGAACCCTTAAGGCGGCACTTAGATAACAGACGGTCTTTTCAATCGAGGCGGGAGCTTCCTTGTATGTATAGCGTTCATCCCGGCTTTGTCAAAGATATGAATAAGAATAATCTATAACACTTGAATAGCTTTTCAGGTTTAAGGAAAGTATTGGGTTCGAAGAATTTTAATAAATTATTTTGTGAGAATCTTGACTTTTCACTTTAGTCCCATGGTTTTCAGCTTACACATATTGTTTGGAACGTTTAAGTATTTGGATACTTCACCAAATAAATCAAGTAAGTACTGTAGTAGAATAATGTATTTTTTTAAAACATCATGATTTCCGAATAAATTACATTGTCCAACACGTTCCTGTTAGGTCAAGCCCCAAATGTCTGGCATCTAACGAAAAATGTCCAGCTTAATTAACTGCACTATCTTATTTTTGATCTGACAACCCTACGCTGGTCCATCAGCTGCATTTAATGGTTTCTGCTCACAATGGCCAGTGTTAACCACTCCTCCATACCCCTTGATATAACTACTTTTATAGACCTTTTGTGAACGAATGAAGTGGAGAAACCAACGCGTACTGCCCATGAAGAGCCGAGAGATTTTTAGGGTTCATAATTGCAAAAACGGAACCCTTTTAGATTCGACCTGTCCATCTTCTGTCTGTCCGTGTCCGTTCGTATGTCGTAGCCATTGTTGGTACCACACAGTTGAAATTTGGAGCAGGTGTCTTTATGAACCGCTAACCAAAAAAAACAGGGGTGACCCCCATCTATGTAACTGAAGTTTGAAAAGAAGGTTTCTACGTAATACCTATGTAGAATATGCATCGAAGGCTTTTAAAAAAATACGTTGAGGTTCCTCAAAAACATTTTCTTAAGACAGTAATCAATGATTTGCTTCTTTGGCCGTAAAAAATTGAAAAATTTAGGATTCCAACGGAAAATTGGTTTAAATAAAATATGATACGAACTTCAGCTGTAACATTGTTTATCATTGACGTACATGAATAACAAATTAAGTTTAATTGTTGAGTATCAATTGAACTATAAATGGGTGTTAAAATTGTATCATTATATTGTTTGGTACGAACCTCTTTGTGTGCGAATCCGACTCGCACTTAACCGGTTTTTTTTCCATTTAATACTGTGAACATAGCTGAGGAGTGGATTTTGCAGCAAGATTACTGTCTCGGTCACTGCCGCTCATCAGCATCATCATCATCTACACTTCCACTGTTGGACATAGTCCTCTCCAATTGCACACCACTTAACTTGATTTTCGGCAACTCTCATCCAGATGCTACCAGCCGCCCTGCGGAGTTCAACGCCACCTCACATGCAGGCGCACCCACATTGCGTTACGTTATGTGTCAATCAGTTAACAATACGTTTCCTTAACTGTGTGAGTACAGTGAATAGACCATTTTCATTTGCATCATGCTTGTCTTATTTTTAAGCTAAAGCAAGTATTACAAATAATGTTTACCTTTTTTTGTTTATCAATGGGCGTCAGTAGCCACAATGTACTTATAAACTTTTTTTTTTGACAGCTCTTCTTTTTGTCAACTGTCTTCAGTCTGGTCCTCTAGGTTATTTTAACTAGGTACTTTATAGTTGTTCCTGAAAGTACTTTACCATGCTTAATTATTCTGAAGTAGTGCACCTCGCAAACGGTTTAATGATGGCTTCTAAACATGCCGTAATATCACGCCTATTTCGCCACACACCGTATTTCGGCAGTTTTGTTGTTTTTTGTTAATTTCACTTAGGTTCGTGTAATAAAGTGTGAACCCATTGCCTACAGCCGAACACAAAACCAAACCCCGTGCTAGTCAGAACTTCCAGATGGAAAAATCGAATGACACATTACCCAAAAAATGGTAATCAAGCCCCTCTACTTGGGCTGCGGGTTGTACACTAGTTATCGCGGCCTCGAGATAGAGGGCTAAGAAGGAATATGGGTGATTTTTAGTCAGTAGAAGTCTGACACTCCCTTTCGCTCTTGCCCAAGAGCGGGAGGGGTTATTCGATAATTTTCCACCCACCAAAAAAAAGGCCTTCTACTTGGCTAAAGACGCTGTCCGTTGCAGTCAGTTTTATGTGTATTTCTTTATCTCTTTGTATGCTCCTCATGTTTTTGCGACAATTTTTTTTCTTTTTTTCAGTCACCATTAACTTCTTTTCACCAGTAAACACATGTAAAATGTAGTTCAAAAGGCCCACTTTAAGCTACTGAAATATGTGCTAACTGTACGGTAGGAAACAGTAAAAATGTGGCAGAACAGGTGTAAGGGTCATAGCCGTCGGCTCTCCGCTCGCCGTCCCACTGACGACGTATATGTATGTAAATTCGCTTGCAAATTTTTAACTTTCCAGCAGGCTTTGTTCTTTCTACCTTCCGTCAGTTTTCTTTACTTACCTCTTCAGTGTGCCGCTTAGGTAAAAGAAAATTTAATATTTAACTTAACTAAGAATATGTTTATTATAATTTGAGTATATTATGAGTTTACTACTGCAGTGCTAGGCTATTTTACATAGGTACTAGTAAAAATTGTATGCGTAATAATGTGTATGTGTTGTGTTATTGGGTTTATCCCTTAGGTATTTCTCAAAAGCAGCCACAAGGTCTGGAAAAAAAAGGGCGAGCCAATTGTCATCAACCGGGCAGAAATTGCCCGGTTGATGACAATAGGCTCGCCCTTCTACATGGGCATAAAGATAACTGTGCATAAGCAAAATGTGGGTGTTTTATAATAATACCTCTGCCTAGCCCGTCAGGGATTACAGGCGTGATGTTATGTTGTAAATCCTGAACAACGTTGTTAACATACATGTGTAATAGCCGCTTGATATAAAACGATACCTACCTACTTCAACAGACAAAAGCAAAAACACGAAAATCACCGACGAGACTCGTAGCAATATCAGTTTAGTAACGACAGGACATATCGTCGAGACTGTAAAAACAGTGCGCAAACGGCTGTCCCCAACACGCCTCGACATTTGCCTTGAATACGAATATATCTGCGTCTGACCTCATTCAATATCCTTTTTCCAAGCGAACAATTTTATCGTCTTTGTTATTTCCACCCAATGAACACTTACCCCTCGAAGGGAATGATTGTGACGTGCACACAAAATCTTTTACTTCTTAAACCTTAAATTCTGATATCCATCGGGATTCCTTTTTACTTTGAAAAGTTGTACTACCTTTACATTAAATTAATAGCTATTCAATTATGAGTATCTCGGAATGTTTTCGAGGTAGATTCTCCAAAAGTATGTAAAAAGTAGCTTGTTTGTGATGTTTCGATAAGGACTACAAACCTTTATAACGTAATAAATGGGAATCGAATGAACCTCAATGGTAGTAACGTGTTCAGATTCGCAATATGAAAACTATGAGCAACGAATTTCTTCACAGTGAAATGCAGCCATTCAGGAACGTGACTCAATTTTATCCTCTTAAGTCGATGGATAAATTTATTCACCCCATATTTTACCAATCCAGGAATATTCATTCATATATAGTGTCAATATAGGTATATTGAAACATTTGAAACTGCAGCGAACGGTCACGTTGTAACGTGGAAAATATTAAGCCCATATTTCAGAGAGACATCTGAGAAATCATGTTTTAGGAGCGACAGCTCAATCGGAGGTGGTATCAATAAATTGTAAATCAATTGCAGAACAGACAAGTTGAATACTGAGAAACGATATAAAGGAAACAAGCATGTTGTTTTACTGCTCCGGAGTTTTAACGGCAGAATTTTAACGCTGTGTGTATCACCGTAGCTCACTATAACAGAGCTTCGTCGGCTGAGAGGTACCGTTCTTGAAAGTTCACACTGGAAGTATAGTTTACAAAGCTATTCGCGTCGAACAGCTAGTTAGGCAAAGTTAACAACAGTTCTGAATGTCGACTGAATAAGAAAAAGCTGTCGCAACGTCTCCGATGCATTCAATGAAGAAAAAAACTGTTATGTTAAGTTATTTTACACTCGACTGCTCTCTTTCGCAGTGGATGCGGGTCTCGAGCATTCTTCCCGAAGTTGTGGAGAACTTGCAGAGTTCTACACAATTCATCGACATCACTTCGCCTTACTTTGGATTAAGTTTACAAAATTTTGTGTTCGCTCGGTCGATCGTGATTTATTGTTGACTCTGCTCGCCGGACTAGCACGTCCGCTTCATAAACATGATGCTGCTTTGACAACTTTAAAAGTGGCTGCGATGTTTTGAATACCTACGCGCAAACGAGTTCGTTTTCTTGTAAATAGATGACAAATAATTTATTCATCACACTAATTAACTAATAACCGAAACAATAAGTAGGTACTCAAACATCAAATACCCAATAATTGATCTCAATAATATAGTGTAGTAGGTACCCATCATTTATTAATTAATTCGTAGACTAAATATTTTGTTCGAACATACTGCGTGAGTGTGTGACCAATTAGGTGCACCATTAAAATAATCCTAATTTATAATATCGTTTCCATTTATATTCAACCACAGTAATGTTGTGCTAATTATTGTGGATAATTTACTGTGTAATTTAATTTTGTTTGTTAGACGTATTTTTAACCGATTTCAAAAAGGAGGAGGTTCTCAAATCGTCGGCGATCTTTTTTTTTATGTAGGTATGTTCCCCGATTACTCGAAGATGGCTGGAACGATTTAGTTTTTTTTTTGTTTTGTTTAAAAGGGGTTTTTGTCTTGTACTTTCCAGGTGGTCCTAAGATCGCCAAGTCGGGATCTGATGATGGAATCCTGGAGAAATAGAGAGAACTCTTCAAATTTTATAGGCACTCTTTAAGTGATTTGAGTAGTTTTTGGAGAAGTACCATCACACCGGTCCACTGTGAGGGGTAAGCACATGTGAACCACAAAAAAATAAAGACTTTTTAACAAAAAATAAAACGGACTGCAACACTGACTGTGACTTTCGTTTGTTTGATTTCATTTTGTTGCCACCGACTTCAGAAACAGCTTTTCGCTTTTTTGTGTTTTATTTTTTGTTGTTTTTGTTTAACTATAGCTTATAACGACATGCTCCAGTCAGTTTTTATGACACTAGGTCAAATAAGATAAGTAATGCCTTCATCCCTCACATAGGAGGGGGGAGGGAGGGAGGGTTGTAAGTCGGGGACGAAGCAAAAAAAAATACTACGTGGTTACTATCGATTAGCTCTCGTATCCAAAGCTCCATATTATCCCCTAAGCATCCAATTCCGATTATAGGAGTTTGAATGGCCACTACAATGTACGGTCACTTTCAATTAGAGCCAATACTAGGTGTTGCTAATCTAAGCCTAAAGGCAATTTACCTTTCATCGGCTTTTACTTGTTATCAAGTAGACGCAATAGGAAACGGTTTAGCAGTACGTAATCCATTGATAAAGACGGTCCTCCTTGCAAAACGGTTTGACAAGAATAACTACCTACTTTTGTTAACTGATAGATGATCGCTGTAATTCATATTTAATACGTGTCGGTCGATCTGTCTGTTACCTTTTTTACCCTTACTGCGGCGAAGCCCAAAAGGAGAGTTATGCGTTTAATGTGTATGTTTGTATACCATGTATGTGTGTCCGTTTTTTTGTTCCCTCATAACTTCTGAACGGATGAAGGGATTTGAATGAACTATATGTCGTTAGATTCCTCTTGAAAGCAAAGAAAAATCACACAATCAGTGTCATGCAAAGATATGAATAAATTCTTCATCATCATCATCATCAACAGCCTATTAATGTTACCACTGCTGAGACACAGGCCGCCTCTCTTTGAGAGGGAATGGGCTACAATCTAACACTCGGGCCCAGTGCGGATTGGTGGAGATGTCTTCGATTTTTTTGGTTCTAAGACATGCCGCGCGGTTACCTAACAATGTTTTCCTTCACCGTTTGAATAAATTCTTAAAATTATGCAAATATGCTATGTGAAACGAGTTTTTAAGTTACTTTTAAATGGCGCGCCCGTCCCTTTGGTTTGCTGCCCAGATGCATCATTCCAGACTTTTCATTCTAAAATCTGAGAAGAATAGAAACTACAATGCAATATTTTAGGCTTATTATATCGCGAGATGTCTAGGCAGTGGACGTAAATTGGATTAAAATCGCAGAAAACAAAGTCTTGGCTGAACGCAATCCACTGAAATAGCCTATAAAAGCCACCGACAAACCCCTTTAAAATAAATATTTATGTTAAGTTTAACGAAACGTTTTTGCAATAGAGCTCAGATTTTTCTCTCAATAAATTTTATAACTATAGCTCTCCATGAGATTACCTACTTTAAAAATAAATTGCTGTTTGTGTTTACTTTCAGTAAGTAGATACTTTTTTTGCCATTTTAGCTTGAATTGCAATTCGTTCGCAGAGGTGAGTACTGTGCGCTACTTGACATTTAAAACACACTTAAATCTTTTGCATAAAATCTGTCCACACAAATTAATATTTAATGTGAGTGCTACAGAACGTGGTGACGATTTTATCATTTGCCTTTTCCCTAACTATGTTGGGGTTGGCTTCCAGTCTAACCTCTCACCTCCACAACCTACTTAGTATTGGGTAATACGATACCCTTTGGTAAGACTGGTTAATCGCACTTGGCGGGTCAATGACTTAACGTGCTTTCCTAGGCACGGAGGAAACTCCGTGTGTTATGGGTGGTCACCCCACCCACAGAACAACCTAAGCAAATGCGTTTTAACCTGAAGATTGATCTGAGCAGCTGTTATTATCTAGCCCCGAGCTCCTCGTGGTTTTGATTTACTCACTTTACTTTATCCTTTGACAACATAAACCAAATTTTCCTCCAACTCCGTCAGCATAGTTTCCATACTCAAAGATTTATGTCTAGATATTTTAACTACTTAGCCGATATTCCACTTTCATCCAAGTGCTACATAAGAAAGCTTCTTACTTTATCAAAAAATATAATATAAATGAGATTAACCCGTTAGTGCTGAGGCACCGCGGCAGAGCCCCGAGCCGATGAAATCTCCGTCGCCGCCGGCGCGTAAACGGCATATAAATAACGTTTTATGACATATTAAATTCCGCTAAACGTTAAATATGCCATTCTCATGTTTGAAGTGTTCTCGACGAGAAAAATATTAATTTTCAAAGTACAGAACATACGTTTAAACGACAATTGCATACCTCCCCCTCGTGTGTGAAAATTCAGAGAACGCGGAACGGTCCAATCTTCATAAAAACTTTATGTTGGAAGTGATTGTTTAAATTATTAATAACCGTTACCGTAACGCGGAAAGATTAAGCAAACCTGTACTTTGGTACATTAAGAGTTGCCTGATGATGTTATTATGCCTCAAGTGATGAGGCGAGAATATTATTAGTAAGAATCTTCTGTCAGAAAATCTTTTCGACTTCGAATCTCTATTAGTACTTGTAAAAACCACCATTGGCGCGTTTTTTTAGGCTGGATCTGTAACTCGTTTTATTTGGTTCTCCAAAAACACAAACTAAAGAACGAAATGCTTTTAGCATTCTGATAAGTCATCGCTGAAACATGCTGGCTTATTTTAAAACTTCGTTCCTTCACTAATATTCTTCTTCTCCACATTCTTTTTAATATGCGGATTACTGGGTAACAGCGCGATAACGCACGTGTGAATCTTTGTAACGACGAATCCATTACCTTTGTGACTACACCCTAAAAATCTCGTTAAATTGCGATTACAGTAACACTCGCCTCATCTAGCATATGTAGACTGTATAATCTAATAGCCACTTCTCTCCCACGAGGGCTCCAAATCCCTTTTTTCGTACATCGTAAACGGAAAATTCGACATTGAATATTTTAAGTAAACGGGCATCCTCTAACGTCAAATCAAAAATTCTTAAAATGCTAAGGCTATAACAATTTTATGATGCTGCACTTTTATTGTTATTGCCGCCTTCACGACAAATTGGTTTTGTATGAGAAATATTTATCTCCACGTTTGCAGTACTGAAGACGTAGATATGAGAATAATTTAACGAATCTACTTAGCTGACATGCTGATCTAGTGAAAAGGGTACAACGTCGAGGGTACAAATTGTTCTTCTACCTCCCGCCCACGTCGTTAAAATCTGTACCTACCAGTTAAGTCTAGGTACAATGGGAGGGTATTGTTAAGCCTAGGCTAACCGAGCATGAAAGCGACCCCTATTAGTAATCACCAATAGGCCGTTCGCTTCTAGGTACATGACATTCAACTATGATCAAAACGTGCTAGTTGCGGTAGACAAAACTCATGTAAAATCATTTCAGAAAAGTAATGAATGTGCAAAGACAGAGGTTTAGCTTTTACACTGTTTAGTTTATTCAGACAAGTTATGTAACGCAATTTTGTATCTAAGGTAAAAAACTTTCTATACTTATTATAATTTTAAAACAGGTGTTTATTGTTAGGAGCCAAAACCGCTATCGAAGTAAAAAGTCGGTATATTTTTTCAGGGTACGGCTATAACTTTGAGAGGGCTCGCCCGCAATGTTTAGAACTGTTCAAGATAATGCCCCGGGTGATTGAAACTTTAGTAGTAGTAGCACAGGTAAGCCTACCCGTGTGCGAAATCTTCACAGGTAAAGTCGTATTTCAAGATACTCGTGCCCACCAGTCTTATTTTCGTCTGCGTCATCGGTATTGGGGAGATGAAAATCCGAGAAAATCCTTCAGGGACGCCAACATTAGCATATTTATTAGTATCATCCGAGCCGCGTCCGCGCCACGCCACGGATCTGTTATCAATAATGACTTACGCGGAATTACAATAAAATTTATATTGACTTATGGCCGTTATTAAAACCGCCAAGAATCGACTCGTTATATGGAAATTAGAGCAAACTCAGCAGATACCTAGAAAACGCTTACAATTTAATTACTTCCAAAGCGAGATGATGAATGATTTGTTAACATAAATATAGGGTTTTACAACCGTAAGTATGTTTTACGTGGGTAAAATAAACATGGTATTATACGTGACATTGTGGGAATGTTCTGTTATGAAATATAACCGAGGTATTACAAAATAATTTGCATCTGCTAATAGTGGGAGCAGTAACGTTGTTCCGGCTTTATTAGAGACATGTATAGCGTTGGAGTAGCCGTGCCTATGCCGGGGCGCTTCGGACTCCGAAGTCACGGCACGTACTGCTCCACCAGCAGATGTATCTATTATTTTACATAGGTCTTAGTAGAGTAGTTATATACCGTCAAGCTTCTAGTGTCGTCTTACTAACAACAGATCACGAATTGCCCAGTAATTCTAGACGTTTTGCGGTAAACCTTGGGGGCAATATGATATGATGCGTCACAACTTCACCAGTGGCCTCACTACCAAGTCGTTATCGACGACTATTATTTCTACCTATTATAGCAGAAAATAAGTGTTTAATTATTATTTTACATAGGTCTTAGTAGAGTAGTTATATACCGTCAAGCTTCTAGTGTCGTCTTACTAACAACAGATCACGAATTGCCCAGTAATTCTAGACGTTTTGCGGTAAACCTTGGGGGCAATATGATATGATGCGTCACAACTCCACCAGTGGCATCACTACCAAATCGTTATCGACGACTATTATTTCTACCTATTATAGCAGAAAATAAGTGTGTGTAACTATATGATACAAGCTGTTCATGTTATAACTTCACTTAAATTATCTCCACTACCCGTTTACTATTCAAAGCATCCACTAGCACAATGTTTTAAGAGTGCTACATTGAGTTTTACCCCCAAGTGATTTTCGACCCCAATAAAAAGTCGTTTCCCAGCAAAAAATTTTGCGTAGGGGGTACTTAGTTTGATGTACAGAATGCTTGGTTGGCGTATGTGTGAAGGGTTAATTTATTTACAACCTGTATAACAAGAAATGGGGCTCGCCCCGTATTACTAAAGACGTATGTTTACGTCTACCTCTGCCTAACCCTTTGGGTATTACAAGCATGATGTTCATCATCATTTTAGCCAAAAGACATCCACTGCTGGACATAGACCTGCCCCAGGTGTCGCGCATCGACAGGTCCCGAATATTTTATCAATAAGAAAATATTTATGAAAATGTTCTACTGAAAATTTCATTCGCCAGTAAGCTGACAACCTGCTGTTAGGTACTTTAAGTATAATATAGTAAATACCTACTATGCATATGCATTAAAGTTATTATGCAAATATCATGAGCCGGTGCAACGGATGGGCACTTATCTTCTCTTTACTATAAGACCCGCCCATTTTCCATACGCACCAGTTAAGGTTGACCTTTGGCAATGATGCTTGACATTCTGAAAAATTTTAATTTGTGTTTGAAGATTTTTTTACTGAAGGATGTTAATTTACTTGTTAAATGTATGAGGAAATAGAGCTTTATTTCGATGTACGCCGGTTTTGTTCACGTAAGTAGGTAGGTAGAGAGGAAGGTGGTTAGGTGGTATAGTTATTAGAGATCAGTAGCCCGTTTTGGTTTCGCACGGGTAGACATTTATTTTTAAACTGGTATTAAATGTAGCATCTGTCAATGAAGGATGAAGTAGCATTGAATAGTTGGACGAATTTTTGAAATAGGTCAAGTAATTTTTTGTATTTTTCGTTACAAACATACAAATCTTTCCTCTTTATAATATAGTAGCGGACCTGGCAGATGTCGTGCTGCCCGGACAGCAGCGCCACCTACCGGGTCCAATTGTAAATCTAAACAATTCTCGAATCCACTTGAACACACACAACAATTTTCATCAAAATCGTTACAGCCGCTTAGGAGGAGTTCAGTGACATACACACGTACAGTAGAATTATATAATTATAGGTACCTAAAGAAGATAAGTGTAGATTGAGACATGAAGGGTTTCGGTATGACGAACGTTGTATTTAAAATTGCAGATACCTTGCTAATTAATAGAACACTATGTACAATACAGAGGAGGTGGCTGTAATATCGAAACAAATTCGGAGTAATAGCAAGAAGTACCATAGTCCCATAGCGATGAAAATTCGACAACGACAATTCGAATAAACCTATTTCATTTTAACTTAATTAATAGCAGCACCGTTCTCGTGAATTCATTTCTAGCTGCATGCTAGAAATGAATTCACGAGAGGAAACAAATCAAGCGAAGCAACAAACGTAAACATATCCAAGTGATTGTCCGGCACCGCTCTGATTGTGTAGCTCGTTCATTCAGTCATTCGTTCTTTCGATTTAGAGCTTTAAAGTAACTCCGTTGACTTTACCCCGTTTTGTCGTGGCCGTGGTCGGTGTCGTTGTGCGACCAAGAGGTGGTCGTATGCAAATATAATTGCGGGCCGATGCAACGGACGGGCGCGCATTAGTAGCGCTTTGTGTGGGAAAGACTCGGTCCATTTCACACCGCTCTCTCTGCAAATTAGCCGCGTTCGAGTCTACTGTTAGATACGCCTAGTCGTATTTCTCTATGTTCTCATGGTACTAGAGGGATCATAGTTAAATCATTTTCGTCTGCGAAGCGAATAGTTATTGTTTCTGTACGCTTCTCATTTCGTAACATGCTGCTGCGGTAATTTGACAAAATTTTGTTTGAAAATTGTTTTAGTTATTTATACTTTGAGCATCTTTATCTTCTTTATATATTTATTTCTTCTGTACGTGTGTTTGTCACTAAACTCCTAAACGGCTTGACCGATTTTTATGAAAACTTTCGTATGTGTTCAAGTGGATTCGAGAAAGGTTTAGATTCAGAATCGGACCCGGTAGGTGGCGCTGCTGTCCGGGCAGGACGACGTCTGGCATGTCCGCTAGTATTATTATAAAATACGATTTTTGGTGAATTAAAGGAGAAAATCATCGTTCACACACGAAGTGAGCCAGAAATGTTTGTTAGTATATCGTGTCCATTCAATGCCGACTCTTTCAGCGTCGGGATCACAGCTGACAAAAATCCTTTTAGTTATAAAATAAATCGAACGTCGAACGGTCATTGAAGGAAGTCGAAAGCAAATCAAAGGCAAGCATAGTTTATCAGTTTTTCTGCTCTGGCCCACTGGGAAATAAACCTCAGAGGATTTATTCATGCAGAAATATCATTAACGCTTATTCGAGTCAAACGCGGATCATTTTCCGCGCGAGTGCCGGTCGCTGCATATACAAACAGAATCACAGAGTGCGCGCTAAATACGCCCGTGTTCCAATTAACTTTGTCGTAGAAAAAATGCGGAATTAGGAACGCAACTCACTCTTTGCATTCACCAGAATGTGAACCAACAACCATACGAGTGCTACCGCGCGATTTCCGAACCAACTTAGTTTAAAATTTGTTCTAAATTCAAACGAAGTCTCTCTTTGTAGTTCCCTGTGGACGCGAGATAAGGCTATTTCGGAGGTATATTCTGTTCTCGTATAAGTATCGTTTCATTGGTTTTGTATTAAAGATACTTTGTTTTCTGAACATTCCTTACTATTGGAATCACCTACGCTACTGAACATACTTTGGTATCACCAACGTTTATGAAACGTAAAATAAAATTGAAAACTCGCTAATCTTATAAGCAAGACATTACTTACGGCTCACGAGTTACAAACATACTTGATTAATTTCAGTATAATCCTTTGGAATTAAGTGCGCAGGTACATAGTTTAAGCTCTTAAAGTATTTCTTTTGGAGGCTTTAAAGCTGTCTCTTATCTTGGTACAACGTTGGGCACCAAGTGTTAGGTAAATATTTAGCAAAACCTTGTAATCCTGAGGGTTTTTGCGAGTCGGTGCGGCGGTGGACGGCGCGACCCGCGGTATTCCTTTGTCCTACGCTTAGTGAGTACAAGCCCTCTTATCATCACGCTTTGTGCGGAATGATAAATTGTTACCGCAACTTTGCCGTTTTACCTTTTCTTCTAAAAAACTGTTAATTTTGTAAAATTTTGTGATTAGATTTTGATTACTGTTGTATCTCTACATAAAGATTTTCTCGTCATCTCATCAGCCACCTCCTGTCTTACCTTATCATCCTTAACAAAGTCCATCCTTCGTTTCTTTGGTCTGCCTCTACTCTTATACCCCTTATCTAAATATTCATTGGTTATTTGTACTAACCCGGTATCCTATTACCAAGAGCTAGGACGCCCAACATACAGTACATTGCAGGTGGGTAGGTACGCCGTTCTCGTCGATTGGATCCACGGGCAACGGAACAGATTGGTTGCAAAAATTACAAACGAGTTTCTTCCTGAATAGGAATCATAAAATCAAAATCAAATCTATTTATTTACAATAAAACATTGGTACAATTTTGGTCTTAACATAAGTCATAATCTATGTAGATCCATAACACTTTGTCATAACAATGTGACATGCAAACATTTGGGTTTACATATTTTTTCAAATTTTTTAATTCATTAAAATACAAATTGAGTACCTACTACTCAATTTTTTTTGTTTTAAAATGACTATTAGATAAACCACTCGCTCGCACAAGTTTACCAAAAAGCGTGTGTATGATTTCTGAACGTAAGCTTTTTATACCCTAATCAAAATTTGGACTTCCCAACAAAACTAAGTATCTGCTGTCCATCCGTTCATCCGTTCGACAGTGAGCTGTATCTCATGATCCGTAATAGGTACTCAGATGAAATTTTTATAAATGTGTATTTCTGGAGCCGCGATAGCAACAACTAATAAAAATAAATAAGAGCGGGTAGGTTCATGGTAAATTAGTCGGATTTTTTATTCTTCCCGTGTTTTTTTATGTCAGTTGACCAGTTTGATAGCTATTACCTCGTTTAGTGTTACAATCTGCAAATTGATAAAACAAAAGTAGTTAAATAAGATGTATCACCATAAACATACTAAAACATCCCATTTTTTGGGGTGGGTTTGGAAATCATCAAATAACCTCTCCTGCTCTGGGTAGAAGAAAGGGAGTGTCAGACTTCTACGGACTAAAAAACCCCCATGTTGCTTCTTAGCCCTTTGTGTTAAGGCCACGGTATCTCTTTCGAACAACCCGCAGCCCACTGAAACATTCATTACTCATCTTTTACTTAGTAATGTATTCCTCTCGGAAACCACTAGGTACCACCACCAACTCCAGCCAAATTAAACGCTGACTTATTAAGTCGCAACACGAACTCCCAACTCAATTTGGGCAATGTAAAATATGTCTAATGGCAGTCATAAAATATTATAACGTAACCGCGCCAATCTATCGGAGTTTCGAAGTTTCATCAATTAGCTCGAGCCAACTAGGTCAATCGATCTATCACGAATTGATCTGCGCCTTATAGGCTCATCTAGAACAGAAGTGTCTAATAAATCAAGTGCCACAGTTTGGAGCGAGGCAATATATTGTATTTATTAATTTCGGGGAAATAGGTTACCTAACTAAGGCCGCTTGTCTGTGCCGATATTACAAATTTTTGTTTTGTTCCAGGTCCAATAAGATCAAATACAATAGAGATGTTTGAGAAAGTATCTCACTCAGGTGGGACATGTTCAGTAACTGGTAGAGGCCGGAGTCAGCTCTGTCGACAAGCCAAGCCAGAGTAATGAAATCTACTCTTTTGACTCGGAACACACAGCATCTCTAGTATGGATCATCTACACTTCCAACTTACTAAGTGGCACATGGAACGCCTAAACAGCATTTCTGATGGAGCTAAAGGTACAGGAAGATAACACTCAAAATTTAGCATCATTTCATCTTTATCTTACACGGGAAGAAGCTGCACTACCATGGTAGGATATAAACAAATAAACATCCGAATTAGTTGTTTGACAGGATGAACAATTTTACGAGCGGAAAATCTGTAGTAGCAAATCTCAGGGAGCTGTGGAGACGTTGTTGTGTGAAAGTGAAAATTTATCCGGAGGGATATCAAAAGCGCTTTTATCTCGCGAGATGACGTAACATTATCGCAATATCCGTGCGTCGGCGCTGTCCCGCGCGCTGCGAATATCAAGAAGATATATTTTCACGGAACAATGCCTCTCCGGTATCTCAATTTTCATTTCCCCTCGGCGGGACATCCGGTGTGATTTGTAGCACGAGATAATATACAAAACGGTGGCTTCGCGGGACGTCCCGGACGCCCGACACTGCGTCAGCACAAAATCTAGGCCCTATCTTTATCTCTAATACTTTAACCGGCTTTCGTTATCCAACATCGAGCTGATCCTTTTGTACGACCAACACATAACTATCGCTTACTTTGTACAATATAATAAAACCATGAACATTTAAAAACTCTTTCTGCGCTTAAAATTGTTCGTTTCCAGGGTATTCCAGTGAAGTTTTTTTTGTGCATATATTAAGTAGGTGTCTATTAAAATAACCGTAAATTCAGCTTCCATTCGTAGTCGGTAAATTTTATAATAGTTATACTTGCAGCCATTTTCCCGATAGGTACGATTCAGAATGAATGGTGAAGCGTTGAATTAATAATTCTACTTTCCATGAACTCACTAGGTACTTTTCGTTTTCGTTTAAAAAGTATTCACACAACTGTATCTGATCTATCTAAGTACTACGTACCTCGTTTATCAAAATGTTTCTATAGCAAGCACTTTATATACGACAGGTCGTTTTAATTTCATATTGATGTTCACTTTTTCATAATTGTACTGGACTAAATTTTTGAAAAACTGATTTTATTGTAGATCGAAAATTTATACAGGCGATATTATAAGCGAGTGTTAAAAATTTGACATTGCCACAAAGATAAAGGGTAGAGGTAGTAATAACAGAGTGAACCTCCTCATAATGCAACGAATATACGGCAACAAACATTATTGCAACGCGCACACTGCAACGAAAATACTGCAATAAACATATTGTAAAGATAAAGCAATGGTTACGGTAATGCTTTATTAAAATAATATTTTACTTCTTAATTGTTATTGGAAATCTTTAAATACCTACTAACTTCAAAGTTAAGTAGGTATTTACCAATGGGCAATTTTAGAGAAAATTTTGTGAAAGGTAATTTTGTAACTTAAGCTTTTAATCCCCTTACAAAGGCAATGTTTCGAAGTTCGTAATTTCCAAATGAAGCTGTGTAGTTAATTCTGAGAAAATCAAGAAACAAATTGACTTTTTTCGTTTTAATGAAGAACATTTAAAAATAAAACGTTGTTAAAACGAACCTCCTTGCAGAAAGTACCTCGGCCTCATTACTTTTGTATTATTTGAGTTATCGCGCAGCTAATAAAGCGTAGAGTGGAGAGGTTGAAAGCAAAGATGCAAGTACGTACTAAAACGACGAGTAATAGCTGCAGAAGTATCTATAATCGTAGTGTACTGTAGTAAAAGCAGACTTCTAGAATCCCAGCTTATTTCATTTGTTCAAAACTTTATGTCGCTCTATGTAGGCCCGTAATCACTTGCTCAATACATTTTAAGCCCATTGAGAGCTATTTTTAAACGTTTGAAAGACTGTACAAATGGGTACAACTGTGGATGTTGAAAATATGCCATCTCCAGCCTTTATATGCGAAATAGAGATAAGTTCCACATCAAAGACGCTGTAACGAGAACTATTGAGTTCGTTTCTGCCGTAACCGAAGTCGTAACTTTTAAATGTTTTTGAGGACCGCATTTATTCGAACTTAATGATAAAGTTATCTGAATGTAAGTCAGGTTGGAGTAGGCATACCTATTAGTTTCTTATCCAATTTAACATAACTATAATTGAATTACTGAAACCTGAAAAATTAATATTTTTCTTGATTTATTTGCTGTTGTCCTGAGGCCTTCCAACTGTCAATAGAACAATCCTAAATATATGTACATTATACCTGAAATTATATCGAAGTTTTTGCTTTTCGTGTTAAAACCGACGAATCCTACTTCTACGTGATGTGTCTAGACACAAACCAATAGCACTATGGAGTTTACGGTCAGGGTAACTCAAGTCCATTTTAGAATTCGGGTTGACTGTCGTTCTCATGACAATACGGAGGCATCGCCCACCAAAAATTTAAGAAAATTCAACGAACCTTCACAAAACATCTTGCTTTTATATCTACAAAAGTTAGCCATCGCTGTCCATACGACCAACGCCTAATTATTCCACATAAAGAAGCTACGAGGCCGTCGCCGTTCGCGCGATCTTATTTTTCTATACAAAATTGTCAAAAGGACGCAAAATGCAGCGATCTAGTCGAGCGTATTCCGTACTCAGTCCCTTCAAAACCTCGTCCTGCCCGGACAGCAGCGCCACCTACCGAGTCCAATTGTCTTGTAATCTAAACCATTCTCGAACCCACTTGAACACACACGAAAATTTTCTTCAAAATCAGTCCAGGCGTTTAGGAAGAGTTCAGTGTTACAAAAAATGTGATAAATGAAGAACCGCTCGACTAATTTTGTGCAACTTCACATAAACCATCTACTAAATAGTCCGAACAAAACCGAAACATTTGGTTTGTATACAAACCAAATGTTTCGGTTAAATTAAATAAGATAAAGAACGGGCTCACCTATAGGTGAGCCCGTTCTTGAGTTATAAAATTACAAGGAAAAGTGGCATTCATTTTTATACAAATTGAATGGGGCGGAATGAAGTTTAATCCCCGTTCAATTCAGTTCACGACTAACGATACTAGTGATAGAGACTGGACATATTGTTGAAAGCAAGTAGCTTTTCCATTGTTAAGGTGTAACCTTAGCCTGTTGCAAAGCAGCGTGCCTGTCACCCAGAAACAAAGCTAAAGTCTCATTTACCGTTTATTCACCGCGGTGCTTGCACAGACGAGCTCTTCACAAGGAGCTCCACTAATTACTTTTACAAAAAAAGGCTTACGTTGAAATAACTAATCTCAGGTAGGTACGGTACCTACTTACTTTGTACCTAAAGCTTTCGTTTTGCTGCGGTTGAGTTTAAATATACGTTTCTAACCTACAGAACTTGGTGAGGACTGTTGCTGCATATAAGTTAAAGTTTATCTAAGCTCACAGACGGCTGGGCTCATACAACCACACCTGGGCCCTCACAACTATTCCTTTTTTACTCTGCAACAGAAACAAATCCCCTTTACCGCAGTCTAAAATAAGTATTTATTTACGGCGGCAAGAAAACCGCACATCTCCTATCTGTGTCGAAAAATGTCTATAAAAGTATTTTCGTTGGTCGTAAACACTACAATAAAGTTTAGTGGCCACTTACGAGTATGAACGTTTACAGCGTTACCCCTCCGATGTGACTTCCTCCTAACGCCACTGTCCACTTTTAATTTATCTAATGTGCCCCCTTCTGGGGTCACATAACAATGCCAGGCTTTCCAAAGAAATTAATGTGTAATATACGAGTTATTTTGGTCTATTGAGGTTTTTGTAACGTTACATACAACCCAAATCGCTCTTCTATTTGACATACCTAAGTAAAAAAGAAAAGGAAAGGAAACATTGGGAATAAGTAGAATTGCTACTTAGAATTTATTTTTCAGGTAGATAATATTTATTATTTTATTAAATCGAAGTACACGTGTATAAGAAATTTCCTTTTTTATCTCAAGCTGTCTCGTCATTCCTTCCACTCCGCGATCTATTTGTAATTGGATGTCTGCGAGCATATCTCACGGCCTACCATCAAGATTCATCTGTAATATACATAAATGTGCATAAAACATACATTACGATCGTCCTCCATATCCCCTACGTGGAGTTATCTCGAATAAATCTTTGTATTAATGATAAGCGTTATCATTTATCTCATAATTTATAGCTACCTAATAGGGAACGTACGCCCAAAATTCGACGTAGATACGTCGTTATTTAAGCAAATAAATATGAAGGACCCTATTCCAAGGAATAAGATAAAGTTGTCGAACGACCCCCATTCGATAATATTCCTCATGGGTGGACAGCGCATATTTAGTGTGTCAGTCGAGTTATTTATACTACAAGGGAAGGAATGATGTTGCGTTTGTTAATAAATTGAAAGACTGTCTTAGAAAGACTCAGTCTGTATAATTTAAATAAAATAAAAGTTAAACGTTCATCCGGTGTACGTCTAAATACTTTAAACTAAAGGCTAATTTTGTTAGAGGCCAGTTTAAAGCAATTTTTTTTGGGGTGTGCACTCATCATCCTCCCGCTCTTGGGCAGAGCGAAAGGGAGTGTCAGACTTCTACTGACTAAAAACCACTCCTTCTTAGCCCTTTATGTCGAGGCCGCGGTATCTCTTGCGAACAACCCGCAGCCCCGACGGGCCCTAAAGTTAAAAGTTTAATTTAGAATATTTAGTTAGTAGTATCGCTATTATAAACCAGCCAGTATCTAGCCGCAATCTAAGTTTCAATTCTATTTCTGTACAGATCTGAATATAAATTGAATTTGCAGCCACAATGGAGCGAGCATATTGTCCCCCGCAGGACTTTGCTCGCAGAGAACATTTGTGCTCGACAAATTGATTTATTAACCTTTACCGAAATTGCAGACGAAAAATCTATTCGTTTAGCAATAACGAGGTAATAAACCCGTTTGTATATAAATTATGAACTGCACTGTTTTAAATGGGGTCCTCATTATTTCAAGCTGAGTTATGGATAGTACGGACTCCACAGTAGACACCTACGTAAAGCACTGCGTGTTTGTCGGATTGACAAAGTTCCTAAATTAGTTTTTGTTAAGATCTAAAATGTAAGGAAATTAAGTAGATATTTTGCGACGGCACAATTAGAATTTATTGGAGCATTCCCATAAATAGAGGACCAAAATCCGGAACCTACTGAAGTCTAGAAAGCTGTCAAAATTTCGTGAAAACCTGAAACAAGGGTATGAACGCCAGGTATATAGAATATCGAAAATGAGACTGAATAAGTTAATAAAACAAGAGAGGAATACGCAATTTCAATACAGAAAGAATTCAAGTCGGCCTTATGAGTTGCGCAGAAATCATTCATGGGCAATAACACCCATTTCTGCTGGGCGCCACCTCAGTTATTGCCCCGGGATAGGATTATTGGCAAATTGTTCCGTTCGCATTCCGACCCGACTCGCACATGAAATATTAAGCACCTATGTACCGATATCGAAAGCCTACGGACTACGTAGGTACTAACATCTCACACACGTATAAATATGTTCAAAACGATGTTTGTCATTGTACAACACGCTACCGAAACCTCTTATTTCTTTGAATATTTTATTGCAGCGACAAGTCTTCCTTTGTATTTCAATAGAGATGTTATTGGATATGTTAAGGTAAATCTACACAAAAATTGTCGGCAATTTCTCCTGTTTCGCACAATATTAGAACGTAAGTAGCTGCAAAACAATTTACTTGACGAAGAGGAATTTTATAGTTCTATTAAACCTAATCGACAATCATTATGAGTCAGCGAACAATAACAGTAGCAGAGGTAAGTACTAAAGATAAAGCACAGGTACGTTCCTTCTGTTGGTCGTAGTAGTACGTCCCTCGCAGAAGATAAAGCCGAGATTGTACTGGAGAATATTTAAATACGAGCTGAATATTTGCTCTAACTAGGTTGTAACGGTCGATTCCTGCCTCGCGAACGGATGCTAGCGCCCATAAACTGAGAGATAAGGCCCTCGCCGCGGATGCTGCTCGGTACCTATACTCTAACTGACACATTAATGCGTGAAAATCAATTTTTATATGATTTTATACTCTGTAACACAGACCAAGGTATTGTACTGACCATTATTACACGATATTGCACATAAAAGTTCCCTTCGCCCGAATTCTTTAACCTTCTCAGCATTTATTGGTCTCTTCCTATATGTATACAGGCATTATGTCTTAGTAAATAAAAACACGTATTTGTAAACATATAACAGTGTCTAACGGAAAGTGTGGGAGGAATATTGGAGAAGTTTGTTTTCTTCGAAATTTTCCACGTGTGAGACGGAAATTATAATTTGCAATATTCATTTTGTACGGTTTCTTTGATGCTTGCAAAGATCGTGTCAAAAAAATAACATCAATTAGGTACTCACACGTTCATAATGAAAATTATTAATTATTCCTACTTATATTGTGTTGGCATGTGGTCATGTGGTCTTCGATAAAGGAAAATGCTCCATGCAGCTTGCTGAAATGCACTTGATTATAATTATAATAATCGATTTTCGCTTAGTTATAACCGCATCAAAAAGAATACTTTATTTTTTTAATGAATATCGCTGATGCCTTTTAATGTTGAACTGACAAGAGATAGTTATGGTAGATGATTCAATGAGGCTAATTTTATAAATTTTAATCACATACACACATAAACTCACGCCCTTTTCTCTTCGGGGTAAGTAGAAACCACAGAACGCCAACTGCTACGATCCTTACATACTCCTACTTACTCTCATAAATTTTAAGCGCGCTCAACATAAATAATGTAGGTACAATATGTTAATTAAATTAACTTTTTGTACAGACTAAAACTTTTAGCACGTCAGAAATCTAAATAAAATTAGGTAGCTAAACAAATAAAATTAATTTTCAACATTTGAAACTCCGAACTACAACCTCCCGCTGAACAATGCTGCTTCACGTTTGAAAGTAACACGAACACACACTAAAACGAAATTAGGTAACCAAGCACATAATTTTCTAAACAGAAATTGTATATCAGACACACAAAGCGTGTATGCTTTTAACCAAAAATATAGACAATACGTAGAGAGCAACTCCTATTGTGGTCGCACGTCTTTGTTCACCTATCTATGAATCCTATCGCCTCTCCTTATTACATTCGGGCGTACATTCTGCGGATTCAATGGCGAAGGTTTGCCGGGGACGGTACTCAATACAAAATATGCCTTTACCCTTGCGTTGACAGTGTTTTTACGATTTCAGGAACATATTTCAGGGACTGAAATTTGATTTTGGAGCGAGAAGAGTAGGGTTCCTATTTCTGAACGTGTTTCTTGATTTTCTTGTAAAGTTCAAACCAATAATTATAATTTTGTTGACTGTGTAGTGTTTTGTTTCCCAAACGTGTATCATATTTGAGTTACCACGTTGTTATAACTCGAATGAATCGAAGTAAAACAAAAATATACCATCGTTCCGTGGACCTTGTAACGTTTACAACGAAGTAGAAGGAAATGAAAGTCATAAGTCGGACCATACGAGTGTGGAGTTCGTTACCGGGACCCATCAGTTCCGGCCATGTTACGAGCCTTCGAATTTGCGTGCAAATAAAATTGCCAGCCACATCGGTATCGAACCGGACTGGACTACCCGAGAGACGGACGTAAAGCGGGGTGGGATATAAAATGTGGACGCGCCCAAGTCATCTCCTGCGGATGTTTGCAAGTAAGGACGTGGACGTATAAACAACCTTATATGCCGTTAGGACCGAGATTTTTGTAAATAGTTTTGTGTACGAAAAATGTTGCCCTTATAACCTTGCTGTACCTACCTATAACGATAGATATCTATCACACTTGAGTTTTCAGAGTTGAATTAGATAATTCAATTTAAATTGGTAGCTCAATATTCGTTCATTAATTTACTTAACTAATTCACAAAAAAAAATCTTTTGAATGACCCATTCCTTATAATGAAATATAGATTGCAGGTACACTAGTTATCGCGGCCTCGACATAGAGGGCTAAGAAAGAACATGGGTGGTTTTTAGTCAGTAGAAGTCTGACACTCCCTTTCGCTCTGCCCAAGAGCGGGAGGGGTTATTCAATGATTTTCCACCCGCCAAAAAAAAAAAAAGGTTGGTAGGAGTCGAATTTTATTATAATAACTAATACGCATAGTTATTTATTTATTTATTTAAATGCTTTAATCTAGGTATCATTACTTACTAAATTGTCTATTACCTAATGCAATCGCCAAGACACACACAAAATAATAATTGTAACCTTACCTAACGCATTAAGAGAGCCCGACGATTTAGAGGAAAAACATTACTGATACATACAATAGGTACGTCAAGTGTTGACATAAACAACGAACAAACCGACTCGTAAACTCTTCAACACCCTAAAGTGACGCACCGAAAATAAAGTCCTGAAATACAAGCTGTTCTCCATTGAACAATACTACCCACCAATTGCGATAATATCTATTCGCCAGTCATACTTTTAGCTGGCGGCGATTCTACGTGGTCGCGGCAGCAGATTTTATAAGGCATAAACCCTGAGATAGCAGCAGTAAAACTTGGAGCTGAGGCATTATGCCAGCTCCCTATTGCCAGTTCCACTGCTTTGTTTTAAAGCGATACCGGATACCTATAGCGATGGAATGAACTCGCCTCAGTAGACTTAGATAAAACAAACACGGTGAATCACATTCCGATGTAAAATCAACGTTCATCTTTTGTTTATCAACAACATCAATGTTCAGTCACGCATTCGTGAAAGCGTTTTGCTGACGCTAGTACAACCTGAGTAAACAACACACATTGAATAATTCCGTGACGCTTGTTCATATTTTATTACAAATAAAAGTAGCTAATGTTGTAAATATGTGTCAGCTGAAATATTTATTTCGGTGGAACTATAAAAAATAAGAAATTATTATCAAAGGCAAGAGGCTACCAACGAAAGCATTATTTGTTCGTAATATTTTGATACCGCAAATATGATATCATAACTTTTTATGGCAAAACCAAATAGTGTCATCAGTTTCCTGAATGGTCCTAAAGAAGTATCACTCTATTACTGCGGAATAATGCCAACCCTCCCAAATCCGTTTATCGCTACAGTGGACTCTCTAGGAGGCGGTTCAGCCTGTTTAGATACAGTGCACTCGATATACTACGTTCAAATTGCGAGTTTCAGCTCTCGTCGTGCAACATCATACCGAAATAGCCGACGAAAAAGAACACTGTGATAATGTTTAAGAAACAAAGCCCTTGGGAAATTGTTTTATACTTACGAGTAACGATTTTGAGCGTTTAGATATTTAGCATTAGTGGTTTCTTTTCTTTTTGTATTTAGAACACTTTCTTGCTTTATTTAGATGCTGAAAACGTAGGCAGTTTTTATTTTTCGCAAAACCTGAACTAATCAAGAAAGTAATGGATGCGGCGAAGACGAATAAAAAATCCAGTATCGGGCTACTCGTTTCCTAACAAATAGTAAGTAATGTATATTGGTTGAAATATAAATGCACAATATACGAAGCGTGACGACAACGATACTAACTCCGGGCTATGTGCGCTCGTAAATTGACCGAAGTAACCGACCACTAGCGTTCGAGCCGCGGCGAGCCTTCGGATTTGGGTACAAATAAAACGAACGTTTTATCAACCGCAGAGTAAAATGGCCGACCCGTGAATAAATACTTATGAGCAACGACAATATTTTTGAATGATGTGTTAATTAGCCATCTTATTATTATAAAACTTATTATTATATTATTATTTCACAAAAAATAAGACTTTATCTGCCTAGCCTTGTCCCCATCTATGTTAGGGTCAGCTTCCAGACTGCTTCGATTGAATGCAGTTGCTTGAATACCAGTATTTTACATGGTGCGACCGCCTGTCTGACCTCTAGTACCTACTGGGTAATACGACACGCTTTGGTAAGACTGACACTTATAAAATTAACTGCAGCACTCAGAGACTGTTAATGATAACTTAGTAAAGGTTTTGTATGTCAAATCTTTACTTAAGTAACGACTTAAGCAATCATTCAACAACTCTGAGTGCGGAAGTACCTTACTGCCGTACTCAGAGAGCTTTAATGATTACTTAGTAAAGCATTTGACAGTTTTGTTATACAAAAGTATGTCAAATCTTTACTAAGTGACGGCTTAAGTACTCATTTATACAATGTTTTCTTTGCCATTACAGATATAGATCTAATGCGACAAAGTAATTTAAAATATACCTACTTATTTAAATCTTACATGCTACACAGTATGCGGCCCTTGGGAACTCACTCAGGGCCCCGATTCTGCTATTCAATAGTGTGATTGATCTCATAATTGTTGATTTTGACAACACCAAACTTGTCAAAATCAACAATTATGAGATCAGTGATAAATCATTCTGACACTATTGAGTAGCAGACTCGGGGCCCAGGTATCCGTCACCGTGTTGAAAGTGCGCATCGCACGAGTCAGTACGGTGCGCGCCCCAGCAACTTAGTGAGCGCATTCGGCAACAGTAGCAGTTGCGGTTTGCGCGGCCGCTTCACGTACCTATCCGGTAAATTGAACCCTATTTCCGATATTATGCCTGAGTTTTGTATACTATACCTCTTAAAACCTTGAAAATATATGTTACCAGTGTCACTTCACGCCTAAATTCTAATTTGTAGTATCCTACCATACCGAGACAGAATAGGGTAGGATACAATAACGGGTATCCCGGGTATCTCCCATACAGGCTCATACAGCTTTAAATACATGAATCTGACAAATTTATTCTGTATCCGTTCGAGCATTTTGTATTTAATTTCACTCGGGCTCCAGACGGCCGCATTATACTCCAGGTGACTCCTCACAAGAGCCTCATACAGAGCCCTCTCTCTAAGGCAGGCTCTGTATGAGGACATACTCGTACACATCAATATGTTAGTGAAGTCATTTGCCTGACGCAGCGCAAATCCCAGATTCCTGTACGCCTTTTTACAAACTTGTATTACATGTTTGCGAACCTGCAGATCACTAGTGTAATGAATGCTTAAATCCTTAACCTCCGTGACACGCTGCAGCAGCTCCCAGTCCATGCTGTACTGGTGGTGTTGTGGGATTCGTGTGCATGTGAATGAAAGCACCGAGCACTTTAATACAATTAAAGTATAACTTATTGCGGTGACTCCATTCAGTGACCGTATTCAAGTCGTGCTGAAGCATGTCACGATCCTTTAATGACTTAGTCAGCAAATAGCATTCATGTTGACCTGAATAACTTGGCTATATTATCGAATAATAAGGGAAGGGCTTATTGATGAATAATAAGGGTCTCAAATTTGTACCCTGACTGGCGCCCGATCTGGTGTAAATATCTCTGAGTACCGTAGTTAGACTGAAAATGAAGACTATGTTTCTCTAAATCCGTATTAAGCTTCCTCAAAGATCGATTTCTTTCAGAAGGTTAACTTTTGATAATTAAAATCTAAATCATTCATTCATTTCAAGTAGGCCAGTTACAAGACATAAGTAATCAAGAACTGCGAAAGTACTGTAGTTGCCCATTCCAAAGCGTAGATCTCTACAGAGTAGAACGGGTAAGAAACTCCATGGACACTCTTTTGAATCAGAATATTATTACAAAACCTTGGTTCCATTATTAATGTTCAGACAATAAATAAATAGGTACCCACAGGTACCTACCTACGTACTTATGAGACACTGAACGTTAGCGTTTCAGGTTGAGAATCCATTTATAACGCCTACATAAGTAGTAGTAGAATAGATATTTCTGTAGACAATTCAATGTTTTTGAAAAGGCCCTTCTATTATCTTATTTCAACAACGAACCTGAATGGTATGAATCTAACCTGTGTAGGCTTTATGCTGTTTTAACAAACTAATTAACTTTAGGTACCTAAAGCAAACAGTGTAATATGAGGGCGGGTCAATAAGTCCGTGACTTTTGGAATAAAACACAGATTTTTTGTAAAAAAAATAATTTTATTTTTCAATGTAGTCTCCCTTGAGCTCTATACACTTTGTCCAACGCTTCTCCAATTTTTTTTCCCCGTCCAAAAAAGATGAATGTCCTCAAAATAGGCCTTTGTTTGCGAGATGACTTCATCATTGGAGTCAAATCTTTTTCCACCAAGCCATTTCTTCAGGTTTGGGAACAAGAAGTAGTCGCTCGGAGCCAAATCTGGAGAATAGGGCGGATGAGGGAGCAATTCATAGCCCAATTCATGGATTTTTGCCATGGCAACTGCACATGTGTGCACCCTTGCATTGTCTTGGTGGAAAAGAAGTTTTTTCTTGGCCAAATGAGGTCGGTTTTTTTTCAAATCGTCATTGAATCGGTCCAATAAGTTGACATAATATTCCCCATTGATTGTTCTTCCCTTTTGAAGGTAGTCAATGTGGATTATCCCGCGTGCATCCCAAAAAACAGTCGCTGTAACTTTATTGGCTGACAAACCCACCTTGGCCTTCTTTGGCGCCGATTCACCCTTAGAAACCCACTGTTTTGACTGTTGTTTGGTCTCTGGTGTGTTGTGATGGATCCATGTTTCGTCTACGGTTACAAAACGGCGCAAAAACTCCTCCATATTGCGATTAAACAACGCCAAACCTTCCTGTGAAGTTGTTGCACGATTGCGTTTGTGGTCGACTGTGAGCAAACGCGGCACCCATCTTGCAGAAAGCTTTCTCATGCCCAAGTGATCATTCAAAATTGAAACCACTGAGCCATGCGAGATCCCTACGGCTTCCACAATCTCTCGCACTTTCAATCTTCGGTCGGCCAACACCATATCATGAATTTTTTCGATTGTTTCGGGTGTAGAGACCTCAACTGGGCGTCCAGGACGTTCGGCATCTTCAGTGCTTGTACGGCCACAACGAAATTCAGTAAACCACTTTTTTACCATTGAAATCGATGGTGCAGAGTCCCCATAGTATTTATCAAGCTTAGCCTTGGTCTTGGTAATGGTTTTTTTTCGCAAGAAATAATGCTTAATAAGCACACGAAATTCACTTTTTTCCATTTTCTCCTCAAATTAGTGAGTAGTCTGATAAAAATAGCTGTCAAACACAAACTAACTGACGCAGCAAGTTTAAATTTTGACAGGAGTCAACTGACAGATGCCTGTTGACAGGAGCAGTGTTGCTGTTTCAGTAAAGAGGTCAGAAATTCAAAAAGTCACGGACTTATTGACCCGCCCTCGTATAATATACCGCTGTCCTTTACCAAAGTTAAAGTCTTTTAAATGACTGCGAAAGTCAAAATAAAACACACCGCAATCCCCGAAGAGTTAGGCTGAGGTGTACGTAATAGGACACCCTCATTTCGCCTTTTCCGTTAAAGTCCCATGGCGGCGAGTCTGTTGCCATCAACCGGGTTGCTACTGAAACCATCGTGATGAAAAAACCCAATTATAATTTCCCCAACCTGAGAATCAAACCCGCTCAGCAGTCGCACTTGCTACCACTAAACCAACGGGGCAGTCTTATAAATAATAAGTCCTATTCAAATATTTATAAGTACCTTCATAGGTCACATGTCATAAAAACCTTAAGAATAATTTCCATCGCTCACCTTGAGGGAAAAACATGCTCTTCAATCCCATTTATTATATAAATTCATATCATAAACCCCATTTATATTATAAATTGGGACGAAGGGAGTCGTACGTTCTTCGCCTCACAAACTCAAATAAAGAAATTTGTGATGGAACGCCCTGAATCCTAGTGAGTGGATCCTTGGGAAGCTCTACATATAAATCTTAATATGTCTAGGTACCGAACTAGGTACGGAATATGGCTAGGATTATTGTACCTACGTGATAATTGTACTAAAATTTCAAATCCCTACCCTACGAAGGTAAAAGTAGGAACATTAGAAGTAGCACCCGAAGTAATATCCGAAGGATTAGGCAAAGTATTTAATAAATTAATAATACACCTACATTTCGGCAATATAACGTAAGGGGGCGAGCCTATTGCCATCATCCGGGCACAAATCGTGACTCACAGACACACTTTGCCAGATCCAGGAATCGAATCCATTACCTCATGCTCAGGAGTCGCGCTTGCCACTAAACCAACGAAGCAGCCGGTAATAATATTTAAGTTGTTCAAAATAAATTTAATTACATGACAATAATATTATTTGTATTTTCCCAACCTAATGTCGGTCACGGGCGGCGAATAATATCGAGAAAGATTATTTATCCATGCAATGTACATTTATAATGTGTGCTCACCACCACTCCCTCTACCCCCATTCTCATAGTCCGATGGGACGGCAATCTGACACCACAGGAGAGTTGAGGAGAGAGATCAGACGCAGAACGGCTAAACGTGCTTTCCCAGGCAGATGGGAGAGTATCACACCTCCAACTTCCAAACTATGGTCTCTATCGAAAAACTCAATAACACTGGTTAACCTGGGAATTTAACCTAGAAAAAACCCTACGCTGAGCAGTTACGCACGCCACCACGAGCCCTTGTAGGAAAGTAATGAATAAGACGTGAAGTGCCGAATTATAGGGTCGTTCAAATATTATAAGCTCGATTAGTTTTATGACATTAGGGAATTTGATTTATTCGGCTATAAGTTTTTGGACTTATCTAACTATTTGTTCCGGCCGCCAGAACCCACTTTACTTCCACGTAAAACTGGGATCTATACGATTAAAGATTTCATCCTTCGATATTGGACGATCGTAATATTTTAACGATGGCCGACCCTGCAGCAACTCCTTTGTTTTACTGCCCTTATTTTATTATTTATCGAAACATTTGATATAAAAGAGCCATTATCTACAATTTTATGGGATAATTTATCACCCAAACTGCAAATAACAGTTGTTGTAGTTGCGCTTTTTAAAAATGCACACTAAATAAATCAAATTCAATATACTGTTAACACGTTCGGTGCGATATAAGGTCTAAAACCCGATGCATGTCCTCTCACTCCGTGCGGAGGTGAAACACGATGTACTTACTCTGGTTACGGCCGTAGCATGAGTATTTTTGAATGTACGAAAGAGACAAGTACAGGTTTGAATTTAGGACCTTAAAGTTAACTCGGTAAGGTAAAAAAACTGTGCCAAGGTTTTCAGGCCCGGTGACGCACTGATGGTTTTATTATTTTCTATTCCTTGCGGAGAAAGGTTCTCAGACCCATCACAGACGATAAGTCATTTGCCCTCCCGCACTGATCTGGGTGATTGCATATTGTACTTCCGATTAATGATGTGACGTTATTAGCGGGAACGCTCGTACACAACGATAGTGCATAATTCAGAACATTCGAGTGTCAGTGTAGGTATGTTTAGCACTGTAATAATGCTTCGGACAAATAAACGATATCAAAAATTGTTTGAATTATCGTTTCAGCAAACAGAAAATAGCGTATGTGAAAATTGTAATGGGGATAAGTCGAAGTTGAGAAAAGATTTTATGAAAACGGATACAAATATAATGACTCTTAGTAAAATAGCTCTGATATTAATAACTCGACCTAGGGATGAGTCGAAAACCACCTTAGAACTGAAACCAAGTAACCACGTAAGTAGAGAAACAACGAGCACAATTTCTAATAACGCTCCAAAAAACGTAACTAATATATTGAAGGGATTTTTTATAAATGATAAACAATATGTGTCGATAACTTATTTCCCATCACTAATAATCCCTCAATTAAACCCCTCGTTCAGTGCGGTTTCAAGTCATAAGACCTTATACTTATTTTTAGACGAGGTGATCACTGTGTCATTTAACTCGTCTACTAGCGATATTGATAAGATTTTCAAAATTCAAAAGTTTCGCAAAGGAATAGTATCCACACAACATCAAACATAATATATTCATTCAAACAGGGCTGTTAGACCTAGTAAGGTATAACGCAGGGTCGGAGAGTTTAAGTAACAGGTCTAACCACAGAACATATACTCACCTACGGGAGGATCTAACGCACCGAATAAAAAAACGCTGGTTTCTGTTCCGCAGTGACAGAACTGTTTTACTGAACTGATAACAACATAACCTAACCAATAAAATACTAATTAGGGACTCACATGTCTGCGGAAATGTATTTACGAATTTACGATAAGCAAAACAAATATAACCTTACCTAACCTGAACGATTTAGAGTGCAAGTTAGTATTTTTGATAAACAATTCGTATTTTTCCGTTGTACGAACCACATTTTTGGTGGATTCGATAAAAAAGGTCATCTCGTATTGTATGCTTTTTGAGTATTTTTTGTAGGACATGTTTAGTCAACCAATTCGTTTTTTTGCACAGCATTCTATTTTCTGGTATGCTTTCAGTAAATTAGTGGAGCTTCCTAGTGTGCTGAAAAATTATACAGATGTAAAACATTTAAATACATCCCTTTTAAAAAGATCAAACCATCTAGCGTAAAGTGAGTTTTTTTTACTTTTCCTCTCTCTGTAAAGAACTCTGCTTTTAAACTTCTCAGTAGGTAATAATAGCAGGCATTAGGCATTAATATAGCAGGTGGAAAAGACGTGAAAAATAGTGTAGATAAAATAATTTCGAGTTCAAAAACTCTTTTTCGAAGAGTGGAAGGCTATGGGGAAGGCCTTTGCCCAGCTGTTAGAAAAAATTAGCTTATAAAAAATAAAAAAAACTGTTTTCATGTCTCAAACTGTCAGTTAACACACCGCTCATAGCCCATCATAGGTAAATAGGCATTATGAAAAAATTCCAGAGGCGGACTTTTCTTGCAAACTACTGTGATCGAAGGTGGAATTTAGAAAAAGTGGTCGTTTCTATGTACTAACTACCCACTTAATTTTGTTGAATACTGGGGGGATTACATTATAACATCCATTATTGCTAAAATGATTTCCTTAAATCATAATCAGCAAATGCCCACGCAATTGTCTCAACGTAGACCCACGCACGCCTACCACTCACCGCATACTTTCTTATCTTGCAATAATAATAATAACATAACATCAAGCTATAGGTCATTGACCTATGGTGCACAGACTTGGTCTTTGACAAACATCCAAGTCCAAACTCAAGGTTTGCCAACGAGCAATGGAGCGCAGTATGCTATTTAGGTGTTAAAATAGCAGGAAACTGGTGCCCTGACGCAGTGAGACGAGGTCGTAGCAGACCACGAAGGAGATGGCGGGATGAACTAGATCGGTTCCGTCAAAACTGGAAGGAGGACGCGCGGGTACGCGAGAAGTGGAAAGAGTGGAGGGAGGCCTTTACGCCGGAGTGGGACAGAGCAGGCTAGCAACAAAAAAACATCAAGACTGTAATTCCTGTAAGGTTAGGCAGAGAGTACGTACTTTATAAATAAATATAATACCAACACTTCGCCAGTTATGTGTAAATCGCATGTTACAGGAGATGAGTCACGAATCTATGCTCTGTGGCTGCTAACTGCTACCGAGAAAAATTCTTGATGAAATAAAACCCAGTAGCACATTTACCTAATCGGGAATCGAACCCTGGACCTCATGTTCAGTAGTTGCGTTTGCGATCACTCGGCCGACGAGGCAGTCAGTAATAAAAATATTACAAACTAGCTGTTGCCAGCGGCTTCACTAGCTACAACTCGAAAATTATGCCAGAGGAAGATAAAATCAGGATCATAACTGTCCTATGTGTTAATCCAGATTATAAACTATCTGTGTACCAATTTTTATCCAAATCCGTTCCGTAGTTTTGCGTGAAGAAATAACAAACATACACACAAACTTTCGCCTTTATAATATTAGTGTGATAAATAGTCTATTTATTCCGTAATCATAAATACTAATACAACAAGAATAACATTGAAAACTTCAAATGGCGAAAATATTAAACAATAACCTCATGTGTTTATGCCGTTCGGGTTTGAAACTCTTGGACCATGGGGTCCGAGTGCCCACCTACTATTTCGAGACATCACGAATCGGTTGGTCGACTCTTCCCGGAACTAGAGGGCCTCTTTTTCGTAAAATAATCAGTATTACCATCCAAACGTGACATATAAAATATACTTTAGAATTTACTAATTAGTACTAATCTCAGACCAAGAAAAAAATACTTCTTTTCTTCTTGTCTTCTGAGTCTTTTTTTCTTGGTCTGAGGTACTAATATACAGGGTTATTTCTAAAACACCGTTAACCTTGCAAGACTGTATTACTATCATCATAAACAACAACTTTTGTTCTATGACTTTTTACAAAACATAATACATTTACCAAAAACAAAAGTTCAAGATTTCGTTGTCCTATCTAACACATTTCAACTCTGTATTTTGCTGTACCTACCTACGCCCGTCGCGCACTGTCGTAACCCCGCTCCCCTCGCTATTGTACTATCGTTTTCTTTTGCTTCGCAGACTTGGCAACATTTAGAGCGTACAATTTAAATATTTTTATTTTTGTAAGTAAATCTGATGAACTAAAATATGATGAATTTTTAAAAGTCATAGAACAAAAGTTGTTGATAATGATGTTAGCAACTTAGTCCTGAGAGGTTAACGGTGTTTTACAAATAACCCTGTATAGAATTGTTCCCAACGAGTCACAATGTAACATGTCACAATGGGAAAAATTACCATGTAAGGGCACTACGACGCGACGCGACGGCAGGATTTTTTGAGGACCATTAATGCTTTTCTCGCTCCTCTATAATATGCATAGTTTATTTTAAGATATTAGGTAAGTAAGTATTCGTAAAAATAAAACATCGACGTTTATCCAGTATAAGGTGGTTACCATATCTGACAGTAGGTACATAAATAAATGTATGTACGTGATCCGTAAGATAAATTCCATATGAAAGCGGAAGACACGTCTTAGTACATTGTATATCGTAATGACTCAGGGTATTCACTATTCCCTCTATACTCCGACAATATCGGAATTTGTTGTCTTGTATTTTTCTTTTTGCTTACTCTGCTTTTCCTACGGATAAGTCGCGTCGGAGTTACGTACAGTCAGCAACTAAAGTATATTGACTTTGACACCCTAGTCTTCTTTGGCGATTTGATAGCATTAGTTTGTTATTTTTTTTTAACATATTGAAATATGAAAAAAAAAACTCCCTTAACTGCCTCGCATGTCTAGTCGACACGTTTTCGGCTGCTAGGGGTGCTGGGTTCAATTTCTCAGTAGCAGTCACGGTGTCTGGATTTGTGCCCCGTTGATGGCAATAGGCTCGCCCCCTATTACAGGGGACTTTAACATAACTGACGAAATGTGGATGTCCTATTAGTTACACCTCTGCCTAATTCTTTGTGGATTGCACAATTTGCACAGGCGTGATGTTATGAAAGAAAAACTCTTAAATTTTCATTAGAGTTTTAATGTCAGTCCCAACAGTAACAACAATATATTTTTATTGTTGACCAAACTTAGGAAGGTAGTTCTTGTGTCTTTAGTGTTGTCTACTGTGTGTACATAAATAGTAAATAAATATAAATGCATCTGGGGGCACGGCAGTGCCCCCGCCAAGTCGAGCAATAAAGCGGCACGGCTGTACCATCCTTTTCTCGAACCAGTTTAGGCCATTTTCGACCTCCTTTAACTTCGTTGTGGATAAAACTAGAAGCCTGAATTTTTAAATTGATTGACTTGGCCACTGCATCACATTGGCCAATGCGATGCGATGGCCAAGTCAATCCATTTATTTAAAACATCAAAGGTTTTTAAATAGGGACTGAATATCTTAACTGACTTGGTATTACATAGATCTCACTACTTTTTACGGTAAAAGACTTGAGTTGCGCGGCTTGGCTTTTTTTTTAATTTTGTTTTTAGTGGGATATTATTTATATATGAAATATATTCACTTTTAAACTAAAAAAAACTATCAATATGTACCTACTTAAATAAAACAGACGGCAAAGTCTAAGCGGGTAATGGAAACGTGCAATTAATATAAAACACGCTGCTGCTTCAGCATTTATTAAAGAACTTTATAAATATAAGTGCATTGCAAACAGAGCACGTAACGAAATGAACAAAGTGGTTGGAGTTCTCGCGAAAATGACAGAAAATGGAAATCCGAAGATGGCATTACTATGTTATTTTTAACTGTGTTGTTTTGAAATGTTAGTGTTAAGTTCGTAACCAAATAATCACTCAGTTATCGATAAAAATAATTGAAAAATAAATTATTTGTTTTGTTCAGATCTGGAAGCCAAGACGATTTCATTGAATGACGTGATTACTGCCGAGACGCAGCAGAAAGAAGCCTTCAAGACCATACTTCCGCCAAAACCAGCAGGTAGAACACAGATAGTTTCATTATACTTTTCTAGAAAAATATTTTTTTTTTGTTAAGTGCTTGTAGTTTAAGTAACCTGGCAAACGACAGTTCGCGATTTCGAATTGCAAAAAACATGTACCTAACTAACCTGGTGATACTTATCTGAGTTTTTATATTTTTTACTTATGATGATTTTTTAGTCACCGTCCAAATTTTTTCTAGACGTTAGGTATCATTCAATAACACTATTTTTTCGTAAGAATTATCCGCTCTCCGTAAAACGTTATAACTTTGTGATGTGATATCGCAATATTTTTGTAGATAGGTACTAAAAGAAAAAAAAAACATGTATTCAATGATTTTCGCCAAAGATTATAATATATCACAATTTGGACGGTGACTAAAAATCATCTTGTATTATTTTTAGCCTGTGTCAGCCCACTGCCGCCTGTAAGTTTTTTCGGGTGGCCCGATGATGTAGTTCAGGAAACGTTCAAGAACACTAGTAACACATACGTACATAACATCACGCTTGTAATCCCCGAATGGTTAGGTAGAGGTGTACCTAATAGTACATCCAGATTTCGGCGAGCCTTGCCATCGACCGGTCACAAATTCATAACACGTAGCTGCTACTGACAAATTCTAGATGGAAAAACCGGGAATCGTACCAGGACCTCGTGCTCAGCAGTCACGATTACGACCACTAAACTCACTTGCAGTAGACTATAAAGTTGATTTTATGACTCGTAAACACACTCGAATGACTAGGGTGATATACACGGGCTTTAACTACTTTCGTACAAAAAAAAATATGTGTAATCTATTTATTATCAAAATATAGATCATAACCTGTACCGAAAAAATATGAACGTTGCCTAATTATATACTTATCTCATTTTCAACAGGTACCGGTAAACATCTATCCTTGTTCCAACGCCTAAGGTCGCCTCCGAGGATAAAAAATTTACTAGTATCTGGTTTATTTCGAGGTAGATATAGAGAATATTCGTTTCATGCGTTTACTAAGTAACATGTAATTCGTAAGTATACGTTGTTTGTTTTTTTATTTATTTCAGATCGTACGCTCTTTGGAGGAGATATACTATCACCAATTAAATATAAAAAGACATATCTGATCAAAAGTCCATTGAAACCACGAAAGTTAAAACTGTTACAAAAATCAAGATACAAACGTAAAAATCAGTCAGCGAAACGTGAAATTAATGGAAATGAGGAGCTCAAACAAAAATATATTCCCCTTCTCAAAAGTCTTAGTATGTTGTTTGATAATCTTCTCAATTCTGGCTCGGGCGAGTCTTACGAAGTCAAAACAAAGAAATACAAGCGTAATCGATTCTACTCTGAAGAGGCTTTCAGAATCCCTCTCGGCGGCATACATCGATCCGAGTTTGGAATCACAGAACCGGAGTCGCAAGAAGAGACAGTTACTTTTACCCCGACTGCGAACACTGCGACCTCGATTATTACCGAGACTCCCACCTCTACCGAGGCTACCTCCACCACAGCCAATAATATTACCACTCGTGACTTCAGCGCTTTCAGACAGCATAAGAACATACCCGTACTACTTCCAAGAAATACCTCTAGCGGTCGGGGAGACGATCATGGAATCGGTGAGAGAAGCGGCGCCACACATAACGGAAACATTGAAGGAAATATCACCAGGAATCATGGAGATCATGAACATGCTGCCGGATGCGGAGAGAATGAGTCCTGTAAAGAAGATGATGAAAAGAATACCCTCGGTGTTACACGAAACGGTGCAAGAGGCATTCGATTACCAAGACCAACCGGACATCGAAATAATACCGGATTATTTTCGGAAAGAAACAGAACCAGTTTCGAAACCATCTCGCAGACTAAAACCACAGACCACAATCGAGATAATCAATTCAAAAATAGAAGAAACGAATCAAAAAGCGGAAGAGTTCTACAAGAACCTTTTCGAAGATTACGAGGATTCGTATCCAAGGATGCTAACAAAAACCCAGAGTACATACAGCCCAAAGAAGTTCGTGAAGAAAGCGTCGTCAATGTCTCAGACGATAACGCCGGTTATCAACCAGTCACTGACGGGAATGGCCCAATTGCCGAAGAAAATCAAAAAGTTCGTACAGGAAATGAAACAGTGATGTCTATGAACAGCTTGAACTTCACAACTAGTCAATCAAACACCCCAAAGAAAAAGTCACCAGTAATGATGATATTTGATGGGTACAGCATAGTAAAACACAAGAATGGCCAGAACAAATTTGCGGAAAAAACTGTTCGCATACGCTCTTAGTGTAAGTGATTTTGAAAGACATTATTTTGTGAAACTTTATATTAGATGTAGATAAGTATTTTGTACAAATAGTTAATTTTGTAATAAACAGATAAAATTATCGGCGTCCTTTTTTCCCCTTGCCCTTGCCATGGCTTGCTTGAGCTGCCTGTTGCTGTTGCTCCACCGGCCTGAAAAGAAAAAGAAAAATGTTGTTTTAACATTCAAAGGTAAAACCTTGCAAAAACTTTGTACACATGTAGTAACAAAGTAACTTGCAGTTTTGACAATATGTATATCTGCATCATAACACACTAATATTATAAAGGCAAAAGTTTGTGTGTATGTTCGTTACTACTTCACACAAAAACTACGGACCGGATTTGGATAAAATTTGGTACACAGATAGTTAATCCAGGTTATAACCTGGATTATTACATAGGATATTTTTTATCCCGATTTTATCTTCCCGTGGATGAATAATTTTCGAGTTGTAGTGGGCAAAGCCGCTGGCAACAGCTAGCCATTATTATATGGAGATGGGACATAGAACCTGCACTGGGCCAGATCTTGAGAAAAATCCCTGCACACTTTTGAGGTTACTGACCATCAATTCATCATTGACTTTATCAACAACATTTCATGCTTTGTTGCTTTTATACTTAAAAGCAGTACTGATACAGTCAGTTAAGTGACATCAAAAAGGTGTGTGGGGCTTTATGTTCGGTAAACTGGCTCTTACAGTCCATTCCCCCTAGAGAGGAGGTCATTATCCCAACAATGAGAGAATTGTAGGCAGATTATGATATAGGAATCACCTATTTTGTCTTGTCTTCAGCTTGGGTATTGATTCTCCAATATGCTTCATCACAGCATCACGAGTAGGGAGCTCTGGTTTCACTGGAGTGCCATCATCATTCTTTAACTGCACCCTGATTCGCCCTCTGAACAATATTTCCTGTATTAAAAAAGAAGTGGAGTATTATTTACCTATGTCCAGCAGTGAATGTCTTTTGTCAATCAGGTAGGTATATTAATTAAACTAGCTAGCAAAACTCTGCAGACTAAATATAGTAAGTAAACCATCAGTAAATAAATGACAAAGTAGGGCATTTTTGCATCTTTGGGTTATGTCAGATTCTTAGTGACTAAAACCCTACTGAATTCTTCCGACTTACACACTTTGTTAGTCTGAAACTTATTTTATCTTAAATGCACTCTCTCTTGACCTCAATCTTGTCCTGAGGACAGAAATGAGGTTGACGATGAAACCCTAATTTGGGATTGTATGAGCTTGCAAACGCACTTAATACTAAAAACAAGTAGAACACAAATAAATATTACCTTGCTGGGCTCCCTAGGATACAGCTTGTTCTCCACTCCCACCCTGAGACCAGCTGCTACCACAACATCTCTGATCTCCTGGTGAGTTGGGTTCTCCACACAGTGCGACTTCGACAGCTTGCGGCCCTGGCCCAGTGTCTTCTTACTGTTCAAGTATGCTGGGTAAATACATACCCATCTGTAAAATTAAATGTTGATTGTTATTAAGGTACCAGACAATAAAATAACGAGTTTCCTATATAGCCTATAGGATTTTGGCTGGCAATAAACTAACTACACTTTCTCAATCACATTTAGCATAATATGTTGAAATCTAATAAAATGTTTAGTTTGCTCTTGGTCTGATTAATAAATTCATGATACTTAGCGTAGGGTACCTTTCCACATCGCTGTGTTTCTTTTCTGGATTCCAAGAAGTTATCATAGCAGCCATGATGTAGTTCTCATAAAGCCTTGCAAAAGATTTAGTGATTATTGATTTCTGTTATCAGTTTCTTTTAATTTTATCCAAATAAAATTCCTACTACAAACTAATAAATACGAGTTCAGTGACAGTGACGTTTTATTTCATTTCGTTCCACGTTCCATTTCAACATTTCGGAGCTTCGTTCAGAAATTATTGTTGCCATAACCAGACAACATAGACTATTTGTGACCAAAAATCAAGGAGTACTCAATGCCAATACTCAATAGCTGAAAATTGGTAGGATTGTTCGAAACACCATCTTTTTAAAATATATATATATTTCTTCTGTACGTGAGTTTATCACTAAATTCCTCCTATACGGCTGGACCTATTTTGATGAAAATTTTCGTGTGTGTTCAAGTGGATTCTCTCTATATTATATCTTTCAGATACCAGACGAGGACTTGCTTCGTAGCAAAGTATGTGGCTTAGGTTATAAAAGCTCTATCTAAGGGCAAGTCGCAAAAGTAATGGTTTAGATTTACAATTGGACCCGGTAGGTGGCGCTGCTGTCTGGTCAGGACGACGTTTGCCAGGTCCGCTAGCTATAATACATATATAAAAATAGTCTTCATCGATCCGACACCCGGAAAAAATTAAATTCGGGGTTAAAATCAATTTTCGAAACACAAGTTGTAGGGAATTTAATTCTTTACAATATTGATCACGCACACAAATAGCGAAAAACCCATAGGAAAACGAGATATTTGCAAAAATAACGATTTTTGTGACCTTTAACCCTGAGTAATTTTCTTTCCAGGTGTTGAATCGATGAGGACTTTTTACATTTCATTTAGAATGGTGTTTTGAGCAATACTACCAATTTTCAGCTGGGTGGGAATGAATGTAACCTCGCCCCTATTTTTGGTCTAATTTAACCGGACTAAAGTAATTAATTCTCTAAAATGCCTCACACAAAAACTAAATTCACCAGTAATCTCACTTCTTTCGTAAATTGGTCTAAATCATTGGGTTTAAGGGTTGCTATTGCTGCACACATTACGAAAAATCATAACGATCGGACGGTACAGTTTGAACTGCACAGTTTTCGTAGTGTTCACACACGTTAGAAAACTGTACGATTATTCATTCGTTGAGCTATGGCTTCGTCTGATGACGCGTTAGCAGTTGTTGGTAAAACAAGAAAAAAAATAAAAAGTATAAAAAATCAATAAAATGAAAACTGTTTTTGGTGTAACGAATATTTTTTCTCGAATTTTTCTTTCTTAGTATTGGCAACTCTGGAGAAATGTCAACAGTCACAAGTTTCGCTATTTACAAAAGAAAAAACTAACCTTGAAATAAGTTTTTTAAATATTCGGTGTTTGTGCCTTGAAATTGATTTAGAATAAAATAGAATTGAAAGTGCAATACGTTAAAAGTCTAATATATACTAGAATGTCTCTTTTAGTGGCAACTGATAAATATATTGTAGTAGCAAAAGAACTTCATGTTAATTTCTATGACTATTCAAACCATAAAATTATTAATATCCCGCTAACCCCCAAGCAACCTGAAAAAGATTATATATCTGATATTGCAATTTCGAATGATTCCACTTATTTAGCTGTCGTTACAGCAACATCAAAAAAACTCTTGGTTTATGATGTAGCTCAACTGGAACCAGAACAAACTTTTGATATACCAAGAAGTGCCAGTAGAATAAGATTCACAGTCGATAACTCACATATATTAGTGGCCGATAAAAGTGGCGATGTGCTTATTTATGACATTAAAAAAGAGAATTCTGGCACTAAACTTCTGGGGCACCTGAGTTTACTATTGGATGTTTTACAGTCAAATGATTCTAACTGCGTCATCTCATGTGACAGAGACGAAAAAATAAGAGTTTCCTGCTTTCCCAACACCTATAACATCCAGACATATTGCTTGGGCCATAAAGAATTTGTGAACCACATAGAACTTCTGCCTCACAATGATAAATTCTTGACAAGTTCCTCAGGGGATGGTTGTGTAAAAATCTGGGACTTCAGTGAAGGTAGACTGATTCACACAATTGATACCTCTAGTGATGTGAATGATGATCAGTTGAAGCAGAATTTCATAAATATTATGGACGAAGGTGGCATTGAAGTTACTGCCTTACCCATTGTACATTACACAGCATCTAAAATTGATAAAAAATCTAGTTTATTGGCTGTAACGGTGCAAATGTTTAATGCAGTCCTCATTTACACTGTACATAATATAGAAAACCAGTATAGCCACAAGTTAGAAGAAATACTAACATTACATAAATTCCCAAGTGCCATTAAACTACACAAAAACACACTTCTTATTTATGATGACACTGAGTACACTCTCATTGTATACAAACTAGAAGAAGCGAATGGGAACATTTCTGTTAAAGAAAGTAACAGAATAAAAGTGTTTGAAAACATAAATATTGAACGAGAAACTGATGAGAGCCAATTAGAGTCTATCAAAGTTTTATACAAAAGAAAATTTGATAATGTTCAAGAATATCAAGAAAGAAAAAAGCAAAGGCTAGAGAAAACTTCAAAATAACTAAATATTATGAACAATTTTGTTTGTTTATTATAATTGTTTAATCTGTTGGAATTGTTTTTTTTTTTGTTATTTGGCTTCCCACACAAATAAGTCATACATAACACCCTCCCTCCTCCTCAAGCTCTTCCCGTTTAAAAGAAAAATTGGTTGCTAAGTAAGTCAGTCCTAGCTTGTGTACCATACAGCCTTCAATTACATAACATATACAGGTGTGATGTAATGTAGTGTAGACTGTGTATGTTGTGCGTATGTGTTAGTGAAACCACTGCCCAAACCCTGTAAAGAACACAATTCTCCAAAGGGTCAGGGCAGTGATTTATTAGTGGCATTTTGGTTAGAATTCTAAGTCCGATGTAATGTGCACCACCTGGGAATGAAACTAAATCCCTAATTAGCCTTTCAGTCAACAGTCAGTAAAAATATTTCCTGGGGTATTAAAACAGCGATTTTGCACAACTACTAAACATTGTACTTCCGTTTCACGGGGCTGTAACTAGGGCTTTCGATATCTTTGTAACAAGGAGGTTCCAGATATAGATGGACCACTACAGAAAAGTATCCCTCATACTCATCACAATATCGAGACAACTCACTCTTGGAGTCTTGGCTTCGTTTTACGCCAGATAGGTAAGTGATTTTTATTTTATTGCAATGAGCGATCCGCCTCAACAGACACGATAAACGACTTTATTTTGCTTTACCTTATTATGCCGTATCAGCAGCGGCACTACTGTCGACGCAGTGGCTGAGCTATTGAACCGCTGCGCTGCGTGATCGCGGGTTCGATCTTCGCACGGCAGAAATATTTGCATGGCCAACAGGTTGTTGTTCCGGGTCTGGGTGTATAGTTTGTGTCATCATCATCATCTTCATTCTCCTGCCCTTAGCCGAATTCATTTGGGGTCAGCGGAGCATGTCATCTTCCATACTTGTCTGTTTGTCGTCATGTCATGAGACATATTTCTTGCTATATCATTCTTAACACTGGTCTTCGTCGACTCTTGAACCCATTCATCCAAATTCATACTCAAAACCTTTCTCACATGGTAAAACGTGAGGAAGATTTTACTATTACTGCGCATCACATATCCATACCACGACAACCGATTTCGACAACTTTTTAGTTACCGGGGCCACTTTCAGACTTCCTCTTATGTACTCATTTCTTATTTTATCCATTCGCGTAAGCCCACACATCCCCTAAGCATTCTCATCTCAGCCACATACAAATGCCTTTTTATTCATCCTTTTTATGGCCCAAGTGCCCAACATCCTGATCCATCAATACCAGACAGCAGGTATTCCATTGTTTTATAAATCTTCCCCATAAGTTAAAACAGGAATGCGGGAGTCGCAGATTGTTGTGACCTGCCTTCGGTTTTAGTTCTGCTGATTTTCCAGCAAACATTCTCCAGCTTCTGTTGTCATTTCTCCAATCTGCTCTGAATCTCAGGTCCATCTTCACCGACAAGAACAATATCATCGGCAATTGCATGCACCAGGGTGCCTATTCCTGTATGTCTGACGTCAAAGCATCCATAATCAATATGAAGATGTGTTTGGTTTGTTTACGAGTTTAAATAATTGTAAAAGCACCCGGAGAGAGCAGCGGTGGTCCCGATTTACGAACAGTAGGTCGTGGGTTCGAACCCAGGCAGGCACATTACTTTGTGTAATTTATTTCATCACCGCTGCTTTCAAAAACGGTGAAGGAAAAAATCGCGAGGAAACATGTCTTAAAACCAAAAAATTTGGAGACTACTACCAATCCGCACTGGGCCCGCGTGGTAGATTATAGCCCATTACCTCTCAAAGAGAGAGGAGGCCTATGTCCCAGCAATGGGAACATTAATAGGCTGATGATTATGAAACGCACCCATGATACAAGTCAAAAACAAGGCTTTTTGTCCTGTATCATGTGGGGCAACTTTTTTTTTAAACAAAGATTCCCAGATACTGGCATAAAATATTTAAGCATGAAGAGAAACCTACATCGCTTCACTTCAAAAGATTAGGTGTGTTTTACACAGCAAGTATAAGAGGCCTGAAACTACGTTGAGCGCGGTCCTATCCTACAAGTGCTCCGTTACGGGACCCGCGCCCACGTAACTGTGTCCGCCTCGCCCGTAACACGCACGGTTTTTTTTATCAATAACTATGTAATACACACAGGCTCTGATATAATCATTGGCAAAAAAATTCCCACACAAGCACAACTTTAAAATTGAACTAGCGACATTGCGTAAATAAGTTAATAATAAATAATTCTCAACGGGTGCCAGGCGCAGGCGCCCGCTTAATGCAGTTTTAGGCCTAAATATCTGTATACTATAAATACAGGTAATAGTGTGTTTCATAAATGAAACACTAAGTCAACCAGGTAATTATTTATTATCTTTGTTACAATTCAAATAAGAAATGTGAAATGTGCAAGTCTTATGAGGTTTTATAAAAATAAATGAACCTAAGTATATTTCAACATTAGTTAAGCTAACAAGTTAATCTAAGCCAATTCATTACGAAAACAAAAAAACCTAAAAATCACAATATCACATTTTAACTAAACACAACAAGGCATGTTATAACTAAGTTATAAGATTCTGGTATTTTTAATACTTATTGCTTTTTGAGAAGAGCAAAGTTCAACCTGGCAAAAGATTTAAGAAGTTCATCGAACTTTGATATATTTGTATTATTCAACTATAATAATACATATTTAGGTATCTAGTTTTTACAATCGCCATTATATCTAAATGCAATAAATACATACAATCTGGATCGTTTACGTTATTTACCTAGATTTAAGCACATTAGCAAAGTTGCGGAGCTGAGAGCCAAGATTGTCGATTTCGTTCAATACGCTATCAACTTCGTTTTTCAGTTCCATTAAATCAGGCAAATTGTTGCAATCCGGTACATTTAGTAGTGTTGTAAATATCTTGTCCCATAAGCCAACTTTCATGTACCTGAAATAAAAACGATTTAATGAGTATCTTGGAAATGTTGATCGATTTATTGCAAGGCACGTAACAATTTGACGGCACGGAAGGCACAGTGATCGATTGACTGATGCGCTGCGTGTCGCGGATTCGATTCCCGCATGGACAAAAATATTTGTATGGCCTACAGATATATGTTCCCGATCTAGGAGTTTGTGTATGAGTTTAAATGTTTGTAAATGCACCATGATACAGGAGAAATTCAAAGTGAAAAATATATATTACTTTTATGTTTCAAGTTGGGATTTTTTTCTGGTCAAAATTCAGATTGAACTCACCTTGGAAGTTTTTTGTCTATATTCCATTGTCCTAAGCGATTAGCTACTTTCATATAACTGCCCATTAAGATCACGTGTATTGTACCAGCTAAACAATACAGATCTGTCTGATAAGTCCAAGGCTTCCCTTCCCTCATCTCAGTGCAAGTGAAACCTTCTGTCGAGATAAGCTAGAAAAAAAAAACACGTCATAAATTGAAATTCAAGAGATCTTTAAGAATGATCCATCCTTTAGGAGCTTGTCTTTAAATAGATTATTTCAGTTTTTAGGGTTCAGTAATCAATATGAAACCCTTCAGTGACGAGGCGTGCCTATAAGGCAATCCCCACCGGCTTCCCTTTTAAAAACTAAGCAAAAATAAAAACAAAAAAGGAATAAAAAACTAATTATTATTCACTTTAGACCAATAGTATATTATCATCCATCCGTGGATAAAAATATTCAAGATAAACTTATGTCACCTTAATGTATCATAAGATTAAAAGTATTACAAAAATGCCAACATTTTTCATGCAAAGTAACAGCCAGCGCCAAATAACCCGGTGCTTGGGTGTCAGAATTAAGAACTAAATTCGTATGCACGATATCGCGACTCGTAACACGGTTTTGTAGCACTCAGTAAGCCGCATGTTATCGAGTTACGGCGGGCAGGAATCTAGACTATGTAGGGGAGAAACGACATAACTCCATCATTTAGGAACTGATTTTAGATTTTCAAAAAGCTGAAAATGAAAAGCCGCAGTCACACGTTTATAGGCAACAAACTAAACACTTTAATTAAGTGTGACTAGGCTTTTCTTTTTCAGCATCCTGAAAATCTTGTTTCATACTTATTCAGCGTCGTTTCCTTTTGTCGTTGTCGGGTTTAAGCTTTTAACTTATTTTATATAAACCGATTTTAAAAATTATTTTTTTATTCAAAAGAATATACTCCCCAGGTCCCATTCTCACCGTGTCAAAATCTGATGATGGAATCTCAGGAAAATCAAGTGCATCCCTCAAATTTTATAAGCACTACGTGTTTCGTGTTTTTTATGAAATAATTCAAGTATTCGCATCTGGCAGTCACCATCTCATGTTGATAGCTGATGATGGAAGGTTCGGAACTCCTTAACGGTTAAGAGTTGGAATGGGGACATTTATGTATTTGTATTCTTTCAGGTTATAGCTAGGTGAGCTGATTATGGAAGGAAGGCATGGCATGATGGAAGGTACAACTCCTCAATGGTTAGAAGTTGTAAGCAATAATAAGAGAAACTTGATTGAAGGTTAAGGTTTAGGTTTCTTGCTTGGTTGAATTTATGATGTGATGAAAAAAGATCTAGTTGGCGCCTACGACTTTTTTTCTGCTTTTCTGTTATAGTTGTCATTTTGCTGGTTTTCAGGGCGTAGGAATCGAAATGAAACAAAAAAAATAAATTCAACATGGCGCCGACGTAAATTTTCGGATTTTTGGCACGGGCGTCAATTTCGTGGTTTTAAACTCCTAAAACCACCTCTCTCCTCTCCTCATTTTCTGATAACGAAAATGAGGTTAAACAACCAGAAAAAATATCCAAATATAGAAAAAAAAACCCTTTTTTTATTCATCGGCTTCCCCTTTTTTAAACGTCACGCCTCGCCACTGAAACCCTTATAGTTTCGCCATATCCGTCTGTTTGTTTGTCTGTCCGTCCGTCCGCAATATATCTCTAAGACTTTTAGTACTAGAAAGCTGTAATTTGGCATGACTATACAAATGAGTTATGCCGCCGACAAAGTACTATAGTAAAATTGAGTTTATTTTTTTATTTTTGGGTATAAGTGGGGATGATTGCCGACAAAGTACTATAGTAAAATTGAGGTTTTTTTTTTTGGGTATCTAGACACATTAAAGTGGGGATGATTTTTTTTTAAGTCCATTGTGTGGGATGTCGTTGGAAAGGTCTTTAAAAAATATTGCGAGTTAGCTAAAAAAATTTTTAGATTAAAGAATTCGTTTGTGAAATATCTTCTTTTGTTGGACTCAAGTGTGGCAACCTATACCACCTATACGGGTTGTGTTTGGGCGTGGTAAAAAAATCATGGTAGTAGCATAAAAGAAAAACTATCACAGCTAAGTTGGCTATACAAGTTTACGAGTAATAGTCGACCAACTTTTAAAATGAAGTTGCATGAAATATTTCCCAATACATAATGTATGGAAGTGCAGGACTCAAAACTGCAAATATAAGTTTGTTTTATTTTTACAGGGTGGTTAATCAGTTTACTAAGTTCACATATTTTGATTGACATTGTTATTATTGACATTTCTATTATTGACATTGTTATTATTGACATTTATGCTTATTTTTTTTTTTTCATTATTATTTAGGTATTTATTTAATTCTTTAATACAATTTTAATGGGATTATCTGTTTAATGACTGCATGGGTTTTGTAGATTATAAATTTATCGTAAGTTTTGAAAATTGCAATCATTTGAAATTAGTTTTGTTACCTACATTATTGTGTGGCGAATCACTTCCATTATTGAAATTAATATTATTGACATTTTTGAATATTGTTTTTATTATTTTTCATGATTATTTTGACTTTTATACAATAATACAATTTTAATGAAATTACCTGCTTAATGACTGCATGATTATGATATTCAATTAATTTAAATACAAATAAATGTGTTACTTATATATTTTTGCACGCCGAAATTAAAGGCAGAATAAGAGAGCAATTTTATATATTTACCAACCTTCTGTACCTTATTTACGCAAATAAATTATTTTGATTTAATTTTGATGGGCAACTACGGAACCCTACATTATGCGTGGTCCGACATGCACTTGGCCGGTTTTTTTTTTAGTACTCTCTCTGCATTGTACACTTACCTCTCTAAATGTAGTGCCTTCAGGAAATAAGGACATGTCTATAGCACATCCCAGATCAATTAGTTGTAAAGATGGAGTTCTCCATTCCTGAGCAGGTCTGCAAAAAAAAGTGAAATTATAGAAACTAAGTGGCTTTTGCAACCCTACTAGTTCTTGAAATCATAAAAAATAAACGGCTATTTCATTAAGGGCCGGTTTTTCAATCGCCAGTTAACTTTTACCCGAGGAATAAATGTGATGTTCTGACAGATTGTCTATGCAAAAACTGTCAAAATAACTTATTCGTCAGATAAAAGTTAACTAGCGATTGAAAAACCGGCCCTAAGCCGCAAAATAGAATTATGACTAGTTATTACTTACATTTTCATTAACAAAAAATTGTCAGGCTTAATGTCTGCATGAATGATCTGCGCCTTATGAAGATAATGAATTATCGACAACATCTCTGACGTTAGTAAGATGACGATAAACTCATTTATACATTTAGAGGTAGCAGCCCTGATTTTATTAGCGACGTCTAACAGAGATCCATACTTGGAATATTCTGACACGAACAAACTGGCGTTATCTCCTAAGAAGGCCGTTGTTATATCCATGTACCCTGGAAGCTGTTTAACACATATTAGAAAAAAAAACATGTAAAAAATGATCAAAAAATAAACAATGAAAAAATAATTACCATGAATGGGTCTTTTATTCGCGATTTAATTTCCTGACAAATGTAGAATTCCCAAGGCCGACTCGGCTTTTGATATTTCGCAGCTACAGATTTATTACTATGCAAATCAAGACAAAGAAAAACAGCGCCGTAATTGCCTTTGCCTAGCTGCTTCTCAACTGATAATTTATTGTTTCCAACACTTACAACAGTTGTCAGTTGCACTTTAGGAACTGATCTGACTTCAACATATCCATCTGCATGAGTTTTATTTGGAAATTTGACATATTCTAGCAAAGAATTCAGAAGTTTTTTACTGAAAGGATCAATTTGTGCTGGGAATTCAATATCAGCTGGCCTAGGTATGTCACTGGTTTCCACTAAGGATATAGAATGAGTAGATTTGAATGCAGCACACTCCATAGAATTTTCACTATCCACATCCATTCCATATCCATCAGATTGTAAGTCTGAGTGTCTAGAATACACTGCTGAGATCCTATTATCTTTGCCGACAGAGTCTCTGCTATCCTCCGATTGAAATTCAACTCTATGTTCAAAGTCCAACTGCCTCTTTGAAATATCTTTTTGTTTATCAACAGCATGTGAAACCTTTGCAGATTGAATAGGTGTTCCTGTTTGTGCAGTCATACCATCTTTACTGTCAGAATCAGACATACCAGATGAGGGGGGTATCTGAGCCTGCTCAGGACTGGATACATACAAGTTTTTATGCATTTTTTGAGAAATACTCGGACTGTTCGTGAATTTAGGAGTATTGGCATTATCTTTGGGTTCATTTCTGTTTGAAATGAAGTTTAAATACTGGTTTGAAAAACCAATGTCTGGTGAATTCTGGCCAATTTTCACTGGATTTGGTTGGTCATGCCTCACATTCCTCAGTGCAGATGTAGGACTCTTATGTGTTGACGCATTCTTAGACACACTATTATTTTTACTTGATACACTTTGATCTGCTGCTGCAGCATTTTCTTGTCTCATGTGTAATTCAGCGGCTTCTGGCGGGATGTTTGCACCATGCGGCGCTGGACTGCGGTAATTACTTGGAGCAGTCTGAGGACTCTGATATATCTGGAACGACTGGTTGCTTTGAGTCCCATACCCAGCTGGAGAATTGTCAACCATTTGCTTAGGAGACTGCCTGTATGCACTTTGCATTGCATTAAAGCTTTGGTTGCTTGAATGGTTGGCATACATGTTTGAACTGTTGTATTGACTATGCATATTGTGGTAGCCCTGTTGGCTGTAAGCTTGAGTAGGTGGTGCAGCTACTGGGCTTGGTCTCTGATAGTACTGTGCATTTTGATATTGTGTCTGATGTGGAGGACTTTGGAAAACTGCTGGTTGCTGCTGCTGTTGGTGTTGTTGTTGCTGCTGTTGGTGTTGCTGCTGTTGATGTTGTTGTTGCTGCTGTTGATGTTGTTGTTGCTGCTGTTGGTGTTGTTGCTGTTGTTGTTGGTGTTGTTGCTGCTGCTGTTGGTGTTGTTGTTGCTGCTGTGGATGTTGCTGGTGCTGCTGTGGATGTTGCTGCTGCTGTTGCTGATTTACATAGATATGCTGTCTATCAGTTTGACTTGGATAATGATAATCCTGACGGCCAGCATAATTCTGTTGTGGACTCATCATTGCATGTCCCGGACTATGATAACCTACTTGATTGGAGTAAGTTGGACTCTGAAAACCAGGTGGAATGGCGTGAGGACTCTGCATTCCAGTATGTTGTGGACTATGGTAGGCATTAGAGTTAGGGCTCACATAGCCCTGTTGTGGCTGCTGATTCATCATCTGACTATTGGAATAGTTCTGTTGATAACTATAATTTTGCTGGTAATGTGCTGCATGCATCGATCGTTGCTGTGGAGAGTAGCCATTGTAGTTCGGTGGCATAGGCTTTTGGTACTGATGGTCGTGCGATGGGTACGGCGCTGACGTAGACCCAGCGGCTTTGTTTTCCGGCATCTCTCGCTTTTGCGGATGGATTCTGGCAAACTGTCCATTCAGCTGTCTAGGTTGAGAGGATAATGAACTCCTTTTCGAAGTTCCGGGTTGCTGAGATGGGTCGTTATTGTTGTACATAGAGTCGTAGTTTGTGGTGTAAGCAGTGAAATTTGTTCTTGTTGATTGTCCAGAAGAGCTAGATCCCGATTTACTGAAATCATTGAAAGCAGTAATTCAAATTTTACTGTTTTCTTATAAACATTACTTGAGATTGAAGAATCTTTCATACCTGTTATACTCTCTTGTAGCTTCCATGATTACAGAGAGTCCTGCTCCTTGATTGTCAACAGTTGCATGCTGATCAGTAGCATGTTGTCTAGAACTTTCTTCCCTTTTAATGAGTCCAGGGTCATGATGTTCAACGACACTCTCGTCCATACTAAATTTTGGCACAGAAGGAAATTTACTTGATTGATCAATGCAGGAGGATGGTTTCTTGAATTGGGACATGTTTGGTGTACTAGCATCCTTTATATTGAAATTGAAAACTTGGGTACAGGAAGGCTCTTCATAGTAAGCAGTTTTGTTAACCTGTCAATAAAAGAGAAAAAATACAATGTTAATTTGAAAAAATCTAATAAAATTAAATAATTTAAGGTATGTATCAACATACATTTTGCTGCCCAGCAGTTATATGTGCTTGAAATTTAGAAGCATTTTCTTTGTCTTGAGGCACAGTTTTCATTTCAGTAAGCTCATGTTTCTTCTTAGTATTGATAGCCATCGTAATAGATCTATCTTCGTGAATGTCAAAATTGGGAACTTCAAATTGCTGCACTACAGGCTGCACTATTGATGGTTCTGTAAAATATTGCAAATTATTAATAAATAAGTTCAAAATGTTTTCATCAAAACAAACATGGTCAAAGATTTATTTACCATTGTCATTGAAAAGATTTCTTAGTTCCCATCTGGCTTCTTTGGTGTTTACTGTTACAGAATCACCAAGGAGATTACCCATTAAGCTCCTATTGAATTCCTCCATCAAATTGTTTTTGCCATAATTTGGTACAGCATTTTCATTGCCATAATTATTGCTTGAAGTGAGCATTTCATTTTCTTTATCAGACATACTTGAAGGTGGTTTATAATTTTCATCAACTTTCTTGTTAGTCAGCTCACTAAATTCCTGAGAATCTAAGTTGACTAACACTTTAGGCTCACCAGGTGAATGCATGTTGGTTACTTTTGTGATGTTTTGTAATGTAGGCATGGTCAACGGCATCAGTTGTCCTAAGTGATCTTGTTCTGGATCCAAAGCACAATTAGCTAATGTTTCTAAAGCACTGCACTGAGCTAGTGTCTCATTAATATTTTCATAATTTTGTGGAACTTCAACCATTTCAGTATTATCAGTCTTCACTTTCCGCTCTAAATTATATTTTCTAGATCTTATTTCTTCTAAACTGTATTCTTGGTCATTAACATACACCTATGAAATATAATAAAGTTGTCATTAGCAAATTTGTTTACAATTTATTCAATTGCATAACAATAAATGTATGGGAATTCTAACCTCGGACTTATTATAACAAGGAATCTTCGTCGAATCTGGGGGATCAGGTACAGAGAGAGGCACAGTAAATGATAAGTCATCCACGCAATAAGGCATGTGATTGGCTGGCAGCCTAAGGCCGTCATGTTCATCTTCGTATGCTGAAAAAAAAAACAAATACATTTTTATAGCTCCATATTACAAAATAGTCTGGCTGATAAACTGACTACCAATCTTATGTGAGAATTACTTACGTGTAAAGGGTAAGGGTTGATGTGGAACAACATTAGTATGAACCATTTTAGTTTTAGGGTTGGTCCATATCCCAACTTCTTTCTGATTTTCAACATTGCTACAAGCCTGAACCAAGGATGCTGGGCCTGGGTCTTCAGCTATAGGGATAGCAGCTTGTGATGTTGATGGAGCATCCTATTAAGATGTTTTAAAAGTATTAAAAACGCAATCACAAGACTAAAATCAGCAATTGATTTTCGGTTAATTAGCAGTCTCTATTTACAAACATCATTCGTTGTTGAAAAAATCACATTGGAAAGGGAGAAAACGTTTTTAATGAAAAATTTCACAGTTTGAGTTAACAGTTCTGCTGCTATTTGAATTGATGGCTATCGTATTAAATTGATATGAGTAAATTTAAGATTAGTTTTGACATTAAAGTTCTTACCTCGTAAATGTTGACCATCACATTGGAGTTGGGTAGCCTATTGTCATAGTTGCCCGCTTGCTGCCTTACCACCCCAGGTACAACGCTCCTAACACTATCCCCCACCCTTTGTATAGGCACATTGGCGATGTTACGCCGCTTGAACGACTTCAATGATGTGAGAGCCATCCTAGTCTCAGCAAGAGCCGAAGCTGCCTTTCTTTTAGTAGGGGAATCATCATGTAACATTCTTTGGGCAAAGAATAGTTGAAAATTCCTGAAAACATTGTGTAAAGAGTGACTGCTAATAATTGAAGAACTGTTAAAACATTCCTGTTGAATTGAATGTTAAGGTTTGGTTACCAGGTTTACATCACAGATGAAATTGTAAAAAGAACACTGAATAATAAGATATCCTTGGCTAGTTGCCAATAAACTGAATTATATTAAATCACTAGAGCCTAGTGGAAAAACTGAAATAAATTACTTCACTTCTATGGTTTTAGTCTGGTATTAGTTACACAAGGCTAAGGTCATAGGAGGTCATAATAAAATTCGTTGATAAGTGGCCTAACCTCTGAACACAAAAAATGTGAAAATGTATTGAGCTACATGAACATCAATCAGTTTGCATCTTTGGATAATCTTATGTGTAAACTTGTCAGACTCTCTGCCATGACTCTGTTTGCAGCTTAGGATAATATGAACAAATATAAGCATGCCAAAAAGTATGGCAAAAGTATGCTTAAAAAATTAAGCTTTTCATTTAAAGTGAGTTCATTCTTTTCACACAAAACTCCTTTTCATTATAGGGTATATAATTTCGTAATAGACAGACAAAAACAAGTTAGAGATGCTGCTTAAAATGCCAACCCATCATGTTACATAATTGTTACTCTTATTACTTACATATGTGCCTGCTCCAGTTCATCTAAAGGTTGAGCTTTAGCCTGAAGACCTAACATGTACACCTGATTGGCTTTCTTATAGTCTCCAGACTCCTCGCAGTAGCATGACCATGCACGGTAGAATTCTGAGCATTCCACCCCAATACCAGTATTATAAAGCCTTTGATATATCTCCAAGGGGTTAGACAAACAGTCAACCTACAAATTAAATGTTAGATTATAGCATAAATAATAAATATCTATTAAGATATTATTATATCATACTAGATATTTTTCTCTTATTTTTCTTTTTCTTTTTTTCTTTGAGGAGCTCGTGGCTTAATAAGAACTGCCACTCAGGTCGATCTTTAGGTTAAGCTGCGCTTGCCTAGGTCGATCTGTGGATGGGTGACCGCCCATTACATACCGAGTTTCCTCCGTGCCTCGGAAAGCACGTTAAGCTGTTGGTCCCGGGTGCCATATATAGATCTTTGGCAGTCGTTACGGGTAGTCAGTGACCTGATAGTCTGACATCCAGTCTTACCAAAGGGTATCGTATTACCTAGTATTAACTGGGTTGTGGAGGTCAGATAGGCAGTCGCTCCATGTAAAATACTGGTACTCAGCTGCATCCGGTTAGACTGGAAGCCGACCCCAATATAGTTGGGAAAAGGCTAGGCAGATGATGACTAGATATTTTTCTCTAGTATGATATTATTATATCATACTAGATATTTTAATGAATTGGCTTGCAGGAAGAGTTACTATTAAAATCTGAACAATAAAAGCTCAAGGTAATCATTCTGTTTGCCACATAAAATCAATACAAAAAATGATTAATCTATAATCTGATTACTCTGCAAAAAGAATACTGTCTTCATAGAATCAGTAGCAATGCTTCATATCAGCATCTGTTTACGCTAGATAGGAAGGATCATCAAAGAAAAAGATGAACATTATGTTATTAATGTTGTATTTGAATTTGGATTAAATCTAGAAGCTGAAACACTAATAAGTAAGTAAATTGGTTGCCCACTTACATATTTTATCCATAGCTTTACGAATCTCCTATCTTGGTAGTACTTTTTTTCATTTTCAAACAACTGTAGACAGTCTTTTATCAACTTATCAATATGCCCTTCATGTCCATGTTTGGGAAAGCACTGTTCAACCCACTGGATGTAGTTGAACCAGGGATCCAAAGGATCAGTACCCTGGTAAAGCCTGATAGCTGCTTCATGTTCCCTGCAGGTCAATCATAGAAAAAGTTACTTTCTTGCCAAGAAAATCATCCAAATCGAGTCTTAATGCTAACATGCATACGAAATATATCCACAAAATACGCAAGAAACAAGTAACCATGATTTTTTTCCAATGAAGTTATTGTGGATAAAAAAAATGCTATATTATGAGTAAATTCATGGAATGTGAGATATACGCTTAAGTTTAAAAATAAGTTAAGAAAAACTTTACTCTTTTTGCAATTGCAGCTGTCTCTGGGCCTCCACATCCGACTGTGCTTGCAACGCTGTACCCAATTGCACAAGGTTTCTACCACCTCTCAGTGGTTGAATGTTTTCTTTACTAACGTCGATGTCCATTGTAGAACTAAAATAGCGCTGAAATATCACAGCATGAGGGATAAACACAGCACACTGAACCACAAAAAAGCGAAATATGGGTTTCGAGCCCGGCTTAACGTTTAAATTATTGTATCACGTAGATGATACAAGTTAACTTATTTTTTAAATAGACAGAATATGAAACTACGAGCAATTGTAAATTATTTAAAGTTTTTAGCTTTAAAAATCCGAAAAAAAAATTGGCGACTACCAACTGAAGTACCAAAAACTAACTCGAAATTGACATCACTCTATAGAGTTTCGGCGTCTATGACAGCATTTGAATTTTTACAAAATAAGTCCGTTACAGTGAGGGGCTGGCTTGGGACAGCCTCAGCCGGTGAGTAACTTACTTATTCACCTAAAGGTACCAAACTTCTTAAAATTTTAATTGCAGGATCATTATTAAAGGATAAAATTATAATTAGTTATAATCTTGTTTGTTCTAGGTTATATTATTGTTTAACGATAAAGTTGGCATTTTCAATAAATGTAAATAATCGTGTACTGGTTTAGCGGCGGCGAATTAAATATATCCTGAGTTCCCGACCAATGTTAATTTATATAACAACATATGCCTACTGAGATGCCTACCGTATCCTACGTTTAAAAATTTCTTTGTCTTCTGGTAAATAAACCGAAATGATTATCTGCATTTATCTCAGAAAGAAAATAGGCAGACGCGGTAAATTACGCATTTTTAAAAGTAATAACTGATTCCAGCGGAGTCGTGCGTCGCCAGCGTGGTGATCACGAATTAACTCGAGAGTTAAAAGGGGACCGACCAAATAATGGGGTGAAAAAAAAACCGCATTTGTCTGCCTCGGCTAGGTTATAGTCATTTATTTGATTAACGGAAAAATATAGCACATGAATATAAGCTAGGCGAGCTCATAATTTTGCTTCGATAGGTTGTACAGTTCATAGTTATGAGTTTAGATCTGGGGGCACGGCAGAGCCCCCGCCTTGTCAAGTAATAAAGTGGCACGGCCGTACCATCCTTTTCTCGAACCAGTTCAGGCCATTTTCGACCTCCTATAGCTTCGTTGTGGATAAAACTAGAAGCCTTTTTAGTAATCAATTAGACATTGTATGGACACGATATACAGTGTGATTCTTTATAATGTGCACATATCTAAATGAGGGAATCTATGCTTAATTTTATCGATGGAAAAAATATTTAAAAAATTCTAAATATTTTTTAATATTTTTTATGGAATTTTCAAAAATGTTGTCCGCTGTTGTGACCCCAATGTAAACAAAACGGTGTAACTTTTAAACTAAATTATCTATCGCGATGAAACAATTTTATGTAAAAAGTTATGAAAAAAAAAAGTTTTTTTAATCAAAAAACGTGTTTATTTTCAATTGAGGGTAGTTTTTTTCCACAATTTTCATTTTACGAGGACGCCTAATTGCTTCCAATCATTATGGAGTTTGTTTCATCGCGATAGATAATTTAGTTTAAAAGTTACACCGTTTTGTTTACACTGGGGTCACAGTAGCAGACAAAATTTTTAAAAATTCCATATAAAATATTTAGATTTTTTTAATAATTTTTCCGTCGATAAAATTAAGCATAGATTCCCCCATTTCGATATGTGCACATTATAAAGAATCACACTGTATTTCAAATTTTATTATGATGATATGGAACTGATCTGATGATGGAGCTGGTAGTTGGCCATATTAACTCCATTTTAGAATATCATAAACCCATCGAGTTTGGACTCGTTTGATTCATCTTGTCGAGTAGTTTGTCTTGAGATGGTGTCCAGGGTCTGTTGATGGAGCTGGAAGGTGGCCATAAGAATTTCGTTATAAAACGACATAACCCTATCGAGTTTGGACTCGTTTGATTTGTCTTGTCGAGAAGTTTGTCTTTAGATGATGTTCAGGGTTCTGAATAGTTCTGATGATGGAGCTGGAAGGTGGCCGTAGGAATTCCGTTATAAAACCACATAACCCCATCGAGTTTGAGCTCATTTGATTTGTCTTGATGAGTACTATATGTCTTTAGTTGGTAACCAGGATCTGATGATGGAGCTGGAAGGTGGCTATAGGAACTCTGTTATAGAACGACATAACCCTTCGAGTTTAGACTCGTTTGATTCGTTTTGACGAGTACTTTGTCTTTGGATGGTCTCCAAGATCTGTTGATGGAGCTTGAAGGTGGCCATAGGAATTCCGTTATAAAACATCTTGACAATGTCGAGTTTTTACTCGTTTGATTCAGCTTGGCGAGAGGGTACCTACTTTAGCAGTACTTCAAATCGATGAATAAGACTGCTCCAAATTCGGATAAACCTAAGTATGTATTGTTAATTCATTAAACGAAATAGATAGAATGAGAGACGCTACAACAAGAAATGAGATCCCACCTAAAACAAAACTTGTAAAAAAGCCAAGCCGCGCAACTAAGTTCTTTTACCGTAAAAAGTAGTGAGATCTATGTAATACCAAGTCAGTTAATATATTTAATCCCTACTTAAAAACCTTAACGGCCTTATTACAAAAGTGGTTAAACCTGGGTTTAACTTAGACTTGGTTTATCTCGCATGCCGTCACTTTCTTTTAAATATTATCGAAGTGAGACAGCATGCGAGATAAACCAAGTCTAAGTTAAACCCAGGTTTAACTACTTTTGTAATAAGGCGATTAATGTTTTAAATAAAAGGTTGACTTGGCCACTGCATCACATTGGCCAATGCAATGGCGATTAGCTATTACAATATGGCCTGTTTAACATTGTGAGCGAAAGGGAGTGTCAGACTTCTACTGACTAAAAACCACCCATGTTCCTTCTTAGCCCTTTATGTCGAGGCCGCGACAATTAATGTACAACCCGCGGCCCCGACGGGAAGGTGACACCTTGCGTTTTGTAAGAAGCTGTAATAATAATACAGTGTGATTCTTTATAATGTGCACATATCGAAATGAGGGAATCTATGCTTAATTTTATCGATGGAAAAAATATTTAAAAAATCTAAATATTTTTTAATATTTATTATGGAATTTTCAAAAATGTTGTCCGCTGTTGTGACCCCAATGTTAACAAAATGGTGTAACTTTTAAACTAAATTATCTATCGCGATGAAACAATTTTATGTAAAAAGTTATGAAAAAAAAAAGTTTTTTTGATCAAAAAACGTGTTTATTTTCAAAGGGTAGTTTTTTTCCACAATTTTCATTTTACGAGGACGCCTAATTGCTTCCAATCATTATGGAGTTTGTTTCATCGCGATAGATAATTTAGTTTAAAAGTTACACCGTTTTGTTTACACTGGGGTCACAGTAGCAGACAAAATTTTTAAAAATTCCATATAAAATATTAAAAAATATTTAGATTTTTTTAATAATTTTTCCGTCGATAAAATTAAGCATAGATTCCCCCATTTCGATATGTGCACATTATAAAGAATCACACTGTATATGAGATTAGAGTGTCAGAAGGAGGGAGAAGCAAGAGTGGGATAAAAGAGACATTAGCAAGAGCCTACGACAGTGAGACCGTAGACTTTTACCATAATGTATGCAAACATTTTATCTGTTCCTTTAAATTCCTTAGTACTTGATCAAGTTGAGATGGGTAACTGTGTCAGGGAGATATTATTGTTTCATTTGATTAAATAGTTATATATGGTAATAGTGCTTGTCCTGGGCTCTTGTTGTAACGGAGCTTGAGAAATTATTTCACTTCCGATTATTTTAATCAGCAACAGTTCAATTACAACTAGAATATCAATAAGGAAGTACAACTTTAGTTAGTACTAACTAGATCTATGTCTATCTATGTCACTGTCAGTGCCAGTCATGTCAACGTGCCTGTCAATATTGTTTGTTACTCGCCCAGTACTAAATAGTGCTCTGTGCCGATCGGTCTCTGTCCAATTTTGTTTTATCATTTTGGCTTTGAATGGTTTTTGTCAAAAAATACTAAAGCATAAGCTATCTTTGTTAAATAAGTGGTAAACCCAAAACGTAAGTTGTTGATTGTTATTAAAAAAAAAACAACCAACACCCAGCCAATAACATAGTTATATAGCTTTCTCGTATAATATTTCCAAAAACCTCCAGTATGTCGCTTCGTTTGCAAATGGAGAAGCAAAAAAAGCAGGAAGAAATGCGTCGCTTGATGGCTGAACGAAAAAAGAAGAATATTAAATCCACAAAAATAGATAACCCACTTGCAAAGTATAATAACACTGGACAGTTAATGTGTATACTTTGCAACACAGTAGTGCGGTCAGAAAATGTGTGGCAAGTGCACATGAATAGTAAACAACACAGAGAAAATGTTGAAAAAGCCAAACAATTAAAAGAATTGACAAATAATTTCACCGTTGGGAAATTAAAACATAAAAGTGGGAGTGTCCATGGAGATGCACCACCTGAAAAAAAGTTGAAAGGAATTCTGAAGAATGCTGAAACACAAATAGCTCCAATTCTTAAAAATAAAGCACCTCAAGTAATTACTTTCCATGATGAAGAAATCAAAAGGACTCCTTTGAACCTTTCTACGCCAACTCTTAGTAGTGAAGGTTTGTAATTTAGTGTAGTCTAAATTATCTTCCAATAAACTAAAAATGGTATCAAAAACTTGTTAACTGCTACTGTTTCCAAGTGACTGGTGGTGTTACCAGTTTGTATGGCAATGCTTAGCTTCTGGACTTGGTAAAATCCAGCTATTGGGACATGAGACATGCCAACTAAGTAAAAAGACTGTACATGTGAGTACTCAGACCCCAGTGTCCTCGAGTTTCAACCTCAAACACCTTGTAAATATAGGTAGTAAAAAATAAGGTTACTATTATAACACCACTTGAAGTTCTCAGCAGGTAAAATGAGCTGATCAAACTGTATTTTGCCAGACATTCTTGAGTAAATGAGAAAATAAAGGAAGAAACTTGCCAACAATGATTTATTATATTCTTGCAATATCTTCAACTTCATGGTTTCTCTTTGATATTAAATAGCATATTATAGGCTTTCTCAAGAATGGGGCTTACAAACACAAAAAATTACAAGGTATCTCTTCAGTTTTATTAATATTTAAAGTACAATTAATGACTTAATTAAAAATATCTTGCAGATGTCCCAACAGCCAGCACATCAGAAGTAGAGGGGACACAAGAACCAGAGCAACCCATTCCTGAAGGTTTCTTTGATGATCCTATTCTAGATGCCAAGGTATGCATTCAATTAATGAAATACCACTATAGGTGTAATTGCATCTTTTATTAAAATTCCCTCCATATACAACAATACCCCATTTATGGTGCAATGATAACACAATGAAACTTAAACTATTGCTATGTCTTACGTATGATAGACTCACAATATTAACATTTATAAAACCCTTGAAGTAAAATAAAGAAAACAAAACTTATTGCTCATAAAAATGTTCAAAGGATTCATGGATGTACTCGATCATATCGGAAGCTACCATACTTCGTCCTTTAACTGCAAAGGCTTTCTCATTGCACAATCTTATCAAACGACTTGCAGCATAGCACGACAGAGATGAAGCTAGTAGAACCTTATCTCCATTACAAGTACCAATATCAATTTTATCTTGGTTAGCTAAGGTCCAGTTTAGCATAACAGCTATAGCACCAGAGAGCAAGTCCCCTTGTCCACCACATCTTCTACCAGAGCCACCAATATTTGATTTCCACTGCACCGCAGGGTCTACACTGAATACTTCATCTATTGATCCTTTCTTAAATACAGTCACATATTTGCCCAACTGGCTCAACCCTGAAGGACCATTTGTTTTAGTGCAAAGTCTTTCAAATTCTATTTTGTTAGGAGTTAATATTACTGGAGACATAAATTCTTTCAATAAATGTGTTTTTTCAGTGATTAAAAACAATCCATCAGCATCTATAATGAGTGGGATTCGCTTTTCTCTTATGACCTCAATTAATTCTGTGACTACATGGAATATTTCTTTTTCTCTTCCTAGTCCTGGCCCTATGACTATTGCATGGAGCCTCTCTAGCCATTTTGAGATCTCGGGCACAGAATTTGGAAAGTCTAATAGGGGGTGCACTATTAGCTCTGGGCTGTAAGACTTTATAACAGTGGCAGAATCTCTAGTACAGAACACATGACTCAAGTCTGCTCCTACCTGGAAAGATAATAAGTTCCATAGCAATTACATTAAGATTATATTCCAATAATATCAAACTTAATAACAGAAACACTAACTCTTAATGCACTTATCCCAGCAAAGTATGGTGCGCCTGTATATTCGAATGATCCTCCAATAACTCCTATTCTTCCTGCTTGACCTTTATGACTACTGAGGTCCAAAGGTGGAATGCACGCTTTAGCGTTTTTTAACATCCATGAATCTTCCATTTTACTCTTGTATCGTATATTATTTGAATAAAACTGTTTTACTATTCTTGTCGGCCAACCTTGTGATATTAGCATTGATACTTGGTAATGAAATGTGATCAGAAAATACGCAAGTTCACCGTTACCTGAAATATTAATTCTTGGATTGAAAGATTAATAAACACAAGACAAAAGTCAAAATTCAGTGACTGTCACATTTTATTGCGTTCCAAGTCACACAGTTTTAAGCCAGCGGGTTTTGCAACATTTTAATTTTTTTATCATGGCCCTTGTTCGCGTTTAGTTCATTTCAGAATTCGTCGAGTTTTAAATGATAATGAATGTACATTATTTTGAGCACACGGTCATATCAGTACGATCAAATTATCTTGACAGGTCTGAACATAGGCTCTGCGAACTTTTACGCATGTATACTCGCGAAGAAAACTGTTATTGCAGATAAACAAATATACGATCAGAAAATATCTAATACAGTGAGAAAATACAAATGAAATAAATATCAAAACACTTTTAGATACGTAATCTACATTTTTAACTCCATTTTCTTTTTCCCCTTTCATATACTGAGTTAAATCGTAAATTTTTTTTCTCGCCTGGCGATTTAAAGACACTACTATGCTTTGGTGGCATATTTGACGAAATAAATGCCCACTAACTTTTCTAACCAATAATAACAAATAACAGTAATATTAAAAACAACGAACAAAAACACAACGAAAATTTTTCTAATCGAATGTGCTCAAGACAGAGATAGCAACACAAACACCAAACAAATGCTGTCGTGTGACTGAGATATAATACCTCGTACCGAATATTGCCGAACTTGCACGAAGGTCACGAAGTTAACAAAAAGAGATGTGCATGTGCATGTGCAATGGGTGTCGTTTAATCGATTATTCTTCGAATCGATTGAAATTAAGTAATAAAAAGATGTTTCTATTCAATTTTATATTGAGGTTTTAAATGTTCGTAAACATTCGTTATTCAAGAAGTCTGCAATAGATTTCTAAAATATAAGTAAATCATGTCTTTTAACAGGGGAAACATAATGTTACTATACATTTTTTTTCTAATAAAGACGAAAACTCAATTATTAATTATTAAATTCAATTTATTAGTTAATGTATTCACTTAAATATCTTCTAAACACTAATAATAACGTATTCCAAATAAAACTAATCGATTTCAATATTTGATCGTATAAAGGATTGATTGTGTTTATGTAAGGTGCATCTCTAGCCTAGACTACCGCCCCCCGAACTTCACCTCATGTCACCATTTGGTTCCTAATAAATGTTACTGCGCAGCGTTCTGCACGAAGTTCGGACCTGCCAAGATAATTTGTTCGAACTGTATGTAACTCGGCCGTATCTTTGAAATAAATGCCTACAGCCGCGCGCTACGTAAACATGCAATAGGGCTGCCTGCCTATTTTAATTACATTTGCCTACTTTGTGTTTCCATTTAGTTTTGTGATTGTAAATATACTTTTTTATAAATATCGTTATAAAATAAGCAAATAAAATACTTTGTGAATTGAATAGAAAGTGTTCAATAAAAATGCGTGTTGTTTTTTGATTGATAGATTTAATTAAAAAACCATGTTTATGTTTGAATAACAAATGGGTCATAACTTGCGACCGAAAAATATTTGCGCCTCGACTGAGACGTACGAAATGATTAATTATTAAATTTAAAAGTATAAAAAACGCATTCTAATAGTTACTGTGAAACTAAACAAATACGTGTACTGCTTAGCACTAACAAGAAATAACTAAAAATGTCTTTCAGGTACGGAATATTGAATATAAAGACCCAATAGAAGAGGAATGGGATAAGTTCCAGAAGGAAATAAAGGAAGAAGCAACCGCATCAGCAGAAATAATTGCAGGAGAACAGGAAGAAGCAACAGCTGAACGGCAAATTGATGAAATCGATGAACAAATCAGAATTTGGTCAAAGTGAGTAGGTACTTAGCCTACAATAGGGTAGTTGAAAAAAAAAATGTAATTACCTAGTCCGTCAGATAGATTTCCAAAATATATTGGACACAAGTTTCAATTGTTATTTTTACCAGAAAGTGACGTCACAAGCCCCTACTCATCCCTGACACGTTTTATTTTTGTCGATTTCTATTAATTCTAAAACAAAAAACACGTATCTAATTTTTTTCGATAATCTACCAGACGGACTAAACATAATCATATTTTTTTTTAGTCAGGAAACATCCCTTTCCTGGGCAAACAGCGTTCAACTTCAAACATTCGCACAATATAAAACATGTAGGAATGTGATATTTCTCTCTATTCTTTTAGTTGGAATGAAAAGGGCTTTGAATTTTTAGTATGGTATGTAGTCCGACCCTTCTCATCGAAAACGCATTTTGGTCATTCTTTAATTACGTGACACGACATTCTGTTTACTTACCTGTATTTATTTTTACAGAGTTCTAGACCTTGAATTAAAAAAGGATGAAACTAAAAAAACAAAACAAGATATGGAAAAAATGAGTGAAGATGATCAAGGAGATTCAGATAATGAAGATGATATTGATGAATTCTTAGACTGGCGAGCGAAAAAGTCATATACTTAACACATCATAATATACATAATGTACATTTATTTAAATAGTTTTCATATACCTAAGCTTGGCGTTTTTATTTGCAAAAAATATCTTCCTTTCATTTTAGGAAATACATCAAGAGTACCGACGATCTTAACATCCATTGTTCTACTTCGTAGCACGACGTAATGGATAAATCCAATAAAAATACATAATTTAAGTACCTACAAAACTAATATAAAAAAAAGGTCCATAACAAGGACGTAAACAAATAAGCAATTTAAAAATATAACTAAATAAATAATAAAAGAATACATAGATTGCATAACAATATTAATAGAATAAGTATATAAATAGATATATTCTTAGATTAATAGAATATAATTATAAAATAGATATTTTTAAGCCAACTTAATAATAAAAGAAACGCTCTTCCGCTCTTCCGCTGTACTTGTACAAACATTTGCTGTGCCCGACAGGGTCCATAATTGTGTCTAGAATTAATTTCCTTAACACCTGTTAATGTACATTATGGATTGCAATAAACAATTTGAATTTAAATTTGAATTTGACCATGATCGCATTCTTAACTTTAGATGGTAATAAAATTCTTTTAATTTTAACTATTTTATACCACTAACTATAAATTATATACATCTCTACAGTTCCCGTCAAATAACTTTGCCCCACTGAAGTTAGCTATTAGCATAGATCGCGCAGGTGCAGTTACGTAGAAAAGTGTTTCAACACAATAAATATATATTTTTAAAAGATAACGTAATTTTTATGGAAGAAAGAAAGAGGAAAAAACTAATACACAAAACTAAGTAACAATTTTAACAAGATAACAAATCTAAAACGACTAAGTAATAATAAAAACAAATAACAACATGTACAATAACGCAACACTTGTGGCATCGAATGTCTATCGTACGGAGCAAGCGGGACGCAAGCATGCATCAAAAGTAAACGAGTGAGTGAGACATAAAATCGCGCCGCCATAATGCCCGCCCCCATGTCTCGCGCATGCGCAGTTGCAGTTTTGTTCGTAATTTTGACTGCTGCGCAGCCACTCGTAGGCAACTTCAGAGGGGCACAGTTATTTGACACGAACTTTACTACCTTATTGGTAAATTGTTAGAAAAACAAAAATCATTTTCTGCCGAAAGCCAATGATTCTCTTAATTGACGCTAAATGGGGTTTAGACACACACGCACATGCATCGTGCTGGGAATCCAAATAAATGACTGATGATTATAAAGACTTTCATTTTTACCCAACTGCGGCGAAAGAAGGGTTATGTGTTTGGCGTGTATGATGTATGTCATTTTCTTTGTTCCCTCATAACTCCTCAACGGATGAAGGGATTTGAATAAAATATACGTCGTTAGATTCGTCTTGATGGCGCGAGTGCCATTGGCTACATTAAAATTAAAAAAAAAATAAAAAAACAAAAATATAAGACACTCAAACATTTAAAAGAAATTCAAAGTCACAAAACCTATAAACAAACACAAAAGTTAAATAAATCATCTGCGAAGAATTCTACGCGACCAACGAAAGAACAAACACAAAATAACTAAAAAGTTTATTTGAATATTCTTATATTCTAAGAAATGAAAATACAATGAACCCCAAGTTTCCAAGTTTTGTTTAATTTAAAATATGCTTGTTTTTTGCTTTTCAGTTTTTTCAGTCGGGTTTTTTAGTTTTTTAAATATTTTTTTTTTCATCTAATCAAACTCGGAGATCAAACTAGACAAACTTACATCTCGAGCATAGAGTAAAGTAATATTCGAGCCACGCTCGTGAGAGTAAGTTTTCAGGAAACCAGAGACAGGATTTATTTTTAACATGATACGCACACATGAAAATGTGAAATCTTGAGTAAATTATTTTCTTTGGGAGGGATATTGAGACTACGTTTAGTTTCAGCTGCAGCTCTAGATGTCATTCATGACATGATTCGACAGTTTCGGCGGTAGGTACCTATGGTTTGGGTCATTTGTTTGACAATTGACTGACAGCAACAAATATAATTTGTTTTGTGCAATTGGGTGTATTCACAAAATATAGATTTTTTCACACTTTTTTCGACGTTGATTGAACATAAATTCTCAAGAAGTTATTTCGAATTAAAATGTCAAGTGAAGATACTAATCAGTATCGGCAGTTTATAGGTCAATTGCAGAGAGAAGAGGAAAGGCCGGCCGCTTTAAATGATATCAAAAACTTACTTGCTTTCAAGCCTGCTGGTGAAGCTGTTGCTACAATACGAGATGTTGGAATATCTAAAATCGTTCAATGTCTCAATGTCGCAAACACGTATGTCAATTGGTTTTTTTCCTGTGTTGGTTACTTGCTTTTTACACTAACTAGTTCACGGAATAAATTGTTGAAATTTCACAGATCTCATGTGGACTTAACATGCGAAGTCTTAAGAACATGTTTCGAGAAGTTTCAAGCTGGGGATGTGGTGAAAAATTTTACAAGTCATGTCATGTACTTGCTTCGTCATGAAAAAAGTTGTGTGAGGAGACTTGCTGTTGATCAAGTCAGTAAAATGCTGTTTTATTTTAATGGGAAATAAGATAAAGTAATTTGTAATAGTTGATTATTAGAGTTGCGAATATTATTTATAATAGGTAATGTTCTTTCTAGGTGCGGAAGGCAGTTGCTACTGATCCCAACTCACTGCCTGTACCACAGTATATTGATGTGTTTGTTGCAGTAGCTCAAATGGTCAGTGATACAGATGTGGGTGTCGCCAATGAAGCTATTTTGATAACTTCCAATTTGCCAGTTGAGGCTTATCCTAAAGTTTTAGATGAAATGCGCATTGCACTTGAGTATAACAGCAGCAGCAAGTGTAATGTTTTTGAGGTAACTAATTGTTTACATATCAATTAAAAAACCGAATATAAAAGTACCTTTTTAAGGAGATCTCTTTTCTCTGTCTTTAATCAATTGATTAGAGGCCTATTATACAGAGGCATTTTATAGGTCTTTATTCTTTCAGGTTGTTGTCCACATTTCTATAAAATCGTATGAGCTGTTTAGACTATGTGCTGACTTGAATTATATTGATTTCATGGTATCAGAATTGCACACAGATGATATACTGTACCAAGTTAACATACTGGAACTGTTATCAAGATTGGTTCTCAAACCTCATGGCATCAATTATCTTGTGAAGAATGGAGAGCTTCAGAAGATTTTGGGTTATGTTACAGAGCTACAAAGTAATCCACTTCGAGGATTGTTGATACCAGGTACTAATTTTAAATTTAACCTAACATCACACCAGTAATCCCCAAAGATTTGGCAGAGGTGTACCTAATATTACCCCTACATTTTATTTATTTAATGAAAGGTAGCTTCACAGCTGACAGTACATTCAACTTAAAATTATTATATCTAAAAGAATACACCAATTAAGAGCATACACATTAAAAAAAAATTAAAAAAAGATGCTATACATGATTTTGTCTTCAGGTTACATGAAATTCTTTGGGTGCATTGCCCACAGCTACCCTAAAGAAATTTTCGAGAAACATTCTGCTGTTTTTGATACACTTTTCGAAGCAATTCAATCTAAAGATCCAGCGGTTTTGCCAGTTGCTTTGGATACTTTAGGATTTATTGGTACAACTGTGGAAGGGAAATTATGCTTAGCTGCACTAGGTATGTATGTTACAGCCCTTTTTGAAATATTCTGACTGATCAAATAATATTTCCATAAAATATTAATAAACTGCTTTTCTTTGTAGGGAGTAAATATACTCGAACTGTTGATAGTGTGAGTAAGCTCATCAGAAACAGTGATGCTGACACCAAGATACGCGCTTTACATTGCTTTGCTGGTTTAATGAGCATTGAAAAAGATCCAGCAGTGCTTGCCAATAATGTGACCCCAGGGACTACACACACAGGTTTACATCTTGTAGACCACAGAGTCACATTGATGACCCGCGAATGGTTCAGAACATTGGATCCTAAACCTATGGAAACTTTATTTGATATCTGCAAAAATCCATTTCCTGATATAAGACAAGCTGCGTTTTTATTGTTGGATGCTGTTTGTCAACACCAGTGGGGTGAAGAGATGGTAGCTCGCGCTGCAGGTAATTTTTTGATTTACTTCACTGTATTCAAATTTGAATTAGTTATGAATTATTAAGTTGTTATTACAAAATCTGCAAAAGTCAATGTTCCATTTTCTCCTGATGATAATGACTACAACTATTACATTTTTAGTGATGGAAAATAAAACAATTAGTTCCATTTAATTTTTTTACTGAAGAATACATTATTAAAAATTTATAAATCGGGTAGTTCAAACTTACACATAATTAATCACAAACAAATCTTAATAAATAAAAAATCTTTATTCTACTTTGCAGGTTTTATTGAATTCCTGCTGGATCGGTCAATAGGCTATACGAAAGAAACCAATGAAGCAAAGTATGACATTATCAAAAGATTGGCTCATTCACCTGCATTTGATACTGTAATTGTTGGAAGACTTCTGACTTATGTTGAACAAGGCCCATTTTATTCTGAAAGTCAGTTGGAAGTGGCAATGGAAGAAGGAGAATAAATATTACTCTTATGAATCTTAAAATGAATTTTTAGGGGTAAATATGACTTTTATTATTTTAACAATGTCAAGACTTTCTATAAAACGGGCGACTGCGAAAAAAATACTAAATTGGTAGTTCATTTAGATGTTTAGCACTTAAAAATGTAATGACATTGCTATAATGACAAAAACATGTATAAATCTGTCTGTATTTGTTGAATTTAAACAAAATGAGATGTATTTTGGTTTCAAAATTAGATGTAACTGTATAATTTAATAATTAAAAATACATAGAATTTATTTCCTTTTTTTAATTTTCGTTGGTGCAGTTTTTGCAGTTGCTTTTCTTTTAGTTGCCTTTGTTTTGCTGCCAGCGCCATATTTAGCAGCTAAGTCATCAATAAAAGAGTCTATTTGTTGAACCCTAGATTTTTGTCTCTCTTGTATCATAAGTTCCAGGCTGTTAGCACCTGAAAAATCAAATTGAATGTAAAACAAATCAAATGTCATACAATAAAAAATGTCTGCTGGAGGGTTATAAATGAAATGTATACCTGAATCAATTTGGTGCTGTTTTGCTATTTCTTCAGCAAGTTTAGCTTCGCGTTTCTCTTTAGCAATTCTTCGGAGTCGCTTTTTAGCTGGCTCATGAGTGAATGTTTTATATTCTGGTACTTCTCCATTTTTTATCATGTCCTAAAATGTAATTATACATTTATATATATTATTGAGTAATCTTTCTTGGAATAAAATAAACATTAGAAATTCTCGTGTTATGGTGTTAGTGGCCACACTACTTGGAAACGACTTCACCAACTTCAATGGAATTTTGAGTGTATATTCAGTAGGTATGAGAATAGGTTATAATCTATTTTTTTTCTAGGTAGGTAGTAGGTACTCACGTAGTAGATAGGAAAAAGGGTATAGCAATGCATAGTACAGCGGGTACAGCTTACTGTACTATGCATTGCTAAACCCTTTACAAAGAAATGGTATTATTTTACAAGAACACTAGGTAATTCAACAGACACTTCTGTTGCTCCAAATATAAGGCACTACCAACTAACTTTTTTTTTTTTTTTGGTGGTTGGAAAATCATTGAATAACCCCTCCGGCTCTTGGGCAGAGCGAAAGGGAGTGTCAGACCTAACCTAACTTTTGCATATTTATTTGTCTAATAATCAAACCAGTGCATAGTTAATAAAAAATTAAATGTTTAAAATTAATCATATTATTTATGGACTGAAATTTTTTAGTCAACTCATTTGCAATATTTATTGACATATTTAATTAATTATATAAAATAACTCGGCGATTAACCAGCTTGGTGAAGGTCGTTCTAGGTATCTTATACTATAAGAACAACCCAGGTGACCATAAGTGGTAAATCAAAGTTGGACTAGTGTTTTAGGAGGAGACTTATGAACATTGACACCCACAATTTTTTTATAAAAATAATAAGCCTACCAATTAGAGTAATACTACAAATTAGGTACTAAGCATTATGGAACACAGCTAGTAAAGAAGTAAATAATCTGTCCTTACATTCAGAAGCTCCCTAATTCTTGGTTCTTGATCAGTTCTTGCAAATTGCACATGGTCAACAATGTAATCCATATCACCCTTGGCAGTTAAATAAACTTGCTTGATGTCCTCTTTTTCCAATGCTGAGCCTGTAAATATAGATTGAATATTTGAGTCTTTTAATTCCTTTGTTTAAGACTAGCTTTTGCCCATAGCTTCACCCCCATTGAGAATTATGCCAATATATTCCATACAACTTTCATCCCCTATTTTACTTCCTTATGGAATGAATTTCGAAAATTACTTCCTTATTCCTTGTTTACATTATAAAGGAAACTCCTGTGCAAAATTTCAGTTTCTAGGTACAAAGGTTTGGGCTAGGCGTTGGCGAGCCAGTCAGTTAGTCAGGACTTCTCTTTTTATTTATATAGATAGATAATTTATCATTAATACTTACCAACATATTCTTTCTCATATGCCCTGATGTCTTCATCAGTGATTTTCTTAAACAAGACTCGCCAGTAACCAGACCAGTCTCTGTCAATAATAACATTAAAGTCTTCATCATCTACACTTTTGGTCTGATCATATATGGCCCTTTTGTCTTTGTCAGTGAGAATGGCATGGATACTTCCCAGAACTTTAAATTTCTCAGTAGCTTCCAGTTTTTCATCTTCATCTACTCTATCTGGATGCACTTTGAGTGATAAGCGGTGATAAGCCTTCTTCACTGCAATCGAAATTAAAATAGTAATATATTATCAAAAATAGTGTTATAACAATGGTTACTGAACTCAACTTATTGTGGATCTATGAATACTATATTTGCTATAAGTATGGCAGGAATCCAAAAACAAGCTGGTATTTTATAATATCTGGCTTACCATAATCATATCAACAGCAGATGGCAAGCACTATACGGAAAGTTTAATAAGTATAAAATGAAGTTGCCTAAGTTTGATAGTAGTTCTTTCATTGTTCTACCAATGCATGTAGTTATGAATATTATTGGCCTAGGAAGAACTTCGATAACTGACTCCTTACCTTCTTTGTCTGCAGCTGTTTCAGAAATTTGTAATACATCATAGAGATTCGATGTTTGGAAATATTTTTTACACAATTCTAGGAGACCCATCTTCACCGTTTTATAAAGACGAGGAGAGAGAAAAGCAGGCCTTCTTTTCAATTCGAAATTCCGAATAACAAATCTAATAACTACCAACAAACGCGCCAAATTAACCGGCAAAGCGAACGGAGTCTATAATGTCAAGTGTCAATGGTACGTCTTCTACAGTGTTGCCATATTGTGACAGTAATCGTTTGAAGTTGAACACTTTTTATGCATGGAAGTTGTAGGTACAGTTATACACTGATATGAATGAACGTGATGAAGGAACTAAACTTCTTTTTTAGTAGTACCCACATGTTATTATATCCATGCCGATAATAACCATGTTATTTCCACAAATATTTTAACATCTATAACGCCTTCAAATATGCCACGCGGGTGCAGCGCTACCATACCGCCGCGCTGCTTTGTTAATCCATTAAATAAAAATCCCACTTTATTTCAGCCTCTATGTATACCAGTCGATCAAGCGAAAATTCAATAACTGCAGTGCCAATCCAGAGGAAAAAGAGAAGCATCTGTGATGATTTTAATACAATATACTTCCACGGCATATGGCTATTAAGCGGTGGTCCTAGTGGGGACTCGGCTTCAGCGTTAAGCGGCTTCCCTGGGCTTCCCCATATTTAGGTCCGCACGGCTCCGTGAGGCCGAGCCTTGGGACCGTGGCTCGCAAGTGTGGGCGTGAGCAAGGCTTGAACCTTGTGGCTCATAGTAGCGACGGCGTTAGTGTTTAATTTCCACAGAAATAATTGTTATCTGTCGAAATAAAACACTAGTGAAATAATAGAGGTAAGGGTCACTTTAGCCTGCCCCACCGGAGTGTCGCCACGTTGCCGTCTTGGTAGGGCTTGTGTGTCTCAATGAACCTTGGAGCTCTGCCGGTAGATATACTCATGCCGAAAAGGTCCAAGTGTGGAGACCAGACAAAGAGGGACACGCGTGGGGCGCACCGCCCGGAAACGTGAACAGTGTTCGGGTTCTCGGGCGGTGTGCTTGTCGGAGGAAGAAACCTTACTTGCTGCACTCTGGTTCGCGTCTGCTCATCACTCGTGTCTGTGAGGGCAGCGAGTAGGCGGAGGGAGAGACAGGGACCATACCCTTTAAAAGGAACGAGGAAGCGCCCGGATGTCGCCATTGTGAGGATCGGCCGGGGGACACGGTGGGGCACACCGGCGGTCTGCTCCGCTTGGGCCGAACTCCGCCGTGTTTTCGTAGTGGTGATTGGCGGCGGCGACCTCTCGCGTCCAGCCCTGTTGCAAGCCATGGTCTGGGGCGAGATGGAATGGGACGCCGCCGTGGCCTCCTTGTGCGAAGCAGTGATGCTAGCGAATGAGGGGGCAGAGCGTGAGAGGATAGAACCTCTCGTTCTCGGGTCTCTTCCGGCAGAGGCGGCTTCGGGGGCCACGAGACGGCTTTCGGCCACCGTAGATGCTGTGTGGTGAGTAATGGGCTAGCTCGCCGTCCATCCGTCTTATGATGACGACAGGCCGTGTCGAAGCAGCGTTTGTGTTCCACGCACGCCTCAAGGAGATGTCGGCGACATGCAAGGGCCGACGCCCGTCGGGGCTGCGGGTTGTTGTAAGAGATACCGCGGACTCGACATAGAGGGCTAAGACCACATGGGTGGTTTTTAGTTAGTAAAAGTCTGACACAGGGAGTGTCAGACTTCGCTCTGCCCTAGAGTGGGAGGGGTTATTTGACGATTTTCAACCCGCCAAAAAAAAAGGGTAAGGGTAGCCCGGACGTTTTTTGCAATTGCAATAACGTCAAAGATCATTGATCCTCTCATTTCAGTTTATTTATGTGAAATAGGTACACAGTACCTACCTACTGGTTGAATGACGTTTTCATGAAATAAACTTCGTCTTCGATAGATGGTGTTGTTCATTTGAAGTCATTTTCTGAACCGTGGTGTTAACTAAAAATATGTTCCGTGAATAGTCATCAAATAAAAATTGACCAATTACACAGTGATTTCTGTTTTTTGTTGTAACACAATATGTACCTACGGCGTAAATATTTTTTTAAGTATTTAAATTGTGCTGCATAAAATTACACATTTATATAAAAAAATATATAAAGTTAGATATCCAAATAAAATTGGGTTCCGTAGTCAACAAGGAACCCTTACAGATTCGGCATGTCCGTCTGTCAGTCTGTCTGTCCGTCCGTCCGCACTATGACTCAGGCACTCTTAGTACTCTTAGTACTGGCATGAATATGCGACAAAGTGGTAAAATAAATAATTATGTTCTAGAAATTCTTTCAAAATTATATAAAATGTCAATCATCTGGAGATGAGAGAAGTCAGGTGGTGGAATTGGCAGTCTACGTCTGGAGCTGAAAGGCATTACAAGTCTTAAAATACCATAAGAGTGACCAGAGGAAGTTTTCCTCCTCTGAGGATTATAAGTTACGCTTATACGTGCCATAGCTTAATATCTGTTGCCCCTATAGGAGTGACGATCCTCCACCCTCCCTTATCATCTAAGAAAACTGACGTGCTCCGGTCCTCCGAGAGGAAGATTGACGGCCCCGCCTCCTCTGCTGCGATGATGAAGCCTGACGTCCCTCGACCCACTACTACAGCCTGAGGGATGGAAGACGAAGCCTAATTATACCTCGACCAGTCCTACCGAAGGAAGACGGAAGCCTGACGTCCCTCGGCCACTACTACAGCCGAGAGGGCCGCCTTTTCTCCATTTCATCGTATATTCATCTTCATTTTTGTTCACCACCTTCTCTGGCCTAGTGAGGGTTTAACTTCTAGCTCCGTATAGGTAGGCCCTATATGTTAGCTTAGTTCTAAATAATACATTCTTATAACTTGTCCCCTCGACTGTTTCTTTTAATAGCACTCCTCTCCAGACTTAAGTTAGGTAGGTTAGCTGTGTGACCTTACAGTTTTCTGGGTCCCACCAGGAAAATGTAACGTTACAACTGTCAATCGTCCAGCCACTGCGCCAACCATGCCGTCATATAGATGTGGTGTGGTGTTAGCCCTTTGTGTCGAGGCCGCTGTATCTCTTTCGAACAGCAAGGCCCGTGTCGTTGTTTTCTAAAGCTTTGCTATGACGAGCTTCACATTCTTCGATAATTTTGTTTTTCAGTTCTTCTGGCTTCGGAAGAGTGTCTCGTGTTTCGAGAGCGACTCTGAAATTCTCGTATTCGGATGAGAGACTGTACAACATTATTATTGTCAACAAGTCCTCGTTTATGGCTATATCCATGTCTGCCAGTTTGTCAACTAAGTCCGTGAATTTGTTCAGATGATCACGTACGTCGCGTCCTTCTAATTTTGTTAGGATCAGTTGTTTCAATAGGGATGCCTTTCGTGCAGGTCCCTTGCTGGTGTAGGTATCTTTCAGTTTTTCCCATAATGCTTTAGCTGTTGTGCAATGTTTAATTTGTTTGAGTTCAGAAGGAGCGATTAAAAGAATTAGTTCTGATCTTGCTTGTCTGTCACCTTCTTTGTCAGGTGTGTATACTTCACAGAAAATATTTAATTTGGATTCCTATTGTTTTTTGTTATCATCATTACATTTCTGTCACTAAAACTATTACGATTCACGACTCACAGTTCGGTAGGTAGGGTACATCAGTATAGTTAATAAGTTGTTGGCTATAACATCTTGGTACCTATACGTTATTGTTTTAGTTAGGTAGGTAATTTTCTAGTTAGTTTATCTCGGTTTAAATCATTGTAATTACTCTTGCCCCGACTGCGGCGAAGCCCAAAAGGAGGGTTATGTGTTTGGCGTGTATGTACCTATGTTCTTTTCTATGTTCCCTCATAACTCCTAAACGGATGAAGGGATTTGAATAAAATATACGTCGTTAGATTCGTCTTGTTGGCGCAAGTGTCACTGGCTAACGCAAATTAAAACTTAAAAATTGAGGGTCATATCGCGGATTTCAAAAAATAATAATTTTCCATTACCATCGAGTAGGGTATCAAAATGAAGGGTTTTTAAATGAGATTACAAAAATATAAAACACTTATATGTTTAAAAGAAATTCAAAGTCACAAACACAAAAGTAAAATCATCTGCGAAGAATTTTACGCGAACAACGAAAGAACAAAAACAAAATAGCTAAAAAGTTGGAAATAAAAAAATGTAGTTAAAAAACTGAAAAACCCGACTAAAAAAACAGAAAATCAAAAAACAAGCACATTTGAATTTAATTAAATATTAAATTATAAAATGAAAATAGAATGGACCCCGCCTACTTCCTAGTTTTGTTTAATTTAAAATGTGCTTGTTTTTTGCTTTTCTGTTTTTTTAAGTCGGGTTTTTTAGTTTTTAACTACTTTCTTTGTCGACGTATTATAATGTGCCCATGTAGGCTTAAGTGAAATAAAATATTTTGATTTATGAGTACAATCCCCATATAAAAAAAGATCGTTTACGTGTCTGTAGGCGCTGATTATTATTATTACTGTTCATTGAAAGAGAGTAAACTTAATACATTTAAGAGCACGAGAAAACCATTATTTGACATAATATAGCGTTTTATTGCTATGCGAAGCGAGTTTCTTATGCGTATAATAATAACAAACCTAGGAACTATTATTTGGATACAATTTAACGCCTATACACGTAATAATAAGGCTAATTTTTAAAATATTTAATGATTGTCGTTGTACTCATTTATCGATCTTTACCTTCAAATATCTCGGTAACGTGACACTTTGGGGCACCACGTTACTGGTCATTTTTTGTTCGTCTGTATGTCCTCTATCTAAACATACTACTTTCATCGTGGGTCGCGATTACGCAAAAAAATCAAAATGGCGGGCAGTTTGATATGCCAAATCGGTTCTATCCTCAGAACAAAAAAAAAAACTAAGATCACGTGTTTCCTAAATTGGCGGCATAATGTGAAGGGTATGTCGAATTTTCATCATGATTTTTGTTGTTTTCCTTTTTTCCCGTAAAGATGGAGAGCATGTCCTACGTCCATCTCTTGTTAGAATTTTGAGCCGAGCGTATGGTTGGTTGTGGTCATTTAATTTCATTCATTGGCATTGGCAGCGTCAGCGTGCTACCTACGTTTTATCTAGTTACATACCTACATAGAGCATACATTGTGGCAAGTTCAAAGGTTTACACACCTTCTTGGTAAAAAGAGGTACCTATTTCGAAAATCGTCTTTTCTAAGAAAGTACCTAGATATTATGTTTCCTACCTTCATTCATATACAACCTCTAGCCAGAAGTTGCGTTTGTTTCATTATAAAATCTCTAGTGTTTTTGACAGCTAACAAAGCATTTTCATATTTTCTCTTCATTGCTGAAATTTTTTAAATTATTGATACTGATTTACATTTGTTTGCATAATTTCCATGGATACTATTAAGCACACATCCGGTGATAATATAAGTTCTATATCTTCAAGGGAATTAAATGCTTCAAAACTGGATCAAGCAGAAGATGGTAAGCAATCGCCTAGATGTGAACGTGAAGATGAACTGGCAGAAAATAGTAAGCAATCGCCTAGATATGAAGATCCATCGACAGAAAATGAGAATGCTGAAGTAAGTCAGGCTGAAATTACGCCACAGATAATTGACGATAACGAAGCCAAAATGAAGGACAGAATAGCGCAGTGTAAAAACATTATTGAGTCATTAAAGCTTGAGCTTAACGAAGAAAAAGCGAAATTTGAAAAGCAAAGCAAGAATTCTTTTCGTCGTCTTGAAACACCCTCGAGATGCACGCCTAGTAATTTCCAGTGTGTTTCCTCATCCGGTGAGTTGGTGGAACCTTCGTATACCACCAATATGTACAGCGACAGTGTGGACATCAAGCTTAACTGTGATGAAAACTTAATGAAATATGAAAAACAACTTCAAAAATATCAGAATACTCTCAATCTTGCACAAATCGAGAAGAAAAATGCTATTAGAAAACAAATGTTAGCTAAAGCTTATCGACTGAAGCTTTTAGAAGTAGAAAACCAATGCAATATTGAACTGCTAAGGGTAAAGCAAAGTTTACAATGTTTGGAGCCGTTACAAATTATCGCTAGCAAGTGGAAAACTAATACAGATGAAATGTATGATATAAATACATTTGAGCTGATGCCCAGATATCCAGAACTTAGCGCTAATTCTAGTAGTGACGTAGCCTTTTATGAACTGGATATTATAGCACCTGCAGAACAAATTGAAAACGCTACTCTAGAAGACTCTATAGTTTCAGATTGAAGGAAAAATAGATTAGCTAGATTATTCAATGGCGGCTATTATTTATGGCTACTTCCTTGTTTAAAATTAATATGGAATAATAACAGCATATTTGTTAACATTTTACAATAATATCTTTACAATATTTAAAACGTACAAAAACGCGTAATGATATAATAAAAAATATTCCTGTGTATAAAACTTTCTTAGTCCTGAACTTAACCCTAAAATGCGATGATGGTCAAGAATTCAAGATGGTCTCGCCTTCAAATGAGCAAGTTACGTTGGCCGGTGATCAAATATTTCCTTTGTTTGCATAGACCGAGCAGAGTTTAGGCAGTTAGGTCATGATGAGCATTACACAGTTAGCCCACAGATCCACGGGAAATCATGGATCCACCCACGGAAGCTCCATCCTTACCTACATAGCAAGTCACTCATTTGACATTTCAGGCCAAAATGTGTAGGTATATTATTCGCAATCAATAGGATCGTTTGACTTCTTATCGTAGCTAGGTTTAGCTCTCGTAAACAAGGGTTCACTGAAGCTTTATGTGCAACCCTCGAAAGTCGGAATACGTTTTACCTGCTCCGCTACAAATACTAAGCTCTGGTGTAAATGGTAGATAGTTTTATAATTCGACTTCATCTCTTAGCCACGTCGCACGTTCTCGGTAGCATATTTAGAGGAAAAGCAGCCTTAACCTTATATAAACCTAAACACATAAATAAGTTTACTAACAATTCCCAAAAAACATAAAAATCAAAGTGTATGCAAAAATATACCTCATGGCTTGATAATTTGCACGCCACCAATCAAATCAATTACCAAAAACGGGTGTGAAACTCTGATTTCAATAAATCAAAAGCCAAGGAGGACCTCCACAGTGGACCACACACATCGAGGCACGCGCTTCGAATGCTGCTGACTTTTTATTCTCGCCGCTTGGGACTCGATCGTGTTCCTCGGCGCGGCTCAGCACCCGGTCGGCAAGCTCCCGACTGACATCACACACGTCTGCCTGCGCCCGCGCCCGTTCAGTTAGGAACTTGAACTTTATTTTAATAAGATTCCAATTTGTCAATTAGAGGGCATCGCATGAACCAAACAGGTTTGACTCCTTTACACCTTGTATCTTTATGAGTTTCATTTAAAAAGTGCTTTTGAATACCTAACTTGTTGAAGTGGATACAATGCAAAGATTCACCGCTTTTTTTATCCTACAGATGTAACTTTCTTTGTCTAGCAAATATTGACTATAGGGACTTATAAAAACAATTATTGTTAGTCCATGAAAGTTGTAGTTTCTTTGGCTTACGAGAATTACTTTTTTAAAGAGAGTCTTTGTTATTTTCTATGAATTTTGGATAGACTATATACATGCATACATTACATAAAATCACGCCTTTTTTCATGGGGGTAGGCAGAAACCACAGAACGCCACGTGCAATGATCCTTACATTCTGATAAACTACCTATATTTGGTAAGTAAAAACCTTTTTCGATTTCAAAGTAAATAACCGCATACCTCCTTCAGTTAGGGATACATGCATTCCATATTGAGCCTAGATACTATTAGGTAATACAAAATAGACGGTGTACGGAGAAACGCATTATTTTTCTGTGCATAAAGTATAAATAAACTTAATTTGCAAAAGAATTCAAAAGTGTAAGTATTCCTTCAAACTCGTGATGTTCTTTTAATGCGATAAGGATAGAAGTTATGCTTAAAGTTTAATTTTGTATGATTACAGGCTATCTACACACATGATTTAAATTAGACACCGGAAACGCCCTGAAAAGTGTTCGGAGTCATCTTCTGACACTCACTCACCTTCCGCTCTGCCCAAGAGCGGGAGAGGTTATTTGATGATTTCCCACTACCCCCAAAAAAAAGTCATCTGACATACCCAATTTCGTAAAGGTTTTCGATTACGTACGTACCTGCCTGATATACATTTATATGAAGAAACCTATGCTTAAAATATTTATTATGCGGTGGTTCTTGATAAACAAAAGAAAATAAATACAATATGTATAATGTGTTAAAAAATCAGACATTATTACGCTCCGGTAGCTACGCGCCGGCGATACGAAAGTATGCAAAGTATTTTGGCCAAGCAAGTTTTCGATTCTGCATCTCTGCAACCTTTAAACTTTAATTTTTTTTTCAACGGAGTTTGGAATGTAAGCCAATTCCATGTCTCTAGAAAGATATCTAAAGTATTTTAATCCATCTCTGACTAATTGCATACAGTATTTAAATAAATACGCAGCTTTGAAGTGGAAAAGAGGGCATTAGTCACTAGGTATCCTTTTTAATATGCACTGCTGGATGCGTTTGCAGGAAACCTTGTTTGTTGTCGGAGTAGGGAGATATCTCACTTCATCCGCGGCGTTGGTCGACACGGCACCCGTCTATGTGTACGAGCTCGAGAGTTTTATGGAAGAGTAAACAATTTAAAACACTACACGCCGGGCGTATTGGTCCAGCACTCTCCTCCATTAGCCTTAGCCGACACCTCGAGTCGCCGGTCCTTTGACGAAAATGATGTTTGTTCACAAGCGCAGTGACGAAGGTGCGGGCGCGACACTCGCTCACCACTTGGTACAGTTTGCTTTAGCTGCCTTACAGAGGAGAGGATGTTAATCGGCTTGTCGATCTTGTTTAGTTGTCTATGTGTGGGTAACTACATGTTTTTAGATAATAACCTCTTCTTGGATTGATTCTGGCTGTTTCCTTTCGGGCTGTCTCTTTTCGAAAAAAGAGTTGAATAGAATGGATTTGCAAATCGAACATTTTCTGAAAGTTTCGTAGGATGGTACACATTCTGCTGAAACTGAAAAACTGTTTTAGTAAAATGAAATACAAACTTTACGTATGTATCTAGAAAAATCTTGGATAGTCTTGAGATCTATTGACTCTGTTCTGTACTTCTGTCACCCCAGAGTTTTTGTTCCGCAACCCCAACACCAACGGAATTTATCTTTAGTTTTTCAAAACGCCTTAGATGCTTTTAAAACAGATATTTTAAATGCGATACCATAGAGCTTGTTTACTTTTTAAATTCCTGTCGAACGCAAATCCATTTGAAGTTATGAATGAGTGGTTTAAAGTTATGGCCGTTACAATAACATCCTTTGGTTATTGGGTTAGTTTATTGTATGCGAACTGTAGCTTTGTTGGAAGTCTCCGCTATCATCTCTGGCGCCAGAATTAGTGTAGGTGTTAACAGTCATTACACAATTTGTACCTCTTTGTTGTGGTCACTTCCTGCCCTTCCTTATTGACCAGTTCTTTTTTTTAATCTTTCCTATCTACATCAATTACTGTTCAGGGTGACTAAGTCCTTCAATAATTACATTTGGGTTGTGATTTGATTTTGGTTGAAAGTTTACAATCAGTTTGCTCAACAACCACTGCACTTAAGATATCTGTAACAGTATTGTCACTGTATTAACTCATAAAAACATCTAAATGTATTTTTTTTCAATTTCCAAAGTTTTTTAAATACTAGCTTTTACCCGCGACTGTGTAGAATATTTTACACACAATTTTTCCATCACTGAAAGAATTTTTGAAATCGGATGTTTGGTTTCAAAGACCTACCTTCTACATGCAAACTTTACGTCTTTTATAATATTAGTATAGATCCAGACAAAAATATATACGCGTGGAATTAATTTATAAACTTGTTCCCACGGGTATCATGCAAACCTAATAGTTATTTATGAAGTTGCCGCCGCATACATTAATGAGTTATCAGAATTGAAACAAAAGCACCTAAGAAGGCCGAAAAAATTTAAGACAAAGGGTTGCATCTTGCACTAGTCCTAGTTAATTGTTGCAGACCGGGAAAAAGTTGACGTCATCGGCTGTCTTCAGAGGTAGTTAAACAAGGAAGTTACTTATCGTCACCTATATCTTATCAGTGTCCGAAGCGCAAATCTTTGTGCACAAGGTGCGAGCACGTTGCGTTCGCACCCTTTTTGTTGAAAGTTTCTCATGGGTCTTTTCTGGGTAAAATCGATAAGGATGTGTGAAGGTCTGTCGTCATTTCTACTTAAAAGTAAAGTTGGGCTAATATGCATGATATGAATATAATTTATAACCTGTAGCAACCACGAATAATGTATCTGTCTATCAGTGTTTTTTTTTAAATTGAATCATTTGCTCTGAAGATAACCCTCTACATACAAACTTAGAAGCTTACAAACAAACAAATTTTACCTCTTTATAATAATAATAAAACTTTATTGCAGACCTCGGTCCATAATGAAAAACATCGGTGATTTGGCATTCGGTGATTATGAGATACTATAGGTGTTGCCAGCGGCTTCGCTCGCTACAACTCAAAAGTCATCCCACGGGAAGATAAAATCGGGATAAAAACTATCCAATGTGTTAATCCAGGTAATAAACTATCTATGTACTTACCAATTTTTTTCCAAATCCGTTCTGTAGTTTTTGCGTGAAAGAGTAACAAACATCCATCCATACATACATACATATTTACAAACTTTCGCGTTTATAAAATAGTAGGATGGGTATAAATTAGTATAGAGAAGCAAAATATAAGACACTTTCTAAACAGAAAAACAATTCTCTACGCGTCTTGTATTAGGCGTAAACGTAAAATACCTACTCAAAGGAATAAAGGATTTACTTATCAATGAATGTTTTAGTTATCAAGGATTAGTTATCAACTTATTACGCTTGATGCTCAGTAAAAGATTTTCCTTGTTATGTAAGCGATAAAGCAAAACAAGCCGGGCGTCAACGAAACGAATCTTGAGCTTTACGTATGACTTACGGGCGGATTATGCAGATTATGCATTTTATTACGCAAATGTAGTGTTGTTGCCTACAAATTGTGCCAAAGCTTTGTCTTTTGCATTAACATAAACAAAACTTCCTTTTCTGCTCTTCTTCATTTTCATAGGAGAGCGGGTGACTATTTTCGCTGAAAATAATGGCTCCTTTGAAATAGGGGCGTATAGTTACTTTAAAACACTATTTCTTACAGCTGCTAGATAGTTATGGATAACAGTTTTTTTTTAAAATAACACGATAGGTATGGAGATTAAACTTGGCGTTTGTATTTTGTTAATCTGTTTGCGGTCACAAATTAGTTGTAAAGCTGAGTTCCCGTTTTGTGTAGCAAGTTTACAGAACGCGAAAGTTTTAAACTTGCGCCGGTCGAAGGTCGACTATGAAACGACGATTGTATTTACTTACAAATGTAACAAGTAGTAAGTAGGAGGTATTTGAATGTCCTGATTAAATGCGCTTTTAGCTGGGGAGTTTGTTCCGCCACTTCTTCTTTCCAGCAAAAACACTAGGAAGTGTCGAAGGGGGGGGCGTTTTGGGGGACTGTCTATTGTAAATAAGTAAAGTAAAGTAAAGTAAATTTTGACGTTCGAAAAGTGCTGATTATCAGCCTAGTTTAAATAAATGAGTTTTGTTTTTTTTGCTCTTTTATGTAATGAAGGATTGAGAATACAAGTCCGCCACTCTATTCCCAAACTACTGCAACTCCTGAAAGCCAGAATCAACAGCAGAAACACCACGTCCAGACAATAACAAATTATGAAACCCCAGAGAAACAATTTCACTATCTTGGATCCCGCAACAAAATGAATCAGAAAGGATTTTTTTTTTGGGACAAGCTGTCCACTCTATTCCCAAACCACTGTAACTACTATTAACCAGAATCAACAGTGGCGACCACAAGAAAAGCGCCGGAAAATGAAACTCGACGAAGTCCCAGAGAAACGATTTAACTGTCTTGGATCCCGCAACGAAATAAATCAGAAAAGAATTGCGGAGGAGTAAGAAAATCATAATTTCCACTTAGTTATTAGCATATTAGCAGGAGTAGGTACTTACTATATTAGCAGGAGACAGAACAGAACAAGCCCAATAGGCACACAGGGACATATGCAACTGGGATAAGCCCAGTTGCCTAGCACCACGGATATTTTTGTCACTAATATTACTGGGTCCTATGTTGTGAGCTGTTATATTTGATTCCAATAATAGGTATGACAAAAATGCTTGAACGCACGTCAGAAAGGAATAGCAGAGGAGAAAAAAACATTAAGGACTAATCAAAGTAACATTACTTATTATGCAGTGACAACATATCATAACATCACGCCTGTTTCCCCGCAAGAATAAGCAGATGTCCTACATGACCTATACTACACCTATAGTGCCCGATTGATGGCAAAAGGCTCGGCAAACATAACTGGCGAAATGTGTGTGTCCTATTAGGTACACCTCTGCCTAACCCTTCGGGGATTTACGGGCGTGATGTTAAGTTATGTCTAACCTAAAGTGTATCAGTCAATTCATATCAGTTCTTCGTTGTGATTATTCATTTCATGTGTCTGGACTATACACCTCTCAGCTCTGACTCAACGCCATTACGTTGTAGTGCGGTGACAAACAATTAATCTTTGATCAATGGCGCTGAGCTAATATGAGACTACGACACTGATATCCCAATGAGTTAACGAGACTGCTATAAAGAGATGTGCGTAATCCTTTGTTGGTATCGTCTTGCTGATAATGTTCCAATTAAAATTAAACTGGGTGTGTTTTACTTTGGATATTTGATAACCATAACATCACGCCTGTAATCCCCGAAGGCTTAGGCAGAGGTGTACCTAATAGTACACCTACATTTCGCCAGTTATGTTTAAGTTCCATGTAATAGGGGGCGAGCCTATTGCCATCAACCGGGCACAAATACAGAGTGCTACTGAGAAATTCCTAATGAAAAAACCCAGTGACACTTTGCCCAATCCCTTAATCGAACCCAGGACCTCTTGCTATTTCTCTTCCTTTTGATATTTGATACTCAGGCATTTTTTTGAAAAGTTTAGAGTTCTTTTTCATTCAAGTTTTTATTTTTATTTATGTACTTATTACTCATTGCCTATGTCCAGACTCCAGATTTCAACCAGTGATTTTGGCAACTACCTACCTGATCATTTAACAGCACATTATACAAGGTAATATCCTTAACAATTCAATAATTAGGTGGTTTATCCGAGTACGACACTTTTATGGAATTTCCTGTAAAAGTAGGCCACATATGGGTAAACCATAGCAGTAAGTTACTAATGTTTTTGACACATTTTTTAACCACAGTAAGGAAGACGTTAAAAGCTAATTGTAGATGGCGACACCATAGCTGGGTCTCAATCTGACCAATGAGGTCAAACTATTTTGAAATATGAAATGACATTACCAGATTTTCAACCAATGACGATGCTTAGAACCAACTATTCTAGCGTTACTAATTTCTCAGTTGCCATCCCCATTGATCATAAATACCTCAAAATACCTGTAGCGTCGTAATCGTTACTCAATGGAAAACCCATACCTACTTACACATAACAGCATGTATATTATCGTCTTCTTATTCATATATATATAGGTATATAATATAATTACGAATTAGGGCAACGAGGACTACAGCAAGTTATGGAACACTAAGTCATAGGTACTCGTAGATGAAACACATGGTATTAAGGTACCTACTTGATGATGAATGACAGTATGACCATGTGAAACCTCGTGATCGGCTGTTTCCTCTACGTTTCCACTAAGATCATCTTGTCTTACGACTTTGGTTACTATGCGGAGACAAAGGGTCATTAGCTGCTTTAATAAGTCAATAAGTGGTTTGTGAGACCCCATATAGGCTATTCAAATAAAAATCAACTCTGGTCTGTTCTTGAAAGTATCAATATTATATGTGCAGTAATTATATTATTAATTTAAATTGCGAAGATGTTTGAACTAAGAAGGTACTTTAAAGGTAAACGCCTAGGGACGTGGAATAGATTATATTTTGGTTTCCTGAACACTAGGAACTTTTTTTTGGCAAGAGTTTCCAAATTCGATTGGTCCTGAAAAGAACCCTGAACTGTAAGTGTGCCGATTTACCTGAAAAAAAAAATGTTTATAATATAGATATGTAAGTTAAAGTTCAAATCTTATGGATTGAGAAAGTGAAACTTGAAAAGAGAACTATCTGTCAACTGTTTGTCATTTCCAAATGATCAGACCTCAAATTAATCGTGTTCACTATATATGTATTCCATGTTTCACTTGATACTTTAATAGCTTTTCAGTTGAAGCGCAATAAATTGCTAATATTTGGTGCATTCTGTTATTTATTTTGTGCATACCTTCAGTTTTAATATTTTTTTCATACAACTCTTCCAATATCAATAATTAACGGGTAGTTGCAAAAAATTTATGACATCAATTGTTATGCAAGTGGGGCAGGTAAGTGACAATAGGTAGGTAAGTGACAATCAGCTTCCCGACGCGGACGAAGCGAAAGCGAGATGTGAATGCAAGCGCTGCGGGTAGCGGGCTAGCGGCATGCTGCGGTGCGCGGCGCTCGGTGGTGGTGGCGCTGGGCGGTGAGCAAGGGATGCAGGCCGGGCTCGGTGGTGCACGGCGATCGGATCGGGCTGCGGCTGCCGGCTCTCAGTGTCGCTCAGATCGCGGCGCGCGTTGGTCGTGCGTCGAGCGCGTGTGGAGTGATGTCTGCGAGATGAGGCTGTCGCTGGTGCTACTGTGGCTGGGCGCGGCGGCGGCATGCGGCCCGAGCCGCGGCTACACCCGCCGCCAGGGTGCGCGCCGCATCACACCCCTGGTCTTCGGCCAGCACGACCCTAACATTAGTGAGAACAAAAACACAGCCAGTGGACTCCCTGAGGGTCGCATCACCAGAGACGACGATAGGTTCAAAGACTTAGTGCCGAATTATAATCCGGACATCGACTTCAGGGATGACGAGGGTACCGGTGCTGATCGCCTCATGACGCAGGTGAGTTTTCATAATTTCCAATGGATTTTCCTCTTGGTCTGAATGGACATGTAACTTCAGAGCCGACGGCATAGTGCAATCATTTGGGATCTTCAGTTTCAAATGTTTAATGGGCAGTGCAATAGTATGCAGGCCGTTATAATCGTTGGCAGTTGTCTTGCAAAACAATGGATTTCATGAAGTGTCCGCTGTTATGAAAACAGCTCCTTAGAGTGCGGGCAGGGACAATCGGCGATGTAAACATTACGCGCGTGGAACAATGGGAACAAATTGCGGGCGTTACGGTAGCTTCGTAGCGAGTGTTCCGATTGTAGCACTGCAATTACGTAGGCTTTGTCAACAAATATTTTGACTCTGTGACTAATGGATGAATGATGAATTCTTTACAATTTTGATGCCAGTTTCGGTGAATATATGGCCGTCATAAAATTTGGTGTCGAAGGCATTCAGTACGTGTGTTGTCATTCAAGATGCTTTGTGTAAATATAAAGACAACTTACGGGAAACTTATTGTTGAGGGTTGCTGTATTGTGCTATATTTTGGTTCGCTTCAGCATTACGTATTAGAACAAAGGTGAATCGTTTTTTATTTTACACGCATCAAATAATTAATTAAACATACCCTGAATTGTTTGAAACTACCTACTTTTGTAAGAAGATTCGGTCTTGTTTTGAATATTTTAGATTACAGGAGAACAGGTGATGCGCATTTTTTAACTGTGTGTTTATTGTATGGGTTCTACTTTTACACCTCACAAAAATATTTATGTATCAAACTATTTACCCACGTTAAGAGTTCAAACTGTTTACAAATCGAATGTTTATAAAACGCGCTTGCAATCGTGTCGATAGAATTATTTGATAGTAGAGTCATGTCCAAAAAAAGTGTACGTCAGGAAATGGTTAGGAAATGGTTTTGTCAAGAAATGTTAGGAAATGGTAAATGTAAAGGTGCGTACAGAATAATGAATAAAAATACGAAATGAATTATAATTTTTATATTCATATAACAGTTTTTTGTTTAGAACAATCAACATAAGCGCAATAAACAATCTTTAATAAAATGCAAACAAACTAATTAATAATAACACTAACTAAAAATTGCTGTAGAAAAATCAACATTTTGGTCACTTCCACATTAACGCTTTTGTCGCTGTGCACCAGTTAACGGCATCTAAAACAACCAAAATAAAATAACTATTTTATGAAAATAAATATATTCATTCAGTGAAACAAAAAGTATATTTACACGAATTTAGCACCCCCTTTTTTGAATAGGTTTATATAAAACAAAAACAACGATGCATAAAAAATAATATTTAAATCTGAATGAAAACAATATTCTTGTTATGTGACCTCGGCCTAATACTGAGTTACAATTTACTGACGTCAGGAAAGTCATGAAATTGTGTCACGAAGTTGGAGCGTCATAACCTAACTTTTCTTATAATTTTGCAGATTGTTTAATATACTCACTTCTACACAGTTATATCTCACGAAATGTTAAATTCCATAGGTCTACAATGTGAAACATGTTTTCAACTCACTTTTTTCGCAGTTCAAACAGCGTCAGTAAGCCGGTACGTTTTTTGTCCCATCACATGCAGCACACACAAAATTTAATTTTCTTTAGAGAACTGTCAAAAAAACAAGATGGCGAGCTTATTTGTGAGACGCATCGGTGTTGCCATAATCGATATTCATAACGACACCAAGGCTCAATGAAATTGTAAGAGTAAAAATCCGCGTCATTAAGTAGTGTCAGTAAATGGTTCGATTAATTCGGACATTTCTTTTCTACAGGTTTTTTATAGTTATTTATTTAATTTATCAATTAAAAAGCATAGAATCATGAGTTCACAGTTCTTGGTTTGCATATTTCGTTTAGACAAATATATAATAATAGTTATGAATAGTGCTGAAATTGATTATAAAAGTTGCAAAGGAAGAAAGACACTAATTTTTTTCATAAATTTCGCCATTTTTATACAATAAAATATTTTTTTTTCTATGATTTTATAGAGTTATAACTCTGTTTAAATATGAATTACTTAGTTAATATTCTGTTAAACTATTCTACCAGAAACCAATTTTGTTCTTGCAAAAATGGTCGAGATAACTTCATGGGACACTCCCACTAATGAAAATGTACAACTTTTTTGGATATGACTCTAGTATTTTTAATGACGCATTATTATCAATTTGGAAACTGACGATAAACTTTGCACATGGCCCGCTGAAAGGATAACTAAACTAAGTGTTGGTAAATTATAAACAAATAAGACCTTACTGTAAAATAAAGTCAGAAAAAAAAATATATTATAAATTTTTCTTTAAATCGTAAACATTTCGTTGTAAAACTATTTTCAAGCTACATTATGTACAACAACATAAGAGGTCTTGAATTAAAAATAATTTATTTATCCTATTTCATATGAAAGTAAGATAAGTGGCAAAATAATAAAATCAAGTTTTCAGTAAATTCGTGCGATTTGATGTGTTAGTGAACCATGAGGCGTGTCTATTTCGTCTGAGCTCACATGTAGCTATAAAAATCGTCTTAAAAGATTGCAGTTGTATATATATAATAAATGTACAGCTAGTTTAGGAGCTTGAACGTTTGTCGCCTACGATCAACATACTAACCTATTTCCTTCAGTTGACGCACAACAGAAAGATAAGCCATTTTCTTCGCTTTTCGTTAGTTGTCTTTCCATCAGCCACGCTTGTGATACTGTCTTTTTACTTCTCTTTGGAGCCTTAGAACTTTATTAGCTATCGTGATATGTTTAATAGTGGGTCAAGTTTACAGTTGTTAAACCAAGTTTCAGTAGTTTCCCACTTAAAGCCGGTCGAGTAAAACAAACTATCGATAAAAGCAGAACTATGTAGGTAGTTAATCTTGAAACCACGCTTGGCATTGCTGGGTTACTAGTTGACAAATCGCACTGTGTGTAGTGGCAGGTTGCCAACATAACTTGGTTAACAACTTGACGCACGGTTGGCGCAGTGGCGCAAGCAATGGACTGCTGCGCTGCGTGTCGCGGGTTCGATTCCCGCACGGAACAAATATTTGTATGACCTACAGATAGTTGTTCCGGGTCTGGGTATTTGTGTACGTGAGTTTAAATGTTTGTGAACGCACCCACGATACAGGAGAAATTCCTAGTGCGGGGCAAAGTTTAAAAAAAAAAAAAACTACTTTTAGTTAAGTTTTCAACTTTCCGGTCGTAATAAGCAGTTAATTATCAATTTTCTGTTTCTACATCCAAGTTTACATTTTTCACTTGTAAAGGCAAGTGAAAAATGTAAACTTGGACGGTGGGCTTACAAAACTGATTATAATAATAGTGTTCATCGATTCGTGCAAAACACTTCTAAATAGAGAGGTCTCTATGGTGTATAATATTTACGAACTCGTTATTATAGTTTACATGAGTAATTGACAATCGCGGTTAGCAAATAAGTACATCGTGCGTATCGTCAAAGAAACCGCGCGGATTCCTGCCAGCATCGCAGTAGTGGTTAGCGTTCCTATCTAGTTATCTACCTAGGTTTGCGTGGGTCTATAATGGTTATATCACTATATATATAAGATAAAGAAGGTACTATTCTGTCCGTCTCCAAGCAATCTCGTGAAGCACTAAATCGATAGAATCCGTGAATGACTCGCCGTTACGTTTACAGTAAAGCATTTAAGTTGGTTCACCCGAATGCGTTTGGCTTGAATTTCCCACGGCAAGCATTGGCTTGGATAATTTGTACTTATATAATTTTTTGTAAAGGAGATTGAATGAATTGGACATCGCTATCTATGATCTTAACGTAAGGAATCACATTAAGGCTGTGCTTAGTGGAAACAGGTTTAGTTTGAACGGAGAGGCAATGCCTATGTGCCTAGGCTAGACGAAACTATTGAAGATTCGCATGAGCCAGGGAATATCGATTGCTGAACATGTGAACATATTTTTGAGTCTTAACAAGCAGTGGATGGAGTCAAATATTGCCAACCTTAGACAAACTGTATTTTCTTCAAAAAGATATTTATTGTAAGGCTGATTTAAAATAAGATTAGGTATACCAACACTATCCTGTCAAGGCACTTTGACAAATGTTAGTCTTATGATTCATTCTGATTTACGTACTTCAGGAAGACGTTTGTCTTCCTGAAGTTTATCAATGAGGATTGATACTGAAGTTGTTACTACTTCAGGAATAAGTTACATGAGCTCTCCATGCTATTATAGAAAATGATAATTCCTAAATAACTCAAGGCTTTTACTAAAATAATTTTAGGAATCATAGCCACACCAATTTAACGCTAACTACTCTTAAATCAAGTAGTGATATCAGTGGGTATTTAATTTCTGAAGTTAGATTTTAATAAATAATGTGTGTAAAACCCTTGGCGAAGCCGAAAGGTAAATGTTCTACCCATTGCAGCGATGATTTTGTTGTTCCTTGCAACCATAGATATTTCCATTATATTATTATTCAAATATAACGAATAACATAAAACATTTAAATACATTACCCTATACAATTAAAATAATTATCCTACTTGTGCCAAATTCTAAAAAAAAAGAATATTGATAATGCTAGGTAATTTATTGAGTCTTGCTTGAGTGACCTCAATTGTAATCCTTAAATAAACAGGTTGTCTTATTAGTAATACAGGCAAATGTAAAAAGCAAGGTTCCTGTTATATTTGCCATAGAAAGAATTAATGCTTATATTCTTCTCCATACTATGAAGTTAGATAGTCATCCATGCGTCAGTTGCAAAACTGTGTAAGCACCTAATACTCATAACTTGTTATAAATCATATTTACACCTATTGTTTGTCTATCCATAAACTATGACAACAAGTTTATTCTGTATTTAGTAGGAAAATCGGTCATTGGCTGGAAAACTCATATTTCAGCCTTCAGCAAACCTGATGGACATTGGACAAGTATGTGTTTGGCCTCGCTCTAATGGCTTGTCAAACATGTGCGCGTGTTGACAAACAAATTCACCATCCAAGCTATACAGTTACTGGTACAATGTGGGTCAGATGTGACATTATATACTTAAAGGTCACTACTTAATTGATGCTTTCATACTTCATGTAAACAGTTCCCAAGTAAGTACCGAGATGTAGATAAGATATAATCAAGTAAGATCAACTGAACCGTACTGAAATATTCTTGGTCGCGGTAAAATATTACATTTGCATTTTATATATTTGCACATGTTGTGTTGCTTCTGGCACATGTTATCCGAAGTTATTTATGTCAGAAAGTGGAGTGCTAGTAAGAAGTAGAAGTAATATAAGTAACAGACATAGAATACATTTTTGCAACTCTATAAAATTACACTACGCCGAATTTCGCTACGCGTCGTCGTATCAATTTTAGTTGAACGGTCGGAAAAAACCTGGTGTATGATTTAAAGAAAAGTACTATTTCTTTGTGTTAATTAGAATAATCTTGCGTATTATGCACGTGCACTGTTGAAATAAAATCTACATTTTCCACTGTATTATATTTTGCTAAATTTTGTAAAAAATTGTAAAATAAGGATAAAGACTGAAATATATTAAATTAACACTTTTTAATTTACACAGCGAATTTGGACCTGTAAATTTCCTCAGTGAAACCTGACTGTAAGCAGTTGTAGGTAGTATAGGTACAATCATGCAGTAGCGCTACCTACAACTATAAAATAGTTATCCATTGACTAAATAGGTATAATTGACTTACAAACGTGGTAGGAAGAAATATATAAGTACAAGGAAATGAAATCACACAATGCATCATTATTTCTCACATTCTGAAATTCATTCTGTATTTTGAAATACTATTGTGGTCAGTCAGAAAGTGACACGTGCAATTACGCGTCATACGCAGTTCTGACATCTACAAGTATACCAATTCTGGTGGCATGACGTGGGAAAAACTGGAGTCAATCAATCCTGTAACATAGTATAACAGTCATGTTTATCAAATGTACTATTTCTGACCTCTAATAGTTTGATGCAATGTCAATCCATTGTAATTGGGACGTAATTGCAATGATTTACCGCTTTAGACAAGGTGTTTACAATCAATGCTCAACACATAAACTCAATACGGGTTAACGTCATCACACATAGTTCATAAGTCAACCTAAATCCTGAAATAGTGTTGAGGTGTTCAAGGATACTATTGTTTGAGCGACTATTTGTAAATAATGAGTCGAGACCGCGAGTTGATTGCACAGCAAATATTTTAATGGGCGTAGGTATCTTTAGGCGGAATCCAGTTATATGCAGATAATAATCGGTTGAAGGAATGTACGGACGATGAGGCGCGAGTATGCGTGTGTGCGTGGAAGAAAGGCCGGCGCGAATCCGGCGTCGCTCATGGTTATGTGCGCCGCGGGCAGCACATACTCGGAGCCGAGCTGAGCAGCCTTGCATTCGTAAAAATCTCCAAACCGGTTCGATGCGCCTCCATTACTTTCTTTCTGCCTCCACCGAGCCTCCCATTTAACTCGGGCCCACTTTTTATCAGGAATCGGTATCTCCGTCTAATAGTATTATTTATTTCTCATAAATAAGAGGGAATATAAGTAAAGTTAATGCGCACGGGAAGCGGTACATTACATGCCAGATGCTTCACAGATAAATGCGTTATGCTCTTTCCGTCGGTTGTTGTGTTGCGTAACGTGCGCGGTGACAGCTCGAGATTTATGCTACAGCTTCCACAAGCTTGTAATCTTTATTTACAAACAATTGCCCAGATTTACAACATCACCGCAGCGAAATATTAAATGGTACACAAGTGCACACTTTATGAATTTTGCGCAAGTATACAAGTATGTTGCATTACCTAATACACATATTATATGGTGATGCTAAGCCTCTTTGAGTGAATGTATAGCCGTCCACTATTCCACAATTTATTTCTAACTCAAAGCCATAATGAAAGTCTAGCATGTGAAAAGGAATATGAGTCGGTATTCCTGAGTAAAAATGGCTTAGCAATTGGCTGGTTGGCTAGCCAGCTAACCGCAGAATAGGCGCAGAACCACACCGGTTGCTCTCCTCCAATACCAATCGGAATTACTTGCCATTTTATGTAAGTTTTTATTTAATATTTTATATCCCTGGACGCGAATAAGCCGAAGGAGTAAGAAGGGGTGCGGCGGAGGCGCGGGGGTTGAGGGACATAAATATCTCGGTGATTTATGGGCAAGGCGGTCGCGGGATAGGTCAGCATTATTCAATTTCGTATTTGAGGCTCGAGTTACAATGAGCTTTTACTGCGGTGCGCGCGCGCAGATAGCGTAGCAATCCCACCCGCCACACTCGCTTTGTTATCTACTTTTTAAACCCTATTGTAATCCGGAGATTAGACGCGTGTTTGACATTCTCTTAAATAACGAAAACATTAATTAACACGGCATTTCTATATTTGTAGAACTGTTAGGAATTAACCTTAATTCTAAAAGCATGTTCTCAAGCCGAGCGGTAATTAAGTAGGTATGTCAATAGTTGGGTAAATCAAATAAACGTTTTATATGATGGTACCGTTTTAAACTTACTTAATTATCGATTGTTAATATTGATTTAATTTCATTGCCTGATACGCTAAAGTGGTTTAATTTGTTAGCGGCAAAGACACCGCCGTCCAAATTAGATACTTTTCGGCTTATTAGCGCAGGATAAAAAACGGAACGAGGCCCGATCGCTTTGTGAATAATTGACCATAATCAAATTAATCCTAAAATTCTACGGTGGGTTTACAACGTTGTAAAATGTTATAAAGACCTCTTAACAGGCGTATTATAACAACGCGTTTTTATCAACGGGCGCTTGCACTATCTACAACTCGAATGACGTGAACGTGAGTTTACAACGATTAAAAAGTTATAACTTTTCATACATGAAAAGTTATTTTATGATAGGATTATTCTGATGTTTCTTTCTACACTGAGTGATTTTTAGATAGTATACACATATTCTGATTAGGTCTTGTTTCAAATCCCATCTGGCAGGTTATTAAAATCAATTAAATAAACATTTTTGATGTTAGTAAAGTTTTTCAGTCTCGGATTAATCGCGTCGTTGTGAAATTCGGATATGCGCTCACCGCGAAATTGCTTTTTTATGTGCGATGTACTGTGAGTGATGTGTGTATTGAATTAATTAAAATGAGGATGCAGAATTTGATAATTTTACACATCCTTCCTTACATTCGAAATAGAAGATGTATGACTCTAGGTAGGTATTTAGCTCTAATGTTGTATATCCGTTTAATATTCGTTATGGCTACAAGAACAACTTTATGTACGCTATTTGTAATCGAATCGAATCTCGATAATTTGTGTCATGGAGTCCTGGTTTTGACCCCTAGGAAAAATGCTTATCAGTTTTGTTGGTATCTCAATAACCTGGAATCTTGATAAGCTACAACATGCGCATTTGAGTACCACGCTGCAGCGGGACTGTTCAGAAGATATACCGTGGCCCCGGACACAACGGGCTAAGAACTAAGAAAGTCCATTGGTAGGTTTTAGTCAGTACAAGTCTGACACACACCTCCGCTCCATTTAGAGCGGTAGGGGTCATTTCACGACTTTCCACCCATAAAGTTGGCGTTTAGGTTCTCTTTCGCTTTTCTCTATCGCTTAAAGAAATAAATGTATAAATTTAAAAATGTAGGATGTGATCTAAACAATGTTATAAAGCGGCACAAACTCGTGCTACTATTGTTTTGCGACGAGATAATTTAACCAAACAAGTAAATGACTTTATCATCAGATTAGTAGCAGGCCAATTTTATGTCTGCGGAAGTGACAAAAATGGCGTTCTTTCAACTAAAGTTTTATTATTAGTTGATGTAAAACAGCTATGTAGGTAATGTCGTCATTGTATTCAATTACTAGTTTTTGTTCGTGGCTTCCACGTAGAAGTCAGAAACATGGTAATGTGGATAAAAAGCTATAACCTAGCTAGATCACATGTCTACCTGTATACCAAAACTCATTGGAATCCGCTCAGCTGATAGCACGTTGTTAGAAATTAGCAGACAGATAAACAAACTAACAGAGTTTTCATTAATAATATCATCATCATCATATTTTTGCTTACGTCCCATGGTACTTGTCGGCGTAACACGTTCTTTTTTCTCAATATTGCTATTAATCGTCACGATATCACTTACTCCTTTTACTTTCATATCAACCCTCACACAATCCATCCATCGTTTTCTTGGTCTTCCTTTCCTACACAAAAATATTTATATTCATCACTCTTTTAATCACATGCGATTCGTTCCTCCTCATCACGTCGCCATGCCAAGGCAGTCGATTCCCTTTCAACTTCAGTTTCATGGGTAGGTTTCAGAGGCAGCCAGTAGGTGACCGAATCAAACAGCACAGTTTCCGTTGCAGTCTCATACAATACTGTGATAAATTCTAAAATGAATACAAGTACAAGATATATGTGATTTATTTACTATTGTTTGCATAACTTGCATGGAATCATCTGCTTGAGGTAAGGCAAGGAGCTCCGTAAGGTACTTTTCATACCGGACCATCGACTGTTCCTGACAATTAATTTCTTCAACGGCTGCTTGAAATCGGATTAATTGTTAACGCAGAATATCCTCAGCCTGTCCTTATTTACTGAGTATAATCTTTGTATGTTGTAACAACCACGTGGATGTAAAGTTATTTTTAGCTTCTATTGTTTACAAGTTCTTGTTTGATTTAAAATGATCTTGAAAAGTGGACTCTCAGGCTTTATAAAAACGTGTTGTCTAAGTTACTGTGTTTCTTTCCTTCCTTTGAAAGATAAAGTAAATTATAATTTTGCGTTTCATATAGAAGCCCTTTAACGTTCGCAAGTTGTCGGCGGACACTTGTTCAAACACGCGCCAAACTGTTCAAGTGATAGGTCTTTGAACCTCGGCCGTGTTTGCGGTTTGTTTTATATAGTTGCTTCTTAAGGTGGCGATAAATTAACGATTTGCATTTCTCTTACAAACGTAAACAGTCGTGATGTATGTAAACACAAGTGTGCTAATACCTTAACATAAATCAGACATTTAGTGAGCACTGCACAATGTATATGAGTAGATTGATATGAGTAGTTGTAGCTTGTTCTGTCTGAACACTTGCCGGGTAAACAAACCTTGGTGAAATGTAGCCGGCTACTCGGAAAAACTTATGATGCAGTGCATGACTTATTGCAGATTCAGTTATAATCTTGTGAGTAGGAACTCGCTGTACAGATTATCTTACAAGGAAAATGTACAAATGACAATAGATAATGCTTTGTGTCATGTTTGTGTCCTATCATTTGATAATACCAAGTTGTGTAAGCGCAACTTACGTGTACTGAACACTTGAATGCAGTACCTAATAGAAACATTTAGTAGTTTGTGCAGTAATAGAAATTATTTATTGCCTAGGAGATAGAGAATCATGCGGAGTGTTAATTTATTCCGTTAACTAGCCGCGTGCGAGACTCGTTGGTAAAACATAAACGCAGTATTACCATTAGAACAACTAATTACATAATCTTTAAACTCAATACCTACAGAGTAAAAATGAAAATCATGCTACAAGGTACGGTTTTTATTTGATTTGCGATTGTTTGAACAATTTTTACTTCCATTTTCTAATACAGATTTCGCTTTTCTTTATCAGGGATCAGTTGTAATATTCTAATCGTCAATATTAACGAATTTATGTCAAAGCAACGGTGCTAAAGTCAAAGAAATAAAAACTCATTTGATATCTATGGGACCCATAGATTTGTAAAATGCTTTGTTGACTATCCTTTTATATTATTTTTTTCATATGATCTCAAGCTCAACTAAAAGAAAAGAAAACCGAGTGGGTCGTCGCAAAAAGCGGTCCCCTGTGTTTGCTCGAGTGTCGTGTGTCTCCGACGTTCGTTTGTTTTAATTACTGCTGCAAATATTTGTCAGCTAGCTGTTTGTGGTTATCTTAGCGTTATCTGTCAAACCTCAGTCAATGCTAAGAGGCACGGGCTACACCACTACACCAGGCATGTTATGGATATGATGTTTCGGATTCGGATACGGATACGAAAATAAGAATAAAGTTCTACTGGATTCGGATACGGAAATTGGCATTTTATAACACAATCTGACAAGTGACGGCTCGGTCGGAGAAAACAAACTACTTGAAAATACCTTTAAAAAAGATGTTCTAAAAATAAAGAATAATAACTTGAACTCCACCTTTATCCGAAACATATATATCGGTTTCGTATACGGTTACGGAGCTCCATAACATCTCTGCACTGCACACATAATACGACGACCTGTTTTATGATTGTTCCGCTTTTCTCCCAGTTAATCTACCTACACGTTGCCCCTACTTATTTAATACCTACTATAGTATCTTTATAGTACCTAAACCACAGAAGATTCGTTTGCGATATAATATTATATTAGGTGTGGTTGCGATATTGAATCAGACATATTTTGTTTCGGAATTTGTGTCGGCTACAGATTAAGGAAATATGAATAATGTTATTTCACTTTTGACCTCTTTCCGCTGATTTTAATATGATACTTTATTATGTTTATTCACTTAGGTAAGTATTAGTAATGGATGAATGAATAAGATTTAGGAAATGTGCCAAGTTTTCCCAACAACCACATTTTCCTCGATTTCAATAATCTTAAGTTAGCATGTGTAGCTTGTATTTACCGTATTATAATGAAGCAGTAAAATCAAATTAAGCTTTCATTATCAAATTGCTGAGTTTGCTCTTTTCATAGTTACTTCCATCTATGTTCTATATCTTAACTGGTAACAGAACTGTTGACAGGCCTGATTTATTAAAATGTGATTAAAATATTCAACCTAAACTAGGTTGAATATTTTAAACGCGATTTATCAAACATGAACTCCGTAAAGAGGTCGTGAAAACATACAAAAAGTACACATCTCGATTTCATTTACTAGGTATTTTAGAAGCTTACCATGTACTAAAAAACTGTTTTTACAAGTAACCGGTTCCGTGTCCATAACTATTACGTATGATGAAACATTAGCCGCCACAATTTATGTGATGGTTACTTTGGCATCGTCAGCAAAGAGTTTTGATACATCTCGCCCGATCGTAAATCGAAGGGATTTCTATAGGAAATGTAGAGAAATGGAGCATTGTTAAAAATAGATTTAAGAAGGATAAATCCCAGCGTAAATTCGATAGAACTACATGAAAGACTTTACCCACATTTGACCTTATTTAAGAGGAGGAAGTGCAGCCACGACCAATAATGCGTATTCACGTAGCAATATTCAAACTAGATTTTCTCGTGAAACAAGAGTTTCTACTTTAAGGTAAACCTTATTTTCGTAATAGTATGATTTCGAAAATGGTATGTCTGTAATGATATAAGATAACAATCAATAGGTACAGTAGGAGGAAATAGATTTTTAAAAGTTTCTGCATGTAAACATATAAGTCCTCATGACTGTAGCTATGCGATAGCCAGAAAGCAGCTTCATCACTACATGTACAAATTATATATTAGTAGTAATTGCGACATGAATTAATCGATTACCTACTTTATTGGTCAACTGATACTTTCGGCTAATTAGGTTACGTTATATTTTCCCGCTAAGTAAATAGGCATCAAACATTAATAGGTAACCTATGCCTTCTGTAGGTAACTAGGTAGCTACCTATTCGTTTCCTGAAGCGAATGACGTCGGCAAGCAGGCGCCAACATCAATGAAAAGTCCAAAATGTATTGTCGGAGTGTGTTTATGTAAGATTGTTCGCATAATATCGAAATGTTAGAGCTTTAAAGTGCAATCCGTTTTGCGCTTACCGATGGATTTCGTTGATTTATTGCGATCCCTTCCCTCGTTTTATTTGACGTTATGATATATTGACTATGAAATAAATGCTATGCTGAGGTGATTCAACCGTACGAACTATCACTTAGGAATTTATGAATTAACCATGACTTCTAGTCAGTTCCTGATACTGTTCTGAAATGTATATTAACATGCACTGAAAGTCAATAGTGCTTCCTTCTGTAAGGTCTTAGGCCTTAGCAATTTTCGGGGAAATAGTTCCAATCTCCCATCCATACATTGATAATTTTATTAAAAGCTTACAAGTTACTTCATTGACTCCTACAACAGCTGCTCATCTCGTGGTGCCCGCAGCTACCACTCCATCATCATTTGCTGAATCGAAAATGCAATTACCGATTCTCCAAGTCAATAATGATAGACAACGATTAATGTACTTAAATTTCGAGTAAAAGCGGTCCGTAAAGGCTTAAGTGGCCGTAAAAATCAGGCAGGGCCAGAACTCAGCGTGTCGATCGGCACTTAAATCTTACACCCAATAAAAGTGCACGTTGGACTGGCTCAGGCCCGTAATTGGTCCTGCTGTACGATTACGCTCACAAGCGCGAGCGATCAGGCCCGAGTGCTCGGACAATACATTTACGACTCTCATTGGTCTCATTTAATGACGTGTGACAAGTACATGTAAAGAACAATGAGCATGTAATTGAGATTTTTACATTGTACAAAGATTTTCGCAAAGTATCGACGCTTGGTGAATGTGAGTTTTTGTAAGAGATGTTGTGGTTTTCTATCACTTTTTGTTGTAAGCCATTTTTTCAAGATGAAACTTGAGATTCATATAGTGAAGAACAAAGTTAACAATTGAGAGTCCCAAGTTTTTACCAATCTAAAGAATGAAAATCTTAACTTAACTTATCATAACTCATCCTTCGTAGTACAACATCAAAAGTCTTATTTTATGTATAAGCAACTATTTCTGTTTCATAGTTGAAAATGCCTAACAAATTAAAACGGCATTAACAGTTAATTGCGCCGATGAAAAGCTTCGGTCGTTGAGAGCTAGATCGCGACGCGCGCGCATGTCTACGAGCCGAGGCCAGAGGCGCCGCGGGACGCCCCCCGAGCCTCAAGCCGCCATCACTTTTATTTATATTTATTTACCTTCCCTTCATTCAACGAGGGCCGCCCTTTCGGCCCTTTTTGTCGTACCGTAATACGCCCGATACAAATATTGTGAAAGAGCCTGCGGTTTGGGTGAATTTATTGTGCTACGATTTGATGTAGCACCGATGACGCCCGCATTCTGGAAAGGACGGTTTTTAAATATACATCGGTTTGGTTAATGACAAAAAGGATGACTTTTGTGTCTTTGACTGCATTGAGAGAAAACCGACTGGTGCGGTTAAAGATTTGCGATACGCGTTAGGGTTCATGTGTAGGGTAACCTTAGTGCGGTCAGGGAATACGGACTTTCAGTTGAAGAGATCAGTGCTTATAAGAAGTAGTGCAATTTGGTTAAAGGAAGCATATAACGTTAAACGAAATCTGTAACTTTCACAAGATAAATTCCGTAGCGTCTCTCGTAGCGTAGCGCAGAGTACTGAAAAACAAATCGTAGCAATGTACCTCTCATAAATTACAGTAACATATTACCTCAACTTCTTGCTAACATCGATGACCATAATTTATTCAAATATTACTACAAAACAATGCAAAGATAAATCACTACAAATTGTTTAAAGTAAAGATCAAATCTTCACTCCATCTGTGACACGGCGGCGACGTTCACGTGCATCAGTTATCTATCATGATAAATGGCGTATTTATTTATCGGACGAGCCTAAATAGCTATGGTAATATTGGCCCTACAACAGCACAAAAGGTAACAAAACACAAAAGTTGAAAAAGGTAAACCGCACTATTTACAAAGTGGCTAGCGAGGACCACACAGCCACAATCGCGCCGCGCGTGCGACTCAGCCGCTTCACAATAAAAAAAATCGTTCCCAGCATAGATCTTTTTCGGTTATACATCTCGCATTTTGGTGGTGTGATTTGTGACGTTCGGAAATGTTAATGGCACGTCCTGTTGATTTCCTTTTGCGGTCTTATTATTTTTAGAGTATCAACTTCACGAACAGACTGAAAACCTGAAATGTTTCGTGAAATCGGTAAAGTGTATTTGGTTTAGAGTGTAATAGGAAGCGGTACTGGTTACGCGGAATATGTTAGGAACGCAAATCGTTTGGCTGCGCGCGCGCCGGCCGTTGTTTACGCGATCACGGCGCGCCGGCGCATCGCTGACGGACGTTGAACAGAAGTTGCCAGTCTTTGACACCGTGGCCGCACCCGGCCTCCAACTCGCTCTGAGTTTGAGAACAAACTTTTTTTAGCTAGTTATTTTTTAATAGTATTGTTATATTATTATTATATTATATATTATATATTATATTATTATTATTTCTGATTCTGTCCTATACTTCGCTAGATTATTGTGTGTAATTTGTACCGCTCTTTTCACATATTTTGAGTAGGGGTGTAATGTTTTCATCAGTTCAGTTTTTTGTTTTCACCGGAGGTCAATAGATTGGCAAAAGCTCATGCTCAGTCTTCTTTGAAAACGCAGATGTACCTAAACAGATTTCAGTGAGAAACATCTCGAATATGGATAACATCTGCTGAAATATGGATAGTATATTCTGGTTCCGACCTAGTGGACCAACTAACCCGTTGCTTTCAGATGCGTCTTTGGAAAATATTGGCAAAAACGTTTTCAATTAACGATGTTCGAAGTTTCTGATGGAGGAACTGCATCTCTAGCAAGTTCTCCCCGGAGCTTTCTCTGAGAATGAATCTTGGAAGTACTCTTGCGCATTGCCACGTCATGCTACATCAGGTTTATTCGTGCGGCTCATTACACACGTGTTTCAGTAGGTACACGTTATTAGCTACGTTTACACATGCACACATGCGCTACTTTGGGGTACATCTAATTGAACGTAGGCGCGGCGGCGGCGGGCGGCCTAACCTAATTTACATTAATGCAAACGAGGAGCATTGTTCAGGTGTGAAACGCCAGTGTCAACACACGGCCTCTACTCAAATAGTTTATTAGCTCCACCCAGTCTTGTTCTGGCGGACAGACCTTTGTGATACTGACAGCCCCCTAAAGACACGCATACTTAACGCTTAAATATGACTATTCAAGACGTCGCAGCCATATCTAATATACATTTACTGACATATCTAAATAACATCCGTACATACACACAAAAATGTTAAATATTTAACATGAGAATGTCTTCGATTCCTGGCACTGATATTACACTTCAGGTATCAGCTTTCACTTCTGTTTAACATCGAATTTAAATTCAATGAAAAGTCAAATATAAAACTGTTGGAACGGTTTAACACATCATTAATGTGAAAATTATTAAGAAGGCGTAATGAGGCATTTGTACATTATTTAATTTAGTTTTGCCTAACACCTATACCTTAACAATTCCACAAAGTGCACTAACGATTTTACGATCGCTTTACATCTGCTTTATAGGACCGTTTAAGAGACGATTTAACGCCTGTAAATGTTTTTGATTGTATGCGACAAATTGTGATGGTCAGGGTGTGGTGAGGTCGTTGACTGAGGTCCGTTACGGTCAGCTGAAACACAAGAAGATCGCAGCGGTCCCCAGTTTGTGTGACAAGCCGACGACAACGCGGCGGTCAGCACGCGCGGCTCACTCGACCGCACTGTGGTCGCACCAACCGTCCCGCAGTCGCGTAGTCGCCGCATCTAGCTCTATACTTTGTTTGGCACACATTTTACCTTTACAAAGTTTTTCTTACGATACGACCAAAAAAAAAAGCTCGCAAGTTATCTTCCTCAACATTCAAGACTTCATACTGTTCAATCAACCCTAAAATGTTTACTTTGAAAATACATTTTTAACAATGTACGTTAATCAGATGGCGAAGCCTTGCATAAAATGACGTCAGTTAAGAGACAATGGTCGATCATAAATTATAGTGACAATCTGCCACAACGGAAATTAATCTCGCCATGTCGAGTGTCATGTATATCGCAGTGGTCCGTCCGTAATAACATATAAAAAAATACCGATTGAGACCTCGTCGGAAGGTAAAGTGCATTCTTGTGTTAGTTTCTTGAAGTCAATTTGCGGGAATGTGCGAATGTGAGTGAGTATGCCAGTTGTTATTGTAACCATCTCGGAGCAGTTACATCCCGCTCGTGAATCATGCTTTTGTCTCGGCGGGAAATTATCATAGTAAATTATGTATTTGCTATTGTATATCATATTAAATGTCTTGCAAAAAATAGATAATGACTTTCACTATCGATAGTGCGGTTCGACGTAACGATTATTTAAATGTGAAATAGATATGGAAATGAGGTAGTATTCAGAATGTCATTGAGTCATGTCAAAGTTGTATTACCGTTAGAACGTAGGTGTGTGAAGCTCTGGTTGTAAATAAAAGAAATGCAACAAGTGATTTATTACTATTTCGAAACAAATGAAAGCTTGCATAACCATTATCTATCGGTTAAGGAAAACCCTACGATGAAACCGATCGAGGGCACGGCTTTACTGGAATTCAAACTGTTTACTCTATCGTACGGTAATTTATATTCGCACATATGGTAAATTTGAATAAGCTTACCGAAGCTTTTATCAAGATCCTATATTAGTAACAAGAATTATGAGTAATTTGTTTATTTTTATCCATAATTATATACAAATGGATAATTTTAGTAAAGTTTACTGAATAATATGTCATCACATGACAGAAGGTAAGACTGTTACCGCACTAGTAAGGCCTTACTAGTGCGGTAACAGTCTTACCTTTAAAAGTCAGTCGCTGCCTGTAATAAGTGATACAGAATGTACTACGTTAGGTTTAAGTGTCCATATAAAGAATTATTAATTATTTTTAACGGCAGTCAAAATGTTACGAATGTGCGCTTCTACAACGGCCGTGAACACGGTACACGGTTGTGGTCGAGTTCAAGGGAAGCACGAGAGAACGTTTTATGGGCAATATCTGCTGACGAATAACTAAAACGATAGTACACGTGCAACTCAGTGTTCCCACTCACTAAACTTTTACTACTTGTTAAGAATGTTTGAACGTTTTTCGACATGAATCACATGTTCCTAATTTCAGGAATGTACGTACGTCCTATGTACCGCTTCACCCACTTCTGATCAATTGTTTACGAGATCGGAAAATTTGTTTCCTTCAGTTTTCATTCGGAAATTCAATTGGTGTGGCAAACGACTCCACCCCGCAGCCAGCGGTATTAAAGATTTAATTTCAATTATCATAAAATCATTCAATTTCACTTTTTACATTTTCGTTTGTTGTAAAAAGGCTTCACGGGCATGTAATTGGTTTTCTTTATGGGTTGGTTGTTTATATGGGAAGGCATTGATGCGAGTCTTCGTATGCTACATGCTTTTATATTCCGCAACAGAAAATGTTTCCGAGTACGTACTACTTACCTACGTAAAGGAATTAGTTATGCAGGGAAGGCATTTACTAAATGAAAGTATCTATAAATCTGAAGTGGCATTGTATACGCGACACTGTAGTTGAACAATGGTTAAAGCGATGGAACTTTATTAGCGAAAACTATCAGGCTACAGGATTGTTCGTTTAAAGGTGAGAAATGCGCTTGTCGACTATCCGTACGCAAGGTTCATTACAATTGCTCACTGAAGCCTGATGGTGAAACAACTCGTTATTGTGAGGAAATCAACTGATGGCACTAATAGTTGTTGGTACCTACTTAGTTGTTGCAATTCATCTGCGGTCCTATGTGGTCATCTTTTTATATACTACACCTGTCGGTTTATAAATATAAAAGACTTCGTTGTTGAAACGATGTACGCAGAGTATTTGCAAACGAATTCAATGAGGATAGCGCCCCTTACTTAAGGTTTTATGTACATTAACCTGTGACATCCGTATAAATCGCCACTGAGTGGGCTTAGCCTGAATGTATTGATATAAGACTACGCGTTTGACATAAAGCTTATTTACGAACTACCGTGCAATAGAAAGGCATTCATATTGTAACGTTGGCTATATTTATAGGTTCGTGGTTGGCGCATGTGAAGCCTCAACCGCATGCGATTTGTTCTCACGCGGTTTGTATTCCTGTCCCACTCACTCACTCGAAAATTTGCCTCTGAGTCTCACTCATTTTGAGATTCAACACGCATTCTTCCTTTTTGATATTGTGCATTATTTACATTGAATCTTTCGAATAGATTTTTTTATGTATGCAAGCATTTCTTCAGCGTTGTTCCAACTGATAACAATAATTTGTATTTTCCATCAGTCTTAAAGTTCGAGTGCGACAAAATAAGTAGGTACATACCTACTTCCTGAAATCTTTAACCAGTTATTACATGTTTTAAATTGATTTACCTTGAAATGGTAATGACGTGCAAATGTGAAACGTAATACTTTCAATGCTCTGGATTTTTTCATTCGGTTGTTGTATTTAGGTAAGCTGAGCCGACATTATTTGGTCTAGCGACGATTGTCCCCAGCGGAACAATGCTTCGGTACGTTCGCGATTAATAAACTAATGGGTATAATTGTAACCCCGCGGCCAGTATGTTCACGTCATTATTTTGACTATGAACGATCGACTTCGTGCCTCCGATAAGGCACACTCGACGCAGTCGTGATTGTGTTTTATTGTTATTGAAACTGTCGCGGGAAAGTTGAACTTCCTTCTTTGCAAATGATAACATCAATTCATAAAAGGTCTTGCCACTTTTATTTTTTTTTCTCATTTAAAAATAAACGTGGGATAGTTTTCTTGGATTTAAATTTAGTTACTGTAGAAGATGCGATTATTTAGCGAGAAAGATAAAGCGGCGCAGTTGCAAGCTATTTGTAATTCCCAATGAGACGTAAATACAAAGTTATTGGTCATTGTTTTAATACTACGGCCGCTGCACCGGCTATAACTATTAAAATGCGCGATGCGTTGACCTGAAATGTTCTCGCAGATATCTGGAAACGTTCAAAGTACTTCAAAGCATATCGTCCGAAGTTGCTACTTTTACTCGCCAATATAATTCAAGGCTTCTTCTATTTCTTACATCTGTTTCTGTATCTTGGTAACAGAAACAGTTCTTATCCAAGAGTTTCGTAAACAGTTTAATATCTAACTAGATATGTATTGTAAAATATACATGTTGCTTTACAACAAATAATGTATAAAAAGAAGTAAAATCAAAATATTATTGATTGGAAAATATGAAAATTGTATAGTCAAATTGGCAGTAACGAACAACGCGAGTAAAATGTTGAGTATGAATGTAGATGGCTATAAGAGTGATTAAGACCAAAGAAACAATGGATGTAATAAGAGGGCATGTTGCGCCAACCCCAAATAAATTGGGATAAGGGCAGGAGAATGATGATGAGGAACAACGCTTGTTCATTAACTTAAATGGATAGTAGAAACCTAATCCCAACAATTAATCCTAGCTTAATTGAAAACGCATTTACCTTATGAGCTGTAGGTATAATAAAATGTTCGTATGATTTTAAGACATCATTCGTTCTTTGTGTTTAGAAACTAAATTGCCTAATTAGCACGGCCGTAAAGGTTTGCGTAACCGAAGATAATGGTGTACCTAGGTGCCGTCTAGTACCGGATTTTACCTACATTTGTTAGGTAATACAATACAAAATATTTAGCGAGTAGAATTATTGCTTCAATGAACTAGCTTCACGACATTATGTAACTTCGTAAGGACATATTTATTGTTGACCAAGTTAATTGCTTCGGCTAAAGTTCTCGAGGTTTAAGGAGACAAGGCGACTACAAATCCAACAATAGCTAACTATAATTATCACCTGCCGCGGTTCAGGAGTGGTCACTGCATGATTTACAATAAGACAAACCTTTACAACATTGTTTTGCACATGAGAATTCGATGTCGTAAAAAAATGAAGGTATTCTGAAAGGGCATTGTCATATTACATATTTTAAGACTGCAGTTGCAACACCATTTGTTTGTGCATAACATAAACAAAGATTACCAACAATCCGTTGTCAAAAAACAATCATTTATCAGTAATACTTATTTGCGCGAAGATGCGACGTTGGGTATCAAATCCATAAGGCGTGGTTGAATTAAATTTGAAATCGCAGAATTATCTCGGTCGGTTTGTAAGCGCAGGCGCAGTGTTTGGTGGCAATAAATTATCGCGTCGGAACACAAAAGATGGCATTGTGAAGTCGACACGGCGACGTCTGATAACGATCGCACGAGAGGACCGGGCGGCGGCGCGCGCGCATCTCGCCACCGCTGCGGTCTACGACACTAACCACTAGACACAAGGCGTAGAATCTTTAAAATGTTACTAAATGGAAAATAACTAAGCATTCATTATGAGGAATATGAAAGTGGAGACAAAAAGAAAAATCGTAGATCTGTATAAACAAAAGTGCTACGAAATAATGGCGTAGCACTCGGAAGGCATTTAAATAATATTAATTACTATACTTACTTTACTGCACAACTAACAAATTCAAACAAACAGCACTACAAATGAATTTCCTCCTTTAACTCCACGCTTGAGCGCTCACTAAGGAACTCTAAATGAAAAGACGTAAGAAAATATCTCCTTAGACTTGAAAACACATACATATTCAACATTAATGTGATCATGAAAAAGTTAATGGTGAATGTTTGATTTATCACGAGTCTCGGCGCAAGCGGTCCGCGACCCGGCTGTTCAGGCGACACGCTTTTGTGTCGCCGTCGTCGTTTTATGTCCAATTAATTTAAATAATAGCTGCCTCCCGACCTACCTGCCTGCGACTACCGCGACCCGTCTGTCGCATGTCGCAAGCGTCGCGGGTCGTCATGACAACCGACAACCGTCACATGTTCTACTTCATTTTCTACTCATTTGTTCCAAATGTTTCGATGATAGCTTGTCAATCATCTAGTTCCTTAAAGTGATACTTAATTATTCTGTGATGAATAGCATTGAAGTAAATTGCAGTAGATAAGGACTCAAATGTCAACGACAGAGTTCCTTATACCTACACGTGTAGTCAAACTTGTTTTTTCAAGGCTCAAAAACTAAAATGGGCCGACTGAAAGGTAGTAAACTTTTCTAGTAGGATCATAAGAGCTCGTTCTTATTCATATATGCAGTCCATTATGACCCTAAATAGTTATAAAGCGCTCTAGACTTTCAAATTAGCATGTCTTAAAAGTGGATTGATCGCTCAAAAGCCGCTCATTGTGTTCTCTAAGGGGGACATTTGTCTACCATTATTATTTCGGGCCGGTTTTTTCATGTACCTGCCTACATGGCGCCTAACTATTCATATTCAAATTAGTGTTTCTTGTTGGGTAATTTTTAACATTTATTTACAATTGTGTAATCCGATCACTTGAAAGATAAATTGAATGAGTCTTTGTAAGTGAGATAAATTGATGCTTTCCATACCACAATCGGGCGTTAATAATGATATCGAGTTCCTATGCAGTGCACTGGAGAAGCGGATACCGAACTGAGGGGAAACTGAGCTTTTATACGAAGTGATTGTGTGTTACGAACACGTCATTTATATACCTTCTGATCGCTGAGGAATTTAGTATAGGTAAGACATGATTATGACCAATAGAAACGATGAAGCCGGGCGGGTTTCCCGATGATCGCGGTGCTCCGGGCCGGCTGGCCGGGCCAGGCAGCTTATTCATTAACGCTCAGTTCCTCCCACCGGCGTCGGTCATTTTACTTTATTTATGACCGCCGACTCGAGGTGAGACCCCAATTTCGCATGCGCCCGTGGCTTGATAATTATACCCTAGCTGCGGCTGAAAAAGGTCGCTGTTTTATATTGAATATGAGTAATTCCACATGATACCCTTGGATACTATACAGCTAACGTTTGTGGTTAGCTAGGTAGATTACTTTAAGGCTGTAGACATACGGGATGTATTCTTCTTTATGTTTTAAGGTATTCTAGTAACATTTTAATCTTTAAAAAGTTCTGTTTCAGGAATTGTGAATATATACAGCGTTGATTTGCCAATGATTTTTGTTCTTTATAAGTTTTCTGATACGAGTAATCTTAAGCAGACAAAAAAACATCGATGGAGTTTATATTAAGTTAATATTTTTATTCTAGATTTGAGCTTTGGAAGCAGACGACTACAAATAATTTAAACTTGTTTGTAAGATAGGTAATAAACTATTTACCATGCATATATTTTTCTAATACTTTACAAAGTTATGAATTACATGCATCTAAAACCACCATGCATTTATAACCAGCAAGTTAGTTGCGTATGTAGATTCTCACTTTATTCGCAATACTGTCGCAACTAAGTTGGCTTAAGCTAGAACTAAGCTTACATAAATATTCCATTTTTCAACACTTCGCACTCGATATATTATGGGCGTATATAATAACCGGTTAATGTATGTATGCAATTTTTTATCCCTATAATGCGTTTGCCTCACAGGTAATCGTTTATCGCAGGCATGAATACTAAACGTCCTATTTATTGCAACCAATAAAATAAGTCAAACTCAACGGATACTCGAACGGGTATGTATGGATGTATATTTTATGGATAGTAATACTTTTAGATAGATAAGGTCAAGAATAAAATGATTTTTGACGAAGTCGATGACGCGCGAAGCTTTTACGTAGCGCGCGTAGCAATGCTTGGTGTTTAAGTGAAACTGGTTTAAACCACTGTATGCTTCAATAAATTAAAATAGCTTCAGATGGAATATAAAACAATCAAGCTATATATTATAAGTTTTGTTTGACGACGTGGAAACAGACCGGTGCAGCCGCAAATGTAGCGCTTGTGGAAATAAAGGACCGCTTCGTGACGGCGTGTCAACTAGCCGCAGAATGCTTAATGTCAAAGTGATTGCCATGTTTTTGTGGGCAAGTCTCTAACACACAAATCTAGGTTACACACATCATAAATACCCATTTGAGAAAACTGCCAAACATACAATAAACCTACATAGCCATAAAACCCAGAGATAACGTTACAAATGAAACAAATATTTTTCTTGGTACACGAGCATGAATTTATTAAAGATATCGAAGGTCCAAACACAAGAAGGTCGAAGGATGTGGTGGCAAAAAGCTCTCTCATGTCCGCGATGTCGAGATAACATTAAACTGAGCATTTGTTATCCTTATCTCATGTTGGAGCGTGGCTAATGTGCCTGGAGGCAGATACACCCGATCGATTTATGTCGCCCTGGCACCCACGACAAATTGATAATTAATTTTCCAACGACGCGTTTGAAGGTGCCGAATTATTTTTGCGAGGTCATTCATATCGCTTTATTTTAAATTGTGATCAACATTAAACTGGTTTAAGAAACGTAAATGTTTATATCTACTAAATTAATAAATCGTGCGGCCGCTTCTCGCCTGCTCACAATGACATTTGACTGATGTTCCACCGTACCTATGCATTGTTCACAAGATAAGCCGCATTAATTCTCGGTCATGCCACCTGATCGAGTTAATGTTTATTCTTTATGAAATAGTTTCTATTTACTGTGAGATCACGTTCAGTAACTGGATTTTCAGCAACTTGAAGTGCAAGCAGTGAAAAACCGCAGTCACTTAAGTCCCTAAAAATTTGTATTTCAAACTAAAATACTTATTCCTAAATGCAATTATTCGTAGCTTAAAGTTGTAGATACTGCAAAACAGGCATGGGAAAGCTAAATCATGAACGTAAACCTCCGTGGCGCGTAGAAGTGACACATTAAAAAGGTTATATGCAATCAAAAAGTTATGTCCCGCTCAGCTATTCTCACGCCCTCGCGCTAGCGCACACAAAAGCCTCATCTAATGGACGCCCATTGATAAAAACAGTTACTACCTCAAAATAAATAACAACACGCGACTCTCGAACGAATTATCTCGCGCTCTTTATGATAACCATTCTGAGGTCCTGTGACATGTCCTACAAAAACCAAAATGAATCATGTTTCGATAATGCGTCATCATATTAGAATAATATTTCAATAATGTTCGTTAAGTTAGTATAAAGCTGTCTATTTAAAGTGTTTTACGACCGTTGTCGCTGAATTCCACGCAAGTAGTGATGCGGAAACGACCGCAACATCTTAGTCCCACGTCAAATTGTCTCTTCGATAAATCATCAATAGATTTGATGCGCGTTACTACAACATGTAAACCAATATTCCATGAAACTCTACTCAGATATGTGAGACAGATCGCAAAGCAAATTGGAATCCTTTTGTTTATATTTAAGGTTTATAATTGTAGTTGTACGATAGACTAATGTTGCAAGGCATTACTTGAAAAAAACGAAAACCCTCTGTCGTCGGGTAATTTTGTAAAATTGTCGGAGACATCGGTTTTTATTTCGACCCAAAACAATCTAAAAACGTTCGATCTTTTGTGTAATACGACACTAACCGCGGACGACAGCCTGACACGACAGCGGTCAAAGCGCCCAGATTTAGGAATATAGGTATGCCATTTTATATCGACACTGATAGTGCACCTTTTGGTAGTGAAACATCTAGCTTAACAAGTTTTTTGTATATTGTCAAAACAAAGCAACAAAAGATAGTGACTTATCAGCACATTAGATACAGTAGTCATTTCACACTGATTATTTGAAAGAAAAAGACATGTGTCATAAAAATATGCGTGTGGAGCGACACATCGCCCCACAATGTGTCTGGTAAGCGCCGCTCTAATCCTTTAAAACAATGCTAATGGATCTACGTGAAGTCCACCGCCTTAAGTCCTGTCAACGCATTTAAACATTCGACGGATCGCCTTAACGCTTCGCTCGCCACCAATAAAGTTGACACTAAATTAGAACTTTTATTTCTTTTCTACCCGAAAGCACAAAATTGTAAATAAATATTTTATTATACTTGTTCACTGGACGCATTTTAGTGTGAGCGATGAACACGGGTTCACGTCAAAACATCTTTATCGGGTTATTTGTCTTATAAAATATTATCAAGAGGCTCCTCGGGACCGTCAGCAAAAGAGGACGTATAGTGTGATACGTGTGCGCTGTTTACTTAACACCCACGTGATGTGCTCACCTCGCTTTGGGCCGAGGGATAAACAATGAGAGAGGCGATTGCTCGTCAATGGTGTAACAAAGATGGTTTATTTTTCTTTGAAGTTGAGATCTCGATGAGAATAGGTTGTTAGGTGTGAATCATAGCGGCAGACCGTACCGCGGAGATTATGCGTGAGCCGCTCATCGGCGCGTACCAAATCCGACGCGACAAGCAGAATTATCAAGTTTTGATGTACTGATAAATCAATAACTCATTTAGATAACAGAGATGCGCTGAGAATCCGCTTTTAATGTTTATGTTTTAGATTTAGAATGAGCTTTGATGTTAGCTGAAGACACTGCGTATTATTTTGTTTTTAGATTTTGGATGTTAATATGCTAGGGCATTTGTTTAGGTGAAAATGTAAAATATTAGAATAAAGTTTCGAAAAAATGCTTTGTTTTATCTATTAGACGTGTGACAGCGATCATATGACAGTGGAGGCAGCAGCGACGGGCGGTGCAGCGCCAAGTTAAAAGCTCTGAACCGGTCGTGTCGGAAGGGGCGGGCATCGCCTCCCGCAATCACGTACTTGTCGCGTTTTCATCACCTGCTCGCTAAAAGTGACGTAATTACGGATGCAAATCGATCAACAGCAGTTATCAAGTCGACGAGGGTTGACGCTGGAAATTAGCGCGATACGCCGCCGGTTAATGTTTATAGCCTTCCGCGATTTAGCGAATATGGGTATTTACGACGATGTAGCGGACTAGCGGTAAGCAAGGCGCGCAGTTATGAGCTACTTCTAACCCCTTTCAGTTGTAAATTGATTATTTATATTTTCTTATAATGATGTTGCTTTTGTAGTTAACATTATTTATGAGGTAAGTTAAACCTATAAGAAACGCATAACCTAATAGGTGCAGGCACACCTTATTAAAATCACGTCTCTCTTTCTTAATGACAGTGAATAGTTGAGTGCAGTGTAATTATTAACATTAAAAAAAAACCATTTAAGAAAAGATTATACTTTTGACAAGAATGTTACAACAGGTTGCCAAATATAACTGAACTTGTTCACCTAACAAATACTTGCTGGTTCTTCGTCAAATCTTTCTTTGACTCTCTGCTATTTAGCAACATCTCTAAAACCATGTTATATTGGAATCACTATGCAAAGAGAACGGTGAAAACAAAGGATAAATATACGAAGTTGATCGATGTCGGAAGCGTGGATTCCATCGCTCATTCGGATGACTTGCAACAACTGAGCATGCTCTCATTGACTTCGCCATTGACCTCGAGTCAGCCAGACTTAGCGATCACAATAATATAAATTATGGTATTACATCCGTCTCCTGGGTATTAACAACTGTAAACATACAATAACGTAATATAAAACAGAACTTAACAGATCGGCCCCAGGGGTAAAGAAGGGTAACTGGAACCAATTATTTGTAAATAAGATATGAATAAGATAAGGTCCATTGTCATCTGTTTGGTACTTTTCCTCAATGAAGATTTTAAGATTTACGAAATACACACGTGAATTCAAAGGTACATTATGTTAATCACAAAGCCAATACGCATTCCTTGTAGAGGGAATGCAGCTAGTTATAATGTAACACGTATGACAACGACTTGTAAGCAAATGGTGATGTTAATAATTGTTATTCAGTGTATTCTAAACACAGGTACAAGAGTAAACTTGGTTGTACCTTGTAAGACACTTGCTCCACTTGAGTGAATGAAGTGTAACGTTTCATTAACAGAGGTCTGTGGCCCAAGCAAACACCGCATATCGGTGTCTTGTTTCAAAAGTTTTTTTCCAACATAGTGAAAGGCGCCCGCGTCTCCTTAAAAGCCTTGTGGACTGTATTCGTTAGCGCACCTTTACATACGGAATATAGCCCTCAATGGGAAAAAACCTCTCAGAAATGAGTAGAAGTGTGTTTAAGCCATATTTGTTTAAATCCTTAATTGATCATGGCTTGAGATTTGGCTTAAATCTTGTATGAATAGAATTTGAGAAAAACTTGAAAAAGCCAATGTCTAAATTCAATAAATAATTTTACATAGAAATGTAAGCGACTTTTTTGTGCTAAATTATTTATTGAATTTAGACATAGGCTTAAAGTTTTAGTAAATGATTTCATCTTGCCTAAAGCAAGAGCTAGATAAATGTATGATGAGTTCTTGTTCACAAATCGAATTCGCTAACGAGTCGAGGCGATTATGGCTGGCAACATTTCATAGTATATTAGAGACGAACCCATGAGTGAGTGTGTTACCGCGCCTTGGCCGCGCATTGCACTGTCGACAGCCGCATTAAGACAACAAAGGGTGATATTTTTCGTGGACAAACAGTAAAAGGCTTTGAACATGACAGACAGGTGATGCACCCACACGATGCATATTTATGATGTGTTCGACAGCTAGTGCGACACTAGGAATTATGTTCAGCTAATATTTGTAGTGTTTACATGCACACACCGCAGTGTATAGCCATGCGACCAATAATACTGTCAAGAATCTTCACGCGTGAATAGCGGTGACTTACAGAATTAATTTGACATGTAATAAATAAATAAGAGTGTAGGTCATTGGCGGAGTTATCAACACAATCCGTGGTCTACAACATCGGGCTGAGGTTGTGCTATATAATTACGTAGTCAATCTAATACAGGTTATAAAAAAGTAAAAAACAAAATGGCCGCCTGGGCTAGTGATTCACACGTTGCGGTTTCTCTGACTATTTGTGACTGAACAAAACGATCTGTGAGAAATCATTCATGGTCCCTCCCAGCACTACCATCCACCAATCCGAAAAAAATATTTCATTGCCATAAAGACAAGGTGTTTGTCTGATACAAGGGATATTTTGCCGACTAATTTGTACTTTGCAGCGTCGAGAATGTTGTTTAGCTTTGACTCAACCATACGTTTTTGGAACGCGTCATTTCTGCAGGTACCTAAGTATGATGGGAAATAAGGCAGGCTATAAAAATCGAGCATTAAGTGGTCTTATTTTAACTTAAATGATTTTGTGTGCCGTTTAAGTCGTCGGTCGGACTAAACAGATCTGCAACAAATAATAAATGTACTCTGTCCGTCACTAAATTTAAATGTTTACACTTTTAAAATGTTTACATTGTTAATGTCTTGAATAATACAGCCGTTTATTTTACTTCTAATGTTTTTTTTGAGAGTTTATAGGAATGCTTTAAAAGTCAGTTGTAGTTGTACACATTCATAATATAAGATACAGGTAACTCGTCTGAGGTGCCTACGTGAACCCTTACCCAACACCCTCGCGTAGAAATCTTTTGGGTTCGCGTGAACAAAATGAACGGTCGGCATTACAAAAAAGTGCCCTTAAACTATTTGTTGTGGTTTCCACAAAAAGACAAAAAACGGGACATCAAAAACCAGTCAGCATTGGTCGGCTTTTCGACTCCAGTGGCCTTGTAGAAAAAACCATGTGTTAAGGAATGTAAAGAGCCATTTAATTATCCTAATATATTGTTATGGTCGCGGAGGGAGGTGGTTATAAATTAGCGGCAAGTCCGAGCTAGGACGAGGTGGCGAATGGTGCCGGGGCTCGGCGACCGCTTGTATGGGAGAACTATTTATATAATATGAGATATATGAGTTTCAGCGACATAATATTTTTATCTATTGTATTGGTTCAAGGTGTATTGAGAGTATGCTAGTATCTAATAATTCGCGAGCGTGCGCTTGCGCGGCGCGGGCTGCAGACAGCACTCGCGTTCTCACGTTACTGCAGCCGCTGTTTCAGTGCGATGATCCTGAGAGTTTTTATTCCATTTTTACCTCAGTTCCATCGAGCGGCCTTCATTATGCGTCCGCAAGTGCTTCGGTCGCCACCGGTTCAGGTAGCTTGGAGTTTCGCTTCAAAACTTGACCTTAGGTATTCGATACGCTTGTTATATTTTTTGTTAATCAATATAATTGAATATGAGCTTTTGATGTGGTGTAATTTGATAATTTGCGAAAATAAATTTACGTAAATTGACTTGGTCGTAAAAACTGGTTTAATATTCGAATCTTATTGGATGTGTAAGTTCACGTATACATACGTGGATGCATACCGTGTTGATGATAATCGTGGTATTAGGGTATGTAGGTATCGACCGGGACAGGGCGAGGTGTCGGAGGCAGGGCTCCCCGCTGCGCGTGAGCATTGTGATCGACAGCTTGTTTACTAAAAATATGCATAATGAATTTATAATAGCCTATCGGGCCTGCCACGTCGCCTCGCCCCTCCGTGTCCATATGAGGCCTGCTTCGTCTACCTCTTGAGATATGCATGCACAAATCTATACCTGCCTACAGTTTCATACAAAGGTGACCATAATTATGTTAGTAGGAATGAACAGTATAACAGTATTGGAAATGGCTCACTAATTTAAATGAAGACAGATTTATTGAAAAAATTACTTTCTACAGACATTTAACTCGCATTATTGAAGGTTGTCAGAGAAGGAATGTTGGTGTTACGATGGTGAAAGATGCTTAATTGCGCCACCGATGTGTTCCCACGTTTAAATGCAGCTAGTGTTTGTACAAGCATTTAGCATTCGATTGTTTTAGTGCGGACCGAGACGTCTGCGGAGAAGCAAACATTGAGCTTCCTGAGCGTGCAGCACCGACCCCTCCCCCCTACCTCATCCCCTCTCACCCCGCTGCACTTCACGCCGATGTTTTCGTCTCTCTGATTACAGACATACTTTGCTAAGGATAAGCTTATTAACCAACAATTATATTATAAAATAATCGCTTACAGCAACAAAAGAAACCCTCTTGCATGAGGAATTTTGATGCCGTGAAATGTCAAAAAATAAAAGCATCGTGGACGATGCTAAATATGTCGCAGTTCTCGCAACTCTTTATTAGGCGGTTGAAACGTTCGTAGAAGTAATTATATACGGTGCTTCAAACTATCTGTCGCATGAATGTGGCGGACTACACCGACCAGGCGGGGCGCCCGGCTCGGTTCCTAGCCTCGATTCGTTACGTCAATCTCCAAATTTTTTCACATTGAAATCTGCATAGAGTGAGTTGACATCGCGCGACAAAGCCGCCACGCGGTGCGCCGAGCTTTGTCCGCATTTCTTTATAAATATTTTGACATTTCCCTCATTCGTCCCGCGGAGCTGGTCCACAAACAAATCCGTGAGGATCCTTTTGTGCAGCGTGTGTAATTTGATTTATTCTTTGACGACAAACGTCCGACATCCTGTGTTGTGAGGCGTTGGTGTTGGGGCGGCGGCGTTTGTCGATTTGTTAGCACGTCTATTGGTATTTTCTTTAGTAGGTGTAAACAAAAAGTTTCGCATGTCTTTAGAGCGTCGATATTGTTTCTTAGATGTGCATTGAGTGCGCACTCCACTTACGGACCTTTTAGGTGGTCGACGCAAATTGCGATGTAAATATTAGATATGATGATGTTTGCTGAGGGCTGTTAACACGTGGAGCTTGAATTGTTACAATATGCACTAACATTCGCGTTCCTTTGAATTCTGTAAACTCTGCGAGCTTTAGTAAACGCTTACGATGTTGAATCATTGTTTATGTCTGGGCGTCTACAATCTTTGGATGAAAGGAGTGTATCTAGGTATATCTAGCTAGCATCGTGGTGCTTTACTCTCTTACGTAAATGTTATTCAAAATGTAGCACTCCTATTCATTGCACTTTATCGTTTGTTCGTCCTACATATACGTAGACTGATCTCTTAAGTCGAATGTTCCAGAGATGCAAGGAGAAGCTGAACACGTTGGCGATCAGCGTGATGAACCAGTGGCCGGGAGTGCGCCTGCGCGTCATCGAGGGCTGGGACGAGGAGAACTCGCACCTGGAGCACTCGCTGCACTACGAGGGCCGCGCCGTAGACCTCACCACCAGCGACCGGGACCGCTCCAAGTACGGCATGCTGGCGAGACTCGCCGTAGAGGCTGGCTTCGACTGGGTCTTCTATGAGAGCAGGTCATATATACACTGCTCTGTCAAAACAGGTACTTGTCTAATTTACTTTTTGGAGGTAATCTAGTGTTCACATTTATCATGCGTTGGCTAATGATGACCCAAAAACCAGGTTAAAAACTATAATATATCAAAAGGTATCTAATCTATATCAGAACTAATATTAAAACCCATGTTAATAAACTACGAGTAGATACGGTTTATATTACTTTTTAAGAAAGCTAGGTATACCAAAGCAATTTCAATAACTCGAACAGAATATTAATAGTTGACAATAAAATGCTAAATTTATTAATACAGATATAGATATTATTTGATATTACTTGTAAAACATAATCATAAATATTTTTCGTAAGAGCGCTGCCTATTTCGTTATGCACACAAATGCGTTTAAGTCTTTTGTATGGCGGAGCGACACCGCTCCATATTTGGGCCTATTTGGGGAAATACTGTTTTGATTCTACTCAATTATCTGCATATTTACATTATATTACTTCAGATTTAGCAGTTCAAACTGGACTAATGAAAAACCTAGTTTTCATAATAGTGTTAAATAATCTGGGAAAATTATTTGCTTAACAATTTGCGGTTCTCATATGCTCAATGTGTTTATTAACCTATCAATTTAGTATGATTTTGCTAATTTCAAGTCATACATAACAGGAAAATGCGGCATATCTAGGCATATTGTTTGCTTTTTTCGTAAACAAACGAGATTATGTCACTGTATCCTACGTACTCATGTTCATGGTTTTTCCGAAAAGAAAACCCACAAGAATATTAATGTGTTGAATCATGACTGTAAGACATGCCATGTTATTGTAACTTGATATTAGTGTTTTTTTACTAATGCAAAGCATACGTGTGGAGGGAAAACTGCGGTTTCCCTGAAACTATTTACATTAATCTACGTTCAACGCAATTTAGGTGCTAAAAACTGTCGGGAAAAGCCTATATTTATCAATTACGGGTACATAACTGTACAATGTGGACTACAGGCTTCGGGACGGGCCAAATATATAGTTGAACTTTACAAGAAGAATGCATCTCAGACAGCTTCCCGCGCCCGCGCCCCGGCGGTGTCGATCAAACGGACGAACGAGCCTCTTGTTAGCATCCCTCTCGCTCGCACCCGCGGAGAAAACTATAACCATCTCTTGCGCACGCGGCCGCATCGCAGCCAATCCCCCACTTCTATAATTACACCGGTGATTCAATGGCTACTTATACCTATATATATGTATACGGTATAACGATGAGAGAAGCGCGTATTTATATGTATGCTTGTGTTTTTAGATATTATGGAGGCATTCCGAGACGTTCGCATAGTTCCAATTAATATTGCAGATGGGTCTATAAGTGGCCTTATGCTCAGAGCCAAGAGCAAAAGTGTTGAATATGGGTAACGTGGTTAACGATACTTCTTAACGCGCAGACAGTAAGCTTACCATTATTGTGAAGTTTCATGAATTTCGGTTTGTTTTCTTACGTCAATGAATTATTTACTTTTATTTATATATGGCCATAAAACGTGGATTAATTTTATCTTCCTGTTATGTTATTTGTATGAGTTATCGCTTATTTATACGCATTTCAGTTTTCCTGAAAGTTTATGGTTGACATATTGAAAATTCAAATAGCTTCCTTAATTCCTTATAGTTAAGATAAATATTTGAACGTTACGTTACGTTGTTTGAAACTCTGTCTTTAAGCTGGGTGAAATCTTTAGAAATATTAGGTACCTAAATCTTGTACAGGGTGTGCCATGTACGCCGCATTTACTTAATATCGGCGTAACATAATTGCTTTCTACTAAATGATCAGGATGCCTATTAAACAAGTTTAATAATTAATTTCGTTTCAATGTAGTGTTTCACCGTGGATTAATTATAGTACCGTAAAGGATTTCATTGCTAAATAATAATATGCAAATTCTTAATCTGTGTGAAATATAAGAGGTCATTTTTGACCATTCTATTCTACTCAAAGGAAAATCTCCTTGGTGTATCTTCCATGATGTAATATGTCACCTCCGGTTGATGACACATCACACATAAGTTGGACTTTCCAAGCATTGCAGCATTTCAAGAATCCTACTTTCGTTATAGCCTTTAGTCAAGTAGGTCCCCATACACTTTCTAAAGGAGCGGGTCCTCCCTAACATCAAAGGATAACTGATCTCATCAATATCGTATAAAATAGGTAGATGTTATAAATTGTTGATTAGTTATTTTATTTCTCGGATTAGTGTTTCACCAAATCTATAAACATAGAACCTATTTTATTATTTGACAGGTTTTGGAAGTCGTCAAGATTATTTGTTGTTTCTAAATAATAATAAAAAAATATTGTAGGCATAAGTTAAAAGATAACCATGTATACCAATATGCAGCAGTTTTGAAGCTTAAAGCTTTATCACGTTAAAAATATATTTCTCAAGAAATCGATTGTCATGTGCCTATATAGTGGCACCAAATAAAACTCGTAAATTTATAAAAAACGATACCTAAATTCATCCTAAAACGATAAAGAGCATTCATTGTTTCAAAAGCTCGGCCAGTGATATCCGACGGAGTCTCCCGCGGTCGCAGGCAATTTGTTTCGATGTTTATTCATTTATTCCGGCGTTTTGTACGATCCGAGTCTTTTAGTATTAATTTGGATCTTATAAATAATTAATGTGCTTTGTGTAGGTATGTGTGTTGCGGTCGTGGCTCTCTGTTGGTCGCGGTCAAGGCCGGATCGTGCACGACCATCCAACGCTCCTTACGCTCTCCCCTTCAGTATAAAAATTTTCGTCAACCTGTATTATATTAAAATAACCTATTATAAAGCCATGTGTTTACTCTCGTCCGAAAATACGGGACTTAAACGTTGCTTTACTATACAGGGTATTTTCCCGTAGCTAGTGTATTTTATCGAAAAATTAAATAATCATTAAATTCAATATTTCAGCTTGAAGCTGTATGATAGTCACTTAACAAGCTTATCAAAGCACAATTATTCATCAAAAAATACTATTGTAAACTATCCGCTCCACTACGGGAAGGAATTCAAAGAATAATCATGAATATTTAACGCAGGAACATTTTTCGCTCTATCACATAGGATGAAAAAGAGACAGAGAAAAACTGGCCCATTATATGCTCGTATATTAAATTAAAGCATCCAGTGATCAACTGGGCGCCAATAAAACTATGCCGCGCGTTAATTTTTTGTGTTGGACTCGATTAATTGATTTTCATTGGTCGGCGATGATTGTTTTTTTATTATTCCGATCGTTGACTTATGGTATTTATACGGACGTCATTAGTTTAGGCGTGCACTTAAACAGATTATGTAGTCGAACTAGATAAAACTTATGTATCCAAATTTGTCGCCTACGACAGTACCTTTAGTATTGACGCAGACATAATTATTTTACATCCTATTTAAAACTAGCATTTCGCCCGCGAATTTGTTAAAAAATGATAGTTCGGCTATTACGCATGATATAAACATAAATTATGGCCTAAAGCACTCACGGATACTGTATCTTTCTATATTAATTTACCTCTTCATAATATTAATATAGATTACTATTCATTTTATGATGTTTTGTGATTGAATGTTTAGATTGTAAACGACAACATTTTATTACGCCAAGAAGCGAATGCATTTTATCAATTATAACATCAGTTACTTATAAATTACCCTGGTGCTTGGCACAAGCTGGTTGTGCAACATAACATTCTTAAGTAAGACATTAATAGAGCAATGTTTTATGTATCAAACTAGATTCATTCGATCATATTTTCGCTTTTTGCGACTATGAAGAATTCTTTGAACACAGCGGTAGCATATAACAACATGTAGAAATGTAGATACGTTAAATTATGTATTGCTATTAGGGCCTGTTTTACCATCTTCGATTAAGTTCCCGTTAACTTAATTTAGAAACTAATTTAATACCAATTCTGATATATTTTTTTAATACTTCATTCAGTAAATAGTGAGACCCTTAGAGTTGTTACCCAATGGGGACATAAATTCGATGTAGATTTTTATCAATACAAGTGTTTAATGTTTTTAAATCTGTTCTACGAATCGAAACAATGCTGCGGGTTAGTGTAGTAACAGTTAAGGTCCTACACAGAAGAGGCTCGCGGTAAATGGGGCGTAGCCGCCGGCGACCGGACAGGTCACGACTCACTGCATGTCACCACCCTAGCTTGGACTGAAGGACGAATTTTAATAGGATACGGACATATAGTTTTATGGAGATGCTGCCTACCTTGCGTATAAATGTAGTGAGGAATCATTTGAATGTTTTTTAAACAGCTCGTTCGGAAATAGCTGAATTCTAAAGAGGGTTTTCACTTGTAGATTCTCAGGTATTTACAATGCAAGGTATCATTATGTTAGGTGTTAAAGACCCAATTGAGAACTCTTAACGAGCACTTACCGTTTTAACGTAACCTTCACTTCAGATTTTATCTTTGGATAATACTACGTGTGAATCCTCTCTGATCTGCGAAGGAAGAGTTATAGATAATTCAAATGTTTGAACGATAATCCAGGGAAATTAAAAAATAAATGATTTCATATGTAATCTAATCAGAGGAATGTTGTAAAAATAAAGACTAACAGGTAATAAAAATCGATTTGGTTCTCTAATTGGTTTCGTTTTGATCATATATTTTTTTGTATTTCTTTTTATACTTGTCTTTACAACATGAATAGGTACTGAAGGCAGACTGATTACCTAATTAAATTAATTTAATGGCGCTGACGAACTTAACTAGCAAGTTAGTTAGGCATAGCTCATGTTTGAGGCGACCTGACATAAACCACAAACTAAGTAATAGGTACTAAAATGCAGAGGTTCAACGTGTAGCGTTTACTTAATCGCGATTAAAGTGGCAACTAGTTATCTCACTTTACGAAAAGCTCTTGTCTACACAACAGAAGAATATATGCTTTAATGTTGTATTAAACGGGTTAAGTAGGTCACGGCGTTATCAAAATAAACTGATGGTAAGTAAACCGTACAAGATGTTATGTGGATAAAACAAACTTTATGTTACTTGGCAATAGCCATACACCAATTTGGCCGGTATCGAACACACAAATATGAACAGATTAAAAGCTGAATTCACAACTAAAACTGCACGCTGTCAGAACGTCTAAACTGCGTTCAAGAGACTGTCGATGTTCCATAGCAAAGATGATTTTTTCAGCTCTTAAACTCAGTTTAGATTTCACGACCACATTCAGTTTCAACAGTGAAACTCGCTCTAAATCGATGGATTACTATCAGATCTTTTTGAAGATTTAATGAGCACAGACTTGATGAAGACGAGCCATATTTTTTATAAGATATAAGGCAGAGGATAGAAGCGTGAGTGACCGATGTTGCGCGGCTGAGCGCACGCGGGGCATGCGTGCGAAAGACTCGGGGTGCGACACCCGAGACGCCACATCCCGGAAGACTGTGGCCGAACCCCAAGAGGTTCCCACACCCGTTAGCCTGATACCGATTACCGATCAATTTATTAAGAGCGCATGAATCACAAGTTTATATAAATATCCGTCGGGGCTGCGTGTTGTTCGCAAGAGATACCTCGGTCTCGACATAAAGGGCTAAGAAGGAACATGGGTGGTTTTCAGTCAGTAGAAGTCTAACACTCCCTTTTGTTCTGCCCAAGAGCGGAAGAGGTTATAAAAAAACACAGTAAAAAAAAAGTGATTTTTCAAGTATTTAACTGAAATACAGTATCACTGTGCCCCGTTTACTTGAATCCAATAAACCCATCTTTTTCAACTTCAAAGCAATAAAGTGAGTTCTGATTAATATTAACTTTTACATAACGTGTTTCCCTCGCTTTTATTTAAGTTAACAAGGCGGATATTTTTCTCTTGTGCCCATTAACATTAATTTGCTGGTAAATATTAAACATTGACATAGAGTGCAGTTTACATGCAGTCACATTTTACAGACAGGTGTATAATTTTATATATTAATCATATTTCAATTCTACTTTCGCACTCGGTTATGTTTTATATCTCAGTAAAAGGGCCTTAGCGTCGTCAATTCTGAACTGGTGGGCAATAAATTCAAACGTTAAGATCTCAGTACCACATTACAATTCGAGACGCTACATATTGCATCAGAGTCTGTGTCGCTTAGTTGGCGCTTAAATCATTCTGCTACTGCGCCGATAGAACGTACACACAAGTGAATTACGAATTGCCTAGATCGGACTTTGGAGAGGCAGCTTTATAAATATTAATTTATTGAAAGACTAATACGTTTAATGTGTTTATCTACCTACCGTTCAAACATTATAAATATGTAGATATTTCTTCTTAATACGTACCAGTATGAATCTTTCAATACGTATGCTTATTTTATATTCCAAATATTTGAATACTGCTTAAAAATAATTCAGCGTGACAAAACCAAACAGTGTGAGATGCAGTTACAAAAGATGTTTAACATATTGACAACTTGTTGTACATCTTTTTGGGAATTTCATACTGATCAGTACCTACCACTTCAAAACGTTTTCTCACGCTTGCCTAGTACCACAGATAAAATAAACCTTCCCATATTTAAGTATTTATTTTCTTTTTACATTGTAAGATACGGCGCGCGTTCGGTCGGCGCATGAATCATAACCAGCGCGGTTTGGCATTTGCATGACCACGCGTTGGCTAATTGCTATTCTACACGATATAAATCAGATATAGTTCTACTGATCCCATGCGAGCATCTCGATAGCCTTACATCGCCCCAACAATAAAAGGTTGCGGCGGCGGCGGCCGACAAAACCCTATCGATAACATTAATTTTTATTATCGCGTGTAGCCGAGCTTTTAGATCGGCGACGCGCTCCTGAAAAATGTTGAAGTTTCATAATCGTGTAGCTAATAGAAAAAAAAACTGAAAAAGCGTCACATTTCGCTGGTTCGACATGTCATCCATCGAAGAGATAAATTATTAATAGTGTCACGTGCTTTGTCGAGTTGGTAATGTATGGTCACGCGCGGCCGGCCGGCGCGGTCGGACGGCGGGGCCCGGCGCGCGCGCCGCCTAGCTCTCCCGGTGGTCCCCGCGGGGCGGGGTCTGCGCGGCCACTCGGCTGCGCCGGCGCGCTGGCCCCCGCGCTCCCCTCCCCCGCGACCGCGCCGCTTATCGCCGCATCTTCAGCCTAATGTTACTTACGTCACTATGAAATCGCGTGTGACTGGTTTTAAGGCTTTGGATTCGTTAACTTTGACGATTAATAAGGTCGGGAATTAAAACTTAGATAAAATCTTCTGCAGTGTGTTTGTAGATATTTTACATATGGAGGGAATAATTTAGGTGGGTACATATGTATAACGTCGAGACTTTTTACTAAAACCCAATTAAATAGCTAAATCCCATTCTCGATGCCAGTAAATAAAATACCATGCATAAATAACATTACCCACCAAATAAATAACTCTGCACCCCCCCCCCCCCCTAAATTGTACAAAAACGCAAAGGTGTCCGACGCCTATTCAATAACTCGTGTGATGTGTTCACCGGACAACAAACGCATGTTGACAATAAGCGCTTGACTTTGAGCAAAATCTAATTTGTGTAGTTATTGTGTAATGCGATCCGCTCCGAACCCATCGCTTTGAGAACAGCTTGTGAACAAGGATCGGCTGAATTTATCGCTCGGTTACACAACAAATCAAAATTTAACGAGTTCGCGCAAACCGGAGGCTTTGCAGGGTATCTTTTGCCGTGCTCATTTGCGCGTGTAATTGCACCACCCACTGTAACTGTAACTTTAGTTTAAAATATGCACGGTTAGGTAATACAATTGTTATAACGTAACAGTGGCGGCTGTGCTCTGAACACGTCTTGGGTTTAAAGTTAAGCCATTTTTATTTATCTTTTGGATACCATTAACTCGCACGTAAATAGACACTTTTTTGCTGCAGCAACCAAAGGTCCTAACGAATTAAAAGATTACGAACAGGTACAGTTTAAGCTGGATGAGGATTTAAATAAATACCATTAGATGAAATACAAACAAAGTTCAGAAAATCAGGATTCTGTGGCATTTTTTGGCCGAAGTTTTTTCGCACAAACAATGAGTGAAAGGAATTCGAAAAACGGATTGAATTAACTTATCTAACGCTTAAAAAGTTTGTTCAAGAGATTACGGCTCCTATTTCGTGGAAAAGTTTTCTTCATTATTGAATTTGGTAGACGGATAATATAATATAAATCTGTGTACCATCGGAGCCGGACCGAGCCAATTGTGGATTTAAGTAAAAGACAAACTCGAGTGGTAGGTTATTCTTATGCCGATAACCTGGGCACAGTGGGAGCTGTCCGCTACTCTCTTTTGTTTCGTATCTTATCCGATTTTAATTACGAGCGTAGAGAAATCTTGTTATTCCTTAAAGGGATATGACTGCTCCGAGCTAATTTACTATCGTCTTTTGCACGATTTTATGTTCTCAATTTTATTTTATTGCTTGTGTTCCACGGGATGTAGGCACAGCATACGAATACACACTGCATAACGACCTCGTTAATCAAAATGCGTTAGCTAAGTTACAAATATTTGTATGCATTTCATTAATCTGTTTTGTTGTCTATTTCAGAGTCATCTGTGGGTACAGGAGCTGGTTGCTTCCCTGAAGGAGCCATGGTGTACACAGAGAAGGGTCCCCGCGATATCGCTATGATACGAAGAGGAGACAAAGTGCTGTCAGCTTCCGATGATGGCAAAATGATTTATTCTGAGGTATGTAGACAACATGAACTTGAAGTACAGATTACTATACTTAGTTAGGTACCCTTAATTTTACCTAAACGTGCTAATATTTCAATGAATCCCAAACTTTCAGAAATTGAACAAGTGACATGGAATTCTTGTTCTAGATAAGAAAAAATTGTTTTTACAAAGGTATTGTCTCCTTTCCAGGTGTTGACATTCATTGACCGCGATCCGAATACAACACGGCAGTTCATCGAAGTGACAGCAGAAAACGGTGTGACCATCACGACGACGACGTCGCATCTGCTGCTGTTAGCGGCTGCCGATGGTTGGCGGGAAGCATTCGCGGCCAATGTCGACGTCGGGGACGTGTTGCTCACGAGGGGACCGGCCGACGTCATGCGGCCGTCCAGGGTTGTGAAGACCCGGATGGTGTCGAAGCGCGGAGTGTACGCGCCGCTGACGAGGACGGGGACTATTATTGTGGACGATGCGCTGGCGTCGTGCTATGCGCTGGTGAGGAGTCACTCGCTGGCGCACGCGGCCATGGCCCCGCTGCGCTGGATGGCGCAGTGGAGCGCGACCAGCGAGCTGCCGCGCGGCGTGCACTGGTACGCCAGCGTGCTGTACTCGTTCGGGGACTTCGTGCTACCGGCGTCGTACCGGTATCACTAGCAGTGAGTGTGTGGTACTCGTACTATGAGTGGTCGCTGTGAGTAAAACCCGCGCGCAGGACGTGCACAAGGACACTGTTGTAAATATCGGTCGTGTAAATAGTAGAGTGAGTATGACAAACTACGATATGTAAATACTTAGGTCGCGAACATTAAAATGTTTCATAATATGCATATGCTCGTCGTTAACGAGCTTTACTTACCCTCATTGGAATTTATTTATTAAGTAGTTTTAGGAACTTTTTGCAAATTTTGCATATTATTTAGTTAACTTACGAATATTTTTTGTAAATTGTATCGGTATTGTTATTCTGCACAATGCAGAAATACTTAAATGTATGCGCTTATGTTATTTTAAGTTACTGTATAAAGATTATGAATAAAATTATTTCAGTTCTTTAGCAAATCCGAAGAATAATATTTCTGCAATGCAATGCAAGATGTGTTGATTGAAACAGTGTACAGTATTCGTATACTCGGTACGATGTTCAACTGTAACCAGACATTCCATAAATCTAATCCTTTGTCTACACACGTTAGAAATGATGAAATTGTGATCTTGGTACCTAAAAACGTGCCTTAAGATTTTTTATTTATTGTTATTTATAAGCTACGAGTAGGTGTCTATTTATGAATTGACGAAAGTATTTAGGTCTAACTTATTCTATTATGTCTGATACCGTCTTTATTTCTAAGTGCTTTCACTATTTATTTAATACTCTTAATTTATCCTTCCAAGTTTTCTTTTCAACGCTTGACATCGTAAAATGTTTCCTTTAATTTCAGAACATCTTTTTATATCTTTATCAAAGCATGAGTTTTCCTGTCTTTAACTAGATGAAAATACATACTAATGATAAACATGTTTGATGCAGTATGTGCTGTAGTATTGGTGGGCACTAAACTTATTATAAGTCGACGTCACGTTGAACCGTCACTTGAGCGGCGATTTTTATAGATCATTTGTTAGATCTTGAACTGAAGTATGGGTTCCTATAGATTGAATTTAGTGGAATGTTGTAAGACTTGTGAGTGCAACGATAATTTTTAGAAATAATTTCTAGGACAAAATTGTTTGAATTATTTATTAAACATTCAAATCTATGCTAATTGCTAAATGATTGATGTCAGCGACAAACGTAAACTAAAAAACTATATAATAAAATAGCGATTAGTGCTTTATGTAGACTATACTAACAAATTTTATAGGTACATACATAAATCGGAAAGCTTTAACTAATATTTGGACAATACATTTATGCCATATTAATATAACTTAGTTTAAAAAACTAAATGCTATACAGTGGATGTAACAGCCCTTTCAGTGTACATTGATGAAGAGTTTTATTTATACTTTGATATCATAATAATATGTTGACAGTCACTGTGGCATTGAGTAGGTGTGTGTCTCTTTCTTTTCTTTGTAGGTGTGAGATCTTTTGGAGTTCAAATATGTTATAGTTTTACATAATTATCGTAATGTTTTACTTTCTATTATTTTCTTTTCTATCAAATACTGTATAGTTGTCATTTAGATTACTAACACCCGTTATTTTTATTTATTTTCTAGCCTTTTGATTATTCGTCAGTAGATTTCGAATTTGTGTTGTCATTCGGCATGCGTGAGACCTATTCGGAACTAAGTAAACGTACCAATCATGCGTTAGGTATTACAAAGCAAAAAATGCAAAACACAAATACTTGCTCAGACGTCATTGTGACGTCAGGATGAAGTTGTCATTATTGGATATTAGCAAGTCCTTCATAGAATGTTTGGAATTGCGTAGAATTCTAACCAAACAATCTGTCATTCATGGCCAGTCATGAGTTCATGACCGTCCATTTCAACCATATTTGTAAAGTTCCAAATAAAAATATTGATACAAAAAAATGAAGCGAGGTAGATATAAAAGGAAACAGTCACTAAGTTAATTGTTTGCATACTATTTGCCAATAACGGTGAATATAACGGAATTCAAGTTTGCTCCTATCTCTTCGAATATAAATAGATCTGTTATCATATTTTGTACTAATTATTTGAGCTAAGTTTGGTAGAGGTGAACAGTAAATAATTCTAAATAGAAGCCATTATCCTAACAGACACACAACCGAATCAGAAATTGATCTTCCGCCTATTATAAAATGTTGGCCTCTTTTTTTTTTCTATAATCCGTTGTTTGATTCTCATTGCCGAATTTCTTTTATTTTTTATGAGTACTTGTTTCCCGATAAGTAAATTAAAATCAGTATCTTATTCCGAAAAGGAATTATGATTTCTTATTAGAACAAACCTTGAGATTGGTCTCCTGTTGTTTTCAAATAAGATATTTTTACTGTGTAACGAGGTGTTAGATTCTAAGTGACGAACCAAAATCTAAGCTCACAAGCTTTCAAGTGTTATTTATTGATCCAAAATAACTCGACACTTTCCTTAAAAATATTTATATTCTTGATAGGCTTTTCTTTTCCATGCTTCCATTGTGGTGCTCAGGAAATTCTAGTAAATATGTACTATATAATATTTAAATCGATATTAACGCTAGGTACTTAACTGCTTGCAAAAACCATTTACTTGACCATACAAATAGGTGGTATTGCTCGCTTTGTAAATTCGATGATACGTAATATTATTATGCTTTTACACTATTTATTTATTGACGTTATATTTGTATTAATAAAGCCTTCAGTCTCCACGAGTTAATGTATAATGGAAAATGTATATTTTAGAGCTTCTTGTAAAGAAAGAAAACGTTGAGGACATTATTTGATGTACCACTGTCGTATTATCAAAATGTATTATAATATCAAAATAAATAAAATGTTGGCTTTGTGGATATAGCTTTTGTTTTATTTGTTACGTTACTGTTTACATAATATGGTTCTTTTTACAAAGAGTCTGATTATCGCCTCAAAAAGTTACACTGCTTGTATTGTGCTGCTTGTTGTTGTTATTGTTGTTGAGGACACGTATTAAAAAAAAATACCATGGAACAAAATTCTGCAATTTAAACCACTTGGCAATGACGTCATTTTGGATGTTGATTATGGCAACAACACCGTTTTCATCACAGTTTGTAAAGAGGCGTATCTAAGGGGCATCATACACAGGCAGATCGAGCAGTAAGCCATTGTGCCACTTATACGCATGTACAATTTGAGCATTCATTGTCGACTCCTTGAGCAGGCAATGTCAATTCATTAGTATACCATCCCGAGCAGTCTCGCGGCTGGTGGAGAGTCTCGTATATTCTAATGGAGAGAATATTATACTTCGATATGCGAGAGTGGATGAAATAAGAAATGAGTACAAAAGAGGAAGTCTGAAAGGAAAGGTTTTGAATATGAATGTGGATGGGTATAAAAGTATAGGAAGAACAAACAAACGATGGATGGACTGTCTTAGGCATGACATGGCAAAAATTAGGTCTCCGTGAGATGACGAGAAACAGAGAAGTATGAAAGAAGAAGACATGCTGCACCAAAACCAAATTAATTGGGTTAATTTGGTTTGGTTTGCCAGTCACAACTTGGTCCACAACTGACTGATGCCGAGTACTGCTACCTTAGAATCAACACCCAGTAAAATGCTTGAAGTTATTAGGTCAAGCCTAATAATAGAGCTACTCTGTTCGGATTGCAAATCTATTAACGATAGTTTGTTTGTCTATCGCTTTGAAGCGCAGCAATAACGCGTTTCCTGTGTCTGACTCACGTTAGTAATTCATTTCGTTGTTATAGTGTGTGTCTGACTGTTAGACACCAGTTTTGAAGTAAACATGGGTAAAGAGCTTTAGTAACAAGCCTGAGGCATTACCGGTAGATAAACGTAGCCATTTATTTTGTTAGCAGTACTATAAGTTATAATTTATGTACTCGTACATATGAAAGCTTTGTTTACACAAACATCAATGTTTCATTTCAGTTGATTGCCGTATTATAGCATTGCTTTTATTTACTTAGACAACATTACATAATAATATGATATTTGATTATACCTACTAATGTAGTGTCGTTGCAGTTCACGTCATTCAGTAGGTAGGCTTGTCACATGAAAAAGAACGCCACATTACGGCATTTCGACCTTCCACTAACACAAATACAGAGGAGTCAGCGTGCTTCCCTAAACAGTGCATTAACGATGATGACTGGCACGTTTCTTACCTTGGGATGCGTATTGGCACTGACAATTACCTCAAACATTGGTGCGGATGGTGTGACTTCAGTCTATGTGAATGTGGCGATCGAAGAAGGCATTTCATTTTACCAGTTTTCATAATACCTAAAAAAGAATGTTATGCTGGAATTTCAACTCTCGGTGGTCTATCGGGCGTTTCAAATGTAACAGAGCGATTTGGACTTTAGGCGACATCTGTGTGAAAACTTGTGAGTGAAAAGGGGAATTCGATAGACTGTACAGCATATCATACGAGGGGGGGGGGGCTTTAATGTCGTAGGTACTCTGTTTCTTCCACTTTCCAGATGATAAAGCTCGACTATTTAAAAAAAAACTAACTTTAACAATGTCGAGGTAGACTATGTTGAAGGTCATGTGACGATCTAATCTTGTTTGCGGGGCGAACATGGCCAGATACCGCACAAGATACAAAGGTTTGAAAGGAGAAAGAGGAAGCGTTTGCCCAACTGTGGGAAACACAACCAGGCTAACAAAAAAAAGAAAAAACAATATCCTGCGACAGACTGTACCTTTTTACTGTACTGGGTGTGCCCAGTTGACAAAAACATAAAAATGATTTAATTTAAGTTTCACTATGTGGACACGGGTAAAAATCATTTAGAGTCCATGACGAAATAAGAAGTCATACTAATTTTGAGTTTCACCAACTGGACACAAGAAACTCTTGTGTCGAGTTGGTGAAGAACCCAGAAATCGCCAGCTGAAATTCCTTTTTGTTTTCACTTGTTGTATATTAAAATAAGGAGCAATTCTCAAACAGGAAATGGAAAATTTATGTAGGTTTGGGAAAACAATTGGTTACCGTCGCGCAATGCTTCATTCTGTCAAGATTTACTTCAGGTTGAGTTTACCTAATGTTATGGATTCTGTGTTTATTTATTTTCAGCAGAGTAAACTAACGCTCTACTGACTTTGGCTCAGGCCTTCAGTTCACAAAAGCACAAACAATAGGATATAATAGGTACGAGTAATACAGTGGTAAGTTGATTTGTGTACCTAACTCTATAGATGCATATTTCCACATTATCTGCTTAGCCTTTTCGGGGTCGGCTTCCAGTCTAACAGGATGGAGCTGAATACCTGTTGTTAGGGACCTAACTAAGGACTTGATTTTAAAGACTGTAATTTACAACGGTATAATCCAAAAATGGGTACAATGAAATTGTTGGTAAACTATAGAAATATGCGCGCGCGTCGTCTTCAGAAATCGATTGGGAAGTTGTGTCATCACCTGTACTTTATGTGCAGGGACTACCTATAGTACTGGGTAGTATGATTGCCTTTGGTATGTGGTTGTCAGTCTGGGCACTGATTACCTGTTACAACTGTCAAACATCTACAATGTTCTTTCCGAGGCACGGAGGAAACTCGGTGTGTAGGTTTTGCGTGGTCATCCACAGAACAACCTAGATAAGCGCAGCTTAACCTGAAGATGTATCCGAACGTTTGTTATTATCTAGACACAAGCTCTTCTGTCGCAAATTATCTACAAATTTCAATAATAAAAATTACTTGCATGTCTAACAAATAGGATATTATAAAAGGGATTCTAAATGATTTTTTGTTGAGAAACCATTAAGAAAAAAAATTTGACAGACGGAAAACGAAGTGATCCAATAAGGGTTTCGCTTTTTGTTTTAAGGTATCCTAAACAAGTGTAAGTACAAGTTATCTAACGAATCAACTTTATTATTTTCCGCCCAAAAAAGATGCCTTATATTTTCCTTTTATTAATTTGCTCAAAGTTTTGACCTAGTTTTAAATTCTCATAAATAATTCAATCCGGTGAAACGACAATAGGTTCTTGACATTGAATTTTATATTAATTTAGAATCCAATTTAATAAGATTGTTCCATTGAAATATCAAGCGCCTCGGCGATTGAAAAGGTATGCTTTATTATCTCGTTAAGCCGAAGGGTCAATAAACCCTTTTGACAAACATAAAGTAATGATGAAACTGTTTCTCATCATCTCTTTCGAACAACCCGCAGCCGCGACGGGCGTCGGTGTTCCTTTTTTGCTGACATCTCTTTAAACACGAACACGAACGCGCCGTCGACACGGCCTGTAGTCGTCATAAGACGGACGGTCACGGCGCTATTGGGGGTCAGAGTTCCTTTTCACAGCTGTTTTTTAGTACCTACATTGTTTTTAGGTATAAATTTACTGGAATTACCTCCATGACCCGTTTAGTATTCAAAGCATCGACTAGCACAAAGTTTTAAGAGTGCTACATTGAGTTTTACCCTAAATTGGGATGTTTCACCCCAAAAAAAGTCGTTTCCCAAGTTTTTTTTAAATAATTAGTTTGATGTACATAAAGCTTGGTTGACGGTTTCGTAGAGGCTTCGTTTATTCCCTGTATATTATATTATAATATTATCATAAAGTAGGCTATATTTCCCAGTTGTAATTGTTATATTTCACGAGAAATTAGCGTTCGGACTTATCGAAATGTGTACATATTATTACTCGTGACTTTAAGGTCCATAGAGGTCCAGATGCCTAGAGGTTTTCTATACATAGATATAGATAGTACTTATTAAATTTCTCTGCAAGGCCATCTGCCATCTGCCATCCAGGTACAATACAGGTGAAACGCGAGCTTACGAATTAAGAATAAATACGTAAGTACAGAGTGAAAAACCCAACAAAACATGGTTTCAATAATGATGACGAAATAATCATTGATCGAATTTTACACAAAAGAAACCGATTTCTCAGTTTGTTACAACTTATATTCCATTACTTTATCAAATGGCTGTTAACGTATCTATGAGAAAACTTTAGATATGTTTATTACTGATTAGCCTCACAGTCAGACCACTAAATTGTCCCAGCGGGAGTCGTTTAATATTATTTTTCTGGTACACTACACAAACAAATAAACTAACTTAGTGACAACTCTGAACTTAGTTACGTTATTAGTTTCTTACAGCTCCGTTTTCCTTAGCGCTTCCTATTCTAAATAAATGAATGTTCTCTGAAGGGTTTGGCTGAGACTACAGTCGACCCAAATAATCTCAAGATTTTTTTCGAACAAGGTGACAATAGTACCCCTCATTGTCAAGGTATTCATTCTCTACATATTATAAAATAAAGTCCTCGCCCGCGTCCGTCTGTGTGCTTGTTCGCGATAAACTCAAAAACTACTGCACCGATTTTCATGCTGTTTTAACCCACTTCAAAAAGGAAGACGATCTCAATTCGTCAGATCTGACTATTTGGCCTCCACAACCTAGCTATTACGATATCCCTTAGTAAGACTGGTTGTCAGAATTTCGGACCACAGATTACCTTCCCGTGGGATCTGAGGGTTGTTCGAAAGAGGTACCGCGGCCTCGACACAAAGGGCTAAGAAGGAACATGGGTGGTTTTTAGTCAGTAGAAGTCTGCCGCCTATTTGATAATTTCCCGTTCTCCAAAAAAAAAGAATACCCTTAATGACTGTCAACGATCTACAAATAATAGCCGACGCTCGGTATGTGATGGGTGGGTGATTCACGGACTAACCTAAGCAACCACGGCTTAAGCTGAATATCAACCTGAGCGGCTTTTATTATTTGGCCACGAGCTCCTCGTCTAGTCTTGTCATTGATAGGCAGGTATCTCGACAATAATCGATATACGTGTGGACATCGGTCACAATAAATACGTCACAATTCCGAGATCTAGATCTAGAGAGATAGATCGAATTGATGATAGAGATCGTCGAAAATGTATACAAGGCTATGAAGCTACGAGCCACGATCGGAGACTTATTTGTATCGCTAGTTAGATTTCGTGTGTGGAAGCCCTAACTATGTAGGTAAGTATGTGTACCTCAGACTGTTCCAATTTCCAAGTACAGTAAGTATTTGTTAATTAATTCGTACTGTCTCCTCCCTGTAGCTTTGTGTTCATTCAATTATGTTCCTCTGTGATTAAGCTGTGTAGTACTTTACATTTTGGTACAAAAGCGAAAAGACAAGTAAATATGAGGTAGTTTAATGGCACTGTTTTTTATTTGTTCGACTATTCCAAAAGAGCCTGTAATTGGCCTACTTGAAATAAATGATTTTGATTTGATTTGATTTGACTGTGAGTTTTAGAGTCTGGATTTAATCGGAAAATATAATATTTTCGTAAGTACTGGAACGGTGTTGGACACCTACTCGTACGAGAGAGAAACTAACTCGTATATTATGACATTATTTTATTTACTAAGGGAAAGAGTTATACCGGTTATATTATTTCGAATCAAAAATATCACCTCACAAGTTAGGATAGGACCCAGTAAAATAATGACAATAAAATCCGTGGGGCCAGGCAAATGGGCTTATCGTAGTTGTACACGTCCCTGTATTGGCCTTGTTCTGTTCTGTCTCCTGCTAATATGGAGGGAAGTGAAAATTATGATTTTTCCTACTCCGCTATTATTTTGTGATTAATTTCGTTGCGGGATCCAAGACAGTTAAATCGTTTCTCTGGGACTTCGTCGAGCTTCATTGTCTCGGCGCTTTTCTGGTAGTAGCCACTGTTGATTCTGGCTTACAGGGGTTACAGTGGCTTGGGAATAGTGTAGCAGACTTGTGGCATTTATAAACAAACTCCTCTCCATAGAGTAGGTGGAAACCTCAGAACGCCATATGTTACGATACTTACGTATTCCTTTACGTTCACACATCTGGTCATACATCGCACGTTGGTTGTGAGTTCTACGCACCTCCTCTTTCTGAAGAACCTCACTAATAAGGTTAGTGTGCATGCCAAATATCTTAAATATATCAAAAAACATTTCAGATAAATTCGATAAAAAGCTTGAAGCATTAGTAAAATGATGGCAATATCAACTTTCAGTTAAGATACACATAAAGTGGTATATATTAAAGCTTTAATAAACATTAACCTTCTTGTTAACGAAAGAGACGAATAGTTCGAAAAGTTAACTAATAAAGTTTCCTTAATTTATAGCTCCCTTAGAATTCTGGTGGTAAATAAGGTTTCGAGCATCAAGAGAATAAAGGGTTCGATATATAAAAACTATCATATTATGTTATAAGGACAGTGTGGAATGGCTTGCAAAATATCTACTACTAACGAAAAAAATCTAATTACGTTCTCAGTCTGATGGTTGACCTAGGGTCGGAATTCCGATATTGGGATTCTGCCTTTTTGAGACCTAATGTCTATTCCTCGGTTAGCGTGGGTTGTTAAACGAGTTTGGTACGTTTATTAGCTCAAATCTACATACCCCTTTTGAGTTATAGGGTTAGTAAATTACTAATTAGAAACCGAAGCAGGTTCTAATAAAAAGATACCTTGTACTGCTTGTAGTTAAATTTCATTATATTTATTGTATTGCAATGGTAACAGATTTTTCTGATCTTGTTGGAAAATGAATGATGGTGTATTTTCTTGTTAGAAACTTTTCTATTTTTTATGAATTTTACCGCTTCCCTAAAAAGCATATTGAAAAAGAATAAACGAATCCGTCGAGAAAATATTTTTACTAAAGCAATCCTGAAGTTAGGAATATTTTAAAAAGTCCTTTGTTATAACATCTGAAAGGATTTTCTAGTAGATGTTGTTAGCAATTCATTAAGGAATTTCTAAATTAAAAAGTAAAAGGGAAAAATTAACGAGAAGCCGTACTTGAGGAAATCGTTTTCTTCAAAGCTTTATTCTGGTCGCTTTTACTCGTTGATCGCGTCTAGTTTAAAACCTACATTACGGCTTCTGATTCCTGTTATGAATTCCGTTTTATTTCGATAAATCTGGCTTTGTATAAGTTACATTACGGTTTTTAGTTCCACTGGAAAAAAAGCTCGTCTTGTAGAGCAGAAATGAAAAGCATTCGTCTTTATGTTGTCGCCACAATCCCGTTTCCAAACGTAGCGTAGTACTGTGGGTCTATGTGAACGTCCATCAGTATTATTCCAGGCTCGAGTGGGAGCGCACGTTATTTTCCTGGATTTTATTTTTGAAAAAGTAATTGTTTAGTACTTCCAAACATCTGTTGTACCTCTTTATTAAATTGGGAATTAACTTTCCGTGAACTCGTTAATTTTTGGCGCAACATTTCTCGTCAAATCAAATTTCTGTCAAGTTTTCATTGTAGCTCTTTGACCATAAAGTTTTGACCAAGTGAAATTTCAAGAGATGCTATCAATTTAACAGACTGTTTTACACAATGGTGATTTTCATGTACTCAGTGTATGTAAGGTAAGTTTTTCACATCTATCACTTGGTTGACATTGATGATATTTTTACCAGTCACTGAATTTTCACAAAAGATTTTTTTCTTTGTAAACGAATGAGCTTTTAGGGGATGTATGTTTAGCGTTATGATAAATTGTGTACCGAAATTATATTGACATCGTAACATGTTAGGGTTATGTACATTTTTTATGCATAAGGTTTTTATTTGATGGTCTGATTTAAATTACCAACGTTGTTAGACATAACTTGCATGTTTTGTAAAGGTTGTTTCTTGTATTATTTTAGATTTTTAGACCGAATTGTGAGGAGTTTTAGGTTAAAAAGAGCTTAAATGAATATTACGTTTGAATCTTGACGGGTTGTTGGGGTGGGTAGGAAAGTATGAACTTCAAGTATGACTTCAAAAGGGGTATTTATTTCAGTAATTTTAAAGCCTTATTTGTAACTTACTTTTGCGTACTTGACTTTATTTTTTTTTGGCAAATGACAAATGACAAAGTTGGAAAGTCATGGGGGAAGTCTTTAGTCACTTAGAGCTGTCAAAAATTCATGGTCATTTATGTTGTATATCTCGTTCATTTGTAAGTATATGCACATGCACGTTTTTACGGAACCATCGGTGCGCAAGTCAGACTCACGCTAGTCCGATATTTTTTTTTTACGTTGAGTTGAACTTTGACAGTTATAATATCATCAGGTCAGAGTATCAGGGTGTCTAAATTGGCCGCTTTAGCAGAATTGCAATATGAATCATGTTAAAAATTTAAAATTCTTAAAATGGACTTTATAATTATAAACATTAAGTCCATTTTAAGAATTTGAAATTTTAACGTGATTCATACTAAGATTCTGCGTGGATTCTGATAAAGCGGCCATTTTAGACCCGCAGGTATTAAATGTGACCTTTGGGCCCATTGTTACAACACGTTAGGTTTACTTCTTAAAGCAATCTACATGCAGATGTTGTTTTGAGAATTGCTGTAACGTTAAGCTATACTAAGAAAGAAGTCTGGAAAAAAAATCTTCTTGACAAACAGGGTGCATGTCGCCGAAGAGATGCGCATGGGGTTAGCTGTGGATAAAACTGACTATACTGACAAATAATTGCTGGGAAACGACTTTTATTTTTAGGGTATTGTTAATAAAACATAATGCACTGAATATAGGAGTGAATTATTTTGATTTAAGTGAATTTAATTTTACTTAGAAGCAGTTCACAGGTCAGCAGGTTCGGTTCGGTTCAGCAGGTCCCTCAGTTTACACGCACATTTCAGGTGCAGCTGTAAATAGTAAACTTAACCCTTATAAATCCAATTTTACTCGGACCCCTCTGCCCCTGCCAAGGCTGCAAAGCTAGTGACTCCCTTGTTGACAAGATGTGTAAACATGTATAAAATGGCGAAAACACGGACAATTTATGTAGGCTGTCCATTCGCTTAAGAAATAAATTTACTGAGCTTTGTAACACTCCTGTATTGTTGACTTCAGCACCCTTTGTTTTTAAGAAAATTAAAATATTATAAAAATCCTAGCTACGCATTTCCGAGTGTTCTCAGAAATACGTAAGTGTATGTGTCATTTCAATGTGTAGAATACAAATAGTAAGTTTTATAATCATCATTTAGAACATATATTATGATTTTTAGATATAAATAATAAGCAAAATACAATTAATTAGTCATGAATTGTCAAGCTTATATACTTATATTTTATCAACTTAGGGCCGGTTTTTCAATCGCCAGTTAACTTTTATCTGACGAATAAGTTGGTCATTTTGACAGTTTTTGTATAGACAATCTGTCAAAACATCACATTTATTCTTCAGGTAAAAGTTAACTGGCTATTGAAAAACCGGCCCTTAGTTTACTTATTATCAGTTCTATATCTACATCGATCAAAAACCCAATAACTTGCCATGCATTAAACGGGAACCAGGTCATGCGGAATTGAGCTTGTTTTACATACGCTGCACGCTTACTATCAATTAGTTTCTATTCAGAATTTCATCAACTATGTGTCAAATTCAGTAATAAAGTTAGGGAAACTTTGACGTTCTAACCGATGCTTCGTGTGTCCTTGCAGTGTTCGACACACTGAGAACTTATCCCGTTCTGAGAAGCTTTTAAACAAGGAGGTGCAGAGACTCTTAGTTAATTTCCTTCTCAGACAAGGAAATTAAGTCAAGGAAAGCTTCTACAGTCCTTCTAAAAGGACGTGACTGACGTGACGTGACGTGACTGTACCTATTACGGTTGTTTATTTCTGCTGCCAAGTCTCTACATACTTTTGTGTGATATTATAAAAAAGTACCGTCTGTTTTTTTTTATTTTCAAGGGTATTTTTTCATAAATTCTTAATTGTTTTTCTAAAATAAAAGTGTGTATTAGCTATCTGCAAATAGGCATAGTTTATCCAGCCCGTTAAAATTGGTCCCTCCGTTTCGGAGATTAGCCGGAATAATCATACAGACAGACAAACAAAAAATGTATCATTTATAGTCGTACATTCATATATATGCATTCAGTAAATAGCTGTTATTTTGACATTATAAAAAAGACACTTAATTGTATAAATTTGGTCAAAATTAAATAAGACGGATGAAGTTTGAAGGCCTGTTCGCCAACCTACATTTGGAAACGAAGTTAGGAATATTATTGTGTTAATATGTAAGACTAGCGGACGTCACGCGGTTTCACCCGCGTAGTTCCCGTTCCCGTAGGAATACAGGGATAAAAAGTAGTCTATGTCACCCGGGGATAGTGTAGCTTCCCAACGGTGAAAGAATTTTTCAAATCGGTCCAGTAGTTTCGGAGCCTATTCGTTACAAACAAACAAACAAATTTCCTCTTTATAATATTAGTGTAGATGTATCATGTAACAAAGATATTGTTACATTTCTAACATAGCTCATTTAAAAAAATGTGTGAAGTGTAAGGCTTCCTCGAACTACGTTGACACTACACCCGTAGCGTAATAAACGCGTGAAGAGATAAATTATGCAAACTGCTAAACATGGCTGTAGGTTTATTAAAATTAATTGTCACCTCATGGAATGGCAGTGTGTTTGCCGCATGCAGTAAAATCGGGACAATGAGGTTGTACAACGTGCCCATTATCTCGCATGGTTAATTCTCGCCATTCACTGATGTCACCTAGTAACTGGGTTGTGGACGACAGAATGTAGATACTCTATGTGAAATACTGACATTCAGCTGCATGCGGTTAGAGGGGAAGCCGCGGATAGCCGATACCCGAGTGAATATGTTAGACAGATGATGATATCTTAAAAATTACAGCTATGAGTCTTCACGATCACTGACAATGCTTGCGCTGCACTGGCTGGACAGGTCTACACATGTGTAGGAGTCTGAGATCGTTCTTAGACATAATCTGCATAGTAATAATATGACTTGACCGACATGACTTTAAAAGAGACTTCTGAGTTCATTTCGGCTGTTTCTTTTCAGAATAGTCAGATACGAAATACCAGCCCTATAATCTAGGTAAAAAAAAACATGTGACTCGTAAAATTAATGTTGTGTAAAACGATATGGCGGTTTACTTACAGAACGCCACCGCTTTCTGTGGTTTCTGCCTACCCCCATGAGAAAAGGGCGTGAGTTTATGTTTGCATGTATGTATGTGAGTAAAAAAGGAGTATGTAACATACTCCTTTTACCTTGTCCACATTCATACATCTGGTCATACACGCACGCCGTTTGTGAGTACTACGCACCTGTCCTTTCTGAAGAACATCACCAGTAAGGTCAGTGTATGTCTTTCTACGGCGCCCCCTCCCGGCGATGCCACTTACATCTGCCTTGTAAATACATTTCGTTAATCGACTTTCACTCATCCTCTCTACTTGACCAAACCACCTAAGGATACTCTTTTCAATTTTTGTCACTACATCTTCCGCCGCAACGTTCTCGTATAACCTCATTCCTCAATTTGCCATTCAGAGTTACACCACACATGCTTCATTTCCATTGTATTAATCCTACTTTCATGCTTCTTTTGCCACACCCAACATTTACTTCAATAAATACGTGTTGCGTACCAGCACACCATTGTGAACAGCCAGCTGAACCTCTTTCGACAGCGGCTGGTTGGTCACCACCGCATGCATAGCACCATTCACTTTATTTCCCGCGTTTACTCTCATTTCCACATCTGCGTCAATATTTCCATCTCTTGTAAACTAAATACTCAAATAAGGCTAAGGAAACAACTGTGAGCTTTATAAAAAATGTCTTTGCCCCAAAAAAACCAAAAGTTAGCGCAAACATTGCTCCCAACGAATATTATCTGTTGAAATTACGTTCATCATGTTTTACGTTTGACCTTTGAAATGAAAAGAAAATAAGATTTAACTATCTTTAGGTAAAGTAAGAATCTCATGAGCACGACTTCACGAGACATTGAAAATACATTTATTAAAAAATGTGAGGACGTGACGCTCCGCTCGATTACCGTCATACTCTTCAAGTCGAGCACACTCAGAAAATACGCAAAGAATGTCTAAATCTTTAAATAGACGAGTAGGAGCTTCAGTTTCAAACGGGCATAAACTCAGAAGCTTGTAGTCGAAAGTGGTAAATGGGTAGCAGGCAATGAAACAAATAAAAACGCGCAGGCGGGGATTTCACTGTTCACATATGATATACTGCAAACCCACCGGTCCATTTCATGTGTCTACCCCTTTTCTTTTATTTTGAATGAGGAAAATTATCAAATAACTCCTCCCGCTCTGGGTCAGAAAGGAAAGGAGTGTCAGACTTCTACTGACTAAAAACCACCCATGTTATACTTCTTAGCCCTTCGTGTCTGGATCCACGGTATTTCTTTCGAACAACCCGCAGCCCCGGCAGGATGTGTGTACCCCATTTTTTTGGGTTGTGGGAAATCTTCTTAACCCCTCCCACTCTTGGGCAGAGCGAAAGGGAGTGTCGGACTTCTACTGACTAAAACCCACCAATGTTCCTTCTTAGCCAAGGCAACAAGGCATCGGTAATGTCAAGGCAGCGGTATCTCTTACAACATCCCGCAGCCATGTGTGTACCCCTTAAGGTCAGGCTGTCACGTATTTACCCCGCCTTTTAGATACTGATATCTCTAGTGTTAACTAATTGGGTCGTGCAGGGTCAGACCGCAAGAACTTCATGTAGAACCGAAAATTCCCGAAATGATTAACTTTCGGCACTTTGAGCCACATTGAGTTCTAACGCTTTATGCTCTACTGCTAAATGATTTATTGTTGAAGACACGTAAAAGGGTTTATTTTTTATATCATAAGTTTCTTAGTATATAGTTCCAAGGGTATATATATCTTAAACTTTCGTAACAACTCGACATTATCACGTAACTTGACACCTAGTATCGATTGACGTATATGAGTTAAGTTTGAACAAGATACAGAGCTCATCTCTTCCGGTTTTGCTAGCACTTACACTTATTTTCTTTGCACTCTCGTTTCATCCTGGAAGCATTAATGGCTAACGGATATATCTCAGAGAGTAAAAACGACATTCATTAGCTCTATCGAGCGTTTGGCAATGTGTTTCCAAACATACGTTTACGATTCCCGATTGAATTTATCACCGACATCGAGCGAAAAATAGTGACGAAACGCACGCTTCTTGATAAATACGATTACGTGGAACAGTATGAAAATTGCTGTAATGTAGAACGATCGTATATCCACAGAGTTTGAATACGTAGATTAGTAAATTCATGATCGATCCTATACTTTGTAGCAGCATAATTTCGCATAGAATTACGATATAAACAAACCAATACGTAACGTAAATTCTTTTATGTCTCGAATAACTCAGTGTGGGATAATAATATATTTTGATATTCGGGAAATGTATTGGACTATGCAAAAAATCTGACGAAAACACGTCATAAAGCTGGATTATTTGTGCGGTAGTATTTTTGAAGTAATACATGAGTGATCTTAATAGAAACGTGCTATGCCTACGAATTCTTTGTTGTGCTTATGATTTATTCTCAAATTATTTTGGTATTGATAGTGACTATTACTTCATCTTCTGTCATTCGTTGGCTAGACCTAGTTTCGGCCGACTAGTTAGGTGCAAGACGTACATACGTCGTAAATTACAACCCGTTCCATTTTCGTTCTTTGAGTAGTTGACGTTTCATAGTAACTTTAATTTCCTGTGCACCAAATATTGGCGGTCTACGAACTAAACTAACTGGGAATAAGAAATAACATCAACTTTAAACTATCTTGATGAAAGGAGAAGGTTCTCGATTCGATCATATATATAAAGTGTGTCGTGGCAAAATTTGCTCAAACAGTCATGTTGTCGCTTCAGTGTCTATCTGACCAGTGATCACATACGATTTACTTCGAAAATGTTTTATTATTTGTTCAAATAAATTTAGTAGAGTAGAGTAAGGTGACCTAATTATACAAAACACGGAACCCTATAAAAGTTCAAAAAGTATTTAAGGACAAAGTTCGTTAACTTACTGCCGCACTCAGAGAGTTTTAATGATTACTTAGGCCATAACTTAGTAAAGGTTTACCATACTGTTGTATGACAAAACTGTCAAGACCTTTACTAAGTGATGGCCTAAGTAACCATTAAAACTCTCTGAGTGCGGCAGTTAGAGACTAACATTAAAGAAAGAACATATCAATAAGTAGAGTTTACATTATTAAAATTAAAAAGTAATAAACAAACTAAAATAAAAAATAGTTATTATTAATAATGTGCACTTGTGTAAAAATAAAACTAGACTAGTACAATTTATAAAGAGAAAATTAAAAATTAAATGGGAAAACATATGGGATGGGTTTAATGGGAAATCTCCTATCCAAAAAGAATTAATAAATAATATCCCTAGAATGCAAGATGTAAAGCAACCTTAGTTTTACCTCTACCAATCCAAATCACTTGAATATTTTCAAAGAAGAGCAAATACTTGCTTAGTACTGTTTTGGTGGAAACTATACTTAGTTTACGTGACGAGTTTAAAAACAGTAACAAGACACATAACGAGTAATCGTACACACACATTCATACTACATCAATCACAAAAAAAACCCACAGAATAAAATACAACCGTAATATGTTACTCAACAATGCGCGTACGAAATGAATACAATCTATTTCGAGAGTAATCTGTTTGATTTATACTATAACATTTGCGAACGTTCATTCATGTCGAGGGGAAAGTCCCTAATCTGAACGTTAGATAGTAAAGTATGTAATCATAATCAGACGAGTCAACCACAGGGAGGGTTCTGTGTCCAATATAAATAGTAATTTCGTAAACCCCAGTGAGTGAAGGGCTTTATATAGTAGTAAATTGGGCTGCTTAGTGGTTACATAATATCTGTTTGCCGGATTTTCAGTCAATACTAACGAATGATCTATTTTTTTTGGAATTGTAAAAAAAAATTTTTGGTAATCAAACATAGTAGTAATTTTGTCTAAATATACACATTACCGATGCACTACCAAGATGGTCTAGTGGTTGCAAACGCCACTGTTGAACATGGGGTCCTGAGTTCGATTCGCAAGTTGGGCAAATAGGGGCAGTTAACAAAAAGTATCCAATTAGTCCGTCAGATACATTTAAAAAAAAATATTGGATACATATTTTTTTTTTCACGTAAACAAACAACGAAGACGATACAGTGCTTTGAAAACTCGTGTGACGTCATATTCCAAGACATTTGTATGACAGTTTTTACCGGTGAGTGACGTCACAAACCCCTACTCAAATCTATGACTCGCTTTGTCATCGTCAATTTTTATTGATTTAAAAAAAAAACTCGCCAACAAACTGGTTACTACACATAAATGTTAGTCGCACTCCCAGCTCCCTGCAGTACATTCCTGTAACTTCCGATGCTACGTCATACGATCACACCAGGTCGCTCTTTACGTCAGTACGTACAATGCGCCTCACCTTCTATGAGCTAGGTGACACCAAATAACTAGGCATAAACTTTCCACGTTTGTTCAAAGCACGCAGCTATTTAGGTATATTATCAACATAACATCAAAGCCCATCAAACACTCACATTTTACCAGTTATGTATAAGTCCCATGTAATAGTGGCCGAGCCTATTGCCATCAACTGGGCACAAATCCAGAGAACGTGACTGCATTAAAAAATTCCTTATGGAAAAACTCAATAACACTTTGCCCGACCCGGGAATTGGAAACAGGATCTCATGCTTAGCTGTCGCACGACCGCTAGACGAACGTGGCAGTTTAGGTATACAACATATATACTACAATTACCTATACATTGAAGTGAAAAGGAATTTCTTTTCAGACTTTCAGAACAATTGCTCTGTAGGACTTAAGGGATAAAAGGGTCAAGGCACTCGAAATCCAAGCCATTTCGTCCCCTACTTATTGAAACACCCAACATTATTTCGTTTTGTTTCGAAAATGAAAGATTTTTTGGTATCTATAAGAACGATAAATACTCGTATTGTGTTGTTACTACCTCCTTCAATTCGATGTTATCTATGCTACTTGTAATATCAAAGAGGTTTTGTTTGTAAGTTTGTATATATGGGGGGGTAATTTTTGGAACTCATGATCTGAAATATGAAATTATTTCACTAATGGGAAGCTACATTATCCACGAGTGTTTTAGGCTACATTATAACCTTTCAGTGCGTTAATTTGTGTACATAAAGGGAGCGAAACCGCAAGCAAAATCTAGTTGTTTATAATTAAATAAAATACTAAGCTTTGAAGTGGCTCCTATGAAAACTATTTCAAGAACATGAAACAATTTATATGTATTATTTCACTCGTCTCCTTTAGTACACGTGATCACACAAACAAGTAGAGACACGCGTTCACACAAATGGTTGTCTTTCTCATTATTTAGACAATAATTTGGTTGTTTTGTGCCTGACTTGGGTTTACATGCCGTCGAGAAATATCTCTCAGGCATGCTGGTTTCCCGTCGGGGCCGCGGGTTCTACACTAGTTATCGCGGCCTCGACATAGAGGGCTAAGAAGGAACATGGGTGGTTTTTAGTCAGTAGAAGTCTGACACTCCCTTTCGCTCTGGCCAAGAGCGGGACCCCTCCCGCTCTTGGCCAGATTCGATGATTTTCCACCCAACAAAAAAAAAAAAAAAAAGGCGTGCTGGTTTCTCGTCGGGGCTGCGGGTTATTTGGAAGAGATACCGCGGCCTCGACACAAATGGCTAAGAAGGAATATATGTGGTTTTTAGTCAGTAGAAGTCGGACACTCCCTACCGTTCTGCCCAGAGCAGGAGTCATTTGATGATTTACCACCCTACAAAAAAAAAAGCAAGCTGGTTTCTTCACGATTTTTTCCTTCAACGAAACAAGTGATCATTCATCATTATGGCTCAGACCAAATAAAAAGTAAAGATGGAACTCTGCGAACAGCAAAGTGTTAGGCCGGTCAAACTACGCCTCGCATATACGCACACACGTCTCAGACCAAATAAAAAGTTTAAGACCAAGGCGTAGTTTATGCTGTACGTGTGTGCGTGTATTGTGTATGTACACGGCGAGGCGTAGTTTGACCGGCCTCACTTTGCTGTTCGCAGAGTTCCGTCTATACTTTTTACTTGGTCTGAGCATTATGGATGTTTTGTGCTTGATACTTTTACTATTATTTTCCCGTTACAAAATAATGTGTAATAGTTCTGTAGTGATATTTTCTGAATAGTACGTTACACACGCGCATATATACATTCTTACACTTACATTCGAGTCCCGGTCTTTTCAATCAAAAAATAACAAAATAAAAATATAAAAAAAAAATCCTTTCAGTGACGGCAACATTTAGCGCAGTAGCCAAATGATAAGGGTCGCGGACTCGATCTCCTTTCGAATTTCATGTTTGCTTGCCTTTCAAATACTTGTTACGAGTCTTGACGTTTACTTGCGTGATCTCTGCAGATAAACGTCCCTGCGAAACAGGAAAATGTAGTGTGATGATGTGTCAAATTTCCTTTATGTCCCTCAGAAGGGTCAGTGGCATATCGGCGTAGCAGCTTCGTAGCCGCGTAGCATGGGTCTACGAAGTCTTCGAAAAAGCTTTCAAGAAAACAAATAAGCGTAAAATTACGTTACATTGACAAGTTTGTGAGAGACTGGTGTCTGCACTAGGAAAACCTGTATAGCAGATCACCAGGGTCAAGGGTGTCACCTCACGGTATTTAGTATAGTATATAATTATATTATAATCACACTTAAACCATTCATTTAAAAGGATTGATTGATTGATTGACTGATGATTATTATTGATATTGAAATATATTATTATTGATCCATCTCAAGGGATTGCAAATACATTTGAAACAATTATAAAATAAGCATATAAGGACATCAAACTAAAAAAGAAGAGGAAACAATACTTATGTTAATTTAGTGAGAAAATGACATGTGTTTTCCCATATGACCCTCAAAAGGGTCAGTGGAATATTGACGTAGCAGCGTAGCGTCGCCGTCGTATCCGCGGAGCCATACATCTACACAAAAATATATTTGAAAACAAAGAAAAAATTTAATTCATATTTTTACTTTAGAAGAGGCGTAGTCAAATACGCACGGGTCGATTTTTTAAGTCCAGCAACGCTTGCCGAGGATGGTCCGTGAATGAATGCTCATCTAATCAAGAAAAAGAGAATGTAATAGAAAATGTATTTATGTATTATAAAAAAAATCTACTACCGACTCAAAACATAAGTAAAAAAACTAATTAGAAATCGGTCCATCCGTTTCGGAGCTACGAAGCCACAGACAGACATATACACAGACACCCCTCTTTTTTGCGTCCGGGGTTAAAAATACAATACAAAGTTGATGGCACGGTTGGCGCAGTTGCTCAAGCAATGGACTGCTGCGCTGCGTGTCGCGGGTTCGATTCCCGCACGGAACAAATATTTTTATGACCTACAGATAGTTGTTCCGGGTCTGGGTATTTGTGTATGTGACTTTAAATGTCTCTGAACGCATCTACAATACAGGCGTAGTTCATACTGTGGGGCAACGTTTTAAAAAAAAATCCTTTCGTGCCCCGGAAAGCACGTTAAGCCGTTGGTCCCGGCTGTTAATTGTACATATTTAACAGTTGTTACAAGACGTTAGTGGCCTGAAGGTCTGACAATTAGGGCCGCGGGTTGTACACTAGTTATCGCGGCCTCGACATAGAGGGCGAAGAAGGAACATGGGTGGTTTTTAGTCAGTAGAAGTCTGACACTCCCTTTCGCTCTGCGCAAGAGCGGGAGGGGTTATCCGATGATTTTCCATCCAAAAAAAAAAAAAAGGTCTGACAATTAGTATTTGCAAAGGGATATTCGTATTCCCAGTAGAAACTGAGTTGTGCAAGTCAGGTAGTCGCTCCATCAGGGCACGCCACGATAGTGGCGGTAAGTCCCCTCTTTGAGGAGTGGCTTGAGAGGCGCCACGGCGCCCTCACCTTCCGTCTGACGCAGGTCCTCACCGGACACGGTTGTTTCGGGAGGTACCTGCACCGAATCAGGCGGGAGGAAACGCCCGGATGCCACCATTGTGAGGATCGGCCGGAGGACACGGTGGAGCGCACAGTGGAGGTGTGCCCCGCTTGGGCGGAGCCCCGTGTTCTCGTAGCGGCGATCGGCGGCGGCGACCTCTCGCGCCCGGCCCTGGTGCAAGCCATGGTCCGGGGCGAGGAGGAATGGGACGCCGTCGCCTCCTTCTGCGAAGCAGTGATGCTGGCGAAGGAGATGGCGGAACGCGAGAGAGGCGGAACGCGAGAACCTCTCGTCCCAGCCGCCGCGGGAGGCGCTCCGGGCGTCGGGGGTCCCGCGATGACCTCCGGCCACCTTAGACGCGGGCCTGTGGACGGTGAGTGATGGGCTAACTCGCCGTCCGTCCGTCTCACGACAAAAACAGGCCGTGTCGACGGCGCGTTCGTGTTCCACGCGCGCCCCAAAGAGATGTCAGCAACATGGGAGGGGCCCGAAAGGGCCGACGCCTGTCGGGGCCGCGGGTAGTCCACCGGTTATCGCGGCCTCGACATGGAGGGCCAAGAAGGAACATGGGTGGTTTTTAGTCAGTAGAAGTCTGACACTCCCTTTCGCTCTGCCCAAGAGCGGGAGGGGTTATTCGATGATTTTACACCTACCAAAAAAAAAAAAAAAAAAAAACGTAGTCGCTCCATGTAAAATACTGACATTCAACTGCATCTGATAAAATTGGAACCCGACCGATGATGAGTATGAATTGAAACCTCAACTTTCGTCATGGCATTCCGCTAGCATTTGCATAAAATGATTTTATCTACAATAATATAGATTCTATAGGTGATAAATTGAGACTGATTGGAGAGGTCTGATTGAGATCTCTATTCAGTTCAAGATGTTGATGTTCCATTCATTCTATGCAAATACTTATTAACTCGAAGGATGCTAATAAAGCCGAATTGGTAAGTCATTCGTATAGCTAAGACTATCAATTAATATTCGTGAAATCTGGTGGTAATTATTTAATCTTTTGCGGAGCGAATAAATAGTAATTAAAAGTACTTTCTAGTTGTTCCGCAAGTCATTTGTTTTAATATAATGAACATAATATCTACTCTGTCACATTTTAACTTAATGGTCGAAGTTCGACCATAACTCATCATTTTTGAAAGAATTATTTTTTTTCATTTATAGTCCGTTACTTTTCTCTGTGTGAACTTAAACTATGTCAAATCTCAAACTCTTCCGTAAGCGCAATGTGCTTAAGACAGGATATAAAGGTTTTAATTCTCGTTATTAATGTATAGATTGTAGCGACATCAAAGGCTACGTAAATTCTGTCTGAATCTCTTGGTTGCCTTTTTTGTAAATACGTGCTACGCGCTTACGACGTACGACGTACAGTGCTACGAAAAGTCGTAACTGGCTCTTGTAAAGACCGGGCAGCTGACTCAAGACAATCTACCAGTAAATAAATACTTTCTATTTTTCCCTCAAATGTGTTGGGTTGGCTTTTTGACTAACCGAATGCATGAATGTCAATATTTTACATGGAACAACTGCTAGGAAACACGATACCCCTTGGCAAAACTGGTTGTTACAATGTCGACCGTCAGTCCGTATCGACTGCCAATTTACGAATTGAATTCATACTAATATTATAAATGCAAAAGCAAGCTGAACGGTTTGATTTAAATGAATTGCGAATTAAGGCACGTGTTGCAGATAGATATCTGCAACACGTGCCTTAATTCACAATTCACAACTGGTTAAGCTGGTCTGAAGTAGGATTTTGTTTATCCCGGTGTACAGTAAAACGATCCCATTGGATAATTGCCTACTTCCACTTGGGCGAAGCTGGTATAAGAATACATTCTCATATATTGTACGAATTTTGTTGCACAACCTAAACAAATATTATTAAAAGTGAAGTTAAATAACGGTAGAGATAAGTTCTTGTTTTACTAGAATAAGTACGATGTTAAATCGTACATTAATATTAATTAAAACCTCAAACCTGTATCATCTGGGACTTCTATGAAGCTTGCTAGTGTATCGTACATTATGATTTAAGTTTCTACATAAATTAGCTGAGTGGTTACTTAGTTGAGAGTTAGCGTTGCGCCAGAAGCGAAGAGATTTGTCATAGAGCTTTTTCCTTTGTGAATGCTAATGATAAACGCGTAAACCTCAGCCCCTCGGGGATTTAAGCTTAATGTTATGTGAGTCTGATTCCTCTTCGTGTCTTAAGACCAAAACCGGTGTGTTCAAAACAATAAAAAAAAAATACTGCAAAACCAAAACAGATGTACGCAGGAAGTTTCCCTTTAACATTCTGTTCTACTCAAATAGTCTGATATGAAGCACGACTTTCAATTAAGAAAAGCTCACATAGGGCATTTTTTACCGGGTAGTATACCCGTGAGATATTACTGACCACCCAACACGCAGCCAACTCAAAAGCGTATGTTAGTGTTGCACAAATTAAAAACTAACGGTGAGTGTTTTGTATATTCACACTATTTGCAGTATCTATTGCTACACGGTATTGGCGTCACTGGTGTATTTAAATAAGAAACTGTAGTTATTTATCGATCAGACTCGGAGCCAGATAGTAAATAAATGAACACTGTGAGATACAACACTGCTTGCTACTCATTTAAACTTAAATTTAATTTATAAAAGACGGTTTGTTCTATATGTTTGTAAATAAAACTTTGGACAGTAATATAACAGGCAAATTGTAGGTTTACTAGAAAGAAAAAATAATTATTTGTCTCATACCGGACAAAACAAAATAAAACAAGTATACAATAAAACGTAAGCACTAGAACAAATAAAAATAAGACATATTATACGTTACGTAGCTTGGTCCAGTACGAGGCCAAAAGGGTACCTTGTCTGTTGCTGTAACATATAGGAAAAGTCACAGTGCTGGTATTCTGATAGGACTATTTACTCCTCTTTCCTCGTTCCAGGGCACAGGGTTACAGGGCGTGACGTGATGTTGTGTTAAGACTCGAATCTTTAGGAACAATTTTGTCACATCACTAATACAAAGTATTTTTTTAAAAGCGTTGCCCCACCCTAGGAATTTCTCCTGTATATATCCTGTATACAAATACTCAGACCCGGAACAACTATCTGTAGGTCATACAAATATTTGTTCCATGCGGGGATCGAACAATAGTCCATTGCTTGAGCCACTGCGCCAACCGTGCCATAATTAGTTAAAGGTGAGTATCTCTCTAAAGTATCTCTCTAAAGAGACTGATAACAATAACGAGTCGCCTGTAATGTTCTAAGACATGTCGGTTTCCTCACAACGTTTTAATGTTCTTACAGTAAGTACTGGATAATATTCATGTATGGATCAGCAATGCCCTGTCCTCATAAAAGAAATAACCTTTTATGTCACCAACAGTATTAAAATGGATTGCCTATTTTCGACAAGAGTGACTGAAAGGATTTATCCCACATGAATGGGCTAAATCGAATGCTCAAAAAGGCCTTGTCTATGTATACTTAGGTACATGTAGGTAGATGTATAGTTGATAGCCCATTGTGAAAGCAAATGGGTAGTAAAATTGTCACTAGTATATTCGGAATTTATTTGTGAACATACTGGTACTGCCGAGTTCGCTAAGGGTCGACCACTTTTCAACTTTATTACTTAGAGCATAAGGGTGAAAAGCGGCAGACCGTCAGTGAGCTAGGCAGTACCTATATTTACTGTTCGTAGAAGTAATTTCTAAAGGACCAAATGACCTCATGCCTCGTTTATTCAAATAGCCCTTTGCTATCCTCTAGTCATCTAGTACATTTAAACCTACTGCGTTATTAAGGTATTACATATATTAATACACGTTGAATGTAGGAATAAATAAATACAATAATGAACGAATTCATTACCTAGTATTAATAAATTATGAGATGTGTAATATGAGAAAACCAGAATGAATGATCTCTTATTTAATCAACCGAATTATAATTGAATCAAGAAGGATCAATTGAACATATTAATCAAGAATCGCAATAAAAATGTCAAACATAATTGTTTCGTAATCTGTTTTAATTTTTATTCTAAAAAATAAGCTGTTTTTTTAAATCAAATAAGATTTTAAAACTTTTCAAACATAAATATATTCTTTTTATTGAAAAATATAGCACTTACCAACAACCGACAAAATATTCTCGCCGACAACTTCTGACACTCCACGCCGTGTATGGTACATGACGGTGACGGATCTGTCTAGTGGGCCTTGTCTCGTACTACGTATGATGACTATTCTAAGCCCCGGCTCCTTTCCGTATCTGATAAGTACATAGTACGGTGTAGTGAGCTAACTCCTTAAACTGTAAAACTACATTTCAAATCGGTCGAAAACGACAAATTAATCGTGGGCACAAGCAATTACATAAACAAATATCAACAGCAGAAGTTCAACAAACTTTGTGCATCGTAACTGAACTGCAAATTATAATTTGCAGTTCACACGTAAACATTTGTAAACGTAATATATTACGTTTACAAATGTTTACGTGTGAATAAACTGTGCCCCAGAGTCGGAACATTTGTCATCGTATAATCCTAACATTACTCAACCATGTTCGAACAAACTTTTCATTCGATACGTTCACTGATATCATATCTCGTGCCTGCCAAAATTAATTTGCTTATCACCTGAAATTAAATATTTATGCGTACTTAAGCGCGTTATTAGATACGTATATCAACTATGTACACATTGAGGTTGCAATCATGCATATGTCGCGTTCAGTTTGCAGCATACGTTATTGTGGTTTTACAAACGTGGGAAAATTGACAATGCTTAACGCTATTGAAGAAAATACATTTTTGATGATTTTATTATTACAGCACTAATAGATATTTTTAAGACATAAATAAGACTGGATAATTATGGCAGCAAATCTTAAAAAATATCAGGAGGTAAACCAAGATACGTAAAGACTAAAGACTATAAGTTTCAAACTTCTGCGACAAAAATCGGACTAGATACTGTCCGAATCCAAAATTTGACCAGTTACATCATTTCGTACTACTAGCGACAGCCATGGTTTGTAGTGCCGTTGTTTACGCATCGATCCCCAATTCCGTCGGTAGTCAAAGGAATACATTTGTCGACACGGACCGCCGGAATAGTGTCAAATTGCAATTAGGCTACGGTAGTCTAATGCCAGTCGGCACTCGCCTAACGGCAACGATTTTTTGACAGGCAGATAAAAGTTACGAAAACAAGTCTACCTATTTTTGGTAATTACATCTGGTGTACTAATTTGTGGAGTGTGGTTACTATAATGTTTAACATCTCAAACCTAAAACAACCAAAAATAATTATATTTAAATAAACTTACTACGCTGTTGCAGGAGAATACGATTTCTAATAGACAAAGTCTGTCTCACAAATTATATCTAGTTGAGTTTCTATCACTTGTATAAAGAGTGTAAAAGTACCCTTAACGCAAACGCAGGGTACTTGTTCTCCCCACCACTGCGATTATTTTTGTGTTCTAGTTTCGGAGATATTGGAGGTTAAAGTACCAAATTTTTCACAGCTGTTTTTGTAAATACTAGCTTTTTAGGTTATAACTTTACTTGAAATAAGGACACAAGTTTGACGGCTGTGTGAAGGGTTAATTTACACCCTGTATATGTATGTACAAATGAATGAGTGAATGAATGAATGTATGTGTGTCCCAAGGAATTATACAACTAAGATAAGACAGCCACGAACATGTTCTAATTCAAGTGAACATGTCCTGTTTTATTCTATCCTTCGATCAATTTCGGATCACCTAAAATATGTTTTATGAATTATGGATTAACGTTCATTATCATAATTTATTGGCATAAATGTTATTTCAGTGCTGTTCAGTTTTACTGAAAATATGAGATAATGAACATACTATATATGTATATATGTATGTAGATAGAGAAAAGATAACGTCACATACATTATATTATCGTTACAGGTTTACCTATAACTTTACCTAGCTTTAATTTATGTAAAGCTAGGTAAAGTTGTCTTGTTATAATTCCTATTTCATCAGTATTATTCTCTACTCTTCAACTCATATGAGGGTTTGAGACCCTTACAATAAATGGACGAGAAGACGCTAAATGAATGGGGTAATAACTAATCTTGGAATGTACAATTTTGTCTGCGAAATAAAAGAAGCTAAAAATGTAGAAATTCTTATAGAACTGTTCAAATGTTAGCTTAGAAACTTCGAGGACTTAAAACCCGTTACGTCACTATCAGACGTACCGATTAAAACCCGGAGTCCCTTCTAGTCAAAATGTTCCTAAAATATCTTTTTAACTGTTTGTTTATTAAAAACAAACCCAGATATTTCTTTTTAATCATTCGCTAGACGAAACTTCAAATAAATTACGTTGAAATCACGTTTAAAGCAAGACATTTCACAAGATCTATTTTGATTTTCGCTGTCGTATCATTTTCTGAGTTTTTTATCCCAATATTTCTTTATTGGATGCTTTACTGGCTCCTATGAATTTATTATGACGGCCATTCGGCGTGTTATGGCCCTTCAATGTCTGACGCTTGAGACTGGTATTATTATAGAGCCAATGGAGCTATGTGTAAATATCTCGAGGCACAACTAAATGGCAAAATAAAAAGATGAGATTTAGCCTTAGACTCTACAAAATATATATCTGTTTCCCACTTTTTTTTAATTAATTTAACTACCTCGTTAGTCTAATCGCGATCCCGGGTCGGGCAAAGTGTTATTGGGTTTTCAAATAGAAATTTCTCAGTAGCAGCAGATTTGTGCCCGGTTGATGGCAATAGGCTCTCCCCCTGTTACACGAGACTTAAACATAGCTAGCAAAATGTGGGTGTACCTACTATTAGGCACACCTCGGCCTAAACCTTAGAATTACAGGCGAGGCGTCACGTGATGATATTAAAACTAATTAATTATGAATTCAAGTTTCAGAAATAGATCCTTTGTGCTACATCAAGATGAAGGTACTTAATTACCTCTCACAAATCCCCAACATAATCCGATAAATCCGTACAACGTATCTGAACCCCATTCGCAACATATTTTCTGTAACCGACTGAATGTAGCAGCCCTTTCTGGGTCAACAGAATTTAATCTGCGGTTATTCAAGCTCCATTTGACCTCAACCACAATAAAAGCAGATACAGAAATTGAAGAACCAATAACTGGATTTTCTTTGAAATCGTACAAACTGTATCATCCGAATAGAAGATGTTTGCTAGTAAATAGCGTATCACTACGTAGTGCTATTTACACACAATATACACTAATTTCCCCAGACTCACGGAAAAATTTGCCCATTGGCACGTCAGTCGCTTAACTGTCTGCCGAGGATTATAAATACGCTCCGTTTAACTGATAGGTACGAAGATAGAACATAGTTGATTCACTGTCTATCTTTTGTTAAACCCTGAAGTAAACAAATAGAGTGATAAAAGAGTAATATCTTTAGGCGTACCCAGCGTTCATGTATTCTTCAAAGCAAATACATATAAGTACAATAATTATGTTTTGTTATCTACGGTTTTACATGATTTCAGAACATAGCGAGCGTGAATACAAATTTTTGTTTACATGATCAGTTCAACATCTTGTTTTGTTTTAAGGTAACAAAGCGCAAGCATGCATGACTTTATTTCGCCGGACACTTTGATGTTTTGGTACTTCATACATAATTCACCCTTATTTGCTTATTCAAGCACTTTATTCTCTTTGTCAAACAAGAACTCCATTTAGTAAAGTAGTTGCACGTAAGTGATACTTTGTTTTTGCAAAATAAAGTGAAGCCAATATGCAGAGTGTGCCAATGACAGACCAATGGCCTTTGCTTAATAAACATAATATTTGATTTTGAGTCTTTAAATAAAGTATGTAATTAGACAAGACAATCTTAAAGTGTCACATTTCGATACACGTGATCATTAAACCTACGAGTAACTAGTCACAAGATAGGCTTCTCGCTGAAAGTAAGTTTTGTGCATAGTACAACCGACCGCTTAGTTTGCAGCATTTACTTTTCTAGAGCAGCACATGACAGTCCTTGCGATATGGAGCACACCTTATTTCGCCGTCTATATATTGAGGTGTGTCTTAACCCCTTATACACAATTAGATAAAAGTGTGCAGGGTTGTCATAAATCACTTCATTAATCAGCTATATCTTTGTCCGTTCACGTCTAGTCGGTTCTAAATAATCTACTTAAAAAAGAACAGGTCAATCATATTCAATATTAAATAGGCACCTCCCGTGGCCTGTTTTTGTCATTCGCTCCCATTCAGGCGCTTCATTTACCTTCATCACTGACTTGTCAAACTCGAAAACTCCATTAAATATATTTACCTACGTAATTTTTTGATTTGATAACTTCGAGCAATTGAGTTATGGAGAGCCAGGGCCAGAATAAATATTAATTATTTTTTACGTATCTAAAGGTAGCTAGGGGAGCCTATTACTCAATTAAGTCTGACTGATATACATCAGTCACGCACGTCGACTAATTATGCTAAAAAATTAGTTAATGCGAATCTCTCTATGTACGGGAAATCTAAATTCAAATGGTGGCAATGTTGTGTGTGTGTGTCTGGCCGTTGTTCCAACAACCCTGTGACATTTTAACCGTATGGTACCGTACACACAGTCAGGTGGCTTACTTAGTACTTAGAGCTTATCGAATCGCTAAACGAACTAAACGAACGTTGTTTAGGCTTCAAATCCGGACAGACGGTACTGCGCGATCATTAATTGATACACGACTGGCAAAAGCGCCAGCGCACAATGTAGTCTGTAGTGCAGCCCAATTAGTAGCTGTTAGTAGCTGGACACTCATAATTGATTTGGTACTACGAAATTAGAAGTAGTACCTACCGACTAATACTAGGCTGGATTTCTTTTGGCTGGATTATATTTCACCTCGATACGCACGTTTCTCAGAGGAAAGGCTGGCAAGTGCTTCAGTTGTAACTTCGTCCTTAAAGCTTTATTCTGAACAATATTCCTGGTATTGGTTCTATGAGCGAGTTACTTGTACCTTCATTCGCAATAAAGGAAAGGTGCGCCAACATACAACAATTGTGTCGATAAATGAACAAATATTTTATGATATTTGTTGTTGTTCTTCTTTGAAAAACACGCTTTATTAAAATATTGTTACGAATATTCTGATAAGCTGGCGAGAATTATAGAATGTCTCACATTGTCTTTTACTTTTTATCAAATCAGGCAACGTATGAGAGTATAAAAAGTCAGTGTTTTTATATAAATCTCTACATTCAGGATACCTAAATTAGATCATCCAGTATTACCAAATCCCGTTTTGTACAGAAACTCCGTCCCGAAGATTTATTCCTGCTCAGATACGAATTCTCTTCATCCAAGTAAATAGATTTTCTTGCAATCTTCAGCAGCTTGAAAACCTTTTTGAAGAAAAAAAAAAGAACTTCTTTGAGGATCATCATCTGCCTAGTCTTTTACAAACTATGTTGAACTGGGTAATACGATGCCACAATTCCTTCAACAACTGTCAAACATTTACAAATGTGAGCCGGGACTAACGGCTTAGCGTGTTTTTTAAGAACAACACAAACACAAGAAGAACACTCGCTATGTAATGGGTGGTCACCAATCCATGGACCACCCTAGGTAAGAGCTGCTGAACCTAAAGAAATCTTAGACTTATTGCGCCACGAGGTACCTATCATAATTTGAGGATCACTAAATGATATAAAAACATGACTAGTTAATATATATATTTGACCCATGTTTTCTCGAGGTCAATAAAACGAGACAGCACACCGGAAATATCCGAAAAGGAAGTAAAAGTAATAGAGCGATGCTAACGCCTAAACATTTGTACGAACGAATAGGACAAATGAACTGGAATGGCAATTTTTAGAACATCTTCTATTTGTTCTATAAGGATTGCCGATCTTGCTTTATTTGCGGATTTCCTAGAAAAGAATATAATTGGGATTAAGATCAATGTTTGTTTGTATCTCTTTAAGAATATTTAGGAAAATGGGCCTCCCGATACCCAAATGGTGAAAGAGGAAATTGTCATAATCACCAAGAGTTTTCAAAGATAATTTCCATTAACAAGTTCTCCCTTGGTCGAGGATAACGCTCTTAAACGAAATTAATCTGCCAAAAAGCTAATTCTAAAGCAAATAATAATTGCCCCTCGGACAGGGAACGTCCTAGAAGGACATACACTGACCTTATTGGTGAAGTTCTTCAGAAAAGTCCGGTGCATAGTAACAGATGGATCATGGTGGCGAGGCAAAAGGACTGTGTAAGGAACGTAGCAGGGTGCGTTCTGTGGTTTCTGCCTTCCCTTATAGAAATGGTGTGAGTTTATGTATGTATGTAATATACATAAATTATTAGAAAAAATAATAGAAAAATATGACTTGGTTTAATATAAGTGTAAAAACGATCAGAAGCATAAGATTAACTGAATTTCGCAATAATTTTGCTGACACGGCACTTTCATATTTGGATCAAAAATGATATAACCTGGATAACGTTCGTTATGCAAAAGAGGGATTTTGGTTGCTCACAGTGCACGTGCATACCCCTATATTAGCATTCCTTTGGGTACGCTATTAAACGAGAAAGCTCAAAAACGAAGCGACCTTTTTTAGCTCCAATTTCGTCGCAGTGTTCACTGTGAAGCAATTTGTGTGAGCGACGTAGCACACTGAAAATAAGTTCAACCCTCTAAACAAGCCATTATTACACCGCTTGATAACTGTAGCAAAGAAATAAAAGAATTCCTTAAGTTTAATAAAAATAAATTGCATTCGTATCTAGGTGAACTCGGAGTTAAGAGTTAAAGTAAGCTTGTTTTATTAACTCATTTATTGAAGACGGCTCAGAGAGAGGAGATACACAGAGGAATACTACCTATAGCATGCAATCGATGTTCCATTCCGTAATAAATTAAACGATAGGGGAGTTACTAGTTTTAATTATACTGCCAACGCTGCCAGAGTGTTCCAGTCTGTTTAAGCTTTTGTGAGAAAGTTCATGTTTATTGAAGTTTCATATAATTTTCAATTACTGGCTCTTGTGCTACAGGAAGTTCTAGTACAAAAGCCAGACGTAAACTGATGTTTTTTAATTGTTAACAAAAGTTTTATATTTTGAATTGTTTGCCGTACTTAACAATGAAACACAATGTTTTTAATGTACCCACTAGATACATGCTTTTATAGTTTATTTCATTGACCTTTGGAAAAACAAGTCGGCTAAACTGCTTTTCTGAACGTGAGCAGCTTATAAAGCTGGTACTTAATTATGGTAAAAGACGAATAATTAAATCGCTAATGTAATTAGTTCGGACGATACCCGAGGGTTTTACTTTTTGATTAGGTAGAGACTAGTTGTTCAAGATTAAGTAGAATAATATTAAAATAATATTAAAAGAAAATGTGAAAACAGGATAAACAGATCTAAACGGCGTTCAAGGGCCTTCAATATTCCAAAGCGACAATAAAATTGACTGCTCTTTAACCTGGATTATACTGATGTGCTGATTGCGTTCAATAATAGTGATGAATTTCGTCCTCAATGAAGCGTATCCATTTGATAATGCACACTACCACCATACCTTTTCGATATAATATTGTACTTAGATGTGGTGAATGCTCAGGACTGAAAGCGTTCTATTTTCAGAGGCACGGACAGGGATTTAGTTTTCTTGTTCTGCATCCGCAATGCAATGGCACTTAGAAGATTCGTTAATATTCGAAGTAGAAACTAGTAAAACAGATTTTTCTAACAGAGAAGACCTCTTTGCAAGTTTCTACTACTGGCTTTGTACAACATAATAATTATAAAATCCGAGGGGTTGGGCAGAGGTCTCCTTTTTTAACTTTACCCCACACAAGGAATTTCTCCTGTATCGTGGGTGCGTTTACAGACACTAAACTCACATACACAAATACCCAGACCCGAGACAACTATCTGTAGGTCATACAAATATAATTTGTTCCGTGCGGGATCGAACTCGAGAACGTTACGCAGCCGTCAACTGCTTTAGCCACTACGCCAACTGTACCGTCAAAGAGGTGTACCAATTGGTAGGTACACAAATAGAGGACGAACCCATTGCCTGACTGGGAAATTGAATCCAGGACCAATGATTTATTAAATAAATATTAAAAATAACATTCTTATGTTTCTAAGATTGTATGTCATTACGCAAATGTATGCTTAATAGAAACCATACAAAAAGTAAATACGTATGTCGTTATCCTTATTCCTTTTAATAAAAACATTATGTGATTCCCTTTCGTCTAAAAATAATATTTTATTATCTTTTGGGGATCCAAATCGGAAGTCAACAAATTGATACCTACTCTTGATATCTCATACGTCAGTAGACATTGATATAAATGTAACGTGAACTTGAAATAAACATTTATTTCATTAGGATCATTTTGGCAAAAAAATACAATGGAATTGGCATGAAAACCATCGACACTGGTGTCGGTGAATATCCCGGAAGCGATACAAAAGCGTGGTAGACCCGACATAGCACAGCATCATTAGCCTATAATGTTCCCACTGCTGGGACACAGGTCCCCTTTCTATGAGACCCAACATCCAACAGCATCCTGAATACTGTTATATTGAAACACGCAAGGTGTTGTATGCCCTCAGCAAACAGAATAAATAAATTATGTCATGTAAAAAGACTGGCAGTATTCTATCAAAAGCTTACGTGTAATAAGCATCTTACCTCGGACAGCCATCTCCCTGCGTTCTCTTTCTATGTCCAAATCATGAGTGACTCAGTGACCCTTAAATTCGGTTTAACATTACCTTGTGGATGTTGTATAGAAGGTTACATCGATTTAGTGAAGCGTTCAATGTTCCGGAATGCTTACGGCTATCGTGAAGCCAAGCCACAGCCTGCGGCGTATCAAATGCAATTATCTCAGCACTTTGTCTTAGGCGCGTCTGTAAGTGTCTATTACCAAGACAATTGAAATGAATGCGAGAGTTCCGATGATGTTGGTTCAGGGATAAACAAATAACGATATCGCACTGTTGGTATTATTTTGAAAAAAATCTCTCTGAAATACGGAGAGATTGAAGAGTCAATTATTATTATTGACAAAATCAATACGCGTTCGCAACAAATATCAGACATCTGATTGCGTGACAGTGTAACAGTAATTTAATGCTTTTTTTTTAGAGTTACGCTAACGCCATTGATAAATTAAATATAAAAACATAGAAGCACAGTTCCTTGTAAATATCACATCATAAAATGCTAAAACCAAAGCATACCCAGTTCTGATTAAATAACAACAAATGCGAATTTACTCCGACCAGATAAAGTTATTTTTTACGCATGCACGTTACCTAAGTCATGTTTTTAATTCAATTTCCGAATAACAATGTATGTCAATAGCAATGAAGTTGCGCGGGGATCGGACAAAAAATCTAATTAGTCCGTCAGATAGATTTCCAAAAAATATTGAACACATATTTTTTCTTTTTTCACATAAACAAAAAATTAAGACGATACAGTGCTTCAAAAACTCGTGAACTCCTCGAAAACGTCGCATGTCAGTAAATTATTTACCTACAAATGACGTCACAACCCCCAACTCATGGATCTTTGAAGCGTTTTATCTCAGTCAATTTGTGCTAATTTGATAAAACAAAAAATACGTATCCAATATTTTTCGATAATCTAAGTTCTGACTAATTAGAATCTTATTTTTTGGACCCAGTCCGATCCCCTATTCGAAAATGTACTTACTTTATTAGGACGCTGAATGTTTATTCTGGGTTTTTCATAAAATCAATATGTGTAGCAGACGAACTTTTCTAACGTATGAATCTAGGCAAAATGTATTTCCTCCAAAGTCTAGCGGGTTGTGATCAAAAGTACTTTACGCAATTGGAGTGAGGGAATCCCGCTAACTTGGCATCCAAATTATTTGCACCAGTGACTGAGTGCTGAACTTTTTCCAATCACAATCGGATAAATGAAGTGAATCGTAAATAAATTTAAAAAAAAAACGAGAAATCTCGACGACAAATGACGGAATCAGTGAGTTTGGGTCTAAATGTGCTCAGAATTCAAATGAAGGAAGGTGCCAGTACCTACCTCATTTTTCGTTTCAATGTAATCACAACACGAGAAGAAATATCGTAGCCCTGTTACTAAAATGCTTTCAGAGTAGCTGTTAGTAACTTTTATGAATCTTCTCTTATAATTTTTGCAACATAGTCTTTCATATGAAACTCTTTATTTCGCTTAGGTACCTAAGTTATCTTTGTTGATTATAAAAAGTGCCAGAATTTATGACTGTAGGAATACAAAAAGCGATTCACGGAAAATTATAAGTACCTACCGACCAGCAAACAGTAATAAACACTGTGAGAGAAACATAATTCAAGTGAATACTTTTTTGCTCGTTCCGCATCCAATGTTTAGTGTGCTTTGATTCCGAAGTTATACTCAAGGAAATTGAATGTCAACAAACGATAACTTTGTTCGAGTGCCTCCATTGTGGTCAAAGAAATATTCTTTCTCTGGTAAGAAAAATATTTCAAGACGCTTACTGCTAGAATCTCCGTATTGAGCCAGGTGTATACAGGTGTGCTACAGCACATAGGTCGGAATATTTTGAAGTAAACTTTATTACCTAAACAAATGTTATTCCACGTGTAAGGTGTCTTCTCATTTGCTGTTAATTAGTGAGAAGTTTGTTCTAAATACACAGAATACTGAAACTTTCTCGTAATTTGTGTTCGGTTCACAAATCTGTTCTCAAGTTGCATCGGCTTTGCTCGCCCTTTGCTTGCTCTACGTGTCTATTGATATTTGTCTTTCTGTTGTGCGAATATAAACAAAATCATCAAGCATGTCGATTTCGAAAATTAATTGTTTGGTGGAAACGACGATAATTTCCGGTCTCCCTTAAAATATTTGGCAATTGAATTTTCCGGGACCGTTTTCCGGATATTATACTTAATTATTATAAAGTACAAACACGTTCCCGCAAAAAAAACTTTTATAGGATGTCATCCAATAAAAGTTTTTTGAGGGAACGTGATTTTTTAAATCTAATGAGGACGAATGAAACGCATGTGAAAAGAGATCTAGGGAAGGGAGTGGCATACTTCTACTGACTATAAACCACCCATGTTCCTTCTTAGCCCTTTGTGTCGAGGCCGTGCTATCTCTTTGGAACAACGCACAGCCCCGACGGGAGGCTGTTAAACCTAACATCTCAATGTTCGCTCGCTAATGGTTTAAGCTAATATTGCCTTAAGTAAGTGCTCAATCATTGCGGCCTGCTCGCAAAATATGTGCATGTGATTATAATATGTGGAACAACCATCTTAGCATGACTTAATTAAGTTTACACGTGTGTATCAGATACTAAGAACTAGATTTATTGGTAACACCATAATTTTAATTACTTAGATGGGAATCAAACGAACGTATATGTAACGTTTAAATTGTTTTGGGAAAGTATTTTATTTCAACTTTTACGAAATTCTTTGATGTTCAACTGTTACAAACATTCATTATTTCATAGCGAGCGTGCTTCCATATTATGGGTACCTACTTATTATTGCCTAATATAAAATACTAGCTTTTGCCCGCGGCTTCGCTCGCGCAAAATTTGATTTTAATTGAGAAGTTTTAGTTGTAGCCTTTTAGTTTTAGCGTTTTGATTTTAGGTTCAAAGAATAAAGTAATAGGTACTAATAGAAAAAAGTATCTACAAAACTTCTTTATAGACAATATTCTTCACTTCTGATCTATTAGTTGGTGCCAAAATTACTGGGCGAGCTTACGCGTGAGCAAGCTACGTAGAATTGCCCGTGTGAGAAACAGTTTTCTCTCAAGTCTATTCCCGCAAATTTTAGTGTCTGCCCTTTGGACTTGTTTATAGTCATTGCAAAGCAGACTTTGAGGGGAAACTGTAATCGTTTAAATTCGAACAGAAGATCATTCGGAAATAAAGGAATTCGTGGTACAAATACAGTTTCCCCTTTCGCACACCCAGTTAAAATGGTGGCTTCAACTATATTGCGATGTAACGCCTTGATTTTCAGTCTGGTCCCGTTGCACAGTTTAGGTGGTTTCAAATTTCGCAACAACATAACAGGAGTGCCCACGCGCAGAATAAGCCTATGATATGGAAGACCCGGTGGTTTCAATGAATTGAGAAATTCGACGGGATAATTGATCATCTGTGTTGACCACCGTGTCTATCGAAGTATATACCATTTCTTCCCCGTCAAAAGACATCAGCAGTGTGTTATTGATAGCTTCAGCTTGGTCGTTTTTCGGGGTAAGTATGGCACGTTCACACAACCATTCCATAGACATATCGTGAATATGAGAATATCTGGATAAATTTTTGATATTAACTCCTGAACCGTAGTTACAACTGTGCACAAATTTTCCGGGATAGTTATCATTCCGTCAACAGTCGGGTAGTCACCGTTGCCGATTTCAAGTAGGAGTTTTGCAAATCTACCAGCAGACTCTTTACCTCCCAAATGTACCCTCATATTTTTCGAGAGCTTGAGGACGTTAACCCGAGGCCATAAAATAGATCTCTTAAGACATGACCTAACTTCATCGGCTCTAGTTCCTTTTGGCACTACTGGTAGAGTTTGCCTGAAATCGCCAGCCAGCAAAACCGTTACACCACCCATTAACTTTTTATTTCTCTTTATATCTTGAAGAGATCTGTTCAACGCCTCAATGCCACCCTTATGAGCCATTGTAATTTCGTTCTACACTATCATTTTTGTATTCTTGAATACTTCAGCAAGATTACTTTGTTAACGTCATGTTTACTATATTTATTACAGGAGTAATCCTGCAAATATTCGAATTACATGAGGGCTAAAGTGTCTTAAAGTACAGTCATAATCTTGGTCAGATCTTGTGAGGATCATGTAGATTAGCGTCTGATATAGTCTTTTGAAAAAATAATCATACAGATTTGAACCTGTCCAGCCACTGTAAGCATTTTTTTCATAAAAACAAACAATCGTATCAATCGTAAGTAATCGTAATCCTAGTCGTCGTATGTGTATCGTAGCAATTCAGTACCTAAGAAGCTCAAAGACTCGACGAACAATATCAAAGAAAGGACATTTGTGTAGGCCACTTAAAGTACTCAAACTGCCAGACTCTATTAGTATCGAATTTAAAAAAAATCCTTACTTACTTTGACACCCCCTAAATCCTCTTTGAGGGGTTGTTTTACCGCTGGGGTCGCGGGTTCTTCGAAAGAGATACCGTGGCCCTGTCACAGGCAACTGAAGGAACACGGGGGGGTTGTAGTCAGTGAAAGTCTGACACGCCCTCCTACTCCACCCAGAGTGGTAGAAGTCATTTGATGATTTCCCATTCACAAAAAAGGTGGTTTTAAAAAACTAAAAGTGCCTATCATTAATATTTACTGAGGCAAATAGGATTAACCAAATGAATAACATTTTTCATGTAAATTGTATTCCCTGTTTTCACCCCCACAGGGGTGGAATTAAAAAAAAAGGTTTGAGATATTTCCATAGCTTGACTCAAAGATTATTTACACCAATTTTCGAGTTAATCAAGCCACGCAGTTAAATCCTCCCCTTTGAAATTGACTACCCCTTTTCACCCCGTTAGAGGTAGATTTTCGAAAAAATGTTACACATTATTCTTTATTTTTGGTTTTAAGTATAAATACTGAGTTTTGAGTTAATCGGATAGCGCGTAAAATTTTTTCCATACAAACTTTGAGACCCCCCAATTCCCCTTTAGGGGGTGGTTTAGAAAAATAAAAAGTCACAAAAATCATAATTTACTTAGATAAATATTCGTGCCAAGTTTCAAGTTTATTAACTCAAGGAATAAGATTTTTCATACAAACAATATCCCCCCTTTTTACCCCCTTAAAGGTCGAATTTCCAAAAACCCTTTCTTAGCAGATGCCTAGGTCATAATAGCTACCTGTGTTCCAAATTTCAGCCCAATCCGTTCAGTGGTTTCAGCTGTGTGTTGATAGATCAGTCAGTCAGTCAGTAACGCTTTCTTTTTATATAATATATATATAAATATATAAGAAGATAGAGAAGATTACGTTTTCATATCGTATGATTTCACGCCGATCGACATATTTCCGAATTAAATAAAAGCGGGCTATTGGATTTAAATTCTATCAGATCAACAGAACATTACAGTAGTCAGTGGCCTGAAAGTCTGACATACAGTCTTACCAAGGGGTATTACCCAGTACTAACTGGGTCGTGGAGGTCATCGCTCGGGACGCTCTATGCAAAATACTGGTAATCAGTTAAATCTGGTAGTTAGGAAAAGGCTTAGCAAACGATGCGCATAAGAAAAACTAACAAAGTTAAATTCAAATAACTAAAACTAGAATAAACCAATGGAGTAGTGAAAAAGAACAGCGATTTTCAATAAAGGACCTTCTTAGATTAACATATTACTTCCTTATCTAAAAGTCAATAGGGGAAGTTCCAGGATAACAGTTGTGGGAACATTTCCAGTTACGAATCAATAGAGGCCATATGATTTTTTTTGGGCCGTGGGAAATCATCAAATAACCGCTCCCGTTCTGGGCAGAGGGAAATGGAGTGTCAGACTTCTACTGACTAAAACCCACCCATGTTCCTTCATAGCCCTTGTGCCGAGGCCGCGGTATCTTTTTTTACTGTACTGGTTACTGATCTTCTTCGTAGAGTGTTCACAGCAAGATAAATTAAATCGTCTAGACTCTGGCGACGAGTCTGGCAACATCATTGACGTCCATCATGTCCAAGACAACAAAAGATATTCAAAAGTCTGTAATTTACCATAAGTGGCTTACGGGATATATTTCCGTGATTACATTATTATAAGCTCCTGATATTTCGACGCTGTTGCAAGTGCCATGATCTCTTGAACTTCTTTAATTAACAGCACGGCTGAAGTACTTTTATATTCCATGTAATTTTTTTTATTTTAGCATTAACTGCAATAGGAGTTAAAACGACCCTTACCACCCTTTCTTAAAAAACCTACCGGTTAGACGTCATTCATGTAATTTAATCAGGCCGTAAACACGGAACAGGAAATTCGTATTGTCAATGGGTTAAGGAAAATTAAATCTAGTCCCAAGTGACGGTGTCGCAAGTCCCTGGTTGATTTGATTTTTTCGAGAGCATTTTCTTTTCCTACCTAGCGTTTAGCTAGATATCAGACTTTTCTAATTTTTATTCGATTTCTTTTACAATTATACATTTTAGTGAAACAACTGTACACAAAATTAATCTAAAGTGCTACATTAATTTATTAGTGAACAAATGCTACGATGTTGTATTTGGCAATGATCTTGCACTGACCTACTGATAATCGAAAAAGTAGTGAAAGGAGCAGATGAAAGTTAATTCCTAATCGTATCGCATAAAAGAGTAAAAAAAAAACACTTAAATGAAGCGTCTAACATCAGCTGTTCATAAAAAATCTACGCTCGCTCTAGGTACTTACTCAGTTACGAATACAATAAAAATAGATTTACAGTTGCTCTCTTTCATAAGCGCATCAAAAGACTTTGCTATTTAAGTAAGTACTTTGTAATTCAGTTGTTGATCAATTTACTCCCACGACTTGTGCGCTTAAGTAAAGTTAAATGTTTGCTAGTAGTGTAGGTTGTATTCAGAAAGTTTTCAAACTAAGTATATCTACAGTAAAATAATATTAAACATTCAGTTAAGAATGCCTGAACTTTTTAGTAAACATGATATTTAGTAAACCACAACAGAATCGAGACTCATTGAATAAGTTAGCGTTTGAACTCCATAACCGAGTTAGTACTGGGTATTACGGTACCCTTTGGTAAGACTGGTTGTCAGACTTTCAGGCCACTGACTACCTTTAAAAACCGACTGCTAAAGATGTTAATATGGCAGCCCCGGCCAACGACTTAACGTTCTCACCGAGCGAGGCACAGAGAAAAATGTATGTAATGTGTCACCACAGACCAATCTACGCAAGCAGGGCTTAACCTAAAGATACACCAGAGTGGCAGTTATTATCAAGCCACGAGCACCTCAGACTCATTGAATAAGTAATCCCACGCAATGTTTCTAGCGTAGACAGAAATAGATTTCCAGGTCATATATATTTAGAATTTCGTTGGAAATAACATGTCAATTTAAGCCTACCTTTAACGTGATTATCCACTTGCTTTGATACTAAAATATACCTAGGTAACGTTCTGCCTAAACGGTTTCGGTTCTTGCCTATAATATGTAATCAAATGTTTCGACACGGTAGCTGCTTTTCCAAGCATTTCAACGAACTCGAACTGTTTCGAGTTGAATCAAAGTTTAGGAAGTGTGTACCTTCGTGCTTCTATAGGCTTTATCGAATGCTACGTGAAACAAAACTTGATCAGTACTCTGTGGTCATTTAAATGGCTAAGGTAACATTTCTTTTCAGTTGTTAATGTGTCTACCTAAAACTGTTCTTGTTCAAGAAAACCTGAATATCTGAATTCCACGAAGTGAAGTGCTATTGGATTTTCAACCATGATTTTCTCAGTAGTAACCACAGACTCTTGATTCAGGGCCAGTTGGTGACAATAAGCTCGACCCATGAGGTGACAAATATTACTTCATGTTATGTAGAAAACAAACATTTTATATCAAAAATATTGGAACAATTACGAAAAACCCTTTTATGGACAATAAATAGTAAATGAAAGTTATACAAGTTATACAAGTAGTACGTCCACACGCCACTACGTCCACTACGGACACATGTTCAGATTCAAGCGTTCTTTTGTTTATTTTATTGTAACCTCGCAAATTATCTTGTCTCTAACGAGTGGCGACCAGGGCCCCGAGTCTGCTATTCAATAGTGTCAGAATGATCTATCACTGGTCTCGTAATAGTGTACTTTAATATTTATTAATTATTTCCTTGTTAAAGTTAACTTTGTTGAAATAAAGATGCAAAAATCTCAGATTGAAAACAGTAAGTATTCTTAGTACATTATTTTTTTTACTTTGAGGCGCATGCGCATAGTGCTCTCGCCCTCATACTTCTGGCTGATTTGTCTGACTGATTGAATATAACTTTTAAATAAATACTTCAATAACATATTAAAAAATCAGACATGTAAAAATAAGTAAAGTTCATTTATTTTTTGGGTAGCTTAAAAGCGTCTGACAAAAGCTCTGGTCCATCAAAAGTGTCTGACACTTATGATATTACTTTAAAATAATATTCTACATGACATTTATAAAAATCAGCCATGTGAATTTAAGTTAGATAATTCTTATTTTTAGTTACCTTTCTCACCTGGTAGCTGCCCAGGTGTCACTCGGCAAGTTCCACAAAGCGCGTAGGTATTCAAGGCACACGAGACGCTACTGAAAACTTCAGGTTTCATCCGTGTGAAAATAAGTTATGTCTGATTGCTCTGGGATCTTGGACTATAATTGTTTATTTTGACGAAGTTTGGTGTTGTCAAAATCAACAATTATGAGATCAATGATAGACCATTCTGGCACTAGCCGTGCCCATTAGCGCCGTGTATAGATAATTAGTTGTATGTATATTCTAAGTTGTCTTATCTCGCAATTTCATAACATAATGTATTAAACTCTCGTGCTGTGAATTAAGCCGTTGATTTTAAGTAATAGCAACGAGGCAGAATATAAAAAAAAGTTGTAACTTTCTCGGAAATCGAACTAATTAGTGTTGATCCCATTGGTCCACTTTTCTCCATTATTTTTTGTTTCCGAGTACGTCTCTCACAACAACTCATCCTGAATCACTGTTGTTAAAATCTACAATGGCAGCAGCTTTTGATACAGTCGATGAAAAAACCAAATCAAAACTTTTACTAGATACATCAGAATACATAACTTTGTATGTATGGAAGCTGCACTGGAAGCAATCAATAGTTCACAAATTAGTTTCTACAAACGCTTGCATTCATTAACACATGCTAGCAGGTTGCACAAAAGTATGCAAGTAGGTTGCCTGTCATTGAGCGATATATGTATACTTCTGATAGGTGAATGTTACAAGGCTAACCTGCCTTTTCAGACCACTGTGTGGTAGCTATCTCTATTCTTTTCCCGAGACGGGGTTTCGGGGTTACTTCGAGGGACTACATAACCCAAGGTAAACACTGTGCTATTCAGTACAAATACAAGGAAAGTAAAAATAAAAACATGAAAAACGGAAAGAAAAAAAGATACCTACATTTTATTTTACTTAAGTGAATCAACAACTTTGGCGAGATATTTATTTAAAGTTTATGGTAAAATTAGAACAATTTGTTAGAGTTAGTGAAATGTTTTTTCCGGGTATGTTGATATTTGAAATTCCAACTTGACTTTCTACAGTAGGTATCCAGGGATTCTTGGGTGAATGTTGGGGACATCGATATTGAATATAGATTTGATTTCGGTAAGTTAGGCTTTATCCTAAGAAAACTCGAAATCTTGTTTTTACCAATAACTTGCAGCAGACACTTACCTTTATGGTAGTTAATTATGATCCTATAGGATCAAACCGTAGATCGTAATAAAAACTTTCAACAAAATCGATTTGTACGATATACATATAGTACCTAAATAGTTTTCGAGATATAGCGCCTTTATAAAACCGCAAATATAACTTTGTCGCTCATAAAAACACTATGAAAAACAAACTTATCACAAAATATGTTTCTCTGTTGCCGCTTTAACAAGAAATCATACAAATTAAAGGAGGCTTCCCTATTACGACAGTACGGAAACCTTCATGTGCAAGTCCGACTTGCACTAGGCAAGTTTTTTTTTAATAATTTGACACCTGTCAGTTAAAAGTGATTCTTCCTAGAGCTGAAAAGTATTACGTTCAACCCGATCCTCAGGCAACTTCAGACCTACTTTCCGAGTATGAGTAATTAAAAAGTATTTTTTAGATAATCGATCGAATCGATTTTTTTTTAAGATGCTCGCGTTCTAACTTGTCTGTGCTACTTCTGAATCAAAAATTAAACATGTTTCTAATAAGAAATGATGAACAATGTATTTCATAAACGAATGTTAAAATAAAAAACAAATTGCAAAAAAAATAACCGACTTCCGAATAAAACAAAAAAAAACTAAAAAAACTTTACCTACTTTCGGAAGTTGGTGAGTTTATTAGTTTCATTGACTTTTTTGCCACCTACTTCCGAAAAAATTGAGCCAAATTGAGTTTTTTTTTTTAAGGCTATTATAGGTATTTAAGTTTTGACATCAAATTACTTGATACAGTAAATGTTGTATAAAGTTCCTAAGTAGGATCTTTTTTTAGAACACGAATTTTAATAGAACCTTTAAGGTTTCGTAACACGAGTAGGTTGTTCATTAAAAGAAAATAACGAACTTTTTAATACCTATTGTTGCCTCTACTGTTCACATCAAGGTTTTTCACAATCGATTAATTGTCTAAGAGATAAAAGAGCACGTCTCTCGTTGGTAAGGGTAGTTAACAAAAAAAATCTAATTAGTCCGTCAGATAGATTTAAAAAAATATTGAACACGTATTGTTTCTTTTTTCACGTAAACAAACAATGAAGACGATACAGTGCTATGAAAACTACAGCAGTAGTAGCCGGTGCGCGCATTGGTTAACATCGCTTTTGTATCGCTCTGTGTTTAAAATTAAACTAACTATGGTAAATACCAAAAATAGCTCATAAAAGTTATACCGGAATGAAAAGAATTTTGTGTTGTGTTAGAATACCGAAAACATAACTTAATTTACCAAACAAAATATGGTAATAATCTAGTGAAAGAAAAAAAACCAGTGAAATTTTCAAAACCTCTCCGCTAACACTCTAAATAACGTGAGATATTATTGGTGGCGGTCATTGACCCCGCCCTCTGCATCTTCGTCACACTCCGACATCGCAGCTGATTGGTCGCAACACCGGACAACTACATCGCATACTAGCAGGTTTTTAAAACAACAAAAAGTAACTGCCAACAAAATGAATTGCCCAGCTTGCAAACAAGAAATAAAATACGCTGGAGAGACTCTAAAATGCACAGGGTGCTCAATTAAATATCATTATGCATGCCAAAATATGACATCTGCTTATTATGTAGAAAATAATTTCGAACTAATGAAATGCTGGCGCTGCCAAGACTGTACTAATGTCACTCGACGCTACAGAAATGACAATACACCTATCCGAAAAACAAAAGTACAAACACTGAACGACACCACAATGTCAATTGACGAGGCACAAGACGAACAAAACTCAAGTATTACCAAAAATAACGAGTGCAGAACCCCTGACTATAATAACCAAACCACTTCGAAAACACAGGAAACCCTACCAGAAGGACTTTCGATTACCTTAGATAGCCTCAGTAAATTGCTAGATTCTAAACTTGAAAAGAATAATCAATCCCTGCTATCTGTACTAAAAAACACAATTGAAAAAGAAATACAAAAAAATATCACAAAATTAAAGGAAGACATATTTAAAGATACCCACAAGCTAACACATGAACAAGGAAAAATAAAGAACGATATAAAAACAATAAACAAGGAAATAGAAACATTACAGAAAGAAAACAAAGAACTTAAACAACAACTAAAGGAAATAAAACAAAATATGACAACAATAGGAAACCCACAGCAGGATAGTTTCTATAAAAAAATCGTACTATTCGGACTTACGGAACGTGACCATGAATCAGAAAACGAACTAGAGTACCGTGTTGTTGAAGCATTCAAAGATATTTTAAATGTAGACCTGACTGGATATATTGAAGGACTTTCACGAATAGGAAGAAACAACAGCTTTAGGAGACCCATTGTTATTGAGCTTATTAGCAAACGTATGACGAAATATATATTGGACAACGCAACGTACTTCAAACATACAGGACTTTTTATTTCTGAATACTTAAATGTTACTGCTCTCCGACAGAAAAAGATATTACAGGAAAACCTACGCTTAGCAAGACAACAGGGACACCACGCAATCATCAAAAATAATCAATTAATAGTAGACGGCCGACGACAAGAACTCACTGCAACGACTAAACAAAACTCCGCAACAAACAAAACTGACTCCATCCAACCTATTAACTCGCAAAACAATGACAGTCCGTACGAAAACACTAACACTATATACGAACACGACACCGACCTCTCAAGGACAAACATGAGTGAAATTCGAACATTTCGTCACCCAAGATAATGAAATTACACTATTATTCCAAAACATGCAAAGTATCAACAATAAACTACACTTATTAGAAGAATTTATCGACGAAAATAACGGACACTATCAAGCACTTTGCTTATCAGAAACTTGGTTATCACAAGAAAAGAAACAACTTATTAACATCAATAGTTACATCCTCGCAGCGTCATACTGTCGACAGAACTACGAAGGCGGAGGTGTATGCATACTATTACGACAAGACTTGGAATTCATTGAGCGAAAGGATATTATGGATAAGTCGGTGGAATACGTAATAGAAGTATGTGCCGTTGAATTGCCCCAACATAAAACTATACTTATAACTTTATATTGGAATAACAGACAGCCTGATGTATTTTATAAACAGTTAAAACTTATTCTAGAACTTCTACTAAAGAAAGACAATAAAAATAAAATCATATTCGGAGGCGACTTCAATGTAAATATTCTTGAAAATAACGTACAAACCAAAACACTAACAAACTTAATGCTAGAATTTAACTTCATTCAATGTATTAAAAAACCTACACGAGTGACAGAAAGCACTTCAACCTGCCTCGATCTAGTATTTATAAACTTTGTGTCTGAATTAATTAGTGCTCAGGTAAATGACTATGGTTTTTCAGATCATAAAGGAATTAAAGTAAACTTAAAAAAACTAGACGTCATGCCTACCAAGCGCATAGCATGGCAAACAAAAAAACGAACGCGAAATTTAAACTTGTATTAAAAAACATAAATTGGAACTTAATAATAACGCCGGATAAAACCATGGATGAAAACTACAGCGCATTTGAAACGCTTTTACTGAAAATATTAAATGAATGTATACCCGTTAAAATGATCCAATTAAATCAAAACAAACGTAAGGATTGGTTGACAAGAGGCATAAAAATCTCATGTAAAAATAAACGATTATTAAGAATTCTTACTTCCTACTCAAGTGATCCTGTTTTAACAAAACATTATAAATTATACGAAAAAACATTAAAACAAATAGTCAATAAATCAAAAAAAAACCAGTTTATTACGGAAATTAGAAACTCAAACAATAAAACCAAATCGATGTGGAGAATAATTAAAGAGCGTACTAATAAAAAACTACCTAAGACACAACAAAATATTAAATTGACAATCCATAATAAACTAACGTCCGACCCAAAACAAGTTTCTAACTCGTTTAATGATTTTTTTGCATCAATAGGACAAACAAGGCAAAGTGGGAACGCAGAGCCGCGCGGTCGGCCTGTGCTCCGACCGACTGAGAACACTATGTTTTTACATCCACCCACACCGCAAGAAATATTAAATATAATAAAACACCTTAAAGGCAAATACAGTCACGGATTGGATGAACTACCTCCCATATTAATTAAAACGTGTGCTGAAGAACTGACAATACCATTTTACCTATTAATTTGTCAATCATTTTCTGAAGGGGTTTTCCCAAACGCGTTAAAAAAATCAATTATAAAACCTATTCACAAGAAAAACTCGAAGTCTGACCCAAATAATTACCGTCCAATTGCACTACTACCGACATCATCAAAAATATTCGAAAAGGCAATGTGCAAGCGCGTTTATAATTTCTGTGAAAATTTTAATATTTTTGATGAATCACAAAATGGCTTTCGGGAAAAAAGATCCACAGTTTTAGCAACATATAAATTCACACAACAAATATTGGACGTTTTAAATTATAAAAAATACGCTATTGGAATCTTACTCGACATGACAAAGGCTTACGATAAAGTACTATACAATATTCTACTTGACAAACTATACGGCATCGGCGTTAGGGGAATAGCTCATAAATGGTTCGCATCTTACTTACAAAACCGAGAGCAATTCGTTGAAATTGATCATTGGGATCATAACACTGGGCAACTCAGCCATGTACGTTCAAATAAGATGTGTGTTAAAAATTCAATTCCTCAAGGTAGTGTTGCAGGGTGTTTATTATTTTTTATTTATATCAACGATCTCCCTAAAATTCTAACGGAATCGTGCGTATTGTTCGCTGATGATATTTCAATAATGATTTCTTGTAATGACTCTCAACGCCTACATGACATATTAAATAAAATTATAATAACTATACAAGATTGGATGAAAGATCATAACCTAGAAATTAACTTTTTAAAAACCAAAATTATGCAATTTAGACCATATCAAAAAAAACCTAAAGTAGAATGTGTGGATACTTTTACCTTGTTAGGTCTGGAGCTAGATACTCATACGACGTGGAAAGCACACATTCAGAAAATTAAATCAAAACTATCTAGTTTCATATATGCGCTACGTGAGCTAAAAAAAACAACAGATTTAAAAACTGCCCTATCCACTTATTATGCTTATGCATACGCGTGGCTAAAATACGGAATAATCCTTTGGAGAAATAGTGTTGACATCAACGAGTTGTTCATACTGCAAAAAAAATGTATCAGGATATTGGTCCATATTGAAAACGACGAAAGTTGTAGACCTCATTTCAAGAAACTGGACATTTTAACTCTGACATCAATTTATATTCTAGAAATCTGCAAATTTGTTAGACAGTATCCGAACTTCTACGTTAAAATCTCTGACCAGCCTCGCCGATATGCACCGCGTTCACGATTTGAAAATACCCTCTTAGTACCCCAATCGAAGCTTAAATTACACAGCACTAGCCCTCACGTTACATCAATTAAAATTTACAACAGAATTCCAAATGCGATAAGAATGGAACAAAATGACAAAATATTCATAAAACGAGTTAGAAAATTATTAATTGACAATTGTTATTACACATTGAATGATTTTTTTAATGATGACATCATAATGGACTAACTTTGACTGCTTATTTATTGAATTTTAGTTTTTATTTATTGACATTTTGTACCACATCTTTGACATTTTATTGTGATTGTATTTTGATTATTACTTTATTTTATTGACATGATGCATTTGCCTATAATTGTACCCTACTTGCCGACTTTAATTATTTGAATTATTTTATTTTGACTATTGTATTCTATTTGCCGACTTTAAGTATTTGATTATTATTTTATTTTGACGTGATGCATTTGACTATTGTATTCTATTTACCGACTTTCATTATTTTACTTAATTGTCTTAATTTTTTTTTCCTATGACTGCATATGCTTGCTTATTTAAATGAATTCAAAAATTTCTTAATTTACTGTTTATTAAATTTTAACTAATGTACCTTAAATGCTACTATCACTTTTGTAAAAAAAAAAAAAAATTGTTGTGCCCGACAGGGTCCATGTGAACTATTTTATTATTATTAAGATCTTGTAAAACACATGTGATATGCAATAAATGATTGAAAAAAAAAAAAAAAAAAAACTCGTGTGACGTCATATCCTAAGACATTAGTACGACATTTTATACCGGTGGGTGACGTACAAACCCCCACTCAAATCTTTGACGCGTTTTATCTTTGTAAACTTTTATTGATTTGATAAAACAAAAAATACGTATCCGATCCGATTATTAGAATCATATTTTTTTTGTCAGTAAATTTATGTCAACTTTTGTGACTTTTGTCTGGGACTGCCTCGTTGGTGAAGTGGTCGTAAGCGCGACAGCTGGTTGTGATTCCCAGGTCGGAAAGTATTATTGGGTTTTTCCATCATTTCTCAGTAGTAACCAGGGCTCGCCCCCATTAATAAGTAACATAGGACTTAAACATAACCGGCGAAATGGGGTGTACTAAAGGGTACCTCTGCCTTACCCTTTTTTTTTGTGTGTGGTGGGAAATCATCTAATATCCCCTCCCGCTCTTGGGCAGAGCGAAAGGGAGTGTCAGACTTCTACTCACTAAAAACCACCCATGTTCCTTCTTAGCCCTAAATGTCAAGGGTGCGGAATCTCTTACAACATTCCGCAGCCCCGACGGGCGTCGGCCCTTGCGGGCCCCTTCCATGTTGCTGACATCTCTTTGAAGCCTGTTGTCGTCATAAGACGGCCGGACAGCGAGCTAGCCCATCACTCACCGTCCACAGGCCCGCGTCTACGGTGGCCGGAAGTCATCACGTGGCCCCCGACGCCCGGAGCGCCTCCCGCGGCGGTAGAGACGAGAGGTTCTCTCCCTCTCGCGTTCCGCCGCCTTCTTCGCTAGCATCACTGCTTCGCAGAAGGAGGCGACGGCGTCCCATTCCTCCTCGCACCGGACCATGGCTTGCACCAGGGCTTCTACTGACTAAAAACCACCCATGTTCCTTCTTAGCACTTGTGCCGAGGCTTCGGTATCTCTTTCGAACAACCCGCCGCCCAGACGGGCGTCGGCACTTGCGGGCCCCTTCCATGTTGCTGACATCTCTTTGAGGCGCGCGTGGAACATGAACGCGCCGTCGACACGACCTGTCATCGTCATAAGACGTCTCCCGCGGCGATGTATATGTATACAAATGAAATCAAATCAGTTTATTGCATACATGTTGTACATGAGTTGGAATAGTTTTCTAGAGATATCAAACATGCTCCCTGTGAGGGCACTGCAAAACAAATACAAATCAAATCGAATAAATAACATTTCATATCATAATTAGCTTGAAGATTCAAACTTAGTTCAGTTACTAAGATTATTTTATGAACTACCCTCCAGTTTCGATTAAGTTTTTGTGAAAGGACAAAAGCTCGAACAAAACACAAGAATCGCCAGATGAAATGAGTCTTGTGCAAATAATAAACACTCCCACTTAATCTTTTAAGCGTTGGAGCGTGTTCCAATGAAGCACAGAGGTTAGTATAAATAAAATAAATTACTATTTACTTATACTTGTTTAGTACGAGCCTGTAACAGTAAAGGAAATAAAGTCGAACTTCGATCCCGCAATCTAAAAGTTTGATTGCTGAATCCGGATATTATTATTTACCATCAACATCAGAACAGTCTTCGGATCCGTTATTTACCACCGAAATACAAGCTTCCGAACGATTTGGTAGTTTTAGATTATAATTCGGACATGTACGTACTATTTAAATTTATCATAAAAAAATAAGTTTGAAAACTGAAACCCGACTACAAACCGCGGTCTTAAAAGTAGAAAACGAAAAAATAATTCTGGTCTCTGGTCTGGTCTAAGGTCTTGGCGATGGCGAGCACATTACAAATATTATATTATAGTTTTAGTCAACATACACGTTTAGAATGCGGTCAAAAAATTCTTGCGGTCTAGTCTGCTATTTACTCGTACTATTTAAATAGCAAAACCAACATTCACTAGAATTTTACATCATGAAAGTAATATACGAGTATTATAACGGATTTATTAAATAACACTAAAATAAAAATATAAGCTTAAAAACTAAAACCCGACTACAAACCGCGGTCTTAAAAGTAGAAAACAAGAAAATAATTCATGTCTGTTATTCATATATTGAATTTGTAGAATCTATATATATAAAAGAAAGTCGTGTTAGTTACACTATTTATAAGTCAAGAACGGCTGAACCGATTTGGCTGGAAATTGGTGGGGAGGTAGCTTAAAACCAGGAGACGGACATAGGATAGTTTTTGTTCTTTTTTTTGGGTAAGTAGATAGTTAGGTTGTAGGTAGGTAGATAGGTAGTAGGTAGGTAGTATTTAGGTAGGTAGTAGGTAGGTAGGTAGTAGGTAGGTAGGTAGTAGGTAGGTAGGTAGTAGGTAGGTAGGTAGTAGGTAGGTAGGTAGTAGGTAGGTAGGTAGTAGGTAGGTAGGTAGTAGGTAGGTAGGTAGTAGGTAGGTAGGTAGGTAGTAGGTAGGTAGGTAGTAGGTAGGTAGGTAGGTAGTAGGTAGGTAGGTAGTAGGTAGGTAGGTAGTAGGTAGGTAGGTAGTAGGTAGGTAGGTAGTAGGTAGGTAGGTAGTAGGTAGGTAGGTAGTAGGTAGGTAGGTAGTAGGTAGGTAGTAGGTAGGTAGTAGGTAGGTAGTAGGTAGGTAGTAGGTAGGTAGTAGGTAGGTAGTAGGTAGGTAGTAGGTAGGTAGTAGGTAGGTAGTAGGTAGGTAGTAGGTAGGTAGTAGGTAGGTAGGTAGGTAGTAGGTAGGTAGGTAGTAGGTAGGTAGGTAGGTGGTAGGTAGGTAGGTAGCAGGTAGGTAAGTAGTAGGTACGTAGGTAGTAGGTAGGTAGGTAGGTAGTAGGTAGGTAGTAGGTAGGTAGGTAGTAGGTAGGTAGGTAGTAGGTAGGTAGGTAGTAGGTAGGTAGGTAGTAGGTAGGTAGGTAGTAGGTAGGTAGGTAGTAGGTAGGTAGGTAGTAGGTAGGTAGGTAGTAGGTAGGTAGGTAGTAGGTAGGTAGGTAGTAGGTAGGTAGGTAGTAGGTAGGTAGGTAGTAGGTAGGTAGGTAGTAGGTAGGTAGGTAGTAGGTAGGTAGGTAGTAGGTAGGTAGGTAGTAGGTAGGTAGGTAGTAGGTAGGTAGGTAGTAGGTAGGTAGGTAGTAGGTAGGTAGGTAGTAGGTAGGTAGGTAGTAGGTAGGTAGGTAGTAGGTAGGTAGGTAGTAGGTAGGTAAGTAGGTAGGTAGGTAGTAGGTAGGTAGGTAGTAGGTAGGTAGGTAGTAGGTAGGTAGGTAGTAGGTAGGTAGGTAGTAGGTAGGTAGGTAGTAGGTAGGTAGGTAGTAGGTAGGTAGGTAGTAGGTAGGTAGGTAGTAGGTAGGTAGGTAGTTGGTAGGTAGGTAGTAGGTAGGTAGGTAGTAGGTAGGTAGGTAGTAGGTAGGTAGGTATTAGGTACGTAGTAGGTACGTAGTAGGTACGTAGTAGGTACGTAGTAGGTACGTAGTAGGTACGTAGTAGGTACGTAGTAGGTACGTAGTAGGTACGTAGTAGGTACGTAGTAGGTACGTAGTAGGTACGTAGTAGGTACGTAGTAGGTACGTAGTAGGTACGTAGTAGGTACGTAGTAGGTACGTAGTAGGTACGTAGTAGGTACGTAGTAGGTACGTAGTAGGTACGTAGTAGGTACGTAGTAGGTACGTAGTAGGTACGTAGTAGGTACGTAGTAGGTACGTAGTAGGTACGTAGTAGGTACGTAGTAGGTACGTAGTAGGTACGTAGTAGGTACGTAGTAGGTACGTAGTAGGTACGTAGTAGGTACGTAGTAGGTACGTAGTAGGTACGTAGTAGGTACGTAGTAGGTACGTAGTAGGCAGGTAGTTGGTAGGAAAAAGGGCATTGCAAGGCATGCCGGGTTCAGCTAGTTCTATATAAATATAAGTAAAATTACTACAGAGGTCAGTCGTAGTCGCATGCCATTGATACCTGATGCTCCTTCATGGCGTTTTATTGATACAGAAGTCAGCTTCTGAAGTCAAGGAAGGTAACTGCAAGCCAATTAATAGTTGTCGCTTATTACCTGTTTCATGCAACTAGAAACGTCTGTACATTTTCTTTATTCACTTGTTTAATGACTAAGATGCCGTAATTAATCTCGAAAAGAAAAAACGGAGCCCTTATAGGATCACTTTGTTGTCCGTCTGTCTGTCTGTCAAGACCCTTTTTATACCCCCAAATACTCAGGTCTGCTGAGAAAAATCAAACTTCTAAGCCGATGCAAGCGAAACAGCCGCCGCAAATTTTGGACACTCGCAAGAGACTCAAAACCTACAGGGTACTTCCCGTGAACTCAGAATATTGAAATTTGGTACGAAGCAACGTCTTATATCACAGATAAAGAAATAGTTGCGAAAACCGTAAATTTTTAACTAATCATTTAGTAAAAATATTTTAAAACTTTGTTTGTATTGAACCCTCGGTGTGCGAGTCCGTTTTGATAACCTCCCGGTTTTTCAATCATTACTTTACACAAAAGTTGAAGCCATAGCAATAGCAATTAAAATATCAAATTCTCAACTTAATTAAAAGCAACAAATCAACTTCCAAGGCTTTTGTTTTATGATATAACGAGATATTGTCCTCATTTTCGTCGTCAATATTCATTTGGAATAATAATGTGAAGTAAATACGTATTACATCAATACGCGGGTTATTCAATATACTGTAATTTTGGTTAACTGTTACTGATACTTTACGAACATAGTAAATACTCATTTCAATCGCCAATTACATGTTTATAATATAAATAAACCTAACCACACTGGACCACACACCCCACGAATGGCAGTCATCTTGTTTTTTATTTCGGTTATCTAGGACATGTGTGTTCAATGAAATATATCTAGAGACGATTTTTTTGTAGGTTAATTTTGTTTATTTCTCCAGGGAAACAATACTTGCATTGTTCGATTGGCCTGTTGGTCTAGTGGTTAGTGACCCTAACTGCTATGCCGGAGGTCGTGGGTTCGATTCCCACCCAGGACAAATGTTTGTGTGATGAGCACGATCATTTGTTCTGTGTCTGGGTGTAATTTATCTATAATATGTATGTATTTAGAAATATATAAGTATGTTTATCAGTTGTCTAGTACCCATAACACAAGCTCTGCTTAGCTTGGGACTAGATGGCGTTGTGTGATAGTTGTGGAATATTATATTATTATTCATCATGGTCAATTGCACGTCCCTAGGTATCTAACTGTAGTAAGTAAGTAATCATTACAATATATCTCTGAGTACCGCAGTTAGATTCAAAAATATACCATACCATTATAATATCTACCTACTAGCTGTGCTCTGCGGTTTCTCGTTTTGTTCGGCTCGTAATGTGGGGGAGTCTGATGTTACACAGCTCATAAATTTCATCCAGAATGTAATGAAATGCATTATTTATTTTATTTTATTGCTATTATCAGAGATTATTGTGTTCAAAGAACACGTTGTGGACTGTGGTTTAATAATAACAGTCGCTCCGGTCGATCCGTGGATGTGTGATATACCGAGTTTCTTCTGTCTCTCGGAACGTTAGGCCGTTGGATCCGGCTGTCGTTGGTATATCTACTCGTATAACAGTCATTCAGACTGGTCTGGTCTGGAAGTCTGACAACCAGTCTTACCAAAGGGTGCGTTACGCAGTACTCATTGGGTTCTGAAGGTCAGATATGCAGTTGCTTCATGCAAAATATTGGTGTTCAGCGGCGTCCGGTTAGACTGGAAATCGACCCCAACATAGTCGGTAAAAGCTAGGCAGATAGGGTAGGTATTGTGTTAAAAAAATCTCCTCGCAGCTTTATTGTAAAATTATAAAATTTAGTTTTTTTTTTTTTTTGAATTTGTTATGGTTTGCTCAGACCTATGACGTACGACCTCATAACCTTCACCATGATTCCGGTCTGTGGATACACTGACGAATGTATTCCTAACAAACGCTGAAATATTTATGAAAACAACGCCTCAATTTCCAAATCACCACAGCTCAATATACAGTTGGACGGAATTTGATTGAGATACAGAATTCCTTGTTTACCACCCGAACTTGCCAGCGGCTGTCAATTTGAGTTTTGTTGTTGTGTAGAAAGGCCTGATTTTGTACCGGACAAAACAAATAACGGGGACAACAAGGTTTCATGTCATGTCTTATGAACCGTCACGAGGAATAAAATGTAAATAAATAGCAAAACTGAAAAGCGATTTTCTTGTAAAATTACGGATTCTTCTTTAAAGAAAGATCTATTTCATAAAATTATGGCTTCTAAAATAGGTACTATGTTCGTAAAAACGTAAATCGTTAACCAGAGCTGCAGAGAAAACGGCTTTTGAATTATGCTAAGTTTATTCATTCCATTGTTCGTGACTGTATCACTATCAATGTACACACTTATAAAGACGCCTTCACTGAGACACACATATACAGACACACATTCACTCAATTACTGTTGATTTAATTCTATGAAGCTTTTGTTTGCCACTCACTCAATTCAGAATCAGAATCAGAATCAGAATCAGAATCATTTATTCGTAAACATAGGTAAGTAATAATTACATATAAGCTCTTAAAAATAGGGTGGTGCGCTATGTTTTGCCAATTGACATACAAATTACAATAAGGACGATTATTACATACTATTAAATTAAGATATAAATGTCTTACAATACAATTAGTTTCATGGCAATTCAATTTTATTATTATTCATAATCAATTTCATTTCATGTCAAAGTTAATAAATGGTCAATTCAATTCATTCAGGTTAAAGATATAAATGAAAAATATTAAATGGTATGTCAGTATTATATAGTTACAGAGATTCATCTTTAAAAAAATCGGTAAGGGTATAATAACATTTGTCAAGCAGTAACCCGTTAAGCGTTTTTTTAAACTTCTCCAATGGCAATTTTTTTATTCCATCAGGTATTTTATTGTATATTTGTGGTGCAAGACCAAAGAAGCTTTTTTTCATTAGAGACGTTTTACATTTTACAAGGCACAGTTCATTTTGATATTGAGCACGCATCGGAGTTTTCTTTACTAAACAAAACTTTTTGAAAAAATGTGGATTTATTTTAACAAATAGAGCAGCTTCTAGGATATATAAAGCGGGAAGTGGTAATATTTTAAACTTTTTGAAATATGGAATGCAGCTATCGGTTGTTTTTAAACCACACATGCATCGTAAACATCTTTTTTGCATCCTGAAAACAAGCTCCCTATTTGTTATTCATCAGACAGTTACATAGTAAAGAGTTACGATCCCTTAACTATTAGATAGAGATAAATATCTTGAACTTCTAACAAAACCAATAAAATGTTTAATGTGTTTGAAACTGTAGGCACGGTAAAGCAAAAAGGCAATCGTATTTTGTTGTTAACATATGACTGTGACCAAAGTTTTTAGATCTATTTCACGAAAGTTTTTGATGCCTAAGGGACCAAGTATTTCAATATAAGCCAAAATATATTTGGAATCAATAAACTAAAATTGGGATAACTGTTTAACATGAGGGTACTTATTCTGTTCTTTTGGTTATTTGTTTCAAATGTATGGTATTGGTGGTATTTAACTACAGATACATTCAGAAAACATGCTATTTTATAAATATCATATGATAATATTAAAATAATCCTAAAAATTTAAGCATTTCAACTCTGTTTGAGAGGGATTGATTCGTATTTCACCACGCGGGCCCTGTGCGGGTAAACCCACCTATTACGAATATATATATATAGTGGTCATATAAGTATAAGTATAAGTATAAGTATAACGGGCTGGTGTCCGCAACTCCACGCTCAATGCGCGTATTTTACGTGCGGGTGGGAATATCACTCGATCCACCCCAGCTCCCCGAGAAAAGCCAGCAACCCCTTGGTGTTACTGGCAATCTCGCGGAGAGTACCTGGGTCCCCGAAGTATTTGGCCCTGTATGGGGCAACCCCCGGACAGTGCAGGAGCACGTGGGCTGCTGTTTCTTCTTCCTCCATGCAGGCTCGACACAGAGGACTATCTGTGACTCCTATAACAAAGAGGTGCTTGTTAAAAGTACCGTGTCCAGTGATGGCAGCCGTTACTGTGCGTAGCTGCAGTTTAGTTAGCCGGAGCGCTTGTTTGGTGAGGCGAGCGTCGATGGCGGGAAGCGCCTTCTTGGCCTGCCTACACTCGCCGTGGTCTAGCCACAGCTTGGCGTGAAGTTCTTTGGTACGTTTCCTTACCAGCGTGCGAAGATAGCCGAAAGGTAGCGGCACGATGGGTTCTGGGCCCACCGCCGCCATGCTCGAGCCCCTTCGAGCGAGTTCGTCCGCTGCATCGTTGCCTCGGGAGTCGCTATGTCCTTTGATCCATTGAATGGTTATATTATTGAGGTTACCAACCTGGTTCAGGCGTTTGTAGTGGTCATATATTATTATACAGCTATTTTACATTCAAGGTGCAATGCAAACGGACGATTTTGTAAATGAAACTAAGTAACTGATGAAAGTATGGACGCCTGCACTTGACAGAATTTTAGATCTCTCTTGTGTCACGTCATCTACCGTGTGTCAACATTATCCGTACGATTTTATTATATCTTCTAAATAAATTAGTTGCCTATAGTTATTGGCCCTTGTTATTATTTCATCAGTAACTCTACGCAAAAAATATTTATTGGAGTGTAAAATCACGTAAAACTCGGCATTCAAGCACAATCTGCTTGAATGCCGAGTCACCTGCTTTCGGCATCGTAAAGGGTATTTAACACCTATTCTATCTCAAAATACTAAAATCAAAACACTTCGAGATATTTAAATCGAGTCTATAATGTTGTATCAAAAGAAAATACAAACAACAATCGATTTTTGATTCCCTCATTAACGCATATAAAAGTTTCTCTTCTGCGATTTCTCCAGCGAGGGAACGTTTCATCTGAACAGTGAGCAATAATGACGTCATCAAGCCACTGACCCATTTATTTTACTATTGCGCTCATAAAACACAGGAAAGTGATAGATATCCTTCAGTTAGCTATTTATTGGATGCCGTTATCTTGAAGAGCAGCTATGTATCTTTCTCTTAATAATATATCCTACTATCTTCATGACATCATTTATCATTTCCTATGAAGAAAAATTGTTTTTCTTTTATTGTTTATCCAATAAATTAGGTTTCTATTGTGAATGGTTTTGGGTTACGCACCTGAAATCTATATTTCTGTAGTCGATATTTTACAACTAAATAATTATTGTATAACACTAAAAAACAAGTAAAATATGCTTTGATATCTATAAAGAATACAACGTTGTCTGTCTAATATTATATCTCTTACAATAACCTTTTATAAAGTAAAATAATATTTTTACTTACTCTTTACACAAAACCGAAACCTTGTAAAAAACGTTGTGTGTTATGATTCTATAAAATGTTGCTTCAAAGCTTTCTCACTTTTTATCCGTCGGAGTAATCCTGCCAATAAAAGTGCTATATTGTTGGTAGTACCGACAACTTTTTAGCACCATGTTTTATACCCAGCGCTGGGCATAGGTCCGGCGATTATCTCGCCCACTGGTTGAAGTTGCGTGTGACAATACTTGTTCACCTCTGCAGGTTTATGTCTAAGATATGGGCTCACCGTTAACTTTGGAGGTTGACTCTCGATTAACGGGATTTACAACTCTGGTTCTGCTGTTATTTTACACTGTGTTTCTAAAGTAAAAGGATGTGTGAAATCACTATTTTATTCACTTACAATCTTCATTGTTTTTCGTGGGGTTAGGTTACGAACGATAGTACCTATGTCACTCGTTAATCTACAGCTCCAAAGTGTCAATTTCCAATTACATCTCCTATTTCCAATTAGAGCGCCTTCGACATTTTCTTCTAATAGATTAAAGATTGTCTGCCAAAGTCTACCTATCATATCAGATCCGACACGTACGAAATGATCCATGTACCTAATTATTGTAAAAAAAATAGTAGGTAAATGTATTAACGAAGATCGTTGATAAATCGTGCCCTATTTTTGTCGACGTTTTACAAGTGCCCATGTAGGCCTATATGAAATAAAATATATAAAAAAAAAAATAACATTGAAACGTAACAGCTGAGAAGCCAATAACTAAAGACTTACACATATCATTTCCGTGTGTGATCCTAGCTTTATCTACGATCGTGCGGCCACCATTTATAGTGTCATCATTGTCCCCATAAAAAGAAGTAGTCGTATAAAACTCTGCAGAAGTTTCATTACTTATAATAAGTTATTTCTACGGTGAAGATTAAGTGGAAAAAAAAGATCGTGACTCGGTTTCTTAGTATTTAAGTCGGACACTCTGAGACGAAAACTGAAACGGTTTTCTTCCACTGGCTGCTTAGACTAGAATCATATAATTTATGGTTATGATAGCAGAACATGATCACTGTATCGTAAAATTATATCTGTATCTATAATACGTCAGTAAAAGCTACTTGTACGTAATTCATCCAGATTGTTGCCAAAAAGTTTGATAGTAGAATTACCTAGGTAGGTGCATTTCTAATCTACTTTATAACCTAACTGCAGCCGTACGTCATAAATAAACTAGTATCATATCGTAATATTTAGTTCTAAATTGTAGGGATTCTATTACTGATATACATAGATACAGTGTGATTGGAGATTGAGTTAAAACGCATAATGTTAGTTGGTAATGTTAAGAATGAGTCATATATTGTTATAATATTAATTATACCGTAAACTACGGTAGTACGTACACAGTCTGGAGGTGCGGTACTTACAATTACTAGTTGAAATGTAAAAACAGGAATGGATAACTTCGTTCTCAATCTATCACCCGCAATTTTAAATCTATTTCAGTCATTTGGATTTTCATGATTTAAAAGTTTTCGTTGAATTGGTGATGTTTTGCAGTCACCAGAGGGTATATTGTATATGGTAGGCTCTATGTACAAACGTCAGCACATCAAGATAGTATCTGATATTGATTTTAAAGAATTTCGACTTGATCGCTAAAGCAAGGTACAAACATGATCCCGTCGGGGCTGTGGGTCCCGTCGGGGCTGCGGGTTATTCAAAAAGATACCGCGGCCTCGACACAAGGGCTAAGAAGGAACATGGGTGGTTTTTAGTCAGTAGAAGTCTCACACTCCCTTGCGCTCTGCCCAAGAACGGGAGTGGTTATTTAATGATTATCCCCCGCCCCCCCCAAAAGGTACAAGAATGATTGGAGAAACTTGGCAGTTTCGGGGAGCTTGACATGCTGGCGTCTGTACGTATATAATACTTTAGTACCTATACAATTTTTGACGTCTGAATGTAGATGTAGGTATCGCAGAACGACAAGAATAGGTGTACCTACCATAATCAAAATCAAAAAGCATTTAGATCCACCAAATGTATTTGAAACTAATCATGTAGCAAGAAATATCTTCGGGTGGTGTGTCTTAACAAAATAATGCTTTTTACCAATACCAACTGTAGCGCTTTTCCTTCTTCGATCTTATGTGGGTGATAATGCTGTTTTATGTGAGAACGAATACTTTGAAGAGGAGTGTAAGCTTTATGGAATTACAACGTTTGTAGAACCCACGCGATTACAGAGCTTCGACGCAGGATGAGTACTTACGTACCTACTTACGTGACAAAGCCTTCGTACTCTATTTTTGAGCTAGGTCGTTCGCAGATGATGTAGCTGAAGAAAAAAGTTTTCGTTCATATTTATACTGCTGGGCTGCGGGTTGTTCGCAAGAGATACCGCGGCGTCGACATTAAAGGACTAAGAAGAAACATGGGTGGTTTTTAGTCAGTAGAAGTCTGACACTCCCTTTCGCTCTGCTCAAGAGCAGGAGGGGTTATTTGATGAATTCCCACCCACCAAAAAAAAAAGGCTGCTACTGCTACTGCTAATATAAACTTAAATTGTCCCACTACACGGCAAAGGCATACCTTCCTTCCTTCCACTTTTCGCGATCTAATGCGATTGTAGGCCAATCCTTCGAGAAACAGTCCAGCTCATCCCGCCATTGCCTTTTGGGCTTGCAGCGAGGCTAGGTAACGTAAAACTTTGCATTCAAGGACCATGATAATTACCCGACTGCGGCGAAGCCCAAAAGGAGGGTTATTTGCTTCTCTATCACACAATATCTGTGTTCTGTGTCAATATTCTATTAGAATTCACTTAGGTTATGAATAACTTAACAATACGCCTATACCTCCACAAGGGGAAGTATCACACGTAGAAGTGTCACATAACACGTAAACAGCCTGTGTCGATCGCACTGCTGGGCCAGTGAATGTTGGTGGAGGTCATATTTCTTTGTATTCTCATTATTTCTTAAATTGGGGTATAATAGGTGTAAAAATTCTCTTAACAAATCCAAAAGGCTATTCACTCGTCACTGCGATACTTTTTTTTAGACCATACTTGGGGATCTTCACGGATATATTGATAATATACCTATTACGGAATCGAGAAGGATCCGATGTCTAACACATTGTAGGTGTGCAAAATCCAACGTATGAGTAATGGGTCGCAGAGGGATTGCCAGGTTATTCAAAAATTTTGCACTATGGATCCACCGCGATCATTTTTCATTTCCCACTGCGACACGGAAGATTTGTCAAAGGATTTTGCGTTCGAGAACCGATAAAACGATTTCCCTCACTCTTGGTTCGTATTCACTGTCCAATATCCAATCGTAAATCAACTTTGGTCTCAGAAAGATGAATGGAAGTTTTTCTAGGAGTGAGATAAAGGCGTAACGATGTTTATACATATGTTTTTTATATAGTTGAACTTGATTAAGGGACGATATTGTCTGAGGAAGTAAACAGCCATGTCCGAAAAACTTACTATTTACTCATACCAGTGCAAAGTTACAAGTGTCAGGGGATGATTTTAGGGCTACACCTACTTACAACTTTTTAATTAAAAAAACCCTATAAAACTTTGAGACCTGATGTCCAACATTGGCAATGGTTAAACTTCTGACAATTCATGCCCCACGCATGTTAAATTATTGTAGATCAAATTTTCATTATTATCCATTTCAAGACTAGCTTCGTTTGAATCTTGATTTGACAACAAAAACACGAGCTCTAAATGAAACCTAAAATATTGTAATTTTAATAAATGTCTTACTTACTTAGTTTAGAGTCGTCTAGACGTCGTAATTAACGTGTAAACATAAAAATTGATTTATTAATAAAGGTCTTTAGAGGGATGAAATTGAAAAATTAAGTAATTAACAAACACTCTGAAATCATCTCTGAATATGTATACGAACTTACCTACCTACTTATCGAATTATATATGTAGTTCATTAGTGACTTTCTGTCTCATATATGTGTGAAAATGTATATATAGGTTTTCCACTAATGAATAGACAAGAAGTTACGGCTAGGCAGGTGCTATAAAATAGTATCTCCGTGAAATCGCGTTAGACACGCTTTTAGCTAGGAGTGCCTCCTTTGTTTTAAAAAATCGCATAGTGCCGTTCCATTCTGAACGATTGAATTTTCTTTTCGTTTCAGATCTCCCCCACTCTTAATCGTGTGGTTAATGCTTTACTTGGTGTCTGAGTTATTATGCCGCTCATAAACATGCGACTTGGCTTTAACATGCCGTTGAGAAATATATATATATACATATATAGGTATATATAAATATCTCTCAGACATGCTGGTTTCTTCACGATGTTTGCCTGCACCGAAGCAAGTGATAATTATTTCGTTTGTTTCAGATGAGGACACGGTGAGCTGTGAGAATGAGTCGGAACTCGGAGAATCGGAACTTGGCCGAAAATGGAGAACTCAGAATATTACTCGTAGTGACCGTTATCATCGGTTTGCTTCTTATGTTCTCCCTGCTTATGTGCTATGCGTGTGTTCTCAAACGACTGTGTTGCGGGACCCCGAGAGAACGAGCGAAGAATGTGGGCTGTGCCAGGAGAACAGAGAGCTACCCGATGGGTGACGTCACACTACTCTCGCAACCGACGGAGAGCGAACGCGTCTAGCAATCAAATATATAGCAATAAAAATAATGTGACCGCGGAACAACATTTATACCACAATAATTCAATCAGAATGTGGGCCATATAAAATAATTTATCACGTTTACCATCAACCATGTTGAGTAATTGCCCTCGGTATATATTCCCGAAAATAAGGGTAATTTATTAATTTTCTAAGGTTATTCTTAGTTCCGCTGATACATAACTAGTCAGTGGTGTAAGTCAATCAATCTGTTAACAACTAATTTATGCTGTATTTCATGAAAGACTGATTTAGGTACCTATCTTCTCTGTTGCCTGGTTTTATCAGACGATCATCAAATTGTATATTGTTTAGCAGTTTATTACTTCTATTTATATTTAAATTGTACCAACACGTGTAAGTGGGAAATGACTAAACTGATTTTAATGAAAATTCATACCATAAACTACTAAATTTTTAGACCGATGTATTCTTCTTTGGTGTGTGAAGTTTCGTTAAAATAGGTTGTCATTTCCCACTTCGGTGCACGTTGAAAATTTGTATGAAATGCCGTACGGCGGACACGCTCTATTGGGTTCTGGTAGGTCAACATTTGAGGCCGTCTTCTGCTTAACTGGATTATCTCTGATCAGAAAGTATACCTAGGTACTAACTTATTTATATTTAATTTATTACCTAATTCTAGTAGGTACTTGAAAAGTGGATATTGTACCTACCAATTAATTTTAAAGAGCAGTTTTGTAGATAAATGTCGGTGTTGACATGGTATAATCTATGTAAATCTAGCGTTGTACGTAAAGTGTCCATAAATAATCTTTTGAATATGTGTGAAAAGGGGCCCTATAATACCCGCTTTAGCAGAATCATAATAGGATAATAATATAAATTACATGACATTTCGAAAAATGGTCTCATATTAACTTAACGTCATTATTTACTTAACGTCTGCGACCATTAAAAAAAGATGTGATTCATATTATTATGCTACAGCGGCCATTTTAGAGTACTTACTACTTACATACTTTCTTCCTATCTGATAACGTGTAAACCTAACTGCGGTACTCAGAGATATTTAATGATTACATAAGCCGTCACTTAGTACAGATTTGACATACTTTTGTATGACAAAACTGTCAAAACCCTTACTAAGTGATGGCCTAAGTAATCATTAAAGCTCTCTGAGTGCGGTAGTAAGTGATACTTATGAATAGGTAATAGAGTAGACATTTACCGACTTTTGATATAATGTATGTTGTTGAAAAGTGGAACAGTAACGAATAAACTATAACCCAACTCACTGTAACAACGTGTTTTATTCAAGTTATTTTTAGAATGTTTCTAGTTACCTACCTATTTATAGTTTTCACAGCTCGTAGAAAGCTTAATGGGGATTCAAAGTCAGTTTATATGGTTTTTTACCAGATATATTAAAAGAAAACCATGTGCTGGTGAGTGGTGACCCTGAAAATAATGGTAAAATGCCGATACTTACCTAGGCAACTGCCTCGTTAGTCTGATGGTCGCAATAGCTTCTGCTGAGCATGAGGTAATGGGTTCGATTCCCGGGTCGTGTAAATTGTTTTTGGGTATTTCCATCTGGAATTTCTCAATAGCAGCCACTGAGTCTGGATTTGTTCCCAGTTTGGACTGGGCATGACTTAATAAACCCAATTTATTTGGGGTTGGTGCCACAGCACTTCTTTTTCCAGTTTCCTGAATTTAAGTGTTACAAGTTAAGGGGCAATTCTACTTTTCCACAAAAAAAGACAAGATTGACTTGGCCACTGTATCACATTGGCCAATGCCATGGCGATTAGCTATTACAATGGCCTGTTTAACATTGGCGAATGCGATGCGATGGCCAAGTCAATCTTGTATTTAAAACATGAAATGTTTTTAAGTAGGGATTAAATATATATTAACTGACTTGGTATTACATGGATCTCACTACTTTTTAAAAGTAACTAGTTAAAAGTGAGTTGCTAGGCTTGGCCTTTTTTACAAGTTTTGTTTTTGGTGGGATCTCATCTCATTTCTTTTTATAGCGTCTCTTATTCTATCTATTTCGTTTAATGAATCAACAATACATAGGTTTATTCGAATTTGAAGCAGTCTTATTCATCGATTTGAAGTACTGCTAAAGTATCTACTCGACAAGCTGAATCAAACGAGTAAAAACTCGACAAGGTCAAGCCGTTTTATAACTGAATTCCTATGGCCACCTTCAAGCTCCATCAACAGATCTTGGAGACCATCCAAAGACAAAGTACTCGTCAAAACGAATCAAACGAGTCTTAACTCGATGGGTTTTGTCGTTCTATAACGGAGTTCCTATGGCCACCTTCCAGCTCCATCTTCAGATCCTGGTTACCAACTAAAGACAGAGTACTCATCAAGACAAATCAAAAAATGAGCTCAAACTCGATGGGGTTATGTGGTTTTATAACGGAATTCCTATGGCCACCTTCCAGCTCCATCATCAGAACTATTCAGTACCCTGAACATCATCTAAAGACAAACTACTCGACAAGACAAATCAAACGAGTCCAAACTCGCTAGGGCTATGTCGTTTTATAACGGAATTCCTATGGCCACCTTCCAACTCCACCAACAGACCCTGGACACAATCTTAAGACAAACTTCTCGACAAGGCGAATCAAACGAGTCCAAACTCGATGGGGTTATGATATTCTAAAATGGAGTTCCTATGGTCAACTTCCAGCTCCATCATCAGATCAGTTCCATATCATCATAATATTGCATTGATAGGCGATATACATATACGAGTAAAATTTCAGATCAATCAGAAACTAGGAAGCATGTTTAATTTAATAACTCGTAAAATTCATTCACTGAAAATGTAACTTTAACTTTGTAATGCTATACAATTATACGGGATTACAAAGTTATAAATGCAGTTAGTTTATCTAGAAAACTAGACTGAAATTATATACTTTTTTAGTTTTTCCATGGTTTATACACTAAACACTAATTGTGTTCTAAATTTGAAGCTTCTATGTCTGCTAGAAGTGCCTTAGACTTTTGATGATCGGTCAATCAGTCTGTCAGTCAGTCAGTCAGTCAGTCAGTGAGTGACAAAACTAAGGAACTTTGATTAGTTATAATTCTTAAACTACTGGTTCAAATTTAATGAAATTTTAAATAGGTATATATATAAATTCAGGCTTCTAGTTTTATCCACAACGAAGTTATAGGAGGTCGAAAATGGCATGAACTGGTTCGAGAAAAGGATAGTACGGCCGTGCCGCTTTATTGCTCGACTTGGCGGGGGCACTGCCGTGCCCCCAGATTATAGCGATGCATAGACATGTGACGTAATTAACTAAACTTAACTGGGGAAATGTGGGTGTAAGTAGGTACTATTAAGCACCCGTCGGGGCTGCGGGTTGTTCGAAACAGATACTGCGACCCGGCAAGTTCCACCCATGTTTCTTCTTACCCCCGACAAGGGCTAAGAAGGAACTTGGGTGGTTTTTAATCATTAGAAGTCTGACACTCCCTTTCGCTCTGCCCAAGAACGGGAGTTTTTTGATAAATCTTTTTATTTATTTCAAACCCCATCCTTCTCCTAGTATTTATCTAAAAAAAAAAAGACCTATTAAGCACACCTCTGCCCAACTCTTCGGGGATTACAGGCGTGATGTTATGATGTTGTAATATTCACTCTCATACAGTAAGTTCCCACTAAAATAGTTTGTAAATGAGTTATTGAAGAAGATTAACTTCATAATAAATGTATAGACTTCCTGAAACTTTCCCATTACCAATTTATAATTTGACCAATAACTTGGGGAATTCCCTAGAAGTTTACCGGAACAAGTTAGTATTTGCATTTTTAACGAAAACGAAGGGAGGTGGATTTCTCAGTTAGCCAGTTATAAAAAGATGACCTTTAGTAATGAAAACTGATTATTGATGATGATGAAGCAATAATTGCATGCGTAGGTAGTTCTCACAGCTGGTACGCACCACACATGAAGCGGTACTTTTCAGTACCTACATCTTGACCTTGCTATGTATAGATTTCCCGTGCAACGAGAGATTATACTGGTTTTATAAAGCTTGATCGGTCGTCGTGTGTACGCATTAATGGCCGTAACCGCAAACATTCGGGTACCAACAATCCCGTAGTTATATACTGCCTAAACTATTGGGACATAGGTGTGAGTATATTTACATGTTGTAAAAATCTGAATCTAGATCTTATCTGGAATACGATTTGAATTGACTGCTACGAAGAAGAAGAAGAAGAAGGAACATGGGTGGTTTTTAGTCAGTAGAAGTCTGACACTCCCTTTCGCTCTGCCCAAGAGCGGAAGGGGTTATTCGATGATTTTTACACCCGCCAAAAAAAAAACAAAAAGGTCTGGATCTATAATACGATTTGAATTGACTGCTACGAAGTCGCTACGAGGAAAACCACGCGGGCCTTAAGATGCTACGGCAGCTACGCTTCGATTTGCTACGTAAGCGTTCGTATTTCGTAGTAGGTACAACTACGCGCTAGGCGACTCCTACCTGCGACACTCTAATTTTGTTATTAAGTTCATTTCAAAATTAATGTGTCGCTGTGTGTGTCAACATTTCCATTGATTGCAATGAAAATGTTTTAGAATATAAGTATCTATGTATTTAGATATTCATTTGTTTTACGTAGCACGGCTTAATTCCAATGATTAATTAAAGACATGCTCATAAAGTTAATTAAAACATAATTATGTACGTACGAGTACACTACACGACACTTAAGTTCACTCTCATTCGGCTGCGAACACATCACAATCAGAATTAGCGTACAACCGCCCAAGAGAGGTTTATGCCATGGTATGCTTGTGTTCAAGGCCGCTGTATCTCTTTCGAACTACCCGCAGCCCGACAGGCGTCAGCCCTAGCGGGCCCCTGCAATGTTGCTGACATCTCTTTGAGGCTCAGTGAAACACGAACGCCCCGTCGACACGCCCTGTCGTCGACAAAATGCGGCCGCCACACTATGCTCCTTGCGCTGCTCATCGCTATGCTCCTCGCGCTGCCGCTATTTCCGCGATGTTGCCGAGATGTTGCCCACACTACTCTACTCGCGCAAACAATCGCGACGCTCCTACAAAAACAAAAACCGACAACATAGGGAGCGATGGGCAGGACGAGGAGTACGACGTGCGGCATGACGAGTAAAGTGGCCACACTATGTCTCTGCCGCCTTTCCTGGGTACTTCCCATGCCTCTCGTCGAGTGTGTGGCGGCCGCATAAGACGGACGGACGGTGAGCGAATGACTCCCTTGCCTCAAAGTACATTGATACATTCGTTCTAAGCCTGATCACACGTACCTACGACAAGGAGGACTACCATTACCTACCTAGGCGTCTGCTTACAAATCCTAGAGTCCGGAGCGCCGCGCGGCGGCACCGGGTCTTACCCATAAAGTTGTTCAAACTTTCGGAAACTTTGAAACTTCGATTCGTCCGATTTTTACTCGATCCAAGCATAAGTTTTGTATCTGTTTCTTAGAGTAAGTATACCTACATTCTGGGGATTCCATACCGATGGATTTGGGCCAGGAGTGTTTTTTTTATTGTTTCTAAGCTTTTAAATTCAGTTCAGGCGAGTAAGTATATTGTCAATAAAAATACGTTGATATTTGTTTTTTTTTTATGTTTGCACCGTGAACCCATGCAGTCAGACTCACCACCTTCACCACCTTCGATCTCGAAGGCATCATTTAGCGGGTTGCGATCTAGAAGGGAATTTAAAATGAACCGCTCAACAATGATACCACGATAGTCATTCTTACTGCTATGACGTTAAGTTTCAATTTCCAATTGTTCCACTGTTAAGCAATTAATATCGCTTTGACCGTATAAACTTGAATAATATTGACACAGAATTCTGAATAGAATTGGGGACATAAACATAGGGGGGTCGGATAGGCTTTACACTATTAGTAAAGTTTTGTTGGACAGATTGAATAATCTGTTTGACAGACAAGTCGAATAATAAATTATCCGCAACTTGAGATGATTTGCGTCGAACAGTTGTGTTTGTATCCGGAGTACGACAGACATCATCATCATCACCCTATAATGTTCCCACTGCAGGGACACAGGCCTCCTCTCTAGGAGAATGATGGGATATAATCTACCACGCGGGCCCAGTGCGAGTTGGTAGATGTCACATGTCTTCGAATTTTTTGGTTCTAAGACACGATTCCTCACGATGTTTTCTTTCACCATTTTGAGAGCAGCAGCGATGAAATAAATAACACAAATTAATGCGCCTGCCTGGGTTCGAACCCACAACTTAGGCTGCCTGTCCACTGAAGAATAGGATTACATAAAATCTGCCCTCTGTTCCAGTGTGCAATCCTATTGGTTAATATTTCTGTGTTTCTCCGCTTCGCAGCCTTGCTCCGCTTCAGCAGACAGGGTCTTACTGTTCGTAAGTCGGGGCTGCCACCATTGGGCCAACACACCGTACAAAAAATGACAGGCCCTGGCTGGTTCACATATTATGCACAATCTTTACATAGAGAAGTAGTCTGAAATAGGCAGGTCCTGTTTGAGGTACAGATAGATAACTTGTTGACATATAAAAGGATGATTTGAGACAGAACGGAATATTGCGCAAACAAATGACTGTCTCCATTGAAAATTATAAGCCACGCGGTAAAGTTACGAGTTTGCGACATTTGTCAAATTGTCTGCTTTATATAATAGTAATATTATACGGTACTTTTTTGAATGCAGTAAATAAATTGAGCGAGATTTTTTCCATTCTGTCTGAACTGATCGAAAGGCGTACGCTTAAAAACGCGTGAGCGCCGTGGCTGCACGTTCGCGTATTAAAAAAGTATATACAGGGTGTAAATTACCCCTTCACACAGCCTTCAACCAAGCATTCTGTACATTAAAATAAGTTACCACTACGCATTTTTTTTTTGCTGGTAATCGACTTTTTTTTTGGGGTCAAACCACATTTTACGGCCAAACTCAATGTAGCACTCTTAAAACATTGTACTAGTGGATGATTTGAATAGTAAACGGGTCATCGAGGTAATTTAAGTAAAGTTATAACCTGAAAAACTACAGCTGTTTTTTTTTACTTTAACCCTCAATATCTCCGGAACTATGGGGTGCCCAGGTATGGTCTAAACCTGAAAAACCAGTATTTACAAAAACAGCTGTGCAAAATTTGTAACTTTGACCCCCAATATCTCCGTAACTAGGGGGTTCCCAGGTATGGTCTAGAACAAAAAAAATATCGCAGTGGTAGGGGGTACAAGTTCCAAAATTTGCACAGCTGTTTTTGTAAATACTGGTCACTCAGGTTATAACTTTACTTAAATTAACTCCATGACCCTTTTACTATTCGCTAGAACTATGAGAACTTGGAACTGGTCAGCCAACCTGACGTCAGAATGGCTGGCCACTTTATTTCTTTGATATATTTCTTAACGTAGAGGTAGCAAATTTTTCATTATAGGTAGTAAATAGTAGCGAATTGGTAATAAATAGTTCACAGGGTCCCATGTTCATATCTCGTTTGGTCCAGTCATCCTGACGCTGACGTTAAATCGTCGATTGGCGATGATTGGTACAAGTAGCATGTGTGCTGTGGCCCTTAAATGCCCGGACGCGTGTTGAGGGTTTTCCAATATTTTGACCGAGAGGGCACGCTCTGTGCAAACGCGCGTTATACTGGAAGATCTTATTACTGCTTGCCGAAGTATAATTAAAATTCAATTGTAACGAAACATGTAGGTTTATTTACTTTATTTTATGTTAAAACAGCAAACTGTTGAAGGCACTATTCATTATTGACATTCGTTTTCTTGAACAATTCTATAAGGCGAACTTCATATTATCACAAAATGTTGCAAGTTTCAAAAATAAATTGTATTCTAATAAAACATAAATAGACTCTTGGACTCTGTGCATATTATCAATAAATAATAATAATTATGTATTTATACAAATATATTGTAGCCCAATGAAAACTTTTAAAATAATTAATTTACATACATATTTTACCTTCTCCAAAAACCCATAGACAAATTTAATTCTCTTTTAATTTGGGATTATAAATTCATATACAAAGACTTATAGATGAATAACAACAAAATAAACAACTAAGTAATAGAAATCTACATACACTTTCTCTTATCACATTATTAGGATGTTTATCGCTTGCTCTATCGTCATTATCAGCTTAAGTTTATTTGGCAGATAACTGATAAACTGTGCAGTAGCATAAAACGTTATCTTTGTCACAAGAAGGAGCAAATGAACGGTGCTGTTACAACCACATATGTAAGGCAAATGAAAAATGTGTTTTGTTTGCTTACATTATTGGGTTTTGACCAAGATTTGAGAAAATAACCATATTATATTATTTATTAAAAACAGTACAAAATATATAATAAAGAGTAAATTTACACGAAAAAAAAATTTCAAGGTATTACTTTCTTCTTACAAATATTTAGTAAGTACAGTATGTACGTCTATACGAAAATATGGCAATGTATAATCAATAAATACTTAATTTACAGATTAATCTTTCTCAAAGCCCAATATAGGTAGCCTACCTAGGACATATCACACGTCCTATAAAAACTGTCGTAACACAGATAATTATAGATGTTTCGATTGAAAATATGATACAAATTAAAATGAGTATTTATTTTAAGATTTTTGTGCCCTTACAGTTTTGCGTAAAAAGCTTTCGCATGTGCCATTCGGTGACTTATTTTCGCAGTACAACAGCTTTTAGAGGACATGCTATATTTAGTTATATGACTATGTACAAACAATAAGACAAAGCGGCTACATAACATTTATGGCGTATAGCTCTGTTCTCTAAGTACCCCGTGCACCATAGTTCTCAGTGATTGCGGCTTGCAGTATTCCTCGAGCCAATTGAAGACACCCGCTGAAAACTCGGCGAAGTTATTCGTAGGCACCGACTCGAATGACTCGAATAGCTTGTCCATTATACCCTGGAACTGAAAATAAAATGGTTTTGTTACTAACTTTGTCAGTGATAATGTTGTGTTGTCAAAGATTTTAAAATTACAACCGGGACTAACAGATGAACGTGCTTTGCGAGGCACGGAGGAAACTAAATAATAGGTGATCAGTGGTCACCTATCCGCAAACCAACCTAGGCAAGCGTGACTTGACCAGAAGATTGATCCGAGCGGCTGTTATAATTTAGCCAAGAGCTCCTATGCCAAAATGAGGAGTTTTCGCAGCATGATTTGATTTTCTTTTTATAAATCGCTTCGCAAACATTCTAAAATCAATTTCCTCAAAAACTATGGCATGAAAAGACGCATTTTATACCACTTAAGTTAAATTAAATCAGTTTACATGGAAAACGTATAGATTCTAATCGCGCAATACTGTCTGCCAGTTCTGTCATGACATGAAAGAATAAGTTTACATTTAAAGGAAAAACATTTTGTTTACATGATAACAATGTTTATGTTATGTCATTGTTATCAAGTTTAATTCAAAATCAAAATCAAAAGTCATTTATTCAAATTAGGCTGTTAATCAGCACTTTTCGAACGTCAAAATTTACTTTACTCTACTTATTTACAAGAGACAGTCCCCCAAAACGCCCACCCTTCGGCACTTCCTAGTATTTAGCTGGAAAGAAGAAGTTACGGAACAAACTCCCCAGCAACACATTCTGTCTGTTATGTTGGTTAGAAGAACCAGACTCGATACAATAGTAAGGTGTAAGTTCATTTTAGAGTTACTACAGACACAAATCAATAATTAAAATTATAAACAATGTAAAAATAAAAAAGTACATAACATATCAGTTAACAAATTTTTGTAATGTAGGTAAGGCACAAATGTTGATATCACTGCTGTAACTATTCGTACCAAAGGGCGTCTGGATGATTAAACACCACTGTAAAAGAGAGTAATTATTGAAAGAGAAAAAATCTATACTAATATTATAAAGCTGAAGAGTTTGTTTGTTTGTTTGTTTGAACGCTAAGATCTCAGGATCTACTGGTTGGAATTGAAAAAATCTTTTTGTGTTAGATAGTCCATTTATCGAGAAAGGCTTTAGGCTATATAACATCACGCTACGATCACTAGGAGTGGAGCATAAATGAAAAATGTTGCAAAAACGGGAAACGATATTCCTTATTGAGAGCTTCCGTTGCGTGCGCTGCAAAAATGGTTTAAGTTATGCAAATATTATGTACGAAAGAAATGTTCCTTTTTAAAAGTTCTACAAATAAGTCCGCGACAGCATATATCTATCTACTAAGATTGACTCACTGTAACCATTTTTTACTATCGAAATGTTAGGTTAAATAGAATTATTTTTTGCGAAGCTTATTTAACCCATATGGTATAAATCTATATCTAAATAAATATGTTTGTTAGAAAGGAAATTTAATATAGAATATTTGTTCCTTTTACTCTATATAGTTTAAACAAATATCTTAGAAGATATCGCAATGTTAAAATGTACGCGCGACAAAATAATTACGCGGCCCGCCGGCCCTCGCGTCCCGATGTAGATACGTGGAGATTCTGGCCTCCGGGAAATTCAAATTCAAAATATTTATTGCACCATAATATTTACAAGGTGTTATTGTATATTGTTTTGTGAGCAGTAGTGGCCCAGTGGTGGCGGCTCCGACTTACGAACAGTTGGTCGTGGGTTCGAACCCAGACAGGCGCATTACTTTGTGTAATTTATTTCATCACCACTGCTCTCAAAACGGTGAAGGTAAACATCGTAAGGAAACCGGTATATCTTAGAACCAAAAATTTGAAGATTGTGACATCTACCAATCCGCACAGGGCCCGCGTGGTGGATTATAGCCCATCCCGCTCCTAGAGAGGAGGCCTGAGTCCGTTCAGTGGGAACAATATAGGCTGATGATGATGATGATGATTGTATATTTAACAGTAAGAGATAGGTAGGTACCTATAGTAATTCTCAATTTTATAATGTAATCTAAGGTTCTATCAAATATTATAGAGAGGAAAGATTAGCTTTTTTGTTTGTTACGATTTAACTCAAAACTCAGACGCCTTGGAAAATTCTTTCAACATTAGAAAGCTAATTGAAAAAATATTACTATGTTGGATAGTCGATCTATCGAGGAAGGTTGTAAGTTATATATTATACGGATTACGGATATTATATATTATATGTAGACGCATACAAGTTACGTGGGTCAGCTAGTAAATAATAACATTGAGAATAGTTAGAGACATCCACAACTTTGTACCGGCTAAGAGTTACGAGGGAAGCCGCATGCGCAGAAGAAGCTAAAGCCAAACTTTTTTATCTTCGACGTGGGGGCCAATTCTCGATTTTAGAGATGGTGTCGAACTCGACAAAAATTTCTAATGACGTAATTTTTTCGACAAATTTTAAAAGTTGCTATTCTGGGGATGTCGAATTCGACATTTGTCGAAAGCTAACGTTAGAGTTCATGTCGAGTGCTTCTGAGCAGTAGAGATGTCATGTCGATTGTAGAGATACGTCATTTCTGAGTGAATTCGTTGAGTTTTGGATTGTACACTGTGTTTTCTTTTCTTTAATTTTTAAATATAATACGGCTTGGCATCTCATACCTACTGGAAATTTGATTTATACTCTTTGATTTGTGCCCTTGCCTTGTTTGATTTTTCCCCTCCATGTTAAAATAAAACTTTTAAAATGTAAAACAGCACCCAATAATGATGTAAACACAGTACATGTAAACATAACAAAAGTTTTGAAGGAACCGCAAAAAGGCGCAAATTCTGACACTGACAGACAGTCAACTGTCAATTTGTTTTCTTTATTTCACGAAGAGCATACGAAAATCTTGAAACACACTAATCGTTTCGTTTTATACTTAAATAAGTAGGTTTAGTCAGCGTTTTAAAACAAAATCATTCATTAACTCATAGCTACCTAAAACAGAACGTGCGATTCTTCATAATGGTAACATTATCTTCACTCTTCGACTCGACATTTTCGTGACATTTATTTCTATTTTGACTGAGAATACGGAATTCTGCTCATTTCGACATTTTTTGGTAGAGATAGAGATATTTTTAATAGACATAGAGATAGACTTACGATCTCGAACTCGAGATAAATGGCGAAAATCGAGAATTGGCCCCCTGGTCTTTGATTTTTTATAATATGCTTTTTGAATAAGGACACGTTTAATGTAGTTTTTAAACTTTCCATCGGTCAGTTCTATAACTGACTTAGGCAACTTGTTATAAAAGCTTATACTGTTTATAAGAAAAGACTTGCTAGTTTTCGTTAATCTGAATTTGGGTATTACTATTTCGTGTTTACTGCGAGTATTTAAATTATGAAAATCGCTTCTAGTTTTGAAAAGCCCTCGGTTTTTGCGAACATACAAAATACACTCTAAGATATAAAGTGAAGGCAGAGTCAGGATATCAATCTCTTTAAATTTTTCTCTGAGAGACTCGCGAGCCCATCTTATAGATCGCGCGGACTGCCCTCTTCTATAATTGTTTGCGACGTCCGTTAACTGTTAGCGCACGAGGATAGCTAGTTTCTGTTTGTAAACTAGTTTGCTAGTCGCACTTCAATCCTCAGTTGACTAGGGAGGACTATAAGGATGAAGATTAAGAAAATCCTTTTCTCATTGGTCCCTTAGTATTTTCTCATGAGTATAATATTGGTCAGTACTAACTGGATTCAGAGGTCAGATAGCAGTCGCTCCATTTAAAATACTAGTATTTCGCTGCATCCGGTTAGACTGGGGTCGGCTCGGGTCGTTGGGAAAAGACTAGGCAGATTATATTCAATCATTTATGTTATTCTTAGTTAGTCATGATGACTGCGAAATGGCTTCATTTATCAGCGAGTCACAAAAAAACATTCTTAATGTTAGTATGTTTTGATAATTTTATTAATAGTCTTTCAACTGCTATGAAGCCCAAATCTTAAGATATCCCAGCCAAAATCTATATTACACTAGCACATCGTCCACACGTATTGATGTCGGCAATAGCGCCACCTAGTGGGTTCAAACCTCAAAAATTCTATCGTTCATGCAAGTTGAACCAATCAGACACAATCACAAAATTTTATCAAAATCGTTTGGGTGGTTTCGGAGATTAGCGTTTACGAATATGAGTATTTATTGTACTAAGATTACTTGATTATGATGACTTACAACTTGAAACTTATCCTGATCGGTAAGCCTCTGTTCGTTATGGCCGGGAACCGAATGCTGAGCCTTCACAATCTGCTCATAGTTTGCTTGCATGATGCGTAGTGCCACCACATCTTTACGCAACGCATTACGTTCGTCCTCCTGCCTTCGTCGCTGCTGCAGTAAGTATTGGATGTAGTCTATGGATTTTTGAAGTACCTGGAATAAGGATTAAGTTTTTATTTTATCGATAAGAATACTCTTTAATAGAGAACTTTTCTATGCTACAATTTTAGGGTGGTTTCAGTTGTTAGTGACAACTGACAATTTACCTCGCGCATGTCAACGCTCAAAAACCAGCTTACTGCCCCAAAAATACGCTAAACTGAAACTGCCCTTAATGCCATTGGTTCATAAACTAGCCTACAAGAGTGGCAAAACATAGGCTACTCAGCTATGACACTTTGCTAACTGAGTAAAAAGTGTTAACATTATCCATCAAGGCATAATTATATTCCCGTCGGGGCTGCGGGTTGTTCGAAAGAGGTACCGCGGCCTCGAGACAAAGAGCTAAGAAGGAACATGGGTGGTTTTTAGTCAGTAGAAGTCTGACACTCCCTACCGCTCTGCCCAGAGCGGGTGGAGTCATTTGATGATTTCCCACCATCCAAAAATAAAACTAAGTCTTGTTTAAGTATATTATTATGATAAAATTAGTGACGCTAGGAGAAAAGATAAAATGAATGGTGAATGAACCTCTGAATACAATAATACTATTTCTAAACAGCGAGCGCCTACAAATCCTCAATGAATATTTAACAAATCTATCCAAATTTGTTTGAAAATCATTAAACATGTTTGATTTCAAAGTTTACTATGAGAAATACACTATTTATATTGACATATTCGAGGCTAACAAGATGTGCACGTGGGCAGGACATGCCAGCAGATTTGTTTAAATTAGGCTAACATAATCTGTCACTACTTTAAGCTTGGTTTGTAATTCTATGTTGGAAGATCTAGGTATGGCGGACACAATCTACAAGGTCGCGAGTGCTAACAAGTAAGAGATCCTGTGGAGGTCGTTACCATACCATCATCAACATACATTGTATTAGAGGCGGTATTTTCATACAAGCCTTAAAGTTTGGTTTGCTTTTATAACCTAAGTGTATTCTTTATGATGTTAGAGCTTCAGGTCAGTATCCTTGCCATAAAAGCTTGCCATATTGATTGCACCTAGGCACGCCACAGCGTTGTATCGGAGAACCTCCAAAAGTGACAACTAAGGATGTCCTCCATGATAAAAGCATGTGGAAGTATATAACCCCCAACCTCCCTCCTCCAATCAACATGTGGATATTCGCACGAATAGATTTGATATCGATAAAACATTCAATCACCTCTTCCAAACTATGTCACATTCCGCCAACTAACCTATCGCATATTATTTACGATTACGAACTTTAGTTCTAGCACGTGCTTGTCGCATGCTACTTCAATCAAGAGGTGTCACTGGCCTCCATATCTATGCCGCGGCAAGACAGCAAAATAAGACTGCAATAAAGTAACTTGATAGGCATTTCATGTATAACTGATTAAGTCTACCTTTGTGTACTACATTGGGTACACTAAGCCAAATTGCAAAAAATAACGAGTGATTAAAAATAAATGTAGGCACCTAATGATAGATTAGTTTCTTAGAGAAAAATAAAGTTGTTTTCTTTGATAAAGTAGTTTGCAACACCAAGAACATAGAAGAAGAATGCAACAACTTATAAATAGCACCGCAAATATTACGCAAGCAAGCTCAACGTAAACTCAATGTAGTCAATATTGAGTAATGATTAGTAGCAAGGTCGGTAAAACAAAATTGTGAGATAACCTTCGCCATATGATACGAACTGATAAGAAACTCACGGCTGCTTTACTTGGCTTGTACCCTGATGCGTCGGTTTGCTGACAAGTCGGCACCAACTCCTGGAGAGAATCGTAGCCCTTCTTTATGGCGTCTCGTCTTTTCTGTTCAGCCTGAAATTACAAGTAACTTTACATACTGGGTAGCCTAGTATTTAGCTGGAACTGGATATCTTACGACCGGCTGGATGTGGAATTCAGAGAATCAGGTGTTGTGGCACAGGTCGTGAGACGAGTATGTTGAGAAGTATTGTGATAAATGCTGGATTTGTTTGATTTTATTTTACACGGAATACTCAGTCACTAAAATAGGACCTCTTGGCTGAATGATTGCCGCTTGGACCAAAATTTTGGTTACGCCGTGCTTCCTAAGGTTAGTCTGTGGATGGGTGATCACCGATCACGTACCGAGTTTAATCCGTGTCTCGGAAAGCACGTTAAGTCAGTGGCCCATAAGTCTGGCAATCGATCTTACCAAGGCCGCAAGGGGGTAAATATCACACCCAGTACTAACTGGGTTGTGGAGGTCCAATAGGCAGTCTCCTTCGTCTTCAACCTTTAACCACCCAATAGGGGATCGGACAAATAAAAACTTATAGTCCGTCAGGTAGATTTCCAAAAAATATTGATTTTCTTTTTTCACTTAAACAAAAGCAGAGCAGTGCTTCGAAAACTCGTGAACTCCTCAAATGTCGTCACAACCGACAACAACATATTAATAAGATCTTTGACGCGTTTCATCTTCGTCAATTTCTATTAATCAAGACGTATCCAATATTTATCGATAATCTAACTAACGGACTAATTAGAAACAATTTTTTTTGACTCACAAAAAACACTGGTATTCGCTGCTACTGGTAAGACTGGAACCCGACCCCAAAATAGTTGTGAAACAACTAGGAGGATGAGTAAGTCACCAAAACTACTTCAATTTGACCAAATTAAGGGTTATTTATCTATTTGTTTTTACAATTTTAAGTCTAGATTTAAATGGACCATTAGAGACTTAAACCACATGCTCCTCAATTAATCTTTCTTATATGGTATCAGACACCTGCATATTTAATTTGCTTTTAAAGAAAAAATAGAGGAAAAAAAAGAAGAGTGAGTCGGAAACTGATAATTATGTCAATCCCAAATCAACCAGGATAGTGGACAGGAGCATCTAAACTCAAAGGTGACATTGTATGAGATAACACATCTTCATATTTTTTTGTTTCCATTGATCATATTTAATTTGTCTTTTCTATTTGGATTGATAGCTGTATAATAGGGTAGTGAACTGAAAAAATTGGTCCGTGAAAAATACGTGTCCCAATATTTTTCGATAATCTAACAGACGGACTAATTAGAATCATGTTTTGTTTAGTCAGTAAAAATCCCTAATATGTAGTTAGATTTTTTTTTTGTGTTTATACAGGGTGGAATTTTGTAATGCATTGTGTGGGTGAGACAGAGTGTGGGTTGTTCCTAATTCATCGGCAGCATCTCTACTTGAAGCCATCGGAAATTATTCAAAGTATGTTAAAACATCTAGTTCAAAATCGAAATAGTTTTGCTGAATAGTTTGCCGTCTCTTCTTGAAACCACCCGTTTTCTTTAAATTTTCTACCATTCTTTTCAATACGAACCGAGTTGTTGCCTGTCGGTCTTGATATCTCTCTCCATACCACCGCAGAGCTAGATTCACGTTTTTGTTATTTAAAAAATAAGCTTCCATTAAATCAAACTGTTCTTGATAAGCTATTTTCACCGTTACACCAAATGAGAAATGAGTTGTAAAAACAATCAAATATGAATAACAACTATGACAATCTAATTTTCAAATTTATTTTAATCTAACATTCCATATTTATATTACCTCATACACGCAGCTACGAGTATGTCGCAAAGGAGTCTGCATTACAAAAGATGGATGTTAGTTAAAGAGCTTTAACTTGACTCATTGAATTTGTAACTTCAGATTTCCTGGTTTTCCTTTCATTTAATTTATCATGTTTGTTAGAGAGATTTCATCCTTATAATTGACCCTAACAATCCATGCAATAAAAGTACAGGGTATAATTTTTTCTGATTTTAGCCGGTTCGATTCCCGGGTGTGGGAGAAGAGAATTTTCGAAAATCTTTGAATGCAGTTTGCTTTCTATTCAAAAATAAAGGAATGTTTCCTTTGAGTAAAATTTTCTATCTGCAGTATTAAGAGTACTTTCCCTCCAGGTGGCATTACAAAATTCCACCCTGTGTATACATATATTTTATTCTATTTGGACAAATGGATCTAAATATATAGCTTACATGTTTTTCTATTATATTATATTATTGATTGATTGATTAGATATATTATTTATTGATTTGTGCCCAATAAATGGCAATAGATACACCCTTTGGGTAATAAAAAGAATACCATGCATCCATCTAGGTTGCATACTTTTTATTTATATTTTCTAGTCTGACGGGAGGAGTTTCAAATAAGATTTACCTGAGTGTGGGCTTCCCTCCTCCTTTCCTTAAAGCTAAGTGCGGATGCCTTGTTGTCACCACTGTCATCTTCATCTTCTGTAATATGAAATATAATGTTACAATTAAAAATAAATTGATAACACTCTTATTTAATCTAGTAAAAAATATAGTATGTCAATTACGAGTAAATAAGTACTCAGTGTTTTAATTTAATTGCAAATAAAGAATCTTGGATCTGTATTTATATTTGCAAATTGCTTAATAGACATAAGAAATTAAGGTAACCATTGTTTTACTGAACCAGTAAGCTAATTTATTGAAAGTGGAAAAATAGAGTGCCACTCAACTTCCTGTAATGATTTCCCAGTGTATGTAATTTTGTTATTAAACATGCGTCAACACTCATCTCAAGGGCATTTTCTTCATAAATCATTCTTGTTAAATATCAACAAAGGAATTTTAGTTAACTATCAGCAGAAACTACCAAAATAAGTATTTTGATGTTGAGTTTCAAAACAATGTTCACAGAGAAGTTATTTGTTTACTAAAAAAATCTCGCGCGCCATCTCTCATTGACGTTCAGTTTTTAATGAGATAAGATCTAATTTGATATATAGGAAAGTCCAATAACAACACAACATTAGATTATTAAGTAATACTTTGTTCTTTCACTTACCTGTGTTCTGGTTTGAAGACGACGGTGTTTGGTGTATATTTTGGATTGAACCATTGCTACCACATCGTGGATACATTTTTAAGATAAATATGTAATAAAATCTGCTGATAAAATACTAATCTATGAAAGGATGTTAGGGACTTATGTTTAAAATTTAATTAAAACTAAGTTAGCGACGCAAACAAGAAACTAAAAGTCAACATGACACTATTTAAATAATTTGCATATTGATATAATTTAGAGCGCTGCTTGTAAACAATTACGCACTTTATTTTCACCTCGCTATTCCATTCCGTTCCATTGATTCCATGACAAATAATGAAATAATGACAGGTTGTTTGTCAGTTGGCATGACGCTCAACGTCAAACAAAACGTCAAATTGATAGATCTTGCTGCCAAACTCTCAGAGAGTAGAATAAATACCAGACAGAATAATTTTAGTATGTATTTTACTCTTTGCTCTACTACGCAGACAACACCGTCTACGCCATTGCAATGAAAGCATGGAAAATAGTTCAGAACTATTTTCCATGCTCTCATTGTCTGCTTAATAGGTTTATAAAATCTCCATTACTGTGTTTAAATGGCCAAAAAAGGTGAATCTGCAGGGCCATGGTGCCACTGTCACACTGACCCAAGTTAATCACAGAGATGGCGTAAAGCTCAGGCGTAAAGACTATTATTATACGTGTCCACCGCAACGAACGCTGCATTTTAAACTAACGAGCAAACAATTGCTTATCGAAAAATCGACGTTTAAAATCGTTAACGTTTCCACACATTGCCCTGTGTTTGAATTAAGAACTCATAACGCGCTGCGCGACGCCTAGCGTTTCCGTAAATGAGCCTTAACACAGAACCATTATAAATAAGTGGCTATATGAAGTGTTTGTGGCTGATAAGATATCCCACAAAAAGCTACTGGAGGTTAGCGCTCCATAGACAGGAACCTCTTCAAATTGCGGGCCATAACGAGTACTACCTTCTGAATCAGGCTCTTGATCTTAGCCTAAGGACAGTCTCGAAAAATATTCGTCGACGTTCATGGCCTTCATGGCCTAAAGCCTTAAGCCATTATGAGAATCAGCACAATGTTGGCTTAGTTCACATTTCACATGTCGACAACCTTAGGTGCTCAGTCGAGTTATTTTAATTGTTTCTCTTTCTCAGCTTTCACGCGGTTCTCATCATGTGGGATAGTAACATCGATTATCATTACGCGGCGCCCTGATCGGTTTTTCACCTTAGTGTTTATAACTATGCAAGAGCGCTATGAAATAAAAAAATAAACTATCCCAAATATGTGCAAGTTTTTATTTTTTATGAAGTTGAAAATGGCTAAATATAGTTTTTATGCAGTTCAAACGATAATCACTGCCTTTTTCTTTCAACATGAGAACCGTTTGTATTTTATACATATAACTCTATAACAAGAAAAATACTTACGAAAAACTACACGCATAGCCTGACCATAATGCAGGTAGTTCGTACTATGTTCATACTCGACCGTATTCGTTCACTCACTTCATCCGTGTCTATTCCATTCCATGATCTATCTCTCCAACTCTCCAAGTAAAAAAAAGAATATTTTTTGTGAAAGCGTAGCGCACTTGTGACTACTGCGTCTAATTATAATTTTGTTTTTGAAGAGAATCCCGATTTAATTAACAAAAAATGTGCATGAATTCCTCAGTGGGTGAATTGTTTAACATTTTTTCATAGTTTCAAAATGCAATCCGTAAAAATCGCACTTAATTTCTCAAGCGATTAGGTACCGATCTAGTCATCCATGGCCACCATTTTAGAATTTACTCGGTGGTGCTCTCAAGTAATTTATTTTTGTTGTATGAAAAAGATGCATTGTTATAATTAAAAATGTACCTATTCTGGTCATTAGTTCTTTACCTTTAAGCTTAAATATGTCACGGATTGCATTTGTAGCAAGAAAATGTGTATTTTTGAATTTTAAGAGAGTGACTCCATAGACTAGCTTAGTTTTCAGGAATATCTCAGTGAAGATTAAATTGGTGGCAAAATGGTGTCAACGAGGCAAATGAGCAGCGTCGGGGGTAGCAATGGAGGCAGCGATGGTGCAGGTCCCTCTCACGCGGAGCCCGTGGCGGTGTCCCGCGTCACTCGTCACTCCAGCGCTTTGATGCCGGGAGGTTCCTCGCCGCACGCTAGTACCTCCAAATGCACTTTAGTGCCCGCCCCAAAGATATACACAACAACCATACTTGATTTGCCAGTTGAAGTCATTGAGAAGATTCTTTGCTATCTGGGCTTCAAAAGTGTCTCACAAATTAGAATGGTTAATATTTTTATAAGCTTGATTACTCTTTAGCATTTAGCCACTAACCAATTGCAGTAATGGGTTTTGTATTAGAATTTATTTTATTTTTCTTTTGTAGGAAGTCTTACAGTAATGATATTGCATTTATTTGAACTTTTCTAGACGAGATTATCTTTTAAAAAAGGTATAACTGATAAAACTACATGTAGAATAGAACAGCCTTGTGACAAAAGCAAGATTATAGTGATGTGAAATTGTGAATTTTAAATTACTACTTGAATTTCTATTACATTCTGAACTTACTGTGGAGTATTTTAATATTCTTGAATAATGTTTTCTTCAAATGCTTAGCTGTTGTTCCACAGTACAAGCATTAATAGACATTAATTCAACCTATAAATCTTTGTCACATCATTATGTAGTTATGCGCTGTTTTCCTGTTTTACTTATATAAATAAAATAAGGATTTCACACTAATGGCTGTCTATGGCTATGTCAGTTTGATAAATAATAATGCCATTGGGACCATTTTAGCCCAAGTAACATAGCTTTGCATCAATTTCCAAATATAAGTGTTGTAATCAATATTAGAAGGGAAATTCATCCTAATGTGCATTCATTATAAGTTATTATACAGTGCCCCGACTGGAGGTGCATTGATACACCTCATCAACAACTACAGATTTATTGGAGAAATATTTTGAATGCATCTAAAAAAAAAAATTATATAATTTTTTTCTTTAATAGTTTTTTTTTGTAATTTTGTTAATAACATTCAGTCAAATTTTTATTTGCAGGTTAACCGTCAGTTCAATTCAATATGTAGCAGTGTCTTGAACTCAACATTTCAACGGTTACAAAACCAGATGTTGCATAGATTTCAATCAATCAAGGCTAAGATGCCTCGCCGTGAATCTGCCCGTCGGAGTCACCCTCTGGCTTGCGAGTCGGACATCATTGAAACTTTGCACATGAGACTTAGCCTTCTGCAAATGACTTTTGGCAAACACATTGAGAGGAAACATTGTTGTTTTTTCCCAGGAGAGGTAAGCTACGTTTCTCATTTAATAATATTAACAAAAAAATTTAACTCCTTGTAACCCAACCCCCTCCCCCCACAACCCCACCCACCACCCCCACCTACCCTTGTTGTTCTCCTTGTACTTAGAACACCGTCTGTACATAAAACAATGCCATTTTTGTTTTCTTACTTTATCAAAGAAGTTATCTACTTTCTTTAAAGCTATAATGTAGAAGTTAAGCTGATATGTTATTGACAGGAATGAATATTTTTGAAACTTGATTTTATTCACAAAACATATTGTGAATCATGGGTTAATCATGTAATTGTGTTGGTCATTAATAGTTGTAATTATCCGTATCAGCTTGTGCAATGTGAATGTTGATTATCATAATGGCATGCATCATATACTTTTTCAGTCTTCAATAGGTATATCTAACTGGCTATACAAACTGGCAACTACTAGTTTTAGATAGGTACCAAGACGTTTTGGTCTAGGCACAGTAATTAATTAATAAGTTTAGTAAGATTAGGTGATTTTTGGTTAAAAGGCTCATTAACACGAGGACAGTTCGTCGCCATTTTGGAAAGCGACTGTCCATGCGAGTATCAAGCGAGACTCGCCAGGCGATTATTTGCACCTATTTAATGTTGATTTGTCCCAAGTGAGACACAAAATTCGCTTAAGGTCATGTCATAGGTATGAGCAACTAAAAAAGAATTCTTGTTTATGTGTTTAATATTCAAACGCGTTAGATATTCACCTTTCGTCGTGATGCGATTACTTTACACGAGGAAACTTTATCTCTTTGTGTAAGCGAGCCTTAAGTCCGCGATCGTGCTACCACGAAGGTAGCTTCGCGGTTTTTACGCAATACTTTTTACTCGTAGTTCCTATACCTACTTGCCTACTACGCAAAAGTGCACGCCGCAGTCGCTGTTGCGGCCTAATCCATTTGTTTTGTGTTTCTTTGTCAGCAAGTTATCATCATCAGCCTATAATGTTCCCACTGCAGGGACTCAGGCCTCCTCTCTAGGAGAGGGATGGGCTATAATCCACCACGCGGGCCCAGTGCGGGTTGGTAGATGTCACATGTCTTCGAATTTTTTGATTCTAAGACATGCCGGTTTCCTCACGATGTTTTCCTTCACCGTTTTGAGAGCAGCGGTGATGAAATAAATTACACAAAGAATTGCGCCTGCCTGGCAGCAAGTTATACCAAAGTACAATTGTTGTAGGTACCTATTCGAATTTTGGTTGCGATTGCTAATTCCTGTTTCGTAACTTACGTTTGACGAACTCAGACCAATGACGAATAAGACTAGGTCATCGCTGTTAACGGTTGGACCCTTTTCTTCTAGTGCTTAACCTTGTTTGCATTATTATTGTTAATCAGAACTGATTTAATTTGGAAGCCTGGAACTGTACTTATAGACAGTATGAAAAACAGACTAGATCGCAATATTACCGATAAATTGTAATTACTGTTACCAATGCATGAAAATGTAATAGGTAGGTAGGGTCATTGCACCGGTTAGCGAATGAGGAAAAAAAATGTTAAGTACGCGAAAAATAGTATATGTTAATGTGAATTTGTCCCAAATATAATCTAGTTTGGATACAAAACATAAAATAAAATACATTAATACAAAAATATTTATAAAATGCTGAAAAAGTGAAAATATAGCGAAAACGTCGGTTACGACCACTTTTATCAGTTTGTGACCACCAGTGAGGCGGTTTGCGACCGCTATTTTAATATGAAAAATATGCCATTAAAACAATTATATTCGTTTTAAAAATATTTTAATTTTTGCCTCTTAGTAAAAACGAATATGTTAGGTAATCAGTTGGTGTTAATGTCTTCTTATAATAAAAAAAATACAATCTTACATATCTTAGGAACTTAGTCATAGTTGTAATATAATTAACTATCATTAGTCAAACAACATCCTAAATATTTAATAGTAACATTTAAAAATAATCAAAATCAATATTTTCTAGTCATCTGGTTTGATATTATTTTAGTGTCTTCTTGTCGGATATCATCGAGAGCTTTTTTCAGGACTTTTTTAGTGTACTGGGGTATCTTTTCCTATTTTTTTGCTGATCTGAATTATTTGGGGTCTCCATCTAAAATAAAAATAATATAAAATATTTTATTGTTGTTTTTATCACTCAATGCACTTTCTGAATAGATATTTTTCTCATACTAAATTATTGTGGCCGGAAACCAATGTCTTTTTTTCGATTATTTTGGTTTACGACCACCTTAAGCACCCAACTTTGTGCGTAAATTAAGCAAAGTTCTTTCAAAGAAAGTGGTGGTCGCTTACCAAAGAACGACAAAGATTAGGATCATATTAATCAAAACAAAATAATGCGATTCTCGTCGGTTTTGATAAATATGCATTTCGGTTACCGCCCACTGGATTTTATCATAATAATAAGTTTAAAAATAGCAAACTACAACTAAATAATTACCAAAACTTAACGGTTGTACAATTTAACATAACTTGTGTGTAAAACATAAAATAAGTCATAAAACTTACCTTTGAGCGCCTTTTTTTCCAACTTGCGGTACATCTACTCACCACTGAATCAAGACGCGCATTGAGCAATATTTTTTCGGCTCTGGGTTAACCCATTTGTTTCTAACTGTGTAAATTCTTATTTCCTAATTATTTCTAAAGCACGTTAGATTTATTTTTTATTTATGTTACCTCTACAAATACTATTATCTTGATTTAAATAATCTTAGTACGTCAAATGGTCGCCTAATGAAGGTGGTCGCGAAACCGGCGCAACGACCCTATTACTATAACATTTTACTAAATTAAAAAAGGGAGTTAAAATTAAATTGTCCCTTGTGGTCTTGTCTAAAAATATACTCCCAAATCGACTACCTACTACGCTTTCTTTAGCACGTGTAACGTACGTTATGGTATGGCGTCATAGGAAAATGTGCCATCGGTCACTTACGATAACTAATCTAACTGCCAAGCGCGCTGGTTGTCAATAAAAAAAAACTGACAGATTCGGGAGTTTCTGTCAACTAATTCTCTTCACCACGCAGCACAGCTTCGCAAGTTCTATATTTTTTCGATGCCATGCCGGTGTAAAACCTTTTAGAGGTAAGTTGCGAGTTATGTATGTTTTAAACTTTTACGATGTTGATTGGGTACGTAATCGCTGAATAAAAAAAAACTGGTCAGGCGCGGGCTACGGTGCACCTTTGTGGGGCGATAAAGGAATATCTACGAACTGGAACTTATGTGCATGATACGTCCATGCATTAGTCAAAGTACCTACCTGTACTTTATTAAATACGAAAACGTTATCAAGTGCCCAAGCTTCTAATATTTTTAAATTTCGCCTACTACGCGGTGCTACAGCAACAATGTTATCAAAATGATAAAACCACCGTCAAACCGCAGAAACCGTGCACAAAAGACAAAATTAACGAGATATCAAACCGCCGAATTCTTGTGAGTTTTGTACCTATGTGCGAAAGTGTCGTCTGACACGTTCTGGCTGCTGGATAGGTCATAATTGTACGTGAGAACGCTTCGAAAGAAAATAAATATTTTTATTTAGCGCAAGAAACCATACAAGGCGCAAAAACATAATTATTGAAACTGAGATTTGCTTTGTTAAATCATCAGCAATTCAGTTAGATGTCAAACAAACGATTTATCAATTTTCAAGTAGGCTTCGTTTAAACTTTTAAGTACCTACCTACTTACCTAGTTGATAGCGAATACTTTTGTGCTAAGCCGGCTCTAAAAATGTATAGAAGTGCGCGACATGCCAAACCAAGCAATGGGATATAACCTTCACTAAGTAATAAATAAACCTACAGAGTGTGTCGATGCTCATGTTAAACATCCCTCTTTAATTTAGGGATTATCAGGACACGGGAAAATACGATAGCAATTATTTCATTAAAGCGTAAAGACAACGGGCCTTTGATTTTAAATTCTCATCGCGCAGTGCAGACACTGCGTGATAAGACGCTACAATTAACACCAAATTAAGAAGACATTTTAATGCTACTTTAAGATCTCGAGTACACGATCCACGGCCACTTTACGCGGGCTCGAACTCACTGGCAGGCGGGGCCAAAAAACACGCTGTCTCACCTGACATCGTGCCCGAAGTGAGATGCACAATAATTCAGAGTAAAAGGCGCGCGTTATAAAATACAAAAAGGCCTTTGGAAGAAGGGGTTTTTACGAAAAAACCACTCCCATCAATCAATTTCAAATAAAATGTATTGAATTCTTCGATAATTGTGCTTCGTTTTGGAAATTTGATGCTTCTTTAATATCTAATTGACTCCCAAAGTTGTGTTAAAATTAGCAATAATAACGGACCTTTGGGAGCTTATAACTTTATACTAGCATTTTTATTTTAAAATTCTGTTTCCCTACAGACAAAATTAATAATGAGACAAAACGATATCTTGTTTAACTTTGGATGTACAGTGTCAAATAGTGGAGTAAAACCCCCCCGAAGTTTGTATAGAAAGAAAATTGCCTGGAGTCACCTTAAGAAACTGTATTGACTAAAATAGACTATGTATGTGACAAACTGATGACATATTAATGATAAAATATGAATATTGCATAGTCATGACAAAGAACAAACCACGACATTTAATGAGCTCTATCAAATCTAGAAATATTTTGTAAACAATAATAAAATTATGTTTTTCATATCTTTATTATAGATATTAGATGAAGTATACAGTATTCTGTCATACTTAAAAACCACTACAAAACTGGCAAGACCCTACAAAGTGACTGATGAACTCTTTGATTTGACTACAATGGCCATGGAATACTTTAAAGAACACATTGAACCCAACTTGCCAGAGATCACTTACTTTGGTACAGATTTCTTTGATATTACTACAGCCTTTTCACGTGAGTATAATCACACTTTTATTTATGCAGAAGAACCAAAGTATTGCCTTTGGTCAGGAGATTCTTATCACTTTCCTGGGAATTGATTTTTATTATTGAACGATTAATACTTTACATGTTAAATCAATTTCAGCTGGCGAGAGTAGTAAATCATACATGTGCTTGGATTCGCCGCCACCGAGCGGCTTTGAGTCGTCTTCGTCGCAGCAGACTGGGGCCATCGTGTCGGAGCGTCGGGTGTCTTCGCTCAACATGTACATGGAGGAGAGCCTCCCGCCGTCCCCACCGCCTCCGCAGAGCAATATGGTGCTAAGGAAACGTATACATCGTATTAAACAGGGAATGAAAAAGTAAGAGCCAATATGAGACATTGATTTTTAAATTCAATTAAAAGAGCCTGGTGTAGATATTTGAACAGTCTTCTTACTTTAAATGTGCCCAAGCTTCGTCAGATAGTTAATAGCTTCGACAAGTATTGGTTTTTCTTATCGATGATTGGTAAATAAGCCATCCTGCTGAACCCGAAATTAGTTACCATATTTGATGGTATATTATTTCAAAATTATGTTTTGTTCTTTTATCTTCAGATACAACGATCAGCTGTCGGCTTTGCGCAGTGATCTCCGCAGTTGCAAGCGCAAAACTGCTCTTCAACAAAAGCAAATTGCCGAGCAACAAAAACAGATTGCTGAACAACAGAAGCAGACCTTGGAATACGCTAACCGCCTTGATGATTATGATAAGAAGAATGAAGAAACAAGCCGCAAGTTTCAAACTCTGTTGCAGGTAAAATTGTAGTATTGGTATGTAGTATATTTATTTAAATATTTTATGGGAAAACACATGGTTTTTTGGCGATAGCTAATTAGCTACGACGTTCGTCAACTGCCGATATCAAAGCAATTATAATAATTTGATAATTAACCATCAGATTGTTAGGTTTGCTGTAGTTAACGAATAGTTTCTGGCCAAACATAAATATTATGTTATTTACAGTTATTTATTGCCACAGATCCATGTGTTTTGCGTGTGCCTTACTTACAGTTGCATATAATACGAAAAAATAAAACTGTGTGGTACTCATAACTTGTCTGTGCTTTGTAGTTGTAGTATTCTTTAATGATTTCTTTGTTTGTTTATGCTGTCTCATTTTGTATGTAACTAAATATTTCTCTTTGCAGGAGTTAAACAAGTGTAAAACAGAGCTACAATACTGGCGGTCCCGTTCCCCGGCCGTTCCGCCGCTGTGCGCCGAGTGTGGCGCCTCACTGCGACTGTCGCCGGCCCCCTCACTAGCACAGGTATGTATCTATACATAAAAATACTTTTGGTGTGCCAAATTGTGTTGGATAAGTTGTCAAAAAACTTAGACTATGCAATAGCTCGTCTTAAGTCCGGAGAAACGTTTATATTTTCGTAGCTAAGTTGTAATGGAGAGTTGGCCTAGATTCCTGCCTAAAAAAATATGATTCTGTTTAGTCCGTCAATTAAGGTTATCGAAAAATATTGGATACTTACGTGTATTTTTTGTTTTATCAAATTAATCAAAATTGACGAAGATAAAACGCGTCAAAGATCATGAGCGGGGTCTTTTGACGCCACTACATGGTAAAAAATGTACTGCGTTGTGACGTCACACGAGTTTTCGAGCCACTGTATCGTCTTAATTTTTTGGTTACGTGAAAAAAGAAAAAATACGTGTCCAATATTTTTTTGAAAATCTATCTGGCGGAAATCAAAATCAAAAGTCATTTATTCAAATTAGGCTGATAATCAGCACTTTTCGAACGTCAAAATTTACTTTACTTATTAATAAGAGACAGTCCCCCAAAACGCCCACCCTTCGGCACTTCCTAGTGTTTTAGCTGGAAAGAAAAAGTGACGGAACAAACTCCCCAGCAACAACGGACTAATTCGATTTTTTATTTTCAATGTTTTGTTCAATTCCAGTGGGCGGCCGGCACAAGTTCGGAGCCGACGGAGTGTGAAGTGACCGCAGCCGACGCGGAGGTCGTCGCCGCTACCAGCGCTCTCCCAGAGACCAGCACGGAGTTTCCGCGCGCTGAAGTTAAACTTGAAGCGAAGACTAAACCAGAATGTAAATCTGAGTCTAAGTCCAAACCTGAAGCAAAAGTGGAGACAACAACGAAATGTAAACCGGAGCTTAAAGCTGAAGCCAGCAGCAGCAGCAGTAGCAAGAGTAAACCGGAGCCGAAAGCGGAGAGCAGTGCGATGGAGTGCACGGCGTCCACTCCGCCCACGCGGCGCCGCGCCTCGGCCGACGCGGTGGCCGCGGGCACGCCCGAGCGCAAGAAGCGCCGCCTCACGCGCCCGCGCAAGCTCTGAGCGCCGCGCCGCCCACGCCACGCACGAGCGTGCCGATACAGCTATGGCTTGTTCACGAATCAAGGGTGAGTTAGATCATTCTTGTTACATCTTCGGCTCGATGTTTCGACAAATAAACGAGGACCCTGAACTTACTCGCGCGATATGATACGCAATATTTATGTTATTATTTATTTTTCGCTACATATCCACTTTAAATTAAATTGACAGTGGATTTAATGCACCTTATTGCAAACCTCTGTTTCATGTGCTTGATTGATCTGTGATGGCACATTGTAAATCCAATCAGCTTAATTTTTTATTGATTGGAATTTAAAGTATTCTGATTTTACGGATAATTTTCTTTTGAATTATCTTGATGCACAACTAGTAACTAGTATGGGGCATCTAATGCTAGGTGCCGTCTTTCGGGGTCCGTGAAATCGCTTAAATGAACTGAATAGGTATACCTATTCTTTAATGGTTATTTGCTTTGCATGGTTTATACATGAATATGATAGTTTAATGTAATCAATCATATTGGTGTACTAACTGATAAACAATTGGGTGGGTTGGAAGTTGAAAAGTTGTGTGTTGATAGTGTTAGCATTGAATGTTATATTTGGAGCGGGGTCTCCTAGTAAACCCGCTTTTGACGCGGGCTCGCCTAGACCAGGACGTTGTTGAGTAATATTAAAATTTTATGTACGTACAACGATCCGCAGCCAGTAAATATTAATTCCGGAGTCCATTATAAAATCGCATTCACTCATAGTAAGTATAAAATAATATTTTATAGATTTATTGAAGTTTAGTAGTAATTAAAATTGGTTTCTGTCTCGGAATATGATAATACATAATTGCTACCTATGCACATAATAATTTTTAGTTACTGACCAAACAGAGTATTGATTGTATTTTGTAATTTGTGAAACAATATTATTCTCTAAAGCGAATTTATTGCTTACTTGTGGGAAATGAATATTATTGTTTAATAAATTGCAAGGTTAAGTTGTAGAAAGTTTTTTTGAAACTTAGTTGTAATAGTTTGATTGATTTGCAATTTACTGCTTAGTTAATATAGACACTGGACCATCCGTGAGCAAACTAAAAAGAAAGTTATTTTGTCTTCATTAACTTATGAGTTTTATTTATTTAAACTCATTTCATATGCCTATTGCTTTAAATGTAAACGTAATAGACACGTAAAATGCGTTATTTTCCTATTGCTACCGGTTTCTAACTATCTGTTTTAGACATTGTTGAAATGCAGAACAGTTTTATGACAAACACTATTAAGCTTTCACGGTTTTAACTAAATTTATACTGTTACTTGCAATCATGTATAATCTTCCATGATTATACATTATTATGAGCTCTCAATAATCAGCTCATGCGCTCATAATAAAGGAAAATCATGTGAGATATCCTGTAAATGACAGTAAAGTTTAGTTTAATGACAGATAATAAGTCAATCATTCTATGAAATGATGGTACTGTAATAACAAATAACTGATCCTCCACTAAAATGTTTTCACCATCATTCAATGTTTGTTTCATACATCTTTATCTTTACATAGTATAAATAGTCGCTCCCGCTGTTTGCACACTAAGAAACTACGGACTACGGATTTTAATGCACCTTTCAGTAATACATAGAGAGATTCATGAGGCAGGTTTATATGTACATACATTTCACCCATGCGAAGCTGGAGTGGGTTGCTAGTTTTAAATATTACATAATAAGTAATATTAACAATCACTTGCAATAGTTTGTTTACGGTGTGTCATGGGTTCAGATGCATGCAGTTATTGTTCAGGGCAGTATTCATATACCAAATGGCTAAATAGATTTCTTTATGATGAGATATGATGTTATAAATTATAAAACATAACATAATAAATGACTTAATAACTGGTCATTGCTTCAATTGTATCTTTGAGGTGAAGCAAGGAAATATATTGTGGTTAATTTATAACTTTTTTAAACTATAATTCTTAGTTCACCTCAAATATGCATTAAACTTATTCTGTTAAACTTATGTTTGAGTAAAACAGTGTAACTTCTAAATGATTATCACAACATTTGCTCTCAACAGTTACTCGCCTGTAACAATAAAGCGGGTGCTGTGATGGTTGTTCAGAGTGGTACAAATAGTTTTAGTTTATTATAGGTTTTACAGCCCTGATAATTTTAATTTAGTAAAAATGTTTTGAAAATAAAAATGATTGTGGATAGAGATGGTGGTTGAATGTTGAGTTTATTTGTAAATATTCTAAAAGTAAAATCACATGTGTAATGTACAAATGAATATATTTACGATTGTATAAATATACAACAGTGTAAATGAAATATTTTTGTGACATGGTGTATAGTTAGGTGACAGTAGATGTGGCATTAAGCTATTTTCCATACGTTGTGTTTAAGAGATGTGCTCACAGGGCTTCACACAATTTTTGCATCATGTCACTTGACAATTTACGAACATATCAGCCAAATTCATCGAGTCATCATTGTGCAGGTTACCCGAACTATAAGCACTTAGTTCACTATTGTATTCTGTATCAAATACGCACAAGTACTACATAAATTTATATTGACGTATTCATTTATTTAATTTGCTGTTTGTGAATCATTCACCTTTAATTGCGTTTGTGGTTTCCATGCTACATTATTATGTACATAATAATCTTAGTGCTTAAAGTATATAAATATTTCCGATGTTCATACATACAGAAATCACGAGTACAAATAATTTTTCGTTATAGTGCCACCAAGGCTTCTGTTTCGAGTGCAGTTGTAATATTACTGATTTAAAACAATCTATTTACTTAGTTAAAATACCAATTTAATATGATACTTCGAACAATACACAATAATGACTAATAACAAACGTATAGGTATACTTGTAATCTCCAGCATATTAATCAGGTGAAAGAAGTCAATTTCACCTATTTGGACAATAAGAAATGTTAGTTACCACTTATCTGCCGCAGTAGCGAACATGCATTAGAGGAACATCAAAATGAAACAGCTTGGCGGCTACATTATTAGTTGTTCACATTTAATTATAATATGTGGGAAAAAAACGCTAATGCGTGTTCACAGTATGACAATGCTACTCTCGTTTGACACCTTTGCCATTTAATATTTGTGTATATACTTAGTTACAATAATTGTACATACTATGTATGCTGTGTGTAGGACTGTAGTTTGTTTCACATTCTTAGAGTTGTAAGGCAAGTTATAAAATAAAAAGAAGTACACAGATTATTTTTAATGTTTAATCATTCTATTGTAATTCTAATTTGAGTAAAACGGAACCGAGTGGTATGTCGGTGTAGACGCCGCGGGAGCGTGAGCCTGAGCCAGCTCATTAGCGGTGACTTGCCGATTACACACGGGACGTACCCAACTACCCAGCTCATACATTCATGTTTGTCATGTTCATGGCTATGATTTTTCAACGACCTAATAACGACGTTAATAAAGTAACGTTTATCAGGGAACACGGTACATATGTATTGGACTTTTTTCTTTAATAATTTATTTTAAATGTAATTTTCCTATTAAAGGTGAATGTTACAAATGAGTTTATTATCATTTAGCCAATTATTAGAGTACATTCTGTACATAATAAATAACATACTAGGTTAAGTAGTCCACTTGGAATGATTTTCGAAGTGCATGCAACAACGGCGACAGGCGATCTAATATTCACTGTATTGATCGCGTGGGACTCGCTCATGTCATGTTACAAATCATAAAAATGTATATTAATACTAATTATCTTGTATCATAATAATTTCGTTTCGAGTTATCTTTGAAAGTGTTCCATTATACTTAAGTTGAAGATTGTATGGAATAAAACAATCGTATTGTATATGAAAGAAATCTGGGAAGTTTAACGAATGGTAAATATATTAATATGATAAACACGATGTCATGTATGTGTTGTAGAGCTTAATGAATTTAAATTTTAGAATGTTACTTTAGATGACAAAACGATTCGGAGTAAACATAATTGTGCCTAAATCAGTTAAGTACTTAATGTCATTGTAAATTAATGTGTGGACCGATATAAGACATTACGGTCTTGTGTACAATTTAAATATATATTTTATTCACAATCTCTTCTAATGACGCAGGATCCCTACTGAATGTTTATAACAAACTTAATACCAATAACTAGCTATTTATAAGCAGTGAAAAACTATGTGTTCTCACCAGTTGTGGTTAAAATCACTGCATTATTAATTGTAATTTTATCTTATGATCCATGGAACCTTATAATGACGAGATTCTTACTTTAGATATGTGTAACATATTATTCCTAACGATCATACACGTATTTCAGACGAAAGGCATGTAAACGCCTGTAGATCTGAATGAAATAACCGACTTCGTATCCTTACACTTTTCGTGGGATTTAAATCATAATACATACTGCAATTTGTCTATAAACCTTTTCAATGTTCTATTCTCTTCATCCAATAGTGCAATACGTGAATATATCCATTCAATGGTGTTATTTTGGCAAAATGTGCAGTTTTTATTCTTCGAAACTTTAAAATAATGCGATAGGGCTGTAAATTAAGGTATAGAATAAAGTTGTTAGAGAAGAAAATAATGTCCTGCCAAGTGCACTAAATGCACTACAGGAGTTTATGTTGTGCTCTGGCAATTGTGTACAACCAGCAAGACTGTCAATTGCTGTAGATATTCTCTTTATGATAGTTATATGATATAGTATTTTTATTAGACAAAAATACAATAAATGTGTGAAGTCCAATTAAACGTTTTTTTTTCTTGTTTACATCCTTGAAAATTACTGTCTAAACTTCCCTCGATACAATTTACAGTTACCAAAAAAATATCAGGGTCTTGCTCACAGAAATGTGGTCAAAGCATTTCGCACACATTTCTCAGTAACTGAAAACCCAGTCGGCAGGTTGAAGGGTGAGGTTGAAGAGCTAGAAAGCATTCCGAGTTTAATTGAAAATATCAGGTTGCTTGGTGGCACTAGCAGACTATCGTTAGTTTTCAACCTCGAGTCTGCTAAAACCTCAAAATTTTTGACTAGGTTTTCAACCCACAATCGAAGAACGGCGCTGGGCACCGTGGCTACAAGGATTTTTTTTCTTCGCAGTCGGTCTCACATGTTTAGCTCGTAGACGGTAGAATAGAATAGAATCTTTATTTGCTTAGAATGTAGGTACATAAAAAATAAGCTGGAAAATAACCCAATAATAATAATAATAAATAATAATGGTAATTGCCTGTCCTTAAAATATAACCTATTACTTTTTTTTTTAAGAGCTCGTGGCTTAATAATAACTGCCACTCGGGTCCATCTTTAGGTTAAGCCGCGCTTGTCTAGGTTAGCCAGTGGATGAGTGACCACCCATTGCATACCGAGTTTTCTCGTGCCTCGAAAAACATCTTTGGCAGTCGTTACCATTAGTCAGTGACCTGAAAGTCTGACAACCAGTCAGGGTAATAAACTAAGGGTATCGCATTACCTAGTATTAACTGGGTTGTGGAGGTCAGATAGGCAGTCGCACCAAGTAAAATACTGGTATTCAGCTGCATGGGGTTAGACTGGAAGCCGACCACATAACTATGTGGAAAAGCCTAGGCTGATAATTCCTTTTTTTTGTTGCCTACTCTGCTCCTCCGTTGGACAAGGCGTCGCAGTCTCAGATAAACTCATGGGTGTAGCCCGTCCTTGAAAATCGAACCTAGTTTTTTTTATTTGCTTACTCTGCCCTATGGCTGGGTAAAGGCTTCGCCCAAACCCTTTCAGGAGCACTTTTCCTGTATCTCGTGAAACCAGCCTTCGCGGCTCGCGTTCAAGTCGTCGCGTGACCTCTGTCTCGCGTGGTATCCATTGCGTGGCAACTTGCCTTTTATAGACAGTTAAAATTGCAGGTACTTGTCGTAGTACTCTTACTGCCGCACTCGAAAAGCTTTAATGATTACTTAGGCCATTACTTAGGTTGAGGCCAAACGAGCGCAATTTTGTGAGTCGTGAGTCGCAGAAGTTATGCTGCAATAGATGTTATACAAAATTCCTATTTGATTCACACAGCGACGCAAAATGAGTTGTCTGCCGACTCACATAACACAACACAATTTCTGCGACTCACGACTTACAAAATTACGCTCGTTTGGCATCGCCCTTAGTAAAGGTGTTGACAGTTTTGTCATACAGAAGTATGTCAAATCTTTATTAGGCTTATGTAATCATTAAATATCTCTCGAGTACCGCAGTAGTTAGTCTAAACGGACGAAGGGTCGTGTCCGTATAGATTGAGGAGCCATGTGATGTGAGACATGTCTGAAATTTAAATGTCCATTCAATATTCAGTTTTTTTTTTATACACGTGATATCTACACTTTACTTGATCTTGGGAACTTTCGTAACCTTACGATTTACGATGAATGCATTTGTTACCATCGAGGTGATCACGTAGGCAGTAAAGATGCAAGTAAAGTCACCCCATTTATGGGTAGCTTGCAAAACATCGATTTTTGCTCAAGATTATAAAGAGGTAAAGCTTGGAATAGTTTTGATGTTGGGGGTTATCTTTGGGACTTCGAAAATTCTTTCAATAAGACCATATTATTGTAAATATCCGTTAAAAAAATACAAAAACTCGAGTGAACCCGTGGGTACGAGCTTGTCTCATTATATAAAGTAGGTACCTGATAGTGTTATTGGGCTTTTCCAGGGTTTATTAGGAGCACTCCTCCTGACTTCGAGCTGCTAGCTTAAGACGAGAGAGAAGAGGGGTTAAGACCCCAGTGGCCAGTTCAGAACTATCGCAGAATGTAAAGCCGTTGGTCTTGTTCCTGATACCTCCCAGGTCATTTCGGGTTGCCGACCTATTGGAGTATGAGAGTGAGAAAAGGGAGAACCTGCGTAGACGCATCTTCTGCGTAGAGGGCTAGTTTTCGTAGAGATTGGTTGGCGTGACCGAATGTTGGTTGAGAGGATAATTAAGTAAAATAATATATGTGACCTTATCGGCCAAAATACCGAAATTCTATGATTATCAAACTTTACCGACTTTCAAAAAGGAGGAGGTTCTCAATTCGACTTTTTTTGTATATTTGTTTCTGGATATTCGTCATTAAGGACGCTGCAACATTTTCGACGAACTCATATTTAGGTAACTAAAGTCGCACAAAGCAAAGTCACACAATAGTTCTCGATTCCCTCGTGTGCGTTACCCTAGCAAAATGTTGTGCTCTAGAGAGATGAGACTATATAATGTTTTACCTGAAAATAAAACAGTTATTATATACGGAACCTTATTCTAGACCTATACAGTGAGACAGCATCTTTTCGGATCTGACGTCACGACCTCTCTTGTTCCCCCTCCCAACCGGCTCCGCCCCGCTGTGGCCGGGGGGAGGGGGCGTGGAGCTTGCCCGAATAGTCAGGCGCACTCCTCACATTGCATCTCACTTCCGGTGGATTATGAGTCCACCAGGCAGGATTCAAAATATAGGTCTAGAATAAGGTTCCGTATATAATAACTGTTTTATTTTCAGGTAAAACATTATATTATACACTATGAACCGTTATTCTAGACCTATACAGTGAGATGTGTTTATTATCGCCTGGTGGCAAGCTAAGTATATGCCAATGTGTGAAAAAGAAATTACTTATGAGTATTTACATTAAACAAAATAAAACTGTGTGAGAACATTATTATTATAAATGAAAGTGACTCAATGAAAAAAAAAAATTGCAGGGAATATTTATGAAAAAAAATAAAAACTGTATAATTTTGTAAAGAAAAAGATTTTTTATTGAACCACCAAAACTAAGTAGGTACCACAGTAAAAAGAACTTACACATACATAAGTTTTGCTATTCACATAACATGATAGTACCATAATGTATGCTATAATGATATGATATTCGAAGAATTAAGATTTGCTTTGAACTAAAGTTACATTAGTTATGCATATCATATCTACTTAGATTAAATAAATCAATTTAACTGAATATAGCAATATGTTGCTTTGAACTGAATTATTTATTGAAATTAAATTGATTATTTAAGTAATCATGTATTATTTAGAATCTACACAGCTTCAAATGTCAGAGATAAATTGTTACGACTTTGCGATGTGTTAATTTCGGCTGAATAGAACCGTGCAAATGTGTTGGGGACACGCCAGTTCCCTTTTGCCATGATCTCGTCAATATTGTGGCACTCAAGCCAGTTGAGAGATGCTGCGGCACTTCGAGTACTACCAGGAGTAGCCTCTACTCCTGCCTCCTTAAGAATAGTTTTAACCCATCCTCCAATCACTGTTCGGGAGGCTGGCCTGACTCTACCACGAGTTAATATAAATAAATGATTAATGTCATTGTTAATTCTACGTGATGATGATACTTCTATCAACTTACGTATCCACCATACAGGGCATATGGATTTATCTGTATGTGTGTGCAATTTCCATGATGATTGTCTGTGTGTATAGCTATCTGTCTTTGAGCCAAATGCTGGGTGTAAAATAATATGATTAGAATTCTCTTCAAAATGTGCACTATCAACCCGTAACAGTGTCAGGTCATGTACTCTACGACTAGAAGCGAGTAGCAAAATCAGTGCTGTGCGACGAGATACTTGGAATAAACTTGCATGAGGCGGCTGGTTAGAGCTGAGCCATTCTACCACAATACGTGGATCCCAAATGAAAGAATTTTTAGGTTTGGAATCAACATTAGCAAGTGAAATAGCTTTTAACATTCTCTGAACGATAGGGTCACTGCTTATGATTTGTCCGTTAGAACAAGCCAAAGTGGCAACTGTTGATTTATAAACTAAAATAGTTTTATAAGACAGTTTAAGAGTTAAGTGCAAGTATGCAAGGTACTTAGCGACTTGGGCACCAGAGGGGTTTGTATGGTTGAAATTATTATGAGTACACCAATTTAACCATTTTTTCCAAATACCAGCATACATTTTTCATTTATCTATAATATGTATGTATTTAGAAATATATAAGTATGTTTATCAGTTGTCTAGTACCCATAACACAAGCTCTGCTTAGCTTGGGACTAGATGGCGTTGTGTGATAGTTGTGGAATATTATTATTATTATTATTATTATTTTCTTCGTGGAGGGTCGCCAGCTAGAATTAAGTAGGTCTATTTCGTTTTGAGACCAATTTGTTAATTCGGCACACCACCCTTCACTAGCCATGCCTCTAGATACATCTGGTCCACGTGAACCGGAGGCAGATAAGTCCGTGTATCTAGTAACCGCCGATGAAGATTGAATATGGGTAAAGGAGCGCTCACCGCTCTCCTCTTCAGGTCTGGCCGCCAAAACACTTTGGACCAGCGCGGTACTATTAGGATGTATCGACCCTTGCATAGGTTGAGGTGTGACAGAACTCGTGGAATTAGGTGTGGTGGTGGGAATATCCACGCTCGACGGTATGACCACCTTCTGCTGAAGGCGTCGTGAAACTCTGCTTTCGAGTCTTTGCAATCTCGTGAGACGTAGCGCGCAAGCACGTGTGCGGTTTTCGAGGCGAACAAGTCGATTTTGGGCCTTCCGAACTTGCGAAATACCTCTTGACATGCTTCCTCCATTAGGGTCCACTCCCCGGGTAATTTGAGCCTTGACAGCATGTCTGCTTCTGTGTTTACCTGACCGGGCAGGTACTGAGAGACCAGGTGAATCTTGTTCTCGTCCGCAATCTCGAATAACATGCAAGTTAGCCGGTAGAGGTTCTGTGATCGGAGACCGCCCTCGTTCCGCATGTAACTCACCACACTCTTGTTGTCTGACTGAACTAGCACGGTTGAATGACGTAGCGATTGCTGACGATTGGTTAAGGCCTGTATAACTGCCCACATTTCCTTTAAATTGCTGTGCCAATGTTTCTGCTCCGGGGACCATAATCCGCTCAGACAAGCGTTGTCTACTATGGCACCCCAGCCTCTGGCAGATGCGTCTGTCGTTACATAGTGTGAGACAGGATCTGGATGTATCGCTGTTCCTGTAGACAGAGCTCGTAACCACCACATTAAGGTCATCGACACTTCCGGCTCGAGTGACCGTTTTACGCGTGCTTGGTGCTTTGGAAGCCGATTGCAGGCTACTTGTAACGGGCGGCAATGAAGCCGACCTCTGGGCACAACGAAGGCTGCAAAGTTTAGCATACCTATCAAGCATTGAGCGTCGTGCAAACTCCATCGATTTACCTGTAGTATGTGGCGTATCATATTGGAGATTTTGGAAACCTTTTCCTGAGGCAAATACTTGGAATTCAGGGCGAGATTCCATTTTATGCCGAGATAGTCTACTGCCTTGGTAGGGATCAATGTGGATTTTTTGTAGTTGATCATCCATCCCAAAGTTGTTAGGACTCTTATAGCTTCCGCATGGTCCATTAGGATTAATCGATCTTGGTTCACGATTAAATAATCGTCCAAATAGACGATAACTCGCAAGCCCTTCTCTCGCAGCACGTCTGCTACCCAATTTGTCACTGTCGCAAATGCCCTGGGTGCTGATGACAGCCCGAATGGCAGACAAGTGATCTGAAGGAGCTCCGGGCTCGACTTCTTTTCTGTTGCGTATAATACTCGCAGAAATGGGTGATGACTGGGGCTGACTGCTAGGTGAAAATAGGCCTGAGAAAGGTCTATTTTGATCACCCAGTCGTTCGGTTGCAAGAAATCCGGCACACGGTACATATTTATTAAGCGAAACTTTGTTTGCATTACATAACGATTTAGATTTTTTAAATTGAATATCGGGCGATTGTTGGTATCTGACTTTTGCACTAAAAACATCGGACAGACATAACTTGGAGATGGATCTACTCGAATCAAGATTTTCTGTTGTTTCAAAATATCGATCTGTTCTGACATCAATAAGCTCGTTGGAGTTTGAAAACGTGTTAATGTCTATCGAGATGCAGGCCGAAGTACTAAGCATGTTCTTCTTGAGGTATTTCTTCGCCATTGAGCTTGACAGGAAGGCAAGTCTCTTTCCTAAGGGTAAAAGTGACATGTGTAGACTTAGTCTTATTGACACGAATTCTCCACTGTTTCAGCCACCTCTCCACTTTATCCAAATGTCTTTGCAAATTCAATGAAGCAGTTTCCAGACTCATATGAGAAGATAATAATGCTGTATCATCTGCAAAGGTCGCAGTCGTTGTGTCACCTGTTGGTGGAAGGTCGCAGGTGTACAAAAGGTATAATATTGGACCCAATATACTACCCTGTGGTACACCTGATTAAATCTCATACAGGGCAGAGAAGTCGTTATTCTGTTTGATTCGGAAACTTCTTTTGTCAAGGTAAGATTTGATTATGGTTATAAACGAGTGTGGGAGCCGCTTTTTTAGTTTGTAGATGAGGCCCTCATGCTATACTTTACCAAACGCCTGGCTAATGTCTAAGAATGCCGCTGAGCAGTATATACGTTCTTCGAAGCATCTACATAAGATGTCGACGATGTTTTTCTCTGAACCCAAATTGGTGATTTGGCAGTATGTCTTCTAGGTATGCATTATATAACATTTTTGTCTTTTTATCGTGGGTTCCCCTACTATAAATAAGGCATACTGGCATACATAAATTATCAACTGAAGTTTCTGAAAACTCGTATTCCAAACATATCATTACATTGCATTTCTGCGTCCCACGCCAAAATACAGGGTTACCGGTAAACTTGATTAAATATTAACAAATCTTCAAGGACTACGGCATAAATTAAGCTCTACATATATTTATTTAAATTTGAGTCCACGTTTATGGCCCGGAAAACTCCACACCGAAAGCAGCTGACGTGCTTTCATTAGAGGCAGGGGAATTTATAAGCGAGGGAAATCGGTGGCGGCGCACAGTTGTCTGTCTCAGTGCCCTCGCGTTCACGTCGCTTTGCTACCGACCGCAAAACACACGCTGCTTTTATCGTGTGATTTGTAAACAATACGTGCTTAAACATGAATTGTATTTATTAATTGAAATCACAACAGTTTTGGGATAAAAGTGATTAGTTCAGTGACAATATGCAAGTGGTTGCTGCTGCAGTATTTGTGTTCGCGATTTTGCAAGGTATGTGAAATTGTAGATTACCTACTAGTAAAAAAAAACAATGCTTATATTCAGTGAAATTCTAAGAAATAATTTAATTGAGGAGTTGCTACCTAATCGATACAAAAAGATTAACATGTCTCACTCAACCTCATTAAACTGCGGACTATTATAATATTATTGATAGAAGGCAACTATCTTTTTCGATTTTATTTAGCCTGAAATAGCACAAGGTCTAGTCCTGGATCTTGATCATGGAACTCTTACCTAATCCGTGTTTGTAAGACATTTCGACAACTTCATTTTGTCATGCTTTTAACTTTTTTTTCGTATATTTTATACAGTTTTATTAAAACCAGAGAGCGGATTTAGGATGATGCAAATGCATAATTATGCAATGGTCATACAGGGTTTGTGAAGATAATGGATATTCTAGTTAGAATTGTGCATATCGTGCATTTTTGGTCATGTAGCAAGCTTTCTGTGGTTTCTGCCTACGCCCATGTTTTGACTGAATCTAACTAAAAAATGCAAAAACGTGTTAGAGGTAGGTATAGGCTTTCACAACAAAAATGCCTTTATTCAAACTAGTATGATCTATCATTCTGTGTTTTCAAGTTATAAAAATGGAATAATTTATAGAAAGCTTAATTTCAGTATCCAATAGGTTTTCAAGAAAGAAAAGGTGGTACTTACACGACTCGTCAACGAGATATCACGAGAGGTTAGTCGAGTAGGATCGTTGAAAATGCAGTACCTACTTACCTGAATCTTAAATCAGTAAAAAAATGTATTACTTCGGTACTTATAAAATTTTTGATTGCACAAAAATATTTATATAAGCACTTTTTTGCATATTTGGAGCATTTACACATTTTGTAAGCATATTTCGACGAGTTGCATTTATCCGGTACAAAAGTAACACACGTCATGTATAAACAAAAAAACATAGGTAGGTACCGAAGCCATTTTTGAACTTAGTTTTCTTCCTTATTTATTCCCGGTCTTTCGAAAACATAATTGACGCATCGACATTCATAGAAAATCGTGGAATCCCTTATTAATTCTAATAAATTCAGACTACGACCTGATAAGGTGCAACTAAAGAGGTTAATGTGTCAATATGTACCTGTCTACTGACGCATTTCCGGCTCCTGGAAATGTTACGAGAACTAGGTACATTATTCAACTCAAGTTATCACTTTCAGTTACTGTTTTTAGGATTCCGTTTTCAAAAGGTAAAACGGGACCCTATTACCAAGACTCTGCTGTTCGTCCGTCTGTCACAAGGCTGTATGTCATGAAACGTGACCGTTAGACAGTTGAAAATTTCACAGATGCAGATGTATTTCTGTTGCCGCTATAACAACAAAATATACTAAAAAACAGAATAAAATTACGCGGGTGAAACCGCGTGACGTCCGCTAGTTCATCATAATTATTTATGTCACTTTTTCAAAACGTTTACAAACAATTCAAATCAAATATACTTACACTCTCCTTGCCTTTTTTTCGGGAAACTGATAAATCAGTTTCCCGAAAAAAAGCACTAGCTGACCCACGCAACTTCGTACTTATGCGTCACAATAATATATAACTTACAACCTTCCTCGATAGATCGACTATCCAACATAGTAATATTTTTGAATAAGTTTTCTAATGTTGAGAGAATTTTCCAAGTCGTCTGAGTTAGTTAAATCGTAACAAACAAAAAAGCTAATCTTTCCTCTCTATAATATTTGATAGGACCTTAGATTACATTATTACATTGAGAATTACTATAGGTACCTACCTATCTCTTACTGTTAAATATACAATCATCATCATCAGCCTATATTGTTCCAACTGCAAGGACTCAGGCCTCCTGTCCAAATGTTAGAAATATCTCCAATATTATCCTTGCCAATCAGGAGCTGGAAACTGCAGAATCTGCTGTATTTTTGGGCATAACAGTAGATTCAAAATTACAATGGGGTATACACATATCAAGCCTAGCGGGAAGGCTAAGTTCGGCCGCATACGCCGTCAGAAAAGTAAGACATTACAGAAATTGATACAGCACGGTTAGTCTACTTTAGCTATTTTCACAGCGTTATGTCCTACGGTATTCTGCTGTGGGACAAAGCTACTGACATTCAAAATATATTTGTTCTGCAAGAGCGAGCGGTTCGTGCAATTTATCAGTTGGGTGCCCGAGTTTCTCTTAGAGATTTCTTTAAGGAGATTGGAATTCTCACGGTAGCTTATTAGTTCATCTTTGCCAACGTTTTATTTAGTAGACAGAATATCCACCTGAACCCTAAAAACAGTGATATTCACAGTTTTAACACTAGAAATAAGCATAAACTACACGCTCCTTTTCACCAGCTTCACAAAGTTCATAATTCATTCGTAGGGCTCGGTATAACATTTTATAATAAACTGCCATCTTCTTTTCTAGATTTGCCATTTAATGCGTTTACAGCCAAAGTAAAATCTAATCTTTGTTTAAAAGCATAATATTCTATTAACGACTTCTTAGATGATAAGAATAGGCTCAGTCGCAAAATGGCGCTTTAGCAAAATGTCTACTGGTAGCAAAATGTATCTTTCTCATAATTACGTTTTCGCAGAATGTCTCTTTCGCAAAATGTCGCTGTAGGACTTTTTGTATTTTTGTTAGGTTTATATAAAAGGTTGTTATTAGTTATCCGATTTTCGAAAAAGGAGGAGCGTCTGTAGAGACCCTCTTCCTTGAGACATCAGAACCTTTTTTTTGTAAATCAGCTTCAGCAGGGCTATTGCGTATCTTTTAAATCACAGTGGCTATCATATTGTCTATGGATTAACTGTCAAATTGGTTATGGTTTAGTACAAAATGGAAAGTAATTGAAAGGCACTATAAGTTAGCCACTGTCATTTAAAAGATACGCAATAGCCCTGCTGATGTCGGTGGTGAAAAAAAAACGAAACCAAGCAAACAAATGTCACCGACTTCTGAAGTTGATTTAAAAAAAAATACATACCTGGTTTACATACGAATAAAGAGCCTCCTTTTTCGAAAATCGGAGAATAACCTTTTATATAAACCTGGCAAAAATTTTATAAGTCCTAGAGTGACATTTTGCGAAAGAGACATTTAGCGACTGAGCCTTAGTTGGTCGCTGAGTTGAACGCAAAACAATGTTTGTTATTATTTTATGCTCCAAAATTAGTTTACTGATATTATGTTATTTTTTTTTACATTGTTTGTTAATATTTACTTTTTTATTGTTGATTTGTGTCCATAGTAAATCTTAATTTATCGTACACCTTACTATTGTATCTTGTCTGGTTGTTTTAACCTAACTGACAGATGTGTTGCTGGGGAGTTTGTTCCGCCACTTCTTCTTTCCAGCTAAACACTACGAAGTGCCGAAGGGTGGGCGTTTTGGGGGACTGCCTCTTGTAAATAAGTAAAGTAATTTATGACGTTCGAAAAGATATCAAAGGTTGGATATTTTAATTACAAAAGTAATCATATAGGATTGCGTGCAAATTAGCTAAAAAAAAATAGCTATGACCACTTTTTGAAAGGAAAGTTATCATAGGCATATTTGTTTATAAATTATATTTGATAAGAAATACGTCTCATCTGGTTATCAGAGCTGTGAAGGTCGATCTTCACCGGCACTTAGACCTAATGATCATGTGGTCTGCAGCAAGCAGTTCGTTTACCTGTCCACAGTTAATAAGCAATTAAAATAAATATTGGAAGCCGGAAGAACAATATAATATGTATCTTGACGTCATTTATTATTTTATTCCGCAGATGCAATGTTTACTATCACTTAACCAAAGGCCATATAAGAGGTGTTAAATATGAGAAAAGGAAAGTAATTTGTGCTGCCTGCGTTGTTTTGCAACGAAAGTACCCACTACCAACATTTGCCAAGTTAATGTAGACTTGAATGGATTGTTTTGTTTCAACAATGTCTTCTCTAGAAATTAGATTATGTAATTCTGCTCCAGATTTTTCTGTATTTAGCTAGGTGTAAGATTACTTGGTACATTATAGCTTACGTCGGTATAACCGTCAGAATACTGAAGAGAAAGTCTGGACAGGAAATCTTAGCGGCTATTATAAACACTTCGCTGTAGCCGCTGTAGGTCTGTGTATTGTTTCTTTTTACCCGACTGCAAGGAAAGGGTAATGTTTTTCGCGACTATCTTTGCTTGTAATATTTGTTTTAGTTACCTGAATAATCTACGATTGTTTAATTTTGTCACTCTCTCACAGTATTTTTCCAAAATCTTACGTTAAAGAGTTACCTACTAGTTGTCAGGCTCTACTGAGCGTTCTAATAGGCATTTCCTAACATGATCTACTTAATCCGATAAGTCAGCTTAATAAGATTACATAACTGAGTTGTTAAAGTGCCCTAGGCTACCTGTCTGTTTCAAACTTACCATCTATACTATGCATAGTGCAATAGATCTTAACAGACACAAATTGGTTAGTACCTGTCACTTCCACTTTTCTGCAATCACCTACCTGATAGAATAGGACCCCTATATAAGAACTCTATGTAATTAATCGTGAAATCTGAAGGAACTTGTTATTATAGGTTTTAATTGTTTGAGAAAATGCTGTTGTAAACATTGTACATTATTGACAGCAATTTGCCAATGCCGTAAATTTTTTAATTAAGTATTTATTTTAATTACTTAATGTTCATTGAAATAATTTTGTATCAAACAGGTACTTAGGTGTGAAGTAATAAACCAACAAAATTTGTAAATAATTAGGTAGTAACTGGTACCTACACTACTGTGTAGTGAAAATTCAGAATTTAAGGTACAGTACCTACATAATCGAACAAGCACTCCTGAAAAAAAAATTTCGTCCCTTTTTGGAATAGGTACCGACCTAGTAAGTTTGAAACTTGATAAAGGAAATATATATACGATACCTATCTATCTAAATGAGTACATAGTGTGAGTAGTGAGTAGTGTGCTGTGTTCTGTACATAGTGCTCTAAAAGTATATAATTATATGCTATGAAGTAGAATATGCTAAAATTCGATCGAAACACGTACTAAAGGTATGGATTTATCAATTCGCTGAAAAATCGCCAAATTTGCAAACTCTTGCTTCCATCAAACACGCAAACATGATAATACGCAGGTTGATATTTAGGCTTTTCGTAAATCGTCAAGTCGTTGTCAATATGTAGGTAGGTAAGTACCTACCTAGACTCACAGTTAGGTATCTCACGCATAAACTTTCCTAAAAGGTAATTTATTCATTGGGGCCCTGATTTCCGGTTTCCGCTATTTAAAGTTTTTATTGCCAATTTATATTGCCTTACCTACTTACCTCATTACTTTTGGCTACTTAACACCAACACCTAAGTAAGTATTATTTGTAGCAATAGGTACCTACTTATGTAAGCTATAGAATTTTGTATGGTCAATAAATTGAGATAAGGGGTACCTACTTATCAAAGATTTTAATCATAGAGGCGAATCCTCACCAAATGTCCGAACAAAGTTCGCGATCACGCGAACTTTTTTAAATATTTGGGAACGATAAGGTACGACTTTCAGATTTTTCAGTATGGTTATGGGACACTATAGAAAGTTACGAAAGGTACTTTTGACAAATGTCAATTGAACAGAAACATTATCATTTTTAGACGTGGTATCGAATCTAATGCTCTCTTTTAGGGTTCCGTAGTCAATATGGAACCCTTAAAGTTTCGCCATGTCCGTCTGTCTGTCTGTCCGTCCATCCACACTATATCTCAAATAATGTTAGTACTAGAAAGCTGAAATTTGGCATGAACATACAAATGAGTGACGCCGACAAAAAGCAGTAGTAAAATATTGAAAAATATATTTTTTAGGGTATCCCCAGTACACAAAGTAAGTCTGTTGTGAGGGATGTCGTTTAATAGATCTTTAAAAAATATTGGGAGTATGCTCAAACAGTTTTTCGATTAAGGGATTCGTTTGTAAAATATTAAGCTTTCAAGTGCAAATATTTTGTTAGATTCAAGTGTCTTGATCCAACCTAAACCTACTGGCCTACCTACCTACCTACCTATACTGATTGTGTTTGGGCTTAAGAAAAAAATCAAGGTAGTAGCACATTATATAACGAAAATATTAGGAAAACTATCACAGCTAAGTATGCTTTACAAGTTTCCGAGTAAGAAACTTATAAAATGTACTTGTATGAAATGTTTTCCTATACATAACGTATGGGAGCGCAGGTCTCAAAACTGTAAATATAAGTTTGTTTTATTTTTACAATAAAAATCATCGTTCGGTGGCAGGGTGGTTAATCAGTTTATTAAATTCACATATTTTGATGGGCAACTACGGAACCCTACATTGTGTGTGGTCCGACATGCACTTTGCCGGTTTTTTCTAACTACGTATCTCAATTTATAAACCCTACATAATTGACGTAAATCTTTGGAATTATATTTGATGCGGATTGTTTCGGTTTATCGATAATTACATGTTTATTAAGTTTATTGCTTGTAAAATAAGGGTTTACCTTGACATGAAGATAAAACGTCCCCAAAAGTAATGATCCTTTAAATCATTCAAACGTGACTGTAACATGAAAATGCTGATGTAGGTACCTCGTAATTCTGAAACATCTTTAAGTAGTTCCGGAAACATTACGATAGTATTATGGGTTCTCTGTAGGCAGGTTTTAGTATTTTTACGTACCTATGTATATACATATTATATTATATTTGTGTACTAACTGGGTTGTGGTAAAATATTGTTGATGGGAAAAGTTTGGAAAAGTCTAAGCAGATGATGAGGTTTTAATGCTAATACTTAGCTACTGTTACGACAGTGGTAAAGAATAGACAGGAACTGATTCATTATTTTATTCGGACAGAGTCTCGACTTACAGGTTTCACAATCGAGCGCGACAAGACCTCGAAACTGAGCTTACAGGGCATTATATAGACTGATATCCCCACCGGAGGCATCCGGTAGTTATGGCGGTGTCTTCGCTTGACTGTGATTGGCTCGCGAGTCGTTGCCCGTCATTGGCTGGCTAGAGTGGCATGGCTATGGTATGCTAGAGTGGCATGGCTATGGTATGCTAGAGTGGCAAGGCTATGGTTTGCTAGAGTGGCATGGTTATGGTTAGCTGTCATTGGCTGGCTAGGGTGGCACGCTGTGAGCAGGCTGTTGTAACATTCGGCCGTCCTGGAACAATTGCTCCCGCAATGGAAACAAGAAAACAGTGATTACAAGTCAGCTCAGAAAAACCAAGTTAAAATGGGGCAATAGACCTCTCAGGAGATTTAAGAAATCTTCGGTTTTCAATTGTTCTTTCACACTACTGGTGCTATCAGACAAAAGCACTGCTACGATATGTTACAGCGGATACTCAACCTGTAAACCCGTTGTATCATATAATATGACCTTTCACACTTCTTAGTTTATGTCAATCATTACCTAACTCCTCAATATCAGTTAATGTGGGCCAGAAAACCAATCTTCTAACGAACAAGAGTTAACCTGGGTCGCCCCCTATAGCATGGGACTTTAAGCTGAAGTAAAAGGAATAAATGCATAAGAAGATTTGTAGTAGGTACCCACTTGTACTAATTATTATGGACAAAGATGTAGGAAATGCTTAGTACCAACAGTTTTTAACGACATACCTTACGATTAAGAAAATAGCTGTACCACGAAAATGTCTTTTAAAATAAATTAGGGAAGTTTGTTTTTAACACCTATGTAAAAACCTCATTACAAGAGATGTGTAGATTCCATTTATGATTATTTATTGTTGTATAAGTATATATTTATGCCATACTAGCTTATGTTTTCGGCTTCACCGCTATTAATTAAAGTGTTTTAACGCAACTTAAATGTTATAGCATTACGTTATAGTCAACTTTTGTGTTCAATAAATGTGTTTAGTTGTAGGTAAAAGTGACGTTGTTATTGATGGAAACGTACCAACAATTTGTTACATTTAAATTAAATATCACTGTTTTACAGTATGACAGAAGTAATATACCATGTAGCACGGATGTAACCATGAATAAACACTTTTTAATTCATTTCAATTTACTGGCGAAATGTGTGTGTACTCATGAGTATAAGTACCTCTGCCTAACCCATTGGGTATTATATGCGTGATGTTAAAAGCATTAAACCTTGTTGCCGCCAGTAGTCATCGCCTGGCGCCAAAGTTACATAATCATAGTTTTTTTTTTTTTTGTAAATCACACTATTAACATATTTCCTTTCCTTTTTTTTTTTTCTTTTGCCATAACACTAAGTTTACTAACCCTAGTCGTTAAGTTATTTTGTTGTTACTAACACTATGGACACTTGTCTGAATTAAAGAGTTTGAATTTGAATTATCATTTTTCACCTTGTATCTAAGTTACGTCCCATTTCTGAGATAACCCTACCGCACCTAGATTGCCCTGGTTGCCTGGAGCAACCCGATCTGGGATAAATCGTAAGGCTTATAGGTACCCGGTTATAATATTAACAGTATTATAAGAACTCCATATTATCTGCGACATTAAAAACATGAAACATTTTTCATGTAAGAAAATATAAATAAACTGTTTTGCCAAACTATCGTTTGAAGAAACGGAAGAAACAATTTAAGTTAATTACATCATACCATTAAGACGCACGCATACATACATGTACATACTCACACACATAATTCTTAGCGTGTCGATGGCAAAACTTCATTACTTATACACACCAATACACAAGAATACGTTTTTCTATTTTTCCAATATATTAATTTTATGTGTTTAAAGCTTTTAAGTACTAATGTTAAGTTAATGCAACTCTGGCCCCCAAGATACCCACCCACAGGCGCAGCCTCGTTTCAGGACATCATGTTTATCACCATTTTCAAATTAAAATTTAGCTTGCTACTGTCATGTATTATCAGAGCTAAGTTAGATTTAGAATTGGATGTCGTTAACCCTCTTTCCTACATTATCCCCTTTACAGTACGCACAATGTAAACATGACGTCACATAATAATATTTACTTATAAATCGGGTTATTTTTGGAAATCAGAAATTTAGTTGATATTTATAAAATTCAGAACTTCGTTTTACTCCTTGTTATTGTCATGATGCATTTTGTAATATCTTCCATCGCGCGAAGTTTGACACAACTCACACAACTAATCTGGTACCGTAAAGGTTTGTTTACGTTATAGCCTACCATCAACGATTACACAATTACTCACTATAGGTATCTGTACATCCACTTCGCAGTAAAACAATACTACTTTTCGGCTTTTCATCTTGTCATTGCACAGTACTGAACAAATCGTTCACGTCTAAATGGTACACAATAAACGGCATCTATCGAACGATCTACTTACCTAAGATAGGCATAGACTTTGACTTTGGCTTTTCGTTTTAGCTTGCTTGGGCTTTGGCTCATCGGTCACCATAGTGAAAAGTAATATCGGGCAATACATGGCATAAGACCATGATTAGTCATTGTATCGCGTACTGCAGTACAGTCCGAATTACATGGACATTTTTACGTAACACGTCATAATACGAAATCTTGGCAACAATTTTATCACTGCAAGGGATTCAAGCCCAAAATCATGATAAACACTCTATCTGACTTGTAATGCGACTAAACTAAAAGACAGGGCGCAAACTACCGTCAATCTACTTTATAAAAGATACGTGCAATACCTGCAATACGTGTGAATTTCTGTTGGAAAACTAGGATCGTACCTACATAATCACTAATACCGACCTATAACATTTTTTTTTTTTTCATAACAAGATTTATGTGACTTGCCTCATACCCACATCGTACTTTTTTTTTTTAAGTTTGATAAACGGGCGAGCTATTATTGCTAAGTTATGAATGGACTTTCTTTAGTAACTAGATAGAACTAGATAGAATAAACTGACGCACTTCGTTTACATTACTCGGGATGAGAAATTAAGACGATCAACTTAAATTCACCTGGTTGAATGCCATCGCGTCATGATGTTTTATACCCTAATTAAGAAATATGTAAAAATTAGCAGTTCCTCATATTTAATTTTAAGTTCCTCGTTTTCAATCTGTCAAGAACTTTATCCAATAAGTCTAAAACTGTTTGAATATCGGCTGGCGGTAGCAAGAGATCGCCCAGGAATGCTATCTATATCTCTGATAATAGTTTAATAAAATTATTGTAGCTATTTATAAGTATCTGATCTACATGATTTACTTTGGAATTGTTATTGTTGGATAATCTAATGCGCACTTGAACTAAATATGTACATTTTAAGTTCTCAACTCTTTAGTACACAACTAGTACCTACTCGTAAAACATATTTTTTCGTACCGGGATAATATTATACAGATTAACTGACTATGATTAGATTTACTTATCGGGCTTACCAAATTATTTTGTCTACGATTCGCATAATTATCAACTCATGGGGCACTCCATGGTAAAACACATTTGGCTTATATATTTGGCTAATGGCATTTGGCTAATTTGGCAAATATTGGCATGTTTACTGACCTTGTTATTTATGCATGGTTCCTGGCAGCTCTCAGCGTGAAGTAGGTCGGTTCCTTCCTTCCATGTCCTTGGTTGCTGTTGACAACCTTTAGGTAGTCTTAATTTACCGTAGAACCGTTGCTGGCAGAGAGATGGATACTTCTTGTAACTCAAAGTGTCTCACAGGTGGTTACTGGCCGCAGTCTTCTTTTTCAAGGTCAAATTATGGAATGAACGATGCGATACTGAGGGTAGTCGCTTCGTGTTCCATCCAGATTGTCACCCGCTTTTTCAATTTGTGCCTTGTGATACTGGGATGGGAGACAATATTTTCCTTGCAGGCGGTGTGCATCGACGTACGTTCTTCGTTTGAATTTTTGACCTCGTCCTCCACAGTAGGTGACCGTTGACTTTTAAGTAGCAGAGAGTCGTTTTATCGTAGGTTTTTTTTTTTTATTCGATCCCACTTCTGACTGTTACGACAGTGGTAAAGAATAGACAGGAACTGATTCATTATTTTATTCGGACAGAGTCTCGACTTACAGGTTTCACAATCGAGCGCGACAAGACCTCGAAACTGAGCTTACAGGGCATTATATAGACTGATATCCCCACCGGAGGCATCCGGTAGTTATGGCGGTGTCTTCGCTTGACTGTGATTGGCTCGCGAGTCGTTGCCCGTCATTGGCTGGCTAGAGTGGCATGGCTATGGTATGCTAGAGTGGCATGGCTATGGTATGCTAGAGTGGCAAGGCTATGGTTTGCTAGAGTGGCATGGTTATGGTTAGCTGTCATTGGCTGGCTAGGGTGGCACGCTGTGAGCAGGCTGTTGTAACACTACCTTTATAAACAAAATTAATGTCAGTCAGTCTATGCCAAGAAAAGCAACAAACATTACCTACTTATTTATTAATAAAACACCTTCTTACGCCTGATATTCCTGAAGGATTAGGCAGAGGTGTACATTACCCATTGCAAATACGTTTCGCCGTCAAATTAGTGCAGGCTCCCCGCCTTTTGACATAACCAGTTATATAATGAGTTTAGGCTACTAGGAAGGTACATATTCAGTTGAAAACTCCCTACTCACCTGTTGTGAGAATCGCACCCAAGATCATAAAGCTGAGCCGTAGCACTTGCAACTATTACTCATTCAAATACAGCCTGCCACTTTGCTGCTCTCCCCAGTGAGTTTTGGGGGCGGGGGGGATCATCAAATAACCCCTCCCGCTCGTGGGCAGAGCGAAAGGCAATGTCAGACTTCTACTGACTAAAAACCACCCATGTTCCTTCTTAGCGTTGTATGTCGAGGCCGCGGTATCTCTTACAACATTCCGCGGCCACGACGGGCGACATCCCGCAGCCCCGACGGGCTCGCCAGTGAGGCCCATAAGAGGCGCCCTTAGCGTGCTGGTATTTAGTTAGACGAAAAGATTTAGGCCCTGTCTGGAGGCCGGACACTCAAGTCATCCATAGGATTCTCCGGTTAAGGTGAATTCGACAAGGTAGCCCGCGAAATTCGATTTTTTTACGTGTTTTGCAATTTACCGATCAGTGTCAGGTTGTATGTTAAATAAAATAGGATTTGCGACCGTAAGAAATGTGACTTTAGTTACTGAGTAATCATTTTTAAAATCACCAATACAACCGTCTCGGTTCATATAAGTATGTCTCTTGAATGTCTTTCATCAAATAATCTCTCGAGAGACTTATATGAACTGAGACGATTGTATTAGGCTACCTAATAGACTACCTACCTAATAGACTGATAAAATAACTGAAAAATCCCACAGAAACTGGATGCAGTAGTCTTTATTATATTCATTCAGTAATCAGTGCCTGTCCAGCCGCAAGGTCAGTTACGCTGAATTAAATAAATCATTTTGATGTAGGTACACTAAGGTAAATAATCACCTACCTATGTACTATTGTGATTGTGACTACATAGATACCTACTGAAATTCTAGCTATGGGTATAGATCTTATCTTATTTACTTCTCCAACGTGGATACCGTGAATACTTATATTAGTGTATGAATCAAAGAAATATGAGATGTATAGATACCTAAACTCATTTCATATAGGTATATGTTATATGATTCTTGTAATCTGTGTTTTGTCTGTAGCTTGAAGTTTTTTTACTTTTCCTCAAATCTATTTAAGTAAAATGGAAGAGTCGTTCGTAATTTGAAAATAACAGAATTGTTGCTACAGATATTTTTATCTGTCTTATCATCAGCCATAAGACGTCCACTGCTAGACAAAGGCCTCCCCCATAGAACGCCATACAGAATGGCAGCCTGCTGTTTGCATCCACCGGTTGCCCGCAACTCTCACGATGTCGTCGGTCCACCTGGTGGGAGGCCTACCAACGCTGCATCTTCCGGTTCGTGGTCGCCACTCGAGAACCTTTCTTCCCCATCAGTTGTAGGTTCTTCGAGCAATGTTACCTGCCCATTGCCATTTTAACTTGCATACTCTGAGAGCTATGTCGGTAACCCTGGTTCTTCGGCGGATTTCTTCATTTCGGATCCTATCGCACAAAGAAACTCCGAGCATAGCTCTCTCCATGGCTCGTTGAGTGACTCTGAGCTTCTCTAAGAGGCCAGCAGTTAAGGACCATGTCTCTGAGCCATAGTCATCACTGGCAACACACACTGATTATAGACCCTTGTCCTAAGACACTGTGGAATTTTAGACGAAAACATGTCGCGTAGTTTCCCGAATGCTGCCTATCCGAGTTGGATTCTTGATGTTAATTTTAAGACCCACCTGTTGAGAAACGTTACTGAGGTCCCTGAGCATTGTGTTAATATCTTCCAGCGATTAAGCCATGATGACTATATCATCGGCAGAACGAAGGTGAGTGATGTTTTCGCCATTGATGTTGATGCCAAATCCGTCCCAGTCCAAGAGCTTGAAAACTTCCTCCAATGCGTTCGTGAACAGTTTCGGAGAAATAACGTCTCCCTGTCTCACGCCTCTTAGCAATTGGATTGGCTTTGTGCTCTCGTCCTGTAATCGGTTTCTATACAAACACTTCAGCACTTCGATATACCTATAGCCAATACGGCACCGCTAATGAGACTGTAACACCGCCCAGGTTTTGATGGAATCGAAGGCTTTTTCCATAGTCCACAAACGCTAGACATAGTGGCCGATTATACTCCTCAGTTTTTTGTATAATCTGGCGGAGCGTATGGATGTGGTTTATGGTGCTGAAGTCTTTTCGGAAACCGGCTTGTTCGGAAGGCTGGAAGTCATTAAACCTACGTTCGAGACGGTGCGTAATGACCCTCGAGAACAGCTTGTACACATGGCTCAGGAGTGAGATGGGACTATAATTCCTCAATAGGGTGTTGTCACCTTTTTTGAAGAAGAGCACCACCGCACTCCTGTGCCATGCGTCTGTCGTAGTACCTTCGAGAATGACGGAATTAAACAACTTCTGGAGGACTAACAGCACTGGTTCTCCACCCGGTCGCAGAAGTTCTGTCGTGATTCCATCATCCCCCGGCGCCTTGTTGTTCTTAAGCTGTTGGAGGGACATTCTAATCTCATACGGGCTAATGTCTGGGATATCCTCAGTGTAGTGTCGGGGCAGTTTCGCTCTGGTGTCCTGAGCTGAACTGACAACGGGCTGTCGGGTCGAAGTGTACAACTGTATATATAAAACCTTTCTATCTCTTTCAGCAGCTCTGGCTTCGATGAGATGATACTGCAGTCTTCGGTCCTCAATTTTATCATTTGGCTTTGTCTAATAGACGCATTCTTCGCAAACACTTTGGAGCCCTGGTTCCGCTATTATCGGCGGATATTGCAGATTTTTATCTGTCTGCCTATCACTAAAACGGCAGGACCGATTTTGACAGGACTTTTACTGGAAGATACTTAACTGAACAGATGTTATAAGGGGTAAATTAAGCTACTTTTATTTAAGAAACTAGCGGACGCGGTTTCACCTGCGTAGTTCCCGTTCCCGTGGGAATACAGGGATAAAAAGTAGCCTATGTCAACCGGGAATTTTTCAAATCGGTCCAGTAGTTTTTAAGTTTATTCATTACAAATATACACACACACACACAAAAATACAAATCTTTTCTCTTTATAATATTAGTGTACCTACATAGCGTAAGTAGATATAATTAGGGTTCCGTGCAAAAAATTAAAACCCTTGAAATTGTTAACAATTTCACGCAGACGAAGGCCGCGGGGCAAAGTTAGTAAGTAAATAAATCTGTAAAGCACCTAATGTACAATGTAGAAACTTCATATATACTCGTAACATCTTTCCAACAATTTCATGATACTTGATAGGTACTTAATGCCAATGTATTGATAGACAGGATGTATCCGGGCAAGTAGGTCCTTATGTGCTTACAATATTTTTTGTCGCCCAAGTTCGAGTGTATTGAAGATAATTATGTTGGTATTTTTTGCATTACTACGTAATGATAAAAACCAGTGCCAGGCTGGTTAGCTGACCAAACCAAGCCACCAAGAGCTCTTAAGGATGCCAATATACCTAATCTATCTATAATTACAAACAAATATATTTTATTATTGTCTGTAATTGCAAAATTCCCATGCATGTAATATACAGGATAATACGTAAGTACATATTATTATTATTATGATATATGTATGTTTGCAGGAACTTATGTATTACATTGAATATACCACTCATTAGTTAGTCATAGTTGTTCTATTAATAGACATAATAAAATAAAGTAGGTACCTACCTTAGTTTTGTGTAATGTCCTAAAATAAGAACCCACCTAAATTTTACTAAGTATGCTTATTCATTAACTTATTGAGACGTTTTTGCTTGTTATGTATACTTAAATGTTTAGGTCATATTATTGTGTAGGTACTTGTTTAAATTGGACGTTGTATAATAATTATTTATGATTGTTTTATACTACTTACTGCTGTACTCAGAGATATTTAATGATTACATAAGCCATCACCTAGTAAAGGTTTGACATATTTTTGTATGACAAAACTGTCAAAACCATTACTAAGTGATGGCCTAAGTAATCATTAAAGCTCTCTGAGTGCGGCAGTTAGAGATTAAAACTGTTACGCCTATGTTTGAAAGGTTAAAAGGTTTTTCACTATTTGCTTATCTACTGGACATTTATATTAACAAGTAATAAGTCACGCGGTTGCACCCGCGCAGTTCTCGTTCCCGTGGGAATACAGGGATAAAAAGTAGCCTATGTTACTCAGGATGAATGTAGCTTTCTAATAGTGAAAGAATTTGAAATCGGCGCAGTCGTTTTTAGTTTATTCATTACAAACACACACAAAAATACAAATATTTCCTCTTTATAATTGTCAATACCTATTAGTATAGACTATAATGTACTACATACCTAGTATACGTATTTTTTTTGGGGTGGGAAATCATCAAATAACCCCTCCTGCTCTTGGGCAGAGGGAGTGTAAGACTTCTACTGACTAAAAACCACCATGTTCCTTCTAAGCCCTATATGTTAAGGCCGCAGTATCTCTTACAATATCCCGCAGCCTGATTATTTTATCCTTTGATGAAAAGGTTATCGATACGCACAAACGGTTACCACGTAGATACTCAGTAGTGGGGTGGGTTCAGCATGATCTACAGATTACGTGTTTTTCATTTGCGTCGATGTCCCTTCCACCTAGTACCTGTAGCTATATTCCATTCTTCTCGTACCATGTACTTTTTGGCTTAAGGTGGAAGCTCACATCTGGCCCGCGAAATTCTAATTTTCTTACGTTTTTGGCAATTTGCAGGCCAGTGCTTGGTTGTATGTTTATGAAAATTTGATTTGCGACTGTAAGACGTATGAAGTTACCGAATTATAACCATCAAAATTATCAATACAACCCTCCAAGTTCATTTTCATGTCAAGATTGATTTTTGCATGTAAAAGTCATTCTTTAGTAATTTAGTCGTCGTTCTTTAGTAGTTAGTAATTTTGATGGTTATAATTCGGTAACTTCATACGTCTTTTTTTTTTTTTTTTTGGTGGGTGTAAAATCATCGAATAACCCCTCCCGCTCTTGGGCAGAGCGAAAGGGAGTGTCAGACTTCTACTGACTAAAAACCACCCATGTTCCTTCTTCGCCCTCTATGTCGAGGCCGCGATAACCGTTGGACTACCCGCGGCCCCGACAGGCGTCGGCCCTTTCGGGCCCCTCCCATGTTGCTGACATCTCTTTGAGGCGCGCGTGGAACACGAACGCGCCGTCGACACGGCAACTTCATACGTCTTACAGTCGCAAATCAAATTTTCATAAACATACAACCAAGCACTGGCCTGCAAATTGCCAAAAACGTAAGAAAATTAGAATTTCGCGGGCCAGATGTGAGCTTCCACCTTAAACTCTATATCTCAAATGTTACGGTACAGCCATTCAGTCAAGAGAGTTGTAAGAGCTGAGAACGTCCACATAATTATACTTTTTCCTAGTTTACAAATTATGGATGCACCGTTAAAGCACAGTGTAAATAACTGTTTATAGTTAAAGTGTCACAAAAAGCTCACTTACATCCTCTTCCCAAAGCTTACAAGGTGGTATAAGATTCACGTGTCAATGATCCGTGTGGTCAGTGGTAGACAAGTATTAAAAATAAAACATTCAACTTGCTGATTGAGGTTCTATTCACGTTTTTATGAACGTTGTGGTTACATGGAAGCCGAGATTTATGATGAGGTGGAGTTATTGTTAGCTACCGGACACAATGGTAAAATAACAAATCCGTGAGCGCATACATAAACTATCTCGATCGGTTTACTTTTGTCTCGATGAAAGAAATTGTTAAGAAATGTACCAATAAATATTAATATATCACTACATAATATACAGGGTGTTTGGAAGGGAGCTGTACATACGCCTAGGGTAGAAACTAGGGATAGTCTGCTACCTACCCCCGCCCATTATATTGACCTTGGCCTCAAGGTTTTTTTTTAATTTAAAATTATTTCTTTACCTTACTACGGTACTTCAGGCCCCATAACTTTTCTTCTCCACAATTTTCTGGTGTAAAATAATTTTTTGCAGGACCCTAAGACTCTAACGATTAAAACAAGACCATTAGCCGACCGGTCCCATGGATAGATTTTGAGCTACAGGTAGTTTTAGTCAAAAAGTCAAATAAAAAATAATAATAAATTAAAAAAAAACCTTGAGGCCAAGGTCAATATAATGGGCGGGGGTAGGTAGCAGACTATCCCTAGTTTCTACCCTAGGCGTATGTACAGCTCCCTTCCAAACACCCTGTATTATAAAACAAAGTCCTCCACCGCATCTGGGCCCCGAGTCTGCTATTCAATAGTGTCAGAATGGTCTATCATTGATCTTATAATTGTTGGTTTGACAACACCAAACTTGTCAAAATCAACAAGTATGTCTGTCTGTTCGCGATAAACTCAAAAACTACTGCACCGATTTTCATGGTGTTTCACCAATGGATCGAGTGGTTCTCGAGGAAGGTTAGAGTACATAATTTGATAAGTTCCGACATCCACGCGATCGAAGCCGCGGGCATCAGCTAGTTACTTACCAATATATTATTTTTATCAATATATAGGTAAAATTGAAATGAAATATTAGTAGGTACCTACCTACTTATAAGTAGGTAGAGATACATGGTGGATATGAAGAATTTCAAATATAGGATAGATGGTATTAGCGAGCACTACAGGGAAATACTGTACGCAGTATAAAATAGCTTAAAAACAAAAAGGAATCCACAATAAAATCATTACGGAATTATGAAATAAATATTGAAAAAGGAAAGTCAAACCTATTACCTAAATAAGTAGTCTGTGATGTAATCGCGACACACATTCGTTGCAGGCATCTAACTTATGTATCAGTTCTTGAAATGACAAATCGATTATTAAGTAGTGGTATAGTTACTGGAAAATCGCATGCTACGTTGCTATAAAAACAGTAATTATTAACTTTTTTATTTGTATCTTCTGTGTGAACTTGATTTTAATTGATCTGCGCACATGGTTCATGAGTGTGAGCAAGTACCAACATACGGATAGTTAACGAATTACGAATAGTTATACATACTTATATAGCTATGTATACAGGGTGTAAAGTAACCCTTCACACATACGTCAACCAAGCATTCTGAACATCAAACCAAGTACCCCTACGCAAAAATGTTTGCTGGGAAACGACTTTTTTTTTGGGGGTCAAAAATTACATTTTACGGTAAAACTCAAAGTAGCACTCTTAAAACATTGTGCTAGTGGATGCTTTGAATAGTAAACGGGTCATGGAGGTAATTTAAGTAAAGTTTTTACCTGAAAAACTAGTATTTACAAAAACAGCTGTGCAAAATTTGGAACTTTGACCCCCAATATCTCCGTAACTAGGGGGTTCCCAGGTATGGTCTAGAACTAAAAAACTATCGCAGTGGTGGGGAGAACAAGTGCCCTTTTTTTTTTTTTTTTTTTGGTGGGTGTAAAATCATCGAATAACCCCTCCCGCTCTTGGGCAGAGCGAAAGGAAGTGTCAGACTTCTACTGACTAAAACCACCCATGTTCCTTCTTCGCCCTCTATGTCGAGGCCGCGATAACCGTTGGACTACCCGCGTGCCCTCCGTTTGCGTTAAGGGTCCTTCTACACCCTTTATAGGTATAGCGCCTAGATCATGATTGATTTTTAATTAATACCGCAGTTTGCCGCATCCGTTAGGTAAGACGTGTCACGTATCTACTTTGTTAATTATTATAATATTACGAGTATAATGTTTTATGACAGCCAATAAATTACAATGGATTATTCTTATGGCAGGTTACAATCCCAACACAATACGTTTAACCATTAATTTTAATATGTCACATGGCGTTAAGCACGTGTCTTGCATGATACGAATGTTTAATCATGAATGAAAGAAGTTATGTCTACATCATCAATCATGCCGTCATCAATCTTTACATTTATTAAATAAAGGGTGTAAAAGTACCCTTAACGCAAACGAAGGGCACTTGTTTTCCCTACCACTGCGATAATTTTTTTTGGTCCTAGACCATACCCGGGAACACACACGTTACGGAGATATTGGGGGTAAAAGTTCCAAATTTTGCACAGCTGTTTTTGTAAATACTAGTTTTTCAGCTTATAACTTTAATACTTAAATTACCTTCATGACCCGTTTACTGTTCAAAGCATCCACTAGCACAATGTTTTAATAGTGCTACATTGAGGTTTACCGTAAAATGTGATTTTTGACCCCAAAAAAAAAAGTAATTTCCCAGCAAAAATTTTTGCGTAGGGTTACTTAGTTTGATGTACAGAATGGTTGGTTGGCGTATGTGTGAAGGGTTAATTTACACCCTGTATAGGTATGGAGGCCAGAGTCCAGACTCTTTGTAATGTCAATTCAACGTGCGATTAAAAATTAGCATTTTAGATAATTGTTTGCTGCCACATCGGTCTCTGTTCACTAACAGATCACAGCAGTGCCTCAAAGAGATGTCAGAAACATCCAACATCTAAGGGGGCCCCTAAATGTTGGATGTTTCTGCAATGGCCGACGCCGCGCCCGTCGGGGCTGCGGGTTGTTCGAAAGAGACACCGCGGCCTCGACCGACATAAAGAGCTAAGAAGGAACATGGGTGGTTTTTAGTCAGTAGAAGACTGACACTCCCAAGCGCTCTGCCCAGAGCGAGAGGCGTCATTTGATGATTTCCTTTCATCCAAATAAAAAGGGATCACGGCAGTTCTTATACAGAATAGCAAGTCGAACATGTAATAATAAAAGTATTCATGAAATCATGAATGAATGAGTAAGGGAATGATTTTCAACGTAAAAATGGTCGTTTTTTTTTTAATACACGACTTTTGTGCCTTTTGCATAAACCACCTACTTAGTTTTATTTTGCTCCTATATTTATTAACAATACTTGATTTTTAATTTTTTTTTTTCATGTAAGCCGACTTGAATATATTATTTAGGTACGACATAAAAAAATTAGAACCGAATATTTTTAATTGCTTATAAATCACAGTTAGAAGAAGGATCCGGGTTTACAAATAGATAGATATTTACGACATATAGGTACGTATACCTAAAGGTAAGTACATAACGTATACGCAAGTAGACCCCTCACTATATCCATACATAGTAACTTAAGTGTACCTACCGACATCTACTTGAACATATTTACGGAATAGAACAATAGCTAATTATTTAGTTTTACAGACAAATAATTTATAGGTAGTTTGGTAAAGTTAAATAACCATTAAAATAATCTTTGGATTGCCCCAAAATTGGTAGTAGGTGCTCACGAATTTTCCCCTCAAAATTATTGTTATTTATTATAATTAAGAACATAAAGGGATTTTTCGAACAACGTAAAAAGTTTTTCAGGTGGGAACCGTAATGAATGTTTTAATAATATGAAAATAACAGAATGACATTGATTTCACAGTTCGGTAGGTACGCAAATAATATGTTCAAGTATAAGAACAATAAATGTTTTTAAGGTCCTTTATTTTGTTGTCAAAATATTTGTGGTGGACTTCATAATGTGAACGGTAGATTTAGAAGTACTTACCAGAAGGTTGTTAACTTGTACTTAAACAAATTAATTTTGACATGTTTTGTACCCAATGTAGTAATAGGCTCTCCTTGCAGCGTAGGTACTTAAAATAAAGTGATAAAAGGGGTTGCCTTTTCACAGACCCTTTGACTTTATGTTGCTTAGAGCGAATTTCACCCCTGATACGTACGTTTTAGTCAGTAGAAGTCTGTCACTCCCTTTCGCTCTGCCCAAGAGCGAAAGGGAGTTTTGATGGGTTATTTGATGATTTTCCACACACAAAAAAAAATATAATAAAAAACTTTGTGTAATTGTACTGGAGCCCATACCACTTGCCACGAGCCTACTTCAGGCAGATACGAGAAGATCTATAAATAATATATTCTTACATTAACTAAGCCCGGTCTAACACATTGCATGTTCGTCAACGGGCGCCGCGCTGTCGGAAGGGACTGCTCACCGCATTGCATTTTATTTTCGAATTGTTGATCTTTTTTCTCTGGACGCTCTCGACAATGCATAATCTCAAAATGAATAATGTAACCATGATCTTGTTATAATAATTTGATTTAAAAGAGTTTCAATGGATTTTCGCCCTAAGATCTTTCGCTTTGGAATGGGCAGCTACGGTAGGTAGGTACTCACAAGTTGTTATGCCTGATAGTGATGATTGTGAGACTGTAGCTTCACTTTCATTGTTTTCATGACATTCTAAAATGCCTGTAATGGTCAAAGGAGTTTGAGTTTGGTATACAAACTCTTACTGATAAAGATACTACTGAAGTATCCGTCAGTGGCCGGTATCAGCAACCGGTCCGCAATTTGAGTGCAACGTTTTAGCCGAATCTTTACTTGTTTATTTGATGAAGCTTGATAAAGCTGTCAAAATAAGGAATTTGGTTGAAATACAAATAACGATCGTCATTATTCAACGAATCAATCAAGCTATACAAAACTAGTTTATCTCTCATTTTAATTGAAATATATACGAACAAAGCGACGCCATGCATGTTGTACTGGAAATGTTGATGTGTCACTGTCACTACACAATTTACTGACGGTCGATCACTTTTCAACCTTATTGTTAGGACATAAGGGTGAAGTGGCAACCCGTCAGTGAACTTCACATTACTGTACACTTTTACATTACTGTAAAATCGGTAATCCGCTGTAAAAACGGGTTTCGAATCGTCGTAAACCTAGCCAATATCCTTGATTTACAAGTTGAACTGACGTTGGTCAGTTGGCATGTGCTAATGCATGCTACCTCTTCAGATATGTGCATAGATAGGGTCCGAGATAATCACTGTACCATTGTGTTTTATGAATTATAATTATTTATGATGCACGCTGAGAAATTTTGTGGTAGTTCTTGTAGGTTCTAGATAGTTCTGACATTAAAGGAAGTACAGACTTAGAAGTGTAACGCGATTGTTTGGATGTTATATTTCAAAGAAACAATATTTATGGTTTCCGAAAGTATCCACCACTGACTGTGGGAATTTTACAATCAAAACAAATGACATTACATATAAATAAGTGAGTTGTGCTTTTTTACGTGACAACCACCCAAATTATACGAAACAAAATTGTTGTGAATATGACATAATTATATCTAAATGTATTGTAATTACGAAATAATATCTATTACGTGAATTCATATAATAACTACTTAAGTAAACTGAGTTTGTACAGTTTTTTGAATGTCAGTTGATGTATTTATTACTTTTTACCCGACTGCGACAAAGCCCAAAGGGGGGGCTATACTTGACAAATCGTTTATTCACATTTGGGTTGGTAAGCAGGCGAAAATTGCAATGTTGCAAAAGAACTTGAAATCGTCTGTTTGCCAAGAATTCCTTTAACGTACATTGCCTTCAGTTTCAACATATTTTAGTGCAAAAGAATAATTAATTGATACAGATGCATTCGCATGAGCAAAACGACATTAAACGTGTAGGTAATGCAGTTTAAATGTTATAATTAAATCTGAAATTGGCGTCGTGCGCTTGGATCCGACCATAAAAAGAATTTATGTCAGTTGGACTAGAACCAAGAGCAATCACGGCTTTTATATTTACGTTTGTTGTATTGAAACAAACAATGGCGTTTGATTTACAGGAGTCATTTCGGTGGAGCTGCATTGGAGGCATGAAGGTCAAACGTGCATTGAAGGCTGACATAGAAATATGATCTGTCTTCACCTACCTATATAGTGCCAGAGAAGGTCCTCTCTGATTTATAAGGGACATAACAGCTATGCTATATGTATAAAGGGTTTAAAAGTACCCTTAACGCAAACGAATGGCACTTGTTCTCCCCACCACTGCGATCATTTTTTGGTTCTAGACCATACCTGGGAACCCCCTAGTTACGGAGATATTGGGGGTCAAAGTTCCAAATTTTGCGCAGCTGTTTTTGTAACTACTTTTTTTTCAGGTTATAACTTTACTTAAATTAAGTACCTCCATGATCCGTTTACTATTCAAAGCATCCACTAGCACAATGTTTTAAGAATGCTACATTGAGTTTTACCGTAAAATGTGATTTTTGACCCAAAAAAAAAATCGGATACCAGCAAAAATTTTTGCATAGGGGTACTAAGTTTGATGTACTGAATGCATGGTTGACGTATGTGTGAAGGGTTAATTTACACCCTGTATTATCCAATCATACCAGAGACAATAATAAATAGTAGATAGTAGAGTTAAAGAATAGTGTTTAGGAGAGATACTAGGGGATGCCATGAGTAATAAAGGGTTTCAGGGGTCTTCGGAAATAATGACCTGATTCCGAAAATTCCTTTAGAAATGGAAACTTACGATATCCTCGATAATCACAGGCTATGTTTAAAAAGTCCCCCTGTGATCATTTCCGTCCATACCACGAGCAAATCTTAGTAGGAAATATTTTTCAAAGTTTTGATATAACCTCATTACCTACTATTATTAGGGTAGTCAGTTAACGCCCAGTAGGTAGGTATATACTTACCTACGCGATGACCACCAACAGCTGCATTTTACCATGCCACTTAGCACTTCATAAAACACTATGATGTCAATAATATTGAACGGTGGATTCTAAACAAAGGGTTGATTGATTGGTATACAAATAACTGAACATTTATTGTATAAAATACACATTTTAGAGATCTGTTGTGGAATAATAAATAAGCAATTTATATACCTAGGTAACTTATTTATTGTTCCTAGATTGATATTGTTCTATTCTTTCTTCAACGCACATCAATGATTTTTACCCGACTGCGGCGAAGCCAAAAGGAAGGGTAATGATTTTGGCAGTCTATGTATGTATGTATGTAAGTTTGTATGTTTGTATGTTACACCAATCCACCGCGCACCGTAGCGCCTAGACTACTGAACGTATTTTAATAAATGAGGTGTCAATCGATTCGTAAAAATACCCTGGGTGACATAGGCTATATACATTTTAACAATTCTTTTAATGATGGAATTTAAATGTCAAATTCTAAGCTCGAAAAAAATCAAATTGAGATAATCATAACATGTTTGGTATCAAATTAGAGATCTTGGCGAGCACATTACAAATATGTATAAGTATTATATTATAGTTTTAGTCAACATACACGTTTAGAATGCCGTCAAAAAGTTCTCGCGGTCTAATCTGCTATTTAATAATAATAATTATCGTTTATTTATACGAAGTGGCACATTTACAATAAAATAATAACTAGTTATAATAGAGCACAGTTTCTTTTTTGCCTGAACAAGGTTGAACCTGTGTTTCAGGCTACAAGGTGTATACTTAACTACTTAAAACAAATAAATTAACATTTAGTGCGAACATAATAAAATACTAAACTTATTAAAAACTTACATGTATTATATAAACTACAGATAGGAAAACGGTATAAGCAGTTTATTTGCAGACAACAAGTAGATCTGTCTGTGCATAAGTTAAGGGTTGTAAAAAGGTAATTACTGATTGTTTACAGCTAAAATAGTTTAACTTATACATACTTAGTTTTCTGTTTAATCTATTGTACAAAAATAGGCCTAAAAATGAAAAGAATTTTTCGGCAAACGCGTGTTTGGATATAACATTAGAAATGCATACTATATCATTCCGTCTCTTGTTAGTAATGTCAGCATTATACGTGAGCATGGTGTGCTGTTTTAATACTAGGTGCATAATGAAAAGCTGGCGCACAGTCAGCACATTGCAGGATTTATATAGGTCAGCTGTAGTAAAGAAAAAGGGAAGGAAGTTTGCTATCTTTAAAATTGCTCTTTGAGCTCTTTCAAGAGGAAGCAGGATCGTTTTTGACGAACCACCCCATGAAGTGATACAGTAATTAATTATACATTGACATAGGGCAAAATAAACATGTGTGATTAATTGGGGGTCTGCAAACGTTCGTATTTTTTTAAATACATATTAATTTTCGCATTCTTTTAACTAGACATTCAATATGATACCTAAAGGAGAGAGTGTCGGCTATTATAACCCCGAGGTATTTAATGGTACAGGTTTTGAGGATAGTAGGACAATTGCATACGTTGACTGACGGGTTACCACATTGATGGGCACATATATGAAAGTTAGTAGTGTTAAGTTGAGACTTGCGAATGGAAAAGTGGATATATTTTGTCTTGTCAGCATTTAGTGTTAGTAAATTGCTTTGAAGCCAATCAGTTACAGTATTAAAACCGAGTTGAGCGTTTTCATATAGTTCGCTACTGTTTTTAGCAGAAAATATTAGCGCCGTGTCATCTGCATATGATATGATTCTGCCGTGCTTTATATTTAGCTTACACAAGTCGTTAATATATACCAGGAATAAGGTAGGGCCCAATTTACTCGTATTACTATTTAAATAGCAAACCAACATTCAGTAGGATTTTACATCATTAAAGTCGTATTATAACGGATTTATTAAATAACACTAAAATAAAATTGAAATAATAATATAAGTTTAAAACTAAAACCCGACTACAAACCGCGGTCTTAAAAGTAGTAAATAATTCTTGTCTGATATACATATATTGAATTTATCATTGGTATTGGTCGTCTATAATGAGTTTACTTATATTTAAATAGAAATATATAAATTCAATAAATGAATATCAGACAAGAATAATTTACTAATACTTTTAAGACCGCAGTTTGTAGTCGGGTTTTAGTTTTTAACTTATATTTTTATTGTTTTAAGACTTGCCTACGTATTAAGTATTACTACTTAATTATGAAAGAAGTAACAAACACCTAATATTATGAAGCCACGTGTATTGTGTATAAATACCTGTTTTTTTGCTCTATGTTGGTGTAAGTAGAATAACTAAAATAAGTTATATTGTTTCTATTTTAAAATAGCGAAACATACATTTTAAATTATGAAGATGGGTGTTTCAGGGATTTTCATTTAATTACAATATTTTTTTAAATCGAGACAATCCTGCACAGTTTTGCACTAAGTTTAGTAATTTGGTATACAATACAACCTACTTTGATAGTTAACAATAATTGTTTCTCTAGGGCATTTCCATTGAAATATAAATTAATATATCAATGTGCATTTGTTTCAATAACATCAAAATACAGTGTGATACCTCATACTTCATAATTAAATTACCCACAGCACAGGTACAGCCACCACCATACCATAAGCACATTGAGTGTTTAAATCAATGAAAAGAAATTATACTTTATTATACTATGACGGTGAGGAATGCGCAATGTTTGTACATGCACCTCTCAAAGATATCCGGATAGATAACATCATTTACCTATAGGCTTTATAATTACCCACAGGCACTCATACCATAAGTGACATGAGCGTTTAAATAAATGAAAAGAAAATACACTATGACGGTGAAGAATGCGCAATATTTGAACATGCACCTCTCAAAGATATCCTATAAATGGTTATAGGAAATTTATGATGAGACATTGCGCTATCTTCAGATGAATCACTTACACACCCAAGAATGTTTATGAAATCTAGTCCACATTGTCACAGTTACACACATGTTCCTTTGTACTAAAACATGTTGTTGACAACACTGGGCCATCACAATGTACGTCGTCCGTCACCAAAACATAAGAATTATGTCTTCATCTGTATGCAAACCAGGTGCTCAGTAAGTGGTGCACTTGTAAAGGTCATCGCCGGCTGAACTTGGCTAACGGACCTCCACCATAGATTACTTAACAGTTCCTACCTTCTACGGAAACAATTACATATCATATCGTGGTTTATGACAAGAATTAATTGCTTGAAGTACAATTAGACCTAGATCTATGGTAATGGAATTCTATTACTTTGTCCCGTTTACATTGATGGTTTTACTGGATAATTGAGTTGTTATTTAATAGCATGTTTAAAGGACGCGGGTACTTTCCAGAAAAATTCTTGTATTATTCGAGAGTCACGATTGTTCAAACGCAACTTTTATGGACTGACGTCTTCACGAGCGGAGATAATTGTATCTTAAAATGTTGTCAAGTCGTGCACCACGACAACAACTTTTACTTTTATTTTCGGTACTTTAGCAGCATACGCAAATGACTCTTTCTTAGAACATGACTGTGTCAACTTATAGACAATGAAGTAGGGAACTAGGAACCTCAACGAATTCAAATTAAATACATTAGGTAATATATTTAAAAAAAAAACTTAATTCAGATATATGGTTTGAAACAATCATGACCTTCTGATTAGAAGCGTGTGGCAAATTTGATGACGTGTCGTGTTCACACCAAAAGTACCTGCGTCACCTGCGTAGATCCGTAAAAGCGCTACAACCTCCAAATTAAAAATGATGTAGAGCACTGCATTGACGCTACATCATTTCACCTTTAGGAGTAGGTACCCAATATTGAAGGTGGTTTGTCATTCACAAACTGAGGGAGATCATGATCAATGATAAAAGATGCCTTGACCCACTTGCCCCCAGAGCGAGACCTTGTAAGTGCCGAAAGAAGCGCTTTCGCAAATCTTGTGAAGATGTGAGAGCCCATTGGCTTGGCTTGGACAGTGGGCTGTCTTTGAGGATGCCAAAGAAGAACAAAGTGGACGAGACGGCTGAAGGCGAACTGCCAGCAGTCTAGATCATCTGATATTCACGGTAGGTTTCAGAATTTGAGGGATCCCAGAAATGCAGAACGCCAAAAATCCCAAGCCACAACGAGCGGTGCCGGCGAAGACCGCGCCAAGTATACATTTCTAATAGCATTTATAACCAATTAAGTAGCCGAATCAGTGAACATATCATTTCAAGATGAAAGAGATGCATATCTCCTACGAATTTCCTGTCTGCATGCACGGTCGTAAATCAAAATGGAATTGACTCGTAAATAACGCCAATACGCGTCTCGTGACAATAACCCAACATAAAGCAGGGCACATAACAACTTTGCTATTTAATTCATGAGTTCATGACGGTATTTGCCATGCCGTGCTGGAAAGATTGATTGTTTTATATTACTAGGTAGGTACCACTGCATTGACGTAGTCAAAACTACAAGTTCTAGCCTGGTTCCCATAACATTTGCGGTTCAACAAAATTTTCCATGAAATAATGCAAATAAAACTGTCATTCGATAACTGGTACCTAATCATGACAATTTTGTATGATTACTGGAACTACAGCTGAAATATCAAACAAAATTACACAATTACACATGCTACAAGAAATTGTTTGGTTAATAAAATTATTATTTCTTTTATGTCGGATTTGATTCCTCCTATTCTGAAACGGGTTACATACATACCTAAAAGATTTGCAGTATTCAAGGTAGGTATCTACTTCAGACTTAATACTTCAGGCAATTTTAACCAGTTTTCAAGTTTTATAAATAGCAAATTTGGGTAAACCCAAACTGACTTTTATTCAATTTAGCTAAGAAAACTAGACTTTTTTTTGGATCTCTTAGCTAAATAGTACTCACTGTCTCCATAAAATAAATCCGGCTATGGTTAGCTATAGACACGGAGGAATAAAGCCAGCTAGATGATTACCTTATCAAGAGGTTAACGATCTTGATGACTTGTATCAATCGATAACTGTTATTAATTAGCAATATAACAAGACCGACTATAATAACACGAAAGAACATCATTCTAAGGATAAACAAACAGATAAGTGATAACTTATACATAGGTAGTAATTTCTTTATCGTTATTAATGCATCAGTAGGTAACATTGTTATCACCTCACTACAGAAACTGTGACAGTGTCGTTAAAACTTTATATAAACCGATATTTCAGCACCAGTTATTACATGTTATATATTTGTCGAACCTCAGATAGTTAGGTCAGCAACCCTGTAATTAATAGTACGTTGATATAGTTAAGAACTCCTTGATAATGAAGGCAAACATTGAACACTCGCCAACGCCAAGGCAAGCTATAATAACCATGTTACCTCAATAATGCCGCGTAACAGTAATAACACAATAGAACAAAACCTATTTTATTTTGGCATGGTACACCCAAACTGATTCCTGGGACCTTCGCTACTTCTATGCCAATTAACAAATAAAAACAATGCGAAACTGCACGAAGCGTTTCACATCGCGATCGTGTCATACCATGAGACAATCGGCTTTTATGTCCATTGAGAACAACATTCACCCTTTACATCGGACACGTCGTAAATAATAAACAATATTGTCATTGTATGTATATTTGGACTTTCAAAAGTAACAGCCTGGTTAGTGAAAGCGTAGCTCGGCATAGACTTGCCCACAATTGACCTTGTTCCTCTAATCCATGCAGTGCAACAGGATTCCCACCCACCACCATGCACCGCCGCAAAGTGTTATACAATTGTCTTTCGCATGCCCATGAGCATTGGCTGGCACTTGTAAAAGGTCGCTAAAGCTATTATTGTCTTGAGTAATTTATTTTTATCAATGAGTTTGATACGCGTCACTAGGTGTTGCGGTATAATTTTATTTACATAGATTCAATTTGTAATGTAGTGACTAGTGAACCTTAATGTTTAACAACCGTAAATATTTAATTTTATTTATAAAATACAAACTGGCCAATACAATGTCAGGATGCACATGACTTTTATCTGGCTGCTTTATCTTAAGATTAATCTTTTGGAAGCCGGTAAAAAGAAAAATATAATATAATAATTTTCCTAGTGTAATAATTCACGGCCTCCAGTCACATCTCTGGGTCGTCGAAAAAGTGGTGGAATAAAAAAAGATTGATTGAAACCTTGAGCCGCTGGCGCAAGGTGAATAAGAACTTAAGAAGACATCGTACTCTTCAAGGCAATATTTGTTAACTTTAGCAGCGTGTTCATCTACATCCTTATCACCTTAACCACTTTACCTATAGTTACAAATCCCTTTCCTTCCTGAACTGATCCCCTTTTGATTGAGCGCCGTATTTGGACTAAAGCTATGATACATTCTACCTTGTTCATTACTGATGCTATCGAAGTCGTAGACTCCTAAATTGTAGTAACTGACTTCCGACATACGACATTTATGGAATCGTAATTGTAAACGTTGAAAGCCTTACTGAAGATGTTATAGTAGCATTGCTTACGGTAATCCTTAAACTAATAAAATGCGGAATCGAAGTCTATAGACGATCTAACGGGCTGATACCGGTTCTTATAAAGCGGAAACGTGTAAGTCACCAGGACAGGTTGAATCTATACAAAAGCTGTAAACGGACCCTTCACGATGTCGGCAACCACTACATCAAACAAAGTAGGAATTGCTCTACGCAAAATAATAATGCTGGGAAACAATTTTTTTTTTCGGTGAATTCTCACGTTTTACGATAGTACACAATGTAACTCACTCAAAACTAAAAGACCTGTCTAAAAGAGTGATAAATAGAAATGTTGATGTATGGGGAGAGGAAGGCCAAGGTTACGATAAATTAATTGTGTGAGGAATGTTATTAAAGCAAAAGGAGCAAATAGGTAATAGCGTGACGGTTGACAGAGAAGAATGGAAGAAGAACAGCGTGTTGCGCAGATCCCAAGTAACATTGAACAAGCGCAAGAAGACGATGATAGACAGAAGATGATTATTGCGGAAGTGTGAACGTGGAAATGTTGCTTATCCCCTAAGTCCTAGATCGTTATAAACTTTAAATCTACGAGTGCTGATGTTCTTGACTTTCCTGTACATATGCATTTGCACTTAATTGCCTTCGGAAGTGGTTTTCCGTCATATTATAATGGACGCGACCGTAATCAAAGCAAGAGCCCTCGTGTACCTATATCAACCAGTTGTCTGTGTGCGTTGTATTCAGGAAACCCATGGACCATTTGATAATAAGTATAATGACAATGTTCCGTTGTTAAAGGTATACAAAGGCGAAACACGCTTGAACTGGCTTCGACCGTTAAATACCTAGTATTTATATGTGTGTACCTATTTGGTACAAGTTTATAACGTCGATAAAATAATATGGCCGGGGCTAGTTAGCTATCTGGATGGGCTAGTTTCCTAACTTCTAGTTCCAATCTACTTAGATTGGTAGGTGGTGGATGCTTGAAACTTCTGTTAAAAGTTGTCAGTGTCACACTATTTATTAAGCCTTTGTTTCAATTCCGCCTCTTTTTCACGCCTATATAAAGGCTATGATTTTCATCGTTTCAATTTGCTTTATGTATTGTTGTCGTGTATTGTTATGGTCCTATTGGTACAATAGTTTATTATCTCCATTCATAATCATGAAGGAAAGATACCTATCTGTACATATATATAGATATTCAAGCATCTAAGACAAACAAAACAAACTGAAGTTTAAGGTTCTTTTAAAGACCTTGTTGGCCATTACGTGTCAAATTTAATTTATAATTAAGTTGTAACTTCTGTATAACAATCTCAATTTTTTTTTATTTTATTACAGAGCTCACGCATGCCGAAGAGTTTGGCTACGATGGAAGTATAGGTAAGAATCAATTACTATAAAAGTACAATGTATATCGAGGCTAGACCACACCGACTTGGGTGGAATGTAAACGTTCACTATTTGCTCTAATAAATTACGAATCGAGTAGGTATCGCTGTCGTAAATCGTTTTTTTATCATGTTCAATCGTCTATGATGTCGATTAAGATAATTATATAAGATAGGTCCCTAATGGTTACTGTTACAAACCTAGCGATTTCATTTAATTTCTAATGGCTTTTGAAAGATTTATTTGAGTTTCTTCCGTTTCGATTGTAGGAAGCAGGCAGGCACTGTAGGACACCTGTGTAGGACGGCTACACCTGCTCCTATTAATTACCACAAATCAATTTCCTAGCCCGATTCACGTTAAGTAAGCAGCAGCTGTGGTAGGCCCCCACCTTCCGGTAAAATTTCACTGCATTTAGTGAGATTTTGTTGCACTATAATACTATTATGTACTACTATACATGCAGGTACTACATTTATAACATATGGTGTGTGTGAGCAGGCAAGCGGTTAGGTACTTCCAGCTATAACGAAATCGTGCTGTGTAGGTACCTACCACATAGCTCGGTTTCACCTGTCTTACCCCACTTTAAGCAACCCTGAGAGTTTGTAATAACATACCGTTAATTTTTTGTCAGGGCAATTTGGTTTATAGATATTTACCTTACCTAAAGACTAACATATATAAGATAAACAATACAATTTCTGTTAGTAAATAGAACCATAAAACTTCTTCTTCTTTTCGTTTTCTTCTTCACGTTTATTGCAGCGGCAGATGCTCTGTTCAGATCGTCAAGAGTGCATGTGTAAGGACATCTGGGTCACTCCAGGGTGGGGCATTGTTGGATCCGGAGCGCCGCGCTCGCACTCGGTGTTGGAGGAACCAATAATACCCTACTTTGTCAGATTATGTTTGCAGCGGCCCACTTGGGTGCGCAAGCGATTTAGGGCCACTTTCCAAATTGGCCACTGATGTTAAAAATCAAATCAAATCAAAATCGTACCATGACACCGTGACTTCATGTGGCGTAAAAGAAAGCCTATTAAGTGATTGAGTGCTAATGCTAGTCCTTAATAATTTAAGGAAGCTGTAGGTAGAGGTTTTACACGTGGAGTTATGATCCGGGTTTCATGTGGTGGTTAGGTAAGGTAATAATACTTATTGAACCAAGGTGTACAGGCACTTTTTTTTTTGGCTGTTGGAAAATCATCTAATTACCCCCTCGCTCTTGGGCAGAGCGAAAGGGAGTGTCAGACTTCTACTGACTAAAAACCACCCATGTTCCTTCTTAGCCCTATATGTCGTGGCCGCGGTAACTTGTGAACAACCCGCAGCCCCGACGGCCCAACAGGCTACAGGGTACAGGCCCTTGGCCCAACTTGCTAGTTGTGCTAAGAAGAAAATCAGCATGAACACAATAATTCTATTATGTACCTAACACAGTACACATTGTTTTACCAAAAACAATGTAATTGCATATACTTCCACTGTTTTTATAGCTTGCTCGAATTAACTCTACCTAATACTGCTGAATTATTCGTGAATAGAATGCAATTGACAAGGTTATATTTAATTAATGCTAGGTAATACTTATATAATGCTTGTGTTTATAGATCAGATTACAGATCTAAAAATATCGCGGGGTTTACGGCCTTTTTATAGTTTTAGTTCTGTTCCATTAATAATGTCATTGCGTGTAACTTTAAATCGGATATCTAATTGTTTTGAAAGTTATCGCACTGCCAGAGTGAAGGCTATATATAGACATTTGCGTGTAAAAAATCGTTAAAAAACGGAACAGTTTTTGCTGGCACATAACTTTGAATCTACGCAAGAACGCAACAATAAGAACCGGATAGAAGTAACAAAAGAGATCTGAAACATACTTCCCACAACTTAAAACAATTATTTTCTTTGTAGGTCCTGAATACTGGGGCGAGCGCTACCGGGAATGCGCGGGCAAGCACCAGAGCCCGATCAACATCAACGTTCTCCAAGTAAAGCAGGTCACACTCCCCGACCTTGTACTCGTAGGCTTCGACGACTCTATTGATGATGTACACGTCACCAACAATGGACACACCGGTAAGGTTTCACACATGAAGGTGTTAACATTAAGACATACTTGTATTCTTACGCACAACGAAATACTCCATTGTGCTGCCGAATTAAGCGTGGTTCCCAGCAGTGAATAAGCAAACGCTTGCTTACCTACTACTTACGCTGCTTCAACGAAATCCCGATGATCTCGTACAAGGCAACTGGTGTTCGCAGTAATAACACATTTTATAAGTAGAGGATTGAACAGATGCATGCTCAACTTCTACCTCTGCTGATCTTGTTACCAACGCGCTTGATATTAGAAGAGGATGCTTCGATCGTGAACTTCATCCCTTCTTTAACAGACTTATTTAAAATAACGTTTTAGCTGGATGATGTTGACGTATGGTTTCCTACTCCTCCTTTACATTCACAACTGTTTGTATGCCGCTGAAACGAACCCAATATAAAATGACTTGATGCATGACTAATATCCGATGGTATGGTATGTCATGCTTTTGTTGTTTAACTGATGAATTGGTTATTAAATGTATTGTTATGTAAATATCTGACAGCAATTTACCCAGTTCTCATTTACTGGCGCTTCAGGTTATAGTTCCTTGTTGAAAGTTGGTTGATCTATGGGTACCTATTCAGAATATGAAATCTGTACGACGGTGACATTTTGCCAGATACTCAGCTCAATGGTCATCTTTTCTCTAATCAAAGCTGGATCAGCTGGATGCGATTATTTCAACGTTACCACATAAAATACCTATACGTTTTCTTTCGCAATAATCAGGTTTCGATAGAGCACTCTGCAAACTTATTGCAGGTACTTACTTATAGGACGATTTCTCTCAGATGATTTCTATTGTAATTTTTTACAGCTTTTTTATTGATTTAAAATTTAGCGTATAAATAGTATCATTGATAATAGATAAGCGAAGTTCACGCCTATCACGATTCAAGTTTAAATGGGTCAAGGTTTAAAATAACTTTACGAAACATCTTATAAAGTAGGTACTGACTTAGGTACCTAGTTTAGTAGACGACACAAGTAACGTTATAGATGTATTTTTTTAAGAAGTAGAGAGTAATTACTATATTTTGCTCGTCTCGTGTATTTAGGGAAGTTAGCTTAACGCCAATAGACTGTTAAAGATTACAAAAATTCCCGATGTGGGATTTCAAACCCTGATTCAAAAATGCTTGCGAGATGTAGGTACCTGCCTAATGAGACGCGATTAGAAACCCTTAAAAAAATATAATAATATTTTTTTCCGCAGTTTTGATTGAGGTACAGAACGAGCCACATCCACGAGTGAGAGGAGGCCCTCTGGACGGTGACTACATATTCAGCCAAATGCACTTCCACTGGGGGGACAATGACACCTTCGGCTCCGAAGATAAGATTAACCATAGAAGGTGAGATCACCATTTACAAATAACATTAAAACAGATTACCTGGTCACAATAAAACGAGTCCTTTACAAACAAGGATTGATTGTAATTTAATTTGAAAATATTGAGGAAAAATATTATTTTAATACCTTACAGACATTTAACGACATTTTAAGCATCGTGATTTTGTAATATTAACGATATTGAACTCCATTTTTGGGGATCATTTCAAGGTAAGCCATCCGTTGTTTATAAAATGGGTGCTAATCGTGTTGTTTGTTCTTACAGTTTCCCAATGGAACTGCACATGGTGTTCTTCAAAAAGGAGTACGAGACAGCAACAGAGGCTGTGAAACATTCGGACGGGCTTACAGTCCTCGCTTTCTTTTACGAGGTACGTTTTACGCAAACTAGTTCTTTATTTCGTACTTATTTTCAGCTCAAAAAGGAGGGTAGGGTAAAAGTTTAATTTCTAGGTTACTATTTATGTATGTACCTATGCCTTTTGACGTTATTATCTGCAAGAACATCAATTCTGTTCAGCTCTGTGCATTATAGGCGCTAATGCCACTCTAAAACAATGCAGATCTAGGTCCCATAGTATCGCAGCATCGATGCACGTGCAAATTAATAGCATTGATCGATAGCAGTCCGTTGTATGCCAAAAGTGATGATATGATAACGGTTAGATAAGTACCTACCTAATGTATTTCACGTCCAATTCATCACGTTTGGCAAACTGCCGCCCGTCGGATCTAGCATATCAAAATAAGATGCCTAGATACGCCCAGTAATTCATTGTATGAGCTGATTAGGAATGTGCTACATGTAGCACCACTTCTCTTTTTCACTTTTTGTAGACCTACTTTTGAACGGAGCGCGTTCAACCGTAGTTTTAGAATAGAACATACCTACCTAATCACTTTCGAGCGCTAGGCCGTAGCCGTGACTTCCGAATCCGAAGTCACGGTCAATGTTCGAAAGCGAATGAGAGCTACGGTACGGTGGTTTTGTCGCGAGCCATAAATCCTACTAATTTGTAGAATCCAACAACCTTACGCCTGTAAGTCCCGCAGGGTTTGGCAGCGGTGTACCTACCAACCTAATAGTGTCTAAAACGTTTCATGTAGATAATAGGCGCGATCCTATCGCCAGCATCAGAGCACATATATTTAGACTCCGTTGCTGCTACTGCGAAATGCCTGATGGAAAAAACCCACTACACTTTGCCCGAACTAGGAATTCAACTCAGACCTAAAACTCAATAGTTGCGCTTGCGACCACTAGGTATAATGAGACAGTCAAAACAGTTTTTGACGTGTTGCATTTATTCTGTCATTGTTGATCATTTTTTTGGTCGAGTAGGTACCTAAAGCACCAGAGTTACATCCACTATGGCTTCCTCCGCGTAGTTTTCGGATGATAGTATTGCCTTAGAAGTTTAGACAAGCATGAGCGCAGTTTTTTTGACGTTACTGGCAACTTGATGGGACAATACGAACCTTGGGCGGTAGATTACTGCCACCGAGCATCACAATTGAAAATTCGTCTCACCTTGATGGGAAAACAGCCTTTACAACCACAAGATACGCTTAAGAAATCCTTCTGTTATTCAAGTTCAATTCGGTACTTCCGAAAACTACTCGCTGACTAAACAAAAAATATTAAGAACCAGGGCCCTTACAAACTATATATTTGGATGCAAGTTCCTCATTGAGACAAAGTAAAGCTAATAACTTAACCACTGTATGTTAACTTAACTCACCCTATTTCCCCACTTGGTCAGGTGGTAACTAGAGAACGCCACCTACCTGCGATCTGGATCTACGAGATCAGAGTAGGAAGGTTATTTGCTATTCAATTCTTTATCTTCTTTTTAGGCGTTGCCATACCCTAAAAATTTTCAACTAGCTGTAGGCCATACAAATATTAATTGTTCCGTATAGAAAATCAACCCCGCGACACGCAGTGCAGTAGTTAATCGCTCAGTTACAGGCGCCAATCGTGCAGAGAATTGTCAATTAACGTACTCGAACAGAGCTAACCCAACATTATCCCATTTCAGCTGGATCGTCACCAGCACCCAGCCTACGACGACATAACATCAGCGCTGGTGAATGTCACAGAACCTCACACCAGTGTCATCATGAGCCATCCCTTCTCGTTCCTGAACATCTTGCCCTACGACCTGAAGAGATACTTCACGTACAAAGGGTCGTTGACCACGCCGCCCTGCTCCGAAGTCGTCGTCTGGCTTGACTTCGAGCAACCGATCAGGCTAACACACGAACAGGTGAGAAAATATTCGATTTAAAGAAATATGTTTGCAACTTTACTAATAGACTGTAGTATGATTAGTCTATTCATTTTCCAAATGCTGGGACATGATCTTGAAAAAAAAAGTCAAAAGTCTTGTAACAAGAAAGTCACCACGCATGGGCTCAATCACATTGCTTTGATACATTGGTTCTAGGACCTGTCGATTTTGCGTGAATGTTATAATGACATTCAGAAATGCAAGCAGTGTGGTGATCTTTCGAATAATTCATAAGGTATTCATACCATAATTTTGCCAATAGTTACAAATAAAGACGTATATTGTGCACTAATAAAAGTAATTACAACACCACCATTTTATGAAATAGGTGCAATATTACCACCGTTATTTTCTATAGAATGGTAATACAATTGCAGATATTGTCCCCTTGAGCTTTTGTATGGAGCAAATGGAAAACAGTTAAGCAATTTACAATATAAAGCGAAATTAGGTCCTTTCGCTTTATATTGTAAATTGCTTAACTGTTTTCCTGTAAAGTCTGTACAACTGCACACTTAGCTAATGAGCAATTCAATGAGCATCCATGGGAATACCAAGACGTGAATTATGTGGCGTTTATATAACTTTATGTACAATAAAGCGTCATGTGGCACATAATAATTACACACGTTTTAATGTTCACAGATAGAGGCATTCAGAGAGATAAGATCATCGCATGGAAAGATCACGCACAACTTCAGGCCGATACAGCCAATCGGTGACCGAGTAGTGTTCTACAATATTGACAACAACTACTATTTGTACAATGAGATTGAAGACCATGACGAAACCACCACTTTGAAACCGTCCAGGAGAAAAAAGGGACGCAACAATGCTCACAGTATAGTTCCTACAGCCGTATATACCATCAGCTTTACTTTAATGATGTTGTTCAGCTTGTGATAATCTTAAGACCTTTACTATACGTTACTGTTTACTCAGCTGCTTAAGGATTATATTTTGTTATTGTTAGAAATTATTGTATATTTATGTCATAGAGTAGTTGGAACTTGTGAATAAACAATGTCACTAATAGGGTATTTCACCTAAAAAATCTAATTAGTCCGTCTATTAGATTATCGAAAAATATTGGATACGTGTTTTTTGTTTTATCAAACAAATAAGAATTGACGTAAATAAAACGTGTCAAAGATCATGAGGTTTTGACGTCACTTTGTGGGTAAAAAAGTACTACACAACTTTTCGAAGCACTGTATCGTCTTCATCTTTAGTTTACGTGAAAAAAGAAAAAATATGTGTCCATTATTTTTTGAAAATCTATCTGACGGACTAATTAGATTTTTTTGGTGAAATATCCTATTTAATAATTGTTGCTTGTAAGAGGATAAACTGTGCTTTAAAAATTATATTTATAATAATTAATAATGAACTAAGTACTCTGAATAGTATATTGATTAGATGTGTGGGTAGCTACTCTTTGTTGCCATTTGTAGGCTTCCCACAACCTGTGTAAACATTTTGAGCACCTTTTGTTTATTAGTAAATTGTGAATGCATTGAAATTATGTTATTGGTCAGTCATCATTAACACTAAATAAGCTTTCAAGCATACATTGGGTTGATAAGTGTTCAAAATCTTAAATTGTTGGCTCTCATGTCAAATGATTCTAACACAAACACAAATCTTTAGCTTACCCTAGTTTAAGCATAACTAAACCCCACTAGAAAAATGTAATGTATAAATTTTGATGACTGAGATAGTTAATTTTGTTTCTAACAAGGAATATGCGAATGTACACTATTTATTGTATTCTGTGATATTAAACTAATTGCTTGTGTGAAATTGAAGCTCTTTGCAATAAATTTCACTTAAAAATTCATTAACTTGTTTTATGTCTTACCCTGATAATGTCTTGTAGCAAAGTCTACTTGCCTATGTACCACTCTTGTAGATGAAGTGTAAATAAATAAATACAAATGAACTAGCTTTTTCTGATCTGAATTGAATAAAATCGAACGAAGTGCTTAGCTAAGTCCTTTATTATGCGCACAGCCAAGGAGTAGAACTCCCTGCCTGCGTCGGCTTTCCCAAAGTTCGTATAACCCCAATCTATTTAAGTCGCGAGTACATAGGTTTCTTCTGGGTAACCTCGTTCCATCGTCGACCTTGCCCATTTCTAATAAATAAAAAAAACACCGCTGTGCCGGTGGGAGTGTTAGGTTATTTTCGTTACGGAATTTTTGGATTCGGTCTCCACGCTCAAGGCCCGCGATAGAAGCTATGCAATAGCTTAAAAAACAAGTGTATTCGACATCCAAACAAAATGTGCAATTAAAAAGAAAAATTGTTTCTTATTGTTTTTACTTACACATAACTTACAATACATTGTTCATACTTCATCAAATGGATTTAAAACTTGTTCAGTCGTCTTCAGTAGCTCTGTTATCAGTCATGGTGACCATAGCTCCTAAATTGTCATCATTGCCTTGTTTCAATCTCTCCCAAATTAATTCGGCTATAGCCTTCTGTGTTCTTCTTTCTAGCTTTTCTAACTTCTTTGCCACATCTCTTTTAAGATCCCAGTCTGGTTTTCTTGGTGCTAAGCTTGAAATGTCCAGGTCTTGTAAAACGATCTGTAATTGACGAAGAATTTCCATTAGTGATTTTGTTCTGTCTGTTATATTATCGAAAAATATTGGATACATGTGTTTTGTTTAGGTGGTTCTTTTTAATAGCATTATATGCATCTAAAATCTATATTACCTTCTAAATTACTAGTACTAAGTCGCAATTAACGAGCGTCTAAATATCTATCTGAGTATAGTTATATCTATCTGAGCCACTAGTTAACTTCTATCTGAGCCACTCTAAATATAACTCAGCATGATGGTTAATCTAAGCATGGTGCTGTATCAGGTACAGCCCGTGTTACCGCAAGACCCTGTCAACCCTGACTGATCCTTCTGGCATGGTGCTGTAACATTTATGACAAATGACAGAGCTGCATGATGTGTCAATAAAATATAGCTATGCGCCTGTTTTGAGGTTGTGTTTGTTTAAATAAATCATTAAAAATACTATAAAACCCGGCCCAAGGTTACAAAAATAACTTTTGTAGGAGTTATTATGATAATAGGGTATTTCACCATAAAAAATCGAATTAGTCCGTCAGATAGATTTAAAAAAAATAAAGGACACATATCTTTTCTTTTTGATGTGTCTTCGTGCTTTGTAAAGTCGTGTCAAGTCGTGAGACGTCACAAGGTTAGTGCGTTTTTACCTACAAAGTGACTTCGAATACCCCCACTCATGATCTTTGACACGTTTTATTTTCGTTAAATGGGGGTTGGTGCTGTCACTTTCTGGTAAAATATGTACCAAACTGTGACGTCACGCGACTATATGAAGCACTGTATCGTCTTCATTTATAGTTTACGTGAAAACTTTATTGTTTTTTGGAAATCTACCTGACAGACTAATATTTTTTATGTCAACTAGGTACCATATTGTTACAACTTATAATTAGATGGGACATTGACTTGAAAATGGTAAGGGGGATGCAGGGTTACGAAAATGGATAAAATAACAAGTAACTCCATTAGAGGAAGTCCGAAAGTGGTGCAAATGACTGAAAAGTTGTGTGATGATCAGTTAAATTAGTATGGGCAGGTGATGCAAATGAAAATATTGTAAGGAAATTTTTAGTATGAATGTGTCAAGTCATACTAAAAACATTCATTGCTATTACAGACATTACAGTAGAGGAAGAACAAAAAAGATGATATGCTGCAAGAAAGTTGTATGGAAGAAGAAGGTAGGCTGCCCTAACCCTAAATGGTAAGGTCAACTTGTTGAGTATACAATAATGAACTGTAAGATTCACTTTCTACAATATAATACATACTGGTGTGCCGTGTAATAGAATGACAGAGGCTTTATTAAAATGTCCAATTTACCTTCTCTTTTCCCGCTTCAAGTAAATCCTTAACTTCAGCCTCTACGGCAGCAGGTTCTGCATCCTCTAATTTAGCCTCTTGAAGTGATTCATCCTGTGGCTTGTAACTTCTGAATTTGGGTCTGTAATTAAGTACAAAAAAAAATTGTTTTGGTTTTCAATACACAAGTTGAACTCAATCAGTTAAACAATCAAGTTCTATATATACATACTAACATAAACACAGTTATAAAGAACGATAGTGCTTTAGGCAGAATTTAGAATATGTAAATTGGTTGACTTTGGTAAAAAAAAAAAGAACAAAAGGGTTTTAACTTTTTTGAATGGAAGCTGGCATATCAACACACCACAGTATTGATTTTTTCGAAAACATGGCCCACTATGAAAGTGGTATGTATGGACAGAGGACATATAGACGAACAAAAAATGTCATGAAATATGGTACGCCAAAGTGTCACATCAGTGACATTATCGAGATATTTGAAGGTAAAGATCGACATAATATTAGTGCAATGAGCAAATAAAAAAAAGATCTTTTATTCTATCTCCTTTCTCCAGACAAAGTAAAGTTTCAAAGAAAATTTCATCAGGTTGGGAATCAACGGATAAAAACTTGAATTCATTGTATCCTTCATACAATCACTAGAGAATTTGGAAGACTAACAGTCCAAGTTTACCACATACCAAACATAACCTCAATGTTTTCCGAACTAGAACAATACTTACTTCGGAAGTGGTACAAACTCATTAGGCGTATCATTCGGAGTACTCTCACTAGTAGGATTCTTGCGTTTAAGGTTTTTAAGCCTTTCTTTTCTTTTTAGAGCTTGTTCTTCTAAGCTGCCAACTCCTCCCGCTGTGTCCATGATAACCATTACTTAATCGAGACTGTGTTTGCTATCTAGAACGCAAAACTATTTATTTAGCAAGCTTAGCCTTTTAAAATTCAGTCAGGATTGGTTGTGTGTATAAACATAACAAATTCTAATCTGCTAAGTTTACGTTTGTTTGCATAGGTTTGACACATTGATGACATGACACTCATGACAGCCATGAATGACAGATCATGGAACGGAATGGAATTTTCAAAGACTTGACTCTATTGTTCACAGTTGACAATAACAAAAATGTTGCTAATCTGTGATAATAAGGCGGGTACACATTTATCCACTACTTTAGGGTCGACGGATCAGACGGATTAATCAAAATGTATGAAATGTTTCAAATATTTGTGTTGCACTTTCGAATCAGCCCCTCTCCGCCATAAACTTTCTAGATGCAAATAGGAATATCATACTTTTACTGTTGATACCGGGTTGATCGTCATAGGTCCCCCTAGTATACATGGCGGTAGATTTTTTTTTTTTCGTTCGCCTGTTTAAAAGGCAGGCATCGATCTATAGACCATTCAGCCTCGTCATATCATGGCGGTAGCTGATATTGTCATTGGACGTATTTGGCTTTATAATAGTACATAATAATTCCATGCGGTCCTAGATATTTCCGTACACGAACTGCTGGCAAAAAATGGGCTTTCATTTATTTTTATTCTCTACTAACTTCACTATTTCAAATAGAACAGGTTCTTCTATATTTTAAAAACAAATGCAAGTGTAGTTTAGACAGTTCATAGACGACACAGACTAGTGACTACATAGAAATACAACGATTATGATTTGGCGGCAACCTCAAAAAAATAAGTAAGCTAGTAATCTAAATAACAAAATAAAATAGATTTGTTTGGCTATCAGGATTATCATGTAGGTATGTTCTTCATTCATTTGTTTTGGATTATAGTGCCTATGATATGAGATCTTCAGCAGGTGGGCATTAAATTTCTTCTATCTCAATACACAAATCAAACATTATTGACTGGGCATTTCTAACACCCCAATATCCCGAACTGCATAACCATTCGCATCTCGTTCGCTCGCGTAATGCCAAAAAACATACATATACCTACGAAAAATTAGATTCGGTTTCGATTCGATTGTTTATGGATAGTTACGCAGACTGATTGGAATGGGCTAATTACTGTTTCATTTGGAATTTTTGAACATTCAGGCGGTAGTTACGCATTGAAGTATATTCGCGTACACATATCTCTACATTACACATCTTTACTTACTACGTTTTTGTATGTCTTGAAACGTAAAAGTTGTAGTGCATCCCGAGATTGTCTAGCTAAACGACGCGTCGCCGTCGGTTTGGTATGGAACAATTTAGGGAAAACTATTAGTTAGGAGCATGGTCGATGAGCGTCATCGTCGTCACTGAATCGCATTTTTCTATTCTAGTATCCTTTACCGTCGCCGTGTTCCCGCAGAATCTATTTGTCATTTAGGTAGTAGAGGACGGAAGGGGGTTTAAAAAGTGAACTGCCATTTTTCGCGACTTTTTGTCAGGACAAACTTTTTCGGAAAATATTTATAATATGTTTTTTATACCTGCTGCCCTTTTCCCAACCTATTTGGCGCAGCTTGTCTTCCTCTGCCATACCGCTCTATTACACGTCATCCCAGCAGTCACCTACTTTCTAGCCATACCATCCGTCACACAGTCCATCCATCGTGTCTTTGGTCTTCCTCTACCTACTCATACAGCCATCTACATTCATACTCAACATTTTCCTCATTCCTTCGCATCACATGTCCACAGATACCACGATAACAGATTGGAACACCACTTTTCAGTCACCGGCGCCACTTTCAGACTTTTTATGTAGGTACTCATTCCTTGTTTTATCCATTTGCGTTACAACACACATAGGTAGGTACCCCTTACCTTTCTTATCTCAGCCACAGGCATCCTTATCCTTTTTGTGGCCCAACATTCTAGGTTGAGTAGGTTTAACCATAGTTTTGTAAATTTACCCCTTGAGTTTAAGGGAAATGCCGTAGTCGCTTTTATGGGAACAGTAACAATAGATTTAAAAAAAAAGCAAGCAAGAAAGGGGTTATGTGAAAAAAAAACGAAACATTTATTTGTGATTAATGATAAGAGTATATTTACACATCATATAATAAGAGGTACTTACAACAATGTATGACTCTATAACATTCTTTAGTACCGACATACAAGACAGTTATTACGAACTCACATCCAGGGTGGAAGGACACCGACGCAAAAATGATTAGCGCGCTATTGTATGCTATGGGACTCGGAATGAAGAACTGAATACGTGGTAACCGTTTTTGTATCGATGTTCTTTCGACCCTGTAATATTATGTATAAAAACTAACCCAAGGTTTATATAGCAATCCGAGTAGAGCAGAGAACATAATATATTCTGCAGGTAGAGCATGCCTACGTGTATAAAAATATTATAGTCCAATATAAACTTGTCCGCCAAAGTATACAGAAATATTAAAGATGTAAAAACCTGTGTAAACTAAGCAGTAGAAGGAACCCCAATTTTAAATCCGATTACCTATTAAAATGGCTAGGTACTTTTAATTCTCATTATTTTTAGACATGTACATCATAATTATTGTACCTAGGCAAAGACACGAAAATTCATCGTTGGGATTCCTTAAATTCGTACATGCATGAACAGGCCAGAACATCAGAAATCTACACATATACTTAAGTACACACATATACATGTCTTTCTAACATGTACAGTAAGGTTTAGAAGTTTTGAGTTGAGGTTATATAGTTATATAGGTTTAAGTACCTGATACTAATATAAAGCTAGCCTTATATAATTATTACTAGAGGTTCCATTGACAGCACCATTTTGAAGAACATTGCACACCTCTGTGACACACCCTTCTTAAATAATTGTGGTAGTTACAGTGCCATTAAATAGTAAAAAAAATGATTAATATTTTAAGCTTCTGGTATCCGTATCAATGCACTAAAAATGGGTGCTCTTAACTGAATGTCTCTATCTTAATACGATAACTTAACTACGACTTAAAAATGAGACTACTTAAGCTGCCTTTTCAATGACACGTTTATCAAAAATGCAATTTAAAAATAATTGCAATATTGACAAAAGGCACGTTGTGCACATTGGCTTGATGGCTTGATCGCTAATACAAGAGTTAAACAGCTCGTGGTCAGCGACAATACATAAGGTATCGACTAAAACCTACCCATTTAAACCTAAGTATATCGCTTCAGTCAGCAGCTGGATCCGTATTTTGTATTTTGAGCAAACCAGATGCCACCATTATATTATTTATTAGCCTATAAAGTATTGGGAGATGAAAATGCGTTAGTCGTAGGATAATTGGAAACATCGTTTCGGCGAAATTAACAGTTAAAATACATGATGAATCGGCTGCGTCATATTACTTTCATCGTTCTCTTAAATATACTACTTATGGCAGTTCGTAAAATATATTATAGTAAAATAAATAATTCTCTAAAACTATTCTAAAACAGTTATGGAAGACGAAGATGGGTCCTGCTATAAATTTTCTTTGTACATAATTTTAATTTTCAGCGTTTCTTTGGTTATTTTATGTTAAAGGTGATGGCTGATTTTGTGATCTGCTCGTGCTCTAAAGGTTCTGTTTTTAAAATGTCGTTTCGGACTCCATTCGGTAATACTTAAGAATACATCGTTGGACTATAAGTAACAACATAATTTTGTACCCAAAGCATTTCGAATTTTCAAACAAAAGGTAGGGAGGTACTTTCACTAATCGTTATTATGTTTAAGGCTTACATGAATTATATCAGTGGTCTTACATGTCTCCGACTGTCATAAGGTAATCTATTGTTATTTACCAAGACACCGTGGTTCAAAGACAAAACCTTCGATACAATATTTAAATCTTCTTGATTCCTTCCATTATAACCATTCTGGACAAACAATTGTTTTAATTCTGCATCTGCATTGTACTGATTTTGTGAATTTAGCGAAAAGAAACGATTTCCATGAATTGGGTTGAAAGTGTTATATGTGTTAAAATTTTGGTTTTGATTGTGATTGTTCAACCCAAAGTTACCGACTCCACTATCATGGCGGAAAACACGATGGTTTTGTTTTTGTTGACCAAACTGATCAGGTCTTACTTGCACTTGATTAAAATTGAATCCTTGGATAAAGTTTTGAGCTGTGTTCGGATGTAGAAAATTACTTATTCCTTGCGGCAAATGGTTTTCCTGCAATGGAAACTGATCGGGCTGCTGACTGTGTAAATGAATAAGAAAATCGACAGCCTCACGATTAGGCAACTGTTGATTTGTTACTGTGCTGCCCGCTTCTAAAGGTAAACTGGGTTGAATTGTTACCCCATTATTTGATCTTATTGGCGCAATGTTATTTAAAAACTGATTCTGAGGAATATTTTTCTGGACTTGAAAATTATTTACAGAGCCCTGCGCTTGATATTTTTGTGAATTTGTAAAAAGTTGTTGCCGCTGTGCCTCCTTTTGTTGCAAAAGATATTGCTGTTTCCTAAGTAGTTCCTCCTGTTGTCTCTGTTGTTGTTGTAAGAAATGAAGTTGCTCTTCAAGGACTCTTTGCTTTTCTTCCAGTTGCCTTTGTAGTACTAACTGTTGGTTTATGTACTCCGATTGGGGTATTTGATTTAAACTTACACTAGGAATTATTTGGCCTACGGATTGCGATTGTAAAACTCCCGGTGGCAAATTTGTGAGAGGTAACGGTCTCATAAAATGTTGTTGACTATTTGTTTGCTGATAAAGTGGAATCACTTTTTTTGGTTGGCCGTGTGGGTCTTGCTGGACTGTAAACGCCGCAACTAACGGAGCTTGATATACTTGTACATCACGTTTGTCAACTTCTTCTATGTTTTCTCCATCATCGTTGTGGGTCGGTTTCGGAGTAGTGGTCGTTGTAGTAGTTGTAGTGGTCGTTGTTGTTGTGGTTGGTTTTGGTTTTACTGTGGGCTTTTTGGTACTGACTGAACTTTCTGTACTCAATTTAGAAGATCCGGCTATACTCCTTGTTTGCAAAAAATTGGTGTCGCTCTCCCTTATTTGAAATATTTCGGGAAAAGGTGCTGACGTTGGTAAAGTCGCTGTCACCTGACTTTCAACATTACCCGTAGTAGTGCTCAAAATAGATATATTGTCATCTACTATTGTGGGTGGGTTTGTACTATTATCAGAAAAGGCAGACTGTCCATTAACGATGAATGAATGAATTTGTATTTCATCTTTGTCTGTCTGAGTCTCTTGGTTAGCTTCACTGCCAGTTGTATACACTTCTGAATCTAAACCGGTAGTTCCATCCAGTTCCGATCCTGTAGTTGAGTCTTCAAGGTCACTAAGGGCTTTTAATAAGGCTTTTCTTATGTAAGGATCTAACCGCACCGACGCCGGCTTAGGCTCTATGGTATTCAACTTGTCATTGTAATTATCAGTAGTGGATTCTTCAGTCAAACCCAGTGAAACCAGAGAAAGGAGCAGTAACGCCAACATCTGAAAAGTAAAAAACATATAAATTGTAGAAAATTTTCAAATCGAAATAGCCGTGTACTAATATATTTTCTAAATGTGGTTAATTTACAGTCTAGATTTGATTTGGGCTCGATGGTGTTTTATTATCAGACTATATAAAATCAAACCCTAGGATTAGGGTAAACTGAAACTACGCCGTCTCTGAGTTCCTATTAAATTACCAAACAACTAATAAAAAGCGCGACTTTGCTGTTTTCGTGCAAATCTATAATAATATTATAGATTTGCACGAAAACAGCAAAGTCGCGCTTAGGAAGTCTCCAATCTTGTGCGTTCAATACGTAATTACGAGAGCTATTGATACTTCCACATTTCCATCATCATATGTTTTTATACAGTGTTTGATTACATTGTTTGTGTTATAAAGAACAATGGCTAATTTCTTATGGATCGATTACACAATGTGCATACTATCTTCTGATGTAAAGATCGATGATGCCGAAAGTATGACTGCATGTGACTAATTTTTTGAGCCAGTAAAATAGTATAAAATGATGTATGTTTTGTTCTAGATTGAAGAATCTATAAATACCGATTTGGCACTTTACTCATGTTTAGCATGTTTTTTTATAATTGGATATTTTTTATCGTACGGATTAAACTTTATGCCTAATTTGTGTTAAACAAATGTTTAATTAAATAATGACGTTGATTAAAAGAGTTTTGCAAACCTTTGTGCAAAAGTATTGAATCTTTTGTTGGAGGTATCACAAGCGTGCTGGCATTAGTTAAACACAAAGCAATAGTGTTGCGTATGCGACATGCGTGATCCCTGAAATTTGCAAACATGCGTCGATGCACACATCATTTATCATCATTCGATAATTAATCGTATAGTAATGTTTCTATTGTGCCGCAAGTGTTGAAGTTTACATACTCGTATATGAGAGGGAACCTTAAATTTTGTTCAGCACTTTAATCTAATATAAAATTGCTATGGATACCTAAAAGTGGTTATAATGTTTAAATCTATACTAATATTATATGAATTAAAAAATTCTTTTTGTGTTGGATGGTCCATTTATCGAGGATGGCTTTAGGGAAACATTACGCTACGACCAACAAGAGTGGAGCATTAATAAAAAAATATTACTATGTTGGATAGTCGATCTATCGAGGAAGGTTGTAAGCTATATATTTTTCTGACGCAGACGAGGTTGCGTGGGGTCAGCTAGTATTAAAAACAATTAAAAGCTACAGATCATAATTATGTACCGGTCTATGCATCTAAATAGTTAACATTGAAATTGTATGCATAGAATATTGACCTTTCTTAGGTTAAAGTTATTCAAATATTAATATAACTTAATGAGGTTCCAGTCCCTACTTATGACCTGAGGCAATTTGATTTATTAGAAATGCAGATACCGTAAATGTAGTTACGTTATAATTTCGCCAAAATTGACTAGCTATTATTTCATCAACTTATGATTTTTGCATACGGTTACGTTATAATAAATATTAAGTAATATGTGAATCACACAACGAAAAACTCGTTTTTACTTAGACGATTTTTTCGTGCGCTTCCTTGTAATAGATCTCTATCATTTTCCAGCCAATTACTTTCGGTAAGAGTCACGAAAGGCTGCAAGTTGCAATATATAACGAGATCTACCTATTGTTTCAGTGTATCAAGTAATTTTATAAACATAAGTATCTACTTATATACTAAAACACGGAATATTTCAATATGTCATGAATTCTTGTCTATGGGATGAATAATTCAATACACAAACATACATAATAATAGACAGCGAAAAACAATAGCAAGGACCGTTAACTAGTTTCAAAAGTTCTCACTGATCGCATTGCTCCCATATAAGTAGATCAGTGCATACCTGCATGATGCAATGGAAATGGTAAAGGTCCTGCTGTCTATGGCATATAGAAAGTTAGACTACTAAGCCAAAGGTCATGAGCCATTGCTTTGTTTGAAGCTCGAGCTGAAACTGAGGCTTCCTTTTATATACCTAAATATAGGTATGTTTAATAGAGCTTTTTGCCTTAACCGACTTATGTAGCCATATAATGGCTAATTTATCGTAGACATTGATAGGCACGAGAGTAATTACCGAAAAATCGATGGAAGTCAGCGGCATCTCGCATAAGTTATGTGGCGTCCGAATCATCTGCACTTTCACCGGACATAATTCACGGAGAGGCTTCTCTTAGCGAATGTCAAATTCAATAACGTACCTTTGGCACACCTACTCGTGAGCAAGCGACGCGGGTGACATAAGCTTGGGACGCAATGACACAAGCTCCTCGCACATACTTAACGTATTACCTACTTTTATCTAAATATGTGGGAAAAGCTGCAATGCATAAAGCAGTTGTTAAATAATACAATTAGCGAAAGTAAACATTTATTTTGGAGGTTTATCTCTGCTGTGTAGGTGTACATACGATTCAAAAGACTAACGTTATTGCATTACCTTGTTAACAGGTCCTTATTATTTTTATTTTTCCAAAACGGCTTAACGAATTTTCCACTTTGGGGGTTTGATGGGATATAAGATAGCCTTAACCGATTCTGGAATTGCTTGTGGATGGAACAGGCTATTCGTGGGTTTTTATTAAAATTTGGCTACAAATAGTAAAATAATACTGAGTCAGTGATTTGAGAATAATTGTCACTGGAATAGCCGTTAGGCACCGGTTATTGGAATGTGTGAGCCTTGGTAGAAACTATAAAAACCGTTATTTCATCGCAACACGCTATGTGATAAACTGATAATAGTCATTTATCCCTTTGCTTACAAATCGAACAGATTTGTCAGTTTTTGGACTGACATTGTTATTTTTCTCTATTTACGAACATCAGAATGATTAATAAATTTTAAAAATGGTAGTAGATATTATATAATCTTCACCTAACGATATCAATCAAGAACATGCAAAATGGATTTATTTATAAAATCGCACCCAGCTAAAACTAGTTTTGAACGCGATTTACCTACTTACATAGTAATAAGCTAAATAGTATACCTACTTCCTATCTACATAACATTATTTGTACAACCGTGACAAATATTTTCCTAATTACTCCGAAACAATCCGGATGCGAATATTGTCGGAAGCAATTTAGAATTATTGTAATGGTTTCACACGCGTGTCACGTCCGCAACGACTACGAAATCTAAATCAGGTGAACTCCTGCATTTTGTAATCTTTTTACCCGACTGCGGCGAAGCCCAAAAGAGGGTTATGTGTTTGGCGTGTATGTATGTATGTATGTCCGTTTCTTTGTTCCCTCATAACTCCTAAATGATTTATATAAAATATACGTCGTTAGATTCGTCTTGATGGCGCGAGTGTTACTGGCTACATTAAAATTAAAAAAGAAAAGAAGTTTGCGGATTTTGGGGGCCATGTAGCGTATTTCAAAAAATAAAAAAAATAATTACCATCGAGTAGGGTATCAAAATTAAGGGTTTTAAAAGGAGATTACAAAAATATATGACACTTATATGTTTAAAATAAATTCAAAGTCACAAATCATAAGTATAAACAAATACAAAAGTTAAATCATCTGCGAAGATTTTTACGCGACCAACTTAAGAACTAAAAAGTTGGAAATAAAAAAAAGTAGTTAAAAAACTAAAAAACACGACTGAAAATCTGAAAGCAAAAAACAAGCACTTTTTAAATAAAACAAAACTTGGAAGCAGGCGGGGTTATTTGAATATTTAATTATGAAATGAAAATAGAATGGACCCCGCCTGCTTCCAAGTTCTGTTTAATTAACTTTAAAAGTGCTTGTTTTTTGCTTTTTTATCGTGTGGTTTAAGTTTTCATGCCAACCATGAGCGGGTGACTTGGCTTTTCCTGCCGTCTAGAAATATCTCTCATGTTGGTTTCCTCACGATGTTTTTCTTCACTGATGCAAGTGATAATAATACAATACAATACCACATGAATTCGCGTCGTGGGTTCGAACTTTAGACCTATGACTTGGTCGACGGTTACACCACTAGGCTATCATTTTGTAATTATTATTTTACTTTTTCTATACTATCATGATGATAACCTAGCTTGTTATACCTTGTTGGATAGCTAAAGAAACGTAGATTTTATTTAGTACATCTGCAGCATAACTGTCATAGACCTTTTTTGAAATATTCTTAAAAGAACAAAAATGTTTATACAAATTTGTTAATTTTCTAAACTGTCAATCGTCGACTACTACCCAGTTTGTTCAGTCCTGCTTTTTTGTGTTGAGAGTAATAAACAAACTAATCTACTACACAAAACTAGCAAAAACATTATAAATTAGAGGCACAAAAACCGAAAAAAAGGCCAAATGTACAAAATATCTTCATTTTATTTAAAAAATAATCAACATCCAATATCTCAATATGGGTTAGGTTTGGGGTGGGGTGTTACGTAGTCAAATTAGCTAGAAATTATGAAAACTAAAACCTCTTAAAGGATCTAGGTAGAATTAACCTGTAGCCCTGTATATATGTATATACAGGGTGTAAATTAACCCTTCACACAGCCGTCAACCAAGCATTATGTACATCAAACTAAGTACCCCTCCGCAAAAAATGTTTACTGCGAAATAGCTTTTTTTTTTTTGGGGTCAAAAATCACATTTTGCGGGTGAAATTTGATTTTTGAACCAGTGCTTTAAAGTACTCAGTATATTTATTTAAACTTCATGGACAAGAGTACCACTCTTGTCCATAGGCGGACTTAATGCCTCAAGGCATTCTCTACGCCTCAAAGAGATGTCAGCAACATGGGAGGGGCCCGAAAGGGCCGACGCCTGTCGGGGCAGCGGGTAGTCCAACGGTTATCGCGGCCTCGACATAGAGGGCGAAGAAGGAACATGGGTGGTTTTTAGTCAGTAGAAGTCTGACACTCCCTTTCGCTCTGCCCAAGAGCGGGAGGGGTTATTCGATGATTTTACACCCACCAAAAAAAAAAAAAACATAATACATACTACATATATATATGTATTAGTATGCACCTATGTATGTATACACAGATAGAATTAAATAAAGTTTATTAATTACTTAAGCCATCACTTAGTAAAGATTTTGACGCTTTACTGCCCGCACTCAGAGATATTTAATGATTACTTAAGCCGACACTTAGTATAGGTTTGAAACACTATTGTATGTCAAAACTGTCAAAACCTATACTAAGTGATGGCCTAGGAATCATTAAAACTCTCTGAGTGCGGCAGTTAGTGAAGGTTTTTTTATGTCAAATTTTTACTTAGTGACGGCTAAGTAACCATTAAATATCTCTGAGTACTGCAGTTAGACTAGTGACTTGATTGGGAGCAATTCAGTCCGATTTCAACATGTACGAGGGGGCGTTTTTAAGTTTTCGTATTTCCGAACTTTTCTTTTGTAAAACATCTTGCTTTCTGTTTTTTTATTGCCAGGGGATAGCGCATTCCAGAGCATAATGGTTGAGACTGCGTAAGAAGAGGACATAAAACCAGTACGGTGTGAGGGAATTTCAATCAGAAGGCTCTTGGAAGCTCGAAGGTTAAGACTGCGTGGTCTGCCCAACACTTTGAAGTATTTTTTAGATAATCGGGAGTAAATGGATCCTTTAAAATAGTGAAGAGCATGCAAAGAGATCTGAGGGATCTTCTGAGTCGGATAGGTAGCCATTTAAGCTGAGAACGGTACGCAGAGATGTGATCGTAGCTTTCGAAGGCCAAAAATAAACCCAATGCAATTATTAAGAAGACGATCCAATTTGTTTAAAAGTTCTTGGGAAAGATAAGAGTAACAAACATCAGCATAGTCGATAATGGGAAGCTCAAGTGACTGAACCTAAGTTAATTTAGTGCTAGAAGGTAGAAAATGTTTGAATCTATAAAGAGACCGTAGCGAGTATGTAACTTTCTGGCTAATCTGAGCTACTTACCTGCTTATTCCAACTAAATGTGACGTCAATGTGCAGGCCCAAGTTTCTAGATTTAACGACTAAAGCTTGCTGCGAACCTCTACAAAGACTTTACCGAATAATTACATAATGTATGCTATTCGTTGATTGTCGGTAAAAACAGCCTGGAGCAAGTTTAAATGATGCGCCTGTTGTTTGGTATCAAAGGTCGGACGTGAAGTCGTGAACACTTCTTATGTCAAAACAACGTAGTCAATACATTTCTCTTGATGCCGTCACGTATGAAATGTCTATAATGACGACTGATAAAGTACTTTAGCTGTGTTCAATTACAGTCTGATCTACAGTATTCAAGAAATCAATAAACTGTTCTTAGAAAAGTTGTTGAAGCTGTTGCTTGCTTTCTTATTACTAAGAGGAAATCTGCTTGTCTCCGTTTTTTTCCACATTAACGTAAAGCATGATGAAAGTTTACCCACATTACATAAGAAAGTAACTAAGTGCGAGGAGCAGTATCGGTGAAACCTCCCAGTCGACTTGAAATCGTGTGCTTGACCCGTCATTGCACCCTAGCAAACTGTACCGATGAATATATAAACATAGACCTTCTGTATAGGTATGCGCAGTAGGTGTACTTTCGTCTTGTTTACAGACATTTACCTATGTGTATTCTTTTGTCATTCAAAGCACTCTCCTTTTAAAGATAAATGAGGAGGGAAATCATGTTAATAAGTTTTGTCAGACGTCATGAAGACAAAGCGTTAATATTTTACTTTCCCTTTTAGTAATACATAGTTAAAAGGCCTTCTTCAATATAAATAATGGTAAACTATTAAGCCAGTAAACGGAAATTGACAAGATGGGATGCTGATGCGCAGAGGTCAAAGACATTCCGTAAAAAGCATAAATAAATATGTACTCAATCTCGTAGTTACCAGCATCACGTGTGACTGACCGGTCCCAGATTGTCGTTTGTTTTTGTCGCGTTCCTCCTACGTGATGCACTCAAGTTAGTGTGGGAACTGACACAGCGAAGCCGGTTCTAACTTCCAGAAATAGGTGTAATTTTTAATATGCTTATGTATGACCAAGTCAACAATGTGTTAAAGCACAATAGCACGTAATTAATTATATAAGCCGCTTTTGTCAACAAATATGAAGTTCGCTTTCTATGGTTGGCAAATATAAGTTTGTTACATCAAAGGATTTGTTATTCGCAGTGCACGTATCGATCATTATCTATTGACGACGTATTCATCTCATCGAAGCTTTGAATGCGCGACCTCCTAAGCTATTGAATGGGTCGGACTGGATTTCCTCTTACAATGTATAAATCGACACTAATCATTGGCTACACGGCTTTGTGATGTCTATTTAAACGTGCAAAGCGACATGTAATGTCTTCATCAATACTGCAAAATACTTAGTAACAGGTTACACTATTGAGGTTGTTTCTGGCTACCGTATTGTAATCCACATATACCCTTTTTTTATTTTTGGGGTTGGGAAATCATCAAATAGTGGGAGTGTCACACTTCTACTGACTAAAAACCACCCATGATCCTTCTTTGCCCTTATGCCGAGGCCGCGGTATCTTTTGCAACAACCCGCAGCCCCGAAATACATATACTCTCATTTAGTATTAATCCAAACATTGACTTAATAACTTATGAAATCAAAACAGTTCGGTCATATTATACGAGTTACAACAATTTCAAGTTCGAGTCAGTTAGTACCATCCCACAAATTACGAATAAAGAAAAATAAAATAAAATCGTACAATGGTGTTTTTCTCAACTCGAAAACACACATGATTTCGTTTAACAAACTCTGTCGCTTCTCTTTTCCAATTATAGAATTTAAAGTCATAAAATTAAGAATTTGTCACTTTGGTTGAAATCGACGTTTTAATTTATAGCTTGTCAATGTTTATATACCTACTGAGTTAATAAAACTTAATAGTCAAATGACACACATACCACGTGTTATTTGAATGGTAGTTAATAACAGTATCCTCTTCATGATTGGAAATACATTGTGCAACGCATTAGTCTTTGCCTACCTTACTTTTTGTGGAACACATGCTCCAAAACGATGCAATCCTTATATGCGATGACGTTGCGTTACTCTAACCGTAATGTTCAATTGTAAAATATGATTCATATCATCGAATAATACAGTTATCGATTACACGGAAACGACCTGTGGTTTAAACCAATTATTCTGTAGGCGTCGGCAAGTATTGTGCAAGTAAATAACATGGTCGAAGCTCCACTGTCTGTTATAATTATCATAAGAGCAGTGACCGCCACGGGCTCTGCGTGACACCTTCCTTTGATGCTATTATTTCCGAAACAAGAACAATTACTCTTTATTGCTGTAACGGCCTACGATTTGATTTATCATTGCGCAACTGTACACATGTATTGTTCTGAAACAATTCCTTATAAACTAATTTTACAAATTGCTACCTGGCTTTTGCATTGTCAATATTATCATATTAATTCATTATTCAAGATGGTCTTTTGTGGAGAAAGTCGCTAAATAGATAGATATTTATAAATTTATTGTTTGTGCAAAATATCTTTCAATATCGGCTATTCATTAGGGGAAAGCTTCGTATATCTATAAATATATTCAGAGGATCGTCGTGTTAGTTAGGTTGTGTAAAAACACACAAGTTGCAAAATTACGTTATAAGTATAATATAAATATTATCTTATCCTGTTTGTAAATTAATTATTAACCGTTTATTGGCAAACAACACATTGGAAAACAGCCTATTGATATATTTATTGCAAAAGCACGCGGAAACATTTTCTCATTCATTTATGCTTTCCAAGTTTTATGACATGTCATAAAACAAAATGTACCATAGTGTACGCGGTTTGGTAATAAAGTTTCTGAACTGTCGGTACATTCCTAGTACCAATGTGCTTACATTCCGATTCATCAGAAACGGAAATCCGGAATACCTTCATAGCCACATGTGTCATGCGTAGTTTGTATAACTTTAGACAAAAAGATTGTCTTAAGTTATCGAAACTACATACTTTCAAAGTAATCAAGTAATTATTTTAATGTTTTCGACCTGGTAGTCATAAATCAGCTGATTATACATATAACTATTGCGCATTGTAGGTAGCTATGCACATATTATATGTGTCTTTATAGTTAATATTAACAGCTTCTAATGTGCCGTGTGAAACTGATTACTAAATACCTCTATGATAGTGGTGAAACGCAAAATATCCAATTTTCTATGTTGTTACTTAGACCACATGTGGTAGTCGGTTTTCTTACTTGATTCCAATCATTTAACACAAGAAGATTGTCTATTCAAAATAAATTATTAATAATAGGTAACAGGGTTAGATATTATAAAGGGTGTCAAAGTACCCTTAACGCAAACGAAGGGCACTGGTTCTCCCCACCACTGCGATCATTTTTATGTTCTAGACCATACCTGGGAACCCCCTAGTTACGGAGATATTAGTCACAGTTCCAAATTTTGCACAGCTTTTTTTGTAAATACTAGTTTTTCAGGTTATAACTTTACTTGTAAATTACCTCCATGACCTGTTTACTATTCAAAGCATCCACTAGCACAATGTTTTAAGAGTGCTACTTTGAGTTTTACCATAAATTGTGATTTTTGACCCCAAAAAAAAAATCGTGTCCCAGAATTTTTTTTTGCGTAGGGGTACTTAGTTTGATGTACATCAGATCCAGCGGATTCATACTATTAATAACCAAGACTGCAATAGTAAAATAATTATGCCACAAACACAAACGATCATGCGTAACACCTTATGTAGGTACATGATAGACCTACGCATGGTGGTTACTGTTTTTATCGATGTAACAATGTACGACAATGGGATTCGGTAGCATACCTACTACGATAGGTTTCTCTTTCGTCGTATTTACATAAATAATAATTAACAGATGTGCTTCGGGCAACGTACGATATGCGTGTTTACGAAAATTCTTGCGAAATGGATTATACAAGACCCAAGTCCGGTTTCTCTCAAGAAACCATAAAATTATAAATATTTTCCTCTAAAATCAAACCTTAAAGTCATTATGTTTAGCTACAAAGGTGCATTGTCGCTGCGATATTGCCATATTCTTGAAAGAAAGTGTACTTCGTTTGTATTGTGGTTGTTATGGTGCACGTTCGAGTATTTAGAGTTTAGACGGCTTCTTTTGTTTTCTTGACAATGTATGAGTGCAGTCTACGTCGAGCTCAGTTCGTGAGTCTACAACACTCTCCGTCCGTGACTCGCGAGTCGCGATACATGCACTCAGTGCACTGTTTGACATGTGATTTCCAAATGTTGATATTCATCCATGTAAGAACACGAAATCAGTGGTTTGTATAATCTGTGGAAAAAAAATATGCTGGGAACTCAACTCATCTTCATGTTGATTCTTCACGTTACACCTACGAGTGCTACGACAGCATTATAAACAATGCGTGTTTGGTAATTAATATTATAGAGGAGAAAAATAGACGATCATCTTGTGGGTGCGAGTGATATACACTGATTTTATTTATGTCAAACCTTATTCAGACTGACCTCTGTCTAACACACTCAAATAGAAGATAACGTATAATTTGCAAATCCAATATACTTGTTAGTTGTTATCATAATGCCGTACTGTGTTATAATCTGAACATGTTGGTGTAACAAACATAACAAATCCGCACTGCAATACGAGGAAGTTAATCCAATAACATGTTCAAAATTGCTATACATAAAAGCATAACGGAGTGACTAATGTGGTTCACAAACCTGTCATTATGCGGATATTAAGATAAGTTACACGCAATCTTAGATGTTACGAGTTTAAGTATGTTCGAAATAAGCATTCATAAGTTAGGAAGTTCGTGAACCGTAAATTGGGTTTGAATTAATTTATTCAATGTTAATGCTTTTAATTATTGAATAACTAGGCGATACTACAGCTGCTGTACCATTAGCGGCGTATATTATATAACTATAATTTAATGACAGTAGTTAACTACCATGGGCTTTATGGAAAACCAATTTTAATTAATTACGAATATTTAAATGTCAATATTGAAATTAAAAGAGTAACGATCGACGTGTTCCCATTTTATAGAAAATTACCTATCGAATCGACATCGAATTTAAATGTTGTTTGACCTACTCGAAGTTGTTAGGGCCAGCGAACTAACGAGGAAACATGGGCATTATATCGTAGCAGACAAGTAGTCGACTCTACATCTCTATTATTATGAAACTATGGACTATGTGGGTCATATTTTTAATCACGATTTAGTCTTACGATTGTCTGTCTGACAGTTTGACTGCGGCCTATCCAAATGTCCTTTCTGTTGTATTGTTCGTCGTGTCGTCGAGCTACGCGATCCCTGACAAATGCTTGCACTGACTGGGCACGTTCACTCAAATCTGTGTGGTTCTTCCTTCAAAAGATCATCTCAAACACCAATCTGCACGGTCCTCATATGACTTGGCCAATGTCTGGACTTTAAAAGAGACAGTGATCTGATTCTGTTTTGGTTGTGTCTTACAGGAGTCGACAAATCAAGTTTTAGAACTAATGCGTCGACGACGTGACGTGACGTCGTGGTTTAAAAGTTTTTTGTAAAACCAATTTGCAGAACAAAATATATTTATACAACGACGCCTGAAAGAATTAACCTTCTAATTACTACGAATAATCTATGAAAAAGTCTAGACTACAATTATACAAAGTATCGGTGCCCTGGAAGTCCTGAAACGATGGCCAAAGGTAACCTGAAAATCCAAAACTGAATTTGATTTAGTTTTGCTACCAACTACACTCCAAAATTGCATTTCTTTGCAATTAACTTTCATGAAATACACGCTTTGACAAACTAACGTCATTAGACGCTAGTGAAAGTTTACGTCATCACAACGCGCAGAATTTGCGCAAATTACCTCTTGTGTTGTGTATAGAGTTCGTACGTGGTGTTTTGCCGACGCGAGGGAAATGAAATTCTTTAGTAATGTCGTGGAAAGGGCTGTTTAAATAAACGCGCTAAGTAAATACCACTTAAACGGTTTGTTGTTGCGAGAAAACCGCGTGTATACGGAATTATTCATAAAATGAATCTGGCAAGAAACGTGTTGTGTAATATTTAAAACCGACTACAATAAGTAAACCATCAAAACATTTTTTTTATATTCGATTCACTGCAAAGTAATCCATGGCATTTAAAGTTTAGTTGTTTAAATTGATTTTGTTTTAGACCGGGTCAAGATTGTTGCAGTTAATTGAAAAACAATTATTGCGAAGACTTGTTTAGGTAACATGACCGTAAGTACGAATGTATGAATCCGGCCGAATCCAAAAAAGTTGATTGGGCACAATTGTGTAAGTGCTGTTACAAGCGTTCTTAGTTTAGTTATGTACGATTATAAAAGCGATGTACTTGTAATATCGTTAATCTTATTTGGGATAGTCTTTCTTCGGAATGTAGATAATTAATGCTGCATTATATTTGTAAAAGGGAAGAATCCCTTCTACAAATATATCTAGGTAAACAAACATTTATGTCATATACCTACTCGTATAACTTACTCAGACTAGGTGGGTTCCCCCACCAGAAAGTGTTAGATTAGAGACCACGGACGAGACGGAGGTGAAGGTGTAATGTGGAAAGACAATCTCATTAAAGTAGGCGAAAGAAACTGGATAGACAAGACAAAAAAGCGCCAAAAGTGGCGCTTCTGGCGCTTCTTCTTTTTTTTTTCTTTTTTTTTTGTACTTAGTACACTCCGCATCAAAAGGTCAGTCAGGTTTTCAGGTCAAAGGTTGAAGAAAAAGAATTAAACAAATTATGTGTTCGGGAACAGTTAGTTAAACTATGCGGAACTAACATGTAATCCTCACAACACGTCTCATATTGAAATATCTGAGAAGCTGGCATAATGAGCCCATGCCGCCTTTCTTGCTCTCTGCGTTTTTGTGTTAGTTTCTTTCTATTTATGCGTAATGTAGGTGTATTATCAATAGATACATACGCATGTAATTGATTATAGGAACAGTTATACTTTATATCAAATGTCTTCGAGCTGCCTTAATAAAGGGTGTAAAAGTACTTTTAATGCAGCCATCTAGTTGCAGAGATATTGAAGGTCCAAGTTCTTTTTTTGCAAAAGCAAATGTTGTGACTTTACTTGTAATGTTTTGAGCGCTACCGTAAACCGTGGTCTTTTGTGTGAAAAAAGTAACTTTCTAGTACTAACTTTTGCGCAGTCTTAAGTAGTTTGATGTCCGGAATTAATGCTTCGTGAGGTGTCCGTTTACATAAGGGCACACCACGGTAGTGGCGGTTAGTCCCCTCCTTGAGGAGGGGCTGGAGAGGCGCCACGTCGTCCTCTCACCTTCTGTTTGACACAGCTTCTCACCGGACACAGTTGTTTCGTGAGGTACCTGCACCGAATCAGGCGGCAGGAAACGCCCGGATGCTACCACTGTGAGGATCGGCTTGAGGACACGGTGGAGCACACCATGGAGATATGCTCCGCTAGGGCGGCGCCCCGCCATGTTCTCGTAGCGGCAATTGGCGGCGGCGACCTCTCGCGCCAGGTTTAAGCCATAGTCCGGGACGAGAGGGATTAAGACGCCATCGCCTCCTTCTGCGAAGCAGTGTGCTAGCGAAGGTGGTGGCGGAACGTGAGAGGGAGAGAACCTCTCGTTCCAGCCACCGCGGGCGACGCTCCGGGCGTCGGGGGCCACGTGATGGCTTTGCCTGTAGACGGTGAGTAATGGGCTAGCTCATCGTCCGTCCGTCTTAGGACGACGAGAGGCCGTGTGACGGCGCGTTCGTGTTCGAAGTAGAATAAAAAGAGTGGAAGTCTGACACTCCCTGAGCGGAAGGAGAAATTTGAAGATTTCTCACCATCCAAAAAAAATGGATCTGTTTACACCTCGTATTTAGACATTATGGTTGAACTTTGAACTATGTGTATGTGATCTTAAAATGAGTGGCGATAGCTAAATCCTGCCAACACGCACCTACAATATCTATTTTATAGTTAGGCTAATTAACTGACTAACTGGTTACGCCAACATGGTGTTTGCGTGTAATTTCTACTTATAAATAACTATAATGCTTGACGTTGGACATTAGAACTGACTAGGTACACAAAAGGGATAAAAGGGATGGCTAGCCTAAGTTGAAAGAGTCCGGCAATCGCTCCATGGGCTTTGTTCCTGCCGCGGCGAAAGGAGCTTAGCCAGTATGAAGTTCTGCTGGCCGCATCGCATCTCGTAACTAAGTTCATGTGAAAAAAGTCAAGATGTCGTCAGTGTAAAAAAATCGTCTCCTCGTGTGTGCTGTCCGTTGACTATCCTTCAAAAAGATCTATCTCTGATCGTCGGTGTGTCGCGTCATCGCATCTCAAGCTAAGTTGTTGCTGAGATCGTTCACATCTTCGCTATAAGTAAAAACCGCTCCAGTCCCTCTGGAGCCGATCGCAGACGTGGCCAGCAAGGTAAGCCTTCCTGAGAGTACGTATAGGTTTTCTAACTGTTCATCGTCAGGCTGTTGCAATTTCTAGATTACCTTTCAGAATCAGCGCCCCTTAATTTTTTTTTTATATCAGTAAATTCATATCTTTAGAATCGAACGTTGAACTATACGCACCACTAACTGTAAGTAAATCGATGACAACCAACAACGAACTTTCTTGATAAAAATCGCATCGCTAAGTCAGTATTGTAGAAGATTTCATCACTGTTCGGTTTTTTTCAATTACATAATTCATCTTTCGTAATAATACACTGCGGAGACGACTACCGGTGTGGTACCGTAAAACGAAAGCTCCTTTACCGAATGCGGCACGGTCACTCAGCGCGTTTACAACTTGCTGCGTAATCGTCTTATCAATGAACAGCATTCCTCACACGTGCACAATTCGCGTAGAATAATTCTGTTACTAGGAATATTGTAACACCGTGGGAAATGTAATAGAGCTATTTCAAAAAATAAGTAGTACAATCCAAGTGACTTTAACTGATACATATATCCATGGATAGCTTGCGACATCTCATTAACTAAGACCTAGTAATGAATGAGCATTGTTTTGCGTGCTAGAAATTGTTTATAACCTTCTTAATATACCGTATCTGGTGCCATGTGCAATATTTTGTTAGTTTGTACTTATCTACGTGCTAGTTACTCATTGTCTTTACGTAGCAATCTAATTAATACCGATAGAGCGATAAAAGTCAGCGATGCATGGAGAACAATGAGGGATTTTCGTTAATAATTCATGTGAACAATTTTTGTGCGTACCATATTTTTCATTTACTACAAATGGACATAAACTGAGAAGAATATTTCGAAATATTCACAATTTGCAATCAGTTGTCTCTGGAACGCTGTGTGAACACTATACGAAAGGAATTAAATCACTACCTTAAGACTGCTGACAGGCTATTTAATTTTAGGGAGGTACCTAATTTATATAAATGAAATCGGCTTACTCTTGTCCTCAATGTCACCCTAAGGGCAGAGATGAGGTGAGTTTGACACGCGGGGTTGCGATAGTCGTAGAGAGGATCCGGCAGCTGGGTCTCGAGGTGGCGCTTCACAAGTCGGAGGCCATGGGCTTCTATGGACGTGGGAATGCGCTGCCGTCGGGATCCCAGTTAATGGTGGGAGGGGTTCCCATCGGCGTCGAGTGTCCTTTGAAGTACCTAGGACTCGTCCTCGACAGCCGGTGGTGCTTCGTGGAGCATTTCCGACGTTTGGCTCCCAGACTGGAGCGGGCCGGGGCTGCCTTTAGGTGGCTCTTGCCCAATCTGGGGGGGCCAAACGCCTCCTGCCGGAGGCTCTACGCGGGGATCGCGGGCCCCGGTGTGGGCGCCTGCTTTGAGGAAGCGGGCCGCCCACTACCTGAACGTGCCCCAAAAGGTCATGGCCGTAAGGATGGTGCGGGGGTACCGCACGATCTCCCGCGAAGCGGCGAACCTCCTTGCCGGATTGCCGCCGCCGATCTGGAGGCGATAGTCCTCGCGCGCCTGCATCAATGGCGCGCGGAGGCGCTGCGCCGGGGGGTCACTCCGCTGCCGCGGCAAATTGCTGCGCGGCGGACAGACCTCCGGTGCGATCTCATGGCGACATGGAGACAGCGACTGTCGCAACCCCGTGCAGGGCACGCCACGATAGTGGCAGTAAGTCCCCTCTTTGAGCAGTGGCTTGAGAGGCGCCGCGGCGCCCTCACCTTCCGTCTGACGCAGGTCCTCACCGGACACGGTTGTTTCGGGAGGTACCTGCACCGAATCAGGCGGGAGGAAACGCCCGGATGCCACCATTGTGAGGATCGGCCGGAGGACACGGTGGAGCACACAGTGGAGGTGTGCCCCGCTTGGGCGGAGCCCCGCCGTGTTCTCGTAGCGGCGATCGGCGGCGGCGACCTCTCGCGCCCGGCCCTGGTGCAAGCCATGGTCCGGGGCGAGGAGGAATGGGACGCCGTCGCCTCCTTCTGCGAAGCAGTGTTGCAGGCGAAGGAGGTGGCGGAACGCGAGAGGGAGAGAACCTCTCGTCCCAGCCGCCGCGGGAGGCGCTCCGGGCGTCGGGGGTCCCGCGATGACCTCCGGCCACCGTAGACGCGGGCCTGTGGACGGTGAGTGATGGGCTAACTCGCCGTCCGTCCGTCTCACGACGAAAACAGGCCGTGTCGACGGCGCGTTCGTGTTCCACGCGCGCCTCAAAGAGATGTCAGCAACATGGGAGGGGCCCGAAAGGGCCGACGCCTGTCGGGGCCGCGGGTAGTCCACCGGTTATCGCGGCCTCGACATAGAGGGCGAAGAAGGATCATGGGTGGTTTTTAGTCAGTAGAAGTCTGACACTCCCTTTCGCTCTGCCCAAGAGCGGGAGGGGTTATTCGATGATTTTACATCCAACAAAAAAACAAAAAAAAAGGGCAGAGATGAGGTCGACGATGTAACGAGCATCCTGGGAAAAGCGACGCAGGCATGGAGTTCTACTCCTTGGCTGTGCGCATAATAAAAGATTAAGCAAAGCGCTTCGTACTAATCTGTGGAACGTAGACAAGGTATGGGTGATAACCTGTAGTACGCCTAGACTCCCGGTGGACGAAGGGATTGAATCAGATCGTGGAGCTACTGCGCACACTCTTCGAAGTACAGCCTGTAAGTTCGTAATGTTTGCTGATTTTTCCATCCTATCGAGTACACGACTCGCCTCTTTTATTTAAATAGGAAATACACCATAAATAAAAATATTTTCGTATGTGGAAACTTGTAATTGGCCTTCTTCTACATATTAATTTAACTATCGAAATTTTGTAGCTGTAACTTTTCTTAAAATGAATAAAATAAAATATAATAAATAAATAAAGTTGAATACAGCTTGCAAATAATAAATTGTCAATTTGTCAAGGGTTAGGTAGTTCAATTAGCAAAAAGTTACTAGATCTGCAGAATCAGTTGTTTATTAGATGAGTATGATAATGAAATTGATGCTTGGTTACGAAATATTTTTACGTAGTGCCTCAAAGTCTTCGTATTTTATGTAAATCAAAGGATTGTTACGTAATCTCTTACTAAACTTTCTACTCGGTAATCAATTTGTTTAATTACTCAATGTCGCACTGTCATTTGAATCTCGGCAGTATTGTCTGTTTGGTTGAAACTTCGCGGCACATTTGAATAATTCTTTGAAAGTTTTTGCATTCAGTAATCATTTCCGCTTAAAAATGGTATTCCCACCATCATCATCATCAACAATATTTTCATTAGTCAACAAAACGATTGTTTTGCAAACTTTTTTAACGTTCTTAGTTAAAATTAAACAATTATAATAGTGTGCAATAGTTAATTCGTGATATTTCAATTAAGTTTTTGCCGACTTTATTATTCACAATGAAATACCTTGCTTTGTTTTTGTTATAACTGTCTAAGGTCCTTGCACTATAGTGTGACCTTCCATTTTTCAAAAATGTTAATTTCGTGCTATTGTGTCATCTAAAAATGTCAACATTTGTGTTCGTTAATGACCCCAATGATCACATCTATATGTCATGATTTGAAACAATCAAATATTTGTATCTATTGATTAATCATAAAATTTGTTTGCAAAATTAAATGGTTTCATCATCAAGCTTTATTTATATACATCTTGAAACTTATCATGTTAATTAACAATAGCCTGGTGTCTTTATTTTCAGGAGTTCTTGACGATTTTTTTCAACCTTTAAAACTGCCAATCGTAAAGATCAAGATCAATTTACTATTCCAAACATGCGTATTCATGCTGGTTTAGCATGCTGGATGTTACATTAAAAAAAATATATTCCGTATAATATTTCACCCGTAAGGCGTACAAATTTATCAAACGGTCCATGGCCCTTTACGGGGCCCCGGTGTGGGCGCCTGCTTTGAGGAAGCGGGCCGCCCACTACCTGAACGTGCCCCAGAAGGCCATGGCCGTAAGGCTGGTACGGGGGTACCGTACGATCTCCCGCGAGGCGGCGAACCTCCTTGCCGGATTGCCGCCATGGGATCTGGAGGCGATAGTCCTCGTGCGCCTGCATAAATGGCGCGCGGAGGCGCTACACCGGGGGTTCATTCCGTTGCCACGGCAAATTGCTGCGCAGCGGACAGACCTCCGGTGCGATCTCATGGCGACATGGCGACATGGAGACAGCGACTGTCGCAACCCCATGCAGGGCACTCCACGACAGTGACGATAAGTCCCCTCCTTAAGGAGTGGCTAACGAGGCGCCACCCTCACTTTCCGTCTGACGCAGGTCCTCACCGGACACGGTTGTTTCGGGAGGTACCTGCACCGAATCAGGCGGGAGGAAACGCCCGGATGCCACCATTGTGAGGATCGGCTTGAGGACACGGTGGAGCACACCGTTGAGGTGTGCTTCGCTTGGGCGGAGCCCTGCCGTGTTCTCGTAGCGGCGATTGTTGGCGGCGACCTCTCGCGTCCGGCCTTGATGCAAGCCATAGTCTGGGGCGAGGAGGAATGGGACGCCATCGCTTCCTTCTGCGAAGCAGTGATGCTAGCGAAGGAGGTGGCGGAACGTGATAGGGAGAGAATCTCTCGTCCCAGCCGCCGCGGGAAACGCTCCGGGCGTCGGGGGCCACGTGACGGCTTCCGGCCGCCGTAGACGCGGGCCTGTGGACGGTGAGTAATGGGCTAGCGCGCTGTCCGTCCGTCTTATGGCCGTGTCGACGGCGCGTTCGTATTCCACACGCGCCTCAAAGAGATGCGTCGGCCCCCGGGTTGTTGTAAGAGATACCGCGGACTAACATAAAGGGCTCAGAAGGAACATGGTTGGTTTTTAGTCAGTAGAAGTCTGACACTCCTTTTCGCTCTAACCGACAGCTGTATGCACGTACAGCTGTCGGTCGACTTTAATTTAAACATACACGCTATATAATAACGATGCCACAGTACCATGATAGGCTGTTATTAAAGCATATGCATCGTAACTTCACTTCTATTTTATTTATAGCATCAGAGCATTTAGCGAAAACCAAAACAAAACGAGTGTTACTAAAGCTCGTTGGCCACGCTGACTAGTTTGCGTGTTTGAAATCACAAGTGGTGTGATGTCATGAAATTTATCATTATCTAAGCCAAAGAGATCACACAATCTTTCTCTTCCTCATGGCTATCTATCAGTGATGTCATGTATCATTTAAATGTAATATAAATCGTCGTAACAAGTACAATTAGAAGGTATTCTAAATAGGTCTAGGGTACTTATTTAAACCACCCACATAATGAGCATCACAATTCGAATAAACACTAACTCCGCCCTTGTGTGTTGCTCTAAAATCACAATAGCGAATGTATATCGTTATGTAATTCAAAATTATACAATGAGGAATGACTAGAGTATTCAAAGTGATTTTTAGAGTAAGCGATCGCCTAGAGCTGATGTATAACGAAATAGTCTTGCCAGTAAAGGTCATGCCCCCATAATCAAGGGAAACAATACGTAGATGTGGATCTAGTGTAGTGTCAATAAATCAAAAGAGTTTGACGTATATTGTTGTTATTTTGACGTTATTTATCTGTAATCAATCAATGAAACTCATGTTGTATACATATACATTTTACATATACATTTATGCCCTTTGCGTATTTTTGGAAGTTCACGTCAATCAAAGCAGACGTACCTACCTACTTCATTTGCAATAAGCTCAGGAAAGTTTAAGAAATATTTTGTTCTAATTTGTTTAGAACGTCATACGTACTTTTGGATTAAAAGACATTGATAAATATATGGAATTAACACGTAGGTATTATAGGCAGGTTATTAGTTGGATCTCCTTACACTTACAAAATCTTTGTTTAGTAGTATATTAATAAACCTTTAGAATATTTTTTTTTTTTAAATATTTATAACCATTGATTACTAAAATTGTAACTCTTTATGGTAAATTAAACAAGAAAACTTTAGTGAATATTGGTAGAAAATATTAGGTTATAGCAACAGATATAGTAATTAACCATAGGTTACAGAGCATAAGGTATCTCAGCCGCGTGAAATTATTCAACAATGATCCATAACATTACAATGACTAATTAAAAGAGTTGTGTAAAATCACACTTAGAAATTACGAACAAAGTGAGTATCAAGTAAGATTATGTGAAATATTATTAAGAGTAGTTTATCTATTAGCTTTCACTGTCCCACGGTCAAAAGTGAAGTGAACAGCAGAAAGGCATTGTGATAATTCTACTTATCAGAAAGATCTCAGTTGACTCGAAATATGAATTCCTTATAGGTGTAGTCAGACACGATAGAAATCAAGTAATTTTCTAACTTTCTGCTCCGGAAACAATAGATAACTTATAGGTTAAATTATGTTATTCGCCTTCGAACTATAGGAAAATGGTATCATTTTGTGGGCTACACTATTGCTTATAGCTTTTTCATGCAATTTTGCTGTTATACATTAAATCCAGTAGATTTAATGATTTATCGTTTGTTTCTAATATGGTCAAGAATAGATGTTGGCAATACTGTTAGCGTCTTCAATTTCTGTTTGGTGTTATTGGTCGTATCGGTGCGGTGTGTACTGCGTCATTTGTTTGATGCGTCTACGCGTCGTAGACGTGGCGTAGCTACGCGCGTAGGCTGTGTAGGCCAAAACGTCAATACGTTTACGGTCAACTAAGTGTTTTAATTAATGGAGCATTTTGTGCTATTTTCTCCTTCATACTTTTGATAAACATATTATTAAGCGTTTACCAACTCCTCTGTTAAAGGCAAGGTCGAAAAATATTTTGGTACAAACCTAGCTACCCTGAACTGTACCGAGCTACTATCGGCTGTACTTTGTGATGTTGGTAAGAACTCATAGTGAACCCACCTTGTCAAATAAAAACGTCACTTTTAGTGTGAACTATTTTCTAAAAGTGACGTTTCAGTTCGAATTCGTATACTTTTAAGCTGTAACACATACACTGGCGATTTTCACTCGCACTCGTCGCTAAATACATAATAACAGGCGCTCGGGTTGATCTTCACATTAAGCCGCGCTTACCACGGTTGGTCCGTGGATGGATGACCGCGTGTACCTATTACATACCGAGTTCCCTCAATGCCTCAGTAATCACGTTAAGCTGCTTACTGCTGACAGTAGTTAAACGTATCTAGTTCGTGTTCCGAAAGTCTGACAATAAGCCTTACAAGCGGGTATCGTATGATTACCCTGTATTAACTGGGTTGTGGCGGTCAGATAGGCAGACGCTCCATGTACAATACAAGTTCAGCTGCATCCGGTTATATTGGATGCCGACTATAACATAGTTGAAAAAAGGCGGGCAGAGATGCACGCACAAATTCAAAATCGTATCAAATCACGTGAATAGGTTTCGTAGTGCGTGCTTAACTTTATTGAGCTTCAAACTGTAAAAACCGTAGCCATATTTTTATCATGGGTATTCGCGTCGTGTGTTTCCTAATCTCGATTTAATTAATATCAAAATAGTTTCTGAATATTTATATTACGCAATGGTATTGACTCGAAAAATTTAAAGAAAAACACATTTATGTATAAAATTATAATGTTAATTTAAGTTTCGTGTTTTATGAGATGACACCACCTGTTATACATAAACCTCTTCTTAGCCAACTTAATTAAATATGTACGCGATCGTGAGTTTATTGTGAATTTATTTTTACTGTTTTCATATAATTATGGGTGAGGAGAGATTATATTAGTAGGTATCTCAAAGTAGATCTTGGTCAGTGCAGCATGTAGATAGGTTATTTATTCTGTTAAGGACCACAGAAGGAACAATCATAATAGTAACTAACTACGCTCTACAAGTATTTTGACGAGGCACTTTATTTTATGTCAAAACACACATTGGCTACGTATAAAGGTTTTTATAAGATTAATGCAACTTTAGCGTGAAATAGCCAGTTTACCGTCAGTTTATAAGTGGAAAGTTTATCATAAACAAAAGCTACAAGCGTCAAGTCAGTCTCAAGTCATCGGTCGGTCGTTCGCTCTCGAGTCTCGGTCTAGACGTAGAAACTGGAAATGATGTGAAATGATTCAAAATTTCAGCGATAAGCGGCTGCAGTCGTAACACGTGTGGCTCGGCAACGAATGATGAATCCTTAATAGCCATCATTCTCTTCCGACGATTCATGTAAACGAGCTCACCGCATCATCACGCACCACTTGCGTCATCCGGGGAAAGTGCATTGATGAATTTATTGTTTAAATATTACCTATATTTAAATAAATTCACACGCTGTGGAATTTAGAATATTCTAGACGGTAACACCTCATTGATAAGTTATTTGAGTTAATTCGCTAATTATTCACAGTCATACATAAGCGAGAGTCAACTTTATTTAAAGGCTATTAATTTTCATATTTAATTTTACCGGTGGCAATAGCCACGCTTGAATAAATTCAAGATAATCATTAAGTAAGGAATAATTATATAAAGTCAGACCCTATTATTAGTATTAAGAAGTTATATCTAAAGGCATCACAAAGGTCATCTATAAATAATAGTGGGCTATGAGAAAGGGGCAATTAAGACTCTATTAAATTAACTATTTGTCACATAGTTTTTTATCATTTCTGAAGTTCATGGTAAAAAATGAAATTGACAAAATTAGTTAATAAGTAATTTTATGGCACTTAACACGGTAACACTATGTTTGAATATCAAGCGTACAAATAACTAAGTAGTTTGAAAATTGGTCGTTTAGTTAAAATTACCGTAAACAATAGACAGACTTTAGTTAAAATCCGTTACTTCACATTACATAGGTAAAGTACATAAATATTCAGACGCTGTGAGCGCCGCATGCAAATTTCCGCATTACAGTCTACTTTAAATACATTGAAGAGAGCTTGCGTAGGGACGCAGTCATTTACATGACGGATGACCATCTACAGAGATAAAGAACATAAGACGTAACCACAGCTTCATTTTTATACGAACTCAGTCGTTAGTTAAACGCAATGTAGCTTTTACTTGACATGGAGAATAATAGGAAATCGTGCAATACAATATGGTGAAAGGTTGTAAATGTTCACATTATAAAGATCATCAATGCGATTTTCACATTTTAGTGAGAACAATTTATGGATATTGCAAGTCGTTATGTAATTTATTTTATACTAGGTTTTGCCAGCGACTTTGCCCGCTACAACTCGAAAATTATCCCACCGGAAGATAACATCGGGATAAAAACTATCCTATGTGTTAATCTAGGTTATAAACTACCTGTGTACCACATTTTTTCCAAATATGTAGGTACGCTCAGTAGTTTTAGCGTGAAAGAGTAACAAACATCCTCACAAACTTTCGCGCTTATAATATTAGTAGGATTATGTATATGGAATTGATGGAGAGTTTCAATTAGCGGACTGTTTAATAATATGCGAATGATGATAAACACTGAATTGAGAAATTTCATAAATTTATCGTGAGGACTATTAAACGAAGTTTTATAGGATATTATTACTTATACTAATCTTTTTTCATACAAAAGGTCACATCTTTTGAACCAAGCAATCTCTCCTTAAAACAATCACTAAAACTAGGTATCTGATTCGGCACTCCAAAAAAAAATTACTTAAAAATTAAGATCATTAAGGGATATAAAATACCGACGAACGGCGAAATCCTTCATGCATAAAAAATCACGCATCCACTCAAAAAATTCACGCACAATTCTGACAAACAACACTGTTATCGTTAAAGAAATGAACACCGGTACTCACTAGGCGCATCTTGCCGGCTCTCGAGGGACACTTGTAGCACTATGTTACAGCAACGTGTATGTCGACGACGACGGCAAGTTAGTTGTCGCACGTGTGTATGCGGCCCGGTATCTGCGTGCACTGCGCCTGCGTGAGAACACCGCGCTCCGACGACCACCGCCGTGGTTGCGCCCGCGCACCGCCCAAACAACCAATATAGTATATAATATGACATCCGATATACCACAAGGATGTTGTCACTATGATCATTGTATACACATGGACATACGTAAGCACCAAATTAGCCGAAGGACTGGAAATAAGAGTTGAAAAACATTTTCATTGGGTAATAAGTTGATCGTTTATCAATCATTTGACTGGTTGTTCAACGACGAGTAACATGTCAGTAGCTTTAGGCTATGCTTGCTAACAATTTATAAGTGTCTTATGTTTAGATTAGTAGTTATCAACATGAGAACGTAGTGATTAGCCCACGGCCTGCGATCAACATAGTAACCTATTACCCTCACAGTACTCTTGCAACTTTCATGGGAAATTTTGTGGTTAACAGTAAAAACCAAGTAGTTGCTTATTTCGTAGTTCCCAGATTACGTTTTGTGGAAAATAAAAATCTTTCGTGTATTTACTAAAAAATAAACACTGACAAAATATGTAACACGTGAACCTACATGACATCTTGCCTTCTGGGCCATTGGATGTCGATCGGGATGCTTTAGTTGCTCTGTTGCAAACCAACCTGTTAGAATTTTAATTTGATAAAACCCATTAAAGCTTTGACCTGCTTATAAAGCATCCTTAGACTCAACATGTGCTGTGACATCACAAGATGAGTGTGCATAACAAAATGGGTGATACGCTACATAGCAATTAGGTAGAGTATGACTTCAACACCGGTTTATCTTAGGTATTGCACAATATTGGGATCCTTAACTGCGCAAACGTTAGGTAAACATTTTAAATGAATCCTACACTTCCGTGTAAAAAGTGTTGACATGTAGTATACCTACCTCAGGATAAGGGCATAACACGTCTGCATATATTGTTGCTGTTTGTAAACAACTTTTTCTTCAGCCATGTTAATTCAGTGTGTAAAGGCATCAACGCGTACTAGATTATTATTACAGCTAAACACATCTTAAGTGCAAACACAAACATACGCAATCCTCGTCAAGTGAATTCGGCACACCTATGTAACATAGTTAATGCATTTTCTCGTGTAACCCCACTGAACACTACAAAGACAGTGTTAAAGATGTATGACTAATACGAATAAAATGAGTGTGAAGCTAAATTATGTCAAATACGGAATACATGTTTACCAGAATTGTTAAACGTAATAGGTAATGTACTTATAACAATAAAAATGTACTACTCAGAATGTAGACTCGTATTTATGAACTTCGTTCGCACCGATCGTAACTGCAAGCTAGAAAGTGGTTCTGAACGACCCTATAACCTTGTCACTTCCACTTGCCAGCTTTCATGCCCTATTGAGTAGTTCTCATCTTCATCAGTTCTCTATACGCTGCGTATCCTCGCTGGCAATTATGTGTCAAAAGCTTCGCCATCATTCGATATTAATCTTGAGATATTAATACAAACAAACTCGATGTGGCGCTTCGCCAAAATTGCTACCCTTTCGGCAGGCAGTTAGTATACCTGTATATATTATGTATTTGACTGGTATTTTATTAAATAAAAGGCCAACTTAGCTGCTTTCTCTACAGCAAATCGCCAAGTGAATTCATGAATTCATGAATACTAAATACAGCATCAGTATATAAATAATTATCAGAAATATTATTTTAAAATTCTGTCATGTCTATTACATTTTAATTTTGCGAGAAAAGAGGTGGAATAAAATATGTGTAGTATTTATTCGGGGTCAAAGCGCAGCGACCGAGGGGCGCGCCGCGTCGGCCGCGGGTTCGCGCGATGTATGGACTTTCTTTTCCGTAACCTTAAACCGGGTCCTAACAGCACAGGCGGGGCGAGAGCGACTCTTTACGCGACAATCGAGATTTGTTTGAAAGTTTTAGCGGTTCGAAAGGATCATATTCTGTTGATCTAGAGTCGGAAGTGATTCCGGTCCTTTACATAAATCTCGAAACGAGGACCGGTTTTTAGAATGATGACATAATTTATTAATATAGGAATGTTGAAATCGCTCTTTACAATATTCTCAACTAAAACAGCTTCTTTCTTTATTGTGTGGTTAGTGCGAAACCTGGTGTCAGCGTTTTTATGCTACTCATGGGCCTTTTTAAATTTATTTTTTTGGCTGGTGGAAAATCATCAAAACACCCCTCCCTCTCTTGGGCAGAGCGAAAGGGAGTGTCAGACTTCTACTGACTAAAAACCACTCATGTTCCTTCTTAGCCCTATATGTCGAGGCCGCAGTAACTTGTGTACAACCCGCAGCCCCTACTCATGGGCCTTGGCTTGGCCTTAGGTACATGCTGTCAAGAAATATCTGTCAGGCGTGCTGGTTTCTTAACGATATTTTCCTTCACCGAAGCCAGTGATAAATACTCTACACTAATTTTTCAGGTTCATGTGCGTACTGTACGCACATGAACCTGAAAAATCAGAGGTGCGACAGTCACACCACATAGCTATCAAAACAACACGCTGATTCAATATTAGACTAAAAAATTGAAATAAGCCCGCGTTGCTTTTGGGTGCGTTAATTTGACAACAATTTCTTTAACGGAGTGATTGTGGCTGTCACAGTTTATGAAGCCAGTGATAAATACTCTACACTAATTTTTCAGGTTCATGTGCGTACTGTACGCACATGAACCTGAAAAATCAGAGGTGCGACAGTCACACCACATAGCTATCAAAACAACACGCTGATTCAATATTAGACTAAAAAATTGAAATAAGCCCGCGTTGCTTTTGGGTGCGTTAATTTGACAACAATTTCTTTAACGGAGTGATTGTGGCTGTCACAGTTTATGTGAACATGAACAATAAAATTAAATGCGGGTATTCTAATATATTTATACTACACCTGCTTGGAAAGTACCTTGATACTTAATCAAATTTACGGTAGAAAGTACGTCATTGCATATCGAACAAATATGCGGGGAGAAAACGCATCTGAGCGGGAGAGAAAAGTGTATGAAAATCCATTTCTTACGTGGTTTTTTTTTTTTAATTTTGGGTAAGACTATGCGCCGGTAACCTAAATATCAAAAGCCAAAAAGTATTTACAGTGAGTTTTTATCTCCAAGTTCGCAAAATGGCACTGGCCACTAGCTGTGTGTTGGATGGGGTCGGGCTGGCAGTGCGACCCTGCGGCGTAAACAATTTGAAAAAAGAACATGTAAAAATTGCAGACGCCATTGGCGCCATTTTCAATTTGTGTGTTGTTTGAGGATTCAGTTTTCGTAGAAAGTAAAATAAAACTATCAAAATGATAAGTAGTGATAGTGATGATGAAGATTTTTCAACTCCGCCGCAGTTGAAGGAAACAGCAAAAATGCTGATTGATAACCTTTTACCACAGAAATCAATTAAAAAATATAATAAAACTTATAACGATTTTTTGCAATGGAAAAGTGAAAAAAATGCGGCATCTTTTTCTGAAACAGTTTTGCTAGCTTATTTCAGTGAAAAAGCGCAAAAATACAAACCAAGTACGTTATGGTCTATGTACTCAATGTTGAAAAGTACTATATTGACAAGAAACGACATAAATATTCAAGAATACAAAAAACTTACAGCATTTCTGAAAAGAAAGTCGGAGGGATTCCGTAGTAAGAAATCAAAAGTGCTTACTACAAAGGATGTTTATTCCTTTTTGCAGAATGCTCCAGATGACAAATATTTGTTGATGAAGGTAAGTTTATGAACAAAATGCACTGGTTTATGATTTATTACGTACCTATTTATGAGTAGAAATCTAATAGGTTTTCATGTTTGATATTTTTGTTTACAGGTTATTTTGATTTTAGGAGTAAATGGGGCCTGTCGTTCGCAAGAACTTGTGGATATGACAACAGACGATATCGAAATCCTCGAAAATGGAATAATTGTCAATATTCCTAACACAAAAACCAAAATTCAGCGATCATTTGTTATATCAGGCTTATTTTATGAGATAATGAAGAAATATAACGAAATTCGCCCCAGTGACCCCAAAACCAATCGGGTTTTACTACAATATAAAAACAAAAAATGTACGAAACAAGTAATTGGGAAAAACAAAATAAGTACTGTGCCAAGAGAAATAGCTTCCTACCTTAATTTACTCAACCCACTAGAATACACTGGCCACTGCTTTCGCAGAACTTCAGCGACTATTCTTGCCGATACTGGTGCTGATTTAACCACAATAAAACGCCACGGTGGTTGGAAATCGTCCGCTGTTGCAGAAGGTTACATAGAGAATTCCGTAGGAAACAAAACACGAATAAATAACCAAATATCGGGATCGATTAATGTGCATCAAGACTCATCTCCTCAACCATCAACGAGCGCGGCGATGCCAAATGCTCCTCAGCAGCCAGTTGCCCCTTTGGCACCACAGCCTTCTACGAGCGCAGTGCCAACAGCACAGCCAGTTATTCCTCCTACATTGTCGCAAACATCTCAAACAATCATTAATGGAAAAAGTGTTACATTAAGCTTCACTAACTGCAACAATTTCAATATAAATTTCAATTAGTAAAGATTTAGTTTTTTATTTTCCTCGTAGGTGTAGTATAAAGCACTATGTATCACTCGAGAGAAAGCGCGATTCCCGATCTCGGGTGTTTTAAAGCCCTCCCCTACGGCTCGGGCTTCAAACGACACCCTCGACGGTAATCGGTCACTTTCTCCTCTCGGTGAACAATGTACTATTCTTGTATGTAGCATTATATCGTCTTAAGTTCTAAACACTTTCCAGCTTCGCCACACAACCCTAGTCCTCGTTTTGAAAACGTGCTATTGGAGCCATAATGCCTGCGCGGTCAGTATCTCTATTGTGTTCTGTTTTGTTCATTAATTTTCTTAAACAATTGGCGGTTCATAATTCTTTTCAAAACCGGAACGTTTATCCAGATTGTTCCTTTAATCTAATGTTGATAGCATCGAAGTTGTGGGAGAAATGTAGCGTATAGTTAATTAAAAATCAGTAGGTTTTAGATTACATAACAGATGCTAAAAATGCTTAGAATTTTATTATTCTAATAGGTTTCTTTTATGTGTATCTGTCGCTGCCCCCTCAACTCCACCTGTACATTGTATATTAAAATAGCAGATTTCTTATCGTGTCATTGATAAGAAATCTGCTATTTCTGAGCTTATGTGTAGATATAATAGAAGATAGAACAAATAAAGATGATTTGATTTGATAATAAATGCTAAAAAAAACATAAATTTGAATGCCTGTTTTCAAAAATTATGCATTAATTGCTCAGTTTTTATTTGTCATTAAAAGGAGAAAGAGCAAAATGGTCTATGAGCGGCCAACAACGAAATAGGTATTAAATGAAAGTACTATTACTAAGGACTAACTTTTACTATGAACGTAACATTGCAGCTCATTTAGAAAAAAAAATACATATAGGTAAAATACTTAGATAATAAGTGCAAGAAAATGTGCAAACCCATTTTATAAAATACTTATTAACATTAGTTTATGTCTTCAAAAGTATTTCAAAACGTTGTCAGCATACCGTTTACAAGACTCAGCTCAACAATGGGTTTACTACATGGACTACCTGAGTTCGAACGGCCCAATCAGCTTCGAGTGCAAACAAAAGAGCCGAGGTGTGGGGTGCGTGTGCGTCACTCGGCGCAGTCCTTCGTTTACCCTTGTGACGTTGTGTACTGTGCGCTCATCTACGGATTCTTTTTCAAACGTTTTGACCCTGGCTACCCTCTGGACTGTGTTTCTTCCTAACCTGATAACCTGGCTATTAACTCTGAACTTCTGTACGTTTGTGCTTGTGTACTTGGACTCTGGACTTGTGTACGCCAACGGAACATTATTGAAAAATGGCAGAAAATCGACCTATATGTGTTTTGTGCAATCGATCAGTGGTTAATAGAAGAAGGTTAGAAATAACCCATGCTCTTTTTGAGGAAAATGCTGCCAATGCTCAATATATTATTGAAGCTATAGCTCCACAGCAAGTAAGTATTTTTAGACTATTTTTTGGTTGTTTTTACCCGTATGTACGCACCCTATAGCGGTGATGGCCTCATAATATTGTGTCACGATGTGCATATGCGACACATCGTTGGGTGAAGTGTGGGCTCTTTATTGAAAGTCCACGTTACAGTTTTGATTGTATTTTTATGTACGTCCTTTTAGTGAATTATGTTATTTCCTTAAGCGTATGGTTCTTTTCTAACAATACTTAAGTTATAGTCAAAACAGATCTTCTCTCTCTTTTACACACATGGTGCATATGGAAACAGAGCCAACGTTATCTAGCTTCGAAATATAATAGAGGCCAACCACTCATTAACAATGCGTATGAGCATGACTCATTCGTCACGTTGAAAAAGAGCTCGGCATGTTCTACTATACAACACATGATTTAACTGAAACTGCTGTGAGTTTTAAATACTATGTTATAAACTATTTTCCTTTTCAGGTTGAATACAACGGCCGAGAATACGTTTGTCGACCCTGTTGGCAACGAGCTCAACGGGCTGTGCAGCCAAACAATAACCCTGCCCCGCACGAATGTGTTCTTCAAGTGGAAGAATATTCACGAGTGCCTAGCACCTCGGCAAACTGTATGTTTGACAGATGCCGTAGTGTTTCACGTCGTCGAATGCCTGAGAATGTAAGGATTACTCTTATGTTACATTCTAACTTATTCATACCAGACAGTGCCAGAATATGTGATGCACATTTAACATCAAATGATTGGGAAGAGCTCATTGATAGTCCAAATCTCAGACATGATTTTAACAGCTCTCATTTTGTGCAAATACTAGAGCTTTTTAAAAAAGCTGTTTTAAATAAAAATATTCTGGACTTTGAAGATATTGCAAATATGGATCCTAATGAGATTCATATTCGATTGGGCGTTAGCAGAGATCAATTCAATACAATCTTGGAACAAACGCCTTCTTTGTCTGAGTCAAACGCCAAAACAAAACTAGCCATTTATTTAATGAAGTTGCGAACTGGTGACAGCAACGAGAGATTAGCCACGCTCTTTAACATAAGTAGAAGGACTCTAGAAAGGCATTTAAAAACCGCGCGTGATGCTATATCTCTGGATTTTAAGCCACGACACCTGGGACTCGACCATTTAAATAGAAGAATGGTCGCTGACCGTAATCTTATTGTACCAAACGCGTTATTTGGAAATCCCGAGTCTTCTCCAGAAGAAAGGAAGGCAGTAACAATCATGGATGGAACATATATTTATATACAGAAGAGCTCCAACTTTTCGTTCCAGCGACAGACCTACAGTCTACACAAATACGAAAATCTATTAAAACCGTTCTTAATGGTGTGTTCCGATGGGCATATAATTGATGTTTGCGGGCCCTATGCTGCTACCGACTCAGATGCCAGTATTTTGGAAAGAATTATAAATGACGAAGAAGGCACATTTCACTGGTTTTACCGGGCTGGCGACATATTCATTTTAGATCGTGGGTTTAGAGACGTCTGTGGCGATTTGGAGCGATGCAACTACAGTGCCTATATGCCAGAAACCAAAGACCGCGGTGCAGACCAGCTTACTACTGAACAGGCCAATAGAACTAGGCTGGTAACTCTATGCCGCTGGGTAGTGGAAGTTATAAATGGCAGGTTCAAGCGAGATTTCAAATTGTTTAGGCAAGAATATTTTAATCGCGCCTTAAGTCACATGTTTGAGGACTTTCAAAACGCAGCGGCACTCATCAATGCGTTCCAAACACCAATACAAGATAGTATTCATGCATCATCGTTCGTAAATATAATTAATGAACGTTTTGAAATACCGAACCTCTTAGCGGACTATGTTATCCGTCATAACATAAATAGACAGAGGGCATCATTTGAAAGACTCAGCAGCGACCAACCTATTTTTGAAGACTTTCCGGTTTTTTCTGAAGAAGACCTAATTCTGTTTGCACTTGGCACATACCAAATCAAGTTGGCTCGCAGCTACTACGCTGAACACTTAATTGAAGGCTTATACAATATCGAAGTATACCGGGAGCGACAAATAAGTCAGCTCAGAGATTTTATTGAAGAAGAAGATATTTGGTTATTACGTGTGCGAATACAATCTAGACATCTAAGGTCCAGAATATATTATTCTTATATTGTAATTAACCGACAAAGACAAAATAGAGAAGCAATTGCTCATTATTATTGCAGTTGTTTGAGTGGAAGGCGCACAATCGGTTGTTGCGCACACGTTATGTGTGTAGTGTGGTATCTGGCATGGGCTAGACATCAAGACGAGGATATTTTATTACCGGCATCAGAACTCAGTGCTATTATTGTACATTAAATGTATGAATGTGGACGAGGCAAAAGGAGTATGTAAGGATCGTAGCAAGTGGCGTTCTGTGGTTTCTGCCTACCCCCATGGGAAAAGGGCGTGAGTTTATGTATGTAAATGTATGTAAAATAAATGTATTGAAGTAAACAAGTCATTTTATTTTATTTCCTTATTTTTAAGACTAAATCTTAGTAATTAATACGCTAAATCACAGGCTTACATATCTAAAATAAAAATGTATTTAGTTCCATTAATAATGACACTACAGATATAAAACTTCTTGAACCCGTTATTGTAGGGTGATATTAAACCAAAAAAAAATAAAATGTTCCTGGCCGCTGATAGACCAAGTGCCGTACGATTTTGCCCATTCTCCTTTAAAGTGAATAAATGCTTTTTTGAACAAGTGATTGCATGTCATTTTTGGTTTAGACTTCAAAATCAAATCACTACTTACATATTTGACGGCACGGTTCTCGCAGTGGCTGATCGGTTGGACTGTTGCGCTGAGTGTCGCGGGTTCGATTCCCGCACGGAACAAATATTTGTATGGCCTACAGATATTTGTTTCGGGTCTGGGTGTATTTGTGTATGTGAAGTTTAAATATTTGTAATCGCACCCACGATACAGGAGAAATTTCTAGTGTGGGGCAACGTTTAAAAAAAAAACAAATTATAATTTACTACTTAGTTATACTTCCTTGCTTTATAGTAACTTTAACCAAATATTAACAGAAAACTCCGTCGAAGGAGCAAATTGTAGAGCTACACTAATGATTAAATCAAAGGTGACCATTGAATGTTGATATGTTGGACACCTGTTCAGTAAAGCCTACGAGAAAAGACTATAAGTTTAAGCAAAAAACCTGAACAAATCGACATAATATGTGTATGTTTACATAATTGAATCTCATTAAAAGACTTTTAAGCAAAGCAAATCGCATAAACCATTGTTTCGTTGAGTGGAAACTAAGAGAGAGTTTATTCGATTTCGTCATTCCATTAATAAGAAGTGGGTACTAATCAACGAATGACAAATTGAAGTGTAAAATTCTTGGGTAACACACGTTCCTGTCAATAGAGACGTCAAATAACAATTAATCATTTTTTGATGGGCTCGAAGCAAAACGCCTATGAGCATGATTGGTGAGTTTTGTGAAAAGTGACGTGTGTGTTTACAGAATACTCGTCACATAAAAGCTCAGTTTAAGTGCTTACTTAACTAATTAATAGACAAAAGTAAGACGTAAAGTGATATGTTTATTGGAGAGTGTAAATTATTTATGGCTAGTGTCTCCAATAAACATATCGTTTTACGTCTTATTTGTATTCCATTAGATAAGATGAGAATTGATGGCATCACAATGTGTTGTGGGCCGAAGAGTATTTTGACCCATCTGCCACAGTTTTATTTACCGTAGGGCAATATTTAAAATTGGAGGTATTAGATGCAATGGACATAGGTAGGCACCTTACCTACCGAGTATTATTATTATTAGTATACAGTTATTGAGTAAAATTGAAGTGTAGTATAAAAGTAAAATATAAAGTACCTAGAATGCAGGTGACTAATATCTTGAGTCCTGCTTGACTTGACACATGTAATAAACTTAAGAATCAATATAACAACGAACATGTTAAATAACATATTTTATGAATGAATTCTTGGCCGATTCATTCTTTTCTTTTGTTGCAGACACACTTGACGGAGGTGTCAGTGTTTTTACAGTTTTATTGTAATTTCGTAATAGTGTGAGGCTTTCTCCGGGTGTGTCATTTACATACATGCGCACATTTTTGTTTGCTTTACAGATTTCACCATAAGTCGCACGTACCCACGCGAGACCTGCCGTCTCGAGGGTATAAGAACAATTAGAGACTCATCAATGAACTGTTTACATTGCACTTCGCACCACGTTGTATGTACTCGCTCGACACAATCAGATGCTTGCGAAATATTTACAACGTGTAATGCCCAAAGGGCTGTTGGCATTCCAATTGCAGTATAATAATAAGTACTTATGTTATGTTCAGGTGTCGGTTTTGCAAACTGTTATGATATATGTGCTAATGATAGGCGTTAAATAAAGATTTATGAACAGCTAATTTAATAGCATGATACATTTAACCTTAATAATTTAATTAGAGAGTTATTACATATTTAATTTTAATCATCTCGGGACGTTTTATAAATAAATTAGTATGGATAAGGATAGTTAACTAAAAAAATCGAATTAGTCCGTCAGATAGATTTCCAAAAAATATTGGAAACAATGAAGACGATACAGTGCTTTGAAAACTCGTGTGGCGTCATATTCTAAGACATTAGTATGACATTTTTAGCGGTTAGTGACGTCACAAGCCCCCACTCAAATCTTTATCTTCTTAAATTTTGATTTGGTATCCAATATTTTTGGATAATCTAACAGATCGACTAATTAGAATCATAATGTTTTTAAGTCAGTAAACATCCATAATATACGAGTCATCGCCATCGCTATCTACTTGACAAAGTAATAACTTCTGTCTAATGTATTGCTTAAGCTCTACTTTGTCATAATCATTCACAACAAAGTTATTGTGTAGTTTACCTACTTGTGTAAATTATGCGTGAATTCATAAAATTAACAATAAAGTATGTAATAACACTTTACCTACATAGCCAGACTTAATAATACGAAATGCTTGAGAATGAGATGAGTGCTCATAGTTACCGCATTAACTGAACAAGCATATGAATATACCAGGTCAATACCTATACATAAGGAAAATTTTATAGTTATTAGGAATATACTTTTCGAGATGGCTCCCAGCTTTCTAAAAGTATTGTTTTCTTGGTTTTCATACAACATTTCATCCCTCCTGTAATTCCAGAAAGGTAGGGGTCTACTTAATACATAGTAGGCCACATTTCGCCAGATACGTTTACCTCCTTTAGGGGGCGTGCCTATTGCCATCAACCGGGCACACATTGAAAATCTGTGGCCGCTACTGAGCAATCACTCATGGAGAAACAAAAAAATAATTTGCCTGACCCAATAACTGAATCCGGCACAAGGGCTAAGAAGGAGCCCGTCTGGACTGCGGGTCCCGTCGGGGCTGCCCAGATACCGCGGACTCGCCAGAAAGGGCTAGGAAGGAACATAAGTGGATTTTAGTCAGTAGAACTCTGACACTCCCTACCGGTCTGCCCAGAGCGGGAGGAGTCACTTGATGATTCCTAATTCCTACCATCCAAAAAAAGTAGAACATTATGTTTCCTGTCGGTCTACCTACATCACGTGCTCCTTCTTGAATCGATGACTCATATTTTGTTAGACCAGTTTGTAGCTACCTGAACAGCTCTATCGTTTGCTTCATTCAGGTCCTGGAGGATGCAGTTAGTAGTTCACGACCGGTAAGAGAAGAGGTGTGGCATATACTGTGTTGTGGCTCCATACTCGCATTGCACTCATGGTCTAAGAGACCACTTATTTATAGGCAAGTTTAGCAAAGGCGTATTTGTTTATAAATTATATTTGATAAGAAATACGTCTCATCTGGTTATCAGAGTTGTGAAGGTCGATCTTCACCGTCTCCTCTACTATCAAGAAATAATGAAATCTGCCAAGTTCCTATTCTATATCTGAGTATCTAATCGATTGAGGATGAATCGATCGCCAAAATTAAATATCAATGTCTTACAGGTGGATCACCAAACATAGTGGGTATAAATGTAAGTAGGTAAAGGAACCTGTTCTTTGTTGAAAGTTCATCGTAACACAATAGGTGCATCTGCAACGGTTGTGTTGTTGCATAAGCGGTCCGCGTCGGCTGAGGAGATTTATAGTATAATATTTTGATTGCATTTAAAATGTAGTAAGTAGGTAATGCTAACTATAAATAAACTGAATGCATAACAACATAGATCAAGGACAAGTTATTAACCAAAGTAAACAACAAAAAATGCCTCGAACATTTTTTGTTGTTTACTTTGGTTAATAAGGGCATCACAAAATCTTACTCTTCCTTTAACTTCCTTTAACTACTTTCGGTTACAGTCACTATTCGGACATCCTAAAATAAGCCCATTACCACAAACTAACCATTTACCAAAAATTTTACTGTACAAATGGAAGATACTATGTAAAATCTACCGTTTGTGGCATTGGGCAATCTTTGGTAATTGTGTCACTAAATCAACAGCGGGAAAAATGTATCCAACCAGTTAGTCCCATTAAAATATCTCATTTCTACTCAGAAGGGCTATTAAGTGGTTATATAAAATTTAGATACAGGTTTATAAACGCAGGTAATTTAGTTCGTAAGAAATATATCTTTAGAAAACACTTAGTAATAGTAATTTTAAAACCTTTATTTCATCCATCCTTTCACAGTGCAAGAGCTCACTTTACATAGCTACACATTTTAATAAAACTAAAGTTGTGAAATAGTAATTTAGTTAAGTTATTATTACAGTTTGTGGTTTTTTTAATTACTTTAACAACTTGATACCTTCTTGTATTTAATTAAAACATAGATGACACAAAAAAAGAAAAACAATAGGTAGGTATGCCTGTTTTAATTTTTATCTGTAAAAAAATTTGAAACAATCACCTTATGCAATCGTCGATCTTGATTCGGTTTAAAGTATTTACCTAATAATAATATCGTAATGAGCCTAAGTGAAGTAATTTTATGGCTAATTAACAATAGATTTCAGGTTGGTAAGTAATTTTAAAATATCAAGGTACACGTAGGTAAGTATGTATGGATAAAAATTGTCGATTGGTTGTTCGTGCAAGGTAAACTTAATGATATGGTAATATAATCATTTAGGTGGGATGATAATACGTACTTAAATTAAATTAGGTACACGTTTACGTCTAAACGCTAGACAACACATTTCTCACAGCAATATTTATTTTTACTATTATTTGACATTTATTTTTATTATCATTACATTTTTATGTCATTGTAATTCATTGATTGGCACTAATTTTAAATGTTTACTGCCCAATTTCTCATCATAATTAGTATCTAAGTGAAGGATAAACGATTAGTAAAGTTATGGGATAGAAATATAAGATAACATGACGCCTGTAATCCCGAAGGGTTACGCAGAGGTATATCTAATAGTACATTCACATTTGTCCAGTTATGTGTAAGTCCCATGTAATAGGGGGCGAGCCTTTTGCCATCTAACGGGCACAAATCCAGACACCATGGCTGCTACTGAGAAATTCCTAATGGAAAACCCAATAACACTTTGCCCGACCAAGGAACCTAACTCAGGACTTCTAGCTCAGCAGTCACACTCGCGTCCACTACATCAACGAGGCAATCACTTTTCCATGTCATCATGACGCTTTCGATATATTTCAAGGCATCATCACAAAATACATTCTGATCTATTTCCCTTACACGCGTGGGAAAGTAATTTCCTTGAGTTTTCATGTTCACTTCGGAATGCATTAGTTTTATATCATAGACTTCTTTTATTATTATTATTCATCTTTATTTTTTATACCCGACGTGGTCATCGAACCAAAATTCAAGGAATACAATTTCTAAAATGTAATTAGCACAAACAGCACGCCTGTTTTCTCACAAAGTTAGGCAGAGGTGAGGTTAGGGGGAGGTTAGGTTGGGTACCTGTGGTACACTCACTTCGTCCATTATATTGATTTAATAGGAGACGAGCCTGTTGCCATTAAAAGCACGAATGCAGGCAATGTAATATACAGTTAGATCATGTGTTGACAGGCCCTTTTTTTGGGGGGTGGGAAATCACCAAATGACTCCTCACCGCTCTGGGCAGAGCGATAGGGAGTGTAAGACTTCTACTGACTAAAAACCACCCATGTTCCTTCTTAGCCCTTTATGCCGAGGCCGCGGTATTTCTTTTAAACAATCCGCAGCAGGGCCTTCTATGTGTAAATCCGATTGGGTATCTATTGAGCATTTGCTAAGGGTGCCACGTAGAGGAGCTGCGCGAGGTTGTTCCTGGCATATTTGCCCCGCAGTGGAGCCCCGTGTCCTTGCCTACCCCAAAGGGACTCCCATGTCTCGTGGTGCTTTCGGACGCTTTCAGCTGAATCGCGACGATGCTCCTGAAAAGTTATGGAAAGGGCACATCTCAGCATCTGATTTTACAATTAATATAAAAAAAAAAATTGTTTTATTTACGAAGTTCCGCTGTGAAATCATACCTCTTGTTGAATACACTTTACTCTCATCTGATTTTTTAGTTCTCTCAAGTAGTCCATGTTGACCGATTCACGCCATCTGTAAAAAGCAATCGACCATTTATGTTTGACGGCACGGTTGGCACAGTGGCTCAAGCAATGGACTGCTGAGCTGCGTGTCGCGGGTTCGATTCCCGCTAGGAACAAATATTTATATGACCTACAGATAGTTGTTCCAGGTCTGGGTATTTGTGTATGTGAGTTTAAATGTTTGTGAACGCACCCACGATACAGGAGAAATTCCTAGTGTGTGGCAAAGTTTTTTTAAACATGTAGTAGGTACTTTTACTCGGTACTTTATTCATGAACTCTTATTGTCGCACTGCTGAGCAAAAGCCTCCACCATAGCTGTTCAGTCTGCTCTCCTTGCGGTTTTCTCATTCGCCCACAAACGTTTCTAAGTATTTTTATTACAAGTTTAATAATGAGCTTGAGGCGAAACCGGCCTACGATGATTTTATTATCAATACCATAGATCAGCATCACTAAAGCCTATTGTAAGGAGGTCACGGTTCAAAGGCAGCTTGAAATACATTACCATTTATCTGAATTACGTAGTTACTCATCGATATCTATGCCGAGGTGTCAACGATCATTATCAACAACTGACGGTCTTGAGGCTCACGTCACCGGTCTAATGAAAGCCGTTAATCTTAGTGGTGTATGGACCATAGACACGAACCGGTAGAAAGCCGTGATGCAACCTCTGCCTTACCGGAGTGGTGACCAAACATTGCCTACCGTTAGATATGTAACTCGAATCATCGCACCGGAAACTTATGTGTAAATATTTCTAAGATAATCACGGTATTCAAGATCAAACATCACATTAGAGTTCATAGGCGGTTCACTTACTACTAGATAAGTAATGATTTTAACATTTGATATAAATCTATTAGTGCACCTGTTTGGTTAATGCTACGGTAATTTAATTAGGTAGGTACTATATAATTTAGTAACTTCATCTATATCTAAAAATAAGTCTTTGTTTTTTTTATAGAAAAGCTAGTGCACGTCACGTGGTTTCACCCGCGTAGTTCCCGTTCCCGTGGGAATACATGGATAAAAGTAGCCTATGTCACCCGGAGATAGTGTAGCTTCCTAACGGTGAAAGAAATTTTCAAATCAGTCCAATAGTTTCGCAACCTATTCCTTATAAACAAACAAATCTTTCCTCTTTATAATATTAGTGTAGATAACTGAATCGATTAACAATCATCTATTATACATACATACCTATCTAAAAAATAGCACTCATCAATTCTCATAAAAACCACCACACACACAGATTATAAATAAACAGGCAATGGAATTTCCGAATCGCGGCTCATAATTCAATATTACAATATGATTTACGAAAAAAGTGTTACGACATCAGCTGACATTTTACACGCGAATAAATTTACGATTCGGAAAAACGTGTCATGCAACTGTGCAAGTCTTCGGCAAATTACTTACCTACGTTAATAAAAAGCTTATAGGTAAGCAATGCTTCAGTCAGACTTTATGAAGCCAGTGGAGCTAATCGATTTGTTAAACGAGTCAAATGCCATGATCTTATAAATTGAATTCTATTATTTTCTGTGACCTTGGTTAACTCCTATTATGCGCATAGAAACTTATAGAAGTTATCGATGAAAAAATTGCGAATTCATGCCACGATAGATCATGTCACAGAGAATAGGTACCTAATCAGCACTTGTAATACTAACAATCGCGTTTATTAGTTTCATACGTACTGGCAGGATTGATCGGCTTGTCTTGTGACATCGCTGGATGGCAACGTGCGTGCGCCAACGCGTCGTCTTCTGGCTAGAAGTGGCACAAGTTCAACTCCGCCAGTTACGTGTAAAATTGCTGTCTCAGGTGTAAGCTTTTTTTCAGGCACAACTACAGCTTCAGCTCCACTATCGTAACTATCATCGATTAGTAATTTTGTTACTTTTTCACCATTAGTTAATCTCTTAACAAATCTGGTTTTCTTTGGACTCCGTCTGCAATCTCCATTACCACCGGAAGAAACTTCGTGTTTAACTTTTACGTCTAGACTAAATCTCCTGTGGTCCGGAGATTTTCTCTGCGGACCTCCATTGTATTTAATTTTTGGTAATTTTTCAACATTTGGCGGTTTTACATTTTCCTTATTAGGCAAATCTTCTCTGAAATCGTCGTCTCCCTTTACTTTAGGTAAAGCAAGCGAAGATTTTTCGTTGCGCCTGCCAGCCCCATCCATTTTCGTAAAAAGGTCATTATCTGTCCAACCCTGAAGATAAAAAGTAAAAATAAATATATAATAAGTCCTTTCTGAATATTTTTAACTTTGTTTTAATACGGACCATAGAGTTAGAGAAATTTAGTCCAACATTTCGGGGGTTCCTCCATATAGTGCCACCTGGCCCTGGTTTACCCCAAGGACCTTCCATGGTATGCTGAAAACAATAAATGAGTTTTAATAATATCTACTGTTACTTAAAAATATTCGACTTTTGTTCTTACCATTTTGCGTTCGACTTTTGTTCTTACCATTTTGCGTTCATATTCCAAATTCTTTTTCTTTTCGTCTTTTATAGCTTTCTTTTTTTTAGTTACCATCTCATCTGAAAAGTTGTTTTTATTTGTTAAACTTTGACAGTCAGTTAATTTAACAAAGATCTAACTATTAATCATAATAATATGCTTCCTCATGAATTCATGATACACACAGGTTTATGTAAGAAACTAATCTTTCATCTTACGAAATTAATGCAAAGGTTTTTCTAAACATAGACCTAGAAATATTTATCATAATTTATTATAATGTTATAGGAGTGAAAGCAGATGAGAATATCGTATCACATAACTATCTTAAAAACTCACACAATTTTAGAGACTATAGCTAGATAGATAGAATATACTTTATTGTACACCAAAATAGTTGCACAGATTTTGCTAATTATTTCTATAATTATCGCTGGATGCGACATCTTCCAGACAAACTAATATTCACATTTACCGTGGTGAAGTCTAGCACCTGCAAAACTATATACTTTATTCTCAACTTTGATGCTCTGTTAATATTTTTCAAAATTAGTAAGCTACTTGCAATCGTTAACAGACATTAGTTAAACTTACCCAATATATGTTTATAATTTTGTTGTTCGTGCTGTGTTGTTTTGTATCGTATGTCGTTGTCGACACTCTTGCGCAGCGGCTCGGCGTAGCACAGCTGTGGATCCTCTCGCAGCTTCACCGGCGTCTGCCTCTGACGACGGAGAGGGGACGTGTTCCAACGGCGACAGGCCTCGTACAAAGACACCCCCTGGAAAATTACATACTTAAGTGTATGATGGTGATACGTAATAGCTGATAGCAGAACTTCTCAGAAAGTTTCTGGTTATTTTAATAGTAATACTAAAAGCAAACTTTCTATATTCGATTTTCATCCAACAATACGTCCTTATCAGATATGTATATTTTGACCTACACAATCAAAAGCCTATGTTTAAATAACCATCCCAATTAGCTATGGTGTCGATATTCTGTTAATTAGTCTTGATCACTTCGCCATAACAAAGGCAATCAAATGAATTTTTCATATAGAAAATTGATGGAAATCGGAAACCGTGGTCAAACAAAATTTACATCTTTGATGCCATCATTAACTTGCCTGCCAGCAATCAGTTTTGTAATAAAATCGTGTCGTATAATTATGGCGATTACATTAAAGGAAGGCAGACAAGTTTTAAAAGAGAGGAAATTGCTGATGACGAAAATAAAAAATACCTTAAATGTGTGTCAACAAATTTCATATCCTCAATACGGCAGAAGCAGTCATTCGCACATTTTTTACACATCTTCGTTTCGTAACGTTACGGTGTGGTCCCGCCTTAATAACGTTCAAGTAATGAATGACCCTTTACCTTATATAGTTTTGTAGCCATCGGTCAATCGCCATATGCAACTATTTTTATGTACCGAATAATTAAGTAGGTACCTAACCAGATAACCAGTACTATTACCGAGATTAAGGAACGACGTTTTTGAAGGTATTTTACACATAATTTTCTATAACATTGGTGGTATCCAGAGCATGCGTCGCTGGCATACACCTTTGCCAATGCTTTGAGGTCACGAAACAAAATAGGTCAATCAAATCGTTATTCTCCTTCACCTTTTGAAATGAATTATTAGTATAGCGAAAAACAGAATAATTTAACAGTGAACTAACATATGCTACTAATATCCATAATTTCACAAACATAATCACGCATCTAATTAGGAAATTTTTGTTGACAACATAATAATAATTCGTCGCAAGATTAACGAGACCCACTTAACAAATTGCATGTTAGTTCAAAATGTTGAGCGAGACTTATCAAAGTAATTTGCATTAAGTAAGATTTAAATACAGATCTCATAATCATTCATAGAAAAATAATTGTTTCAATTACACGCTTGTTTTAATCAGTCAGCCGTGTAAACATTGCTACAAAGAGTAAGTTCAGAAATGCCTTTTTTTTTTTTTGGCGGTGGATAATCAACCCCTTCCGCTCTTGGGCAGAGCGAAAGGGAGTGTCAGACTTCTACTGACTAAAAACCACCCATGTTCCTTCTTAGCCCTCTATGTCGAGGCCGCGATAACTACTGTACAACCCGCGGCCCAAAGTTCAGAGATGCCTGACTTTGTTTTTCTTGAACTACAACGCAATGACTTACTTTGCGCTACGCTATGTTATTTGTTTGCTACGCGGACTGCTTCGTGGCTTGCTACGCGCTATGCTATGTTGTCTGCTACGCGGACTGCTTCGTGGTTTGCTACGCGCTACGCTATGTTGTTTGCTACGCGGACTGGTTCGTGGCTTGCTACGCTATGTTGTTTGCTACGCGGACTGCTTCGTTGCTTGCTACGCGCTACGCTACTGTGCTTGCTACGCGCTACGCTACTGTGCTTGCAACGAGCTACACTACTGTGCTTGCTACGAGCTACACTACTGTGCTTGCTACACTACGCTACAGTGCTTGATACGCCCGACGCTAAATCATTGCTTCGTATACGATAGACTCGATAGACTACATTACCTGTTACGTGCTTTGCTACACGCTTGGTTATTCTGCACTGTTAATGATACTGATAATGTGGTATTTGAGATCTAGGCTGTACCAATAGGAACTAAGCAGGGATTATAGGTAATACGAATGAAGAATTAAAAAATTCATTATTTAATGAAACGTAATACTTATAGCATTACGAATACAACTTAAGTTTGAACACCGCTGGCAGGGCGTTAGTTGACAGAGGGTTACATGCTGTAGACATTGTCATTTCAATGTCGTAGGCGCTTTCTCCGTAACAAACTCGTGTGTAATTAAGACGACAAGAATTTAATCGAATAAAGACTTCATTACAAACATTGTTTGGGAAACAGATTGACATTTAATGAAAGATGTTATTAACTCTTAGTTCAAGTGTTTTTGTCTTGTCTAATAATAAAATTAAAACATTATTGGAGGTACCCGCCTAAATTGGTTTAGGTGCAATTAAAGTTAGCATTAATATAATATCGTGCAGCAAAGCTTTCCAAGCTTTCGAAGTTATGCCTCGCCCTAATTTTTTTTATTTGGAATTTTGTATCTTGTATAAATAATATGTAGGTACTTGTACTCGTATGTAGTGTCTTGCACTTCTGGCGCAGTTCAGAGCAATTGTGAACCGCAAACAACGACCTACTGTCTGTAATATCATTATGAAAATTGCACATACCCTTAATTCGTCTTCGGGAAAGATTCCTTTGTCTCGTAGGTTGGTAAATCGGATGCCACGAGAGTTTGGAGCGCCACCGCCCGCACGTCCCCAAGGCTGATACGTCGCCAGCTCTTCACGAGCCTGTGTGCGTAGTTAACATAATTATGAGCATGACGACCTGGGTTGATTTCCTGGTCGGCAAGGTGGTATTGTGTTTTTTCAATAGCAGCTTCGGTTTCTTTGTTTGTGGGCACAAACATGTTGATGGCAAAAAACTCGCCTCTGTTACATGGGACTCGAACAAAAATATTATAATTAGATACACCTCTGTCTGACCCTTCTGAGGCGTGGTGTGAATGATCCACTTAATATAAATTATTTTCTCTAAGACTGTCTTAGGTATATTGGTTTCTTAGGGAGAATTGCACCAAAAGCTGAATTACGTTTAAACGTAATTCAGTACTCATTGTTGTGGAATATTGACACCACTTAAGCCTTTCGTTACAAAGTGTAACAAGTGTATGTACCTATCACAAAAGTTTGGGAAGGAAGTTCCAACTAAAAAGGGTTTAAACACAAAAAAAAAATTCGGAAGTCGTGTGCAATAAAGTCAATGAAAAGGCCTATTTCACCATCTACGATCAAGTTCCCTTAGGTAAGTATTAAGTATTCTGTCCCAATTTGAATTTGTTCGGTAAGTAGTAGCTATTCGGGCATCGTGAAATAGGCCCTTCGTTTTTAATAAATCATTCCTAAAATAGGTAGACGCTCCAACAGTATCTAAAAGGTTGTTTTCCTATAAACTGCTCTAATAAAGTAATAATATGTATAAATTGCTGAAAACCAGATTGTAATTAAGAAATTGGTACCTACTGGGACCTAAACAAACAGTATTTAAATTATAACTTTCAATATGAAAAGGTTAACAGTCATTTAATTATCTTCGGCAATAAGTAAATAATGGTACTTGCATGGTACTTGCTCTGCATAATAGGCTCATTTAACAGACGTATTCGTTACTCGTCTAACCTTTTGTGCCTTTGATCTTTACCCTTAACACTTGCACAATTTAATACAGAATGATAAAATCTTACTTCTTTCTTTCTAATGTAGTAGGCATTGTGTAAATACAAATTGTCTTTAGAATCAATCGAGCATAAATTAGTTATCTACATACTAAAAAAAATTGTTGACGAGGGCAAACAAAAAGTATTTAAGATTTCCAAATATAATTTTCCCAAGTAACACGATAACTTGGTAACAATGATGACACCTTCACCATAAGATTTATATCTGTGCCTCCTACTTGAATGATGAAATATAAGGTGTGGCTGCAGCCTCTTCATAACATCATATTAATGATATAAGTAATGATGTTTCAAATGCCTACTATTAATGTTTAAACGACAATAGCTAAAGGCTCACGTGATTGATCGAAAGGTTACAGGTTGAGTTCAGATGCCAGGAATGTACAAGAGGTTAAAAAAAACATTTTGCAAAAAAAGTGAAAAATTACTCAACTTTTCGCTAGTTGGTGAATTTTGTATGTTTCAAATTTAATTCAAAATAATTGTTTTTAAGCCGAAGCTCGTTTAAAAAGTGAGTTAAATAACAGTTAAAACTCAATAGCTAGAGTAAAGGTAAACATAAACGTGTTATTGGAGTTTTTGAGGAGACACTATTTACCATTGTTTCTGGTAATCAGGATCAGTCAGATAGACAGTAGCTCCGTGTAAAATATATATTCAGCTGCATCCGGTTAAACTGGAAGCCGACCTCAACATAGTTGGAAAACCACCGATAATCCCCTTACAAGAAAATTCTATAATTCTATGATGAAAATGCGAAACTTGTTGCAAAACTTTGGGCTGACTCAATTTAAATTGTCATTAAGAAATAGAAGAAGATGATGATGTGTCAGCAATCAACATTACCTTCCGCTGTTGTTCAAGATGGTCCCGTGCCCTCCACTCCCTCTTCTCACGCGCTAGGCGCTCGCCCTCCGCCCTCGTCTGCTCGGCACGACGTCGCTCCCGCGCTCGACGTCTTAGGGACCCTGACGTCGGGACACTTAGCCTCCTATACACAACGTATTATTTAGATGTGCCTGTAAGTTGGTGAACCTTAGAGCCAAACTTTTAGTCAGACTACTTACAACTTATTTCTAAAGCCATAAAATCTCTCCAGTTGGTCAGTTGCGGAGAGATCCATTTTATTTTTATTTTACGACAATTGTATTCTGGCTGGTTCTTGCATTTGGAAGGTCAGAAAGCCGCAAATCCGTTTTAGTGCAATTTTAATCGATGAGATTCCGATAAGATATTGAAATCACTAAAAATAAATTATAATTTCACTTTGCTATAACTATTTAATTCAGAATAATAATATGCTGGTGTTATGTCCACATTATAAAACTGATTAGTTCCGCACGATTATTAAACACGGCGATTTTTTTTCCATTAGTAGGTATTCTGTAATTCCTTACTGATTTAGAAAGCACAAGTATTGTCTATAGACCATAAAACGACATCTTACCTACGCAATCTTCGAGAGCGCAAAGTAAACATTTAAACTATAGGTTTCACTAAACCCAACAACTAAATTTCATATCACATAACTGAGCACGCAACAGATTCTAAGAAGTATGAACGCAGGAAAGAATGTGCACACACTGAATATGATCATTTCAGGTGTCCGGTAGTCACTGAGCGGCTTTCCGCCAACCACTGAAAGCGTCTCGCGAAGTCGCCGCGGTTACAACTGAAACTGTGCACTGTCATGAACGTTTCCATTGAGTTATGGTATCACTGCGTGATAAGTATAAATTATGATGCCTTTTTTCTGTCTGAACTCGTTTGCGAAATTTATTTTCTTTTATTGGATTATAATGTTTTCTTTCAAAATAGAATTTAGTAAGTGATAGGTACAAAATAAAAACAATACAAAATAAAGCCCTGAAACGAGCTGACAAGATGTAGGTACTACATATTTTTCAAAACTGAAAACTGGCTCTTATTGTACTACAATTAGGTTCGACATGCAACGTATTTCGCATGCATGCGGGTCTCAATCCCCCGAATGCAATAACAAACTTTCCGCACTTGTATCAAAATGTACTATTATTCACACAACTAACGTAGCATTATCATCAATTCCCAGGTCGTCATTATATCGGTCGTGCAAATATAATATTAGGTTTTACAATCAAGAATTTCGACGAAGCCTGGATTTGTGCCCGGTTGATGGCAATAGGCTCGACCCCTTTTACATGGGACTGAAAAATAGCTGGCGAAATGTGGGTGTAGGAACTATTAGGTACACCTCATGTCTAACCCTTCGGGGATTACTGGCGTTATGTTGACTTAACATTAGCACGTAACAATTGAGAACCCTTTCTCAAACTTATCACAAGATGCAGTTTATTTAACCAGAACATAATCTACGGGTGTATTGACAACGGATACTTCTACAAACGAAGCTCACAGTCATATGAAATTCAACTCTAATTTCTACCTACATGCAACGTTCTTCACGGTTTTAATTATTCAGCGATGCCATGGTTCTTAATGTCAGGTAACTATGCCAGCTACGGGCTTTTGAAAATTAAGCACGATTCGATCGATCATTACCTAGAAATAGGTACCTACTAACAAGTAGATATTTCTACTTATTGTTATAAGCCCATTTAGATAGGCATTTGTAGATGTATCTTTTAGTACTTACCATGTTAATACACAAATAAAAAATATTCTATTCTTGTTAAAAATATTGAACGCAGCTAATAAATGCTAATGAATAGCTATTTAGTAACGTCAGCAAATTATCGAACCTACTGCTAAAGAGATATAAGGTTGTCTTACGACCTGTTAGAAAATGCACCACCAAGGAAGATGTAGAACAACATAGGGACACAAAAACGTCATATAATAATAGTCAGATGAGGGACAAAGATGAGGTACATTAATTTAAAATTGCATAATGTCGGTACCTGATGTAGGTTGCTATTACAAAAATCTCTGAATTATCCACTCACCTTACGAATAGCAGGCAATGTTATTTATTAATACACGTAAAGTAGTACCACTCTAGTTCAGGGCAAGCACAAAACGTTTCCACGTAGGCGTATAGACCTAAACTGATGCTATAAAGGCTTCGAATTTAGACTAGAATATTCTTGCAAATCACCTGTTGTGATTAATCGCTTTGTTGTACCTTAAACCACTTCATAAAATAAATAGGCAAGTAGGTCGTTTCTTTGTTAATCTTTCTATTGGCAAATGAATTTAAGACATGAAAAGCTTTTAAAAGACTCGTAGGTACTATCCAAAAACCAGACACAAACTAACCCAAGACTGACGACTTCGAATGAAGTAGAAATGATCAAAAACACGAGCAAGCATTATACATGGCCTTCGCAAAAAGTTAGTGAAACCAAGATACAGATACTTATCGTTAATCAATAGGAATACGACAGAAAACCTATGCGAATTTTGTAAATTTACATATCGCGATATCACGTTTGTCTCCTATGTATAATACACGAGCAATAAATATTTCCTCGACGGTAATCAAATTCCGCGAAATTAAGGCGCACGACAAAAAATACTTGCAAAAAATAACGGACGTACACTAACTGCCCTACTCAGAGAGCATTAATGATTACTTAAGCTATCACTTAGTAGGGCCGCGGGTAGTCCAACGTCCAACGCGGCCTCGACATAGAGGGCGAAGAAGGAACATGGGTGGTTTTTAGTCAGTAGAAGTCTGACACTCCCTTTCGCTCTGCCCAAGAGCGGGAGGGGTTATTCGATGATTTTACACCCACCAAAAAAAAAAAAAAAAAAAGCTATCACTTAGTAAAGGTTTTGACAGTTTTGTCATACAAAAGTATGTCAAATCTGTACTAAGTGATAGCTTAAGTAATCATTAAATATCTCTGACTACCGCAGTTAGACTACCCATAGAAATTCGTAATGTTCCACGTTTAAAACCAAAAAAAAATCAATTCCAAGGAGTCCAAGTAGGGGAGGTGATAACTACACTTGCTGATTCATTAAAAACGACGTCGACATTCTATAATTAACTCGTCACGGTTGGGGTGTCCTACCTATCGAAGAGTTCTCAATTTGCATCTTTGTCACGACGAAATAAGGATCATTATTGCTTTGGTTGTCAGAGCAACTTTTCGTCACGTACTATTATGGTACTTTGTATAGTGCAGTAGGCAGTAGGTCATATACATTTTTCATGTCATTTTTGAGCTGGCATTCTGTTCGTCCTGGCGGTACCGGGCGCGGGTCGATCGATTGCCGCAAACACGCGGGTACGAATCCTATTGCATTCATTCATATACATAGCTTGCAAGCAAGGGTACTATGGGTGCCTTGGAAATAGGTCACCAATAAAACGTATGTCGTACCATGCTAATAATCTTACGACTTTGTCAAGGACGCCCATGCCATTAACATTTGCGTGCGTCCTTGCGAGTATCGATATTGTAGGGAGAAGTTGTAAACAAGAATTCTGTATTGTTTAATGCAAAATGTGTTGTGATTTTTTAGTTTGTAATTGTTTTATTTTTGTTCGTTAAAAATAATTGAAATAAAACAGTATTTTGTAACTAATGTTTATATTAAAAATTATTCATGATTTACCATTTTACAGAATAATAATATTTACAAACGTATGTCCTATGAAAGTATGTCTACATACATATAAATAAACTTCATTGACTCCCATTTTTTAACATTTTTAATGTACAAAAAAACATACACCTCCATCTCCATTTATTGGAATAGCTGACACAACGACGAAGTTATGGAATAAGTTAGTCCATTACAGTCCGTTCACAATTTATACGCTATTAAGTAAATCGCTTGCATCTCTCCACGCTGCGTTTCCGCTTAAAAAGCATTTTCACGACAATTAAGTGATAACGAGTTGCGTGTGAACCTATATTTAAAACGAGTTTTCACACAAATTAATAATTTGGTACGGTTACTAATCGGATATTGGACGGCATAAACTGACAAAGGAAACGCATGCTTCATTTCACAGATATTACCATAAACTCACTTTTCTTCTGGATTCTGTATCAGCTGAAGAACTTTACTCAATGATTTAGAAAAGTGGCTTTTGTTTGAGCTTATTTCATATATTTTCAGTCGTTATGTCAGCCTTACACTACATTACCTTATTAATGACTAATATTTTGTTAAATATTAATAATTTCAAGAAAAAAGTTTTAAGAATACTGCGCTTATGGTGCATAATTTTTGCGGTACTCTGATAACTCAATTGTCTATATAAACCTGTTACATTGAATATATTTAAGTTGTTAGTATTATTTACAATTGTAACGTACTAATTGGCTAACCGATGTTTACATTCTGCCTCAATATGTAGTGTGGCCTCGTAAAATACTTACAATTTAATACTAGGTCAGAATATAACATACACCTCTAGTATGTAACATGTACTCTAAAGAAATTGAGGTAATTGGTTTTGAAGATAAAACACGGGTAACTTATCCAATGACTCTCAGTATTTACACATCATAAAATACATACAGTAAGAAACAAACGAACACCAACTTATGAAATCAAAGTGTAAGCAATTTTGTGATGATCGTCGATAGCATATTTGTGCATGAACACAGGTACTTTCTATCTCTAGGGCTACATAAAGATTGCACGATACAAAACAGTTGAGCATATTTATATAAACAGCACACGTATGTACATACGTACAGTGTACAGCGTACAGTATTTGGTAACGAGTAGACAAACACGCTCCCTGGCAGCGATGCGATGCAGCGATAGCTTCGTACTAGTCGTAGATACTTCATGGTGTCACAAAACTCTCAGAAAATTATCTTAAAATAAATCAGGTCACACAAGTGAAGGACAAAAAGTACAAATATTTGTATAATATCAATACTAATAAAAAATATATATACTTTAACATTATGTTACATATAATTACTTGACAATCAGTTCTACTGATTACAATAATATAACAACAATCTACATAGTGTTTTATATAATGTATAGTAGAAATTATTATGTTTATTTTATCAGGGCACATGGTATAGCTTGACGTAAAATATCTACGATATATAAGTCGCCATGTTGGCTCAATTCACTCTCATATACACAAACGTTCACTCGCGACTCGCCGAGCCCGGCGGCGGCGACCGGGCGCGACCGAACACCGATCACTCATACATTACTAAAATTAAAATGTCCGTCGCCTCTATATCCCTTACAAAAAGGTATCCAGAATTCTGTCGGTCTCGCGCATAAACCTTTAAGTAGAATTAAAGGAGGCGCTCGACATAGAAAGTGAACTCTTTCAAAGTACTCTTAGGGTCACGCCGGATGCTGTTTCCAACGTGAACGAAAAACTACTTCGACGATCGGTTTCGAAGCCTCGCCGCTGTGGCGGAAGGCGTTAGAACTGTGGATGCCTTTCATGGAATACATAAGAGTTATTTTGGTCGTGCGCGTACTGCTGTAGTAGTACTGGGTGGTGTGGTACTATTTGATCCTGTTGAGCACGAGGTCGGTGGTGACGACGAGTCCCTTCTGGTAGGGCGAGTCGGCCAGCTCGGCGGCTAGACGCGCGGCCTCGGCGCCGTGCGAGCGAGCCAGGAAGCGCGTCTGCTCCAGCCCGCGCGACTTGTGCACCAGCTCGTACGCCTTCTCCACGTCGCCCGGCTCTTGGAACCGCCTCATTATCATCGGGTTCAGTTCTGGATACTGGAAAGGGACAGAAGACGTTCAATGAAATGCGAAAATTATGGTTACTTTTTGGTAAATTTCTACAAGTGTAATTTACATTGCTGTCCCACATTTTAACGACTTCTGTGAATGAATACAATATTATGTACGGGACTACTGACTTTCTTCCAATTTCTGGGTTGGTTTGGAAAAAATAGATTTGGGGTAATAAAAACCAAGGCTTGTATATTATTAACTAACCCCACGACCTTTGACCGCGTGAATTTACTTTAAAAACGAAATATTACTTACTTCCCTACTTGAATCGGATTTATTAACAATTTTAGGTTTTTTTTTTGCATGGTACCCTAATCTTTTTTCTACAATATAAAAGTAGCCTAAGTTACTCCTTGTAACATCAGCTATATACCAGCAAAAAACCTGTCAAAATCGATAAAGCCATTTGCAGATTAGCCGGAACATATAGACAGACGAAAAAGAAAGTATTTTTGTTATAAGTAACGTATATAATTTCGTATGAATTACAGTAAAAAGCTTTTATTTTGAAATTACAAACAGACACTTCAATTTGAATTATTTGTATAGATTGAATTTTAAATTCACCTCTACCAAATTTTACATAAGTTTCGAGCGTTTTATAATAGATGCATGACCTAGCGAGATCGAGAGTATAAAAATAAAGCATCAAAACACTTTCATAACTTTCATTTTTATTATTTTTACTATGACGTGCGAATTAAGAATTTCATCTCCACGTTCGCTTCGTGTTCGTCACAACTCACTAACTATAGTATTGGTTAAAACGTAAATATTTTTGCAATATCGTGCAAATAGTTCAGTTGTGGCCCAACGCGTGTATTGCGAAAACGAATATTTTTGCGCAAGTGTGTGTTTGTACACCCGCTATGGCCGCGAGTATGTAAGGTTGAGGTAGGGCAACCGGTTCCACATAATTTAGTCGAATTTAAACACGCTCACATCTCGAAACGGGTAATTTGAAACATTTATAATATGTCGACCTATGATCATTTGGAATTAGGTATGTAGGTCAAGTACGCATACAAAGTTATTTAGAAATTTTATAGCCCTATATTTTTTGCAGGTAAATTCGATGTTATCTAGTCTATGTTACAAAAATATATACCTACGCATGAAATTGAGGACCTCCTCTTTCTTATCGTCGGTTAAAAATGATCCAAATTACAACTGATAAGATAACTGACCGTTTATTTGTAAACTTTATCACTGGTTTTTATTGCCCAACTAGTTACTTCCAGAGTGTTTGCTACTCTAATCGAATTCGAGTCTCATCTCATATAACGAATATTTGCATGGCCAAACCATTTTTATGCTACCCTAAACACACATAATTATATTGCTAGTGTAAAAGAATTGGTAGTGTTCATGTAAAAAAATAAAATTACGAAACAACGTTTCTGCGTTTGTATGATTTATACTAAGAAATTAGTTGTCTGATACTGCAAGCTTATTTAGAATTTTAAAATGATATATCAGCTACAAAAACAAAAGTTACAACGAAAAACAAAAATCTACAATACCTTTTCGCAGGCAAACAGCACGGGTGCAGTCGCCAGTCCAAGTTTGAGGTCAGCGGCGGTGGGCTTGCCCATGGCCTGCGCTGAGGACACGAAGTCCAGCAGATCGTCCACCAGCTGGAACGACAGGCCGAGGTTGCGGCCGTACTGGAAGGCCAGCTCGCACGTACTCTCGTCTGCCCCACTTAGGAGGGCCACCTAAGAATGGGAACTATTTTAGTACTCGGGACCAGTATGTGTGCATTTACTTAACCGATGATGTTCCTTGAATAGAGGAAGAATTCAGTGCAGTCGAAGTGCAAGTCACGCATTGAGTGTAGCTGGCAGTTGCGGTAACTGGGAGATATAAAAATAAGAAATTCTGTCATGATATTGCTCAGGTATGATGAATGAACATGCACTTGAAAGCTTTGCGTGTAGGTTACATTTTTAAGCTGTTAGTATAATTTTCATACAGTATTTTGGTGTTAGATGATGAGGTATTGATCGAATTCTTTTTGCAGTTATTAACAGACTTCCAAAAAGGAGGAGGTTCAAAATTCGTCTGTATGTTTTTTTATAAGTACCTACTAGCTGTGGCCAGCGGCTTCGCCCGCTACAACTCAAAAATTATCCCACGGGAAGATAAAATCGGTATAAAATCCTATGTGTTAATCCAGGTTATAAACTATCTGTGTACCAAATTTTATCCAAATCCGTTTAGTTCTTTTTGCGTAAAGAAGACTCACAAACTTTCGCCTTTAAAATATTAGTGTGATGTGATTGCTTTTCAAATGAGACCCACTTAGATTTCATGTCAGATAGGTACATTCAATGAATTAAAAATTGTAAAGACTCGTCGTAATTCTAACAAATACGTTTCAAATGAAGTATATTTGGCAAATTGTGATAAAATTTTAACGTAAATGTTGCGTAAACAAGAATCATAAGGGTTTTAATTTCAGCTCATTAAAAAAATATATTGATCGGATTCATTGAACTATTAAGCTACCTTAATTTCAACACAGCCACGTGCCACGAATCTGAATATTCGCAACCAAGTTATTACTTCGCTAATAAAACGAATAGCAAAACAAAACATCAACAGTCGGCTGAAATAATTTCTAAAGCCTTTATTCAAATATTATTCTTAACATTTGTAAAACGAGGTTTGCTTCCTCATAAGTTCTAATAAGCATAATTCCGTAATTAGAATAACATAACGTCACTAATGGGAATATTACCGCTGAGTATGACTGTAGATGACAGTAGAGGAAGACGGACTTTGTGAATTATGGCTAGAAAGGAGGTGACTGCTGAAATGACGAGAAAACTCCTCTAGGAGTATGGAAGACGATATGCTGCGCCATAATAATAGGGATGATACCCGACAAAAAAATATGATTATGTTTAGTTCGTCAGTTAGAATATCGAAAAATATTGGATTCGTGTTTTTTGTTTTAATAAATAATTTAAAAAAGAATACGAAGATAAAACGCGTCAAAGATCATGAATCGAGGCTTGTGAAGTCCCCGTCGGGGCTGCGGGATGTCGTAAGAGATACCGCGGCCTCGAAATGAAGGGCTAAGAAGGAACATGGGTGGTTTTTAGTCAGTAGAAGTCTGACACTCCCTTTCGCTCTGCCCAAGAACAGGAGGGGTTATTTGATGATTTCCCAGCCCCCAAAAAAAAAAAGGCTTGTGAAGTCACTTTCCGGTAAAAAAATGTACTGAAATGTGATGTCACACGAGTTTTCGAAACACTGTTTTGTCAGGAAACATCCGTATTGGGAAAAAGGCAGGAGTAAGATAATAAATAATGAGAGTATTACCGCTTTGACAGAGTTGGCGATGAGCGAGGCCGTCTTCCTGTAAGTCTTGGTGAGGTAATGCGCGAACCGTTCGTTCTCTGTCTCCTTGCTGCCCAGCTGCATGAACTCGCCCTGAACGAGGTCTGTCACTACCTGGAAGTAAACAACATATCACTGATAACAGATCATACTTAGGTCTCGTAAATCTTATCAGAAGGTGAAGTCATTGAACTCTCGGTTTGGCAGTCGCATTTACTCCAGTCAGTGATGTCATAAAAATATGAAATAAGATTCCTCATGCTGACCGATCTGGAAGTTTTAATTTCTATAGTTTCTTGAAAACTATTTGAGGTTTTCGAGTTAAAGTTTCTTGAAAATTGTATGGAAACCGCTTTATAAAAAACTATTTTTGTTTTTCCACGGCTTTTTCTCATTCCGCAATTTTAACTAGACTCATTTTCATCTCACTAGAATAAAGTAAAAACAAAAAGCCGCATAAATATAAAGATAGTGTTTTTAAAGCGGTTTTTTACAGACCCAGGTATCATGACTGGCAAAGCTGTTTTTAACCGACTTCCCAAAAAAGGAGGAGGTTCTTTATAACGTGTAGTTGTTGCATATTACGGATGCCCCGTGAAGCTCTTTTGGCCCAAATTAATATTATGAAAGGATTATAATTCCAATAAATTCTAAAAATAGCTAACTAATAAAAAACATTCAAGTGATATTTACCCACAAACTGAGGTAAGGGCAGACAAAGTTAATTAACAGATCCGTCATACAAAAAACTTGCACCTATGTGTAAAATTATGTTCTGCTACTTTTTACAGATACTAAGATTAAAGAAGACTGCTTGATACCAATTTCTGTAATACTTACAATAAATGCCATCATCATCATCATCAACTACTGAAGTATTCCCTTGGACACGTATTTAAAAGAATTGCTAGATCCCAAGTCATCGTATGCCCCACTTCATCAAAAAAAATTAAATAGAAAAAAGCCAATAATCTTATTTACTTATTAGTTTATTTTTTTCACTCATGTAGAACATGCTCAATTTATTTTCAAAAATTCGATATTCATGGCTTTTATTCAAATCATAATAGCAATCATTACTCTTTACTTGAAAAGTTTTATTTTCCAAATACTATCATCATTCAAAAACTCAAATACGAAGGTCATTACTGCAAAAAAATCACAAATACGTATTTCGAAACACTAATTTATAAATGCTAAATGGCAAACAAAATTCGATTTTTTTATATAAGACGAGGCTCGTATCTCGTAAGTTATTAGTGTTATTACTATTTATTGCTAATCATTTCACTTTTTATTTGATTAAATACACTTAAATGTAATGGCCATACTTTATAGATAGTCAAAATAATAAAACTTCAAAATTTGATATCATATTTAACTCAAAGTATCAGAGACTAACAATTAAAAATACACTTTGTTAAAAAATAATTTATGTAACAAAACAAATAATTAGCGTTACGTTAAGACGTTCATTGGAACAATAAAAATCATTGAAACATATGGCACAGCGTTATTACAACTGCACTTAAGAAGGCCGACAGGATGAATCGTTTTAATGAATATTCTAACCAAACATTCGACCCCAATTGAACATGCGTGCGCGCACGAACACTCAAAAGGTTGTATTAAAGTAATGGTTGTGCAGTTACTAGCTACTACTTGAGACATTGAATGGGAGTACCTCAATATTATGATGAAACTCAATACTAATAGTGTACACATTTTAGCACATCAAGCATTTAGGCGTTTAATGTATGGCACGACATTATTTATAACAAAATGTATAAATTATTTAATCAATCCATCAATATCTTTATTGTGGATCATAGGTAGGTACATAATGAAGGTCTTAAATAATTAAATTGTGAAAATGTATGTCCCGGCCATATATAGAATAGTTCCTAACATGGAAATTAATTAACGACATTGAAAATACATTATTGTTTCCCCCAGTTTTAATCACCGTCTGTGGGAAAATCGAATACGCTATAACTAATTTTTCAACACATTGCTCATAAAAAGGCTCATAATTCACTGCAATTAGGCACATAAAACACACCTGTAATCAAACTGTGACTTTTCATTGCTATTATTCACAAGTGAGTATTTTTTTTTATTATTGGTTGAGTTGAGTTCTTGAAAAAGTTTCGATAAGATCGCGTTCAATAGTACAAATAAATTAATGTACCTACTGCTTGCTCTTTCATGGAACTTTAAATTTAAATAGATAATTTCAACTTGTACGTTTTCAGTAAATAAAACTTTTACTCAAACATAACTTTTGTTTTCTCTGTTATAAAGAAAACTTTGAAGTCCCTATTTTGTACGTGCCTAAAAAACTAGCTGCGAAAAGACAAAAATAAACAAGAAACATCATTATTTTAGTCTTTGGCCGATCGCCATTGTCAGATGGGCGCGCATAGGTAAACTGAATAATTTTTCCCGCCATTGCGAAAAAAAAATCACAATTAAAATGTTTTTTTTTTGTATTATTTTCTTCACAAGGATGTTGAAAAACGTCGTATGATATACTTGTGTATTGATGATTACCGTCCAAGGCTCTCTTAAGACCCTCACCTGACGGCTCGGTTCTCAATGGCACCTCAGCGGTAATCACCAACATTACACACTTGTACCATAATGTACTAATATGATATAAAAATAGGTTAAGCAAAGGTACAAATGATCATTATCTATTGCACAAAAACTTGAGGTAGGTAGCCTTATCATCTTCCTGCTTTAGTCCCATGTTATTTGGGTTTCTTTCTTCACGTATTTTTTTCTTTCCCCCCTGTCAATTGCCACACTATCATGTACCTTTTACTTCATATAATTCCTCAGTTTTAAAGTGACTCTTCAATTTTAGATTCAAATGGCAACATGCAAAGGAAGCAACAAAAGTAAAATATTGCAATATTTTACTAGTTGCTTCCTAAGCAGTAACCGAGTAATACCGAGTACAAAAGCGATACAATAAAATAATGGGTGTCATCTGAGATTCCTTGAACACTAGTGCACCGTCCCTTGAATATTAATTAGATCGTTATGACTTACGTAATATCTGTATTATGTTCAGTAACATAATGCTGAGGCACAGATTGCAGATTACGTACTGTACAGGTACTTTGTTTTGGTCGATCGGTGATCGATGATCGCTTGATCCGTAATATGCAATGTTTGTTTATTAAGAAAACGGATTTAACTTTACTCAGAATGTTTAGTAAACTCCAGCAGGATCCGTGTACGAACCACTCGTTTATGAAGCAAGAATTATAACGAGATTAATAATATTTGTCATCGTCGCTCAAGTAACCCGAAATACGATTAGATGCCCGACATTTTACAAATTCCTCAACGCCTGTTCTAGATATTCGGCAAGCTGACCTAGTCTATAATGTACTCTTTAAACAGTCAACCACTGAGTCGATGGGCTATCGTTGCCAAACCTCATTTATCTGGGAGCCTCGCGAATTTGTATAGTAGCTAATGTGCGATAATGAAGTAGTTACCTGGCTGAGCACGAGTGTGACGTCATCGCTGCGTAAGCGAGCTATCATCATCGACGCCACGGCGAGGATGAAGTCGCCGGCCATCGCCACCTGGAAACAATTTAATGCAGATGTTAGTTTCTGGGAGTCCATCTTCAAAACACACACATTAACAAGGAAACTATAATTCAATATTATTTAAATTACGTCTAGATGGCAAGAGCGTTTTCTCAAATCTAATGACTACTAAGAAATCATCGTAATAAACTCAAAGGTTAAGGGTTCTCTGAAGTCTAGACAACGTGGTGACGATTAATGAGAAATATCAATGTAACAGAGATGCTTAGTTAGATCAGAGGCGCATAATAATCAGTCATTGAGATTAGTCCTAGACCTCTCATGCAAATTTCCACAATAATGGTTTTGGACCTGATTTGTAACATTGACAGAACAGAGCGCTCAATCAATCAAGTCAGGCTATCGCAGTTCGATTCAGTATATAGGCGGTATGTTGCGCCACAATACTGCTATACGTACGCCTAATTAATAACAATTTAAAGTATATCTACACACGTCGCGTGAGTATCGTGTGCAGGGGAAAGTGAGTGACATTATCGCATTTAGCATGTATTAGTTATAATATTACTGCTATACACGCAGAGAAAATCTATTGCTTGGGATAACTTTTGGAGGAAATTAGTTATTAAGTTATGAGTTTTAGCAGTTTATTATATCAAACATATTGAGTGAATAAACACAACAACAAAAAAAAATATTAAGTTAAAATGAAACGCAGAATGTTTACACCTAATAACTATTTTTATAAGTATATTTACCTAGTGGTACATTGTACGTGTCCAATGTAACAATATTGTGTAGGTTTTCCTCCTCATCATCAATTAATATACTCTTGTGATAAGAGTATGAATACATAAATACAATATTTTCAGGTGCGATTCACATTATGTTACATAAAACCATGTTTGTTATCAATATGGAGTAAATTGTACATCTGATCTACTCAATAATTTTGTCATCATTATTTTGGATAGCCCTACGCGTATAAGTTATGGTTAACAGATTAAGTACAGCAGCAGTGAGGAACAGTGACAAATTCCTCTGAAAACATCGCATTGCGCTGCAACACAGCATTATTGTCTACAAGCCCATCCAAGCACAGCTGCTGTAAATAACATAGATTGTAATAAATGTATCGATGGCGCTCATTTCTCCAGTTGTTGGCAAGAATGTCGAGAAAGTTGTGATGCGGTGTTCGGTCGCATACTAATGGCAGAGCGGACGTTTCGCCGGCGGCGCGCGCGCTGCTTCCGAGTGAGGGCGCGCGGGACCCCGCGCGGCCGACGGGGACCGACCACAAACCGCCTCTCATTAAACCACTGGACACTTGTTAGCCTACATCCACTTCTCAGGTTTAATACGCCGACTTACTCGATATACGGGACGATTCGGTAATATACGAGCAACATTCAATCGACGCAACAGAACATACCTAGAGAAAATCACAAGAAATATTTTTGAACGTTTAGACTAATGACTGAAATCATAATTTGAAATGCGTTATTATTACATAGGTACTCTGTACTGAATACTTTTCACTGGAATCCAACAATTACAGTAAAGCGGCTCATTACGCCTGAACAGTATAATTGTTGAACATTGATCAATAGCGAGCACAGACTTCGATTTGGCTCATGCGAATTTCTTTTCTAATGATTAGTAACTAAAAAACGTAATATACGACCATAAAGCTAGCGAAATCGACGACGGATGCTTACATTTTATCATCATTAATTAAACAATAGGTTTGTTTGATTACAATTTTATTTGGAGAAAATACGATATAACAAACTCACAACATGACTATAATATAAAAATAGAAATTGATTTAAATGTTAGAGGCACTTCAAATGTTATTATGAAAATTGTTGAGTGTAATGTAATAATATCACAATTCACATTCATGTTCGTACACCGTGAAAATGCTGGGGAAGGCCTATGTTGGCATAATTATGCCAACACAATAAAATTGGCGAATGTCCTTGACCGCCCAATAATATTGTAGGCGCAAGAGCTCATTGCCATCTAAGTGAAGGAAATCAAAAAATGTGAAAGTGGTCGGACGATGACGCGATGCGTATTTCCATAAGGTGGTATGAATGAAGGCATCCGGCGACGGGTCCGGTTTAAAGTCGATGACACACAAATAACACAATCAAATGTTAGTTAATTAAATATCGATGTAATTATAGGTACCACCACTATTTGTACTGACATAGGCACGTGACTGAATTAATGTGGTAGATGTAAATTCGTCCCGGTGCTTGTACAAACGTTCATATTTTTGAGTTGCGATTTATTAAGCTATAGTCTTACAAAGATTGATAGCTGTGATAACACATTGTTTTTTTTTATCTTTCTTGGTATGATCCCTTTGATAAATGCCGAAACTTTGTATTGGGTACTATTCAAATATTAGCTGGAATTTTCACCTATTACGTGTACAGCACACCCACCATGGAATGTTGGAAGTAATTTTACGTAACGTTAAGGTGTGACACGGAGATAAGTTTTGCTGGTCGGAAAACGGACGGAACGTTTGGGTGGTTCAAAATTAAATTACAGTAATTTTCACTAGAAATGTAACCGTTGTTAGAGCTGGCCACACACATATGGTATTCATATGTCACATTTTATACATTTAAATTTTTAAATGTCTATTTATAAACAACAAAAATAAGTGCCAGCTTATTAAATAAAAAAGATTCAAAAAGACCAAGATTTTGTCATTACTTCATCAGTCATAATTGCAATAAATTTCATTAATCTGATTTACTAGTTGAATGCAATACCGTTGCATTTAATCTCGCGAGTTTTGGTGCTCGTTAATTAGCTTTTTAGCGGACCGCAAACATTTGGGTATCATATTTGTTAAATAAGACTAGTTAGTTTTACTGTTTTAGTTTTATATCTGGATACGAGACGCACGGGACCGGTCAATGTGGCGACACTTAGGGCAGGCCTATGTCCAGCAGTGGACGTCTTTCGGCTGAAATGATGATGATGATATGATTTTGTAGTAAATGATGTAAATTTTAGATCAGTAACATAAGCAACGGGACTACATACGGGAGTGGCCGCGCGTATCGTACGCGCTTGGTTGCGCAAATCGGTGCACGCGTTAGCACACTTTCTGTACGCTAACCGGGCTAAAAACGCATCCGTTACGTGCGGAGTCGGACCGGCACAACTGCATTGACGATACACTCACGATGTGTCATGACACTCACATCCGTGAACCAGTTTCATGTTTCATTAATTACAGGAAAATATTCACTGTAATTCTTAATAACGTGACTGGACATACAAGTTTAGCCGACAATGAGTATGCGCAAAAGGCTACTTTTGCACGTACTCATTGTAGTTTGCTAAACTTTTTGCTTATACATTTCTTTTTAAATTGACCAAAGAACTAGTTAGTAGCCTTACTTACTACTTATTTGTGTATGTTAAATAAACCCATCGTACGGCGTATTTTCCAAGAAAATGATTGGCATATACATTGTATTCAAATTTACGATAAATGTTAAAAAATATATGCAACTCCCATGATAAGAGTGAAAGGCTTTCACAAGAACGCGTTGAAAGTCTGCCCAACGTGAGCCACATGAATAATTTACCAGAAAAATCTCTACGATTTCACGCCAACTTAATTCCGAATGCGTTGTAGTTTCTATTCTGTAATTCATTTACACCCATACATTGTAATGCAAGTTCGCACCTCTCTGGAATCACTAAACTATTGAACCAAGCACTTGATATTGTTCTCATGATCCTGAAACTACGAGATGCAAGCGATAGTAAGCCACAGTAGTCACTGCTGTCAACCAGACCCAGGGCCCTCCCCTTATGCAAAATTAATAATATAATATTAAGTCCCTTTTCAAGGCGAGTCGGTGTCAGTAACCCCGGCAACAACAAAAGTTTTCCTTATTGAGATGCAAAAAATAAAATAAAGTCATTTATGTCGTGCTGAAAAAGTTTCCGCATTTTCTTAAGTCGTCCATAAATCGCACCATGAGGGATTCGCATAATCATCTGGAAATACCTTGACAGATAAGACGGGATACAAGCTCGTTTTATCATAATTACTGAACGCGGAACTCATCGCCATGGGGGTAATTTACTTTTTATTTGCAGGATAGCAATTGTCCTGTGCGGCAGTCGAAGGCCGTCATCAGAGCCTGTCGGATAATTGCGACATGATTTCTTGAAGCGGATCTCGTATAACTAGATGTATGCAGTCGGCTGCATTTCGCAAGACAGCCTTGACAGTGGACAGGTGGTGGTGGCGACGGCGGCGGCCGGCGGACGGAAGGTGAATGTGGCGGGATCTATGTCACGCGGCCGGCCTTGACTCCCCCCTCATCCTTCTCACAACACCAGCCATTTGGAGATCGGCTATCGAAACAGCCGCGCCGCGCAACGTTCCGTAACACGACTCTGTCCGTTGTGTACAATTCAGCTAAGATTCATAAATGCATCTCAAATGACATCGAAGTCCTAATGATTTCGAGATAAATCAAGCTAGTGAGTGCTACGAGCTTCGACTACGGCCTTAAGGTACAAGATGGTTTACAAAAAATATTTTATGAAGCGAAACCCATAGAAGTCGTAACTACGTTAACGAAAATTCTCATGTAATGAGCCCACAGTATAATAACATACAACGAGTTATGATTAAGATAAATCTAAGTTAGTACGCGAGCAATCAGTGTGATCGATACACGTTGGTATTATAGGTGATCGAGGTATTTCGTATCGAGTGAGTGGAAGGTCCGCCGGTTGCGACACCGGCGGCCATCTAGTGGTCGTGGCGATTAGTGGTCGACGAGTGGGCCATCGTTTCAACATACGTCGTATTGTGGGCACGTGTATCCGTCAAAAACCTGTATTTGTAATAATGGCTAAGTGTGTAATTTGCGTGTCATCAACTGCACCGTAATTGTATTTAGAATGTGACAATTTTATTATCTGTTCTCAAAAGTAATTGGGACGGTCTACTCTTCATAGACAGCATCACAGAGCTAATAGAATAGCCAACTATTCGAGACAAACTTTATACGATTCTTTACAAAATGTAAATAATTGAGACACGTCCTTGATTCACCTGTTAAATCAATGTTGTACCCAATAAAGTTTAGTAATCCCACTTAGACAACGCTGACTACGATACCCTACGTATACACTGTCAATAAACCAAAGTAAACTCTACGCACAAAGATATGGGGCCAAACGGTGTGACCTTGACTCAATACCATCAAGGCTGTTGGCTCTCGAAGCTGGCTATACTTGTTTGAAAATAAATCTATTAACAAAAAAATTGCATCATTCGTTTCTTTAGTATCGACCTACGATATTCTTGAAGTTGTATCTTTTAGGCTAGGCATACACCATCATCATTAATATGTAAAGGTCTAATCACGGGTCTGTTGCGTTCGTACCGCGGGCCGAGCGTGGTCGCGCGTCCGACCTACATCCCCCCGCACCTACTCACTACTCCCCCCGCAAACTACAGTTACAAAGACCAGTTTTTACTTTACACTGTTAATACATACGGCGGTAGGTCACTTAAGGAAAGTGTTGGACCATTTTGCTTTCAACCAGGGTCCGAAATTATCGAGATAATTATTTTGTTTGATAACTATCAGTTTTTTTTAATGTAATTACAAAATTTTAATGTGAACCTAAAGACATTTATGTTCTCATCTTTTTTTTAAAAAAACGTTGCCCCGCCCTAGGAATTTCTCCTGTATCGTGGCTGCGTTTACAAATATTTAAATTCACATACACAGACTCGAAACAATTCTCTGTAGGCCATACAAATATTTGTTCCGTGCGGGGATTGAACCCGCGACACGCAACGCAGCAGTCCAATCGCTCAGCCACTGCGCCAACCGTGTCGTCAAATTGTTCTATTCTTTTTATACTACCAGTTTTATTTTTGCTATCAAAATTCGGTTTGTTGATTAAAAAAAAATTTTCGTGTTTTTAGGGTTCCGTGGTCAATATGGAACCCTTATAGTTTCGCCATGTCCGTCTGTCTGTCCGTCCGCAGTATATCTCAGGCTCTTACTACTAGAAAGCTGTAATTTGGCATGAATATACAAATGAGTTACTCCGACAAAGTGCTAAAGTAAAATATAGTTTTTTTTTAATTCTTGCGCAAGTCCATTGTGTGGGATGTCGTTGGATAGGTCTTCAAAAAATATTGCTCAAACAGTTTTTCGATTAAGGGATTCGTTTGTGAAATATTAAGCTTTAAAGTGCAAAATTTTAGTTAGACTCAAGTCTAGGAACCTATACGGTTTGTGTTTGGGCATTTGAAAAAATTCGTGGTAGTAGCATATACATATAACGAAAGTAAAAGGAAAACCATCACAGTTAAGTAGGCTTTACAAGTTGACAAGTAATAGGCGACCAACTTATAAAACGTACTTGTATGAAATATTTTCCTATACATGTCATGTATGGGAGCGCAGGTCTCAAAACTGCAAATGTAAGTTTGTTTTATTTTTTACCATAAAAATCATCGTTCGGAAGCAGGTAGGCATGGTGGTGAATAAGTTTAGTAATTGCACATATTTTGATGGGCAAATATAGAACCCTACATTGTGCGTGGTCCGACATACAACTTGGCCGGTTTTTTTTTAAGTTGAAACTAAAAGCCTTTGGAATACGCGCGGAAATCGCAAATCGCGTTCAGGATATTCGGATACACGTGAAGTGTATTTTTTTTTGTTATTGTCAAAAACTATCACGATAATTATCATTTATCATATCATTCATGATTTCATCATTTGGTCATAATATCAATTTATAGAAACTAATAGCTACAGCCTTCTGAATCATGCAAATTATTAATATATGCGCTGTCTAGACTGCGTTTGACCGCGTAACGCGTGTAAATAGTGTAGCGAGTGAGCGTTGTGATTGCAGGTGCGCTGCGCTCTACAAAAGACATCAACGCGCGTCCTGCTATATGAATTTTATTTAGTCGAACGAGATAATATTATACCCAAACCTACCGATAACTATGTAGTAGCAAATTAATATTAAAATAAGAGATAAACTAAATTTTCAATTACAAAGCAAGATTATAAAATAATAATAATTATAACAGTGCATTAGGTGTTAACTACTAAAACTACTATGATAATGATGATTTTAAATTCTATTTCTAACTTCATTTCACCTTATCTTGGGGACTACATTATACGTATTGCTACATTCCTATGATTTGTATAAAAAAATGACATTTCAAATCAATATCTAATACACACCATAAATCAAAAGAATTGGACAACAGAAGGCCCAACATCTTCTCATTGAGAAATATTATATTAAGTGGAACCAATACTTTACAACACTATTTATGGGGAAACTTGACACAAATGTAAAAATAAAACACAAAAAAATACATAATTATTGACCTGAACTTACAATAAGAAATTAGGAATACAAAAACTTGCACGAAAACATTGTTTTATTTCTCACTCGGGTATGGAAAGGATGCGTCAGCACTGTCACACGAAAAGACTGTGATGACGTCTTGTGAGAATTATGGACTTGGGTTGACTGACCTTTAGTAACTGAATAGCAGGAGATGAGGTAAATGCATCAATTTATTATGCATGAAGACAACAACCTTCCCATTTCTTTGTAGGTTTAATTATCATTAAAGTGGACTTCGTGACATTTCAGTAAGTGCTATCATTACGTTGGAACATCACCTCACGCTCACTTCCTCAACAATTTACCTGACAAACTGACAACCGTAGTAATATCACTCTTCTATCCACGACAGCTCAATTTGTACCTTTTTGTTTAACATTTTATAAAGGTTTTAGTTCCAATGGATGTAATAATCTTGCACAATGTATTTATATTGAATTGCTAATCAATTAATTGACCCCGAAACATCGGGTTTTATACAATTACTACGTCTGAGTAGTACGAGTATTGATTTTGACATTAAGAAGACGTCACAGAAAATATTGTTTGGAACAAAGACGTGTTGGGTTCAAATGTGTTCGCAAAAAGACACTTAAGAAAATGTGGTGAAGTAATATAGAAGATGCTCTTTATTGTCAAGTTTACCATTAGCCTATTTTCCTTCTTTCAAAACCAAACATTTGTTACGTCAATTCACAAACGGTTTGGGAGGAGCTATTAATAGACACACACATTACTAGCAATTATTTTTATAGGACAGTTAGTATTGTTAAACTGTGCCACGACGACACGGTTGGCGCAGTGGTTGAGCGATTGACTGCTGCGCAGCATGTCGCGGGTTCGATTCCCGCACGGAACAAATATTTGTACGACCTTCAAGTATTTGTTCCGAGTCTGGGTGTTTTTCTATCTATAATATGTATGTATTTACAAAAAAAAAATGTATATAAGTAGTTTATCAGCCATCTCGTTACCATAACACAAGCATTAGGTTGCTTAGCTTGGGACTAGATGGCGTTGTGTGAAATGTCCAAGGATATTTATTTATTTATAATGCACTTGCTCAGTTGAAATAAGCTGGTTTTAAAATTTTAACAATAACGACTACGAAAATTGACATGCGATGATTTACAAGAACAACTTCATGTAAATGTTAAAATTAAGTAAGAACCACTTTCAGCATTGATCGGAAATATCTTTAAATGAATTTGTTTATAAATCGATTATTATGTTATATTGATATGCTTAGATTAACTATACCTAGCAACGGATTTATGAATTATATTAGATTCACACCTGCAACATTATAAATATGTAGTTTACATAATATTTTTTTAAGAAAATTTCGTAAAATTAATTATTGTACACTCTAGAGCAGTGGAAAATAGTAACGGTTCCGATTAAATTGTAGTTTGATCGTAACTAGGAAGGCGCCACACTTCGTGCATCTTATTTAGTAACTACTGCTCTCGAACCAATTAAGAAAATTAAGAAAAACATCACATCATCATCAGCCTATTTTGTTCCTACTGCAGGGACTCAGGCCTCCTCTCTAGGAGAGGGATGGGCTATAATCCACCACGCGTGCCCAGTGCGGATTGGTAGATGTCACATGTCTTCGAATTTTTTGGTTCTAAGTTATGTCTGTGACATGTTTCCTCACGCTGTTTTAATTCACCGTTTTGAGAGCAGTGGTGACGAAATAAATTATACAAAGTAATGTGCCTGACTGGGTTCGAATCCACGACTCACTGTTCGTAAGTCGGGGCTCCTACCACTGGGCAACAAAAACATCGTGAGGGACCAAAATTGACAACCCACGTTCGACGTGGGAACGTTATAGGTTAAATACGGATACTCTATCGTCAATCTATTCGTTGTTGACTTCAATGAGGGAGTTTCTTGTCCTTCTTATCTATACTAATATTATAAAGAGGTAAAATTTGTATGTAAGTTTGTAAGTTTGTATGTAGGGGGTAATCTCCGGAACTAATGATCCAATTCTAAAAATTTTTTCACTGGTAGAAAGCTACATTATTCCTGAGTGCTATAGGCTATAAATTATATTTATATCATGCATGTTAGCCGAGCTATCACAAGTTTTGTCTAACAAGTCGGAAAGAAATACCTCTTTAAACAGACTTTTTTGCATGCGCTGCCTAAACGGTTGTTTATAATTGATAACAATGTATAGCAGTCTGGTCCGTCTTAAATAATTCTACAAAAAAGTCCGCGACACCATATTTCTATCTTTTATATTTTATCTTTTATACATCTTTTATTGCTTTAAAAAAGTATTTTTTCGACATACTCACGTTTGGATGATTATTTCAACAACAAAACATTAATCCTTATCAAAATAAGTTATTTTATGATCACACGAACATCATGGAGATAAGATTTGCCCTTTACAGTATGTCAATTCGTCATATAGTTTCCGAGATAATATAAAATTACTAAAACGCACATCTTTCTTTCATACTGCTTTACATGCTTTGTGCGAACGTTTTATTGTTTTACCCATAGATGGCGTTGTGCAAATGTCTGCACCATTTTAATGCGAGGCAGGGTGTTGTAAAAGACGACTATGGGACTAACTTTGAGCAGACAAGATCACTTCGATAATCTTCGGAATTACCTACTGATCCGATTCCAAAATTTATTTCACAAATGGGAAGCTATAGTATTGCCAAGTGTCGTAGGATATTATTTAATGTTAAAACAAGAAATTTTCCGCGGACGAAGTCGCGGGCAGAAGCTAGTAGATCATATAGATCTAAGCTTTGGAATGAGAAACTAGTCCTTTCATGATGATGCCTGGTGGCTAGGACTGTAGCCGCAAGCTTTTGTTTTCTATTCAAGCAGTATTCATACAAAATCGTACCTACAAGTTTCTAGTTCGCACATTTATCAAGAAACATTTTTTATTCACATTGTTGCAATAATTATGTTAAATGCTTCGTGTTGAAGTTTCAAGTAATTTCGTATGATACAGTAAGTGAAAGGTTTTCAACGTTTTCATGTTCGATGTAATTAACAAGCTCTCAAACTCTTTATGGGAAATTTCTTTATCCTTCGAGTAATTTCTTGAGGAAAATTGGTTCTTATGACCCATCTAATAAAAGCTTGTTTAAGAAGTGAAACTATTCTAGCTTTAGGAAATGGAAAAGGCTTTTTTGGCTTAGCTCATTGAGACGACCACCTTTGTGACAGGAACTTGCATTGTGTGCCCATTAGCATTGCCAATAAAACACGCGACCAGTTCCTTTTCACATTATACTATGGGCAATTTCTAGTTTCTCACAGACGGAATGTAGCTTGACCTTCGTAAACCCAAGGGAAACTAGATTTTCTCAGCATGATAGTTTCTATTACGTACAAGGGGTTAGGTTAAATCTCATGTTACAAGGACGAGATTGTTGGTGCTGCCAAGTTCACGTAAGGTCTGCTTCTTTTCACCCCTATACCCTAAGTAATAAGATTGAAAAGTGGTCGACCGTACCTAACAATAAATGTACTGAATATTTATTAAATACTCTGATTCACATTACCATATCCTGCAGTTATGTCCCTAATTACTATATAGTACTTTTATACAAATAGTTTATTTACTTTACTAACCCATCTCTTGCCAGAAATAAATATTCGAGAATACATCATAAATCAGATGGTCAATAATTGTAGCCAGTGAGTCAGTAACGATAATCGAGTGAATGTTACGCGAGCTCACATCGGAACACCTGACATCCGCCGTCGTTGATAGATGACGGAGAGCCGCATCCCGCACCCCGCACCTACCTCCCCGGTGAAAGCTACTAGAGAGATCCCGCGCCCGAAAGCCCGTGTCCACACGAGTCCTTCCAACAATCGATTTATATTTAGGAAGCATTCCGATTATAAGAGTTCAAAGTGAACAATTCTTAACTTCGGCCTCGACGATTTACCTAATATACCTACTTGACAATTACTTAATCAGAAGTCTAATAGTGATATATTTAATTACTTATGAATCTAAATTCAACTTTGACCTCGCCGAATTCCATTAATTAGAAAATGTGTAGCAAATGCTTCGAACTAATTTACTTGCGCTATCAAACAAGAATGCTATAGTTTAATACATGAAGAGAGGGACCTACACTTAACCCCATCGAATAAATTATTTGATAATTGAATTCCGAATTCTCCAGAGATATCAAATATGGTAATGTTAGACAGCCAATGCAAAGCGGTGTTGCATCAGACACGGGTTCGGTCGCCGTTGAGATTACAGAGAGACAGGTGTCGCAGCCGCCGCACAACAAATCAGTCGAGTCTTACTACGAGGGCCCTACCTACGCACATAATTTTTATCTTGTAATGTCACACTGTGGGATACCATAGGTATTACCCAGACGTTTTGGTATGTCTAACATTTTTACATAAATTCCAAGCGCGTACGCTCTGCATTTAAACTCGTCATTCCATAGCACAGCTCAGACAAGGTGAACAATAAGGTTCGCGACATATTCTGAACAATGGTCACAGATACGATAGGAATCGGAAATTCGCTACTGACGTTGTTAAAGACTCCTATCTATTGTCGTACAACACTATACAATACCATTCTTTATAGAGCAGGAATACATACATATTTGAAACGCACCGCGGCTGCAGCGGTCGTTGACCGAATAAGGACCTTTATCGTAAAGGTATTCGATTGCATAATTGTATTTAATCTATAATCGTATTACCCATTGACACACAGAGGCCGCAATCAAACGAATTATCAGAGATTTTTTCCACGTAACAGCAGAGTAAATATTCCACATCCGTGCACAGCAACATGGTCGTAAATGAGTTAAATACAAACAGACGCGCCCTGTTACCATGATACCATATTTACCCAAAACGTATGTATACATACGTATATGGTAGGTAGGTGCAGACAGTACTAACACCAACATTTGGATGTTTGAATTATATAACTCAAATACAGGTTATTGGATCCCAAATTAGTATTAGCGAACTGTGACAACATCCGCTAGTGCACACCTAACAAGACAACAAGTTAAATGAACTTTTCAAGATCGTCACTAATTTAGGCACTCAAAGCCTCTAAAGTTCTGAGATATGGATGTATTGTTTGAACTAACTAAAAATAGAAATACGACTACGATAAACGATTGCTAAATTATTTAATTAACTTAAAATGATGAGTTATTTTTTGATAATGATATTAAATTACATACATTAATAGAAGTTAATTCTATCATTCAGTTATTAATATAATAAATCACAATAATGAATTCGACTATAAAAATCCGTGAAGAAAAGGCAAAGGTCAAGCCGACCTAAATTGCACAACGTTCATCGTGTTTAATGGGACATTCTCGCCATCATGCCATTAGATGAAGAACACAGCGTACGATCAAATGTATTGTCGATTCATAAAACGTTTCACACTGAAGAATACACCGCCGGAAGATGTAATCGCAGGATAGGCATTTGTTCGTGAAGGACGAGCGCAAACGCAAACTGCTTACAAGTAGATATAAACAGATAACGACTAATGTACACTGCAATAAAAGCATTCAGTACCCGTAGCTAAGACAATATATGTAGTAACAACAAAATCGAGTTAAATGCTTTGTTCTACACTAATTTCTATTCAAACCACATCGATTCTTTGTTAAGACATCTCGACTATAAGGAACTAGGCCGAATTTTATTTCTATAATAAAAAGATTTCAAACCATGGGATCAAATACAAAATCTATCCAAATATTGGTTGTTCTGTTGTGACAATACTTACGAAAACTACCTTGACCAATCTAACAGCCATAATAGCTTTAACAAATATATTCATTTAAAGAGGGACGTATTACTCAATGATCGTGTCACAAACGTCATTCGACGCGTCGAGCTTCTGTTTACGGTCATTTAATACTCTGAATATGTATAACATGATAACAGCGATTTGAGGATATTATCTGATAACGTTTGGACAATGTACGAGTACTTAATAAACATATGTAATAAGATAAAAAACATAGTGACAAATAAAATATATGTATTAACTAAAGATTTATGGGTAAAATAGGTTAATAATACTGAATTTATTATTGACATTAAGATTTACTACAAACGGTTAAAAATATATATGCTTTACACTCAATTTCTAATCATAAATGTAAAATACTACGAGTCATCAAAAAAAAAAGCCGGTATCAAAATTTTATTGGTGTGATGAGGCCGCGAGGTACTTTCACCGAGGGTCGCTTGCCTTTTGGCCCAGTGCGAGTAAGTGAAGCTTGTCTGACACAGCGACAAGCTACTAACAACACGACTACCACGCGACTAAATCGAACCTGCCTTATTATAGCGACGTCTCACCCATTCATAAAGTGAAAGAAAAGAATAGCCGTACACGTGATAGCAATCATTTATTTTGATTGTCCCGTCGACGCTGTCTCGGACTACTTCCCACAGATTATATTTATATTATTTTTGTTTAGGGCAACAACCTGGACTTGGTGAAGTTTATTAACTTTGGTAAAACACAAAGTGGGTCAAGCCGAGAACAGGTTTACTCAAGTATGTATTCATTGACTGAATTATAAAACGAGCGTTTATCTAAACATAGAAACCAAACTTGAATCAAGTTAAATATTGTACTACGGTTCTGTATATAAAATTAAACTTAGATCACTTCAGGTTCTTAGCTCAGCTGTTAAATAACATAGTTTCGATTCTATAAGAAATTAAGACGTAGTAGAAAAGATTTTTTAAACGCGATTTATTGAATAATTATTACAAGCAGGTCATCTCAACCAGCTTTCTACAGTCACGTTGAAAACGAAATTGAATATGACGAACGTGTATCTACGAAGTTCAATATTTGCACAACAAATGGGTAAATAATGTGTGCCGACTTAAAGCTTAAACTAATATTGCTAAAGACAACACGTGTCTAATTTTTTTCGACTGTATGCCGATCCTAAAACTATGCTATTATTAATGGTTCAGTGAAAACTCACGAGAACGCAGAATATTAATTGAACAATCAAATTCGGATATTCATTGAAAGTTAGGTTATGATTCTGACCTTGACTATATTTATTTAAATATGCGCGAGTGGTTTGTGGAATGATTTAATGGAACGCGTAATAAATAGCGTGAAACGTGATCTTAACCCAGATTTAGCCGATAAGCAGCAAAACCAAAATACAAAACGCATGTACTAAGCCACTCGATTGTGTTCTTTACATACACAAATATAGATTAACATTACGCCTGTAATCCCCGATGGGTTAGACAGAGGTGTACCCAATTAGTACAGCAACATCGTCAGTTATGTTTAAAGTCCCATGTAATAGGGGCTAGCCTTAATCTCTTTCCCTGCCCCGAGAATCGCACCCAGGACCTACTCAGCAGTCACGCTTGAGACCACTGGACCTAACGACACTAGGTATAGGATATTTAGGCTTAAAAATGACAGTTGGTATGCGTATGTATCCATTTTCGCGAACCACTAAAGCACTGATTTATAGTGGCGCACGTAATCGTTCAGAAATTCGGCACCGCCTTAGCAACAGACATAATGACAGACAAGACACAGCCGCTCCTTATTTATGTACTTAGCCCATTTGCACTTTCCATTCGGCTCGTGATCGAGAAGACATGGCACACATATTAATCAGCGTTTGGTTTATCCCAATACAATAGGCTACCTACTAACATAGAGCACAACTAGAACCACTTATTCGTTCTATTTACAGTATTGTATACAATGACAAGGTTTTATGTTAGGTACTTCAAATTGGCATGCAACAGACTGTCAAGCATTAAAATAATCATCTTAATAATTTCTGATTGAGTATTCGCATCACGCTTGGAATTTCCTGATGAATTCGATTCTAAACTCTTGATAAAAATACAGAAATCTATGTCTCCTTGAATACTGCTTTATTCAACTTTAAATTTAGACATGCAGACTTAAATATGGATAGCAACTTTTATTTATTTCTAAGTGAATTCAAACTGAATACCCATATTTGATTAATCGCAAATATAATAAAACATGTTTGCAGAGTATGTACAGAACCACAAATATGATTGATGTGGTTAGTAATCCCTTGTGTATACTAATTAAGTTAATTTAAATGTACACACACGTACTTACGAGAGAATTTGCGTCAATCTACATAAGATAACCGCAGAGACCACTGTCATAAGACGATCACTTCCATAAATATCGATTCATTCGTATTCTGCAAGAACAATTCTGAACACATGTCTACGTGCTATTTTTATATACTTACACACTTTTAAAGATACATTACATAAAATGTTCAATGTTGGATAACGATAAATCTGTCGTCCTGAGAATAAGCACATTTGTGCTGCTTTATAGCGACTTCTGTGAAATATCCTTTACACGTAAAACAATGTTTACTGCACTGCCTAGAAGATGGATTGCAGTTGAATGTCACGGAGAACTAACGTTTCAAAGAAAAATCGAACTTTACTACGAATATTATATATACCTCTGTTTTCTCAAACAGTACTCTTCAAATTAATTATTTTATCGAGGGAGGACACTGGATACTGCAACATACAACTGTCGCAGGAGTCAGAGAATCCCACATACCGTGTACAATATTTTAATGTAAATAAATGTATTTTGTTTTTGTTAGTTGCTTTCAAGTATTTTTAATGACGATGATAGATATAATGAGAACTCTGTTGTTCTGAATAGAGGTAGCTTTAATAAGATAATGATTATCAGATGTACTTGGAAATCTGTTTTCAGTTCATTTGAATTCTCATGAGATAAATCTAATAATCGAATTAAAGCAAGTAGGTTTACATTGTATTACTAAAACCTGGGAACAAGACGTGAGTTACTCGTTGGTAGGTACAGCATTAAAAGTTAAGAAATAGAGAAAAAGGTCTTTAGCCTCTTTACAAACAGCTAGCGTATCTGGCACAATCTCAGTGCAACGTTGGCAATACCGATGATTAAATTAAAAAATTAATTTACCTTCTTGTGATTCCAGAGCACGTTGACGGAGGGTTTCCCGCGGCGGAAGTCGCTCTGGTCAATGACGTCATCGTGTATGAGTGATGCTGAGTGGATCATCTCGCTGATCATCGCCACTTGTCGCTGTGACGGCTGCAATGCACTGCACCACAACATTGCACGTTAATACATTGGATGTTATAAACGTCTTACGTAGACTATGGTTTGAAACAATAGTGGAGTGAAGTCAAAGTCATGGGAAAACTGCCACTGGGCTGAGAACGGAAGATTCCTTTTGCTGTTCGAAAACAAAGGTCGGCAATTGATACAGCTAATGCGACGATGACAGACGGTTTTTAGTCGATTATTATCTAATCCATCTCATGGAACTAGTATTAAAATGGTAGTTATCTGATGTTCTTTATGAAGCAACTATTTTTGCTCGCGGGTTCACATCCGTTGTGTACGAAAATAAACCCACGGAGACGTTTTAAAAGCTTGCCTATAAGATAGGGGGCCGTTACCGAAAGAATTTTCGAAATCAAATCAGAAGTTCCGAAGATTACTCCCGTACATAAAAACTTACTTAAATGCCATATGATTCTGACGGTTTGACGTGGTTGAATAAACTATAGACAGATGTATACCAAACACGTTTAGCTAATAAAAAGCCGATCGTTAAGTTTTTCCAGCTAGTTTTACGTGAATGTAATAATACTTCAGATAATACGTAATGTTTCACGCTCTTCGCAACAGCCGTGACGTGAGTATTGGACTTAAAGATAAATTATTTATAATTTTGAATCAGAATCAGAATGCTTTATTTGTAAACATATTAGGTCAAATTACAATAATGATGTTACAGATAGGTAGATCCTCTATTTTTTGCCCAGAGGCGTACAAATATATTTAATTAACATTGTCTTTACTTTAACACAAATTTAACCTTTCGACTGGTCAAGAATAAGATAAATAAAGTTGCAGAAGCTTGCGGTTGCAGACTTGAAACTGTATTGGTAAAGAGAAATCTAGGCTTTGATTGAAAGTTTGTTCAATGCATTTAACTGAAACAATATATACTTCCTATTGTATTTATGTAGGTTTTGTTCAGATCAGTATTGCGAGAAATTACAGTTCAATTACTAGCTCAGATACGGTGCTATTTAGGAATCCAAATTATATGTACCGGCGAAAATTTTCTTGCATTTCTCTCTCTTTGACAGAATAACACAAAAACGGGTAAGTGCGAGTAGCACTCGCGCACGAAGGGTGCCGTACCATCGTAGTAGCGGGCAACAGAAATACACGCTCTGTGAAAATTTCAACTGTCAATCTTTTACGGATCATGAGATATAGTCCCGCTGATAGACAGACACACACAGCCAGACAGGACGAACGTACAGCGGAGGCTTAGTAATAGGGCCTCGTTGGTTTCCCTTTGGATACGGAACCCTAAAAATAGTTGCTCAGTAGCAAATATGAACAATAAGTAATGCCTATTGCCTGCGAGGTTACGAACCAAACAGGAGCGTTGCATCGTTAGCCATGAATGCACTCCGAACCGGACAATTACGTATGTTAAAACTATTCAAGCGAGATTTTGTTACAACATTTACTTACATACGTTAAACTGACATGAAACTAGTGTCAATTGTAACTTGTCTACTATATTGCTCTTTGTCTTACAATTTATTGTAAAGACTGTCGATTTCTCAAAGTACCTTATTTTGTTCTTATGCATTGAACAATTTCAGTTTTAAAATAGCTACGTAATTCTTTATGAAAGAAGCTATTCTATAGATTGTGTTTCTAATTCTACCAAATATAAAATTGTTATGTCTTAGACAAATTATGGTAGTCCCGAGACCACACAGAAAGCACTCGGAAATTCTCCCTTTTTGCCACTGTTTAATTCCCATTTTACTTGCTAACAAAAAAACTAACAATACACCGTTCGTGATATTTAAAGTTGTAATGGGTAAGAAAAACAATAAAGACAGCTATTGCATCAATAAGTTAGAAAAGCCTTGGTTAGCGGCTCGGTTGCGCTTGCGCATACCGCGTGATGTGCGAGATAGTTCGTCTGAAGGTTTCCGAAGATGGGTTCATGATAACACCACTTCACCTACCTACATAATCATATACCTACTTAGTTTTACAATACACAAGAATATTTGTCTGGAATTTAGGCTGGCATTTAATTTCTCGTGTTAAGTATGTTGTAACTATTAATTATTTCTCTTAGCTAGATCATGGTCAGCTAGTCTAAATTCATACTTAAATTAACCGACCCGTTCGCATTGCGTGTTTAAATATCTAAAATATATCTAATATATTCTCAACATGTAAGGGCGGATCGCGGCGTACCATAGGGAAGCACGTGAACTCAATGCCTGAATAGGTCATTAACTATTCATTTATTGTAATTATTTGCACTGAATGCAAAAATAGACTCTTTTCAGAAGTCCAGATTTTCCTTAAGATAGAAATGTATTCTTACACGTCTTCAGAGCACGACTCATGTGAGACGGACAAAGAAAATCTGAATATTTTACCCGATTAGAAAGAAAGATAAGGGTCTTAATTCGATGCATTTGTATGTTTTATTTAATTTACAAGCAAAATATTCTGCGACAATGTGTTTAATCTGAATAAAGCACAATGAACAAAATAGCACGGCTTTTGCATGAACAATAAATAAAGTGCGTACCCATTATTTTATAATTACAATATTACTCATTAGAATACTACACGAAGAATCAGACTAATTGTTATGCTAATGAGAATCTACTACGTTTTAATTTTCATCAATATAATTATATCTGACCGTTGAGTACAACCTTCGATTTAATGCAATAAATGGTCTCGCGATATGTGACGACATAAAGACCTTTGAAAAATCGTTTGTTCAAGGTCTTCTGCGAGACATTGAACTATGGAGCGTACGGTCTGATGACCGAACGCAATCCAAAAGTGTTGCCAAACAGATTCTGTGAGGCAACAAGTTCAATGAATTAAGCGAAAGGCTAGGAAATAAGAGTTTAGATATCAGTCTCGGCCGGACTTCCACTTTACGAACAATGGTTAGTATCTTGTTCAGCATTCCTGACATCTAGAACGAACTTTTTTTTTTTGGCGGGTTGAAAATCATCAAATAACCCCTCCCGATCTTGGGAGTGTCAGATTTCTACTGACTAAAAACCACCCATGTTCCTTCTTAGCCCTCTATGTCGAGGCCGCGATAACTAGTGTACAACCCGCGGCCCCGACGATATCTAGAACGAACTTCACAAATCATTCCAGTCATCGTAAACGGGAAGGTATGATTTATGATCAGCAATGAACGGATCACTTCCCTCCCTGAAATCTTCCCTCTAAACACTTATGCGTAATTTGTGACTAAGCAGGATAATAGCAAAGTCTGATATTTCAATTTAGTAGCAGGCCTATTAAAGTCTATATTCTCGCCACGTTCATTCACATGATTACTACTACTATGCCGTTGTAACCACAGGTGATGGGTGTGGTCAACATTTTTAATGTCAAGTACTCTGTGGGAGACTTTGGCACTTAGACTCTTACATTTCAATGTCCATCATTCAAGGTTATATTTGTACATAAAACTGTCCGCTGATTAACTTTGAAACAATTTGGAAGCACAGCGTAATGAAACATTGTTTATGTTCATAATGCTTGTGGTTATTATTACAAAGCAACATTGCGGGTTGACCCCAGACTTTTCTAACTTTCTTTACTTTCTTGCCACTACGCGTGTTCGTGATGCAGCACATTGTTTCATAAAGAATTCGTTTTAAGTTAGTAGCATAGAAATAATTTTAACAATGATATAGAACAGATGAAATGATAAAACATTGTCAGTCTTTTATTTTTAAATTCTTGCTGCCACGTCTTTCAGTAGCTTTATCTATTATCCAAGATCCTTTTTCTTAAACAAAATATTACAATAAACACGTTTGTAAGCCTCAAGTCAAAGTCATGAATAAGATAAATAAACAAGATTTCGTAAGTTAGAGCACATACCTGTTTTCTCCATAGACGTGGTAGTTGACGGCTCTCGCCATAAGTATCGCGACCATCGGCCTGAGCGCCTTGCCCTGGCCATCAAAGTAGTATGTGGCTATGGTGTTCAGTTCTGGTTGGTTGGTGTTACGCTCCAGCTCCTGTCGGGCAGAGAGGCTACAGTCGAGTTGGGATCACATCTAACAGAAATATCATAATAGTAAGAGAAGTTTATGAGACAAGAGAGCGCATACTACATATTCTTTTTACTTAAACTCCATTCAACAATCATCATCTGCCTTGCCTTTTCTTAATAGGGGATCGGACTGGGTCAAAAAAATATGATTCTAATTAGTCCCTCAGTTAGATTATCGAAAAATATTGGATACGTGTTTTTTGTTTTATCAAATTAATAAAAATTGACGAAGATAAGACGCGTCAAAGATTGTGAATGGGGGTTGTGACGTCATTTGTTGGTGAAAATGTACTACCATGTGACCTTTTCGAGGAATTCACGAGTTTTCGAAGCATTGTATCGTCTTCATTTTTTGTGTATGTGAAAAAAGAAAAAATACGTGTCCAATATTTTTTGAAAATCTATCTGACGGACTAATTATTATTTTTTTGTCCGATCCCCTATTATGTTGGGGTTGGCTTCCAGTCTAACGGATGCAGCTGAATACCAGTATTTTACATGGCGTGACTGCCTATCTGACGACCACAACAAACAAATTCCATTCAAAAATTAATTAAAATCTAGTCCCTGACATAACTATACGTCAGACAGTATTTTTCCACTAGTGGACTTTAATAGAATGCATAGCATTATGATTAATTGAAATCAAATTACGTATGGGGCACAAGTTTATAAAAACATCGCTGATAACTTTACGAGCACAGATAAGAAATATAAGCCGTGCCATGCATCTAGACTAGATAAGCAAGAGTATTAACTGATATCTGCACAGTAAAGTCTAACGCATACGAATATGACATATTATTATGTTTGGTTTCATAGCGTAATCTTTAATCGCCACGATGTAGCATTGATAAATATCTCTGGGTTAAAGTATGAACTATCGCATTTTATAAACTGATTAGAGTTGACAATCAAGATAACCGACTGAACCAGCACAGCAGCATTGATATTGATATATTTCAATAGAGATTAAGATAATTTCCTACATAAATTGTACACTTTCTTAGCAGCTAATATTAGATTTCAAGAAATCGTATAGGTTGTATTGACAATTTCACTATGCATTCAAATGAGTCATCTGATAAAGTGAGACATTTCTCTTTCTTTCACTTTCTATATTTACTAAATACGACAAGACTGCTAATAAGCGCACATTCATACGTTCCAACAATGTCCTAACTGAAATAATAAGGCATAATTATATGTGCTACGCTTTCGTAGCACTTGCTACGAGATTTTTAAGTACATTCCAATGACCGTTCATTAAGAACTTGTGTCATATTTTATCAGACAATCGCTCTATTTTCTAATCAGTTATCTTTTAGAATACATACTGTGAACATGGAAAACGTAATTATACCATAATTATATTTTGTATATTAGTTGGAATTTACAAGGATAAGCTAAGGATGACCTCTTGGCATACGAAATGGTGTTTTTAACGAATAAAGTTTTAAAGGTTTTTGTGTACTTCTTAATATTTATAACGAGTAAGTCTGACTGTGTAGGTCTTCATATGCCTCTAATTAGCCAATGACAAATGCAGCAATAAAACAAATTAAACCTAATTACGTCCATTTGCTAACGGTACCCATTACAAAAATGAAATATCGAATACCTGGAAAGCATAATGAGAAGCCATGCATTACTTTGCCGTAATCTAGTAATTAGAAACACTTTAGTTACTTAGTTATAGTGAATTCACGCTCTTGATTATATCGGTCGAAATGAAGCCAGATTCTTTAACGCTCTGAATAGTAAGTACGACATATATCTTATTACAGCTAATTTAATTACCTACAAAGTACTGCAACTCGAACCTTATGTACGTCCCTCCTAATTTATACCATGACTTGTGACTCCGTAGAAGATACGTAGGTGCTAATTACAATGATACGCATTTGTTGAGAACGTAAAAGGCAGTCTAAACGGTGTTACAAAAGATATAATTTGCAACTACCTGAAGGACTCGGTGGTAGTTTTCAGCTAGCGGTGTGGTAACCACCATTGACTGAACATTGATGCAAGCTTGTTGCAAGTGTCCTCTTGCTATAGCGGACAATGAGACTGCCTTTTCAATTACGATTGTTGAACATCAATTTCATTGTCTCGAAGACTGTATGCAAAGTCATATCAATTTAAATTCGGATGACACATATTTTTAGTAAATGTCTATTATGAAATACAAACTGGATTTTATAAATCTATAGCAACTTTTGCGAGTTGGTATTGCGTACTTGCTTTATAGAGATCGTCGATGTAAGGTCACGAAGAATTTCAGTGATTATGATAATAGGCTATGATACAAGCCCACATAATCATATATTAATATCTTCGTAGTAAAATGCGTTAACATAAGCATTTTGTAAGTTTTACGAAATATTCGTGTAGGCGCACCCTCCATTGCAAACTTCCTTAGATAAATAACGTAAGGCTGCGCTTTTGTAATACTGGAAACAGTCACGGACATAACATACACAATAAGTAGATAACAATTTAACTACCATTCATTCGTTTTGCGTAAGACTACTGAATCAAATCTTATCATCAATACTATACCGTAAAATTTGAATCACATGATGAATATAGGTAGGGCAAAAGATATTGAGAATCAAATCCCCTCTAAAAAGTATTCAATTCTTTTGCAACCAATTTTAATCTGACATTGAGTTTCGTTGGCAAAGATGTTAAAAATTCCGTGAAATGCGACCTCATTAAATTACGATTAATCTCCTGATACACGACACGGATCGTAAATATGTCGTATTAAGTAATTAAGAGTAAGGTTTTGAATATGCTAAACATAGTAGTAAATATTGGATGAATGGATCCTTCAGTGACCATCCGTTGTTGACCGAATACATTCAAATCGTCACGCAGTCAGTCTATTGCGAAATCCGAGGACATTACCTACGTACCTATGCAGCTACTTAGTGAGACTCACCTTCTATTAGAGTGCTGAGTATGCGTAGTAGCACCAGTGTTTAATGACAAAACAAACATATACAAACCCTGGCACATTCAAAAAATGTGCATGGTGTATTTAAATCTGTTCGAACTCTGTGAAGGCTAGCCAAATGGTTCCTAAACTGAACTTAAAGTTGCCGCAGTCCAGGTCAAGCGTAACTGGACTGACTGAGCTATAATTTTGTATTTACATCTGCATGTCAAGTTTTCGATTTGAACGTAATTATGTGAATGAACTCCCATTGCCTTGGAAAATAGTTTTGAACCCATGTAGTGTCATGGCTTGTGTCAATCTTGCGTACAGTAATGACAAGGGAAACTATGTGATTTCGTGATATTCTACAATAGGGATGTGTCCTGAGTAAAAAAAATATGTTTCCGTTTAGTCCGTCAGTTAGATTATCGAAATAATAATATTGGATGCGTGTTTTTTGTATTATCAAATGAATATAAATTTCCGAAGATAAAACGCGTCAAGGATCATGAGTGGGGGCTTTTGACGTCGCTACGTGGTAAAAGATGTAGTGCGATGTGACGTCACACGAGTTTTCGAAGCACTGTATCGTCTTTTGTATTTTTGGTTTACGTGCAAAAAGAAAAAATATGTGTCCAATATTTTTTGAAAATCTATTTGACGGACTAATTAGTTGTTAAAAAACCTGTTTGAAAACAAATGTTTCAGAAATTAAACAGAGCTAGCACGAGCGTGGCTGGTTAACGTAACGTAAACACGTCGATTTGAAATTATATTAACGTTATATTTACACTGCAGAGTCAGGTCTTGAATGAAAATCTCCCGACTCCTACGCCAACTTCGATAGCGAAAGAACATGACGTTGACGTGGCACTATAGGCTGTCTAGGCTTTCCAAATAAAAATTTCACACAAGGGAAGATTTCCAGTATCTTAAAATATAACCTAGACAATATTTTATACCTTCACATAAATTTCGCAAATGACTTGTCGATGCCATATTTCCACATTACGTTTTGTTACTCATCGTATTTTGCAGTTCTTTATGTTTAGAGTACCTATATTAAGTTTATTTGCACATAAATAAGATAATTCCAATACCAGCCTTGGTACATTTTCATTTGTAGCGGAAACTCTACATGCTATGAGACATTGAAGGTAACAAGGACAATATAATTAGACTTATTTGACACATAAACGTGGTGGTGCAACATTTATATCAGTATGTCGTGTAATTCCCCGCTGGGTTTAATGGGAACTCCAAAGTTCAAAATAGCAAAACTGACAACGAGTTGCTACTTATAGTCAGTCAATTAAGTCCTTGGTGTGAAAAACATTTCACATCTCGTGAAATAGAGGCCTAGAAAAGCTGTTTTGCATTTTCTTATATCGTAATTGAGTAAAACTACCGCCAGTAACGGAAACGAAGTAATGAGAATACTTGTTAGTTGTTTTGCGTACCGCGTCTAGAAACAAGGTCAATGTTCAAGTTTAGCGCTGTTCTACGCCACACTTTCCATTTCCCACTCATTGCTTAGCACCACAAGACCCTTTAATTACGAAAATGACTATACTCGGGGCCAAGTCGTTTTGCAAAATAATGTAAACAAGACGCAAAAACAATTTGTGGTAAGTTTGAGTAGTGTTTTAGACGTCATAAAGCACAATTTTAACTCTTTAACATTATTGGAAGGACAATATCATTTTCTGGAAACACACAAACACTTGAAACCTTAAGTTGATGGGTAATTTACCCATTGTCTTAAGTTTTTATTAGCTTATACTAAGCATGAACCTGTCTCAATACTGATTAGATTGAATTGAATTGAATTTTACTGCATTTGGCAGAGATAGGCAACACGTTTATTCAGACTTCCAGATATGTATGAATAAAATTGTATGTCTGGTCTACTGTTACGTAATTTGAAACGTACGTGCGAAATCTTGGCCCGACTACACACACCGACAGGTTAGGTGAGTTTCTAACGTAAACAGAAAAGTCGCTCACGAGCAGATCAATAATTCTGCGATAACCTTAATCCTACTTTGCGCTTCTCCATATCACAAAAAAAAAAATATATTCCATTACATCTAAAACAAACCTAGAATGCGTATCGGTAATCTGCTTTTACTCCTAGTTAAAAGATCTAACCGAAGATGGATTTATAACTAGAAATCAGCCTATATGGCCACAAACGTGGAGGAAATGATCGTGTAGAAATAGACGTATACAGCTTGCCAGTACAGCATTCACACAGGGGCCTAGTTTTAGACGAGTTTTCCAAACAGAAAGTAGGCAAACGAGCACTGGCATCACAACGACGATGATACGGTAGGACGGATGTCACTAAACCTGATAAACATTCTTTATTTATACCTTACAGTAATTATATCTTATAAAATCTAAAGGCCTACATAAGTTAACAATCAAGTTGAATACATTTTGAATAAATAAAATGAACTAGGAATACTCGTAATGATTTTCTCGCAACACCAGTTAAAGAGGGATATCGAATCGCAGTCGAGTGCACCAACGTCAATACACTTTGACTTTAGTGCATTGCAGCGTTTTGCAACATCGTTGTCAAAAGTTCAGTTGAGCTAAATGCGCAACCATACAGCAACGCCGAGGTTGCCGGTTTCGGGCACAATACAGAGGATGTCATTAATTTTTGTGTTTATTAACTGCTTTAAGGTCAGTTTCTGCCATTACAGTCTAGCACTTTCATGCTCCAGTGCACACAGAAACACTTTAACATAATTTATCTTTGTGTGATATTTTTGACAATAGCGAGGCCTATGGTTCTAATGGTAACTTACGTGTACATGATAACAACCATGAAAATAAACAAATTCAACGAAAACCTTCAGCTTAATAATTCTACAATACTCGTAGAAACAAACGATGCCTTCGTATGTTTCGGCGTAAAAGCGGCATAATTATATACCGATGTTACATTTACTAAACAATTCGTAGTGGGGATCTCCGGTTTGAATCGCAATGCATTCATTACGACTAGTATAAGTGCACTAGAATATAGCTAACTGTGTAATTCAGTGCATAATTTACGTTACGGTAACAGTATTGTGTACTACAGATCTCAATTACCGGCGATGCGCGAATTACACAACCCGAACTGACCAACGTGCTAACACGTCGTGACTTTGACACAATTGCCGATCAATGGACATAGTGCCGACCAATGGGCTCGTTAACTGTTCCCTTTTTATATCACGGCCTATGATACAATGAATGACACATTGATCAGTCTACTTTTGTCGGTTACACCTTGTTTATATGATGATTACAAATTCAATCAGATGCTACTACTGAATATAGTCATCACATTTGTGTCATCGACTATCAATCTTTATTCTAATTGTAACACCGATCTACTCACATATCTCATTGATATTTTAAATGGGAGTCCATTGAAAAAATAAATATAAAATTTTCAAGGAATTGTTGAGTGTTATTATGACAGTCGCAATTATGGTAATTATTAAATGAAATATGCGCAATCTTGAAAAATACTATTATTATATTCGTAAAAAAAAATATGTTGATTGTGTTGGATGAAAGGCGGCTACTGCAATTTCGGCGCAACAAAAACAGGCCACAACGAAGTTGCATTCACAAGTCCATTCATCATAAACTTTTTTGGTAATTGAATTTCACACAATGGCTATAAATTACTTTGTACTTACGGATCGGATGTCTTCATATATTCCGTTAAGGTCGTCTTCCAGTAAGCGGTAGGGGTCGACGATCTGTGTGCCGTAGTCTGGTAGAGAGCCCGTGCTTGTGCTCTGGAGGCTGGAGGCAAGGCGGCGCACCAGCCCGCCAGTGGAGGCCGCGCTGAAGCCGCCTGACCCGCACGCGGGCCCGCAAGTTGTGACTCTCTGTAATAAACAAATCTTCCGTCAAACAAGACACAATAAATTAAACTACATGGATTAGTATCAACTACCGATATGTATCAGGCTGATAATGGGACCAGTTAATAAACGCGAAGAAATAGGCAGGCATTTAAGTAAGGACTAAACCAATATACCGGTATTTCCAGTAAATTTTATAAGGCTCGCGTACTACATTACGATATTACTCAGTCTTATTTCACGTAGGACACGTAGGTACTCCATATTTCTGTCGTCTTTGTCAGCGGTTGTGGAGTCAGCAAGCAGTAGGTGAGTGTCCGACAAGGCACGAAGGGTGCGCCAGGTGCCCTTAACTAAGTGGTAGTCGATGGCGGCAGTGACCGCAATACGCGGGTTTCGTAATTCCGTTTATGCAACTGCAAGCGAGTGCAGTGCGCGCCCGATGGGCTGCGACCGGCCGCGCGTTGCAAAACCACCACACGTTCAACCAACGCACGTATGTGCCCGCAAGTACCAGCCCATAGATGGACACCTTTGCGGTTATAAATTAAGAGAAAACAATTAGCTAAACCATACTTTGGACTTCATTACGTCATACAGATAACTATTAAAGCCTTAGGAGTTATTCTGCCAGATAAATATTTATGTGCAGTTGTTTGTTGCATGTGTTCATAAAGTTACTGTTTTTTTCTTTATCGTAGATCCAAATAGATCATCCACGATTACAGCGACCGTGAACCATCGCAGTTACTTAACTACTAAATCGTGCGTGGGCAAATAGGCGCATATATCATACTCTAAATGATATTTTACAAAAACATTGCTGAAAATACTGGAATTAAAGGCAGGTCTGAGCTAGATTTAAGAAATAGCGAATGACTAAGCGTGAATTGAACATTAATCTCAAAGCCATTCTCCGGTTGCATGGCTCGTGATGGCGCTGGCGGGAGGTAGGATCAATGTTGCAATTTTAAAATCTAATGCATTATTAGTAAACGTAGTTCGAGCTGTGGATATACACTTCAAGGTTCCTGTGCTAATATTTATCTTGCCACAGAAGCAACAAAAAGGCGGTTGTAGTGGTTTGGTTAATGTCGTCATTTCATAAACTGACTTTTTTAAGCACGACTGGAAGAGAGCTTTTAATCTAGGTTATACGCATATTATACTAAATATTTACATAATATTAATTGCCATGTAGTTAAGAGATTAACTGTATTCAAGCATCATACCAGATGAACGACGGTGAACATCGTACCCTATAAAACTTTCAGCGACAGATTTTTTTTAAATAGATTTATTTAATTTAGACCGATTTCCACAGAGTCAAGTTCAAAATGCGGACAAATTCCGACAAGTGTAATCCTAACCATTTCTTTTCATTGTTTACATCGATCAGAACTTATATAACGCGATGTGTAAAAGAATTTAATAATAAACGTATTAGTGGAACCGTTTCGACAACATCCTTAATTCACAGCGACGTCTGACGCGTAGCATAATAATTACTTCCATACGATTTCACACGCGTTAGCACAGAAAAGGACGGCTTCATTAAAGATTTCAGGTAAATTTGACAGTAAAGACTTGATTCTAGAAGGGGAAAAGTTTTGAATCAGTCCGTATTTTGTTATAGGAACTATTCATTGAACCAAATAAGTAGTAATACGCAAGTGGTGACGTGTGACCATCGGACTGTCCATAGGTCTCGCCATCTCCGTTTTTTTTTTTTATCAATGTGTTGTATTGCATAACAATCACTTGCTTGGGGTACGAAAAACATCGTAAGGAAACGAGCATGCCTAAACGCACGATCAGCACCACACGATAATGACCCAAAATGATTAAATTCAGGTTAGAGTACCTCCAACACTATACTGAAATTACATGATTGCTAAAGACTAGAATAAATTCAGATTATTTTCTTTAACAGACAACGTTATTTCCATAGTAAAGATTGAAGTGCTACGCCGTAGCGCGGGCCAACTGTATTTTCCGTTGTAAAAATTAGAGGTACTAAAAAAATAAAGTATTTTTCTGCTATTCATTTCTGTGCATTAATAAAACCTGCATATATGTGGTTTTATTTTCTACTTCAATTTTTTAAACCTCGTAAACACTTATGCCTGAAAAATTGCTACTTAGATACGTTGATGTATATTTTCAAAGAAAATGTATCCAAGTAAATTGCATACTTAATTAAATTACTGTCATTTCAGGGGTACTCCCTACAATGTATCTTACAAATGTTTGTACTAAAAGACATCGAGGTGTATTACAAAAAAAATAATGTATTCAAAAGCAGTTTTGAAGTACATACATCGTAGAAGCTACTTATAATATTAAAATATTTTTCTCTTGACCTGCGGCTACAGGTAATAAACAAAATTAAATGCAATTTATCACAGTAACGACCATTTCCTACTAAAAATAAACAAAAATAACGACTCCCCCCAGTTGACCTTAAGGCAGCTTTCAATTCTTTTCAGGAAGAGGCGATTCATTTGCATCACTATATATAAATGAGAATGTTTATACCAAAACCTTGGTAAAGCTGTCGATTCACTTGTGTCCTTCCTCTATCCCATATCACTTGTGAACCCGGAACAGAAAATTTATTCAGACATTCTTACCTACATGTTGTTGCAAATTACTACCCGTAAACGGAACATGTTTTACGTACAACCTACCTATATGGTTTAACTGATCAATTATTTGAAGAAACCCTGTCCAATAGTAAAGTAAAAAGAGTGTCCATGGAGTTTCTTGCCCTTTCTTCTCCAAAGAGATCTACGCTTTGGAAAGGGCAACTACAGAACTTTCGCAGATTTTATGCCTTGTGACTGGAACTTTAGGTACATTACATTGTTGTGTTTCTTTAGACAATTCAAAAGTGCCTTTAAGTATCCTACTTGAAAGAAAAACTTTGATTGAGTAATTACAAAACTACGCACTGAATGACGTCAATGCCTGCCTACGTTAACGAAGGCGTTATATTTCTAAGTATTTTCACGCTTATGTGTAATTTCAATACAAGAACTTCTTTTAATTAGCAAGGAAAAAGGCATACGATACCTAAATCGTCGTTTTCTATATAACCTAATAAGTAAGCGCACTTGACTATTATAAAGACTGAAAGGAATGTAGTCGATACAAACATTTAAAAAAAATTAAATACAAAAAACCATGATATCCGTGTTCAATGTAAATGATGATGAACAACATTGTCGCACGTAAAATTGCATGTGTTACTGGGCGCACATAACAATTAAAACACGATAGAAAGTGAGCGTTTCGAACACTCTTGCGCATCGATCGGCACTGTTCTTAAAATAGAAGTGAACACCAATTGACACGTACATTAGATTGATATATAGCAGTTACGTGGACAATCCGATACATTAGGTATGTGGACCAAAAGGGAGCGCTTAATAGGGATGTTTACTGACTTTAAAAAATATGATTTTAATTAGTCCGTCTGTTAAATTATCGAAAAATATTGGATACGTATTTTTGTTTTATCAAATCAATAAAAAATTACGAACATAAAACGCGTCAAAGATTTGAGTGGGAGGTTGTGAGTTTTCAAAGCACTGTATCGTCTTCATTGTTTGTTTACGTGAAAAAAGAAAAAATACGTGTCCAATATTTTTTGGAAGTCTATCTGACGGACTCAATTAAGTACCTTATCTAATATCTTATTTGGATTTTAATATCGTTAACATCATTCTCTTGGCATTATCCCAATTTATTAGGGGTCAGCATATCTTCGTCTTTCATACTTCTCTTTTCAAGTCATCTCATCAGACACTTCGTTTCTTGCCACATCATTATAACACAATCCATCCATCGTTTTTGGATTTCAATAACTTACACAAACTTTATTGTCCTTCAGAGTACAGGCGATAAAAAATCTATTTTATCATGGTCGGTACAGAATTTACTAGAAGATTAAATAACTTGATCTGTAACGTATAGTACTAAAGCACTACATCAACCAACACTTTTCAACAAATCAGTCCGACTGTTATCAACTAAATAAATGATCGACAGATAGATTTGAAAATTAATACGAACGGCTTTTGTGCTACGCCTGTACCTCTAAGCGTTTTGTTATTTAAGTACTTACAACCGAAGACTCTGACGGTCGATCAGTTTTCACCCTTAGGTCCTTATTAATAGAGTTGAACAATGGTCGACCGTCTGTGTCTTTTGGAGTACCCATCTTTAACCACAAAAGTCCAATCCATCAAGGGCTAAGGGAATACAATTAGTGATTCCTTTTTATACATGATCTTTTTTTATCGTACCAGCAGGGCTATTGCGTATCTTTTAAATCACAGTGGCTATCATATTGTCTATGGATTAACTGTCAAATTGGTTATGGTTTAGTACAAAATGCATCCATTTGACAGTAATTGAAAGGCACTATAGGTTAGCCACTGTCATTTTTGCGTATCTTACGCAATAGCCCTGCAGGTTAGGCACTAACCGTGCCTAACCTGGTATCAGAGCTTCTAATCCATGGGCCTCTGACTTGGCTTAAATATCTCTTAGGCATACCGGTTTCTTTACGAGTTTATTTTACAATACACACATGAATCCGAAAAATTATAATAAAGAGTTGTGTTAAAAGCCGAATAACAGTGTGCTAGACAATATATCCTTTTCTGAATATTTTTTTTTATATTCTGCCCAAGTAATACATTACATGCAGAACTGTGGTAAAAATGTGCTTAGGTTTGTAATAAAGTACTCCTCATATGCAAATAGTTGCTCACAAATTACTATACGTTTCAAGGACGTTAATGACGAAGATTTGAACAGCAAATTACAATAAAACTAACCTACACGTGCAAAGAATTTACAAATTATTTGTATTTGTAAATTATTTAAAGTCTAATTTACCTAAACACATACGGAAAATGTTTGATTTATATCCTTACATATTTCATTCATTAATTTACGATACAGTACGTGGTACTTCACTATCACTACATAGTATAAAACAAAGTCGCTTTCTCAGTCCCTATATCCCTATGTATGCTTAAATCTTTAAAACTAAGCAACGGATTTTGATGCGGTTTTCTTAGTAGATAGAGTGATTCAAGAGGAAGGTTTTAGTATCTTTTTTGCACCCGTGCGAAGCCGGGGCGGGTCACTAGTCTTTGTTATAAAAGGCTTAGTTTTATACTTCGCTGATAGTGATGAATCATCTAGGCACAGCTGTGCCTAGCTGATTCATTGGATTATGTTGTGTTACTGTTATATTCTGAATACATATTGGTAACTGTAAAGCCGTCATGATCACATCCGGGAATGCTTTATTTCTCAAACTATAACAGAATCACTATATATTATAGTTTGTAGTTTTCTTGGCTTCTGGATCTAAAAATATTAAACATAAACAACCTAAACAAATCGCAACCATAAGAAAAACTGATAAAAGGACTCAATGAATGTAGTTGCGCGCGCGCTAACGCGTGTAAAAGACATCAACGCGTCACCTGCGCTGCGCCTGCGCAAACTTATTGTGGTTCGTGGTGTGTGAATAATTCAGTGTTTAACCATGTCATTATCTAGACATTTAACGATCTTCAAACTGCAAATAGATAAAAGGATGTTTAACACAAACATTAATTACACTTGCCACATGGTAGTTGCCTCACGTAGTCATCAAAAGTCCGATGACGTTGGAGCTCCATCATATTACGACAATGCGGCAAGTCAATAACAGATCTATTTGACTGGGATTAACCAAGCTGTAGACGTGTTCTGAGCCACTAGATTCATGCCCGTCGGAGCTGCGGGTTGTTCACAAGTTACCGCGGCAGCGACATATAGGGCTCAGAAGGAACATGGGTGGTTTTTAGTCAGTAGAAGTCTGACACGTCATTTCGCTCTGCCCAAGAGCGGGAGGGGTTATTTGATGATTTTCCACCCACCAAAAAAAGCCACTAGATTCATATCTCTTGCACCTAGTTAATCATCTCTTACAAATTGAATAGTGCATGCAACCACCTTCGCCTGGGTCGAAAAGGGTCAATATCATTCTCTATGACAGCTCTAAGCAAAATTACTCCTATGCATGCGATGTTATGCAATAATAACATGGCCGCAATCTGTCTAGACGATTATTTTGAAGATATGTTCTTTTGGCATCCTTTGTTCTTCCAAGATTTAGTTCAATGATTCTAGGTGCATGTTTCGGCAGGCAGACCAGAATAACAATTTCTGGAGTCTCAAACAAAGTTATTATCAAGGGTGACGCCAAAACTTGAGTCTCTCCCATAAATATCACAATACGAGCTGCTTTGATTAGTTTGGCTACTTCATAAGGTTCGTGCCCCATTTCTTCAAATATACAATTTTGATTGGCACTCTATTGTATTAATCGTGACCTTATTTAGATTACGTGTCAACAACAATCGTCAATTTTATTGGACACTGTCCATACCGACCTCGACAGTATGCGTGTTTGTTGAGTTGGTAAGGTTGTTGGTAGTGTTGGTACCCGCTACAAGTGCAGCCACAGAGTATGCCATACCAAGGTTGCTACTGCACCCACTGGCAGTAATGATCACAGGTGCAATTAGCCTCCACCGGTCTGTGGCGAGAGGCATGTCGGCCGAAGACGCCCCGCCCCGCTAAGTTATGAATCAAGGACGGATTTAACGGGAACAACTGGTTATGAACGTTTTTATAATCAAAATGCGTAGAAGGTACTGTTGGACTTTGGATATTTAGAGGTACTTGCCATAAGAAAGTTACAATTCGATTAGATGGAACCAGAGACGTGAGATTGAAGATATTTTCGATCAAATTGAAATTCTGATAATTTGACTCACACCTTGAATAATGTAGCTATGATAATAGTTGACGGGATATATAAACTAATTACTATTTCTTATTTTCACGTATTTTTTTAAATGATTTAGGTCGTTTGATTTAGCACTAAATCAAATGATGATGACGTCATTACGTTTCATTACTAATTGATCGGGAAACAATTCTAGAAGAACTTCTCAGAGTTGATAACATTCGGACTTGTAAGGATTTTAGGTTTTTTTAATAAATCTACCAATAAAAACGAACGTTAGCGGTAAATGTACGTATACAAGGCACAATAACAGTCAGTATACATATTAGAGACAAAAAAAAAACTTGTTTGGGGTTTCGACTGACTAAGATATAGACAACACATGGATCCAAATACTATAAAACGATAGATAGTCTATGTTAGCTTAGCTATACTAAGTATCTATAAATAGATAGTAAACATACAAGTGTGCTACAAGAGCATTGTACGTAAACATTGGACATTTTTTGGCAACTCATGCAAAATTAGACGCCCTTGTTAAAAATAGCAATAGATAATATTCAATCTGTCTTTATGTCACAACACTCAATCATTTTGTAACTAGGCATGTACTTATGTGCTTTTATATATTCCATTCAATCAAATATGATCCTAATTGCAATATAAAGCACAGTTTTACTGTTTATTGATATAACAGTATCTTATCACATATCCTATTCAAAATAGAATGGTTTGATAGATAAATGTGGCAAACGTAAGGTGGGACGCCCTCAGGATCGGTGGAGCAATAATCTTTGTAGGGTGACTGGTAGCAACTAACTGGATGAGAGTTGCTAAGAATCGAGTTGGGTGGCATGAGATTGAGGAGGCCTAGAGCTATGTGCAGTGGACTGTTCTAGCCTGATGATGAAGTGTGGGTTTATTTTGAAAATATTGGACTACAGATAAATGCTCAAGATCTAATTTGTTAAGAATCTTCACTAAATCGAACTTCTCTACGGCTACTCACAGAAAAGGTCAGCTTCTACTAGAAAAGCTAGACAATAAAGGAATATGAAGTGCTTAACAGACAACAAAGAAATTGGGGTAGGGTCGGAGGATAATGAAGAAACTTGTAAAGCTATTCTGATTCAATATATTCTCGAATTTAATCCAACTCATCAAACGGAACATACACAGTATTTAGGCAGCGCAAAGATTGCACACATCGACCCTGAGTTTATCTGAAGAATGCTGAGAAGTAGTCATGATATGACGATTATTCACTTTCGGACATAATTGCCCGTGCTTACAGATTGCAATCAAAGCCAACATACGCAACAAGGACGCGTCGACTATGCTTCAAAATGATCTTCTCAAGTAGATTTTAAGACTAATATACCACGAAAGTTTCTGCTGTAGAGGTCAGATAGGCAGTCGTTCCATGTAAAATACTGGTATTCAGCTGCATCCGGTTAGACTGGAAGCCGATCCCAACATAGTTGGGAAAAGGCTAGGCAGATGATGATATCATGAAAATTTTTTGCTGCTTCAAAAGCTTCATTTAAAAACTTAGATAAACTTTATTTATTGTCGCGGACAGACCCTTCGGCTTACATATTGTGATGGACTACTTAACCCTAGAAACAGTGACTAAAAGAGAGCGTTATATGTGAATACAGGCAATGAATAAATCAGACCTTGAATTTAGACATGTTGTGAAAGGTTTTAATAAAAGGCTGAATATCCTTGAAAGGTTGTTACGAGTGAATTTCGACTACATAGAGATACCTATCTTGACAAATATAGCAAGAGTTAAATATAGCGCGTTATTTTCAGAAAAAAAACTCTTTTTATTTTCATTTTATTATTCGATTTTAAATTGCCTATTAAGTTTCTCCTATTCACTGTAATAGCTAAAGGTTGGCATTGGTCTACGATTTCACGGATCCATCGGAAATATCACGGATGCCAATAATAGAGCGCCTCAAATTTACACTAGCATGCCTTTTTGGGCTATCTAGTTAGAAATGTAGGTACGATTATAAGTAAAACGAATGTTATTCTGTATCAGATCTTACAATGTGCGCTAATCACGCTTACAAATAATAAAAAACTCCACCAATCATTATTGTGATACATTATTGTATATTATGCTATTTATTTGTGGAAGGTATAGTGCTGGCAAATAAACTCGCGCAATTCAGTTTTAGGTGTGTAAGTTCTAGCTCGGATTTCTGTTAGTCACAAGAACTTACTCATAAGTTAGATTAGTACCTAGAGCACGTTCGTAAATTATTTCATTTTGATAGTCGTGCTTTTATATTTTAGTCCCGATTCATCGTCCTAACAAGTAACAAACTTAGTAGTGTGATTGCCGAATGAGGTGCTGTGCAATGGTCATTACTAGTAAGACTTACTCAATATCTAAGTTAAATACTAGTTACATAGGTACGAAACATAATTCTCTTATCAAATAACAGCTTCACGTGCGCAAGCTACGGTAATTAATATTGCTTCCAGAGACAACGTTGATGAGTTCATTGTTTGCAAGTGACGACCGAAACGTGTTGCCCAATTGTACCAGCCTAAGCATGCGACGCATGCAAGGACATTGGATCATCGGTGACCACTTCTGCAAATACCGCTAAGCATTTGACAGTTACAGTGCTTACAACAACGCAAAACAGATTATATAGTACTAGCTGACCCACGCAACTTAGTCTGCGTCACAATAAAATATAGCTTACAACCTTCCTCGATACTCGACTCTCGAACATAGTAATATTTTTTCAATTAGCTTTCTAATGTTGAAAAAATTTTCAGAGTCGTCTGAGTAAATTTTGAGTTAAATTGTAACAAACAAAAATCTAATCTTTCCTCTCTATAATATTGGATAGAACCTTAGATTACATTATTAAAGTGAGAATTACTATAGGTACCTATCTCTTACTGATAAATATACAATCATCATCATCAGCCTGTATTGTTCCCACTGTAAGAAACTAAGGAGTGGGATGGGCTATCCATCACGCGGATTGGTAGATGTCACTTAACTTCGAATTTCTGGTTTTAAGATATGCCGGTTTCCCTAAGAAAAACGCTGAAGGAAAACATCCTTCAGCGTTTTGAGAGCGGTGGTGATGAAATAAATTACACAAAGTAATGCGCCTGCCTGGGTTCGAACCCACGACCAACTGTTTGTAAGTCGGGGCCGCCACCACTGAGCCACCACTGCTCACAAAACAATATACAATAACACCTTGTAAATATTATGGTGCAATAAATAATTTGAATTTAAATTTCCCGGAGGCCAGAATCTCCACGTATCTACATCGGGACGCGAGGGCCAGCGGACCGCGTAATTATTTTGTCGCGCGGACATTTTAACATTGTGATATCTTCTAAAATATTTGTATAAACTATATAAAGTGAACGGAACAAATATTCTATATTAAATTTCCGTTCTAACAAACACATTTATTTAGATATAGATTAATATCTTAAAGGTTAAATAAGCTTCGCAAGAAATAATTCTATTGAACCTAACATTTCAATAGTAAAAAATAGTTACAGTGAGTCAATCTTAATAGATGGATATATGCTGTCGCGGACTTTTTTGTAGAACTTTAAAAGAAGAACATTTCTTTAATACATGATATTTGCATAACTTAAACCATTTTCGCAGCGCACGCAAAGGAAGCTCTCAATAAGGAATATCGTTTCCCGATTTTGTAACATTTTTCATTTATGCTCCACTCCTATTGGCCGTAGCGTGATGTTATATAGCCTAAAGCCTTTCTCGATAAATGGACTATCCAACACAAAAAGATTTTTTCAATTCCAACCAGTAGATCCTGAGATCTTAGCGTTCAAACAAACAAACAAACTCTTCAGCTTTATAATATTAGTATAGATTTATGATTTAAATAATCCATAATTAATTTTGCACCTTTCAAATAAGGCCAAGATCCAACTTTTTTAGTGGCTTTAACCATTACAAAAATAATCGAATAAAATATTCACAAGGCCGTGGTCATTGCATGTCACAATCGTAGCTAACGTTCGCGAACATCTTTCAAAAAAACTGCGCAACTTGCATTAAAAATTTAAGACGACCGCAGAATATGCGTTGCTTTATTGCGAAAAGATAAATGGGTTTTTAATTCATATTTCCATTGTCATAAATATAACATATTTCAGTTGTGTTTAAAATGAAATGTTTAAAAATTTTCTCGTCCTTCTCGTTATCCTTCGAAAAGCTAAACAGACGTGTGCGTTACAGTTACGGTTGGTCTGTTGTTGTTATTAAGTTTCATTCAGACAGGGTTACAGGCGAGTCAATTGCTATTTTTGAGGCCAGCGTTAACTGAGAATTTTATAGGCAAAACCTTTGATCACATAGGAATAACCAAAAAAGTTTTCTATTCATGTCTGTAGGAGGTGGGCAGAAAATGTCGGTGGGGGTTACAAGAGGAAACCAGATATCATGTGGATTCAATAAGTAGCTCTTCTTTCTTTTGTTGCATGTAAAAATATTTGCACTTTTCAGATATGTAATCTGTTACAAAATTCAGTCGATGGCTGCAAACATAACACTCGGCTTTCTATGCCCTTTTGTATTGTCATCACGTAATTTAGGATTGAAGTAAATGTTGTAAGTCGAAAATAACATATGCTACATCGTGTGTATTGCCGCAAACTCTTATACAATGATGTCGACTGAACAAATAGTTGTGTGTTCCGCATTTCTACTGAGCTTCATTTACGCAGGAGGTTACGTCGGTACGGTGCGATTCAGTCGACCGATTCATCTACCTAATAAACGTCTAGTATAAAACCAATTTAAATATGGAATCTTTGTTACGGGCCTTACAGGTCTGTAAAACCTCGGTCGTCTTAGAGGCCTTCTTTCAAACACATCCGTCCACTTTCCTATGCTAGACGAAAAGTTCCGAGACACGCAACATCAAAGAAATGGCGTTGAACGATGATGTCTCGTTGCAAACGGGGTCAATGCTCGCCAAATGGACTAGAATAAAAATAAGAAAGGCTTATAGCACTCCTTCGACAGGTTACTTACCCAGTTTTCGCGCTATTAAAAATTCAACGAATCGTCACACAACTTTCACTAGCCGTGTGCCAGTGCATGCGTCTAGAGATTGTCATCATAGGTAAAGCTAAAGACGCGTACGTCAATGACCACTATGATTCGTCCAATCAAGATTTCTGATAATAAGATAATGATACCTAATACCAACTATAAGTTTTCGAAAAGTCTGCAAATAGAGTTATGGTATGGACAAAGAAATCGGCCAGTAATTCAATTTCAATTGAAGGAGTAAATGAAATATTAATGCGAATAATAATTGTTGCTTAGAAAGTTCTATACAACTCGTCGAGATTGGACATTGCATGCTCGCACGCTGCGCGAGAAAGCACGACGGCGCGCGTTCCCAACCAACATGTAGGTACTGTTGATATTTTGATGTGATATTGGGACCTTGACGTTGCTCTACGAAGGACATTAGGACACGTAAACTATTAAAATTCCAATGGGACTATGCGGAAGAGGTCTGTTAATGGGGTTTCTAAAGAGCATAGTTTATGGGAAATATTAGTAAACGACGTAGAGTGGAAGTATTTTGAGGAAAATATCCCGGTATTTTTGACCGCAGTGCTTGACACGAAAATGTAGCATGGAGTATTGCGCCTAATTAGGTCAGGGGCGATTAGCATATACAGGATCGGTTCGGCTTATACCAGATTGTAGTCGACTGATAGTGATAACATATTATCATAGGATTTCACCTTACTAATGATCCGACAGACATACAAGCATTGATTATGGATTTTCGTACGTCCAAATCTATATAATTTCCTAACAGAGCTTTGCTTTGTTTGATGAAAGTAAAAGTCGCGAATATCTTTGCTTACGGTGAAAATCAACCGACAAACCCAACAAACCTGTGCGGCGCGCGAAGCGACCCACTGCTCACCGACTCACGAAGATTTCACTTTTAACATTTCCAACGAATGACCCTACTTTACCACATTTCTTAACAAGTAAAGTACAAAGTTTTAGGACCATTTCTAATCGCATCTTGAGTCAGAAAATTTATTTTACATATTTGATTAGATCAGCTGACAAAGAGAGGTTAGATATTCTGTCATGCTGTTATGTAAAAAGGAATAACATTGTCGAACGACATGATACAAATAAAAATGTCCAAAATGAAAAACAAAATAATCATACTAATAAAGTAACCAAACCTGCTAAATTAATTGACTAAATACATCAAAAGTGAATTTTAAATGGTCTAACCTGACATGTCTTTCCAAATATTCGCAATGGAGATGGTCCGGGAGGTTTGAGTTTCACAAATACAGTTTGCTTTCGAACTTTATGTCCGAATTGACACAATAACTTATCTTGAACACGAGCACAGAGCCTACTCGAACTTAAACACGCCATAGCTACAACTGCAACGAAACGCTTGAGGATATGAACTGCATAACACACACAGCTTACAGGCATTCGCCATTTCCCCCCCACTTTCAGACAGCTGATTGTCAAAGTCGAGTCGCCATGATTTTTAATGTTGCCATTACAAAAATAATCTAATAAAAAGGGTGCCTAACCAAAAAATATGATTTCCCATAAAAAACATACTGAAAAAGTTTGACACTATTAGTAAATAAAATGTTTTCATTCATAATATTAGTTTTCTTTACAACCTCAGGTGGAAAGCCTCAGCAGTGGGTGTGATATGTTTGTATTGCAATGCCATCTAAAAGGTATCATAAAACGTGGAAACGATTTTGACACGGTATTCAATTTAGATAAGATTCATGATAACAACTGATAATAAAACCTTTTTTTTGGCGGATGGAATATCATCGAATAACCCCTCCCGCTCTTGGGCAGAGCGAAAGGGAGTGTCAGACTTCTATGGTTTTTAGTGAGCAGAAGTCTGACACTACTATCAGATAGATACTATACTACTGGTAGATAATGCCATATTGTTTGTAACTGGCATGAAAACAAATAAAGCCCAATGTTGCCAGATGTAAATAAAAAAAATGCCTAATTCCAGTGTCACTGTCAGGTATCAGACTAAATTGACATTTGAGTTTTGACATTAAAATTCGTTATATCCGTCCTATGTAGAATCAGACTAGGTTTCTGTTGTACTCCCGTGTTTCTACACAAAATCCATGCACGTGACTCCTCTCTCTGCGAGTGTGGGTTGGGAGAGGGTACTTTAGACCACATTTTCTTTGAATGCTCAAGCAACGTCCCACCTCTTGATTTATATGGCCGCCTTCCTAAACTCAAAATTCCTCTCCCGATTAATTTCCCTTCTCTTTTAACACATCCTTCCTCCGAACTGCTTGTGGCGTTGATGATTTTCATCCGCCACAACAGTATAAAACTATAAGCTGTTACATCAAAATACTCTGTCTATGTGGTTGTGGTATATGTATGCTTTTAACAATTATAATATATATTTATTATTTATTTTTTGTTTGTTTCAGTCTGCTACTAACCCAACAAGTCGCAACTGTATCAACCGAAGATTTTTTATTTATTTTTACAGTTTTTATTGATTTTTATTTCTTAAAACACTCACTTGCCGTTTCATTTCACTTTCGACATTGGCAGAATAGTCGACATCGGCTTCAATTGCCATTCGTTAAAAATAGAATAGAATAGAATAGACATTAAAATTTAACCTAAAAAATAATTTGTTAACTGCTGCATTTACACTATTATTGTTGTTTTTAACTATTGTTGGCCTTTAACGACAATATGTTGCAACGACTAACTCATGTAATTCAACTTATGAAGAATGTCGAAAGAAACTTATTTCATATGTTTGGTTATCCACCCAAAGGTAAATTTAAAGAAAAACCAAAATAACACTTCACCTGTTCAGACTTAGCCTTACAAGCTTAATAGACTAAAAAATCGCCTGTTGACTTAAGTATTGTGTTGTGTTTGTGTTAAAGTTTTCACCTTTGTGCACCTACTGCTATCTCGTTATATTTACGCTAACGCTTTAAGCTGTACTTAACATTATTATTACTGTTTGTTCCAGAATTAGCACTGGCTTATGTCCATGAGAAAAAACCTGCTACTTCACCCAAAAAGTTTTCAATCAAAGACATAGTTGGAGATGGGATCTTATTGGCTGTACCTAAATTCCGTAGAACTATTGAAAGGAAGTTAAAGAGAAAATATGGTTCCCCTGAATATGTCTGGAAAATGCTTGTGCCCAAAAATTTCATAAAAGTGTGCCAAAACTGTGGACATCATCATGAGAAAGGAAGATTGTGTGGTGAGTGTTCATGTATTCATTTATTATAAACTAGCGTTGTAACAGGATCTTGCGTCCATGGGTTGAGATATTTTTATTTTTGACAACCTACATCATGTCCCACTGCTAAGCAAAGAGTGTTTATAAAGTTAAATCAAAATAAATTTCGATTGCCAATTAGTAATTTTACTATATTAATCATTCTTATTAAACTTAATTGATTTTTGAATATAGACTTTTTCCATATGATTAAGTAGATTGTATTTTTTTAAAACATAACATGGTAATTAATGCTTATTGATCTTTTTCACCACTTCCGCTCCATTTAATGTCCTTGGAAGCCACACACTTTACCGGCGGGCTGGCACTATCCTTCTCTGCGGGTGAATTTGCGTGCCCCGTGTGGAGAGTCAGCCCATGCAAAGTTAGTGATACAGCTCTGAATTAAACGTGCCGTTTCATCACTGGATACTTCAAACCAACCCCGGTACAAATGCTGTATCCACTGGCAGGCATAGCCCAGGAGTCCATAAAGCGTTGGCAAGGTCTAGTGAAAGAGCCAAAATGATTTACGACGTTAGACACCCTTTACACAACAACATCCTCGTTCCGCAAAGGCTAAATACATACACGCCAAACACATAACCCTCCCTAAGTGTGTGCCCCCGCTCACTGGCGAACGCCCTAAAGAAAAACTCCAGTGTTTGCCTACCCATTCCATTTGTGCCCCTTGCTAAAATCTCCCACCTGGACACGAGTTGCTATAGCTGACCTGGAAGTCCTTTAATAGACTGCAGACACAGGTTGGCCAGAGCAAGGAAAACCTGATCAAGTGAAGATTTATAGATAACTCTGCCCGGGAGTGTAAATGTGGTTCTGTGATGTTGCCCCACAAATGATGGAACACTTGATATTGTGTTCTGCCTGTCCCGTTACTTTCACATCACAGGAGCTGATGGACGGAACAGAAAATGCCAAACTCATCACAAAATTTTGGGCTGACTCAGTTTAAGTATTGTCATCGACACGCTAAGAAGAAGAATGCGATGTTCGTCTTCTAGGAGCTCATTTGGTCTTTTTATGAAAATGAAGTAACACACATCTCTAGAGTAGAATCTCACTCGGCTTTGATTCCTCTGAAGTTTTTTAAATTAAAGTTTTGTATCATGTAACAGTGACTATTTTGCATTATGTTCAAAAATTATATGACAATGTTCAGTATTTGATAAGCGCAAATAAATAATAAATATATGGAGGCTTTAAACTCTAAATTTTAGTGTTATAAGGTTGGTATTCTCTAGAATTCTAGATTAACATTCATAATTAAGTATTTATTCATATTTTCCAAACAATAACTGCTGTTGCTATGTCAGGTCAGGTACTTATTTATAGTTTACTACTAGCTGATGCCCGCGGCGTCTTTTATTTCATAAAAAGTATCCTATGTTACTTCTAATACCTCCAAGAATATGTGTAAGTACAAAGTGTCATGATGATCGGATAAGTAGTTTTGTGTAACAAACAAACAAACTTACTTACACGTTTATAATATTACTAGCTGTTGCCAGCGGCTACACCCGCTACAACTCGAAAATTATCCCACGGGAAGATAAAATCGGGATAAAAACTATCCTACGTGTTCTAATCTAGGTTATAAACTATCTGTGTACCAAGTTTTATCCAAATCCGTTTAGTAGTTTTTGCGTGATTAGTAGGGATGTGCCCGTAAACCTTACAGCGTGTATACACATACCTGCTAGTCCTGCAACCTTTGTTCACCCGCTACCGATAGTAAGGCGGTCTCCCTTGGGGGAGAGCCCAAACAGTCTCGTGTCGAAGGCAGTGTGCTTGGACTGTATTTCCACAAAAGAGCATGGAAGTGACAAACATCGAAGTAGTCGAGTGCACTATCTTTGGAGACAGCGTGAAACAGTGCTAGTTCTGGGACTGCCATTTGTACTGTCTAATATGAGGAATAGGGTAGTTAACAAAAAAAAATCTAATTAGTCCGTCATACACGTGATCAATTTATCAAGACATAAAATATGTCTTTTTGCACGTAAACAAACAATGAAGACGATACAGTCCTTTGAAAACTCGTGTGACGTCATTCTCTAAGACATTACTGATATTTTTTAACGGTCATTGACGTCACCGACCCCCACTTTTGCGATTTATCCAAGGCATTTGATTGCGTCCTTCATATAATATTCCACAACTATCACACAACGCCATCTACGGAATACGAAACAGCGTTCTGGATCTTCTTATCTCATACCTCAGTAATAGGATCCTAAGCGTTGACGTCAACGGGAAAAGATCACCCGGATCTATTGTAATAATGGGAGTCCCACAGGGCTCGATTCTTGGCCCTTTCTTGTTTCTTATTTATATTAATGATTTGCCTCACCTCATAAAGGATAACCACGATATCGTGTTATTTGCGGATGACACTTCACTTTTATTTAAACTTAAACAACAGGTAGTTGTTGACGATGTAAATAGCGCGATTTCGAAAGTGGTGCATTGGTTTAACGCTAACAATTTGCTTTGAAAAAAAACCAAATGCATTAGGTTTACACTACCTCACGTTAGGCAGGTGAAAACTCGTGTGTTGGTAAAGGGCGAAGAGTTGAATCCTGAAGATAGCACGGTGTTCTTGGGCCTAACTTTAGACGCTAAGCTTCAGTGGGGGCCTCATATAGATAAATTGTCGAAAAAGCTGAGCTCAGCAGCATACGCAGTTAGAAAAAATCGTAATTTAACCGATGATGTAGAGACAGCCCGTTTAGTTTACTTTAGTTATTTTCATAGCGTAATGTCGTACGGCATTCTATTGTGAGGGAATGCCGCTGATATTCAGACCATTTTTGTTTTGCAAAAACGGGCGGTTAGATAAATATCCTTTGACATAAATAAATAAATAAATAAATATATAAATAAATAGAGATCTATTTATAAATTGAGTCCGAGACACTCTCAGAGAAAAATTTAAGGAAATTAATATAATGACTGTTCCCTCTCAGTAGATTTATGAAAATCTTTTGTATGCTCACAAAAATATAAAGTTGTTTAAGAAATATACTTAGTGATATTCACAATATAATTACAAGAAATAGACATAAATATATTGTACCCACAACAAGGCTCCAGAAAATAGGTGGATCATTTAGATGCCAATGTATTCGCTTTTATAATAAACTACCAAGCCACATTCAAAATTTAAGCCTTAATAAATTCAAATCCTTTATAAAACATAAACTTTGCCAGAAAGGATTTTATACTGTTAAAGATTATATAGAGGACAAAAAAGCTTGGGATTGAACTGGTCCAATTTGAATTGACTTTATACATATTCATTTTATTTTTTTACAATTTGACATTTTATGATTTTTTTTTATACACTGACATTGTTTACTTTTTCAAGTATGATATTTTTTTATTTTTTGACCAATATTTACTTGTTAAATATTTTATTTTATATTTTTTTTGTGTGTTTTTTTTTTGACATTTAATAATGTAAAATGATGGCCCAGGACCAACCTAAGTACAACCCAAAAGCACCTCGAGAAACTACAAAGATTTGCCTGCGTAGCAATCACCGGCAGCATGAGAACTTCCCCCACTGCCGCCTTACAGGTGATGCTGGGCCTACCTCCCCTACACCTCGTCGTAAGAGAGGAGGCGGCCATAGCGACCTTCAGACTCGCAAGTATCCGGCACCCTAAGAAATGATTCTAGAATCAAACACACACGCATCAAAGAAGGTGCAATCAAAGAACAACCGATGATGGCATCACCCATCGACAGAACCCTAAAGACATACTGCTTCCAAAAACACTACAACATAGAGCTCATAGAGGAGTGGTGTGACTACTCAGGTACAAGATAGCTAAGGATTTACACTGATGGATCAAAAACCTAAGATGGGACAGGCGTCGGGGTGTGCTCCGACGACCTAAACATTAAGATATCCAAACCACTTAGAACGCTCAACTCAGTTTATCAAGCAGAGTGTGTAGGTATTATCCAAGCGGCACACGCTATAGAGGCCAGGGAGGTTACGGATACTAATATTCAAATACTCTCAGACAGTGCCTCAGTCCTTCAATCCCTAAAGAGCAATCAGATCACGTCGAGACTGATACTAGAATGCCACAAGGCCCTAGAACGAATCACGGTACTAAATCACAACAAGGTAACACTACAATGGATTAGAGGCCATAGTGGATCGCTTAGAAACGATGCGGCTGACGAACTTGCCAGAAGAGGATCCAGCACAAAACCCTACGGACCCGAACCCATTGTGCCCATCCCTTTCAAGCAGCTAAGAAACTGGTTGAAGGACCACACTCGTATACAAGCGGAGGAATGGTGGGCCTTGACACCAGGATGTGGGCAATCCAAGGATGCTATGCCATCCCTGGATACAAAGCTGATCAGGCGCCTTCTGCGCCTGGACAGAGACAGCCTACGTCTGGTGGCGGGGACCATCACGGGACACTGTTCACTAAATAAACACTTCCACAACCTAGGTATCACTGACAGCCCCCTGTGCAGAGCATGCATGGAGGCAGAGGAAACGGTGGCGCATGTGCTCCTTGAGTGTACAGGCGTTACCAAGATTCGTGAGGAGACCCTTGGAACACCAAGATCCCTTGCGGGGATGCCCTGAGGAGACCGGGAAGTCTGATCTGCTTCTGGAGGGAGGTGGGCTGGTTGGAGTAATCGGCCACCATGGCTCACGCACAATGGTCCACTTCAAGGACTAAGTGCGGAAACCTGAACCCCATAAAGAAGAAGAAGCAGAATGTAAAATGATTATTTAATATGATAAATATTTCAAAATTGATATTGTGAATGTGAGGACCATGTGGGTCTTTCTTAAATTTTAACGATTGTCTGGCAGTTTGAGTACTTTAAGAGACCCACCCAAATGTCCTTTCTTTGGTATTGTTCGTCGTGACGTTGAGCTCCTTGAGTTATAAGTCGAGCTCCACGATAACTGACAAATGCTTGCACTGACTGGACGGGTCCACTCAAATCTGTGTGGTGCTTTCTTCAAAAGACCATCTCAGACATTAATCTGCATGGTCTTCATGTGTGTATTATACCTTATTGTTAACCCAAACGATTTTAAAAGATTAAAAGAGTAACCTTTGGAGTTTCTTGCCGGTTCTTCTCCTTAGGATTCGACCAATGCACCGAACCGTGCCCCCCTTTTTACCGACGTTTTATAAGTGCCCATGTAGGCCTATGTGAAATAAAAATATTTTGATTTTGATTGATTTTAATTGATTTTGATTTTTGACTCAAATCTTTGACGCGTTTTATCATCGTCAATTTTTATTAAATTGTAAAAACAAAAAATACGTATCCAATATTTTTTGATAATCCAACAGACGGACTAATTAATTAGACTCACATTTTATTTAAGTCAGTAAACATCCCTAATGTTTATTTTCAGAACATTGCTACACCAAAGTAAAGAATGAAACAGAAGAAATTCAAGCCAAAATAAAGGAAAAGCTTGGTATTAATCCAGTTGAGCATGATGTTGTTGTATTGTATCAAGGAGAAACCCTTCCAGATGAGGTGATAAAATAAAATCTTATTTCTATTTACTAAATAAAACTTGAATAATTAATGATTACTTGTTGTTAGATACAAGGCTATTGTGTTCCCGTCGTCGGGGCTGCGGGTTGTTCACAAGTTAGCGCGGCGTCGACTTATAGGGCTAAGAAGGAACATGGGTGGTTTTTAGTCAGTAGAAGTCTGACACTCCCTTTCGCTCCTGGTCAAAAACTGCCTACAATTAGTTTATAGCTAATAGAACAATTTATTGGTATAACATTACAAATAACATGCACCCATACGTGTATCTAATAAATAAATAAATAAATAATACTAAATATGGAAAATGCTAAACTTATTAGCTGGGCAATTGATAAAACTAAATATGGAAAATGCTAAACTTATTAATCCCATCATGATAGTGACTAAAGTGAGTCAAAAATGGGAAATTATTATACTTTCTAATATTTATAAATCTCATTTCAGCCCAAAGAATTCTGGAAAGGTAAAAGAATTATTGAAATGAAAAAAGAAAGGCCACAATGGTTCAGCAAAAATCTTCTTGAAAAGACGACACAGAAGCCATCCAAATCAACTGATGTCAAACCCACTGATTTAGCTTAAAAATTTGATAAAAAGTAGTGATCCATAAGTACTTGTATTTAGTGTTATAATTGAATAAATAAAATATAAAATACTAAAATAAATAATTTTATTTCTTTTAAGATCTATGAATAAATCATTCCACAGTGCTTCATACATACTAATTTTAACAATTCATTTCTTTGAACAGGAAATTAGTTATATGTTTAAATTAAAGCGTAAAATAACCAAAGGACTGATTATAATTATCTATTAGAATGGAAGTACTTTGGATAATTTTATTTAAATTATTACAATACTTAAAACATAATGTCACAAGATTAATATACATAATTCTAATTGTGTCTATTTTTTTCTTTTGCTAGAAATGATTTATTATAAAGGGTGTTTCTATTTACACATTTTTTTTAAGAATAGCATGCATTAATATATTAATATTTTACGATCGATATTATTTTTTTGTCTGTCTAATCGTAATTAATATAATGCTCATTTCTTCCAGAAAATTATGTGCTTACAGGAGCTTAAAATAAAGAAAGGTTTTTTTTAATGATTGTTGTTCCAGTCAAAAATAAAAGTTGGTTCTACTACCATACATTCTGTAAACAGATAGCCAGGTTGCTCGGTACATGGTAGATCATTAGTTATTTAGATAGTGTTATTTATTTTTACAAGAAAGTATCAGTAGTAGATACCAACTGACATCTCAACTGAGGTCAATAAGCCATAGTGTAGTTTTATGAGCTTTGGTTTTCAACTCTGCTTGGCTGCTATGATACTCACATATGATGTGAAGAAAATGAATTTAAGAAAGTATAGACTACAAGGCCCTGAACATTTGTGTGGAATGCTTGTTTTGTGATACTTTTATGACATTAATGAAAATAATAATATGTCCATAAAAGAGTAATTCAAGACCTGAAAAAAACATTAATTACCTACAAAAATAATTAAATTATATTATCAAAAGAATTAGGAACATGGTCAAAATTGACAGTAATGGAGTCAGGTTCAGATTCACCTAAAAAGTGATTTTCAACATGGGACTGGAACTCGTTAAATGTAACATCTTTTTGGAATGTTTGCCCACACATTGGGCAAATTTTATCACAAGCTTCATCAGAAGTATCCTTTACACTTTCTTCTAAAATACTTTTTTTATAAGCTGAAGTGTTTAGTTCGCTGAAGTTATTATTATAGGTACTGGAATCCGCTGGTGTAGCCCAATTGGCTAGACTATCACTTGTTTCTATCTCCTTATGCTCTGATGTTATAACTCTGGCATTATTTGCAATGCATGTAGGGCACTTGTATCCTTCTGGAAATTAAAAAAAGAACATAAATTAACTAATATTTTTTATAAAACTTTAGATAAAAGGAACATTCTCATCAATGTGCTTGGATGCAAACTGTAAATGTAAAATGTTAGGACATACAACATTGGCTGCCAATGTATTGTTTTCCTTTTTAATTACTTTGTCAGCACTGATTCTATCCTTGGTGTGAACCACAAGCCATTATAGCTGATATCAGCTCTTTTTTAATATCAAACATTTAGTGAGGTAGTCCCATCACACTTATAATAAATGTCTTCAGTCAGTAATCACACAATTCTTATAATGGAAATGAGAAGATTATATTGGTCTAACATTGTTTTACCTTGTAATATAGTTTCGACTCTGGAGATGATCAGTTTTAAGTCAGTTTCCTGTTGTGCTAGTTCCTTTTTCAAACTGTGCAGTTTCTCTGTTTGGCAGCGAATTTCTTTGAGTGAATCTGTAGCTGGGTCTTCCATGTAATTGAAACCAATGGAATCAACATTCAAAACATCATCATCCATATCTTGCAATTGTGCCATCTGCTCATACTGTTCAACTAGTTGAGACTTTTCTTGAATATAGCTGTTTATCAATTTTAAAGATATTTCCTCTAGACTTGACTCTGAATACTTTTCTTGATAATTTGCACTATTTTTTGGGGTACTGTGAATATATGTATTCGTGCGTAGCAAAGGCTGTTTGTTATAGTCTTTCATTTTGTCTGGTCCTTTAATGGTAGATATTTTGTTCCACAAATTTTTGTTTTCACATTGAACCATAAATACATGATGCATGAGTTTAGACTTTTGTTTATTTAGCTCCGCAATTTTCTGGTGCAGTAGTAGTTTTTCATCATCTTTTAGTGGGACATATGAAGAGCATTCGGTTGCCTTCACCACATCAAGCTTTAATCTCATGTTATCAGTTTCTAATGCATTTATTCTTCTTTGCAGCAAAAGACATCGATCTCTCATAGCGTGAAGAGCCAATTCATGAACGCTGATATTATTACAATCAGCTTTTAATGTTGTTTGGAAAGTAGAATCATTGTTAAAACTGACAATAGATGAGGACTCCATAATTTGTTTACAAAACTTCTATTCAGATTTAAGCCATTGAAAAAAGTAGTGAACTTATTAGTGTGTTAACGTACTACTACAGAATTTTGTAAAACTCAATGAATTATGAAATATCACAAAAACCTAGCAAAAAAGTAGATTAGGACGCGTACAACTAAACTTGACTGCTTATGACTGCTATGACATGACACTGACACTAGAGGTGGACGTTGAATCAACAAACTGTTTTTTTTTAAACTGACTTTTCATTCGTCAACGAGTTAGCTGTTATTCATTAATGAAAAACAGGTCGAAAATGTTAACTGTTAATTTGCGTCAACGCACACAACACATTATTCAAATGTTATTTCATTCATTTCTGAACTCTGAATTTCGATGCGGAACGAATAGTTCCGTTGTGTCGCGTAAAAACATAGAAATTAAGTAATCTTATTTCTTATCAAATCAATCTTCAATAAATAAGTTGCAACAAAATTGTTATTGATTGAAAATTCGAAAACGTTGACAACATCAACGTCAACTTTTAAAAGCCATCTAATTACTTAACAGTCTTTTAATATTCTTCAATAAACTGTTTGCAACAAAACATTGCGTTGATTCAATGATTGAAATACATTAACGCTAAACGCTACCGATTGCAATTTAACCCCTTACTGCATGATTTTTTTGATAGGGACGAAAAAAAAATGAAGTAGTATGACCCCAAGACATCAAATATAAAAAAAATTATCCCTGGTATTCTTGAAAATTATTAACAAAAAACTTTCAATGCCAAATATGGCATTAGATGCAGTTCTATGTTTATCATAAAGTTTGCCAAAAATGTCATTGTATGCAGAATTAGCTGACAAATTAAAATTTAAAATCAAAATATAGCGGTTTTACATAAAAATAAAACCGATATTATGTGCCGAGAGGGAAAACATACAGCATTGTTTATGAAGAAGAAGCAGTGTATACTTAGCCTTTTGCGCGGTCAATAGTACGGATATTTCAGTTTAATTTAATGACGCCAGAGGGCGCAGCTATCGCAGTTGTTATATTTAATCTATGCCAGCTAGGACGCGGGAACCGCTGTCACGTAGCGGATTCATAGTCTTCACCAGGAAGGACTTCCTACAATGCTGTATGTTTTCCCTCTCGGCACATAATATCGGTTTTATTTTTATGTAAAACCGCTATATTGATGTGCCTCCGGAAAACATACAGCATTGTTTATGAAGACGTGTTTGTTATCTGCTGGTGAAATATTATGGATAAAACACAACGCTATGATGATTACCCAATATTTATTCTGATAATTAAATAATTACAGAAATAACAATTGGCATTAAAAAAATAAAAACCGTTATTACATCTAAAGAGATCCAACAATAATCACAAAAGAAACAAATAAATCAAATTTTCAATTAGAAGTAAATGTATTGAAAAATGAATTACGACTGTGTTTAGGGAGTTCTATTTCACGACAGTAATGGTTAAAGAAAGTATTGGATGATTTCCAATTACCCCGTGACAAAATATCATCAATTGGTTGATTATCTAGCCAATTCAAGGAAGCTACTGCTGACCTACAGCTTCCCGGAGATGCATGAATACCACTATCTTTGAGAACTGTGCGTACCCAGTTTCCAATCACAGTACGTGAGGCAGCTTTTGTGTTACTAGATATAGTGATAAAAAGATTGTCCAAATTGGCCACATCGGATCTCTTTGTTTTAGTTTTTTCTATTAAAAGCCTAACCAAAGTGACTGGACATATGTTTTTATCACTATGTTGTGAAAGTTTCCACGCGGATTGACGATAACAATGTGTGTCGGTTTTCGACCCAAATGCAGGTAATAAATAGATATTGTCACCATCATTCACAAAGCTGTCGTTTGAAATTTTCAGCAAGGTTAAGTCATGAACCCTACGGCCTGATGCCAGCAATAAAACTGTTGCTGTTCGACGTGCTAAATCGAACAATGTGTCTTTAGGTACAGTTGATGAGAGCCAATTCATTACGATACGAGGATCCCACGTTAATAATGGTCGTATTTCTTTTGGTTTAGCTACTCCTATTGCCTTAAGGGTTTGCTTTATAATGAAGTTAGAAAAGGTTTGTTGTTCAACATGGGGGCCGCAAAAAGTTAAAACTGCTGATTTATGGACAAGGATAGTACTATAGGACAATTTTTCTTCTAGAAAGAGAAACATCAAGAATTTAGCAATGTCAGCAGGTTTTGGACATTTTGGGTTCACTTGCGAGTTGGAGCACCATCTCAACCACCGTTTAAGTGGCGCCAAATAGGTTGACAAAGTTGAACGTCGCCAGCTTTTCTTTAGAAGGTCTTTCTCCTGAATGGACCAGTCTTTTATTTGGGCACCCCACCCCCAATTTTCCAGACTTTCAGGGTCAATGTCTGTACCTGTGGGGGAGGTTGTGATGTTATGACATCTATCATTGTTTTCGATAGATTCAGGAGTTCGTGTGGGTGATCTAAAGCCCTGGATTTCAGGTCTTGAAGCCAGAACGCTCGAGGCCACTCTGGAGCCACAACTAAGTAAATTCCCGTTGCATTGTTCAACTGCGCCAGAACTCTTGGCAGTAAGCTGGGAGGAGGAAATACCCATGCTAGTCCATGGTGCCATGGTCTGCTGAAGGCATCTATATAGCTTGCTGATCGATCTCTGCAGTCTAGAGATACGTAGTTTTTTACTACCGCGGTTTCTCGTGTCGCAAACATGTCGATTTCTGGAAGCCCCCACTTCCGAAAGACTTCCGCTGTTGCTCGAGGCAGAAGATGCCATTCCGCGGGTTGTTTTCCTCGTGATAGCCTGTCCGCTATTATATTGTATCTCCCCGGGAGATAATGGGCCGATAGGGTTATGTTGAACTTGTCCGTGATCTGTAACAGTTTGAAGGTTAGGGCTAATAACCCCAACGATCTGGTTCCTCCCTCCTTTCGGATATATGCAATCAGAGTTCGATTGTCTGATTGGACCAGCACGTGTGAGTTCTGCAACGTCTTCGCATTCATTCTGATTGCTGCTATTACTGCATACAGTTCTTTTTTGTTGCAGTGCCATCTTTTTTGGTAAGTTGCCCATGCACCTGACATTAGATTTCCGTCCATGTGAGCACCCCAACCCCAATCCGAAGCGTCCGTCGCAAGGAAATGGGTAGCAGGCTTTTTGTGTATAGGCAATGTGTGACTTGTGGCTCCGCGCCACCACATAATTTCTTGATACACAACTTGAGGCAACGGCTGGTTTTGACGAGGTCGTGCTTTGTTGAACTGTCGTAAAAAGACTTGTATTTTTCGACAGTGAAGTCTCCCTCGGGGGACAACAAAGTTGGCGAAATTTAGCTGACCCAGTAGACTTTGCAGCTCCCTGAGATTGATGTGCCTTTTCACCAACGACCGGTCTAATGTGTCGTTTATAGCTTGCCTCCTTTTTATTGGCAGGGACATTGTATTTACGGTTGTTTGCCAACGTATGCCAAGGTATTCCAAGTCTTGAGTTGGTACCAGAACAGATTTTTGGTAGTTGATTTGCCAGCCCAGGTGTTCCAAGTGTCTCACGGCTTCCGCAGCCTGAAGACATAACTTGGATTGGTCTTGGTTGACCAAAAGGAAGTCGTCTAGGTAGACTAGCACTCGACATCCCTTCGCTCGCAAGGTCTCCGCGACCCAGCAAGTTACGGAGGAAAAAAGGTGTGGCGCTGAAGCCAGTCCGAACGGTAGACATGTCATCTCGTATAGCAAGCCTTTGTAGCTGATCCTTAAGAAAGGCCGGTGAGATTTGGCCGCCCGTAGGTGAAAATAAGCCTGGGATATATCTATTTTTATCATCCAGTCTCCAGGTTGGAGAAAATCTGGGACAGAGGCGTGAGAAATCAGACGAAAGTGTTTCGTTTTGACGAATTTGTTCAATTCTCGAAGATCGAAGATTGGGCGCATCGATCCGTCGCTTTTCTTCCGCAGAAAAAGCTTGGATATAAAACTGGGCGTTTTCTTGGAAACTAGTCTCAAAACATCTTGATCTGATAAATCTTTGATTATCAGAGACATTGCAGGGGATGGTTTGGTAGCATATTGCGACATGATTCTTGTTGTTGGCCTTAGCAGGGGAGGTTTTTTGTAAAGGGGTATTCGGAATCCCGAAACTGCTGATATTATGAACTTGTTCGCACCAAGTGCTTGCCAACGGTTTTTGAAAAGAGTTAAGTGACCTCCCCTGAAATGGGTCGGGTAGTCACTTTTTTCCGTCTTTGTTTCGAAATGAATAATTTTTTGTCTGTTTGTAACCGTCACTTTTCCCTTTAAAGTTTTGTCGTTTTTTGTGGTTATCACGAAAATTATTTTTATAATTTTGTGCCTGAGGTCTATATTTGGAGGTAGACGGTATTGGTTCTTTGTATTTGGTTTTGAGTTGTTCCTTAGTTTTGTGAGCTTGTGATGGTGATAACCAGAATTGAGGCCCTCCGAGGGACTGGATGAGAGACATAAGTTTTGTCTTGTGAAATAAAAATTCTTCACTAGGAGGTATATTACTAAGCGCAGCTTGCACACTTTTATCCGGAATTTCGGAAATTATTCTTTTACGTCTTGTTTCGATACATTCGGCTCTTTTACCGCAAATTATTTGTAAGGTTTGTTCAGACAATTTGTAGGAAGACGAATCATTACCGAAAGTTTCGAAAATTTTATTAAAAAGGTTATCGGCTTTTAACTCAGCAGGGTTATTGTGAGCCCAGTCAATGAGACCCTGTAAACCGGATTGTAAAAGCTCCCTTTGATGTAGCAAGGCGTTAGTAGTTGCAGCCATGATTTCTTCTGTTGGTGCCAAAAAATCTTTTCCTTTGTTCAGACAACACAGTTCATCGTTAATTTTTAAATTGCTAAAGCCCGGAAACGCGAGCTGTTCCGCCAATGCCTTTTTATAACGGATATGTTGCCACGTGGGAGTGTTAAAATGTTGCAAACTTATTAACTGACGTAAACGGTTTTCGTCAGCAGCTTTAAGAACATTTTTCTCATCAAAACTAGTTTTACAGGCTCCCAAATCCAATGACCTACGCGTTTCTGTAGATGGATTAGTCACAAAATTATTATTAATAACTTCTGCTGTGACGTCACTTGTGTTGACACTAGTATTCGGCACGTAGTGTTGGTGCATTATAAAGTTTGTTAGAAAACTGACCTGGTTGTATAACGCGTCGATCCGAGGATCGACCGTTACCTGTGAATCCCGCCTCTGTTTCTTTCGAGGTGGTTCCTCTCGTTCGGCTTCGCTGTCCGATGAACTGCTAGCGCACGAGGAGTCCTCCTTTTCTTGATCCCTCTCGGAAGTCGGCGAGTTTGAGGCGATCGACCGATTGGCCCCGGCGCGGGCGGTGGCCTCATCGGGATCGTCACTCGGCCCGGGATTCATAATGATAATACCGTTATTTTAATGTTAAGATTCAAAATAAAATCAAAAATTAATGCACTACTAAAGTGGCTAACACACAGTATAATTGATTTTTCAAAAGGTTATACGATTAATCGAATATTTTTGGATTTCGACCGCACGCGGCGAAAGTACACAACGCTATGTAGCCGATAAGTGACAGCGGTTCCCGCGTCCTAGCTGGCATAGATTAAATATAACAACTGCGATAGCTGCGCCCTCTGGCGTCATTAAATTAAACTGAAATATCCGTACTATTGACCGCGCAAAAGGCTAAGTATACACTGCTTCTTCTTCATAAACAATGCTGTATGTTTTCCGGAGGCACATCAATGAGAATTTATAGGTAAAAATAATATCGGATTAAGGAAGAATTCTAGTATAAGCTGGTGATAGATTGCTTATGTGAAGGCAAAGATAGAATTAAATGACAAAATCGCGTATGTTTACTTATTTATGTTTTATTTTATTTAATCAAATTATTAGGAACGCTATATTATGTCTTCCTAGATGTTTTCCCTTGTTGAAGGCTGGTTAATTTGGCCTTCAAATTCAATATCTGACTGTGAATCTACGTCAGTATCTTCACCGGACTCAGACAAATTTATCGGGTTCAATCCACGATTATCTCTCCACTCCATAACTTCATCAGAAAGCTCTTCGTCTTCACTTCCATCTGTGACTACATGCACTTGTTTCCGTCTTGTCATTGTTGTTCATAAACTGTTGGGTAAAGAAGCAAGCATAAGTTGCAAAATAAACAAGCGAACAAGTGTAATCAAACCAAGGAAAAACAAAAAAATATTGTAGCCGCTTCTTCGAAATGTCATGCAAATTAATAATATTCCTTAAAATTGACAGAATTGCATGCTATCCCATATATGGTTTTCTCGTTTTTGTTGTAATTCTCCATACAGTCGCGTATCTGGCAAACAGTTTTTCCTGCGACTGCATGCTATCCCATAAATGGGTACTAACATGAGCAACAAAAATATTTGCAATAATTCATAGGAATCTAGTTTTTTTGTTTAATGTCTTTCAACAAATGCCTGTTGTATGCAAAATAATTATCGTGGCCATATATCGTGAAAATCTCTGCAAAAATACCCCGAAAGCTGAGACCACATACCTCTTGTCGACCGTTAGGAAACAAACAGCCATTTCTAAGAATCTACTTGTAATGGACATTTTTTTACAAACGGCAAATAATTTTACCGGTTTATCACTACCTTTTATAATCATTTTTTGTGAGCTGGCAGCACCGTCCGCGATTCCTGGCAAACCAGCCCGCGACACGCGAACTCAAAGACAACGGAGTACGATTCGCGCACACTTTGAACACATCTGCGAAACGCTCGTTTAATATTCAATAATTTACTGTTTAACCCCTGTTCGTTTTTTTTTGTTTTACCTTTATTTCTGTGTTTTACTCTTTTACAATATACTTTTACTTATACAACGTACGGAACTCATTGAAATAGCCCAAATATCAACCCTGAGAAAACTCTCCTTACACTGGTTTTTGTATTATGAGTTGCGAGTTGTTGAGTTGCGAAAAAAATGTACCTAATTGAAATGACGTGACAAAAACCCTTGATGCCCGTTAAGTCAAGCTATGCAGTAAAGGGTAAAAACTTGTTAATAATGTAACAGTTTTTTCAACCTGTTGATTAACAGTTCAATTACGCCGTTAGTGATACACCCCTAACTGACACTAAAGACAGCTGAGAATCTGTGTTGCCATAACTAAAAAATAGTTTTTGGTTTACGGTTGCAACTGTTTGTTGCCTAAAGTCGCATCCCCACTAGTGACACTCAATAGAGCCGAGCCGTTCAAGTAATTTGATAGTCACGCTCGGTTATGTGATATACAATCAATGTGATGCTGAGTCAATATGGTTACGATTAGTCATATTCGTTATGTAAAAGGAACGTTGACAGCTAAGTCAAACATGACCATATTTATTTTAAGTTTCGGCCTATTACAAGGACAAAGTTTGTAGAATTCTACATGAGTTATGACAATAATAATAGCATAATCACAATAGCCTAGTACTTTAGGACGTGAAGGTTTTATGTGGTGGGACTTGTACAGGCCATCAAACTACACCACTTTTTCTATGGGCCAAAACACATAGAGGAATAGGGATTTTCACCAAAAAAATCGAATTGGTCCTTCCGCGTCATCGCGTCAGTTAGATTATCGAAAAATATACGTGTTTTTTGTTATATCAAATGAATTAAAATGGACGAAAATAAAACGTGTCAAAGATCATGAGTGGGGCTTTTGACGTCACTTTGTGGGCAAAAAAGTACTATCCTTATGACGTCACACGACTTGACGCGACTTTTCGAAGCATTGTATGGTCTTCATCTTTTGTGAAAATAGGAAAAACACGTGTTTATAATTTTTTGAAAATCTATTTGACGGACTAATTAGATATTTTTGGTGAAATACCCTATTAGCAATGGAGTCAGAGAAGAGTGAACGACCGTGCAAAACCCTGCCACTTTTTGCGGTAGAAGAGGTGCGGGAAAGTCATTCAGCATGACTATTGTGTATCTATTTAAATGTCAGTGACTATCATAGTATCCATCGATTAACACTGTCAAATTGGTTTTACTATAATACAAAATGGAAATGATGTCCACTGATATTTAAAAAGAAACACAATAGTCTGCAGGAATTTGACAATCACACACTGATAGGTCAGACACAAAGAAAAATCATCTACACAATAAAGAAGCATTTGGATAAAAGTCGTTTTTTTGGTTTGAAACGATCTAATACGATTTGAACTGTAATAATAATAATTGGAAGGAAAGTTTCGCTAGTTCAACTCGCGAAACTTTCAAACTTTTTTTTTGTATACAGGCGTGTATTTAGGCCAATAGAGAGAATTAAATTAAAAAAGCAGGTGCTTTGAAATATTTTTCACATCCTACATCCTAATAGTAGAATTTGGTTTAAGTTTAATATTTTATTACTAACTCTGTATCTTGCAGTTCTATTTTATTGCTATATGCACGAATATAGTATGTACAGCAGCAACAGCAACCAATCAAGCCACACAAAATTAGTTTATGTGCATCTGTCATTGTAGATATTGAATATTCTATTAATAAACCGAGGCCATGTTATACTGGAAATGTATAACTTAAAATTTCACCGTGTGTATTTTGGTAGCAGAGGGGTGAGCTCAGCTATGAAATCAATATAGCTCATTCCTACATCGACCAACGTCGTAATGAATTACTCTACAGTGCTTGGGTTGCTCAGCAAAATGTCTATGGTATTTGGTTGCACGCTCTATGTCTTTTGTATTATTCTGTCTTGTCTGAGTGACTGAGTCTGACACATCAGTCAGTCATAGACTAATATATATCAGTCAGTCAGTCAGTTTATTTGACTGATGACATGCACAGATGACATGCGACGCTGCGACACGACAGTGTATATAGTGTAATACTGTAATTCCAATTCAGTACAGCCCTTTCAATCATTCTTAGACCTGCCGATTTTTATTTACTTTTTGCTAATGATTTTGTCCGCGTAATTTTGTAAAGTTAACTCGAAATGTTTTGATATTATTATTTTAACTGTACTTTTGTATTCTGAGTGACTGCGAAGCTAAACAGGGTCAGCACGGATATTATGTATGGCGATGAGACAGCCAATTCATTGAATAACTACTTGCATCGTGTATAGTTTTTGTGAAACAGTGATTCATATCGCAGAGAAGCCCTTACCAAACAGATTTTAACGTAAGTAACTACTAAAAGTCACTTTATTGACGTAAACTTTCTGATTAGCGTCACAAATTGATGTCAATGACGAGATTTTTGTGTTCAAAGTAAGACGGAATACTTTTTAATCAACAAACCGTGTTGTATTGTCTTTTGTTAATATTTTTCTCAAGACATTTGTCTGCTTGTGTGTGCTTGTTATGTTTTGATTACTTTTGATTAACTTTTTGTATTTATCCAGACCTATAATAATTATTATTATGGCGTACATAACAAGTACCGTAATTGGTATTTGGTAAAACAAACATTGGGAATATTTGATTTGGTAGTAAATTCTTGTAACAAACAAGAGAAGGGAAAAACTTAAAAGAATTGTAGATGAATATCATTTTAGAAACTTTTCTGTATACCTATAGTATTGAAAGATCTAAAGAAGGAACGTTAAATACATAGTAATAGACACTGAAGATAGCTATCTTCTTAATATTGTTTTTCTAAGGATGTTATCATCCCTCTCAAACCATGTAGCTATTATACTTACTGAAAGAAAACAATCTATCTAGGTATATAAAGACAATCCATTATTGCTGTTCAGCCAGCTATGTAAATAAAAAATAACTAGACACAATTTTCTATAGCTATTTTTCTCCCAGTTATAGCATAAACAAATGTGAAAACTATTAACTGCCAGTATCTTCTTCTGTCTGCATTATCATTTGATTTACATTAGACTAGAAACAATACCAACATTACAAATTAAAATAAAACAATCCAGCTAGTTCAGTATTTTACTGTCCCAATTAGAAGTAGCATTTGTTCCATTGTATTGAATATTCAAACTAGGCACAAACATTTCTAAACTGTGAGTACTTTCACTATCAATGACCTAGTTTTGGTTTGCGTTGCCTACTTCGTGTATAATTTCTCCAAAAAATTCAATAATTCTTTTTTTAATTGCCATTAGTCACACCATTTAATAATATAGAACCAGCTAATCTGGCATTGTGTTTGTGTGGTCTAGATATTTCCTGCTTTAAATGTTTGCCCAATAATTGTTGTGTGTACACACATTCTCTTACACAAGTACTATTCAACAGATTCTTTAGAAATAGATCAAATTGATGTGCATACCAAAATGTATATGGAGCCAAGGATTTGGTCTTACTAACATGTGTCATCAATTGCCTAAACCTTCAGGAATTAGAAGGTGTGATGTTATGTTATGTTTTCAGTTATCCTTGAATTCTAAACAGCCTACAGGCTAGAATGATAATAGTCAAGTTTAATCTTACACAAAAATTGACCTAGATAGATTAAGTAAAATTGTGATAGCAATATTTCAGTCTCCAAATGTCATTCAAATTAAAGCAAATCGCAAATACTTTTAATATAATATAAATAGATAACCCCATAATCTATTTTTTTATATTAAAACCAGTTAACTGGTGAGTCAGGAAATAAGGTCACTAGGGTCACTTGTATAAGAAGTTATCAGCAACTTACGTAAAATTGTTGTTTATTGCACAAATATTGTATAACTTGATCCTACAAAACGTAAAAAAATTACTGTGAGTAACTTTTTGAAAGCAAATTATGTTACTAGCAGATGTGTTCTATGTTTGTTAGGGTTCCGTAGTAAAATACGCGCATTGAGCGTGGAGTTGCGGACACCAGCCCGTTATACTTATACTTACTTACTTACTAGGGTTCCGTAGCCAAATGGCAAAAAACGGAACCCTTATAGATTCGTCATATCTGTCTGTCTGTCTGTCCGTCTGTCTGTCTGTCTGTCCGTCTGTCCGTCCGTATGTCACAGCCATTTTATTCCGAGACTATAAGGATTACACAGTTGAAATAAATATAAGATTAAGAGGGGGCTCTCCATACATGGAATTGAAACTAAAAAAACTTTTTTCCATCAAACCTACACATGAGGGGTATCTATGGATAGGTTTTCAAAAATGACATTGAGGTTCTTAAAATCATTTTTTCTCAAAGTCAATCGTTTGAAAGATAGACACATCCAAAGTGGTAAAATGTGTATCCCCCCCCCCTCTAACTTTTAAAGTAAGAGAGTGACAATTCTAAAAAAAATATATAATGTAGATCTCAACAAAAACTACCAACCAAAATTGGTTTGAACGAGATCTAGTAAGTATTTTTTTTTTAATACGTCATAAATCGTAAATCGCAATTTACCGTTCATTCAATCAACTCAATTATAAAAATAATTAAAAAACATTTAAATACGCTGTTATTAAAACATCGTCAAAGTTACAACGAACTACAATAACTTTTATATTATGTTACTTGCTGCTACGGAACCCTTCATGGGCGAGTCTGACTCGCACTCGGCCGGTTTTTTTTTGTACTATGCCTATGGCATGAGCAATATTCTAAATATTGGCAAAGACAACATCTGCTTAACATATTTCCAACAACTGTGTTTATTTTGAGTGTTGAAATTGTTACCATCAGGTTTTGTCCTCATTACATTATTATAAAACATGCAATTTTTTTCACGCGATTTCGTATTTTTTTTGCATATACATATAGTGATAAAACACTCAACATCATTAAAAAAATCATAGAATATGTACTGCATGTTTAAAATCCTAGAACAGTTTGTTTGAGTCTATTAAACTTTTTCTCACTAGTCACTTGCTTATCTAGTATACCTACACTTATCTTTTGTTTATTGCAAGTGACTCATCCCAACATTAATTGTGGGTACTTACAGAACATTATCTTAATCACTGCAAGTTAAGTGCAAAACATGCATCCAAATGTCGCAAGTTTACAATTCATTATAGTCTACTGATTGAGTGAGTAGCTAGTTTATTATTTTATCACATAATGATTTCAATGATACACAATCATTAAATTCATTGTAGTTTCCACCTTATCTATACAAATAAATAACATTAAAGTTTATTTTTGTTATATCAAAATACAGTGTTTACTAAATGCAGATGAAATTGAATGGGGTACTTAGGTACTACTTATAACAAAATAACATTTTTTAAGTTTTTGTCTGTCTTTTCGTCGGATGGGCCGATTTTTACGGGGTTTTTACTTGAAGATAGCTGGTGATCACTTTATATCACTTTAAAGTAACTTAGGCTACCTACTTTTATTTAAAAAAGATCCATCTGAAATCCGATTCAAATTAGGAATTATTTTTTCATGCGAACGATGTCGTGCCGGGCACAGCTATTTTTATAATACTATATCACTACTTATTATAAAACAAAGTCCTCCGCCGCACCTGTCTATCTGTTCGCGATAAGCTCAAAAACGACTGCTTCGATTTCCATGCTGTTTTCACCAATGGATAGTGGTTGTCAAGGAAGGTTTTAGTATATTATTTTTGAAGAAATTTGATCCTTAAGAGAGTTAAATAGGGTATGTTTGTTTGCTCGGTTTTATGTGGGTTTGCTATATTTTACTCAATACTTTATTGCATTTCACATGTAGTACTTCGGACTTGGGTTTCGACATCGAAACCGCGGGCTAAAGCTAGTATAACGACCCACTGTTATGATTTCCTTCGATGCTCACGTATATTAAGGATGTGCGCAAATTGGAAACACGTACAAAACCTTGCATTGATTGAAGGGCTTTCAACGTTGCTGCATGAGTGTCTCATCGAATTATTCACTTAAATAAAAAGTGACTCTTTAATGTTTTCGTTATCTTTGATACATTATCATTACATCCTGAATGAAAGCGGGTGATGCGGATGCGTCTGTGGTCTGCGTCGTACCCAGATCTCTTGGATAATAGCTTATTGTAATGTATGCGGTTCAAGTCTTGAGCTTTTTATCTCAGTTTATATCCCAATGTTTAGGAATGATCACAACCTGTCTGGGTTGCGGAATTAGTTCGAAAGAGTAACCGCGGCCCTGGAATGCAAAGGGCATTAGAAGGAATACGGATGGGTTTTAGTAAGTAAGAGTCTGAAACTCCCGTCTCCTCCGCCCAGAGCGGAAGGAATCATTTGAATCCAGGCCTTAAAAAAAGAGAGATAATCACAAGCATTATCTGAGTTTTGCAAATAGAAGGTATCTACCATGTTAGCGATAACTTGGACCGATTTATTATTCAATTCGAGTATTGAGTATTTATTAATAAATCCAACCTTATAATCGTACCCAAACGGTGCCTTCACTTATCAATTATCATCAACAAGGCTTGTTCGTAGGCGTTCGCAAATTCGCATGAGTAGTTCCTTGGTACGGTATATCGCTCTACTTTCACTCCTTGCGCCGTATGCCTGTATACTTATTTACCCATGCCCACACGTTGGTGCGACCTATTTAACTCATGCCATGATGGGCTCAATTGTTTTAGTCTTCAAACATCGCTGACTCGTGTTTTGACAATATTCGCGACGACCATAGAATGTTAGTTACTCGTGTTTCTGTTAAATAAGCAATTCGCACCGTTTGACCTACTTGTAAACTCATGGGTAGATAAACATACTCGTATGACGATGACGCGTTACCACTGCCATTCATAATCTACACCAATTATGTACTAAAATTAATAACGCTTATCGTGTTAGTTATTTTTTGGTAGTTCATTAGATAGCATTTATAGGAATTGGTTGCGATGCGATATTGCACTAATTAATTAATTTATTTGAGTAAAAAACATTACAATTATGTCAGAAAAATCTAAGCAACCATTGCACAGGAACGATAAAAATCTTGAATAAATGTTTAAAAATAACAAGAAAAAGTCATCCTAATTAATTTGTTTTTTATGCAGCTGAATGGGGAAAAACCGTGTAGTACGTAGGTATATTGCACGTACAATACAGGGGCATAGGTACTTTGGCTATCACTGCAACATAATAAAGACACGGTTAATTGTTCACACTCACTGTGAATGTCATCTTCTTGGATGCATGTTCTGTTTTAAAAATAAAATGTATTGTAAAGACGCTGACAAAATACATTCGTATTTATTTTCAAATGTACAAAGTGATTTTCTAGAAGCGAGGTCATAACTTCATAAGCGACGAATCGCTGAACAGTAACTAGAATAATTGACAACTGCACAGCCAAAAAAAACCAGCATCAATATTTGCGATAAGTTTACCATTAGTATATTTAGTTATGCATAAAGAGTATTACCTATTCAGCAAAAGCACTGTTTGAAGGTTGCCAAGCAGAGCTTATGGGTTGCTCCACACCTAGCAGCACGAAATCTCTGTTTTCCATGTTCTTAGTTCTTAACCTATTCTGTTCACTCAGAAACGTCATTTGCTAGAGCGTGAAACGGAGCGAGAATGCTAAAGCACGCGGCAGCACGCTCTGTTTCTTGATGAAGTTCAACCCGAATAGGTACGATCTACCCGGATATTACACGTATTTTTGTAATTAGCGCTGAATCAGGCTTAGTCTGGAGGCACGGCAGTGCCCCCGCCAAGTCGGGCAATAAAGCGACATGGTCGTACCATCCTTTTTTCGAACCAGTTCGGGCCATTTTCGAGCTCCTATAACTTCTTTGTGAATACAACTAGAAGCCTGAATTTTTAGAAACCAATTAGGCATTGTATAATCACGGTATAGTTCAAATTTCATTCTATTTGAACCAGTAGTTTAAGAATTAGAACTAATCAAGGTTCCTTGGTTTTGTCACTCACTCACTGACTGACTGACAGACTGACTGACTGACTGCATCACATTGGCTAATGCGATGGCGATTAGCTATTACAATGGCCTGTTTAACCTACCTATTTATTTAAAAAATGAAAGATTTTTAAGAAGGGACTGAATATATTAACTGACTTGGTAATACATGGATCACACTACTTTTTATGGTTAAAGAACTGAGTTGCGCGACTTGGCTATTTTTACAAGTTTTGTTTTTAGTGGGATAAATATATCCAGAGGCGATGAGCCCACGTTGTATGATGATCTTCGCCATAACTTATTGCATATCCAGACTCAGACCACACCGGATATTTTTGCTAATTTAATCTCGTCTCCCACGTTGATAAATAATATGTTACCCAGTGACGGCTGCGAGCTAAGCTGTTTCGTTCCTATTCAATTTATTTATAAGTTTCAGACAAACTCGCTGACCTAGAAATGAATAGGTATCAGTGTACACACATCAACAGAATCGATGGATATTTTATATTTCGTCAAATATCTACAAATCTACGGAGAATTTTCTGTTATAGTATATGGAAGAATGATAAGTTATTTTAAGGACTTTAATAAAAATAAAACATTTTTTTTAATCGCCGTAGAAAATTAGTGTTATAAATAAACTTCATTTCTTCTTTTTAAACTACTAATATTTAACTTAAAGTAGAATAAGGGCGGATTCGACCAAACGAGAGTAAATTTTGTTCTTAGAATAAATAGCTATTTACTCGAGAGTAAGCTCAATTTGCGTTCTACCAAACATTAACCCGTGGCTAAAGTCACTATACGAGAGTAAATTTTTATACGGTCTATTTTGGTGGAGTAAAGACCTAAACTGGGATTAACGAAACGAAATGTCAAAATGTTAGGTTATGTACATTTGTCATTTACCTTGTCAAATCATCCGTCCGTGTTGATATTCTTTGTTTTTGTGTGGTTTTCAATCAAAATCTCGCCATAATGGAACGTTTGAGAAATATGATCGAAGAATCCGATAGCGACGATGATTATGTGCCAAGGCGTCCAAGGTGGATAAAAGAAAGAGCTAATTACTTCGAAGATTATGATGACAAAGACTTCGCTGTTAGATTTCGTCTATCCAAGGAAGCCACTCTTTGTTTATTAGCTAAACTTGAGCACAAGTTGGAATATTCGTCAAACCGGTGAGTACATTGTATGATACTCATAAATAATCTATCTATTTGGTACAGTACCTGTCCATTTACTTGTTTACATTAAAATAATAGACCCTTTCTGAAGCCAGTTTGTGACTGCCTTGGTGTACTGGACATCATTCTGTCTTTTTGAGTGTCTTGTTTCAAACTAGATTACCAAGATCAATTTTATTTTACAGGAATTTCTCCATATCGCCAATAAATCAGCTGTTAGCAACTTTGAGGTTCTATGCAACCAATTCTACGCAGATGAGTATTGGTGACTATGGCGGTATGAGTACCCCCACCGCAAATAAAGTTATACATCAAGTGACTGCTGCAATAGCCTCCTTACACAAAGACTTTATAAAATTTCCTGAAACAAGTACTGAAATAAGAAAAGTGCAAGAAGACTTTTATCACATAGCCCGCTTTCCAAGAGTAATTGGTGCAATGGATTGCACACATATTCGCATCGCCTCTGTTCCATTACAGTTACAAGTGGGTGGTGAACAAGCTGAATTATTCCGTAATAGAAAAGGATATTTCTCTATAAACGTGCAGACAATCTGCAATGCTAATCTTGAGATTATAGACATAGTAGCTAGATGGCCTGGATCATCTCATGATAGCAACATATTTAACAATAGTTACAGGAAAGCACAATTTGAAAGTGGTACGTATGGTAATGCACTATTGGTAGTAGATGGGGGATATGCATCAACCCAATACATGATGCCACCATTAGAGAACCCCAGTGGACCAGTGGAACAGCTCTACAATGAATCGCAAATTAGGACACGAAATCCTGTGGAACGCAGCTATGGACTATGGAAGAGGCGCTTTCCTGTGCTAGCATTTGGAATGCGTATTAAATTGGAAAGAATTCTGAATGTGATCATTGCTACAGCTGTTTTGCACAACATTTTGAGACGTCGAGGAGAAGAAGTACCCCCAGATGATTCAGAAATTATCCTCCCCGCCCCCTGGAATGAAATTATAAATGATGGACAGATACCTTTTGCTGCAGATGCAGGATCTGCCCGAGAATATAGGGCACGAGATGCACTAATAGCAGATTATTTCCAAAATTTATTGTGAAAATATATTTTTATTGTTACTACCAAAATAATTTAGTTTATCGTTACTAACATTAGGGATGTAAATCTAAAAATAAATGTTATTTTAATAAATACAAACTAATCATAGCATGCTGTATATTTTTATTAAATTATGTACATTCCTATATGGTTTAAGGCGACAAAATACAACACACACAACAGAGTCATCAAAAGTTATCTATACTTATAATAAAACTGTAAAAAAGTCTTAATTCTAAATGATAAATGATGTTTATTTTGCAAGTATTTTTTTACAAACACTTTTACACGTCTTTTTTTTAAACTAGATGGGGATTCATTCAACTTCATCTTCTGAATTGATGTTCTCTTCTGGATATTCCTTCTGTTTTTGTCTGAGCTCCAACAATAACAGCTTAGTTTTTATTTTTTCCTGTTTTAAAATTTCATTTTTAATTTCCAGGTCTATTTGAGCAGTAAGCTTTTTTTGATATGCTTCTTCTGCAGCAAATTTTTTTTGCAAATTTATTGCTTCAATTTTATTATTGTGGAGCATTTCTAGCGATGTTGTTGTGGGATTGTGTTCGGGTCTTCTCCTTGACATTCCACTTTTTCTGTCGCTTGCTGTTTTCAGTGAGGCAGACACAGGAGTCCTAAGTAACTGAGGGCTATAATCACCCCAATCCTGAAAGAAAGTGAATGGTTAAAATTGTTATGTGATTATTATAATCGGCTTATATGCTCCAATATCAAGGGACAGATAACTCTGAGGGGCCCGAAAGGGCCGATGCCTGCCGGAGTCGCGGGACTATTCGAAAGAGATACCGTGGCTCCGGAACACAAAGGGCAATGAAGGAACATGGATGGGTTTTAGTCAGTAAAAGTCTGACACTCCCTTCCGCTCCGCCCAGAGCGGGAGAAGTCATTTGACGATTTCCCATCCAAAAAAAAAAAAAAAAGGGACAGATAATTTTTAAACCTTACACTGACAAATTTTATCATTTTTTGTCTGTGTGTGAAATCGGCCATATACATTCATAATTTTAAATTGAACCTTACCTGTCTTTAAGATAGCCATTCTTGAATCTGCTGCTTCTTTTTTTGCAGCTTTTTTCATGGCTTCCCATTGTGCTTTTAAATTTTCAGCCAGTCGATGTACCAGGGCAGTTTGCGAGTTATATTCTGAAGCAATTAGATTCCACTCTTCGGATTTTTGCTTTAAAGTTGTGCCATCGGTTTTTTTATTTTCTACTATAACGAAATGTTTCGCTACCAAATCAACCAACAGGCTCTTCTCCGATGCCATCCAGTTTGCGCTTCTCTTTCTTTTCGGTGCGAACATCGTGCACAGTCACCAATTTCGCCAAATAAATCAATAAATAAATATAAAAATCGCAACCAAGAAAATACCACACAATCGACCAAGGAACTGAAGGAACATAATATTACTCTGCCAGTGACAGTAAAGAAAGTGATGTTTAAATCTACCAAATATAATAGTACATTCCTCAAGTATAGTAGGTGCAGATACAATGACCTCTACGTTTAGTAGCATTATGTATTAGGTCATTTCATTCGTTCAATCCCATTCAATGCCAAAGACAACCAAAGAGTAACTAAACGAGAATAATTTTAATCTAGTATAGTGTGGTAGAACGTAAATCAAATTACTCCTCGAGTAAGTATTGAGAGTAAAATTATCCTGGTATAGTTACTCGCGTATAATTTCGAATTTGGTCGAATCCGCCCTTAATCTTACAAAATCTCAGACTTGTACTGACTAAAAACCACCCATGTTCCTTCTGAGCCCTATATATATGACAAGGCCACGGTATCTCTTACAACATTCCGAAGCCCCGTCGGACGTCGCCCCTTCCATGTTGCTGACATCTCTCTGAGGCGCGCGTGGAACACGAACGCGCCGCACAGTGGGCTGAAATCAGCGTTTCATAGACATTCAAATCATTTTTTGAAAGTGTAATTTTTTTTCACATGGAATGCTAGAGGAGACTAATTACATGCCTAAAAATATATTTTTTATGAAATGGGTACATAAACGGTCTGAGTCTCAGAATTTTTTCTTTAAAAAATTTTATGGAGACAACATAAAAAAATACGATAACTCTGCAATCGCACAATTGGCCCTAATTCCCTTCTAGGGGATTAATCCTTGGATTATTTTGGACGTTTTGACATACTCGGTATCACGGCCTTTTTTAACTAACCTAACCTAACCTAACCTAACCTTTTTTTTTCTAAAATAGGTGGCAAAAAATTAAATCAAACAAACCAAAGTCAACAAAAGTCACCGACTTCAAAAGCTGATTTTTGTTCTGAAGTTTATTTTTTACTACGTCTGTTTTATTTTTTGTTAAAAAGTTTTGATTCTGTCAATACATTACTTGTATATGTAGTTCGATGAACAGTGCCTTAATGTAGCCATGTTCTTAACCACATTCATGTTGAGAATATAACTGTTTATTGAACCTGATACTAATGAGGATAGTATTACAATGCTAATATTTTGCAATATAAATGCATTGTGGTCAGCATAGGTACCTATCCTACAGTGAGAAGAGGACAAACCAAACGCATAATTAATTCGATAGAACAAATGGGAACGAAATTCTAAATCTATTTCAAAACTAAGTACGATCTTATCCCATCTTATTTCAATTCTCTTAACTGTTTTCTGACTATTTTTAGACCAGTTCTACTCATCCAGTCCAAAGGCAAACCTTTTCTTGTTTGTAGTAAACATAAATGTACCCAACAAACATGGATCATCTACATACCTAGTATTATCTAGCCACAATTCCCCGCAAACCTATATACGTAAAGAATACACATGTGAATCATTGTTTTCAGTGTCTTGATATTAAATAATATAATAATTACTGTGTTGAATTACTTTAATTATTAATTAAATATAGAATGGCAGTTTGATAAAAAGTAAAAAAAAAAACATATTGTAATTGCTTTGTTTTTCTGGAGGCTTCGTAAGCGAATCACACAGTACCTAAACAATTATTATAATGTAGGAAAATCTTAAACGAGCAAAATCCATGCTGAAGTTGTCGAGTTGACCCGTTTACTGTACTAGTAGGTCTATTTACATTAGGAAAAAGCCTAGGCAGGTGATGTTTAACACAACGAACGGGGAAATAATTTTTTCTAACGGTACGTATTTTCTCACGTTTATTGCGTATTTTTAGGGGGATACCCTGGCCCTCTCCTTGTCAGCTAATTATAGTTTTATCGATGTTGATATCAATATCCGTATTCTTATCCCGTAATCTCATTCCTAGACAAAACCAACCACGGCTTTTTTAAATTAGTATTTTCTGTCCCACTGCTGGGCACAGCATCATCATTTATTTTTGTAATGCATAAAAAAATAATTACCGTTTTTTTAATGGGGGTGGGAAGTCATCAAATAACCCCTCCCGCTCTGGGCTGAGCGAAAGGGAGTGTCAGACTTCTACTGACTAAGAACCGCCCATGTTCCTTCTTAGCCCTTTATGTCGAGGCCGCGGTATGTCTTTCGAACAACCCGCAGCCTCGACAGGAAATTTACTTACCCTTGTATCAATATCACAAATTCTCCTTTGAATTGTAAACGTTTTTTTATTACAATGAGTGGGTACCTACGTGGGACGTGCGTGAATGTTATCGACGATTTGTAGCCTTGTCTCGCATTGTTATACATATTGATGAACTGCAAATTAGTCGTCTCGCTGTCTGTTGATATCGCTGCCGGCTGCCGAGACAATTTTAGCACTTCTCTGAGTCTGTGTCCAAGCTCTTCACTTAGTACATTAATTAAGTGTCATGAACTCAGGATCATAATAAAATTCATGAATTTAAAGTGTAATGTTATTCGCTCGCGATATTAAAATAATCCATAAGAAAAGAAAAAAACTGGCTAAGTGCGAGTCGGACTCTCACATGAAGGGTTCGCGTTCGCGTTTTTTGCATGGGGACCCTAAATATTTATTTTATTATGTTTTTAGTGTTATAGCGCAACAGAAGTAGGATACTTTGTGAAAATATCAATTGTCTAGCTATCGCGGTTCTTGAAATACAGCCTGGTGACAGGACATACGGACGAAGAGACAGCGAAGTCTCAGTAATAGAGTCCCGTTTTTACAATTTGGGTAGAGAACCTTAAAACAACGTGTTAAGTATATGGAAATCTGAAATAACTTAGTCATAATACTGGAGCAAAACAAAGGAATGGACAAACCGATGTTGTAAACATTTATGCTTCTTACCTCGTATGTATAGCGATACAAAACGATGTAATAGAAGCTTTTATTTTTTTTTAAAAGCTGTTTGTAGTCTTATTGTACGTACCTACATTGATAGAATACAAGGTCCAATAAAACTAGCCAGTGGAATTCCGCAGCCATGGTGATAGGTGGGGTATCACGTCAGCGGAAGTTCGCTAAAACATCTAAATGTGATAAAATGAAAAGATTTGATGTATTTTATTGGGTTAACAACCGCATGTATGTTTATGTTTTTATATAAAGTAGTTAGTTATTATGTGTGAACTAAACAAAGATTCGATAAATGGTTATCATGTTTAAAAATATCAATGCACTTTACATCTGGGGAGTTTCGCTAGCTTATTTAACTTGACCTGTAACCTGTGGCCCTTTTCTTGTTTACCCCAACATTTTACAATGTAATAAATATTCTTTACTTTCTTTCCTGACGTAAGATGCATAATACACTGTCTTTATTTTCAGGTAAAATTCAGCACCAGATTTCCGCAACAGTTGAAGGAAGAAAATTGCAACGGAATCCGATTTGAATGCCTATTGTGACGTAAACACGCCAAAACAATAGTTTTGTTATGGAGATACGGCGTTATATTGCGTGAACTGAAGTCGAGATGTGGTCGGTGCTAAGCGTTCTGTTTGCGCTCGTGGGCATTAATTATGCGCTGTTGGAAGGCCCCAATGTTTGCACTAGACAAGAAGCGTGAGTATTGAGTTTATTTGTCCATCATACAAAAATAAGTACAAACATTTTCTAAATTACAATAAAACTACCTAGCTCATTTTCATTACTTCCTTGAGAAGTAATCTTTCAATGAATCAACATTGAATTTCTTGGAAAAGACTAACGCAAATTAGAATTTCATGGAGATCCGTGACTTCGTTTTGTGTTAGAGCATGACATCGACATGAACCTACTTAAGGAGCTGACACAAAATAAGAAAGTCTCGTAAGTTTTTGGAGCATCCGATTTCTTGGTAATTTAATTCCTGCAAAGACTTGACAACTTTATCAACAGTTAAGAATGTGAGACACTCGATAGTATTTATTTAATTGATATAGAAATTCCTTTTATTCCTCAGAATTTGTTACGAAATGCATAACTTGTAAAGATGTCATAATATATACATTATGTACAATGTGCTGCATTGTTTAATATCGTGAAATCTTCACAAGTTATGAATGAAAACCCAGGTCTTGTTTGAGGAAGTTGTATGAATTTAGAACAGCAATACATTCTAATTGGGTTAGAATGGGTTCCTCACCTCCATAGGTTATTTATTATTAATAGGCCACTAGGTCACATAGATTTTTATACGCAACACAAAGCTTGTTTGCTTTGTAGACGTAGACTTATTATTTTATAGGTGTAGATGTATATGCAGTTATTGGCTTATCTTTATTCATTATTGCTACTTCTGATGATTCATAGAGTTTCAGTTAATAGTTGGTACGTCAGACAATTTATGAACTAATGAACGTACTCAGTTATTATTAAAATTATTCAATAAACTAGAAACATACGTAATACACCTTGATTTCAAAATATACCAATTTACAAATTTTGTTTGCGGCTTCGTTCACTTGTAAGGTGGAAATTGACTGCTGGGTTAAAAAGTCCTATGTGGTCACCAATATGTGCAAGCCAAGATCCAAATCTGTCCAGCCGCCGTGGGAGGCGCTCCGGGCGTCGGGGGCCACGAGATGGCTTCCGGCCACCTGAGACGCGGGCCTGGTGATGGGGTAGCTCATCGTCCGTCCGTCTTATGACGACGACAAACCGTGTCAACGGCGTGTTCGTGTTCCACGCGCGCCTAAGAGATTTCAGCAAAATGGGAGGGGCCCGTAAGGGCCGACGGCTGACGCCCGTCGGGGCTGCGGGATGTTGTAAGAGATACCACGGCCTCGACATAAAGGGCCAAGAAGGAACATGGGTGTTTTTAGTCAGTAGACGTCTGACACTCCCTTTCGCTCTGCCCAAGAGCGGAAGAGGTTATTCGATAATTTTCCACCCGCCAAAAAAAAAAGATCCAAATCCGTGCATCCTATAGACATATTATACTCGTACATATATCTTTGGTTCATTTGTTCAGGCATGACGGCGCGGGGCGCAACAAATAATAGTAGATTATGCACCAAGGGGCTAAAGTTGTGTCTTATGTCACGGGCGTCATATTGAATCTCGAGCGCAATGACGGATTCGGAATTTAACTCCCGAGCGCAGGGAGGGAGTTAAGAGTTTAACTCACGAGTGAAGCGAGGGAGTTAATACAAGAATCCTGAATGCAGCGAGGGATTCAAGATAGCCCAAGGCAAAGACAACTTTAGCCCAGAGGAGGATACTCTACTTTTTACACCTACTGTAAGAAAATAATAGCCATAGTACGAAAAACAAAGTATTTATTAAATAAACAAACAGTAAGAATAAAATATTTAGAACTGGTTAGTTATATGCACTTACATATTACTTGAAGTTAATGGTAACATTTGAGACATTAGTCCAGTTGTGCAAAGATAAAGTTACAGCCAATTACTATTACGCGGTACGGTATTTGTTATTATTAATGCCAGTTTTAATGTTATTCCATTCCTTTAAAAAATGGTTCGTAGTTATCTAATTATTCTTACAATATTATGTCTTCGAAAACATGGCAACGATATGAAGAAGCAGTCGTTATGATTTTGTAGGAAATGGAGAATATCATCCACGCGTAGGTAGTAAGGGTATCGAGAATAGCTTTCCTCTTTCTGGCACCAAAGGGTGTTTGTGAATACTATACTGCCAATTTAGCTGAGCATGTGACATTCCAAATTCAAATCACATTATTGACCAGCGGGTCATAATGAAATCCAGTACAACATTATTGACCGGCTGTGCCCCCGGCCACTAATGACTCACTTTAGGTTAAGGTTGCTTAACATATAATTTGATATTTTCGAGCAGGTGGTGTGAAAACTAACTTACTTTCATATTTTATAATATTAATAAAGAATTGAAGTCGAGGCATAGATGTTTCATAATTAACAGGCGTACTTAAATATTGGTCTGTTAAAGAGTTTAAATTATAAAAAGTTTGGGAACGAGATTTGTAGCACTCACTTTTTAAAATAATTACCTAATTTGAAGGCGACTGGCAATCTAAATTTTGTTGTTTAGCCAGTTTCCGTTTTTCTACTGATTGGTAGTTTTTATCAACAAAATTGTTAACACTTGACAGTGTGTTTTATTGTTCAATTAGTTGATTGCAGAGTTAATTAATTCACTGATAATTTGCCCAGACTGAAATATTTGATCAAAATAGGTATTTAAAATAAGTTAATGATATGTTTAAAAATAATAAGGTAGGTAATAAAAAAACAGCTGTTTATTAATAATGCTAATGTTAAAAAAAGAAATAGATTTTCCTTTTATTTGATACCTGAAAAGTCCCAGCAATTTGACTAGCTACTTTTATCAGAACATTAACTATAAGTACTAAAATATTTATGTAAAAACCAAAAAATTAAACAGACTTCAACAAAAAATAAAACAAAAAAAGTGAATAATACACTTGAAAAGAAAAATCAGTTTCTGAAGTCGGTGATTTTAGTTTGTTTTGATTTAATTTTTTTGCCACTGAGTGAGTTTGAGTTTATTGGAACGAAGTTCCTTATCGCGCGTTGTGAAAGGGGGCTAGACGGAAAAAATTCTTACGAAAAGTTGTCACGACACTTTTTGCTATAGTAAGCTATTGTAAGCTGTGCGGCGTCGCATGTTTCTGTCTGTCTCTCTCTCTTATAGAAAGCAAGCCAGATATTTTATATATATAAATAGGTATATTTTTTTTTATTATTAATTCTTTTGGTCATTCTTGTGCTGTTTGCGATAGACTTTAACTTCGTTCCATCCGGGTGTCCCTTGACACCGCTCAAGTTTTTTTTTTCACTTTTTTGTGGTTCACATGTGCTAATCCCTTATGAACTGGTGTAAACAATAGATAGACATGAGATTTCAGCCATCCCAGTCGATTTGCTATCATTTATTGAGGAGTTACATTGCCTACCTCCGAGTTTCTTCATCAGATCTTCCGCAAATTGAAATGGGATCACACCGAGAAAGTTCTTTTCCAAAAACTACTTAAATCACTTCAAGTGTGCCTATAAAATTTGTTCTCTCTATATCTCCAGGATCCCATCATCAGATCCTGACTTGATGATCATGGGACCACCTGGGAAGTATACCTTTTAAATAAAACAAAAAAATAAATAAATCGGTCCAGCCATCTTCGAGTAATCGGGAAACATCCATAAAAAAAGATCCGATAAACAAGTATTTTATTTAGAAAGTGTCCTGCCCTCATGCATCACCTTTTGTTACAATGTTGTTGTCAAGTAGGTACATTAAATAACCCTATTTTTGGGCTTCGCCGGAGCCGGGTAAAACTTATTATTTTATTGACCTACTTTTTGGCTGAAATGATGATGATGATGACACTTTAAGCTTTTTAATTGTATTGTAAGTTCTGTGCTGTTGTATCTAATTCCCAGGGAAACGAATATACCTTACCGTTTAATGACGTAGGTACTTAAGTTACAAGGTGACATTCAACCCATAATGATAGGTACAGAACAGTACTAATAATTGTTCAGCATAAATAAGTCTGCCCACTACACCGTATCATGCCATGATTGTACTATGAAGATGTCAAGCAAAAAAATATTCTTTGTAAGTATTGAAAAGAATGAGACTTAACCCACTAGATTTTCAGACCGACCAACTCTGCCGGTTGCCATGTACCTACGTAGCGTATCAGCACCGCGAAAATATAATATTGTTGACACTCCGCTCCGTTTACGGTCGGTGACGGAACTATCTAGTGGGGATAGTCTCATAAATTTCAATATAAAGAAGGGTTATAACCGCGTATAATGACCATTTTAAATCCATTGAAACACGTATGATACGCTGTTGACATGTGCCATGTTTCTTACTGTGCCTGATACGTTCATAGCACGGTCATGGTATAGTACGGTGTAGTGGGCAGACTACTTAAACGTAATACGGGACAGCCGCAAGCCGCAAATTAATGATAAAACATGGACGTTACTCATCAATAAGACAAAATTGAATACAGTAATTGTTTAATGAGGAAAACATGAAAGTTTTGCTACAAAGCATTTATAATTTTCCTTAACGTTTTTTGATCACTGGACGTACTCGACAAATGTATATGAGGGATTTGATAGCAAGTTCCTATAGTTAAACACTGTATACTGCTGACTTGACTCTGCAACCTATGTATACATAGTAGATATGTGCTAGAGTCATTCTGTTGATCTGCAGACAACAGCTACCTGGCTTTATCTATAGATATTTGCATATAAATAATGAATTCTTTGAACATCACATCAGCTTTATGGTGTAGTTGCTTGAATGTCACGTACATACTTATATTTTCATACATAATGTATTTTTAAGAAAAGAAATTCATTCCGTGCTGCGTTCTTTGTTCTTTTGTGACTCGATGTTGGTGCAGTTAAATTCTGTTTATTATTTACTTTCGAATGCTGGGGCGACTGATTGTCGCTGATCAGTGTCGTTACTCATCGGGTCAGTTAACTTTATCGAGTTTTCCGTCCCGCGCCCCGTTACGTCCACTTGTTGAACATGTATAACAGTTCAATGTTACTATTATCGATATCCGCTGGTGCATGCGTTATCAATTGACAGTGAACCTTAAGACTTTGCAATGCTCTGTTTTCCCTAATCTCTCACATTAATTAGGCAGGACAGTATAGCTACTGATTAATGTAATAAAGACAGTAAAACAATGTCCTCTACCATCTCTTGGTATAGGTATGTAACACATCTGCACCGGAAACAATTTGCCTGTAATTATATTGTGACACTTGCGAGAAATAAATTACGTCACTTAATTAATTAACAATAATTGTATTATTTCAGATACACAACAACGCTACGGGTTTCAGAGAAACAGCCATACCAAGTGAAGGAATACACATGGTGCTTCAATGTTCCTCCTAAATGTTCGAAATACAAGATCAAGTTTCGGGAGGTGTTCAAGACCCAGACGCTGGTGAAATATAGGCCAGTGGAGGAATGTTGTGCGGGGTACGCTCCTGATGCTCGAGGGGAGCAGTGTGTGCCGGTGTGTGTGGAGTCCTGCGTGCACGGCAAGTGTGTGGCACCAAATACATGCGCCTGCGCCCACGGGTACGGTGGCCCTGCCTGCGACATATGTAAGCTACGATTTTATATAAAAACTTTCAATAGTGTAGCGAACCAGCGAGTTCCCCGTACTCGACTACGGTTACGAACACGCTGTAAACAGGATGTTACTAATGTGGTGTTGCTGTCATATATGCGAGTACATTGTATAGTAGCAGCCGTTAATGACGAATACTAGTATTTCAGTTTTAATTAGGAACTTCGCTATAATTTCTTTTGCAGAACTATCTGATCCGTATTATGTACTTACATTAGGTGATCTATCGAATAAAACCGATGGGTAGAAAATGCTGTGGTGTGGGTGTGTTTGGTCGACGTAGTACTACTATAATATTCTGTGGTTTGGTGTAAGTGTAATTTGACGAAAGTTACGCTTTTGTATTTTCTACAGATGTTTGAGATTTACAGTTCACGTGCATATCATAATTGAATTCGTCACAGATAGGGGTGCCATCTCAAAAATTTGGCAACCAGAACAAGACGCGTGAAAACCCTGATTTTAGAACCCAAAACCCGGACATGTTAATAGGTTTTTTAAATTAAGTTGGGTTAAAAATCAATTAAAAATGTCACCTTTTTATTTATTCTCAGACCTTTATAAATTATTACAGTTTTTTACAAATTGATTTATTTTTAAATTGTAATTGTTATTTATTTAACCCGGACTACAAATGAAACCCCGCCCGGACGCTCCTCGGACTAGGACAAATCCGGGGAAATCCTAGCGGATGGCAACCCTATCACAGTTTTACATGCAGTTTTAATTGTGTGAATCTAAAGTCAATCGATCGGAAACATTCATAAAATGTTATACAGTTAATTTACGTTACAGTTAGTTTTTTAATAGTCGGATGAAGTTATACTGAAGAGTGGAATATTTAGTCTGAAAAGTTATTCGAAAACCGGCGATATGCTCTACATAGCTCATTTCAAAAACAATGCCTCGGTTTGTTAACGATGTAGGTATTTTAGGCGTGCCTAAACTGTGCATTTGGTGCACATTGTCAGGAAAACGTGGCAGCTATAGTCCTCAAGACAAAGATTGTGTATGTCATCGATAGTTCACGGCCATGTGACAACGCAAAGTATGAATCATATGTAAATAAATATCTTGTTACTAAAACTTAGTATTTATTGTTATATTTATTATACAGTATCAGCTTATAGACTTTAAACGTAAATACTGTATCGAAGTTTACGTTGGATATTCATAAACTTTTCATCCCGTTTTTCCAACCGTCGTCGGTTATAAAGCTACTGTTATCTTACTGTCTATCTGTTGAAAACACTCGCGTTTTTTCGGAAGAAAAAAACCATTTGTGCTTCTTCTTATCGTGTGGGCAGTAAAGTCCAACGACTCCACACACCCTAGTGTCAGAGTTTGTAAACCGCCTCAAGCGCCTTTGCCATAGTTTAACGACCGCCATTTGGCGGCCGGGACCACCGGCTTTACGTGCCTTCCGTTCCGAAGCACGTAAACAACTTTACAAAGTATGCTTCCCGTGGTAATCGAACCCATGACCACCGGGTTGGGTCAAAAGGGCAAGGCAAACGCCTAAACCAGTCGACCACGAAGGCAGTTCCTACTTAATTTGCCCTTTCTAGACTGACAAACAAACCTTATGGCCAACACAACGTCATTCCCTGCTATTAACACAGCAATTCAAACCTATTTTCTTTGCAGCGTGTCCCGACGGAAAATGGGGACGGAACTGTCAGAACGAGTGCAGTTGTATGAACGGTGGTACTTGCGAGCCCCTGACCGGCAAGTGCGCGTGCACTGCCGGTTGGCGCGGGGATGCGTGCGAGCGGGCTTGCGCGCCCCCCACCTACGGAGACAACTGTGACGAAGTCTGCCAGTGCAAGAATCAAGGGACCTGTGACGCTGCTACTGGAGCTTGTATTTGTCCGCAAGGATGGACAGGACCGCTGTAAGTTTATGGGTAGTATTTAAACGAGTGACTGTAAATTAATGTTTAAAATGACAAAAATATTTAATTTTTGTCCTAGAATTACTAAGTGAGCGACTGACTGCGAGTGACGAGAAATCAACAGAACAGCAACTAACAAACAAAAATTGTTATAATTATTAGGTCGCTCAAGTAGCTTCATAATATTTGAGCGACCTAATATTTGTTTGAGTGTCAACGTGACGTCCTGCATTTTTGTCAATATTTCACAAATTATTTATTTATACTGAGCGGCATTTTATCTTAAATTAAGTGTTTCGAATAGAAAAACCACTTAACTGCCCCAGGCCCAGTCGGGGTTCCTACTTCAGCAGGGCTAGCATGGGCTGGGGATAAAACTTTTGTCCACCGGTTATTTCCACTGACAAGGGACAAAATTATTTTATCCACCTGCCAAAGCACGGCAACAGGGGAAAAGAGAATTATATCACTTATTGACATTAGACGTGGATACTCACCCCCCGCCTATAGCATGGCGACTAGTGGAAGAGAAAAATTACAGATATTTTGACATAACAAAGGGAGAAATTTGTACTCATCTTTAGACGGTGGGTTTAAGTATATCTCTTGGAGAAAATATAATTAATAGTAATATAAAAATGTCTCGTGCTTACTGGAGCTTAGTGTTGTCGTCGGAAAGGGAGAAAATCGAGCGAAAAATACACCGGCGTTCAATTCGCGATTCGAGCAACCCGTTCGAATTACCCGACACAGAATTCCGCCGGATTTTTTGAATGCACAAGGATTGCGTCCATTATTTGTGCCAAGAACTTGATCAGGCTTTGAAACCATAGAATACAGCAGATGGTCTACCAGTGCACATCAAAGTAAGAAAAAAAAAAAAAAAAATAATAGTCGATAGAATATTCGATTATTCAATAGTAAAAACACAAAAATAAATAAGTACTTACTTTTTAGCACTCATTATAATATTATGTATGTGTAAGAAGATTTTGGTAATAAATTATTATCTGTTTTGAGGTTATTTATTCAGAGACATTGACAACAAAACAAAAATATCCAGCACAGATGTAATAAAACGAAAAAAGTATTTTGGTTTACGACGATAATATCGACTATTTTGTAATTGAATAAAAGTTTTCTTATAACGGCAATAATTTCGGGCACAAGCGTTTCCCCTGCTTTGTCCACCGTGAATAGTTTATCCACCCATGTCGCCATGCTCGGAGGGTGGACAAAATTGACAGAGAGGAATAGTATTTTGTCCTCTCCCCGTGGATAAAATCTCTCCGGCCATGCTAGCCGTACTGGGTGGTATAAAAAAATACCTGTCCGAGTCGGGATCCCTTCTTTTTGTATAAAGTTCTTTTTTCTAATATAATTTGTGTTGTCATTTGTTTTTTTGACATACAGTTTATGTTGGCATAATTATCTTGAAGGCTAATTTCTTTTGGCATACATTTAATACGCATATTATTGCTAGGCATAATGGCTATTAGCATAATGGTAGTTAGGCATACAATTAATATAAATAACGGAAACAAATATTTGAGTTATTTTTACGTATTCATTTTGAATTGTCATGCAAATGCATGATTAGACAAAAGTTAGTGACAGAATTGAATCGCTCGTTGTAGTCTTGTCTGCCCTACCCCTAGGGGGTAATTTAAGCCCGCGTAGGCGCGGAGGGGTAAGGCGGGGCGCAAGCTGAGGAGCAGGTGGCTTAATCGCCCACCGCCGCGGCTGAGGCTGGCCGGTGAAGAGCGTTAAAACCATCTGCGATGATAAGCTCGCGTGGGACCGCCGGAGCCCTGCAGCGACGGAGCCGTGACAGAAACCATGCCTGCTGCATGCTGCATGCACTGTCTAACATTTTTGGACTTAATTATTATGTTTCTTTGTTATGCCTATAGAAAATATGTTTTAATATCATTATACGTAAATAATTTAATAATTTATGATTTCGATTATTATACTTTATCGTTATTATGATGTGAGAAATTATGCCTAAAATTATGCGTAAGCTGATTATGCGTAAATAATGTTATGGAAAAATATCATTAGGAGAAACAACAGTATGCCAAATTACGTTAGGACTTAAAATAGAATAAATAAATAGATAGGAAACCCCCAAGTCCCGATTTCGCTTCGCTCGCTCTTGCATCCTAGTTTTCCTAGTAGCGGGTTCGCTGGGTATGTCGGGATCTCAGTTCGATAAATATCGTATCGTATCGTTATGTAAAACTATGTTGGTTGCCCTTTCTGTATTTCTAGTCGCTCACTTAGTAATTTAGTCGCTCGGCCAGAATTTTAACATCTGAAATGAATTAATCACAACCCACTTTTTGTAAGCTCGTTCTGGATTTTATTATTAATCAATATTCGTCGTTAGTGTAGCAAATTTTTCGCATACTCAAATTCATACCGCTCAAGTTATTAAAACTGTTTCTCATCAGCAGTCGCAAAGTTTTTTTATTCGCTCGATTTATAATTACCCTAACTTTATCACTGTTTATTGACGTTTTGAAGTTTGACGCTTTCATTTTCTTGATAGACGCAACCTCTTCATCGTGAAAGGTTTATCTGTATTAGGAACTTTGCAGAGGTATAGCAAAGCATAATCAGCCATAATGTTCCCATTGCTAGGACACAGGCCTCCTCTCTATGAGAGAGAATGAGCTATAATCCACTACGCGGGCCCAGTGCGGGTTGGTAGATGTCACATGTCTTCGAATTTATGGTTATAAGACATGCCGTTTCCCTTACAATCCTTTCCTTACTTTTTTGCCAGGAGTGGTTTAATAAATTTCCCTTACAACTGCATCTTTATAAACGATACTTTGCAAGAAAAATAAATGTGAGAAACTCAAACTCTTATTGCATTTATGTGTTAAAAAGTTGATACATTATATTAAGTTCCAACATGAAACCCGGTTAGGGCACGGCAACATAAAGTAGTGTACTACGTCATACATAACTCGTGAAATATAATTAGGTAGGTACTATGATAATTTTACTAGCATTAAGTTTATATAGTTATTTTAATTAATCATTATCATCTTTTGCTTACAGTTAACAGAAAATATAATGCATTTTATCAAAAAAATTATGTTTGTTTTTCTTTAGTCTTTAGTGTCTCTCATTTACTAATGGGCAGATAAAGAGTGCCTGCAAAGCATTTAACTAACCTCCAGTTCAGATATACAATCTATACGGTATTATGAAACTGGATCCCTAATGTTTATAGTTCCCGCTACTAATGAGTATCATATTGCGCACGCTTTGGATATTTCGATAACATTCGGCGATATAATATTATAGTCTACAATGCGTGCGCATCGTATTAACGAGCTTTCTTATCTTGGTTTCAGATGTGAAGAGGAATGTCCCAAGGATGAACCTTGCCCTGAGAGATGTCGGTGCCAAAATGGTGGAAAATGCACTCTTATTTCTACTTGTGAGTGCCCATCTGGATGGACTGGGGAAGTGTGTGCTAACAAGTATGTAAATAAATATATCCAAAATGTAACATAACATAACACGCCTTTAATCCCAAAAGGGTTAGTCAGATTTGTACCTCTTAAAACCCGTGTACACACCATGGGCACAAGTTAAGTCCCATGGAATGGGGGGTGAGCTTATTGCCATTAACCGGGCACTACTGAGAAATTCCTGATGAAAAACCCAAATAACATTTTCGCCGTCCCGGGAACCCGAAAAATATTCTTCATTTTATGTCCTTAATGTCTCGTGTTTAGATGTCCAGCGGGAAGGTGGGGTCCGAAATGTGAGAAGACATGCGAATGTGCAAATGGAGCCGGATGTCATCACGTAACTGGCCGCTGTCAGTGTGAAGCTGGATTTACGGGGGAAAAGGTAAGCTATGTAAAAATAGGAATTACACTATTGCTTCAGAAAATACCTTCCAGCAAAAACCGTGTTGTTCTCTAGATGAAGTGGGACATGTATATTTCGTCTTGGTTTCTGGGGTGGCTACCCATCGATCGGTCACAGAATTATTTTATTGGCTATCAAAATTCTAGAAGTATAATCGTACGTCAAAATTATGTATTAAAACTAGCGGACCTGGCAGACGAAGTCCTGACAGCAGCGCCACCTACCGGCTCCAATTGTGAATCTAAACCATTCTCAAATCCACTGGAACACACAAAAAAAACATCCAAATCGGTCCAGCCGCTTAAGAGGAGTTCAGTGACAAACACGTGCAGTAGAATTATATATATATATATATATATATATATATATATATATATAACTAGTGACCCGCTCCGGCTACGCACCAAACAAGATACTAAAACCTTCCTCTTGAATCACTCTATCTATTAAAAAAACCCGCATCTAAATCCGTTGCTTAGTTTTAAAGATCTAAGCATACATAGGGACAGACAACGATAAGCGACTTTGTTTTATACTATGTAGTGAAGATAAAGATAAACTGTTATAAAACACAGTAATTAAACGCGAGTTCTTAATGTTTTAGCTGGAAAGATGTGACGAATTGACCACTATACAAGGTGCTATAAAATAGCTGTTTCTCACAAAACTGCAATACTTGATAAACACAATTTTTTTTATGACTTTTCCCGCTCTGAGCGGTGCGGTAGGGAGTGTCAGACTTCTAATGACTAAAAATCACCCGTGTTCCTTCTGATCCCTTTGTGTCCGAAGCCGCGATATCTCTTTCTAACAACCCGCAGCCCACAGGAATAACTACAATACTTATCACTCAAAATCTACGGAACAGCTGACCTTTTTTTCAAAAATTGCCTCTAAAAAATTTCCACCATGTATATCACCGTACTATACACCACATTTTCTTTCAGTGTCTTGAAATATGTGCGGTGGGTACTTGGGGCGTGGATTGTTCACGCAAATGCAACTGCGAGCACAACAGTGAATGTTCAGCCAAGGATGGGTCGTGTGCGTGCAAGCCAGGGTGGACGGGCGACCAGTGCCAGAAGCGAGCTTGTCCGCCTAACAAGTGGAGTGCCAACTGCGACCGCGACTGCGAGTGTGATCCTAACACTACTGACATGTAAGGATGTGTTTTGCTATTATATGTATGATTAAACAGTACTTACGGTATTTCGCTAATTTAAATGAACTTTATTTAAACTTTAAAAAAAAATTTCGTGTCAGTATCAAATTCTGAAACATGTAAAAAAATAAATAAAAGTATTTTGTCTGTCTGCACCTAAAGTATTTAACTAATTCTAATAAACTTTATACAGACAGCTATAAGGTATAGGTACCGCCTCAGCCCTTCCTTTTTATTGTACTCCGAATTGAATATTCAGGCAAAATAGAATTTTTGTATTGATCAAATACGCCAAATAAAGTGCCAGCATAAAACGGCTACAATTTAAATGCATTGTTTTTTAAACCACCTCGAAATAGAAGCCCCGTGAATTTGGGATCCGTCGACTTGGCTTAGAGTGGTAAGGTTGCCATAATTTGTTTTTCTCAAGAACGTTGAGTTTACTTGGGAGTAGTCTCAGGGCACAGTGGTCACAATATTATATTTGATGTTTAAAAAAATTATACGACGGTTATCTTTTTGCTTCAGTAAATTTGATTAAATTGAAAGTAGCGAATAATATAAAATATTTGGTCTTAAGTTAACTTTAAAGGCGTTAATAAATTTTTATGGCATAGAATAAAAAGGAAAATAGGTTCATTTCTACAATACTTTATGAAACACAATTTGGTGAGCATTTATCCATTCTGGCAGGTATTTAGATTGTTTGGTAGTAAAATAGGTTCTTTTCCGGTAGGTGTTTAAACACAAGTCGTATGCAACTCGTGCTAGGACGCATTGCAGATAGTGTAGGTCGGTAATTTCGTATGTTTTCTCTGCAAATGATAGGTACCTACGTTATGTCCATGACTAGGTATAGATCTGATAAAAACGAATGACGCAGAATAGTCAGGATGCAAACGGATTTCATACATCATTTCCTGCGTTTTTTGCGTATCAAAATTAAACCAGAATTGTGCGAAGTGATAAGTCTAGTAACCATATGGTATTTTGTTTATCACTAGACTATTAAGCGTTATGGTTAATAAACTTAGAATATACATATTACTAGTGCAACAAACAGGTATCAAGTTGAAGTAAAAAATGGATTTGGGGTATAGAAAAGTAAATGAAAGGTTACATAGGCGCCATCTACTTGAGCTGTAGGATCCTGTATCGATTTATCGTGTAAACCACATAGATGGTATAGGATACAAGTTTCTGTAGAGACTGCTTCTAAGAAAAGATCTAAAAGAAAGACTAGTTTTCCCATGGTAGCAATGGTCAATTTGTTCGAAATCTAAAAGAAGTGCTTTTCCTGGTATTCACAATATCGTTTATTCGTCAGGTGTGATCCCTGGACGGGCGCGTGCGAGTGCGCAGCGGGTTGGGCGGGGGAGTCGTGCGAGCGTCAGTGCCCGTTGCTCACGTACGGTAAAGGTTGTCGCTCTACGTGCAGATGTGAAAATAGCGGACTGTGCTCACCTGTTAATGGTAAGTACAGTACGATCAAATTATCTTGACAGCTCTGAACATAGGCTCTGCGAACTTTTGCGCATGTATACTCGCGAAGAAAACTGTTATTACCAGATAAAGAAATATACGTTCAGAAAATACCTAATACAGTGAGAAAATACAAATGAAATAAATATCAAAACACTTTTAGATACCTAGTCTACATTTTTAACTCCATTTTCTTTTTCCCCTTTCATATACTGAGTTAAATCGTAAATAATTTTTCTCGCCTGGCGATTTAAAACACTACTATACTTTGGTGGCATATTTGACGAAATAAGTGCCTACTAACTGAGTAATATTAAAAACAACAAACAAAAACACAACGAAAACTTTTCTAATCGAATGTGCTCAAGACAGAGATAGCAACACAAACACCAAACAAATGCTGTCTTGTGACTGAGATATAATACCTCGTACCGAATATTGCCGAACTTGCACGAAGGTCACGAAGTTAACAAAAAGAGATGTGCTTGTGCATGTGCAATGGGTGTCGTTTAATCGATTATTCTTCGAATCGATTGAAACTAAGTAATAAAAAGATGTTTCTATTCAATTTTATATTGAGGTTTTAAATATTCGTAAACATTCGTTATTCAAGAAGTCTGTAATAGATTTCTAAAATATAAGTAAATCATGTCTTTTAACAGAGGAAACATAAAGTTACTATACACTTTTTTTTTAATAAAGACGAAAACTCAATTATTAATGATTAAATTCACTTTACCAGTTAATGTATTCACTTAAATATCTTCTAAACACTAATAATAACGTATTCAAAATAAAACTAATCGATTACGATATTTGATCGTATAAAGGATTGATTGTGTTTATGTAAGGTGCATCTCTAGCCTATACTACCGCCCCCCGAACTTCACCTCATGTCACCATTTGGTTCCTAATAAATGTTACTGCGCAGCGTTCTGCACGAAGTTCGGACCTGCCAAGATAATTTGTTCGAACTGTAATTGTTTATTGTGAAAGGATGACAAAAAATAAGGCGATGGCAATACAAAGGAAACTTTTTAAATTAGTTTTGTGTGTAATGTCGAATTTAATCGAAGGATTCTCTCAAGCAGTGGCATGCTTAACGACTGACAATACGGTAAGTCCATAAGGCAAGCTGACTGTTCATAAAACCTTTTTTATTTTATTTTGGTGGGTGGGAAGTCATCAAATAACCCCTCCCGCTCTTGGGCAGAGCGAAAGGGAGTGTCAGACTTCTACTGACTAAAAACCACCCATGTTCCTTCTTAGCCCTAAATGTCGAGGCCGCGGTAACTTGTGGACAACCCCCAGCCCCGGCGGGACCTCTACTACCCTTTTTTTTTTTTTTTTGGTGGGTGTAAAATCATCGAATAACCCCTCCCGCTCTTGGGCAGAGCAAAAGGGAGTGTCAGACTTCTACTGACTAAAAACCACCCATGTTCCTTCTTCGCCCTCTATGTCGAGGCCGCGATAACCAGAGGACTACCCGCAGCCCCGACAGGCGTCGGCCCTTTCGGGCCCCTCCCATGTTGCTGACATCTCTTTAAAACAGGCCGTGGGGACGGCGCCCGAACACGAACGCGCCGTCGACACGGCCTGTTTTCGTCGTGAGACGGACGGACGGCGAGTTAGCCCATCACTCACCATCCACAGGCCCGCGTCTACGGTGGCCGGAGGTCATCGCGGGACCCCCGACGCCCGGAGCGCCTCCCGCGGCGGCTGGGACGAGAGGTTCTCTCCCTCTCGCGTTCCGCCACCTCCTTCGCTAGCATCACTGCTTCGCAGAAGGAGGCGACGGCGTCCCATTCCTCCTCGCCCCGGACCATGGCTTGCACCAGGGCCGGGCGCGAGAGGTCGCCGCCGCCGATCGCCGCTACGAGAACACGGCGGGGCTCCGCCCAAGCGGGGCACACCTCCACTGTGTGCTCCACCGTGTCCTCCGGCCGATCCTCACAATGGTGGCATCCGGGCGTTTCCTCCTGCCTGATTCGGTGCAGGTACCTCCCGAAACAACCGTGTCCGGTGAGGACCTGCGTCAGACGGAAGGTGAGGGCGCCGTGGCGCCTCTCAAGCCACTCCTCAAAGAGGGGACTTACCGCCACTATCGTGGCGTGCCCTGCACGGGGTTGCGACAGTCGCTGTCTCCATGTCGCCATGAGATCGCACCGGAGGTCTGTCCGCCGCCTCTACCTCTACTACCCTTAAGACATATCGGAGACTCCGATGTTTTCTGCAAAACTCACTGCGACTTATCCCAAAACCAATTCTGGCCACACATCTATGGACTTATGTTTGTCTCTGAGATCTGTAACCTGAAGCAGTATGTCTATTTTGCATGAGCTATCTAATTTCCAAATATGTAAGCAAATATAATACTAAAAATACAGCAAATTGTATGATTGTTAATGTAAGTTGTAATAACATTGCTATTTGTTGCTAGGTTCGTGCCTCTGCGCGCCAGGCTACCGCGGCCTTCGCTGCGAGGAGCCGTGTCCCTACCCGTACTACGGCGACAACTGCTCCGACAAGTGCGACTGTTATAACAACTCTACCTGCTCGCCCGAGACTGGGCTCTGCGACTGCAAACCTGGGTAAGTCATTAAATTTTTTTTTACACTATATTATAAAGCTGAAGAGTTTGGTTGAATGCAATAATCTCAGGAACTACGGGTTGGAATTGACAAATTATTTTAGTGTTGGATAGTCCATTTATCGAGGAAGGCTATGTTCCACGCGGAAACGCGACTAAAACCGCTGGAAAAAACTAGTTCAACAAATAGGCAACACACAACCGATCTGATGTTAAAGTCTGTACCGCTGCCTTTGTACGACTGCGTATAGTTGAAAAGTCCATAGTATCCGGTAATTTCCCCGGCATTATTTTGAGTGAAGCTGCTAAGAGAAGCTGCATTGCACCTAAGCGCAACAATTTCAGGTATATAACGGGGTGGAATAGGCATGTTAGTGACGCTCACCGGAGGGCCAGGCTTTGTTTTCGGACGTGGGTGTCTTATGGACGTCCTAGATCTGGACAATATTATAATAATATGTGTGAGACCAGGAAACTATTTAAAGAAAAATTAAAGTACTGCCAAAATAACGAATGTCAGATAAAGATGGACATCATTGCGGAACATCACGCAAATAAAAACTTTGGTGATTTTTGGAAAAATACCCATAAACTGAATCCAAGGTCGGGCACTCCGGTGAGTGTCGGAGGTGCTCATGAGCCGCGGGACATAGCCTGTGCCTTTCAGCAGCATTTTGGTGTGATATCACCGCTCGGGTCCGCGTCTCAGGTGCTCGATGTTGAGGATCACTCTGACCATGTTGACGTTAGGTTCTCCGCCAAAGATGTGGCCCAAATTATAAAAAAGATAAATAATAATAATAATAATAAATTGTTTATTTCTCACCACAATATACAGTATTCAGAACGACAGTTTTGAGACAGAACATTAAATATAGTTTAAGTCATATATTGTGGGAGACTGGTGCCTAAGCTAGGCTCGTAGCCTGTGTTTCAGGACACCAGGTTCCCACCCATTATCGTTGACAATACCTCAAACTTATACTCTAGCGCTGACAAGTGCAGTAAGGAACAAAGTATAGAACTAGTTAGATATAGTGTTAGTATATCATGTACTCGTAATATGTGTTACAAGTATGTATCCATGTTAATGCGTGTGTTTGGCATGTGTGTCTGACTGAGATGGTGCGAGGCAAGTCCCCAGGTCACGATAGTCTTAGCATCGAGCATTTGAAGTACGCGGGCGTACACCTGCCAAGAGTCCTTGCGCTATTGTTTAACTTGTGTGTTAGTCATGGTTATTTACCCGATGATTTAATGAAAACTGTCGTAGTGCCAATTATTAAGGATAGGACGGGTGACTCATCGGATCTGTCTAATTATAGACCGATTTCGCTTGCAACTGTCATAGCTAAGGTGCTGGATAGTTTGCTTGACCGACAATTGGAAAATCACCTCCACTTGCATGACGCACAATTTGGGTTCAGACCCGGTTTGTCAACTGAAAGTGCCATCCTCTGTCTCAAGCAGACTGTCCAGTACTATACGGACAGAAACACACCAGTATATGCATGTTTTTTAGACCTTTCCAGAGCGTTTGATCTGGTGTGTTATGACAAGCTATGGCAGAAGCTACAATGTGAAACGGATGTGCCACGTGAGATTGTATCTCTGTTCCGGTATTGGTACAGTAAGCAGCAGAATACCGTTAGATGGGCGGGTGCACAGTCGGACGTGTATGGGTTGGAATGCGGAGTGAGGCAAGGGGGATTGTCCTCGCCTCGCCTCTTTAACCTGTACATGAACAAGCTGATCGGTGAGCTCAGCAGCACTAATATCGGATGTTCCATTGACGGTGTGTGTATTAACAACATTAGTTACGCGGATGATATGGTGTTGCTGAGCCCATCGATTGGTGCGTTGCGCAAGCTTTTACGTATTTGTGAGTCCTACTCTGAGGCCCATGGGCTCAGTTACAATGCTAAAAAGAGTGAATTCATGATCTTTAAAGCCGGTAACAAATCATACTCATCTGTACCACCTGTCGCTCTTTGCGGCATTCCTTTAAAAAGGGTGCAGCATTTCAAGTACCTGGGCCACTGGGTCTCCGACGACTTGTGTGACAATATGGACATTGAGAGGGAGCGCAGGGCGCTGTCTGTCCGGTGTAATATGTTGGCTCGCAGGTTTGCTCGGTGTACTACACCAGTGAAGATGACTTTATTTAAGGCATATTGCCAGTCGTTTTACACGTGCAGCCTGTGGACCAACTTCACGCAGCGGGCGTACAGCGCACTGCGCGTGCAGTACAACAATGCTTTCCGGATACTGGTAGGGCTTCCACGATTTTGTAGTGCTTCGACTATGTTTGCTGAGGCGCGGACCGATGATTTTTTCGCGATCGTAAGGAAGCGCAGCGCTTCGCTATTGGGTCGCCTACGAAGCAGCTCGAACAGTCTCCTGAGGGTTTTGTCCGAGCGGTGGGACTTGTCATTAATAAAAAAGTGGATGCAGCTTCATGCTAGCGCATTTCCTCGCTTGTTTTGACATTTTGATTGTGTGTGTTTAATTTTTATTTTTATTTGATTGAATTTAATTTGCTTGACATTGGTTTTGTGTAAATTTAATGTGTTTGTGTAATTTTATTTTTATTAATTGCTCGACATTGATTATATAATTCTAATGTGTATGTGTAATTTTTTATTGATTATTTTGTGACGTTTGAGTTGTTTGCCATTTTAATTTGTGTATCATTTATGGACTGTGTCTGAAATAAATAAAAATTATTATTATTATTATTTATTTATTTTGTTACAAACTTATTACATTTTTAAATATTCTTTACAAAAAAAAAACAATAAAAAAACATTTAAAAATATAAAAAATTGTAGCCCACCGGTATCGGGAACAGGGTCCAAGCTACCGGCGGTCAGGGCTCCAGAGAAAGGAACCTCCTAACAATGCGTGCCGTGTCCAGGAGTACCGCTCTCTGTATCAAGCCCTTGATCCAGCTGCCTAACGAAAGCCTCCTCAGGTGTTGGTCGAGGCTCTTGGCTATTAAGCCATTGGCTGAAACGACTATCGGCACAATGATCGCTGAGTCCACATCCCACATGTCGACAACCTCGCGAGCCAAGTCAAGATACTTGATTTGCTTATCTTTCTCGGCTTTCACGAGGTTCTCGTCATGCGGGACGGTTATGTCAACGATCATTGCGCGCCGCTCTGATCGATCCACCACCACTATATCAGGTTTATTAGCTATAATAGTCCTGTCAGTGATGATGGATTGATCCCAGTACAGTGTGATATGGCCATTTTCGAGAACTGGGTCGGGCACATACCTGTAGTACGGCACTTCTGATTCCACAAGGTTGTACTGCAGAGCAAGTTGCTGATGGATAATCCTGGCTACAAGGTTGTGTCTATGTAAATATTCTCCGTTAGCCAGACGAGAACACCCGGAGATAATGTGACGGATTGATTCGCCCGGACGGTGGCATGCCCGACATATGTCAACCGTACCGTCCTTCACAATAAATCTCCGGTAGTTATTCGTCATCATAACTTCGTCCATAATTGCACAGACAAAACCTTCGGTTTCTCCGAAGAGTTCCCCGGAACGTAGCCAGGCCACGGACGCTAGGAAGTCTACATCAGGCCCGTGTAGGGCCCGGAAAAAGCGTCCGTGAAGCTCCTTACTCTGCCATACCTCCATGCGGTCGTTAGTGTCAAGCACTACAGGTTTGCGCCAATTCTCTTTAGCCAAGAAGAGCGCGGTAAGGCCCCTGTCCACTGCTACAACATCTCGATGCATCCCCACGTCGGTTTCTAGGAAATATTCCCTGAGACTGCATATCTCACGATTATGAAGAGTCTTAGCATTTAAAAAGCCTCGACCTCCACACTTCCGTGGGATATACAGTCTCATAACCGAAGAACGTGGGTGATGCATTCGATATGTCGTCAACAATGTACGGACCCGCCTATCCAGGGCGTCTAGCTCTGTTTGAGTCCATTTAAGTATACCGAAAGAGTACATCAAAACCGGCATGACCCAACCGTTGAAGGCTCGAACTTTATTTCCGCCTGATAAAAGACTATTAAATACTTTTCTCAGGCGGCCAAAGAAGCGCTCCTTCAACGATTGTTTCATGTCGGTAACGTTGATGCCCAGTGCTTCCGACATACCCAAATACTTATAGGTTTCGGTTGCTGAGAGGGATCTAAGATTTATGGAATCTGTGAGCTGGGTTCCCACAGATTCCACAATCCCCCCTCGCTTTACATGCATGACCGCACATTTGTCCACACCGAATTCCATCCTGATGGCGCTACTGAAAGTTTCAGTGACCTTCAATAGCTCCATCAGTTGCAAATCGTTGGGGGCAAAGAGTTTCAGGTCATCCATGTAAAGGAGGTGAGATATAACCTGACCACCTCTTTTTAACCGATAGCCTAGACCTGAATCCTCCAGCAGCGTGCTAAGAGGATTCAAGGCTAAGCAGAACCAAAGTGGGCTCAAACTGTCGCCCTGAAATATACCCCGTTCTATTCTTATCGGCTCACTATTCCTATGGATTTGCCGACATCCTGGATAGCGAAGGACTGTCCTCCATTGCCTCATACACGACATCAGGAAGGTGCGCAGGGTTGTATCAATTTTATACAACTCTAGCACCCTTATGAGCCATGTATGTGGCACCGAGTCATAGGCCTTCTTATAGTCTATCCAACATGTCGACAGATCCTTTCGGAAACGGCGAACCTGTTGACTAATGGCCATATCAATGAGGAGTAACTCCTTAGTACCACGGGACCCGTTCCTACATCCATTTTGAGAAGCAGACATAACAGAATTCTCGTTAATATGTTTATTTATTTTAGCTCTCAAAATGGAGGTAAGAACTTTATAGACCGTTGGAAGACACGTAATCGGTCTATAATTTTTGGGTTCCGCAGTACTACCCGATTTATGGAGCAGGTGAGTTATTCCAGTCGTCAGGAACTCTGGTAGCGACCCTGACTCTATGGCTAACTGGAATAGGGTTGCCAAGCAAGCATGCGATCTTGTGAACCATTTAATCCAGAAGTTGTGTAGTCCGTCCGGCCCTGGTGATTTCCAATTTGGCAACGGACGAACTGCACAACCTACATCTTGGGGGCTGATCGTTATTGCCCTCATTTCTGTTATTGGATCGCATGCTCGCTCGACGTCCCGAGTCCACTCACCCTCGGTATGACTGACAGGTACCGACCAGATGTTACGCCAAAATGAACACATGGCGTTATCATCCGGTAGGCACGTGTCAGTCACACCTTGGTCCGGTCGTTCCCATGCTCTGTAAACCCACCTTTCATCGCTTTGGAAGGTGCGATTTAGAGTGTATCGTTCCACCCGACGCTTATACCTACGAATACGGTTTGCCCATGCACACACTTTCTGCTTCCAGAAGTCGATGCGCTCTGTGACACGGGACATGTAGTCTTGAGGACTGATATCAGTCCCCGTAAACGCCCGTCTCACAAAGCGCATCACTCGAGGGCGATTGTTGCCCTCCCGGAAGCAGATTAGTTTGCCGATGAACGCCCTGGCCCCAGCAATGCGTCGTTCAATCCTATACTGCCATGCCGGTACGGCTGGTTTCGGTCGTGTAGCTCTGTCATCCGGAAATTTGACATGAGCTACACGACATGCCGTTACAGCCGCGCAATAGAGGATTGAATGAGCATCACTGAGGTTATCGCAGTTATCAAAAAAGCTTGACAACTGCGAATCCAGAACAGCCACCAGCGCCCTATTTCTGTTATGCATGGGCAAACGAGGTAAGCGTGGTCTAAGTTCGGGTGTCATGAACTTATATTCTCTGATCGCACCCTCCAAAGTACTCCTCATTTCCTCACTGCACTGGATACTTACGTTAGCAACCATGTCACTACTCACGTCGTTTTCACAAATAAGTGGCGTGGTAGACTGTGGTTGTACCACAACCTGCGACGGCGTAGCAATGACATGGTTACTCTGCATTTCAGTCCGCAAGCGATCAAGTACGGTGTCATCCAACATACGATTACGCTGGATGACTCGCACCTGATCCGACAGTCGTTGTGCTGATACGTTGACAGCCGGCTCAAGTACCCGAAACAGAGAGAGCATCCGAACACGGTACGCGGTCAGGTTGTTTCCTCCCTCTGTAGCCCCATAGTATGAGCGCATGACGTTCTCGTTGATGGATTGCGTCCATCGCATGCGCTGCACACTTCCGCCGGGAGCTGGGATCCTATCAGAAGCCGGTGGGCCTCGAGATCCTAAGCCGTCCGGCGGCCGGCGTCCTCTCCGTCGCCGAGCAGGTGGTGGTGTCGGGGACAGCGAGAAATACTCGTCGCTCGAGCTCGACGCGACTGCCGCGGTCGGTGTCACAGCACTTACGATGGGGCTGGGTTCCGGCGGCGGCGAGGCGGAGCTGAGCGACGAGTCCGGGGATGGTGGGCGTGCACGTCTTGCTGCAGCTGCAGATCTTGTCAACATATCTTGATCATATTTTAACAATTTTCTTCAGATTAATTTTGGCAATTTTGGGCTGACATATGTCATTTATTTTTCTTCTATGGTATTTCTTTGATTTTTCTCTCATTTTATTATATTCTATGTATTGTGATGGAAATTATGATAATATTTTAAATAATGATGAAAATGTTGGTCCCAAACTTTGAAAATAAAACAGAATATATATTTAAATTAAATAAAATTGGACGAAGAAATTGTATGACAACTATGTTGACGTTGGTGTTGCTAGCTTTTTTATTATTATTATTAAATTAACGAAGAGTATACCTGTCCTGCAGGGCTATTGCGTATCTTTTTAAATGAGTCATTTGCCATCGATTACTATCAAATTGGTTATGGTTTGGTTGAAAATGGAACCATTTGACACTTAATTAAGATTAAAATGGACATTTCAAAATATACGCAATAGCCCTGCTGGTTTAAATTGTACTTTAGCTTTGATAAATTAGGTGGTTTTTGGTTAACAATTTGTAATGAAAGATCCTAAAAATGGTGGGTCGATATGCCCGCTTCCATATACTCGTGGTGAAAAATTTTATGTAGGCAATAAATTTTTGGAATATAGTTCTGTACAAACTCTATGACGTTTCGAACGACGATGCTTCCTCTGAGTCCCGCTGATACATCATATCGAGTACTGGCCCGCTTTACGTAAGATGTTTCAATCCGCCATACAGTTTCAACCGGTATAGCAACAGGCTAGCAGTCATTTGCATTTTATAAGATCTTTTTTCTTTCTTCCAAGTTGGTGAACGACACAAACGAAGTATGTCTTAGGATAAAGTTCCCTGCATTGGCACGTCGCGTATGTTTGTTACTACGATGACAATGGAAAGCTTTACAGAAATATTTTTTGTGTGTTGTTACACCTAAAGGTGTTTTATTGTTTGGCGCAACTGTGAATAAAAATAAAAACCGGCCAAGTGTATTTCGGACCACGCACAATGTAGGGTTCCATAGTTGCTCATCAAAATATGTGAACTTACTAAACTGATTAACCACTCTGCCTACCTGCCTCCGAACGATGATTTTTATTGCAAAAATAAAACAAACTTACGTTATTTTGCAGTTTTGAGACCTGCGCCTGCACATTTTGTATAGGAAAATATTTCATACAAGTACATTTTATAAGTTGGTCGACTATTACTCGTAAACTTGTAAAACCTTCTTTATCTGTGAAGGTTTTCCTTTAATTTTCGTTAGATATATGTATATATGCTACAACCATGATTTTTCACACGCCCAAACATAACCCGTATAGGTGGTAAAGGTTGGCACACATGAGTCCAACAAAAATGTGCACTTTAATGCTTAATATTTCACAAACGAATCCCTTAATCGAAAAACTGTTTGAGCAAACTCGCAATATTTTAAAAACAACATCCTACACAATGGACTTCGCGAGAAAAATAATCATCCCCAATTTCATGTGTACTGGAGATACCCTAAAAGAAAATAATGTTCAATATTTTATTTTAGCACTTTGTCGGCGTAACTTATTTGTATATTCATGCCAAAGTACAGCTTTCTAGTACTAAGAGTCTTTGAGATATAATGCGGACGGACAGACAGACAGGCAAACAGACAGACGGGCATGGCGAAACTAAGGGTTCCATATTGACTACGGAACCCTAAAAATGGCAATCGTGTGTCTATGCACCTTGGCCTACTTGAATAACCTTCTTGAATAAACAGAAAAACGAATAATTAACTGAATTTAGGCGTATTGTGCGTGTTGTCCAATTGTCCGTCACTACTACACTCAATGCTTGTTTATTTATTACATTTAGGAAAACAAACAGTAGTACATTGAGCATAAACAGTCTTGTCTTACATTTAAACTTAACAAACGACCCACAACGTTTTCCACATATTACTTTAACAATAATTATAATACAAACAAACTGTAACAGGGCTAACTTAAAGAAAAATAAGTTAAAAGAAAAAAAAAATAAACAGTATTATATATAAAAAAATGTAACAAACCAAAAAACAATATAAAAAAAAGAAGTAAAACAAAATTCATGCGTGATAATAATTATGATAATTGAATTATGGAATATCTACGGAGCCTACTGCCGATCCTTTAGAATTTTAATAAAATCATTTTTAAATTTATATCTGCTTAGAAATAATATATCAATTGCACCAATATACATATTATTGTACGTGTCCACTAAGAGGTATAGTGGTGAGCGCTCACCAGCATCGGATCTACAAAAGCTGTTCCGAACAGTCGCCTGGTGCGTACCTCAGGGCCATGCACTGTTCGAGGAACCAGGTAACGCAAGTCAGGGAAATCGAACTTGTTTCGGCAAACACTGAATAACGTCATTGTACCAAGGAGTACGCGCCTCGACTTAAGAAGCGATTGGAATGGTGTTTTCTTCCGAAACCATCTGAATTGCATAGCACGCAGGTACTTACGCTGGACTAATTCTATGATTTCAACATATTTCGCATAGTAAGGATTCCAGATCGGTACTGCGTATTCCAATTGCGGCTTAATTATGGACTAAAACAGGTGCAAGAAGGTGGATGGAAGGTGGAACTCTCGAGATGCTCTCATGACAAAACTCATATGTTACATAATATTTACAGCAAAACATACTACACTAAGTTTGAAGGTTGACTTCTTTATGAATAATCGTTTTGTATTACAGGTACGAAGGTCTGAAGTGCGATCGTCCATGCAATGGAAAAACGTTTGGATTAAACTGTCGTCAGCCATGTACTTGTGAAAATGATGCTCCCTGCAATCCTGTGAATGGTGCGTAATTATAACGATGTCTTTGATGATTTTATCATTAAGGTACTTTTGTTTTTTATAACGTCGGTGGCGCATGGGCGTTTTTAGGGTACCGTGGCCAAATAGCAAAAACCGACTAAGTGCGAGTCGCACACAAAGAGTTTCATTGCACCATAAAATCATCATCATGATTTCAGCCGAAAGACGTCCACTGCGGGACATTGGCCTCCACCAAGTGTCGTCACATTGACCGATCCCATCAAGCGTGCGTCTTGCATCCAGCAAATCCCCGCGACCTTCACCAGGGCCCCAATTCTGCTATTTTACCACAAATTGCTATGTCGCAGCCACGCGATTGCTTTGCCAACGCCATTGATCTAAAAACGGTATTCTTCTAATTTTGAAAACAACGTCGTCAGCATATCGCTGGCACGTCGTCAGCATCACATCAGCTTGGCTATATAAACCACAGATTAGATCGTACTAGTAGCTCTGTACTATTATTATTTAATCTGTGTAAAACATTATACCGCCAAAATTTACAGAATTCCTTCGTTTTTGATGTTTGACAGCGTGGTCTGACATCATAAAAACGTATTTTTGTTGAGATTCAAAAAACTTTTGTGTTTTAGTGGATATTTTTTCAAGTAAGTGGATACTCAAGTTTACTCATACAATTAAACCGTGTAGTGACTATGCTAGGCTCCACATTCGCACCGTGAACACCCGTGAAAGCCTCGAACCGCGACTGTGGATGGCTTTCACTCTTAAAACTGTGCTTTGTGAGACATTGTGGAAAGCACTTTGCCCAACCAAGGTCTGATAAGACCCTGTTGCATAAAATGCTAAGGCTATCAGGATCTGCAAATGTCAAGTCTATTATGATATTTTGCACAAATAAAAATAATTTTACTTAGATGTGTGTAGACAATAAGTTATTGTAAATAATTAGAGCTTAGTATTACTATTGTCATTCTTCTAATAACAATAAATAGCCTTCATTAGTACTTACATTTTAAAATCAAGAAAGGTCTGAACAAATTTTGTAGGACACGTATCTAAAAAAGTAAGGCCTCTGCCTCGAATATTGCAAAATTCGAGGCAGAGGCCTAAGGAACTTGCCTTCATCAAAACCGGGATGCCATCACATCTCCGCTCGTCGGGTATGAACGGAGATATGATTTCCTCGATATTTTTTAAAACGTTTTTACTGAGGCGGAACGTTTTTACGAACTCCGTGTCCGGCAAAACAACCATAGGATCGATATTCCGCCTCAGTAAAGCTCGTGCTCGACGGCGTTGCAGCCTCTCGTCCCGACGCCGTTCCTCCCTGCTGGCCAACTCTAAATATCGCCATCTTAAAATATGATGCGGCATTTTTGTTATCACATTTCAGACTTTTTTAATGGAGAATGTGAGATAAAACGTATGGCTGCACAATTGCTTCTCGATGGCCAATTTTGACAGCTATCGACGATACCAACGCTATCGGTACAAACGTCAAATAAGAGCAGAATACATATTTATGTTGCCGTGCTGACGCTATTGTGACGCCATTGGTTAATAGAATTCCGAAATGTATCAATGGCGGCTGGGTAGCCGCTATTCAACTTTCATAATAGGAACAGAATACCAAAAGTGTCATTTTATGCTATTGCCATGCTGACGACGTGCAATTGAACTACCTTACATTTAGCGGAATTGAGGCCCAGGTCATCGGTCCACCTAGTGGGAGGCCTTCCAACGCAACGTCTTCCGGTTCGCGGTCGGACTCCAGAACTTTTCGGCCCCATCGGCCGTCCGTTCTGCGAGCAATGTCTGCCCATTGGTACTTAAGCCTGACAATTCTTCCAGCTTCGTCGGTAATCTTGGTTCTCATGCGGATGTTTTAATTTCTGATTTGATCACGCAAGGAAATTTTGAGCAAAGCCCTCTCCATTGCCCTTTGGATGACTTTATACCTTCTGCTGAGGCCCATTCTGAGCGACCACGTTTCAGTCCCGTATGTAATCAATAGCAACACACACTGACTGGTTTTGTCCACGTTCATTTTAAGACCCACCCACTCTTTCGGAAGGTCTACTGAGGTCATCGAGCATTGTACTGAGGCTCTCCACGGTCTCAGCCATGACCACTATATCGTCGGTAAATCGAATGATTATGTGAGACGACTGAAACGCCATCACATACTAGAGCTAGAAAACCGGCAGTAGCTCTGGGAAGCAGATGAGTTGATGCTTTCAACGGTAAGCCACTCCGCATGACAGCATCAGAGAACAGATTTGCTCAAAGCCTTAAGGCTGATTGCAAATAAAAACAGAAAAAAAAGTTGTAAGTGGGCGATGTACTCGCCATTGACGTTGATATCTAGTCGTCCCCAGTCCAGAACCTTGAAGACATCCTCCAGTACAGCGATGAACAGCTTCGGACATATGACGTCTTCCTGTCTTACACCTCGCTGCAGAAGGATAGGTTCCGATGTCTAGTCCTGAAGCCGGACTGACCTGGTGGCGTTTTTGTAAAAACACTTCAACACCTCGATGTACTGGTACTCGATTCGGCACCTTTGGAGAGATTGCAGTGAAGCCCATGTCTCGACCGTATCGAATGCTTTCTCATAGCCCACAAACGCTAAACAGAGAGGCTGATTATACTCTTCGGTTGATTTTTTATTTGTTTAGTTTTTGTTATTTTTTTGCTTGTTTTGTGTATTTGTGGTATGTGCTGAAACGTGTTTTTTTTTCATTATGTGATATTTCCTCCAGGCGAGTGCGTGTGCGGTGCAGGTTACACGGGCGAGCGTTGCTCGCGGCGCTGCCCGGCGGGCTACTTCGGCTCGCAGTGCGCGCACCGCTGCAACTGCTCCGAGTACTCGCACGGCTGCCATCACGTTACCGGACAGTGCATCTGTGAGAGCGCCTGGAGAGGTCAGTACATACACTTAAAAGTCCGCTATTGGCTGCTTACGGCAGCAAAATGGAAGGGGTCTGCAAGGAACGACGCCTGCCGGAGCTGCGGGACTGTTCGATAGAGATACTGCTACCCCGGAATACAAAGGGCTAAGAAGGAACATGGTTGAGTTTTAGTCCGTACAAGTCTGGCAAAAAAAGGGCTGCGCACGGCTGTGCTTTGGTTAATACGAGCTGCTATACTTAAATTAACACATAGCGTGGCTTTACATTTATATGAAGTCAGTTGCACACGTGTGGGTAGCCGCAGATCCGCTTCCCCAAGCTTTGTGTGAATTAGCTTCGAAACAAGAGAAAACCGATGGTAAGTATGCTTCAATAATTAATTTCTGTTCATTGCCTAATATATATGGCAGAACACTATAATTTCATTTATTCTATTATACTCTCACTAGAACGCCACACATAGCAATTACACCAATGGAACAGAATAATAATTAATCATATTCAGCTAGTTTTCATATATTTATAAGATGTTTTTGATTCAGGTCTCGCTAGGACGGGTATGTATGATTCAGAACTAACCTACTACATCTTAACTTTATCGCAGATTTATATGGTGCCGCTCTGTACGACACTTATTGTTACAACAACAATACAATACTTACGGACCACGAAGACAAAATCATTACGAACTGGAACTTTACCCACACGGGACAGACGTTCCAAATGCTTCCCTTGAAAAACGCTAAAAGTGGTGTCACAGCTCCTGAATTTGACACTGAAGAACGTGAATATGATCGGGACTTCGATAGATTAGCAATGTTGATGTCCGTAGAAAATCAAGTATCTGTAAGAAACTGTACCTCCTGGAATTTAAACCAAGGACATGCAGATCCTAAACACGTCATACTAATGATCACGTTTGCTCTCAGTAGATTAAACGTGCCCAATGCCAAAGTTATAGTAGCACTCGTCAGCCAATTGAAACCTTATGATGCCTATGATACAGCAGTAGTTTGGGAAGTATCTCTCAATCAAGGACAAGCTTATGTGAATGAGCTGACTTCAGTAATGTTAAATTGACCTAGAGTGACATAATAAACATAAGTTAATAAATGCATGTTGTTTGTCTTATCCTCGTAAGGCCCAAGCTAAATATCGCAAGACGAGCAGTACAATTAACAATTTTGCTTACCTACATGGTTCCGGCCCAAGTATATTGAAATATTTTTTTAAGAGAAAACGCAACTAAAATTTTTTTTTTTTTTTTGTGTACTCTTAGAGTAAGAAAGGAATATATTACAGCCAGTTTTAAGCTGATACCTCGTGTTCATTTAAATGCACATTGGGCATTTCGTTGATGTTTACTTTTTTATGAAACATAGTTAATTTAATTAATATTTATTTATATTACAAGAAAACATAAAAAAATAGTTTTAATATTAGTATTTAAATTTTAACATAAAACAGTCAACAGAAACTTGCAATTATTTAGCATTTTAAAGGTACTTTAAAAAAATATAAATTATTGAAAAAAGAAATAATGAACAGGCGATTTAAAATAAAAATTAAATATTAAAAACAATCACAAATGAGTTTTATCTAAACATTATAAAATCAATCAAATTCTGAAAAGAAACATGAGGTTTTTTTTATAATAAATAAAAAAGTGGTTTCAACTTTTCACCATCTTCTGTACTGCCATCACTGCTGTGTGACTGATTTTGCAAACACAGATTCCTAAGGTTCGGGACGACACTAGGTTCCCAATATCTTCTGCTAGTGGCAAGAATTCTTCAATCTAAAACAAATCCTTGGTTACGTATTACTAATCATTATCGCCCAATGCGCAACACAATGATCATTACTTTACGACGAAGAAAAAAAAGGTACTAAGACAAAACTTATTCCGAAAATATATGTATTTATTGTTATATTTATCTTAATTTTAGAACAAAATAAGCTAAGATTTGCTTACGTAGGTAATACTTGAAAACCCCCGTACCATAGCAGGGTCAGGTCGTTAGTTTGTAATAAATAAAACAACAATGTATTTGTGTTGAATAGATTGCAATCCAATCTCTTCACCATTCTCTTTAAAAGATATTCAGTTGCACAGAATTCAAATCAAATTCAAATTCAAATTAATTTATTTTCTCTTCACAAACAAAGTTAACTTAATATGTATATTAATAGAGCTTAAAATTATATAACACAGAAAAGTTTGTGAGAGACTGGTGTCTGCACTAGGAAAACCTGTAAAGCAGATCACCAGGGTCCCACCACACGGTAGACCCATCCCCAACGTGAGCCAGTACACCATTTTCTCTGCTGCGTTTCGTTTACAGTCTCTCTTAGCTATCTTTTTATGGTTGCGAGTTCCCACTACGGAGCCTCCACTTCAGTACTCGTTTACTCCATCGGCCATCGGACCTTCGGCAAAGATTTCAAACCCATTGCCACTTACTTCAGGCTATGTCGGGCTGTCAAGTTATTATCTGATAATGTTATTTCGGATCTTATTCTATGTATATCAAGAATTGAGTTTTTTTTTGTTTATATGTGAAATAAAATATGTATATTGATTTTGAAAGACCGAATGCATGTGTGGTATACCAGGGAGTTGTGGAAAATAAATAAACATGAAGAGGGTAACATTTATTGTGTTTCATCAGGAGTAAGATGTGAGACGCAATGTGCGGAGGGCCGCTACGGTGAGAATTGCTCGGAGAAGTGTCCTTGTGGTAATAACTCGTCGTGTGATGCTTCGAGCGGCCGATGCGTGTGCGCAGCGGGATGGACTGGCGCCGATTGCACTACGCCCTGCCCACCCGGGACTTACGGCGCTGGATGCACGCAGATTTGTCCTGAATCCCCCATAGGTAACTAAACTTGAATTCACAATTACATACATGATAAGGTCAGATAAGGTTCAAATTTCATTGGCACTAAAATGTCATAACACCCTTCTATCACAAATGTTCACATTAAAATCTACATATCACGAGTAACTTAACGTTGCTTTAAATAAAAAGCACTGTCTTCTTTTTGCGTCGATGTAATTTTTTAAAAATAAACATTCAGCTAAAAGACTTTCACTAATGAGAGCAGGCTCCTTTTGATTCCCGCGGCTTTTCGTCTTCAGGTCACCGTTTCATTTTGTGGGAGCCTACCCGCCTTCCATCAAGTTATAAAATATTAGAGACCTAAAACGCATGTTTCTGTGTTTAGTCTGTGTCTTTTGTGACCACAAACCTGGCCATTACGTTTCATTTTCCATCACACATTTGATCGTACACTCCCACATAAATATTTCCACTCAAAATACAAATTGTTAACATCAAATTTGCTTAAAACTACAACTCTTTAAATAAGCAGATTGATCCGATCATGCCGAATGTTTACAGACTTTTGAAATGGTCAAGTGGAATTGCATAAGCAAACACTACCGGAAGTACACAAACTTTCTATGTGTATATTCCACAGAGAAAGTTTGTAAACTCATTGGTAAATATTTATACGTTGAGAATTGACTTGCCCCGATTACATGTGAACATAACTGGCGAAATGTGTACCAGTACACCTCTGAGTAACCCTTCGGGGATTACAGGCATGATGTTATCTATACTGTCTATACTAATATTATAAAGAGAAAATATTTGTTATTATTATAGCGCCGGGTGACTTATCCCTGTATTCCCACAGGAACGGGAACTAAGCGGGTAAAACCGCATGACGTCAGTGTGTTATATCTTTACGTAACATGTTTTTCGTTGGTAGGTAACACGACGTGTGATCCCGTAACGGGTATGTATAGCTGCCCGAGCGGCTTCACGGGCGTTACGTGCGAATACCCGTGCCCGCTTGGAACCTTCGGCGTGGGGTGCAAGGAGAAGTGCAAGTGTATGCATGGCGCTGATTGTCATCATGTTACTGGTGAGTTCTTTTGCTTTCTTTTCCAATTAGTATATCTTTGGGAGTTTTTAAATTCTTTTCTTTATTAGGAGACATGATACCTTTTGAAGCTATGACACAGAGCAGAAACTTGGAAACAAAGATTAAAATAGCATACAATCTTTGATTAATATCGGGTTGCCATCAAACTAAAATTTCTTATTGCCTGGCGATTTGATTCTTTTTGCTTCTTGGGTAGTTTCTGCAGGCAAACCTTCAATATGCCAGCGCCAGTACTCTCTTCAGATTGTGTGTGTAGTGACCTGAATCCGTATCGTGTGGGACTTGTGACTTCAGGATCATACATTTACTGTGTTATGAAGCTGATGCCGTGGTTTTGCTTAAGTTTTTATATTTTTTTAATTTTCTATATTAGAAAAATCGAAAAATTGAATCAACACTTCGAAGTGCGTAGTACTCTATAACGCATGCGTGTACGATCGTGGAAAAGGCAAAAAGAGTATGTAAGGATCGTAGCAGGTGGCCTTATGTATTTTCTGTGTAACTTTATGGCAGATAGGCTTGTGTTTATGTATATACAACAGTATTGTGTCCCCACAGGCGAGTGCCAGTGCCAGCCGGGCTGGCGCGGCTCCCGCTGCGAGACGGCGTGCGGCGCGGGCTGGTGGGGCGCGGCGTGCTCGCAGCCGTGCCGCTGCGCGCCGCACGCCGCCTGCCGCCCCAACGACGGCTACTGCCGCTGTCCGCCCGGCTACACCGGACACTACTGCACGCAGTGTATGTACACCTCTTTGCGGACGCACCGTTGACATGGTCTGTCATTAGACGTACGGCCGGCGCATTACTCACCGTCCACGGGCCGCGACCGACCCGTGAAAACCTTAATTTTGTTTGAATTTAGCACGGCTTTATTCCTTCGAGTAATCAGCCTTTAATATTTTTACTACAACCAACCAACCAGCCAGTTAACCATTTATTTCGTCGCGTTTGATGTGCCAAAATCATGTCGGTTATGATTTAAAAAATCAAAAAATCAAATCATTACCTTAGCATTCTGTACATCAAACTAATTTTCCCCTACGTAATTTTTTTTTGGGGGGGTCAAAAATCACATTTTACGGTAAAACTCAATGTAGCACTCTTAAACTTTTTGTAACATGGAGGTAATTTAAGTAAAGTTATAACCTGAAATACTAGTATTTACGAAACCAGCTGTTAAAAATTTGTAACTTTGACCCCTAATGTCTTCGTAACTAGGGGGTTCCCAGGTATGGTCTACAACAAATAAATGATCAGTGGTGGAGAGAACAACCGCCCTTCGTTTGCGTAAAGGTTACTTTTACACCCTTTATACAACATTATGTTGCTGTGTGCGTCGTCATGGGTATCATTTTCAAAATCAATTATCGTGGTCCCTCATAGAAAATGAGGGAAATAAATTTCTTAAAAATAAAAAAAATATGATTAGAATTTTTATTTTTACAGCGAATTGAAGTTTAACTTTCAATTAAAATTTTTAATGTATATTTTCCTTCAATAGTTTGCCCTGAGGGTTACTTCGGCGACCACTGCATGCAGGCCTGCAACTGTTCGTCGGAAGGCAACTGGGTGTGCGACCCGGTCGTCGGATGTATCTGTCATCGCGGCTTCATTGGGGACCACTGCGATACACATGCCAGTGACGCTATAGTCACGGGTATTGATACGAGTAAGTTTAAAGTATATTTGATTTATTTATTGAACTCAAGTAAAAAACTGCACAAAGGCGGACTTAATACCTTTTTTTGGAGGTTGAAAAATCAAACGACTCCTTCCGCTCTGGGCAGAGCAATAGGTAGTGTCAGAATTCTACTGACTAAAAACCACCCATGTTTCTTCTTATCGATGTGAAATAAAAAGGAGTAAATATCAGCGTGACTGCTGTCACGACAGAACGGAAGAAACGCACGTGTAGCGTCGAACCCAAGTTATATGGGACTAAGGCAGGAAGTACAGGGCTGCGGGATGTTGTAAGAGATACCGGGGCCTTGACATAAAGGGCCAAGAAGGAACATGGGTGGTCTTTAGTCAGTAGAAGTCTGACACTCCCTTTCGCTCTGCCCAAGAGCGGGAGGGGTTATTTGATGATATCTTACACCCCCAATAAAAAAAAGGCAGGAAGTCGATGATGATGATCTGACAAATGACATTGTATTTCATATTTTTTCTTTATTTATTGGAACAACATGTATCCAGCGAAATCACATTCCTCCACAACTTTTGGTTTCTATGGACGGGCAGTTGGTCACCGATGTTCGCTGGTTTGTAAGGTAGCAGCTAATTATATTTCGCTGCATACCCTCGCTGTTAATTTTATTTTATTGTTGCCTGAATTATGTCGTCGATGATTTTGGTGCACGGTAAAACTCTGCACCAACTTGTTGTAATGTAAGTGTACCAATAATAGATGAATAAATAAATAAATAATAATATTAACAAAGGTGTAGAATCGACATCTTGATTATGTCATTGATTAGTTGTTTCAGACAGTGAGAGATAGTTCAGAGCAAAGAAATCTAATTGTTACGGATTATTGACAATCTCACTTTTTAAAATAATCTAGTATTAATCTAAATCACAATTTGCAACTTTTCATTCACAAAAACTTTTAGTATTTTTAAACGTGTTTATATTTTCAGGAGAATCTTCGAGCTCCGGTCTGACGGTGGTGATGGTGATATTGGCGTTCATCTGCGCCGCCGCTGCGATCCTAGTGCTGTTGTACTATCGCAAGCGAGTGCGCAACCTCAAGCGGGAGATAGCGCATGTGCATTATACCGCTGACCCGAACTCACAACCTGGTAAGTTTTTTTTTTCTAGCATTACCGAATTCTCTGTTATTCGCATGATATGAAAAATCAAAGTAAGCTATCATCATTTACATTACCTTTTACTAGAACTATGTTGCTGCCGGGGTTACAGTTTAATCTCATGCAATTGGCTATTTGAAAATTCACGAAAATATTATTTCAAAAAACTTAGCAGTAACACTATGTGTGAAAAAGTGATAAAATCGATCAAAAATATGGCGGTATGAAATATGACGTCACATTACTGTCGCGCCGTCTTTGTCTAGCACGTCAATTAAAATCAGTTAAAGCCAAGCAATGTTTTTTGTCGATTTTATTACTTTTTTCACACATCGTGATATTTCTGTTAGTTATTTGAAATAACATAACATTTTCGTGTATTTTTAACAGTAGTCAAATAGCCAATTATTTTACACTGACTTCGCCCCCGTGAAGTTTCGTAATAGTCCCAAGGGATCGCACTACCAGGATAAAAAGTATCATGTGTTAATCCAGGGTAATCCTAGGGTATAAACTATCAATCAGAAATAACTGGGTAATGGGTTATACCCCCTAGGGTAAACTAGTTGGCTGGTAGGGTAGACTTGTGAGGTTCGGTCTATCCGTAACAGAATAAGTACGCTATAATCCTTGCAATTCAAGACCTTGCATCATGTGATTTTATTAAGTTTTTGTTCGTAAAATGTAGCAACCTATTAAAAATCCATTTAGGTAACTCGTATTTTGATCTAATCAATCCAATCTCATGTATAAAGAAAAATTTATTTTTCATTCCTTGTAAACAGAACAACAGCACTTCGACAACCCCGTGTACTCGTACCAAGGCTCGACCCGCAGCGATGACTCTACCACCTTACTCAACAACGGAACGCATATACTCAACAACTTGGGCCCGGGAAGTAAACTGAACAATACTACGATGGAGAAACTGAGGATGAAGGCTTCGGGGTCTAATGATAGTAAGTAAATAACAGCTGACCTATTTTATTATTTTCTAATGTTAAGGCCACATTGGCGTTATTCGGCGAATTATTATAGGCTAACGCTCAACGTAAAATCTTCTTTATCGTGTGTTTAGTCTTTTCTACAAGACATGCTGGTTTTCCCACGATGTTTTCCTTCACCGAAGCAGGCGATACGCCTTCTTAGATTGTGCTCAGATGGCTCTTTTCTGAAAATAAATACAGATTCGATGTCTGCAGCCTGTCCCCGTAGTAAAATACCATACGACATAATACTATGAAAAGAAATAAAATAGACAGAAAATATTCTGCTAACCTCAGCCGTCCTGCAAGAGGTGTTAAATGAAGACTCCATTGTAGCCTAGAATCGACCGTGATTCCCAGGAAAACAGTTTTATTGTAGATTTGCCAATGTCAATTACAGTATTGGTGGAAAACATTTAAGTGGTCAAGGAACGTTAGCAATTACTGGTAATTGCTAACGTTCACACACATGTCAAGGTTGCTATTTCCGCAATGACAAATAAATAAAAAACCGATGATTATAAAACCGTGTTTTTGTAAATGGATCCATGATCAAAATCTTTAAGAATGACAGAATGCGTTAGAATTCGTAAATTGGTCACAGACGCAGTTGCTATTATGAAAGGACCATTTTACGCTTTTTAACGCAATTCATATGATGATCTGCTAAAGTGGCCATTTTAGGCCCCCTGGTCTGTTGCAAATATGAATGAATGATCGACAACAACTGTGTCTACTTAACTAGCAAACGAACATTACATATTCATGATAATTATTATAAGTCTCATTATTTGGCAAGTAGTAATAAGTTGTAACTCACACATGAATGCATGTGATGTTAATGTATGCCATTTTAATTTCAAGACTACGACCCGCTGTCATCTCTGAAGAACAAAGACGCAGATGCGAACAATCCTAACTTGTACCAGCAATACGAAGATGATAATAAATTGGACCATGTGTACGATGAGATCAAACATAAGGAGGGATATGGTAAATATAACGTTATTTTATATCTAGATATTTAGCCTGGAAATAATTTTCTAAAACAATTTTCAACCGATTACTGAATTTTTCAGAAATGCAGTACGATCGGCTAAACTACACGCCGCCGGCTAACAAATGGAAGCCGCACTACCAGCGCATGCCCAACGGCAACCCCGCCGGCTCGGGCGACTCGCCCACGCCGCCCATCCCACCGCTGCCCAAACTGAACATCTCCCCACCGCCACCCCCTGAGAGAGACGAGGAACCATTGGAGCTGGACATACCGGACCCACCAAAACGAGAGGAACTCCCCCTAACCCCGGTAACGCTGACACCGAGTGACGAAGAAAATAATCCAACGCTACCCTGACAAGAACTGTGGGTGAAGTTTATAGATAACTAAATAGCAATAAACTAGTTGGAATCGCAAATCGTACCCAAGTTAATTAATCTTATGACAAAATCATTTATTTTAAGAAAATTTTACGTCACTGAAAATATTTTGATAATGATCTTTTTGATGATCCGTAGTTGTGTTAGATATGGACATGATCTGTAAGTGATGTTTTGGAGTGATCTCGTTTACTCTTTTATGCGAATCTTAGATGATAGTAATAGTATCGTATGTCAATATTCAATATTTACGTTAGGAGGTAAAATAAAATTAACTGGCGATTACCGACGCGATAAATTTGTTGTCGATACCCATCAAGTTTGCTAAGCTTCGCATGTTAATGTAATTAGATTGAAATGATAAATATATTTTGTAAACACAGAATACGAAATCGCACCGGTAGTGACTGGAGACGCTTTACGAGCAATACTTGTATCCGAATTTGGCGCAACAACTGCAAGCTTACTAACACGGTGTCGTTAGATTTTTCACAGGCCGCCAGTTTCTATAACTTACATTTGGTTTATGTCAATGAAACATGTCGACAATGTCGTCTCTAGCGGCGCCTGCTGTGACGTCTCCGTGCTCTGTGGATAATAGCAGTAAAACGAATGCTCCCTCATGCATGCTCAGTTTTTAAAGATTAAATGGTTTTCTGCCGCATACCGTGACTATTTTATATTGGTTAGTGTCGAGAGTAATTAATCAAAAAGTTACAAAGAAGAAAATGGCGGTTTCATCTCATTCTTTTCCAACATTTCGTTTTAATTCTCATTCCTTACTACATTTTATCCTTGAATATTCCCACCGCGTTTTAAAATTTTGATGACCTCATCTTTCATTATATTGACTAACTTGTATAATTAAACTGGAGTTACCTCACCGCGGTACGAAAACTATATCACGGTATATAACGTATAAGAATCAGTATAGCAATATGTAAAACAGTATTTAATTTTAATTAATTAAGAACTATTTTATTGTATTTGTATCGTGATTATGACGCGACGAAACGGGACTGTGTGTGTGAAGGTATGAAGATGGATGATTTTATATTAAATGCCATATTTAATGATGTAATCGTAAAGTTGAGGGTCGTTAGTTTATTTTTGTAATATAATTATGGTTGTATTAGACGTGTTCAAATTAATATAATAGAATACGTAAGTATATTAGTTCAAGAATAAAGTTCGATTATTTACATATCAACATTAAAAAAACACAACGCTAATTTTAAATTATATTAATATTTGAACAGCTGTAAAGCATTTAATTTAGTTTTTTTTTTATTCGTTATTGAAATCTTACATTTTATTCGTATTTTATATTAAAGTAAGTCAACATTTATGTAACAAACTTTAAAATATTTATTATAAATGATTCAGTGGATTATAGCGCTTCAAATAACGATTATTTAGCGATGCGTTCATTTGATGAATGTGGAAATTTTATGTTATATTGCTAACAGCATGCGTTTAATTCCATTGTTTTATACTAAAACACATAAATTGTATTAAAGCCCATAGACGGACTTGAATACTTACTGCAAACAATGCACTTGTTATATTTGCAGAAAGCCGTAAATTTGTATAGTAGATAGCTTGAATTATAAAGTGTAGCTTCTGACCTATTGTTTTCAGAATTATGACCTTGTTCCGAACTTATCAGTGGCATGCCTAGTGGCCAATACGGAAAACCCATAAGGCATAGGGAATTGTAAACTCGTAACATCATGAATAGTAGTAGGTTATAAGGGTAAGTCAAGCTTTTGGCTTGTATGAAATTACCGTCACTAGCTCCAATAGGTTTGGAATGCTTACATCAATGTAAATATTATTTTCCTTACAGTATTTGAAGCCTTATGTTGCCAGTAAGTAATTAAGCATATTTCAGGGTATTTGTTCATTTTATGTTTAATGTGGAAAATACTCAAATACTAAACATTCCACTATTTACATGTATGCGCTTTTACAAATAACTTTTAATATTTATTTACAATCGTTTACATTTTGTTTTAATCATTCATATTTTTTACTATTTTGAAGTGCTTATTTTATTTACCTTGTGAATTTTATTTATTTGCTTACATATTTTAAATCGCAACTATCATTTACTTTAAAGTTTATAAACGATATTATTTTTATAATGTGGCAAAGTGTATATTTGGTCATTTGAATGCCAATGATTTTCGACCTTTACGGAGATCATTGGAAAATATTTTTGTTAGAATCCAGAAACGTGTTTTAAAATGCCAACCTTTCTATACATTGATGAGGAAAAACAATTGGCTATTTGACTACTGTAAAAAATTCACGAAAATGTTATGTTATTTCAAAGCCTTAACAGAAATAACACGATGTGTAAAAAAAAGTAAAAATATCGATAAAAAAATGGAGTAGTTACATGCTGTAGAAGTTTTTGGTGGGGACACTTTATTTCCTTGTCGCGTGAAACTGCCATTATTTTCTACTACGTAACCGTGACGTTACTATGGCGGTATAAAATATGACGTCACGTCTGTATAGCGCTGTCTTTGTCTAACACGATTTTTTACTTTTTTCACACATCGTGGTATTTCTGTTAATTCTTTGAAATAACATGACATTTTCGTGTATTTTTAACCGTAGTCAAGTAGCCAATTGCTTTAAAGAAATTGGAATATAACATTTTTATCTTATGACGAATAGAATCTGAAAATGTTGCTCAAGAAGTGCCAAATTCTTGTATTTACGAAATTGGTGACAATTACTCTTATGCGCAGCTGGCAATAAATTTCTTATTGTTTAAATTATGGTATCTAGTATGACTAAAAATTCGTTTATTTGCTATTTGTAACACATTTATTATTTTTACTGTTGACAAAATACACATATTGAATATTTAACCGATAATGCTGCTACGTGCATTGATATTATTTGGCGTACTTATTATAAAATAAAACCTAATTGACTCTCATTAAATAAATCACAATTATTATTAAATACGGTCTTGTTAGGGAACTCTACCATTTCTTATTATTTTTGCTACGGCGTGTTATGGGCGCAGCGCAGCTGTTTATATAACAAATAAAACACCAACATTCAAGTAATTGTAAAGCGACTATGTGAAATTTTGATATATATGTATTTGTCTTTACACTTCAAACCATATAACAGTAGAAGCACGAGTGCAATCATAAGAATTAATAATACAATTGTCAGTACGTATCTCAAGATGAAATATCTGACAATAAATATTTACGTAGCTTTTTCAATAACTAGATAGACTATTATATGAATTGTCATTATAACAGTAAGATTGATCTATCAAAAAAAAAATACGGAGCACTTTATAAGTGTTATTTACGGAGTTAAGAATTACGTTTGTGATATATTGTATTAAGCTACTCAAAAATAAACGAACTTTCATTATGTATGTAATTTTAATTCAGTATCCTCATGACCACTTTGACTTAGTTTAAACAATATAATTGGTTTATAACGGTGTGAAGTTAAATAATAGCACAGATGTTTGAACGTAACAATAGCGCGTGTCTTTTTTGATTGAACAAATAGACGTAACCAATTGTATGGAAAATTGTAAATCCGGCCATTCCGAACTCGAAGAGTATGTCTGCGAGTCCGGAAAAGGGCGGTGGTGATACGTTAGCTACTCCAAAGTTATAAAATCAGTGCATCATGAAAGTATCAGTGATTATTACAACTCTACTGGTCACACAGGTGCGTCACAATTGCCTTCTTAAATAAAACACCCGGATTTACAAAGTGTTAAAAGTGAGTATTAACATTTTTTTTTTATTAATTCCAGATGTCGGCCTCATTTTTCGATGTATTTCAAGGCGCGGTACTATCAGTCCAGAATAGTTTTGGAAAACTTTTAAGTGACGTAGTAACCGATGTCAAGGAAACGGTAGATTGCACTATATTGGCGGTGGAACACGTTCTATCATTAAGCCACGACGCAACTACACGTTATTACCATAAATGTGGAAGTGAAATTAATAAAACTGATTCAGTCAGAGACGCTCGGCAAGACGCAAGTCTGCCAAAAGTGGAATTTACACTAAATTTACCGAATAATGAGGAATACCTACAAAAGGTGATACCTGCCGAAATAGATGCAAGAATTAATGAAACACTTTCCAAAGTTCTTGGTAATTTGAAACCTCACGATAACGTAATAAGTATTGAAGATGTGTTTGCTAAGGAATCAAAGCAATTAGCTGGTGTTAGTGTTTTAGTGAAAAAAGAATTGGAGAAGCTGTCAAATGTGGTAACTAAGGATTTGAACAAAATGGAGAAGCAAAAAAGGGATTCAGAAGCTTCTGTTGAGACCATTTTACAAGAAATAAAAGTTTTAGAAAAAAGTGAACGAAACTCTAAAAATGCTTCAGAAACTAATGAGATTCACCAAGTAATTGATCAAGTTTTAGTTAAATTAGATGCAATTGAAGTAACCGAAGCAACGGAAAATTTTAAACTTGAAGAAATCTTGAACGATTTGGAAAGCAATTCAAATAACAGTTTAATGGGATTAAGGAATCAATTTGATGAGTGGAAAGAAGAGGAGTCTAGACATTTAAGTGAAATAAAGACTCAAATTGAGGAGCACAAGAAATTAAACGATCATCAGGGGTCATACAATAAAGACGAATCTAATCACACGCATCCTGTTATATTTAACAAAGATGATGTCGACACAAAAGAAAATTTACAAGATATATCCAGCTATAACACCAGTCAGGTCAAAGATACGCTTCACAACAGTGCGAAGGCAAGAAAGATTGGGAATACTAACGATAAATCTTTATTGGTTGCAAATGTATCTTCGTCTTTTCAAAATTATACGTTTAATGAACTGAATCACACCGTGACAACAAGTACTTCATACACTTCCATAGAAAGCCTACTCAAAAATGTGGTAATTCCATTCGAAAATCCCTACACGTCTATATTTAGTGAACTTACAACTTTGTTTTTAGCTGTTCAAAATAATGTAACAGAAGACGATAAAAATGAGACCGTGACGAATACGACTGTAGAGGTCATTGATCGTGCACGCATAAATGAGACTATTCAGCCAGATCAATTTATTCCGAATTCCGTTAAACAACAATCGTTGACTTCAAATGATCCCTTTTTGCCGATTAATAAAGATAATTCGAATAAAACCTTTATTGTAACACTAGCGGCAACATCATCAAGTGGTTCTGGAAAAGTAAGAACACCGAATTTGCCCACAAACAATAACACTCTGGTTATAAGTGCAGCTCAAAACACCCCAGCCGTATTGGAATCATTTAAAAATGAAAATTTGAAACATGCTGCAAATATTAGTACAATAGTTCGTATGATGATTGGAAACGCATCTCTAAATACATCAAACTTCGAAAATGAATCCGTTACTACTCTTGACCACATTGAAACATTTGAAACCATGACACCGAGTATACCAACCTCTTCAAGCATTAGTAAACTTGTTACCGGAACAATCCTGTCCAACAAATCCAGCACAGCTACTTTTGATGAAGAATTTTCTATAGTTACAGCAAAAATAGTTAGCGACAATGTTTCCAATAACACCATGTTACAGAGTTTTTCAAAAATTTTAGAAAGTTCTTCAATAACTGAGAATGTACTACCCGAACAACCCGCTGTGGCGTTTGGTGGTGACCAATCCACAACAGAATTATCGATAATAATGAGAAACAATGCTTCGAATGATACTTTGTTAATGATTATACCAACTGTCGAAAACTCACCAGTAAGTGAGACTGTTCAACCCGAAGAAACTGGCACAACTGGAAAATGGGACCCAACAGAGCTCATAACAGAATCAAATATTACTTCGACCGGTAGATATGGCGATGATAGTGATACCACATTAGTCAGTTCACCAATACCAACCACATGTACATCTGAAAGTGAAACAATTCAAGCTACACTTTCTACAAGTAGTAGTTCTGTAAATAAAGATTCTTCAACAATCACAACGAAAATAATTTATGGCAATAATTCGAACGACGCTATGATAACTACTAATTCTTCATTAATTTTAGACACCACTCCAGTAAGTATGACGCTTGAGACAGGAAAACCCACTATTACTTCCGATAAAGAAAAATCTTCAATTGATTCGAATGTAACCCTAGTAACAACTACTTCTTCACCTGCAAATGAGACTATTCAACCAGAACAAAACAGTACATCTGCTAGCAACGACGAGTCAACAGAGGTTATGACAGAATCAACATCTACTTCAGTAACAGACAATGATAGTGGAACCACAATTACAAGTACACCAACCACATTCATAAGGACAAGCACATATGAAACTGAGACAATTCAAGCTGTAGACTCCACAACGCTTCCTACAAGTATGAAGGAGTATTTAACTTCGACTGCAAACAAGTTAACTGAAACTCCAAACACAGCAGATGATGAGGAATCTTTACCTTCGACTACAAATTCACCCAAGATCTCTCCGGCTGTGTTAATAGGTACGGATTCTAATTTCGATGACATAATAACTAGCACACCATTCCCGATATCAGAAATGACAAAAATTACGATGTTTAGTGAAGATGAAGAACTTTCAATGTCTACATCACCTGCAACAGTTCGAGATGAAGTTGCAATTGAAAATAACAATTCAATTGCTAACGAGGCGAGTAAAACTGATAACACGGACAGCGCTGTTGTAACAGAAATTATTCAAAAAGTAGAAATTACTACAGCTTCTAAAGAAAAAGGAGTAAGAACTCCACCATTGAAGATTAATCCTCCTGTAAACAGAGACCGATTGACACCAAATCAGCTTAACCAACAAAAGTATAATACAAACGGAAAACAAAGAAATAATTATGAGTTCAAATATCCGAAATCATTAAGCGATCTTTTATTGCAAATAAGGCAACCACTTATTGACCCTGAGGTTCCAATGTACAGCCAAGCAGCTATGCCTCCTATGACAAGAAGCTTGTTTAATGACGCCCCGAAGTGGTTGCCTCCTAATGGGCCGATTCCTGATTTTCCCAGTCAACCATCTAAATTTGATAACAACGCGCTGCAAGAAGCTACTTTTGACATTTTTGACTCCGCACATGAACGATTGTTACATTCGGATTTGTCATCTGACTCAGATATTTTCAGAAATGTACCTTTAATACCGAAGGGTCCTCCGAGAATTTATAACGAAAATCCTTCTTATGCTTTTGATAGTGCCCTAGAAAATATGTACAGACAACTGACCTTGACTACACATAGACCGGTGAGAACAGCTGCTCGTGCAAATAATTATAAAAATCCTTCCTTCGACTACGATTCTTTCTTCCATGTGCGGGACCCCGAGGCACATAAACGTGCTGTGAAAGAGGCTCGACAACTCATGGCGAACAGCAAACGATCGCATCGTATTATTAATAATATTATGAAAAACAAAGAAAAATTCCGCGCTGGAAGTATATTCGGGTAAATGAAATCACTTAGAAAATATTGTCTTTTATTGTCTTTAACATATTCCTTAAAAGATGTGTTTAAGCGCTTGCTACCATTGTGGATAGGGAACTAGTCAAACCTACTAGATCCACCGCTGCACCCTGGGTGCACCCTGCCCCCGAACAATGCACGTTGTGACCAGGTGGACCGCGTGCCCTCCTTTAGATATTGTGACAAAACTATATTATGTTTAAGTATTAGATTTATTCTTGACAATGTTATAAAATAATGATAGCCGAACTGGCACATTGAAATTATTAGCATTTATCATATTTATTTGGATAATTCCCCAATTTCATTTCTGTTTGAATACTTAAAATTAATCAGTCCACATGAAAGTGCTTAGGTACTGTGATACCTAAGGGTAATATGTACAAATACTTGAAACGTATTTGGATTTTTTTTTTTTGTAAAAAGGAAAATAAAAGAAAATTCTATATATAACGATTTTATTAACAATATAAATAAGTACTTACAAACTTATACTTCTACAATTGAGCTGCGCTACTCTACTGCGAGCAGTCAATGTGTGTAAGGTATATCTTAATTACTATTATATTAGATTAATTATGGTTTTACAGGGTACTATACTATGCACCAATACTATTACTATTCGCTTATTGACAGTTATAATATGTACGTATAGCCGAATATTTAAATGCCGTAAAAAGGCAAAATGTATGAAAAAGGGTAATATACGTCTAACGTTGTATATTTATACTATGTCGGTCTACGAACACCACTTCATTTTATATATTTCAGTCGTGCTGATAGATAAGTGATAAAATTTATTCCGTACACTGTTACCTAGATCAAGTTGAAAACTAAAGAGCCTGGTCTATTGAGTCGCTTTTAAATATTCGACTATAACCTCGCATTTCATCAGTGACTTAACAATATTCGGTAGTATAATGCCTACCAATGTCTATGATAAACTATCATCATACCTTTTGTTTCATCTCAGTACAATAAGCTTTAAATCTTAATGTTTTATATTCGTTATTTATTTTTGTACATTTTTTTTAAATTTGGTAATTTATTGTGTATGGTTTCATATTCAATTAATAGATAGTTTCAATTCCTGTCCAAAGTTTCGCACGGTCATTGCTCGAACGCGTGCCTCAAATATATTATTATATTAATTTTATTTACAGTGACTATAAGTATTATATAACAAACATAATATTTATAAACAACACAAAAACTTTAAACTTATAACGATATAAATTTGATAAAGGTATTTTAAAGCACAAGTAGATACGTGAAACATGAAGTGTCTGTAGGGAATATTAAGTCACTCGCTATATCAAATAACCAGTTGCAGAAAAAAGGAAGGTACGGGTTTTAAAATTGAGCAATTATCTTCTTAAATTATAAATCATTATCTTGTACTTATTATCTTATGGATATTTTTTCACACTGGTCATTAAATCCTTTCGATATTCATTGAGTCTATTAACAGAATCTCGTTCTTCCAAAGCCAACAATAAAATTGTTTTATAAATACGTTACTGTATTCCATAGGTTTCAAATACTATTTTTTTCTTATAAATAATAAAATCGATATTCTTATTTTAAAGTACATGTTCTATTCTACGACAAATTATAGTAATGTTCTTAGAAGTAGAAGAGTTGGAAGAATATCTATAGTAGATAGTTTCAGCATGATTTCAAGAGATACTTACGCTAGCCTAGTGCCTATGAATTCCTTAAAATTAATATTGATTTCGATGTCTACGTTTAGCACTAGTGTTGACGATTTGTGCAGGCCTGTTATAAAATTCTTACATGAACGAGCGAGGTGCTATAAGCAGACTTGTCGGGTTATTGCTCTGGCGTGAGCTTAGATAATGGTGCTACTACATTATGTATGCTAGTTATCTAAATGACGTTTTTGAACACAGATACGTTTACCATGGTGGTGTTTCGTTCATATTCTTAAGTCTATTCATAGAGACTATTATATCTCTAGATTTTATGAAGTCGCTTTGGGTTGAGAGGCTACAATGCAATTAGAAATAGCTATAGAAAACAATTGCTACATTTTATTGTCACATAAGACGTTTGTATGAGCAGCTTGTAATGCTCTCAAATTATTGTATGGGAGAACAAATGGGCGAGTATGGATATGTGCTAATGCTAATGTAGGGTGATTTGGTGCAAGAGTAGATATTATGAAGAGATATGAAAGTACTTATGATATACGTAAACTTTAGAGATACATAGTTACGTGTCGTGGAATAGAACACGTTCCGGGCGGGACGGGTGTGCGTTGGGTCTTGTAATAACAACGGCGACGCAGTATGTCCTACGGTCTAACTGTAACTTGTTCAAGAAAATCGTTATGAACTGCCGAATCATAGATAGACAGTATTTTTTATTGTGCCTAAATCGATTTTCCCAAACAATTCACTGCACCTCTAAAAGACACCGTTGCTTTTATAATTATTGAATATTATTAGACATGTCTATCGTAAATATGACGTCAGCTTATTCAATTCAGTCATCATTGACACAATATAGATCCTTGTTTTAGGAAGTTCTGAGATTTGGGCAGTAACAGTTGTACGAGTCATCAGTTTTAAATATCTAAGTATATAAATCTTGCTATACTGACGTCATATTTCCATAAACATGTGAAGTCAAGATTTCCATATTACGAAGGTGGTGGACACCTCACCAGCGACGAGGTAGCATACTGGTTGAAGTGCTTGTCTATAGGCACTCGGTCGTCGTATAGTGTGGGCGCCTGCAGAATGATGCCTGCTGTTCCCACTAACACAGCCAGCGTGAAGATCCATAAAAATAATCGGTCCAGCACCATCGCTACGTATTTCCAGTCCTCTTTTACCTGTTTAGATAAATAGAATATGTTTTGGGATGATGCTGTCAAAACTGAAACACTTTAGTGATATTTTCCGATAGTTGCATGTTGCGACCTATAGAAGTACTCTACTCTTTGGCTAATTATTTATTTAGCTGATTCGAAACTTCAGATTTGTAAACTGTGTTGATACCTCTTGCCTTTAAAATAGTACAAAATGTCTCCCATGATAAGCTATGCTATCGTTGGACTAGATTGTCACGACAACCACGTAGTAATAATATTAAATGTTATTACATCGTTAAGCTCTTGTCACACGGTCGTTTTGTAAGCGATGCATGGCTGTTGTGACACCATTTATATTTAAAACCCGTTATGTAAACGAAGATTAAGAACAAACATCAATTCTTCAGTAACAAATGTCCAATTCAGGAATGGTACTTCAAAGATGTAGCGTAATGGTAGCGTTTTTCCGCTCTTCATTCAAAGTATTTTTTTTCCAAAATTAAAAAATATCCAGTTTTTGTCAGAATTCCTTTTCGTTTTCTAATTCGAAATTATCCTAAGCTGCAAACGATAATTTGTACTTAATACCAACCTTAGTAGAATCCTCGATCATTCTGGTATGTTCTGCGATGAACCGCACACAGAAGCATGTTTTGTGCACTTCTGGCGGGCACGAGGAGTGGCTGAAGCCAGGTGGCGGGTCAGGCACGGGGCTCAGAGTCTCGTCTTCGGCGGCCAGCCCCCCAGCTAACCCACTAGCTAGTCCTGCACCCGGTCCCGCGCCTCCTTCACTCGACCCGTGCACCAGGCAGCTGCCGCCGAATCTATTGCTGTCACCCATCCTGAAATCCACGTCATTTATAGCCCTTTGGCTTGAGATTGCGACTGCTTCCAGTGATGCAAGCAGGCATACTACCAAGGCCTTATTGTTCCAAGAACCTGTTTGCACTAGGTTGCTCACGATTTAGATACATAGCAATTATCGTCAATCGATTGTGACCAAATACTTGAATGGGGGTATCTGCTGAAATCGGTATTCACATCCTTAGTCTATAATTACAAAATCTCACCCAGAGTTCAGGTATGAGGTGTGTGTGAGGTCCTCCTTGCTAGGCGTCCTCGTGAGGGGCCGAGGAGGCGGCGCGGCGGGAGGTGGCCAGGCACCGGGCGCGCAGCAGTCGTCTTCGCCCGCCGCCAACCGGTACGGGTACAGAGGCCGCGCCGTGCCTCCGCATCGCACCACCACGCCACACGCCGTGTACCGTGATCTGTTGTAAGTACCCGATAGTAAAGGCGTTTGAATTATTCGGCCCGCAGCTTCCACCATTTTACTTTATTTTTGTAATAAGTGCCTCGTGTAAAACCTGTATTAATCAACAGCTGACGCCAATGCAGAAGTTTTGTACAAGTGAAAATCTTCTAAAGCGTCATGTGTATAATAATAAGGAACTTTAAATAAGAGACCAACTGTACATAGACTACTCATAACAGTTTAAAAAGGTCTGCTTTCTGGTAATTATTAGTAGGTACTCGGTCAAGCGGCGTAGGTATGTTACAGACGAGAAAGGACATAATACTATAATTCAATTATTTACTAGCCATAAAAGCACAAGTAGGTATATCGCACGCGGCAGCCCTGTATTGTTAGCCATACGATCACAGTCGCTCAAATTGTGAACTAATCTGACAACGATTAGTAGCTAACTGTACATAAACCCCGAGCTATACTCTAAAGAATAATACACAAAACCGACTCTTATTTGATTATTATAAACTATTTGAACGATTTAGTTTGCGATACGAACTTTATTTACCATTTCTATGACAGTTAAGATATTTTTGTGATAACAGAAACAACGTACAATCTATTTACTGTACAAGTCCGTACTCGTAAAATAAAAGCCAGTAAATGTAAAAGGAACATAAAGTGCAAGCAAATGAATATTCAAAGCGCTCTTCAATCGCCCACTATCATTCAATTTGTTGGCTTTATTCTCTGCGAAACTGGCAGTCCTGCAAGTACAATACGGAGCGAATTTGTAATTTCGATCTCATTGTTATTACTGGTAAGCAATAACAATAAGATCGAAATTACATATTCGCTTTCACCACCTAATTTTGTTAAAAGGATTAATTAAGAACCACCTACATATATTCTGCAGAAGCATCCAATGAAGCGAGCTTCGCAACATCGTAGCGGTCTACGGGGAGTCGTTCGTAGCAGTTACCCTTTGGTTATCATCAATAACAATGATTGTATTTACAATTCAGTTAGCGTCGTAATAATACCGTTTGGCTGTTGAGATCGGGCCGAGCCGCAGCGGTGAGCCAGAGACCGAGATGTTTATTATTTTTACATAAAAAATCTTCGCGCTACGAGGCTACGCCGTAGCCCGTAGAGGCTTAGCTACGCTGAGTTACGGTTACGATTGGAGCATGTTAACACGCCATAGAAAACGAGCCTAATTTTACTTTTGGCGCATTTTAAACATTGCTAGCAGTTTTAAAAAATATAAAAAATAAAACGTTATCGTATTGCACGGTTTAAACCGGTACCAATGAACGCGCTTTTGTATATCTTAACAGTGATGAACTTTGTTTACAGCGGGACTGGTCAATATATCCTAAACAATCTGAACGTGACCCAGTTCCAAATATTCTGAAGTCAACTGACAAATATTTGCATATGTATTTATACTTTGTATTATGACCTATGAAGTAGAAGTAGGCGCAGTTATTTGTTTTAACTTGTGAAGATAGATAGAGAAGATAGATAGTATATTTTCCCATATACGTAATATTTTAGGGAAATACGCTCAATTAAACACAACCCCGTCAACACACGTCTTGTTTTGTTTTGTTCTAGACCATATTTGGGGACACTGGCGACCTTCTACTGAAGGACATATCGAAAGTCAACGTTTTTTTCTCCGTACTTCGCAATGCAATACCAGTTCAATGTTTTAAGATCGTTACATTGAGTGCTACTGTAAACCGTGATGTTTAGAACTATTTCCCATACATAAAAAAAACGTTTGGTCCGTTATACCTCGTATGATCATACTCCTGCACTTATTTCAATTTATTTGACATTTTGATTCGACGCAGCTTGTCTCTTTATACTACTCGTCATCTTAGCAGTCGTCTTCTTTCTAGCCATATCAACCTTCACACAGTTTATCCATCGTCTCTCTAGTATTCCTCTACTGTTATAGCCATCTACGTTCATACTCATCATTTTCCTCTATCCTCTGCATCACATGTCTATACGATAATCGATTACTACAAGACTTTTCAGTCACCGGCCCCACTATCGTTCTTCTCTTATGTATTTATTCTTTATTTTATCCATTCGCGTAACAACACACATCTCCGTAAGCATTCTCGACATATGCGATTGCCTTTCATTCATCTTTCTTGTGATCCAACATTCTGATCCATACAAGACAGCAGTTCTATCCATGGTTTTATAAATCTCCCCTCGAGTTTAAGAGGAATTCGGGCGTCGCATATTGTTCCCGTGATTTCATAGATCCAGTGTTTACAGCCTGTTGTGTACACAGGGTTTACACCGTATCAATATCGACCCCCACCCTATCAGTTCATCGATATATTTTGCAAATGTTGTGTTTTTCTTATAAAAGAAAACAAACAAAAGAACTAGAGTTCCTAGTATTTTAACGATTTGTCGATTTCAATTACGAAATAGACATCCTATGCTATACCAAAGAGATTTGCAGAACAGTGAGATACAAATTGGCATAAAGTTAAAACCCATCACCCGTAACGTAGACCTTACATTCATTGATAGATTTAGGGGGATCCCAACAGATCCGAGCAAGTGATCTGCCTCGGAGATTCATTTACGTAATGACCGGTAAGTCGGCAACCACACCGAGGTGCCGGCTATTACACTTCCAGCCTCGTTAACAGACATCCGTTCGTAAGTGAATTACGATACCAACTACCTATCCGCACGAATAATTCGCGAGCCAGTTAACCGACAGACATAGACACTAAACAACAGCTATCCAGGCGTTCTAGTCTAACCAGCAACTGCCTACGAGTGGTAAACGGTTGTGGTTAATAATAGCTATGCGCCGCCTGATCAATAGTTCCGTTACAATCAACAGTTCATTAATGCATCAGCCTAGATTTAAACTTCCATATGATACCGTGTGTATTTGAGTTATTACAGCCAGATAATGGAACAGATTTTTTAAATGAAGGCAAACATGTTGATGAACAGTGTTTTATGTCTGCCCGTAAAATTAAAACATTAACTCGGAATCTCGCAGAAACACCTCAAAGTGATGTAAGCTCATAAAACAGGCGTGCGGCAAACAAAGTTGTCGCCAGTATCACGCTTTAATAAAAATCCCGGTACGCAATCTTTACAGTTCGTTCCGTCGCTTTTTTAACTTTAAGCTTTGTGCTAAAGTTGAGTAAAAGTGAGAAATAAACGCCTGACTTCTGCGGCCGCGGCCAGTCTTTTAAACTTATAATTAATTTAGAGTTGTTACTGATCCGCGGTTGGATTTACAAGTCGGCCGTTCGCCGGACTCAGCAATGTTCGCTCACAGATCCAGATTAGAACGAGTAAAGTCCGAATTAATTTGACTTTAATTGCGAAGATTGTGTAACAAAGTTAAGCGAGATATTGCAAGTTCGGACTCACCTTGATGTGTCAAACTTGTACTGCGGTCGTTTCATGAAGAGCAGTCGTGGCAGGATATGAATAAAAACTCGCTTCACCCAAGGCGCCATCCGGTGTGTCTGCGGCGAACGGAAGTGGACGTTTAGGACCACTACCGTCACACATATACTAAAAGCAATAAAAGGTTTTATTACTCAAGGACATGGGTACAATTAATAGCTTTTATTGGCTTGTTGGAATAAACCGATAACATTCTGACCGAAACCTTAATTGGGTTCTTCCCGTAGTATACATGTTTTATCTTAGTTTCCCATATATCAATAATTTCCCAAACATTATCTAAACAAACACTAAAATCACTGATTAAACGGACAATTGGAGTTTCAAATGCCACCCTTGTTTTCCTTTCGTATGTATTTAAAGGATCAATACCTAACAATGCCCACGTATTACATACATTCATCTAAACATACTTGCTAATTGTTTTATTTATTGGTGAACATAATATTGTTGGGTAATTTGTTGGTTACCTGCTGAATCAGGTAGTTCACGCTACGGCCGTGTTACCGGTTTATTTATGAATAGTTAACTAGGCAATAGTGTGTTAAGCATGTATTATTATACAGTGTGTCCGGACATGGACTAGCGATATTCTAAATACTTAAATATAAGCTATTTTAAAGTACAATTACACTATAGGCTTAGGTCCAATATACTTCCCCGCTATGTGGCAGCCATTTTGTTTTTTTTGTTGAAGTATGCTCTATGCGAGTACAAAAAAAATCATATATCTCAAAGTTTTAGTCATACTGAGATAAAAATAGGCTTATTCGAAAGGCAATAATATTGTCTACCGTCTGCACTACAAAGCAATATGTTCACAATTCCATAACTTTTGAAAAAAAATGTGAAAGTCGAAAAAAAAAACAAAAAATTATGCAATTCAACCAATAATGGTTAATTACTACAAAAACAACCCCGAGAGCTTTTTTATTTTTTATACTAGATCGACAGTTTTTGAGCTAAGCTACAATACAACATAAAATTCACAACTGTATGTCTAATACTTTAAGAGTTATTGTTGTATGAACATAGCGTATGCGCAAGCACAAAAGGCCTTTGTCGGAACCCTAAACAGGAAATCATAAAAAAAACATAACATTCATATTGAATTTTATTTAATGTTTTTTCCAATATTAAATGAAGATTAAAATTCAATATGAATGTTATGTTTTTTTAATGATTTCCTGTTTAGGGTTCCGACAAAGGCCTTTTGTGCTTGCGCATACGCTATGTTCAAACAACAATAACTCTTAAAGTATTAAACATACAGTTGTGAATTTTATGTTGCATTGTAGCTTAGCTCAAAAACTGTCGATCTAGTATAAAAAATAAAAAAGTTCTCGGGGTTGTTTTTGTAGTAATTAACCATTATTGGTTGAATTGCATAATTTTTTGTTTTTTTTTTCGACTTTCACATTTTTTTTCAAAAGTTATGGAATTGTGAACACATTGCTTTGTAATGCAGACGGTAGACAATATTATTGCCTTCCGAATAAGCCTATTTTTATCTCAGTATGACTAAAACTTTGAGATATATGATTTTTTTTGTACTCGCATAGAGCATATTTCAACAAAAAAAACAAAATGGCTGCCACATAGCGGGGAAGTGTATTGGACCCAAGCCTATAGTGTAATAGTACTTTAAAATAGCTTATATTTAAGTATTTAGAATATCGCTAGTCCATGTCCGGACACACTGTATAGAGGAACCTGCGTGTAGCATAATTCCTGTAAACTTACCTGTGTAAGTTTGCATGTAACGACAGAATACGACCAGAATAATGGTTTAATAAAGCACTCTTCCCAAATTAATAGTGTACAGACGTAACCTCTATGATTATTTGAATGTCGACCAGCCCACCACAATTAGAAAGAGATCAAAATTCAGCTAGTGTCGATGAAAAAATAAAATAAAACTACATAACTAAACTTACTACTCGAAAAATCCTTTTATTTTATTTTTTTTTAATTTAAAACACTCTCACGATTATTTTACATCGCATACACGTTTTATAATACAAAACACGACATAACTTCTTCATTATGTACATAAATATTAATCCTAGCCTTAGCTTAGACTTTCAGCAACTTTGTACCGGGACCCAGTGCAAAGGTTTCCAATTATCCTAACTCAAAGTTGGAGGCTGGGGTGTTAAAAATTTAATTTTCTTGAAGCTAGAGCACGCAATCAAATACCTTGTTTAGAAAACCAGCTTTTAATTTATATGGAAATGCGGTAGCTGGCATGCCCCAACCGAGCCGTATTTAAATAAATTACTTTTGTCCAAAATGTATTATTATGGCGCCTTTGATTTTATAAAATTGAACTCGAAGTAAGCTTTGATCTTTTTTAATATCAATAAGGTTTATTTTAGCTAAAGGATTTGCCTACTCTGGGAAGTATATAATTGTTCAATTTTGGTTGAGCTTTATTTAAAAGAATCGTTTATACTACTCTGCGAAACCGACTGCGAAAAGAGAACCTTGGTTAAGAATAGTCCTTTGTTTCGTATGACAAACAAAATAAAGAGCAATTCTTGGAGCTAAGGATTACTGTTAATGTGTAATAAGCTGAGATACACATATCTAGGTAGACAGGTACCTATATCTCTATCAGTTGTTTCCTCCATGTGACGAGGATCAAAGGGGCGCTGAGAATTAAATTAAACACCCTCCTCTCTCAATTTGCGAAATTATTACATTCACCAAATAAACATGGAAACGGCGGGAGCATCCTTGTTTATTTATTTTTAATCACGAGATAGTTCGTTCAGCTCAATGGTAGTTTACTGCGAAGTTTCCTCTTTAGAGCTATAAAACTTTTTGAAACGGTCGTAGTGGGTCGCAGCGTCGCGTCTTGGCTATCAAAGTGCACATTTCTGGTATAGACAACTTGGGTGTAGTCAGTATAGACAATTAAGATGCTCGGATTAAACCATAAACTGTTTATAGTGTATTCGAATTGAGATATTAGTCGTGTGGGGCGAATTGAACTTTAATATTCAAACCCATGGTATTCTGCTTTTAGAAAAACCTACTTTTCGACCAGTTAAATAATTACGTACCGACATATTTTACATGTGAACACTGTCAGTGCCGCCTACAAGGAATGTCGTCGTAAATATTAATTCAACCTTCAGGGCACATAAACCAGCACGTCATCAAATAAGTAATAGACATTTCGCATTATATAGAGGAGTAAACTATTCTTCTACAATATATAGGCGGGAAGGGGAAGGGTATAATAAATTCTTCTTACGTCAAACTTACCGACAAGCATTGTATCCTTACAAGAATGCGGGAAACTTAATGCTGAAACTACGGAGCCTAACTTCACGAGGTCAAATAAGTAGCCAACCGGACGTGAGAAAAACTTCAAACTGAGCTACCTCAGTTAAAGTAAGACCGTCCTTAAGGGCGTTTCTGTGGGGATCACCCTTTCTCCGGTTCTGCGGTCATCAACAATCCGCTTGTTCATGTCAACTGGTCTTACTTTTTTGGGACAGGTTTATTCCATTACGATCGGTTGAAGGCACTTACCTGATAGATACGAGAATCATGGCGAATATAAGATACTTTCCCAAGAGGGGCACAACCAGGGACGTAGGAGGGATGATCTCGACAACCAGCAGAAAGAACACGTGGAGACTAATCAATATCGAGATTGATAGAGTTACCTGTTGACAAAATGAGAATCGTGTTAAATTATGGTTTATACAACAAATGATTTACCAAACACCTTCTCACGAGGGTTCCCTAAATACCGCAATGAGAGGCATTCATGCTTTAGTAATTAATTTAGTCCTGCAGTTGCAACCAATAATAGTGACGTATGAATTAATCAGGAATTATTTTATATCAAGTAGAGTTTTAGGTATACGTCGATACAAGTTACACACGTTTGACACCATCTAGCATAACCCGATAATCAATAATTCCATCATAGTGATTTACGACTTTTATCCATCCACGCATACAACATAAACTATTTCTGATAGAAAAATCTGCTACCTTGGCAGTTATTTCACATGTTACGAAGAATTTTGTCCTTGAAAGTGGTTTGTGTTAAATGTAACATAACGTAACGTCTGTTTTCCCGAAGGGTGCGTCAGAGATGTGCCTGCTAGTACATTCACACCGCGACCTATACCGCGGCCTCGACATAAAGGGCTAAGAAGGAACATGGGTGGTTTTTAGTCAGTAGAAGTCTGACACTCCCTTTCGCTCTGCCCAAGCGCGGTAGGGGTTATTTGATGATTTCCCACTCTACAAATAAAAAAGAAAAAAAGGCTTGCTGGTTTCACCACTATGTTTTCCTTCACCGAAGTTACTGATTATTATACGAGTAAAGTTATCGCATATCACTACTATATATTATATTATTATATTTACGAGTATATAGAAACGTAACCACAACTTCACGGTTGAATATCAGTGAACGTAATGAGAATGATATATTTGCCACACACTGTTGTCTTTACATAATTAATAGAACTTCTATTCCATCTTACGGAATGAATAAACATAACTTATATTCGAAGTTAAATTAGATGATGAACATACATAACATCACGCCTGGCCCGAAGGGTTAAGCAGAGGTGTGCACACATTAGTATTCTCAGTTTTTGCCAGTTATATTTGAGTTCCAAGACATATTGACTCGAGCCTATTGTCAACATTGACTGCTACTCAGATATTCCTCATGGAAAAATCAATTCCTAACACTTGGCTCAACCTTGGAATCGAACGGAGGATGTCTTGCTCAATTGTCTTGCTTGCGAGTACTAGATTGGTCTAGTTAAATATTTGTATGGCCTACAGATAGTTGTTTCTGGTCTGGGTATTTGTATATGTGAGTTTAAATGTTTGTATACGCACCCACGATACAGGAGCAATTCCTAGTGTGGGAAACGTTTAAAAAATAAAGAAATGAAAAAGATAGTTGATTAGTATTTGTGGTAAAAAATTCTTGTAAGTAGGTAGGTTTGTATACATATCTTTCTTTTAGATGAGATCGTTATTTTCTAGTTTTCTATAGAATTGCTCTGAGAAGACAACCGAAATAAGATCAAAGATCATACATAGTCTCTTTCAAAGTCTGGACATTATTTGAGCAGACCATTTGAGCTTCTGCTAAGAAGCGTCTGAGATGGATGTTTTGGCCTGATTCTGCGAAATCAGAGATTTTACTTATTCATTTAAGTATTTAGGGACAAAAAACAGTTACACGTTACAACTTAGTATTAGTTTCAAGTGTTGCAACAGTTACCAGTTGTCATTTCTTTGTTACCTATTGATTTTTAATATTAATACAATCAATGTATACTGCTATTATAGACTTTCCAATGTAAACATAAAAATACCTAATGATACCTGATCAAAAAAGAAATTGACCCCGCGTACTCAGAACATTTAGGTGATTGAAATGTTATATCCAATGATGTCCCTTGAGTCACATAAAAGGGACCACATACTCCTCGGTATATATATAACGATATCGAATCGATTACGAAATGTATGCCGCAGGTTCGGGTTGCTATAATTTATGTAAGACTGAGAAAAGTAGACAAATTCTGTAGGAATAATTTCGTAAGTAAGAAATATTTTACTACAGCATATAGTAAATAATACTTTATACAACATTTTATGTGTAAAGGGTTATTTATTAAAAGTACTTAAATATTTTATATACATACATGACGGTTTAAATGATATATAGCATGCGATAAAATTGGTTAAACTTTGCTTGTGCTTGGAGCGTTTAAACAGAAACTAATCGTATAAATTATTATTAATTGGACGCTTTATTGAGCAATACCATGGTAATTTATTCAGCTTTTTAATGTAAACAGAATTGTTCCTTTTGCAAATTGAAACACAATAGTTACCTAGCGATTCAAAGAAAACGAAGTCTACTAATAAGAAGCACTCCTTCAGAGAAATTTATAACAATACAAAGATTGAATGGCACACAATGGCAGATTCTTGTCAGAAAACGGGCTGATTCTACGGCGTAGCTCATTGGCTACGAGCCGACGGCTACGTCGTAGCAATATTTCAATTTCTTTTAAAAGATCCTAGTAACTGCCTTGGTTATTAAAAAGGCTATTCCTGAGCAAAATAACTTAGTCACAGAATACTTTAGGAACCGAAGACCAATATTGACTAATAGCTTCGGTACCTAGTTTTTTTAGTATTCAAAGTGGGTTTAAGTGAAGTCAGTAACGTGATGGGTTTTTCAAGAATTCGTGCAGACGCGAAGTTAGTTATTTAGGTTACGGAAACAAAATATCTTAAGACTGACAATAATTAAGTGTCATGTAGAGGAGAATTTTGAAAGAAGAAGACATGTGTCGTAAACCCCAAATAAACAGAAAAAGTATTAACGAACTCCCATACCTATCATCTTACTATTACTCACTTAATCTATGTATTTCCTACTAGCGGACGTCACGCTATTTACCCGCGTAGTTCCCGTTCCCGTAGGAATACAGGGATAAAAAGTAGCCTATGTCACCCGGGGATAGTGTAGCTTCCCAACGGTGAAAGAATTTTTCAAATCGGTCTAGGAGTTTCGGAGCCTATTCGTTATAAACAAACAAACAAATCTTTCCCCTTTATAATATTAGTGTAGATTATAATATACACACATCAACACGGTCTAGGGATATTTCATACTCAATTAAATAACTCGAAAAGTACTGGCCGCATTGGAATCTTTTATACACCGATTTGTTTGTAATTTATCTCAGACTAATTCCAAATTCAAATTTTTGAAAATTCTTTTGTTTCGGTGGCATAAAAATGTCTTGATGTGTAGGAGAGGGAATTTTCATTTGTGCGAAATTTAGAAAACAATACGAATTACGTTTAGTTACAGTTTTTTTTCATTTTTAAACGAAAGATAAAGTTAAAATTGAGGTATTGTAGCGATGCAACGCCAACATTTGACGAGGGCGGAGATGTTACGAGCTGTGGGAATGCTGGAAGCTGGGTCTGTTCAGCGTAATGTTGCTGAGGCCATAGGGACCCACCAAAATGTAATTTCAAGATTGTGGACACGCTATCGTGCCACAGGTGAAGTAGCGGAGAGGCACCGGGGGCCAAGTCGCATCACTACCCCCAGACAAGACCGATTTTTGCAAATTACTGCGCGAGCTCAACCAAATGCAACGGCGACTCAATTGGTCCAAAGGCTGCGAGTGGAACACCAAGTGCTTGTGAGTGACCAAACTGTAAAAAGGCGACTGCATGAAAGCAATCTACGCTCTCGTAGACCACTCCGGGTCCCACCTTTATGGAGAGGCAATCGTGGACGACGATTAGAATGGGTTCGGAACCACGTGGACTGGGGCCATGAGCAATGGTCCAATGTGCTGTTCACGAATGAATCCAGGTTCGGCTTCCATTCAGATTCACGAAGGACGCGTGTTTGGTGAGTTCCTGGACGATGGAGCCGTCTTCAGAACCCTCAGGAAGTTCACCCATACCAAGAAGGAACAATTATGGTTTGGGCAGGAATTCGTCGTGGAGGACGGACGGACCTCGTATGGGTGCGGGGCAATATGACGGCAGAACGATACGTCCAACAGGTGCTGGGGCCCGTAATCTTGCCCCACAGAACACATATGGGGCAAGATTTCCTGCACATGCACAACAATGCCCGGGCAAACACGGCGAGAACGGTAGCAGCTTGGTTACATACACACAATGTTAGGGCCTTAGACTGGCCTGCTCAATCGCCAGATCTAAATCCCATTGAGCATGCGTAGGATATGCAGCAAAGACGAGCTCTGAAGGAAGTTCCTGAAAATCTAGCTACAGAAGATCAACTTTTTGCGCACCTCAGAGGGACATGGGACAATATTCCGCAACAAGACATTGACAACCTTGTTCTGAGCATGCCGAATCGTTGCCGATGTGTTATGAACATCAGACTACTAACTTTAAGTTTATAAACACAAATTAAATGAATTTTCTATTTTTTTCAGTTTTTACTCACAAATAAAAAGTTAATTCATATACGGTTTCCGTCTATGCTTCATTTTTTTCCATAAAATCCTGAAATTTTAATCGAAGTACCTTAACCATTATTAAAAAATGGTAGAATATTAAATAACGTATCTTTTAAATATATATACATGTCACATAAATAATTAACACATTAATAGTAATTCGATTTTTTTTAAATATCCCTAGACCGTGTTGATGTGTGTATAATATAATATAGTGTAGAGTTAGAAATCACTATTTCCACTTGCAGACATAAGACTGTAGTTAGCAGTTTCTACGAAAATGTAAGCTAATGTAAACTTGATGTATTCCACATTCCCTTTAACCTGATCACTATTAGACGCAGGCGTACAATATTGCCAAATCTTCTTAACACATTTAGAGATAACAGTATAATGTCATTAGTTTACATCCCCCGATACCTACAATCGCTAACTCACCATATTCGAGGGAAGGGTCGTGTAAATCATAACTAAGCTCGATTTGAACGTTTCATACACAAATGAAATACATTTTTATTACGTTGGGCTAGGTAATCACAAGAGAGCAATAAAAGAACACGTTGAGTAATCGTATTTGAGCAATTTGAACCTCAGCGGTTGTAACAATATTCACTGTAAAACTTTACGGACCGCCCCAACTTTGTCGACAAAACGCGCGGAATTTTTGTTAATTTGTTTTTAGAAGTTCTCTCCAATAACAGCGTAGGAAATTTTATTCATATGGGCTAAATTAATATCATAAAAAAACATGAGCTGCTTTCCATTAGGGCTAGCTCAGTTTATTATTGTTTTTTTTTTGTAATTGCTGGTTACTATAAGATATCTGGTACGATATGAATATTTTTTTTATAATCAATACCTGTATCTTAAGGTGAGCAAAGCATAAAATAAAATAACCTAATATTTGTGATAGTTAGACCAAATACATTTTGCATAGGTACTTATAAATAATTACCTATCTTTATGTATTTAATTCTACTGTACGTGTGTTTGTCACTGAAATCCTCCTAAACGGCTAGACCGACTGCGATGATTTTTTTTTTGTGTGTGATCCAGTGGATTTGAGAATGGTTTAGATTCACAATTGAATCCGGTAGGTGGCGCTGCTGTCCGGGCACGTCGACGTCAGCCAGGTCCGCTAGTTTTTACATATATATTTATTCTGTACGTGTGTTTGTCACTGAATTCCCCCTTGACGGATGGACCGATTTCGATGTTTTTTTTGTGTGTGTTCAATGGATTTGAGAATGGTTTAGATTCACAATTGAATCCGGTAGGTGGCGCTGCTGTCCGGGCAGGACGACGTCTGCCAGGTCCGCTAGTTTATTATAAGTTGTAAACTGACATGGTCACCAAAACTATAATTAACACTGAAATCGAGATATTTACCCTGTTTACTTTTTGAATATTTACCATATTGACCTATATATTAGCTGATGTAATAGCTAAGATATCGTAGGTCAAAAAGAGAGTTATAGTCAACTTTTATGAATAAAAAACAAGAGAAAAGTAAAACCCAAAAAGCTTTTTTAACGATTTGGATTTTTGAAAACATTCAGTATTGATCTCATTTAATGTTCGGCTAAAACACAAAGATCTGAAACGTTAGAAACCGGTCCCAGGATAACGTACTCGTACGTTTTCTCTCGAGTTAAGTCTCCCAGTAAGAAGCAACGGATTCCCAAAGGGGGGTTTAACGAGCTTAGGCTTAAAAGCTCTTTGTTGAGTAGCGGGCATAAATATTTCGAAATTATTTTATTAGAAGTAGAGCCATTTTCTAAACATCGCTTCTAATCATGTGTGAGTAAACCTTCTAAAAATAAAAATTAATATAAATGTAGGAGTTCGAGACTAATAATACCACTCGGGTCGATCTTTGCGTAAAGGGACGTTACCTGCTTAGTTTGTCTGTGGACTCCTTTGTGTCTCGGAAAGCATGTTAAGCCGTTGCTCCCAGCTGACATTTATAGATCGTTGACAGTCGCTACAGGTAGTCAGTAGCCCACAAGTAAGACAACCAGTCTTACCACAGGGTTTCGTATTGCTCAGTACTAAATAGGTTGAGTGGAGGTCAGATAGGCAGTCCTTCCATGTAAAATACTGGTATTCAGCTGCACTTGGAGAAACTGGAAGCTGACTCCAACATAGTTGGGAAAAGGCTAGGCATATGATGAAGGAAAAATAAAGAAAGAACATATAGTTACCTTCTCTCCGCTATCTGAAGGCAGGTAAAACGTGAGGACGGTAAGGAAGGAGATCCCCATACACGGGATGATGATGTTCACAGTGTAGAACAGCGTTTTTCTCCGCATCGTGATGTTGAACGTGATATCCAGGTAGGGCTCGTCGCAGCATGTGTAGAACTTCTCATTCCTGTGCAATTAAACATACAGTTAATTACTTATACGATTACACTAAACTTGCACCGGTTTCTGGAACGAAAATCACCGACACACCTGGCTGTGATTCTCTTTTGGTAATTTAATAGCTATCACGGCTGTTTATGCAAGCTTGACATAATTAGTTGTATGTTTATTTTCGTTCCAGAAATTGAGTTTTAACAAAAACATTTGCACGTCTATATCTACTTATATCGTACTTTTCAGTTGATAAAAATTGGTCGGTTAATTCACTTATCATCATCATCACATAGGCCTGCCGCAAGTGTCGCCACATTTACCAGTTCAACCATTTCCAGTCCCCAGACCCAGACCAGTTCGTTCCAGTTAATGCTATAACTCAAACACATAAAAGTACTTAGACAACTTTAAAGACAGCATTGTTATTGTATTGCCTTTAAAATGCGTCTTATTAAATTACACAAAACGCGTAGAACTTTGAAATTCAATTACTGGACAGATTACAGCCACTGAGTCTGCTACAGAGGCTCTCCAAACAAAACTTTGTAAAAGTCAAACATCAATAATGACACTTTCGCCTTTCAGTCACAGTTGAAGTTTTAAAAAGCGATTTTAATATTTATATATAATTTTATAGGCAGGCAATAAAAAACTTATAAGTAGTTGAGGGTAAAGCCGCAGAATTGTAAGACTTTTTTGAGCCTTCTGAAAAGGTTTGAATAGTTAGACAGTTACTACCAACTATGAAATGTGAATGTAATTCTATACATAACCCTACTTTTAAGCTTCATCGAGTCGGGTAAAAATAAATCTAATATATTCTTCTTAGCTTCAGTAAAGTAAAAGTGGTTAAGTACCTAAACGTTCACAAATTTTGTAAAACAATATTTTATGAGTGGCCATATAAGAAGTGTTCGTGTAATTTCGTAGAGTAGCTCGTAAAAGCTTTGAAGGAATATGAAAATGACATTTATGTCGTTTCAAGGTAAATCATTTTATATGGAAAAGCGCAGTTTGTCCCGACCGGCTAGCTATTCGTCAATCAAACGAAGGGTTACATTTCATATGCAAAGTTATGATATAATATTTCACGGTGATAAAATATGAGCATTTTATTATTGGGCTAAAATTTTGGGAGGAAACCAAGTGCTCCACAGTTTTATTACGTAATGTATACACAAATGTATGCTAATGCATGTACATTTATTTTGTTACGCCATTTTTCTCCGTTCTACAATTAAAAGTAACCTGCACAGAAAACACAAAGCAACCAACAGATTTTCATCGCAGATATTATAATAAAACCCGTTAACTTAAACCTTGAATAAAGTCTACGACAGCGTCTTTACAAAACGTGAAAGCTTGTAAAAGTGTTTATAAATTTTACCGTTGCAATAGCTTTGTTAACGTGGTAATGTGAACTTTTATTCCAAGCAAGAAGGAGTCAGCCGCGGGCTGCGTTACAACTACAGAAAATGTTTTAGGGACATTACCGGAGGCTCGTCTGTTAATAGATTTCACTGTGTTGCCAGCAACGGCCTTTGTTACTGCAACATTTTCACAATACGCCACACACGTGAGTAAAGCTAAAATACTGTTTTATTTTGATGAAGTACTTAAGCATTACTTTTGTAAAGCCGAGTTATTTTTGTAAAATATTTTATTTCTAAGAACAACAACCCTCCTTTTACTGTTTGCGTTCTTTTAAGTATTCTGAACACCTCTTCCTTTTAAAAATCCTCTTAGAATTTTAAAATGGCGTCCATAAAGAAAAATGTACATTAAGGTAAAGCCAGGATCTGCTCAGCGTTTTTAGACAAGCAGATTAGATTATTTGGTGGATACCGAGGTGCTTGTACCTTCGGCATCGTGACTTATCGGGACATCTTATTCAGGTATTACGGCCACGCATTTTAAAGGGGTTGAAATCAGTTCGCGTTGAAGGTGTGAGTTTAGAAGCAAGCGTAATTTAACGTGGCAAAGCGGAAACACGTCGTAAAAGTGATGGCGAGGTAAGTGACGCCGGGTTAATAATGACACTCGTGTGTTCGAGAGGCGGATAACGGCCCGCGCCGGCAAGGAGGGCTGAGGACAAACGACCGCCGCACATCGAGCTCCAATTAACTTTTGTTTACCGTCTACGGGACATATTTCGTGCTGTATTAACATTTTTTATGTCTTTTTTAATTACTGTTCATGAAGAAGGTCCCCAACAATTGTTTGGAAAAAATAAATTTACTGAAAACAAAAATACGTACAAATGCAGCAAAAATGGCAAAATGAGTAAATATATATTTTTTTTTTTAAACGTTGCCTCACAGTAGGAATTTCTCCTGACAAACATTTAAAGTCACATACACAAATACCCAGACCCGAAACAACTATCTGTAGGTCATACAAATATTTGTTCCGTGCAGTATGTAAAGAAGGTACCCCCTACCTACCCCCTTGGCAAAAGGGCGTGAGTTTATGTATATAAAAATACATACGTATCGTATGAAAACTTTTATACTGCTAATGAGTTAATAGAGCAAAGGAAGCAATTACGAAAGTAAAAATAAATAGACCTTTGTCGTAATAACATAAGTACTGATAGCGGTCATTTAGTTCAGCCGTCACCGGCTCGCCTACAATAACTGAAACTAAACGGTCGTACGATAAACTTTTATATTTCCAAGCACGAACCGGAGTATCCTTACCGTCGCAGTTGAAATAATTCAAGGAAATGTGAGCGAACATCGTTGGGCTCATCCGTCATAGCCGTGCACCGGTTATTATTTTACGGCGAGATCAACTGCGAATAACACGGGATATATCTTTTGTAGCGTATACGATGAACAAACTTCCACTGTTATTTCAGGTTTAGTTTGTAAGCTTGAGCACTGGATTAATCTAGTTGGTATAGCTTGGGAGCAGATGGGACCGAACCTAGCGAAAGAAACAGGCTAACTGACCATCCGTATAACAGACAGAAACTAATATAAAACGCGACAAGTCTTTCTTTTGACTCTCTCGAATCCGGAACTTGCGAAAGTTGGGGTAAAAGGTACATTATGTCAGCGTGGTCGATCAGTAGGTACTTGACTGAAACGAAATACTGCGTGTTTTATCGAACATAGTCATTAGATCAGTTAACAAAGAATATTCCCTTACATTGGCACACAACTATTTAAATGTAATTTATCCTTTCAAATGTCTTAAAACGTGCTTATGACAATGTCCACTAAGTGCCGAAGTGCCGAACCGAAATATCAAACATATAGAACATAAATAAAAAATTAAGTTTAAAAACTAAAACTCGACTAATAAAACCGCGGTTTTATTAGTCGAGTTTTAGTTTTTAAAATTATTTTTTTATTTGAGTTTTATTTTTGTGTTTTATTCAATAAATACGTAATAATATGTTACTTTCATAATTTAATATTCTACTTAATGTTGGTTTGTTATTTACATAATACGAGTAAATAAACAGACTAGACCGCAAGAACTGTTCTACCGCAATCTAAACGTATATGTTGACTTGAACTATAATATAATATACATATTTGTGATGTACTCGCCAAGACCTTTCTTTTGATATCAAACACGTTATGATTATCTCAATTTAATGTTTTTCAAGCTTAGAATTTGACATTTAAATTCCGTCACAAAAAGAATTGTTCAAATTTATATAGCCTATGTCACCCGCGCTATTCTTGCGTTATTAAAATACCTTCAGTAGTCTAGGCGCTACGGTGGAACATACAAACATACATACATACATAGACTGCCAAAATCATTACCCTTAAGGCCTTTTGGCTTCGCCGTAGTCGGGTAAAAACAAACTTATTTATCAAGGTTTTATAAGTAGGTTTAAGGTATGTAGGGTGTAAGGTTTTGTATAGTATGCAAAAATCGGTACCAGATATTAAAATTCAAAGAGACTCTCCGGAGCTCATACATTGTAAGTAGCATTACCTGACAGCCGGCACCTCAAGTATGTCCCACTCCACGGACATGTAGAACTCAGACAAGTCGACGCCCACGGACACCACGTTACTGCCCGCCTGCTCATCCATGTGCCGCAGATCCACCTGTGTACATACCAACTCACAAAACTATTTACTCGTTCCAACATACGCGAACATTCACAAGGCACCGGAGCTCAAATGAATATATTCATCTTAAACCTACGTCTTGAATGAACAAAATTGATTAGAATTTCAAATGTGGGGTATGCAGGAGAAACGTGTGTCTTGATTGCGATTATGAACGTCACGTGTACGCTTTGAAAAGGGGCTCACGTTCAAGATTGTTTCATTTAAAGCGACCTCGGTTAGACCAAACCCTAGAAGAGCAAGGAAAATCCGTCATCTTTTTCTGTGTAATAATGGTGAGTGAGTAGAAGACTCTTTCTGTTTGTGATGTATTCTTTTCCCTGGTGTTATGTATGGTTACTTATCTTTCTTTAATCATTTTGGTATCCGTGTATCTGGAAGAAATATTTTAATACTTACTCAGATTACTCACACTGTTATAAACTTTCTAGTAAGACTCCGGTGCCAATAAATTTTATTATTATAATTATTAGTTTCTTAAAATTAGTATACTCTAGTTAAATACACATCGATAACTTTAAAAGACATAAACATAAGGAAGTTTAACACATCTGCTATTACTTGTTTAATCTTATGATATGCGTTTAGAATGATGCAGGTTAGTTCTACTTATTAGTTTCTTATTTGGAGCAAAAAACAATTTTTGACTAATTCAATAATCAGAATTAAACTTAATTATACCGTGATATTATAATTGTTGTCCAAATCAGATAAGAGGGAACGAGCAATCTTTCCTCATTAGTTGTTATATTCGCGGCACACGATGGCTAATCGTTTTGGTAAATAACCTATTGGTTATTATAATAATATTATTTTTTACTCCATTGTAGGATAGTGATTAGTTGTTATATCTATTTATTTAGGTTTCATTTATTGCCTATTTAGAGAATTACTTATTTGATACATGCACCCTGTCACACAATGTGTAGAATTATCTAGATAAAAATCCCATCAAATCTTGCCAACGCAGACATTTAAACTGTGTACTTCACTGTCTCGGACTCTCTGTATGAAAGATCGATATATTCCAAGCTGGTGTTCGCATAGGATGCCTCGAAACAATACCACAGAGTGTGCCAAGTGGGATGTACCTGAGTACAAAAAACTGAGAGCAAAACCTTTAACGACAAACCGACACACTTATCTTCAATGTAGACATGTCACAACAATTCGATTCATGCGAAGAAATAACAACGCGAAAACACAGAAAACACCGAATATAACGAGTGATCGTGGAGCTTCGACAAGAGTAAATAGGATGAGGACGACCTCCTTCTCCTGATTCCTTAACGTTATCGCGTAGAATAAGCGCACTACTTCGTGTCGGAGTATCGTATCTCGGAAGTAGCGCACTTCATTCTTAACGACTCGTCAAAAAATCTGATAAGGAGGTCGGAAGCGCCGGCTCCGCCGCGCGTGTGTGTGTCGCGCGGACGCAGCGTCACGAGCGACCCGCCTCATACCAACTCGGGCTGGGCCTCTTTGTCTCATGAACCGACGATTGCGTTCGTTATAGTGGCGCGGCCGGAGTGTTGGCATAAGACGCGTGCTTCGGTCGAGTGTTGTAATAGCATGCAACGACCGTCTCCTCGACAGCCCGAGGGTCCTCGACGCTTCGACGAGACGGCGAGTTCTACTTTAACATTTAGATTCTTGTGCATTATGGACTCCGTGTCAAGATTGGGAGTGGTATCGTCTTTCTTTGAAATGACAACATGCAATGGACTGCCAGCGACACCACTAGGTACAGCCAGTAAGTATATGAGTCGCTAATAGGGAAAGGTATAAAATATGCAACATGATGACTATTTATGCTCGATAGTGTAGAGCAACAAGTGTGATCTTTATCGTTCGTTTGGTTTCACGTGCTGTGCTTAACCTGTTCGCGTGTAGGTTCGTGTGAAGCTGTGTACAAGAGTTAGTCGCGACCGCGTCGAGCGGCGAGCGACCGCGCCGTGATCGGGAATGCAAGTGATTCGGAAACAAGCGAGAGTCATGCGGTGAGTGGAGTGTACATTGACGGGGAGCATGCAGCAAGCTCGTGTGGCGGACGTGTGGTGGGTGTGTGTCTGTGTGTGGCGCGAGCGGAGCCAGCTATGGGAGGGTGTGACAGCTCCGAGAGACGCCGCTCCGCGTACCGATGCGATTGTTAGCTCATCGTATCTATGTGGTATTTACCTTCGCACTCGCGGCTTATCGTGTAGCACGGAAAGGCTCTGTCGGAGCGGGATGTGTCGGGTAGGATCGGATCGAGTGAAGTTATTGCATCCCATATCACCTGGCTGTTAGAATTTTATACCTTTCCGTGTCGAGCGAGGAAGGCCGAACGAGCTAAGTGGACCGGCCGAGGATAATCTGGAGCATTCGTGATCACACACGTCGACATAACCGCTACTCCATATACTTAATCATCACCAGGAATGTAAACTTGCAACATGTCAGAGCTACGGAGCGAGCCGGGGGCGGGGAGCGGGCGTCGGCACCGAGCGCACGCTCTTCGCCACTACTCTAGCGTCGTCGTTACAGTCAATATGTAAAAGTGAGATAACATACCACATGGACAGAAAAGTAATATAATTACACGACGAATTACGTTCGAGCCAACAAGCTATTGCATGGACATCGGCCGGGGCGGCGGGCCCTACGGCTACGGCCCGCGCGCGCGGCGCCAAGCAGCGTACAGCGGGGCGTCACCTTGAAGCCGTCATACGTCCAGCTGCCTAACTTAAGCACACAGGTTTGCACGTCGTAAGGAAAGAACTCGACGTCGATCGAGCACGAGGACTTATAGACGGCGGGCGGCTGCCACACCACCATTCCGTTGTAGTAGACGGTGGCCTTGGTCATCAGCGTCACCTCGTAGTTGCCGTCGGCGCTGCGGACAAACAGAGCGGTCAGCGAGCGCGGTGACGGAGCTCCACGCAATTACCTTGAATCCATCGTACGTCCAGCTACCGAACTTAAGAACGCACGTTTGCTCGTCGAAAGGAAAATATTCCACGTCTATTTCGCAGGAAGACTTGTAAATGGCGGGTGGTTTCCATTCCACCAGCCCCTGATGATAGATGGTCGCCTTGGTCGCCAACGTTACCTCGAAGTTGCCGTCGGCACTGTAATGTTAACGCACGTTTACAAGCCGGCTCGCGGCCCTACCGTTCATTTGTGTCTCACGGAGTACCCTCAAGTGCGTTAGTACGAGTATGTAGTGTGTGGACCATGTCACATGTGCGGAACTTTGTGTCACTAACAGGCTCAGAACATTCGATTAGTACAGGTACGCAGGTTACTTGAATCGCGTAATAACTAATGTATCGTGGGTATTATGCTTCGCTTCAATAACTAATACCGGTACTCGCGCTGCTGTGTTTACACAGCTGCGCTACAGTACAACGCGCCGACCTAAACAACAAAAAAATACATTGTTCTGATTAATTTTAATTTTGCATTATGCGTAATAATTTATGGTCATTCTTGACAAATATTATACAACTACTCATAGCATCTACTCATTAGGTCTAGTCTCGCTGAAAGAAAACAATTAGTGAAATTATTTTTGTAATAACAGAATAAAATATCTTAATTTTTTTTTGAAGACGCTTCCGAAATATTTCAATATACTTAGGTCTTATTAAGTGATTTATCTTATTGACTTAATTACACAGATTTTAGTCGCTTCTATCATTGTTTAATTTAACACAATACAACACAACATTGAGCATGCATTTAACAGCGAAAGAAAAGGACATTTTTATTGCATCATTTATAATTTATATTTAAACGGTGTGGATGAAAACGAAGACATCCAATAAAATAATGGAAAAATATGACAACAAAAATATGAAAAGGGACGGGGTGTGCGGAACACGATGATAAGGGTTAACAAATCACAGCGCGGGGTCCATACACAGCGATTCGTCCATTCAAAGGGTCTTCAACAGAGGTGTTCCAGGTTTGAGGTGGAAGCAAAAATGTGCACATTAGAGGGGACGAAGCGGACGGGGCGGGGGCACGGGTCACGGGAAGGGACAGGAAATGAGTAACGATTGCTGTCCCGGCCATTTATCAAAGTCCAACGCCTCAAGGTGGCGGCTAGGACAAAATGAATGCCAACTACGAGCACAAAACACAAGTGGAACTTGTAACTCGAGTCTCTGGCCACTGCTCGTGTAGTTTTAAATGATTTAGTTATGAAACGTTTTAGAAAAGTATTAATTCATTTAGTTCATTCAAAATGTTAATGTTTATTTTATAATCTATTCATCAGACGAAAGTTTTGAATTAACAAGTCCTTTATCCGAATTAAAAATCTTTGCAGCCAAAGATTAATTTTATTTCGAAAAAAAATATAATGTCTAAACAAATTAAATAAAAGTAATCGTTTAAGCTTAAAGGATTACAAACTCGCACCACCTTATTTTCAAAGCAGAGACTTTAAAATTAAAACCTCGTCTTTAATGGAAATTTTATTCTTAGAAGGAAAATCGATGGGCTAAGGTGAAGGATGCAAGGAGACCGTTAGGAGAGAAAGGAGGCGTATTTGTTCCCTTGATTTTTCCGAAACCTCGCAAGGTTATCCCTCGAGAGTACACAGGTAATTGCAAAATGTTTTCATGGTATTTTATTTGAAAACCAGTCAACAACAGTTACAATCGAAACAACACCTTCGTTCTGAACTTTGTTATAATATTATGAACGGTATTTTCACGTTCCACAAACAGTTTTGATCTATTGTTGTTTTGGGACGCTATTGCTATTGAATTCTTATAATTGATGGTTGATAATGTAAATTACCCAATATTATTTATCATTGTTTGTTTTATTTTCATTCATTTCATCTATTGTTTCCATCTACCACAACTACGTGATACTGTGTATAGCTAAGTTTTTTAACCTTTATAATATCTACGGAAACCAAATCGTGGCTATGTGATATGATATAAAGGGTGGAATTAAATTCCTACTCAACTACAGTTGTTGAAAATCCTATTTTTTATGAGGTTATGACGTAATTTTGGTCTAAGTGATAAATAATAAAGTAAAGGAGGGAAGAGGGGCAACACAGTAATCTCTGGGCCTCCGTCAATTAGGCCGGGTACAACGCAGAATTCACGGCTTATTGGTTTTTGTGGGACAATGCTATGCTTTTGTGAGCCTTTATCGCTAAGATTGTACTGTAAGTAAAATACGATTCGTTTACAGGCTTTGTTTCGTTCTTTCAACGTTACGGGATTTGCTGATATTCGCTACAATAAACACAATTCGGAGTTCAGAGATAAGTTATTCGAATTGTTACTGTTTGTTGTAAAATTTTGGGTCCAAGTTTTTTTGTATGTAAACTGAGAAGCATAAAGCATGATTTGTGTTGAACAGATTGAATTGATTGATAGAAATCACGTCATTACAAAATATCCTAAGTTTAAAATTTAAATGCAATGTAATTAATACTCTGTTTTCAAAATTATAACATTTATAATTTTATTTTAACATAGGTCTACAATTGCACAAATATAACGTCGACAAAAATTTAGTAATTTATATGTACTTATATGTTTTCAAGTAATTGGTAACTATGGGTATTTGTGAGGATGTCAGTGTTGGGTGGTTCGATGGTGTTGGTGTAAAACATAAGGGCACTAGCACAAAATAAGTGTAAATGGAATGTCATCTGTATTAATTCGGTACATTTTTTAGAATCTGGTAAAGCAACGAATCGTGGAGCACAGCTCAGGGCTCGGCCGAGTAGCTCTCAACTTCTTTTGTAAAACACTTGTGTTTCACTTTCGAGGCAGGCTCATATCTCACACATACTAGAAACATACTGAAAACGTAAAAATACTCTGAAATAACCCGACATACTTCTAAATAACTTCATCAGAAAAGTGTAACAAGATAATCTCGTTTACGCTGTTTGCAATATTAATCCCAACACCTTCATATTATGATTGCCCAATTTGGCCGTTTCTCTCCGAACTCGATCCAAAGTTAATTACATGTGTTACCTCGTAGTGAGCACATTTTCGTTTTCATTAGAGGCAATATAGCCAGCGACAGAATCACGGTAAATGATGCCGTCTCTTCCGTAATTAGGTTCTCCAGCAGTAAGTTAGAACAGTTTAACTTAGTGAACACCGACTTGTTTGTAGTTCGTATCGATCTTACAACTTAACTGGGAAAATATAAAAGAAATAGGAAAGGTATTGGTAACAAATCACCCGAAAAATTTACTTTGGATATTAAGTTTGAGCAGATCGCGGAGTTTTCCCTATAACTCTGTTAATGCTATCGGGGAAATTAGACGAGTATGCGGGCTCGCTAAGAAAAAATATACCTGGCGATTTTTCTCTTTTTCTTTTAGGTAACAGAATTGAAATTGCTTTTTCGTTCGAGTATTCGTTCGGTCGTGAGTTTTGTAACAAGTGACTGAGTATTTAGAATCCAGATGAATTGGTTGGTTGGCTACTGAAAATATTTTTACAGAAATATCAATTTGACTTTAAACTTTTTCAGCAAAAACTAAACGTTCAATTAACCATATTGGTTTGAAAAGTTTAACTTTTCTAATATTTAGAGGAGAGCTTTTTAGATGGGATGATTATTTTAACTATGAATTGAGAATTACTCTCTGGAGCCCTGTCTAAAACATATTAGTAAAAAGGCCTACGATTCGCTGCATCACCTTCAAAATTTATCAAACAACAATTTAACGGTAGTATTTATCAGAAGCTCATAGACATGATTTGGTCTCACTTGTTATAGAGTACGATGTCTGGTCTCCAGATGTGATCGGAGGGAACGTGGAGCATGTGCACTCCGCCGTACTCTTTGGGTTCCCAACGCAGCTTGTAGTCATACCACGACTGCTCCACCCAAAGGTTGGTTGTCATTATCTGGTTCTTGAGATTCTGTTGGAGAAAAAATCGTCTAAGTTGAAGTGTAATAACTTTTTAACGTCATAATTTACGATGCTATACAGCGTTACACTAGCTTAATATGTTCACACAGCTGGGACGCAGGAGTCCTATCTGTGTGTGAAAGTGGGCAATTGGCAGTACGGGTTTGGTGGCTGTTACATTTCTTAGATTGATTAATTCACTAGCCGTATTTAATTTAACAAAAACCCCATAATTATGTACATAGATAAACACAATTTTTCTTTTTCCCACACAGAAACCACAGTAGTAATAAGTTAATTAAACATTTGTCATACAAAGTTTCATTGGAATCATTTTGGCGGATTTGCGTTGGAAAAAGTAAAACATGAATTTGTGTGCCTATCGGTATTTAATCGGATACATTTCCAGGAGTGTGCGTTGGAATTACATGGCTTAATTCCCCGAAGCCCATTCCATCATCTGACGACGCGACGTATGGATATATATGTACCTATATTATATGGTTTATTCCGCCTATACGCACAAGTATTTCGCTCACTCATTTATTATGCGTATCTACTGCTGAGGAGTGGAACTTTTTGCCGACGTCTTGAGTTTTCTGAGAGCCTTTTCTAAACTGTGATTCTTAAACATAATAAATCCTAAGTGAATAGCAAACAGGAAATATGTTCTTCTTTTGTGTTCTAGAATTTTATCAGGTAGGTGACTCAAAGAATACTCCTGCGTTAATCCACCAGTCTCGGAACATAACATTCCTATACTCGTAATCACAACACTATGAAAAGAATTGCCAAAAAATACTTTCACCTGGGCCCATTCTCCTGTCATCCCTTTGTCGCCTTTGACTAAAAGTTTGGACACAGTTGATCAGCACAACAACACTTATAAATAAGAACTTTTATTTACTTCGTATTTTTGCTAGATGCCTCTCGAGCATTTCCCGTTTGCGGGACGTCAGATAAAGTGTAAGTAGATTATTCTGTTAGACAATATTCTGTTATTTGCCGGGAACTAATCTGTTGAATATGAGGCAGTCAGGCTTCAACATTTCACCAAGATGAGATGTTACTTTATTGTTTCAACAAATATGAGTGTTTCCGTGCGCCAAAATTACTTTTGAATAGATAAAAACGTTTCGTAGCAACACTGCTACGGCGTAGCTCAGCGTAGTGCGGCGTAGCAATACGTCGCCGAAGCCGAGCATTAGGTACTGTCATTAGATCGAGGTCTATATAAAACGACACTTTTGCCTTTACGTTCAGGGGTTATTGGCGTAACAATATAAATAAAGCACTGTTATTACTTCATAGGCAGCCAAAAGTGCCTTTATTAAGCCATTCCCGGAAGGGTTCCAATTCCAAGTTATATTTGAACTCGAAGTGGTTCAATTTAAAAGTTTTATCATTTGGAACAGGATTATAAGACGGCATTTTACTGGATTGTAAAGAAAACTCTACGAATATTGTCGCTTTTATTCAAAGTTTTTGTGCCATTGTCGATAATGGAGGTTTGACTCCGACATGCATAAAAAGTTATAATTTTAATCTTGAATTTTCTTTTCAGAGTTTCGATCGCAATCTGAATTGAGTCAGCCCAGAACTAAGCTACGAGTTTGGCAGCTTAAGCAGCGGTTTTCATTTTTAAATAGGTACTTTACTTTGTTTTTGACTGTTTGACGAGGCGAGATCCCCAAGGATCAGGCACCCTGTTGTAAAACGTTATTTGTCTTAGCTTCATAATAATCCGCCTATTGTTTTCAAAGTTTCAAGTACACCTTCAAATCAATCCCTTGTCCTTTATAGATAATCCCGCCTCCGATAATGTTTAACAACAATGAATTATTCATGACAAGCAGAAACACTGTTTTGTATCGCGAGAATTTTCGAAGTACGATACTGAGTCCGCGGACTCGGCAATACTTTGTAGTTAAAACTGTAGGCACGACACTACAATGTACATGTCGTTGAGATGTGCCGACATTTCTTCTTATGCTGCGAGTTTTTTGTAACTTAAATTAGGTTTTATTCACATGTACGTTTATTTACGTAAACTTAAACCAAATAAAATCTTTATTTACTTCTTCGTTATGTCATTTATATAACGACATGTTCGTGAAGTCACAGACAGACTGAAGTTAAACAGAAGCACTTCGAGTCTGTGTTGTTTCATTTACTCGTAGTAGAGTTGTTACTGAATAAAATATAACATAGCATCATACTTGTTATTCCCGAAGGGTTAGGCACGGTGAACCTAATAGTATACCCATATTTGCCTGATTTATATGTTAGACTTATGTAATAGGGGTTGACGCTATTGCCATCAAACGGGCACAAATCTAAACTGTCTGTTTGTTGTTTTTAATAAAAACAACTTATTGTCTTATCCAAGTAGCTAGATTTGGTCTAAAATTACATAATTCTAGAACTTTACACACTTTTAATTTTGCCAGTAATGCAATGAGATAAGCTCAGTTTAATTTAATACGGCAATAACTTCAGCTAGAGCTGGGTTTCGTAAAATTCTTTAAGTTATTGTTCACTCCGACTTGTAAGCAAAAAGGTTATTTCGAGAAGACCACCTACCAAGATACTCGTTTCAAAATATATCTGCTGTTACTACATAGGTATAATACGGGTTGGAAATATTAAACATTGACATCACGTGTGGTGAATGTGATGATTGAGTAATGGTGGTTTTTCTAAGAAACGTCGAAAAAAATGTTTTTTTTTCAAAACGTTTACCCGGAAACTGGTTCTTACTGCACTACTACTAGCTTCAAAATGTAACGTATTTCACACTCGTGGGTTTGTTCATTTATTTCCATTTCTATTCTTTCTATTTATTATTATTTTAATATGGTGGTTGTTTTTTAATCTCAGCAAAGAGGCACATGTTGACAGTTTCACTAAATGTACGAAAATATCTATATCTATATATATAAAAGAAAGTCGTGTTAGTTACTTCACTTATAACTCAAGAACGGCTGAACCGATTTAGCTGAAAATTGGCAGGGAGGTAGTTTAGAGCCAGGAGAAGGACATAGGATTTTTGTTCTTTTTTTTTTGGGTAAGTAGATAGTTAGGTTGTAGGTAGGTAGATAGGTAGGTAGGTAGTATTTAGGTAGGTAGTAGGTAGGTAGTAGGTAGGTAGTAGGTAGGTAGTAGGTAGGTAGTAGGTAGGTAGTAGGTAGGTAGTAGGTAGGTAGTAGGTAGGTAGTAGGTAGGTAGTAGGTAGGTAGTAGGTAGGTAGTAGGTAGGTAGTAGGTAGGTAGTAGGTAGGTAGTAGGTAGGTAGTAGGTAGGTAGTAGGTAGGTAGTAGGTAGGTAGTAGGTAGGTAGTAGGTAGGTAGTAGGTAGGTAGTAGGTAGGTAGTAGGTAGGTAGTAGGTAGGTAGTAGGTAGGTAGTAGGTAGGTAGTAGGTAGGTAGTAGGTAGGTAGTAGGTAGGTAGTAGGTAGGTAGTAGGTAGGTAGTAGGTAGGTAGTAGGTAGGTAGTAGGTAGGTAGTAGGTAGGTAGTAGGTAGGTAGTAGGTAGGTAGTAGGTAGGTAGTAGGTAGGTAGTAGGTAGGTAGTAGGTAGGTAGTAGGTAGGTAGTAGGTAGGTAGTAGGTAGGTAGTAGGTAGGTAGTAGGTAGGTAGTAGGTAGGTAGTAGGTAGGTAGTAGGTAGGTAGTAGGTAGGTAGTAGGTAGGTAGTAGGTAGGTAGTAGGTAGGTAGTAGGTAGGTAGTAGGTAGGTAGTAGGTAGGTAGTAGGTAGGTAGTAGGTAGGTAGTAGGTAGGTAGTAGGTAGGTAGTAGGTAGGTAGTAGGTAGGTAGTAGGTAGGTAGTAGGTAGGTAGTAGGTAGGTAGTAGGTAGGTAGTAGGTAGGTAGTAGGTAGGTAGTAGGTAGGTAGTAGGTAGGTAGTAGGTAGGTAGTAGGTAGGTAGTAGGTAGGTAGTAGGTAGGTAGTAGGTAGGTAGTAGGTAGGTAGTAGGTAGGTAGTAGGTAGGTAGTAGGTAGGTAGTAGGTAGGTAGTAGGTAGGTAGTAGGTAGGTAGTAGGTAGGTAGTAGGTAGGTAGTAGGTAGGTAGTAGGTAGGTAGTAGGTAGGTAGTAGGTAGGTAGTAGGTAGGTAGTAGGTAGGTAGTAGGTAGGTAGTAGGTAGGTAGTAGGTAGGTAGTAGGTAGGTAGTAGGTAGGTAGTAGGTAGGTAGTAGGTAGGTAGTAGGTAGGTAGTAGGTAGGTAGTAGGTAGGTAGTAGGTAGGTAGTAGGTAGGTAGTAGGTAGGTAGTAGGTAGGTAGTAGGTAGGTAGTAGGTAGGTAGTAGGTAGGTAGTAGGTAGGTAGTAGGTAGGTAGTAGGTAGGTAGTAGGTAGGTAGTAGGTAGGTAGTAGGTAGGTAGTAGGTAGGTAGTAGGTAGGTAGTAGGTAGGTAGTAGGTAGGTAGTAGGTAGGTAGTAGGTAGGTAGTAGGTAGGTAGTAGGTAGGTAGTAGGTAGGTAGTAGGTAGGTAGTAGGTAGGTAGTAGGTAGGTAGTAGGTAGGTAGTAGGTAGGTAGTAGGTAGGTAGTAGGTAGGTAGTAGGTAGGTAGTAGGTAGGTAGTAGGTAGGTAGTAGGTAGGTAGTAGGTAGGTAGTAGGTAGGTAGTAGGTAGGTAGTAGGTAGGTAGTAGGTAGGTAGTAGGTAGGTAGTAGGTAGGTAGTAGGTAGGTAGTAGGTAGGTAGTAGGTAGGTAGTAGGTAGGTAGTAGGTAGGTAGTAGGTAGGTAGTAGGTAGGTAGTAGGTAGGTAGTAGGTAGGTAGTAGGTAGGTAGTAGGTAGGTAGTAGGTAGGTAGTAGGTAGGTAGTAGGTAGGTAGTAGGTAGGTAGTAGGTAGGTAGTAGGTAGGTAGTAGGTAGGTAGTAGGTAGGTAGTAGGTAGGTAGTAGGTAGGTAGTAGGTAGGTAGTAGGTAGGTAGTAGGTAGGTAGTAGGTAGGTAGTAGGTAGGTAGTAGGTAGGTAGTAGGTAGGTAGTAGGTAGGTAGTAGGTAGGTAGTAGGTAGGTAGTAGGTAGGTAGTAGGTAGGTAGTAGGTAGGTAGTAGGTAGGTAGTAGGTAGGTAGTAGGTAGGTAGTAGGTAGGTAGTAGGTAGGTAGTAGGTAGGTAGTAGGTAGGTAGTAGGTAGGTAGTAGGTAGGTAGTAGGTAGGTAGTAGGTAGGTAGTAGGTAGGTAGTAGGTAGGTAGTAGGTAGGTAGTAGGTAGGTAGTAGGTAGGTAGTAGGTAGGTAGTAGGTAGGTAGTAGGTAGGTAGTAGGTAGGTAGTAGGTAGGTAGTAGGTAGGTAGTAGGTAGGTAGTAGGTAGGTAGTAGGTAGGTAGTAGGTAGGTAGTAGGTAGGTAGTAGGTAGGTAGTAGGTAGGTAGTAGGTAGGTAGTAGGTAGGTAGTAGGTAGGTAGTAGGTAGGTAGTAGGTAGGTAGTAGGTAGGTAGTAGGTAGGTAGTAGGTAGGTAGTAGGTAGGTAGTAGGTAGGTAGTAGGTACGTAGTAGGTACGTAGTAGGTAGGTAGTAGGCAGGTAGTTGGTAGGTAAAAGGGCATTGCAAGGCATACCGGGTTCAGCTAGTATAATATATAAAGAGCACGGAAGGTGAGTTACCCAGAAAAAATATAAATACGTATATTGTGTAACGTGGTAACAATTTCATGGAAAAGGAATACGACACAATTCGAGGAAAAAACTAAATTCGAGGACGCTCCTAAGTAGTCCATAGAGTCAATAGAATGATATATACATTCATACTATTTTCTCTATTCCAAGAATATATATCCCATTTTCTATAACCGTGTCTACGTAACACCACGCCTATAATCCCCAAAGGGTTGGCTAGAGGTTTACCTAATAGTACACACACTTTTCATGACTTATGTTTTAAGTCTCGTACATGTAATAGGGGGTAAGCCTATATCCATCACCCGGGTACTTATCTGGACTTCAAGGCTGCTGCTGAAAAAACCTCGATGGAAAAACCCAATAACATTTTGTTCGACCAGGAAATTGAAATGACATCATGCTTAGCGGTCGCACTTTGACAAACGAGGCAGTCCAACCATCGATCGTGTTGAGCAAACCGTGTCTATACATAAGCAAAGGTGATATAAACACTATGAGAAAATTGACAAACATGTCACTTTGGATCTATGTCGTAGGCCCGAAACAGACAGTTGAGGGCCGGTATCTATCATACCATTTGCTATGTGTCTGCTTATCCTATCTGACATTTGTTCTCTCACCCTGTCAGCTTCTTACAGAACTTTGGCAATAAACATTTTGCGCCTTTGTTTCGGTAAGAAGTCGTATATTGTTTCGTTTGCGGATAAGCATTATTTTGACGTAGATTTTGGTAAATTGGGTATGATTGTATTTCAGTCAGGGTAAACAATATTTGAGGATTGTCGCTGTTTAGCTTACTAGATGTTATAAGTTTAATTTTATGAACGCATCACATAATACCAAGCCAAACAATAAACCTTGCTATTGTACATCTACGTTTTTCCCGGTATTTTTAAGTTCTATTTATATAATGCGATCAACCGTGCCCAAATCATGATTCCAGGTTGGTAGGGAAAAAACCTTGATGGATAAATCCGACATCGTGGGAGCCGAATTAAGGACCTAATGCTTAATAATAGCGCCTTACCATCGAGGTGTTAAAAAAGATAAAGTGATCTATAACTTTTGAGGTAAGTACTGTAATTTTATTTTATAACAATGTAGAGGAATAATTCTAATAAGTCACTTTAATAATTAACACTTAGCTTTGAGCTTCACCGATGATAAGTTGCGTGAATTGCTTGTGACTTCGGAACTTTAATTAGCTCGGTTAGCTGAATTATCTACTTTATCAAAGTTTGAACTAGTGATGTAATAAGTAGAGGTCCGTATAACAACGTCAAATATTTTATAGGAAATAGTTAAGATTGTCACGCCATGTGAGGGGCGAACATATTTAAATGTAGTGTGTACAGTATTTGAGCCAAATGTCTTTCTTATTTTGTAATATCAACATGTTGTATCTTTGTTTCCTATATTTTTCGTATTTACATAACCCATGTCAGGCCAAAACGTCGTTCGAACAGTTCCTTTTTATCAGTTCAGATATTCCAAGCAAGCGTTCGTAAATACATCATTTTATTAGATACTTAACATCTCTTCGGATGATATTTTAAGACGCTTTTATCTTAAAGAAATCTCTGACGGTGAATATTTTATTTTCCACCGGGCTACGCTATCACCGACTGTGTTTTCCCAAAGGATATTAGATTTCTTTCACACGACAACCGAGAGGTGTGGATAACTTTGCCTGTGTTTGCTTTTCCTCGACGACTACACTGACCAGAGTAAAGAAAAATATTCTCCGCGAAGATAAATTGCGTCGTCTCCAATTAAGCCAAGGAAAATGCTTTTAGGTACGCAATGTAGCGGTGTGTAATGTAGTTCATTTTCTAAGCAATTTATTACAAAAATATTAAAAATTGTCACAGAAACATTTTTGATAAACCATTACAAGTAGGTACAATGTACCTGTCCAGAACTATAACTAGAAACTCGACGTTTTCATATAAAGTTTCTAAAATAAAATAAATTTCCTGGCCAGCGCCGAACGTGCACGGGCAACGCGGAAATGAAAATCGTATAAAAAGTAAGGGTTACGCTATGTTAGCATTTTCACGCCGGTTTGTGAATGAGGGAAACATGATATGTGTTAGTTGTTTTATACCACGCCGAGTTGCGCGCTCGCTCGAAGACGGAAATTAAAAGTAGCCGCCGTGGTTTCACACTGTACAATGCATGGAATGGCCCCGTTTTAAATTACGTCGACCACGTGAAGTCTACACGGTCTACATGTATAAGTGATACATTGGTATTACCACCGAACATCCCTATTTTCAATTATATACGTCCCTATCCACTTAACCCAGTTACAGTTGACTTTTGGGGAGTGAGTTTGATCAATCTACATAAACTTTGCTAAAATGTTGTTCGAACTTGTTCCTAAGATAATATTTCACGCGAAATTCGCTGTGACATCTTGATAAGTACGTGATAAATACACTCGATAAACGGGCCTGCGTAGGTAAGTAAAAAATATTAAACAAAGAGGCTAAAGGTAAGAGTCGGGCAGGAAGTTGTCGTGGAGGTAATTCTGTTTCGTTAACGAAACACACAGCGCACACGGTCGTGTTCTGGCGTCGTAAATTGTTTTGAGAATAGAGCAAAATGTTTTTGTATTCGTATGTACAGAAAACATTTTTCCTAATTGTGTGTAAAAGATTTTTTGCCACATAGATTAAGTGGACAGTTAGGAGCAGAGGGGACAAAGAAAATGAATACATAAAAAAAAATGATACAAAAGTACGTAGTTACTAAAAATACGTGTAGTATTATTAAAAATCTTGACATAAATACGTAGGTTTGCTCAGGTATTACAAAACTAAAAACCCAACGTTGTATGGTACGCGGCCGAAACGGTTTTAGCAACAGAGGAAACTGTGTTTAATCAAAATATTTTATAGTCTTTGCTAAAGAACGTATTTCGCAATATACACTAACAAGTACTTATATTTCGTTTAAAACCTTACTTTAGAGCACGGCACTGGCATTTTCAAACTAATGAAAGAAAAAAACAGTAGACAATTTTATTCCGGCTCTTTTCTCTTTGGGAAAATAGGTCGCTTTTGTATATCTTCGCCGTGTCAGGTGGTATAGACTAGTAGCTGACACTGCTTTGCTTTATTAGTAATTAAAGCGTACCGCTGTAGGCATAATTGTGTTTGCGTGTCGGCCGTGCTCACCCCTGTGGTGCAAAGTTTAAGGGGATTAGAGAGCTTTACAGTTTATGTTCGTATTGTATTTCATTCTAAGTTAGGTATGAATAAGGTCGCCCTATCTTTATTGCCCGAGCTTCTAAAATTAACAAAATTATATTTAACTAGCTGTTGCCAGCGGTTTCGCCCGCTAAACCTCGAAAATTATCCCACGGGAAGATAAAATCGGGATAAAAATAAAAATCCTATGTGTTAAGCCAGGTTATAAACTATCTGTGTACCAAATTTTATCCAAATCCGTTTAGAAGTTTTTGCGTGAAAGTGTAACAAACATCCATTCATCCATCCATTCATACATAGGTACTTACAAACTTTCCCGTTTATAATATTAGTAGGATACAAGTTATTGCCGAAGAGAAGCTCGTGGCTAAATAAAAACCGCCACTGCTCGGGTTGATCTACAGATATATATATAAGCCGCGCTTGCCTAGGTTGTCCCGAGGATGGGTGACCACCTATTAAATACCTATTAAGTTTCCTTCGTGGCTTGGAAAACATGTTAGGCCGTTCATTTGAATATGTTTGGCAGTCGTTACAGGTGGTCAGTGGCCCAGCAGCAACCAGCCTTTAGCCTTATTAAGGTAAAGGCGACGAGGTAGCAGCGGTATTTACTGAGTAAAAATGATGAAAACCACCAAAACAACCGTCTCTGTTCAAACAAAGTCAAGAATGCCTTTTTCATCAAATAATCACTCTTGACACTTGTATGAACTGAGACGGTTGTTTTGGTGGTTTGAATCATGACTACTCAGTAAACAGACAATTGTTACTGCCGCGAATCCCATTTTTGCAAAAAACGTAAGGAAATTCGAATTTCGCGGGCCATCTCGTCGCCTTCATTTTAAGGGTTTATCATATTACTAGCAGATGCCCGCGGCTTCGTCGCTTGTCGGTTATCGCCAGGAAAAGGAACCATGAAATTTTGATCCCGTTCCCGCAATCCATTAGAACCTATTCCAGGGATAAATTAATATACTAAAACCACTCTATCCATTCGTGAAAACAGCATGAAAATCGGTGCAGTAGTTTTTGAGTTTATCGCGAACAGACAGACGCAGTGGAGGACTTTGTTTTATAATATGTAGTGATAGGGATTACTCAACATTAATTGAATTATTATGGATGTCAAATAGACAGTCGCTCTATTTAAAATATTTGTATTCAGCTGCATCTGGTTAGGCTGGAGACCACTCCAACAGAGTTAGAAAAGGGCTAGGCAGATGATGATGAGAGCTTATTACTGAAGGTATTACGCCCTTATTAAAGTACCTAATCATTCACCAACTACCAAACAAAAACTCAGTAAGATTGATTGAGTGGATATCGGATCTCATTGAGCGTCGAACAATTATAGCAACGGAAATATAAATTATTTGTAATAGAACAAAACAGCTACGTTATACTTTTTTTATTATAGCTAGCCTGTGTTGTCCCACTGCTGAGCAAAGGCCTCCCTCCATTCCTTCCAACGGTCACGATTCAGTGCAATGTCTCTCCAATTCTCAAGGAAGACATCCAGTTCGTCCCGCCATCTCCTTCGTGGTCTGCCACGACCTCGCGTCACTGTTTCAGGGCACCAATCCTGAGCTTTACGGGCCCACAGCTCGTTCGGTATGCGACAGACATGTCCTGTGAATATTTGACATGTTCATGATGACATGTCCATATTTAGATATTTAAATTCAGTCACGAGTTGAAGTATTGCACCGAGGGTTCCGTACAAACTTATAGGTATTTCGTTATTTAATAACATATTTTCGATAATATTTTTTTTTCCTTTACATGTGCTGTTATTCTAAGTCAACGAAAAGTAACCAGGTTTTGATATCATTGTGAAATCGCAAACAATGCAATATAAACCGTCATAAAAATTTGATCGCATTTATTTGCAAGTTTAATTCTTTCACTGCTCTTAACCAGTACCAGACTTAAGTATTTGTTATTAATTTCAGTTTGATACCTTAACGCGTTCCCGAGAAAAAGGTTCTTGATATACAGAGAGACTGACAACAAAGCGATCCTATACTGCGGTTCCCTCATAAGTCGTCAAAAGGGAGCCTTAAAAATTAAGTTCATTGAATAAAATCTATTCTCAGTACAACTCTGCATTACAGGGAATATTCATTCAAATACGTTCAGACAAATTACGGTTTTGTGACAAAGTTAATAGGCTCCTTTGTGACCTTTTGACCTATTTAAGGTCGGGAACCAAAAGGCGCGTAGTCGGCTTTTATTTTGATTAACTTTGACTATACACGTAGCTAACAAATAAAATACCCAAAGGGGCTTGTTTGTGCTAAAACTTTTTGACCCTAACATGTGTTTAAAGTCATAGAAATGTCGAGAAAATAAAGAAAATATTTCATTGAATAACCAACACGGTATTACAAATTCAATTTAATTTACATATATATGTAGACAATGTCTTTATTCGGCGCGATGTTGCATACAAATGCTTGCTGGTTTGTTTAGGAATATTTTTTGTTCGTTTTTTAAGCGTTTATTTGACTGACAACAATTCTGGTAGCTACTCGTATTACATCGAAAACGCTTGAATTTAAAATTTCGAAATGCGCGTTTCAAACCATGTAACTGGGAAAAGGACTTTGTTACAAGCTTTTATTTAACTTGCAACGTATGTTTGTTTGTAAGTATGTTCGCTCGGATTCTTTCACCTCAATTTTGAAGCAGAATTGTCTTCTACCAATTGTGCTGAAATTTTACATGCATATATGTAGATATCACGAGACAATGCAATATTATGGTGAGATAGAGCTGACCTCATGATGGAGCTCGAAGGTGGCCATAGGAACTCCGTTATAAAACGACATAACCCCATCAAGTTTGGGCTCGTATGATTCGCCTTGACGAGTATTTAGTCTTAAGATGGTATCTAGGGCCTGATGATGGAGCAGGAATGTGGCCATAACAACTCCGTTATAAAACGACATAACCCATCGAGTTTGGGCTCGTATGATTCGCCTAGACGAGTATTTGGCCTTTAGATTGTATCCAGGACCTGGGTGGAAGGTCACGCATCTTTTGATACAGAATCTTCTGTACCCTGTGTTCACAAAATAAATGAATTTGAATTTGAATTTGGAAGAACGGCTGCATCAGCTTAATCAATCAAATATGTAGTTTAATAGTTTAACTTTTTTAATTACTAATGTTGTTCTTTTCGTGTTTTGTATCTAATGTACATATTTGAAAAAAAAAATAAGTAAATAATCTGAAATGATTGTCTTTAATTTATAAAATTTTGAGTGGCAAGATTTTATATCACAGATAACAAAGTTACATCGATAACTAAAAAGTAATAAATAAATTTAAAATAAATAACTTTTTAAAAACAAGTTTTTATTTAAATGCGCCAAAAAGAATAAAATAACTTTTCCTTTAAAAGTTTTACTATAAACTTATAACGTCATCACACAATTGATATGACATAAAAGCGTCGCGAGATTTAAGTAGGTACATGTATTTACTAGATAAGATTGAAGAGTTTAAAAATTAAAATCAATCAGATAAGCAGTTACTACATTTAGGTAATTGTCTATCTTCGCAGGTAAATCTCGCGACAATCTTTTTAAAAAGTTATTTGTTTTAAATTTATTTAGTTTTATTTCATAAAGTTCAGTTCACGAGAATTTACTATTGACAATGCTACACGTAGAGATTTTTCTAAGTATGTATCAATTTTCAACAGAAGTCGGTGCATGGGAATGAAGACATTTGAAACGTGAGTTATCGTAAATCTATTATTTGTTGAATAAAGAGGTATTTTAATATTATACGAAAAAAAAAAATTGTCTATTTTAAAAGGTTGAATGAAATAATAAAACGATAAAGACATATAGGTACATACATCTCTTCTTTTCTGTAGAAAATAATTCTACTGTACGTGTGTATGTCACCAAACTCCTCCTAAACGGCTGGACCGATTAAGATGAAATTTTGTGTGTGTGTTTCAGTGGATTCGAGAATGGTTTAGATTCACAATTGGAACCGGTAGGTGGCGCTGCTGTCCGGACAGGACGACGTCTGCCAGGTCCGCTAGTAAAGATTTAAATTTATATCCGAATGTTAATATTTTTCCTGAGACATAACTAAAGACAAACCTAGCTAGCTGAGCAGAAACTTTCTGAACTTAAGTAAATAAGAGGAGCAAGTAAAAGTGCTTTCAAAGAAATAACTTTTATAGTGGTTCTGTAATACTATTATTTATGTATCTTTGAGCTATGAATTAGTCTTATATTAGCTTAGGTATAGATAGAAAAGGCGTGTTTTACTGCACACACAAAAAACCCAGATAATATAACAACACGCCTTTAATCTCCGAGGGGTTAGGTAGAAGTGTCTTTTTCATGTCCCATGTAATAGGGACCAAGCCATCAACCCAAAAACACCCAGATAATTTAGGTATGCGGTAGATAATGCCAAACAATATCTTGTGCCGTTTTTATTTTATCCGGTCTATCCGGGATTATGAAGCAGTTCGGTTTCAGAAACGACTTCTGCAAAAAAGACAATTTTGTTCACGTCCCTAGAATTGATCTGAAAGAATATTGCCAGTGGTTAGCCTGTTCGGAATTGGCGACAGGTGTATAAGATGAAAAACGATAGCAAACGTGACTTTTAAACATTTATCGGTCTCTTTGAAACATTTTTGGTTTCATGAAAAAACAAACGCGTGAAAAATAAAGAAAATGTTCGTTTAATTCTGAGAAAGCAATGCTACAAATAGATAAGTTGGCTAGTTGTATTTGCTAACAGAAAAATTGCACGTAATAGGTATGTTTACTGACTAAAAAAAATTGATTATAATTAGTCCGTTTGTTAGATTATCGAAAAATATTCTAAACGTATTGTTTTTGTTTTATCAAATCAATAAAAGTTAACGAAAATAAAACGCGTCAAAGATTTGAGTGGGGGTTTTTGACGTCACTCACCGGTAAAAAATGTCATACTAATGTCCTAGAATATTACGTCACACGAGTTTTCAAAGCACGTTATCGTCTTCATTGTTTGCTTACGTGAAAAGAGAAAAAATATGTGTCCAATATTTTTACCCGACTGCGGCGAAGCCCATTAGGAGGGTTATGTGTTTGGCGTGTATGTATGTATGTATATCCGTTTCTTTGTTCGCTCATAACTCCTAAACGGATGAAGGGATTTGAATAAAATATACGTCGTTGGATTCGTCTTGATGACGCGAGTGTCACTGGCTACATTATAATTAAAAAACAAAGAAAAATTGTGGACTTTGGGGGCCATATCGCGGATTTGAAAAAAAAAAATCCTTTACCATCGAGTAGGGTATCAAAATAAAGGGTTTTAAAAGGAGATTACAAAAATATACGACACTTATATGTTTAAAATAAATTCAAAGTCACAAATCCTATAAACAAACACAAAAGTTAAATCTTTGCTACTTTAGAAATCCATCTGACGGACTAATTAGATTTTTTGTCAACTAGCCTATTGGAAATTACATCAACTAACCACTCGACACCTACTCCAACTGACTAAACAGTAAGCTTTTGTCTTTGTGTACAAGCTGTGAGCACAAACACAAAAATAAAAGTTCATGTGACCAACGACCTCGTGTCCTGTGACTCTGTTTTGTTTTTTCATTTTCACTTGAACCAACAAAGTTTGCTATGGTTGCGAACTTATTAGCAACGTGAAACCAAACATGTTCTGATTTCCCAGAAGAAAATTCGCAGAATTTAATTTGAATTCTAAGATAAAGAATATGGAGGTAAGTTCTGTGTTCTTGTGTTTTAGTAATAATTTTATTAAACTACAAAAGTGAATCATGATGTTTAGTGTAACAGGGTCGTAGATAGGGACAGTCAGAGGCTAACTTTGTTTTTATTATGTTTGTGGTACTTCACAAAAGTTTACAGCCTCCTTTCCGAGGCTATCATCCTCGCTCAAACGAGGGTCATCTCGTTACTTCCCGTTAAAGTTACAGAAAGGTATATAATAATATCCGTATGGTGGAATTCATGAATAAGCCCATTATCTGCGGACGTGAGTAGACGTTGTGTTGGAGTCACGTGTGGGCGAGATGACGGCTGTCGGCGTCGCCGCTATTGTTCAGGGATTGGCATTGCGATACTGACGCCTATAGCCGCCTGACCTGAGACCCTAATGACAAAACGTTGCGGTGCGACGGCCACACTATTAGCTTAACCGCTTTAGTAAATCTGCTTCTATTGTGTTTAGGTAATTAATAATTTCACCTGCACCGTGTAGACTGATATTCCTCTGGTACCTACGTAAATGTTAAGGTAAAAGAGCAACGGGAAAACTTTATTTTCCGACTGAATAGATTAATAAATTTTCTACCTCAGCACGCTGTTGTAAACTACAGAGGTAGTTAGCAACAATGTTTAAAAGAACTATCTGGTAGCAAGAAAGAAATCGTCTTGCGAACTTCTGTCGATATTGATTAAAGGGAAAAAACTCAGAAGGCGTATCAATAGTAAGTCACAGACATTGAGCTTGATGCTCATGTCCATACGTCGTCGTCTGGGAATATTACACGTTTCATCTGTCTCTCACTTTCCCCTTCCAATATGTTTATTTGTGACGAACAGTACAGTACCTCTTTATTGCGCCAGCCAAATAATATAACATTTGTTTTTTGACAGATATTGTTTATTTACCATCTTCCGTTTTGGCATAATAAATCAGAAGGCTCCGTATTGTTATTGTTTTGTAAGAGAAACTTCCTTATTAGGTTTGGAGAGCAAATTCATTTAAATAAATTTTCTTAAATATCTTCGCAGAGAAGTAAGTATTCAGTGGGTCAAAAGGAAATGAGTTTTGTTGTTTGTTGTTTTTTGCGCTAATGAAACTGACAAACAATTATTTATATTAGTTAAAATCATATTCACAACTCTATACAACCCATCACATGTGTGTATTGCATGTAATGTACTCGTACATATCAGTCAAAACATTTAGTGTCAAACGTGAATAATTGGATTTTCATCACTAATGTACAAAATATCCCCGTTGTATTGTAACGAGGTGGTGTCAGCAACTCCACGTAAATAAACTAAACTATATCGGCAACACAGTCAGATGTTATTACCGTTTGAACCTGTACCAACTGGCTGGACGATTGACCTCAATTCATGGAATCCTTGTATGGACAAAGGGAATTGAAATGTAGGCAAACTGAAAATTTAAAGGTAAAATCGGAATCCTGAAAATCGTTCATATATTGATAGTCAATTAATGGATTTCTGAATATTTCGTAAACAAAATAATATAATGTAATTGTTAATTGTTTGTTTAAGCCCGATAGGGATATATATCTATAACTACAGTTTACCTACCTATATATAGTTTAGGTACTGTAACCTTTGCTAATGGTTTGTTTTGGCTTTAAAAACAAGTCACTATTCTAAGTGGCACTTAAGATACATCGTAATAAGGGTTTTTATCCATTCAAGAATCTACACTAATATTCTAAAGAATAGTTGTTATTTCCGAAACTGCTCACCCAATTAAAGAAAAATCTTTTGTTGATGCAAAGCTACACTGTCACCGAGTGCCATAAGTCTCGTAGTAATAATTCTGCGACGCAGACGTAGTCGCATGCAGAAGGTAGTACATATAACATTACACCTGTAATCCCCGCAGGGCTTAGGCAAAGGTGTTGTACTCATTAGTGCACCCTAATTTAGCCAGTTATATTTAAGTCCCATATAATAAGGGCGATCCTATTGCCATCAACACACACAAAATCCGGGATTAAGATAGTAACCTACAAACTATTAAGATTCTATTCTTCGTCTTTAATGGACTTATAATTAGGTATAATCTCCTCCGCCATGCAGTCTAACCAACCATGTCGGATCCGCCCGGCCGCCATTGTTTTCAATCTCATGCCATCCTAACCCGTGATTGGTGTAATATTTGCACACCACATCGTCGGAATCTGCGTCCAGTATTCGATAATCTTGGCCGTCGTGTTCGTAATAATAGCGGTCAATTCCCTACTGTTACGGCTGATATCGAATGTGCGGTAACAGGGTCGGTAGATATTGTAGGCGGTGGTACACTTTGATAATTTCCGGTGAGAGACCGCTCAAAGACTTTTTCATTTACGGAGGTAATTTGGTACAGCAGTGGGTTTCGGTAGGCGGTTATGAATAATTGATTTTCGTTAAAAAACATAGTTGCTTTGTAAAGATAATAATTTGAGACAAACTCTATTTCTGGTCCCTTTGCCAATATTTAGTCGTGTGTGAGTAAATATTATATTCATGCTTCGGTTGCTCGGACTCGATAAATAGTATTTCATCCCTTGAGATGAAATACTATTGGCCGTTGACTATCGTTTGCGGGTAGCAAGAAGCCCCGAAGTCTGACAAGCAGGCTTTTCGAACAGTTTCGTGTTATCCCATAAATTTTAATGGGGGGCCAAATAGTCATTGGATTAGTGTAAATACTCTAAATAATATACAACTGCGGTTAGACTGGAAACTAACCCAAATATTTTTGAAGAACGGCTAGGCAGATAATGCTCCAGTAGAAATGTTTATGTTGTGACCTCCAAAACCGATATCAGAGGCAGGAAAGCCTGCAGACCTGGATAAAGCAAGTTACTCAAAAGAAAATGTCGAATCAAAGCCAGCTAGAGAAAGAAAGTCCGTTAATAAATCGACACTTATTAAGTATTTATAAACGTTATAAATAAGCTCTATGTCAACATTGACCTAGATAATCTAAGATTCCAAAATTCGTATTTTACGTTCCATCAGTCTCGTAGTAGAAAATGTTAATAATCTGAAGAATCTGTATATTTATCAATGAAAAATATTGAAATCAGAATAAAATATGTAACAGTGTTATGTTTTTTTTTTTAACTCTCAGTTAGATTATCTTCAAACTATCATGAATACTATCAGTCAAACTGATGGCCATCATAAGAGTGAAAAGCGTGACATAAGAGCGGCACATTATACATAATATGTATGTACATAGTTTAACGACCAGCACTTTACATGATTGATTAGCTCCTTGATTGATAATATTATGGCTGATAGCTGATTCCCCGGAAAAACATTTTCACGTTCTTGCAATATAATATTATAAAGTGCGTACACTTAAACAAAACGTTCTGTGTGAAGTAATTAGGTGCTCGGAAATTATAATGTCTTCCCATAATTCTGGCCATAACTTTTACTGCTTACATAATAATATCACACGTTATACATTACACACACAACCAACGAATTGTAGGTAATTACCTCAACAAAAGACTCGTGAGGATTATGACCAAGAAGGAGGATTGAATAAATATCGAAAGAAATACAATTCCTTTTATACGAGTGATTTATGGTATCTGATTTGAAATACATAAGGGGGAGACAGAGGGGCACCTAGCCTGGGTAGCTGGGGAGAAGGTGTGAATACGACACTTGCTACGTTATATACCCATTATCAGCAGTAGCAGTTACAAATGATTCTAACTGAGCTATGTATCTGAAGAAACTGGGTCGCAGCCTGAGGCGTTGATGCAATTCACGTCTATTTAAATTCCAAATGCGGCGCGCAACTGCAAGTAAAGTATGCGTCCACACTGCACCCTCCACTGTCATGGATGTAGGTCAGTCTACTGGGCTTGCATATCAGTGCCGTGTGTCTGTCCGAGTGTTTACACAGGGGACTCGTCGGCGTGGGGCACTGGAGACGGCACACGTAAGGAACACTTACGACGTCGATGAGTTGACTGAGTTTGAGTTTGATGCAGACTCGCAGCACGTCTGTGGTGTTGACGACGGGCCGCACGAGCTTGTTGTAGTTGGAGAGCAGGTCATCGTAGAGGCGCTTGGCGTCGGGGTTGCCGGCGGTGGCGGCGCGGAGCAGGCAGGTGGCCGCCAGCCACCACACGATCGCGGCCATCAGCTCGGCGGCATCGTTACGTAAAGCTCGGGACACGGGCGGGTGGCCCGGGCGCGGCGCGTCGCTGACTGCCGCCCTGCGCGCCCCAACGTTACCCCGCGCGCCCCCTAACTCTCCTAGCTTATGATATTATACGCAGAACTGACACTGCTTTTCAGATTTATGCAAAATTTAAGTGCGCTGGTTTGGTTTTGTGATTTCTGCTGTACGGTTTAAACTGATGCAGTAATTCTAATGTTATGTTTTTTATTCATTAGTCGCATCTACTTATTCACAGCCCTGTATGTCTTTTAACAAGTATAACTGCCATATTGCATTGAAAAAAGGTATATTAGTTAAGCTCATTTTGCATAAATGGGGCCTTAAAGGCACCATTTCAAGATAGGCTTGGCATATTTTTACAGTTCAATACTTAATTATAATTATGTGTTTTGTGATTGAATTTAAAATTACCAACATAGTTTATATGTTCCAAACTTCCAACTTTTACTAACCGTTATGGATCTTTGTCATCTGACATTAAATATATAAATTAAATTAAATACTAAATACATACATAAATACAAACTTATGGCATTTTCTTATCATATGAAACAGTACCTATATTTAATACAGTATGTTAGGTTAAAAGAGGGACATATAGTACGGGACGTGTAGTTTATTCAGTAATAAATTCTCGTCCCAAATATGTAAAAAACTATAACCTTAATTTGTATCTGGAGAGCGTGCATGACCACAATTACGTAATTGTGGTCATGCACGCTCTCCAGATATCACTTCATTAGATGTTTCTTTTTCGCCACTGTCCTACGCCAGTTTTAAATATGAAGGGAAAATGGATTATACCTAAAACTCATTGACCCGCGCACATTTTCTGTGATAAGTGCAAGGGTTACGAGACTTTTCCAAATAATATGGTTCTAGACAGATACCAGACTTCATTTATCAGTATTTTTTTTGTTTATATTTTACTAGCCGATGCCCACTGCTTCGAACTCGTGAATGTCGGTTAATTACATGCTAAAACCTTCCTCGAAAACCACTCTACCTCTTGGTAAAAACAATGTGAAAATCGGTGCAGTCGTTTTTGACTTTATCGCGATCCTACAGACAGACAGACGCGGCGCAGGACTTTGTTTTATAATATGTCGGTAGTGATTAGTATCATGTTAGCATGCCCTATTGTGGGTTTCTATATGGCCCTCGTTTAAACTAACATATTGAATTATAAACTACCCTTTCACCTCTCCGATTATCATTGATATTAAAGTTAACAACATAAAGCTTTTCAACGACAATGTAAAGATCGTTGAGACGTCCCGCGGGGCGCGTGACGCCGTGTGCCTGCCTGGTCTATGTCCGTATCCCGCAGCCTCCCTCTACGAGTATAAATACGCGAGTCGATAGCGCATCGCATTCATCTGACCGGTGTTCCCAACGCTTACAACACAAACCTTTTACCACTTAAGTAACAAACTACTTCGGATAATGCGGGCTCACTTAATGCACTGTCCGCAAACTTATCACATTCCGCAAAGTTCGCCCACACTCCCTACTTTACGGACACTGCAACTAAGTCCGGTATACAGTATTCATGACTTAACAAGGCTAAGATCAAGTTTTCAATCGATAGTTGACACAAATGGAGGACAAATATTTGCATTGTCGGTATTAATACGCGAAACGCTCAGCTGCATGTAAACTGCCTAATTTACGATGCCTATTGCCTTGATATTTAATTACTTGCGACTGGAATTTCCATGGAGCGATATAAATATGATATTTACGAGGAGTGTGCGGGGATGGTATTACGACGCGTTATGATAAACGCGTAATTCGCCACATAAATTATGAGACGTAGCCGCGTGCTTTCATAGCCACTGGTGCGGCGCGGCGTACCAACATCAAATACTTTATAATAATAAACAAGCCTACGAAAACTTTTTAATTGCTATGAACAGCAATTAAGGAAAGCTTTAATTCTTTTTTGAGTTTAATATTCTCTCATCTTCATCGAACTGGATCTATCGCAAATAATTTGCTGAGTGAGAAACCCCTTTTTAAAGTCTGGACTTCAAAAGAACCGCAAGAAACTAATTAGGAAGGAATTCAATAAAGTTGCCTTTATTGAATAAAACGAACCATGCGATATGAGAGTAATAGCGATGAATATTCTTAGAAATAAATGTATTGCAGCTTTAAAAAGGGTAGGACTTCGATGTGCATGGACCGAACACGACTACACTATTTATGACATTGGTTTACTTTTTACTAAGTCCTGTGGTGCGCTCTTTTTGTTTTGTTTCTATTTAATTAATTCCTTTGATTTTAATCTATTTCACTGTTTTCTTTTTTTGTGAAGAAATTATGAGTTTTTTATAATATAGAGCAAGTTTACTTCATGTAACTACCGAGCTATTCAGGAACAATAAAATCAAAACTTAAAAGGTTACAGATACTTATTATAGGAACTTAACCGGTTATAAAGTAGGAAAGGAGCAATGCGATGAACAAATGAGTTTAAGATGTAAGTAAATAACAGAAGACAAAAAACAAAGCATCAAAATTTACTTAAGTTACAAACGTCAGTCATAATCTTGAGTTTTAGCGGAAAGTAAAAAGGGTCGTGAGATTCTCGTATCCTTCAGATCCGACGCCTCCGAAGCATAAATCAAAATTACATGAAAAACATCTTAGATTCATAACCGCGGTCTCTCCCTCGCTAGAGGAAAGTTTTCACTTCGTATGATATATTATACATTGTGTACACAGAAATAAATGAATAAATGGACGATATCAATACGTTTGGACAGGTGACGCGAAATGTTGAAGAAATTCTGGGTAGTTCGAATTCCAGTGACGCGCGAAAGGTACTTCAACTTTGAAATATAACGTAAATGCTTTATATAGATTTATAAAATAGGTTATTAGGTAAAATAACATTAACGACAGCCTTTACCTTCTAAACGCCTTAAATATCAACACAAAAAGGAAAATATTTTGAAGGAAAACCTTTGTAGAACCGAAACGACTTAATTAAATGTCATTTTCTGATATTTATCATCATTTTCTATAGAAATAAACGTAGCTCAACAAATAATTTTGAGTTCATTATTTAAATTTAATTCCGCGTTTGGGGCCCTTTAGAAGGCCTTTGGAAGGGGGGGTTTGTGAGATGGGAAAGGAAAATACTACAGTAACAATAGCGTCGGTTGTCTATACAACATTTTTATTTAAAAAAAAATGCAACACTTGAGATATTTTTTTGTGCGCAATAAGGAAAAATCAGGCGTCGTAAGACCCATACGGGTACGGCGTCTTATTGCGCCTTTTATAAATATTACTCCACTCGTAAAATAATCCATGTTGTTGTTACATCTATTTAGAAATTTCAGAATATCTTCAGTATATATATATGCCCCTATATACAATCTATTATATGTATTCGTTATCACAAAATGGGAAAGTAAACAATAATCGTCCACAGAAACGGTTACAGAATCACCTGTCCTGTGTTCGATTATCTCTAAAACATTGGCGTGAATTTCTCCATCAGAACTCATTATTATACGATTGGAAGCGCTTACTCTCGTCACAATCAGGGTGGCTAAAGCAAAAAGCATTTGATAAGAGGGAAGGAGCTAAGGGGTTCTGAGGGCCCTATAAAGAGTCAAAGCGTTTTCCCCACTCCTGTGCCTATAGACATAAACCGTATAAAAATGTTACGGAGTGCTCAAGATGTCGCCTGCAACAACGTTTAGGAAAATTGCATTGAAGAAAACTTATAGGATCTATTAGCTTTCAGCGTATGAAGCAAATATTTCACAGAGCTTTCTTCTTTTTAATTTATCTGTCGGCTTAAACGCTCCGACCTATTGCAATTTGTTTTTGTGTAAGCCTTCCTGGTGGGACGAGTTAAGGAGTTTCATGTCAAGGTCGATTGCGCGACGACGCCATGTCTGTTTTCGGGTCTCTCGGTCCCTTTCCTTGCAGAGTAGATACAACATAATGTATATACATATAGGTAGGTAAATACTTATCAGGTTTTGTTAGACCATGAACTAATCCAACGCAGCTGCTGTGATATTTTTTTATTTTGCTTTTTTATAAAGTTAGGTGATTGTTGTGAATAAAGACATTGCACTCGTTTTTATTTACTACGAAAATAAAATCTATTCTCATTATTTAAAACCTCGGAATAAAGTATGATAAACTATAAACTCGAAAAAGGTATGACAAATATGAAATCAATTCTAGTTATATCTGTAAAGATATATTGTTTTATTAAAAGGGTATATATTATCTACAAATAGACAGGCAAATACCGCTCATGTTTCGATAAAAACTCACACTACAGTATCAAAAGAATTAGAAGGATGTTGGGATGATCTTCAGAGTTGATATAATTGCCTTCAAAATATCTGAGTTGTTTATTTGCACGATGTGCTCGATTCGGAAGAAATCGCATGGCATGATTGAAAGACTAGAATAATCTTCTACAGTGGTTCTATTCTCAGCTCTAAAGTGGGTCGCGCTAGCAGCCTAGAATCTAATCGCAGCATTGTATTTTAGGGGATATTTCCACAAAACTTTCATGAGATGCTATTTTCTGACATTTTCGTTTCATTGGAATCTAATAAAGGCAAATAATTCAAATTGAAAAGCGATTTGAATTCTAGATGTTATTGTGTTTGTAAAGAAACAGTATTTCTTAATTTAGGTAATACAGTTTTATTGCTGTGTGGAACCTCAGGATACTATATTCATCAAGCAATACCTGCACACATCCAGGGTTTAAAAAAGGTTAATAACAGTAACAGCACTGTCCAGCAGGGCTATCGCGTATCTTTTTAAATGTCAGTGGCTATCATAATGTCCATCGTTTAACTGTCAAATTGGTTAAGGTTTAGTACAAAATGGAACCATTTGACAGACAATTGATGGACACTATGATAATCACTGACATTTAAAAAGATACGCAATAGCCCTGCAGGTCACTGTGTACGGGAGGCACAAAATTCCATTAAAAAACTTGTTAAGAACTGATGATCTAAACAAGTTTTTGAATGGATATTTTTTCTGGGTCATGCTACTTGGGGTAGCACCGGTGTCTTCTATTCTGTCACGCTATCACTTACTCCATTTTCTTCCATACCATTTCTCACACAACCCATCCATCGTTACTTTGGTCTTCCTCTTCATCGCCATCCATCAACATTAATATTCATCACTCTTTTAGTCACTTGCGATTCGTTCCTCCTCATCACCTGCCAATACAAAAACAGTCGAGTCCCCAGTCTAAATAAATAATCTACAAAAATAGGGTTGTTGACAAAAAATCTAATTAGGCCATCTGATAAATTTTCAAAAAATATTAGACATATGTTTTTCTTTTTTCACGTAAACAATGCTTCGAAAATTCGCGCGGCGTCACAGCTTGGTATATTTTTTACCAGAAAGTGGCGTCACCAGCCACCACTCACAATCTTTGCCACGTTTTATTTTCGTCCATTTTTATTAATTTCATAAAACAAAAAACACGTATCCAATATTTTTTGATAATCCAACAGACGGACTAAACAGAATCATATTTTTTTAGTCAGTCAACTACCCTATTAACGCTGCATTTAACAAAAAATTATATATTTATAAAGTCAATGTTCAGTAACACTTAAACAACCGCTCTACAAGCAATTAACAGCCAAGTTAACCATTTCATATAACAGCTTTTTATTCAAACGCGGTTCGTAAGTGACCCCAAAGGATCAGTGGACAAAAACAAACACTGTTAATTTCCAAGTGGACTTAAGCCAATGTGTTTTGGACACACAACTGTAAAATACAGTTCAGAAGAGAAAGGAACCGCAAATTAATAATGAATGATAAACACATAATGGCTTCAAAATGGCGAGAGGTAGGTACAACGATTTTCACCTCGGGATACCGCCGACATTCCGTTGACACTTCGCATTCATGCATTGTTTTAAATTCTTATTTAACGTTGTTTTAATATTTTATGAGCAAATAAGCTTTGTCTTTTAAATGAGCTAATTATTTTATTTTGACTTCATATTTAGTTTATGCATACTAGGAGTATGTTGCACCGATACTACACTTCTTTTATGGTAAACACTAAACACTAAAGTTTTTTATGGTGTATTATAAAACAATAGAAGTCACTTGCCATTACATCATCATTTTTATTTTTAATTTAATCATAATAATATACTTACAAGATTGTTAGCATTTAAATCTTACGACGAGGGATAGGCATAATTGTAAGGGGTAAGTGTTCTCTGCAGTACAGTCACATTTCACGAGTTATGTATTAATCTGAAAACTATATTACTATTAGCCATTTGTGTCGCACTGCCCGGTAAAAATCACTCTTCCTCTTTCCACTTATCTATATTCTATAATCACACTAATATTATAAAGCCGAAAGTCTGTGAGTGTGTGAGTGTGTATGTTTGTTACTTCTTCACGCAAAAACTACTGAACGGATTGGGATACAATTTAGTACACAGATAGTTTAGGACCTAGATTAACACATAGGATAGATTTTTATGCCGATTTCATCTTCCCGTGAGATAATTTTCAAGTAGTAGCGGGCGAAGCCGCTGGCAACAGCTAGTTTATTATAACGATGAATTAATATCATTATCAACATATAGTAGGTAAGCATGTAACATGAAACCAGCAAACTAAAACTACCACTAACTACTTTATAGGTCCATAGGTACATAGATTATTATCAATATTCACTGATCAATAAATTATAGGTAAGTAGGTCTGTCTGTAACCGCAACCGCGGCTATCTGCTTTCCATCCAATGATCAAAGGTAACTCAATTTGATCATCCCATTTATTTGTTAATCATTTAAATTATTTATACATTTTTAGCCTGCATTAACTCACTATTCATACCGATTTCCCCCTTGCCTCGGAAAGCACATTAAGCCGTCAGTCCAGGCTGTCATTTCTAGATCTTTGACAGTCGTTACAGGTTGTCAGTAGCCCAAAGAGTCTGACAACCAGTCTTACCAAGGGGTATCGTATTACCCAGTACTAACTGGGTTGTGGAGGTATGATATGTCGGTCCAGGCTCCATAAAAAATTCTGGTGGACCTGGAACTGAGGTAATAAATAATTAAATCACATTAATCATGCGCAGCGGGTAACAGAAGACTTCGGTTCTCGCTTCACAATTAGTGCCGACGTATTGTCCACTTTAATACTCCACCGGTTGTATATATAAAGGCGAAAGTTTGTTAGTGTGTGAGTGTGTATGTTTGTTAATCCTTCACGTCTAAACGGCTGGAGCGATTTTATTAAAATTGGGTATGGAGTTGTAGCTGACACCTAGGTTTAACACATAGGATAGTTTTTATCTCGATTTTATCTTCCCGTGGGATAATTTTCCAGTTGTAGCGGGCAAAGCCGCTAGCAACAGCTAGTAATTAATAATTATTATAGAAATATCAATCAGTAATTAAATTAAATATAAACGAAATATTAATAACATCATGCAAAATTGAAATTCCAATTGATACCACAAAACCACTCAAGCTTGACAATTGTTAACAGATCAATGAGATTTTATTCGAATTATTGTCATATTGACACTTATTCTAATCAAGAAGAATTCCATTTAAACTTGAAGATGTCAAAGGTCATTTGCCTATTACTTTTTACGATGGTCAAAAATAACATGCTCTCAAATAAATAAGTATAATCAATATTCCAGACAGGTAAGGATTAAGACCGCTATTCCGATGATATATTTGGATCCCAGTTTCAAATAACAACTAGCAATTAAGCAATTTTTACATTATTTTCACACATTTTTACCAAACGATCCGTTGCTACATTTTTACAATGTTTTTTTCATGCGAGCGCTTCCTGAAACGTAAAATTCAAACAAGTTTACTTTAGAATGTAACTTTTAGGAAATATAAAATGAATTAGGTTGGGTTTAATTTCAAACCACAGTGGGAAACTGTACAGGAAAAGTTTGACGTTGCACTTTTGATGCGCACCCAATGCTTGCTAGTAAGTTAGCATAATTTAGATAAGTTGAATGAATTCGCTGAAACACTAGTAAGTTATTAATGTCTTGCTTGTACTAAAAAACACAACTCTTCTTGCTTTATCGTGTGGATAGCAAGTTTTTATGACACCTGTAGTGTATATCTATTTAATAGATATGTAAACACAGTCTCACAGCCACAAATAGTCAGGAAAGCTGTCACTACGTGTCAGTTACGTGATGGCGGGAAGTTGGAAGTGAAGTGATCCTGGGCTGAGGCTTGGAGATCTGGTGTGAGCCTGTGATATATTTAGTTAATTGTTTTATCAACCTATTAGGTAAGCTACAAGTGGATGCTACACCACCCATGGGCCTCTGACTAGGCATTACAACATAGCATCGAGAAATATCTCAGGCATGCTGGTTTCCTGATTTCCTGAATCTTGAATTCGAACTTGAAACCTTTTATTTGACAGTCTGACGATCACACCACTAGGCTTTCACTGTTTTAAAATCTCACTAACAACAAACAAATTGATTACATGTGTAACCCACTGCAGACAGAGAACTGCAAAAATTTCGCAGCTTCAAATTCATCTAACACCAACTCACTTCGACACCTTACAAGTTTTCAACTAAGTCAATAATTGCATTATTACGAACTGCGGAGGTATTAACAGTTCAGGAACGCTCGTGGGACTACTGTTCCCATCAAACCTCCATTATATACTCAGAGTGAACATTTACGTGCCCCAGGAGACAAGAGGTGATGTGGTGTTCTATTCATAACTAAGACAATGCCGACTGGGGCGTGAAACTACTAATTCAATTAATGGCATGAACGGACAGCGCCGCAATCACTAACTATCAAAACTTCTTTGATATATTATCTACCCTTAACTTAATTTCATATTTCATCATAATCTCATTTCATTTACCGTTTTAGAGGCCCTGCTTGTAAAAGTTATTTAACGCTTGCTAAATGACAGACGAAGTAAAATTCATATCACCATTATGCTCTACTTGTATAGGTTTATGGAGAATTCTATTGGAGGCTTCTACGAATTAATATATTTTAATGTAATCCTGTTAATATTTATTGAGTGCAAATCCAATCTATAATATTTTGGTTTCATTCATGGTATATAAGAAATAATATAATGTTAACTAAAAAATATTGCCGTGTATTACGTAAAAATGTACTGAAAAACAATTAGCGTTCAAACAGAGCTATAAAAACTCAAGTTAGTTTATCTGTACTTTTGATTTAATCGTTGTTGGACAACAAAAGCGGGTAGGACATGCAGTAACATTTTTAGATTTAGATGAAAATTGTTGTTCCCATTCAGAGGCAGTACGGCATCACTCGCATAAAGGCCCGCTTTATGGTCTGCCTGGCTTGTATTTTAGCAGGCAATGCACGGGACATTACAGAAGTGAGTTTTTTATTTGTTTGTAGGTTTGTAAATTATAAAGTAAAGTAAGTGAACTATTCCAATCCAGGAAGAAAAAGAAATAAGTGTTCAAGACATCAAAGCAAGTGATTGTTGTGTGTGAAATTTGTTTATACACAAATTTTAATCTTAGTCGCTTCTTGTGTGTCTCTAGAACCGTGTTTTTTCTACTAAACTACGCGCCGGATTTCGGTGTGGTTTTAACCATAATTTAAAGAATTATGTAAGAAGGTTTATGTGTAGGTATTCATATTAAACTTACATGTAATTTAAGAATTCTTGTTACCACTTTAAATAATATTAGATGAATATACGAAGTCAACATCTATGAAAAATAGGACTAACCTGAGTAGGTACCGACATAGGCATATATATACAACGACAACAATAGGAAGAATCTATAACCTTATTAGTAGCTACAGTTTTAGCGTCGAAACCCGCATTGCCGTTCAACGTGGTAATGTTGCCAGTCTTCTGGGCACATTACGTTGTTATTTATGTAATCTCGTTGTTTTGTCAAGTCTATTCTTTGTGTTTATGTAGTAGGTATAAAACAAAGTCGCTTACGCTGTGTGTTCTTCTAAGCTTCGCAACGTATTTTTATATAGTTTCAGCAATAGATAGAGTGATTCAAGAGGAATATTGATATCTACATTGCACCCGTGTGAAGCCGGAGCGGGTCGCTAGTTGATTTATAATTAGGACATCAAACTGTAGCTAATGACCTTGCACACGTCCATATGAACTAATTAGGGTTCATTATATTGATGAAGCGACCTTCTGGGCACGTACTAATAACCACGTAATACGATTAGATATTAATTGGCCATTGTCAATTAATTAATAGAACGATACTATACTGATATTGGCGAATTAATGAAAATATATGGTTTCACTTTGATACCTAAATTCATTCATTATGCGTTATTAAAGGTAGCGTGGTTTAAAATAACTATGGGCATTCAATTTGGTTTATCGAGAGACGTACTCAATGAAACTACTGCTACTAGTCTTACTATGAGACGAACACTAAAAACGAAAAAAACAGCTGCAAAAAGGATATTAATTTTAAATTTTAATGCAGGTCTCATTATTAATTTCGTTCATCTTCATAACCACAAGCAGATACTAAAAACACACACAGGGAAACTCGGTTTTCTTTCCATTCTTCAAAGTAGGCGGTGTGCAAAGAGCATAAATCATTAATCAAACCAAACCTTCATACTTAGAGGCACACAACAACATGCAGTTGCTGTAGTCACACAACAACATGTCCCTCATTCATGACCTAATGTTCCAGCAAGCTGTCAAGAGCTGATTATCAGCAACAGATGGAAGATAATGACATAAAATTCATGCATATTTATAAACCGTACAAGGCACCTTCTCGTTCTAGTTTCGCGGTAACGGTAAAGAGGGACTTAAACTAGTTACGACTTCACGAGTTCATATACGTATAATAAAACTTTAGGCGCCGAACATTTAATTGGGTAATACCCATTTAGTAGAACTAGTTCGGTCCCAGTTATGGGTCCTTATACCATGACAAAACAATGGCGGCTGGGCTTTACAATGATTACTTTGATAGGAAAGGTCGTGCTTTTAAAGTCGCCTGTAAACATTTTTCCTTATTCAATGCCAGCAAGTCCGGTATAGTGGAAATTCTCAGTCAGTAAATTACTTACCTTTTGTTTAAAAATTTACGCCGTCTTCGGATTTACGTTCTGGCATTAGTTAGTAAGATACAGTTAGAATTTATTTAGCAAGTTTAAATAAAGCTCAAATAAAATTGTTGGTATTATTTCTACCAAATTACAGTTTAGCGTCTACAACAACCATTTCTGCTGAATTTCATCCCTCGAATTATTCGTTTATTCCCGGGCGGCGCGATCTTTTTCTCCGTTTGTCGTTAAGCTTTTAGTCCATCGCTCATTGTCTGTATATTAAATATTCTCTATTGCTTATGTATTAAAAAAGAATTTCTGACCAGACAATTGATTGTGTTGCAAAACTAATTGCTTGTCCGTCCGTTGTTGTACATCGCAAAGGAAAGGAGCATTCCTATTATTAGGGAATATCGGAATCTGAGCGTTAGATAACAAACAAGTTTCCGCATAATTAAGTTATTCGATTATTGAGCTGCAATTCACAAGTATTATCCTTCGCAAATAACTATCGAAGTGCTCTTCTGTTTACACAATAATTGCATTTACTAGGAACAATGCAGGACGTAGTTGTGTTCTGTGTTTTTAATTAAAATTCCGTTAATGTATTTTGAATTGCCAATTATGTTTTTGTTCACCTGCCGGGTATTGTTCCACTACATAAAATTAAAGGTCTGTTTTTTTTACACTACTTGTAATGAATAAATTCATTTTCATGAGAAACACAAGAAACAATTTAAGAGGTCGTTACGCCGGGAAAATTGTAAAAGTCAATTTTGTTAAATGGATTATTACAGCGCTTGTGGATGATGGGCCTTTGTGATTACTAGATTATGGCTTTACACCTATCTAAGTACCTACTTCTGACAAGAAGGGTTTAGGATTTAAGGATAACATTGACCCTGAATCTTGTCCAAAACTTGCAAAACTATCGTGTATCATGAAATCGGGAAAGATACATGCCAATGGTTTACCAGTTCGACCTTACTCATTGACAGCTACGATCTACTTCACGGATACTCTTATAAACTCAATATACTGCAATAAGAGCCTCTCCCCTGTAGGGCTACAAATTAATATTCAAATTGGTATATTAAAAGGCACTTATTTCGTTGCGTTTTATTTCCTCTTTTACGTGCAGTTAACGCTTCTATCAGGGCAGCATTAAATATGTATGCCTAATCACCTCATTCAGTCCCTTCCAGCCTGAGAGCCGCGTCGTCAGCAAAACTGAACTTCATTATTTGTACAAGTGCTTTAATAACGTCAAAGGGAACGAGTTTTCATTAGTCTGGCGTCCCGAGTGTCCCGACACCGTCACCCATTAAGATACGGACTGCTATCCAGTAACCACTGACAAAAGACATTGAATTTTTATGTGACTTCACAATTTGAGTTGATTATCTTTCGGCATCGACCCAAGTTTCGTGAATATATGGTCCGTGAGTTTTATATCTACGGTTAGTTTTCTAGCTGAATCACTCCTTTTGTTATGAAAGTATTTCAGTAACTCATTCTCTTGTCGGAACAAAACTTTGTACGATAAGAATAAACTATGGTCGGTGTGGAAAAAATGTGTTAGCGCACACTTTTACGTAACTAATAGGTGTCACAAAACTTAAATAAAACCTTTGGCGAATACAAAATTCAGATTAAACATCCCACATATTGTAGTTTTACACGATTGAGCTGAGAAGTCGGTTTTCACCGAATTCCGCCTCATAAGGGTAAACCTATGGAGGGACCCACTTACTCACTTACTACTTGTAGGTATATAGGTACTCAGTAACACTTACCAACCTTGTATCTAAACACTTGATCGAACGTTTACATGCTGTCCATGTAGGGACACAAGTTACGCTATTTATCGCCTTAAACCCTCATCCGTCTTTCAAAAGCATTGGAGGTAGCTTCACAAGAAAACGGACATTATTTAATAAATTCTTCATCCCAACAGATAGATCACACCTCGTTTATATCCCCTATTTTCTTACCACTGCAAAGTGCGGATTTATTTCTATTTGCGAAAAGGAATCGATGAGAGCAGTTATACTCAACGTAATGTTACACATGCTTAGATTTCTTTGGACTTAATTAACGATATTTATACCAATGATAACTACTACAATATCTTTTATTTCGTTATTGCGTGGTTAGTGCGTAACCTGGTGTCAGAGTTTTTATACTCTACCTCTGACTTGGCTTTACATTCCATCGAGAAATATCTTTTAGACCCATGTCTACCTGTCTGTCTGTCTGTCTCTGTCACCCTGAGGAAACTATTTTAAACCACCCTCAGGGTGTTCACCGGAGCCAGTGATAATTATACAATACGCATATGAATTCGAAAAAGTAGAAGTGCGTGTTTTGGGTTCGAATTTGAGACCTATGACTTGGCAGTTCTACGGTCACACCACAAGGCTACAATTACTTAATATGTAAAATTATCTAACAGACCAAAGTACTACGCAAATAATAGGGTAATTAACAAAAAAAATCTAATTAGTCCGTCAGGTGCATTTCCAAAAAATATTGGACACGTATTTCTTCTTTGGTTACGTTTAGGAACGTAACAAACAATGAAGACGCGCTTTTTTATAATAATGCAGTGCTTTTTTTGTGACGTCATATTATAAGACATTATTATGGCATTTTTTACAGGTCAGTGACGTCACAACACCCCACTCAAATCTTTGACGCGTTTTATCTTCGTAATTTTTTATTGATTTGATAAAATTGATATCCAATATTTTTCGTTAATCTAATAGACGGACTAATTATAATCACATTTTTTTATTCAGTTAACATCCCTTTCTAAACGAAAGTTGTATTATTTATACCTACTACTAAACACGGCAGTTTAGTAAAATACGTCCGGATTCCCTTTTGTCCCGAACTGGGCAAATAAAACGCAAAACAGTATAAAATCATATTTATGTAGGCGACGCTGAGCCTGATACCGATTTGGAGAAAAAATAGCGGTTACTACACCCAAATATATTTCATTTTCATCGTTGTTTGCAGAGGCCACAGTCCGCGGTCCAGAATGACGTGGCATCCGAATGATGAGCCACTCGTTTTTCACCGCAACTCCATTGATACTTTCCTGTTCATGAATATTATTCAGCTTTAATTTAGGAACAAAACCAGAAAATACATTTCGCCCGTCATCTCGCCCCAGTTATAAGCGTAGGCTGGCAAACTAATTGTTTTAGTACATTCTGAAACTTGTTGTAAGAGACATTACAAATAATCACCGATGAACGTGAAATGCTTATAGATTAGGTACCTGGATAGGTTATCATCAAGTTTGGCAAAGTTGGTAATTGTTGTTTCTGCCTTCTGCTTAATAGCTTGAATAAAGTGTTTTTTTTTTTCAAAGACTTGCTGTAAAATTTTTCCTTCCGTTGATTCAAAAATTACTGTTTCACTAATCGTACTCCATCTTGTATTCTTCGGTTGATGCACGATACACGAGCCTGTGCCCATCCATAATAATTATTAAAAAGTAACAAGCACACCCAAACTTGTCGGTGACATAATTGTTTTGACGGCACCAAAGTTGAGCAAAGGCGGGAGGGAGGCTTATCAGCAATGTCACTAAAGCGCACGGCAGAGAAGCAGCCAAGTTATTTAATTAGACATTGTTTTGAAATATCGACTTATCACTTGTGATTAGTGGGTAGCTTTACCACATGGTGAATTTGGCGTTGTGTTTCGCGAAGTATCGAAGTGGCAAAGTTATAGGCTAAAACATTTAAAGGTTTGTCGTGGCCGTGACACGAAGAAGAAGAATATTTGACGTTAAACTAAGTATTACTTTCACGTGAAGAACTTTCTTCGAATGTACGTAGGTGTACCCTTTAACATGTAAGGGCCACTTTGAAGTAAACTTAGTTAATAACTAATACTTAAATGTCGAAAAGTATTCTAAATAACACTAGAGTTACGTCACGTCACTCACGAGTCGAGTGTCGGGTATGGGCCTAAGAAGTGTTGACCTTGTTATCATTAAAACTCCATTTATATAGGTACCTTTTTATAGTAATCAGTAATCTCATATTAATAAGTTCGAAGACGAATATGAGCATAATTATATATTAAAGTGACATAACATTATGCCTTTAATCCTCAAAGGATTATCCAGAGGTAACTCTATTAGGTACCGTACACTCATTTCACCACTTATGTTTAAAATATGTCAATTCATGAGTATCACCCTGTTGACTTCCAGTTTCTACTCGGTCACTAAAAGAAAAATTGTAAGTTAGGTTGCTCCAGAAAATTTTCCTCGACATTATATAATTAAACGTATTAATTAAAAAGGCCATGCCAAAAATTAAGCTCAGCGTTAAAATTTCCTGCCATTCCGAGTCCTTTACGGCACTCGCGGTCACGAGAATAAAATTAATGAAATAATGTGTGTTAACATCCAGTAAATCCCTTAGTTAATTTCATTTTGGGGAATTCGTTACAATTGCATGGAAATTAATTATTATCGTTTGATGATAACTTAGTCCTTTATTATTTAGTGGTGTACTTAATATGCACGTCATCTCTTGCTTGTATTTTGATATTTGACTGTCTAAAAATAAAGATGAAATAATACATAAATATGCATTCGTCTTTGAGCTATTAAGTTCGAAGTAAGCATACTACACATTTAAGGGAAAATGTATGGAGATAGTAAGTTTCCCTCATATGCATAGCCATGGGCCTTATGCGTAATAAAGGGCATATCTCTTTAGTTTAATGGACCCCAACGTACTATGTTAGATTGACATCAGCTGCTACAAACAGTGGTAAATATATTTTAAGGGCTTTTGTAAAATCCGCCTCAAATAAAGCTGCCGAAACGGTCGAGTTATTTGGAAATTCGATACGCTTAATTACAACAACGGATACCGCAAAATATGATGCTTAATATAAGCTCAAATTTACCTACTATACACAGTTATATGTAACTGATTAAATAATACAGTATAGAGAACGGTTCATTAATATTAATGAGGGATGTAGCCATTATTATCACCACGTTCACTAGATGGATTGGTGATCACAGTAAATCGTTATTAGAGCTACGAAGGCGTTCGATCCGTGTGCTCGCGGGTAAATTCAAGCCCGCCCATTCATTGCTTGTCTTTCTAAATAATGGCTGTCTTTCGCAGACAACGCGCCGTATAACATTATATTGAACGTCCAAGATCTCTAACTTCAATGAAAATAAATTACAAGTAACGAGGCATTGCTTATTCTAACTATGTGTATTGAGAACATATAATCTAAGCTATCGTTGTTAACGGTTTATTTAATAACGACCCACTCAGATGTAACCGAGATATTGTATCTTTACGACTGTCGGAAATCCCAACTAATGTTATGGTTATGTGTCTACCTACCCACCAACACAGCTACGTCTGAAAGGTTGGTAAGTGCTCATGACCCTCCCTTAACTTTGAATAGAAAAGTACTGAGGGTTTTCGTTAGACTGCCAGAGTTGGGAAAATGAGTTAGTACCTACCATTTGTTCGAGTTTTAGAACAAAGGTGTAAATCACCGAAATTAAGATAACATTACGAAATATTTGGTGACTTCAGAGAGTAAAGGAGAGACAATGGTAGTATTTCAGCGGTAGTGAATAAAAATATTGCCTTAATTGCAGTACGATATCCAAGAATATAAATAAAACATAAAAGTTTATGACTTGCATAGCTTGTCTGCTCATTACTTAAAAGCCAGTGAAGGCATTTTAATAGCTTTCAGTGTGCTCGCGCCACAACAGCAATATAAAAGCAATATGTTTGCGCGCGATAAAACATTAATGTCTGCGGCTTTTTACACTCTTTGCACATTTTCTGACCAAACATTTGTAGAGGAATTTAGTGTTTTATTTAAACGACAAATCATAGTAAGGTCTCGCCAATAAACTGGGCGCAATCTCGCTGAGCAAATCTCGAGGGCACTTCACTCGTTTTTGTCAAATCAAGAGCAATGCCCTTTCTATTTTACGCTCGACACATTCATGGCATTTTTCGTCTTTGTTCTTTTTTTGTTCAAAGTGACAGCTCCACCGATGAAGTTATAAAAGACAGTCTTTTATGTTTTCATCAAATTGAAGACACATTGTATCCAATACAACAAGGTTCAACAACAACGCTCTGAATTAATTACTTAAAACCCTATTGACCTTTCCTCGATTGTGGAATTTCACCAATTTCGTACCGCTTGATAAAACAGCGTCTATAAATATCTTAAATATAACAATATGTATACAATTTTAATAGATTCAGCAGACTTTGAATAATTCCAAAAACTTTTATATTAACACCACCTTCAATGGTTGACTTTGAAAGGAATTCTATCAGTTCAGTGGAAAAGTATTCTGCTGTGAAGGCGGTATATGAAATTCCTAGCCTTTGAGAACTTTCCGTAGTCCTTCACAAAATTGTTTAACTGCAAACCCAGGCTCAACTGAAATAAATTAGGTTTAAACAAAACGATCATGTATTATAGTTAATGTAAATTTAAGTTTCAATAAAACAAACAAAAAGACAAGAAAGAAAGTAACGATTTTGGAGCTGTTCTTAGACGAGTGTAGCAAACTTAATCTAAATCTTAAACGTTGCCAAACTTTTATACCAACATAAGCCTTTCTTTAATACAAGAGGAGTTCCCTAGTATTCCCTGAGGTGCCATAAAAAGAAACTATGGCGCTACACTGAGAGAATGGGAAGCAGCCACCATCTGTGATCCCGACAGACTATCACCATTTTTGACGTAAGTTTTCACCCCTCTGATAAAAAGAATCCCAGAACTATATACTACATATGTTTAGAATATATTTATAGCTAACTAATTTATTACTTCTTCACAAAGCTAATTGTTCCAAAAGACTGAATCATACCCACATAATTATCAAGATTCCGGTGTCCAGTCATGAGCAATAATTTGTATACACTTGGCAAAGTTCAAATGTGACTCTCTTGTACGTCTCTTGAAATAACGATTGCAACTTTGAAATATGACCTACTTTATGATAAAATGGGTTCTAAAATATTAGTTTGTTACGTAACATGAAAAAAAAATCAATACAGCAGACATAAATTGCTTGTAATACAGCAGTATACATACATAGGTGCTCCTAACTGACCATATTATTTATTTATAGATTGTAATTTAAAAGCAGGAACGGGTAACTTTCTCAAAGCTCAAAGTGTTTAGTTATGTATTGCCAAGTAAACGATACACATAAAATGTTATTGCATTACATAATGTCTCTGTTCAAAGTAGGATCCTCATAAATTTCATTTTACTCCGCTGAAAAATGCAGGCGTCTCATTTAGAATGTATAAGACAAATCGTGCCAATTATGTCGCGTCATGTCTTGTTGTTTCTTACGAAGATTTGAATCGGCGGGTATTCGTTTCTTTTTTATTTAAGGACTTAATAAATGAAGTGAAATGTAAAGTTGCATGGGCAAAAGAGAACATGCATGGTTGTAGGCTACCTAGGCTAGTATTATGACTCCAAACTAGGTTTGATACTTCTGCTTCGATCCCGGTTTTCTTTTACCAATTAAAACTTACATTTCCGAGGGTCATAGGCTTCATTTAAAACGTTCTTGTTCCTGTTGTTATAATACATTTTTGTTATTATTATTTGTTGAACTCGAGCAAGGTCGCGGACTAAAACTAGGTGTTTATGAAAGTCTTACAACTACTTCTAAAATCAACTTACTTTTTCTATCTTTAACTGTCATTATTTTTTACTAGCGGACGTCACGCGGTTTCACCCTCGTAGTTCCCGTTTCCGTGGGAATATAGGGATAAAAAGTAGCTTATGTCACCCGGGGATAGTGTAGCTTCCCAATGGTGAAAGAAATTTTCAAATCGGTCCAGTAGTTTCGGAGCCTATTCGTTACAATCAAACAAACAAATCATTCCTCTTTATAATATTAGTGTAGATTAGGTGGTCAATTTGTTAACTTATTTGTTTAATTTTACTGAGCATGTTTCTGTAGTTGAAGGAATATACCTACATAGCACTTTAAGTTGCCCATGATCTATTAATGTTTTGTGAACCATTTCTTGGCGATCAATAAATTAACAAGTAGGTATTGATTTTTCTAATCATATCTATCGAATTCACTAACTCTACTAATATATTTGACAAAATGTAGCCATGAAATTATTGGTTCACTGCAAATTGATGGTCAAAGGGCAGCTTATTAACCCGCTCGTCAAAATAGCAGACGCCATTATAAATTATTCGGCGGATTATTCCCGTGTTTGGGTTTCACCACCAATCAATTATCTGCATAAGCATAAGGTATGCCTGGCTGTTTATGTACGGACACAGTTAATGTAATTACTTGGTGTATAGGGATAATTGTATGATATCACGGTCCATGGTATGAATTAATCGAAAATCGAATTATAGGAAATCAGATAATTCGACAGTTTTCCTAGTAAGAAGATAGGTTTTACAAAGCTACATGTATTTATGCTACATATCTGTTAGTTTTATCCATAGCCATACATAGATCTTCGGCAGTCGTTACGGGTAGTCAGTGACCTGAAAGTCTGACATCCAGTCTTACCAAAGGGAGTATTACCTAGTATTAACTGGGTTGTGGAGGTCAGATAGGCAGTCGCTCCATGTAAAATACTGGTATTCAGCTGCATCCGGTTAGACTGGAAGCCGACCCCAATATAGTTGGGAAAAGGCTAGGCAGATGATGAGATGATGATCTGTTAGTTTTATCGACTCCTGTACTCATTTTATCATCGTCATCTTATATCCCGATTTTATTTTTAACTAACCGACTCCCAATAAGAGGACAATTAAAACAATTCATCAGATTTTTTTGCAAACTAAATGAAGCAAAGAAAAGTCCCTTACTTTATGATCTTTTTTAGTATTTTAAGTCGGTTTTATTTTGTGTTTTTGAACCCGATGCGAAAGAGAAGAATCGAAATTCAGTCATCATCGTCCTACTACTGAACATTCGCTCGATCAATAACCAAAATCTAAAGTCAATTTTATTCCTTATGTAAGTAAATATAAAGTATATTTCGTCCTGTCAGTGTAACAACAAACTGGGGTAGGTATCGAGGCGTTCGGATTATTTGTTTACTCGAGCTCTCCCGAGCTTCGATCCGAATGCCTCAGGCGGCAGTATGACAGTAGTGGAAATAGACTGCATCCTGTCATCTTGTTTACAGTGACAGGAAATGGCTTTAAGTTTACTGTAGCAATCTAGATGACTGGTGTTTATTATTTTACTAACTTCTGCCCTCAGCATCGCCCTCGTGAACACTACTAAACTTTCTCGAGGACCACTCTATCCGTTGGTGAAAACAGCATGAAAATCGTTGCAGTAGTTTTTGAGTTTATCGCGACCAGACAGACGCGGCGGAGGACTTGTTTTATATGTTAGTGATGTATTCATCTAGCTTTTTCCATCTAAAGTTGGCTGTCAGGCTAGCCAGAAGTGACTATCAATAATTTACATGAATCGACCGCCACCTGACCTCGGTAACCCAATTATTGAATGAAAATCCAATATTCTAAGGTGGGACCAGAATTTTTTGCGAGTAACCGTAACTTCCAGTAGTCATAAATATGATAACCATCCGATGGAAAATCGATAGATTAACTTTGTTTCCGAGGCACGTAGGGTGTTCGATGGGTTTAGAATGGACACACGTCCATGGTCCGACTGTTACATGGATATTTGATCGATTCACAGAATCTCTCCTGTTATGGATGTTAGTCAATTATGCTTCGCATGCGTGCAATTGCAATATGTCGAAATATCGAGATTTCGGTGCTACGCTCATGTCGAATTCAATGTATGATTAATTAGCCATATCAATTGTGTTATCAGTGTAACGCAATTGATATGGCTGAGTTTTTATCGAAGCTCATGTAATACATATAAAGAAACCATTAGCATGGCGAATAAAAATGATGTGTGATCTCTTTGGTTTTCGGAAAACCAAAGAGATCACACATCATTTCACACATCATTCACCCTTACTGATGGTGAATAACGTCTTTGTTTTACTCGTATAACATAACATTCCATGAATTTGAAGCGACTTTAACTTTTTAAAGGCCAACATATAAAAAATATAAAATTCGATTTGTGTTAGTAGCTAGATAGACCCTTTAAAGTTAAAACTATGTTAGTACACTTCACTTGCGCACTATGTGACTGGGCGTTTCTGTGCAATGGCCCGTGGAAGCAACGGAATACCACTCCCTGCGGCCAAAAGTCCTCTTTGAAGACGAGATGCAGATAACACTTTCGTATTCGCACCACGAACTCCTTAAAGTTGATGTTGCGGAGCGACTCAAGCAAAATGCACCCTTGCCACGTACTTGGTCTTCTAACGCACGTACTCCACGATGTCCTCCGCCGCAGTGGTGTAGTGAAGGCGGGAGATGAACACCGGGGAGTTACAACAGGTATGTTTAATTAGCCAATCTTTTCACAACTATGTTGGGCTCAGCTTCCAGTCTAACCGTATGCAGCTGAATACCATCAGTATTTTGAATGGAGCTACTGCCTATCTGACTCCCATAACCCAGTTAGGACTTAACAAAGCAAACGACAGAGCTGTCCAGCAGGGCTATTGCGTATCTTTTAAATGTCAGTGACTATCATATAGTGTCCATCAATTAACTGGCAAATGGTTCCATTTTGTACTAAACCATAACCAATTTGACAGTTAACCCATGGACAATATGATAGCTACTGACACTTAAATAATACGCAATAGCCCTGCAGGTTGCTACGTACTGGTTGGACAAAATCGTTACGTGTCGAAAAGAAGAAGGCTGCGAAATACGATACCCCTTGTAAAGACTAGTTGTCACACTTACGGATCACTGGCTACCTGTAACCACAGTCGAAGATCTACATATTACAGCCTGGACCAACGGCTTGGAGTAAGCTCGGTATGTAATAGGTGGTCATCATAGATAAGCGCCTGTTAACCTGAAGATAGACCCGAGCTGCTGTTATTGTTTAGTTACGAGCTCCTATAGAGTTATGTAATAAATGACAATACATTTTCATCTTTGTTTTTACTTTGCTGTCACACTTTCCGAGCTTGGATGAAGATTTGTGTTAAGTCGGGTATGACAAATGATGGTTATGAGACAAGACTGGTGGTTACATATTGTGACAAACATTTCGCAAAGTGAAGCGGAGAATACTAATCAAGTGAGGTGCACATCACTATTATTTTTGGTGTCTCTCTAATATAGTATGATCGATGTTTAGACCACTCAAAACATTTTAGGTGTGTGTATGTACAAGTATGGCACTTAAAAATAACTGTAAACAGTAGAGAATTTATCATTTCAATTTGATTCTGAACAAGAAAGCTAAAGTCGTGTTCTGAAACTGCTAGTTGTGCCGCATGCGTTGCATTGCACCTTTTACTACGTACCTACGGTAGGAGGGTGAAATACACTTTATGACTCATACCTACCAAATATTCTCAAACCATGAAAATCAGTCGCACCGTGACAAGAGGTATTTCTTGATTAGATTAATTAACCCAGAACCCATAGTCCTATGACGTTTATGGATTTTAGGTTCCTTGTGTCGATTGGAGATATAAAGGCATAAAGTTTTCGCGAACAAACGATCCCAGTCGTATAGTAGGGTTAGGCGTGCATCGGTCGGTCATCGCTTAAATATTAACCCTCACAGGTACCCGGTGTTATTGCGAACAGTACAACATCATGAGTGGTATCAACCCCATGTTTTATTCATTCGTTCCGCTAAGGATTTGGTAAAATTGTTTTATTTACCCGTTCAAAGAGTTTATTTACTTTTAATGTCGAGGTATTCGAGTGAACGGAGAGAAATATGACTTTCAGCCTTTTTAACAATAAAAGTAAACAACGTTCAAGTCGAGGACTTGATTGAAGATCAACATTTCGTGTTCGTTTTACTCCAGATGAGTCTTTTATTGTTATTTGTATATCTTTTTTATATATAAAAATTCTTGTGTCACAATGTTTGTTACCATACTCCTCCGAGACGGCTTTTTATAAAATTGGATATGGATATTCAGTAGGTCTGAGAATCGGCTAGAATCTATTTTTCATACCTCTAAGTGTTAAGGATGGTCTACCCTAAACATTATTTTAGTCACATATCAAAATTTTCACGGGAACGAAGTCGCGGGCATCAGCTAGTTGATATATAAAATTGTGCAGAGTGTAAAAACAGCGCGAAAACAGCTACCGCGTATTCCGTACATCTTATTGAGCCAGCTGTTTCATATATTTTGACAGTATAAGTAAGTAAAACACATTTGTTTAAAACCGCATTTTTTTTAACTGATTTAAAATTTCTATGTAAAAGAAAGAAAGAAAAAGTATTTATTGGTGTCACACAGGACAAGAAATTAATAATAAAAAATTGACGTAAAAACGAAAACAAGACGACGACGATGTACTGAATATAATGTTAACCATTTTCGCATCGGTGTCCCGTTCACCCCGTACATTATAGTTCACTATGACAAAGAATCTAAAATAACGAATATTAATGCCATAAAAGTTAAATCAATTAGTGAACAAATTAAACTTATGCGAACTTAGGGAGTAATAACTTACAATGCTACCCTAATGACACCGAAACCGCTACGACAACCCGCTACGCGCTACGAAAAACTTGCTCTAGAATAATGTGCTACGGCGTAGCAGCCGTAGATCACCTACAGGAAGGATGCTACGCTTTTTTACCTGACATGTTTTTTCGTACTCTGTTATTCAATACCTTTTTTATACAGTTGGTATCGTTCATGAAATTAATTTTATTTTACTCTTAGTACTTTTTAAATTCAATTTTTATAAAGCGATACCATTTTTTTACAGACTTTTGGGGAGTTTTTATAATTTTATTTTATTCTTGCATGCCAGACATTTTTTAAGTCTTTATTAAACTGTGCGTATGTTTAGAATTCATTTGACCCGATGAAATCTGACACAGATTTCCACTTACAAGTCTTGTAATATTTTGTTAAAATTACGTATACAAAAAACTTATGTAATAACTTACCCACACACATGCGTGTAAGTAATAACTTCTTCCCCTTCATATTACCCTAATAGTCGTTTCTAACAACATAATTGAACCCGTAATATTTGGTCAATTTGGATTTACTACAAGGCTGAAATAGCTCATAGAACTTTAGGCACCGAATCTCCGAATAGATTAAACAACAGTTTGTCAGAACGGCTACCTAGAAATGTTTATGATACCTGTCTAAACTAACTGACGACGGCAGATTCTGCTAATACCCTAAACCCGCTTCGGGCAAAGCTGAGCTCTGCAATTAGTTATTGCTTTGATAGAAATCATTTCCCAACCGATACTATTATACCGCCTGTAATAGAGATCAGAGCAGAGCAGAGGCAGAGGCAGACGTTTACCTACTACCTTTTAGTACACCTATATTTCACCAGTTATGTTTAAGTCCCAGGGGGTGAGCCTATTTGCCATCAATCGGGCCTAAATCCAAACCCCGTGGCTGTTACTGAGGCATTCGTGATGGAAAAACCCAGTGACACTCTGCCCGACCCGGAAATCGAATCCACGACCTCACGCTCAGCAGTCATGCTTGTGACTACTAAAAACACTTCACTCATACACATAATTAAAGTTACTTTGTGTGAATCTGTGTGACCGCGGTGTATTATATTATACATAATAAGCAACAAAATGAAAAAAATAAAAAATAAAAAATTCAATATATTTTTGTAATTCTCATCAACCTACACGGGCACTATATGAAACGACACCAAATAGGTGCAACCGACTTTAATGCGATTTTCAGCATCGTTTTGAGATGTATTTGAATTATTTTTATTCGTCTTGTAATACCATAAGTACACCTAAAATAATGACTAAATCCTATCGCCTGTCGCCGGCCTTGGAAGGTTCTTTCACGAAGCACCAGTCCACAGATATCGGCTGTCCCAAGATATCGGCACCGTCCAGGGTATACGGTATAAATGAGACGTAGCCATATATTTAGCTATTTAGGTATAATGTACGTGGATATGCGCGTGAATTTGGTCATACACGCACGCCGATAGTAATCGACGTGTGTGGTACTTATACCTGTAAATGTTTAGAACTAACATAGTTAATAAGTAAAATTGTTATTAACATTCTAGAATTATAAGTATATGTTGTTGGATTTTGTTGTCAGTTAGTATACATATAAGTAAATAATTATTAGTACCTATTATAGTTAGTAAGATGGTTCATTGTTTTGGACTAGAGCGCCTCTCGCCATCAAACGTTAAAGTTTGGCGAGTTTAAATTTCAGGAATACCTATGTACTAATTAATTTAAATAAAAAAAAAATAAAAAAAAAAAAATTTGCTAGCCATTTAACAGAGCACCAGCACATGCAAGACCAAAACTCTGGACAACCATCCCGAAAAGCTAATGCTAATGCTTTCCCTGTGGTTTAAATAGATGTGGCCAGATAGCATCATCATTATTACGGACCATTTTATTTCCGCAAAATGTTTTAAATAAATTCTCGTAACATAAAAAAACCTCGATATCTAGTGAAGTCAAAAAGCCAGGCCAAGCAAGGGCCGATCGCTATATGTATTGTGCCACGACAATTGGTTGGATAAAGCAATCAAATTAATGAGAGTAAACAAAGAGAATCATTCAATATTGGCCAAACCTTTTATTTCTGCCACTTTCAATCAGAATTTACGAGTATTAATTCGGTTGAACCGTATTGTTTTCATTTAATAAATTGCTATTAACTGATTTTATTGTTCTGGACTGGTAATGTTATCGATATGTGTAGATCCTAGCAACGTCTGATAATATCAAACATCATCTACCTAGCCTTTTCTCAACTATGTATACAGGGAGTAAATTAACCCTTCACACATACGTCAACCAAGCATTCTGTACATCAAACTAAGTACCCCTACGCAAAATTTTTTGCTGGGAAACGACTTTTTTTTTGGGGTCAAAAATCTCATTTTACGGTAAAACTCAAAGTAGCACTCCTAAAACATTGTGCTAGTAGATGCTTTGAATAGTAAAAGGGCCATGGAGGTAATTTAAGTAAAGTTATAACCTGAAAAACTAGTATTTACAAAAACAGCTGTGCATAATTTGGAACTTTGACCCCAATATCTCCGTAACTAGGGGGTTCCCAGGTATGATCTAAAACAAAAAAAATATCGCAGTGATGGGGAGAACAAGTGCCCTTCGTTTGCGTTAAGGGTACTTTTACACACATAATATGATTATTTCGCATAGAGTGATTACCTATTTGAGTTCCACGATCCAGTTAGTACTGAGTAAACCTTTGAGAAGTCTTGTTGTCGGAATTTCTGGTCACCAACAGCGTAGCTTGCTTTCTAAGGTTTGCAGGAAACTAGGTATGTAATGGATCATCACCTGGACCGCCCTAGGCAACCACAGTTTAACCATGAAGGTCGACGCGTGTGGCTGTTCACATTAGGGTCCGCTTACACAGACCGGCTCGGAGAGGAGAGCAGATTTTTTATAACGTTTTAAAACAGAGTTTTTATTCATTCTAATACACTTTTTTTTACAAGTCACTTCTTTCGCTCTTGAGAGCAATTTGTTCTTTTTTTCTTGAACGTTCATGTAAAAATAATTTTTATTACTATGCTTCAAAAGCCTGTTTTAAACGTGGTAAAAAATCTGCTCCCCTCTCCGAACCGGTCTGTGTAAACGGACCCTTACATAATCACATTTTAAAACGAATTATTAACATGATGAAACTGGAAAAAATCAGTTTTGTAATTTACATCTCTGCCTACTTTTTCTAACACAATAAGCGTGATGTTACATTTAAACTTGAAGTGACCGATCTTTGACACTAAACTTTCCACCTATTCAGCGAACAAATGTCACCAATAGCCTGAAAAAACGTCAAGAGGGAGACAAAGGAATTTGAAAGTCACTACAAACCGTAACGTTTAGACTCTTTCGTCGACTCACGATATCAAAGGAGCGAGTCGGCAAAGATACGGTAAGGGTACACCTACACATATCTCGCCAAATCATCGTTGAGATAGTGAGAGTAAGTTATGCTCGTATTTTTTTATGTTCCTCTCTTTCATTAATCAAGATTGAGTAAGGGTTTAATCTTTCCGTAGTAAATATAACACGTTTCCTGGTTTGTTTGCGTGTAAAACAGGAAGATATCATAATAAACACTAGTCCTGAAAGCACTTATAATCGACATCACTTAGGATCTTAGAATCGACTGTGAATGAACGGAGATTCGATTTCAGCTTTAATTGTACTTTTATATTTTACTAGGGGACGTCACGCAGTTTCACCCGCGTAGTTCCCGTTCCCGTGGGAATACAGGGATAAAAAGTATAGTACCTACCTATGTGACCCGGGGATAGTGTAGCTTCCCAACGGTGAAAGAATTTTTCAAATCGGTCCAGTGGTTTCGGAGCCTATTCGTTACAAACAAACAAACAAATCTTTCCTCTTTATAATATTAGTGTAGATGTGCGCTCAAAGCGATATTTTATTAAAAAGAATTATAGCATTAATTATTATTTTTAAGCAATAAGCTGTTATTCGACACTTCTAAAAAAAACTAGTTTCGTATTAAATATTGTATTATTCATTCAAAATCTCGCCCTTATTAAATTCCCTTAAATTTTGTACCAAAATGTGTTTTCGTATCGTATATCCGAAATGCAAAGAGAAATTCTACAAAACCGAACAATTGTAAAGCCACAACAATCTCGTTGAACGCGCAAAACAATCGTACTCGACTTGTGAACGAAACCTCACAAGAACTTGCTCGAGGTTTAATATAACGGCAAATCCCTCTGTTCTGGGGCAAATTAAAGAGCTTTCGAGTATGTAATTGCCGTTAGAATGGCTACTAAGGGTTCATGAATAGATGATGGGCAGCGTCTTCCAGTCAGGTAACTGCTATGTAATGCAATTGCCGATTGCTCGAACGATTGTGAAGTTTATGGCGATACTAGGGCATATGAATAAGAATAAATACGAGTATATTAAAACCAGTGTCGTAAACATCTTCTTAATCTAACTGATCTGCTATGAATAATCGTCACTAGTTAATTTTTAACATAGAAAACAGAGGTCCCTAAACTCTAGATTCAAAGCTTTGACACATTTATAGAGGTGATAGTTAACAAGGCTGTTTGCTAAGTAGTTAATTGTGAATTAGAAAATCTTAAATTACTTTGTATTTTTATAATTTTAGTTTTTTTTTCAATTCAATGCCATATGAGTGTGTGTGGGTGTGAGTGTGCAAATGTGTATATTATTGATCGTTAAGCATTTATTTATCTGTTTCAACGTTTGACTGCAAAGCCAGTCATCCATATGAGGCAGTATGAGTATTTAGATGCATGTTTTGCAGTATTGCTGTGTACAACGTGCACCAAAGAAAATTGAGTTTAGTTTAATACTTTCTGTTTAGATAGAAATGGCCTCATAAAAGCAGAAACATCTGATTATAATCCGTCTAGATAAGATATTATATAAAGAATACAATTGGTAAAACTCCATTTTTTTTTATGAAAAGACACTTTGTATTCGTATACCTATCAACTCTGCGACAGTTTACGTACCTTCATATAAACATTACAGATTTTTTTGCTTCATAAAATATTCGTACAAAAAACATTACATTCGAAATTCTGGGTCTGCATAGATAATATCGTTCAACAAAGAAACCAAAACAAAAGCAGAGGGATTCTAAACAAATTAATTGAAAATTATCACTGAACTTTAATCCTTACTTAAGCTCTGATTGACCCTACTGATTGGGGAAAATTGTTTGCTTCAACCGCGACGAAGCGATGAATAAAATAATTACTTAATTGTTATTTCTGTAAACATTTCAGTTAAATTTTATAATTATGTTTTGAAATATTTGCAGCCTCAACTGTAAGATCCAGGCAAATGAGATGGTTGTACATTAAACAGATATTTTTAAGTAGCAATAGTTTATTTTTTATGAAGTGCCTAAATTAAACGACTTAAAATTATACACATCACATTTCACTCAAATTCAACAATAAACAGAAAATCCAGCTGTCGCAAAGCATAAATCGGGTGTGTAATTAGGTATTTCTTGGAAAACCGATAGGATCCAGTGAATAAATGGCAGTCGACATCAAACATTTCCTGGAATAGCAAACACATTGGCTTTGTGGAGTTAACGCGAAATTCGTTCGAACATGTAACTCCAGCATTCGTGAGATATTTAGCTAATTTACGAAGCATGTTCGGATTTGAAATCTGGTTCGATTTGTGTTATTTGCTGGTATTGCAACGTAACCATTTCTTTTTACCTTTTTGGATTTTGATACAAATTCTCTTTGCAGTTAGAGATTCTAAAAAAAAAAACTCTTTGATGAAAACGTTGCCGTTTTTGTCAAAGATTTTTTTTCAGTGCAGTGACAGAATTCGTCGAATGTTGTCATGTGTAGGCGAAATGTTTGATACAACGAGGCTTAACGGCGACTTATACGAGTACCTTGGTAGAATGAGATCGTTACATAAAAACGGAGCGGCGAAAACAGGTTGCATTATTAAATACCTTACGTAAAGTGTGGTGAGAAAAGTTATTTTGCCTCAATGAAATCCTCTTAATTAAGGAAAGAATAAAAAGAAAACAAATGTGGAACCCTTTTTTCCTTCTCATATATCGTATTTTGTTGTGTAGTAGGTGGTATGGACATGTATGATACGTAGGAATGAGGAAAATGTCGTGAGAAAAGTTTTGAGCATGAATGTGGATGTGTATAAGAGTAGAGGAATAACAAAGAAACGATCTATGGACTGTTTAGAGTATGATATGGCAACAAAACAGGGAGTGGAAGAAGGTGACATGCTGCGTCGACTCCAAATGAATTGGTATACCTAAGGGTTAAAGAATATTTATCTCCACATTAATTTATGAATTAAAAAACTCAAATTCACCAACGATAGCAAAGGAAAAAAAATTGAGTGACGTGTTGCGAAAATAAACCTTCCAAAGAACAGTTACCTACATAAAAAAAAAGATAAGGGAAATTTATAAATACTTAAAAGAATTATGGGGAGCGGGAATAAACCACTTCTCGATTTAACCGTAATTTATTCATAAGATGCAAATGTTTTAGAAGCTTTACGAATGAATCCGAAAAGATGAAACTGTCGAATCTTTGTTGCGTTTAAATCATTACCAAATTATAAAATTACTTTGTTGAAAATCTGTTCTGTGTATTTCTTGGTAAAGTACACTCCTGCAGGGCTATTGCGTATCTTTTAAATGACAGTGGCTAACCTATAGTGCCTATCAATTACTGTCAAATGGTTCCATTTTGTACTAAACCATAACCAATTTGACAGCTAATCCATAGACAATATGATAGCCACTGTCATTTAAAAGATACGCAATAGCCCTGCTGGACAGTGTGTAGGTTTCCCAAAACATCTCACTTCATATATGCATATGTAAAGATGTTCCCCGCTACTTTCGTTTGTGAAATTTTTATAAAAAATTTTACGTCCCTGTTCATCGGACTTTGTTACCAACTTCAAGGAGATTAATTTCTTTGCACAAAACCCGAATTATTATTCTAAAATAAAAATAGCCTAAGTTATTGTGCCTTTTAACATCAGCTATCTGGCAGTAAAAGTACATGCAAAATCGGCCACTTTCGGAGATTTACCGGAACAAACTGACATACAGCGAGACAAAAAATTTTAAATAAATTATTTTCGTCCAAACTAGTGGTGGTTAATATATCATATAGCAAAAAAAAAAGCACCGTGCTTAATACACATAACATAAAGCTAATGGCTCTCACAAGTTGCTTTTTGCTTATTGCTTTTACATCGCACTCTCTGTCTCTGTCGGTCGCGCGAAAAGCAACAAGCAATGAATAAGCATTAAGCAGGGGCGGGCGCCGGGCAGTCGTCGCATGCTAGCGATTCCGGTCAGTTGTGTGCGTAATCGTTATAAGCACCGCGGACGATTTTGCGATCTAGGGCGGCTCACGTAAATAAATACGTAATATAGTTACGTAAATAAATACGTAATACTAACTTATTTTTATTTCATAATAACATTTGTTCAATTATAGACAGTCCTAAGCCTCGAAAGTATGAAGGAAAATTAATTGTATTTTTAACGGTTCTGTTTTATCGTAATTCATAAACGCGATGTAATATTCTTTTATAGCATGCTGCCACTCACCGCGCTTGCTTTAAGTCACTTGACTTAAAGCAAGTGCGGTGAGTGGCATCATGATATGCCTACGCGTTTAAAAATGCATGCTTTAATAAAGCATATAAAAATGCTTGCATAAAATATAAATCATTAAGCAAGTGATTGCCTTAAAGCAACTTTGAACACCACTAGTCCGAACCACCGTAAATGATATACTTTCATTAAGTAAAAAGCGGTTATTTTGATTTAACAAACAGACACTTCAACGTTATTTAATATGGGAGTTTACAAAAATAAAATTAAATAGTCCGTCAGATAGATTTCCAAAAAAATATTGGACACTTTTTTTTCTTTTTTTAAATAAACATAAATTAAAGAAGATACAGTGCTTCGAAAACTCGTGTGACGTCACAACGCACTGCATTTTTTACCACGTAGTGACGTCAAAAGCCACCACTCATGATCTTCGATGCGTTTTACTTATCTTATTCAACGTTTATTACTTTGATAAAAAAAATACATATTCAATAATTCTCGATAATCTAACTGACGGACTAAACAGAATCATGTTTTGTTTAGTTAGAAAACATCCCTAATGTCTAGAAGATAAATGTTTAAATCGCAGAATAGTCTGATCTGATTGGTAAAGAATCGGGCTCACAGATGGGCCTTTATAACAAAATAAAGTTATCCGGGTGCACGAAATAAAAAGTACGTTTATCCGGGAATTTCACAACAGACTGCGTAAAACAACGAACAACGGCCAGCCAATATAAGGGTTTGTGAATTTACTCGAGGCACGTTTTAAAAAGGTAATCTTTGAGGCTTTTACAATATATTTTAAAACGGTGTTGAATTGGCCAATTATCACCGTTTACCGTTTAATTTTAAGTATCTTGATTATAAAGCGGTAATAAAAAGAGATTGTTTTTCTTTCAAAGTTTCGAACTGATAGCTCTAGGGTATTTTTAATTTGGTTATAAGTACACATATGTTTAGTTTGTTTAGTAGGTACTTTTTGTAAATAGTTGTGTTATATTTATGTTAGGTTTTTGTTTAAATTATTAAGTGTTTAAATATTCCCAAAATTCTAAGTAAAAAAATATATCTTCGCGGATTGTCGTTTTTTAATTTCAGTTTAAATGCGATAAAATGGAAGCACCCGTCCAATTGTGGTTACACGAACGTGCGTCCCTCCGTTGGCGTCGTATGTATGAAATAAATTAACATAAAGCTAGCAAAGGGATGGGTTAGTGAGGAGGGGTTCAAGTATTGAACGGTTTTTTTTGCTTTGGTTAACGGCACTTACTTCACACTGTTACGAAATTACCTGTCAGATAGAACTTATTTATTGCGTTATAGCTTAAAGTTGAGTCATTTTTTATTTAAGTACGCCCTTAGCCAGCGATTAAGTAGGTAATTAAATTTCTAAAAATGTAAGTAATTTTTTTACGGAAGCTTTATTATACGGTGTTAAACGTAATTAAAAATACCACTGCTTTCATTTATTAATCTAACAATAATCTTCTCTGGTAATTTTATATAAATTCATCTAATATTTTGGGTGCTTCGATTGGTAGTTGATGCCAAATATTAGTCCAGCAATGTTAATAGCAGTTACCTATTAACATTTTAAACTAAGATTTTCAATTATGTACCAATAGTGTGCATGAATGCCTAAGCCCATTAATACCGCATAATTAGTTTAATTTTAGCATTCAATCCGAAAAATAAAATTAGTCTGTTTGTTAAATTATCGAATAATATTGGATACGAGTATTTATTAATAAAAAAATACGAAATTAACCCACCTGTGGGGGTTTTGACGTCACTTTGTGAGTAAAAAAGTACTAACCTTGTGACGTCACACGACTTGACGCGACTTTTCGAAGCATTGTATCGTCTTAGTCCTTTGTTTAAGTAATAAAAGAAAAAATACGTGTCCATTCGTTTTTTAAAATCTACCTGGCGTACTAATTAGGTTTTTTTGGTGAAATATCCTATTTTATCAAAACATATCTACATCGTAGTATAGCGAGGAAACCAGCATGCTAGATAGGTATTTCTATACCTATCTGTATGTTTTCCATTCCGACGAAAACGTCCGAATGTAAAGCCAAGTCAAAGACTTATTGGTGGTATTAAAACTCTGACATCTGGTTATAACAGTAGTTGATCTACATTTCGTAGTCATTATTATAAAATGTTTTACTTGAAACACTGCTAACAGAGTAAATGAGTATCACGTTTCTATAAGTTGCAATTCAAAGGTGTAATATGCGTCAGTAACATCAACAAGATGTCCAACTATGACAAGTAATATTCTTTTTACTAAAGGATTGAAGATAAAAACAAAATCGGCCCTTAATCATGGAATGGCGCTTTGTTTTCGTGTATTTCAGAGGAGTGACAGGGGTCCATTATGCAAAAGGGTTGCTGACAATGGACCGGATAACAATACCAAAGAAAAAAGCAAATCAAATGTTAATCTGAATTTTTATCAACAAACAGTCTGTGACTGCTGTCGTTGCACTAGTGGTCGCAAGTGCGACAGCTGCATGCTGTGCTGAACGAGTTTTCTGAACGTTTCGTACGTGAAACACTGCTGTATGGTTAACCTACAGATTAATATTACAATTTTATTTTAATTCCTGAATCCAATTTTAAAGTAAAGATAATTAATTTTTTGTAATGTTAATTTTCAAATTCAATTTAATTTTGTAATATTGATTTTGTGTTGTGTGTGCCTACTAACATAGTTTATAAGTTTTCAATTGTTACTAACCATTATGGAACATTGTTTTCTGACAAATAAATAAATTATTATTATTATTGTGCATAAGGTTTGATTCCCAGGTCGGGCAAAATGATTTTTGTCAGGAATTTCTCAATAGCAGTCACGGAGTCTGGATTTGTGACCGGTTGATTATAAAAGGCTCGCCCATTATTACATGGCACTTAAACATAATTGACGATGTGTGGGTTTACTAATGGGTACACCTGTGCTTAGCCCTTCGGGCATTACAGGCGTGATATTATGTTATGCCATGCAATCTGTGAAAACAAGAATGGTATATTTACAACCAATAGATAAGTAAAGACCTATTATGAATTATATTCCGCCTGATTCATTTATCTCTCACATTATTATCGGTTTTCGGTCGTTGAATCTTGTTTACTACGTCATTATTCAAAAACATTTTCTATTTTATATCATCTTTTATTTTATTCGCGAGCGCTGTAAAGCCACATCATTTACTTTGTAACATTTCAAAGGATACCGCAGTACTCGCACTACCAATCAAAACATCGTGCAAAATAACGTCACGTCAAATCTTTGCGTAGCTATGAACCACTTTACAAAGCTTTGACGTGGTTTTCACCATGATCAAAATAAATAATAATGAAATCTCAATGTCTAATTAAATTGTCCAAACCGAGCTAAGACAGGGTCGCTATCTCTATGTTAATTGGTTCATTTTCAAAGACTGGTTCTATACATAACATAAAATTTCTTTATTTTCAGGCATCTTTGATTTATAGATTACCCTGAGCTGTTAGTTTAGGAATAGTTACTCATTCCAAGTTCGTTTCTAATCAGTGCGAGCAGTAGTTTGAATTTTGTGAACACAAAGAACAGTAAACCTGACATTTTCAGTACCATTGTTGCATTTGTTGTACGGAAAAGTTTGTTTCACGAATAATTGTTTTGCGTCTAAATGATTTTTAGTTGGTATTAGTCGCTCGTGTTATTTTATTTCCTAATTTACGTTAATGTTATTTTTTACCTACCGTTTTTGTGTATTCTTTGTAATTTCAGGTGTTCATCAGTGGAAACTTGTAAATGTCCTTCAAATGCAGATTGTTTCAGAACACTGTTTATATTACCTGTAAGTTTCTCGAACAGAACAAAATAAAATAAACCACCTCACCGTTTCACCGAAAACAATACCGTGCCAACTCCAACACAAAAACAGCTATATAAACCCATCTCAATGTACTTGTGTAAGCGGATTTACCACCGCATTCACCCGATGGATAAATTGCAATATCCGTATTATTCCGTAACCATATCCGCGTATCAGATATATTTGATCCAAGGATTTGCGGATGCACGGCCTGAGCTAACACATTCAGTAATTGTTTCATAATATGTCTCTAATACTGGAACGTAGATTGAGGGAACTAAGTTAAGACTAGGACTTGAATCACCCTAATATTATAAAGGCGAAAGTTTGTGAGTGTGTGAGTGTGTATGTTTGTTACTTCTTCACGTCTAAACAGCTGGAGCGATTTTAATGAAATTTGGTAAGGAGTTAGCTGACCTTGGATTAACACATAGGATAGTTTTTATCCCAATATTATCTTCCCGTGGGATAATTATCGAGTTGGAGTGGGCGAAGTCGCTGGCAACAGCTAGTTGCTTATAAATCCGACTATGGATCTCAAGATGAATGTTATATATTAATCCTGGCAAAACATTCATTGGTTATAAATAAAAAAACTGCATCTCATACTAAAGTGTACCCTGTATACATACATACTTAGCTATGTATATAATAATCAGCTTTAGCAAGTGTGTAAATGAAAAACCAAACATATGTTAACGAAATCGTTAAAAGTAAGTAACATTATTAGCATTAAGTCTACCGGCAGACAGTTACAAATATTACTGGTGTGCAATATTACGGGCCTCTACCGACTAATAAATCGAAAACACTTGATTGAAGTAATATTAAAAGACAGTACAAACACAAGTGCCTTCCATTTCTCTAGAGAGAGCATAGTTCAAGTGGTCTCACGCGATCTTCGTCACGCGACCACTATGCCCTTAAATGAAATGATCCTTTATCTACAGGTACATAATCAACTGAAGTGGATGATACGAAAATTGAAAACAATTAGCTGCACACTTGGGTTTCTGTACCTATTAACGTTTGGAGGTTAGGTTTATTTTCCATTTATTACGTTGTCTTTTTTAGCTCGTGTATGATATTACAGTCGCGCTTGCCTAGGTGGATGGTTGACCATCCATTATACCAAGCTTCCGTCGTACCTTGGAAAGCGCGCTTATGTCAAAGTCAGTGGCTGTAAAGTCTGCCAACCAGGCTGGAGTTGCTGGGCTGTGCAGGTCAGATTGGCAATAGCTCCATCCTACTAATATTATAAATGAGAAAGTTTGTAAGTATGGATGTTTGTTACTCTTTCACGCAAAAACTACTGAACGGATTTGAATAAAATTTGGTATAACCTGGATTAACACATGCTAGTTTTGATCCCGATTTTCTCTTCCCGTAAGATAATTTTCGACTTGTAGCGAGCAAAGCCGCTGGCAACAGCTAGTGTAAAATAAAAATTAAATGTAGACAGGTATTCAGCTGCATCCGGTTAGACTGGAAGCCGACCCGACGTAGTAGTTATGAAAAGCCTGGGCTGATGTTCTTTTTAGCGTGTTGATGACAATTCAAATTGAAAATTTGCGACGTAGACGGAAATTTTGGCATTTTCAATAGCGTTCAACAGCTCCTGTGTTGTGTAAATAACAGGACAAGCGGCTTCAAAAGCCTAATCGTTTGTAGGTCAACACCACAAACTGGAATAATGATTGATGATGAATTGGGTGTCTTTTGCTACTCATACGTAACGTAACAACATGTCTATCACATTATTTTGATAAACACAATGTAATAAAATATGTTGAAATAGCGGTTATGTAGAGGTATGTTTTGTACGACACCGTTATTATATGACACATCAATAAAAGGGTTACGAACACAAAAAAATCTCTTAGAGCACTTATGTACCTTCACTTGTCAACAATTCTTTGTGATATATTCTTTCGCAAAACTACTGAAAATTTTTCTTATGAATAAATACGCTGTGTTTTTTTGCACAAAAAAAAGAATTATTTTCTGAGTCCCTAGCATGAGTGGGCAGTGTAAACGTAACATACGTATATACTCGATACGTCGTTACTCGTTTCACATACAATGTTTACGTATATAAAACAAAGTGACTCCCGTTGTTTGTACGCTTAGATTTATAAACTACGCAACGAAATTTAATGCGTTTTAAGCAATAGATAGAGTGATTTAGTTAACATGCACTGATTGTGCTTATTGCAGACAATTTAAGTTCATGGTGTAGGATAATTGATTTTTCGAAAAAATCAACGTTTTTACTTAACGTTTATAATGCGAGCTCGTGATAGAATCGCTGTTTCATGGAGCAGATGTGTAAGTCTAAAGGAGAATGTTTTCTTGAGTATGGAATCCCGTACCAAGCAGTTTCAAAATCAAACTTTGTTTTCTTATTGTCTACACTTATTATATTAGCTATTTCAGTAAACAGCCGCCGAGTTTCGGAGTAATTCCAGCATTAACTCAAAACCAGGCGATACGTATATTTTATTGTCATACCTGAAATCATGCACGGACGAACATTATTACTCTAAAAACAGAGTAATCCACTTATATTAGTATGAATTACGAGTTCACAAAATACCAACCAGATCTACTACTCAACACACATTACAATAATATTAATTAATCTTAAAACTAAAAACACAGACTGACTGATGTTAATCAAATGTTAGCAGGGATTTAAGGATGTGATCGATAAATCGAAATCTTTAGTAAGAAAATCGATTGTGTCAATTAGTAATACTAAATCGATTTGATGTACTGGTTTTACTTAATGTTACTGTTATTCAACAAGAAAATAGCAAAAATAATACATATAATTCGTAGAATGTTTTAAAGCAAATGTTATAGTTATTTATTACACAAAAGAAACAATTGGCATGACTGTTTAGTAGATTCATCAAAAAAGTATCAAGTGCATTCTACATCTCTATGACTGGTTGTGTAAATGTCATATTGAGAGTAAAACAATATTCATACTTTTATACTATAAATTAAATTTCCAAGCGAAAAATTAAGTCCCTGACGCATAATGTCGTAAAAAATATGAAAATAATGACTAAAACATTTTGATCTTGCAACTCGAAAATTGTTGGTACGAGATTCGGTCATGATCTTTTAAAAAAAAATTATAGGTCGTTTATTCGAGTCTTTGTTCTTACGTTATTTCAATACAGTAATAACTAGATAATTGGTTGAGTTATTTCATAAACGCTTCTAGACAGTAATTGATGCATTTATTTCTCAGTATCCCCTTGCTCTAAGCATTACTTTGATTGATACCGGATGCCGTCCATCAACAGAACCGCATGGCAGGTCGCCACAGTCGCAGATCAAAGACATTTCAGTTAGCCAAAGGTATAGGACCTAGTCTCAATTTGATTAACTACAAAGGTGCAGAACGTGTGTGTTTGTGATATATTCTATTGAGTATTAAATCCAAAATAGGGCAAATTGTGAAACATGTTTTGCATTCTTGACATATTGACACATTTATTTAAAAAAACAGTCGTTGTAGTTTTTAAAGCATAGAGAACAATTAAACTTTAAATTGTTCCCTATGCTAATCAAACATTATTGAGGGTGTTTTCCTGAACAAGAAAAAACAAAAAGTTACTGGAGCACCACACATTTTTCTATTTACAAAACTTTACGAAAATATTTATTCAGTAGAAGCTGAAAAAAGAACCACAAATTATTCAAATAAGTGTAAGCATTTGGTATAAGATAAATGTGACATCTCATTTCTTTAAGCTTCCGTATCATAGAAAGCAGTAAGTCAACCCAATTTAAAAGAAATACCCAGTTTTACAAGAATGAAATGTTCACAAGAATTCCCCAATTTCCGTCGACGCTGCAAAGTAATAGAAATATAATAAAGATTATGGAAGCAACTTGGTGGGACTTCCCCCAGGGCATCGCAGCGGGGTGCACAGATTTAATGCTGCCAAGAGGGTTTTTTGTTCATACTAATGTTCAAGTGATCCCTACGTTCTTTTAATGTGTTGCGGAATATATTCAAAAGAGTCACCGCGGCCCTGGAACGCTAAGGTTCATTAGACACGGATAGAGTCTGACATTCCATTTTGATCCGCCCAGAGCCGGATGAGCCATTTGATGATATACGATTCCTAAAAAATATAGTGGGGTACCATAATCAACATTTTAGCCAAAAGACGTCCACAACTGGACATAGGCCTCTTGGTGGGGTACGTATGTGGGGAATTCGGTGAAAGTATTTTATTTTTCAGCATCGACAGATCCCTGCTACGAACGGTTGGAGTCTGCTGAAGCGACATGTCAAAGTACTGTATAATTATATTTTTCAGGATTTTTTTTCTGCAAAACATAACATCAGGAATCCCCAAAGAGTTAGGCAGAGCTGTACCTAATGGTAATGGTACACCCACATTTCGCAGAACAGTAATGTTTTGAGTTGTATTTAATAAGGGGCGAGCCTTTTGCCATCAACCGGGCACAAATCCAGATTCTGTGGCTGCTACTGAAAAATTCCTGATGGAAAACCCAATAACACACGTCCGACCTGGGGATCGAACCCATGATCTCATATTTAGCAGTCGACAACTAGACCAAAGAGCTTTCCCGGTAAGCTAAATGATGGTGAAATTAGTTTCAGCCGATGTACATAAAAACGTCAAGGACACACACACACACAGCTAAACGTAAATCACTTTTGTTTATGAATGCTAATCTACAATGTATACACAGATATGGACCCGAAATCTTTCCCATCCCATGACCCCTATCGGAAACGACTCCTACTAAACAATGTAGGGTCACATAATATACTACTGAATAGTCTTGATTATCACATGAAAAACGGATAGTGGTCCCGGCGTTACTTATGCAAGAGCGGACCCTGCATTCTCTTTTGTAACTGTAAATTATTACGGCAGACTTATCTCATACCCAACACCTGCAAACAGAATAGCAGTATATATCATCACTTTACAATTTAAATTACAAAACAAAGTTCTCTAAACAAACTTCTGAATCGATTTTCATGATGGTTTCCATCAATCGATACAGTGATTCTCGAGGAAGGTGTTAGTATATAATTTTTCAAGTTCCGACATCCACACGGGAAAAGCCACGGGAAAAAGTGAAGTATAATAAATATACATATGTATAGAAATAAGCCCACGCTTAAACGAAGACTCCACGTAATTTAATAATATCTCACAAATTTCAAATAAAAAGAAAAACCCTTACAAAAGCTTTTAAATTAACCGAACATTCTTTCGCCAACTTTTTACTTAGTAGAATATCTACTTATGTAAAGAATTAAGCTAAAAATTGTGTTTTTTAGATTCCTTATAAAACCTCAATTGTAAAACTTTAGTATCGAAATATTCTCCCCAAATACATATTTGAGGAGAATATTTCGATACTAGCCTAGGCTAAGCGCATGTGTACATACAAACGCCCTTAGCCTAGGCGTTGTACAGTCAACAACATCTTGGGGCACGGCAGTGCCCCCGCCAAGTCGAGCAATAAAGCGGCACGGCCGTACCATCCTTTTCTCGAACCAGTACAGGCCATTTTTCTGGGGACACGGCCAGTGCCGGCCAAGTCAGTCTAGTTTTCTAGATACACTTACTGCATAAATAACTTTGTAATCCCATAATATATGGGATTACAAAGTTAAAGCTACATGTTCAGTGAATGTGAATTTTACGAGTTAAATTTAACACAAGTGTGTTGAATTTTACGTTTTTTTTTGTGTTGAATTTTAGGAGTTTCCGATTGATCTGAAATTTTGCACGTATATGTATATCGCCTATCAATGCAATATTTGATGACATGGAACTGATCTGATGATGGAGCTGGAAGTTAGCCATAGGAACTTCATTTTGGAATGTCATAACCCCATCGGGTTTGGACTCGTTTGATTTGTCTTGTCGAATAGTTTGTCTTTAGATGATGTTCAGGGTTCTGAATAGTTCTGATGATGAAGCTGGAAGGTGGCCATATGAACTCCATTTTAAAATGTCTATAGAAATCCCGTTATAAAACCACATAACCCCATCGAGTTCGAGCTCATTTGATTTGTCTCGATGAGTACTCTGTCTTTAGTTGGTAACCAGGATCTGATGATAGAGCTGGAAGGTGGCCATAGGAACTCCGTTATAGAACGTCATAAACCATCGAGTTTAGACTCGTTTGATTCGTCTTGACGAGTACTTTGTCTTTAGATGGTTTCCAAGGTCTGTTGATGGAGCTTTAAGTTGGCATATTAACTCAAGGAATAAGATTTTTCATACAAACTTTCATCCCCTATTTAACACCCGTAGGGGTTTAATTTCGATTAATTCTTCCTTATTCTTTGTCTACATTATAAAGGTAAACTCTGTGCCAAATAGCTTTCTAGGTCCAAGGGTTTGGGCTGGGCGTTGATGAGTCAGTCAGTCAGTCAAGACTTCTCTTTTTATTTATATAATATATATAGAAGATCAAAGGTTTTTAAGTAGGAACTGAGTATATTAACTGACTTGGTATTACATAGATCTCACTACTTTTTACGGTAAAAGACTTGAGTTGCGCGGCTTGGCTTTGTTTTAGTGGGTTATCTATTAATTATTAAATAACATAATCATATTACATTATGTTGCAGAACTGTTTGAAAGATAAATCACTCAGTATATGTGAAAAGTTCCGCGATTGTAACGTAGTTTGGTTACACAAACGCTTTTAGGTTTCACAACGGGATTTTGCGTACGCTATTTCGTAAACAAATGAAAGTGTCAGTAAGGCCTAAACCTGCAGAAATTTGGTCCAAATAAACCCTTTTTTACATACCTTTTTTAGCATACCTTTGTTATTTGCAGAAACTTTCATTATTGCCTTAGTTTCGTTTGTGTTTTAGCAGTAAAAGAATAGAATCTCCGGATATATTTCATTCATTTGAATAATTCTTCACACACTACGTTACGTGGGCCATAAACGTCATCAAAACATGTGTTTCACCGTTCTAAGTATTCCCTTAATAATATTTTAAACGTATTTTATTTCACCACAACCCCGGCTGCAGAGTAGATAGCTACACTGTAATATTCGCATTAAAACAGAAGGGTATTCCAGCATTACTGCACGAAATTGCAAGACCGGATTTTAAGGCGGATTTTACATTTACGATGATGCATTTTAAATTGTTTCTTGCCGTCACAGCGAGCGCTTAAATTACATTCCAAAGAAAATAACTATTCCATATTGAGTTCATAGTTTCGAGACTATTAAACAAATAGTTTCACAGAAGTTTACCTTATCTATCTGCCTTGCAACTTCATCTAATAGGTTTTCTTGCTTTCTGTCAGTTTGCTTTGCATTTTCTTGCTGCCTCGACTTCTGTGCACTTCGAATTCATTAAAGATACACCTACTACCGGAGTGTTTTAAAACTGCTAAAGCTATTGTTGGCAAAAATGCGAGCTCTCAAATAAATCAAAAAAGTGTAAAATACAAACATTTACGGGCAACACGTCAGAACATTTACAAGGTCGTAAAAAAACTGTGCACAAACTCGCGAAATGTTAGTATAACGTTGTCAAAAGTCACGAACTCATGTTTTCCCTGTTCAAACACTACATACAAGTTTGAGCGGCGAACTGAATACCAAAATCATACCGAGGACAACTAACAGCTACAATGGGTGCAAACGTCGTAAACGACAACTGCCAACGTTTCCAGCAATTGCCTTTGCTTGTATGACGGCACTTGTATACAATGAACCCGGTACCTGACTCTCCTTATGCGCTATTACACCCTTTATTACTCTATGCGGCTATAAAGTGCTACAAATCGGTTCTTGTTTGTGCCGTTTCAAGTTAAGGGCCTATAAAGAAAATGAATAATGGCCTAACTTCTATTCGTGCACTTTGTCTTTGCAAAAAATTTAATAAACGGGTCCGGAAAATACCTGAGTTATAAATTAGCCTAAACTTTCCGGTGACGCTCTCGAGGAGCTCGTGGCTAAATAGTAACAGGTTCCGGCAGTCATTTATTGATATTTGACAGTTGTTACAGATAGTCAGTGTTGCCAGAGTCTGTCAACCAGTCTTAACAAGGGATATCGTATTCCGCAGTAGGTACTAACCGAGTCTGGCCTGTAAGAGACTGATTATAATAGATTGAAATACGACCTCAACATAGTTGGGTAAAGGCTAGTTTTTTCTAAATAAAAGAACCATGGGTTAGACACACTGACATATGGAAATAAAAAAGCTCCAAACATTGAAAATCCACATCTTTTTATGTCGAGAATTAAAAGCTTTCAATGCTATTATAGACTTCCAATAAAAGGGAATATTAGATTACCTTTCTGACGTCACACGTGCCGTAACCAATTAGGTGCACGTAAAAAACTGATTCTGCTAAAAATGGGGTTCGTTATGGAAATATTGACGAATAGGATGCAGTGCCAAGTCTGAATTTCAGCTGTGAAGTGTTCAGGTTGATAAGTAGTTGCTGATTAATGATAGTTTACCTGTTTCTAAGGAGACAATTAGAGAAATTAATCTGAAATTCTAGTACAGTAAGAACTTTTCTTTTAAGAACACTTATCGCTAAGTAGAAGAATTACGAATCAAAATTGGGTTGTCTCTGAATTTGGCTACATCTTTGGCGACTTCAGTAGCGTCCGTACTTGTAAAGAAGCCACCTAATTACGGCAGAAAAATCATTATGGAATCTTGGTCGGAATTTAAGCGCTATTACTGGACATGAGGTACCGACTTCGATTACCAGGTCGGGCTTGTGGCATGTGCCAAATAAATTTGTTTTCTTTCTTTCTTTCTTTCTTTCTTTCAAAGTAGTTCTTACGTCCATGTAGTACCTACAGAAGCTGGACTTATGTCTATCTTAGACTTATCTGTCTGTCTCGTCCCTTTTTTTTTTGGTGGGTGTAAAATCATCGAATAGCCCCTCCCGCTCTTGGGCAGAGCGAAAGGGAGTGTCAGACTTCTACTGACTAAAAACCACCCATGTTCCTTCTTAGCCCTCTATGTCGAGGCCGCGATAACCGGTGGACTACTCGCGGCTCCGACAGGCGTCGGCCCTTTCGGGCCCCTCCCATGTTGCTGACATCTCTTTGAGGCGCGCGTGGAACACGAACGCGCCGTCGACACGGCCTGTTTTCGTCGTGAGATGGACGGACGGCGATTTAGCCCATCACTCACCGTCCACAGGCCCGCGTCTACGGTGGCCGGAGGTCATCGCGGGACTGGGACGAGAGGTTCTCTCCCTCTCGCGTTCCGCCACCTCCTTCGCCAGCATCACTGCTTCGCAGAAGGAGGCGACGGCGTCCCATTCCTCCTCGCCCCGGACCATGGCTTGCACCAGGGCCGGGCGCGAGAGGTCGCCGCCGCCGATCGCCGCTACGAGAACACGGTGGGGCTCCGCCCAAGCGGGGCACACTTCCACTGTGTGCTCCACCGTGTCCTCCGGCCGATCCTCACAATGGTGGCATCCGGGCGTTTCCTCCCGCCTGATTCGGTGCAGGTACCTCCCGAAACAACCGTGTCCGGTGAGGACCTGCGTCAGACGGAAGGTGAGGGCGCCGTGGCGCCTCTCAAGCCACTCCTCAAAGAGTCTGTCTCGTCCCTTACATGGACTTAAACCTGTGACTTAAACATACCGGAGGAAATTTGTTATCACATCTAGGTAGAGGTGTACCAAATTATACCTTCAGAGATTACTGGCATCATGTTATTTTATTTAAAGTACTTTAACTTTCGTTTAGTTAAATTAAATTGTTTTTTTTTCTAACTTTTAAACTGAATAGGGATGTTTAAAGACTTAAAAAAATGTGATTCTAATTAGCCCGTCTGTTAGATTATTGAAAAATATTGGATATATATTTTTTGTTTTATCAAATCAATAAAAAATTACAAAGATAAAACGCGTCAAAGATTTGAGTGGGGGTTTGTGACGTCACTAACCGGTAAAAAATGCCATACTAATGTCTCTGACGTGTGATGCCATACTGACGTCATATTCTAATATGTCGTCACACCAGTTTTCAAAGCACTTATCGTCTTTATTGTTTGTTTACGTGAATAAAGAAAAAAACATGTCCAATATTTCTTGGAAATCTATCTGACGGACTAATTCGATTTTTTTTGTTAACTACCCTAATTCGAGTGTCAGTTGCCATGATCATGAGGAGTATAGGTTTAGGCACCTGCTGGTCAGAATCCAGTTGCTCGATTGAGTAACTTCGATTGTTTAATAAAGTACTAGCGGACCTGGCAGACGTCGTACTGCCCGGACAGCAGCGCCACCTACCGGGTCCAAGACAGCAAAATTATATTTTGTTAAAAAATTATCATCAAAAATTTAAAATTATCATCCGCCATTTATTGAATTCATTTCTTACAAAAAATGTGATAAATGAAGAACCGCTCGACCGATTATGTGCAAATTTGGTTTGGATAGGTGAGCCCGTTCTTTAGTTACAAAATTACAACGAAAAGTGGAATTGACTTTTATATATAATTGATAACTAGCGAACCTGGCAGACGTCGTCCTGCCCGGACAGTAGCGCCACCTACAGGGTCCAATAATTGTGAATCTAAACCACTCTCGAATCCATGCACTTGAACACACACAAAATTTGTGCTAACTTCACATAAACCATCTACTAAATAGTCCGAACAAAGCCTAAACATTTGGTTTTGACAGGTGAGCCCGTTCTTGAGTTATAAAATTACAACGAAAAGTGGCATTTATTTTTATATATATGGATAGATAAATGCATTTATTCTGTTACATTCCATACCTTGCTGTCGTTACCAGCAAGTTAGTGAAAACCTTTCAGTTTCACGTAATCCACGAGCAGACAAGTCCGCGAACCGCCAGTCAATGTCAGGTGCAGCTTGCTACTGTGTATAGTATGCATCTCTTTGTAACATGTCAGTTTTGTGCTTATCAAGTTAGCGAACGCTATGTTGAATGGAACGTGCAGAGAGATGGAGTTTGCATATTCACGCGGAGGAATGTTCTTCTTTTGTTTTGACACGATTTTGTCTACGTAGGTAACAAGACTTTACATATTATTTGGTTACAGTTGGTGACCACATTTGTGTATTGTCGCATTACATGTTAATGATATGCCAAGCTAGAAAATTACCACTATTAAAGTGAGTTGTCGCAAGCGGAATTTTGTTTTGAACAACAAACATGCTCAAAGATTTCATACACTTCTTCTTCTTAATGGTGTGATTAGTGCAGCCTAACCTGGTACCAAGTCTCGAGTTCGAACCCAAGACACGAACCTTTGATTTTTCGAATTTATGTGCGTACCTATAAGTTTCTCTTTTTTGTTTATCGCTTATTTAAATGTTCCCTGTAAAGTGAGGGGTCTGGCTCTTGTGATACAGGAACTCACACGTACAAGAGCTAGGGCTACACTGATGGTTGTGAGTAATAACTTGTCAATAAATATTATTATTATTGTATAAATTATGAGGAAACTAGCATGCCTTTGAGATAATTGTCGACGGCATGTGAAGCCAAGTCAGAGGCGGCATAAGAACTCTGAATTTCAGGTTTAAAATGTAACACAGATTTCTGTCACAATATCATAAACATGTTACATCGCGCCGGTATTTCGGTCCCAAGCTGCAATTAATTAATTAATCAGAAGATTAGCGATGCGCCCATTTAGCTAACAAATTGGGAATATTGGCATAATAGGATTAAGTGGTAACCAATTGAAGAAACTAATTTAGGATTGTTGTTAAGTCGACATTTGGAACATTCGGAGAATTAATTATTAAAAATTAGGGATTGTAGTCCGGCCGATTGACGATTGATCTTTGACCAAGGTTGCTGGTGGGAACGAATTATAAGGGTGTGACCATATATTAATAATAATTATAAGAGTGTGATATAGGTACCTAGATAACGCATGTATCAAAATCGGTAAGAAAACCAAGCGTGCTATTTATTGACTAACTGCAGCTGTTTACTGAATGCTTTAGAAACTATATACGAGTAACAAGGTACTTGTAACAAAAAAAAACATTTTGTATTTGAAAACTGTTTTCCGTCTATTTGTCTGTATGTCTGTTGGGTCCAGCTAATATCCGAAACGGCTGAACCGATTTTGATGGGACTTTTACGCGCAGAAAGTTAATGTATCTTCGGCTACTTATACGGGGTGTAAATTACCCCTTCACACATACGTCAACCAAGCATTCTCTACATCAAACTAAGTACCCCTAAGCAAAATTTTTTGCAGGGAAACGACATTTTTTTCTGGGGTCAAAAATCACATTTTACGGTAAAACTCAATGTAGCACTCTTAAAACATTGTGCTATTGGATGCTTTGAATAGTAAACGGGTCATAGATGTAATTTAAGTAAAGTTATAACCTGAAAAACTATAGTATTTACAAAAACAGCTGTGCAAAATTTGGAACTTTGACCCCCAATATCTCCGTAACTAGGGGGTTCCCAGGTATGATCTAAAACAAATATCGCAGTGGTGGGGAGAACAAGTACCTTTCGTTTGCGTTAAGGGTACTTTTACACCCTTTATATTGTGAGAAGTGCACATATTGTTAACAAAATCCAATTCAAAACGGGGAGTAATACCCATAACGCCTGTGATCCTCGAAGATTGCGGGACAGAGCAAGTCTATCCTGTAAATGTGACCTTTATTTCTTACGGGCAGTAATAAGAAGGCTATATTTAGAAAATAAGGTGCCTTATCATTAAATCTTTCAAAACACGCGGTGTGGAACGTGACGAATAATTTTATCAAGACATCGATATCGTCCAGAATCGTTTAATCATGATATTCTATAAAATTATTGAGCTTTGAAATTGTAGCCGAATCGAAAGCCTCCAACTTTCCCGTCTGATGTCTCCGAAGTTCCTTGAACTACGATCAAAAGATATTTTAATAATAATATACCTCAAATTCGAATAGTTAACTAGTTTTGTAAGAAGTAAATTGATTCTTCAAACAGATACTTACAAGATATTTTCTTGTGCCAGACATCATTAAAACTTTTACCTTAGAAAGCATTTATTCCTTAGAGACCATTATCAATAAACACGACAATAATAATGAATCCGTTCAATCGTTTTCCTTACAAATATCAGTTTGACACGCACGCGTGGTCATTTTATTTTTATCGCCATGATGCCTTTTTAATGAGTCTGCTTTTCTGATTTCTACAGAGATATACTTGTTGACTTTCAAGTTGTTTGTCCCTGTAAAGAGTAAACAGGAAAACCGACATTCTTCATTAATTTGAAGTATACATATTGTACAGTCGCCATGATATCACGCCTGTTTTGCACGAAGAGATAGGCAGAGATGTACACTCACATTTTGCCAGTTATATGTAAGTCCCAAGTTCTATGGGGCGCGCCTAGGTATAAATTGGCTGCTTCTGAAAAAAATCTGTTGTAAAACCCAATAACACTAAGCCCGACCTGGGAATCGAACCCAAGTCCTCATGCACTGCAGTCACACTTGTGACCAATTAGACCAACGAGGCAGTCAAACAGTACAGTCGCGAAAAAAGTAGAAAAAATTCGGCTATATAGAAAAAGGGATGTTTACCTACTGAATTAAAAAAAAATGTGATTCTAATTAGTCCGTCTGTTAGATTATCGAAAAATATTAAATACGTATTTTTTGTTTCATCAAATCAATAAAAATTGACGAAGATAAAACGCATCAAAGATTTGAGTGGGGGTTCGTGACATCACTGACCGGTAAAAAATGCCATACTAACGTCTTGGAAAATGACGTCACACGAGTTTTCAAAGCACTGTATCGTCTTTATTATTTCTTTACGTGAAAAAAGAAAAAATACGTATCCAATATTTTATGGAAGTCTATCTGACGGACTTATTAGATTTTTTTAGTTAACTACCCTATTGTAGAACGTCGCGCGTCGTCTCTATCAGTTATACCAAGTTACAATATTTTTACCCGACCACGGCGAAGCCGAAAGGGAGGGTAAAGATTTTGGCAGTCTTTGTATATTATGTTTATGTATATACATATGTATCATGTATGCTTGTATCTTCCACCATAGCGCCTAAACTGAACAGGTTTTAATAAATGAGGTGTCAATAGGTTCGTAAAAACAGCCCGGGTGACATAGGCTAAATAATTTTATAAAAAAAAATACATGTCAGTTTCTAACCTCGGAAAAAATTCAATTGAGATAATCATAACGTGTTTGTTACAATCCCAATATGACGTTCACCCAGTTCAAAACTCCGAGTTCAAAAAAATTAAATTACTTGCCTTATTAGGTAATCTCTTCTCAAGCTTACCGAGCTGGGTAAACAGAGATTGAAGCTAAATTCATCAACATGAAGGGGGGTCTGCGGAAAGTGTAAACATCCAGTAAGTAAGGGTCAGGGATGAGGCAGATATCGCTGGCAATTAGCAGCTTAATGTTTGCAGACTTATATTAAAGTGAGCTTAGCTGGCTGAAGTGAATGATGAGCTTTAGAGAACCAGCCACGATATAACACAATCGAAAGTACTGTAAGCTTTTACAACTTATAACCTTTATTTAAATAGGCAGGCTGCTTATAGCTCCTCCTGCTTGGTTGTTCGCAAGAGATACTGCGGCCTCGACATAAAGGGCTAAGAAAGAACATGGGTGGTTTTTAGTCAGTAGAAATCTGATACTCGCTTTCGCTCTGCCCAAGAGCGGGACCCATTTGATGATTTTCCACCCGCCATAAAAAAGAAGGTTGCTAAAAGTCTTTTTAATTAAAGTGGATTATAGCCCTTACTTCTATTTACAGTACATATTTCATTGTTTTCCTTTTTTTGGAAGGTGGAAAACATGGGAAATCATCAAATTTCTCCTCCAGCTCTGGGCGGAGCGGAAGGTAGTGTTAGATTTCTACTGAGTAAAAACCACCCATGTTCCTTCTTAGCCCTTTGTATCGGGGCCACGGTTTTTCTTTTTAAAATCCCGTTGCCCCGGAGTACTAACTCGTACTTCTTTACTTTGAGTTCATTAATCGTTTTGTTTGGCTGTGAAGTAAAAAGTATTACATCTGTACGTTAGGAGATTAGGATTTGGCCGGTTTACAAAGCCAACATTCAATATGTTATCGTGATTTGAAATTCCTGAAGCTTAATTATCTGACATCACAGGTGCTCTTTAGCGTAAGACTTGGATGATAAATAAAGACATTTATTTTTCTCTTTGCGAATCAATTTGTCGAGTGACATATCTCGACACTTGTTAGAGGTTTATTTTCCGGGATGTGCATCATGCACATTCGAAATAGTTATCTACAATCCAATCGTTTCGTCAACATCGTAATTATTCACATAGCGGGTCCGTTTGATATTTTGTCTGTTGACATATTGATGTGAATATCGGCAGTTACACATTGTTTACCTACGTGACTCTGATTTATGAAGCAAATTCATCTCACTCTATCAAATTGTTGTTATTCTAATATTTGCTGGAGTAAATAACAACTATCACATCACAACAAACAATAAGTTTACGTATTATGTGACTCACTTGACAATAATATCAATCCTCGACAACGAATGAGGAGCTTTGTCGATCAACCTAATAACGTCTCTATTAACCGGCAATTCAATACAGATTTTGCTAAAAGCTAGCCACTTTAATCTACTTAAGCATAAATTCACAACGGTCCCCGGGGAATGGCGGCTAAGCATCCAGTGTCTTCAGGCCACGGACGACGACACAAACATACCTGATTGCTGCTTGTAAAACATCGCTAGATTTCATACGAACGACACGTCGCGAACAATATCAACGTACTAAAATGAATTTAAGTTTCTTAATGGCTCTTATTTCTATAGTTATAATATGCTACTGTGAATTAACGAACCAATGCCCAAATTTAATTCTAATGGAAAACGAAGTCGACAAAAGTTACATAGAAAAAGTTCGCGAATTATGGAATTGTGAAAGCAGAACAAAAGTTCATCAAATGCAATTAGACAGAAAAAAGCGGTCCACAAACGAATCGGGCGTCGAAACGGCATATAGAATAGCGGACTCGCTGGAATCGAGAAACCTTACCGATTCAGCCAACACTTCGACTGTGAACAAGCACGCTTTATTACTTGCGAATTTCAAGCAAATTTGGCCCGTAACGAAATGGGAACAGTACGGGTTTTTCTCTGACGACTACCTGGATTTGATCAACGAACACTGGCTACAATTTCCACCTCCTAGTGAATCGTTGCAGAAGTTTTTAGGCGGGTTCTATGTTTTATTTACTACGGTGGGCTGCTGGGGAAACATCATCGTATTGCTTATGTATCTCAGGTAAGTAAACTATTGTAAACACCACTATTTACATCACTTAAACTACAATCTATTGATTTTCTTTCGTTTGTGGGGTAAACAACTTAATATGATTTTCTGTTACATTGACAAATAACGATACGATTTAATAACAAGCTTATTATAATAATAGTAATTAGTTTTGTCGGAAAACTAATAAAAAAATAAATTTAATATCAAACTTGTTCTGTCCGTTAATACCTAATTGGAAGGTCTTTACATTTTTCTTGTCATAATAAAATTACCTACCTGTTCTTTTGATAAACCTTGCGGGCATATTGTTTTTTTATTACATTAAATTGGCCAAATTGATTGATCAAATGAACCACATATTTAAAAAGCTATTTTTTTAATCTGGGAAGATAATGAAATTGGACTGAAAGGTAAACAAAAAAAGAAAAACGAACCGAACGAAAAGTTAAACCCTGTTCAAAATCTTCTATTATTAATTAAATACTTGTACAGGCACTATGAATGTATCAAAATAAATGGATGATTCTCCTAACCATGTGAAATTAATAAAAAAAATAAAATTAATTATATGTTTTACAATGCAGCAGAGCTTATAAGGCTATAATGTAAACTACCTAGGTACATCCTAAATTATTCATGGCCCGATAAAACCTCTGGAGTAACATAGGTTCCAACTCGTTTGCTCTAAAACTCCACGCTCTACAAGAAGTGATAAATGAAGCGAGTGGATAGTTTAAATTTTATAGTCGTGATAGTTTGCCAGTTTCGTTCGTCTAAATATAGCCAACCTGCGACTGTTTCTATTTTCGCAATATTCAGTCCCTAAGAAAATCCCGCTCTGGGACAGATGAGAGTTAGTCGGGATCGTGGAATAGTACCGCATCCTTACCGGCAGAAATTTCGCCTCTCCGTGTAGCAGCGGCAACATTTTGTCTCGGAAACCATCGTGAACGGTTGTGTCCTATTAATTTATAGACAAACGTCGATTCTTCGTAATATAACGTAAATAAATATTATGTTGAGTGTACTAATAATTGCTCTGGTGGCGGCGTCAAATATAGTTTACTGTAAGAATGTTGGTACAACGATACGCGTCGTGAATAAAAGTTACATAGTTCAGTTACATAGTGATAAAAACAAGTGCATATATTGTAAAATAACAAAAATAGTGGCGCTGAAACCGTTTAGGTGTCACAACGATTTTTTGTGGCGATGTTTGGATGATTTGAAGCAGTGGAAGAGACGCAGAAGAAGTTCTGATAACTTCAAGAAAGAGTTGAATGATAAAGGCGGCAGATTGAAAGTGACAGATGGTGCGGTCAATGACTTGTCCTCTTATCAAAATAGTTTAGATATTGTAGAGACAACAGCATTGAGTGTTTCTGATAATAATAAGTTAGCTTTGATAGCGAAGTTTATACAGAGGTGGCCGGTGGAGAGATGGCGCTCCATCGGTTTGTTTACTGATGACTACCTGATGGATGTCAACAGTCATTGGCTGGAGTTCCCTCCCCCTGACTCCTGGATACAGTACACGTTTGGCAGCACTTACGTACTCCTGGCGGGGACAGGAGCCTTCGGCAACGTTCTTGTACTGCTTATGTACATGAGGTCAGTAGAAATCTACAATTACATTATAAAGAGGAAATATTTGTACTAACCTATGCTTGTAACGAGTAAACTCAAAAACTACATGACTGATTTCAATTTTTCTTTTTACTATTATAGAATGCTACAAGATCCCTGAGTAACATAGGATAAATTTAAACATGTCAAAAATAAATGTCCACTAGTGCGAAGCCGGGACTGGCTACTAGTACCCTATAAAATGTGTCGTTAACATTTTAAAGTGATCAAAAGCTAAACACATATAGAGTGTGTTATGAGATCCTACATGTTTTGATTTTTTAACATGTTAACCTACTCTAATATCGCTACTGGTCATGACACAAAGACACATATCTTTTACGAGCCCACAGTTTCATGCCAAGTGGTTTTGTCTGAGAATATCATAAAAGACATCTGCGTAGGTAATATCTGCTTCAACTTACCTAAGTAAGCACAGATGACTTAGATTATACCAATGCAAATCAGATTTCCGCAGAAAGTCGGTCAGCAGTATTATGTAACCAAATCATCATAAAATAAACAATTGCTACTCCTAAACTTTACACACTAATGAGAATCAATCAATTCCGGAAAGGTCAGCAAACTTTGGAAAATAGCCAGAACGCAAAAACTAAAAAGTTGACAAATAGTCATGCAAAAAGCATCTATCTATCACATAAATATTTCAAACCAAAACATACATGTGTTTTTATTTTCACGACACTTTCTAATATATTTCTGTACAGAATATTTTGATGTTTCATATGTGATCTTTATCCCCTGAACTAGTTATTAAATGATGCGAAACTTTGCAAATAAACATTGATTTTATTACGTGAGCGTGAGTCGTTTGGGTATTTAACTTATCATACTCATTCACACAAAGAGACATGCTTAATTCATTTATAAGTTAATTCGGTTATTCCCGATGTTAATTACAATAGTTCTATCTGCATAGATCAATAAGCAATTACATACACTAAGCTGGGATTGGATCTAATCAAATAAACTTCAGATACTTGCAAATGAGTAATCGGATTTTAATCCCCCAATTTACAGTTTGGTTTTATTGCGTCGTTTGAGAGCTTTACCCTAACCAATCATATTAGGGGTGTATTTCATATTGGGGATATCTTATTCCAAGGGGTGTCTTAATTAGAAGCTTGATATCAGTATTTCTATGGTTTGATACCCAAACCGGGACAGATAGAACATAAAATCATGAATCATATTTATTTCTGTAAATTGGATTCACAAAACATTTTTTCATGTTAAGTTTTAAAACTAGATGGGGCCGGTATTTCGTATCTGGCTAGTCTGAGAAGAAACAGTTAAAACAAACTTAGAGGTCACTGTCTCTTTTAAAGACATTGGTCAAATCGTGTTGAGGTCCATGGTAATTAGTAGAACACATAATAGGGTATTTCACCAAAAAAATCTAATAAGTCCGTCTGTTAGATTGTCGAAAAATATTGGATACGCGTTCTTTGTTTTATCAAATTAATCAAAATTGACGAAAATAAAACGTATCAAAGATCAAACTCAAACTCAAACTCAAAGCATTTATTTCAATTAAACTGGCACTTTTGAATGTCATTAGAACAATTCATAACTAACAGAACTACAAAAACTACGAGTGCAAAACGTCATTCCGAAAGCCACCACGCCGAACCACACGCCGCCAAATGCCCGCAACGACGAACACTGCAAGCAAAAAAGCATGCAGCGACGCACACCGCAACAACGAATGCACGAGACCTCGAATCACGACGACGCAGCAACCCCCGAAACAACGTATTGCACTCCTAAGCTACAGTCACAGTCACAAGGCATAATAACTTGTGAAAGTACTGTAGTTGCCAGTTTAGCGTAGATCTCTATGGAGAAGAACGGGCAAGAAACTCCATGGACACTCTTTTAAATCAGAATATTGTTACAAAATCTTGGTACATTACATCATTCATGTTGAGATGGTATATTATGTGAGAACTATGTAGCAAGACGTGCAAGTTAAGAGCGTCCGGAGTAAAAAGGTATAATAAACAAATCAAAAAAATATGTATATATTTATAAACCATGGCAACTAAGAGATGACCAGTCTCCACTGACAGCGCCCGTTCACGAACATGACGCATGGATCAGCACCATTCAACTTAACCATTTTGAAGGGAACTAAATGATCCGACACACGCGCCACCATCAGCGAGACATTTGAGTGAGCATGACATTCTCTCAGCCACCAGGGCATCGTCATTAAGATCATGAGTGGGGGCTTTTGACGTCACTTTGTGGGTAAAAAAGTATTAACCTTGAGACGTCACACGACTTGACGCGAATTTTCGAAGCACTGTACTGTATCATCTTCATCTTTTGTTTAAGTGAAAAAAATATACGTGTCCATTATTTTTTGGAAATATATCTGACGGACTAATTAGATTTTTTTGGTGAAATACCTTATTATTATAATTTTTTTAGTGTTTACTCATTTTAAAAACAAAACATTAACAGAAACTTGACAAAAGCCCCAGTAGGATTGTCCGGATGTTGGAAAACTTTTGAACTATCTTAAAACAAAGAAATAAAGTGGATGTGGAGTGGAGTGGTGGAGTGTTAAGAAAGTGGTACTATCATCATGTCGAAACCAATTCTATGTAGTTCAGGTTGAAATTAGAAAATAAAATAGTCCAGTCTCGTTTTAAACGCAATAAATCGATGACTTTAAGAAACCCAGTCGGATGCAAACATTCCCAGACTTATGAAAATCATTATCAGTAGATTGTTTAGGTTTGCAAGACATTCATTCAAACCTAAACAGTCTACACTGTACACAACGATTTTGTGTAGACAAATTGTCAAACATAGTAGCATCTTACATCCAATACTGAATGACAAGAATAAATAACAAGCAAGTGTCACTCAACCTTTATCAATTCGTATAAATTGTATAGGGAATTGGTTTTCTATGAATTTCGTATCAAATTCAGCTGACAGAGATACGATATAAGCTGAATTTGAGTATATATTGTGCATACTAAAGTATATTTCGTATCAGTTATTGCTTTATTAAACAAAGAGTAACTATAAAAAAAAAACAATTTTAAAAACTTCATATTGATGTTTAATTAATGTCAATGAAACACATTGAGATTCCTTAGCAAAGAAAAATGTTCTATAACATAAGAATCAAGTCAAAGACAATGACCGAAACTCGTACCAAGAATTCTCGAGTTTCAAGATCAAAATGTTATAGTAATTATTTAATAGTACATTATGATATAAGTGCGGTAAGTTGAAAATTACAGCCGAGGCGATATTGCTTGCCCGAGCCGTAGGCGAGGGCTAAAAGAAAGCAGAGGCTGTAATTATCAAAGCGCACGTATGTCATACGACGTTTTATAACATATTTGCGAGGAAATAAATAAAACTCGGACTTTCTTAAACGAATAAATCTTTAATTAAAGCAGTTATGAAAATTTGAGCAATTAGTAAAATTGATTATTATTTCTTAACAAATAAGCGATGCGATTTTTTTTCAGGCATAGGCACAAAACAGCCAGTATTATTAATAAAAGTAAATTAATATTTTTGTTTTTGCTACAGATATTAATGGTTGTAATTTATTGTCGAAATTAATAAAATTAAAGAATTAAATGTTTATTTATTATATTTTATCTCCCAAAGTTAATTTTATTCATAAAATGTTGACCACTTTTCTGAAATAAAAACTCTTTGCTAAGATTTAAAAAAGTAGGTACCGTTCGTTTTGACGGAGCATCTTTCTAAACCGTGCGATTTACATTACATTACCGCACAAGTACGTAATGAGATACATTACGATATTGAAATTGGTGAAATAAGAGACCCTTTACGAGCAAATGTGTTATAAAAAAACTTTACGACATTATGCGGCTGGGATTCGATTTATGAAGAAGGAAATTAATTTAAAATATATACAATCAAACAATATATATAAACAAACAAGTGTACAAAAATAATGACTTTGCACTAGCTAATTCACTCAAAGTATTTAAATGTGCTATCTAAACTTTTATAATACAATATAGTGAATTTAGTTACGGTTACATTAATTAAGAAAATAAGTATCGAATTCGAATCGATTAATTGCTTGATTTGGATACTGTGGAAACTACGGATCGCTGTGTGAATTGTGGGATCAACTAATCTTTGCCGACGACCCTTGGACGTGAAAAAAGTGAATTCCGTGTCCGTCAGTGATTTGGCAGTGGCTTGCACCTTACTCTCAAAATCAAAATCAACTAGACTAGGTCATTATTGTAGACCAGTCACGCGGTTTCACCCGCTTAGTTCCCGTTCCCGTGGGAATACAGGGATAAAAAGCCTATGTTACTCAGGGTGAATGTAGCTTTCCAATGGTGAGAGAATTTTAGAAATCGGCGCAGTAGTTTTTGAGCTTATTCATTACAAACACACATACACACACACAAAAAAACAATTTTTTCCTCTGTATAATATTAGTGTAAGTAACCACACTTTCACTAAACCTCTAATAACTCGGCTCTCGGATTGTCAAAACTTACAGAACTTTCAGTGAGGGACTGATAAATCTGATTTTCATCTTTTTATGCACTTATAATGTACCCAATCGTTTCCATCTCCTTTAACGCACTTAACTCACAAACAACTTATTAGACCTACGGGTCTACATCAATTTTATATTTATGGCTTTCGACGCTTGGGGGAGAGACTGTCCAGCCTTGCACATTTTTCGACTGGGTGATGATGAAGACCTCAGATAAACACCTAATAGATACCATTGATTCGACAAAGTTATATAGGAAGTTCTTCTTTAACGGATTATTTAGAAACGCTAAGTTTCTAGATAATTTATCGTTGCAAAATGGCACTATCAATAAAAATGTAAGCTTAAAAACTAAAACCCGACTACAAACTGCGGTCATAACAGTAGAAAACAAGAAAATTATTCTTGTCTGATATTCATATAATTATAGAGGACCGCCAATGATACCTGATGCTCCTTCATGGCGTTTTCATTGATACAGAAGTCAGCTGCTGTTGTCGTTAGCAATGTGGCATACGACTACGACTGACCTCTATAATAATTTACTTTTTATTAAAATATAAAGAAATATCTTGGGCTGAGCACTGATTTTGTTACATCTATAGTTACTTTAGGAACGTTACACTGACTCAAGTCTCGTATGAATTTACACACAAATGTAACATGTACGCCTTTTATGTGCTCAAATCTACTATGCGGGTTTTATCTTGGTTACTTTGAGTTGAAAAATCCCTTTCGCAATGCTTGATAGCAATTTAAATAACTAGAGAAAGCTTTCATATTTTACAGCTTCCGTCATTTTCTACGCTAGCTCTTTAGGGTATTTTTACACGTTATTAGTCGGTAGGTATGGTATGGTAAAGCTACCGAAGTACCGACATCGCTTGCCAAATCAGAAAATTGATTATTATTTCAAACATTAATTCAGCAAGTATTGACAAATTACAGTGGAACGTAAAGCCCTTTTTGCCCATTGCTTTGGTAATTTTTCATATGATTCATCCGATCTCTTACGTGGAAAATATCTACCAGAGTAGGTCTACTCAGGTACCTACTTCTACAAATTGCTAAAATATTTTCTTTTCGTAAAGTAATTGAAAAGCCACATTTTAATTTCTTAAACATATCGGTAAATCATTTTTCCTTGGTTTTTCATCCGAGCAAACACGAATGGCTGATCTATATGCCTTTCTCGTTTTATAAAGTAGATAGGTCCTTTATTGCACTCAGAACGGGCCGGTGAACAACCGGAGGAAATGGATTGCTTATACAGTGTGTCCGGACATGGACTAGCGATATTCTAAATACTTAAATATAAGCTATTTTAAAGTACTATTACACTATAGGCTTAGGTCCAATATACTTCCCCGCTATGTGGCAGCCATTTTGTTTTTTTTGTTGAAGTATGCTCTATGCGAGTACAAAAAAAATCATATATCTCAAAGTTTTAGTCATACTGAGATAAAAATAGGCTTATTCGAAAGGCAATAATATTGTCTACCGTCTGCACTACAAAGCAATATGTTCACAATTCCATAACTTTTGAAAAAAAATGTGAAAGTCGAAAAAAAAAACAAAAAATTATGCAATTCAACCAATAATGGTTAATTACTACAAAAACAACCCCGAGAACTTTTTTATTTTTTATACTAGATCGACAGTTTTTGAGCTAAGCTACAATACAACATAAAATTCACAACTGTATGTCTAATACTTTAAGAGTTATTGTTGTATGAACATAGCGTATGCGCAAGTACAAAAGGCCTTTGTCGGAACCCTAAACAGGAAATCATTAAAAAAACATAACATTCATATTGAATTTTATTTAATGTTTTTTCCAATATTAAATGAAGATTAAAATTCAATATGAATGTTATGTTTTTTTAATGATTTCCTGTTTAGGGTTCCGACAAAGGCCTTTTGTGCTTGCGCATACGCTATGTTCAAACAACAATAACTCTTAAAGTATTAAACATACAGTTGTGAATTTTATGTTGCATTGTAGCTTAGCTCAAAAACTGTCGATCTAGTATAAAAAATAAAAAAGTTCTCGGGGTTGTTTTTGTAGTAATTAACCATTATTGGTTGAATTGCATAATTTTTTGTTTTTTTTTTCGACTTTCACATTTTTTTTCAAAAGTTATGGAATTGTGAACACATTGCTTTGTAATGCAGACGGTAGACAATATTATTGCCTTCCGAATAAGCCTATTTTTATCTCAGTATGACTAAAACTTTGAGATATATGATTTTTTTTGTACTCGCATAGAGCATATTTCAACAAAAAAAACAAAATGGCTGCCACATAGCGGGGAAGTGTATTGGACCCAAGCCTATAGTGTAATAGTACTTTAAAATAGCTTATATTTAAGTATTTAGAATATCGCTAGTCCATGTCCGGACACACTGTATATATAATAGCTGCAGAGAATGGGTTGACGTTTACATTTGGCTATCTACGTTGGCAATGGTACAATAATTTTTAATTCCAAAGAGCCCTCATTACGTTGAGGAAATTTTCAATATCTGAGTTTTTACAAGATGTTTCTAAAATGTCTTTCAATTCTTCAAATTAAAACATCTTATTGGTAAATCACGAGCATTTTTCCAGGTTCAATTCTTTGGTAACAATAAATAAATAATTATCTACACTAATATTATAAAGAGGAAAGATTTGTTTGTTTGTTTGTAACGAATAGGCTCCGAAACTACTGGACCGATTTGAAAAATTATTTCACCGTTGAGAAGCTACACTATCCTCGGGTGACATAGGACTACTTGACTACTTTTTATCCCTATATTCCCACGGGAACGGGAACTACGCGGGTGAATCCGCGTGACGTCCGCTAGTAAACAATATTTTGAATGGCATGCACCACGTCTCGTATCTGTTTGATATTTAGTACAGAATTGTTTAGATGCAAGATCAATGTATTTAAATTTCCATTGTAGTTCTGCCCCATATAAACAAACTTTAACTAAATACTCTAAACGACGAGGGTTTCAGAATAACTGGCCTTATTACTAATTTTATACTCGGCAAGATATCTTCCATACGTGTAAAAATAAATATTTACGTAGTTGATGTAAATATTTTCGTCACTTGCGTTTGAAAATGACTGAAAACGCCGCGAAAGATTTAATCTACGTTTTATTTTGTATTTTAGCATCCAAACTTTAGGTGTAGGAATCTCGTGTTTTTTCTGTTGAATGTGCACTACGTGTATTTTATGACCAAATATGGACAAAACAAAACATGGGAGAAGGGCCGTAAAATAAGATACCTATTGCATGTTTTTTTTTATTCTTCTGTAAATACTTATTGCTGTTTTCTTACTCTTGACCTCTATCTCGTCGTGGAGAGTGTTTGTATTAAACTCTCTGCTAAGTCTGCCTGCTTTTCTCTCAGTCTCTATCAATATGTATTACTCGATGTGTTTTATAGAAGTGAATATTGCTTTTGCAATAAAAATAAATATTCAGAGACATGAGTTTGATTATGTTAATTTAATAAATATCTGAATACTAATCTAGATATACCCCCAACTTAGAAATCTATTCTGATAAGTATTCTTTGAAATAGGTCAGACTTTATTAAAAAAAAATCTTAGGCAAAGACAAAATTGAAGTATCTGTTTAGGATATTTTCGGTCGGTCTGTTTGTCCACGCTAATCTCCGAAACATCTGTGCAGATTTTGACCGGTCTTTAACTGGCAGTTCCGTGAACAAAATTTAAAGCCCATGAAATTATTAACAAAATCCGATTCAAATAGGGAAATAATACTATTTTTATAATAACTTCACGTGGACGAAGGCTTTTGAAAACAGTTTGCAACAGCCACAGCATTATAATAGGTAGTATGGTGGCTACAATACGCGTACAACATAGTTATCTGCTTGCAAGCGCCATGCTGGGCGTTGCTCGGTTGACCAAAGTGTAACGTGTCAAACTTAGCAATTACGGTTGTGGTTTTGCTTCAAGGCATTCACATTTTTTCTATGACATTTATTCTAAAGCGTACCTATGGTAACTTTTGTACCTATGGTAACGCAATAACAACCCCTCCCGCAGGGCAACTACTACTGACTAAAAACCGCGGCAACTCTTTCAAACAACCCGCAGCCTCGACAGGACCCGCAGCGCAGTACTCTATTAAACTTTTTTGCTGCTGTGATACGTTTATAATAAAGCTTGCTTTCACTGGAATATTTAAAACTGTATAATGTCTACTCCTTAAACGACGTGCTTAACGTTCTTTCAGAATTTCCTCCGTGCCTTTGAAAGCACGTTAAGCCATTGCTCCCAGCTGTCATCTGCAGATCTTTCACAGTCGTTACTGGTAGTAAGTGGCCTGGCAGTCTGACGAGAAGTCTTATCAAGGGGAATCGTATAAACCAGTATGAACTGGGCTGTGGGTGGAGGTCAGATAGGCACTCGCTCTATGTAAAATTCAGCTGCATCCGGTTAGACTGGAAGCCGACACAAACATAGTTGGGAAAAGGCTAGGCAGATGATGAATGTCTGCTATTTAAGTTGACAAAAGAATAGGGTCTGGTCGGTAACACATCAATCAAGTTATCGACAGCGTCTTCGCTCTCCTGAATGTTATTTATTATTTTATAGGCCCCTTTATAACAGAGTGGCTACGTAGGTACATATTTATCAATTTTAATGACGTCACGTCAATATCATTCAAAATTCTGCTAGTACTTGATCAATGACAAGTCTCTGATAAGTAATCTGTTTGGGCAATTTCGTTCTAAAACAAAAAGTACCTCGGTATCTAACTTACCCTCTGTCATAACCTTACCAAACTTCGTTCAGGTACGGTTCGGCAGTTTTTTAAATTATTATTTAAATTAGTTGTAAAACTGTTCCGCTTGGCTAAAAAAACTTACTTTCGCATACTAGTTGGTGATAAATTTTAAAACCAAAATTTATTTTTAACGTTTTGTTAAAACTCGTTAATTGTTTACTGAAATTTCCAACTTTACGTTTAGAACGGCTCAAATCTATCATTTCAGTTATTAGAAAAGTTTGAAGGGAACTATTTGATGTTCAAATATTGGAAAACTAAGTTCAAAGGTGAACTTCGTTAATGGTTCAAAACAGACTGAGTTCGGGACAGCCGTACCTACCTATATGATATTAAATAGAAATTCAGGAGACTGTTTGTTGCTAAGACATAAGTACATGATGTCCTTGCCAATTCATGTTCTTAAACACAAGGTTGTTGTCATTCCCGTCGGGGCTGCGGGTTGTTTGAAAGAGATACCGCGGCCTCGACACAAAGGGCTAAGAAGGAACATGAGTGGTTTTTAGTCAGTAGAAGTCTGACACTCTCTATTGCTCTGCACAGAGCGGCAGGAGACATTGATGATTTCCCGCCCTTCAAAAAACCGTTGTCATATTCGTATTCTGGACTCATAATTAAGCATTGTGGTATTTTCTAAATCATCGTTGCCTGTACTAATCATTACCTTTGTTCATGTAGATAATGGTCTGAGCCTCTATACATTCCAGCTAAGAACAGCCTTTTTGAATCGCCCCTTCGTTCGTGAGCCTTAACAGGTAAATTAAAAGATGGCCGGTAGTATTCTCTTGAGCTCTGATTAAAATGACTCCGTCTGTATCCAGTCCTATTGTTATTCTAAATGTTACGCATATTACTTTGATAGAGCTATTAAAGGGATATGCGTAACTTTGTATAAAATAACGCATTCTTCCCTTTGATTACAAAAGCACCTGTCATTAACAAAGTCTGTTTCATGCAAGATAAGATACGGAATGCTTTACTGGTAGTTTAGGTACTCCACCAATATTTAGCAATTAATTTAACGTGGCGACCAACGTTCATTTAATGCCTCCAGCCGTTCAGTTAACCACGCACTCGTGTATGAATAGTTAAAGATAATCCACAACCGCTCCTAAACGACGTTTAAGCATTTTTTTGATCTCTTAATCTGGCGGTGCCATAAGCCATCATCTCGTGCATTTCGGCGATAAAGCGAGAATACCAACTAATAAAGCGGAAAGGTCATCTGAATATCAAATAGGTGTGGGTTCTGGGTTAGTGTCGTGATTATCCGAGTTCAGGCGTGCCACAAATCCTTGATTCTTTATCTGTTTGCCTTCTCAGAATTAGAAACCTTACGTGTTTTCACTTACTGTCGAGCGGTCCTAAATAACTAGGCTTTTTTGTAATCCTAATAACGTGTAATAAAAAAGTGTAATGTGTACTAAAAAACAATGAATGTGTGCAGAATGTTTTACCTACTAAAGATTTATTTATGCCCATTTGCATTCACAACACTTTTGAAATAATCTGCTCGACTTAAGAGAAATAAAGCGCCTTCACACATGTTTTTCTGTTGTTTTTTCTCAACGGAACTTATTACGTATACATTTATTATGTCTACCCTAGGAGCTCCGAAATTAAGCTGTCGCCGGCAACACGAGGGCACTTGGTATTTCAGCATTACGCAGGCGTAATTTTATAACAACATCCTTTATACTGAAATCGTGACACTTGACAACATCTGTCTGGAATAGTGACCACAATTTAATTTTACTTGACGCAAAAAATCTAAAATACATTTACATTCAGCAGGGCTATTGCGTATCTTTTAAATGACAGTGGCTATCAAATTTTCTATGGATTAACTGTCAAATTGGTTATGGTTTAGTACAAAATGGAACCATTTGACAGTAATTGATAGGCACTCTAGGTTAGCCACTGTCATTTAAAAGATACGCAATAGCCCTGCAGAACTGGCTAAGCATTCCGCACTGCCATCCTGTTGGGTACATTACCGGTTGACAGAGTTGTAGAGGAATTTTTTGATGATTGTTTTAGGTTGTGTGTAAGTTAAGGTTACTTTTATTGCTTTTAATTTAAACTAGATTGTGCCAGCGGCTTCGCCCGCGTGGAGTTCGATAATTGTCTCACGGGATCATACTACCGGGATAAGAAGAATTCTATGTGTTAATCCAGGTTATAAGCTATCTGTGTTTTAAATTTCATTCACACCCATTCAGTAGTTTTTGCGTGAAAGAGTAACAAACATCCTCACAAACTTTCTCATTTAAAATATAAGTAGGATGTATAGGTACTGTTGTTTAAAAACTTAGATATTTGGTTTTAAGAATCTCAACATAGGCTGGGAATCAGCACTTTTAATCTATTATTTTAGATCTATTTGTTTCCATATAAAATACATAGGAATAAATAAAACGTAATATTAGAAAAAAAAACTTATTGCAATAAAAATATAAGTTTAAAAACTAAAACCCGACTACAAACCGCGGTCTTAAGAGTAGAAAACAAGAAAATAATTCTTGTCTGATATTCATATACTGAATTTGTATATTTCTATTTAAATATAAGTAAAATTATTATAGAGGACCGCCGTAGTCGCATGCCACTGATACCTACCTGATGCTCCTTCATGGCGTTTTCATTGATACAGATGTCAGCTGCTGTTGCCGTTAGCAAGGTGGCATGTGACTACGACTACGACTGACCTCTATAATAATTTTGCACGACGGCATACCAGCAAGGGTCTTAAGGAACTGTGCGCTTGAGTTGTCTCCTGTTTTGACACGCTTGTACCGCTTCTCTCTCAAAACCAGAACGATGCTGAACTTCCTGCAAGGTTGCTAATGTACAACCAGTACCCAAGAAGGGTAGTCGTACCGACCCCAGTACCTAACTATCGACCAATCGCCATCACCTTCATACTTTGTAAAGTAATGGAAAGGTTAGATACTTAACGGTAAGTTGCTGGAGCACCTTGAAGCGAGCGACCAAGTTCAGTGACCGTCAGTATGGTTTTCGCTGGAGACGGTCAACTGGGGATCTTCTGGTATCTGCTACGCACTGCTGGGGCGACGCCATTGAGAAACACGGCGAAGCCTTTGCCATATATCCAGCGCAAAAGTGATAAAATACGTTCATTGATAGAGGCTATGGTAGAGTGATCGAATTTAGCCTTAAGTTTTGTCTCCAAGTGGGGTGGCGAGAATCTGGTTGATTTCAACGCCACCAAAACGTGTGTCTGTTCACCGCCAAAACAAGTCGGTTCAATCTGGCCCCTACCTCCCGCAGTGCGCCTGTGCAAGACTGACTTACTTACTGACAGTCTCGAGCTTCTTGGCACGAGTTGAGCGCAAATCTGAACTTCGGTGCCTATATTGAGCCGAAAGCTCAAACTGCGGCGAAAAAGCTGGGTTATTATAAACAGGGTTAAGCGGTATTTCAAGCCTGGACAGCTTTCAATATCTTTATATATATAATTCTACTGTACGTGTGTATGACACTGAAATCCTCCTAAACGGCTGGACCGATGTGGATAAAGTTTCATCTGGGGATATTTCAATGGGTTCTTGGATGGTTTGAAAACACAATTGGACCCGGTAAGTGGCGCTGCTGTCCGGGCAGGATGACGTCTGTCAGGGCCGATAGTTATATTATATGTATAAAGCTCAAGTCCGGTCCGGCATGGAGTATTGCTGTCACCTTTGGGATGGCTCAGCCAAATACCAACTTGCCACGCTTGACTATGTTAGGCACAGAGCCAGAAGGCTAATTCAATATTTGTTGTTGCAAGTCTGTCGGTCTTACACAGACTGTACTTTGGAGAGTGTGCGCAGGAGCTCCACGGGCTGATTCCACCATCTCCCTTCTTCCACCGGGAGACTAGATGTACTGCATACCCATACCTTGTCGATGTTCCACACATTTGAACGCACAGGCGCATAATAAAAGAATTGGCAAAGCGCTTTGTGCAGGGATTTCCACACCTTGGCTGTCCAAGGAGTGGAAATCCCTGCCCGCGTCGGTTTTCTCGAGTTCATATAACCTCAATCTATTTAAGTCGCGTGTGGTTTGTAATGGTAATACAGTTTTACCAACCACACGCGCGATGTATTGTGTGCACCGTGTAATCGCGCAGGCAAAAGTGTGGTGAGGCTTGAGCGTGTGGTAGGCCCATTACGTGACATTTTCGAATTTAGTTTGTCCATGATACATGAGATAGTACAATGCATTGATTGCCCTATTAAACGTTTCACCGTTAAATAGTGCAATCAATGCATTTCATTACTCACCTACCTACCTAGGTAAGTTACACTTTATAAAGCTGGAATTATATATTATACTAGCTGACCCACGCAACTTCGTCTGCGTCACAATAAATAGCTTACAACCTTCCTCGATAGATCGACTATCCAACATAGTAATATTTTTTAAATTAGTTTTCTAATGTGGAAAGAATTTTCAAAGTCTTCAGACTAATTTTTTAATTGAATCATAACAAACAAAAAATCTAATATTTCCTCTCTATAATGTTAGTTTAGGTTACCTTAGAATATATATTATTAAAGTGAGAATTACTATAGGTACATATCATCATCATCATCTTCATCAGCCTTATATTGGTCCCACTGTAGGGACTCAGGCCTCCTCTCTAGGAGAGGGATGGGCTATAATCCACCACGCGGGCCCAGTGCGGATTGGTAGATGTCACATATCTTCGAATTTTTGGTTCTAAGATATGCCGGTTTCCTCACGATGTTTTCCTTCACCGTTTTAAGAGCAGTGGTACGTGATGAAATAAATTACACAAAGTAATTCGCCTGCCTGGGTTCGAACCCACAACCAACTGTTCGTAAGTCGGGGCCGCCACCACTGAGCCACCACTGCTCACAAAACAAAATACAATAACACCTTGTAAATATTATGTTGCAATAAATATTTTGAATTTGAATTTCCCGGAGGTCAGAATCTCCACGTATCTACATTGGGACGCGAGGGCCGGCGCAGCGGACCGCGTAATTATTGTGGCGCACGGACATTTTTACATTGCGATATCTTCTAAGATATTTGTTTAAACTATATAGACTAAAAAGCACAAATATTCTATATTAAATTTCCGTTCTAACAAACTTATTAGATTTAGATATAGATTAATATTTATACTTCAAATTCCAAAAGAATACACATACTCTCCACCCGAGTGCAGTAAATCACTTGGACCATTTAAACTTTGTTTTTGTACCCGTTACTTTACTTACTTCCATTTCAGACCACATAACTGCTAAACATGTTCGGTCATAATCATAGTGAACCTGATATACCTTATCCATAATTAATCAAGGCATAAACCCGACTGCAAAACTTTCTAGAACACGTAAAGTATTTCACCCTCAGAACTTAGACCTAGATGCTTTAATTACTTAATGAAAGCAATAGATATTCCACTCGGGGATGGACAAATAAAACTGAGTTAAGCAGAGGTAGGAATCTAGTTACCTAACCCTACTTTTACAGTCAAATATACCTCAATCAAGCAATTTTATTGTGGCGATTAGGCCCCGACTACGTCAGTTATCTGGGTCGTTGCAAGATTGCTTACCGTATAGAATTAAAGGATAATTGCATTTAAAAAAAAACCTAAGTAAGACCGAAATTGGTTTGACTTCACTTAGAGGATCAATGAAAAGAGTTTGAGTTTGAGTGAGAGTTTTTATAGTACCCATGGACCTCTTACTTGGTTTTACATGCTGCGAACGCGCTGCAAACGCGCCGTCGACACGGCCTGTTGTCGTCATAAAACGGCCGGACAGCGAGCTAGCCCATCACTCACCGTCCACAGGCCCGCGTCTACGGTGGCCGGAAGTCATCACGTGGCCCCCGACGCCCGGAGCGCCTCCCGCGGCGGCTGGGACGAGAGGTTATCCCCTCTCGCGTTCCGCCGCCTCCTTCGCTAGCATCACTGCTTCGCAGAAGGAGGCGACGGCGTCCCATTCCTCCTCGCACCGGACCATGGCTTGCACCAGGGCCGGGCGCGAGAGGTCGCCACCGCCAATTGCCGCTACGAGAACACGGCGGGGCTCCGCCCAAGCGGGGCACACCTCAACGGTGTGCTCCACCGTGTCCTCCGGCCGATCCTCACAATGGTGGCATCCGGGCGTTTCCTCCCACCTGATTCGGTGCAGGTACCTCCCGAAACAGCCGTGTCCGGTGAGGACCTGCGTCAGACGGAAGGTGAGGGCGCCGTGGCGTCTCTCTAGCCACTCCTCAAAGAGGGGACTTATCGCCAATATCGTGGCGTGCCCTGCACGGGGCTGCGACAGTCGCTGTCTCCATGTCGCCATGAGATCGCACTGGAGGTCTGTCCGCTGCGCAGCAATTTGCCGTCGCAACGGAGTGACCCCCTGGTGTAGCGCCTCCGCGCGCCATTCATGCAGGCGCGCGAGGACTATCGCCTCCAGATCTCATGGCGGCAATCCGGCAAGGAGGTTCGCCGCCTCGCGGGAGATCGTGCGGTACCCCCGTAATGCTGGTTACCTCACGATAGATTTCTTTACCGAAGCAAGTGAATCCGAAAAATAAGTAGTGCATTTCTTGGGTTCGATTTCGAGACCTATGACTTGGCAGTTCGACGGTCACACTACTAAGACTATCTCAATTTCTACAATTTTATTGATGAAGTAGAGTCACGGTTTTATTGCCGATGATGAATAATAATATTGCCGTGATAGAGTGGTCGACGATATCCAACTACTTACTTACTTATATGTTAACAAGAATCCACGCCCAACTGTCATACGTGTTCAAGATAACAAATTTAATTAAATGGAAATGATATCTGCTCACAAATTAATTAATTTCATTAATCCAGACTTGTGCAGGCCATAAATCTTTCTTTGGCGCGTACAGCTACAAAATACTCGTAGGAAGCGCGAAGTGTACGATGCGCGGAACTTTGTAAAGTTTGAAGGATTCTGCAAATATTATGATGTGTGTGGAAGCACCTCAAGCTTAATAGGGAACATGGGCTGCGAATTCTTCATATAATTACGTATACCCCTTTTTACTCCCTGAATAATGCCGCTCGAGCAATCATTTTTTTTTTCAAAAAGTCAAGCTCTACTTTAGACATCCCTATCATTTCCTTTTTTCAACTCTGACTGCCGCACCCAGTTAGCTTTAAAAACTTTACTAAATAAAGGCTTAAGTAATCATTAAATATCTCTAAGTAGGTACATTAAGTAAATAAAATATGACTGTCCAAAAATGCTGCAACTGTCCCTATCGCACTTTACTGGGAAGGTTTGACGCAACGCGACGGCAATTTCCTTGAAATACAGGACCTATTTTCCTACCCTGTTGTAGCACGTACTTATTCCTTATTCGTATTTTTTTCCAAAGCGTTAGTGTTTGAGACTTTGAGTTTGAGTGAAAAGTAAACTTCAGCTATTTTTTCGCCCCATAAGATACATACCTACACTTTTGAGTACACTATTCGAATAAATTAAGTCTGGAAATATGGTTGGGGAAAAAGTCTTTTCGCATTATAGTATGTATGAACTTGTAATAAAATCTCTTTGGCTATACTTTTTGTATCTGGCTGGTTTTGGTATCATTGAAAGTATAAATTTTAAAGAACATAATTCCAAATTCAAATTAGGAAAATGTGTGATTTTCATTTGTTTTTCGTACCGTCAAGGTGAGTGAATCTGTGGCGAGTGGGCAAGTAAACCCGTACGTTTGTACGCAGCACCAAATGTCACGCCATTTGGATCTCGGGGTCCAAATCCAGACCCCGAGATCACTCACTGTGCTGGTACCATTACCGGTTTGGAGACAGGGCGCGCAAATGTACACAGCCATGCAAACACAGCAAGCAGCCGGTAAACTCCCAAGGCAGCCATTAGTGGCGGTACAAGACTGCCTAGCTGTAACAAGCCGTCTGTTCATCACGGATCGCAAGACGAAGATACAATATCTTATAGATACGGGTTCAGACCTGTGTGTATTCCCGCGATCCGCTGTTCGGGAGCCACGCTGCAAGACCAAATACGAGTTGTTCGCGGCAAACGGAACAATTATAGCCACCTACGGTTACCAACCAATCACTCTGGATTCGGGTCTTCGTCGAGCTTTCACATGGCAGTTCATAATAGCGGACGTATCGAATCCAATCATCGGCATCGACTTTTTAGGTTACTACAACCTACTCGTTGACTGCCGCAACCAAAGGCTTATCGACAATATGACTACACTAACAGCCGCAGCAACCAATCAACAAGCAACCGAGGCCATATCATCAGTCCGCACAACCACAGAAGGCACGGTTTACCAACAGCTGCTGAGGGAATATCCAGATCTCACACGCCCAGCAGGTAGACCAGGCGCCACAAAGCATACCACGGTGCACCACATCCGTACTACGCCTGGACCACCCGTATACAGCCGCCCTCGGCGCCTTGACCCTGAGCGGTTGAAAATAGCCAAACAGGAGTTCGAGGACATGCTTCAGCAGGGTACAGCGCGCAGATCAGAGAGCGCTTGGTCGTCGCCGCTACATCTAGCACGCAAGAAGAACGACGGCTGGAGGCCGTGTGGCGACTACAGATCTTTAAACGCACGCACGATTCCAGACCGCTATCCAGTTCGGCATGTGCAAGACTTCGTGCACCAACTGGTTGGGACCACAATCTACTCTACTGTTGATTTGGTCAAGGCCTAAAACCAAATACCAGTCACAGAAGAAGATATTCCCAAGACCGCCATAACGACACCTTTTGGATTATTCGAATTTCCTTTCATGACGTTCGGACTTCGCAACGCTGCACAAAAATTTCAGCGATTTATGGACGAGGTGCTCAGAGGCCTTGATTTTTGTTATACCTACCTGGATGACATCTTAATCTCCAGCAGTAGCGTCAACCAGCATCAACAGCACCTCAGAAAGCTCTTCGAAAGGCTTACAGAGTACGGAGTGCTAATAAACACGAGCAAATGCACATTTGGTCAAGCGAAAGTGAATTTCCTAGGCCACGAAGTTTCAGCAGCAGGAATCAAGCCTCTTAATACAAAAGTACAGGCCATCCAAGACTACCCAGTGCCTAAGATCGTTAAGGACCTTAGAAGATACCTTGGAATGATAAACTTCTATCGGAAATTCCTACCAGCAGCAGCATCCATGCAGGCACCACTGAACAAACTTTTAACAGGCCCCAAAATTAAAGGAACACAGCAAATTGAATTGACGCCGGAACAACTGAACAGATGCAAGCAATGTCTATCAGAGGCCACACTGCTTGTCCATCCCGATCCAGCCACAGAACTCGCTGTACAAACAGATGCCTCAGATACGGCAATCGGTGCTGTATTACAGCAAAAACAGGGCAAAGAATGGCAACCCTTAGCATTCTTCTCCAGGAAATTGAGCCCTGCCCAGACAAATCAAGGGATCAAGCATTTTTATGCGGATTTCTTGAGATTGAGATGTGGCTTTGTAATAAATTTATGATTTTATAAATTTATATGGATCCTTTTTGGTGCATTTCATAATTTGAATCAGGAACTGTGAATCAAATTCGAGTAAAAGATGAAAATCAGCTGTCAATATTTTCCCTATAAAAACATACAACGCATTGAAGACATTATTAGTGCTACTGTTTCCCTACTACTGATTAAAACCAACGTTATTATGGAGCGGCGACGTCATTTAAGCAGGGAAGAAATGCTCAGAGCCGTGGGAATGATAGAAGCTGGTTCCCGGCAACGTACTGTGGCTTTAGCTCTGAATACAAGTCAGAGTGTTATCAGTCGACTTTGGACACGTTACCGAAGCACTGGTACCGTGGCTGAGCGCCATGGAGGACGGTATCGCTGCACCACACGGAGACAAGACCGATACATTCAAATCTTAACTCGAAGAGCTCCAACAATAACCGCCATGATGTTAGCCGTGAGGCTTCATCACTCTTCAGGGAACTTAATTAGCGACCAAACAGTCAGAAACCGCTTGCATGAAGTGAACCTTCATTCCCGAAGACCGCTACGGGTACCACCTATAGCAATGCACAATCGTAGGATTCGATATCAATGGGCTCTTGAACACAGAAATTGGGCAGAAGAACAATGGCGTTTCGTGTGCTTTTCTGATGAGTCTCGTTTTGGTATGAGACCGGATACAAGACGTATACGACACTGGAGAACCCCTGGACGCCAACAGCGATTAAAATCCTGCCAGGAAGTCCATCCTTATAGTGGTAGAACCATCATGGTATGGGCGGGTATTTGGATCGGCGGAAGAACTAAGTTGATTTGGATCAGAGGCAACCTCAACGCTCAAATTTATGCTGAGACGATTGTATCAGACGTCATCGTTCCTCTACAAGTGCAAATCGGTCCCTTATTTCAGTTAATGCATGATAATGCACGACCGCACACCGCAAGAGTTGTAAGACAGACTCTCGCCGCAGCTAACATCAATGTCCTGCCCTGGCCTGCTCAGTCGCCAGACTTGAACCCGATTGAGCATGCATGGGATATGCTACAGAGAAGAGCTCTGCCGAATATGGAGGGTATCCAGTCGCAAGAAGACCTTTTTTTGTTGTTGCAACGAACATGGGCGGCCATTCCACAGCGTGATTTCGATGAACTCATTTTGAGTATGCCAAACCGATGTTCTTGTGTTGTTAGTGTTCGCGGTAGAAACACGGATTATTAATTGTTTAAGTTACCCAATAAAATTTTAAAGAAAACTGTTATTTCAGTCTTTTTTTCGAACTTTAATGTTAGTGGTTCAAATGTCAAAAATCCCTTTATTAGGAAAATGGCAAATTTCTTTATTAATGCAAAGGTTACTTGGTTTATCGTTACTGTGACAAACGAAAACACTTTATTTGATGAATCCTTAAAGAAAATTTTAATTAATATCAATCAGGAGAAAAGTTATTGCAAAAATATATGTTGATCCCTAGACACTTTTGATCTGTGTATGAGTTATTATGGAGCGGCGACGTCATTTAAGCAGGGAAGAAATGCTCAGAGCCGTGGGAATGATAGAAGCTGGTTCCCGGCAACGTACTGTGGCTTTAGCTCTGAATACAAGTCAGAGTGTTATCAGTCGACTTTGGACACGTTACCGAAGCACTGGTACAGTGGCTGAGCGCCATGGAGGACGGTATCGCTGCACCACACGGAGAAAAGACCGATACATTCAAATCTTAACTCGAAGAGCTCCAACAATAACCGCCATGATGTTAGCCGTGAGGCTTCATCACTCTTCAGGGAACTTAATTAGCGACCAAACAGTCAGAAACCGCTTACAAACGAAAGGCCATACGATACTTCAAATTCATGATTGAAGCAAGACATTCACGGTTTTGACTGATCACGAACCACTGACATTTGTATTTAGCAAACCTCGTCAAAACTGTTCCCCTCGTCAATTCAGATATCTCGATTTCATCAGCCAGTACACAACAGATATTCAGTTCCTGGCTGGCAAAGATAACGTGGTAGCAGACGCTTTATCGCGTATCAACGACATCAATTTGCCCATAGATTACCAGTCCCTGGCCAGAGAACAAGAAACCGATGCGGAACTTCAAGACCTCATACTTAAAGGCTCAAGTCTGAAGCTCAAGAAAATCAGACTGCCAGAAGCAAGACTTGAGGTGTACTGCGACATCGCATCAGGGACACGCCCATTCCTCACCAAACGGTTTCGCAAGCATGCCTTCAATACCCTTCACGGTCTGAGTCACCCTGGTGGTAAGGCAACAGTCCGCTTAGTAACCGAAAGGTATGTATGGCCGGGCGTAAGAAGGGACTGTCGACAATGGGCCAAAGAATGTGAAGCATGCCAGCGAAGCAAAGTGTTTAGACATACGTCAGCACCTTTGACAGCTTTTCAGACACCTTCTGCACGGTTTCGTCACATTCACATTGACTTGGTTGGCCCTTTACCATTATGTTCTGGCTACAGGTACTGCCTTACCATAGTCGACCGCGTGACGCGTTGGCCTGAGGCGTGCCCGCTACAGGACATCACGGCGGAGACCTGCGCAGCTGCCTTGACGTCAGGGTGGATTGCGCGGTTCGGCAGCCCCGAGCACATCACTACCGATCGGGGCAGACAATTCGAGTGCCACACATTCAAGGAACTCGCTGCTCTAATCGGGGCATCACATCACCTAACCACAGCTTACCATCCCGCAGCTAACGGCCTGGTGGAAAGGCTACACCGCCAGATGAAAGCCGCCATCACCTGCCACGCTAAGTCAAACTGGACCAAGGTGTTGCCGTGGGTTCTGCTGGGCATACGCAGCGCTTACAAGGAAGATCTGCAAGCATCCGCCGCAGAGCTGGTGTACGGTGAACCACTCCGTCTACCAGGAGAGTTCTTCACTTCTACTCCAGAAGAGACAGTTGACATGACCAGCCTGATCAGCAGACTCCGCTCACACATGAGTAAGCTAACACCACAACCTACTTCCTGGCACACTAGTTCCACTCAACCGTTCTATGTGCCCAGGGATCTGAATACAGCCACCCATGTTTTCTTGCGGCAAGGTCCCGCACGGAGGTCGCTAGAAGTTCCGTATTTAGGACCATACAAGGTCCTGCATCGTGACAAGAAGACATTCGACCTCGATGTGAAGGGAAAGCAGCAAAAAGTCACAATTGACCGGCTAAAACCAGCATATTTAGCAAATGAGCAACCTGCCATGACGTCACATCAGCAACATCCGGAAGACCAAGTTACAAGAAAACGAAAAGCGGGCGCACAGTCCGATTCCCGGATTACTATCGTCCGTAGACAAGCTACGACTCACCAGGGGAGTGGTGTGGCGAGTGGGCAAGTAAACCCGTATGTTTGAACGCAGCACCAAATGTCACGCCACCTTTTCTTAAGCCCCGCCTCCGAGATAAGGAATCAACTATGTGTGCGTAGAGAGGCGCACACGCAGGCGACCGCTGCCCGGCGATCCTTTGTCTAGGATGAAGACGACGCACACAGGCACGCCGCTCGGGACTGTGACGTATTTTGTTTACTCGCTAGTATAAATACCTGTATGCCGATGGGAGCCTCACTCATTCATCACTGCTTTGTTACCTGCTTATATGCTTGAACTTTACCTAATCCATAATAACTTGTTAGTAAGCTTATTCGCATTTCGTTTATACTCATCTGCACCGACAAGTACCTGACTGCCTGCTTACCCCCATGCTAGCGCTCGCACAGTAAGCGGCTAGGATAGCGTTCATTCGTACACACGCTACAGCCACTTCAAATCTAATGAAGAAATTCGATACATTTTAAATTTTACTACAAAAAAGGTAAAAATGAACCCAAGCCGCAAAAAAAATTGCTATGTTTATGGACCTAGTGCAGTGTCTGTAAGGATAGCACAAATTTGGTTTAGGCCTTTGCGCACGTCGTTCTGGTCGCTCTATTACGGATAAAATGGATGCCATTTTTGAAAAAGTGGAGCAAGATCGGCGCATATCAATAGTTACGACGTAGCTGAAGAACTAGGAATTGACCACAAAAGAGTTTTAGCGCATTTGAAAAATCTGGGTACACAAAAAAGCTCGATATTTGGGTACCTCACGAGCTCACTGAAAGAAACCTAATGAACCGTGTACTCATTTGTGATTCTTTATTACGACGTAATGATACCGAACCATTTTTGAAGACTGGTGATGAAAAGTGGATCACGCACGACAAGAACGTACGAAAAAGGTCATGGATAAAGGCCGGTTAGGCTTCACAGACTGGCGAAACCCGGGTTAACTCGCAACAAGGTGATGCTGTGTGTGTGGTAGGATTGGAAGGGCATTATTCATTGTACATACGAGCTGTTACCACCAGGCAGGCCCATCGATTCTGAACTCTACTGCGAACAACTGATGAGATTAAAGCAAGATGTATAGAGAAAGCGGCCGGAATTAAGCAACAGAAGGGGTGTGATTTTTCATCATGATAACGCTAGACCTCACACATCTTTAGCCACTCAGCAAAAATTAAGAGAGTTTGGCTGGGAGGTGTTAATGCATCCCACGTATAGTCCTGACCTTGCACCTTCAGATTTTCACCTGTTTCGGTCTCTTCAGAGTTCTTTAGGCAGTGTCAGGTTAATTTAACAACACCAAAACCACTTGTCACGGTATTTTGATCAGAAGTCCCAAAATTTCTATAGCAATGGGATTATGTCGCTAAGATGAAGATGGCAAAAAGTTATCGAACAAAATGGTACCTACATACTTTAGTTAAATGTAAATAAAGTAGGTAGATTAAAAAATGTTTTAAATTTTCTTAAAAATGCGAAGAAACTTTTTCCCCCAAGCATATTTTTCTATTATTACAGAAGACAAAGCAACACATGTAATGAGAAATCCCACTAAACACAAAACTTGTAAAAAAGCCAAATCGCTCAACTCAGTACTTCTACCGTAAAAAGTAGTGAGATCCATGTCATTCCAAGTCAGTTAATTTATTCAGTCCCTACTTAAAAATCTTTGATGTTTTAAATAAATAAATTGACTTGGCCATCGCATCGCATTCGTCAATGTTAAACGAGCCATTCTAATAGCTAATCGCCATCGCATTGACCAATGTGATGCAGTAGCAAAGTCAATCTGGTTCAAATAAATTGAAATATACCATGTTTCTACAATGCCTAACTGGTTACTAAAAAAACAGGCTTCTAGTTTTATCCACAACGAAGTTATAGGAGGTCAAAAATGGCCTGAACTGGTTCGAGAAAAGGATGGTAGGTAAGGCCGTGACGCTTTATTGCTCGACTTGACGATGTCCATACTTCTATGATTTAGTATCTAGAGGCTTAATTCTTGACTTCTAACTTTTCCCACTTAGTGGTATCTCTATTAACTTGGGAATTAACTTATATCAAACTGGAAACCTGAGTAAGTACTGGGATAGTATCTACGGTATGATTATAGTATATGGCTGTACAGTAAAGTTTTGATATTAATCTACAAGAAAATCTAAACGGAACATTAATTAATTAGTAGGACATAACCAGCTTAGCTATTCACAACCATTCGATTGTCAGTCGTATCCAATCGAACCATTCGTACTAATGAAAATCTCTATTCACAAAACCGATCCGAGTAATAGATTCGATTCTGATTGCCAACAGTTATTTGCTATCGGAAGCGCAATACAATCAAAATTACGACGCTATTTTGTACTATACTCTATGCAAGAGTCGTTGCGTATCCATTTAAAAAAACCGGCCAAGTGCATATCGGACCACGCACAATGTAGGGTTCCGTAGTTGCCCATCAAAATATGTGAACTTACTAAACTGATTAACCACCCTGCCTACTTACCTCCGACCGATGATTTTTTATTGTAAAATAAAACAAACTTACATTTGCAGTTTTGAGAACTGCGCTTCCATACATTATACATTACATTATCTATACTAATATTATAAAGCTGAAGAGTTTGTTTGTTTGAACGCTAACATCTCAGGATCTATTAGTTGGAATTAAAAAATATTTTTGTGTTGGATAGTCCATTTATCAAGGAAAGCTTTAGGCTATATAACATTACGCTACGACAAACAGGAGTGGAGCATAAATGAAAAATGTTGCAAAAACGGGAAACGATATTCCTTATTGAGAGCTTCCGTTGCGTGCGCTGCAAAAATGGTTAAAGTAATGCAAATATCATGTATGAAAGAAATGTTCCTCTTTAAAAGTTCTATAAAAAAGTTTGTGACAGCATATATCTATCGATTAAGATTGACTCACTGTAACCGTTTTTTACTATTGAAATGTTAGGTTAAATAGATTTATTTATTGCGAAGCTTATTTAACACATATGGTATTAATCTATATCTAAAAAAATGTATTTGTTAGAACGGAAATTTAATATAGAATATTTGTTTATTTTCCTCTATATAGTTTAAACAAATATCTTATAAGATATCGCAATGTTAAAATGTCCGCGCCACAAAAAAATTACGCGGTCCGCTGGCCCTCGCGTACCGATGTATGTAGATACGTGGAGATTCTGGCCTCAGGGAAATTCAAATTCAAGTTAATAACTGCACCATAATTTTTACAAGGTGTTTTTGTATATTGTTTTGTGAGTAGTGGTGGCCCAGTGGTGGCGGTCCCGACTTACGAACAGTTGGTCGCGGGTTCGAACCCAGGCAGGCGCATTACTTTGTGTAATTTATTTCATCACCATTGTTCTCAAAACGGCGAAGCAAAACATCGTAAGGAAACTTAGAACACAAAAATTGAGGATATGTGACTTCTACCAATCCGCACTGGGCCCGCGTGGTAGATTACAGCCCATCCCACTCCTAGAGAGGAGGCTTGAGACCCTGCAGTGAGAACAATATAGGCTGATGATGATGATGATGATTGTATATTTATATATGTATTATTATGACGCAGACGGAGTTGCGTGGGTCAGCTAGTATTTCATATAAGTACATTTTATAAGTTGGTCGACTATTATTACTAAAAAAAACATCCCCACTGTAATGTAGGTACTCTAAAAAAAAAATATTTTCAATAGTTTACTTTAGCACTTTGTATCTCATTTGTATATTCATGTCAAATTACAGCTTTGTAGTAAAGACTCTGGGTCTTTGAGAGGATATATTATATTATATTTTATGGTACGGACGGACGGACAAACAGACGTGGCAAAACTTTATGGGTTCCATATTAACTATGGAACCCTAATAAAAATAATTTATAATTTGTTTTTGATTATATTCAGTACAATCTACATTTGAAACAAGTAAGTGTATTTTTATAATCTCCTTTTAAAACCCTTCATTTTATAGGTACCTTACTTACTTTTTTATTTTTTGAAATACGCTACTTGGCACCCAAAAACCGCAAATTTCTTTTCTTTTTTAATTTTAATGTAGCCGGCGCCATCAAGACGAATCTCACGACGTATATTTGATTCAAATCCCTTCATCCGTTTAGGAGGTATGAGGGAACAAAGAAACGGACATACATACATACACGCCAAACATATAACCCTCCTTTTGGGCTTCACCGCAGTCGGGTAAAAACACATAACCCTCCTTTTGGGCTTCGCCGCAGTCGGGTAAAAAACTTAAAGCCTTTATCAGGATTTTCCTCCGTTGCCCCCTGAGATACCCTGTTCAAAACAAAGTCAGACTCTAAACAGACCGTGAGAAAACAACGGAGCAAAGGTTCTTAATTGTCGTCAACGAAACACCGGGAAATAAAGCATGTTTAAATGCCATCTACACAACTTCGAAAACAGTCAAACGCGAAGTCAAATTAATTCAATTGTTATTTCAACCTCCGCAGATGGTAACTACGCCAGATATTTGAAATGTTTATAAAATAGAACGCTAGAAGTTTCAAACATTTATTAAATTAATGGAAATTGAGTTTATAATTCATACCTACTTACTGTAACAGATATAAATTTGACCTTTCCTGTTCAGAATGATAAGCTAAGTTTGTATTGGGTACAGGACTACAGATAGATCAAAATCTTTTCTACACTCGAGAGCAATGAATCCGGGTCGCTTAAAGAATGTTAAAAATCTCGGAAACTAAAAATGATAGGTTAATGCAATAAATTGTATTTAATAGTCAATGTTATACTCCTTAAATGAAAGTAAAAAAAATATGAGTCACCATACATTTTATTAACACAAAATTACATAAAGAAAAAAACTGCTGATCTCTCCTTAAAACAAAAATAGGAAACATGAAATTTTTGAACTTTATTACGATTTTCTTGAATTTTAATACTTCGTTTTGCCTCCTCGTGCTTCCATTACTGCGTTTACGCGGTTTGGCATGCTGTACACCAAGTTCCTTATACGATTTTGGGGAATATTCTCCCATTCCTCTGTGAGAGCAATTTTGAGCTCACGAAGCGTGATTGGGGGAGGGTTTCGTTGTTTTACGCATCTGCCTAGCTCGTCCCAAGCATGCTCGATCGGGTTGATATCCGGGCTGCGCGCTGGCCACTCCATACGAGTAATGTTCATCTCTTGAAGGTAGTCATTCACAATCCTACCTGAATGAGGTCGGGCATTGTCATGCATAAATATAGCATCCTCACCTAAATTGACCATAAATGGACCAACGTGATCATTGAGGATTTCTTCCACATATCTTACGCTAGTTAAAAAGCCGTTTTCTATGATCACCAGCTCTGTGCGACTTTCAGAAGAAATTCCGGCCCACACAAGTACAGACCCACCACCGTTGGCTACTTTTTCTTCGATGCATGCTTGCTTGAATCTTTCCCCTGGTCTTCGATACACTCTGTGTCTTCCATCGTGCTTGTAGAGCATAAATTTTTATTCGTCGGAGAACATAACTTTTGACCAATCTTCAATACTCCAATTTACGTAGCTCTGGGCATATCAGTCGCGCGCGCGCATAGCTCAGTGACGGGCGTTGTGAGCGTACTCCGTGTACCGTGTTGATAAATAAAGTCAATATGTCGGAAATTATCAAGTGTAATTCGTGTAATATAGTGATTAACGAACTCTTATCCTATATTCAAAACAAAATCTCGATAATAGACGAGGAAACGTTGGTGCGAATTTGTTCAACGTCATTCACGAGCGAAGAAATTAAAAATGCTAAGTCGTTATTGTTCGAATCTATTCCTACGGACAAAATCAAGACAAATCGGAAGAACAAAGGAAAGGAAGGAAGAGACATAGTCGACATGCTGAGCCTCTTTAAATCGACTGAACCCGAGCTTATACCTATTTTTGTGGCTCGAGAGCTGGAAAAACTACCCCCTATTCTCTTCGATCATCTGGATTGCACGAAGTTATTGAAGGACCTTTTGAAAGTACAAAGTGAACTAGACTTAGTTAAAACTGACTATGTTACGAAACAGCAGCTGAGTGAGTGCAGATCTGAATTACTCAATTTGAGAAATGATTCGTTACCAACTGTGTTTCCTCAGAATGTGAATATAAGGCGCGGAGCTTGGCAGCTGTATGATAGTGGACCAGTTGGTCTCGCGCATGATTTAAATGAGTCCACTAATAACAATTCCGCGTTGATTAAATCGGTAGATAACCAGATCAACAGTTCCTGCGATAATAATAATCTGGAATACAGAGATATGTTGAGGGTAAACCAAAAACGAAATACATGTACATCAGCTGTACCGAGACAACGGTCACCGGTATTGAATGGAGGCGAGAATACACTGGCGAGCGATGTGGAGCGGCAACCCAAGGTGACGTCACAGCTACCTGCGCCGTCGTCGGCCGGCCAGTCCGCCGATAACAACATAATAACAGCTGAGAAAACACTCGAGCGCCACAGTGCAACAAACACAGTAGATGGTTCTGAGTCTAATGATAATGAAGGCTGGAAGACCGTATCGAGACGCAAGAAATCGCAATACCGTTATCATGGAAAATCCGGAATCTCGAAAGATATGGAAGGGGGCTTCAAAGCCGCCGACAAAAAGGTTCCTATATTTATAACTAGGATTCACATGAATACGACAGTTGAGGATATCGTTAGCTATGTAAACAGGAGAACGAGAGAGATGATAACGCTGGAAGAAATCGCAATAAAACAAGAGAAGAATCATAAAGCTTTTAAGTTTTTCGTATCGGAACAGAAGCTATCCATGTTCTTAGATAATAATTTATGGCCGGAAGGAGTCATATTCAGACGATTTATACAGTTTCGACATAAAAGTACGAACGGTAATAACGCTGTGCCTGCCGATCAAAAAACATAATGAATATGGCAAATAAGGAATTATACAACTTTATAAGTTTCAACTGTAAGAACGTAAAGCGCTCAGTAGATGATGTGCGGCAGTTATGTCAAACTTCCCATATAATTGCCTTGCAAGAACATTGGCTACTACCGCACGACATTAACTTCCTGAGCTGTATTGATGATGACTTCGCTTATACGGGTGTATCACCCATGGACACGTCAAAGGGGATGATCTCAGGACGACCGTGGGGTGGAGTTGCATTGATAAGGAATAAGAAAATCTTCACAAATGTTACTGTAGTGCAATGTGATAATAATCGAGTGTGCGGTATTAAAGTGATGATAGGGCAAAGGTCATTTTTAGTATTCAGTGTGTACATGCCGACTGATAGCACGGTGAATCTAGTCGAGTTCACGGATTGTTTGGGGACGCTGAGCGCAGTAGTGGCCAATGAAGGTATTGAGTGTGTTTACATGCTCGGTGACTTCAACGCCCACCCGGGTGAGCAATTCTATTACGAACTTTTAAATTTTTGTAATGATTTTGATTGGAAATGTGCTGATATCATTAAGTTAGGTTTATTGTCTCAGACATATAGTTTTATAAGTGACGCTAATGGGGCGCTAAGATGGTTGGACCACTGTGTGGTGACTGAGTCGGCTTATCAGACTATAGTCGAGACACACATTAAGTACGATCCGGTGTGGTCTGATCACTTGCCGCTCGTTATTAGTTGCAATGTAAATGTTGTAAAACCAAAGACTTATCAAGGAAATTTTGAATGTAATAAAATAAAATGGGGGGAAAGAAACCACGAACAAATATTTTTGTATAGTAAATTATGTAATGATAGTTTAAAAGAAATTGACTTTCCACCAGAATTGACGAAGTGCAGTGATAAACGTTGTGATAACCGAGACCATATGCGTATAATGGACTCTATGTATCACAAGATTGTTAATGCATTGTGTAAAGCCGCCTCTGAGAGTCATACTCGTACTATTGTTAAGCATAGAAAAAAACAACCGGTGATTGGATGGAACAAGCATGTGCGTGACGCTCACGGGGTAGCTCGGAGTAAATTTATGGAATGGGTTCTGTGGGGTAAACCGAGTAAAGGTCGGGCTTGGGAGGAGATGAGAGAGAGTCGTAGAATATTTAAGTCACGCCTTAAGTGGTGTCAAAATAATAGGGAACAGATAAAGATGGATATCCTAGCTTCTCACCATTCCAAGCACGACTTCCGTAACTTTTGGAAAACCACTAGTAGGCTAAATAAAATGCCGGGCTTACCCGTGAGCGTCAACGGTGTGAGTGAACCGAAATGTATTGCGGATGTGTTTAAGCATCACTTTATGGTGAAATCGCCATTGGGACCATCACGGTCATTCAGTGTGGAAGGGTCACATGGACAGGGGATGAACACAATGTTCACAGCGAAGGATGTTCGCGGAGCTATAAAATCAATGATGCGTGGAAAGTCTCCTGGCCATGACAGCCTGAGTGTTGAGCATCTGAAGCATGCCGGAGTCCACTTGAGCAGAGTCCTTGCCATGTTTTATACATTTTGTATGGGACATGCGTACTTACCAGCAGAGATGATGCGGACCGTGGTGGTGCCAATAGTGAAGAGTAAAACCGGTGACCTAAGCGACACGAGCAACTACAGACCAATCTCATTGGCCACAGTGCTTGCTAAGGTTCTTGACAGTTTGCTTAATACACAGCTGGACCGGTATGTGAACACACATGATAACCAATTTGGTTTTAAACCGGGACTGTCTACTGAGTCAGCTATCTTGTGTTTGAAGCAAACTGTCAAGTACTACTCCGATAGGAGCACACCTATTTATGCTTGTTTCCTCGACCTTTCGAAGGCTTTCGACCTGGTTAGTTATGATATCTTATGGCAAAAATTTAATGACATCTCAATGCCTCTGGAACTAGTAGATATTTTCAAGTACTGGTATCTTAACCAGGTCAACGTCGTTCGATGGTCGAGTGCTCTGTCGGAGCCGTACAGGTTGGAGTGCGGGGTGAGGCAGGGAGGGCTGACCTCACCGAAGCTCTTCAACCTGTACGTGAACGCACTGATAGAGGAGCTCAGCAGTACCCGTGTCGGCTGCCATATTGACGGTGTTTGTGTGAACAATATTAGTTACGCGGACGACATGGTGCTGCTGAGCGCCTCGGTGTGTGGTCTGTCCAGGTTGCTGGGCATTTGCGAGCGGTACGCGCTGGATCACGGTTTACTCTATAATGCAAAGAAGAGTGAATGCATGATCTTTCGGGCCAGGGGTCGAAGTTGTCCGGAGTCTGTTCCACCTATTAAACTGGATGGTGTTAAGTTGAAAAGAGTTTAAGAATTTAAATATCTCGGGCATATCGTGACCTCTGATCTGAGGGATGATGCGGACATCGATAGGGAGCGGAGGGCGTTGTCTGTGAGGGCCAATATGATCGCCCGCAGGTTTGCTCGTTGCTCGGGGGCCGTCAAGATAACTCTTTTCAGAGCGTTTTGTACGTCCCTGTACACGGCGAGTCTGTGGGGGTCATATACCCAGAAGCAGTACAACGCTCTCCGTATTCAGTATAATAATGCGTTCAGGGTGCTGTTGGGGCTGCCCCGGCACTGCAGCGCGTCGGGAATGTTCGCCGACGCCCGTGTCGACTGTTTCTACACGACGATGCGAAAGCGGTGCACATCTCTGGGGCGCAGGCTCCGGATCACCTCCAACACCATCTTGAGCGTGTTTGCGAACAGGTTTGATTGTTGTTACATTAACCATTGTTTTATGATTAATGTAATGACAAACAAGCAAATGACTCAGGGGCGGGTGCAGTAATTTATTAGGATTATTTTGGTTTTTATTTTGTTAGTAGTATTTTGATTCTGATTATGATTTTGATTTGACATTTTAACTTTGTTTGCGAGTCTAATTTTAATTTTAATATTGATTGTGATTTTAATTTTGTTATTTTGAGTCCGATTTTAATTTTTGATTTTAATTTTTGTTTTTGAGTCCGATTTTAAATTTAAGACTGATTATAATTTTAATTTTTAAATTTTGATATTGTTAATTTTGTTTGTGTGCTGTGAATTTTATTAAGTATGGATTCTGATATCTGAAATAAAGAAATATTATTATTATTATTATATCTTAGTCTTGAAATACGATGCCCACGCTCCAGTTTAGGGCCGTTTGCAGGTCTAAGGGGTTTTAAGTTAGATTCAGCAAGCCGACGTCTTACTGTCCATGCACTTGGGTTACTTCCTCCGAGGCGTCGAAACTGATTTGTGAGTTCAGTTCCTGTGAGAAAGCGATTTCGAAGCATGGTGTTCACCAAGTATCGGTCTTCTCGTGCTGTGGTACACCTGGTTCTGCCCGTTCCTGGTCTGCGTAGGTTAGAACCAGTTTCTTCGTAACGTCGGAGAACTCTTTGTACTGTTGACAGCGACACACCGACAGTCCTGGCTGTATCGCGCTGACTCCGGCCGGTTTCCAGCATTGTAAGTATTCTGGTGCATTCTTCAGGCGTAAGCGACATAATTTCAGCTTGAATAATGAATATAGAGCACTATCAACATGGTTTATGTACCCACATAAATGACAGATTACAAACAAAAGCAAAACCAAATGCTGTAATTTCGTAGTTCCATCTTCGAAAGTGGCCCTTTTTCAAATTTGATTTTTTAATGATATAACTTTACAATAACTAAGAAGTTTTAATACCTTCATTTAAGGAGTATTACATTGTCTATTAAATACAATTTATTGCATTAACCTAGCATTTTTAGTTTCCGAGATTTTTAGGATTCTTTAAGTGACCCGGATTCATTGCTCTCGAGTGTATATTCTAGACTTCATCTTTGTTCGCATCTGTGCCCTGAACCGACCCTGCCACGAAGCTTCCGATAATGTTTCCCATCAAGAGACTTCCCTGTTCCGGCCTTATCGGTATCGGTAATTTCCCGATCTCTTTTTTAAAAGGGTTACAAACTTTAGCGTTTGTCGCATGAATGAGAGTATTTTCGTAGGGTACAGTTGGTTCAATTAAAGTATCGGTATTTGTAAGTAGTGTCCACTTGTCAACGAGATTGTTGGATGCTGAAAAGATAGAGTGATCATGCAATTTAGTATAGAACACATTAATCAAGCCATTTACAAATCATGGAAACCCCTAAATAGTACCTAAGTTATTGTATATTTCTATTTAAATATAAGTAAAATTATTATAGAGGTCAGTCGAAGTCGCATGCCACTGATACCTGATGCTCCTTCATGGCGTTTTCATTGATACAGAAGTCAGCTGCTGTTGCCGTTAGCAAGATGGCATGTGACTTCGACTTTTACTTATATTTAAATAGAAATATACAAATTCAATATATGAATATCAGACAAGAATTATTTACTTGTTTTCTACTTTAAGACGGCGGTTTGTAGTCGGGTTTTAGTTTTTAAACTTAATTTTTTATTTGAATTTTATTTTAGTGTTATTTAATAAATCCGTTATATTATATTAATAATAATAATAATAATAATATTCCACAACTATCACACAACGCCATCTAGTCCCAAGCTAAGCAGAGCTTGTGTTATGGGTACTAGACAACTGATAAACATACTTATATATTTCTAAATACATACATATTATAGATAAATTACACCCAGACACAGAACAAATGATCGTGCTCATCACACAAACATTTGTCCTGGGTGGGAATCGAACCCACGACCTCCGGCATAGCAGTTAGGGTCACTAACCACTAGACCAACAGGCCAGTCATATTACTTTCATGATGTAAAATTCCACTGAATGTTGGTTTGCTATTTAAATAGTACGAGTAAATAGCAGACTAGACCGCGAGAACTTTTTGACCGCATTCTAAACGTGTATGTTGACTAAAACTATAGTATAATTTACATATTTGTAAAGTGCTTGCCAAGACCTCTCATTTGATACCAAACATGTTATGATTATCTCAATTTAATTTTTTTCGAGATTTGTATTTGACATTTAAATTCCGTCATAAAAATAATTGTTAAAATTTATATAGCCTATGTCACCCGAGCTATTCTTACAAATCTATTGACACCTCATATATTAAAATACGTTCAGTAGTCTAGGCGCTGCGGTGGAACATACAAACAGACATACATACACACATAGACTGCCAAAATCATTACCCTTCGTTTTGGCTTCGCCGTAGTCGGGTAAAAAAAACCCATAACTCACTTGTGAGCAATGAAATACAGGTGTCATTAGATGCCTAATTGCGGTGACATTAGAGCCATTTTTACCCGACTACGGCGAAGCCAAGAGGAAGGGTAATGATTTTGGCAGTCTATGTATGTATGTCATTACTCCCTCATTATCGGTTCCGTCGTCTACCACTGAATCGGATTCGTTTAGTCGTGCCAACCCTTCAATCAAACTGCCTATAATCTTTACCACTTTCCGAGTTCTTTGTCGTGGCTCTTTCCATATCGGTAATTTACCAAATTTTTCATTCGTTATAGGACTAATGTTAGCGTTGGTCGAATATTTAGCCACAGCACCTTTACTTTTGATACTTGGTAGTTGTTTTGGTTCAATAGGAGCATTCTCAGATGCTGAAAAATTAAAAATAATTATGAGTACCCAAATTCTTTTATAAATAGGTTTTATGAAAACAGTTGCTGTTGCATTAGAGACTTGCATTAGACACTTGCATTCTCATATTTTGAACAATTTACCGATGTTGCCTTCGTCCTTTTTCTTCTCTTCATTATCATCTGTCACATTTGATGTTGTACTGATGACAGTATTTTGAGACCTATCATCAGGACCTTCATCATTCTTCGAATTTATCTCTTTTAGCTGTGCTATAGCTTTTATGAAACTCCCTATGTTCTTCACTATCCGAGCTGTCTGTTGCACTAGCCTTCTCAATATCGATAAACCATCCTCTGTGTCCTTAACATCAACAGCGTCATTGTCAGAGTAATTAATGGCAGTATTTTTAGACTCATTGGGTTCACTTAAACTATTGACATTTACGAGTTTATCTTCTGTAGTACTCGCACTTAAGGTTTCAATATGGGTTTCAACTGTGGAATATTTTATAGTAGCTGATACTTCAGCAGCTCAACACTTCAAAGTAATCATAAATAATATTAACAAATTATAATACTTCATGATGTCAAAATAACGTCTGCGTATTGAAACACTAATATCATGAAAACTTTTGAATTCGATGATTTTTCGCATATAATAAGTTTAAACAGCTGTGTAAATGTTTTGGATGACTAATTAATGTGGATAGTAAAAATAATATTTTTCTCGACAAACCTACGCATGACTGTGTATTTTACACATAGGTGCCTTGGCAACTTTTAATATTATCTATTAACGGAAAAGAATATATGTGTGCATGTTCTTAAATTTAAATAGTAGGTTTACTAGGTATGCGCATATCTTAAATTGAAACAGAAGCGCTATTTTCTATTTGCAGCGAAATCACAGCATACAGATTATGGTATGGACCGACACCATTTTCTTACTTATTAGCTAGACTATAATATCTCATCGGCTCTGTATCCATCGTCTAACAGACAGGTGGTTTCAAAATTTCTGCTCGTTCCTATTTTGAAACAAAATAACAAAAAGATTAAAGATTTAATAAATAAAATTTTATGTTTCAGATGCCGCACACTACGTACTCCAGGGAACATTCTTGTGGCCAACCTCGCTCTCAGCGACTTCCTCATGCTCGCCAAAACACCGATCTTCATTTTCAATTCGTTTAATCTCGGACCCGCACTGGGGAAAACAGGTAATTTGTTTTTCTTATCTTTGCCCATATATCGAACATTCCTTCCCTGTAAAGGGCAGAAAATAGCTCTAGTAAGAAACTTTTATAGTATTTCTTGGTTTTTTTTTTTTTTTTTTTTCTTTATTTATTTTATAGAGGGTTTGATCAGACATGATCATGCCACCCTCATAGGCCTCACAAAGAGATAACTACTTATCTACGTTTAATGCATAACTTAACTAATTTATAAATACATTTCGCCTCCTCTGATAGAGGACGGGCCAGAATCAAATTACACATGCCCATTTCCCGCAAATCCATATCAAATTCCAGCCTAAAACTGACCCTCTCAACCTCACTCCGGGCACACTCAGCCAACACATGGTAAACATCCTCAACTATGTCGCACTCAGCACATTTTGGTGAGTTGGATTTGCCCATCATAAAGGCAAATTTATTTAGTGGTATGTGCCCGGACCGAAGTCTTAGGGCAGTCACCACATCTGTTCTAGACAAACCAGAGTCTGCAAACCAGGGTGAACGTGAAAGGCAAGGCTGTATGGTCTTATACCAGATGCTTTTAGTCAATGATCTTTCGTCAAAATGCTCGCTCCAAATCTCTGAACACTTTTCCCTAACCATGTATAAACAGTCCGTAAACAAGGGTAAGCAGTTATATGGTATTCCATTAAAACTAGCTTCTCTGGCCAGACGATCAGCTTCTTCATTTCCTGTTATGCCCACATGTGAAGGTATCCATTGAATTTTAATGATTTTATTACTAATTCTAAGTTTACGGAGTGACTCCAAAATATTATAGGCTATCGGAGCGCCTCGAAAATTCGAGGTGCATCGAGCCAAATGGAGAACAGCACTCTTGGAATCCGTCAAAATAACATATTTCCCGGCCATAAAGGAATCAATGTATGAAATTGCCTCTGCTATGGCGATCAACTCCGTATACATTATAGAAATTTTCGTTTGAATCATCAACTGAATATAGCTGTTTGTGTGGGGGTCATAAAGTGCCACACCGCTACTGCCATCATCGTTTTTCGACCCGTCCGTGTATAGTTGATAAAAATGTGAATAAGTATTTATCAAAAAATCATTACAAATCTGTTGTAATTCCCAAGGTTTATACTGATGTTTCGGCTTACAAATGGTCTTAATTTCCGGTTCCAGAACTACAGAAAGATTTATACCACTAACCCATACGTCCAACGAAAACATTTTTAACTGTTTCGTTGAGTAAACTAAAATATTTTGAAAGCTGTCATGAATCGAAACTAAAAGGGGTTTTTTCTTGTGCCTCCAATATGTATTGCGACAACAATAATTACTCAGCTTATCTAAGATGTTAATAATATCATTATCTGAAAAGGACTTGCATCTAAACCAAAACTTGCCAGCGAGATAATACCTACGAGTACTGAGTGGTGGAAGATGGAGTTCGCATTCCATCACGTGTATTGCGGTGCTTTTAATAAATCCTCCGATAATACGCATGCATTGGTTTTGTATTTTGTCCAGCTTTCCCAAGTGTGTTTTACAACTACTGTCATACAACGCGCTAGCATAATCCAACCTACTCCGAAACATAGCTATGTATATCCGTCTCAAAACAATTGGGTGCATTCCCCAACCAGCACCAGTCACCGCCTTAAAAATATTTAATAATCTCAAACTTTTACCTAACAATTCATTTATGTGCTTTCCCCAGCGCAAGGATCTGTCTAACCATAGACCCAGATATCTAACGTTATCTACCACTTCCAACGTCATTTCGTTTATATTTACATCCACAAATTCCCTTCGAAAACCTCTTTTAAAAACACATATTTTGCTCTTTGTTGGTGAAATATCTAACCCAATTTTAGAAAGCAGCTCAACGAATTTATTTAGGCCTAACTGTATCTGTTTGCTTCCTTCCCGCACATTATCACAACTCATGTACATCGCAAAATCATCAGCGTATTGTGAAATGCTAACATTATTGATACTATTGCAAATTTTAATAGTAGCTAAGTTAAAAAGCAGTGGGGAAAAAGGGTCACCTTGAGCCAAGCCGCGGCACGCATATCTACTAAATGAATCTGAGTCTACCTGCATTCTTAAATGTCTCACTTTTATAAAATTCCACAAGTACCTACACATTAAAGAACTAACTCCTAATTGTTGCATAGTACATATTAAACTTTTCACATCGACGTTATTGTATGCATTGTCGATATCTATAAAGGCAGCTATAGTCATCTGCTTATGAGAGAAACCGGTTTGAATTGATAACACCAAGCTTGTCAGATTGTCTAAAGTTGAGTGATTTTTTCTAAAGCCTGTTGTTTTGTAAGATAAGAAATTATTTCTCTCAATGTGCCACTCTAAACGTTTTATCAAAATACTATGAAATGTTTTGCAAATACACGATATCATTGATATAGGTCGCAAAGATCCAGATGACTGAGGATCACGGCCTGGCTTCGGGATCGGAATAATAGTAATATCTCGCCACTGTGTAGGAACAAAACTTACTGCGTAGAAAAGGTTATACAATTTTAGTAAAATATTTTTACCATTGTTAGGCAAATTGTATATCATTGAATATGATATTTTGTCACTACCTGGCGACGTGTCTTTATGTCGGATACAGATATCTAACTCCTGTCTTGTAATTAAAATATCTAGACTCGTTTTTTCGGGAGTAAAGTCTGGGTCATTAGGAAGTACATAGTCAGGTGTCAAACTACCTAATAGATCATTAGCTTTTTCTTTGTCTACATGGGAGCGGGGCACATTATAACCCTTTAGCCACTTCAGTTTGCGCCACATTTCTCTTTGAGTGATTTTACCATCTAATGAGTTACATAACTCGTGCCATGATTTATCACGAGCTTGGCGGATTAATTTTTGAGCGATTCTTATTTTGTCTTGCAATTTAATTAAATTGTTAGGGCTAGGGTTACGTCGGAATTCAGACAGGGCTAGACGCCTTTCAGCTACACATTTGGATAGAGTTGCCTCCCAATACGGTTTAGGTGTAAACTTATTACATGGATTACGGTTAATTTTATAATGTGGTATGAAACGATCCGCTGCCATGTTCAAACAATTTGCAAATGAGTCATATGATTTTTGGAGGTCATCCTCATAAAATCTAAAATTATTAAACAGGGCTTCTAATAAATTTCGATAGGATAACCAGTCTGCCTTCCTGTAGTTACGTCGCGAGCTCATATAATCCGGATTCCTTTCCAAATGTGTAACCACCTTAATAATGAGATGATCGCTGCCCAAGCTTTCAGTTGTAGTGACCCAGTTCAGCCTTATGGCGATATCAACGGTAGCTAATGACACATCAGGTGAGGATGATTGGAGCTGATTGTTCACGAATTTGATACGTGTGGTAGCTGTGCTATCATTTAAAATTACAAAATTACTTTCCAAGAGGGAATCATATATTTTAGATCCTCGCGTATCCGTTTTGTAGGACCAGTTCGTATGGTGGGCGTTAAAATCACCTAAAATAACAGCTTTTTTGTCGACGCTGTTAAATAGATTCTCCCAGTCTGATTGATTGGTGCTAACTGACGGTGCACAGTAAACGGAGAATACGTATTCAATAAAATCACAATTATTAATTTTAACCGCAACTACTTCAATATCGGAATTACTGCTCCTAAAACTATGTAAACATGCTTCTACAGATCTATGTATCAGTAATGCTACACCCCCGTATGAATCCTGTCTATCCTTACGGTATATTTTATAGCCATTTATCTTAAAATCACTATCAGGTTCCAGCCACGTTTCGCTCAATGCCGCAATGTGAATTTTTTCTTGGCATAATATTTGTTCTAATGCTAGTGATTTGGGGCGAACACTTTGTGCATTCCATTGAATGATATTAAATCTTATGAGATTGCTATTCATTGTAACCAAAATAATCTAATATAAACTTCAGTATTGGCCAGTCCGAGATATTTTCTACCACTACTAATATAACCCATTGAACACAACACTTTAAACAACTTTGAATCTTTTGATGTACTGTTCCTCCTTTTAAAAACAAAATCTCCTTCAACCTACTTATAAGCTCACTAAATTGTACTTCTCTCGTCTTATTCTCCTCTTCATTTGAATCATATTGTCCATTCGTTACATCAACTTGTATATCCAGCTCAACCGGTTTCTTGGGCTGCTTTAGTTTCTGAAGTTTAGGTGAATCATTCTTAGCACTTTCTTGATGACTGACCATCCGACTTGCCTGTGTTGTTGCTTCTGTATGAGGCTGTTTTACACAGGCCGCAAAAGATAATTTCCCAGTCTGTGGAGCTGCCACATCCTTGACTTCTGTTTCTGTTAAAAAATGTTCTGCTGGTTTGACTTCTTTAACTGGAACATAAATTGTCAATGCGCGTCGGTATGTGCAATTAAATTCCGCCATTAACTCCCTCAACCTCTTCTCCTTTAGGTATGCCGGACAAGATCGTACTAATGCCATATGCTGACCATTACAGTTGGTGCACTTATATACAGTGGTGTTACAATTGTCGTGGTTCTCACTACATTTTGGGCATACGATGTTCTTTGACGAGCACCTTTGTGTCGTATGTCCGAGTTTCCAGCAGCGTGAGCATTGGGTTACTGGAAATATATACTGTTCCACTCGTATACGTAATCCATCTACGCAAATATATGCTGGACGAAATGAGCCCTTGAAACAAAGGCGCACCGACTCACTGGGATTCCAACCATCACCCTCTTGATTTCTGCGCATGAGTCTATGGGCGGCCACCAGTTGTGCAGGTTCCACACATTCGATTCGTTCCAACATCTCGTTTTCTGTCAGTTCTATGTCAACATCTCTAATGACACCATAGGACAAACTAACTTCCATCGCCTTTTGCACTCTCCACCCTCTGTCTGTAATCTCCTTGCACTTTTGTAGTGACACCATAGTGTCCTCATTTGTCGCAACGACTCGGATCTTGTAAGGGTTAATATACTTAATCTTGTCAATGTTCAGAATTCCCTCATTTTTTAAAATTTTGGCCAGTGCAAACTGTTTCGGCATTTTTTCGTTAGATGAAATGTAAATTTCTACTTTTTCCCCTTTATATTTCTTGTCTTTGTTTCCACCAACCTCCGTCCACCCTTCCTCATCTTCATATTCTCTGTCTCTCTTACTTGGTCTTCGCTCTTCACACTTTTCGCACGCTTCCTGTAAATTCTCATATTGTTCCGTTTCCTTCATTTCTTGCTCACAGAAAGCATTCGGGTCACTCATCACGTCGACTGTATCTCTTATCTCTTCTTCGGTAATAATATCATTCATTGTTGTTCTTGCGCCGACCGGTGACCGCAGGTAGAACCTATCGGTACACACGGGCGGCCGCCCGCCGTGCGCTGGCTTGTCGAGCGCAGTAAGCGCGTCGACGTAAACAAACTAACTAGACGAACGAACGCGATCACCTCGTACGAACGCCGACACGAGACTGTATTTCTTGGTTAACTAAGAAGATACTTTTCTGTTTATAGCCCACATTGGTAAAATCAAGACTTATAACCCGTTAACACAAAGTGACATCTAAATGAATTTCGTAGTCAAATGGCGTAAGTGGAAAAAGACATTATCCAAGTTAGGTCTCTAAAAACCTCTGTCAGTATTTGACTGAAAACTTTAGAGATTCTATGTACACGAGTTGTAGACACTCGTAAATGGTTCTTGAAAAAAAAAACGATTTCTTGGAAAGCCAGTATGTACCTTGGTATCTTTGTAGTTTGTACTATTATCTAAACTATGGTTATATTATAATAAACTATCTCCTACAGAGGTAATACTTACCCGATTATGATAGGTAGGTGGTTTTAAAGGAAGGGTATTCAATTATTTATCATTTCTATAGAACACGTATTAACGCTATCTTATATACCTAGACAGGTGTTATGTTCATTTCCATCGTATTTCTTCTACTTAGATTAAATAACTATACGGTCAGATAAGCAGATTGGTTGGTAGGTTTTCAAGGCTCAAGTGTATTGAAAGCCAATTTTCAGTCTTTGTTTCTTTATGTAAAACGCAAGAAAGCGAATCGAACCAGTTCAATAGCTTTGTCATTTTTCAACTGTATTATCACCTCCTGCCACGCCTTGACTCTCCAACAAACGAACCGAAGTAATGGGGGTGAAAATCTTTGATTTATGTCGGTAATTTTTCATCAAAGTCAGTTTTTTATACAATGGGAAGATAGAGTTTCTAAGAAAAATATCTACATAAAAACCTAATGGTATAAAATATTGTTACAGGGTGCATTATATACGGCTTCGTGGGTGGGTTAACCGGCACCACATCGATCGCCACACTATCTGCCATCGCGTTGGACCGCTACTGGGCAGTGGTGCGACCATTGGAGCCACTCCGTGCGCTGACAGCTATACGAGCTCGTCTATTAGCCATCGGTGCATGGATATACGCCTGCATCTTCGCGATAATCCCAGCACTAAACATCGGCTACGGCAGCTATGTTCCAGAAGGCTACTTGACCAGCTGCAGCTTTGATTATCTCACAGTAGACTTTTCACCTCGATGTTTCATATTCGTTTTCTTCTGCGCAGCGTGGCTCGCACCATTCTGCACCATAACGTTTTGTTACATTAGTATATTTCGTGTCGTAGTTTTTAATAAAAGCATGTCGTATGGTAACCAGGATCAAAGGCTATCATCGAGACACGTAAAAGAACGGACGAAGAGGAAAGCAGAAATTAAACTAGCCTTTCTAGTCATGGCTGTCATTGCTCTATTTTTTATATCGTGGACACCGTATGCTATCGTGGCGCTGTTGGGTATAACTGGACGAAAAGATCTCTTGACTCCGATAGCTTCAATGATTCCCGCATTGTTCTGCAAGACGGCTGCTTGCATCAATCCATTTATTTACATAATAACGCATCCAAAATTTCGTAAAGAGTTCAAGAAGTTATTATACAGGGATAAGTCTAAACGCATGAGTAGTGGAACTCTAAGAACAATAGGCTACACTACTGATACAACCAGAATGCACAGACCTAGTAAGGATCTGAGTGATACTGACGTTGAGATAGTTGAAATGAAGGATATACCATATCAAACTGATGAAAAACGCGAAGTTAAAGTGAAGACGATATCGTCGAGGGTGGCGGAGCGCCAGGACTCACAGACGAGTATGCAGACTATAAAAACATTGGAAGAGAACATCGTAAGTCCGCCTTCCTGGTACATGAAACCTCAGTTTAACAAAAAGAGAAGTTTTCACCGACGTTCTACACGCACTGATTTATCGCAAACTAGTGACCCAGATTCCACCATTTAAAAATATTAAGTATTCTATTTATTTGATAAGTAAGATTTTGAAACATCATATATGGAATTTAGGGGGCTGGGTGTTGGCAGCTCTGAATTAAAGGAACAAGGAAAATCAGGACCGATAGTTGCAGAATTTGCAGCCCTAAGAGCTAGATGCTAGGTCTATGTTAAAAACTTACAAATTAAAGAGTATCTCTATGTGTAGATCCACCTGTAGTTAACGATGTGCTTTGCTCGAATCTACCATTTGCATATTTGTTAAAAAAAAAATGTTCTAGTACCTCTAGATACCCGTCCCAAAATTCAACTCTGTGTACCTGTAGATATTAGCATAAAAACGTGAAATTATATTTTAAATATCCATTATGAATGTTATAAATAAAAATTCTGTCTAATTTGCTTTATTTAATGCGTGTTACCTTTTATTTAACATGGCTGAAGATATTGCTGGCAATATGACCACGCACATAGGTAGGTCCTCACTGAAGACAGGACATCGGCTGAACCCACAGTGCTAGTTTGTTGGAGGTAATAGTAAGTCTGACCAGCAACGTACCTACCTAATAGGTCTACCATCTAGGAAGGTAGGAAGGTAAGTAGGTACCTATTTGTTATTAGTACCACTGTCAGTGGCATCATCAAGTACTGTAAAGTTGTCCAGCATTTGCAAAACATTACAACGAAAATACCTACGAGTATATAGTTTTTGGGTGTTGAGAAATCATCAAATGACTTTTCCCGCTCTGGGCAGAGCGGTAGGGAGTGTTATACTTGACTTCTACTGACTAAAAACCACCCATGTTCCCTCTTAGCCCTTTGTGCCGACGCCGCGGTATCTCTTTGGAACAACCCGCAGCAACGACGAGCGCAGCCCCGACGGGAAATACCTACGTCTTATCAGCCTACTTTTGGGGAAACCCAAACAATATTTTACACTTAGGTAGGTAATAGTATATGGTCACGATATGTTGCTATTAGTACGCTAATACATACGCAGCGAGGTTTGTATAGTACGTACCACTTCAAAGTGAATGCGACAAGGTAGCCCGCGAAATTCGTTTATTTTTAAACGTTTTTTGCAATTTACCGATCAGTTTCAGGTTGTATGTTAAATTCGCGGTAGGTAAACGCGGGCCCTTGTCGCATTCACCTTAATTTATAGTAGCTGTGCTTGTCATGAACATTTTCATCATTATGCCAAACTTGGTATTTTTTATTGGTTTATTTTAGTAGGGTAGACCGGGGAAAATTGAAACAATTTTACTTAAACCGTGTGCAGTGAATTATCTATAGTACCTACATCCCTCGTATTTATATCGTTAAAGGTTCGTTATCTAGTTCCTAATTAAAACATAATCATATCTCTATTTCGAATAGTTAACCTACAATCACATATTAAATAAGACCGGGCACAGTGGTTCTATTGACCCCACCCCAAAGACGGTTGAATCGGTAAGTAGGGATAATTGAAATACTGAAATATTTTAGGAACTGCTGAAGGTTTTAAATCAATCTTAACAATTTAGCTTACAACCAATCTTACTACTAAATTATTTATTTTAGAAATATTTAAAATTGAAATTTTAAATATTTTAGAAATTTAAAACATGTATCAAACGCACACTATGCAAGCAAGCATATTACAAGTTAGACGATTATATCGCTGATAAAAATGCTTGGCTCAATGCCGGTCCTGTTCCACAAGGACAGGACGCTTAAATGAATAGCATTTAATAGGAAGAAGAAAGAAGAAGAAGAAGATTGTACAACTATCTTTGCAATGTATAAATTCAATCTCTTTAGTATTACATAGTCGCATAGCACATATTGTGTGAGTACTATGTACTAGAAAGCTGTCATTCTCTGGAAACCTACATTTATTTTTCTATTTTTTATTTGACTTGGATATGCCCTGGCGATTGAGAGTGTGTCATGCTCACTTAAATGTCTCGCTGATGGTGGCGGGTGTGTCGGGTCATTTCGTTCCCTTTAAAATGGTTGAGTGGAATGGTGGCTGATCCATGCGTCATGCTCGTGAACGGGTGCTGTCAGTTGTGACTGGTCACCTCTTAGTTGCCACGGCTTGTTTGAATTATTATATGCGCAATTCTGTAAAATAGTCAACTTGACAATAGTGTGTCGATAGTGTGTAAGTAGTGTCTCAATAGAATATTTAATGACATTTGGTATTCCACAACTTATCTAAGGTCATTGACTTGCCAAAGTTGCAACTGTAGTGACATTGAAACGCCATAATGGGACTATTGTAATATTGGTAGTCTGGTACATTTTAATGTGTCAATGTCATCGTGATGGCCAAAGTTACGGTAGTCTGTAATTATATAGTATATATTTTAAGTGATATCTGACAGTTGTGTCTATCGTGTTTAGCTATCGAACTGCCATTGTGAAGCCATCGAACAACGACACCTCTTTTCCCTATTGATTTGGTTAAATTTGTTCCTATTAAAATTTAAAATTAAGTATCCTAGTGTGTACGTCTTACGTAATGTACTAATTAATAAAGTGGACTTAGTTTTTCGCCACAATGAGGCCTTCTGTACCTACTTTGCGGTGGCGTATTTTAGCATTGGCTTATAGTGCCGACTGTCGACGTTTTGCTTTTGCGCCAGCGCCGCAATACTCGCGCATTAATGAGGCTGCAAGTGAATTCGACTTTGTAAGGAGCAAGCAAAGGAGCTAATTGGACGTAGTTACACGATAAGGATCCAATCCACAATAAGCTAGTTTTGAGATATTGAATTTTAAAGTTTGCATCGGAATTCTTCTATGATGCAGTGCTGTAAATTTGTTGGTTTTATTGAAATTATAAGGAAAACTATTTATATTTTAACTTTAAATCAAATTTACTAAGTTTAATTTGATATTTCAAATATTATTCAAGAAAATATGGGTTTGGATCCTTTTTGATAAATTGTATTCTCAATAAAACCAGCATAAAATGATGTTTCGCAATTAGGAACCACGTCACGAACTGTTAACTAAATCTTGAAAAATAAATAAAACTACTAATAATTTACTAAAAAAGCTTTATTCATATAACCGCACACATCTTTTCTTATCAATAATAAAAAAAGATAAAAAATTAGGTTCATTGCTTAATCATTATTCTAATATGCTTATTCTTCCTGACTTTCATATTCAATATGAAAATCAGGCTGACCACTGAATCCTTCGAGGTCATCCTCTATATTTTCATCCCCCTGTAGAGACTTGTAGAAGTCTAAACAATCTTTTGGAATTAAATGGAACATTGACCTCAGATCGTCTAGTTTAGGTTGAGCAATTTTTTTGCCTATAGGCCACAAAATGGTAAAGCCCCTTTCAGAAAAATCACAAGATGTTCCTTTCATTTTTTTTGTATATTAAGTTCACAATACTTTCAAAATCAAAAATCAAAATATTTTTATTTCACATAGGCCTACATGGGCACTTTTAAAACGTCGGTAAAAAGGGGCACGGTTCGGTGCATTGGTCGATTCCTAAGGAGAAGAACCGGCAAGAAACTCCAAAGGTTACTCTTTTAATCTTTTAAAATCGTTTGGGTTAACAATAAGGTATAATACACACATGAAGACCATGCAGATTAATGTCTGAGATGGTCTTTTGAAGAAAGCACCACACAGATTTGAGTGGACCCGTCCAGTCAGTGCAAGCATTTGTCAGTTATCGTGGAGCTCGACGTCACGACGAACAATACCAAAGAAAGGCGTTTGGGTGGGTCACTTAAAGCACTCAAACTGCCAGAGAATCGTTAAAATTTAAGAAAGACCCACATGGTCCTTACATTCACAATCAATTTTTAAAATATTTATCATATTAATTAATCATTTTACATTATTAAATGTCAAAAAAAAACACACACAAAATATATATACAGGGTGTCCCAGAACTCAACGTCAAGCCGAAACGGGGTGACAGGATTGATCATAACCATCACGAGAAAAATCTGAAAGAAAATCTATCCCATGCAGTTTGAAAATTATAGGCATTTTAAGAAAAACCTAGAAATTTGATCAAACTGTACCATTTTTCGGTTATTGTGGTTATTCTTTTTTATTTTTGTTCATTTGAACTTTGGAAGCGTAATCCTAAATAACATTTCTAGAATCTCAATAAAAAATAATTACACAATTGCCTCGAGTTTCCGAGAATTGAGACTATTTGTTAAACTACGAATTTAAAATTTTGAAGATTCGTCGACTTTGACAGGCCCTCCTTTAAAAAAAATGTACTAAAGTGCCTTGGCAAGATAGATCAAGATTTTTCAATATTTTACTAATTTTACTAACTTTTTTTTCACTTTGGTAAAAGTGGCGTCACTATCTGTCTCGCTCACTCATGGCAAACATACCCACTATCCCTCTCTCTCATCATTTTGCCTTAAAATTAAGAACCTACCTAGAGCTTGTGCGAATCAAAAATATTTTAACTGAGATAGCAAAAATCGGGTTACTTGAGGTTTTAATTTTTTTACTCTTTTTTATTGTATGGAACTAACAAGTATTGTACCATTTTAGAATTCTGATTAAATGCGCCAACTTTTAATGCCACTTGCCAAGGGCACTTTAGTACATTTTTGTCAAAGTCGACGAATCTTCAAAATTTTAAATTCGTAGTTTAACAAATAGTCTCAATTCTCGGAAACTTGAGGCAATTGTGTCATTATTTTTTATTGGGATTCTAGAAATGTTATTTAGTATTACGCTTCCAAAGTTCAAATGAACAAAAATAAAAAAGAATAACCACAATAACCGAAAAATGGTACAGTTTGATCAAATTTCTAGGTTTTTCTTAAAATGCCTAAAATTTTCAAACTGCATGGGATAGATTTTTTTTCAGATTTTTCTCGTGATGGTTATGATCAATCCTGTCACCCCGTTTCGGCTTGACGTTGAGTTCTGGGACACCCTGTATATATATAAAATAAAATATTTAACAAGTAAATATTGATCAAAAAAAAAGATCTTTTGGATCGTTTACGTGATTTACTATGTATCGGTTTTTGAAGTAACAATAATTATCAGAAAGGATCCAAGTGAATTGGATCTCTTTTAAGATTACTTATTTTATACTATTACCAATAGATATTGTTTCTCACTAATGATCCATGAGGATTGGATTTTTTCAGTAGATTCATAATAAACGCCCGCCATACATGTGGACTGTTTCTCACTAATGATCCATGAGGATTGGATTTTTTCAGTAGATTCATAATAAACACCCGCCATACATGTGGACTGGTACCTCGTGTTTATGACAATGTCATGTGTTCGTATTTCACTGGGATCTTTTTGCTGACCGAAAATATCTACCTTTACGGTCTCTTTGGTATAGTTAACTCAATTTTGGTAGTTTTGTGGATTGGATCCTTATCGTGTAACTACGTCCAATTGATCCTGAAATGTTGGTGTGGAAGTTCATAACATAACTCAAAACTTACTGTGAAAATATATTTCCATTGAACTTTAAATTCATCACGTTTTTTTATTATTTTCCCAACAACATTCGGGACTTTTTCACTTACCTTACCTTTGTCGTTTTATATATGTTAGTCAAGTAACTACTCTCTAAGATAATAATTCTATAAAAATGTACTCTGTGATAATAATGTGGAATGTGGAAAAATAAAAAAATCGGATTTTGAGGGCCAAATCGCAGATTTGAAAAAAAAAACAATTTCCATCGAGTAGGGTATCAAAATGAAGGGTTTTAAAAGGAGATTACAAAAATATATGACACGTCTTATATGTTTAATAGAAATTCAAAGTCACAAATCCTATAAACACCAAAACACCAAAGTTAAATAAATCATCTGCGAAGAATTTTACGCGACCAACGAAAGAACAAACACAAAAGAAATCTGAAGTTGGAAATAAAAAAGGTTTCAAGTTTTGTTTAATTTAAAATGGGCTTGTTTTTGATTTTCAGTTTTTTCAGTCGGGATTTTTAGTTTTTTTTTTTTTAGAAAGGCAGAAACAATATTTTTATCACATCAGATAAAAATATTGTTTTACAATAAACGCTTGTTTTTTGTAAAATTTTGTTTTTGATAATAAAACGTTTTATTTATGATTATAAAAACCTGTATTATAAAGATTTAATTGATAAAAATAGGATTTCATAAAGTGGTAGGTTTGGTATCTCATGGTAGCTTTTTGTTAGCAACACTGAAAACTATTGTACTGTCACACAATCAACATACTATCGACACACTACTGACACACCACTGAAACGCCATTGAAGTTTCTGCGGAATGCCAAATTTGCAACAGTGGCAAAATAATGTCTGTAGTGTGTCGATAGTTTGTTGATTGTGTGACAGTACAATTTCATATAATTCGAGGAACGACTTTTTCGAGGTCAAAGTCATTCCTCGAATTATATGAACTTGGAGGGTTGTATTGATGATTTTGATGATTATAATTCTGTAACTACATACGTCTTACACTCGCGTCCAACATTTCAATCAACATACAACCTAGCACTGGCCTGCAAATTGCAAAAAACGTAAGAAAATTTGAATTTCGCGGCTATCCTGACGCTTTCACCTTAAGCAACCCGCCATTGACACTCTATCGACACACTACAGACATTATTTTGCCACTGTTGCAAATTTGGCATTCTGCAGAAACTTCAATGGCGTTTCAGTGGTGTGTCAGTAGTGTGTCGATAGTTTGTTGATTGTGTGACAGTACAATTTTTTTTTTTTTTTTTTTTTTAATTTATTCATGACCATGGATACATGTCCTTCAGTCGTAATCATTAAACATACTACTCTTATCTTATAAGTACGTATAACAATAACAAGTTCATATCATTAGTGTTTACCGCTCATACGAGCTAAGTACATCTGAGAGGCGATGAAATTATCTAACAAAATATTAAACATAAAAATAAATAATAAAAAAACAATTAAAAAACAAACAATTAAATTTTTTCTATAGTATTCAGTATATATCTAAATAATGGATTAAAATAAACCGTTTTGGAAAGTAATTCCTGAATGTGGCGGGGAACACTTAAAGAGTTTTGTTCTGATATGTCACTAATTTCACTGACAAGTAACAGTCTTTGCATGGCAAACGATTCACAATCAAAAATAACGTGTTTTATATCCGCATTTTCTTCAGAACAATAGGTACATTTGCTTTCACTGATGATTCTCATCCTGCAGAGATGAGCTGGGACTAGACAATGGCCAAATCGCAAGCGATTAATGACGGTTATGAACTTTCTGCTGGAGTATTTGAATTTATTGTACCACGGCATTGTTGGTAAGTCTTGCTGTAATTCTGAGTACCATTTTCCTTTTGTTTCTGTTGTTGCGTCCCAATAATCCTTCCATATCTTCTTAAATAATGTTTTAAATTGTTCATAATAATCCGTGAAAGGGACCTTGAAAGATTCTGTAATATCCTCGTCGTGATCCTGACGAGTTGCCAGATCTACAACCTCATTACCAACTATGCCACTGTGAGATGGAACCCACAAAAATTCTACATGTTTTCCCAACTTTTGTAGAGTGTACTTAATTCTATGGACAATATAATTTTGTTTATAACTAAAGTTACAGTTACTTAGACTAGCTAGAACACTTTTGGAATCACTTACAACTAATATATTATTTACACTATTTACATTTTTTCTTACACCATATTCATTATTATTTACAATAGTATTTACATATGTTAGAGCAGCTAGTATAGCCCAACCTTCTGCAGTGAATATACTACAACTATTTGGCATTTTAAAACATTTGGTTATTCTCTTTTGTGGGTCATAATATGCTGCTTTAACGTAATCAGCAGTTTTAGATCCATCAGTGTAAATGATATAGAATTGTGATTTGTCATTCAAAAATTCTAAGAAATCATATTTATTTTTGACAGTATCTAAAAAACACTTGATATCAAAGTAAGTTAATAAAGTATTGTATGGGAATTCATATACTGGCCACTTCTTTTTGATGTACATGTCTTTTGTCAGGTTCTTTACTTTAACTAGAATGGTTGAAATTTCAGGCAGTGAACCAGAAATAAAAGTATTTGCTGAGATGGAGGATGTGACAGCTGACTGTGTGACCTCTCGAGGAAATTCAATTCTATCAAGAACTGTACTATTATTGTAAGATAACTCTTTGAGACAGAATCTCTCAGCCAGCTGTAAACGTCGCAAAGATAAGGGAGGTATAACATTTTCAATTTCCATAGAATTTATAGGGGTGGTGCGCATTGCTCCACTGATTATTCTTAAGCCCATATTTTGTATCACATCCAGTTTTCTTAACAATGTGGTACTTGCATTCATATAGGCTAAGCAACTATAGTCAAAATGACTTCTGACTATGCTTTTGTATAACATGCTAAGTGTTTTTGGGTCAGAACCCCAAAATGTTCCTGCTAAGCTCCTAAGGACATTGATGCTCTTCATGGCATTTTGACAGATATGGTCAATGTGCTTATCAAATTTTAGTTTATCATCTATTATAACACCTAAAAATTTGTGATGATTAACAATAGGAATAACATTGTGGTTAAATACAATATTTACAGTGGACTGTGCTAATGAATCTTTACTAAATAATAATACTGAGCTTTTCTCAGAACTTATATCTAGTTTTAAAGTATTACTGTAATAATATTGTAATTGAGCCAATGCAGTATTAATATTGCTAACAGCCATATTCAAGTTTTGATTTACTGTATATAAAAGCAAGTCATCGGCAAATTGTAATATTTTGACTTGAGAAGTATTTACATATTTAAGAATCTGGGATGTATACAAGTTATACAACAGGGGTGAAAGTGTTGCTCCTTGCATTGTGCCTTTACTAACTAACCTAGGGCCATGGAGCTTATTATTGAATCTAACATACAAAGTTCGCTGGTACAAAAAATTAAAAATCCAATTTAATGTTTTACTTGGTAAGCCCAATTCATGTAAAACACGAATTAGACATTCAATATTAATATTATCAAAAGCACCTTTGACATCCAAAAAAACACATATGACATTAGAATGACTAAGTTTAGCCTTTTTTAGGTCTGATATAAATGAAACAAAGCTTTCAGAGCAACATCTGCCTTTTCTGAATCCATACTGTATATCTGGTAACTTGTCTTGAGTTTCAGCAAAGTAATCTAAACGTAACTTAAGCATGTTTTCGAAAAGTTTACCCAAACAAGATGATAATGATATAGGTCTATATGATGATGGACTACTTACAGATTTATTGGGCTTTAAGATTGGAATGACACATTGAGTTTTCCATGATTCTGGTATAAGTAGTGTACCCCAAAGTTTATTATAAACATTTAATAAAATTTGTAAGGCATTAGGGTGTAACTTTTTTATTAAGATGTATGGTATGTTATCCAGACCTGGGGTTGTATCCTTCCTACTCTTTAAAGCTATGTGCAATTCGTTTATTGTTAATGGACTATTAAGAAAGCAGTTGGTTTCAGATTCAACAGATTCTTTTAAAATATCATTTATATTATTTCCATTCATTATTGATGAGTCTGATAAATTTTCTAAAAATTCAGGTACCCAATCATCATTTAAATATTTGTTAGAAGAAGAACCTATCCTTTTAAACTTTTTAATATAACCCCATATTTTTGCAACAGGTGTCATTCTATTAAAACTACTACATAACTCATGCCATGAATTGATACTCTCCTCTTTTAATATTCTTTTCTTTTGAGCATCAAGCTTTTTGTAATGTATGAAGTTGGGGATGCTTGGTGATGTTCTATATTCTAACAGAGCTTCCTTAGATTTTTGAACTGCCTCATTACATGTTTGGTTCCACCAAGGAGCTGGTTTTCTTAGAATTTGCATAGTTTGGTTAGGTTTTCTTTTTGGGACTGTATTTGTTCTTATATCATATAAAATATTCACAAAATTATCATACAGATGAAGAGGTTCCATATTATCAATGTCTAAATGAGAAAAACCGGTTTCTGATAATTCATAATATTTAGACCAATCTGCTTTACTATAAATATATTTTTCTTCCACAGGCCGGACTTCATATGTTGATGGCTTTACATTTAAAACTACCTGGGTTGGGTAGTGATAACTGCCCATAGGATCGTCATGAACCTGCCAGTCACAAAGAGGAGCTAATGCGGAACTCACCAGAGCTAGATCAATAGCTGATGCATTCCTGTTTGGGTACTGAACAGTGGTTGCTCTACCATCATTTAAAACACATATGTCAAATTCATCAATAAGGTTATATAAACTGTTACCCCTATTATTGTTTGTATGACATCCAAACAATATATGGTGTGCATTAAAATCACCCATGATAAGACATGGCTTGGGAATTTCAAGAAGCACCTTTCTCATTTTGTTAGTATCAAATCTGTTGCTATTGGGAGGACAATAAACACATAGGATATGCAATCTACCCATGGATGTTTCTATGGAAATACAGATATTTTGAACTGACTCATAAAAAGTTGTTTCTATAACATTATAAGCTAAATTTTGTTTTATCAAAATACCTACTCCATTGTGTTTATTTACTGAATTTTTATATATAAAGTTGTATGATGTAAAACGAGGAATTACACTACTATTTTTTAGCCAAGTCTCATTTAACAGGCATATATCTATTTTTTGTTCAAAGAGAAATTTGTTTAATAAGGCCTTCTTACTCTGTAAGCTTTGTACATTGAATTGTGCTATATTTAAAAATGTATCCATCAATTAATAATTAAATTTGCTAACAATGTTTCTTTTATTCTTTTATTTGTTATTGGAGCATTATCTTTATTATTACCAAGACCAATTAGTGATTTTACAATGGCGTTTATTATTATTTCATTATTTACAATTTCTTCAGCAAATGACTTTGAGTTCTCACCCAAAGTCCTTTCATTTGGTTTTTTGAGAGCTGGGAAAACATTTGTATCTAACATAGTTGGAGGAGGTGTACTCACCACACTGGCATATGACTGATTCCGATTGAGGAACTTCTTCTTCTTTTCTTCCATTTTTTGCTTCTTAATGGGGCAATCCCTTGAAATTGCTAGGTGGTTGCCGCTGCAGTTTATGCAAATAATTTCTTCCACATCACACTCTTTGTATGAATGTCGACCGGCGCAAGAAGAGCACATTTGCTCACCACGGCAAGCTCTTGCAGAGTGGTTATATTTAAGGCATTTGTAGCACTGTAGCAATGGTGGTATATATATATGTACTGGGTATCTAAACATGTGAATGTATGCATACTGTGGCAATGCTGTTGCGGCAAATGTAACTGCTATTGTACCTAATGGTGTAAGTTTTCCTTCGACTTTCCTCATAAATCGTTTAATAGATGTGACTTCTACGTCACTTTGAATGTTTTTATAAACTTCCTCATTTGACATAGTTTTCGGTACATAGCGGATGATGCCTGTTGTTTCCGTCATGTATGCAGGGACAAAGGCTTTTAATTTATTTTTTCCCAAGAAATGGTCCATCTTGAGAAAACTGTTTGCAGGTGCAGGTTTTTTGAAAGTTATCCCAACTTTGTAGGCATTGACTCGATGTACACCTATGATGCCTTTAACATTTTCGGTGAATAATTTCGTAAGTCCAATTGGGTTTTTGTTGCCTAATTTTTCATTTTCTATTGATTCCACAAAGACTACACAATCACCACTGTGGCATTCGGGAAATTGTCTCTTGTAATTCGGTTTCACAAATATTTTGTAAGCTGCAGACTGCGCCGAATCCGTGAGAGCCAATTTTCGCTTTTTTGGCTCTATATCGATGGGGGCATCGCCCCCATCGCTTTCCGTTCCCATTTTACTATATACACTGGGAATATAATAAACTATCTAAGCAAATATACACAAAAACACAAATTAATACGTAGGAAAAATTTTTAAACACCCGCGCAATTTGATTTCCCGCCAGAGAAATCTGTGACAGTACAATAGTTTTCAGTGTTGCTAACAAAAAGCTACCATGAGATACCAAACCTACCACTTTATGAAATCCTATTTTTATCAATTAAATCTTTATAATACTGGTTTTAAAATCATAAATAAAACGTTTTATTATCAAAAACAAAATTTCACAAAAAACAAGCGTTTATTGTAAAACAATATTTTTATCAGATGTGATAAAAATATTGTTTCTGCCTTTCTGAAAAAAAAAAACTTAAAATCTCGACTGAAAAAACTGAAAATCAAAAACAAGTACATTTTAAATTAAACAAAACTTGAAACCTTTTTTATTTCCAACTTCAGATTTCTTTTGTGTTTGTTCTTTCGTTGGTCGCGTAAAATTCTTCGCTGATGATTTATTTAACTTTTGTGTTTTGGTGTTTATAGGATTTGTGACTTTGAATTTCTATTAAACATATAAGTGTCATATATTTTTGTAATCTCCTTTTAAAACCCTACTCGATGGAAATTGGCGATGGCGATTTGGCCCCCAAAATCCGAAATTTTTCTTTTTCCACATTCCACATTATTTTCACAGAGTACATTTTTATATAATTATTACCTTAGAGAGTAGTTACTTGACTAACATACAGTGTGATTCTTTATAATGTGCACATATCGAAATGAGGGAATCTATGCTTAATTTTATCGATGGAAAAAATATTTAAAAAAATCTAAATATTTTTTAATATTTTTTATGGAATTTTCAAAAATGTTGTCCGCTGTTGTGACCCCAATGTAAACAAAACGGTGTAACTTTTAAACTAAATTATCTATCGCGATGAAACAATTTTATGTAAAAAGTTATGAAAAAAAAAAGTTTTTTTGATCAAAAAACGTGTTTATTTTCAATTGAGGGTAGTTTTTTTCCACAATTTTCATTTCACGAGGACGCCTAATTGCTTCCAATCATTATGGAGTTTGTTTCATCGCGATAGATAATTTAGTTTAAAAGTTACACCGTTTTGTTTACACTGGGGTCACAGTAGCAGACAAAATTTTTAAAAATTCCATACAAAATATTAAAAAATATTTAGATTTTTTTTAATAATTTTTCCGTCGATAAAATTAAGCATAGATTCCCCTATTTCGATATGTGCACATTATAAAGAATCACACTGTATATAAAACGACAAAGGTAAGGTAAGTGAAAAAGTCCCAATTGTTGTTGGGAAAATAATAAAAAAACGTGATGAATTTAAAGTGATTTGTGTTCGGAGTTCTAAAGTTCAATGGAAATATATTTTCACAGTAAGTTTTGAGCAGGGGCGTGCGCCCTATATAGGCTCTTAGGCTTAGCCTACCTTACCAACTGAGCATTTCTTATAACTAATTAACGATGCAATAAAATAACACTATGTACAAATTAATCATAAAAAAGTTCAAACTCCTGTTAAAATACTAATAGCAATTTTTCGCGTCCCACTAAAACTCATTGACAAGGATTACGATTAGTACGAATCTTATAGACAAACACTCGACTTGTCTAAAACCCATTCATAATTGTATGCACACAGCGTCACATCGGTAGCAGGGGCGTGCGCCCTATATAGGCTCTTAGGCTTAGCCTACCTTACCAACTGAGCATTTCTTATAACTAATTAACGATGCAATAAAATAACACTATGTACAAATTAATCATAAAAAAGTTCAAACTCCTGTTAAAATACTAATAGCAATTTTTCGCGTCCCACTAAAACTTATTGACAAGGATTACGATTAGTACGAATCTTATAGACAAACACTCGACTTGTCTAAAACCCATTCATAATTGTATGCACACAGCGTCACATCGGTACGTATGGCCGTGTCTATGAACCGCACACATACATAGATTTTCGCAATTTTAACGCAGCAGCTCCTACGACTGTAGCTGAGTGGGCTGTGATTGGCTGCAACAACACAACCAATCTATAACCCGCGAAGTTCAAAATTTGCATTTTTTTGCAATTTGTAGGCCAGTGCTAGGTTGTATGTTGAATAAAATATGACTACATACGTCTTAAAACCGGGAATCATATTTTAATGAACATACAACCTAGCACTGGCCTGTAAATTGCAAAAACGTAAGGAAATTTTAATTTCGCGCTTCGCGAACTTCGGGCTTCCGTGCATAGAGCGCAGCACCTGTTTAGTTCGATGTTCGCAATATTGTCAACTTGTCACCTCATTCATTGGATTTCGTATAATCCTGCAAAAAATATTGACCGCTGTTGTGAACAAACTCGATATGAAAATGATGCAATTTTATTTGCTAGTATTTTGCTATCGACAATAATAACCTAGAAATTATTTTTTACGTAAGAGGAAGACATTACTGTTTCATTGTTATGACAAGCAATATATAGCGCGATTTTGTTTTGAAACCGAAAACGTACAGTTAACATTATTAACAGTAGTGTAAATATTAATTTTGTTGTGTATTACAACAAGTAAACACAACAAAATACATAACAAATAACAATGGTATTTACTTGTGAAGTTTGTGTTGATAATGTGTGTTTATTACATGTTAAAGGTAATAAGTGTTCTCAATTATCGGTCAGTGGGTCGTCTTAGGGGCGGATCGTATAATGATAAGATTCAAGTTGTATCTAAAGGTAGACATGTACCCGAATTACGAAAATTTATCCAAAATCTTGCAAGTTACGTGTTCTGTAACTATCACCCACTCACTTGGATGAGATATTTGAGGTGGCCGAATCTTTTTTTCTGTTTGCATCGTCATTAGAAAATCGTGAGTTAAACCTTGAATAATGTGGTGAGTTTTTGAATGGTATTTAAAAGTTTTGTTTTTACAGGCTTACTTTTATTTATTTTTTTGCTGTCATTTATTCGTAGCCTACCCATCGTGGGGGACCACTGCACGCCACTGGTTTTGAGTTATGTTATGAACTTCCACACCAACATTTCAGGATCATCAATTAGCTCCTTTGCTTGCTCCTTGCAAAGTCGAATTCACTTGCAGCCTCATTAATGCGCGAGTATTGCGGCGCTGGCGCAAAAGCAAAACGTCGACAGTCGGCACTATAAGCCAATGCTAAAATACGCCACCGCAAAGTAGGTACAGAAGGCCTCATTGTGGCGAAAAACTAAGTCCACTTTAATAATTAGTACATTACGTAAGACCTACACACTAGGACACTTAATTTTAAATTTTAAAAGGAACAAGTTTAACCAAATCAATAGGGAAAAGGTGGTGTTTTAGTTTATCCTATAAGTACCCACCCCTAAGACGACCCAATGATCCCAGTTCGTAACAATTTGGTGTCAGAAGTGACGACACGGATCATCACGGATGGTATCCGTACCGAGTCAACGATAACACGCCATGGGGCAAAGGCGGTTTGAAGATTTCCGAATCAAATGGTGAATCTCCAAACCAGATTTAATCCATATCGTGATGTCGTTGGTCCTGGTAGGTACCTAGGGATACCGTCCGTTTCGTTCTTGTGTAGAACTAGCATAATTTATCAATTTATCCCTCACTTCCGACACCAAATTGTTACGAACTGGAAGGGATAAACCAAAACACTACCTCCAGTTATACAAATTTTTTTTTTTTTTTTTTTTTTTTTTTTTTTTTTTTACTTTCGACACAATCACCATTGATCACAACTTAAATTAGGCATCACACTAGTGGTTCACGTCGGTTCGCCTCGTTGTATCGCCAAAATCAGACTGACATCAGTGACAGCTCTCGCATACCTGACTAACTATATAAATGCCGACCGAACCTCGTGGAACATTCTAGGAAAATTCTTGACCCTTCTACACAGTTCAAACTTGTAGAATGTTATAAACAAACTGTTAAAGTCAACTGCCTTTCGATACGGTTCTCGAACAAAGAGATTCTTGAATGCTCTCGAAAAACAGCCGAAGGAACATTGCATTTATGCATTATTGAGAATGCATTTTAATTATTTTTGCACATTTGGTTAGGTTGGCAGCACCTGATAAATGTCATTCAATGTCATCAGTCATTAGGTAGGTATGTCAACTTTGACTTGGAAAAGCGCGGGAATCATCGAATTTGGCGGGCGTGATTTTTCTTTCGTTTTCTTAAAAATATTTTAAAACTCTTGAGATTGGAGATAAGTGGTGTAAATATATAGATATATGTAGATATTCATTAGATTAGTTAAATTCATTATTTATAGGTATATATTGTGCTTCATTTAGGGTAAGTTTTTTGTATTTTGTTTTTTTTCATTCATTGTCACAATGGACAATGAACCGCCTGATCCGGGGGGCACAGTCCCTTCGGTCGGGCATAACGTAACAATATGCGAATCCAGTATGGATACCGACTCGTCCCTCACTAGGTCGGAACGGAAACGGGCTAGAGCTCCAAGGAAAATCTGCAAAAATTGCAACAAAAGAAGGCGAAATGGTCATTCAACAGATCTAAACACGCATAAACATTGCCATTGTGAAAATGACTCGGTCACGATTTTAATTAACCAAGAGGCCACTCCACGTTCTGTGGATGGTCCCCAGACGGAAAACCACCTCAAGTCAGATCTTCCGCAGAAGGCGCCACAGGTTGCTAGGGCTTTGTACGAAGCCACAGACCTGTCGCCATATGTCGTACACATCACAAAAGTTTTCGATACACCAAACGCGGCTCAATCATTACACCCAATAACTTTAGGGCACTTCCTCAAAAACCGCAGATACAATAATATCATTAACGGTTCCTTAAAGCGCATAGGTCGAAACAGAATGTCGCTCAGCTTCTCTCGTTACCTAGATGCAAACTCTTTTATTAATGACCCAAGTTTGGCCAAGGAGAAATTGAAGGCATTTGTTCCATCAATTAATGTGTGTCGTATTGGAATTATTAAAGGCGTACCTACCGAATGGTCTCCGGAAGAAATAATTGAAAATATATCTGTCCCTGCTGGATGTGGGAAAGTAATAAAAGCGAGGCGTCTAAATTATAAAGTACACGAACCGACCCCTGTGTGGAAGCCATCACAAACAGTCGTGCTGACCTTTGACGGACAAATCCTACCAAAACGTGTGTTTTGTTGCTACAATTCCATGCCAGTGGAATTGTATACATTCCCAACAATTCAATGTTTTAATTGTTGTCGTTTTGGCCATACAAAGGTACAATGTAGGTCGAACTCTCAGTGCTTCAAGTGTGGGGAGAAGCATTCTGCTGACACTTGCAGTATTGAAGACGAGAGTAACGGTAAATGTTGTCATTGCGGTGGCATTCATTATGCCATCAATAAAAAATGCCCAGAATTTGAAAGGCAAAAATCTATCAAACATTATATGGCCCATAGTTGCGTGTCGTATGCTGAAGCATCACAACTACATCCACCAATCTCTAAATTGTATGCAGATGTGGTAACATCTGCCCCATCACAAACCACTAAAAATTCGTTTTCCTCACAACCTTCTCCCCAATCACGTAACTCACCAATTGTCTCTTCACAAAGAAAAACGGTATTCCTTAAGCCTCGGGATCCACCAATAACAGCTAAGGGGTATAACCGGGCAGCTCATCAAACATTAATTAATAATGAAAATTCTGTGTCAGGGAATGGTGTTGCCTTCCAAAATAAAACAAATAATAATGAGAATCAAATTTTAAATTTAATAATTATGCTAATTAATACTTTATCTAAAAATAATAATATTGAACCGTCCAACGTTGCCACTGTAATTGATACGCTGTCTAACTTATTTAACCTTAATCATAATGGATCCAAATCTTCTCAAGATTATCCAGTGGAACAGTCGCAGCATTGTGAATAAAAAATCTGATCTGTCCTACATATTGAACAAATATGATCCCTTTGCAGTCGCTCTCTGTGAGACATGGCTTAAACCAGGGTTCTCTTTTAGAATTCCTGGCTATGCATGTCTAAGAACAGATAGAAGCGATGGGTATGGCGGTGTTGCCATACTTATTAAAAATAACTTGTCTTTTCAATCTATTCCTCTTCCAAATCTCAGTGACGAGATATCTGCTGTCGCTGTAATTGTAAATAAAATCTGTTTAGTATGTATATATTATTCTCGTCCCACTGTAAATATTCTTTCTGAAATAAGTAATCTTTTTTCAGTTTTACCTAAACCGTTTTTGGTAATGGGTGACTTTAACTCACAACATCAGTCCTGGGGTAGTTCTAGTTCCAATTACTATGGGGAAAAGTTATTAGAAATTCTAGACTCGAATAATTTGTGTATTTTAAATACATGTCTTCCAACACGCCAAACAAATCCAGATGAGGGATTAAGTGCCCCTGACCTCTCAATTTGCACACCTGAGTTAGCATCGAAAATATCCTGGTCTCCTTTACCTTCTTCTTATGGTAGTGATCATTACCCATTATTAATTTATTTTCCACTTAAAAAACCAGCTTCTTACAATCAAACACCACGATTAAAGTATAGACTTGAAAATGCAGATTGGGATACATATAAAAAATGTGTAGAAGAAAGAATTCTTGCTATATCTAATTTATTACATGATCCTCAGTTATTATCCAATCAAATAACAAAAATTTTAATAGAGGTGGCAGATAATACTTTCCCTTTTAAGAATGGTGCTATAGGCAAAATTCCTTCACCACCTTGGTGGGATACTGAGTGCACACAGGCCATAAAAAAAAGAAAACAAGCAGAAAAAAAATATACTCTTACTATGACTCATCACAATTTTGAAATATACCTAGAAGCTGCTCGTACAACTCGTAAGCTCCTTAGGAAAAAGAAATTTGAAGGTTGGCAAAGATTCTGTACATCGATCTCGCCAGAAGTTAACGCATCTCTAGTATGGCAAAATATTAGGCGATTCAGGTCAGCATTCAGTGACACAACAGCCTCAAAACTGCCATTAGAATTAGCCAATGAGTTTATGGATCATTTAGCCCCTCCTTCAGTCCCAGAACAGAGATCTTTAATTCACTCTCCCTATGTTCCTATTCCTAATTCTGAGTTGAATTCCCTGTTCACACTAAGTGAGCTTAAGGGAGTCCTTTCACATGTTAAGGATTCAGCTCCAGGTGAAGATGGTATACCATATTCATTTATAGCTAATCTGTCTGACTCTGTACTTATAATATATTTAAATCTCATCAATACAGCTTTGATATCTGGCAACATTCCAGCAAGTTGGAAATCTCAAACAATTATTCCTATACTGAAACCAAGCAAACCTTCTTGTAATGTTTCTTCTTATCGGCCAATTGCACTTTCTACAGTTCTTGCTAAAATTGTTGAACATCTCATTAAGAATCGTTTGGAGTGGTATTTGGAAGGCAAAAATTTGCTAGCTACGTCACAGTTTGGTTTTAGGAAGGGTAAAAGTACAATGGACAGCCTTGGAGTGTTCACAACTGATATTCGGTTAGCCTTCTCTTCTAATAACTCTGTAATTGCTGCTTTCCTGGATATTAGCTCAGCTTACGATAATGTCCTGGTATCAATCCTAGAACAAAAGCTTAATGCATTAAAAGTTCCAACATTGCTGTCTAAGTTCATAATTAACATGCTTTCAGAGAGATCTTTAAATCTTCATGTTGACGGGTATACATTTACCCGTTTAGTATGGAAAGGGCTCCCTCAAGGTTCTGTACTTAGTCCAATTCTCTACAATATTTACACTTATGATTTGGAATCCTCTCTAAATGAGTCAGTACAAGTCCTTCAATATGCAGATGATTTACTTCTTTATTTTTCTGGTCATTCTGTTGCAAATATTTGTACTTCCTTAACCTCTTCTTTATGTTTGCTAAAGACTTGGCTTGAAACTAATGGTTTGCACCTGTCAATTGATAAAAGCAACATTGTCTTGTTTACTAGAATGCGTAAGCCTCCTATTGTTACAGTAACGTATAATAATATCCCTATGCCTGTTAAAGACCAAGTTAAATTTTTAGGCCTTATTTTGGATACACATCTTACTGGTTTACCGCATTGTGATTATATAGCTGCTAAATGTGAACGAAATATCAACATAATTAGATGCCTTGCTGGTGTTTGGTGGGGAGCACATCCTTTTTCATTAAAACTACTGTACAACACATTGATTAGAAGCGTATTGGACTATGGAACTTTTTTGCTGGAACCTGGTAATGTTGCGGGTTTTAAGAAACTGGACAGTGTTCAGTCCAAGGCACTTAGAGTGGTTTCAGGTGCAATGAAAAGCAGTCCTATTAATTGTCTTCAGGTGGAATGTGGAGAACCCCCACTTCATTTACGACGTCAATTTTTAGCTGATAGATTTATGGCTCGGTGTTTGCAATTTACTTATCATCCTTTGCGAAATAAACTTGCCATTCTCTCTGAAGAAGTAATTTCATCTACTTACTGGAGGCACAAAGCCACTCCATGTTTAATTAAAAGTTTTAGAAAATACAATTTAATCGAAGCTCCCTGTCATCACTCTCAATTTCTTCCTATATTTCACTGTAAGTACAACTCGCTAACTAGATCTCCAACTATACACTATAACCTCAATATTTACCGAGATGACGTATGTCACAACCATAACTTCAACTTTATTATGGATAGAGACTGGAAGGGCTTTCAGCTCTTGTTTACAGATGCTTCGAAGCATGGAAGAGACTCATGTGTGGGAGTAGGTGTATACCACTCCCAATTTAATATCGTGCAAAAAATAAAGCTCCCGCCCGAATCATCGGTGTTTACGGGAGAATGTTACGGCTTATTCAAAGCGGTCGAATATATACTTATGATGGACTTACAAAATTCACTCATTTTGACTGATGCAAGGAGTGCCTTACAATCTTTGGCCAGATTCCCTTTTTATTCTCATAATTCTAATATAATATTTGAAACACGTGAACTCCTTAATAGGTGTTTTATGAAGGGGTACTCAGTGCATTTTGCGTGGATACCGTCGCATTGTGGCATTTTAGGTAATGAGAGAGCTGACCAGCTAGCTAATGATGCCGTGTTGTGTGGAGACGTTTTTCCGTACAAAAATAACTCCCAAGATCTGGCTGCTCTGTCCAGAGTTTATCTACAGGAATCCTGGGGTCAGCTTTGGTCCGGGCAATCAGTGAAAGGGAAATTTTATCGTAATATTCAGCCAACCATTTTTGTTAAGCCTTGGTTTAGCAAGTACAAGTTAAGCAAAAAGATAACAACAATATTCATACGTATGCGATTGGGTCACGTGTGTACTCCTGCTCATCTTGCCAGGCTTGGCATTGTGCAGAACCCTGCGTGTGTCTGTGGCGCTGAAGTGGGAGATCTGAACCATCTTATTTTTTCCTGCCCCCTTTATGACCACTCTACACTTTTCCAAAGCCTTGTTTCCCTCCGAGTCCCGTTTCCTACTTCTATATCATGTATTTTATTTAATTTTAATGTAGATATTTATAAAACTATAGCTCTTTTCCTTGTAAATAATGATATAACTATTTAAACATTAATTTATAAATTATATTTTAAGTAATTAATTTAACATTTAGTTTTTTAGTTTTCGCACCGAGTTGGCCTTTTTGTTGGACCACTCGTGGCGTCAAATGTTTTCAGATTTTTGTTGTATTATATATCTTTACTGTTAACTTGTTATCATTTATTATTTTTATCAACACAACTACCCTCCTTTCCATTTTCATTTCCAAATTTCCCGTTGTAAAATATTATTATTTCGCGAGTAATTGATTCTTACGTTTTTGTTATAACCACTAAATATTGTCAGTGGCAATAAGCACGAATAGTGCAACGCCAAAAACAAAAAAAAAAAAAAAAAAAAAAACTTTGACTTGACATAGAAATTTTGTGTTGTTGAAATGATTCTTACCCTATCTTCTCACTTACTACAAATTGTATTTAGAAGAAATAGCTTGTTTGCGAAGCAATATTCTACCGCAAGATCAAATAAACTTCTTTTCTTTGGATCAGATGGCATAGCACTCAGCAGTTTACGAAAAATAAATGAATTCCGGTAAGCAAGAACTGCATTATAAAAAAAACTCATAATTTGTTATTTAATCAAATTAATTATTAAACAAGTTTATAGTTGTATTATGTAGTGCATTTGACTTGAAATTACTTTGACTTTCTTTCAGAAAAAAGGAAAACCATCACATTGACCAGTTGGACTTGGTCACCACAAACAGTAAACATAAAACAGACATACTAAAATATGCTGAGGCGGAAAACATAAACACAATACCATGGCCCTTAGACAATTTACGTGCTGCAGAATACGACCTGGGATTAATTGTCGCATTTGGTCACCTGATTAAACAAGACCTCCTAAACAAATTCCCACTGTAAGTTGCTACCATTTAATTTATATTTTTTATAAAACAGAACACTACAGACCTTTCCAATGTATTAAGTTAACACAGATACTTATAGTTGAACAGACTTGAAGTAGGCACATTCTACAAAATCCTGGCTCAACGAAATGGTGATAATGTGAAGAGTCTGTTTAGGTTCATGGCCCACATAATTATGACAAATGTATATTTAGGATATGAAGGGACCGACATACGCATTGCGATTATAAATGTCCATAGATAAATAAAGAAAAAAACACAGACACTTATTAAGAAGTGAGCTTTGCTCCTAATCCTAACAATAAAAATAATATCAATGGAGACTCACAAGAAATATTTATGACAAAGGTAATGGTAAGGGTCATTACCCTTGACATAAATATAAGACTTATAGCATAAATTAAGTATTAATCAAAACCTTCAGAATGGAGACATATTCTTAGCTTATACTCATAGAATATAAATTATTTTCAAGTGGTATGGTAAATGTACATCCCAGTCTATTACCGCGATGGAGAGGTGCTGCCCCCATTATCCACACATTGCTACATGGAGACCAGGTCACAGGAGTCACACTAATGAAAATCAAGGCTGATATTTTTGATGTGGGTAAGCTTAACTTTGATTTTCTATAAAAATCAACTTTATTATTTAGTATTATAGCTTTAGTATTTCTACCCAACTCCAGCTATGCCAAAGGAGTATTGTGATTTTAACAGGTTTAAATACCCCAAGTAATTTAGGAGTGATGCGGGAATTGATTATAGCCCACTAGCGGACGTCATGCGGTTTCACTCGCGTAGTTCCCGTTCCCATGGGAATACAGGGATAAAAAGTAGCCTATGTCACCCGGGGATAGTGTAACTTTCCAACGGTAAAAGAATTTTTCAAATCGGTCCAGTAGTTTTGGAGGCTATTTGTTACATGCCCTCTTAAAAAATATATATTTAATATTATAACTAGCGACCCGCCCCGGGCACGCATGGGTGCATTATACATATAAACCTTCCTCTTCAATCACTCTTTGTAATTAAAAAAACCGCATCAAAATCCGTTGCGTAGTTTTAAAGATTTAAGCATACATAGGGATATAGGGACAGAGAAAACGACTTTGTTTTATACTATGTAGTGATTATATATTTTTTAAGAGGGCATGTCACTGGACCTGTACCTCACATACCATTCATCACCACATAAGCATTGTTGAATGTCTCCTGGACAGATGGCAATAATAAGAGAAAAAAAAAAAATTGTTACAAACAAACAAACAAATCTTTCCTCTTTATAATATTAGTGTAGATTCCCTCATCACTCCTATTCCTAATCTACTTGTTGTATTTAAAGGATTTGTTAAACTTGAGCCGCTTTTAAAACTTTTACATAATTACTAATATTCCAACATATCTACTTTTAACATACCTTGAGACAAGTTTGTGTTAGTACTATTTTCAAAGAATATTTGCCTAACATACATTTCTCACATTTCAGGTGAAATAATAAGTCAAATAAAAGTACCAGTATGCAAAGACATAAGGCTACCAGAATTGACTGAACAGCTCTCTGAATTTGGAGCAGATATGCTGGTAGACTGCATAAAAACATTACCCTCTAGTTTAGAAAATCTGCAACCACAAGGTTCAGAAGGAGTTACTTATGGTATGTATTAGATATTTGTTATATACATTATTTATGCCTATAAATGGGTAAGGGTAGGTTAGGTTGGCCGCGGGTAGTCCAACGGTTATCGCGGCCTCGACATAGAGGGCGAAGAAGGAACATGGGTGGTTTTTAGTCAGTAGAAGTCTGACACTCCCTTTCGCCCTGCCCAAGAGCGGGAGGGGTTATTCGATGATTTTACACCCACCAAAAAAAAAAAGGGTAGGTTAGGTTAGGTTTCATTACACCATAAATCGTCAAAGGGTAAGACTGAGGTGTACACATTAGTAGGTACACCCACATTTCGCCAGTTTGTTTTAAGTCCCATGTAATAGGGGTGAGCCTATCAACTGGGCACAAATCCATAGCTGCTACTCATAAATTACTGATGGAGATACACTGCCTCCTCTGGGAATGGAAACCAGGACCTCTTGCCCCTTGCTCTTGGACCTCAATTTAAGAGTCAATGGCAAATGTGTAGATAGCCTACCCCTCTTATGTGGTTCTCATTCATGCATTGTGTTAAAACAATCGAACGATGAGAAATTCATGTTCCTCTGCTCTTTTTGCCATAGTTACCTACCAATTGTTTTCACTCAACAATAATAAAATCCACCTGCAAATAAAATACATACTTACCTTACTGTTATTTTAATTTTCGCTTCCTTGTTTCAGCTAAGAAAATTCATAAAAGCATAAGTGAAGTCAGATGGTCCGAGATGTCTGCAGTTGAAGTATACAACCTATATCGTGCTATATACGGTTTATATCCACTTACAACAACATTTAAAGAAAAACCAATGAAACTTTTTGATGCATTTATCCAAAATGCTGATAAAATTGACTATAGTGATAAACCTATTGGAACTTTTGAATACAGTGAGGAATCAAATGCAATTAGAATATTATGCAAAGACCGAAGATATATTTATTTTAAATCACTTAGGATAGTAGGGAAAAGACAAATCTCTGCATTAGATTTCTTTAATGGATATATTAAAAATGTTCCAGTAGAAAAAAAGAGTACAGTTTCTAGAAATCAATAAATAGATAATGTTATGCTGTTGTTATAATTTGAACTACACCAAAAACCTATAAAATGTGGGGTTTGCCCCACTCCCACACTAAAGCACCCACGCATTTATATTTTCATAAATATGATATCTAATATATACCTACTAACATTAGAAAGAGGTAATGTTTATGAGGCTGTAGGGGGTTATCTCTGGATCTACTAAACCGATTTTAAAATTCTTTAACTCGCGGCGCGTCATGGGCCTGCGTGCAGGATGACGCACCTAGCGCGTCATTGGCCCCTGTGATGATTAATCGTATTTCTCCGTTATTTTATACATATTATTTCAATCTTTTTAAATCTGTTTTTAAGTAATTTCGATGTGACGCGCCAGGTGAGTCATGGGCCTCTCGTTATGTTTGCTTATGAGTATATTATTTATTTATATCTTTCTTTATTTGAGTATTATATTTTAAATATTTTTATGAGTGTCAGGCAAATTAACCCGACAATAGGCACATTAACAAGGTATATTAACCCGAAAAACAGACCAAGAGGGCAGAAGCTAGTTATATATATTATGAAGAGATAAAAAAACTGTATGTAGGGGTTAACCTTCGAAAGTTCTGATTGAATTCCGAAAATTATGTCAGATCAGTGTCAGTGTAATAGACTACATTTAAAACGTTTCCATGGGTTAATTTCCGTACATAACGGGAGCAAAGCCGCGTGCAAAATCTAGTATATTCTTAAATGTGTTACTAAGTACAATAACCATCATCATTCTCTTGCCCGTATTTAAAGGAAAATTAATTATGACAAAGGATTGGAATTTAGGGAAATAAATAAATAATGGGTAAGTTTTTGTCAAGTCTAAAATGTATATTAGAACTTTTACAATTATAGATAGATATTAAAAGATATTCTGCACGCTAGGTATGCAGGGTTACAATATTGTTTGCATACAATACATAAATAAATAAAATATACATAAAATAAAATAAATAGGTAGGTATTTGTTAGTTTGTAGGTCGATAGTCTGTAGTGGAAAGTTGTGTTAGCGAAGGAAAACAATCTTTGGTATTTTATTGCCCAAGATACTAATTAACATTTTAGTAGTAGGTACACAACTATCAGAATTAACTTATTAGCTACTTAGTTGATCGATTAGTTATCCTAATTCATTTGCTAGCAGAAAACTACGATGTTACTTCATCAAACCCTTACCCTGAAAAAAAAGAGAAGAATCAGTTTCATGTTTCCTTGAAGTCGTGTTAGGTGATGGGCGATATGTTATTTGGCTTTTGACTGAGATGTCGCTCTTCCTGTTCTGCTGACGCTTCAAGGCTGCTATCAAAGTGTATTATAATACTATGGCAGGCTGCTATTGATTAAGGGATTATAATTAGATTTCTATATAGTAGCGTTCATAAATAGACATCATCAATAACGCTAGCAGTCTATGGATAAAAAAAACCGATGTGCTGACAACAATGTTGCCAAATTGAATCATAGTGTTTAGCATAGTGACCATGTCCAAGGTCTTCAATATATCATCATTCTCTAGCCCTCTAATTCATATGGACACCTGGCAAGAAAGAAGGCCTGTGTCTGATGTGATGACGAGTTATAGAGAAGTGAGTATTTAAGTCCTTGGTGTGGACAAAGACATGCAGCGCCCACTCCAAAAGAAATCACTTCAAAATTAAAAAGACGTTCACAAAGAGACACGTAACTAAAATATTATGTTTATTTGCCACACATAATATAATTGTAAACCCGGCAAGAATTTAACCAAGCCACAAAAAATAACATGCTGTATTATTGCAATCAAGTCAACCATAGAGTCAAATCCATATCTCTCCATTGACATTGCCTTTAAATTACACCTTGTAGTTGTGGGTAGTGCAATCTACGAGGTAGGAGCCGTAGCCAATTTGAGAGTGTTACTTATTTTTTCAAAGGTTCATCCAAACGTTTCTTTCAGCCAACATTCTGCGTTCTAACTTATCTGACCTCTGGCGGTCGCTAGACGTAGGCAACATATTTTTTCCATTATCTGGTTAGGCTGGAAGCCATACCCAACTTGCAAGGCGGGTAACTTAAATTCATACTTCATACCGACATATAAGACATGGGCCTCAACTGTCTTTAGACTCTATTTACGTTGGCGTGGCCCGGAATTTAAGAGATTTTTTGCAAAGAAATTTTACACAGCGTTAGGTATGAACTTTACATAATTTGTGTAACGTATACAGACTAGAATAAAACAAAAAATCTTGTTGAGCATCTTCCGGAGGATGGTTCAGAGGTTGCGCATTATTCAGCTACCTTTATTAGTGAGTTTTGTAAGTTACGAAATTGACATACAGAATACATCTCGTTACAAAAAATCACTTTCATTCTGTTCCACGGCAATGTCAGTTTGTCCTTATATTGTAGATGCGGTTAATTTTAATAAAAAAAAGGTATGGCTAAGTACCTTTTTGGTCTCAAACTAACCGCAGACGCCTGGCCTACTGAAAGTACGTGTCGGAATATCTAAACCGCAACATCACAAGTTGTAATTTAGATGTAGATTATTATTATTGTGATATGTACAACATCTTTACAAGTATTTTTATTTACCAGTGATACATAATGGTAGGTATAATTAGTGATGAAAAGATGGTACATACAATTTTAAGTCAATTCCATACTATAGCCGATTTCCACAATTTCACACTATAACTCAAAAAGATTATGTAAATAAAAAATGAACTATGTAAACATACCAAATGATGTTAATAAAAGCGTTGCTGAATGACAATTACCGATTGATAAAATTATTGTTAGTCGTCAATAAGTTCCTAGATGGTGGCAGATTTAAATGGTGTTCATTATAAAATAATAGACAGATTTAGAAAATGCAATGTTTATGTATTTAGATAAAACATATAATTATGTACATGTAAGATACAACTAATTTTTTATCATAAAAACAGAAGCCTTCTACCTTACCTTTGTTTTTTATTAAGCTATACAGCAATGTGATTTTTGTGTTTTTCTAACTATCCGTATCCTGAAAAAAATAAAGGTGATGTATGCCTGAAGCAGCTGTGTTTTGGCTAAACCAATTTAAGGCTTCTGTTTTTCTGAACATTCCAATGACTTTATGTTGAAGGTACTCGATAAATGACACGTCGAAATTGTGGCTGACTTGATTTGAACCACAACTTAACTACCGCTACAAAGATGTGTCATGAGGATAATGCACAATATTCTTTCTTTTTAGGTACTCTTACGATAAGTAAGTAAGTCTTACAATAACTCTTTTAATAATATAGAAAAAATTACAATCATCTAGACTGAAACTCATATAGGAAGGTAGCCACATTTTTGGGCACCAAAAAATAAAATATTAAAAAAATACAGACTAGATGCTTAATGGCTTGCCTCTGCGAAAAGATGTGGCCCAAACCTTAAAAATATATTGACCCATCCCATTGATATATAAACTTCAAAACTACTATCTTTTTAAGATAACCAACTGTAAAAGCTATTACAATGTACTATCTAGATTTACTCAATAGATTAAATCACTCGAATGGAATAAACACACTTGATTTTAAAGTTTTAGTGTGATATCGATAAAAGCCTATGTCCCTGATATAATTCTATTAACTTAATAAGTTAATAAAGGATTCACTTACACTAGCAGTCCGCATGCATTTCTTTCAAATAACATTTTTTTTTATTATAACATTGCATTAAAATTCACGCAGTAGTTTTCTAGATAACACCTAAGACGAAAAAACATCTATACTAACATAAATGCACTTGGGAACTTTTATATTTTACGTTAGATGCAATTATAATCAAGCGGACTACTATAAAAATAAAAGTGTAACATACAACTTAAGTTACACGAAACAGAATGGTTTTCATGCATTAATGATGTTAATTTATAACATTTTTCCAATTAGATACGTCACGCTTTGATTTATAGATAATATGATAAAAAATAACAACGACTAATCATCGTAGGAAGCAAAATAGGAATGTCGTGCGAGTATCAAGTTACAACATAATTTTCCATTAGGTACTTAGCGTTTTTAATTATCACTTTGATAACACAGTGACGCTATCTATCTATGCCGCAAAGGCTCAAAGGTGGACATTTCCTGCGTTCACATGTCTAATTGGAAAACCGTTTGTGTGTGGGTGTGTATGTTGTGAACTTGTGACAAAATTATGCTGGCGTGCCGGACGACAAATGCAACAGTTTCAAGTAGATCACAGACTCTTTGGAGGCGCCTCAGACGGTCACAGAGAACATTTGGGCCCCGGCTGTTTCCTAGAATATTAGTGGAAAATATGTTATTTTATTCCAATCATGACGATAAATAATTTTAGTTAGATTAAAAAAACCAAACACTTTTTTCAAAAATCTTATTTCAGTGTTTAATTTTTATGAAAATTAATAAGCTCGCGTAATCTTGTTTATGATTCAATGAACTAAACTGCAACACAAACCCAGCCGATCCCAAAAAGAGATTTTATTAATAAACAATAACATGCAAATAAGCTACAAACAATAAACATAATTTAATAACAAACACAACATGCGTATAAAAAATATACAAAATGCAGCAAACCGGATTAGTAAAAGGTAAGTTTCGGAATGGCATTCAGAAAATACTAATATTCTTGGGAGCAAATCTGAAAAATTCAATTATCTTGATTAATGAACAATACGTGAAGTAGTAGAGTAAGTTCATTTACCTACTCCAATTGATGACTTTATTTAAAACAAACAGGAACAAGTCCAATGCAAATGTAGAAGACAAACACAAGAGACCAGGGGGCTACGATGACGTTTAACATCAGTATTGTTTGTGTCACTCCAATGTGGGTAAGAGACGGAGCTATAGAGTACGTCTAGCGCCATCTCTTTCCCACTCTAGAATAATAATCAAACAATACTGCTTTAAGAGCTCATGGTAGACCAACAGGAACAAGAACAGTGAGGAGGATAATGAAAAGTATTAGCATTTCTAAGTACGATATTTTATTCAACAAAATATATTTACGATTTTAATAAACTATTTAGATACAAATAAACTATAGTTAGAACTAACGTGCAATATAAATATAGAGGTTAATAGAAAAAGATAACTAGTGATATATTACATTATACTCCGTACAACAGGGTAACGTTACGAAGTATAGTTTGTTTGTACTAAGCGCCTACACAACATCAATAAACTTTATCTGAACAACAACCACTTGAATATGTTCATTTATTGTGTAGCTACTTGCCTAAACGTCGATAACAGATCCGCGCCGACGATATTTGTTAGCTTATTTGACAGATAATACATCAGCGGAGATAATAGTAATGACGCTTACTCATTATTAGCAACGTGTAATATTAATGTTACAACGGGTGTCGTTTTATACAGCTGTTTACTACATGCTATATTTGTTACAGACAATTGATGAATTGCGTGGCTGCACTCGACTTTTGTTCACGTCATAGATCTTGATACCATGAGAATATAAAATCAATTCTTCCGATAAAGAATTGATTTTATAGTCTCATTGATACTAATTGACTGATAACCGTTATTATATTCATTATAATAAGTAGAAACTAAATTTTTGTCGTTTTAGAATTTATTAGCATTTATTTTAATTGCAAAAAGAACAATTTCCATTCGTCATGCTCGTCACTCTTATTGCATTAAAGATTAAAATAGCGTAGCAAGCTTATATGTTAGTTAAAAATTCAATACTTTTATTTATAGTGCAGCCAAACAATGCATCTTTACGCTTTACGTATAATAATAACTTTATTCATATCTAAGTACTATCACCCTGTAAAATAAACATACATATCATGTTATGTACACAATAAGTTAATCGGCTCTATTCTACGTACATTTTAATGCTCTAATAATCTAGTAGAAGCTACACAGAAGAAAGCGGATGCAAGTGATGAGTCTTACATGTGTTCGGGATGACTGCGGATGCAGTTGATGAAGTCGTTGGGTTTAAGCTCGCCTCGGCAGATGCGGAAGACAGCGGTGAATAGGGGGAACCTGAAAACAATCGGACATTCATTCGACCTTGTTCGATAACATGTCTGTGTATAGAGGTAACATACAAATGATTCTCGACCCGAATCAATAAACAATCAATAAATAAAATGTATTTATTTCAGACTAGGTAGATAATATTCATATTTTGCTAATAACAAATTAGTTAATTCTCAAGCTAGTAGCAATATACCTTTGAAGTAACGTGAGTAGTGAATATTAGTTAAGAACGTATTTACAAATCTAACGAAAACAAGCAGTTTTTCGGTACATTTTGCGGCCAAATGAAACTAAACCAATTGAAACCAATAATTAACACATATACATATATTACTTTTTTATCTTCAATAATTATTACTTTTTATTCGAACATAATGGTTAACAATATTGTAAAAAAATATTTTCGGTGCCTCTCCGCATAAAATTAGCGATATCGTGTTGACTTTAGGTACATTACTCTCTCTTTTTTATGACATAAATTTATTTATTTAAAAATATTTTATGAAAGTAGACATGTTCAACTCAAATGATTATTATAAAAACTATCAAAATATTACAAGCAGAGCCAGAAAAAAAATAAAAATCAAACACAATTCATCGGCAAATTTATCGTTATTGCGTGAATTTTAAGCCCAAAGTGGTCACTGCCATGATAAATTACGCAAAAATTTGAAATGTTTGCACTCGGCCGCCACCGCCGTCGCGCGTCGTGGGTAGACCATGTGTCGTTTTTAGCTGAATCTCGCGTTGACAAAAAAAAAAACAAAACAAACACAAAATATTTGTAGTAGTAAGACTCAAAAATAAAAATTGGTCCGCGAGAATTCGTAAACGCGTCCTTAAAATACCTTGATAACAAAATGGGTAAGCATTTTTTTTCCTAGTAACGAAACTCGGTATAAGTGTGAACCACCGTATTAAAACGCATCCTGTCTGATTCTCGCCCTATAACCGCCCTTTCACACACAAACGTAAGAGTTTATTCTATAACTTCTTATTCTCTAAACCACGGTACCTATGGGGAATATTCGCGAACACTGTTAAATTTTTAACAACAAAAACAACCGCGTTGTTAATTATTAACCTGGTACACCGTAATTTAAATTGATTTATTTATGTATTTTGTGACAACCTCCTGAAATTTAACGCGAATGCATAACTGCACCTTGTATATCTCTATACGGCTATTGGCTTCCATTCTCAGGAAATGTACTTATTTTATTATCTATAGCGGGCAGTCGGAACGCTTACCGCACCGGTGACCGCTAAACGTCATCAGCCTTCCACATTAAAACTGGCACAATCACATTCCTACAAAATTAAAACCGAACAAACATATGCAGTTATCACGGTTATCACACGAGAAGCCAAGTGTTCATTTTTGAGATTGTTGGCTACTTGTCAATGTTTATGTGTGAGTAGCATTATCAGGTTGACTTTGACATTGAGTTCAGTAACATCTAAAGATGGCACCAGACAGCCCATAGCTAGAATCTAATTTAGATAACGGACGACAATAGCATAATTAGCACTGGTGGGTATCGTTAATTGACTTTTTGAACTAGAATTGGCAAACACGTTACAGTCTGCGGCAAAATTTGTTGATAGGTGCAACGAAATACCGCAGAAAAGCTGCAATATCCTTCATTAAATACAGTACTGACCTCAAGTGACAAGTGGATGCAAGCCAAGACGAACTATTTTGGTGCGATTATATCACCGACTGATTATAAGTGTCCCGTCGTTATTTACACGGTCTGAGATCAACGACAACGTAACACTTCCGTATGTGTTCCATACGGCAAGTAATTGCTGTATTTATCCTAGACGGTTTATTCGTTAAACGTGCCGTTTAAATACTTTTTATGGCCAAGTTTTATCAGCTGAAGTTTTACGAAAAATTTGGTTATGCCTAGTGGTGTTATATGGACCAAGATTCTATGAACCCGCCAGGTCAACGTCATTTTATAAAAGCTGAAACTTTTTCCGTGGAAATAATAATGTTTCCACTCCTGGGATACAGACCCCCAATTCTGCTATAGAGAGTAGGCCATAATCTACCACGGTGGTTCAGTGCAAGTTGGTGGATGTCGCATATCGTAGAATTTGTGAGAAATGCTGGTTTCCTCAAGTCGTTTTCTTTCACCGTTTTGAGAATAGTGTTGATAAAATAATTCACTCAACTCGAAAGTCATCGCCGTTACCGCTACCACTTCTCTACATTACAAAGTTTTATACCTTGATATAAAGGGTGTAAAAGAACCCTTAACGCAAACGGCACTTGTCCTCCTCACCACTGCGATATTTTTTGTTCTAGACCATACCTGGGACACACAGCTGTTTTTGTAAATATTAGTCTTTCAGATTGTAACTTTACTTAAATTACCTGCCTCCATGACCCGTTTACTATTCAAAGCATCCACTAGCACAATGTTTTAAGAGCGCTACATTAAGTTTTGCCGTAACATTTTTGCGTAGGGGTACTTAGTTTGATGTACAGAATGCTTGGTTGACGCCAGTGTGAAGAGTTAATTTACACTTTGTATATCCATCACCCACATAAAATACATGCCAGAATACACAAAACACGCGCGCGCGTGCTTAATAAACGCCAGGCCTCCCGTGTTGGTCTTAGACCACGAAACAATACAACTTTTACGCTACCAATTATTGATATTCGCAAAACAAATAAATGTACTTTCTGTAGGAACTGACGCGAACAGCTGTATCTTATCAAAATGTACGAAAAACAAAAAAAAAACCTTACGAATTTCCAAAAGTCATTTAACAAAACTTGTTCAGTTTCAAGGTCTGAGGAGGTGTACACCCAGCAGATTGATATTAACTGCTAGAATTATTGTATGAAGTTAATATCTACCTGCTGGGTGTATTATGTTACACCCAGCAGATAGATATTAACTTTATACTAACTCAAAGATCTGTTGAAGGATTGATGATCTAAAATATCTTACTTGTTCTCCATATTTTTGTTGGCAAGCATGTGGTTGACTTCCTCGGCGGTGATTGGTCCCTGGAGTTTCTGTCCGTTTAGCATCTCATCTTCAAGCTCCTTGATCGACCTGCCAGTCTTGACGAAGGCTTCTGCTACTCTCCTGTTCCTACCACCTATAATAAAGAGAGTATGAATATTTATGATAAGTAAATAAAACGACGAAACAAAAGGAGTATGGATCGCAGCGGGTAGGAAAAATAAGTGAGTTTATGTGTATAATGTACCTACCTAAATAAATCATTTAATATTCTAGATTTGTATTCGAACAGAACAATGTCCTTCAATGTGAATTATTTTATGTATAAAATTGTAACCCAATGCGGTAGTTATTTTTTAGCATTCCGGAAGCTGCCGATATCAAATCTTAGATACCCAACTTCCTCAAACGTCACTATTGGCATTTTTTGTTAATTCCATCTATTTTACGCGACCGCGGCAAAGCCCAAAAGAAGGGGTTTTTTTTTGTTCTCTCAAGTTAGTTAGGATAAGAATTGAACTGAGATGTTTTAATAAAACCGGCTAGAGTAGATTGTCTTTGTTAGCTTTTATTATTTCATCATCATCAACAGCCTATTAATGTTCCCACAGCTGGGACACAGGCCTCCTCTCTTTGAGAGGGAATGGTGTATAATAAACCACGCGGGCCCAGTGCGGATTGGATTTTATTATTTACTTACATAGATAATAAATTATGTTGTTATTATGTAGTCAGTATTATCAACGTTAATAGTCTCTTTACAACGATCCGCCAGGCAGTTACGTCACGTTACGTGCTAATAGGGTAGTCAATAAATAATTATTTACTTTTTAATTTAATTAAGTATCCACACTTTTATTAGCTACCATAGCAACAATTAATAAAACTGCCGCAATATCAAGGAAATTGCAATATCACAATATATGAAATAACTTAATAAATACAGGAAACATAATTATTAGCTTCTTGAACGTGTAGCTATCCAATATCACAAAGCGGTCAACGTTCGCGGCCTTTGTCCCCATTAGATAATACACTTCTCAGTAATTGACTTGCGAGTCAATATCGATCGAAGTGCATAGCCTGCGTTTATAAAATACGAGTATTTCATCATTACAAATGAACTTCGTTACCATAGGTTTGTAAATATTCCAACAGATGAAGGAACTATTAGAATCTTTACTAACCTAATGGCTGCTACACACGTTACGAAAAATCATAACGATCGGACGGTACATTTTAAACTGCACAGTTTTCGTAGTGCTACAATCGGACAAACTGATGTACAGTTTTTCTCATACACACATGACAGTACTGTTTGAGTCCCTATAATGCACGTCACTGTAATGCACATACCAGCAATGCGCGACACTGGATTGCACAACACGGGTGTGTACGCCCTTGTGAAAGGAACCATCACAATGTCTCCAAATACTCGGCTGTACCTTGCTTGTCCGACCCAAGAATGTACGGCACTTTAAATGGCGACATCGCGTGATTGGCCGATTGGTTGGCCAATCAGGTAACTCGGAATTTTGGGACTTTGATATGTTTTGAATTGCAATGACGTACATTCCAATGTCGCGCATTCTCGGCCTGGACCAAGATTGTCCGGCTTGTTAATGTACAGCATGACAAATGAAACCAAAACAAACATACTTAGAAGAATTTCGCGACCAATTTCGAGGTACCGCTCGCCGGCCGCTGCCGCGGCACCGCTCGCTTCGCTCGCTCGGCTCGCGCGTAGTTGGTCACAGTTCTAACCTAACCTAACCTATGGATCCCTTCGACATAGTTTTTACATTCGTCTTTCGGAACAGCACTACCTAGTATCCAAGTCCCCAAATTCCGAGTCACCTGATTGGCCAAAGAATCAGCCAATCACGCGATGTCGCCATTTATCGTGCCATACATTCTTGGATCGGGCAAGCAAGGTACAGCCTAGTATTTGGAGACATTGTGATGGTTCCTTTTCCAAGGGCGTACACACCCGTGTTGTGCAATCCAGTGTCGCGCATTGCTGGTATGTGCATTGTCGTGCTGTACAATATCAAGCCGGACAATCTTGGTTCAGGCCGAGAATGCGCGACATCGGAATGTACGTGTTTTGAATTCCAATGACGTACATTCCTATGTCGCGCATTCTCGTGCCGTGCATTGTTGATGTTGAGCATTGCTGGCTCCCCGCTGAATCACCGCACGCTCATATTTAATTGTCAGCTGTACCCCACCGATTTTTCTTTTGCCCGGCTCTTACGGGCTGTGATGTGCAATAATATACAACCTACCTCAAGAATTAGGCTATCAAATTACAAAAGAAGAATTTTACAATCCGACAGGCAGTTACAGACATTAGAAAAGGTTTCCAACAAACTATTTATTTAGCCATAATAATATGTATCCTGCTTAAAGTTGTTTGAAGTTTCATTAAAATCGGTTTAGTCATTTCGACTTCAAAAATAAGGACTTGAAAAATTGTAAATGGTATGTATAGAAGATAAGCTTTATTTATATGTACATAAAGAAGATCAGCTTTATTTATATGTATAGAAGATATAAAAAATCTAGTTCGGTTGCGGTATGGCCTGAAATAATCCTACCAAAGATGGATCACTCTTAACTTTATTTGTTGTGATGTAACAAACGCGAAATCAATAAATATCGTAAGATAACAACATGAACATGTGAAATGAACATGTCAACTAAGCATCAATCAAGCAACACCGACTACTTGTTAACAAGCAGTCGGTAGAGTTTATCGCATGTATTATTATTTATCAGCATGTTATAGGGAGGAACTAGAGTTGATGCCAAAATTATTGTGTATCGAGGCTGATAGCACACCGAACACATTGTGGGCTGTGGCAACGTCCAAAAGTTTTGCACAAAGCACTCGACAATATGTTTGCGTTAGATAATTTTTGTTACTATGTAGAAAATCGATAGTGTGCAACATGGCGTCTGGGAAATTCAATATTCTATTGTTCTGTCTAATAACTCGCTCCCATAACGATCAATTTAAAGTTTCTCATGAAGTGCATAATATTAGATTCTAGAAGCATTGCTTGCACATGACAGCAATGCAGCACTTTATAAAACCGCTTTAAACTCGTTCAATCATGAACACATAAATCATTTGATCATAAACGGTGATACACGGTGCAATTTCGTTCGCGCATGTCGTGATACGGAAAAGTTGTAGGTGTTATAAACAATATGGTTAAAATAAATATGCCGAAGTATTCACTAAGATATTTATCAAAGTCCCTTCACCTCTAACTAAATATGCTACAAGGTTAACCAGATGCACCAGAATAAACAACGTTGGTGCGTAGGTAATACCTGGTTCTATAATTGACCTAGCCGTTAAGCTTCGTGACCTTCAATTAGCCATAACCTAGGGTCCAATTGCAATTTAATGAGCCTTACTTATATTAGGATAAGATAAATAAGTATCTATCAGTACCTACAATATACGGCAGTCTAGCTAAGCCAAATTCGTCGCATACACACGTGAATTTTCTTGCACAAACGGTTTCGAATTAATTTTGACCATCAGAATGTTAGACTAATTAACAAGGCAAGTTTATTTTTACCGCATTCGTTATGCGGCACTGAGCATTGCCGAGATTGGCATTGTACATTGTACACTCTAATTAATGCAGAACCAAACTCACCGTAACAGGTAGTAATGAGGTCAGCAACGCCACACGATTCGAAGAAAGTGCTGAGTTTGCTGCCAGGGTAGAACACATCGACGAATTTGATCATTTCCATGAGACCTAGACGGATGACAGCCGCCTTTGTGTTGTCGCCGAAACCAAGGCCATCTACAAAACCAGCTCCCACGGCAACGATGTTCTACGCATACAAATTCGTTAATTAACATTCAATTATACATTTTAACGCTTTGTGTATCGTTATTAACCTCTCCTTACCTTCAGAGCTCCACAAATTTCGACGGCATCTTCGTCATCAACAACGACGACTCTGAAGTATTCGGTCTGGATAATGTCACGCATCGTTGGCGCCAGCATAACGTCCCGGCATCCGATTGTGGTCTCACAGAATTTCTCATCGGCGACCTACGAATCATAGTGTACGTAAGACTCGTGGTCCAAGCGGTAGTCATAATCATGCTTACTATAACAAGTCAGGATGTATTTAAAGTTCAATATTGAGAGTTCTAGGTTAGAGCGCCGATTATTTAAACTGTTCAATTATGTGCCTGCCCGACGAAGCATATAATTTAAGTAAAACACAACATTATTAAAACATCTTCATTGTTTTAATAATGTTGTGTTTATAAATTGCACCCAAGTCTTTATGTATAATGATAGTTCTGCAATTACTATTGTTCTTACAGCTTAATTTCCAAATGGAATGTTAAAAAAAAACATTTTACGCTAACGTGTAATTTCTAGGCAGTTTGCCAAAACTGCGTTGCTAAGTGTTTTTGAGTGTGCGAATAAGATACCTTGACATGGAGCGACCTCGTGTAAAACACTTATTCTATAGCTGATGAGTACTCTCAGAAGTATTGGCGCCCAACTCTTAAGGGTTGGGCGCCAATACTTACCTAATGCTTTCTAGTACTTAGGTATATCTACAAGATATAATCTGAAAAACTGCTCAAAATAAACTATGTATTTATAAATATTTAATTAAAGCATTTCGCGCATTTGAAACGTTGACCTTATCGACATTAAAAACACACCCACCAGATTATGTAAGTAACACATTTTGTCCAATAATTTAGTATTGACGAAAACTGTATTTTACCTATACGAATTGGATTGTTAATCAGTCATAAATCTGCAAGAGTGAATTTACAACCCAAGATTATTTTATATCAAGTTTAATTTATGAATTATTGATTTTTATCAACCTGTTTTTAATTTTTTGCACATGGTATGTGGTGATATGCGATGATAATTATCTTTTTTATTGTTATACTAGCTTACTAAACACTGTTCTGAGATTTGTGGGTAGTTATTGGTTTCTTATATTATACTGTGCTGATAATAATATTATTATCATCTACGACTTATGTACGACATGCCCAATATTTTTTTTTTTAATTTGGGATTTTCTCCGACTTTATTTTTCTTTATTTTGAGCTTAGGTTGGTAGACCGAAGAGCAATAAATAAGACGTGCAAGTAGGCACCAGGTGATACTGGCTGTACACAATGTACACATCCATTAGTGCTAAAAATACAAGTTGTTACTTTTACGCATTTTTGTCGATTCGATTGCCAATTGAACACAGCTTTTCAAATCAAAATCAAATTATTCTTATTTCACATAGGCCTACATGGGCACCTATAAAACGTCAAAATAGTGCACGGTTCGGTGCATTGGTCGATTCCTAAGGAGAAGAACCGGCAAGAAACTCCAAAGGTTACTCTTTTAAAATTATTTGGGTTAACAATAAGTTTAAGGTCCAGACATAATCTTGGTATAATACACAACACTTGGTATAATGACAACTGTGCAGATTAATGTCCGAGATGGTCTTTTGAAGAAAGTACCACACAGATTTGAGTGGATCCGTCTAGTCCGTTTCAGATCCCATCTTATATTTTGTAATTATACATATAATCGTACCTACGTAATTACGTACTAATCTCAAAACAAGTTCTAAACCCGCCAGCGGGACAGGTTTACGAAAGGCGGAACGCGACTTTGTAATAGAAACGTTACTGTCAAACTTGTATTGCTAGTTGTTGGCAAATATTAGTACATACCTCAGACGCAATGTTGGCTCCCATCAACACAGCGCAAGGGATTTTGAGACACCTTGTAATAATGTGTGAGATTAGGTCGATACCACCACCTTCCGCAATATCGAAGCCCTGATGGAAAAAAAAACATATTTAGTACCTATTACCAAGCATATCATTTACTATAGAATTATTTACAAGTAAATCACATTCATAAGACACAGTTAATCTCAATCACATGTACCTTTATCAAGGAGAGTGCAGCTGCCGTCGGTTTTATTTTCCCTAATAGAGTGGAGCAGATAGTTCTGACGAACTGGTGGGGTACTACGAAGATAAGGACGTCGGCGTCCTTCGCTGCGTCTACCACATCAGGAATAGCTACCTGTTAATAAGCAATACACAAACTCAGTAAAGGTCAAATTAAAACAAGTACTTTCAAATATTTAACGGCCATTTAACAAAACTTTCGCTTGGCCTTTGGATCAAGGGCCTGATTCAGAAGGCAGTACTTCTCGAAACGGGCCGCATTGCGAGGAGGTCCCTATCTCTAGCGCCCTAACCACGGGTAGTTTGACCCTGCTCCTGACACCGGCGGACTACTACTTTTTTATATTTTCAATATTTTTTTGTTTTTTTTTTAAAGAAATAAGTACCTAAATGTGTAAATAATATGTATGTTTAAAAATTAATAAACGAAATAAATATTATTTTTGGAACAACAGGAATATCCAAAAAAAAAAATACAGAAGAAAAAATTATACAGGTATAATTTACTATTGTAGTATCATAAGTTTTCAGAAGTGATATTAGATTGCTGTGAAACACTGCATGTTGTTTTCCATTTTACAACTGATATTAGATTGCTGTGAAACATTGTTTATTGTTTTACATTTTATTTGAAATGACAATGTATTTGTAATTTTATGTCCATTATCCATTCCATAGGTATCAAACATGATGATTGTTTTCATTGTCATAAAACTAATACATTGTATAAAAAAGTATATTGTAGTGTAAAGAATAATAAATAACATCCATGAAGTATTACATAATGCACTAGGTATACACAGATATGACAGTTGCTCTTAATCAATTCCAAGGTCAAGAGAAACACTGCAAGATCTTAATTGTGTACATCAGAAGATTCTTTTGTTACAATAAAGTTATAATCAAATCATAAATAACTTAGAATAGCTGTTGATATATTAAAAAAAAAAAACATTAAATGACAATCATTTTCTAACAAATATTGAATGTATGTATCCTTCATGGTCAGAAATTATATTGATCATGGTAAATATAATTTTGTATAGTTTCGAGTTCTTAGTAGGTTTATTGAAATGAAAAATTACTGCTAACATGTAACATTAAACTTATCTTAACTATTTATTACTTAAACTAACAGATGTGTTTACATATAATTATTTTTGTCAAATGCATCTGATACAAGCACATCAATGTCAACATTTGATAGTAAATGTTTGTCAACACAAAATGTTAAGAATTTTTAATTGTTCTTGATTGTTTTAATAGTTTAAAATGTATTTCTGTATTAATAAGCTAGTTTTTGCTACTTGTTTGTCACTCAGTTACTTACAAGTAAAATATTAATACTACAGTATAAAAAACACCATTATAATAATCTTATTTAATTCTAATTAGATTGCTGCAAGACTAAAATCTGCATTTTCATGCATGACAAACCGATAGCTAGGTCATAGCATAACACTAAATTTGTAACAGTTTTGTCAGGCCTCAACAAGAGTTAACATTGGCATTGAATTGCTTCCATAACAAACTGTCACAAAAATTGATTGGACATGTGTTATTCACATGGCACTGTCAAGGAACAAATGTTACATCCCAGCAGTCTCTGGTGAACACAAATGTGTACACAAGTGTATGTTATGAAATTATTGCAAGGTTATCAATTTTGTTATTACACTTGTAACGAATCTACCGATCCCTAATGAAAAATAAAAGAGTTAAGGTAGATTGTACAATAAATATTAATTTTTAAGATAAAAAATACAAAAGAATATATAAAACACCTTCCTACCTAACACACACTCAGACGGCAGAGGTTTTCGAAAATTTAGTTAGTCACTTTTAATTGAAAGAAGAGAGATCCGCTTCTTAGATGGTGATCCACTTTTGGTAATGAATTATGGTGATCCACTTTGTGTTGGTCTGGACAGTAGAACTTCGTAGATTATGTATGCAGAATCCATACGTAGTAACAGGACTGAATCTCGACAGAAACGAGTAGCGTTGATTCTCAGCGTAGAGTCGATCGTAAAATAAAACGTAAAATCAACCGGACATAATCTCGGCGTGGTATCCAGTGTAAAAGTTTTTGGGTCAGCATCAGCTGCCCATTTTTATACTAAAAATTCACATTTTCTTCTCTTCTAAAATTCTTTGACAATTTCGAATTGAAATATGACATGTCACCTGCCAGTCATATAACCAGCCAGGAGTATTCCACCAAGACGTAATAGAACCTCCAAGTGTGCTTTTAGAATTTTAAAATTATAATTTAAAATAAAGTTATTTTTATTAATTAATAAAATTCAATTATTCAGCTTAACAATGATAAAAAATAATGAAGTTATATAAACCAAAAAAGTGACCTTCTTAGACTAAACTAGAAAGAAACTATGACAAAAAGAAAAGTACCTACTGACAGTTTGGCACATTTGACAAACATGTCACAACAATGAAAATATGAAAACTAATATTTAATTTCAACAATTTAAATGGAAACGAATCGTTTAGAACGTTTCGCCGAGTATAAATAAGGATAAACTATAAAAAGGATGATAAATGGTATGTGATATATATAATGATAAGTAGGAATATAGCATATACTATATTTCCCCAACGACCCCGAGAAAATTTTTGGCCTAGAACAAAAATTTTGTAAGGTTAAAGTATAACAGCATTCACAAAACGTACATACTTCATTCAAACACACCGACATCTTACGAAGTTAGGTCAGGTAGGATTCACATTCAATGATCACTACTCGACCTGATAAATCAATAACTTTAAGGCTTATTTTCGGAGTTGTAATCCGCTCTCGTCTAAAACCCATGAACAAGATGAAATATGAAGATTTTTAACAAAGGCTTATTTTTAAAGGAGTTGTAATCCGCTCCTAGTCAACTTTAGTTGATACATAACAACACCGCAGTCAGTAAACTCCGAGTTAACGTCAGGGCAGCTCCCGCAATAGTAGTCGGTAAGCTCCGAGTAAAACGTCAAGGGCAATAGCTTACTTAAAATACCTACTTGTCACCTGCAACAATCGACTTTTAGAGTCGATAGTTAGAAACAAGAGTCATACTAACTTGTAGAGTTAGTTGACACGAAGGTTAGGTAACTTGAACCTAAAAGCACTTCATAGGATTGTGTTAAGAATAGACAAAGGAAGATTAAGATAATCTTATAATGGTTTAAGAACCGATGAATGAATTAGAAAATAAATAGAGTTTTAATAAGCCGAAAAGGAACTCTATTTTAGAAGAGGTAAAGAAGAAAGAGATGAGTCATGTAAAATTAAAAAAAAAAAATAAAGTTTTAATGGACCAAAACAAAACTCCATAGTTAAACGAAAGAAAGATACGAGATGAATCATGAATATAATACGAAGAATGAATTTATTTACAAAAATATGTAGGTACATTATATTTTAATATCTTTAATATGCCATTTGGCTTGGTTGCCATTAGGATCCTCTAGTATGTAAACTAGTGGGGATAGTTTCTGCAACACAGTGGACTTCACATATTTTGGAGCTAATTTTGCGCTGTAATAAGTTCCAGCCTGACTAATTACATAATTTCTGCGCCAGACTGTATCTCCTACGTTATATTCTTTAAAAGAATGACTTTCGTTATAACGAGAAGAGTTACGAGCATGAGCAATATGAAGAGCTGTCTGAACTTTATCAAAAGTTGCAGACAATAAACCTATGTTATTAGCATAGATGTCCCTAGGTAGAAAAACGATTTCATCTAGATTATTAGTTGGCGTATAAAGTGAGCCAGTAATAACCGTTTCACGTCCAAAGAGTAAAAAGTTGGGAGAGAAACCAGTGGTAACATTAGTTGTGCTATTCATAGCGTATTGGACTTTAGGAAGGTGAATGTCCCAAGATCTATGGTCATCACCAACTAAAGATGACAAAGCTGTGATTATGGTACGATTGTATCTTTCAGTGGGATTAACTTGAGGGCAATAGTGTGGAGAGAAAAATATATATGGTATGTTATATCTGCCCAAAAAGTTGCGAAATTCATTGGATTGGAATTGCGATCCATTGTCCATAATAATAGTCTGAGGTACTCCATGAACTAGAAAAACAAAATTTTCTAAGTTAGAGATAATGTTCGCACTAGTGGCCCGTTTTAGTGGAAAGATCAAGGTATATTTAGTAAAACAACAGTTAACCACTAAGATAAATTGATTTCTACGTCTAGTCATAGGTAGAGGACCCATTAGATCTAAAGAAATTGTTTGAAAGGGCCTGGAACAAATTTTTGGTTTACCCATAAGGCCAAAGGGAGAATGATTTGCGTGTTTGTAAGTTAAGCAATTATCACAGGTAGAAATTATTTTAGCGATATCTTTAAACATAGCTGGCCAGTAATATAAAAGTGATAATTTTTTATAAGTTTTAAAAATTCCTAGATGAGGCTGATCTGGGGACCCATGGTTATCTTTGACAAGGGTTTCCCGGAGATTAGGATGAGGAACTTCTTTCCACGCAAAATCTTCAGTTAACGCGTAGGGAGATTGAGTATAGCGGAATAATTTATTTTCGCGAATAGTGTAATTCGGATATTGATCAGGATTGTTATGACATTCCAAAAGTAGTTTATTATAGTGTTCCAATGCTGGAGATATGGGATGGGAATCAAGTGAGACAGGATTAACACCAAGTGGAAATGATGTACGGGAGAGTAAATCAGGAACTAAGTTGTCTTTACCTCTTTTGTGTTTTAGAATAAAATTAAAAGATGACAACCTCAAAGCCCACCGCGCGAGTCTACCAGATGGATTAGACAATTTTAAAAACCATTTAAGTGCTGCGTGATCTGTATAAACAGTGAATTGTTTACCATTATCGATATAACAACGCCAATGTTCTAAAGCTGAAATTACCGCAAGGGTTTCTCTTTCTGTAGTTGAGTAATTACGTTCGTTTTTATTAAGAGATTTGCTCATATATGCTATAACTACTTCCTTGTCATCTTTTAGTTGTGTTAACATACCTCCGATGCCGAAGTTAGAAGCATCGCAATGTACAGAGAAAGGAAGATCGTAGTCGGGACAAGCTAGTATAGGAGTAGTTATAAGAGCTTCTTTTAATTTATTAAAAGCCAGAGTAGCATCTTTATCCCAAATGAATTTAGGAGCATTTTTACCGGAAGAAGTTAATTTATTAAGTTGAGTTGCAATTGTGCTGAAGTTAGGAATAAAACGGCGAAACCAACTACAAGTTCCAATAAATTTTCTCACTTCTTTACGAGTAGTAGGAGTAGGAAATGCGAGTATTGCTTTAATTTTAGCCGGATCTGAGCGTAAACCGTTTTCATCTATAATATATCCTAAGTATTTAAGTTCATTTTTAAAGAATAGACTTTTATCGAAGTTAATAGTCAATTTAGCAAACGTTAATTTCTCAAGAACTTTAACTAGGTAAGAGATATGCTCTTCAAATGATTCAGAGATTATTATTATATCATCAAGGTAACAAAAGACCTTATTGTCAAATTCAGGAGTAAAAAGCATGTCCATAAGTCTTTGCTGGGTTGCTGGAGCATTAGTTAAACCAAAGGGCATGATAAGAAAGCGATACATGCCTCGACCAGGGACATAAAAAGCTGTTTTATCTTTATCCGTTTCATCTTTCAAAGGAATCTCCCAAAATGCTTTAGCAATATCAATGCTTGAAAGAAATTTAGCGTTTTTAAGATTATCTAAAATTTCGTTAACAAATGGAAGGCTGTACGCGTCTTTACGAGTAACTGAATTTAGTTTACGACTATCAACACAGAATCGCCATTCGCCATTCTTTTTAGGTGTAATGATAACCGGAGAAAGCCAAGGACTTTCGCATTTTTCAATAACGCCCCATTCTAACATTTTATCGACTTCTATAATCAGAGCTTTTTGTTTTTCGGGAGAAAGACGATAACATCGTTGTTTAATTGGAGGAGTATCACCAGTATCGATGTGATGACTAATAAGATGAGTGCGACCTAGTTTTCCTCTACTTTCGAAGGATATAGCTTTAAATCGTTTAATCATGTCATCAGCAATAGTTTTTTGCTCTAAAGAGAGGTGATTATAAGGAAGTATTTGTTTAGTAGTTTCAGTAACTACTGAACATTTAGTATTTGGCTTAAAAGCCGAAGAAAGTATATGTGGAACAAGGTTAAACTTTTTCCAAAAGTCGACTCCCAAAATAATTGAAGGAGATATATTTGGAAATACAAAGGCTTGTATTAAATGAGTTTGATTATTGTATCTAATCGGAATGTTAATAGAGCCAAGAGATTTACTTTTATGGTTACTGGCAGTAGTAATCGTCATTGAAGAAGACTTGGATAACGTGAAGCCTAATTTTAAAATTTCTAGATGAGAGTTATTACCAAGTATTGTAATAGAACTACCGCTATCTAGTAAACCGGAAAATATTTTGTTATTGATAGAAATATCAATAAATGGCCGATTAAAATCTTTTTCATTATCATATAGTGAAGTTATTTTGTAACAATGAAAGAAATTTTTTAAAGTTTGTAACCAATCATGCCAGTCTGATTGATTAAAGTTTTTATTACCCAAGTCGTTGTTTAGTTTTTTGAGTTGTTAGCCTTATTACAGTTAGGGCAATCAGGAAATTTAACATCTTTAAAACCACATCTATAACAAATTATTACTGTACGAGGTTGCGAGCAATTAGTTAATGTATGACCATTAGTGCGACAGCGTACACAAAAAGCATTATTATTATGTTTATTAATTGTATTAACTTGAGGTTTATTGTTAAAACGATTGAAGTTTGTTCTAGGAGGGAACGCGTTAGAGGTGGAGGGTTTTGATGTTAAATTAGATGATTTATAGTTAAATTCTACAGTTTAAATGGAAACGAATCGTTTAGAACGTTTCGCCGAGTATAAATAAGGATAAACTATAAAAAGGATGATAAATGGTATGTGATATATATAATGATAAGTAGGAATATAGCATATACTATACACTTCAGCCTGCATAATCTCAGGATTTTTATACATTATTCTTTTTTATATGTACACTGGAATATAACCTTTACTAAGAAAAGAGTACTTACCACATTTTCAGGAAGTTTGTGTCCAGGCAAATATTTAACATTTTCATGGGTCTCATTGATGATCTCTGTTAACTTCTTCCCTTCAATCATCTCCTCATACACCCACATAGTAACTCTATCTTCAAAGTTTGGTAGGCGGGCAGCATTGCGACCCACAATTTTGGCAATTGCAGATCCCCTGTGTTCATAAATTTAACACTTTAACAGTGAACAAACCGTGTGCTTTACTTTGATTAAAATTCCATGCAATCAAATTAGTCACTATTAATAATTTTGTGAGGTTAAAATTAATAAAATGCAATGTTGTTGTATTAAAAGTTAAAAGCTTAATATAATGTTATGTCATCATTTTGCTAAAGGTCAGTCAGCACAGCACCACTTTTAATGTCCGTACTAACTAACACACGAAGTGAAACATTATAAATAATGAATAATGCACGAACTATTAAAACGTCTTACCAGTTACCAGAGCCGATAATGCAGACTCTGTTTTTCAATATTTTCTCTGCCATTATTAAAATGTATTAAACGTAAATAGTAAACGGAAGTTAATGGTAGAAGACAACTAGATCCAACAAACTTGCGATCAATTCGCAACGAGCAGTGAGACTGGCAGACTGCACACCGTCTATGAAACGCACACGCGCCGCACCGTGCTATGACGTTATCAACTTATCACAATCTATTCGCTATCAGCAGGAATATAATCCACTGCTAATTAACACCTTCGCCAATGAAGTCACTGTCAGCTGTCACCAAGAAGCTGTCAATTGACCAACTGATGAACTGACAACCGTCAGTCAAAAATATTTTAGCACTAATTAGAGCCCCTGCACATTGTTCATTGTACATTCACAGATCCACACGCGAAGGCAGAAATTGAATAACGACATTAACGACCCGAATTTAGAAACGAATACTGAGAATAATATCAGCAAGTAGGAAAATAGCAAAATATTAATTATTTTATGACAAACATATTCACTAGTTACATTGCTGTGATTGTGTGACATGACATAAGATCATCAGAATTGGTTGGAGGTTGGTCAGTGGATGAATGATCATTGACCAGCGCGACCCCACCTTCGATTCATTTAGAGAACTCCGACAATATTATGGCTAGTGAAGCCTGAAAATCTGACAGCCGGTCTAGCCCTAAACCCGACGTACATACATGCTCATATATAATGACAAAGACGCTCGTTAGTTTGTTTTCAAATAAATCTTACTACACATGCAGTCCATACAGATAATGCAGAACATTATCATAGTTCAGTTAATGTATTACAACATAAACGTGTCACAGATCTCACAGATCACAGTCCATAAGAATACAGAATACAAACGCGTCTACATTTCGAAGACGTTGCTCCGTTGCTCCTGGAGTGGACGGGCGGGATGATGCTGAATAATGAATTACCGCCTTTACAGTGATAATAAAAACGACTAAAATCTAGAGAAGAAAATGCAAATCGTCTAAACGTTGAACACTTATTTTATCAATAAACAGCATTATAGCGGAAATAGTTGTAGAAATGGCATGGCTGGGTTTACTCCTCTGTCAAAATACAGACGCCAGCCTTGAACCTCATAGATAAGCAATAAAGTAGTAAATCTTATGGTGTTATATTTTGGTTAATACATAAAACTTAGCAGCATTCAAGCTTTGCAATCTATTATTCACCTGGCCGTAAATAGATAGATCTATAGATTTTATAGAAAGATAGATTGTACTGGCGCCTACTCTGTACAATGAATGGACCTTAGGATCATAGACGTTGTATAAAAATATTTATTTCGGCGATAGACCCCACTGTGTATCGTTTTATATCGCAAACTCACAAATCTACAAAATAAGTGGGTAAGTTTTTGACATTTCATTCATAAATAAAAATTGTGGTTTTAATTCGTGACATTGTATCTAGAATCGTCTATTTTCGTATGAACAAATTGAAGCAAATTTTTAATTATATTAATGGAAATTCTTTTTTCATATAATTATAATGTTGCGGCCTAGAACTTGGCCACTTTCTAATATCAATTAATATTTCTACACCGGTAACAACAATAGTATAATTATGTGAAACTATTATATATATTCAATGATATATTAAAACTATAGATACGTTGTCCGCCCTCAAAAATGACATCATGAAATGAATGAAGCCAATTTACCACATCGCGCTTAGTTACCCAGCAACCTCTCGCGCGATGCTACGTTTGTTCTTAATTTAAATCGTGTGTGTAAACCTGCGCGAAACATAAAGGAAACAGGCATCCCGCTATACGGTGTCATATATTATTTCCCTTTCTTAACGCGTTAAAGTAGTTATATAATATTTTCGCCGTTTTGAAACGCCGCCATGTTAGTTCATGACGTGTCTATATAATAATACGTCATTGTATATATTAAGATCTTTGTACCTACCATATACTCAGAAATAAATATGATTCTATTCTATTCTATTTTAAAAAACTGTGACTGATCCCAAATAATTTGGGGCAAGGGCAGAAAGGTGAGATGATTTATTGGTAAAATTATTCGAATCTGAAAGAGAACGAAATAAAATTATAATTTAGTTCATAGATGATGAATGTAACTCATTGGTTGTCGACATCGCTTTTTGTTTGTTGTCAAAGTAGTAATTTATGTAGCACAGACATTTCTTCGTAATATGTTTTTTGTAGAAATAGGGTGTAGGGTATGTGTTTAACTTGCCCCCCCCCCTCCAAAAATTAACAGAACATTGTTGGGCCGTGGGCGAGTCGCTCCCTATAGTAAGTATAATGGTCGCTCCTAAAAGTCCTAGCTGCCTCCATAGCTTATTCCTTTATGGGCTTAATAAGGCTTGGTATACATAACTGAAATGTTAGAGATTGGTCCGCCCAGGATATTGCATTCTCAGTCGTACAGTCTGCTTTAGGTGAAGTTATAACATCTTTGATTCACTACCTGAGAGCCATAGGTTTTCAGTTTCGCTAACCGAAAACAAAACATACTTTATTGATTTTATTGAGGCATTTCATTGGTGGTTAAATGTACTACCTAACTGCGACCTCCGGAATACTACAGTAGGCATTCTGGCTTCACAAGTTGACGATCAGTACGGAAATCCACGTTTACAAGTATACACAAGTATATTGTACAAGTATATTTTTTGCTATTTCCGTCGGTGTACACCGGACTATAGAAGCTTCTCGAAGGTGCTTTGACTTTCCATCGACTGAACAAAACCCTCGTCGCCTCGTTCGATGAAACGTCATTTGAAGTTGAACGAATCTCGTGTAAAGAAGTGTAAAAACGGCGACAACGGCGTGTTTCTTGCTCGTTTTGTTGTAAGTGCTCGTGAATATTGTGAGTTTCTAGAAGTTTTCGGAACAGCTATCAGTTCTTCTACACGACAAGGAATCGAAGGTAAACCTAATTTTTTTCAAGTTATCGCGTAAAATGCGGATGGTGTTTGAGTAGATTTCCTTTCTTTGACAATTTTATAATTTATTTTTAAAGTTTGTAGGTTTGAAGTGTCTCCAACCTCATGAGTCTGTAACAAACTGCTAATATGAAATCGACTCTACTTCCTTGTTCTCTTTCATTTTATGTGTAGGTTCGAAACTACAACTTGTACGTGGTCTTCGCAACACGCTTGAAATTATTTTATGGTGGCACTACCAATTAGTATCGATTTATAGACCACGTTTTATCATCTTTCTTTTATTACATATTATGCTTTTATTTTATCAAAGTAATTCAATAACTAAATCTGAGCTAGGCAATAGAAATTACCATAGCATTCCAGTTATTTTAATAGACTGATTTGTAATCGATTTTGTTTATTAGTAATAGGTATTAAAGATGGTGAAAGAAACAACATACTATGACATATTGGGTGTGAAACCCAGTTGCACAAATGATGAATTGAAAAAAGCCTACCGGAAGCTAGCCTTGAAGTACCACCCTGATAAGAACCCAAATGAAGGAGAGAGATTCAAACAGATTTCGCAAGCCTATGAAGTACTGTCCAATCCAGACAAGAAGCGTATTTATGATCAAGGTTTGTAGTTTTAAGTATCAGAAGTTATTTGTACAAAACAAAACCTTTTTGAAAATTGTGACCCAGACTTTTGATCCGGACGTATTCTTCCTTATTACCGTATTTCTATTATTGTATTGTTTAAATACATATTGTTAACATACATTATGTGAAACACTATCTAAAATTTAATAGTTATAGATATTGTTTGATTATTTTATATTAAAATTGATTATGCGGAAATTCGATTATATGGATACCCCTGGTTATAATTGATTCAGATAATTGGGATTAGGATAGAGAAAAGCTTTTAGATTAGGATAGAGGCTTCAGAAAACCTTCTAATACTAACTCAATCAGATAGAAAATTGAAGAAGTTATAAAAATTGCAATGCCATGCTGATGTAATAAAAAAAAGCAAAGTCATGGTAGCAATCAACTTGTGCTATGGTTTGATTTAAACCATACCACAAAGAAATAATTTTTTGAATTATATTTTAGGTGGTGAACAAGCATTGAAAGAGGGAGGTGTTGGTGCAAGTGGCTTCTCCTCACCTATGGACTTGTTTGACATGTTCTTTGGTGGAGGATTCAGTGGTGGTCGTAGACGAGGACGTGAACGGAAGGGCAAAGATGTCATTCATCAGTTGTCTGTCACCCTTGAAGAGCTTTACCGTGGTGCTGTAAGAAAGCTGGCATTGCAGAAGAATGTTATCTGTGAAAAATGTGAAGGACGTGGTGGCAAGAAGGTAACTATCAAAAAGATTTCACTAACATGACATGTCATATTCTGCTAGATTTTAGAGTTACAGACATGATACATTACTTCAAAAGTTTAAACTTTTGAAGTAATGTATCATGTCTGTAACTAGAATTTAAGGTTATGTTTGTCCATTCCAGGGTGCAGTACAGACCTGTCCCACTTGTCGTGGTACTGGTATGCAAGTTCAGATCCAGCAGTTGGCTCCAGGCATGATCCATCAAATTCAGACTGTATGCAGTGAGTGCCGTGGACAGAGGGAGATTATTGACCCTAAGGACCGCTGCAAAGTCTGCCAGGTATCATCTCAGCAATATTTTTTTCTCTAATCAATTCACTGATTTTACTAAAGAAAATGATCAGATCAGAGTTTTCAGGTATTTCTTTATCTTTCTGTTATATATTTTGGTGTAGTGAAAAGTCAGGCCATAAGCTTTTTTTAGCATCTAAAACACTGCAATTGAACCACTCACTTTTAAAATTCAAAATGAAAATACTGACTAAAATTCAAAATGTAAATGTGAGTTGGACCTCATTCAGTGAAACATAAGCACGGTAATTTCCACACAGGAAGCTGGTTGTAAGGATACAATAAACCATGTAACCACACTCAGCAGGTCAAACACAGCTGTGTGGTAATTAAATACTCAACCTCAGAAACAATAGGAAGACTAGCATTGTTTAATTGAGGTCAAAAACTATTGTATTCGGAATTTTAAAAAAATAAACAAATTTTGTAAGCATTATTATAATGTTTCAGGGACGCAAGACAGTGCGTGACCGCAAAATTCTCGAAGTCCATGTGGACAAGGGCATGACTGATGGCCAGAAGATTGTCTTCAGTGGAGAGGGTGATCAGGAGCCAGAGCTAGAGCCTGGTGATCTCGTTATAGTTTTAGATGAGAAGGAGCATGAAGTAAGTATAATTTATCTTTTTGCAGGTAGAAAATACTGAAAGGTAGTAAGTTACTTTTCTCCATCAAAATTTCTTGCAAGTAGTCTATTAATCCATTTTTATTAATTTTTTCGTTCTAGTTGTTCAAACGTTCGGGCCATGATCTCATAATCCGGTTGAATATTGAGCTTGTGGAGGCACTGTGTGGCTTCCAAAAGGTGATCCGGACCCTAGATGACAGGGATATTGTCATAACTGTTCTTCCCGGCGAAATTATTAAGCATGGTGAAATCAAGTGTGTGTTGAATGAAGGTGTGTTTGAATTACTTATCATTTTTGTACACCCAGAACTCTTTCAGCTGCAAGTTTCGTCTTGCCAATGTGTTAATAATACTGATTCGTTGTTATAATTGGTAACTCATAACTTTACAGGTATGCCGATGTACAAAAACCCGTTTGAAAAGGGCCAGCTTATTATACAATTCCTAGTTAACTTCCCTGCTCGCATTCCACCTGAAGTCATTCCTGCCCTTGAGAACTGTCTGCCGGCGCGGCCGATGGTGAGTGTAAAACTGTACTACTGTCTATGCCTTTCAATTAAGTTATTCTGTTATGTAAAGCATATGTGACGACCTGTTTGTTTACGTCATTGCATTTGTGCGTGGGTAGATTATGCTAGGTCATGCATACCTATGTGTGCTAATAAGATTTGGCAATTATCATAGAATATCAGAAGTAAAACATCTGGGAATGATGAATGATAGTTACAAAATTACTGATACTGTTAGCCTGTATCTTCCAACTGCTGGGCAAAGGGTTCCCTCCATGACTTCCAGTTATTATATAACCATCTAATTTTACAGATTGAAATTCCCGAATTGGCTGAAGAGTGCCAGCTGATCGACTTGGATCCGGAACAAGAGACGCGCCGACGACGCGCACACCACGGCAACGCTTATGAGGAAGACGATGAGCATCCTGGTATGAACAGAGTGCAATGCGCCACCAGCTAGACGTCGTCGCATACTCGCCAATCGAGCGCCAGCGATGGACCTAATCCAACCAAATTACCGCTGATTGAAATATAAATAGCAATTTATGAATGAGATTGATGAACATGATGAACTATACAAGTTAAAACTGTATTATGACAAAGTCGTGATTAATATTGTCTCACATAATAATTATGTTCACTCAAACTGCTTATTTTATTTAGTAACATATTTTATGTTATGTAGCACCTTTAGTTTGATAATTCATTTCATCATTCTTGTCTTAAAAATATTAATGTATTATGTTAATTGACAATGCTAACGCTATTTATGGTTCATTGGTTGTAAAGCAATATTAGCTTGTTAATTAAATTATTTATGCAACTTGCTATTAGTTTTTCAATTCATGTGAATATTTTCACCAGTGAATCCTAGAAGAGTCCAGTGGGGTCATGATGCTTACTTAGTAAAAATTACAATACACAGGAGCTCATATTATTGAAGTTGTATTATGCTAAAGGCCTTAAGATAAGATACTTAGTTAAAACGTAGGTCCATTGTCTTAGGCGATTAGTAATATGGGTGTATTAACGTAATCCACACAGTGATTTCGTTTTCTACCTACTTCTTTTAGATACAATTTTTCTCTTCGGGAGCTACTCGTCAAGACATTCAATCTAATATTGATTTGTTATAATATGCATTCATTTTTAACATATTCAGTGCCAATCATATCTTATACTTCCATAAGGACACGTACATTTATAAAAGCTAAAGTAAATCCTACTAATTCCATTTTTAGTCTGTTACCGTTTCACGCCAAAACTACCGAATGGTTGAACTGATTGTAGAAAGGTAGATCTGATCTTACAATAGGGTACTTTTATTCTAGGATGAATAAAAGCTTAGCTTAGCTTTTTTTTTCAAAAAAAAAAGATAGTCGTTCTGGTAACCAATAATCAGAATAAATCATTAGGGTAGAGAATTCTTTATCGTGTGGTTAGTGCTTAGGCTGCCGCCAATGGGCCTCTAAATTGACTTTACATGTCGAGAAATATATCTTAAGCATGCTGGTTTCCTTCACCGAACCATGTGATAATTATACAACACGCACATGAATCCGAAAAATCAGAGGTGCGTGTCTTCTTGTTAGAGAATAGGCATGACGAAAGATTTTGAAATCCTCTTCCGTAATGTGGGTACATCTTTTTTATTTACGAAAAAACCTTTATTTCAGTAATAAAGTAAAGTTTAACGAAGATATAAGCCATTTTTGAAAAAAAAATTAAATAGAGCGCGAAAACAGCTCGCAGTGTCATGGCGTCGGGTCTGACGTCACGCCTATGTAAACATGGAAATGTCAAAGCGCAGCTAGAGGAAACTAAAACAAACATTACCATAATTCGTGTGTTAAAAATGAATAACAAAGTTTATAAGTGGTGTGCGGTGCCTCAGTGTAAAAACACATCAATAGCAATAGTTTTAGCATTACATTGAATGCCAAAAATGTTGTCCTCTGGACCTGCATAACTGACCCGGTGATTATGATAGTAGGTTGTTACTATGAGAAAAGATACTAGTACATGCTTTGTTGTTACAGAAATTTACTCCTTTTGTTGGTTATTAACTCAGTAGCAAACTTTTATTACAAGTTGCGAAGGAGCTAACCTCAAAAATAAACTGACAAGTTTATTGTAAAAATAACATATGAAAGTGAAAATAAACTAAACTCCTACAAGCTCAAAACGAGTTTGTTGTATTTTTATAGTGTTAGATACTTACAAAATTTACTTACAGGGAGGTTTTCATATTTCGGAACTCGGACGAGCAAAATTCTTTATTTGACCCAAGGAAATCGCCCAACATCAGTAAATCTATCCTGGGCAAATTTGAACTGTTTGCTTTTACAAAGCCTGATTCCATTGCTAAAGATGTTCACAAAGTATTGTAGTAACAAAAAAAATATCCAAATGCGTAATCGGCAACAAAACAACACAGTGAGCTAGTGACAGCTAGTGATGTTTACATTGGCGTGACGTAGTGCGCTATGATTGGTGTTTCAATCAAAATGGCCGATATCAGTATTTTAATCTTTTATTTTATTAAAAATCTTACTAATCTTAATTTTTTAAATAAAACTAAATCAGTGTTTTAAATCCTTCTCGTATGTAATTTCCCCTAATATCATTAAATCATTGATTCTTTGACTATGTCGTCACGCCTATTGTCTAGTAGAGTACTGTAGTAGTTAGTAATAAACTAGTCTAGGAAGACATCAATAATTAGAGACATGTTAAGAAATGACACATTTTAAGAAATATTCTGCTGATCAGAGTACACAGACAGGTGTTAAGAAAAAATAAACATACAAGTCTAGGTAGGCGCTATTTTACATTTTAAAACTATTTGGGATGGTCCGAGTTAAACTAGTTATACTTACCATGTAATTAGATGCACCCAGTTATCAGTGTCAAGATATCATATTATACAGGGTGTTTGGAAGGGAGCTGTACATACGCCTAGGGTAGAAACTAGGGATAGTCTGCTACCTACCCCCGCCCATTATATTGACCTTGGCCTCAAGGTTTTTTTTTAATTTAAAATTATTTCTTTACCTTACTACGGTACTTCAGGCCCCATAACTTTTCTTCTCCACAATTTTCTGGTGTAAAATAATTTTTTGCAGGACCCTAAGACTCTAACGATTAAAACAAGACCATTAGCCGACCGGTCCCATGGATAGATTTTGAGCTACAGGTAGTTTTAGTCAAAAAGTCAAATAAAAAATAATAATAAATTAAAAAAAAACCTTGAGGCCAAGGTCAATATAATGGGCGGGGGTAGGTAGCAGACTATCCCTAGTTTCTACCCTAGGCGTATGTACAGCTCCCTTCCAAACACCCTGTATAAGGTGACTGATCTGACCAGAGTTATACTTAGCATTTGAAAGTTTGTCTGAATTCAAACAAGCTCAATAGGGTTTTCCATCGAACCTGATAAATGTTTTAAAGCTATGCTCTTTAAATAAATCACGAAATGCACTGTTTTTCAGTGAATGACTGAATTTGTTTGTTTTGTTGATATTTACGCGCAGTAACTATGATCTTTCTGCGAATCCGGAAAACCTTTGGCACTGAAAATGTTACTTAATGCGGCAGCTTCATTAATGTATTTTAAAATAAATTGTTTTATTTTAATTATGATGTAGCAAATGATATATTGTCTGCAGATATATTTAAGGTTTTATAGGGAACATTTTCTACATTATGTAGGTCTGTGATTCGTCATGATTTTGTGGTTGAATGGTCAACGTATTATGGCTTGTGCTCAGATGTTTGTCACATAAAAATAGTTGAATAAAGTTTAGTTTTAAATAAACTTTCTTGTCTCTAAACTTTTGTTTTATTAGTACTTACTAGTGTTTAGCTGATGACATAACACAAATAGCTACGAATAAAGACGACAGCACGGTTGGCGCAGTGGCTAAGTAAGTGATTTACTTCGCAGTTTCGAACGGAACAAATATTGGTGTGACCATCACACAGATAACCCCCTCTAGTTTCCGCATTTAAGGCAACTAGATGCAATAGGTTATTTACTTATAAAATATCGATGCAAACAACATTTTGCTACCTACAACCCGTCTTGTGCACCTGGCGCTGTGACGTCAGTACGTCACCCTTTCGGTAATGTTAGTGTATGGTAACAACAACACAGATGGAGAACGCACGTCTGCCAGGTCCGCTAGTAACAATACATATTAGTAGAACAAAGTAGGCTCTAAAATAATAAGTCTGTGTAAATTCAATCGTCGATTAATTAAACAGCATAGTTAGTGTTTTAAATTATAATTACTCATTCGAGAAATATTTGGTAATCTATTTATTACTTAGGTACTAGCTGTTGCCAGCGGCTTCACCCGCTACAACTCGAAAATTATCCCACGGGAAGATAAAAACTATCCTATCCGTTAATCCAGGTTATAAACTATCTGTGTACCAAATTTTATCGAAATCCGTTCAGTAGTTTTTACGTGAAGAAGTAACAAACATACACACACACTCACTAACTTTCGCCTTTATAATATTAGTGTGATCACTACCATCACTACATAATATAAAACAAAGTCCTCCGCCGCGTGTCTGTCTATTTGCGATTAACTCAATAAAAAATACTGCACCGATTTTCATGCTTTTTTCACCAATGGATCGAGTGGTTCTCGAGGAAGGTTTTATTATACTTAATTGTCTAATTTGTATAATTTGTCAACATTTTATATATTTTGCGGGCGAAGCCCTGGGCATCAGCTAGTTGATACTATAGTAGCTAATAGGCAACATAAAAAGTACACTTTAATTTTATTTGTAGGTACTTTTGGAAAAAAACCTGCCGACACGCGACGTTATAATCTATTTGTCATTGTCCCATCCATCACTACGGTACCTAGGTGACGTACTGACGTCAATAATAACCAATCGATTGCAGTTGTCTCTTTCCTCCTACCGCTATGAACTCGAATACAAATAAAATGTTCGGCATGCGGAATCTAGATAGTGATCTGCTGCAAAGAGTAAAGTAGGTATATAAATGATCTGCTGGACCTACGGGGGTGCTGACGATTAAGGTGTTAACGGCAAATTAAAGATGTTACGGAGCTTCGACTCCGATTCCGTTATGTCGGAACTTTCGATTGATATTTCACCTCCGTCCGGTCCCGACAATTTTAATCAATAATGATGATTGTAATATTTTGTTTTACTAGGCCCGCTCCTCTTAACTCATATCTCTTCTGCCACCATCTCGGGCTGCGCCGCTGACTCCGGTTCCGACAAATCAAATTTATAAACTCCGATTCCGATAAAACCACCGTTACATCCATAGTACTAATATTATTTCCTTTTTTAATTTATTCAGTAAGTACCTATTACCAATTCAAACATCATGAAATATACCCTAAATGTTTGTGAATGCACCCACAATACATGAGAAATTCCTTCTGTGGGATAAAGCTACTAAAACTCCGATGCACGATGTAGTTGTGATTTTATAGAACCGCCGATGTACGCACGCTAATGTAACCCGATATGTGGCGCCGTGCGTAGCAGGATGGGACTCTATTAATAATATTATGTTAAAACAGAGTCATCAAGTAATCTCTTTCCAGGCACAGCAAGATAAGGAAATCGCAAGACGAACCGAAAATGCCTGGAAAGTACTGGTCCATGAAAGAGTATTTTAAGGGCACTCTACCCATGTCTCTGAAGCGAAAGCTAATGGACATGTGTTTTCTCCCCATCTTGACCTACGGTGCGCAAACTTGGTCTTTGACTAACATCTAAAAGTCCAAACTCAAGGTTTGCCAACATGCTATGGAGCGCAGTATCTTAGGTGTAAAATTAACCGATCGGATTCGAAACACTACACTGCGCTCCAAAACGCAAATTGTTGACGTGGCTCAAAAGGCTGCCATACTTAAATGGGACTGGGCAGGACATGTCTGTCGCATGCCGAACGAGCTGTGGGCCCGTAAAGTTCAGGATTGGTGCCCTGAAACAGTGACGCGAGGTCGTGGCAGACCACGAAGGAGATGGCGGGACGAACTGGATGTCTTCCTTGAGAATTGGAGAGACGTCGCACTGAATCGTGACCGTTGGAAGGAATGGAGGGAGGCCTTTGCTCAGCAGTGGATCAACATAGGCTAGCTATTATAAAATAATAAAACAGAGTCGGGTGATACACTTGATATAAAACTTTTACATGCATGAGGATTATAAGAAATAAAATAAAGATTTATTTGCCAATTCATAATTATTAATAGTTTTTGTAATACTTAAGTCTATACAAATAAGCACAGCCCTTATTGTTCCCCATTGCCATGTACCCACTGTTTGGTGAAAAATTTACTGAGTCAACTTGATGGAGGTTCAATGTTACACTGGGGAAATTGGCAAAAACATGGTAAGACGGAATATGCACAAGTTTTACTGCATTAGGATAGTATGCTGATGAAGCTGAAAGTATCTCTGTTGTTGCATTAAAGTTAAGGTTAGTTATTTTAGTTGTAAGGTTAGAAATCACTTTAAAAGGAACTGGTTCAGTGGTAGTTAAGTTTTCAGTTTGGTATATGTTTACAATTCCTTCCCCACTTCCTGTAGCTAATAATTTTCCACAAGGGCTTGTAGTCAGACAAGATGCTGTAACACATCCATGGTCATAGAATTTTTTTAAGGGTCTGTATGTTGAAAGATCCCATATCGTAATTTCTCCTTCCGTACCATAACAATAAAGCTGTGAACAGTCATGGTTAAATGTTAAAGATGCCACATTAGAGTTGTGTTTTAAACATTTCAGCAACTCTTTGGATGCACTGCATATTAGGTATACTTCCTCATAACCATCACAGGTTGCTAAGTATTTACCATCGCTTGACATTTTGAAAATAACAGGCTTCTTCACTACCCGTGGCAGTTGAATCAATTTGGGTTCAGCCTTGACAAGGTTGTATACACAATATGTATGGTTAATTTTAGAGGCAATAAATGCCTCGGAACCATCAGGAGTGAACTGAGCTGCAGTTATGCGCCATTTCTTTAACTTAAAGCTATGTAGTTTGTTGTTTTCATCTCCACCAACTGAGAATAATGATACCATACCGGAATGGCCTGCAACAAGGGCAGCGCTAATTTTAGGATGAAATTCAACACAGGATATGATTGATCCTTCATTTTTAGTTGCAGAATTTATTTGTGGGAACTTCTTTATTTCCAGGTAATCTTTTGGAAGGTGGTTTGAGGTTTTTTTGTGTAAATGTCCTACAGTTCTCAATATCTCATCTTCGTCCTGATCTTCTGTTTTAGATTTTTTATTTAGTTTAGCCCAACTTGGTGTACCCATTAAAGTCTCATATTTTTGTTTCAGCTTTTCTGTATACAGACTTGTACTTTTTATGTTTGGTATAATGTTAGCACCAAAGTTCTCATCATCTTCGTCAATCCATGCTGGTTTCAGATCAGAATCCGGTTCCTCATTAGCTTTTGGGTTTATATTTTCAACAAACGTCTTTGTTTTATTAAATAATAATTGTGATACCCTGTAACAAATGTGTTAAATTTATGAGGGGCCTAACGTAAATTCAGGAGTGTTTATTGACGACTAAACATTACGAAGCATTTATCGTAGCAAGATCTAAAACGCCTTTCATACATACCTAGCTTCTTCATCATGCACTGAAGAAGATTTACGTTTCATTTTAATTAACCAATTATGAAAACTTTAACTTAGGATCAAAAATTTTAGGTTATCCACAACACTCGCATTGATATATTTTGACAGATTGATGTTGCTGTCACTTTGACACGCTGTTATGTTGGTATTCCCTGTGCTGCCAGCTAGAAAGCTCGAGAATAAACTTGCGTGAACAAGCTTTTGCGGGAATCAGACAAAGAAGAAGAAGAAGACTTACTTTTGGCACAAAGTGCTTTTATGCTTTAATCCTTTCACAATACTTAACCCACACGATGCACATAAAACATTAAAATGAATAAAACTAATGAGAATATCATCGTGATTATGTCGGTAAAGCAGTTGGAGTGAGTGTTGGTTTAAGTTTTTAATAGATGTCACTGTTGTTTTGTAATGCGTCCTTTTTCCTCCAATAGTAACGTAATACGAGAAAAGAAAGAAAGAAGTGAGTTGTGATTTTATAAGTATACCTAACATGTCGTATCGTTTGTGTGCAAGTCCTTTTCTTTCAGTCGTTATTTGCAGTGTTTCACTTTGTAAGCATCGGATTTTGATTGTAAGATATTAGTTTTGGATTAATCACCATTGTGCAAGCAAACATACTTATTGGAATAACCAGAGAATTTGGTGATTACAATTGCGAAAGATTGTGTACAAGAAGATGAAACGAAGACTTATTATTCTGTGACCTTTTTGCTTCTTCGAAGTGTGTCAATATGTGTACTAAACCAATGAATAAAAGACAAAAACAGTAGTCAACCTAAAGCTACCTGTTTTATTGCAAGGACCGTAACTTTTACAATGGGGCCCAAAGGGGCTCCGCCATAAAATTATTTGTCGGTTGTTAATATATCGTAAAACAATTAAAATACGATTGATGACTCTGGCACTTCATAAAGCAACTGTCGATGATGGTCAAGGAGCTCCAGGTGATAAGGAGGCCACCGAGCGATGATACAAGGCTGGTCGCAAGCAATGCCAGGTGGAGTTACATCAGTAGATCGCGTCACGGCGCGCTCAGCTAGTGAGGAGCCAAGTTACGCGGCGTGTGATGTTTGTGCGCAATGTCAGGCAAGCCCGCGAGTGTGGGCGCGTCGCGAGCGGGCGTGCCGGGCACTCCGCGCGTGCTGGTGTACGTGGCGGACCCGCGCCAGCTAGAGCCCGGCGCCGCGGGACCCGACCCGCCGCCCGCAGCCGGCCCCGCGCCCCCAGCTGTCCAAGCGCCCGCGGCCGCGCAGCAACAGCACGATACCCTCTACATCCCTGAGAATGTACATCACCAAGTGAACTTGCCAAGAAATACGGTCTACAGAACACAATTTGACAGAAACGACCAGAGAAACTTGCCTTCAAATATTTACTACAAACAGCTAAATGATAATGATGGCAAATTAAATGTTTATGGTATGCCTGATAATGTTTCACAAAGAACAGAATTCTATCCAGTTTCACAACAGTATGTCAAAGAGACTTGTTCAAAGAATGAAGATAGTAGGAGTGGCCGATCAGATAATATAAGTGTGAAACGAGATTGTTTAGAGCAAGTAGGTACAGAATATAACAGTGTTGAAACTTTTCATACAAGAGTACCTGTAGAATCAGTTGATCTGGCAACATATCATGCAAGATGTTCTGGTCCCATCGGTTCAGATAATACTATGAATTCTATGCACCCGGCTGCATTTCGTCATGGGCAGAACCAATATAGTGAGAATGTAACAGTTCAGCGTGGTGAGGGATCAAATTATAGTGAAAGAGAGTTATCTGTGTGCAAAAGTTTTGTGAACTATCAATTCTTAGAACAGAGTGTATCTCATCAGTCTATAGTGAATCAGAGTATAAGTATACTAAATCAACAAGTAGGAGTGAGTAGAGGAATAGTAAGTGAAGGTGATAGTGGAAGTGCGCCACAGCTGGTGAGGACTGCAGATGGTGTGGTCCTAGCCGTGCTGCCGGCCCCAGTTCTGTCCCACCCCCCTGACAATCCAGAGCTAAGCTCGAGGACAGTGGTGCAGACTGACTCCCAACAAACAGTAACAGTGCCCCTAGGTTGGAAGAGGATAGTTAGCAGCACTTCAGTACTCTATGTTAGGTAAGTAATTATCAAACTGCTGTATTTTAAATAGTTGAAAACTGCTATTTCTTGTGGGAGTAGCTTTGCTGATTAATTCTAAAGAAATTTAGCCTATGATTGCACCTCATTACTTAGAAATAGAATCAATAATAATAGATTTTATTTATTTAACTTTTTATCAATAACATTTCAATTACAGTTGGCTTGAGGTCATCAAGTTAACACATCAACTATATAACGTTGTTGTGCCTGCAAAATCCGCTATGAATAAAAACTCAACTTCTTAGGGGAAGCAAAAAACTGTTTTTGTCCTTAACTGTTAATAACGTTTTAAAACCTTGTATGTAGAAAATTAGACTTTATGTTGGGATATCCAGAAATACATATTTTTTGCTCTTTACTACATTCTCTTCATTTACTATATTCCAGGTGCTAGAATTTTTTAAAGGGAATTTGGGCACATAGCGGTTTTTTTTTGGGTTGTAAATGCGCAATTCCAAGGGAGACCATTGAATCGCTTCGAAAAAAAAATACGCTATGTATTTCTTACTAACATAGAGTTTTTCAAGTCCGTTTTAGACCAAAATAACATGGCTGATTTTGTTATCGCCTTAACCAAATGAGTTATTAGAAAAAGGATTATACAGGCGCACGTGGCTTGAGAAGTACTAAAAAAACCGATAAAAAAAATTACATAGCGTATTTTGCAAGCGCAGCGACGATATAGTTTAAGATATTTCAATTTATTTGATGGTCAAATTATAAACAAGCTAAAAATGCCATAAAAAACCAAATGTAATGTCATCAATGTGTAATTGAAAAAACTCTTGAAAATAAGGAAGTTTGTGCTACCGTGTTTTTAGACGCCGCGCAAGCTTTTGACAAAGTATGGCATGAGGGTCTTATATTTAAGCTCAGACGCATGCTTCCAGAATTTTCAGATATCCTAGAGTCGTATATATCTAATAGAATGTTTAGAATATGGCAAGAGGATGCATATTCCGAGCTAAAAACTATAAAATCTGGGGTGCCTCAAGGAAGTGTGCTTGGCCCAATTCTGTACTTGTTATACACTTGTGACATCCCAGAGCTGAAAAACAACACCATTGCGACCTTCGCAGATGATACTGCTATTATGGCTACCGGGTCAAGCCACAGAGAAGCAGTAGAAAAAGTTCAACTAGCCGTGAACAAAGTTTACGACTGGACACAAAAGTAGAAGATCAAACTGAATGAGTCAAAATCAGTTCACATTGACTTCACAAACAAACACTGTAACTACCACCCAGTCTACATAAATGGTATGCCCTATAATAATACAGCTAAATACCTAGGCATAACTCTCGACGCTAAGTTGCGTTGGAAAGCTCATGTCAAAAAGAAAAGTCAGGAACTCGAAATACGTTATAAACATATGTATTGGTTACTTGGAAGGAAATCCTGTCTATCAATACATAATAAGTTGATAATATACAAGCATATTCTGATGCCAATTTGGACGTATGGTATCCAACTTTGGGGCTGTACTAAACCAACCAAAGTCAAAATAATTCAACAGTTCCAAAACAAAGTACTCAGGGCTGCAGTGAATGCACCCTGGTACATAAGAAACGATGACCTCCACCGTGACCTTGACATGGAAGTCGTCACCTCCATCATTCAAAAATTTGCTGAAGCCCACGAACACAGACTCCATCGACACGTGAATGTTGAGGCAATTCAGCTGCTAGACAATACAGACATAGTGTGTAGACTTAAGAGAACTAAACCATTTGAATTAGTGTAGTATAAGTGCAAAGTGAGTGAATAATAGTAACAATGTTGTGCTATTTATATAACACATGAACATGGTGTTTTTATAATTATATCAGACTCTAAGAAAGTGCTAAGGACTTGTGTATATGTGCATAATTATGGACACTATTCTTAGTTTTAACATAATCTATAATGTAACATAATAAGTTAGGGCTAGATTGTAATTAGTTATTAAGAACTTCGTTCTTATAATTATAATAAAAAAATAAAACAATGTGTATTGACTCATAAAATACTGACATTACATTTGGTTTTTTTTATACATTAATTAGTTCAATTATGTTATTTAATTGTTATTACTCTCTCTCTCTGTTTATTATCTACATTTAGCTAACACAATATAAAATACTACATCTAATAATGTAGCATATCTCATATCATATCTAATAATGTAACATCTAATATGTAATGTTGGATGGTGTATTTTTGCAAACACCCTGGCAGCAGATATCTGAAAAGACAGAATTTAAACAATAAAAATTCTTTACACATCATAAGACTTTTTGCTACATAAAAATATGCATGACAACTGTCATTTAAAGCCATTGAATTGAACTGGGTTAACTTTAAAAACACTTTGTTATATGACAGGTTTTCAAAGCTAGCTAGTAATAATATCTCGGACAAAAGCCTCACGAGAAGGGGGCCGCGACACCCGACTCAAACTGTCCTCACCTCACACCTCACCGTCAGATCTGTCCACTAGTCTGTTTGCAAGGGGTTACTCAAGGACTTTACTGATGATTCGATCATTTGACTCTTTGCAGACAAGGACAGCTCACACTAAAATTGAAAATTGTCAGCGTTTTTTTACTTCCCCTTATATAACAGAGCACGGAGCCATTCCGAACGTCCGTCGTGTTTGTCACCAGCATTTCGAAGGTCAAACACCGTCAGCTTTGTATGGTACTTCGAAATGAATACGCGAAAATACCTATATGGTCACTCATGGATGTACATGAAACATTTGCTTCACAGCTCATTCATTTCATAATTATCAAATACAACGTAAAATGAAATAGTCGCATGTACTGGTCAAACATTTGGTAATATCGGTGCCTGCCAGCATTGAGAAACCTCGACCTTTCACTAATACTCAGATCTTTCATCGAATCTTAATGTTCTACGTTTGATAGACATCAAACAAAACTCAGACGAGTTTCATGTCTGATAAATATCATTCAACGTAATGAGTAATCTTATGAGTTATCCTGCACAATGTAACATTACCTCTTCGATTTCTGGATATGATCGAACGTCCATCACAAACGATGTTCGCCCATACCTTGTTTTCTTTTCAAGTCAATTTTGCATTAAGTTTTACTAACAATTTTGTTAGTAAGGAGAAAAAGTAATTGTCTATTAAACCAATGGCCACGCACCTATTCCATAAGGTTTTTACGATTTGGTACTTGGAAAAGTCCTGAAAGATAACTAAAGTGGCCTTACACTACGGCTTCATAGTCGGAGATTTCGTAGTCCGTAATCTGACAATCCCTTATCAAAAAGATCCTATTTTAAATTCTAAATTGAAGAAATTCATTATTTAGGATAAAAAATTCTTAATGCAATGCTCAACTTATCAAGTTTAACAAACCAAACGATTGAAAGTAAAATAATAATTAAGTATTATTAAAGCAATGGTACTCAGTCCGTCGCAGTCTGCGGTTAAGCATTGTTAGCCTTCTCAAATAATATTATTTAACGATCAATGTTCGAGATGGTTGAGCGGTAATAATGAAGTATTGGTGGAATACAGCGGCGCGAGCACCGCGGATCGTGTGTTAACGTTAAATCAATCCGGCACAAGTGGAAAAACCAGTCCGGCAGCTGTGCGGACGTTCCGAAGTGAAGAAAGTTACTTTACACCAATAAAACTGAGCATTTGGACCAAACGGCTGCAGTCCCTTTTATTTGCAAATCGTATAATTGCATCTGCTAAACATTTGCATTATAATTGCCATTTATTTCGTAACTTGAATGTTAAAAAGAATGATCCTTCACACCATAAAAACTTTTATTATCGTTCGAGTTGTTAAGATCTTGTTCTTACAAAAAAATGTTATTCTTTAGAAGCTTGAGGGCTAGGTTGGTCGAATATATTTTCTTCTGTCTTCTGTGTATGTATGTAGTTGTTTCGGTCATGGTTGACTCCAGAAAGTCCCGTCAAACCTAAACTCTTTAAACGAAAACGAGTTACCTAAGTAACGAACGGAGGATTGAGAATTAAATCTAATATTTCAACATGAACTACTGAATCTATGGATCAAATCATTGCCCTATTTTCGCAGTACGTTCGAGTCATCCTAATATCATATACTTATATTACATCCTGGGCAGCTGCATAATTTTAACTGTCATAGTTAGTAAACATGATTAGTCGTTTGTCAGAATAAAGGCCGTAATCTTAAATGTATGATGAGCATCTGGTTGCAATACGTTATTGATGTTGATGTTTTCTTAATTTGTTGAGAATACACTCTGTTGACACTTGTGTACGTAAGAACCCTCAGGACCTACCTAACGGCACATGTGCTATGTAACTCGTTCTGTATTTCAAATTTTAGTCCGCCTAAATACACAGTATTTAAATAAAGGAATTCATTTGAAGAAACAAACATATATTTATAAACGCCGTAGGATTCTACAAGACTACCAAAATTTGGGTAATCATGACTTAAATTAAATAAAACTGTAGAGACCTCGCTAACTTACACGGCTTCTAAAAATACACAACATGAATATTGTCATCTTGCAACAGTTATTATGTTCATAAATTAGACAAGATGACAGTTTTTTTTTTCATAATTTTAAGAGGAAATAACAATATTATGAGAATCTAAAATACAACTTTGACTAATGAAAACGCACGAATCTGGGGGCACTGCCGTGCTCCTAGATTCGCTCTGTATATTTGAAAACTAGGTTCGCGTCTGGTATTTTAATATTCTGCGGTTTGTGACACGCCATATTTATTATTGATGCCTACGCTACATAGCTACGTGCCGTATCACTAACTGTGTTAACTTACGAAGAGGTTTAAGCTCAGAGCTCAACAGATTCCAATGTACTGTCTACGCGCATAACACTCCCCTTATCTGTCATTGCTGTAGGGTACATTGCCCAAGAACTGAACAATACTGTAACAAACACTTCGTGTGCACTCAGAACCATAAAGCTTTATTTTATGGCTTTGCGTTCAAGCTTCCTTGTAACTGCTCTACTTTTTCTTCGCAGTGATTTCAAGTAAGTTGACTTGAAATGTTTTTGTTCTTTTAGATTTAATAAATCAACTGAGCAAAGAATTATAATATGAGAAGATGAATTGAATGAATTTTACCTAATGCAGAATTAACTACTAGTCAAGTGTTCGAAATCGAAGTCTAATCAGAAATCATGCCTGGTTACGTCAGTATCGGAAACGATTGTTTCCTCAGACGATGCAAAAGCTCAAACAGATGTTCGACCGTCGTAAATAACGTTACAAGAAACAATAAAAATCTTATTCTTCCACTTTTCATTGTGTCAATTGTCAGAGTGCTTATTGACGTTGGGGACTAGCTATTGCTCAACTGATTTATAGCCAAGCGAGGTAAAGAACACCGTCTGTTTTTTTTTTCGAAAGTCGTATTGTATACGCATGGATTTCTCTGGCCTTCTTTGTGAGGTATTGCACAATGTTGGGATCGTCCGTCTTCAGCCTCATACGGCTCCTCTCAATTGTTTCGACGGATTTGATGGGCGTCACCAGGCGCTCTGATCCGATTTACAATTCGTTCCGACTTTCTTTTAGTCATCGTTTACAATAGCACTGCATGCTTGCATCGATACACTTTATCTATTGTTAAAATGTTTGACTCATGTAAAGTCATGATATAGGTAAATTATAACACTGGAAGAGCTTGTCTCGTGAAATATTCTCTGATTCAATCGGCAGCGGCAATAGGAATTATTTTTTGTCAGCTAAAATGGTTATGTATTCCCCATAAGACATGTAATATCACGTAGACATAATAGCAGTGAACCCTGCACAAATCCACGAGATCACTCTTGCTTTAACTGAATCTAATTTTATGTCGCTTTTTGGGACTTTTATATTGACATCACAAAACCCACTATGTGTAGGTCCAAAGTCTGGACTACCCACGGACCTAATAAAAAGCACACCTCGACACGCACTATCAAAATCACATCAACTTTAATACAATTATGAGTATAGGTAGTCATATTTTTTGCTACAACAATTAAAAGCAAGAAACAAGTTTTGTAATGTCTGAGCAAGGTCACAGCATTATCTGTATTTGAGAGCTAATTCAATTAAGTAATCAAAACAGCACGCAGAAACGTATCAGTGTGGCTTTAAATTCATGACCATAACTGGCACCTTATAAAGAGTATCTAGTTTAAGATTTATGGAACAGTGACAATGAGGCTGGGATTCGAGATCATACGCGCATTGACCTCCGCTTTGGCTTCGACGCGGAAATATTATGGATTACGTAAGCACAGTCGAACATTTTTTATTGCCCATTAAATGAGGCACGCCGCCGACTCTGGGTGGAGAGCGTCTCAACAACAAATAAACGAATTTAACATCCATGATACGGCCATTAGTCTCACTATTCTTAATTGCTAAAGTTAAATCTGGACTGTTTGAACGTCGTGACATATAATTATTCAAACTTGGTGTAACTAACAACTTATAGCTTATTTTTAGCTCCATATCTACTAACTTGTTAACGGACTAAAATGTTATGATCATTCAGTATTATTATCTGGAATTATTTAATAGCTTGCTGCTTTAAAATCACTTAAAGGGTTAGTCAGTTATAATTTTCTTGACTATCTATAATAACACGAGGAAAACCGCTAACCGCAATTTAGTCTTAAAATTAATATTGTTGTAATGCCAGTGATATTTAATAACATGCAAAATGATAATCGCATGCTTAAATAAAATATCGAAGAAGAGATGAAAAAAGTAATAAAATGGTAGACAAAAAATACACACATAACATTAACATCATGAAGCAGCTTTAATTTGCAATGTTTATTTAGTCCCGGTACAGATTACTTAAAGTTGGAAAATAACAAAAAACTAACAGGTACTGGTATACTTTTCCATGCAAGCATAATTCAACCTTATAATCCGATGGTATTATATACCTACCTAGCAAAGTTAGATAAATAAATAAACATGGCAGTCGACGTATGGCGTACGATACAACCCTTGCGTGAAGTCCGCCGGATGCGTCAGCTCACATGGGCTCCAGACGGACGAAGTAAATGAAATGTGTTCTCAATCGTTCCCACAGAAGCGTAGCCGAGGGGATCGAGTCAAGGTTGCCATGCGAATCTAAGAAAAACTCTTTAAAATATGCGTTGCAAAAACTAGGCGACGTTACACGTCCTGCAGTATTCAAGTGAATTTATTTGCTTTTCGATGCGGCGCTTGGCTTGCTTGGCTTCGCTTGGCATGTGGCAGGTGTTACCTGCAAACCTGAACTTGACTGGACAACATTTTATTCACCTGTGATATCGTTTTATTTTAATGGGTAATTATGTATCTAGGTGCATACGTGTACTGTACTGGCTGGGCAGGTCAATGCTGTGTACTTGGAAAGTGTTATTATCAAATAGAATTTTCGGAAAATGTAAAAATAAATTTTAAAGTTTTTCGTTATCTCGACGATGAACTTCACAGCTTAGTTTCAGTAGCTTATAATATTAAAGACTCCATAATAATTTGGGATACTTAAGACACTAAAATTAACAGTTTAGATCTAGTTTCTAAATCAGTAAATTGTACTTAATGGCCCAAAGTTAACAGTAATTTAATAAGTTGATTATATTGATGGCTGATATTATAGTCCTTAATTCCTTAAGCTAGAAATGTTGGTAAATCTATAAGTGGGGGTTGCTTGATCGGTTAGTCGTGGAGCGAGTACTTGTCGCATAGCTCCGGCCATTCACCTGTAGTCTAATACCATTACGTAATAGATACATATATTAATAAGATACTTTCACCCTTATCACTTTTATACTCGTTACTTGTTACATTACATTTACAATTCTCTAAGTAAGTGAAATGATATTAACGATTTAAAGACTTCTCCGTATAACAACATTGATAAACCCTTTGGCACTGAGCTAAAAGTGTCCTTTATGAAGCGGCCTCGACCCATTTCAACCTCGTTCCCCTCGCATGAATAAATAAAAGCTCAATTTGTAACTCACCCGTTTACCAACTCATCGATACATGTCCCCGTTTCGATATTATCCCTGTTTCGCTTTGCAAGTTTGCAATAATGATAAAGAAAGCTAGTGAATTATTCTATCTACTAGGAAAATTCACTTTGATGTTAACAAGACCACAATCTCTGTGCGAATTTTCTATTCATTTTACAGTTCAGAAGCTTCTGTTAAGGATTGCTATCCGGAATACCAGATGCGGTGTTACCGAACGTTTACCGAATATGGTGATTGCAATTTTGGCAAACCAATCCCGCTCGCTGTTGCTTGAGTTGCGTGCGAGTAGTTCGACGCAAAACAACACTACAATATCAACTGCTGTCTATTGCAAAACAACACTACAATTTGTTTTAGAGAAGTTGCTCACTGAGGGTGTCGAGGTCAAGTATTGAATTATTTGAACGTGCGAGGCATAAAGAACGCCGCTCTTATCTAAGTAATAGGAATATTAATATATTTACAGAATCCAAATCAATATCATGCACATACAAACCGAGCTATATGCGTTTACTATCCCAGAAAAGGTCATACGACTAGAAACGAAAAAAAAAACTGAAAAATACTTATTCGAGATGATAACTCGAACAAAAACTTGGACGAAATAATAGAGAAGGACATAAATTCACCATCACTGAAACAAAATTTGAAATTACAGGACAACTACGAATCCAAGCAAGCGAGCAAGCAAGCTACGTCATTTGTACTAAAAAAGAGAAAGATTTTAATAAAGTACTAAAAAACTGAAGGATTATTTTATAAACTACCCATAGAGTAAACTTCCTTGATTAAATTATTGACTCTCCATTTTGGAACGAAAAGGGGAAAAAAAATCGATTTGATCAATCCGGTCGGATTGCAATCCATACTTCTGACCTTTCTGCATTCTGAACGATGAAATATGATTCTTACTAACTTAGATTCTGAAGCTGTAGCTGAAACTATGGTAGAAAACTGTAGGCAGCAGAATGTCGACAATTTCCAATAGGTTAATTTTTATTTAAGGAAAATGAACTTGTTTGGTTTTTATTTTAGTATAATGTATGCGGTTTTTCCGGCGTCTAAAGGTAATGTATTGATTAAAGTATAGATTTGCGTGCGTAGCGGCAGCGCAGGGCTTTGTGAGCGGTCAAGTAATTCGGGAAGTGAATGTGTTTTACGATTTGTGGTTAATTCTTCATTATTTATTTATTTACCACTAAATATAGCAACAATTACGGAATCATCTAACGCGATGCTATAAAATACAAGAAAAAGAACAATTAAATTAATAGTAATATTAAACTATTATATAGCTATAATCATATTCATGAAATAGGCATTAGGCACTACATTTAAATTTCAATGCAGTGGTTTAATACCTTCGGTAGTATTTATTCATCCGTTCCAATTAGATTAGACTCGATTACCATAATAATTGAGTGATGATGTGATGTATTTTAGCTAAACGTATCGTGTTCGAATACGCACTCCACATTTGCCTAATCGAGTTGGGCACGAACTTGGCTATGGTATAAAGAACGCTCGCCCAATTTGAACATCTGCGATATGATAATACAATATGCGTAAAAAAGTTCGAGGCAAATCAGACTCCAAACTAGCTCAGTTTATAACTTCATCATTCTAACGTTTAGTATCAAGTCCAGCTTCAATCAACAAATTAAGACGGACTTTTTGCATTTGGCTGTTCGGTCGTGTCGGGTAAGTCGCCAATGAGTCATTCAGGGAAACCCTTTCGTGACTCAACTCGTTATCGACTACAGGCATTGAGTCGAGTCGACACTCGCCCTGTGTATATTGATAATGTCCTTGTTGCCACAATTGAAACATTGTTTGAAAACAGACAGATGCATGTGCGTTATTTTTATTAAGCGCTTTCGGTGTGCTTTTATAAATTGACTAGCTTTTGCCCGCGAGTTCGTCTGCGTAGAAGTCGAAAATGGTTCTAATAGGATTTTTAATTGTTTTTTTAACGTTATTCATTTTGTTCAACCATATAAATTATTTTGTTAAATTGTTTGAATTCTTGAAAGATATAACAATCTTTATTATAATTTAAAGGTCCTTCCCAAGCCTTCACTACTTGACACCACTTCTACTAAGGAATTGACATCGTGCCTTGTTTTGGGGTAGTCTCGCCGGTTATTGTGTAAGCCTTCAGACTTTTGAGGCTAAGGCAACCCGTACTGCTGTAGGCTTTGTCCTCCTCATGCAGGTTCTCCTATTGTGACCACACATTTACTGTAGATTTCATCTGCTAGATGTTCATCTAAAATGCCAGACAGCCTTTCCACTTGTCACTTGTCTTCTGATAGTATTCAATTAAATAACGTTCCCGTGAAAAAGAAAGAGTCCGTGTGCTATCTTGGGTTTGTCTTAGAGAGGAATTTTTCATTCATTGAACACATAAAAACCGTCGGTGAAAAAGCTAAAATTAACTTTATGCCATAACGAGAATATCTAAATCTACGTGGGGTTTATCATTTAACTCTAAAGACGATCTATGGGGCTACTTACTTGGGGTGTATGTGCTACGGGGCACTAGTTTGGACCGATAGGGCCACCATAAGAGCGGCACGACGTAAATTACTTCAAAGCCAGCGGTTGGCCTTGATTTTTTTTTGTGTAAAGCGTATAGGACGGTTAGTACTGAAGCCTTACCGGTACTGGCAAGGGTACTTCCAGTCGATCTTGAAGTGCAGCGCCGAGCATCAATGTACTACTGCGCACGAGAGACCGCGGGCGCAGACTTTTTAACGCAACGTGACCGTGCTAAAATAGCTAGATTACTTAAACCACAGACTGACGTCTGGGAGGAACTTTTGTCTGAATGGCAATGAAGGTGGGATAATTCCATCAAAGGCCGACACCTCCACCAGTTCTTTCCATCCGTTCGTGAGCGGCTGGTCAGGACATGGCTGGAGGTGAATCACTGTGTTGCCCAATTTCTCACAGGTCATGGTAACTTTAAGAGTAAATTATTTTCCTTCAAGCTTGTTGTCTCGCGTTTTTGTCAATGTTCTACATCTGACTGCGAATTTGAACAATCTGCACATCACATATTATGGGAGTGTAGTCTTTGGCAGAATGGACGTAATATTATGTTAAAGAGTGTACAGGTCAAATCCGGAGTTATTTACTATACGGACCTTGTAGAAACTAGAACAAATTTCCGTGCGTTCAAGCATTTTTGTCATACCTATTATTGGATTCAAATATAACAGCTCACAACTTGGGACCCAGTAATATTAATGACAATAATATCCGTGGTGCTAGGCAACTGGGCTTATCCCAGTTGCATACGTCCCTGTGTGCCTATTGGCCTTGTTCTATTCTGTCTCCTGCTAATATGGAGGGGAGTGGAAATAATGTTTTTCCTACTCCTCCGCTATTATTTTCTGATTAATTTCGTTGCGGGATCCAAGACAGTTAAATCGTTTCTCTGTGACTTCGTCGAGCTTCATTGTCTCGGCGCTTTTCTTGTGGTCGCCACTGTTGATTCTTGCTTTCAGAAGTTACAGTGGTATGGGAATAGTATGGCGGGATTGTCCCAATTTATTGTCTTCTGATAGGCTGTTCCTGTATATTACAGAAGGAATTAGTGCGTCAGTAGTCTCACAGAATAGTTACCAGCATTATAGAAAAAGTTCACAAAAAGTTGCACTTTAAATGACGAATGAATATGGATCTTCATTTGGATTTGGTATCTCAGCACATTTATGTTCATCCACCATGTCAAGCGAAATTCGGTTAACCATCCAAAATATGTGTGCATAAGGCCTTTTACCTTTGGTAATGATAAAAAATAATGGCACTTCTACCATTATTTTCTTAACTTTGAGGTGAAAAATCCTGGGTATTCATCAATCATCAACAGCCTATTAATTGTTCCCATTGCGGGGACACAGTCCTCCTCTCTGTTTGAGACGGAATGTCGTGTCTATCATATTTTTTTGGCCAGACAAAAGCTTCTCCGTGATTTCATCCCATCGAGGATTGCAAGTAAATTTTAAAAAGAGAGCGGTACGACCGTAGCACTTACGCCATGTCGTCTTGTGTCCGCTCATGCATACAGCGTGGCCCCCCAGTAAAAGAAGGCAGCACTACCTTTTGACCCAGCTGTGTCAAAATGTTATTTAAATCAAATGTAATTAAGGAGTATTGATATCAACTTCGAAGCAAATCACTCCCAAAATAACTTTCTACGTCTTTTTAACCCCGTTAGGGGGTAAATATCAATAAAATACGAAACACGTCTTCCGTCAATTCTGTTAAAAAAGATTTTTGAAAAATTTGAAGTAGATTGGACCAAGGAATCACGTTGTCCCATACAAACTTTGCCCCTCTTTTTCACCCCCTTAGGGGTAGAATTTCGGAACATCCTTTCTTATCGGATGCTTACGCCATGCAAAGAACACACCCTCTAAGATTCAAGTCTCTACGATCAGCGGTTTAGGCTGTGCGTTTATCCGTCAGTCATTCAAGACAAAGCATTTTATGTATATGATTGATAACTTAGAACTAGAAGACTGGTAACAGATTACACTGTTACAAATATTATGTAGGTTCAACTTTCGACACCGTTGGATATTTCACAATTTGGACATCCCGAACCGAAATGGCTTCAGTTGTTGACGAAAGACAGACGACATAAAGCTTACAAAAGGAAAATCGGGAGTTACAATTTAGACATAAATGAGCGTACGGAACTTTACGAGCGGCATCAAATTAATAAAGGATGTTGTTTCTAGTAAACAAACAATTCTTGTTCACGACTTCAAGCAATTTTGAATTCGGATATTATCATTAAATTTTTTAGTGGAACAAAATGTCGTCATGTTTTGTGTGGCAGCGTACATTGGCTTGGCGCCAGAATATTTCACCCATTATACATTGCCCCGGCGGTCACAAAAGAAATGAGATCAATCACAATACTAGGGACCAATAATACCGATGTCTCTTAGAGACGGTATACAGCCATCGATGTTATACATTTTCGCTCAGTAACAAAAGCAGGAAACTGTAGGCTGTATTGTTGGAGTATTAAAATGTTTATTAACAGTTTTCCTTAAGGAGTTCGTTTTTGCTTGACGAAGTCTTAAGCTAAATCTTTATATAAAAGGGTGTAAAAGTACCCTTAACGCAAACGAAGGGATATATTAAAATTACATAACCACCTAAGAAAAATATTTATCAACCTGGATTTATAAAGCCGGTCGATATAGACTCGTTCGGTTAAGACGTACATCATTATAATAATATGATGTACACATATCGGAGACGGAAATTAATGGGTCCGTCATAGGAGGACACATCAATAAAGTCATGAACGGCGCCATGTTAGATTTGAGATAATCTTAATAATTGATTGAACTTGTACACGTTATAATGACTTAATTACTGATGGTTACTGATTCGTAGGTAGGTTTTCCAACGAAGTACACTTTATTTGTGCTAGCCTAGTCGAGCAGATCTGAGAAATTGCCTTCCATTTATTTAGTTAACCTTGTACAGAAAATGCTGCAGAGGGTATCTAATAATCTGCTTGCAGTACTATCTGCAAAGTCGCTGCTTGTACATCTTCCGAAAGGGGTTATCCACAGTTGCGGTCCCAGGACAGACAGACCCTTGAAGTACCCCGATCTTTATATCGAAAAACATTGAGTAAGATCGTCGGTCGATTTTTTCGTCTATAAAAATGATTTTAAGAGGCAGTAGAGGTAATGTTGAAGCCTGTGATAATGTTTGTCAACGGTACATCCGTTTGCCGTTTGCCTGTTCGCATATCAAGGAGTTCAGCTGCGTTGCGATTCTTTTATCTAACGCATTTCTTCTCTTGTGTTGTTATCTCGTCTTCACCCTATGTATGCACCTGTTCCACTGTTGCCAGAACATTATTGATCGCTGAACAAAAAATTCGTAGTGGTTGACTTTTGGAGGTCTCTCCACTCAAATATTAGCCTACAGATTTGATCTTTTTCATAGTCATAGGTAAAAGCCCAAGTTGATCGAAAACTAAAATATCTCCTTATAAATATAATATATTTAAGTTTCTTATGCGCACCGTAGTCCTTTAATGGAACTAGAGAATGGAACTACTGGGATACGGCGAAAGTTTGTGTGTTCTATCAGCCTTGTTGCAAAAAATTAGGCTTACTTGTCTTAGAACAAATAAAATAATTAACTTGAACGTGTATCTTATTTTTATTATCTGTTTTCATGTTTGTCAATGAGGATAAATTGTACAGCGACTACGATTAGTCATAAATAAAATAAGTATTTCTCAAGGCTATGAAAGATGACTGTCTGCATAATAACACAGACTTGTGTGGCTTGTTTTCGTGGAACATTCTGTGACACATTGACTTGAATAGGATTTATGTTCGATTCGTTTATTTCATTAAAAGCAACATTAAGCACGGTCTTTATAGCTGCTCTTATTCTGTTTATCTTCTCATGTTTTTGAATGGTGTCTGCTGCATTAGCTGACGACGATGTAGCGAGCATCCGTCTAGACGTCTTTTGTTGCACCTTGGGCACATTTTTATCTAGAAAAGGTTGTAGACTTCACTCATAACGTTTTTCTGTAGTGGCTTGTCACCGGCATGTGAATGATCATGCATTTTTAAATTCTTAATCATTCCTAGATCAAAAAAGACATGATTTGCTACAATTTTATAGTAATGATTATTCCACGCTATTGTGATTTCATCATAATTTGAGGCTTTAACTGACCCCGTCGGGGCTGCGGGACGTTGTAAGAGATACCATGGCCTCGACATAAAGGGCTAAAAAGGAACATGGGTGGTTTTTAGTCAGTAGAAGGCTCACTCACACACTCCCTTTCGCTCTGCCCAAGAGCGGGAGGGGTTATTTGACGATTTCCCACCCCAAAAAAGGCTTTTACTGACAAGTTGGTTTAATACACAAGTAAATGGGATAGTAGCGGCCGCAAGGTGCGAAAGGGTTCGCGTGTTGAGTAATTATTATCGGCAGCTGTCTACGTCCACGCTCCCCCAAACATGCACGCGATCGCAAAAAACGAATTTCGCCGTTTACTCTCTATCCGACCGCGAACACCCCGTATAGTGGTCAAAGCCGCAGACTCCGCGCATGAATAAAAAGCGGGTAAACAAAAATCTTTTTTGCGGTTGCGGTTTACCTTTACCAAGTGTACCAGACCGTGAACAATCGGCGTGAATTATCATGTGGAGCATTTATGAAAGAGGCTGTTTGTAAAGCGAATCGAGGTGTAATAATGGCGGCAAGCTATGCTCCGAGCTGTCATCGTAAAAGGATTGTGTTGTTTGCAAATTGTTCTTAATAGCCCTTCGGGTTATTGCGTGGTTGCAATCTCTTTTTGAACGACACAATCTACGGGAAACATATGTCGCAAACAAGAAAACATGTTTAAAATTCGTTATAGCAAGCATAAAAGAAATTACACGTTCAGTTAACTAGGTTAATGAGTAACCCAATGATGTATGACTTCTAATATTGCGTGATGTAGAGAGCATCGAAGCTCAAAGAGGTTTAGAAATGAAATATCGATTGACCGCACTGAAGTCAGTTAGCCGTTTCATTAACCCGCTCGAGTTAGGGACTTGGGGTGCGATCACGCTTGACTAGAAGCTTTTGCATCATGCGCTTTCATTAAATACGCTTTCAAACGTTTACATGAATCACTGCGTCCCCTCTCCCATTAGTTCAAACACGCTTTATTAAGTGAAATCGGCTTTTGCTGAATAATACGCAATTAAGTTTTGTGTGCCTATGCAATTGTTTTACGCGGCTATGATTTACTTTGGGGATGCAGTTTGAACATTTATGGATAAATAAGCAGTGTTTTTAGAATTTTGATCACGCCTGCTCTTGCTATCGTTTGAATGTCAAGGCTAAAGGCTTACTACTTTCTCAAATATGAGCGTCACTCAAGGCAGCATAACAACCAATTTTACCCAACCTCGTATATCAATCAAGCTACGTGATAGCAATTTAGTCAAGAACCCTCATTACGTGTAGTTTGGTTCCCAAGGTTTAGTGGTGCTGAAACTTGTGAAACGTTCTGTTAACCCGAAAATCTATCTATATTATATTACTCCCACATGTTGCACTTCTACCGAATCAATTATTTGTTAAAACCTAATATTTATATTTTTGTTGCAGTCCAAGCGGCACGGCATTGAGTACTCTTCCACAGTTACGAGAATATCTTCAAACAACTGGCACTTGTAAGTGTGGACTTCCATGCCCATTGAGGCCGGAAACCGCCTTCAGTTTTGATCCAAAGGTAATTATCAATTAACTTTTTTTTTAATTATAATAATTAAAACCCTTTAATTTTTTCCGCGAATAATACCAGCTGAAGCAGTGATGGTTTCAGTTCCAATGAGGTTCACCGATACATTCCATAAAGCAATTCATCGGCAAAAGGAATGCCTGTTGTCGAGCCGTTCCACTTTTTCTGCTCTGGGAATGTTTCGATCGCAGCCGGTTACCGAGTCGCGTTAAAACTTTTTACGTCTCCTTGCCGATCTTACCAAGCAAAAATGTGTCATTTAAATCCATTTATGAATGTTTATGGTTCAAGAAGTACAGCAAAAAGAGGTATTATTCTAGAGATATTATCAGCAAAATTTGTGTTTCCTTACATTGTATCTGATGCAAAAAGTAAAAATATTTATATAAATTATTTCACAACATTGCTTAAAAAAAATGCTGCAGTTTTAAACTTGCGTAATTTATCGATTTAGTCAAGACGTCGTCAGCTCCTCTAGTTTGACAAAAAAAACTAGTTTGTTTCTTATTGAAATTGTATTAATAAAATATTATAAACGTTTCTGTATAATGGAGTGAAGGGCCGACTCCGCACAGAAGGCGATGCAAGACATTAATAAATTAGGGCAATTATCATGTCAGTGTCACCTTGACATATAGTGAGGACGATAAATTGTGAGCTAAAATAGTTTGATATTATTTAATGTATATACATATAAATATATAATTGCGGCTAGAATAATTAATTTTGTTACAATGGTTTTGACAGTGTCTGATGATTAGCATATAGGTACTTAATTATTCGGTTTGGATGACATATCAAATATGTAATTTACTTGTTTTTGTCTAAATTGCATCATTAGGTACTTACCAAAAAACTCAAGCGGCCTTCTTACAAAAGTGGTTAAACCTGGGTTTAACTTAGACTTGGTTTATCTCGCATGCCGTCTTACTTCGATAATATTCAAAAGAAAGTGACGGCATGCGAGATAAACCAAGTCTAAGTTAAACCCAGGTTTAACCACTTTTGTAATAAGGCCGAAGAAGTTATGTATGAACAACGAAATTTTACGAAGGGAGAGTATTTGTATAGTAGTGTAGAGAATGTAGAGAGATTATGGAGAGTTTTAGTATTGTAATAAAAAAACCAACTTTATTTTTACTTTACAAATACGGTCTATAAAGAGGAAATCGGAGCTGCAGTTCTCCATTCAGCAATACATACATAATCTACATTCGAATAATTTCTTTGAATATTGTACTTGTTTTTCATGTAAAATCACATAACAAAAACAACGAGTATAAGTATATAATATGGAAATAACTAAGTGTAAGTCTTTACAAATCTCTACCAAAACTACAAATAATCCACAAAATAACATTCATTTTAATATTGAGAATATATTTACCTCGGGCACACTTTGCAGTTTGGTAAGAGCAACTTTGAGAGGGAAAGTAATAAAAGAATCCAGCTGGGCTGGGCAGCGTTTGGGAATCTTCGTCGGGTCTTCTTGTCACGCATTCCACAGAACCGATGACCGATGGAGTAGACGTGATCTTAAGGTGAAAGCGTCAGGATAGCCGCGAAATTCAAATTTTCTTACGTTTTTTGCAATTTGCAGGCCAGTGCTAGGTTGTATGTTGATTGAAATGTTGGACGCGAGTGTAAGACGTATGTAGTTACAGAATTATAATCATCAAAATCATCAATACAACCCTCCAAGTTCATATAATTCGAGGAATGACTTTGACCTCGAAAATTGCAAAAAACGTAAGAAAATTTGAATTTCGCGGCTATCCTGACGCTTTCACCTTAAGTGGAGACCGCGAATCGGCAAACGTAATAGAGCAACAGTCTTCGACGCGACGACCAGACCTTCGTTATTTTATAAAAGCTGAAAGTTGGTCAGTGTCCCCTATTCAGGTAAGAACGACCAGCGAAAATAGAGTTTGGGCTGTGGTTACTTTGGCAGTTAACAGGTAGTAAAGGTGTATAAAATAGTACCTTACTTTCGTTAAAGTATAAAGCTCGATTTTTTTTACAATATCTTTGGGATAACTTAAAAAATCTCGTCATCCATTGCCGGACACTTCTGTTAGTTGCGACATCAAACTTTGTTTTTTATTGTCTACATTTATCATATTAACTCTTACAAAAAATCTTTTTGTAAACTAAATCCGAGTTTCGGAGTCATTTTATAAAATCGAAAATAACCTCAAAACCAGGCAAGGCAGGCAGGCAGGCCAGGTAGGTATTGTAGGGAAACCTCTACGATGCGAAGTCAGTCGAACTGTCAAAATCAACTGGTTGTGTGAACTCCATGTATAGGGAGTAAAACAATATTCATACTTTTATACTTTAAATTAAATTCCATCTTCATAAATCAAATCCCAGCCGCATAATGTCGTAAAAAATTATGAAAATAATTACAATAACATTTTGATCTTGAAACTGGAGAATTCTTGGTACGAGTTTCGGTCATTGTCTTTCAATAAATTATGATTGTTCTCGCATGATGTTGAGGCTGTGCTGATTACTATAAACAAAAAAAACCGTAGGCGTTCCGTTCTTTGGGGAACCTACCTACTTACACGTCATGACTCAAAATTAGCTCATCATCTTCGGACAGTCAATGTAGCACCAATGGGAGTAGTCTACGAAGATTCGAATTTTTCACGAGGAACGTTAGCTGTTAGGTTCTCCTTCAATACTATAAACACATTCGAATCGCAGCGTTGCTCTGTATAGCTTCATTTTAAAACTTTAATTATTGAACCGTTTTCTATCTTAACTAGATGTATTCTGTGAACCACTTTACGATTCATATACAAAAACAAAAATATATCAAGGATTAAGGGGGTCCCCCATAGGGCACGCCACGATAGTGGCGGTAAGTCCCCTCTTTGAGGAGTGGCTTGAGAGGCGCCACGGCGCCCTCACCTTCCGTCTGACGCAGGTCCTCACCGGACACGGTTGTTTCGGGAGGTACCTGCACCGAATCAGGCGGGAGGAAACGCCCGGATGCCACCATTGCGAGGATCGGCCGGAGGACACGGTGGAGCACACAGTGGAGGTGTGCCCCGCTTGGGCGGAGCCCCGCCGTGTTCTCGTGGCGGCGATCGGCGGCGGCGACCTCTCGCGCCCGGCCCTGGTGCAAGCCATGGTCCGGGGCGAGGAGGAATGGGACGCCGTCGCCTCCTTCTGCGAAGCAGTGATGCTGGCGAAGGAGGTGGCGGAACGCGAGAGGGAGAGAACCTCTCGTCCCAGCCGCCGCGGGAGGCGCTCCGGGCGTCGGGGGTCCCGCGATGACCTCCGGCCACCGTAGACGCGGGCCTGTGGACGGTGAGTGATGGGCTAACTCGCCGTCCGTCCGTCTCACGACGAAAACAGGCCGTGTCGACGGCGCGTTCGTGTTCCACGCGCGCCTCAAAGAGATGTCAGCAACATGGGAGGGGCCCGAAAGGGCCGACGCCTGTCGGGGCCGCGGGTAGTCCAACGGTTATCGCGGCCTCGACATAGAGGGCGAAGAAGGAACATGGGTGGTTTTTAGTCAGTAGAAGTCTGACACTCCCTTTCGCTCTGCCCAAGAGCGGGAGGGGTTATTCGATGATTTTACACCCACCAAAAAAAAAAAAAAAAAAAAAGGGGGTCCCCCATGGGCCGCGGGTTGTGCACTAGTTATCGCGGCCTCGACATACAGGGGTAAGAAGGAACATGGGTGGTTTTTAGTCAGTAGAAGTCTGACACTCCCTTTCGCTCTGCCCAAGAGCGGGACCCCTTATTTGATGATTTTCCACCCGCACAAAAAATAAAGGGCGTCCCCCTTAAATGAATCTGGAACAATTTTTTTCACCAAACCTATACGTGTGGGCCTGTACGACTTTTTTCCTCAAAGTCAATCATTTGAAAGATAGACACTTACAAAGTGGTAAAATGTGTCTGGCAGGGGGTTGCAACTGTCTGAAGTGTCCGGCAATGGATGACGAGATTTCTTAAGTTATCCCAAAGATATTGTAAAAAAAATAGCTTTATACTTTAACGAAAGTAAGGTTGGTATTATTTTATAAACCTTTACTACCTGTTAACTGCCAAAGTAACCACAGCCCAAACTCTATATTCGCTGGTCGTTCTTACCTGTATAGAGGACATGCACAGACCAACTTTCAGCTTTTATAAAATAACTAAGGTCTGGCCGTCGTAGGCTCTTGGGCTATAAGGTGGGACGCCCTCAGACTCGGTGGAGCGATCATCTGTGCAGAGTGGCTGTCAGCAACTGGATGAGAGTTGCCGAAAATGGAGCTGAATGGCGTAATATTAAAGAGACCTATATCCAGCAGTGATGATGATGAATAAAGGGTGACATAATCTTGCTCCTCGATCTCTTTTTATCGCTTAGGAAGGGACGTTAAAGTGACGTGCGCATTCGCTGAGAGATGCCCAGATACTGTTCTCCTAATTACGTGCCGAGCATGTGCAGCGCGATAGAGATGGAACATACCTTGATATTTATTCATATAATTGTGTCCTATCTTTTTGCATGACACGCGTGTGCGTATTTCTTATATTTTATGATCGATATACTATTAAAAACCAACTTCAAAAAAAAGTAAAAAATTAACTTCACAAGTCAACTTCTTAAGTCGGTGATATTTGTTCCAGACTTCAGAAGCAAATTTTTCTCCTGAAGTTATTTTTCACGTTTTTGTGTTTTTGAAGTCTTTTTTTAGGAAAAACGTTTTTTTTTATTTTTCCATTTTTAGTTGTAATACCCTATACAAATATTTACTATGCATTTAACATTCAACCAAGAAAACTAACCCGTAACCTTCCCTTCCAATTTCAACTCCTAAACGTTGAGGAGTAGTTACTTCCATAATCAGCTCACCTAGATAACCTGAAAGAATACAACCATTTAAACGTCCCAATAATATTTTATTAAAGAATTTTTCTCCATCTCCTAACTGTTGAGGAGTTATACCTTCCATCATCAGCTCATCAACATGAAATGATGACTGCTAGATGCGAATACTTGAAAAGCTTTAGTTAAAGCACAAAATACGTGCCTATAAAATTTGAGGGTTGTCCTCCATTTCTTTGGAATTCTATCATCAAATCCTGATTTCCTAATCATGGTACCCACCACTCTTGAGATATCTCCTTTCCCACAAAAAAATATTTTTTATGTCGGTTCAGGCGTCTTCGAGTCGAATCGGTGAATATAGGTACATTAAAAAGATTCGGACGAATTGAAAACCTCCTTTTTTAAAATCGGTTAATGAGATTTACATTCTATCATCAGGTCAACCTAATAGCCTGGAAAGAATACAACTATCGGTCCATAAGTACGTATAATTTACCTTCTATCATCAGGTCAACCGAACGAACGAATTGAAAACCTCCTTTTTTAAAATCGGTTAATGAGATTTACATTCTATCATCAGGTCAACCTAATAGCCTGGAAATAATACAACTATCGGTCCATCATCAACATCAACAGCTTATTTTAATGTTCCCACTGCTGGGACACAGGCCTCCTCTTTTTGAGAGGAAATGGGCTATAATCTACCACGCGGGCCCAGTGCGGATTGGTAGATGTCACATGTCTTCGAATTGTTTGGTTCTTAGACATGCCGGTTTCCTCAAGATGTTTTCCTTCACCGTTTTGAGAGCAGCGGTGATGAAATAAATTACACAAAGTAATGTGCCTGCCTGGGTTTGAACCCACGACCTACTGTTCGTAAGTCGGGGCCGCCACCGCTGGGCCACCGCTGCTCTCGGTCCATAAGTACGTATAATTTTGAAGGAATTTTCTTTCAACTCCTAACCGTTGAGGAATTGCACCTTCCATCATCAGCGCATGCACATGGGATTATGATTATCAGACGCAAATACTTGATAAGCTTCAGAAAATATATGGGAAACGTAATCAGTGCCTATAACATTTATGGGTTGCTCTCGATTTCTCAGGGATCCCATCATCAGATTTTAACTTGGTGACAATGGAACCACCTCGGGAGTAAACCCTTTCAAACACAGAAATAATTTTTAAAATTGGTATAACTAAACAATGATTACACTTGTCACAGTACAGTAATAATAAAATATATTGGTATTATTTGACCGGCAACATTGGCAATATTGCCAATGTTGCTGGCAATTTCGGTATATTACCGGCAGTGGCAACATTGCCACCAGGCACATCACTAGATACGTCCCTGTCATTTCCTTTTCTTCAGCAAATATTATGTGAAGATGACCTTCCAACAATGAGAAAAAATACCCCATTTTTTTAGTCTTGATCAGAGGACTACTAGCCAAATCCGAAAAGTTTTTAAGATAAAAAAAAACGAAAGAAAGACAGACATACTCTTTCCTGAAATAATGTCAATAGTAATTAAATCGGCTTTGTTTTGAAGGACAAAAATAAAATATAATACAAAACGTTAAGGACGTTGTTACCTTTTTCTACAAATAACATTGGTTTTTAGGTACCATTTTAACGTATATACAATCGCAAATGTGAAGATATCATGGTCTTCATTTAAAGATAATTTATTCGCCTCCAGATTGACATCAGAAGAATTGTATGACGTCATACAAAATTTTCGCACAAATACGTTTTTCCCATCACGATAATCGCAGAAATTGTAAAAAAGTAGGGTCCGAATAGGTACCATTTACCATTTTAGTTAACTTTTGCGGTGCTTATAGTCCTTTAGATGTGATGATATTTTTTTTGTATCTAAATCAATGTATTTTTAAATTATTAGCTAAACTAAAAACACTTGCCAACTTCTTCCTACATTTTGCACTCGCGGTTCATCATTCCGCGCTCAGAAGCGCTCGTGGAAGGACGGGTGTATAAAAAATAAATACGATAAAAGATTCAGTGTAGGTACGTACAGTACGATCAAATTATCTTGACAGGTCTGAACATAGGCTCTGCGAACTTTTGCGCATGTATACTCGCGAAGAAAACTGTTATTGCCAGATAAAGAAATATACGATCAAAAAATACCTAATACAGTGAGAAAATACAAATGAAATAAATATCAAAACACTTTTAGATACCTGATCTACATTTTTAACTCCATTTTCTTTTTCCCCTTTCATATACTGAGTTAAATCGTAAATATTTTTTCTCGCCTGGCGATTTCAAACACTACTATACTTTGGTGGCATATTTGACGAAATAAGTGCCCACTAACTTTTCTAACAAATAATAAAAAATAACAGTAATATTAAAAACAACAAACAAAAACACAACGAAAACTTTTCTAATCGAATGTGCTCAAGACAGAGATAGCAACACAAACACCAAACAAATGCTGTCGTGTGACTGAGATATAATACCTCGTACCGAATATTGCCGAACTTGCACGAAGGTCACGAAGTTAACAAAAAGAGATGTGCATGTGCATGTGCAATGGGTGTCGTTTAATCGATTATTCTTCGAATCGATTGAAATTAAGTAATAAAAAGATGTTTCTATTCAATTATAAATTGAGGTTTTAAATATTAGTAAACATTCGTTATTCAAGAAGTCTGTAATAGATTTCTAAAATATAAGTAAATCATGTCTTTTACAGAGGAAACATAATGTTCCTACACATTTTTTTTGTAATAAAGACGAAAACTCAATTATTAATGATTAAATTCACTTTATTAGTTAATGTATTCACTTAAATATCTTCTAAACACTAATAATAACGTATTCCAAATAAAACTAATCTATTACGATATTTGATCGTATAAAGGATTGATTGTGTTTATGTAAGGTGCATCTCTAGCCTAGACTACCGCCCCCCGAACTTCACCTCATGTCACCATTTGGTTCCTAATAAATGTTACTGCGCAGCGTTCTGCACGAAGTTCGGACCTGCCAAGATAATTTGTTCGAACTGCCGTCGTCGGTTGCCACGGTAACCGACGATGGAAGGAGTTGATACTTTTTAGGACTGAGATAAAAGTTCATACTTTTATTAGTAGAATGTGATTTAGAAATTATGTTGGGCAAGACAGGAATTTGGATGGGTGGGGTTAAGCAGTTGTTGACAAGGTTCAGAAATGGATGGGTAAGGTCAAGCTATCGGCGGTAAGGTTTTTAAATGGATGAGTCAGGTCAAGCTGTCGACGGAGAGGTTTGGAAGTGGATGGGTAAGGTCAAGCTGTCGGCGGTGAGGTTTGGAAATGGATGGGTCAGGTTAAGCTGTTGGCAGTGAGGTTTGGAAATGGATGGGTCAGGTCAAGCTGTTGGCGGTGAGGTTTGGAAATTGATGGGTCAGGTCAAGCTGTCGACGGAGAGGTTTGGAAGTGGATGTGTAAGGTAAAGCGGTCGGCGGTGAGGTTTGAAAATGGATGGGTAAAGTCAAGCGGTCAACGGTGAGGTTTGAAAATGGATGGGTAAGGTCAAGCTGGCAGCGATGAGGATTGGAAATGGATGGGGCCCAATTTTATTCCAGTATCGCGTTAATTTTGGCCATATACACCATTAAGGGTCCGACAAGCATGGTCCTACGATGCACCGTTTCCGAGTTATGGGAGTTTAAAAAAATTATTGTACCAAAAAAAAAAGTTAAATTCATTGACTCGAAAACCGAGTGTCCTAGACGAAAAATGACCGAAATTTGAACCCACCTTTGCTACCACCTGACACCGTGATATTATGAGCATAACACACAATATGAATTTGAACTAATTTGAAGTCTAAAATTCAGGCTTCTAGTTTTATCCACAACGAAGTTATAGGAGGTCGAAAATGGCCTGAACTGGTTCGAGAAAAGGATAGTACGGCCGTGCCGCTTTATTGCTCGACTTGGCGGGGGCGCTGTCGTGCCCCCAGATTTAAACTCTCGCATGTCTCCAGTTCGTGTGCTCTTGTATGTGGTACCTAATTCAAGTTACAACCTGTTATCGATAAAATTGTCACCAAATAAATTACTGTCGAGTTTTTTTGTTTATTAGTAATAAGTTGAGAACCTGTTTGCAAAAGACCCGGTTTTCGTTTTGAAGACACTTAACACAAGCTAAACATTTTGTATTCAAAATCAATGTAAGATTATCAGAAATGCGTAGGTTCTGAAGATATTAATGAGTAATCCTCCAAATAGTACTTCTACTTAGTAATCGTTAAACATACAACTTTATGTTTTTAAAAGTGTAAATTATTCTTGTATGTTCAACCCAAAGCATGACTTCAATCTTCTTTTGTACTTGTAATTTAACTCTAATTACACTTCATTCATTAATTACCATGATCATGTTCCACCGTAATTACACGGAATTCGCGAGTGTTTGTGTAATGTGTACACAGAATGTAATTTACATTTGGTAAAGCTAGATCCACGTGCTGTCGATAACAAGAAGAGCATTATACATAGTCGAGTGGCCACATTATATTTATTCAGAGCACACTGCCATTGCCTAACAAGTGACTCGTTATTTTACTCTAGTTTGTCCCACTTTGTTTACAATGGCCTCGTTATGCAATTTGGGCTATTTGCATTACTTATTCTTTCTCATTTTCGTATTTTTCTAAATCATACCGAGGAGTTCTGAAGGGTTTTTCACTTAACTTTGTCGTTCATTCATACTATACTCATTCATTTCTACACTCAAAGCTGCACCCCTTTGGTGGGTCGCAAACATTATATTTATTCAGAGCACACTGCCATTGCCTAACAAGTGACTCGTTATTTTACTCTAGTTTGTCCCACGTTTTTTACAATGGCCTCGTTATGCAATTTGGGCTAGTTGCATTACTTATTCTTTCTCATTTTCGTATTTTTCTAAATCATACCGAGGAGTTCTGAAGGGTTTTTCACTTAACTTTGTCGTTCATTCATACTATACTCATTCATTTCTACACTCAAAGCTGCACCCCTTTGTTGGGTCGCAAATCAAATTGTCAAGCCATTCAGCATGTTACGGGATGGACTGTGAAGTGCCTTTAACATTCCGTCTCGTTCGTACAGGCGATCCAATAAAGGTGAGCCTTCGTAGTTGCATTTGTACGACGGACAAGTTAATTCTGTCAAAGCTTGCTGCGACCTCCGCGCATCGCCTTTGTATGCACTTGAAATGTACAAATTGCACCGCGGCCGGTGGGGGTGGGGGGAGTTCGGTGCACTCGCCTGTATCCCCACACTCTCGCACTTTCATCGATTCCTCTTTGTTCCATGCATTCGTCTTAAGATACACTCGGCGACATCTCGATTTCACATTGAGTTGAAGCACTGATCCACTTGTATCTGTGCCTATCTTCGATGTTTGATCGCTGCCTATTTTAGTCTTCGGTTGACATCCACCATGCCCAAGATAAATGGTGGAGAACATAGGGCTCTCCACTATTTATCTTGGGCTCTAAACAAAAAAAAACAGAAAATAAATAAGCACCAAAAGAAAACTGAAGAGGTGATAAAGCAAAGGACAATAGAAGGCTTTATCATATTGATGGGTGCTGTGATCAAACTAATAATAATGTTTAGTTTGAATATTTTACTACTACGGTATCAAACTTGCTGATCAACGTCATTCCAAAAAAAGAAATTCGGCGCTGGATGACAACTGTGCACGTCTATTTGAGGGTTTCTAGAAATGCTGACACAAGAAAAAGTTCTACATTACCGATAACTAGATTTTTGAAATTCAGATGACGTTTTCACTCCATAGCTACTTATTATGCATAATTTTCTCAAGCGCTGTATTGATATCGCATCATTAATACGAGCCTAGTGCATATTTTAAAAGTAGGTAAAGAGACAATCTCGCAATGTGATTATTGTAACCATGAGGTGTTGCTTCTATTAATTTTCTAAACACCTTTAATGGTCAGCCCCATAACAGCTGATGCGACGTGATATAGATAACTATGTATTAGTTACATCTGTCTATTATTGCTTTGAAATAGAAGAGTCCAAGATCCGTCATTACCAGGAAATGGTTAAGACTCAATTTACTGTAAAATAACTCGTTAGGTTTATTATTTAGCCTGTACTGTCCCACTGCTGGGAGGCCTCCCCCAATTCCTTTCCACAGATTTTATACTGCAAAAAATGTCTGTGTATCAACTCTAGATATTCATTCCGTTTAATATCTCGTAAATGAATATTACCATTTGAAGGAGGATGGTTGCCATTAAACTTATTATTCAATTCAACCCATAAACTTTCCCGTTTACTCCTTCTCGGGCCGTCCATAGCCATACTGATGCATACAATTCAGTAATCGCCGTCTCCGTATGTCCAGATATAGCAGTATTTATGATAACTACCTGCCTGGTAGTCGGCTCTGCATCGTGACGCTGTGTCGCGGTCCTTGCCAGTCGTGAGGCAAGCGCTGACCCTCCGGCACTGACAACGATCCTATCGCGACCACACTTTCAGCTGTTGCTAAGACGTTTATAGACCATTATGCTCCTATTTATGATCGGGCGATTCGAAGCATAAATTCCAAAATATCATTTTGGATTGCTTGGCAAGAGACTTAGAAATCGTGTAGGTGTGCTAGCTTTATTAAATTTAATGAGAACAGCTTCATCACGGTATGAATTTTTATACAGCTTTCGAAATTAGCATTTGTGATCTCGTAAACTGTTTAAAATAGTGTAAAATAAGACTATGACATTCATTTTTCCAACTTAAAACTCACAACATCACCTTGGCTGGTAAATAATCTCGATTTATCGTTCGTAGTGTGGCGATAGTATCTCATTGTTTTGACTTGTCTTCATCTGAGAACAAAGAATCACGGCTCTTCCGCGTGGCAACCGCTTCAAGTGACATTTAAGCGATCGATCGAGGTCGTGATCCTTATGCTCAATGTTATTCGATTTAAATCACTACTTTCAATCGGTTATAATTATTGTACTTATGTATTGTTGGTGTATATTCAGTGTAGCGGTTTGGATTGGAAAATCATGAGTTGGTATATTTATTTTGATATAGCTGCTTTGATCAATAAACACACGTTGCATTATTTTGTTAATAATTGTATAATTGGTACTCTTTCTATAGTGTCTAAAATGGTTAAAAGCTAAAACATGATAGCAGAAAATGTACGTAGTACATTGTGCGAGCAAGTTTTAATAAACGTTTAGTCGGTCTCTAAACGCTGCCAACTTTCCAACGGTGAGGTGAAAGTGGCGACCGTGCAGGGCAGTACGTAACATTCCGAACCGATAGGAACCTCGTTTGGAATAAAGCGAGAGCTAGAACATTAAATAAATTGTATTACTTGGTACTATGGCTGTATGGTTTTGTTCACACCAATTTCTATTTAGAGTAGACTCACTGTAACCGTTTGTTGGGCTCTCTATTTTAGATAGATTAAACATTGACCCATGTAAAGCTGATGCAGCTTCAAGTGTTGTGTTGACATTTACTTTTATGGTTATGAATCTTTCGCGCTGTATTTCATGGGATTATCTAATCAAACTTATGTTCATTTAATCTTACACGTGTTTGTGAACAGGAAATATAATTTACTTGATCTTCGTGTAATAATCATAAGGTATGTAAATGAAAGTTTATGTACGCAATAATGTCCGGAGGGTTTATATCTACACAACACGCTGGCTTTATGTGAATGTGAGCCAACATGCGTGCATATGGGACAATAAAATGTATTCACCGACAGTCGTAAGCGACACGCTTCGCCGCCCCGATCGCGATGGTGAGATACGGCTAGCTAGCCACCGAAGCCGGCATTGTCTGAGCTTTGTTTATTGACCATTGTAAACCCCGGGATCAGCTCCCAATGCAGAATGGAGCCATATACTATGACAGTTCACGATGCTGTCCATCTTGCAAATGTTCCTGAGAAAATTGCCCCATTTAAAGAATTTCCTTTCATATTGAAGTTAGTTTATAGCATGTTGCTACAAAGTGGAAGTTAATTTGTCTATACAAATTAACTTCCACTTGACATGACAGCATAAATGTTTAATGATGTGTCGAGGGGACTGCAGCAACCCCCTGTGTTGCTATTCATATCGAGGTCAAGGCTATCGATATTCAATACACTTACATAAAGATAGCTGTACTGCCCTCACCCCTAGTGACGAGTATGGTTTGTTATTGGATTTGATTGTAAGGGGATACAATGATAGGTAAACAAATGCTTGGTAATAATAACATAACAAGCCCTTTGTTGATAATATTATCAACCCCTCGTTATTCCCACAGGTTTGGAGAAACATGAGTCTTTTTAGAAATTGTATCTAGCTACCCTATAGCAGTTTGCGATATCTGTTATATTATTTCGTATAATATTCCCAAGAACTAAAGTTAGATTGTTTACCTTTATTGGGTTCTCCTCGTGCGAATATTTATCTGTTTTCACAAGAGTTTGACCCAAATCACGGAAGGGTAAATCCTGCAGAATGGGTCCATTAATTTACTTTTACGGCCGCTCACCTACCGTTCAACGACAAGATAACGACTCTCAAAGCTCCGTGTAGTGAATGTCTTCTTATATGCAAATCAGACCCATTATGCGGTATAATTTGTTTATTAACCTACTTATGCATTCATTATTTACTGATTTCCTTTAAACGGTCACGTAATAACGTTGTTTAAATGGGCAACATCAACAAAATTTCCTATTTGTAATACAATCGGTGGGGTGTTTCAACGTAATTTATCAGGGCTGACGGCAACACTAACTTTGCGGAGAATGCACTGCGGCCACCGCAGTAACTGTGGGGGTGTGGAAATTAGGGAGCCGTGTTGTACCGATACAGGCAAGTTCAGCACTTGGCAGCCGTAAATGTCCCCGTTAATTAGTGGCGAGCTCCCGACGATACAGCGACAAATTGCTTGACGGATTGCGATGCCGCACGCAAATAAGATGTAAAATTGGGTGCACCACCCAATTTTAAGTGGTTTTTTTTCTATTAATACAGTAATTAAGTCTCAGAAGTATTAATTAACACTTGGACAAATTATTATCCAGAACAAAAAAAAAAACAAGTTATTGCTAGTATTATTTTGCTAATATTCTCGTACACGGAGAACGCTGTATTCAGGCTACTGTACTGTTACAAGCTATTAGTAACATTCCATCAGCTCTATTGGATATTGAGTCAAACAACGCATTCAGCTGCGATAGGTAGCTATTAATTAAACTCTAGTCATTAGTTAGCGTGCCGTGTTGGGCTCAGGACGCGTCAGTCCCACTACCGATGTAGTCGCGTCCATCACGTTGATTGGTTTCATATTGTAATAAACCAGCTGCATTGTGTTGTTCAGGCTTATCTGTCTCTATCAGAAGACTTATTGAAACTAATATTTCTCCCTTCAACTTATTACGCCTCATTTGTAAGCTGTCTCAGCTTTGGTGACTCAGCTATATTCAGCCTGTAATGTTTCCACTGTTGGGCCAAAAGCCTGCCATTGTAAGACGGGGGGCGGTATGCCACCAATCCACCATGTATGGCAGGTCCAGCCAGTGCGGCTCGGTAAGAGACAAGACTCTCACAGTCATCAACATTTCGGAAAACAAACTAAGCGAGATGTTTTGCAATCTTTATGGAGATTTCTCCATAAAAGATAGCAAAGATGCTTCATATGTCTTCATTTGCTAGCCGCACATTAATGAATCACATAAAGTCATCATTATATAGGCCATATATGAGCATCCCATTATGCTGGATTTATTATTAGCTGTCATTACGACTTACACTTCGCTGACAGTTTTGGTCGTGCTATCTATAATTCAATAGACAATGCAATAATGTAACCAATTGGGTCGTAAGTATTTGAACGTTTAGCATTTTAGAAGGCTAGTTTTTGAATTTTAATCAGTTTCTAAACCGTACATGTGACGTCATGTCTTAATTTAGTTGCAAAGTGTTGGTAAACAAGTGTGTAATTACGATAATGCTGAATTTATGTTCAGCTCAGTAAATTCCTAAAGCGTACAAGTTTCAATAAAATATCGTGCGGTAGCCATAGAATAACAATTATCTGGTATTTGGTGACCCAAAATGATGTACAAATTTCCGAAGGGATACCTCAAATTCGCATAGTCGTAATAGGTCGTTGTAATGTTTGACGATACTCGTCGAAGGTAGATAGATACCATTAAGATTATCAAAGATCAGATCTTCGATATCCTCATCAATAACTGAAATCTTAAAAACCTTAAATTAACAACACGAGAAGAAAATACGATTATAATCCTAATGATCAACGTGAATGGTTGTCAGACACGCGTATTTAGCTATGTATACCATAAGTCATAATTTGACGTTTAGCTGCAAATGTGATTGCACGCTAACTGGTACAAGGACAGCCACGACCTTCTGTTTGCGCCGCATGAAGGTACTGTCTTGTTTATGTTAATTAAAAACTGGACAAGTGTGCGTTTAGTTTGGTAACAGATGGTTCCGCAACCGTCACGATTTCATTGCGAAATTGAGTAGTCGGCTACGGATGCCAGGCGGTAACGATCTTGAGATAAATTGACACGAACTTCAGAAAATATTTAAGAAAATTCTTCAATGGATTTGACCACAGAACGGTTAGAAAAGAATAAACCGCGAATTTAGTGTCCCGAGGAAGTTGAAGGTGTTGCGCGTGCCAAGTAGCGGATGGTGAGATGAATCAGGTGGATTCCTTAAACTTTAAGTATGGACGTAATTATTTCTTCACACTACTGTGGACGTGGAGTCTCACAGGCTCATACAAATGTATAATATAAAATATGCACACACACTTTTTTTGTGGAATTTGATATAAGATCGCTTTAAAACTGATTGAATATTAAACTTATGGGATTTAGGTATCAACAAAATAACGTGACGTAACGTAACGTAAATCTACTTAGGTTACAGTTTTAGGTATTAAATACAGTCAGTTTTATTCCTAAAACAAAATGAGTCTTTCTTCTCAAAATATAATATATAAGACACCAAAAACGCAAAACACCTACTTCAGGTAATACATATAAAAATTTCTGACAACAGTCTAATAACGTAAATTTACTGGCAGTCACTGCACAAAATAAAAACGGAATATGACTACCCGATTCTTCTCCTAGGTCTTGGTTCTGGTAATTCTGGTCCTAATCTTTATCATAGTCACTTTCATGATTTTGTATCAGTTCGTAATCCAAATAAATAAAATAAAATCTTCAATATTCTCTTCATTGCCAAAGTGATCCGAAGTTAAAAATAACTCACTGACTTGTTCAAAAAATGGATCTCCTGTACGCAAAGTTTTTCTCACATGGCCCTTTGATTTAAAACCTACTTACCGGCTTATGTTTCTTTACATTTTGTACCACAAAATCTGAAACAAACCTAATCGCCCTATAAAATATGTTATAGGGACAATGGACGTGACCACTATGGACGTGTAGCCTGACAGGCTCCGGTCAATATTTTGATGGTCATAACTTACGTGATCGGAAGACGCAACCTCCTTCCTCGTTGGTAGTTTTACAACTAAAACAAAAGCTACTGTGCCGCTCAATCAATGGCGGGGAGTGGTGGGAATCAGGTGAAACTAAGAAAACGAAAACATCGAGTAGCCTGTGAGACTCCACGTCTATACTTAAAGGTTAAAAATGCGAGAGCTGGACAAAACGAGGTTTTCTGTTCAAGAGAAGCATAGATAAAGCTAGAAAATACAAACAGAAGCACAAAAGTGAAATCCAAAATCACCAGCCGCTGCCTCGACGGACATCACCAGAATTAATCAGTTGACTGTATGTTTCCCGTGTTCTCTCTACACAGCTTAGCAGCAATAAGCCGTGGATTAACATTTTTGTAGCAAACCTACTTCTGCAGCCTTTTAAACCTCCCTCTCATTACCATAGTAGTGCTAACACCGCTAACACACCAGTTACTTAGAGCCGTGCGAACGACAATTTCCTCGTTTTGTACAAACATTGGGTACAAGTCGTATGCAGCTGTGTCAGCGGGCGCGCAGAGCAATTTGCGTGTGCAGCCGTGCACAGTGGGCGTCCGTCCATAATGAATGGCGGACGTGTTCGTAGATCGAGCACAATATTATCGCAACCTAACTGTACTCAATGCAGTCTCTGTTGCATTGTGAGCACAGCTTAAATCGAACAATGACCACATTATAGCCAAACGTGATTACGGAACATACCGATAGGATTTATGATACTTGCACGCTTTTGTGAGATCGAGTGTTTAAGGTAAATCTTATTTAGATTTTCCTAAAACTTTAATTATAAATTTTTAAGGCAAAGCCTTGAGACTGCGTTAAGATTAGCTAATCCGATTCCAAGAAACAGGACAGAAGATTCATCCCAATGCTGTATCGAAGTTCCTTTCATCAGCTGCTCAAAGTTTTGTTTTAATTTCTTAGGTTACGTTTTAAATAAATACGTAATAATGTTTAATTTATTAGTTTATTAGTAATTCATTTCCTTACGAATATAAGGCAGCTAAGATGTTTTCCACAATGGCGTAATAGAGCATTGTTCTCGATTATTTACGAGTATAATTAATAACTTATTTACATGAAGCAATCTAAGGTGTTATGTTAGATCTGCGATCTAGATCGTAACTAGCGGGTGGTTGGCGTGAAATCAGGAAATGCAACGCTCTATGATTGGTTACACTCACTAGTAATGCTGAAAGTAGCCTAGTTTCAATCGATTCCGGTTATTATTAACGCGTTATGAAAATGTATCTACCCATGTATTATAATTATCGCTCAATTTATGTACTGTAATGAAAGAGATATCATCTACAGTTGATATCAGCTCTTAATTTATGCTACTGATCTTATCGTAAGCAATTGAGGAACTAGGAAGCAACCAATGTTTAAAACTGAAATCTCAACCTCATTATTCTCGTGCCAGCAGCAGCAGTCGTCCCTCCTAGTCATATCATCCTTCACACAGTCCATACATCGTTTCATTGGTCTTCTTCTACTCTTATTTTTGCCATTTACATTCGTACTGAACATTTTCACATAAAATGGTATAGACTCTCATTTAGTGGTTATGCAGGGTGAAAGGCAAATCATGACCAAAGTTAAGACTATTAAAACATTTAATCACGCCCGACAGTAAAATAGGTCCGTAATAAAATATATACGATCCATCTCAATGAGTCACCCTTATTGTTTGTGTTCAATAACATAGACTTTATGCAAATATTTCCATTATAAAACTTGTAGATAAGGTAACCATTAATTTTAATCTACACGTTTATATCTAAATATCTATTGTTGTATTTTTAATTAAACTACGCACGAAACATAACGTTACCCCTATTTTTTCTGATGCGGTAGGCAGAGCTAGTAAAGTCCTTAAGTACTTAAGTCCTAAAGTTAAGGCTAAGTTACAGGGAAGTAATCCTAAATTCAGATATTAGACTAAGCTGCAGCAGTCTGGAAAAACCTAACTTGATCCAGCAATACCGACAATAATGTTTTTCTTTTGTCAGCCTGATATTTCTTACTCCTGGGCAAAAGCCTCCCCCCCCCCCGTTCCTTTCTCGGTGTATACGAATGTGTTATACCAAAGAGTATTGGATTAAAATTTTACTTTTACTTCTTCAGGTGTTGAGCAAGCCGTACCAAGCGGCTTCAGGCGCGGAGCTGACTAAACTGTGCAACCATAAGCGGAAACTGCTGACGACGCTACAAGCGCGTGCACAGTCCCCAGCAACACCACCACCACAAATCATGGAACAGAAAAAAGGTATTATGCATCATTACTAAGACCACATGGGCTGAATGATTCTCTCACGGCTAAATGATATGCCGCCGATATGGCCCCCAAAATCCGCAAACCTTTTTTTTTTTTTAAAAAATTTTAATGTAACCAGTGACACTCGCGCCATCAAGACGAATCTAACGACGCGACGTATTTTATTCAAATCCTTCATCCGTTTAGGAGTTATGAGGGAACAAAGAAACGGAAATACATACTTACACACATACATATACGCCAAAAACATAACCCTCCTTTTGGGCTTCGCCGCAGTCGGGTAAGTAGTGTTTCTAGCAAATGACAATTCAGTAATAATAATACTATAGTGGGAATAAAAAATTACAGACATCATTTATTGCGAATTACACACAGTCTGGGCAAACTTGCTTTCCACATTGAATGTGGGTAGGATTTCTTTGACTCTTCATGGAAGTATCTGAATAATGCGTGAATCTTTGCTGTAAAGGTGCCATCAATATCTTCGGCCTCCAAACCGCTGGAGTCTTCACGATCTTCGCTGTTCCCCGGCACTATGATTCTTCTATCGTTACATGTTGGTTTTGTTTTCATTTCCGAGAGACCATTTTGTCCCGGACGACGTATTGGGCTTCATACATTAAAAGCTTTTACAGTACTGCAAAAGAAAGACAATAACTACGTCGAAAGTATTCACAAAAAGTTACGTAACTACTGAGGTGGGGTCTGAGAGGCCTACGAGAAATTTCAATATGAATTTACTTTCCGAACTTGAGCATGCAAACACGTGCACAGCCGTTGACAGCCTCCACGTAACTAAACTCGAAGGTACTAGAAGGTACGTGTGTGTAGCGCACAAGGGTAGAGGGTAATTCAACAATTTTACTTTATTAAGGCCTGAGAGGTGACGTCTGTAGTTAAAGGTTAAGGAAAAGAAATAAGACTGTGGCTGCTGTTAGTCACAACAATCACATTTCTTTTCTTTTAAATTGGATTGAGGGAGAAAAAGAGCATAACTCATCAACATTTTATTCAGTCACGAGTACGAAGAATTACATAACGAATGCCTTTAGACTTTTCTTAATTAAATAGCACATAATTATTAATATGAGCGAGCGAACGATTGCATCACACACATAATTCATCAGCAGTGGGTACTGCAGCGAAAGCTGAATCCTTAATCAGTATTTAAAATATTAATGCAATGGATATGTTTTCATTTCATTTCGGTTGAAAATAAATAATAAAGCAGATAACATAATGAACATTGATTTTGTCTGAAAGATTGAAAATTAGAACAAAGTTATTGAGACTAGTGATTGACTTGACTTGAATTATAACTGTCGATATGTGGGTGTACTATTAGGTTTACTTACTACCTAATCCTTCGCGGAATACAGGCGCGATGTTATAAAGGGTGTAAAAGTACCCGTAGCTCAAACGAAAAGCACTTATTCTCCCCACCACTGCGTAAATTTTTTTTGTTCTAGACCATACCTGGGAACCCCCTAGTTACGGAGATATTGGGGGTCAAAGTTTCAAATTTTTCACAGCTGTTTTTGTAAATACAAGTTTTTCGGGTAATTACTTTACTTAAATTACTTCCATGGCCCCTTTACTATTCAAAGCACCCACTAGCACAATGATTCTAGAGTGCAACATTGAGTTTTACCGTAAAATAAGATTTTTGACCCCAAAAAAAAAGTCGTTTCCCAGTAATTTTTTTTGGGTAGGGTTATCTAGTTTGATGTACAGAACGCTTGGTTCACGGAAGTGTGAAGGGTTAATTTTTAAGTAACATTTAGAAGAAAATTTTAATGTTGTATTATTGAATCGTTGAAAAATCTTTCAGCACAAGTGTACCTATGTGCCACAAAGTCTTCAGTTAATTGACACAGGTACATATATAGTAGACAAAATCATAAATGTCGCATTGACATTTAACAGTAGCTCTATAATCTTGCACTGCATTTTACTTATAAAAATAAAAGTAATAGGTCAAGTAATCGTACTGTTTATAAAAAGGTGTGTTTTAAGTGTCGCGTGAAATGTTGGATCCTGCTTCATCGTTAGAACGCGAATGTGCCACCACCCCTAAGGGCATTTACCTCTAAATTAAAAGCTTTTGTGTAACACTCGCGTTGACTAACTCAGCATTGAATGAACTACCCTATAAACCTTTTAAATGGTTCTTTTGTTTGTGTAAAGCGTGGCGTTTTTAAATTAAACATAGTTTATAGCAAATGTGTTTGTAGTTTGGTGTAACAGTAGGTTCATCGGGGGCATTATTATCCGATTAGCGGGCGGGCGTTCCGGGCGCAATCTCGGAGCTCGGCCCTCCTTCATCCAATTACACGAGTGTGAACCGAACAGGATTAGCCAGGGAAACGCCGACCCGCACCTTACCGGCTCGTCTTTAATAAGAGTTGGCACATTGATACTAACTAGGTTTACGACTACTCGACTTACTTTACATAGACTACCTGTAGGAAGCCATTGATCCATGAATTGCGTCATAAACGGCCAAGCTGCGCACATTACATTGTCACGATGCTGCTTTGATATTAGTTCAAAGTAGGTTTTACGAACAATTAATTACAATGTTGCAATGGAGCTAAGTGATAGTAAAATGCATATTAATTTAAATAAATTATTGGAACATTGTCTCGTGAGCATATTATGTATTTAATGAAGGAAAACCCCAATTTACATTTTAATGGTGCTCTTAAATTTAAATTTTATGCTTCAGTAATTTTATTTTTTATAAGTACATAATAATTATTATTGTTTTACAGCAAAACTAAACGTACTTAACTACCTAATTCTCACTTATTAAACTGACTGTATACATTTACACAGTCCGTCTAATAAAAAATTATAAACAACTCATTAATTCATGCATATAAATAACAGTAAAGTTTTGCAAGGAAGATAAGTAAGCAGTGTCATTATAACGTCGGCTCCAGCTATCTCTAAAGGACTAAACTAACACTGAAAAGTGGTTGTTCGTAGGATGGAGTTGTTTCTTGTAACAAAGAGGGTAGAAGCGGTCTCTTTGTTGTTAAGTGGCAGCAAGTGGGAGGGGCGCGGGGGTGCATTTAGTGTGGCATGAATAGCGGGTAACTGCACTTCGTCAGCCGTCCGTCCGGGAGTAACAACCTGCAGAACACCCGACACCCCTCGCAATTCACTGCCTTATCTCCACCTGTGTTTCTACTATTACAATTATCATATTTTTAATTGGATCGCTTTATTATGTCTGGTGATGATGTGCTTCTATTGTCTGCTAAAGTTATTTTTAGCCCTCAATAATACTCATCAACGTTTCTAATATTAGCCCACGAGTTACTTTTATGTCGACCCTGGCAAAGGCCGTCTTTATTAAGTTATTTATAGACCACGAAACGAAACACAATATTCCCCTCAATAAAATTAAAATAATGCGTGTTTACTAAATATTATTACAGCAGTCCAGTAATGCTCTCATAATCACACCATTAACTGCAATGGGAGTGAATCGGAAAATCTGTACGGCTCGCCGCAGAATGCGTAATTACCGTAAAGGAAGTCGGTCGTTTAGAGCAAACAAAAACTCGGGCGACTCGATCAGTGGCGGGAACAAAGGCGGGTGTAATTTGAAACAATCGGCGGTGGTGCAGAACGGCCGGTGGCGTGGGCCCGCGCCCCTCCGACTATTGATCTGACGAGTCGCGCCACCCTGCGGGCCGCGAGCGCCACCCGCCCCGTCCTACGCCGCCCGGCCGCTGAGGAGACCACCCTCGACTCGCCGAGAGCCGCACACAACCCGTATTTTAATTGCAAATCTGCCAGATAATGTGCAAATAGATAACGGTATTATACTCGGCTTGCAAACTAATTATAAAACACTATCGAATAAAGAGAACGTCGTTGACTGAAACTGAAAAATATGTATCGTGAGCGTATTATAAACGCTATAATAATACGTCACGTAATGCCGCCCTGTTGTTACGTAATACGTATTTAAATTGCGTCGTCGTAAACCGTTTTAATAAGGTACTGTCAGCTCAGTGGATTGACAGTTCAGCTTGTTATTGTTGCTGCTCTTAATCCCATATTTCACGCACAAGTCCGTATATTCAGTATTGTAAATTATATTTCGACTTGTTCGCCGTTTGACAGAGCTGGTTTAACTAACTAATTTAAGAAGTATAAAGCTCTTGAAGAATTTGTTTTAAGAATTTAATAAACAAAGAGTTGGTCATGTTTTAATCAAAACGATAAGATCAGGCAAGCAATGCGTTTGTGAAACTCTTACTTTTTATTAGATATATTGTTTTAAATTATTAGGTCGTCTGGAGAGCAGCTCAAAGTCACCCGGTCGGTCTCCCACACCTCACCTCACTCAATGACTTTGCGTACATTGTTGTATTCTTCTATTTATTTGACTTATATTCAAGTGAATCTCTTTGTGCAGATTTAACGTACTGAGCTTTTGATGTTCAGGTTTATGCAGCGTTTTATGCGCCACTGCATCTTCGTAATTTACGATAAACTCAACGTATTAGCTTTTTGTTTTAATAAGTTTTTTTTAAATATTTTCTAGACTCTGCAGTATCTTGCGCATTTGTCACATTATTAAGTTTTATTTGAGTGGTAATTTGACAACTAATCAGTCTGGCAAGCGGCATAATCAGAACATAAAATCACGCCTGTAACCCCTAGAGGGTTAGGCAGAGGTGTTCCCATTAGTACAGCTCATTAATATGTAGAAGTTGTGAGCCTATTGACATCAACCGGTGTAGCTGCGGATACTAAATATAAAAAAAAAATATTTTGCGTCAGCCTTATTTTTCTGCTACTTATTTGCAATGCCCTTATTGACTTCGCAGCTTATTTTTCTGTTCCTATAATTTCCAGTAACGGGCTCCGAAGTATCCGTATTGAAGAAGAAGACGAAGTCGAAGAAGCGAGCTGGGTTCCCTGCGAACGTGAGCGTGTCACAATTGATGGTGCAGAGGGAACGACCGCTCAGCGAGTTCAAGGTACGTGTTTTATTAAGTATTCATAGCCATGATAAGAGCTGAACCGTTGCCAGCATTACCTATCTGAGCATATTTCTTACTTTATTACGCGTGTTGTCGACGTATAGAACGGCAGTTAGTTTATGACTTCGGTAGTGAGTCTAACTCCGCTATTTGAGTTCCTAAACTTAGTACTTTAGCTCATTTCATTTTTATATATTTACAGGGTCATGAAACAGAAGCCAATAGAGACAATTCATCAGGGATGCCACCCCAACGAGCAACTAACAACCAACACTGCATGCCCTCATACCAGCCAGTACCTCAAAATGTACCGAATCCTGCGCCAAATGATAACGAAGTCAAGCAAGAGACGCATGTACATAAAAGTTCTCATTATCTCACTGTTAACAGTGGCTGGATATCTCAACATTCCCAACAGATAGAAGAAATAGAGGCACAGGTTGCTCAAAGGCATAATGTAAACTCGCCTATAAACTCACCTCTTCCAGGGATGCCAGTGCGAGGCGCTAACGGCCAAATAATAGGCGTAAACACCGGCACTAAACAATCCACCTTCTTGAAAAATAATCCAAATCTGGCTCAGCTTGCGCTCGAAGCGGAAGCAATTGAAGAAAAGAAAGAGATGTCAGTTGTACAGCGAAATATTCAGGGCAAATATCCTTTCAAGGAAGAAGAGACACAAACACAAACGTTCTGCGGCTTAAATCAAGCCCTAACCCCCGAAGTGATGCAGAAGATTAATGAACAACAACAAATATTCATACAGCAAAATCAAAAGCAAATTGAAATGGCTATGAAAGGATATAGAACACAATTAGCAGAAAATATAAATCAAAATAAGTCTCAAGGGCAGGGTCAGTATGTACCTCAGGGACAGTTAGTAATACAAAATGGTACTGTGATGAAAACCAACCCTGCAAAGACACCTCCTTGGCAAGTGAAACGGAACGAACCTAGCGCCTCCAGCTGTATGACTAGTCCAAGTCCGAAACTTGCCAAATCTGAGAATGATTATGAAGAATCTAATACCAGCATATCTGAGGACTCTTCTTCTTCATCATACAGTTCATTTTCGAGTAATGAACAAATTAATCAAGGCATGTGCTCTCGCGTGCCGCCTCTGCCGCAGCACTACAATATGATGGGGCAGCAATGGCCGGTTGTGGATACCAACAAAAAGAAGGCAAAGGGCAATAGCAATAAGGGTAGTAAAAAGAAAAATAATTCAGAGAACAAAGTTCTTACATACGGCAGCAATGGAATGAGAATGATGCAGGAATCAAAAGGAATTAATGATGAGGTACAAGTCAATAGTGTTCCTTCATTCATGGACGACCCCAGCGGGTATCTGGCGCAGCAAACGGTCTTACTAAATAATACTATCTCTAAACAAGTAGGAATAAATTCTTCGTACGAAGCTAACCAATACGAAGGTCCTAGCGCTGCTAATTGTTGTGTACCACAACATCACCAACACCAAATGGACAAAATTAATGCTATGTCTAAACCTGGTGAAAGTTCGAATGCGTACAGGAACAATGTTTCAAACCCGTCACATTCGCCCACGAGCACACCTGATAGCAGCGTGTTGTCAGACAAACCTGGAGATAACCTGCAACAGTGTTGTAAAGGCTGTAACGTCTCGATGAAAAGTAATAGTCCAGATTATTCTGACACCCAAATGCGCATTAAATACATGAAACAGCAAATGTATAAGATGGAAATGGAGAGTAATTCTACGACGTCTAGTCCTAAGCATTCGTTTGAAGACAACCCGGTGACGTCATCGACGTACATTGAGAGGAGTCCTATGGTGAATGACAACTGTGGGCCGATACAAGCGGCCACGGTGAGCACCAGTAACGTGTCGCTGCCGGAGACGCTCCCGCCGCCCGAGCCGTCGCCCACGCTGTCCAACAGCTCGCGCAGTACTGACACACCGCATAGCAGTGGCAGCAACAGCTCGCAAATGCAATCCAATTGCAACTACCTGCCTAGTCCAGCTTATTCAAACTCTTGCAGAGATAACTTTAGTAACCCTTCCACACCTGGCAGCAATCAAGTGTACCCTTATAACTCGCCTGGGCCACCCAACGGTAACCAGTCCATGACTGGAACTCAGGTAATGCATTTCATATCAAATCATAATGTCAATAAAAATCTCATGGAAGTTGATAACATATCAATGGTTGGTGTTAAACCGGGTATAAAACCCTCACAAGAGTTGTATAGATTGGAGCCGAGAAGGAGAATAGAGAATGCGATGCCTGGGTACTGCCCCCCGCCTCACCTGGGCGGTGGGCCCGCACACACGCTCATACAAGCTTGTTACGTGCAGACCTTCGTCACAACTATGGCGAGCGGATTTTCCGTCACGCGGGATACAGTCACCTCAGTCTTAGCCGGAAAAGCCAACACCGCCACTACATCCATAAATGCATCCCAAGCCAATTTCATTCGACCACCTCCACCGCCGAGTGTAAATCTGGCTACCACATATGCCATTCCAAACAATCAGCCAGATCCATTTATTAATGCTGTTAATTTACCAACCAGTTATCCACTGCATATAGCTGGCACAACGGCGCAGAATATGATCTCTAAATCGCCGCTGGAAATGGTACAGAATGTTATTGGTAGTTTACCTTCGAAAATGGAAACGAGCGGTACACATTCAATGTCTCTTTCACAATTGAACAGAAGGTCGGCTACGCCTGGTCAAATATTGATCTCATCAACTGGCCAGATTATGGTTTCGAATAATCAAATGCCGCCGCCGCCGCCAAAAACTTCGACAGCTATGTCGTCGATGCAGGGCAACATGACCAATGTGACCACATCTGTGTCGCAAGTCGTGTCTGCAGTGGGTGGAATGCAATCCATGGTGAACCAACCAACGGTGGTCATGAACGCAATGCCGGCTCCGTTTGTTATCCAGCCGCCCATGATGGCTGTAGACGGACAGGTCATCCAACAGAATAATGTGATGCCACAAATGGTCGCAGGCGGCATTGTGTCAGGCCATTCACCAATTGACAATTCTCGACAAATTGATATGAAACATCAACATAATTACGTACAAGGTGTGGCCATGCTGTCGCCCGAAAGTGTGAAAAAACGAAGTAAGAAAAAGAAGAACCAATCAAATATTACCAACGTTTTACAAATTACTGCTCCGCAACAAAATCCCAACAATATTATGGTTCACCACACCTCACCTCAACATAACACTAGTCCTCAATTCTCACCACGTGGTTTCCAATTATCCCCAAATAATAACATATCGCCAACCCCAATGTTGCAAGCGTTGACGATAGTCCCGGGAAAATCTGGAACACCAGCGCATATAGTCATGAATGGACAAGGGAATACTAACAACTTTGGATCTCAGCAAATAATTACGAACACTTCTCCGTCGCAACAAATCAACCTACTTCAGCCCGTTAACCTTATAAACAACGCTAGCGGAGTGGTACCCAACTTCCCCGCTTTCCAACAGTTCATCGTGCCCAACCTCGGTGGCATGATGATGACGGCAGACGGCACCGCTATCATTCCAGATAACTCCACAGGAATGCCTATGCAATTACAGTTACAAACAGTCAATGGCCAAAACGTCTTGACACCTGTTCAAAATCCTGGAGTATTCGCGACGAGCCCAAACGGTGGAGTCGTCTTACGAGCTCAAAACCAACAAGGCAAAATAATACAATCACAGCATAGTCCAGGAGCCCAATTTATATCTCCTAATAGTCAAGTCATGATGAATAGTCCTAACTTCAGCGGTCAGCTCAGTCCCTTGCTTGCCAATTTGAGTCCAACCAACGTGGCGTTCAATAACCAACAGGTCAGATCTAATAACTTACAAACACAAGAGTTCATACAGACCAATCAAATGGGACAAACATTAATGGTTCCACTGTCTCCAAAACAAGGTTCGCTATCGTCTGGATCGAACAACCGGGGTAATTCAACATTCGTGCACCAGAACACGACGATAGTGCAGCAGCAGACTACTCTGGTTTCGAACTCTCACAACGCGCAGATGTCGTCAATAACCACGAACTTGCAGGGCGGGAACACGTCGAGATTGAGCATAGACCCGAATATTTTGTTGGGGAACAAACCGGTGGCGCATCCGAAGGGGAGGGCCGTCGTGGAGTCCCCTCCCGGCAGCGCGGAGCTCGGCGCGCACGTGCGCCACTCGGTGTCCACGCAGACGCGCGCCAGCCAGCAGCGCGGCAAGTCGCCCAGCGCGCACGCCGGCAGTCCGCCCGACACCACCACGCACAGGTGACACTCCTCACTGATTTTCAATCAATTTGCAACTCTATAAAACTATAATTCCAAATTGGGATTGATAAAAAATTATGCTCATTGAGAAGAGGTCTAAAGTCTCTACTTACATTTTGAATTACTATTCTATAATCATAAACATTTTGGATCTCGGTTTATTTTTTAAAAACATTACCCTTTCTTTGCAGTCGGGTAAAAATATACCAAACTTCAGAGTTTTGTTTTAAACCAGCAAAGAAATATTGGCAGATTCTTGTACAGCCATTGACATAAGATAAGTAACAGTTCCCTTTCTTCTCGCAGTCCGCTAGGCGCACTGGAGGCGGCAGGCAGTCCGCGCCTGTACGCGGCGCGCTGCCTGTCCACGCAGGCCAACTACGCCGACACCACCACCAAGTCGCCCGAGCCCGCGGATGCTAGTTCCTCGGTACTGTATTATATATTTTTATTTCTTCGTAAATTGCTTTACACTGCTGGATACAAAGAAATAAAGCGATAGCCGTCATAGATTCCATTTACATCAAAGTATATATACCCATCGATTTACCGCTAGATTATTCTGAAGACATTGTGGAAACCAGAGCCGGGGTGATCTGCAGAAGGCAATGATTTATTATTTAATTTATCTCAAAACGAATGCTCCTTACATACACGGTTATAACATACACTGTACCTACTGATTTCTTCATACAAAACAACGCTCTGGAGCTCTGTAACGCAATGCTCTGCAATGTTTTGGCGTGATAAATTTTTACGCAACGTGAAATTTGTGATGATTCTAGCAAAGGAAAAACACGTCAGCAAACCCAGTTTGTAATAAAAAAAACAACTGGTTACACTCCGGAAGAAAACTTGAACATTAACGTTGTGCATTTTTGAATATTTTAGAATGGTTAGTCAATAATTTCGCACGAATTGCTTTATTTATGAGCATAAAAGTACTATCATTTATGTGGTCAAATACAATATTCATTTATTGCGCTCTCGTACACAAACATGACAATTTATATTACATAGAAAAATTAACACTTCAGAACTATTACGATTATTTAAAAAGTTTGTCTCAGAAAAATCAACTTTACATTTATTTTTTTGACATTAAACACACTCAACCCGCGCAAGCGCTCCGCGCCGTCTTCGGTCAGGACACGTGACCATCTGACGCGATTTTAACATTTTTTTCCCCTCTCAAAAAAAGTGCACAACGCCGTTATAAAAGTTTTCACTTCAATACTGCAGTGCAATGGCATCTCTTTCAAATATTACCTATATAAGATTTTGCATTACCCGTTCCAGATGTATAATTCTCATTTATATTAAGAAAAAATTGTTTATTGATGTTTTGACAATTGCTTCCAGGCTATGGTGCAATGCGTGTCGAGTAGTGAGCAAGATATGGCGGAATCGCGTGAGCACGCCTGGCCCGTGACACGGAACGACTTCAACTCGGACACAGACACGCAAAGTGAGTTATGTGTACCTTTACATCTTCATTTATTTCCGCTAATTAAATAAACAAGTTTTCCCCAGGAATATACAACTAACATCATATCCCTTCAAGAAAATATTTGTATTCTTATGCTTAGAATTAACGACATACATTACAAATACATATATCGTAGACAAGCAGTCTAGGGTATGTAATGCAACATATATCCGACGTAATTTTTTATAAAAACCGACGGCTAATAGTTTAGTCCCGTAACTCATCCGTGATTACATAATTGTCTCACCTGGTGCATTCTGCTATGTTTTTGCATTTTTCATAAACTTTAAATAGGACAGGACACAAGCAGATGCCTTGAGATACTTCTTCTCACGAGTTAAAAAAATAACTTGCGGAGACGACACCACTGATTTTTTTTCATGTGCTTCTTTGTGTAAGTGAAATCTGGATATGTACTCGTACTTCAATAACATAACCGATTTTCCGCGAAGATACGAGGTCGTCATACACCTACACATTAAAACGCTTACGTGTACTCAAAATAACAAAAATATAGCAGGATACTATTTGGTCATATGCTTAGCATTAAACAAATCTATTTTTTTGTTTGGTGAGCATGATTTTCCTCGTTGAAAACTAACAGGTATGCTACTACCTGCTGCCTAGGCAGAAATATCCGCCAGTTGAAGTACAAGATTATATTTTCTATATTCCAGGCATGATATCAAACACGCCCATGATGCGACAACGCACGCACAACCCAGTCGAGTCTACCGACATGCACTTTAATCAAAACATGGGCTCTTCACCAATGAGCAACCAGCAAGTCATGCCGATGACCTCTCACTATTATGAAAGGACTCAGACGTACAAGAGAAAGAATGACTTTGGCGACCCATCCACATACAGACCCGACAAAATAATGAGGACAGCTAATTATAATATGGTACATGGACTACAAAAGGATGCAGATTATGAATCTATGGGTATGAGTTCTCCAGATAAAACACAGCAAAGACATTTTCCACTTTCGGGTACGAGTTCAGACTCGTCTATGCCGAAAGTATTTGATAGACATAATATGGGTGCTGGCGACGGTAAGTGAACTTTTTATCACCTTTCTCTGTGCTATGCTTTGGGCTCTTTGCTATAAATGTTAAACATAATGCACTTTGGCGGGAAATTCTATATGTTAGTTTCAGTGTGGTCAATACACCTAAAAAATTCATCTGTCTCATTCACAGCAATTCGATAAATTATGGAAATTACAAAACTAGCTTTTGTGTATCATATTTAATGTTTGGTGTCTTGTAGTGTGAAATAATAATCAATAAATTATTTGTAAGAATCGAAGTAAATTCAAATAAAGTAAATTTGTTTTTTTTATCTTAATAAAGTTTCCCCTTTTTGTTTACAGCAATAAAAGTAAATAATTTAATCGTCAGAATTTATTTTTATGAATTTATTGTTAGAAATTCCCTTTTTGATCACTTTCTTGATCTATCTTACGTTTCCTAGACATATCTATCTATATTTGCGGCCATCAAGTTTACTGCCTCTGTACTAATAAATATCCAGAACCATCTCACGCTTTAGTCACAGCTAACAAAATTCAAAATTTACCTTAATGTTGTGTCTTGTATTGGTTTTGGATTGACTCTCTGCAAGCGGACTTACTAAATTGTATATGTTTGTAGAGTGTTTGTCAACGAATACGTCTTAATGATGTGTATTGTGGTATATTTCAGCTTCTACATAATGCGATACTATTGGTCATTGGTTTTCTTTTGGTTGGGTTAATACAAGATACAGCTGTTAATAAAGGGTGTACTGGAAACTAATCAGAATAAATCAGCGATGTGCAGCGTGCAAACGTTCTCACCCGGCTTTCTGTCGCTTTCCATTGCACCACATTCGAAGTAACAAATTGGTACAAAAATTGGGATTCCATTACTAACGCATCATTGTAAGCCATCATCATTTCATCTGTTCATCATTGTAAGTAAAGCACAAATTCTCATTACTACGAATACGTATATACATACTTCCTTTCAAGTGTCGGGGAAAAATACATACATTCTTGACAGATAATCAAAATCTTCAATCTTATTGCAAGTGATTCTTAATATCGAATAATTTGAACTGTATTTTTCCCATGCACGTCTTAGTTAATACTTTACGACTAATAAACTTGCGAAGTGTTCAACTATCGCCGTTCGATTGCTTTTCTGAATCCTCGCTACTACTTCTACGTAACCGCAGCGTTTCGAGTTCGCACTGGGTCAATTGGAGACATTCGCGCGGGCGCGGGCGTGCTTTTGTATGACGACGACTCGGTGAAGGCGAAGCCCGACGCGCCTAACAGCTGTGCTCTCACGGTAGATGGGCGCTTGCGCACGTTCGCGCCGGGCGACGTGGTGTGGGGCCCGGCGCGCGGCCGGCCGCACTGGCCGGGCCGCCTGCGCGCGCGCCTGGCCGCCGGCCGCTGGGCCGTGCGCTGGTGCGGCGCGCTGGGCCACGCCGCGCTGCCGCAGTCGCGCCTGCTCACGCTGTCCGAGGGCCTGGACCTGCACCACGCCGCCAGCACCAAGCACCGGAAGTGAGTGCGCACACCCACACGCCGCACCCGCGACCCGACACCGAACTTACTGTTGTTCATCAGATCCCCGTACTGCCCCTTTATGATTTTCGACGACAGTTTAGTTGTAGTTGCGCTGCTCGCCATCATTTATGTGCGTCTAAATATATATTTTTTTCGACACATTTGTAATATTAACCCAACCTGAGATTTTTGTTTAATTTTGTCGCGCGGTGAGGCTGCTAATATCCACAATACGGACCCCTCTCGTGCGCAGATGACTAAATAATTACCGTTTACTTATAACAGGAGTAGAAAACTGAACACATTACTCGAGAACGCAATTCAGGAAGCGATGGCGGAACTCGACAAGAAGAGCGAGAACTCGGGCGAACGGGACGACAGCGCGGAGCCGATCGTTGACGAAGATGACGTCACGGACGCGCCGCGTCGTGCCAAGAAGGCGAGGAGTAGAGACAGGCATCACAAGAAAACTCCGGCGAAGATAGCGCCCAGTCCGAACGCGTCGGGAGACGGCACCAGGCTGCGCAGCTCGCGATAACGACCGGAACTCGGACATACACTGGTAGCGCCCTTCTCCTAAATCTGGCGGTCTGAATATTCAACTTCTACTGACAACCTAATCTTTCTTTTGTTGCCGGTGATATAGTGTGTCAGTATCAAGTTGATCGTTCAGTGAGCCACTCATTCGGTGTAGGAATGTGGTATAGAGTCCGCCTTATTCAGAAGTTATGTAGATTTAAATATTATGAAATATATATTATATTATAATGCAAGATCTAAAAGTTTGAGACTGGCTACTTGGGATGACGTAACAGACATCACACGAATAAAGTGGTTTGTTCGCAAAATTACTTTTCATCTCTTAAAAACATCACAACGACATTTTATTTTACAGTTTTTAATTTTATAGACGTTAGTTAGAACAATGCTGTTGAGATTCATTATGTTAAAGACTTGTGTTTTATTTCCAGCTTGTATATTTAATATACCGTTCAGTGATTATATACCATTCCGTATTACCTATCGTTTAATTGGGATCACTGTATATAAGGTTCGTAAAGTTTGTGTTCGAAACGTGTCATCTTTGGATCAAAATTCCTTCTAGACATTAGATGTTCCTAAAATATGCAAATTATTATATTTCCATTCTATTGACGAGATACGCAGTGATTTATCACAGTTTGATATTAAATTATAAATGTGCATTGTTTAGGTGTTGCAATCATGGTTTAAAATCATTGTTGTTTCACATTATATGTATTAGAGTAAGTAAAGGTCATACTTTAAGTAGGTTTCTCTCGATATTAAAGAAATTATTGAAATTCCACACCTGTCATCGATGTATTGTACAATTTTAGTGAACTGTAAATTGATAAGAAATTATGCTATATATCTTGTAAATTTTATGTGTTTTGTTAGAAAATAATAAGTATAACATGATTTCTAGTCAAAATATTGAGCATATTAAAATGTAGATATTATAGATGAGATAATTGACAATAACACAGGCCTGGCGAGAGCCGGCGCGCGCCGCGTCGGCATTGTATCGGTTGAGTAATGAATAAGTACAGTACATATTAGTTTGACATTGTGCTACTTGTTTGCGTTAATAATTTTATACTTTTGTTAATACTTTAGAAATAGTAAAAATGATACAATTATTTAAATGGGAAAAGATTTTGATAAGAAGCAGTCAGATTTTATCTATACATAAATAAATATTGCTATGTTGTGTCGTAGAAAAAATACAGCAGACCTATTTATACATTTTGTATGCAATTTTAATAAAGTAATCTTGAATTATTGTAGGCCTACATAATTATACAAAACTAGTTTTCATGTAATGGATGGCATTGGACGTTTGTGTTACATCGATAGTAGGACATCACAGCGACATTCTCATGTTAGCACACGTTTAGAATATAATATCATCATCTCATTATTTCTGTTTTTATTTATATAAATTTAAGATATTTCTAAGTGTCGCTTAATTGATAAACAATTTGATTTGTGGTACAAGGGAGATTATTTTAAATCATTTCTAAAATGCTTTTTAATCACAATAATTTTTAGATAAGAAAAGTTAAAAAAATCTAGGTAATGTTAACTAATAGGTCATGCCATGAGTACATTTTGATAGGTAATTTGTTATCAACGGTCATTGTTAGATTTATCAATGTGCAAAATTACTTTATGTGATCTTTGGGTGTCCGATGAATATATCAAGAATTATCATAGCTTACTGTTTTATATACCTATCGTATTTTATCGTAATTTAGGGATTCCACTTAAATTTTTCCTAACTAATAAATGTGACTCCAAATATCGACATAGTATTTAAATGTTAAATGGATATTGTTTATTATATTATAGTCTGATAGCACTTCCCTGTGAGATGGTATTATGTACATAATCTTAATGTAGTTATGTATAGTATTTTATTTCAATGAAATTAATGTTTTATAGACTAATATACAACATAAGATTATTTATTTGTTTTGCTGTGTACATATTTTTTTCAATAAAATGTACCTGTTTTATTTAAATGTTTTCTTTACTTTTACCCACAAACTTACGTCAAGCCAAGTGTGTTACTGCCGTACTCAGAGATATTTAATGATTAGTTAAGCCTTCACTTAGTAAAGGTTTGACATCATTTTGTATGAGAAAACTGTCAAAACCATTACTAAGTGATGGCTTAAGTAATCATTAAAGCTTTCTGAGTGCGGCAGTTAGATTACACGAACTACATATTGAAGAAGGATATTCAGAAAATATTCGATTCTAGTCATTAACAAATATTAGAGAGGAACAAGAAACCGAGCTTGCAATTGATATGTGATCTAGCGGCTAAACAACTGGCCACTTTGCCAAAACGAACACCCCCGGTTTCCACCAAAGCGGAGACGAGCGGAGCGAAGAGAAGACGCGCAGAAATCGACCAATCACATTAGATACAAATTACACTAACTGTCGCTCCTGCGATTGGTCGAATTTTGCACATCTCTTCGCTCCGCTTGGGCCTAAGGCTGCGATTCCATCGTAGCGGCGATCGGCGGTGGCGGCGGCCCTGGTGCAAGCCATGGTCCGGGGCGAGTAGGAATGGGACGCCGTCGCCTCATTCTACGAAGCAGTGATGCTAGCGAAGGAGGTGGCGGAACGTGAGAGGGAAAAACCTCACGTCTCAGCCGCCACGGGAGACGCTCCGGGCGTCGGCGGCCATGTGACGGCTTCCGGCCACCGTAGACGCGGGCCTGTGGACGGTGAGTGATGGGCTAGCTCGCCGTCCGTCCGTCTTATGACGACGCCAGGCCATGTCGACGGCGCCTTCGTGTTACACGCGCGCCAAGGGCCGACGCCTGCGGACGGGCGGCGGGAGGTTATAAGAGATACCGTGGCCTTGACATATAGGGCTAAGAAGGAACATGGCTGGTTTTTTAGTCAGTAGAAGTCTGACACTCCCTTTCGCTCTGCCCAAGAGCGGGAGGGATTATTTGATGATTCACCCCCCCCCCTTTTAAAAAAAGGCTGCGATTCCACACATGTCTTCTTCACTCCACTTGTGATTGGTGAATCGCGGCTCAGCTCCGCTCCGCACCGCTCCACGTTGCCTCAGTGAAACCGCAGCCTTAGTCTGGCACCTTCACTTAGAACGGACGCTCAAACACGCGCGGATGCCATAATGGTTTGTGAGAAGGGGTTTTGAGTGGAAGTTTATAAATAGTAAATAGACACAATAGTTACAATAGGGATGTTTTCTGACTAAACACGGTACCACACAGTGTCTGGCAGTGGAAGAGGTGGAACTAATAGCCCTTTTTTTTTTTGGCCGGTGTAAAATCATCGAATAACCCCTTCCGCTCTTGGGCAGAGCGAAAGGGAGTGTCAGACTTCTACTGACTAAAAACCACCCATGTTCCTTCCACGCCCTCTATGTCGAGGCCGCGATAACCTGTGGACAACCCGCGGCCCCGACGGGCGAACTAATAGCCCTTATGTCATCATTATTCTCCTGCATTATAATGTTCCCACTTTCGCATGCTGGGACTCCAGCAAAGCTACTTATTCACAAACAATCGACAATCAAATCGAATTGTCATGTTTATATTTTTTGGCATAACCGCATGCAATAGACGCATTAGATTCGGTTTTAACATAGATTTGATTGTGAATAGCTATGCTGGTTTCTTCTCTATGAGAGAGGGTATGTGCTATAATCCACCACGCGGGCCCAGTGCAAGTTGGGAGATGTCACATGTCTTCGATTATTTTGTTTCTAGAATATGCCGGTTTCCTCACGATGTTTTCCTTCACCGTTTTGAGAGCAGTGGTGATGAAATAAATTACACAAAGTAATGCGCATGCCTGGGTTCGAACCCACCACCAACTGTTTGTAAGTCGGGGCGCGCAACCATTGGGCCACCGACTCATTCTACTCCTTGCATACTTCTCTATCTCATCAGATACCTACTTCCCATTTCATCCTTCACACAGGTCATTCATCGTTTCCTTGGTCTTCATCATCATAAAAAAGAAGAGTTTTTAACGAACAGAACGCCCATCGATTTTTATAAAAAACAAATATTTTGACGGCTGAAATTTCGCTTGAAAGTATGGTTGATTTTTCGTTATAAAGTCAAAAAGGTGAAAAATTAAAATTTTTAATCAGAAAAATTACTGTGTGTTTAGGACATAAAAAGGTAAGTTTAAAAAAATGTTTTTTTTGTAAAAGATAAAAATAATAAACCAGAAACTTGGTTTTTTGAATTTCTCACATACATTTTGAGGTTATGTGAAAAAAAGGTAAATTAAAAGTTGTAGATATTAATATTACCTACAACTTTGCCTTTTTAACTTTTTTCCATAGGACTTGTAGTTTTGCCGAAAATCGAGAAAAACCGTTTTTCACACTTCAACTCCCTCCCACCCCCACTTCCCGACTTCTGATCGACCGTAATTTATTTTTTCTTTAATGTTTGTTACATTCTCTTCCTTCTCCAATGGGTTTCATCCTACTATAATTTTCTTTACTTTTTTGAAGGCTTCGGCACTGGTCTAATAGTAGAATGAAACAAGACGTTAACAAGAGCAAATAGTCATATTAAATGCCATTATAGGATCAAAAGCGACACTATGCCAATTAGTCTTATAACTTGCGCTTATTAGACTGCTAGTTCTAGTAACAATCGTATAACCTCCTGCATCCTGCATGTAAACTTTTATAAAACTAGTTATAGAATCGTTTGTACTTGTAGCGCAAATCATCTTGTGAGATACTGTTGTTACTTATATCACTGAACTTAGTCAAAGCGTCTATTAGATTCTTATAAGACGTTTAGTCTTATAAGTCGATTACTATAGGACAACTTTGCTGTATAAGTTTTGTGGCACCAAAAATAAAAAAAAACGAAAACAATTTTTTTTAGCATTCTCTTTTTAACCGTCTTCTCAAAAAAGAGGAGGTTCTCAATTCGATTGGTATTTTTTTATGTAGGTATGTACACCGATTACGCTGAGATTTATGATCCGATTTACGTGTTATTTTTTGATGCGGAATAGTTGCCATTTGGTCCCATAAAAATTTAACATAGTTTGGCCCAGTACTCTTCATTTTATGAACATTATTCGTTTATGTGTGTTCGCGAATAATTTTGACTTTTTTTATTGGAAAGGTGATATTTCATGGGTGGTACCTAAGTACCTTCATATGGAAACCCCAACCTATACCTATATGGTGATGGAATCCCATAGAAATCGACAGCAACCCTCATATTTCATAGGCACGTCTTACGTGTTTCGTGCTTTTCAAGTATTTGCATCTAGCAGTCATCACTTCATGTGGATGAGCTTATGGATGGACGGTAAAGGTAGGTACCTACTAGGTAAAGGTAAAGGTACCTACTCATAACGCTTAGGAGTTGAAAGCAATAGATAATAAGGGAATCTTGAAGGTTAAGGGTTAGGTTTCTTGGTTAAATGTTAAATGCACAGTAAATATTTGTATAGGATATTACAGATAAAAATGAAAAAAAAATTGCAAAAAAAAACAACAGACTTCAAAAACACCAAAATGTGAAAAAAAAACTTCATAAGAAAAATCTGATTCTTAGGTTGGTGGCAAAAAAAAACGAAATGAAAACAAATAAATATCACCGACTACAGAAGCTGATTTACCTTCTGAAGGTTATTTTTTGGTGTTTTTGTATCTGCTACGAATGAGATCATTGAGTCGTAAGTAGTCGTAGATCTTGGAAACGACCTCAACATCTGTGTGAACCCCAGTGCCGTGGCGTCATTTCAGCCGCCGCCCGGGGGGCACCTTAATTTCATCATCATTATCCAAGAAAACTAGCTAAAATTCAAAATACTTTTTATTATTTAAAAATGTTATACTTCGGGTTTATTTTTGAAACTCAAATCTATTTTTTGTAAAACAGTTTTTTCTGCTTTTGATTGCCAATAGGTAGGTACGAGTACCTATAGCTAATAGTATGAAGGTAGGGTTTGCCGTTCCGAAAATTAACAAAATCAGCGAACGAGCTCAAACAACTTTGACACATCGGATAAATTACATTTCTAACCGACTTCCAAAAAGGCGGCGGTTCTCAATTCGTCTGTTTCTTTTTTTGTATGTTTTTTATCGGATATCTCCGCCATTAATGAACCGATTTTCAAAATGATTTCTGTATTCGAACGGGTACCTATACTCGCGAGGTGGTCCCATTGTCACCAAGTCAGGATCTGGTGATGGAATCCCAGAGAAATCAGAGGGCAACTCTGAAATTTTATAGGCACTTGTTACGTTTTCCATTTATTTTCTAAAGCTGTTCATGTGTTTGCTGGAATGGAAGGTTCAACTCCTCAACTTACAAACATAGGTAGGTACATTACCTACATACATATAGGTCGAACTTTTATCCCTCGTATTAGGCGTTGCTGCGGTCGGTTAAAAAGGAAATCTGTTTGAATACTCGTAAAATGTGATATTTCACTTTTGAGATTTATAGGACTTTTTCGTGAACTGCAGCAGTAACTTGTTTTTCATTGACATAATATGAACAACATAAATCTTTGAGGCTACGTTTTTTTACACTTTACCCCACACTAGTTGTGGTGCGTTAACAAACATTTAAATTCACATAAACAAGAAGCCAGAATATTTGTTCCGTGCGGGAATCGAACTACTCGAACTTGCGCCACGCAGCGTAGTCAATCGATCAGCCCTGCGCCAACCATGCCGTCTCTTTATCTCGTTCATACAATGACGACTAGAATCTGTTTTTCTTGGTAAACCCGGCCACAGCTTTTGCCACCCACTGCGACTACTTACTAAAAGCCATATAAAAGCAGTGGCGCAATAGAGGAGCGCGAGTTTTAGATATCTTGCTAAATTCGTGCCACACGTCTCATCAAACAGATTATGACTACCATCTGCATGATACGTGAGGAGTGGGGAGGTATCTGACCAGATGCCTATCACTATAATACACTCAATATGCTACTTCTTAAAAAGAGAGTTATTTTAAATTGTTGACTGACAGAATTGGTCCTCGAATTGAATTGGTAATCGAACCTAAGACTCGCAGCTTTTTCGGATTCATGTGCATATCGTATATCACTTAGTTCAGCGATGAAGAAAACATCGTGAGGAAATAAAACTTGTATGCCTAAGATACATTTTTCTGCGGTATGTGAAACCAAGTCAAAGGCCCATGGGCTGCATTAAAACTTTGTAGATCATATTAAAATGTTTAGGAAAACCAAAAATACATTACGTGTTTATACAAAGCAGCGTAGTCGATTCACGCAGGACATGATATATTAGCACTGTAACAGTAGGATCACCGCAACACGCCACTATGCATACCCACATAATTTTCAGAAAGGATAATCCCATTTATTACTGCTATTTACTATTGTGAACGTTCATCCTTGCGAAGCGTTGCGAGCCCGTGCGTTGGACATAGGGTACATATACCTTTGTTTTGGTAAGTATCTTCCGTTAAAAAATGATAACCAGTCCTACCTAATTTCTAAAATAACAGTTAGTAATACTACAGCGAATTATAATTGGCAACCAAGACTACGTCAGTTTGATAAAACCTCTCTTCTCAATGCAATGTCTCCTCTCTGCCTAACCCTTCGCGGATTACAGGCGTGATGGTATGTTATGTAATATGGATTAGTAGTCATAGAACGGCACATACAAACTATTATTGGTGTGATTATTTTTAAAGCACACAAAAATATCCACGTGAATAAAGAAGGAATCAACTGAATGATGATAAACTAAAGAAACTTAATTTAAAAAAAGAGACTATCTTCGTTCAGAAACAGAATCCGGTTAGTAAGTTTGCACATTTTCTTGGCCATTACTTGTGAACTGGTTGCGCTATGGGCCGTGCAGTTATAGCTTCCACGACTTATTGACGCATCCAAACTTTGGAGAGTTGTGAGTGTGCAAGCACTCTGCACTGTTGCTATCTATACTCAGACGTGTTGGTTAAATTATGTTTCCTATTATGGTTTCATGTGTTATTCGAAATCTTGCGTCTTGGATAATTAGTTTATCTGTTTTGGCACATCGATAGTTACTAACTGATAGGTGTCGTACTTATTCGTAGTAGAGTAATATCATCCCTGTAATACCCGATTCATGGAGCATTTCGCTAGTACTTTTATGGTACAGGGGCGAGCTTATTCCCATCAACCGGGCACAAATCCAGACTCTGTGGTTGCTATTGAGAAATTCTTAAATCGAAATTCGAAATCGAAATGTGTGCTGGGACACATAGTAGTATTGAAACTTCAACCGAATGGCTACAAAATTTTAACTTAAAGTTTTACGGGCAGGTTTTCGACAAGTACGTACATTAACAATCTGCCCGTAAAACTTCAAACTAAAAATTTTGTTGCGATTCGTTTTTCCACTTGTCCGTTGCGATTCGTTTTTCCACTAATTGTCCGTTGCGATTCGTTTTTCCACTTGTCGGTTGAAGTTTCACTTCTTCTATATGTCCCATCACACATATCGATTTTTTCGCAGGTTTACTGCAAAATATATTTTTTAAGGTTAGATACAATTTAATGAATGCATTTTTTAAAAGCTCATTAAGTGATCATATAAAAACAGATCAATCTTTTAGTTAAGTTAAATTATATTTATGTGAGCATTACTATATATAGTTCTCTCATACTGTTAAATATACATAACACCTTGTACTTGTAAACATTATATTAGTCCAATAAATATTTTTAATTTGAATTTCCCAGAGACCAGAATCCCCTCGTACCTACCTACATTGCGACCGACCCGAAGGCCCGGCCGGACCGAATGACTGCCGTGCGCGTAATTATTTTGTCGCCCGGATATTTATATTTATATTGTAACATCTTCGAAGATGTTTGTTCTAAACTATAAAGAGTAAAGGGCACAAATGTTTTTTCAATCTATAATTTAAAAAATAAAAGCAGTCATTGGGTCCGTAACTGTTAGACATATGCGGTCGCGGTCTTTTTTACCCGACTGCAGTGAAGCTCAAAAGGAGGGTTATGTGTTTGGCGTGTATGTATGTAGGTATGTCCTTTTCTTTGTTCCCTCATAACTCCTAAACAGATGAAGGGATTTGAATAAAATTGAATAGGTACGCAATATCGCGAATTCAAAAAAAAATCATTACCATCGAGTATGGTAGGTATCAGAATGAAGGGTTTTAAAAGGAGATTACAAAAAATATATTAAACTTATATGTTTAAAAGAAATTCAAAGTCAAAAATCTATAAACAAACACAAAATAACTAAAAAGTTGTAAATAAAAATAGTAGTCGAAAAACTAAAAAACCCGACTAAAAAGCAGAAAAGCAAAAAACATTTTTGGGGTCCATTTCAATATTAAATTATGAAATGAAAATAGAATGGACCCCGCCTGCTTCCAAGTTTTGTTTAAGGTGGAAGCTCACATCTGGCCCGCGAAATTCTAATTTTCTTACGTTTTTGGCAATTTGCAGGCCAGTGCTTGGTTGTATGTTTATGAAAATTTGATTTGCGACTGTAAGACGTATGAAGTTACCGAATTATAACCATCAAAATTACTAACTACTAAAGAACGACGACTAAATTACTAAAGAATGACTTTTACATGCAAAAATCAATCTTGACATGAAAATGAACTTGGAGGGTTGTATTGATAATTTTGATGGTTATAATTCGGTAACTTCATACGTCTTACAGTCGCAAATCAAATTTTCATAAACATACAACCAAGCACTGGCCTGCAAATTGCCAAAAACGTAAGAAAATTAGAATTTCGCGGGCCAGATGTGAGCTTCCACCTTAATTTTAAATGTGCATGTTTTTTGCTTTTCAGTTTTATCAGTCGGGTTTTTTAGTTTTTTGACTACTTTTTTTATTAAAACTTATAAAGAAGAACATTTCCATCGTACATGATATTTGCGTAACCGTTTTCGCAGTGCACGCAACGGAAGCTCTCAAAAAGGAGTATTTGTTCCGGTTTTTGCAACATTTTTCATTTATGCTTCGCTCTTATAGGTTGTAATATTATATAACTTTTAACCTTCCTCGATGAATGGACTATCCAAAACAAGAAGAATTATTCAATTCCAACCAGTAGTTCCGGAGATAACTCCCCCCAAGCGGCCGTAACGCTTTTTCGTGACATAAAGGTCCTAATACCTAGTCTATAAAGAAGTTTGACTTCAAAAATCCAATAACACTGCCCTACCTGGGAATCGAATCAAGGATCTCATGCACAGCACTAGACCAAGGAGGCAGTATAATGTATCTTTATAGAACTTATTCTGTGGTATAGCTTGTACTTATAGGAAATGTATGTGTGCTGCGCAAGGAAATCACACTATAGTCCTGTGTTCAATGATGCGTCAGAGATGGTGATCCAAGCCTTGTAGGTTAGTTTATGCCGATGCGAATCATGAAAACATAACAAGTACGTATTTCTACGGTTATGTAAGCTCCGCAGCATACAAAGTTGCATTTAGTCCGCATGCTGCATATTAGTATTTTGCACATCACAGTGGGCTCTCCTATTCAATGCTAGCCGAATTCACATAAACAAACAAGTTGAAACAACATTCTATGAGCGGCTAAGCGAGCTAGTCAACTTGCCGCCTGCAATATGTTCGGATTACAAAATAATATTGCGTTTGTTTGCTTGCGAACTACATATTTTTAGATGATTCGCTGTGTGAATGGATAGTTTTTTTTTATATCTATGCTTCATATCGTTTTTATTAAACTACCCTACGGTATTTGAAAGTAGAATCTGAAAGGTCAGACTGAATATAATAATATGAAAAAGATAGAGATAAAATACCTATTTACAATGAAAAAAATAAACCGGATCTTTATCGATACGTCACCTAAGTACTCAGTACTCACCTATGGTTTTCTAAGTACTTAATTGTTTAATTACCTATCTGAATTAGGTACTTCAGAATAAGAGAAAAAACTGTCCGCTTAAAAAAAAAACTAACCTCAAACGACCTAAGTACCTACATGAAAAAAAAGCGCGCAAGGCAAAGACATGCAAATATCTCTTTGACGCAAGCTAACGATTTTGAAGATAATCTTAAAGCTCGTAAGACGTAATCTGAACTTGGACATGCGGGCTCAAGTTAACACAAAGGTATGTCAATCACTCACCTGTGTTGAATACTTGGAAAATGGAACTGAGCAGGGAGGGAGCAGGGAGTAGCTCACTGTTCCTTCAGGATATGTAGTTCACGCCCCGTCTCATAGATGCCGCTGTCCACTGCTATTATGTAAAGGTTTAGCTTTACTTTAGGTTTAGTTTCGATTCGTGTTTTTAAAAATGATAAATATTTTTTTAGGATGTCGTACCTCAAAAGGAAAAACGGAACCATCAATAGATACATAGTAATACATAAATATATTAAGTAAAACGTTTATCTACCTACATAAAAAGATCACATAAGTAGGTATATCACATACCTAGTCCCATTACCTATGCAAGGAAAGTAAGAAAAAAAAAAAGTTTACGTGTGTACGTATGTACAGCACTGCACTATTGCTTTTAGATAAAGCCTAATTTTCCTAGGTAGATATAGGGACCTCACAGGATTCTCAGTGTTACCATATGCCATGATGTAAGAATTTAATACATTTCAAAACTACGACATGTCTGCTTCTGAAAAATTCTATTTCCGCCAAGAGGATTAACAAGTGACGTTGTAAGTATGTGTCGCAGAAATGCTTATTTTGCGGTAGATAAACATGATGAAATCCGAAGTATTAAGTAACGTATGTATAAAATGTCGGTACGACTTCAATAATAAATAGAGCAGCTTTATAAGAAGCCATGTGGCCGCGGAAATGCACCAGATGGGGAGATATCTACAGATTATAAATCTAATTCGTATAAGAGGTAACAGGTGCCTAATCTTATCACCATCAGAGAGAGATCTGTAATTACTTTATGGGTTTTGAAAAAGAGGGGTCCGTAGCGATAGAGCAAACATTCAAATACGAATGATGGTTCCTAATGTGTATAATGTACTAAAATGTCTATGTAGGTCTATTAGTTACATGAGATCAAAACAAACACCCTTTTCCCTTCGTAAAATAAAGACTAAGGATCTAACTGACCTAAGCTATTTATTAACAATTTAGATTTACAATATAGATGTATCCCTATATATCTCTTTACATTTCCTTTCTCATAGGCTCTGCCGAGAGCAGAAAATCGGATCGCCATTAATCTGGAGAAGGCCCGCGCGGCCGCACCGATCGTAAATGAATGGTCATTGAAATGAAGACGTATGGACCAAACATATCACTCGGACATTTTATTTCATTTGCCATCTGCTGCCTGTCCGAGATCCTTACAAAAGACGTTTGTTTGCTTTAACTTAAAACTACTTTTCCAGCTTTCCGTGAGGCTAATTCTAAACTTTCTACCTTCAAACATTTTTCTTGTAATTTGTAATTGCACGGAATGGTCGGGAAGTAGCTAGTCGCTGCAAATGTGGAGTGTTGAGTTTAAAGTGTTGGCATGAAGCTAAATTGATCTCTGAGGAGATTGGTAGTTTCCGTAATTTGTGAAATGCTCTTATTTATTTTATGTTAATGTATTTTACGAATAACGACGAGCAGCGGTGGCCGCCGAGTGGTGTCGGCTCCGACTTATGAACTGGTCCTGGATTCAAACCCACGAACAACTTCGAAGATATGTGACATCTAGCAACCCGCACTGGGTCCGCGTGGTGGATTATAGCCCATCTCTCTCCGAGAGAGGAGGCCTGAGTACCTGCAGTGGTAACATTATAGGCTGATGATGATGATGATAATGATGATGATGATTTTACGAATTCATTCCATGTTATTTCAAATCTTCTTAAGATATCTTTTGTCACCTATGGTATAGGTGACAAAAGATATCATGAAAACTGACACATAATTCTCTGAAGGCTTGAACTTTGCTAAGAACTATCCAGAACTTATAGAATCACAGTAAATAAGCACGTCCCTGAGTGACGCCTTCGAAAACCTGGAATAACTTTTAAATTCGTCACGTTTGTTCTCTAGCCGTACCTACCTAAATACGATTGGGAATACACTTACCAACTGCTTTTATCATGTGGAAACAGAATACAAATTTAAGGCCTTTAGTGTTCTGGTAGATAGGTACTTTATTCTAAAATAACACTGTTTACACAGTTTTTTATTTGTACAGTTACGAGCATAACTATTTCATACACTTGGCATAATTCAAAATAATATGTCTTCCAAAATGCTATGTTCGTTAATCAACACAGTAGGACTCGAATCACTTTTAAAAGTTACACCGTGTAAACATTTTGGTGGTCTAGAACAAAAAAAATATCGCAGTGGTGGGGAGAACAAGTGCCATTCGTTTGCGTAAAGGGTACTTTTACACCCTTTATTTAGTATATTTACTGCGTGATAAAGCCACTTATTGTAACTAGGGGGTTCCCAGGTATCTATGGGACAGAGATTTTGGGGGTCAAAGTTCCAAATTTTGCACAGCTGTTTTTTGTAAATACTAGTTTTTCAGGTTATAACTTTACTTAAATTACGTCCATGACCTATTCAAAGAATCCACTAGCACATTTTTTTAAGAGTGACACATTGAGTTTTACCGTAAAATTAAGTTTTTGACCCCAAAGAATAAAAGATTTCCTGGTTTTCCTTTCATTTAATTTATCATGTTTGTTAGAGAGATTTCATCCTTATGATTGACCCTAACGATCGATGCAATAAAAGTACAGGGTATCTGGGGGCACGGCAGTGGGGGGCACTGCCGTGCCCCCAGATACCCTGTACTTGATAAGATTGACTTGGCCACTGCATCACATTGGCCAATGCCATAGCGATTAGCTATTACAATGGCCTGTTTAACTATGGCGAATGCGATGCGATGGCCAAGTCAATCTTTTATTTAAAACATCAAAGGTTTTTAAGTAGGGATTAAATATATTAACTGACTTGGTATTACATGGATCTCACTACTTTTTACGGTAAAAGTGAGTTGCTCGGCTTGGCTTTTTTTACAAGTTTTGTTTCTGGTGGGATAATTTTTTCAGATTTTAGCCGGTTCGATTCCCGGGTGTGGGAGAAGAGAATTTTCGAAAATCTTTGAATGCAGTTTGCTTTCTATTCAAAAATAAAGGAATGTTTCCTTTGAGTAAAATTTTCTATCTGCAGTATTAAGAGTACTTTCCCTCCAGGTGGCATTACAAAATTCCACCCTGTACATAACAATTGTTTATATATTATATAGCGATTGTAAGTAAATATTTCAATAAACTTTGTATCTATGCATTCCTCCTATGAATACAGTTTCGAAAGCTCCGTAAATTGGTTTTCTGCCCCGTAATGTGGCTTATTCAGCAGCTGTAGCACGTCGTGACCTAATTACGCAAATTGGTGGTTGAAGCTCACATAGTGATTAGTTCCTCAGGCGCCAAGCGGCAAATCCTACTGCTAGGTACGTAATCCTGCTGATTAAGCTTTATCTAATGATGAGTTACAACTGGCTAAAATAGCATAATTATCCTAAAATGTATCCAGTGCTGGGACACAGGCTTCCTCGTTGAGAGAGGCAGCGGCGGGTAGAATATATAATACCTTATAATATCTCCAAGTTATTTAGTCCGGGATGACGCAAACATCTTGGTATAAGCCACGCCGATTTCCGTCGGGGCTGCGGGTTGTTCAGAAGTTACCGCGGCCTCGACTAAGAAGGAACATGGGTGGTTTTTAGTCAGTAGAAGTCTGACACTCCCTTGCGCTCTGCCCAAGAGTGGGAGGGGTTATTTGATGATTAACCAACCGCCAAACCAAGATGTTTGCGATGTTTTCCTTTGCCGTTTTGAGAGCAGTAACAGACATAGGTATCTACTGGATTTGTGCTCGGTTGACAGCAATAGACTTACATTACATGGGACTTACAAATCAAATCAAATCAAATCAAATAATTTATTCGCATAATATGGGTAAAAAGATGGTACATAGAGCATTATATAATACTACAGTAAAGATCCTCATATTAACCATTTCTGGTATGCAAAACTTAAAACTACAGAAGTAGGTAAGTACACATTACATTTTGGACTACATACTAACTTAACTAGTTATTATTGCACAGATAAGAACATAGTACGGCGCTACACTAATTTTCTATTCTTATAACTAAGGTATTCCTGGGTCGTGTAGAAACATTTATTGACTAACCAGGCGTACACATAACTGGCGGCGAAATGTGAGTGTACACCTCTGCCTATCCCTTCACTTACAGGCGTGATGTTATGTTGTGTTATCAGACAAAATGAACAAAAAACTAAATGGCCTACCAAGCTCCGAACTCATGACTAACAACTCATAAGTCGCGTCGTCGCCAGTCGCGGCCGTTATCAAAATCAATTTTTATGATCACACAGCCTGGCTATTATTGCAGGATTTATGAATTTTACGAGTGTCATCTTGGTTACGCAATCCAATTACATCAGTCATTAAAAACGATCCCGGTGGTTATTATTGCAGTTGTATGACTTTTGCTCCCCTAATTGCTATAACGACAGCTGTCATGGATATAACAACCGGAAATGGTGACTGAATGATCTATTTGAGGGACTGAGAGGCCAAAATGGTTGAAGGTGCGGTCCATCCCTAAACGGACTGTTTGCGGACCGGACTCCGACACCGGACTTGACAGATAAAGTACTGTATCGGTCAAAGTTCCCTTGGCGCTCATTTATAGGAGATTTTACCTGTAATGTAAAAATCTTATGGAGGAGAGGAGAGGAGTATATTTTGACCATTACTTTACAAATAATGCACCTAAAACTCGAGGCTCGTTTCCGGTTTTTTAGTAAGCGGCACTAAGCCGCCTAACCTAACCTTACTTATTTAAAAATATCACGCATTATTCGAGCACGAATCTATCAGCTCCAAGCAGCTTTAAATACATCATTAAATCCTTGATCTAACACTACACACCATGTCGCAACAATTAATACCACTGGGCCATTGTGATAATGTATGTGGCTATCACAGTCGTGTCATGTCACGTTATCCAGCGTGTTAGCCGAGTAAAGCACGGCCCCACAGACTGCACGATAAATGGTTCTGATGCTGATCTAACGACCGCTTATACAACTACAGTTGACTCTAAAATACGAGCTGAAGTAGCTGAATCGACGACCAATAGTACCTATTGGTCTTTACTGCTGCTAAACCACATATATCACTTTTGTGCACTATCATTTAGAATTATTAATCGCTATGGACTGGGGCCATGTGGATTTGGTTTGGATTTTGTCAATATACTGAAAATGTTTTGTGAGTTTATTTAGATACAGTTTCAAGAACTTGACATTTAATTACTAATGCAGGGGTATAGTTTATTATGCTATTTATTTATTTAATATTAATTATAGCAACATTACAGAGTATCTAAACCGATGCTATAACACACAAAAAAAAAATTACAATTAAAATTAAAAATTAAACTATAGCTATAACCACAATAGATATTGTACAGGAACAAAAAATAACAAATAATAAACAAAAAAGAGAAAAGTTGCCTTTCGTGCATCATCAAACAAAACAAGCAAAGAGAAATCATCTTTCGTTCATCCTCTCACAGGAACTCAAACATACACGACATACATCAAGCCACACCACTTAGAAGTAAACAAATCACATTCTGGTGTCGATGCCAGTAGAGTATTCAGCATGGCAAGGGCACGAACTAATGGAGAATTCAAGTGGGATACAGTGCGTGCAGAAGGAACATCTAATAAATTGTGTCCACGTGGTCTCAGTTGGTATTTGGGCACGGGAGGAACAAAAAGTCTCAAAAGCTGAGCCACTAGTTCGGGGCAATCCGGCTATGCATGCGACGTCGCAGACATATGCTACGCGCTACGTCGTAGGCGTATGCTACGCGTGCTACGTCCTAAGCATACACTACGCGTTCTATGTCCCAAGCAACATTGCATATGCAATGTATACGCAAACGCATTGTTAGTAATATGTAGATAGAAATGTCATCAAAAACCATTAAATTACTTCCTTCAACAATTTAATTATTTTAAGTAAATTATTTTGGTTAACGTGATAGAATAAGATTGTATGAAAAAGTTTTATGTTAAACATTTACGTAACAACATTACTTATATTGAGTAGAAATTCCCAAACTTCTGGCTTGTATCAATCTTCATAACGGCCTTGTCGTTAAAGTCACAGTATGACATACAGCGAGACATCTTACGAGTTACGAAGGATGTCATTTCAGAATAAAGACGTACATTATAAGTAAATAGGTACATTCGTCGCGGAGATGCGTCGTTCCTCCTGGGGTGGGATGTTATCAGCAGACATTAGTTTGGCCCCTAATGTGGTGTTGCGCTGCTAGTGCGTTGGCAAGCGCACCGCTGTCGATGTCGCCGACCGAGATTTATCTTCGCAACCCGCCCCCGGTGCGGGGCCCGGTCTCCCGGACCATTCGACTTCATTTCAACACAGACGATAGAGTTTAATTTTTCTTTTTACTCAACTAACTGTTATAGACAGATAAATTCAACGACATCGTTGAATACCAGAATCGTTAAAAAACAAAACGAATTAAACAGACGCTTTCAATTTAGAAATGAAATTCGTAATGTTTTCCGATATTGCTCCAAAGCGGCGAGCGCTCGAGCCGTTGCAAAATTAATGCGACCAGAGGGAAATATTTCACGATAGCATCTCTTTCAAACTACAAGTTTTTCGCTCCCAGGTAATTCTTATTTGAAGTACAGAAAAAGTCGTGAAAGCGGAAGATTTTATAGTTGTCTGTGCAAGCATCTAGTCTTGTATAACGTCATGAAAAAGTCGTAAATGTTGCGTACTGGTGTGTACGAGTGAAATTTTCTCCTTGAGTAGGCGCGCGATCTACGGAACATGCAAAATTTTATGAGGCCTACCACCTCCCCCGGTTCTATCCTCTTACCTCGGTTTCTATTTTATGACTTCAACTGTTAAAGTTATGGCTACGTGAGGTGAGAATCGAATTTCAGCAAATGTCGTATTGGATACGTCAATCCATCCGGTATATAACTCACATGTATATAAATGGAAAAAGTTTTTTGATACTTATGTGGTAGCACTGAGTAGATAACCCCTGCCCTTTGGCACATGAATCAATATGCTAACTTTGCTGAACATAGAAACCAGATGTGATTTTCAATTCTTAATCTTACCTTAAGAAATTATCTATTCTATAGCTTAATATAACATCACGCCTGTAATGCCGAATGTGTAGGCAGAGGTGTAGCTATGCATAGTACAACCACATTTCGCTACTAGCGTTTAAGTCCCATTTAATCCATCCCATGCCATCAACTGGGCACAATTCCAGACTCCGTGGCTGCTCTACTGGTGAAAAACCCTAATAACACTTTGTTCGACCCGGGAATCTAAATGATCTATTTTAACACCGTAAAAAAATCACCTACCTAGATCACTGAACAGAAAACAAGTACCTATACCTACTTAAAACTGTTTTACACTCTGGAACCGAACGTAGCTGAGCATTATACCTATTCAATTAGAGCTGCAACACATTTACAACGAAATTGGATAATGCAGTGGAATAAAAGTTGAGTATGAAAGAAAACCGACAACTGTTTATCGATACCTAATTATCATTGAAGTGGAAATTCTATTTGCATTTTGATAAAAAGCTCGGTGTTCAGTGAATCGAAGAAACATTGGAACTGGACTCCTAGCTAGTTTCGTATTACTTTTTTTGTATTGCTTATTGAAAATACATCGATTTACGAAATCTTTCAAATAAATAAAAAAGAAGAAACCAAGCACTTGGTTTCTTTCAGAAAACTCTTTCCACAATTTTTTTTCTAGGTTTTTGAAGGGAAAACTTCTTTAGCGGCGTTTTGCACTTTTTTGGGATGGGTAAAAAATGTTAAAACTTGAAATAACTTTAACTTAATGTTTAAACTTGCGTCAGGACACGTGACCTGATCGAAAATCCGTAAGAAAGCGCAGGGCGTTTGCGCGAATACATGTGCGACGTCCGTGTGTGTCAAATGTCAAAAAAAATAAACTCAAAAGTGAATTGTCATGTTTGTGTACGATAGCGTAATAAATTAATAATGTACTTTAGTAGATCATAATATGAATTGCGTAAAAAAAGCCTAAATTAGACCTATCAAAATAGTAATGCGTCTGTGAACACAAGCTGTTGGTGTAGTGGTCACAAGCGCGACTGCTGAACACGAGCTTCTGGGTTCGATTCCCGGATCGGGCAAAGTGTTATTGGCTTTTTTCATCAGGAATTTATCAGAAACGTTTGATGGCAATAGGCTCGCCCACTATTATATGGGACTTACATAACTGGCGAAATATGAGTGTACTATTAGGTACTCCTCTACCTAACCCTTCGGGGATTACAGGCGTGATGTTATGTGTATTCCCTAACCTAATGGTTATTTCATTTTTCATATTCAAAAATGTCGTCAATGTAAATATTCAAGTTTTCACTTCTGCCGGCACTCCCGTTGTTTTTTTTATATATTCACGTGTTTTTCTCATGAAGCCTAGCTTAGAGCTAACATGGTTTTCCATATATATAGCCTGAAGTTGCCGAAGAGTGTAAAGTTAGCGGCACGAGCACTTACGAAGCAATGTTTTACTGGTTGAAGCGGGTTTCTGCAAACACCCTAAATAAGATAAGTAGGCAACTACGTTTAGGGAAGTATCTACAAGTTATTTACACATTTAACCTTTATCTTGGTTACTAAAGATTTTTTAGAAGCGTGATCAAAGTTCGGAAATCTTACTACTTTTATAAAATACGGAAGTTTGAATGGATGAATGGATGTTTGTAACTCAGTCAGCCCAGGGTGCTTGCTCTCGAATATAATTCCGATAGATCGACATTGGAGTTGTCAGTCTATGTCGGTCAGGGATTGGCTAGACTCAGTGACTCACCCAGGATGGCGAAACGGATCTGGATGAAAGGCATAGAGATAGATTGTGGTCTAGAATAGGACATCGGCTACTATTGTCTCTCTCAGTCATACACATCAAATTTTCTTCGAGAACGAAGTACGAGAAACAGCTAGTCACCCAAAAATCGTTTATATATTTTATTTAGCAGCATTTTAACGGTCGCTTTAATTAATTTTAACTTTCTAGACAATAGTTTAAAATGAGGTCATACGGTTTAGTAGATGATGATGAAGTAACTATTTGAAATTACAAAGTAAACTTATTAAGTTTCTTTAACCTTATTCTTATTATTACATAAACATACCAAACAACCGGGTCCAAATTCAGGCTCTGAGTATGCTACTGACGAATTGCTGGCGGCTAACCAAAAACAATTTGCACGAACCCGGAATCGAATTTAGGAAGTCATGCTCAGCAGTCGCGCTTTCGACCGCTAGACCAACTAGACAGTTATTATTCTTACTAATCATTATAAAAACAAAACCCCACGCTATAACTTGGTTAACAAAATTCGATGACTGTCTATAAAGGTAAAAGTTTTCATCCAATCTAATTTTGTGGACTTGTCTAGTAGCATTTACCGCTGCACTCAGAATATTTAATTTTAAACGAAACTAGGTTAACAATCACGTCCGAAGTCTGAGCTAATCCTGCTGATCAGACTATAACAGCCACGAATAGCTATGGAACGGCAGATTACTTTAGAAGAACTTAATCAATTTACATTTATAATCAGTTTTAAATATACAATCAACTGCTAGGTAGGTGTACCTACAAAGAGTACTGTACGCATAATATAACAGAATATTAAGTGGTAGTATCTTAGTACGTTTTTTAAGAGCTCGTGGTTAAATATTAACAGCTACTCGTGTCGATCGTCAGGTTAAGACGCGCTTGTCTGGGTTCGTCCGTGGATGGGTGACCACCCATTGCATACCGATTTCCTCCGTACCTCGGAAACTACGCTAAGCCGTTGGTCCCGGCTGTTTTTGATTTTTGACAGACGTTATAAGTCAATGGCCCGCCCGAAAGTCTGACAACCTGTCTTACCAAGGGATATCGTATTACTGGGTTGTGAGGTCAGATAGGCAGTCGCTCCACGTAACAACAGATTTTCAGCTGCATCCGGTTAGAGTGGAAGCCTCAACATAGTTTGGAAAAGGCTAGGCAGATTATGATGACTTGATACGTTTTCGGTACATATTCAATAGATTTGAACCCTGAAATTATATTTGCATTCAGTGGTTGTATTTGACAACGTGGTCCAAGAACGTGTAGGTTACTTGTTTATAAAAAAAAAACCATGGATTATCAGCACAATTAAAAATCAGCTGAAATGCCACACAGTTCCATCATCTGTTTAACCTTTTCTCAAATTTGTTGGGGTCGGCTTCCACACAAACCGGATCTGACATCCACAACCCAGTTAGTACTCGGCAATATGATACCCAGTAGTAAATACCAAACAGTTTCGAAAATAAAAACAGGTCAATTTTGCATCCATTTATTATAAAGGAAATTGTATGTTCAAATTTTAACCCATTTTCAGTACGTAAAACAACACCGCGGCAGTATCTACGTATATTTCCGAGCAGCCGCTTAGTAGCAGTTTATGGAGGGACTATAGTGTCCATATTATCGGCACATATCAGGCGCCATGTGTTGCTGCAACGGCCGATCAATAGCATTGCTATGTGCTGCTTTCACAAAACGGACCGAATTCATGACCCGTGTATGATCGTATTATAGACTAGATTTCTTTACACGCTCAAGCGGCTAATTACATACTCGTAACGTTCCTGAAAATTTATTGTAGAAGTAAATCTTTTAGATTTACTGCTAATTACGTTCGCTCGGTAGTGTTCCTGTGAGACAAGCATGAACCAATATACCCAGGGCTTGATATTAGTATTCTCAATTACGAGTAAATGTGTCGATTTGGGTGAAATTTTGGTTCATTTTTGTGCTTTCGGGTTGTAAACTTCTGATAGTTAGCTGTAATTACCTTGATAGTGCTGCGGTTAACCCTGTTCACGTTAAGATTTCTGAATTAGAGCTATCTACCGTAATTTTGTATTATTACAAACATTGATTATCCAAAAAGGGTAAGCAGAGGTGTTCCTAATAGTATACCTACATTTCGCTAGTCTTATGTAATATGGGGCCAATAACCCGGCGTGAATCCAGACTAGAAACCCAATAAGTAAGACCGACCATCAAATCGAATAAAGGACCTCATGCTCAGTAGTTTCACTTACAACCACTATACCAACGAGTACATTTAAATAACCAGTATAACCAGAACAAAGTAAGTATAACCAGTTTGAACCACTATATTTAAATAATAAGGTCGATATCATGACAAGGTATACGGCAAAACATAGCCTAACAAATAAGAATTCCTTTAGACTAAGTAACTTCACGCATAATTGTTATTGCCTAATAAAGGGTGTAAAAGTACCCTTAACGCAAATGAAGGGCACTTGTTCTTCCCACCACTGCGATATTTTTTAATTATAGTCTATACCTGGGAACCCCTTAGTTACGGAGACATTGGGGGTGAAAGTTCCAAACTTTTGACAGCTGTTCTTGTTAATACTAGTTTTGCAGGTTGACCCGTTGACTACTCAAAGCATCCACTAGCACAATGTTTTAAGAGTGCTACATTGAGTTTTTCCGTAAAATGTGATTAATGACCCCAAAAAAAAATATGTTTCCTAGCAAATATTTTTGCGTAGGCGTACTTAGTTTGATGTACAGAAAGCTTGGTTGACGGCTGTGTGAAGGGTTAATTTACACCCTGTATGTCCACTTAAACATATAGCCCTTAAAATAGCCTATTAACTTAAACAACCACCCATTACTAAATCGTCCCAAAGTTTCTGTTAATCATATTCTAGTCGGCCGTATTGTCCTTAGCATAGCTCTATCATTTAGCAATACATCATCATAAATCTCGCTGAGCGGCGTACTCGAGTGTCGTGGCGTCGTCGTCTGCATGCCCTCAACTTGAGAGGTCCAGGGGGTCTAAAATGGCTGCGGGTTGTTCGAAAGAGATACTGACAGGCTAAGAAGGAACATGGAAGGCTTGTAGTAAGTGAAAGTCTGACACTCCCGAAGTCAGTAGAAGTCTGACACTCCCTACCGCTCCGCCCAGAGCGGGAGGAGTAATTTGATGATTTCCCAACCTTCAAAAAAAAGGGGGTCTCAAATGGCCAGTTTTGCTAATCATAATATGAATTGCGTTAAAATTCGTAAAATTACTATTCATATATGATCCTATTATGATCTCCATGAAAGTGGTCATTTTAGACCCCCAGACTTGCGGCCGACACATCCCCAACTTGCCCCAGATATGTAAAATAGACAATTGATTTGTTTACTTAGGTCGGCTGAACTATTCCCGTACGTCAAAACATGGTCGAGGTAACATAAAGGGTAAATCTGAAATAATTCCTCCTTTGTTTGATGCTTGTATAATGTTTCCCTCGCCAACAAACAACCCTTATAATTTCAAAGGAGATTTTTTACCGACATAAAAATGTTAACAACGTTTACTTGTACAAAGATAGAAATGTTAGACCCTTGCAGTGTTAAATAAGTTTCCTTGAAATTTAATTATGTCAGAAGATTGCATGATAGATGTTGAGTTTTCAGCAAATTCTAATATTTACGCAATCATAATTTATTTGTTCTTTTGCTATGTTTTCTAATCAGCGACATATTTTATTTTATAATTGCCTTTATAAGTAGTGTCCCACAGCTGGGCAACGGCCTCCCCTTATATCCTTCAAACCTCTGATTTGTGCTATTTATTTCTACGCTTCCCCTACGAACATGATGAATGTCATAATTGATGATTACCACGACCACGACCTACGTAAAATTTAATTGGGTTCAGGAAAATACTTTGCTCTTTAATATAAGTCACTATTGTAATGTTGCGTGTTTAGTTCTGTACCATAATCATCTGCGTAGGTGTAGGCGACTCGTGATGCTTGACTTGTTTGTATTACATCATGTACTTGGTAAAGAAGGAAGCCATTTCTATCATCCATGCACCTCCGTCTCGCTAATTAACGTATTTATGAGCAGAACTTTGTACGTTTTACTTTTGTCCACTTGCATCAACATATCGATTTTAAGACACAACGATTTTATAGGAAGTGCGAACGTGCTATATTTTAAATGTAATGGGTCGGCCGTTTGCCGCGAATTGTAATAAATTACCTTACATTTATCCCATTCTCGGTTCAATTAATTAGTTGTGTGTGGATACCACCCTCTATATTTGAGTTAAATCGAAACAATTTTATCAAGTGGCCAAATATTATTGTTCGATGTCGAAAGTGATAAAAATTGAATCAACATATCCTTTTTAGCGATGGTTGAAAGCGTGAGAACTTTGGCTTTTGCTACAGCCACAGTAACTATAAATATTTTGCCAGCTCAGAGCCTTCTCAGAGCTGAGCACATCATAAAAAGTTAACCAATAACAGTAAACAACAATAATAAAAAGGCAATATTAAAATAGTGAACAGTTACAGATAAATGTATATTTTCCCGGGGCGCAACGTCGCGTTTCGTAAACTTGTGCCATACATAGCGAAACCCAATTGACTCAGCGTTTTTATATTCCCCTTATCGGTGATTTAGCTTCAGCTCTTTTCGGCTGTTAAATATAAATCTAACTTACGGATGTTGAAAAATCATTCTTCGCGTCATAAATTGTGCCGTACCAGCAGGGGTGGGCAACAGTGAAAAATTGCACTCGTTGTGTAATCGCTGTGTCGAACCGAGGGTGCTAATGTTGCAAGTTAAATTTATCTTGTAAAACATTTATTATATGTATATGAAACTATACTCGCGACGGTGACTCAGCCGATTGAGCTTGTGAAAACTTATAGCTATGCTACATAAATTAAATTTAAACATCAATTTTAATGTAAAATACTTATTCAAGTTATACGGTCGTTATGTGTGACGTAGTCGGTCAGATTTTTGCTACTGCCGCCGCCGTGAAATATTCGTATCTGGGAGATTTAAAAATTTTTACGGAGTCAAGTTATGACCACGATGGCCAAAGATTTTTATCTTCAAACGTAAAAGAAAAGTAAGTACGAGTAAGTACGCACTAAATCAAGTATTACGGCGTCTACGAAAAGTTGTATATATGGGTAAGGTACAGGCGTTATTTTCTGGTCAGAGTGAGAACCGATCACCGAAACACGTAAGCTCCCTATAATGCAATTACATTATAGTTATATGTATGAGGTTTTCTTTTGTCTCGCCTCACGGTTGACTATTTTACAAGGAATGACAGCGCGAGCCCAGAGGAAGCCCCTTCAGACGTGCGGGCGCCTCTCTGTCGCCTACCCTTTGCGGTCTTACCCTCAAGCGAATTATAAGCCTACAGCCTTGGAATACTAAGAGGGCCGGATAAAAATTCACCCCTTAGGTAGCCACATCTAAGCCGACAGATAACTTCGCCTAGCAAGCTCGAGACAAGGACGAAATCCTTAAGGAGCAAATCAATCCCTCGTCTGTGGGATTGCGAGATCAAGCGAGCAGGTAAATAAAAATGTACGAGCTGGCTTGTTGATCCTCAACTAACAATACAATGCTAACAATGTTGGGGCTTTAAAACACATCTGTATAATTTTGTGTAAATAAAACTTATTGGATTGAGTTAGTGTTGACTTAAAATGTTCATTGGTTTGTTTGAAAACTGAACTTTATTTTTAAAGGTTTAAGTTTGAACTTTAAAAATAAATCTTTTGATTTCAGTACGTACAGTGACACACCAGCCTAAAGTCATGACGTCAGAGCTTAATGACTGCTCGTTTGTGCTATAGCTAGTGTTGTGTGTTTTGGTTCAAATTACGTGCAGCTCGCGGCCTATTTCCCGTCACGTAGACAAGGCGCAAACGAGTAGACACAGCAAACGAGCCGCCTGCGAGTTTGTCGCGACAAGACTGGCAACACCTAATGTGAGCATATTATTATAAGGTTTTGTTGATGAAGCCCACATAGTTACTTTAAACTGGTAAACGCGTGAAATAAGCGATTGTAAGCTTGCAGTTCGTAAAACTGCCTTCTTGTAGTTAGACAAAAGCCTTCGACTAAAGGTCGTAAAAATGTCCATTAAGATCCTGCTCTTTCATTCAAATTAAGTAGATGCATAAAGTTACAAAGTAGGAATTATATTGCCAACTTCATTTGTTTAACTTACCATTGTCATGACACTGGGCCAGGGCTCGTTATATACTTACTTGCTACAATGTCTTAACTCAACTTATACATAAAGGCAGTAGGCAGTTATTTTACTGACGACTATAGCAGCTGCTACAATAATATTAGCCACATACTGAATATATTCTAGTAATTATAATGGATGTGACAATATATGCAAATCTTGAGATAATAAGTTAATAACCATGAACTAGCCGTAAGCCTACATTGAGTATTATGACCAAAATAATCTTATATTATATCACTTGCACTACAGTAACGCTCTGAAGCTGTATGAGCTTCTATGAGTTTTCCCACTGACACAATTTCTTTGTAAAACACCACTTTTATGAAGTGGCAACACACGAAAATACGAAGCTGGAATTTTAAGATGCGCCTGGAATAATTTTTAAGTTAAATTTCCCGGCACGGTGGACGCACGAGAGTATATCTTGAATGTCCACGACTCCACGCTAAAAACTTTTAGAATGCATGCATATATTTTTTTACAAAATGTCCCTATCTCTAGCCACAATTGGAGATAAATTCTCTGTACTTTCAGCGACGAAATGTAGAGTCTGATAAATTGAACGCTGAAGTCAAATATTCAGACTAGTACTCAAGAATTTGCGATTAAAATTCACATAAGAGACGAGTAATGAGTATTCTTGATGCGCTTGCACAAAATAATTGGCTCGCGTAACTGCAACGAAATAAAAAAAAAACCATTAGGTGCACCGCTCCGCGCCGAGACTAGTGTTGTTCAAATATCATAGCTCATTGGAGTTCTACCGAGTGTTAGTGAGCTGTAAAACTGTCTACAAACTGCAAACGGGTAGAAATCATAAACGTTTTCGATTGGTTAGTTTATATTCGAATGAAAACCAAACGAAGAAAGTGTTAAAGCAGTGAAGTGTAAACAAGGTAGCGAGGGATCACTCAAATAAAGTAAACGTTGGGAGCAACACGTTCCAGTCGGCTCTTACCGGGATTACCAGTGTCGTATTAGCGCGTGATCGATAGTGTATCGTAAGCTGCAGGCCACAGCACTGGCCGTAGCGGCCATCTTGTCGGTCAGTCCCATCACGTACGTAACGAATGAAGGATCTCTGCAGCGACCCCGGGCCCCGACTGCTCGTCCGATTCCTTACACCGTATTTAAAGTGTAAGTTGCTAGCGTTTGAGGAAACTTAAGGTTCACACTTTGTTGGTATTTCAGAGTGGAAATCAAATAACTCGAAATCTACAATATTGGTCAATTCAGTGTAATTACCAAGTAAAAAAGAGTCGGTTGTTTTCGATATCAAATAAATTGTTTGACCATTTGGATACCTATCTCATTTATACGACTGGCTAATATTTTCAGGCTAGTCAACTGGCATAAAGGACAGGTTTCATAAACTCTTGACATTGATTAATAACACCACCGTTCCTCACTTCATATCGCACAAACATTGGTGAACAAGATGGTAGATATTTGCGAACAGTTCACTTGTCATGACATTTGTTACAGAACTAGTTCCAAAGTTCTTGATTAACATTATGGCAGTTGTGAAAGAACTATTAATTCGCTTTAAGATAGGGTCTCTTACAAGTTGATTTACTAAACTATTAATCTAAAATAAAGTAAGTCTAGCCCACTGATTTACTATATTAAGAACTATTACAAGTTACTTCATAGTTCATAATGTAGCCATCCTGAATCTCGAAGATAGATAGGCCTTAAACGTACATAATACATACGCGCATGATTAGTAAGGATTATGGAGTTGTGCACACACACCACGTAGTTAGACGTTGACACACACGCGACACAGAAAATCACTCGAGACGCTGAGAGCCGGCCCTACAATAACGTTAATCAGAATTCAATGGGTAATCACTGAATATGCAAGCGTGTATAACACTACATTGTATATGTTCAGTGTAGACATTGTATTGGAGATGGTTGCCGCCCATTTAATTAGCGCGGTCCATTAGTGTTGGTCGTCCGAACAAATAAAAGTCGTATTATGAATAGCGGCTGAGTTGGAACTGTCACTATTAACATGATTGCTTTCCCTGAATGACATGACGTGGTCGTATGCTACCTACGTCCTACATCTATTCACTACTTTCGGGGCTCTGTTTATCACATTTTTGTTTGTGTAAGCCGCTCAGAAAATATTACTTTCCTCATGTAAACATTGCCTAGAACTGAACTCCTCAAGTTTTGCACGTTATTCGATTGTTTGTTAGGTACCGACGTCCTGTGAATAGAAATTGGATCAGGTTTTCACTTACATTAAGTTCTTGTTTTTCTAGACAAACTTGAAGCCGTACTAACGCGAGGTGCTAACACGCTGGAAGCCATGCTTCGGCTAAGTGTTGTGTTTAAAGAAGCAGATTGTGCCAGTAGAGATGTTCTGTCTATGAGGTGGCGAGCACGTCGACACAAGCACGGCATTAACCTATTTCTCTAAGTTGACTCTTACACGAGATAACGAGCGACGGAGACATTACAATTTTATAACTAGTGGGTAATCGCCGCCTAAAGCAACATAAAGTTTAATCATACCATATTATAACAAGATTCAGAAAGTTGAACGTTACATAAAACATCCTCGCAATGAACATTCGACACGAGAATTTGTTTTATTGAAACTGTAAAGACCTAGTTAAGATAATATCCCAATTTTCCCGGTCATTGGTTCTCAATAGTGAGTGTTCTATTTGTCATAAGGGTTCTCGTCTACTTTAAAATATTGGATTTCACTTTTACGTTCGGAAAATCTCGGGTGTTTTATTCCGCAATATTTGTTCTAGTGGCTTCGCAAGGAGAAAGCTGTAACATTGTAGTATACGAGTATTTATTTAACGTGGACGGCTGGAAGATAACGTGAGCAGATGTCTAAAGAATACATTAGTCTCGGAAAATCGCTGGGGACAACTTGATTGCGAAATAAACCCTGAAAACACAAGAACCCTCGAGGAGATCGTTTTGAACTAAATAGCCCAAGTTGACGTCGAGTCGTGGAAGGCGAGGGAATTGAAGCTCCGCTGTTGGAACCGACCAGCGCGGAACAGCGCGAGCATTTCAGAGAAAATACTTTCGTAGCACGTGAGACAAGACTGCGCGCGAAATAATAACATAATTTATGAATGAGAGTACGTGGAAGCTAGCCTCATAACAGCAGGAGAGAGAGAGAGCATTAAATTAACATTTATTTATTCGGGGTATAAATACTATGCATAATGTTTTAATCAATTATCCACATCAGCCTTTCGCAAATAACTGCCGGATAGACATAGGCCTGTTCAAGTTAATATTTTGTTTTTCCTAACAGCTAAAATTAACATCAAAAGGTTCATTGATTGCGTTGTTATTCTCTTGTAACAAAAAACGTTTAAAAAGCGATAGCCATTTATTTTATAACGAGCGTTGCCGCACTAGCAAGCCAGTCGTTTCAAAATACCAAACAACAGAGAAACTAATAGCAATTGTAAAATGTTTTTCACGATAGCTTGATTTCCGGAAAACCGTCCCCCGGGACAGGCAATGGGAATACATGGCATGGCTACTTTGTACTTCATATCACTTTATAACCAGTATCAGCTGTGAATTTATAACGCATCAATTGTTTTTAATATCTTTGTGTAATAAGGTGAAAACAAATTTTGTATTCCACGAGAACCACTACTATTTATTGAACAAGTACCGCCCGAGTGAGATAAAATGAGACCATGCCACACTGTCCAAAGGCTATCACAAACAAACATTATTTATGTAGGTTCGGTTGGTTTCCTTTTTCGTAGCCTGTTCGTAGCGTTATCGCAGCGCAGTGCTAGGAATCTACGAAGACGGTTGATGTGTACGAACAATGGAGTAGCGAGCTAACCGAGCACGGTGAGCACACAGCCAACGTTGGCTGAAATCTTTTGAGCTCCCGTCAGACGGAATAGACACGAGGTTTCGTGTGCAAACTCTACTTGTTGTGCCAAGTGCTTACAAGTGCCTAATTTCGAGAAAGGCACAACCAGGGTTGGGTTTAGATGTTTATATTTACACAGAAACATCCAATTTATTGCTGTAATTAAAAAAGGATTCCTTTTTAATCGTTGTTAACTGAACTGTTTGAATTTTTTGTGGTCCACGGCGGCGCTCGAAAAGATAGAAGAATTAATTCAAAAAATTCTTTTACTTTCATTTTGATAAAATATGGATTTTCCAGCGGCGTTTTATGGAGTTAGGAACACTTCGTAATCTACCTTTGCGAGGATTAACGTAAAATCGACGGCAGCTAAAAATATTCAGCTCTGTATCGACGCGGCGCGGTGGTTAATTACTCTTGAATATTTATTGGTCGTTTGAATAAATCGCTCGCGGCGGATAAGCCTTTAACTTGTATTATATTCACTTTTCCTGGCGCTAATTTTTGGTTCCTGTTTAAATCAGTTTTTCGTGGCAAATACATAAGCAACGGATTAAAAGTTTTGTAAAGTTAAAACAACTGAGCGAGGTTTGCATTACAATTTTAAGTGGTCGAAATTTCACGTAAAAATAAGTTGTTTCATTTTATGGTGCGCTAGGAGCGATTTTTAGTGAAGTTTATGTCGGCGGCATCTGTTGCCCTTTGGCGTAGACGCTTAACGTGAGAGCTTGTAACGGGTTGGTATTGTAAATAACCCCTGTTTAGCAAAGTCAGAGAAGGGAATTACTTTCGCTGATCCCCGGAAAAGTTTCACTATTACGGAGCGCAAGTGTGATCCCTTTCGTATTACTTTTATGAGTACGCCAGCAGTTGACGGGACCTATGCAAATGTTATTGCGCTCGCTAAGGAAACAGCCACACGACTCGACGTGAGACGTCACTGGGAAATATGAATGTAATACCAGTGAAACCGTACTAACTTACATGTATTTTCCGGTTTTAATATAATTAAATTACGGTTTTACTTTTAACTTTATTTAGCTGGTTAGCGATAAATTGCAGTATAAAACCCGCGGCATGGCTACAAGTTATTAAACTGGAAGTCATTGCAGTATTTATTGGTTAAGAACTACAAGTTTGGAATCCCTCATAAAATACATTCTCAGTCAATGATTATCTGAATGTATGCGAGTGGTGGTGGGCTGCGCGGCACAGATAACTCGTAATATTGTGGAATACTTGGTGATGCCGACAGAGAAAGAGGTTCGGCGCCCACTACTAATGAATCAACTTCGGAGCCTGGCGCGCTGCCCGCCGAATTCAACTTTTAATTGATTTGACATTATTCCGTTTGTGGATCCCGAGCGATTGCGCTGCGCCCCTTCAATTATAACTCATCTCCCAATAAAATGATCAAATGAAAATTAATTTGGGAAAGTTAAATGAAGTTATTAAAACCCTCGGGAAGATGTCGTTCAACATAACAATTGAATCAGACTGACAAATATGCAAGTAGAGACTCGTTGAACAACGTGTTCAATTAACTACCTCGCAAACATGATGCAGATAGCAATAATTTGGTAAAGAAGACCGCGTGAAACCTAAGAAAATTAATACATAGAGTGTAGACACACATAGGTTGTAAGTAATTTGATTAGCACGTCTATCGTATCGCTAGTCCTTACCACATCCTGCCCAAAGCTATGTTATTCTCAAACACTTACGAAACCTACGCCAAAGTTATCATGTTCCATATAACAAGTGAAACAAGTTATATTTTCTACTCCTCAAGGGGGATATGTAATATGCGCTGAACACTAAGTAGTGTAACTCAGCCCAATAGTCCGCCATCACATGTTCTACATATCGTGAATGAGTGGAAATTGCAAAGTTGGCGCGATAGCTCGCGAGGTTCGCTCCAAACTTGCAAATGAAAAGTTAATGCACAACTTTCTGACAGGCGCGGTCGCTCTTCGACCTCCTAACACCGCTCAAATGAATTTAAAACTTTTTAATTATTTGCTGCGACAAGTCCCAGATTTGTCATCAGCGCCGCCCGTCAGATATCTTCTCACTCTACCTCTTCAAAAGCACAATTCCGTTCAAGTGTGAGCTTTAGACAAATATTTTTTTATCACATAGATACTTGTCTATATCCACATTATTATCACATTATTATATTGTCTTTATGGCTATCTGTGCCTAGTAACGTTCGCGAGTGTTTGGCTACGTGTGACAGAAATTTATACTTGCGAATAAGCACTTCAACTTTCACGGGAGCTTCACGAAAGAAAAATAGTTTTTATTTTCTCGCGCAAGAATAACGCCCACTTTATTTTTTAGCCGCTTCAACGTTATTAAACGGATAAAGGATGAATATTTTCATGTTGGGATATCGTTTTACTGGGTTCAACCATACCTGTTTGTAACATCAGATATGAGTACAGGGCGATGTAAAAAGATTATCGGATACAGCGCAGATTATATAAAATCGAACGGGATAAAGCCTATCTATATCAGCGATTAGCACGTGTTCATTAAACCAATTATTAAACCCACGCTTTGTTATTATAGGTCCTGAATACATACAGTTATGGGTACATTGACGGTTATTTGTATGAAATATTCTGATGCTGAACGCTGACGTGATATTTTGAAAGGCTCTTATGGTCGTGTTCTTTTTTTCTTCGGCCCACGGACGTCCTTTATGAGCCGTAGAGTTAAGCCTTTACGAGTGTGTACCTATTGGTTATTTTTTTATAATCAGTGAACTAGACAAACGTTAGTGTACAGCTGAGTTACTAATATCAGTTTCGTTTACAGGCTCGTCCACCTTTATAACACTTCAGTTGCCTTCACGATACACAAGAGCATAGAAATAGGAGTAGGCACCTAGTTTATTTATAAATGGAAAGGGTGCTCGGAAAACCAATTTTGTTCCTTTATAATACGTAATTGTTCTTTGAAATGATTTCTTTATGTTTCACCACCGAGTTTCAGACTAACAACAACTGGTCGATCGAGAATTAGGGGCCTGTTACACGAGTATTCGTAGACACTGCTCCAGACCTTGAGACAGATTACTTACTTTTGAAAGGCCTCATTACGTCATGTCTTGTGCCATTCAAAAAACAATCTTATTCGCAAATTCGGAACGCCTGCTGTATGATACCTACACATAATAAACCTATGTACATTATTAATAGAATTAAAGGTAGAGGTTGGTTGTAATTAATGCCCCGGGTTTAGAAAAGGAGATTATAATAGGTCCTTGGGATACATCAGTTTCAAAGTACAGGTAGAAAATTATTTAATTTGAACATATAGGTACCAGCTAAACATTTATAAACAGAGCGTCCCAAAGGGTTCTGTGAGCCAATCCGCAGAGCTGCGGCACCTCGGAGCGCTCAAATTAAACGTTTGCCTAAGACCCCTTATAAAATTACATTAACTTGATAATACCGTAAAGCGAAACCAGTACTCGATTAAAAGGGCCCATACAAAGATAATTATGGCCCAGGTTATAACGCTCAGCGGGACCTCATTAATATGATATCGGAGTCTTGTGTAAATGTTTTGTATTGCATTCATAAAATTTTATGGTCTAATGAATAAGGGAGGTGTTATCTGTACTGGCCACACGAGCCCATAGGCTTTTAGCTGTTTGGGATACCTAACTTTTATTAAATACGAGTATAATAATGCTGACCGGTATTTATTTTGAATAGTGCCTAAGAATATTCTGACTGTCTTGCTATGGTCGGCAGAACTGGCTAGACACGAAATGTCACGCTGGAATACTGTTCGAAGGTTTTTTTCGAATGGTGTTTAGGTTAGGACATAAACATATTAGAGTCATGTAAAACCCAACATTGGGTAATGTAATGATGGTGAATTTTTATAAACCAACGTTCAGTAAGAATTTGGAGCCGAGGAATTCTTCCGAATCGGCGTTTTTTACAATTTGGCGGTCAAATATGATTTGCGGCGTTACATCTATGCAGTTACTGAATTATACATACATAAAGTCACGCCCTTTCCAAAACCACAGACCTGCTACGATCCTTACATACTACTTTTACCTCGCCCACATTTATACATTTGGTCATACAGGTACCCCGGCTGCAAGTACTGTATTGAATTAATATAATCTTTATAATAATTACTTTTTCATGAAATACTTATTCAATGGGATTACATGAACTTGTAACTCAGTTGTCGTAACTCAGTAGGTAACTTTATATTTGTTACGGTCGCGAACTACCTACTTATACTCGTATTTTAGTCAACATAATAGAACCTTACAACTGAATATCGCGGGCTACCCTAGCGCTTCCACCTTAAGCTTGGTGAAACTAACGCATTTCTCGATAGGTCGCTGCCTCACAAGTTAAGCCGCTTACACCACGTTGCACTCCACCGCCTTAGGTCCTATCTATCTATCTGAGGGCGTGACAAGATAATGTTATGAAGAGATTATTACTGCTGTTCTACAAAACTGTTAAACTGCTGCTATTGTGTTAATGCTATGCACAAATGAACATCATTTGCCTAGCCTTTTTCCTATGTGCTTCCAGTCTAACCAGATGCAGCTGAATACCAGTATTTTACGTGGAACGACTGCCAATCTGACCTCCACAATACTGTTAGTAGTAGGTAATGCGATACCCGTTGGTAAGACTGGTTGTCAAACTTTCGGTTACTGACTACCTGTTACGACTGACATAGATCTACAGATGACAGCCAGGACCAACGGCTTGACGTGCTTTCCGAGGGAAAAAAGAAACACTTTTTGTAATGAGTAGTCACTAGGCCACGGATCTTAGTAACCGCGGTTTAACCTGAAGCAATCTTCAGGTTCCGACCGGCTGTTATTATTTGGCTATGAGCTCCTGTGCACTAATGAACAACAAGCATTAAGCATATCGGCAAACTGGCGCAGGAGTGTGGTGATGTCTGGCGTGCGTAATAGGGATGATGGTGACGTGTCTGGCTCCCTGATTGAAGGTTGTTGTTTTGTGATTACTTTGTGTGTATGAATTAATTTGTATAAAGCTTAAGAATTTGATTATGATTATTGTGTTAGGATTTTCCATTTCAATTTATTTTGTGTTGTTTTATTATTATTTCATTATGATTTTATTGTATGATAATTGATGAAGTAAGTATGTAATTTTATTTTGTGCTATGGATTTTTTTAATCTGAAATAAATGTAATATTAATAATTAAATTAAGTTTGCGAAAATTAAGTAGTTGTAGTTGCTTTCGTTTTGGTAAGTACCTACACGTAGTTCAGTAAACGTGTGTTAGAAACGACGGTACAGTTGTTGGTACAGCGTCTACACAACTACAAAGTGAGGTTTCAGGAGCCGTCAGCAGGTGCGATTTATAGCTTAATGATTAAATTCTCTTAATTGAACTTTCTTAACTGTTAGGCTCGAGTCCATAACAGGCCAGCCTGGCCGGGCAGAAATGGTAATAACTTTAATATCGGTGTTATGAACGGATTACCATTATTATAATGTCAAAGTGCTACGATTGTAAGCCAATAAATCAAAAGTTACGAGATTCGAAGTTCAAATTCGAGATTTCGAGCGGTGGGATATCTGGCACAAATTAAAACTTCCAACATTCAGTGTTTTCACTTCCACTTTTTCTATTTACTTTTCTATTAAACTTTGTTTTCTGTAGATACGGGATGAGGCAGCTTCGAGATTTATCTACGCGATACCGTTCTATTTGGCCGAGGGAAAATTCAATTTGGTTTTTACCTGAGGGTGCTCCGTGCGAACCCTCGCATCCTCTCTTTAATGTTGTTGGATTCTTCGTAAGAAAATATAACCATGATATTTTTACTGCATATTGTACATTTCATATCTAGTGTGATTGGGATGCCGTGACACGTAAATATCGAATATGCACGAAAATATTTTATGCAAATATTTTTCGAGATATGTTCGGTCTGCCAACATGTTGGTAATATTTTAAAATAAACGAACTCGACGATAAAGGTAGAAACGATAAATAAAAAAAAAAAAAAACGAAATAATTAATTATTCGTAAAAGAATGCAATGTTTTCCCGAAACACTAAGTTGCTACGAACTGCTACGCGCTACGAGACGTATCTCGTAGCTGCAGTTGTAGCTATCTATTCATATCTACACTGTTCTTATATCAACTTGTATAAATCTCCATATTAGGACGAACAATGCGGTCATATTTCTAAGCTTAACTTTCACTTAATGAGTAGATAAGGTTGGACTTCTCCTAGTTAAATGCTGCTTTAGTGGAAACTCTAAACGACATATCAAAGACTGACTTGAACTATGAACATGAGTTTCTTGCCCGTTCTTCTCCATAGAGATCTACGCTATGGAATGGGAAACTACAGTATATTCATTCATAATGCCTTATGAATGGGACTATAGCTTCTTTTTATGTTATTTTGTATTTGTTTCGACTATTCTAAAATGACTGTAGGTAACTGACCTACTTGAAATAAATGATTTGATTTTTAACGTAAAATTGTTGCGTTTGGTTTGGGTCTCATCTGCCACTAACAGTGAGGGTAGGTATCTCAGTTAGTCAGAGTGCTAGTTTCACATATGATGGCTGATGATTTAATGCAGTCGATTTCAGAAGTTTTGAGTAATATCCTAATAATTTTTAGGCTTGTATATTCACGTTCTTTTAAAAAAGAAATTTATTAATTGTAAGTAATATCTATTTTACCTACCTATTTTCGAAACGAGTTTGAGAACTCAGTAATGATAATTACTTGAGAATAACTTGTTTTATAACAAAGAGACTCACAACCTCCTGCCACCTTAACGTTACTGAAAAAAAATATTTTTTTCCTTTGAAACGTCTTCCCAGTAAAGGTCTGTTATAAATTCATCTTCTGAATTCGTAAGGTAGTCAGACACCCACCATAACTTCGACTCGTATTTAAGATGTTTTTAGAAAACATTTCTGAATGTCGACAATGGATGAAGAAAAACAGTTGACAAAAGCGATTTTGCTGTTTTCATTTACTTTCCATTATTCTTTAACTCGTTTGTCATTCTTTTCTCTCCGCCCGAGGCGTGTAAAGAAGAAGAATGAAGGCTGTTTATATTTACGCAGCTAAGTGACTGGGTAGCAAGAAATAAGTAACATTTGCAGCAAAGATTTGCCGCTTGCTGTTTGTAATACGCAGGCGAAGTTTATGCGCAGCCCATTAGCACTGTCAAAGGGATACTTACTTTAAAAAATGTATGTGAATGCCACCCAGTTTGGAGTAAGCTAAACAAAATGTAATGACTTGAGTATTTTCATTAGAATCATAACTCGTAATGATAACACATCGCTTTTATGAAGTAATACATTCGTAACTTATTCACCAAGATACATGCGAATGGTTCTGTAATAGATATAAATGAGATTTGCGAGTCTCTAGAGCGCTCCATGGTTCACTATCATTTCTCTGGGTCGGAATTAATCACTTAGTCAGACAAGCTCTCGTCTCTGAGATATCGTTAATTTAACACTTAAAACGTTTTTATTCGAGTGGATAATTGCAAGGGGGCGTCGTAACGGGCCACGTTCGGGCTCGGCAAAGATTGATGGCGTGCTGTTGGAACATTAAAATAGCCGTCTACATTTGAGTATGAAATACTTGATCGCCCGCGGGATTACGCGATCAAACGATCGTTTGTACTTTTTCGGCTCGCGATTCTGAATGTAGGAAATTCGCGAGTGAGGCTATTACGACGTTTAAGCGCTTTTCATATATGGAAATGATACTTTGTTTTGATATTCAGTAGGTAGGTAATGTTACGGCTGCCGTTACGTAAATGTTTCAGACTTGTTTTTAGGCTGAGTATGTTTTTCGAGATAACCCAACTATAAATCTCCTCACATCAGAGTCAAAATAAATCGTATCTGCAAGATTTTTTTTAGTATCTTGATTATAGACAATTTATAGTTGAGGATTTTTTAGTATTTGAGTACATACCTACTTACCAATCTGTTTTCGCGATCAACCTAATGTCGTGAATTCAAATTTTAACTATAAAAACTTTTAAATGTAAGATTTATTTAAATGTTATTTCAGGTAGCAAGATCCACCTCGTGCCGGGTGTTTGTACCCAATGTAAAGATAATGTTAGAAAAACAACGATACATAGAGGGTAGAGGGTCGGGCGCTAATCTGATAGCTGAGTGAAAAGATTTAGTGCTCACCCCTCCGTATAATCTATAACAACATTACAGCTATGTACCTCACAACTCAACTTCACTTCTAATATCTACTCCAAACCATATTACGTTTCGAACGAGGCTTTCGATATAATTAGCAAGATATAATTTATTTCGAAGAGACAGAAATTCAATACTCGTTTATTTAGACGGCTTTCGGGATAATCCACAAAGCCACGTAAAGCAGTGGACATTTACGAGCCGATATAATGATCAAGCAGAAAAAAGCTGAAAAAACAAATACCTATTCATTTCCGATTGATGAAAAAAGTTGTTGAAATAAAGAAAATGGATTGTCCACGTTCAGTTAGACAGTGTCGATATTGTTTGTTAGGACTGTAAGCTCTAAAGGCTATTGCTTCTACTCAGACAAACATTGGCTGTATCACAAATACATTTTTTCCAATTGAGTCGGTTGTATTGCACAATATTAGCAATATCGAATGCGAGGATCCCCTGCAATGGAAGGCAAATGCCAGCAAGCGGGCTCACTATATGACTGTATTGCGATTCGATGGCCGGATGATATTGGAATTCCTACGCAAAATAATAACATAAGAAGTACACAACGGACTGTTTATTTGTAGTCGAATTTGAACAGATGCAAGGGATTGTAGTTACAGCCAGGTTTCTTGAGCTACGATATCTCTTTTTGGAGACACTACGGGCATTATTTTTATTTGTCTATACGATAGACTGGATAAATTTGTAACTGGTTGCAGATTAGGGTATTTTCGGCGCATATACGGTTGTTTCTGCTGAAAGCGCGTGTACGCGGGTACACTCGGGTCTTTTGATTGACGCGTGTCTCGTACGAACCCGAGCAACTTTCGCATTTATAAGTAGAAGTTTAGTAGAAGTACTAGTAGTGTCATCCTACTACCTACTAATATTATAAATGCGAAAATTTGTGAGGATGTTTGTTACTCTTTCACTCTAAAACTACTTAACAGGTATTGGATAAAATTTGGTACACAGATAGTTTATAACCTGGATTAACTCATAGTTTTTATGTCAATTTTATCTTCCTTTGGGATAATTTTCGAGATCATCTAGTGCGTTTATAAATTCGTATAAGCGTTAGCAATGTGTGTGCGTAAGCCGTAAGTACGAGCTTATACGTGCTACAAGAGGCTAGTCTGAAACCGCTTTTAGATCAATAATTTCCACGAAGGACGGATACCTATTTTATTCAATTGGCCCAATATTGTAATTTTCTGTTGTTTCAAGTGTACGTTTCTCTGTGCAAGTTTTGAGACAGACATACAAGACGAAAAATATTTTATTATATTCTAAAAAACAAAAACCGTAAATAAAATCCAAAAGTAGCCAAACAATACATAGTCTTTATATTCAAGCTCAACTTACAATAAAATACAGATACAAAAGGAATTATGATGAACATTTAATCAGAATCATCGTCGATAACTATTCGACGCTTCTTTTTATCTCGTCTCGACGACACAATTACGTCGTCATTATCTTCGTTGCTGCTGTTATCTGTAATGGAGGACAAAATATTAATAAATTGTGAACGCTGTGAAAGGAACAATTAAAAACTAAGTGGGGATTTTTGATATTATTTTTCTTTACGAAGAAAGCTTGTGGCTTGGTTGGTCAGCTATGGGTGTCCAACCGTAACATACGTCCTCCATACCTCGAATTTCTCGATAATCACGTTAACCTGTTGGTCCCAGCTGTCATTTGGTGATCTTTGACAGTTACAGGCAGCGTCAGTAGTTCGAAAGTCTCTCAACTAGTCTTATTATAAGGTATTCGGTACCCCCCGTCGGGGCTGCGGGTTGTTCACAAGTTACCGCGGCCTCGACATATGGGCTAAGAAGGAACGTGGGTGGTTTTTAGTCAGTAGAAGTATGACACTCCCTTTCACTCTGCCCAAGAGCGGGAGGGGTTATTTGATGATTTTCCACCCGCCAAAAAAAAGGTATTCGGTACCCAGTACTAACTGGGTTGTGAAGGACAGATAGGCAGAATTCATCTTTATCCAGTTAGACTGGAAGCCGACCCCAACATAGTTAGGAATAGGCTAGGCAGATGATTTTTCTATACGAAGAATCAGTGAGTGATTGGTAAACTTTTGAGTGATTTTCATGTTATAGAGTGGCAATCAGCTCCGATGGTAGAAAGGGAGTGACCGGACTTAACAATATAGACAAAACGCGACATTCATCACGAGCATTCCTTGAACTTAATGGACATAGGTTTAATTCAAACAATTTTGTCAAGTCCAAAATCGAATTTAGCAAAAACAACTGTAGTTTGGCTGTAGTGAATACCTAATTATTTTCATGATACCTATTATTGTATTTTTTTGTATTCCATCTAGTGCATGATGTGTAGTATGATACAATGGGGTTGACGTATCCTTGTGGATACAAACCCCCTAATAATAAAGACTAAAAAAGAACACGATTCGGTTCTAACAACGGTCCTCGGCACCGCGTCGGACTATGCGCTTTTAATGCATAAACATAAAACTTATGCACGTTTGATGGCAATAGGATCGCCCCCTATTGCATAAGACTTAAAAATAACTGGCGTACTGTAAGTGCACTATTAAGTCAACCTCTGCATATCCCTTCGGGGATAACAGGCGTGATGTTATGTTATAAACTTTCTGACCAGCTTAAACCGATTTCACCTGAATAAGTCTGGTCCTTCACTAAGTAGAATAGGCAATGCCAGTGCGTTGTCACTGTAGTGACAAAGCGGAATTGTCTGTAATAGGCTATTTCACCAAAAAAATCTAATTACTGTCCGTTAGATCGAAAAACATTGAATCATTTTTGATACATTTTATTTTTGTCAATTTTTATTATTTTGATTCAATGTTTTTGACGTCACTTTCTAGGTCAAAAAATTACTAACCTTGTGACGTCACACGACTTGACACGACTTTTCGAAGCACTGTATCGTCTTTATCTTTTGTTTACGAGAAAAAAGAAAAAATACGAGCAAATTATTTTTTGAAAATCTATCTGACGGACTAATTAGAATTTTTTGGTGAAAAACGCTATTACAGACATTTCCGCTTTGCGACATTGTTCACTGTGACTGACACGTGGGTCTCGTGGTCGTAAGCGCGACTGCTGAGCTTAAGGTCTTTTTTTTTTTTGGGCGGTGGGAAATCATCAAACAACCCCTCCCGCTCTTGGGCAGAGCGAAAGGGAGTGTCAGACTTCTACTGACTAAAAACCAACCATGTTCCTTCTTAGCCCTTTATGTCGAGGCCGCGGTTTCTCTTGCAACATCTCGCAGCCGACGGTCTTGACGGGGTTTGAGGTCATGAAATCTATTCCCGGGTCGGATTAAGTGTTATTGCGGTTTTGTATCAAAAATTTCTCAGTAGCGGCTACAGAGTACAGATTTGTGCCCGGGTTTGCCCCCTATTACATGGTGCTTAAACATAACTGGCGAAATGTGTATACACCTCTGCCTATCCTTTGGGAGTTACAGGCAACCTGAACACAATACTTTGTGAGACGACAACTAAAATCATGAACACCTACTACACAAATTAAAGCGTCACTGACGGTAAAACCTTTTCCTTTAAAACATGAATGATGTTAAAGGGATAATACTATAATTAGCAAGCTTAGCAGGTGCATAGGTGATGGAAGTGTAAGGGTGAAATAATCCTTAAATCTCTTACGACGCCCAAAGGACGGGGTGGAACCGCTAGGGTTAGTGTTACTGGCAAGGTTGGATTTTAATAACAAGAGGGACAAAACAGAGCAATGGGGGTCAAATGGTAACAGACCTAACTTATGCAGGCATGAAGCTACAAAACCAGTATACGGTCATCTCTTATTGCACGGAAAGCTCATACTAATCGAGGTAAGGTTATACAGGATATGATTAGCTTAATGTGTTGCCGCGTGTACCTACTTTTTTTCATTTTCATTCATATTTATACTTTTTTATGTTTGTTCGGGCGTAATTCCGACGCTTGAAAAAGGGTATACTTCCCAAATGGTCCCATATTTTTTTAATCTAAATCGGACTAGCGGTTTTTGAAAAATCAACAAAACGCAAAAAAAAAACTACATTGTATACATTAACGATCTTTTCGTCTCCGTCGTTTACGAACCGATTTGAAAAATTCTTCTTTTATTCGTAAGCCTATCCTTTCCTATTTGTCTCACAGTCACCAGGTCGGGATCTGATGATGGAATCTTGGCGAAATCGAGAGAACTCAGAAAATGTACAGCGATTTTGGTTTTTTCTTTATAACAAGCTGATCTGATGGTAGAATGGTTCTTATGTAACCGACATCAATACGACTGCGCAAACTTCGGGGATTACAGGCGTGATGTTTTGTTATTCTACTAATAAATACAAAAGTTTGCGAGGTCGTATTGTTATCTAAATGATAGCAAATGGATTGGGATTGCTGAAATCCCATGTCTGTTTATTGTTTACACCAGTTTATAATATAACATCACGCCGGTACATTGTGAAGGGTAAGACAATGTGAATCACTAAAAGTGAAAAATAAAAACTTTTTAACAAAAAATAAAACCGATTTCGACAAAAAATAAAATACAAAAAAGTGAAAAATAAACTTAAGAAGAAAAATTAGTTTCTGAAGGCGGTGGCAAAAAATTAAAACAAACAAACAAAAGTCAACGACTTCAGAAACTAAATTTTCTACTAAAGTTTATTTTTTACTTTATTGTGTCTTATTTTTTGTCAAAGTCGGTATTTTTGTTTATTTTTATACTGCTCTCAACATTAAAGGAAAACATCATGTGGAATCTGGCAAATCCTAGAAACAAGAAATCTAAGAAATGTGGTATCTACTAACCCGCCCTGAGCTCATGTGGTGGAATATAGGTCAATCTCTCTACTAGAGTCCTCTCTACGAAGGGGATTGACCTATAATCCACCGCGCCCACACTCTCAGCTAGTCCCAGCGGTGGGAACATTCAATAACTCTTTATTCAACAATATTTTTTTAAGAGGTTTGTGTACTTACCACTGTCCATTTTTGGTATATTACTGATAATGTCTTCGCTGTCAGGCAAATCTTCATGTTGTAGCGTCCTCTTAGCAAACGACAGTATGTCATCATCATCAACATTGGCCACACTTTCGTCAGCCTCGATAATTTTCTGCATCTTCCCTCTAGAATCATCCTCGTCGTCAGAATCACTGCGGATTCGTTTCCGATTACGTGTTATTTCATTTGATGTTGTCGCAATACTTTTATTGATAACGTTTTCGTTTTCTATGTTATTTTCCCGCATTTTCCGCAAATTATCGAACAAATCATCGTCATCACTCGATTCGTCTACCCTTTGAGGTATTTCTATGTCAGGCGTCACCTCTACTGGTTCGCTAGTATCGATTATAAGCTCGTTGTTGGTGGCTTTGATAATAATTTCACGCCGTTTCCTGATTGTCTCGAAGTGCAAGGAGCTTGGTATTCTCCAGTATTTTTCCTGTAACGACAGTTTGATTAATTTATTATCTAAGGGAACAAGAGATTTGCTGAGGACTCTTAATGTGGCTACGATGACAAGGTGTTTTGTGAATACTTGCAATGTTTTAGTGGAGTATTTTGTACGAAAAGAGAACCGTCGATTTCAAATTGGGCAAATTTAATGTCTATGACTGAGATTTTTATCGACTGTTAAAATCACAGATATAGGTAGGATACATAGATAACACAAAAAAAATAAGTGTGCCATTTTTTACTACCCTCTATGACGTCCTATGCACTATTTAGTTACTATATACAAACATGTTAAATGACGAATTGGACTTTTTGTTCCTAAAAAATCTATAGCTGCTGCCAGTAAAGATGTCAATAGCGGTCATTGCCGTTTCTTTAAATTATTTCTTCGTACAAACCAAAATAAAAGGAAAAAAAATAAAAAAAACATTTTGAAGATCGCGATAGATGACGATTCAAGACATGAACAGTTCGATTTCAAAGTTAAGAACTTTAATAAAATATGTAGGGGGTCATATTGACCACCTTAATAATGTAGGTAGGTGGGAATTAACATATTAACTGGCCGCAACTATAGAATTAATGGAAATGAACCAACATAGCATGTATAAGTAGGTATGGTCAAATACGTACCTGTTCATCAAAAGGTGGCACCACTCCCACTCCCAACAGCACTTTCCTAAACAGCTCGCTCTCCATAGCTTCAACGGACTCCTGAGATATCGGCACCAGCGGAACCCCTTCACTCTCAGGGTCAAAACCTTCCGCCTCCTGGTCCAACGCCACCTCCTCCAAACTCTCCGCCAACCATTTCAAAGCTTCCGTTAAATCTATTACAACCATTTAATTAACGTATATAGTTAGTTTAATAAAGTATGCTTTTGAAACCTACAGAACCTTTACAACCATTTTCATTAAATGTTTATTTCAATACCATTTTGTTGAACTACGATATTAGTTCCAACTTCATATACGAGGAAATAACGCTGGAAATAGAATTATTAGAAACCCGAGAACTAATAAACCGATTTGCTGCGAACAAATTAAAAAGAAAAAAAGTGTTGCGCGCACCAGCAACACTTTAAAAAGTCGAGCTTTTAAAGTTTTTAGTTCCACGTTTGTTTACGCGTGCTTTTTTAACTGGGTGATTAAAAAGTAATTTGTTGCTAATGTGGGTGAAATTGTTTTGTCATAACATTTGCTTTTGAAATGGAATAGAAATATTCATTTTTCGTTTCGTATGTGTAACCAGTTAACCACAGCGTATGGTTTTCACTCAAAATATGCTTTTCTTTTGCAAAACATTAAGCTAACAAAACTATATATTTTTTTAAACTTTGTCTTACCACACACATGGTGGGTGCATTTCACAAACATTTAACCTCACATACACAAACAGCCAGATCCGGAACAACTATCTGCAGGCCATACAAATACATGATCTGTGCGGTATTCGAACCCGCGACACGTAGCGCAGAAGTCCATCGCATAGCCACTGCGACAACCCTACCATCCAATCAACAATATCAGAATATAGATATATCCCGTCGGTGCTGCGGGATGTTGTAAGAGATACCGCGGCCTCGACGTAAAGGGGGAACATGGGTGGTTTTTAGTCAGTAGAAGTCTGACACTCCCTTTCGCTCTGCCCAATAGCGGTATATGATGATTTCCCATCCCCCAAAAAAAGAATATAGATATATATTATTTCACATAATTTTATGCATATTTCTCTATAGAAAGAAAAGCATGACTTTTTGAATGTAAATGTTAGTAAAGTAAGTTTTACTTACCGCTTTCGACGGCTTGCACCATGAGCTTAGCGATCTCATTAGCAGTCAGCTCGATGCGTTTCTGTTGCTTCGCAGACTTTTTATTTGTCGGCTTTGAAGCGCTCTTCTTTACTGTTTTATTTTGAATTTGAACAGGCTGTGGTGTCGCGTCGCTTTCTGAGTCTGAGTTAGCATTGTCTGAGTCTGAGCCTGATGATTCACCTAAAATTATTTTGTTTAAGTAATATTTTTTATTGATTTATTTGGGAAAATGTACAAACACTAAACTAGATGAGGCCGGTGTTTCGTACCTGACTACTCTGAGAAGAAATAGCCGAAATAAACTCAGAAGTCATATTCTGTGTTAAGGTCCAGACATAGTCTTGGTATACTCACTTCATTAGTGTCTGCGATGGTCTTTTGAAGAAAGAACCGCACATTTTTGAGTGGACCTGTCAGTCCGATCGTAAAGCTCGACTTATAGGACTAAAAAAGGACATTTGGGAAGGTTTATTTCTCGTTTATGTTATATGTATTTTTTTTATTTAATAGGAATAAATATTCAATTAAATAAAAGGAAGTTTCAAGCTCAATAGTTATAAGTAAGTAAATAATTTATTACGAGAACATTTTAAGACTATTTAGTTCAACATGTGTCTTGTTGTAATGTATATTTTATTACTCGTACATAACATGTACGTAAGCGATGAAAATCATACACCCACTTGGAAAACTGAAGGAAATCGTATAAGGGATAACCCACGCATTAATAACGAAGTAACACATATGGGTAGGCAATATATACAATCATTTCGAGGGCGTTGAGTGGGAAATCGACCACTTTTGTATCAAGTATCAGTTTTCGCGTACTTAGCTCACAAAACCGATGTTTGAGAATATTTGCTCTTCAAAAATCACCTTATAAATACTGCAGTTTATTTTCGTTGATCCCTCTCAGCTATTTTAGAAACATAAGTAAACAATTGAATCCCTCTAATGACATGGGGGCGCGAGGGTGGAAACGGTAGGGGGGGGGACATCACGGGCTAAGAATAAAGCTAAGCGAACTTGTTTAGCAACTTACTGTTCGATTTATCGTCATCTCCGCCACTGCTTTTAGTATTCGATTTCTTTTGTCTCTTTTTGCGACATTCTCTTTTGTCTTGAATCATACCTAGCTCCAGTAATCTGTCGACGTAGCTACGCTTTTGACGCTTGCGGGGCATACGAGGTATTATTACGCCCATTGGATCTGAAAGAACTCTGCCTTTTATAACTATTGACTGTGCAGTATTTTGAAGGGATATTTTTAAAGATATGAAATGAATCTACGACTAATACAACGATGGGACGCAATAGAGCGGAATAAAGGCTCCAAGGTATTTGCAAGAAATGTGGCTATTGGGCAAAGCCAGCTCACGAAACTGAAGACCGACGACGGCAAGATTGTATCCACCAAACCGGAGCTTTTGAGGGAGATCGAGAGTTTCTATGGGCAGCTGTACACGTCAACCAGCAAACCCGTTGAAGATCTAGCTAAAGACCAAAGAGCTAGACTGACCCGACACTATACCGAAGACCTCCCGGGTGTCAGCCTGTTCGAGATTAGGATGGCTCTGAAACAGCTGAAGAACAACAAGGCACCGGGTGATGACGGAATTACGGCCGAACTCCTGAAGGCGGGTAAAAAACCGATCCTTTAGGCCCTTCAGAAACTGTTTGGTTCTGTCATATTTGAGGGAAAAACGCCGCAGGCATGGTGCAGAGGTGTGGTGGTACTCTTCTTCAAGAAGGGCCACAAGCCCGGCTTAAGAATTATAGGCCCATCTCCTTCTGAATCATGTCTACAAGTTGTTTTCAAGAGTCATTACGAATCGTTTCGCGCGCAGGTTTGACGACTTTCAACCTCCCGAACAAGCCGGATTCCGAAAAGGCTTTAACACCGTAGACCACATACACACGCTGCGGCAGGTTAAACAGAAGACCTCTCTGTTTAGTGTTTGTGGACTACGAGAAAGCCTTCGATTGACTTCAAAGGTGCCAAATCGACTACCGGTACATCGAGGTGTTGAAGAGTTTGTACAAAAAGGCCACCATGTTAGTCCAACTCCAGGATCAGACTTCGGAACTTATACTTCTGCAGCGAGGTGTGAGACAGGGGGACGTCATATCTCCGAAACTGTTCACTGCTGTACTGGGTGGATGTTTTCAAGGTTCTGGACTGGAGAGGACTAGGCATCAACATCAATGGCGAGTACATCACTCACCTTCGGTTTGCTGATGATATAGTGGTCATGGCTGATACCATGGAGGACCTCAGTACAGTGCTTGATGACCTCAGTAGAGCTTCCGAAATAGTGGGTCTTAAAATGAATATGGACAAAACCAAGGTCATGATGAATGCCCATGTAACACCCACTCCTATGAAGATCGGAGACTCTACACTCGAAGTTGTAGACGATTATGTCTACCTGGGACAAACGGTTCAGTTAGGTAGGTCCAACTTTGAGAAAGAGGTCAATCGTCGAATCCGACTCGGCTGGGCAGCGTTTGGGAAGCTGAGTAATATCTTCTCGTCCAACTTACCACAGTGTCTCAAAACGAAAGTCACTTAGGGGAGGCCTATGTCCAGCAGTGGACGTCTTTCGGCTGAAATGATGATGATGATGATGAAATTAATGTTGTCCTATTTAACACAAAGGTTACTAGTAGTGAATGCCTTGTGGCAGTACAATACAGGACAATCAAATCGCTTGCGTGGTACACTTATAATAAAAACTGCCAAAAAAAACCTCTAATATTACTAATATAAAGTCCGCTTATGTGTCATTATTATTTTAATAAATTTTAGACAACGAAGGCAGTTTTTTTTTCATTACAGATGATCGTGAATTTTTTGAGATCGTTTGAGAAATAGTGATGCAACGTCGTGTCCTGCAGTTTCAAATAAACTTTTCAACATTAGAAAATATTCATATAATGCATCAAAAATAACTCCAAGTAGGCAACAGCATGTTTTATGCAACACAAAAACAATGTTGCACGACTTAAACATTCTTTCCCAATAAATACGGGACACAATCGTTACACACGATTTACAATATAAAGTACTTACCGGGCGCATCTTTGAATTGTTCCCACAGTTCTGTGAGTAATTGGTCTTCTTCTTCACTGAACACTTTAGGAGTCTTCTCTCTGGCCGGTTCTCTATGGCTTCGCTTGGTCGGCGCGCGGAATATTAGTCCTAATTCCTTTAGCTTCTTTATAACGCTGCGTCTAGTCCGTGTCTGGTCTATTAGGTTCTCCAATATCCAGTCAATCACATCTTAGGAAAGAATTTATTTTTGTTAGAAGGTAAAAAGTAAAGGTCATGTGCGTAGTTAACCCGTCGGGGCTGCGGGTTGTTCCCGTCAGGGCGTCTTGTTGTACCCGTCGGGGATTCAGGTTGTTCGAAAGTGATACCGCGGCTTTCGACACAAAGGGTTAAGAAGTGACATAGGTGCGTAGTTATCGCAACTGGCATGCGTGTGTCTCGATGACCTTGTCAATGGAATATGTAAAGATCTACTGGTGGAGTTCTATAGTTTCTGCCTAGGCCTACCATCACGGTAAAAAGACTTGAGTACCTATATGATATATGCATGTTAACTCACAAATATTTACAGTCAGATCCAAAACCCTGTAGACCATACAAATATAAGTTGGGAGGGAATCGAACCCGCGACATGCAGCGCAGCAGCCTATCGGTAAAAGAAGAAGAATGTGCTAGGTATTGGTTTATTCCAACAAACGTCCTAATTTATGCAGGTAACCACGGGTTGTATCCTTAAGGAGTCGTTTGAGGTACTAATGCATATGTTAAACGAGTTCCCGCAAATGCTCAGTTTACGCACACATTAGTCGGACTTGTAACACACACAAACCTTTGAGGTCTCTCACGACTTTTGCGGTAACAACCAACTAACATGTTTTATGATAATGTTACACTAGCACTCAACTAAGTAATTTTTGTGGTGAAAACAGTGTGAAACACTTTTTACAAGTTTACTGAACATGTTTAGTTAGTTTAACACTGATGTGGTTCCTCGTGGACTGGACTTGAGTCAGATTTGACACCGCAACATTCCGCCTTATTAGACATATTGGCAGCTACTTTTTGTTTTTATTTGTCATATACGGCCACTTTTCAATACAGAATTGGCTATTTGACTACTGCTAAAAATGCATGAAAATGTTATGTTATTTCAACGAACTGACGGAAATAACGCGATGTGTGAATAAGAAAACGGCTTACTGCGGTACTCAGAGATATTGAATGATTACTTAAGCCGTCACTTAGTAATGATTTGACATACTTTTGTATGACAAAACTGTCAAAACCTTTACTTAGTGGCGACCTAAGTAATCATTAAAGCTCTCTGAGTGCGGCAGTTAGTGTTAATTGATTTGAAATGACGTAAACAAAGACAGCGCTATTCAAACGTGACGTCATATTTCATACCGTCGAAGTTACGTCACGGTTATGTAGTACAAATGGCCGTTTTGCGAGACAAACATAGAAAGTGCACCAAAAACTTCTAAAGCATGTTACTACTCCATTTTTTTATCGATATTATTACTTTGTTCACACGTTCGAAATTCACAGCTATTATTTGTAAATACTAGTTTTTCAGGTTATAACTTTAGTTAATCACCTCCATGACCTGTTTACTATTCAAAGCATCCTCCAGCACAATGTTTTAAGAGTGCTACGTTGAGTTTTACCGTAAAATGTGATTTTTGACCCCAAAAAACGTCGTTTTCCTGCAATTTTTGCATAGGGGTATAGTTATGGGGAGGGGGGGAATAGTTTGATGCACAGAATGCTTGGTAGAAGGCTGTGTGATGGGTTAATTTACACCGTATTCGTCAATTGTGACCAAGATATTCTAAGATTGATTCGATGAGCGATGTCTCCCTGTTGTCGTGACAACGACAGTCGACCCAAGTTTAAAAATGGACTTGAGTCGGCACTACAAACATGGGTATTAGTGTTCTGTGCTGACGCAACACAAACAAACACAATTCCCGATATGTGGGTTGGTAAGCTCTCCCGCACGTATAATCGCTACTAGCTAATTATACTGGACCTTTATTATAATTATCACGCTTTCAAAAATCCCAGACCGTGGTGAATTTTAATTTTAGTGGTATGATAATAAGTTAGTTGTTGTTCCAGCTCAATATAGGTTCTAATTTACATAATGTAGGAACATGAGCGTTATTAGGATATTATTTTGAAAGGTTCTTGTCCTTGTAAGCTTTAGGCCTTGTTCACTGCCTGACGGAATGCGATTTGCTTCAAACGTGGAGCGCAAGCATCTGTTGTTAATAAATGATTTATAAATATAATATACATATTATACAAGGTGGAAGGGTGGAGACCGGAGCTAACTCGGTTCCCACGTATTCAGTAAGTAAACCATTCTGACCCCCCCCCCACTATCCCCAAATAGAAAACTTTCATTAGTTATTAAATAAAACTGGCCAAGTGCAAGTCTGACTTGCACATGAAGGGTTCCGTACCATCATAGAACGGAATCCCCCTTTAATTTGTATTATTTCTTGTTTTGAATATGTTGAATACTCATTCTGTGTTAAATAATAATAATAAAAATCTTTATTTCCAACTTACAATTCACAATGTCTCTACATGATATAACAATATATTTCAAAAGTTTTCGTTTTAAGAATTGTACTTAATACAGGCTTATGACACTACTGACCTGACTGAATGTGCTACATCCCAAACAATTTTCGTTGAAAGTTTTCATTGCGATCTACAGCATTTACTTTTTTTTAGATTTTGCATGCATTTTACTATTTTTTTATCTTTCAAACGATTGACTTTGAAAAAAATGGTTCAGGAACCACGATGTCATTTTTAAAGACCTATCTTTAAAAATGACATCGTGGTTCCTGAACCATTTTTATTTCAAAGTTTCTTTAGAAAGGTTTCCCACACGAATAGGTTTGACGATAAAATATTTTTTAGATTCAGTTCTATGAGCCCTAATCTTTTTTTATATGCTAAAATCGTAAAGCGGTTCACAGAATACATCTACCTACCAAGTTTCAACTTTGTAGTCCTAATAGTTTCCGAATAAAGAGTCTGTGACATACGGGCGGGCAGACAGACATAAGCCGAATCTATAAGGGTTCCGTTTTTTGCCATTCGACTACGGGACCTTAAAAAGGGTTCCTACAAAATGCATTACCTACGGCTGCGGTTGTTCGAAAGAGATACCGCGGCGCCGGACACAAAGTGCTAAAAAAGGAACATGGTTGGCTTTTAGTCAGTAGAAGTCTGACATTCCCTTCCGCTAAGTCCAGAGCGAGAGTCATTTGATGATTTCCCACCCAAACAAAAAAAGGGTTTGCATAGAATGATGTAATGAATACGTGGTTACTTGTTTTACGTCGGTGTCCCTTCTTCCTTTTATATGGTACTGTCTTACCTTGGTCAGTTTGTGGATTACTTTGGTTCTCCATATACAATCTACGAAGTTCTTCTTCCTGTTCTTCAGTCCAAACACCTTTACCGGGTTTATCCCTAAAGAAACAACTTCGTTACAGAAAGCGAACATGAAACTAGTGCCGAAAAAAACACCAGATTCGTACAAAATTCATCAAGACCTTACTTATGCAAGTTTTAAATTAAGACGAAAAAGAAACAAGATATCAGCAAAGTTAGCACCAGCTAGCATTTCAGCTGGCACTATCTTTGAATACATTAAACAAAGTTACAGGTGTCCCTGCATTTTGTAGCAGTACCTACCTCTACCACAAAAAATGTTACCTAAGATTTTAAATTGCAGAATTAGGTCAAACAAGTTGTATATTTAACTAAAACAACCCGCGTTCTTTGTAGTTCGCATTAGTATAAAATAGTCAAGATAAAAAGGTTTTTATTTTTTGTTTGAACCACTGGAATGGTTTATTGCAGAGTCAAAGAGACAGGGTACAAACACATTCTTTTCATTGTTTAGAGAGGTATAAAAAGAAAGATTCTAAAATAAAATGATGGTTATATGGCGCGTATGGCCAGTACCTACTCGGTAAAAAAATGTGTCAATCTTTCTATACTAATATTATAAAGCTGAAGAGTTTGTTTGTTTGTTTGGTTGAATGGGCAAATCTAACAAAGTACTGGTTCGAATTAGAACATTTTGTTTGTGTTAGATAGTCCCATTATTGAGCAAGGCATTAGGCTATATAATAAAGTCTTAAAGTAAGTTACATATAAAACTAAAGCCTATCGTAATTATCTAAGCGAATAAGATGACGCTCCACAAACTTGAACTTCCTCTAAAACTGGATGATCTAATTCATCGGCCCGTGTTTTCAATTAACCCCCTTTACTGTATAATACAGTGTGCCTATAAATATATAATTGTTCTAAAAACGGATTTGACCTCTTTGGTAATCAATCATAGTTTAGAGACGCGACCTATATCAACATTATCTTGTCCAATTAACGCGCTCAAACGTTTAGAAACTGTGGACAAAGATTGATGATAGCAAATGTGAAAATGCTGTTACAAGAGGTTATTCACCTTACGCAGGGAAATGTCAATATGAGATGGGTCAACGTTTTGACTAATTGGGTCAATAACGTACTCAAGTACGTCAAGTAAGTAAGTATGAATATAATATATTTGTACTTACTATCAATATATTAAGTACCTATGTCTCGTGAATTCTAAAACTTATTTATAATTGTCATTTACTTACTTATTTTTCATTAGCATAAGGCCCTGGTTTGATTCCCTTTTCGGGCAGTTTCATTGGATTTTTCATCAGGAAATCTCAGTAGCAGCCACGGAGTGTGGATTTCTGCCCAGTTGATGGCAATAGGCTTGACCCCTGGCTAAATGTGGGTGTAGTGTTAGGTACACCTCTGCTTTACCCTTTGGGGATTACAGGCGTGATGTTATGTTATGCGTTATTTATAATTAAATTATATCCCAAAATAATGCACTCACCTGTTATCAGTATATAAATCATATCCATATTCAATATCAAGAGAATCCTTCGAATTTTTCCAGAACAAAAGCTCAATAAACACTTTGGGATTCTTTGAAGCAACTTCAGTGAACTTCCTCAATATGAATATAGCAAACTTTTCCAATTCCTGAGAAACAAAAATAGCAGTATTCCTACGAGGTTTCAAAATGAAATAAACATAGTTTATAAAATAATATGAGTACGGAGCAATTTATTAAATAGCTACAAACGGAAAAATTACATTTACTTACACGAAAGTATAAACGATATAATACCTCGACTACGAAAAGATAATAAATAACAAGATATCATGTCGTTTTACTGTGCAGTACTCAAAATTCCTCGGCATTTTATTTACATTTCAATTTAGGGACGATGCTGGTAACATCAAGACAAACATTTTATTACTCAGTGGCTGATAGGAATCAAATTTTGCGCCAGGATAATTTAGATTCTCGATACATTTGGTAGGTATAGTCTTAACAAGTTGTTTGGTATACACGCAGAAATTTTTATAAGTCTAGTACACCGAGTCCCTGTTATGTCTTTTGCGACTGATGGCAAACGCTGTATTGTCTGACGTCAGTTTCTAAATGTATCTGTGTAACCTTAAAAGTAAATGCTAGTTCATCATCATCATCAGTCTATAATGTTACCACTGCTGGGATACGGGCCTACTCTCTATGAAAGGAAATAAACTATAATCCACCACGCGGGCCTAGTGCGGGTTGGTAGATATCAGATGTCTTCGAATTTTTGGTTATAAGATATGCCGGTTTCCTCTTTAACCTTTTCTAATGCAAGTTAGCTGGCTGTATACTTAATACCTTGTTCGACAGTACCTCCGACACCCCTCGTGCGTCGATAAAATCTGTCCCCTGCCCCTCCACACGTCGTATGCACGGCAGAGAAAAAACCTTAAATTTTGTCACACGTGTGTCGTAATATGGGAATAATATCAGGCTATAAAATCCAGTCGAACTTATCCCAGGGGAAAATTGCATTATTTTTACATAACTTACTAGCCCCATGTTTTTTTAGTTTGTGACTATATAATTTGGGTACAAATATTCTAACCATCTTTTCATTTTGAATGACGGATTTAACTATTATTTTGGTGCTTACTATTCCGTTTCGTTAGGAGTACCAACGATTTAACGCTTATATCATTTGTCCGATAGAGCACCAATTAAAGGAAGAACTTTGTTGAAAAAATAAACGGTTTTTGCAAAAAAATCCTGTGATAAAACTTTGCATACACTCTCAAATACACGTGGGAAACTCTCAAATACACGTGGGAAACTCTCAAATACACGTGGCACACTCTCAAATACATGTACTACAGTCTCAAATACACGCGGCACACTCTCAAATACACGTGCCTCACTCTCAAATACCCATGTCACACTCAGCGGCTCACGCATCGCGTCTTTCTAGGTATTTCCGTACCTATTTGAAAGTTATCTCTAGCCTAAGTACCTCTGGGCGTGAGTAGTCATTTGTTATACGGCCTAAGTAACGTGACGTATACGGTTCAAAAATAGAATGACAAGTTAGGGGCTCATCGATCTTAAGTACCAGCCGCGGTTCCCTTTGAAGACCTTTACAAGTTATGTGGGCGTACATTGTGTTTCCTTACTATAATATGGATCAAGTTAGGTTGACGTTCCATTTGTGTCTTTTAAGTGGAGTGATTTTAAAAGAATTCATCTTTATACCGATAAAAATCTTATAGATGGTATGTTCCAGGTTGACGCAAAAATTACTGCATAAATTCTGTTACATTTCTGCACATTTATTCCAGGCCGCTGTAATTGATAAAGTGTTTATTATCAAGCTGTTTGCTGAGTGGGATTATGTCTGTATTCTTCGATTGTAAGGGAATGTTAGGAATGTACCACGACTTCACGTTTATATCAACTTATAATGCCAATAGAATACAGACATGGTCAGCGAAGTCGCGGGAACGGCGATGAGTTTATCAAAAGTTCCCAACGTACACATCACCACTCAACCATTAATAAGTAAGTATACACTAAGTTTTTAACGCGTTTTTCTCTTATTGTTTTCATTCAAGTTCAACGTTTTAATAAACATAGTATTTTGAAAGCCATTCTATTCCAAAATAGTTCTTATCACAAAGCAAATAGGTACATACACTTGTAAAGTTTAACCGAAATAGCGGTTTTTCGGTTAAACTTTGCAAGTGTATGTATACATATTGGTACTCGTGACCTTCCTCTTGGAGTAAGGATTGCCCGGCAGTGGTGACATAGTATAATGATGGTTGATAAATAAAAGGGTTATGGTTGTGTAGAAATAACGCAATGGATGTTGACTTGGATACTTGCCAGCTAACATAATGGGGAGGGACAGGAACAGGATATTCATTTTTTTATTTGTGAAAACGGCCTTTGTTTTGTTAGTGGAGTCCATGTTTTAGGCACCTTTCGGAAATGCGGTGCGGTCAAACTGACCAGACACTCGAGTTTGACAGATATCTAAGTATAGTCGCCAGCACGCCAAGTTACCCGAAACAAACGAATCCCAATCAACCTTGAACCTAATATTTTAGCGATAACGCTGAAAGTTTATTAAACAAATTTGACAGATTGTGAAGTGCTGAAAAAATTACAGGCTAGGCTACATTAATTGGCGAAGTCTGATCTCCAGAGTCGCCCGATACCTACTTTTTTACGTAATTAGTTTTGATATAGTTATATCGCAGAACGACACTAGGCTTGCCTATATCCGAGGTAAATTACCGCACTTCGGGGCTGCAGGTTGTTCGAAAATCATACCGCGGCCTCGACACAAATGGCTAAGAAGGTACATGGTTTTTAGTCAGTAGAAGTCTGACACTTCTTTCTTAGCTTTCTGTCCAGAGCGGGAGGAGTCACTTGATGATTTCACACCATCCAAAAAAAAAGGTAAATTACCGCAAAAACGTGAAAGACATACGTTACGTACACAAAAATATGATTACCTCAAATACAGAACAAAAAAACACTGTTAACAAACACGTACCCTGAATTGAGGCACTCGATTGTCGAGTATCCTTTGAAATATGAGGAAGAGTGAGGCTTGAAACATCATGGAGGGTCGTTTACAGTCCCAGGCAATTCTGTGTAACATCTTTAATATGCTGTGGTTCGTGTTGGGTAGATTCTTGTCGTAGCGTTCGAGGAGAGACACACAGGCACTCACTACTCGAGGGTGGCAAAATCTAGATGGGAAAAAATATTAAGATTCGGTGTAAGTAAAAGGGATAAATGGGCAATTGCATGTGGCTAAGATGATAATGCTAAGGGGGATGTCTGGTGTGACGCGAATGGATAAAATAAGGAATGAGTACATAAGAGAAAGTCTGAAAGTGGCGCCGCGCCGGTCGTCGAACGAATGTCGTGGTATGGACATGTGATGCGAAGGAATGAAGAAAGTGTTGTGAGGATAATGTTGAGTATGAATGTAGATGGCTATAAGAGTAGAGGATGACTAAACAAACAATGGATAGACTGTGTGAAGGGTGATATGGCTAGAAAGGAGGTGTCTGCTGACATGACGAGAAATAGAGAAGTATGGAATAAGAAGAAATGTTGCGCCAACCCCAAATAAATTGGGATAAGGGAATGATTAATGATAATGATGTACTAAGAAAGAAAGGAACAAGAAAATATGTTTATTTCCATAGCTCCAGTAAGGTTCTCCAGAAAGGTCAAGTGCGTTGTACTCGCAACCGGCGTACGTGTATGACCAGATGTATGAATATGGACGAGGCTTATGGAGTATGTAAGAATGGTTGCAGGTGGCGTTCTGTGGTTTCTGCCTACCCCCATAGGAAAAGAAGTAGTAGTAATAACTAGAAACTTAAATCTATAGAAAAGATAATACTATTTTTGGGACGGTTTTGCAAGTTTGGTTTGATTTAGTAAGTTTTACCTGTTCACGAAGTCTTTAAAATCGAAATCGGTTTCTACGACTCCTATGCTTCTTTCTGCTTCCTCTTCTTCATCGTCTAGAATAAATATTTATTAATATAATTGATGTGTACCTAATCCATTTGTTTCGACGTAGTTTTAAAAATTTGTTTAAATAATGATTTCTTCCATTTATTACACAAAGACTGGGACGCGATCATAGTTTACAAAATCTTACAAAAAATTATAGAATACTTTACTTTAAAGGAAAAAACTCCGATATAACTGGTCAATTCTACATCATCGTCTGCCTAGTCTTTTCCCAACTATAATGTTGAAGTCGGCTTTTAGTTTAACCAGATGCAGCTGAATACCAGTATTATACTTGGTGCGACTGCCTGTCCGATGTACACAATAGGGGATCGGACTGAGTTAAAAAACAGTGATTCTAATTAGTCCGTCAGTTAGATTATCGAAAAATATTGGATACGTGTTTTTTGTTTTATCAAATTAATCAAAATTGACGAAGATAAGATGTGGTTGTGACGTCATTTGTAGGTAAAAAATGTACTTTCTTATGACGTTTTCGAAGAGTTCACGAGTTTTCGAAGCACTGTATTGACTTAATTTTTTGTTTATGTGAAAAAAGAAAAAACACGTCTCCAACATTTTTTGGAAATCTATCTGACGGACTAATTAGTTTTTTTTTGATCCCCTATTCAGTTAGTACTGGATGCTAATACGATACCCCCTGGTAAAACTAGTAACAGTACCCGGCGATAAATATTGCACATCGACCTTTGGATTGTACGTTTTATTAGTTATAATATAATTGTTGTTGTTGTAATATTGTAAAGGCGAAAGTTTGCGAGTGTGTGAGTGTGTATGTTTGTTACTTCTTCACGTCTAAACGGCTGAAGCGATTTCAATAAAATTTGGTATGTAGTTAGCTGACAACCTGGATTAACACATAGGATATATATAGTTTTTATCCCGATTTTATCTTCCCGTTGGATAATTTTCGTGTTGTAGCTGGTTAAGCCGCTGGCAACAGCTCGTATATTATATATGTGTCATATGTTAACAGTTAAGTATATTATATTAACTATATAGTATAATTGCCCTTTCTCTGTACAAAGGTACTACCTTTCCAAAGGTCGATGTGCAATATTTATCGCCGAGTACTGTACCAGGCTTCCAGGCCACTGGCTAACTGTAACGACTGTCTAACACAGGGAACGGCAAGTAGTTTAAGTAGGGTCCCGATAACGTTGAAATTTCTTATCGAGGTTCTAAAAAAGTAACTTCATAATACTTATCCAGGGATTTTTTTCCATCAGTCGTAGATACTTACTAGGAGGAGCTCGTGGCTTAATGAGAACTGCCACTCGGGTCGATCTTTAGGTTAAGCTGCGCTTGCCTAGGTCGATCGGTGGATGGGTGACCGCCCATTACATACCGAGTTTCCTCTGTGCCTCGGAAAGCACGTTAAGCTGTTGGTCCCGGGTGCCATATATAGATCTTTGGCAGCCGTTACGGGTAGTCAGTGACCTGAAAGTCTGACATCCAGTCTTGCCAAAGGGTATCGTATTGCCTAGTATTAACTGGGTTGTGGAGGTCAGATAGGCAGTCGCTCCACGTAAAATACTGGTATTCAGCTGCATCCGGTTAGACTGGAAGCCGACCCCAATATAGTTGGGAAAAGACTAGGCAGATGATGAGTCGTAGATACTTACTAAAACTAGTTATAACTAAAAATAGCTTCAAGAATAAGTACTTGCTAGATTCTATGAGGATTTCAAACGTATGTAGTTGTTTATTTCATTTTGTTTAAATTAATAACTCAAGAAAGTTTTATGTTAGAGGTAGGTAGGTATATGGACCGCCTGTTGCTGACCGCTGGTCTAAGATCTATAAATGACAGCCCAGACGAACGGCTTAACTTGCTTTCTGAGCCACGGAGGAAACTCGGTATGCAAGTTAAGTTACTGTTTGCTATACAAGGTCACCAAAACCACTTACCTTCTTCGTCATTGTCCGAATTTTCTTGAGTCTCATCTACATCCTCAACGATTTCTGTAAAACAAAATAACCTACTTTAAACTCAGTTGGACAAAAATTCAAGAAACGAAAATGAGGCAAATACATTTTTTTCTGACAAAAGGTAAGTGAAGTGTAATTGATGGAGAAATGTTAAGTATTATTAATTGAAGTTCAAGTTACTGCGGCAGTTACTTTCTTTTTCACGTACCTTCTGAGAATTAGCTTCCACGGTATTTTGAGTCAAAAGTTTTCTAAAATTCTAAGTGCTCTTGGAATTGGAGTAAAGAGATACCAACTTGTCTGGTTTTCTTTAGTTTTGTCTAGACGGATCTTATATATCTGTCTATACAGGGTGTAAACGGACCGTTCATGAACCCGTCAACCAGGCATCAAACTAAGTAACTATACGCGATAATTATTGCTGGGAAATGACTTCTTTATAGTGAATAATCACGTTTTATGGGTACGTGTTTAAACTATCTCTCTCATCTAGCAGTCGCAAGTGCGATTCATGAGCATAAAGCCCTGGGTTGGATTCCCGGGTCGGCAAAGTGTTATTGGGTTTTCCCATTACGATTTTTTTTTGTAGCAGCTACAGATTCTGGATGTGTGCTCGGTTGATGGCTCGCCCCTATTACATGGGACTAAAACGTAACCGGTGTGGGTAGTTACCTACTTCTCTGCCTAACCCTTCGGGGATTAAAGGCGTGATGCTAAGTTTCATCATATCTGCCCGGAATCACCCACTACTGAGTATAGGCATTTTTTTTGCAACACTTCACGGTTCTGTGTGTACCTTATCCACGTGTTTCTGCCGACTTTGACGATATCATCAACCCAACGAGCTTTGGGACGGCCCTGGTTTCTTTGCCCTAACTTTGGCCACCACTCGATCAAAGCCTTGCTCCATCGGCCATCTCCGCGTCTAGCCAGATGTCCTGCCCAGGTCCACTTTAGTCGCACCGCCCGGTCAACGACATCGTAAACTTTCGTCCGATGGCGGATTTCGGTGTTACGCACTCGATCGTATAAAATAAATAATAAAGTTAAAATAAAGATAATCACCAGTTGGTTCCACTCCTAAGTCGGTGTTGTAAACAGTTTCAAGCATTGTAAGTTCTTCGTCTTCCGTGATTCCGTCTGAACCGAATATTCCTTCATCAGGCCAAACTTCCCTGAAGAATAAAAGTTCATAAGATCTCTCACAAAAGGTGTATTTTTGTTAGTCTGTGCGCATTTCCCACTGCTGGGCAAAGTCCCCCCTTTCGCCTTCCAAACCTCTCGATCCTGTGCGATATCTGGCCATGTTCGTCCCGCAAACAAGATTAGATAAAAAAAAAGAAATTACAAAAACAAAAAATCTATAGCACAGTTAATTAAATTGCATGCCAGTGTTAAGTGTACAACATTTTTACGAACCTTGCAGCTCTAAACATACCGACAGCATCTTCGAATTTGTATTCTTTCATCAACTTCTGAACATTCTTCATGCAATGTTCTCTAAAGGAATAAAAAAACATTATTACTGTAAATTAGAAAACTGACCTTTTTTGAACTTGCAGTTTTTTTTCTTAGTCTTGTACTTTTAAGTAACTCATAGTTCAAAACAGGTCAGTTTTTTAAGTGCGTAGTAATATTATAAAGATTACATTATGTGTCAAAATATAATTTGGTAAATAATAATAATAGGCAAATATTATTTTGACCGTGAAAATCTGTCAATTTCTCAGTATTCGCTTTGTTTGCAATATAAATTAAAAAATATCCCATTGTTTCTCATTGCCTTGATAACTTTTACAATACATTACTCAAAATGACAGCAATTCAGAGAAGAACAACAAAAGCTAACAAGTGCGATGATAAATTAAATAGAATAAAAAAAAAGTGTGTTACTTTTGTTGGTCGATGGGTACATCTGAGGCGGCGTCGAAGGGCGGCGGATGTTCGTCGACTCCCGAACTGAGGACCGCGGCCAACTGGGCCCTCACCTCCTCCCAAGCGGCCGCCGACACCGCGACCTTAGGCTTTTGTGCACCCGGCTTTTGTTCTGAACCACAATATTAATTAGCTCTCCCTCCTTTTATCACATCTGACCGTAAATTACTTTTAAAAGTAGTTATACGATTTTAGCTTTGTACGGAAATAAATGAGGGTCATTTGTGTTTTTTTTTGGGTTGCTAACAGATAAGTAAAGGGAATTGTTTGGGTTGTCGTTTGGCGTGTAAAATGGATGGCTGCTAAGTATCGAAGCTTTTGGGATAAGATCTGTGATACTTAGCATTAATAATCTAGTTATGAGAGCCCGCTTTACTCACAACAAAATAATAATGGTCTAAAATAAACTGTTTCTAGACCAAAATAAATAAACAACGAAGGTTGACTAAGAAAATAGGAGACTTTTTGAATGTAATGTTTCAGCCATTAATTTTTTTATTTTGGGGGCTGGGAAATCATCAAAAGACTTCTCCCGGTCTGGGCAGAGCCGTAGGGAGTGTCAGACTTCTACTGACTAAAAACCATCTATGTTTCTTCTTAGCTTATTTTCTCTCCGCATATTATTATGTATCACTTTTGTGCATAAAGTTTAAATAAATATTAATAATAATCTCATCGTCGGCCTGCCGTCTTTTGCCCTGCACATCATGTTGCTTGGTGTCAGCGCAATATTATGTTTTTTTTTCACTTTAATTCCTTTTCTTTCATATCTGTCCTCACACAATACATCAACATTTATATTTATTACTCTTTTAGTAACCTCCCCATCACTGAATAGCCTATTACATTCTATAACATTGATAAAGTAAATATGCGGTGAGCCCCTTACGCATCGGCTAAAGCTGTAATAATCTGTAGCCTAAGCATAAACACAATGTATGTAGATATTATGCACTACGTCGGCAGTTCCTGCTCTACGTGATGAATGGCGCACACCTATCGTTGTTACCAGTGCATTACACACATTTGAAATTTATCATTTAATGGCCTGGATATTTGCAATTTGTATCAAGAGAGATTTTAGAACGCGGGATCAGCTGCTGAGGTCATTAAAACCAATAGGTAAGTCAAAAATGCTCACTTAAAAAAAATATTATACTGTGTATCTACAATAATAAAATTGTCGGGTGGTCAAGGAAAACATGATCTATGATGAGTTTAACTAAAAAATTGTGAATAAAATGGTTTCCATACTTTTTGGTTTTGCCTTGGCCTTCTTCCTCACTTTCTTCTGGACAACTAATCCAGTCTTCTTGCAGTAATGTTCTAACATTTTGAGAAACAAGTGCACTGTTTCCATTAAATCTACCAAGTATGACCTAAAATAAAACAAACGCCCGTTATTATTTTCGGTTCGATTGGCGAAAAAATAACACAAAAATTTAGTTTACAACATCAAACCTTGGCATTTTATTTTCATCATAATTCAGGAACGTCGAGATTATAAACTCCCTATATTCCAATACATAAAAAATGTTGCTCTTCAAAACTTTAGCAGATTCTTTGACGGTGGGATCGCTACTTTTGTCCATAGCTAGGAGGGTGTTGAGCAACTCCTTGTAAGCTCTTAGAGCTAAATGCAGCCTCCTCACCCAAGCTGTGAACTTTTTCTTTTCAACTTTTATCATGTCATAGTACTTCTCCATTTGCTGCTGCACGTAATGGAACATTGGCACCGACATCGTTTCACTGAAATGTTAATAATATTAGTTAAACATATTGCAGTGTTCCAAATTACACGTAATTTTACTGTATTTTAATTTATTACTAAGAGTTTCGCGTTTGAAACAGGTTGGGCGAACCTGAACTAAATACGCCGCTCACGAATTTAATTTTAAGTACACAAGTTGTATTCGAATCTTTACTTAAACAAATATCAACTTTTCATTCAAATGAAATTTAAGTTCTTTAGAATTTCTGAATGACAACTTGCAAACTGAACTTTATAATCCGGTCAAATTAGACAACAAAATAAGGTAAGTTAACATTTTATCCCACCCGGCTGAAAATTGGTAGGATTGTTCAAAACACTATTATAAATGAAATGTAAAAAGTCCTCATTGATCCGACAAGGTCATTCATTTTATTTTCCTATTATGATTTGCTAAAGTGGCCATTTAAGACCCCCTGTTTTCGCGGTGTCCCTTCCACCTCGTATTTAGACACTAAATTACGAGTGCAGATCAGAAACAGATATTAATTAATTAATTAGTCTTACCTAACCAACCCGACTTGGAAGTTGTGTCCTCTATTGAATTCCATAAAGAACTTCACTGCCCACAAGTAGTAGGATTCATCATTTTGTTGAGCCTTGGCTCTCACTAACACATCCTTCACATAATGCATCAGTGGATTGTAGGAGCTGTTCAAGAATTCTATGCAAAATTCTTTTAGAAATAATCTGGAGACAAACAGGTTAATGAAACATAACATAACTATAGAACTAAATAGGATCAGTCAATTCCAACATACAGGGTGTAAACGGACCAGGAAGTCGTCATCCAAGCACACTGTAGGTAAAATATTGGTTACGTGTTTTTTGTTTTATCAAATTAATAAAAATTTACGAAATAAAACGCGTCAAACATTACGAGTGGGGGTTGTGACGTCATTTGTAGGTAAAAAATGTACTGACTTGTGACGTTTTCGAGAAGTTCACGAGTTTTCGAAGCACTGTATCGTCTTAATTTTTTGTTTATGTGAATAAATAAAAAATGTGTTCAATATTTTTGGAAATCTATCTGACGGACTACTTAATTTTTTTTTTTGTCTGTTTCTCCATTGTGTGTGTTGTGTGAGCCGGCAAACAACTAATTTTGTGTCGCCGTGTGAATCAAATTAGAGTTTTGTATAAAACCTATTGCATCAGATTTTCTGCGAATCACGACTCACAAAGTTACGCTCGTTTGGCCTCACCCTAATATCTCCACAAAAAAAATATCGCATTGACATAGAGAACAAGTACCTTTCAGCTTCGTTAAGGGTCTTTTATATCAATTTATAGCCTTAGGCTGTAGGCTTACAAGACTTTGGTTGGTACAGTCTAAACTTTAGACAAAGAAGAACCTCTGTAGATAATGAGGTCAACTACAAGTACAGATCGCGGCACGTGAGTGAGTTGAACCAAAATGGCGGTCGTCCGCGCAGGTAGGTACATGTGATTTATAGGTTGTGTTACTTCGCGTTCAAGGTCATAGTTCAACTTACGCGACCTGCAAAACATTTTCAGGTCTCAATCGACTTTTTTTTTAAGTCACGACGAAGGCAACAAACGGCCGCCAATTAAACAGTTGCCGTGATCTGAAAGTTTCTTCTTTTCGAGTTGTTGGTACTCTTCAGACCAGTTGGGAAAAATAGGACGCCACATCATAGCTAACTACCCTTTTTTTTCCTCAGACATCCACATAAAAAAATCATGAGAACGAAATAGCGGGCAACACCTGGTCTTATATGTATAAACAGAAATTACCACATTCAGTTGTAGCTGCCACACAAACAATTGTTTTGCAAGAAATAATAGAGTTAGCTCCCTGAAAGCTGCAGGATGAAAATGTTTTCAAAATTATCAAATAGATTAACTTACCTAATAGCAAAAGCTGACCTCCTTTCTAAGATACCACTCTCAACAGGCCTTCGGTTCTTAGGTTTCACCAGCTTTGACTTCTTACCCCCACTGAAGTCTAAATTAGATATTTTGTTCAAAGGTTTCAAGCAAACAATCTCATTGTCCGATAAAGATTTCATGTTTTGTACCACATAGGTGCCTCCAAATCGAGAATGCCTGCAAGAAATAATTTTGTTATAAAAACTTAAAATAAATAATAAGGAGTATTTATGAGGTACCATCATAAAAGTTTTGGGGTCAAATCACAAATTAATATTTAAGCAATCAGTGTCATGTTGCAAAAAAGGAATGGTTCTATTTATCCTATACTAGCTTATAACCTTCCTCGATAAATCGACTATCCAACATAGAATTTTTTTTGGTTTCGCGCGTAAACCAAACAAACTCTTCAGCATTAAAATTTTATTCGTCCGCGTGTATTTTGAAAATATAATATAGCAATATGTTACTCTGTAAACGTGTAGCTTTCTAATGCCTAGTTCGGTTACAGATGGTTGATTCTTTTGTAAATTTATAAAATTAGCCTAAAGGATATAAATGTAATACTGCAAACAAACTCTTATTGAATAAATTATTATTATTATATTTACACGCTCATGAGACAATAATAACAAATAAATAAAACTTTAAACTAAAATTTTGGGAGGAAAGTTCCATTATCAGAACTCGTATTATCTAATGAGAATAAAAATAAACGTTATAATTATGGAATGTTAAAAGAATTTTCAAAGTCGTCAGAGTCATTTTTGAGTTAAATCGTAACAAACAAAAAATCTAATCTTTCCTCTCTATAATATCAGTTTCGATTACCTAAGATTGTATTATTAAAGTGAGAATTACTATAGGTCTTTCTTACTCTTAAATATACAATAACACCTTGTAAACATTATAGTGCAATAAATATTTTGAATTTGTATTTCCCAGAGGCCAGAATCTCCCACTTATCTAAATTGGGATAGAACCACCTCATTTCCTCACACTATAACAATGATGGCTCTGAGACATCATGGTATTCAACCCCATTAACACATTACAAACTATCACAATTATTTATGAAGAAACAAAAACCAGTAGATTGTTACATTACCTAGTTCCCGAGTATTGTTTGATCTTATTTATTCTTTGTCTATTTTCCGACATTCTGATAGAGAGTAGTTCTTGGTCATCTCTAAGTTTCTCGTCTACACTCCTCTGTAACGCAGCATCAGCCAAGCTGCTGGGGTTCTGTTCTCTCAGCAAGTGAGATATGATCTCAAGAATGTGCATAAAATACTGCTTTTCATTTTCTGATGACATGTACAGGATGATGTCAAGAATACCTGACTGATTGAGAGCCCACAATACCTAAAATTGACGATTTATGAAAAGAAGCTAGCACAAAATAATGTAAATAGAAACAAAGCTTTTAAATTATTAATTTGAATTAAACGTGGGATTTAAAATATCAGGCTACATGCATGCTTGTCACAAATGAGCTAGGACAGGTTTTAAAATAAAAAAATATATCCAGTCCATGCTGGACACCAAAAATTGTATTCCATTTTGTAAATGGAGTAATGAATTGAGATTATCATCAACATCATCATCAGCCTATAATGTTCCCACGGCTGGGACACAGGCCTTATCAAAAATAAAAATGGGAAATTATGAAAAATAAAAACCCATTTTGCCCCACTCTAGGAAATTATCTTTTATATGGGAACATTTACAATCATTAAAACTCTCATTTACAAACAGCCACACCAGTAGATCATCAAATATTTGTTCCGTGTGAGAAATAAACCTGCGACACGCAGCGCTGCAGCCAATCGCTCAGTATTAATAATGAACATATTAATTTTGGTAGTAAAATGGATGCTTACTGACTAAAAAAATATGATTCTAATTTGTCCGTCTGTTAGATTATCGAAAAATATTGGATACAATTTTTCAGGCGAGGTCCATTCTATATTCATTTCATAATTTAATATTCAAATGAACCCCGCCTGCTTCCAAGTTTTGTTTAATTTAAAATGTGCTTGTTTTTTGCTTTTCGGTCTTTTCAGTCGGGTTTTTTAGTTTTTTAAATACTTTTTTTATTTTTAAGTTTTTAGTTCTTTAGTGTTTGTTCTTTCGTTGGTCGCGTAAAATACTTCGCACATGATTTAACTTTTGTGTTTGTTTATAGAATTTGTGACTTTGAATTTATTTTAAACATATAGGTGTCATATATTTTTGTAATCTCCTTTTAAAACTCTTCATTTTGATACCCTACTCGATGGTAATGGATTTTTTTATTTTTTCAAATCCACCATTTGGCCCCCAAAACCAGCAAATTATCTTTGTTTTTTTTTAATTTTAATGTAGCCAGTGACACTCGCGCCATCAAGACGAATCTAACGACGTATATTTCATTCAAATCCCTTCATCTGTTTAGGAGTTATGAGGGAACAAAGAAACGGACATACATACATACATACACGCCAAACACATAACCCTCCTTTTGGTCTTCGCCGCAGTCGGGTAATGAGGAAGATAAAACGCGTCAAAGATTTGAGTGGAGGTTTGTGACGTCACTCACCGGTAAAAAAGTCATACTAATGTTCAAAGCACTGTATTGTATACTGTATATTTTTGGTAATCTATCTGACGGACTAATTAGATTTTATTTTTTAACTACCCTATTGAAGTAATTCTAACCTGATCATGTACACTGGCATCATTCTCTGGACGTCTTTCTTTGTCCAAGTCAGCGGGGACATGTAGCACATTTCTAATTAGAATCAAGATCCTTTCAATGATAAGTCCTGTATCTTCATCTCTTTCTGACCAATCCTATTTAGAATAAACAAAAATCTTATTTTATTTATTTGACCCGCTAGTTTATAGTAAAAATACATCTTATAGTTCTGCTCATAATTGATTGGAGCTCAAAACATCTAAGGATAAGCTGCTCAGAACACAATTTTAAGTATCAGCATTGTCTGCGGACTCATCATCTTTACTGTATAATGCGCAGACTGTCACTCGCTACTTAGACTTATCATCTAATCAGCAACAACAGAAGTTAAATTAATGTTACTTTAATTTGAATTACACATACAAATGTAACATTTAGTACGACATACGTAATAAAGACTTTTTAGTTGGACATATTTAGTTTAATTATTTACCAATAACGACAAAGCAATGTTATTGGACGGCATGTGCAAGGACTTAATAAACATTGCTTTAGAAAAAATGGCATGTTGATCCATAAAGGTTCACCATCTCTGTCCTAAGAACTATGCTGTAATCACTAGTCCATCTACCAAACATTGTGATTATATCCTTTGAAACACCATTCACTGTAGCTTGTTTTAGTAACAAAATTATTAAACTAATTGACTTACACTTTCCAAAACTTTGGCCAATTTCTTAGCAAAAATGTTCCATGTATCAACTTTAGTGAACGCATCTTCTTTATAAGACTGCAAATGTGTCAAGATCTGAAGATAATTGTGCCTGGCTGTCCGTTCTGCCGGCACCTCTTCTCTGTATAGCAGCAGGGCTGGATTTGTAAGGTTTACAAGCAGTCTGAAACAAAGGGTAAGGATGTGTTACCTGTGGTATATGAAAGACTGACTATGATAGTTTAATTTATTCATCGAAGAAGCATTTAAAAACCAGGTGTAAGTCACATATTTCATTACTTCTCTATTCTCCTGTGTCTACATTAACGGAGATGTTTATTTTCTTTATTAGTATTCCATAACAAATGTGATCTCAATGTAATGATGCACTGCCGTAGAAATTAACTATTTAAGTATATTAACAGAATATAAGGTTACTTTTAGATTTCTCTCCAAGAGAGGATGGTCTTAATTCTCTGTAAGATCATTATATTATCAATACCCCAGTTATTTATGACAATATGATATGACATGACTATTAATTGGTTAATTATTATGCTTCATACCTGAGAGTTACGTCGAATAATTCTGTATTCTCCCAGTGATCAACCAACATAGGTAGAAGATCACTTTGTAACACCTTTGTTTGTCCAAAATGTCGACGGATTTCGTGCTCCTCGCCATCACGACGCAAGTACCGAATTAAATCTTTGACTGTATTAAGAGTAAAGTCGTCAATTAAATATTTTCCGGTCTTTTTGTCATAAGTTCCCAATGCATTGCATGTAGCCGATAATTCCGCTGACAAAAGCGATGTCATGATTAAAGATTACACACACAACTCGCAAATCACTTTTTTACGCATTTATTTGTTAAATTTTCATATTTATCACCATTGTTTTGCTTAATTTGACACGATTTTGGGCACTCAAGTAGAATATTTTCCTCCCAAACTTTTGTTTTGACTTTGACATCTGTTAGACGTCAAAAAGCCCGCGAAGATGCGGCGCGCAGTTTCGTTCTGAAATTACCTAAAATGTATTGAAGAAATTGTCTATCTTCTATACTTTATTATGTTCTAATAAAATCGTAAAAATCCAAAGCTATGTTATGAGTTGGCGCAAAACTACCTACTGCACAGATTCTGTTCAAATTTTTCACAAATATTCCTTACAGGCAATAATAATCCAGGATAGGCTATTATTATGCTACTTGCTAAAGGTGCTAAGCATTATTGCATGTTAGAAACTGAAACGTCAAATAGGTAATTGTTTGACATTTCAGTCATGAAGAGCACTCAACAGGTGTATCAGCCTTTGATATCAGCTTGTATCTATAGATCAGTAAGCCTAAGCTGTTGGCACAGAGTATAGTAAGTATGCTGTTGGTCGCAACTTCTAACCCCACTGTTGATTCACTTTTTGTGTTCTTTTTTTTTTTTTTTTTTTGCACTGAGATCTCAATTTTTTTTTGTAAGTATTGAAATCCATTCTTTGTTTGTTTGTTTATTCTTTTAATTTTTTGTTCTAATATTTTTTCTTTAAATATTTCCCTAAAAAAGTAGTCTTTTATGCATATAAGTTCGTAAACATGGCGTTCCTTTACATTGAAGATGTTAGAAAAAGTAGGGGCGATAAGTTTGTTTATTATAGAATCACCTGTAAATTATAAAGCTAATGTTAGATTGAATCCACCAATATTGTGCGTAAGTAAAGAGATTCAAGTATATTTCAGAAGATACATGCAGCGACATCTATTGAACAAAATCGGTATTAACTGATTTAAAAATCCTAACACTTTTCAAAAACTTAGCAAAGGGTAGGTACTCTATTAGTCTACGACGTTGCTTTCAAAGTTCACCTAGCCTGTATACTAAAGAGTTTGTATTTGATCGCTTTCCATGAATTATATTTTAGTAGTTTCTTTTCGTACGCGATAGATGGCAATTGTTAATTTTACGCCATTAACAGAATCAAATTGCTAGCATCCAAGCAAATTGCCTCTAACCTTTTGTAGTTCAAAAGCCAAAAGGTAGTTGTACAACAGATCAGCGGCAAATATTTGTATCCTACGGTGCAGATAATGTGATGGGAGAAATCCTATTTATGGATGCACCCAGAACAGGTGGAACCACAGTTATCTTGGCTCGAATAAGGAACCACAATAAATTACTCTTACTGTAGCCTCCTCAGGAATAGCAACATCATCAGTGCCAGGAGAAAAAACCGCACACACAATGCTTAAAAGTCTTCAGAAATGAGGGATGGGGTAATTAATAACGGAAGCTCCTTTAGGATCATCTGTAGATGGGTGGTGTGCGTTAAGCCGTTGGTCCCGGCTGTCATATAGGTACGAGTATTTATCTATTTTATTTTAGTTCATCTCTTAGGTCACTCAGTGAGCACACACAGTTCCCACTCTAAACGCCCGAAACTCCAAAATCCCATCTGCTTTAAATAATGTCTAGGTAGGTACTCGTATATACCAAAACGGTTCATCGTAGTTCGTCTTCTTACAGAAACACAATAACGATTCATTTACTTAATGGCTCTTACAGTCAATGGTGGTCGATGTGGGCACACTGATAGATTACTAACTACTTTAAACTGTGGTTTAGTGAACCATGAGTGTAGGGGGGGGTGCTTAGGAGCGAAATGATGAAATGTATAGTGGCCTGTGGTTTATGTGAGTGGCGTGGCACTAGACTTTAGATACTCAGCAACAATGCCCGTAAATTCAGAAAACCGTCTATATGAATTTTAATCTTGTTTTAGTCGATTTTCTGTCAATATTTTGTAATAATTTTCTTAGTCGCGAAATTCATGGGATTGAAATTGAGATCCATTATCCATAATAATAGTTTGCGGTACTCCATGAACCAGAAAAACAAAAATTTCTAAATTATTGATGATGTTAGCACTAATAGCCCGTTTAAGTGGAAAGATCAGGGAATATTTATTAGTGTGTCTATTGTTTTAGTTATATTTTCATCGCTCAGTCTGCACTAAACCACCCATTCAAAACAAGTGAAAAACAACAATGCATCATATTGCTGTTGTTCGTTAACAGAATGATAAACCCGTTACAGCATACCTATATCAACTAAGTAGATGAACTATATATAGGTGCACAATTTAAACATTTATAAGTCAAAATATAAAACTATTAAAATCCATGATTGAACGCACCTATGATTTGAAGCAAACGCTAACCAATTCGCACTGGGCCCGCGTGGTGGATTATAGCTTATCCGTATCCTAGAGAGGATGCCTGAGTCCTTGCAGTGGCTACATTATAGACCGATGATGATAATGATGATTTGTAGACTCGTTTTTACTACCCAAAAATTTCCTATCTAGTTACAAATTTAAAAAACTCAAAAACACATCTGAGTTTCTACAAATAGGTAGGTACTAGGTACCTACTATTCAGTTTATCGAACATAGATCGTCCCAGCAGGGAGTCGGTCAAGGCCCCCAGAAGATTAGATCATGTTGATCTACTTCAAAATTCATTTTGGCCCATGACCCTCCCTCCGACACTTCAATAATAAAAGTAACGGCTCGTATTTTCAATATCTACCTACGCATTTTCTATTGAGGATCTATCCCTATAAAAAGAAAATGTTTGCCTTTGTTGTTAAAAACATTATTTTTTCTTTTTTCAGCGGCGCTAGGCCCACGTCCCTTTTTACATAACTAAAGTAATCCAGTCCAAACATTTTGTTTGAAAAGTTTGTTTATTCTTGTGACTCTTAGTTTATTTCAAGAGGGGAAGATCAAATGAATAAGTGTGCGATTAAGGAACAAAAGAATTAAGGCAAGAGGTCAAAGGGGTTGGAATTTTAGACGTCGGTATTACATTTATAAGAACGTAGTTAGATATACCTAGAGGGTAACTTTTCAATGACTTTCCCAAAATTTGTACGCTGGCTGTGTCGCTGAACTTACTTATCTACGTCATTCAGAAAATCTATTACCATTTTGATTTCGTAATGTATTTGTAAGAGTAGGGACCCAGTTTTGTTTGTAAAGGTAATTCTGTGGATATAATAAAATACTTCTTCTTATTTTCTCTATCGTCTATATATTTAATACTTAGATATTGAGCGAAGCATGCCTAACTGTTACTTTTTATACATCTCTCTAAAATGTGATGCGGGCAGCCATCAGTTTACGTTTTAACCTTCCTATCCTGCTTATCCTGCACAACCACTTGCACCTTTCAAGATTAACTCGAAGCAAGTTCTAGAGCTGTGCCGGTGGCTACTTACTGGTCTAACACAATTCGAGTTGATCGACACGTAAAGAAGAAGAATGGAGAGATTGCCGATCTGACCTCCACAACCCAGTTAGTATTGGGGAGGTAATCAAGTGGGGGGGGGGGGATGAAAGTACCCTTAACGCAAACCAGGTAGTCCTCTGGTTATCGCGGCCTCGACATAGAGGGCGAAGAAGGAACATGGGTGGTTTTTAGTCAGTAGAAGTCTGACACTCCCTTTCGCTCTGCCCACCCACCAAAAAAAAAAAAAAAAAGGGGCACTTGTTCTCCCCACCACTGGGATATTTGTAAATACTAGTTTTTTAGGTTATAACTTTACTTAATTGACCTCCATGACCCTTTTACTATTCGTAAAGTTCGTATTCAAAAAGTCGATGTACAGAATGCTTGGTTGACGTATGTGTGAAGGGTTAATTTACACCCTGTATATGTTAGTAGGACTGGTTGTCGGACTATCGGGCCTTCCTTTAACAACTGTCAAAGACTATTATGATTTAATTGGTAAGGATATAGTGTTAGTGACCATGTCAGTTTAAAAACTGATAACTTTCAAAGATCTACAAATGACAGCCAGGTTTTCCTAGGCACGGAGGAAACTCGGTAAGTAGGTAATGATGGTCACCCACACCAGTGGCGTGCAGTGGTCCCCCACGATGGGTAGGCTACGAATAAATGACAGCAAAAAAATAAATAAAAGTAAGCCTGTAAAAACAAAACTTTTAAATACCATTCAAAAACTCACCACATTATTCAAGGTTTAACTCACGATTTTCTAATGACGATGCAAACAGAAGAAAGATTCGGCCACCTCAAATATCTCATCCAAGTGAGTGGGTGATAGTTACAGAACACGTAACTTGCAAGATTTTGGATAAATTTTCGTAATTCGGGTACATGTCTACCTTTAGATACAACTTGAATCTTATCATTATACGATCCGCCCCTAAGACGGCCCACTGACCGATAATTGAGAACACTTATTACCTTTAACATGCAATAAACACACATTATCAGCACAAACTTCACAAGTAAATACCATTGTTATTTGTTACGTGAATAAACAAGTAATACACAGCAAAATTAATATTTACACTACTGTTAATAACGTTAACTGTACGTTTTCGGTTTCAAAACAAAATCGCATTATATATTGCTTGTCACAACAATGAAACAGTAATGTCTTCCTCTTACGTAAACAATAATTTCTAGGTTATGTTATTATTGTCGATAGAAAAATACTAGCAAATAAAATTGCATCATTTTCATATCGAGTTTGTTCACAACAGCGGTCAACATTTTTTGCAGGATTATACGAAATCCAATGAATGTGACAAGTTGACAATATTGCGAACATCGAACTAAACAGGTGCTGCGCTCTATGCACGGAAGCCCGAAGTTCGCGAAGCGCGAAATTAAAATTTCCTTACGTTTTTGCAATTTACAGGCCAGTGCTAGGTTGTATGTTCATTAAAATATGATTCCCAGTTTTAAGACGTATGTAGTCATATTTTATTCAACATACAACCTAGCACTGGCCTACAAATTGCAAAAAAATGCAAATTTTGAACTTCGCGGGTTATAGATTGGTTGTGTTGTTGCAGCCAATCACAGCCCACTCAGCTACAGTCGTAGGAGCTGCTGCGTTAAAATTGCGAAAATCTATGTATGTGTGCGGTTCATAGACACGGCCATACGTACCGATGTGACGCTGTGTGCATACAATTATGAATGGGTTTTAGACAAGTCGAGTGTTTGTCTATAAGATTCGTACTAATCGTAATCCTTGTCAATGAGTTTTAGTGGGACGCGAAAAATTGCTATAAGTATTTTAACAGGAGTTTGAACTTTTTTATGATTAATTTGTACATAGTGTTATTTTATTGCATCGTTAATTAGTTATAAGAAATGCTCAGTTGGTAAGGTAGGCTAAGCCTAAGAGCCTATATAGGGCGCACGCCCCTGACCCACACACAGAACAAATTAAAGATCGACCCGTGCTGTTGGCACTATTTAGCTACGAGCTCTCTCACGCCTATGGCTTGATTGGATGAATTTAAAAGAGTTCTTTACTCTTTTTTTATCGTCGATATTCAGTAAATATTGAGTAATATGTGCCTAACTGTGTTACCATGAACTGAAACAACAGAATAATTTAGGAACTTGGGTCATTTATTAATTACAGCGATCTAAAATATTGTCGAAGTGAAACAAAGCTTAGATACACCCATTGATACCGGAGCCACTAATTAAACAGTTCCCTTTGCCGATACAATTAATTGTTAAAGACGTACCTACAACTACCTACCTACATGCGTATAATCTGTTACAAGGTAGGCGTACAAACATATAGGTGTATAACTAGCGGACGTCACGCGGTTTCACCCGCGTAGTTCCCGTTCCCGTGGAAAAACAGGGATAAAAAGCCTATGTTACTCAAGGCGAATGTAGCGAAAAAAAAAACAATGGTGAGAGAATTTTAGAAATCGGCCCAGTAGTTTTTGAGTTTATCCATTACAAACATACATAAACACACTAAAAAATACAAATCTTTCCTTTTTATAATATTAAGCGTAGATAAACCTCGATTTATTGTTAAAACATGAATTGTGTGTTGTGTATTGGGTTTAATGAACGTCTCTGTTAAAATTTCAAATCTGTAAAAATATAGCTTCCTTCCTTTTATTATTATAGAAATAGCTGCAGATCAGCCCGTAAAATTCACATCTGCTTCGCCTTTTTCTCAATAATGCTGGGGTTGGCTTCCAGTTTAAGCGAATACAGCTGAAACCCAGTATTCTGTTCTCCTCTCTCCTAATTCCACTTAGTAACTAAGTACTGGGTAAATACCCCTTGGTATCTTAGTTTTTTTATGTTAATTGTTTAAATTTTATTAAATAATAATAATACAGGATGTGTTATACGCGGAACATATTGAAGGAGGGGGTATTCAGTATTCGATTCTCGTCCCAAATATGTAAAAAAGCTATGACATTAATTTGTGACATAATGTCCCATGCCCCCACTCACACCTCACTATATTAGACGTTTCTGTTTCGTCATTGTCCTACGCCAGTTTCAAAATATGAAGGGAAAATGGATTATACATAAAAGTCATTGATTCGCGCACATTTTCTGTGATAAAAGCAAGGGTGGCGAGAGTATTCCGAAATGTTTGGTATGGTTTTGTCTGTTATTCATCATTGTTTTTTTTGTTCATACTTTTATTAGTATCAGTTCAATATGTCCCTCGTTTAAACTAACATACTGTATAGGTGCAGTCATGGGCACTAATTATGTATGTACGTAGTGACTTGTAAAATTGATTATAATTTAAGTAGTAACGATATATACCAGTTTTGTATACCAGCCCAATTATGAAATAGATCTTTAATAAAATTAAAGTTGCATAGTTACTCCTCGAGAACATCACTCTCGAATCTTTTTAAGTGTTGGTATACATTTTAGTGCTCATGACTGCACATATCAAGAAATGTTAGAATTGCAGGTAGTTGATAGTAACCATAAAATAAATTAGCACTTTTTAAAGTCATTCTCATTTACAGACACTTAAATAAAGCCTTTTTGCAGCTGCGATATTTATTTCTTAATGGGGGTTTAAGAGTAGCGTGGGTACCTAATGCTCCCGGCTTAGCTTACAGACGAAACTAAGAGGCAAAAACGTAAATGAGACCAACTAGAATACTAGATAAACTTTACGGAAGAGCTTTTTGTCATTCCAGGTTTAAGCAAGCAGACTGCAGTAAATACCTAATAAGCATTAAGCATGCTGCCGGCTTAACGTTCCTAGTTTTTTGTCCGATAAATAAAAGGTTTTATTCTCGAAATCTTTTCGCTAATTAAATAGGCAAATTGTTTATGGTTAAAAGAGTTTCTAGTTCTTTTGAAACGTTTTATTGTAAGTTAACGATCTACTTATTTCTTTCTCAGTAGTATAATATTAAAGAATAAAAACTAGAACTCAAGTTGAAACTAAAAAGTAATTGTTTCTGTTTAATAATTCTGAAGTATACCTTATTTTTCACCGTTGTATTTATTTTTTCAAGTCTCGTAGCAAGTAGATGTAGCTCGTAGCAGTCTCTCGTAGTCCGTAGCAGGATTTAGTAGCTCGTAGCACTTTGACGTAAGGTAATTCGTTTGAAGATGAACAACCAAACAACCTGCAATGAAATGGTGTTTTAAAAACGAAAGCCCAGCCTGGCCTCAGCTGACCTGTTATCGTATTAATTTATTGAACGAACCATTAACCCTGTACCTTACTGGTTTTATTAATTTTGCACAATAACAAAACCAATAACTCCGCACAAATATCCCAAAATTATATTCATGAATCAATAATTAAAACGCACGAGCTCCATTATATTAGCATAACACAATAAACCAATCTATTAAAGCTAATGTGCACGCACTAAATACGGGGTGTAGTAAATCTTGTATTTTGCGTTGTAGCCATTGCTAGCGGGACGAGATAATCCGGACTATTGGTGTCGTGCCAGAACGCAGCCCAGCATTGTCGGCGTGCTGGCTCTCGGCCAGGGATAATGGGCTTTACACCAAATGGATTTGCCTACCGAGGTCAACATAAAACCTGGAAGGTACAGATTAACGGCTAATAAAGCCTTTAAACCACTTTTATAATGTAATCGATACTGACGGAACGGCTTTATGGGTGTGTTTAAGCTTTTTATGAGTTTGTTATATTCATTTATTATCATCATCATCAACAGTTCAGCACACAGTTCAACAGAACTATTAATGTTCCCACTGCTGGGACACAGGCCTCCTCTCTTTTGAGAGGGAATGGGCATCTACATCTACATCTACCACGCGGGCCCAGTGCGGATTAGTAGATGTCACATGTCTTAGAATTTTTTGGTTCTAAGACATGCCGGTTTCCTCACGACGTTTTTCTTTACCGGTTTGAGAGCAGCGGTGATAAAATAAATTACACAAAATAATGTGCCTGTCTGGGTTCGAACCCACGACCTACTGTTCGTAAGTCGGGGTCGCCACCACTGGGCCAGCGCTGCTCTAATTTATATTACCTAGTATAATTTTTTTTTTTCATAGTATGATACACACGTGAATTCATAAAGAAACCAAGGTGTACGTTGCAATTAGCGTAATTAGTTTCTAAGTCTACATAAAAGTGTTTAAACTACAGAGGTTACAATTAGTTAATGAAAACATAAATAGAAAGAGCGTACCTCATATTCTCCTGGAGAGAATCACTTTGATCTTTTGAAAAGAGAAAGGCGCTTACAAAATATTAGTAAATAGCAAAAAAACCCAAAAGTTTTGTGGAGTGGCTCAATTAAATCGGGTGATGAAAACCTCCTCCATTTCATCAGATAGACCTTATTAAGGTTTTGTTTAGATATGGTTACAGCTACCTGCTTGATAACCTTTTTATCTGTTATGCGAACATTTCATTTCATCCCTCCCGTGTAAATATTTCTACCCCTTTGTCGATGTGCCAATAGACTTTGATCCTTTTAATTGACATCAGTTTGTAGATAATTTCGCGAACGCAAATTTTTCGCGGTTACGCAAGTTTCGGGTGCTTCTTTAAGTAATTAAAGTTTGTAATGATATTATGTAATGATAATGTGTAATGTTTTTTTCCTGTATGCTCGGTATGTTACTGCGACAAATAAATAAATTTTCTTTCTTCTTTCTTTCTAATTATTTTAGATATTTTCTTGTCAGAAATAAATTATGAGTGAAAGGCCTTGATTCGAATCGACGGGTTCGTTAGTATAGTGATCGCAAAGCGCGACTACTGAACATTAGGTCCTGGGTTTCCGATTCCCGGGTAGGCCAAAGTGTTGTTATGTTTCCCATCAGGAATTTCTCTGTAGCAACCACGGTATCTGGTTTTATGCTCGATTGATGCCAATAGGCTCATCCCCTTTTACATGCTACTTAAATATAATCGCGAAATTTGGGCATACTATTAGGTAAATCTCTGCCTAGTCCTTCGGGGGTTACAGGCGTAGGTAATGTTTTCATGAAGGGTTTAATACCAAACGAATAAAAATTGATGAATATTGAAATAACCATTACAGTAGGTACCTACTTCAGATGTAACGATATTTTAATAGACCTCGATTTCAAGTTGAAACAATTTCAATTCTTTGCATATTTTAAGTAAAATTTTCTATAGCTGGCGTAAATGTGTTGAATTAAGATATTTACCTTTTAATTGGGATTAAATAATCAATCGTTTTCAAACAATTGCACATCAAAGAAACTAGTAGGTAGGTACCTCATCATCTGCCTAGCCTTTTCAAAACTATGTTGGGGTCGGCTTCCAGTCTAACCGGATGCAGCTGAATACCAGTATTTCACATGGAGCGACTGCCTATCTGACCTCCACAACCCAGTTGTCAGACTTTCAGGTGACTACCTGTAACGACTCTCAAAGATCTATATATGGCAGCCGGGACCCACAGCTTAATGATATGCAATGGGTGGTCACCCATTCGCAGTCTAACCTAGGCAAGCGCGGCTTAACCTTAAGATCGACCCGAGTGGCAATTATTATTAACTAGCTGTTGCCAGCGGCTTCGCCCGCTACAACTCAAAAATTATCCCACGGGAGGATAAATCGGGATAAAAACTATTCTATGTGTTAAACCAGGTTATAAACTATCTGTGTACCAGATTTTATCTAAATTAAGGTTAGCAAACATACACACTCACAAACTTTCGCCGTTATAATACTCGTATTAGTGTGATAGTGTGATACGAGCCTCGAGCTAGTAGGTAGGTACCTACGAAACGAAAAACTTACTTTACTCCAATTTAAAGAACTAAAGTAAAGTAAATAAATGACTGATACACACAGAGGGAACAGTTTCATTATGCCACGTTCATTGTGTTCGCGGTCCCCAAAGAATACGGAATCTTTCCGTCTCGCAGCGGTGGGTAAACCCTTTTTATTTCTCGAAAAACTTCTGCGACTGCAAAAAGTATCATAAAAGAAGAGAAAATTGTGAGAAAATGGTTTTTTCCATTTCACTAAGTTGACGACTGAATGGCTTATTTTGTTAAGGGAACATCTTAAACAGGTATCTAACCATTTTAGAGGTTTCTAAGCGCTGTGTAGGGCACAATGCTGATGAGAGACCGTTCTAACATGTCAAGATGCTTGGGTTAGGCAGCGTTGTACGTAACTATACATCCACTTCCGCCAGCACGTTCCAGTTCTCTCATCTATACTAATAAAGCTGAAGAGTTTGTTTGTTTGTTTGAACGGTATAAACTCAGGATCTACTGGTTGGAATTTAAAAATTCTTTTTGTGTTGGATAGTCCATTTATCGAGGAAGGCTATAGGCTATATAACATCACGCTACAGTCAATAGGAGCGGAGCATAAATGAAAAATGTTGCATAAACGAGAAACGATATTCCTTATTGAGAGCTTCCGTTGCGTGCGCTCCGAAAATAGTTTAAGTTATGCAAATATCATTTATGAAGGAATTGTTCCTCTTTAAAACTTCAAAAAAAAAACCGCGACTGCGTATGTCTATCTTTTAAAATTGACTCACTGTAACCATTTTATACAATTAAAATGTTAGGTTAAAAATAATAAATTTTTGCGAAGCTTATTAAACGTTATTAATCTATATCTAAATAAATGTGTTTGTTAGGACGGAAAATCTATTTAGAATATTTGTGCCCTTCACTCTATATAGTTTAAACTGGTGCCCTGACACAGTGAGACGGGGTCGTGGCAGGCCACGAAGGAGATGGCGGGATGAACTGGATCGGTAAAACTGAGAGAAGAGGAAAGAGTGGAGGGAGGCCTTTGCCCTGGAGTGGGACTAAAAAAAAATTAGAAGATATCGCAATGTAAAAATATCCGCGCGACAAAATAATTACGCGGTCCGCCGGCCCTCGCATCCCGATGTACGATACGTGGAGATTCTGGCCTCCGGGAAATTCAAATTATTTATTGCACCATAATATTTACAAGGTGTTATTGTATATTGTTTTGTGAGCAGTGGTGGCCCAGTAGTGGCGGCCCCGACTTACGAACAGTTGGTCGTGGGTTCGAAGCCAGGCATGCGCATTACTTTGTGTAATTTATTTCATCACCACCGCTCTCAAAATGGCGAAGAAAACATCTTAGGGAAACTGGCATATCTCAGAACCAAAAATTCGAAGATATGTGACGTCTACCAATCCGCACTGGGCCGCGTGGTGGATTATAGCTCATCCCACTCTAGTTTCTTCCAGTGGGAACAATATAGGCTGATGATGATGATGATGATGATTGTATATTTAACAGTAAGAGATAGGTACCTATAGTAATTCTCACTTTAATAATGTAATCTAAGGTTATATCTAATATTATAGAGAGGAAAGATTAGATTTTTTGTTTGTTACGATTTAACTCAAAATTTACTCAGACGACTTTGAAAATTCTTTCAACATTAGAAAGCTAATTGAATAAATATTACTATGTTGGATAGTCGATCTATCGAGGAAGGTTGTAAGTTCTATATTATTGTGACGCAGACGAAGTTGCGTGGGTCAGCTAGTCATTTATAAACATAACATAACATCACACCTGCAGTCCCCGAAGGGCTAGGTAGAGGTGTACCTAATAGTTCACACACATTTCTCCGATTTTGTTTAATTCCTATATAATGGGGTGAGTCAATCGCCACCAACCAGCGACTAATTAACTGAGAATTTCCTGATGGCAAAAACCAATAAAAAAAAATCCGATCCGGGAATCGAATCTAGGACCTCGTGTTCAGCAGTCGACCACTAGAACGAGGCAGTCGTCGAGAGGTAAACGCTATTTAGGATTTAATTTTGCTTTATATCAGAAAAATGGATAAATCAATTATACTAAGTACCTCTAGTAGGTAGACGTCAGAGTTCGTTAAGACTCAAAAGATATTACTTTTTTAGGATTATCCAATTGACTGTCAGAAATGGCCTTTAATGTAAAAAGTACAGTCTAGACAGTCATAGAGTTAAAATACAATTTCAGGACATTTCCAGACACGATGCCATTGACCTGTGGCTCTTAAAGGACACCGGTGATCCATCATCTCATTAAATAGACCATTTTACTTTGTACGAAAATGTAGTAGTAATTAAAGTATCTACTCTATGTGGGTAAGCCTCTCAGGCAATGTGCTAAAGTATATTCTACTTACAGCAAAACACATAAAACATACATCGCCATATAGATACACTGCTGCAAAGATAAGTACCTACCTGTAGCTACAATATACTGCTGTTAACAAAGCTGGATTATTCAAGCATAAGTTGAAAATTCGGTAGCCATTTTATTTTATAAATACTTTGGACCCACGTGTACTTTAATCTGTAAACAAAACAAAAGTGAAACAAAAGGGATTTAAAAATGTTTATTCATCAATCCCCTCATCAATTTAGGGAAATTTTGCCATTCTAAGTTCAATCTTGCCCTCTTTTATGGTCGATGATAAAATAAAAATGCTCTTTTGATCCTTATTTCCTCAGGGAACAAGACAATATACTAAAATTACTGTGTGAAGCTTTTTAAATTACACCTCATTAGAGAAGTCGCGTGTATATTAGCGTGAAACGATTGTAAGTGAACGTAGAATGACCCCCATCCCCCCTAACTACCACCTCCAACGTTTTTAACTCCATATAAACTGCGAGAGCAGAGTCCTTGCCGCACTTTTATTTCGTACGGCTTCCATTTACGTGTCATTTTACGGAGAATGTTCCTGTCGCGACTTGACTCACTCCACGTCCTAAAAGCAACCCACTTTTCTACTAAATATTTATTCATACACCTTCTCAAGAATAAGATACGTGCCCGAGCCTAAGTACATACATGAAATATTTTTTAGGCAAAATTTTCAGATTGTTAACAAACTCGACCGTAGCTTTTTAAAATTTATAAAGCACATTTTTGCTTCTGTTAATAGAAAAACACGGTCACAATTTATTCATGACATGCCAAAACGCATTCTATTTTGATTTTACGGATGAAATATAGGCGCAGGGAATATCAAGTTGTTTTGCTAGCAACGTAATACTGCTTTATTTATAGCGGTCGCTTGTAGGGGCAATAAACGAAGTGGTCATCCGTCAGCCGCACTCTTGAGTCAAAGGAATGTAATCAAGACATTCATCACGGGCTCACATCACTCAAACGACCAAAAACATTGTGCGGTATGTACAAGGTGGCGGTGTACATACCTTTCTACTCGAAATGTGAAAGAATGATTACTTAGGTTTTTCTTTGTTTGACGGATGAGGATATATTGGCACGTAACATATCCACATTACTTTTAACTAAATGAAATATCGTGTTCAGCGGATGTTTAAAACAAAACGAAAACGTGTGGGAAACGACAGCGCTAAGAGATGATCCACAAAAAGGATATATTATAAGAGAATGGTTCGTTGGATATCTCCGCGATGGTGAACCCTGAACTCACGGGTGGGTACCCATGCACGACGCTAAACGTTCCTCATTTTTCTATAGTTGGAGGAAAATTGCTGTCGTATTTCCGGCTCACATGTCCTTAAGCCGGAGACAACGAGATTATCCGCGGGGAAATAAAATGGAGACATGAGAATCATCAATCTCTCCCGCACAATCTTGTTGATGGCACTAACCAAATTACTAATTATATAGTAGTTTGTGTGTGCTGAAAGTACGACGTTTATGTATTAAACTGATTAATTAACTACTCAACCAAAGTTCGTCTTTAATTTGTGTTGTCTAAGAAATGAAACTAAACGCTTTTTCATAAAAATCATAAGTGTTTAAAAAAATCATATCAACCTCTCCAAAAGCTGGCGGCAAGTTTAGTTTTACAAGTCCCCTAACAAAAAATACTTAAAATTACATTATAATAGTTGTAGAAAAGTAGTAAAAGTAATTACAGGGGACAAGTAAAAGTTGGCCGCAGTCCCACAGCCGTCGTTCTGGCCTAGCAAAACTTGTGCCAATTATAGCTGAGGTGACCATGAGCTACCGAACCTCTGATTAGGAAAATATCCTCGAAATAAAAAAAATATTTTTAATAAAACACTCAAGCTAAAGCCTTATACACTTTAATACACATTTCCCCTCATAGCTTAGCAGATACTTTTCTTCCGTGATTTGTGTTGGCCATTTATTGTTTATCAAAGTATTTTTTTCCAATAGGGGAAGATAAAGTCAACCATTATTCTTGAGGGGATTGACGAGGATTTCCACATTAAGTACCCTGGGCGGAAAATCAGCAAACGTTTGAATTTAATAGGCACTTCTAATCACGCTTGAAGACAGTTCAAGAAACTCGGGGCGTAGGGCCACCCTGTTAATAGCCCAAGTACCACGCTAAGGGGCGCCGCTAGGTCTTATCTCGCCGCTTCCGACGACGTTGACTTACATTTAATTGTCCAAGTTTTATTGTAGCCACCCTAATAGCAATATTGGAACCAAAGAACTGATATAGATCGAAGTTTTGAATAACATTACTGATACTGTATTCACATTCAGATTAGAATATCGGCTTCCATGTGTGCGTGCCTATCTAAACTTCTTTGTTACGTAAAAGCCGTAAAGGGAATGGAAATGTGGTAAGGAAGGAACGTATTTTTTTGGATTTTCAAGAGCTTTTCCTCTGAGTTAATCCAGTACCTAAGTATAAAACGTGTTTATGGTACTTATACAGTTCCAGTTTGTTGAAACGACATTTTTATTTGCAGTATCACACGAGAGAACATAACATGGAGCTAGCTATAAAATCATAAAGTTAAAAACGTAACACGGCACGCTAGCGGCCATTGGCTCATGCAGCAAGGAACAACAGCCCGGAGAACAATTCAATTTACTTTTATAGCCCGTGCTGATCCCCTAGTGCGGATCAGCTTCCACGGGAACTAATCATCGAATCTACGCCTTGATTCGTTATCTGTTCTTCGCAACTGATTGCTTTTAAATCCCAATACTCGGCCGTAAAATACGTTGTTTGATGGCATATTGGAAATAAAAATACTTTTATGAATAGTGCAATAGTTGGATGATACTTATATGGATGTTGCTGATATAAATTACATTAGGCGCAGGGGTAGTAAACCTTTTTTGACGGGCCATAAATATATGCACGTATGTACATTTTGGCTATTTTATGAGGGCCGCAGGTGATGACCTCTTTTTGTGGAGAGCAGCGTCTTGCATTTCAAATGCTGGCTGGAGTACAGCCATAAATATACATTCACCCCATCTCAACCTGTCCCACGCATTATGGTTTTATTTTGCAGATTCGAAGTAAGTATGTCTCAGTGGGCCGCTCAGGGAGGCTGACAGGCCACAGGTATCATTGCACTAATATCATCGCCGCATTAAATAAATAAAAAGATTGAAGAGTTAGCAATGTTTCTGTATTTTATCTCGTATAGTATGATAACGTTTCTTAAGTTCAAATTATATAAAAAAGCTAGCACTGACAGGTGAACGACCCCATTCGGTTTAAACCACATAGGTACTACTTCTAAAACCTTTGCCAAATTCGCTCCTTAAATTTATTTCCAGTCGCGAATCTGTGCAAAGCATACCTAAGGTACAGGGTACACCAATATTTACAAGTGGTGTTGTATTTCATTACAATTTTCTACTATTTAAAAAATGTATACCTACCTATATATTTTTGATGTAAGGATTTATTAGATAGTTTAAAAATATTCCTATCCATCATTTTAGTTAGTACCCTGTGTTTTCATTTTTGTCGCATTCTCGGCGCCATCCTGTATATTTATACAAACTTTTATTCGTACATGTATTAACATATTTATCATATATTGTATGACTAACAGATATTCAATACCTAATCTTTAAAAACAAGACTCGTGAAACTACATTCCAAAGATTTACTGCAACAAAATACCTATAAGTATTTCATAACACAAAGATTGCAAGCGATTCAAAGTTTTAAACCGAGAGAACATAAATAAAAGTTAAAGTGCCTCAAAGTTTTAAAGATTTTCGTTTCCGCTGAGTTATTCAAAGCATATTGTCTTCGCTTTAAATCACTGATGTGAGTAAACCAAGAAGCCAACCTAGTTTGAAAAATTGTTCTCAGAGGACGAACCCTTACTGTAACCTTTTTCTTTTATCCCGCTCTGCCTAAACTACAATTCTCTCAATTTACTTTCCGCAAAGGAATGTATTAGGTATGTTTGTCTAGATGCAAAGTATATAGAAAAAGTTTTTTTTGTTTATATTTTGTCTTCATAATAGATTATAAATTAAGAATACAACTTAAAATACGAAATATGAAATTAAATAAACATGTATCGTTGCTGCCAGTAAATAAAAATATTTCATTAAATTTTACTGGCCATCTCAAATAAATTCATCGTTACTACATTTTGTATGATTTCTTCGTAGAAAAGGTTATTCATTTCTCACTTCGAAAGCACAGCAAATAAAATAAAATGAAACCATTGTCATTTCATTGCCTTATTAATCTGCAAATTGGAAAATATATGGAAATCGTAATATCGTTTGTTAATTAAATATTCACGTTTAAAATTATTGTTTTGGAACGGTAAACTTATTTATCAATAAAAGGAAACGAAATAATACAATTATATATATATATATATATATATAGGTATATATTTTTTAAGAAAAACGTTGCCTATCTAGGAATTTCTCCTGTGTCGTGGGTGCGTTCACAAACATTTAAACTCACATACACAAATACCCAGACCCGAAACAACTATCTGTAGGTCATACAAATATTTGTTCCGTGCGGGGATCGAACCCGCGACACGCAGCGCAGCAGTCCATTGCTTGTGAGCCACTGCACCAACCGTGCCGTCGATATTATTTGTGCATATAACGCGTTTTGTACATATAATCAAATCTGGATACCGTCAGTAATGGTTTATTGTAGAGCGCGTTTGACGGTTATAAATTCAATTCTTCAGTTACAGTTTCAGAATTAACTGACACAGACAACCCATTAACAACGTCCTGTTGGTTATATTATTTTATCAGCACAATGCACATTAATTTGAAAGGCTTTTGTTTGTCTGTTTTACTCATTAAAACTAATGGAATTAAAATATAAAAGGAATAGAAAAATAGGAATAGGAATAAAATAGGAATAAAATAGGAATAGAATAATATATATATTTTAATATCTGAACAAATGTTTATCGTTTCTGTATTTACAAATTATTTATTTTATAAAAGGTTTTAATAGCTGACAATATACTAATTTAAAAGATATATATTGTATCATTCAATACGGCAATTACGAAGTACACAAAATACAAAGAATAAGATGGCCGACAGTGACTCTAATCAAAGAAAATGAAATGATATATAGGTGTTTCTAAATTAGGAATTCTTTTTGGTTAAAATGATTTCCTAGAATCTGTTTGAAGCCTCTAAAACTTTTTTATTTAATTAGGTACTTACAGTCAGGACTATCTACTAAGAAAAGAGGAATATACTAGGTACCACGAAAAGCTGTCTAGCCTACATAACTCAGCAGTACCTACTTTCCAATCAATGAAAGTAGGTATTACACGTGTTTCTGGATCGGTGACACGTGTATTCATTATTATTATTTATTATAATAACCATTAATATCAATTTCGTCACCAATTCCTCAATATTCTTCAATTTAATTGTCTCAATATCTAAATATTAATGCGAGCATCAATCTATTTTGTTCCGGAATCGGATTCAGAAGAGATCCTATCAAATATTTATTTATTTTTCTTTATCCCTTGCTCTATTGTTAGAGTATAATAGATCCAGAATCCATTTACTTTTAAATTAATGAAATCTACTGCGAATGTATACATTTTAGGTGATTAAACTTGTATTGTTGTTGTCTGAAAAGGAGATTTTGCAATTTTGTTGTAAACTCGCCCCAAGGTATACCTGTTCTGTATGTAGGTCAAAGTGAACGATTTATGTCAATAAATAAAGTAACAGCAGTGTGTATGTATTCCGATTGTACCTACTTTAGTTCCACAAGCGAAATCTGACCAAGTTTTATGAGTCGGGCAGCGCGTCCCGTGGTCCCATGTAAATTTTATCGTCTCCCTGAACAAAGCATTGTGTGCTTTGCTTGCTGTTCATTCCTTTTATTATTCACTTACCAAGCAACTTCGAAATCCTACTAATATACGCGAAAGTTTGTAAGTATGAATGGATGGATGTTTGTTACTCTTTCACGCAAAAACTACTGAACGGATTTGGATAAAATTTGTGCACAGATAGTTTATAACCTGGATTAACACATATGATAGTTTTTATCCCGATTTAATCTTCCCTTGGGTTTAATTTTCGAGCTGTAGCGGGCGAAGCCGCTGGCAACAGCTAGTGTGTTATAAATGTAACATATCCCAATAGTGTTGCTGACACCTTGTGTACTTTTAGTTGTCTAAAATCCACTATTTGAACACAGGCTTACCTGTATCGTGTTTATTCAGGCAGGGGTCTTCATTCATACAAAGGGCATGTACATTTACATTCGAAAAGAGACGATCATCAAAATATTCAAACAAATAGTGTGCCTCGGGACTTCGTTTACATATGTAGATATTATGTTTTATCACATTTCGGTTACTATGTATGAAACTTAGCTTAGGTAAAGGTATGAGTGATAATATAAACAAAGTAAGTGTTCGATACTTACTTTATACTTTACGGTTTTTGTTCAGACATATTATAAAACTTTTAAGCACCATCATAACATCACGCCTGTAATCCCCGGAGGGTTAAACAGAGGTGTACCTAATAGTACACCCTCATTTTGCCAGTAATCCAGTGCCATCAACGACACAAATCTACTGCATGGCTGCTACTGAAAAATTTCTGATGGAAAAACCCAATAACACTTTAACCCAATAACATGACCAGGGAATTGATCCCAGGACCTCATGCTCAACAGTCGTACTTGCGACCACTAGACCAAAGACGCCGTCTTTAGTTCAGTTTTTAAGTAAATGTCCGTTCATAATCGACAAACATACCTAAATAAAAGTCCTTCTAAGTCTGGCCCTTTGGGAGGGACCCGCAGGGGGCCGACGTCCGCCGGGGCTGCGGGTTGTTCACAAAGATACCGCGGGCTAAGAAGGAACATGAGTGGTTTTAGTTAGTAGAAGTCTGATACTCCCTTTCCCCACCCGCCAAAAATAAAAACTGGCTCTTCTTCTGGCCCTTAATAATAATATGACTACAACTTAACTACTTTCCCCAACCGTAACTTCACCCGTCCTGTCCAGCTCTCGCTGGACAGGACGGGAGTACATAGATAAATAACGTAAATATATATAAATATAATAAGCCGTACACCGCATGCCTGAATGTCATGTGTGACGGTAGTTGGCGGGCGCGGCTGCAGCCGCCACTGGCTGGACCGCAACCACAATGCTTCACTCATACGTCCGTTAGCCGCGGACTGATTTGTAATAGGAATAGCGTTTAGCTGCACTTCACGATACATTCAACTTTTTGTCAACAGTGTTTTGTTATTATTCGAAATTTGTCCTTACAAATCTGTTTGTTTTATTAACTTTTTTGCCACTAGCTTCTTCTTCTCATTTTTTTTAAAAGGAGTTTTTTAAAAAAGATATTGCAACGCAACAACACAACTCGTTTAAAAATAAAAATGGCAAATACATATTTAATAACCTGCGTAGTAACTGTAGAGTAGAGTTTTCGAGACTTGACATACTTTTTTATGACAAAACTGTCAAAACCTTTACTAAGTGATGGCCTAAGTAATCATTAAAGCTCTATGAGTGCGGCAGTTATTCAGTTAATAATAAATCATTACATGAACAGAAAAGGTTCTAAGAATATCTACTCATATCGTTTACCACAAATTACGTGCTTCACAGACACTGCATAAGTTCTCTACTGAGACTTCCATTAATAAACTAGACTATCGACAAGCGTCGTATCTGAGATCTGTTTTGTCAATTTAATAGCTATTAGGGGTAGGTAAGTACCTTCATCATCATAATTATCAGCCCACAATCAGCCTCGGTTGGGTATAGGCCTCCTTTTTTTTCCGCCACACTTCCCGGCTCTGTTCGTCTCTTATCCAGGTTTTTCCCGCGACTTGGACGATATCGTCGACCCAACGAGCTTAGGACGGCCCTGGTTTCATTCTTGCCCACCATTCAAAGCCTTGCTCCATCAGCCATCTCTACGTCTACCCAGATGTCCTGCCTAGGCCCACTTAAAGCGCACTGCCCGGTTCCCGACGTCGTAGACTTTCATCCGACCGACGGCGGATTTCTGTAACCACCTTGGTTAGCATAAATCGTTATTTAAGGTAGGTATGTTCCTCGGGGGTCCCGCGATGACCTCCGGCCACCGTAGACGCGGGCCTGTGGACGGTGAGTGATGGGCTAACTCGCCGTCCGTCCGTCTCACGACGAAAACAGGCCGTGTCGACGGCGCGTTCGTGTTCCACGCGCGCCTCAAAGAGATGTCAGCAACATGGGAGGGGCCCTAAAGGGCCGACGCCTGTCGGGGCTGCGGGTAGTCCTCTGGTTATCGCGGCCTCGACATAGAGGGCGAAGAAGAAACATGGGTGGTTTTTAGTCAGTAGAAATCTGACACACCCTTTCGCTCTGCCCAAGAGCGGGAGGGGTTATTCGATGATTTTACACCCACCAAAAAAAAAAAAAAAAGGTTCCCGCTGGGTGGTGTTCGTTTCCTAACCCTACATCTTGCTTCTTTTAATAGCCTCTTTTATGGTCCATGAGAGCGCTTCCTTTTTTTTAGTTTTATTCGTTTCGTTTTGTAACTTCTCTATTTTCTTACTTATCGATCTGTCTGCATAGCGAGACGTGGACTTATTTACTTACTGTGTTTACACCGCAGAGGACGGGTGGCTAACCACAGTCCGCTATTGGTACTGACAACTTGATATAATCTTAGTGTAGTGACGGTGCTAGACAAACATTCGCCGTTATTATTATATTGCTTCTTATTTCTGCAAAGGGGTTTGAACTGTTTTGTATGGAAGCTGGCATATCGACCCACCGTCATTTTGTTTTTTTTTTTCGAAATCACGACCCACCATGAAAGTGGTAAAGTATGTATGAATAGAGGAAAAATGAAACATGGTAGACCAAAGTGACACGTTATCGAGATATTTGAAGGTAAAGATCGACGTATGAGTACAATGACCAAATAAAAAAAATACCTTTTACGTTTATTGAAAGAGAGTTGGTCAATTGCATGGAGCACGACAAAACTATCTTTGACATAACATAGCGTTTCATTGCAATGCGAAGCAATTTTGTCGTGCGTACAATAATAATCATCCTGGAACTATTATTTGGATACAATTTAACGCCCATCACGTAGTACGTATTAAGGCTATTTTTTTAATATTTAATGATGGTCGTAGTATTAATTTGTCGATCTTTACCTTCAAATATCGTGACACTATAGGGTACCGTGTTACGGGACATTTTTGGTTCGTGAATATATCCTCTATCCAAACATACCACTTTCATCGTGGGCCGCCATTTCAAATAAAAATCTAAATGGCGTGCAGGTTGATATGCCACATCGGTACTATATATAATATCGAACATAATATAACAACTTAAATAGTATTGCAATCTTGTACAGCGCTGTCCAATATCTAAGAGATCGTATCTATGCCAGTGATATATTGAATTGACAAGACGTCCGATTTCTGCTATCAATCACCAGATTATGTCTAATAGATCGAATATATGGCTCCAAAATTCGATAAAGAATAGCCACGCTGTCCTAAACGTATTCTGTTTATTTTTTGGGCTTCAATGAAAAAAGCAGAACAGAAAGAATATTTATCTAGATGACTTTAAAACGTTCTAAAGTAAAAATACACGGGGCTGCGGGATGTTGTAAGAGATACCGCAGCCTTGACATATAGGGCTAAGAAGGAACATGGGGGGTTTTTAGTCAGTAGAAGTCTGACACTCCCTTTTGCTCTGCTCAAGAGCGGGAGGGGTTATTTGATGATTTCCCAACCCCCAAAATCACTAATGCGAATTCAGCGTTTCCCCACTTATTTTGAAATGTTCCTACTAACCGTACAAATACTAACTCTAACACAATTTTGATGAACAGAAGACTGTACTGTGTAGCACAAAAATTGCCGAGTCATCCTACTCGGCGCCAACATAAGATATTGGAAGAGGGTGAGGCAGCCGGACCAAATCTGTACCTATTATGGTAATAGAGCCCGACGTCCAACAGTTTTGATGATAGAGAGCTCACTAATAAAATACTTCATCTAACATCAATGTTTATTCAGTGTACTGCCGACATACTTTCATATTGAAACGGTCCATTGAAATAGAGAGCGCTCGGTAAATCACGATTCTCATGAATGTGAATATTCAATCCTCTAATGAGTTATTGAGTGACCATACATACATAATATTACGTATGTAATCGGCAAACGGTTGGGTTAGGTTAGGCCACATAGCCCCCCATCCCCCGATGGGAGGGTATGCGTAATGCATTTTTTCACAGTGACAAAAAAAAAAGGTCAGATTAGGGCGTACCCACATTTCGCCAGTTATGTTGTAGTCCCATGTAATAGGGACGGACCTATTGTCATCAATCGGCCACGATTCCAGACTCGGCTGCTACTCAGACATTCTTGATGGGAAAACCGAATAACACTTTACCCGACGTGGGAATCGAACCCAGACCCCTTATGCACAGCAGTCGCGTTTGCGTCCACTAGGCAAACGAGGCTGTCGAGTGCCCAATCCTTATTTCCTTACTTATATAAATAAATGCGAAAGTAACTCTTGTCTGTCTGTCGCAATTTTACGCCAAAACAACTGAACCGATATAATATAAATGATATTTGGTACACAGATAGTCTAGAGCCTGACAAAGGACATAGGGTACTTTTTAACGTGAAAAAGGGTTGTAAGGGTTTGAAAGGGGGGATGAAGGGATTACTTTTGGTCGCGATAACCAATATCCACGCGGGCAAAGCCGCAGGCGTCAGCTAGTACGATAATATTTGCCGCGAGAAACAATAAACCAGTGAAAACGATAATTTCAACGGATAAACGACTAATCAGTAGTGTGAACCACGGGCAAACATAAATAAATGTCGTTTAAACGCCGCCGATTGCTTTTCTTTAGAGAGATACACACTGGATCGTGGGGACGGACGCAGACGGAATGTTCGAGAGCTCACTCCATTCGCCCCTTGTTTGTCTGTCAACACAAATATTGAAAATCCATTAGCAACCACCGTTCGAGCGCAAAAAAGTCGATATTAAAAATAACAAAGAAATCGGGCCGTTCAAAGTTTCTCGTCGCAAAGGGGAGTTACTCCGAGATGTTTATGTTATATTCGTACGACTCGCACAAGTATCTGCATGCGAAATGCGAGAACATTTCGTCGGTTTGTGCTGTGAATTAGTGTTTTGGAAACAGTGTTTTGCAGGCCAGTTCCCCAGACGCACATTTGTGTTGCGTTCCGCCGTCAAATTATTGTTCCCTATCAGCAATAACTAGTGGCAAATATTCCTACATAGAAGACTGCATGGACTATTTTAAACCTTTTATTGCTTTATTTATCTTGTTAATATTTCCAATGGTACTTACATTTTTGAACTCGCAAAAGAATTGAAATTTATTTTCTTCAAGTTAAATGTTCCATTCTTGTCTGGTATTGTTTAAAATTAACTTGAATGGGCACACCCATTCAAGTTAATTGTAAACTGAATCAAAGAAAACTTACAAGAATATTTTTTGTTATTCAAAATTTTCAAGTAAATACCTTATATTTGGTACCATTTATTCAAGTAGACTGATGGGCTTTAATCATAACAATATTTAAACCAAACCGGAAGCCCTTTGGGGGGGGGGGATCTTCAAATAACCCCTCCCAGAGCGGAAATGAGTGTCAACCTTGTACTGACTAAAAATCACCCATGTTCCTTTCCTGCCGAGGCCGCGGTATCTCTTTCGAAAAAAGCAGCGACGGGAAGCCAGACGCGCTTAGGGGGCATAAAAAACTGGCACCAGGTTAGACACTAATCACACAGTAAAGAGAAAATTGCTTTATGTCGATCAATAAATAAAAAGATAACTCAATACAAAACATCTTAAAATTCAGCCGTTTCCTTTTATCTCGTCAAACATCTACAACTTAAATTAACCTTTATCCTGCTGGGCTATAAATAAACCACCCTTTCACCTTTACCAAAAACTTTGTTCCGAATTCGGATACAATGATTATCCGAAACAGCTATGTAATCACTAATAACATCGGATGTCGGTAGTCGGCAGTTCACGTGTTCCTGCTAGCGTGTAGTGTAAAGTGTAACAATGCGGTACAAATTGGCAGTGAGGTGAAACCACGCGTGTTCTAGGCGCTCGCGTCGGCAGCGCACACAACGACTAATTGCGACAGACGTGACTCACGACACGACGCGTACTTGTCATATACGAACATAGCCGAGAGTACTCGAATGTATCCGAATGCATTTAGTTTGATATGTGTGGAATACGCAGCGTGAGAGTGGTAATTAAGGTAAAATCTATACAACAGCGAATCGTAGAGTTTATACGAGCACCATGCAGTGGCTGTAACTCATAGTACACCACTCGACTTCATGGTTTTACTGGCTGTATCCATCAGAAAATTCTCAGTGGCAGCCCAGAATCTGGATCTGTGTCCGGTTGATGGCAATAGATTCGCCCGCTGTTACATAGGACGTAAATATAACTCGCGAAATGCGTCTGTACTATGGATATATCTGTGCCGAACATTTCGGCGTGATGTTATGTAATCAACAATATTTAGTACACAAGGGGTTTCCTTTTTTTTCATTTTAAGGGAATTTCTCCTGTATCGTAGGTGCGTTTACAAACATTTAAACTCGCGTACACAAATACCCAAACCCAAAAAAAATGTTTAAAGCCCCTGACTCCTTTGCTCGGTGATACATTTGTATCACAAGAGTGGCTCTCCCAAGAGAAGATATTACATAATCTTATGCGATAAAATTTACAAAAACAAAAGGACTAAAAATAAAAGTTAACAACATAAAATAAATAAATTAAAAGCGGTTAACAGAAGCCAGTTTTGAATTTGAGAGTGTTTGAATGCATGTTTGAGTCTGTATGTGAGCAAGCGTGAGAATATGTGTGTGCTTGAGTGTAAATCGAATGTTCTGAAGTAGTAGATGCAGTTTCACTTATATAGTCTTATATTGACCTACTATAATAGCACAAGGTAAGCTCCTTACAGACCATCAGTTTCATCAATGAACCATAGGATTTGCAACCAATTAAAAATAGTTGAAGCAAACCAAGCCAAGAGATTGGTCAGCGGTGGCGCGGCAAGCTCCTAACTAACCAGCAATTGGTTGATTAAACGAGGTGATTGTGGCAGTAATCTCCCGTGACCGTTCATTGTAGCGGTCTGCAATGAGGCTCAATGGCGTTTCAAGTTTATTACTCGCTGGTTTTCGCTGTAAATTCTTTAGTAGGAAGAATTAGGTACCGGCGTTGTTTTATATTTTGCGGCCCGCATCATGTTAACCCTAATACTCTAATATTCTAAAACTCATATAGAGAGGTTCATAAATATACACATAAACAAATGAGAAGCAGACGATTTAAGTGTTTATTTTTGAAAGGTGAGATGTTTATTCACCTAAAAATGTATGTAGAAGTAGACGATATTAATCAGAACATAAAGTAAAGTTAAAGTAACTTTTAACGTTTTCATATCATTATCTTTCCTTTCCCCAACTATTTTGGGGTCTGCTCCCAGTCTAACCGGGTACAGCTGAATACCAGATTTTTACATGGAGCAACTGCCTATCTGACCTCCACAACCCACTTAGTACTGGGTAATACGGTACCCCTTGGTAAGACTGGAGACTTCGGCTTCTGAATACTCGAAACGCGACTGTCACCGATCTACAAATGACACCCGGACCAACGGCTTAACGTGCTTTCCGAGGCACGGAGGAAACTCGGTATGCACCTAATGATGATTACCCATCCACAGGCATACCTCGGCAAGCGCCGCTTACCCTTATGGCGCTAACAGTATCAAAAGTGGCCACTTTTATCTTTAACTAGCTGTTGCCAGCGGCTTCACCCGCTACAACTCGAAAATAAAATATCCCCTAGGGAAGATAAAATCGGGATAAAAACTATTCTGTGTTAATCCAGGTTATAAACTATCTTTGTACCAAATTTTATCAAAATCCGTTCAGTAGTTTTTGTGTGAAGAAGTAACAAACTTACACACTCACACACTCGCAAACTTTCGCGTTTATAATATTAGTGTGATCAATAATTCTCTTAATTTATCAAGTCTAGAATCATGAAAAGTGATTCTATAAATATTACAGGTCATTTACTAGCATGATAGTGTTTTGGATTTTCAAATTTGATGTGATTTTAGAGTAAAAAAAAGAAATACGATGTGGGTGGCGCTAGTTTCGGTGCTGTTAGCGCCTTAAGGATCGACCGTTGGGGTGGTTATTATTTACCCTAGAACTCCTCTTCTACACAAAGCTCTCTCTAGTAAAGTATCTATACAAATATTATAAAAATAGAACAGTGATAAAACAACAATGTATTAACAATAACATGTAATTAGTAATCAAACCGACCGTCACACAAGTACAACCATGTTTGATAGTCAATATTTCCTGGGTATTAATTTAATTAGTCGACAATAATTGAGTTCACAATTGATATCCCTAGGGTGATGTCACGTGTCCCGACTACGTTCGGGGAGCAAAATCCAGTTATCGTCGGTGATTGGACCCACAACGCCTAGCAATACGATTAAACGAGGAATCAATATCAAACTAAGCGGGAAATAGCTTCGAACAATATAAGGTGTGTACCGATAAATAACGTTGTTTTACTTTATTGTATATTTTTTGTTAATAGCTGGGGTTGTTGTTTTTAAGGATGTTTAGTGTAATGCCGTTAGAAGTAAACAAAATTGAGTGTTACGTTACAAGTAGACGGTCTTGGTAAAGGATCTAATGTATAGACCATGCCTACAACCCAATCGGATGTAAGAGTTTGATAAGACTCAAATCTTTAACCCGTCGTAACGAAGCGTGGTTATCAATGCCTTAGCTGTATGAAAAGAGGCCTATGTCCAGAATAAAGAAAATGCTGTTTCTTGGCATTTTTTAATTTATATAATCATAATTCATTAGAGATTAAATTGACCCGTTTTTTTATATATAGTAGGTAGCAATTATATTTAAAGCTACGAGCGTTGCAGTCGTAGCACTCGTAGCCAAGAGCTACTCGTACGTCTCGAAATATTTTAAACCATTTAGTGGACTGCAATTAGCCTTCATAAAAAAATACTAAGAACCTAACAAACAAGTCCCATGAAAACCTGACCACTATAAATTTCGTTCCATTTTTTGAGTATTTTTTGGTGGAGTTGCACTGGGAAAAATTTCTCCTTAACGAGATCCCATTTTGGGTTGAGCAAAACATCACATTGAGACGCTGGCTTTCATACAGCACACACACAAAAAGACCGACTATGGTAAACTAAAGTTCCTACTTTTTATTAAAAGTCTTTTGACATTTGACCCATTTATTAAACAATTCCTTTACATTTACGAGTATTATACAAACAATTATTTTCCATTTCATATTGATGGAACAAGCAATCAGGATTTATTTTCGGGCGCCTAAGGCCTGTAATTGGCTAATTTCACTCGTATTTATTACTATTGGCCTTTGTTTGATCAAGTACCGGCTGTTATTGCGCATTGTTTAACACTTCATAAACCTATTTCTAGTTCATTATTCTGCTTTCAATGAAATGAAATTTCAGTTATTGTAAGGATTACGAGGATTATTAGATTGAATTTTCAATAATATCACATTGTAGGTTTGTTTCTTGTGGTTTTTATTTTAAAATGCTTTGTTAACTTATCTGTTATGAGTACAACAGTGTATTTTATTCACTTAGAGCCTTTATATTTTTTTACATATTGAGCTGACAAAAGAATACGTTTTCTTAAAGTTACTTTGAAAGTCATTCTAGCATGTTATTCCAACATTCTGACATATCTTTGATAAAATCCCGAAAAAGTAGAATAAAAAAAAATGTCTCATCTATATTTATGTGATCTTCAAATGAACTTTCAGAACTAAATTACAACAACATTAGTTCTAGGTTCCATATCTTATAATTTGAACTCGAAACAGTAATAGAGATACTTCAACGTTGGCTTTTGATAGCTTGCTGGCTCTAGATGCCGCTTTCTTTGAAATAAAAGTTTCAAGTGGGATCATGACTGTATCGAGGATTCGTACGGAACACATGCAAGCGATTTTGTACCTTCTGGCTTCGCGATAGTGTCACCACACGAGGCTGTTCTCACATTACGAATCACGCTCGAATTCAAGTTTCTTTTGATGGAAGTATTCGCATCGCTAGTTCACGCAAGAATTCACTCCACGTTAAGTTTTTCTCTAACAACACCCATTGAAACTTCGCCTATTCAGCATGAAAGTGTACGTATGAGAGTTAAAAAGGGCAGCCATGGCCTTCGATAATGGTCGCATTTTTAAATTCTGTTAGGTACAGTATTGCTATTGTTCTGCAGTTCTTTTGTCTAGTGTTTCATTCTTTTCCCAGTTTTGTTTCGGTCGTAGTACCTTCCGATAACGTCTGCTCCCATACGCTCCGTTTGTGACTTCAGGGCTTTCCGCCAAACGGCTGCGGACATATTGCAGACTTGATGTGGAATTTGACAGATATTATATTGTAAATTAAAGCTCTAAAAGTTAACAATAGAAAAAAAAATGTTTCATAATACAAAAAGTAGATAACCCACCTGAATCAGAAATTGCCGTTGCGGTGGTTAGGGCTATAGAGATTTATTATATTTTTTAGATTCCAGAAATACAATATTGTTCTAATCCCGGATCTAATCCCGGTTCTAATCTATTGTCCTAAACCAGCTTACGTATTATTTTATTGAGGAATAAAACTAAGAGTTTACAGGAGTGAAATAAAATTTGTACGAAACACGAAGTTATTAATAGAATGAAACGTATTTTATTTAAGTATTTCACTGAATTATAACTAATATTTAGTTTTATATATCATCGTAGTATATTTCATACTTTTCTGTTAATTGATATTATTATTGTTTGCCAACAGTATTAATAGATTTATCTGATTTGGGCTTTATTAGGTTTCCATGACACCTATTATAACTAAATTGTTTCTATTATGGTAAAGTAAATTTTACGTTTTCTGTAGATAATGTCAGATCAGGGTGTCTAAAATGGCCGCTTTAGCAGAAGCGTAATATTAATCATGTTAAAAAATTAAAATTCTTAAAATGTCATAAAGTCTATTTTAAGAATTTGAAATTTTAACGTGATTCATACTATGATTCTGCGTGGATTCTGATAAAGCGGCCATTTTAGACCCGCTGATCATTGGTGCGGACATAAAATGAATCGAAAGCGCGCCAGGAATGACATCACGCGACCTGTTTGACACCTTAAGCGCGTTTCTGCAGAGTCGTGATGTTTTAGGCTCTCAGCGAAGACGATATTCAAGACGTCCCGAAACTGTACATGATTCATTGTGCCCAATGTTTTCGTGTTAAATTTTGGTATTTGATTGGCCTGTTGGTCTAGTGGTTAGTGACCCTAACTGCTATGCCGGAGGTCGTAGGTTCGATTCCCACCCAGGACAAATGTTTGTGTGATGAGCACGATCATTTGTTCTGTGTCTGGGTGTAATTTATCTATAATATGTATGTATTTAGAAATATATAAGTATGTTTATCAGTTGTCTAGTACCCATAACACAAGCTCTGCTTAGCTTGGGACTAGATGGCGTTGTGTGATAGTTGTGGAATATTATTATTATTATTTCAAGTGATTTGTTAGTTTGATAAAAACGGTGTCTTGCACGCAGCGTGTTTTCATTGGACGAAACCCATCTTTCGCCCACATAATGCTCGAGTCTAACGGAATAAATTAGACAGATATATTGTGTAACAAAGTGTATTACTTTGAAACGACGATAGTTTGATTCAAGTACTGTTTTGAATATATCTATTATCTCCATCCACCTCGTTTGTCGCATATGGATCACAAGCGCGACTACTAAGCTTGACGTCCTGGGTTCATTCCCAGTTCGGCAATGATTGAAATCTCTTTAAAAGACAAATAACCAGCGATTCTTGGTTTCACACTACCATGTTCTACTAAACCAAAAAACACTGTATCACTGGACTATAATGCACAACTAATCACTTTCGCATTCAACAAAGAGTATTTAATTTTAATATGGCGGGACCCAACACTGTTTAACCGTCTAATTAATTGGATTTCCTTCTGAAGCCCGCCCACAAACTAATTTACATCGGGCCCTAAACAATAACACTGAATGACGACGCGTCCTATAACGAAAATTGCCCCAAAATGACTTGCCAACACTCAGTAATACTTTTAAACAGAATTGATTTATTGTAACATAATTTGTCGACGACTGTGAAATGGAATCTAAGATCAAAGACGGTTCACTGAAAATGTCCCTCTTAAACATTAAATAACATGTTATTCATGATATCACAACATCCTTTTTAAAAACCACGCTTTTTTCCTTTGTGTACTGTTTAAACAGTTCACAATATAAATATTTTCCTATATAGGTCACCTGTTAAAAAAAGATTGCCAGCGTAACTACAAAATAATTGCATTCAATAAAGAATTATACTGAGGACTTAATTATTAAATTATTATCGTAGCGTTTTCAGCGTTTTTACATAAAAGGGATGTTTTTATTCAGAAGCGGCTAGTGTTGAATACAGTAGTAGCTTATCTACAAATAGCACATAAAGCAAAGTTACAACTTTTTTTTATATAAATACGAAGTTTAAACGCGACCTGCGAAATAAAATTTGTAAGGGTATAGGCAGACAAAGAACGATAGATATTGAATTTTCTTTATCCTCGAAAAGTAATGAGATTTGCCGACACGCGTTCGCTTATGGAGCTAGAATCCCTCGGCTGAAGTACCAGTAAGAGATTTACTTATATTCTTTGATCATCCAAAAAATATTTCTATTTTGTGTTTATATCAATAAAGAGAATATGGAAATGTCAATAAGCTTTTCAATTTTCATAGTTTGTTTGTAGTGGTTTTGCACTGGTAGGTAGACGTATGTCAAACAAGGAGTGATTTTTATGAGCGAAAACAAATATTAGTAAATGTAAACGGGGCCAAATACAACACAACTATCGCAATACTAAACTGTTTTGAAAACGATTTTGTTTGCAAGACTTGAGTATTTTGTAGTCACTGGACTCTTTAAAGCCTTAATGTGATATACCACCTATTAAGTAAAAAAAAGTAGACAAAAAACTAAAAAAAACCCGACTGAAAAAACTGAAAAGCAAAAAACAAGCACATTTTAAATTAAACAAAGCTTGGAAGCAGGCGGGGTCCATTCTATTTTCATTTCATAATTTAATATTCACACGAACACCGCCTGCTTCCAAGTTTTATTTAATTTAAAATGTGCTTCTTTTTTTTTTTTATCCGCGTTAAGGCCAAAATCCGCACATTTCTTTGTTTTTTAATTTTACTCTAGCCAGTGACACTCGCGCCATCAAGACGAATCTAACGACGTATATTTTATTCAAATCCCTTCATCCGTTTAGGAGTTATGAGGGAACAAAGAAATGGACATACATACATACACGCCAAACACATAACCCTCCTTTTGGGCTTCGCCGCAGTCGGGCAAAAAGAGTGTGTTTGTTCCATCAGCAATTTCTCAGTAGCAGGACAGAGTTTGAATTTGTGCCCGGTTGATGGCAATAGACTCTTCTCTCTTTTACATGGGACTTTAACAAAACTGGCAAATTGTTAGTGTACTTGGTTTTCATGTTATTTATGGGGTCACCTGGATATTTCTTAGCTATAGAATTCCCATAATTGAAATACATTTTAACACATCGTTCAGTACATCTAAACAAAGATATCCAAGCAAAAAAACACTGATTTTGGGGTTTTTATTTTGACCTTTAAATATTGGGTAACCAAAATTTGTGGTGTATTTTCGTTAGCAGATTTTTCTAATAAGTATCTAATGCGTTTTTTTTTTTACCATTGTCTTATTTTGGTGGTCTGAATTTCTTGAAATTTGTCTATCTATTTCACCGGGACCTTTTATAGTTGGGAGGCGCTGTTGTCGGTTTACAAAATCAACGAAGTTTCGAGCGAATCCTAGAAGAGATTTTGCTGCAATAGGTTCATAGTACCATGAACCTTCTCCATATTTGACAGTCGGCTAGCTATTATTTGTATGTACATGTTGAATGTATAATGGGAGCGCTTTGACGCCGTGTTCGCCGTATGTTCGCACAGTGGCATAAAACAGAGGTTGCCAGACAAGCCTTCGTTTCCGCCATCTAATAGAATCAACATTGTGCCACTCGACACAATGCCATTGTTATGAATACATAACGAGACATTAGCCCACATATCTTTTGAGCGTTTATTAGCTACACAAATAAATAATACGGCGAAGTGATAAATCTAAGAAATGTGTGAAATGTTGTGTTAGATTTATTTTGTGCCATTGCAGTGTTAGTGTTAGTGTTAGTGTTGCAGTGTTGTGCAGGTACTAGAAAACTATTGATTAGGTGCAAACTGATAACTTTCTTATTGTTTTTATAAATATTTGTGTTAGACATTGTACGTTACTGTTTATGATTTTTTTCGTTTTGTATGCACGCCATGTGCCCAGAAATGTTTTTTTTTATCGCTTTTTATAATAGTTGTCGGTAAAACATGATAATTTTTGAGATCACAAAAACAGACAACACAGAATCATCATCAACACAACACAGAAAACATCTGATATGTGGCTTATTCTTTGACAGGAAACTCATTTACTTTTAAGTTCATGTCTTGACTACCCTATCTATTTATGTTAAGTATTATCAAACAACTTACCTTACCTTAACAGACAATATGTTATAGTGCCCTCTCGTTTCATTGACATAAAAATTACAAGGACAAATATAGTGTGTTGTAAGTTATTCAGTGTAAAGTTTTTATGTAGGGTGGTTACAAGGACTTTCAATTTTATGTAAGTAAGCGTTAAGTTGAAAGGCCCTTCAAAAAACAAGGTGTTTCTCGTAAAGTTTGAACTGATTGCACCGTAAAAAGCTCGCTGAGATACAATTACATTGACTATCTTCTTAGCGTGTCGATGACAATCTAAATTGTGTCGGCCCAAAATTGGGCTACTAGTTTGGCGCTTTCGGTAGCGTCCATCAGTTCCTGCAGTGAACATTTAGCAGGACAGGCAGGACACGATATTAAGTGCCCCATTGTTTGAGGGACAGCACCACATTTACACTCCAGTGCAGAGTCATTTATGTGTCTCCACCTCAGCAGGATTTCTTTGCTGCGACCGACCTGGGTCCGGAGTCTGTTTAAAGATTTCCAGGTCAGCCACGGCAACTCTTGTCCAGGTGGGAGATGTTCAGCAGGTGGAACAAACGGGTAAGGTAAGGATGCACTATCCTGCCATAGCTTTAATCTTTCCGTAGACCGCTCGCCAGTGAGTGGGGTGACACATTTCATAAAGCTGTTTCGGCTTTTCAGCCTTGGGATACAAGGCTGTTTAGGTGTAATGGGTGTCGTGTGTCTGAAGCCATTTTGGCTCTTTCGCTAGAACTTGCCACTGTTCTGCGAACTTCAGGTGGCGCTATCCCTGCCAGTGGGTACAGCATCTGTACCGGGGTCGGTTTAAGGCAACCAGTGATGATCCGGCACGTTTCGTTTAGAGCTGTATCCACTGACTTTGCATGGGCTGAGCGGCTCCACACGGGGCACGCAAACTCGCCAGCTGAAAACGATAGCGCCAGCGCTGTAGTCCGCAAAACATGAGGCGAAGCACCCCACTTTGAAGAAACCAGTCGCCGTAAGAGACTGTTGCGGGTGTGCACCTTCTGCTTGATGTTGCTGCAGTTTTTGCTGAAAGTCAGTGATCTGTCCAGAGAAACCCCAAGATATTTCGGAAAGTCACTGTGCTCAATAGACACTCCACCCCAGACGATGTTAAGTCTGCGCCCAGCCTCTCTGTTTCGAAGGTGAAAAACGCAAGACTGTGTTTTGCTCGGATTCGGTTTAAGTGAATTAGCGAGGTAGTACGCACCCAATTCATCAAGAGCACCTGATAAGTGGACCTCTAGCTCCTCGAAGGTGGTGGCTTGGGATGTGAGGGCAAGGTCATCTGCATAGAGGAAGCGGGACGTGTTCGGGCTGGATGGTTGGTCGTTGGTATAAATGTTAAATAGAAGTGGTGCCAAGACACTACCTTGGGGCAGGCCGTTCTTCTGTGCCCTCCAGCGACTTTTATCTGAAAGAAGGTGGACCTGAAAACGGCGATTGTGGAGAAGTTCCCGGAGTATTCGAACAAAACTCTGATCGCTTGTTAAGGTCTCCACCTTCCACAGCAGCCGTTTGAGGTTGACTGTATCGTAAGCCGCTGAAAGGTCCACAAACACAGCACCTGTGACCTTCCCCGCCTCAAATCCATCCTCAAGGTGTTGTACAAGCTTAAGGGTCTGATTACTGCAAGACTTGACGGGTCTGAAACCAGCTTGCTCTGGGATTAATTTTGGGTCAATAACGACCGTCAGGCGGTTCAACAGCAGTTTCTCGAAAAGCTTGTATGAATGGCACAGTAGAGAGATTGGACGGAAGTTCACTATACATTCATTGACTATAAGAGGCTTATAATGTTCCGAACCTATCAAAGTTGCATTAATCGAACTTTATATTATGCATTTGCAGTAGAATCATGCAATGTGTTTTGTTTGAGTGGACTATTTTGGTAGTCAGGTAAATAAATATCTGAAGCAACTGCGTATTCGTGGTTTTTCCATATTCATTTTTGTTTAATAAAGTGACATACTGGAATTTGACAAACAATTTTGGCAAATTGAAGAATTTTGTCGTTAAATGTGGTAGTTAATTTGATAAGTTATTATCACTTGCTCCGTAGATGGAAAATATCGTAAGGAAACCAGCATGCCTGAGAGATATCTCTCGACGGCATGTACAGCCAAGTTAGAGGCCTATGGTCGGCAAAAAAGCTCTGACACCAGGCACAAACCATACGAAAAAGAAGAAAGAATTTGATAAAAAAATATTTTCCTTGATTTTGCTGACATACAAAGAGGTATCTTTAAGACTAAACTAAGTACCTAAGTATACAATAAACATACATTGGTCTACCAACGTGTATATCTGAATTTAACACAGCAACAAATAAAACAAGCAGACAACAATGTTAAACAAAATGTGAGCAAGAAATCAGATGTTAAAGTGAATAAGTTATATCTATACGCGGCAGGGTGCCCATTGTCGTCGACAAATTACGGCTGCTATTTAAGACACGATAAATTATCCTTTTATATAGCGTTATTTACGCAACACAATTTATATTGGGTATAATATATGTTACTAGCAAGTTATTCGCAGTACTTGGAGAATTACTTCTTTCCTCCTCAATTCATTCCTTCAGCGAGTTGAGGAACAAAATCATGGTGCACGTTTTTTTGAGCGTACGAAGTAAAAGACGGAATGTGTAGCTAGGGCAGGACTGTAACAAGGTATTTAAGCAGAAGTTACGATATACCCCCGGCTCCAATAGCCGCTGTAAATAACGCTCTATCTGCGCAGTGCCGCCGCGCGCCCTGCCAAATTGCTTGGCAACCTCCTCAGACTTCCTCTTTGAATAATATTATAACAAACCGTACAACAAAGCAAAAATAAAACTTATTACGTCCCGTACTCGAAGTCTCATAGTGCACTCAACAACAAGCACTTAATCTAACGGTTTAAGTAGATTTATTAAAAATTGTTTGCTAACATGGAAAACGTGCGGACTTACGCCTCGGTGCCTTACGCCCCGGGCGTAAATAAATAAATAAGTTAATATTAAATACGGAATAGTCCTTTATAATCCAATTTGCGAAAAATATGCTGATAAAAAAGCGTCCCGATAAAAAATCCGATATTGAATGAGAATTATAATCTTAGGAAAAGAAAGGAACTTTCTCCTCCGAGAAAATGACTGTCATTGTTGGCGCAGCCGGTACTTAATATAGATTAAACAGCGAATTTATAAACAAGGAAATAATTTGTGATATTTTGAGAACAATAACAACACAATAAGCTGTTCGCGAAATGAATGGGAAAACGTGGGTACCTGTTCTGATTATCGATTTGGGAATTATAAGCACCCCAAGTTGACGCTTCTCCTGACCCAAGGGCTGGCTTTACCTTGGGTAAAGGCTTAGCGTTGCCATACAACGAGGTAACCCCACCACTCTCATCTGGGCCACACGCATCTGGGACACTACCCGATCACAGTGTGTATAAGGTTTATGATTCCTTGTAATGGTTTATTGTTAGTTAAGTTATTTCTCTTTATTTAATCGTTTTTAATTGTAATGTAAGTCAATTTTAATGAAATGTAATTTCATCCTTAAAAAACTAAAGTACAAACTACATAAGTATAAGTAAATGAATACCAATAAATATGTACTACAGCTACTCTCTATAAATATTGCACGCAGTACATCTAGGTGAACTAGGCGGGTGGACCACGGGCAATAAACGATGTGCGGTCATTTCAGCAGAGCGGTAGTCAAAGTTATCATTATTTAACTGGTTACATAACTTCACTGTATGTTGTTTGTTCATAAATATCAATGTAAATAGGTAAACAGGTATAATTTGTGTGTAGCGTTATCGGCCGCAAACTGCCCACTATGTCTGTTCAGTCAACTAAAGTACTAAATGATACGAAACAAATAATTTCGCATTGTAATACTACAGTATAATTGTCAAACTATTGAGCTGTGGTTTCGTATTTCAGCAATTTGAAATATTGTTACCGTTATTTTGTTGATGTTTGTGCGTATAAACACATGGGTGTGTGGTATAATGGGTATACACCGCAACCCAATGGCATGCCGTGGGCGAAGCGTACGACACAAATAGCCGCTGCTACGGGCTACGCCGTAGCTACTTCGTAGCTATCTCGTAGCGGTATATGTCTCAAGGGCAACGATGGCGTTCGAAGTCTACATCTGTGGTGTTGCAACGTTTTGTGTATGTAAATGTACAAATCTGCTTATTATTGTGCCTTACTTATGTGTTTTTATATTTGCCCATGACCCTGACTCTAGAATAATTTAGTATCTTAGTCATAATGAATTAAAGAGTTTGGCGTATCTCCTTTAAGTTAAAAAAACCCTTTCGGTTACGATTACATACTCCGATTACGTGGCGTATCCACGGAATTTAACTCCTACGCTGGATTGAAGTTATTACTTTAAATACTGTAGGTTTACATGTACAAATCCAGCGAGAAGTAATTGTCTATATGCGTAGGCGTTGATGTAACGAAGGCTTAAAATAGCCTCGCACGATACACACTTATCTGTTTTTATTAATATTTTAGCAAACTCTCACGTAAATATAAATATGATGCCTCAAAATATAGTGAATTTATAGCTTAATTGCAATTTTCTTGAACCATGTTTGATCGTGTGGTAACGTAGCCACCAGTGTGGGTGTTTATCGGTTTTAAACTATATTATCGATGCCAGCTTAAGTTCCAACTCTACCCACACAATTAAATAGCGATATATCGTCTCTTGGTTATAAAGGTTTATTGGGTTCTATTAGGAGAAATGTTTTACGAACGATCGCGTGGTTGTGAAAATAAAGTACCTACGTTAAATATCAGTTTTAAATAAATGGTATCGTTCTCATTAGTACGGTCACCACAGATTGTCAACGAACGCTTGCATTCAGGACAAGGTAAATGTTCAAGCGACAACGATAACGGACAAAAATGAAAGAATTTGCTTATATAATTAAGTAGAACAGTCGTTTAGTAGTTTTCCAAAAGTTTGAAAATTTGTATTTTTATAGATTTCGACGCGTTTTTTTCGAATTTCAACTTTAAACCTCATATCTTACTCAATATAAAAGTTAAAGTAGAGAAAGTTGACCGAACAAAAACTCATTTCCACACCACCTTTTATCGTTAAATGAGTTGGAAAGGAGACATTGTTGCAAAACTACTTTTAGGCGCCATTTTTTAAATATGGCGGCGCGAATTGAAATTCGGTAAGACCACATAGAAATTTATGAAATTATCTCTTTACTAAAACTCGCGGAAAACTTTCCACGTAAGTAATTTTATCTATACTAATATTATAAAGAGGAAAGATTTGTTTGTTTGTTTGTAACGAATAGGCTCCGAAACTACTGGACCGATTTGATAAATTCTTTCACCATTGCGAGGGTACACTACCCCGGGTGACATAGGCTACTTTTTATCCCTGTATTCCCACGGGAACGAGAACTACGCGGGTAAAACCGCGTGACGTCTGCTAGTGTTCCATGAAGTTAAAATTATTAAAAAATTACAAATGACTGTACTATTAAAGCATATCACGAGTCGTGGTAACGGGACTTGCGATGCCACGTGGAGAAACAAATGACACAGGTGTGTGCCCCTAAGTGCGCGACGCATCATTATAATAACCTTTTGTTCAATAGATGAATTGAAAACGTTACCAAATGGGACTGGGAACGGGATTGTAACCATCGCATGACACGTGAACGTACTTTTATAATACACTAGCTGATGCCCGCGGCTTCACCCGCGTGAAACTGACGATTTTCTATACAAAATTTCATCCCCTGTTTCACGCCCTTGGGGGGTTAAATTTTGAAAAAATATTTCTTAGTGGATGCCTACGTTATAAGAGGAATACGTGTGCGTAATTCTAAGTTTCTAGCCCTAAGGGTTTGGCCTGTGCCCGTCGGGGCTGCGGGTTGTTTAAAATCAAAATATTTTTGTTTCACATATTTCTACATGGGCACTTATAAAACATTGACAAAAAGGGGCACGGTTTGGTGCATTGGTCGATTCCTAAGGAGAAGAACCGGCAAAAAACTCCAAAGGTAACTCTTTTAAAATCGTTTGGGTTAACAATAAGTTTAACAATAAGGTCCAGACATAATATACACATGAAGATCATGCAGATTAATGTCTGAGATGGTCTTTTGAAGAAAGCACCAAACAGATTTGAGTGGACCCGTCCAGTCAGTACAAGCATTAGTCGGTTAACGTGGAGCTCGACTTTATCTCAAGGAGCTCAACGTCACGACGAACGAACTTTCACAAGTTACCGCGGCCTCGACATACAGGGCTAAGAAGGAACATGGGTGGTTTTTAGACAGTAGAAGTCTGACACTCCCTTTTGCTTTGCCCAAGAGCGGGACCCCTATTTGATGATTTTCCACCCACCCAAAAAAAAAGAGTTTGGCCTGTGCGTTGATACTCAGTCAGTCAGCTTTGCTTTTATATTTACAGATTTTAAAAGAGTAAAACCTCTTCTCGATCAGGATCCAATCTAGATATAAGAATCGTTCCGTTCAGCATCACAGTGCCAATTGTCTGTTTCTCGTATACTACACCTATGAGCTGTCATGAATACAGCTTCTACTATCGACGTACCTATCTAGATATTTAGGTCGCCCACCTGGCGGGTCTCACATTGTTTTGCGCCTATTCGCGGCGTCAATTAAGGTCCCCCGTGTGGGTAGTTGGAAAATACCTAAACAACAATGTCGATCAAAATGTATGTCGTATTAAAAGACACTTACACGTAGGAGTAATTGACATTAATATATAAGTAACTGTTTTCAGAATGCGTAGGTAGTACACCCATAAACACCAATAGGTACATTTATTTATAAAAAAATTGAATACCACGTAGTTCAAGTACATACAGACAGACTACATTAAGTTCTTAGTTTGGCATTAGTTAAAAAGTACAATAGGTTCAACCCTTTTTTTTTTTTTTGGTGGGTGTAAATCATCGAAAAACCCCTCCCGCCCTTGAGCAGAGCGAAAGGGAGTGTCAGACTTCTACTGACTAAAAACCACCCATGTTCCTTCTTCGCCCTCTATGTCGAGGCCGCGATAACCAGTGGACTACCCGCGGCCCATAGGTTCAACCCTCACCCTTAAACTACGCTTGAGGGTATATGTTAGATATATATGTATATGTTAGTTATCGCGGCCTCGACATAGGGGGTTAAGAAGGAACATGGGTGGTTTTTAGTCAGTAGAAGTCTGACACTCCCTTTCGCTCTGCCCAAGAGTGGGAGGGGTTATTCGGTGTTTTACTACCAGCCAAAAAAAAAAAAGGTATTTATGTTAGATTATATTGTGACAGACGTGACAGTAGACTGTGTGTGATATATTTTAGATCGACTAATCAATTAAATAAAATGGCGAATGAGCATGAATGGCAGAGTATACAGAATGTCTAAGTATTTTATAGAAAACTAGCTGTTGCTAGCGGCTTCACCCGCTACAACTCGATAATTATCCCACGGGAAGATAAAATCAGGATTAAAAATTTGTTAATCCAGGTTATAAACTATCTGTGTACCAAATTTCATCCAAATCCATGTAGTAGTTTTTGCGTGATGAAGTAACAAACATACACACTCACACACTCACAAACTTTCGCCTTTATAATTGTGATATTAGAGTGATAAGTGTGATTACCGGATAATATAGATTGCCGATAACATGTACACGTACGTGCTTGTGTCTGTTACTAAAATAAACAGCCTAGCTGTGTGTGTGTGTGTGGTTTTGTACAGCCAATATATTACTATTTACATACGTTAACATGACAATGTACAATTATTATGTTTAGTTCGCGCCACAAGGCAAACGCTCTAAATTATGATAGATGAAATATCAATAGTTTGGCGCCGACGACTGTGGAAACAGACATACAATATCATCCGGATGAAAATCAGTAGCTGCTTCACAATATTATTATTGTAAATAAAGAATATTTCACTTTCCAAGTATTTTGTAGCCTACTTTTCATTTTATGTAAATGCCAATCAACGTTGTCAACAGTTTCATTTGCCGTTAATGATTATGTTGTGTAAAAATAGTTCCTTTAAGTTTTGTTTATTGTCATTTTGCTTGTTGATGATCATTTAAATAGAGTCAGCATTGTGGCGATGAGTTTAACACTATTAGTAGCATACGTCAGCTTCTGATGTGCAGACAACAGGACAGACAGGATACGATATCAAGTGTTCATCGTTTGTGGGACAATATGACATTTCAACTCGATGGTAGTAATTTTTTTTTGTATTGTTTAATTTACAACGTCATATTAAGTTTGTAAGTGTAACGTTACGTGTACCTACTTATACTCGTAGATTACTGACATTAATTAATTAATCTTTGAATAAAGGTTAATGTAATATTTGTTTCTTTTGTAGCAACTTAAAGCCAGAATATTTTGATATCATGAATCTATTTTCACGAATGACAAATAAATAGGTGATGATCAATAACAATATATGGTGTTACTTTACAGCCTACCTAGACACGGTTTATAAGTTTTGAGTAAGTTATATTTTATTTATGTTTTTAGAAAATATTTTAATGAATTAAATAAATGAAATAGAAACAAAATGTTGTCTATTCTTTTACCAAGAAAAAAGAATGTCCGTGGGTAATTTGGACGTTTTTTCCGAAGGCTTTATTTGAACAATATTATAAAAAATCCAGGACTCATTAGCTGACAGCTGTGCGTCAATTAAACGTAAAATATAGTCCTTGGAGACACGCTCCCCCCCTTTGCGTCCGCTTTACCCCCCGGCATCCCCTGTGCCACAACTCAACCCTCCCTGCGCGATCTCATTAGTGGAGCTCTGAATGTACAATTTGTTCTGAAACAGACACCGATTGCTACTTTAAAAAGCGTAGCCACTCGTTTAAGGTCAATTTTTAGACTCTTCAACTATAATTACAGTCCCTTAATGGTTCTTTTTGTTTACGCTTAATTGGGTATTGTTTACTTTATTAATTTGAATTTATGTCAGTTTTATGGTAGTAACACAATCTTCTTGTGTAATTGATAAATTTAAAACGATTTATTCTAGAAAAGGCCTCAAGCCTTACTTTCTACAAGGATTAATTTTAATAGTACAAGTCTTCATTAATTTGTTATTCTGGTCGCACAGTGTAAACGCTCCAAATATTTGTTATTCCCGCTAAGATGCACGGGGCGCGCGCGCCAGGAGAAAATTTATGTCGCGGTGTCGAACATGTCGGCTTTAATCCAAATCCGAGTCTTGGTAGCCGCACAATCTAACTAAGACTACGCTGTTACAACTTTCATTTCCATCATTCGAACGCGTCGCCCCTGGAAGCCCTCTAATCCGCCCCGCGTGCACAAACCATTTCCACGCCCTTTGTAACTTTTGCTTTCTGAAAAGTTTCGAATTAAATCCAAGAAACTGATTTAATAAAACTATTTGTTTTTCATTTAATGTACCTTGAGTTTGCTTACGGCGCACGACGTGGCACGCATGTCTTGGGTATCGCGACGGTAAAATATTATTATGATTTAATACGTCTTTGTGATTCTGGAAATGTTTACATGCTGATTTGAGAATAAAGTGTCATTAGGTTGTAGGTACAATCTGTGAGCAATGCCCCACTAGGGTGTCGTATGGTATTGTTGAACCCGAGCATTCACGTAGGTATAATATTTGTCGTTTTCGAGCGAGTTGGAACTGTTAACTGGCTTAAAATAGGTCACTATCGCACTGAATCATTGCTTTAATTCGGCGATGTTCTACTGTGTGCTTTCAAATGTACATTGTACACCTGGTTCAATCGTGTGTTTACAATGTGACTCGTGGGGGGAAACATGAACAATATAGCCTGTATTTGAACTAAAATGCGCTTGAATAGTGATCACTGATTGTTAATCTCGAGCTGTTATACGGGGTCGTGAATCTAGAACAATTTTCTGAAAATGATGTCTTAATTCGGAGCTTCATTGCCTTAAAACTAATTTTATAGAGTACTTATAAACAACCTCAAAATAGCACATGATCTTCTTGGTATTGAACATTTTTATAAACAGACCTTTTTTCATAATTGACGCAAAATTTTCTTTCTGGAAGCTTTATAATCATGTAGGTGTCTAATAACTTTTTTCTAAGTTACCTATGGCTGGCAAACTCATTCGCCATAAGCAAGGAATTTGTCGTATCATCGCTATGAGGGTGGAAAAACCTGCCAGATCAGTTTTATCAGGTCGGGCCCAAGTGTATAGCTATATTTTCATTGATATATACAAGAGCGTTCCTACTTTTTACCCGACTGCGGCGAAGCCCAAAAGGAGGGTTATTACTAACCGACTACGGCTAAGCGGCGGCGATGTATGTATGTATTTCTTATAAAAGGCTGTATTGCAAGTTGGTAACGCATATTTTTGAGAGACAGTGGAACATGCCGAGCACATTATAAACAATGAAAGAAAAAAAAATGTAATTATTTAAAATCAATTTAATTTTTGCTTTGTTTCAACACACTGACTAAATGAAACATTCAACTCTTTCAAAATTATTACATTCTTCTTCTCTTCTTCTTTAAAATCGACAACCTTAACTCGCACGTATCTAATAAAAAACCTGTAAAATAAATCGACTCTTCACTTTTTAAAGAACCTGGTTATTAAATTATTTGGATAGACACTTGAAACGGCCAACTCCGCTATCTGCTATAGGCATAGCTCGTTAGTCGTAACACTGATTGTGCTAACGCAGCGCTGAGTCCGCCATTTTATATTATTTCCCTCATTAAGAGAGCCTCCCTACAATCTAACAGGAGATATTCATCAAAAGCCGATTTTAATTAGGGATTTTAAGATTATTATTATGAAATTGACCTGAACCTAACAAAAGACGGCAATCGCGGATCGTAATAAATGAGTGAGGCGGTCTGGATTTTCTATCTGCGTTTGTTCATATTTCTTGATACCATTTTAATTAATTTCATGAATCCTAACTTATTAAATTTTTCATGGATACGTCCATACATATTTGGACGTATGTCCCTAAGTAAGTAGCTAGTAGCTACACCAAATTTTTATTTAAAAAAGTTTAACTTTATTCATGAAGTTACTTAATGGAAAATGTAAGTAACCTTCTAAATTCTAAAAGTTTTAATTATGAGTTCAAAATTATGTAAGTAATTCTAAGTGTTTTTAGGTTCTAAATGAAGATAAACAATTTAAACTATTATTCATTGTATTTATTTGCTATTAAAAGTTGTTACAACAACGGCCGTAAAAAGGTTATTAATGTTTCAGATCAAGAACTTTGCGAACTGCTTCGAAGTAAACTTCCCGAGACTACTTAACTCTGCAAACTAGACTACAAACTAAATATTTTTATTTAAACAAGAGCACTTCATTTGCTTAAAGAAAATAAAAACAAAGATCTTTATATTTCAGCACACCTGTGTCAGAAAAGTGTAAATTTTTTGATTCCCTTTAATGGAACCAATCAATCAATAACAGCAGGATGTCCTCCGGTAAAATCCTATTGAGGTTAGAAGGAAAACATATTGGAGTATTTTGTGTATTTTACTTTTGTATTCCCAAAGTTTCAAGTAAATACTTACCGGCTTTGTATATTGAGCTGAGCAGTTAAAAGAGCTCTTTAAAACTTTAGTGGAAACAAAGTAAAGTTGACAACGTGTCTAGAAAAATTATATAGGGAATGGGTACAGGTATGATTAATATTCAATCAGTGCGGGGTCGCATTGTGGCTCTTCCCGCCACTCGACGTTGAGTGGGGTAATAAAGTAATAAATAAACAAGTAGGATGACGTCGGCCCGCGGCCTGGCCCCCGCGGCGGCGCTGGTGATCCATTCGCACAATGGACGTTCATTAAATTGTGATATTTGCTTAATTAGACACACGCATTAACTAATGCATTATGTGTGTTTCATATTATCGGCGGATTCGCCTCATAAATAAAAATTGTTGCTCGTTTTATTATGTGCTCACCTACTTCGAGCTGAAAAGAACCCGCGTCTGGAAAGCACTTCCCATTGAAGTCACATAAATTCACCTCGGTTCGCACAAAAATTGTTCGTGCTCGCTGGAACAGGTGACCTTATATAATAATCTGTAACACATTTGAAACCGGCTCTCGCTGACAGTTTACTTCTTGAAAGGGAACCCGCCTTGACCTCATTTCAGGAAAACTAACGAGCCATTCGATGGTGGCTCTCATTATTTCTCCGGCGAGCTGTCCCTCTAATTACATACGGTGACAGACGTGATTGTATTTCTAAATAGATACTGTTTATTTTATCAGCCGACTGAGATAAATCTTTATTAAGAAAAGCAGAAAATACGTTTACGAATTACCTGGCTTACTGTAATGGAATCAAAGTTTCACTGCCTTTGATGACTTGAGTATTATTTGTTTCTAAATGGAGATATGTCCCTCGGTGTGAATGAAATAAGGGGACATGAACTAAACTAATACGCCCATCATCCCTAACAAGTTATGAGAATCAAATGGGGAAACGGGTTAGCGGGTGCTGTTAAGCGGCGGATTAGTATCTACCTAACCCTTAAAAAACCCCAACCTCTTTCTTCAGGAGATTTCATTTAGTTAGACGAGTAAACGACTCAGTGAAGCCGTCGGTCGTAAACCCTCTGTACTTTATCTCGCTTCAGAAATGATCGAATTATAATAGTCTGAGAATTCACGGCTAGTCCACATAGCCATTCGGCGCGCGGCTTGGCTATCTCACAAAGTTAGCGCACAAACTCCTCCGAGGCACTAGAACTAGTCAGAAAATTAATCTTATCTCAATTTTCCCGTGTTTTCCTTCTCCACAGTGTTTAATTGTGCAAGTTTTAATTACATGCAAACCGAATGCTCGGGACCGACGTGGGCCCGTTTATTCGCCAGATATTTACGACGACAATGTTCTTATTAGCAGCAATATAACCGTACTTACGAACACTGTTTATTGTTACATTTGGAATAACTCTCGTGAGATAACTATTTAGTTTCGTGGGCGATTTAATGTATTTGACACACATTTATCTTGGAACTTTCTGTGATTTTCTCTAAGTAGGCTACTTTGCTATCTATCATTCAACGTCAATGTTATTGATTTTCTTGAAAGAGAAATTGTCTATATCTAGACGTAGGTAATATGCGGGAAAATGGTTTCATTCTCCCTGAAAATAGGCTGCATATGTGCTGATAATCACATTTAACTGTACGTTACTACAGTGCGCGGATACAACGGGGTGTGTTAAGAGGCAATTAAGGGATTACGGCAGGTGTGAGGGCAGCAGCATCCACCTGTAGGTATATGGCGCGTGATTATTGCGTTATCCCCCAAGATCATCCCCAAAGAAGGCGCAAGCTTCATTTCGAGATGGGTACAGGCGTTATGTGAAGACACTGTGAACTACTTTGTAAATACTTGATGACGCCTTAATAATGAAATAATGAAAAATAATCTATTAGCCTCGCACAAAGTAAAACACTAAAACAAAATTAAATAAAACAGAACAACGCAAACATAAAAGATAAGTGATGCTTATTTACACGTTTAATTTAGTTTACCGATATACAGCGACACGTCAAGCTTTACATTCCGAAAATATCATGACCTCGTTTTGTATAAATGTTCCGTAAAATGAGAGATTAGCATAAACTAGTTTTGTAAAATTATGTTGATTGGTTGTTGGCGTTGGTCGTACGTACGAGGCCAATAGATGATCTGCAGGGCTATTGCGTATCTTTTAAATGACAGTGGCTATCAGATAGTGTCCATCAATTACTGTCAAAAAGTTCCATTTTGTACTAAACCATAACCAATTTGACAGTTAACCCATGGACAATATGATAGCCACTGACATTTAACAAATACGCAATAGCCCTGCTGAACATGGTGCAGTTTTAAAAATGTCACATCGCTGAAATTGAGAACAGTCACGTTGTGCGCATGTCAAGCTTATGTCTATGGTTGCGTACAAGCTCTTTTCGTGTAAGTGGTAATACAGCTTTTATCAACAGGCTAGTTATTTTTTCATAGTTACTGACTAAAAGTCTGTATGCACGACAACCAACAAAGCAAATTCAGCACACACAACCGAATAGGGTAGTTGACAAAAAAAAATATTGGTCCGTCAAATAGATTTCCAAAAAATATTATTGGACAAACATTTTTTTCTTTTTTCACGTAAACAAAAAATTAAGACAATATAGGTATATAGTCTTTTGAAAACTCGTGTGACTTTTTGTCAGCAGATCTCTAATTGTACAGGAAGCATAAGCATGTTTGGTTTTTAGTCAATAGAAGTCTGACACTCACTACCGCTCCGCCCAGAGCGAGAGGTGCCCTTTAATGATTTGATGATTGTACCTAGCAGTTAAAGCTAAATTCTGGGCGTAATGGATCTGTGTTACTGTGCAGGTTTGTCTTCGGTTTTCAGACCACTCAAAGGTATATGTTACAGTTATCAACTACCTACATGAAGGTATGCTATTGACGAATGGTGTGTGTCTATTCCTGTCAAGATGCTGTAGTGTTTACAAAGTGAATCTGCGATCCTTCAATGGAGTTTGTTTAAAGGGTTCCTAGAACCAGTAGTGTTCGATGTGTTGCCTCCGGCAGCTACGCCTGCGACTAGATAGTTCATAAGTTCGAAACTAAATACATATATACATCTATATAAGTTCGCAACTAAATGTATGTCAATACATCTTTAACTAGACTAATAAATAAGATGGAAATGTCGGTTTGTAATTTGTAAATAACAGTTTTACTGCATGCATAAGCAAGTATATACGGTACTATATAAAATAAACACATCTTTTCCAATTTTTATCTGTCTGTCTATTTGTTCGGGCTAATCTCCTAAATGGCTGGACCGATTAAGACGGGAGTTTTACTTCCAGATAGCTGATATTATAATGAGTAACTTAGGTTTTTATTTTAGACAAAACATTAAGGTTTTGCTGAATACAATGAAAACCCTTGAAATTGGAATCAAAATCCGATCCAAATTGGAAAGTGATATTTAAATAACAATTCCACGAGGACGAATGTCGCGGGGCTCAACCGGTATACAATATACCGATCAATTTCGAACTTAAACAATGTTGAACTTACGATAACGCTGAAACTGCATCTAGCTATATGTTTTCAACCAAGCAGACGATTTGATAATTTTCCTAATCGTTCCTCTAAATCAAACGCAGTACGCAGTTCTTATAGAACAATGTTTTACTAATGAATGTGTATTTGAGAATATTCCTTAGTGATGTTGTAGTACTACGGTAAAAGATACACCGTGTAAAATAATAGTTATGGCCCCTAATTCATACAGTTTCCGTCAACTCAAGGTTAAAAAATCTGTCAATCAGCTTTTGATTTCAAGGTGTAATTAGGAGGTTCCTCTCTTAAGAGCCCTGACCACCGGTAGCTAGGACCTTGTTTACGCTGGTGGTACTATTTGTATAGTTTTAATGTTATAATAATAATAATAATATACATCATCTTTATTTACACAATGAACTTATTTTTAAAAATACATATATTATATCATGAATACTTTTACTTCTGCGCATTCATTAAAATAATAGAATATTACAATTTAAATAATAATTATTAGGTTACAATCACATAGTTAAATAATTCTAATTAAACATATTCTATTTCTATTTATCTTCGGGGACGCCGGCAGACACCAGACGGGCGATCAGTCCTTTCGTTGTGGATTATTTCGCCCAGTTCCCCATTTTGGTGGATCCCCTTCATGGGTTACTGGTGGTCGGCATCGCGAATCTTCCTGTTGCCTTGCAGAAGCTCACCAGTTGTTCGGTGGAGATTTCTGCGAGCTTCTCTTCATTAATCTCATCTGTTCCTAGGATTTCCCATCTGAGTGGCCCATACATTGTGCATTCCGCCACAAGGTGGAAACTTGTTTCTTCTGCTTCTCCACATGCTGGGCATATGGGATCTTCCTTTACTTTCATAATCGTCAGATGTCTATTGAGTCCACAGTGTCCTGTTGCGACCCCTACTACTAGTCTTATGTTTCCCCTGCTCATTCTGAGTAACTTGTGGGATTTCTTTTCATCATATGACTTTAAGAAGATTTTTGATTGTCGACAACCTTCTGTTGCGTTCCATCTTCTATTTGACTCTCTTGTAGTTATTCTATGGATGATTCCTTTTGTTATATTATGTGGGATCGGTAACCTGGGCTCTGGTCCCACAAAGGTTTCATCTGCTCCTTTTCTGGCTAATTCATCTGCTATCTCATTCCCTTCGTGTCCTTGATGACCAGGGACCCATGCGACTGTTACTTCTGCTTTTTCCGCTAGTTGGTTGAGTGCTTCCTTGCACTCTTTAACCAGTGCAGATGTGACTTCCACTTTGTTCAGTGCTTTGAGTGCTGCTTGACTATCACTGTATATAACTATTTTGGAAAGATCACCTGTAAGGGCGTTTCCAATTATTCTGGTACATTCCATAATGGCATGTATTTCTGTCTGGAACACACTTGCGCCTGTTCCTAGTGAGAATGATCTATTTATTTCCAGTCTTGGTATGTGTATCCCAGAGCCGGATAGCTTAGTTGATTCTTTCCTTGATCCATCTGTATAGCAGACCGCTATAGATGGATCACTCTCGATTGTCCATTCTTCTCTTGAGCCTATATGTATTCTATACTTTTTGTCGAAGATCTTCTCTTTTTTGATTAAGTCATTGTTGGCCATAATCATTGATAGATTGTCTTCGTACAGATTTGCTATCTCCGAGTGACCTTTGTCCATAAAATTGCCTTTCCAGAGGTTCAAGCTTTTCAGTTTGAACCACTGCTCTAAGGCTCTTTTCTTGACTTGTAGACTAAGCGGTATCATTCCTAGTATGACATCCAGGGCCGCTGAGGGAGTCGTCCTCATTGCCCCAGAGATCATTAACCCGGCCATTCTTTGAACTTTTACTAGCTCTGTGCTGTTACTCTTGATTTGTGTTCTGTGCCACCATACTATTGCTCCGTGTATAACTCTGGGTATGATGATGGCATTGTATATCCAGGCTACTATAGCCGGTTTCATTCCCCAGGTTCGACCTATAGCTCTTCTGCATTGTAGTAATGCAATTTTTGCTTTCTCACATGTTTCTTTTATATGCGTCTTGTATGACATGGTTTTGTCTAAGATCACTCCTAAGTATTTTATTTCCTTAGTTACTTCTATCCGTTCACCGTCTATGTATATTGGTGATAACTCCGTGTATTTCTTTCTTTTTGTAAAAAGGACTAACTTCGTTTTGGTGGGGTTGAGGTTCAGTCCCCTTTCCCTACACCATTCGAGGGTAGCCCTAATTCCTTTCTTCATTACGTCACTCATGGTGCTAAGTACTTTTCCAGTAATTAATAGCACTCCATCGTCCGAGTATGCTTGTATATATATGTGCATCTTGTTTAGCTTCTTAAGCAAGTCGTCAAGTACCAAACACCATAGGAGCGGCGAGATGCAGCCTCCCTGGGGAAAGCCCCTCACCGCTCTCACTGTGATGGTATTGTTACCTAATTCGGCCTGAATTGCTCTGTGTCTTAGTACGTTTTCTATCCATCTTGACATGTAGCTTGCTATGCCTTCTCTTTGTAAAGCGGCCTTGATCGCTGTGGAGTTGGCTTTGTCAAAAGCTCCCTCCACGTCGAAAAAGCAGCCCAATGCAAAGTCTTTGTTTTCTAACGCTCTTTCGATTCTTACCGCTATGTTATGGAGAGCTGTCTCCGTGGACTTGCCCTCCATATATGCATGTTGATTCCTCTGTAGCGGCGTGTCACTTTTTTCCACTTTGTTTCTAATGTGTCTGTCTATTATTTTCTCTAGGGTTTTCAGCACGAAAGACGAGAGACTGATGCACCTAAAAGATTTTGCTTCCTGGTACGTCGTCCTCCCAGGCTTGGGGATGAAGACTACTCTAACTTTTCTCCAATTTTCAGGTATATAGCCTGTGGCCACACTACTTCTGAATAGAGCTAGTAGATCTTTGTTAATATACTCGTGTGCCTGCTGTAATATCTTCGGGAGTACACCGTCCGGGCCAGGTGCTTTGTATGGTTGGAAGGATGATATACTCCAATCTATTTGGTCTTCTGTAATGATTTCCTCGACCTCAGATTGTGTCACTTCGTCTTGGTTTTCGGTCATCATTGTTTCTTCTTGATAGGTTTCACATCCGGGGAAGTGACTTCCCATCATTTCGTTTAGTATCTTTTTTGGGTCGGATATGATCTCTTCCCCTATCTTTAGGCTTCCTAGTTTGCATGCTTTGTCTTTCGACAACACCTTGACTATTCGCGCAGTGTCAGTGTGTCTACTGATATTTTCACAGTAGGCGTTCCATCCTGATCTGCTTTCTTTCCTGCACATTTGTCCTAGTTTGTTCCTTAGTTCTCTATATTTGTCCCAGTTCTCATCGCCCCCTTTTCTGAGGGCAGTTCTAAGAGCTCGACGCGTGCTTTTTCTGATCTTCCTTAGTGTTTTGTTCCACCATGGTTGGCCTTTACCTAATTTTAGTTCCTTAAGAGGGCATGCGCAGTGGTAGGCTTCTATTAATGCCTCCTCTAGACGCTTGGCTTCCTTTTCGAGTTCCTCTGCTGTTTCGTAGCTTTGTTTTTGGCTAGGAGACCATGTCTTTATTTTTGAGTCAAAAATCTCCCAGGAGGCTTTCTTTGCGTTTCTGATCATTACCTTCTCCATCTCACAGTCAAGACTGAAGGTGATTCTACGGTGATCCGAGTAAGAATCCTCCTCGTCGACTCTCCAGTCTTTTATGTGTTTGCTTATCCTGCTGGATGCCATCGTAATATCCAGCACCTCAGTTCTTGACCTGGTTATAAAGGTGGGTATGTTACCTACATTTAGTATTTCTAAATTACTGCTTATAATAAAGTCTAGTAGCAAGTCACCTTTTTTGTTGCAGTCTGTGCTACCCCAAGCCACATGATGTGAGTTGGCGTCGCACCCCACAATAATCGGAATATTCTTACCTCCATACTTGTTTATCGCCCGTTCCAGTTCTGGTGTTGGCGGCTTGTAGTTGGTCTCACTTGGAATGTATGCTGACATTATGGCTGCTCTGCATTTCCCTCCACTTGATGGGGAAAAGTCAAATTCTGCCACAATCAGGTCTCTGTAACATTCCACTTCGATTAGTCCTAATGTTTTAGCTCTGCTACTGGCAAAAATGCATGTTCTGGGATTCGACTCACCTCCCTTAAGGTAGATGGTGTCTCCTCCCATACACCCCATGCCGACCACTCTTCCTTTATGGATGTATGGTTCTTGTAGCAGAGCTATATCTATATTATTCGCAGCCATGTATCGGCATAGTTCTGCCTTAGCCTCGCGGCAATGGTGCAAATTCAACTGAAGTACCCTGAGGTGTTGTGTGTTTTTGTTTTTTGTGTTCATGAGTGTGTGTTGTTTGAAGTGTGTGTGTATGTTTGTAGAGTTGTTTGTTTGTTTGTTTGTTGTTGTTGTTCGATCGAAGTTGTGTCTGTTTCTTTGTGTTGTGTGTTTGTGTGTGTGTTAGTCCGACTCGCTCCCCGAATGGTCAGTCCGCCTCGCCGCCTTGGTTCGAGTGCTTGTGCTCTCCCCTATGGTGGTCGTTGTTGGTACTGGCCTCGGCTCGCTAGTGGACTTATGCAGAGTGTTGGACGCCCCACCGATGTCCCTCTGGTCAGGCCCTAGAGATCTCGCTGAGAGCTCTTCGTCTCTGCACGAACTTCCAGGGCCCGTCCTTTCGGTCTGTGCGGCGTCCGTCTGAGTGGCCTTGTCTGTGTGTGTCGGGCTCTTCAGTATACTTTGTGGCTTCTGTTTTAGTAGCTTGGCTTGGACCTGAGTGGCTTGAAAATTGAGCCAGACGTACCCAGGTTCGTCGCCGATTACATCCTGCGGGACCCCCAGCACGAGGCGCATACCCAGGGGCTGCATTTCCCTGTGAAGGAGGGTCCACTCGGATATCCTCAGTTCCGTCCTGTAGTCGTTCTGGCACTTAATCAGCCTAAGGGGGTCCGCCGGCATCTTTCTGCTGGTAGGAACCCAGATGGCTACCCTACATCTGCTTAAAATTGTACACCTTATAGGGACTTCGTTGTATGTACCGAAGTCACAGCTCAGTATCCAGTCCCTTGCTTCCACCGTCATTGGTGTCACAAGGAAGAATCCTTCCGACACCAACCCCGAGGTCGCAAAGGACAGACACCTGCCCGGGACTCCTCCATACGCCGCCGCCTCTATAAGGTCCGCCATTTTGTCCTTAATTAGGGTCGCCGCAGCGTCGTCCAGCTTGACACCGTCCTCTCTGTGTACCGTAACAGCGAGCTCGTTCTGCTCCCTAGCGGAGCTTCGCGAGAACCCTGTTCGACTCTGACCAAGGTTCGGTCGTTTTGCCGTTGGACGCTGAGACGGTCCTTCACTAGGATCTGTGCCTTGTCTTTTAACTTTTGGTGCTCGCGGCCTCGCCTCGTCTCCACCCGCTCCGGACGCCTTAGCGGCCGTGGCCAACGAAGGTTGTGGCGCTAGTTCGGAGCGCTTTTTGGCTTTCATCCTTTTCCACTTACTTTTGCTGTACCTGCCTTCTTCCGCACCAGCTGGCGCAGATGATGGCTGGCTCCCAGCAGCGCCCGGGCTAATCTTGGTTAGCTCAGGCGTGGATGGACTACTCTCTTCTAAACTTAGGTTCTTTAACGATAAACCCGTTGACGGGTTGTGCGAGATATTGTCCCCCCCAGAATACGTGGGACAGCCCGGGCCGTGAAGCGGCGCGGGGAAGGATTCTCCGACGTTGTCGGTACCTTCCTGGGGTATTTCCTTTTTTTTATTCGCACTTGCCATTAGTGTCTGTAACCCTAGACTAGGGGATCTTTGTGGGAGCTTTGGACCGAAAGGAGAAAGGGAAAAAGGAGGGAGGGACAGGGCGTAGGATCATGGGAATGGGGTGTGGGACTACCCTAGGCCTGGTATCTGGCTTTCGGGAAAAACAATCGCCTGGGGGTTTTTGTTGCGTCTATTTCTTATGGAACTAGACCAAGAACAGGGTGGCAACCTCGTGAAGGTGAATCTCCCAGACTTGCCTTGAGGATCTACACGACCGTGGCGCTCTCCCTCAAGACCCCGCCACCCTACCGCCTCTGAGGGAGGCAGTAGGGTAGGCCTGGGTTTGTGCTACCAGGCCAAGCGTGCGCAAAGCATGTCGTTAAAATCGCAAAAGCATAAGCCCAGACCCTCCCCAATTAAACATATACATTAATTTATTTATTTCTTAAATAATAGTTCAATAATTCGTATTTTCAAATATTCAATAATTCCTAATAATTAATCATTCCTAATCATAAATAATATAGATTTGTAAATAGTTGTGCAAGTATTAAATAAATTCAATTTTTCAAAAATAATCACTAATTTTCATTTATCCTAATATATACCCTTATATGGACCCCGGGTAAAGGCCTCCTCAATTTTGCTCCACGTCTGTCTGTTCTTTACATTTGTGATCCAACTTTCATCAGCTTTCCTTACTATTTCGTCAACCCATTTGTTTTTGGTCTTGACAGACCCCATTAAAGGAAAGGATAAGTCTGTGTGTGTCCACTTCTCTTTGTCCATACGGGCAATGTGACCCGCCATTTCCATTTTAGTTTTAGAGTGTTCCAGAGCATCTATTTATTTTTGTTTTTTCTCCTACTTCTGTGTTTCTTTTTCTGTATTTTCTTGTTATGTTTAAGTTACTCTTTTCCATCGCTCTTTGGCATACTTCTATTTTGTTCTTAGTATTTTTTTATATATCCATATTTGGCAACCATGTGTAAGACAAAGGAGTAAGCATGAGTCCATTACGTTTTTTTTTGAGTTATATAGGCAGTTTTGATTTTAGGGTTTCTTTATTACTCCAGAATTTTTATCCCAGGCTATGTTTACTCGTCTTTTGATCTTATATCCGTGTCTCGTCTTAGAGAAAAATATTTGTTGTCCAAGGTATAAATCATTTTTAACATATTCTAATGTATTGCTATTGACCCTTATTGGTATAATATGGTGATTTGTCATGATTTTGGTCTTGACTTTCATCATTGAGTTCGTTAATCATTTTCCGAGATGCCGTTTCAGTGAAAAGTATAATGTTATTCGCAAATTACTGAGACTTATTACAGAGAAGTTTCCCATTTATGTTAATTCCTTTCCTTTCCTAGTTCAAAGTTTTCATGATGCTCTGAAGCACAGCTATAAAAACTCTAGGGGACAGGGGGTCACCCTGTCTGACGCCCCTACAAATATTTATTTCAGGGCCTTATCTCTTCAACTTTACACGGATTCTGCTTTTGGAGTAGATGTCTTTTAAAAGATCTACAGTCTCTGATGGTACGTTGCCCTCATGTAGAGCTTTCCACATGCTCTTATGTGATATAGAGACTCGAAGGCTTTGGCGTAGGCGATAAATGCCAGGAAGAGTGGTCTTTTGTACTCTGTACATCTATCTGTTATCAAATTTAAAGTGTGGATGTGATCAGTTGTTCAGAAGGTTTTCCTGAAAACTGCTTGTTTAACATTTATCTAAGCGATCCTAAAGACATGACGCAAACAATTTGTACTTATTTGGTTGTAAACTTTTAGGTCGGTAATTTCCAATATCGGCAGGGTCACCTTTTTTGTAGAGTAAAATTATGTCAGATTGTGCCCATTCTTTCGATATTGTTCAGTCGTTTTGGATCATATTATACAAGGTAGTTATGTATGGAGCTTGTATCATTTTACCCAGTTTTAATGCTTCATTTGGGATTCCAACTGGCCCGCTGCTTTTGCTGAATTTTAGAGATTCGATTTTGTTTATTACTTCAATTATGGAGAATCTATCTAGGGTAGTAGAGTTCTCGTTGTACATTTCGAGAGTGGTACCTTTTGTTGAGTATAGGTTATTATAAAATGCTGTTGCCTTTTCTATTATGTCAGATATTTATAATATATTCTTGTCATTAGAATCATCCTTTATATAGGGTATTCATCGTTTAAAAATAAATAAAATTCATTTAATTCAATCGGTTATTGGTTACTGTATTGGAGTTTGGGGAGGTGCATGTAAAACGCATCTCTGACGCCTGGAAAGAGCACAACGGTCCTTACTAAAAACAATGTTATTTAAGACCTACAGATTTCCCACGAAGACACTATACGAGGTGTCGCGCGTACTTACGGTAAGACAACTTTATATTTTCGTGATGATTGCTAAACAGCACATATCTACCCCCTATGATCTAGGTAAATTTCGAAATAAACGAATAACTCCAAACGTAATTGAGTCAGTTAAATGTCGCACGGCTTTTGCATGACGACAAAACGCTTTTCTTTCTGTATATTTGTACAACAAAATTAATAGAATCCTAAATTTTTATCCGCTAACACTACACGATTGTAAACATAAAGTAAAGAACTAGCTACTTACTCTTGATTATGAGGATGTAGAGAAAATAATAAATAATTAATCTAATTCTACAAAGGAACACATACATAATAAGAACATTCCATTCTCACATGCACCTACTCACAAACACGCACTCGTACACACCTCTCACACACACAACCCACACGCACACACGTGTGTGAGGGGTGTGTACGTTTTCTTAAATTTATTCTTAAATTACTATTATATCTTGCTGTGTGTGTACACAGCAAGATATAATAGTAATTTAAGAATAGACTGAATTTTTAGTATTTTTTCCATATTTTAATTTTTTAATTTCTGTTGATTTGTATTTTTCTTACTTTTTATAAATTGTATTTTGTTTAAATAATGTTTGTGTATACTATGTTGACATTAGTATCTAAGCCAAATAAAATGTTATATTATATTATAAATTATTATTATATTAAATTATATTATATTCATTCAACTTGATTCATAACAATAAAATGACAGTATAAAAAATGTCAGTATTAAAAAATGAAATAAATTAATATTGAACTCAAAATATTAAAAATAATCAAAATAATATTAAAATCGCATTCATACAAAATTAAAATTAAAACATACAAAACTAAAATAAGATAAAATTAAAACATTCAGATTAAAGTAAAATAAAATTAGTATAAAAATAAAACATTCAAATTACCTGCTTAATAAACGAGGCCCACATCGGAGAAGAGAACCTATCTGCTACAGTCATCAGAATTCTGTTACAGCTGCCACGCATTCTGCAACTGAGTGCAGTGATCGTTTGGTGTGCTTGACTCACAGGTTTCCAGCATAAAAGCTTTGACAATACGCTATAAACAAAGTTAATTCGTTTCGTTTTCGTTTCGTCTTTGTTATTTTTTTTGTTCGGATAGTGGTATAAAGATTTTTTACTTACCATACTACCTACCTGTTGGTTCGAGGTGCATTTTAATTTCTTTTTTTTTTAACGTTTTTAAAAAATATTATATTTTATAGCAATATTTTAAACATATTAAGCAAATGTATATGGAAATGAAAAAAAAACAAATAAAGCGAAAAAAAACTAAGTTAACATTAAAACGTACAGCGACTCTTAAAACTTCACCACGTATCACTCGAGTGCTATTTACGATATTTTTACGACTTGTCTATTCACATTCCGTTTTATTAAAGCACCTTTGCTTATCTCATAATATCTTTATGAGATGGTTAAAAATCTCTTCTCTTTCGTTTCATTTTTTATTACTGAGTTTTTATTACACAATTCTTGTCTATATCTCCATCTTAGCGGCTGAGGGGATGGGACGAACAGGGGTGAGAAAATAATGCTGACTTGCAATGCGAAGATGGCATTCATAATTTCAGTCGTAATTTATAAAGTTTTACTAGCGAATTTTTATAAAAGAGTAAAATATTCTAAAGTTAAATGAAAAAGGTTTTGAGGTTTGCTATCTTTATTGAGAGTCTTATGGAGACTTCTTTAATTGTAAAAGATATTCGTTATGAAGTGATAAAATTGTTTATCATGTAGCGCATTTAATTATTGTCAATGCCACGTGTAGTAGTGCTTTCGCGCGTATCTAAACTTGAAAGTGACAACTGACCACTTAAAAAAGGGCAAACATATTGTTTTAAATCAACTACCCGAATGTTAAGCCACAATTAACTATGACGGAGATCAAGTTTTGAGTCAGCTTGATAATTATCAAAGATTATACTTATCATTTAAATTTCTAAGGAACGTTATCTATGCCAATATTATAAAGCTGAAGAGTTTGTTTGTTTGAACGCGATGAACTCAGGAACTACTGGTTGGAATTTAATAATCTTTTTGCGTTGGGTAGTCCAATTATCGAGGAAGGCTTTAGTTATATAACATCACACTACAACCAATAGGAGCGGAGCATAAATGAAAAATATTGCAAAAACGGGAAAAAGTTTATTTGTTTTGAGAGCTTCCGTTACGTGCGCTGCTTTAACAGTTTAAGTTACACAAATATCATGCATGATGGAATTGTTCCTCAATAAAAGTTCTACAAAAAAATTCGCGACAGCATAATAAGTATCTGTCTATAAAGATTGACTCACTGTTACCATTTTTTACTATTGGAGTGTTAGGTCAAATAGAGTTATTTTTTGCGAAGCTTAATTAACCCATATGGTATTAATCTATATCTAATATAAATGTGTTTGTTAGAACGGAAATTGAATATTTGTGCCCTTTACGCTATTTAGTTTAAACAAATAACTTAAGATATCGCAATGTAAAATATGCGCGCCACAAAATAATTACGCGGTCCGGCCCTCGTGTCCTAATGTAGATACGTAGAGATTCTGGCCTCCAGGAAATTCAAATTCAAAATATTTATTGCACCATAATATTTAGAAGGTGTTATTGTATATTTAACAGTATGAGATAGGTACCTATAGTAATTCTCGCTTTAATAATAAAATATAGGGTAATCTAAACTAATATTTTAGAGAGGAAAGATGAGATTTTTTGTTTATTACGATTTAACTCAAAAATTAGACTGCCGACTTTGAAAATTCTTTTAATATTAGAAAGCTATTTGAAAAAATATTACTATATTGGTTCGTCGATCTATCGACGAAGGTTGTAAGCTATATATTGTGTCGCAAACGAAGTTGCGTGGGTCAGCTAGTACTCTACAAAAAAGAAACAAAGTTATCATTTAACGAACCTGTGTAAAGCTTTCTAAAATCATATGACAGCAAAACAATACCTCATAAAAAACACAACATGAAATAAACACAACAAAGCTTAGGGCAGTGATCTCTTAACCATTGATAAATAAGAGCGTTTAAAAACGTCAGTGTAAAGTGGTGGGGCCATAACAAAAGCGGGTGAACCGCAATGTGGGGAGCAACGGCAGAAACGTAATAATGCCTCGCGACTCACGAGATTCTTTCTTTGGCAGCCGAGTGTATTAAGAAATACCCACGATACCGTGCGACTATTTCATTTCCGTTATTCACTCACACACTTACACGGCCTTTAATGAAACTCAATTATAACGAACAAATCATTTTTTTATCTCGAAAAAGCTATTTGATTTCTAGTACTTATTGCTTATTTAAAAGTAGTAATTATTTTACACGCAAATAAACGTTTTTTTAGGAAAAACTCTTGTTTGATCAGTTTGCTAATAGTGCTGCAAGTAATAGTTGACAGACTATGAACGTGTTGATGAATATTTGTAAATATGTTTGACTGCAGATAGCTGCATAGCTGCTAGCTTGAACTGATCTGGTCACATCTGCCGCGTGTCGGATGGGCAACGGACAAAAATAACCACTCAGTGGATAGCAAATACTAGAAAACGATAATGCGACAAGCTCAGAAATAGATGGCGGAATGAGCTGCTCTTTTCAAAGGACTGACTTACAATCGCACTATTATAAAAATAAATAAATAAAATTAATTTAATTCAGGCAAAAACCCATAATTGATACATAATAAAATAAAATTTCACAATACTGCCCCATAATACATCGGAAAAATAAATGGACGAATACAAATTGAAAAGGGTCATAGAATAAAATAAAATAAAATGTCAATGAAATTCAAATAAACAAAGATATCAACAAAACAATAATACAAAATTACAAAATTGTCAGTGTCACAGAATTAAAAAATTAAATTTCACATTAAAACAATACAGCACAAAACACGTCATTATAAAAATATATGCCAAGGTCAATAAAATGTAGGCGCCCCCTGGCTACAGATGTCTGTTACAGCATTGTCTAATATAGGGGCAGTCATATCGCTCCGCTATCATCACCAGGACAGTATTGGAGCTGGCCCGCACCCTGCGCACTAAGGACGCGCACCGCTTGCGCATGGTGGCGTGAAAACAGTCGGTGCGCGCTTCCGCAAACATGCCCGAGGCGCTGCAGAAGCGGGGCAGCCCCAACACCGCCCTGAATGCGTTGTTATACTGGACGCGGAGGGCGTTATAGCTCGCTTGTGTGTAGCGAGCCCACAGGCTGCACGTGTATAGCGAGGTGCAATATGCCTTAAAAAGGGTGATCTTAACGTGGTTGGAACAACGTGCAAACCTGCGGGCCAGCATATTCGCTCTTTTAGACAAAGCCCTCCGCTCCCGTTCGATGTCAGCATGATCCTTGAGGTCAGCCGTAACTATATGTCCTAAATATTTAAAATGGTCCACTCTGTCTAGGGGAACACCATTGAGAAAAACTGGTGGTACATTTTCTAGGCATTTTGCACCGCTGGCTCCAAAGACCATGCATTGACTCTTGCTAACATTATATTTTAGCCCATGTCTCCCTGCGTACTCCTCACAGACCCGTACCAGCCTCCTCAGACCACAGACCGACGCGCTCAGCAGCACCATGTCATCAGCATAACTAAGATTGTTGACGCATACACCATCAACGTGGCAACCGACATGCTGACTGCTGAGCGCGACGATCAGCGCATCCATGTAGAGGTTGAAAAGGGTTGGGGAGGTCAATCCACCTTGCCTCACCCCACACTCAAGCTGATACGGTTCCGACATTGCCCCCGCCCATCTGACACTGTTGACCTGATGCGTATACCAGTACTTGAAAATAGTCACAAGTTCACGTGGCAGGCCAATACTGTTCAATTTCTCCCAAAGAATATCATACACAACCAGGTCAAAGGCCCTGGATAAGTCGAGGAAACACGCGTATACCGAGGTTCTACGATCCGTGTAGTATCTGACGGTATGCTTAAGACACAGTATAGCACTTTCTGTAGACAGTTTAGGTCTAAAACCAAACTGGTTATCGTGCAGACTTACATAGTTATTCAACTGTGTGTTAAGCAAACCGTCAAACACTTTGGCTATGATGGTGGCTAGAGAAATAGGCCTATAATTCGTTTTATCGGCTAAGTCACCGGTTTTGTTTTTCACTATAGGTACCACCACAGACTTCATAAGATCCGACGGCAGGTAAGAGTGGCTCACGCACAGTGAGAAGAACATCGCTAAGACTCTAGAGATATGAGGGCCAGCATGTTGCAGGTGTTCAATGCTGAGGCCGTCGTGCCCCGGGGATTTGCCTCTCGTGGTATTCTTAATAACTTTATCCACGTCTCTCGCAATAAACCCTACCCCGACTGCCTCGTCTGACGTCTCCGCATTGAAGACCCCACCTGCCGGCCCCAGAGGGGACTGTACAGAAAAATGGTCCCTAAAGACATCCGCAATGTCCTTATGGTCACTTACTCCATCAATGCTCACAGGAAGACCCGACCTAACATTTGCTTTGCTTGTACCTTTCCAGAATTTAGATCGAATTATAGATCGTGAAAAGTGCCATGTCGTAGCACCATACAGGCTTATAATAAAAATAAAAAAGACGCCTTAGTTCCTATTATGGCTACGCAGTCGAAAATTTAATTACAGCCATACACATTTTGATTTAGTTTTGAACGCACAAAGTATTGAAAAGCTAAATGTTTAGCAATTAATTATTGAATTTAAAATATATAAGAGGCTCGCCCCTATTACACGGGACTTAAAACATTGGTGGTGAAATGTGGGTGTACTGGTACACCTCTACCTAACACTTCAAATATTACAGGCGTGATATTATGATTATAGACAATTTTGCTTCAGTGAGACTAACATACATTATGTGAGTCTCTGCCGTACCAATATATGTATTGAATAAATAAAAGGGTTGATTATATTGAATGAATTACGAAGTACTAATTCCCGTCATCATTGCCAGTTAATTAGAAATATATTTAAATTACTCAGTTTTAACAATACTTACAGTTAAATAGAAAATAAACATCGCCAAACGGTATTAATTATAATTAATCAACCGAATCACAAATGGAATCTATTTGTGATTCTACTCAAAACTCACAAAATAGATTTGTTGAAAAGTCGTCAATTTCTGATTTAATTGAAAGCGGCGATAATATTAGCGGGGTGGTGTGGGAGCTGCCGGTTCGAGATAAAGGATTTGTCGGCTGCTGAGCTCAGGCATGTGCCGGCTAATCGCCCAGTAGGCCGGGCCGAACCCAGAGCCCCCTCGTGTCACGAACAGACATGCTGTTACAAAGACTAGCGACGCCGACGTCTGTAATTATGACTCAGACAAAACTAATCTATTGACGAATCAAGGGTGCTTTATTACTTTGCTCCTGTCAGATAAAGAAAAGAATTAGGAGAGCCCTTGTTGTTAAATTATTTACAACAATGATGGGGAAAAGTGTAAATATGTACTTATTACACTGTGCTGGCAGTGAGAAAGCGGGTGATTACGGCCATTCATCTACCTGCACAAGCCAGGGGCGAACATTTTAAATCATGGTTATGACGGGAGTGTTTCCGCGTTGCATGGCGGGAAGGTAATGACGGTGAAAGAGTCGACTATATTCTGTTGCCCCATTGCTCTCCGCTTCAATGACCGGAAATTTCAGATAAGTCCAGCCTAACGCCTTAAATATTCTTTCACAATTCCTATGTCACTTTCCCCAGCGTTCACTGAAACTCCCTGGATGTATAAATCAATTCTCTTTGTTGCGTTCTGATATTTTCAGAAGATATTCTAGGTGAATTTAATCTCGCGTCGAATTTGATTACTTGCACGTTATTCAGATGTGATATACGAATACAGTACAAAAGGCATTCAAAGCTAGAAAAACTAGCCTCCATTCGTTAGGCGAGTCACGGGCTGTTGACGGTAATAAATTTGACGGTTGAAACGGTAAAGGGTGCAAAATCCCTTTGCAAATGACAGGTCGCATCGCATGATCCCATCGACGTCCGAATCAAATAGCTTTCGTAGCAGCCACAGACAATAAATGTTTGTACAGCTAGACGTAAAACATGGTGGAATATTTACCTAATACTGTTTAAAACCCCTCAAATAAATACGTTAATTAACTCTGCCGTACTTAAAGTCAGTAATAAAAACGTCGATTAAAATTCTGCTTCTGGGTAGTTAGCTAGTTTCCAAGGCTTTCAGTTCGCCAAAGCGTAAAATGCATTTTATTAGGTTAGTGTGTGAAGAAAAGTCATAAAATCTATTCGGTGACTCTTTCACAGTGGAAATGTGAACTCGTTTTATTGGTAAGGGGAATTCCCAAGAAAGACACTTGTCAATTTCTCGCTAGTGAAGCTTTAATATTTATTTTCTGGCTATTTCATAATGTAAGCAGTATTATTTATTTGTTCACCAAAAATCGGCATTTGTTATGCTAAAGTTCGCATGTACCTAAAGCAATGATATGACCTAGGGTAGAGCACGCTTTTCTAGGAGAAATCAACTCGCTCGGGTTTACAAGAAGCATGCCACATATTCATTCTTAGAAGACAACGTTAAGGTACCTAATTCCTACCTTTATTCCAACCTTTCCTAACCTATTCTAATTCTAGCTTTCCCATCCAGATGTGTCCAAGTCCTCATAACGTTATAATCCCATTAAATCGTAGGAGGATTCATGGTCACAGATGCACATGTATGTTATCCAATAGCGCGTCGACGGAACTCCATACAAATGCAATTTTGCACAGAGAATGCTGACGTGAACGGAATGGCATTAGACACTATTGTTCTTTTGTTTGTTTTCAAAAATTGCTGAAAATTTTAAAGTAATGTGATATGAAATAACATAATATCACGCCTGTAATCCCCGAAAGGTAAATCAGGGGTGTACATTAAAGTACACCTACATTTTGTCAGGTATGTTTAAGTCCCATGTAATAGGGGCGAACCTATCGCCATCAATTGAGGTCAAACCCAGACTCCGTATTGAAAAATTCCTAATAGAAAAATCTAACAACAATTTGCCCGATCCGGGAATCGAACCCAGGACCTCATGCTCAAAACAAATAAATATGTGACTCGAAATAACTGTTTCATTTATCTCTATCTCTCTCTCTCTCTATCTAAAGTAATAGGTAAAGGCTCGTATTGCTCTACTCGTAAATCACATCAATTCACATTAAATGACTATTATCTTCGGTTAAATAGACCATTGTCACTAAATTACTGGCAAGGGACGCGTTGATTGTATCGATATGAAATATTCAGGACCTGAGCTCAAGTTACTCGACACGAAATCCATATCAATAAATTGATACACGAACGCATAACAGGTAGGTTTACATACATTAACTAACCTAGTCATAGTAAATTCGTTTATTATTACTGTAGTTAACGTACCTACTTCTTACTAAAGCCGTTTTCTAGAAACAAGCCCTCGAAAGTAACTATGTGTTTATCTTTAAATATTACGAGCTTTACCCTAACTTTGAAATTAATTCTTGGAACGATATTCCCCTTTTTTTATTCGATGTTCCCCCGGTGTAGCCTGAGGCACACCATTCCCACATGGTTCCGTCAGAATTGAAATATATTTGTCTTTTGCAATTCTGTTGCTCTTAATTTCACTAGTTTATTTGTGTTTAACTCGACTATTTTATTTTAATTACAATACTTTGTTAAACCGTCAAATTCTACGAAAAACCTGAAACGTTCAACATTCTCGCAAATTGAAAATGTAAATTACAAAGACAACTTATTATTTATCATCGGGATACGTAATTAAATAAAAAGTAAAATGGTTCTTTGATGGGGCGCTTTTGTCTGTCTGTGCAATATTCCTGACGTAATGAGGTAGAGGTTATTCCATTAATGTTATTGAAAAATAGTCGTTAGTGTGAGTGGCGTGGAGTGGTTGGGAGTGGGAGACTTTGGCTGGAACTCTCCGTATGAAGTTAATTGGATTTTTCCGTTTGCCGCGCGGCGTACGTGTGCTGTGTGAATATTAAGTGACTCAATAGTATTTTGAGCACACAACTGAAGATGCTCTTTCGTGCCTTTCGCGTAAACATTTTTTGTAATTACGTTTCCCTATTGAAACATTCAAATAGCTGTCAAATACAACATTAGCAAGGAAAAACTTTTTCGGAAAGAAACTTGTTGCTACCTGGTACCGGTAAACCAACATTTTCGTTTCGGTTGTCAAGTACCGAGTGTTAAAAATACGGCAAGTGGGATCAAGTTTAGTTGGAAACATTTCAAATAGTTTTAACTGAAATTTTACTTGTAGATTGTTTGACACCACGGAAAGGACGTATGGTTCCTTTGGGATAACAGGAAAGTTCCACAAGGCCGAAGTTACAAACAACAGATAATATATTTCGAAACTAAATTGTATGTTTTGTTCAAATTGTTTATTAATTGTGATATGAAAACAAGAACAAATTTTAATAAGTATTATTTATCGTCTTGTATTTCGATTTCCAAATATAAATGAATATTTGATTACAATAATCGGAATCTGCCTTATAAAGGAGCACCTGTTACACGTGCGAGCAATACGGAAATAATCACTGTTTGGTGATCATATAATGATTTTATTCAGTTGCCCTCCATCAAATTCAGAAAAAACTTTTGTAATTTCACGCGGCAAACGAAACACGCAGATTTAATTGAGGTGTCCTATTTAAAATCAAGCATTATTATAGATACAAGTGCCTACAAAACAAATCCACGGCCCTAACAAATGCTATGGCTATGTGTATTACCATTAAATTAAAATAGGGTAGGTAATGTGTTGTGTAACAGTATAACGTTCGGGTAAACTATTCTATATAAAGGTTTACAAGGGTATGGAATTAATTATTCCCAGTTTCACAGGTGAACTAACAAGGGCCGTGCAAACGTCGTGCGTCGCCCCTCATCAACACGGCCTAGTGTTAGTGTAAGACTGATAACTGGTTTATGTGACAATTTGCCTATTCAGTGACGCCGGCTGAATCACAATATTTTCTTGATAAGTCGCTTTATGAATATTAATATGGCTACCGTATCCGCGATACCTCTCACGTGAATGGAAGCGGTTTGAGTTCATGCAAAAGTGGCGATGTAAACAAAAACCAATCGTAAACCTGAGATGGTGAATCTTCATAATTTTGGTAACAACAAGCATTTGTGAATTTTTTACCCGAGTCTTTGACTTTGTAAATAATCTTGATTACACACTTATTAACATCATCTTCCTACACTTGTCCCTTATTTGGGGTCGAGGCCATACGTTTATTTCATTCATACTTTCCTGCTGGCCGTCACACTTATTTGGTAACACTAATGTTATAATACGTTTTAAGTCGAAAAAAGTTGATAGAGGCCAAAAATATTTGAAAGAAATACTTACCTACACATACAAAGTGGAAACTGGGATTTTTTCATAATTTCAAAAATTTTACAACACAATAAAAAAAAACAGACTAACAGACTCGATAACACTACTGGACACTGGTGTGATTAGCAGACTGGATGTAAAACTACAGATATGATATGTATGTATGTACTAATTATCAAGCTTTGTGTCAGGATGGTAACTAATTGTTATTTACTTTAAAAGGATCTCTAATCAGGTGTGTAGGGTTATGAAGAGAAATCACAGAAATTCAAGACTATTCATGTATATATAGCAATTTATCAGTGTAAATATACAATAAGAAACATAGGTTTATTAATAACACATATTTCTAGCACATATTTATTTTTCATTTATAATATAATATCAAATAACTTACATCCACAAAAAAAATAAAAATAATATAATTCAATTTGACAGTGATTTTTTTTTATAAATATTATCATATGGACAAACGGACAGCTTCTGCTGTCCGTTTGTCCGTCTATCTGTCAGTCAGCGGGCTGTATCTTCTCATAACCCGTAATAGGTATAGACAGTGACATTTTCCCAGAATGTGTATTTCTATCGCCGCCATCACAAAAACTATTAAAAATAAATTGAAAATGAAAACAAAATGGGGCTGGGGAGCGCCTTTTTGTTTTCATTTTCAATTTATTTAACTTTGTTTAACAATGTTTTTATTTTCAATTTTTTTAACCGGCCTTATGCGAGTCCGTACCATCGTAGTACCCCTAGCTAGCTTTTATTTAATTTGAAACTATACTTTATTTCATGTCCGCTTCATGCCAAACATTTTTGATTTTGACACACGAATGCTACCTGCCTTACAAGCGGGCGTATGGCACTAGACAAACCGAAAAATATTTAGTAACATGTATTTGATTACTTTTTTTCCCGTCTATGGCTCATAAATATTTTTTAGTCTTTGATAGAGACAAAACTATGTTTCGAATTGAATACCACTAATTTCTTGAACCAAAGTGATTGCGTTTGTCACACTAGCAATCTATTAGCAATGCAACGCACGCCACATTCCAACCAGCACTAGACAAAGGCCAGAATTGATTTCATTAAATCATCAATCATACTCTATTCCCCTGCACGGTTGATTAATGACAGCCTAGCTCTAGACTGACGAACACAGATATAATATGACCAGGGGTGCGTTTAAGTAAGCCGGCGGATTTTCGCCGGATAAAAATTAGACTGGCGAGGGTTCGCTGAACGGAGTCTTGTATCTTGTATCAATGTTAACTGTCAAATTCAATTGACAGCTCAGTTTGACAAACAAGTAACAACTATCTTGTTAATTTATCAACAAACAGCTCAATGTCAATGTCAATCTGACAGCAGACTAAAATTTAGCGAGGTAAAAAGGTCGCTAAAATTTATCCTAGTCAGGCGAAAACTAAAGTAAATTTTAGTCAGTTTAATTTTTCACCTCGCGGTGTGCTTGAACGGGGTGTTTGACATTTAGTCAGTTTAAATTTTAAACTGGATAATTGACTTAAACGCCTATAATGAGCACCATTTGTTATATTAACTAATATCTATTGGCGCGCGCTTCACGTGTTTCGTGGTCATGTAGATTAAATTGGTACTAGGAGTTTTTACGACGGACGTCATGTTTAGTCACTAATCTATCTACAGGGTGTCCAAGAACCTGGCGTCCAACTGGATTCCCACGATGCCCCAAGTTCTAACAGTACTCAGAAAAATATTTTAAAAAATCCACCCCATGTACTTACAGAATTATACTGATTTCAAAAAAAAAGGGGAAATGAGCACCCTGTGACATACTTTTGAATGCTGTGACTGCTAATGCTGATAATTTCGATATTTCTTGGAGGTTTTGTAATCTAGGGTATTGCTGTGTCTAAATAGAATGTAAAAATAATGTACTTATTGTACCATTTTAAAATAAAATATTATTTTAACTAAAGGTGATATGGAAAACTATTGAATTTCGCTACTTTGACCGACTGTAGTGTAAAAAAAATGTACCAAAATAGTGTGGCAAGTGACGTCAAATTTTGACGCGTTTATTCCTCTTTTTAAAAAGGTATAATACTTACACATTAATTTGAAAAAAAAAATTTTTGATAATATTTTTACTCAACAACCCAATTTTTACGAAGTGCCTACCTACTAACGGTAACTGTCGGACCCTTTCTTATCTTAGAAACTGTTATGTTACTACTATTATTTACTTCGGTTCCAAGAGTGAGCAAGAAGGAAATACACACAGGTAGATGGGTTCCCAGTAGAATAAAAGCAAAGAATGTTAGTTTAAAGATATTTTATTACAATAAATGTTCAAAATGTTGACCACCCGCGGCAATACAAGCTCTCACTCTCCTTAAAAAGGACCGCTTTATGTTTCGCGAGTAACTTTTTTGACGTATCACCTGCACTGCTTGTGTTATCTTCTCACGAAGGTCAGCGATGTCATTAATGGGCTTCGCATAAACGAGCTCCTTCATAGTTCCCCAGAAAAAAAAATCCAGCGGATTTAAGTCAGGTGAGCGGGCTGGCCACGGGATTGTTCCTGATCGCCCAATCCACCTGTTCGGGTATTGCTCGTCCAAAAACTCTCTAACGGATACGCGAAAATGTGCTGGACAGCCGTCGTGTTGGAACCACATATCTGGTGGGGTCTCTTCTAGTAAGTTTGGCAAATCATTTTGAAGAAAATTTAAATATGATTCGCCAGTCAAATTCTCGGGCATCTCAAATGGACCAATAATATTCCCACAGAGAATACCGGTCCACATGTTCACTTTGAACCGGTACTGGGATCTATCTTCTCGCATCAAGTGCGGATTTTCCACATGCCACTCGTGCAAGTTGTGTAGGTTCATGTAGCCATCCTTCTTAAATGTTGATTCTTCTCGATGTTTTTGCAGGATTGTTTCACAAAACGCGACTCGGCTCGGATAGTCTCGAGGTAAAAGACTTTGCACTCGCTGTACGTGGTAAGGATGATATTCTTCTTTTTGGAGAATACTGTGTGCTGTGCTCTTCGGTATCCCCGTATCAGCTTCTATTCCTCGCACAGAGATGCTTGGATTTGCCGACACCGCCTCTAAAACTTCATCGCGTATGAAGTCATTTACGGGTCGTCCTTCACCAGCTACTTGATTGGGGAACCGCCCGTCACATAGTGATCTGTGCACATTAATGAAAACTCGATGGTCGGGATATCGCGTAGCCCACGGATACCTTTCTCTGTAAAGTCTCGCTGCAGCTCGTCCATTACCTCTACATTCTCCATAAATGTAGTGCATATTTGCGTATTCTTGCGGAGTGTAGGTCGCCATGGTAGCACACACAAAACACAAACTGTCCAAACACAGGCAAAGGTCGTCGTAAAGAGTTCGTTTCAAAGTCCAGAGCACAAAGAGTAATCGAGTCCAATAAACAAAGCTTTAAATCGTAGTACGTGATCAATGGTAACAATAAGAGAGAGGTGCGTAGTAACGGCAGGAGGCAGTGACGCGTACTGACCGTACTGTTATCCTAAATAGCACGATCCCAGATAGCGTCACTATCTATCTCACTCGCACCTCTAACCTTTTTCTCCCTCACTCTTACCTGAATAATGGGGTACCATAAAGAAGAACCAGCAAATCGCAAAGATAGTTTCTGTCTTGCTCCCTCCTGTTGTAATAACGAATCACTATGGTGAGATGCATGCACATACCGTCCCTTACGGTCTAACCTGTTTTTTGTGAGGCCTGTTGTTATTTTTATGAGCATACAATAGTAATTCTTTAGAGGTTAGATTCAATTCGTCGTAAATTTTTCTTTCTAAGAATTCTGTAAGACATCGTAAAAATTGGGTTGTTGAGTAAAAATATTATCAAAATTTTTTTTTTTCAAATTAATGTGTAAGTATTATACCTTTTTAAAAAGAGGAATAAACGCGTCAAAATTTGACGTCACTTGCCATACTATTTTGGTACATTTTTTTTACACTACAGTCGGTCAAAGTTGCGAAATTCAATAGTTTTCCATATCACCTTTAGTTAAAATAATATTTTATTTTAAAATGGTACAATAAGTACATTATTTTTACATTCTATTTAGACACAGCAATACCCTAGATTACAAAACCTCCAAGAAATATCGAAATTATCAGCATTAGCAGTCACAGCATTCAAAAGTATGTCACAGGGTGCTCATTTCCCCTTTTTTTTTGAAATCAGTATAATTCTGTAAGTACATGGGGTGGATTTTTTAAAATATTTTTCTGAGTACTGTTAGAACTTGGGGCATCGTGGGAATCCAGTTGGACGCCAGGTTCTTGGACACCCTGTATACAAATAAATATATTAACGTGTGTTTGTAATTTCAAATAACAGCTTTTTACAGAATGTATATGAAAGTAAATACGGTACTTACAACATTTTTTTTTATTCTTGTCTGTCTGTCTATCGGTTTGCCTGTTTATGGACGCTAATCTCGGAAACAATCCGATAGTTGATGTTTTAAGGAGTAACTTAGGCTACTTTAATTTTAGAACAAGGATTAGGGTTCCGTGCAAAAATATTAAAAACCGTTATAATTATTAATAAGATACGATTTAATTAATTTAACGTCGCAGGAGACAGCTAGAATAACTACTCGTGAAAACAAGGGAATGTCTGAAGTAACTATAGAGTAACCGCTTCTGTTTCACCATTCGTATGGTCAGTAAATAACCTATAAACTTCAGAACCTACATTTTGGCACTTGTCTATGGTTTTTCATTTAGCTTTAGGTACACTTTCGATATATCATTTCCAAGCGAAAACGGCGAATAAAACACGGGCTCCAGGAAAATTAAAGTATGTACTAGTAAAGCATAGTCATCACCATCATCATCATCATTTCAGCCAAAAGACGTCCACTGCTGGGCATAGGCCCATCCCAGGTGTCGCCACGTTGACCGGTCACGTGCGTCTCGCATCCAGCGGCTCCCCGCAACCTTCACCAGGTCATGTAAACATGGTCACTTTAATATAATATCGTACCTATTTTAGAAGCACTGTCGAATGTCTTGGTATGGCCACATGATGAGGAGGGACGAATCGCATGTAAAAAAAGAGTTACGAATGTTATTGTTGATGGAAGGAAGAGGAAGAGGAAGACCAAGAACACGATGGATGGATTGTAAAATTAAAGAAAAAGGAGTAAGACTATGGGATGTAATATAATAATATATTACATCTTAAGCTATATATTACATCCCACGATTGCTGTTCACACTGTCAGATATATATTTTGGGTCAGTTCAGCTTCGGTCACTGCTGTGTCATCACGGTCTTTATCGAAAAGGTTCAATTCTGAGATGGGTACTTAGGAGATTGATTTGCTTAGTCAACATCTATAGTAACATAAAAACAAAATTTCCAAACATGTGATCAGTTGACACGTGCACACGAACATCAAAAATTAAACTGAGGGCGATGCAGGGGGAGGCGCGGTGTCCGGGGACGTGAGGAAAAATATACACCTTCAAATAATGACCTCTAAATATCGCTCAGTCGGTCGAAAAAATATTTATAGTTTGAGATGTACTTGTATATTATGGCAGAGTGTGAACGATCACGTACAATATGTATGACGAGCGAAAACATGTTATATGTTACGATTTAATATATATTATATTATATCCCATAGTCAAAAGCCGGCTTTAATTATAGCATTACGGTTGACAGAGGAGAATGGAAGAATAAAACGCGTTGCGCCGACCCCAAGTAACATGAGACAAGAGCAGGAAGGTGATGACTTTGGAAGGGGATTCTCACCCTGTTAATGTGATATTGTGAGGGAGGACCCTACAAAACCGAATAATTTCTAAAACTCGATGACACAATAATTTTTCGCGTCGGATTGTAAATACAGGTTGTTTAATTTTCGCGGGCATGCATTAAATATTTTCAATGTAGGTATTAATGTCGCATATCAATTTCCTGTGTGCCCACTTTTCACGTCGCGTCCAAATGTTGAAACATTTACAACCATTCGTTACATGTGAATCAACAGACGCGTAAAATTTCCGTCCACGTATATATGCTGCCAATTTTTTTCAGTATTTGAAAAAAAAAACAGTCGAACTGAATTTTTCATTCTTTTATTTCTTTTGTAGATTCAGCTGGAAATAGCTTGGTAGAGTATAGTGATGTGTTTTGAGGAAGTTATGTTAATACAATAGGTACACCGTAATGTGAAAGAAGATGAGGCGAAATAGGCCGTCGGAGTTGCGGGTTGTTCAAAAGAAATACCGCGGCCTCGACACAAAGGCCTAAGAAGGAACATAGGTGGTTTTTTAACCGACTTCTAAAAGAAGATGGAGGTTCTCAATTCGGATGATTATAAATATATAAATATATTTTTTATGTTTGTTCGGGCATAACTCCGTCGCTTTCAAAAATTCTTCTTTTGTTGGAAAGGATTGTTGTCCCAAATGGTCCGATATTTTTATATGGAAATCGGACAAGCGGTTTTCGAAAAATCAAAAAAACTCAAAAAAAAACTACAATGTCTACATTAATGATATTTTCGTCTCCGTCGTTTACGAATCGATTTGGAAAATTCTTCTTTTATTCGAAAGCCTATGCTTTCCTATTGGTCTCATAGTCACCAGGTCGGGATCAGATGATGGAATCTTGGCGAAATCGTGAGAACTCAGAAAAATGTACAGCGATTTTGATATTTTCTCTCTAACAAGCTGATCTGGGCCTGCAGTCTGTACAAATATAGCGATCGCTTTACGACAAAATTCGGTCGCAAAGCTATAACGATGCGGATTTAAGTTGGTAGCTAATACCGGCGGGTCGCGTCCGGCTCACGTCCACCTTAAATCCGCATCGTTATAGCTTTGCGACCGAATTTTGTCGTAAAGCGATCGCTATCTTTGTACAGACTGCAGGCCCTGATGGTAGAATGTATCTTATGTCCTAACCGACATCAACACGACCTCGCAAACTTCGGGGATTACAGGCGTGATGTTTTGTTATTCTACTAATAAATACAAAACTTTGCGAGACGTATTGATGTCTAAATGATAGCAAATGGATTGGGATTGTTGAAATCCCATGTCTGTGTATTGTTAATACCAGTTCATAACATAACATCACGCCGGTACGTTGTGAAGGGGTAAGCACATGTGAATCACTAAAAAGTAAAAAATATAAACTTTTTATCAAAAAATAAAACCGACTTCGACAAAAAATAAAACACAAAAAAGTGAAAAATAAACTTTAGAACAAAAATTCGTTTCTGAAGTCGGTGACTTTTGTTTGTTTGATTTATTTTTTGCCACCGCCTTCAGAAACGAATTTGTCGAAGTCGGTTTTATTTTTTGTTAAAAAGTTTTTAGTCTAGAGCGACGCTTTCGCTCTGCCCAGAGCGGAAATCATCAAATAACCCTTCTTTGATGATTCCCCCCCCCCCAAACTATAAGTAAATCATTTTGTTTTGTGTATTCCTGTGTAATTATGACTACTGCTAGGTATAAGTTAGAAGGTGCTACTGGGATACAGTGGGACAGGATCCATATAAATTACAACTTTTCGTACCTAGTTATATATGTAACTGTTAAATTAGGGGATTTCCCGTTCGATTTTACGCATAGACTTAATAAAAATAAATCAGTTTAGTAACAAGCAGTCATAACTCAAATAGTTGTTTACTTGGTCCGAGCTTAAATATAAAATACACGAATAAGACTGTCAGACTCAACATTCATTATTTAGACCACAAAATATACGAATAATATTTTTCTCTCGGCAAAACGTTCAAAAATTGTGGAAGGAGTGTTTCGGACCGGCGGCCTTGCCTGCGAGTTCTAGACCATCAATCATCATATAATAGAATTTAGCCTGCCAGTCACACAATACGTTTGTTGGCTGTGCTTTTATTTATATTAATGCCAAGTTTTTTGTGCTTATGTATGTACGTTTATGGTTTTGTTTGTGAACCTATTGTCTGTTTAAAAAAAATATAAACGATTAATTTCACTTTCTACGAGAAAGGCATGACCCATAACGTAAACAAATAAGCAATTTAAAAATATAACTAAATAAATAATATATAGATTGCATAAAAATATTTATAGAATAAGTACCTATATGAATAGAGATATATAGATTAATAGTATACAATTATAAAATAGATATAAGCCAACTTTTTTTTTTTTTTTTTTTTTTTTGGTGGGTGTAAAATCATCGAATAACCCCTACCGCTCTTGGGCAGAGCGAAAGGGAGTGTCAGACTTCTACTGACTAAAAACCACCCATGTTCCTTCTTCGCCCTCTATGTCGAGGCCGCGATAACCAGAGGACTACCCGCGGCCCCGACAGGCGTCGGCCCTTTCGGGCCCCTCCCATGTTGCTGACATCTCTTTGAGGCGCGCGTGGAACACGAACGCGCCGTCGACACGGCCTGTTTTCGTCGTGAGACGGACGGACGGCGAGTTAGCCCATCACTCACCGTCCACAGGCCCGCGTCTACGGTGGCCGGAGGTCATCGCGGGACCCCCGACGCCCGGAGCGCCTCCCGCGGCGGCTGGGACGAGAGGTTCTCTCCCTCTCGCGTTCCGCCACCTCCTTCGCCAGCATCACTGCTTCGCAGAAGGAGGCGACGGCGTCCCATTCCTCCTCGCCCCGGACCATGGCTTGCACCAGGGCCGGGCGCGAGAGGTCGCCGCCGCCGATCGCCGCTACGAGAACACGGCGGGGCTCCGCCCAAGCGGGGCACACCTCCACTGTGTGCTCCACCGTGTCCTCCGGCCGATCCTCGCAATGGTGGCATCCGGGCGTTTCCTCCCGCCTGATTCGGTGCAGATACCTCCCGAAACAACCGTGTCCGGTGAGGACCTGCGTCAGACGGAAGGTGAGGGCGCCGTGGCGCCTCTCAAGCCACTCCTCAAAGAGGGGACTTACCGCCACTATCGTGGCGTGCCCTGCACGGGGTTGCGACAGTCGCTGTCTCCATGCCGCCATGAGATCGCACCGGAGGTCTGTCCGCCGCGCAGCAATTTGCCGCGGCAGCGGAGTGACCCCCCGGCGCAGCGCCTCCGCGCGCCATTGATGCAGGCGCGCGAGGACTATCGCCTCCAGATCCCACGGCGGCAATCCGGCAAGGAGGTTCGCCGATATAAGCCAACTTCATAATAAAAGAAACGCTCTTCCGATCTGTACTTGCACAAACATTTGCTGTGCCCGACAGGGTCCATAATTGTGTCTAGAATTAATTTCCTTAACACATATTAATGTACATTATGGATTGCAATAAGAATTTGTGTTTTTTTTGGAGTGTGGGAAATCAACAAATGACTCCTCCTGCTCTGGGCAGAGCGGAAGGGAGTGTCAGACTTCTACTGACAAAAAACCACCCATGGTCCTTCTTAGCCCTTTGGGCCGAGGTCGCGGTATCTCGTTCGCACAGCCCACAGCCCTGACGGGCGTCGGCCCTTGCGGGCCCCTTCCAAGTTGCTGACATCTCTTTGAGGCGCGCGTGGAACACGAACGCGCCGTCGACACGGCCTGTCGTCGTCATAAGATGGGGAGACGGCGAGTTAGTCCATTACTCACCGTCCACCCGTAATTTGGTTATACTGAATAACTCGTTTGTCAAATGGCCGCAATGCGAGTGCTGAGTTTCTGCTCAGTTGCAGGTCCTTGGTTGAATTCTCGGGTCGAGCACAGTGATGCTGAGTTTTTTCATCAGGAAGTGTCAGTGGTAGCCACGGAGTCTATAGTTTTACCCGGTTAGTGGCAATAGGTTCTCCATTACATGGGACTTAAAAGATAACTGGGTGTCTAAAATGGCCGCTTTAGCAGATTAATCATGTTAAAAATTAAAAATTCTTAAAATGGACTTTATAGTTATAGACTTAAAGTCCATTTTAACTATTTGAAATTTTTAACGTGATTCATACTAAGATTCTGCGTGGATTCTGATAAAGCGGCCATTCAAACTCAAACTCAGCTCAAACTCAAAGCATTTATTTCAATTAAACCATTACTGGCACTTTTGAATGTCATAAGAACAATTCATAAAACAAAACTACGAAAAACTACGAGTGCAATACGTCATTCCGAAAGCCACCACGCCGAACCACACGCCGCCGAATGCCCGCAACGACGAACACTGCAAGCAAAAAAGCACGCAGCGACGCACACCGCAACAACGAATGCACGACACCTCGAATCACGGAACAACGAATGCACGCCGCAACGCGCAACCGCCACCCCGCGACCCGGAGCCCCGCGCACCCGCCACCACGGCACGCGCCGCCGCGCGCCCCCGCACCCACAGCACTCGCCGCCGGTAACATCCGGCGCCGCGCAACCCGACGCAGCAACCCCCGAAACAACGTATTGCACTCCTAAGCTACAGTCACAGTCACAAGGCATAATAACTTGTGAAAGTACTGTAGTTGCCAGTTCCCTAGCGTAGATCTCTATGGAGAAGAACGGGCAAGAAACTCCATGGACACTCTTTTAAATCAAAATATTGTTACGAAATCTTGGTACATTACATCATTCATGTTGAGATGGTATATTATGTGAGAACTATGTAGCAAGACGTGCAAGTTAAGAGCGTCCGGAGTAAAAAGGTATAATAAACAAATCAAAAAAAAATATGTATATATTTATAAACCATGGCAACTAAGAGATGACCAGTCTCCACTGACAGCGCCCGTTCACGAACATGACGCATGGATCAGCACCATTCAACTCAACCATTTTGAAGGGAACTAAATGATCCGACACACGCGCCACCATCAGCGAGACATTTGAGTGAGCATGACATTCTCTCAGCCACCAGGGCATCGTCATTAAAAATAATATATCTAAATCTCTACAATAACTTCACATGAGATATTCTAATAAAATATAAAATAAGGTGGTTAGATCGGATAGTCGATTTATCGAAAAAGGTTGTAAGCTACATTTATGTGACGCAGATGAAGTTGCGTGGGTCAGCTAGTAAAATAAAATAAAAAAAAAATAATGTACCATGGCAACTAAGAGATGACCAGTCTCTACTGACAGCGCCCGTTCACGAACATGACGCATGGATCAGCACCATTCAGCTCAACCATTTTGAACGGAGCTAAATGATCCGACACACACGCCACCATCAGCGAGACATTTGAGTGAGCATGACATTCTCTCAGCAAAGTCACTCAGGGTCAGTCGTCAAGGGCAAAGTCACTAAAAAAAATAACTAAATGTAAAGAGTGGCTTTATAGTACATAGTACTCACACATGTGCTATGCAATTATATAATATTAAGATATCGAATCTAAATAACGCAAAGATATTTTTACAATTTTCTCTAGCTTCTACAATTACTTCACATGATAATCGATTTATTTGCCCCTATGGTTGTGGAGCAGGACCAGCATTGAGCCAAGCATTTTTATCATCAATGTAATCCCCCAACTTATAGTATGCTTGCCTACATAGTGTGCGTTTTATACAAGATTTAAATTTCGTCTCATTCAGTTGAAGAATGTGAGGGGGTATTTTATTGTAACATTTTAAACAGTACCTACCCCATGAAAGATGTGTCTACTTTAGCTAGCCTGAAACCTGGCTGAACTAGTTGGTCCCTATTTCTCGTATTATAGTGGTGTCTATCACCTCTTTTGCTAAATAAATGCAGATTTTTCCTAACGTACATGATGTTTTCATAGATGTATTGACAAGGTACTGTCATGAAGTTAATTTCCTTAAACAGCTCTCTCAGAGAATCGCGTCTTCTTAGACCATATATGGCTCTAATGGCTCTTTTCTGCAGAATAAATATAGACTCGATGTCTGCAGCCCGTCCCCATAGTAAAATACCGTATGACATAACACTATGAAAATAGCTAAAATAGACTAGTCTCGCGGTATCTACGTCAGTAAATTGACGGATTTTCCTAACAGCATATGCTGCTGAACTCAGCCGTCCTGCAAAAGATGTTAAATGCGGACCCCACTGTAGCCTTGAGTCAACCGTTATCCCCAAGAAAACAGTCTCATCTACAAACTCTAGTTTTTCTTGATTCAATACTATGTCGCAATCAGTACTTTTGACGTTTGGTAAGACATTTAAGACCCGCTGGTGTTATGGAGGATAACTATTGGGTACACCTCTGTCTTCCCTTCGGGGATTACAGGCGTGATATTATGTTACTTTGCCACTATCAACTAATGTACAATTGTGTATGCTTATCTAAGTCTAACATGAGATCAACTCACTAAGCTATACTTATAAGCAAATCGAAAAATAATTTCGCCAAAAGATTTTTCTTTCTTATTTATATCGAAGCTTTGTTACTTTTGTTTATCTAGCTCTATCAATTTAATGATTTGCAAAACGTAAAGTCTTATTTATTACCAGAAATAAAATAGAATATAATAGCGTTGCACGTCTTTATATTTTTGTACATCAGCAGGACTATTGCGTATCTTTTAAATGACAGTGGCTATCATATAGTGTACATCAAATAATGTCAAATGGTTCCATTTTGTACTAAACTATAACCAATTTGACATTTAATCCATGGACAATATGATAGCCACTGTCATTTAAAAGATACGCAATAGCCCTGCAGAACTACCTAACGGTGAAGATATCGTGACCGAGTAGCGGTCTGGATCAGTAGTCAGCAGAAGGTCTAAGCAATTGGCTGTGTGCGATTCAACATCCGGTACCCTCGTTGCTCCTTGGACCAGCTGGGTGAGATTTAACGCAAGCGCTAGCTTGTGCGTCTCTCGGCCAGCATGGTCTGTGCACTGGTATGGGAAAAGCCACTCCTGGTGGTGGGCATTAAAATCCCCCAGTAACACAAACTGAGCAGAGGGGTACCGCTGCTGAGCCGCATCCGCCGCCTCACTAAGGTACTGTGTAAGCCTGGTTGTCTCCATATCACCGCTATGCGAGCGGTAGACACTTGCATAAATAATTTTATCTATGCCAGTGTCTACCAGAGCCCAAAGCACAGAGAAATTGGAGTCCTCAAGGTTGCGGAGACGCCGATAACAGATGTCGTCTCGGGCGTACATGCATACACCCGCGCGTGGTTTGAACTTGTGCTCCAGGGTATACCCTGGGTATAGAAGGTACGACACGTCTGACGGACATCTGATCTGCGTCTCCGACAAAAACAAGAGAGCTGGTTTTTCAGTCTCGAGGTGGTGATGGACTGCGACGAGATTAGAGTGCAGACCTCTGATGTTGCTGAGGTGCACTTTAAGTGAGAGGGAGTGCAGCCGCTGTTTAACCTTACTCTTTTTGTTCCTTGTCATGTTGGGAGTGATTGAAGGAGAGGAGAAGGAAGTAAAAATGAGGCTCCACGCTGCTAACCTTCACGCACGCACTGGGTGGATGGTATCGATTGGGGGACTAGTCTGGAGACTGCGGGGACGCCCGAGCCCCCCCGGAAATGTCCATCGGGCCCTCTCATCTGGTCGCTAACCAGCACGATGGTGCATTCCGGGATTTTTCGACAGTTGGTAGGGCAGCCTTTCATATGTGGCTAGCACACTACTTGGGCCCCCAACTACCTGCGGTCGGCCAGCGGTGCACCGTGCCTCGGATCCCGCTACCCTCCGCGACTAGTCTCCCGATACATCCGTACCAGTGCGAGCCAGATTGGTCTGCCTGCAGTGGAGCAACTATTTCGACCCAACTCCTCAATAGGCTACACTGGGCATCGTACCGGAACACGGCTAGGCCGTTTGGCGGTACGTCTTTGCCCGGTGGGTGGTCGCAAGCCTGCGGTCGAAACCTACCACCAGTTATGTCACCTGATTAGCACCACCCGGGGACCACGTGTAGGGATTCGCTAAAGGGTACCTTTCCTACGGACGCGGGTGACTCGGCCCCCAAAAAATTAATTAATTAACTATGCTTGCTTTTCAAGCTATACCTATATCAGTTCCATTTTATCCAGTAATTAAATTAATGAGTTCGTAGATAATGACTGGCTTCCATTTATACGTCATCCAAATACCTAATAGTGGCTGGCTAGTGCTTAGCTTAATTCATTTTAATCTATTTCATGTTCTAACTAGCTGATTCCCGCGGCTTCGCCCACGTGGATGTTGAAAACTTGTCAATTCATATTCTGAAACCGTCGTCGAGAACCACTCTATTCATTGGTGAAAACAGTATGAACATGTAAAGTTCCTCAGGTATAAAATTGTTGCACTAGTTCTTGAGTTTATCGCGAACAGACAGACAGACGCGGCGGAAGACTTTGTTTTATAATATGTTGTGATAGTGATAAACCATACAAACATAAACCAATCCTCATCGAAATCCTTCAAAGTAAAAGTATAATGAATTGGCTTTTGAAATACTTAGGTCTAATTTTTCTCTCGCTTTGACCGCGCAGAATTATACCACTCACTAAAGTGTAATAACTTTGTTGAAAGAAAAAGTAAAAAGTTGGTCCAGCTGCTTTCCAACTCAGTTAGGCAGTGCGGTCGGCAAAGGATTTGAGAGAGGTCTCAATTACAAAGCTAAAGAAACTGTTTTTATTGCATGCGTTTCTTATTTATTTACTTTTTTCTTTGGAACTTTTTCTTAATTTTCTGTTTTATTATATTTCTCCTAACTTTATTTTCTCGAGTAGGATGGAAGATTTACAAAACAGATGCTTACTTGGTCTACAGTTTCCTTCTTTGTTTAGCTTTTTGCTAAAGTTCAAGTTTTTTTTCCAACAAGTTTGCTTCTTTGAAATGTAATTTAATGTAGAATTGATGTTGATATCGACTAGATATTGTATTCATACACGCAATCAGCGGCGCGCGTTTCACATTCGTGAAGTTGATTACGATCAACGACTCCCAAACAACTTACCCAGCTTATAATAAACAGAGACACGGAAAATTATTCACTAACTTTAGCCTGAGCACAAAATTTATGGTACGTTTACCACGAAATTTCTGAACAATGAACGACTCGCTTGGGTTTTAAGCTTTATAACTTTGCTCGTTGTGGTTTACGATTCAGATAAGCAATATCTGACAAAAAGGTATTGGATCGGACAGAACACAGATCAACAAATTCAGATTCCACAAAGAGTTTCCTGTGCCCGCTCGAAACTGAGGAAACTATGCAGAGTTTACGTTTACTGTAACTAAACAAATCATTGTTTTGAAGAATTTATTACTAAAGATTTTTCGAATAAAATAGATATTCATTGAGCTTCCGATAAAAATATTCGGGAACAGTGCTTGATGTTGAGATTTGATCATAGCATCGACTCTTCGAAAGTCGAGTACATTAATATGTATCTCCTCGAGCGAATCCGAATCTTGAGTGAAAAGGAGCGCCGCGAGTGATTCCGTCCCTTGTTCACACCAAAAAATACCAACTTGTGATTTACGTAGCGGCAAAAGCCACACGCCGACTGTTAAGTTGTATTGTAATTTGTAGGACTATTTTAATGTTTCTTGCTTTAATATTGAAGGTAAAAATGCCCTTGTGTAAGTTGTTTTCTGCCTGAGACCTAATGTAAAATTTCTACCTAACTATTCATAAAACCACCGAGGCATAAACGATCAATAGTCCTAGAATAATATAAATAGCTGCATATTATTATCTGCTGCTCATAAAACATACAAAGCTCTGATAATATCTATACGTAAATATTATATACCATTTATGTATTCAACATGTAAACACTCGTTAGGGACGTATCTACATTCGCGTGTATATCATAGTCTCTTTGACAATAATGACACTTCCGACTCGCTTTAGATACGTTTATTTAGGCGTGGACAAAGCCATTGTAGATCGTCATTCTCTCACCCTAATGAGATATAAACATTATTATCTGCTTTCCCAAACTCCACTTGAGTCCCTCTGGACTGCCCTTTAGATACGGGCTTGGAATTCCGTAGCTCGCCTCTGTGACATCTGATGAGTAGGATCGACTGCGGACGTATAAAAATCGACGCTTTCAATTTCGGTTCGGAATTCCATTTGGTTTTTTAGTGGCCGTTGGATAACATTCGTGAACGGCGTATAAAACTGTCAAAGCGATTTTCGGGTAGTCTTATTCACAGAAAAAAGGAACGAAGGACCCTTACCTTCCTATTATCGGCTCAACTATGTTTTTTACTGAATTGAATAGATAGGCCATACTTTTATCTAAACTGGAAAGCCAAACAAGCCAGTGACCCAAGTGCATCGTCCATTAAAATAGGTGCATTCAACGTTAATAAATTAGGTTTAGGGTCCGTTCACACAGACCGGCTCGAAGGGGAGAGCAGATTTATTATATCGTTTAAAACAGAGTTTTGAATAATTGTTATATGACTTATTTTTACATGTCACTTATTTTCTTATTGATAATTCTTGACAGCAATCCTGACGCGTGATGACATGTAAATAAGATAAAAAATTTGCTCTCCTCTCGAAGCCGGTCTGTGTGAACGGACCCTATGTCTTCATCACCGGCTCATTAGCGGAGCATGCTGCTCTCTATCGCGATGGCCGCGCATGGCTGACCACGTTATGCACTGCTGGCCCAATATACGCCATTGAACGCTTACTATGTCCCGTCCGCTTCAATAATTCACCATTTGACCGATCATTTGATTAACACAGTGATTGTGACCCAGGACAATGGAGAAGTTCAATGATGTTTATAACACTATATTTGACTGAATAGAATTGAAATATAGATCAAACGTAGGAAATTGGTATTTTTTAAATTCACCTGCAAATTACTGACAAATAGATAAATAAATAGAAACCAGATATATATTCAAATTGATAAAGTACCTACTTACTTGTCTACTTTTTCTTGGGTTTGTTTTGTTAGCCACACGTCAAGAATAAATAACGTAATGATAATATTTTTGGATATGGGTTTTCTTGAAACTGCAGCAGTAACTTTGTTTTTCGTTAACGTAATTATTAGGAAAGTAGTTTTTGAGTCAAATGTTAATTGACATATGAATGAGCGTTAACATATTGTAATTATATTGTCTGGTGCCACGGAACCCATTGTTTGCGAGTCCTAGTCGCACTTGGCATGTTTTTTTAATTATGCTGATTTGTAGATTAAGAATTAACACCGGCGAAGTTAGCACTGACATCGTAACTTAAGTTAATTTGTATCAATCTTAATTACAACGATTCTGGGTATCAACTTATCAAGCTTTAACCATTGACTTGAACTATTCTAAAACAAATCCATTGAGTACAACATTACTCAATGCTTTTACATCTATTAACAATTTTAATCAAATAAATACTTAATCCCCGTATTGTTATTGAAAATTGTACTCGTTATTGAAAAACTCCAATGTCAAAGTACCTCGCCAACTGAAATTAAAGTGCTGTCCACATTTAATATACAACGATTTCATTTTATAAATGCCATCTTCAATCTACAGCAAAGGATTTCGTGAAAATATTAATATCTTGCCATTACTCTTTTTTAAGTTTTGTTATAGATGTTTAGCCAATCATTTTATTTATACAAAGTTCTGCATGTTGTTTGGCCTGTTATTTTTTTAATTTCTATGTCAAATTCCCTGGTAGTTACAGAGTTGTGGTGGACAGAGTGAAATACCTAGGTACGGGTAATCATACCAAGATAAGTGATAGGGCATCATCATCAGCCTAGCCTTATCCCAACTATTTGTGGTCGGCTTCCTGTCTGACCGGATGCAGCTAAATACCACATTCTTACCTGAGTTACTGCCCATCTGACCTCCACAACCCATTTAGTACTGGGTAATACGTTATCCCTATAGTAAAACTGGTTGTCAGACTTTCCGACGCCTGGAACTCTGTATGTAATTGGTAGTGCCCATCCACGGACTAAATCAGGTAATTACCTAAGGCTCTACCTAGAGATCGACCCGTGCGTCTGTTATTGTTTAGCCTCGAGCTCTAGAAAAATTATGTCAATTTCTCATTGACAATCGTGTAAGTAGTGTACTCGTACCTACATGTACTTAACTATCAATAGTGCTAATTAGTGCATTGGGAACAAAGAGACTAGGTCCACTGATTGAACTGCCGTAGCGAAGCCCATCTAGAAATAACATGATTTATCGCTGACAAAGTAATCCGGCTCTAACTCTACTTCCATATTCTATGCAACTGATATTTATGTTGATTGTGAAGGCTAGCTAGAGAGAATATTACTGTTGAGATGACGAGTTACACAGACAGCGGTGGCCAAGTGGTGGCGGCCCTGACTTACGGACAGTAGGTCGTGGGTTCGAACCCAGGCAGGCGCAATACTTTGTGTAATTTATTTCATCACCGCTGCTCACAAAACGGTAAAGGAAAAAATCGTGAAGAAATCGACATGTCTTAGAACCAAAAAATTCGAAGACATGTGACATCTACCAATCCGCACTGGGCCCGCGTGGTAGATTTCAGCCCATTCCCTTTCAAAAAGAGAGGAGGCCTGTGTCCCAGCAGTGGAGACATTAATAGGCTGTTGATGATGATGATGATGATGACGAAGCAATCCATCATAGAGAGAGATAATAATAATAAAATAAAGAGTGATAGTAGTATTGAATTATTTTGAGTTATGCTTACGATCCACCTGTAGCAACAACTTGTTGAGCAAGCTTTATCCAAGAACAATATATTCTGGTAAACAATACATTGTTCTTGTTTAATGTTTTTATATAAAATTATCTATACTTTTAAATAACATTGTCATGTCACAGTGTTAGTTGCCATACTCCACGGAAACGTCTTGATCGATTTTGATGAAATTTTGTGTGTATATTCAGTAGGTATGAGAATAGGTCGTAATCAATTTTTCATACCCATAAGTGATAAGGGTGGTCCACCCCCAACACTTTTTTAGTCACACATCAAAATTTTCACAGGAACGAAGTCGCGAGCATCAGCTAGTCATTATTTAAAATCTTGACAGTTAACTTTCACTTAAATACAAAAAAATGTAAAGAAAGAAATATTTTTCTTATAATCCTGTACCGTTTCATTGTTGGACAAAGGCCTCCTCAATACCGTCCAAAAGCTCTTTTCCCGTGCCTCCTCGAACTAGAAATTATTGTCCGATATTTTGTAAGCTAAAGCAACATGAAGTGTTTTACCCTTGAACCATATTTCCTCTAAGTAATACATGAGTGAAGGTTATCCTTTTTTGAAGGGTTGAAGGGAGCGCGCCGGCAAGGGTTGAGGGGCGCAGGGGGTGCGGGGTCTGTCACCGGATGTAATGCATTGATGAATAACTCATAACATAACTCCCAATAAGCTGTTGAATGCTTAATGTGGCTCCACGAATGTAACAAGGTCAAGCGCAATTTTCGTGTTTTTCCTGCTCTTTTACATATAGACGGAATATGGAATCGTTTTGTGTTGTCATGCCATTGGAGATGGCTGTCAGATAATGAAGCTATGGAAGGCGGAGTACCGATTGCTAATGCCCTGGTTGGAGACCTTACACGAAGGGACACAAATGATCAGAAGCCAACCTCATATGTTGACTTGCGAGACGGCATATTTTAGAGTTAGGTATACTCTTAGTTATTTTTTAATAGTTTGTTAAAAAATAACTAAGAGTATACCTAAGTCTAGCAGAGAACTGCGATAAGTGGAATCGATTATTAAATCTTCTGTTGTAACCATGGCACAAAATCTTTATGAGGTTATAATAATAATATGCAATTTTACAGTCAGTCGACGACATTATGGGGCACAGCTGGGTGATAAATCGAATACCTATACCAGATACCTATCCCTTCGTGTGTCGGAACGTAGATCGAGACACAATAGCTTTTTAATTGTTTCTGTTATAAATGCCCTCACATTTTGACATGACGCACGAATAAATGAAGATATATAGATAAAAGTCATAGCTATAATTGTACCAAGCCCGAACATGATAGCGAGGGGATATAGAGGTATAGGTTGGTTGGGAGTTTTTCAACCAGCAAAGCCTATTTTTTTTTTTTTTTTTTTTTTTTGGTGGGTGTAAAATCATCGAATAACCCCTCCCGCTCTTGGGCAGAGCGAAAGGGAGTGTCAGACTTCTACTGACTAAAAACCACCCATGTTCCTTCTTCGCCCTCTATGTCGAGGCCGCGATAACCAGAGGACTACCCGCGGCCCCGACAGGCGTCGGCCCTTTCGGGCCCCTCCCATGTTGCTGACATCTCTTTGAGGCGCGCGTGGAACACGAACGCGCCGTCGACACGGCCTGTTTTCGTCGTGAGACGGACGGACGGCGAGTTAGCCCATCACTCACCGTCCACAGGCCCGCGTCTACGGTGGCCGGAGGTCATCGCGGGACCCCCGACGCCCGGAGCGCCTCCCGCGGCGGCTGGGACGAGAGGTTCTCTCCCTCTCGCGTTCCGCCACCTCCTTCGCCAGCATCACTGCTTCGCAGAAGGAGGCGACGGCGTCCCATTCCTCCTCGCCCCGGACCATGGCTTGCACCAGGGCCGGGCGCGAGAGGTCGCCGCCGCCGATCGCCGCTACGAGAACACGGCGGGGCTCCGCCCAAGCGGGGCACACCTCCACTGTGTGCTCCACCGTGTCCTCCGGCCGATCCAACCAGCAAAGCCTTCCTTAATAATTGCTTAGGGTCAGTTTTTTGTTAAAAAATATTGTCGAATCGAATGTATCAAAGTATACAGAGTGTAAACACAGCCGTATACCAAGCATTCTGTACCTACATCAAACCAAGTACCCCTACGCATTTTTTTTGACACACAAATCTCATTTTATGGTAAAACTCAATGCAGCCCTCTTAAAACATTGTGCGAGTAAATGCTTTAAATACTAAACGGGTCATGGAGGTAATTTAAGTAAAGTTATAACCCGAAAAATATACAAAAACAGCTGTGAAAAAAAATTAACAGCCTTTATAAAGGGTGTAAAAGTACCCTTAACGCAAACGAAGAGCACTTGTTCTCCCCACCACTGCGAATATTTTTTTGTTTTAGACCATACCTGGGAACCCCATAGTTTCGGAGATATTGGGGATTAAAGTTCCACAGCTGTTTTTGTAAATACTAGTTTTTCAGGTTATAACTTTACTTAAATTACCTTCATGACCCGTTTACTATTCAAAGCATCCATTAGCACAATGTTTTAAGAGTGCTACATTAAGTTTTACCGTAAAATGTGTTTTTTCATCATATCAACATCCCACACAAATTCTCGAGTAAAAACATAAATCATCGCCACTTTAATGTGTACTGGAGATAACCTATAACAAAAAATATTAGCACTTTGTCGGCGTAACTCATTTGTATATTCATGCTCAATTATAGCTTTCTAGTACTAACTGCGGTACTCAGAGATATTTAATGATTACTTAAGCCGTCACTTAGTAAAGATTTGACATGATTTTGTATGACAAAACTGTCAAAACCTTCACTTAGTGATGGTCAAAGTAATCATAAAAGCTCTTTGAGTGCGGCAGTAAGAGTCTTTGAGATATAGTGTGGGCGGACGGACGGACGGACAGACAGACAGACGGAGGTGGCGAAACTATAAGGGTTCCATGTTGACTACGGAACCTTAATAAAAATACTACTCGAACTTTCAGAGCTCCCTCTGTGCCTCGAAAAGCATGTTAATCTGTCGGTCCCGGCTGCCAATTGTAGATCTTTGACAGTTGTTACAGGTAGCCAGTGGCACACTAGTTTATCAACCAGTCTTACTGAAGGGTATCGCACTACATAGTATTAACCGGGTTGTAAAGGCGAGAAAATTCTGGTATTTAACTGCATCGGGACAGACTGGAAGCCAACCCCAACATAGAAAAAACGCAACAAAACGTCACATTATCTATACACCTGCTAATATAGCGAACCTATTAGGTACTTTCCGACATCAAAATACTCCATTTGACTTTGTTAGCAATCACGTTTTCTATTTCAAATCCCTGGGGTCAGTATAAGGTTTTCCCACATTAGTCCTCACTAATCCTACAGAAGCTGCTAATACTGTTTATTGCGATCTTTGTTTAGTTTTTGCGGTCGTGAGCCGGACATCGAGCGCTTTATAATCCCAACAGACGTCGGTTCCTGCAGTTATTGTAATAAAATCAAGTCAATAGTAAAAATGTTTGTTATTTGTAAGGTTTTTTTTTTGTTGGAGTTATGGCTTATGTTAGATCTTGTGGTGAATAAAATCATCTTAAATACGATTATAAAACCGTAAGTTTGCGTGGAATGATGTTTGTCTCAATCACGCCAGAACTACTGAATGAATCTGGATGACATTTGGCACAAGGATAGCTAGTCCGAAATAGCAATACTTTTATCCCCGAAAAGAAAATCAAATTTTCCACGCAAAGGAAGTCGCGGGCAACAGCTTTAGATACATCAGATTATTCGCGGTTACAGTTTAGAATAAATATTTTTTCATGGAATTTAAGGATTGATAGAGCTCTTCTTTCCTAGTAACATAATTATTCTAATACTCGAACTCTTTCCCACTAAAACTTAATACATTTTTAATTAAAGTTAATCAGATTTTAAAGTTCCGCAGTCTGTACTTTGCAGTATCATTTACACCATAACAATTAATATTAACTCCGGGCTATGCTTGCAGCAGTTCGTATATGCTATTGTTCGTTTATGTGGTATAAAATACTTCACGATCGCAGTCCACCCGGCTTAACTGGTATGGCACCAAAAAGCCATTGACTTAAGTATAGAATGAGCCCGTAACCTCTAACTTTGCTATTAAGCTTACTGCTATAATTAGAAGAATCATTGTTAAAAAAAAAGCAGATCGTAGAAAAAATAGAGAAATTTCTTTCGTGAATCTTCACGACAGGCTGTTTCCAAAATTAATGTTTATTTTAAAAATGACGATATTCTTATTAATGGGTACTGAAAACGGGATATTTGCTTCGTTTACATTCCCGTTTAATATCCGTGTTCAGTATTAATAATAGTGTTAGTGACCATATCAGTTCAAAAACTAATGACAATATTGTTTAAACTACATATAAGTCTACTCAATATTTCAAAGAATAGATATAGGTATCTTTACCAAATGGTTCACCTGGGTGACCCAGGTGAACATTAGACACTAAACCATTAAACAATAAGAACAACATAATGTTCAAAACACTTACCTACATAACTACGATATATAATTTTTGATTTTTCCTCCTCTAAAAGTCGATCACATTCACATGTCCTTTAACGCGTGAACCCGGTCTGTTAAATCAAAATGATTTTTCTAGAGCCCTGTGTTCGACAGGCTCAGATACCTAGAATTCAAATCCGAATAAGACCTACATTTGTGACAGGAAGATAAATGTGTCAGCATTTTTTGGGTTTGTCTGAAAAATGAGCCGACTAGAAGTATTTACATTACATTTCGAACTTCTTTCAAACTTTTACCTTTGACATGAGCGCAATGCGATCATCCTACGCACACAGCTGACCCGACAAGTCACGTCCACATATTTAAGCAACGTACCTACGTCGAACTAATTATGCTAATATTTGTGTTGCGCCAACGATATAAATGCGGTTGGATAACCTGTTTAGGGAATCGCCTCTGAGACTCTTGAAGCGCCCTAACCAAACTAACAGAATCTGACCAGAATACTAATCGGCCGCGGCCCTCACTTAAATATTCAATGAAGATCTAGCCTTTTTGGTAACTTAATTATAATCAATATATTAATGAGAATTATATCCATATTCAATTCATGCTTATGGTCCTGTTATTTTCGGACTCTTGACAAGATTAGGAACTTAGGTGCGTAATAATGAAATTCCTCCCATCAAATTATAGATATTTCGTTACGTGTTAGGGATACTTGGGATAGGTATTTTTCGGATGGTTCCTTCATTAATCGGCAGGTTTGAGGCGTTTACGAGTGCTGTGAACGTTTTGCCTTGTTCAATAATGCTTATAAAAGGACCGCTAATTATTTAAGTCGTAGTTAATAACATAACATTACGCCTGTAATCCCCGAATGGTTAGGCAGAGGTATACATTATAGCACACCCATATTTGGCCGGTTACATTTAAGCCCCATATAATAGGGATGATCCTATTGCCATTAACCGAGCACAAATCCAGACTCCGTGGCTGCTACCGAGAAATGTCGGATTGACCCAACAGCATTTTGCCCAAACCCGGGAATCAAACCCAAGACCTCATGCTCAGCAGTCGCGCTTCCGCCTACTACGCCACGAGTAAATTATGGAATTAATATTGTCATTAGTAAGTAATATCATGTAACACTTCACTTCTCGCTCTGTATGAAATGTCGGCGCCGTAAATTGAACGGACGAATTGAATTTCACAATAGGCGTGACGACATAGTCAAAGAATCAATGATTTAATGATATTAGGGGAAATTACATACGAGAAGGATTTAAAACACTGATTTAGTTTTATTTAAAAAATTAAGATTAGTAAGATTTTTAATAAAATAAAAGATTAAAATACTGATATCGGCCATTTTGATTGAAACACCAATCATAGCGCACTACGTCACGCCAATGTAAACATCACTAGCTGTCACTAGCTCACTATGTTGTTTTGTTGCCGATTACGCATTTGGATATTTTTTTTTGTTACTACAATACTTTGTGAACATCTTTAGCAATGGAATCAGGCTTTTAAAAGCAAACAGTTCAAATTTGCCCAGGATAGATTTACTGATGTTGGGCGATTTCCTTGGGTCAAATAAAGAATTTTGCTCGTCCGAGTTCCGAAATGTGAAAACCTCCCTGTAAGTAAATTTTGTAAGTATCTAACACTATAAAAATACAACAAACTCGTTTTGAGCTTGTAGGAGTTTAGTTTATTTTCACTTTCATATGTTATTTATACAATAAACTTGTCAGTTTATTTTTGAGGTTAGGGGTGAATCTTGAGAGGCTCAATTTATGATGTCCGGAGGTATCAAGTACCCGCAGCATTGAAATAAAGACCCAAAGTATTTTTTTTACGTCTTATCACTATAGTATCTAATTGATGCACAATAGTTACGCTTTTTAATTTGGGTGTAATTATCGAAAAAAAAAACGAAACGTCACAAAAATTGATAACCCTGGCGCGTCCTTTACACATTTTATAATGAAAGAAACCCGAAGTCGCCAATTTATAATTGTAAAATGATCAATTTCTGTAGTTTTTCAATAACTAGATTAGTATGTGTTGAAAATAAAAATATACAGTTTTTATTTTATCCCATTTTTTTACATAGAAATAGATTTAAAGTTTTGTCCAGAGCTAAACAGTGATTCCTGTGGCGCGCTACATAACTAGACATAGATCGCTTGTGGAGCGGTCGCGAAGCGCAGTTATTCATTCTCGTGCTAGCTCTAGTCGCGCTTAAAACGCCGTGGTGGAAGGTCGCGTCTCACTTTGCCTGTGGACGAAATTACGAAGGCAAATATTTGATTCCCCTGGTTTTGTTTCACTAGGTCATTGATTACCCTGACGTCGTAAAAAATTGTATAAGTTTTTTCTCGGATATATCTTTACTAATCTTTTTTATTATTATTACTAATCTTGTTATTATTGATTTACTAATCTTATTATTATTGCTTAGAACTTTAAACTTTTTACGTAATCGATAAAAAACAAACTTTTATTGATTACCTTGGTGTTGATTCCCTTGGCGTTTTTGCCAGGGTAATCAATATTTTCTAGTTCGTCTAGTACATTAATTTGTTAATTCCAAATTGCACGATCTGCTCAGACAGTATTGAGTGTTTTTTTTTTGCCGGGTTATCCAAGTATTTATTCAAATAAGTTATAATCCGTTTGTATCGCATCTTTATGCAATTTATACCTATTGCATGCAGAGATTACCAAAAAGGACATACGTGTGCCGTGGTCCCAGATTTCCTGTTAATAAGAACATTTGACGACCTCACTTTGTGGTCTAGTGGTTCGAGTACCGGACTGCTGATCACGTATATATTTTTTAAATTGTGTCAACCAAAGAAAGGTTCCTAATTTTTGTTAAATTTTTTATTATGTTTAAAAAGAAAAGTTTTGTTTTAAATTTTTATTATTTAGTACTTATGTAGTTTTTATTACCTGACTGCGGCGAAGCCCAAAAGGAGGGTTATGTGTTTGACGTGTATGTATGTATGTATGTATGTATGTATGTCCGTTTCTTTGTTCCCTCATAACTCCTAAACGGGTGAAGGGATTTGAATGAAATACAGTGTGATTCTTTATAATGTGCACATATCGAAATGGGGGAATCTATGCTTAATTTTATCGACGGAAAAATTATTAAAAAAAATCTAAATATTTTTTAATATTTTATATGGAATTTTTAAAAATTTTGTCTGCTACTGTGACCCCAGTGTAAACAAAACGGTGTAACTTTTAAACTAAATTATCTATCGCGATGAAACAAACTCCATAATGATTGGAAGCAATTAGGCGTCCTCGTAAAATGAAAAATTGTGGAAAAAAACTACCCTCAATTGAAAATAAACACGTTTTTTTGATCAAAAAAACTTTTTTTTTTCATAACTTTTTACATAAAATTGTTTCATCGCGATAGATAATTTAGTTTAAAAGTTACACCGTTTTGTTTACATTGGGGTCACAACAGCGGAGAACATTTTTGAAAATTCCATAAAAAATATTAAAAAATATTTAGATTTTTTTAAATATTTTTTCCATCGATAAAATTAAGCATAGATTCCCTCATTTCGATATGTGCACATTATAAAGAATCACACTGTATACGTCGTTAGATTCGTCTTGATGGCGCGAGTGTCACTGGCTACATTAAAACTAAAAAACAAAGAAAAATTGGTTGTTTTTGGGGCCATATCGTGGCTTTGAAAAAATAAAAAAAATCCATTACCATCGAGTAGGGTATCAAAATGAAGGGTTTTAAACGGAGATTACAAAACTATATGACACTTATATGTTTAAAATACATTCAAAGTCACAAATTCCATAAACAAAAACAAAAGTTAAATTATCTGCAAAGTATTTTACACGACCAACGAAAGAACAAACACAAAAGAACTAAAAAGTTAGAAATAAAAAAAGTACTTATAAAACTAAAAAACCCGACTGAAAATACTGAAAAGCAAATAACAAGCACATTTTAAAATAACAAAACTTGGAAGCAGGCGGGGTCCATTCTATTTTCATTTCATAATTTAATATTCAAATAAACCCCGCCTGTTTCCAAGTTTTGTTATTTTAAAATGTGTTTGTTATTTGCTTTTCAGTCTTTTCAGTCGGGTTTTTTAGTTTTTTAACTACCTACTTTTTTATTTTATCATTATTACATACTTGTGAATAAAGTGATTGATAATTAGGTGAAAAAGTGCCAATAACTGAGAACAAGATTATTAAATAAATAGTATGTTTTATTACTTATCTTTGATTTAATTTTGATTCCCTTGTCATCGCATTTTGATTCCTCTGGCCCAATAAATATGTTTTTAAATATCTTTGTCGTGCGTCGATCAAAACTGACCCCTATTTGATAAATGTATTTATAATTCGGCTAAAAATCATACCAAACTATAAATTGTAAAAAATAATAATAATAAAAATGCCCCACGGGAATCAACTGAATATTCTCAATCTCAAGATTTACCCTTAGCTCCTTCGCAATTTGTAATAAAAGTTTGCTACTGAGTTAATAACCAACAAAAGGACTAAATTTCTGTAACTACAAAGCATGTACTAGTATCTTTTCTCATAGTAACAACCTACTATCATAATCACCGGGTCAGCTATGCAGGTCCAGAGGACAACATTTTTGGCATTCAATGTAATGCTAAAACTATTGCTATTGATGTGTTTTTACACTGAGGCACCGCACACCACTTATAAACTTTGTTATTCATTTTTAACACACGAATTATGGTAATGTTTGTTTTAGTTTCCTCTAGCTGCGCTTTGACATTTCCATGTTTACATAGGCGTGACGTCAGACCCGACGCCATGACACTGCGAGCTGTTTTCGCGCTCTATTTAATTTTTTTTTCAAAAATGGCTTATATCTTCGTTAAACTTTACTTTATTACTGAAATAAAGGTTTTTTCGTAAATAAAAAAGATGTACCCACATTACGGAAGAGGATTTCAAAATCTTTCGTCATGCCTATTAATTGATTGTTAGGAACGTTTACTGAAACACCAGTTTCACATTCCAGTTCGTTTGTAGGTACGGGTATCTAAACGCTCACAATAATTCATACATTTATTAATTAACTTTCAATACTTAAGAATAGAGTTCCTTTCAGAATTATTAAAACATAGTTAACAGTATTTCATAGCCGTTTGCCGGCGTTCCATTCATCTCACGCATGGATTCAGGGAACTTTCAAACCACTGAAACGTTAATTACTTTACTTTTTGTTAGCCTCGACCGCTCAAATTTGTTGAAAAGCTACTCGCTACTAACATGTGAGGGTTTCAAATAATACTGCGTGACTATGTTATATCAAGATTAAAGTTTGTCAATAAAACTGATGAATGTAGGTAAATTCGGTTAAAGCTGGTGAATTTTATGGTTTTAATCAGGTGCAGCTGATATGATTCGATTTGGAGTCAAACCAATGCCACAATCATGAGATGAGTTGCTGTGGCTGGAAAATCTGATAACACAGATTTGCGACAATTTCGTACACTAAAATAGTTATTTCCAATATTGAGAATATTCGATATATTCGTCTACGTCACAATAATATATATAGCTTACAACCATCCTCGATAGATCGACTATCCAACATAGTAATATTTTTTCAATTAGCTTTCTAATGTTGAAAGAATTTTCAAAGTAGTCTGAGTATTTTTTGAGTTAAATCTTAACAAACACAAAATCGAATCTTTCCTCTCTATAATATTAGACAGAACCTTAGATTACATTATTAAAGTGAGAATTACTACCTTGTTCCTACCTATCTCTTACTGTTAAATATACAATCATCATCATCATCATCAGCTTAAATTGCTCCTACTGCATGGGATTCAAACCTCCTCTCTAGGAGTGGGATGGGCTATAATCCACCACGCGGGACTAGAGCGGATTGGTAGATGTCACATTTCTTCGAATTTTTGGTTGTAAGATATGCCGGTGTCATTATGATGTTTTCCTTCACCGATTTGAGAGCAGTGGTGATGAAATAATTTACACAAAGTAATGGGACCCCGACTTACGAACAGTTGGTCGTGGCGACCAACTGTTTGTAAGTCGGGGTCGCCACCACTGGTCACAAAACAATATACAATAACACCTTGTAAATATCATGGTGCAGTAAATATTTTGAATTTGAATTACGCGGAGGCTGGGGACGCGAGGGCCGGCGGCGGACCGCGTAATTATTTTGTCGCGCGGACATTTTAACATTGGGATATCTTCTAAGATATTTGTTGAAAATATATAGAGTAAAAGGAACAAATATTCTATATTAAATATCCGTTCTAACAAACACATTTATTTAGATATAGATTAATACTATATGGGTTAAATAAGCTTCGCATAAAATAATTCTATTGAACCTCTTTTTTTTTTTTTTGGCCGGTGTAAAATCATCGAATAACCCCTTCCGCTCTTGGGCAGAGCGAAAGGGAGTTTCAGACTTCTACTGACTAAAAACCACCCATGTTCCTTCTTCGCCCTCTATGTCGAGGCCGCGATAACCTGGACAACCCCTCCCATGTTGCTGACATCTCTATCAACGCGCCGTCGACACGGCCTGTTTTCGTCGTAAGACGGACGGACGGCGAGTTAGCCCATCACTCACCGTCCACAGGCCCGCGTCTACGGTGGCCGGAGGTCATCGCGAGACCCCCGACGCCCGGAGCGCCTCCCGCGGCGGCTGGGACGAGAGGTTCTCTCCCTCTCGCGTTCCGCCACCTCCTTCGCTAGCATCACTGCTTCGCAGAAGGAGGCGACGGCGTCCCATTCCTCCTCGGCCCGGACCATGGCTTGCACCAGGGCCGGGCGCGAGAGGTCGCCGCCGCCGATCGCCGCTACGAGAACACGGCGGGGCTCCGCCCAAGAGAGGCACACCACCACTGTGTGCTCCACCGTGTCCTCCGGCCGATCCTCACAATGGTGGCATCCGGGTGTTTCCTCCCGCCTGATTCGGTGCAGGTACCTCCCGAAACAACCGTGTCCGGTGAGGACCTGCGTCAGACGGAAGGTGAGGGCGCCGTGGCGCCTCTCAAGCCACTCCTCAAAGAGGGGACTTACCGCCACTATCGTGGCGTGCCCTATTCTATTGAACCTAACATTTAAATGGTAAAAAATGGTTACAGTGAGTTAATCTTAATAGATAGATATATGCTGTAGCGGACCTTTTTGTAGAACTTTAAATAGGAACATTTCCATCATACATCACATTTACATAACTTAAACCATTTTCGCAGCGCATGCAACGGAAGCTCTCAATAAGGAATATCGTTTCCCGTTTGTGCAACATTTTTCATTTATGCTCCTCTCCTTTTGGTCTTAGCATGATATTATCTCGATAAATGGACTATCCAACACAAAAAGAATTTTTCAATTCCAACCAGTAGATCCTGAGATCTTAGCGTTCAAACAAACAAACAAACAAACTCTTCAGCTTTATAATATTAGCATAGATTATAATATTAGTATAGATAAAAAGTTCGTCACTGCATTACACATTATTCAGATAATTATTAAACATTATTCAGTAGTTACACCCATTCAGTGCATTCATGCAGTTTTAGGAATTTGCGGTAAGGTATTCGGATACTTAGTTGAGTCTTGAATGCATTGAATGATTGCAAATTCTTTATACAAGCTGATAGTTTGTTGTACAACTCTGCCTCTGTGTCAATTGTTTTTGCCATATTTTGTTCTAATTTTTGGTTAAAATTAGAAAACTAGCTCTGCGAGTACTGCTTTGGTTACTTTCTTTTACTTCAGTTAACGATAAATAAAATTGGTCTGTATACTTTTTACTAAGAACCTAGCATAGCTGCAGATTTGCTTGGCTGAATTTATACAAAAGGCCGTCCAACACATTGCCAGTAACCAATACAAAGCAACACCTCCAATGCGAACCTTGTTAAACTTGCACGCAATATCTGAGAACGCAGACTCGATTTAAGTCGTCAAATACGCCTCAAGTGCACTATTACGCCTCACAGTTCCACAGTGGCACTACACACGCGACTACATTCCTTGTCAATTCCTTGAGGACCGCATTGCAGCATTTGAATTATTTATCAGTTTCCTTTGTGTTACATCCAAAACCAACTATTTCGAAGCTCCTGATTTTCACGGGTATCTTTTTTATTGTTTTGTTCACCAATAGAGGTATGGCCACTGAGATTGACGTGGCTTAATCAATGGTCGCTGTGCCAGAATCACACATGCTGACTGTACCCGAACGACCCTCGTCTCATTTGCCATTAGACTAATCGTTTGCAAACAATTACCTCGCAATTCCATCTAGAAGCAATAATGATACGCAGAGAGAGCGAGGACCGATTTCGTTTACCATATTTTCCTAGCACACCTGCAAAATGAAACACAAATACAATGCGAATTGAAAAGCATGTTGCAAATAAACAATACCTTATGACTGGGCGCCTACTACAAGCTCGACCGCCGCCGTTCATCCAATATATTGTGTCCTTACCAACATATCTACTCGTATAGCACTTACATATCAACAACACACAACATACTTACTAACATACTTACTTGTTTTTGTTTACAATTACTCAAAACACTTCCAGGAGACTTGAGAAAACTTTCCATTCACCCATAATTTGTGATATTTAACTTCTTTTTATAAATAAATGTTATCCTATCAAAACATTTCTTCAAAGCTACATTTTCCGGAGTATTTTATTCATTTTCGATTAACAAAGAAAATAAGCTGTTTCCTTGTACAAAGGTGCGTTACTTGTTATTATTTGTATGTAAAGCTTCTCCCCTCAGGTTGAATTTATGAAGTAATTCGATGATGGGGATACCGTAAAAAGTGGCTGAGCCATACTCGACGCAGCGTAACAAGAACAACGATGTCTTTATGAAATTATGTTTTGCCCCGCGTTGAGTGGCTGACGTTGACAAATGACGGCTACTTCCCATTTGGTAAACTTCCCATTTCGTAAACCTCAAACTGTACCTACTAAAAAGTTGCGTTTGGTAAACATACATTTCATACATTTAGTCCCATTTCGAAAACATTTCAATAATTTTTTGTGTTATATCCCATTTGGTAAACTTTCAGATGAAATGGGTACAGTCAAGTAAAAAAAGAAAAACGAAACTAATGATAACATTGTCATTTATTTTGTTAAATATTTTTAATCACAGGTACAATAGTCGGATTATGTGTACGTATGCCATTTACACATATTGATATTTAAAAACAGAAATAAAAAGTGGGGTGTACAAATAACTTTCAAAAAATTTAAGAAAAATCACAGTTCGATTTGACTATTTCGATGACAAGTTTTATTTTTTTAATAACATAAGTCAATCTAGATGCGAAATCAACTTATATAAAAAAACAATAATCACAGATTTGGTACTATCTTTTTATGTTAATGTACATTAACATAAAAAAATACATACGAAATCAACTACTTATAAAATATAAAAATAAACAGTCACTGATTTGGTACGTTAACGTAAAAAAATACATACTAAATCAACTATAAAATATAAAAACAATAATAATCACAGATTTGGTACAATAACATAAAAAATACATGCAAAATCAACTTTTAAATATAAAAACAAATAATAATCACAGATTTGGTACAATAACATAAAAAATACATGCAAAATCAACTTTTAAATATAAAAACAAATAATAATCACAGATTTGGTACATTAACATTAAAAATTACACACAAAATCAACTATAAAATATAATCACAGATTTGGAATATTAACATAAAAAATTTACTACCTACACTACAAAGTTAAAAATCAATAAATAAATTATAAAGTGATACAAGCAATTCTTGATAATTCGTTCAAACAATTTTCCAATGATATTTTTCCACTTTTGTAATCGCCGAGAATATTGTTAATTCGTATATCATTTTGGATAGATTTTTTCTTCGTTTTGATATACTTTCTACATTATTATAAAAGCTGTAAAAAATTGTTATGATTAATTAAAGTAATAATGTATAATTTTTATCATATGTGTCGCCTAAAAATACAGGTCATTGAAACAAAAATATGTACCTTTTCAGAAGATTTTCATAATGTTTAATATTGCCTGATATCGTTTCGAAAAATAAAAGAATTGATGGCCTTTTTCCAATTTCACTATTGAAACTCCAATTCCAAGATTCCATGAGGTTTGTAGTGCGGTGTCTTTGTGCGTAGCAGCACCAAATATTCATCATATCTTCATTTTCCAACCACTGATCCACAAAGTAATCATTGAATTCAGTTATAGCTTTTTCTTCAAAACTGTAACAGAATTAATTCGTTGAAGATTATGATACGAAAAACCATATATTACCTAGTTTCTAACGCATAAAAATGGCTGTAGAAAATGGCGGTAGAAGAAATATCCAGAACTAAACGCGTTCATTTCAATACTGCAAAATTAATTTACCTTTGACTCATAACGTATAGCCATCCATCGTTTATGTCTTCTTTTGGTAAATGTGCCAGAGCCATACATAGTTTGACGTGATAGTGAGATTCTTCATGTTGTAATAAGCCAAGAGATTTTGCCTTTCTTAATAGCGCTCTGCCAAAGTGAACAAAACACCCCTTAACAATTATGTTTGGAAATGTCTTTTTAATTGCATTTATTGGAGCTTTTTCGAAATCCAAGGTAATAATATCGGCTGTCCACTCTGGTAAATGAAATTTTAGTTTGTAAAACAGTCTTTCATATGTAGTTTCTTCTTTGTTTGTCAACACTGCATAAAAAAATGGTACAATATTTGTCCCAGTTTCTGTACTTCCTATGTCTCCGTGTACAACGTATAGTTGAAGAAACGGCTTTGCACAACATTTGAACGTTCCGTCCGCAAAGTAGTGACGGACGTCATTTAAATGTGCAATTGCACTCTTTGAACCAAACACAATCATTCTATTTTCACCGTCAATCTCATCAAACAATAAATTGTCTTTAAAACGGTCAGGAATCACGATTTCTGTAGAGTTAGAGTGCTGAGATTTTGTGATTCCTAGTTGTCTATTTCTGTGTCTATACAATCTGCTTTTAACTTTGTCAAAATTTGGTAATTCTTTAATAATTTCATAACCATTATCTTTCAGCTTTTTAGTACATTTCCTGTATGTAGCTGGAATCGACTTCAGATCTTCACATATAGTTTGTTTACATTTTTCGATGGCTACTTTCACTTCATTTTTTTCAAAATTCGGAATACAAGAACTGCAGTGAGCATTTTCTCTTAATACATGGCTTCGATTTGAATTCAAAGTTACACTTGCTGAACATCCATCTTTTCTATTAACACAGCGCCACCAACTTGAGTCCTTATTATTTTTCTGTTTATAATATTGATGCCCAGCGCGTAATAAAATTTCACCGCCTCGTGTACTATTAATAATTTTTAAATTCACTGCACCACTAGAAGATCCCTCACCCGACATTGCAACGACCTTGCACTATGCATAAAACGAGTGAACTGATAAGTTAAACCCGGTAATAGATATAATTTACGTATACTTACTTATGTCTATCTCATTCACACCTTTTGTTTAAAACGATGGTAAGGACAATAAATCCCTACCTGAGAACCCGCTCGGTGCTTCTTTTGCGGGAAAAGCACGTGGTATTTATACTTACTTATGTCTATCTCATTCACACCTTTTGTTTAAAACGATGGTAAGGACAATAAATCCCTACCTGAGAACCCGCTCGGTGCTTCTTTTGCGGGAAAAGCACGTGGTATTTATACTTACTTATGTCTATCTCATTCACACCTTTTGTTTAAAACGATGGTAAGGACAATAAATCCCTACCTGAGAACCCGCTCGGTGCTTCTTTTGCGGGAAAAGCACGTGGTATTTTTAGTAGCATCGTGGTATTTTTACAGACTTTAATACGTTTTTTTTACTTCTTCTTGATCAGCCATTCTTTTTGATGGTCGAGATACTATCTCAAGACTGAAGCATTTAAAAATATATACATCTCTAATTTAATACTAATTTGACACTGACTGTACCGTACAAAAATAACAATACTAACAAAGTTTACCAAATGGGATTAAATGTATGAAGTAACGAAATGTTTACCAAACGCAACTTTTTAGTAGGTACAGTTTGAGGTTTACGAAATGGGAAGTTTACCAAATGGGAAGTAGCCCAAATGACGCGCGGGTTGTTTTTCACTGTCAGATCGAAGTGACATGTTTTCCCGCGACTGTGAACTGGAGAATCAGTAAAGTGAAATAAGCTCTCGCAAAAACATCGTAGGCTCTGCTGATAGATAAATGACACAATATTGTTAGTGCTACACATGCTCTATATATAACCTTAATAAAAAAAGCAAGCACAAATAATATTCCAATCCATAAAATGAGAAGATTTTATGTACAAAACTTATACGACGCAATAAAACGATTGACATAAGTAAGAGTAAACTAATGCGAACAATCACAGTAAGCGATCCGTCTATTGATATATTCGAGCGAAGGGCGCCCTTTCCTCTCTGGGATATCTAACTGTTCTCCACTAGTGATATAACTGATTGATAGACTCAACAGCGCCCTCAATCTATCTAAGCCTGATGACATCGGCCGATATTGCGACGCATCGCTGCACCCTCTTGCAAAAACTAAATCGAATCTCCGGGAGCTGTAGGTACCGCCGAGACTAGATAGATACTATCTCTAAAAGAAGGAAATTGATGTATCAAATGTGTTATTTGTTAGTATGATGCCTATATGTACGTTTTAGGCATGTATTCGTTCTTTGTTCGATACTATATTCCGTATTTCATGCTAGGAGTATGAAGCTGCGGAACACGACGTGGCCGTAACGTTGACGTAAACAAAGGTCTTGGCATCGCATAAACAGACCCATAAACATATTTCTTTTGCTCAGAAAACGAAATAGCTATCGAGATTCCGTAGTAAAAATTCGAATGAGACCGCTGTTATTTATTATTTAGGTGGAGGACAGATTTATCGCATTTTTGGTATTAACAGAAAGTGAATAATTCTAGGCTCATCATTTTATCTGTGAAATATGACTTGACAAAGTTAAGTCTTTAAAAACATGACCTGCCCAAGTTCTCGGTACCCACGGTGTATTTTTTACCACAGAAAACATTGGTCACGCATATGACGAGTAGATACAATTACCCGTTATAGATTAAACACCATTATATTGACACCTTGCTATTCTTTATTATAGAAAGGTACGTGTAATTTTCTTATAATAAACACTTAGAACGCCTTATGTAACTACCATGACATAGTACATGGTAGGTACATTAGGCAGAGAAAACATGTAGCAATATTACGAGCAGGCAATTCAATAACATTATATAAAACATGCCATGATTGTCCATTACGCAAGAACGAATACATTCGTTACAGCACGGGTGGAACAAAACCCACCCAAAAATAGACAACCCTTTTCTGCCATGCACGTTGATATTATAAGATCTTACTAAGGGATCATAAGTAGGTACGGACGACCCTTTCGTATGTACATCAAAGTCTACCTGAAATATTTGAAAATCATGGCATCATAGATTATTGGGATATTTTGGTATTTATGTAGAAATAGAAAGGTGGTACCGGCTGCTATGGCATTCAATCGAATTGATTCATCTGAATACTAGTATTGTACTTGGATTGACCACAACTCACTTAGCATTTTACCCAGATAACTTTGTTAAATATTTATATATGTGTTTTATAATGCTCTCGGTATAAATACTTTAAATTATAGAAAAGACCAAGTCAAAATCCAATATGGAATTGAGAAGATTAGATCTACAGGGGACATACAGACACGAAAAGCGACTTGTTTTTTATTACGGTACTGGTGTGAATTCTCAAACCTCTATTCATTAATTCACAAACCTCTTTTCATAAATTCACAAACCTCTATTCATAAATTACATGCCCCCCATTACATGGCACAATACCAATAACATAACTGGCGAAATGTGGGTGTACTACTCGTATATATAATACGTACATCTCTGCCTTACTCTTCGGGGATTACAGGCGTGATGTTATGTTATGTCTATTCATAAATAACTAGCGGACGTCACACGGTTACACCCGCGTAGTTCCCGGTCCCGTAGGAATACAGGGCAAAAAGTAGCTTATGTTATGTTGTTGCTTATGTGGGTGAATGTAGCTTTCTAATGGTGAAAGAATTTTAGAAATCGGCGCAGTAGTTTTGAGTTTATTCATTACAAACATACACACACACAGACACACAAAAATACGAATCTTTCCTTTTTATAATATAAGTGTAGATAATATGGAATATTCCCAACCAGTAAGTGCACACATTGCACATCCCTATAGCACTCACAATGTAATACCACTAATCTACTAACAACTCCATCAAACTGTGATCACAACTATGTTTTCAAACAAGAAGTGTTAGTGTATACGATATTAGTCCATTATCTATCACTTAAACATGGCGAGGGGACGGATGCCCATCTAATGATTATCACATATTGCTTTAGTGCGGACCAGCGCCGGAGTTAACTCGCTAATATCGCATTAAAACCATCTCCCGTTATCTGTTGGCCTCGGCTAGCCCGTCCTGAAATAATCCCGGACTCCGGAATCTCGATCCCGTGTTTACCAAGGATTACTCGCGTCTCTACGAGGACGATATAGGTTAATTTACAATATTGACTCGTGGTCTATATTCGAGCTTATATTAGGTAGGAATTTTCCAATGTCCTCGAACTACTATGAAAACATTCGAAGGTAGATCAATCACTCACTCAGTTTTTAGTTGTCAGTTTGCGAGTCGAAATATTTTTGTTGGCACCCAACGTTTTAGGAAAACAGCAGAATATTTGTCCGGAGTTCTGAAAACGGAGTCTACATACGCTCGGTCAACTTTTGGCGTGATTTGTGCAGCATTTTTATTTTATTAGTTCCTAATATTTATTTCATAATCAACAGTTTGATGGACGATGTGTTCCGGTCTACCAAATCAGGATGTTGGGGACAAACCGCAAACTTTATCTTGCGACGTGTAATCTGTTGCTCCCCATTAAAATTGTTATCAGTAAATCCTAGAAGCAATGATTTTATACATGTAATTTAAATAAAAAATATGCTGTCTGACAGAAATGGAAACAAAATAACGTATTGGGTGCACAGCCACAGAACAATAAGGGCCTCCCAATTCAACAAATCTCTCAATACAGAAAAATATTTGTAATCTGATAGTGGGCGACTATCAGATTACAGGTATTTTTCTGTAATACTATCTCGGAATATGAATAATATTTCATTCATAACAGATATTCCTATAACCCTCCTTTCGGCTTCAGTGAAGTTGGAAAGACGTAACAAGCAATGGTTCGGTTACGTCATACTTATTAGACATACTTTCTGATACGGAGACAAAGCAATTTTTTTCAAGAAAATAAATGACTGCTATACTTTTTGGGAAGGTCTGAGAACGTCTATTTTCTTTATTAAACGATTGTTGTGGTTTAGTATGGCGAATTTATTGCATTAGTTCGGCTTTGGCGATCTTAATTTTACTATATATAAAATATTCTGTCTATTCATAAGGCAATATCTTGTCTTGAGGGCGGATGTAGCAAATGCTGCACGTTGTTGTTCATGAACTGCAAGAAATTGTGTTGTCCAGGTATTAAACTAAAGGAGAGCCAGGGGGTCCTGTTATTAAAAGCCACCTGTAGCGCTTTTTGTTTTAATAATAGTAATCTCGTTGTATGGTTAAAGCAAATCTGATAGGTAAATATAATATTTGCTTTTAGCATTAGGTCCGTTTCAGCAATCCTCGTAATGCGATATTCAAATTATACCTTAAATTTAGTTTAGAATTTAATGCTATTATTGCAGTTATGATCCCAAAGCTCTGTGCTTGAAGGGAGATCGGTATTCATCATAAACTTTTGCCAATACCTTTTACAACTAGTTTTTAAAACTTCTGCTTTACAAATATTTTCTATATGAACTAGGATTATTCTGACATGTGAGACGGCAAGCTGCGCCTCGCAGAATAATTCATAACTGTCACCGGCTTACAAGCGATTTACAAAATGTTATAAATGAATAGAAATGTTGCCCGCAACTAATCTAGCGAAATAAATGAATTTAACTTCCCCACAACAATCCAGCTTCCAGAAACTATTACGGAGAAGAAATTTTAAGCCATGAACGTCTTGTTGTGGTCGTTTATATCTGAAAAAAGTATAAATTGTTTTGAAAATAACGTCACGCCTGTAATCTTCGAAGGGTTAGGTAGAGATATACTTATTAGAACACCCACATTTCGCTAGTTAAGTGTGACTCCCGTGTTATAGGGGTCGAGTGTATTGCCATCAACCAGGACCAACCCAGACTCCGTGGCTGCTACTAAGAAATTCCTGATAGGAAAAACCAACAACACTTTGCCCGACCCGGGAATCGAAGCGAAGACCCCAAGCTCAGCACTCACGCTTGTGACCACTAGACCAACGTGACAATCACTAATTTGTTTTGAAATAAAAAATATGGCATTCAATATTTATGGCATTTGTAAAGCTGATCCCGAAATCGTGTATATGTATAGTGTACGAAATTGATAATTTACATAGGTAAGGAGCTGCACAAAAGATGTCTGAAGTCTGAATTTGTGCCCGGTTGATTTTAATAGAGTCCTACCCATGTGATACAAACTCAATGGGGTGTACTTTTTTACCTGCGTCTCTGCCTTCGGTAAACACAGACGTGGTGCTTTGTATGCAAAATGAAATCAAAAGGTACGAAGAGGTCATGCCTATATTTCCTATTCCGATGTTCGATAGCCTGATCCCGAAACCTGACAGTGTCTTTCTTTCTCAATCTTATTTTCACTCGCCCGGCTAACGAATGCGATTTGAAGGATTCGAAGTACGGATTACATTCAAGTCGGGTGATTCTGAAGGCTGAACCAAATTGTGAGACCAGATGGTTTGCAGTGTTTTTTGTTAGACAAACAAGTACTTTGGTTTAGAATTTGTTTCTATTAGGTAGATATTTTAAATTTAGAGCGAGTAACACTGCATGAACGGTATGGACGGACATGTGACGAGAAAGAACAAATCGCATGTGACTAAAACAGAGATGAATATAAATGTTGATGGGTGGAGAGGGAGAGGAAGACCAAGAAACCATGGATGGAATGTGTGACGAATGATATGAAAGAAAATGGTGTTGACAATTGACAGAGGAGAATGTAAGAAAAAAACGTGGAGCGCCGACCCAAAGTAACATAACAGGACAGGAAGACATCGGTAACACCGAATGGGGTTATGAGTGTCATGGCAGCAGTGACGAGGACTCTGGCTTACTTTAGTATTAGTATTTTATTATTTGAATTTCAAAGAAATCAAATCAATCGAGTGACTCTAAACACAAGTTTAATTATTTTTCAATTTCCTATAAGAAACGTTACGGCTATCATGGAAAACCAAGAGATGCCAGATAAATAACGACACGTGGTGTCTCGGCCACTCAAAAATCCGCTATAGGTATACATACAACTTTATAGGGCGTTAACACCGTGATAGAAGCAGTAGTGGTAACTTTTCAATTTAAAAAAACAAGTAACATTGTACTGAATACTCGTATATTTTTACTCTTCTTTATTGTGTGGTTTGTGTTTAAGTAAACGCTGGTTGTTTGAGTTTACATTGATAAAAACAAAAGCTTTTTCTCACATATGCTATACATACAACACTCAGCCGTAATGTAGCACACGACCCTTATCGAAATCAGATAAGAAAGAGTAACTGAAAAGTAACAGGTATCTAAATAAGGTAGGTACAAGATGCTTATCAACGCTGATTCAATGGAAAGCCCCAAGAGATTGGAAAAAATAGGGTTTCTCGGATGGGTTTTGGCAACCCTGAGATTATTATGTCCCTAACCCCGAATCTGGTACCGTAGGCAGTTTCCTACGAATCATTAAAATATTGAATAGGGTACGTAAAGTAACCCCAATTAATCGGCCGTTTCAAAAGAGTTGATTGACGACTATTTACCCAGCAAATTGGTAAATAAAAAGATATTTATTTTGTGAACCCAGTGAAAGTAGCTTACGGTGTGCTCCCGAATTGATGTAAATAGAAATAATAAAAAAGTTGATATAGTCTCAATTTCTCGGGACAGGTAACACGCTAAACATACCTAACAACTACCAACACATTGTACCCCTAGTCCAAAGTCAATTTTCTAAAAAGCTATTTATAAATCACATCTCCTTAGCTTATTGAAAAAGTGGATGATTTTTTGGGATATCTTTAATAAAAACTCGTGTCAGGGGAGTTGGGTAGATACATTTAGCGCGAACTGTGTCAAGGAACCGATTGGCTCGATAACCGTAATTTTAAGCAAGTTGACGCAGACTCGCGCTACTTTTTGCCGCCTTCATTTAATATTCAAGGCTCGGAGTACATAATTCGTGGCGGTGATCATGGAGAGAGGCGGTGGTGTCTCGTTATCTCTTTTTCTATTCGTCACAGAACTTGAAATAAATTTTATATTAAATTGACATTAAAGGGAACTTTGAGAAATTCAAGATAAAATATTATGCAAATTTATAAGACATAGCTTTATGTTTATTGCATTTCAATAGGGTAGGTAATTTAGAAATAAGAAAGTTTGTAAATGCACCTTGAATCTGATGAGTTCGTTCAAAGAAATATTTACACCTATAAAATAAATGTTTACTTGTAGGTAATAGGGAAGAAAGAAAGAGCAGCAGCGGTGGCCCAGTGGTGGCGGCCCCGACTTACGAACAGTAGGTCGTGGGTTCGAACCCAGGCAGGCACATTGCTTTGTGTAATTTATCTCATCACCGCTGCTCTCAAAACGGTTAAGGAAAACATCGTGAGGAAACCGGCATGTCTTAGAACCATAAATTCAAAGACATGTGACATCTACCAATCCGCACTGGGGCCGCGTGGTAGATTATAGCCCATTCCCTCTAAAAGAGAGGAGGCCTGTGTCCCAGCAGTGGGAATATTAATAGGCTGTTGATGATGATTGAATAGGAAAGTAAACATAATAACGAAATATTCCGATTTATCACTGAATTCACAATTATTAACAGTAGAAATAAATAGATGATTAGGTAAACTTGCTGTCCATAAATTAAGTACCGCGGTACCCGCCCTGTTTGCTGCCGTCGTATCAGTTTTGTTATTCCGTAACGAGTGGGACTTATAGAATTTACTTGTCCATTGATTGCTCGTAAATGAATTATTTATAAACATTACATGTACTGTTTTAAAGTTGAGCTACTCGACATAAAACGAACAGATCAAGCAGGAGCTTTATACGAGTAAAAACCGTCTCGTAGGTAAAACTCAATTTAACAGATTTATTTACAACCAGTACGGTACGGCATGTTTCTAGTTTACATAATAATTTCGTGCACAATTCGTTTCCACCACATATTTGTTAAAACTAATCGGAACCAATACGGTTCAGTAAATGTTTGTTAATAAATTTAACTGTCGGCTTTACGACCACAGCTAGGCAAAGGGCAGCACAGTGTGAAATTGAAATTTTACAGAAATAAAAACGAAACGTATTTTCGTTTCATAGTCGCTATAAATTCGTGGCGAGGAGTAAGTTACGCCTTATTTGGCAGACGAATGTACTTGACTCGATGTGGAGTGATACCTCCCCTCTCCAACCCTTACGAGAGCACTCGTATTCAGTAAATCGAAAGTCGTTACACAAAAACCGAGATACTTTTTTTTCCTATCGTTTATAGAGCCACGTCTTCCCCTTTTAGAGACCGCTTTGATGATTTTTCGCCTTTTGCGTTTTACGTTTAGTTTAAGTTCGATTCGAGTTAGTGTAACTTTTACCCTGCGAAAACAAACGCACGTTTCTAAGCTAGAATTCTTGTTATTGAGATCACAATCATAATAGAACGCTTAAGGGGAATAGTCGCAGTCTTGCAGATAAACGATTCAGACGACGACGTCTGCTCAGAACAATTCTATTACAACTCAAATTAAATCATTCGGTTTATACTAAACGAACCGCCTTATAACAAATATTAGGGCTTGTATTATTAAACCGCTTCTCATTTAAGATCAAAATTTAAGTAAGTGTTGTTTTATTCGCTCTTTAAGATTTTACCTTTACGTACTTTAGGTTTTATAAGTATTTTTACAGGTTACACTTTTACATGAAAAAGCCTTTAACGGAAAAGAAACAAAACTAAAAAGGCCATAAAATATCGCCACCTAAAACACCGACATCCTTTACACAAAACCAGGAGAGCAATCACTTTTTAAGCGTGCTACACACCTTCCAATATATTGCAGGAAAAATACTGACGATGCAAATTGCATACAGATAGTCTGGAATATCGTGAGGGACGGACCGAAAATCGGCGAATTTTCGTTTTATTTATATGTGCATACCTATAAGAAAGATGGGGATGTGTGTGACTGACATATTTCAACGCATAAGTTACATTATAGCTGGAGAAAACAAGACTTGAGATTTGTAGGCGTCTCAGACATATAGATTTTATGGAAGAAACATTTTAGGAATCTTGACTTGGAAGAATAAAAAGGGTGATAGAAACATTTATATACATGCAAGCAAGGATGAAACGAACAAAATACCTATGTCGCATTTTTACATAAAATTCCTTAATTTTCAGGAACGTCGTAATAAAAGTGAGATGGTTTTTTGTTTACCCTTTGTTACATTTTTAACCCACTCATTTTAATTTCCACGTGTTCACGTTTCACTGTTCTTCAGAGTCTTGAAAGGAATTATCACATTATTTTGTGTGTAACTCAAGTCGTTAAATTCACTTGCTCATATAAACACAAGTCAAACTAAAGAAATACGAGATACGTAGATATTTCCTTTAGTTATAATTCAACACGAGTAGTGAGCGGACGTGCTCTGTTGTTATTAATTATGTCAATATTTGTGTTTCTGAAGACGGGATAGGCACGAGAAACTTTGTTATGTATTTATCTGCAAAGCGAAGAAACATCTATTAACTAATTACAATGAGGATTATACGTAGCTATTATGTTCATCGTTACAGCATGAGATATTTTTCTATATTTTCTGGTTCTGTTCTCCGATGTAATAAAAGGTGAGCCTAAAAAATAGGCTCACCTATTATTACATCGGACTTAAACATAACTGGCGAAATGTGGATGTACCTACTAATGGGTACACCTCTACTGAACCCTTCGCCTGCAGGCGAGATATTATTTTCTGATTCCTAAAAATATATAAACATCAATTAGATCTCGAACGTATTTAAAGAACATCAGAACTTAGTAGACATGTTAAATTACCGATTGTGTTATGAAAATGAAACGTGCAAAAATAAAGGAAGCAGGCGAATGCGAAGAATGTAATTAAAACAGCAATAAAAGAGCACATTTTACAGCTTTCGACCGCGGCGTTATACTCCCTGTAAAGGTTATTATCTGCTTTTTAAACTTCGCTTTCAACTGCGTGAATTAAAAACGAAAATATAAAACGATGTGCCTTAATTTCGTCTGTCTCGCGCGAAACAATAGGAATGGGGAAGCGACCGTAGCTTTTAACGTTTGCATGGCTATAGCTGCCTGTATTTTATTGTGTGTAGCCAGAAAATCGTTCGCTTTTACAAATTCGGTATTTTTTACTTTATTTTATTCGGGTATAAAATGGTGGAGTAAAGATTTTTATGGGTATGTGTTTCGGGATGTTTTATGTTTTTGCATTTTACTTTACAAAGTAAACTTACATCGTAGTTGCTTAACTTCAACAACAAATGCATTATGAATCTGATTTAGGTCACATTAAACTTTATTTTAGCGCTAAAACTATATCGTCAGTGGCGCTGGTATCAAGTCCATTGTTTTTCATATTTCTGTGCACGACACGAGATCAATCTTTAAAAGGTATCCGGTCATTGTTGGGTCCTGACATTGATTAATGAGCTCAATATATTGTTTCTTTCCGCTGCCTAGAGAGACTTCTTTTTATGTGCTCTAATTTTGTAAGGGAGTACTCTTTTAAATCAATTTTTAACGGAATAAACAAGATATCAGAAATACGTCCGCACAATCCGAAATTGATCTAATAATTTTGCTGTCGTTGGTGAAATGAACAAAAAATCATCTACTTTTCTCCCTCAATAATACCGGCGTGATACAATCATTAGACTTTCACAAATGACGTGTATGGCATTGTCTTTTTTTCCATTGATTACTGCTAGTAATCTTCAAACAATCTATTGCTAATCACCATGCTTCATTCGACTAGATGATGACTAGGCTTGGAGAATTGGCGACTAAAGTCATATAACGGGTGGATATAGCTGCCAAATCCGATATAATCCCCAAATCCTGCGACATGAAAACGGAAGAGGGTGAGGTATTATTAGTAGGGGACTACAAAGCAGGGGGCCAAATTATTTTTATTGACTCTTACAATGTCCTCGGGTGACGCGGGGTAACTAAACATTTTTAATTTACACTTTTTTTAGGGTTCCGTAGTCAATATGGAACCAATATGGAGTTTCGCCATCTCCGTCCGTCCGCACTATATCTCAAAGATTCTTACTGCGCAACTCAGAGATATTTAATAATTACTTAAGCCGTAACTTGGTAAAGATTACACATACTTTTGTATGACAAAACTGTCAAAACCTTTACTTAGTGATGGCCTAAGTAAGCATTAAAGCTCTCTGAGTGCGGCAGTTAGTACTAGAAAGCTGTAATTTGGTATAAATATAGAAATCAACTACGTCGACAAAGCGCTAAAGTAAAATACTGAAAATATTTTTTTTAGTCTCCAGTATAGTACATTAAAGTGGGGATGATTTGTTTTTCTCGCAAAACCATTGTGTGGGATGTCGTTGGATAGGTCTTTAAAAAAAATTAAGAGTTTGCTCAAACAGTTTTTAGATTAAAGAATTCGTTTGTGATATATTAAGCTTTAAATTACATTTTTTTGTTGGACATAAGTGTGCCAACCACCTACACGCGGGTTGTGTTCGGGCGTGTGAAAAATATCATGGTAGTCGCATATATAACGAAAATAAATGGAAACAACTAAAACAAATGAACAGAACAGCTGAGTAGGCTTTACAAGTTTATGAGTGTATAAAATATTTTCCTATACACAATGAATGGGAGCGAAGGTCTCAAAACTGCAAATGTAAGTTTGTTTTATTTTTACAATAAAAATCATCGTTCGGAAGCAGGTAGGCAGGGTGGTTAATCAGTTTAGTAAGTTCGCATATTTTGATGGGCAACTGCGGAACCCTACATTGTGCGTGGCCCGACATGCAATTGGCCGGTTTTTTATTCTGACATAGAAAGATGTTGTAAGTATGATGTTGTAAGCATTCGTCCAATAAAGTAAAGTAAGTATGTTCATGTAAGTCGAACAAAATCGAAATGGAGACTTGATCACAAAGTGAATATAAAACAAGCAAGAAGAATCGGAACACTATCCGCTCACATGGCGTGCAGAACATGTAGGCGGCAAAAAGTGGACGAGCTTGAGCCCGAAAAATGATGTTCCGCAGTAGATACACCTTCATCTCAACGTGTTTTCCTAAAAAGCATCTACATCTTGATTGACTAAGTTTTAAAGATTTTTCTCTGAAGTTAATTACTTAGCCAACAAGCAGCGTGGGCGCGGATTTGATAGATTGTTTCTTTTTCTTGAGATTTGTATTTCCACGAAACGCTAACGAATTTTATTCAACGAACCCTAAATACGGTTTAAATGTATCTCTCGAGTTCAGAAACCAATATGAAATACCCGCGCGAGCTAGGATACAAATAGACACCCTTCATGCCCATAAATATCGGTCACAGAGAGCTTCAATTTTATGAACGTATTCCGAATACATTGGAACTGAGCTTCAGTTCTCGACTACCGAAGTACCGACCATAATTTTACGCTTCATGAGACACTCTGAAAGTGCTTTTATATCACGAGTAGCTTAAGATAAAGCAAATCCTCTAAAATATCCTAATAACAGTAGCTTACTTGACACGTACTTAAGAGGGAACAAAGTCTGTGAGGAATTTGAAGAAACTAATGCCGTCGCACTACATCAAGCCTGCCATCGTATAGTGCGATAGGCACAACCGCAGCTCAGACGCATTATATCACAAGAAAAATTACGAGATCGACGTTCTGTATTCCCCTTTTTCTCCTCAAAAACGGAGCCGATTCAATTATTTGTTACATTGTTAATTGTTTAGGTTTCCATCCATTTCTTGTATGTCAAAAACTTTTTGAATTTGTCTGAAAATTCTCTTATCACGGCCGTCAAAATTGGGGCAGTTTTTGTAATTTTGGAGTCATGGTTTCTTTACGTATTAGTGGTTGAAAGGAAATAAAAGAAACGTGACTGTAGTCACTGTACCTTAATTTTATGATAAAAAATATTGCTCTAGGAGCATTATTCAAAAAGATAAAACGGGCATACATTTGTATGGAGAATCGCAGCTCCTGTTCCCTCTTAAGGTAAGGCAGGCGCGAAAAGCCTTCGTGCAGCGTCAGCCTACTTTGGTGTCTGTGTGTTAGTGTTATACCTAGGTACTTAAGTAGCAGTGCAGACCAAATTCTGTGGCGAAGGCTTACCTAACAGACTGCGAAATGCAAATGAGTGAACAGTTGTGGGGAGTTGTATGAGAGCAAACGTTTGTAGAGTGCGGGCGAGCGGAGTCGCGCCGCGCCGCGCCCCGCCGCGTGCTACCGCTCCCCGCCACGCGACTAATCTTTTATCATAATAGTGCACTGCATTTGTTCTAGCCACACGCTGCTGATTGGACTAAAACGTTAATGTATTTAAACAATAACATTGTTAAATGAGCTCAACGCAAAAGCTCAGTGTTTTCGTTAATTCATTTTGGGATATGTTTGCTGATGGATTACCGTGACTAGCGCAAGTGCGCGGCAAATATTTTATCATGACGCAAAATGAATTATTTTCAAGAACTAATTAATTTTGATGCTTTATTCTCTTTGAAGTACCTAATTCTTGTTAATTAAATTTTGTAACCATAGCTGCTAATTATTTGTTTTATTCTTCGAACAAGCTTAGGAATGCACCCGCGATGACCTAAGGTAACGAGAACGTGCACGATTAGCAAAATTAGAGGTTTTCCTGAAATTATGACTGCTAATTAGGATATTTTAAAAGTTACCTGAGTAAAAACTAAATATGATGAGATATCCTTTCATAAAATAGCTGCCGTTCTTAGAAGTATTTGTTCTATTCAATCCTCTTGAAGAAAACATATACTTGCTAGCTTTACTTTTGCGTTTAGCTTTAGTTAATCACACTGCTTGCTGCTCCTCGCTTTTATTTATTTAATGATGTTGGATCATACAAAGATTAACAGGAAAACTCCTGTACCTAATCTTTGTTTGTTCTTAGGGGACATTGACCGAACAGGTAGACATTTATCAATATGGACAAGCCTTGCCAATTCCTAAGTATTGATTCTATCAATCGAACGTGAACAGCGTATAAAAAAGCTAGCGCCGTTCATTTCCCCGAGGCACGCCGATAACGACCTTACATACCTTTAACCTCTATTTTCAATTATTCATAAATTAAATTCTACAGTATTCTCTCGTCGCTAGGGATTATATCCCTTTGATTACATTCAATGTTCAATCATTTTCCTCATGGGCCCTCATAAAAGTTTCCGTCGGTTTTACTCTTAAGTTCGACGACCGGCACCGAATTGGTTTACAGATTTAAAACCGTCGTCGTCGCCTTATCGATGTAAAGGACGACAATTTGTGAAGTTAATTAAGTGAACAAAGCGTGTACGTTAGATAACTATCTGGAGCATTGTTCTAAGAACAAGAATGGATGCTCTTCTCTACAAGTTTCTTATCGCTTTGCGTGAGTTATCCTCGAGAACCCCGGCCAACAGTTTACTTGTTACGCTATAATCCAAGTAGGTCGTACAAGCCACATACATAGTAATTATAGCTCACTAAACTAATATCTTCGCTCGGGGTAATAATAAACATGAAATTTACTTGTAATTAAGAGCTCGGTAGTACGTTACAACAACTAATTAATACAAACAGCTTGCGCCGTTTTATAGTCAATGTTAAATTGGAGGAAAATGTTTGGTCGGCTGCTGCGTAGGTAGAAGCGCGTTATACCAACAAATTAAAGGACATGTTTTTTTTAGTGACGGCACAGAGCTTAATGCAAATAAGGGACTTGATTACGGATGGAATAGACGTACATTTTACACCATTTTATTCTGTTTCACGTTTATTTCACATTTATAATTATATAGTTTCACAGTTATCTTACTCACTATTATAGAGTAATTATTACTCTGGTATTGCAGACATAATTAAGCTAGCGGTAGCGAATCCATATACCAATTTACAGACGAAAATTGATGCTAGATTTATCGAGTACTTTTCGTAACTTGATTGTGTCAGAACTACAGGTGTGTGCGATTTCGAACACACGAGTATATGATGACAATACAATGTGATAATGACGCTGTCTATGATCTGATGATGATTGAAGGTTACCGTGTCTTCCAAAAATGTTTTTTTTATGAGGCACGCTTTTCCATAACCTGAAATACAAAGTAAAATGTTTATGACGACATATACCTACCTATTGTGACAGTGATCAATTGACACTCACGCCGCTCTGTGCTCTAATTATAGACATTGAATTATTATACCAGGCGTTAATGATGATTCAGATAGATAATTAATTTTCGATTCTCCATGTGCCATTGTGTTATCGAATTGTCAAACGTTTTGACTACCTACAATAATAACAAACCTTGATTTACTAAAGAGTTTTATGACAGATTCACTGGTCATGATGGGAATCGAACCCGGAATCACACACTCAGCAGCTGTGCTTTCGACTGAATGAGCCCGGTAAAATTCAGAGATTTAAAATATTCATCGTGTGGCTTCCGATGAAAAGGTCTGCAATTTGAGAAGTTAATTAACCGAACAAACTCATGCAAGCATATTTTTGCTCCTTACTTTTGTAGAATGGGTAAGAAATAGCTTCCGTTTTATTCAAAACTGTCTTATTATAAGTAACATTTATGCCACCGCCTTAAGTAATCCATTAGCTTTAATCTCAGAGAGTCAAAACTTACACCTAATCTTGAAGGAGATGAAAATGACTCGGTTTCATTTAACGGTATTAGTTATAAGCTCCCTATTTTGGCGGGTTCCGTCCATCACGTTAATGTCCCAACTACAGTGCTACCGAGCTCGGGTAAATTGCAAATGAACTAGCAAACATTCCGAGGAAACTACCTACCTGGTTTCGGTGGATTTTGTTAATAAGAATACCTTTTTATGGCGCATTATCTGAATGGTACGGCGCAGCATTACTGTGGAGGCGGAGTAATATTTGAGACGCTCATATTACTGGCTCAGACCTAGGTCTATTACATTACGAGCTGGATGCATATTGCATGTCGGGAATGGCTCTATCGCTGCAGGTAGGATAAACAATCGTAAAAATACGGTAGTTGTTTATTTTTTAATGAAACACTATAGGTAAATGATCAGAATGCAGAAAATTAAATTAGTTTAATTTGCAATTTGAAGAAGTAAACAGATACAAACATTCTAAACAATAAATCTTCTTTACAAATAAATGAAATTGAAGTGTCTGTATGTTATTTTAAATTAGCAGCTTGTACTGACAATTATACGGTACTTATTGTCTATATCTCTTTTTCAGGTCATCTCTGAAACGTCTGGACTGATTTTCACGGGACTTTTGCTGGCAGATGAATGATGTCATAAGGAGTAACTTGGACCAACGTTTACTACCTTTGGGGGGGAATCATCAAATGACTCCTCCTGCTCTGGGCAGAGCGGTAGGGAGTGTCTACTGACTGAAAACTAACCATATTCCTTCTTAGCCCTTGTGCCGAGGCCGCGGTATCTCTTTCGAAAAACCCGCAGCCCCGACGGAAACGATTACTGCCTTAGGTTTAAAAATAAGAGGGTTCCATTCCATGCACAAAAATAAAACCCTTAAATTATTAACACAATCCGATTCGAATAAGTAATATTTTTATACTAATTTCACGTTGACGAAGGTCGCGGGCAACAGCTTGTAACAAATATAAGTAATCCAAAATAGCCACTTACGTAGCCTTACATGGTTTAGGTACTAAACAACTAGCAGAATACCATACATATAATAAAGTACCTAAACACACTAGAGCACAATAATCCACGATCGGAGAGTCGATAATGACGTCTCTTGTATACGTGTGTCTTTGTGAGGAGACTCGGGAAACAGGGCCCGACAGCTAAAGTGCGTCATCCACCCACAGAGCTACTTCGAATCAAACGAGTGTCTAAATTCCCTCTCTACTCACGAAAATTACACATATTTCCCGACCGTACTAATTTACAAATGGATTAATTTACGAGGTTATTTAAAATTCTATTTCCATGAATTGTGTCTTTGGAGCGTTTGAGTAAGAGAGAATTTGTGTAATATCATAGTATATTAAGCATCGCCATTGATAAAAAACCTGAATTTAAATATAATTTTAAAATCGCCTATACCCGATCAATGGTCGTGCGTTCTCTGTATAAGAAGAGGCCTTTGCCTAGCAGGGGGATAGCCCAATACAGGGCATTTCATAGCCTGTTACTGTTAACAGGTTGTTTAATGAAAATCAGCCTATAACTACCCTCCGTATATGAGAGAAAATAAGCTGTTATCTACCACGAGAGCCCAGCGCCCGGGTAGATGTTGCATGTCTTCAAAGTTTTGGTTCTAGGACTTTACCGTTTTGAGAGCAATGTGAGCGTGACGATTAATTTCTGAGAATGGAAGAAAAAAACATGTTGCGCCGACCCCAGAAACATGGGACATGGGCAGAAATATGATACATGCGGCTGGCTGGGCTCGAACCTACGAGCAACAACTACTAAACCTGGTAAACTGTTTTCACTGGGTCAGCGCTGCTCTAGAGCGTGTAACGTGCTGGTCGTATTAGTGGTGTGTCGGGCTTAGGGCGCGCGCGTTGACGGTAGTCTCTGATTCCGGCTGCCAATAACACGCACGTGATCGGCGTCGCCAACGAGACCTTTTCAGAACCTCTCGTGCGGTTCTGTTATTGAAGAAAATACTTATATGTATCCTGACATATGTAGGATGAGTCATTTTGTCACGGACGTAAGTCAGGGACGTAGTAGCAAAACTGGCTGTTTCTCGGTACAAAAAATTCGAGATTTTTGTTGAAAACATAGGGAGGATAGCGACTCGTTTTCTTTACTATTATTTATTTATGTACACACAAAAAAGAATCAAACATAAAAAATAGAAGAGCACAAAGGTACTACTTATTTCATTAGAAATTTCTTCCAACAGACCTGTGAGAGCAAATTTAAATTAGAAATATAGACACAGTGTAGAAAAGACAAACGGGAAAAGTTTAATTAGAATTAAGAACAAAAACATATCCACATAAAATAAACATACTTACATACAAATATAAACACAAAGAAATACATTATACATAAAAATATATTTTCAGTGAACATTGGCATCAATGTTCACTGGAAATGTATTTTAATGTATCCACCATCCATTCCTAGAAACCTCACTATAGGTTTTTTCATTATAAAACTCTATAGGTTTTTTCCAGGAAATTTAATTGTTCCCGGCTAGCGATCACTACTTATTTTCAATTTGCACCGAGTTCAATTACGATGTAATACATACAATATAATTTTTATGATGCAGGAATCTGTATAGTTTATTAAACAAAAATTTCGTCTACTAGGTAGGTAGGTTGGTGTAGGTCTTAGTGGGGTGTGTTCTTCAGCCAGGGAACACACTCCTATAAAGACCTAAGAATACCAGTAGCGTACGCCTCGAGAGTGCAACGTCGAGGCTATCAGGCGCGCACCGACAAGTTCTTCGTATATCGTCCACGCCATCTTCAGGCTGACGCCTCGGTCTGTTGATGGGCCCACACATACACCAGTGTGGGTCGTCCTTCCCGGGCAAGGATGTGGTTTGAAACGAGTCCCCGCACACTTTCCACCTACCAAGAGACCACGGTAGCAAAATACAAAGAGCGAAAGGCGAACCTTCGGCGCCTTAAAACCAAACAAACCGGCTGAGCCGAGCCGTGGCGGCGTAAAACCACACTCCGGGCCCACATGGCCTTGGGGAACTAAAAGTTGTACACACCTACCAAGGGCAGGTAAGTGTGAGTTTTTGTTTAACATACCTAAAGAAAAATGCAAGCACAGTTTAAAACAAAACTACCCCACTTCCTCAGGTAGCGGAGAATCACCCACGGAGCCTAGCTCAGTCTGTCCCACGTATTTTGGGGGGGACAAAACGTGCTCAAATTTAGATTTGTCGGTATACCATGTGACGTCGACATCAAGTCACAGTGGACCACTGTTGCCGCACACAAGCGACCCTGTAAAAGGAGAAAATCAAAATATTTTTATTTCACATAAGGGCTATTATGAAACGTCGGAAAAAGGGGCACGGTTCGGTACATTGGTCGATTCCTAAGAAGAAGAACCGGCAGAAACTCCAAAGGTTACTCTTTTAATCTCTTAAAATCGTTTGGGTTAACAATATGGTATAATACACACATGAAGACCATGCAGATTAATGTCTGAGATGGTCTTTTGAAGAAAGCACCACACAGATTTGAGTGGACCCGTCCAGTCAGTGCAAGCATTTTTCAGTTATCGTGGAGCTCGACCTATAACTCAAGAAACTCAACGTCACGACGAACAAGGAAAGACCAAAGAAAGGACATTTCGGTGGGTCACTTGATGTTTCCTAACTTAAAGAAATATGATTCTAATTAGTCCGCCTGTTAGATGTTTTGCACACGAGTTTTCAGAGCACTGTATCGTCTTCATTGTTTGTTCACGTAAAAAAGAAACCAATTTTTTTTAAGGTTGCAAGTCATCAAATGACTCCTCCCGGTCTGAGCGGAGTAGAAGGGAGCGTCAGATTCTTACTGACTAAAGCCCATCCGTGTTCCTTCTAATGTGCTTTTGCGTTAAAAGTTTTGGTTAGTTCGATTTTAGGCATTAAAAGGAAGAACGGTCTTTTTACTCACTTATGCCCAAACATCGAGATACATGGGTTATATCTAATTAAAATACGATAATAGAGAGAAACCTTCCGGAATGAATGATCGAATGAAAGTTCACTTTTATTTATCTTCACAACATTTCAAAACTGACACCAACTTAAAAAATAAAAATACCATTTCTTTATTTTCTTATCCTGAGTTCATACATATATTTTATTTATTTTTTGACTCCTTTATTTCTGAGAAAAAAAATGAAAACCTTAAAACATGTGATGACGTCATATATACGGCAGAATAATGTAGTTATCTTTGCCTAAGCATTCAATATTTTTTATGAAAACAATAATGTCAAACAAGACGTCAATTTGTCAATGTTGAATGTCAATGAAGTTTACATTTTTCATAAAATTGAACAATTTATTTTTCAAACTCGACACGCTTACTGTTAGTATTATCAACTTTTGATTGATATTTCCCCAATAAAATGGATCCCAAAGAAACATATACGCCAATAAAGGAACCAAAATATTGTTTTGTACCAGCCTGCGCCAACGAGTATGACAAGCTGCCAAAGTGACAACGACAAGACAAGTGTGACACTTTTCAATTTTTTTGTCGTGTCACAGTTAAAGCAAAGGTTATATCGCCATTCCACCGTAAGAATGACGTCATTTGGCGCTTACGTCTTTTTAGAACGCGCCGAATTTGAAACTTAAAATTATGAATGAAAAGTACATGATTTCGAAAAACAAAAAAATATGGGTGTCCTAGTTTTGGATTTGTTTTTATATTACTTAATAATACTCACAAGTTAAAAATATGAAATGTTGTCAATTACCCTATTTTGTGCGTTATTGGTTCATAAGTGAACGGAGGTATTTTAGTCGTGTAATGCAGGTTAATAGGAAATGCGATTAAGGAGCAGAGGTGACATTAACCTGTTCAAATTGCTCTAACCAGAATCGTTATACGATGGTTATAGGTAACATTTAACAAAACAGCAGCGCAGATGTTTAAGGAGTTTTATCTAAGCAGATTTTAATAATTTAATTCCATACCGCCCGTAATACCGCGGTCTTCAATTCTTTTTCCATCCAGACACGCTTTATAAAAAGGCGTACGGTAAACGCAATTTAGAACACTTCGTGTGTTCCTTTGTTTCCCGTAATCATTAAGCTTTTTCCTCATAAGAGTGTAGTGTGTTTGGCAGGTGTCGCGAGGCCGCGCAGTAACTAGCGACTCGACTCAATTACCCGCAGTGGGCGCCATAAATTTTGTGTCCGCACGCCGCAATGGCAATTACTGTCGGCGCTCATCCGCAAAACGATGTTAATAGCCCTCTGATTCGTACATTTATCTCGGCTACACTGTATCTTTTTATTATTTCTAGTGAATCGTGAACTTGGAACGTAACGGTTCCTGGCTGCTTAACATCACAATTTCCTCTTATCGTTACGGTCGTGGGGTTGCTAGCCCGACTGCCATTTTCGTAACGCATAATGACGCTTGAAAATGTTCGTCGGGTAACCGCGCATAATCACTCTCAGAGTACTTTACCCGTCGATCTTCCTGATATTAGTCTATAGATAAGAATGGATCTGACGTAAAATGTGTCCCTATTAAAGTTACGACACAGATACGGCCACCGCTACTTCGTTTTAATGTAGATATTATGGCCTTAACATTCTACTCCTAAGTGCTAGTTGTACCATTTATATCTGTTACAAAAGATACTCTTTTCGCGTTTAAACTAGTTACCTCCAGCAATTACGTTTCCTCGTGATATATGGCACCATTTACTTGCCACCAGGTAATAGACATAACTTCTGCCAACCTTTATACTTACTTACTCTGTCAATAAGGCTATTAACAAGCTTATAAGTGGGAAACTTTGGTCCTGTTCTATTTAAAAGTAAGAACTTGGCTTCTACCGAGTAATCATTCAAATTCGGTGAAGGCTGAAAAAACAGCGGTTCCTTACAATATCAGTGGTGAAATAGGGAATGTTTCGCAGTCGGTGAGGGTAATGCTCATTCGTTTCATCTCGAGGGACGTGATACAAGAGGCAGCGAGCCGTGTGCGACCCATCATTGCTAGCAATATGCCTTTATTTATCCAACAATGTTACGATATTTCCTGACCCGATGCTCTGATAACTTTCGATACAGTTTTCGCCCATTTCGTGGGGAGCTGATGAGGAGTTGTTACATAGTGGCGATTTCATTCCACGAAACGTCTTACGGAAATAAAAGGCTGTTTTATTCGTAATGTAATGACACTCGGCGTTAGATTTCCCACGAGGGTTCCAAAAAGGTGTTTCTGAACGTCTTACTCGGTTTGCGTCCTCGTGAAAAGAGCCCGTTTGATAATTTATTATTGACTCATTCTTATTCTTTGTATCTATAGGCAGTTAGGCAGTCGTAAAAAGTTAATGCAAAGTAAATAGCCGCTTTAATATTTCAACGTTACTTTATTGTGTCATAACATTTCCCAGAGACATCGACGAAGTTCGAACTTCCATTTTGTGAGCGTAATCCTCTGAAGCTATAAATTTATATACGGAACCGTTTCTTACAAACTTGTGAGGTTAGAAAATAGAGAGTTAAGTAGCGCGCTCGTAGGCAAAGTTTAACTCCAACATCTGGACTATCTCGCGTCTTATCGACTCGTTCCCTCATCTCGCTCGGGACACCTTACTTACCTAAGCAATTTCCTTTAGACCTTTTACTTTTGTTTGTAAATTAATAGGAACTGGGAAATGATCGGAATTTTAGTTTGTGCTAATATCCTGATTCTTCTTCTTTGTGTCGCTAGCACGACAATCTTTATATTTTGTTAGCCCAGAGATTCGCTACTTGCACCGCATACTCAGTAGCAGCACAAATGTCACTTTTACGTAGCTAAACATAAGTTCATAGTTTCAGTAGCATAACTTCCATAATAGTAACATAGAGGAGTTTTAAAAAAGCAGTATTCATAGTTAACAAAGCCCTTTTTAACGAAGGTACTCGATTGCCAAATTGAAAAACAAAGATAAAAGCTGTGCTACTGATAACATTACCTACATAAAAATGCATAGCCCCATATTCAGCGTGCAGCATTCTCTCGCACATTTCGAGATGGATTACGCTGTTTATTTGGCAGTGAGTTCATAAATTCCCTGAATGCGCCTCGTCTCTCCGCCACTGAATAGAAGCTCCATGTCAGACGTCAGTGCTCCAATTATGTTGATGCGATGAATGAATTTGACCTCTCAAAGCTTAGTATGTCGATTTCAGTCGAAACACTGATAGTTCTAACGGTGAAATACGCTATTATTAGGTCGAAAGCAAAGCGAATACAGGCGAATATTCGACCAATTATGAGTTTACATGAAAATTTTGCAGTCATTCCCGCACTATTCCTGTAATTATCAAACTAAAATGTTTATATTGCATACCAACAAATCAAGTATTCCGGGAAACAATTCGACGAGTTTGAATTAATATTGTTTTTTAATTGTTTTTATTTTCGTTCTTGTAGTAATCAAAATAATTTCTGGAACGTTTTCATCCTGATTGTTTGTTAACAATTAAACTTCCAGAATCAAAATAGAGTTCGGTTTCTTTGATCTCTTCACAATAATAAAAAATAGTTTTAAGATTCAGCTTGCTTAAATAGAAAACAACATTTTCCAATGTGAGAAAAGGGATAAAAGTATATTCTTGTGTTGTAGATAACTCAAGAAACTTGCTTTGAACCAGTTCTTTTTGGCAGAAACACTTCTCAATACACCAAGAACATATTCGACAATTGACAACTATTGAACCTTAGTCTAGATCCGAGCTCCCATGCTTTTGAAACCGATATCCTTTGAAGCAATGAGGACAAACCGGCAACATGTGAATGTACCGTCGAAAAAACATTTTGGTATACAGGTAAACATATTCATATTCTTTCCTGTAATTATTTATTTTAAATGTGTCTGAGTATTTATTTTAATTTTATTATTTACTAAACACACATTTATAGAGATCTGATGAGGAGTTTATTGCCCGTTCTGCTCAATAGAGATTTTTTGAACGCATTTAAAATTAACTTCAATTCTATCTCGTCAATTTCTCAAGAATGATATGGATTATGGATATGGTAATAAAGGAGGTGTCTCATGAGATGACGAAAAACAGATTAGTATGAAAAATGAAGAAATGCTGCGCCGACAGCAAATGAATTGAGATAAGTAAGAGAATGATGATGATGATGTCCATTTCTCAAGGAGTTCGTCAGCAATTCTAATTTAAATAAAAAATGTGACTGCTTAACATACCGTCAACATTATATGAGCATAGTTGCAAGTGGCTATCTGCAGTTAACTGTATACCAATCTGTTTGTTGAGTGTACAAGTATTTAGATTTGCGCCGAGGCGAGCGATCAGCCTTAAGTGGCCGTGACGAGGTAACATACTCGCTTTGTGCTCCATTCGAACATCGCCATAATTTAGACGTGTAGTTGTGGCTATGAATGGGACATAATATAACGCACTGAGGTTGTGGTCGTTAGGCAGCGACGTACACTTCCTAGAGTATGATAATAATATGTTATTCGACTGTGGCTTATCAATCAATAATTATATGATACTGCCTTGTTGATATAGTGTTCGCAATCATGATTGCTAAGTATAAGGTCCTGGGGTCGATTCCCGGTTTGGGAAAATTGTTATTGGGTTTTGCATCATCAATGTTTCAGTAGTAGCCGCAGAATATGGATTTGTGCCCGGTTGATGGCAATAGGCTGGCCCCTTTATATTGGAGTTAAACATAACTGGCGAAATGTGAATGTACTTGTAAGGTACACCTCTGCCCGTAGCGGCGATCGGCGGCGGCGACCTCTCGCGCCCGGCCCTGGTGCAAGCCATGGTCCGGGGCGAGGAGGAATGGGACGCCGTCGCCTCCTTCTGCGAAGCAGTGATGCTGGCGAAGGAGGTGGCGGAACGCGAGAGGGGGAGAACCTCTCGTCCCAGCCGCCGCGGGAGGCGCTCCGGGCGTCGGGGGTCCCGCGATGACCTCAAGCCACCGTAGACGCGGGCCTGTGGACGGTGAGTGATGGGCTAACTCGCCGTCCGTCCGTCTCACGACGAAAACGCCTCACGCGCGCCTCAAAGAGATGTCAGCAACATGGGAGGGGCCCGAAAGGGCCGACGCCTGTCGGGGCCGCGGGTAGTCCAACGGTTATCGCAGCTTCGACATAGAGGGCGAAGAAGGAACATGGGTGGTTTTTAGTCAGTAGAAGTCTGACACTCCCTTTCGCTCTGCCCAAGAGCGGAAGGGGTTATTCGATGATTTTACACCCACCAAAAAAAAAAAAAAAAAAGGTACACCTCTGCCCAACGCTTCAACCCTCAGCCCTCAAACCCCCAGCATCAGACCTGTAATCCCCATAACAGGTACATTGTTATGTTATGTAATTGTGTGTCCATACTTACTTTTTATATTTTGCTTTTCAGAAACGTGGTCACAAGATACAAATATCACCCACAGTTGCCTAAAATATCTGCGGTTCATACCAATATTCGTTCGTGAAGGGTCGCAAAAAGCTTTAAGTAGCAATTGGACTAATTGGGTCGTCATCAAATGCATGAGAGCCAGCGATCATACATACAAAGACGAATATAAAAGCCTGGGTCCTAAGCCCCGAGCTTGGATGACACAACCCAGACGAAAAACATTAAACCATTTAATTTAATGCTCCAGTGTACTTGGCATGACTCTCACAATGCCTTCTTGTTTTCCAAGATAAATACTTGCCCAGAAGCTCGCAGACTAATATCGAGATATTCGTGGATAACTTTTCCGTCGTTAAGTTACCCTAACTTCTTGCAACTCGTATGCATTGTGGCAGCACTGAAGCTCGGCTTAAACGGAACTTTTAAAAGATATCTCGTTAAATTCAAACATCAACGTTTGACTGACGAATTGCTGAAACTTAGTATGTTTGGATAAGTTTAAACTCATCTGTTATGTTAGTCATTAGAATCGGATGAGTTTCAGATTACTTATGAGTAGATAACGAGTACGTCATGCAAGAATGTGTAAACGAGCGTGTTGAGTAATGGCGCAGACGCCTGAACCATTCGCAGTTGATTAAGCGAGCCTTTGAAGTTGCACGGGTGACACGATGATTAATAACTGTTTATGACAACCATCTCAAACGTGGGGTTTTCATACGATACAAACGCAACACAAACATAAATTTGAGGAAAACATTACTGTTGCTGACGTTTTCCCCGCTTCGCATAATCCTGAAAAACCGTCGACAACAGTAAATAATATTAAGCGTTATAAATATTTTCATTACCTCCTAATGCTATTAATATTCAAATTACACGAAATGAACATCAAATTATTGTAATATCTAGATGTCCATTTTTCAAAGGGAAACTGAATTAGATTTTTTTTAATGGTAAGGAATTTTCGGTGATATTTTATCATTTAGTCTAACGTAACAGTTTCTTTTTGAGTGCCGTAGCACTTTCGTAGAGCTTTCGTAGCACTCTCGTAGCAGATTCGTGGCTAGAGCTGCGATAATTATTATTCATTTGTTTTTGGCACAGTTAACATTCGGGAGTGTTAAGTTTACATGTATTACTTTCAAAGAACATACATAGCATTTTAATTAGGACAGATAATCACGGATGGAGTCTTCGGTGACTTCGTTAGTCTGGTATCGTAAATATGTAAATATTTACACTGATTTACATTCTCGGGATTTAGTTGAAAATCATTCAGCGGTTAAGACTAAATAATACATCTCTCTCTAGAATTATGCTGAATAATAGGATTACTTTGTTGGTTTTCTTTCGGAGAATTTTATTATTTATAGATAAATATATAAAGAGTTTACTGTATTACACAGTCCTTATAAAATACACTTCTCATCAAAAAAATCGAATCACTTTCGTTTTTATTGTTTTTGTCCTAATTTTTTACAAAAGAGAATTAATTCCATGAAAAAAAAACATTATTGTGTAGCTGGCAGTTTGGTCATTACAGTAAGAAGAAAAAAATCAAAATTCGAAATTAGAATTTCATTTGTTTATCCTATAAATGAAATTAATCACTGTTTTGAGACAAATGTGTATTTAGGGTTGGAGTACGTTTCTCGTTTAAAAACTAAAAATTAGCGCTTGTCTTTAAACTTTTTGTTTCTTATTTCATTTACTGTGACTTTGGGACGTCTGAAAAAACTTTTTTTTCTAAAACATATGGATACTTCGCCCGCAGAAGCCGCCCAAGTGGTGGCATTGCTGGATTCTGGACTTAGTCAGCGTGTTGTGGCTGCAAGATTGCATCTAAGCTTATCATCTGTTCATAGAGTCTACAAACGCTATCGGGAGACTGGTTCGTTCACGCGCCGTTCAGGATCTGGCAGGAATCGGGTCACTTCTGAGCGAGATGATCGATTTATTGTAACAACTTCTTTACGAAATCGACGCCTTAACGCTTTTCAACTGCAGCAGCAGCTTCGCGTTGTACGAAGAGTAGCCTCTACAAGTAGAGTAGACTCTACAATAAGAAGAAGGTTGAAGGAACGCGGATTGGCACCGCATAAGCCAGCGAATGGGCCGAAATTAACTACAGACCATCGAAGAGCGCGCCTTAACTTTGCACGCGAGCACCTAACTTGGTCATACCTTCAGTGGAGCAAAGTACTTTTTTCTGATGAGTGTAAAATTATGCTGTATGGTAACGACGGAAGGAACAAGGTCTACAGAAGAGATGGAGAACGCTTTGCACAATGCTGCATTGAAGAAAAGGTCAGCTATGGTGGCGGTTCGTGGACGGTTTGGGGAGGAATCAGCGCCGACGGTAAGACAGAACTTGCCTTTGTGTCTGGGCCACGGCTGCCTGCACTAAACTCTCATCGGTACATCGAACAGTGTCTTGAACCTCATGTGATGCCCTATGCACATTTTATTGGCAACGACTTCATATTCATGCACGACAATGCTAGAGCTCACACCGCGGGCGTCGTACGAGATTATCTTACCGAAGTCGGTATCTCCATTATGGTATGGCCAGCAAGAAGCCCGGACATGAATCCCATTGAACATCTATGGGATGAATTAAAGAGACGAATTCGAGCAAGAGATCCAGCCCCAGAAACACTTAGCCAGCTGCAAAATGCAATCCAAGAGGAATGGGATAATATACCACAACATGTGATCGTGACTCTCATCCGATCGATGAAGAACCGTATGGAAGCAGTAATAAGAGCTCGCGGAGGGAATACAAGTTATTAAATAAACGTTTCTTACATTTTTTTTTTCATTTACGCGTGTTGTTTTACCTATTTCCTTCATATTCCATACAGGGTAAAAATTACTCATTATACAAAATACGAAACCTATGAAGACTTCATTTGAATTTAGAACATTAACATTAGGATTTAAAAACCTCATACTACTCACTATTAAATGACATTTTACATTTATTCCTAAATATACACATTTTTCTGATAATCCTTATCAAATCATAAACTGCGAGGTGTTTCGATTTTTTTGATGAGAAGTGTATATTTAAACATACAAAGGAGGTATCACAGCTTAATAGTTAAAAATATTTTCTTACAAATTTACCAAACGCTAAGCCATTAGAAAAATTTAAATTGTCGATGGTGCATCAATATATTTAGAAGTAATGTATTTGTTTTCTTTTGCGCTTGGCTTTAAACTCGGCTGAAATGTCAGCATATATTTCGTGCGACACACCGATTATCGGAATTGTAACGGGATTTATTTTGCATGAGATAGAGAATGTAGAAACTACTGGAGCAGTTTACTGTAAAAATTATGTGAGACTGCATTAGACGGCAAATCAGTGATTAGAACGACATATTTAGGTTTTTCATTGTGTTAAATTAAATTGGGCTCGGAATACAACTTTGCAGTTGTATGCGGAATAAACTCGATATGGATGAAAACCTGATAAAACACCGAATCTCCACCATCAGCTGCGCCAACCCACGCTGAGTCCGTGTCGTGTATGATTTTTACGGAGAGAGGACCTGTGTCCCAGCAGTGGGACCATTACATGCCGTCTTCTACAGAGCTGCAAAAGCTCGGTTGATAAAATTCAGCCTTCCTTCCTGACTTTATAAGAATATTCTAACCTGACGATGTAATAAAATATTGGAACAAATTCTATCTTCTTTTTGATTTATAGACACCTCTGAAAAACAGATGGTGCATATTTCAATCTGAAAGGCAATATATTCAAGAGCCAGAGTCCAGTATGGGTATTATAAATGCAGTTTATTTGATAGAGTGAGAATATGAAGGTATAAAGTAATATCGATATTTTCTTGTTACTGTCGTGTTAGACCAGCGTGCAGTTATTGCTAGGGCACTACTGAGGCATGAATGAGGTCCTGGATTCAAATCCTTAGAAAGGCTTGAAGTGTCGAGTAAGGTGTTACAATCAGTGTGTTAGTATAGCAGCATGGAGTTTTTAATAGTTGTCTGGTTGATGACAATAGCCCCTTTACCGTCGCCCTTGGAACCTGGAACAAGGGCGAACTACAGAGGGCACGCCACGACAGTGGCGGCAAGTCCCATCTTTGAGTAATGGCTGAAGAAGCGCCACAGCTCCCTCACCTACCACTAGACGCAGGTACTCACCGGACTCGGTTGTTTCAGGAAACGCCCGGATGCTTCCACTGTGAGGATCGGCCACGGAGGACACGGTGGAACACTCTGTGGAGGTCTGCTCTGCTTGGGTGGAGTCCTGCTGTGCTCTTGTAGCGGCGATTGTCGGTGGCGACATCTCGCGTCTGGCCCTGGTGCAAGCCATGGTCTGGGGCGAGAGGGAATGGGACGCCGTCGCCTCGTTCTGCGAAACAGTAATGCTAGCAAAGGTGGTGACGGAACCGGAGAGGGAGAGAACCTCTCATCCCAGCCACCGCGGTTGACGCTCTGGGCGTCGGGGGCTACGTGATGGCTTCCGGCCACCGTAGGCGCGGGCCTTTAAACGGTGAGTAATGGGCTAGCTCATCGTCCGTCCGTCTTACGGTGACGACAGGCCGTGTCGACGGCGCATTCGTGTTCCAATGCAAGGGCTAAGAAGGAACATAGGTGGTTTTTAGTCAGTAGAAGTCTGACAATCTCTACTGCTTTGCCCAATTCCCACACTCCAAAAAAGGGCGAACTACAGGTACTCCTTTATCTTACCCGTCGGGGATTACAAGTGTGATGTCGTGTTATGTACTCGCATTAGTTTAATCCCTATACGTCATGTTTTAGTACTTTTAGTAGACGACATTTTTGAAGTTTAATAAACTATACAGATCACTCCATCATAAACTTTATTTGTATTAAATGGTAATTGAACTCGGTGCAAATTGAAAATAAATAGTGATCGCTAGCCGGGAACAATTAAATTTCCTGGAAAAAACCTAAAGTGTGTTTTATAATGAAAAAACCTATAGTGAGTTTTCTAGGAATGGATGGTGGATACATTAAAATATATTTTCAGTTTGTCAGTTTATGTATAATGTATTTCTTTGTGTATATAGTTACTTTAACTGGGCTTTTATCCGCACTTAGGCTCTCGATTGGGCCATTGTGCGTGATGTTTAGAGAGTACCTACTCCGAGTTGGTAAGAGATGGGGTCTTTACCCTAAGATCACACTCTGGCTATACACGTCAGTCATCAGACCTCCTACTATCTACGGATCAGTTGTATGGTGGCCCAGAACTCAGCTGATCACGGTGAAAACGAAACTTCAGAGCCTGCAACGCTTAGCTAGTGTAGCAGCTACTGGATGCATGAGAACAACTCCATCAGCAGCGTTAGAGTTTCTTTTAAATTTAAGACCTCTGGGTCTATAGTCATAAAAGAGGAAGCTCAGGTAACAGCCTTAAGACTAAGATCAAACGGACTATGGAAAGTAAATGCTTATTTTAAAATAAGTATGTGATAAATAAACGTGAACTTTCATCCGAACATTCATTCCGGAAGGTTTCTCTCTATTATCGTATTTTTATTAGATTTAACCCATGTACCGCGATGTTTGGGCATAAGAGTATAAAGACCGTTCTTCCTTTTAATGCCCAAAAACGAACTAACCAAAACTTTTAACGCAAAAGGACATTAGAAGGAACACGGATGGGCTTTAGTCAGTAAGAGTCTGACGCTCCCTTCTACTTCGCTCCGACCGGGAGGAGTCATTTGATGACTTGCAACCTTGAAAACAGATGATGAGTTTCTTTTTACGTGAACAAACAATGAAGACGATACAGTGCTCTGAAAACTCGTGTGCAAAACATCTAACAGGCGGACTAATTAGAATCATATTTTTTTAAGTCAGGAAACATCAAGTGTGACCCACCCAAATATCCTTTCTTTGGTATTGTTCGTTGTGACGTTGAGCTCCACGATAACTGACAAATGCTTGCACTGACTAGGCGGGTCCTCTCAAGTCTGTGTGGTGCTTTCTTCAAAATACCATCTCAGACATTAATCTGCATGGTCTTCATGTGTGTATTATACCTTATTGCTAACCTAAACGATTTTAAAAGATTAAAAGAGTAACCTTTGAAGTTTGTAAGTGAATCGACCAATGCACCGAAACGTGCCCCTTTTTTTACCGACGTTTTATAATTGCACATTTAGGCCCATGTGAAATAAAATTATTTTGATTTTGATTTTGATCCCTATTGTTTAAAAGTCGATGAGTTATGTGTGTGTTGATGTCTGTTTCTTTGTTTACTTACTTCTGAAGGTTCTGGTGTCAACTGTATTTTTAGTTGTTTACTGTAATTAATCCGAACACAGCATCCTCGATTCTCAGAATTGATGGTTTACCTTCCGTAACAATAATAGACAGAACACACAAGGCGGTCTCCAATGCTGTTACTCGATAATGAACCTTAATTATAATGGGTGATGGTGCAATATAATTACGTAGGTGATGGTGAAGGATTTAATGACGATAAGGACGAGTTACGAGTTCGTATAAACATGGTATCAACTACATCTGGATGATGAGATGAAAGGAAGTAGGTAGTTTTCACATGATCAAAGACAACGGTGAACTGGATAAACTACAATGTAAATTAACCTAAAGAAAAAAATATGATAAATATTGTTTGTGTCACAAAAAACTGGCAGAAGTGCAAGTCTGACTTGCACATAAGGGTTCCGTAACAACGTTGTAGGGAAGCCCCATTTAATTTGTGTTATTTCTTGTTCAAGCGGCAACAGAAAACATATTTTGTGATAAGTTTGTTTTCACAGTGTTTATATGAATGACAAAGTTATATTTGCGGTTTTTAAACGTGCTTTATCTCAAAAACTGGTTACTCTAAGTATATGGCTTAAACCAATTTTGGTAGAAAGTTTTCATTGTGATCTACAGCATATAATTTTAGTTTAAACGTTATTTATACCCCCTCTAACGTGACGGGGACACACATTTTACCACTCACTCACACACAATCTTTCAAACGATTGACTTTGAGAAAAAATGGTTTTAGGAAACCTAAACGTAATTTTGAAAGACCTATCTATAGACACCACACACGAATAGATATGATGAAAAAGTTTTTTTGGTTTCAGTTCCATGTATGGGGAGACCCCCTTATTCTTTGATTTTTTATTATTATTTTTGTATAAAAATCGTAATGCGGCATAGAGAATAAATCTACCTACCAAGTTTCAACTGTGTAGTCTTAATAGTTTCCGTATAAAAGGGCTGTGACCTACGTACGGACAGACAGACATGACGAATCTATAAGGGTTCCATTTTTTGCCATTCGGCTACAGAACCCTAAAAACGATTGTTTATAATTTATTAATGTACATTCTAAACAATACATAAAGATACTCGTTAAAGAGCACAAAAGTACTGACTATTTAATTAAAACTTAACGACAATATCTATCACTTTTTGTAGTAGGTAATAGTTGTCATTATTCCTGATTTAAAAAAAAAACAACTGAAATTTCACAGCAGTAGCAACCGCGTCTGGATTTGTGCCCGGTTGATGGCAATAGGGTCGCCCCTTATTACCTGGGTCTTAACAATAACTGGATATAATGTGGGTGTGTGTACTATTACGTACACTTCTGTCTAACACTTCGGAGATTATATGCGTGATGTTATGTTATATGTAATATTTTCAAATCTCCGTATGGTTGTCTCCTAGTCTAGAAAATCGTCGGAAAACTGTAAATAAGCGATTTATATTTAATTGGTCGCAGCCGCATCACGTCGTCACAGTAACTGTGCGCACGAATTCCCAGTGCTCCCAAGGAAATGTTTCCACTAAAGCACAATAACGTACTTGCGAGGAGCTGTAAGCGGATTATGAGAGGTTCCGAAGTAGGCTGCTTTGAAACTCGCAAGAAAAGCAATATCCATTATCTTGGCAGGGCTTTGTGTGTCGACCGCGGCGCATTGTTGGTCGCTTGCAGAGCCCGCACCGATATATTGTTTGACTTAAGAGGCATTGGACCCTAGCTTACCTTATGGAAAAAATTAAAAATCATGTCGGAGTAAGTATTTTGGCTTTGTGTTACTTTATTCCACGTTTTAAGATATCTTTAAATATTAAATATAGAATTCATTTTTTTTTGTGTGGTTATATACTCATAGTACCTTTTTTTTTGTGGTGAGAAATCATCAAATAACCCCTCTGGCTCCAGGCAGAGCGAAGTTTTTAGTCAGTAGAAGTCTGACACTTCCTAGTGTCAAACTTCTACTGACTAGAAACCACCCATGTTCCTTCTTAGCCCTTGTGCCGAGGCCGCGGTACCCCTTTCGTCGATGGGGTTATATAGTGCCTAACTTGGTATTCAGAGTTTGTATGCTACCCAAAGGCTTCTGATTTGGCTTTACAAGACGTTTAGAAATATAATAATAATAATAATTAATAATTCCATCAATTCTGGAAACCATTCATTCATCAACAAACAATGAAAAAGAAAAAAAAAAGGTTTTACTGGACTAAAAATATACCACCGAAAATGAAACACACACTACGGAAAATAATGTCAAAATAAAGTCACCAATGCTGACCAGACGCCGAGCAAGGTTGCAGCAGACACACCCACCATCTCCGGGCTCGTCGCTGAGCTCCGCCTCGCAGCCGCCGGGACGCGCCACATCCGTGAACGCCGTGTCACCGGTAGCTGTAGTTGCGTCGAGTTCCAGCGACGAGTTTTTCTCCCCGTCGTCGTCGATACCATCAGAATCACCGCCGCCATCACCATCACCACCGCGGTGCGGACGACGAGGAAGAGGACGGCCACCAGCGGGCCTGGGACCTCGAGGCCAACCGGCCCCGAACAGGGTCCCCGCTGCCGGTGGAAATGTGTCGCGCATGAGATGGACTCAGTCCATAAATGAGAACGTCATGCGCGCATATTATGGGGCTACAGAGGGAGGAAACAACCTGACCGCGTACCGTGTTCGGATGCTCTCTCTGTTTCAGGTGCTTGAGCCGGTTGTCAACGTGTCGGCGCAACGATTGTCGGATCAGGTGCGAGTCATCCAGCGTAATCGCATGTTGGATGACACTGTGCTTGATCGCCTGCGAACTGAAATGCAGAGTAGCCATGCCATTGCTACACCGTCGGAGGATGTGGTACCACCACAGTTTGCCACGACCATAACGTCTAACCACGACATGAGTAATGACATGGCTACTGATGTAAGTACCCAGTGCAATGAGGAGATAAGGAGTACTTTGGAGAGTGTGATTCGGGAATATCGGTTCATGTCTCCCGAACTTAGACCTCGTTTACCTCGTTTGCCCATGCACAATAAAAATAGGGCGCTGGTGGCTGTTCTGGATTCGCAATTGTCAAGTTATTTTGAAAATTGCGAAAACCTTACTGATGCTCATTCAATCCTGTATTGCGCGGCTGTAACGGCATGTCGTGTAGCTCATGTCAAATTTCCAGATGACAGGTCTACACGACCGAAACTAGCTGTACCGGCTTGGCAGTCCAGGATTGAACGACGCATTACTAGGGCCAGAGCATTCATCGGCAAACTAATATGCTTCCGGGAGGGCAACAGTCGCCCTCGAGTGATGCGTTTTGTGAGGCGGGCATTTGCGGGGACTGATATCAGTCCTCGAGACTACATGTCCCGTATCACAGAACGTATCGACTTCTGGAAGCAGAAAGTGTGTGCATGGGCAAACCGTATCCGTAGGTATAAGCGGCGGGTGGAGCGGTACACTCAGAATCGCACATTCCAGAGCGATGAAAGGTGGGTTTACAGGGCTTGGGAGCGACCAGACCAAGGTGTGGCTGACACGCTCCTGCCGGATGATGACGCTATGTGTTCGTTCTGGCGCAGCATCTGGTCGGTGCCTGTCAGCCATACTGAGGGTGAATGGACTCGAGAAGTCGAGCGAGCGTGCGATCCAGTATCAGAAATGGGGGCAATCACTATCAGCCCCCAAGACGTTGCTCGTGCAGTCCGTCCGTTGCCCAACTGGAAATCTCCAGGGCAGGACGGGCTGCACAATTTCTGGATCAAGTGGATTACAAGATCGCACGCTCGCCTGGCGACTCTTTTCCAGTCAGCCTTAGAGTTAGGGTCGCTGCCCGAATTCCTGACAACTGGTATAACCCACCTGCTCTATAAATCTGGTAGTACCGCGGAACCTAAAAATTATAGACCAATTACTTGTCTTCCGACAGTCTATAAAGTTCTTACATCCATTTTGAGAACCAAAATTAACAAACACATTGACGACAATTCTATCATGTCTACTTCTCAGAATGGATGTAGGAACGGGTCCCGTGGTACAAAAGAGCTACTCCTTATTGATATGGCCATTAGCCAGCAGGTTCGCCGTTGCCGAAAGGATCTGTCGACATGTTGGATAGACTATAAGAAGGCCTATGACTCGGTGCCACATACATGGCTCATGAGGGTGCTAGAGTTGTATAAAATTGATGCAACCCTACGCACCTTCTTGATGACGTGTATGGGGCAATGGAGGACAGTCCTTCGCTATCCAGGATGTCGACAAATCCAGAGGAATAGCGAACCGATAAGGATAGAGCGGGGTATATTTCAGGGCGACAGTTTGAGTCCTCTTTGGTTCTGCTTAGCCTTGAATCCTCTTAGCACTCTGCTGGAGGATTCAAGTCTAGGCTTTCGGTTGAAGAGAGATGGTCAGGTTATATCTCACCTCCTTTACATGGATGACCTGAAACTCTTTGCCCCCAACGATTTGCAACTGATGGAACTACTGAAGGTCACTGAAGCTTTAAGTAGCGCCATCAGGATGGAATTCGGTGTGGACAAATGTGCAGTCATGCATGTAAAGCGAGGGGAGATTGTGGAATCTGTGGGAACCCAGCTCACCGATTCCATAAATCTTAGGTCCCTCTCAGCAACCGAAACCTACAAGTATTTGGGTATGTCGGAAGCGCTGGGCATCAACGTTGCCGACATGAAACAATCGTTGAAGGAGCGCTTCTTTGGCCGCCTGAGAAAAGTATTTAATAGTCTTTTATCAGGCGGAAATAAGGTGCGTGCCTTCAACGGTTGGGTCATGCCGGTTTTGATGTACTCTTTTGGCATACTCAAATGGACTCAAACAGAGCTAGATGCCCTGGATAGGCGGGTCCGTACATTGTTAACCGCATATCGAATGCATCACCCACGTTCTTCGGTTATGAGACTGTATATCCCACGAAAGTGTGGAGGTCGAGGCTTTTTAAATGCTAAGACTCTCCACAACCGTGAGATATACAGTCTCAGGGAATATTTCCTGGAGGCCGACGTGGGGATGCATCGAGATGTTGTCGCGGTGGACAAGGACCTTACCCCGCTCTCCTTGGCTAAAGAGAACTGGCGCAAACCTGTAGTGCTTGACACTAATGAACGCATGGAGGTATGGAAGAGTAAGGAGCTTCACGGACGCTTTTTCCGGGCCCTACACGGGCCCGACGTAGACTTCCTAGCGTCCGTAGCCTGGCTACGATCCGGAGAACTCTTTGGAGAAACCGAAGGTTTTGTCTGTGCAATTATGGATGAAGTTATAATGACGAATAACTACCGGAGATTTATTGTGAAGGACGGCACGGTTGACATATGTCGGGCATGCCACCGTCCGGGTGAATCAATCCGTCATATTATCTCTGGGTGTTCTCGTCTAGCTAACGGAGAGTACTTGCATAGACACAACCTTGTAGCCAGGATTATCCATCAGCAACTTGCTCTAAAATACAGCCTTGTGGAATCGGAAGTGCCGTACTACAGGTATGTGCCCGACCCAGTTCTCGAAAATGGCAGTATCACATTGTACTGGGATCAATCCATCATCACTGACAGGACTATTGTAGCCAATAAGCCTGATATAGTGGTGGTGGATCGATCAGAGCGGCACGCAATGATTGTTGACATAACGGTCCCGCATGACGAGAACCTCGTGAAAGCTGAGAAAGATAAACAAATGAAATATCTTGACTTGGCTCGCGAGGTTGTCGACATGTGGGGAGTGAACTCAGCGGTCATTGTGCCGATAGTCGTTTCAGCCAATGGCTTAATTGCCAAGAGCCTCGACCAACATCTGAGGAGGCTCTCGTTAGGCAGCTGGATCAGGGGCTTGATACAGAGAGCGGTACTCCTGGACACGGCTCGCATTGTTAGGAGGTTCCTTTCTCTGGAGCCCTGACTGCCGGTAGCTTGGACCCTGTTCCCGATACCGGTGGGCTACTATTTTTTATATTTCTAAATGTTTTTTATATTATTTTGTATAGGAATATTTAAAAATATAATTTATATGTATAAAGTTAAATAAAGGAATAATAATAATAATAATAATATTCCACAACTATCACACAACGCCATCTAGTCCCAAGCTAAGCAGAGCTTGTGTTATGGGTACTAGACAACTGATAAACTTACTTATATATTTCTAAATACATACATATTATAGATAACCCTCACCTACATATTATAGATATCTCTCAGGCATGCTAGTTTGCATGCTGCGGGATGTTGTAAGAGATACCGCGGCCTTGACATATAGGGCTAAGAAGAAAATGTGATATGAAATAACATAATATCACGCCTGTAATCCCCGAAGGGTAAATCAGGGTTGTACGTTGTTCCGTTGTACGTTGTACGTTGGGCCGCGGGTTGTACACTAGTTATAGCGGCCTCGACATAGAAGGCTAAGAAGGAACATGGGTGGTTTTAGTCAGTATAAGTCTGACACTCCCTTTCGTTCCCCTCCTCTGCCCAAGAGCGGGAGGGGTTATTTGATGATTTCCAACCCCCCCCCCCCCCTCCAAAAGGCATGCTAGTTTCCTCACGATGATTTCCTTTCCCGAAACTAGTAATATATTCAAAGTCAAGACCTATGACTTGGCAGTCGGACGCGACGGTCAAATCACTAGACTTTAAATGCTAAATTTCACAATATATTAGAGAAAATATATTATGAAAAGAAAAAAAAAAAAACAAGCTTTTAAACTCAATCAAATATGAAAATCAAAAAAATACTGAAGTACAACCTTTGGAAAGGAGGTATAAACTAAAGAGGAAAATCAAGGATTTTCTTGTTTTTAGAAATCCCTTAAATGATGAACTATATTAGCTAAAATGTGCATCAAATCATGCTTCCGGCAGTAAACAACACATTTGCAAGTGTAGTCGGCATAGATCAACCGAGTCGACTGCTACCAAACATTTGTTCAGCACTTCGCTGGGCAGTTCTATTATAGATCTACAGAGCACACTGAGCACGAGTAATTTAAGTGTAACAACGGTCATAAACGTAAAGGAGAAGGGAATTGCATAAAAATATGCATGCTTGGTTTATGAGTGTCTGATAAGGAAGTAGAAGAGCTCGTTTTTGTACGCTGGTATTTCCTTCAGGAATTTCTGAATAGAAGAGAACCCAGGGATTTGTGCCCAGTTGATGGCAATAGGCTTGTACTCTTTTACATGGGGCTTAAACGTAACGATGTATGGGTGCACTGTCATCATTATCATCCTATAATGTTCTCACGCAGCACGCAGAGACTCAGGCTACCTCTCTAGGAGAGGGATGGGCTATAATCCACCACGCGGGCCTAGTGAGGGTTGCTAGATGTCACATGATTTTCGACTTTTTTTGATTCTAAGACATACCGGTTTCTTCACGATGTTTTCCTTCACCATTTTGAGAGCAGCGGTGATGAAATACGCTTGTCTAGGTTCGAACCCACGACCTACTGTTCGTAAGTCGGGGCCGACACCACTGGGCCACCGCTGCTCCTACTGGGTGCCCTATAGGTAACTACATCCCTGCCACGTCTGCTTCGGGGATTATATGCGTGATATTTTATTTGTTAAGGTTTATTAATCTTGTCGTCTTACTACAAACAGTACCTATAAAAAGTCTTAAACAAAAAAACTTTTTCTTTCTTTATAAGTTCCTCTTGTTTTTATTTAAGAGCTAAGAATCCTTCCGTCAGAGAAAGTTTATATTATATTATTCACGAGTAAATAAGTATGTAAATGGGCGTGCAACAAACTTTCTTAACAGTTCTAAGTACCTTGATTTGCGAACTCGAAGCCGACACTTGATGCAAATATAGCTTCAAACTCGTACAGTAGTTTTATTGAAATATTTTGCATACAATACTCGTAGTTGTAACTTTGTGCAACTACGAAGCGCCTGGGAGTTTGAAATTATATAACTACACCTGAAAAGGGAAATTCAAACGCCGAACGGTTACATGAATGTTAATCTGGTTTCGTTGACTGGAATTCGTTGTATTTCTATGGTTTTTATTGTTTGAAGTTTGATAAGGTGTCCATTCCGTTTTATCATTTTATCTCACTTTGCAATACTTTTGTTAATGATAAATGTGTTTCAGTACCTATTACCTTTCTTCGGAATAGTGCATGAGCATTCAGGAGAGATTACATACCCATATTTCCTTGCACTCCACTGTGAATGCACTAAAATGCGGTTCCGGTATTGTAAAGCAATTCTGATGATATTTTTTTTATAATTTTCCTTTCGAACACTGCATTTGTAACACATCTTTAATAACCTCATCACAGCCGTCGCATTTCGTATTTATGTAGGTTATTTCAATGAGTTAAAACAAAAAATAAAGTAATCCCACAAGTAAACACGTCCGCACTCTTGCTCGCAAGAGGGCTTATTTTTCTGTTTATTATCGAACAATAATATTTATTCGCATGTTAACAAAATGGAAATTACAACGACGCCAACACAATTTAAGCGGCGGTCAGGAAAAGTGCCACTGAATTAACATTACTGAGATATATAAATTTATAAATATATGAATATTATGAAATATATTATGAAGGATGGGACGTTTGACGTGTGTCGGGCATACCATCGTCCGGGTGAGTCCATCAGAAATATTATTTCTGGTTGTTCTCGTCTAGCTAACGGCGAGTACTTGCACAGGCACAATCAAGTGGCCAGGATTATTCACCAGCAACTTGCCTTGAAATATAAACTTGTGGAGTCGAAGGTACCGTTCTACAAGTATGTGCCCGACCCAGTTCTCGAAAAGGACTATGTAACGTTGTACTGGGATCAGTCTATCATCACTGACAGGACTATTGTTGCCAGTAAGCCTGATATAGTGGTGATAGACCGGTCAGCGCGCAATGATAATCGATGTTACCATTCCGCATGACGAGAACCTCGTGAAAGCTGAAAAAGAAAAAGAAAATAAAATATCTGAATTTAGCACACAAGGTTGTCGATATGTGGCATGTGAACTCGGCTATCATTGTGCCGATAGTCGTAACGCGGCCAATGGCCTTATAGCCAAGAGTCTGGACGACCTCCTGTCCAAACTCTCGCTTGGCGGTTGGATCAAGAGCCAGATTCAGAAGGCAGTACTCCTCGATACGGCTTGCATTGTGAGGAGGTTTCTGTGTCTGGAGCCCTAACCACCGGTAGCTTGGACCCTGCTCCCGTCACCGGTAGACGACAATTATTATTTTTTTATATTTTTATGTTTTATATGAAATATTTAAAAATGTAAATTGTATGTAAGAAAATAAATAGATATTAAATTATTATTAAAATAAAATAAAATTCATAAATAATACAAAAAAGAGGTGAGATTCCTTCATACATTTCTTATTTCATTTGTTGATGGTGAGAGATTTGCTCTCTATTAAATGGGACTTAAACATGCCTGGAGAAAGTAGGTGTAATTGTTGGTACATCGCTGCCTAACCCTTCGAGGATTATAAGCTAATGTTATGTTATGTTTATTACAGGTAAAAAAATAACTAGCAAATCCTTGTATTGGACACACATTGTAACGTTTACAATTTAAAGTATGGATGCCTATCTCATCGTTAAAAGCGATCTCTTCCAGACAACCTTCGGATGGCCAGAAAGATACAAGATTTAATTGGATTATGTAATAAAGTTTCAAATAACGAACCTCATCAATAACGTAACTAAATATAGCAATTAAATTACGCTTGTGTGGTTTATTTACACAACAAATATCACTAACTCACTATCATAATTTACTATAACCATCATCATCTGCCTAGCCTTTTCCTAACTACGAGTTGTGTTTAGGTCGGCTTCCAGTCTAACCAGATGCAACTGAATAATTGTACTTTACATGGAACGACTGCCCATCTGACCTCCACAACCCAGTTAGGACTGAATAATATAATACGATACCCTTTGGTAAGGCTTGGTAAGACAGAACCTTACCAAGTATTTCGGAAAAGTCTCGGAACACTTGCGCTTACCACAGAAAAAAAATGACAACTCAAAAAAAAGTGAGATCTAGAGAGCATTTATTACATCATCACATTTTTTACATTTTACATATTTGGGACGAGAATCGAATACTAAAACGAAGGACATAATATTCAAGGATGGTCTTGAATATTATGTCCTTCGTTTAACCTAACACACTTTAGTAGTTATATCAAAACAAAGCGTTAGGAATAAGCTTCGCCCATGTTTATCACCTATCTACCGGAGCTTGTCACAAAATTAATAACCTTGAGTAATAACAAAAGATAAATCAATCTCAATGAAACTCTCCGACAAGCTCACCAACCTACAATAACTTTTTTACAAGAAAATTGCCAGCCTTCATTATTGAACCCGATAGTGGCACGTTTCACGTTTATCCGGGAGCCAATTATAAAGGATTGACAGCATTATGTTTTATTGATCCCGGCTAAGTGTTTTTACAGTGGCACTTAAAATCTGGGCACAACGTTTTGTTAGTGTTTTACATTCAAGTTCTACCTTTATTTAAACTAAATTTGTATTACCTACATTATTAGTTATGTTTAAATTCCATTTAATAGGAAGCGAGCCTATTGGCATCAACCGAGAACTAACGAATCCAGACTCAGACTCTTTTGTCAGTTGACTAAAGAATCAGAGACCCACTCGAACTGGACACGAGGGGTCTTTCAACACGCCCCGCCCGTCGGGGCTGCGGGATGTTGTAAGAGGCTAAGAAGGAACATGGGTAGTTTTTAGTCAGTAGAAGTCTGACACTCCCTTTCGCTGGATTATTCCAATCTGTCAACTACGTACTGTGATTAATAGAAAAACAAAAGAAATATTTGTAACTTATTTAAATACAGATGATTATAAACCTAAGCCACTAGTCTTTAATTTAATGTAATGTTGCAGTATGTGTGGCATTACTTATAAGAATTAATATATTAAATTGTGTGGGGGACAAACAGGAATAAAAAGTTTCATCTGTCCTCCTATAAGTGATAGGAGGACAGATGAAACCGTTAAGGAGTGAATAAAGTTCGAACTGTCCCCTCATTGCTAAAAGGGGGACAGATCAAACTTTTTTGTCCAATCTGTACCCCTAAGGGGACAAAGCGGGGTGACAGATCGGAATAATCCCTTTCGCTCTGCCCAAGAGCGGGAGGGGTTATTTGATGATTTCCCAACCCCAGAAAAAAAGGGTCTTTCAACCAAATCATACTAAGATATACTTGGTCGAAGGGCCACGGGTCCAGCAGCAAGTGCGCCCAGTTGGCCAAAGACCTAAGAAACCCTAATGGAAAAACCCAATAATATTTTACCCAACTTGGGAATCAAACCCACGCACAACAGTCGGGCTTGCCACCACAAGACCAACAAATCATTCAATTTTACAGGTCATTAATTAAGTATATGAGTTTATTTCAGAAAACAACAATGTACGTAATTATATATTCTCCTTCGTTTCTAAATGGTTAATGCATTACCGCCTCCGGGCAGAAGCTTCTAGGTACACTACAGTGTTTTGCAAACACATCATTTCATATTTAATTAGTTCCCCACGTATAAGGTACCGTAAACACTTGTAAAACCAGCTATAGCTAAGGGCAAAATTTGGTACTTTCACAAAGAAAAAAACATTTTTACTTACGGATTCTTATATTACCTACCTTCACCGCGTTTTAAATGCGAGTAGAAAATTTGATTACATAAAATTAGGGCGCGTCTTAGAGGGTCTAATTCCAACGTTGTCGCCTTTACAACAGCCTCGCAAAATATCTAATATAATTCATGCCCCCAGGGAGAACAATACGGATAATGAAATATCAACAACGGCTCACTACATCTGCCATTTTTTATGATGATAATCTGACCTCTTGAGGATGGAAATAATAAGGAATGAATATTGTATTACGAGACTATCGTTCAATCATGTATCGGTTCACGTGGTCTGGGTACACACAAAACCCCGTATTATTTAATTATGAATAGACCAATCAACAGTCTGAAAAACATAACATCACGCCTGTAATCCGCAAAGGGTTGCCTAATACATAGTACACCCATATTTCGTCAGTTATGTTAAACTCCCATGTTATAGCAGGCACAAATTCAGACTTCGCGGCCGCTATAATATATGTACAGAGAAATTTTGGACGGAAAAACACTTTGCACTACCCGGTAATTGGATCCAGGACCTTTTATTCAGCAGCCGCGCTTTCGACCACTAAACCAACGAAACAATCTGAAACCTTATTCAGACTGTTTCGTTTCGTCATAATAAACATAACAACATAAATAATGCTTGTAACCCACGAAGGGTCAAGCAGAGGTGTACCCACTTTTTGCCAGCTATGTTGTTCGAGTAAAATTACAACAATATTGTATGGTATTTCACCAAAAAAATTGAATTAGTCCGTCTGATAGATTTTCGAAAACTATTGGACACGTATTTTTTCTTTTTTCACTTAAACAAGAGGTGAAGACGCTACAGTGCTTCGAAAAGTCGCGTCAAGTCGTGTGACGTCACGAGGTTAGTACTTTTTTACCCACAAAGTACTCACTCATGATCTTTGACACAATTAATTTTCTTCAATTTTGATTAATTTGATAAAACAAAAAACACGTATCCAATATTTTTTAATAATCTAAGAGAAAGACTAATCAGATTTTTTTGGTGAAATACCCATTAACAAGATAATATTATGGTTTGCGAAAAACTACAACACTATTGCCGCGACTAGTTCACAAAAACACAGTTCGCCATTTTGAGCACGCACCGCGTTGTTATTTTTCATGAACTTTATAAGCCGCTAATCCGCACATATCACGTAACTGAAGCACTGTTCCCATGTTTATTGTCAAACAGGATTAAAGGATAACGCACATTAGGCCTTTCTAGAACATTAACTCCACCGCCGCTGTAAATAAACGGCACACGTTACACTCTAATGTTTCATTGTCGTCGCCCGACATCCCTTTTTGAATAAATGTGCCCGTAGTCCCGTAGTCCCGTATGTACGAGTCGATATGTTTGTGTCCGTTATCAGCTGTAGAACTGCGTGCATTCTGGTGACATGGTTTGATGTAGTACCTAGTGCTTGACTGCTTATGCATTTCAACAAGGAGTTCTACATACGTGTATGGGTCGCCACATTCGAATCAGCTGAAGGTATTTAGAACTGCCTCGCTGGTCTTGCGATCGCAATCGGGACTATTAAGCCTGACGACCTGGATTCCTGGGTTGGGCAAATTATCACTAGGAATTTCTCAGTAGCAGTCATTGAGTCTGGATTTGTGGCCAGTTTATGGCTCTCCTATTACATGGGACTCAAAACATAACTGGCGAAATATGGGTGTACTATTAAGTACACCTCTACCTAACCCTTCGGGGATTAGAGGCGGGATGTTGTGAATTGGAATTGGAGATTGGAGTGATTTGGAATCATAAATATACCCACTAAAAACAAAACTTGTAAAAAAACCAAGTCGTGCAACTCAGTTCTTTTACCGTAAAAAGTACTGAGATCCATGTAATGTCAGTTAATATATTCAGTCCCTACTTAAAAATCTTTTATGTATTAAATAAAAAGATTGACTTAGCCATCACATCGCATTCGCCAATATTAAACAGGCCATTGTAATAATAATTGGCTAATCGCCATCGCATTCTATGTCTGCTAGAAGTGCCTGAGACTTTTGATGATCGGTTAGTCAGTCAGTCAGTCAGTCAGTGAGTGAGTGAGTGACAAAACTAAGGAACTTTGATTAGTTATAATTCTGAAGCTACTGGTTCAAATAGAATGATATTGACATATACCGTGTTTATACGCGGCTTGCTTGGCGCGGGCACTATATACTGTGCCCCCAGATACAAGACCATGAGTGAACATCTAAACTGGTCTTCACGTTAACGTCTCCCGTTAAATGTTATGCATGAAAATGTTGTAACCATTATGGAGTTCAAGATGCTGGTAATGAAAGATACTTAGATACTTAGTTCATAAGTAATGTGCAAATGCAAATACAATGTGTGGTATCCATATACTTTCCATTGTTTGCGCGCTGTACCTACAAAATGCAAAAGGCGAATTTTGGCTTATATAAACACTTGGCACTTTGTTTACATTACATAATGGATTTAATTAAAACGGGATGTGTCTGCTCATTCTGGATTTTCGTAATTACAACGCAAAGTGAAGAAATATTATGATATAATATTCGTAAGCGTTATCGCCTCCACTGTAGAGTTTTATTAAAATCATAAATCCCGTGTCAAATGCACCCGCTCAGTGCCAAGACTGAATAACAGATGTACTATTGTACTTTATGTAAATCAGCTTTATTTCAAAAACGTACCTAATGTAAATAAGGTTCCCAAATGTTGTTGTAACCTTTTTAGTAGGGTTCAACATTTTTTCTTTTTAAAATGAACACTAAATTTAAGCCCAACTGTGGTCCAGGGAATATAAAGTTGTTGAAATATGGATATTTTAACTTATAATAATGGTGTCGTTGTAGCTTACACCTAATTTACCCTTGACAACTACATTATGTATTTATACACGGTTTGTGACTTACTACAAAAGTGTGTCGTAATAGTTATTATTATAATAATTAGATGCTTAAGAAGATATCTTTGCGGCGTTCATATTCTAATTATTTTTAGTAACTTTGCTGCTTTAATGTCGGCCTCGACTTAGAGTCTATAAAAGTACATCAAAGTTAACTTATTAGAGAATAAGTTAATAAGGGAATAACTTGGATGGTAACGACTGAGTTTCGTTGTTCTGTTAACTTAAGACTTCATTAAAAATTATCGAGGCGTGCTCAAAAATTTAAGTACAGGATGAAAAGCGAGCTTAAGAAAGAAAGTAAGGATAACTCTGTCGGTAATGAACTTGAAGCTTTGCGAAATAAATAATGATTACAGTACATTAACGGTACCTACCTACCTACGTTTCAACCTTACCATGTATCTTCGAAAATCCCCTCAAACGCGATCTAAGGGCGATAATGCCATCATCACGCGTAGCAACCGGCGATCACAGTAAAATGTTATCAGTAAGCACACTGGTGAACGACTCCGCAAATCTTTTGAAGAATAGGTTATTGTCTGTCGTTAAAAACAGTTTCTCTTTCAGTGACTACGAAACCACTCAAGGTCGTAAAGCGTTGAAATAAAAGAAATGGTTTTCAAGTGTTAGAATTTACAATATCTGCTCAAACAAACTGTAGTACCTATAATAACATTTGATTTTTTAGTAATGTCACAAAAAATCCTGTTTAGGACAACTTATGACTCAGCAAGCGAATAACACAACATCACACTTGGTATCCCCTAAAGTTTAAGTAGAGGTGTGTACTCATGACTACACCCTTATTTCGCGCGTTATGTTTAAATCCCATGTAACAGGGGGCGAGCCTATTGCCAACAACGGGGCACAAATCAGGACTTTGCAGCTGCTACATTCCAGATAGAAAAACCCAAAAGCACTTTGTCTGTCCTGGAAATAGAACCTCATGCCTCCACAAGAGTCGTGCTTTCGAACACTAAACCAACGAGGCAGCCCTTTGTCTTAAAAGAAACTGTGAGAAACCCTTTCTCAACACTTCACCGACATAAGTAGGTATAGCACAAGCATTAGCCTGACTGGCAGAACACGTTCCGAAGAAACCCGGTGGGTCCCTCTGTAACGGATTATGACAGGATCCGTCCGAGGCCGGGGCCCGGAGCCCAAACCCGGCCCCAATTGTACACGCTCCAACAAACTTGTGCGCATTTTAGTTAAACACCGCCCCACTCACATGTGATAAAAACCCACTTACTCATCAAAATGAACAGGTATTGTTTAATCATTTGAACAAAACATTTGAAGCTAGACCGTTCACTTTATTTGTTAAACATGAAATGAACAATTCTCTCAAATCCCTTTTCATATTAATATAATTGCGAGTTACACATCTCATTTCACGATTATTTGTTTCTACTTGTTTAATTTATTTTAGAATTGTTTTGATTGTACAGTATTATTTACATAATTATCTACAGGTATTTTATTACATTTCAATTAAAATTCGGTGATAAAACAACAACACGAATTCGTACCGAAGCCTTTTGAAGTTTGTGTAGGCTTTCGAACTAGTTTCACTATAATTATAAACATGAGTTCAAATTAAACTATGTACATTGCTATTAATACAAAGTTGCGTTTGAAAATAAATACATAGAACGTTGAAATTCATGTTTAACCGTAAACTTTAGTGAAAGTTTTGACAAAACTTTAATTAAAATACACACAGGTAACACAGAGTAAAAAGTAGAGGAAGACCAAAGAAAAGACAAATGGACTGTGTAAGAGTGATATGGCAAGAAAAGAGGTAATTGCTAAGAAGACGAGTAATAAAAAAGAATGAATGGAAAAGTCACCTACCCCAAATAAATTGGAATAAAGGCTGAAAAATGATGATGACACACAGGTTTTTTTTTAAACCTGTGTGTGTGAGTTTTTTTAAAAAACGCTCTTGGGCAGAGCGAAAAGGAGTGTCAGAGTTCTACTGACTAAAAACCACCCATATTCCTTCTTAGCCCTTTATGTCGAGGCTGCGGTATCTCTTACAACAACCCGCAGCCCCAATAGCAGCGCGTGGAACACGAACGCGCCGTCGACACGGCCTGTTGTCGTCATAAGACGGGCAGACGGCGAGCTAGCCCATTACTCACCGTCCACAGGCTCGCGTCTACGGTGGCCGAAAGCCGTCACTTGGCCAAAAGCCGCCACGTGGCCATGACACACAGCTTGCACACACATTTTAGGCTTTCTATTGTTTTCTATATTTTTGTAATGTTTTTCTATGCGCCCGTTATATAAGGTAGGTTAGGACGAGATTGTCTTTGCAAAGTATGATATTCACTTCTTTCACGAATAATGATCAAACTCGATAATGCAACATGAAATACATTACGAGTACGCTAGGATGTGAACTCTCACGTTTAGGCGAACGCGAGTTCAATTTGCTTTATTTGCTAATTAGTAAAGTTTCCCCTTTGACTTAGGCGACGACGCTACGTTAGTACTCGTTCGCTACGTGAGCGAGTGTGGCACGAGCTTTTCATAATAATTATCATCGTTAGTGAACTATACGAGGCTTCGGTGCCATCCGCGCGCATCCGAATACATCACTGTCCTGTCACTGTATGAAAAACTCTTTAGCGTTCGATTTGCAATCATTTTAAAATTAAAGTCGCGTGGCATCCGGCAGGCAGATTGAGTTTCGCGTGTATATAATAAGTAGGTGAAGGTAATGAAAATACAATTTACGGTAATGGGTATAAAGTTTATACCCTAAATAGTATTTTCTATTTATAGTTTATTCTATAAACTGAACAATAACAAAGATCGGAATTAAAACTCGTTGTCCTTTTTTCCACTGTCTCGTTGGTCCAGTGGTCGTAAGTGCCACTGCTGAGCATGAGTTCCTGTTTTCGATTCCCGGGTCGGGCAGAATGTTATTGGGTTTTTCCATTAGGAATTTCTCAGTAGCCAGGGTGAGTCAGGGTTCGTGCCCAGTTGATAGCAATAGACTTACCCCCTATTGCATTTGATTTAAATCTTACTGGCGAAATGTGAGTGTACACCTCTTCCTACCCCTTCGTGGATTATAGGTGTGATATTATGATGTTTCATTTGTTTTTAAAGTTTCTTTGTCTATTTCGCCAACAACGCTCTTTATTCTTAATACAGTGAGCGATTGGTTTTCCATTGAATGGGATGTACTGTTCGACCTTTACAATTTAAGGAAAACCATAAGACTTCCCTATATTTTCATCACATAACGCCTTCTAATAATCTACAAAATCAATATAATCCCTTGTTCGCCACTTACTCGTACCACACCCATGGGACATGGTAGCTTAATCTGAGTCGGGGACCACACGGCTTGCGAAAAGGTTTCATTATTATTTACTAACCAGACCATAAATAAATTCATACTGTGAATTTATTACCGTTACACGCTTTTTTTCCTTATTTATAGGGAAAGTGGAAGTCAAAGCGGTTCGCTTTGAAGCTACGTCTACCATTAACATATTGGTACATTACTTACTAGTCTCATAGCAACGCGATTTGAAAGTGCACTCGCATGATTTATTTGTGGAATTGCTCACGATATCTTACTACTTTTGAATATTCTCAAAACCAATTACTATTAAGTAGACACTCAAACCTAACATCACGATAAAAATCTGAAATAGAATAACTTTAAGTCGTTTGGAACTTAATTTGAACTTCTCGCGCGACTGAAGACAATTCTGAAGCTATCTGTGTAATAATTTCGTTGATTTCAATGTTTCGTTTGTTATAATATCTGTCGCTGGCAAAAGATAACGTCAAACTTTAGCCGGATTATCCTGTCGGCCGTGGGTTGGGAGGGCTCCTTTATGTCCTCACCACCGCCGCCGGTCGCACGCGGGGAGGGCACCGATAATTTCAATTATCGGCACTCATCGTACGGAAACGTAATTAGTGATTTATTCACGTGCATTTTAAACCTGACACGCCACGTTTCGTTTCAACGAATTGCATAGTGAGCACTTCTGATGTGACTTCCGCCATTTGGCTCCAATTAATTTCGAGAACTACGAACTGGTTGTATTTTTTAAACGTCAGTGATTTCACAAGCTTCTGCGATGGCAATTACAATACAAAAAAAAAAAATACTCTGTGAGTTTAATCAGCAATCAATGAAATATACATGTATGCTTTGAACTCTGGTTGATTATTATTATAAACATTTATTTCAGACCAGATCCATATTTATTTCTAAGAGTAGGTAATGGCAACAGTATTAAATAAAGACATGAAGCCGCATCCACCTTTGCAGCATGGGAGGATTTCCACAGTAACAAAAAATAATCAATAAAACTAATATCAAGCAAATTTTAAAATTGCTTGGCTTGGTGACCACATAAAGGTAGAATCTGTTTATTTGTGGAAAATTTCAAAACCAAATTAAATTGTTTTTATGGGTTATTAATTAAAAACTAACTTAATTAATTAAAACAGTTTTAGTAATTCTATGAAAATATAAACACACTTGTGGCTTTATTCATTCATCTACTGCGTCATGAGCCAAACAATATCTAAACCCAACAGAATGTTTGACTTTTCAAATGCAATTTATCTAAAATTGATTAACATCATCACAATTCTGTTGCTCCGAAGGGAAGGGTCGACCTAGGCAGAGGTTTACGTATAATATTCATTTCATATATCATTTCACCAGATATCTTTAAGTCGTCGTAAAAGGAGGCAAGTCTGTTGCCATCAAACGGGCACACATCACTATAAATATTTCTGATGGAAATCCAACAATACTTTTTTCACTTCAAAATCAAATCCAAAATCTCATACTGAAGAGTAATTCAATTGTTGTGAAGGATTGCTACGCTCCGCCCGATGGACAAGTTATTTTCTTAGAACGTTTGCTACCCGCTTCACTTGCTATAGTAATAATTTTACGACGTTTTATTATTCAGCACGACACGGTGGAACATCAAGCAAATGGACTATGGTCACATGCAAACGTCTTAATTTTTTTAATCTGTTATAGGCGAAATCTTATTTACTTTATAAATGCATTATTTATTTTTGTAATCTGTTATAAAAAGAAACGAGTTTAAAAAGATTCATTCATATATAGACATAAATACTTTACTGAATTATACCGAAGACCGGCCTTTGAATGGGGGAAAAAGCTTCATCATGGCCGGGTATCATTATCGTGTCCGGAAACCAGTCCGTTTCTGCTGATCCTTCGGCGAATCGGCATCCGCGCTTTGTTCTCGGCCGCACACAAAGCCTACACAGACGGACGCGCAGGTTCTCTTAACGTCACAGTTTATAAGGGCGAATCCTCTGTAGCAACTGAAACAGAATACCAAGATAAATTCTACATGAAATAAACTCTGTATACAAAGTACGTACAATAAACCCACAATGTAAACAAACTCATAACATGATCACATCTCTCCACATAATTACTCGATTCTCTTAAATTCTACTTCCTTCTAAATTGTTTAACAAAATTTACATTTTCAATAAGCAAGTTCCTCCAATTAGTTAACAATGCTGGTCCGAAATATTTGTCGAGTAGCCTACGAGGCTGGTTGGAGTTACGAGTAGAGTTTGCTTGCTGGCTCATATAATGTGGGATGTGAGATTATGACCCAACTAATTTCAAGTTTCTCAACTTCATTACCCGCCCCGTTGGAGATCCAAGGTGATGACAAAATTATTATAAAGGCTTGCAGGGTGTCCTGTGTAAAATCTTGCGGTTAATATTCCCGCTAATTCCTTGGCTGCTGGTATGTCCTCTTTTATGTGGAAACTTACTTAAGATACCTGCTTATCTACATGAGAGATACCTTGCAACCTTTCAAGACCTAAATTTGAGGCTTTTCTAAAAAAAACATTTATCTATTTCATTTAATTTTTCATAACAAGGCATTTTTACTTATTTTTATGGATGTGGCGCGTTCTAGCTGAAAGCGATTTATGCCACCGCACTTACCTCAACGTCGGTCACCTTCGACTATATTGGTTTTGCTACGTTTTTTTAGGGTTCTAGAAAAAAAAGATTGTAAACGCTCTCGCAAAGTTTCACGACCTTGCCAATACAATCTAGATCTAAAACAAGTTCGATTAAATTGGTTTAACTTGGGTCGTTTGAATGCTAAACTCGTTTCGTGTTGAATGTTGTTCAACGTTGCTTTGTGTGTTTAGTTTAGAAGATCGTCCGGTGAAAGCGACGTACGTTAGTAATTAACCGTTGTAGTGTTCAATTAGAGAAGACCCATTTAGCTTACGTCAAGACTGTCTAAGTCTACGTATTTAAACGTATGCTTGAAGTTGAACTATCCAGCGTAAACATCGGAAAGGTTTTTTATTTGCGCCATGTTTCAGCATCGGTCGAACTGCGCGCATAGTTTATAAAAGCCTTTATAAACTATTTTATTTTATAAACTACTTTATAGCCTTACATACAGTACTAATTATAAATTAATAATCTAGACGAGAATTTCATTAACTTGTGCAAATATTTGAATCTAACTGTATAAACTGCCAATTATGACATTGTCCCTCAGGAACGTTTATTTTCCTGGTTTAGGGGAGGTTAGTTCCACAGAGGACATTAATGGGGTTTTATATCCAAGGTAAATTAATTATTAATTTACCGCTTATACATATACTTATAACTTTTATAACATAAGATCACTCCTGTAATCTCCGAAGGGTTAGGCAGAGGCTGCACATTTCGCCGGGTATGTTTAAGTCCCATGTTATAAACGGTGGGCCCATTGCCAGCAATCGGGAACAAATCCATACTCCGTGGCCGTTACTTAGAATTTTCCTTTCGGAAAAACCCAATAACACCTTGCCCCGGAATCAAACCCAGCTCAGCACTCGTGCTTACAGCCACTATATTTTACAAAGCAGTTTTAAAAAAAAGTTTTTAACTAAAGAACGTCCTTACATTCTATACACCGTTTTACTCGACAACGCGGGAATCGATCGCTTATCCGTAATAATGTATAGCCCGACATGTATTGCCATCGTAGTCTTATAATAGTGGCAATACGAAGCATAATAAATATAGGTACGTAGCGTTTATAGGACTCTACGTTGCCAGTCGGCATCGTGTGTGCGATTTCATTTCGTTTTATTTGCACTGTCACCCGCTAGACTGTAACACAGGATTCAACATTTCTCTTTTATAACGTTTTTAAAATTATCATTAGCGAAATGTTTCGCGTTTGCAAGTTTAGCCACTTGAGTTAAACTGGGAATTAGAAGACGAGGGTGGCTGGATGGCAGGCTGGCAGGTGATTTAAGTTGTCACAATAAAACCGACACTAATGGTAATTGTGTTGCGGAGTGATGTCGTTACAGCCGCAACACTTTGTTCAACTGTATCACTTAGACATGTTTACGAGATGCTTATAATTGGAACTGGAGTACCTGCTTTGAGATTTGCTGCCTTTAAAAACGCTGTGGAAAGTACTATCAGGTTCGTTGGTCTACTAAGTATCTAGGCATTAGAGTAGCGTTTAGCGTGATTATTTGCGAAATGTTACCGCAGCTGATTGCTACGTTGGGCAAAGTGATATTGGGTTTTTCCATTAAAGACTTCTCAGAAGCAGCCACGGAGTCTGGATTTGTGCCCAGTTGATGGCACTAGGATTGACCCCTTTTACATAGGGCATTAACATAACTAGCGAAATGTGAGTATACCCAACTCATTGGGCATTGCAGGGATGATGCTATATCAACGTGCCTTTAATATATAAAAGTTGCATATTGTAATCAAAAATGAGTTTTCCACCTGCCTAGTAGGACTTATTCTCCTTTGTTTTGTAATAAAATACGTCATCATCCGGCACACTAACGAAACAAAGTGTCGACCTAACAAGAGTCATAACATAAGAATAAAATAACAACCCGATATCGTGTGCTCGTTATCTCTGCGTTTGGTACACCCACACTACATCGCATCATCATACCGCCCCATATACGACGCCACGCTTGTTTACCTCTGATGGCGATACTTTACGACAATAACAGCCAAATATATCGCACGAATAACCCAACTTTATGATAGATACCGTCAATCGCCTATTGTTTGAATACCGTGCCTCTAAGCCGAGTTATCAGATTAAATTTTTGGACTTTACGGGTACGATTAATAAAATAAGTTCCTAATACAAGCGAGAGTATCGATTGTCGGTCGGCTAAAAGTGTAAACATGTGGGTTGTTTGCTTTCTGTAACTCCATATACATAAACAGGAGTATGTTTGTCAGGGAAGAGGGCCCAGTTTTATCCATAACAACATTCTGCGCCGTTTTCCGGCCTCTTTTCTTCAGATTTTCCCTGATTTGATTTTGTGAACAGATAGATAAACGTAATCTTTTTATGCTACTACTGTTACAAAAGCCGTGTCCTTTTTTTATCAAGTGAATCTGTATGAATTAAATTGATTGCTCCTCGTTCAGATTCTCGTTCGCACTCAACGTGCAAATCTCTCATATTTGTGCGTATTTGAAGGGTGAGTTGTTTTCAATTCACATTTAATTACTGAGTGCAAATTTACCATCAACATTCGCTCGTATGTTTTCAACCTGCTCAGACCTCCACCGAGAGTTTCGCGAAGAAAGCTTTCTTGAGTAAATCATTTATGTTCTTAGTTAATGTACCGAATATACACGCGAATAAAACAACATTCTGTCACGTTACGGATCACGCAAATTGAAATAATGTAGCTAATTTTATTCCTTACTTAAGTACTTAGTTTATACTTTTTCAAGCGAAACTTGAATAACTAACCAAGCATAATATAAAAGGATCAAAATTAATAGTTCAATTTAGTTTTTCTATGTACAAAATATAAACCGAAGCTTTATTCTTCAATACTCAGAAAAAGTTCAGAATCCAGAGTACAAATAGAAATTACAGAGAGTATAATTTGCAGAAATATAATTGAATATAATTTGGTTTTCTCTACAGACAGCCCCAAAATGTGGGTGTAGCAATACTTCATTAAATGTTAACTGTGCTAGAGTTGAGACCTCCAAGGAAAACAAACTTGATTAAATAAATTATCCATAATCATAGCCCATTTAATTTTGGCTCATATTTTTTATAAGCCCCATATATTTTAAGTCGCCATTACAATTTATCAGCGATGGAATCGTTTCAATTTGATGCCTCCATTGTCCTTTGTGTCTCTTCGTGGAACTCCATGATTGTACTCATCAAAATGAAACAGCTTTTGTTTTACATCTTTTGAATTTTTTCTAACTTTTTATATTCTCTCCGTAAGAACCGAGCATAAACTGTAGTTCAAAGAAAATAAAATAGACATACCTAATTACTAAACTGAACTAAACGGAGTCCTTTTAAACTAACTGATAAGGTTCCTTTTAACAAAGACATGAAACTAGTTCAGATTATAAAACTCCGCTATTACATATTTAAAGATGAAGCTGTAGTGGACATTTAAATAGATGAAGCACTGACTTTCTTGAAACAAATGCGAAATTAAATTTGAGAAAAAGCAGAAGAATCTTAGTTAAGAGCGGGAAGCTAATAAGGCAAAAAGAAAAAGTTGCAGATGAAGTTTTTCGTAGCTAAGGATACTTTCCTTATGAAAACATCGAGAGAGTTGGCTCAGACTGCGCTGGTTTATTTAAGCCACTATGGTAATGAATTTACTCTTTAGCCGCAGTAAATTTATCCACTTCATTCTATTCTCGCGGCTTCAGGGCCTTTGGGATTAAAAGCATAGGTACACGATCATAACCTGCAGTCGTTAAGTATTATTTTTTGGGTTAAAGAGTAATTGAGTTTTTTCAGTCGAAGATCAGTAGTGGCCCAGCGGTGCTGGCCTCGACTTACGAACAGTGAGTCGTGGGTTCGAACCCAGTCAGGCGCATTACTTTGTGTAATTTATTTCATCACCACTGCTCTCAAAACGGTGAAGGAAAAAATCGTGAGGAAACCGGAATATCTTAGAACCAAAAATTTGAAGACATGTGACATCTACAAATCTGTACTGAGCCCGCGTGGCGGATTATAGCCTATCCCTCTCCTAGAGAGGAGACCTCAGTCCCTGCAGTGGGAACATTATAGGCTGATGAAGATGATGATGATGATGATGTTTTTTTGCATCATGAATTTCTCAGTAGCTGCCTCAGAGTCTGAATTTGTGCCCAGTTTTTAAACATTACTGGCAAAATGTGAGTGTACTAGTTAGGTACACCGTCAAAGTCTAAGAGCAAAGCCGTTTTGATCTAAATAACTTGAACAAAATTTTTACGTTTGCAATACACTCAAAAAAGTCTCTTTTCATCAGATCAGTGAAAAGGACAAAATAGTGAGACTATTTTGATAATTTTAAACTTTTTCAAAGCTTACAGTAGAACACAAAACGAAACGAAAACGCAAAACGAAAAAGAAGTTATTTCAGCCGTGCAGTGTAACGAAATAAGTACACCTGTTTGCTAAAAAAAGTAAACACAAACAAACTTCAAAGTATAAAAAACACTGTCATATTGTCTGTGTGCATAAGTATCATTGCATTTGTCACAGTTTGTTAAACAGACACAAAGTAAAAAATAGCGCGAACAATGGACTTATTATGTCCACCAACCAAAGCTTTGAATCAATATTAAGTATTTAGAAGTATCCAATTCTCCTGTGGTACACACGGCGACACTTTAAACTATACGTTTCCAGAATAACTTGGCCTGGCTTTGTGTTAATATCCAATACAATGAAAGATCCGCATAAACTGGGTTTATCTAGTTTCATTGGTCACCGTGTGTACTAGAGCAGCCAAAGCATATACTTTGAGCCATATAATATTCAAGACCTAAGAGTAGGAGTTCCTTGGAACAGCGTCGTAGCTTCGTTTTTCCAATTGTGCAGGCGAGATTTGTTAGCAAAGACCTTACTCCACGAACAAATTCCCTACATATATAATATGCAAAGAGGAAAAGATTCTTGGGAAACTGGGTAACGAAGATCAGAAGGTATTTTCTATCTAAGTATTTTCATTTAAGCGTGGTGCATAACGTACGGATGCCCTCAAATACTTTCTTATCATTCCTTGAATAATATAAAACGTTTATCCGTCTAACTGTCCGTTAATGAGCACCAAATTACAGTAAGTGCATAAGCCACAACAAGTAGCAAAATTCTGCTACACGTTGTGGCTCATGCAATAGGGTAGTTAACAAAAAAAAACGAATTAGTCCGTCATATAGATTACCAAAAAATATTGGACACGTATTTTTTTTTCACGTTAACCAACAATGAAGACGATATAGTGCTTTGAAAACTCGTGTGACGTCATATTCTAAGACATTAGTATGACTCGTTTTATGTTCGTCTATTTTTATTGATTTGATAAAACAAAAAATACGTATATCCAATATTTTTCGAGAATCTAACAGGCGGACTAATTTGAATCACATTTTTTTAATTCAGTTAACATCCCTATTAGGTACTAACATATAAGCAAATAACTCTCCTTTTGGGCTTCGCCGCAGTCGGGTAAAAATAATGTCACACCTTTAATCCTGTTTTTTTTGGCGGGTGGAAAATCATCGAATAACCCCTCCCGCTCTTGGGCAGAGCGAAAGGGAGTGTCAGACTTCTACTGACTAAAAACCGCCCATGTTCCTTCTTAGCCCTCTATGTCGAGGCCGCGATAACTAGCGTACAACCCGCGGCCCCCTTTAATCCTCGAAGGGTTATGCAGACGTGTATCTTATAGTAAACCCACATTTCGCCAGTTATGTTTAAGTCCCACTTAATAAAGAGTTACTTTCTTTCATCGACCGCGCGAAAAAGTAGACTCCATGGCTGCTGCTCACAAAGTTTTGATGGAATAACCCATCCTACACATTTGTTTTTATTTTTTTACTGGACTACTAACATTTCGGTAGTGAATAGGGACACTACGTCATTGATTTTCCTGGATATAGCAGAAATCAACAACAAACTAAAGCACAAACAGACCTGTATGTACATCCGACGGTAATCCTGTGCTGCATAGATGCGTACACTAAAAGCCCTCGGCTTTCGGATGCGACTTGAGTTTAATCAGGTTTTTTGAGGAAAAAACCCGCTTCACTGCTGTAGTCCCGATGCTTTATTTATGTAATAACGCTATTATGTTTGTATTTATGTTGCCGGCCAAACCCGATTTTCGGATAAACTATAGGCCAAACCATTCTTCCTACACCCGATAGAACGAACCAGTATAGGCTTTTTTTTATTTTATTAATTATTTTTATTCCAGAAAGGTAAGTAACATATGAGCTTAGTCCCACAAAACCGTAGCAATGGTTTGACTGTGGGGTCGATGAGTCTCTTATCATGATGAGATACTTAAATGTACTTAAAACTAAATATTATTTAAACTTACACTAAACTTAAAACATTTCTAAATAATATAATTTTAATTTACGTCTAAATCTAATTGTGTTTGTTTCACTCCTTATGTTTGTAGGCAGACTGTTCAGTAGATATGGTATTCTCTTGTTCAGTGTTCTGTAAACTAGTTCATCCTGTTAACGATAGCAGAAACCAGTTTGGCCGAGGTTAAAAATGATCTCTTGTTTTCTTTTTTTCCTATATGATATAGTCGTTTCTGGCTAAGCTAAACAAATATTTTGTCTACAAATACAGTTTTATGAATACGTTACTGACAAAAAACGTCGTAACATAACATAACAGCACGACGTGTAGTCAAGTTATTAATAAGGGCGACCCTACTGCCATCACCTGAACTCAAATTTAGGCTACTACTGAGAAATTCAATATGAATTTGCCCGACCCGGAAATCCAACCCAGCATGTCAGTCAGCAGTCGCGCTAGCGTCACCAGACCAAAGAGGCAGATAAATAATAGTATATTTTTTCTAAATATCCTGCGCCATATACATAAGAGAATAGGGATGTTTCCTGACTTAAAAAAATATGATTCTAATTAGTTCGTCTGTTAGATTATCGAAAAATGTTGGTGACGTATTTTTTGTTTTATCAAATCAATAAAAATTGATGAAGATAATAAAACGCGTCAAAGATTTGAGTGGGGGGTTGTGACGTCACTGACCGCTAAAGAATGTCATACTAATGTCTCAGAAAATGACGTCACACGAGTTTTCAAAGCACTGTTTCGTCTTCATTGTTTGTATACGTGTAAAAAGAAAAATACGTGTCCAATATTTTTTGGAAATCTATCTGACGAATATATCGTTTTTTTTTTGTTAACTACCCTATTCCGGTCAACGAAAGCAAACATTTTACAAAAAGTACTTCACTTTATTTTATTTCACCCTAATTACGTAAACAAAGTTTTTAGAAGTAACAGATTGTTTGCGCGACTGTCCGCTTTGGACATATTTTTCTGGTCCGTTGCAGCAGATGTGGCTGAAGTTCCTGAAAATATTATTCACTACCGAGGAACAATTGCTAGTAGTGAGTCTTGGCTGACATATAGAGGTCCTTATTTCTGCAATGGCGAGAAATGTATAAATCTATGCAGGATACACACTGCACTACGATCAGTTTTTAGAAGAAATTAATGGACTCTGTGCGCTGGTGGTGTTGATTGGTGTCCTTCTAAAATCAAGACCTTAAATCAAGGTTGGTCGCAGCAAAGAAAACCTACTAAAGTAAAGATTCATTAATGAAAAGTTTAGAAAATCTGCACCTACACTACCTCCGGAGAGTAAATGTGGTGCTGTTCCCCGATGTGGCACTTGATATCGTGTTCTGTACGTTCTGTTTTAAGTTCACTTCAGGAACCGACGGATGTTAATGAAACCAACCAACTAGTAACTTAGTTCTGGGTAAACCAAATTTACGATAAGAAGACCTCATGCTAAATAGAGAAAACGTATAGCTGGATATAAACTGAAACCAAGCTGTGGTAGGAAAATTAATGACTTAGGTATATATAGAGAAAAACTATAAACAATATTGCTGTCAGCATGTTATGCAAGATTCTAATGTGTTAACCAACTTGAACGAATAAATATAACATGTGCAGCCAATTCACTAGCAAACAGATCCCAGTTTGTCGAACATGTCCACAAACTGAGATCTTGATACGTGAATTAGCTGCACTGGAACCAACTTTACTCAATAAAATAGGGAATATTTTGGAAATTGGATTCCCTCAGCTATATCATGTTTCTTTGCTTTTCCAACTGCGTCCGATGACTCACCATCTATGCGATATCTGTCCACCAGTCGACTATGAGCTCCTACGTTGCCTCAACATTCATTTAATTCCAACAAGTTTTTTAAAGAAGGAGAGCTCCTTTTAGATTGGTTTTATTTTGTAAGCTCCATAAATCAAGTGATGGGTGGACAGCTGTGAATCTGCGATACTTATCGGCGAAAATAGTTGTAAAAGCACAGTATGCTTGTTCGTACTTGCTTATTTGGTGTTTTCAGTATGTTCAACAAACTCATTTATTCACACGTAAAACAAAATCAAAAGCTCTCACAACAACAAAAAGTAACAAGCAAACTTTTAAGGAGGTATCAGGAGGTATCCCTCTTCTGAAAACAATTGAAGTCATTAGGGCCAAAATGTTACATTATTGATTACTTTGCCTTCCCTTCGATGTAAGTTGCTGAATAGAATAATTTCTCGGTCCACGTTAAATTCGAAGTTTAAAGATGAAGGGCGTCCAGTCGGGCCGCCCTCACCTGGGTTTCAAAAATAACTTTTTATTGCCATGAAGACGGCACTCAAATTGCCGAAACTGGAAATGTAATGGGATTATCGCTGATCCGCAACGATGAAGGCCTCTCGTGTAATACGTAATAAAATTTACGAAATGCGTCGGAAATACTCGGCGATCTTTAACTGTGAAACAGTTTACGTCACGTTTATTTTTGTGGTGTATGGAATCTTAACTTTTATTTTTCACACATGACCAATAATATCAACCGCCAGACCGTAAATTTCAAACATCAAACAACATTTATAAATACTTTTTCAGAAAAGTGTGTCTGTAATGTTCGATGCTTTTGTTACACTGTTTTCGAAGAAGACACTTATTTATTGAAAAAATACAAGATTAGAAAATGTCTCTAAGAAAAAAAAACATCTATTGGTACTGAATAATGTATGAGTTCGATGTCTAAAACACAAAATCTAAGGAACTTTGAGATAGACAAGGAATATTAAATTTGCAAATTTCGTCAGAATATTCAATTTACTTGGGAGTTTTGAAGATCATTGGAAATTATTTCTCTAACTAAAATCTGGAGCAACATGTCTGTACTATGTACACAGGATATTTTATTCGGAGAGAAAGCAATTTACCAGCATCCCATTGTCGAATATCACTACATTTATAAAACAAAGTCCTCCGCCGCGTCTGTCTGTTCGCGATAAACTCAAAAACTACTGTATCGATTTTCATGCTGTTTTAACCATTGGAAAGAGTGGTTCTCGAGGAAGGTGTAAGTATATAATTTGACCAACATCCACAAGGGCGAAGTCGCGGCCATCACCTATTAATAATAAGTGCAGTCAATTAGTTCCCATAATCCTACAAACGTCACGACAGACCAAAAAACTGCTCAATTCTGAACGATTTTGTGAGCAATTAAAACAGCTTTAACTTTTATTTGCTGTTTTACATCACCCAAAAAAGAGAGCTTAATATTTATGAGGTAATCATCGCTTTCTATTAATACTTTATACTTAAAGTTGGAAACGAGACAACTTCGTATAGACTCGTATTAAATATCACAGCTACCAAAGTAATAATCCAGTCGGTTAAATGAGATGGAGTATAAAGTACGTAGGCGATAACTATTCGCTTAGAAAAAGCACGTCTAGGCTTATACTCGTAGGAGATTTTATTTTAATAAAAGTTCTCTTCTCACTAAAAGTAAATCACTGACTCGTTTCGTGATAAAAGAACGCCAAAAACTTGTTAGAACTTTTTCAGATATATTAGGTAGATACGCAAAGAAATAATTGAGTTCAAAATGTTCGTAAAACCTTCCACATATCACACGAGTACGTGCGTACTTACAGCTTACTCATTTGTAGTACGTAATATTTCTTCGCCTCTTCATATATCAAAAGATATGGCAACGAAATCCCTAACTTGTTATATTGAAGAGGCACTTGATAAAGGGAATTTATAGCCTTCTTTATTGATTACTATTAGTTTCAGAGTGTGCTGCATCCGGGGCGGCTTGTTAGTGTCCGATCTGTCGGGGCTCCCCTCGGCTTCTGATACACTCCCTTACATTAATTGGCGCAAGTTTTCCGCGCGGCAGGCACTAAGTCTGCTTAACGCGACCGCGGCCAACTTTCACTCGTTCCCCTCTAATTACTTTTATTGCCCTCTTTCTCCATTTATTCATAAGATCCTCGTATTCCCTCACTAAAATTTCGCATTGATATTAAATATTATTCTGCTCCAACGTTTGCAAGCCAAGTTAATCAATTTTTGGAGATAAACCTACTTAATTTTCACCTTTCATATCGAACGTGAAAAGCCCAGATTTATTTAAGCGCATAAACGATTACTGCAGTGCACACAGCAGTTTTATCATCGAAAAACGGATGATTTCGCTATATTTATCACAGGTTGCAGTAAAGTAAGCTGTTTGCAGCAATAATAATAATGATGTCAGTCGGTTCACATTAGGACACAAAGATAGCGTCGGCATCGAGTCGACTTATGTAAAACATGGCGACTACTTCATTCGGCGTCTATCCGCCATTTGTTGGAAGGTGACCCGGATAAAGGCGTCAAATTACCAACGTCAAGTTCCAGTGTCACCTGAGCCGGGGACGGGCTCTGGCGCCATTTTTATCCTATTCTGAGTTAATATTCCGTGGACGTCCGCCGGGAGCTGGCCATGTAACGGACACCCCTGAATCATGAAGCTACGAATTACTAAGTTTCTTCGCCCGACAAGATTTATTTCTTATTTGCTGGAATGATGTTTGAATTGCGTTTGTTATGAGCTTTTTCTCAGTTTAATATTACGAATGTCTTTGTGGTCCCCTGGTAAATGATACTGAATGTAGGAAACACAAATGTGTTTGTGTATTAAATGCTAATACACCGTACACGTAGTCCTTTTGTTGTCCATTATATTTCATTTGTAATATTTACTGGATACTATTTAGTTGAACTGAATAATAATGTCTTAAATCCAGAGGTCATATTGTTATTTTATGTGTATGAAATAGTTGGTTGTTGATTAAATTTTCAAACTATGACCTAATAATCAATATTTTAATAGATCTGCCCATTATGTAAATAATGGGCAGATGGCTAAAAGAAAACTTCTGAAATTGAATTATCATTATATCTAACTCAAATATGCCTCAGTTCATTTTCCTACATCCGTGTAGATGGTAATTTTCTTTGTTACTTTCCGTATCAATTCAAATAAGATCACAGTAATTTCATTGCTTTCTAGCTCATTCAATTTTCATGAAATAGGCTAACAGGCTCCGTACACATTTGTTCTAATCCATCTAAACAGACTTTCACAAGAAAAAAGTTACAATTATAATACCACACAGAAATAAACTTATACATCGTTGAATGGTGTTTATTTCTAAGAAAACGATTGGGCCGAATATAATTACTTTCTTTAGTTTGAGAAAACAATTTAATTAGAGAGCGAAAAATCCAATCTTTCGCTTTGGCAGTCTACCACTACAATACGTACCTATGTACTTAACTATTGTTTAATTAACATTATGACTTAGAAAGCTTTAAATTAATAACATAAACTAATTTACAAAAACACAAAAAAACCACTTACCCAAAGCAAACAAAGTAGTAGCAAAGTGAATCATAAAATAATGTAAACGGAAGTTTATTCATAAAATTTATGTAAAAACGTCCAAGTTGGGGACAATCGAATAGTGATTCAATAGCGAATGAATGAATTGAACGAAAAGCATTGTGCTTACCATGCACCAACTGCATTCAATGGGCACACTGCACACTGTCCAATGTAGTTCATTCAATGACGTGATTTACATTTATTGCCCGACGGGAAAAGACTCACTCAATTTAAAAGTCGTAGAGGTCGCCCATTTTAAAGCAACAAAAATGTTAATTGAAAAGGGGGTTCCATCACTCCCGTGGATGTCGTAAAAGGTGACGCAGAGATGGTGGCTTTTAGCATCACTATTTATGGTTAGATTGAAGTCTTTATTATATTGAGAGACACACCTTTACTGCCTTGCACCGTGTTTTTAATCTTTTCATAGGAATTTATGCTACATAAATACTAATGCCGTCTGAAAAAATCTCTTGGGAAGGAGTAATCTGCTTAGTATTTCTTCAGAATTAATTCCAGAAATCAATTAGGTATTGTTCTATTCGTAAGATAATTTAAGTCAAATATAATTATGTTTCTTTGTTCACCTCAATTCAGTTCATTTTATCTTTTCCGTGATACAACGGACTTGAAATATGCCCTCATCGAGACGTAGCCAGAAGAAAGCTGCGAATGTGCTTCGAAAGCTAACAACCATCTATATTAGCTCTTTGACGGCTTTTCGATACGTTACGGTACCTTACGAAAACTTTGTTGTTCATTTTTAGCCCATTTATTGGAAAGCTTCCATTTTTCATTTTTATTTGTTGTGCAGATGTTTTACACTGCATTTTTCAGAGCAGATAATACTCTTATTCGTTCAATCCATGTGGCAGTCTCGGGTATATTTACACCAGCGAATAAGCTTTTGTTCATAATTGAAATCATGTTCCTAATCTCAATGCGTACCTACTAATCTCGCCCTTCAAACTTTCATTAAAAAAAGATCAAAGAATAAGTAGCCATAAAGAACTTATTTCTGTTCTCCGAATTTTCAACAAATATGAACAGCTGCATGACATTGGCACATGCTCTCACAGGGAATACGCATAACTGTCGGCCTACCCACGTCAACCACACTTGCACGCGGCGCTCCAGCGCTGACCAACGAGCCTTCGACCGGTAGCCATTAATGTGCAACTTGACAGATTCAAAATAATCTGGCACTTATTGTACAGTACCATAGTTCATGGTTCAATTTTCGTCAAACTTACATTGTCAAAAGTGGTATGTTGATAAAAAAATGTGAAATTGTCTATGGAAAGTCTAATGAAAAACAAGATGGCGACGTTAGTTCCGAAAAGCCACTCGCGCCAAAAAGAAAACATAATGCCAGATAGCTGCTCGCAAAGACAAGTAGAAGCACGGACTAGCACTAATGCACGATGTAGGTAAGCGTAACGTAACTTTGAATCGAATGGATTTTGAAAACTGAAAGATTGTAAAAATTAAGTTGAATAAGTCAGTGATTTCCGTGTTGGCCTGCAGTTTGCCTTATTCAATGAATAAACAAATTCAAATTAAAAAATCTTTATTTCTAATTCAAAAATTTAATTTAAATTTGAAAACAATACTTTATTTTTTATTTAGGTTACTACGTGTTTTGTACAAAAAAAGGATATACAGTGGTTGAATCATTCCATGAATTAACATTTTACTCTCATACCAGATATAATTCCTCTATAGCCAGTAAAATTTCAATAGCTTTCCAAAAAAAATAGGTGTAGTTTTTTTTTTTAAGTAGGCTTGTATTGTTAAAATAGTACATGCATACTGGAACTGAAAAAAGAACCAGCATAAGCCTGCCTTAAAAACACGAAAACTATTACAAAAAAGATTTTTGAAATAATGAACAGATAACTGGCAAAATGTGAGTGTTTTGCGGGTTTACCTCTGCATAACTCGTCAGATATTACATGCGTTATGACATGATAATTTTATTGAAAGATATCGTATCATTATAGTTATCATCCCCAATTCATTTTGGATCGACGCAGCATGTTATCTTCGTATATTCCATATAATATTCAGTGTACCTAACGTAGCCTTGCTCTATTGACCCGTAACACGGAATACAGGCAGATGCACGTGTCTCACAACGCCGGTATATCAATCAGTAAATACATACCGGTGTGCGCTAAAGGAGAGAGGGCATGAGATCCTAATCAGACGATTGTCAAGGAACGTGTACGACGTGACGTGTCCCCGGAGTCCATTGTGTTCTCAGCTCTAAGTTAACCCTGTGTGCGCCGGACGGCCCCAGCCGCACTACTCACAATATCGCCAGGAATTTTACCTCACTGCACCATAATAGAGGATTTATTCTATTTGGGTGTTCAAAACGAATTTCACTATTGTTGGAAGGCACGTGTTAGCAGTGAATGAAAAACCTCTGAATCTGAAAATTCTCTGGGCTAAAAATATTGAACATTCGAAAACTAATTTAAAACCTTCCCTTTTCGTGGAAATCGTAATCAATATTGTACTGTGAACACCGACTCGTTTTGGTAGACATGGCTATTTGTTATTTAACTTAATAATATTCCTGGGCGTTTCTGAGCATTATTACTTCAAACCGACACACACACTCATATGATGTCACTTTGCAAAAATTGGCAATGACATCATATTTATGTCCCAAGATAATATTTTATTTCACGTCATATTGTAGTACCTATATAACGTCGCTTTTAGTGCTTCACGTCATTCGGTGTTAACGTCAAGGCACGTGTTCCGAATAATATGCGTTTTTTCATTGATTCTACCTACGTACAAATACGATAATTCGTCCATTTTCGTTCTTATTCAACTAGTGGTGAGAACCTGTATGATAGATTAATTATTTTGCTTTACGGAATCTAAAGCAATTCATCAAATCAATACTTAGAGTCGACCGTAAACGTTAACTGTCACATATTTTTAAATAATCGGCATTTTGTCAAGTAGCGGCATTTTCAGGTATTTTTACTTTGACTTAAGCTTAAGCTTGACGAGCCTTTTAAAGCTGTCGTAGAAGCACTTTGTAGCTCAAAAACGCGCCTGCATTTACTGTTAAAGTGGCCGTGCGCCCCTATCACGAGGGCTCTACAACGGTAGCTCGCGTGAAAAACCACTCGATGCACCCTACCTACATTATATATGCAGATATTTATTTATTTTAGTATTCATATTTTAGCATCCGTCGCGTATTTTTATTACGGTAAGTAGTTGTTTTCATTTAAATACGTTTACGGACACCGATTTGATGATAACTTTTGGGGGTATCGTCTATAACCGAATCACCGTGAAAAAAACCAATCAATATATCTGTAATGTGGCGGTCATAGCGGGCACCTCTGATTTATTAGTGTCTACTCTACTTATAAATTTATACGGTATTTCATGAATATAAAGATACGAATCAAAATATTTAAAACCTTCCTTGAGAACCACTCTCTCCATTGGCGAAAACAGCATAAAAATCGGTGCAGTCGTTTTTCGTTTATCGCGAACAGGCAGACAGACAGACGCGGCAGAGGACTTTGTTTTATAAAAATGTAAGTAGTGATAAACGCAGCGATTCACTAGATATAAAAATCAAGAAAAAAAATGTATGGGCAATGTTATGGCTGATTATGGCTTTTAATATTACGCTTTGATGAATATTCTCAAAAAAAATCTGTGTGATAAATATTGCACACACTCTAAGGAAACCAGCATCTTAATTGCTTAACATCATTAATCTATCATAATCTAATAGCTTAATATATAAATAACCTCTTGTCTCTTCCCATGGGGTAGGGAAAAACTACTGGACGCCATCTGTTTTGATCCTTAGGTGCATACTCTTTTTGCTTACTTTTTTTCATCCTTGCCATCTCTATCCCACTCCTGGATAAAGCCCCTTCCACTCCATCCATTTCTCGTGAACTCGCACGTCCACCGTCTAACGGAACCTGTCCAGCTCGTCCCACCATATCCTTCGTAGCCAGCGGCGACACGCCTCACTGTCTCAATGCACCAGTTTCTTGTTTTGGCCTACAGCTTGTCCTGCACAGTCCCATTAAAGTTGGACAGCATATTGAAACACGTCAGCTGTTTTTGTTTTGGAGCGAGCGCAGTGTAGTGTTTCGAACACGATACGTTAATCTAACAGCTAATATACTGCGCTCAATTGCTCCATTACCTACTTTTGCTTCATATGTTTCCAAAGTTCGTCTACGTAATTAAATAATAATTTATCAAAATAAAAAAAAAAACAAAAATGTTTATTTCATAATAACACGTTGTACATTATACAGTTGGTGGCGTCTCCTTTTAAGCATATAAATGCCTGTGCCAGGAGGCGCCGCAATTTATTTACGTTCATAAAAAAAAAAATTGCAGTACATTAGGAATTTACAGAGTATGCAATATGACATAATTCACTCAATGAATATGATATTGTTGAACTGTCACACTGAATAGCCCTGCAGTTGTGAGCGTGCTATGCAATTACCCTGGAACAAACACACTAATTGAAAACAATTGTATTCACTTTATACCCTAAAATATATCAAAGAAAGTAGGCGCTTTAACAAGCACGCATTTGTAAAACTAAATGAACTGAATAAATCGTATAAACCGAAGATGTACATAAATGCCGCTGATGTGTAAAATGAGGTGGGTATACATTACATCACTGAAAGTAAACTCAGACATCTTTTCAGTGTCAAAGAAAGGCTGAGCGTGACACCAAGACGTGACTTAGGTAAATCACGTTGACTTTATATATTAATCTAGTCTTGTGAAGAAAAACTTTGCTAAAATAAAGAATCAAAGTTCTTTTTAGAAAATGTACTTTAGTGCCAATCCATTTTGCTAAAATAAGATGAAGGATGATGAAGATAAGTAACATACTCTTTAACTAATAATGTCTGATAAGGACTATGCTGCCAGTCTTCTGGGCACATTTCCGGATGACAGCGATACGGAGGAGTAATTCTATTGTCGTTGTTGTTGTGCTACTCGTAGTCTTAATTTATTAATATTCAAAGTCAAAGTCAAAATATTTTATTTCACATAGGCCTAAATGGGCACTTGTAAAACGTCGACATTAAAAAAAGGAGGGCACGGTTCGGTGCATTGGTCGATTCCTAAGGAGAAGAACCGGCAAGAAACTCCAAAGGTTACTCTTTTAATCTTTTAAAATGGTTTTAAATGGTTAACAATAAGTTTAAGGTCCAGACATAATCTTGGGACACACATGAGGGCTATGCAAATTAGTGTCTGAGATGGTCTTTTGAAGAAAGCACCACACAGATTTGAGTGTACCCGTCCAGTCAGTGCAAGCATTTGTCAGTTATTGTCGAGCTCGACTTATAACTCAAGGAGCTCGACGTCACGACGAACAATACCAAGGAAAGGACATTTGGGTAGGTCGCTTCTAGTACTCAAACTGCCAGACAATCGTTAAAATTAAAGAAAGACCCACATAGTCCTCATATTCACAATATAAAAATAATAAAATATTTATCATAATAAATAAGTCAAGTTATTAAATGTCAAAAAAAAACACAAAACTAAATCAAAAACAAAAAAATGAAAATATTTAACAAGTAAATATTGGTCAAAAAATAATATCATACTTGAAAAAGTAAACAATGTCATTGTGTATAAAGAAAATTAATAAAATGTCAAATTGTAAAAGAAAAATAAAATATATAAAAAAAACAATTCAAATTGGAGCAGTTCAATCCCAAGCTTTTTTGTCCTCTATATAATCTTTAACAGCATAAAAAGCTTTCTGGCAATATATATATATATTATTATTTAAGATCTATTTGCAATTTGTAGTCAACTAGCTTCTCGGCTTCTCACGGGTGCAATGTACCTTCCTCTTGACTCTATCAATTACCGAAAACTGCATTAACATCCGTTACGTAGATTTTGTTTAATACTATGTTTGTAAGAAGAGGGTTCGCTATGTAACGTCGAAACACTTTTCTGCGATTTTTTTTACACCGATGACATCGTTATATGGACTTTTGTTGTTTCTCGGACGTTTTTTTGTTCCATGTAACTTCAAAAATAATCAGTCAACACAATAAAACCTTATTTTCTGTTCAGGGGATTTAAGAAGACTTTTAATAGGAACCTTATTTTAAAAGTTGACATCATGACATCAGTCATTCAGTGTAAATAGGGTAAATAGACTGAATTGAATGGTCTATAAATTCCAAAAAAAACGCCAAGCCAAAAAGAAGGTATTATTGTGTTGGCTGAATATTTTTGAAGTAACGTTACTTATAACAAACAAACTTCGGAGAAACAAAAGTCGAGGTGTTAAGAAAACGCGAACGAAAAAGGCGTAGAACATAACATTGCCATTGACATTGCTGTAACAATTTTGGCAGAATAGTATTTCGAAGTCACATAGCGAACCCTAAGAAGAAGATTTCTAATAGCTTACCAATAAATAAATACCTACTGTTAAAGATATAATTTCTTACAATAGACTACCAAGTATTTTTCAATATGATACTATACAGTCAAATCTTCTTTGGCTGATAAGTATTCACACAAAAAGGGGTTGTCTGATTAATATGGCGACTTCAGTAAGCAAGTAAGGAAAGCCAATTCGCCAAATATTTTGAGAAGGGTGAGCCGCATGAAATATCGACGTGAACGATTACTTGAAAGAGAATTAAGAGATCGTATTTAGCTTTCAAATTTCTAATAACTTGCTCTAAGCTGCACTAGAATTAAAGCTAATGACATGATTATTGAATCGGAGCTCGTAGCTAAACAGTGTGATTCCTTATAATGTGCACATATCGAAATGGGGGAATCTATGCTTAATTTTATCGACGGAAAAATTATTAAAAAAAATCTAAATATTTTTTAATATTTTATATGGAATTTTTAAAAATTTTGTCTGCTACTGTGACCCCAGTGTAAACAAAACGGTGTAACTTTTAAACTAAATTATCTATCGCGATGAAACAAACTCCATAATGATTGGAAGCAATTAGGCGTCCTCGTAAAATGAAAATTGTGGAAAAAAACTACCCTCAATTGAAAATAAACACGTTTTTTGATCAAAAAAACTTTTTTTTTTCATAACTTTTTACATAAAATTGTTTCATCGCGATAGATAATTTAGTTTAAAAGTTACACCGTTTTGTTTACATTGGGGTCACAACAGCGGACAAAATTTTTGAAAATTCCATAAAAAATATAAAAAAAATATTTAGATTTTTTTAAATATTTTTTCCATCGATAAAATTAAGCATAGATTCCCTCATTTCGATATGTGCACATTATAAAGAATCACACTGAATAATAGCAGCCTTTTGGGGCGATCTTGTGATTAAGCCACGTTTGCCTGGATTCGTCCGTGGATGGGTGACCATCCATTACACACTGATTTTTCTCCGTGCCTCGGAAAGCACGTAAAGCCGTTGGTCTCGGATGTCATTTGTAGATCTTTGTCAGTCGAAACAGGTAGACAGTGATCCAGGTAGACAGTACTAATTGGGTTATGGAGGTTAGATAGGCAGTCGCTCCTTGTGTAATACTGATATCATCATCCAGTAAGACCGTAAGCAACATGTGGAATATTATAGTTGGAAAAAGGCTAGACAGATGATGTTGACAAGATTATTACATAGTTTTCATCTGGGGGGAGGTTTCATTCGCCAATGCGAGGGCGATTAGCTATTAGAATGGCCTCTTTAACATTGGCGGATGCGATGCGATGGCCAAGTCAATCTATTTATTTAGAACATCAAAGATTTTTAAGTAGGGACTGAATAAATTAACTGACTTGGTATTACATGAATCTCACTACTTTTTACGGTAGAAGAATTGTTAAGCGACTTTTTTTTTAAGTTTTGTTTTGAGTGGGATCATTTTGTCTAAACAAAAAGTAGATCCGATTGTCGCATACCTACCTACCTACCAAACTACGAACACAAATTCATGAGATAAGCTGATTAGCAAGTTAAAAGGATGCCCGCAAAAGCCGTGGAGAAGTTCACCGAATTAAAACAATCTCATTATCCACTCGATGCCAGCAAAACCTTGTTTTGACAAGCTACGTAAGAACTGGCTCTGTGTCTGCTTTACACCTTGTTTGTGACTAATAATAATATAACATCACGCCTTTAATCGCTTTTGGGTTAGGCAGAGGTATGTCTAATAGCACACCGAAATTTCGCCAGTTACGTTAAGGCGTGGATATACGTGAGTTGGCTTTTTTTAATTCAATTCAAATTCAATTTATTCAGGAAACAATTCACATTGTGTTTGAAACCATACATCTATAAGCATCAATATTAGTACACACACACATTAGTACATACAATATTATACATATTAGGACACATTAGAACCCTTTTTTTTCGCAACCATCACGGATATTTTTTTTAAATATACCTATATTAATCTACACAATCTATAGCATGTCCCCTTCACTTCAAAAAAGCTAAATATTAAATTTAAACATCTTAAATAAATATGCAAAGTTTTTTATAACTACCATTTTTCTGCTAAACTATCAGTCATAGGTTCTTTTTATAGCCATCAATATATTATATAAAGTCATGCCATCAATATATTATTTTTTACGTAATCGCTACTCGCAAATCTACCCCTCTGGCGCCCAATAAATCGGTTGCGGGAGGGTGAAATGTCAGTGGCGTATATCCAGCTCTTATGGCACCATAATATGTTATAGGGGGTGAGGCTATTGCTATCAACTGGGTACAGATCTAGACTCCGTTGCTGTAACTTAGAAATTCCTGATGAAAAAATCCAACACTTCGCCCGTCACGGGGATCGACTTCTTGCTCACTAGTCGCACTTGCAACTGAGGCGTGACTACTTACACAATATTAGAAATTAGATTTAGATTTCGTGAAAGAGATGTCTAAGTGGTCATCTGACCCCTTTTTTTGGGGGGTGGGAAATTATCAAATAACCCCTCCCGCTCTTGGGCAGAGCGAAAGGGAGTGTCAGACTTCTACTGACTAAAAACCACCCATTTTCCTTCTTAGCCCTTTATGTCGGGGCCGCGGTGTCTCTTACAATAACCCGCAGCGCCGACCCTTTCCTGTTAGCCAGCTCTTTCACGTAAAATCTGTATGAGAAAAATATTTGGCCTCGAATAGGCGCTAATAACAGTAGGTATAATTCTCGTTTCTTGAAAATCTCCTTGGTTTCAAAATTGGTAGAGTCCGCGTCCTTATAAACAAGAAAACTTATTTCCCGTTTTCACCTCTCCAGAGTCTCGTACATATGACATTTATTGTATACGAATTCCTGTTACAGGATTTTGATTTTTCTTCCTCGCGAAAATATACTCATGAGCGCTATAATCGCCAAGCCAGTCTCATATGACATTTTCGTCTCATGACAGACGAAAAACTCTTCTCCTGTAAATGAGCCCTAAAGCTGTATTAATATATTTCTAGACCTATGTTTAAGTCACCGCTGAACGTTTAGGTGAATAAGGACGGGTCGTACTAAATGGCACATACGGCGAAATACCAAGCCACACATTTCTAATATGAGCTTGCTTTGTACCGATTCCCGTACAATGAGAGGCCTGCTTATGTTGGTAATATTACCCTGATTGGTTGGTGTGCGTACCCCGCAGATGTCAAACGAACTTTGACCTCAGAAAGGTCTTTCTTAAAACGGGTTATACTAACAGTACGTCATTACTAAGAAAGTGTACATTAGTGGACTGTATAAATGGAAACTGAAGCCGTTTACTTAAACCTATTATGTTAAGTTTGAAGACGATTGATTTTTACAAAGTGTCGTTATAAATATTGTTCGTTGTTTTGAAATATGAAATGGAAAGATTAAATTGTTTTACGAATTCAAAGTTTATTTCTGCTAGTGGTGTACCTGAAGATGGACGAACTTTAAACAAATAAAACATACGAGTAATTCTGTGTACATAAATGTGTTTTAGCTAAAAAAAGTGGTTAAAAAACTAAAATACCCGACTGAAAAAACTGAAAAGCAAAAAACAAGCACATTTTAAATTAAACAAAACTTGGAAGCAGGCGGGGTCCATGCTATTTTCATTTCATAATTTAATATTCAAATGAACCCCGCCTGCTTCCAAGTTTTGTTTTTTATTTCCAACTTTTTAGTTCTTTAGTGTTTATTCTTTCGTTAGTCGCGTAAAATTATTCGCAGATGATTAAAGTTTTGTGTTTTTTTATAAGGTTTGTGACTTTTAATTTATTTTAAACATATAGGCATCATATATTTTTGTAATGTCCTTTTAAAACCCTTCATTTTGAAATCCTACTCGATGGTATTGGTTTTTTTTTTTAAATCCGCTATATTGCCTCCAAAATCCGCAAATGTCTTTTCTTTTTTAATTTTAATGTAGCCAGTGACACTTGCGCCATTAAGACGAATCTAACGACGTATATTTTATTCAAATCCCTTCATCCGTTCAGGAGTTATGAGGGAACAAAGAAACGGACATACATACATACATACACGCCAAACACATAACCCTCCTTTTGGGCTTCACCGCAGTCGGGTAAAAAGATTCGTATAGCGCTATACTATAGCGCAAACCATTCTACCATCATACGCATACCCATTTTAAAATGTACATATCATGTAATGAAATAATTCGTTATATCAGTCTAACTCGAAATAAACTGTTGCTCTAAACAGAAACCAAAACGTCACCTATCAGTTATATGTTCATTACCAACGAGAATTTATTCCTCTAAAGCTTAACTAACTAACAGATAAAACATCAAACAGAGTTACCACCTCGCAAGTTATCCGTGAAAATATTTATATTTTATCTTCCTACGCAAACTAAGTATCACAGAGTGGATATAAAGTGAACACTGCTATAAATTAAACATTTCATATTGCCAGCGGAGATACTTTAAGGCACCATATATTTCACCCTTTTCCTCTTCTATATTACCGTTTTTACCGGCTACATTTTTTCTTTACACTATTATTCGGAAAATTTGTTGCACACCCGCTTACCACAAGCGGTAAGAACGTTAAAACCGTCCCGTTTGAAAATATGAGAACAGCTCGGGTTTAATGTAATGAAGATTTATTTTAACTATGTAATCTTTACGAGTAAATTGTTCTCTTGTAAAAGCAGATTCATATTTTTGCTGTCTTATAAGGAAACGTGTGAGTACGAACAATGTTAAACTTATTGTTTTTTAGTCCCGCGAAAATGGACACGAAATTATATACGTGCGCGCCGAAATTTTTAATTGTAATTACCTACACGCAATTATCTGTTTTTATGTGAGTTGGTAGGTAGTCTGCCACTACCCCTACCCTCGTGGCTATTGTAAAACGCAACAAGGGTGTAATTTGGCAACGGGTTGCGATGCTATCGCCGCGCATTTCCCTACAGATACCGCGTTATTTAATACCGTTGTTTGGCTCGCATCTGTGACAAAGAACAGTCGTTGTGAGTTTGGTTTTGCGTTAATTGAGTGGAACATAAGCCTATCTACTAATTTAAAACACCAAAGTACCCACATTCAAAACAACAACAGTATTGCTTTGCGAACGTAGCTTCAACTACAGATAAGCAACTTCTTCTATAAGGTTGTTATTATAACCTAGCAAAACTTAAACATCTACTTTTATTCACGTGTAAGTAATCAAAACTTCGGTTTCCAAGCCGCTATTTTCAAAATATGTTCTGAATATCTTGAAAGTTCGCAACAAGAAATCTTAGCGAGTTATTTCTTAAATATTTTAGAGTAAACTCGTTCACCTGGCGCTTGTTTAAAATTCTGTGGTGTCGTAGGGGCAGACAGGCGCAAACTTGCCGAAGTTGTTGGAGTTTGTCTGTCCTGGGAACAACAAGCCGACGTTTGACACCTCCAACGACTTTGGAACTGACAACGATCACCACAGACGCACTCTCACTTTCATTCCAAAGTTATTCTCAAGGTGTTCGTGTGTGAGTAGCTGTACTTAAGTTACAATAACGACCTTTTGATCAAACCATTTCAAAAGATCATCGGTATAAAAATAAGTAGGTGAGCACGTAATTTTCTCGGCCGTCCTTGGCTCGGGACAAAAACATAATTCAATAGACGAAAAGTCAATTTAGACAAAACGTCTGTAGCAGGCACATGTTACAGCAATATCGACCTTAATAATTATGTTCCTGCCTTTGATATTCTGATACATATATTTTTATAGAATATTGTTTCGCGTAAACATTTTTGCTAGTGATTAATATCCCTAGTTTTTAATATGTATCTTCTGAGAGAAGCCTGAATTGCAATATATTTTATCCGTGCGATTACTAAGTTGCCGGGGTGGAATACTAAACGAAGCAAATAGTTTGTGTTCTCACAGTTGGTCGCAAGTGAGCATCTTGGTCAGCTATCGACCAGGCCGGACTTATAACTTAGAAACCAAACTAATTTAATTAGCATAAGCTTACTGTTTCCTAGATTCATATCTCGGTTTGTTGTTATTGTAAATGGACTAACTTTGTGGGCCTTTCCTTATTGTAGTTCTGAATGCTTCGGTTTCATGGTTTGCCGACTTCGTTTTCTAATATTGAATAGTTTACGTTCTCGATGAACGTTTGGTTGCGGTAAAGTTTTTAATTTGTTTTTTAAGTCTCACTCCGGTGTATCTGCGAAGTTGTCTCAAGATAGCATTACCTTTGTCTTGTTAATTTATTGACTAACATGTATGATTTTAGTAGAATGTAATAAGCTAACAGATACAAAACGTTCCCGTGGTCCGTTGGGAGAAGGGAACAAAGTGAGTGCACCAGACGTCTCTCGTTCACCCTCTAATTGGATTAGTTTGCAAAACTTCGTGCTGGATTCTTTCTCCTTGAATTACGTCTAAATAGTTGCCGTTGTCTAATACAAGTTCCCTTTTAAAACGTTTTGCACTGGCTAAACATTAACATCCGTCTGTCAAGACGACTTACGAGTAGTATAACTATAGTGTAAGTAATAATCGCGATATTGTTAATAACCTAGATTCTAGTAACGATAACATAAACCACTAACATAGCATTTTCTGATGTGCCTAAGTAGTGCGAATCTCGCAAATCTTTATCCTTTAGTTTAAAATGGAATATTATGATTATGATATTCCATTTTCCAAAAAAAATCTATATCCACGTTAATATTCATAACTACGCGCACGTGTCGAACCGTGAATTTTGAACACCGAAATGATTTAAACGAAACCATTTCAATAAAATGTAAGCTGTAACTACAATATTTACCAAAAAAAATATCTTTTGAAACCTTCATCCATAAATTGGTGTGAATGGCAAAATGAAATGAAAGGGAAGCTTATAATTTCAGCAAACTGTATTCAACCGCACTATCTGGCCAAAGTTAGTGGCTGTGGACAAAGGTATCGCAAAGTTCTGCTCAATGAGATAAAGGGATGTAAAATTACGAGGACAGTTATGTCAGCAGTAAAGTTACAACTCCACTATAAACTAGTCGTTAACGAGATAGAAATAGATGCCGAAATCGATACGACGCATTTTAGGCCAATTTACGAACGTAGACAAGGTTTTTGTGTTAATGTAAATCTTAATTATCAACCTTGTTGTCCTTTGTCGTGTGGAATACTGATTTTCTGTTACTTCGGCCTATATTGGAATCTAACCGAAATAGTTTGCGATAAGAAGGATGTTAATTAATTAATTTGTGGTGTTTCTTTTAGCTGAACTGCCGTTTTATGTAAAAACCTGACTTCGACTTTTGTATAAGAATTACCTACTTTTAATTCGTTCTCGTGATTATTCAAGAGAGTTATAAGCAAAGAATGTGAGCCTATGAACAAAATAATTACAAAGTAGGATCGATCCAAATGTTGGCTGGAAGATATCGCTATCAGCGATCATATAATGGCTATTGTAGCCATAGAATTGTAAAACAGTAGTGTTTCAATATTGGGGAACAATAAAATATATTCTATTCTATGTTAATATAAAATTTTATACAAATATAAACGTTTCAGAAGTGTACGTTAGTTTCATATTGTATTATTTCTGTGTTTGGAACAGAATATTTAGTAACCAACAGCTGCGGTGAAGCCAGTCCAGTTCGCTTCTGTGTTACAGTAGCATCCGTCACTTGTTTGTTTGCAACATGCTCTGCCCAGTTAACTTTTGAAGCTGAACACTATTGTGCTAGGTAATAATCCAGCACTTTGTTTAAATCTAGGTATGAAATATGAAGTGTGTTGTTTGCGGGTTCGTTTGGCATACAAATGTAATTCATACAGTTTATTGTAGTGACGTTTATAAATTTAACTGGCCATGACATATTTTGAAAAGCTTGTAACTTTTTTTCGCAGGATAAAGGCATATTTTGAGAACATACTAAACATGTACGAGCTTCTTTTTCTTCTAATCGAGTGGACAACAAGGTCTTACCACCCCACACACCCTAGTGTCAGAGTTTCTAAACCACCTTTTACGACCGACATTTGGTGCCTGTGACCACCGGCTTAAACGTGCCTTCCGAAGCACGGAATCATCTCTTCAGACAATCAGGTGATTCAAGCCTGCAATGTCCTAGCCAAACTGGAAACAACTTTTCAATGTATGGGAATCGAACCTACAACCACCGGGCACAAGGCAAACGCCTAAACCACTCGACCACTGAGGCAGTATCAACGAGCTACCACAACACTGTCATTATAATATATAAACTTATTTCTATATCGTGTGGTAAGTATCTAACCTGGTGATAGAGTTTTGTACTGCCCTTTTACTTCAGACTTGGCTTTACATACCGTCGATATAAAGGGTGTAAAAGTACCCTTAACGCAAACGAAGGGCACTTGTTCTCCCCACCACTGCGATCATTTGTTTGTTCTAGACCATACCTGGGAACCCCTAGTTACAGACATATTGGGGGTCAAAGCTCCAAATTTTTCACAGCTGTTTTTGTAAATACTAGCTTTTCAGTTTATAACTTTACTTAATTAATGACCTCCACGACCCTTTTACTATTCGAAGCATCCACTAGCACAATGTTTTAAGAGTGCTACATTGATTACCGTAAAATGAGGTTTTAGACCCCAAAAAAAAAGTAGTTTCCCAGCAAACATTTTTGCATAGGGGTACTTAGTTTGATGTACAGAATGCTTGGTTGACGTATGTGTGTAGGGTTAATTTACACTCTGTATATCTCTCAAATGTACTAGTTTGCTCACGTTGTTTTCTTTCACCGAAGCCCGCCACTAATAATATGAACAATACGCAAATTAATCCTAAAAATCTGAAATGCATGCCTTTAGTTCGAACTCGAAACATATGACTTGGCAGTCTGACGGTCGCATTACAAGACGATCACTGCTTATAATATAAACTGACATTCTTTCTTCACGATGTTTATGTTTGACCAATACTTACATACGTATAATTTTTCAAACACGTAAAAAGTAATTATAAAGTTTATTTGCTCAGGGATTACAGAAAACCCGTATAAATGAAACCAAACAAATATTAGCGCTTAAATTATTTTTGTACGTTCGTGTATTTATTTTACTTATGCCAGAATTTTACTATTTAATACCTGATGAAAAATCACATGAAAAGTTATTGTATTTGAGCGACACGTTTTTATAAATGTTTAATGTGATTTATGAAATTTTGTGTTCACAAAACTGTTTTTATTTCAGTGTTACATACACTGAAATAAAATTTTACACTAAATTCATGTAAAATAAACCAATATAAATAAATATTCGCATCCGATTTAAGTTTGTAACAATTTCAGTTTGTCGTCAATATTAATGTTACGTTCGACTGACTCGACAGTCTCGTTGGTCTAGGGATCGTAAATGCCACTCCTGATCATGAGGCCCTGGGTTCCCGGGTTTGGCAAATTTGTATTAAAGTTCTCAGTTGCAACTACGGAGTCTGGATTCATACCCCATTGACGGCAATAGGCTCGCCCTCTATTACATAGAACGTAAACATAACTGGCGAAATGTGTGTGAACTATTAGGTACACCTCTGCCTAACCCTCCGGAGATTACAGGCGTGGAAGTGACGTTACGTACCTGCACGCTTGTATTCTTTGACGAAATTGGTAGAAGCGTACAATTCACCCACATTCATGTTTAAGTGTCATCCCTGCAACACGTAGTAAAAGTAAATCTGTGTAAGTACGTATACATAGTCGAATAAATATGATAGTATGGAGTGCCTGCTCCCCTGACCTTCACGTTCGGAACTACGTGCAGTAAAAACTACGAGATCGAGGTCGACTGCTGAAATATCATTCTTTAGTAGGACGACCATATACTCGTAGCACGTCTTCAATTTCTAAGTAGTGACGTTTTTTCACGGTATGTGGGATATTTGATGGCTGTATTTTTTTGTATTGGCGATGAATATCACCATTAAAACTACAATTACCTGCGAATTAGGTGCTTGACTACAAACAATAGAAAGAGGTTTTGTTTCAGAAACTCAACGATAACTATAATAATTGTTACGAATTAATACGAAAGGTTTCAAGCGCTATTTAATTAGATTTATTTTATTTCTTCTCTTCCGTACTGGTTTTCATGCTGTTTTCACCAATGTATAGCCACTCTATACTCTCACTGTATTCTAGAGAAAGGTAGTATATAATTTTTTAATAAACAATAATTAATTTTACTTATATATTTTAAATGAAACTAAATAAAAAAATAAAAATAAATAAAATTAAATGGATTCGAATATAATATTAATACAATCTAATTACTTGATACTCATAATCACATTAATTTTAAATTTAATTTGCATGCACACTTGTTAATGAAATTGTAATATGGAATGCAAGAAATAAATGGCTTTTTATTTTATTTTATTATCTTCTAGAGGCAGGTGCCATGTCAAACGTCTGTCCGCTTGATAACCATGAATATGTAAATGTTTTCGTGTTTCGACTTGTTTGTGACGTAAGTAAATAAACAAAGAGATAGCAGTCAATTGATATTTCCTTTTAACATATGAAAGGAAAATATTGTTCGATATTATTTTCGATAAAGTATCTTCTTCTTAGTGTATCGATGGCGTATAACTTTTTTTATTACCTACAATCTATGTAGGTAATATTCAATGTAACGTTGATCATGATACTAAATTAAAAATTAATGTTATGATTGAGATTAACTTAATATACCATCACGTGTGTAATTCCTGAAGGGTTAGGCCAAGGCTTTACAAGGACACCCACATTTCGCTAGTTATGATTAGTACCATGTAATAGGGGGTGAGCCTATTGCCACCAAACAGGCGTTTTTTTTTAAGAGAAAAAAAAACCAGACCTCGTGGTAGCAGCCGCGAAGTCTGAATTTGTGCCCGGTTGACAATTTTATATTACTCATATAACAAAGATAGTCGCGAACAACATAACCCTTTCCTTGCAGTCGGGTAAAAACCCAATAACACTTTACCCGGCCTAGGAATTGAACCCATTACCTCATGCTCAGCAGTAGAGATTCCGATCACTAGAGCAGCGAAGTAGTTTAAAGATTAATATGAAGGGTAAAGTATACAAAGACATACATTTTTTTACATTGAACAGTCTCAGTCATGCCACGCAGAGCTTATGCCATCTTTAATTCATAGTCATACACAGGCCGGCCCCATAATCCCTAGGACCCTTCAGATAATCACGAGGAATAGTTCTTGTGGGGCTGCCACGACCACCACACTTAGTGACCGGATTTATGATACGTATAAGCCCCTAATCTGCTCTTATATCACCCACGGGAAGCGGGCTGCTCGATATATATCAGGCACAGCTTATTAATAATTTTAGGTCTAGTCTTGATTTTATGAGGCATACCGATAAGTGCGGATCTAAGACTGTATAGATGATACTTTAGGTTCTTATAAAGATTTTTATGTGTAGCATCTATGAGTTACCTAAAATAAATCTCGATGAAAAATACGAACAGCAGGGCTATTGCGAATTTTTTATATGACAGTGGCTATTATATAGAATATATAGTGTCCATCAATTAACTGTCAAATGGTTCCATTTTGTACTAAACCATAACCAATTTGACAGTTAATCCATGGACAATATGATAACCACTGACATTTAAAAGATACGCAATAGCCCTGCAGTGCTACAAATGATAGTCAGCGATAGTCTAGTGGTGTGACCATCGGACTGCCAAGTCATAGGTCTCAAGTTTGAACCCCAAGCCAGGAACCTCTGGTTTTTCGGATTCTTACGCGTATTGTATAAGTACCCCTTGCATCGGTGAAAGAAAACATCGTGAGGAAACCAGCATACTTTTTTTGGAGGGTGATTTCTCATCACCATGCGACTCCTCCCGCTCTGGGCAGAGCGGTAGGGAGTGTCAGACTTCTACTGACTAAAGCCCACCCATTTTCCTTCTTAATCCTTTGAATCGAGGCCGTGGTATGTCTTTCAAACAACCCGCAGCCCCGACGGGGGGAAGTTCTTCTTTCTTCGTCGGTCTCAAGTTCGACCAAAAGACACGCTATTCTGAATTTTCGGATTCATGTTCGTATTGTATTTTCACTTGTTTCGGTGAAGGAAACCAGCATCATCAACAGCCTATTAATGTTTCCACTGCTCACACAGGCATCCTCTCTTTGAGAGGGAATGGGCTATAATGTACCACGCGGGCCCCCAGTGCGGATTGTTAGATGTCACATGTCTTCGATTTTTTTGGTTCTATGACATGCCGGTTTCCTCACGATGTTTTCTTCACCGTTTTGAGAGCAGCGGTTATGAAATAAATTACACAAAGTGATGTGCCTGCCTGGGTTCGAACCAACAACCTACTGTTTATAAGTCCGGGTCGCCACTACTGGGCCATCGCTGCTTCCAAAACGAAAAAACCAGCATACTTGGAAAAAATGTCTGCAAAAATGCATGCAAAGTAGTCCTAGTCAGAATCCCATGGGCGGTATTAAAACGCTGACACCAGCTTAGGCACTAACCACACAATAAAGAACAAAGAGTGCCGACATGAATTTTTTGGCGCTCGAATGATGATGATGATTTTTGACGACACGGTTGGCGCAGTGGTTGAGCGATTGACTGCTGCGCAGCATGTCGCGGGTTCGATTCCCGCACGGAACAAATATTTGTACGACCTACAAGTATTTGTTCCGAGTCTGGGTGTTTTTCTATCTATAATATGTATGTATTTACAAAAAAAAATGTATATAAGTAGTTTATCAGCCATCTCGTTACCATAACACAAGCATTAGGTTGCTTAGCTTGGGACTAGATGGCGTTGTGTGAAATGTCCAAGGATAAATGTCCAAGGATATGATGACATATGAGAGGTGTTCATATACATATTTGTGAAATGTATTGAAAAAACATGATGGCAGCAGCAGTTCTGATTTTGGCAACGAGCCAAAAGTTATTAGTGCAGCTATAATTCAAATTGACACAAATAATAATGAGCTTCTTTATCATTTAAGGATATTTTACTAGCACTTTTATTAGCTCTCATATTGAATTGAAGACATGAATAGAAAATGATTCTTTTGAAAAGATATATTGCATTAAAACTTTCAACAGTTTTTCTCGAACTTTACGATTTTATAAACAGATTTCGCTCATTCATACAAGAACAGTTTGTTTATACAATACTAGCGGACGTCACGCGGTTTCACCCGCGTAGTCCCCGTTCCCGTGGGAATACAGGGATAAAAAGTAGAAGCTTTCCAACGTTGAACAAATTTTTCAAATCGGTCGTGTAGTTTCAAACAAACAAACAAATCTATCCTCTTTATAATATTAGTGTAGAAAATGAAACTTTAGTCGTTTTATTTTCTGAATATAAATGCTTTGTGCTATTTCAGGAAACCTTCCAGGTCTGCTCTCTATCAATTTCGCACTTAAGGCTTAATTAATCGACATCGAACGTCAAAACTTTGCAATTTTAAAATAGAGTGGCGATGACATTAAATCGGCAGTTTTATTGTTTCCGGGCTGCAACCAAAATAGTATTGGGAAAACTGCAGGGATTGTTTGGCAGTACATGAAAGTTTATTGTGAGTCTGTAGATAAAATACGTAGTAACTATTGATTATATAACATGTAAACAATACATAACGGACTTATATATTTAGGACGTCTTTTTTAAAGACTGTGAAATGACTTACTTGACTGCCTTTTTGGTGTAGTGGACGTATGCCCGACTGTTGCGCATTAGGTTCTCGGCCTCGGTCGTGCAAAGTCCTATTGGGTCAGTAATAGTAATAGTACCCTATTACTGACCCAATTAATTAACAAACAAAATCTAATTAGTCCGTCTTATAGATTACTAAAAAATATTATATACGTATTTTTTCTTTTTTCACGTAAACAAACAATGAAGACGATACAGTGCTTTGAAAACTCGTGTGACGTCATACTCTAAGACATTAGGATGACGCTTTTTAGCGGTCAGTGACGTCACCAACCCCCACTCAAATCTTTGACGCGTTATATCTTCGTAATTTTTTATTGATTTGATAAAACAAAAAATATGTATCTAATATTTTTCGATAATCTAACTGACGGACTAATTAGAATCGTATTTTTTTAAGAACAATAGGGATGTTTCTATTGTTCAGGTTCAAAATTGTCGCAAAAGCTTGGTCTATTGCATAAGCTCGACGCAAATAAGTTGTCTCCTCATGACATAGTAAGTACTGGGCACTTATTACAGAATCTGAATATGCAAATCGTGTTATAAGTGCATGCTAGAGTTGCCAGCGGAGCGTCTAAAGGACATATTGAATATTCTGTACTAGGAAATAAATCACATAACTTTTGCAAGATTTGTGTCCAAGTCTAACTCATGTGTGTTTTAAGTCAGTAAACATCCTTATTCCTCAGCCGTGGAGTCTGGATTTCTACCCGTTTAATAGCAATAGGCTCTCCCCCATCACATGGGACTTAAAGAAAACTGGCGAAATATGTGTTTAATAATGGGTACTCCTCTACCCAACCCTTCGGTAATAACAGGAGTGATGCTATGTTTGTGTGTGAAAAGGTTTATTTGTATTATTGATTTGAGTTCTGCTCACTTACTACTTACTTTAGTACTCTTAATCATTTATCTTTATCAAATTGAGCCTCGTTTTAAGGAGTCTTAAGAAAATGTCAGTGGAAGCTTATCGCTTTTGTTAAACGCTTACAGAAAATATATAAGTAACCAAGTAAAATAAATTGTGTGAGATTCTATTCGTAAATACATCTTGTTTCAACAGCATCTGGATACAATAAATCTTTTCGTAAGGTTCTTACTGTTCAACACTCGTTCCTGTTCTCAAAACACAACAATATAGATACAATGAAAAGCGTTTGTAACAACCCTTCACGAGCACAGACACAATTGCCCAAAAATCAGCGAAATTCCATTAAATACCAATATGGTAACAAAAGAAAATCTATCTGATTTATTAGTACAATTACGAGAGATAGGGGGATGGCTACAGCCTTTGTCTGATCAAAACACAATTCACCGAATCATAAATAACAGGAACAATAGTCAATAAAATTAGATAGCGATGGGTCGGGAATTGGCAGGGAAAATAAATAAGGTTTTACGAAGAGGATATGAGGTTCCACTTCATCGGCATAAGCTGATAATATTCACATACTTATCAAAAATATGGCGTCGGAACATTCCCTCTGCCGCGTTGATACGATCCTCGTTCGTTCGAGACGTATGTAATTTACATCGCGTATTGAATGACGTGTCATCATCAATCATTGTGTAAATTTTCTGGAAATATATTGTTACCGAAGACGATCTAATTCCTTTTTATAATGTATAAAATTGAGATTGTATAAGGAATACAAGACGCCTCTTGATATTTGTCACAAGATAAAATGATAGTGAAATGACAGAATCTGTTCTGTCATTTTGACCTTCATACTTTAATTAATAATATGTATTAATAATTTGTTGCTCGGTTGAACAGAAGACATATAAGGCTTATTTACCTAATGAGCAATCAGATGAAACATGATCGATTTTTCCTTGATGGTTTATTAGCATGCATTGTTGGCCAAAGTTAATAATAATTCGTTTTGTAGACTTTAACGACGCTACGATTTTAGCGTAGCAAATTCTACGAAACTACAAAAGCGGCGTAGCGGTGTAATCCGGCGCATATTTTTTTTTTATTTAAGTTCGATTCACATTAATCTGTTCGAACCAATCATAACATCAACCTTTTTTCATAGAACGACTGTTTATCCGCCTATGTTGTGTAGCTGTCAAAGCAAATAGATACACTTTATTTCGTAGCAATTGCTACGGCGTAGCACTTATGCTACGTAGAAATCGTAGCACAAAGTCTTTTTTACCCGACTACGGCGAAGCCAAAAGGAAGGGTAATGATTTTGGCAGTCTATGTATGTATGTATGTAAGTATGTATGTATGTATGTATGTTCCACCGTAGCGCCTAGACTACTGAACGTATTTTAATAAATGAGGTGTCAATCGATTCGTAAGAATAGCCCGGGTGACGTAGGCTATATACATTTTAACAATTATTTTTATGATGGAATTTAAATGTCAAATTCAAAGTGCAAAAAAAAATTAAATTGAGATAATCATAACATGTTTGGTATCAAATGAGAGGTCATGGCGAGTTCATTACAAATATGTATATTATAGTTTTAGTCAACATAGACGTTTAGAATGCGGTCAAAAAGTTCTCGCGGTCTAGTCTGCTATTTAATTTTACTCGTGCTATTCAAATAGCAGGAGCATCAGGCTGGTATCAGTGGCATGCGACCACGGCGGTCCTCTATAATAAGTTTACTTATATTTAAATAGAAATATATAAATTCAATGTATGAATATCAGACAAGAATTATTTACTACTTTTAAGACCGCGGTTTGTAGTCGGGTTTTAGTTCTTAACTTATATTTTTATTGTATCATTCTCATTTTATTTATTTTATTCATTTTTATCACACATTTTTATTCTCTATACCTACATTTATCACAGCAAAGCGATTTCATACAAAGAATCTAGTGACTATTGCTTGGCATCCACAAAATTACGCACTTTTTCACGATACTTGTAAAAAAATAAATACAGTTGAATTTTAAATCGCAATTGCTTCTGGGAACGAAAGATTCAGGAGCCCCTCTGGTTATGTCTGTAGAAAATACAAGAAACAAAATGTAAATAATTTAATTCAGTTGAAAATAATTTCTGAATAATATAAAAATAGCAATTTAAAGTAAAAGGGTTGTCCACGTTTGAACTCATTTCGTCTGGACCATTGAGAGAGCGAGTCAATATTAACCCTTCAGCTTTTCATTTTATTCGACAAGTGTGTCATCTCGATAATGTGTCATCGAGTAATTTCAGTAAAACTTTTCTGTTACTTTAAAATGAATTGTATTGAAAGTAATTTATCAATTTCGTTAAATCATCGTCCGGTTTGTTGAGTTCCACTGAAAACGTTTCGATACAATTTGTACATAAGTTTTGAAAGTTTTGTATTTCGTGTAATTTCTATTCTTATTTATATTCAAGTTATCAATTTCAAAACTAAATTGATTTAAAATGGATAATTTGCAATAAAGAAAAACTTAATTACGTACATGTAACCATGGTTGCTTCTTACATTTGCAAGCTAATTTAAAAAAAAAACATGAATTTTGTGCTTACGTGAGGCACATTTTTTTATTTGATAACACAAATGTTAACATTGCAAAATAAATTGGCTAAATAATAAAAGCCGCTCGAAGATTAAGCCATTATTGCTTAGGTTGGTCTCTGAATGGGGAGCATCGTTACATACCGAGTCTGCCCCGTGTATTAAAAAGCACGCTAAGTCGTTTGTAGATCTTTGACAGTTGCTACGAGAAGTCTGAAGTCGAAAGTCTGACATTCAGTCTTACTATGGAGTTTCATATAACCCAGTTTCTGGGTTGTGGAGGTCAGATAGGCAGTCGCATCATTTAATATACTGGTACCTACTCACCTGTATCCAGTTAAACTGGAACCCGACTCCAACATACTTTGGGAAAAGGCTAGGCAGATGCTGACCAAAATCTATTCCGTTGCTGCGTTGTGAATCAGAAGATTTTTTTTTGGTATATTCATTAATGTCTATTATTTATTTGTTTGTTATTTATGTTCTTTCTCCAAGATTTGATGACTGATGTGTTGTCTTTATTTTAATGTTTCAATTTTTTTTCTTTTTTCATTATTGATTAAAATTTGTAGTCATTAACTTGCACCTTACTATTGTAACGAGTCTGGTTCTTCTAACCAACCTAACAGACAGATGTGTTGCTGGGGAGTTTGTGCCGCCACTTCTTCTTTCCAGCTAAAACTCTAGGAAGTGTCGAGGGGGGGGGGGACTGTCTCTTGTAAATAAGTAAAGTAAAGTAAATTTTGACGTTCGAAAAGTGCTGATTATCAGCCTAGTTTGAATAAATGAGTTTTGATTTTGATTTTGAATGCAAAATATATTACAGGTTTCTTCACAACGTTGCAACAACCCGAAAGCTATAGAACCTCCATTGTTATACCATAACAATTCTTCCCCAAAATAATTTATTAAGGTCAGGTTCAAACTCACGACCTCTCGCTCGTCAGGCCGTCTGTTTCCCAAATCGTTGACAATATGAAAGGTCATTATAGGCAGGCAGGTATGAAACATTCACCGCCATGCCTGGGGTTCGGGATTCCATTCCTGAATTTGAACCAAATATTTGGGCGTATAAATATTTGTCCAATGTGTGCATACTTCCGCGTGCTATGTGGAGTATGACCATTTTGTTTGTTAAAGCAATCATTCTGCCTTTATTCATCATTTTATTTTACATTTTAAATATTCCTAATATAAAATAACATTAAAAGGAAAATATAAAAAAGTAGCCACCAGCATCGGGAAGAGGATCCAAGCTACCGGTAGTCAAGGCTCCTGCCATTATTGCTTTCAACTCCTTTAACGGCTAGGAGTTGAAAGCAACAATAAACTTGAAAGTTAAGTGATAGATTTCTTACATGAATTTTTAATGCATTGTAAATAATGTATAGGATAAAAAAAAACTTTTTTGCTATAAAACCGACTTGGAAAACACCAAATGTGATAAATAATATCCAGAAGGAAAATTCGTCGAAGTCGTTTGCAAAAAAAAACGAAATCAAACAAACAAATGTCACCAACTTCAAAATCTGATTTTCGCTTCTGAAGTTTATTGTTCACTTTCTGGTAAAATACCAGAAAGTGAACAATAAACTTCAACTCCTTTAACGGTTAGGAGTTGAAAGCAACAATAAACTTGAAAGTTAAGTGATAGATTTCTTACATGAATTTTTAATGCATTGTAAATAATGTATAGGATACAAAAAAACTGTTTTGAAACAACTATCTGTAGGCCATACAAATATTTGTTCCGTGCGGGGATCGAACCCGCGACACGTAGCGCAGCAATCCAATCGCTCAGCCACTGAGCCAACCGTGCCGTCCTTCTATCGTGTTACCCATTATTGGATTGTGGAGGTCGGATTTGCAGTCGCTCCGAGTTAAATACTGGTATTCAGCTGCATCCAGTCAGACTGGTAGTCAACCCCAAACATAAATGAAAGAGGCTAGGCAGATGGTAATAGAAAACCGTTTTAATTCATGTTGTCCTGTTGAATATTTATTCCACTGGAACAAAAATAAACCTTCAGTGATTTCAAATGATTACATTCATTTCAGTGATTACATACGGGACCGAAACGTGGTCGCTCACAATGGGCCTCATCAGAAAGCTCAAAGTCACCCAAAGGGCAATGGAGAGAGCTATGCTCGGAGTTACTTTGCGTGATAAAATCAAAAATGAGGACATCCGCATGAGAACCAAGGTTACCGACATAGCCCGAAGAATTGCCAAACCTAAGTGGCAGTGGGCAGGGCACATTGCTCGCAGAACGGATGGCCGATGGGGTCGAAAAGTTCTGGCGACCGCGAACTGGAAGACGTTGCGTTGGAAGGCCTCCCACTAGGTGGACCGATGACCTGGTGAAGGTTGCGGGGATCCGCTGGATGCGAGACGCACGGGACCGGTCAAAATGGCGACACTGGGGGAAGGCCTATGTCCAGCAGTGGACGTCTTTCGGCTGAAAAAACATGATGATTTCAAATAAATGTCAAAATTCACAAATGTTTTTTTAAATTTCACCTCGCAAATGTAGTTTTTAGGGTTCCGAAGTCAACATGGAACTCTTATAGTTTCGCCATGTCCGTCTGTCTGTCTGTATATGTCAAAGACTTTTAGTACTAGTAAGCTGTAATTTGACATGAACATACAAATGAGTTATGGCCGACAAAGTGGTGAAATAAAAATTCAGAAAACATTTTTTTAGGGTATCTCCAGTTCCTACACGTTAAAGTGGGGATGATATTTTTTTCTCGCGAAGCCCATTGTGTGGGGTGTCGTTGGATAGGTCTTTATAAAATATTGCGAGTTTGTTCGAAGACTTTTTCGATTACGTGATTTGTTTTTGAAATATTAAGCTTTAAAGTCATTTTTTTTGTTAGATTCAAGGCTACCTAAACCACCTAAACGGGTTGTGTTTGGGCGTGTGAAAAAAGTCATGGTTATGGCGTATATAACGAAAGTATAAGGAAAACTATCACAGTTAAGCAGGCTTTACAAGTTTACGAGTAATAGTCGCCCGAGTTATAAAATGTGCTTGTATAAAATATTTTCATAAACATACTGGTCTTAGGTCTTAAAACTGTAAATGTAAGTTTGTTTAACCGACTTCTTTATGTTTACAATAAAAATCATCGTTCGGAGGCAGGTAGGCAGGGTGGTTAATCAGTTTAGTAAGTTTACATATTTTGATGGGCAACTACGGAACCCGTGGTCGGACATACACTTGGCCGGTTTTTATTAAATAAAATAAGCGGAAAATACTTCTATAAATAGTCGAGTGACATAAACTCGTTATATCAGTCATAGAAGGGAACAACTCTTCAACAAGTTGTGATTATGAGCTGTGTGTTTCTTTCCGTCTTGACCCAGCGGTAAGGCTTCCTGGCCATAAATGCCAGGTTGTGGTTTAAACACGAGCAGGCACCTTATTATCTAGTGTTATTGGGTTTTTCATCCAGGGTTTTTTCAGTAGCAGCCACGGCATCTGGATATTTGCCTTGATGATGACAATAGGCTCGCCCCTTATTAAATGGGACTTAAACCTAAGTGGCGATAATAATACACACATCATCACGGTCTAGGGATATTTTTAAAAAAGCGAATAACTATCAATGTGTTAATTATTAATATGACATGTATATATTTAAATGGTACGTTATTTAATATTCTACCATTTTTTAATAATGTTTAAGGTACTTCGATTAAAATTTCAGGATTTTATGGAAAAAAATGAAGCATAGACGGAAACCGTATATGAATTAACTTTTAATTTATAAAACTGAAAAAAATAGAAAAATCATTTAATTTGTGTTTACAAACTTGAAGTAAACTTGTAGTAGTAGTTGTCTGAGAAAGCGCCCATGGTGTTCATAACACATCGGCAACGATTCGGCATGCTCAGAACAAGGTTGTCAATGTCTTGCTGCGGAATATTGTCCCATGTCCCTCTGAGGTGCGCAAAAAGTTGATCTTCTGTAGCCAGATTTTCAGGGATTTCCTTCAGAGCACTTCTTTGCAGCATATCCCACGCATGCTCAATGGGATTTAGATCTGGCAATTGAGCAGGCCAGTCTAAGGCCCTAACATTGTGTGTATGTAACCAAGCTGCTACCGTTCTCGCCGTGTGTGCCCGGGCATTGTCGTGCATGAACCGTAAATCTTGCCCCATTTGTGTTCTGTGGGGCAATATTACGGGCCCCAGCACCTGTTGGACGTATCGTTCTGCCGTCATATTGCCCCGCACCCAAACGAGATCCGTCCGTCCTCCAAGACGAATTCCTGCCCAAACCATAATTGTTCCTCCTTGGTATGGGTGAACTTCCTGAGGGTTCTGAAGACGGCTCCATCGTCCAAGAACTCGCCAAACACGCGTCCTTCGTGAATCTGGATGGAAGCCGAACCTGGATTCATCCGTGAACAGCACATTGGACCATTGCTCACGGCCCCAGTCCACGTGGTTCCGAACCCATTCTAATCGTCGTCCACGATTGCCTCTCCGTAAAGGTGGGACCCTGAGTGGTCTACGAGAGCGTAGATTGCTTTCATGCAATCGCTTTCTTACAGTTTGGTCACTCACAAGCACTTGGTGTTCCACTCGCAGCCCTTGGACCAATTGAGTCGCCGTTGCATTTGGTTGAGCTCGCGCAGTAATTTGCAAAAATCGGTCTTGTCTGGGGGTAGTGATGCGACTTGACCCTCGGTGCCTCTCCGCTACTTCACCTGTGGCACGATAGCGTGTCCACAATCTTGAAATTACATTTTGGTGGGTCCCTATGGCCTCAGCAACATTACGCTGAAAAAACCCAGCTTCCACCATTCCCACAGTTCGTAACATCTCCGCCCTTGTCAAATGTTGGCGTTGCATGGCTACAATACCTCAATTTTAACTTTATCTTTCGTTTAAAAATGAAAAAAAACTGTAACTAAACGTAATTCGTATTGTTTTCTAAATTTCGCACAAATGGAAATTCCCTCTCCTACACATTAAGACATTTTTATGCCACCGAAACAAAATAATTTTCAAAAATTTGAATTTGGAATTAGTCTGAGATAAATTACAAACAAATCGGTGTATAAAAGATTCCAATGCGGCCTGTACTTTTCGAGTTATTAAATTGAGTATGAAATATCCCTAGACCGTGTTGATGTGTGTATGTATATAATATTATATTACACCTCTGCATAACCCTTCGGGGCTTACGCAAGTCATGTTATTATTCTATATAATCTTATATAGATTATATAGAATAATAACATGACATCACAGTACTCAAAACAGTTAAGGAAAACATCGCGAGGAAGTTGACAGGTCCTTGACCCAAAAAATTTAAAACATGTGATATCTACCAACTCGCACTGGGTCCATGTGTCCAGCGGATTATGGGCCAAGCTGCAGCCTTTGTCGTGAGTCAATTGGTTCTAACCTATGTCCAAAAGCCAGCCTACAAAGGTCTAAATCTATAGCGATAGTCTTTACCAAGCATTATGTACATCAAACTAATACTTATATAGTTTGATGTAACCTTCAGTAAAAATTATTGCTAGGAAACAACTTATTTTTGGGGTGAAAACCCGTTTTACGGTAAAACCGGTTTACGGCAAAACTCAATACGCATGTATGAACGTAGCACACTCAAAACATTGTGCTATTGAATGCAATTGAATAGTAAACGGCTCGTAAAAGCAAAATGATTACCTTAAAAACTAATATATATAAAAGAACTTTCAAAAAAAAAAATCAAAACAAGAAAAAATCGGAACTTTGATCTCCAATATCTCTGTAACTAGAAGGTTCCCAGGTCCATTTCATGATGCCAATGGCGGGAAGAACAAGTACATGTCGGCTTCGTTAAGGGTACTTTTACACCCTTTATGTACAAAAGTCAAAAGCACACGTATTATATCACAGAAATTAGTTATCGTGGCGACAGAATGTCGGGTGGTCCATGAACGCCCATGCCAATTTCACTCGATTCCTTGTTTACCATTCTATGGGGATTATTGCTGTTCTTCCATTGTCTTCATGTTCCAATTTATGTGCCAAATAGTCTTAACGAATGAGACTACGCTAATGCTTGTTTTTTTGCTATGGTGTCCTTTTCCGGTTTATTTACCACTTAAACAATACAGATTACGCAGTGACCGAAAAACTGAAAGCCACTGTTAGCATAGCTAATTATCGATTCATTAATACCATAACATCATAGACAATAATCGAATACTTAATAATTTAGTAAATCATTCGTTCATTTTAAGGTGGCAACACCGTCATGACAGTTGTAAAAAAAATATTGTTTGCAACGGTCATTACTTGGGCGAATACAGACGTCGAAGGTTGTCTCGAGTTACATTATAATAATTGTTAACCAGAAAATAAATTATATACAGTGATTAAAAGCAGTCTGTTTCTTTCAATTCAGAAGTGTGCTAAAGTTTATCCACGTGCCTGAGTGTGCGGTTTCCTGGACTCGAGGAATATGAAAGGTCAGAAATTAATGTGTTATTTTGCTGCCACATGATTTTATTTGCCTAAATAAAACTGTTATAACGATACAAAACGTATTGGGAAAGACTGCGTTTATCCCATACGAACCGATTCGTGGGTATAGTGAAAGGAGAAGTCTGTTTATCATCGGAACATACGAAATTTCATAATTTTATCAAGATTTATGGTGGAACTGTGCAAATAAAACAAAATTGATATCAAAGTGAAGACGATTTTGTGGTCAAGATTATTTTTTTTTAATATAACATATTAATTAATGTCGGTGTAAGTGTTAAAATTTATTAGCTTGTCAACTGGAGATAACTGATATTAGTTGAATCTAATACCCTCATTGTTTGAATTTGAATAATTATTATCTTTTCTTTATTTTATTGGTTAATCTAAATTATTTACTTTGAATTACTTATATTTGGTGTGTATTGATAATGGGCAATTCGAAACGGAGGCGACGTGATACTAGTGAAGACAGTACGTCTGTAAATACAACCTCTAGCGACAGTGACTACCATCATCGTAGATCTCGACATAAAAAAAGGCGACATGTTCGTAAACATAGCCATAGCCATAAAAGACATAGTAAGAGACAAGCGCGTTCTAAACGTCATGAGCAAGGGCCTTCTCTGAGAAGTGTCAACCGTGAATTGACTAAAACTCCTCCATTGCCAATTCCGAATCATTTAATCGTATCAGACATTTCTAGTGCGTTAAATAATCAATCCAAACCTGTTCCAGCGAATAATAGTAGTTCTACAGTGCACATCCCCACGGTCAATGAACCTATTAGTCATTTTACGACCCCCCCAGTTCCTAATTTCTGGGGTCAAAACAATTTTCCTGTTTCTTTTAGTGTTGTACCCGAATTCGACCCAAGTGATAATAGTCAGACAATAGAAAACTGGATAAACAAGGTTAGTGAATGTGCGCAGATTTATTCCTGGAATGATCCTCAGATATGTCATTATGCACTTCCTAAATTGACTGGTTTAGCGAAAAAGTGGTACCAGGGTCTACCCTCAGTTTTGTATAGTTGGCATGAGTGGACCCAAAAATTAAAATTAGCTTTTCCTTCCAACGAAAATTACGGAGATTTATTAACTACAATGTTAAAATTTCGATGTAGATTTGGACAGTCGTTAGAACATTATTATTACGACAAAATAGCATTAATAAATAAATGTGAGATAACGGGAACTAAAGCAGTCGGTTGTCTTATACACGGCATTGATGATAAATTTGTACGAATGGGAGCAGGTACTTGTATGTTCAAGGAACCGGAACAGATCCTAAACTATTTGCGTACTGTGTCTCAACATGAAAATAATGCACCAACTTCTACCTTCCGAAACCGGAGCACGGCATCTCTTAAACAGCCTAATAAGACAACAAACGAACAAACAAAAAATAATACTTCAGATACAGTCCGTTGCTTTAATTGCAATGAATTAGGTCACATAAGTTTAAAATGTAGTAAACCTATCAAAAAGTGTAACTTCTGCTTTAAATTAGGACATGATACAAAGGACTGTCGTAAAAAGAACGCCAATAATAGTGATGAAACCAGTAAAAGTAATAATGTTACAGAACAAAGTAAGACTGTCATGTGTATTAATAATAGTGAGTTCAATAATGAAAAATATTATAAAAATGTTAAAGTAAATGATATTAGTTTGCAGGGATACATTGACCTAGGCAGTAAATGTACTCTTATACGAGAATCGAATGCAAAACTCATATTAGCCAATTGGGATACCAGTGATTTACCAATGTTACAGGGGTTTGGTAATTCTTTAGTCAGGCCAATAGGAAAATCAATGGTTATGTTAGAGATTGGTTCCGTAAAAGCTGAAACTGAAATTCTAATCGTAGAAGATCATTATTTAATGACACCAATTTTAGTAGGGCAGTCTTTTACGGAAAAACCAAATGTTATACTATTGAAAACAGCCGATGAGCTGACTTTTATGCAAGTACCAGATTTTTGTGATGAAAATAATTTAAAGGTTAAAGTTTACGCTAATAATGATGATATCATAAAACCTAAGACGACGATGCCAATCGGTGTTATTGCTGACGGTAATTACACAGGTGGCTTGTTTGTGCAGTGTGGTCTTCGAATTTTATATAATAATGAATATGTTATTCGTTCTGGTCTCTATGAATTTCGAGTGGGTAGGGGATATTTGTTATTAACAAACTTATCATGCAATGATCTAAAAAATGTTAAAGGTATGTTATTAGTACGGGGTCAAATATATCAGGAAGTGAGTAGTGAATATATAGGCATAATGACGGAAACTACGAACTATGAGCCATTACCATTAACACACGTAAAAATTTGCACAGATGTGACAGAGAAACAAAAACAAAAATTATTTGAACTATTACAAAAGTATAGGGACTGTTTTGCAATGAACTTTGCAGAATTGGGTAAAACTAACTTAACAAAAATGGACATTACATTGACGGATAACAGACCGGTCGTGTATAATCCATATAGAATATCACAAAGTGAACGTGAGCATTTAAGTAAAATTATAGAAGAGTTGTTGACGAATGGTATAATTCGTGAGAGTACTTCGGATTATTCAAGTCCCGTGATACTAGTAAATAAGAAAAATGGTGATAAACGGCTATGTATTGATTATAGATCTCTTAATCGAAAAACACTTAAAGATAAATATCCGTTACCACGCATTGAGGATCAATTAGATAGATTAGGAGGTAGTAAGTACTTCATAAGTCTAGACCTATTTTCAGGGTACTATCAGGTACCAATGGATGAAAATAGTAAGCGACTTACGGCATTCGTGACACCCGATGGATTGTATGAGTTTGAAAGAATGCCATTTGGGCTTTCAAATGCACCTAGTGTTTTTCAACGTACGATTAATTCTATGCTTAGGGGTAAACAAAATTTGGCACTGGCGTACATGGATGACTTATTGGTGGCATCACAGTCAATTGAAGAGGGTTTAGATAAGCTGGAGAGGGTATTACAATTGTTAAGATCTTCTCATCTAACACTTAATCTAGAAAAATGTGATTTCTTTCAAACTCGTATAAATTATCTGGGCTACGAGATTAGTTCTGATGGTATCCGTCCTGGTGACGCAAAAATTAAAGCTGTAATGGATTTTGCCATTCCTAAAAATGTACATGAGGTTAGACAGTTCGTTGGACTTACAAGCTACTTTAGAAGATTTATACAAAATTATTCAATAATCGCAAAACCTTTAACAATTCTCACAAAGAAAAACACCTCTTGGAGTTTTGACCAACCTCAATTAAATGCATTTAATGAATTAAAATCAAAATTAACTACAAGACCTGTTTTAGCATTATACGATCCTCAGGCTGAGCTAGAAATTCATACTGACGCTAGTAAAGTTGGCATTGGAGCAATTTTAATGCAACGTGTTAATCTTGATGTGTTACATCCTATATTGTATTACAGTCGCCAAACGACTTCCGACGAAAGCAAACTCCACTCATACGAATTGGAGACTTTAGCAGTGGTTTGTGCCTTAAACAGATTTAGGGTTTATGTCTTAGGCAAAACATTTAAAGTTGTTACTGACTGTGCCGCCATAAGGAGTACAATGACAAAAAAAGATCTCATACCTAGAGTAGCACGTTGGTACATATTGATGCAGGAATATGATTTTATTGTGGAGCATCGTGATGGTGCTAGAATGAGTCACGTTGATGCACTGTCTCGCAATCCTGGTATTTCTGAATGCCAGGATGATATAAGAGTTTTTGATGTTATGGCAATAGATGATGATGCCTGGTTGCGTACGGTGCAGGAGCAGGATTCAGAAATACAGCGAATAATGAATATTCTAAGTGACACAAATACGAAAGACATTGTCGAGATTCATAAGAACTATACAATAAAAAATGGTCGTTTGTACAGAATCACAAGTGACAAAAATAATGATGTTAATTTGAAGTGGGTAGTTCCAAAATCTGTTAGGTGGCAAATAGTTCGTATGAATCACGACGATGTCGGTCACTTCAGTTTTGATAAAACTTATAGTAGAGTTAATCAAGTTTATTGGTTTAAAAAGATGCGAAGATTTATTAAAAAATATTGCAATTCCTGCCTCAGCTGTGCTCACAATAAAATACCGGCTGGTGCCAAAGAAGGGGAGTTACATCCTATACCAAAAATTAATAAACCTTTTGATACGCTGCATACTGATCACTGTGGGCCATTTCCAGTCAGTAAAAAGAAAAATTGTCACGTCTTAGTAATCATTGACGCTTTCACAAAATTCATATATATAAAACCAGTCAAGAATGTTAAAAGTAGTACTAGTATTCAGGTATTTACGGAATATTTCTCTCTTTTTGGAGTACCCCGTAGGCTGATATCCGACCGAGGTACTAGTTTTACCAGCAAGGTATTCTCCGATTTTGTAAATGAAAGGGGAATCAAACATATTTTAAATGCGGTAGCCTCTCCTAGGGCCAATGGTCAAGTGGAGAGATACAACCGGACTATAGTTGATGCTATAACGACCGCAAACCATAATAGACCAGAAAACGAGTGGGATTTGCAGTTACCGCAAATACAGTGGTCCTTAAATAACACGATAAATAAGTCGACTGGTCGTACCCCCTCAGAAATTCTGTTTGGAATTCAGACTACAGGTGTTTCGGACGGTTTCATGAATACGCTTGTCTCAGAATCCCATACGCCGGTAGATCGTGACGAAATTAGATCGGATGCAGAATCGCGAATCCAAAATAATCAACAGGAGCAAAAAGAGCGTTTTGACAGATCACATAAAAAACCTACTCAGTACAAAATAGGCGATTTAGTTCGTGTCGAAAAAGATATCCGCACTGAACCTGGACAGAGTCGTAAATTATTACCTAAATGTGTAGGGCCGTTTAGGATTTCTAAAGTTATCGGTAATGATCGTTACGAAATAGAGGACACTCCTATTACTAGAAAAGAAGGTCGCAAACCCTATAGATCGGTTTTCGCTGTCGACAAATTACACCCTTGGCTTGTTTTTAACCACGATGCGATATCGAGTGATTCAGAGTAGATATTAATGTATTTGATATGGTACTATTTATGATTGTCCTTTTTAATGTCAGTGAATGCAAGAATTGTATGATAATGATGATGAAATTATGGTTGTAAAATATATAATGATTAATGGTTATCATAAAAGCTTTAATATTATGATATTTGTATTGGAGAAAATTAATAATGTGAAAATTAAATATTGAGTTTATGTAAAATTAACTAGAGAGAGAATAATAGTGATTGTATGAGAAAATGAAGTGAAGTCAATTGATTTTGTTATTTACTATTTAAAGTTGTTCATGAGTAAAATGAAGTTGGAAAATATTATGTATCTATTACAAAGATTTATGAGTGAGTAAAAGTGAATTATCTAAGAGATGAATAATTATGAGAATGTATTTTTTATGAGATATTATTTTAAAAGAGTGAGTCGCTATTGGTGAGAGTGCCGATATGCGATGTTAGTGATAAGAGTGAGTCGCTATTGGTGAGAGTGCCGATATGCGATGTTAGTGATAAGAGTGAGTCGCTATTGGTGAGAGTGCCGATATGCGATGTTAGTGATAAGAGTGAGTCGCTATTGGTGAGAGTGCCGATATGCGATGTTAGTGATAAGAGTGAGTCGCTATTGGTGAGAGTGCCGATATGCGATGTTAGTTATAAGAGTGAGTCGCTATTGGTGAGAGTGCCGATATGCGATGTTAGTTTTAAGAGTGAGTCGCTACTGGTGAGAGTGCCGATTTGCGATGTTAGTTATAAGAGTGAGTCATAAATCAGATATAGATATTAAAAAAAAAAACGCAATGTCTGTTATAAATGTAATAATGTATTTTCTTCCTCTGATTTTAAAAACTGTGAAACGCGAGGCCGCGTTTGACGTCAGGATTAGCCGAATGTTAGCATAGCTAATTATCGATTCATTAATACCATAACATCATAGACAATAATCGAATACTTAATAATTTAGTAAATCATTCGTTCATTTTAAGGTGGCAACACCGTCATGACAGTTGTAAAAAAAATATTGTTTGCAACGGTCATTACTTGGGCGAATACAGACGTCGAAGGTTGTCTCGAGTTACATTATAATAATTGTTAACCAGAAAATAAATTATATACAGTGATTGAAAGCAGTCTGTTTCTTTCACCACTGACTTGTCGTATAGTCTAATATTACTTGACAAAAGGTTGTTCAATTCGTAACACAACCAATGCTCTTAAATACAATACAAAACATTACTTACCCAAATAAAGAACTCCAACTGAAACATTTTCAAGACAGTCCAATAAATTGTTGGACACAAGTGCACTTGAGTCCATTAAGTGTAAAGTAACACCTTCCATTCTGCAGCTTAAAATTGTGTCTGGTGATATTTTCAAGAAGTATTCGTAAAGTTATTTATACAGGTAAATAGTAAGGTAGTTGGCATTAGACGTTATTCGAAGCAAAGTAAGGTCGTGACAGCAAAAGCCCCGATGAATTATTCAGGGTCGCTGAATGTACGCCGGAGCCGACCACGGTCGCAGTTGACCACACCTTCCTCATATAAAGGCATTAAACTTTAACTATACTATTATTTCATTCATTACTTTAATTAAAGGTTTTTTCGCAGTATGCTGGTAGTTTTTTATTGTGCACTTAATGGTTTGATATTATACCGATACTTTTTGTTTTGTTCTTTGTTGTAGAAATATTCTGTTACCTACTGTATTTTATATTAAACTAAAATCCTTTACAACTGACTTCCAATCGTTATGTAGTTAAATAGCGGATTAATTAACCTCAATGTTTGTTATTGACTTACAGTTAAACCACATATTTTCATAGTAGTTAATTAAGTCACAACAAAACCGCTTGCACACAACGAAAATGTTGCGAACCAAGTCACATTTAAAATTCATAATACCTTTTGTTTCTATTTTACTAATTCAACCAGTTCCGTAGTTTATTTCCAAATAAGGAAGTAAATTCTCTTACACAAATAGTATAAAAGTTGTCCGGCATTCACATGGTGAAAACAAAAGAATGATTCGCAACTATAGTTAGGAATAGATGAATTATTCAGTGGCGCTCGCAACCGACGGACCCCGGACTACCGATATGCTATGTCGGATTTATATCAAAGATTGACCCGCCCAACTTTCATTGTACTGACTTTCAAGTGCACGAATTAGCCTTTTATAACAGCCTTGAACAAATAGGTTATACAGTCTAGTGCCAAGAAATCTTTAGATGTAGGTAGATAGGTGTACCTAAGTGGTGTAGGGACTAGGGAGGGTACCAAGGGTAACGGGTTAGTGGTACCAACCACTAACCCGTTGGCCACGAACTACACGCTCATGTGTTTTACGACAGCATATGCAGAGAAAGCAAATAACTGAAGATATTTAGAACATGCCACGAGTTAAGGTACACGGCCGGGCAACATCGGAATTTAATGGTGTCGCAGCGGCGTCCTGCACCTGACGATTCTTGGTAAAGGAACTGTCCGTCACTGTTTCAACAAACAACGTCTCTTCCGATCCATTTTACTCACACACAAACATAACCACTGTTTTTAGAATGTGGCGTAGTAAGTAGTGTATTATTGGGCATTCTATACCACTATCGGCAAGTCGCTCGGCGAGTGCGCCTCGCTGCCGACAGTGGTATAGAATACCCAATAATCGTCACTCGACTCGACTTTCCACTCGACCGATAAACTCGAACGAGACACGTTGTGACTGAATGCCCAATAACATACGATCAACTCGACTGTCTTGTATATTACTGTACAAGCTAGTTCAAGACACGCTTCGCTGTCGATAGTGGGTTAGAATGCCATACACTGAAAATATTTACAACGAATACATGGACACATTTAAACCTATTGAACAAAAAAGTGTTAAGTTTGATGTGTGTTGTGTGTATTTTTAGTATATTATTAGGCATTCTGTCCCACCTGTCGCGCAGTCGAACAGGTTCGCCTACGCTCCGTTGTGACTGAATGCCTAATAACATACGATCAACTCGACTGTCTTGTTGCTTCCGCGGCCAGTGGGACGAAACGACGAAACGATGATCGCGAAGAAGACAGTGTAGTGGCAAATCGCTTCGTAAAATAACATTAGATAAACATATTGGGGAGGTAGAGCGGAGAGCAGTGGTGGTCTAGTGGTAACGGTTGCGACTTACAAGTTGTAGGTCGTGGGTTCGAACCTAGGCTAGCGCGTTACTTTGTGTAAATTATTTCATCACCACTGTTCTCTGTGAGAGAAACCTTTGTGCCAGTAGTGGGAAAAAAAATTACAAATTGAAATCTTATAGGTAATCATAAATCGTATTAACCTAACCTTCAGGATCTTTTCACCACTCAATATCTAAGTATTATCATATCATGTATAGTATTATAGTAATATCATGTATGTATGTGTGTATGTCAGCATATGGGCGTATCGATATAAACACATTTTTATGACGACCATACGGTTCTTTTATAGTCTTAAGACGCGGAAAACTTTGCTAGCGCGATGTAGGATTTGATGTTTTTAGTTCATCCGATGTGTCATAGATGGTGCTGTAGTACTTTTTGGAGTATATACTCAACAAGGAATCAGCCACGCGAATGCGCTTGAATTTTATTACCTAGCTGTCCAGAGTTGACAGTGTGCCTAGCATAACGATAGATGGCGTTGACAGCGAATTAGATCTCACTATGGTTTCGTTACCGTTGTTAGAATATCTCATTTTTCAGTGTAAATAATTAAAAAATAAATACTTTTACTCATTGTTAATCAGTTTGTTGATCACAGTAATCATGAAATTTGTTAAACAACCACAATCGCTGCAAGTAAACACAGTTTGCGATGATTTTTATAAAACTAGTTCGCGTCATGGAGAATTGTTACCTAATTCAGTACGATGTATCATTTGTGGACCATCGAATTGTGGCAAAACAAATTTACTTATTGGACTTCTTATACATGAAAACGGTTTAAGGTTTCAAAATGTTTATGTCTACTCAAAAACCTTACACCAACCTAAGTACATTTTTTTAGAAAGAGTTTTGCAACGGGTGCCTGGTGTTTCCCTCCAGAAATATCAGGGAAATGAGGAAGTACTAAGCGTCCAGGACGCAAAACCCAACTCCGTGATTATTTTTGATGATGTTGCTTGTGAAAATCAAAGTAACATGCGTGATTATTTTGCGATGGGAAGACATAAGTGCATTGATTGTTTCTATCTAAACCAAACATATAGTAAAATCCCTAAGCAGTTAGTAAGAGACAATGCGAACTTAATCATAGTTTTTAAACAAGATGAAATTAATTTACGACATATTTATGAAGAACACGTCAACACTGATATGTCATGGATTGAATTTCGTGAAATGTGTTCGAAAATATGGAGTGAACCCTTTAATTACGTAGTAATTAATAAGGATTGCTCTAAAAATAATGGATGTTACAGAAATAAATTTGACACTTTTGTTGTCTTTGATTAAAAATACTAATATTTATGACCGGTACCCTTGCGATATCATTATTCTTCAGACAACGCTTAATCAATCACGAACTTTTTTTTTGTTATTATGGAAAAATCACTGAAAAGACAAATAGTTGAAGCTGCAGAAGCTGTTAAGAAGAAAGTGCGAAAGATGAGAGATGTTGAGATTAACAATCAGCAAGCGCTGGAATCAGTGTTCAAGCCGGTAACAGAACCACTCAACCTAATTGCTAACGTCAGTAAGCAGGCTTCTCTCCTCCAAAATATGGAAAATGAAGAAACCGAAGTTCCGTTTATCGATAAAACTTTGCAAAAAGAAGTCCCTATTAGTAAAGAAAGCAATGATAACAACTACAATGAAGACGAATATGAATCTGATATCGAAAGTGATTCTTCGTATAAATCATTATCTGAAAACAACCAGGCATGTGATATGTCATCCTGGTCAGTGTCCTCAGAAGCACTGAAAGATATTCCGTTTGGTGTCAGAGTAGAGGGCGGCAAATTGATGTTAGGTTCTGCTCGTGTAACGATCAGCGATGAGTATATCATCGTGGCTGGGCGCAAATATCGAAATACGCCTGGTTTAAAACAGTTGCTGCTGAAAAAGAACGTAGATTTAAGCATGGTTACAGAGAGTGATATGAAACATTATAAGTCGATGTTACTTGATACAAATGCACATCGACGAGACTATGAGCCTAGTAAACCAATAAAAAGTAATAAAGGGCAAAAATATTTGCAAATTATTAAGCCTCTATTCCAACTACGAAGTACAATTCAGGAGCACCAATCGAAGGGAAAAGGACTACCTTTAACAAAAATGTGGAAGAAAAACGTAGATTTTGTATATTGGGACGATCCCAATGAACTGGTGGATAGGTTAAAATTATTGATTGCATCTCGAGATGCTGGTAACACAGGATTAGATAATGAAATTATATCTATCATTGAAGAATTGCGTGAAAATAAAGTTATAAATTAATAAATATTTTAAAATGTGTTTATTTTATTATCAACCTCTCGATACAATACACCTTAAACATGAACGTAGACAAATTCGGACACCACATTCACAAAAGAATGCGTTTTTCAGAGTTATTTGAGTTTAATGAGAATGCATTGTTAAAATTAGAAAACGGAGATTTTGATTTAAAAACATCAAGACTGAGAGGAATTAGATCTCCAGTTGAAGCAGACGATGCTGTGAACAAGGATTATGTAGATCGATTAAATGCTAACATGTTAAAAGAATTAAATAATTTGACTGTGGACAAGGATTATGTAGATCGTTTAAATGCTAATATGTTAAAAGAATTTAATAATATGATTGGAACATTGCGTTCTCAAATCATAAAAGACACAAAGGGTACAGTACAGGCTACTTTAAAAGCAAAGATACCTGAGGTTTTAACTCATTTGCAAGATAAGTTTTATACTAAAGCAGAGGTAGATAAATTTCTCCAAAATAAATCTCCGTAATGGCAAAACAACAAATTGTTAACGAAATACACAAAGCAGCGAGAAGAAATTTCCTTCGACGTCCTGTCATTCTAAAAGGGATCGATGACTTGTGGCAAGCTGATCTGATGGACGTGCAAAACCTGAGAAAATATAATAAAGGTCATAATTACATTTTAGTGGTGATTGACTGCTTCTCAAAGTATGCTTGGGCAGAGTCATTAAAATCAAAAAATAAACTTGATGTTACTCATGCATTTAAACGAATACTGATTAACAGCAATCGCAAACCTGTTAATTTACAAACTGATATGGGAACAGAATTTTATAACAACTCATTTCAAACGCTTATGAAGACGTATAATATTAACCACTACTCAACGTTTTCTACCAAAAAGGCTTCGATCGTGGAGCGACTGATTAAAACTCTTAAAAATAAATTATATAAATATTTTAGTTTGAATGGAAACTATAAATGGTTAGGTTTACCATTAGAAGTTACGTTAAAGACTTATAACAACACAAAACATCGTACTATTAAATTTAAACCAATTGAAGTAAATAAATCTAGTGAGTCAGTTATAAAAGAAAATATTAAAAAACCCTTAAATCATGTAACCATTCGTAGAAAACCTAAGTTCAAAGTAGGTGACTTTGTTCGTATCAGTAAATACAAACACAATTTTGAGAAAGGTTATACACCTAATTGGTCAACGGAAATATTTACTATAAAAAAAATAAATCATACCATACCAGTAACATATCATATACAAGATCAGCGAAAGCAAGCCATATTGGGAACCTTTTACGAGCAAGAACTTCAAAAATCTTACTATCCTGGTATTTATTTGGTAGAAAGGGTTTTAAAAAGGAAAGGAACAAAAATGTTTGTGAAATGGTTGGGTCTAAACAACGAAGAAAACAGTTGGATCGACAAAACTGCAATAGTGGAATAAAATAATTATATAAAAGTTAATTTTGCATTATTTCTTTCATTACACTTTAGACAATGCAAGGAGGTGAACTTGTTAATACCTTAATTAATAATCTACCGTTCGAACTTCATCTACCCGGCTACAATTATTGCGGTCCGGGAACAAAACTCCAGAAACGTTTACTACGAGGTGACCGAGGTGTAAATAAGCTAGACGAAGCTTGCATGCATCACGACATTGCATATGCAAACCATACAGACTTACCCAATCGTCACAAAGCTGATTTACAACTACTAAATATTGAGATGGACGTTAGCAGAACCACTATATTTTTTTTTTCATATAGAAAAAATAAATAACTTACTTAATAGCCATCCATAAATTTCAACCCTTGTCAAAAACTGCCTATTGAAATATTCGTGGAAAGAAATTACTTAAAAACAAAAGATAAGCAAACGCACCCAAGCCACTTAGAAACTAAGTACCTATTGAATTTGGTTTAAAATAATACTCGAAAAGCAATAAATCGTACGTTAAAGTAACCTCTTATCCGGAGTCTGGACATCTGTTAAGCAGATGTGTGGATGGACGATACAGGGAGGCGCATACGCAATGTTATTTGGCGGGAATCGACCCGACGCCATGCTTTTGGCCAATGAGCAGGCGTCCTGCACAAAAACAGCCAATAAGACAGATTTACTCGCGTTTGATGGCATTCCAGGTGGGGCTATCTGGATGTTGGGAGGGGGATGCGTGGTCAAGGTCGGAGGACACACGGCGTCGAGAACAGAGGAAGTTGAGACAGCGAGCGAGATGTTTGCAGAGTGAAAATTAGAGTTAATTTGATTGAATATTGTTGGTATCTTAAAATAAAGTTTAGAAGCAGTGTAACTAAGTAGTATTAGTGAAATAGAGAGGGAGAGAGAGAGCTGAAGTTTGGTAACGTATTCCAAGTTCAAATTTTGTGTTAAAGCAAGATCCCAAGCTAATTTACTATAACTTCAGTCACCAAATCTGTTTAACGGCCCAGTAAAATATGGAGGCTGCTACAAACTTCGATATCTTATATTCACTAAGACAAAAGACACGAGAGCACCTTTGGTCCAACCTGGACAAAGTAGCTATGATACTATTCTTAATAATGGTAATTTATCTCCTAGTGATAGCCTGTGTAGAGTTTTTGGAGACGATGGAAAGGTGGAAACTGTGGACAAATCGTGTTGAATTGTATAAGAGATATACATCACACAGACCTTGAACTACACGAAATGGCTTAAGCTAGAAAGTTGAATACACTACTGTAAATTATCATGGGATATTGTGACTTATGTACTTACCTTGAATAAAACTGTGTAACTATTATGTGTGCTTACCTCCTCTCTCAGTTTGTCTTACGATTTATATAAACTGAAACATAATTGTCAAATATTGTGTACATATGTGTGTAAATCTAAATTGTGTATGTCAGAAGGGTTTTTCGCTTGAGATGTTCCGTTTTCCCTTATCTGACTAGGTTTAGGAATGGGACACTCGACCTAGGCTCGCCATCATCTTAGCGAACCTAGGTCTAAATAAACAAACAGTTTCTTTCGTAAAAAAAAAGAGAATAAATGAATAATTTAAATCAAAATCACCTCTTTCTTTTATATCCCAAGATTACATGTGTAGAGAATATTATAACATGAGATTGATAAAAGTAAGGTCAAGTCATAACAAAAGCATTGTTTAAATCAGTGTATTAAATCAGTTTGGTTCTCCATTAATGAGCTCTCCACATGCATATTGAAGCTCGAATAACACGATTATACGTTATTGGATTTATCCAAATACAATAATTTGTACTTCTATAGACCAGATCTGAGATAGAAATCCAGATCTAAGTCAGATATTTTAATCAGGGTTTGAGACTATAAGTTCCTTCTGAACTAAAGTAAACCTAGTATAAATCAGTAAAATCCCAACTGAGTGAATAGAGACGCTAAGCTACGGTAACTTAATCATCACTTTGATTCAAGTCATTAATATCAGCGACTCAGTCATAGAATGAGAAAATAAGCAGCTATAATGTAATTATGTGGGTGCAAGCCAATAATCACTTAATTATTTAGAGGAGAAATACTGTTCTTGAGAGAGAAAACCATTTCGGATGTGTTGTGATATAATATACATTAATATTTCCTAACGCCGATAGGCTGATGATTTGAGAGACACGACTGAACGACGCCTCTGGTGGTGATAACTTAGCATATCATTACACGCCATGTCTTGCAATCTGACCCCGACCTAGATTTGGCCAAATCTAAATATAACTCAAATATAAACACATATCAAAACCATGGTTCCGGGGGAATGCCTGCCCTAACTGGGAATCTGGCAATAAAAAAATGCAAGTACCTGCCTTCACAGGATGTGGGAATCACTAACGCTTCTCAGCGAATAAATAGGGAGTCAGATTGCTCCCCCATAACAATGATTAAAGACCGTGTCGCGGTGCAGGGTTCCCCAATGCTAGAACGATATCAGTCAGACGCGGTGGCTAAACAAGCACAAACACACATGTATCAACTTACACAATCATTCTAACATGTCAAATTGAGTTTAACTTGTAAGTCTTTTGTTTAATCAGAGGAAGACTGATTAAGTATTGTACTAAGTAATAATATAGACGCGTAGAGACAAGCTCCGCATTATCGAGTAGAATGATTGATAAGTCTACATTGTTCGCACAGTGGAGTGTACTCAAGATTGACTTGTGGTAAATCTAAATCTAATTGTTGATTATAAACCCGAAATGACTCTCACGATACAGTATTGTTTCTTTAAACAATGGTGTAAGGAAGTTCAATCCTTCCTAGATTAAACACAGTATTGATCCCCAAAGGCTATTAAGAAGCTAAACTCTCACTTTAGTATATTCACTCACGAAAACAGACAGACTAGACGATCAACGCGAGCCAACACAGAACCTTGGTAAGATGACAACACAGGACGTCATCTTTACCGTTATAGGATTTGGCCTTAGGACCAGGCCTGCCATCACAGAATTTGATGCCGCGTGACCAGGATCTAAGTACATATTCGAAATAACGATATGACTAGATCTATTCATATAAAATAAAAAAGAACACAACGTAGAAATTTAGAAATTGTGAAAATACTGAGAGGAGAGATAAAATACATACTGTGCATGTAATTATGTGTAATGTGTTGTACATTTAAATTTACCTTATGTATAGGGGGAGCAGAAATAAGCTGTATGTCTTACAAATAAATGTACAATTTACAGGATTCCAAGGAAGAGACTACAACGCCGGAAATATTTTCCTTAAGTTTATTTCCTAGATTAAGTTCTTCAGGAGGAGATTGCAACGCCGGAAATATTTTCCTTAAGTTTATTTCCTAGATTAAGTTCTTCAGGAGGAGATTGCAACGCCAGAAATATTTTCTTTAAGTTTATTTTCTAGATTAAGTTCTTCAGGAAGAGACTGCAACGCCAGAAATATTTTCCTAGAAAAATTTAAATTATATAATTACTAAAATTATTCCCTAGATTAGCTTATTTCTTAGATTAAATTCTTCGGAAGGAGACTGCGTGGCTAGAGATATTAATTTGCTTTACATTGTGTTGTTTATCTTGTGTTTATCCCTAACAATTTACCAGATGTCTGACGGGGAGGTTGCTTAAACGTACGAATAAATTAACATAATACGGGTGTAAACGGTTAGTAGAAAGGGAAATACAGTAGAGTGAATCGGGTTAAATAAAAAAAAATAAAAAATGTCAACAGGTAGAGGAAGACGTAATAAAAGACAAGTAGAATCAGATCGGGTTAATAATGACGTAACAGAGGCAAATGAACAAAACGAAGTCGAAGGCGTAGGAAATCCGACATTAGATTTGATTCTAAATAAAATCAATGAGTTCGATAAGAAATTACAACAACTAAGTTCGGATGTTAGCTTAATACATAATGGAAATACGAGTGGTTCTTCATCCGAGACGAATGGGGTAACTAATAACGGAAGTAATACGGCTGATAGACAAGAATTGATTAGTCCTACATCCGCGAGTTCTAATATAATATCTTCCGAAACACGGAATTTATATGTAATTCAACCATCAATTAGCAAACCAAATTTTGATGGAAAGCCATTCACTAATCCTATTGCATTTTTGAAGCGATTAAAGAAGTATATAAGGGCAGTAAATGGATCAGACCGCGAGATTGACATAGCGTTAGGGTGCATTACGGGGCATGCTCGAAGGGTTATGGATCTATATTCGAAAGGGTGGACTGTATTCGCCGATTTCGAGGCTGACTTCAGATGTATCTACTGGACTGAACGAATCCAGGAATCTGTAAGGTATAGGTTGATTAATTCAGTATATAAGGGTGATTCGGGAATGACGATGTCGGAGCATTTTGCTGAGTACGCAGAATCAATGCAGTCACTGACTATTTCATTTAGTGAGCGGGATATAGTAAATTCTATTATGCGGCATTATAATATAGATATACAACGACTATGGTTTACTAGAGTTGAGGAAGTAGACATCATGAGCGGGATTAATTTTCTGAGGAGCATAGAACAAAATATTGTTGAGAAACCGAAGGAAATTGCGAGAAGTAACGTTGGTAGGAATTTTAGAGAAAGACGGAACAACTTGCCATCGTCGGGGCATCCGATTGTTGCGACAATATCAACTAATAAGTGGAGAAATAGAGGAAACTCGTCGAGAGGACGCGGGTATCGTCAGGGACGATCAAGTTATAGAACGAACGTTAACAGACCTGAAAAATCTGGAACTGAACAAGAGGGAACTAACATTAGGCCGGCTATCGCTTTTGTAAAAGAGGGCGAAGGATCTAACGCGTCGAAAAATGTGGGGGAGAGACAATCAAAAAACTATAATTTCCCACACAAACTAGGTCCGATAAAATAATATTGTGTAGCACGGGAAAAGAAGGGACCTCGGAACGCGACAAGACAGGAATAGCTTACAAAATTTTAACTAACAGAGGATGGAAGTCGGAACAGAGTTTAGGAGTTGGCGAAGGAGGCCTTAGACGACTACTAAAACCTAACACAGGCGGTGACGAATATGACTATCACTCAGTAATGAAAAGCATAGGAATTTTATTAGAAAATCAGTTTGACAACGTAATCGAGTGCATCAAGACAGGTATTGTGACAGGAAATTATATACGTATACAATGATTCACGAGCTCGACGAGTCGATCGACGTAGAGATTGATTACTCTTTACCTAAATTACCGGAGGTATGCGTGAGGTTGTACGGCAGAAGTATGAATGCACTTATCGATACAGGGAGCCAAATTAGTGGAATAACTAGAGAATTGTACGAGTCGATTCTAAGGAGAAATGAAGCTTTACCTGAGATTGCTATTCCAGCCATTCAAATACAAGGAGCGTTCGGATCACGTAGTGAAAGTACGAATCGGATGATTTTAATAGAATTCAAATTAGGTAGTACCTTAGTCGAAGCACCTGTTTTGATTATGCGGCGGTTACCTAGATCATTAATACTAGGATATGACTGGCTAGAACGAGTAAAGGGAGTAGTGAGCTGTGGAAGCGAACGGACTTTAACGATAGAACATTTGGGAATTAGGACTTGCGTAAAACTGAATTCAGATTGCAAATTCGAAAGGTTAGGGGGAGAGACCAATGCAGCAACGATTAATTCGATTACACAATTGAGCATGTAAAAGGGAATTACAATGCAATACACCTGTTTCACTATTACGGAAACAATAAATAAAGTAGAACTTGCTATGGGATAGGACGGACAAAGGAGACAAATAAATGCGTAGCCACCATCATAAAACAGTAAACTCAAACTAAACAAACAAAGGGAGACTGGGTTGAATAAGTTTATTATCGTACTTGAAAAACAAACAAATAGACGTGGGAAATTTAAGGCTAGCGTGAGAATTTAAAGAAGGAAATAGATTTTTCAACGACCTAGTGTAACGATAGAGAGATATATGAGTACTAGGTGATTAAATAAATCTATTTGGGGGAGTGTGAGATGGACGTTAGCAGAACCACTATATTTTTTTTTTCATATAGAAAAAATAAATAACTTACTTAATAGCCATCCATAAATTTCAACCCTTGTCAAAAACTGCCTATTGAAATATTCGTGGAAAGAAATTACTTAAAAACAAAAGATAAGCAAACGCACCCAAGCCACTTAGAAACTAAGTACCTATTGAATTTGGTTTAAAATAATACTCGAAAAGCAATAAATCGTACGTTAAAGTAACCTCTTATCCGGAGTCTGGACATCTGTTAAGCAGATGTGTGGATGGACGATACAGGGAGGCGCATACGCAATGTTATTTGGCGGGAATCGACCCGACGCCATGCTTTTGGCCAATGAGCAGGCGTCCTGCACAAAAACAGCCAATAAGACAGATTTACTCGCGTTTGATGGCATTCCAGGTGGGGCTATCTGGATGTTGGGAGGGGGATGCGTGGTCAAGGTCGGAGGACACACGGCGTCGAGAACAGAGGAAGTTGAGACAGCGAGCGAGATGTTTGCAGAGTGAAAATTAGAGTTAATTTGATTGAATATTGTTGGTATCTTAAAATAAAGTTTAGAAGCAGTGTAACTAAGTAGTATTAGTGAAATAGAGAGGGAGAGAGAGAGCTGAAGTTTGGTAACGTATTCCAAGTTCAAATTTTGTGTTAAAGCAAGATCCCAAGCTAATTTACTATAACTTCAGTCACCAAATCTGTTTAACGGCCCAGTAAAATATGGAGGCTGCTACAAACTTCGATATCTTATATTCACTAAGACAAAAGACACGAGAGCACCTTTGGTCCAACCTGGACAAAGTAGCTATGATACTATTCTTAATAATGGTAATTTATCTCCTAGTGATAGCCTGTGTAGAGTTTTTGGAGACGATGGAAAGGTGGAAACTGTGGACAAATCGTGTTGAATTGTATAAGAGATATACATCACACAGACCTTGAACTACACGAAATGGCTTAAGCTAGAAAGTTGAATACACTACTGTAAATTATCATGGGATATTGTGACTTATGTACTTACCTTGAATAAAACTGTGTAACTATTATGTGTGCTTACCTCCTCTCTCAGTTTGTCTTACGATTTATATAAACTGAAACATAATTGTCAAATATTGTGTACATATGTGTGTAAATCTAAATTGTGTATGTCAGAAGGGTTTTTCGCTTGAGATGTTCCGTTTTCCCTTATCTGACTAGGTTTAGGAATGGGACACTCGACCTAGGCTCGCCATCATCTTAGCGAACCTAGGTCTAAATAAACAAACAGTTTCTTTCGTAAAAAAAAAGAGAATAAATGAATAATTTAAATCAAAATCACCTCTTTCTTTTATATCCCAAGATTACATGTGTAGAGAATATTATAACATGAGATTGATAAAAGTAAGGTCAAGTCATAACAAAAGCATTGTTTAAATCAGTGTATTAAATCAGTTTGGTTCTCCATTAATGAGCTCTCCACATGCATATTGAAGCTCGAATAACACGATTATACGTTATTGGATTTATCCAAATACAATAATTTGTACTTCTATAGACCAGATCTGAGATAGAAATCCAGATCTAAGTCAGATATTTTAATCAGGGTTTGAGACTATAAGTTCCTTCTGAACTAAAGTAAACCTAGTATAAATCAGTAAAATCCCAACTGAGTGAATAGAGACGCTAAGCTACGGTAACTTAATCATCACTTTGATTCAAGTCATTAATATCAGCGACTCAGTCATAGAATGAGAAAATAAGCAGCTATAATGTAATTATGTGGGTGCAAGCCAATAATCACTTAATTATTTAGAGGAGAAATACTGTTCTTGAGAGAGAAAACCATTTCGGATGTGTTGTGATATAATATACATTAATATTTCCTAACGCCGATAGGCTGATGATTTGAGAGACACGACTGAACGACGCCTCTGGTGGTGATAACTTAGCATATCATTACACGCCATGTCTTGCAATCTGACCCCGACCTAGATTTGGCCAAATCTAAATATAACTCAAATATAAACACATATCAAAACCATGGTTCCGGGGGAATGCCTGCCCTAACTGGGAATCTGGCAATAAAAAAATGCAAGTACCTGCCTTCACAGGATGTGGGAATCACTAACGCTTCTCAGCGAATAAATAGGGAGTCAGATTGCTCCCCCATAACAATGATTAAAGACCGTGTCGCGGTGCAGGGTTCCCCAATGCTAGAACGATATCAGTCAGACGCGGTGGCTAAACAAGCACAAACACACATGTATCAACTTACACAATCATTCTAACATGTCAAATTGAGTTTAACTTGTAAGTCTTTTGTTTAATCAGAGGAAGACTGATTAAGTATTGTACTAAGTAATAATATAGACGCGTAGAGACAAGCTCCGCATTATCGAGTAGAATGATTGATAAGTCTACATTGTTCGCACAGTGGAGTGTACTCAAGATTGACTTGTGGTAAATCTAAATCTAATTGTTGATTATAAACCCGAAATGACTCTCACGATACAGTATTGTTTCTTTAAACAATGGTGTAAGGAAGTTCAATCCTTCCTAGATTAAACACAGTATTGATCCCCAAAGGCTATTAAGAAGCTAAACTCTCACTTTAGTATATTCACTCACGAAAACAGACAGACTAGACGATCAACGCGAGCCAACACAGAACCTTGGTAAGATGACAACACAGGACGTCATCTTTACCGTTATAGGATTTGGCCTTAGGACCAGGCCTGCCATCACAATATGGCTAAACAAAGACTTAAGTCGAACGATGCAGGGAAAGGTGAAAAACTTAGTTCATGGTTAGTGAGCAAAGTTATGAAAGCCAAACTGAAATCTGGTGCCGGCGTTAAAACTTTTAAAAGTTTCGTATCAAAAATAAGAGCGAAAATAAAGAAACTGAAAGGAAAGGACAGTAAAACTTTAATTAACGCTGCTTACTTAGCAGCAAAAAAAATATTTCCAAAAATTCAGAAAATTCGAGTACCACGAGTGATACCCTTACCAAAGACTGGAGGTATTCTACCTTTAATCCCAATTTTTGCGGGCTTATCAGCATTAGGAACTTTAGCTGGTGGTGCGGCTGGTATTGCAAAAACTGTTAACGATTACAAAGCAGGTCAGCAAAATTTACAAGAAACACAACGACATAATAGGGCTATGGAGTCATTAAAGTTAGGCCAGGGCTTATACATTAAGTCACATAAAAATGGAAAAGGTTTATTCGTAAAATCTTCAAAAAACTGAAAAATAAGCTACCTAATCGTCCTCTAACTAATGTAGACATCCAAAGGTACGCACGCAACATCCCTCACTTTCGAGGAGTGTATATGAGAGATCAGTTACCAAGGACGCCAAAACGGATTGAATGCGGTATTGTTAACTTGGACGATTATAAGAACGAAGGGACGCATTGGGTAGCTTATGTAAAAGTATGTAATTATTGTGAATATTTTGATAGCTTTGGAGATTTGAAACCTCCAATGGAATTAATACGATATTTTAAGAATTGTGATGTTATTTATAATTATACAAGATATCAGAAATTCAACACTGTAAATTGTGGACACTTATGTTTAGAATATCTGTGGACTTTCTGGAATAAAAACGTATAAAATTTATGCTTTTCTTTTATTTCAATCATTTGCAAGATGTCACTCACATTATCGATAACTGGAAACTCGTCAACTTTATCTACTTACTATCCCAACACGTTGCAACTATATGAACAGTATGAGTGTGCCTTACTGCATTTCGCAACATTTAATTCGATTCCGAACATTGACAAAACGAATAATAAATTCTATTATGGTTCTAACGAAGTTATTGAAATACCAGAGGGCACCTATGAATTGCAAGATATTAATGATTATTTGAAATCTGAAATGAAAGATGCATCAATCAAACTACAGTGCAATAACAATACTTTAAAAGCTGCTGTATATTGTACAAAAGACATAAATTTTAATAAAGAAGGTACTTTCAGGAATTTATTAGGGTTTAATAAACAGATCTTGAAAGCAAATAAATGGCATGAGTCACAGTTGCCAGTCAACATTTTACCTACAACAGTGATCAGGATCGAATGTGATATTGTAAGCGGCTCGTACACAAACGGAGAACCGAGTCACATTATCCACGAATTTGCACTCAACGTGCCTCCCGGATATAGGATTATAGAAATCCCAAAAAACGCGATATACTTTCCAATCAACCAAAACAACATTAGCTGCATACATATCAGGCTGTTAGATATAAATAACCGCTTAATAAATTTGCGCGGTGAAGAAGTGCAGCTGTATTTGCATCTCAGAAGAAAAAAATGATCGACTACAATAAATATGTGCATCAGCAAATCAAAAATATCAGTTCCGCTCAAGCTTCCAACCATATAAGAGCTCGGCCTAAGAAGAAAATAAAATTAACTAAAGACAACAAGGCATTTCTCAAAGCGATCGGTTTGCTAAAATGAATATCTTAGACGTTTTATCCGCTCCGACTTACGACAACACGGTTGAAGGAATCGAATTTCATTCTTACAAGCCCTACGTAACTAGTTTCAATAGGAACGATGAAATTCGCATACCCATTAACCAACAAGACTTGTATATACTTCCGTCAGCTAGTACCTTGTATTTGGAAGGAACTGTTAGCGTAAGCAAAAAAGATATGAAAGAGAAAGCCACTAGTGTTAATTTTACGAATAATGCTCTACTTTACCTGTTCCAAGATATAAGATACGAGCTAAATGGAGTGGAAATTGATAGAATAAAAAATGCTGGCATAACTACCACCATGAAATCGTTAATATCAATGAGTGAAAGTGAATCAAAGATATCTAATGCATGGGGCTGGAATATCGATGGTATAAAAAATATAAATGGAGGTAGGTTTTCCGCTTCTATACCACTCTGTAACATCATCGGTTTCGCCGAAGATTTCAAGAAAGTCGTGATAAATTGTAGGCACGAACTGATATTGCTACGAAGTAATACTAACCTGAATGCGGTCAAACTTAACACCGGTGAATTTGTAGAAGACGTTCAAATAAATAAAATCATCTGGCGTGTACCGCATGTTAAAGTGTCCGACAAAGAGAAAATAAGTTTGCTAAAACTGTTAGAAAAAGATCGACCACTCCAGATGATATTCAGAAATTGGGATCTGTACGAATATCCAGCTTTACCTAAAACTACAAAACATACCTGGTCTATCAAAACTTCCTCACAAATAGAGAAACCAAGATACATAATTATGGGCCTACAAACAAATAGAAAAAACAATTCAAGTTCAGATATGTCTCAGTTTGATCACTGCCATGTTCGCGATGTTAGAGTATACCTAAATTCAACTTACTTCCCGTATGAAAACCTAAATGTCAGTTTTGCGAATAACAGAATCGCTTTATTATACGAGCAATACATTCGATTTCAACAGTCTTATTACGGACGTCGCTCGGAACCCTTATTAAGTGAGAAACAATTTAAAGATTTGGCGCCGCTGTTTATCATAGATTGCTCTAGACAAGCTGATAATGTAAAGACAGGTCCTATTGTGGATGTACGAGTGGAAATTGAAAGTGATTCGGACATACCAGATCAAACTTCTGCATATTGTCTTATATTGAACGACTGTATAATTGAGTATAAGCCGCTGAGTAATACTGTGAGAAAAATATCATGAATCCGAATACTATCATATTAGATGTTCAAGGGTTTAAAGACCTGTACAATAATTTTATAATAAAAGAATTAGCTTTTGCTACTCGTGATTATACTCAAACATTTTTAATAAAACCACCATACTTGTTTAAACACTTAACAAGTGACGAAAAGAAACAGGTTATATGGTTGGAAAGAAATAGGGGTATTTATTGGAATGAAGGATATATTGACTATAGAGAATTTCGACGTATAATCGTTCCATATCTAGAAAATAAGGAAATCATTGTAAATGGTTTGGAGAAGGTGAATTGGATAAAAGATCTTTGTATGAATTGTACAGTATCAGACCTTGGCAAAGAACAATGTCCTAATTTCTCTGCTTTGCATAAAAAATACTGTGAAGGAAGATCTAATTTTAATTGTAATAAACATCTGAAGCATTGTGCGCTTAAAAATGTGCTTTGTTTAAGGAAGTATTTAGAATGCGCATGAAATGTATGTACCTACTAATGTGTGTAATGTAGATTATTAGTTTTTAGGCTTTTTAAATAAAAATCAAAATAAGTTAAATATGCTTTTATTTTGCTAAATACCCCCCATACTTCTCTAAATAACTCAACACTACACAAATTGAAAAGAAATATCTTAATAAAATTATAAATATTAGTTTACACAAACGATTATTAAAAGTCAGTATCTATTAAAGATTTCGATATTTTCTTAACTAAAGACTCAGTTTCGTCCATAATACTGTCGATAGCATCTTGAACAATATATTGTGCATTTATAATAACGTTCTCACTGTCACTATCACTGTCTATGTTTTGAGGATTGTTATTACATAGATCTACGACTGAAATTTTTATTAATTTAATCCCTCTTCGCTGTAGTCGACTCATAACGAAGGATTTGGTTGGTTTTAGCTTTTTCGACTTTTCCCTGCACCGTTTTGGTTTTTTATCTTTCGTGACTTGTTTGCTGTGCTCGGGTTCGCTGCGAAACATCTCAGAGAATCCTTCGTAAGGATCCTGAGCATATTGGCTGAACACAATCTCGGATTCAGACATCTGGAACAAAAAATAGATAATATAAAACACTAACCAGTTAGTATAGCGGTCAAAGCGCTATAATTAGGTTTCTATCGAGGAATATTTCAAAACCATCCTGGAGTCTGGATTAGGTTTAGATTAGTGACAATAAATAGGCTCTGGCGAAATGTAAGTGCACTATTAACTCTGCCAAACGTAGTGTTATGTTTATGATTATTAATACTGCTGCAAACACAATCGTTAGACTTTACGAAACAATATAAAAAAAAATCGAATTAAACATGTTTTACTTACCGACATGATTACGATGCACTCTAAAATTGTACAAGTACTCCAGGTGAGTAATATTTCGTAAATGACCTAAAAAATAATATTTATGCTATCACGAGTACCTACGTCAATATACAAGTTAAAACACGTTAACCATAAAAATGTTAACTAAGCACTTGTGTCTCCATGCCAAGGGTATTGAACTGTCGTATTATTTTTATGTACTGACAAACAGCGTTATGATCATATTACTTGAACGTTAGCTCTTTGAAAATCAGTCTTATTGTATTGCGTACATAATGCAATTTACGTGGTTGACATTATTATAGGTGCATGATGAAACTTGAGTCTCGGTTTGATTTCATATTTACCGACTTAAAAAGGATATTCTGTGTTCGACCCGTTTGTATGTTTGTAACTATAAAGTGACTTTAAAAAGGAGGATTTCTTAAAATAAATACAAACAACTTGGATACTTATAATCATTCATATTTTAATAATATCTATTTCCAATTTTACAAAATAGTAGAATTATTAAGACTATAATAGGTACCAATATTATATTTATCATACATTAATTAGATATATTTTCTAAAACTAAAGTAAGATTATTACATACACAATGTAGGTATACATAATTAATACTAATTTTATTATAAAAAAAAATATAACCTACTTATATTATTTATTACAATACATTCTGAGTCTAAAAACCACATCTTAATTCTTTAAAATCGAAGAGTGACCCTAGGCTCTCGTTGATATTCGATCTACAGATATCGATCGTTTATCGTCATTGCTAGATAAAACAATTTTGTTGACGCTCCGAGTAAATATTTCGTGCTTAATTGATTTAAACATAACATTTTTTCTACGGATAACTCCACCATTAAATAAAATATTCTGATAATCTGTTATGTTCAAGTCCCTTACTACGCATGATTTTACTCCCTTTGCTTTTTTAATGATTTTATTGGGAGTTTTTATAGAGTAAAGTTTTGATCTCAAACCAACAAAATCAGATATATATTTTCCTTCCATTTCATCTTTGAACAGACCTGGAACTTTTTTGTTCATTATTGGTATTTTAAAATTATTTTCACCGTCATAGTTACTCGTGTCAAAATATTGCAAAAAACTAAACTTCAAGTCATGATAAAAATCATCAGTAAATATTTTATAAACAAATGAATCGGTATCTGTATAACACAACTGCACTCGGTCTTTATAAAAAGGCTTTACAATATTGTAATGGAAATCATACATATGTGACTTAGAAAGTTCTAATACAGTGAATCCAATGTATATAGGCTTATCTAAAATAATTTGATCAGGTTTCATTTGTATTGCAACTAAATTTTCAGATAGAATAGAAGCACTATGGAAATAGGGGTTGGCTACAAGTCTCTCGGCGGATATTAATTTCTTGGTTCGATTAGATTGATCGCACCATTGATTAACTAAATGAACGGTTACTCTATTTTCAGTATTTTCTAAAGTCTTACCAAAAACACTATTATTTAACAACTTAAAAAAGTCTTGTTCGAAGGAACTTTTTGCCTTTTGTCTTAATTGAGTGTTTAATTCTATGTACTGTTTTAAATACGGACTCTGTCTGAAAGTAATAACTCTGTGAACTTTACGTAATATTAAACCGTGTTCTAAACACTTTTTTAAATGAACATAATGTATTACATATTTGTACTTATTATACAAATTTGCAATTAATTTCTTTGTTTTACCTCCCGGGGGTATACATTTCTCAGGACAAAATGGTAAATCATTATGGTTATTGTGTAAATGATCAGGATACAAAAGATCGACTTCTAATATGAAGCCCCAATCAGCGTTATCCTCAACATTTTCAACACGAAAATTAGCTATTTCATTTTCACTGAGAAATCTAAAACTAGAATACGGTAAATACTGACACATGCTAAAGCCGTATAGATTATTACAATCTAGATATACTATAAAACACGAAGGCTGTGATGCATTATATTCTGGCATGTATTTATGATTCGCTTTTGCATACCGATGGGAACACATGCACAAGCCCCCTCGTATACCGCTTTGAATCATTCTGACGATAGCCAAGTCCGACACAAGTTCTAACTGGACACCTGTTTTTAGCAACATTGCATCGAAAGATAAACTAGGTGCAGTTATATAAAACGCAGGGTCGAGTTTGTAATATTGTTTACATGTTTTTCGAAAATTTTGAAATATGTCTGTCAACAAAAGTACATCTGTTTTTAAATATAGATCCGTATACTCGCCGAGGTCATTAATATTGAATTCAGCCCAAACAGCCTGAGCGTGATTATAATCTTCATCGCTAATATCTTCGTTGGTCAAAGAATTATGAAAACAATACTTAGATGGTAATGATTTTTGTTCGTAACATTTCCAATCGGTCATATAATCATACGGATATATACCTTTACGAGTCAGCAAACTAAATTGTCTCTCATTAGAAAAATGAGATCGAAGATTAACAAAATTTTCTACGTACAATGTTTTAGCAAGTTTATCTAAACTTGTTCCTAAAAAGTTGAAAGAATCTAAAAATCTTATTTGTATAAACTCGTTATCAGCAATAGGTATATACTTTGTAAATGCTGTATATTTTTCCTTGTTCTTGGGTATTATTTTCATTTGCCCTGGAATTTCACCTAACGATTTTATAAATAAATGACAATCGTAGCCAGATAAATTATGGAAAAATATTGGAACGAATTTTGGTACTTTATGTTGCAGATTACAGTGTCGATGTGCTGCGCCTCGGTATCGACCTGTAATATGACAGTGATCCCTTACTCTATCGGTCAACAGTAAATTTTCACAAATGTAGCACTTAACAGAGCGTTTAAAATCGATAGCGTCTTCCTCTGTGTATATCATTGGCTCGCTTTTGCACAGAATTCTATGTATGGCTTTAACGTCTTCAGTAAGAAAATGTACAAATTTTGAAACACAATCTTTTCCACGATAACTTCTATAACCGTCAACCCTATCATTAAATGATGATACTACATTATAGGCGAACGCGGTCGGCACGTGGCGTTGTGAGTATGACGTATTAGTGGTGTCGAATTCATCGCCGGTAATCGGTTCGAGTAATGTTTCGAAATCAGCGTATATGACGAAAGGAATGTTTTGTTTTCTATCGTAGTTTTTAAACTTTAAAAATGATCCCTGTTCTGGTAAAACGGTGACAATTCCCCCACACAGGTGTGATTCAATTTGGCTGTGCGTTGGAAAAAACAATAAACATGTTTCGCAGAAGTACAGCTTACCATGATGTTTGGTCATCTGATTTCTGACTAGACGAGGCAAATCTTTGATAAGACAGTAATGAGAATTTGTGTTATTTTCTAAAAGTAATAGATGGATACTTTTAGATTTAATATTCGTTGATGTATACAAAGGTCCAATGATTGTCTTATCATTTTTTAAACCATACACGAATATATTCAGAAAGGAATTATTTTTCTCAAAGACAGCTATGTCCGAAAATGTGATTGGAAATGTCAAATCATCAATATTTAAAACATCCTGGAAGTAGGGATAAGACGAAACTCTGTCGGGATGTCTGGTTGTGGGGTACAGGGCCGCCACAACACACCATAAAAAGCAATACTCATCCTTATTTCGAATGTTCAAACAAGCTCTTTTATTTTTTATAAATTTTGGCAAAGGTATAAATTTAGATCCGCCGAGAGGTTGATATTTATTAATATTTAATTCTAAATGTGAATTGCATAAAAATGTCCAACCACTATCTCTCTCCTGAAACTCTTCAATTTTTTTTAACAGAAAATCAACTGCTGATTTATAAATTAAATCAAAATCGTAATTAAAATTAATGATAATGTTTTTCGTAGCAAATGATTTCATTTCCTGTTGATCATTTTTAAACATAAGAAAAGAAGAAAAAAGTTCAAAGTTAATTTTGACAGCTGTATGTTTCTGTAGTGACCGATCTATTAGATTTTTAACTTGTTCACTTATATCATGGAGAAACACTTCAGGGAAATTATTTATTTGTTCGCTAGTTGCAATGATCTTGTAACTTACGATTCGTGCTTTAAACGAAGAATTAATCATTACAACGTTTTTATAAATAGGGATCGCGCTTTTATTTTTATGAACATTGCTACGTAAATGACCAGACCATCGACGATTATCTACAAATACTTTGCAAACCGAACAGTGAGGCATTTTAATGTTACTTATTGAAATTAATTAATATACAATATAGTCACTTAATAAATGAATACTATATTATTAATATTATATTACTATAAATAGATTAATACTTACAAATAACATTCACGATCTTACCTACTATACATAAACAATCGAAGTAAGCAGCGTAGCAGAATTATCGAATACAGGTCCGTTTTGCTCACGTTCTCTTGTTTGATGATCACTTCTTCATTAACTAATCCTTCATCAAAATATTTCTGAAAAATTGAAAAAGGTAGGTAATTACTTATAGTGAAAAATATAATATATGTAAATAATATTTTAAGTAAAAATAATGATTTATTAATTACCTGCAATATAATTATGTTATAACATAGGTAGGTTACATAAGTTCCAATTTTATATAGGTAGTTCAAATGTGTAGATATTCTTGGGATCGCAATATTAAACCTCAGTTACTGATCACAGCTGTTTCAGGAGATGATAAGATCGTAGGTATACTTTTAATGTGTAATGTATGTGAGATAATTCTTTACAGGCCAGTCGGTAATTAATATTATGTTTAGGCAGAATGTATCTGAAATAAAAAATGGTTTTATTAGGTACCGATAAAGAATCAGACATTTAATTGTAAATTCTGGGTTGAAAAAAAGTCATACTATTATGTACTGATATTTGATAATTACCTGCACAATATGAAATGATTTATACATAAGAATATGTATCTGCTTGATCCAAATATGTGTATTTCAGCCCCCCACGATATACCGAACACAGTTGCTTCAGGAGATGAAACCGTTCGTATGTAGGTACTTTCTGGTGTGTGATCAATAAAATATTTATTTTTAATAATTGACTTAATTTTTCGGTGACGGTTTAGAAAGGTGCTCACTCCGAGAGACCTTTGAAATAATAAATAATATTTTATACTATATTTTTGTTGTCTACAAAGCATAAAAATATTTCATCATAAAAGTTATTTTTGCGCAAATGTTACACGTGTGCTTAACCTGATTATTTATTTCACATTTACAATAATCAGCTATTTTAGTTAGGGTTGACAATAACTTAGTAGGCATTCTATGTCTCAGCAATATACAAAATTTCGCAATGCATTATTACGATTAAAATATATTATAGCGTATCGATAGGCATTGATTTCTATGGTTTGACTCATGACTGTTAGTGTAGTTATGAGAACTATATGTATAATGTATTTATTTTAAGAAGTCTAGAAAAGTACTAGGTTGACGGCAATAAGTTCATCTTTTCTACACAAGACCTAAACGTAGATGATAAAATAAGTACCTTAGAAATATTTATTTACTTCTTTAAAATAATTACATCAATGTAGTGTGACGATTCCGTGCTCGCAATCATTTGGTCAGCCCTGGCTCATTTCGCTGCATCGACATTCGATGCAGCATAAAATTTTCCTTCGTCTTCATTTTACGAACATGTATAATACGACTATAGAAAAAGTTACTTTAACACAACAACACTAGATTGATTGAAGTGTTTTTAACATGTTTTATTTATAATTCGATTTTAACTTATAAGCTACAAGTATTCGGTTCAAAGTATTCGCAGTCTGCAAGTGCAACGAAGTGCTCTGTTATCATCGGTATACAAACAGTCTGTGTTACGTACAATATCAACGTCGACATTGTCGATAGCCACCCGCTGTCGTCATCACCAACCAAGTCATCAAACCGAGTGGAACTTCTGATTGAAAAATGTAAGTCTTGTAATCTGCTTATAATTTATAAAATAATTATGTTTGTTTGTGAGCGCGTTACTTTACAGATCACCCGATCTGCTCATAGCAGTCTTCCGTGCTTTGAACAGCATGTAAAGCCATCCATCCTGTACGCGATCTCTCTGAGGTTTTGCTATTCCATGGGAATGTGAGAGAACCAATGTTTGCGCACACAATTGTGTCCTATAGTATGCCCTGCGCAATGGACATTACTCCATTGAGATAATAAATAATAATTGTGTGACTAAATTTTCCCTATCTTTATTTCAGGTCAGACTCTGAGTGTGATTACTCGCAAGCATCGATCACTGGACAAAAAGTGAAGTCCAGTCGCAAACCGTCTGCAGACAGCAATGGGAAACGCAAGATGCAGTCACAATCAACAACCGCAGCTCGTGCCAGGTGAATATTGTTCTGAATTATAGCTTTGAAATTAAAACAGTAAAGTAGATAGGTACATATCTACTAACAAAATTATAATCGTGCAATTTGAATAAAGATGACAGTTTACTATTACATATTATTTTAAACCAGTGCAGATTTTAGTATTTAGTATATAGTATTTAGTAGTATTTTATTTTAGTATTGATTTGATCGATTACAGTATTGATCAAAGTCGAGTCAGTTGTTATATTTTTTTACAACAGATAGTTTTTTCTTTGCGCATGCATCTCTCGTTCTAAACATAACTAATGACAGTTTCCGTTATTGTTTCAGTAAAAAAGTCAATACTGCCATCGACATATTCGGCATCAGTAACAACCGCGACATCCCACACAAAGAAGATTCATCGGATCACCTAACTTCATTCTTCGTGAACCGCGTAGCCAGCGGCTGTGAGCGCCGAGCAACGAGCACCGACGGGGAGTATTACATCGACTGTAAGGTGTACAAGGCTGACGACGCTCGCCTTACCGACTCCGCCGAGCTGTGGAAGAAGGCGCTCGTCCGAATGAAGTTCCAGACTGACACGGATTCTCCTCAGTGGCGAAAATTACAAGAGCTCGTGCGTGCGGCTGATATCATGTTTCCAGGCAAACCAACATTTTATGATAATTAAACCAAATACCGTACCTTACAGTTGTTTTTTATTTACAATAATAACCCGTTAACGCTTTTTTCACTACTTGTAATTTCGTTAGTTTGTTACAACCATCAACTCGTTCGCCAGTCTATGTTAACAGTGAATGCAAACTTGAGTGATCGGTCAAGTGCAGTGGTAAGTAAATGGTTGATTGTTCATCGTGCTCCCAAACGCGGCATACTGGCCAGCCGTATGGAAGATAGTGGTAAGGAGCAAGTTACTAGTCATTGATCGAGTTAATGGTTCCTAATCAAGTACACGGTACAACAAACTGTCTCGTTCGAGTTTATCGGTCGAGTGGAAAGTCGAGTCGAGTGACGATTATTGGGTATTCTATACCACTGTCGGCAGCGAGGCGCACTCGCCGAGCGACTTGCCGATAGTGGTATAGAATGCCCAATAATACACTACTGTAGTAGTTTCCGTGAGTCCAATATAACATAGAGAAATGGCCGGTTCGCACCGTGTGTAACTGCGCATGGGCTCAAAGACTTTCACGCAAACACAACGTTGACAACAACAGTACAAACGAGAGGTTCTAGGAAAGCTGCCGATCTCTCTGTCTACAATCACCAGCCACAACAGACCCACCTCAACGTTTTGTAGTTAGGCAATTGCAAGAAACTGCAGCTCTGCAGCATACTATTCACACGTTATAACCAATGCTTGAACATTTTTGTCGCTGCAATTTGGTGTGGTAGTGGTTCGTGTGAACGCTCTCTTACCATGACTTGCGAGGTACGCGACAGTACTCACACGAAAAACGAATGAGCCGTACGTTTATCTTTTTTAGGCAAGTTGTATCAGCCGAGGCCGTGAATGGGGTCTGATGCAGCATTTCCTGTGTTTCGGCTAAAGCCGTTGTAATTACATTCGAGAGACATGACAACTTTGTCTCGAGAGTAAACAGCGCTCCTTTATTTCCCTTGCCTTGCAATTATTCTGTAGAGAATACAAGTTACTAACCATCTGGTGAGGAGATTACTCGAGATCAAAATGCATAAAAATCGCAAACCCAATAAATACTATAAATGAACATTAAATATTCTTAAACTGTCAACATTTATTTCATTGTTACGTACTTAATTCGACAGAAGGCGACTCGGTAGACATCACATTGGCCCTGGATCGAAGATTTGGAGGCCATGGGGGAAGGCATTTGTCCAGCAGTGGAATGACAGGGGGGGGCTAACAGTAACAGGTATTTAATATGTTAGCTTGTTTGTTTATTTTATTGTGCATACTGCCAGAAAGAGCACGCCCACAAAATACTATAATTATGTTATCCATTAGCTAGAATTAATGTTTTGTGTACATCTATCCTTTGTAAATAAATAAACATTGTATTGTTTGCCTGTACACTTGAGTATTCTGCCGTATAATGTACAGCACTACGTATGTTCCACCCGATGGCAGCTCTAATGAATGGCAATCATTTCCTTAATGCACTCACTTAACTTCAGGCTCCGTATGAATAGCACTGTAAGCAGTAACGGAGCTCTATGCATTTATACTAAACCTACATGGGCGGGCACTTCACTGTTTAAATTAGGATAGTTATTTCTCATAACTTCATGAATTCAGGATCTATATTCCTTAGAAGGAACGAAAATAGAAAATTCTAGTTTCTGCATTTAACTTACGTCATAGCTAAATACAGCCGCTTAATTTTCAGGTTAAGCCGCACTTGCCTAGCTTGGTCTATGAATGGGTCACCACCTACTTCATATTGCGTTGTGGAGGTCAGATAAGCAGTCGCTCGCATGTAAAGTACTGGTAAGACTAAAATATAATAACTAAAACCGGTAAGACTAGAAGCCGACCCCAACTTAGTTGGGAAAATTAAAATCTCAAAACATTCATGAATTCAGATCTCTATATCTTATGAGAAACGAAAATAATCGAATATTCTAATTTCGTTCATATATTTAACTTACGTAGGTACAAAGTTGTCCACTGTGCAATAAGTTCCTCCTAAATTTAACTTTGAGCCCCGAATTCAACAATCGGGTTTATCGGACTTACCTTTACAATCCTTAAGCTCTCGAAAATCAAATGAGGTACGGGTAAATGTACCTATAGGTGTGTATGTCTGTGTGTCTCACAACTACTGATATCGGGAAGGGCTACACAGATGATGTTTGGCTCAGACCGATGGCCGGTAACGAAGCCGAGGCTTGAAATATTAATTATACCTTCTAATATTAGATCAAGGAACAGTCTGGCTGTTTGAGCGAGATTTGCGTAAATTCAGGAGGAAACTGTGCTAAGTGTAATATTCAGGATGAAGTATTTTGTGTGTTTGAGCAATTAACGTTTACTTAAATGCCGGGCCAAAATTATTTACATACTGTACGCATAAAATAATTGGGAACTTACATAGCTACATACAGAACCACTGGAAGTAATTATATACTTGTCTAGGTACTCGCATAATGACTGCCTCGTTGCATAAGGTCCTGGGTGCGAGTCCCAGGTCGGACAAAATGTTATTGGAATTTTTCCGTCAAGAATTTCGTAGTACCAACCACGTAGTCTAAATTTGTGCCCAGTTAATGGCAATATAGGGGGCGACCTATTATATTACATGGGACTTATAGATAACTGGCGAAATGGAGGTTTACTTGTTAAGTACAGCAAGTCCTCTGCTTGACCCTTCTTATTTTAATCTGTTGACTCATCGTGAGCAATTTGAAAAATTAATTGAAGGACACATTTCATTGAAACGCAATCGCTCGTTACAGGTGTTTATTAAATATTACCTTACAACACTGTTTCTAAATCGAGCGTTGTTGATATATTTACTGCTACAATTTTAATTAAATGCTTTTATTGGAGCGCAGGATTAAAGGGGTTGGTAATTAAAGCCAACCAGAATAAACGACCTTTGTCTACTATAATTATGATTTATTAAGTCAGACCATGAAACCAGCGCTTCTCAGAGCTTGTGTCATTATTATTATCACAGAGCTTCATCGTCTCAGTTAGCTTCCTAATTATAATTAGTCAATAGACCGGTTGTGTTTAATGAATATCGTTAATATTGGATACGACACTTTGTATGCTAATTATGTTAGCTATTCAAACAGTGGGTGATATTATTCTACAATTAGGGCAGGTTATAGGCCTAAGTGTAGGTATATACTATGTTGATGGGTGAGTCAGAAATAATGTTTTAAAGCGATTTAAATTTGTTTTGCGTATAACTCCATGTACTCGTAGTTTAAACGACAAAGTGTTTACAGTTTTAAAATTGAATTAAACAAAATATCAATGCTCCAGGTAGGGTGTTTCCATGGGCTACACGAATAAAGGCTGCTACGCAGCCCCACTTAAAAGATTTAATTTACAAGTGCATTAATCAGAAACGACAAACAGCAGCTGTGTCACTGCAAATTAATTAAGTGAGGATGTCTTTCTTTAAAAGGTGCTTTTTAATTAATTCAAATGTCTTACTATTAATAGCTAACGTTTATCACAAATGGAGTCGATGTAATCTATTTTAAACAGATCCAATATTAATAAAAAAATATGTTTAAAAAACCATAAGCCGACTACTTAATTAATTACGCTCTAAAAAGTATGAAAAAAGAAAATATTTTCGTCTGAAGAAATACTCATAGTGGTATTCAGAGGACAGCCGTGGTCGTATGTCACTTTGCCATAAAATTAATTATCCCTAACTACTGTGGGAATGTATTGTTTTTTTAATGGTTTAAATCATAGCCTTCCTTTTCGCTCCCCCGTAGTCGGGTTAAAAGATAACCATTTATCAAATCAATTTACCTTTAGGTAAACTTGTCGTAATTGCAAAATTTAGAACCCCAATTATACAAAACAAACGGTAGTCGTAGGCATGAATCGTGGAATTAATAAAATTAAATAATTGAGTGGGAATCTGTGCGAAGGGCTGAAGCCAGGCAGTGGGCTGTCGAACTGAGCCACCATATCAATATTTAAGGGAGGTAGACGCCGGTGCCGCTCCAAGACTGTTTGTCTTGTGTACCACGACTCATAATAGCCCTAGGGCTGTTTACATTTCACTATACAATCTCGAATAACCTTATTAACATTCTCGTGTTCCGCCTACATTGGGATCATTCGCTTTACGCCTTCCTGTAACGTTGGTGCTTAACTTGTCAATGGATGGGGGAACACGAAATAGGAATGCAATAAAAAGGTTATCTTAATGCGAGCTACTACTTACGCGATCTCATTTGCAGTTATTCGCTCATCAATTTGCCGAAGAGACATTCGTTGTTGTTTGTTTTTATTAAACAAATGTGCCTGCCGACTAATTTAGCGGGAAGACCCGTGTCACGAAAGTTTTGTAAGGTAAAGCAGAATGCGACTACTGTACTTGAGGTCCTCCGTTCGATTCCCGGTCGGCTAAAGTGTGTATTGGGTATTGCCCACAGGAATTTGTCGTAACTGGCGAAATAACCCGTCGAGAATTACAGGCCTAATAAAATGTTACGTTATATTAAATTATATTCCTAATTTAATAACAAGAACCATGTTACGAAAAAAAATTAAGGTAAAGCAAAATGAAACCTTAATTAAGTAAGTAGAAACCTACACAATAATCACATAATAAACTAGTTAGGTACAACTTTTTTCTGTAGGTACAGGTTATTACCTGCCTTATCTTCCTTAGTTTCCCAACAACTTTTAATTTACTAAGAATAACTCTCCCTCCAGAAAAACAACTTAACGACAAAGATTTCCCTAATAGTTCTCCCGAGCAAATAAGTTAGTGTTACGTTACTCTACGGACTACTTGTATTATGTAACTACCCTGCCTTTGTGAATATCATCTTTTCATTCAACTAAATTGTCTACTACACCCTTAATTTTGTCTGTCTACAGCACCTGCCGTCAAAGTAATTACTTTGGCCTTAATCAATATATATTTCTACAAAATTTTCGTCTTTATGCTAAAATAATATGGTGCTAAAACATTAGTCAAAAAGGAAAGCTCATATAGGTGTAATAACACCAAGTTTTAATTAAACTATTCCATTTATCGGGTGGTTTTCAAACTTATATTTAAATGGCTTAGATTTCGAATTGGGTAGGAATTGAAATAGTCTCAATAACCTAGTCCAATGTGGACCAAGTATATTGATCTGGAGGAAAAGTGCTGACGCAGCAGATCAGTGAGTGGATTGTTCAAAGGTGCTTGTCAGTTGGTTGGGTTTTCTAGACGTAATGAAATGGCTATCATCGAGTTTCATGTCATAATCATTACCTCTTTCTCTCTCTTTCTTGATCCCTCTTACATGGTTTTCCTTTTTTTTCAACACGCCTAGAATCCCCGAATGGTTAGGCAGAGATGTACTTACCTAAAACTGCACCCACATTTCGACAGTTCTTTTTTAAGTGTAATAAAAAGGGGCAAGCCTATTGCCAACTGGGGATACATCTAGACAGCGTTTTCCATCAGTTTAAGACTTATAATGATAAACTAATTATTTTGAAAGCCTTTAAACAACTCATTGTTATAATTAGAAAAAATCCAGTTATTATTTAAGCAAGGGTAACTTTATTCATAATCAAATATTTAGGTATATATAGAAAATAAAAGGCGCTTCTTTTATCTGCGAGTACAAGCGTTTGAACTATTTTAATCATTTTCAACACAATACTGCCCCGACGGGATTTATTTTTGGAACCTTTAGCTCTGAGGTAAATACGAGTTTTGTGAACTTTTTATAATTGTTCATTGAAAATGGTCAGGTTCAATATAGACTAAACAATGGAATAAGTTGGTTAAACTAGCATACCAACGAATGAAAATTTGCGAAAACAAAATCTATTAAAAATAGTTATCCACTCCGTTTCATTTGACCTTTGATTTTCTGAAGACAGCTTATTGGTTAGCAAATTGATTAGCAACTTCTCCGAATTAATAACAGTACTGAAGTTAACCGCTATAAGTTGATTTATTAGCAATTTTACCACTTTATACCACAAATGATTGATATTATTTTGGAAACTCATAAATAATTTTAATCAAATTAAGTAATATAACCTTATCATAATTACCATTACATTGAAAGTTTCGGTCACCGACCTTTGTGGACCATACTTTGCCAGACGTCGCATCAATCACATGTCAGTGTAAAACTTCGTTCACGTCCTCGAGCGATGCGCTTTGGTATGGAACTTGCGTCAGTAGAAACGTTTGTGTTTTAGTCACGTGAGTCTCGTCGCTACAGCAATCGTGTCGCGATCATGAGATCATGATTTGACCATAGTCTCATGTAATACGGTGCTAGCCTAATGCCATCAACCGGGCACAAATCCAAATATCGTAACTGCTACTGAGACATTCCTGTTGGAAAAATACAATTACACTTTGTCCTGGGAATCAGACTCAGGACCTCATGATCAGCCATCTTGCTTGTGACTACTAGGCCTACAACGCAGTATATACCTCTTTATCAGAATATTCTCACAATTAAAAGAGGAATTCACATTTCTCATTTAGCCACCAAAAAAATCTAATTAGTCCGTCTGTTAGATTATCGAAAAATATTAGATACGTGTTTTTTGTTTTATCAAATTAATAACTGACGAAAATAAAACATGTCAAAGATCATGAGCTTTTGTCGTCACTTTGTGGGTAAAAAACTACTAACCTTGTGACGTCACACGACTTGACGCGACCCTTCGAAGCACTGTATCGTCTTCATCTTTAGTTTAAGTGTAAAATATGTGTCCATCATTTCTTGAAAATTTATCTGACGGACTAATTAGATTGTTATTTTTTGTTAAATACCCTATTACCACGTTAAGTAAAGTCACTCATAATCTGCTATCCACTCAATTAATTATCTTTTACCTAGAGGGTGCTATTTATTCACAAAAATGTCAAACGCATACAATCCGTGCCTTATACATAATTATGTAAATAAATTTATAAGTCCGTATCATTTGCAAATGTCTCGCTTGCCCCACAGGCAAATATAGTACGCAACAACCCGGCCCTTTATTTCCTAGGTCAATATAAAATATTTAGTTTTTTTTTTAAATATAAATAAACACACCAATTTACAAAACAATCACAAGGTAAGAGTTACCTCAAGAATCACACTAATATTATAAAGGCGAAAGTTTGTGAGTGTATGAGTGTGTATGTTTGTTACTTTTTCACGCAAAATCTACTGAACGAATTTGGTACACAGATAGTTTATAACCTGGACTAACACATAGGGTAGTTTTTATCCTGATTTTACCTTCCCGTGGGATAATTTTCGAGTTGTAGCGGTCGAAGCCGCTGGCAACAGCTAGTATTATAATAATGTTGATTTCAAATTATGAGGTTTTATATTAAAATCAAGAGCTACTATGGGTACAATAGGGATGTTTGCTGACTTATAAAAAATATGATTGTTTAGTCCGTCAGCTAGATTATCAGAAAATATTGGATACGTGTTTTAAGTTTTATTAAATTAATGAAAATTGACGAAGAAAAAACGCATCAAAGGTCATGAGTGGGTAAAAAATGTAGCGCGATGTGACATCACATGAGTTTTCGAAGCACTGTATTATCTTGAAAAAATATGTGTCTAATAGTTTTTGGAAATCTATCTGAATCAATTTTTTTTTGTCAACTATCCTAAAGTATCAGTAGTAACGTAATTGTAGATATCTAGTTAAATCATCAATGAATTTTTCACACCACCTGCTCGAAAATATCAAATTATATGTTAAGCAACCTTAACCTAAAGTGAGTCATTAGTGGCCGGGGGCACAGCCGGTCAATAATGTTGTACTGGATTTCATTATGACCCGCTGGTCAATAATGTGATTTGAATTTGGAATGTCACATGCTCAGCTAAATTGGCAGTATAGTATTAACAAACACCCTTTGGTGCCAGAAATAGGAAAGCTATTCTCGATACCCTTACTACCTACGCGTGGATGATATTCTCGATTTCCTACAAAATCATAACGACTGCTTCTTCATATATATCTTCAATGCCATGTTTTCGAAGACATAATATTGTAAGAATAATTAGATAACTACGAACCATTTTTTAAAGGAATGGAATAACATTAAAACTGGCATTAATAATAACAAATACCGTACCGCGTAATAGTAATTGGCTGTAACTTTATCTTTGCACAACTGGACTAATGTCTCAAATGTTACCATTACCTTCAATTAATATGTAAGTGCATATAACTAACTAGTTCTAAATATGTTATTTTACTGTTTGTTTATTACCCGACTGCGGCGAAGCCCAAAAGGAGGGTTATCTGTTTGGTGTGTATGTATGTATGTATGTATGTAAGTATGTATGTCCGTTTCTTTGTTCCCTCATATCTCCTAAACAGATGAAGGGATTTGAATGAAATATTCGTCGTTAGATTCGTCTTGATGGCGCGAGTGTCACTGGCTACATAAAAAAAAACAAAGATAATTGCTGGTTTTGGGTGCCAAATCGTGGATTTGAAAAAATAAAAAAAAAACATTACCTTCGAGTAGGGTATCAAAATGAAGGGTTTTAAAAGGAGATTACCTCTATTAATTTTTAAGAAAAAAAAAAAAAAAAAAGTAGATTACAAAAATATATGACACCTATATGTTTAAAATAAATTCAAAGTCACAAATTCTATAAACAGCCACAAAAGTTAAATCAACTGCGAAGTATTTTATGCGACCAAAGAAACAACAAACACTAAAGAACTAAAAAGTTAAAAATAAAAAAGCAGTTAAAAAACTAAAAAACCCGACTGAAAAGACTGAAAAGCAAAAAACAAGCACATTTTAAATTAAGCAAAACTTGGAAGCAGCCGGGGTTCATTTTAATATTAAATTATGAAATGAAAATAGAATGAACCCCGCCTGATTCCAAGTTTTGTTTAATTTAAAATGTGCTTGTTTTTTGCTTTTTAGTCTTTCCAGTTGGGTTTTTAGTTTTTTGACTACTTTTTTTTAATAAATACTTTGTTTATCGTAATATGGCTATTATTTTCTCACAGTAGGTGTAAAAAGTAGAGTATCCTCCTCTGGGCTAAAGGTGTTTTTGCCTTGGGCTAGCTTGAATCCCTCGCTGCATTCAGGATTCTTGTATTAACTCCCTCGCTTCACTCGTGAGTTAAACTCTTAACTCCCTCCCTGCGCTCGGGAGTTAAATTCCGAATCCGTCATTGCGCTCGAGATTCAATATGACGCCCGTGACATAAGACACAACTTTAGCCCCTTGGTGCATAATCTACTATTAAATAGGTAGTAGTACATAATATAATAATGTTATATTTGTTAGACTACCTCCTTGGTCGAATGGTGAGCATGAGGTCCTAGGTTCATTAGGACCTCAATTCCCGGGTCGGGCAAAGAGTTATTGGGTTTTTCCATCAGGAATCTCTCAGTAGCAGCCCCGGAATCTGGATTTGTGCCCGGTTTACGGCAATAAGCTCGCCCCCTAATAAATGGGATATAAAACATAAGTAGCGAAATGTGAGTGTGACCTACACCTTTGCCTAAACCTTCGGGGATTACAGGTGTTATGTTATCATCATCTACAGTGAGAAGTATGAAGTATTAATAGTCACTTAGGGAAGTTTTTTAAAAGAAGTAAGTAGGTAATACTTATCCGCATCCTCATTAAACTTATCTGTAGGAGCTATGCAAATCTATCCCGCAGCAGTTTCAAAGTAATCAGTAAACATTCACAAAAAAATCATTAAAATTCTGTACCTTCTTCTTTTTGAAGTCGGTGTGAAAATCATTACCAGCCTGCTCCTTTTTCTTTTCAAATAATCACAATTTTTCTTCAGATGAGTCTTAAAGAAAATTACTTTCGGTTCACTTGTTTCATTTTAGTCGACTTATTTTATTTCGAACAAATGTATATCTGAGAGACTTTTATTCATATTTGACTCTTCAGGTGTATACGCAAATCGAACATTGTAATCTCGATTTTGTTATTCAAATGGCGAACGTTTTCTCAAGGTCTTGAGATTCTACCAACTTAGGGTTCTTTGTTATATCTAGTAAATAAATAAAAATATGGTACTCAATCTATTATTTATTAAATCTTTGGCTATCTGTTTGTACATCATAATCTACGATTCACGTAAAAACATATATCTACACATCATTTTCCTCAAAATGTTTATATATCAAGTTACAACCTTAGGTTTCAGAATGATGAAATGACATAATTTCAAATATTAAGTGAAACACTGAGTATAAACTACTGATCAACAAATCAACCCGTGGCTATTTAGCTTCCATATTTTATATACAGTTTATGTTAATGATTTACATATTATTTGTGTTCCTTTTATACTTGATTTATTGGATAGAGTTAACTAAAATAACTAATGAATATTTTATACATTCGAATTTAATCAAATATAAAGCTTAACACAAATAAGTGTCAATCATATTGCTAATTACTCATATGTTAATACCAAAAACAATTTTAATTGAGAATTATTTATGGATACATCAACAACATAAAATGAAACAAAGGTCGGTACTGATTTCAGCACTTTCAAGTACAAAAAACCATGAGCACCTCTACAGTATCGTTTTCTTAAGTCTTTTACTAGTACTGGTATTAAATATCTTCTGCTACGGTGTATACGAGTTACAGTAAAAAAACCTGAAATTTTAACCTTTCAGTTTTTCTCAAGCCAATAGTGTGACAGTGCAGTATTTATATTCACCTCGAGTCCCATTCCCACATCAGGATAAATATCTTGGAAGCCACAGATGTTTGTTTCGGACAATTGTGCACTATTATTAAAAATTAACCTTATATAACATGCAATCATAGAAAGAGCGAAATGACAAACAAAATACAGAAGTTATAAAAGTTTTGTGCTAAGTGTCATGATTGTCAAGATACAAGTCTAAGTTTTTAGTATGAAATAAAATATTTTGGCACTTTAGTAGAGCTCGTTACGCGATAAATTGTTTACAACGTTATAATTACAAGGTTTACAGGGAAGACATGATCTGCTTTCACGATATTTTGCGCAATACAGTATTCGGCCATAATATTATAACCATTCTACACCACGAATCTTACTCTCGATATGGTGACTTAACATTACGTATTGCGATACATCATATTATGTACAGTATGTTGTAGCCTAACCACAAAAAGCCCTTATGTACGGCATAGTAGATGAAGTCAGCTAGGTTAGGTATCTAAATTAAAATCACGATTCTACGACGACTTTACATAAAAATAGGTCTATAAACCTACGGTCACCATAAGTCAACAGAACAGTTTATATACACTGACAAAACAATTCAGAGCCCCGCTGCCCAGTTAACCAATCTATTTGTACTTATTTCATAAAAAAATATGTACGTCCAATTATATCACAAAACGCCGTCCATACCTCGTGCAGCCGACCGCTTCGAACTGTAACAAAAGAGAATCGTATCTACAACACTGTCGTACTAAATGTTATATTATACCAGCCATTGTTAGATTAGTATTATAATTTAGTCCAAATATCACGCGTTTGGCTGGAAGTAAATGAGCTTTAGAACACACAAGTTAGTCCTACTCCTTTGACAATAATTCTCTATAGATCATCCATTTACTTATGGAACTAGTTTACGTTTTACTTGTCTACAAACTATTAATTAATTGTAATACTCACATTGCATTAGTTCTACGTAAGGAGAGAATCGTATTCGAAGGGCGTCGGGTCGGCTGCCCGCAGGTGTCACCACAACACCCCTCCGGAGATATTCGACACCTCTATTTGGTCCTCCGCTTCTGTGTTGACAACGGGCACGTTTCTTCGTCTGTACCTCAGGCGGAAACTCACCCACAGTATCAAAGACAGCACTATTAGTCCACAAACCGCTACTGTGCCTATGTACTGAGCGTAGCTTTTGTCAGCAGACTGATACGGGGAATATTCAATTTTGTATTTTGGATGTGTCGTCTCCATCTCGTGTACAGTCACGTTTTCGGTTTCAATCAAATGCTTACCCAAAATAACACTAGATTTGGATTCTGAGATAATGTTTTCTGCTTTCTTGGTTATATTCAGTGGCGTGTTTAATCGCTTTCCAGATCTGTTCTTAAGATAAACTTGGCCGTCATCATCTTTGAGGTCTTTCTTATAATTACGTGTAGATAAAGAGAAGTACGGTTCTATGTCTAAGAATCTGTGATCAATATTAAGCTGGTCGTTTTGAAGTTTATTTTGATCCAAAATTTTAGAGGACTCTCTTGCTTTAACGATAGTTGTTTCATTCATATAGTCATTTATTGAAATTTTATTTTCGTTTCTTTCAATTCCTTTGGTTCCTTCTTTTGCTAGTTCCGACAAGTTGTCGCTTTTGTCTAGGCTATTTTTCGTTGTGTTTTTATCCTGTCCGGGTGATTTCATGCCTTTATAATCATGTTTGATTTTATTGTTTCCGTGTTTAAAAGTTTTTTCAGTTTTATTATTCAAATATCCGTAATATCTTAGTAGCTTATTAATCATTTCTGTACTGTACAAGTTAACGGGTGGAAGGCTGTCACTTATCGTAAAAGTTTCTGGGAACGTACAATTATATTTGGTTATCTCTACTTTAGCTTCAGAAGTAGAATAGTAGCATGTTTCACTGCTGGAAACGCTCTTGTTCCAGTTCAGCCAGTCTTTCAGCCATAATTCAGCACTACAGTTGATATTGTTTCCATGCAATCTTAAAGTTTTTAGTTGCGCCAAGTAGAATAACAAATCATTTCTGATCTCTGATAAATTATTCATTCTCAAGTCTAGATACTGTAAGTGGGAAAAGGCAGCGAGTGCCGCTGAATCAGCCAGTAGTTGTCTGGCCAGTCCGGGGCTAGACTGCAGATGTAACATCTGAACGCTTTCCGGCGACGACATTGGAAACGAGCCATCTCGTTCTGGCACTGATAAGTTTAAGTAACACAGTCTTAAATCTCGAAGTGACAATGGACCGTCAAATGTACTCCACGACAATGTTTGGATCGGGTTGTTTGACAGATCCAGCATTTCTAGCGATAACAAGTCGTCAAACACATGGTCTTCAATGTAATGTATATCGTTATTTTGTAACAATAATATCCTCAAATTAGGCAAGTTTTTTAAATCAGGAATAGACAGGTTCTTGACTAAATTATTATTGATCGATAAATATTTCAATTCATCGGGCAGCGACTTGGGAACATTCGAGAGAAGATTTTTGTTTATATTTAAAAACAATAACATCTCCAGTCTACCCAAAGAATCATCTTCCACAGAAACCACTTTATTATCGGAAAAATCAAGTGACTGTAGTAGTGGATAACTATCGAAATCTCCACATCTGACAGATGAGATTCTATTCCCGACTAACGATAGAAACCGTACAGAATGTGTGAACGCTTCAGGAACTTGGTGTAAACCTGTTCGTGATGCGTCTATTTGTTGTAGTCTCCGTCCAGTGCCCACCAGAAGCTGTGTATCCAGTTGTGTGATGCCTAGATGAGGATTATCCGTAAGCAATAATCGCGCCAAGTTTGGTAATAACTGTAAAGCACCCGGAGCTAGCTTCCTTAAATTATTGTGTGACACATCTAGGTGCTGCAGTAACCAATTATTGAAATAATTTTCATGGATAAATTCAAGATTGTTTCTGCTTAAGTTAAGATGCTGGAGATTCTTCAAAGGTGTAAACACATTTGTCAACATAGTTAAATTGTTTTCTGACAAATCTAAAGTCTCTAGTTTCGACAATCCATTGAAACTCTCCTCAAATATATTAATAATGTTATTTCTGCTCAAAATAAGTTTGCGGAGATTCAGGAAGTTATTGAAGACTCCCTTGGTAACGTATTGCAACTTATTGGAAGATAAATCAATTTCTCTCAGGTTCTGTCTTTTGATATTGATCCTTATTTGAATGAAACTGTTATTCCTTATTTGCAGAGAGTTCGTATCTAATAACGGCAGGTTTAAGTAAACAATACTCGCATTACACGAAGTGCCGAAACGGGCGGTAACTTGGGCGATTGTTTTATTTGCATACTCCTGCGGCCACGCCGACAACTTTACCTCTTCATTACAGCACACAGAGAACTGGCGGTGCAAGTCTGTGTGATCTTTCAGCGTGATGTTATACGAACATTGTTGACACAAAGTTGTATTCGAGATACATGCACAACTATCGAGACAAACTGAAGCTAAATTAGTTACTTGCCACCAAAATATGACCGTTAAAAATAAACACCGTTTGAAAAATACAGCCATTTCTGACAATATCGTTTCAATCTCCTTGAATCTAAGCCGGATTAAATGTTAGATGGTATTGCAGTTCACATTGGTGACACATATTTCTCTGAATCACATTATCACTTATGGAGTTTATTTGGACTGGACAAAACATCTTGTAAGTTATCACACACACAAAACTCAAGTAGGCGCTGTTTTAGTCACATTGCTGTCACTCATGTTGGGTGCAGCTGAGCCGGGTAGTGTCGGTGTGGGACACTGGGCACTGGGCAGTGAGCAGCGAGGATACTGTACACGTGACACTGATACGTAACAGCGGTGTCGGGAGTGCGCGGCTGGGCGGACACTGCCGGCGCCACCGCGTCTGTCTGCGAACTGTGCTCCGCGAGCCGAGAGGCGCGGCGCCGGCGCCCTGCCGCCGCTTTTACATCCCTCACAACCTCATTTTTATATAGTCAACTGACTTCCACACCACCACTATTTATGTCATACTCGGCGCTCCTTAATACGTTATTTTAAGGACGCGAGTATTTGTAAGTGTGCGTTATATTTTTCGGTCGCTACGACTGAGATTGCTCCCCGTTGGGCTTTCTTGGAGGGACAGCATGATTTAAACGATAAGTTATTATTGCGCGATATTACGCCACTTTGTAATGCAAAACTGAGAAATAAATAGCATTCGGTTTACAACCTACGACGAGTGTGTGGGTTCTTCGAAGAAAAGTTTAATTTTTTGAATGGAAAACGTACGTAGGTGCATAGTAATAATTAAGTACATATTTATTCTTCTCCAATAGATCGACCTTTATTACCTTTTACAATGCCTTGTGAAAATTGCCTGTAACGGTCTAATTCAAATAAATGCTTTTAGTTTGAATATTGTAGCAATTATTTTTGTACTTATTATAGTGTTGCTTATTGCATTGATCAAGTTAAAGAAAATTATAAGAAACCAAACGGAAATTCTTTTGGTTTTTCTTTGAGACAATAATTTTGAAAGTAGCTACGGTGTTTAAAATAATTCACATAATAACTGTCATGTCATTAAGATTTTCTGAGAGAGTTTGCTACCGTCGAGAAGGAAAGTGAAAAGTAAAGGTAATGCCTAAAAACCTATCTTATTCAACCCTTTCTACCTACTGTTTCGAACATCTTACCGGAACGTTGGACCAGCATTTTCATGAATTGCTCCCGCAAGGCTTTCCGAAGGGTCTCTTTATTGCACTCCTTAATTTGGGTTATTTGAACTTTTCTTGTCCCTCCCTGAATAACTTGAGGAGGAAAACATCGTATCTCAAGCACCTCTAACATGTTGTGTGCTGGCCACCTAATGCCAAAGTTATGACTTTTTTGTGAAGGCCCTCGCGGCAAACAGAAGCGACCCTATGTAAACGTTATGAATATGAGTGACAACTTAGCACTATTACTACCTATCATGGATCAGTTACATATAAATATAGTGCAGTTTTTGTAACAAGGTATAATATGTATTATGTAGGTAGGTATATGAACGTTAAATCTTTTTTTTGTTCGTTGTGGACATTTTTGATGGTTTATTTGCATCTGCAGTCTAATATTATAGTGTGAATCTCCCAATCCGGACTGTGCTCGCGTGGTGTTTTACAGCTTATTCCCTCTCATTTGCCTTTTCCCAACCATTTCCGAGGTCAGCCTCCAGTCTAACTGGTTGCAGCATTTTGCATGGAGTGACTGCCGATCTAACCTTCACAACCCAGTTAGTACGGGGACTGGTTGTCAGTCTATTGGTCCACCGACTACCTGTAAGGACTGTCAATAGACAAACAACGACTTAAGGTGCTCTCCGAGGCATGAAGGATACTCCGGTGTTTAAAGGGTGGCCATACGCCCACAAAACAACCTAGGCAAGCGCGGCTTAACCTGAAGATTGATCCGAGTGACTGTTATCATTTACCTACGAGCTAGTCTTTTTCCGTCTCTTAGATAATATTCTGATAATGCTCTGTTTCTGCTTGTAATATAATAGTGGAAATGTTGTCATAACTCAAACTTTTAGGTACGGTCTTGGCTGGCATAGACATAATTCTCCCGTTCGGGTTAATAATCTAATACATTTTCATAGTGTAGGAAACGTCTATATTTTCCATACATTAGATTATTGCATCCAGAATATTCCCCATCCATTCTAAGAGCACCTTTCCCGAATACATTTATTAAAGTGACCCTCAGCTTAGAGACCGCAAGATAAATCATAGTCAGGAAATGGCGGGTATTCGCGGTTAACCGAATAAAAAGGAAAAACCTCTACACTATACCTTATAACATATGCGAATGTACATAAAGTTATATATTTATTAGATGTTATAGGTACACTCACTATATATAATTAATTGATATATAGGGTGTTAGGTTAAACGAGGGACATATTGAAGGAAAGTATTCATTATTCTATTTTCGTCCCAAATATGTAACAAAACTGTAACCTTAATTTGTGACATTATTGTCTCATGGCCCCGCACGCTCTCCAGATCTCACTTTATTAGACAGTTCTGTTTCGTCATTGTCCTACGCCAGTTTTAAAATATGAAGGGAAAATGGATTGTACCTAAAAGTAATTTATCCACGCACATTTTCTGTGATAAACGCAAGGTGGCGAGACTTTTCCGAAATATTTGGTATGGTTCTGTCTGTTATTTATCAGTGTTTTTTTTGTTCATATTTTTATTAGTATCATGTAAGCATGCCCTATTGCCACTGTTGTAAGCGACATGTGGCAGGTTGATGCAATTGACGTAAGCTATATTTTATTGACTGACTATAATTTAATAATACTTATATTATGATTAGGTGAATGAAATTTGTATTGTATTTAATTTTATTTTGTGTATGTATTGTAATGTGACTGTTGAATGTACTTGAATTATATGAGTCAGTGATACTCGAATTAAATGATTTAATATAATTTAATTTATTGCGGATTTTAATATGTCCCTCGTTAACATGCTTACTGTATTAAATTACCTAACATAATATGACATCACGCCTGCCATATCCGGGGATGGTAAGGCAGAGGTCTAGGTCTAACCTATCCATGGTGTGTAACTATTAATTTAATCCACATTTAATAGTGGGCAAACCTATTACCATAAACCGGGCATAAATCCAGACTCCGTTGCTGATACTGAGAAATTCATGATGGAAAAACCCAATACCATTTTGCCCGTCCTGGGAATCGCTATCAGGACCTCATGTTCACTAGCCGCGCTTGCTACCACTCGACCATCGAAGCAGCCTTACTACTAATAATAATTACCTCGTAACACAGTAATAGGGTAATTAACAAAAAAAAATCTAATTAGTCCGTCAGATAGATTTCCAAAAAATATTGGACACGTATTTTATCTTTTTTCACGTAAACAAACCATGAAGACGATACAGTGTTTTGAAAACTCGTGTGACGTCATTTTCTGAGACATTAGTATGACATTCTTTAGCGCTCAGTGACGTCACAACCCTCCACTAAAATCTCTGACGCGTTTTATCTTCGTCATTTTTTATTGATTTGATAAAACAAAAAATATGTATCTAATATTTTTCGATAATCTAACTGACGGACTAATTAGAATCGTATTTTTTAAAGAACAATAGGGATGTTTCTATTGTTCAGGTTCAAAATTGTCGCAAAAGCTTGGTCTATTACATAAGCTCGACGCAAATAAGTTGTCTCCTCATGACATAGTAAGTACTGGGCACTTATTACAGAATCTGAATATGCAAATCGTGTTATAAGTGCATGCTAGAGTTGCCAGCGGAGCGTCTAAAGGACATATTGAATATTCTGTACTAGGAAATAAATCACATAACTTTTGCAAGATTTGTGTCCAAGTCTAACTCATGTGGATATATTTACGATCGTGCGTCATGGGAGAAGTTGAAAGTAATCCATAAGTATTTATTTTAAATATTAATTTCAAAACACGAGCGGATGGAACGAGGGAAATGTCGTGAGGAAGTTTTTGGTGTGAAAGTGGATGGATATAAGAGTAAGAGGAAGAACAAAGAATCGGTGAATGGACTGTGTCTAGGATGATACGACAAGAAAGGAGGCGTCACATGAGATAACGCGTAATAGAGTAGTAAGTAAGAAGAAGACAAATTGGGCTCCCCCCAAGTTAATTGGGATAAGGGCCAGAAAATGACAAAAATGTTGATTACTTTCAAAACATAAGCTTATCATCATGTTTGTGTGTATTTTCCCGAATGGCAATGTAGAGTTGTACTTATACTAGGGTTGCCCATCCGTCCGGTCTTCCCCGGATTTGTCCTAGTTTAGAGGGCGTCCGGGCGGGGTTTCATTTGTAGTCCGGGTTTAAAAAATTAAAGTCTTGGGCCACCCGCGAAAAACAAACTGTATCCGCAAAAATGTTTACTGATGAAGTGATGACATGTCCAAGTTTAGGGATCTAAAATCCGGGGTTTTCACGTCTTGTCCTTATTGCCAAATTTTTGACATAGCAACCATAACTTATACAGACGCCAGCACAAGCTAACCGAAACTGTCAAATCTACCCAATCAACCTTGAATCGAATGCTTTAGCGATAAAGTTGAAAATCTATAAAATAAATTGTACAGATTGTAGTAACTTGACGTGCGTTTGTATACCTACATTTCGTTATAATAGCTAGCTACATCCACATTTCGCTTTTATTTCCTTTTCAGAAAGTGTCTTTTAATTCAGTTTCATGGTCACTTTTAAATAGCATTTTATGAAAAACGTTTATAATAAGCCCTTAAACGAACGCTTCTAACTAGGTAGTAGCTTAGGTACTTATTTATTTATTTATTTAACTATTTATGTACACACAGTAGACAACACAGGAAAATTATAAAACTACTACTAATTTTATTATACTTGAAGCAAATTGCAACATTAATAGGCAAAAATAAAATTGAAGTGGTTGACCACAATTTTATTTATTCACCAAAGTCAAGTCTTTCAATATAAAATATCAAAACAATTCAATAATCAGCCTAGTCTTGGTAATGTGGCTCAAATGTCATGTATCTCTGGCCGGACGTTAAATTTACTAGGTAGCCATTTGCCATAATAGAGACCGGAACATCTTTCACTCGTTGAATCTGGAACACAAGAAAAACGAACAAGGCTTTCCACTCGTATCGAACTGAACGCCGTATTTACCGACGCTAGATAAAGGTGATTAAGTAACGAAATAACCGAGGAACAAGCAAGCATTAGGCCATTAGCGACGGGTAACACTAAACGGTTTCGTGGAACTAAAAGTGCGCCTTCAGTGGAACAAAATCGCTGTCATTAGGGTAACGAGGGACGCCTGCTGACGCAGCGGGAGTGGCCGACGTAACTCTTTAGCTCGCAAGACCTAATGAACCGGGGAGCTGGGAGCCGGGTAACCTGTACCGGCCCGGAGCCGACTCCCGTGTATCCCTGGACGCCTGCCTTACTGGCCGAGCGCTGATTGCCGCTGGCTGTACTGTTTTATCTGGAGGTAAAAAGCTAATTGCCCGTCTTGCTTTTAAAAGCTAACTAGCTACGGAACTGTTTTGTTTTAAAATGTGTTGAGTTGTAGATTTTGTTTCTTATCATTGGTTGCACGGGAAGACTGCGTTATTGGTCTAATACCATATGAGGTTCGATTCCAAAGTTGGACAAAGTGTTATTGGGTTTTCCCTCCTGGAATTTATCAGTAGCAGCCACGGAAATCGGATGTGTTAGTTTATGCAATAGGCTCGCTTATTAAGATGGGACTTAAGGTTGATGCGACAAAGTAGCCCACGAAATTCAAATTTTCTTACGTTTTTTTGCAATTTCCCGGTCAGTATCAACACGTATTTTAAATAAAATGGGATTCGCGGCAGTAACAAATGTCTATTTACTGAATAATAATAATGATAAAAATCACCAATACAACTGTCTCGGTTCATATAAATCTCAAGAATGCCTTTTTCATCAAATACTTAGTCACCTAATTGCTTGTCGCCTTCACCTTAAACATAATTATCTAGCAAAATATGGGTGTGCTTTTAGGTACATATATGCCTAACCCTTCGGGTTTAACAGGCGTGTTGTTATGTTATGAAAACATTAAAGACGGTCGTACCTACTTTTACATCTACGAAATAATGATTTTACTGCTTCCTATTTTGATGTACCTAAGTAAACTCTGTTGTAACGTTTTAGTTTTTCGGAGAATATTCAAAACACACATAGTGAATATGACAGTCGCCAAATGAGATTATGTAGGAAGAAGATATACCTACACAAGATTATCTGAGGTAATTGAATGATAGTAGGTTCTATTACATGTCATAAATATGAAGACGCATACAAGGAAAGTAGAACGTACGAACTAAATCCTAACCGAGAGACTTTTCATTCCGTATCATATTATGTAAAGAGTAGTTTCAGAACACTTTACTGAACATCCCCCATTTTTTCCTAAACGTAAAAGTTTACTTTCAGTATTTTTTTTATTTTGGCTTTTAGATTTAAATACTAAGCAAACAGTGTGCATATTATATTGATTGCTAGTTAATTTCCAAACAATTACCAATTACCAATTTGTATGACCTACAGATAGTTGATCCGGGTCTAGGTATTTGTGTATGTGAGTTTAAATGTTTGTGAACGCACCCACGATACAGGAGAAATTCCTAGTGTGGGGCAACGTTTTATAAACAAAGTAAGAAAGAAGAAGAATTTTCTATAATTGCCCGGTTGCTGGCAATAGACTCGCTTATTACAGTGCACTTAAACATACCTAGCGAAATGTGAGTGTACTTATAAGTAGAGGTCTGCCCACCCCCTCAGGTAATAAAGGCGCGATGATGTGTTATGTCTATATTAAAATTTCATCTCAATTATCTTCGAACTGCGATTACGAAATCCTTATTAGATAAAAGTTTGGTCGAGTAAGTTATGAAGATAAAAATTATATTTTTAGCAAAGAAAAATAACTCAATACTTTATTCGGAAATAAAATTTAAGACACACAGAAATCCATTTTTAAAAGTTAAACTCGAATGACATGTATGTTTGCTCATGCTTATGCCTAATACGACTAACTGTCTTCTACGATGTCCTTCTCATCGCTCTGGTTTTATAAAATCCTCTTTCTTTGTCCAGGCGGTCTTCCTTTGGAATGCGCTCCCTCAGAGTATCAGGACGGTGACCAGTCGGTTCACTTTCAAAGTGAAAGCTCGTGAGCATATTCACAAGAAGTTGGCAGATTCGTCTCAAGACTAAGTTGTTGTAGTTTTTCTTGTTGATCTCTCTTAAGTTTATATATTTTGTTATATGTATGTATATATGTATTTATTCTTATATGTTTTATTTATAAATATTTCTTGTCTTTTTTTCTGTTGTTGCACCTACTGAATATTGTCTCTGCATCACCCTAAGGTAGACCGGTAGAAAATGCCCAAGGCATTAGGTCCGCCTTTGTACAGTTTTTTGCTTGTGCATAAAGTTTAATAAATAATAAATAAATAAATAAATAATACGGTATTTTAAGTACCTAGGTACTTATAAAATGTAAGAAACATTTTTAAAAGTTCGCTCATTAAGCCGCCGCGCCAGCACTAGAGAATCCCCCAGGGTGCTAATACGACTCCTCAATTTGCACATTTGAACGTGAAAGAGCAACTTAAACGACAAGTTTTCAGCAAAATAAAAAGCATTTTTTACAGCGTCGAAAGCAAGTTCCTCTTCAGGAAAATGTAGCAACAATTAGATACAGATGAATGTATACAAGTAAAGTAAGAAGTAGATATAACCATCACAATTACTGACGATAACACTCTAACTGAGAGCAACGTAATTAAATGAAGGATCGTTCTACGTATTCTACAAAGGAGAATGAACAATAATGTGTCCGTAATCTGGTAGCAACTAAATCCGTTTACGCATTGTTAATCGGCCTGTCCAGCGAAGAGCCGGTTCAACGTGGGAACTGTAATAAGGGTCGTGGCGTAAAACTTTATTACTTGCCCCACCTCGGCCCACAGCCGGGATGCGAAACGACTATCATTCTCATTAACCTCGCCGCCGCCACCTCGCTTTGTATCAATGCCAGATAATTTTCTTTTGTGTACAAAAACTGTTGATGTACGCAAAAAGTAGACGTTTGCCTTTAAGAATAATGTGGGTAAACGGTCTACGTAGAAATTCGGGAAAATGTTTCAACATTTTTTCGAATACAAAAAGCTTTGATTTCAGCAATGTGAAAATGAATTAAAAATATTTTCACCTAGCAGAGGTGGATACCAAACCACAAGTTAGATACTTTACAATGGTTCTAAAATAAACATTGTCCAAATAATGAAAAGCAGAATTTTCCCAACAGTGCCTTCAGGTAAATAAGCAGCTAAAGAAGTAAAGAAGTCCCAACATTATTAGTCACAAACCCTTGTCACATAAATCGTCTTTATCATATTAAGAAAAGCTGTCTCAAATCCGAAAGCATATTGTAAAGAAATTCTTAACTGTACAGAATTAATTTTGTGCCGGGCCAAGAGTTATGTAGTGAATCGGTCAGTGGCAAACAGAAATCCTGAAGGTCGACACTTTAATCAATCACACTCCGTTCGCTCCAAAATGCACGTACACGCCTTCTTGAAATATGAGAGCCCGCGCCGGGAACTAATGTTTTATATTCTATCGTTGTATTGACACTCGTGACTTATTGCCTGACGGATTGCGCTTTCGTCACCAACTAAAACTTCGCCAAACTGGTTCGTTATGTTCAACTGAAGTTAGATAATGCACGAAGCGTAACAAATACATGGTTTAATATTCCCCATGTGATCTCGAGGTACGTAATGCCGTATCGAAGCGGCAAAGTTACTGTTTTATGATTTGTTCCCCCTCGGGAAACTTAATTCATTTGTTTGTGGAACTTTACACAAACAAATGAATGCGGTGCCGCAAATTAAATACGTTATACAATAAACCATTAGGCTGTGCTTCCACAAAAGATGAGCGAGGATGCGTAGCGAGAGATTTGTGTGAAACTGACCAAAGGTAAGTTCTTTTTCACACTTTGAGCCAAGCTAGCTATGTGATTGATTAGATTTTTGCACATCCTCGCTCATCTCTGGTAGAAACGCATTAAGGTACTCAAGTACTGTAGTTTATTTCACATTTTTCATTAAAACGCTGCCAACTAGTGAGAGACACTATTAAAGGCATCGTAAAAACGCCGCCACACTTTCTTTCTCTTTATATTTTTATGGCGCTCTGGATACCACCTATGCCATAAAAAGTGAAATATTGTGTCTCGGAACGGATGCCTCCTCCCTTTATGAGTTTGAACTGAAATGCGATAAAAACGTTAGACGTAACCTAGATACCTGGCTATCTTTCAGTGACGCATCATTGAGTATTATTTACTGATGATAACGTTACTAAAAATCGAGAGGTGATGTTTGGTTGAGCCATCCCTTTTTTTTTTTGGCGGGTGGTAAATCATCAACCCCTTCCGCTCTTGGGCAGAGCAAAAGGGAGTGTCAGGCTTCTACGGACTAAAAACCACCCATGTTCCTTCTTAGCCCTTTATGTCGAGGCCACGGTATATCTTACAACATTCCGCAGCCCCGACGGGCGTCGGCCCTTACGGGCCCCTCCCATGTTGCTGACATCTCTTTGAGGCGCGCGTGGAACACGAACGTCGTCGTCATAAGACGGACGGACGGCGAGCTAGCCCATCACTCACCGACCACAGGCCCGCGTCTACGGTGGCCGGAAGCCATCACGTGGCCCCCGAGGCCCGGAGCGCCTCCCGCGGCGGCTGGGACGAGAGGTTCTCTCCCTCTCGCGTTCCGCCACCTCCTTCGCTAGCATCACTGCTTCGTAGAAGAAGGCAACGGCGTCCCATTCCCCCTCACCCCGGACCATGGCTTGCACCAGGGCCGGACGCGAGAGGTCGCCGCCGTCGATCGCCGCTACGAGAACACGGTGGAACTCAGCCCAAGCGGGGCAGTCAATCCTCACAGTGATAACACCCGGGCGTTTCCTCCCGCCTGATTCGGTTCAGGTACCTCCCGAAACAACCGTGTCCGGTGAGGACCTGCGTCAGACGGAAGGTGAGGGCGCCGTGGCGCCTCTCTATAGCCACAAAAAATGTGGAACGCTTCACGATTTTGCGTGTCATCCTTGCGCAGTGGCAGGGGCCATGCTAATCGTCTCTGTATCGTTCCAATTTTAGTGTATGTACTACCGAAGCAAGTACTTGGTTGAGCCATCCTGAAGTAGTAGTAGTGCTCCGTCATACATGGGATGTGGCAATTGATTTTTAACAGACTTCCCAAAAAGTAGGAGGTTCTGAATTCGATTGGTATTTTTTTATTTTGATTTATTTACTTAAAATGTACATATACAGGGTGTAAATTAACCCTTGACACATACGTCAACCAAGCATTCTGTACATCAAACTAAGTACCCCTACGCAAAAATTTTTGCTGGGAAACGACCATTTTTTTTGGGGTCAAAAATCTTATTTTACGGTAAAACTCAATGTAGCTCTCTTAAAACATTGTGCTAGTGGATGCTTTGAATAGTTAAAAGGTCATGGAGATAATTTAAGTAAAGTTATAACCTGAAAAACTAGTAGTTACAAAAACAGCTGTGCAAAATTTGGAACTTTGACCCCCAATATCTCCGTAACTAGGGGGTTCCCAGGTATGGTCTAGAACAAAAAAAATATCGCAGTGGTGGGGAGAACAAGTAAGTTTCGTTTGGTGTAAAAGTACCCTACTTTTACACCCTATATATTGCCTATGTAAATATTTCTTGTTCCTAATAGGGTAGTTGAAAAAAAAATCTTCTTAGTCCGTCGGATAGGTTTCCAAAAAATATTGGACACATATTTTTTTTCTTTTTGCACGTAAACAAACAATGAAGACAATACAGTGCTTTGAAAACAATTTTTTACCTTCGAGTATGACAATATGACGTCAAATGCGTCATATTGTCATGTAGTGACATCACCAGCCCCCACTCAAACCTTTGACGCGTTTTATCTTCTTCAATTTTATTGATTTGATAAAATAAAAACGCACGGGACTGGTCAATGTGGCAACACTTAGGGCAGTCCTATGTCCAGCAGTGGACGTCTTTCGGCTGAAATGATGATGATGAAAACAATAATACGTATCCAATATTTTTCGATAATCTAACTGACGCACTAATTAGAATTATATTTTTTTTTTGTCCCTGTTACGACTTGCTTGATAATCTGAAAACCTACTAATTATTGTATTTATCAGTTTCCTGGAAATGTTAAAGGCGGTGATGATTAAATACCATTCATTACGAGAAAGGCGAAACTGAATAAATACGAGAATAATAATAGATAATAATAAAGTTAAGTTATAAATATTTGGGTATGTCGGAAGCGTTAGGCATTAACGTAGCTGACATGAAGCAATCGTTGAAAGAGCGCTTCTTCGGACGCCTGAAGAAGGTTTTAAGTAGCCTTCTTTCAGGTGGGAACAAGGTGCGCGCCTTCAATGGTTGGGTCATGTCGGTTTTAATGTACTATTTCGGCATACTCAAATGGACTCAGACCGAACTTGACGCCTTGGATAGGAGAGTCCGTACATTGCTGACCGCAAATCGGATGCATCACCCACGATCATCGGTGATGAGACTGTACATCCCGCGGATGTGCGGGGGTCGAGGCTTCTTAAACGCGAAGACCTTCCACAACCGCGAGGTGTGCAGTCTCAGAGAATATTTTTTAAAAGCCCATGTGGGTATGCACCGAGATGTGGTCGCAGTGGACAAGGGACTCACCCCGCTGTCCATGGCTAACGAGAACTGGCGCAAACCTGTGGTACTTACTGCTGATGACCGCAAGGTAGTATGGCAAAGCAAGGAGCTTCACGGGCGCTTCTACCGGGCTCTTCATGGGCCCGATGTAGATTTTCTAGCGTCCGTGTCCTGGCTACGTTTCGGCGACCTCTTTGGGGAAATTGAAGGTTTTGTCTGTGCGATTATGGACGAAGTTATGTTGACGAACAACTACCGGAAATATATTATGAAGGATGGGACGATTGACGTGTGTCGGGCATGCCATCGTCCGGGTGAGTCCATCAGACATATTATTTCTAATTGTTCTCGTCTGGCTAACGGCGAGTACTTGCACAGACACAATCAAGTAGCCAGAATTATTCACCAGCAACTTGCCTTGTATAAACTTGTGGAGTCGGAGGTACCGTACTACAAGTATGTGCCCGACCCAGTTCTCGAAAAAGACCATGTAACGTTGTACTGGGATCAGTCTATCATCACTGACAGGACTATTGTTGAAAATAAGCCTGATATAGTGGTGATAGACCGATCAGCACGCCGCGCAATGATAATCGATGTTACCATTCCGCATGACGAGAACCTCGTGAAAGCTGAAAAAGAAAACAAATAAAATATCTTGATTTAGCACACGAGGTTGTCGAAATGTGGCATGTGAGCTCGGCTATCATTGTGCCGATAGTCGTAACGGCCAATGGCTTTATAGCCAAGAGTCTGGACGACCACCTGTCCAAACTCTCGCTTGGCGGTTGAATCAAGAGCTTGATTCAGAAGGCAGTATTCCTCGATACGGCTCGCATTGTGAGGAGGTTCCTGTCTCTGGAACCCTAACCACCGGTAGCTTGGACCCTGCTCCCGTCACCGGTGGAGGACTATTTTTTATATTTTTAAATGTTTTTATGAGTTTTATATGAAATATTTAAAAATGTAAATTTTATGTGAATAAATAAATAAAGGACATAATAATAATATTTTTTATTTACACAGGCATAAAATCCTAAATTACACAAAAGTAAAAAAAAAATGAAATACACCACAAAATTACATTACAATATTACATTACATTAGAATCATCAATAAACATCATCATCTTCGGTTGACACTCCGGTGAACTTCTAGCCAATACCTGCGGACCGGACTGTTTCTATCCTCACTAACAACCTTCAGCAGTAGATTGGTCGATTTTCTCAAAATACTATCGAACGAAGCTACGCGTGCATGAATTACGGCATAGAAGTCGGGCACTCTCGCTTCAGCGAACATACTCGACGCACTACAGTACCGCGGAAATTTCATAAAAATGCGGTAAGCATCGTTGTACTGTACACGCATAATACTTAGAGATGCTCTTTTAAACTTTGTCCAAAGCTGGCATGTGTAAAAACAGAGACAGTATGCACGGAACAATGTCTTTTTAACGCACGTGCTACAAAGTGAAAATCTGCGTGCAAGCATATTGCACCGCACCGAGAGTGCCCGCCTTTCATGAACCAAGTGCTCAATGCTCAGGTTATCATGACCCGCAGATTTGCCACGCTTCATACGCCTAATTACATCAAAAACATCCGGCGGTGAGAATTGTAACTGCTCACAATCTACACCTTTAACCAACCCCCGACCACGCCCCCCCGAGGCCTGTGCAGGCTGATCAACAGGCATAGGCTCAATTTGAAATTTCGGCAAACATATTTGCAATTTGACATGGCTCAAGGAGGCCGTCTATGGATAACGGCACATTTTGTTTGTGCTTTAACTTTTTAGTGCTCTGCCAAAATTTTAAGTTTTTGTTTTTACAATGTGTAGCTAAAATATCCATTTTAATTGACTCTTCGTTACGTTGACACCACTTTCATTTGTTTTTAAATATTTTACGATTAAGAATCATTTTATCATGTAAATCACCTCTTGACGGTCGACCAGCTGTCACCCACCACTTATAATAAAATTTAGCAGTGTTATGACATTCCTGCACATGAGTATTTTATCCCGTAATCGGCTTACGTGCCTTACGTCCACCGGAGTTCAACCCATAACTTAACATAGCCCCCAATAATGGACAAAATACCTATTATATTTCATTTTAATATATAATCAAAACATTTGAACACGAGAAGTACAAAAGCAAAACACACCGAGTACCAGATGTTCATCTTCCCGCCAATTGAATGGATCGAAGGAAACGCGGTATTGTTGCCATAGACAGGCAATACTTTATTCTATATTTATATGACGATTTATATCCACACAGCCTACATAAAACAGAGCAGCAATGTACGTACGCGTGTAACGACATATTCAAATACTTATTGTCCCTGTAAACGTCCCCAACTTGAATGTCGACTCGAGAAACCGCGGTCGTTAGGGAAAATTGCTTAGCAAAGGGATTGGTGACTATAATAGATACGCAGCCAGCCGGACATTCTACTCGCGTCCTTTTACCAAGGAACCTAAAATTATTGCAGGTTGTTGTGAAATTGTGACCTACGTTTTGAGACATACGTATATCGTAAAAATTGGTAAATATCACCGTTTTCATTTTAAATGATAGAGTTAGTGACCATGTCGGGTTAAAAACTAATTACAACAATTTATTCTTAAAAAAATATAGTAAATCAAAGCAAATGTAGGTTGCCAATTTTTTATATCTACGCACGTAGATAAATTACCTACCAACCTCTTAGCTAACACTAAAAAAACTACTGTGAATGTTCCAAAGACATATGTATATAAACCAGCACTTATTCCACTTTTATAACCCTTAAACTTAAAGTCAACGGTTAGAACATAGTTGGTTGGTTCTGTAGAGAGCTTTTATCGGATACTGGACCAGAGTAAAGCCTCGAGGGAAAAATACAATGCTTGCTTTATAGTAGGCAACTTATTTTTGCAAATTGTGATAAGGTCATAGCTAAAAAACCTAATGGCGTGAAAGCTGATCGTTTGTCCGTGGCCCCTGGGACCATAACTATCTGTTTTTGCATGAAAAGACTAGATTCGCACAATGTCTTTCCGTCCTATATATTACAAATAAGCCTTAGAATTACCTATCTATTTTTGGGAAAAAGGTCTCGCCAACCTATAAATTCTTTTTTAATCCAAGACGCAACTTTGCTGAAATATATCTGTTAGAAATATGCGCTATAAAACTGACAGATACTTTGAACAAAGTTAACGAACTGAGATCGGATAAGGTTTCTTTGAAAAAGGGCTTATGCAGATTTCCACTTAACTTGTTTTATGATATCCAAATTAGGTAATTAGTGTGTTGGTGTGCGTCACAATGTGGTGGGTGGGGCAGGGACTTGGGCACAGATTACTTGGGGCCCGGGGCTCAACATCGGACTCCATCCGGGGCTGTTATCTGCACAAACAAACCTCAACATCCCCGGCTATTATTGGCGGCAGTTTGGCGACCATGCCCATATACGACTTAAGTACGTGGTTACATAATATTTATGTTTAAGCAAATATTAACATACGTCCATTTTCCACTTTGTCTGGTTTGGCAGTCGTTGAAATTTTCCGTAGGTAAATAAATTATTCATAGAAATTTGATGACCATTTCTTGGTTTTTAGAGATTCACTATACACAAAAATAGATGCGGAAGTTAACAAAACAGCTACCTATATTGAAAAATAAATCGTTTCAGATAAATTCGTTTTGCAAACACGAAATACTTTAAACTCAGTTATAGGTACAATGAAAAACTGAGAAACTTATTTAAACATAAATATATGCGCTCTAGGCTCCAGCTTACTCAGCCTACTGGTAAATCCGGCAAGGCCCTTTAGCATTCTTGCAGCCACATGCAATTGCCTTTCATTCATTACTTTTGTGGATGAACATTCTTATCAATAGAGATACAAGACAGCAGGTCTAACCATGGTTTTATAAATCTTTATTCAGTTTAACAGAAATGCGAGAATAAAAATTACAATTTAATTTTTCTCGAAGCCGAATGCACTTGTTCTTCCCGTCATAGCAGTTGATTTTTTGTTTTGTTTTATTTTATTGTTTTATTGTGTTTGGGTGGCTTACAGCTAACAATACAAACACTTATAGTGAGGTAATCAACGACAAGCCATTTACAAGCCTCCACAGTTAGCAATAAACTATTGTTGCACAAACTAATATCTAAGCATAATATCAAGAAATAAAATTAATATAACAAGAACATAAGTAGACAAACAATATAAATTTAACGTATACTATTGAAATTCATTACAAACAACAGAGCTTTTAGCCAGGGCAGTAGTAATTGTCGCTAAGCTGCTTGCAAACAAATCAATTGAGGGGTGTTCGTTCATTACAAGTTGGTTAAATGCTTTAATTGAGCGAAGCAAAAATGAATTGCTACGGTAAACTGTGCGGGCGTAAGGAGCACGAAGTAGATTTCTCAAGCGCGAATGCCGAGGTGGAACATTCAGGGATAGCTTAGAAAGAAGTTCAGGACATTCGATCCTTGATTGTGCTATTTTCACTAGGAACCGTATGTCAGATATATTTCTCCGAGTTACAAGTGGAAGTAAGTGGAATCGAACGCATCGTTCCTTGTAACTCAGGTAAGGGATTTTAAATTTATAACCTAAGTATCTCGTGAATTTCCTTTGTATTCGTTCCAATCTGTCTGAATGCACTGCATAATTCGGATTCCAAATTTGACTGCCATATTCAAGGTGACTGCGGACGTCAGCACAATACAGGATTTTCAGGGTTTTCATTCTCTTAAACGAACTGGCATTACGGATAATGAATCCCAGGGCTTTGGACGCCTTTTTGGCGATATGGTCGACATGATACTCAAAGGTAAGCTTACTGTCCAGAAAAATACCTAGATCTCTGGTGACATGAGTTCGAGATAAAGGCTGATTTGCGATTGAGTAATTAAATATTATTGATAGGTTTTTCCGGGCAAAGGTAATAACTAAGCATTTAGATATATTAAGATCTAATTTATTTATAGTTATCTAATCTAGTTAAGTCTTCCTGCAAAAGTATAGCGTCATTTTGACTCTTAACTGATATAAAGATTTTCATGTCATCTGCAAACATTAAGTGTTTAGAATGTTTGAAACACCCGCTGATGTCGATTATAAAAAGAACGAATAATAGTGGCCCCAACAGGGAACCCTGAGGCACACCAGAGGGAATGGTTGACCAGGAGGATATAAAGCCACTGAGGACCACTGCTTGTGTTCTATTTTGTACATAAGACGAGAACCATCTATATAGGTCGCCTCTAATGCCCAAGTCGAAAAGCTTTCTCAGCAGAATGTCGTGGTCGATTCTGTCGAACGCCTTGCTGTAGTCGGTGTAGATTGCATCGACCTGGGATCCATTATCCATATGCTCAGTAATAAAATCCGTGAAAAGGACCAGGTTGGATACTGTAGACCTTCCTTTCAGAAACCCGTGTTGTTGAGGACTCAAGCTAGAAACTACACTGCTGTACAACTGATTATAGACTAAGCGCTCCAATACTTTAGCTAGTAGACAAAGTTTTGAGATTGGCCTATAATTTTCAATTTTATCCTTAGCACCCTTTTTATGGATAGGTGATATAAAAGCTGATTTCCAAACAGAAGGCACAATGCCTTCAGATATTGACCTTTTAAATAAAAGTGATACAGGTAAAGCTAATTCCTCAGCGCACTTAACTATAAACACAGCAGGCAAGGCATCTGGGCCGGCAGATTTGGTTAAGTCCAGAGATTTTAAATATTTAAGAACAGCCACTATATCAATTTCAATCGTACTCAAATCACAGTTGGAAGGACAGCCCGTCGAGCCACAGTTGGGACTTGCAGAAGATGCGTCTAAGAAGGTTGTTTGAAAGTAATTAGAAAAAAGTTCACAAATTTCTTCTCCCGAGTCACTTCTCCTATTACCATATGACATACCTACTCGACGGAAAATTGCTGTTCATGCGTTTGCTTTTGACATATGACCAGAATAGTTTTGGGCTAGTACCTATTGAGGACTCGATTTTAGACATGTAGGCCTTATAACAAAGCTGTTCTATATCGTTGGCTCTATCACGAAGTAATTGATATGATAAGCGATCAGAAATGTTGCCATAGACTTTAAATTTGGTATAGTATTTAAACTTTTCTTTAAGTATCTTAATGAGCGCCGAGTTATACCAAGGTGGATATTTAAAGAATTTGCACAGACGCTGAGGGACGTGTTTGAAGTGACTGAGGTTGCACAGTAGCAAACTGAATCAACAACGCAGGGTGATATGAATCCTCGATAGTTAGGGGTTCTAAACATGCCGAGACTTTGACGGGAGTATTTGCGAGGACTAGATCTAGAATTTTACCGTGCTTGTTATTAATAAGATTAAATTGCTTTAGGTTACAAAAATCAATGGTATCAACAAAATGAGTAAACAAGCTACACACATCAAAAGTGTCTAGGGATCAAGCATTTTTATGCGGATTTCTTGAGATTGAGATGTGGCTTTGTAATAAATTTATGATTTTATAAATTTATATGGATCCTTTTTGGTGCATTTCATAATTTGAATCAGGAACTGTGAATCAAATTCGAGTAAAAGATGAAAATCAGCTGTCAATATTTTCCCTATAAAAACATACAACGCATTGAAGACATTATTAGTGCTACTGTTTCCCTACTACTGATTAAAACCAACGTTATTATGGAGCGGCGACGTCATTTAAGCAGGGAAGAAATGCTCAGAGCCGTAGGAATGATAGAAGCTGGTTCCCGGCAACGTACTGTGGCTTTAGCTCTGAATACAAGTCAGAGTGTTATCAGTCGACTTTGGACACGTTACCGAAGCACTGGTACCGTGGCTGAGCGCCATGGAGGACGGTATCGCTGCACCACACGGAGACAAGACCGATACATTCAAATCTTAACTCGAAGAGCTCCAACAATAACCCCCATGATGTTAGCCGTGAGGCTTCATCACTCTTCAGGGAACTTAATTAGCGACCAAACAGTCAGAAACCGCTTGCATGAAGTGAACCTTCATTCCCGAAGACCGCTACGGGTACCACCTATAGCAATGCACAATCGTAGGATTCGATATCAATGGGCTCTTGAACACAGAAATTGGGCAGAAGAACAATGGCGTTTCGTGTGCTTTTCTGATGAGTCTCGTTTTGGTATGAGACCGGATACAAGACGTATATTACGACACTGGAGAACCCCTGGACGCCAACAGCGATTAAAATCCTGCCAGGAAGTCCATCCTTATAGTGGTGGAACCATCATGGTATGGGCGGGTATTTGGATCGGCGGAAGAACTGAGTTGATTTGGATCAGAGGCAACCTCAACGCTCAAATTTATGCTGAGACGATTGTATCAGACGTCATCGTTCCTCTACAAGTGCAAATCGGTCCCTTATTTCAGTTAATGCATGATAATGCACGACCGCACACCGCAAGAGTTGTAAGACAGACTCTCGCCGCAGCTAACATCAATGTCCTGCCCTGGCCTGCTCAGTCGCCAGACTTGAACCCGATTGAGCATGCATGGGATATGCTACAGAGAAGAGCTCTGCCGAATATGGAGGGTATCCAGTCGCAAGAAGACCTTTTTTTGTTGTTGCAACGAACATGGGCGGCCATTCCACAGCGTGATTTGGATGAACTCATTTTGAGTATGCCAAACCGATGTTCTTGGGTTGTTAGTGTTCGCGGTAGAAACACGGATTATTAATTGTTTAAGTTACCCAATAAAATTTTAAAGAAAACTGTTATTTCAGTCTTTTTTTCGAACTTTAATGTTAGTGGTTCAAATGTCAAAAATCCCTTTATTAGGAAAATGGCAAATTTCTTTATTAATGCAAAGGTGACTTGGTTTATCGTTACTGTGACAAACGAAAACACTTTATTTGATGAATCCTTAAAGAAAATTTTAATTAATATCAATCAGGAGAAAAGTTATTGCAAAAATATATGTTGATCCCTAGACACTTTTGATGTGTGTAGATTGGGGCACGATAGGTCTAATTCCATCATTGGAGGTCGTCCAAGTTATGGAGCTCATATTAAAGTCTCCAAGAATAATAAATTTATCTTCAGGGTGGTTATTCACTACGTCTGAAAGATTTTCTAAATAAGCATTTAACTGACTAGCGAAACTATTACCTAAATTCAGTTCACACAGATAGAGAGTACATATGTTAAGTCGGTAGGTACGTTTATCACAGGTTCTTAATTGAATAGAAATCCAAATGTCTTCCACACTAGATTGCCAGTCAACATTCTCAACTACAGCAAGTTCACGACGAACCGCCACCAGCACGCCGCCACCACGCGTCTGAGCTGTGGCCGTTTTGCTGCGGACTATACCTAGGATACTTCTAGTTACGAAGATATTTGAGGTAAAAGTTCCATTCTTAAACCTGTTTGAAATAGCTATCAGCACAATGTTTTGAGTGCTTTTTTTTTGGGGGAAGAGCGGAAGGGTGTGTCAGACTGCTACTGACTAAAAACTCTGACTAAAAATCTCTTTCGAACAACCCGCAAATGTAGTAACTATAGTAGAGTTACATAACGAGTTCACAAGCATATAATGCTAAGTGACTACAGGTTCACGTGAGGTACTAGCCGAAAATAGTGATCGCTTACCTATGTTTGGTGTATGCATCATAGAGTACACACGAAGCGTGCAGTCTGAGCGTTTCATTTGCTTGTTGGCAGAATCTGCACACTCAAGTGCTTTGAGATTGAACATTGTTTGTTCAGCTCGCTACGTTCCGCGACCCTCACTGAAATGCGAGACCCCGTCCCATTAAAGCGAAACACATTATTATTATTTTCATTCTAGTCTCCGCTGTAATCACGGCTTAGAATCGACTAGATAATCGGATTAATGATACTAATGCGCTTAATTTCCTCACTCTTTCATTAAAATAACGAAGGCTTATTCAAAATTAAATTTTAGCTAAAATTAAATTAAAATTATATGCAAGAAAACGTTCCAAGGAGACGACTAGGTGGCCACAGTACCGGAACATTTTTACCAGGGAGTAAATCATAAGCTGAAGCGGGGGGACCTTAGCAAAAAAAGCGTCAAAAGTACCAAATCTAGTTTACAGACTAGTTAGTTATAGATTTCATTATTTCAATTAAATACAAACACTATCTTAAAATTAAAATAGAAAAAAAACAACATACGAGTACCCATCACCCATTAAAATTGCACCAGATTTAAAGCGCAATTTTAATTGCCATCTCAAAACTTAGGCCCACATAATCAAAGGTGGTCTAATTGATATAAGAGTGAACATTAATCAAATAATTATTATCATGTCATAGACAAATTCTACACGGGAAATACGTATATCTTGACTCATCCTATGACGTGTGCGTACAACAGACATCAGCCACGGTAGATATTCTTCAGTAGGGTTACCATGACATCTTAAAGAGTATTGTTTTAATCTTATTCCAGTGTGGGAAAGCGACAGAGCTATACAAGGTGTCTAGCGCCATCTCGATTCCACACTGGAATAAAAATGAAACAATCCTGCTTTATGACGTCATGATAGGCCACTAGGTCACCACAGCCCGCTCGTCGCTTATAAAACTCGTCACTGTCGTCATCGGCGACGCCACATCTGCGACGTTGCCCGTTCATTTGAAGCTAGAGCGACTACGAAATACTCCATTAGAGCGCAGCTGTTGGACGAATTCGTAATTGGCAGCCCTATAAATATTTCCCAGTATTGCTACAGTAACCAATGTATCCTATCCCTCAGGACAAGGTGAAGTTGTTTAATTGACGCAGACCACCTCATTAGTCGTTCGGTTCCATTTCCAGTTACACAGATCAAAAATGGGAACGAACTATTAACCGTATACAGAAATACGGTGTTTATTGTTCTATGACAAAACTGACCTGTCCTAGTTTTTCCGTCATGAATGAGATTGAAATATCTATAAATTGTAAAAAAATAATAACGTATTACTTAGGTCTCCCGGCTCTGCTTACGTACCTGAAATAAGAACCTAATTCCGTAGTTCTGTTTTATTTATTTATACAGGGTGTTTGGAAGGGAGCTGTACATACGCCTAGGGTAGAAACTAGGGATAGTCTGCTACCTACCCCCGCCCATTATATTGACCTTGGCCTCAAGGTTTTTTTTTAATTTATTATTATTTTTTATTTGACTTTTTCATGATTTTTTGACTAAAACTACCTGTAGCTCAAAATCTATCCATGGGACCGGTCGGCTAATGGTCTTGTTTTAATCGTTAGAGTCTTAGGGTCCTGCAAAAAATTATTTTACACCAGAAAATTGTGGAGAAGAAAAGTTATGGGGCCTGAAGTACCGTAGTAAGGTAAAGAAATAATTTTAAATTAAAAAAAAACCTTGAAGCCAAGGTCAATATAATGGGCGGGGGTAGGTAGCAGACTATCCCTAGTTTCTACCCTAGGCGTATGTACAGCTCCCTTCCAAACACCCTGTATATTTAAACTGTATGCACAGTGATACATAGGCGGACTTAATGCCACAAGGCATTCTCTACCAGTCAACCTTAGGGTCAAACAAGACAACATTGTGGTAGGCTACAAAATAATTAAAAAAAACAATATCAATAAATATATATATATATATATATACTTATATTATTACTAATACACATATAAAAATAACATAAACTAATAAATACAACTAACAAACAACAAAAAAAAAAAATTATAAAACGAAAAACTTAACTGGCAATTATCGACTTATAATAATTTGACAGCTATTTGGTCTGATTTAAATAGTGGCTACGTACTTTCCTTTTAAAGGTGAATTTGCTTTCTGCTTTTTTAATTCCAAGGGGCAGCGCGTTCCAGTTTTATAGAGGAGATAGCGTAACAACTTGACAAAAACAGGTGCAGTGTGAAGGAATTTGGAGAATAAGATTTATGGAAACTCGAAGACTACGACTATGACAACTGCCCAACACTTTGAAATAAGTTTTAAAATAATCGGGAGCACGTGGATCGTTCATAATCGAGAAGAGCATGCAGAGAGATCTGAGGGACCTCCTGAGTCGGATGGGCAGCCATTTAAGCTCAGAATGCCGAAGGGTGGGCGTTTTGGGGGACTGTCTCTTTTAAATAAGTAGAGTAAAGTAAATTTTGACGTTCGAAAAGTGCTGATTATCAGAATAATTTGAATAAATGACTTTTGATTTTGATTTTGAACGGAAGGAAAAAATGTGATCGTATTTACGAAGGCCAAAAACAACAATTATTATTGAGAAGTCGTCGTCGTTTTATTTTATAAATAAACTTTTAAACTTAGTCGCTTGCAGTACTAACTGCGTTGTGTAGGCCAGTCAGACAGGTAGTCGCTCCATGTAAAATATACAACATACTTAGACAAGGTTAGGCAGATAATGATGGACACTTGCAATGCACAGTTTAATTTATTTAACATTTTTTTCGTTCAAAATCAACTTTCGGAATCTAAAACATACCCAAATGGACTAAACCCTATTATTTGAATGTGAACCGGCTTGAAAAATGTTTGAAAGGGGATTGAAGTTAGCAAAGTACTCGTTTTAATTATATCGAGACTACGATTATTACACATTAAGCTCCCGCCATTCAGAGAGCGTATACTTGAAAGTTACATTAATTAATTCTCTTAAATCAAAACAACGTTCCTCCAAAGTCTCCGGTGGTTCACTTTAAATTTAATTGTGGAGGGGCGAAAAGCAGAAACAAATTGCCCAAGGAAATTCGAAGCGGGAAATTCCAGCTTGATATTTGGTTTAAAACCGCGTATTTATATAAAAAAACGTTTTGCATACACCAGCTCTAGGAATTTGTATGTGCGGCTTGCCACTAAAATAAAATAAATTGTAAGCTAAAAAATTGTTTGATACCCAGTCCCTTCAGCGTTTTGTCGTGATAGGAACCTGATCAAAATAATATATCCACTCGCACACCAATTGTAATATAATATAACTATCATAATTTCCTCCTGCACAGCGCAAGTAATTTAAATTACTTATTTACCGTAATAATCTCTCGAAAAAAATACGCCGTTAAGCACTCTTCTTGTGGAGTCATTGAAAATCGTTTCAACAACAAAGCTCAATAGAGATGATCAATAAAAACAATTTTTTTTTACGTGATCAAGTCCAATACATTTCATCAATGGTTTTCATAACCTCATTTCCATGAACATGCTGCATGCCACCCCGCCAATTGAACGTTGTCAAAATTAAATAGGAAATTGGGCGAAATATTCATTGCCGGGTTTCAGCCCCAGACGAATTTGTTATCAGATAGCTAATAATCCAATTGGAATGGGCTGTTCTTGCGTAGGACAGAAATTGCTTCAATCTTCCCGAAAAAAGAACTTTATTTTTTTTTCGAATGAAATTATTAAAGAATAGACGCAGTACCTACACAAAAGTATCGGTAGACATCATTGCTAATCACAAATAAATAATAATGGTACTAGACCATATTGTGTTTTGGTGTTTAATAACAAAGTAGGCTCTATAGTTGCTGTCAATTAAGATCGCAATAGCGATCATTGCCCTTGCCCTGATATCTCTTAGTAAGAACCAAAACAAATGGACCATGTATCATTTTCATTAGAAAAATGTTGAAGATTACGATAGATGACGTTTCAAGACAGGATTAGGCTTATTTTTGGATTTCAAATTTAAGAACTTTAATAAATGTAGGTGGGTCAATGATCGCCATTGCCATCATAACTGGGAGCAACGAAGCAGACTGATTTCATAATCAGCAGTCGGGGGCCAATTAATAGATACATGTAATTGACTACACAACAGCAGTAAAATAGCATTAGTTACGTATACCCCGTGTAACGTACGCACGGTTCCCGTCTATGTCCCGGCTTGTTCGGCTCGATGGTACATGGAAACGGCTAATTGCCGAGCCGACAAGCGAGTGCGATTGGCAGATCGTAGGCACGCGTGTTTGTCAGATCAAAGCTCCACTAATTAATATCACCTATCAATGTCAAACGAAAGAGCTGTCCTGCAGGGCTATTGCGTATCTTTTAAATGACAGTGGCTATCATATTGTCTATGGATTAACTGCCAAATTGGTTATGGTTTAGTACAAAATGGAACCATTTGACAGTAATAGATAGGCACTATAGGTTAGCCACTGTCATTTAAAAGATACGCAATAGCCCTGCAGGTTGCTACGTACTGGTCGGACAAAATTTGAGTTGTCGAATCGAAAGAAGAAGAATGTCCCAGAATACAGGCCCTCAATAATCAGAAAAATACGACGTGAGAGTTTGCCATGATTTTGTACTTTCCATAAGTATGTGTCACACTGCTTGAGCGTTTATATGCAGGCTTTATCAAATTAGTCTTTAAATCACCAAATCTATATCTACCTGCCAAACTTAAAACATGCCAAATCACCAATCCGCCGTTACTTCCTTCACCTACGCATACAAGAACCTCTATTTTGCGTCAAAGATTGCGGCTGTGGGGAAGGGAATTATTATTATCCAGCCAATATTCCAATCGAGCGCCTCCGGAGACAACGGAAATTTGTTTCAAACGTCATTTCAAAATGTAACCACCTTGCCAGTTTGCGACGCCGCCGCGCCGCGCCGCCACCGCGCCGCGCCGCCACTGCAGGAAAAATGGTAATTTCCTTACTTGTGCCAATAATGTGCTGAGGCTTTAGATATAGCCTTATTTAATTACGTTATCAATATTATGCTATAATTTACAAAAACCTAATAATTACCATGACCTGGGAAAGACCTTTCACGAAACGACTGTGAGATGAAATATCATTGAAGATCGAGTATACGTAGGACTCAATGTATGGCCGGGGCTGCGAGTTGTTCGAAAGAGATACCGCGTGTATTGTGTAGAGTGTGTATTTGTGTAGAGGCTGCGGTATCTCTTTCGAACAACCCGCAGCCCCGTCGGGCGTCGGCCCTTCAATGTTGCTGACATCTCTTTGAGGCGCGCGTGGAACACGAACGCGCCGTCGACATGGCCTGTCATCGTCATAGAACGGATGGACGATTAATTAGCTCGTTACGCAATGTCCACATGCCCTCGCCTATGGTGTCCGGAAGCCATCACGTGACCCCCGACGCCCGGAGCGTCTGCCGCAGCGGCTGGGACGAGAGGTTCTCTCCCTCTCATATTTCACCACCTCATTCGCTAGCATCACTACTTCGCAGAAAGAGGCGACGGTGCCTCATTCCCTCGCGCCCCGGATCATGGCTGGCACTAGGACCGGACGCGAGGAGTCGCCGCCAATTGTCGCTACGAGAACATGGTGGGGCTCCGCCTAAGCAGAGCAGACCCTCCTGCTCGGGATGGAGCGGAAGGAAGTGTCAGACTTATACTGATGAAAAACCACTCATGTTCTTTCTGAGCCCTTTGAGACGCGCGTGAAACACGGACGCGCCAACGACAAGGCCTGTCGACTATAATCTACCTTTTTTTTGTGGTGGTAAATCATCAAATAACCCTATCCGCTCTTGCTTGGGCAGAGCGAAAGGGAGTGTTAGACTTCTACTGACTAAAAACCACCCATCTTCCTTCTTAGCCCTTTATGTCGAGGCAGCAGTATCTCTTACAAATAACCCGCAGCCCCGGCGGGACTGAAATCTTCCTCTGTTTTAAATTTCATCAAGACTCATTCGGCCGTTCCGCCGTGGTTGATTCAAACAAACATCCATCCATCTAAACTTTAGTATTAGACATAGTCAGTGCTTTGCATTACCCTCTTCTTATTTTCAACAGCACGGCGTCAGTAAGTTAACGCAGGGTAATGATCCAATGTACTTTGTCTAAGCGACGCATTTTAGTTTTCGACAACCACGCGAACGAAGTCTGTTGTCAGTATGTCATTAAGGGGTTTAGGGGGAGGGAGGGTTCTAATTCTCACAGGATAGAAAATAAGGATTTTCTCATTGTTTACCTAGATTAACAAATGGGGTACTTTTGATCACGGTAGTACGTTCCTGTGGGATATGTTCCGACATCCACGCGGGCGAAGCCGCGGGCAAAAGCTAGTTATATTAATAACCTAAGTAAGTATTATAATTATATAATAGTTTGGTGAGTCTTAATATAAAATATCTAATATTCTCTGGTAAAATCCGGTAAAACTTTTTTATATGTACTTAAAACTTAGGTACATAAAAACTATCTAACTTAGTAAATTCCCTTTTCCAAATTCGAAAGGAATGAAAGTTTGGAAGCGATCGTTCAATTTCTCGATGCGACGCACCAAGGCAGAGGGATCATAATTGAAAGTCACTTGAGAAATGATTTCCCGAGTTTATCGGATCTTCTGATAAACTGCAGACTCTTCGTGACTGCTCATTGCTTCACAAGTTACATGTTTTGGTTAGTTCAATAGTAATTTCTACAATTATTTTTAATGCTATTTTCAGAGCTCGTATCAAATAGGCAAAATATTTAAAAATACCTAAGTAATTGCATATTTTCCAACTTGGTACTTGATCGAGGCTCAGAAGGCTAAAGACATGACTGACCAAACGCATTTGCAGCACAAAAATACCTACGCTCCTAGACAGGCGATGCTGGAGATTAATCTGCGAGGCTGAACTGAAATTGGGCTGATTACAGTTTAAGATCCATGAGGACATCTGGTACCTGAATCATCACACACTGAGTGGAGACGGTAGTTGGGTATCACCAAGGCAGCACTGAGAAACGTTAGTCTGGCAGATTGATTAGAGTGACCAAATAATTACGAAAACTGAGAAATATCGTTTGAAGTTTGCCCAGAAAGGGACAATATAGAAAAAGATATTATACCTTCTTCTTAGCATGTCGAAGACAATAAAATGTAGACCGTACGCGACTGAAAACTATATGACCAAGCAAGACCTAGTAGTGAGCAAGTCGGTCTGAAATAATGTTTTTTTTACCTATACAAGGTGGTGAAGCGTCAATGCCTTTTTCAATATAAAAAATAAAATAAAAATAATTTAGGATTTATCAATATAATAGAATAGGTTAGTGTTTCAAATTAAATATTTTAACTTCTCAATTGATGAATTCTCGCACCATATCTGTAGACGCAGCGCCCCATGTATCGAGTCTCTCTTGAGATTTCTCGCAAGGGCCAATAGATGGCGTTAGCGAGTGAGCAGAGCTTTTTTGACCGTTTGAAGTAGACGGTGTGTGCGCCTGAGCGCTCCGCTTTAAAAATTCCTTTTTGGTGAAATCTTGACGATACTCGTAAAAATAAATGAACCTGCATCTGTGCTTCATTGAGAACTTATAGTGCAGTGTTGATTTTTGGAGTTTTAACCATTCCACCGGTGGGTTCAAGAGGATTTTGCTCGCCGGCCGGCAGCCCATACCTGCAAGTGTGCATGAACGAGGTATCTTCCCATCTCATGGTCTGAGTGGGTTCTCTGGATTGTCAAGGTACGTGGGCATGTTTGCTGCTAATAATTCTCTGGTAGTGGTTTGTCGAGGATTCATCAATAGGGAAATTGGTTTATTTTGAGGTCCGCCATTACACATAAGACATAGGTTCTCATTTTAAATTTTCTTACAATCTTTACAAAGGTGCAGGCTATTAACACGCCTCACCATATTATATGGTCCTTCAGATACCGGATTAATAACCAGTTACCTAGATTTTTGCGGAATTGTTTGGTGAAAATCATATAGGTTCAATAACGCACAGTAGGTATATAATCTACGTAAACTTTTGGTAAATTATTGCCTATTAAAACGCAGCATTTGACAATAGATTTTTCATCCCCCCATCTCGGAAAGAGTATTTTTGCTCTTCGATATCTGAGTGCAAAAGCTGTTTTTATCCGCTAGAGGAAAAAGTAAATTGATTTAGAACATCGTGTGCACTAAGTTTGTGAATTCAAAACATCATTAAGACCAGGCACTCTAAAATAATTTCCACGCAAGCTCTGCCCCATTCACCCCGCCACTTCGCGCGATGTGCTAGACGCTAGCACATCAGTAATAAAGTCGAATACCGCGTGCGCTCTTTGATCGCGTTCGAGCACGAAACTAAATGTCGTAAGTCTCAATTCTTATTTCGTTTATAACTAAAGTAGTAATTGATCTGGAGAAAAAATATCTTGTGGCTGGATAGTAAACTATATTTTCTTACAGTGAACATTTATTTTAGACATAAAGGCGGAGCAATCTTGAGGAATAATGTAATAATCGTTAAAAAAGACATGATTTTCGAATAAAAAATGAATCGAGCGAATATGCTACAATTACGTAACTGTCTTGTACATGGAAAGAAAAAGATCCAATAAATCATATACTAAAGTTCCATTTTGATTGTATGTACGACTGTTTCAGAATATTAATGCAAATTAACATACAATTTAGGGAGCCTCCTCTTAAACCTATTTACTTTTACCTCCATGGTGCCGAATTTATCATACAACTTTTTTTTAATTTGTTAGAAACTCAGACTTGGAACCTTCTTGGTGTAATTTTTTTAATTTGCTTTACACGCACAATTTTTTTTACACGCCATATTGTTAAAACCTTAGGTTAAAAATAAAAACAAGAAACTTGTAAACAAGTGAAAAACCTGAAATTGGGCATGCCTAATTTTTTTTTTCAAGCGCTGTCTTAAAACCATTTCGAGGGTTAGCTTAGGTGAATTCATGCCTGTTACCAGATTTGAAAAATACATACTATTTCAAAAGTTATAAGTGTTTTAACGAATGACTTTCATTTGACCTTTAAGACCCTCCAACAAAACATAATAAAACATTCCTTTGTCATTCTATCATTCTTGAAAAAAAAAACATTCGGTTGCGAGACTGTCAATGTTAACATTTTGTAGGTTATGTTTAGCCAGCTTTGTTGAAGTTTGTTTTTGTGAAATATTGTGAATTGTTGTAATGGCTTCTTTAAATTATACTAAGGCGGATTCCCGTAACATACCTACGGTCAATAATGCTGTGATTGTTGAGTATATGATGTTGTCCACTCAACACAATATAGCGGAAATACGAGGAGCAAAGGCTCTAATGTAAGTATTCTATATCATTGTTTTGATTTATATAAGATTGGTTTATCTCTTGTCATCAATAAACTTATTATATACAAGCGACCCGCCCCGGCTTCGCACAGGTGTTTTTCTCTACTATATTATGCATGTATTATGTACATTATTGATCGAAGTGTATTATACTTAAAAACCTTCCTCTTGAATCACTGTATCAATCTCAACTGTCAAGGATATGTCACTGGATTTAGATTGACATTGTATTCTTTTTTAATTTGTCTGTGGCACAACACCGCACTACATACAGCCTCATAGTGATATTGAGAGCACCTCGAATTTAAAAAATCCTAAAAAAATGTACAACCCCTAAAAAAATAAAATAAGCAAATTAGTTCCTTGAAATGGTCTATATTTTGTAAAAAAATATTTAAAAAAAATTAAAAAAAATCAAGTCATGGCCAATTAGTGAATCGGGTGACGAGGAAGTTTATTTGACGTTAACCGAATTGACTGAAACTGTTAAAAATGCGCAAATGAGCTTTCGCCCTCAACAATCACGCGAGAAATATTTGAAACAGTACGATATGTTTAACACGTGGCGACTAGATAAAGGAGCCAAAACTTTATCAGAAACCGTTTTGCTGGCATATTTTATTGAATTATCCGAGACGAAGAAATCAAGCACTCTATGGAGTACATATTCAATGCTAAAAGCAACAATAAAGATGAAAAAAGAATAAGTTTAAAACTAATATTTTAAATTTTTTATCGTAATAATAATTACATAAATAGTTTTTTTTTATTCTTATTTATTGTATAATTTAATTGTAACTGAAATGGTTGATTTAGAGTAATATATTTTTTCTTAACTGTATAATTTAACTTGAAAATGAATTCAATTAATTAATTATTATTTTTGATTTGTATTTGTGATTGTATAATTTAATTATAAATGAAATGATTGATTTAGAAATATATAAACATATTGATTGATTTATATATATAAATACACTTCTCATCAAAAAAATCGAAACACTTTCGTTTTTATTGTTTTTGTCCTAATTTTTTACAAAAGAGAATTAATTCCATGAAAAAAAAACATTATTGTGTAGCTGGCAGTTTGGTCATTACAGTAAGAAGAAAAAAATCAAAATTCGAAATTAGAATTTCATTTGTTTATCCTATAAATGAAATTAATCACTGTTTTGAGACAAATGTGTATTTAGGGTTGGAGTACGTTTCTCGTTTAAAAACTAAAAATTAGCGCTTGTCTTTAAACTTTTTGTTTCTTATTTCATTTACTGTGACTTTGGGACGTCTGAAAAAACTTTTTTTTCTAAAACATATGGATACTTCGCCCGCAGAAGCCGCCCAAGTGGTGGCATTGCTGGATTCTGGACTTAGTCAGCGTGTTGTGGCTGCAAGATTGCATCTAAGCTTATCATCTGTTCATAGAGTCTACAAACGCTATCGGGAGACTGGTTCGTTCACGCGCCGTTCAGGATCTGGCAGGAATCGGGTCACTTCTGAGCGAGATGATCGATTTATTGTAACAACTTCTTTACGAAATCGACGCCTTAACGCTTTTCAACTGCAGCAGCAGCTTCGCGTTGTACGAAGAGTTATAGCTGTAAGTGACTCTACAATAAGAAGAAGGTTGAAGGAACGCGGATTGGCACCGCATAAGCCAGCGAATGGGCCGAAATTAACTACAGACCATAGAAGAGCGCGCCTTAACTTTGCACGCGAGCACCTAACTTGGTCATACCTTCAGTGGAGCAAAGTACTGTTTTCTGATGAGTGTAAAATTATGCTGTATGGTAACGACGGAAGGAACAAGGTCTACAGAAGAGATGGAGAACGCTTTGCACAATGCTGCATTGAAGAAAAGGTCAGCTATGGTGGCGGTTCGTGGACGGTTTGGGGAGGAATCAGCGCCGACGGTAAGACAGAACTTGCCTTTGTGTCTGGGCCACGGCTGCCTGCACTAAACTCTCATCGGTACATCGAACAGTGTCTTGAACCTCATGTGATGCCCTATGCACATTTTATTGGCAACGACTTCATATTCATGCACGACAATGCTAGAGCTCACACCGCGGGCGTCGTACGAGATTATCTTACCGAAGTCGGTATCTCCATTATGGTATGGCCAGCAAGAAGCCCGGACATGAATCCCATTGAACATCTATGGGATGAATTAAAGAGACGAATTCGAGCAAGAGATCCAGCCCCAGAAACACTTAGCCAGCTGCAAAATGCAATCCAAGAGGAATGGGATAATATACCACAACATGTGATCGTGACTCTCATCCGATCGATGAAGAACCGTATGGAAGCAGTAATAAGAGCTCGCGGAGGGAATACAAGTTATTAAATAAACGTTTCTCACATTTTTTTTTCATTTACGCGTGTTAAATTGTTTTACCCATTTCCTTCATATTCCATACAGGGTAAAAATTACTCATTATACAAAATACGAAACCTATGAAGACTTTTTTTTTTTTTTTTGTTGGGTGTAAAATCATCGAATAACCCCTCCCGCTCTTGGGCAGAGCGAAAGGGAGTGTCAGACTTCTACTGACTAAAAACCACCCATGTTCCTTCTTCGCCCTCTATGTCGAGGCCGCGATAACCGTTGGACTACCCGCGGCCCCGACAGGCGTCGGCCCTTTCGGGCCCCTCCCATGTTGCTGACATCTCTTTGAGGCGCGCGTGGAACACGAACGCGCCGTCGACACGGCCTGTTTTCGTCGTGAGACGGACGGACGGCGAGTTAGCCCATCACTCACCGTCCACAGGCCCGCGTCTACGGTGGCCGGAGGTCATCGCGGGACCCCCGACGCCCGGAGCGCCTCCCGCGGCGGCTGGGACGAGAGGTTCTCTCCCTCTCGCGTTCCGCCACCTCCTTCGCCAGCATCACTGCTTCGCAGAAGGAGGCGACGGCGTCCCATTCCTCCTCGCCCCGGACCATGGCTTGCACCAGGGCCGGGCGCGAGAGGTCGCCGCCGCCGATCGCCGCTACGAGAACACGGCGGGGCTCCGCCCAAGCGGGGCACACCTCCACTGTGTGCTCCACCGTGTCCTCCGGCCGATCCTCGCAATGGTGGCATCCGGGCGTTTCCTCCCGCCTGATTCGGTGCAGGTACCTCCCGAAACAACCGTGTCCGGTGAGGACCTGCGTCAGACGGAAGGTGAGGGCGCCGTGGCGCCTCTCAAGCCACTCCTCAAAGAGGGGACTTACCGCCACTATCGTGGCGTGCCCTGCACGGGGTTGCGACAGTCGCTGTCTCCATGCCGCCATGAGATCGCACCGGAGGTCTGTCCGCCGCGCAGCAATTTGCCGCGGCAGCGGAGTGACCCCCCGGCGCAGCGCCTCAACCTATGAAGACTTCATTTGAATTTAGAACATTAACATTAGGATTTAAAAACCTCATACTACTCACTATTAAATGACATTTTACATTTATTCCTAAACTAGCTGTACCCGCGCGGTTTCACTCGCTTGTTTCATACGTTGGTGTTTATGAGATTTAGTTTGAAAGTTAATGTTCCAAGAATACAGACCAAGCGCACTTCGGAAATCTTGCATTTAGAACCCTAAATCGTACCAAATGCAAAGTTATAAATTGTACCTATAGGCTTAGTTAATCCATACTCAAAATGAAGTTTGTTGTAATATAAAAATGAGAAAATTCTCAATGTGTTTCAAATTTTCTAAAATTTTATTATTTTTTGGTAAACGTTAATTTAAAGAATAAAATAAAGAATAATGTGTATCAGGGTTTTTCGAAAATCAGAGTTTATTAAACGGGGTGGAAACGGGCCTTCAATTTTACAGCGTGGCTTGTTTTTTCAAATTAATTCGAAAATTGGTATACGTAATCTTCGAGGCAAGGTTTGGAAACGTCCTAAGAAGCGATAATGAGCTCTAAAAAATATTCCACATACATTTTACACTCAGTATAAATATGAAGGCTGTAGCTTCCTTCAAAGTTTTAGCCGCTAGAGTATAATGTGACAGAGGGACCGACGTTTATGAGCGAAAGGAGCGAAAGCAACGGGTCTCAATTTGGAGCCTTTGTATACGGAAAAATAAAAAACAGACTATTGAACAGATTTAGTGATCGCTTTAAGAGAAGCAAGGAATGATTACAGAAAAGGAATCGATCGGCTATATACCAATAAATTATTGTATTATAAATCTGCAACCCTAAACTTGGGCTCGTTTTTACATCCGGTTATTATAAGTCTGCAAGACCTCCTTGTAAACTACATTTCGTGTTTTATTTGTTGGTTGCAGTATTATGAGGTTTTCAGGTGAACTGACTCTAGAACACGCCACATAAAACTGCCCATGTGAGAAACAATCCTTTCTCAGGTCCACCCCAGCTACTTTTAATGTTTGGCCCTGTGCTTTGTTGATAGTCATTGCGTAGCAAACTTTCACTGGAAATTGTAGTCTTTTGAATTCAAAATGATAATCTGAAGGGATAAGTGGAATTCGGGGGATAAAAACTGTTTCTCCTTGATTAACGCCTGTAAAAATAGTTGCTTCAATCACGTTCTTTTGAAGTTGGCGGACCTGCAGCCTTGTCCCGTTGCATAGTTTGGGCGGTAGCAGATTACGCAGTAACATGATTGGTGCACCAACTTTTAGGTGGAGTACATGTGGTGGTAATCCTGGTGGGTCGAGACTATTTAAGAACTCCACAGGGTAGTGAACAGCATCTTCAACCTCCAGTACCTCATCCACAGATTTATATGATACTTCTTCAGTTACAAGTTTCTCCAACAAATAGTTGTTAATGTTGTTAGCAGAATCGTTTCTTGGAGTGAGAATGGCTCTTTCTCTTAAAAAAGTTACATTAGCCTGATTAATGTTGGAATATATTCTGTTAGTGAGACTGTCCAGATCCTCCACAACATCACAAAGGGTGCTCGGAATGGTTATTCGCCCATCTTCTTCAAAAATATTGCCATCACCAATATCTAGTAATAATTCTGAAAATTCTTCTGCCCAAGGCTCTCGGTATAGGTGCAGGCGGCATACTGAAAAATACTGGCCACATAGAAATTGGCATAAAAACTTTAGAACGGAACCTCATTTCATTACCTTTCAGCAGACGCCTGCATAATAATGAAACATACTGGCCACTTAGAAATTTGCCTATAAACTGAAGATAAAGGAACTCAAGAAATTTCTTATTTCAATGTAAAATATGCATTAACACACTGTCGTAAAATTCAATTTGGATCTTTATTGGCTTCCGAATTCTAATTTCAATGTAAAGTATGCAATAACGCGTTGCCGTAAGATTCAATTTGGATCTTTAACTTTTTTCATACTAACATTAAACACCCTTATTTATACCCTTAAGGGCCGAATTTCGTAAAACCTTTTCTTAGTGAGCACCTAGAGGCCGAAAGGAACATTCAGGCCCACATTCATGTCTCTAACTTTAAAAACGTAGGACTTTCATACAAACTTTGACACCCCTTTTCAACCCCTTGGGGTGCGAATTTTAAAAAATCCTTTCTTAGTACGCGCCTGCACCCCATAGAGAGTGCTTGTGCCAAATTTTAGACCTCACGGCCCAGTAGTTTCCGAGATTTCGTGATGAGTGGTCAGTCAGTGAGTGGACTTCTCTTTTATATATATAGATATACACATTTTTCTGATAATCCTTATCAAATCATAAACTGCGAGGTGTTTCGATTTTTTTGATGAGAAGTGTATATAAACTGTATAATGTAACTTGAAAGTGAATTTAATTTATTATTATTTTTGATTTTATATGCTTTGATTTTGTAGCTATACTTAGTCATTTATTTACTTTGCCTAATTCTTAATTGTGGTCATGTCGTCTAGTGGCTACCACTGATCCTTAAATATGAATATTTGCGGATAATGCAGTTGACTGCAACATTATCACTCTAACATTGTTAACCTTGTGCATTATATATATGTTGTAGTTGTTTGTTATTCCTAATAAATAAATAAAAAAAGACTAACAAATCGACACCTATCCTCAATTAGTGGCAGTTATAAAAAGAGCGTCATCTGGTCATCAACCAAAAAAGTCGAAGGTTTTCACAGCATCTATCATAATATGGTACGGTAGTTAATACCTAAACTGAAATAAAAGTATCTTGTGATTGCAAATGTTTTTTTTTGCATTTAGTCATTTCCTCGCTGAGGTGGGATGAAAAGTTACGTGTTGCACTCAAGTGCAAAGATATATTTGTTAGTTTACAAATCAAATCAAATCAAATCAAAATCATTTATTTCAAGTTGGCCAGTTACAGGCTCTTTTGAATAGTCGAACAAATACTAAATTTTAATAAGCTAATAAACTAAGCTACAGTCCCACTCACAAGGCATAAGCCAAGCATTTTTATCAGATATATAATCGTCTAACTTGTAATATGCTTGCTTGCATAGTGTGCGTTTGATACATGTTTTAAATTTCGTCTCATTCAATTCAAGAATGCTTTGTGGAATTTTGTTATAGCATCTTAAACAGTACCCCATGAAAGATGAGTCTACCTTAGCGAGTCTGAAGCCTGTCTGCACTGCCTGGCTACATAGAACGACATTACGTATTTATTGGTAAAGTTCATTCTATGTAGGTATCCGTATTTAAAAATTCGCTATGATATTATGAAAATAAGTAGGTAGTTACCAACGCATCTCGGCTTTGTGCGTAATAAGAATTAGATAGATAGGTACCCACTCATAGTTGGTAGGTGCGATAATATTGCAAACCGTAGGTATTTTTTCTGATTGTTTTCGTTTGTTATTTAACGAAATGACGGATAAAATCACCATCAACACCCAGTAGTAACTATAAGACTCTTTTTGAACCGCTTAAAATAAAGTTGCCTCCTATCGCGCTGCCGATGCCGTCTTTCGACGGAAAAACTGAGAATTGGCCTGTTTTCTACGAGTCGTTTAAGTCGAATATTCATGAGAATGATCAGCTGACTGACTCGCAGCGTGTGCAGTACTTGGCAGGTAGACTTATGCACAACGCATTGAAGGTTACCGCTGGAAATGTGCCTCCTACGGGTGATACTTACAAGTTCTTATGGGACAGTTTAGTTAAAAAATATCAAGAAAAGCGCTCACTATGTATGCATTATTTAAATAATATATTGGATTTAAAAAGTTGTTCATTTAACGCTAACAGTCTCGATTCTTTCATAGAAACATTTAGTGCATCTATTTCTGCCTTGAAACAACTTGGGATTACGGATCTTGCTGATTTTATTCTTTTGCACTGCGCAATGAGAAAAATCGATTCAACCTATTCAATCGTTTGAACTTTCCATTCGAGATATTGAAATTCCCACAACGAATTATTGATAAGCTTCGTTCAAGATCAGGCAAAGATATTGGCACGCTCGAATTTGTCTCATTCGAACGCGAGAAACTTTAGTAGAAATCCCGCTTCCGCGCCTCGCGAGTCACGCACACAGACAAAAGCGTCTTTTGTGAGCGAGTCAGCTGACTCATCCGCTTGTTCACCTGAGATTGTGGTTCCAGTCTGCGCGTACAGGGCCCCAATTCTGTAACTTCGAGTTAAGCAACCCGCCATTGACACTCTATCGACACACTACAGACATTATTTTGCCACTGTTGCAAATTTGGCATTCCGCAGAAACTTCAATGGCGTTTCAGTGGTGTGTCAGTAGTGTGTCGATAGTATGTTGATTGTGTGACAGTACAATAGTTTTCAGTGTTGCTAACAAAAAGCTACCATGAGATACCAAACCTACCACTTTATGAAATCCTATTTTTATCAATTAAATCTTTATAATACAGGTTTTTATAATCATAAATAAAACGTTTTATTATCAAAAACAAAATTTCACAAAAAACAAGCGTTTATTGTAAACCAAACAATATTTTTATCTGATGTGATAAAAATATTGCTTCTGCCTTTCTAAAAAAAAAAACTAAAAATCCCGACTGAAAAAACTGAAAATCAAAAACAAGCCCATTTTAAATTAAACAAAACTTGAAACCTTTTTTATTTCCAACTTCAGATTTCTTTTGTGTTTGTTCTTTCGTTGGTCGCGTAAAATTCTTCGCAGATGATTTATTTAACTTTGGTGTTTTGGTGTTTATAGGATTTGTGACTTTGAATTTCTATTAAACATATAAGTGTCATATATTTTTGTAATCTCCTTTTAAAACCCTTCATTTTGATACCCTACTCGATGGAAATTGTTTTTTTTTTCAAATCTGCGATTTGTCCCCCAAAATCCGATTTTTTTATTTTTCCACATTCCACATTATTATCACAGAGTACATTTTTATATAATTATTATCTTAGAGAGTAGTTACTTGACTAACATATATAAAACGACAAAGGTAAGGTAAGTGAAAAAGTCCCAATTGTTGTTGGGAAATTAATAAAAAAACGTGATGAATTTAAAGTGATTTGTGTTCGGAGTTCTAAAGTTCAATGGAAATATATTTTCACAGTAAATTTTGAGTTATGTTATGAACTTCCACACCAACATTTCAGGATCAATTAGCTCCTTTGCTTGCTCCTTGCAAAGTCGAATTCACTTGCAGCCTCATTAATGCGCGAGTATTGCGGCGCTGGCGCAAAAGCAAAACGTCGACAGTCGGCACTATAAGCCAATGCTAAAATACGCCACCGCAAAGTAGGTACAGAAGGCCTCATTGTGGCGAAAAACTAAGTCCACTTTATTAATTAGTACATTACGTAAGACGTACACACTAGGATACTTAATTTTAAATTTTAATAGGAACAAATTTAACCAAATCAATAGGGAAAAGAGGTGTCGTTGTTCGATGGCTTCACAATGGCAGTTCGATAGCTAAACACGATAGACACAACTGTCAGATATCACTTAAAATATTTACAGACTACCGTAACTTTGGCCATCACGATGACATTGACACATTAAAATGTACCAGACTACCAATATTACAATAGTCCCATTATGGCGTTTCAATGTCACTACAGTTGCAACTGTGGCAAGTCAATGACCTTAGATAAGTTGTAGAATACCAAATGTCATTAAATATTCTATTGAGACACTACTTACACACTATCGACACACTATTGTCAAGTTGACTATTTTACAGAATTGCGCCCCTGTAATGATAACGCTCATGTTCATTTGTACAACTGCGCTAAGTTTAAATCCGCGTTGACTCCTAGAACAAGGTTCGAGTTTATTAAATCCAAACGTGGGTGTGCGAATTGTCTGAGCACATTGCACGGATTGAGTAACTGCAAGTCAATATCAGTCTGTGACTTATGTAAAAAACGCCATCATACACTATTACATTTTGATAAAGAAAATAAACCGCAAACAGCTGACGCTATAGCGACGAATTGCAATGTAGTCGCCGCGTCGCCTCCTGCGCCGCTGTCCGTCGCGCCTCCCTCTCACCTCTCGACTTCCGGTACGTCTTTGTCTGCCCCGGTTTCCGTCGCGGTGCTACGCTCTTATATGCATAGTAATAAGGTCGATATTTCCGCACGAGTGATTGCGTCAGATTCGTGTGATGTGACGCCAGCGTCTTCGGCTCACAACTCGGCCATATAAAGATGTTTAAATCGGGTGATTTTGACCTTATTAAATGGTGTACCAATTCACCCGTTCTTTTAAACAGTCTTCCTGACTCGCATCGTAAGTCCCTCGATTTTCACGCTGGGAGTGATGTTTCTATGGTTCTAGGCCTTTCATGGGAACCTTCTCAGGATAATTTCTTCTTCACTTCCGCTCAAGTGGCTGAGAAATGTACTAAGAGAAATATACTCTCGATAGTCGCACGCTTATTTGATGTTCTCGGTTTGGTCGCCCCCGTGATCTTTTATGCCAAGTTGCTCATCAAAGATTTATGGCTGAGCAATATTGGTTGGGATGATCCCGCTCCTGACGACATTTTTAAACTTTCTCCATTCTCATGAAAGAGTTTCCATTGCTACATTACGCATACCACGCCATGTGGGTGTTACCGATGATTGTTCCGTTCGTATAGTCGCATTTGCTGATGCTAGTATGGGTGGGTACGGGTGTGTGATTCATGTACACTCTACTGGTCTATCTGGTGTCATAGTCCGCTTACTTTGTGCGAAATCAAAGGTTTCACCTACCAAAGTCACAACTCTTGCACGTCTGGAGCTATGTGCCGCCATGCTCATGTCAAAATTGGTAAAATTTACGGCTTTTCGGATTCCATGATAGCCTTATCTTGGATACACTCTTCTCCGCACCGCTAGTCAGTCTTTGTCAGCAATAGAGTCGCTCAATGTCAAGAGAACTTGGGTTCTCAACATTTTTACCATGTGGCAGGTGTTGAGAATCCAAGCGACTGTCTATCTCGTGGCATCCTTCCTTCCCAGTTAATGTCACATGAACTTTGGTGGGACGGCCCCTCTTGGCTTCGTTGTGCTCCTGAGGATTGGCCTGTCAAACCGTTTTCTCCTATTAATTGTGGGGAACTTCCCGAGCACAAGGCAAATGTCTTAACAGTGACCACGCAAGTAGAACAACCCCTTCTATATCAACTTGCTCAACGTACCTCATCATGGGATAAATTGTTGCGCATTGTTTCCTATATATTGAAATTCGCTAGACCAAAGGTTCATTGTGAACCTCGTTCTATTCAGGGCTTGTCAGCTGCAGAACGAGCGATAATATGTGCTGTGCAATCTGTGCATTTTGCAAATGACATGAAGCTCATCAAATCTGGGAAATCGCTTTCAAAGAGACTCCAAAGTCTAGCTGTCTTTTTGGATGAAGAGGGAATATTACGCATTGGAGGAAGGCTTTCGAAGTCGCACCTTCCATTTGACGCTAAGCATCCTTTTTTACTTCCCAAACATGATCATATTGTGGATCTAATAATCCGTCATTACCATGTGATGAATTGTCACACTGGACCGGGACTACTCATGTCTATTCTAAGACAGCGATTTTGGATACTAGATGGACTATCATTAGGTCCAAGTTGCGACAATGCAACACATTTTTTCGGGTAAATCCGACGCATCCCATTCCAGTGTTGGCAGACCTGCCTGAATACGGAGTATCGGAAGCAAAGGCGTTTGTCCACACTGGAGTGAATTATGCTGGTCCCATACGCATAACCCTCACTCGGCGCAGAGGCCAGCACGCCCAGAAAGCGTATAATATCTGTTTATTCGTGTGCTTGGTAACCAAGGCCGTCCATGTAGCGCCGACCTCCCTAGCGGCGTCAGCGTAGTCTGCTATGCGGACGATACGCTGGTGCTAGCTCAGGGTGGGTCGTACGAGGCGGCGGCCGACAATTTGACACGCGGGGTTGCGATAGTCGTACAGAGGATCCGGCAGCTGGGTCTCGAGGTGGCGCTTCACAAGTCGGAGGCCATGGGCTTCCATGGACGTGGGAATGTGCTGCCGTCGGGATCCCAGTTAATGGTGGGAGGGGTTCCCATCGGCGTCGAGTGTACTTTGAAGTACCTAGGACTCGTCCTCGACAGCCGGTGGAACTTCGTGGAGCACTTCCGACGTTTGGCTCCCAGACTGGAGCGGGCCGGGGCTGCCTTTAGGTGGCTCTTGCCCAATCTGGGGGGGCCAAACGCCTCCTGCCGGAGGCTCTACGCGGGGATCGTGCGGTCCATGGCCCTTTACGGGGCACCGGTGTGGGCGCCTGCTTTGAGGAAGCGGGCCGCCCACTACCTGAACGTGCCCCAAAAGGTCATGGCCGTGAGGACGGTACGGGGGTACCGCACGATCTCCCGCGAAGCGGCGAACCTCCTTGCCGGATTGCCGCCGTGGGATCTGGAGGCGATAGTCCTCGCGCGCCTGCATCAATGGCGCGCGGAGGCGCTGCGCCGGGGGGTCACTCCGCTGCCGCGGCAAATTGCTGCGCGGCGGACAGACCTCCGGTGCGATCTCATGGCGGCATGGAGACAGCGACTGTCGCAACCCCGTGCAGGGCACGCCACGATAGTGGCGGTAAGTCCCCTCTTTGAGGAGTGGCTTGAGAGGCGCCACGGCGCCCTCACCTTCCGTCTGACGCAGGTCCTCACCGGACACGGTTGTTTCGGGAGGTACCTGCACCGAATCAGGCGGGAGGAAACGCCCGGATGCCACCATTGCGAGGATCGGCCGGAGGACACGGTGGAGCACACAGTGGAGGTGTGCCCCGCTTGGGCGGAGCCCCGCCGTGTTCTCGTAGCGGCGATCGGCGGCGGCGACCTCTCGCGCCCGGCCCTGGTGCAAGCCATGGTCCGGGGCGAGGAGGAATGGGACGCCGTCGCCTCCTTCTGCGAAGCAGTGATGCTGGCGAAGGAGGTGGCGGAACGCGAGAGGGAGAGAACCTCTCGTCCCAGCCGCCGCGGGAGGCGCTCCGGGCGTCGGGGGTCCCGCGATGACCTCCGGCCACCGTAGACGCGGGCCTGTGGACGGTGAGTGATGGGCTAACTCGCCGTCCGTCCGTCTCACGACGAAAACAGGCCGTGTCGACGGCGCGTTCGTGTTCCACGCGCGCCTCAAAGAGATGTCAGCAACATGGGAGGGGCCCGAAAGGGCCGACGCCTGTCGGGGCCGCGGGTAGTCCAACGGTTATCGCGGCCTCGACATAGAGGGCGAAGAAGGAACATGGGTGGTTTTTAGTCAGTAGAAGTCTGACACTCCCTTTCGCTCTGCCCAAGAGCGGGAGGGGTTATTCGATGATTTTACACCCACCAAAAAAAAAAAAAAAAAAAAAAAAGGCCGTCCATGTAGAGCTAGTCTCTAATTTAACCTCTGATGCCTTTTAAGCCGCGTTTAAACGCTTTATCTCGCGTCGAGGGCCAGTATCTTGTCTTTATTCGGACAATGCGACCAATTTCGTTGGTGCTAAGGCCCAACTAGATGAGCTTTATAGATTCTTATTAAATTCAAGTTTCAATTCGTCTCTTTTACATGAGTTATCAACCCGCCGCATAATGTGGAAAATGATTCCACCTCGCTCCCCACATTTTGGCTCCATGTGGGAAGCTAATATTAAAACATTAAAAACGCATCTTTATCGCGTGATCGGAAGTCTTCTTACTTATGAGGAGTTACAAACTGTATAACTCATTCAAATAGAGTGCATTATGAACTCGCGCCCTCTGAGCGTTTTGTCTTTCGATCCTCATCCCGAAGTTATTACTCCCGCTCACTTTTTGATGTCGACTCCACTGCAGTACTTGCCGGCAGCCGATTTGTCTGATCAGCGCATTAATTTATCACAGCGCAAACAGTTATTAGATAGTATGGTCAAATCCTTCTGGAAGAAATGGCACCTAGAGTATCTGCATACGCTGCAAGTCAGGCAAAAATTGGCAACTCCGGACAAACCCGTAGAAGTTGGAACTGTCGTACTCGTGGGACAGGATAATTCAGCTCCTCTAAGTTGGCCATTAGCGACCTTATTACAAAAGTGGTTAAACCTGGGTTTAACTTAGACTTGGTTTATCTCGCATGCCGTCACTTTCTTTTGAATATTATCGAAGTGAGACGGCGTGCGAGATAAACCAAGTCTAAGTTAAACCCAGGTTTAACCACTTTTGTAATAAGGCCAGGTTTTAACTGAGGTTTATAAAGGCACGGATAATGTCGTTCGTGTTGCAATGGTAAAAACAAAGTTCGGTAACTTTAAACGTGCCGTCGCTAAACTATAACCTATTCCAACGCAATAAACTTTTAACTCTTCTACAAAATGCATAGTCTTATGGTTTAGGAAATATTAGTCTATACCTATGAAATTGACGTTCTGCAGTACTGGCCATTTCAAATCAAAATAATTTTTGTTTGGCTAAGAATTCTAATTTCAAATTAATATTATTTTAAAAACATGTTTTTTTTTTCCAAAAGTAGTCATTTGTTTATTGATTAGTGTTACATTTTCATCGCATTTCAATCTTTTTCGTCATCATGGATACGTTAAAAATTCGAGTAATTATGGAATATGAGTACCGTCGTGGCAGCAACGCGGCACAAGCGGCACGCAACATCAACGACGTTTACGGAGCTAACACTACAAACCAACGCACCACCTGTTATTGGTTTGCTCGCTTCCGTTCTGGAAATTTCGACCTGAAAAATGAACCTCGCGGTCGTCCGAAGACTTTGGTCGACAATTACGAATTAAAGGCGATTGTGGAAGCTGATGATACACAATCTACGGCTGAATTAGCAGCAGCTTTCGACGTTAGCGTCAAAACAATATTGGTCCATTTGCGTCAAATTGGCAAGGTAAAAAAGCTTGACAAATGGGTGCCCCACGAACTCAATGATCGCCAGCGCGAAGTACGCGTCGAGACGTGCCTTGCACTGCTCAACAGACACACAAATTAAGGAATTTTGAACCGCATTGTTACCTGCGATGAAAAATGGATTCTGTTTGATAACCGCAAGCGCTCAGCAAGTTGGTTGGATCCTGGTTCAGCACCTAAACAATGCCCTAAACGAAAACTTACCCCTAGAAAAGTGATGGTCACTGTTTGGTGGTCTAGCGCCGGTGTGATTCATCACAGCTTCTTACCAAACGGGGTGAGCATTATTGCAGATGTGTACTGTGAAGAACTGAACACAATGATGGAGAAGCTGGCACATCTCCAACCAGCATTGGTCAATCGCTCGTCTCCGCTGCTCCTGCACGACAACGCGCGACCTCATACTGCACAGCAGACGGCCTCCAAGTTGCAAGAACTGGGGTTGGAAGCTCTCCGTCATCCGCCCTACTCACCAGACCTTGCGCCTACAGACTACTACTTTTTCCAGAATTTGGATAACTTCTTGGCGGGAAAAAAATTCAATACCCGAGAGGCAGTACAAAATGCCTTTGAAGAATTTGTTGCCTCCCGACCAGCTGATTTCTTTAAGAAGGGCATCAATAAACTGCCACTGCGTTGGCAAAGATGCATTGATTGCATGGGTGATTACTTCGATTAATACAAATAAAAAATACATGAAAAAAAATCGTTTAAATTTTTTCATACAAAACGGCAATTTCATAGGTAAAGACCTATTATATTAAATAACTTATATCGTTTGTTTCTCGCATTCAGTCGTAAATCTTACATTTTTCTGATCATAATCTTTTAGGTCAGTAAATACTTATAATTTTTACAATTTCTTTCTGAAAGCACTTACGTCCTTCCGAAGCCGAGCATGGTGAAGCGTCAATGTCTTTTTCAATATAAAAAATAAAATAAAAATAATTTAGGATTTATCAATATAATAGAATAGGTTAGTGTTTCAAATTAAATATTTTAACTTCTCAATTGATGAATCCTCGCACCATATCTGTAGACGCAGCGCCCCATGTATCGAGTCTCTCTTGAGATTTCTCGCAAGGGCCAATAGATGGCGTTAGCGAGTGAGCAGAGCTTTTTCTTAACGAGGTATCTTCCCTTATCCCTGGGTCTGAGTGGGTTCTCTGGATTGTCAAGGTACATGGGCATGTTTGCTGCTAATAATTCTCTGGTAGTGGTTTGTCGAGGATTCATCAATAGGGAAATTGGTTTATTTTGAGGTCCGTCATTACACATAAGACATAGGTTGTCATTTTAAATTTTCTTACAATCTTTACAAAGGTACAGGCTATTTACACGCCTCACCACAAGGGTATGACTCATCATGGGTATTTTGAAATTCGAAATATGTACTTGTAATTTTTGATCTCATTTTTATCAATAATTTATAAAAGTGGTTTTAGAATTCTTAGGTTTTTTAATGACAAATTGTCGAAAATGTCTCCTCTATGGCCGGGTGTAAAGTCTACTAACGATTAAAATATAAAAATGTCCCCAAATTATGAAACAAACTTTTACTATTTTCCTATAACACTTTTTTGATTAAGGGGTTCGTTTGTGGGCACGCCACGATAGTGGCGGTAAGTCCCCTCTTTTAGGATCGGCTAGAGAGGCGCCACGGCGCGCGGCGTCCTCACCTTCCGTCTGACGCAGGTCCTCACCGGACATGGTTGTTTCGGGAGGTACCTGTCGTGACGAGTGAGTCACGAAGTAGAAGGTAAATGATCATACTAAATATTTTTAGAGCGAAACGTGTAACAAACTAGTCATACATAACAATTTAATGGCAACACCAAACCCATAGAGTAATCACCAAAGTTACAGAACATTTATAGTCTGTGGGACTTGCTTTGCCGCTTCATTTTAGTAATTTAGGCGCGCAAGACGCAAGCTATGAAAGTGGTTATTTCAATGAGTGTAAAGTAAAGTGATTAGTGTCCTGATGGAGGCGTCCAACCTGGTGGCGACTCATCTAGGAGAAATATAAGCTAAGTGGTATCACTAAAGTAGTGGTTTAGAGGTTCCCCACCTAAATACCTAGACTCTAGATTCCCTTACTTCGTAGGAGATCTTGGGTGTCGTTAACTTATGCGATCTTCGATGAAGTCGAGGAGCTTGGCATCTGTTAAATTAAGAGGTTTTCGTGGAAGGCGAGAACCTCATGAAAATGAGACTGGGCGAAAGGCCGTGATCAGTCTGGTAGGAGAACTTCGGTGCTGCGAATCCGAAGTCTCTACCAATGGCGCTAGTTGAGTGTACACGATAGTACATTGCAATAGTGACATGCCATGAGTTCTGATGTGCACACAGATACATTGAGATGTTATCTGCAAAGAGGCTGCGGAAATTAACTCTCTAATAACCAATCTTCTACGATGATGAATTCGTAGTTGTATTTAACTAATTAAGCAAATGTGAAGTATAGGTATGACGTTGCTGCTGTACTATGACTTCACACACAAGACGACACCGGAAATGTTTAGGTATTTATGCATGTTGAAACACAGTGTATAAAATGGTGGGAATCAATTTAATTTTAACTACAGATGGTGAGCTGAATCATGGTACGAGCTAGTAAGAACTGTAAGCAGATTTAAGCGAAGCAAACAATCCCAGACAACTGAAGATTCCTCTCGGAGTAAACCCCAGGTACATCTCATTCTCCTAACAATTAACTATTCTAAATAATCCCGTCGCCGCGCCGCTGCGGATGCCGTGGCGGTAGATATCGTGGTGGCGCGGCGACGGCGACAGTACCTGCACCGCATCAGACGGGAGGAAACGCCCGGATGCCACCATTGTGAGGATCGGCCAGAGGACACGGTGGAGCACACTGTGGAGGTATGTCCCGCTTAGGCGGAGCCTCGCCGTGTACTCGTAGCGGCGATCGGCGGCGGCGACCTCTCACGTCCGGCCCTGGTGCAAGCCATGGCCCGGGGCGAGGAGGAATGGGACGCCGTCACCTCCTTCTGCAAAGCAGTGATGCTAGTGAAGGAGGTGGCGGAACACGAGAGGGAGAGAACCTCTCGTCCCAGCCGCCGCGGGAGGCGCTCCGGGCGTCGGGGGCCACGTAATGGCTTCCGGCCACCGTAGACGCGGGCCTGTGGACGAGGTGAGTGATGGGCTAGCTCGCCGTGCGTCCGTCTTATGACGACGACCGGCCGTGTCGACGGCGCGTTCGTGTTCCACGCGCGCCTCAAAGAGATGTCAGCATGGGAGGGGCCCGGCGGGGCTGCGGGATGTTGTAAGAGATACCGCGGCCTCGACATAAAGGGCTAAGAAGGAACATGGGTGGTATTTAGTCAGTAGAAGTCTGACACTCGCTATCGCTCTGCCCAAGAGCGGAAGGGGTTATTTAATGACTTGCCACCCGCCAAAAAAAAAAGGGGTTCGTTTGTGAAATATTAAGCTTTAAAAATATTTTTTTGTTAGACTCAAGTGTGGCTACCTAAACTGGTTGTGTGAGAAAAAAATTATGGTAGTTGAATATATAACGAAAATAAAAGTAGGCTTTACAAGTTTACGAGTAATAGTCGGCCAACTTATAAATGTACTTGTATAAAATATTGTCCTATACATGTGTCATCCATGTATGGGAGCGCAGGTCTTGAAACTGCAAATTTAAGTTTGTTTTATTTTTCAATAAAAATCATCGTTCGGATGCAGGTAGGCGGGGTGGTTAATCAGTTTAGTAAGTTCATAATATTTTGATAGGCAACTACGGAACCCTACATTGTGCGTGGTCCGACTTGCACTTGGCCGGTTTTGCACTTTTTTCTTACTCTACAGCGAACCTAGCTCGACTTCAACAGATACCAACAGTATATGTATTATAGGACACTGTACCTTTCATTTGAGATTTCTTTTAGTCATATCAAACTACTTATTTGTCACAAAATTTTTAGTCCGTTTTTGAGAATGGCCCATAAATCACATATGTACTTAAATAATAAAATAAAACCACTTTACGACTCAAATTGTAATCGCCAATATCACAAAAAGTGTTTTTTTCAACATCAGATATTTTCATAAAATCTAGTGATAGGCAATGTTTTTTTACCAAAAATGTTAAGGATTAAAGTGGTTCTGTGGAGTGTTGCAATATTTGCATCAATAGTCAGTTCAGCATCATCAACACCTGAGGCTCCTCCTCTCTCTGAGGGTAAAAAGTAGGTACGCAAAATTGTTTAACACCTACTTTTAGTAATTGATTTAACTCAAGTGTTAACCAATCCATCTTCGACACGAGTATCGGTAGGTAGCTGTAATTTATACCATGATTCACTATGTAGTCAGGTCAAATTAGACCAGAAAATAGGGGTAAGCCCGCCTCACTATTCCCAAACCACTGCTCCTGCAAGCCAGAATCAACAGTGGCGACCACAAGAAAAGCGCCGAGACAATGAAGCTCGACGAAGTCCTAGAGAAATGATTTAACTTTCTTGGATCCCGCAACGAAATTAATCAGAAAAGAATAGCGGAGGAGTAGGAAAAAATAGGGGTAAGGTTACACTAATTCCCACCCGGCTGAAATTGGTATAATTGTTCAAACACTATTATAAATGATATGTAGAAAGTCCTCACCAATCCGACAACTGGAAAAAAAAAATTCGAGGTCAAAGGCTCAGACCAAGAAAAAAAGGAAGACGGAGCACCACGAACATCAACATTGAAGCCACAAACCACGCGCCAACTAGTAAAACATACACGCTCACGCACACACCTACATTACAACCACGCTCATTTCTTCTAGTACGTCACGAGATATCGTCTAGTTAACAACGATACAAAATATAGAATTATACCGTCCTGGGCCTGCAGTCTGTACAAAGATAGCGATCGATTTACGACAAAATTCGGTCGCAAAGCGTGTGCGTTTCGACCGCGCGGCCACGACGTTTTTTTTTTAAAAAAACCTGTTCCAAGTTTATGTAAAAGTTTGTAAAAGTGGATTCCCAAAACCATAAATTTGTCAAAGTTATGGTTACAAAGTTATAAGGGTTTGAACGTGGCCGCGCCATCGAAACGCGGAGAACCGCGCGGCCACGGAGATCTTTAAAACTAAGCGTTGCAGAGATCTGCAATTTAGGTAAATAACAGATTCAAAATGTAAAAAATTTGTAAAAATATAGAAAAAAATCCTAGGTTTACATTTTAGGAGCTGTAACACTGAAACCCCATGGCCGCGCCATTGAAACGGTGAAAACCACGTTATCGCCGATATCTCGCTGAAAAAGCATCGTAGAGGTCTGGAGTTTCTTGTAAAACATAGATTTGAATTTGTCAAATCATGTAAAAATACAAAAAAAAAACCCTAGGTTTATATTTTAGGTGCTATAAGACTAAAACGCCATGGCCGCGCCATTGAAACGGTGAAAACCACGTTATCGCCGATATCTCGCTGAAAAAGCATCGCAGAGGGCTGAAGTTGTTTGTAAAACAATGATTTGAATTTGTCAAAAATTGGAAAAATACACAATAAAATTCTAGGTTTATATTTTAGGAGCAGTAAGGCTAAAACCCCATGGCCGAAACGGTGAAAATCACGTTATCGCCGATATCTCGCTGAAAAAGCATCGTAGAGGTCTGAAGTTTCTTGTAAAACCAAGATTTGAATTTATCAAAATTTTTAAAAATACACAAAATAATCCTAGTTTTATATATCAGGAGCTGTAGTACGATATCGTTTAGAACCTTTGTTGTTTCGATAGGGTGACCATGACTTTGTGTTAACAGAAAACTTTCCACCTATTGCATTTCCCTAGAAATTATTTCTCAAGGATTCTAAATTAAATTAAAATGAAACGATAAGGTACAAAAACATATATGTTTATTTCTTTAAAAATCACATAAATCACAGATTGTTTACTTAAACTAAGATTTTTTAAATATATATATATATATTATTTAACATCTTAATCATCTATTAGACCATATAACAATAAAATACTAAAATATATATAAATTTACTTCTTTAATAATCACATAAATCACAGATTGTTTACTTACACTAAGATATATATTTCTGACAAAATCACAGATTATTTACTTACACTTAGCTTTTTTTTTAAATTATATAATTATTTAACATCTTAATCATCTATTAGACCATATGTAAGATTATGTATTGTCATACCTTAATAAAACAAAAAGACTGGTAGGTGCTGTGGAATATGTTCCCCCGGCTGTAGGCCCGATTGGCCATTACAAGTGTCACTGCTTAAGTAATTCCAGAATGATCTGTTATGACGATAATAAAACTGGAATACACGACAGTTCTGAACAACCTATGACAATACATAATCTTACATAATATGGTCTAATAGATGATTAAGATGTTAAATTTTAATAATTATATAATTTAAAAAAAAAACATAGTGTAAGTAAATAATCTGTGATTTTGTCAGAAATATATATCTTAGTGTAAATTAACAATCTGTGATTTATGTGATTATTAAAGAAGTAAATATATATATATTTTAGTATTTTATTGTTATATGGTCTAATAGATGATTAAGATGTTAAATAATTATATAATTTAAAAAATCTTAGTTTAAGAAAACAATCTGTGATTTATGTGATTTTTAAAGAAATAAACATATGTGTTTTTGTACCTTATCGTTTCATTTTAATTTAATTTAGAATCCTTGAGAAATAATTTCTAGGGAAATGCAATAGGTGGAAAGTTTTCCGTTAACACAAAGTCATGGTCACCCTATCGAAACAACAAAGGTTCTAAACGATATCGTACTACAGCTCCTGATATATAAAACTAGGATTATTTTGTGTATTTTTAAAAAAATTGATAAATTCAAATCTTGGTTTTACAAGAAACTTCAGACCTCTACGATGCTTTTTCAGCGAGATATCGGCGATAACGTGATTTTCACCGTTTCGGCCATGGGGTTTTAGCCTTACTGCTCCTAAAATATAAACCTAGAATTTTATTGTGTATTTTTCCAATTTTTGACAAATTCAAATCATTGTTTTACAAACAACTTCAGCCCTCTGCGATGCTTTTTCAGCGAGATATCGGCGATAACGTGATTTTTTACCGTTTCAATGGCGCGGCCATGGGGTTTTAGTCTTACAGCTCCTAAAATATAAACCTAGGTCCTTTTTGGGTATTTCCAAAAGTTTTGACATATTTAAATCTAGGTTTTACAAGAAACTTCAGACCTCTACGATGCTTTTTCAGCGAGATATCGGCGATAACGTATTTTTCACCGTTTCAATGGCGCGGCCATGGCGTTTTAGTATTATAGCACCTAAAATATAAACCTAGGGTTTTTTTTTGTATTTTTACATGATTTGACAAATTCAAATCTATGTTTTACAAGAAACTTCAGACCTCTACGACGCTTTTTCAGCGAGATATCGGCGATAACGTATTTTTCACCGTTTCAATGGCGCGGCCATGGCGTTTTAGTCTTATATCACCTAAAATATAAACCTAAGGTTTTTTTTTTGTATTTTTACATGATTTGACAAATTCAAATCTATGTTTTACAAGAAACTCCAGACCTCTACGATGCTTTTTCAGCGAGATATCGGCGATAACGTGGTTTTCACCGTTTCAATGGCGCGGCCATGGGGTTTCAGTGTTACAGCTCCTAAAATGTAAACCTAGGATTTTTTTCTATATTTTTACAAATTTTTTACATATTGAATCTGTTATTTACCTAAATTGCAGGTCTCTGCAACGCTTAGTTTTAAAGATCTCCGTGGCCGCGCGGTTCTCCGCGTTTCGATGGCGCGGCCACGTTCAAACCCTTATAACTTTGTAACCATAACTTTGACAAATTTATGGTTTTGGGAATCCACTTTTACAAACTTTTACATAAACTTGGTACAGTTTTTTTTTAAAAAAAAAGTCGTGGCCGCGCGGTCGAAACGCACACCGCAAAGCTATAACGATGCGGATTTAAGGTGGACGTGAGCCGGACGCGACCCGCCGGTATTAGCTACCAACTTAAATCCGCATCGTTATAGCTTTGCGACCGAATTTTGTCGTAAAGCGATCGCTATCTTTGTACAGACTGCAGGCCCTGTGCAGTCAAAACTTGCAAAAACAACACTAAATTAAATAAAAAATCTCACGGAATAACATTCTTCCACTTGTAAGTACTTGAATTATCATCGTTTTTTTAACTAATTAATTTTGTAAGTCAAAACAAAAGCAATGACGTACACTCCGAGGGTTGCCATAATTTAATTTCAAATTAAAAATAAATAAATATGATTTCTTAATTCGATATTTTTTTTAATACTACCGCAGCCTCTTAAAGGCATGAAGAAGCAAATGAGGAAGAAATAAGTTTGGAGTTTCTTCAAGAAATTAAAGATGATACAAAGGAACTTGGGAAAAGACTAAATGTGGCAGAGTTTGATGATTATAAATATTTGATAATAGGTTATACCACACGACAAAGGCACATTACATTTCCAAAATTAAATGTGAAAAAGTAGTAGCTTAGTAGCTTATTAGCTACAGACAGACATGATTTTCACAAATTAATTAATCTTAAAAATAAAGGTGGACTGTGTTTTTCTTCCAAGGATGTAAGTATTCGACATCTGTTTGGTGTGCGAAATTATTATTAGTGAAATAGCAAAAGAGAATATTAGTTTAGTAAAGGAAAATCAGTACAAATATATAGAAACGAAAATAGAATCGTTTATAGGCAAGGATAAAATTTTTGAAAACCTGAATCTTAAGCATAATTTTGCCGGTAATGAGCACAAAGTTAATTTAATTAAATGTTTTATTGAAAAATACTTAAGCATACGGTTGCACCACATTTCTAAATTGGAGACAATTTCACTAACAATGAAATCGAAAAGACAGCAATTTAAAAAAAAAAACTCAACAACAAGGTTTTTAAAAGGTCTTGGTATGTGAAGTTAAAGTGAGTTTTGATATACTTAAATTAAACATTTAGGTATATCAAATTACCGTCACTTTAAAATAAGATTCGCAACCGTAACAAATGTGACTTTACTAAATAATAATGATTAAAATCACCAATACAACCCTCAGTTCATAAAGGTTCCTTGAATGCTTTTTTCATCAAATAGTCGCTCAAAGAACTTTTATGCACTGTGAAGGCGGTTGTATTAATGATTTTAATCATTATTACTCGATAAAGTCACTTTTGTTACGGTAGCGAATCTTATTTTATTTAACATACATTCTGCCAGTGATCAGCAAATTGCAAAAAACGTAAACATTTAAATTTCGCGGGCTACCCTGAAGGATTCACATTTATTTGTTAGAAATATTTAACATGGAAGCAATCTCATTTTTTTTTTTTTCGTTTATTTTATAGAAATGTTTAAGGTGTAAGCGCGACCTCACTATTGTTTTTTTTAATTAGTTGTTGTTAATTTGATAGAAATGATTAATGTTCATGCTCCACGAAGTTCGAATTTTCTAACGTTTTTTTGCAATTTTCCGGTCAGTGCCAGGTTGTATGTTAAATTAAATAAGATTCGCAACCGTAACAAATGTGACTTTACTAATTAATAATGATTAAAATCCCCAATACAACCCTATTTTATTTTACACACAACCTGACACTGTCCGGCAAATTTCAAAAAACTTAATAGATTTTTAATTTTGCGGTCAACCTTCAAGGATTCACCTTAAGATGGAAACGATCTCATAAGTTTATTTTTGATAATAAAAGTACATCTTTTTATACTTAATTGTTTTTTTACGGAAGTAGTTTTCCCGACAACTTGAAATTTTTATAGAGGTTGATAAACTCTGCCCTACAATTAATAACTTGCTATACTAATATTATTTATTGCAACCCTTTGACACACACAGACAGACAAAAAGTTGACTCACTTTAGTTGTAGTATTCGTGGCGCTCCGTCTTTCTTTTTTTCTTGGTCTGAGGTCAAAGGTCACAAAAACAGGTTTTGCGTGATTCATACCCAAATTATTAGTGAAAATGGTACGGATCGACTCGTGAGATACAAAAAGTTCAACGGCTATCTCTCTCAAAGTTTAATGACGAATTTCATTTGCTATTTCCTTCACTTTTGTGATGTTAACTCTAGTTGCAGACGTTGATTTCCTACCAGAGCGAGGCTAATCTTCCATCACATCTCGACCGCTTTTGAACGCTCTTACCGCTCGTAAGCACGTGTTTTTGATAAAGTCGATACCTACACTGTAAGCCTTCTGTAACATTTTCCGTGAATCGACACGAAATTCCATTGGCGATGCATAATTTAAGACAAACTCTTTGTTCGATGTTTTTATCCATAATGAAATTCGCTATACACACTACATAATGATTTAACTAAACCCAGTACTGTATTTAATATAACTAACAGATGTAACTCAAACTCCGCGCCAAAATGGTGCGAATCTAACAACAAAACAAATCAAGAATTTGAATTTGGAACCATAAGCAAATCATCAATAGGCATGACGAAAGATTTTGAAATCCCCTTCCGTAATGTGGGTACATCTTTTTTATTTACGAAAAATCCTTTATTTCAGTAATAAAGTAAAGTTTAACGAAGATATAAGCCATTTTTGAAAAAAAAATTAAATAGAGCGCGAAAACAGCTCGCAGTGTCATGGCGTCGGGTCTGACGTCACGCATAAGTAAACATGGAAATGTCAAAGCGCAGCTAGAGGAAACTAAAACAAACATTACCATAATTCGAGTGTTAAAAATGAATAACAAAGTTTATAAGTGGTGTGCGGTGCCTCAGTGTGAAAACACATCAATAGCAATAGTTTTAGCATTACATATTTGAATGTCCTCACTTGCCGTTCCATCTCACTTTTGACATTGGCAGAATAGTCGACATCGGCTTCAATTGCCATTCAACAAAAATAGAATATTTGAATGTCAAAAATGTTGTCCTCTGGACCTGCATAGCTGACCCGGTGATTATGATAGTAGGTTGTTACTATGAGAAAAGATACTACATGCTTTGTAGTTACAGAAATTTACTCCTTTTGTTGGTTATTAACTCAGTAGCAAACTTTTATTACAAGTTGTGAAGGAGATAACGTCAAAAATAAACTGACAAGTTTATTGTAAAAATAACATAAGAAAGTGAAAATAAACTAAACTCCTACAAGCTCAAAACGAGTTTGTTGTATTTTTATAGTGTTAGATACTTACAGGGAGGTTTTCACATTTCGGAACTCGGACGAGCAAAATTCTTTATTTGACCCAAGGAAATCGCCCAACATCAGTAAATCTATCCTGGGCAAATTTGAACTGTTTGCTTTTACAAAGCCTGATTCCATTGCTAAAGATGTTCACAAAGTATTGTAGTAACAAAAAAAATATCCAAATGCGTAGGTAATCGGCAACAAAACAACACAGTGAGCTAGTGACAGCTAGTGATGTTTACATTGGCGTGACGTAGTGCGCTATGATTGGTGTTTCAATCAAAATGGCCGATATCAGTATTTTAATCTTTTATTTTATTAAAAATCTTACTAATCTTAATTTTTTAAATAAAACTAAATCAGTGTTTTAAATCCTTCTCGTATGTAATTTCCCCTAATATCATTAAATCATTGATTCTTTGACTATGTCGTCACGCCTATTGCCGATACTTTTTTGACTGAATGTAAACTACGTGCTTAGGTTACACACTTTTTTTTTTTTTTTTTTTACTTTATATATTTTAGATAACTTTAATTCAAGATTATTGAGAAGTTTGTGTGTACATTACAACAATTAACTGAGGTACATAATTAAAAAATACAATAAAGAGTTTTTATTATTTTATTCTCAGCAATTATGGATGCATTGGATCCGAATTCGCGGCGAGAACTGAACTCAATTCCAGAAACAGCGTTTATAAAAAAAAATTCGTTGGCGGAAGTAATTGTATCGTTTCTGAAGGAGCATACTTTGAAGGTGATAAAATAAATTTAGATGATTAAACATTTTGTGTATTATTGATCTTTTCCCGTTACTTTCTTGACAGAGCAGTACAGGGTTATTTCTAAAACACCGTTAACCTTGCAAGACTGTATTACTATCATCATTAACAACAACTTTTTTTCTATGACTTTTTACAAAACATAATACATTTACCAAAAACAAAAGTTCAAGATTTCGTTGTCCTATCTAACACATTTCAACTCTGTATTTTGCTGTACCTACAGTGCGCGACAGGCGTAGCTGTCGCGCACTGTCGTAACTCGCTACGCTACGATTACCCCGCCGCCCTTACCCTGCTCCCCTCGCTATTGTACTATAGTTTTCTTTTGCTTCGCAGACTTGGTAACATTTAGAGCGTACAATTTAAATATTTTAATTTTTGTAAGTAAATCGGATGAACTAAAATATGATGAATTTTTAAAAGTCATAGAACAAAAGTTGTTGATTATGATGTTAGCAACTTAGTCCTGAGAGGTTAACGGTGTTTTACAAATAACCCTGTATACGGGGCTACAGGTTAAGTCGACCTAGATCTTTTGAGAGGTTTTAGTTTTCATCATTTCTAGCTGATTTGACTATGAAATACCACCCCAAACCTAACCCATATTGAGATATTGGATGTTGATTATTTTTTAAATAAAATGAAGATTTTTTGTACAATTGTCCTTTCTCTCGGTTTTGTGCCTCTAATTTATAATGTTTTTGCTATTTTTGTGTAGAAGATTAGTTTGTTTATTACTCTCAACACAAAAAAAGCAGGTAACTGAACCAACTGGGTAGTAGTCGACGATTGAAAGTTTAGAAAATTAACAAATTTGTATATTTTTTTTTTTCTTTTAAGAATATTTCAAAAAATGTCTATGGCAGTTCTGCTAAAATCTACGTTTCTTCAGCCATCCAACAAGGTATAACAAGCTAGGGTATTATCACAATTCTTAGAAAAAAACTAAAACCTCTTAAAGGATCTAGGTCGATTTAACCTGTAGCCTTGTATACGTGGTGTACCTACTTACGCATATTAACGATTACAACTCTTTCAAATTTTTGAATCGATAGATCTCAAAAACGGTGGCTTTTAGAAATTAAAGTGTTTAGACGTTAAATGCCTGCTAAGGCAATCAAGTAGAAAACTGTGCAGTTTAAACTGTACCATCCGATCGTTATGATTTTTCGTAACTTTTGTAGCAGCCATTACAAACGTTGCGATACATCTTAACGATCGGACGGTAGTTTTAAACTGCACAGTTTTTGTAGTGCTAAAATCGGACCAACTACAGTTTTTCTCATTCACACATGTAGATTTATCATTGTTGTTTGAACTGTACCGTCCAATCGTAACGTATGTAGCAGCCTTTGCAGATTATTATATGATCTTTCATTTTGTTTGGGCTAATTTTATGATAAAACTTACCGTTTTGCTGAAAATCGCGAAAGCCCCGTTTTTGTGACCTTTGACCTCGAATATTTTTTATTCCAGGTGTCGGATCGATGGGGACTTTTTACATTTCATTTTTAGTGATGTTTTGAACATTCCTACGAATTTTCAGCCGAGTGGGAATTTGTGTAACCTTGGATGTCTAAATTGACCGGACTATATTTTGAAAGTTGGTGTCATTTATATACTGAAAAATAACTCATCCTCTCATAACTATACAATAGGTGTAAAAGGCGTGCCAGTTACATAAATACTCGGGATTCAGTTGGTCGGTCTGATTCGAAAAAAGGACTCGGCACCACTAGTCGACAAAAAATAATACCTACTGAATCTTATTAGATACTCTTGCTCATTGTTTTAGGTCTGAAGAGGGAGTGCAAGTAACATTGGACACAACCCTTGCTTTCTACAACATGTTTATACAATGTATTGACTCACCGATGCCATCCAAGAAGTAAGTAACATGAACACAGTTTTTTTAAGGGTTCCGACTTCCGTACCTCAAAAGGAAAAAACGGAACCCTTATAGGATCACTTTGTTGCCCGTCTGTCCGTCCGTCTGTCTGTCTTTCTGTCTGTCTGTCAACACCCTTTGTCTCAGGAACGCGTGGAGGTACCAAGCTGAAATTTATATCGAACTAGCTAGTCCCGGCATGCCTTTATCTCTTACAACATTCCGCAGCCCAACCTTGCCAGCCATGCCTTGCAATGCCCTTTTTATTAAAACCAAGCGTGAAATCAAATATCGGTCAAAACTTAGAACGGTGAAGTGTAGATTCTTGACGGCGCGAGTGTCACTGGCTACATTAAAATTAAAAAAAAACATAGAAATTTGAGAAATTTGGGGGCCATATCGCGGATTTAAAAAAATAAAAAAGTCATTACCAGCGAGTAGAAATAGAAATTCAAAGGCACAAAACCTATAAACCAACACAAAAGTTAAATGAAACGGGATCAACGAAAGATCAAACGCAAAATAACTTAAAAGATGGAAAAAAAAAAGTTAAAAAACTAAAAAACCCGACTGAAAAAACTGAAAAGCAAAAAACAAGCACATTTTTAATTAAACAAATACAAACACAGCAGGCGGGGTTCAAGTTTTGTTTAATTTAAAATGTGCTTGTTTTTTGCTTTTCAGTTTTTAACTTTTGTGTTTGTTTATAGGTTTTGTGCCTTTGAATTTCGGTTTCTGCTAGCTGGTAATGGTTTTTTTTTTTTAATTCACGATATGGCCCCCAAATTTCTCTTATGTTTTTTTTTAATTTTAATGTAGCCAGTGACACTCGTGCCATCAAGACGAATCCACACTTCACCGTTCTAAGTTTTGACCGATATTTGATTTCACGCTTGGTTTTAATGTTTTTAATTAAAGGGTTTTCCAATAAGAGGTGTTATTTTTATTTTCAAAGAAAAATGCTATTTTTTAATGTAAATGATCGGATGTTTATTTCATTGAGATTTCATTATAAAGAGGAAGGTATGCCGTTAATAGTGGAAAATAACATTAGGCATATCACCACCACGACCACGCTGACATGACCATATACTTTTAATTTTATTATTCTTTTTATTTATCTATAATATGTATGTATTTAGAAATATATAAGTATGTTTATCAGTTGTCTAGTACCCATAACACAAGCTCTGCTTAGCTTGGGACTAGATGGCGTTGTGTGATAGTTGTGGAATAAAAAAAAAAAAAAAAAAAAGTTCATGACCAAATCGCAAAGTGGCTGCCCTACTTATGTCCTCGATAGCCTCGCGAATTCCATCTTTGAGGTCTTGAATCGACGCTGGGCTGTTGGAGTAGACCTTCTCTTTCACGTGGCCCCAAAGGAAGAAGTCGCAAGGTGTTAAATCACAAGATCGCGGTGACCAATTGTGATCACATCTTTTCTCGTTACCCGTAACCGGAAACTTTTCCCTTAAAAGATGAATGGTTTCGATGCTTCTGTAGCACGTAGCGCCGTCTTGTTGAAAGTAAATGTTGTCCAGATCAATACCATCCAATGGGCATTGTTCATATTTTTTTAAATGTTGTAATTGAAAAACCATTTCGAGGAATAGCGTTACTGATCATTACGGACTAAATAATCATGAAAAATATTCATATCTTACTGATATTTTTAATAAAATACGATTGACCTTGTTTGCCCTTCAAATTACGTCAGCTTTGGCAGTACAGTTTTGTATCATTGCCTCGGAAAATGAAAAGTAAGTGGCAAGTATTGTCTACCATCTGTCAAGTGTAATCATTGTCATCTTTAACCCTAGAAAGATAATCTACGTCCGCGAGACGTATCGTGAAATTAAATTTCGTTGTACATTTTTTATTATAAATAGCAGCGTGCTAGCTGCGCGTGATATATAAATGTAATTATTATGTGTCTAATATGCCTAATAAATGTTATTATTATCTGTTTAATATTTTATACTTAATTGTTAAGATTAATCTATGAATTTACTAAATGATTTTTATAACATACTTATTTTTCTATAAGTCAATCGCTGATTGCCTTGAGAAGACCTTCCAAGACAGTAGAATCCATTCTGAAACTTATAAATAAACGTCTTAATAGGGGTGAAGTCTATCCCACTTCTGATGTTAGAAATTATGTATATATATAAATATGTAGCTAGATGTATGTAAATATCTAATCTTCTTTACTTATTAGGCATTAAAGGGAAATATAAACAACAGGATTAAATTCATAATAACATTATACTTAGCTTGTTGTATATAACAACCAACTATCGTAGTAATGTATATAACATAACGCTACGATATAATTTACCAACCACATCAAATAACTAGTTAATAAGACCTGTATTTTAAATACACCAATCATCATAATAACATTACAACACAAAATTCATAAATCTAATCTAATATAAATATACATCATCATTTACAATAAATCAACAATAATCAGAATAATATCATACCTTAGATGTTAACACCTTGAAAATCGAAGAGCAACTGAGCCGCTCCACTGTGGCTCCGCCCTTTTATACCCGTTAACAAATAAGTATAATTCACAAGTGACAGTTAAATCAAATCAGCGATTGACTTATAGAAAAATAAGTATGTTATAAAAATCATTTAGTAAATTCATAGATTAATCTTAACAATTAAGTATAAAATATTAAACAGATAATAATAACATTTATTAGGCATATTAGACACATAATAATTACATTTATATATCACGCGCGTCAACTCAGGCGGCAGCTGGAGCTTGCGCTAAGCAGCAGTGGCACTACGGTAAGTACGTTCAAATTAAAGATATACCTATGTCGTACGTCCGCGAGACGTATGATTATCTTTAATGCAACTTTTGCAATTATTTGAACTGATTGTTTATTGTTATTTACACTTGTGTATTATTATTTTCAGGTATTCATTGTTGGATAGTTCTCATATTGAGAACTTTTTATATCAAAATGAAAAGGAATCGTCAGTAGAATCTGAAAGCGAATGCGAAGATAACCTCATAGAAGACGATGTGCAGTGACACTGAAGACGAATTCATAGATGAAGCTGTGGATAAATCCGAAGATTTTGCTAAAGCCCATTCGGAGTATACTGTCAACCAAGCTGCGCCTTCTGATAGCCGCATAATTATTACTTCTCAGCGCACACTCAAGAGCTAAAAATAAGCATTGTTGGGCCACAGGCAAGAGTCGGAAGTCAGGATAGAACCTCAGGGGCTGCTTGTAAGAGATACCGCCGCCTCGACATAAAAGGCTAAGAAGGAACATGGGTGGTTTTTAGTCAGTAGAAGTTTCAAACTCCCTTTCACTCTGCCCAAGAGCGGAAGGGGTTATTTGATGATTTTCCACCCGCCAAAAAAAAAGAAAAAAGGGTAGAACCTCAGCCTGTCTGGGCTGCAGGATGTTGTAAGAGATACCGCGGCCTTGACATATAGGGTTATGAAGGAACATGGGTGGTTTTAAGTCAGTAGAAGTCTGACACTCCCTTTCGCTCTGCCCAAGAGCGGTAAGGGTTATTTGAAGATTTCCCAACCCAAAAAAAAGGTTAGAACCTCGGCAAAATTGTTCGATCAGCTAGAGGAACAACGTTTATTTAAGTGGTGTAAAAGTACAAAATATAAAGACTGAAAGTGATTTTATATGTTCCTATAGAAGACAAGTTCAGTTTTTGTTAATTTGTAAAGAAGTTTACGATTTTTGTTTGTAATTTGTCAATTAAACTTTATTATTTTTATTTTATCGTTTTATTTATTTAAATAGAATACAAACAATTATATCAACCTTTAAGGCATGATAATACTTCCGTAGGCTTGCAAAAAACTCTTAATTAACTAAGGTACGTCTGACAGACGTATGATTAACTTTTACGCTAGTTGCTATATTATGATTATCTTTCTAGGGTTAACAAAACTATCGCTCATTGTGGTTCAGGAAAACGAACAAAATGTCACCGCGTCGATTGTTAACGTATTAACACCTTCAAAAACCACTTTCCGTTTACTGTTTCGGTCGAAATTTCGAAAAATATGCTTGTATTTGTAAATAAGACATATTCGATTATGTATGACGTCTATTGACACTTTGATTGACAGATGTGAGATGGATGACGTCGTGTTGACAGATATAAATTTTTAATTATGTATTAATGAGGCAACGGCACAATCTTTTGAAGTATGACGTCACCTACCTTAATTTTTTTTTTTTTTTTAATAACTTTTGAGCCAATACCGTAATCAAAATATTCAAATTAGTTTCTCAAAATGGTCTATATTTTCAAAAAATAAAATAAAATCTAATAATTAAGAATTTTAGACAATCCCCATTCAATTTTAATTAATGGCGTAGTTTCTACTTGTCAAATGTCAATTGAAGCTGAAATTACAGCTTCAAAAGTGACATCCCGAAATAGCGGGCTATTTACAATAACACCTCATATTGGAAACCCTGTATTTGTTATTTCTGTATATTGTTGCCGGTTGCATAGATATGATGAAAAGATTGCTACGTATTCCATCATTTTCATATCTTTCAAGCTTGTCTTACGCTCATGGTTTTATAAATTTTCTCCTTGAGTTTAAGGGGAATGCATTATTTCCAATATTAAAAAATAATTTAATAGCTATATTTTTGTAATTGGGCTCTATGTTGCACTTGAAATGATTTGTCACGTTATCATGGTTGTATTTGTCCTAACCCTATGACGTGATTGATTTCGCTATGAAAAACTATCAATAAAATTTTACACTGATAAGCACATTGCTGTAATAAATTTTGAATAATCTGCCAACATCATTTCGATATTGCTCTTGAAAAACACGAAAACACGTCGTTTCTGTCGCTCATCGAATAAGCTCTTAAGTCTCACTCTAAAGGAGCTTGTAATAAAATTCCCTATTAAATAGTAATTACTTAACCCATAGATAGAATCCTTAATCATTAATTCTTTTTTATTTAGCTTTGCCCTGGAAAATTTTAAAACCTTCTTAAACAAACAGTCGAGATCGACTATGGGATACGCACCGCGATTTACAAGCAATCGAAAGTTTTTTGCCAACCTGTTAAGCTCTCAGAGTTTCAAAACGATGTTGGAAAACGATGAACAAAAACTCAGGCTAAATGTTTTAGAAAAAATGAAGTATTGTGACGGAGCTGTAAGGGACAAAAATATGCTGCAATTCATGTACGATCGAGAAGTAGACCAGACAAAACTGTGAAAAATATAGCGAATCGTTTTTGTTTGTTTCTTACTTATTCAACTCTCATTTTTGAGATATCAGGGGGGCACGACAGTGCCCCCGCCAAGTCGAGCAATAAAGCGGCACGGACAGCCGTACCACCCTTTTCTCGAACCAGTTCAAGCCATTTTCTACCGCCCATAACTTCGTTGTGAATAAAACTAGAAGCATGAATTTTTAGTAACCAATTAGGCATTGCATAAACACGGTTATTTCAAATTTCATTCTATTTGAACCATAAGTTCGTTAGCTTTGTCACTCACTCACTTACTGACTGACTGACTGACTGACTGACCGATCATCAAAAGTCTAAAGCACTTCTAGCAAACATAGAAGCTTCCAATTTAGAATACAATTAGTGTTTAGTGTATAAATCATGCAATGCATAAAAAAATGCAATTTCAAACACACTTCCTAGTTTCTCATTAAAGAGCACAAACTTTCCATATTTCCGTTCTGACTAACACATATATTTAGATATAGATTAATACCAAATGGTTTAAATAAGGAACACAAAAATTCATTATTTTTAATCTAAAATTTTAAAAGTAAAAGTTTCATTTGCTGTCGCGGACTTTTTTTTAGAACTTTTAAAGAGGAACAATCCTGTCTTACATTATATTTGATTAACTCAACTGTTTACGCAGCGCACGCAACGGAAGCCTTTAATAAGAACATTTTTTTCCCGTTTTTGCAACATTGTTCAATTATGCTCCGTTCCTTTTGGTTGCAGCGTGATAGAACTTTTAATCTTTCTCGAATTTTGATAAATGGACTATCAAACACAAAAAGAATTATTCAATTCCAACCAATAGTTCCTGAGATATCTCCCTCCCAAGCGGCCGTAAGGCTTTTTTTTCCCACTTCTGTGACATTGTGACAAATTGTGACAAAAAAATTCAAATAAGTACCCCCCTAGGAAGCAGGCTGGGTCCATTCTATTTTCATTTCATAATTTAATATTCATATGAAACCCGCCTGCTTCCAAGTTTTGTTTAGTTTAAAAATGTGCTTGTTTTTTGCTTTTCAGTCGGGTTTTTTAGTTTTTTAACTACTATTTTTTATTTCCAAATTTTTTAGTTAAGTATTTTGTATTTGTTCTTTCGTTGGTCGCGTAAAATTCTTCGCAGATGTTTTTTTAACTTTTGTGTTTGTTTATAGGTTTTGTGACTTTGAATTTCTTTTCTTTTCACTTTATATCTTAGAGTGTATTTTGTATGTCCGCAAAAACCGAGGGCTTTTCAAAACTAGAAGCGATTTTCATAATTTAAATACTCGCAGTAAACACGAAATAGTAATACCCAAATTCAGATTAACGAAAACTAGCAAGTCTTTTCTTATAAACAGTATACGCTTTTATAAAAAGTTGCCTAAGTCAGTTATAGAACTGACCGATGGAAAGTTTAAAAACTACATTAAACGTGTCCTTATTCAAAAAGCATATTATAAAATCAAGGACCACGTCGAAGATAAAAAAGTTTGGCTTTAGCTTCTGCGCATGCGGCTTCCCTGGTAACTCTTAGCCGGTACAAAGTTGTGGGTGGATGTCTCTAACTATTCTCAATTTTATTATTTATTTTTTCTCTTCCATTAATTACTCTCTTTTACAGTGGTTTTTAATCATCCAGACGCCCTTTGGTACGAATAGTTACAGCACTGATATCAACATTTGTGCCTTACCTACATTACAAAAATTTGTTAATTGATATGCTAAGTACTTTTTTATTTTTACATTGTTTATAATTATATAATTTTTTATTATTGATTTGTGTCTGTAGTAACTCGAAAATGAACTTACACCTTACTATTGTATCGAGTCTGGTTCTTCTAACCAACATAACAGACAGAATGTGTTGCTGGGGAGTTTGTTCCGTCACTTCTTCTTTCCAGCTAAACACTAGGAAGTGCCGAAGGGTGGGCGTTTTGGGGGACTGTCTCTTGTAAATAAGTAGAGTAAAGTAAATTTTGACGTTCGAAAAGTGCTGATTATCAGCCTAATTTGAATAAATGACTTTTGATTTTGTTTTTTTTTTTTTTTTTAAATATTATATGTCATAAATGTAATCTCTTTTTCAAACCCTTCATTTCAATCGATAGTAATGGTTTTTTTTTTTAAATCCGCGATTTGGCTCTCAAAATCCGCAAATTTCTTTATTTTTTAATTTTAATGGCCAGTGACACTCGCGTCATCAAGACGAATCTAATACGGCCGCCACACACTCGACGAGTGGCATGGGAAGTAGCGAGGAAAGTAGGCAGACATAGTGTGGCCACTTTACTCGTCGTGCCGCACGTCATGCTCCTCGTCCTGCCCACTTGTCGGCTTTTGTACGCGAGTCAAAGGACCGGCAATACGAGCGCGAGTGGCTGGCCAACTGGCCACATAGGTACTCGCGCGGTCGCACTCGGTCAGTCTCGGTCGCAGTCCGCATCGAGCGCTCACGCAAGACGCACGCTTACACAGTTTTGGCATTTTCAACGACAATACTGAAAATCATGTCCTCGCCAAGCGTGGAGCTCGTGGCTTAATAAGAACTGCCACTCGGGTCGATCTTTAGGTTAAGCTGCGCTTGCCTAGGTCGATCTGTGGGTGGGTGACCGCCCATTACATACCGAGTTTCCTCCGTGCCTCGGAAAGCACGTTAAGCTGTTGGTCCCGGGTGCCAGTTATGAGGGAACAAAGAAAAGGACATACATACTATATATACATACATACACGCCAAACACATAACCCTCCTTTTGAGCGTAGGTAGAATAGATGTAAATAAAAGAAAAACTTAAAAAAAAACAAACCGAGTTGGTTCACTGCGGGACACCTTTCCAGCGGCATGTAGATCCTTCATCGATAAATCGATTCAAATCTTTGTGGTGGGGGTGGTTCTGATAGTTCAGAATGAAGTATTGTAACCATGCGAATCGTTTTAGATCTATATTATTATACTCTTTGCGTTTTAGCGTCGGTGTCGGTTCTAGTCCAGTCATTTATAGTCGAAAATGGCCTGAACTGGTTCGAGAAAAGGATGGTACGGCATTGCCGCTTTATTGCTTGCCGGCCGGGGAATTTTTCCGCAGATTGGGGTTTAAAATGCCTAAAATTACTGGACTATTCCACCTTTTATAGATGGCTTCTATTCGATGCAAATTCGATACTTCGATACTACACCATAAATATATTATTATCTGTGACAATTTAACAGCTGACGTTTGTCAATTTGCACTGTCACAGATAATGTGAAATTGCTTTTAGCAAGTGTTGCCAAGTGTTTTTGGAAAATTGTACCAAATCTGAAAAACGCGTTTTCTTCCTTTTTTAATCCATTATGAATAGGATTAAAGATTATTTTGTTTAGTTTATTTTATATGATAAGTAAGTGTATTAAATTATTATGATATGTTTGTATTTCATTTTATATTTATTCCTCAAAATGTTTTTAAATAATATGTAACTCATAATGACTTAAAATTATAAAACTAAATTCATCTGTGTTTTGAATTGACAATAATTCCACCAATTTCAAGGTGTCCCTGCAACAAATTGGTCTAACAAGGTTGGTGATAAAAATATAATCATGCGCGATTAACCAAGTGAGATCAAAATGATCATAAAACGAATAAACAATAGATAAACCACAGTTGACGAACACAGACATCAATTCTGTAATAACATACCTACTAAGGGCATTCGTTCATCATTTATCTCTAGTTGTTTGTAGTGCGTTTGTATTGTTTCGTGCTATGCGATAGCGGGCTGTGTATTTTACGTTTTACTAGCTGTTGCATGTGACCTTCGTCCGTGAGATTATTATAAAAGTATTACTTCTCTATTATAATTAGATTCTGTTAACAATTTCTAGTTTTTTATCTGATTTTCAGAGAAACCTAAGTTGCTCTTTTTAAGATCAGCTGTCTGGTAGTAAAAGTTCGATCAAAATAGGGTCAGCCATTTCGGAGATTAGCCGGAACAAATAGGTAAAAAAGGAAATGAAATACACAAGTGACCGACTTCCTAAAGTCAAGTTATTTCCCGCTTTAAGTGTTTGTGAAAGTCAGATGTTTTTTTTACCCGACTACCGCGAAGTCAAAAGGAAGAATACTGATTACTGATACGACGAGTTCCCTATTCTGAGGATCGCTGTACATCATTGTAAGAAACTATCACTCGACGTCGCGTGAAGCGACTAGTGCAGTAGGTGACGATGAACGTGTTATTAACCAAGCTACTAAACCGATTTTGGTGAAATTTCTCTGGGGAAACGAGAAGCCCATAGAAATATAAAAAAAAAACTATTTATTAGATCTATGGTGAACCGTAATTATCCATTCACACAAAAGAAAAAATTGCAGAGTAATCGGGGAATATAGGTACACAAAAAAATGCAGTGGTCCTCCGTTTTCGAAGTCGGTTAAATAACAGTTTTTTTCTGGTATTCACGAGCATCGTAGGAATTTGCTATTATCTGAACTTATATATATGCATTCAGTAAAAAGCTACCGAAAGCGTCAAACTTAGTAGCCCAATTCTGGGCCGACACAATTTAGATTGCTATCGACACGCTAAGGAGAAGAAGTGAAAAGCTCTTATTTTGATATTGCAAACAGACATTTCAATTTAAAATAATAGTACTATCAAGCAAGACTAGATTATATTATTGGTGTATTCTATCATTTGAGATGCGGCAACATTGAACAACACTATTGATAACACATATCACAATGTACCTATCAAACACTTTGTAAATGATTCGGTACATAATATAAAACGTGCGTAATAACTAGTTACAGTATCAGTAACTCAGTTAATTTTTATTCATTCAATAGATGCTTAGACTGTGATTTTTCAAATAGTTTTTACTTCATTAAGTTTTTACATTGAAGTTGGTTGTCTTCACCGAACTTACTAAGCTGACGAAATTTAGGATATAGTTAAGAAAATTATTTTGTGGCTCATTATTTTAAGTGTTTCTATCAGTAAAGGTTTTATCAGGTAAGTTACATACGCATTATTTATTTTTAAATTTGCCGCATTACGGTAGAATCGATACATATTCTAAATTTTATTTTATGTTAGAGATTATCTAGGTCCGTAACACAACAACAATAATTTACACTTTAGAACAACGTCAAGATCATGGCCAATATAGAGTCAGTCAGGGTCATTTGTTGTACATTATTTTATCAGTAATCTGTGTCTGTGATTACTTAATAATGTGTCAAATCTGTTGTTCATTATTTTTTTTTTTATTAGGTAATTGAACACACACGTATGTATTAATATTTGTTTGTTTAATTTTCACTCAACAATACAATCGCAATTAAGTAATATAATACAGCATAATTTAACAAAGTTTACCAAAACTTTAAAGTCTGTACATTAACTACAGGTTAATCAAATAAAATGGCTTCAGTACCTGAAGAATCAAAATGCATTGTGGAGACAAAAGATGGTCCTATTTGTGGATTTGTTGATAAAACTGATGAAGGAACTTATTACAAGTTTGGAAAAATACCTTATGCTAAACCACCCGTTGGCCGCTTAAGATTTTTGGTAAGTCATGTTTTGAAAAAAAAATACTTACTTTAGCTACCATTTTTTTATGTTGTTAGCTCTGCACCACTTCATCATCATCATCATTTCAGCCCGGAATCACCCAGTGTTGGGTAGGTATAGGCCTCCCCTCGTTTCTGCCACTCCTTTCTGAACTGAGTTAGGTTCTGAATCATACTCTATCGGCCATCTCCGCGTCTAGCCAGATGTCCTGCCCAACTCCAGCTTTTCGTACAACAGTGGATTTCAGTGTTGTGCACTCGGTCCCTATCTGTCTTACTAGTTCTACATACTTAATTTCTATAATAATAAGTAGTTAGGAATTACAATCTAAAAACTACAGTCCTATGTTCCATTTGTTAACTCGGGAAAAGATGAAATTTGGTAGTATCATCCAATTAGGGAGTGAAAGAACAAATCTTAATCTTATTATCTACATTCAGATTTATTTTTATTACATTTACATATTTATTTTAACTTGATGAAATTCTGAAAAAAAGGTACTAAGGCAGACTAACTTCCCAGTGAATCGAGGATAGTGGAGAACTGGAGAGCATAGCAGGTGTATTGATTGCTACTAAAAGATTAAATTAATATTAAATGAGACAAAATCATTATAAACTTGATACCATAGTTAGACCAGCTCCATTATTGTATGTCTGATAATTCTATAAGTTATTACATCAAATTATATACTTAAACCTTCCTTGAGAACCATTGGTGAAAACGGCATGAAAATCAGTGCAATAGTTTTTGAGTTTATCGTGGACAGACAGACTCAGCGGAGGACTTTGTTTTATTATATGTAGTAATAGTGATTACGGGCAGCCCAGTGTCAATTTGTTTTATAACATAAAAACTCAATAAGGATAGTTAATAAACACAGCTAAAGTGTAACCTTAATAATTACCTCGAGTTGTAATAGTAACATTGAATGGTCACTTGAAGCATGTTTTGAATTATACCTTGAAACTAATCTTAGAAACAAACAAATAAAATTTAAGTGTCTGTTTGTAATGTCAAAAAATAACAGTTTTTTCCTGAATGGTACTTATTTTTTACAGTCTGTATATTTGTTTTGGCTCATCTCCAAAACGAACGGCGTGATCGATTTTGATTTAGCGGGTCCAAACCCTGTTCCAGATATTGGTGGGCTACAATGGTTTTTTTTTAATCTATACTAATATTATAAAGCTGAAAAGTTTGTTTGTTTGTTTGAACGCTAAGATCTCAGGATCTACTGGCTGGAATTGAAAAAATCTTTTTGTGTTGGATAGTCCATTTATCGATTAAGGCTTTAGGCTATATAACATCACGCTGGGACCAAAAGGAGTGGAGCATAAATGAAAAATGTTTGCACAAGCGGGAAACAATATTCCTTATTGAGAGCTGCCGTTGCGTGCGCTGCGAAAAAGGTTTAAGTTATGCAAATATCATGTACAAAAGAAATGTTCCTCTTTAAAAGTTCTACAAAAAAGTCCGCGACAGCATATATCTATCTATTAAGATCAACTCACTGTAACCATTTTTTACCATTGAAATGTTAGGTTCAATAAAGTCATTTTTTGCGAAGCTTATTTAACCCATATGGTATTAATCTATATCTAAATAAATGGGTTAGTTAGAACGGAAATTTAATATAGAATATTTGTGCTTTTTACTATACAGGGTGTTTGGAAGGGAGCTGTACATACGCCTAGGGTAGAAACTAGGGATAGTCTGCTACCTACCCCCGCCCATTATATTGACCTTGGCCTCAAGGTTTTTTTTTAATTTAAAATTATTTCTTTACCTTACTACGGTACTTCAGGCCCCATAACTTTTCTTCTCCACAATTTTCTGGTGTAAAATAATTTTTTGCAGGACCCTAAGACTCTAACGATTAAAACAAGACCATTAGCCGACCGGTCCCATGGATAGATTTTGAGCTACAGGTAGTTTTAGTCAAAAAGTCAAATAAAAAATAATAATAAATTTAAAAAAAACCTTGAGGCCAAGGTCAATATAATGGGCGGGGGTAGGTAGCAGACTATCCCTAGTTTCTACCCTAGGCGTATGTACAGCTCCCTTCCAAACACCCTGTATATGGTTTAAACAAATATCTTAGAAGATATCGCAATGTAAAAATATCCGCGCGACAAAATAATTACGCGGTCCGCTGCGCCGGCCCTCGCGTCCCAATGTAGATACGTGGAGATTCTGGCCTCCGGGAAATTCAAATTCAATGCACCATAATATTTACAAGATGTTATTGTATATTGTTTTGTGAGCAGTGGTGGCCCATTGGTGGCGGCCCCGACTTACGAACAGTTGTGGGTTCGAACGCGCATTACTTTGTGTAATTTATTTCATCACGTGCCACTGCTCTTAAAACGGTGAAGAAAAACATCGTGAGGAAACCGGCATATCTTAGAACCAAAAATTCGAAGATATGTGACATAAATCAATCCGCACTGGGCCCGCGTGGTGGATTATATAGCCCATCCCTTTCCTAGAAAGGAGCCCTGAGTCCCTACAGTGGGAACAATGTAAGGCTGATGATGATGATGATGATGATAATATTATAATTAAGATAGATTTAATAATTTATTATTATTATTATAACTCAAAAATTACTCTGATGACTTAGAAAATTCTTTCCAAGTTAGAAAATTAATTGGAAAATATTACTTTGTTGGATAGTCGATCTATCGAGGAAGGTTGTAAGCTATATATTATTGTGACGCAGACGAAGTTGCGTGGGTCAGCTAGTACATATATAATTTAACTATTTTATTTCGGAATTTAATTCATATTTTGTTAGTAATAATGAATAAACGAAATTATTATTTTAAGGGTGAGCGTTTTGGGGGATTGTCTCTTGTAGTAAACAAAAGTAAAGTAATTTGTGCCCATTATCAGCTTAATTTGAATAAATTACTTTTGATTTTGATTTTATTATTGTCACAAATATTACACTGATTATTATAATTTAGATTAGAAAGATGTCATAAAGAAAAACAACAACAATGACAATAATATCATTAATTTATGATTGGCTTCCGGGTGATAGAATGGTATTAAGTCCTGTGTGATACCTAGTATATACATGCATTTTTGCATGACAGCAGAAACAAATTGAACACCGTTATCTGATATAACACGACGACACAAACCATAACGTAGGAAATATTCTTCTATGAGAATTTTTGCACAAGCAGCAGAGGTGGCTTCTCTAAGAGGATACAATTCTACCCATCTTGTTGCAGTGTCCTCTACTAATAGGATCCACTTTTCCCCATTTTCACCCTCAGGCAGTGGTCCAAAAAGGTCTATTGCCAATACTTCATTGCGCTGGTTTAAAATTGGCGTTTGAATGAGACCTGATGGTTTTTCATTCGTCGCTTTATACCTCTGGCAAGTAGGACAGGATTTAACATAATCTGTGATAATTCTTCTCATGCCAGGGAAAAAATAATTCTGAGCTATTTTCTGGTAAGTTTTTTCAACTCCAGGGTGACCCGCTACTGGAACATCGTGACATTCACGTAGAATCTCTTCACGAATGCAGGCAGGTATTACCAATTGTGGTGACTCGTTGTCCGTATCTGGGTTATAACGGTAAAGTATACCACGGTCCAACAAGTAACCACGTTCTGTCCAACGTCGAGTCGCAACTTCTTCTGTATCTTCAAGCTCCTTTATGATCTTGTTAATGTCTGGGTCAGATTGCTGTTCTGCACGAAGTTCCGTAAGGTCACGCGTCGGTAAATCCACTATGACAGAACATATTCCGCAGGATTCGCGAGACTCTTCTGTGCAGACGGGGCGACTGAGCGTATCTGCCACTACATTAACTTTTCCAGGAGTGTATTCAAAGTGAAGATCATAACTCTGTAATTTAAGTGCCCAACGCACTAAGCGACCTGATGGCGACTTCAATGATAAAAGCCATTTCAACGGCTGATGGTCACTTCCCACAACCACAGAATGTCCGTCAATATATCCTCTAAAACGATCCACAGCCCACACGACTGCCAGAGCTTCCCGCTCAGTGGTCGAGTAGTTCCTTTCAGCTGAAGACAATAAACGGCTGGCAAACTCGATAGGCCTCTCCTCGTTCTTCTCGCCTTGTAGCAGTACTGCCCCTAGAGCATAATTACTAGCATCCGTGCGCAGAATGAACGGCTTGGAGTAATCTGCCTGAATAAGGATCGGCGTGGACGTCAACAGCTTCTTCAGAGCACTGAAAGCCTCTGCTTGTTTTGGCCCCCATGTCCATGACTGGTTTTTCCTAGTTAATCTAGTTAGTGGTTCAGCGACTTGAGAAAACCCGGGTATAAATTTTCTGAACCACGAACAAGTCTGGATGAATGTCCTCAGATGTTTCAAAGACGATGGTGGCTCCATATCCAAGATAGCTCGAATCTTATCCTTATCAGCTGATACTCCTTCCTGTGAGATCACATGTCCTAAATATTTGACAGATTCTCTTGCAAACACACATTTTTCACGATTTGCACGCAATTTGAATTTCATAAGCTGCTCAAAAACGACACGCAGGTCTTCCAGGTGATTAGTAAAACCACTTTCTGAAATAATTAGCAAATCGTCTAAATAACCTAAAATGGTTATATTCTTCAGCGCAGAACCGGAACGCATTCTGTCAATTAAGCGTTGAAAGGTGGCCGGTCCGTTTTTTAATCCGAACGGCATTCTCTTAAAACGAAAAGTTCCAAACGGAGTTACAAACGCTGTTTTGTCTCTGTCTTCTTCTTTAACAGACACTTGCCAGTAGCCTGATCTTAGGTCAATTGTACTCATGTGACAACTGCCTCTTTTAGTTGACTGCAGTAGTTCATCAATGCGAGGCATTGGATACGCGTCCGACTTCGTGATCGAATTTAATTTTCGATAGTCGATGCAGAAACGGAAACTACCATCACGTTTAGGTACTAACAGGGCCGGGGCGCCCCAAGCGGACTCACAATCTTCGACAATATCATCGGCTAGCATTTTATTAAGCTCTTGTTGCATAACTTCCTTCTTTGCAGGTGTTAGGCGATAGGGCGGCGTCGATATCGGCGCATGATCTCCAGTATCAATATGATGAACCACATATGGTGTAGGCTCCCCAATCGGATCAAATAAATCGCGAAACTCCGAGAGTAATTGGGCAAGCTCATCACGTTCCTGCTTCTGCAAGCATGTTCCCTCATCGTCCCGCAAAACGTTCATAGCGCTATATGTACTGGGGCGAGGTGAACTAGTCTCTAAAAGAAGTTTATACTTTTGATCCTCATTTTCAGAAAAATGCCATAAGCCTCGTTTGAAATTTATAGTGAGACCAGCTTTTTTAATAAAATCAATACCTAAGAGAGATTCGTTATTACGCGCATCGGGAAAAATTATAAATTCAGTAGGCACCATTTTATGGAAAAGGCCCACCTCCACTTCTGCAATAAGCACCTCCATAAGGCGCGTGCAACCATCCGCTAGTCGAATGTTCCGAGTGCACTTAAGAATTGGGTGGCCTTTCTCTACTAAAACGCGATGAAGCGAGTGACCCGCAATGCAACCTTTTGCACCAGTATCTAACAACGCGGTCCCATTTTTTCCCAAAATTTTAATTTGCAACACAGGTCTACTATTTTCGGACTCCCCCTGGATTCGACCCTGTGCACGCGCGATACGATTCTCACAATCAACAACATTATATACATTCTTATCACTAAAAGAACTTAAATCTAAACTAACATTCTTATTATGATTATACAAAAAAAAATCACTTGGCTCTCGGTCTATAATCAACAGTTCCTTGCCTATGATAACATTATCAGTGCGTTCGATAGAGAGCTTATTGTCCGTTACACAGTTACTAAAAGAATCGTCGCGATCATCACAATAAAGTTTTAAACAATTCCCCGCAGTACTTGCAGGGTTACCTGACGTTTCAAAGTTCGTAACGGTGCGCCCGGGCGGAGCGCAACTAGCGAGCTCGCGCGCGGTTGCTAGGCAACGGCGGCTGCGGGCTCTCGAACTAAGTTGCGGCGAGGCGCGTGGCGCAAGCGCGGGCGCGGCGCGCTCGGGAGTGCCGTGCGGCGCACGAGGGGTGCGCGGCGACGCCGTAGGTACCACAGGCTCACTGTTTCGCGCGCTTTGGCGGGACTCGCGAACGGGATGCTCTCGTATTTTATTTACGGGCGACGACGACACGACCGAACAAAACTCGTTTTTTGTATTTACTTTGCACTTTTCGCACTTTGACCTAATTACGTTAGGGGCACCGCACCCAAAACACTCGATTTTTGGTTTAACACTGTTTTCTTTTTCACTGTCACTTAATAACTTTTTGCAATTAGCTTTTTCATGTCCCCATTTCTTGCAATAATTACACGATAGTCTCTTACGAGTTTCCTTAACGCGGGTCAACGAATTATCGCAGTTGGCGGGAACGGCAGCGGAGTGTTGAGTGATGCTGGCGCTTGTGCTAGCGCCTTGGACTGGCGTGCTCGTTCGCGGCTTCTGATCCGCGCCATTTTCCAGCGAATCTTCAATTGCTCTGGCACGTTGCAGCAATTGTTCAAATGAAGATATCGAACTTCTTTCAACACGTTTTCTTATTTTACGGTCTAGAAGGCCGTACACCATGTCTAACTGTACTTTTTCACTTACGTCTTCTTCCGGTAATTTCGAAATCAGCGCTCGAGTTTTCGAAATGAAGAGATCCGTCGGATCCGTATTTTGCCGTATTGAAAACAATTCTTGATAAATACGAAATGGCGGGTAGCGCTCACCGAATGCACTTCGAAGTTTTCCAATGGCGTCTTGCCATGAGGTGACGCCTGTTTTTACGCCTTGCCACCATAATGCGGCTGAGTCCGTTAGCAACATAGAAAACCCTTTTATGGCATTTTCATCACTGATATTGACGCAGTTTTTATACACGTCCACCGCGTCGATAAAACCTTCTGTGTCTTCTGATTTACCACTAAATCGAGCTGTACACTTCGTGAAGTTACCGGCGGGCGTTATTAAAGATGCGTCGAAAACTGGTGCCGGCGTCGAGGTACGCACCTCGTGGATGAGCCGCGCGAAAATATCAGCTTGGTTCTGCTGCAATGTCTGCATCAGAGCCGCAAATTGCTCCGACCCCATTGTGACTGTGGAAGGCTCATCAGCCCCATCCTCTTCTCCTTGTTGTCGTGTTCGTGGCATTATTGCCTTTTGTAACGAACAGAAAAAAAATCCTCGTTTCACGTAGTTGAAGGCCCCTACTGTTAGGGCGCCAAATGTAACCGACGGGTGTATGGGTTTAGGCCTTCTTCTGGGGTTCACGGGACTTTTCAAGGAAATACTTTTTAACGATGTAAACGTTATATTTTTGTAGGAGGGACACAACACAAATACACTTGAGAACTTACACACTAGACTTATAGGTTAAGTTTCAGGGGTGCTCCGCGAGCGCGAGTCGAGACACGTCGCGGTGCACAGGGATTCGGTAACGACTGACTGGCCGTTGAGGCCGGGGCACGCGCGGGCTCGTCGGATGGCGTGGTTTCGGCGCCAACGCTCACCTCACCTGATTGGCCGTTGAGGCCGATCTGCGATTGGCTGCCACGTACAGTGCAGCCAACATTAACAACAGCCGGATTCTCGGCTATAAAGTCACCACTCAACCATAATTAAAATGATTCACATCTATAAAAACTCAGATCATGAGTATATAAATAACAAAAGTTTAAATAATAAAAGCAGGCAAACACCTGGCTGATTTTGAATCTTATTAATATGTATTTTAACGTCATATAATGATAGTAGCTGACCCACGCAACTTCGTCTGCGTCACAAAAATATACAGGGTGTAAATTAACCCTTCACACATACGTCAACCAAGCATTCTGTACATCCAACTAAGTATCCCTACGCAATTTTTTTTGCTGGGGAACGACTTTTTTTTAGGTTAAACAATCACATTTTACGATAAAACTTGTGGCGACAGCGCCATCTATCGCAACAGATGCGAACTAACATTGGCAATTCTGCATCGCGCTATCAAAAGTTATCCGCCACATTAGCGTATATAGAAAATCCCGACTTACAGATGTCGGGCAGTTAGCCCACCAGACACAACACCCGTCTGGTCGGAGGATCCTCCCTTTTCTATGGGGGATGAGGAACTTTACACCCTGTTCCTCATGCCTCCCAAAAACTCAATGTAGCACTGTTAAAACATTGTGCTAGTGGATGCTTTGAATAGTAAAAGGGTCATGGAGGTAATCGAAGTAAAATTATGACCTGAAAAACTAGTATTTACAAAAACAGCTGTGCAAAATTTGGAACTTTGACCCCCAATATCTCCGTAACTAGGGGGTTCCCAGGTATGGTCTAGAACAAAAAAATACTCGCAGTGGTGGGAAGAACAAGTGCCCTTCGTTTGCGTTAAGGGTTCTTTTACACCCTTCATAACTTACAACCTTCCTGACTTCCTCGATAGATCGACTATCCAATGTAGTAATATTTTTTCAATTAGCTTTCTAATGTTAAAAGAAGTTCCAAAGTCGTCTGAGTAAATTTTGAGTTGAATCGTAACAAACAAAAATCTATTCATTCCTCTCTAATTAGAGAGGAATGAATAGATTTTTGTAGTTTAGATTACCATAAAATATATTATTAAAGTGAGAATTACTATAGGTACATATCAAAGTCAAAGACAAAATATTTTATTTCACTTAGGCCTACATAGGCACTTGTAAAACGTCGACATAAAAAAAGAGGCACGGTTCGGTGCATTGGTCGATTCTTTAGGTTACGCTTTTAATCTTTTAAAATAGTTTAAAATGGTTAACAATAAGTTTAAGGTCCAGACATAATCTTGGGACACACATGAAGGCTATGCAGATTATATCATCATCATCAGCCTTATATTGGTCCCTCTGTAGGGACTCAGGCCTCCTCTCTATGAGAGGGATGGGCTATAATCCACCACGCGGGCCCAGTGCGGATTGGTAGATGTCACAATGACATCGAATTTTTGGTTCTAAGATATGCCGGTTTCCTCACGATGTTTTCCTTCACCGTTTTAGGAGCAGTGGCATGTGATGAAATAAATTACACAAAGTAATGCGCCTGCCTGGGTTCGAATCCACAACCAACTGTTCGTAAGTCGGGGCCGCCACCAGTGACCCACTACCGGTCACAAAACAATATACAATAACAACTTGTAAATATTATGGTGCAATAAATAATTTGAATTTAACGGAGGCCAGAATCTTCACGTATCTACATTGGGACGCGAGGGCCGGCGCAGCGGACCGCGTAATTATTTTGTCGCGCGGACATTTTTACATTGCGATATCTTCTAAGATTTTTGTTTAAACTATATAGAGTAAAAAGCACAAGTATTCTATATTAAATTTCTGTTCTAACAAAACCATTTATTTAGATATAGATTAATACAACATGGGTTAGATAAGCTTCGCAAAAAATAACTCTATTGAACCTAACATTTCAATGGTAAAAAATGGTTACAGTGAGTTAATCTTAATAGATAGATATATGCTGTCGCGAACTTTTTTGTAGAACTTTTAAAGAGGAACATTTATTTTGTACAACATGATATTTGCATAACTTAAACCATTTACGCAGCGCACGCAACGGAAGCTCTCAATAAGAAATACCGTTTCCCGTTTATGCAACATTTTTCATTTATGCTCCACTCGTTTTGGTCGTAGCGTGATTTTGTATAGCCTAAAGCCTTCCTCCATAAATGGACTATCCAACACAAAAATATTTTTTCGATTTCAACCAGTAGATCCTGTGATCTTAGCGTTCAAACAAAAAAACAAACTCTTCAGCTTTATAATATTAGTATAAATAAGTAGACTGAAATACTGCTGACCTGGTGCATCTCGCTTACAGGGAGGAAGCACCTTGTATTTGGGGTTTTACCCACAGAACAGATAAAAGAGGTTAGAAAGGAAATAATTCCTGATTTGTATTAGAACGCGTGTCGCCGCTTGTCTCCCACTCTCTATAACCACTTGTAGTGGTTATAGAGAGGAGAGTTAAAAGGCTAATACGTACGCGCATTACGCACACAAATAAACCGCACTCACTAAGATCGCGAGTTTGTTACTGGTTGTCACACTAGCGCAAACACTGCGTTTGACGTACACTCACACACGCGTATATTTCTTATACATGTTACGGCTACCAAAAGGTCGATAAGTTATTTTGATAAAATTAATTTAGTTTTGTAACTTTAAGGTTTGTGTATTTTGCTTTAATTTCGGATTGGGATAGAAAGAAAGAAAGAAAAAGTATTTATATCTCATATAAATAAAAAAATAAAGATTAAAAATAAAAAGTAAACGCTATTCATGCGTAGTGCATAAAACTTGTAAGTAAATAAATGATACAAGTAAATAATAAAAATTTTCATTAAGTAGTAATTTTCTGCAAAATGTTGTGAACATATAACATTTAGTAGTTATCCATTCAATTCTACTGGTTGCCTCTATCCATAGGTTTCTCGTATCTGGATCTGTTGGAAAACGTAAAAAAAAATTTTAAATGTAATAGAAACATCCATTATAATTGGCTAACCTCAAAACAAATTTTAGACGAAAAATAAATTAATAACACACAATAAGCAACAATTGACAGTAATAACAAAGTTATTTTAATCATTTGAAAACAATCACACACACAAAATATCGACATTGTTTACAACTTGGTGCAACACTATCGAAGAATAGATTTCGCAGAACTCAAGCTTTGACTCGTCGCACGCGACGTTCGCAGTGAACGAAATACATCGCGCAATCGCACACGTAGTAATAGATGGTGCCCACGTATTGCAAGCAATGTATATCATTTTGTATATTTTGCGACAGTATCATTTTTGTCTACTAACTAAATAATACTATTGTAATAATTACAAATATCACTTGTATTTTAAGGTTTTTGGACTTACCGGTGAAAAGAAATCCCTTCTCGAGGCACACTACACATCTGGTTTCTTTTCCGACACGTTATAGCGCAAGACGTCATAATCCTTTTTTTTTCGTGGAGCTTCGTACGTTGTCACAATATGAGCGCGATTGTTGGCCCGTAAATCAAATTTTGACGACATATAAGCGTCTGCTCATATGCGCGGCGCGCCTGCCCCGCCCGCCCACAAGGCGGCCCTTCTAACCTCTTTTATTTGTTCTGTGGTTTTACCAATTCTATGTCTACCTTATATGTCGTATTGATTACTTGTCATAACATTTTATATTTTTTGCAGCCACCATCTCCGATTGAACGATGGAGTGAAGTAATCAATTGCACTGAAAATTCACCCTTACCTCTGTGCTTTACCCTAGATAAAACCGTAGAAGGTTCAGAAGACTGTCTCTATATTCAAGTTTCAAGCCCAAGCATAAAGCCTAAGAAACCTATGCCCGTTATGTTTTGGATAGGAGGATATGCGTTTTCAGGTCTAATGGATATGTTACTTGATGAATCATTAATCAATGACCAAGATGTTGTATATGTAAGATGCGGCTTCCGACTAGGACCCTTTGGTTTCCTCTCCATAAATGATTTTACAGCACCTGGTAATTGTGGGCTGAAAGACCTAGTCATGGCTTTAAAATGGGTTCAAAGAAACATAACGGCATTTGGAGGCGACCCAGATAACGTCACGATTTTTGGAAGTTCATCAGGTGGAGCTATAGTACATTTGATGATGTTATCTCCTATGGCGACAGGCCTGTTTCATAAAGCAATTGTACAAAGCGCTAGTGCATTGAATAATTGGTCTTTAGCCAAAAACCCCACTCAAGCTGTTATTGATCTAGGAAACGAATTGAACATAATGGAAACTTCTAATGTAGAACTAGTTGAAACACTACGTTCTATACCCGCAATGGACATAATGAATGCCATGGTAAACATAGTTTTATCAAGGCAAATGGCAGTAGACTATGACGTAATTGATGCCATGTTCAAGCCATGTATTGAAGTTGACTTTGAAGGCCAACCTGCATTTATCACAAAAAGTCCTCCTTTAATCATGAAATCCGGAAATTTTAATAAAGTACCTTTTATAATTGGTAGTAATAATATAGAAGCTGCTTTACTGCAAGTCATGGATGAAGATTATTATTCTGATTATGAAAAGTATAACGAGAATGCTAGTCTTATTGTACCTAGATCACTAGCAAGAGAGGATAAATTAACGAAAAATATAGGTCAACAATTATTGAAATTTTATTTGGGTGGTGAAGAACATTTGACAGCTGACACAAGAACACAATACTTACAACTAATAAGTGACTACTATTTCTTATATTATGTTCATAGAACTGTGAGACTGCACAGTCAATTTGCACCTGAATGTCCGATATACTATTACATTCTTAACTTCGCTGGCGAGTGGTCAGTACCATCACATTTAAATTTTTTGAACTCAGCCGGACATTGTGCAGAATTACCTTTTATGTACCGTATTAAAATGCCCACAATCTGCAAGGGTAGTCGAGATTCAGTGGTGACACGGAATAGAGTAGTCAAAATGTGGACCAATTTCGCTAAAACCAGGTAATTATGTGATTATCACTTGAAAATAGTATTATTTCGGAAACCTTGATGATACAGATATGCTCCTTTTCATTCGAAGATCTTTACTTGCATCGAATATGCCAAGTTTTTGCTGAACGGCCGGAATAGGGTAGTTGACAAAAAAACTAATTAGTCCGTCAGATAGACTTCCAAAAAATATTGAACGCATCTTTTTCTTTTTTCACGTAAACAGAAAGTAAGACGATACAGTGCTTCGAAAAGTCGTGCGACATCACAGTTGGGTCCATTTATTATCCCCCCACTCTTGATCTTTAACACGCTTTATTTTCCGTAATTTTTTATTAATTTGATAATACAAAACACACGTATCCAATATTTTTGATAATCTAACACTGACTAAACAGAATCATGTTTTTTTAAGTCAAGAAACATCCCCATTATGTGACCTAATGTGGTAGTAAAGACGAATCTATACTAATATTAAAAAGCTAAAGAGTTTGTTTGTTTAAACGCTAAAATCTCAGGATCTACTGGTTGGAATTGAAAAAATATTTTTGTGTTGGATAGTCCATTTATCGAGGAAGGCTTTAGGCTATACATATAACATTACGCTAGGACCAAAAGGAGTGGAGCATAAATGAAAAATGTTGCACAAACGGGAAACGATATTCCTTACTGAGAGTTTCCGTTGCGTGCGCTGCAAAATGGTTTAAGTTATGCAAATATGATGTACAAAAGAAATGTTCCTCTTTAAAAGTTCTACAAAAAAGTCCGCGACAGCATATAACAATAAGATTAACTCACTGTAACCATTTTTTACCATTTGCGAAGCTTATTCAACCCATATGGTATTAATCTATATCTAATTAAATGGGTTTGTTAGAACGGAAATTTAATATAGAATATTTGTGCTTTTTACTCTATATAGTTTAAACAAATATCTTAGAAGATATCGCAATGTAAAAATGACCGCGCGACAAAATAATTACGCGTTCCGCTGCGCCGGCCCTCGCGTCCCAATGTAGATACGTGGAGATTCTGGCCTCCGGGAAATTCATTCATAATATTTAGAAGGTGTTATTGTATATTGTTTTGTGAGCAGTGGTGGCGACCCCGACTTACGAACAGTTGGTTGTGGATTCGAACCCAGGCAGGCGCATTACTTTGTGTAATTTATTTCATCACGTGCCACTGCTCTTAAAACGGTGAAGGAAAACATCGTGAGAAAACCGGCATATCTTAGAACCAAAAATTCGAAGATATGTGACATCTACTAATCCGCATTGGGCCCACGTGGTGGATTATAGCCCATCCCTCTCTTAGAGAGGAGGCCTGAGTCCCTACAGTGGGACCAATATAAGGCTGATGCTGATGATGATGATGATGATATGTACCTATAGTAATTCTCACTGTAATAATATATTCTAAAGTAATCTAAACTAATATTATAGAGAGGAAAGATTAGATTTTTTGTTTGTTACGATTCAACTCAAAAATTACTCTGAAAATTCTTTCCACATTAGAAAACTAATTGAAAAAAATATTACTGTTGGATAGTCGATCTATCGAGGAAGGTTGTAAGCTATATATTATTGTGACGCAGACGAAGTTGCGTGGGTCAACTAATTTTAATATAAACTTAAAATCCGAGATGTTATTCATTCATTCACTTTATTCGTTATTTAATATAATTCGTTCGGCACCTATTTGAAGGTTTTTGTTTTACAGAGCGGAGAAACCTCAACTATGTAAATAAACTAAGAAACATTTCCACGAAATACAATAAACAAAAATATGCGCAGCTGTATACATATTATAGTGTATGAAATGCACAGCTGTGTCCATGATTATTAACATCAGAAGTACATAAAGTAGCTCACCTAATTTTAACATTAGTTGTGAATTTCAAATACAGTTCACAGACACAATCATTATAATGTTGATAGTAGTGTTTATACATGATTTAGTGTTATTGTCTACGCGCCTATATCTATGAGGCCCTAGGTACGATTTCCAGAACTGCCAATTATTATATTTCAGGAATTTCTTAGTAGTAGCCACGGAGGTTGGATTTGTGCCCGAGACTACATAACTGTCGAAATGTGAATTTTTACTATTTGCTCCACCTGTGCCTAACCCTTCGGGTATACAGAGACGGCGTTATGTTATTTCTCCTCCAACTTGTTTCAGTAACCCAACACCTGATGACAATGATCCGCTTTTACAAATAACGTGGGACCCTGTTGAAACTAAAGATAAGCTGCACTATCTTAGTATAGGATCAGAGCTTACGAAAGGCAGAAACCCTTTTGACGAAAGAATGAAATTTTGGGATACACTCCACCAAGAACATGCTTTTCTTAGAACATTAGTTTATTTCAATGACATCGGAGTTTCATGGTAAGGCAAGCCAAGGAGATTGTAATTTTGGACCAATTTTTTATGATGTACAGATCACTTTTAGTTAATAAAGTTATACTTATTTGCATTTTCAATTGTTAAATTATGTCTTTTTATTTTGAAGTTGTAGATAAGACTGCATGGATGAAAACACCTCGAAAGAACAGACACTACAGTATTTCCAAGAAAAATATAAATTCAACTAGCCCCCCTCGCATGACACTTGTTCAAGAACAGAAAACTGGGCCTTTTATCAAACAGATATTCTACATATTATTATCGAGACTTTTTTACGAATCAGACATTTCTATTTTGCGACTTGAAAAACAACTTCAACTAACAAGCTGCCTACTAACTTTTTTAGCAGGAAATTGAATGTTTTACTAAGTAATACTACATTTTCGTTACGTGCCTAGCACCCAGCATAATACTTCCATATTATGGAACTATAATTCGTTTGTGTGCCGACAACGGGACCCCAAGTCGTCGCTCTGTTTTACGACTCGGGGTCCGGTTGTGTGTAAATTTACCCTTCACACAGCCTTTACCAAACATTCTGTACATCTTTTTATAACCTGGAAAACTTACTAGTTTTCCAGGTTATATTTACAAAAACAGCTGTTTTACACCCTAAAGGGTGTAAAAGTACCCTTAACGCAAACGAAAGGCACTTGTTCTCCCCACCACTGCGATCATTTATTGCTTCTAGACCATACCTGTAGACCATACCTGGGAACCCCCTAGTTACGGAGATATTGGGGGTCAAAGTCAAAATTTTGCACAGCTGTTTTTGTAAATACTAGTTTTTCAGGTTATAACTTTACTTAAACTACCTCCATGACCCTTTTACTATTCAAAGCATCTACTAGCACAATGTTTTCAGAGTGCTACATTGAGTTTTACCGTAAATGTGATTTGTGACCCCTAAAAAAAAAGTCAAAGCAAAATTTATTACATAGGGGTACTGAGTTTGATGTACAGAATGCTTGGTTGACGTATGTGTAAAGGGTTAATTTACACTCTGTATGATGACTTGGCAATTTCGGGCACACAAAGAAAAAATATATTTTGAACATGGCAGGGAAAGTGTTAAATTTTCAGTATTATTTAAATAAATACCAAATACTTTACATGTGTTTGCTTCCAATTGTCAGCTAAAAACAGGGAAATAGAGTGCTAAATTAAATAACAATTTGTTGGTACCAATCTGTAATACATTATGAAATGATACTTTTCACATAACAATATACAAGTTTAATTATTTTAGTAACAAAAGCTTGAAGGCCAACAAATACATACTACAAAATAAATGAACTAGATACGCCATTATCTACAATAAAAAAATAAGAAGGCGAATTCCTTTGTTAATTGTATAAATTAATAAAATAATCTTTACATAATGGGTGTACAATATAATTACATACACATTGTGTAGATAGTTTTACCAGAAAACAGTTAATGCAACGAAGTTGTAGATCTACCCACTTCTGTATACACATAGATATCTGAAAAAAGAAATTTTCTTCAGTCACCATAGAGCAATAAACCTTACATAAATAAATACATGTTGAGAGTAAACTCCCTCGAAAAATAATTTGGACATCAAGTGTTCCAAGAACATTGTTATGATTTCGCTTTTTTTCTACTATTGAGTGGGGCACTGTGAGGCATTTAACATTTTGCAGAATATTACAATACAAAGCTGGTATTGTCGTCATTTGGCCAGCGTGCCTACCCAGTACACATGTTTTACCGATACCATTCATATTTGTGCTCCTGTCAAAGAATTACTTCAAACTATATTATTGCTTTACAAGATTAAGTAAACCACGGGATGGTATGTTTAATTGTGTTTGACATTATACTGGCTGGCGAGCATTTCAAAAAGTCATCTACAATCAAATGTTGCCAGGGCGATTTGGACAGATACAGTTTAGTCTAAAATGACCTCAAATACCTTCCAAAAATCAAATCCTGGCAACGCACACTAGACACTACATTGACTACGATAGTTATTGCATTCAAGAAATATTTATTAAGATTTACATGCGCTCTATCTACACTGATGACTTACTTAGTATACAACATAGGCTAGATTTTAACGACATATCGTCAAGTATTTATTACATAATGTTCCTACTTTTTATTCCTTTCCTTACAGACAGCAGCACATAGCGAAAAATCTCCATGAACAAATCATTTGATAAATGTATCCTTCCTGTAAGGTTATTTCCAGATTGGGCGGTACGACACAAAAGTTGTAACAGGCACGGTATACCTAAGTAAGTACTTAGTTTATAATAAATAGGTACAGTACGTGACACACTTGGATATGGATTCACTATGAGCGGTTTTACGAATACGTAACGACCATTTCGCAAGAGAATTTACACCAAATCAGAATTATTTTTGGTTAGCAACGCAGATTGCAGAAAACGCTAGGAAAGTTATCTTATGAATGAACTTGAACAAGACATTGATACATTTTGTCCTGCCAACCAATCAGGAAAAGACTAAATGATGTATGTTCATTTAAAATACAAAATATTGAGCGAGTAGTCTAGTAATGGATGCCAATAAAATACTTTTACAATTCGTAGACTGAGAAATCAATAGGCAACAGACACACGTTTTTTATCTTTACTTACAGTCATGTACTACCAATCCAATAGTAACATGAGTAAGTCACATTGTTTACCAGTGTTGGGTCAATCAACAAAAATTTTCAATCAATTGATCAAAGTCATGATTGACGACTTTAATCACAACATTAGTAACAAAAATTAATTAGTCATCTATCCTTTAAAGATTAATCGTCGTTATCATCTCTTGACAACTAACTAATGCTTCTGATGTACGGACAGAGTACATTTTTATACAAGGTGGAAGAGACATCATTCTGTCTCCCCCCCCCCCCCCAATTGATTAAGACCAATCAATCATGATTGCCGTATTTAATCATTAATCAAGTAAACTAAATTTTACCCAACACTGTCTCTACTATTAAAAGGTAAAACCTGGACCACGAAAACCGCATCGCAAGAAAGCAATAACCACTTTTCTACATTTTCCATTGATATGTCGGTGAAAGCATATGATACATGTTATCTCAATTTCAGTCTACTCATTTGGTCTTGGACGGCCTAGGCATAGGACTTTTGTCATTAGTTAGGAATGGCCAACTTTTACATCTAAGTATAAAGTGCATGTGCGTGTGTTATTTGAAAAATAACTTAAAAATTATATGGGTAGAAGATTAAAAGTGCATTCTCAATTTCTTTGCGTGGTATTATTTTATGGCAAGCCTAGGCTACATAATCTTTAATCTTTGTCCAATGATTTCTCACTCTACAGCTAAATCATCGGAAATTAAAATATCCCTTAAAGGGTTGACTACAATTTTACTTGCCAAATTCAAAATTGTTACTTTAAAATACTATAAATTATACAAAACATCACAAGATATACTCACTGCACGGTCAGCATCAATATAAAGTAGATTTATAAGCCTAGGTTAGAATTGGAAGCCACCCATAGGAACCGATTGATCGGCGCTGAATTGATATTGGTCCGTAGTCGACGACACCGTGGGCGCGAGTCGGCCGTCCTCTTCTTCAGATCCAAAATAGTTCTCAATAATCTCGAAAGATTTTTGATAAATGTCCAGGTTTTCATGTGACTGGAGGAATTCAATCTTATCCAAACCTGAAACAAGACAAACATAAGTTTTTCTTTCGACGACTTACATACCTGGCTATGGTTCCCGTGGACATCGAAACCACACGGCAAACGCCTAACCATTCGACCATGGAGGCATTTTTTAATCCAGTTCGAAATAGCACCTTGAAGATACAAGTGATTGAGGATTTTCAGTGATTATGGCTAAGAACCTAGTTATATTAGCAGGAAACATAAATCAATAGTTACCGAAGCACTCCTCAATCAGAACAGCATAAGGGTTATCACGTTGATCCGATTGTTGTCCAGCCTTTAATATATTGTCTAATCCATTTAGAGCCACTTGCACTGTCTTAGCATCTGTTAACGTTAATAAGTCACATAGTGGTGGTATAGAACCTTGTTCTACTAAATACCTGAAATTAATACATACATGTAAGTTTATAAAGTAAATACTTTTAAAAAACTTAATCTTGATTTCTGAATATTTGCATCAGGTAAAATTATTAGCCTTTAAAAAAAATTAAGGAGTCGATAAAAGTATCTTCGAGAAATCACAGTTGTATTATGTGGTTTCAGCCAATCCCATTTGCCAGGGTTGGCAATGGGCTCGCATGGAACTGGAACATATCTGGCGAAATATGGGTGGTACTATTAAGAACACCTCTGCTTAACCCTTCCGGGATTACAGGCGTGATGTTATGTAGAAAGATAAAATCTGTGAGAATGTAGTTTTTTTTTCCACTGTATTCTTGAGTTGGTCAAGTTTTCAATAGTCACTCTACAAAAGTGATGTAACATACATTTTTTTTTTTTGCGGGTGGATAATCATCAAATTCCCGCTCTTGGGCAGAGCGAAAGGGAGTGTGAGACTTCTACTGACTAAAAACCACCCATGTTCCTTCTTAGCCCTATATGTCAAGGCCGCGGTAACTTGTGAACAACCCGCCGCCCCGACGAGGATGTAACGTACCTAATTTGGTCATGACTGCCTCCACTAGTTGCATTCGTTATAGCCCAAGCCGCTTCTTTCCTCGTTTTAAATTCAGCTTGCCTTAAAATTTCAATTAGTGCTGGGAAAATAGTAGCGTCTATTACTGCCTGAAATAATTAAAAAAAAAAGAATTAATAAACAAGCTATTACAACGCTATTACAGGTATTACAACTAATTATTTCTTAAAAAAAAACACTATTAAACAATAGTGGTCCGCCAGTGTCGGGAGCAGGCAGGGTCAAAGCTACCGGTGGTTAGGATTCTAGAGACAGGAACCTCCTCACAATGCGGGCCTTGTCGAGGAGGACTACCTTCTGAATCAGGCTCTTGAGTCAACCTCCTCAGGAGATCCTCGCCAGATTTTCAAGGCAAAATTCTAGCCACCCCGAGGTTTCTCTCAGAAATGAGAATCCCTAGTCGGTATTAAGGCTATTTTCCCGAAATCACATGACAATATGTTCCATCAGTTTACCTGTATCTGCGCAGCATTGCCGGCGGTGATGTTAGAGAGCGTCCAGCACGCCTCCTTGCGCAGCGCCTCGGTGCTGGAGCGCAGCAGTGCGTGCAGGTTGGGCAGCGGGTTGCAGTTCAGTACGGCCTGCGTCTGCGCGTCGTTGCCCGTCACGATGTTGCCCACGGCTCGCAGGGCTGCTGACACCACAGTCGATTTGTTGTGCCTGGGGAAGCCAACGTAGATTTAAAGGGTGAATTATTCAAGTGGATGGCCATATTCAAAACTGGAGAATAGGTTAGTTAACAAAAAAAAAATCTAATTAGTCCGTCAGATAGATTTCCAAAAAATATTGGAAATGTATACATAACAGTTTGCAAACAGTAGTAATTTGAAATAATAACTTGAGTTTATCTCGCTTTTGTAGATGCCAAGGCATTTGACAGTGTACATCATCAGTCAGTCATTAATGCCTTGGAATCTCAAAATGTACCACACACCTATATAGATCTAATTGACACCATCTTTCAAAATAGTTCTGCAAACATTAAGTTACATATTTCTGGTCCTTATTTTATCATACAAAAAGGTGTCAAACAGGGCGATCCACTCTCACCCAAGCTATTCACAAGCGCACTGCAGGTTTTTAACAAGCTGCCCGAATCGTGGCAGTCACGAGGCATAAATGTTAGCGGCCAACAACTAACAAACCGCTTTGCCGATGACATCGTGCTATTCTCCACATCGGCTCCAGAACTCGAAGCAATGCTCCAAGATCTGAATACAGCAAGTCTTGAGGTTGGACTCTCAATGAATAGATCCAAGACCCAAATCATGACCAACAGCACGAAACGTAGGGTCGCGGTAGACGGGCATTAACCTACCTAGGCCAGATAGTGTCGTTCGAAAACAGGCAAGAGAAAGAAGTCGAAAGACGTGTAGAAAATGCCTGGAAGACCTGTGCTATGAAGGGAAACCTTCCAGTAACATTAAAAAGAAAACTCGTTAACATGTGCATTCTGCCCGTTCTAACCTACGCTGGACAAAGTTGGTCACTTACTGAACAACAGAAGTCCAAACTCAACATTTGCCAGCAATGGAGCGTAGTATAATAGGTGCTAGGCGAACAGATCGCGTTAGAAACCACCCTACACTCTATAGAGCGCAGGAAGGTTGAGTTATATCTCAAATAGCTGATGTCGGAGAAAACAGCCAGGCTGAAGTGGGATTGGGAAGGCCACGTAGCACGGATGCACCCGGAGAGATGGACAAAAATCGTCACACATTGGACGCCTGAGGCAGGACAGCGCCGTCGACGTCGACCGCGGCGAAGTTGATAGAAAGGTTTGGAGGCAGAAAGGGGAGACCTTTGCTCAGCAGTGGGACACAAGGTAGGCCAGCAAATAAAAAAGAACTTGAGTTGGCGACAACAGTGATTTTGTTCAGCAATTCGCAGTAGCAACCGCCTATGAAAGAGGATCAGACAGATACAGCCCTATATTTACTTCATAACACCGTAAGACTAAAGTCAATTTTAGATAATGCAGAAACAGTTTTGTAACCAAAACTTTAAATATGTCTCCTATTTAATATATATATATATAGATGTGTGGAGTTGCTGGACTCCCATCATCCGCGTCCCCAGGTTGTGGATAGGGGAATGCCCCCCAGATATGGGAGGTACTAGGGAAATCAAATACCTAGCGCGAACCAAAACCAGTAGGCATGGGCGTGCCTTTAGTCTCGTAAGATTCGGCCTAGGGGATCTCACCCCGACAGAAAAGACAAAGCTGTGGATCAGTCAAACACATGAAATGGCGGAATCTAAAACTAAACTACCCCAGGAGGGTACCACTGACTGTGGAGAATCCCTCTCTGGACTTAGTCCCTCAGGACAGAGTTCAGACTGCCCCTCGGATTCTGGGGGGGGCAAATTTCGCTCTAATAACCTTACTGCGTCGAAGATGAATAACTCAAAAACCAACTACACCCAACAAATCTTCCATAGAGGAATGTTCACAAATAGACCAAGATCTAACTCCTACGGTGGAGCCACTTTACCAACAGAAGCACCTGGAACTAACTCTCAATCCACCGAGTCACACTATACAGAACCAACTAACACAAACGACACACAAAACTGGCAAGAAGCAAATAGTCGCAAAAGACTGAGAAATAGCCCTGAAACAGCAGAGAGAAGTCAAAAGCAGACTAAACTAAGCTATTGGCTGGCGGCCCCCGTACCTGTGCCAACATCAAATAGTTTTGCGGAACTTGACGCTACCGATCTACCACAGACCTCAGAACAACTGATAAAACCTCCACCCTTCTTTATAGACAAGGTTAGCAACATCCAACCACTGTCGAAACTGCTTGAAGACGTGGCATGCAGGAACTATGAAATCAAAATCCTACAAGGGAAAAGAGTTAAGATCCAGGCAAAATCCAAAGAGGCATATTCAACTATATATAAAGAACTCAAAAACAGAAACACCGAGTTCTATACTTACCAGCCAAAGCAGGAGAGAAGCTTCAGAGTGGTCTTAAAACATATACATCATTCAACTAATATTGACGAAATAAAGCAAGCCCTCGAAGACTTACAACACACACCCAATAACATCTGGAACATCAAAAACAGGAAAACAAAGAAACCTCTTCCAATTTTCTTCGTTGATTTGCAACCAAGTCCTAATAATAAGGAAGTGTATAATATCAGATCACTTCTTAACTGCAGAGTAGAAATCGAACCTCCAAGGCCTAAGCGCGAAATTCCTCAATGCTCCAACTGCCAACAATACGGCCACACACAAAAATTTTGCCACAGACAATCCAGATGCGTTAAGTGTGCCGGACAACATCACACAGCAGACTGCCCTAGGAAAGAACGCTCTGATAAAGTAAAATGTATCCTTTGTGATGGCAACCACCCTGCCAACTACAAGGGATGCACTGTCTACAAAGAACTCCAAAATGTAAAATATCCACCTACTCACCACAAGAACCAGAAATCCAAGAGGTTAGATTATGCAATAAAAAAACAGCCAAACAGATACACCGGGCATTACCCTAGGAAAATCATATGTAGCAGCCGCGATGTTTCTTTTCGCGGCTGCTACATATGATTACAGAACTCATGTCAAAATTGCCGCTAAATTCAATACGCTAAAGCTTTGTGTATGGAACGCTAACGGCCTGTCCAACCACTCAAATGAGTTAAAAAATTTCTTAAGCACACATAAAGTTGACATCTTGTTGATTTCTGAAACGCATTTCACATCGAAGAGCTTTTTCAAAATTCCCAATTACACTCTAAAGTATAGAGTGTAATTGTTTGTTTAATCAGGATGCATTGTATGATATAGAGTCTATACCATACAATGCATCCTGATGGGAAAGCACATGGTGGTTCGGCTATCCTTATCAAATCAAATATCAGACTCAGACACCATCAATCTGCACCATACTGTAAGGATCACATCCAAGTAACGAGTATAGTTGTGTTTGACTGGATAAGTGATATCACAATATCAGCCCTATATTGCCCACCGAGACACGCTATTAAAGAGGAACAGTTCAAAGACTACTTCACAACCCTTGGAAATCGTTTCATAGCGGCTGGTGACTACAACGCCAAACACACCTACTGGGGATCCAGACTAATTTTACCAAGAGGTCGCGAACTGCTTAAATGCGTGCAAGCAGCCCACCTAATAGTAACCTCAACAGGACAACCTACGTACTGGCCCTCTGACGAAGGAAAAATTCCGGATATCATTGATTTTTGCGTATCCAAAGGTATATCCAAAAACAGCATCTCTTGCTACAGCTGCTGGGACTTATCTTCGGACCACTCACCTATCCTGGTGGAAATTGGATCGCAAGTTAAAGAAACTCCCAAAAAATGTACATTACATAACAAACAGACAAATTGGCCTATATTTCGTGGCAATATATTTTTTTTTTTTTTGTTCTTCTGCTTCATGGCAATCTGTCTTAGGACAATAAACCACTGGGTTGGCCAACTTTGAGTCTGTAGGTTTGGCTTTATTTATTGAGAGAGCTTCCTTGTTGCAGAGCTCTCTTCTCTCTATGCAAATCTGCTACTAAGGCTGGGGATGTCACTTCTCTTTAGTCTCACATGTTGTTGTCCTCCTGTTCTACTTAGTGAAAGTGCCAACTCATTTGAGTGTTGTGCAAGTCTTTTCTGATATCTCAGGCTATGCTGTCTTATTTCTTGTTTAACGGTAGGTATGTTGAGGTCGAGGTAAATGTATTTATTACTAATACATTTAGGTACATTAAATATGTTCCTGAGAGTTTTGCTCTGAAATCTTTCTAGGATCTCGATGTTGCTGTTGTTTGCTGTGCCCCATAGTTGAATGCCATATGTCCAGATAGGCTTAATGATGGCTTTGTATACCATCATTTTGCTCACGTTACTTAAGCGGGAGTGGCGACCTGTTATCCAGTATATACTGCGGAGTTTGCTGTCAAGATGTTTGCGCTTGATCCAGATATGCTTCTGCCATGTTAATTTCCGATCCAAGTATAGACCCAGGTATTTCGCGTGGTCATCTTGAGGTATGGTGTCTTCGTACAATTTTACTGGTGGGCAGGTTTCTTTCCTAAGTGTGAAGGTAACATGTGTAGACTTGGTATGGTTTGCTTTTATTCGCCACCGTTGGAACCACTTTTCAATCTCGGTCAGATGGTTTTGCAGTTGGGTTGAGGCAGTTTCCGGGATAGAGTGCACGGACAGAACAGCAGTGTCGTCAGCATAGGTTGCAGTTATTGTGTGCTCATCAGTTGGTAGGTCCGCAGTATAGATCAGGTATAGAACCGGTCCCAGTATGCTGCCTTGAGGGACACCTGAACGTATCTCGTATAGGGCTGAGTACTCAGTGTTGCACTTTACTTGATAACTTCTTCGGTCGAGGTAGGATAGAAGTATGTGAAGATATGAGTGTGGAAGGGATTTTTTTAGTTTGTATGCCAGTCCTTCGTGCCAGACCTTGTCGAAGGCTTGACTTATGTCTAAAAAGGCAGCAGAACAGTACTTTCGATTTTCCAGGCATCCACTTATGACATCAACAATGCGATGTACCTGCTCAACCGTACCATGTTCTTCTCGGAATCCGAATTGGTGGGAGGGGATTATGTTGCTAAGATGCTCTTTCATTCTGTTTAAAAGGATCTTTTCCATTAGCTTGCCAATTACAATTACGTGGCCTTATTAACAATGAATTTGACAAACATATAGCAATACAAACAGAAATTGACATTATTAATGCAATTAAATTTTTCACCACCAGCATCCAAAGTGCTGCTTGGAATTCGACCCCAATAACCCACCGACCTAGACATACCCTCAAATATAAGTGACAAAATCAATGAGAAAAGAGCCCTCCGGAAACAATGGCAAAATAACAGATGAAACTAAAAAAAGACTAAATTTTAAAACAGTAGAGCTAAAGCGTATTCTTGAGCAAAATAAAAATTTAGAGTTTCAGACATATCTAGAAAGCCTTGACGCCACCGCAGCTTCTGAGTACTCACTCTGGAAAGAGACAAAAAAAATTAAACGTCCCACAACTATTTCCTCAGCACTTAGAAAATCGGACAATAGCTGGGCACGCAGCGACCAGGAAAAAGCTAACACATTTGCCGGGCACCTTACATGTGTATTCCAACCCCACCCGTATGAAGGACCACCAGAACACAGAAATATGGTATTGCAACACCCTAAAGGACCAGACTCAGACGTAATGACGCCAATGAGATTCACAACCAAAGAATTCAGAAGAGTAATAAAAAAAGCCGTCCCAAAAAAGGCATCTGGATATGACCTTATTACCAACAAAATCCTCCAAGAATTGCCTGACTCTGGAATAAAGATATTAACATCAATATATAATGCAATATCCAAACTTAAATTCATTCCACCACATTGGAATACTGCACAAATAATAATGATATTAAAGCCAGGGAAACAACCAGAGAATCCTAAGTCATATCGGCCGATTAGTCTACTGCCCATTCTGTCGAAAATATTTGAATCATTATTATTGGAACGAATATTACCACTCGTAGAACAACAGAGAGTGATTCCCGATCACCAGTTTGGATTCCGCCGAAAGCATTCGACTGTTGACCAGATACACAGACTAATAAACGAAATAAACAAAACCTTCGAAACTAAAAAGTACTGTACCAGTGTCTTCCTTGACATATCCCAAGCATTCGATAGAGTATGGCATGAGGGACTATTATTTAAAATAAAGTCGCTGTTACCCTACCACGTATACGAAATACTGAAGTCGTTCATAGAAAACCGACACTTCATGGTGCAGTATGGTAACGCACTATCAGGTCTTCACAGTATAAACGCAGGTGTTCCACAGGGTAGCGTACTAGGGCCGCTGCTGTACCTAATATTCACCTGGTCTTCACAGTATAAACGCAGGTGTTCCACAGGGTAGCGTACTAGGGCCGCTGCTGTACGTAATATTCACCTCTGACTTGCCAACCTCAGACTGCATAACTACTGGGACATTCGCTGATGATACAGCTATCCTGGCTTCCCATCAGGATCCAAAAGAGGCGACACAAATTCTGCAAACTGGACTGGACCAGATATCAGACTGGCTCAAAATGTGGATGTTGTATGTAATTATCATACATTGAGGGTAACCTCATAATAATGTTTATACCGCATACCGTCAGTTAAATAAATCAGTTTTTATCTAGCAAGATCGTGTTTCACTTCATGGTGACAGCGGAAAATTCGAATTACGCTTTCGGAAGTAATAATTAGACATTATCAACGTGGTTTTAGTGTGTTGTGGTGATAGACAGTACGTGTAAATATGGAACACGCGAGACCACCAGCCGAACTAGTGTTAGAAGGTGGTCCGGCGAACCGCGCTGACACGTGGCGAAAGTGGCTGAAACAGTTTAAGAGTTTTTCTAAAGGCTTCAGGAGTGTGCAAAGAAGACAAGGATGTTCAAGCCAGTTTGCTTATTAACTTAATAGGCGCTGATGGATACGACATATATTCTACTTTTAAAATAAAGGTCGAAGGGCAAGATGACGACATCGACGTGCTGATCAAAAAATTCGATGAACACTTCGGTACTAAAAGCAATGCAACGATGGCGAGATTCCGATTTTTTACGCGAAATCAGATGGATGGCGAAAACATAGATGCATATGTAACAGCACTAAGATTATTATGCCAAAATTGCGAGTTTGAGCATTTAGAAGACGGTTTAATACGGGATCGTATTGTTTGCGGAGTAATCGACACAAGTGTGCGCGACAGACTACTCAGAACAGACGAGCTAAGTTTGGAAAAAGCTGTTAAAATATGCCAAGCAAGCGAGGTATCTAACGAAGAGAACCGACATATAGAAAAAAACGAAAAGTAAGGAACAAAGTGGCGCGGTTGACGCGTTATCGAGTACGCGTGCACCGAGGCATAGCGGAGCAACGGGGGCGACGGCAGCGCGGGAGGCGCGGGGCCGAGCCCGCGGTGAGCCTGCGACGGCGCGCGGGCCGCCACCGGCGCGTGTGGCGCGACACGCTGGGCGTGCGCAACCACATGGTTCAGCGGCCGGGAGTACTGCGGCGACGGCGGGTCGCGAGTTCGATTCCGTACCAAATCGTGATACGGTATCAAAGTGTTGTAGTGCATGTGGTGGCGTTCACGATGATAACGCGCGATGTCCAGCGCGATTTGCAAAGTGTTACTTGTGCTACAATAAAGGTCATTTCAAAAATATGTGTATGACCAGAGGTAATAAGCGTGTGTATCAGATACAGGAGAGCGGTGATGGTGAAGATGAGTTATTCTATGTGTCGACTTTGGAACAAACTTCACAACATAAAGACAGTAAGTGGTTCGAACGATTATTTTTTTCTGAAAATGGTCATGAAACCAGCGAATTGTTTAAACTTGATACTGGTTCGGATCTGAATGTATTATCACTATTTATTTATAAAAAATTAGGGTATTCAATAGATAATATCAAACCAAGTTGCATAAGAGCACAGTCTTTTTGTGGGAATTACATTCCAATACTAGGCTCACGTCAGATGTTGTGTTCATTTAAAGGTAAACAGTACTTAATAGATTTCGTGATATCTAATGACCGATGCCAAAGTGTGCTAGGGAAAAATACCTGTGAAGAATTAGGATTAGTCAAGAGGGTTTACACGGTCAAAGTTGATAAATATAAAGATTTATTTCATGGAATTGGCAAATTGCCAGGGAAATACAGAATAATTTTAGAAAACAATGCAAGTCCTTCGGTTTGCCCTGTCAGAAAGATACCTTTAGGGATACGTGATAAGTTAAAGGCGGAACTTGATAGTATGGAGCACATGGAAATAATTCGTAAAGTTTCGCACCCGACGGAGTGGGTGAATGCTATCGTATTGCCAGCCAAAAAGGATGGCAGTCTGCGAGTTTGCCTCGACCCGCGGCCACTAAACCGAGCGGTGCGCCGCGCACACTACCCCCTACCTACGCTTACTGAGATTGCCGCAAAACTAACAAATGCCAAGTATTTTAGTAAACTTGATGCGCGCTCCGGATTTTGGATGATTGAATTAGATGATGAGAGTGCGGATCTTTGTACATTTGGAACTCCATTCGGGAGGTATCAATTTTTACGATTACCATACGGCATTAACTGTGCGAGTGAGGTATTTCACGGCAAAATACGGCAGCAATTAGAAGATCTCGATGGGGTAGATTCATTTGTAGATGACATAATTATTTGGGGCAGGACTAAGGAAGAACACGATGATAGATTGATCAAATTGCTAGATAGGGCTCGGGAAGTAGGAATTAAATTTAACAGGGAGAAGTGTGAGTTTTGTGTACAACAGGTTACGTATCTGGGGCATATCTTTAGTAGCAAAGGTATGCAGATAGACACAAACAAGATAAAAGCAATTATGGACATGCCACAACCAAAAGATAGGCCATCTTTAGAGCGATTTCTTGGCATGATAAACTACCTATCAAAGTTTATTCCAAATTATTCGCAAATGGCAAGCCCTCTTAGAAGCTTGCTTAAAAAAGGCAATGAATGGGTGTGGGACAGTGTACATGAGTCTGCGGTTCACAAGTTGAAGCAGGCGGTGAGCAGTGCGCCGGTGTTGGCGCTGTACTCAAGCGACTGGCCGGTTGTGGTCACAGTGGATGCTAGCTCCACGGCATTGGGCGCAGCGTTATTACAGGATGGGCGCCCGGTTGAGTTTTCTTCCCTCACGATGTCTGACACCCAAAAGCGATACGCTCAGATTGAAAAGGAAATGCTGGCGATCGTATTTGCAATGGAAAAATACCATCAATATGTGTATGGGAAGAAGGATGTGGTCGTAGAAACAGACCACAAGCCTCTGGAGGCTTTATTTAAAAAAGCATTGGATGCAGTGCCGGTACGGTTGCAAAGAATGATGTTGCGCGTGCAACGCTATGAATTTACGGTTGTATACAAACCTGGGAAATTTATGTATGTAGCAGATACACTATCGAGAGAAGCTTTACCGGAACTCATGCATGATAGAGTGACATGTGAGGTGGAGGATCAGGCTTGTTTCCTCATAGCAAACGTACCGTTCAGCGATAGTAAACTCAGTATGGTCAGAGATGTCACACAGAGGGATCAAGAATGCAAACTTATAAAATATTATATTCTAAATGGGTGGCCCAGATATAAAAATGATTTGAATGAACTGATAAAAATGCATTGGGCATATAAAGAAGAACTACAGCTTGTTGACGGGGTGATCTTCAAAAATCACTTAGTGTACATACCACGTGACCTAAGAGGTGAAATGATAACGCGCGTTCATGAAGGACATCTAGGAATCGACCGCTGCAAACGTCGAGCGCGTGATGTCATGTTTTGGAGCGGGATGTCACGTGACGTGGAGCAGGCAGTGCGCACATGCGCCACCTGCGCGGAGCACGCAGCGCGAAATGTAAGGGAGCCTATGATACCGCATTCAATTCCAGAATTACCTTGGAGAAAGGTTGGCGCTGACTTATTCTCATGCAACCGAAAGAACTTCTTAATTATAGTGGATTATTTTTCAAATTATATCGAGATAAGTGCCTTAACAAATATTGGATCCCGAGCTGTTATTGCTGCGATGAAAGATCAGTTTGCAAGACATGGGATTCCAAAGGAACTAATTACTGATAATGGTCCAGCTTTCGGTTCCAGGGAATTCAGAAAATTTACTGAAGATTGGTGTTTCACACATACAACATCATCGCCCAATTACGCACAATCCAACGGACTGAGTGAAAGAGCTGTGAGAACAGTCAAAACAATCATTAAAAAATCACTTAGTACCGGTACGGATTATTATCTAGGGTTATTGAATTTCAGAACAACACCGAGGGATGGAATTAGTGCACCGTCGCAATTACTGATGGGTCGACGATTAAATACACGCTTACCAGTACACACAGAAAGGTTACAACCAGAACGTAACAATCATAAAGACTTAAAAAAAATACTAACAAAACGTGACAAGTCCAAAAAATATTATGATAAGCATTCCCGAGAGTTACCGGTATTAAAGCCGGGTGAGAACGTAATTGTTACAGACGACGACAAACGTCGGCGATACATGCAAGTGCAGGCACCAGCGCCGCAGCCGCGATCGTACTTCCTCACTGATAGCAGTGGTCGCAGATACCGCCGCAACAGACGGCACATCATGAAGGGTGCGAGCTCAGGGGAAACCACGGCACATTCTGCTTCCACGCAAGGGAAGGAGGACAGTAGCAGTGAAGATAATGAGCGCACGAGTACGTATAGTGATGCGGAAGAGAGCATGAATGAGGGGCTGAGCGACAACGATAGGGTTGTGACTAGGTCGGCTAGTTCTTCTCCTGATTCTGTAGTAGTGCAGCCAACCCGAGCTGCTTCGCGAAGGGCACGTGAAAAGCTTGCAATGTTTTTTAAAAAGTAAATAGGACCAGATATCTTTGTATGTATGTGTAATAGAATAGTTTGTTAATAATAAGAACAATCGTTACTTAATTAATAATTCGACCTGTAAACGGAGGATGTTACGGATGATATTGTGCCTGTATATATCTGATACTGTACCTTTATATTTTCATATTGTTGTGTATATGGTGGTGGGAATTTTACTAAGTTTACTGTTTTTTATAAAAGGGGAAGATGTTGTATGTAATTATCATACATTGAGGGTAACCTCATAATAATGTTTATACCGCATACCGTCAGTTAAATAAATCAGTTTTTATCTAGCAAGATCGTGTTTCACTTCAGTGGAGAATCAAGGCGAATGAAACCAAATCGGCCCATATTACCTTCACCCTGAAAAAGGGTACCTGCCCGAGAGTAACTCTCAACAACCTTGAGATTCCTCAAACAGACCATGTACGGTACTTGGGCTTACATCTAGATAAGCGACTCACATGGAAAACACACATCTTCACCAAACGCAAGCAACTGGGACTACAAATACGCAAACTCTACTGGTTAATGGGTCGTTCACAATTGTCATTGACTAGTAAGCTTCTTCTGTATAAGGCAATACTCAAACCCTCTGGACATACGGTATACAGCTATGGGGGACAGCCTCACATTCTAACATTGAAATAATACAGAGGTTTCAGAACAAAATGCTAAGAATGATAACAAACGCACCCTGGTATGTCACAAATGAGCAATTACACCACGATTTACAAGTCAATACAGTCAAGCAGGAAATCTTACACCATACAAAAACCTACAAAAAACGCATTGAAAACCACCCCAACCCTTTGGCGAAGGTTCTGATGGAAGAAATCCAGACAAATCCTAGACTAAAGCGGAAAACACCGCAGGATATACTTAGATCTGCATAATATAAAGTAGGATGTGACACACAGTCACATACCGAGCATGCCACGACATACACAGACAAACATGCTAATTATTGTTCCAGCACGGCAACAGATTGTAGTAAAAAGTTAATAAAAAAAAAAAAATTAGAATAGGAACCAAAATTCTCTTACATAAGTAGTTCCACAAGCCGCCTACAAACACCGGCATCGATGACAGCTTGAATCTTCTCATTTGGTCCATCCGATAGATAAGAGAGAGCCCAACATGCGTCGCTTAGCACATCTGCGTCAGTGTGATGTAGCAACCGCGCTAAAACTGGAATACCTGGAAATGTATTAGGAACAATTAGACCAAAGAAAATCATGAATTATGTGAAGATGGATATGAAAGAAAAAGGATTTAATGATACGAGTGACGGCAAAAAATAAAAATAAATACCGTGTCGAACCGACCCCCAGTGACGTGAAAAAGGGGCAGGAAGATGACAATGACACTAGTGTGTACTTTTATAAATCACGGCTTGGAACGCATATGTCGGGGTAATGCTTTTATCCGTTAAACCGTGCAAAGGTACCAAACCGATAGTCATCATCGTAATTATAATTGTAACTATATTGTGTTTAGTAACCACTACATACACTACATTAATACAGCTTGAAGACAGTATGTAACACATCTCCGATCTGCGTAACATATTAATCGTGCTGTGTGGATTGCATGTTATGGATTTCCGCAAAGTAATATCAGCAGTATCTTAGGTGTAAAATTAACCAATCGGGTTCGAAACAATACACTGCGCTCCAAAAAGCAAATTGTTGATGTTGTCGCAGTGGACAAGGGACTCAGTCCGCTGTCCATGGCAAATGAGAACTGGCGCAAACCTGTGGCACTTAACTACTGATGATCCCAAGGAAGTATGGCAAAGCAAGGAGCTTCACGGGCGCTTCTACCGGGCTCTTTACGGGCCGGATGTAGATTTTCTAGCGTCCGTGTACTGGCTACGTTTCGTGGACCTCTTTGGGGAAACTGAAGGTTTTGTCTGTGCGATTATAGACGAAGTTATGTTGACAATTTACTACCGGAAATATATTGTAAAGGATGGGACGGTTGACGTGTGTTGGGCATGCCCCCGTCTGTGTGGGTTCATCAGACATATTATTTTTGGTTGTTCTCGTCTGGCTAACGGCGAGTCTTGCACAGGCACAATCAAGTAGCCAGGATTATTAACCAGCAACATGCCTTAAAAAATAAACTTGTGGAATCAGAATTACCATACTACAAGTATGTGCCCAACCCAGTTCTCGAAAAAGACCATGTAACATTGTACTGGGATCAGCCTATCATCACTGACAGGACTATTGTTGCCAATAAGCCTGATATAGTGGTGATAGACCGATCAGTGCGCCGCGTAATGATAATCGATGTTACCATTCCGCATGATGAGAACCTCGTAAAAGCTGAGAAAGAGAAACAGATAAAATATCTGCACTTGGCACACGACGTTGTCGATATGTGGCATGTGAACTCGCCTATCATTGTGCCGATAGTCGTAACGGCCAATGGCCTTATAGCTAAAAAGCATCTTTCAAAGGTTTCGCTTGGCGGTTGGATCAAGAGCCTGATTGAGAAGGCAGTAGTTCTCGATACGGTTCGTATTGTGAGTACGTTCCTGTCTCTGGAGCCCTAGCCATCGGGAGTTTGGAACCTGCTTCCTATATCGATGGACCACTAGTTTATATATTTTTAAATGTTTTATCTTTGAAATATTTAATAATGTAAGAAAATAAATAAGGCGGTAATAATAATACCAGCTATTTCTATTCTTAACCAGTCACATATATCTTCGGCTATGGTATATTAGAATTTAGATTACGGTGATCTATTTCGTGATGCAGGATTGAAATGATAAATTCGATAGCAAAACTGTGTAAACTGACCTGGAGCAACAGCTTCGAAGTTTGTAGGAGGATTTTTGCCACGACACAAATTCGAAAGGGTCCAAACTGCATTTTTTGTCATAGACAGCCTGGTGTACTTATTCAAAATCCTGAAAAATAATAATAAACATAATTATATTAAATACAGACAAGAGTTTGACTTGTTTTATTCATGTAACTATTAACATAATGACGCAATGCATTTCTATCTGTTTGGTTGCTATTGCTAATGATAATGGTAATTCTTTCTGATTATTATGAAACTAAATAAATCAGAAGTAGTGTGCAAGGAAGTAACTAAACTATTGTTACGTCGTCGGTCACTTAGAATCTTCAAGAAACCACACTAATAACTGTGAAGTACCGACAAGAGTCGAGTAAATTCTTTTAGTTACTTAGTTCCATTCTGTAGGTAGTTAGTCCGCGCCCGGCGTCAACGGTACTTGCCATTTTAAGTTCGACCGTATGCTGACGGCGCAAAGTAACTTCTTCTTTGTCGGTTATTTTATCTTTAAGTTTATTTTTTGTGTATGCTTTATGGAATAATAGGGAATTTTCTCGAATATCTTTTGTGTGTTTGGGGTATAAAAGGACCGAGAGAGGACGAAGCGAGTCAGTCTACTTTTGAAGCGAAACAACGAAAGGTTCGAAGAGATACTCGTATCTAGTGCGATAAAGTGTTCAGTCCCTAATGATTTGCGATTATGTATAAGTGTTTTGCGAAGTTATTTCGTGTATTCAATTGGTAGTGCTTTTATTTATCCCATACCCAGCTTGTAACACTATTATCAACCCAGAATCAGGTTGAGTCTGTCGTGCAATAACTGAGAAAGAGCTCAGACGGCACTGCACCCAACTAAATTCTACAAATGTGGTGGGCTCAATTTGGATCCAGGTTGGCCGCTGTAGATATAGTCGGTCAAATGGAGTGGCCTCGATTCATTCCGAAAAAAATTGCTGGTGTGGAGCCCCTCTGCACCACATCCTATCCTGCCCATTCTGCACAACCACTTGTACCTTTCAAGATTTACTATGTTCGAGCTGTGCAGGTGTCCACATAAAATACTTTTGCGTTTTTCGATACGTAAAGAAGAATTCAGTTCTGTCGACAAGTGGAGTAACTACTCCCTAAAGTAAAGGTAAGTGTTAAAAAGTATTAGTTACTCTAATAGCGGCGGCAGGATCCCGGCTGCAAGCACAGTGTCGCGACAGCGCGGCGAGTCGCCAGCCACGTTGCCGAGCGCCCACACGGCCTGCTCGCGCACGTCATCGCTGGCGCCGGTCGCCACCAAGTTCACCAGCACCGGCACCGCGCCACACTCCACCACCACGCGCGTCTGCTCCGACGAACCTGAAGCTATGTTAGTGAGAGCCCATGCTGCTTCGAACTGGAAGAACACAATTTTTTATTCGATTTTTGAAGACTACACTGGCTGGCTGACTGACTGTCTGTCTGTTGACTATTTTTGATTTGGTTTTTTGTTTTTATCACTGGGATGATATGTTGTGGTATGACTCAGGTAACTTGGCTTCATATTTTTGCGCTTTCGTGTAACACAAAACAGAGTCAGGCCCTTTCAAAGAAGCTCAAAATTTCGAAGTGAACTGTACTCCGTATAATTTTCGAATTATTGTGCGAATTGAAAATATTGAAATCACATCGGGAGTACAAGGCAAGAACTTCTTTTGTCCGTAGGATGTATGTGGATACAGAAGAATAGCCAGTAACTTCGGCCGAAACTGTAGGTTTTGTGGTTAGAGCGTACCTGTGGTCCAATCAAGAGGCTAAGTGCGGATAAAATCCTAAAACTAAACTAGAGCATACCTGTCCTGCTGACTTTTTGTATGAAGCCAATTTTAGGGTAAATTATGTGACTCAACTCACAACTCTTATTTAGGATCACCCTAATGTTTATAGCATTGAATGGCGAGAGTATTCTCACATTTTAACTATACTTTCGTTACATAGTTATTCTTTGGCCTTTAGTTACAAGTGTGACTAGACTATACATGAAACACTACAGTCGAAATACAGGAATTATTAAATCAGTTAAAGTTTTTCAGACAACTTTTTCTTCTATGGTGAATTCAGTTCATAATTACCTGCAGTGTTGGATTAGTGCTATTGGTTAAGAATTCCACAAATTTAGGAACTATTCCAGTCCGGATCACTTCATCAATTGGTGGATTAGGCTCTTGACTCAAGAGTTTTCTAAACTTCTGAGTTGCCATGACTTGCTCTTGTGGATCCTCTCTATACAGAGCCCCAACCATTGTAGTGGTGATGTCTTCTGATGGTGATATAACAATGTCATCCTAAAAATAAACAATAAAGCTTAATAAAAACTGGATGGAAACTTGCCAAAAACCTTGTAGTTCTCCATCATTATCAACCTAGCTTTTTCCCAAATATGTTGGGGTTGGCTTTGAGACAAACTGGGTGCAGTTGAATAACAGTATTTTACATGGAGCAACTGCCAATCTGACCTCCACAACCGAGTTAGTGCTGGGTAATATTTATTTCACAGTCACAAATAGTAACTTATTATTCCTGTATTCAATTATTCAGAACCATAGCAATTTCTCTTCACCAATATAAGTGTAAGAAATCTCAAAAACTATAAAAAAAATCTAAGCATTTTTAATAAAGTGTGTTATTTGAACAATTTCTTAGGTGCAGGTGAAGAAATAAAAACATCTTGCCATCTGTAATTCATCATTGAATTACCAGTGCAACATGTTATAACTGCATATTGATTGTACTGCAAAGCATTCTAAACGCAGGAGGGGCCATTTGCTTGTAATAGTAATAGTCAATTACAGTGACTTGCATACTAATAGCATAATTGTATAGCTATCATACATTGATGTTTTAAATTACACTGTAAACCAAAGTTTTTAATTTTTTGTTGACGACAATTCATTTAGTAATCTAGTATCATTCTATCTATGCTTCAGTAAAACTATAATTAGTTATACTACCTACCAATAAGTATACATTCTGTGTTAAACTCTTGGTTGATAAGTCTTTGCATGATGATTGTATTTGTGTTGGTATAAAGTATCACGATCAGCCTCTGACAATTGCGCTGGCTGGTAACACACAGGACACAAGCCTAGCCTCCCAACAGTGAGAGGGAATAATTAGTAATGAAGTAGTGGTTATCAAGTTAGACCACATTCCCATTTATTTTCCTGAAAAGTTGTACCCACTGGCCCCACTGCTCAACACACAAATGTAGAAACCAGGAGAGGTTCTATTTGCAACAAACAAAATTTTGTTTCGTTTAGATAATTCTTCAAGTTATGTTTACAATTTCTATTACACATGAGGAAATATGGTAGTAAAGATTTGTTTGATAAGTAGTCTTCAGTATTGACCTTGAAGAGAATTTATATCATTAAACATGTTGACCTGCTTTCACAGAAGGGTTGAGGAAAGGAACAGGTTCACCTGTAAGGAAACAGAAACAACAAAATATACCTGCAAAGTAATATCTGGTGCATTTGGTGCGGGAAGATTAACATTTCTACGCTTGAATAGCTGTTGTTCTCTCTTTTGTTTCCGCAGCTGTACTCCTTCCTCCTCCCGGCGTCGACGCAGCTCATCTGCACTCAACCCTGCATTCTTGTAACGATGCTTGTGTCCACCAGACATCTTAAAAACAATCAACTATTATACACCTGACTCATTACTAAATGGTTTAGCTAAACAATAACATGTGATTAATTTTATTTATTTATCTTTTTTTTACTTCAGTAAGGAATTTAATTCATGTTCTTTTTATCATCATAATAATTGACTGAATTATAATACTTCACTAATCACTGTTTTTCCTCTTCCTCCTCTATCAGACATGCACTAAAATAATAATCCAAAAGATCACATACGGCGACTGAATTTCAATAACATAATTGTCAACTTCGAAGTAATATTATCATTACGCCATTTAGGAATCCATATAAAATGCAAACATTTCTATTAATAGATGATGCAGTAAATAATTACAACCTACAAGTACAAAAAACGAAAAGAATAGACAAGTCAAATTGAAAGCAACTCGATCGACGACATTACTGGAGGAAAAAACTGCAGTCAATTTATAACAAACAATGTGTTGTCCACTGATACGGCTTCATCTAGATGTACTTACAATTATTTTAGGAACCAGAAGTATGAAAACAAAGAAAACTAATAGAAATTGCACATCAATTCACCATCGATTATTTATAAAAAAAATTAGTGCATGCAGATTTTAAGTAAAATATCATCGAACAGATGAGACAGAAACAGGGTTGCCAACTGTACAAAAAAAATCCTCGTACTTATGCAGCTAAAAACCTCGTATTTTGACTTTCAAACCTCGTACATTTATAATGCACCGAAAACGTCCTAAAACCAAAATTAATGCTTAATTCACTACTAAATTTAGAACTTTTCACGCAATGAAATAAAGTATTGCAAGTTTCTTACAAAAACAAACATTACTTTGTGTTGAAATGAAACCAAAAAAAATATTTAAAAAAGTACAACGTATGGAACACGTAAGGAACAGCAAAGAAAGAAAGTAGAAATTTGCGCTAAGATAGAGCTATCTTAGCGCAAATTTCTACTTTATTTCTTCGTTTTACTTTTTTTAATAGTTTTTTTGGTAATCATCGCGTAAATGCGGCAATTAAATTTTAGTGTAAGAAGTTCCTACAAGTAGTTTTTACTATAATATATTATGTAGTGATGCGAAATATTCGTATGGAGGTTCTATAATATCAAAATCTCGTACATAATTGTACGAGGTTGATAGTGTCCTCGTACCTCGTACGGAAGACCACGAATCTCGTATTTGTACGAGGAACCTCGTACGTTTGGCAACCCTGGACAGAAAGTACACTGTAAAAGTAAAGTAAAGATAGAAAAAGCGCGGGAATCATCGAATTTGGCGGGCGTGATTTTTCTTTCGTTTTCTTAAAAATATTTTAAAACTCTTGAGATTGGAGATAAGTGGTGTAAATATATAGATATATGTAGATATTCATTAGATTAGTTAAATTCATTATTTATAGGTATATATTGTGCTTTATTTAGGGTAAGTTTTTTGTATTTTGTTTTTTTTCATTCATTGTCACAATGGACAATGAACCGCCTGATCCGGGGGGCACAGTCCCTTCGGTCGGGCATAACGTAACAATATGCGAATCCAGTATGGATACCGACTCGTCCCTCACTAGGTCGGAACGGAAACGGGCTAGAGCTCCAAGGAAAATCTGCAAAAATTGCAACAAAAGAAGGCGAAATGGTCATTCAACAGATCTAAACACGCATAAACATTGCCATTGTGAAAATGACTCGGTCACGATTTTAATTAACCAAGAGGCCACTCCACGTTCTGTGGATGGTCCCCAGACGGAAAACCACCTCAAGTCAGATCTTCCGCAGAAGGCGCCACAGGTTGCTAGGGCTTTGTACGAAGCCACAGACCTGTCGCCATATGTCGTACACATCACAAAAGTTTTCGATACACCAAACGCGGCTCAATCATTACACCCAATAACTTTAGGGCACTTCCTCAAAAACCGCAGATACAATAATATCATTAACGGTTCCTTAAAGCGCATAGGTCGAAACAGAATGTCGCTCAGCTTCTCTCGTTACCTAGATGCAAACTCTTTTATTAATGACCCAAGTTTGGCCAAGGAGAAATTGAAGGCATTTGTTCCATCAATTAATGTGTGTCGTATTGGAATTATTAAAGGCGTACCTACTGAATGGTCTCCGGAAGAAATAATTGAAAATATATCTGTCCCTGCTGGATGTGGGAAAGTAATAAAAGCGAGGCGTCTAAATTATAAAGTACACGAACCGACCCCTGTGTGGAAGCCATCACAAACAGTCGTGCTGACCTTTGACGGACAAATCCTACCAAAACGTGTGTTTTGTTGCTACAATTCCATGCCAGTGGAATTGTATACATTCCCAACAATTCAATGTTTTAATTGTTGTCGTTTTGGCCATACAAAGGTACAATGTAGGTCGAACTCTCAGTGCTTTAAGTGTGGGGAGAAGCATTCTGCTGACACTTGCAGTATTGAAGACGAGAGTAACGGTAAATGTTGTCATTGCGGTGGCATTCATTATGCCATCAATAAAAAATGCCCAGAATTTGAAAGGCAAAAATCTATCAAACATTATATGGCCCATAGCTGCGTGTCGTATGCTGAAGCATCACAACTACATCCACCAATCTCTAAATTGTATGCAGATGTGGTAACATCTGCCCCATCACAAACCACTAAAAATTCGTTTTCCTCACAACCTTCGCCCCAATCACGTAACTCACCAATTGTCTCTTCACAAAGAAAAACGGTATTCCTTAAGCCTCGGGATCCCCCAATAACAACTAAGGGGTATAACCGGGCAGCTCATCAAACATTAATTAATAATGAAAATTCTGTGTCAGGGAATGGTGTTGCCTTCCAAAATAAAACAAATAATAATGAGAATCAAATTTTAAATTTAATAATTATGCTAATTAATACTTTATCTAAAAATAATAATATTGAACCGTCCAACGTTGCCATTGTAATTGATACGCTGTCTAACTTATTTAACCTTAATCATAATGGATCCAAATCTTCTCAAGATTATCCAGTGGAACAGTCGCAGCATTGTGAATAAAAAATCTGATCTGTCCTACATATTGAACAAATATGATCCCTTTGCAGTCGCTCTCTGTGAGACATGGCTTAAACCAGGGTTCTCTTTTAGAATTCCTGGCTATGCATGTCTAAGAACAGATAGAAGCGATGGGTATGGCGGTGTTGCCATACTTATTAAAAATAACTTGTCTTTTCAATCTATTCGTCTTCCAAATCTCAGTGACGAGATATCTGCTGTCGCTGTAATTGTAAATAAAATCTGTTTAGTATGTATATATTATTCTCGTCCCACTGTAAATATTCTTTCTGAAATAAGTAATCTTTTTTCAGTTTTACCTAAACCGTTTTTGGTAATGGGTGACTTTAACTCACAACATCAGTCCTGGGGTAGTTCTAGTTCCAATTACTATGGGGAAAAGTTATTAGAAATTCTAGACTCGAATAATTTGTGTATTTTAAATACATGTCTTCCAACACGCCAAACAAATCCAGATGAGGGAGTAAGTGCCCCTGACCTCTCAATTTGCACACCTGAGTTAGCATCGAAAATATCCTGGTCTCCTTTACCTTCTTCTTATGGTAGTGATCATTACCCATTATTAATTTATTTTCCACTTAAAAAACCAGCTTCTTACAATCAAACACCACGATTAAAGTATAGACTTGAAAATGCAGATTGGGATACATATAAAAAATGTGTAGAAGAAAGAATTCTTGCTATATCTAATTTATTACATGATCCTCAGTTATTATCCAATCAAATAACAAAAATTTTAATAGAGGTGGCAGATAATACTTTCCCTTTTAAGAATGGTGCTATAGGCAAAATTCCTTCACCACCTTGGTGGGATACTGAGTGCACACAGGCCATAAAAAAAAGAAAACAAGCAGAAAAAAAATATACTCTTACTATGACTCATCACAATTTTGAAATATACCTAGAAGCTGCTCGTACAACTCGTAAGCTCCTTAGGAAAAAGAAATTTGAAGGTTGGCAAAGATTCTGTACATCGATCTCGCCAGAAGTTAACGCATCTCTAGTATGGCAAAATATTAGGCGATTCAGGTCAGCATTCAGTGACACAACAGCCTCAAAACTGCCATTAGAATTAGCCAATGAGTTTATGGATCATTTAGCCCCTCCTTCAGTCCCAGAACAGAGATCTTTAATTCACTCTCCCTATGTTCCTATTCCTAATTCTGAGTTGAATTCCCTGTTCACACTAAGTGAGCTTAAGGGAGTCCTTTCACATGTTAAGGATTCAGCTCCAGGTGAAGATGGTATACCATATTCATTTATAGCTAATCTGTCTGACTCTGTACTTATAATATATTTAAATCTCATCAATACAGCTTTGATATCTGGCAACATTCCAGCAAGTTGGAAATCTCAAACAATTATTCCTATTCTGAAACCAAGCAAACCTTCTTGTAATGTTTCTTCTTATCGGCCAATTGCACTTTCTACAGTTCTTGCGAAAATTGTTGAACATCTCATTAAGAATCGTTTGGAGTGGTATTTGGAAGGCAAAAATTTGCTAGCTACGTCACAGTTTGGTTTTAGGAAGGGTAAAAGTACAATGGACAGCCTTGGAGTGTTCACAACTGATATTCGGTTAGCCTTCTCTTCTAATAACTCTGTAATTGCTGCTTTCCTGGATATTAGCTCAGCTTACGATAATGTCCTGGTATCAATCCTAGAACAAAAGCTTAATGCATTACAAGTTCCAACATTGCTGTCTAAGTTCATAATTAACATGCTTTCAGAGAGATCTTTAAATCTTCATGTTGACGGGTATACATTTACCCGTTTAGTATGGAAAGGGCTCCCTCAAGGTTCTGTACTTAGTCCAATTCTCTACAATATTTACACTTATGATTTGGAATCCTCTCTAAATGAGTCAGTACAAGTCCTTCAATATGCAGATGATTTACTTCTTTATTTTTCTGGTCATTCTGTTGCAAATATTTGTACTTCCTTAACCTCTTCTTTATGTTTGCTAAAGACTTGGCTTGAAACTAATGGTTTGCACCTGTCAATTGATAAAAGCAACATTGTCTTGTTTACTAGAATGCGTAAGCCTCCTATTGTTACAGTAACGTATAATAATATCCCTATGCCTGTTAAAGACCAAGTTAAATTTTTAGGCCTTATTTTGGATACACATCTTACTGGTTTACCGCATTGTGATTATATAGCTGCTAAATGTGAACGAAATATCAACATAATTAGATGCCTTGCTGGTGTTTGGTGGGGAGCACATCCTTTTTCATTAAAACTACTGTACAACACATTGATTAGAAGCGTATTGGACTATGGAACTTTTTTGCTGGAACCTGGTAATGTTGCGGGTTTTAAGAAACTGGACAGTGTTCAGTCCAAGGCACTTAGAGTGGTTTCAGGTGCAATGAAAAGCAGTCCTATTAATTGTCTTCAGGTGGAATGTGGAGAACCCCCACTTCATTTACGACGTCAATTTTTAGCTGATAGATTTATGGCTCGGTGTTTGCAATTTACTTATCATCCTTTGCGAAATAAACTTGCCATTCTCTCTGAAGAAGTAATTTCATCTAATTACTGAAGGCACAAAGCCACTCCATGTTTAATTAAAAGTTTTAGAAAATACAATTTAATCGAAGCTCCCTGTCATCACTCTCAATTTCTTCCTATATTTCACTGTAAGTACAACTCGCTAACTAGATCTCCAACTATACACTATAACCTCAATATTTACCGAGATGACGTATGTCACAACCATAACTTCAACTTTATTATGGATAGAGACTGGAAGGGCTTTCAGCTCTTGTTTACAGATGCTTCGAAGCATGGAAGAGACTCATGTGTGGGAGTAGGTGTATACCACTCCCAATTTAATATCGTGCAAAAAATAAAGCTCCCGCCCGAATCATCGGTGTTTACGGGAGAATGTTACGGCTTATTCAAAGCGGTCGAATATATACTTATGATGGACTTACAAAATTCACTCATTTTGACTGATGCAAGGAGTGCCTTACAATCTTTGGCCAGATTCCCTTTTTATTCTCATAATTCTAATATAATATTTGAAACACGTGAACTCCTTAATAGGTGTTTTAAGAAGGGGTACTCAGTGCATTTTGCGTGGATACCGTCGCATTGTGGCATTTTAGGTAATGAGAGAGCTGACCAGCTAGCTAATGATGCCGTGTTGTGTGGAGACGTTTTTCCGTACAAAAATAACTCCCAAGATCTGGCTGCTCTGTCCAGAGTTTATCTACAGGAATCCTGGGGTCAGCTTTGGTCCGGGCAATCAGTGAAAGGGAAATTTTATCGTAATATTCAGCCATCCATTTTTGTTAAGCCTTGGTTTAGCAAGTACAAGTTAAGCAAAAAGATAACAACAATATTCATACGTATGCGATTGGGTCACGTGTGTACTCCTGCTCATCTTGCCAGGCTTGGCATTGTGCAGAACCCTGCGTGTGTCTGTGGCGCTGAAGTGGGAGATCTGAACCATCTTATTTTTTCCTGCCCCCTTTATGACCACTCTACACTTTTCCAAAGCCTTGTTTCCCTCCGAGTCCCGTTTCCTACTTCTATATCATGTATTTTATTTAATTTTAATGTAGATATTTATAAAACTATAGCTCTTTTCATTGTAAATAATGATATAACTATTTAAACATTAATTTATAAATTATATTTTAAGTAATTAATTTAACATTTAGTTTTTTAGTTTTCGCACCGAGTTGGCCTTTTTGTTGGACCACTCGTGGCGTCAAATGTTTTCAGATTTTTGTTGTATTATATATCTTTACTGTTAACTTGTTATCATTTATTATTTTTATCAACACAACTAACCTCCTTTCCATTTTCATTTCCAAATTTCCCGTTGTAAAATATTATTATTTCGCGAGTAATTGATTCTTACGTTTTTGTTATAACCACTAAATATTGTCAGTGGCAATAAGCACGAATAGTGCAACGCCAAAAACAAAAAAAAAAAAAAAAAAAAAAAAAGTAAAGTAAAGTACACTGAACCAGCAATCACGTCACCTATGTTGCCTGAGATAAAAATCAAAATCCCTTGCAGGGTTATAAAAACTTGTACTTCTATCAAAAAAATGTTTTTAAGGACTAAATCAAATGAAATTTTCTTTTCATAGATTAGGTTTTAATTATTGCGAATGAAATATGTTAATTACTTCAAAGAAAAATCAATTCAACTAAGCTGGGAATTTAAATATTTTAACAAATTAAAGGGAAACTTCGATTAGTTAGACAGCAACGTGAGCAACATGAAAAGTCTATGATGAAAAGTCACTTCACATATAAAGCAAAAGCTTTAGTAGTTCTAGATTTTGTAATAAAAAAAATCTCGTAATTAAATTCCGCAAGTAACTTCTCCAGCGAACGTTACGTTACCAGTTAGCCAATTTATATTAATCCCAATCATGACCTATTGTACCGATTATCTTTTCAAGCTCAAGACTGCAATGTAAGGCCGCAGGCAGTAATATAAAGTAAAACAATTCGTTTTTAGTAGTAGAACTAATTTTTATTTTCACTTTAGTAGAACGAAGTGACAGACAATTCTTTGGCGGTAACCAAAGACCGATATGAAAACCCATAGATATAAAAGAGGTTGTAACATTCCTCCCCGGCAGCCTAAGACATCATTTCGATGAAACGATGCGGCGGGCGTATCGTCCTCTTACTCCGCCTCAACACCGGCGTGTTTTGGAGCGTTGGCGACGTGGAGGACGCAACTTCAACCATCGGCTGACTGAGCGGCGTGGAGCTGGCACGTGGTGCTATTTCATGTAACGACTGTGACGTCGCCGAACCAGCAGTTGCGCTTGCGAATGTTGCCATTTCAGTCTCTTGCTCGACGATTGGTGACAGAGCCACATTCACCTGGGGCCGTATATGGTCGGCGTGTCTGCGCTTCAAGACTCCTTCTGGAGTTCTCACCACATAAGAGTACCGGTGTTTCCTTTCCTCTATTAAAGCCGGTTTCCATTTATTTTCCAATTTAGTCCGGATGTACACTGCTTCTCCCTTCTGGTATTTTGTTCGGATTCGATATTGGCTTGGATGTTTTTGAATCGCAATGTTCTTCTCATATTTGGTCTCACATTATCCAACAAGCAGTTTAACTGTCTCCCGAACATCATTTGAGCCGGTGATTTTCCTGTGGTGGTATGTGGTGTGTTTCGATACGTAAAAAGAAAATTTTGAAGTCTTCGCTTTGGATTTGCTCTATCAATATCAATATATCTCTATCAATCTCTATCTCTCTGGAATCGCGACATATAAAAATGTACTCTGTGAATCGCGTCTCGCGAATCGATTGCACTACTACAAGCACGCGGGGCATTTGTGCGTGACCACGTGTGCGTTACCCTAGCAAAATGTTGTGCTCTAGAGAGGTGAGACTATAAAAAAAAAATTGTGTGTCATGAGGAGAAAGTTTACTAATAGCAAAATTTGTGTGAGTTGTAGTTTTAGAGTTTTTTGAGAAAACATACAACATTTTGCTGGGGTAATGTTTTAAACGATACATCAAAATCTTTTTTCAAAAATCGTTTCAGCCCGGAACCAAAAACATGAATAGATAGCTCTAGTTACGTAAATTCCTGACGTTTTATGCGTCCAAAGCGTGGAAAAAACTGGTTTACTCTGTGCAAAGACTTTAAATAAATAACACTCTGTTACAACCAGTGTACAAACACAGGGTCAGTGCAATGCACTCTGTTTTGTGAGTGGCCAGAATATTTTAATGTAAGAACGGATTCGAAATTAATGTCATATTAGAATTTTGCAAAATGTCATTTTTAACCGACTTCTAAAAAAAGAAGGAGGTTCTCATTCGGATGATTATATTTTTTTTATGTTTGTTCGGGCATAACTCCGTCGCTTGCTAATCGATTTGAACAATTTTTTTTTGTTGGAATGGGTATAGTTCCCAAGTGGCCCGTCGTTTTTTATCGAGATCAGGCAAGCGGTTTTTGAAAAATCAACAAAACTAAAACTACACTGTCTACATTAAATTCTTCTTTTATTCGAAAACCTATACTTTCCTATTGGTCTCATAGTCACCAGCACGGCTGTTGCGTATCTTTTAAATGACAGTGGCTATCATTTAGTGTCCATCAATTAACTGTCAAATGGTTCCATTTTGTACTAAACCGTAACCAATTTGACAGTTAATCCATGGGCAATATTTATGAGAAAGATAAGCAATATTGCGTATTTTTTAGATGTCAGTGGCTATCATATTGTCCATGATTTAACTGTCAATTTGGTTTCGAGATGGTTTAGATTTTTATGTTTACAATTAGACCCGGTAGCAGGACGTCATCTGCCAGGTGCGCTATCTATAAGTCGTGTTATTTACACTATTTATAACTCAAAAACGGCTGAACCGATTTGGCTGAAAAATTTTAGTTTAAAACCAGAAGACGGACATAAAATAGATGTTTTTTGGGTAGATAGTTAGGTTGTAGGTAGGTAGATAGGGAGGTAGTTGGTAGCTAGGTAGTAGGTAGGTAGGTAGGTAGGTAGGTAGGCAGTAGGTAGGTAGGTAGTAAAAAAATCTATCCTATTTCAGGATAGATTATTTATGGGTAGATAGTTAGGTTGTAGGTAGGTAGATAGGTAGTAGGTAGGTAGGTAGTAGGTAGATAGTAGGTAGGTAGGTAGGTAGTAGGCAGGAAAACGGGCATTGCAAGGCATCAAGGTTCAGCTAGTATTTCATATTTAAATTTGAAGCAGACAACAGTTAACCAAATATGATTGTTTTTGCACGCAGCACATGGTGCACACCTCACTTTATTTTTGTTTTGCCATTGTGTGTGACCTTGGTAATGACGTTTGTTGATCTGTCATTCAATCAATTCGTCTCGTCCGTCCGTCTCTCAAGATTTCAGTTTTAGTCAGTACTTTATACACTGTACAGTAGTTATTGCTGTCAAATCGAAAGTTAAGATTTGGGTAGTGATTGTGAAATAAATTACGGCTTTATTGTAGGTTTAACCTACAAAATAAGTAGAATTGAGGGTAAACGAAACGAAGTGACGATTAAAAATGAATAAAATGTTATCATTGCGTTTGCGATCATGCCTCTGTTCAGTAAGAAGGAATTATTGCACACCACCTCCCAGTACACCGAGTTCGGGTAGCCAATCAGCTGCAGGACCCACTAGCATGGCTCCAAAATATAAACCTACCGATTTCCAGAAGTTTATTTTAGTTTGGACGAAAAAATTCAAGACTAAAGAAGAGATCCCACAATATGTTTCGTACGTACTTACATACATAGTATATTTTTATGTAATCGTCTTATTTGACGCTTGTGAAGTTGTGATGTGGGAAAGAAAGAATTGGAACAGATTGAATGGCTCTAGTCTGTATCATTCAATCTGTTGTCAAAATATATGCTGTTCTACATGACCTTGAATAGTTTTAATCATGTCAGAGTGTAGTACACTGTGATCATCACAACTTGATTTATTTTCATAGTCCGCTGTCCTCAATTGACTCATACTTGTTTTCAATTATCCTTTTAATGTACTTTATTAATTACTCAGGTAATTTCTACTACTGTGCATGAGTATACATACAATTTCAAGTTAATGTTCATTTGACTGGCCTGTTGGTCTAGTGGTTAGTGACCCTGACTGCTAGGCCGGAGGTCGTGGGTTCGATTCCCACCCAGGACAAATGTTTGTGTGATGAGCACGATCATTTGTTCTGTGTCTGGGTGTAATTTATCTATAATATGTATGTATTTAGAAATATATAAGTATGTTTATCAGTTGTCTAGTACCCATAACACAAGCTCTGCTTAGCTTGGGACTAGATGGCGTTGTGTGATAGTTGTGGAATATTATTATTATTATTATTCACAAATATTATAATTTATGAATTAAACATTTTATTTCAGTGGTGAACTCATAGATAAAGCTCGCAGCCAAGCCAGAATCAAGATTGCAAATGTGCTTATACTACTGACAGCACTTGCTAGTTTTGGAGCAATTTTGGCAGGAAAATCAGCAGTGAAGAGGGGTGAATCTGTTCATCAGTACAACCTTGACTGGCACAAGAAATATGAAGAAGAATACAATGCAAAACAAGCTGCTGCTGCTGCTAAAGATAACAAATGATGCAAGATTTGCAATTAAATGTATAACTTTTATGTAGTTGTTAGTATTTTTTGAACAAATTGTTTCTGTATAAGCTTTATTTGCACAACCTATTGTTTCGAGTTGTGATCTTAGTGCCAGATACTGAATACCTTTTCAGATGCTGTTATATTATTAAATATATAAATTAATAATTTATGAATATTTTTAAATATAAAATGAATGCTGTTGTGTATGTGCCTTATCTAATTCTGATTTTATTAATCTTGTAACTACCTCTAAGAACCTCTTGTAACCCTACACACAAGTGTTTTTAAGTAAGGGTTAAAATAATAATTCATATTCAAAATTTGAAGTAATTCAAACTTATAACAAACTAGCTGCCCACTACAACTTCAACATTATCCCACGGGAATATAAAATCGGGATTAAAAATATCGTATGTGTTGATTCAGGTTATAAACTATCTATGTACCAAATTTTGTCCAAATCCATTCAGTAGTTTTTGCTGAAAGAGTAACAAACATCCATCCATACACACACATGCTGTCAAACTTTCGCGTTATTATTAGTAGGATTATTGTACACAATCTAAAGAAAATAATTATGATAATGCTATCTCCGAGCCACAAATATTATCATGTTATCAGAGAAAACTGATCTGACTAGGTAGTAATAAACAAAACTGTTTTTTTTACAATGAATATACATACATACAAAAAACCTAAATTTTCCCATGGCGGTAGGCAGAAACCACAGAAAGCCACCTGCTACGATCCTTACATACACCATTGTAGATAATATACTTTGATTATAAATTCAAACAAATACTTGTAAATAAAAAAAAGATGAGACAATCAACGAGGGTGGGCATTTATCCAGCAGTGACTGAAGTTGAGCTGTGGAAAATGATGACATTAAAGACATGGAAATTTAAATATATTTCAGTGTCTTATGTCATAGGCATTTGGGTGATACTCTTATAAAGGGGTTGTATGAGAATTGAAGAAAAAAAAATGTAACTGTCTATATCCTATTTATGTAAGTATATACACTATAAGTTCCGAAACAAGGGTACAATAAAATGCATGTCATCAGTCTTCATAAGGAGTTGGGCTTGTAGTAACTTCTACATTTCTCAGTAAACAACTTTGATGTCTTTTCCTTTATGACTTCCTCCACACTGAGTTCTGTTTGCAATAATCTCAACTGTGAATAAAAAAGAAACAAAGTTTGAGGTCAGTACCTAGAACACAACATTATTTATTATTACAGTGAATTGCTTTTTGCGAATGAAATTGTGAAACAAAAATTAAATTTAGTAAGTTGTGTACCTTTTTTTGTTCAGCTTTCAGATGTTTTATCACATCATAGTCGTCAGGTTTCATATCTTTTGCTGCCCTGAGTTCTTTCACTGTTTCTGCAGTAGCTAAGATGCAATTTTTAATAACATTTTCTCTGTCTGTATGTCCTTTTTGAATTTGAGTATAAAGATCTTCACAGGCCGAGTGCGCATCAACTTTACCTGCGAAAGATTCTGTTGGTAAGGAAGTATTCAGCGCATATACTATTTTATCATCCATAACGCGCATTTTCTTCAGGATATCCTGTAAAATAAATACATTTTATGAAACAGAATTACCGATTAAAAAACAAACAGAGAACGATAACGCAACTTGTATGACACAGCACCCAGTAGACACTTACCTGAAATTCTAAAAAATCGGGGCAAATTTGGCTAAACATAATTCACTAATAAATATTATTCTATCGATGGTTATTTTTGTCCGATGCTACAACAGTACAACAAAATTGGAGGTTAGGAAAATAATAGACATACAAACATACTTTTTTTACCAAACAGAACCAAAAATAATAACCAAGTCTGTCTGACTGTCAATGAACTGAATGAACATGGCACGACTTGAGTGCCGTGTTCATTGAGATAGAAAAAACATGGAGACGCCGCGATATTAAAGATACATTTGCGTATACAAATATGAGTAAAATAGGATACAGAATGTGAAATATCGTTTTGTTTCGTTCTTTCTAATGCAAACTCAAACTCAAAGCATTTATTTCAATTAAACCTTTACAGGCACTTTTGAATGTCAGAAAAACAATTCTTTTATACAAAACTACGAGTGCAATACGTCATTCCGAAAGTCACCACGCCGAACCACATGACACCGAATGCCAGCAATGCAGTAATCGTATTAGATGAAAGAGACAACTGTATTTCAGTTGTGCTCTTAATAATAGGTCTTTACCTATGAAATTGCCGTTTTGTATGAACGAATTTTTTTCATGTATTTTTTATTTGTATTAATCGAAGTAATCACCCATGCAATCAATGCATCTTTGCCAACGCAGTGGCAGTTTATTGATGCCCTTCTTAAAGAAATCAGCTGGTCGGGAGGCAACAAATTCTTCAGAGCATTTTGTACTGCCTCTCGGGTATTGAATTTTTTTCCCGCCAAGAAGTTATCCAAATTCTGGAAAAAGTAGTAGTCTGTAGGCGCAAGGTCTGGTGAGTAGTAGTCCCAGTTCTTGCAACTTGGAGACCGTCTGCTGTGCAGTATGAGGTCTCGCGTTGTCGTGCAGGAGCAGCGGAGACGAGCGATTGACCAATGCTGGTTGGAGATGTGCCAGCTTCTCCATCATTGTGTTCAGTTCTTCACAGTACACATCTGCAGTAATGCTCACCCCGTTTGGTAAGAAGCTGTGATGAATCACACTGGCGCTAGACCACCAAACAGTGACCATCACTTTTCTCGGGGTAAGTTTTCGTTTAGGGCATTGTTTAGGTACTGAACCAGGATCCAACCAACTTGCTGAGCGCTTGCGGTTATCAAACAGAATCCATTTTTCATCGCAGTTGTTCGATCAATGTTGCAAAAACGGAAAACGATAATCCTTTTTGAGAGCTTCCGTTGCGTGCGCTGCGAAAATGGTTTAAGGTGGAAGCTCACATCTGGCCCGCGAAATTCTAATTTTCTTACGTTTTTGGCAATTTGCAGGCCAGTGCTTGGTTGTATGTTTATGAAAATTTGATTTGCGACTGTAAGACGTATGAAGTTACCGAATTATAACCATCAAAATTATCAATACAACCCTCCAAGTTCATTTTCATGTCAAGATTGATTTTTGCATGTAAAAGTCATTCTTTAGTAATTTAGTCGTCGTTCTTTAGTAGTTAGTAATTTTGATGGTTATAATTCGGTAACTTCATACGTCTTACAGTCGCAAATCAAATTTTCATAAACATACAACCAAGCACTGGCCTGCAAATTGCCAAAAACGTAAGAAAATTAGAATTTCGCGGGCCAGATGTGAGCTTCCACCTTAAGTTATGCAAATATTAAATACTAAAGAAATATTTCTCTTTAAAAGTTCTACAAAAAAGTCCGCGACAGCATATATCTATCCATTAAGATTGACTCACTGTAACCATTTTTTACCATTGAAATGTTAGGTTTAATATAATTATTTTTTGCGAAGCTTATTTAACCCATATGGTATTAATCTATATCTAAATAAATGTGTTTGTTAGAATGAAAACCTAATATAGAATATTTAGTCCTTTAAGTCTATATAGTTTAAACTAATATCTTAGAAGATATTGCAATGTTAAAATGTCCACGCGACAAAATAATGACGCGGTCCGCCGGCAAATACGTGGAGATTCTGGCCTCCGGGAAATTCAAATTCATAATATTTATTGCACCATAATATTTACAAGGTGTTATTGTATATTGTTTTGGCAGCAGTGGTGGCCCAGTGGTGGCGGCCCCGACTTACGAACAGTTGGTTGTGGGTTCGAACCCAGGCAGGCGCATTACTTTATGTAATTTATTTGATACCACTCCTATAGAGGAGGACTGAGTCCCTGTAGTGGGAACAATATAGGCTGATGATGATGATGATGATTGTGTATTTAACAGTAAGAGATAGGTGGGTACCTACTTATAGTAATTCTCACTTTAATCATGTAATCAAAGGTTCTATCTAATATTATAGAGAGGAAGGATTGTTTTTCTTTTGTTTGTTACGATTTAACTCAAAAATTACTCAGACGACTTTGAATATTAAAGCTAATTGAAAAAATATTACTATGTTGGATAGTCAATCTATCGAGGAAGGTTGTAAGCTATATATTATTGTGACGCAGACGAAGTTGCGTGGGTCAGCTAGTCTTTTATAAAAATAAAAATGAATCCACATATCCCGTAGGTAGTAGGTAGGTAGTAGGTAGGTAGTAGGTAGGTAGTAGGTAGGTAGTAGGTAGGTAGTAGGTAGGTAGTAGGTAGGTAGTAGGTAGGTAGTAGGTAGGTAGTAGGTAGGTAGTAGGTAGGTAGTAGGTAGGTAGTAGGTAGGTAGTAGGTAGGTAGTAGGTAGGTAGTAGGTAGGTAGTAGGTAGGTAGTAGGTAGGTAGTAGGTAGGTAGTAGGTAGGTAGTAGGTAGGTAGTAGGTAGGTAGTAGGTAGGTAGTAGGTAGGTAGTAGGTAGGTAGTAGGTAGGTAGTAGGTAGGTAGTAGGTAGGTAGTAGGTAGGTAGTAGGTAGGTAGTAGGTAGGTAGTAGGTAGGTAGTAGGTAGGTAGTAGGTAGGTAGTAGGTAGGTAGTAGGTAGGTAGTAGGTAGGTAGTAGGTAGGTAGTAGGTAGGTAGTAGGTAGGTAGTAGGTAGGTAGTAGGTAGGTAGTAGGTAGGTAGTAGGTAGGTAGTAGGTAGGTAGTAGGTAGGTAGTAGGTAGGTAGTAGGTAGGTAGTAGGTAGGTAGTAGGTAGGTAGTAGGTAGGTAGTAGGTAGGTAGTAGGTAGGTAGTAGGTAGGTAGTAGGTAGGTAGTAGGTAGGTAGTAGGTAGGTAGTAGGTAGGTAGTAGGTAGGTAGTAGGTAGGTAGTAGGTAGGTAGTAGGTAGGTAGTAGGTAGGTAGTAGGTAGGTAGTAGGTAGGTAGTAGGTAGGTAGTAGGTAGGTAGTAGGTAGGTAGTAGGTAGGTAGTAGGTAGGTAGTAGGTAGGTAGTAGGTAGGTAGTAGGTAGGTAGTAGGTAGGTAGTAGGTAGGTAGTAGGTAGGTAGTAGGTAGGTAGTAGTTTTTCGTAGTTTTGTTTTATGAATTGTTCTTATGACATTCAAAGGTAGCAGGCACGGTAGGAGGCACCTCCCTTATTTTTCCTCGTCGTGGCTGCGGGATGTTGTAAGAGATACCGTGGCCTCAACATAAAGGGCTAAGAAGGAACATGGGAGGTTTTTAGTCAGCAGAAGGCTGACACTCCCTTTCGCTCTGCCCAAGAGCGGAAGGGGTTATTCGATGATTTTCAACCCTACGAAAAAAAAAACAGGCACCTCTTTTTTTGCCATATCATTCTTAACTCAGTCGATCCATCGTTTTTTTGTTTTCCTCGACTCTTATATCCATTCACATTCAGTCTCAAAGCGAGGCCGAGACGCGCGGGCCAACAAGCTGCTCGGCTAATAGGGGGACGCGCCTTTAGAGAATGACAGTTTTGTTTCTGTTTAGTCGTATCTATCAGTAAGCCTAACGAGAATGTCAGTATTTTTCTTCTACTGGAAACAATGTTCTCTGTGGTTACTCCTTGTTTGACGTTTGTCTATGTGATATTCCTTTTCATTTCGACAAGTCAAAATGAAGTACGTTTTTCGTAATTTCTTATTAAATTTCGTACCATCTGAATGATCTGATACTATTTTATTGATAATGTGACACATTCTGAAAGTGCGGTGATGTCTCATCTTTGTGTGTGATTTATTTTCAGGATTGGACTGTGCGCGTACAGTGGATACAAGATCTATCCTGGCCATGGAAAGACCATGGTTAAGGTGGATGGCAAGGTAATATGTACTTATTTTGTAATACCTATTGACACCTATTGACATAGCTGTTATTCTTAACTTTTAACTTCACAGAAAGCTACAATATACTTCAGAAATAGCCGGCTTTCACAACACTAATTCTTCTACAAGTATCACATGATTTCTTGATGTAAACATGAGCTAAATAATCATTGCTTAGATTCATGCTCTGTATTCGTGAACGATTCTCATGTATTGGTAGTTACAGTGTGTTTTGATTTCTGTTTTCAGACCTTCACATTCTTGAACTCAAAATGTGAGGCTGCACATTTGATGAGGAGGAATCCTCGTAAAGTGACATGGACTGTGCTGTACAGGTAATTATTATTTATAAATTAACTCATTCCTTTTTCTAAGAAAAACTATCAAAAGGATTTTATACTAAATGTTTTTATTTCTAAAAGTAACATAACTTTATTTGAAACCTTTATAACCTGGTGGGCAATAAAGTTAGGTTATTTACTAAAATCGATTCATTAAAAGATTGTAGAAAACTCTTAATAAAGTATTTCCAATGAAAAATCCAATTCCAATTAAAAATGTCCCAAGTAAAAGAGAGGAATAAACTTGACTTTTGGAGGTAATTGTTTCATTGATTTTTTGCCAGAGGATAAATCATTATGCAGATTCAAATATAATTTTACATGGGACCATACAAACTTTTACCAAATGATAAATTTACTTAAATTGGCCTAGCAATCACATTGAAACAGGAATATACTGGTCAGTGGGTTGTCTTACCCACTGACCAGGGAACCTGGATGTTGGTGGAATACACAATCTTGTTTCTTTGAACTTGGTAGTCCAAAAAAACAACTTGCCAGTGGGGGTATTGTTTCAAGAAAATGTTCATTGCATATGCCTCATGTAATCTAATTTATAGACTTGAAAGAACATTATTGGTATTTTATTACTTACATGACTGTGACTGTTAACTGTAATAGTTGTTCATATATGGCACAAAAGATTTTAGTACTGTATAAAATCACTTAGCATAGTAGCCATTCAATAACCAGTAATATTTCACAGGCGCAAGTTCAAGAAGGGTCAAGAAGAAGAACAGACCAAGAAGCGTACAAGGAGGACGCAGAAGTACCAGCGTGCCATCGTTGGTGCCTCACTTAGTGACATCATGGCTAAGCGTAACATGAAGCCTGAAGTGCGTAAAGCTCAGAGAGACCAGGCTATCAAGTAAGTATATACAAACATGTATAAAGTCACACCCTTTTCCCCATGAGCATATGGATTATCTGAAGATCTTGTTATGGTCCTCTCATTCTTGTATGAACTGTTATAATTAGTAATATCAGCAAACCCAGATTAAGTTCTAATTAACTAAGATAGAACATAGCATGCAAAATTTTTGGATTTATCAAAATGTTACAACAATGCATCAAAATCGTTTCTCAAAAAATTCTTTTAAACTATAGAAATTGCATTCATGTATCCACTAATGAAATACAATACAAAGAACCATATGATATGGAAGTACAATGTACAAGAAAAGAAGAAAACCTGTGAGCACCTTTTGAAAGCCACGGTCGGGTATAGCCGATAAATGAATACATGCTCCACACGCCACCGTCGGATACAGCCAGTGTCAAATATAATAAAATATCAATTTTGTAGATTTTAGTGCCTTGGCATGGGAGGAGCGCAATGCATTTACACTTCTGGCGTTCAAAAGGTCCACTTGAACGTCCGGGCCACTTTAACCATTTTAATTTTATTTAACACCATTCTAAACCATGTTTTTATGCAAAGTTGTTTCTTAAATTATTACAACTATTGGTGTTGATTTTGTTCTTATCTCTGTATATAATAGTAGAAAAAAAAAATGCATTTTCAATCATTATGTGTGTGACAAATCAAATCCTGACAAAAATATTTAACTTTTCATCGATTTAGTAAAATTAATCAGTGACACAGAAATGTGTGGAATCTCATGCCTAGATCAGAAAAGTGTTATGAGCCTGTTTATAAATCCTAAATTGCTTATTTTTTGCTTTACTAACAATTTTTTCTCTCTTTTCCAGGGCCGCAAAGGAACAGAAGAAATCCACAAAGGCTGCCAAGAAGGCCACAGCTCCAGCAGCAAAGGCTAAGGCAGCACCTAAAGCCAAGGCCGCTAAAGTCAGTCAAAAGTCCGCCCCCAGGGTAGGAGGGAAGCGATAAAACCTAAAATAAACTGATTTTATAAGCCACTGTTTGAGTTTTATTTGTAAATCTGTAATTGTGTTGGCTCTGTGCTGGAAAAACACATTTCACATAATTATTATACAGGATGTTATCAAACTATAATATACAATACACCAACTCCTGTACTGTGCAAACATTTTTTGCTGGGAATTTTTATGGTTTTATTTTACAATAAAACTCAATGTAGCACTCTTAAAACGTGATAATGAATGCTTTAAATAGTAACTGGATCATGGATGTAATTTTTAAGTACAGCTAAAACCTGAAATAAAAAACAGTTGTGAATAATTTGTAACTTCGTATATCCGTAACTAGGGTTCCGAACTGACAGTGATGGGGAGAATATGTGCCTGTTGGCTTTTAAACCCTACATATCTAAGAGTTGAGACGGATTTCTCACTAGGATAACATTACTCCATACATGTAGTAGTCGCTAGCGCATCCAGTTACCACAAACTGCCCGTATCATTCAATATTGAACTTCATTTAACTTTTTTTATGGATTAAAATCATTTGGAGATATTTTATTTCGTGGTAACTTTGGCGACTACATGCAGTGCTGTCTGTGAGCTTGGAGTGGCGGTAAAGTTACGTTGCGCGTTGTTGCGTTAGTTACTGTTAAGTATATTGCGGGAGGCGAGTGAAACGACTGGCTGCTGTAAGCATAGATAATACACTATGCTGTAAGCACACTATGTAATTCAATGACAGTCGACCGGGCGTGCGCGCACACACACACGTATGCGCGCACACATACATAACAAGCTTGTAATGGACTCATGACTCGGAGTTGCATCTTTCTTTACTAGAATCTATGTGCACCAAAAGTTGGTGGTGCCCTTGAAAAGGTCACAGGTGCCGAGTGCTATAAACTAGAGTTGTCATATTACCTAACTTATTAACTTGTTGTCATATTCTTTTTTGTATTAACAAGAGACTCATGAAACCTATCCAGAAAAGACATTCCTACTTCCTAGGCAACAAAATTATTTTTATCGGCGACCGCGAACCAGAAGACGTGCGTTGGAAGACCTCCCACATGCTGAACCGATGACCTAGTGAAGATTCGACGACATTTATTGGTGGCCTAAGACCAGCAGTGATCTTACGGAACGCCACTTAGAACGTCTTACCCAGCCTGTCAAAATGTGTTAATTTACTGCTACTAAGCCTTTGGTATCCTACCTACCTATTCTTCTCTGACTGAGTTTATGAGTTGCTGAGACAGTGAATTGGTGGTACCTATAGGTATTTTACTCTGGTATATATCTTATGACGTCAAGCCTGCAATCACAGCATTGGTCGATGAACCGATGATAAAGGTACTTACCTAATGAGCCTACTGCTATCAGCACCAGCGCACAGTAGCTTGTCAGCTAGGGGGTAATTTAGGTAAAACCTCGCAGTTATGAGAATATTACTGCGAGTCTGCGAACAAATAGCATCTCTATTTGTAAGTATTTTACTGTTATCTCCGTCACTGAATTCCTTTATAGGCTGTAAATTAACCCTTTACGCAGCCGTTAAGCAAGCATTCTGTACATAAAAATATCACTGCCACAGTGGTGGAGAGAACAGGGCAATTGCCCTATACTTTTACAGTTTCAAACCCCTTTTTCACCCTCTCAAATTATAGAATGTCTCTTAAGATGTCAGAGAAGATAGTGGAATAGAGATTTCAATCTAATGCGATTATTTCGACAGCCGCACAGTAGGTAGGTAAACCCGACCGACTCTTGTTACAGTTTGAAAATGCTGGTAAAACTCCAAGAGGAGGTTAACTGTTGGCTAAAGGCCTACTAAAGGATGACATATTACACAGAACATTTATTTAAACTCTACCGAGATGAGATGACATAACATAACATTCTAGGGCACGACCTTGTGTGACAAATTTTATGGACTATTCCTACTTGGTAGGCAGACCGTAATTTTTTCGTCGTAGGTATTATGCCATTGCCAATAGTACATGGGTGCATTACCACATTTACCACCACAGATTACGTAAATATCGTTTGACAGCATGGCTTACGCTGCAAATCCAACCTAGCGTCAAAACTACATGATTGTTGGGACAGAATAAATACTTTTTCTGACCTGCGATGAATTAGTGGCTTTATTTAAATTATATACTTGCTATTTTGCACCTAAGCTGATGAGGTCACACTAAGGCGGGTGTGTCTATTTAGGCAAAATTGTTTCAGCTATAAAGAGGTACTTCCTGTTTTCTAAAGATATTTTAACAGCAGGCGCGTTTTGTATATCCCTTCGAATTTTAGCTACTTTTCTTATTCAGAAGCTAACTAATGTGATAAATTATGAAATAATACAAAAAATTAAGTTACAAATTTTGTTTTATTACTGGTACAGAATGTTTATCTACAATACCTGCGCTTGTTTTTCACATAATTTATTGCATACAGAAGCATTAACTTAATGGAGATCCTAAAAACTAAATTGATTTAAGATTTGGCAAGGGTTTCAGCCTTAGCCACAACTTCCTCAATGGGTCCCACCATGTAGAATGCTACTTCTGGTAGATGGTCATACTCGCCCTGCAGGATTTTAGAGAAGCCCTTGATAGTTTCCTCAAGGGGTACCAATTTGCCAGGGTGTCCAGTGAACACCTCGGCCACCTGGAAAGGCTGGGACAAGAACCTCTGGATCTTACGTGCACGAGCCACAGTCAGCTTATCTTCCTCAGACAATTCATCCATACCCAGGATAGCAATGATGTCCTGGAGTGACTTGTAGTCCTGAAGAATCTTCTGAACACCACGTGCAACATTGTAGTGCTCAGCTCCAATAATGTTGGGGTCCATGATACGGGAGGTGGAGTCGAGGGGGTCCACAGCGGGGTAGATACCCAGTTCAGCAATAGCACGGGACAGTACAGTGGTGGCGTCCAAGTGAGCGAAGGTGGTGGCCGGGGCAGGGTCAGTCAAGTCATCAGCTGGCACGTAGATAGCCTGCACTGAGGTGATGGATCCCTTCTTAGTGGTGGTAATACGCTCCTGCATGGTACCCATGTCAGTGGCCAGGGTGGGTTGGTAACCTACAGCAGAGGGGATACGACCCAGCAAGGCAGACACCTCAGAACCAGCCTGGGTAAAACGGAAAATGTTGTCAATGAACAGCAGCACATCCTGTCCCTCCTGATCACGGAAATACTCAGCGACTGTTAGGCCAGTCAGAGCGACACGGGCACGCGCGCCGGGGGGCTCGTTCATCTGTCCGTACACCAGAGATACCTTGGAGGTCTTGTCCTTGAGGGAGATGACTCCAGACTCAATCATCTCTTGGTATAAATCGTTACCCTCGCGGGTGCGCTCGCCCACTCCCGCGAACACGGAGTAACCACCGTGCGCCTTGGCGACGTTGTTGATCAGCTCCATGATAAGTACAGTCTTACCGACTCCGGCACCGCCAAAGAGGCCGATCTTGCCTCCCTTAGCGTAGGGCGCGAGCAAGTCGACGACCTTGATGCCAGTGACGAGGATTTCCTGCTCCACGGACATGTCCACGAACTCGGGCGCCTCGGCGTGGATGGCGGCGGTCTTGTCAGTGGGGATGGGGCCGCGCTCATCGATGGGCTCACCGATGACGTTTATGATGCGGCCGAGGGTCTCTACGCCCACGGGGATACGGATGGGGGAGCCGCAGTCGTAGACGGGCTGGCCGCGGACCAGACCCTCGGTACCGTCCATGGCGATGGTGCGGACGGTGTTCTCTCCCAAATGCTGCGCCACCTCCAGCACAAGCCGAGGTTGACGGTTCTGTACCTCCAGTGCATTTAGGATGGGTGGAAGGTCGTCTTCGAACTGTACGTCGACGACGGCACCGATAACAGCGACAATCTTACCTTGTGCCTTGCCTGCTGCAGCTTTGGCTGCATAATCACGTTTGTTCAACACTGGTGCCGCGACTAAAGGTGCCTTGTCTGAGGTATTATTTACTACCGTCCTTGTGGCCAAACGGCCGGCCCTGCAGACCGTAGAGAACATTTTCGTTTATGAGAATCGATCGAATAAATGCACAGTAGATAGTCGGAGAGGTCACGAAAGAGGTTCGGCCGGATTCTTTACGTAACAATTCGACGTTCAGAAATCAGCACAGGATGGTTACGGCACTGCCGTATCCGGATGTACAGATAATAAAACATTCAGTGTGGTTGGTATTCTCAGCATTTCTACAAATTGTTATTTTTTCGGTATTTAGCTGGGAGTTTTGGAAGGCAGCGCGATCATAACCATGTGGTTACTATAACTGCGATATTGCTTTGTTGTTATTGTTCTCTTTTTACACACATTGCAGATTTATTACTTTCTAAAGTGGTAACATGTGTACTCGGCACCAGTGTTGCCAACAGTTGTAGTTGCTTACCACCAGAGTCAACTTCTAAAACAACCAGAAAACCACTAACAAAAAATTATCCCCACTTAAAATCGCCAAATTTTCCACTAAAAAAATGTTGTTTTACGAAATAAAATAAGTAAGTGTTATTAATTTCCTTCAATAGCATTAAAAATTAACAATTCGCTTATCAACATACCTACCATTCGTAGGTAAATCACATCCAAATTATGAAATGATAACAGCTATGCACTTTAAATTAATTCGTCTTCGGAACAATCATTGCTGTCTGCACCATCATCGACGAGATCTGATTTATATGATTCTTTAGTGCCGATTTGTTTTACAACGCTTCTTGGTATTTCATAATTATTGCAGCATTTCCCTTCCAACCTCAAACCACAACTTATTCTTAATATAGCAGTTAAGAGTTTTAAATTCATTCGATTTCGCTGCTTGTTTTTTATAATATTCATACTGCTAAATAGTCTCTCAACAGCAGCATTGGAATGAGGCAGTATTAGAAGAGTAATAGCAAAAGTCGCTTATTCCTCAAATCTACATAATAAAAATAAATATCCTTAAAAAATAAGCATGTAGAACAAAGAATTGTAATTAAAATATAATTTTACTAAACCACTAGGAAAATCCACTAGCCACTAAATCCAATATTTCGCCACTAAATAGGGGATTAAAACCACCAGTTTTAGTGGAAAATCCACTGAGTTGGCAACACTGCTCGGCACTACTGGGCATTCTGGGCAACCAGTAGAATCTTTTTTACCTGTGGTTGGTTTGTTTTTATTTTATGGTGGAAGCTCACATCTGGCCCGCGAAAATCTAATTTTCTTACGTTTTTGGCAATTTGCAGGCCAGTGCTTGGTTGTATGTTTATGAAAATTTGATTTGCGACTGTAAGACGTATGAAGTTACCGAATATTATAACCATCAAATTACTAACTACTAAAGAACGACGACTAAATTACTAAAGAATGACTTTTACATGCAAAAATCAATCTTGACATGAAAATGAACTTGGAGGGTTGTATTGATAATTTTGATGGTTATAATTCGTAAACATACAACCAAGCACTGGCCTGCAAATTGCCAAAAACGTAAGAAAATTAGAATTTCGCGGGCCAGATGTGAGCTTCCACCTTATGTTGCCCAAGCTCAGACTAAGGAAGTCTGAGTGCCCAAGTGACTTGACATTGACATTTGTTTACAGTGTGAATTTGTGGAACTGCCACCGGGAGGCGTGAATTGACTCAATTCACATTGACAGCGTGTTCATCTTCACGTAACTTGTTTTATATTTTTTAAAACTACAAAATATCATTGTAGTTTTAGGTTCATACAGTAGACTACACAGTTATATACAATGGAATATATTTCCCCTGAGAATGATGCCCTTACTGGAGCACGAGTGTAAGTTTTTTTTTAAGGTTAAATAACACTACACACAAAAGGAAGCGCAATACTTCCTTTTTTACAATATTGTGAAATTCGTATTCACCAATAAACGTCTTATTATGGGACCTACCAAGAAATTGGTAATAAGTTAGCATGCAGTGAATATGAATTAAGTTAAGCAGTGACTATGAATGTGATCATAAAATCAAGTTGAAGGCGACAAAGTAGCCCTTGAAATTCGAATATTCCTTCGTTTTGTGCAATTTCCCGGTCAGTGTCAAGTTGTATGTTAAATAAAATGGGATTCGCGGCAGTGACAAATGTCTCTCTACCGAGTAATCATGATTAAAATCACCAATACAACTGTCTCAGTTCATGTAAGTTTCAAGAATGCCTTTTTTATAAAATAGCAACTTTCAGAAAATTTGAATTTCGCGGGCTACCTCGTTGCATCAACCTTAATCGTTTCTGAGACTGAATATAGACGATTCTACAAATTATGCCAGTTTGTTAATTGTTTATACATTGCGTTTCCAGGTTATGTTGCCAGTGCGCAGTGCCTATAGAGCCCAATCCCTCCAACATGTGCGTGGCTTGCTTGCGTACAAACATAGACATATCGGAAGATATACCGAAGCAAGCTACTATTTTCTTCTGCAGAGGATGTGAGAGGTAAACCACTTGATTGATAGTAAAATACTCATACTTTAATATTAATAATATGAAAGTAACTCTTCTGTTTGTTTGTTATCTTTTCAAGACAAAATTGGCTGATTGAAATTTGACAAGGACTTTATATCCTTTGGAAGGACATAAACAATTTTTTTGTTTTATTTTCTCTCACACATTCACATCACAATTCCTATACAAACAAAGATTGTTGTCTTGTAAATTATATTATAATTCTGTTGTAAGCTTAGGTAGAAGGTACTGATGGATATGGTAAATGTCTATTACAGTTCGAACAAATTATCTTGGCAGGTCCGAACTTCGTGCAGAATGCTGCGCAGTTACATTTATTAGGAACCAAATGGTGACATGAGGTGAAGTTCGGGGGGCGGTAGTCTAGGCTAGAGATGCACCTTACATAAACACAATCAATCCTTTATACGATCAAATATCGTAATCGATTAGTTTTATTTGGAATACGTTATTATTAGTGTTTAGAAGATATTTAAGTGAATACATTAACTAATAAAGTGAATTTAATCATTAATAATTGAGTTTTCGTCTTTATTACATAAAAAATGTATAGTAACATTATGTTTTCTCTGTTAAAAGACATGATTTACTTATATTTTAGAAATCTATTACAGACTTCTTGAATAACGAATGTTTACGAATATTTAAAACCTCAATATAAAATTGAATAGAAACATCTTTTTATTACTTAATTTCAATCGATTCTGAGAATAATCGATTAAACAACACCCATTGCACATGCACATGCACATCTCTTTTTGTTAACTTCGTGACCTTCGTGCAAGTTCGGCAATATTCGGTACGAGGTATTATATCTCAGTCACACGACAGCATTTGTTTAGTGTTTGTGTTGCTATCTCTGTCTTGAGCACATTCGATTAGAAAAGTTTTCGTTGTGTTTTTGTTTGTTGTTTTTAATATTACTGTTATTTTTTATTATTTGTTAGAAAAGTTAGTGGGCACTTATTTCGTCAAATATGCCACCAAAGTATAGTAGTGTTTTAAATCGCCAGGCGAGAAAAAATATTTACGATTTAACTCAATATATGAAAGGGGAAAAAGAAAATGGAGTTAAAAATGTAGACTAGGTATCTAAAAGTGTTTTGATATTTATTTCATTTCTGTACCTCAGAGGTATACAATAGTAACTCCACTTTTTTTGAAAATATGTTTCTTGCACCATTGAAATCGCAAGAACCAGTTCTACATAATGGTATACGACATTAAGTCCTATGACATCTATGAAAAGAAATATCTAATCGTATAAGACATTAAATCCACTAACGTCTAATGGGTATAGGACCTCAAATGACTATAAGATTATTTACCTCTAAGCTTTGCACGAACTTAATGTTGTTCATTGGAGTTAATGTCCTTTACCTCTGTACGAAAACTCGCGCGCAGCGCGCTAGTTACCCGTACGAACCGCGTGTCGCTTGTGTCTGTTCGCCGTTGTACAGACCTACTGTGCGTGCAAAACTATCCGCGTAATAGTTAAAAATTGGTTTAAATTGTTATAACCTCATGTTTTCACGCGGAAAATTACTGTGTGGCCTAGTGAATATCGGAGATCAACATGATACAACTTCAGAATATGGTAAGTACTTTTTTATTAGTTTTAATAACATATTTTAGCGAAAACGTAACGAGAGGTAAACAATAGTATCTCCTGTAAACGTCTTATGCAATTGATCTTTATTTCTTGGTGTTAAGATACTTTTTTCAATGACAAAAACTGTTAGTAGGTAAGTTCACATTTTTGTGAATATTATACTTTCTTATGATTCTTGAGGTAAGTATCAGTATTTACTCATATTAGGGTGTCGTGATACGTAAGTAGTACTTTTCCATTCTTCTTCTTTATGGGGTTCAGGTTTCCGCACTTAGTCCTTGCAGTGGACCATTGTGCGTGAGCCATGGTGGCTGATTACTCCAACCAGCCCACCTCCCTCCAGAAGCAGATCAGACTTCCCGGTCTCCTCAGGGCATCCACAAGGGATCTTGGTGTACCAAGGGTCTCCTCACGAATCTTGGTAACGCCTGTACACTCAAGGAGCACATGCGCCACCGTTTCCTCTGCCTCCATGCATGCTCTGCACAGGGGGCTGTCAGTGATACCTAGGTTGTGGAAGTGTTTATTTAGTTAACAGTGTCCGGTGATGGTCCCCGCCACCACACGCAGGCTGTCTCTGTCCAGGCGCAGAAGGCGCCTGGTCAGCTTTGTATCCAGGGATGGCATAGCATCCTTGGATTGCCTACATCCTGGTGTCAAGGTCCACCGTTCCTCCGCTTGTATGCAAGTGTGGTCTTTTAACCAGCTTCTTAGCTGCTTGAAAGGGATGGGCACAATGGGTTCGGGTCCGTACGGTTTTGTGCTTGATCCTCTTCTGGCAAGTTCGTCAGCCGCATCGTTTCCAGGTGATCCACTGTGACCTCTTATCCATTGTAGTGTTACCGTGTTGTGATTTAGTACCGTGATACGTTCTAGGGCCTTGTGGCATTCTAGTATCAGTCTCGACGTGATCTGATTGCTCTTTAGGGATTGAAGGACTGAGGCACTGTCGGAGAGTATTCGAATATTAGTATCCGTAACCTCCCTGGCCTCTATAGCGTGTGCCGCTTGGATAATACCTACACACTCTGCTTGATAAACTGAGTTGAGCTTTCCAAGTGGTTTGGATATCTTAATGTTTAGGTCGTCGGAGAACACCCCGACGCCTGTCCCATCTTCGGTTTTTGATCCATCAGTGTAAATCCTTAGCTCTCTTGTACCTGAGTAGTCACACCACTCCTCTATGAGCTCTATGTTGTAGTGTTTTTGGAAGCAGTAGGTCTTCAGGGTTCTGTCGATGGGTGATGCCATCATCGGTTGTTCTTTGATTGCACCTTCTTTGATGCGTGTGTGTTTGATTCTAGAATCATTTCTTAGGGTGCCGGATACTTCAAATCTGAAGGTCGCTATGGCCGCTTTCTCTCTTACGACGAGGTGTAGGGGAGGTAGGCCCAGCATCACCTGTAAGGCGGCAGTGGGGGAAGTTCTCATGCTGCCGGTGATTGCTACGCAGGCAAATCTTTGTAGTTTCTCGAGGTCCTTTTGGGTTGTACTTAGGTTGGTCCTGGGCCACCAAACCAAAGACCCGTATGTAATGATTGGTAGGATAACTGTGGTGTATAGCCAGTAGGTGATTTTGGGACTTATGCCCCAATAAACTTTTCCATTAGTTTATAACAAAATATTGGAGTAAACCGCTCCGCGGATAAACTACAAGTAGATTCTCCTTTAACTGTCATTATGTCATTGATCTATAATACTGTGTGTTAAGTTCCATTTTTCAGTGACATAAACACAGTGGGTAGTTAGATACACAATGTTCAAAGTAGGTTTTATGATGATGCTTGCGATCCATCAATTTACTAATTAGATTCTGCTCCGATAACGCAAAAAATAACGTTTCATTAATATAAAATATTAATTCATGACAATATTATTTTGTTATTTTTAGGATCTCAGAGAGAAGATCACCATTTTCAAGACTGGCACCGTTCCCACCAAGTTTTATCTTCAAAATCTTGTCAAGAGCTGGACATGCTTGTAGCTCCCTTCGAGTACGTAACATCGGCGGTGCTATTAATTATGAAGCACAACCATCAACCTCCTTTTTGTTCACTGGCATTTCTAATGGAAAATATCGAGAAGACTTCAACAAAGGCCAGCAGTCATTGTCAACTGTCAGCTGGTGTACGTAACACCAGCTGACAGTTGACAATGACTGCTGGCCAATACTTAGTATGTTTTAACGATTAAGTTTTCAAATCAAAATCAAATCAAATCAAAATGCCGTACCGCGTGCCGTATGCCGTATGCCGTCGTATGCCGTATCCTGTTATCTACGACCTAATAGGTAAATTCTCGCATAGTTTGGATTTGTTTTTCTGTGTTTTAATTAATAGCATAAGTAAGTAGCTAAGGCAGAAACTTTTTTTTAGGATCAGAGAGAGAACAGCTTTTCCTGGAAAGGTCCGAAGGTTCATATTCAAGGCCATCCCAAAATATTTTCGTGGCTCCGGCTCCAACCGAAGTAATGCATGCCTGAAGCATGTGACTAGCTGTGTTGGTTTTTAAAAATAAATAATAATTTGATTTTCAGATTTGTGAAGTAACTTTTGTTTCATTTTATTAGTAAACCCCTCCCCAATTCTTAAATAATTCCGTAACGCAACATACTGACAAGAGACATAATGTTTCTAGGTGCCGAATTCCAATAACATCCCTATGTTTTATTTAGAGGTAAACAAAAGCATGATATCATAATGCTTTCTTAAAACACCTAAGTTAATTTATGTTACAAGGTAAATAGTCTCAAGTCCACAAAATCAGATAAGAATTAACTTTATTGTAACTATGTGTAATACATAATAATTCCATCTAATAATAATAAAAAATACTGTTTGATTTGTTTCAATATCTTCAAAACAACTATGTCAAAATTGCATTCAAAGTTTCACTCCGCGCATTTTTGCCTCTCCTGTAAAATTTTCGTTTTATCACATAATGTTGTATACCTCTGAGGTACAGATTTGTATTTTCTCACTGTATTAGGTATTTTCTGATCGTATATGTCTGATCGTATGTATCTGGCAATAACAGTTTTCTTCGCGAGTATACATGCGCAAAAGTTCGCAGAGCCTATGTTCAGACCTGCCAAGATAATTTGATCGTACTGTACACCTATGAAATACATGAATTGGCTCTAATTCTCAAGCATACAAGCTTATATTTTAAAACTTTATCCCAACGTCTTATTTGTTTTAGATACCTGCAACCACCAGCAGAATGGATAGTAGCTGCCCTGGAGTCCAGAGAACTACTAGCCCTCTGCCTCAAAAAACTGAAGGGGCTGGGCAGAGTTAAACTTGTTGATGCTTGCTTTGCTTGGACTGAACCACATTCCAAGAGAATAAAGGTATGATAATATTTAATCATTACAGACCTCTCACGAAGACCTGTGTCCCAGCTGTGGGAAAAGTCGGCACTCTACAGTATTTGTTTTGTAAATCTTGCCCCACATTAAGGGAAGAGAGACAGCCCCGACTCAAGTACTATTGTAAGTTACTGGGGCTGCCTCAGGTTATGTATGACAGTGTTTTGAGATGAAATAAATATTTTTGTAATTTTGTAGAAATAGGAATGTAATTGAATAAGTCAGATGCTGCAATTGATGAGGCAGTTAACAAAAATACCATTTCAAATATTCAGCTGCATCTAGGTTTACTGGAAGACAAATAATTATTATCTGCCTAGCCTTTTCCTATGTTGGGGTCGGCAATAACAGCTTAGAAAAAAAAAAATGTGTATCATGATAATATGTTGTATGTATGATTTATTTGTTTCGGCTGTGTGTCTGATATGATGATCAATTTTAATTCAAATTATATAATGCTAATGGTGTTATAGTATCTGGTGTAGACAGACTTTTCAGAAACCCTAATATCATGAGGTATGCAAGACATAAAGAACAAATAATATATTTACCAAAAGTTTGCTTATTATGAAGTATTTTGTATCTTTGACTTGTTTTATCTAACAATCCTGGATTTACAACCTAAAACTCTGTAAACACACAGGTATTTCAGCTTGTTATGACTTTCACATCCTGCTAATGCCTAATTCCTGTATATCTCAAGTCACCATTGTTGGTTTGGGACTTTTGGGTAGTGACTCAATAAGATTATTATTATGTTTGAAATGTCAGCTTATTCAGATAGATAACCCATAATTTTAGTATTCCTTAATAGGTTAAGGAATACTAAAAATTATGGGTTATCTTTGGTTAGTCTAATTCACAAAAACACAATAAATAACAACAGTAAACACATAACACTTAATTCCGCCACCTACAGGCGATTCCTGGCGACAGTACATAAACTGCGGATAAGTGCGCCTTTAGGTGGCCTTCAGTCTTGCTAGCAATAATGCTTGAGATTCTGGCGGGAACTTTAAAAAAGAGCGTGTCAAATTTTTTTTCAATTTTCGTTTTTATTAAATATTCACAGTTTTTTGTTTAAAAGTTAGGTAAAAACAATAGTGCTAGGTGTACAAACCCATAAAAATGGTGGGAAATGAGGGGGGCGGGGATAACCCGCCCACCTCACATAAACGTCCCCGGCCTGAGCCCGGAGGCGAAGAGACTTTGATAGACTGTGGTGATGGCGGCGGCGGTGAGCATTCTGACTATTCACCATATGTAAAACCTGACTATAAAAGACTATATCCAGAAAATGCCACTTATGTAGACTTTAAAGTGTTTATTGAAGCTTCCAACAATAAGGATAGAATAGGCAATAAAAGTCCTATCTATCTCAATCACATATTTTCCAGCGAAATAAAAGGAGTGACGGCTATACAAAGAATAAACGCAAATAAAATAGTAGTAATATTTAAACAGTATAATACGGCCAATAACTTTATCAACAACAGCGCTTTTCTTAACAAGTATTGCTTGAAAGCATTTATTCCGGCTGCGCAAATAGAAAAAACAGGTATAATTAGATATGTACCAGCAAACATTTCGAATAAAGAACTATACACCAAATTATCATCAATTTATGAAATAATAGCTATAAGAAGATTCACAAAGAAGGTAGGACAGGAGCGAGTACCACTACAAACAGTTAGCATTACTTTTCTATCAAATATTCTTCCGGACAATGTACAATATGATTTGTTTTCATACAGAGTTTTTGAATATGTACCCCCATTACAGCAATGTTTCCGTTGCTTTAAATTTAACCACTCTGCTAGGATATGCAATGGCAAACAAAGATGTTCCATTTGTGGAGGTGAACATTTATATAAAGAATGTGATAGACCAACAGAGATCTGCTGTTGCAATTGCAGCGGGCCTCATCTTGCAATTTCTAGATTATGTCCAATTAAGTTAAATAAAATTTTAGAAAAGAAAAATAAGATTACTTATGCAAGTGCTACATTGACGAAACAACACACAAGTGATAATATTGAATTTCCACCTTTGCCACCTCCAAAAATGAAACCAACTGACAATGTAAATAAGTCTGTAAATAGGTTTGTAAATAAGTCTGTACATACATCTGTAAATAAGTCTACATCTGTAAATAATACTGTACATAATGTTAATAAATCTAAAGATCTCCCTCCTAAAATAGACATCAAAGCCCAAATAGTTGCCAACAACGATGTACTTATGGCCCTGGTACAGACGTTGGTGGAACTGGGTAATAAGGGAGATAATACGCCTACCACCGTAAATAGTATTAAAGAAACGCTACTTAAAAATCTCAAGTAATGGATCCAAGTCACACATTGTCTAAGCTACGTATTGCTCAGTATAACATTCAAAGTGCTAATAGTAAAAAACCCTTATTGATCCAATTCTTACAAAAACAAAATATTGACATTTGCTTACTTAACGAAACATGGTTTAAAGATAATAGTTTTAGAATACCTGGATATAATATTTACAATAAAAATTCCAAAAATACTCATAATGGTGTAGCAATACTGATTAAGCCATATTTAAAGTACAAAGTTTTAAACACTAGATTTTATGAAGAAATTCAAACTGTTGCTCTGTCCTTATCTACTGTTCATGGTAGCTTGACTATTCTTTGTGTATACTGTCCTCCTTCTAGTGGACATATACGGATCAATAGATTACGTAATATTGTTAATGATCTTCCAAAGCCCATATTTGTCAGTGGTGACTTTAATGCACACCACATTGCATTTGGTTGTCTATCCACTAAGAGCAGAGGTCATGATTTATTTAGTATCATTGATGACTTGGATTTATGTATATTAAATGATGGTAGTTTTACAACTGTTAACAACCCAAGACGAAATCCGTCTGCAATTGATGTTAGCTTTACTAGTGCTAACCTCGCATCAATATGCGAGTGGTCTGTACATGATGATGCCATGGGCAGCTATCACTACCCAACAATAACAGAGATTTCACTTCATATAGATAAGTATCATATTAATCCCCCTGTTGATAGGTTTATATATAAAAAAGCAGATTGGGAAAAGTATAAAACTATTTCTAAAACAATATTCAATGATTTAGTCCTAAAATTGTATGATCCTATTTCAAGCTATAATGATTTTTGTTCTCGATTGGGTACTTTAAAAGATATGACAATTCCTAAATTTAATAAACCAAATAATTTTAAAAGCAGACCTCCAGCTCCTTGGTGGAATGACATTTGTGAAAAAAGTGTAATTGCCTCTTACAATGCATTGAAACTATATAGAAGTGAACCTACTATGGAGAACTATTTAGATTATAAAAGAAAAGATGCACTTAAAAAAAGAACCATATCGGAACAAAAAAGAATAGGTTGGGATAACTTATGTAACACATTTAATAGAACTACTCCTATAAGTAAGATTTGGAATCTTCTAAAAATGTTTAAAGGTATAAGAACTGGCAATAAATCATATAAAGATGAGTTTATTTCTCAATTTCTAGATAAATTATCAGACAACAGCAATCTAAATAATGTTAATAGTTTAGGCAATATTTTCGAATTAAATAATGATAATCGAAATTCAAAATTTTTGCTAGATCCTTTTACATGGTCTGAATTTAAAATGAGTTTGTTATCTCGGAAAGACACTACACCTGGTTTAGATGATCTCCCCTATTGTACTATTAAAAATTTAGATGAATCAGCACAAAAAATGTTTCTTAATATTCTGAATTTACTTTGGCATTGTAAATGTATTCCACAATCATGGAAAACACAATGTGTCATTCCGATACTCAAACCAGATAAACCTTCAGAGCTTGCCAGCTCTTATAGACCAATATCACTGTCTTCATGTCTAGGTAAAATATTTGAAAACATGATTAAAAATCGTTTGGATTGGTATATGGAATCTAACGGCTTCATTCCACATGTACAATATGGATTTCGTCGAGGGCGAAGTTGTGCAGACAGCTTCACTTCCTTAATTTCAGACCTGAAACATGCAAAGGATAGAAAGTTACACACTGTTTGTGTGTTTCTAGATGTTCAAGGTGCTTTTGACAGTCTGGATCCAGCTATACTTGTACAAGTTATGTCTAGGTTAGGTGTGCCTGGCCAACTATGTAAATGGATTTATAATTTTTTGAATAATAGAACACTCTATGTAAGACATAATAATACATTGCATGGTCCAAAATGTGCATCTAGGGGTACAATGCAGGGTGCTACACTATCTCCTTTGTTTTATAATATATACACAAGTGAAATATGTAAATTTGTTAATAGTAATGTAGATATTCTGCAGTTTGCTGATGATATTGTTTTGTACAGTAGTAATTATAATGTAGAAATTGCAATTGACAATATTAACAGAGCCTTGTCCCAAATATTTCACTATTACAATAATGTGCTACATTTAAAAATTAATCCCTCCAAAAGCAGTGTTATGATATTTGGAAATGAGAACACCAATTCAAAAGTAGTTTATAACGGAGAACCTATAAATCCAGTAAATTCAAAGAAATTTTTAGGCATAGTAATAGATAGAAAATTAACTTTTGAGGAACATATTAAATACATATCAAGGAATGCTCTAAAAGGCTTAAACGTAATTAAATGTCTTGCAGGTGTCTCATGGGGAGCAGACCCGAAAATATTATCAATTTTGTATAAAAGTATAGTTAGAAGTCATTTTGATTATAGTTCACTAGTGTATATAAATAGTACTCATGTAAATAAACTAGATCTATTGCAGAACAGGGCTTTGAGAACAATTTCTGGTGCAATGTGCTCTACTCCCATAAGGGCCATGGAAGTGGAGACTAAAACTATGCCCTTAATTTTGAGACGCATTCTACTTGCTGAGAGATTCTGTCTTAAATTAATTGCTGCAAATAACAGAAAAATAATAAACAAAATTATACCTTCTGTAAGTAGAACTCTTGGGCCTCTAACAACAGGAGAGGATCTCTTGAATGGTAGATCCCCAACATTGACCAAAATATTTCTGGAAACAGAAAACAGTTTTACTAATATTAGAAAACAGTACCCATGGCCATGTTACTCTTTCTCTTATCAGTGTATTTCACATCCCGTTGAAGAATTACAAAATACCATTAATAATAACTCAGATATGTTACAGTTTCTGGCAGATAATAAGAATTATCATGTTATTTACACTGATGGCAGTAAGGGGAGTGATTATGTACGTGCTGCTATATATGATCCACATGCTAAATTCTCTCAAAGCTTTGTTCTGTACAATACATGTACTATATTCACTGCAGAGGCATATGCGGTTTATCAGGCATTAATACATATTCGCCAAATTAGCAATTGTAAATACTTTTTGATTGTTTCTGATTCACTAAGTTTGATAAAAGCCTTATCTAACCTTACAGTTTCATTTAAGTTAAATTATATTCTGTATTTCATCAAAGAAATAATTTATCAATATTATCTTATGCACATAAAGATTGTATTCTTGTGGGTACCTTCTCATCGAGGTATCTCTGGCAATGAAGTTGTTGATAAAACCGCCTACGAAGGTAGTAATGCTATTGATGTTAGAAATGCAATGGACATTCCTATGACTGACTTCCTGCAATGCATTAATGAAAATATATGTAAGTTATGGTTAGAAATGTGGAAGAAAGACCAAGACATCAAAGGAAAATGGTATGGAAGTATACAAGAAAGATTACCTGTTAGACCCTGGTACAATAGATTGAATGAAGCCAGCCGAGACTTTATCACTACGATAAATAGATTGCGCTTTGGCCATAATACTGCTCCGTCACACCTTGCTAGACTTGGCATTATTACAAGCAATACATGCCCGCATTGTGATTACCAAGAAGGAACCATGGACCATCTTATTTTTGACTGTCAAAACTTCTTGCTTGACAGATTAGTGTTGGCTAGTGAACTTAGTGATGTGAATATTAAGTGCAATACTTTATCCCGCCCGCCGCCACTTGAAGAGTTATTAAAAGACAAAAATACTTACAAACCGATATATAAATACATTAAAAATACTATTAAAACAATTTAAAAACGAAGTGATAGTGCAGTGTTCGTTAATAAAATAAGATTTGACTTAAAGGTCCAGTTACCAGGTCATAAAATTCAAAAAAAAAAAAAAAGCAATAATGCTTAGAAGACTGCTGTCGTTACCCCGCATCCGACGCAGCAGCGAATCGTCGCGAATCGGCGAATTACAAGAGAATCATGTTTTCCTAAAAAAAAATTGGGCTACTAGTATTACCAGCAATTCTTAAAATGACGCAAATCAATCTATTAGGTTCATCTATAGTATAAATAAGGTTAAAACACACTGCAATTACAAGCTATGTAATCTTTCTGCCCTTACCCTGTATGTCTTTTCTTGCACACAACTCAATCAGCTGTTTAATACCTTTTTTCACCATATCATGTTCAAGAAATGTATCCACTTTTTCTGATCCTCTTGACTAAGTAATAAAATAAATCTTTTAAAATTCTAGGTAAAAATCACAATACAAGGAGAAGTGATGGGGGGAGCAGTTCTCCAACAAACCTTCATTGTAGAGTACAGTATACAGCATCAAATGTGTGACGCATGTCACCGATCCGAGGCACAGGACTACTGGCGTGCCTTGGTGCAAGTAAGGCAGAGAGCTAACAACAGGAAGACGTTCTACTATCTGGAACAGCTGATCTTGAAGCATAAGGCGCATGAGAATACTCTTGGTATTAAGCCTAAACATGGTAAGTGTTCACTGCGTTCCATAGACTTTGTCATTTCTATCAGGCAAGGTCAAGAGCCCATCAGGCAATAAGGGGTTACGCTAAAATAAGGGCAAGGGTGCCTGCTACGGAAGTTCTGTAAGAATTCATCAGGAAACCCGAACATGTAAGCTCATACAATTTCTCAACATAGACACTCGATATGCAACCTCACTTGTGAGAGTTTTAAAGAAGAGTCTGAACTATACCAATTGAATATTTTTTTTTAAATTAACATTTCTGTGTGTCAGTTTATATGAACTTTATCCTATTTTTAACATATTCAAATTTTAAAACTACAAAACACATTCACAATTTTCTACTTACTTTCAGATGGTTTAGACTTCTTCTACACTTCAGAAAACCATGCTCGCAAAATGGTGGACTTCATCCAGTCAGTGCTGCCAATAAAATGCCAACATTCCAAGAAGCTTATATCCCATGATATCCACAGTAATATCTACAACTACAAATTCACGTTTAGTATTGAGATTGTACCCCTTTCTAAGGACAGTGTGGTATGCCTACCTAAGAAGTTGACACAGCAACTTGGGTCCATATCTCCTATCTGTTTGGTGAACAGAGTCACCAGTACTATTCACCTGATTGATGCTAGGACTGGCCAAGGTAATTTAATATGACTAGTTATATATTTGACATAATCCATTGGTATAAAATGGCATGGTTTATTCTGTGCCTTTTAAAGTTCGCCTGTTTAATAGTATAGCATTGTCAGCTAATGTGTATTATATGACAGTTAATTATTGTGTGCGTGTAGTTTTCGAACTGTGTTATACCACTAGCAAAATATTCTCTTAAAAACATGTTGACATCAAAAACTCGAGGAAGTGTTGAATGGCAGGCGTTTTAGGGTGCTCTGTCTTGTAATCTTTGACACTCAAAAAGTACGGATTATCAGCCTAATTTCAATAAATGACTCCAATCATTCTTCTCAACAGATGACAAGTTTTTTCCTGAATGTGTCACCTATGGTAATGGACAGTAATTCAGCAATTATACACATCCACAGTTAACACTATCAAGCTTATCTGCCCCTAGATATGATCTTCAGATCTAGAAAATCACAATCATTACGATGTTTTCATTGGAGAATTCCTACCATTGTAATTTATTATTTCAGTTTGTGAGGTGTCCTCTACAGTCTACTGGAGAAACCCATTCTCTCCAATATGTAATCCTAAACAACTGGTGGAATATATTGTGATGGACATTGAAGTATTAAAAGAACATGTAAGTTAAGACAACTGTATAATCATCAAATTTTCATTTTATAGATAGAGAGTCAGTTTTGCAGGTGGCTAGATATCGCTCCGTAGAGTATTGTTTTTACTGATTCCAGGGAAACTGAAATCAATGCCTCAATATCATTGCACTGTAGAAAATTCAATATGCTAATATAGGTGTTTCTTTTAGTCAAAAAGGGTTCCAACAAATGATTACCATTTGTTTGATTAGCCTAAGACAGAGGTGTACCAAATAGTACACCCTCATTTCGCCAGTTACTTTAAAGTGCTGCTGACTACGCGCTCCTTTTCACCGGCTTTACAAAGTTCATAATTCATTTGTAGGGCTTGGTAAAACATTTTATAACAAACTGCCATATTTTTTTCTAGACTTACCATTTAATGGGTTAAAAGCCAAAGTAAAATCTAATCTTTGTTTAAAAGCTTACTATTCTAATAACGACTACTTAAATGATAAGAATAGTTGGTCGCTGAGTTGAACACAAGACAATGTTTGTTATTTGTTATTTATGTTCTTTCTCCAAGATTATTAGTTTACTGATATTTTATGTCTCTTTTTATATACTTTTAGGGTTCCGTAGCCAAATGGCAAAAAACGGAACCCTTATAGATTCGTCATGTCTGTCTGTCTGTCTGTCCGTCTGTCTGTCTGTCCGTCTGTCCGTCCGTATGTCACAGCCATTTTATTCCGAGACTATAAGGATTACACAGTTGAAATTTGGCAGGTAGATGTATTCTGTTAACCGCTTTTTGATTTTAATATTAAAAAAAAAAATAAGATTAAGAGGGGGCTCTCCATACATGGAATTGAAACTAAAAAAACTTTTTTTCATCAAACCTACACATGAGGGGTATCTATGGATAGGTCTTCAAAAATGACATTGAGGTTCTTATAATCATTTTTTCTCAAAGTCAATCGTTTTAAAGATAGACACATCCAAAGTGGTAATATGTGTGTGTGTCCTCTAACTTTTAAGATCTCAACAAAAACTACCAACCAAAATTGGTTTGAACGAGATCTAGTAACTATTTTTTTTTAATACGTCATAAATCGTAAATCGCAATAACTTAATTTAAAAAATACGCTGTTATTAAAACATCGTCAAAGTTACAACGAACTACAATAACTTTTATATTATGTTGCTGCTACGGAACCCTTCATGGGCGAGTCTGACTCGCACTTGGCCGGTTTTTTTTTTAATTATTGATTTGTGTCTGTAATCATTAACTTGCACCTTAATATTGTATCGAGTTCTAATCAACCTAACAGACAGATGTGTTGCTGGGGAGTTTGTTCCGCCACTTCTTCTTTCCAGCTAAAACACTAGGAAGTGTCGAAGGGTGAGCGTTTTGGGGGACTGTCTCTTATAAATAAGTAAAGAAAATTTGACGTTCGAAAAGTGCTGATTATCAGCCTAGTTTAAATAAATGAGTTTTGATTTTGATTTCATAGCTGAGCCTAATGCCATCAACCGGGTATAAATCCAGGCTCCAGGGCTGCAACTGAGCAATTTCAGATGGAAAAACCCAATAACAATTTGCCCTACCGGGAATGGAACCCAGGACCTCATGCTTAACAGACACGGTTGTGACCACTAGACCAATGACCAACACGGAAATCCTACCCACATTCACATCAATAGATATTTTATCATAGGTACTAACCATTACAATCTCTTTACAGGAGAAGAAGTCCTTCCCTGGTCAAGGCATGGTATCGACTAAGCATGTGGTGGCAGATGTGTGGGTCGTGAAAGCCAGTGAACTTGGTTTAGATGTCAATCCTGTTCACACTAGAACGCATTTGGGACATATTTTGAAGCCTGGCGATTCAGTTCTGGGGTAAGCTATCTTTTAACAGCCATCCTACAGATTATGTGACAACTCAATGACTGGACTCAGCCACAGGTGTGATTCGTGTCTAAACTCGAGATTAAAACAACAACAAATAAACTATGCTCTAAATATGAAATGTGTTTAATCTGATGAGTTTTCCTAGTTAATGTAATTACCTAGTGAAACTCCACCTTTGATATTATGACTTTCATGTGATATATCCCACCTGGAAATGAGCTGCCATGGCCGACCTGAAAGTTTTTAAATAGTTACAGGACCCAGGTTGCTCTGGAGTGTAAATATAGTGCTGTTCCACTAACAATGGGGCACTTAATATCGTGTCATATTGTTTGTTAATTACAAGAACTGATGGACGTAACTGAAAGTGCCAAACATGTTGCTCAGTTCTGGGCCGACACAATGAATATTTTCATCAATGAGCTAAGAAGAAGAAGACCACGTGGCTTTTTCTCGATAATCTGACAATTTACTGCAATAGGGGATCGGACTGGGTCAAAAAAATATGATTCTAATTACCTAGTCCGTCAGTTAGATTATCGAAAAATATTGGATACGTGTTTTTTGTTTTATCAAATTAATAAAAATTGACGAAGATAAGACGCGTCAATGATCATGAGTGGAGGGTTGTGACGTCATTTGTTGGGGAAAAATGTACTACCATGTGACGTTTTCGAGGAATTCACGAGTTTTCGAAGCATTGTATCGTCTTCATTTTTAGTTTATGTGAAAAAAGAAAAAATACGTGTCCAATATTTTTTGAAAATCTATCTGACGGACAATTTTTTTTTTTTTTGTCCGATCCCCTATTATTTATTGATTTAAATAAAAATCAATTACTTTCTTTCAGCTACAACATCGGGGACTCAAACGTGAACGACGCAAATTTCGACAAGTTAGACCGCAACGCGATTCCTGATGTGTTCTTAGTGAAGAAGCACTATGGAGAGAGGTCTGCCAGGAGACGCGCGCGCGCTTGGAAACTTAAACACATGGCCGAAGACTTACATGATGGACTCAGCTCTACTAACGAGTAAGTACATACTGCTGAGAGTCATCATCATCTCTACCTAGCTTTTTCCATATCTTTTCACGAGCTACTTTCGATGTCGTTTAGACTTGATTAGGAAACGTACCCATACTACGTGACCCATTTTTTAGATCCGGGGGATAGGTGATGACCACCTGTAGTATATACCAAGACCCCCCGAATTGAAAGTTAAAAAAATCTTGTCTTTTTCGTCTCGAACTCTCGTCGACTTACTTGACAACAACTGCACTACAAACAGTTTTCACACAGCTGACGTCCGTGATTGACTACGTGACCAAACAATACACCCCCCTGTGACCATGCGTGGTATTTTGAATACCCCCTCCCCCCAGAATGGGTCACGTAGTATGGGTACGTTCCCTTACAATTAAGACGTTTTTCACAGACACTACTATAAAATGCAATATAGATTGTAATCCGTTTATCGTCACGTAATTTTAAATTTAAAAGAGAGTATTCGATCAGGCGACCCGCAATCTTTTTATCTTTAGCTTATCACTTATTTGCTTACTTTGCGTAAATAATATCAATCATGAGGCCCTTGACATAGTGCTATCGTTGAACATTTCGTAATTCTTACCATATCTGTTTTTGAAGTGGAAAGAATAATATTCTTTTCTATGACAAAATTATATTGACAGATACTTTTGTAATGTCAGCGCGAATAAACAAAATATGGGCGTATTAATTATTGACTTTCAAATACAATTAAATACAATAGTCAAACATCCCTACTTTAATTATATAAATGCGAAAGTAACTCTGTTTGTTACCGTTTCACGACTAAACTACTGATCAGATCGTAATGATATTTAGCAAAGAGATAGATTACATTCTGGGGAAGGACATAAGCGTTCTTTTTTTCTCTACACGTTCTAATATCCACGCACGCGACCGTTGTCGCAAGCAACAGTTACTTTAAAAATAATATACTTGCCGACTCTTACCACCTCGCCCGGTGTCGGATTTTTTATACAAACTTATTGGAGATGATAAAACATATTGGAGATAATGTAGCTCCTCGTTAGAATTTTCGGAATCGGATCAGTAGTACCGAAGATTAAACCATACATACAACAAACTCACAAATTAGTATAGATTGGTATTCAGCTGTATTCGGTTAAACTGGAAGCAGACCCCAACTAAGTTAGGATAAGGCGGCGTCAATAATTGGCAACGGTCGTACGATCAAACGATGCATTGATCGTCCGATATATTTTAATTGATACTGTATTTTTTTTTTTTTTCTAGTTAGTTTGTAGCCTACCACAATGTTGTCTTGTTTGACCCTAAGGTTGACTGGTAGAGAATGCCTTGTGGCATTAAGTCCGCCTATGTATCACTATTGTGCATAAAGTTTAAATAAATAAATAAATAAATCGTCGTGCGATGAAAATGATCGTACGATGATCCAACTGGTGTCTTAATAGGGATGTTTACTGACTTGAAAAAATGTGATTCTAATGAGTCTGTTAGATTATCGAAAAATATTGGATACGTATTTTATTGTTTTATCAAATCAATAAAAATTTACGAAGATAAAACGCGTCAACGATTTGAGTGGGGGTTGGCGACATCACTGGCCGCTAAAAAATGTCATACTAATGTCTATGGACAGCTGTACACGTCAACTAGCAAACCCGTTGAAGATCTAGCTAAAGACCCAAGAGCTAAACTGACCCGACACTATACCGAAGACATCCCGGATGTCAGTCAGCCTGTACGAGATTAGGATGGCTCTGAAACAGCTAAAGAACAACAAGGCACCGGGTGATGACGGAATTACGGCCGAACTCCTGAAGGCAGGTGGCAAACCGGTCCTTAAGGCCCTTCAGAAGCTGTTTGGTTCCGTCATACTCGAGGGAAAAACGCCGCAGGCATGGTGCAGAGGTGTGGTGGTACTCTTCTTCAAGAAGGGCGACAATGCCCGACTGAAGAATTATAGGCCCATCTCACTTCTGAGTCATGTCTACAAGTTGTTTTCAAGAGTCATTACGAATCGTCTCGCGCGCAGGTTTGACGACTTTCAACCTCCCGAACAAGCCGGATTCCGAAAAGGCTTTAGCACCGTAGACCACATACATACGCTGCGGCAGACAGAAGTTATACAGTTATACAGAAGACCGAGGAGTATAATCTGCCTCTCTGTTTAGCGTTTGTGGACTACGAGAAAGCCTTCGATTCGATCGAGACCTGGGCTGTACTACAGTCTCTCCAAAGGTGCCAAATCGACTACCGCTACATCGAGGTGTTGAAGTGTTTGTACAAAAACGCCACCATGTCAGTCCGACTTCAGGATCAGACTTCGGAACCTATCCTTCTGCAGCGAGGTGTGAGACAGGGAGACGTCATATCTCCGAAACTGTTCACCGCTGTACTGGAGGATGTTTTTCAAGGTTCTGGACTGGAGAGGACTAGGCATCAACATCAATGGCGAGTACATCACTCACCTTCGGTTTGCCGATGATATAGTGGTCATGGCTGAGACCATGGAGGACCTCAGTAAGATGCTCGATGACCTCAGTAGAGCTTCCGAAAGAGTGGGTCTTAAAATGAACATGGACAAAACCAAGGTCATGTTGAATGCCCATGTAACACCCACTCCTATCAAGATCGGAGACTCTACACTCGAAGTTGTAGACGATTATGTCTACCTGGGACAAACGGTCCAGTTAGGTAGGTCCAACTTTGAGAAAGAGGTCAATAGGCATGACGAAAGATTTTGAAATCCCCTTCCGTAATGTGGGTACATCTTTTTTATTTACGAAAAAACCTTTATTTCAGTAATAAAGTAAAGTTTAACGAAGATATAAGCCATTTTTGAAAAAAAAATTAAATAGAGCGCGAAAACAGCTCGCAGTGTCATGGCGTCGGGTCTGACGTCACGCCTATGTAAACATGGAAATGTCAAAGCGTAGCTAGAGGAAACTAAAACAAACATTACCATAATTCGTGTGTTAAAAATGAATAACAAAGTTTATAAGTGGTGTGCGGTGCCTCAGTGTAAAAACACATCAATAGCAATAGTTTTAGCATTACATTGAATGCCAAAAATGTTGTCCTCTGGACCTGCATAGCTGACCCGGTGATTATGATAGTAGGTTGTTACTATGAGAAAAGATACTAGTACATGCTTTGTAGTTACAGAAATTTACTCCTTTTGTTGGTTATTAACTCAGTAGCAAACTTTTATTACAAGTTGCGAAGGAGCTAACCTCAAAAATAAACTGACAAGTTTATTGTAAAAATAACATATGAAAGTGAAAATAAACTAAACTCCTACAAGCTCAAAACGAGTTTGTTGTATTTTTATAGTGTTAGATACTTACAAAATTTACTTACAGGGAGGTTTTCACATTTCGGAACTCGGACGAGCAAAATTCTTTATTTGACCCAAGGAAATCGCCCAACATCAGTAAATCTATCCTGGGAAAATTTGAACTGTTTGCTTTTACAAAGCATGATTCCATTGCTAAAGATGTTCACAAAGTATTGTAGTAACAAAAAAAATATCCAAATGCGTAATCGGCAACAAAACAACACAGTGAGCTAGTGACAGCTAGTGATGTTTACATTGGCGTGACGTAGTGCGCTATGATTGGTGTTTCAATCAAAATGGCCGATATCAGTATTTTAATCTTTTACTTTATTAAAAATCTTACTAATCTTAATTTTTTAAATAAAACTGAATCAGTGTTTTAAATTCTTCTCGTATGTAATTTCCCCTAATATCATTAAATCATTGATTCTTTGACTATGTCGTCACGCCTATTGTCGAATCCGACTCGGCTGGGCAGCGTTTGGGAAGCTGAGTAGTATCTTCTCGTCCAACTTACCACAGTGTCTCAAGACGAAAGTCTATGACCAGTGTGTGTTGCCAGTGATTACATACGGGACCGAAACGTGGTCGCTCACAATGGGCCTCATCAGAAAGCTCGAAAGTCACCCAAAGGGCAATGGAGAGAGCTATGCTCGGAGTTACTTTGCGTGATAGAATAAAAAATGAGGACATCCGCATGAGAACCAAGGTTACCGACATAGCCCGAAGAATTGCCAAACTTAAGTGGCAGTGGGCAGGGTACATTGCTCGCAGAACGGATGGCCGATGGGGTCGAAAAGTTCTGGAGTGGCGACCGCGAACTGGAAGACGTTGCGTTGGAAGGCCTCCCACTAGGTGGACCGATGACCTGGTGAAGGTTGCGGGGATCCGCTGGATGCGAGACGCACGGGACCGGTCAATGTGGCGACACTTAGGGGAGGCCTATGTCCAGCAGTGGACGTCTTTCGGCTGAAATGATGATGATGATGATGAATGTCTTGAGTATGACGTCACACGAGTTTTCAAAGCACTATAATTATCGTCTTCATTGTTTGTTTACGTCAAAAAAGAAAAATACGTGTCCAATATTTTTTGGTAATTATGACGGACTAATTAGATTATTTTTGTTAACGTCCCTATTGGCAACGATCGATCGTACGACCAAACGATGCATTTTCTCTTGCCGTCCCCCGCCCCACGCATTCTTCTCGCGCGACCAATCAGAAGAGATTTGTAGCTTTTATTGAACGATCGCTTTTAACATTTCACTGTGATCGCACGATCGTATAAGTATAAGTATAACGGGCTGGTGTCCGCAACTCCACGCTCAATGCGCGTATTTTACGTGCGGGTGGGAATATCACTCGATCCACCCCAGCTCCCCGAGAAAAGCCAGCAACCCCTTGGTGTTACTGGCAACCTCGCGGAGAGTACCTGGGTCACCGAAGTATTTGGCCCTGTATGGGGCAACCCCCGGACAGTGCAGGAGCACATGGGCTGCTGTTTCTTCTTCCTCCATGCAGGCTCGACACAGAGGACTATCTGTGACTCCTATAACAAAGAGGTGCTTGTTAAAAGTACCGTGTCCAGTGATGGCAGCCGTTACTGTGCGTAGCTGCAGTTTAGTTAGCCGGAGCGCTTGTTTGGTGAGGCGAGCGTCGATGGCGGGAAGCGCCTTCTTGGCCTGCCTACACTCGCCGTGGTCTAGCCACAGCTTGGCGTGAAGTTCTTTGGTACGTTTCCTTACCAGCGTGCGAAGATAGCCGAAAGGTAGCGGCACGATGGGTTCTGGGCCCACCGCCGCCATGCTCGAGCCCCTTCGAGCGAGTTCGTCCGTCTGCGTTGCCTCGGGAGTCGCTATGTCCTTTGATCCATTGAATGGTTATATTATTGAGGTTACCAACCTGGTTCAGGCGTTGGTGGCACTCGTGTATTAGCCCGGAATTCACCGTGTGGCTCCTTAATGCCAGCAGCACTGCCATGCTGTCTGAGAGTATGCGGATGGAGTGATCCTTTACGTCCCGAGCCAAGATGGCAGATGCCGCCAGGGAGATGCCCATGCATTCTGCCTGAAAAACAGTGTTGTGGGCCCCCAAAGGTACGGCTATGTGGATGTTGAGGTCCTCCGAGAAGACCCCGGCTCCAGTACCAGTACCTGTTTTAGATCCGTCCGTGAAGATCCTTAATTCTGCAGGGTTAAGTCCCTCGCAGCGGTGGTCCTCATGGAGTTGGATTTTGTATTTCTTATCGAATACGTACTGTTTGGGTACTCGATCGTTAACAGCTTTCACCAGGGGGAACTCACTTTGGATTCCCTCTAGTGCCGTAGTATGCTGCGTGCACTTCTTACCCCAGAGTTGTAGCGTATTGAGGCGCAACGCCGTCATCGTTGCTTCCTGCTGAATGAACAGGTGGAGCGGCGGAAGCCCCAGTATCGCTTCGAGAGCTGCGGTCGGAGTTGTCCTCATGCAGCCTGTGATCGCCATGTAGGCGAGCCTTTGCATACGTTGCAGCTTGCTTATTGCTGTGATTAATTTGGTTCGGGGCCACCAGACCACTGCCCCGTAGGTGATCATGGGTCGGATTACCGCGCAGTAAAGCCAAAGTATAATTTTAGGGGATAGGCCCCACTTCTTACCTATCATCCTCCTGCATTGCCAAAAGGTGATGCAGGCCCTGTTAAGCTTGTTGTCAAGATGACTGCTCCAATTTAACTTACTGTCCAGGATAACTCCCAGGTATTTGACCTCGTTGGTTACCTGGAGCTCAGTATCGAATAGCTTAGGTAGGCGATGAGGGCTTAGCGTTCGTTTTTGGGTAAACATGACAAGTTCAGTTTTTGTGGGGTTCACTGAGAGGTCGAACTCAGCACACCATCGCTCAACTATGCGTAACGCCTGCTGAGTGAGGTTGCAGATTGTCCCCGTCACCTTCCCCGAGATGAGGATGGCGAGATCGTCTGCGTACCCAATAGTGTAAAAGTGGTTAGCATTGAGCTTCGCGATGAGGTCATTAATCACCAGATTCCAGAGGAGGGGCGACAGTACTCCTCCTTGGGGACAGCCCCTGGCTATCACTGCTGACTGCTGCTCTGCACCAAGGCGGACGACTCGTTTGCTAAGCATATTGGTAATCCAGTCTATCAGTACCTGTTCCACCCCGTGTCGGGAAAGAGCGGCGCTGATGCTGGAGAAGTTTGTTTTGTCGAAGGCTCCTTCGATATCTATGAAAGTACCCAGGCAGATACCCTTCTGATGGATCGCTTCCTCTATCCGGCCAACCACTAGATGCAGAGCGGATTCAGTGGACTTACCCGCGCTGTATGCGTGTTGATTTGCGTGAAGAGGTATTGCTTTTAGAACGCCATCCCTCAGCTCTCTCTCGCAAATCTTCTCCATGGTTTTCAGGAGAAAGGAGGTCAGGCTGATCGGCCGGTAGGATTTGGCGTTACTATAGTCACTCTTACCTGGCTTAGGGATAAATATGACTATCACTTCCCTCCATCCTTTTGGGATGTACCGAAAGGCCAAGCACGCCCGTAATATGGGCACCAGTCTTTCAGCTATGGAGGGTCCACCCCATTGCAGTAGTGCAGGGAACACCCCGTCCGGACCGGACGCCTTGAAAGGATGGAAGCACCCGATCGCCCACTGGATTTTCTCCAGCGTGATCATCATGTGAGCATATTTCCAGTCGTTTCCTGTTGGAGTTTGGTTTACCTCAGTCCAGTCAATTGTGGGCGTGAAGACGCAACCTGGGAAGTGAGTTTCAGTGAGGACGCGCATCGCCTCTTCTGGAGTAGTGGTAAGCGTGTTGTCAGGTTTTCGGAGCACTACAGGTCCAGCAGAGTTCTGCTGTGCTAGTATTTTCCTTACCCTGTTTGCTTGTTGGCAGGATTCTATTTTCCCGCAGAATTTCCTCCAGCCAGTAGATCTTTTTTGCCGGATGCATTTTTTGTAGTTGGATTTGGCCGCCCTGTAGACGTCCCAATCCTCGTCAGCACAGGTGTTCATGGCTCTGTTTAGGGCTGACCTTACCTTCCTGCGCTTGCGTTCCAACTCAGGTCCCCACCATGGTTGCTTGCCTGGTGTTGTGGGCGCAGTGGTTTCAGGGCAGGACGAATGATAACTGTCTAACGGTGATTTCGACAGGTAACTTACCTGTTCTTCGATCTGGCTCGAGTTCTCAAGGGTCGACCAGTGCTTTGTTGGCGCAAGCTTGGTTTCAAGGATACGAGTGTAGGCAGCTCGGTCCGTGTTGCGTGGGTTGCGGCGTGGCAGTACAGGTGTCACACAGACTGGGATGTCAAAGCGGATCCACCTGTGATCAGAGCAGGAGGCCTCTTTCGAGACCTGCCACCCGGTTATGATGGCCGCTGCGCCTTCCGATGCCAGAGTTAGATCAATAATCGTTCGACTGCGTCTGGTGACGAAGGTTGGTTCGGAACCTGTATTTAGTAGGGTTAGGTTTGTCGTAAACATATAGTCAACTAAAGCCTTACCTCTTTCGTTCTGCGTATTCATGCCCCACAGAGGGTGATGAGCGTTTGCGTCGGCCCCTATGACCGCCTCCAAGCGTGTGCACTCACAGTGTCTTACGAGGCGGGCGAGGTCATGCGGGGGTGGCTCCTCAGCCTCAGGCATATATGCCGAGACGAAGGCCACCTCTACTTCCGTGTCCCCGCGCTGTAATAGCAGCCTGGCTGCAGAGATATCCCTGCAACAGAATTCCGTCAGTGGCTGTGCTTTTATGTTACGCGTCGTATAGATGCACGATCTTGGATTATCGTGCTCTGAGCTAAATAGAAGCTTACCCCCAATATTGGAAAGTCCTTGTATTCGTCCCGCCCTGATCCACGGCTCCTGGATCAGGACTATGGCCGTGTGTTGAACCTCCAGCCACTTCCGTAGCTGAGCCGTTGCGGTCTGACTGTGGTGGAGGTTTGCCTGCAGGACTTTACAGGTCAGCGAAGGGGACGCCATCACTGGTCGATCCTTCCTCGTCTCCCTCGAGCCGCAGCCCAGCAAACAGAAAGTCGGGGTCGAAGCCGCCCTCCTCCAGGTCAGAAGCTGATGACAATATATTGTAATCGAGCTCCCCACCCGACGAAAGGACGGTCTCCACACCGGCGACTGTTGGGGCCACTGGCGCTGCTCCCGCAGGCACGTCCGTAGGTAGCACCGTTGTGCTCGTGGAGGGAGCTGCCTCCTCCACCCGTGTTACCCCCGATGTGGTAGCTTCTGCAGCCGGATATCCCTGAGGGACATGGACAAACTTGCCGTTCGGCGTCTGGAACATGACGTAAACCCTCCCGGCACAGAAAGAGAGTCGTCGTCCGGCGTCCATTAATGTTGGGATCTGGTCTTCAGGGATCCCAACTACCATGAAGCAAGCCTTCTCCTGCTTCTTGGCTTGCAGCATAGTCCACCTCCTTATGTCCAGCCACCGATTCTGGTGGCATAGGAGGCGCCCGGTGTTGTGTGGGTCCGTAAAAACACCCTGGTCGTCCGTTCGTATCGCACGATCGTTTGCAAGCTCTATTAGGACACACTGTAGAAACTAGTGTGTTTAATCTTGTCGTGCGACGACGGGAACGCATCGTTTGGTCGTACGACCGTTGCCAATTAGGGGACGCCGCCTAACGGTTAAGCCAATGATGATGAAATATACGAAAAATATGAAAATGTCTTTCCTTGACATGTTCCTTTACCCACATACAATTTTTAAAACCAGCAATATCCATTACAGAGACTACAACGACTTCTTGGACGACTTGGAGGAAGACCCAACATTTAGGCAGAACGTCAACATATTCAAGGATGAGAACAAAATACCAGTGGACACCGATGAGATCGATCCTTCGCTCCCTCGCATCACACTTGCCGAAATGTTGGATGATATGGTCATTGAAGATGTGGATATGACCGAAGTTTAAACGGATCTGTTCGAATAACTATTGGTCCAAGTTGGAGTTTTTGTTTTTATATGTAAAAAATGTTAAATAAATTATGCACCTATGTTTATTTATAGACTGTTTTATTTATTTCCAAATAGAATGAAAGTACACTACTAATTGATCAGTAACGATTAATTGGCCAGGTTGACTTCAATTCACTATATCCAAATAACAATAGGCAATACTCGATACTGATATAATAATTCGGTAGTAATTGGTAAGACCGACGTCAATTAACTTTTTCGCTGAAAAAACTTTAATAAGTATGGAAAGTTTATTCTTGATAAGTAACTAAATATGCGCAGTAGGAACAAGTGATACAACTTCTACTTGCGCAGAAAAATGTGCGGGGTATTAGGCTCAATTTCACATTAACACGAGAAATTCCAAGTGCAGGGCAACGTTTAAAAAAAAGCACCATCTGCCACAAAACAGCTGTATATTGTTCTGTCGCTGCTGATAAATAGCAAAACATCTCGTAGTTTTTCTAAACTAGATTGATTGTGCAAACAAGTTGATTCGCAGATATTAGATTATGTTGATTGATATCGGATTATCCATCGCTGATAAATTTAATGACCTGCACAAAATATGAACGTGCCTTTGAGATGGATATAGTGTAGGAAACTTCTAAAGGGCGTGTGTTTTGCCTACTGTTTTATAATTTTACGGCAGTGATATAATGTAAATTGACGTAGGTAATATTTACATCAGTCATGTAAACACACAGTTACCAAGAGTGAAAGTGTAAGGTATCACTATCCACAGGATTCCTACAGATAGTGCAAATATTAATAGATACCAGCATTCCTGCAGAAATAATGCTTGTTAGCCCGCATCCCAGTAATAAAATCGAGACGCTCAAAAAATGACAATAATTTCAATTGATTGTCGCAGGAGTCCGATATCTCATTTATCAATACATATAAAGGTGGAATACCGCGATAACGTTCATTGTTGTACATCAAGCGGCAAGATGAGGGTGCTAGTGTTTATAGTAACGCTAATAGTTTCGACTTTTGCAACAGAGTTACTTTTAGGTAATTGTGTACAAAATAAAATGCATTTTTTAAATGAAATTTTTGTGTTAGATTATCGGAAAGTGCAAATTTTCGTGTTTTAGATGGCGTAGAAGAATTGTTTAAAAAGCATATGAGGAATGAGTTGAGTGCTTTAGAATCTCAACAGCTGGCCGATGTTCTTGATATATTTCACAGTCCGCAGCATGCTTCTAGACTATCACGGGAAAATGCCTCAGAATCTAGATCGGTAAGTTATATTTCCTACTGCTATTGTGGCTCTAATTTGCCAAGAACAGGAATTTGTTTCCCTGGATAAACTATATGATAAGGAAAAAGTGTTTTTTTTAAATGATGGGGTAACAATTGTCTGGGCTAGCTTTCTGAAAAGAGAACATGTTGGTACCTAAGTACCTTTTATATGGTTAGCAACAAAAGTCGATTGAAACTGTTAGTTAAAATTCCAAAGTAACACAAAATTATTTGATAAATAAACAGCAGGTACCTACCAACTTAGATATTTTCATTCAAACAAGTAATTTTAATCGAAAAATAAATCGTTAAGTAAGTACTTATTCATAAATTCAAAAAAATGTTACCTGACTTTTGTACCTACCATACCTACCTAGCTTTCAACTCTTATTTTCAAAGATTTTATATTTTTTTCGTATTTCAAAAACTAGTTGCGCAATATTTGAAAATTAGAAATATGTGAACATTTTAACAATTAAAAATAACTTTGTCGCAAAAAAATACTGATTTCAATTAAACTACTGATAAAGGAAAATCCAAATTCTTTATTGTATAATCCAATACCCAGCTATCTAATCGTAAAAGAATTATGAGATGACGTGATGTGTTTACTCCTACTTTACTTTAATTCACGTTTATCTGCTAATCAAAAGTACAAACAACTAAACAAACAATAAAAAAAATAAGTAGTACAAAAGTTTTTTACTATTTCTATAAAAAGTCTAAGAAATCAAAACTAATATTAATAGAAGGTCAAATTTTTTGTTTGTTTGTAAGGGGTAGGTAATCTGTACCGATCCGATAAAAAGCACTGATAGAAAGCTGAATATAGTAGGTTCGCTATTGCAGCTGATAAAAAATATTAATAAAATGTTTTACTACTCGTCCACGCGGGCGAAAGTTGCGGGCAGAAAAGTTAGAGAGGGATAAATCTAGGATTCACATTTAACAATATATTACGTTGTACAGACGCCAGCACATCACGCTGCCAGAAACTGTTACATTTTCCCAGTCAACTTGTTCAAAGTTGACTGGGAAAATTAAACTAACGCTAATAAGTATATGTTGATAATTATTCTAGTAGAGTCTGACAGATGGTAGACGGTAATAGTCGGTATAGAATGGTATCCGCTGGATGCGAGACGCATGGGACTAGTTAGTCAATGTGGCGACACACTTAGGGGAGGCCCGTCGTCTGTACCTTAGATAAAAGCTGGAGAGAGCTATATTTTAGAAAATAATCAATGTAAAATTCGATGACTTAAATTATTTGAAACCAACCATGTGCGTGCAGCAGCGAAAATAGTCAGGCTTACCTACAAAGATGTCGGTTTAGGTTATTTTTTCAGTATGTTCCGAGGGCTATAACGGTTTAATTTTCCTGCCCTTAACTATATTTCTAGCTAGACTAGTCGCAAAGTGGGCGACCTAAGCAAATATACGCTTTTTTGAATTTTAATTACTATTGTGTAATACCATAGCTGTTCTCAAAGAATTGAACATAAAAGTAGGTACCTACACTAGGAATCGAAACATCTTCGTAATTAATAAAACTACTAGTCCGGGCCTGATTGATGGCAGTGGCGGGCCAGATTTGGCGCGGGGCCGTAGAGTCTGGATTCGTGTAACAACAATCATTATCTTTCATTTTCAGACGCTGGACTGTTTAATATGCCGTAGCGCGTTTGCTACCGTGTTCGAAGGAGTTGAAAACGGACAACCCGATGAAGAAATCGCGAATGTTGTCATTGACCTCTGTGCAGCTTTGAATATTGAGTCCTACCCGGTTTGCCATGGAGCTGTTGGATTAAATGTGGTACGGAATTTATTGCGTCTTATAGTTTCGAAGGGTAACCAGTGGGGTCTCGTCTAAAATAAAATTTTCATAGAATTTGTATTTCTGTTGCAGCTAAACAAATTATAATTGTACGGAGACCTTCATGCGAGAGTCCGACACACTTGACCGGCTTTTTCTACTATTATTTTATTCGTGCTATTTTTCATGTCAAATTATAGGTATATAAGAATCAACGAATCACATAAGATTCCAAAGACTTACCAGAATTATCATCTTCCCCTTCATTAGCAGCATCTATTTCCATAGCCAGAGATCGTAGAAGGCGAAGTAGATCCCATGTCCCCGGTGCAAGTGTGGCAAGGGAACACAGGGGTGAATTTAGTAGTAATTTAGTCAGAGTCTAACAGACCCCTCTGCTCGCCGTAGGACGGAGGACATCCATGAGGATTTTCCAAGTCGGTAAAAAAATACTTCTCCCATACTACTCGTCAACTTGCCAGACAGAAAATAGGACAGAAATATTTTTACAACCTATTTACTTTATACAGGGTGTTTGGAAGGGAGCTGTACATACGCCTAGGGTAGAAACTAGGGATAGTCTGCTACCTACCCCCGCCCATTATATTGACCTTGGCCTCAAGGTTTTTTTTTAATTTATTATTATTTTTTTGACTAAAACTACCTGTAGCTCAAAATCTATCCATGGGACCGGTCGGCTAATGGTCTTGTTTTAATCGTTAGAGTCTTAGGGTCCTGCAAAAAATTATTTTACACCAGAAAATTGTGGAGAAGAAAAGTTATGGGGCCTGAAGTACCGTAGTAAGGTAAAGAAATAATTTTAAATTAAAAAAAAACCTTGAGGCCAAGGTCAATATAATGGGCGGGGGTAGGTAGCAGACTATCCCTAGTTTCTACCCTAGGCGTATGTACAGCTCCCTTCCAAACACCCTGTATAGTGCGTGTGTGTAGTTGTGCAGTTTTTTTTTTCAGCCAATTATATCGCACATAATCAGAACGGTACCCGAAGCTACTCCTAGAACGTTTTGCGCACTTGTACAACAAAACAATGATAACCCAAACATCTGCAGACTTGAAGATCCGAGGTTTGAATGGCAGGTGGAACTACCGGCGCCAGCACCGATCAATAATGTAAGTCTCAGAAATCCTTCTTAAGTCGACTTGACGGCACGGTTGGCGCAAGTTGAGCGAGGACTGCAGCGTGTCGACAAATATTTGTATCGTCTACAGATATTTGTTTCGGGTCTGGGCACGATCTGGGTGTGTTTGTGTATGTGAGTAAAGGCACCCACGATACAGGAGAAATTCTTAGAGTGGGGCAAAGTTTAAAAAAAAATGGGTTAAACAAAAAATATTTCTATGAACATTTTTCGTTTCAATGTTCCATACAAAAAAAAAACCTTGAAATCCGATTGAAATAGAGAAGAGCCTAATATTTTTATTATAATAACTAGCTGTACACGGCATTCATGCGATTCAATGCACTCTTTCCTATCTACGACCACCTAAAAAACCTGACCCTGTTTTTATAATCTGTGGTAGAGCCGGTTTGGAGGAGTGCGAGCACAAACACCATGACAAGAGATATATATATTATATTGAATTTCACGCGAACAACTGTTAACCCAAACAAGTAGTAGGTAATAAAACGGATTCTTATACAAGTCAACCAACATTTTTGGTTGCAAGCCGAACTTTCTTAAAACTGGTCATGAATGCCCCTTACATATCAATTATTCAACAGGCACCCGCCACCGATTCGAGACCACTGAAAATCGCGGTAATTACCGATGCTCATATCGACCCCTTGTACGAAGCTTTCGGTGTTGCCGACTGCGGCGAACCAGTGTGCTGCAGAAAGGGACAGACACCAGTGGAACATTACGAGTTCCAATCCGAAGAAGAAGAGTCCATAATCGAACAAAGTATTACGAACAATACTGGCGAACTGTCCTTAGATTTGAGTGTAGCTTCGAAGGTTCGAGAACTAAGGAGATCGTCACAAACTAGGTTTGTGAGTAAAAGCAATGCTGCACCCGCAGGCTATTGGGGTGACTACAGAAACTGCGACACACCAATTTGGGCGTTCGATAATGTTATTGATAGAATTACTGAATCACATAAGGTATTTTTAACTATGTTCTTTTCATCATTAACCGTTATTTTTTACTTCTGACAGAAAATCCGGTTATGACGAATATCTAATACCTACCAAAAAAAAACCAACAGGTGCGCTACCTAATCTTGCGATCTTGATTTTCATGATCTATTTACGATCGATAGGTAGTTGAGCTAATAACCAACTGTTTGTTAGGGCTTAGTCATAGTCTTTATAATGTGGGGCTCGTCACCTCTTTATCGCACAAATCTCAATCGATCGCAGCGATAAAAAATAAGATATGATTTATAATCAAATAATCCCCAACCGAAAAAAGGCCTACGATAGACATTATGATGCTCCGTGCAAATAAGCGGAAGTGTATTTCGCAAATTAGTTTCAAGTTCTATAGGTAATATGAGAATTCCCTATTCTAAATTTAAGTGATAGATCAAGGATATTTTGTCCGACATCGACTCGATCACTTACTTTTTTATTGAACGTTGAAATCAAGAAGTTATTTTTTAGTTATTATTTTGTAGGTACCATAACACAACAATGTGTGTCCTATTTAACCCAAAAAAATATTGGTAGAGAAAACCTTGTGGCATTAAGTCCGCCTATGTACCAAAATTGTACATAAAGTTTAAATCAATAAATAATAAGAGTTTTTACGGTCCCCCAAAACATATGACCCTCCTATGTAGTGTTTTAGCTGGGAGAATGCAGTGGTGGAACAAACTCCCCAGCAATACAGCTCTCAGAATTCGCACTTCTAATAAAGTTAATGCGTCGATATTGACCGCAATCTGCGACCTTAAATTTGATACGGGTTGCATAATTTGTTATGCGTTGCATTTTGTATGCACGTCATGTATATGCGACAAATAAATCTTTCTTTCTTAATTTCAGGGCATTGACGTAGTCTACTACATAGGCGATACTATCGACCATGGCGTTTGGGAGACAACTTATGAATTAATCGACGATATGAACAGACACCTCGTTGATAAAATAAGAAAAAGCTTTGGCGACAATGTGCCAGTTTTTCCTGTCATTGGTAATCATGAATCTCAACCTACGAATCAGTGAGTAAAATAATATGTTTTTTATTAGACTACTTAGCTAATAAATGCGCAATTAAGATAATATGATAAGAATTACGTCCATTATAAAAGATACACACAAAACAGGTTGTCTTTTCGAGATAGAGATCAACTAAATATGTATATGAAGTTGTCCTACTCTTGTCCTAAGGAAAGAGATGAGGTCGACGATGAAACGAGCTAACCTAGACAACAAATTATGAATGTTGATGAATTAAGAGAGTAGAATAGAACAGGAGAAATATTACAATGACAAATAATGACAATAGGTATCTCATGGGATAGGAGAAATAGAAGCAGAGGAAAGTTATTATTAAATTAATTAGTGAATAGGGTATTTCACCAAGAAAATCTAATAAGTCCGTCAGATAGATTTCCAAAAATAATGGACACGTGTTTTTTCTTTTTAACCCGACTGCGGCGAAGTCCAAAAGGAGGGTTGTGTTTGACGTGTATGTATGTATGTCTGCATCTTTGTTCCCTCATAACTCTTAAACGGATAAAAGGATTTGGATAAACTATACGTCGTTAGATTCGTCTTGATGGCGCGAGTGTTACTGGCTAAAAACAGAAAACCCGTTACCATCGAGTAGGGTATCAAAATGAAGGGTTTTAAAAGGAGATTCCAAAAATATATCTCACTTATATGTTTAAAAGAAATTCAAAGTCACAATCCTATAAACCAACACAAAACTCTAATCGAATCTTGCGTGACCAACGAAATAAACACAAAAGAACTAAAAAGTTGGAAATAAAAAAATGTAGTCAAAAAACTAAAAAACCCGACTGAAAAAACTAAAAAACGAAAAACACATTTTTAATTAAACAAAACTTGTTTATTGCTTTTCAGTTTTTTCAGTTGAGTTTTTTAGTTTTTCACGTAAACAAATGATGAAGACATTGCTTCGAAAAGTCGTGTGAAGTCACAAGGCATTATTATTTTTTTATTTGTGATTAGTACTTTTTAACCCACAAAGTGACGTCACAAGCCCCCACTCATGATCTTTGAAACGTTTTATTTTCGTTATTTTTTATTAATTTGATAAAACAAAAAACACGTATCCAAAATTTTTATATAATCTAACAGACGGACTTATTAGATTTTTTTGGTGAAATACCTTATTGTGTGAGCATCTGTCATAAAACCTGACCATCTACAATGTACTACAATTCTAGCAAATAAAATGTAATTTCCTTCCCTTAATTTATAATATTTTAGATTCGCACCATCATATGTAACTGGTGAACATTTGAACACGACTTGGCTGTATGACGCTCTTGTGAGGAAATGGGGTTTCTATTTGGACGACGAAGCAAAAGCTAATCTTCGTGATCGTGGAGAATTCTCCATGTTGGTCAGGCCAGGACTCAGAGTTATCACTTTGAATAATAATGTCGCTTATAAATATAATTGGTAAGGATACATTTTAGTTCTGACTGTATTTAGACTTTATTTAGTGTTGCTATGTGAAGGTATTTGTCTTCTCCAACCCGCATTGGGCATGACTAATAACAAAGAGAGGAGGCATCTGTTCCAGCAGTAATTATGTTGTAAGACCGGTCAACAAGTTGAATTGGTTTACCTTGACACTTTACATTAAATATTATCCTAATGTAAGTTTAAGTTTTTTTGGGTGCGTCGACAAAACTAGTTCAGCTATAAGCAATTCCTTAACAGCAAGACGTGAGCTCTGGTGGCAACATCTTAAGCCCCCTGACGGCTTCATCGAGCCGTCTGAAAGCCTCCCTCCCGGATATGCTTTGCAGTTGCCGACTTGGAAATCTCTAAATAGACACCGACCCCAAGTCGGCCGCAGCAAAGACAATATCTTCAGATATGGGTTCATGGACGGTTCAGATTTCAAGTGTGTATGCGGCGTACCTATCTCTAAATTTATTTAGTGAAGATTTGCCATCGACACGCTAAGAAGATCCTAATGACGTCCCAATTAGGATAATAATAATGTGAAACTAATGGTTTCAGCATAGCTGGTTCCAAGCATCCACATTAGTTGAAAATCTGATAAATTTTAAAGAATTCTGAAATATTTTTTAATAGCTTGACTTATGTTGGTCACATCGGTACCTAGTTATGGTCGCACCATTTACAATGAGCCTTTAACGTAAAGCCTGTACCTACTTTACGACTTTTCAGGTGGCTAGTATACGACCCTCTGGACCCAAAACGCCATTTGGATTGGATGATACAGGAGCTGTACAAAGCTGAACAGGCCGGAGAAAAAGTCCATATTCTGTCACATATCCCACCAGGAGTCAGCGATCTAATACACACATGGACGAGGGAATACAATAGAATTGTTAACAGGTAACACACAATATTTTTTGTGGGTTGAAGGTTAAATCTATGAGAAGAGGTCGCCCGAATGGGATGCATTATTTGATAAATAAATGCCAGTTGAAATTATGTTTAAACTGAATAAACTTCTATAAGTCTGGGAGGAGAATATCTATAGGTACTAACATTAGAAAAAGATAAAATCTGTTTATAGGTTTTTATGCAGGCCTAATCTTTGGAATTAATCATCCCATTCTAAAACAAATTCTTTATTAGCAGAAAGCTACATTATATTTTTATCATGCACATTAGCCGAGCTATCGCGTTTTTTTGTGGGCGAAGTCGCGGGCCAAGTGCTTGTAAAGACAACACATACTGCCACCGTAATTTCACAGGATGAAAGCATCCTGTGAAATTACGGTGGCAGTGCGGTTTATGTTACGGGCAATACAGCGCTAACGACAGGATTCAATTTTGGATCAATGATTTCAAAGGTTAATCATTCCATATTTGATTTTAATCACCCAGGCGGATGTACGAAAGATAATACAAATTTTAATGATAACTTTCAATTATATTAACACCTGTTCACAGGTTTTCTGCGACGATAACAGCTGAATTCAACGGGCATACTCACTCGGACGAGTTCAAGATATTCTATAGCCTGACTGATAGTAAACCTATCAATGTAGCGTGGGGTGCCGGCAGCACTACAACTTACTCTGACTACAATCTTAACTATAAAATTATTGATTTTAACCCTGTTAATTATGTAAGTATCTAACATTGGATAAAGTAACTTTATACATTATTCAATAATTAATTTAAAAAATATTGAAGAAACTATAAAAGTGATTATGCATATATTTTTAATTTTTTTTCGATACCGAATGTTAAAATACCATAAAATAATTACAAGAAGTGAAAACAAGACCAAGATCGGTCAAACAACACAAAAGTTATACCAATAAAACTTTTGTGTTGTTTGGCCAATTTGGTTTATATCTGTTTCTAGATAAACAGAATTTAGTGTGTATTTTGTACGTCGATCATGACCAATGAGGTCATAAAAGTTATCGGATCTCTCTGTCTAATCTGCAGTTTCAAATGCTTAACTTAAGTCTTTTTTATAAATATTTAAAAAATATTTTCTGACGTTAATACGCTTTGTTTAGAGTGATAAAAAATCATCCATATACCCTATTATGAAACGCCTACTTGATGATTTGACAAAAGGGCTGGCTTTTGGGCCAGAGGCTAAATGTTGGCATAGAATGTGGCAATGCTGCCAGTCTCTGGGGCACATTACTAGCTGACAGTGTTGAATAGTGAATGATGGACATAGATTGGGTCAACAATTGCCTACCTATCTTGCCTATCTTTAACCTATGTTAAAGATTCGCTGTCGCAATTATAAGTGCCGCCGTATACACCGCAATGGGGATATCTCCAACAGACATACCCAACTTACTGATGAAGGCAACAGGGCCCAAGATGTCCCATAGATACAGATCAAAGACCAACATGATTATCTAAATCAAACACCCCTTACGTTGAACTCATTCTGTTTGGCTAAGCGCTACCCACAAATAAAACAGGCTACTCTTGATCTCGATTTTGTCCTGAGGACAGACATGAGGTCGACGATGGACGATCTTACCTTAAACTTATTAACTAGCGTCTTAATTAGATTGGGGTCATATGAACTCGGGAACACCGACGCAAGCAGAAAACCTACTCCTAAACTAACTAACCTAAATTCTAACAACATATTTTTTATTACAGCAACCGGAAAGTATTATAAACTATGTATACAACCTCACTGAAGCGAATCTATTGCCGAACCGACCCCCACATTGGTTCCAACTCTACGACATGAAGAATACATTTTCAATGGCCGATCTATCCGCTGCTTCCATGGACAACCTAGTTCATAGAATGGTTACTGATAACAAGCAGTTACTAGATCTCTATGCAGCTTTCTATTCAAAGATTAGCGATACCCGCTGGCACCACTGCAATGATTGGTGTAAAATTGACAATCTTTGTAAAACTGTAGTCACTGTACTATGGGAGCGGTCAAAGTGTGATGAACTGAGAAATCTTTTTTTTAGACAAAACTAGAGTAGTTTGGCACTGTTTTGTAAATTTAGAAATCGCTATTCATGAGAAAACAAGGAGCAGATATAGTTGATACACATAATATTAAATTTTATAACAGTTGACATAAGGTTCATAACTTTGGCACCAAATTAATTAGTTGACAGAGAGCAGTGTTGGTCAGCTGTGACAAGATTGCACAAAATGACCAAGGAATTAGCATACATGACATTTTCAGTCTCATGAGATATTACCTCCAAAAACTATTCAAGGTCTCTCCCAAAACGGGTGACTCCTTTTTGTGATGTTCCGATCCATCTTATTTTATTTACCTACCCACTTTTTAATTTTAGATAAAGATATAGTAGCTGCTTGCACACACATTTTTTGCAATATTAGTGCATCCTACAAGTTTTTGCTATTTTATGTGATGTTAAAAAATATTGTATTATCATTTATGTTATCATGTAATTCTAAGGATATTAATTAAATACATATTTTTTTATCAAACAACAATCGATTTATTTCATTACATAACTTAAATTTTCTATAAATCTACCTACATACTAAATAACATTAGTGGTCTGATATACTTAACCATTTTATGTTGGGTTTCGATTTCAAATCTTCACTTGGGATTTTATCTAATTCTGCAATCTGTAAAAAAAGCATAAAGAATTTTAGTATGAGGACCTATATTCCAAGAGCCCAGCAGAGCCGCCAGACATTACTTATTTTGTAAAGGACAAAATGTGGGGCTTCGAGTAGAATTAAGTAGGTATAAGTACAACGGGCTGGTGTCCGCAACTCCACGCCTTTTGCGCGTATTGATTGCCAACATACCTGCTAAGTTGGTTGGACGGTCAATTCACAGATACCAGATGATTAAGGTAAATTAAAATAGGGTTAACTTTACTAAAATTGTAATGGTTGATTTTTATACATATTACAAAATAATATCGAACATTGCCAGACACTTTCCTTCGGCCATAACTTCCGCTAGACGCTTTAAAGCTCGTAAAGTTAGAGTGCCTGTTCAATGAATGTAGCAACTACTGTTTTTTCGCGAAAAAATCTACGTGAGATGATTGGACGTGTTATTGCTAATCATCATTTATCTTAAGGTACGCGTGTGCATTGGATATAGGCACTGTCTACTTCCATACCTTAAAGGCTAACTGCCGCACTCGGAGAGCTTTAATGACTACTTAGGCCATCACTTAGTAATGGTTTTCACAGTTTTGTCATACAAAAATATGTCAAACCTTTACTAAGTTATGGCTTAAGGTGGAAGCTCACATCTGGCCCGCGAAATTCTAATTTTCTTACGTTTTTGGCAATTTGCAGGCCAGTGCTTGGTTGTATGTTTATGAAAATTTGATTTGCGACTGTAAGACGTATGAAGTTACCGAATTATAACCATCAAAATTATCAATACAACCCTCCAAGTTCATTTTCATGTCAAGATTGATTTTTGCATGTAAAAGTCATTCTTTAGTAATTTAGTCGTCGTTCTTTAGTAGTTAGTAATTTTGATGGTTATAATTCGGTAACTTCATACGTCTTACAGTCGCAAATCAAATTTTCATAAACATACAACCAAGCACTGGCCTGCAAATTGCCAAAAACGTAAGAAAATTAGAATTTCGCGGGCCAGATGTGAGCTTCCACCTTAAGTAATAATTAAATATCTCTGAGTATGGTAGTTAGACCTTAGAGGTGGGTAGCTTTAACACTACAAAAACTAACTAAATCTGTCATTCATCACCCATCACACATAGGAAAGTGAGTAAGATAGTTTAGTCAGAATTTATGAGGTAGGGAGTACCTACCTTTTTTTTTTGGGGGGTTGAAAAATCATCAAATAACCCCTCCTATCTGCAATGTACGGTCGGTTACTAAAGTGGATAAGCGACCGCACAAAGCAATAGCTTGACGTTTAGTTTGGACTTACGACCTTTTACTTTCACGACAGATATTGTCGTCACCAACTGATTGTGGTTCATAATTTCAACATTTTAATAAAAGTCACGATGGCCTAGCGGTTTAGCGCGTTCGGATAGATCTATAGTAATCAGTGAGTAGTGCGTTCTAATCTCACGCAGAAAGTTTTCCACTTTTTGTAAGTATTTACTTGATTGGAGGTAATGAGACAGAAATATTATACTCTTTATCAAGATAAAGAACATAATATTTCTTTTATTTCTATTTATAATAATATTTCTTTACGAACTTCTTACTTGTTCGCTTTGTTCACCCATTTCGTAAAGTTTGAAAGGTAGATCATAGAAAAATAAGTCAAGAATTATAATTTCTGTGAGGTAGACATGAGTTTTATGAATATGTTACTGGATGAACGTTGTCGATTGGGTTATAGTTGTTGATTAGTGACGTGTGGTTTAATAGATAGCAGTATTGTTGTTAATATTTCTCAAAATGCAGGCACATATTAATATTGAGGCGAGGGCGACTATTATTGCTCCGTATAAAAGTGATGTTAATAGATTACAATTATCAGAAAAAACCGGAATAAATGTGAGTATTATATTTAAGAATTGTAACTTAAACTGTTAGTAGAAATAAAGATAATATCGTTTGGTGACATAATGAATTCATTAATTGTTTTTTAAATTCATCATGAGGCTTAAAAGATAAATAATTAGTGTTTATTATTGGATTCATAAATGCAGAGCGAATGAAGTCTTTAGTATTTTATTATAACCGCCTCATATCACTTTTGTTTTGTTTTAGAAAAATTCTGTTAGTCTCTGAATCAAAGATACGAGGAAGAGGGTCGCCTTGCTAACGACAGCGAAGTGGAAGGCCGTCGCTTATTAGTGAAACGCAGCGACGGCGGTGACGACATAATAATATAATTATGGTCAAATAAAATATGGTTTCACACCTACGGGACGCTTCGCGGAATTATTCGACACCTCATCTCAAACTGTTCTCCGTGCCATCCAAGCTAAAGGCTTGCATCATAGAAGACCAGCTAAAAAGCCCTTCCTGACAAATAGATAAAAGTAATCAAGAATGATTACGTTTCGCACGTGATTATTTAGATTTTTACTGGAATACAACCATATTTTCAGATGACAAGACTTTTAAATCAAGTCAAATAATATTATAATATTATGAGGTCATAGCGCAATCGTTAACATTGCAAATAATGGGGGTTCTACAAAATATAAAAATTCGGAAATGTTTTGTTTTTAATAATTAAACGTGTAATAACATATTTGATGATAATAACTTATCCGTAATTATTTACCAATCTTATGTTGAGGTTTAGTTTCAATCTTCTTTTCTTCAAGAAAATGATCAATTAAGCTAAAACCTCAATACGACATTCATTGTGACGTTACAAAAAAACAGGTTCAGTCTAAATCATATTATTTGTCAAAAAACTCTATCTTTATTAAGTGGGTATAATCAATTATATTTCTGTGATAAAATTATCTTTTCCTTGTTAAGAATTGACTTAGTGGGTATACCTACAATCAAAATGTTATGATTTATGAACGATTACAAGAGAACTGTTTTTATTTAGGTAGGATTTGACGTCACAAATTCACAATTCTCATGATTGTTAACTAGTTAATTTTATAAATAATTATGACGAATAAAACATTGTCTTGTCATTAAACACGACTTTTTTTCTACCTTACCACCCAACAAACACCCGAAGTGATACCATAATCACAACCACATAAATAGTAAATAATAATACGTTGGGTTTATATCCTATATATTTAACTTCTATAAAATAAGTATTCTAATGGGTTTACAATGACAAAACGAAAAAAATGATTACAAAGAAACAAAAAACACTATCTTGTGGTGTGTGAGATTTGAACTCGGACCTCATAGATCGTAGATCCACTGCTTAGCCCAAACAGCTATCGACACTTGTAAGTTAAACGCGAATTTTAGCAATTCATTAAGTAATGCGTTTGCTGCGATTATAACGAAAGAGACGGAAATATATTTTGTTGTGCTATTTCGTGGAGTGCGACGCCCGACGCGACTACGCCGACGACATGATACGATAGCGATCTCTGTGGCTGTGGTGTGCTTACTGTATAGAGCAAGACCACTTACACATACAAACGCATGAACGCTCGCCCGTGCGCTCACAGAAATACAATCCTTAGCGTGCCCATGCACTTGTCTTGCCTTACTGTACATGCCTGGGCAGAGGTATTGCTAGTAACTTTGGTAACTGTTGAGCTATTTACCTGATGCCTAATAAACTTGACAAGCCTCTCAATGTGTTCAGCTTTGACATCATCGGCTAGTGAGTAGAACCTTCTCCAGACAGCTGCGGCCATCACCTTATCATCACTGAGCCCTTCATCATAAGCCACTAGAGCGGCTTGAAACTGTTCTGACAACTCCGTCACTTGCTTTCTTGCTATTGATGGATTGGCACCCTGAAATTGTCAAGGATAGAGTTTAAACATTTTTATTTAAGATTTGAAAAGTCTCTTATATTTTTATATTCTTACTAGCGGTCCTGGCAGACGTCATCCTGCCCGGACAGCAGCGCCACCTACCAGGTCCAATTGTGAATCTAAACCATTCTCGAATCCACTTGACACATAAAGCCGTTATGGAGGAGTTCACATAATTATGTATATAAAGATTCTATTATTCTGTGATTTGGTTTAATAGGAAATCGAGATTAAAGAAAAATCCACACCACTTACAGATACCACTTACTGGATCCTTGATTTTGGGTTTATTGTTTGGAAAACCAATTACTACCCTTGCATTTGGTGACTAAAGTGCTTGACAAACTTGGTATAAATTGAGACACAGATCTGGCTTAAGATTATTACAGTAAATAGTTCTTTGGATTTACCTCCAAAAGTTTAATTTTATTTGCAACATCTGCCCACAGAGCCTCAATGATGCAATTCCTTACAAAGTGCCCATCACCCTTTATATACTTCTTCTTTTCACCAGTAGGTAGCATGACATCTTCTGCCATATAGCGGACCATGAGTAGCCATACATGCAGCTCTGTTATGGTAAACCATGATGCAAATGTGTCAGGCAGCTCTAGGCTTTCAAACCATTCAGAATAAGTCACATTTTCAGGTATACATTCATAGAGGAAGTATCCTGTTAGTTTTAAACGCTGGAAAAGGAAAGGGAAATATTAGGCTTAGTTTAGCTTAATTGAAAATAAAGATAAAAAATCAATTTTTATAAAACGTGACATTGGCTTTTTTCCTAAAATCTACAAAGTACAAGTCCCAATTTTCGAAATGGAAGGATTGGAGCTAAGCTTTTGAACTGCATTAGGACAAGCTAGGAAAACATAATAATTATGTCACCCTCAAAACCAGACTAACTGCCGCACTCAGAGAGCTTTAGTGATTACTTAGGCCATCACTTAGTATAAGTTTTGACAGTTTCGTCATACAAAAGTATGTCAAATCTTTACTAAGTGACGGCTTAAGTAGGTAATCATTAAATATCTCTGAGTACCACAGTAATTCAACAAAGTACTACATTACTAAAAAAAACTTTATACCGTTCTAGATTGGTCCATCCATCCGACAGCATTCATGAACTTCTTAACATAGCTATCTTCTACAGTCACAGCATTCAGGTTTCTTGTGTTTTCTTTAATAATGAACAACCCACTAGCGCACGGTCTTGCATAATTCGTTTTGATATGGACTCGCTGTTGCCACAGTACCTATAAATATACTTGGTATGTTTATAACTGCATATATAATTACTAAAATAATTTTGGGAGTACACAAATATGGTCCTGGGGTTAGAAGTAGTGGCTCTATCAAAAATAATATTGTTTGTGTTAATAACTTAATTCACTAAAAATAATATATAACACCTACGCGAGATAAAGAGAATGATCGAAACATGGTGTTGAAAATTCGAAATTCGAAACGGATTCAAAATTATCTTCACTTGGACATTTTTGCCTTGCTGTTGCTTTGCTTGAAATTCCACTTGACTTGACATTCTTGACAGTTTGACACTGTCATATGAATGTCAAAGTTAGAAAATGAAAGAAATGTCCACAGATTACCTACAATAAAAATGTAGGTTTACCGGTTTTCTTTGCTAAGATGAATGCTAAGATTAAATAGCCTAATAATCCAAGCACTGTAAATCTACCAACCATTGACCAACCTAAACTTCATGAATTTGGGCCAGATTTTTTCAAAAGCTTTTCTTTTTAGACAAAAATCCAAGCAAAAGAATCTTTGATAATTTTCATAGACAACATTGTCACAACACTAACTGGATGGACCGTTCAATAATTTCACGTTTTACGATTTCGTGTCTATAGTTATTTTTAAGGTTACATAATTTACGGACGGGCGCCGAATATCGCCCAAGTGCACTCAAAGTATAAAAATGTTGGGAGCTGCAAGTCGGATTGGAAGTGGCCTTTTGGCCGTAAAATCGGTAGCTGAAAAAACCCTCACAGAATGTGGCAAAATCGCTACTGTGTCCGCCATCAACAAAAGGGATTATGCTGCCAAAGCCGCTGCAGGCAAGGCACAAGGTAAGATTGTCGCTGTTATCGGTGCCGTCGTCGACGTACAGTTCGAAGACGACCTTCCACCCATCCTAAATGCACTGGAGGTACAGAACCGTCAACCCCGGCTTGTGCTGGAGGTGGCGCAGCACTTGGGAGAGAACACCGTCCGCACCATCGCCATGGACGGTACTGAGGGTCTGGTCCGCGGCCAGCCCGTCTATGACTGCGGCTCCCCCATCCGTATCCCCGTGGGCGTTGAAACCCTTGGCCGCATCATAAACGTCATCGGTGAGCCTATCGATGAGCGCGGCCCCATCCCCACCGACAAGACCGCCGCCATCCACGCCGAGGCGCCCGAGTTCGTGGACATGTCCGTGGAGCAGGAAATCCTCGTCACTGGCATCAAGGTCGTCGACTTGCTCGCGCCCTACGCTAAGGGAGGCAAGATCGGCCTCTTTGGCGGTGCCGGAGTCGGTAAGACTGTACTTATCATGGAGCTGATCAACAACGTCGCCAAGGCGCACGGTGGTTACTCCGTGTTCGCGGGAGTGGGCGAGCGCACCCGCGAGGGTAACGATTTATACCAAGAGATGATTGAGTCTGGAGTCATCTCCCTCAAGGACAAGACCTCCAAGGTATCTCTGGTGTACGGACAGATGAACGAGCCCCCCGGCGCGCGTGCCCGTGTCGCTCTGACTGGCCTAACAGTCGCTGAGTATTTCCGTGATCAGGAGGGACAGGATGTGCTGCTGTTCATTGACAACATTTTCCGTTTCACCCAGGCTGGTTCTGAGGTGTCGGCCTTGCTGGGTCGTATCCCCTCTGCTGTAGGTTACCAACCCACCCTGGCCACTGACATGGGTACCATGCAGGAGCGTATTACCACCACTAAGAAGGGATCCATCACCTCAGTGCAGGCTATCTACGTGCCAGCTGATGACTTGACTGACCCTGCCCCGGCCACCACCTTCGCTCACTTGGACGCCACCACTGTACTGTCCCGTGCTATTGCTGAACTGGGTATCTACCCCGCTGTGGACCCCCTCGACTCCACCTCCCGTATCATGGACCCCAACATTATTGGAGCTGAGCACTACAATGTTGCACGTGGTGTTCAGAAGATTCTTCAGGACTACAAGTCACTCCAGGACATCATTGCTATCCTGGGTATGGATGAATTGTCTGAGGAAGATAAGCTGACTGTGGCTCGTGCACGTAAGATCCAGAGGTTCTTGTCCCAGCCTTTCCAGGTGGCTGAGGTGTTCACTGGACACCCTGGCAAATTGGTACCCCTTGAGGAAACTATCAAGGGCTTCTCTAAAATCCTGCAGGGCGAGTATGACCATCTACCAGAAGTAGCATTCTACATGGTGGGACCCATTGAGGAAGTTGTGGCTAAAGCCGAAACTCTGGCCAAGTCGTAAATTATTGAAAATGGTAGCTAAGGCAGTGCCTGCCAAGAATCCTTATTAAAATGTTGACACGAATGTATGAGGAAGTAATGTTATTTCTAAATAAACTTAGTTAAAACTAAACAACCTTTTATTTGTACCTATGTTGTGTGTGATTATTAGGTTAAAGAGGTTATGTATCAGTATCAGCTGATTGCACCTTATAGTATAATCTTATAGTATATACCGTCAGTTCTACCCGCACAGAACTGTTAAGAGTAATATTTTTGTTTTCTGTAGGTTAGACTTGGCGTATAACATGATTCTTATTTGTTATGCAATACCCTACAAAAAAATTACACAATTTGTAGTCCCTTTATTGATAAATGCAGAAGAGTCGGGTAAAAAGTTGCACAACCTAAATGACCTTAATAATATTAATAAAAGCCTATATTGTCCCACTGCAGGGCAAAGAAGGCCTCCCTTCCAAATATACACTTTTCGCGATCATAAATGCTTCGACTGTACATTTATTAAGAACAAATTATAGCAGAGGGGTTTTCTATATAATATACTTGTGATTGAATCGTGGCAAGGTATCTAACAACCCTGAAAACCATAAGAAAATGTAGGGATACCTTTTTTTTTTTGGCGGGTGGAAAATCATCAAATAACCCCTCCCGCTCTTGGGCAGAGCGAAAGGGAGTGTCAGACTTCTACTGACTAAAAACCAGCCATATTCCTTAGCCCTCTATGTCGAGGCCGCGATAACTAGTGTACAACCCACGGCCCATGTAGGGATACCTACCAATTCAATAAGCCATATTTAGCGTATGTGGGTACATAAATAAATCTCCGGGACGCTATTCAATCCATGGAACCGAATCAAACCAACAATGTAAGAATTTATTATTTCTTGGACTCCCAGAATCAAAAGCCAGTTTTGGGTCATACCCGAGAAAACTGCGTTAGCGGCTACTGCAGCCGGAAACATTGGAATCCCGAATGATACCTACTAGTCGAAATGGGGAACGTAGGTAATCATTATCTGCCTAGCCGTTGCCAACTATGTGGGGGTCGGCTTTCAGTCTAACCGGATGCAGCTGAATATGTACCAGTATTTCACATAGAGCGACTGCCTGTCTGACCTCCACAACCTACTAGTAAATAAGTACTGGGTAATACGATAGGTAGGTACCCTTTGCTAAGACTGGTTGTCAGACTTTCTTTTTCTTGCAGCCTAACGTGCTTTACAAGGCACGGAGGAAACTCGCTATGTTATTGGGTGGTCACCCATCCACAGACCAGCCGCGGATCGACTCGAGTAGCAGTTATTATTAAGCCACGATAATTAGTGTGTAATCCTGCATGCTGGGGGCTTACCGAAACTTGCAGACTTTTAGTTACCAACTGAACTACTATCATTATCGTACAAAGCCAGTAATAATGGCCTGATAGTCTGTCCATGTTCGGAGCTCATTAAAAATTAATAGGCATTCAAAAACTTATGCTAAATAATAGGGGATCGGACTGAGGCAAAAAAATTCGATTTTAATTAGTCCGTCATGACGGACTAATTTTATTAAAATTATTTTTAAAACTGACGCGTCAGTTAGATTATCGAAAAATATTGGATACGTGTTTTTTGTTTTATCAAATTAATCAAAATTGACGAAGATAAGATGTGGTTGTGACGTCATTTGTAGGTAAAAAATGTACTATCATATGAGTATGACGTTTTGTACTGTCACTGTATTGTCTTAATTTTTTGTTTAGGTGAAAAAAGAAAAAATATGTGTCCGATATTTTTTGGAAATCTATCTGACGGACTAATTAGTTTTTTTTTCCGATCCCCTATTGTTCTGTACAGATGTACGGCCATAGCCATTAACAAATCGGACAGACTTAGTTTTCTTGATAAACGCACAGATCCTCTCACACAGTTCCTCAGGACCGGTAGGTCATCATGGCGTTTTCCGTTCGACTTGCGAGTTTTTTTTATTGGCTCACCTGAAAAGGAACTACTTGGTCCATGAAAATGTATTCCTTCCTCGTTAGGACCCTCAAAAAGAGAAAATAGGTCTCATAAGAATACCATTCTGAAGACTGCAATTTTATTCAACACAATGTAAAGATAATTTTCGAAATTCCCTCCACCTGACTACTTACTTTAAAATGACTGTGTGAATAACCTGCTGGTATTCACCACGATGATTCAGACTCGAAACTCAATCATGGAGAGATTTCGATATAAATCTCTCGATGTTGTTGGGACTTGACTTGTTATATTTCAGTCGCGGTCGATAACAAGACACAGCTAGGAGTAGCGGCGATAATTCACATAGGTAACCAGTGCACCAGAAAACGGTAAAAGCAGACCAAAGATCGATAACCAACGAACCCAAGATCAGAAACCAGCGGTTCGGTGAACAGTGAACTACAGATCGGCGAACAGTAAACGACGGATCGGTCACCACCGAGCCCAAGACCAGAAATCGCTAACCAACATAATTATCTGTCAGTGGAGCACAGATCGGCGAACAGTGAACCACAGATTGGTTACCAGCGGACCAGAGATCGGTAATAGATGAACCAGATATCAGTAAACAGTGGAACCGAGTTATGGATAAAAAATAAATTTATTTCTTACAAGTATTTTAATTTGTTATTTCTACCTAAAAGCGTAGGTACTTAATGACATAAAACGAAATGTGCTTCAAAGCAAAAACAAAGATAAATGGTTCAATTATTTAACAAAAATACCTATAAAGTTGTATTAACATTTTCTGAAGTATCATTATTACATAAAAGTTCTTCTTTAACAATAGTAACCTCAGCGGTATTACATTCTTTATTCATTAGTTTGAGATCTTCAGAATAATTTGAAGCACATTCCTCTAGATCGGTGGGTTCACAGCTTGGTTCCAGGTTTGGCAGTACTACAGTTGATGTTTCATTAATATTCTCTACAGGTTTAGTAAAATTTTCAATCTCTGTTGATGTTGAGATATCTATTGGTGATTTGGATGACGATGCTGCCGCCAGTTGTTCTTTACTTTTATTACACACATCAGTGACTGGTCGAGATATAGCACACTCTACTTTTGGGACTTTTACAACAACTACTTGATCCTGATCGTCATTAGAACTTCTTTTATTTGGATCTTTTAGTTTAATTGTTTGGAATTTAAGCGGAGTATTCAATGGTTGTTTGCCATCTTTATTTCTGTTGATTGGTTTGATAACTAATATTTTGGTTTTTAATCCCGATTTTGTGAATTCCGTAATATTCTTATTGATTATAGGATTTTTCATAACTTCTAAACTTTGACGACGAAATTTAAGTGGAACAACTGAAGGAACTTTTGGTTTAACTAACTCATTAAGTTTACTTTTCAAGTTTAGACTGGTTTGTTCTTTAGACAAAACAGGTTTTTGAACAACTTCAGTCTTAGAATCATTTTCTGTCTTTGAATTAGTTTCTAACTTTAAATTAAATTCATCATTCAATTTTGGAGGTTCTTGAACAGAGATTTTGCTAGCACTTGTGTCTTCTTTCAGAGGAGTTGTAGCTTCTTTAAGAGGTGTGGTAGCTTCTTTCAGAGGTGTGGAAGCTTCTTTCAGAGGTGTTGAAGCTTCTTTCAGAGGTGTTGTAGCTTCTTCCAGGGGAGTTGTAGCATCTTTTACAAAAGTGGTAGCTCCTTTCATTGGAGTTGTAGGTTCTATCACAGGACTTGGGGCTGAAGATTCTTGACCTTTCGCAGAACTAGGGGTTGGGAATTCTTGCGGTTTCACTGGACTAGGGGCTGGTGATTCTTTAGCTTTCACAGGACTCGGCGATGGGGATTCTTTAGCATCTTCATTATCTTTTTTGGGAGATATTTTGTCTGCCCTCAAAATAATCTTAGGTAACATAGGTCTAACAAAAATATTCGGAGGTCTAATGTCTTTCTGGGGATAAACACTCGCGAAATCGGTTTTTATATGTGCAGCAGCCTGTTCAACAGATTTCTTTGACATAGTGACTAGTGCTCCACAACAATCTTTGTTAAGATTATCGTAATTAATTTGAGCTTCTTGAATCTTTTTCTTATTCTGTGTTGTTTTTGCACTTGCCATTGTTTGAGAATCTCTATAACCTTGTGCTTCCATTTTTAATAAATTTGATAGATCATATTCAAAATCTGCATTTTTAGGTTTAGTTTTTCTTCTAACTGGTCTTCTGGATACCACAGAAGTTGAATGACCACCTGATACTTGCTTTTTAACATCAATATCATCCATATCTGAAGAATTCTCTTCAAAGTTCTTGATATTTGAGGAAGTGAAGTTTTCTATGCTATTTTTGTCAAGTGAAATTTCCCCATCCTTGTCTTGAGGAGCTGAAACAAGTTACATGCCATAAACCATTGAACAATTTCATAAAGCATTATTATTTGTGGATTTATACTTACTCTTCGTCCCAAGTTCTTTTCTTTTCTTTGTATTACTCTTATTGTGAACCATTTTTCGCTTTTTTCCTATGACTTCTAAGCGAGTGCTGCTCGACGAACTATCATCAGACAATCGACTCGAATCACTGGAGCATCGGCTAGGACGCCTAGAATCGGGACTAGTTCCATTAGCTTCAGGTAATTCTACAGGAGATTCGCACAGTTCCAAAGCTTCAGTACCATCAATTGCTTTTACGGTGCTAGAATAGAAGTCTTTATCACCTTTCAGCTTATGCACCACTTTCACGTGCTCAGGCAGTTTGTCAAAGAAGTAATGCTTATAGTTACACAACTTACACGCATAGCGCAACCATTTCACGTGCTCAGCCACGTGATCATACAACTCTTGTGTTTCGCTAAACTGGGTATCACATTTTTTACAAAGCAAAGTATTGACTTCTATTTCTGATATGATTCTTTGTCTGAAAGCGGTGAGGTTACTTTTTTCTGCTTGATGAGCGAAAGGCAATCTGATATTGAGTTTGGGTGGTTCAATGCGCGGTAGCTCTGGTTCTTTCTCAGGAGACTCCGTTGCGTCATTGGATTGTGCGTCGTCATCGCTGACGTCCATTGGAGTATCTTCACCATCATCTTTATCGTCGTCATCGTCTTTATCTTCATCAACAAGATCAATCTCTTTCTCGGTGTCCTTTTCTTCTTCAGTGCTAGGTTTCAGTGCAATTTGTGGTTCATCCTTGGTAATTTTATTTTCTGTGGAAAAAGACAAAGGTGTTTAAATATGAAAAAAATCAGTAGATCAATATGACCTGTGGTGTCCCTCACTCTAATGGTATCTACATATCAAAGCTAAAGCGATTTTAAATTAACGCCGTAAGAATGTTGCCAACATGCTTGGAGGTTTGGTGTGTGGAAACCATAACATCTTACAAAATACTGCGCTGTTTTTTAAAGACTTGCGCCAAATTATCAAATTATTTAGCACAGAAATAATTACCATTAGCATCAGTGGTTTTTACAGGCAAGTTCAAATTGGTGGTCACAGGATTCACAGATGGCCCTTTGTTGTAGTCCTTGCGGATTTGAATTTCGATCTTCTTAGTTTCTTGCGGACGACGCGCAAGTGCGCGCGAGCGCGGCTGGCACGTGTGCGTGTGCGCCGCCAGCGCCGCGCGCCGCTCGAACGTGCGCCCGCACCCGCCGCAGCGCGGCAGCTCACCGTCGCCTTCCATGTTGTCCATCCAAGCCTGGGGAACATTTTACATCTTTATCATCAACCGTCTTTCGGCAAGAGAGCCTTTTTGGAAAACCGTCATGTCAAAGTAGTTTTTATTTTCCGGATGGCAGATTGGAACACAATTAGTCTCTTAGCGACAGAAGTCTGTTGCATGAAGGTGCATAGCTAAAAAGACGTAACATTTTCTTTAACGTCTAGGGGGATGGATAAAGAAAATAAAACGCATCTTGAATGACGCGCAGAAAACCGGTATACCATAATAATATCATCACGCCTGGAATCCCCGAAGGATTAGGCAGAGGTGTATACCCATTAGTACCTACCACACACATTTCGCCCGTTACGTTCAAGTCCCATATATAGGGGGCGAGCCTATTGCCATCAACCGGGCACAAATCTAGACTTCGTGGCTGCTACTTAGAACTTTTTGATGAAAAAACCCATGCCCAGCAGAAAAAAAAAGCATGTAAACAAAAAATAACGATCAGTTGGGGAAATATGCGTTACATTCACGTTAAACGGCGATCACTCAACAGCATAATGCTGTATTATCATTTGAATTATCTAATAAATGTAGTATTAGGAGTTAGCCTACCTGATTCTCTTGTTCCAACCTTTCTTCTTCAGTTATTTTCTGGGCAGCTGCAGCCTTCATATTACTCTTACGTTTTTCATAGAAAGCTGGTGGATTGTTCATTTTGAAAGCTTTCGCTTGTATTGATTCCCGCAGTCTTCTTATTTGTGCAGCAGTTTTTCTAAAAACAAGGTTTATTTTGTAATAAGAATAATTTAAACGTAAATAATTGATAACACTACACTATAAGAGTCTGTGCTGCTATAAAAAAAAAATATTAAAGGGAAAAGACGCAATTGGCCACACTCTAAAACGATAATTATCACTATTTATTTATTTGAATCAACTCTGGAGTATAAAATTAAACTCAATTAAACATTATTAAGTACTCCAAAAATAAAATTGATTTTATAATAGTTTATAGTAAATATTACCAGAATTTGTAGAATAGATTTTCCAATTGAAAATTGTAGAATAGAATTTTCCACAAATGTGTAGGTACTAAAACCAGTGGTTTAAGATGTGTATGTATCACTATCAAATTGGATTTTGATACATTATTTAATGAACATTAGTCAGTACGTGTACCATGAAGTAGCGACTGTCGAAATGTTCAGCGTTAGTGTTCAGGTAACTATATTGTGGCTGGCCCGCACCCTACGCACCAGTAATGCACACCGCATGCACATGACTGTGTGGAAGCAATCCACACACGCCACGCCAAACATCCCCGACGCAGTACAGAAGTAATGTAGCCCCAAGAGCACCGTGAACGCGTTGTTGTACACACGTAGAGAGCTGTACTGTTGCCGGTACCAGTATATAAGGAGGTACAAAATGTTCTAAATAGGGCTATTTTGACGCCCCTCGAACTTTTTCTGCGTTGTCTTCTAGGTCCGAGGTTAATAAATGTCCAAGATATTTAAACGTATGAACTCTATTAAGACCAGGCACTCTAAAATAATTTCCACGCAAGCTCCGCCCCATTCACCCCGCCACTCCGCGCGATGTGCTAGACGCTAGCACATCAGTAATAAAGTCGAATACCGCGTGCGCTATTTCATCGCGTTCGAGCACGAAACTAAATGTCGTAAGTCTCAATTCTTATTTCGTTTATAACTAAAGTAGTAATAGATCTGGAGAAAAAATATCTTGTGGCTGGATAGTAAACTATATTTTCTTACAGTGAACATTTATTTTAGACATAAAGGCGGAGCAATCTTGAGGAAAAATGTAATAATCGTTAAAAAGACATGATTTTCGAATAAAAAATGAATCGAGCGAATATGCTACAATTACGTAACTGTCTTGTACATGGAAAGAAAAAGATCCAATAAATCATATACTACAGTTCCATTTTGATTGTATGTACGACTGTTTCAGAATAATAATGCAAATTAACATAAATTTAGGGAGCTTCCTCTTAAGTGGGCATCCGTTGAGTTTAATGTGGATACTTCGTCCAACCCGAAAGACCATGCACTCGATCTTGTTCGTATTATACGACAAACCATGTCAGCATACCTTTACAGATTCCAATCACCCTTGCACCACAGACCGAGGCACTAAGCAGCACCATGTCGTCAGCGTAACTAATAATGTTTAGGCATACACCACCAATATGGCAACCGACATGCGTGCTACTGAGCCTCTCTATGAGCGCATTAACATACAGGGTGTAAATTAACCCTTCACACATACGTCAACCAAGCATTCTGTACATGAAACGAAGACCCCTACGCATAATTTTTGCTGGCAAACGACTTTTTTTTTGGTTTCAAAAATCTCATTTTATGGTAAAACTCAATGTAGCACTCTTAAAACATTGTGCTAGTGGATGCTTTGAATAGTAAAAGGGTCATGGAGGTAATTTAAGTAAAGTTATAACCTGAAAAACTAGTATTTACAAAAACAGCTGTGCAAAATTTGGAACTTTGACCCCCAATATCTCCGTAAAGAACTAGGGGGTTCCCAGGTATGGTCTAGAACTAAAAAAATATCGCACTGGTGGGGAGAACAAGTGCCCTTCATTTGCGTTAAGGGTACTTTTACACCCTTTATACATTGAAGAGCTTCGGCGAGGTTAGCCTCCTATTGAAAGACACGGATCAGTTCATCTGGCACTGACGCTTGCTGCAGTTATTGCACAGCAGATCATAACAAACCAAGTCAAACGCTTTCGACAAGTCGAGGAAGCAAACAAAGACGGGTGTACTTCTATCAGTGTAGTAAATACTACACAATAAAGCTGTTTCTGTAGAAACCGGTATTTAAAACCAGCTGGCTATCATGTAAATTCAAGTATTTATCCAGCTAAGTGTTAAGTAACCAGTCAAGACTTCGTAAAGAACAGTGGCCAATGAAATGGGCCTTTACTTTTTTTTCTTAAAATTGGCACCACCAAAGGCACTTCTACAAGGTCTTATAGACAAGGAGTACAACATCGCTAAGACTCTGGTCAGATGACGACCAGCATGCTTAAGAAGGTGTTTAATACTTAAATCATTGTGGCCTGAGAAGGAGATAACGGGATACTTGTATTGAAAACAATAAAATCAAAAACGTTGTTCTATTAAATTATGAAATGGATATGAAACTGTCGTCATCATCATTCATACTTAGAATGTATTCCGGCAGCTTTATGGATAAAATACATTGATATTTTACTCAGACGTAACAGCGAAATCTTCATGTTTTCTTAAGTCTTAAAAACCGTGCAAAGCCCCTTGCTTTGTTGCCATTTTTTTAAACAAAAACTGCATCACACCACAATAACAGAATACCTTTATTTACAGACTAACTCAAAGGGTTTATGGTACGCCTTTCTTTGTTGGTGGGTGGGAAATCATCAAATAACTCCTCTCGCTCTGGGCAAAGCGGTAGGGAGTGTCGGACTTCTACTGATTAAAAACCACCCATGTTCATTCTTAGCCCTTGTGCCAAAGCCGCGGTATCTCTTTTGAACAACCCGCAGTCCCGACGGGGTTTAGGTTATGCCTGCCGCATGCTATGTTCGTCCCTGCCTCAGCATTATCAGTTCATTATAACTCCGTCTCTTTCGCCAACCGCAGGTTTTAACTACTAATACGATGTCTTCTGACTAAAGGGCAACTGGTACACCCACCTTTAAATTATATTAAAAGTATTTACCTATGGACTTTGAAGAGATGTCTGTAAACGCTCCAGGATGTGGAGAAGATCTCCAAACAGTCAGGACATGGGTACACCAGACGACTTTCGACATGCTTGTATTTCATGTGGAACTTCAGGGTCTTTGTGGTTGAGAACTGCATGTCACCTGAAACAGGAATTAATCATCTATAAAATAATTATTTTAAATATTTTCTGGCGAACGATTGTTGCGGGAACAGCTAGTTTACACTAATATTAAAAAGACAGGGATAAACGAGGCAATCTACGAAACTACTCATCATTCCTTGATTTTAAGTACACGATTGGCACGTGTAATAGTGAGTTTTTCTCGGTGAGGTCGATGGTGGAAGCTTGGAATAAAAAACAAAATATATAATAAATTATGTATTCTTGGTAATAAAATTTTGTCGTGTTTAGCACAACACTCTTGCGTTACGCTATTAAGGATGCAAGAGATGGGTATATGAAAAAAAAAACATTTTGCAATAAACTGGCCAAGTGCGAGTCGGACTCGCTTATGAAGGGTTCCGTACCATCGGAAGGGAAGCCACTTTAATTTGTATTATTTGTTGTTATAGTGGCAACAGAAATACACATTTTGTGATAAGTTTGTTTTTCATAGTGTTTGTATGACTGACAAAGTTAAATTTGCGGTTTTTAAATGTGCTCGTATATCTCAAAAAATCTCGTGTTAAAAAAAAATAGTAGAAAGTTTTCATTGCGATCAATCAGTACCTACCTACCTAATTTTTTTAGATCTTTCACCCTCCAAGTTTAAAAGTTCAAGGGACACATTTTATCAATTTGGAAGTGTTTATCTTTAAAACGATTGAGTTTTAAAGCCCTATCTAAAGACACCCCACACGTAGGTATAGGTTTAATGAAGTCTTTTTTTATATTTCAGTTCTATGTACCTATCATACATGGACTGAAACAAAAAAAAAAGCCTCCCCTAAATCTTCTATTTTTTAATATTCAATTCAATTCAATTCTTTTATTCACTAACAATTTACATTGTGTCTGAATTTCTATAACTAAATATAAGTACACTAAAATCATACCAAATAATCATAATACACAGAATACATCTACCTGTCAAGTTTCAACTGTGTAGTCTTAATGGTTTTCGAATGAAGTGGCTGTGACATACGGACGGACGGACGGACAGATGGACGGACGGACTATCTATAGTGTCATTATGAGTAATTTTTACTTTGTAACTAGAATTTATTAAGGATTATCACGTCAACAAAGGCCGAGAGGAAAAAACCACGTACTGAACCGATTTTGATGATTTTTTTATGGGACCAATCAGAAAGCATACCTTTGTACTTATGTCTAATATTTCTTATAAAAAAGTTTTATTTCAAATCGGTTCATATATAACGGACTTAAGAGGTATACATAAAAAAAAAATTATACATTCGAATTTCGAACCTCCTTTTTTAAGTCGGTTGAAAGTCACGCTTTGGGTTAGATGTTTTTTTGAACAATAAAGAGCTTAGAAATGGCTCATCTGCAATGCTTATTTTCGCTAGCGAAAACGTAGCAAGCAAAAATATTATATAAAATAAAGGACAATCCAAGGCCCAATTTATCGTTTACTAGGTGTTGCCAGCGGCTCCACCCACTCCAACTCGATTATCCCAAGGGAAGATAAAATCGGGATCAAACCTACCCTATGTGTTAATCCAAGTTATAAACTATCTGTGTAAAATTTTTATCCAAATCCGTTCAGTAGTTTTTGCACATACACTCACAAACTTTCGCCTTTATAATATTAGTGTGATAATATCCTAATAATATTATAAAGGCGAAAGTTTGTGAGGATGTATGGATGGATATGGATGGCAAAAACTACTGAACGGATGTGGATGAAATTTAGAAAACAGATAGCTTATAACCTGGATAAAAATATAGGATACTTCTTATCCCGGTAGTATGAAAGGAGTTCGATAATTGTCCCACAATTATCGAACTACACGCGCGCGAAGCCGCTGGCACGAGCTAGTAAGTCATAATATTAGTATAAATGAGCTTGTGATTATTACTCACAGACTTTACACTTGAGGATGTTAGTAGTGTTGTCACTATTTTCTTCATCATCACTTATTTGTATTACATTATCATTATCAAGCTCTTCTGCAACAGAACTTTGGATTTTGAAATTGCCATCACTTTGAAGAATAGCAATGTCTCTTGATAAAATTTTCTCCAGCTCATTCACCTAGAAACAAAAATACAATTTGGCTAAAAAATAAAAATAAATTCTCATGATCAGTAGTTGAGGAGATGGCTTTGAAGTTGAATGTCATGGGGTTTGATACCTGCTTAAGGCAAACATTTGAAATGGCAACCAAGGAACATATAATTGCTTATCTAGTCTGTGCAGTGTTTAAAACAGGAAAAGTTGGTAGCTAACGGTAAATACCCAAGCTATTATTAACTTTGTCTAATCTTTGTTTACAATACCTACATATTTGATTGGTTAAGAATATCACAAGTAATATAGGAATGATATATTGCGGATTCAATTTAGTCAATATACAATGAAGATGCTCAATACAGAAACAAGCATAAGAATCAAAAGTGTATGCAACCCCCAAAAGTGCTTAGTTCTGACATTCCATTTACTAAATATTTTGGTCAAATAAAATGTACACTTACTTGTACTTTCATATTTTCCTTTTGTTTGCCTTCACATGGGTGAACACTTTGAAAAACAGCCACAGCAGTATTTGGTATCTTCTGCAACGCTATTAGGGACTCTTCACAATTATTTTCTTTAACTCCTTTGTTTTGTGCCAGCTTTTCTACAATTGCTGTCAAATCCTTCGTCAGTGGTACCCTGTCATCATCATCATCATCTATTTCTTCATTTTCAATTTCCATCCTTTCCTTGAGAAAATCTTGATACCCCTGCTCCAAGCGTTTTATTTTTGTCATTTCAGTATACTGTAATGAGCAATGAAACATTAAATTAGTACTGGAATATAAAATACATAACATAATCTGAACATGAATAATGTAACGGTTTTAAACATAAATTGTGATAAGAGCAAGAGAATGCATGTTGCATTCTCTTGCTCTTATCACAATTTATTTGGGGTTTGCGCAGCATGTCTTCTTTTTAAACAACATTATGATTTATTTAAATGTCAATGGAGTTTCTTGGCCATTCTTCTCTATCAAGATCTGCACTGTGGAATGGTTCTAAAATTGCCACTTTAGCAGATCATAATATGAATTGTGTTAAAATTCGTTAAAAATGGTCAGAGTTATGAATAGTCCACTTTAGTAGATCATGATAGGATCATACTTATTATAATCTGCCAAAGTGGCCTTTTTAGACCCCCAGTTCTTTCACAGCTGATATGTTCTGTGACAGGTTCATCTTTTTAGACAAGTCAAAAGTGCTTTATCATGTCTTTTCCCAAATAAGTTGGAGTTGGTTTCCAGTCTAAGTGGATGCAGCTGAATACCAGTATTTTACATATGACTGACTGCCTCCACAACCCAGTTAATACTGGGTAATACAATAGTGCTTTTAGTGCTTTGATTTTGATAATATAAAACATTGATGAAAATAGTACTTACGGTTGAAGTAGCATTGATGAAATGGCTATGTACGGATATATTGAATTTGTCCTTGCAATAGATTCGTTTGTGAGATATGAAATTAGCTAAGCTTCTAAATAAATTTCTACAAACTTTGCATTCATATAGTAAATCACACTCATTTGATAGTAAGTCTTTGAGCTGGAATAGTAAGAATACAAAAAATTATTAGTAAATAAAACATTAAAAATATACAATTTATTTATATTTTATTTTAGTAGCAACTTACTTCTTCAGTAGCTAAGTCAAAAATCTTCCTTGCTTGACCAAACCCTGTTATGCTAGTATGTATTGGTTTCCTAAGCAAAGAAAAGTCAGTGTCCTCTGTCTCTTCACTAGTTTGACCTATATTCTTAGAACTAGCTTTACTTTTATCTTCTTTACTTTTTGTTTTGGTATTTACCTTGTTACCTGCCATGCTGAACCTAAAATGATACGTAAATTATGTAAATGACTTAGATGTAATTAAATTCGTTGACACTTCGATAAAAAGTCGTGATTCAGGAAATTACATCTTAAGATTTGAATATAATTTACCACGCACTTTATGTTGGCACTGTTTTGTATAACGCTGACCAACCATGTTGACAATGAAATAACAGATAAAACTTTGTAGATAGATATATCAGTAATAGTTGGATAAAGCTTTGTTATTATTTTATTACTACCGTAACAACTAGCGACAAAACGATATCTTGCCTTTTATCTGACTCAGGCATGGCAATATCATATTCCACAGCTACCAAGACATTCGCCGTCTCTCCCTCAAATATACACAATAACACACGATTTTAAGCCTTATAAACCGACGTAATTAACTTCTTAAACAATGCAGATTACGATACGAGTATCTAATTATATACACTTACGTGTAAATCTTCACAACCGCAAACTTGAAAATCGTAGTCTTGCGACAACTGCACCTCCATCACGCCTCCATTTTCAACAAATGAATATCTCCTTTAGTACGTAACTGTGTTCTCATGGCCATGTACAACTATAGCATGTAAAGAAAAATAATGTAAAGAGTTTTAATTTATAGAAGTACCTAGTTACATTTTTTAATGCAATATATTATTCAAAACTAAATAGATTATAAATATATTGTTTTTGTAAATAATTAATGAAACGATAGAAGAACAATAAAATGCATGGAAGATTGGTTTAAAAAAATCCCCGAAATGACTTCGTTTACAAAGACGAGGGCGCCACTATATTTTGCACTGTGTTTTTTGTTACATAACGACACATTATCTTATTAATGATTTCTTCTTTATTCTTTTGGTAAAGATAAGATCATCTTAATCAAATAGCAGCGTAATTTCTATTAAGAAAAACACCATAATTTGAATTACGGAAAAATTCTTAATCTGTTGTTGTCCTGACATAAGTAAGACATCTAAATTTGACAGATACTGACAGGACGAATACAATAGTGACAGTGTTGTCACTGTCCAGTTTTTACGACTTGTGAATTTTGCAAACCGGCTTGCTTGAATCAATACTTTTACTGATTTACTGACGCTTGGCTATAGATCTGATATTTTTAGAGAAATATTAGTTGTACCATAATGGCCTCCGGCGAGATGCAAACATCATCTGATTACCAGCAAAGAAGATGGTATCATCTAAGGAAACTGTTAGAAAGGCCAGGTCCTTTCTGCCATCCAGATTTCGAACCGTCGCCTGAAATATTGGACTTTATTATGGATTCATGTAAAGTGCTCATTGTGGGAGCGGGAGGCCTAGGTTGTGAGTTACTGAAAGATTTGGCTTTGATGGGGTTCAAAAAGCTGCATATTGTGGACATGGATACCATTGAACTTTCCAATTTAAACAGACAGTTTCTGTTTAGAAGACATGATATTGGTTTATCCAAAGCGAAGTGTGCTGTAGAATTTGTTAACAAAAGGTAAGCATGCATACTTGTTTTTTTTTTGATAGAACTTAACACTAACATTTGTGCAATTTTATATCTTTTTATAAATAAATACTCATTTCAGGGTACCTGGCTGTGAAGCAGTAGCTCATCATTGCCCTATCCAAGACTTAGACGAAGGATTCTACAGACAGTTCCACATAGTAGTGTGTGGTCTTGATTCTATTGTGGCTAGACGCTGGCTCAATGGCATGTTGATGTCTTTGTTGCAGTATAATGATGACAGTAATTATGTTTTATAAATTGAAATTATCAATGATGGCCACCATTCATCCCCATAATGGTCCACGAGTATAGAACTTAAATGCTTTCTACTAACCATAACATTTAATTAGTTTATTCTTCATAATTGCTGGATATGTCCATACATCTAAGAAATACTATAATAATTATTCTAGTTTCTGTATCCAGAAGCCACCTGAAGGAGGCTTTAATCTTGACCAAGGGACTACTTTTGGTGACACACTCACTCTAGATAATGTGCCTAGCTATGATTGTAGCAGTGTTTGTTTGATAAAATAGTAATTAACCAACAATGATTTCAATTTTCAGGAAGTCTAGATCAAAGCAGTATCATACCCCTGGTTGATGGAGGCACTGAAGGGTTCAAGGGCAATGCAAGAGTAATCCTACCAGGCATGAGTGCTTGTATTGAGTGTACCCTGGACCTGTATCCTCCACAGAAAACTTTCCCATTGTGTACTATTGCTAATACTCCGAGGTAATAATTCAATCTCGAACTTCTGCTAATTTATAATTCATTGTTTCCAGAATTTAAAATTATTCTGTTGTGCTTGTTCCACATTACAGATTACCAGAACATTGCATTGAATATGTAAAAGTGATTCAATGGGCGAAAGAAAACCCTTGGGGTGCCACCACAGTTCTTGATGGTGATGACCCGCAGCATGTAGCCTGGGTGTTTGAGAAAGCACAAGATAGGGCTGTAAAGCATGGGATATCCAATGTCACCTACAGACTGACTCAGGGAGTTTTGAAGAATATTATTCCAGCAGTGGCTAGTACTAATGCTGCAATTGCTGCATGTTGCGCTACAGAGGTACAACTACAAAAGAGATATTTAAATTCAGATTGTAAGTATTTAAAAAAAAACTACAAAAAAAGTTCCTTGCAGGTTTTCAAGCTGGCCTCATCCTGCTGTGCCAACATGAACAACTATATGGTGATGAACATGGCTGATGGTGTGTACACATATACTTTTAATGCAGAAAGGAGGCCTGATTGTGTTGCTTGCAGTAACACCACTCGAGTTGTGGAGATTGAGCAAGATGCAACTCTGCAGACAATTTACGATAAACTCTGTGAAGATCCAGTGTTTTTAATGAAGAGCCCAGGTTTGTAAACTTCATTTTAACAAAATATTAAAATAACTGTGATGTGAAGGATAAATAAATATTTGATATAATTAATTGTCTTCCAGGAATAACAACAGTCATCAATGGCCGTAACAAGACTTTATATATGTCATCCATAAAAAGCATTGAAGAAAGAACTAGGGACAATTTGAAAAAGAAAGTTACAGAACTAGGCTTATACAATGGTGCGGACATCCTGGTGGCTGATGTTACAACCCCTAACACAATTACAATAAAACTGAAGTTCTTGGAAAATGAAGATGTTGAAATGGCCAGATAAGAACATTCTAGACTCAAAATTGCCTGTGTTATTGCAATATATTTATATTATCTTTTTACTTTAAGAATAAACACATTCAAATGTATTACTCTACATTTTTTTGATGAAGGTCTTTTACTGTGGGCCGCGGGTAGTCCACCGGTTATCGCGGCCTCGACATAGAGGGCGAAGAAGGAACCCACCAAAAAAAAAGGTCTTTTACTGATACTGGGTGCATACCTACTGCATACACATTTACGAACTACCATTTATCGCAATTCATGAAGATCTGTTAATCAATTGCACATTGATAAACGTTGAGAAATGATGTCCTACTCTTAAAAATACTGAGAACACAGAGATGTGTTTTATCGCACAGGCGTTGTTTGCAAAAACACAGGCGATGTGTTTTGCCGCACAGGCGATACGTTTGCAAAATTACAAGGATGTGTTTTGCGGTTTTGCCGCACACGGGTTACATTTGCAAGAACGCAAGGGATGCGCTCTGCCGCACAGAAGACGTGTGTGACCCCGTCGGGGCTGCGGGTTGTTCGAAAGAGATACCGTGGCCTCGGCACAAAGAGCCAAGAAGGAACAGGTGGTTTTTAGGCAGTAGGAGTCTGACACTCCCTACCGCTCCGCCCAGAGCGGAAGGAGTTATTTGATGATTCCCCCCATAAAAAAGACGTGACCGCTTAGTGTGGTTTTATATCGTTTTAAACTAAAAAAATATCCGATCGTGCCTCTACCGCTTTTACCGCGCTCTCGCTTGCGCCCTCGGCTCAGGCAGAACGTGACACTGTTTCGTGCGCTCAGCCGGCGTTCATTGATTTAGAGTTTAACATCACGTCACAAACGGTTTAAAACCAAATGGTTTAGAACGTTTAAAATCTGTTTTGCATCTATAGTTTTGCCGCACAGGGTGGCACAGGTGCAAGTTGCACCGTTTGCAGAAACACGAGGGGATGTGTTTTGCAGCACAGATGTTACGTTTTCAGAATCAATACCATAGGTTTCTGAACATCACGCCTACATATGTTTAGACGGGGTATAATACCACCATAGAACCGAATAACCGATGTGGCATATCAACCTGCACGCCATTTTTTTTTTCGAAATTTGCGGTCCCTTGAAAGTGGTATGTATGCATAGAGGACATAGAGACGAACAAAAAATGTCCAGCAACACGGTACCCCAAAGTGTCACGTTATCGATATATTTGAAGGTAAAGATCAACAAATGAGTACAACGACAATCATTAAAATAGACTTATTACGTGTTTAGGCGATAAATTGTATCCAAATAATCGTTCCCAGGTTGGTTATTATTACGCGCACGAGAAAATCGCTTCGCATCGCAATGAAACGTTATGTTATGCCAAAAAATAGTTTTCCCGTGCTCTTTTAAGTAGTGTACCTACCTACTTTCTTTCAATAGACAGTAATAATGATAATCAACGCGTAAAGACACGTACCTAAAAAGTATTTTTTTATGTGGTGATTGTACTCTGTCGATCTTTACCTTAAATATCTCGATAACGTGACACTTTGGGGTACCATGTTACATTATTTTGTCATTTTTTGTTCGTCTAGGTCTGAGGCCTAGGTATCCTCTCCCCAGTAGTTTTCATGCGTCATACCAATTTCATCGTGGGCCGTGATTTCTTACAAAAATTAAAATGGCGGTGGGTCGATGTCGATATACCAAAAAGTTCAAACCCCTTTTGCTAGTTCAACTCTAGTGTCATTTTATTGAGTGTAATCCCGCTGATACTCAATAAATATACTTTAATATTGTCAAAATGTAAAAATAATGGGTAGTAAAAAATTGTGAAGGATATTTGAATTTTGGTTTTAGAAAAATGGTTTATTACTGCTGTTTTTTAAGTAACAGTAAATAAAAACAATTACGTGCACAGCACAGTATACTATAATATATAGTAACCCGCCCGTATCGTATGTAACGTGTGCGTCACGTCACGTCAGTGGAACCTAAACGATCCAAAGACTACTATTACTAACTAAAGCCTCTAATTCTATTGAAACTTCATATCACGCAATGGCATGCCCAGAACAAAGTGTGTTACTGATACTATTACCCCCGATGTTTAGCTTAAGTACTGCTTCAGAAATTTTAAATTATAGGCCACAAATCATTATTAGTATACTCTTTTTCAAAACTTCTTTTTGCAAACGTTCCTTGACGCAGATTGAACCTGTGGTTCGAAAGTTCGAATCATGATGCTACGATAATTTCGGTGAACCCTATTGTCTGTCTGCTCCAAAAAACGAATAAGAGATATTTATTACACCTGCAGCACAGAATACATATTTACATAATAGTACGACGCCTGCAGTCATGCAGTGACCTGCACAACATAGCTTTGATAAGCTTTGTCGATGTCCTGCGTGAAGACAGCCACGATTCACGGTATTGTTGGTATTGTTTGGTTGGAATTGGTGACGCCTACTAGAATACAATCTGTGTAGAAATAAATATTTTTGTGGATTACAAAATAATATTGTAACTATTTTTTAAATTAAAGAACAATAATATTCAGTTGATATTGAACCAAATAACGGTTTCTAATAATTAAATTTTAATCGTGTAGCAAATTTTATCGATATATTTTTACCACTCTATCTATCTGACGTGGTGCTGTCGACAAGACGACAACAGCGAAAGGCGATAACCAAAAAAATATTATACTTTCCTGTAGTTGTTAGAATATTTACAGAAACCAAAATGTTGGACAGCATATTCGATGATGTAAAGCGCATGAACAAACGGCAGGTAAAGTTTTATTAATAATTTGTAATATTGTGTTAATATTTCACCGGCTGTTATTTTACGTTTGTTCCATTTATTTTTCAGTTTATCTACCAAGTATTAAGTTTTGGTATGATAGTTTCTTCTGCCCTCATGATATGGAAAGGTTTAATGGTTGTAACTGGCAGTGAAAGCCCGATTGTTGTGGTGTTGTCCGGTAGTATGGAGCCTGCCTTCCACAGAGGTGATTTATTGTTTTTGACGAATTATCCTGAGGAGCCCGTGCGTGTGGGAGAAATTGTGGTCTTCAAAGTAGAGGGACGCGACATTCCAATCGTTCACAGAGTTCTAAAGCTTCATGAAAAGTGAGTACTCTATAATTTTTGTTTTCTAACAAATGCTATAAAATAAATGTAATTTTTGCGTTTGTCATTAAAGTGTTTGTCTGATAAATGTAGTATAAATGCCAGTATAATTGTTATCAAACTAGTTTGTCTATTGCATATTTAGCTGATCAAATATTATTTTCATCTTCAGGAACAACGGCACCGTAAAATTTTTGACTAAAGGTGACAACAACAGTGTGGATGACCGAGGCTTGTATGCTCAGGGACAGCTTTGGCTCACCAAGAAGGATGTAGTGGGTCGAGCTAGAGGTTTTCTGCCTTACGTTGGAATGGTCACAATTTATATGAACGAATATCCAAAGTTTAAGGTACTAGGTTTACTATTAATAGGTATATTATTAAATACAGTGGCAATATTGACTCACTTTATAGACAGTTATCTCTGCCACTGTTTAATAATGACTCTGTTTAGTAATATTTTCATTGATTTAATTTCAACTGTACTCTTCATTATCAAACTGAGTACTATAGATATTTATACTCTTCTGAGAAAAGCCAGTAGATCTCCAATAATAGCCTGCTTCAGTTGAATAGATAGTTAAGAACTATCTGCTTTTTTTCATCAAGAATCATGTATTTATGAATGGTGTCATTGCTGGATCAAATCAAATCACTATGATATTTAAAACTGTGCAGTTCCAAATTTGTTTTTTTTTTAAATTGTTTATCTATGGGCTAAAATTATAAACTATACAGTAATGTTTGATAAGATAGCTGCAACATACAGACATTCATGATAAAACACATTCTTTTTACTAAACCTACCGTTTATACTATAGGATAAAGAAAAATCATGGATCCTTTCTGCACTATTTCTCAGCAGATAGTAGGATTATTAGAACAAATGAGACTGTTTTCTTTCTAGATAATAATTACTAGTGATTTAGTGTCATTATAACTTACAATAGAATCTATAAAAGTAGAAGTAGACATTGTTTCCATGTTTTGTTTTTTCTATAAATATTTAGCCAACAACATTTTTGAAAAACGAAAAAAAATGAGACAATTCAACTTGGTAGTGAGTGTATTGTAAAAAATATTGAGTCTTGTACATTTCTAGGAAAAAATTAGATGTAAGTATGGTAACCAACCACTCTTTATCTTAAAGCATAAATACTATTGTTTAGTTGTAAAACAGACCTGTATAAAAAACTTCTCCTTAGAGCTATGTATGATAAAAAAAGAGCTTATAAATCTATGGTATACTGGTCCTTATTAAATATAAAAAGTATATTTAAACACAATAAAAGCATTATTTGAATTCATCTCTACTTCTGTCTTTAGCAACTGGAAATAAGTAAAGAAGCCTATAGATACTTAAACTCAAACACAAAGCATTTATTAAAATTAGACCAGTACATGCATGTGCATGTACTGGTCTAATTTTAATAAATGCTTTGAATGTCAGAAAAACAAAGAAATCGATGCTACACTTATATTCCACTCTTAAGGCATAATAACTTTAAAAAAATACTGTAGTACAGGTGTTAAGGTTTTCCGGTTGCCTAGTTCTGAATGTTTCCACATTCTTTGTTCAGGTTCTGTTAAGGGGTTTCAGACCAAATTGATGTAATGTTTTTCTTTAGTTGTAGTAATAATTTTATTTGTTGATTTATTCTGCACTCATTTGTAATGTAAATTTTTGTTCCAGTTTGCGGTGTTGGCGTGCTTAGCTATGTATGTGTTAGTGCACAGGGAGTGACAGCTTTAATTTGATCTGAAGTGTTGTTAAGATGGCCGTCTAAAGAGATACTATTGGCTCTGTGGATGTATTTAATTTTATGATTAAATGAAAGTTCTCTCTAGTGTTACTTAATGTAATTTGTTTTACTTAAATATATTTTTAACATTCTATTACTTTTTCTCACTGATTTAAGACTTTTCTTTGGGTTGGGATATTATTCAGTAATCATACCATAAGCACCTTTGCTAAGGTTTTCAGTATTATCACATTTGGCTAGCTATGTTTAAATCCAATGTAATAGATCCAGACTATTGAAACCGATTTTTGATAGAAGGACTTGTGTCTGAACTGAGTGTTAAACCGAAGATCAAGAGAACAAAGCAAATGGCACCTTTCATCATCATCATTTCAGCCAAAAGACATCCACTGCTGGTCATAAGCCTCCCCCAGGTGTCGCCACATTGATCGGTCCCGTGCGTCTCGCATTCAGTGGGTGTCTTGAGACACCCAAGAAGTTGTACTAGAAGATACCGCGCAACTTCCCGAACGCTGCCTAGCCGAGCCGGATTCGACGATTGACCTTTTTCTCGAAATTAAACCTACCCAACTAGACCGTTTGTCCCAGGTAGACATAATCGTACACAACTTAGAGTGTATAGTCTCCGATCTAACATTCAACACAACCTTGGTTTTGTCCATGTTCATTAAGACCCACTTTTTCGGAAGCTCTACTGAGGTTATCGAACATTGTACTGAGGTCTTCCATGGTCTCAGCCATGCCCACTATATCATCGGCAAACCGAAGGTGAGTGATGTACTCGCCGTTGACGTTGATGCCAAGTCCACTCCAATCCAGAACCTTGATGACATCCTCCAGTGCAGCGGTGAACAGTTTCGGTGGAACGACGTCTCCCTGTCTCTCGCCGCGCTGCAAAAGGATGGGTTCCGAGGTCTGGCCCTGAAGTCGGACTGACATGGCGGCGTTCTTGTACAAACACTTCAACACTTCTGTACTGGTAGTCGATTTGGCACCTTTGAAGAGACTGAAGTACAGCCCAAGTCAATCGAATCGAAGGCTTTCTCGTAGTCCACAAACGCTAAACAGAGAGGCAGGTTATACTCTTCGGTCTTCTGTATAACCTGCCGCAGCGTATGAATGTGGTCTACGGTACTAAAGCCTTTTCGGAATCCGGCTTGTTCGGATGGCTGGAAACCGTTAAACCTGCGTGCGGAGACTTCGTGATGACTTTTGAAAACAACTTGTAGACATGGCTTAGAAGTGAGATGGGCCTATAGTTCTTCAACAGGGCATTGTCACCCTTTTTGAAGAAGAGCACCACCACACCCCAGCATCATGCCTGTGGCGTTTTCGCCTCGAGTATGACGGAATCAAACAGCTTCTGAAGGGCCTTAAGGACCGGTTTACCACCAGCCTTCAGAAGTTCAGCCGTACAGAATTACGGCTGAACTTCTTCATCACCAGGTGCCTTGTTGATTTTAAGCTGTTTCAGAGCCATACTAATATCTCGTACAGGCTGACATCCGGGATGTCTTCGGTATAGTGTCGGGTCAGTATAGCTCTGGGGTCTTTCGCTAGATTTTCGACGGGTTGACTAGTTGACGTATACAGCTGCCCATAAAAACTCTCAGAAACTCCTAAAGGTCGCACGATACGATCCCACCATCGTCGGTCTTTAGTTTCGTGACCTAATCCTGCCCAATAGCCAGATCTCTTGCAAATACCTTGGAACCTTTGTTCCGTTGAATTGCGTCTTTAACACGCACGGTATTAACACCCACGGGAAGATATAGTATAATATGGTATTACGCCCGACATCATACCGAACCATTAGAAATGGCACCTTTAGCTAAAGCGAGCGTATTTGAACAAAACTGCACATTTTTTATTCAAAGGTAAACATACGAGTATCTGCTTACAAAAATTACGTATGTCAGTAACACTGCTGTTGTAAAGCCATCACATGGCTTCCGGCCACCGAAGGCGCGGGCCTCTGGATGGTGAGTAATGGGCTAGCTCACCGTCCGTCCGTCTTATGACGACGATAGGCCGTGTCGAAGGCGCGTTCGTGTTCCACGCGCTCCTCAAATAGATGACAGCAACATTGCAAGGGCCCGCAAAGGCCGACGCTTGCTGAGGCTGCGGGTTGTTCGAAACAGATATCGCGGCCCCGGGCACAAAGGCAGAAGCGTATTTACCTATAGTGTAGGGTTTGCGTTGCACTCAAGCGTAGCGGTCTTAGGGGGCGGCGATCGCCACTCGCTATGGAGTCCCCAGTATGGAGTTAGAGAAAATTTTAAGACACGTGACATCTACCAACCCGCACTGGCCCGCGTAGTGAATTATTATTTTATTTATTCCATGGCCCCCGGGCGGCACGTTTCAGGTGGAGGCAGAGAGCGGAGCCAAGCGGCAGCGTCAGGTCATGGTTCAATCAATCAATGAGTTAGCTAACCTAACTCATTGATTGATTGAACCATGACCTGTAAAGGGTGTATTCCCAGACCGGGTAAAGTGTATTGGTTTATTCGGAGGTCACGGAGCCTAGGCTAAAAACAACAAAACATAACAAACAATGTTAGAATTAAAATGCTTTTCATAGGGAAAGTGAATTATTATTTTATTTATTCCATGGCCCCCGGGCGGCACGTTTCAGGTGGCGGCAGAGAGCGGAGCCAAGCGGCTCATAGGGAAAGTGAATTATTATTTTATTTATTCCATGGCCCCCGGGCGGCACGTTTCAGGTGGCGGCAGAGAGCGGAGCCAAGCGGCAGCGTCAGGTCATGGTTCAATCAATCAAGTTAGGTTAGCTAACTCATTGATTGATTGAACCATGACCTGACGCTGCCGCTTGGCTCCGCTCTCTGCCGCCACCTGAAACGTGCCGCCCGGGGGCCAGTCATAATTTAGGTAAGCTAAGATCTGTATGGTTTGGTTTTAGTTAAAGCGTTAAGGGATAACAATTCGTAAATTTTTCACTACAATCAACATTGCGCACATCAAAATAAAGTTGAAAATAAATAAATGGGTGTATTCCCAGACCGGGTAAAGTGTATTGGTTTATTCGGAGGTCACGGAGCCTAGGCTAAAAACAACAAAACATAACAAACAATGTTAGAATTAAAATGCTTTTCATAGGGAAAGTTAATTATTATTTTATTTATTCCATGGCCCCCGGGCGGCACGTTTCAGGTGGCGGCAGAGAGCGGAGCCAAGCGGCTCATAGGGAAAGTGAATTATTATTTTATTTATTCCATGGCCCCCGGGCGGCACGTTTCAGGTGGCGGCAGAGAGCGGAGCCAAGCGGCAGCGTCAGGTCATGGTTCAATCAATCAATGAGTTAGGTTAGCTAACTCATTGATTGATTGAACCATGACCATGACCTGACGCTGCCGCTTGGCTCCGCTCTCTGCCGCCACCTGAAACGTGCCGCCCGGGGGCCAGTCATAATTTAGGTAAGCTAAGATCTGTATGGTTTGGTTTTAGTTAAAGCGTTAAGGGATAACAATTCGTAAATTTTTCACTACAATCAACATTGCGCACATCAAAATAAAGTTGAAAATAAATAAATGGGTGTATTCCCAGACCGGGTAAAGTGTATTGGTTTATTCGGAGGTCACGGAGCCTAGGCTAAAAACAACAAAACATAACAAACAATGTTAGAATTAAAATGCTTTTCATAGGGAAAGTAACTGTAAACTAAATAATATGTAGGTATGATTGATAACTATATAGGCCTAGACATGCAAAATAAACAACGAAACTAGAAGTTACGTTGTCAATTGTTGTTTTTATTGTTGTTTTTATCAGGGAAGCCCGCTTTGTTTTCGAGTAGGTACCTTGAATAAATTGTTACCCGATGTCTATTAAATTATTTAACAAATTACCTAATGAACTGAAAGATCTATTCCTTTATTCCGGAAAAAATTGTACGCCTGGTTAGTCAATAAATGTTTCAACACGACCTAGGAATACCTTAGTTAAAAGAATAGAAAATTAGTGTAGCGCCTTAATATGTTCCTATCAGTGGAATAATAACTAGTTAAGTTAGTATGTAGTCCAAAATGTAAATGTGTACCTCCTCTGTATTTGTTAGACGTACCCAATTCACTTCATTAGAAACTTTTATTTTAAGTTTTAAGTTTTGCGTACCAGAAATGGTTCTTTACTGTTATATTTTGTAATGTTTACCCATATTATGCGAATAAATTATTTGCTTAGATTTCATTGATTTGTATCATAATATGGATTATAATATGAATGAAAATATGGATCATGATATGGATCAGAATATGGATCAGAATATGGATCAGAATATGAATTATAATATGGATCAGAATATGGATCAGAATATGAATCATAATATGGATCATGAGATAGAGTGACACAGACCGCAGGCCGTTAAGTCTTCTTTTATATAGTGTAAGAGCGAGCTAGTCTCGTGGCGCGAAACTTTGATAACGCTGCGCGTGTGGCGTACGAACACAGATTTTTATTACGATACATATTCTGACTCATTTTATGATCTACATTAAGGTTCATTTTGAAACTTTCTGGTAGCTTGATGATGTGCTGGCGTCTGTACAAAAAGATGCTGGCCGAAAACATGACCTCCTCCTTTTTACCCGACTGCGGCGAAGCCCAAAAGGAGGGTTATGTGTTTGGCGTGTATGTTTGTATATCCTTTTCTTTGTCCCCTCATAAATCCTAAAGGGATTAAGGGATTTGAACAAAATATACGTCGTTAGATTTGTCTTGATAGCGTGAGTGTCACTGGCTCCATTAAAATTAAAAAACAAAGAAATTTGCGTATTTTGGGGGCCATATCGCGGATTTAAAAAAAAAAAACCATTACCATCGAGTAGGGTATCAAAATGAAGGGTTTTAAAAGGAGATTACAAAAAAAATATTCTGACTCATATTCTCACTCATATTATGATCCATATTATTATGATTCATATTATGATTCATATTATGATCCATATTATGATCAGCTGCATCCGGTTAGACTGGAAGCCGACCCCAAAATAGTTGGGAGATGATGATGATTATGATCCATATGTTCATTTTCAAATTTTCTGGTGGCTTGATGATGTGCTGGCATCTGTACAAAAAGATGCTGGCCGAAAACATGAGCTCCTCCTTTTTACACATCGTCTTCACACGTCTTGAGCCGCGCTTTTCGAAAGTAAACTGGCTTACGCAACAAGCTAAGGTATAAATAAGGTAAGGTACTCGATAACAAAGCGGGATTTCCTGTTAATCTAGTCATTCATACAATAAACATACATTTCGTGCTGATTTATTTTGATTTTTTTGTTCTTTTTGTCCAGACGCCAGCACATCATCAAGCTACCAGAAAATTTTAAAATGAACATATGGATCATAAAATGAATTAGAATATGTATAATAAAAATAATATGAATCAGCGTTCGTGCACCACACGCGCAGCGCTGTCAAAATTTCGCGCCACGAGACTATCTCGCTCTAAAAAAAGAAAGAAGAGTTAAAGAAGAGTTAACGGCCTGCGGTCGGTGAATCAGAATATGAATCATAGTATGAATCATAATACGAATCATAACATGAATCAGAATTAGGATCATAATATGAATCAGAATATGGATCATACTAATATATATGAATCAATGATATGCATAAAATGTCGCGGATTTTTTTGTAAATCTTTTAAAGAAACCGTTTTCGCAGAGCACATAACTAAAGCTCTCAAAAACAGGATATTTATTCCCATTTTTGCGACATTTTTCGTTAATGCTCCGCTCCTATTGGTCGTAGCGTGATATTATTTAACTTTTAACCTTGCTCGATAAATGGACTATCCAACACAAGTAGAATTATTTAATCCAAGCGGCCGTAACGCTTTTTTGTGACACGCCCGTAACGCTTTTCACTATTTTTGTTTAAGTTTCGCTTCAGAAAACTAATTAGTCCATCAGACAGATTTCCAAAAAAATATTAGACATAATATATTTTAACTTTTTTCAGGTAATCTAAAATGAAGACGATACAGTACTTCGGCAACTCGTGTGACTTCACATCGAACTACATTTTTTATTACCTAGTGACGTCACAAGCCCCCACTCATGATCTTTGACGTGTTTTATCTTCGTCAATTTTTATTAATTTTTAACACAAAAAGCACGTATCCAATATTTTTCGTTTATTTAACTGACTGACTAATTACAATCATATTTTTAAGTCTTAAAACATCCAAATTGTCAATTTGTCAAATTCTTCAATGCGTTAGTACTAATAGTTAGTTAAAAAAATATTCGAACTCGCTTGCGTTTGCTCGCTCTTGCGTTTTTGAAAGCGTGAAGCTTCCGACATAAGTCGTTAATAAAACTTCTCTATTTCTATGTATGAATTGTTGAAACAGAATCATCTCATCATATGTGATGAGATGATTCGGCAAACTTAAACAGCCCTGCGTGCCCCTCGTCCGCTGTTTTTGTTGATTTTCGGAACGGCAAATCCTAATACACTATTTGCTATGTTGGCTTCACTACTAGCTATTTACACCTCTGGCTGACCCTTCATCTTTGCGTGATCGCGTTTTTGTATTTAAACAACAAAACAATGATAAAATTATAATGCTTTTCAAATTATGTAAAATAACTATAAACTAAATAATATGTACGAAGCAATGGAATAAGTCTATAAATCGGTATCCTGACTTTTCGCCGAAAATTGTTTGGCAGATTATATCACTTGCCAACCAACGTTTACTCGACGTTTCACTTTGACAACTAACCATTAACAAATTTTTGTATGGCAACCATTCATTTGGTAGAATTATTGTTAAGCTGATTATTATAATGACACAAAACGTTTGGGACATTTACCATTTGTCAAACATTTCACTAGGCCACACAACTATTACAAGAATGAAGTTTTGTCAGTGTAACAGTTCCCTTTTGATGATTATAATGATAAAAAATAAACTTGGATGCAAGAGCGAGCGAAGCGAGCTCAAAACTTGGCGCACTACGACTAGGCTGGAAAGAGATGATAGGCGCGGTCGAGTGAGCCTGTCGGCTGAACCCGGGGGGGTTAGGTTCCAATTATTTAATTTGGTAAATAATAAACAACTTATGAATATTACGCAAACTAAAACATTCTGCTACTTGAAAGTTGGCATTTTAAAAAGTGTCATTGTGAAAATTAGACCAAACGTGCAGTTGGTAACTGTGAGGTTGGGAAATAAAACAAAATTATATGATAAGTTGGCAAATGATTATTCGGCGAAATAAAATTCTGTGAGATGTAAGTTGGCAAGTGAGAATCTGGCAAACAATTTTCGGCGAAAAGGCATAGAACCCTATAAGTTAACACGAAAGCCCGCCAAAAACTTACCACCCTGTACCTTATGCAGTGATGCTGATGTGTCGGAAAGCGCGACTCATGACGAGACTAATACTGAAGACGAGTTATGTGGAAAATACAACTTCTAATAAAAAAGTACAAAACTAAAAAACCCGACTGAAAAAACTGAAAAGCAAAAAACAATTATATAATCCATTCTATTTTCATTTCATAATTTAATATTGATATGAAGGGGGCCTGCTTCCAAGTTTTTTTAAATTTAAAATGTGCTTGTTTTTTGCTTTAAAGTTTTTTTAGTCGGGTTTTTTAATTTTACAACTACTTATGCGGGGTTCATTTGAATATTAAATTATGAAATGAAAATAGAATGGACTTGCTTCCAAGTTTTGTTTAATTTAAAATGTGCTTGGTTTTTGCTTTTTTAGTTTTTTAACTGCTTTTTTTTATTGCTACCTACCTTTCTTGACTAATGAAGAAAATAGAGGGGTCGGCCAAATAAGGGTTAACTCAGCAACAACTCACGCTACGCCACAGATTGGGGTTTGTTTGACAGTTTGTGGTAACTTGATGTGCTGTTACTTGTCCTTTGTACCCATTCATTTTTGACCGTGTGCTTACTAGGGGGCGCAAGGGTTAAGTTTGCACACGGGCACTACATGGGTTAGAGACGCCTCTGCACAAAGGGCTAATAAGGAACATGTATGGTTTTTAGTCTGTAGTAGTCTGACACTTCCTTCTTCTCCGCCCAGAGCGGGATGAGTCATTAAAATTTGGTGACGTCCTACCCTCCAAAAATAAATAAAAAACGCCATCACTTTTATCAACAGTTAAAACAGCCATGCTATGTAATTTCTGTTTTTAGTACGATACAACTGCATAAGGCCTCATTTACGATGACGCGGGGCGTCGCGAGGCGCGTTGTGCGTTTTTAATTCAAGCACATGGCGATGTATGAAAACGGTAACGATTACAAACGACGATTTTACGAGAAGCGATTTTTCGCTCGTTTTAAAATGCAGCGTTTGTTGCGGTGGACCCGCCTCTCAGTAAATGAATAAAATAGCACGCGACGAGCCTTCTGCCCCGTGTCTCCGTAAACAAGCCCTAAATGCAAAAAAGGTCTTCGTTTTTTTACTTGTACTTCTTAGTCAAACATACAGCACCCATGCATATCATTAGGTGTTTGGCTACCTACTTTCAGCTCATTACTTGAATGTATTCGAGCAGCAAAAGTCCGACCTACTTATAAAAGGTTTTTTATTGCACAGTCATAATGATAACTTATTTAAGTAGATTTAAGTTGTAAGTGGGAATCTGACAAGAAAAAATGCGTTGAAGATCGCAAGATTGATAGTTTTTTCATCCCGGGCCGACGCTTGCTAGAAACTGGTAATGATACGGACCACTGATCTGGTTTAAACCATCTTCTGAAAAAAAAATACTAAGTCATTACTCACTTACCTATCTTGGCACGGTCAGCAACAGCTATACGTCTACATTTCGGAATTTTAATTATTTGATGTCTCCAGCTATTATTTTTAATATTTCAGTCGATTATTTTAAGTATGTAAAATCGACGAGTGATATCTAACTTTTAATTAAAAAACTGCTTTGAAACTTTGAGTAGTCTTAATCTACTTCTGATGCTGACTGTACCTACCTACTTACAGGTATCATCTGCCCTATTCTATTTATAAGTCCCTAATCCTAACTATTGATTGATCGTTCTGACTTCTGAAAGTCTAGTCTAAATCGAGCTTTAGCCCAGACTAAATTAACGTGCGTTTAGGATCAATTTGTGTCATTTCTATCTATCACTTTGCAATAGCATCGCGCACGTTTAAATTCTGTAGAAGCTACTTTTAAAGATGTCTAAAATACCTAGGATAGAATAGAAAAAATCATCTTTATTAACACCCACATTACAAGCACAAGAAAAATGTAAAAAAAGCCACACTCTGTAAGGCAAATGGATGGCGGGTCACAAATCCAGAATCAAGGCTGTACAGAGCCGGGGCGGCGGGTTGTTCGAAAGAGATACCGCGGCCTCGGACACAAAGGGCTAAGAAGGAACATGGGTGGTCTTTAGTCAGTAGAAGTCTGACAGCGGAAGGTATTCCGCTCCGCACAGAGCGGGAGGAGTCATTTGATGATTTACGAAGCCCAAAAACAAAATCAAATAAATTGCATGGACAAACACAAAATTTTGCTCATCCGGGAAATTGACGCGCAACACTCGACTAATCAAGGCGGAAAGTCATGTGTAGGTGCCATGCCATGTCTAGGCATGTGTAGTTGGAAGGAACATCGACGCACAAACGGTTACCACGTATTCAGTTAAATTCATCAAACTGAACCTCCTCACTTCAATCATTTTCACCAGTCCTCACCAAAGTGAAAAAAACCTGCTGCTCTATACATTTTGAACGTTTACGTATTGCAGTATCGTAGGAAAATCCACCAATGTCACATGTTCTTAACTTTTGGGGTAAAATTACCTTAGTGCCTATCGGCAGTACCTATCTATATTTATAGTAGTGATTTCGATGATTATTCGAACGCTATGTGATCTAGGTAGCTGAAAAATAATGCAATTGGTACTTAATAAGATTTAAAATAACATGGTCACTAACATTTTCATTACGTACACCGGAAGCTATTATTACGGATGAACTGAAAACAAACAGTAATGGTACATATCAGGCTTCAGCGTTAATGATAATTAATAGTAGGCTCGTACTTAATGTATCCTTTTTACTGCCAACCTAGCCGAACCATATCGAAACACCATGTTAAACTTGCGTAGTAGGTACTAGGTACCATCTAAATATACATGTAACCGAATGCACCCCCTAGCGTAACAATACACACCCGGGAAGTACCCGGAATATAAAAACCTAGAACATCGTCTACAATTTCGTTCTTGAGTCGGTTTCGTTAAAGCTTAGCGCAAACACGTGCGGGCGTTTACGTGGATTCGTTGGGGCGTGTGAAAGTTCTTTGTAAAGAGCACCTTGTCGAATATCCAACCGTCTGCTCTACTTGCATTACCGGAAACCAAATTGAAGAGATATTTTAAATGGTTCCGTTCAAAATGTTAAGTAAAAGTTCCTTTTTATTAAGTAGGCAGACTATTAGTAATTTGTTTCTAAATTACAATATTTCTTTCAGTCATAACGATCCACTAAAAAAAAACACTTTCTGGAGCCCTGACACAGTGTGAAGGCGTCGCGGTAGACCTCGTAGAAGATGGCGAGATGATCTGGACAAGACCAACGACCAGTGGTCCATATTGGCTTTAGATTGAAATAACTGGAAGTCAGGGCACAGTATCAGTATCAGTATCATAATGATCCAAATCCGATCTAAAAAGCTGTTATTTTGTTATGTACTTTTTTATTTTTACATTGTTTATAATTATATACTTTTTTATTATTGATTTGTGTCTGTAGTAAATCTAAATTGAACTTACGCCTTACTATTGTATCGAGTCTGGTTCTTCTAACCAACATAACTGACAGATGTGTTGCTGGGGAATTTGTTTCGCCATTTCTTCTTTCCAGCTAAAACACTAGGAAGTGCCGAAGGGTGGGCGTTTTGGGGGACTGTCTCTTGTAAATAAGTAGAGTAAAGTAAATTTTGACGTTCGAAAAGTGCTGATTATCAGACTAATTTAAAAAATATATATATTTGTATAGATGTATAGATTAATAATATATCAGGCTAACATTTTACCAAATGACCATAATAGAACCCATCGACGTTATTAAGTAGATATTAGTCTCAACAATTCAGGCAAATGCTCACGTCGTCAATTTATTATTCATAGACAAATAGGCACTTTTTGTACCAAAACATGATACACGAAAGAATTAAATTACAGTGTTCAACGGACATTGAAATTTTAACTTGGACTGGGCAATAATGTAAATAGTGAACGTTTAAGTGATTTAAGATAAATACGTAAATAGATCAAGTATTTAAAGAAAAAATATTTATAAGTCTCACACAGGACAAAACGACAAAAAACTAAAAAGTAAACTTAAGAAAGCTTAAAAATAAGACCACTACTCCGACTATTTACTGAGTAGTTATTATTTAGATTTTACCTACTACTCATTAAATACTTGAGGAATAACGTAACTCAGAACACAACGCAGCATAACAAGAAGTCATGACTCTATGCTATTTATGATTAGGTTTACTAATTAAGATACTCGTAACTACCATTATCATATTTTTATAGCAATATGTTAAGGTGGAAGCTCACATCTGGCCCGCGAAATTCTAATTTTCTTACGTTTTTGGCAATTTGCAGGCCAGTGCTTGGTTGTATGTTTATGAAAACTTGATTTGCGACTGTAAGACGTATGAAGTTACCGAATTATAACCATCAAAATTATCAATACAACCCTCCAAGTTCATTTTCATGTCAAGATTGATTTTTGCATGTAAAAGTCATTCTTTAGTAATTTAGTCGTCGTTCTTTAGTAGTTAGTAATTTTGATGGTTATAATTCGGTAACTTCATACGTCTTACAGTCGCAAATCAAATTTTCATAAACATACAACCAAGCACTGGCCTGCAAATTGCCAAAAACGTAAGAAAATTAGAATTTCGCGGGCCAGATGTGAGCTTCCACCTTAATCTTACTTTTTATTCAAACCACTAAAGTACACGCACAATGGTCCACTTCAAGGACTAAGTGCGGAAACCTAAACCCCATGATAAAGATAAACCACTAAAGTTACCTAATAGGTACATTATGATGTTGTGAGATTGAATGTAGGGGGTAATCTTCAGACTAAATAAAAATATTTCAATGAGCAAGGTACACTATTCCCAATTGTTATCATCATCAGCATGTAATGTTCCCACTGCAGGAACTCGGGCCTCCTCTCTAGGAGAGGGATGGACAATAATCCACCACGCAGGCCCAGTGCAGTTTGGTTCATGTCACATTTATCTTCGAATTTTTGGTTCTAAGACATGCCTGTCGGGGTTGCGGGTTGTTCGTAAGAGATGCCGTGGCCTCAATACAAAGGGCTAAGAAGGAACATGGGTGGTTAGTCAATAGAAGTCTGACACTCCCTACCTCTCTGCCCAGAGCGGGAGGAGTCATTGTAAGATTTCCCATCCTAAAAAAAAAACATGCCGGTTTCCTCACGATGAATGAATGAATGAATGATCTTTATTTCACTTAAAGAAATCTTAAAACTAAATACATAGCCCCACAAAGCTGCTTACGCAGTTTAACTGTGAGATCGATGAGTCACGTTCAAATAGAATTCACATCATAGTAACCTATAATCTTAATAACTACGCTTACATAATATCTAAAAAATATTTTTTTAGTTTGCGTGCGAAATTAACTTTACTATGTTCTTGTCTGATGTCAGCAGGCAGAGTGTTCAACAAATAGGGAACACGTTTTTTTAAAGTTCTATCGCCATAGTAATTTCTTACTCTGGGTACATCATATTTACCTGCTGTCATCGACCTGGTAGTATACTTGTTAGAAACTAGTGAGTTACTATCTCGACTGCCATGGTTGTTAACTAATAATAGGTATTTATGCTTAAGGCTAACTGGTAAAATTTTACATATTTTGAATAAACTACTATAGTCTCCTTTGCAACTATTTTTAGTTTTCTTGTTTACTAATAATTTTAAAAATCTGATTTGAATCGAATCTAGTTTCTGTAAATTACTTTTAAAGGTCAAGCCATAACACTCAAGAGAATAACTCAGTATTGAGCCGACTAAGGACATAAATATAAACATTTTAAGGTGCTGGAGGGAACTTTAAAGCTTAAATGATAGAATTTACTTAGCAATATTCTAAGCTTACCACAAATGTAATCAATATGTGAAGACCATGAAAAATTTACATCAACCTTCATTCCAAGATAGGTGACACTTTCTACTTGCTCAATTGGTTTACATTTACAGTTTGAATTATCATTATGTATACAGTCATATCTATGGGTAATAATGGAAGGGCATGTTTTAGACATATGTATATAAGGGGAATGTATCATTAACAGCTTAGTTTTTTCACCATTAAGAACGATACCGTTGTCGTGAGACCACTTTACCACTGCATCTACGTCCTGTTGTACAAGCTGACAGGTGTTAGCGAGGTCGGTGCCGGCGCGCAGCGCACACAGGTCGTCCGCGAACATGTGCGCTGAGCAGTGGCGCAGTACGCCGCACAAGCTGTTTACGTGCAATAAGTACACAGGTCCGCATCCGGACCCCTGCGATGTTATCCTTCACCGTTTTGAAAGCAGTGGTGATGAAATAAATTACACAAACTGTTCGTAAGTCGGGGCCGCCACCAGTGGGCCACCACTGCCCCTTATTGTTATAGGCTATAATAAAAACCTTTCCGTGGAACAATTTACCACCATAAGTCGAGCGAAGCCGTGGGCAAAAGCTAGTGATTCATAAAATGAACATTCTTGTATCTACTTAAAATATCAAACAGGAAATCCTACCCCAATTGGGAGCGTGCACGACATCAGCGCCATTTCGCAAACGAACCACAAGGGGCTTATGTCAAATAGTGCATGACATTTGCCTACTATTTTGTATAAAAAAAATGAAAAATGGTTTAGAAAGACAATAAATAGTGTAACGGAAAAATGGATGTTATTATAAAAACTGATTTTGAGAGTGTAAAACACGAAATAAGTGTCCAGCCCCAATCTATGCTGAAAACAAATAAATTATTTTTATCAGATCTCGTAAGGAATGTTGAAGAACTAAGAACTAATGGCAATCGTTATTTAATACGAACCAACATTATTCGTCGAACATTGACCTAAACACCCAAAACAAGTTTAAACTTTCAACAATAAAGCTATTCATTCAAAAACAAGCAGTGAATTCGCTTTCGTAAATATTCCAAATGGAGGTACTTTCAAGATATTTATGTTTCGTCATTACAGTGAAATATAAATAAAAGTTTTGCAAATAATACTTGTTTCCCTTTTTATTTCAGAGAAGATATTGACTAGACATCCTTGATTGACCAGACGAGGTTGAGTTTGATATAATTCATTTCCTTCTTCCATTACTATTTTATTTGTTATGGTATCCGAGACTTCTATTGTTGTGGTATCATCGGTATCATCAGCTTTTTGTGGTTCTTCGTTTGATTAAGCATGTATATCTAATATTTAGCTAAAGCATCTGACTCGTAAACATTCTGCTTTCGATTTACTTTAGGGTATTTCGTTGAAAACTGGAAACATAACTCGGACTTACTTGCGCGTCAGATTTGAAATGTTCTCTTATGAAATATTCACTGCAAATTTTATCGTCACGTTTTGGATACCATGGCGATCCATCAACACTAAAACAATAGTTAATAAATATCCTACAAAATACAGAGTAAATGAAATTGATTTGATTGGAATTGTAATTTTAGATTATGTCAAATATCATTTATTTCTATCTTTTTACAGCCCTATTACATGGGTGCACCTCTGCCTAACCCTTCGGGGATTTCAGACAGGATGTTATATTATATTCATGTTAATTTTTGCAGTTTAAAAAACACCAACAATAATGACCCATTTCCAATATTGATAAGTTTCATTATCCCCTTCTGATGCACATTTCTGCCGCGGCAACTGCTGCGATCGTTTATATTTTCCCTCCATACACTATGCACGTTCCCAATGCAAGCTGACTATTGGTTATACGTTAACAAACAATTATAAAAAGGTTATGATACAACCACGAACATCGTTCATTGAATGATGAAAAATGATCGGTAGGAAGTGAGCGGGAAATCGTGTCTCGTCGAAAATGAAACGAACTGCCTGCCCGGCCTGCATACGTACATTTGTTCAGCTGAACACGTACGGGTTCGCTGTGTAACTGTGTATGTACACTGTGTACTCGTAGTTCAATCTGTGCAACTTTACTCATCACGTGGACGCTGCCGATGATTTGATTGCGTTTCGAATTTCCATGTTTTGATCTCCTTATTTGCTCTGTCCGTAAGTGGCGTAATGTGTTTTTTTTTATCACTGATGACTTAGTTTATGACTGTCGTGTTATGGACGTTTTTACTTTTGTAACAAGAAAACGTCAGACAGTTGGAACCGCTTACCTACCGTAAGCGGTTTCAACTTTCTGACGTTTCCTTGTTAAACTTACAGTTTAAAACGAGCGTATGCTCCCCAAAAATTGGAAGATAATATATTACGGTTTTCATGAGAGGTGATTATGGCACTATTTCTTCAAAACCTTTCACTTGGCAGCTTACCAGAATATCAGAAAGCTCTTATACAGCAGTAGTTAGTCGTAGTCAGGTTGTATGCGTCAGCTTGCAGCAAACAACTAACAATGTGCCTAAAGACAAAAAAAAAACATGTTTGTTTTTTCAATATAAACTTTGTAACGTTCAAAAATAACGCAGGTCATCATTTATTCAGATGGTCGATCCCCAGGCGCTCTGTAGCTCTACCATGAGTTGTCATAGAAAACTTACTCGCTAACGTTGAACTCGCTAGCGTGCTAACGTGTATCAAATAGATTTCGATAGTGCTTGCACCATGAGATTTACGGGGTCTTACGCACGCGCTAATGTAAGCTCGATTGATTGTGTCGTCTAGCTAACTTCACTCTACTCATGTTTTGTTTCTTTCTTTCCCACTAATAAGAGGAGAGAACGATATATACACAAATAAACCGACAAAATAGAAAAGTTGACGGTTATTAGACTACTTATAGTATTTACTGGTTTTTGAATTTTTATTCCTTATAATATGTCACTGTCGTGTATTCAAGTTGTAATTTTGTTTGTTGACCTTGTGTCACAGAGCTGTGTTGTGTGGTTTAACAGTTTACATTAGTAGATTCAAACAGATTATTTAAAACAATGAGGACCCTGTGCCTCAGTTTCAATTGTTGGTAGAGTTCATAGAAAGGTATGTTTCAACTTTCTTCAAAATTATTGTGTTTTGTTTTGAGAGAACTGCATGGTAACTTTAGTTCTAATGAAACTCGTTGTGTTGACATCAAATCCGTAACATTATTCATACATATGCACAAACCTTTAAAGTATTCTTTAAAGAGTCTATACCTAATGTTTAATAAACTTTCATTCATTTATATTTTGCAATTGGTGTCTAACATGAATTCTCATTTCGGAAAATCATTTCACGAAATTCACGTTATTCACGTCGTTGATCTTCAAATTCAGCGGCCACTAACATATTTCATACCAAATAAGCTTTGCAGACATTATTTTGACTGCATTAGACTCAAAAACGTACATAATTTTGTTATAAACATATGTTTCACACGCCAAAATGCTAGTGAGCTACGTAACCACTATAGTAAGCGGATTCTTCGATAGGTTCAGTGAAATTAGTGACTCATGGTACCGTTTTGTATGGTGACAGCTGAAAAACGTTAGTAACTATAGAATAGATTACGTTAGGTTTTTAACCTATCGTCATCTATAGTGCTCATGTTACCGATTGTAATTCTTTCCGTGACCGCTAGAGGCGCTGTACGATATTTCATACAAATAATTTACGTAGACGCTTGCGAGATTTGGCTGTGTAAACTCATGGTAGAGGTACTGGCCGTATTCATAAACAAGTGCAGCGGAAGTTTGGCAGGGAAGTTTTTGTGTATTTACGGTGTCGCGCGCCCGGGCCCGCCGGTGCATCCCAATTCCCACTCTCTATCATACGCTACGTAGCTATGCTTGCACTTGGCAAACGTAACCAGTATTTGGCAGTAAAAATTGTCAATCGGTGTTACAATATGTATCTATCTTATCTGCTCGTAAAAATGTAGTCTGACTATGATTTGTTTTTTGGAATTCTTGGGTAAGAATGTTTGTTTTTGTTTTGTGGCGGTTGGTTTAGACTGTTTTAGTTCGTTGATGATGCCACATTTTGGGTTTCTATGCTATCAGAGAAAGCGATGATGGTGGAAGTCAGAATAACATTGTGTGAGGCTGGTTTTGTCATCTCAAAAATTTGGCAACCAGTACAAGACCCGTGAAAAGACCGGATTTTAGAGCCACGGACACGAACATGTTTTTTAAACATAATAGTAAAAAAACTGTTGAAAATGTCATTAATACCCGTTTTATTTATTTTCAGACAACTTTTTAAATGTAGGTACCTAACAAAACAAAACCTTATCTTATCTTAACAGTTTGTTCCAAATTGTTTTATTTTTAAATTGTAATTAGTCAATTTTTAAACCTGGACTACAAATGAAACCCTGGCAACCCTAGTCTAAGCTACAGTGTGACCATTTTAAGTGTGCAGTTCATGGTTACGCTACTTCATAAGCAAATATGCATTGATCCATGTCAAGCTTTTATTAATTAACTTAAATTTACGTGCTACCTTTATTTTCGTTTTCTGTTTTCCTGCTTGCACAGATAAGTCCAGATAAGTCAAATTCCTTCACACCACACCTGTTTTTTGTCCAATTCTTACACTATCTCATCTATTAAACTCTGGAACACGCTACCCCTGGGAATTAAAAAAGCTGAAAGCAAATTCACTTTTAAAAGGAAAGTACGTTCCCACTATTTAAATCAGACCAAATAGCTATTTTACAAGTTAGTCATGGTAATTACCAGTTATGTTTTATTTTGGTATTTGTTGCAATATTTATTAGTTTATGTTATTTTTATATGTGTATTAGTATTAATATAAGTAATATATTTTAATTGATATTGTTTTTTTTTTTTTTTTTTTCTAGTTAGTTTGTAGCCTACCACAATATTGTCTTGTTTGACCCTAAGGTTGACTGGTAGAGAATGCCTTGTGGCATTAAGTCCGCCTATGTATCACTATTGTGCATAAAGTTTAAATAAATAAATAAATAAATAAGTTGGTTGAAGTCTACTGAAAAGCTTGGGTAAAACAAGAAATACTTTGAAAGCGATTGACAACAGACTGTCTAAGTCAATTTTGGTTCGATTCCCAGTTTTTGCCCGTTATTGTTTGGAAATGAATGAATTGGAGTAATGGCAAGAGAATGATGACGATAATGTTTGGAAATGTAGCCTTTGGTCTACCTCTCCACGGTCCTTTTTCTAAAATAATGTGTGCATGTATGTTATATAATTACTAATTAGTGTCCATTACCCCAGGGCAATTAACTGTTTACGATATCGATAGATAGCAGTAATGTAGCACTGGGTCGTTGTGTCTGCCATCAGTTGCTGAAAAAGGATCTTACGGAGGTTCGTTAGTTAGGAATAGGACCTTATGACCATTTCAGAATCTTCATAATGCTTGACAGTCAGTATGGGTGTATTTATTTATTTAATAGATACCTACTTTAAAGACATAATGTACAGAGGCAAACTTAATGAAAATAACAATGGTGGTCTTCTTTGTTTAAATGACAGTACGAGTAGGTATGTTATTAAGAAAATGTTGTTTCTAATCTTCGCCACACTTATGATGTTTTAGGTAGATGACTAGATCAGCCGACTTTATCCATTTAACGTCATCATCATCATCAGTTTATAATGTTCCCACTGCGTAGACTCAAGCTTCTCCTCTAGGAGAGGGATGGGCTATAATCCACCACGCGGGCCCAGTGTGGATTGGTAGATGTCACATATCTTCGATTTTTTGGTTCCAAGACATACCGGTTTCCTCACGATGTTTTCCTTCACCGTTTTGAGAGCTGTGGTGATGAAATAAATTACACAAGGTAATGCGCCTGCCTGGGTTCGAACCGACGACTAACTGTTCGTAAGTCGGGGCCGCCACCACTGGGTCACCACTACTTTATTTGACGTAATTCATACCAAATTACCCCACAACAGCATTTACATATCAATTTCAAATAATCAAAAGCTTCAAAGAATGTAATAAGTGGTGAACTCTCTTATGGTCGGTCAAGAAACAAATTCAGAGCAAGAAAGCATATTTCCCTAGCGACGTTTTACAGAGTCAACAAGCTGTAACTTGGGAAATAAATAAGGGAGAGCAGCGATTAATATTAAACATTTGCATTTTAAGTGTTATTTGCTTGAATGTGGTTTTCTAATCAATTTTTATCTAGGTCTTAGTGAAGCTAAGTTGTTTATTTTATTTTATATATTGTTTCTGAAGACAATTTGGAAGGGAGTGGATTTCGTTGTGAAATAAACTACTTTACTAGATAGGTACTTTGCTGTTGGTAAAAGATATAGTACTGAATCTATACTAATATTTAAGTATAAACAGGGAAAGTTAGGTTGTAGTGGGTAATCTCTGGATCTAATGAACCGATTTTGAAAGTTTTTTTTTACCACTAGAAAGCCACATTATTTGTGAGTGTCATAGGCTACACTAGGCATTGACAGTCAATTTCTGACTAAAACTGTGCGAAGCCACGGGCAAAAGCTAGCTGGAAATAAAATGTTACCAGGACAATGACTTGAATACTTGATGCTACATAAGCGCTACGCGTCGTAGCGTGTGCTACATGTCGTAGCACATGTGCTGTATCGTAGCATGACGCGCAAAATTCGTCTACTCGCGCGTGCTCCAGGATTCGCGGGCACCCAATTTTCAAATGAAAGGCAATATTGATACAGTACTTTATTCAATACCTCAAAAAATGCAGCGATAATTTTTCCGCTTAGTATCCACCAAGCGGAAAAATCATCGCTGCATTAAAAAAAATCCTAAATCATAATTTTACTATCACTCTGAATTTCTAAACAATGCAAGTTTTATGCACAACACTTACTAAGTACTACTTATTTTTAATTCCAGTTAGAACGAAAACAATAAAGATATCCAATTATCGCAGCCATTTACGTAGAACAATCCAGCAGCTCATTAAGTATGTGAGAGGCGTTAAAGTAACCGCCATGGTGCGTTATGTTCCCTCAACACGAGAGCAATGGACACTCTAATGATCCCCGGTTTGTTCCCTTAATGTTTAAACAATAGTGTTATTCATTCTCGGCTGCTACGAGGGAGTTTTATTGTTCCTAGCTTTTATTGCTACCGCCTTTATTATTGTTACTCGTGTAAATTGTTTAGTGATCCCGAAGAGGTGCACGAATCTATTTTCTTTTTGAAAGGGTAAATAGAAGACTGAAGTCTTACAATTTAAGTCTGCCTCGCCTCTTTTCCAAATATGTTGGGGTCGGCTTCCAGTCTGACTAAATGCAGCTGAATAACATGGAGTGACTGCCTAACTAGGTCAGATAGGCACCCAATAGGGATGTTGACTGACTTAAAAAAATATGATTCTAATTAGTCCGTCTGTTAGATTATCGAGAAATATTGGATCAAATCAATTAAAAATTACGAAGATAAAACGAATTAAAGATTTGAGTGGGGGTTTTTGACGTCAGTAACCGCTAAAAAATGTCATACTAATGTCTTAGAATATGACGTCACACGAGTTTTTAAACCACTGTATCGTCGTCATTGTTTGCTTACGTGAAAAAGAAAAAATACGTGTCAAATATTTTTTGTAAATCTATCTGACGGACTAATTCAATTTTTTTAGTTAACTACCCTATTATTACTGGTTATGCGATAGGTAAGACTGGTTGTTAGACTTTGAGGCCACTGACTACCCATAACGACTGCCAAAGAGGTACAAATGACAGCCGGGACCAAAAGCTTAATGTGCTTTTCAAGGCACGGAGCTAACACAGCTTAACCTGAAGATCGGCCCAATATCGGCCCAATATCTCGTGATACAGTTTTAATACTAGTACGAGGGGATAGGGTGAATCAGTGTAAAGGCAACCTAACCATCTTTGCATTGTACAATTTCACATTATCGGTCTATTTTGTGTCTATTATTAAGTTACTCTGTATGGTTGTCTCTAATTTGTAATTTGTGAATAAATTATGAATTATGAAATAGGGATGTTTCCTGACTAACAAAATATGATTCTGTTTAGTCCGTCAATTAGATTATCGAAATACCTCACCTCATCAATAAAAATTGACGAAGATAAAACGCGTCAAAGATTGGAGTGGGGGCGTGTGACGTCACTCGCCGGTAGAAAATGTGATACAAATGTCTTACAATATGACGTCACACGAGTTTTCAAAGCACTGTATCGTCTTCATTGTTTGTTTACGTGACGTTACGAAAAAATATGACGCCAATATTTTTTGGAAATCTATCTGGCTTTGTTTATTGGCTGTTAATATTCACCCACGAACTGCTCCTCTTACAATTCAAGTATCTATTTATTTTTCTTCCCTCCAAAATAAAGCAAGTTTCCTCAAAAAAACTACAAGAGGCCTGCTAATATCTGGCAACTGTTTCGGGTACACGTTTTGCTTCATTGGATGATCCTCGGTAAAGTAGGATGCGGAATACGTCGGGCAAAGCGTGCCGACGAGCTAATTAACCGGAGCAAGATTGAGTAAGAAAAGCTGCTTTTAAACTCCTTCACAGCTCTTTAGGTACCTTAATTCGCTTACACAGTGTTCCGAATAGGGATGTTTTCTGACTAAACTACATGACGAAGATAAAACGCGTGAAAGATTAGAGTGGGGACTTAGGACGTCACTTTCAGGTAAAAATGTACTGAAATGTGACGTCACATGAAAGACGTCACATGAAAAAAGAAAAAAAATACAGTGTGTAAACGGCGGGCCTTCACGAAGCCAAACCAAGCATTATGTGCATCAAACTCAGTAGCAAAAATTATTGCTATGAAAAGTTATTTTTTTGGGGTTCAGAATCACGTTTTACTAAACTCTTGTGCTAATGAATGCTTTAAATAGGGAACAGGCCATAATAATAACTCAACTATTTATTCAAGTAACAATAACTCATAGTGTTAGTAACAAATACATACATAGAGGTAATTCAAGTAAAGTTATTTCCTGAAAAACCAGTACCTATTTAAAAAACAGCTGTGAAAAATTTGGAACTTTGAGCCCTAATATCTTCGTAACCAGAAACTTCCCAGGTATGGTCTAGAACAAAAAAGTAATCCCAGTTATGGGGCGAACAAGTGCCTTTCGTCTTCGTCAAGGGTTCTTTTACACCCTTGATGTATCCAATATTTTTTGGAAATCTATCTGAGGGATTAGTTCTTTTTTTTCGACAACTACTAGGGATGTACAAGCATACCTTCTGTCTGGTGAATCTGGGGAATGCTGTGCAGTGTAATGTACAAATATCTTCTGTTGTTGCACGCTGTACATTGTACTGCACTGTATGAACTCGTGACCCGCTTTTGATATCTCTGTTTGCAATCATTAATTGTTTACGTATTTTCATTGCGTTTGTCGGGACGTCGCCGTCGTCCACTCTAAAATTGAAATTGAAAAATGCGATATCCGTGTTTCTGTCGTTTTGTTTTCTCCTGACACAGTTAGTTTTAGTTTCACGCAATATGCCCCAGATAGAGGTAACTTTTGACATTACTTTCTCGCATAGGTTATTGATATGAGTAGGCATAAGACGAAGTTATGATAAGGCAAGAGTATCTTTTATATTAAAGAGGCAGTTTCGGACTAATGTTTCAACTAAACAAAATTTGATTCTAATTACCTAGGTCCCTATTATTATAGTAACAATACTTACTGTAGGTACAAAATTTCAGATACACCTTAATATAAATACCTTAGTCAGTATATCCTATGTCAAGATAAATCAGTACTATTGAATTACATTCTCAATTATGAATCATCTTTGATGTATTCTGCATGCATTAATAACTCTTTGAATTACCTACTGTTACTGTTTATGAAATACTTGAATATAGTAAACAGATAAATTATCGTATAAGTTACATCATTAATTAAAGGTTCTCTTTAGTTTTCATAAAAAAATACCCGTTACCGGACCGGAAGAACAACAACAAAGTTTCCGTGTGGAATACCGAAAAGCTCGTTAAACCATATTTTTTAAAGTAATATTACAAACATTGTGCTCAAACATTGTCGTGATATGAAAATTAAGAAAGGACATACGTTTTTTCTGTAGGTAAGCAATTAATACTAGGATTGAAAGGAGATGGGTCTATTGCCATTGTCATGAGACTCGAACAGGAAAGTCTGGACAATAAAAATAAAGCAAAGTGGGAAAGGTGAATGTTCTACATAAAGGGTGTAAAAGTGACCTAAACGAAGCTGAAAGCCACTTGTTCTCCCCGTCACTGCGATCATGTTTTTGTTCTAAACCTTACCTGGGAAACCTCTAGTTACGGAGATATTGGGGGTTATTACTTTATTTAAATTACCTCCATGACCATTTACTATTCAACGCATCCCCTTTTTTTTTTTTTGGCGGTTGTAAAATCATCGAATAACCCCTTCCGCTCTTGGGCAGAGCGAAAGGGAGTGTCAGACTTCTACTGACTAAAAACCACCCATGTTCCTTCTTCGCCCTCTATGTCGAGGCCGCGATAAGTGTACAACCCGCGGCCCCGACGGACGTAGGCCCTTTCGGGCCCCACCCATGTTGGGTCCGGCCCTTCCCTCTTTGAGGCGCGCGTGGAACACGAACGCGCCGTCGACACGGCCTGTTTTCGTCGTAAGACGGACGGACGGCGAGTTAGCCCATCACTCACCGTCCACAGGCCCGCGTCTACGGTGGCCGGAGGTCATCGCGAGACCCCCGACGCCCGGAGCGCCTCCCGCGGCGGCTGGGACGAGAGGTTCTCTCCCTCTCGCGTTCCACCACATCCTTCGCTAGCATTACTGCTTCGCAGAAGGAGGCGACGACGTCCCATTCCTCCTCGCCCCGGACCATGGCTTGCGAGAGGTCGCCGCCGCCGATCGCCGCTACGAGAACACGGCGGGGCTCCGCCCAAGCGGGGCACACCTCCACTGTGTGCTCCACCGTGTCCTCCGTTTCCTCCCGCCTGATTCGGTGCAGGTACCTCCCGAAACAACCGTGTCCGGTGAGGACGCCTCTCTAGCCACTCCTCAAAGAGGGGACTTACCGCCACTATCGTGGCGTGCCCTGCACGGGGTTGCGACAGTCACTGTCTCCATGTCGCCATGAGATCGCACCGGAGGTCTGTCTGTCTGCCGCGCAGCAATTTGCCGCGGCAGCGGAGTGACCCCCCGGCGCAGCGCCTCCGCGCGCCATTGATGCAGGCGCGCGAGGACTATCGCCTCTAGATCCCACGGCGGCAATCGGGCAAGGAGGTTCGCCGCTTCGCGGGAGATCGTGCGGTACCCCCGTACCATCCTCACGGCCATGACCTTTTGGGGCACGTTTAGGTAGTGAGCGGCCCGCTTCCTCAAAGCAGGCGCCCACACCGGGCCCCGTAAAGGGCCATGGACCGCACGATCCCCGCATAGAGCCTCCGGCAGGAGGCGTTTGGCCCCTCCAGATTGGGCAAGAGCTACCTAAAGGCAGCCCCGGCCCGCTCCAGTCTGGGAGCCAAACGTCGGAAATGCTCAACGAAGTTCCACCGGCTGTCGAGGACGAGTCCTAGGTACTACAAAGTACACTCGACGCTGATGGGAACCCCTCCCACCATTAACTGGGATCCCGACGGCAGCGCATTCCCACGTCCGTCCTCCGAATTGTGAAACGCCACCTCGAGACCCAGCTGCCGGATCCTCTCCACGACTATCCCCGCAACCCCGCGTGTCAAATTGTCGGCCGCTGCCTCGTACGACCCACCCTGTGCTAGCACCAGCGTATCGTCCGCGTAGCAGACTACGCTGATGCCGCTAGGGAGGTCGGTACGCAGCACCCAGTCGTAACCGATGTTCCACAAGGGCGGCCCCAGAACCGATCACTGTGGAACACCGCACGACATCTCTCGCCGGTTCCACTGTCCGTCTTGACCAGGGTAGATGACAGCCCTATCTGTCAAATAGTCCCCGACTACACGACGAAGGTAGGCCGGCATTCCCTCAAGGTGCTCGGCGAGGCGGTTTGCAATTACTCTTTCAAAGAGCTTGCCCACCTCGTCGAGCAGCACAATAGGCCGGTATGCGGACGGCGAGTCCGCAGGGCGCCCCGGCTTCTGGATGAGAACCAGCTTCCCCGTCTTCATCGGTAGCACCTCAGAGGTCTGGGCTCAAGCAGCTTGACCTGCACTCTCGACTAGCCAACCTTCAGGGTGTGGCCCCCCGCAATTTTCTTCGCCGCCGTCATAGGGCAGCTAACCGTTACAGTCAGCATGCCCTCGCGGTCCGGGCGTAGGGTGCCCGCCTTGACCTGCTCGGCGGAGCACCCCCCGGCCGCGGTGACGGCGGCCAACACCTCCTCCTCGGAGACCGAGTCGTCAAGGCCCAGGATGCGCAGAGTTGCGCACTTGATGGGCCTCGACACTCGGACCTCGTCCGGATTTAGGGACCCCTGAGCTTCTCTGCCAGGGCGTCCGCGGACGAGGCGCTCGACTCGCCGGGAATCTCCATCATTCGAGCCCCTGTCGCGGTGACTCGCACCCGGAGGGTTCCGGTGCTCCCGAGCTCCTCGAGGTTCACCGTCGCCTTGAGTTTGGCGAGAACGTCGCGGAAAAGCACGCCCTTACTAACCGCGTCCGGCTGTAGCGTGATGACTACAGCCGCGGTTTTTGGGGCACGCAGCTTCGCCGCGGTGCTTCGCTTCTTGTGCCGGCCGGCGCTTGCGCTCGGCCCGCCTGGCCTTTTGAGCCGCCTTTCGCCCCCTCTGCTTTTCCCCAGCCACGTGCCAACCGTCTTCGGCCTCGGGAGGCTTTGGGGGCGTAGGAGGTGTGGGTGGCGGGTCCGCCACTGGCACCGACGCTTTTGCCGCTGCCGCCTTACCCTTTTTTTTGGGCAGGCGCTTTGCCCTTTTTCTGGGCAGGCACCTTGCCCTTCTCAGAAGGTGCCCGCCTTGCCCTTCTCAGGGGATGCCGGCTTGCCCTTCTGGGGGTCAGCCGTCTTATTAGCCGGCAAAGGCGCTGGGTTCACCGGAGCCGGCTTCCCAGAGGGCTTCCTTGGAGCCGCCGGCCGCAGCGGAGAGGAGACGTGGCGGATTCTCCAGCTGCTAAGCATCTGGTACCACCCTGGGGTAATTCTCTTTCAATAGTTCCGTCCATATTTTTTGTTCCTTTTAAAGGGTATGGTCCCTGTCTCTCCCATCCTTTCTCCCTCCGCCTACTCGCTGCCCTCACAGTCACGTCTGATGAGCAGACGCGAACCAGAGAGCAGCAAGAAGATAACCTCCTTCGACAGGCACACCACCCGAAAACCCGAACACTGTTCACATCTCCGGTCGGTGCGCCCCTCGCGTGTCCCTCTTTGTCTAGTCTCTCACACTTGGACCTTTCCGGCATGAGTATATCTACCGGCAGAGCTCCAAGGATGACTGAGACACACAAGCCCCACCACGACGTCAATGTGGGGACACTCCGGTGGGGTCAACGCATCCCCTAGCATAATGTTTAAAGAGTGCTACATTGAGTCGCATCCCTGAACTAAATTCTAAAGAAACAAAACTCACTTTTCTAAACACGTTTGAAAATAAAACCTATTACTACAGCAGACAGTAAGTTTTCGCAGATTAATTTCCAGCAGGTGTACTATGAACAATTTATTACCGTATGCCAAGTGCCAACCGTTACAAAATGTACAGCGAAGAAACTTTACGGAGCAAATAAATTATATATCTATGTACATTCGTGTACATATTTACTAGTTGGTAGTACAGTACTGCGAATTGCCATCTGGCTATGAAATGACTTTGTCTGCTATTTCTGGAACTTTGAATGCAGCGAAACTGCTAATTCTGTTATGTAATGTTTGTAATGTGTGATTTAGATACCATCTGGTGAATAGTAGAGAGTATATAGGTGTAATTATTGCAGGATTGTCTTATGTAGTTACCGTAAACGTAAGCCATATCGAATCGTCTTATTTGCGTACAACTGTCAATGTTTTGGTTTGTTAGCACGATTGTTGTCAGAAGTCACTCTTGCGACTATTACACCTATGAGGCAGTCAAATATTCTTAATTTTATAATGTTAGTCAAGATTCATAAGGACATAAGGAGGCCAGTACAGTTCCTTAGAATTAAAACATACATTGCCTTTTTTTTTGGGTTTCGGAAATCATCATCTCCCGCGGGAGGGTCAGACTTCTACTGACTAAAAACCACCCATGTTCCTTCTTAGCCCTTTATGCCGAGGCAAAGGTATCTCATACAATATCCCGCAGCCACATCGGGCGTCGGCCATTGCGGGCCACTTCCATGTTGCTGACATCTCTTTGCGACGCGCGTGGAACACGAACGCGCCGACGACACAGCCTTTTTCGATTTTTCGATTGATGTTGTCATAAAACTGACGGACGGCGAGCTAGCCCATTACTCACCATCCACAGGCCCTCGTCTACGGTGGCCGGAAGCAATCACGTGGCCCCCGACGCCCGGAGCTTCTCCCGCGGCGGCTGGGACGAAAGGTTCTCTCCCTCTCACGTTGCGCTACCTTCTTCGCTAGCATCGCTGCTCCGCAGAAGGAGGCGAGGACGTCCCAATCCTCCTCGCCCCGGACCATGGCTAGCACCAGGGCCGGACGCGAGAGGTCACCGCCGCCGATCGCAGCCACGAGAACACGGCGGGGCTCCGCTCAAGCGGGAAACACTTCCACGGTGTGCTCCACCGTGTCCTCCGGCCGATCCTCACAATGGTGGCGTCCGGGCGTTTCCTCCCACCTGATGATATCGTGGCGTGCCCTGCACGGGGTTGCGACAGTCGCTTTCTCCATGTCGCCATGAGATCACACCGGAGGTCTGTCCGCTACGCAGCAATTTGCCACAGCAACAGTATTGTCGTTGAAAATGCCAAAACTGTGTAAGCGTGCGTCTTGCGTGAGCGCTCGATGCGGACTGCGACCGCGCGATTATGTGGCCAGCCACTCGCGCTCGTATTGCCGGTCCTTTGACTCGCGCACAAAAGCCGACAAGTGGGCAGGACGAGGAGCATGACGTGCGGCACGACGAGTAAAGTGGTCACACTATGTCTCTGCCTACTTTCCTCGCTACTTCCCATGCCACTCGTCGAGTGTGTGGCGGCCGCACAAGAGACAGTCCCCAAAAACGCCTACCCTTCGACACTTCCTAGTGTTTTAGCTGGAAAGAAGAAGTGGCGGAACAAACTCCCCAGCATCATTGGTTCTTCTTCTTCTAACCTAACATCTTTGGCTGTTGGGTTAGAAGAAGAGGCAATCACTATAAAGGCATCACCATTTGTAACAGTCGTATTTGGCAACACTTGAAGTCGATCCGATGCTTGGAAGGCGCTATAAGGACGTCTTAAATGGCAACACCATGCAGGTTTGAGTCATGTTTCTGCATTGTTGACGCTCGGCCGATGTTCAGCTACATTCTGAAACTGCGACACAAGTGTATGACACACATCTCACAATTTGTATGTCGCTGTTTTCATCAGAGTTCACAGAAGAAAAATGACAAACAAACCGGTATTCGGTAGTGGTTATATGGACAAAAAAATTACCGATTCCGTTATTTCTGTAAATTGATTTCTATAAACACGTCAAAATGATTTGTTTTTATATAAATTCGACTACTCTGAGAATAAATCGAGAGGGTTACGATTACGACCTCTATTAAAGTCCAGTCCTAACTTGGTAGAATATTGTGGTGTGACCGTCGGAGTGGCAAGTCATAAAGGTCCTGGTCTCGGTTCGAACCCAAGACACGCACCTCTGATTATTCGGATTCATGTGTTTCCTTGTAAAATTATCACTTGCTTCGGTGAATGAAAACATCTTGTGCAGCATGCTTAACACAAAAATTGTCTATTATCAGACGGAATGTAAAGCTAAGTCAGTAACCGATAAAGTAAGAAAGATTTGGTACGTTCATGTAAGGAGCATGCAGATGAGTATCTGAGATGGTCTTGCGTAGATCCGGTTTGAGTGGGGCTGTCCAGTCCGTCCATGATATAGATATAATAAATAAGGTCCACGCATTTGTCCAGAAATCGTGTAGCTCAGTTTAGAACTTCAACTGAAATAATAACTTTCCCTATAATTATTTTTATTAATTTAAAAGTGCTTGTGCTAAAAAAAACATGTTTACAAGAACAGTATGAAAATAGGTCATGTTGACTAGGAAAAATGTAATTTGCTCAGAATGGTCTGGGTCACTCAGATACAAAATATGTTCCTACTTTATGAATATTTTCTGCCCTGAGAATATTGAAGAGACTTAGATACCAGATGTATTTTTTTTCCCAGGCTGACGCCTTTTTAACCGACTTCCAAAAAGGAGGAGGTTCTCAATTCGTCTGTGTTTTTTATATTTTTGTTATCGGATATTTCTGTCATATATAAACCGATTTTCGAAATTATTTTTGTATTCAAAAGAGTATACTAATATACTCCCGAGGGACCACCTCGGGAGTATACTCAAGTCATTATCAACAAGTCAGGATCTGATGATGGGATCCTAGGGAAATCGAGGGCAACTCTCTCAGATTTTGTAGGCACATGTTACGTTTTCCATATATTTTCTAAAGCTGTTCATGTATTTGCGTCTAATAATCATAATCTCATGTGGATGAGCTGATGATGGAAGGTAAAACTACTCAAAAAAAAAGTGAAAAATAAACTTCAGAGAACATTTGTTTGTTTGATTTCGGTTTTTTTGCCACCGACTTCAAAAGTTTATTTTTAAACTTTTTTGAGTCTTTCGAGTTTCTTTTTTGAGTCGGTTTTATTTTGTAGAAGTGTATTTATTTTTAGTAGTAATAGGTATTCTATACCAATACTTACTATGCATTTAACATTCAACCAAGAAACCAAAGCCGTAACCTACAAGATTCTCTTTTAGAGTATTTTTTTTTTGTTTGGCAGAATTGTACTTACCTACAAATATCAACGACAAATTAGCAATTTTGTTTAAATCCCATGAGAAATGAGCCTATTGCGTTTTACCGGGCACAAAATCAAAGACCAGGCTGCCACAGGGAACTTCCTTAAACAAAAACCCACACTTTAACACTTTGTGCAACCTGGAATTAGCATCCAAGAGCTCATGATTTACTTTAAACCAACCAAAAAGCCTTCGTTCTTTATTTTTTCTTCTTAATAAATTAGGATAAAAGTTCAAAATCACGCCAACCCAATCGTAAAAATCGACTTACGTACAAAAGATTACAAGACAGATAAACACATTGTTTCTTACAAGAAAATAGCTAAACATTGACCATGTTAAAACCGCCCACTTAGCCGCAGTCCCCTAAAACACTAAAAGACTTAGTTTGTCCCCGGTCAGAGCACTAATACAAAGTAAAGTAATCCCACATTTTATGACGTAAAGCTGCCAAATACGCGGCGGCCGAAATATGCCAAACAAGGTTGTGGTAAACTAGCCGCTGCAAGACGAAGTTTTAAATGTTTGAATTTAAACTGTTTTATGATACTGAGTGCTGCATACAGAATTACAGATGTAGCTATCTGAGGAGTATTGTGAGTTGAGAGTTTGTAAATGAATGTGTACAAACTGCATTACAATCAGCCTTGTTGGAACACAGGCTCTTTGAGAGGGAGTGAGGCGTAATCTATTTGTAATCGTAACAAACCTTGGTTGAGGGATGTCAGCTGTCTTTGAATCTCCTGTCTAGGACACACTTATTCCTTCTTCCTTAAAAATCATTCGTTTTTTTTTCTTTTTTTTAAAGGTTGCCCCACACTACGAATTTCTCGTGTATCGTGAGTGCGTTTACAAACATTTAAACTCACATACACAAATACCCAGAACCGGAACAACTATCTGTGGGCCATACAAATATTTGTTTCGTGTGGTGATCGAACCCGCGACACGCAGCGCAGCAATCCGATCGCTCAGCCACTGCGACAACAGTGTCGTCTTTTAACTGTTTTGAGAGGTTACGACTCATCATCATCATAATCTGCCTATCTTTTACCCAACCATGTTGGGGTCGGCTTCCAGTCTGACCATATGCAGCTAAATATCAGTCTTACATGCAGTCTATCTGATCTCCACAACCCAGTCAGTACAGTATACCTCTTGGAAAGACTGGTTGTCAGACTCTCGTTTCATTCATTGACTAACTTTAACCTTTTATTTGTCTTTCATTGGCCTTTCAACTTTCGATCGACTACCTAATTGTAATATTTTTAAGACTTCTGACCCGAGGTAATTAAGCAAACACATCACCATTTGACATCGGCTGATTTCATTTTCTACAGATCAATGTTATCGATCACCGTTGGCCGGGTAGATTATGGTAATTATGCATATATTCGGCAGATTGTAAGCAGAGACAGGTATTACACTTAAAGTTTTCTCATAAATGTGCCCTGTGGAAATAAATAAGAAATATTTACTAGTAGCAACACATGCCACATATATTATAGATGGTGGCAGCAATTCTCAACACATTACGAGTCTCACGGTTGCAGCAAATGTACCCGGTTCAGCATAGGTGGCAACGGGTGCCCGGCTAATGTTATCTAGGATATGTAAGTCTATGCAGTTTGTTCAAAATCTCGGTAACTTACGTAGTTTATTAGCTGCTTGTTGAATCCTAGAAAGAGCTGGTAATAATAAGTAACCATGATTATCAAATTGATTCATCCTCTGGTTACAATCAGGTAAGGAGGACTGGTTCTGAAAGAAAAAATTAAAGAAGATGAGAGAAGAGATGAATGGATTGTGTGAGGGGTGATATGAAACTGAAAGGAGAAAATGATACCGTGACGTCAGACAGGGAAGAATTAAAAACATGTTGTGTCGTCTCCAAATAAAATCTGACAAAAGCAGGAAGTTGATGAAGAAGGACTGGTTTTCTTCATGACATGATTCTGAAACAGTCAAAAAAGTTACTTATCTAACATCGATGAACATTGGAATACTTACAACTGTTTATTTGTTTATAATCAACATTTCGATTCACCACGAGAATTTCTCAAAATGGCTACCATCTCATTAGGCGACAAGGCTGGTATGAATGATGGATCAAAGGGATGCTCACGTGAAGTCGCCACTTTTGGCTCGAGTGGTCGTTACCTACCCGAGCGCACTCTTATGCTTTGACTCCCTTTTTAACATTCTTCATTCTGAAAAACGCAAAATTGATTACGTAGAGTTCAGATCTATTTAAACTCATTTAGATGTTCCAACAAGGTACTGAGTTACTCGTTTTGAAAAGTCAATAAGTTGAAGAATAGTGCATGATTGATTATTGTTTAAAACTGTGTGGCTGCCTCGTTGCTGGTGAGGTTGAGGTCTTGGATTAGATTCAATCGGGCCAAGTTCTTTGTGTTTTTCCATAGAAGCCTCAATAAGATGGTAGGTAATAGTTTCGCCCCATATTACATAGCACTTAAAAAAATCTGGTGAAATACGTGAGTACCTACTAAGTGCCGTGCTAAGCTCAAAAGCGGTATCTTTAAAACAAGTAATGTTGATTATACGGCATCACAAACTACCTTAAATAAATACGCATCTAAACAAAAAAGAAACTAATAAGCAAAAATAAAACAATCCGTAATGTGTGAAATACAATTTTCTAGCTGAAAACTGACTTTTCACGAGATACCGCTTTGTGTTCAGCACAGCGGTATGTAAACCTCTGCCTGACCCTTTCGCGATTTCAAGCGTAACGCAATGCTGCATGTTAAAACAATGGGCTAAGCTATCAAGAGGTTTGATAGCACCTGTAAAGCCTTGAGATTATTTGGTAATTTAATCCACTTGCAGTGTTCCCGTGTTTGTTAGGCATCATATCCGAGCTGATGTGCAAACTTAGCCATCACCTAACGAGTTCGGAGGCATGTTTGAGTCTTGTTGCGTCGCTCTGTTGTTGTTTCATTCACTCTCATCACGACGATAATGAGTGTTGTAGTCAGTGCTTCTTTGATATCTACCTATGAGCTAAGTTGGTGTCTGGATAGGTAGATCGTCGTATTATCTCTAGTTTATTGTACACCAAAACTGTGGTTCACGACTTTTTTATGGTTAGTAGCTAGCTGTGCCTCGAGACCTTCATCCGCCTGAAAATAAAAATACTACTTCCCTATCTGGATTTTGTTAATAATTTTAAGATTTTAGTTATTTTGCATGGAAACCGTTTCAGAGATTAGTTGGAACACACAAGATACACTGGAAACAACAAGGGTTTTTGGGGGGCATGAGGAGCAGGGTGTAAAGTTCCTCATCCCCATAGAAAAGGGAGGATCCTCCAACCAGACGGGTGTTGTGTCTGGTGGGCTAACTGCCCGACATCTGTAAGTCGGGATTTTCTATATATGCTAATGTGGCGGATAACTTTGATAGCGCGATGCAGAATTGCCAATGTTAGTTCGCATCTGTTGCGATAGATGGCGCTGTCGCCACATCACTCCCCTCCGAGACCGGAGGTCGATTGCAGGCTGAGTCTTGATGCTTGCCAGGCCAGTAGAGGGTTCCAGTGAGTCGGAACCGGATGCCGCATAGTTCACGGTGAGTCGGAACTGTCTGCGGTGATACCCCAGTGAGTCGGGGTGATGCTGCGTGTGCTCCAGTGAGTCGGAGTGTGCAGTGCTGCGTAGTGACTGGCTGCTGCGTCGACCAGGAGAGAAGGGCGGCCCTGCTTGTTGACCGGCCGAAGTGCAGTGTGCTGTGCCAAGGTCGCTGATGAGGCTGAGGGTGATGACCAGGAATGCGCTTCCGCTGCATGCTGGTGGTCAGGATACCCGATGAAGCCGTAGTTGCTGGCTGACGGTATGACTCGCTGCTCGAAGGCTTGAGGAAGTGATGATATTGAAGAGTTGCACGAAGGCTGCGCTGACGTTCATGCTCGGGGTCACCAGTTTGGGGGGCATGAGGAACAGGGTGTAAAGTTCCTCATCCCCCATAGAAAAGGGAGGATCCTCCGACCAGACGGGTGTTGTGTTTGGTGGGCTAACTGCCCGACATCTGTAAGTCGGGATTTTCTATATATGCTAATGTGGCGGATAACTTTGATAGCGCGATGCAGAATTGCCAATGTTAGTTCGCATCTGTTGCGATAGATGGCGCTGTCGCCACAGGTTTTTTTTTGTTATAAGTACCGTAAAAACTTTCATATGAAATCAGTGAAAAGCCGATATTTTGATATACAAACATACACTACAATTTTCTTTATTTATATAGATGCCAACCTAGCCGAATTTACCAGGTCGCGTTTTAAATGTCGTTTTCTTAAATTATTTGATGATATTTGATGTCATCAGGTAACTAATAATAACTAATAATCTGTTCACAGAGAGCGTTGAAACAAAGCATTTCAATGAAACCACAGCTAGTTTATTAGAGGTTCTCACAAATACTACATTAAATTTAATTTAAAATCCTACGTCAAATTGAGAAACTCCTTATTGCGCACGTGATAAGGAAAAGGTTAGTGAGTTGTAAAGATAAGAAAATTTAATTTTGAAAAACTGCCTCTAAGCATTTTTTTACAAAAATCATGTCGTGAAAATGAAAATGGTTATTATCTGGCCTTCTAATCTTGTTTTTCGATATGGGATTATTAACCTTCAAGCTTCTGCGGTTATAGACGAGGAGCCTGAATTTTGCGTACAGAGAGTACTATTAAGACGTCTTGGAATTGCAATTATAGTCGGAGAGTGAATATTGACAATGAGCTGAGCCGGAATAAATGCCACAGACAGGCTGTTTTCTTGGGATGGTCGTTGGTAACTTTTAGGATGTCTGATCGTGCAGCCGAGGGACTCATAAAATGAGATTGGCTCAATCGACGACGGTTTATTGACTTATTAAATCGATCTTTGGCTCGAATTCTTGCTGAGAATCGTGTGCAGGGATTTCAATTTTGTGTATAAGTATCCACGCTACAAGATTTTACGTGTTTCTGAATTTATTTGTGTTCTTATTTGAAACATTGTATTTCCAGCTTTGCATATTCAATGGAGACTATTTCTTAAAACGAAGTTTCGATAATACCAAAATATTGGTCGGAGGTGTACTTATTTCAGTATGCACACACATCCTGTCCATAATAAAATTAGTGGTGTTGCGGTACGGCATCGGCCTTAGGCTCCTAAAAGCAACATCAACTTTTTAGCGGCAAAGCTTAAAATTGCTTCCAGAATTTTAACCGGGCTCTCGGCCGTGATCCGGCAATTTTTCTGTTATATCCGGACGGCAGCCGTCCAGTCGGTCCACGCCCGTGGTATGCTAGCACATTATTAATTACGATCTGCCAAAACGTTTAATATTTAACCGGAGTGCAGGATCGCCTTCAACCGCCCAGCTTTAATCTCCACTTAATTCCCCATATTTCGGCATTTCCAACATTTATACGTTACGGAAACATATTTTTATTTTTTGTATGATTACAGTCCGTGTAGCGCTAGTGGCATACATTAACATAGGTTTAAGCTGACATGGGTGATGTATTCTGATTTTTGGGTTTATTAGTCATTTGCATTAGTTGGCATCTTGCATGAGTTAAGAATGAATTTACTTTCTTTGACTTACTAAAGACATTGGTTGTGAATCTATTTAGAAGTAAGACGTATTTAAATTTCCGGTACAGAGAGCCAAGCTTACGGATTTTCTCTTTACAAAAACATAGATTTACCTTTTCCCAATTTCGCTTATAGGATTATTCAAACACGCTGATTCCCTACAGCGTTAATCTTTATAGTTCCGAGTGCTGCATGAGAAAGAAATAAACTAATATGTGTGCAAAAGAATAGTTTACATAGCATCGATCTAACTGGAACGCTCTCGAATGCAATATCCGCTTTTAAACGAGTTTTTGGTTCAAAAAACTATTCGGTCTAGTTCAGGTAAACGTTAGAAACGAAATACGATACGATTCGTTTAACTACTATTATTCGGAAAACTGAAATATGTAAACGTGTCGGTTTATTCAGTTTTGTTTTGCCTAACTTTAGTTAGACCTATTATATAAAGTGGAAGGTATTTTAAATAGTTCTAAGTTATTGTTTTCATTAATATTTATAGCAGCAAATTAAGTCAAATTAGAATTACTCATTAGCTTTAGTAATAAGCTAGATTGTATTTCTTATGATGCAAACGTATTAGGACACATCATACAAAAAAAAATGCTATTATTTATTGCTACAGTTTCTTATGGGAAAAACAAAGTAAGTTTGCCTCCCTAACACAGTGAAGGTCGTAACGTTATTTTTGAGCGATTAAAATGTGTCAGACGACTGTGACATTTTATGTTTACTGCTTATCCCATAAGGGAATGTGCGTGAAGTTATAAATGAACCAGAAGGCGTCCACGTTTTCAGTTTATTTGACCCTCGTCACTGAGGCAGTCAACATTTTAATGTTTGAATCTAAACGAACTCATGTTTTACTTATCGCACCTTCCGGGGCTTAATATTTGAAGAACGGCTTTTTTCTGCCACGCTTTTGACTGTCTGAAGTTTAATTTGGTTCAAGAGATTACAGGAAGGCTGGTTTAATTGAAACAGTTCCTAATGGGCTAAATGCGATAGTAGGTACTTACAGTAACAATTTATGTTAATTGTCTGGTAATCCGCTTAGGTGCCTACCCATAGCGAGTGGTAAATGGTAATATTGTTATTTATCTGTTGGGATTTAAGTAGATATTATTTTAATTTGGCTACCTTGTCGATCTAGTAGTCAACCACGACTCCTGAGCATGTGGTCCTGGGTTCGATTCAGGTCAGTTAATGTTATAGGGTTTTTCCATCCGAAGTTTTCCAGTAGCAGCTACAGAGTCTGGATTTGTGCCCAGTTAATGGCAATAGGCTTGCCCTCTATTACATGGGATTTGAAAATATTTTTCGAGATAATATGGGTGCACAAAATTAGGTACACTTCTGCCCAACCCGTCGGGGATGCGTGGTGTACAGGCGTGATGTTATGCCATGTGTTATTATTTTAATCTATAAATATTTTATACAAAAGTCGAAACTTATTTATGATCGTGTTACAAAATACAGGAAATCAAGTGCAACTATTTTTAGTCGCTTATTCATTTTTGAAAAGAAACATTAAACTTCAACAACTAGTTTCAATCTTTTCACAAATACGAAATATAAAATATAAAATTGTAACATTCTGTTTTTCTTTTCTCCATTTCAGAGACATTCAACTGTTTAAAAAGTATATTTTTGCATTTTTATTCGCTCTGTAAATTTAAATTACTTGTGAAAGCTACTTTTTATTCAATCAAAGTGGCTCTTTTGAGGACTATGAAGTTTTTGTCGTCTAGCGTAAAACTGAGAAAAATGCGACGAACAGTAGTGCCTTGAAACGTGGTGTGTAAGAATAATACAGAAACCTTTAACATCATATTCATTGATATAGAATAATTATTATATTATTAATACTTCAACTGCATGAAGACATAAGCGTTTTGTTCAAATAATTTTATTTCATTACTAATGAATGTTACATAACTTAATTATTTCAGTAATACAAGGATTTATATCGAAAAGCCACAAAATAAAAGCCTTTTGAGAACGTGTCGACGGCAAAAATTCACGGAATTATCTATCCACACACTTTGTGGAGTTTTATCAAAAGGTAAAGTATTAGAGCTGGTTGTCTCTGGTGTATTTTTTGTCGCGCGACTATTTCTCCTGTATCGCGGGTGCGTTTACAAACATTTAAACCCACATACACAAACACCCAGACCCGAAACAACTAGATATCTGTAAGCCATACAGGCATACATATATATTTGTTCCGTGCGGGGATCTCACCTTCTACACTCAGCGCAGCGGTCCAATCGCTCAGCCACTGCGCCAACCTTGCCGTCAACCGACGTCGTGTCTACTTGTAACAACTTTAATTTTTTAATTTTAATTGTAATTTTTTTTTGTGTGTTTATAGCATCGGTTTGGATACTCTGTAATGTTGCTATAATTAATATTAAATAAATAAATAAATAACTGCCAAAGACACAAATAACAGCCGAGACCAACCGTTTAACTTACTTTCTGAGGCATGCAGGAAATTTGGTATGTAAAGGGTGGTCACTGATCCAGGGACCAACCTTGGCAGGCACAATTTAACCTAAAGATCAACACGAGTGACCGTTATTATTTACTCACAAGCTCCAAACGCACGAGATGATAAAGGTCGAATTCTTTGATATATTCGATCAGTTCGAAGTTTTAACAGGTGTCGATCTTTTCGGTGCTGAATAATTGAGGCGTGTCCGAAGATACACACGGTCCTCCGACCTTCTAATACGACGCTAAACCACTGTTAATATATTTATTACTTCGAAACTTCTATCTAAATCTGATAGTCGTAATTGACAGTTGAATGTGGTGCTAGTATATTACAGTGAATAGATAACCTCGTGGTTATCTATTCACTGTAATATTGGTATTTACTTTGAGAGGGCAACTACAGATGCGTGTCTCAAATATACAGTGCGTTGATTTTATTTCTGTATTTTTGCTACTTTTACACACCCATAATATCACGCCTGTAATCCCCGATGAGTCAGGTAGAGGTGTACTGAATAGTATTCTGAGAGATTGGACTGCTGCGCTGCGTGGCCCGAGTTCGATCCCCGCACGGAAGAAATATTGCCTACAGATTGCTTTTTCTGGTCTGGGTGTGTTTTTATATGTGAGTTTAAATGTTTGTAAGCGCACCCACGATACAGGAGAGATTCCTAGTGTGGGGCAAAGTTTAAAAAAAAATCCATACTACTTTCATTAACGAGTTATATAGATCTGCACTTCTAATGAGACTTCCTCTTTAAAGTTTATTTTAGATTTTCTCTTTTAAAAACACTACGATGACCTACACTCCTTTAAAAACCAAGGCACTGTGCTACTCGTATTGAATTTTTAACAGACTGAACTAATTGAAATGAGCAGCGATATTTCAGGATTTGTACGCGGGGCTACATCTGAAAGCCAACTCTATTTTTTATGTGACCCTACTCGAATAAATCTCTAAGAAAACAGCTTATATAGAATATATTTTCCTTCGTGCCCGGGGCTTAAGGTTTTAACAAAACCAAGTTAGAATGATTTGTCCCCACTATCCGGGAGGTAGGGTCGGATGAGCATGGTGTTATTTAATAAAGAAAGGAAATGACGTCATCGGTGTAGTAGATAACGTTAATTGCTAATGAAGTTTTACAAGAAGATACTTAAGTATCGGAAGGGTACTGTTTACAGCCTCATTGGTGTTTCTCTTGACGTGTGATCGTAAATTTTTTACGTCGCGATTGAATGGTCCGCCCTTAACTAAAACAGGGAATAAACTTTCATGATTCCAGTTTATGGTACCATTCGTGTTCATTTTATAAATGATGTGCTTTAGTATTGCTCTTTATCTGTTGTCTTTTATTTAACTCATTTTTTTTTCATTATGGTACTGATTTATACAGGGTTTTGCATTTTCTTCTAAATTCAGATTGTCATAAAATACATAGATAAATATCAATTTGAATTACGGTACCTGGTCAGTAATAAAAATACGCTGTTTTGAGTACTTCCAAAAACGGTACTTCAGAATGTCCCCCGTTCCGTGACTTAGGAAATAAGAAATTATAAAACAATTATTAAACGTTTACGTTTGTATTTGTGGATGGAAAAGTGTGATTATGAGGCAAGAATCAGACGGGCCATGTTTTAACACGGATGGTTCACATCTACCGATTTACGTTTACCAGAAAATTAAAATTACGTACCCATTTTATCATATTTTTTGTCGAGAATCATTAGTAGGTAATGTAGGTTTAAGTAATTATACCTGTATTTACTATAAGTTTTTGACCGTTGTTTTTTATATAGTAATCATTCCCATCGATTTTCTGTTAAGATTTCCGTAATGTCTGTCATTTGTAGAGGAGTGGGCCGTTCAACGTAACATTTTACCAGATGTTTGGCAGAAAAAGGTAGATATCACGTCTTCGGTTTATTGCACGTTCGTTACGTTGCTCATTCTTCGTGACCCGGTGTTTCGATATACGTGTCCGAAGGGTACTGGAGAGTAGACAGTCAGTCGGTCAAATCGGACTCCACTTATTGGGAAAACAAAATGAAATACGTATCCAGACCACAACTAATTGAAGAGGACTAGAATTATTAATGCACTACTACTTACTGTGTTAAATCAAAAATCCTGTCGGTATTAAAACTAAACATAACATCACGCATGTAATCCCCTAAGGGTACGGCAGAAGTGTACCTAATAGACACATTTCGCCAGTTATATTTTTAATACCCATGTAAAACGGGCGAGCCTATTGCCAAATATATTTCCAATAATAGAATTCCTGATGGAAAAACCCAATAACATTTTGCCCGACCCTGGAATCAACCTCAGGACCTCATTCTTAGTACTCGAACAACAAAGGAGTCCAACATGATCATCATCATGATTGAAACTACTGTAGTAAATAAATCGCATAAGTAAGTCTTACACTGCCCAAGTGAAGCCTAATACAATCATAATACAATTGACCCAGTACTAAACTATTCGGTAGCTGACCCGAAATCCGTAAATAAATATATTGTCTGATTATATTGGTAAGAAATACTACTTACTCTTCACGGAGAAAAATAAGTAACACATAACACAACCCAGAACTTAATTAAAAATTGCACTGAAGAACAAAAAAGGAATAAATAACACAGCAGTTAAAAAACATATATCATTAAAATAAATCCACGAGGTTTCGGCCATGTATTTCGAAACATATTGTAAGTATATCGTCAAACTGTCGATTAAAATCTGATATATTCAGCCGCCGACTACGACGTATCGCAACAACTACGTGGGCAAAATTTTGAAAGCTGGATGTGAGACATTGTGTGGAGCTCGTGTGGTTGAATAATAACAACTACCTACTCAAGTCGATCTTCAGGTTAAGACGCACTTGCTTGTTCCGTGGATGGGTGTCCGTGGGACCCATTACATAGCGAGTTTTATCCGTGCTTCGGAAAGGACGTCAAGCCGTTCAAAATCAAAATCATTTATTCAAATTAGGCTGATAATCAGCACTTTTCGAACGTCAAAATTTACTTTACTCTACTTATTTACAAGAGACAGTCCCCCAAAACGCCCACCCTTCGGCACTTCCTAGTGTTGTAGTAGCTGGAAAGAAGAAGTGACGGAACAAACTCCCCGTTGATGCCGGCTGTCATTAGTAGATCTTTGACAGACGTTACAGTTACAGGTCGGAAAGTTTGACAGCTAGTCTTACCAAGAGGTATCGTATTTTTTAGTGGTAACTGGGTTGTGGAGGTCAGATAGTCGCCACATGTAAAATACTGATGTTCAGTTGCATCCGGTTAGATGCTGCTGATCGGCTGAAGGTGATGATGAATGAATGTGTGACATTATTGAAAATACAATAATGTTTGTTAAGTTGCACGGAATTTTTACCCGACTACGGCGAAGCCAAAAGGAAGGGTAATGGCAGTCTATGTATGTATGTATGTTTGTTCCACCGTAGCGCCTAATCTACTGAACATATTTTAATAAATGAGGTGTCAATAGATTCGTAAAAATAGCCCGGGTGGCATAGGCTATATAAATTCTTGTCGCATGCCACCTTGCTAATTCCAACTAGCAGCTGACTTCTGTATCAATGAGAACGCCATGAAGGCGCATCAGGTATCAGTGGCATGCGACTACGGCTGTCCTCTATAATAATTTTACTTATAATACGTTGAATTGAAATATACAAATTATCTACTTACTAGACGATTTTTCTTAACTTTTAAGACCGCGGTTTTATTAGTCTGTGATTTTATTCGTAGTTGGGCTTTTGTTTTTTAAACTTATTTTTTTTTACTTGAGTGACAATAGGTATATCACGAGTTAATATAGGTACGGGAACCACAAGTTCAAACACAGCTAGGTCATAATTATTTGGTCATGATCATTTGACGATTTCAGCATTTTTAATCATAAATCTGAAAATAGGTTAGGTCTTCTGTTATATAATTATAAACCAAATATGTTATTTTTTTAATTGTTTATGATTACCACGAACCATTTGGCATACATAAAGATATAGGTTACCAATGTTACCATATATAAAAAAGTAAGTTAAAATATAAACATCAAAAACACAACGATGTGTGATGTTGTAAGGTTTTATTAGACAAAAAGAAGCCAGTAAAATTGCCTTTGTACAGCAATCTATACACGTTGAAAGGTAAATCTACAGTTTTTTATTTTCTTTGGTCTCCTGAAAGCCCGTCTTTGCTCGGGCATAAAAGCTTGTTTTAAATATTGCGTCCCGATTTACCCTAATAAAGCCCGCTTACACATATTACCCAACATGAGAATTACTTTAGGGAAATACATATTTTCTGGATCAGGGAATTCTTTATGAAGCGGTGCTACATTAAATATACGCTTTTTATTATCTGTGCATGCAAATAGAAATGATTGTTGGTTTATTTATGGCGTTTGAAAATGTTCTAAATGTATTGTGCTGGTTTATAGGATTAAAGCATCATAAATCAATTTGAAATAGAAGACTGTGTTGAGCTCACTTAATTAATTTGATTGGCCTGGCGAACTGACTATTTATCTTATATGTACGTATGGATATCTGTGAAATTTTATTTTTAGTTCGTGTAGAACACGAACTAAACTTATCTTGCTTCTAAACTTAACTTTTACCAAATAAGAAATCTTCAATACTGATAAGTTTTCCGTCAAAAAACGCAACTAAAAAAGGTTAACAACATTTCAGCATAATCATAAGACCTATATAAGGCAATAAAAACACAACAAGTTATCCTGATAAGAATTCGTTATCTGTAAAGTTCAAAACAAACAAAAATTTAATATAAAAGGCGTCGAATTGACGCCTACAAAGGGCGCGTTCGGAGAGACCGGACCGTTGCTCGTAGAGGCGAAAACAAATTAATTGCTATCGGTTACGTTCCGATGTCGTAATTGCTTTGTTCTCGCGCGAACTGATCGATCAAGTGAAAAAAATTAATTGAAATGCTTGACAAACCCATGGACGCCAACAAAAAGAACCCTTTAATTGGATTTCAATAATATTTCATCTGTTTCAACACTTTAAACTGTATAACGGTTGATGTTTCCGCATCGAAAAACGGGAAAATGGCCGTTGTTTCGATGGAGTTCGTTATCCACGTTGATTTGTATCTTGTATTTTTTTAATGTGAAGTTTGCTTTTTTGTAATCTGTGTATGTTTTTTTGAAGTTTAAAGTGACGTTATTTAATTTTATACCATACCTACTCTAAAACGCTTATTTTATTTACGCAAAACAGTGAATAAAAAGGCCTTTTATTCACTGTTTTCTTTTTAATCACTATTTTGGTGTTTGAATTTGGAACACAAAAATATATCCGGTCTCTATTTCAATGTTTACACAAACTCCTTGCGCTAAGATTCGAAATTCAAAACTCTTTGGTGCAAATAAATTCTCGAGATTTGATTGGTCGATATTTGCGACAAGGAGTTTGGCATTAGATTAAAAACTGTTTTGTGTTCTTTCCTGCTTAAATAGAAAAAAAAATAGTGAATTGGCGCCATTTCAAATACTTACTGTGAATTGTACGGACACAAAGTTTAGTGTTACTTTATAATAAATAAATATTGTTTCACAAGTTGACCACCCTAATGATAATAATAAGAAGATTACGCTTAATTTCAGTCATTGCTCTAATTTTAATGTCCATTTCAATTAATGTAACAATTCTTATTTCTTGATTACATTTCTATTTTCGCTTAAATTATGTCTTTTCTCGTAGTGGTATGGTATAAAGTATAGTATGCAACTCCTAAATAAAGTACGAATTTATATCGAGGGCCATGAATCACTCGCGTCGTTCAGGATTCTAACAGTTGAATCACTCCCTGCGCTCGTGATTCAATCATTAGAATCCTTCACTTGCTCGTGACTCATCTACGGCCCTCGCTTTAAATCCGTCCTTTATTCACTAGTTGCATAATATACTATTATTTCAACATAAAAAAAAAATATGTCATAAAATAAAATAAAACTCACTAATAAGTATTTATCAAAGTTTAGTTAACGAAAATTTAATCCGACATAAAATAATTAATAATTATTAACTTGTATTTTGATAACGGGCCTTTATTTTTAAACCATCAAAAACTTATCCACAGATTGTTCAATCGAAAAGTCAAACCCACGTTACTTAAGTTTTAAGAATATTCTTGTTTCAGAAACTGATTTACCACTTTCCTTGGTTGTTTGAGCTGGTATACATAGCCTGTTCCTAAAGCTAGGTATATAAGTCTCCTGTGGATCGGGTATCAGTCTAGCGTCCAAATCTATAGCAGTGCTGTTTACTCTCTGAATTTGTATAGCAGGGGATGTCCGATTGGGATTTAGTCAACCGAGTGTTCTAATAGTACATTATAGTAACTGTTTTTGGTTTATAAACGCTTTTCCTATTCACTGTACATTTTCTTAGTTTTATTTATATGGTTGCGAGGGGTCCAATTTTGCTTTTAAACTTTCTGTGCCGCCCAAATATAAAAAGGATCATATGACGGCAGGAGAATGATGCAAGGGAACCAAGGTTACCGACTTAGCCTGAATAATTGTGTGGCAAAGTGGCAGTGGGCAGGGCACATTGCTCGCAGAACATGTGGCCGATGGGGCCGAAAAGTTCTGGAGTGGCGACCGCGACCCGGAACACGTTGTGTTGGAAGGCCTCTCACTAGGTGGACCGATGACCTGGTGAAGGTTGTGGGAACCCGCTGGATGAGAGACGCACGGGTCCGGTTAAGGCGACACCTGGGGGAGGCCTATGTCCAGCAGTGGACGTCTTTTGGCTGAAATGATGATGATGATGTAATAAAAACTTATTAAAATAAAAAACCGGCCAAGTGCGAGTCCTACTCGCACATGAAGGGTTCCGTACCATCGTAGTAGGGGAGTCGCTTTTTATTTTTTTTTTGTTATAGCAGCAACAGAGAGACACATTCAGTGAAAATTTCAACTTAAAAATATTTTTATTATATGATGTAACTAAAAATTTATGCTTTTCGCAATTTTTCCTTTATCTGTGTTATAAGACGTTGCTTCGTACCAAATTTCAAGATTCTGAGTTCACGGGAAGTACCCTGTAGGTTTTGATTCCCTTGCGAGTGTCGAAAATTTGCGGCATAAACGGGAGTATCTTTTGATCGCGTTGACTTAGAAGTTTGATTTTTTCACAGCTCCAAGAGACCATAGACTTGAGTATTTGATATGAATTTCAGCTTGATACCTCCACGCGTTCCTGAGAAAAAAGGTCTTGACAGACAGACAGACAGACAGACAGACAGACGGACAACAAAGTGATCCTATAAGGGTTCCGTTTTTACCTTTTGAGGTACGGAACCCTAAAAAAAAGAACTGTTTTTGCCTTATTATCAAATATTTTCGAGTAGCCTGTTGTGCCTCGGTTATCAAGGTGTAAAATGTATTGAACATTTCTGAAATCGTATGTATTTCCTCAACTTTAAACGTATGAATGGATCGGATATGTTATTGTTACCTACATGTATGCTTTTAATCAATCGGAGTGTCAAAATACAGAACATTTGTTGCAAAACCACTTCTCATAAACGTATAAAATTATTTTTACGTTTTATATTGTGTAAGAGTAAACTAAGGTTTCTTTTTATTTGTTTTCAGTTATAACCTTTACTTTGATGTTTCATAAATATACTTCAAACGGTTATAGGTTAAGGAATCCAAATTAAAAAACAAACAAAACATGAAATAACTTTACGCCTCCATCTCTTGGGGTGGAGGTGTAATACAGGTTACTGTGAACTGCGTACATAAACTTTTTTCGCTGAATAATATGAATGCATTTCTTCAGATTTGGACCTGTTGCAAGAATGTGTATTCTGATAAGTTACTAGCACATTACTTATTTATTTAAAACTCGTTTATTTCAAACTGCCTCATTGGTCTCGTGGTCGTAAGTGCAGCTGCTGTCCTAAATTTGATTTCCAGGTCAGTATTTTTTTTTCCTATATGTAATTTATCGGTAGCAGCCCGGTGCCTAGATTTGTGCCCGGTTTATAGCAATAGATATAATTATAGAGCAGTGGTGGCCCATTGGTGGCGGCCCCGACTTACGAACAATGGCAGACGCATTACTTTGTGTAATTTATTTCATCACCACTGCTCTCAAAAACGGTGAAGGAAAACATCGTGAGGAAACCGGCATGTCCTAGAACCAACAATTTGAAGACTTGTGACATCTAACAATCCGCACTGAGCCCGCGTTGTAGATTATAGCCCATTCCCTCTCAAAGAATCAAATCAATCAAATCAAAATCATTTATTTCAAGTTGGCCTACTTGCAGGCTCTTTTGAATAGTCGAACAAATACTAAATTTTAATAAGCTAATAAACTAAGCTACAGTCTCATTCACAAGGCATAATAACTGTCAGTGTACTGTAGTTGCCGATTCCAAAGCGTTGGTCTCATGAGAAGAATGGCAAGAAACTTCATGGACACTCTTTTAAATCATAATATTGTTACAAAACTTTGGTTACATCATTCATATTGAGATTGGTATATTATCATGTGAGAACGATGTAGCAAGATGTGCACGATAAGTCGACAGCAAAGCCAAAACGACGATTCAAAAATAATATAATAATTCAAACAAGCCGTGGCAGCTAAGAGTGGAGGCCTGTGTCTCAGCAGTAGGAACATTAATAGGCTGTTGATGATGATGACGCCCCATATTATTACGCTTCTCCCCAACTCTTCGGTCATTATATTCGTGATAGGTATAATTTAATTTTTTAATTATTTAACTATTCAATTTAAAACGTCTATAATTGAAGCAGTCTTTAAGCAAAAAATGTGTGATTAGGTCACTGTCGCTCCATCATGACTTGATACACTCCCAGTCATATTCCTTGCCAAGCTATGTACGTAATATGGATACCACTGAGTCGTATAGCTAGTTATGTAGGTACATAAGCCATTGCTTACTTACGCAAATCGCTCGTTGAATATGCAACACCTAGTTTAGGAGCTCAGTAAGCATGTGCTTAGACTATTAAGTTCCTACATCTCGGAGGGAATTATTTTATTCTATCCCCTTAAATCCCTTCAATGGGTGACATAGTTTACGCTGATACGAAACAATTATCGGGCTTTGATATTTTGAATATTGTTTACATATTATGAACCGACATTTACTGTCGTTTTCATTAGACGTTACTGGAATTTAGTCCTAGTAATTGATCCTTTAATAAAATTTTTGCTTGCGCTGGGTGTTCAGTACTTTATAAATGGTTTAAAATATATTCATTTTTCATGGCTGCCTCGTTGGTCGCGAGCGTAACTGCTGAGCGCGTGGTCCTGGATTTCATTCCTGAGTCGGGCAAAGTGTTATTGGGTTTTTCCATCAGGATTTTCATAGTCGCAGCCACGAAGGCTCGATTTGTGCTTGATTGATAAAAATAAAGGCGAAATGTGGATATACTTTTAGGTACACCTCTGCCTAACCCTTCGGGGCTACCGGCGTGATGTTTTGTTACGTATATATTACATTCATACGAATCCGCTGGGGTAAAAACTGGAAACTCCATCAACAGCACTCTATTGATATTAGAGGAATATCGCAGCAAATAAATAAATATCATGTTGTGCTCCAATATATATATATTGTGTGTGTGTATTTATATATATTGTGTATATTCCATTTGTAACAGCTTGTTAGTCCGCGAACATAACAACTGAAAAATGGATCGTTCAAACGTGGAACTAGAACACTCCTTTTATATATTTGACTAGGATTTGCCGTAATTGGCATTCTATTTGAAGTGGTCTCACGAGACTCGATTCGTACCCTCAAAGTTCCGTCTTCACAAACTATTATGATCAAGACTTCAGTTCGGTTTCAATATGGGAACAACATTAATATTGCAGCAAGTTGTACGCAAACTGGCGAGGAGTGTACATGTAGTGTTTAAGTGCAGTTTCATACAGGAAGGTTTCAACGCAGGGTGCGGGGGAGAGGCACGGAAAATCCAATTAGTTGGATAAACATCCGATTAAACTACACACTTGAGATAAGCTCTATTTACTGAGATGGTACACCCTGATGATTTGAGATATCACGTAAATTGTTTGTTGTATTATTATTATGACCGCGGGATTAGTTAACAAGTGTTCCGTGCATTTGTGTTGTTGACGAAGATCTTACGGGATAGACGTTGTCATTTAATTCAAAGACGTTAACATTTAAGTTTATTATACACACACTGCTGTGCCTGAGGTTGTGGGTTCGAAACGCAGGTCGGGTAAAGTGTTATTGAGTTTTTCCATCTACTGGGCTCGCCCCCAATGGCACCTAAACTGTGAAACAAACATAACTGGCTATATGTGTGTACCTCCTAATAAGTACACCTCTGACTAACCCTTCTTGGATTACAGGCGTGATGTTCCGTTATGTTATACACTTTAGTGTCTTTTTTTCAGTACTAAAGAAGACGCAATTTATAAACGGGATAGTTGAAGAACTTTTCGAATAAATAACTGCGTGTCTCCCGAACAAAACGAACGTCTTCCTTATATCGGATATCCGACCAAATTCTCATATTATTCTTGTTCTCGGCTATACCCGCATGGAATGTAAGACCCTCGTCAGGTTTTACCAAGATGTAATTCAATCTAGGCCTGGCCATCAATCTGTGAGTTCTCACGCATATATTTCTGTTGATTTGACAAATGAGAAGGGTGTGCTTGAGGTGGATGAGCTACCGACGCCTCGGAGCCGTAAAACTTTACCTATTGCTTTATGACTTTCGATTTGGAATGTCAATGGTTATCTTAGAAGAGTAAGCTAGTAAAAAATACAATATTATTGAGAAAATAGAATCTGTGTCAGTTATTCAGGTAAGTCAGTAAACCTACGCTGAATGTACCTAGATTCGGGAATGTGGGATTCTTTTTCATGATTTTCGGGACAGAAAAGGTCACGTTAAAGCGCACCGCTTAATATTTTTAATGAGATGGTTATATACTTTGAAATTCCAGTTTTTAATTAACTTCTTTTAAATCGCAGATATCATTAAGATTGCAATTTCTTGCTCAGGGATTTCCAAAGTCCTTGACTCAAATTCATTTTATAAGACATTGAAAAGTTTCAGTGTTTCAAGCGAAGTCGGTACAAAATATAATTATATTGTGTTGCAACTGACCTCCTTTGCAAGAAATTATAGTCCTTTGAAAAAATGGTGTAATATAGAATAGTTAAATAGTTTGTGTACTGGAATGGACTCCCAGTATGGCTGCAAAGTGAGCTTTTGCACGCATCTATCAATTTTGCACTTACCAATACGGTTTATGGAGAATTCTAATAAAAATACAGTCAATATCCTTTGTCTATCTATAAACTTATTATAAAATGAACGTCGATTTCCTTGTCTGTTTGAGCGATTGCGTTGTATTTTTTTAAATACTTAGAAGATTATGGATTTTGAAGCGGTATCTACTATCTTCATGTACGTCATATTAATCTCACACATAGTACATACACTCGCACATAATAGTATTATAAAGATAATTTGCTTGTTATGCTGTTTCTCCGATGCGTCATTAGTTTTAAACCCTTTCTCTTCACCCTTACTTTCCGTAACGGCAGTCGAACAAGCGATCACCCCAACGGTATGGGGAACAGTTTTTTCTTTTTTATAACAATTTGGCAATCCGTCTGTCAAGATGATTATAATAGACACTGATCTGACAGATTATTATAAAACGGTCTTAGTTAATAGAGTCCTCATTTGCCTAGCTTTTCCGAAGTATGTTGGGTTCGCTTTCCTGTCTAACCGAAAACAGCTGAGTATTATTTTTATTTATACGTTTGTTTTGCTCGGCTAGTCGGTCAGCCGGAAAATACTGATAGTACGGGCCTCAGCCAAGTGATTATCAGCTGGAGTAGATGAAGTTCGGTCAGATGCAGAGGATTGTATTGATGATGGTAGCGTATTTGAGTGCTGATGAAGATTTCCTGATTCACATTGCAGGAACTTTCTCACGAGTCTGCATGTGTTTAGTATCACTGCTTTTTGTAGCAGATGGAAGGTATTTGGAGGTAAACTAAGAGTATTAAGGGATTGGTAAAGTTGTTTGAGTATGACGCCTGTTGTCGACAGAACTATTGGTACTATTGTAACTTTTTGCAGATGCCAATTTCGGGTAATTTCGTCTTTATTTAATAATTCTGTCTGTATTTAGTCAGCTTTTCTGCTATTGTGGTCTGTAAATTATGATTATTATTATTCGTATTAACATGGAGCAACTGCTTATCTGACCTACACAACCCATTCAGTAATGGGTAATATGATACACTTTGGTAAAACTGGTTGTAAGACTTTCGGGTCACTGACTACCGGTTAGAATAGGGATTTTTACTGACTTAAAAAAATATGATTCTAATCAGTTCGTCTTTTAGATTATATTGGATACGTATTTTTTGTTTTATCAAATCAATAAAATTTGACGAAGATACAACGCGTCAAAGATTTGAGTGGGGGGTTGTGACGTCACTCACCGGTAAACAATGTCATACTAACTTAGAAAATGACGTCACATGAGTTTTCAAAGCACTGTATCGTCTTCATTGTTTGTTTACGTGAAAAAAGAAAATGTACGTGTCCAATATTTTTTGGAAATCTATCTGACGGACTAATCAGATATTTGATTGTTTACTACCCTATTGTCAAAGATTTACAAATGACAATCGGTACCAATAGTTTAACGTACTTTCCGAGGCACTAATGTATAGAAACACATATTTTTTATTGGTCAGCATTTTGCAAGAGAAAAAAGTTTTAAACCATTATTTTTTATGCGTATAGGGTAGATACCGTGTATGTATAGCAATAATTTTACTGAGATAGCATCTCTGGCTGTGAGTTCGTATGTGCACTACTGAGTTTGGAAGTGGTGGTCAAGCCTGAAACGTGTATGTTACACTAGGGATGTAACACACACGACGGACAAAAATGCGTTAATTTAAAAAAAAGTAAAATTAATTTGAAGTGCTAAGTTATCTTTCCACTCTTTTGAATATATAACTTACAAAACATTTCACTTAGTGCGCGCAGTCCAAATACGCGTAATAACTTCAAACAGTTGCACCCTGAGTTCATAACCGCCCCTGGCCGTAAATTACGCAACTCGCCCTCATTACGGCGGCCGCCCATCCGTGGATGATACGTGGGGTGAAGAGCCCTCACATTCCCTAACTGTCTATACCCTACACGTAGGTAGTCGTGTTATGAGTGGTGCACACTGCAGGTCGCGGAGTCAGCACTCGGACCCCTCACTAGCGCGAACGAACTGCCACCGCCTGCCATCAATGTTTTATATTTTAATATTGTTAATGGAGACACTCCTCTGCTAGAATATTTATTTTAATACATTAAGTAAGATGATGCAACATTGATTAACGACGTCACATTTCTTGTTTTCAATCACAGCTCTTTATTCTAATGGCGTATCTGAAGTTTCGAAATTTGTTTTACACTTCAATAAAGTTTTTAGTACAGAAAACTTGGTCCGAGCCGATACAATTCTTGGAGTTGAAACTGGAAGCGAATAAGATGAAGTTACCAGGATGACTTGAGAAAATTATGCAGTCTACGTAACCGTTAGCTAACCAAGATGCAATTTATTAAAACGAAAAATATGGTATAAAACATAAAGACTAAAAAGAGAGGTTCAATTTATAAGATTGGGTAAATCGGGCCTAACGTCTCTTATACGTTTCTTATGACAGACATATGCAGTCATGTTTAGGTTTAAATAACCACGAGCACAAATACGCGCATCAGCTTTTAAAATTTGTTTTTCTCCTACTGTATTCATTGTTATCTTATGTCGTTACGATCGTAGCATTTTCGAACTTATATTTTTATAAAATAGGTCTTAACTTAAAGTAGAAACTGTTGTTTGTGACTGTACATTATGCTTTGCGTACTACCTTGCACATGTATCAGTAGAACATTATAAATACTTTCCAATATTCTTAAAACCCTTTCCCGCACTAACTTAAGCTCTTAAAGTACCGGAAAAGAGCGCTAAGACAACAAAACAACGATATTGCTTACTTAATATTACTCTTTACAAAATAATATTTGTTATTTCATAATGGATTATAACTCAAGAGCAAGCTCAAATTATTAATCCGTCGATGTATTGGAATTTCTTGATTAATGAAAATAAATAGAATAATGGATTCTCTTAAGTGATTAGTTACAGTAGACACCCTCTTGCACATTGATATTAATTGTTTTTCTAGTTGTTGCTTGCGAATTTATTCGTAAGTAGAAAGTTTTATTCCCTCTACAACCCTTGTGACCCTCAAGGTTGAGTTCAGAAAATTTTACTTCATATCTGCACCCTCTTTGAAAAATGTTTCTGCTTTCAGTAATAGTGAAGTCAGTCAGTGGATTTGCTTTGTCTGTTAGGCCCGGTTTCCACCAAAGCGGAGAGGAGCGTAACGAGAGATGTGCAGAAATAGCCAATCACATTAGTTAGTAGCCTTAAGGTTTGGTTAACCGGAACGGTCAGATTGCGCACCGGCTGTGGACACAGCACACTGATAGATACTTAGGTATATTTTCTGTCAGAGCACTGTGACCAGGACCCCATCCCACCGAAGGTATGAAATGCGGAGGAGTTTAGATGCGTAAAAGCTATGGTGTATCCACCAAATCTGTACGGAGATCTGCATTGCGGAAAGGAGAGGAGATGTGATATGCGGTTAGCCCCTCGTAGCACACCGCTCACAGCACGTTGCACACAGCACACAGCAAACCGTACACAGCACACCGCTTACAACAAGCCACTCACCTCTTTTCTCGTCTCCGCTGGCCTTAATAAGATGATGATAAATATGATGATGATGAATAATATGATGATAATAATATAATAATAATATCATAATATAATATGATGCCTTAAAGCTAAGTGGATTTCCACTTAGTATTTGTCAGTATAAAACATATCTCCTCTCGACTTGTCTCTTCTTCACTTCGGTGGAGTGCGGCTCTAAAACCGTATTAGCGATTAGTTTATACCGGTTTCAACGAACCTTTATTCAGCCAGTTAATGTTTCATTCTTAGCTGTAGACTAATATGGTTCTCTCTTACCAAATCCAAGCGTAACTTAAGCAATCAATATATGCAAATAAACTTTAAGTTTTACGTTATAAAATCTCATAAAACTACCAAAAAATACAGAAAGTATTTGACCATAGGTATAGCTGTAGCGTTTGAAGTAGTCGTTAAATCAGTATTATTTACATGGGTTCCAAACTACGCGGGTTCGGCGCGTGCTTCAAACCTAACCTAATATGTTATTACGTGAAATAAAACGTGCCACAACGGTCGGGACGGCGAGTCACCCATATCGTTACCGTCGTACTTGCCTTATCGACGGCCGCATGAGCACGGAGCCTTAATTAAAATATACGACCGCCATTTAAGAATAATTTCGAGTGGAGCCGATATTCTTTCGACCCCTAAATAGAAATTTATACGAATTATTTCATTGAAATTTATTGAGAGGAGGTTGTTAGAATGTTAATAATGCACTTGTTACTTAATGTACACGTTTATAGGTCATCCGATTAAATGGTTTTTGTTTCTTACGTAACCTGATTCTTTCAGAGGGTGAGTACAATAAGTACTAAAAAGCACTGATTGACGCTTTGATAAATATTCTAAAGAAACAAACCATTTCTAATTAAGCGAATATAAAAGTCTCCTTAAAATTAAAACTAGGTACCAGACATCAAATATTAAAAATACCGTGAATCCCGGAAAATCCTTTTAAGTTGTACATTTCCCGAAACTCTTACTCGCAACAACTTTATTTACTTACAGCCGTGCAAATTATTGGCGCTGCAACTTAGTTTATTTGAGTAACAAAATAAGTTGGATATCAAGTTATAAGCTGATATTTTATACGAGGAAAAAGTAAGGATACTGGGCAAAGAGAAAATGGTCATTCCGATAACCATTAAGCGCATTGTGGATGGATAGAAACATGTTTGGCAAACGTTGTTGGCCAAAACATCAAATAAACAACTATCGTACAGCAAAACTGTTGGTTGTGGTTATAGCAAGACCTACGTTAAAAGGTATTTTTATATAGGAGAACTGGAGCTGGAATCCGCGTATTGATTACCCATTAGAGTTCGAATTTGGATTGGCACTTGGTTAGACTGGAAGCCAGCAACACCATAGTTGAGAAAAAAAGCTAGGCAGATGATGACTATGACTCAATGTGTGTGTGTGTTTTTTTTAAATTATTCTATTTAGTCCCACTTCTGGGCAAACGCCTCCCCCATTTCTTTCCAGCTCTCCCGGTGTTGTGCCTTCTCTGGCCAATCAGTCACGGACGAGTCCAAATCGTCACGCCAACGTTTTTTGGGTCTGCCTCGGCGACAACGACCGTCTTCAGGCACCCAGTGTGTCGTCACACACCTGGATTTTGGCCCATCTGTCCTGAACTCTCCTGGAAATGTGACCCACCCAGTCCCACTTTAACCTCGCAGACTTATCGCCAACATCGGCAATGCCTGTCTTGGAGCGTATTATGGTGTTTTCTCTAACTTCCGTAAAAGACCAAGTCTGTGCGCCATAGGTTAGGATAGACAGGATACACATTTCGACGAGCTTGCGTTTCAGTAAGATAAGAAGGTCACCCTTCATAAACGACTTCATGGACGACTTCCAGTAGCTCCTCCAAGCATTTTCAACGGGTCGGTCGATCTCTTTGTCTTGTCTGTTGTTGAAGGAAACTAACTGACCCAGGTATATATATTCGTCGACATAGTGAATTTCTTGTCCATTGACCTCGACCCTAAGTTTAGCGACATTGGTCATAACTTTAGGCTTGCAGTGCTCAGGTCTTGGAGCATTTGTTGCAGCCAATTTGCATCAGAAGCAAAAAGAACAACGTCGTCTGCAAAACGAAGGTTTGATAGCATTTTATCACCGATCGGAATGCCTTGCGTTGTCCATGTGTCAGCAAGGGTTTTAAATACTTCCTCGAGGGTGCTGGTGAATAGTTTAGGAGAGAGCGGGTCACCCTGTTTTACTCCTTTGGAAATTTTAAATTATAAGCCTACTGAATCTAATTTAACGTTAGCCGTGCTATTATTGTAAATATTTTTTAATTACATATATAGTTCTATTTAAGTGTCCTCTTTACCTTGGCTTCGTGGAGCTGTGAAAATGACATTGTGTTTTATGCTGTCAAAAACTTTTGTGTGGTCTACGAAACCCAGGTACAAAGATTTATGATATTCTGAATATTTTTCTAGAAGTTGGTTCAAAGTGCGAAGGTGGTCTGTGGTAGAGAAACTTGTACGGAACCCGGCCGGTTATGTAATATAATATTAATAATAATAATGTGTAATGTTTGTTACCAAGGAAATTAAACGCTATCATCATAACTAATCTGTATTTAACAGCTGCAAATATTCATTCCAATGATAGTAGTAGCATCTATTGAGCGCAGTTTAACGTTTGTGACCATTTTACGAATTTTAACGCAATCCATATTGTTATCCCATTATGATATGCTAAAGTGGCCATTGCAGACCACCTGCTTATTGAATTTTGAATTTAACGGTCTGCCCAGGTGCTTCTCCCATACATACTCATGGCTGTTGCCCCATGGGCTGATAGCGTTCCGTTTCTTTAGTGATTTTTTTTCAGCTCTGGTCAATTTCGTAAACAATTTCGCAACTCCCATCCCTTGCTACCCTGCCCGTACCCAAGACCGTGAAGGTCCCTCGTCAGCGCTACGGTGCCTACCTAAACACCTCCATATAATTACGTAAAACGTTTTAGATCCCATCACTTGTAAAGGTATTTTTTCGTAAAACTGTCACCGCTGGTCCCGAGAGTAATTCCGATAATGTGTTCAAGTGTCACTTAGATTCTCGCTATTGTACTTAAGTAGAAGTAGATAGACTATTGCTTAGATAAACGGTTTTTTATTCTATTTTACGTGTGTATGTTTTATTTGGGATGTCAATAATGTTATTTAACAGTCTCTGGTCTTGTAGACGCAATTGCTACTGCATAGCATGAGGTCCTGAGTTCCATTGCCAGGTCCGGCAAAATATTGTCACGTCGGGGCTGCGGGTTGTTGTAAGAGATACCGCGGCCTCGACATAAAGGGCTAAGAAGGAACATGGGTGGTTTTTGGTCAGTAGAAGTCTGACACTCCCTTTCGCTCTGCCCAAGAGCGGGAGGGGTTATTTGATGCCCCCCCCCAAAAGCCAAAATATTGTTGGGAATTTCTCAGTAGCAGCCACGAAGTCTGGATTTGTAGCCGGTTGATGGTAATAGGCTCATTTCAACATAACTGGCGAAATGTGTGTGTACTTTTAGGCACATTTCTGCCCAATCCTTCAGGATTACAAGCGTGATGTTATACAGAGTAGTTTTAGTTTTTGCATTAAAATGCCAATTGTCACGCGTAATCATCAGTGAAGCGAGCCACACAACGCACAGCTCAGCGGGAATGCTGCCCTGCTCCCATTTGGATAGGAATGTTTCCTGACAAAAAAATATGATTCTTATTAGTCCGCCTGTTAGATTATCGAAAAATATTGGATACGTATTTTTTGTTTTATCAAATCAATAAAAATTGCCGAAGATAAAACACGTCAAAGTTTTGAGTACGGGCTTGCGACGTCACTCGCCGGTAAAAAAATCATACTATGTCATGATTTTTTTACCGGCGAGCAATATGACGTCACACGAGTTTTCAAAGCACTATATTGTCTTCATTGTTTGTTTACGTGCAAAAAGAAAAAATATGTGTCCAATATTTTCTGGAAATCTATCTGACGGACTAATTTTTTTTTTGTCAACTCAACCCCTTTTCAACTTGACTTCAATAGGCCAACATTATAAAATCAATGAATGGTATGAAACTTACAGGAGCAGTTCAAATTAATCATTATCATCAGCCTATAATGTTCTCACTGCAAGTACTCAGACGTCCTCCCTAGAAGAGGGATTTGTTTTAATCCACCTATCGTACCCACCAAGGGTTTGTAGATGTCACATGTCTTCAATTTTTTTGGTTCTAAGACATAACTGTTTCCTCACGATGTTATCCTTCACCGTTTTTGATTTGAAATAATATCCAGTCACAATTATGATAAACAGGGCACTGCCGCGCTGTTGAATTCTAGTCAAAAAAATAGTCATAAGATGTTACGCAACGCTGCGCTGTAGCAGATGGTGGTGCTTGCAACAGCGCCAAAGTTTCAATTACTCGCAACGAACAGTAAACATTGTAAATATCCCGTTGTTATGTTAATGATAACAGTCAGAATCATAATACATTTAAGAAATAAAAAACCCATTTTCTCGTGACGATGTCGCTGTCTCTGGCCTTCAGATATGATTTAAAAGGTCAATTATCCAAACACATAGACACAGCTGGATATACGCCTTTCCTAAGTTGGGTAACAATCCAACGATTCCTTGCGTTCCACTTTGAGAAGTACTGCAGTCTGAAATACTAAATGAGATAAGTGAATTCAATTGTTTTTTCAACGAGTGAATCAAGGTAATGGAATAGTGAATTTGTGAAGCAGATTTAGAAACAGAAAAAGACTAGTGCACGAAAATAACCATAGTGTATTCAAATGGGAAATTCGGTGATTGTCACATTGATTGAGGCATAGGAGAGAGGGCTCTGAAATATTAAACCATTTCAAAGCAAATCCAATAATAATGTGATAATGGTTTGTCTCCCTACGGCTCTCGAACTCTACTTTGTAGACCGAGTCGTAAATAGAATATTCTATTATAAAGCTCAGTTAGTTCGTTACATTTCTTCAATAACTGAAACAATGCGTGCTTGAAAATCATGTGTCGCCTGGCCTTGTAGCCCGTAGCCTCGTAGCACTGTGCGTAGCCCCGCGTGCTACGAAATACTTACAGATTCGTAGCGGTTTTACCAAACTTTTTATTGCTTAATACTTGCGGTCAAAATAGTATTAGACGGGGTTGATACGTAAATTGTGATTTAGTATTATTATTTAAATTCCTGCGTTTATGTGTAGGCACTCGCGTAGCAAGCGTCTGACTTAACACCGATTTTCGATATTCGTAATACCTATACACTACGAATGTCAGCTTGAGACGTTTCAAATAAGGAATGTGTTCGACAGCGCTGTCACGTTCAGATGGCGTGTTCGGGTGCAATTTGCTAGGTCGCACCGCCTACTGTAATAACGACTTCCGTACCCCGTCGTGGCGCCTCCTCAAATTGGTCGCTTATCACCAATCTATGGTGTAGAGTAGAATACCAGTTGGGCCGGTCGCAATTTGTCAACAGCGCGCGTCAGATAATTGTTTCTCGTTTACAAATTGCCATATGGTCGAAGTTGTTTGGATGATCGATTTTATAAAGATTAACGTGGTTTTTGAAGTGTAGTTTTGTTGTGTTAATAACGAGATTACTATAATATGCTGTCTTCGATCACCTTATAAGTACACGCCAATGATGTAGAAGTAAGACACAAATTATTACCTCAACGCTAAGTATTCACAAGTTACGAGTGGCGCTGAAAACTTTGGTATATTTCTCCGGAGTATGTTCCAACTTACTGGTTTATTGCTTCCCGAGATATTATTTCAAAGAACTCTGGGAATTTATTCCGCACATTCGTCTAGGAAAGGTAATCCCAGAGGTTCTTATTCGGCTACTTAGTTCAAACAGTAGTCGCATGTGGATATCAAACCTCTTTGTGCATATTTAAACGCGGTATATAGGATGTTTATTTTCCTTATATCTATTGAGAGAAAATCTCCTTTTATCTAAAAATAAACTGGCGTATAATTGAGGAAGAGAAAAATAATTTATAGAGAGTTGAGTAAAGCTGGGGTTTGAGAAATATATTTATAACCCTCTCGTCATGACCTGAGAGTGAAATGACTGGGCAAAAAATGTTGGTCCTCCTGCCACTCACTACTGTTATCAATCATAATACGCGAGAGGGCGCTGGAGTGCTCATACTGATAGACCTTTATCTATATTCTGTTTTTTACTGAAAACTCTATTGAAATGTTTTGCTACGATATTATGACGTTATATGGGATCTGCATTAAAATTTGGTACCGACAATCTATTGTAATAGTTTTCTTTTTTATTCGGATTTGTTTGTTCGAATATACCTACTGTTGTTGGAATTGTTAAAAGTCTCATCTGTGCTTGTGTTCTATGGCTTTAACTACAATACAATTAAATACGTATGAAAATGGTACGTATTAACGTATTTTTATAAAATGAACGTATAAAATGAACGGAGGATTATATGTTATAAATACGAGTAGAATCGTAATATTTTGCAAAATATTAAATACAAAATCGTTTTTGTTGTTTTTAGCGATATGGTAATCGTTGTAAGTGGTGTAAAAGGCACAGGTGTTCGTTTTAAAACTTTCGGTGCGTTTGACATTTAGCTCCGGTATATTTCGAAATCATGATGCTGAAACATGAAAAATAGTAATACATTTTCTTTTAATTTTCCATTTTGTGTGCTCAAAAGCCCCTACTTACAAAAGGTTCTCTTAGTTCTATTGACCTTGAATTAAAAACAACGACCCTAGATGATTAGGAGTCTAGTTAGGTAATAAGCTTAATGTAGAAATATTTATATTAATGCCATAGTCGTCAGACATGGAAAGCGCCGAAACCACGACTTGTAATGTTAGTGTATTATTAAATCATATGTTTGTGTGGCACGCACGCGTACCTATAGTTACTCAAATCATTCGTCACAGTTAACTTTGGGGTAGGAAATGTATAATATTTTATCAACGATATTCATGGTTACACCCGTACAATAAAATAGGAGTCTTAGATATAACAGCTTAAGGTACAATTTTTAATAGTATAATGCGATTCGTAATACCTATACACTACGAATGTCAGCTTGAGACGTTTCAAATAAGGAATGTGTTGTGTTGTGTGTGTGATCTTGCAGGAATGTACTACCACGTTCAAACCTATGATATGTCCTAACCTAGGTCATGGTCTATCCGTGTGTATTATCCAATCTATTCAAATCCTTTCGTCCATCCCACAGTGTGTAATTTGACCTTAGTTGCGGACATGCTCGTTTCATGTATTTTTTGGAAAGCCAACAATCAAACAAAACTCTCACTAAAACTCCGCCGACTCTAGCTACTATAGTTTAAGATAAATTAATTAAATCGAAAAAAAAAAACAATACACACACAATATCTCGTTTTTGGATTTGATTTTTACGCTAAATGTCTCTCGCTGCAAATAATTAATATTACAATATTTATTTAAGGTAGGTGTACATATTGAGTTATAATAAAATAAAGTATAGTATATATATTATAGTAGGTACTAGGACGACTAAGTGGTCGTTGTATATATGTACGTATTTACTTTTAGTTTCAATTTGTAATTTATATTTTTTGTATTTTATTATAACTTAATATGTACACCTACCTAAATGTTTTAAGTTGTGATAGAAATTCAGTATAGGAACCATTTGTTAATTTTAATTGTGATTCATTAATTTCGACTCAGGTATTAGTGATTGTCGGTTAAAATTGTGACGTGCATACATGGTGTAAATTAACCCTTCACACATACGTCAACCAAGCATTCTGTACATCAAACTAAGTACCCCAACGCATAAATTTTTGCTGGGAAACAACTTTTTTTTTGGGGTCAAAAATTTCATTTTACGGTAAAACTCAATGTTTCTCTTTCTGTAGCACTTTCTCTTAAAGATTGTGCTAGTGGATGCTTTGAATAGTAAAAGGGTCGTGGAGGTAATTTAAGTAAAGTTACAACTTGAAAAACTAGTATTTACAAAAACAGCTGTGCAAGTGCCTTTCGTTTGCGTTAAGGGTACTTTTACACCCTTTATATCCCGTCAAATGCGTCGCATTCGAAAGAGTTTCGAAGATTCGCTTCAAGATCAGTCGCAGTCAAAAATAGTTAAAATTATGTCGAAAATAGTAACTGACGACATCTGCGGAGAAAAACTTAACAATAGCTCTGCTCAAGGATTACAGTTTATAATCAATAAGTGTCTGAAAAGCCCAACCCGCCCTAAAAAAATGTGTAAGCAATTACAATATAAATAATATTTTTAATGTAAATTAAAGTAGTAAAAGTGCGTTATTTGACTAGTCGTTAAGCAATTTGAGTTCAATAACTCTGAATAAATTGATTATATAATATAATATAATTAAATACTTGCAAATCAACTTAAATTCTATTTAATACCATTAAAATTATATTTAACAAATAATTCCGGAAAAGAATTAAATTCGTCCACCACCATTGGCTAAAAAAATGGCGCGCTTTCCCCCACTATACGAAATAAATCAATGAACACTACTTTATGCGGAAACTGATGAAGGTCAAAGAATAATCTCAGATCCCAAATTATATTTAACCGTTACAGATGGTAAAGTATTTAACGTTATTACGGTAACAACTTGACAATTACGTAGTGCTTGCTGTAGTATTGCTGTACAGCTACAGCAACAGAGTTTAAGAAGATGAATGTTGTGATGCGCAGCCCCAACGGGCGTCGGCCCTGGCGGTCCCCTTCCATGTTGCTGACAATTTTTCAGGCGCGCATGGCACACGAACGCGCCGTCGACGCGGCCTGTCGTCGTCATATGACGGACGGACGGCGAGCAAAAATTCAGAAGCCTTTTTTTTCTATGTTTTAATCGATTTGGACTAAGTTTAAGACAGTTAGTTATCTGTGGTAATTTTCTTTAACGCCCTTGGTTGCGGAAAAATAAGATAACCGCACGCGTGCGAAATACGTTGCATGTAGAACCTAATTGTAGTGCAATAAGAGCCAGTCTTCGAGAAAGTGCGTTGAAACAATGTTAAGATGTCCTGGCTGGGTCTAGTGATACAGTATTCTGTGTAAGCATGGTGGTCGCCCAGTGGTTGCGGCCCCGAATTACGAAAAGTAATTCGTGAGTTCTCGAACCCAGGCAGGCGTATTACTTTGTCTTATTAATTTTATCACTACAGTAGCTCTACCATGAGTTGTCATAGAAAACTTACTCGCTAACGTTGAACTCGCTAGCGTGCTAACGTGTATCAAATAGATTTCGATAATGCTTGCACCATGAGATTTACGGAGTCTTACGCAGGCGCTAATGTAAGCTCGATAGATTGTGTCGTCTAGCTAACTTCACTCTACTCATGTTTTGTTTCTTTCTTTCCCACTAATAAGAGGAGAGAACGATATATACACAAATAAACCGACAAAATAGAAAAGTTGACGGTTATTAGAATACATATAGTATTTAGTGGTTTTTGAATTTTTATTCCTTTTAATATGTCACTGTCGTGTATTCAATTTGTAATTTTGTTTGTTGACCTTGTGTCACAGAGCTGTGTTGTGTGGTTTAACAGTTTATATTAGTAGATTCAAACAGATTATTTAAAACAATGAGGACCCTGTGCCTCAGTTTCAATTGTTGGTCGAGTTCATAGAAAGGTATGTTTCAACTTTCTTCAAAATTATTGTGTTTTGTTTTGAGAGAACTGCATGGTACCTTTAGTTCTAATGAAACTCGTTGTGTTGACATCAATCCGTTACATTATTCATACATATGCACAAACCTATAAAGTATTCTTTAGAGAGTCTATAAAGTTTAATAAACTTTCATTTATTTATATTTTGCAATTGGTGTCTAACATGAATTCTCATTTCGGAAAATCATTTCTCGAAATTCACGTTATTCACGTCGTTGGTCTTCAAATTCAGCGGCCACTAACATAATATCATACCAAATAAGCTTTGCAGACATTATTTTGACTGCATTAGACTCAAAAACGTACATAATTTTGTTGTAATCATATGTTTCACACGCCAAAATGCTAGTGAGCTACGTAACCACTATAGTAAGCGAATTATTCGATAGGTTCAGTGAAATAAGTGACTCATGGTACCGTTTTGTATGGTGACAGCTGAAAAACGTTAGTAACTATAGAATAGATTACGTTAGGTTTTTAACCTATCGTCATCTATAGTGCTCATGTTACGGATTGTAATTCTTTCCGTGACCGCTAGAGGCGCTGTACGATATTTCATACAAATAATTTACGGAGACGCTAGCGAGATTTGGCTGTGTAAACTCATGGTAGAGGTACAGCTCTCAAAACGGTGAAGTAAAACATCGTGAGGAGACAGGCATGTCTTAGAACCAAATAATTCGAGACATGTGATATCTACCAATCCGCAATGGGCACTCGTGGTGGATTATAGCCCATCCCTCTCCTAGAGAGGAAGCCTGAGTCCCTGCAGTAGGGACATTATAGGCTGATGAAGATTCTGTGAGAATAACGTCGCATGGGATTACGAATATTACGTAAGCGAGTTTGAGAACAGATGATCCTCTGTCTACCCTTTCAAAAGTAAAAGCGTGATATTTTCATAATTTAAAGATAAAAATCCTGTTTGGATAAACTCGTAACATTTATGTTTAAATGTCCGACTACTTCAAAAAAATATTATGCTCCAATGTATTTTAATTTTACGCCCTCGCGACGACCTTTCGTTTTCACGAAAATTATTTTTGTTGTTCTTCTATTTACCTCACTCGTTCTTGTAATTGTTTTTTTCATGTTTGAGAAGCTCGCATTTGGCTAGATGGGAAGTGATGAGGACACTTGCGAAGAATTAAACACATGGCAGATACCGCGGCCTCGACACAGGGCTAAGAAGGAACATGGGTAGTTTTTAGTCAGTAGAAGTCTGGCACTCCCTACCGCTTTGCCTAAAGCGGGAGGAGTCATTTGATGATCCCCTCCCCCCCACAAATTAAAAACAGAGGTACAAACTCGCGACAGCGATGATACGAACTATTCTTGTATTGAGAATCGAACTAAAGTAATGTATTTATTTTAAAATGTAAAACTGAGTAAATATTTTGCAAAATGAGTAATCTAATTTCACTAGTACGGAAGTCAGTGTGAGTCAAGCTCAAACAACCGCATAATGAACACAGACTCATATTAAGTGTTTAAATTTGTAATTGTACACGCAGGAAATTGTTGGGATTTGTATGTGAGGTTGTTCTTTTATATTCTCAATAAACTTATTACTTTTAAAATCGCTCGTAATTACGAAATATTTAATCCACATATTTGTGTTAGGCCCATCCTTTCTATTTCCTGTGTTTTATTATAAATAAATATTCTGGATGGTAAACAAATGAAAACTCCCTTCTGTAAATAAAGTTCAGTTTCATTACAAAAACAAAACATAATTTGTACCGTTGTAAATTAATAAATAGCCAGGAACAAAAAAAGCGTAAAGAGATCAAGTAGGCAAATAATGTTGACTGTGGTGAAAAAAACTATTTTTGCATAGCGGCGGCGTGCATAACGAAAGGGCTCGTGTTGTGCTCGAAACTCGGTGTACGGAACCAGCTACCTGAGACTAGGGCTGCCTATTGCCATGCTTTAGAGAAAAATATAGTTACCACACTTGAATGATATTGACAGGAAGATGGGCGCCTCCTGTCAATGTCAACACATTCTGTAAACATTTCTTTAATTGTCTGTGGTGGAAATTATAATTGTGTGTTCTGAATATGTTTACGCATTTTTTTAAGGGTGCTGGTTTTTTTATAATTGGAAAAGATACCGTAGTCACGGTCAATTCCGGGCTAATGTACGAGTACCACCAACGTCTGAACCAGGTGGGTAACCTCAATAATATAACCATTCAATGGATTAAAGGACATAGCGACTCCCGAGGCAACGATGCAGCAGACGAGCTCGCTCGAAGGGGCTCAAGCATGGCGGCGGTGGGACCAGAACCCATCGTGCCGCTCCCTTTTGGTCATCTTCGCACGTTGGTAAGGAAACGTACTAGAGAACTTTATGCCAAGCTCTGGCAAGACCACGGCGAGTGTAGGCAGGCCAAGGAGGCGCGTCCCGCCATCGACGTCCGCCTCACCAAACAAGCGCTCCGGCTGACTAAGCCGCAGCTACGCACAGTGACGGCCGCCATCACTGGACACGGTACTTTTAATAAGCACCTCTTTGTTATAGGTGTCACAGATAGTCCTCTGTGTCGAACCTGCATGGAGGAAGAAGAAACAGCAACCCACGTGTTCCTGCACTGTTCGGGGGGTTGCCCCATACAGGACCAAGTAGCGCACTCTTCGCGAGATTGCCGGTAACACCAAAGGATGGCTGGCCTTTCTCGGGGAGCTGGAATGGATTGAATAAATTTCATACTCGCTTTAGGCGTGGAGTTGCGGACACGAGCCCGTTACATCTATCTATCTATCTAAGACACCGTAGTTTCCGTAAAAGGAAATCTAAAGCATAAAACCATATTTTAGAAACTACGTTGAACAATCTTATCCTTGTATCTTTGTTGTTATATTTACTTTCAGCGCAGAAAATCTTGGCTTTAACGGTTAGCGGTCACCCTAGATGTGTAGACAATAATTCTTGAGAAAAGCTTGTTTGAAAAGGAATATCCTGCCTGTTATCATTGTTCTATGTCGCACAAACGTAGGTCAGGACTAAAACGTAGGTCTTACAACAATTTGAACTTATTCTTGAGAGATTGATTTGCTTAATGGGGTTAAGATTTTTTATGAGAACAAATAAAATGGTGAACAACAATATTGTAGGACTTCGATTTATGCAACAAGGGCACAATAGAGGGTATTGGCAAAAAGAACAATGCCAAAGGTTACCGGCAAAGTAAAAGGGAAACCTCCATGGTGTTTATTACCTTTAGCCAATATTAATTACGTAATATCGAATTCTGTTCTTTCTTACATGCCACAGGAAAACACGTGAAATCTGATTTTTACGCTCCGAATAAAAACGCGTGCTTTTAATTAAAACACGAAGTGTAAGTAGGTACTTCGTTGGCAATACTCATAAAAATACTTACAACCTTCAGTTACGTACTGTTTTTTGGTATTGATTATGCCAGTAACTGGTATGCATATAAATGACCTCGTGCTCTGTATGCCTGTAATTGTATCTCGTATTAAAAACTTTATCGTCGCAACTTCAGATATGCATGGTAGCTGCACTTCATTAATGAATAACTCGACCGTAAATGGTCTTTGTTCATTTCCTTTGCAATCCAGAATACAATTATAGCACTCTTTTACCCAGTTGTACCCCCTTAGCGTGACGTCTGGCTCAGTCAACCTAGAATTAGAAAGTCATAATAAGTAAATATCTTAAGATTTATGATCGAAATAATTAAGCGACTGTAATACTATATTCATTTTACTTAATTTCTGGCTGCAGCCGATACGAATATATTTGGTGGTTCTAATGCCGTGTTTGTGCTTGTAATTGGAGTTAAAATAGTCCCGACATAGCCACATATCGCCACAATATTACTGCCTACTTTGTTGGTATAATAAGGGGCTATTGGTAACTTTGCTTATTTATTTTTATGGACACGCTATACGAATTTGGAGTTCACCTTTCTTGAGGCCGCTAGGTGGTAGTTATTTTTGAAGTTTTGTTGTTTGTTGTTTGAGTTGTTAATTTATTGTTGGTACTAATCGCATCGGCTTAGCTTACATCTGAAGAGGCGTCAATGTAAAGCCTTGTTAAGTCTGTGCTGCCTCGCGGAAAGTTCTCCCACGAGCACGTCCATAGGGTTGCCCCAAATGATGGAATTCTTTTGATACAGCGAGGAAAACAAACAAATATAACTTACATACTTTCTCACAATACTCTGTGTTTTGTTTGAAGTATTCTATTCAAAATAGAACATCAAAGGATTTGAATGCCGTACTTCTAAGCTTGACTGCTGCGAACGTTGTATTATATTTAACTTTTGCTATTTGAGTTTGGAAAGTATCATTTTATTTAAAACTTTTACTGAACTTAATTTAATTTACGAATACGATTCAAGAGGGGAGCACAACGAAATCATCCAAGTGATTAAAAAACATTAAAAATAAAAAAGGTCGAACGATTTTCAAGAATCAGTAATAATACTTTTCAATGCAAGATAAAATCAGCAAAATCAGCATCGAATAAATACGTTTTGTTTTACACCCCATTTCTAAAAGGCTGCAAAACATTTGGTATAGCTATTTTTAAGGGGGAGCGTGCACGTTAAGAAATGTCAAGATGCTGAGAGCGTGCGGATGTGACGTTACGAAGGTAACATGGCGCGAACACGTAACGTCAATCTTGTGTTGTTACGCGTCGAAGCGACAGACTGTACAATCGTGCACGTTACGTGTCTTTGATAATTAAGACATTGCAAACAAATTCTGTTTAGAAGTCATTTTAATGTGATGAGGCTTCAGTTTCTTAGTTAAATTGTGTATAAGAATAATAATAAAATAGTAATTAAAAAGAGACAACATTTTAAATTGCTATAGGTATCTACAAAATCAACAATGTGTGTATTTAAAGAATATTTGTATTGTATTCAGATTTTCACTAACTTTTAAGAAATTACAGCTTTGATTTTATAATATAAAATTATGGTTTAAGTAATCACAAATTATGTTTGAATTAAAACTAGTGATGCAACGAATACTACTTTTACGAATACGAATACGAATACGAATATCAAACCAACTATTCGGCGAATACGACTACGAATACGAATATCTCGCCATGGTAATAAAAGACTTATTTATTTGATGAATGTTTACTTTTCTAATAATTAAAATTTACAACAGGCAAATTTTTATTTAAAAAACCGGTCAAGTGCGAGTTGAACTCGCGTGAAGAGGGTTCCGTACGATGAATATAATATATCTACCTTTTTAGACCATGGACTTCTTATAGGTTTTCCTGTAATCTACAGGTATAGAACTATTTTCTGTATTTTTTTCAAAATTTTAGGCTCAGTAGTTTCGGAGATAAGGGGGGGGGGGGAACGGTCAATTGTCGTCTATTTTCTTAAATAACTTTAAAACTATTTATTTTAAAATTATTAAAAAAATATATTTGAGACCCTCATAGTAAGCCCTTTCATTTGATGTGTCACATGGTACAGTTTGCAAAACTTTTTTTTTAAATTTCTTATTTGCCCCGTAAAAGCGACCCCCATATTCAAAATTCATTTATTTACTTTAGCCGTACATGTTTGGATCACAAAAATCCATATGTATACCAAATTCCAACTTAATCGGTCCATTAGATTCGGAGCAAATTGGCTGTGACAGACGGACAGACAGACAGACAGACACACGAGTGATCCTATAAGGGTTCGTTTTTTCCTTTTGAGGTACGGAACCCTAAAAACATAAAATTTGTAGATTTTCTGGTTTTAGGGGATTTCTTTTTTCAGTCTGGATGTTCCCAGCCGTTGAAAAACGTCTTTCCGAGGCGACTGTGCATGGCTTCAGTGAAAAATATTTTTTTTTTTTTTTATAAACAATACTCTTTTGCTTGACTTGTGCTCACGACTGACAAATGAAATGAATGAAAGGAAATGAATGAATGAATCAATCCATGGTTCGTAATCGTAATGATAGGGAAACTCCCGGAGCCACGAGAACTGTATAAACTATGGCCGGGGAGCCCCCGTCGCGTCGTCTTTGTGGTTAAGGGCCTCAGCACACGTCATATTTTTACGCGCGTTTTTCAAATCTGCAGTAAATAGAGTTGCGTACAAAAATATTAGTTTTTAAATATTCGTCTTAGTATTCGCCGAATACGGTTATTCGGTAAATGTCTACTATTCGGCGAATACGAATATTCGTATTCGTATTCGTTGCATCACTAATTAAAACGTTTATTATTTTATCAATTAGGTATTAAAAATTTATGGATTAATAGAATGACTATTTGGAGCTGTGGTGAATGCAAACATCTGTCAATGAATAACTAGAATGTCCCAGTAAAATGATTTGGACGTGAGTTATTTTGGTGGTAGCTATATCTGCTATTCAGCATCCGACATTCAGGTTTGTTTAGCACATAGTTGAAGATAATGTACGGTGGTTTTAAGGTTAATTCTGACCCATTCTGAACGGAGCAGAAGAGTGTCAGACTTCTACTGACTAAAAAAAAACCGACTTCAAAACCACAAAAAAAGTAAATTTTTCCTATGGCGTATAGTAACTTCTTCTTTGTTGGTTATTTTATCTTTAAGTTAATTTTTTTGTTAATGTTTTTCCTGAAGCTTTATAGAAAAATAGGGAATTTTCTCGAATATCTTTTGTGTGTTTGTGGTATAAAAGGACCGAGAGAGGACGAAGCGGGTCAGTCTACTTTTAAGCGAGACAACGAAAGGTTCTAAGAGAAATCTAGTGCGACAAAGTGTTCAGTAGTGTTTTGCGATTGTGTTTTGTGAGTAATAAAGTTAATTCGTGTGCTTCATTGGTAGTGTTTTTATTTATCCCATACCCAGCTCGTAACAATATCAACCAGCCAATATTTCGTAACGGATCGGCATGTAAATGAGCCGGATAAAAGCACGAGAAATAAAAAAAATCTTATTGTGGATCTTCATCTACAATAAGACATTTTTATATGTTCTGCGTGTATTAGGTCATTAGGTGTGGTACATCTCTGCCGAATCAAGCTGCATAAACAGGCGTAATGTAACGTAACGTTATTTTAAGATTGTATAAAAAATAAGTTACTAATGTACCATAGTGTCTACATTATAAATACAATCGTGTCAGGTAAGTACGTCGCTCAAGCTTAGTTAATTCGCGTGCCGTGCACCGGATTGCCGCTAAAAGTTTTAACGGCGGAGTAACAACTCAACTTTATATTATCAGTCGTTGGAAATGCACGCTTTTTAAGGGAATTCCGAATAGAAATACATAAACAAGAATATGTTATAAGTAATGAAATGTTTTTACTTGGTAGTGGTAATGGAAAAGATTAGATTTTACTACTTACTAACTCTGTACTAGTAACTTGTCATGTATCGTTGGTATGATTGCAAATACAAAATGTTACATGCACAAGCATATAAATTATGATGTTTCATGCGGAGGGAATGTGAGGATCGAATCTGACATAATTATATGATATAAAAGTAAAAAAACGTACTGATAATGTAATATGAGGGTCGGAACTGTCAGAAGTGTCCGGCAATGGATGACGAGGTTTCTTCAGTTATGCCGAAGACAACAAAAAAAAATTGAGCTTTATACTTTAACGAAAGTAAGGTACTATTTTACACACCTTTACTACCTGGTTACTGCCAAAGTAACCACAGCCCAAACTCTGTAGTCGGTGGTCGTTCTTACCTGTTTAAGGGACATGCACAAACCAACTTTCAGGTTTTATAAAATAATGAAGGTCTGGCTGTCCTGGGCTCTAAGGCTATAATAATGACTTGCTATACGTTAGGTCCGCATGCCATATAATTTGATATTCGCGAGCAGGTGTGGAAATATCATATAACATTGTTGAAGTAATTTCAGTTATTACACATTCAATTGTTTCGTATAGTCGGTAATCCCACACCAAAACATAAATGTAATCCGACTAAAAACTCACTGACATCGTAACGGCTTCCGATTGTTACGCTAATTGCAAAAGTGTATCCATTCGATAGCACAAACAGTCGCTTTGGTCTATTGTCCACAACTCTAGTGTTTACGTACCGAGCGGCTAGATGCGTCCCCTTTCAATCATCGGCCTAACTATCGTTTGGTCAAGCCTTCTCTGCTTTGTTCAGATTATGTAATAGGTATCTGCTGGTATCCATTAGGGTATATGATTCGACTTGAGCCTAGGGCTAAGTGAATAATAAAATAAGTCACTTCGTCCGAACGACATTGAGGGATAAGGGGCATAAATTGTGCACAAAACCTCGGTAGTAAACTCTGATTGACGTGTCTAATTGTGTATGCATAGAAGGCATGTAAAGAGCTCCGTAAGATACCGCAGAAGCAATATAAAAAGCCTGTACAAAGGGTTATTTCAGTTCCTTCATAAAACTAACAACGTACGCGGTAACAAGACACGAGCGTTTCTCTCGAGCCCATATTCTCACAGTCATTGTCTCGTTCAGTAGACTTTAGGGGCTTGAGCCTGAGTGTTAGATTCAACAGACCATTGTTTAGCTTCCTTCACCTGGCAAGACGAAGCCCACACAAAGGCAACGCTCGTTTCTGCAGTGTTGTTTATTTTTGTTATGCAATTGTAGGTTTTCGAGCACGCCACGCTACGGCAGATCTTCGCTTGTTTGTCAAGTGGAGTAAAAGCGGACGACACCTGAATCGCACACATACGACTGTGTCGCGACTGAATATTTTATAATGTAGCTTGAAACATCGATCGCTTCAAACTGGTGATTACTGTTTTAGATAGCTTTAGATACGATAAAAATATATTTATTTTATAAAAGCATGGGTATGTATACTACACAGGTATAATAATTAAACTTTACAGGTCTACATGTTTTGCTATTTAGGAATGGCGTTCAAAAAAATGTTTGGCATAGACTTTGCACTGTGCATTTCGTTTTTTATCGTAACAATAGCAAAGGCCTATAAACTGAAAAAAAAATCAAAACGAGAAAATCGAGTGGTGTCTAAATCTGTTCAGAATCGTGTTCGTAGCCAATTTACTTGAACATCGTCCAAATTGTCTTTAAAATATCCGAGCAATCACCATTTTGGTGAAAGAAGTAAGTTGAACTCTAATTGGGAGCCCGAATGCCAGTCGCATTAGCTGAATAGGTAAATATCATTTCAACGCGAAGTGACGATTGACATGTTGTTAGATTAATTAATAATTTACGGACTGATTAATGATAGGAGTAATTATGTGATTTGGATATACTGTTGATTTTAGAGCTGTCTTGAGCACAGGCTCAGGTGTACAACTTGATGTCAAAATCAGATGTGTGTGTTGTTTACAGCTGTGTCGTATTCGAGTATGTTATCCTATAAGTGAAACGATAATGTATGTTAAGCCTAAGAGACACTGTTCAAAATTGCTTATTTTAAAAATGATTTACACAGACTTCTGTTTTGAGTTTAATCATGCTTACGGTTTCAATAAAACACATAAATGTGTAAAGAAAAAGGCAGTTTATTTGTTTTAAAAATGTAGTGTGGCATCAGCAACATACTCAAACACAGGGTGTTATAACGTCAGGGGGTAGGATGAAATGAATTGATCGCCTCTACTAAGATGGAGTGTAGGAACTCTATACCCATGGGCCCCGAGTTCAGAAAAGCCGGAGCAAGGAGTCGGTTTTGTTAACAAACTTGTTTACACTAATGATGGATAATGAAAGATAGATAGCTTCTATAACAATCTATTGAGGATATATGTAGTACATATACAATGTGGATCGTAGTTATCGAGTAGTTAGTGGAAAATTTAAAAATTGCAATTTTCAAACAAAATAAATAGCAGAATCAACTGCATAAAAAGTAAACACGCTTTAACTACGAAAAGTCACTGACCTAGTGCGCGGGGTGCAGCGAGCGGCGGCGATGTTGGGCGTAGGTACTTTTTATCGGAGAACAACAAATCAGCGGCATAAACTCACTAAGTTGCGAGTTGTTAATTAATAAAAGATCACTGATTGAATAATTAATCACTTAAAACCTTATTTGAGGCATAATTAAACTAAAAAACTTACTAACTTAACCTAAATCACAAAACTAGCTACCTAATAAATGCCTAAATAACTAATATTACACTAACACCAATAAGTCACAGTAACCTATGCACTAATCCAAATATCATAAATCGTCTTTAATCACAATAACAACAAACTTTTCATAAAATCACGACAATGCGCGCGCGGCTCGTCTTGTGATAAAAAAAGTAGGCGTGTGCTCTCCTCAAAGGGCGCCGCTATGCACTGACTGACATAGTTACCGAGTCAAGGACTTTTTGCCGAAAAAAATTCCGCTCACACACACACTCGCAATTTTCTATGCACCACTAATGCATTATTTGCGTAAGTAATATTACTTTTTCTTTATAATTGTAGTATTTTGTGGGAGTGTGCGGGGCGCGTCAGAGTGGGATCGTATGACACCTTTCTCTGTCTTTCAAGCGTATTGAGACGTTGAGAATAGAATCGTAGGTTTTTGCACAGGTTCCTGACCTTACAATGTTTACCTATTATTACGGACTCCGATCTACATCATGTTGAAAAATAAGAAAATGAAAAATAATTTCCTGTGGCTAAAGTAGTCATTGGATTTGATTGATTTTTTGTATACGGGTCAAGAGCATGCCTTTCTTTACGTGGTTTAGAGGAATGTCAATCGTCCTGCTCCACATTGTATATATATAGATAGATAGTTACCATAGATAGATAAGATAGATGGATACCTAAGTTTATTGTTCAAACTTTATTTCTTTCATTATTATTATTATTTTTTTAATACGTTTCCCCACACTTGGAATTTCTCCTGTACCGTGTAACATTTAAACTCACATACACAATCACACCCATACCCGAAACAACTATCTGTCCGCCATACAAATATTTGTTCGGTACGGGGATCGAACCCGCGACACGCAGCGCATCAGTCCAATCGCTCAGCCACTGCGCCAACCGTGCCGTCAATGGGCATTTGATTGGCACATAGTCCTATCTTAGTGTCGAGAGACATAGAGATTTCAAACTATAATGATTAAATAACCACAATTCACCTGTAATCTCCAGAAGGGTTAGGCAGAGGTATGCTAAATAGTACACCCACATTTAACCAGTTATGTTTAAGAGCCATGTAATAGGGGGCGAGCCTATTGCCATCCAGACGGCAGCTACTGAGATATTCCTGATGGAATAACCCAATAACACTTTGCCCGATAACAACACTAACAAGGCAGTCACTTTAATGAATATCAGTACATCACTACATATTATAAAACAAAGCCCTCCGATGCGTCTGTCTGTCTGTATGTTCGCGATAAACTTAAAAACTACAGCACCAGTAAGAGAATAACTGCCGCACTCAGAGAGCTTTAATGATTACTTAGGCCATCACTTAGTAACAAATGGTTTTGACAGTATTGTCATACAAAAGTATATCAAATCTTTACTTAGTGAAGGCTCAGCAAGTGCCTTTCGGCTTCGTTATGGGTAGTTTTACACTCTGTATAGAGTGAGTTATGAGGGTTGTGACGTCATTTGTAGGTAAAAATGTACTGACATGTGATGTTTTCGAGGAGTTCACGAGTTTTCGAAGCACTGCATCGTCTTAATTTTTGTTTATGTGAAAAAAGAAAAAAAATGTGTTCAATATTTTTTGGAAATCTATCTGACGGACTAATTAGTTTTTTTTTGTCTTGGTCCATAAGATGAACTGAAACTCTTCATAATGAAATGTTTCTAGGATATAAGTTTTGTGTCTTGCTGAACAATTTTTATTTAATATAATAAATGCAATATTAAAAAACAAAAAATTAATTCGTATTCTTATTTTACAGTTTCTGATTTAAGGTTTCGTTTTAGAAGAAGTTTACGATGCAGATGCAAATGTTTGTTTCAGCTTATTTTCTTTTTATTACGACGGAACTAGATAATTTTATGCATCCGTTGTTGTGATATTATTATATGGTTGTTTTTTTCTTTTTTAAATTCTACTAGCGGACGTTACGCGGTTTCACCCGCGTAGTTCCTGTTCCTGTGGGAATACAGGGATAAAAAGTAGCCTATGTCACCCGGGGATAGTGTAGCTTCCGAACGACGAAAGAATTTTTCAAATCGGTCCAGTAGTTTTGGAGCCTATTCGTTACAAACAAATTTTTCCTCTTTATAATATTATTATTCCCTTTATTTATTTTTTAACAAACTTAATACATTTTAAATTATTTCTTATAAAAAAAAGCATTAAAAATATAAAAATAGTAGCCTACCGGTATCGGGAACAGGGTCCCAGCTACAGAGAAAGGAACCTCCTAAAAATACGAGTCGTGTCCAGAAGTACCGCTCTCTGCATCAAGCCCTTGATCCAGCTACCTATTATTATTAGTGTAGATTTACCGCTTCGTCGGTCAACTAGTGTTCATAATCGCGGATGCTGAGTAGTAGCAAGTCCTGGGTTCGATTCCCGCATTTTGCCATTGTTATTGGGTTATGCCATCAGGAATTACGGGGTCAGAATTTGAAGTCTAATTTTGCCCGTTTACAGTAACATGGTCTTAAAACATAACTGTTGAAATGGGGTTAACTAAACACACCTCTACCTTACCGTACGGAGATAACAGTCGCAATGTTATGTTATCTCAAGAGGTTTACAGCAAAGCAAGATGGTGACCATCGGGCAAGTGTCAGGTTGCAGTCTCTCGTGCACCGACCGTAAATCTAAACAATTTACAACCTTACACGCAGTTTCTATCTTTCCCCATACAATATGTGGCTGTTGCACCGCCGCTTGAACGTTTTTATGTAATTTATTTTATTACTAGCTGATGTCCGCGGCTTCGTTCGCGTGGATGTCGGTTGTTGCGACCAAAAGTAATCTTTCAACCCCCCTTTTTTTTGGAGGTGTGGGAAATCATCAAATAACCCCTCCCGCTCTTGGGCAGAGCGAAAGGGAGTGTGAGACTTCTACTGACTAAAAACCACCCATGTTCCTTCTTAGCCCTTTATGACGAGGCCGCGGTATCTCTTGCGAACAACCCGCAGCCCCGACGGGCGTCGGCCTTTGCCCCTTCCTGTTGCAGACATCTCTTTGGCGCACACGTGCACGGCCTGTTGTCATCATAAGCGGACGGACGGCCGAGCTAGCCCATTACTCACCGTCCACAGGCCCACGTCTGCGGTGGCCGAAAGCCGTCTCTTTCAATCCCTTAGAACCCTATTTACGCATTAAAAAGTTGGCGTTACCTTTCTCAGACTAGACTACCTGTGTACCAAAAATAATTTAAATCGTTTCACTAGTTTTGGCGTGAAAGCGCGACAGACAGACAGAGTTACTTTCGCATTTAAAATATTGGTAAGGAAAAGGATTTTCGAAAACTTACAATTAAACAAAAATGTATACACTCACAACAGTTTAGTTAATAACAATATTAATGACTAGCGGACGTCACGCGGTTTCACCCGCGTAGTTTTCATGTGGGAGGGAACACAGGGATAAAAAGTAGCCTACGTTACTCAGGGTGAATGTAGCTTTCTGATAGTGAAATTGGCGCAGTAGTTTTTGAGTTTATTCATTACAAACATACACACAAAAATACAAATCTTTCCTCTTTATAATATTAGTGTAGATTTTTAATTTCAACTGTAGTCAGTGTTTTCAGCTTAGGTACGGCAGAAAAAAAATTAAAACACCAAACCAATTAAAAATGTACATAAATTGTAAACAAACTCACTGATCAATCTGCCTAGCCTTTTCCCAACTATGTTGGGGCTGGTTTCCAGTCTAACTAGATGCCAGTATTTTAAATAGAGCGACTGCCTATCTGACGTCCACTCATCATCATCATCATTTCAGCCGAAAGACGTCCACTGCTGGACATAGGCCTCCCCTAAGTGTCGCCACATTGACCGGTCCCGTGCCTCTCGCATCCAGCGGGTCCTCGCACCCTTCACCAGGTCATCGGTCCACCTAGTGGGAGGCCTTCCAACGCTACGTCTTCCGGTTCGCGGTCGCCACTCCAGAACTTTCCGGCCCCATCGGCCATCCGTTCTGCGAGCAATGTGCCCTGCCCACTGCCACTTAAGTTTGGCAATTCTTCGGGCTATGTCGGTAACCATGTTAGAACTGTGTAATACGATACGCTTTGGTAAGACTGGTTGTCAAACCAGACATACTCACTGATCATTTTCATCATCATCAGCCTATGAAGTTCCCACTGCAGGGACTGAGGACTCCTTTCTAGTGGAGGGATGGGCTATTATCCACGACCCAGTGCGGGTTGGTAGATGTCATATGTCTTCGAAATTTTGTTTCTGAGACATGCCGGTTTCCTCACGATGTTTTCCTTTCCCGTTTTGAGAGCAGCGGTGATGATATAAATTATACAAAGTAATGCGCCTACCTGGGTACGAACCCACGACTTATGTTCCATTAACTGATATTCTATATAATTCTAATGAAGGTCAATTTTGATAGTACCTTTATATTATGTTGTCAGCTTTTATTTTCCAACTCATTTAAAAACGCAGCTAAAATACTTTATAAAAACATCTATTTACACAACTACTGATTTTAGTTAACGTAGCTTAAACAAAACCGTTCACCCGTCCGACCGACCTGAGGTAACCCCACATTATTTTGTAGCAAATAAATAAAATGTAAATAGCATAAGGAACGGAACAAAGAGTATGATAATTTGCATAATTCTGTTCACCTTTTAGCTTCGGACATGGCTGGTTTGCCTGGTTTTGGCTTGGCCTGGGCTTGAGCCAAGCCAAGTCCATTTAGCGACTTGTACGAAGATTATAAGCTTAGATCCTTTGGTTACACCCGCCGTGCGTTAACCTCGGAAAAATACGTAAAATCCTCCTTTCGCGGTGTCCTTTGAATTTAGAACACGTTTCGTTTTTCTGCCCATAAACAAAGGTATGGTATCGATTGTGTTATTTAATGTTAATGCTTGCTAAGATAAAGTGGGTAAAGTGCTTAAGTAAATGGTGCGTGATTTTGCAGGAAGGTTGAATATTGAATGAGCTGTTGGAACCTAATTGGAAATCTGCTGTTTTTGAGATTATAATTTTTTTTAACTGAAAACATGAATATTAAAGATTGCAGAATTTTATTGTTAAATGAATTTTGATAAAGGAAAATGTAAGTTTCCATGAACATACACAACATCACACCTGTAATCATTAGGGTTTGGCAGAGGTTCAATATTGCACCCGCATTTTGCCAGATATGTTGATACTCGTGATGATTTTTGTAACTTTAATATGATAAAACATAAACATAAAAGTATGCACTCACCTACTTTGTAAGTATTCTCATAAAGGCCGTTCAGTATGGAATATATTTAATTTAATTTTGAGAGGAATTTCAGGCTGGTAATTCCAATAAAGACTCCATTATTGGTCTGTAAAGATGTAAATACGATTACATCAATCGTCTGATGGCGGTTCGAACGCCGGAATAAAGTTTCAGATATTTTTCCGGAAACCTGAACAGTATCACTTTCTACTTTTTTGTTCAGTAAATAATGCAACACAAACATCGAAGAAAAAGAGGATTTGCGTAATAGAAATACATACTCAAACTCTTTTGTTTTCGATAGGGGTATGTAGAAACTGTAGAAAGTTAGAAACCACATACTTAACGATTTATATTTACATGATTTTCATAAAATAAGTAAAGTAACTCACCACATAAACCAACAAGAATGAAGTCATCTTTAAAATGGAGCGGTTACGTTCTTCAGCTGTGAAAATAATTTCAGCCATCCCCAACACAGACAAGAGTCACAAGTTCAGTTTTTATTTCTACGCCATGAAATATGGGTGGCGGGAGACTCGTTAAAAAGAACACGATATAGTATTACACTGGCTGGTCGGCCAACGGCTAACCCGCTTTATGTGCACTTAAAACTACTTCCTACACTTGTTTCATCTTCTCCAAGTTAACGCGAATCTTAATTTAAGCTTTAGCTAGTAACTGGTGAGCAAAAACAAAAGTTTCTCTTGCCAAACTGTGTCCGAGCCAGCGAGGCTGTTCAAACGCTGAAAAATTATATTGAGAAAGTGTTCAAATAGTAAGTTTGGAGTAAAACAAAGAGCTTTGCTAGGGTAAAGACGGTTTGTCAAAGTGTGTTCCTAATACAGATGTAGAATATCCCGTTGAAACCCAAGTATGTGAATATTATTCACATACTTTGGTTTCAACGGGATATTCTGTCAGTTACTCTCCAGGAAATCTATAAATGTAAAAATGAAAGAAAGTAAAATAAACAAAGTATTGCATACTTTGTTTATTTAGTAGCAAATAAGTAGTTGAGTAAGTAGTAGATGTAAAGTAACCAGAATTAGTAATCAAGCAACCTTCATGTTTTAAAGTTTTTAACGATCAATATTACAATAGGTGTATTTATTTATTTATTTAAACTTTATGCACAATAGTGATACATAGGCGGACTTAATGCCACAAGGCATTCTCTACCAGTCAACCTTAGGGTCAAACAAGACAACATTGTGGTAGGCTACAAACTAACTAAAAAAAAAACAACGACGATTGACAATACGATTGTAATTTTCCTGAAGTCAGTAGTAAGTAAGTAAGAACTAATAACAGGTATGTATGTACCTATGTGGTCACTTCACCTTACTTTATAAAGAGTATCAAAATAAATATCATGTTGTTTGGTGAAACAGTTTTGTTTCGAACCTTTCTGTTCAATCGAGCGGTATGATTACCATATTATGTATGTTTATCTTTTAAAGTTGGCTTGTGGACACCGGCATTAGTATTCAGACCCCGTCCGCTCACGTATAAACTTTAGCAAATAACATAAAATCAAGTTTTGATAGTTGAATAAAACCTTGTTGCTAACCTCCAATCCGGCCATTGAAAAGTTTCCATCGGAAACTTCTGAATTGATTAGTGCTACTAATAGTTGGTTGGAGTTATCCCCGATTCAGGTAAGTTTGTTCCTATTAACACTTGAGTTAAACTGGGACAGGTGATTAGACAATTGTGTTACGGTCAGCGCTTTAGGAGCCCAGTCAGAGTTTTATTTTGTTTAACTTTTTATTCGTCGCAAAAAGCGTACACAAGGTAATTGAGCATAAGTCCATCCCGCAGCATGACTTCTGTCAGATGTTAATTGAAAGATAAGTGCCACCAAATAGGAATTTCGTCGTATTTTTCCTTCAGAGCTGTTCCTCAAATCTTTTACTTTGTTCCGGTGGCATCTGCCCCTTTTCAACTCAAGTTAAACAAATTTTCCGTAACAGACTTTTTCGAGATTCACCTCGAGGATTTGGAGGATCTACGAGGTTTTGTTTTTACAGTTTCCTTCGTATTTTTTGTATTTACCTTGTGTGTATTTTTTGCTGTATTGTAAATTGTCAATATGTGACTGTGTTTATAAGGTCTATAATAAATACGATTTAATGTTTCTGAAATTGGGAGATCATTACAGTTACCTATAAGCTGATGTTGCTGCAAATTTTGATTATTCAATCGCTTTCCTTTGTTACTGGCTAGTTTATTTACACACACACCGTAGCGGAAATTAGAATCAGTAGTTTCCGTCCGAAAGTCTGCAGCAATACGTTATGACAACGCTCGTAACATTATAACATAGTTTTAATGGTAAGTTATGGCGTCGTTTCTAATAAAAGGTATTAGTATTCACGAGGTAGGAAAGGTTTTCCGTTAGTGCTATGGCGAATGTTTTCGGCGTAACTCATCCACTCCAATATCATAGAGATTGAGAGCGTTAAGTTATTGCAGTAACAATTTCGTATTGGCCAATAAAACCTCACTTTCGCTTTATTTATACGCAGTAAAATGATCAATATTCGATATTGCCTTTAGACGGTTACATACATTTACATACGTTTATGGACGAGTCTTGTTCGTTCTTTGTAATTTCTTCGTCCTTGTGAGGTTTTAGGGCGTTATCTTAGAAATTAGTGCAAAAAGAAAACTTAAAAGGATTCTAGAATTAATGAAGTGGTAGCTAGTTTTACAAGTATTTGTGTGAGTGGGCACTGCATTTAGATTAACCAGATAAAGTTAATGCAGTAAAGCAATACTGACCAATGGACTACGACCTACAGAATGATTGCCCGAACCATTATCCTCGCTTTTCACACCAACATAAAAAAGGTGCAAAATTAACAAAAAGTTCCACTAATTAAAATTCAACAAAGAGATCGTATCAAAAACTTGGCGCGTTCATAAAGAACGGTTTTTTCCCACGTTTTTACCGGCCAGTCATTCATATCTCGCCATCATATGAGTTATACTGGCTGAGATAGTGATAAGCCGTGGATTGGGCGCTCCAGTCCACATTAAAACCTCGTTAGCCTTAGTGTAAGCTTTTACTATTGTTCAGCTCCAACTTGCTATATCATGAGCAGAATAACGTGCTTACATGAATGTACACACGGAGCCAATTGCTAATGCATAGATGCATAGCGGTTGGAGTTAGCGGAGTTTTGGAGTTGCTGTTTGTCAATATTATGTTCGGACAGTTTTGGTATGCTGCTTTTCTTTTTTTTTGGCGGGTGGAAAATCATCAAATAACCCCTCCCGCTCTTGGGCAGAGCGAAAGGGAGTGTCAGACTTCTACTGACTAAAAACCACCCATGTTCCTTCTTAGCCCTATTTGTCGAGGCAACGGTAACTTGTGAACAACCCGCAGCCCCGACGGGAGTTTTGGTATGCTGGCATTTTCATTATTTGATAATAACATTTTTTTTTTTAATATTTATTTTGTTCTTTGAACAATTAAACGTACGTAATAATAGGCAAAACATAATGCAAAACTTTGGGAGAGACGGAAAGGAATGGGGTAGGCTTTTATTCAGCAGTGGGACAAAATAGGCTAATAAAATAAAATACAAAAATAATAACAAAACATCACACCTGCAATCCCCGAAAGGCAGAGTTGTACCTAGTAGAACCTTGGTTTTTTCCTTTAGGAATTTGCCAGTAGCAGCCGCGGATTTGTGTCTAGTTGATGGCAATAGGCTGACCCCCTATTACATGTGTCTTAAGGATAACTGGCGAAATGTGAGTGTACGTACGTAATCATAAATTGAATATTCATTGAAAATACAACAACACTTGTGGCTCTTAGTGTAGTCTCACCAACCAATCACCACCTTAAATTTGTTACCGACTTATTCAGAGGCTGCAGCATACTGCAATGTAAGATCGGGTATACGTTCCTCCCAACTTCGGAAGCCATAAACCACGTTTCCCATCCTCTTGATATAAAATCTCATGTCTTTTTACCCCACGGGTGAATAGGGGTGTCCTTTTATTTGTAGGAAACCACTGTACATGGAATAACAAATCACTTTTCTTCGCTGCGGAATACAAACTTATCGAGTTTTAAAAAAAAGTTCTCGGTTGTAGAGCATCATCTCTATCACTTATATACCTATGTGTCTCTTTCTAAAGTTTGATGTGTACAGTCTTTGCTCGGTTAGTGTTCCTCCGACAATCACAACTCAAACTCATCCTTATTGTTATCAATTTTAACGTGAATAACGAGGACTGTGCTTTTGAAACGGATGCAAAAAACTGAAAGGACTGTAACAGTAACACCCGGACAGTGCATAGGGGAGTGTTGTCACGCAATCCTGGATAAGTGTTAGCATACGTATCTACATAATTATGAAGGGTTACTACGGCACTGAGGATTGTTGCGTTCATGTTATAAACGACATAGTTATATCCGAATGTACTTTTTGATACAAGCCAAAAGGAAGGGTAATGATTTTGGCAGTCTATGTATGTATGTTCGACCGTAACGCCTAATCTACTGAACGGATTTAAATAAATGAGGTGTCAATAGCTTAATAAAAATAGTCCGAGTGACATAGGCTGTACACATTTTATAAAAAAAAATATAACGGATATTAAATGTAAGATTCTAACATCAAAAAAAAAAATTTGATAATCATAACATGTTTGGTATCAAATTAAAGGTCTTGGCAAGCACATTACAAATATGTAGATTATATTATAGTTTTAGTCAACATATACGTTTAGAATGTGGTCGAACAGTTTTCGCGGTCTAGTCTGTGCTATTTACTCGTATTATGTAAATAACGAGCCAACATTAAGTAGAATTTTACATTATGAAAGAAATATATTATTACGTATTTATTAAATAACACACAAATTCTAATTAAAAATAAGTTTAAATAAAAAAAATAACCCAAAAAATCGCGGTCTTAAAAGAAGAAAACAAGAAAATACACCTTACATTCATTTTAGTAAATAATTTAATAATAAGTAACATTATAATAGAGGACAGCCGAAGTCGCATGCCACTGATACTTGATGCTCCTTCATGGCGTTCTCATTGATACAGAAGTCAGCAGTCAGTCTGCTAGTTGCCATTAACAAGGTGGCATGCGACTACGACTGTCCCCTATAATAATGATTTTTAAAATTGTTTTTTTACACATACACATGATTTAATGCACATTATCTCTCGATAATAAGCATTATAGACGTATGGGGCATTATAGATTTCATCTAGGTGGGTGAATCTCTTAGACGCAAAGAATGTCGCAGTGACTCTTGCAGTAGAGTAACCCTTCGATATTGACTTAGACTACAAAGCACAAAGCCGGTTTTGTAGCTAAACTTTGGATAGCCATTGTGGTGAAAGGATAAGCCAGTCAGCGTGGGGACTCGCTGGCTGCCAAGGGTGCGCCGGACGTACTCATATGGTGACTCAGTAGATACGTCGCGCGGGAGGCTCCATTCATGCATACATTACGAGTATATTAACAATGTAGGTAGTAGGTTCTTTTTTTGAGCCATTAGGCGTTAATGCGATTCACACAATGTTATCTCCCCTTTTTTTAGTTTTGTTTTAGTTGTGTGCACTTGAGACATTTGCCAAAGAAAATGTTTTTTCTTTTTTAGATCTCATTATTCTTTCTATAAGCATCCCCTTTTCAGCTTAATAATCTTAAGCACAGTCCGCATCCATCGAAATACACACACAACATTAGGATTAGTTTATCGCTATCTTTTCCAAATGACCGAGGCAAACGGATTACTGTGTCCACTGATCAGACGACCGGCCTTTCGTGTTCTTATTTACTTTAAGTATGTTCCACTAAAGCAACTTTGATATGCCTTTAAATGCAATTTACTGCTTCAAAGAGCCGATTCACTTTAAAAGGAAGGAATGGGTGGCGTACGGGTATAAGGTTATAAATATAATTCACAAAGTAAGCGTAAATGAAAAGTAATAATTTACTAAATCATACAAAACCGTGATCTCATAATAAAGTCATCTTCATGCTCAGTGCGATCTTTGCAATGAAATTGTAATTTAATGAAAATACTATAATGAGACAGTCCTCACGTTCCATGGACATATTTTACAAAGAAATTAAAAACAGTGTATTTGTTAGTACGACATTAGGTAGATAGATTCATTTATTTTCCTGAAATATGGTATTTTACAGATTTACATTACGTATACATTAGTTCTTCATATTCCGCCTCTTAAATTAGGCATGCAAATTTTGTGATAATAACAATGATTGACATATTATAAACAAATTGAACAACATTATTAAATTACAATGTCCAAAAAAAATAGTACTACATCAAAAATTGTTAAAATATAAAAAAAAAACGTATAATAATTAAATTACGAATGTCAAATAAAAGTACCTATTAATTAAATTACATAATTATGTCAAATAAAAACCATAATTAAGTAATTATTATATGTAAAACACTAAGCAAAGCGTTAATAATGCACTTATACACGTAAGTTATCATCAACAGTTATACATACACTTATAAATACTACTTAAACCACACGCGAGTTCAACGGGGTTGAGTAGGTGCGATAAAACGATGGTACACGGCCGCGGCGTGACGAAAACTTCAAATCCATTTATGGCTGTGATTTTAAAAGGATGAAAATAATAATTTAACATAAAACTTTCTTGTGCAACGACAGCTTTTATCTCAACACAGAGATCTTGGACAAGTCCAAAGTTTGGAACATAAATAATCGCTGTATTTATTTTATATTATAAGTCGCCATCAGATTTACTTTAACTTTAATGTTCAGTGAGCGAACTCCTTCTCATTAAGACTTTTGAAGCTGAAGTTGATGCGGTGTCCATTAACTTGTATGCATAAAATTGTCTTTGTTTAAAAAATTACGAACTATATCACGCGGAAAAATTGACAACTTCATGTAAATTATTATAATAGGTTATGTTTAAATCGATACGTGCATTAAAATTAACTGAAATTGGAAAATAAAAGCTTTTTATTAAATACAATTTTATTCCTCGTAAAGTTCGCATCGAAAATTAAAATTGGTTTGTTAATAGTCAATTATTTCGAAAACAAGGGGTTGCGACAGCGTCACATTCGAAGTCCGCAATCAAATCGTGGCGAGTTAGCTTACGAGTCGCGTGACTAATGCTTTTTTTCCATTTCTTATTGTTTTTTAGTGGCTGACCCTCCATCGACGTTCGTTGGCTGTATCATGGCTAGCTAATTATACCACTAACATGATTTATTCCAGACGATTGTTATGCCAGAGATTGTTAAGCTACCAAATTGGATTGAGGTTCATGTCAACGACGCATTTAGCTCAACGAAATGATTTAACTGTACAATCAAATAGTTAGCATTTGAACTTTGCTCATTATTGTTTAAAACCACGTACTTATGTTTGTGTAATTAATAAATATGACCGATAATAAACTTACGAGTGGACTTTGGGTGACGTAAGGCGATTTGGTTAGCGTTACTGAGCTATTATAGAAGTGAATTTCAAGCGGAGTGATTTTTGCTATAGACCGTCACTGATTTATTTTGTTTATGTTGATTATCTCGTTACGACTGCCTCTTAATGGCCTAGTAGTTGCAAGTGCGACTGTTCAACATGAGGTCCTCGGTTCGATGACCAGTCCCGGCAAAGTGTTATAGGGTTTTTCATCAGGAATTGCAGCATAGCACCGTGGGTGATTTGGGCCTGGTTGATAAAATTAATAAACATAACTGTCGAAATGTGGGTGTACTTTAGGTACACCTAACCCTTCGTAAATGGCAAGCGTGATGTTATGTGATAATGTTTATGATCTCGTTATTCATGAAAATGCAAGTAAGATATTTGTAGCCGCTTTTTGTGTTGCATTCCAAGAGTGGCTTTCGCTCAATTGTCTTTGGCTCTTTTGTCTACTTCTTTGTAGGTAAGCTTGCTGTGATCCAGCCAATGTTGAGGCACAGGCTTTAGCCAGTCGTTATTTTCAAAAGCAACGGGCGAGTTTAAGGAAAAATATGGCTGAAGATTTTTATATTTCCTTTCTAAACAACTAGTATTATCATTAAATCGATATGTACGAGCATGAGGCAGACATAGGAATATAAATGTTATTTTATGGCTATGTTAGTTTAAATGAAACTACAATGAACCCGTTTATACTAAAAATATAGATTTTTCGTATTATATTTTAGTTTTCTATATTATGCATTGCGATTTCTAGTGGAAATGTAGTTCTTGGAATATTTTATGAGAATAAAAGAAAAATCTGAATATTCTGATGTTGTTTTGGTTCCTCGTGCACTGTTGCGGTCAACGGTCCAATCTAGGAGTCACAGACTTCCGATATAACTCGGAATAATACATGACTACCTACATTCTACACATTTTGAGATTTCCAATTCCAGAATTTTCTGTAACATTTGTATTCTGTTTAGACTTAGTTAAACCAGATTTATAAAATAACATTAAATTAATATTAACAAACGCAAATTCCTTAGTTATCTATCTATAAAGGGTGTAAAAGTACTCTTAACGCAAATGAAGGGCACTTGCTCTCCCCACCACTGCGATCATTTTTTGGTTTTAGACCATACATGGGAACCGCCTACTTACGGAGATATTGGGGGTTAAAGTTCCAAATTTTGCACATCTTTTTTTGTAAATACTTGTGTTTTACTTAAATTACCTGCATGACCCGTTTACTATTCAAAGCATTCAATAGTACAATGTTTTAAGAGTGCTACATTGAGTTTTTTTTTAATGTGATTTTTGACCCCAAAAAAAAGCCGTTTTCCAGTAAAAAATTTTGCGTAGGTGTACTTAGTTTGATGTACAGAATGCTTGGTTGACGTATGTGTGAAGGGTTGATTTACACCCTGTATACATAAAATGCTTTGTCCTGAATGACTGACGGATCAACGCACAGTTTAAACCGCTGATCGTAGAGACTTGAAACTTGGAGGCTGTATTCTTTGTATGATGTAAGCATCCGATAAGAAATGATTTTCCGAAATTCTACCCCTAAGGGGGTGAAAAAGAGGGGCAGAGTTTGTATGGGACAACGTGATTCATTGGTCAAATCTATTTCAAATTTTGGGAATACCTTTTTTAACAGAATTGACGGAAGACGTGTTTCGTATTTTATTGACATTTACCTCCTAACGGGGTTAAAAAGATGTATAAAGTTACTTTTGGGGTAATTTGCTTCGAAGTTGATATCAATACTCCTTAGTTACTTTTGATTTAAATGACATTTTATTTTGACACATGTTTGAAAACTCAATCAACCTACGTCCAATGAAGTTGCTTTATTTATTGTTGAAAAGCAATTTTCTAAGCTGGATACAAGCGGAATATTTTATATTAAAATTTGGAGCCATGATAACAAATTGCATCGAATAAGTGAAATTCAACGCTCATACGATGCATTACAGTGGGTATCCACTTTTTTTTGCTGCGACGAGGATGAATACTACATTTCGAGACCCCAGTGCGATCCTAAGACCAAACAACCGCATAAAAAAATATGTAATGGTATCTGGTGCAAGTTTTTATTCTCACCGTATTTAAATGATTAGGAAAGGAGAAGACAATTATCTGTGATATTATCGTTCGCTGTTTAGGCAGTTTTTTTAACCGATATGTTTGCGAAAATCAAAATCAAAAAAAGGTTGAGTTATATTAGGAACAATCGGGCGCAGCTTAGTGCGGCTCAAAAGGTAATGCTGCCTTCTATTGGGGGGGCACGTGTGTGTATGTATGAGCGGACACAAGACGACATGACGTATGTGCTAGGGTCGTCCCGCTCTCTTTATAACATTTACTTTCAATCCTCGATGGGATGAAATCACGGAGAAGCTTTTGTCTGGGCAAAAAAATATGATAGAAACGACATAATAACCAGGATTTTTCACCTCAAAGTTAAGAAAATCATGGCACTTCTAACCAAAGGTAAAAGGCCAAGCACACATATTCTGGTTTGTTAACCGCATTTCGCTTGACATGGTGGATGAACGTAAATGTGCTGAGATACCAAATCAAAATGAAGATCCTTATGCATTCGTTAAAGTGCAACTTTATTGTGAAATTTTTCTATAATGCTGGTAACTATTCTGTCAGATTACTGACGTAAAATTCCTTCTGTAATATACAGGAACAGCCTATCAGAAGAATACAAGCGATAAGTGGAAAGGCTGTCTGGCAATATAGATGAACATCTAGCAGATGAAATCTACAGTAAATGTGTGGTCACAATAGGAGAACCTGCATTAGGAGGACAAAGCCTACAGCAGTACTGGTTGCCTTAGCCGCAAAAGTCTGAAGGCTTACACAACAACCGGCAAGACTACCCCAAAACAAGGCACGATGTCAATTCCTTAGTAGAAGTGGTGTCAAGTAGTAACGGCTTGGGAAGGACATTTAATAATAAAGATTGTTATATTTTTTATAACAAAATAATTTATATGGTTGAACAAAATGAATAACGTAAAAAACAAATTAAAAATCCTATTAGAATCATTTTCGACTTCTACGCAAACGAAGTCGCGGGCAAAAGCTAGGCATAAATATTAGTCAAATTTTAAAAGACATTTTTTTTGTACCTACATGATTTTCAAGACAACTTTCATCTTGACACTTCAATACTTAACACGCTGAAAGTCAATGAAACGGAACCTACTTGGATATCAACCTGTATTATATTGTTTTACGAAGCTTAAACCGAAATAAATGATATCCGGATCTATCCTATACCAGTTTGCTTTCAGGTAAAGTATACTTTATAATATTATCCTGTTAGCCCTGGTTCAGACTGCATTTTTCACGGGATCCCGGGAAAAGGAGCAAAAATGAAGAGCGGCCTTAACTGTGCCCCGGGACTGCGCAGATAAAAGTCCCGGCCTCTTATTTGAGTTATGGGACTTTGACCGGGCCACATCACTTTATTATGCTGGAGTGCTTCTAGGCGGTTGCTACAGATTTAAAAGTTGCCAATTGACTGCTATGCCATCCCGTAGTAAACGAGATTCACTGAACTCAAATTGATTGGGAAAAGAACTTTATTTGTTGTGATTTAAAGTCTGATTTGTATGGTTGCTGGTTTTAGTTATCTATATAAAGGGTGTAAAAGTACCCTTAACGCAAATGAAGGGCACTTGTTCTCCCTACCACTGCGATCATTTTTTTGTTCTGTACCATACCTGGGAACCCCCTAGTTACGGAGATATTGGGGGTAAAGGTTCCAAATTTTGCACAGCTGTTTTTGTAAATACTAGTTTTTCAGGTTATAACTTTCTAACTATCCACTAGCACAATGTTTTATGAGTGCTACATTGAGTTGTACCGTAAAATGAAATATTGACTCCAAAAAAAAGTCGTTTCCCAGTAAAAAAATTTGCGGAGGGGTACTTAGTTTGATGTACAGAATGCTTGGTTGACGTATGTGTGAATGGTTAATTTACACCCTGTATATTGTACTTTGTCGCTGTCGCTTATGAAGAGATCATGGCTAAATAAATCATCCATTCTGACCAATCTTCAGGTTAAGCCGCGCTTGCCTCCATTGGAAAGCACATTAAGCGGTTGCATTAACAGGTAGTCAGTGACCCGAAACTCTGACCAACAGTCTTACCTCGGGGTATCGTCTGAACCAGTAATAGGGAAATATCCTTAAAAAAAAATCTGTTTAGTCCGTCAGTTAGATTATCGAAAATATTAGATACATGGTTTCTGTTTTATAAAAAAAAATACGAAGATAAAACGCGGCAAAAAGCACGAGTGAGTTTTGACGTCACTGGCCGGTAAAAATGTACTGCAATGCGACGTCTCACGAGTTTTCGAAAGACACGAGTGTTAGAAATCTATCTGACTGACTTATTAGATTTTTTTGTCAACTACCCTATTAGGTAGTGCAAGTCAGATAGACAATATGGGATCGGACAAAAAAAAATACGAACTAGTCCGTCAGATAGATTTCCAAAAAATATTGGACACGTATTTTTTCTTTTTTCATATAAACAAAAAATGAAGTCAATTCGAAAACGTCATATGCTAGTACATTTTTACCTACAAATGACGTCACAACCACATCTTATCGTCGTCAATTTTGATTAATTTGATGAAACAAAAACACGTATCCAATATTTATCGATAATCTAACTGACGGACTAATTAAGAATCATTGTTTTTTAACTCAGTCCGATCCCCTATTGATGTAACATACTGGTAGGCAGCGACATACGGATTATTTTGGACTCCATTCTATCAATCATATTGACGTCAAAAGTAAATAAAGTAGTGCGATTACCTATTATGAGAAGGGTAGATAATTAAATTGATTAATTAATATCAATAATTTTAAGTACTTACGACTTACTTGAAGTCCTTCTAAAAGGTCGTTTTACTTACCGAAGGTACTAGAAATGTTTATCCTAAGAGTACTTAATATTCTTGACCTATTGGGAGCCCCACAACTAGCAGTGGGCGTTTGAAACCGTTTATGCCTATCCTTGTTTTTATAGTAAAAACTTTCCTGTTACTTTTATAGGAGGTAGTTGAAACGGCAGGTAGCTTTGTGTTTGAAAACTTGATACTTTATTAAGGTCAATACTCCTTGAGCTTTTAGATTATAGATAGTGCTGTTTCTTACGTCGATCCATTGTGGATGTATTATAGAATCATTTCTCTTGTTGATGGTGCATGCTGATGATGACTGGCGCACCGAATTCAGTGAAACCGGCTTGGAAAATAACTTTAGTTTTGGAAGTTGGTGACACATTTTGCCACCGACTTCAAGTAATAATTCAACTTTTAAGTGTTATTTTTTGTAATGCGAATTTTTTATAACATTGAAAAGTATAGATTTAACACTTTTAATTTTACATTGTATCATCTATATAGACGAAGAAGAAAAAATGCATATTATAAAGGTTATAAAGTAAAGTAAATAAAGTAAAAAAAAAAGTAAAGAAAAAAAAAAGTAAAAATAAAGTGAATAAATATAATAATAATATAATATATATAATAATAACTCATAAAGTACCTAAGCAAAATTAAAAATTTATATGGGCTTACCGCTCGAGCTTCCTCTACCAAATGAAAAAAAAATCACTTAAATCGGACCTTTTTTCATATTTGTTCACCGACTTTTCCGTGATCTGAGAAATCGGTGACTAATCATTTAAAAAAAAGATGCTGGTAATAACTACCTCTTTCTTCAGACGTCGATCAAACTAAACAACAACATTATCAACTAACCAACACCCATATCTCTTCATAATCAACCTTAGACCACGGAATGCGGAGTGTAGGTCTCTTTCAAATCTCTCCACTTTTGGCGGTTTTGTGTCACATCCAATTTCTTCTGGCCATCTAAATCTAATAACTAATAAAAGCGCACTGCCGCCTTTTTCAACTCTCGGCGCATAAACATGCGTGACAAATTCAGCTATCTCCTGTTTTACATTACTTACCTACATTATTTTGCTAAATTTAGATGTTGTGTAGTGGAAAATAGGTAAAAGTCTTAACGTCGTCTAACGTTACCTAACCATCCAGTTATTTATTTAACCTCCAAGTAAACCCCAAAATAGAACACAATACCCATGTTTGGACAAAGCGGCTTATACTTTACCTTGGAAACAATACAGCCTACTTACTTACCTGAGTAAAAACTAGAATGCTTCATAAAGAACATCGAAAGAGAGAAAGATACGCAGTTTACGACGCGGCGCCATTCGCGAGTCAATCTCCACTTGTTCCGCGGATATGGTAACATTCGGATGCATTACTGTCTAAATTGGGCGCTTCCTTCGTTTTCTACAAGTTTCTCCGTCGTATCGCTCCGCGAAATATAATCAAGCTGGAAACGCTAAATAAGTTTGATAAACGACTTCAGAAAGTAGTGGAGCGGTTGCTACCTACTTGGGTTTATTTTTATTTTCCACGGCTTGGCTTTATACAGTATTTTGTTAAACAGAAGTCTGCCATTTTACCGTAGAGCTGTTTGGGTTTTGATGCATTTTTTATTTACGTATTCATCGGCTCGTTGTTTTAAGAATTTTGGTTTTCATCTTTAGATTTATATTTCATACTTTTACGCTCGAAATGGTAATTAACAATGAAATATAGATTGGTAGGAGAGTTTTGTAGGTAACCTATAAAACTTTATCGAGGTTAAAGCACTGCATGTTTTATTCACATCTACAAATCTATTCGGTTTTTAAGGTTTTCTAAAAAGCTCGCTTCGCTTTTGTTAGCACCCGAATTAAGAAAACAACATTTACATTTAAATATTTATACGTTCTCCTCGATCCTGATTAGTACAATAGACAACGCTGCATTGATCTACAGTTTTTCTATCTATAAAGATCATCAAGTCACTTCCAGGTACTTTATACCCACGCTCCAGGTATAGCGTGTGCGTTCCCTGTGAAATATTTTACGATTCCTGAGCCATAAGCCGGCGGGGTAGGGTTAAACATACCCGTATTTGTCCCTATTCGGTGATTTGTAAAGGTGAAGCCGCCAGAACATATTCTATTTCAATTCTTTTGCTATAGATTTTTGTGAATTTTTAAAAATGTGCTCACAAAAATTCCTATGTAGGTTTGTTTTTGATTGAATTTCAGACGTTTTCAACAAAATATTTCAAGTTTGAAGCACTTTATTGAAGAGCGTTTTGAAAAGCTGTTCTAACGTTTTGAAGTCACGTGATTCGATTAAACGTTTGAGACTCTAGTAGAAATTTTAGAAATCTTTATATGTATTCTAAAGACCTTAACATACTTAGGTAATCGTTGGTATTTAAACCTTAAATCTGATAAATAGGAATAAAATAAAAACAGTTTGAGACAATAAAGAATAAGAATAAAATAAAAGCGCATAGGCAAGATACGATTATAAACAAATGTTTTTATTTATTTATTTATCACTTCAAGCACAAAATACAGAGAGAGAGAGTCTTTTGAGTGACACAGAGACAAAAAGAGGTAGGTGCATATCATCAGTTAGTGTTAATTTACGCTGTGAAGCTTTTTACGACTCAATTAAGCATTACGACAGTACTTACCATATCTTCTTGCTAATATTCATGGCACTACAGTTTATAATCTACTTCGCTATATAGTTAAATATCTGTAGTGCTCAGGAACACAGGTATGCATTCCGTTCCACGTGCCCAGCTGCTCAATCATGTTTACCAATTGCTGGAGCGGTCTAATTAATACCTCTGTGATTTGACTGTACTGGAATAGTCAGATTTTGATCGGTTATACACGTGAGAGTAATTATGTTCTTGGTATTTTACTTAACAGGTGAATGATGTTTAAAAAAAAAGACCTGATAACAATCTTCTTTAGTCGTGTGGTTGTGGCCTAACCGTGTTAGAGTATCCGGGTTTTCAGGAATGGGGTAGTTAACAAAAAAATCAAATTAGTTCGTCAAATAGATTACCAAAAAATATTGGACATGTATTTTTTCTTTTTTCACGTAAACAAACAATGAAGACGGTACAGTGCTTTGAAAACTCGTGTGACGTCATACTCTAAGACATTCGTATAACATTTTTAGTGGTCGGTGACGTCAGCAACACCCACTCAAATCTTTGACGCGTTTTATCTTCGTCAATTTTTATATATCTCATGACTTGAATACAATGCACTTCCTCATAAAAGAGATTTCAAGCCCAGTGATTGGTGAATCGCGGCAGAGCTGGTCTCCGCTCTGCTCCGCCTCAGTGGAACCGCAGCCTAACGTCTTTAGCACGCCTCATGAAACAATTGAAAGTGCAAATAAACACATTCCAAATGACCAAATAACATAAAAGAAAACAACATTTTACGCAGACACGGGGAGAAACGTACAAATTGAGGTAGCAAACGTAAAAAATAATAACTATCAAAAGTTCCCTCTTTAACATTTACTTAAGTGGAGGGAGAGAAATAAATTGTTAGACATTTTTGAGTGAATTATTTTACCCCCGGGTGCATGAGTTAAGTACCCCACGCCCTTTGGCGAAATAAGTATTTTCACTTAGATGCGTACACACTTACACACCCTATATAGTTTTTATTCTGTTTTTTTTTCTGACTGTTTCGTTGAAGCATGCATCGCATGAAGTCCTAGAATCGATTCCCGGGTCGGGTAAAGTGTTATTGGGTTTTTCCATCAGGAATTTCTCAGTAGACGCCACGGAGTTTGGATTTGTGCGCAGTTAATGGCAATAGGGTCGCCCCTTATTACGTGGGACTTAAATATAACTGGCGAAATGTGAGTGTACTATTAGGTATACCTCTGCCTAACCCTTCTAGGTTTCAGGCGTGATGTTATGTTATATAGTTTTCTTTTTCATATAGTAAACCTGGGTAGTAATACGATATTGGGCGAAAAAAGTATTCAATAACGAAAATAATGATTCAATTATGGTGATGAAAATCTCGGAAAATTGTTTATTTATTTATTCAATATAAGATAAAAATAAATATATAAGTAGTTAATAAAACGTTTCAACATATTACCGCTATCTTGGCGGAAAATTACTAGAATTTTAGCCTTTTTTTTCAGTATAGTCGACTTCGTAATCGCTTTATTATTTTCATTAACGTAACAGTGCATGTGACAGTTGGATAATTTCCAACTTACCAACTGTATTCTTAATTTAACAAGTGGCCATACTTATGAACGCTACTTACTACATATTTCGCATGAATGTTGAACATTAAGCTGTAAACTCCAAGAGTGAACTCTTGGAGTTTCTCCTGTATCATTGATTGCACCTACTGTGTAATGTCTCTGCATCACCCTAAGGTAGACTGGTAGAAAATGCCCAAGGCATTAAGTCCGCCTTTGTACGGTTTTATTACTTGTGCATAAAGTTTTAATAAATAAATAAATAAAAATTGATACGTTAACAAACATTTAAACTCACGCATGCTGTCCAAAACACAGTGCAGCAGTCAATCTCTAAGCCATTTATCCGATATTGCCGTCAAAATAATATTGCACGCACATAAAGGTCTTTCTGACACGCTCAAGCCTATTTCGCGTCGATAAGCGAAGTCACTCTTTTAACTGTCAAAAGTGGTCAAGCAATTACAATGCCGACTGTATATTAATACCATCATTCCTGTCGTCGCTTTTTCTCTTGCCTGTACCTACACATTTAACCACTCAATCTTCATTTACTTTTCAGCAAAGGAAACGAAAACCTTATCTACCTTAAAAAAATCAAGTGGTCTGATGCTCAATTGAATTGGACGTGGATGTACTAAAACAGAAATCAAGATTAAATCTTCAGATATAAAATGGCTTCTTGCCCATTAAAGTAACTGATTCGATAAGACATGGGAAAGTTTTTATTTGACAAGGGACCAGACTATGAGTTACGTTGAATTCAGGGAAATCGAAAAGGGAAATAGTTTTCTTCAGTTTTATTTCACGAAATAATTGTGGGACGTTTCTGCTTTGCTCATAGCACGTGAGTGGATGGAAATGAAAACTTGCTATGATCGGTATTTTTTGTTTTGTTTGCTGGCCATTCTGGTGAGTGATTGGCAAATTTTTGCGGGTGAGACTTACCTAGATCTATTTTTGTCCTCATAACTCCCTATATTGCAATTTTTATCGAAATTGGTAGAGCTGTATTCGAGAACTTGGTTTTTAAAATTGCTCATTTAATAATATCTTTATTATTATTTAGGTTAAGTTAGTTAAGACATATAATCACAGAATTCTTTTCCGCTTCTCACACACCATAGTCTACTCGTACATTATTTTTTTTCATTTCTCCTTTTGCATGTCTGCTAGCAAATAAATCTTGAAAAATAAGCAGTACCTTTGTACTAACATGTTATATTTTGTTATTTTCCTGTGTTGTCTACTGTGTGTACATAAATAGTGAAATAAATAAATAAAATATCTGATAGGTATGGGTAATGTCATGAAGAAAGTTTTGATCATGAATGTGGATGGGTATAACAGTAGAGGAAAACCTAAATAACGACGGAAGGATTCTGTCTTGAATGATGGGCAAAGGAGGTATCTGATGAGATGACGAGTTATAGAGAGGCATTGAAGAAGATGACATGTTGCGCAGATTCCAAATGAATTGGGATAAGAACAAGAGAATGGTGATAGGATTTTCCTAATAGAATAGGATACAATTATTTTCAGGTAACAAAGACCCATAGACAAATACCTTAACCTAATATACATACTAATAACATTCGTGTTAGTATAACGTACCTACGTACGTACGTATAGTAGAACGTACCTACTCGTATCATATAATAGAACATCCGATTAACATAAAAAGTTCAAGCATAAACGACAGTATTTTTGAGTTCATACTAGTTAGCGAACATTGTATTTTTTACGTGAAAAGCTCGCGATAAAACAGTAGGCAATACAAAAAATAATGTAGGTAACATTACCGGAATAAAAGAGTAAACTAACTAGAACAACAAAACACGTATGTTTTGAACGTATCTACTTTTGTTTTACGGCCGACAAACACTACCCTTTTGCGGAGCTGTACAGAAATGCAGTGAAAATATAAAAATATTGTCCGTAGTGAGATGCGAGTTGCATCGGTTCCCTCCGGGCACGATTTGGACGGTACGCGCATTGAGTGCAATAACCGCCGCGGGGGAGCTGCGTTTCATGTCTCTGAAACGAGGTAATCTGTAATAAACTGGTTAAAATGCAAGATTTATGACCAAATTGAAACTGTTTTACAAAGTATCATGTAATGACTACACAGTAGGTATAATAAAATATTTTTGTATTTTATTTGTAATTTGACGAAAAGCGACATGTCCTGGTCAAACCCCCACCCTCCACTCCTTCCATTTCTCTAGAACTCGTGCGTCTTCCTTCCAGTTCTGATGGAACCTGTCTAATTCGTCCTTTTTTTTTTTTTTTTACGGTCTTGTGCAGAGCGAAAGGGAGAGTCAGACTTCTACTGACTAAAAACCACCCATGTTCCTTCTTCGCCCTCTATGTCGAGGCCGCGATAACTTGTGGACAACCCGCGGCCGTCTAATTCGTCCTACCATCTCCTTGGTGGCCTGCCGCGACCCCGCCTCACTGTGCCAGGGCACCAGTTTATTGCTATTTTGGCCCACCGTTGGTCATGTATGCAAGAAGACGAATGAATCTGTAAATGTCGTATGACCTTGTAAGTCAATATTATACCCACATTAATTTTGATGACGATATAATTATGTAGTGTGTTAAAGGCACTCACAACAGCTAAATTAAACTGTAATTCTGATCAATCAAATAACCCAATCAGCTGATTACTTGATAAATCAATTAACATCGGTACTCATTGACTGTATTTTACTCTGGTGTCAAAATATATTATAGAGGTAACGTAAGCGATATGTAATTGAAATGGAATATTTATGTGTTTGTTTTTGTTAATATGTGTATTGCACCAGTTAATAGTGTTTGGCCTAAAATTGTTAAATAATTAGCATCACAAAATCAGTCCATAATGATTCCATTTTTTTTACGGGGTGGGAAATCGTCAAATAACGCAGACTCGCTCGCTTTCGCTTTTGTGCAGAGCGAAAGGGAGTGTCAGATTTCTACTGACTAAAAACCACCCATGTTCCTTCTTGGCCCTTTATGTCAAGGCCGCGGTATCTCTTTCAGCATCCCGCAGCCCGTCAACATCCCGCAGCCCTTCTTGAAAAGACTGGGAAATGTTTAATTTTCTTTGGATAATTTTGATAAATAAATTAGTTAGTTAACAAAAGATTTTTCAATCGCAGCGTGTTTGGATCGTAGTGCGTAACAGATATAGTCGGCCCAATGCGGCCGTAACTTCACGCGCGGCCGCCGACGGTAACGAGCAGCCACATAAAACAAAATGCCAGCAGAGAAGGGATCCTCTAAATTTGCTTAAATGCCAAATAAACTGCGAATTGCTTCGCCATTTATGAAAAAGACCCTAGAATTCAGCCTATTTTGGTAGTAGGAGATCTTGTTTCGTGAAAATATCGCGATAAGATTTCTTTACAGAATATAAAACGGGTACAATGTTAGCAATTTACATGTTAAGAGTTTTATTGTACAGAAAAAAGAAATCAAAGTTAAATATATGATCAAAAAAACGTTCACTGCTTAAAATTAAGTAATAACTTGCACGTAGATACATGCTTTACGTAGCGTTGGGGCAATTAAAACTGTGAACGATTTAATTTTGCTGTAGTTATTTTCCCCCGAGTAAACTGAAGGTTATTTTTATATAGATTGCGTGCTATATACCTGAAAACTGGGTGGGGAAATTAGTGGCAGCACATAAGCGGTAATAAAGCCAAAATAGACGTATCGTAAATACAAAGCGTTTTATAACGCCTTCCCCGTGAACGGCGAACCAGCCCTAAGATTTGTAACAAAGATAACAAAAAAGTTGGACGAACTAAATACAAAATAAAGTTTGCCAATCTGGAAAGTGGAACATCGTAGTTTTTTAATTATTCCAAGTGTGCCAACCAACAGTTACTATATCTATATATTTTGTTACAATTATGTCGGAAGTGGCGGACGGTGTGTGTATGGCTTCAAATATAATCCTTAACCACTTCCCTCGGGTGTTCCTCGTAAGAAATCGAGCACTGGATTGAAAATTGTCAGATCATAAATTTAACAACGTTTGAATAAACATTGCTCAATTAGTCAACCATCAGTATTTTTGTCGTCATCATCGTCAGCCATTAGACGTGCACTGCTGGACAAACGCTTCTCCCGTACAACTCCATAACGAACGGAAAATTGCTGTTCGCATCCACCGGTTGCCCGCAACTCTCACGATGTCGTCGGCCCACCTCCTGGTGGGAGGCCTACAAACGCTGCGTCTTCCGGTTCGTGGTCGCCACTCGAGAACCTTTTTAGTATTCGAGTATGTTTTAAAGAAGTTATTTATATATTATAGTACCTTTGTAACTAATTATGAGAACTGCAAAATTAAAATCATTTTTCCACGAAAACTCTTTATGAACACCAACATAAAAGAACCTCCTACTTTTTGAAGTCGGTTAATAAGCTCTGATAAGCTCTGTATTAAGCTTTATAGCTGATATTATAAGCACAACAATACGAGTTATCAGACCTTTATTTCTTTTTATCGACCTGCTACTTATTTGTAGTAAAATATCCTCAGACGAACATAACGTGTTAACATAACTCCACATACGCACCATAACGCACACAACGCGTCACAACGTGTTTCGTAGAATTGCGAATCATTCTAAATCAGTGATATATTATTATTTCCCTCTTTAAGCCGTCTATACATAATTATATCAGAGCATTGTAATTAGAGCTTCAGACAAACACTGTAAGGATTACACGAATTGCAATACAATTGTTGTAATTCCACTGCACTGTTTCCATCTACTGTGTCTTGTGTTGTTGTTTTGTGTACTAATAAACTTATTATTAAGATTGAAATAATTGGGTGTTGGTAGGGTTTTTTAAGTTGAACCTATTACAAAAATCAAGACAAAATTTAAAAAAAATCTTTTAGACAAAAACATTTCAAACTGTGACTATTAAAATGAATTGCACACATCGACACAAAACTGACAGAGATGCATTTTCCAGTCATTTATGCGCTGATATTTTTATATTAAGTAGAACTGGTGTAAGAGTACATAAATCATATGTCACAGTTTAATAACGCTTGACAGATTCGAGAGCGCAGCAGATTCGAGCAATATGTCACATATTCACAACGCGAAGCGCTCCTCACTCCTCTATGTCTGACGGCAACTACGAGCTACGAAAACACTTGATATCTTCGCAAGAAATATTATATCAGAAACGTTTTCAACTCGGTTCATTTAATTGAACCACTTTCGAGCAAGTTTCTTGGTTTCTCAATTGTAAGTAGTGGATGAAGGGTGATTAGAAACTGTTAATAAATGGAGCGGTTGGGTTTTTTGTTTGAATGTTGGCTTTTCGTTTTTAACCTGGATATACAAAACACACATACACACAACACACACACACACACAAACACACACAACAGACACACAGCACGAGCACGAGTTACAAAGGTTATTATTTTTATTTCCCAATATGTTTAACTATAGATAGATACTGCTTTTGATGAAAACTCAGTAGAGTGGTTTGAAGAACAAGAAGAAGCGATGTGATAATGGAACACGGAATACAAAATTTCCGTGATAGCATATAAATAATGAAAATTTTGTTAATTTTTTGTTGAATTCTCCAAATTCATAGCTCCACCACACTCCTGCGCTGTCGTGCGGTGATGTAGAGTATGTTATAAAATAAATTCTATGCTGCTCACGTGAGGGCTGTATTCAGTTGCAGATGTTCACATTTAATTTTCATGATTTAATTTGTCAAAAAAAATCTTATTACCGTATATCGTTCGATTATCACGATATCACATCACGCCTGTAATAGCGTAAGTAATATAACTATCTATTGGACCTACCTGTGTTATTAAATGAATTAACTTATGACTTATCCTGGAAGGGCTAGGCAGGGGTGTACCTACCTTATAAGTTCACCCATATTTGGCCAGATATCTGGCCCTTTTAATAGGGAGAGCGCGTATATTGCCAACAATCGGGGGCAAATGCAAACTCCATGCTGAGAGCCGGAGTATTAAATCAATGAAATCTAATGGGTATTTGTTTGTATTTAACACGGAACCTTCCCGTTATTAAAGAATAAAATTAATGTGTCCAATGAATAAAATTGCATTGCAGCATAAAAAGTTTGGGACTTTGTGGATTGATTTTAAATTATTGCGTCACAACTATCTCCAAGCAATAATTGGTTTTTGTCAAATGTGGTCAAAACTCTTTTTTGTAGTTGGGTAAATAGAGCGAAAACCTCTATTGAAACAAACCTTTTTATGAGCAGTGCATGTGAAAAAATTGTTTATTGAATACTTAAGGTTATAGTTGGTTTTAGCCATATTCTATTTGGATGAAAGTTGATTATTATTACCTACTCAATGTGTGAAATACTTCTCTATTACATCTATGGCAATCGTAGTTACTGGTGTTATGAGCACTCAGCAGGATATGCCACGTTTTAGTGAACACAGCATACCTATTTAGATAGTGCTATAAGCATTATGCAATATTATTAACCTAAATATATTAATTACCTAGCTTAACTTTTTCATTTACATTTACACTCTTGATGCGAGCTTTATTGTGATTTGTGCGTTTCATGTCTTTATGAAGGGATTTTATTTAATAAGTCGATTTTACGAGCATGATTTTAATTTTTTAATTCCATCCATTTATTATGGATCTGGTCAATGGATCTTCTGTGATAAAATATTCTCAGTAGATCTACTTACTTCGATGATGGATCTATTGAGAAAACCAATTCCCAGTAGATCCTTCATGGATCTGACCAATGGATCTACTGAGAATGATCCAAATAAAGTGTGTAAAAGTTCCCTTAACCCAACCGAAAGGCACTTGTTTTCCCCACCACTGTAATTTTTTATTTGTTCTAGACCATACCTGGGAACCCCCTAGTTACTTAGATATTGGGGGTCAAAGTTCCAAATTTGTAACAGTTGTTTTTGTAAATATTAGTTTTTCAGGTTATAACTTTATTTAAGTTAGCTCCATGACCCGTTTACTATTCAGATCATCCACTTGCACAATGATTTAAGAGTGCTACATTGAGTTTTACAGTAAAATGTTATTTTAGACACCAAAAAAAAAGTCGTATCCCAGCAAAAAAATTTGCTTATGGGTACTTAGTTTGATGTACAGATTTCTTGGTTGACGGCTGCGTGAAGGGTTAATTTACATCCTGTAAGTATATATTTTATGTTTAACTTAAATTTGCGAGCAGAACCAAGCAGCCTTACCAAGGGGTATAGTATTTACCAATACTAACTGGGTTGTGGAGGTAAAAAGGCAGTTGCTACACGTAAAATATAAGCATTATATCCTCAACGTAATATCCATGATAACTGGCAGCTGGCAGATAATGATGATAATGATTTCTGTGTTTCGAAACCTAAACAAGTTGAAACAATGAACGCATCACCACGTCTGTGAAGTCTTGTTTGCAAATTTATTTTGATCCGGTAATTGATTCATCATCATTATCAGCCTATAATATTCCTACTGCTGGGACGCAGGCCTCCTCTCTAGGAAAGGGGATAGGCTATAATCTACCACGCGGGCCCAGTGCGGATTGGTAGATGTCACATGTCTTCGTTTTTTGAAAAAAATAAATTACACAAAGTAATGCGGCTGACGGGGTTCGAACCCACGACTCACTGCTCGTAAGTCGGAGCCGCCACCACTGGACCACCACTGCTCGGTAATTGATTATCATTGATATTTTTAACCGACTTCGACAAAAATAAAACACAAAAAAGTGAAAAATAAACTTTAGAACAAAAATTTGTTTCTGAAGACGGTGACTTTTGTTTGTTTGATTTTTTTTTTGCCACCGCCTTCAGAAACATGTTTTATTTTTTGTCGAAGTCGGTTTTATTTTTTGTTATAAAGTTTTTTATTTTTTTCTTTTTAGTGATTCACATGTGCTTACCCCTAATTCTTTTTTTGTTGGAAAGGGTTTTTGTCCCAAATGGTCCCATATTTTTTTATCGTAATTGGACAAGCGGTTTTTGAAAATCAACAAATAAAAAAAAACTACTTGGTCTACATTAATGATCTTTTCGTCTCCGTCGTTAACGAACCGATTTGGAAAATTCTTCTTTTATTCTAAAGCCTATGCTTTCCTATTGGTCTCATAGTCACTAGGTCGGGATCAGATGATGGAATCTTGGCGAAATCGAGAGAACTCAGAAAAATGTACAGCGATTTTGGTATTTTCTATCTAACAAGCTGATCTGATGGTAGAATGGTTCTTATGTAACTGACATCAAAACGACCTCGCAAACTTCGGGGATTATAGGCGTGATGTTTTGTTATTCTACTAATAAATACAAAACTTTGTGAGGTCGTATTGATGTCTAAATGATAGCAAATGGATTGGGAATGTTGAAATCCCATGTCTGTCTATTGTTTACACCAGTTCATAACATAATATCACGCCGGTACGTTGTGAAGGGGTAAGCACATGTGAATCACTAAAAAGTAAAAAAATAAACACTTTTCAACAAAAAATTAACCGACTTCGACAAAAAATAAAACATGTTTCTAAAGACGGTGGCAAAAAAAAAAACAAACAAACAAAAGTCACCGACTTCAGAAACAAATTTTTGTTCTAAAGTTTATTTTTCACTTTTTTGTGTTTTATTTTTTGTTGAAGTCGGTTTAATTATTTGTTGAAAAGTTTTTATTTGTTAAGCTATTGAATAGATACAACTTCCGCCTCACTCCAGTGGGCACACCATCATCAAAAGATTCCTTAATATCTACCACTTGCCCTATTACCACGCTGCTTGCTCCCAATTCAACCACCAACCAACAAAATCCTTTGAAATAGAAAACGTGACAATAACACTTCTAATAACACACTTAAAAGCATTCACTTCAGCCCTTGGAACCACTGATGTGGTTCCGTTCCGTTCCACTAAAGCTCGAAGTACACACGTCGTGTTACGTTACAAGCATTCTGTGCGGAGCTGTGCTTGATTCAAAGGCATCGTGATGATGGTATTATATCATCAAGTTTACATTGTTTAATGTGCTCTCGAGGGCTTTACAAGAGGATATTTTGTGACGAGTGCGAAAGTGGATCAAGGATGTATTAAAAAGGTAGTTTTGTAAGTTGGTTTAATTGAGAGCTGACAATGATACTAAAGTCTTAATTAAATTTAAAAGTTTATATTGCTTAATTGCTACAGAATGACGAAGCTTAATTAATTTTGAATTCCTATGTTTAGCCTTTCTACTATAATAATACTTGTCATTCCTGGAAAAGGTTTTCTAGAAGTTATCTCTGCTGATTTTAAAATACTAACCATGGAGTTTTTTGTCGGTTCTTCTCCATAGGAAACGACCAATCAGATCCGTGCGCCTTATCTCCACGTTTTAAAAGTGGCCATGTCGGCTTCTGTGAAATAAAATATTTTGAGCAAAGGTCTACCACATATGCTTCTTATTTCAAAAAGCATAAAGCATAGCAAAGGCATAACGGGATATCAGCAGTCGGGTAAAAAGTAACGTATCATCTTCATGAATTTTTGTATATCTCATGAAAAATTCTATATGTATAGGCATCTCGGGCTAAAATGAGTATGTACCTACCTAATCAAAGACCGAGACTGCATCATGCTGAGAGGTATTATCTAACTGGCTAGTAGCAGTCACGCTGTCAACTTTTGTTTTTTTCGTCCTGCTATATTTATAAAATTTGTTTTTTTTTTCATTTTGTGTGCACTTCATATCATTGCGACCAATTTAACATTCTTCTTTCTTTTTCTTTCGAAGACATTACTGCAGCGAAATGCTTCTACAAATAAAAATCAAACAACGTTATGCCAAGAAAACAAATAGCTAGGTGACATTTATTTTTCCTATTGTGAAGTGAAATGGGAACAGTACTTTGCCACCTTGTTATGACTTCTGACATTCATAGGGCTTCATCCATATTTTCTAGTATTGTCACGTCGCCGTCGTTTGTGCGTCCGTACCTACCTACCAAATCGATTGGTTTGAATCATGAGTAGGTATCGTTAATCTTACTTCAAGATGTAGGGTGCACGTTAAATTATATTATGAATAAGTCGGAACCCATTTGAGTTTTCGGTTGTTACTATAACATAACATCACGCCTGTACATCCTTGAAAGGTTAGGTTAGGGAGTTCTGTTTAAGTTACATGTGGCAAGTCTATTGCCATCAACCGGCCAGCAGGGCTATTGCGTATTTTTTAAATATCAGTGGCTATCACAATGTCCATCGATTAACTGTCAAATTGGTTATGGTTTAGTAAGTACATAATATATAATAATAATAATAATATTCCACAACTATCACACAACGCCATCTAGTCCCAAGCTAAGCAGAGCTTGTGTTATGGGTACTAGACAACTGATAAACATACTTATATATTTCTAAATACATACTTATTATAGATAAATTACACCCAGACACAGAACAAATGATCGTGCTCATCACACAAACATTTGTCCTGGGTGGGAATCGAACCCACGACCTCCGGCATAGCAGTTAGGGTCACTAACCACTAGACCAACAGGCCAGTCCAATAATGGAACCATTTGACAGTTAATTGATGGACATTATGGTAGCCACTGATGTTGCTGGCCGGTTGATGTTGAAATCCAGAAACTGACTGAGAAATTCCAATAGCACATTGCCCGACCTGGGATTCAGGACCTCATGCGCCCGGCCCTGGTTCAATGATGGCTTCCGGCCGCCGTAGGCGCGGGCCTGTGGACGGTGAGTAATGGGCTAGCTCATTGCACCGTCCATCTACCTTATGACGGCGCGATCGTGATCCACGCGCGCCTCATGGAGTAGTCAGCAACATTGCAGGGTTCCGTAAAGGCCCACGTCTGCTGGGGCTGCGGGTTGATTGAAAGAGATACCGCGGCCCCGGTCACAAGGACTAAGAAGGGTGGTTTTTAGTCAGTAGAAATCTGACACTCCCTTCCGCTCCGCCAAGAGCTGGGGGAGTGATTGGATGATTTCCCACCATCCAAAAAAAGGACCTCATGCACAACAGTCGCGCTTACGATCACTAGACTAAAAAGGCAGTTGGCACTTCACCTCACCACAAAATATGATTCGAATTAGTCCGTCTGTTAGATATCGAAAAATATTGTATACGTATTTTTTGTTCTATCAAATCAATAAAAATTGACGAAGATTAAAAGCGTACAAGATTTGAGTGGGGGTTTGTGACATCACTCACCGTTAAAAATGTCATTTTAATGTCTTAGAATATGATGTCACACGAGTTTTCAAAGCACTGTATCGTATTAAAAGAAAAAAAACAGTTGTCCAATATTTTTTGGAAATATGGAGTTATGATACATAAACAATCGCCATGACACAGTGAGTCAGCATGGTTGTCAAAGCAATATTGCCTTAATAAGTATTTTTCATGGAGCAACTGCCTATCCGAACACCACAACCCAGTCAGTGAGTATTTTGACTGGTTGTCATACTTACGGACTCCCTTGACAGTTTGGGAACAAACATCTAAATATGCCCCGCAGTTGTATTGTTAAAGATTGACATCGCCAATAAGTTATTCTGGCAAGTATTTATTGAAGTATCACAAAACAAATATATATCTCTTTCCGAATTGAAAGAGCGAGAATGACGTATGTACGTATAAATATTAATGGTGTTTCTAAGGCCGCTTGGCTGTGACCTAGGGGAACAAAATCAACTGCCTGCAAGGAAATGCCCCTCCGTTCGCAGAACTCAATTCTGTGGCGCCGGCCAGCCCGACATAATTTACTAGGAAACAAAATAAATAATAGGCACGTTTTTAGAATACACTCATACATACTAAGAAATAGTTTTGTTGCGAAAATGATGGAAAATAATGTCGCGAACATGACATTTTTACAAATTATTGAGACGCTAGTTTAGTATCGAAGGATTTCTGTGAAAGCTCCTTATCAAGTTTTCAATAATTTTATTACCCGATAGCTTATACTTAATGTGTGTTTCCGTGAAACATTGTTTCCGTCTTTCGTCAAAGAACATATACGGCATAGTTCAAAAGGGTAATTATTATTAAAAAATCAATGTTCGAAGCGAAGCATTTGCATGGTTTCCCGCTGTTGTGGTTGCGGTTCGAGTCGAATGAAATATTATTCGACGGTTAAGGGTACTCGAATTACTTCCAGCTGCCGATAACCGAATGAAACCTTTTGTAATTGTACACTCATTTAAGGACCCAACACACTGCTGACTTTCTATCGACCGATAGTTTAGTCGGTCTCTTAATAAGCATGAATGAACATGTAACTATGCTAGTGATGCGCATGTAACTACGTTTTACGATACTAATAGAGGGGGTAGAACCGATGTGGCATATCAACCTGCCCGCCATTTTGTTTTTTTTCGAAATCGCGGTCAGATTTTTTATTATTAGGTATACGCAAGAGAATTCGCTTCGCATCGCAATGAAATAAATCTCGAGCTCCTAGTAGTATATTAAGTACCTACTCTCTTTCAATAAACAGTATTCATAATTAATCAACGCCTATGGACACGTAAAAGGTCAATTTTTATGTGTCATTGTAGATACATATATGTCGGTTTTTACTTTCAAACATCTCGATAACGTGACACTTTCGGGTACCATATTTTATGACATTTTTTGTTCGTCTATATTTATGTCCTCTATCCATACATACCACTTTCATCGTGGGCCGCGATTAAAAAAACAAAATGACGGTGGGTTAATATGCCGTCAGCTCCCATACAAAAAAGTTCAAACCTCTTTGATGGGTTAGACGAGGTGTCTGATGATACGACGAGTAATAGAGACGTACGCAAATGGAAGGCATGCTGCATCCACCCCACATTAATTGGGATAAGAGAATGATGAAGAGCTGTACTCGCCTTAAAAGTATACTTTTAACAAGCTTTCAGCCAACTCCTAAATTAGTATGGAGCTCTTATCCCGCACGCACACTTGTTCACGTAATTTAATCATGCGATTCTGGAAGAGTTCTTTGCAAAAGTCACCTACTAACTAGCAAATTGCTCGAGTGCAGTCGACCGACTGTTGGTCTTATCTAGTGGTCGTCACCAACCAGACCGTTTTTCTGTCTAGTGTGTGCGCTAGGAGCTCAACTCGACAAAACTATCGGCTGATAGAAAGTCTGCAAGGACTCTTAGAAGAGTTACATAACGAATAGTTGGATGAATAAGAACTTCACCATCTGGATTTCTTTTTAAGTGTAGATTCTCATTATTTATCAATTCATAATGTATAGTATTTTTTTCGGCTCAATATAAAATTGATTTTCAACAAGCTGGCTCGATCTTGAATAATAACCACTGCCTCGTTAGTCTAGTGGTCGCAAGCGCGACTCTTGAGCGTGAGGCTACTTCCCGGTTCGATTCCCGGGTCATGCAAAGTGTGGGTTGTGATCAGTTGATGGCAATAGGGTTGCCCCCTATTACACGGGACTTAAACATGATTCATGAAATGTGATTGTACTATTAGGTCAAAGTCAGAGTCAAAGTCAAAGTCAAAGTCAAAGTCAAAGTCAAAATATTTTATTTCACATAGACCTACATGGGCACTTGTAAAACGTCGACATAAAAAAAGGGGCACGGTTCGGTGCATTGGTCGATTCCTAAGGAGAATAACCGGCAAGAAACTCCAAAGGTTACTCTTTTAATAATCTTTTAAAATGGTTTTAAATGGTTAACAATAAGTTTAAGGTCCAGACATAATCTTGGGACACACATGAGGGTTATGCAGATTAGTGTCTGAGATGGTCTTTTGAAGAAAGCACCACACAGATTTGAGTGGACCCGTCCAGTCAGTGCAAGCATTTTTGTCAGTTATTGTCGAGCTCGACTTATAACTCAAGGAGCTCGACGTCACGATGAACAATACCAATGAAAGGACATTTGGGTAGGTCGCTTATAGTACTCAAACTGCTAGACAATCGTTAAAATTAAAGAAAGATCCACATAGTCTTCATATTCACAATATAAAAATAATAAAATAAAATTATTATTAGAGGTAAAGCTCTACTAACCCTTCAGGGATTACAGGCCTGATGGTATGTTATGTTGCTCTATAAATAGCTGTGATATGTTGTTAAGAGTGAGAATGTTTATTTGATCTTTCACATACAGGACTTGCAACTTAAATTCAAAGCTTTTACTTGTTATTACAAGAAAAAAACAGAACTTTACTTCGCAAGTTGCATCGAAGCATTTATTTTCAAGCTAATAAGTGAACCCATATTTTATACGTTTTTAATCAATTTTGAACCATTTTTCGCAGTCCAAGATGCCTCACTGAGGTTACATAAACATTATTATAAAGATTTAAAACCACTCTCCTTGTTAAAATTATTTTCGTCAACCTCCAGGCTCCAAAACCAGCATTTTAAAACATTAACACTTTTGATAAGATAGTCCAAATAACCAAGTTTCACAAAACGTCTAGTTTGATCAGGAATTTAGATTAAATCTTGGAGATCCTCTTTGAGATTCTTGGCTGAACATTGTGATTGAGATTTGAATTGCTCGGATTTGTATATAATACACGAACGAGTTAGCCAATAAACCCGGTATTTTTCCGTATTATGAAAAGAAATGTCAGTATCAGAAGGCTAATGAATCGTACACGCGCACCTTGCGTGAAAGAGACGGCAATATGAAGGAGGTGTCGCCTTTTGCCGGCAGCGGTACCGGTATAACTCGGTGGTTGCAACAGTTATCTGTGGGTCGTCGTCGGACACGGTCGTGTGCCAGCCGCCCGGCGGATGTCTCGTATCAAACTTTTCACGGGATTTCGGGAAAATATTACGCGCTCTCCGAGTTGACCGCCCCCTTAATCACTTTTTTGCGTGTGTTCTATGCAATCTGAAGGAAAATTTACCGCATTTTTTATGGTTCAGTTTGTTTATTTCGAATTTTGTCATTCCGAGAAATAACGTCAAAACTATTTTGGAACCAATTATGGTGACATGTTGTCGAATAATTTGATTACGGTTATAATTTACACTGGAATTGGTTTGGCGCCCAGCGTGGGACCGGAATAAGTTTAGTTTATTTAAAGTCAAAACAATCTACGGAGTTTTGGTTATTGTAGTTAAAGTATCAAAAACACGATGATGTTATTGTACAGACTGTGTTTATGGAAAAGTGGAAAACTGTTATTGGCGCTGTTCCTTTTGGATTGGCTATTTGCTGCCTCTACAGACGCTACTACTCGTAAGTATGATTTATTTTTAATTATTTTGGACGATAGTAGGTCAGTATCAGTATAGTAACCTTAATTGCTTTTGATTTCGTTGTTATTGCCTTAGTGTTTACTTGAAATCCTAAAATACGTTGGTTATTTAGATTTTCAGGAAAACAAACCATTTTCAATTCTATTGTAACTTCTATATAAGAACCAAAGTACATTTAACAGCGGAAATAATCAATCTTGCAGTTCTCTTTTTGTCGGTATAAGACGAAGCTGCAGCTGTAGTATTGCAGCAGTGCACTATAGCGTGTAGTTTATGACTAATGCCGAACCGAACCGACGAACTTGCTTTATTACTTTTTCACGTGTTTTTTACTTATCAGAGAAGCACTTATACTTAACCATTGTGGTAGTGCTCATCAAGTTACTTGTAACATACTGTATTCGTAACCCGCTAGTTAGAAAAGAAATTCATTCTTTATTTCATAGGCCAGTTTTTCTTTGCAATGTTCGTTAAAAACCTAAAATAAGCTGCATTAGTTTTCGTGTATTGATAATCATAATAAAAACTATCTCAAAGTTAAACACTGCTGGGTGAATTGTGGAAATAAAAGTCAAGAATTTTTTTGATTTGTATATTCAGGGTGAATTTCCATACTATTTCATGAAATTCATGCTATACTATGTAATGAAATACATAGAAGAGCAGTTGAAATAGAAATGCAAAGTGTTCAAACCAGTCATGAAAATAATTTGTCAAAAACCCTTCAAAATCCTGTAAAACAATTATATTTTGGATAATGAATATGATTAATAACTCAACTTTCATAAAAATCCACTTTACTGCAACTATGTACATCGAAAAATGGACTTTAATGTTCTCTGAATCTGATTATAATGCTACGTGATGTTTTAAAGGTTTTCATGACATATGAAATTCATTTAAGATCGGCAAGATCTATCTAGATGTGTGAAGCTCGTTAGGCTGATTGTCTAATCGTCTTGTCCAAACTGCTGACTATAGAACGCAGGAGTGCCATTGACCTAACTAATACTACTGCATGTAACTTGGACTTACGAATAAATGGAGTAAAAATAGTTACACAAACGAAAACTTGAATTATAGGAACGTTTCGATTGAAAAAAGTCGTAACATAACATCACGCCAGTAATCCCTGAAGGGTTAGGTAGAGGTATTTTGACGGTTATGTTTAAGTAAAGAAAAGTTGATATCGTTCTTTTTTTTGGGGGGTGGGATAGTTGATACCGTTTTGGGGGTGAAATAGACATCGGAAAATAAAAGGATATTTAGTTAAATATGAACTATAAAGTTTTGAGTAAGGTTTGAAATTATGCCCGTCGGGGCTCTGCCGTTGTAAGAGATACCGCAGCCTCGACATAAAGGGCCAAGAATTCCTTCCTTTTCTCTATCATGAGTGGTTTTTAGTCAGTAGAAGTCTGACACTCCCTTTCGCTCTGCCCAAGAGAGGGAGGGGGTTTATTTGATGATTTTCCACAAGCCAAAAATAAAAAATAAAAAGGCTTGAAATTATATTTCGAGTTGTTAATTTTGTATTCATTAAATTATAATTTCAACCTAAACCATTATTGAGTACTTATGGGTATTTCGTAAATATTTGATTTATGTAGTTAAAGTAAATATTTATAGTAAAGTTGTTTTATGGCTCGTAATTAAATTATAATATTTTAATGGAAACAATTGAATTTAACGATTAATTTATTCATACACCGCAATATTTTTTCTATGAATAAACTGAAGAGGGATTTGAGAGCAGCGATTAAAGCAATTTAGAAAATTATTCAATGACTCGAAAAGCTGACCGTTTATCTGAAAAATGGATATTGGATGAAATTTAATGTCACAGCGCGTTTAAATAAATTTCATTTGTCCGACACTAAAACGTCACTCAACCCAACATCATAACTTTTGAGCTTGACTACAATTTTTCAAAACATTTCGTTTAACGATATCAATGAATGTCATTCTATTCAAAGCCAGAGTTTTCATTTACTTAACACAACATCACGCCTGTAATCCCCGAAGCGCTCGGCAGGGGTGTAGCTCCAGGGCTGTAGTACATCCATATTTTGCCAGATATGTTTACGTCCTATTTAATATTGCCATGAACCGGACACAAATCCAGACACCTGACACCTTTCCTGTAGGACTAGGATGTAAAAGAAAGGAATTTTTTTCTTATATTTTTGTGTGTGTGCCTCAGAAACCCACGGTTAATAAAAACCGTCCAAACTTTCTTGGTTGATTTTATTGGCATTGTTTTAAAATAGGTGACTGTCAGGATTCCGTGGCTGCTTTTGAAAAATTGCTGATGTAAAGATCCAATAACACTTTGCCTGACCCAGGAATCGAATAAAGGACCACATGGTCAGCAGTCGCGCTTGTGACCTTTGAATAGCGAGGCAGTGAGTCAGTCAGTCAATCAGGCAGGACAAACTAGGGTATTTCACTCTGTTAGATTATCGAAAAATATTGGAGGTGTTTTTCGTTTTATCGAAAAAATTATATATTGACGAAAATAAAACGTGTCAAAGGTCATGAGTGGGGGCTTTTGACCTTTGTGGGTAAAAATCTACTAACATTGTGACTTCACACGACTTGACACGTTTTTTCGAAGCACTGTATCGTCTTCATCTTTTGTTTACGTGAAAAAGGAAAAAATACGTGACCGTTATTTTTTGGAAATCTATCTGACGGACTAATTCGATTTTTTTGTTGAAATACCCTAATTTTTAATTAAGTAAAGTAGTCTGTTGTACGAGTACTTACACATATTCTTAAATGACATTCAAAAAAATCCTTCTCATTAGATTCAAAATCAAAATTAAAATAAAAAGTAATTTATTCAAATTAGGCTGATAATCAGCACTTTTCGAACGTCTAAAATAACTTTACTTTACTTATTGCATACGATATGCTTCATCTTAATAAGAATTTTCTTCAAATTAGATTTTTGAACGCTTAAAATTTCGCTGGTAATTAATTGAAATTTAATTTTAAATGTTCTTTTAATAACCTCACTCGAACTGTAAAAATACCCTGTGACTACCATAGGAAAACATAACAGTTTAAATCTACGCTCCATAAAATGTAAATTACTTCCCAAGTTCCTATGAACCACTATCCTACATCATATCCTAATCTCCTGTCATCATAAGGATCACTTTCCAATACGTAAACGTTCTAAATGTTCCTTAAGACGGAGCTTAGACCTCTATTAGCTCGCTCAAGTCTATCAAAACTAGCTATGTAAGCAATGCTTGTGTTTCCATCCAAGGGTACCGACAGCCCCCTCTTTGAGGAGTGGCTTGAGAGGCGCCACGGCGCCCTCACCTTCCGTCTGACGCAGGTCCTCACCGGACACGGTTGTTTCGGGAGGTACCTGCACCGAATCAGGCGGGAGGAAACGCCCGGATGCCACCATTGTGAGGATCGGCCGGAGGACACGGTGGAGCACACAGTGGAGGTGTGCCCCGCTTGGGCGGAGCCCCGCCGTGTTCTCGTAGCGGCGATCGGCGGCGGCGACCTCTCGCGCCCGGCCCTGGTGCAAGCCATGGTCCGGGGCGAGGAGGAATGGGACGCCGTCGCCTCCTTCTGCGAAGCAGTGATGCTGGCGAAGGATTAGAGGATTTAATTTTTTTTTTAATGTATAAATCATTTACGTTTTCATTGACGTTTTTTGATGAAATTGCTATTGGATAAATCGAAAAGTATAGTATCCTTCACACAAATCACACACAAAAATAGAGTGTTACAACTTGGTTCATAAATTACGGAGTTACGAGGTATCAAACGTAAAAATAAACACAGCCCAATTGAGAACCTTCTCCTTTTTGAAGCTGGTTAAAAATATAAAGCCAACAAACAATATTAGGGTAACTACCAAGCGAATAAAAAATGAAACCCAAATAAAACACCTGACATGCATAATAGACATCATGACAGACACATTTTTAACAGCGAACTACTTAACTAAATCAGCGTTAAAAAGGTGTGAATTTAAAAGGAATCGGTCTTGCCTTGTATTTGGAATATCGCGGTGGAACTTGACATGCAGTCAATTAGTAGGGCAGGGTGTTCGCCGGGGCGCGTTCCTAATTTGTCAGTGACAACGTCGGAAGTTTAACAGGCCTAGTTTTAACAATATCAACCACTATAGTGCCATTTAGAAAACATTAAATCAAATTGTGCTGTCAAGGATTTATATAGCCATAATATTTATGGCTCAAGTTTCCATTACGTCGATTGTTTATTAGGTATTTAGTGGCGTGATTTCAGCTCCGACTCGAATTTAGATTCAATTCCCTATTGTATTGCCGCTTACATTTTGGTACTTCAAGTAACTGTATGTGGATGACACATTCATTTTCGAACTCTCCGATAAGGGAGTTGGAGCGTCTATTTTGTATATACAGTCAGAGTGTATTCTCTTGGATAGCATAAATTACTAACTTGACACATAATTTCTACTGGGTTGCGATTGTCCCTAGCTTTCCAAAATTTCGTGAAAAGTTTTGAATCCAACCGAATAAGTTTTTTAAATGAAATGTAGCAAGTTGTGTTGTGTCCCCAGACTGGACTGACCTATATTTTAATATTCAAAGTAGTTATAAATAGGAGTCACTGTTCTAATATCTTTTGTGGATATATTTGGAAGTTAGTCGATCAGCGTTTGTTAAACTAATACTACCAAGATGCTGCCAATATCAAATATGCATAAGTTCTTATGAGAACGCTTTAAAATGCAACCAATGTCAATTTTTGCTTTTATTCATAGCTCTACACTAATATTATAAAGAGGAGGAAAGATTTTGTATTTGTGTGTGTGTGTATGTTTGTAATGAATAAACTCAAAAAACGATAACGATTTCTAAAAATTTCTCACCATTGGAAAGCTACATTCACCCTGAGTAACATTGGCTACTTTTTATCCCTGTATTCCCAGGGGAGCGGGAACTACGCGAGTGAAACCACGTGACGTCCGCTAGTCGAATGTATATGTCATTTTTGTACTAACTCTAATAAATGGCAAATCTCTTCTCATTCTTATTCATCATCTGCCTAGCCTTTTCCCAACTATGTTGGGGTCGGCTCCCAGTCTAACCGGTTGCAGTTGAATACCAGTATTTTACATGAAGCGACTGCTTTTCTGACCTCCAAAATCCAGTCTATTTAGTACTAGGTAATACGATCATCATCATCATCAGCCTATAATGTTCCCGATGCAGGGTCCACCACACGTTAACAGTGCGAGTTGGCAGATGTCACATGTCTTCAATTTTTTTGGTTCTAAGACATGCCGGTTTCCGCACGATGTATTCGTTCGCCGTTTTGAGAGCAGCGGTGCTGATGAAATAAATTCCTTAAAGTATTGCGCCTGCTTGGGTTCGAACCCACTATTTACTGTTCATAAGTCGGGGCCGCCGCTGCTCCCGTAATACTATACCACTGGATAAAACTGGTTGTCAGACTTTCGGGTCACTGATTTTACCTGTGACGACTGTCACAATATATTTATAAATAACAGCCGAAACCCACGGCTACTTTCCGAGGCACGAAACCAATATAATGGGTTTTCACCCATCCGCCGCTCAACCTGGGCAAGCGCGGCTCAACTTGAAGATCGACTCGAGTGGTTGTTATAATAGGGATGTTTACTGACTTAAAAAAAATATAATTCTAATTAGTCCGTCTGATCGATTATCGAAAAATATTGGATACGTATTTTTGTTTTATCAAATCAATAAAAAATGACGAAGATAAAACGCGTCAAAGATTTGAGGGAGGGGTTGTGACGTCACTTACCGTTAAAGAATGTCTCAGAAAATGACGTCACACGAGTTTTCAAAGCACTTTATTGTCTTCATTGTTTGTTTACGTGAAAAATAAAAAAATACGTATACGTCCAATATTTTTCGGTAATCGCACAGACGGACTAATTAGTTTTTGTTAACTACCCTATCTAGCTACGAGTTCCTCTCTTCTCATAAAAGCTTTTAAATTGATGGCGGGACTTCGTTTCAATTGTGATTGATCATAAACAACTAGCTATATTATGGTTTCGGCACCATGTTATGAATTAAGGGAAAGTTCTTGGTACTCTTAGTTTAATTGATGTACCGGTTATGAGGTGAATATGATTGATAAAATGTTTAAAGTTAAATAACTGATAGGTATTGCGGCATATATCATAATATTCATCACTTCACTACTACAACCTCACTTTATATTTCTTTGTGTGTTTGAAGGATCATTATAAATGCAGGTGTAGGTTCTATTAGGTACACTACTGGCTAACCTTTCGAGAATTATGGGTGTGACGTTATTGTTATTGATTTTCCAAATTATTTGGGGTGTATGACATCTTCTTTTGCCATATTTTTGTATAAGTTGTCGTCATAGTTCGTAATCACACTATTTTTTGTCATAAGAATTTTCCAAATATTCGATATTTCAACAGTCTGGGTGTATTAAAATTCTATTTCAGGTCTCTTCATTCCACTTGTGCATACGTTCGTTGATAGGATTCATTGTTTTTTGAATTACAAATAACAGAGTCACAGACCGTAGTTGGTAAAATCTATCGGGATTCATGGACCATCCCGAGCTCTAATTCTATCATTTGCTTGGGTTGTATTTCCCAATGTACTCGTATTCCTTTGTTTTAAGTTTTAACGTTAACAAAACTAAATAAAATGCTTTCAACATGACATCACACATTTTCTTTTTAGCGAATTTTAATAAAAGCTTTTTTTTAAACGTTTTTATTTGTTTTTTTTTTTGTACCTAATCAGCAGGGATGTTGCTTATCTTTTTAAATGTCAGTGGTTCATAGTGCTTATAAAAAAGATACGTATTAGCACTGCTGGTCTCATTGTTTAATGCCGCTGCCCATGGACCTCTAACTTGGCTTTTCATGACGTCAAGCAATATCATGCATGCTGGTTCTTACGCTGTTTTCCTTCACCGAAATGATTATTTTATACACACATGCATCCGAAAACTCCCTTTCTCTCTGCCCAAGATCGAAAGGGAGTGTCAGACTTCTACTGACTAAAAACCACCCATGTTCCTTCTTAGCCCCTGTGCCCGTGTGCGTTATCTCTTTTGAACAACCCGCAACCCCGACGGGCAGAGGTCCGTGTCTTGGGTTCGAATACACCTGTAATTCCCGAAGGGTTAGATAGAGGGTGTACGTCACGCGGTTTCACCCGCGTAGTTCCCGTTCCCATGGGAAAACAGGGATAAAAAGTAGCCAATGTTACTCAGGGTGAATGTAGCTTTCCAATGGTGAGAGAATTTTAGAAATCGACGCAGTAGTTTTTGAGTTTATTCATTACTAGCGGACGTCACGCGGTTTCACCCGCGTAGTGCCCGTTCCCGTGGGAATACAGGGATGAAAAGTAGCCTATGTCACCCGGGGATAGTGTAGTTTCCCAACGGTGAAAGAGTTTTTCAAATCGGTCCAGTAGTTTCGAAGCCTATTCGTTACAAACAAACAAACAAATCTTGCCTCTTTATAATATTAGTGTAGATTTAAACTTGTCTGCCGAAATATGGATGTATACCCTCATTTAAGCAGATTAGTTAGGACCTATTTATTTTGATAAAAATATCACGAATCGAAAGAAAAATTGTTTATTATAATAATCGTACGTATGTCAGTTTTGACCTGATTACGTAAAATTTTAGTTTCGTGTATCGCGTGCCACGGAACTAATTTAATAAAAACAACACAGTTTATTAAAGGGTATTTTGGCGGTACCGTTCACATTCATGTCACACACTAACCTTCTTAAGTTAAGCACCTTATCGCATTACATGTGATAATAGTTTTAAGTTCATGAGAGAATACTAAATGTGGTTAGCAGAGAGATTTTCTAGGAAAAATTTAAAGTTACAGTAATACATTTATGAGTACAAGTTATGGAAGTGTTTAATGAATAGAACTTGAGATTTTCTTAAGAGAATTTAAAATGTTTACTAAAGATTTTATGAAATGAAATATAAATTAATTTTGGTGCCTACGGTTGTGTAGCTAGTCTGCAAGTACCCGAAAATACCCGAAAATGTTACTACATTTTTTTATTAAAGCAGCTGTTTAGTTATATCTACTACTAATTTTTACACGCAGCTTCACCCGCGTTGAGGTCAAAATATATTCCAACAAACTTTCATCTCTTATTTCATTTCCTTGGCGATTGAATTTCGAAAAAAAAAATATATACTAAAACCTTCCTCGAGAACCACTCTATCCATTGGCCAAAACTGCATGAAAATCGGTGCAGAAGTTTTTCAGTTTATCACGAACAGACAGACAGACAGATGCAGCGGAGGTCTTTGTTTTATAATATGTGGTGATAGTGAAGTAATGTTAACTATTTGATCTATTTAAAAGAAGTTAAAACTAATTGGCCGCCTGAATTTCGCCATTTTATTTTAATTCAAAGTAGCGACCAAGACTAAATCTATAGCTGGTGTCAATACAAACTAGTTTTGCATGAGACAAAATGTTCTTAAGTGTCAAGTTTTCGTGGCATGAAAAATCTGACACCTGGATGGCACCTGGATGGATTAATCACGCATTAAACTAATCAACTCAATGAATATCTGATATCAATACAAATAAGTTTTATATGAGACAAAATGTTCTAAATGTTATAAAGTTTCTGCTTAAAGTTCATAATAAAATGTATATTTGTATCTTCTACCTATATATATGAAAATCAATGCCACTTTTCGTTGTAATTTTATAACCCAAGAACGGGCTCACCTATCCAAACCAAATGTTTAGGCTTTGTTCGGACTATTTAGTAGATGGTTTATGTGAAGTTTGCACAAAATCGGTCGAGCGTTTCTTCATTTATCACATTTTTTGTAACAAATGAATTCAATAATTGGCGGATCATTTTGTTAATGAGATTTTGCTGTATTGGACCCGGTAGGTGGCGCTGATGTCCGGGCAGCACGACGTCTGCCAGGTCCGCTAGTTATACGTAGAAGTTAATGTTTACTTTTGTTGCCGTTTTAATTCTGAGTTTGATTTATGACAACTTGTCTAAAGACACAATTGCAGTACTTCGTGAATGGGTTTTCCCCACGGTGGCCATAGTTTTCAAACAAGGTTAGTTTCATATCGCAAAAACCTCTGTTACAAAATATTCGAAATCAATTTATTTTTGCCCGAAGCACGCAACTGTGTTTTTTCCGTCGCGTCGATAAAACCCGTGTTCACAGGCTACACTACACTACTGCATTCGTTGCCTCATAGCGCAGCTGTGAAAAAAATCTGAGGATTTTGTTGTTTTTGTTTCATTCATGTTTCTGCCTACATAGTTCGCTTGTATAATAAATCTGTTCGTTATAAACACCTTTAACAATGCTAAATATTCTTTTGACTGCTAATATCCAGTTTAGCAATAATATGTATAATCGTAAATATACAAGGTGTACACGGAACCCTCGCGAACCGTCAACGAAGTATTTTGTTCATCAAACTAAGTAACTCATTGCAAGAAATATTGCTGGGATAGGACATTTTTTAGGGATAAGTTGTCAATATGGAACCCTTATAGCTTCGCCATGACCGTCCGTCTGTCTGTCGGTTCGTCCGCACTATATCTCAAAGACTCTTAGTACCTACTAGAAAGCTGTAATTTAGCATGAATATATAAATAAGATACGCCAAGAAAGTGCTAAAGTAAAATATTGAAAATATTTTTTTTAAGGTATCTCCAGTACACATTTAAGTGGGGATGATTTTTTTTTCTCGCAAATTTCATTGTGTGGATAAGTCGTTAAAAAACATTGCGAGTTTGCTCACACAGTTTTTCGCTTAAGGGATTCGTTTGTCGTAAGGCTAATCCGTGGGTACCGAACGATCTCCCGCGAGGCGGCGAACCTCCTTGCCGGATTGCCGCCATGGGATCTGGAGGTGATAGTCCTCGCGCGCCTGCATAAATGGCGCGCGGAGGCGCTGCACCGGGGAGTCACCCCATTGCCGCGGCAAATTGCTGCGCGGTGGACAAACCTCCGGTGCGATCTCATGATGGCGACATGGAGACAGCGGCTGTCGCAACCCCGTGCAGGGCACGATAGTGGTGGTAAGACCCCTCTTTGAGGAGTGGCTAGAGAGGCACCACGGCGCCCTCACCTTCCGTCTGACGCAGGTCCTCACCGGACACGGTTGTTTCGGGAGGTACCTGCACCGAATCATGCGAGAGGAAACGCCCGGATGCATTGTGAGGATCGGCCGGAGGACACGGTGGAGCACACAGTGGAGGTGTGCCCCGCTTGGGTGGAGCTCCGCCGTGTTCTCGTAGCGGCGATCGGCGGCGGCGACCTCTCGCGTCCAGCCCTGGTGCAAGCCATGGTCCGGGGCGAGGAGGAATGGGACGCCGTCGCCTCCTTCTGCGAAGCAGTGATGCTATTAGCGAAGGAGGTGGCGGAACGTGACAGGGAGAGAACTTCACGTCTCATCCGCCGCGGGAGACGCTCCGGGCGTCGGGGGCCACGTGACGGCTTCCGGCCACCGTAGACGCGGGCCTGTGGACGGTGAGTGATGGGCTAGCTCGCCGTTCGTCCGTCTTATGACGACGACAAGCCGTGTCGACGGTGCGTTCGTGTTCCACGCGCGCCCGATGTCAACATGGGAGGGGCCCGCAAGGGCCGACGCCCGTCGGGGCTGTGGGTTGTACACTAGTTACCGCGGCCTCGACATATAGGGCTAAGAAGGAACATGGGTGGTTTTTAGTCAGTAGAAGTCTGACACTCCCTTTTGGTCTGCCCAAGAGCGGGAGGGGCACCCCATAATAAAAAAAAAATCGTTCGGATTCGTTTGTGAAATATTAAGCTTTAAAGTGCATTTCTTTGTTACTCTTATGTGTGCCAACCTAAACCACCTACACGGTTTGTGTGAAAAAATTCATGGTAGTCGCATATATAACGATAATAAAAGCAAAACTATCAGAGCTTAGTAGGCTTTACCAGTTCACGAGTATAGTCGACCAACTTATAAAATGTACTTTTGTGAAATATTTTCTTATACAATGTGGATCTGGAACTACGACATTAAATTAAAACTAGCACTGTACTAGTCCATCGAAACATTTTAAAACACGAAGATTAGTAGTTAGTGGAAAATTTAAAAATTGCAATTTTCAAACAAAATAAATAGCAGAATCAACTGCATAAAAAGTAAACACGCTTTAACTACGAAAAGTCACTGACCTAGTGCGCGGGGTGCAGCGAGCGGCGGCGATGTTGGGCGTAGGTACTTTTTATCGGAGAACAACAAATCAGCGGCATAAACTCACTAAGTTGCGAGTTGTTAATTAATAAAAGATCACTGATTGAATAATTAATCACTTAAAACCTTATTTGAGGCATAATTAAACTAAAAAACTTACTAACTTAACCTAAATCACAAAACTAGCTACCTAATAAATGCCTAAATAACTAATATTACACTAACACCAATAAGTCACAGTAACCTATGCACTAATCCAAATATCATAAATCGTCTTTAATCACAATAACAACAAACTTTTCATAAAATCACGACAATGCGCGCGCGGCTCGTCTTGTGATAAAAAAAGTAGGCGTGTGCTCTCCTCAAAGGGCGCCGCTATGCACTGACTGACATAGTTACCGAGTCAAGGACTTTTTGCCGAAAAAAATTCCGCTCACACACACACTCGCAATTTTCTATGCACCACTAATGCATTATTTGCGTAAGTAATATTACTTTTTCTTTATAATTGTAGTATTTTGTGGGAGTGTGCGGGGCGCGTCAGAGTGGGATCGTATGACACCTTTCTCTGTCTTTCAAGCGTATTGAGACGTTGAGAATAGAATCGTAGGTTTTTGCACAGGTTCCTGACCTTACAATGTTTACCTATTATTACGGACTCCGATCTACATCATGTTGAAAAATAAGAAAATGAAAAATAATTTCCTGTGGCTAAAGTAGTCATTGGATTTGATTGATTTTTTGTATACGGGTCAAGAGCATGCCTTTCTTTACGTGGTTTAGAGGAATGTCAATCGTCCTGCTCCACATTGTATAATAGAATGTATTGGGAGCGCACAGGTCTCAAAACTGCAAATGTAAGTTTGTTATATTTTTACAATAAAGATCATCGTTCGGAAGCAGGTAGGCAGGGTGGTTAATCAGTTTAGTAAGTTTTTATTTTTATGGGCAACCACGGAACCCTACATTGTGCGTGGTCCAACATGCACTTGGCCAGTTTGTTTTTAGTAAAAAACAATATATCACAATCAAAGCGTTGTGATGATGGCTTCATTGCATAGTACAGGATGGACCCTGTAGCTTTTAAAAATACCATTATAATCTTGTAAAAAAAAATTAAACTTTGACCTTGTTTGACCTCCAAATAGAAAGTTTGTCAAAGTATTGACCAGAACAAAAAAATCGAACTTTTCGGGAATTTTAGCTTCGTCAGGGGTTAGGAGTTACATTACACTCATAGTTAACAAAAGATCACAATATTCAGTTGATTAAAACTAAGAATTAACTGACATTAATAAAACATTGAACTGAATGGCCTTCCCATAAGTAGGAATATTATCGGCTGATGTTACTCAGAAGAAATTGATTTATAGTATACGTATCGATAGTGTAGGTACGAGTATTGACAGTTGTTGATATCAATGGCTAATTTCTTAGCTTAAAAATCAGGAAAAACTAAGCTGTATTTTATCGGTATGGTCCTGTGATTTCGGAGCGGAAAAATCCAAGGCTTATAAAGATAAAATTGCGCCTGACAGATTTGATTAACGATGCCTTAAAGGGTTATAGTAAAGTTCCTCTACCAAAATGTATTACCTAAATTGGGGTATTTGATACCGTGTTAACAAATATAAACATACATAAATATATAAAACAGCACAAAAATAGTGATATGTTTTCATAAATTTATTTTTTAACGGTAATTTTGTGGATATCAAAACTATACCAATCTGCAGGGCCGTCTCTTCGACAACGGCGGCCAGTCTTAGCGAAGATTAGCTATCGCTGCGTGAGATATTGTAGTGCATAAATGTGCACATTGCAGAGGCCCGCAAGGGCCAACGCCAAAGAGATACCACGGCCCTGGACAAAAAGGGTTAAGAAGGAACGTGGGTGGTTTTTAGTCAGTAGAAGTCTGACACTTCCTTCCGCTCCGCCCAGATCTGGAGGAGTCATTTGATGATTTCCCAATATCCAAAAAAAGAAGCTCTAGTGCACTCTTTGTTTCCTATTCTCTCGTCGTCCGATGGGACGGCAAAGACATGACCGGATAGAGATCAGCCCAAAAGGAGGGTTATTAAATATCAGTGGCTATTATAGTGTCCATCGATTAAATTGGTTATGGTTTAGTACAAAATGGAACCATATTGACAGTTAATTGATAGCCACTGACAGTTAAATAGCCCTGCAGGTGCTAAACCAACAGCGCAACGGGCTTTTCGAAGCACGGTTTATCATACTGCTACCTTTCAAACTCGGAGCTACTACTGAGAAATTTCCAATAGAAAATCACAATAGGCCTGACTGATCATTTTTTCATAAAACTGAGATGTTGGTATAGTGGTCGCAGGCGCTTTTACTAAGGTTAGTTCCTGGGTGTGAATCCCAGGAAAATGTTCTTACATTAATGGCAATAGGCTTGACCTCTATTACATAACTGAATAGTTTGCTCGGTAGTTACCTATAAAGGGTGTTAAAGTACCCTTAACGCAAACGAAGGGCACTTGTTCTCCCCACCACTGCGATATTTTTTTTGTTCTAGACGATACTTAGTTACGGAGATATTGGGTGTCAAAGTTTCAAATTTTGCACAGCTGTTTTTGTAAATACTAGTTTTTCAGGCTATAACTTTACTGAAATTACCTCCATGACCCTTTTACTATTAAAATCATCCACTAGCACAATGTTTTAAGAGTGCTACTTTGAGTTTACCGTAAAATGAGATTTTTGACCCCAAAAAAAAAAGTGTTTCCCAGCAAAAATTTTTGCGTCGGGGTACTTAGTTTGATGTACAGAATGCTTGGTTGACGTATGTGTGAAGGGTTACACCCTGTATAAAAAGTATATAGATGCTACCCATATTTGTATCCGTCTCTGTTTGTTTCGGGAATGGTGGGCATCAACACGTTAGAAGTGAGACTTAAGTGTGCGCTGTTGATGCACTACTATCTACTACTTAATTGTAAAATTGACGACGGGACTACTTTAGCTCGTTGTCACTGTTTGCTCCGGACCGACTGCGACGGTCGCGGGCCTGTGCCTCACGAGGCTTGTTCGCTGCTCCCACTGTGCGTACCCAAACTACTCGATATATGCGCCCACAACCCAGGCGATGAATCTGCTAAACGCCCTGATTGCTCAGGAACCGGATCTAGTTCTGTTTATGAGTAGCAATAAAGCTGTACTTCATTATTGCATACGATTTTTAAGTTAGTGTGTGTGATGTTGACTTGCTGCACGCGTTGGTGCAAACTGTTAGTGTAGCAAGTACCTGCTTAAATAAATAAACATATTATTATCTGGCGAAATGTGGGCCATATTATTCCACCACCTAACCTTTCGTGCTTATTTCACCTCGTCCTAACCCCTTGGGGATTACAGGCGTGATGTTTTTTAGTGTTATATACAATTTTATTTCCTATAAGTCATTAATCTAAGTATTTAATTAAGATTAACAGAGGAATATTGTTCTCTGAGGTATGTGTGAGCTAAGGTTGGCGTCTGAATTGAGAGCCTAAGATACATCAAAAGCCTCGGTCATGAATCTTTGCTTATAGTCTTATATTTTACTAATTTATAAGTCTCAATTTGCTTGTGCGAGTCGGACATGAAGGGTTCCGTAAATCGCGTTTGTTGAAAAAATTTCAACTGACTTAGCTATCCCGGTTCTTGAGATCTAGCCTGGTGACAGACAGCGAAGTCTTAATAATAGGGTCCGTTTTTACCCTTTGGTTACGGAACCCTAAAAGAGGCCTTTATTGGCTTTTACTTCTTATTTCCGAATGAACTTCACACAAGAAATTCCTATCTGAATCAATTTGCAACACTTTCTAGCTCGCTTTGCGCACTCATTCATCCTCCAGGACCCCGTATTCTTTTGTCCAATACTCCTCAAACTCTTAAAGATGGTCAGAAATCAGAAAGTTAGTATATAATTGAGCAATACGATACTTCTTCTAGTGTCGATAGCAATCTAAATTGTGTCGGCCGCGAACTGAGCCACTAGTTCGACACCTTAAGTATCGTTTAACATAACATAACATCACGCCTGTAATCCCAGATGGGTTAGGCAGAGGTGTACCTAATAGTACACCCCCATATTGTCAGTCATTTTAAAATCCCATTTAATAAGGGGCGAGCTATACAGGGTGTAAAGTAACGCTTCACACATACGTCAACCAAGCATTCTGTACACCAAACGAAGTACCCCTACGCAAAAATGTTTGCTGGATAACGACTTTTTTTTTGGGGTCAAAAATCTCTTTTTACGGTAATACTCAATGTAGCATTCTTAAAATATTGTGGTAATGGATGCTTTGCATAGTTCAAGGTTCATGAAGGTAATTTGAGTAAAGTTATAGGTACAGTAAAGTGTGCGTTAAAGGTACTTTTACACCCTTTAGATATCAAACGGGCACAAATTCAGATTTCGTGGCTGCTCAACTCAGTCATTATTGATACAAAAAAAAATTAACACTTTGCCTAACCTGGAATCGAACCCAGGACCCAGTCCTAGCAGTCGCCGTTGCCAGTATTGTCAGTAATAAAGTGAAAGGGTAGAATTGGACAAAATGAGCAATCAATTATAGTCACACGTAGCGTGTCATGTTCATACCACTGCTGCCCTAATTACCATCATTACATCCCAAAGACACAGTTGTTAAATGGTCACCAAACCAGAACTGGATACCGTTAAATTTGGAAAATTATAGGAATAACTATCGTGAAAATTGCAATTAAAACCATTAAAAACCTAGTGTATTTATTATTTTGTAATTTATTGCTCATTAATGAGGGTAATTATTGAATCATATTTATTAAATACCTATCATGCCGTCACATAATTGAGTTTATCTTGTTTAAAGGATAAACTCAATTATGAATAATATATAATTATTAATATTATATTATTTGTTAAAATCATTTCTACTGAATAGTGTATTTATTATTTTACTCGCCCGCAGGTATGGCGAAAAATATCCAACGGCAACGTGAAAATTGGTTGTTTTTCATGGTTAAATTAAAAAATACCCCTGTATAACTTACTTATGGGTTGAATTTCTCTCCTTATGTTTTTTTTAAATCAGTAGTAGTTTGTAAGTATTTAACCAAAACCATCATTCTTAAATACGGAGGATATTATTATGACCTTACCTACCTTAGGTAAGGTCCTAATAGTACACCCACATTAACATTTACAAATATAATTACATAAAAAATATAACTGGGGTTATATTAAAGTCAAATGTAAGGCAATGGAATAAGCTCGCCTACCCACCTGCCATCAACTGGGCATAAATTCAGACTCCGTGGCTAAAACTAAAAAAATCCTGATGTACAAACACAATAACACTTTGCTTAACCCGGAAATCTAACTCAGGACCACATGGTCAGCAGTCGCACTTGAGACCACTAAATGAATGAGACATCGTTCTTATAAACACTTAATAATTCAACTAAACTTTAGACGTATCATAGATATGGTACGTCTTTAAGAATTAGCATTTCGTATCACATCTAATTTATTCTATGAAGCCTGCAAGGCGAGACTTGGCGATATAGGTACGCCGTTACACGAAATTCATAATTACGAAACGAACTAATTCTCGTCTCTAGTTGTAATAACGTTAATGCAAAAGATCTTCACTTATGAAACTAAAACTACTAACAACCTTTTCGCGTTGTTTTTGTAGATTCAAGTATTTGCGAACATTATGATGTTCTATGGTGAATGCTGCGTATAGCCATACTAGGGATACAATCCCAGCGCTCCGGTTATTCTTATTAATCCATAATGTACTGCTGTTGGCGTACCTACCAAATAAATAAATATACATAGTAGGTACCTAACGTTTCAGTAACAACATACACTAATTAAGATACCCGTCCCAATTAGTAAACGTTGTTATTGAAACTTAAAAATAATGTTAAACATTTTAATCAGGCACCTACATGGTAAATCAATAAGATCCTTTGAATAAACGTTCTTTACAAAATTGGTTAAATTTAATTAAAATTTCCACTCCTGTTGTTGTTAGCAAACCGAACGCGATTTCCCAAAAGGTGAAAACATCAACATTTATAGGAGCGGGTTGTTGCTAATATCTATATCTTTACGAGCTTATATCGTCTAACATTAAAACAAATCTATTCTGGGACTTGAAAATAAAAGACACGATACGCATGATTAACTGCCGTAGTTTGTGAGAAGTCGTAAAAAAAGTAATGAGTTGTGTTTTGGCACAGTTCCGTGTAAAAGTAAAGGTTTCTATGGCGTGAGCCAGGTGTAAGTCGATGTAGGTAGAGTATATCCATTCCAATAGTTACGGTAGGACAATATGACTTGCAGGAATTTAATGTGATATTTTAAAGTTAAGAACTGGACTGGCCACATCTGTCGCAACACAATGGGTTCCAAAGCAGTATGTGGCAGGGCAAACTCGGCTCTCTTGCGAGGATCGGTGAATAAAAGCATTGGATAGACATAATTGCAGTCGATAATATAAATTCATGGTTGTGGAGGTCAGAAAGGCAGTCGCTCCTAAGGCAGGAATCGTAGGATTTGGGAAAAGGTTAGGCAGGTGATGATAATCTAATTTCATAGCTTCTAGACGTTAATGCAATTGAAGGACGTTGCTACAGAAGTGGGCATAACTTAGGCATTGATGGATCAGGTTACGTATTAGTTTCCGTTATTCGACAATTAACGTTGCCGCACATTAGGAAGTTCTCCTGTATCGTATGTGGGTACTTTAACAAACATTTAAACTCACAAAAACCCAGACCCGAAACAACTATCTGTTATAATATTTGTTCCGTGCGGGGATCGAACCCGCGATACACAGCGCAGCAGTCTAATCGCTCAGCTACTGCGCCAAACGTGTCGTAATTGACCTATTTTCTAATTATTGTGTCTTTACTTTTATCTCTGCTTTTATTGTGCTATTGCTGGACAAAAGCTCTCTCTGTGTGGTTTTAAATTAAATTGTGAATTTTAATGTGCTTTTCTCCATCATTTAAAGCAGTTATATATAGTTTAAAGATTATAACTTAACTTTTGAGGAATTATGTATGTAAATTTTAATTAAAAATAGCAATATTTTGGCACATGTCGCAGTGTACTCGTGTGAAGCACAGCAGGGGCGGGTCGCTAGTATGTTAAGATAATTAAAGTTGCTGGATTATTTTACAGTCCTTGGTTGATTTAATCGGCATTTAAAAACAAACCCCTGGGAGTGGCTGTTGCCTTCAAAAGTGATTGTAATTGAATAAAGCTTTGAATAAATAAAAACTTTAACGCTTCAAAGTTTTATCGATCGCTGCTTGATTAGTTTAGTAAACAAATTAATTTTCAGAGTGGCTTAACTTTGTATGCTGAGACCTAGATTCATACTATATCGTTCTAATGACTTAGAGATGTCTATGCTTGGTTTGCACGCATTTGATTTGTGTCTATGCCTTAACTTGAAAAAAAGGAACTGGTTCGTGTTTCTAGTAGTTTTTTTATACTGATATTATAGGGCATTGACTTTGAAACTTGCCAAGTGCGAGTCCGTCTCTTTACAAAACTTTCATGCCTAGATAAGATCCTACTACTAGTAGGAACAAAAATCAACCCAAATATAGCAAGCAAATTGTCAAACGCGTGTTAATTGCTATGACTGGTTAACTGAATTATCAACAATCAATCGGATCATTTTATATTTTTTTTTATGTTACGGCCCACGTCGTGGCAATTGCCCCACAGGATTGTACTTGTGGCATAAAGTATCCGTGGTATTAATCCAGTTTATATACTATTTGGGTCGACCCCAAATAAATTGGGATAAGGGCAAGAGAATGATGATGATGATGATAAAAAAAACATTCAAATCTGTTTAGTAGTTTTTGCGTGAAAGACTAACAAACATTCATTTATCCATCCTAACAAACTTTCACACTTGTAATAATTGTAAGCAAGATAAGATTTTCCACGTGGACAATTTTTCGTTCCAGAACACGTATTTCAGTAAAGCAAAAATTTAACTTTCACATTGCAGTACTAGTGTACTCGTAAATCTAACCAGATGTAGTTGTTGATGATGTCGCATAACTTCAAAATACAGTATGAAGGAAGGAGTAATAAATACGTACATTGTTTCAGACGAGCCGGGTTTTAGCGCACCTATAACGAATGTGACCGCGCCGCTCGGGCGGGAGGCAATCCTCGCGTGCACCGTACACAACCTCTCCACGTACAAGGTCCGTAACATTGACACATAAACTGTATTACAAAGTAAGTGGCACTTATGAGTGGCGTGGCTTGCACTGCAGATATTTGTGGCACTTTTATCAGTGTATTTTTTCTTTATTTTGAAATGTTGAATTTACGAAACTGAAGAAATGGATAACGATAAGAAGTGTTATTTTAAACTAACATTCGGTTATCGTTGGTTCGGGTTCGTTTTTTTTTATTTTTTATTTCCCTGCTTGTTGTATTTTACTTTTTTTTAATATCTGTTAAGCCTTGTTTGTGTTTTGTTTTATTTCCTGTATGCATGTATGTTTCTGCGACAAATAAACATTTTTTCTTTCTTTCTTTCGTTGCTGATTGACAATAATTAAAAATGTAAGAGATTGACATTTGCCACTGAGATACCACGTGGTTTGGAACAACTAACCATCTAGACGTTTTCGTCCAGGTTAAATCGCAAATTGCAGAAAACGTATAAGAAAATTTAGATTTCATGGGCTACTCCACCTATATAGTGTTGTTTGGCCTTCTGATATACCACCTACTTATGTTCAATTAATTATATAGTTTCTAACTGCGGTACTCATAGTTATTTAATGATTACTTAAGCCGTCACTTAGTAATGGTTCGACATATTTTTGTATGACAAAACTGTCAAAACCTTTACTAAGTAATGGCCTTAGTAATCATTAAAGCTCTGAGTGCGGCAGTAAGTTTCTTAAATTAATTCTAAGGTTTAAAGGCTAAGACGGACATTCAGTTTTATATAGTGAAACCTCTTTCCTAAAGCCAGATTTCAGTAAAATCCTGAATAACGGTACAGTAAAGAAGTCGAAATCTTATGCTAGGTTACAAGCGAGATATTGCATATGCTAAATAAAAGACGACTAGCGACTTAGGGAATTTAGAATCCTACTTCTCTTATCTTCAACACGCTGTTGAAAGCGCTTAGATTTTCTCCAGCTTTTCGCTTAAACTTGCTGTATTTGTTAAGGAGGAGCTTCTGAAGTTTTAAGTGAAGTATCTAATTATACAACATTAGTTTTAGTATTTGCAAGACCTGAAACACGTGTCGAGTCTATTTATGTACAAAATATAATTGTGTACAAAATTTCAAAACTGTATCACGTCGAATCACAAAGTTATAAACTTAGTCTCTCTAGCTTCGCCTTGCGCTCATCTATGTCTATGTCTATACTAATTACTAATAATATTATAAAGCGGAAAGGTTTGTATTTTTGCACGTGTAAAGAATAAACTTAATAACCCTCCTTTTGGGCTTCGCCGCAGTCGGTTAAAAAGTACTGGACCGATTTGAAAGTTCTTTCACCGTTGGGCAGCTGCACTATCCCCGGGTGGCATAGACTACTTTTTATCCCTGTATTCCCACGGGAACGGGAACTACGCGGGTGAAACCGCTAGTTGATAATAATTTGGGAGTAGGTACCACGGCGATTGTTTTGTTATTTATATTTTTGTTATTTTCCGGCATATAGTTTCGACGAGTGTCGGGCGGTGTTCAATTTGTAATCTTTTTTAAGTTTTTTTTTACAAAAAATATCAAGGTGTAATAAATAATTATTGAAATCGATTTACCGGGTTCCTTATTTTTATCTTATGTTTATCTGTATTCAGGTTTCGCATATACTAAAAATTATGTTGTTATTGTTTAAAATTAAATTACTAGTGTGGGCGTAATCGGTTTGTAATGAGCTTTTGGCGGTTTTTCGTGGAAAATTAACAAGATAGATAAGTTTTTTTTTGCATTGGAAATGTGAATACATACATGGACAAATTCATTATTATCATGTGTGGCTCATTGACCATCAGTTTTAAAAATATATTACTTACTTTAGTCACTTTTAATTATACTTTTGGCAGATTATAGCCCATCCCTCGCCTAAGTCCCTGTAGTGGAGCATTATAGGCTGATAATGATAGACTTTTAAACTCTTAAATTACTAATGAGAAGTGGAGTATATTGTAAGCGAAGCTTACACGATACTCCTCTGTGACAAGCATGACTACTCGATCTCAAATTAATCTTAATTGCCTTAAGAATAGATAGATACACCGAACTGCTTTTACGTCAGGAAGAGGCTAAAAACGAACGACGAAATTAAATCACTTGTGTTCTAGAGTGTGCTATTTAAATCACACTTATATAAAGATTTCTTGTACCAGTAGAAAAAAAACCCAGAATAATTATAACCATTAATTGGGCTCTCAAATAAGTCTAGAAATAACTATTTAGAACGGTGCAATACGTTTTTGATCAGATTGTCAACTTTTCAAACTATATTAAAGTTACAATACAATAAAGTGTCGTAATGACTCACTACCAACAGTACGTATCGTATATCAAAGTTTCTTTACATAAACTCCTAAAAATGTCATTCGAAATTCGGAGAAACTTTTTCAATCGATGTTTGCGTATGAGTGTACGAAAGTACGGGAATGTCGCATTACTAACAAACTAGTAGTTTATCGAACTTATTTAGATTTTTATAATAGGGCTCTTGTGGTCGTAATGGTGTTTTAAAATGGCCATAAACATTTGGTAATAGGTTGCGTGGTTGCGGGTCGACACGCAGACCATTCTCACAATCCACACGCACGTGATATCGAGAAGTCGAAGAGTGGGGGTTACCCACAGTGACCACCGAACCTGGTTCCTACACATCAGGGAGCTACGGGAGACGGACAGAGGGTGGTATATGTGCCAGATCAACACTGACCCTATGAAGTCTCAACTGGGATATTTAGATATTGTTGGTAAGTTGAATAAAAATACTCTTCATTGATTTCAATTAAGGGCCGCTTTCACATGTTCCAGAGCAAGAGAGTGTCATAAGTATTAAGACTGAAACGACACAAAATCTTGAACGCGGTTTAGACACAGTGATCCCAATCAGTTGCTCTTCTAAGCTCTGAATCATTCTAAAATTAGGTACTCGTTACATGTAACTGTAATAAATAATATTTTATGAAGTACGTTGCTACAACGTAATTTTATTCAGATTTTGATTAACACTTTGATAAAATACTCGTGTACTCAGCTCCAAGGTAATTTTTTTTTTAAAACTATTATTTTTCATAGGTTCCCGCCTATCTAGGCAGAGAGCTAGATAAGTAGATTATTATTATTTACTGTAATTATTTAACTTGGGACAAGTTACAAGCTACGTATAATAAGTTACATAATTAACCAAAATTAATTTTAGTGAAACTGAGATTCTGAACACATATTTAATGTTTATTAAAATACAGATAATTTATTTATATGAAATGTGGATATAATACTCCACTATCCAAAATACACTACCCTTCCTTTTTGCTTCGCCGTAGTCGGGTAAAAAGGGTCTGATAGCAGTAATATGTATTCTTACTTCAATGAGCGCAAGAGATGAAGCATCCATTCCTGTATAGGTCCATCTGTTTTCCCACACTGAAGTGACATTTAAGTAACACTACAAATAATATGTGAAGTGAAATAACAATTGCAACTTTGGGACATGACCTACTTTATGATAATATGGGTTTCAAAATATTAATTTCGTTACGTGACATGAAAATGAAATCAATATACATAGTAGGCGAAAATTGGTTCTGGATAAAACTTTTGTCCCAATGATTTCAGCTTGTAGTAACATGTTCGTTTCCCCCCAGTTCCTCCCGATATCCTCGATCGAGGCACAAGCACAGACCAGACGGCGCGGGAAGGCGCATCGATAAATTTAACATGTGCTGCCACGGGATCACCGCATCCACAAATTACTTGGCGAAGAGAACATTCCAAACCTATTACGATCTCCGACGGAATGCAAGGTAAATACTGTTTGAGTATTAACGGCAGTGTAGTCATGTATTGTTTTTGCACGAAATAAGGCAGTAGCTATATTGCTGCCTCTTGTGCTACAGGAACGCATAGTATAAGAGCCAGGACTACACTGATTTTTTGTGAGTAATCGCTTGTCATTAAAATGTTTTTTTTTTATTGTTATTGTATTTGTGTGTATTGTTATTGTGTATGTGTTATTGTTTGATAAAGCAGTGAGTTCTTTAATCTAAGACTTTCAGAAGACATTTATTAATATTATCTAAAAAAAAATGCATTATTACTACTCAAGCTTATTAATATTTCTTGAAATTTTAGACTTAAGTATATACAGGTCATCTTCAATTATTTTTTAAAAGGGCAAAATTGTAAAAAAAAATTTAGTAAGTTTGAAAATGTCAAAAGTTAAATGTAAGGATTTCGTTACAGTCTGAATACGAAGTCAAGGAAATAGATGATGTGCCGAAATCAGAAAAGCGTTACGTACAAATGCGCCCGCACGTCTGTCAAAAATATACAAATGACAACTGGCAACTGAAAACTGGCTTAACGTCATTTCCGAAGCGCGTAAGAAATTTAGGATCAAACGGACCAACCAAGGCAACCGCGACCCGAAAGATCAACCCGAGAGGCTATTATTATTTAGCCATGATCTCGACCAAATACTGGCATTGTGGTTAGAAATTGTTCCCGAAAAGAGTTCGCTCATGAGACTTGGGATCAAGATCGGCTCCACGTTCTGGTCATGCAGATTTAGGAAAATTACTTTTGTTTCTCCTGGGAAATGCACGTCTTGCACTACAAAAGATCCCTGGGATTTATGAATGAATGTGCATTGAACATTGTATTTTTGTTTATGCAATAAAATATAATATTCACTATTTATTATTCAATACACTTCCTCGAAAAGCGGCTCTTATTGTACTATAATAAGGTTCGACATGCAACGTATTTCGCACCTGTGCGGTAATCTTATTTTGCCGCAACCAATGGCGGGAAAGAAAATTACCACAGATAACTTTGCCCTAAACTAAGTCCAAATCAAAGTCCAAATTAATTAAAACATAGGAAAGAAAAAAAAAATCACCACTGACTATAGAGTCGGCGGTTTTTTTTATTTCTTCACTTTGATTTGCGTCTATAAACCATAAATAATTTTTTAATAGTAAATTGTGTTTGTAAAAAGAATACTATAAATAAACATGATTATTTTAAACAATTATTTACTTTTATGAACAAGTAAACATTTATTTTTGTGATCATCACAATTTCATCATAATTAAAAAAAAAAAAATCTGTGAGGCTGTTTAGCAGCCTTTGCTTCTTCTTCAACCTAGCGAAATCAAACCGCGGAACAAAGCAAATTAAATCATAGTCTCGTGAAAATTGATGACAAAAATACTTCTCGTTTTATTCAAAGACGTATTATATATAGACACGACATTAACTAACATGGCGGCGGGCGCTTCAAAACGGCGAAAATATTAAATAACTACTTTTATGCGTAAAGAAAGGGAAAGAAAATATGACACCGTACAGCGGGATGCCTGTTGTCTTTATGTTTCGCGCAGGTTTACACACACGATTTAAATTAAGAACAAACGTAGCGTCGCGCGAGAGGTTGGTGCGTAACTAAGCGCGATGTGGCCAATTGGCTTCATTTCATGTTGTCATTTTTGAGGGCGGCCAACGTATCCATAGTTTTTATATATCATTGGTTTTATTAGTTAATTTCTTCGAAACGTCGACGTCGTTTTAGTTAATTTCTCGACCCCATGAACAACCTCACTGGGTGTTCAATCTGCCTCGAATGCAATAACAAACTTTCCGCACTTGTATCAAAATGTACTATTTCCCCACCTATATTTAGGGTATTTCTCTGGGTAGGTTCAGTTCTGGGTACTTAGGAAAATATACCTAATCGATGTTTTCAAAAGTATGTTGATAAAAAAAAAAAAAAAAAACATCATCACAGCCCGACCTCACTCACTCTTGTCGCTCCGTTTATCATTTTACTGGCTATAAATGATGTAATCTGGGATGTTTCATAAAAAAAAAATCTAAGACAGCCGAGAAAGGACAATAATCCAGATCTACGGGTTGGCTGGTTACTTTTTGATTTTACCGGGTCTATGAGATACATGTTGAGATAGGTCAGGCTATCTCAACATGTATCTCATAGATCTCTTACTCAAACGTACACGAGTACATGCCGTTAACATACACATGAACTGAACTGTTCAGCATCTGTTGTATATAGCATAACATAGTTTGCACTTAGTATTATGCAATGTAGAACTTTGTTGTATTGTTAAGAGCGGTTTGTTATAAGCAATAATGCAGTTCAATATTTATTTTTCAGATTGAGGTTCGATAAATTGTCTTTTCAGTCAAAAAAAAATTGACATTAGGGTTCTGTATACCGAGTTTAGGGTTCTGTAGGCCAATGGGGCCCTATTATATATCCGTCACAGGGCTATCTTTTCAAAGGTTTGAAACATGTGAATTTATCACACAAAACGTCACGTCGTCGTTTTATGGAAACCTTCGTATGCGTCTGGCTCACCTTGTCTGTATTTTGTAAATACACCCACGTATAACCTGTAGAATCGTATACTGCGAAATCAGGAAACGTAAGATGGGACGCCTCCAGGCTAGAGCTAAGAGTTACCGAGAATCAAGCTTGAGGTGTACGGTGATCCCGTCGGGGCTGCGGGTTGATCGAAAGAGATACCGCGGCCTCAACACAAGGGTTAAGAAGGAACATGAGTGGTTTTTAGTCAGTAGAAGTCTGAGACTCCCTTCCCAAGAACGGGAGGGGTTATTTGATGACTATTTCCCAACCCCAAAATAAAAAAAGGTGTCCGGTTAGTAATGGGCTAGATCATCGTCCGCCCGTCTTATGACTACGACACGTGTTGACGGCGCATTCGCGATCCAGGCGAGCCTCGAAGAGATGTCAGCATCATTGCAGGGGCCCGCAAGGGACGACGCCTGTCATGGCTGCGGGTAGTTCGCGGACTCGGATACAAAGGGCTAAAAAGGAACATGGTTGGTTTCCAGTCAGTAGAAGTCTGACACTACCTTCCGCTCCGCCCATAGCGGGAGGAGTAATTTGATGATTTCCCACTCTCGAAAAAAAAAGCTGTACTTTTGTAGTATATCGTTTTATTTTTGTTCTAGTGACGTCATACGAGGGACCGGAGTTGAACATAACTCGGGTGAGCAGGCAGCATGCGGGGGCTTACCTTTGCATAGCCTCAAACGGCGTGCCACCGACTGTGAGCAAGAGAATCATGCTTACTGTGCAATGTGAGTATTTGTGGCCAATTGTGTTTTTTTTTATTTGAATTGTTTCGTTGGTATGGTGATTGCGAACGCGACTTCTGAGCATGAGGTCCCGAGTTTAATTTTCGGTAAATTAATATTTGGTTTTACCATCAAAAAAATTTAATTAGCAGCCACAAGGATTTGTGCCCGATTGATGACCGAACCGGGGTTCTAAAAAGAACAACTCTAACTAATCGTTAAAGGATTAACGAAAGGGTTTGAGGATTAAGTTTACCCACGATACAGGAGAAATTCCTAGCGTAGAGCAACGTTGTATTTCAGTAAATATAATAATCAGTTAGAGAGAACAGCCCGTAATGAATAGGTTTTTAATTTTATATCACCCATTAGACATCTGATTGTGAATTAGCGTTTCTGTTTAAAAGCAGATAGATTTTTGCTTCTTTTATTGGTTGACATGCCTGCCACTGCCACTGATAGATCAGACGGCAAAAGAGCTTTGTGAATGCACAAAAGCATTCTGTTGGCTGCAGAGGCCAGTCAGTTGCTCCCTTTAACATGTGAACCCGGCTGTATTGTTTGAATGGAGCACCTCTGAATCATGTGTGAGAGGTAAACAATAAGCTAGTTGGCTGACTAAAAAGTTGAGTCTGCCTTTTAGATTATCGAAAAATATTGGATACGAAACTTGACGAAAATAAAACGTGTCAACGATCGTGGGGCTGGTGACGTCACTTTCTGGTAAAAAATGTAACAAACTGTGACGTCGTGCGACTTTTCGAAGCACTGTTTCGTCTTCATTTATTGCTTACGTGAAAAAAAAATACGTGTCCAATATTTTTATAAATCTATCTGACGGACTACTTAGATTTTTTTTGTCAACTACCCTATTGATGGTGGATATTTTTTGTACAGATTATAAAAACAACATGCAATTTTTCCAGGAGGACTTTCCAATCAAGGTAAAGTCATCAGAACGAAAGTGAGATTAAAATAAAAATTCAAGATCTATCTTCTATTAAAATTTAATTTCGTCTCTAGACGAAATTAAATTTTAGATTTTTTCGTTACGGGTGTAATTTTCGTCGTTTTTGAAGTCGCTGACAACGAAAATAAACATACGATCTAAACAAATACAATTCTTCTTTTTTTTCGGTTTTCCCTTCCATAAAAATGCTGCACCACTATTATTGCCATGAAAACGAACTGGAACACGAAGCACTCTATCATTGGTTGTTGATAATATTAAGATCAAAAGTTGCATCAAAAGTCACTTAGTAATTTAGCGGTGAACAAGTTAACTATATTTTTCTTCTGGCAATCGAAGCGAAGTTGACGGAGACAGAATGTAATGTTGGCTCCCAAAATGCTTAATCGATTTGTGAAGCAAGCGTTCCTTCAATATAAAACTACTGATTTTGAAACGTACTCAGTAAACCCATTAAAACAAAACTTGTAAAAAAACTGGCCAAGTGCAAGTCGGACTTGCACATGAAGGGTTCCGTACCATCGTAGTAGGAAAGGCAGCAACAGAAAAACATATTTTGTAATAAGTTTGTTTTTCTTATTGTTTGTATGAATTAAAAAGTTATTTTTGCGAGTTTTTAATTGTACTATTTCTCCAAAACTATTAACTATATATCGTTCAAACCAATTTTGGTTGAAAGTGTACGTTGCGATCTACAGCATATATTTTTTAGATTTTTCACTCTCGTAGTTTAAAAGTTTGAGTGGGGTTTTTAGTTTCAGGTCCATGTATGGCGGAACCCCCCTTAATCTTTTATTTTTTGTGAAAAAATCCTAAAGCGGTTCACAGAATACATCTACGTACCAAGTTTCAACTGTGTAGTCTCAATAGTTTCCGAATGAAGTGGGTGTGACATACGGACGGACAGCCAGACATGACGAATCTATAAGGTTTCCGTTTTTTGACATTCGGCTACGGAACCCTAAAAAAGCCAAGTCGTGCAATGCAATTCAGTTCTTCTGCTAAAAAGTAGTGAGATGATGATCCATGTAGTACCAAGTCAGTAAATTTATTCAGTTCCTACTTAAGGTACCTTCTATCTTAAGTTATTACGCAATAAGCTAATCTAACAACATCTTATAGTGACCATACCAATATTAAAAATCTTTGATGTTTTTAATAAATAGATTGACTTGGCCATCGCATCGTTATCGCAATGTTAAACAGTTCCTTATATAGATCTTTGGCAGACGTTATGGGTCGTCAATGACCTGAAAGTCTGACAACCAGTTTTACCCTAGGGTATTGTATTACCCAGATTAACTGGGTTGTGGAGGTCAGGCAGTCGCTCCATGTAAGCTAATAATATTCAGATGCATCCGGTTAGGCTGGAAGTCGCCCCAACATAGATTATTTAATTTATTTTTTAAAAGCGTTGCCCCACACTAGGAATTTCTCCTGTATCGTGGGAGCGTTTACAAACATTCAAACTTACATACACAAATACACCCAGACCCGAATCAACTATCTATGGGCCATACAAATATTTGTACCGTGCGGGGATCGAACCAGCGACACGCAGCGCAGTAGTTCAATCGCTCAGCAACTTCACTAACCGTGCCGTCAAGTCCGGCAACTTGAAAAACGCTAGGCAGATGATGATGATGTAATAGGCCTATTGGCATTAAACGGGCATACATTAAGCCTAGGACCTCATGCTCCGCAATCGTCGATTCCGACCATTGCCATTTAAAAAAATACTGTCATTTAAAAAATTACATAAATAAATCTTGTTCATACAACCATTTGGCTTTGGCTTTTAGCAAATAAGAATTTGGTTCACGTTGATATATTTTTTTAAACCCCGTTATACTTGGCCCAACCCAGAAATCCAACCCATAATTTAAAAAAAAAGATAGATAGGAGGAAAACAAACATTAACTCCATCGCGATTGCGACCACAAGGCTAAAGAGGCAGTCCAGTGATTAGCCAACACTTTCCTCGTTTTTTCACGTGTTTAAAACTTAACTAAACAACTATTATTTCTCTAGTTCCTCCAGTAATAACAATAAGGAACCAGCTGGTCGGCGCCGCGCTAGGCACCGAGCTAGTGCTGGAATGTGAGACCGAGGCGTACCCTAAACCAGTCAGCTACTGGAGTAGAGATAACGGCGAAATCGTCCCCGTTGGTAAGATTATATTTTATCTACGGTTTATTTTAATACGAGTACTAGCAATAGAGAATTGTCCTGACGTTGCACTGGTGTACCTTATGTCTTAGTGTAAAGGGACATGGACTCGCAAAAGTTTGCGCGGCAATGACATTACACCCTGTATGTGGCTATATTATTCGTTCTGCAAAATAATCATCCTCAGAAAAGTATCTAACTTTCGTTACCAATCGCACTAAAAGTAAGAAATGTACTTTTGTTTTTAATTTTTCAAGTAATTATTGCGTATCTCTACATCAACAAAATGCCTGGAAGAAATGCCATCGACAGCAAGACGTATTTTCTAACTTTCCATACAGGTTTAAACATTAATACATAATATTACAGAAGCTCAACAGACAAGTACCTATTTATTTGAAATTAGTCACCACTATTTAAGAGATTCTAATCATTATTATTTTTATATAAGGTCCATAATTCAGCGCTTCCTGTAACACACTTTCCAAATAAATGATTCAGCAATTCGGTAGTACCATCGCGGCAAAGAGCTTGTAAAATCAAAGGCTAGGATTAAAACGCCAAGTCGAATATCTAAATCAGGAAATTCGTTTGGAAAATTCGGACACAATTCGGAATTGTGGTTAAACAATGGCTGGTCTAAATATACACTGTAACATGCTACTATAACATGATCAAATCTGCTATCTAGAGAAATATCAGATTGTGGTTAACGCAATAGATCGAAAAACAAATAATTTGTCATACACTGATTTTAGTCGTGGAAAGAACCTTTTTTTTAGGGGTGTGAAATAATAAAGGAAATATCTCCTCCCGCTCTTGGGCAGAGCAAAAGGGAGTGTCAGACTGTTACTGACTAAAAACCACCCATGTTCCATGGTGGTTTTTAGTAGGCCGCGGTATCTCTTGCGAACAAACCGGAGCTCCGACGGGATCGTGGACAGAACTTCAGTCGGACTTGACACTCCTACATTCCGCGCCATTGACAGTTAAAGTTGGTTTAAAATTTTTGGTCTATTTATTAGGTAAATGATAAATACTGGATTTCAATTAAACTTGGTTTATTATCGGAAAAAGACGTGTGTTACATCTTAAAGAGTTACAGTCGTCCGGACGCCATCTTGGCAGCCCGCCTTTGTGTCGACTAGAGATGCACACGCTCTTTTTTATGCAATGGTAATGTTTGGAAAGACAGCCTGATTTCACTTACATCTTATAGAGTTACAGTCGTTCGGACGCCATCTTGGCAGCCCGCCTTTGTGTCGACTAGAGATGCACACGCTCTTTTTTATTCAGTTTTGTTTTTTAGTGCCTTCTATAATTTTTATTGTTTGTTGTGTGCACTTGTGGCATGTGATATATAAATATGTTTTCTTTCATTCTTTCTTTCTGATGTGCCATTACACTAGTGACGTGACCTACCCATAACAATAAATGCCCACTTTTCAATATGAAATGAAATTAAAGATATCTTTAACATTGATTACAATGATATATGACATCTTACGCATTGATTCAAGCAGATTTTTTTACCCTACTGCAGCGAAGACCAAAAGGAGGGTTATGTGTTTGACCTGTGTGTATGTGGGTATGTATGTATGTCCATTTCTTTGTTCCCTCATAACTCCTAAACGGATGAACGGATTTGGATAAAATAAATGTCGTTAGATATGTAAACGCGATTGTTAATGGCTACATTAAAATTGAAAAACAAAGAAAAATTATAAATTTTGGGTGCCATAACGTGGAGTTGGAAAAAACTACATAACATCTAAATAAATCAAAATAAAGGGTATTAAAAGGATATTACAAAAAAAAAATACATTATAATGTTTAAAATGCAACAGATCGTATAAAAATGAATTAATCGTATTTAATATAAAGATTTTAAATGGTCGCCGAAGTATTTTACGTGACTGACTGAAAAGCTGGAAATAAAAAAGTAGTTGAAAAATTAAAAAAAAACCCGACTGAAAAAATTGATAAGCAAAATTACAAGCACATTTTAAATTTAACAAAACTTTTGTTTATTTTAATTTAATTTAAAAGTATTTTTGGTAATACACGCAGGCAAAAGTTATCACAACCCGCATGTGGCAGTTCGACGGCTGCTTACGTTAGCGATCACTTAAACATATTTATACGTTTCGTTTAGTGCCCAATAAAAACGAGTATCCGTCCGAATCAAGGTAGACCTGAAAGTTTGACAACCAAAGGGTATTGAGTTCCCAATATTAACTGTGCTGTGGAGGTCAGATAGACAGTCGCTCCATGTAAAATACTGGTATTCAGCTGCATCCGATTAGACTGCCCGACCCCGACACAGTTGGGCAAAGGCTAGGCAGATGATGATCTGTCTGAATAAGATCATAAAAAAAATCTAAATCAAGCTATTTTTATTTCACATAGGCCTACATGGGCACTTATAAAACGTCTTTAATAAGGGGCACCTATAATAGGGGGGCCAATATAATATATTCACATAACAACTGGACATTAAGTTAGTGCTCTATCTAAAATAACAAGTGTCATATTCTGGCTTTTACGTAGCTCTGCTTACTTCCATTGTTGGAACAAAATTAACAAATCCTTTGTACCTTTTTACATTGTCATTATGAGATAATGTTTTATTTTATTATTTGTTATGCGTACGCTGCTCTTTCTGTGTGATGTCGTAATTTGATTAAAACTTTGTAATTCGAAGTTATTATCTTGGGAGTGGGGACAGTGAATGTTATAAATGATGTATTTTTGCTCTATATCACAAATAGCTGTAACTATTTATTGACTTAGTCGTAGTTTTAAGTGATCAGTTTGTTATATAACTTATTTTTCGACTTTACTTAAATCTTCGAACGAAAAAGCTGGGAACTTTTTTATATCGTAGTAATAATTTCATTCTTACCTTTGTAAACATTATTCAATGAATACCAAGCTTTTTGCTAAACCTGCATTATTATTTACCTTCTACACACACTTACACGGTTTCGTGTAGGGTTCGATACATAGGTTACCACAATAAACAGTCATTAGCTGAGCTGCAGTCGGAATTTCGTTGACGTTAACATGATTGTCACTGTCAACATCTAGTGGACCACTAATAGCAATTTGCTACTAATCGAAAACCCACACGACAGCTGCTGTCGACTACAACTTATATTTTCGAATAAAAATATAGAAAACTAACGATCCACCCCTGCTAACCACGGGTGCATCGGAACATGACAAAATGAAGACATTTATAAGCGACAATAGCACGTACCGAGTCCTAAAATATACTACTAGTTGTCGTCTATTTAAGAGTGTTATGAGCAGTTTTTAAGTCTTTTGTATTTAATCTTTCAAAGCTGCCAGCTTTTCAACTTTGTTTTAATGTAACTTTTGTAGGTTACTAAGAATTTAGGATCAAATAAAAAATCCGAACAATCTTTTAGGGTGCTGTTATAAAATATTTACAATTTTTTTTTGCCAGATATAAGTAAATGTTGTACTATTGACTATCCCAAAATAAAAGGTAAAACTATGGCTGATAAAACTACTTGAAAACAAATAAGAAACACGGTGATCCTTCTCAACGCAATGGTTGTTTGATACTCCATAATCACGTCAGTTCTAACACTTCTAACAAGGATTAGCGATCGTACATTTTGTTCGGTGATGTTGACTGCACTGTCAACGTACGGCTATTAACTCAGAAATGTGAGTCTGGCCACACTAACAAAAATAACCCTCGTGATACAAAATCGAATGCGAACTTTGTAATGGTAATGTTTGGAAAGACAGCCTGATTTCACTTAGTCTGAAATGGCTCTTAATTGAAGGCTTTGCTTGGTTCATAAGCTTTTAGGCAAACTTAGGTATGTAGATTGTAGAGTAGACGAGATGCAAAATGCAAAACTAATTAATTTCGGACTTGCTAGAACACAAACTTTTTGGGACACGGTGACTTTGTAGTATTACTGTTTTTATTGTGCTTTTAGTCTAAATAATGTATGTGTTCGTGATACGAGGTAAAAATCTAGGCAAATGTGATTAATGACTCTTTTTTATTCTTGGTTGCTTCGGGGCACGGTTTCTGGTACAAAAGTAGACTATGTTCGAGCTGACTACGGTCGCGTTTAGCGAAGCGTTTTAAGATAAAATGTGAGCAGGTTCACTTCGTTCGTTACGCTAGCTACCTAGGGGTGACCCCCATCTGATTCACATTAGGGTGGCATCGCGTGTTTGAAGGAAGACTTTCTAAACAAAGCAGTGCTTACAGGGGCTGTTGTTAGTCTTTTGGTTCAACCGTAGGTTGCGTCATGATAGTATATTTAGCCGTAGATGTGCACTGAAATTAGCATATTACGTCAGCTAAGATTATCTTTAAGCGTCACAAGGTTTAAGTCTGAAGTTCAAGTTGCTTGTGCGAAGTGTGCAAAGTTATACGATTGCTTAAAAACTAAGAAGAATTTTCAGCTGAGATTCACATCGATACGGCGCATTGCGCTTATTTCCTAGGTCAGTGGTGTACTCCAGGCATATTTATTAAAGACTTGAGTATTTCCTTATATTTACAATTCTAGAATTTTCTGCATTTCACCCACGTGGATGAGTTCTTCAATCAGAATTGTTATACAGTTTATAAAGACCTTATTTAAGGTGTCCTTTCTTTAAAACTATGCATTTTTGGACCAAGCTTTTCAGAACTTTTTGTTTATTTTTACTTATAGATTATAACCCTAGAGTTATGGAATATAATACAACACGTTGTATAAATGAATTATGAAGAGGAAGACAAAGTTATAATATGTAATTCGTGTTAACATTTCCATTGGGAATGAGAATGTCAAGCGGGGTATGAAAAGATGCGCAAGAAGACGATTACGATGTATTTTAGATTCGTTAAAAATAATGCAATAAAAATAAATTCGATCGGGATCCGAGATTGGAACCAACTTTGCCAACGAGGATGCTTGAAGTGTTAAATAAAGAAATAAAATGCCAATTGATGTTTGTTCAAATGTTTTATAGGACGACTGCAACTTCTAGACTTCTAAAGTAATTTACAAAATTGACGGGTACACCTAGGTACTTCAAGACCGTATTTTATTAAAAGAAATGGACCATTAATATTTCCACTTTGGCTGAAAGTACTACACTGAGCCACGTATTCGGGCTGTATTTTACATGAAATGGAATTATTTCTTTGAAATTGTTCTTTCTTTTTTTCTTCAACATAATTTAAGTAATGTGGAGGTGTGGAGGTGTGGAGGCCTCTCGTTTTGTGGCAATTAAAAGATTCTGGGTCATATGAGTTAAGGTTATATTATAGGTAAGTTGAGAACAGTGGTGGCCCAGTGGTGGCGGCCCCGACTTACGAACAGTAGGTCGTGGGTTCGAACCCAGGCAGGCAAATTACTTTGTGTTATTTATTTCATCACCGCTGCTCTCAAAACGGTGAAGGAAAACATCGTGAGGAAACCGGCATGGCTTAGAACCAAACATTCATCTACCAATCCGCACTGGGCCCGCGTGGTAGATTATAGCCCATTCCCTCTCAAAGAGAGAGGAGGCCTGTGTCCCAGCAGTGCTAATACCAGGCAGGCTGTTGATGATAGGGTCGCCTCCATTGAATGGGATGTAAATATGACAGGCGAAACGTGGGTGCACTATTACATACCTACAACTCTACCGGGGATTAAAACGGAATTACAGGCGTGATGTTATGATTTTTATAGGTTCTTATTTTTATTGCATTTCATAGTTGTGTTTGCATTTTGTGCATGTCAAAGTTTTGTATACCCCTAGGAGCTAAATGTACTGATGGAATCTTAATAATATTAGGTGCCAGCATCTCATCCGCTTAGGAGCCAGCTTTAAATATCAAAGCATTTCCATCCTTTGGGATCGCTACTGTAACTAAACACAAGAATTACGTTGTTCTGAACTCGAATTTGTTGCTAAAATAATGTCATAAACGTCACGGGGTTGGCTCACAGACGAGTAACTTAATAGGTAGTTTATAGTTTTGTTTATTTGAGGTAATTATCAAATAACCATCTTTGAAAAAAAAATCCGCGTTGAAAGGTAAACTAGTGAGCCGTTATATGTGAATGTTGTCATAAATTGAACTCTGATATTATTATGATGTCACAAAGGAAACATTTTAATGTCACAAAGGCCGCCTGTTGCCCTTTCACTAATAACTGTTTTAAATATGTAATTACTATTTCTTTTTACTGGTTAACATAAGTAAATAAAATATTTATTAGAATCCAGTATGCTCATTATTTCCAAATTTCAAATATATCTAAAATAACAATTCTCTCTAGAAACTCTTTGATCTTCTAACGATCACAACTTTTTTTTCCTCAACTCTCTGTGTCATTAAGTTTGGTTGGAATGGTTAGGTAAGAACTTTAAGAGGGAACAGGAGCTGCGGTTCTCCATACAAACTTTTTTCGTCCTGACTAAAGTCTCTAAAGCATTTTCTTTTAATCAGCTGTATGTCATTTATTTTTAAGCTCTGCGCACTGTACTGTAAAAGGCGTTCGCAATTGATAAGGCACATTAAAATATGGTAATTTAATCAATAATTTATGTGTGTAAATTCTGTTAGTACTATTAGGTGGTCAATTTGATAAAGCTATAATATCGAAAAAGTTACACTGCGTATTTTTGTTTCTACCAACATGTTATTTATCTTCAAATTATTGAGGGCACCCGCGCCGTCCGTAAATATATTAGCAAAAAGTGTTTAACAGCCAAAACATTTTACCTCGTAACTTTCCCATATAACGAGGCACCTACTATTGTATTTTTATGTAATATGCTAAATACATTTTCGTGTTATACAGGAGGAGGTCTAGAGCCGCACAAGATAGATGGATCTTATCGATCAGTGCTGAAGCTAGCGATCCGTCGAGTCACTAGTTCCGATTACGGAACCTATAAATGTGTTTCGAAAAATTCCCTTGGAGACACCGAGGGCACTATTAAATTGTATCGTAAGTATTGAACATTTTTTTTTACCTTAATTGTCATTTTTAGGTTTCCGTTCCTCAAAAGCCAAAAACGGAACACTTATCTCACTCGTGTGTCTGTCTGTCTGTCTGTAACAGCCAATTTGCTCCGAATCGAATGGACCGCTTAAGTTGAAATTTGGTACACATCTGTATTTTTATGACCCAAACACGGACGTATAACGTAAATTAATTAATTTTAAATTTGGGGGTCACTTTTGGGGGAGTTTTTAGGGTTCCGTAGTCAATATTATATATTATTATTATAGTTTCACCATTTCCGTGTGTCTTTGAGATATAGTGCGGACGGATGGACAGACGGACAGACCGACGAACATAGCGAAACGATAAAGCCGGCTTTTGACTATGGGATGTATATTACTTGAGATATAATATTTTATTTCATCGCTCGTCATACGTTTTGGAGTTTACACTGTGCTGTAATATATATTATATTTCAAACGCGGGATGTAATATATATTACATCCCATAGTCAAAAGCCGGCTTCAGGGCTCCATATTGACTACGGAACCCTAAAACATGAAAACTAAAATTAGTAAACTTTACTTGATCGCCATTTTCCCATTACACTCTGTACTATTCTCAGTAATAGACGTTACTTTAAAACTTCAAACAAGGCTTTATTTTCTCACTTCAAAAGCTCAAAAAGACATAAAATTTTCGAAAGACATTTTATCTCATTGTGGTTATTCACGACAATCCTTTGAAGTAAATAATATCATAATCTGATAGCGTCTGATTGTAAGGATGAGGAAACCGTTGCGTACAAAAGTTTAATCCGACTTTTCTGTCGACAGCTATGCCTCTTCCACCGATGGAGAATAAAAATGGTAAGCATCTACTACATAACATAATCATAACATCACGCCCGTAATCCCAAAAGGGATGGGCAGAGGTGTACCTAATCGTACACTCACATTTCGCCAGTTGTGTTTAAGACCCTTGTAATAGGGGGCGTGCCTATTACCATCAACCGGACTCTGTGGCTATTACTGAGAATTCCCTGATGGAAAAGTCCAAGAGCACTTTGGCCGAGCTGGGAACCGAATCCTGGACTTTATAGACAGCAGTCGCGCTTGACCAACGAGGCAATCAATACATAAAATAGATAGGAAATTATTTAAAAATACCGTGATCACGTTTTAATGTGTATGTTTTGACAGTTGTCCAGAGGTTAAACATCATAGCTGACAAATCGTCGGAAAGTACGCCCTTTGGCACTCAAGGTACGTATTAACCAGCATTTGGACTTAATATCCGGCAATTACACCCGAACTTACGGCCTGTGTTTATATTTTAAATATCTTGATTTCAATAATAATTGTCATGTGAGTTTTGATAGTTTTGTGTACATTGCTATGTACAATCTATATATATGTATGTATCACTGTGTGTACGTGATCAGAATACATATTTTTGTGAACACATAAAAATTTTGCATGAATTCAGTCAATTTGTTTGTTTTATTTGACAAAAATAGATTTAGTTTTGGGAAAAAATATTCAATTTTATCTTGTTTAATCAATCAGTATGATGGCGACAGAAAAACATCAGTGCTTTATATTTTATGACATTTAGCATGAATTAGAATAAAAAAATAGAAATTAAAAACAAAGCTCACTTGTACACTCGGCGACGCATCAAGAGTCCAATATAATACAGTATGTTAGTTTAAACAAGGGACATATGGAAAGCCACAATAGGGCATGGTTACATAATACTAATAAAAACATTGAAAAAAACGTCTATATCCAGGCCATGGCACAATTACGTCACAAATTAAGGTTATAGTTTTTTTTTTTCATATTTGGGACGACAATTGAATACTGAATACCCGTAACCGAAATTTCCTTCAATATATCGTCTAACCTAACACACTGTATAAGCTCACTATATATGTATATATTTTTTTTAATACAATAAGAGATCCGTATAAACTGAATTATAAAGCTTGATTAGTCGCCGTTTGTACATGCCACAAGTACATTCTTGTTTTATTAAAAGTCCTATTGTGTGTAGGTTTTAATAAAATGTTTTTTTGACTGGGAAAAATTGGCAAAATATAATATTGTTAAAGTTAATCGGGAAAACAATGAAAACCTGTTTGCTAATTAGGATAATGTTTTCAGATTTCAGATTACAAGATTACAACAGAGCGGTTTCAAGAAATCAGTGTTACTGTATTTTTTTGTTCTCATTATTAATTTTAATCCAGATATCAACATCTTGGGGTTAATGTTCCTCTTCAAGTTTAGTGAATAAGTAAATAAATTAATTATACTTCCCGGTACAGTACAATCACTTAGATGGGAATATCGCTTTGATGTTTTGTGAATTTTCGATTTTAGCCTCAAGTCCTGTTTTGCAAAGGATTACTTTAATTACTGTAACGACCTTTATTGTGTAGTTAAGTTTGATTTTGTCAACATTATAAACTGTTAAGTTATTTTATATATCATTTGATTGAGAAATCATGAAGTGAAAATATATCATAAAAGAAAAACTGAAGGAAATCGGTAGCTTGAAATAGCGAAGCTGGAAGAAATCTTGTCCATTAATCCGAAAACAGAAATGGAGGTCATACTGACCTCCATTTCTGTCAATAACTGATTCGCGAAACGATTAACCTATCATAAAGTGGCCCTTAAAGAAATTCTGTAGTCAGACAGTCTGAAAAAGCGAAGCTGATTATATTGTAAAACATACCTTCGCTCTTGTAATTACTGAATCTTTGAATTAAAGGGCGATGTGCATAACGCACAGAAATAGCATTAATTAAAAAATAACCAAACACACACTAGTTCAGTCAGTGTTGAATGTTACACATTGTAATTGGCTACCGGTTAGCTAGCATGAATTAATTGCGCTATATTGTTTGAGAGGTGCAAAAGCTGATTTAGTCGAAATACGATGGTCAAATATACACTAAGCTAGTAAACTATATTGTTTCCACTGCTTTGATAGCTGTACTTTTGAGCGTAATGGTTTCGGTAATATAGATAATCATTTATTATCGAGAATCAAACAATTATAATTGTAGAAAATTGGAAAATATCACAACAAAATAAAACCTGCTCACACCACACTTAAAAAGATTTTTTTTATTTACTCTTGACATTAGGATTAAACCTTATTTGATCACAGTATTCCGACTACTTAATAGTTTTGTTTGTTTTTTGTATACCTGGTAATAGAAAATATATTATCACTTTAATTTGGAGCATTCTGCCTACATTTTGTCTTCTTTAAAATCTGGTAAAGTCCTGTATTACAATGTCTAAGTCATCGTTTCTCCATAACTTTCTCGGGGATCAATTGCGATCTACTCACTAAACCTTGATTTATTTAAATTATATTACGGGAGTTCAAGTATAAAACAATATTTAATGGCGGAAGATGTCTTCAAATCGTGATTTATTGCCATATAAGAGCAATTTCGTAATGGTAATAATTTTCCTTTTAAACGATCACTTCCGGTATGCCCCAAGGTTCTCATGTGGGACCGATCTGTTAGAACAATTTCCCAGTGACATTATTATTATTAAAAAATATTTTTGTGGTTGTTCGACACAATTATATTTTTTTCATGTTTCGATGTAAATATTTAAGTGGCGATATCGACCTGTTTCCGACTCTTACTCGCATTTTGAAACGTGTATATGTTTCATTAATTAACGAAACCCAAAGTAACCCAGACTCACTATAATTAACGAAAACACAGAGAATATTTAGAGTAATAAAACGTTATTTTAATACTGTTACGTTACTATCTAGATGTACAAACATAATCAGATGTGAAGGTAATTCTATTCATTTGAAATAATTGGAAACTTTGAAATAGCTTATAACGGAACATATCCCTTAGATCTCATCATAGGCAAAAACATATAGGTGTAAGTAATTTTAGATAAATATACCTATTCATTACGTCAAAATATTAAATTAAAAAAGTATTAATAAATATAGACTGAGTTCCACGAAATAGGCTTGTATATATTGAAGAAAATTGTAATAAGTAGGTAATGTGTAAGTTATTTATGCTTAAATTTAAACGGGAAATTTGTTAAAGTCAGCCAATTACTCGGGCAGAACGTCAAGAAAACATGGGATCAGTTTGCTTCTATCGCTTTTATACTAGGAAAGTAATTTGTCAATGTTATAGAAGGTGTGAATGAGGCACGGGATTGTGAACCAAAAGTAATGGAAAAAATATTGTAAGCATTTATTCACCTGCCTTCGTCAACATTGAGGTATGTTATAAGTGTGCATGACAGTGTACATATGAAATGTTTCAATGGACTCTGATTTAGTCCTAGAGTGTCAACGCTACTGTAATAACGCGGACCACTGTCGCTTTCCGAAAAAATAAATGACTATTAATTTATTTGGTTTTTTTTTTCAGTAGCGTACCTATTTGAGCAGCACCTTTAAGTATACTTATACTAAGCAATGTTTAGAAGCGCGTATTACTTACTGTATTCATTACATTTTTGTGTTACAAAAATAAACGAATATTTTGGAAATATGGGTTCCAAAATATTGTTTATTTTTCACATAAAGTAAGCCATGTAGATCTCAAAGTTGCAGTCATTGTTTTATGGGAAACCAGCGTTTGAACATTGCCAAGTGTATACATATTATTGCTCGTGACTATTCTGCCTATGGATTGTGAATCTATCTTTATTACGATAAATGTTTTATCCATTCTAGTTTCAACACTCGGAACTGCAATTGGTTATTAGATTGCATAATAATATTTCTTGGTAAAAGAATTCAAAGAATTTGCAAAATGGATATAAATCTAACTATATACTGCCTTCTGAATTATATTCAATCAGAAATAAACCTGAAACATCGATATTATCGTCGTTGTCCAAATAAGTTTTAGATGCATATCAATTAGAGTGTGAGTTTTGTTGATAACCGCTAAACAATTAACTGGAATACCATATAATACTGAATTAATGGGTTACCTACATATATTTAGTTAGTGTAGTGCCCTAAGTCATTAAATATCTTTACTTGATATTAAAAATAAGCAGATCAGCATTGATAGCTTACTGGTGTGACCATCGTACCAGGACTTAAGTTTGAACCCAATAGACATCAACCTGTGATTTTTCAGATTCATGTTGTATAGTTGAATTACATTAATATTAATAGGCGAATCAGAACGCGTGCTAGCGCCAGCAGTCATTGCTTTTCGGTATTTCATTTTGACTTTGTGAAAAAAAAATTCACAGAGTAACCCTTTTCAATTTTTGAAATATTTATGACATCACTCGAAAAGTGAAGTATTCTTTTGTACATTTTAAAATACTTGAGTAAAATAAGTGTACAACACGAAAAGCATAAATGCTCGATAAAATTCAACGAAAAGATAAAGCTTATATCTCATAGAGATTCAATTGGTCACGTTGAATGGCTCAGACGGGTCACTTTTATCATTAAAAGAGCATCACAACCTTTTTCCGAGAAGAGTGCAGAAAAAGGTAAGTTAACAATAGTTTATTCAGTTAAGATTACGATTTTCGTGTATTATTTAGGTTAAGATATGATTTTTTGAGGCAACTGAAGAACAAAATTTACGAGTAGGTATTTATAAATCATGAATTAAGTACATTACTTTTTTAGTTTTTATTTAAATGTTAAGTATGTCTGCCTATCTAGAGTAATAAGACTGGCCCAGGTAACATCCATACCTAATATTATAAATGCAACAGTCTTCTTCTTCTTGTTCGTAGGAACACAACGTTGGCAGTTTCTTCACACGAGTCGCTTAAACTGCAACAAATGAGACTCTGATATGCCCGGAATACACGAGACCAATTAGTCAAGCCAGGACAGTAAGCTAGTTTTGTCTACACGAAGGCATAGTACTAGCTTACTAGCTTACTGACACTAACTTGCTATGCTAGTTTGAAAAACTGGCCTCGTGTATCTCGGGCATACTCACACTAAGCTATCGTAACATACTAAGTTACGGATGCCAGGCAAGTTGTACCTGAAGCGGCCTGCGACGTAACTCTGCCTCTCTGTTACGCGTCTTCGGCTGTATAAATTGCGTGTAGTTCGAAAGAAGGATTTGAACGTGAATAAGGAAGAAGAAAGAAAAAATATTTATTTATTAATAACAGATGTATGTCAGTGCCATCGAATATAATGATAGATAATCTTTATTCATCTATTTCTAATACCACCGTTTGATAAACCTAAATAGAGACTTATACTTAGCTAAGGATAAAAACGTTCCAAATATACATATTTAAAAATAGGAGATCTTGTATTTTTTTCATTAAGTGGATTTACAAGAAAGTTGAGGAAGTTTATTTTCGCGTAGGCCGTATTTTTAACCGACTTCCAAAAGGAGGAGGTTCTCAATTCGTCTGAAGTTTTTTTATTTTTTTTATGTATGTTCCCCGATTACTCAAAGATGGCTGGACCGATTTCGATTTTTTTTGTCTTGTTTGAAAGGGTATACTTCCCAGGTGGTCCCATGATCAAGTTAGGATCTGATTATGGGATCCTGTAGAAATAGACAGAACTCTTCAAATTTTATATGCACACTTGGAATGATTGGAGTATTTTTTGGAAGAGTACCTTCTCGGAGTGATCCCATTTCACTTTGGTGACGATTTCATGAAGAACTTCGGAGATAGGCACTCCCCAATAAATGATAGCAAATAGGGGATCGGACTGAGTCAAAAAAATATGATTCTAATTAGTCCGTCAGTTAGATTATCGAAAAATATTGAATACGTGTTTTTTGTTTTATCAAATTAATCAAAATTGACGAAGATAAGATGTGGTTGTGACGTCATTTGTATGTAAAAAATGTACTATCATATGAAATTTTTGAAGAGTCTCGAGTTTTCGAAGCACTGTATTGTCTTAATTTTTTGTTTATGTAAAAAAAGACAAAATACGTGTCCAATATTTTTTGGAAATCTATCTGACGGACTAATCAGTTTTTTTTTGTCGGATCCCCTATTGTCTGCGATTGCTGAAATCTCATGTCTGTCTATTGCTTACACCAGTTCATAACATAACATCACACCGGTACGCTTTGAAGGGGTAAGCACATATGAACCACTAAATATTGAAAAATAAAAACTTTTTAACAAAAAATAAAACCGATTTCAACAAAAAATTAAGCACAAAAAAGTATAAAATAAACTTTAGAACAAAAATCAGTTTTTGAAGTCAGTGGCAAAAACTTAAATCAAACAAACAAAAGTTTTAGCTTAATTACATAAATAAGAATACGACTTAGGATAGTAATTATACTAGTCAACAGTGAATTTGTTGCTCTTGATATGAGAGTGGTTTAAGTTTGGCCTTGTACCCAGAAATAATGTAACATGTATTAACAGTTTTAGGAATTTAACTCTAGTGTTTTATTTACTGCGGTTTGTTTGAAATGGAATAAATTATAAAAGGATTTTTTTTGATTAATATAATTAAATACGATGATATTCTTAGATATTTTAAAATCATTGAAAAGACTGGTACAACAAAAAAAAAATAAACCGCAATTCTATGTTTTACATCAAATGGGAGCATAAAAATAATTTTCCTCTTCCTTAGTTAAATTTTTACTCTCAACATGAAATTGAATTGAATCCATTTATTTTCAGGTAACAAATCAAATCAAATCAAATCAAATCAAATAATTTATTCGCATAATATGGGTAAAAAGATGGTACATAGAGCATTATATAATACTACAGTAAAGATCCTCATATTAACCATTTCTGGTATGCAAAACTTAAAACTACAGAAGTAGGTAAGTACACATTATATTTTGGACTACATACTAACTTAACTAGTTATTATTGCACAGATAAGAACATAGATACATCATACATCAGATATCAACATATATAAAGGCCGCTAGATTTACCATAAACTAATTATTCAACTTAAAACTATGTCTTCACTTGACTCGATGTCTTGTGTGTTCTTGTGAAAGTATACACATACCTTAATAACTGAAAAACTAGAGCTGATCTAGTACACCAATTACTTTATTCTTAAGAGATATGTTATAAATAAAAATATCTCGCAAAAATATTGACCGCAATACAAAAAAAAAAATTGTTGACCTGTATCCTTCTTTTTCCAACGTTTTAATCCTTCATGAAGCGTTCATTTTTCCATTTTCAATCTCTGTTACATTCTTGTTGTTTCAAAAAGTTGTTTCGAGAGTCGTATTTTCATAAAGTATACCAATTAGTAGATGTGTTTTGATAAACCTACAACAGAAAACAGACGTACATAATTACGAACCTACGTAGGTAGAAGGTGTACAATCAGAAGCATCAATATGTATACACGTACTAGTCACTTTAGAGTTGATTTTCTGAGAGGGAGATAACCTCTGAGAGGGAGAGAACCTCTCGTCCCAGCCGCCGCGGGAAACATTACGGGCGTCAGGGGCTACGTAACGGCTTCCGGCCACGACAAAGAGATGTCAGCAACATGAAAGGGGGGCCGGGCCCCTTCCATTTTGCTGACAGCAAGGGCCGACACCCGTCGGGGCTGCGGGTTGATGTAAGAGATACCGCGGCCTCGACATAAAGGGCTTAGAAAGAACATGGGTGGTTTTTAGTCTCTCCCTTTCGCTCTGCCCAAGAGCGGGAGGGGTTATTTGATGAGAAAAGATAGGAATTTTAGGACAGCATTGTCATGTTGGATGGCATTCTCGTATGACGACATCGTTGCCGCGCTGCATGTTGCAGGCTCGATTCTCGCACAGAACAAATATTTGTAAGTCCTATATTATGTAGTTGTTCCGAGTACCTACGGCTTTCTGTGTATGTGAGTTTAAATGTTTGTATGTGCACTCACAATTCAGAGGAGAAATTCCTACTATCGGGCAAAGTTAAATAAAATACTGTTTTTCTGCCCAAAAAAAAACAAAGCAAACCGTCTAATGTTAAGCGTCGAACCACCGCCCGCGTCGATGATAATTTTTTTACAGTTAAAGAACTTCATACTTCTACAAACAGGCAGTGACCTTGGATTGGTCCCTCTAGGTGCGGGTGGAGTTGCAAAGGGAGCAGGACAGGAGGTTGGTCATCGTCTGCACAGTCGTTATCATCATTTCAGCCGAAAGACGTCCACTACTGGACATAGTGTCTCCACATTGACTGCAGTCCCGTGCGTCTTGCATCTAGCGGATTCCCGCAACCATCACCAGGTTATCGATCCACCTAGTGGGACGCCTTCCAACGCAACGTCTCGTCTCGTCCTGACCACATTTATTTAACTACTTGAGCGTCTTATTTTAGACACAATTAAAAAGCCATTATTTTATGTACAGATGTTCGTAAGGCGCGGGAGAAGTTAATAGTCATCATCTGCCTAGCTTCCAGTCTTACCCGGTGCAGCTATAATACCAGCTAGAATATCAGTATTTTACATGGAGCAATAGCAGTATATCTGACCTCCACAGACCTGTTAGTAGTGAGTAATACGTGTTACCTTTTGTAAAGACAGGCCACTGTAACGACTGCCAGGGACCAACTTGGCACGATGGAAACCCGGTACATAAGAGTGGACATCCATCCACGGACCAACCTAGACAAGCCTCGCTTAACCTTAAGATCGGCTATAGAGACTGTTATTGATTGTCATTTCATACTGTAACCACCATATTATTTTGAATAAAAAGTTGAAATTGATATTTCACAAGAAAATCTCTTTTGAATTTCACCAAGTTTACCCATGTTAGTATTTGTGACTGTACCTACAATAGCCTGAGGGAAAATAATTAATTTTCAACGCCTAAGCAATTACAGATTTCAAAGCGTTAACTCTGTATGTGAATTGATTTGTCTTAAACAGTAGGTCATAGTCATGTGGAGATAATTAACTAATTTTGAAAGGGAATCGTCAGAATCATAAGGCATTGATGAATAAAATTCATTCATAGACATATTTTATACACCACTAGCCGTTGCTCGGGGTTTCGCTCCAGTTTTGTAAGGAATCTAACAGACGGAAACATTTTAAATGCAACCTATGACACAAAGAAAGAAATAAAAAATATTTATTTGTCGCAGAAACATACCGAGCATACAAGAAAAAAATCAATACACAAACAATGCTTAGAAACGCTTATTGTGGATTTGGACTACTAGTTTATATTTGTATAGATTAATACGAGTAAACCTCTTTTTTAAATTAGGGACTACACGACATTTTCCGTTAGTAAATCTATTTAAATCTTTTTTGGACAGTTAGAAAGTACCAGTAAAGGATATGGCGTTACGGAAACGACTCTGGACATGTACACCTCTTTAAAAATGGTTGAAGTTCAATGAAACTAATTCGGACAATCGTGGCTGCAGACTCCGGACTGATATAAGTACAAGGTGTAATTGGTCCTTTCACAAAGTTGTCAACCATGAGTTCTGTACATGAAACTAAGTAACTCTTCCTTTTACGGTTCATCATCAGCATCAGCCTATAATGTTCCCACTGCAGGGACTCAGGCCTCCTCTCTAGTAGAGGGATGGGCTATAATCCGCGTGCCACGTGTGGGTTGGTAGATGTCACATGTCTTTGAATTTTTTGGTTCTAACACATGCCGGCTGCCTCACGATATTTAGCTTCCCCGTTTTGAGAGCAGCGGTGATAAAATAAATTACACAAAGTAATGCACCTGTGCATACTGTTCGTAAGTCGTGGGTCACCACCATTTCGGCCACCGCTGCTCTGCTCTGTAATTCTGTACATACAACTAAGTAACTCTTCCTTTTACGGTTGGACTTAATGAAACACACTCGAAACACTGAGCTGGACGCATTGAATAGTGCGCGGGTCATGGAGGTACTCAAAGTAAATTATCAACAGTAAAAAGTTATATGTAGTTCAAAAGAAAACTTGTGAAAATGAAACTTTCACCAGCAATATTTCTGTAACTATGTTCTCTCTGTAACAAAGTTTTCAGGTGTGGTCTAGATCAAAAAGTGATTGCAATGGCGAGAGGAATTATTACCTTTCGGCTTCTTTTAAGGTATTTAATCACCCATTATAATTAATGTTCTGAAGTATTTGTCAATAAGTCCGTACAGCTTTGAGTGATTCTTAAAAAATAATATTTATTTAAACTTCGTGTAAAAAATGTTGTACTGAGGCGTACCTTATGTCACAAGGTATTCTTTATCAGTCGTTAGCATAATATGCTATCGTAGAATTAATATTATTATTTCTATAATATCAGATCCATCTTCCTATTTTGCAATCAGTACAGGGTGTGTGCATGGATATTGGATATAACCGTTCTTGTGCCCTAATTCTCTTGGGATTTGCCTCTCTAAACACGGAATACTTAACAGTGCTAACATTGCTGCACAATGCTAGCCAATCCGGGTTCAACTGTGCGAGAATTTATGGAGATCTCGATAAACTATTATTTAGTGAGATGCTAATGATTACTAAGTGTCTCATTGGTAAAGTAGTTGATAACATGACTGCGAAAAACCGATCCTTGGACCTCAGACTCTATCTGAGATCCATGTGTCAACTTTTCGTTACATTTTTTTAGGTTACTGGAAGAGACTCTCTTCTAGAATGTGAGAGTACTTTATACTTCTGCCCCCAATAAAATTTCATTTATCTACGTTTAAACAATGCAGCTACTGATAAAAACAAATGCCGTTCAATTTATCTTATTAACTTCTTGTCACTTCTTCTTCAGTTTGTCAATTCTAATTCTACAAGATAGAAAAAAAAAGGTGATGGAGAGGAATTCGAGATTTCTGTTACAAACCACGCACAAAATACAAATCTGAAACTTTACTGTATTTTTTGTTAACAGCGCTGTAAAACATATAAAAAACCTCATGAATATAAAAAAAAAAAACAAAATCATATACATTTTGCGTAATGAGATAATGTTTTTCAGGAACAGTTTTTTACTAAAAAAGTATTCAGTTGGAAAATATTTTTATAGCCAGAAAAGTTGCGAACATAATAACTATTACACTTTGTTGTCGTGTTACAAAATTATGTGTCTCTGTTGTATAACAAATTATACTAACGACTGTAAAAAAGGTGGAAGAACGTATTGCCAACAACCGAGCATTAAAATAGGAATCCCTGACTGCTACTGAGATACACAATAACTCTTTGCCCAACCCGGGAAGTAAATCCAAGACCTCATTCTTTGTTGTTGTTTGAATGCTAGTAAGCGCGACTGCTGCGCTTACGAGCACTTGACCAACGAACTTCCTTCCTTAAATTTCGGGCAAATAAACTCGATCTATTTCGATCTCTGTTGATAACTAACACTGACGCGGAGTCAGTACCTACAATGTATTTTTCAGGCAGTCAGCTGACTTTCCCCGGAAGTAATACCTGGCGCATTATTATTATTATTGTTCCATGGGTACGTTCGTGTGGCAAGGTGCCCGAAGGCTTGCCTTCGTCGTTCAATAACGCCTATTCTTGTGCTAGCACTATACAATTCTCCATAAATTATAATACAACAAGAGACGTTAAAAATATCCATACTAATATTGTGAATGCAAAGGCTGTCTGGCTGTTAAATTTTCACGTCAAAATCTTTAAATGTCGGTCATTGACTAAATCATTAAAACAAATTTATAGATACGTTAGTGGGTAGGTCATTGGGATTTATACATAGTCTGACTGCGCTTAAAACATAAAGGGCGTCCGTCGGGGCTGCGGGATGTTGTAAGAGATACCGCGGCCTCGATATAAAGGCCTAAGAAGGAACATGGGTGGTTTTTAGTCAGTAGAAGTCTGACACTACCTTTCGCTCTATCCAAGAGCGGGTGATAACTTCCTACCCCCAAAAAAGAAAGGGTATCAGGGATGCACGCTAAAATGGTTTCCACGCATTCAATAATTATTTCATAATTTGAACCCTACACAGTCTTTTTGTCGGCAATAAAAAAACCTGCTTTACCATACAGCTTACATTTTAGGTGTAGCTATTGCAGTTTGGTAGGAAACAGTTGGTTTTTTATATAGGTATGTGGAGGGGTTATTTTTCAGAGTCGGTATCGCTTCCACCCTGTACAGGCCACATTTCACCCTGAATATCCATGGAGTTTCTTCTTCATAGAGATCTACGCTTTGGAATGGGTAACTGCAGTACTTTCTCAAGTTATTAAGCCTTGTGTTTTTCTGACATTCAAAAGTGCCTGTAATGGTCCAATTGAAATAAATACTTTGAGTTTGATATTTGTATTAACTCCTCGCGCGCCTAAGAACACCATCTGTACATAAAACAATGGTATTTTAATTGTGTCTATAATAAGGCGCTCGAGTAGTTAAAAATTATAGATTAGAAAGCGATAAGTTACATGCAGACAAAGTTGCGACCAACAGCTAGTGTTCAATAAATTTTTATACAAGGTATTTTTTGTGTCAAGTTCTCAGTGTCAGGTTTATTTTCAGTTTCAGCGCTCCTAATAAGCTGCTAATTGGCAAACAGTTCGTTTAAGTACGTAAACATAGCTCCACTGTCTACGGAATGGAATGGAACAGTTTTAAGCTATTTATTTCAGTTTCACACTCGCTGTTCTATCTAGCTAACAGTTAAATTTTGAGGTCGATTAGGCAGGTACTTATACAAACTCTTTTTGATATAATGATACTCTTACTGCGGTATTCAGAGATATTTAATGATTGCTTAAGCAAAAACTTACTGTCGCACTCAGAGAGCTTTAATGATTACTTAGGCCATTACTTAGTAATGGTTTTGACAGTTTTAAAGGTCTCTGAGTGCGGCATACAGTGTTTTAAAACAAAAATGGCTTTAAGTAAAATAATGACATAACATAAAGGACACCCATATTCCGTTTTGTTATATAAGGACCCATGTATGTGGTGTCTAAATTAGAACCAAATGTACAGATGTACCCTTTTATTACCCGACTGCGGCGAAGCCCAAAAGGAGGGTTATGTGTTTGGCGTGTATGTATGTATGTATATAAGTATGTATGTATGTATGTCCGTTTCTTTGTTCCCTCATAACTCCTAAACTGATGAAGGGAATTGAATGAAATATACGTCGTTAGATTCGTCTTGATGGCGCAAGTGTCACTGGCTACATTAAAATTAAAAAAACAAATATAATTGCTGGTTTTGGAGGCCGAATCGTGGATTGAAAAAAAAAAAAAAAAACCATTACCATCGAGTAGGTAGTGGGTATCAAAATGAAGGGTTTTAAAAGGAGATTACAAAAATATATGACACCTATATGTTTAAAATAAATTCAAGTCACAAATTCTATAAACAAACATAAAATTTAAATCATCTGCGAAGTATTTTACGCGGCCATAGAAAAAACAAACACTAAAGAACTAAAAACTTAGAAATAAAAAAAGTAGTTAAAAAACTAAAAAACCCGACTGAAAAGACTGAAAAGCAAAAAAACAAGCACATTTTAAATTAAACAAAACTTGGAAGCGGCTTTGAAGGCGGGGTTCATTTGAATATTAAATTATGAAATGAAAATAAAATGGACCCCGCCTGCTTTTATTAAAATTAATAATATTGACTAAGAAACGATTATGAGAAGTGTTATGTTAAGACAGCATGGTTGACGCAGTAGCTGAGCGACTGGCTAATTCCCAGTGTCGCGGGATCGATCCTAATAAAAAAAAAAAAAATTTTTTCATTGCCCATAATTTGTTGTTCCGGGTCTGTTATGGGACTTTAAATGTTTGTACATGCGCCCACGGCATAAGAGATATTTGTAGTTTTGAGCAAAAGGCTAAGTTCTTATATTACATACCGGTAAAACGGGGTGAATGGGGATGCAGGGGTGAATCGGAACGAAACTTTAAAATGGATTTTAACATTGAAATAATATAGTTTGTTGCCAGAAAAGATTGTAATGTGTTTACTGTTTTTTAATTAAAGATCAAGTGTCCTTGTTAGCAACAAACTATGTATATATTTTTTAAGTTCAATTCCATTTTAAAGTTTCGTCCCGATTCACCCCTGGATCCCCATTCACCCCGTTTTACACTATATCTATAATAACAAAAAGGTAATTTCTGTAAGTTTGAATGTAGGAACTACTGTTTTTTATCACTATCCTCGGGAATGTGCATAATCCTCGAGTGTGGTAGGCAATAATTAAAAACGATTTCATGGGAGAATTAGCGACCATAACGCGAGCGAAGCCACGGTCAATAGCTAGTTCTAAAACAGTCATAGATCATGAAACAGTATTTAGTAACAGTGTCCTGTCAAGGAGCCCGAGTTTCTGTCTGTCAGTCAAGATCGGATCCTCATAATAGAGTCCCCTTTACGTCGTGGCGCGGTGTATTTGGACTAGTTAATGCCAAAACGGCTGATGCGGATCATCGTTAGGGATTGCTCATTGTTTGCCCACGTAGCAAATCCAGATTTAGGATCTTACCTCTAGATTCTAGAATACTCTCTATCCAAATTATGTTGTCGATTTTTATTTTATTTTAGGATTAGGATGTTTATAACAGATTTGGGTGTCTTGGAAAAAAAGTTTAAAATTGTAAGATCTCCGAAAAGACTTTTACTGATTGATAGCGAAAGTTATAAAACGTAACTAAAGCCTTAGTTACGTTTTATAACTTTCGCTAACTAAAGCCTTAGTTACGTTTTATAACTTTCGCTAACTAAAGCCTTAGTTACGTTTTATAACTTTCGCTAACTAAAGTCTTAGTTACGTTTTATAACTTTCGCTATCAATCAGTAAAAGTCTTTTCGGAGATTAACCGTTTAAATCGAGTAACTGTTATTTTAGAAAAAGTAATAGGGGAAAAAATTAAAACCCTTGAAATCTAATTCAAAAAGGGAAGTACCTATTTTTGTAACAGTTATATTACATAGAATTTGCTCCTACAGCAAGTATTTCCCAATGATGATGTTGAAAATTGTTTAATTAAACTCCATTTAGCATTTTCATCGGTTAGTTTGTTTCCTTGAACCAAGAAGAACAATTTCAGTTTATACACAAACTAATGCATGTAGTTAATTAACTAGATAAAGTTAGTCCGCCGCCGTATGTAGCCAATTAAGTTAAATACGATTTTGGGTGGAACAACAAAAATAATCATTATTGTGAAGTTCGTGGTTTAGAATTCAGTTTGTCTTTGGCTTAGGTTTTTGTTTGGTTAGAGGGCATTGCTGTGACATGACATGTCAATGAAGGAAGTATTCTTAATTACATATAATTATGGTGGCAAACAGTGACGTAGCGTGCTATAACTCGATTCCCACCGGCTTCCCGTCGGGAAAACTACACTCTACGTAGTGTCTTCTTTAGTCAAACAGATTATCAGATCTGTGAATAAAAATATTTAATACATTATAGAATTAAAAATATTACAAAAATGCCAACATTTTTCATTTCAACAAAGAGAGGTAACACACTGCGCCAAATAAGCCGGTGCTCGGGTATCAGAATTAAGAACTAAATTCGTATGAACGCGCTCACGTGACCGCTGTCCCTCGCAGAACCGTTTAGTCGATAACTCAGTATGCCGAATACTATCGAGTTATGCAGGAATCGAGACTATGCAGGGGAGAAACGTTATAACTCCGTCAATTATAAACCGTTTATCATTTTTTTTATTCAAAAGTATATACCCCTGAGTTTGTTCCATTGTCCCCGTGTCAAGATTTGATAATGGAATCACAGGGAAATCGAGAGCAACCCTCAAATTCTATAGGCACGTATACGCGTTTCGTGTTTTCTATAAAGTTATGCAAGTATTCGCATCTGGCAGTCATCACATCGTGTTGATGAGCTGATTATGAAAGGTGTCAATCCTTATCGGTTAGGAGTAGGAAAACAATTCTTAAATAAAATACTAGGGAGATGTATATATTTTATTTAAGAATTGTAATCTTTCGGATTATCATGATGAGCTGACTACAAACCTGTCAACGATCAAAAACTAAAATTCAATATGGCACCAATGAAAATTTTCGGATTATTCGACATTTGTGTCTCAATTTCGTGGTATTAGGAGTCGCTGATATCGAAAATGAGGTTAAAACAAACAGAAAAAAAACAAAATAAACAGAAAAAAAATCCCTATATTTTTCTTCAGCTTCCCCTTTTGTATTATTGACGCTTCGTCACTGGTGGCAAATAAGGTAATATTTGTAAGTCTGGGTACTAAATAAAGCAGCAAGATAATTTCGATTACTCATTTAGACTCGCAATTTTTTATACTTTAACACCTTTAAAAATATTTTAGTTAAAATTTAAAATAGTGACGAGAGCAGGGTCCAAGGTGCAGGTGGTTTAGGGCTCCAGAGACAGGAACCTCCTCACAATGCGTATCGAGGACTACTGAACCAACCGCCTAAGGAGAATCTCGAATAAAAAATGTAACATAATGGATTTTTTATTTTTGTTTCCTGGAAATAAGAAATGAAGCTAAGGCAGGAGTGCGGAGGGCACGCCACGACAGTGGCGGTAAGTCCCCTGTTTGAGGAGTGGCTAGAGAAGCGCCACGGCGCCCTCACCTTCCGTCTGACGCAGGTCCTCACCGGACACGGTTGTTTCGGGAGGTACCTGCACCGAATCAGGCGGGAGGGAACGCCCGGATGCCACCATTGTGAGGATCGGCCGGAGGACACGGTGGAGCACATAGTAGAGGTGTGCCCCGCTTGGGCGGAGCCTCGCCGTGTTCTCGTAGCGGTGATCGGCGGTGGCAACATCTCGCGTCCGGCCCTGGTCAAGCCATGGTCCGGGGCGAGGAGGAATGGGACGCCATCGCCTCCTTCTGCGAAGCGGTGATGCTAGCGAAGGAGGTGGCGGAACGCGAGAGGAAGAGAACCTCTCGTCCCAGCTGCCGCGGGAGGCGCTCCGGGCGTCTGGGGCCACGTGATGGCTTCCAGCCACCGTAGACGCGTGCCTGTGGACGGTGAGTGATGGGCTAGCTCGCCGTCCGTTCGTCTTACGACGATAGGCCGTGTCGACGGCGCGTTCGTGTTCCACGCGCGCCTCAAAGAGATGTCAGCAACATGGGAGGGGCCCGAGAGGGCCGACGCCCGTCGGGGCTGCGGGTTGTTTACAAGTTACCGCGGCCTCAACATATAGGGCGAAGAAGGAACATGGGTGGTTTTTAGATAGTAGAAGTCTGACACTTTCTTTCGCTCTGCCCAAAAGCGGGACGCCGGTTATTTGATGATTTTCCAACCGCCAAAAAAAAAGGCAGGAGTGCGGCGTTCGACTGCAGTGAAGCCCAAAAAGAGAGCTATTTTATATATTGGGATAATAAGACAACCTGTGTTTTATACCATCGAGCGATATAGTTAATTTAGAGCAGATTTTTTAATTTTAAGATAAGTTTTATTGAAAGCTGAAATTTGGCAGTTGGACGTATAGGCTGTCTAAAGATCCGAATTAAATATTTATTGCCTGAAAGTTATCTGACGATTTAAAATTGACTCTTAAAGTATCAAGTTTCTAAAACAAACACTGAACCTCGTGTCGATTAAGACAACATACCCCCAGGACTGATATCAGTCTATTGTACGGAAGTTCTATAATATATCGATTTATTATCTGATATAGTGACGTTGATATATTATTATGTACCTATTGACACTGTTGATATATCCACATTAGTGTGTGAGCTAATAATACTATTTCAAAACGTTGAGATACATCATAGAAATACTTGAAATGCATACTTTTAACGTAACGTGATTTGATGTTCCCGTCGGGGCTGGGGGTTGTTCACAAGTTACCGCGGCCTCGAAATATAGGGCTAAGAAGGAACATGGGTGGTTTTTAGTCAGTAAAAGTCTGACACTCTCTTTCTCTCTGCCCAAGACCGGGGGGGTTATTTGATGATATTCCACCCGCAAAAATAAAAGTAAAAAAAAGGGGATTTGATGTTAAAAAATAAGGCTATGGGCATACATCATCATTGCAGCCCGGAACCGCCCACTGTTGGGTATAGACCTCCCCTTAGTTCAGCAACTTTTCTCTTTTCTGTGCGTCCCTTATCCATCCATTTTACGCGAATTTTGGAGGGCCCTGGTTTCTTAGCCTATACATAAAATATATAGTATTTAAAATATAAGATAAAACAAATTGTTTAAGTTCGTCTTTTTGCAGAACTAGGTTTAAATAAATACTTTTATTCTCAACTTCGCTTAAAATGAAGTCGGTTTGCAAAGAATTTTGAATAGATTTAGAGCTTTCTTCGACAATTTACTTTCACGTGTAAAGCCGCTGCCTTTGAATGTAATGTAAGTACTCATTTGTTGGTGATACCCGCGGGTAATATCGTTCACGTACTTGTTCTAACTTGGCCAACTTGTAGAACTTTCTTTGCCCTCTAGAATTCTTGTAATTATAATTTTAGGTGGACTACAAGAGAATTTCGCAAAAGATTGTTTATTGTTCTGATTATTTTAATCGTTTATCGTAACGTAAAGCCTGTAATTTTCAAAGGTTTAGGTAGAAGTGTACACATTAGACAACTCACATTTCGCCAGCTATTTTTAAGTCCCATGTACATAATAGGGGGTTAGCAGATTGACATCTGTCACAAATCCAGACTCCGTAACCGCTATTGAGTAATAATACTAATAATTGAGTAAGATACATATTTTGTTTTATAAAAACAATAAAAAATTACGAAGTTAAAACGCGTCAAAGATTTGAGTGGGGGTTTGTGACGTCACTAACCGCTAAAAATGTCATAATAATATCTTAGAATATGACGTCACACGAGTTTTCAAAGCACTGTATCGTCTTCATTGTTCGCTTATTTGAAAAAAGAAAAAAAAAAATGTCCAATATTTTTTGGAAATCTATCTGACGGTTTTTTTAGATATTTTTAGTTAATTACCCTATTCCTAATGGAAAAACCCAATAACGCTTTGCCCGTCCTGTGAATTGAATCCAAGATCCCACGCGAGCTTGTTCAGTCTCTTAATATACACACATCTCTTAAAATTTTGGTTAATTGGTTTCGAAATAATGGGCCTACCCATTATTTCGAAACCAATTCGTATTCGATCGAAGGAGGAACTGTTTATCTCGATACGCCTTGGCTACTCGAACTTGTGATGTTTCCAGGGTTTGTCATGACTATTTCTTTTATCGAAAGCTAATGATGGCCACAATAAACTTAGAAAGTACCTACTTATGACAAGTCAATAGTGTTGACCTGTTTTTTTGGAGGGTGCAAAATCATCAAATAACCCCTCCCACTCTTGGGCAGAGCGGGAAAATGTGTCAGACTTCTACTAACTAAAAACCACCCATGTTCCTTCTTAGCCCTTTGTGTCGAGGCCATGGTATCGAACAACCCTCAGCCCCGACGAGCTTCATTAGAAGTAGGTACCTAAACACAGTTACAACAAAACGAGTAAACACCGTCCATTACAATAAAGTAAAAAAGCCAACGGAAACACAAACACTCTTGTAACGTTTCACATTTAGGATCTGACGCGGACGCAGCATGAAGTGCAAGGTAATACAGAGGAATTATGTAACATCATGCCAGTGCGAATGTTAATCCGGTCGGGATAACATTGGGCTCATTAAACCAAACCCTGGATTATCAACTTGGAATTGCTCGACCGAGCAATATGAATATTGTAACGTAAAAAGCAATGAAAACTCGCTTTAAACCCCTCCTGTATTTCACTTCCCATAAAAACTTGGGATTCCGTGAAATATATTAGAGGAAAAAAAGGTCTACACGCTCGATCATTAAAAGGTAAATTGCTCTGTTTTATATCCGTTGAAATGTAAAGTTCAAAATGTTTGAATGGCTCGCTTGAGTTGACACAGCTCTTCAGACTAGACCTCACGTACTCAACCTTTGTGACAGAGTACTCGTATTATTTTAACTTTTTCATGACCCTTTTCTTTTAATTATTAAAACGTAAGATACTGCACTTGACGTCAAGGGAGTGTTTTACGAACTTCAAATGAACTTGTGAACGAGGCCACGAAGTAGGTATTTAAGGCGTCCTATTAACACCTTCGAAGTAGGCCTCTGGGGATTGTTGGAAGGAAATCCAAATGATAATGCTAAACGTGACTTAATAGAACAAGTGGGTTAAGAAACGTTGACTTTGATATTTTTTAATACTTGTTAAATACGTGCCAGGTTGCAAAAGCCCAAAATAAATGAAGATAAAAACATTTATTTTGGACTTTTGGTCATACATACGTGATCATGTCAGCCCCATCGTGACACATATACATGATAACAAGAACACTTAACAATAAAACTATACTCCTTATCACATACTGTTTTACTAGACTTATTACATAAGAATACTTATAAGAATGGCACCCAAACTGGCATATTCTAATACATAGCTTCCGTACTATTTGGATTCGAAATGAGTCTTTCAAAAGCGCCCAGATCTAGCCTGTTGGTAATTCGTACCAGTTACTTGTTAGAAGTCTTAAGACACACGCGGCGCTAGGCGGTTAGCAACTTTTGAGCAAAGCCAGTACTGTAATCTTGCACTGTGTACTAAATTGAGAAGAGTCAGACTGAACCATTATGCGCAAGAGAGGCACGTCACTGGTGCGGCGAGTGCGGGGGAGCGCTAACAACATGCTGGCTGCGCTCGCTGGAAACCTTGATTGCGCCATCATCTCCCAATCATCTCTCACTGTTCTAAGCGACATGTGGCAGGTTGATGCAATTGACAAAATAATGTATGTAAATTGATATAAGCTATATTTTATTGACTGACTATAAGTTAATATGATTAGGTGAATGATTTATTTTTTGTATTTAATTTTATTTTGTGTAGGTATGTAATGTGACTGTTAGAAAACTGAACTTCCTTTAGAACCTTTGTTTTTCAGTGAAGCGTGTGCCTTGGAAGGCTTCTAAAGAAACAAAAATCTTTGTTCTTTTCCCAACCAAAATGACCCTTCAAACTCAAAACCGATTTACACGCATCACTACTTTCTTCAATGTTAAATTTTGAAAAGCTTAATGCTCAATTTGGTGTAACCAAACTCTGAGTTCATAAAGTGTGGTTTACAGTGAGTACCTAGTGACCAATGAGCACGTAACATGTAGATGAGTCACCCCTAACAAATGTAGTCGGTGACTTGTTTTGCGAACTTTACACAAGTGGGTGTATAAATGTCTTTTTTGTCTAAGTTTACGTGGTGCATGGTACTGAAATAGCTTTCTTTTAGTTGTGTTTATTGTGGCCTGTAAATTCTATGTTTGGAATAGTTAAGCAGGTGAGGTCGGGTTTATCAAGGGTGATGCAAGCGTGCAATGTCATGGTCTTTTCGACTACCTACATAGTAGTTCCTACTTACATAGGTACAAGTGACCTTTGTTGTTCAAAGTGGAAAGTGATACGTCTGATATTGTTTGTCATACTGTTATTGTGTTCTATATTATTTCATTGAGTGTCAGTCTTTGATGGGAGCATTAGAGTTTTAAGTAAATATCAAATGACACAATAGAGACTATCGATTTTGAGGTTTTGCTATATTTGTACGGATTCAATAATGCTTAGTTAGTATACGTCTATAAATAAATACAAAACTGGAAGATTTAAGTGTGTGGTATTGTTTAATAAATAGGTTTGATGGTGTAGTTTGCAGAGGCGCCCGCTAAGTCACGGAACTTAGCACATAGAACTCATACAAAATCGTTGAACAGTCACGAAGGCTATAAATACTGTCTTAGTTACTACCTACGTGTTAACTAGAGCTGTTTAACAAAAACTCTGTGCTAGATATTACCGTAACTTCAAAAGCGTAACGAGTTTTACAACAACCCATGTAAATGACATTGCATGAATGTGAAACAGACTTTGACAGCCTCCTTGGTCTAGTGCGTGCAGCATGTGGGCCTGGGTTCAATTCCATGTTTGAGCAAAGTGTTATTGGGTTTTTCCACCAGGAAATTAGCACACAGCACAATGCCCGGATTTGTATCCGGTTGGTGGCAAGAGCCTCACCCCCTAGATGGGACTAAAACAGAACTGGGGAGTAGGTACTATTCATGTACAACTCTTTTTTTTTCTTTTTTGGGGGTGGGAGATCATCAAATAACCTCTCTAGCTATTGGGCAGTGCGAAAGGGAGTGTCAGACTTCTACTGCTGTCGGGGCCGCGGGTAGTCCACCGGTTATCGCGGCCTCGACATAGAGGGCGAAGAAGGAACATGGGTGGTTTTTAGTCAGTAGAAGTCTGACACTCCCTTTCGCTCTGCCCAAGAGCGGGAGGGGTTATTCGATGATTTTAGACCCAAAAAAAAAAAAAAAAGGCTTCTACTGACTAAAAACCACCCATGTTCCTTCTTAGCCCTATATGTCAAGGCTGCGGTATCCCTTACAACATCCCGCAGCCCCGACGGGCTTATGTACACCTTTGCATAACCCTTTGGGGATTACAGAAGTAATGTTATGTAAAAGTATTAGGACTTTAAATAAGTAAAAATTGTTTTACATAGAATTATCATAATCAAGAGAGAGAGTGGAGAAATAAAGAATAGGAAAGTTGACAAAAAAATCTAATTAGTCCGTCAGATAGATTTCCAAAAAATATTGGACATATATTTTTCTTTTTTCACGTAAACCAACTTTTTTTTTTTTTTTTTTTTTTGGTGGGTGTAAAATCATCGAATAACCCCTCCCGCTCTTGGGCAGAGCGAAAGGGAGTGTCAGACTTCTACTGACTAAAAACCACCCATGTTCCTTCTTCGCCCTCTATGTCGAGGCCGCGATAACCGTTGGACTACCCGCGGCCACGTAAACCAACTTTCAAAAACAATACAGTGTTTTGAAAACTCGTGTAACCTCATTTGTACGACATTAGTATGACATTTTCTACCGGCGAGTGACGTTACAAGGTCACACTCAAATCTTTGACGCGTTTTATCTTGGTAATTTTTTACTGATTCGATGAAACAAATAATACGCATCCAATATTTTTCGATAATCTAACAGTCGGACTAATTAGGATCTTATTTTTTTAACAGGAAACATCCCTATTGACCCCGTCTGTATAAAATAACTAAGTTAAGCAAATCAAATAAAACCTGGAAGGTTTTTTCTTTTTTTAAATTTTGAATACAATTGATCCTTTTTGTAGGAATATTATTAGCTTCGAATAAAATGAAATCGGTTTTCAAAGAATTTGAATACATTTAGAGCTTATTAATCGACATTTTAGTAACGTGTAATCCTAACCCTTCGGGAATTACAGGCGTGATGTTGTATGAATGAAGAACGAAACAACGTTTATAGCGTTTGTAAACATAAATAGTCTTCTCAAAACCCTTGGAATGACAATCATTAGTTCATTAATCTATAAACGGTAGTGCTTGTCGCGTAAATCGTGGCAAGTGTATCATTTGAGGCGGTCGAAAGCGAACAATAGGCGGTAATCAATAAGACGGCCGGGGTGGCTATTGTGTCCCTAATGTGTGGGAATTAGCTATTTACCGCTTGACGAAGACAAATTATATCCCCACTTCGATTAATTACAGAGCTTAACTGTGTTGTCGATATTAACATATGAGGTGTAGTGAACGTCACTGGCCCTTGGTGTATCGAGTAGCATGAAGAGGCTTATACATGTTTATATCAAACTATGTGTAGGTAGTGACACGGGCGAATAGGAACGTAGAGGTAAATCGAGACAACTTTGAGAAGAAATTTAATGTTGAATAAATGTGATGTCGCCAAAAAGGTATCTTCTTAATAATAAAATAAAAATAAGTAAATAAAATAGATTACTTGTTGGTAACATATCATATTAATTCTGTAACATATTAATCCCTTTTAAAGTTTTGTCTTGATTCACCCCATTTGATCCGGTATAGCTAATTTATCTTTAATCATTTATTTGGATTTCTACACGGTTGACGAAATGTGGGTCTCTGTAAGTAGATTAAAACGCTATAACACCAATTACAATAATTAACTTAGAAACACTAAGCCAAACCAAAGCTAAACTTCCAGTTCATAACATTAAGTAGTTTAAATTGAATTATAAGTAACATGGATTAGTGGACACTCTTGCATACCTCCTCTCACACAACACCAGATATATACGCATTACCTTACTCTATTCATCCGCAATCACATCTCGTTTAGGGTTGACAGTTGAAGGGCTCCTATATTTCGGAACTTAAAAATCATTTCAGGGATTTTATAAGGAGGTATTATTTACTTGATACTAACTACCTTTGCCCATTATTATTCTTTAGCGTAACTCTTTGGGAGTTGGTACACCTGTACATAACATTATTATCATCCCAGCTATAATTCTGATAATAATGTTATGTACAGGTGTTTCAATTTAAATGAAATAAGATTATAATAGATACATTTGCAAGAATTTTTCACAAAAGTAGTATGATTGATTTTATTTTAGTATTGAATAGGTGGATCGGTGACCTGGTGAAGGTTGCGGGGCCCTGCTGTATGCAAGACACACGGGACCGGTCAATGTGGCGACACCTGGGGGAGACCTATGTCCAGTAGTGGACGTCGTTTGGCTGAAATGATTGAATTGAAATTGTTTTTTTATTATTATAGGTGATACACAAAATAACAATAGAAACAGGAACTAACAGGAACAGTTTTATTAAGTGGAGAGAGGAAGAGCGCTTTCAGTTTTTCACTTCTGCCTATCCCTCTGTGGATCACAGGCGTTATGTTATTTAGTATCTCAAATCACAGAGTTTGTGTGTCTTTATAAACATCACTTTCCCCATAATCGAGCAGTTTTCCCATTTTATATTTCTTTGACTTTTTCATTAAAATTATGTAGGTCGTACCTATGTTTAGTACTAGCCAGCACGAAAATACATGTAAATAACACCTCTCCAACTGATTAAAGGATTATCGCCCGAAGTCAGTTTAGAGCGGGTATTGTGTTTGATGTCGGTCCGAGGCTGCTTGTAAATTCGATTGTTCGACTGCACTGTCAGGACTTCTGTAGGTAATACTGCTACGATATTAATAATGTACAGGGGAGGCGTCTTATTCCAGATGCACTGCGGTTTTGTTGCAAAAAGTATTTTACTGTTAGGGTGCTCGTTTATACTTTATTTAATTCTTTTAACTGTTATCTATACCTACTAATACTATGGAGAGTTAAGGTCAGATAGGTAGTAAGTTCATGTGAAATACTGGTATTTAACTGCATCTGACAAGACTGGAATCCCAGCATAGCTGAGCAAGGCTGGATAATTGATGATTGCAAAATACCAAAGATTACGATATATCACATCATCAGCCTACAACAATCCACTGCGCGGAGCTATTCCCTATCTGACCTCTACAATCCAGTGAATACTGGGCAAACTGTAACCATTTTAAAGATTGGTTCTCAAAGTTTTGGGCTTCAGACGGCCTGTAACAACTGTCACCACCTACATTTACAGAATAGGGTAGTTAACAAAAAAAATCTAATTAGATAAATAGATTTCCAAAAAATATTGGACATATTTTTATCGTATATACGTATTTTTTTCTTTTTTCACGTAAACAAACAATGAAGACGATACCGTGCTTTGAAAACTCGTGAGACGTCATATTCTAAGACATTAGTATGGCAATTTTTAACGGTCAGTGACGTGGCAAACCCCCACTCAAAACTTACTATTTATATCTTTAAATCTTCGTCAATTTTTATTGATTTGATAAAACAAAAAATACGTATCCAATATTTTTCGATAATCCAACAGACGGACTAATTAGAATTACATTTCAAGTCAGTTAACATCCCCATTTTAATGACTACCGAGACCACCGCCTTAGCTTGCTTTCCGAGGCACTGAGAAAACTTGGTATGTAATGGATGGTCTATCATCCACGGACCAAACTAAACAAGCGCGACTTAACCTGAAGATTGAGCTGAGCTGTATTAAGTGAGGATACTACTTTAGTGTCTAATGTTCACCTGGGTGATATCTCCCAGGTGAACATTAGACACTAAACCGTATTTAGGTACAAGTTCCTTTGTGCTCGCAATAAAAAGACTAACAACCTACTTGCAAGAATAATTTGAAGAAACCAACTCCAAGTTCGAGCTTCGATACTAGGCCGTTATAAACCCAATCAAAATCTTTGTGTTTGTGTTCCAATTGTGTGTGTTTTGTAATAACTTGGACGTTCGGCAATTAAGGCTGTTATGATATCGCTCCGGTGCCGAACTGCCGATACTCCGCTCTGAATTGTTTATTGCTGCGAAGCTTAATTAAAAACTACTACTAGCTATTTTTACTTTCATGTGTCTGACCTGCATTTTTGCGTATTTCACAGGAATTCGTGAAATAGCGGTCATCATCCACCTAGCCTTTTCCTAAATTCCACGAATTTTTAGAGGAGAAACCAATTTAATTAATGATAATTAAGACATGTTGACGATGTGCGTCGAAGAGAACTATTCGACGCACATCGAGTCAAGAGTTTTAACTGATGAATTTTACGTAAGCTACTTGGAAAATAATAGTCATACCAGCCAAATAAAATACTGGAGTGACTACATAATTATGCTCATACATAATCTATATCATTAACTAGTTTATAACTTTTTGTTTACAGTATAATTAGTAAGTTTTCATTTATCAGACACTTTGAAACTTCGTACAATCATCGCTTTTGATGTTGTACAAAATAAACCCTAAAATCATTATTTTAAAATTGAAAAGAAACTTTTGGGCTTTCAATTTAGAGCAGAATAAAAATAAAATTGTAATGCCAAAGGTAATGAAATGGCCCTTATTGAGAAATGTCAATTGAAAGACTAACTTTGAGCAAAAACTTTTTGTTATTAAACTCTGTTGTTCCGTTTGTTGTTCGATAACTTCAGTCTTGTTAAATGTTAAAGCCATAAATCAAAATTCAAGTGAAATAATCTTTCGTAAGGTTGAAATAACTGAACTATATTGGACTAGAAGTAAAACAGAATATTCGAAAAACAATATTATTCTCGTATTTACAACTGGCTGACTTACAGACAATGAAATGCGAGTTATTTTAACTCATTCATTTATTAGACTTCAACGAGGGCAGTCGTGCTCAGTGCTGAATTAAAGTACTTTATCCGGAGAATATATCCGATATAATGATCGAATGTATTAAATTGAAACTTCCCACGTAATTGGAACTGTAGGATGTAATTTAAAATTCATGTTCAGGAGTAAAGTTGGAAGTAGAATAAGTAATTGAATTGAAGCCAGGTCAAAAGCAATTAAAGATGCCTTGATGAAGTGTGTAGTTTAATGAAATTAATGAAGAAATTAGTTAAATGTGTCCTGCCTTAATAACAAAACATCACGCCTGTAATTCCCGATGGGTTTAGCGGTTTATAGTACACTCACGTTTCGTTAGTTATATTTGAGGCAAATGTAATAGTTGGCGAGCCTAATGTCATTGACCGGGCACAAATCCAGACTTCGTGACTGCAATTAAATAAAAAAAAATACATAAAACACATATAAAAATATAAAAAAGTAAATATAAAATAAATAATAAAAAAAAAAAAACTGAGAATGCCTGATGGAGAAACCCTTTGCCGATGGAGAAACATTTTGCCCGACCTGGGAACCGAATTCAGACCTAATGCTCAGCAGTCACACTTGCGGCACCTAGACCCACAAGGCAGGTAAGTCTTAATATCATAATTTCCATAAAAACGAGTTTTTTTTCTACAGGTCAATGTTTTTGCTTTCGTTTTCATGCAAGGTTGTTATGTAAACCTTTCGTCTCTCGGCCTCAAAAGCGTTGTGTATCTAGTGTATATGTGTTAGCGGCTTTTCTCCTCGCTCGAACATTGAACCAAATTGAACAGGAATTTAATATCATTATTCGCCTAGCTTTTACCAACTATGTTGTGGTTTGGTGTCAGTTTAACCAGATATATTATTGTTCATCAATATTTTAGGTAGGACAAGAACAAAGTGTCTTCCCCTTAATAGAGACAATAAGAAAAGTGTTAATGGACACATTCTTAGGTTTACTCTACCTAGCAAATTAAGTTAAAACTGTATTACTCATTAGCTTTAGTAATTAAGCTAGATCGTAGTTATTTATGATGTTACCATATTAGGTCCATCATACAAAAAAAAAAAAAAATATTTTAGGTAAGTACATGGAGCAGTTTATGGAATGATTTTCGGCGTTGGCAAGCTTTCTTGATATTCTTAAGTGGGGCTAGTGATTCAACGAGACCTAGCCGGGGATCGTGGACTAGCCGGGTATCGTAGACTAGCCGGGTATCCTGAAAGGCGTATTATTAGGGATGTTTATTGACATAAAACATATGATTCTAATTAGTCCGTTTACACTAAAGAAAAATATTGGATACGTATTTTTTGTTTTATCAAATCAATCAAAATTGGAGAAGATACAACGCGTCAAAGATTTGAGTGGGGGTTTGTCACGTCACTGACAATATGACGTCACACGAGTTTTCAAAGCACTGTATCGTCTTCATTGTTTGTTTACGTGAAAAAAGAATAAATACGTGTCCAATATTTTTTGGAAATCTATCTGACGGACTAATTAGTTTTTTTTTGTTAACTCCCCAAACTCGCCCAAAATCCCCGGTGCATGTGTGGGAAGAGAAAATCGGAATGGTTTTTGAACGTTTCTCTTAGATGTGTTCTCAGAAAGTTTTGCTACATAGGGGTTTAGAGGTTGCAATGAAAACTTGTTCAGTCTTTTTTATTGTATGTTTTAATCGATCTATAATTTTAAATTTTACACTATCTGCAAATCAAAACTTCTTATGAAGTCAACAAAACAAGTTTTATACAACAAAAGATTTTCAGTCAGTTAGTCGAATTTTAATTCTACATCTTTCAGCGTATTTACTTTATTGAGATTCAATAATTTCAAATGAGTACTATGACTCTAAGTATAACGTTGAGAGAATATAACAAGGAGTTTTTCTAACTTGTTCATGCTTCTGGACGGGTCATAAATTCGTTGCATGATATAATGCCTGTCTTCTTTGTTACATTCTTAAGCTCAAAGGAAAATTATGTATATTATATTGTTATGTACATTAATGGTGGAATATGTGGATATACGAAGAATATGGTCTTAAATCGTTTCCAAATGATCGCCAACAAAATCGATTTACTACTTTAATATAAAATCGAATACATTTACTAGTAAAACCAACATGTAAATCTGCGTCAGATAAAACTCACAATCTTCTTTGTAAACATTTTCCGACGAAACAAAACTAAAAACTTATGGAAATCCCCTCAGAACAAGTTCGGTAGTTTTCTAAACACTTCCTTTAAACTATGTAGTATTGCATTGGTCATAGGTACTTGTGAGTGGCTGAATTGTGACAGTTATCGTCTCGGGACTCATAAAAAGAGATTGCTTCCAGTCTGCCAACGTTTTATTGACTTATTAACATTGATATCAGATCGTAACACTTGATTCTTTGATCTTCGTCAAATATTTACCCAACATATTATTATACTTCAAGTAATTCGGTTTACTCATTTTACGGCTAGTTTAGTGGGAGCGATTAGGTTTCAAAGTATAACATTGTAGATAAGTTTGTTCCTTGTTTTCGCCTGCGGGCGATGCCAAGGGCATTTTATTATTCCTTTTTTCATGTACAGTTTTAACAATGTATAAAGACTCTTTTTCATACTGAATAAGCAACCTAACAAATAAAAATGGGCTTGTTTCTAGTTTAGTGAGTATTTATTCAACTTTGTAGAACAGACTCGGGCTTTGTATGGTTTTAGCCTAAACATTATACAATTTGTTATAAATAGAGTTATTTCGATACTGAAACGGCAATCTGATCTTGATAAAAGTTTTCGTCTGTAATTTTCCAACTCAGAATGTTGGAAAAGGCTGTTTACCCCTTGTGAAAATGATTCCGTTTGTTTCTTTAGAAAGAATAGCAAATATTGGAGGGTTAAAAGTGCCTCTATATTTGATTTAATCTTCGAAACCATTTCATACTCGCACACAATTACACTTTCGTGGAAATGTAATTGGTTACAGTCGTATTCATATGGAATCACCGATCGTTTTACAGTGCTGGCATATTTATAATGAAGTCTTGAATCGAAATTTCGAGCAGTAAAACAGCCTTAATAGCAAAGTGCACCAATACGTACGGGGAAAAGAAATTGTATGCAAAATAAGCTGGCCAAGTAATTTGAGCCACGTTCGTGAGAATATGCGCGGATATTCTAAACCGTCGGTTATACATTACATACTTCTTTTTATGCTAATGTGAGGCATCCGTCTCCGTAAATATGTTATGCATATTTGCTATGGGCAATAAAATATGGCTACATTTAACGTAATCCTTACCCAATTCTAAATTTCTTGTGCTATGTTGTGTTAAAAGAAAGAAGTGTTTAGCGCCACACGGTGCTGAGCACAAAATTATTCAGGTTCCGATACTGTAGATTAATAGACATACTTTTCTCGAAATAGGATTATTATAAAGCTTTGATTTTATAAGAGTAAAGACCCTAAAGCAAGCAAGAATGGAATCGTAAATTCTGAATAAAAATGAAACAAATAAGATTATCGACGGTCGGGAGTTAATCGTGCGTGTCCAAACAAACAAATCGTCGTTGGCGGCGGGACGACTGCGGGACGAGTGCGGGACGGTGGCGGGACGTTTTCGGGCAAATGTGAGGCCCGTGCGTGCATGCACGAATTGTGGTATCCTTCTTCATATTAGGAACGATTTTATACACGTTTGGTTTCTTTATGTCCTTCGTGACGTGTTTTCATGTTCCATTTAAAGGAACAGTCCTTTAATATTTTATGGAGGAAGCGATGTGGGAAAGTTTTATTTTAAAGAATCAACTAAGTTGTTAATGATCTTTTTAACAGCAAAAGTTGGATTTATTATAAAACCCAAATCTATTTTTCCTGATAGAGGACCAATAGTCTAAGCTTCATACCCATGATTTACACAATTTTTACAAAGTCCAGCTTGCCGCGTTACCTCCATCTGTAAAATTTTACCCATGAGCAATATTAATATCGAAGTGAGAATTTGCAATTTAAAAAGTTCTTCATGGGAACGACACCTAATTCAAAGAAGCACCTTCTATGTATTAGCTCATAAGCTAAGTTCCCAGCAGTTTTCTAGAATTTATTCTTTGTCAGTGCATGTTTAGAGTCGGTAGAAGCTCTTTGTAGCGAGTTGGAAAGTCGGCAAAGTTTGCCAGCGCCCGTTAGGGGTAAGTATATGATAGGGCAATATGCCTGGCTGCGGTAATAATATCGTTATCTATTACGATTTTCATGTATAAGTTTTCAGACAGTAATAGTTGCGCTAGTTCGTAATAAGTCCCATGTACCTGATGGGGAATGCGAAACTGTCTACTGACACCATGACACGAGTGCCCGGTGTGAACGCAACGTAAATGTTAAATGTTAATTTTATATTTTCATATTTTAGGGATGTATATAAATGTGGATATTTGTATATTGTCCTACCCTTCTGGTGCTAAAATACAGTGGTATTTCATAAATGTCTCACTAAACACTTCGCCCGCAGTAAACGAGGTAACCGGCCCGTCCTATGGATGTTACTAATTCTGCATGTTCAGAACAAAGACTATTGAATATTTGTATTTCATAAAAAAAAAACGAATTCATTACGTAAAGTTATTCGTGCTACAAGTGTGATGTTGAATTTTATAGAATATACTAGTCTCAGTTAGCCGTGTTAAGCTCCGTGTCTCGCTATTTTATTTTTATTTTTTTTCTGACCCGTGAACCTTCTATAATGCATAGCTCGTAGAAGTGAACACTCGCGTATGTCAGCGCAAGAATGTGTGAAAACCCAACCCAAATACATTGTAGCCTTACTTGTAAATAGGGAGTAATTTAGCTTTATTCCACAATTAATGACCATAAAGATTTCTTTCGAGATTTTATTGCGAGTCTTTAACAATTTTAAGGGTAGGCCGTTAAGTGTTAGTTGTGAGGGTAACATCGTAAAATTATTTATTTATACGACCCAATTTCGTCGGTATGCTGGTCGACAAAAGTATTTCGGGGCTTATCGAGACCGAATCAAGGGTCAACGCTTCAGCGCACACTTGCTGGGGGACGATATTATGCTAGAGGGACGCCACATTCCTGTAGTTTGTATTGAAATACCTTACGAAATATTAACATGACACTTTAGCCACGATTAGAGTTCTTTTTGGGAGAAAGTAGGTGTTTTATGGTTACTATGATAAAGGCACCGGAAAGTGTTTTTAGAATCCTTTTGCGGTATGACTTAAAAAGAATAAAGTCACTTAGTATCTTCGTTCGGAATTAAATATTCCTAATTAACTTTGAATCCAACTACAATTATTCGTGAGAAATTTAGTTAAACGCAAACGACTTCCTGGTTGGGTGATTCGATGAGCTGAAAAAAAAAATGCTTAACTATTTCGGATTTTTTTGACAAATTGTAAGTGAGTAGTAGTAGAAGTTGACTGTTGTAGTGTTAATTGCGGAAAAAACTCGAAACACGATTTCAAAATTATGACAGATTTTGAAGAAATCAAGAAGATATTCTACACTACTGGAAAAAATTAAGGGATAAAATTTTCAACAGGCCGTAACTTTGAGAGAAATGGTCGTACAAAAAATAAAAAAAGGAAATCATAGCTCCAAGTATATAATTTTTGGATAACTTTAATGTTTTTTAGCGTCAGCGTTTTTTGAATAATCGAAGTTACGGCCTGTTGAATATTACCCAAAAATTTGGATATTTTTTGATCCCTTATTTTTTTCCAGTGGTGTAGTACCTATATCTATCAATAAACTAGACTTTAATTCACTCGCAGGAATCCAAATGAGATGGCATGCAGAGAAAAATATTCTAGGAGAATGAACAGAATTTTTATAAAAGTCATACCTCGTAAATACTAGTGGTTACATAAAGCGGTCCACATAACAAGGCCTATAATGAGCCGTAACGTTCGATCGCAACCTAGGTGAGCTTTCGTGTTACAATATTACTCCGAATTTGTGTTACCTATATTTTGCTCCAACAATTAGCTTTAATATACCCGTACTATTTGAATTACGGTTCATTTAACTGACCGGATTGATTGAAATAATTGAAGTCAATAACCTTAATCTTCTTAAAAAAGGTAGAATTTTGAATAGGCTTTTTCTTTGGGCACGTCAAGTGTGTCTATATAAAGATGCTTATTAGGGAATTTGTGAGTATTTTGAAATAAATGAATAGACATCTTCCTCTACTCATCTACCTCGCCTTTTCCCAACGTTGGGGTCGGTTTCCAGTTTAACCAAAAGCATCTGAATACCAGTATTTTACATGGAGCGACTGGCTATATGACCTCCAAAACTATTAGTATTGGCTATTAAGATACCTTGGTAAGGCTGGTTGCCAAACTTTAGGGTCCCTGATTACCTATACGGACTATTGTTTGTAGATAGTAAAGCCGTTGCTTTACTTACTATCCGAGGCACGGCGGAAGCTCGGTATGTTATGGGTGGTCATCCATCAACAGACCAACCTAGGTGATGTAAGGATGTAAGGATTTCGGCAAGCGCAGCGCGTGCCCTGTGACCTACGATCTCTGTGCTCGGACCTCATCGGAGACACATGCGTTTTTAAAAACTTCTTCTTACTCTATGGCTTTTTCGCTGTTCGATCGAATTATAAAATTACATGTCAATTACTCTGTATTGTTCCAAAGTAAATTAATATTACAGATATTCTTAAAAGTGAATCCAAGTTTAGTTTTTCCCATAATTAAGTTCCCTTTTAGTGAGAACCTGGAGAATGATCCGGGCGACTTTTATTATACAGGGTGTAAATTAACCCATCACACAGCCGTCAACCAAGCATTCTGTACATCAAACTAACTAAGACTTTTTTTTTATCGATCAAAAATTACATTTTACGGTAAAACTCAATGTGTACTCCTAAAATAGTGGTAGGTGATGCTTTGGATAGTAAACGGGTCATAGCGGTAATTTAAGTAAACTTATAATCTGAAACACTAGTAGTTACAAAAACCGCTGTGAAAAAATTGGAACATTGACCCCCAATATCTCCGTAACTAGGGGGTTCCCAGGTATGGTCTAGAACAGAAAATATATTGCAGTGGTGGGGAGAACACGTGCCCTTCGTTTGCGTTAAGGGTACTTTTACACCCTTTATAGCTACGAGCTCCTTATAAATGAATAGACGTTTTATCAATATACGAAGCTTCGTGTTTCAATCTAAAATTATGGTAGCCACAGAGCAGCAGTTCATTCGTTTATTCATCATTAATTTTCAGCCAACATTGGACAGAGATAACGTAATATTTGACGGAAGTATCAGTTTGTTATTTATTCCGATTTTCCCCTTCCTTGCTTGATATCAACCTTTTAACTTCGTTCATTGGCTGAAGCAGAGAAATTACCGTTCTTAGGGTAATTTCACAGCAGTTCAACCTGTACCTACCTAATGAGAACTAGAAGCTTTCTTTAGGTACGTTAATCTATTATTCAACATTACAAACCGAAAGTCTCGTAATTAAATTTGGCAAGTAGATAAAGTTTATTCGGAGGAAGGACTTATTTCTTAAAAATTAGTACACATAAAAATTTCCACGCGGACGATGCCACAGATAACAACTAGTTTTCCATATTTGAACTAGATCGTAAATAATCTTGCGTAATGCGGCCGCCACACTATGCTCCTTGCGCTGCTCATCGCTATGCTCCTCGCGCTGCCGCTATTTGCCGCGATGTTGCCCGCTCTGCCCACTCTGCTCTACTCGCGCAATTAATCGCGTCGCTCCTCCAAAAACAAAAACCGACAAAATAGAGAGCGATGGACAGGACGAGGAGCATGACGTGCGGCATGACGAGTAAAGTGGTCACACTATGTCTCTGCCTCCTTTCCTCGCTACTTCTATGCCACTCGTCGAGTGCGTGGCAGCCGCATTAAATAATTATGCATATTTCAACAACGTCTAACTGTAGAGTACCATCAGTTTTTATTCAGCTACAGTTCATTACACATTCGCTACATTCTCATGCGGGAAACTATGTAAAGCTTTATGCCTGTGACAATGAAATTTTGGCATAAGACCAGCTTGAAATATTTGTAATCATATATGCATATTCATTCCATTTTCGCCTGGCGAACACCCTTAATTTGTGATATTTTCGGGAACTCGTTGGCGTAATGTATGGCGCTTCTTCAAGCAAATGAAGTAATGAATATTCATTAAAGAAAGCTTATACGAAACTGTGAGTAGCTATTGCTTTTCGCTTACCTCCGCTTTATAAATAGCTCTGAGAGACACTGACATGGTTCTTGTTTTACTGATTCAACCGCTACCTACTAATTCGTGCGACCGTGTGGTGACTGTCGTCATAAATGAATCTAGTGTTTACGTTTCGATTCAAACTGTCAGTAGTTTTATGAAGTTATGTTAACTTTAAAAGGCATAGACATATGTATTTATGTCGTTCAAAAGGTGTGTTTTGGCATATTGTTAACTTTAAAAAATTAAGTTTCGATTCAAACTGTCAGTAGTTTTCTGAAGTTATATTAACTTTAAAATAAGGCATACACATATTTATGTCGTTCAAAAGGTGTGTTTTGGCATATTGTTAACTTTAAAAAATTAAGATTAAACCAATTGTTTGATTTTTTATGAGGTTTTCATTGTTCAGTTCCATTGTGAAACGTATTGATTGTATGAACACTATTTAAACGGGATCATCGTCTTCTGCCTTTGTCCCATGTTACTTGGGATTGGCGCAACACGGGTTTCTCTTCCATTCTCCTTGTTCAACCGTCACGCTATCATTTACTCCATATCTATCACTCTTTCTCTTTCTCCTCCGTCTTTCTCTTCCGTCCTTCCGAATCACATGGCAATATCAAGACGGTCGATTCCCTTTCAACTTTTCTGTAACTGGCGCAACTTTTAAACTTCCCCTAATATACTTATTCCTTACCTTATCCTTCTCAACATTCTCATTTCGCTAAATGCAATCTTTTTCATCCATTTTTTTCGAACGGGACCATGTATGGTAGAAAATTCAGAAACTATAGAAATAAATATAGTCAACATCGATATGCCATTTAAGATTCTATAAAGGGTGTAAAAGTACCCTTAACGCAAACGAAAGGCACATGTTCTCCCCACCACTGCGATATTTTTTTTGTTCTAGACCCCCTGGTTACGGAGATATTGGGGTTCAAAGTTTTGCACAGCTGTTTTTGTAAATACTAGATGTTCAGGTTATAACTTTACTTAAATTACCTCCATGACCCTTTTACTATTCAAAGCATCCACTAGCACAACGTTTTAAGAGTGTTGCATTGAGTTGTACCGTAAAATCCGACTTTCGACCAAAAAAAAAAGTCGTTTCCCAGCACAAAATTTTGCGTAGGGGTACTTAGTTTGATGTACAGAATGCTTGGTTGAAGTATGTGTGAAGGGTTTATTTACACCCTGTATTTAAGGCTTTTCAATTAGGACAGGATAGAATAAGACTAAAGGAACACTAGCGGATTTTGTATGAAATATGAATAGCTGAAAAGTAAGTTAGATACGTACGATAGCGATTTAGAAATTGTATCTGAAAATTGGCTTAACTTGTCTATGAACGTTATGTTGGCACCTAGCCATAGAGTACTTCGTTCTTTGAAATGTTTGGTTTGACTTTTTATACTGAGGTAGAAATTACTTTTGGTCCGGATAATAATTTTTCGTCAACCGGCTTTGCAAATATGTTCAGTCAGCAGCACCAATATGTATACCCTCAACAAATTTTAGAAGCAATTTTCGCCTACTGTAATGATTTTATTAATCATGTTTCGAAACAAAACTAATATTTTGGAACCCATTTTATCATAAAGTAGTTCATATTTAAAAGATGCAAACGTTATTTCACCAGAAATTCGCATTTGAACTTGACCAAGTGTATACATATTAATGCTCGCGACTGTTATTGATATTTTCCAAATGTATGTGATGCGGAGGAATTAGAAAAATCGCGTGAGAAACGTTTTGAGTATATATTCGGATGACTATAAGAGCAGGGGAAGACTGAAAACTAAAAACAAAACTCCCCTCCCACCCCCCCCCCCTCCCGTCCCTCTCCTCTCTACTCTCTCTGAAAACTATGAATTAACTGTGTGAAATATCTGGCTAGATTAAGCTGAGAGGACGGTGAAGAAGACATGTTTACCTTACATATGGGAAAAGGGCACCATGTTGATGACATACTGTTCTTACAAACGCCGCTTTTTTCTTATTTGCAAATAGACGATGGTAAAATACCTGTTGTTCTTTATATTTTTTAATTATATTATTTTAACATGTGCGTACTATACTGTCTACACTCCATAGTAAAATACTTACTCGTATTTCTTATACAGTAACACGTTGTAACGTATTCAGGGAAGGTTTGGAATGAGGCGTGAATTTTAGAAGTTATTTCTAACTATCGGGTGCATGCACGCAAAGCCGCAAGCAACAGCTAACAATAAATACGTTTTTAAATTAAGCTTCTTATGTCCTTTCATTTGATTCCCAACACGCCATTATTTTTTATTTTTTATGTTCATGACTTTATATTCTCAGGAGGGCGTTTATTCAAGTTTCTAAGATACCTCATTTTTCAAATTATGATTAAAAGTTCAGAAGTTATAAGGGAACAGATGGACTTTCGGGGCTGCGCTAAAGTCGACAGACACCTCCCATTCACACCAGACATTCTACATTTTTTTTGAGGAAATCATCAAATGATTCCTCCCGCTCTGGACAGAGTGGTAGGAAGTGTCAGACTTCTACTCACTAAAAACTGCCCATGTTCTTTCTTAGCTCTTTGTGCCGAGGCCGCGATATCCCTTTTGAACAACCCGCAGCCCCGACGGGACCTGCATTCTACCTTGCCTTACCTATGGATGTCAAACCTGGTTTCTTACACAACGAAGAGAAGATACTTTTCCAAAAACTACTGAAATCACTTTAAGTGTGCCTATAAAATTTTAAAGAGTTCTCTCTATTGCTCCAGGATTCCATCATCGGATTCTGACTTGATGATCATGGGACCACCTCGGAAGCATACCCTGTTTAACAAAACAAAAAAAAAACGAAATCGGTCCAGCCATCTTCGAGTAATCGGGGAACATACATAAAAAAAAGATCCGACGAATTGAGAACCTCCGCCTTTTGGAAATCGGTTAATAAAAAAAGTAGTTAATAAACTAAAAAACCCGACTGAAAAGACTGAAAAGCAAAAAACAAGCACATTTTAAATTAAACAAAACTTGGAAGCAGGCGGGGTTCATTTGAATATTAAATTATGATATGAAAATAGAATGGACCCCGCCTGCTTCCAAGTTTTGTTTAATTTAAAATGTGCTTGTTTTTTGCTTTTCAGTCTTTTCAGTCGGGTTTTTTAGTTTTTTAACTACTTTTTTTATTTCTTACTTTTTAGTTCTTTAGTGTTTGTTCTTTCGTTGGTCGCGTAAAATACTTCGCAGATGATTTAACTTTTGTGTTTGTTTATAGAATTTGTAACTTTGAATTTATTTTAAACATATAGGTGTCATACATTTTTGTAATTTCCTTTTAAAACCCTTCATTTTGATACCCTACTCGATGGTAATGGATTTTTTTATTTTTTCAAATCCACGATTTGGCCCCCATAACCAGCAATTATCTTTGTTTTTTTTTTATTTTTATCAAGACGAATCTAACGACGTATATTTCATTCAAATCCCTTAATCCGTTTAGGAGTTATGAGGGAACAAAGAAACGGACATACATACATACTTACATACATACATACATACACGCCAAACACATAACCCTCCTTTTGGACTTCGCCGCAGTCGGGTAAATAGGCCCGAGTCTAGAGTCATCAACCGGACACACTCCACAACTGACAGAAATCTGATGGATAAACCCAATAGAACTTTATCCAACTTAGGAAACGAATCATCATCATCATCATCATCATCATCAGCCTTATATTGTTCCCACTGCAGGGACTCAGACCTCACCTCTAGGAGAGGGATGGGTTATAATTCACCACGCGGGCCCAGTGCGGATTGGTAGATGTCACATATCTTCAAATTTTTGGTTCTAAGATATGCCGGTTTCCTCACGATGTTTTCCTTCACCGTTTTGAGAGCAGTGGTGCTAAAACATCAATGAAGAAATAAATTATTTAAAAAAACATAAATAAAACTGAAGCATCCTGTCTGTTTTTTACAAAATGCATATGGAAAAAGTATCAACGGCACTTAAAACAAAAAAGAAATGTATGTGTGTTAGTACCGGCTAATCTCCGATACGGCTGCACCCATTTTCATGGAACTTGAGCCGGCAGATAGTTATATAAATATGCCGTATAGGAAGTAACATTTTTATTTGGGTTCCGCACTTACATACATACATAAACTTCGGTCTTTTTCTCATGGGGTCAGACAAACACTGCAGAACGGCGCCGCTACGATCCTTACATACACCCTTTGCCTTTTTTTGTGGTTGGGAAATCATCAAATAACTCCTCCCGCTCTTGGGCAGAGCGAAAGGGAGTGTCAGACTCTACTTCTTCTTTCTACTGACTAAATACCACCTATGTTCCTTCTTAGCCCTATATGTCAAGGCCGCGGTATCTCTTACAACATCCCGCAGCCACATACTCCCTTTGCCTCGTCCACGTTCATACACACACGGCGGTTGCGAGTACTACGCTGTCCTCTCATCTAAAGCACATCACCAACAAGATCAGTACATACAAATTTAAAAAAAAACCGATGAAATTTTTAGCAATATCCGATTCAATATTTTTACAATAATTTCAGGCGGCTGAAGGTCACGGGAAGCGTCTAGCGAAAAATAAAAACAAAACATTCTATAATTCAAAGACACATGATTTGGAACGTAATATCAATACAATATGTAATATCCACTTAAGTAAACGTAACTCATCAAAAATAATCAGAAATACATTACCGCAGCAAATTAATATGATTTCGCCCATTTCTCTACGGATGATAGGTAAAAAGCGGTTTTTCCGGTAAATGTGATGATTCCTGTTCCATTAGGCATCGGTTACGATTCGTTCTTGGTCACGCGATGTCAGCATTATCAAGGTGAGCATGTTGTTTTCTGTTTATACGCTTTTTAGGGTTCCGTACCTCAAAAGGAAAAAAAACGGAACCCTTATAGGATCACTCGTTTGTCTGACTGTCTGTCCGACCACTTCCGCCCCCCTTTTTCTCTGAAACTACTGAGCCTAAAATTAGTTCAACACTTATAGATTACAAGAATACATATAAGAAGTCTGTGGTGCTAAAGTAACATGGAAAGCATCTCAATATCTACTACAATGGTACGGAACCCCTTTTGTGCAAGTCCGACTTGCACTTAGCCAGTTTTTTTTGGAATCTCGGAAAGGGGAAGATTGTTAGCGGATTATGTTTCTATATTTCGCGTGTTTTTAATTTTCTTGTGGATTTTTATGTTGTTCTGTGTGTGGCAGTGAATTATTAAATAAATAAGCCACTAATCCTAGTATTGGACTCTTCAAATTTAACAGATTTATTTTTTGTTTTTTGGTTGTTGCCTAACTTGGTGTCAAAGTTATTTTTTTTGTCTCTGATTTGGCTTTACATGTCGTCGAAAACTATCTATTAGGAATGCTGATTTTTTCACAATTGTGTTGTTTTGGTGAAGGAAAAATCCTTTACTGAAACAAGTGGTCAAAAAACACATAAATGAGACCACACGATAACAATATCGATATTTCAAAATGATAAAACAAACGAAAAACGTTATGTCTTGATGATTTATTTGTGGTCATCGACCCTTTATACCTACTGGAAATTATTTAGCGAAACCATGTTTACAAACTGTGAGAGCAAGATCTCTTTTCCAATAAATAAATTCTCAGTAACATTGTATTAAATGGTTTAGCTCTTTAAGGAATCAAGTAGATGAATTTCTCATATGGATAAACAAGGTTTTATTGACGAGTTTCTATATGTGTTTCATTGATCGAATTGATTTATTTAATTGACTATACGCAGAGGTTATTGCATCTTGCATTATTGAACATCCTTTTAGTATTTGATCCCGAATGATTAAATCTTGGAAATAATAAATTAGTCACTTTCATAAATGGATCAACACATAACGTCACGCTTGTAATCCCAGAAGGATTAGGTACTTATCACACCCACACTTACCAATTATATAGAAGGATGGATGTCCAGTTTGTTATATCAATGTATGTTTGTATACTAATGTGTGAGATTAGCAGTACATCGTATAGCATAATTTATTTTCTTTACTTGAACTGTCATTTTCCGTGGTAAAGGTTATCCCCCATTCCATAGGGATCGGACTGAGTCAAAAAAATATGATTCTAATTAGTCCGTCAGTTAGATTATCGAAAAATATTGCACACGTGTTTTATTTTTATCAAATTAATAAAAATTTACGAAGATAAAAGATCATGAGTGGGGGGTTGTGACGTCAGTTGTAAACAATGTACTGACATGGGACGTTTTCGAGGAGTTCACGAGTTTTTGAAGCACTGTATCGTCTTAATTTTTTGTTTATGTGAAAAAAGAAAAAATGTGTTTTCAATATTTTTTGGAAATCTATCTGACGGACTTATTAGTTTTTTTTGTCCGATCCCCTAATCCTTTATGTCACTAATTTACCAGGTCGTCGTCACCGTTGTTATGCTCCTGTCAATTTCCTTTTTAGGGTTGGTGTATAATGTTTTCTTGTTCCATATTCCGGTATTACCTTACGAGAAAACTTTTATATAATACAAAAATGTTTAGTATGTAAAGCTTAATATTTAATCAATCAATCTCATTTCGATGTTTAAAAACAACACTGAAGTATTTCATAGATTTTTCTCGCTGACTGCACAGCAAAGTACCTACTGCCTACCATGTGTAGCTATATGTTTAGATTTAGTTAACAAACGTGACCTTTTCTGTCAGTAGTAGGTAGTAGTAATAAAGATAGGGATGATTGAAGAGTACTGAAACATTGAACGTACGTGACCGGTCATCTTCAAAAAGGAAACCGTATCAGAACTTCTATTAACGTAGACCTACCTATAGCTGTACAAGTCTACTGTATTTTTTAAAAATTAGAACGGATGCCAACATTTTGTTGTTTATCAATGTTACAGATATTTTTTACATGTCGGGCTCGTTGGTCAAGTGGTTGCTTCTGCTGTGCATAAGGTTCCGGGTTTGATTCCAAGGACGGGCTTATTGTTATTGGGGTTTCCAGGAATTTCTCAGTAGCGTCTGGATTTGTACCCGGGTTATTGCAATAGGCTCGCTCCCGGTTGATTGCTATATGGTTGTACTCATGAGTACATCTCTGCACGGTAAATCCTTCAAGGATTACAGGCGTGATATGTTATGTTATTCCACATAATCATCATCATACACAGCCCGTCGTCACTCACTGTGGTGTTTCACTTTTTTTTTTTGCATATACCATAATTTTTTTTATCAACGCAGAATCATTCAGGCGTAAAAGAAAGAAGAAAAAGTGGAACTCCCTGCCTGCGTCGGTTGGCGTCGGCTGGGACGAGCGATTCTCTCCCTCTCACGTTCCACCACCACCTTCGCTGGCATCACTGCTTTTCAGAAGGTGATGATGGAGAGGATGGCGTCCCTCTTGCCCATGATCATGGCTTGAACCAGGGCCGGACGCGAGAGGTCCCCGCCGCCAATCGCCGCTAGGAGAAAACGGTTGGGCTCCGCCCAAGCGGACCAGACCTCCACGCTGGCTCCACCGTGTCCTTCGTCCCTCCTTACTGATTCGGTGCAGGCACCTCCAGAAACAATCGTGTCCGGTGAGCCTGCGTCAGACGCAAGGTAAGGGCGCCGTGGCACCTCTCTAGCCACTCCTCAAAGTGGGGACTTATTGCCACTATCGTGGCGTGCCCTGCACGGGGTTGCGACAGTCGCACTGGAGCCATGAGATCACACCGGAGGTCTGTCCGCTGAGCGACTATTTGCCGCGGCAGCGGAGATCCCCCCGGTACAGCGCCTCCGCGCGCCATTCGTGCAGGCGCGCGAGTACAGACGCCTCCAGATCCCATGGCGGCAATCTGGCATGACAAGGAGACTCGCCACCTCGTCGGAAATCGTGCGGTACCCCCGGACTAGTCTTACGGCTACCACCTTTTGGGACCACATCTCTGCTCTTAGGACCAAATTGAGGTCAAGAGTAGGCCCATCTCATATAAAAAAATATTTATTTCAAATAATATATTCGTATCGAGAGTACGAAGAACTTCTTTTGATATTAAGTAATAAAGTTTCCATAGAAAAAGTTGTTTATTAAAATACCATTTTCCTGTAATATAACGATATATGTTTCCTTTATTTCAATATCGGTAATAATTTTTGTTGTTTTGGTATTATATATTTTTGTTTGCCGTAAACTGGGTGTATTAATACAGGATACCAGGGTTGATCCGTGGATGGGTGACCACCTATTACATACCGAGTTTCCTCCGTACCTCGGAAAACACTTTAAACCGTTGGTAGACAGTAGTCTGAAAGTCTGACAACCAGTCTTACGGAGGGGTATCATATTACCCAATATCAATTAGGATGTTTACTGACTAAAAAAAAATGGGATTCTAATTAGTCCGTCTGTTAAGCCGGACTAATTAGAATCACACTTTTTTTTACGTATTTTTGTATACGTATTTTTTGTTTTATCAAATCAATAAAAAATTACGACGATAAAACGCGTCAACGATTTGAGTGGGGGTTTATGACGTCACTGACCGGTAAAAAATGCCATACTAATGTCTTAGAATATGACGTCATACGAGTTTTCAAAGCACTGCAAGTCTTCATTGTTTGTTTACGTAAAAAAAAAGAAAAATTACGTGTCCAATATTTTTGGAAATCTACAGGGTGTATATTAACCCTTCACACATCCGTGAACCAAGCGTTCTGTACATCAAACTAAGTAACCCTACGCAAAAATTTTTGCTGGGAAACGACTTTTTTGGGGTAAAAAATCACATTTTACGGTAAAACTCAATGTTGCACTCTTGAAACATTGTGCTAGTGGGTGCTTTGCTTTTTTTTAAAATGGGCCATGGAAGTAATTTAAGTAAAGTTATAACCTGAAAAACTTTTATTTACAAAAACGGCTGTGAAAAATTTGGAACTTTGACCCCCAATATCTCCGTAACTAGGGGGTTCCCAGGTATGGTCTAGAACAAAAAAATGATCGCAGTGGTGGGGAAAACAAGTGCCCTTCGTTTGCGTTAAGGGTACTTTTACACCCTTTATTTGACGGGCTAATTACATTTTTTTTGTTAACTACCCTATTAGGTATTGAAGGCCACATAGATAGTCTTCATCAGCCTATAATGTTCCCACTGCAGGGACTCAGGCCTCCTCTCTAGGAGAGGGATGGGCTATAATCCACCACGCGTGCCCAGTGCGGGTTGGTAGATGTCACATGTCTTCGAATTTTTTATTCTAAGACATGCCGGTTTCCTCACGATGTTTTCCTTCACCGTTTTGAGAGCAGCGGTAATGAAATAAATTACACAAAGTAATGCGCCTGCCTGGATTCGAACCCACGACCTACTGTTCGTAAGTCGGGGCCGACACCACTGGGCCACCGCTGCTACATAGATAGTCGCTCCATGTAAAATACTAGTATTAGACTAGGGGTGGGTTAGCTGGTGCGTTAATATTCCATATCCTTATATTAATAATTTCAAAATAATTCGAAATTCATACATGTTATACAGGGTCAAATAAAATATATTAAGCTGTGTTATCATAATCATTATCAAAATTTTATGCTTACGTAGGTAGTTACAATAAATTGAAAATATGTTTACACAATCAGTAATTAAAATAAGGTTCAATCCACAAAGAATGCTCTTATGAATATTATAAATGAACATTTAATTACTCGTAATTTTAGGGTTAACGGTAATCCTCGATGGTTTTAGTATTTAACGTTTTGCTAATATAGGCAGTTTTCGTGTTGGTTAAGGGTTTTGGCTAGATACGGAGATGACTGATAGAGTCAGTTTCTGAGCGAATGATGGCCTTGGTTGGGCTTAAAAAACTAGGGCCATTCAAAAGCGCATTCGGTTGAAGATATCGTCAGGATCTTGTGAAACGATGGGTGACGGACGCACATAAAAGAGTGGCCGAAATATGGAATAGTACATTGTTATCCGAGGGGCGAAAGTTACTTATTCAGTCCCGAGACGGGGTTTGGCCCGTAACGTAGTGAGTAATAGTAATAGTTCGAGGGACTAATTAAGTAATTTACCCGAGGTAAACACTACGCTTTTCATTACGAATACGAGAAAAGTAAAAATAAGAATATAAATTATTAGTTAAAGAAAAAATTTGTGTTGATCGGATTGTCGCTTTCCCGCTTATATTGCTTTTTTATGTCCTCTGGTCGTCCAGCTTTACAGCCAGTATTTTTCATGTACCTACATCATTAAAAAAATTACAAAGATTTTGCTAAAATCTGTTATTTTAGAGAAATAGTTAAAACTAAATTATATTAAAGTCATTATTATGCCTTAGACGGCATGATTGGCGCAGTGGCTGGGCAATTTTATTGCTGCGTGTTCTGGGTTCGATCACCGCACGAACCAAATATTTGTTTTTTTTTTACAGATATTTGTTCCGGGTCTGTGCGTTGCCGTTGGTGAGTTTAAATGTTTGTACGCACTCACGATACAGACGAAATTCCTAGTGAGGTGCAAAGTGTAAAAAAAAATGTTATTTTGGTAATACATCGGTGTTGGTATTTGAATATTTTTATTCGTTTTCTTATTTAACTAAACACAACCATTGTTTATAATATTCGAAGCCAACAATGAATATTTCCACATTCTTTTTACTCTATTAAACTATCATAAAGCTATTTGTGAAAACCTGTAATTGGCCATATTGTTGGTTTAACAAAAGTATTGTGTCTGACTACCTAGTTTTTCAAAAATAATAAAATAAAATACAATATAAGCGAGTACCCATCTCTCAATTTTTATTTAGACTTTGAATTTGTATAAACAGTTCTGAATATCCGTATTTATTCAATTCTGAATATCCGTATTTATTCCATTTAATTTTCCGCAGGTTTTATATGGTTGATTCATACGATAGTTGGCCCGTATTGCTTGATATACGAGTATCTAATATTTACAAAATGCGTCCATCGATTGGAAATAAATAAATACCATTCTCACATTGATATAGAAAATAAAAAAAAAACTATTTTCAAATGAACAATATTGACTATTGGTTGTCACACCGTACACACGGTGGTAAAATAAAGAAAGTTTACGGACACTAATTTAGGAAAATCGAGAATGCAAGAAACAGGTAAAAAAGTACAATCACAAACACTTTATGTCAGCCGTGCTCAAAGGTATATCCGTCACTATTTCCATATTCCAATTAACAAAGAATTCATAACGAACTGTATGCCAATTTACAACAAACTATCGTACTAACCCCCAACTTAGCTCCCGTGGCACCGCAATTGTTTCGATGTTATCTCGCGGGCCGAAGTTGCACGAAGTTGGCCGACAACCCACGGTAATGTGCTTAAGTGAACGATGTTACCCCAGCGAATTCAGCAGCGGTTCTACCCACAATTTGATGTTTTGTAATGTGCTTTTATTAATACTTTTTTTTCGAGCGGTAAGTTGTTTGTTCGCTAAATGAATTTCGATGTTTGAGTTTTAATGGTTTGGATTTGTTTTGTGTGTGAATGTTGATGGTAATAAGAGTAAAGAAAGACCAAGGAAACGATGAATGGACTGTGTTCAGATTCAATGAGTTATTTCCAAAGTACTTCAAGTAACATTTCTATTTAAAAATACTTATTATTTTGTTCTCATTCTGCTCCATAGGTATCTGGAATTCTCAAAGGACGTAATGAATCGGTGCATGAGTACCAAAAACTATTTCCCAAAATGTTTTTATGTGATCCTCTTTAAATTGCCCTACAAATAATATAAATGTTGCTATGGGGCAATCCCGCGACATTTTGTTAAAATGCAAATTTTGTGAAGAACATTGAGAAGATTTTAATATTATCATGGAGTATAATGAATGCGTAGAGTATAATACCTAATTAAAAATATTTTATTTTTCATGGAGTAGTCTGGGAACGCTTTTTGTATTTTGGGAATAAGCCGTTTTATTTTACTTCACGGAACCTTAATTGTTTTTTCAAAATAAATGTATTCTATGTGAGTCCAGTCAAATTTAATCACTCGGTTTGGACATGAACCAAACAGACAGTCATAACAGATATTTATTTATTATTTATATTATATTTTATTATTATATTATTAAAGAAATTACAAAAAAAAACTTGTTATCGGTAGCGAAAAAGTGTAAACGTTTACTACTTTCTCATGGATTAGATTTACGCATTTTTATATAACTATGTAGTTCTTAAATATTTTTTCATTAGTTTTAACATATTATATTCTTGATCTTAGTAGAACTTATATATGTAAATATGTACCTAGATTGAAACTTAGTGACCGTTTTAGTTAATAGAATAAGTATGAATCTTGAGATTTGTCATGTTTAAAAATAAGTCAAAGGTAAAAAATACTGCACATTATGACTATATACACTCCAACAACTACTAAGTTATACTTCAAACTTTTATTAAAGCTTTAAGTTTGACTTTCAGAAAAGCAAGTGTCACAAGTTAAAGCATTATAAAAAAAAATAATATAAAACAAACCTAGTTGATTAGATCTAATAGTAAAAGTTTATTGGACTGGCACGCTACGCACCAAGCTGCGGCGGCGGCGGCGTAGCAAGTGTGCTACGACCGCACGACTACGAGATTTACTACCCGACTACGGCGAAGCCAAAAAATCAATCAATCAATCAAGCAATCAGCAAACTAAGTATGTATGTTCCATCATAGCGCCTAATCTACTGAACGGATTTTAATAAATGAGGTGTCAATTGATTCGTAAGAATAGCTCGGGTGACATAGGCTATATACATTTTATAAAAAAATAATATAACGGAAATTAAACGTTAGAATCTAACATCGAAAAAAATTAAATTGAAAGAATCATAACATGTTTGGTATCAAATGAAAGGTCTTGGCGAGCACATTACAAATATTATATTATAGTTTTAGTCAACATATACGTTTACAATGTGGTCAAACAGTTCTCGCGGTCTTGTCTGCTATTTACTCGTATTATGTAAATAACGAGCCAAAATTTAGTGGAATTTGACATTATGAAAGTAATTTATAATTACGAATTGGAATAATTAAATAAATTAGTAATTTATTAAATAACACAAAAATAAAATTCAAATATAAAAATAGTAGATTATTAACCAAGGGCTGTATGACATCAATTGCATACGAGGTTTTTGGCGCCTGAGCGAAGCGAAGGCGCTAATTAACCCGAGTATGCAATTGATGCTTACGCCCGAGATAAATACTCTGCTTTACATATCGATTGTGAGGTAAGTAAACAACAAGACAGCAGGTTTCAATGAACATTTATTAAGAAGAAAAAAATGTGTATTTAATTAAAATTAATAGTAAAATTATTACAATTTGTAAGAGATATGGTCACGTTCTTTTTAGGTATATTTATAGTTTGAATATGAGTTTGTGATGATAAGACTTGAGTTTGAGTGACTTGAGGTTCTTGCATCGTAAATGGCGGCAGTTGACTGGTACTATTTTCTTCATTAAAAAATGGCTCAGATGATGTGCTTTGACGTGGTGATTTTAAGTTTATATTTTCTGTTATTTTAGAAGTAATTTTGCTTTTGTTTGCCATCGAATCTTCGATATAACCTTCGGCCACTTTGCTGGACTTTTTTTTTTTACTAATACCATCTAACATACGATGTGGAAACAAATAGTTCCATATTTAAAATAAAATCTTTATAAAATAAATTGTCTAGATTCCGATTCGAGTAATTAATCGATACCGAGAAAAAAAAAATAACTTTTTAAAAATATTCTTCGTGCAGTATGAGTATGACAGTTCTTTTTTCAAATTCCAAAACCTATGCTGTAATGATAGTCATACACCCCGGCATTCAGGGGTGTAAGGGTGTACTTACAGAGCAAGAGATATGTAAAAACAGTTTATGCGACTTCAGTTGTCCTCTATTCTAATGTTACTTATTATTAAGTTATTTACTAAAATTAGTGTTGTGCATTCTCGGTATTGATGCTAAACTCGAAAATTTAATTAAAATAGGTGATTTTTTCACCATTTTCAAATAATTAGCTATATACAATCTTCAACGAAGAACAAACGTAGATAATTTAATCAAAAGGTCATTATTTGTATAATAATCTGTTTTCTAATTGAGTTCATGTAGATCTGTCATAATAATTGGATAGGGGTCGGCATCGTCGGCATTGTGAAATGTTCAGCGAAATGTCTCTGTTGGAGAGATGTCAGCTTTCAGTCAAGTTGGCAGCTGACTGAACACTTACATTTATCTTTTCTAAAAGACAAGGGACGTGGACTCGACATAGTTAAGTTTTCGTTAATTTTAATGGATATAAGTCGGAGTGTTTGCTTTGGGATAAAAATTAATGTAGCGAAGTGCGAGGGCATTGAGTTTTTTGTTAATTAAGATAAGCATGATTAACTGTTATTTTAATACTAAAGTGGTTTTCAAACATTACTTAACTAAATTAAATAAAACAACAGATTTCAGTGGAATTAATATAATACTGAGTTTCATCCGATGAACAAGTATTAAAAGTACATCGAAAGGGCTTTATATTCAATTTACAGTATTTGTGAGGCTTCAAAAAGTTTCATGATTATTATTTCGATAAAATGTTATTAATTCATTGTTTCTTTGTGTTTCAGTGAAACAATCACGTTACTGAGAAAGTAGAAAAGCGTACCTCGTTACTAAACAGCTATGTTGGCTTAAGCTTAAGCTTAAGCTTGGTTGGCTTTAAGCCAAACCGGATGCAGCTGAATACCAGGATTTTACATGGGGTGACTGCCTATCTGACCTCCACAAGCCAGTTAGCACTGGATACGATACCCTTTGGTAAGACTGGTTGTCGGATTTACGAGCAACTGGCTACCTGTCACGACTATCAAAGATGGAAAAACTCAGTATGTAATGGGTGGTGACCCATCCGCAGACCAACAGAGGTAAGCGCGCCTTAACCTGAAGATTGATCCGAGCCGCTGCAGCGACTAGCGGACGTCACGCGGTTTTACCCGCGTAGTTCCCGTTCCCGTGGGAGTACAGGGATAAAAAGTAGCCTATGTTACTCTTTGTATTGGTGAAAGAATTGAAAATTGGAAATTGAAATCGGCGCAGTAGTTTTTTAGTTTATTCATTACAAACATACACACACACACAGAAATACAAATCTTTCCTCTTTATAATATTAGTAGGTATAGATGTAGATGGGATTATTATTTTCTTTATCTATCATGACGAAAGTGATTATATTTTAATTACTAACCGAGTTTACGAGCCAAAGTTTCAAGTTTTGTTATTTTGTCATATTACACACATCAAAAGTGTCTAGGGATCAAGCATTTTTATGCGGATTTCTTGAGATTGAGATGTGGCTTTGTAATAAATTTATGATTTTATAAATTTATATGGATCCTTTTTGGTGCATTTCATAATTTGAATCAGGAACTGTGAATCAAATTCGAGTATAAGATGAAAATCAGCTGTCAATATTTTCCCTATAAAAACATACAACGCATTGAAGACATTATTAGTGCTACTGTTTCCCTACTACTGATTAAAACCAACGTTATTATGGAGCGGCGACGTCATTTAAGCAGGGAAGAAATGCTCAGAGCCGTGGGAATGATAGAAGCTGGTTCCCGGCAACGTACTGTGGCTTTAGCTCTGAATACAAGTCAGAGTGTTATCAGTCGACTTTGGACACGTTACCGAAGCACTGGTACCGTGGCTGAGCGCCATGGAGGACGGTATCGCTGCACCACACGGAGACAAGACCGATACATTCAAATCTTAACTCGAAGAGCTCCAACAATAACCGCCATGATGTTAGCCGTGAGGCTTCATCACTCTTCAGGGAACTTAATTAGCGACCAAACAGTCAGAAACCGCTTGCATGAAGTGAACCTTCATTCCCGAAGACCGCTACGGGTACCACCTATAGCAATGCACAATCGTAGGATTCGATATCAATGGGCTCTTGAACACAGAAATTGGGCAGAAGAACAATGGCGTTTCGTGTGCTTTTCTGATGAGTCTCGTTTTGGTATGAGACCGGATACAAGACGTATACGACACTGGAGAACCCCTGGACGCCAACAGCGATTAAAATCCTGCCAGGAAGTCCATCCTTATAGTGGTGGAACCATCATGGTATGGGCGGGTATTTGGATCGGCGGAAGAACTGAGTTGATTTGGATCAGAGGCAACCTCAACGCTCAAATTTATGCTGAGACGATTGTATCAGACGTCATCGTTCCTCTACAAGTCGGTCCCTTATTTCAGTTAATGCATGATAATGCACGACCGCACACCGCAAGAGTTGTAAGACAGACTCTCGCCGCAGCTAACATCAATGTCCTGCCCTGGCCTGCTCAGTCGCCAGACTTGAACCCGATTGAGCATGCATGGGATATGCTACAGAGAAGAGCTCTGCCGAATTTGGAGGGTATCCAGTCGCAAGAAGACCTTTTTTTGTTGTTGCAACGAACATGGGCGGCCATTCCACAGCGTGATTTGGATGAACTCATTTTGAGTATGCCAAACCGATGTTCTTGTGTTGTTAGTGTTCGCGGTAGAAACACGGATTATTAATTGTTTAAGTTACCCAATAAAATTTTAAAGAAAACTGTTATTTCAGTCTTTTTTTCGAACTTTAATGTTAGTGGTTCAAATGACAAAAATCCCTTTATTAGGAAAATGGCAAATTTCTTTATTAATGCAAAGGTGACTTGGTTTATCGTTACTGTGACAAACGAAAACACTTTATTTGATGAATCCTTAAAGAAAATTTTAATTAATGTCAATCAGGAGAAAAGTTATTGCAAAAATATATGTTGATCCCTAGACACTTTTGATGTGTGTATTTTGAACGTGGGTGTAAAATAGGAAGTTACAACATAAATATTACGTTTAAAACCCATACCTGCCTAATTATACGAGATTATTATTCAGAAAGGTCCAGGGATAATGATGATGTTTTGTAAATTGGTTTTTGCAAACAGATTTACTCGTCAACAAGAAAAAGAAGAAAATATTACTTAACTTAACTTGTATGTATGACCAAATGTGTGAACGTGGTATTTTTCTTCTTATTGTGTGGGCAGTAAGGTCTAATGACCCCACGCACCCTAGTGTCAGAATTTCTAAACCGCCCCAAGGGCCTCTGACATGGTTTGACGACCGCCATGTGGCGGCCGGGACCACCGTGCCTTCCGAAGCACGGAATCATCTTTTTATCAGACAATCAGGTGATGCAAGCCTGCAATGTCCTAACCAAAGTGGAAACAAGTTTACAAAGTATATAGGCTTCCCGTGGGAATCGAAGCCACGACCACCGGGTCACAAGGTTAACGCCTAAATCACTCGACCACGGAGGCAAACGTGGTCGATGCAAAAGAAGTATGTGAAGATCGTAGTAGATGGTGCTCTGCACTTTCTACCCGCCCCCATGAGAAAAAATCGTGAGTTTATGTAAGTTTACCTTATTATTGTTACTAAGTTTTAGTGAAGAACATTTACGTTGTTATCCTGCTGGAGAAAAGACAATGACCGAAACTCGTACCAAGAATTCTCAAGTTTCAAGATCAAAATGTTATAGTAATTATGTTCATAATTTTTTACGACATTATGCGGCTGGGATTTGATTTATGAAGAAGGAAATTAATTTAAAGCATAAAAGTATGAATATTGTTTAACTCCCTGTACATGGCATTCACACAACCAGTTCAAAATTCGTTCTGTCAGTTAATTTTGACAGTTCTACTAACTTTGCATCGTAGAAGTTTCCCTACAGGAATACCTACTTGCCTGGTTTTGAGGTTATTTTCGATTTTATGAAATGACTCCGAAACTCGGATTTAGTTCACAAAAAGAACTTTTGTAAGAGTTAATATGATAAATGTAGACAATAAAAAACAAAGTTTGATGTTGACACAGTTTGGTATGGAATTCCAAATATCCATGAGCAAGTTCTTTTAGGGTTTGAAAAAATATTTAAGTATTTGGCTTAATCTTGGATTAAAGTTACAAAATAATAATGTATATCTACAAGGTGTGAACAGACCATAACAGATCCTTTACCAAGCCGTCAACCAAGCATTATATATATCAAACTAAGTAACTCACAGACAGCCAAATGTGGAATAGATTTGTAGGCCATACAAATATTTGTTCCGTACAGGAGTCGAACCTGCGACGCGCGAAGCAGTCATTCTCTCATCCACTGCACCAACAGTGCCGTCAGTCTTGCATTGTTTCCTCCATAGTCGCTGTCGCAACGTGTGTTATTCGCGTGATCGCGTGACTCGTGGCCAAGCTTAAACGAATGTATAGAGTGACTTTTTGTTCATAAATGTTATACTCTCCAAATTTTACAATTTTGTAGCCGCCTTTTATATATTTTTCACAGAACAAAATTACAAAATATAGCGAGATATTTAAAAAGACGTATTTATGCTGGTCCATTGGTGCTATTCCGGCTAACAAAAATAGGAAAGGAATGTATTTTATGACAAATAACTGTACGTTTGAATAAAAAATTGTAAAATATTTCATAAAATTTATAGTAAAACTCATTCATCTTTTTTTTTTTTAGTTTTTGATTTCCGGAAAAATAATACTTTGCCTACTAACCCACATAACATAACATCACGCCTAACCGGACATTACCCGAAGGGATAAGTAGAGGTGTACCTAATAGTACTCCCACTTTTCGCCAGTTATGCCCCATAAAATAGGGGGGCTAGGCTATTACCATCATCTGGGCATATCCGTGACTGCCACTGAAAAAATTCAGATGGAAAAATCCAATAACATAATCCAATAAGGTAATCGAACCTAGGACCACATGCTCAACCTTCGTACTTGCGACCAAAATACCAAAGAGGCAGTCACTCTCCCACACATTTCAGTTAAATAAAGAAAAGAAAGAAAGAATAAATATTTATTTGTCGCAGAAATACACCGAGCACACAGGAAAAAAACAATACACAATTAACGCTTAACAGATATTAAAAAAAATACAACAAGCAACAAGGAATAAATTATAAATAAAAATTGCACCTCGTGACTGCGACAAGTAGGTTGCCACTCAGCATGGTGCTGTGCTATGGTCACCCACAGCACAGCGCTGGTTTTCAGTGGTCACCCGTGAAAAACGTACGAATGCCAAGAGCTTCATTAGGTATATAAAATAAAATAAGCAGTGCTTGAAATATTACATTTAAATAGACTATCGCCCTGTTTATAACACCCACTTAGGGCCGGTTTTTTAATAGCCAGTTAACTTTTACCTGAAGAATAAATGTGATGTTTTGACAGATTGTCTATACAAAAACTGTCAAAATGACAAACTTATTTGTCAGATAAAAGTTAACTGGCGATCGAAAAACCGGACCTTAATGTTGTAAATGACGCAGGATACCCATCCTTCTTTTATTTAAAAAAAAAAGGGGAAAAGCAACGAGGATGTACTGTATTCTTGTTAACCCATCCAACTAAGCTGTATAACGCTTATTATGTGAGTGGGCTCCAGAGCTTGCTATTCTACGCCCCAACTATGAGAACAACACGTCATTTTTTTTTGTAGTATTGTTTGCTCCAAAACGCAAATTGTTGACGTTGCTCAAAAGGCTGCCATACTTAAATGGGACTGGGCAGGACATGTCTGTCGCATGCCGAACGAGCTGTGGGCCCGTAAAGCTCAGGATTGGTGCCCTGAAACAGTGACGCGAGGTCGTGGCAGACCACGAAGGAGATGAACTGGATGTCTTCCTTGAGAATTGGAGAGACATTGCACTGAATCGTGACCGTTGGAAGGAATGGAGGGAGGCCTTTGCTCAGCAGTGGGACAACACTGGCTAGCTATAATAATAATAATAATAATAATTGTTGCTTTGCTTTTGCACACATTGCACATTGTTTGAAAAATATATTATATATAATACTCGGGGGAATGTAGCTTTAGATAGTGAATGAATTTTCGGAACCGGATCTGTAGTTCCGGAGAAAGTAAAATATCTATTGGTAAATAACTGCGTTGGGTGACGCAGGCTAGGCAAATGATCTAGCTCGCCGTCAGTCCGTCTAGCTCGCCGTCCGTCCGTCTTATGACGGCGACAGGCCGTGTCGACGGCGCGTTCGTGTTCCACGCGCGCCTCAAAGAGATGTCAGCACTATGGAAGGGGCCCGAGGGCCGACGCCCGTCGGGGCTGCGGGATGTTGTAAGAGATACCGCAGCCTTGACATATAGGGCTAAGAAGGAACATGGGTGGTTTTTAGTCAGTAGAAGTCTGACACTCCCTTTTGCTCTGCCCAAGAACGGGAGGAGTTATTTGATGATTTCCCACCACCAAAAAAAAAGGCAGATGATGTGTTTCTGGGGAGTTCTTCTTCCCAGCTAAAACACTTAGAAGTGTCAAAGGGTGGGTGTTTAGCGGGACTGTCTCTTGTATACTTTGACGTTCCACAAGTACTAATTATCAGCCTTATTTGAATAAATGAGTTTTGATATTGATTTTTATTAAGAAATGAACGTCTGAAACTCTGATGATAACATAAGTTTCCAATAATTCCTTACCTTGTTCCAAAGCTCTCATTAACTTACCTACTGATATAATGATACAAACTCTCTTGTACAACTTACTCTTGAAGTAAGTCGCGTTTGAAACGGATACATTATTAAATTTCAACTAAATTCTCATCCGAATCGCAATATGACGCTTGTTTTGTGATTCCACGTGTGAGCCGGATTTCAAACGATGTTTATTTCTCAGAATACATGAAAGAAAACTGTCTCGTGAATATGATTTTTTTTGTTACTCTGTTACAAGGAGGATTTAATTTGTATGGCGTTTTCTCGTTACTAAAGAAATGTATACTTTTACATTGTATAACTAACAATGGTTACTTTTCTGAGAATTTCGATAATATGAGTACTTAGCATTACTTTTTTACTTAAGCCAAAAGGAATGGTAATGATTTTGGCAGTCTGTGTATGTATGTATGTAGGAATGTTTGAAAAAAATTAAATTGAGATAATCATAACATGTTTGGTATCAAATGAAAGGTCTTGGCGAGTACCATCACAAATATGTATGTGACGGCGTCGCCGTTGTAAGCAGCACGTGCAGCGGGCCAGGTGCGCAGCGCAAGGCGTCACTAAGGCCGCGCCACTTTCCCTACTGCTCGAGCCGGTCTTTATAAACGAGCGCTCGGCATGGAGGGGATCATTCTTGTCGCAGGCTTGGCCCGGTGCACATGCTGTAGCGCTTAGAGTTTTTAAATTATATCTGAATTATACAGTGGTTTATTTTAAATAACGTGCTATTGGAGTAAAAGTTTAGTACCGCTATATTTCGTAGTTTCATTTAAGATGTTGGACCCTCTGCCTTCATCAGAAGTGGGATCGGATCCACCTTCCATTAATTATAGTAATGCAAAGCTATGCTCCTGGCTTTTGATTCTGATCTACCGGAATGCGATATTGTGAATTGGTGTACACTCAGTGAAACGATAATTGTGAAAAATAAATTAGAGGGTGTAGCCCGTGTGTGGTGTAGTACTTTGCGAAGCTTCACATTGAATAATCAATAATGGGTCATCGTGGCCATGAGTGCCGGAACAAACAGAAAGCCTCTTCAAAAAAAACCTGCCTGCTGCAAAAACTGAAATACCAAAGACAGCCATTACGTGCTTTGTATGCAGTGAGCAGGGACACAGCCAATTCCTGCCCAAAGCGCTGGAAGAAGGAAGACTTCACACCAAGCACCAGCACTAAGCAAGTGTACCTGTGTTCCAGAGCAGCCCGTAGAGTATTACAGATAAGTGGTGCAGATTTTCGTTTTACATTTAACTTTGGTTCGAAGGTTTAAGGCTACAGCCTTATGAGGCAAAGCAACGGTCGATCCGAGTGGTCATAGATGGCCGCTCCTCTGACCTTATTGCTATTGATACCGCAGTTCCTCAGGGGTCTGTTCTCTACGCGACACTTCTCTTACTGCACATTTATGACCTCCTTGTTCCTGGCATTGATGGGCACGCAGATGACAGCACTGTCATGGTGAGTTATACATACAGCGCAAAAGCTGGGATGGAGTACATTCATAGAGAGGCCATGGTAGAGCAAACGAGTTCAGGTTTAAGTCTTTTCTCCAAGTAGGGTGACAAGAATCTGATTGATTTCAGCGCCTCCAAAACACAAGTGTCAGTTCTCCGCCAAAAGGAGTCCATTCAATCTGGCTCCTTCTTTCCGGAGTTCATCTGTACAAGTTACTGACAGTCTCGAGCTTCTTCGCACGAAACGCGAATAAGTACTTCGGCGCCTACATTCAGTCAAAAGGTCAAAGTGCAGCAAAAAAAATGCTGGGTTTCCTAAACAGGGTTAATGGTACTTCAGGCCTGGACAGTTTTCAATATTACCTACATAAAACTCAAATCCCTTCCGGCATGGAGTATTGCTGTCACCTTTGGGATGGCTCAGCCAAATACCAATGTTAGCGACGCGCTCATTAATAAAATTCTACAAAAATGTAACTAGAGTAGTTTAGTATTAGTAAGAAATTAGCATCACTAGCTATTAGGGGTGGGACACGCTGACATGCTCGTCACTCTGTGGACCGCCCGCTAGTCTGCCACCAAACGCGAATCGATGCGCACACTTTCCTATTTTCTTCCTGCGCACGCGGCCATATTGGTTTTAAGTTCTATGTGCATCAATGTAATATTCCCCAATAAACGTGATCTCAATATTACGCCGGCATTTCTTGTTGCACCAACCCAGCTACACCCTGCAGCCTCACCCTTAATAAAGTGGTACTTCGAGCCAGATCTACAATGATCCACTCAGGCGTTCAAACACGGCGAGCAAAAATCCTGCAGGAGCAACGTGTGCAACAGAACAATCTAGAAAACGCCCAATCTGAGCCGCTCAAGCAAAATATTGTGCCGCAACGATTGTTTTCCGATGCGCGAGAAAGCAGCATAAAGTCGGAACCGCTGCCACGTGCCGCGAAAACGCCGGTAAAACCAAAATCTGTTGCGTCATCAAGCAAATCCACGCGGGAAAGTAAAAAGAAACTGTTGCAGCTGGAAGCTGCTAAACAGAAAGCTGCTATTCGGATCGCGCTCATCGATCAAAACCTAGATGCTCAATTGGCAGCACTCAACGACGAGGAAGAACAGTTGGAATACAGTTCACTAATAGATGGGAAGGAACTTCCTCACAGAGACCTGGAGGATTGGGTAATCCATCAAAGTAACCACAAAGAACCCCTAATGGAGCAGCAAGCCCCCGAGAAAGGATTTGAAACGGGCGAGTTGCACGAACAAGTACCGTCGCCACGCGCCGAGCACGTGGCCGGCCGGCCGGGCGCCGCCGATGCGCCCCCGCCGCCGCCACCGCCCGGCGACTCCGTGACTGTGCTTAACAACGCGGTTCTTATGTTGGCTAGTGCTTTAAAGGATATTTCTAGTAATTGCGCAAGCAACGTGCCTCAAGCCAGTTTGCTCAGCCGCATGAGCACATCGAGAGATTTACCAGAATTCTCGGGTGACCAGTTGGATTGGCTCCAATTTAAACAAGCCTATGACGAGTCGACGGCACTGTGTAAATTCACGCCAAAAGAAAACTTATGGAGGCTTCGAAAATGCCTACGAGGGCAAGCGAAAGATGCAGTAGCCGCATTGTTTATAAGCGCCACGTCGCCTGACAAAGTGATATCGACATTGGAGTTACGGTTTGGCAATCCCGACTGCATTATTTCAAGAATACTTCAAGATATAAAGAAGCTTCAGCCATTACAACAGGAATATCATAAAGAAATCGTCGGGTTTTCTGTGAAATTACAAAATGTAGTGGAAGCTGTACGAGCCGTCGGACGCGAGGAGTACCTACACGGTGTCAATATCGTCTCAATGATTTTATCCAAACTCCCCGCAGTGCTCATCTCAAAGTGGTCCGACTACAGCTATAAAATGATCACCGAAGGACAGAAACCAAGGTTGGTGATTTTATCTGATTTTTTATATGAAGAAGCTGTAAAGATTTCTACCACGGCAAGTATTCTCACTAATTTTCGAAGTGACCAGCATCTGAAAAATAAAACAAGTACATGCACACGCTCACAGACCGTACTAGTTCAAGACGAAGAACGTAACGCTAATTGTTTGTTTTGCCGCGCGGCGGTACATAATCTCAGCGACTGCAAACAATACAAGAAAGCACTACGTAAGGTTCGGTGGCAACATGTGAAAAAACACGGCCTGTGCTACAAGTGTTTAATATCCAAACACGATAGAAAAACGTGTTCAGCTCCTGTGTGCGACAAGGACGGCTGTAAGGAAGATCATCATCGTCTCCTGCATTATTCTACGAGTAAACAACGTGAGCGCACTAGCGCTGATAACAACACGAGTACTACGACGTCGGCCGACGCGCAACGCGCCGAGCCTAACGCGCCTTCGGAAACCATAACGTACATCAGAGCGAGTGAAAAATGTGACAATAAAGTGTTATTAAAAGTGCTACCTGTTCGTGTACACGGCCCTAAAGGTATCGTAAATGCCACCGCGCTACTCGATGACGGATCGAGTGTGTCGTTAATAACCGCGGGCCTCGCTGAGCGCATCGGGCTGCGCGGCCGTCGCGAAACGCTATCAGTGCGCGGAGCATGGAACAATGACGCTATGGTATGCGAATCAACGGTTGTGAATGTGGACATTGCTGGACATTATGATGATAAGTTATATAGTAATATAAGAATGCGCTGTGTTAAGGAGTTAAGTTTGCCTATTCAAAAGTTATCTCTTATAGACTGTAATAAGTATTGCCATCTAAACAATATTAAAGATAAATTGTGTACCTCAGATTCAAAACCTGATATGTTGATTGGCCAAGATAATTATAACCTAATTGCACCTTTAAAAATATTGTTAGGTAGTGTAAATGAGCCGTCCGCTACACTTACCCCCCTAGGTTGGTGTGCACATGGTAAAGTGAGCGTGGCGCGGAGCGGCGCCGCCGGCGCTCACTCCACCTGCGCTGAGGCTACTCTGACCATCGCAGAAAACGAAGAGGTAAGTGACATTTCATTGCATGACAGTTTACTTCAAGAAATCCGTGACGAGGTTCGACGTTCTTTTGTATTGGATGCCATGGGTGTGTCCGGCAAGCCACGTCAGAACGTTGACGACTTGCGCGCCATCGATCAGCTGGAGCGATCAGCGGTGCTTGTTAGCGAACGCTGGCATGTTAGCTTACCATGGAAGGCGTCAAGTCGCACGATGCCGGACTCGTACCCCAACGCACTACGAAGATTAAAAGGTATCGAAAAGAAAATGGGACAAGACACAGGTTTTGCTAAAAGGTATAAGGAACGCGTTCGTCATTTGTTAGAGAATGATTACGCGCGTGAACTAGTGGAAAATGACGTCACATCGAATACGTGGTACTTACCTCATTTCGGTGTTGACAATCCAAACAAAAGCAAGCTTCGGCTGGTCTTCGACGCCGCAGGTAAGGTAGATGGTTCCTGCCTTAATGACTATTTGCTCACAGGACCCGACCTTTTGTCATCACTGCTTGGAATAATGCTGCGCTTCAGAGAACATAAAGTCGCAGTAACGGGTGATATAAGGGACATGTTTCTAAGGGTAAAAATACACGCCGAGGATCAGCACGCACTAAGGTTTCTGTGGAGAAGCAGCCCTACAGAAAGCATCAAAACGTATGTCATGACATCATTAATCTTCGGAGCTAATTGTTCACCATTTGTAGCTCAATTCATTAAAAACAAAAACGCACGCCGCTATGAGTCATCCTTGCCGACCGCAGTCAATGCTATTTACCATTCACATTATATGGACGACTATATAGATAGTTTGCCGGACGAAAGTACCGCAATTGACATGGTGAGTAACATTAGTGACATTCACAAGGCTGGTGGGTTCGAGATTCGAAACTGGACGAGCAACAGCGTCGCAGTTTTAAACAGCATTCCAAAAGAGACCTTAGGATCTGCTGCAGTAAAGTTCAAAGTCGGTCAGCAATACGGAGGTGAGCGAACACTGGGACTTATTTGGTTCCCTGGAGATGATGTGCTTGGGTTTGACGTGTCGCTAAAACGCATCCCTAAGGATATCACTCAGGGTAACGAACGACCGACAAAAAGGATTATGCTAAGAGTTATTATGTCTATTTTTGATGTTCTAGGATTTCTCGCCCCCTTCACTATTCAGGGTAAGATCCTTCTACAGGATACCTGGCGCCTGAATATTGGATGGGACGATAATGTTCCTGATAACATCTACGAAAGGTGGGTAAAATGGATTGACCTAATTAACGTTATTAGTACACTTCGCATTCCAAGATGCCACGCGTTGTCTGTATACCCCGCGAACGCACCTGCACAAGCGCAACTCGCATCTCACAGTGCTACGCAGCCTCGTGCTACGGGCTACGAAAGCGTAGCGGCCGACACCAGTGCTACGAGTTCGACTACAAACGAGTTTGGTTATAGTAACTTACATCTTCATGTATTTAGTGACGCATCTACTAAAGCGCTGTGTACGGTGGCATATTGGCGCTGGGAAGCGCAAGGTGAAATACGTGTTTCCTTTATTGCAAGTAAGTGCAGGGTGGTACCCGTGAAACCTATGACAGTACCTAGATACGAGCTGCAAGCGGCATTGTTAGCGGCAAGGCTAGCCGACACTATCGGTAAGGAACACAGATTATCTCCAATACGTCGATTCTTTTGGTGCGACTCCACTACAGTTCTCCATTGGATTCGTAACAACAAGCGTACCTATAAAGCGTTCGAAGCGAACCGTCTTGGGGAGATAGATGAATTGACACGTATTGACGAATGGAGATACATTCCCACGAAGCTCAACATAGCTGACTTAGCTACACGGGAAACTTTCAATCCTACTTTGTATCCTGAGTGGTTGACCGGTCCAGCGTTCTTGCACTCTGATGACGCTTCATGGCCTGAGGACGTCATCCAACCAGAAACAAGCACAACATGCGAGGCGGTAACAGCTGTTGTTCAGGAACACTTAGTTTGTTCACCGGTTCCAGATCCGGTTAGATTTTCTTCTTGGCTGCGCCTTCTACGGGCGTCAGCCGCTGTTTTTATATTTGTTGATAGGTTAAAAGGTCTGTCCGGCAGTGGCTATAGTGTGCAGACGATGGAGCGAGCAGAGCAGCAGCTGATAAGACACGCACAAAAGGAGTCGTTTGCTGAAGAATTAGCTGCAATTAGCAATGGTAAGGCCCTATGTAAAAATAGTCGCTTACTTACTCTGTCACCATATTTAGACGAGCATGGCTTGCTTCGCGTGGGCGGTCGGATTGATGCTGCAGCAGATGTCGACATGGCGGTAAAGAGGCCGGTAATACTAGACGGCCGGCACCCTGTGGCTCGACTGATTGTTCGGCATTACCACGTGAAGGCGGCTCATGGAAACCAAGAAACAGTAGTCAACCTGTTAAGGGAAAAATATTGGTTAGTGAAACTAAGACCTACCGTAAAGACTGTAGTGTCGCAATGCATACTGTGCCGCATCAAGAAGTGCAAGCCGGTAGTTCCTCGTATGGGTGACTTGCCTCAGTCTCGTGTGGCACATCATCAGCGACCCTTCTCTCACTGTGGGCTGGACTTATTTGGTCCGATGGAGGTAACAGTCGGCAGACGCAGAGAAAAAAGGTACGGTGTCCTTTTTACTTGTTTAACGTTACGTGCCATTCACGTGGAGATAGTTGCTTCTCTCACGACGGACTCGTTGATTATGGCGCTGCGTCGGATGGCAGCGAGGCGCGGCTGGCCACGTCACTTGTATTCCGACAATGGCACAAATCTAAGAGGCGCTGAAAAAGAAATCCAAAAGTCCATGCGGGACTTGGATCAAGAGGTACTGAAAGACGTAGGTGTCAACAATGGGATGGACTGGACTTTCATCCCTCCTGCCAGTCCCCATTGGGGTGGGGCATGGGAGCGACTGATTCGCAGCGTCAAGACGTCGCTCAAAGTTGTTTTGCTCGAACGGGCACCAAGGGACGAAGTGTTGAGCACACTACTAGCGGAAATTGAAAATATAGTAAATAGTCGTCCCTTGATGCACGTTTCAGTTGAACCCGGGGGCGTGGAATCCCTCACCCCTAATCACCTTTTGCTAGGTACGTCGTCAAACTTACCTGTAGTCGGAGCGTTTGACAGTTCTGACCTGTACTTACGGAGGCATTGGCGGACAAGTCAACGATTGGCTGACATATTTGGCACAGATGGGTAAGAGAAATTTTACCTGACCTACTCCCTAGGCGAAAGTGGAAAACCGAGCAACCACCGCTACGAGAAGGCGGGCTCGTGTTGGTTGTGGACCCGAACTCTCCCCGCAATTCGTGGCCAAAGGGAATAATCACTGAGGTGTTCCCAGGTAAGGACGGTCGTGTCAGACTTGTGGAGGTGAAGGTTGGCTCCCGGACGTGGCGCCGCTCCGCGGCACGCGTCGCTCCTATCACTCTAGATGATGAGTGCTCTGTATAACAGCACTAGGGTGGGGAATGTTAGCGACGCGCTCATTAATAAAATTCTACAAAAATGTAACTAGAGTAGTTTAGTATTAGTAAGAAATTAGCATCACTAGCTATTAGGGGTGGGACACGCTGACATGCTCGTCACTCTGTGGACCGCCCGCTAGTCTGCCACCAAACGCGAATCGATGCGCACACTTTCCTATTTTCTTCCTGCGCACGCGGCCATATTGGTTTTAAGTTCTATGTGCATCAATGTAATATTCCCCAATAAACGTGATCTGAATATTACGCCGGCATTTCTTGTTGCACCAACCCAGCTACACCCTGCAGCCTCACCCTTAATAACCAACTTCCCACATTGGATTCTGTAGAGCGCAGAGCCAGAAGGTTAATTGGTGACGATAAGCTGGTTGCCAAGCTGCGTATCCTGGCCTGCCACCGCAAAAATGCATGTCTGTCAGTTTTCTACGGTTTTGGCCGTCTACGAAACCGTAGTTTCGTAACTGGTTACGATGAAGGAATGCAGACTGTGCTTCGGAGAGTGTGCGCAGAAGCTCCACAAGCTTATTTCACCGTCTCCCTTCTTCCATCGGGAGACTAGACGTACTGCAGGTTATCACCCATACCTTGTCGATGTTCTAAACATTCGTACGAAGCGCTTTGCTAATTCTTTTATTATGCGCACAGCCAAGGAGTGGATCTCCCTGCCTGCGTCGGTTTTCCCGAGTTCATATAACACCAATCTATTTAGGTCGCGAGTAAATAGGTTTCTTCTAGGTAAGCTCGTTCCATCGGCGACCTCATCTCTGCCCTTAGGGCATGAATGTGGTCATGAGTATGCCCATTTCAAATTAAAAAAAAAAATAGTTATCTCGTTAACGGTGAATAATTTCATGAACAAGTGATCATTAACAGCATATAGGTATGAGCAAAGTAACGTGCCTCATAATCGGCCATAAGATATCCCCTGCTGGACAAAAGGCCTCCCCCATAAAACGCCATAACGAACGGCAACCTGCCGTTTGCATCCACCGGTTGCCCGCGACTCTCACGATGTCGTCAGTCCACCTGGTGAGAGGCTTACCAACGATACGTCTTCCGGTTCGTGGTCCGACTCGAGAACTTTTCTTCCCCGTCAGTTGTCGGTTCTTCGAGCGATGTGGCCTGCCCATTGCCACTTCAACTTGCATATTCTAAGAGCTATGTCGGTGACCCTGGTTCGTAACGTGCCTATTACAGATTAAATTCGCTTAATTAAAATAACATGTCATGTATTACCGGTTGAATGCCTTAATGAGGAAATACTACTAAATCGTGATATTTTAGAACATGGGATTTCGTGTAACATTAGCGTTAATGATTTGACCCTTACTAAAACCAAATTCTTTATCAGTTCTTGCTCAGTAGTCTAAACAATTTTTCCGTTTACAGTTGTTAGAGGATTATAAAGGTTACGTTAATTTATAAAAATTGGTAATAAATTTTCGAAAGTATGTTGCTAAACCGATGAACTGCCTAACTTGAGAAACAGTTCCATGTGCAGGAACGGAAATATAAGGGTCCTTTTAAAAAAAGGGTCGTATTGGAAAATTACCGGTACGAGTTAAGATATGTTAACGGAACCCATAGGGTCTACAAATATTCTCACAAATATTTACGTGAAGTGCCTCGTGGTCAAAATTGTCTAGTAGATATCGCGAAAAAATTATGATGACGTGACGGCGGACAGGATAACGATATCCTTGTTCATAAAAGTAACCACGAGAACAATATCATGCCTAACAGCAAGATAATAATAACTTTTTGGCTAATAGTGATACCGTGTCTGTGAATAGCGATACTATATCGATTAACAGTAGCACAGTGTCTGTCGTGGAGGAGTTCGTGGCTAAATAATAGTTGCCATTCGGATCGATCATTAGGTTGGGCCGCGCTTGCCTGGGTTGGTCTGTGGATGGGTGACTGCCGGTTTCATGCCGAGTTTCCTCACTGCTTCTGAGGGCTTGTTGGGCTGTTGGCCTCGGTTGTCGTGTGTGGATCTTTGGCAGTCGTTACAGGTGGTCAGTGTCCTGAAGTTCTGACAACCGGTCTTGGCAAAGGGTATTGTATTGGCTTGGTTGTGGGGGTCGGATGGGCGGTCGCTCCGTGGGGAGTACTGATATCCGGCTGGATCCATCATGGACTGGAGGCCGACCCCGACATAGTTGGGAGGGGCTGGGCAGATGATGATGACAATATCTGCTGACTCCCGTTCTTTAACAGCAACCAGCGGTAGTCTGATAAATCGTGGTTCACTTTTGAGTCAACAGAGTCTTCTAGCCCAGATTCAATTACTTTGATTACTAAAGCAGTCGTACATTGCTTATCGAGACCATTAATATGACGATAAAAAAAAAAAAACAAAATATATTAAAATTATTAATTTGCAAAAACAAGTGGACCTGAAGTGTCAGCAATGACTGGTCCAGGGATTTTCGCAGGGTCGTTAAGTGAATAATGACTAGGCCAAAAGTTTGAAGGCTCATTAATGAGCGGTCCAAAATTAGTAGCAAACTGAAGGGACAATCTGGACCAGTTTGCTAGTATAAGCCCTGAAGGCTCAATATAGAGCGGTCCAGGCTGCTGGTATATGCCCTGAAGGCTCAATATGGAGCGGTCCAGGTTGCTAGTACAGGTCCTGAAGGCTCAATATTGAGCGGTCCAGGTTGCTTGTGTATGTCCAGATGTATCTGAAGGGATGCACCGGACCAGATTGTAGTCAGGATGAACGAACATCACTTATAATTATGTTTCTGTCTTTTAGATACTGTTTGATGAGACTCCGCGGACGAGGACGCCCGCACGTCAGTATGGCCGTGACGGCGTCGCCGTTGTAAGCAGCACGTGCAGCGGGCCAGGTGCGCAGCGCAAGGCGTCACTAAGGCCGCGCCACTTTCCCTACTGCTCGAGGCCGGTCTTTATAAACGAGCGCTCGGCATGGAGGGGATCATTCTTGTCGCAGGCTTGGCCCGGTGCACATGCTGTAGCGCTTAGAGTTTTTAAATTATATCTGAATTATACAGTGGTTTATTTTAAATAACGTGCTATTGGAGTAAAAGTTTAGTACCGCTATATTTCTTAGTTTCATTTAAGATGTTGGACCCTCTGCCTTCATATGTATTATCATAGTTCAAGTCAACATATACCTACGTTTAGATTGCGGTCAAACAGTTCTCGCGGTCTATTCTGTGTTATTTACTCGTATTATGTAAATAACGAACCAACATTAAGTAGAATATTGCATTATGAAAGTTACATATTATTACGTATTTATTAAATAACACACAAAAATAAAATTCAAGTTTATTAAAAACTAAAACCCGACTACGAATAAAAACGCAGACCAATAAAACCAAAGTCTTAAAAGTATTAAACAAGAAAAATCGTCTAAGAAGTAGATAATTTGATAAATTATAGAGGACAGTCGTAGTCGCATGCTACCTTGCTAATGGCAACTAGCAGCTGACTTAAGTATCAATTTTATTAGAACGCCATTAAGGCGCGTCAGGTATCAGTGGCAGGCGACTACGGCTGTCCTCTATAATAATTATCAAATTATCTACTTACTAGGCGATTTTTCTTGTTTAATACTTTTAAGACCGCTGTTTTATTGGTCTGCGTTTTTATTCGTAGTCGGGTTTTAGTTTCTAAAGTTATTTTTTTTAACTATTTTTTTATTTACGTAATGACATGGAAAAGTGATCTTCAATACAATAAGATTGAAGTCTTAGGAGCAAGAATGAAAGGGAATCACTGATTAGAGAATTGAAATTAAACACTCTGGACGTTGGGCTGATACAAAACATTTTAGCAAACCCTACATCAGCAATTGCAAAGAGGTTGTGTGGCTTAGTGAAGATGTCGAATCAGTGATTACCTTTCTAATGTATAGTAGTATCCCTTATATGTTTATATTTAGTCCATAAGGTACGATGGGGTGGATAAAAACCCCTTTTATTGAATAAAAGATTACAAAAAAAAAAAAAAGATTTAAGTCTCATATCACTAATTTGTTTTCGGCATCACATCACTAAACATTCTTCTTCTTCTTCTTCTTCAACCTTTTACCACCCAATGCTGAGTGTAGGTCCCTTCCAGTGCACGCCATTCTTTCCGGTTTTTCGCCTTTCGCATCCAGTTCTTTTTCTTTCTTTTTCTTCTTTCACTAATCATGTTATCACTTAAATATTATAAATACCTACCTAATAGATTTTCTCTGATAAAGTTCAATGAAGGAAACAATTTATTCGTGGGCCAGAATTAAAGTACCTACCGGAAATGTTATTAAGTATTAAAATTCCGACCAAAAGAGTCTTCGGTAGCTGTTGGAACATCATCGTTTATTATTAATTGTTTTAACCTGTAAATGTTACTGAATTTTGTTTTAAACAAAAACAACCGAAACAAAATACTAATAAAACACAACATCACGTCTGTGTTCACCGAAGGGTTGGAATAATCAAAAACTTTAAGATATCAAAGTATGTTAATGCTATGATTTCGTTATCTGTTGATAGAATAAACATCCCCCTTACACATGGGACTTCGGTTTAAAGACATTTATTTCTCAAAGAACAAATTACAGTTCACTTGAAGAGAAACTTAATTAAAATAACATTACGACGTTCAAGCCATCCAAGAGACCGAACAGTAAACAACAAGGTTTATCTATATGAAATACTAGCGGACGTCACGCGGTTTCACCCGCGTACTTCCTGTTCCCATGGAAATACAGGGAATAAAAGTAGCCTAAGTCACCAAGGGATAGTGTAGCTTCCCAACTGTTAAAGAATTTTTCAAATCGGTCCAGTAGTTTAGGAGCCTATTTGTTACAAACAAACAAATCTATCCTCTTTATAATATTGGTGTAGACAATACAAAACAGTTCACGCAAAACCTATGTTAACAAAACTAAAATATACTATTTCTTAAAAATAACTTATGAAAAATGTAGATGCATTAATGGGTACACCTCTGCCTAAGCCTTCGGGGATTACAGGTGTGATGTTATGTTATGTTAAATAAAGAACCCTACTTTTTGCTTTGCCGTAGTCGGGTATAACATTGACTAGGCACGAACACGACGAGTCCACAACTACCTACACAGCACTGCCGAAGTGACAATGTAAATACAGTATCGTGATAGACAATTAACATAGCTGTCGGTTGATGTAGATGTTGATTCGTTAGACTCACTTAACAGGCACCTATTACTCATATTATAAAGAGTTAAAGTATTTAATTTTGAATGTAGGATGTCACATATACATATATTGTTACGTCGGTCATCTAGAATATTCGAGAAACCTCGCTAATAACTGAGAAGTAGAGAATTCTAGTAGTTACCTATTTCCATTCTGTAGGTATAACTACGGCGGCGCCCGGCGTCAGCGGTACTTGCATTTTAATTTCGACCGTATACCTACGGCGTAAAGTAACTTCTTCTTATTTTTAGTTTATTTTTGTTTTTCTGGATGCTTTATGAATAATTGGGAATTTTCTCGAATATCTTTTGTTTGTTGGTGGTATAAAAGGACCGAGAGAGGACGAAGTCAGTCTACTTTTAAGCGAGACAACGGAAGGTTCTAAGAGATATCTAGTGCGATAAAGTGTTCAGTAGTGTTTTGCGAGTAGTAAAGTTATTTCGTGTGTTCAATTGGTAGTGTTTTTATTTATCCCAAACCCAGCTCGTAACAATATATATACATATATTTCAAACGCCTGATCAGATCCCAAAAATTACTTTATTGTGCAACTTTCTATGTATTAAAAACCCGTCCGAGGAATAATGTTTGATTAAAAAGTGAACTGAGCAGCAGGCTTGAACTAGTAGTAAATATACAAGGTGCAGTTTGAGATCCTCGTCAAAATTCCAGAGATTGTCATAAAATACATAAATATAAATTTTTTTTTTAGTTGTTACTAATATAGCGGTATTTCAGAATAACCCTCACGCCGCGCCGTGGTTTAGATCCTAACTGCGATACTCAGAGAAATTTGATGATTATTTAAGCCGTCACTTAGTAAAGATTTAACATACCTACTTTTTATGATATAACTGTCAAAACCTTTACTAAGTGATGGCCTAAGTAATCATTAAAGCTCTCTGAGTGCGGCAGTTATCTTAACTGATTCCTAATCTTTTTTCTTAGTGAAAGAAAACAACACAACATAATAAACAAAACACTACAGCACAAAATAAAGCCGAATCAACACTTGAACAGTTATTCTTGATGAACAACATTCGAATCGGATTCAATTTCGTGATAATTAAATAAAACAATGTTGTTCACCGCTTAATCCGGCCCCGGGCCAGCGATGACGTAGATATTTGTATTTCAGCTGCGATATTAACGCCAGAGAGTTGCATCTGAGCTACAAGCGTGCTTGCTGTGAATAAATCTATCGTTCCCGTCATATACGGTTTACAAGTACTTGACTTACGGTTACCTTGAGATATGACGTCTAGTCACGTTACTACGAGTATGTTGAAGGTGAAAATTTGAGGAGACGGTTCTGTTGTCGCGGTTTAAGCTTTGACGTGTGAGTGTTGTTGGTAGTCTTCAATTTGAACTGAAATTCGACATATTATGATGTTTTTTTGTGTGTTTTTTAGATTTTTTTAGTGTGTTGTTTAGTAGTTAGGTGGATAGATATTAACATATTCATTATCAGCCTACAATGTTCCCACTGCAGGGACACAGGCCTCCTCTCTAGGAGAGGGATGGGCTATAATCCACTACGCGTGCCCAATGCGGGTTGACAGATGTCACATGTCCTCGATTTTTTTATTCTAAGACAAGCCGGGTTCCTCACGATCTTTTCCTTCACCGTTTCGAGAGCAGCGGTGATTAAATAAATTACACAAATTAATGCGCCTGCCTGGGTTTGAACCCACGCCTTACTGTTCGTAAGTCGGGGCCGCCACCACTGGGCCACCGCTGCTCATTACGATATTATATCATTCATATTTACTTACAATGAATGTTCATAAACAATGTCATGTAAACAAAAATACGAATTTAGTAGGAAGATAATGTAGTTTTGCTGGACATAATAATAGCACAGAGCATAGTAACATTCATTACATCAAGCCTGTAATCCCCGTAGGGATAGGCAGAGGTACTTAGTACAACACCCACATTGCCAGTTATGTTTAAGTCCTGTGCAATTGGGGTCTAGCCGTCAACTGGGCAAAAATTCTAGCCTCCGTGGCTACTACTGAGACATTCCTGATGGAAAAACCATTTGTGTTGTTATCAATTTTCCCTACACGGGAATCAAACTCACGAACTCATGTTCTGTAGCCACGATTGCTACCACTAGATCAACTAGGCAGACTAAAAAATTAAAATGATGAATGAAATGTACCAATTGTAATACTGCTTCATCATCATCACCGTTTCAGCTAAAAGACGTCCACGGCTAGACATAGGCCTCCCCAGGTGTCGTCACATTGACTGGTCCCGTGCGTCTCGCATCCAGAGGGTCCCCGCTACCTTCATCAGGTCATCGGTCCACCTAGTGGAAGGCCTTCCAACGCAACATCTTCCAGTTCGCGGTCGCCACTCCAGAACTTTTCGGCCCCATCGGCCATCCGTTCTGCGAGCTATGTGCCCTGCCCATTGCCACTTAAGTCTGGTGATTCTTCGGGCTACGTTGGTAACCTTGGTTCTCATGCGGATGTCCTCATTTCATTGTAATACTTGTAATATCTCAATTCGCGTAAGACTAGCATCACAAAGCGAAACAAGGCAACATGTGAACATCTGCTAACGAATATACTCTGCGGTACATAAGAGAATGTTTGTTATTGTGGTATACGAGGGAAGCCTTAATTTCTAACAAAATATTTGCGTTTTTAAAACAAAAGCTTTGTGTGAACAAGAAATTAATTCCCAGTATATGGGAATAAAAGCAGAATAATATCCACTCAGAGCTTCCGAGATACGTTGCGGTATATTCGTCGCCGTAGAGAATTTTATGAGAAACGTGGATGTTGAGAAGCACAGGAGTTTTAGAAACAAGCATAAAATATACTTGAATAGCAGTCTCTCTCAAATAAAAACTATATCCAACAAAAACTCTTGCAGTTAAAATCGAAGAAATGCAGAAATAAAACTGTCTCCTAAATCAACGTCTATAATGAAATAAAGAAACTCTGAAATATTGAATAGGCGTTGTCATTGGCTCGCTTCAAAAATATATCATCTATTCGACTCCTTTCTTGATTTTACTTATTCTGAAACAGCAAAGGTAGAAAAAAAGTCGGTAATAAACCTGAGTAAAACCAGGCTAAAATTGCAACAATTTATGAGGACGATTCTACTATCCTCCCCGTTTATTTCTAGAGCTTTTTATTTAATTGAATACAAAAGTTAAACGCCCCGAGTAACTTTATTCTCGGGTGAATATTTGCAAAGTCTATTTTGTCTGAAAGTAAGCATTCAGAGCCAGCATTTTCCTTTGTTAATTAATTGTTAATTACATGACTATAGCTGTGTAAATTCGCTAATTTTGGTATTGAATAAACTGATCTTTGGGTTGTAATTAATTGTGGAACGATCTGGTTTTTGGCTTAGGTTTTGGAATTCAATTTCTTGTTATAAAGATGGATTTTACTTAAAATTCATGTTTGCTTGTTGAGATGAATTGGATTTTCTTGAAATATCTGGTCTTGTTTATCGTCTTGTTTGTCGGATCGACAGAATTTTCTCACAAGCTTTAGTAGTTTAGAGCAATTATATGTAGATTGCAAAATTAATTTTGCTTTCACGATTAACTAAATAAAAAATATTTACATACATAAGCAATATATCAAATCTTTCTCATTCAAATATTTCATTAAAGCTTATTTTTACGAGAATGTAAAAAGAACTTTAAACCTTGAAACTTTTAACCTTGTTTTTTTTTTTTAATATTCCTTTTTTTACTTTAGAAATTAGAGGGGGCGGGGATTCAATTATAACGGCTTTAGAAGCCATTATCTCATCAATTGTTGACATAAGAAAACAAGTATTTGAGGAACCTTGATATCATTTATAAGAGCTGTGTTGATACACAGATGCGTAGTTATTTTTTACCTTTCTCACATGTATTGATGACCAACCAAATTAATTTAATTTATTGGTTTGCTGGATTCCAAATTTTAACTGTGTCGGCTGTAACATACAGATAGACGGACAGGACCAATCTCTTCCCTTCTTGCCTTTTGGCAACGGAACTCATAAAACAGAAAAAAATAATTCATCCAACTACGTATATACGTATAGATATTTTAATCCAACTAGGAATACTCCATGTTCTCACACGAACAACGAATTTTCAATTTCGAAAATTTCCGTCATCCCAATTAAAAAAAGCTTAAGTTGCAAGCAGAAATTTGATATGGATGACGCAAAAATAAAGGCTAAAAATTAAATTTTTGGTGACCATCTGACCATTAGACGTATAACATATGGGTGACAGACGAAATTTACACACTCGTGATTGTAATTGTGACTGTAACTTCACTTTCTTTGCTTTTCAGACATTCAAAAGGCCCTGTAATGGTCTAACTAAAATAAATGTTTTAAGTTTAAATTAATGTGAAATCTCTCTATTTCACAATTACTGATTTTACAAAAATTTTTCGAGCAAACGGCACTACTACGGCTACAGCTGAAAATCAGCATCAGTTGGTGTACCTTATATTGCCATCTGTACCGAGTGTTTGGTGCATCGTGTGCCAAATTGAAATAGTCGACTGGAGGGTCTATCCCTTCAGACACTTATTATTTTATTTAAAATAGTCCCAAATTTAATTAATTTAATTTGGCACACGATGCACCAAAACATCCTGTATACAAATAAACACGGTTTGGTTTCATCCTAATGGGAAATCCGTATTCAAATAATTACTTAACTAACAGCTGTCAATAAACACAGTCACCAGGAAATGTCTATTCAAAAAAATGTCGGGAATTACGGGGAAATCAAAAAAATTACCAGCTCTTGTTCCAATGCTGGCAAGTCGCGATTAGGGCACGTAGGTAGGTAATCTGTATGATACCAAGTCGAATAGGTCATCAGAAAAGTTAGTTTGGTTTGGCTCTAAATTATATCTGACTAGTTAATAATTTTGCCAGGTGTGGTTTTCAGTCGTTAAAAGATAACTGATAGTCCAAGTCTCTTCGCTACGCATAAGTGAGGAATAGTAAGTACCTAACATATCTAACCTCTGCAACAGTTTTTGTTACGAATGGGTATAGATAACGTCGTCGAATCCGACTCGGCTGGGCAGCTTTTGGGAAGCTGAGTAATATCTTCTCGTCCAACTTACCACAGTGTCTCATGACGAAAGTCTATGACCAGTGTGTGTTGACACGGGACCGAAACGTGGTCGCTCACAATGGGCCTCATCAGAAATTCACCCAAAGGGCAATGGAGAGAGCTATGCTCGGAGTTTCCTTGCGTGATCGAATCAGAAATGAGGAAATCCGCATGAGAACCACGGTTACCGACATAGCCCGAAGAATTGCCAATCTTAAGTAGCAGTGGGCAGCCCGCACATTGCTCGCAGAACGGATGACCGATGGGGCCGGAAAGTTCTGGAGTGGCGACCGCGAACCGGAAGACGTTGCGTCGGAAGGTCTCCCACTAGGTGGACCGATGACCTGGTGAAGGTTGCGGGGACCCGCTGGATGCGAGACGCACAGGACCGGTCAATATGGCGACACTTAGGGGAGGCCTATGTCCAGCAGTGGACGTCTTTCGGCTGAAATGATGGGTATAACAGCCTTTTAAGACTATTCGGATATGGATTAATGGCGTGGATAATGTTCAACATTTAACCCTTGATGACGTAACTTGAGCGTTTGACTGCGACTAAAGTTCGCCCTTGATTTCTCGCTGATAGAGGGATCAAGATTTAGTTCCTCCAAGGTGACATGTCGTCAATGAGGAAGTTTTCGACGGCAAACTTGCCAGTACTGGGTAATTATATTAAATATGTATATTCCTTTGAAGAAAGTGCCCGATTAATAAAATATTTACGCCCATAAACTGAACATATGTACAGCTATTACGTTTTGTGCTTGAAAACATAAAAACAAGCCTACGGCAATTATATAAAGTTAATGTGTGATGAAAGATTCATAAGTCGGTCATATTTATTGTAACCGAACCTTATTAGTGACTGAATCATTTCCAAAATCGGTATTTTGTTGATTATAAAGGTGTAAAGGAGGTCTGTGTCCCTACAGTGGGAGCATTAAACTGATTATGCAGTATCGTATTATTGCTAATAATTATTGACTTACCTAGTACCTACTTATGCATGGTACAATAAACAAATAGTAATGCGCTTTATAAATAGTGGAACTACCCTAACGAATGGCAGCCGTGAGGACCGCAATGTTCGGATTTAACAATAATTATGTAGCTGCTAAAACACACAGGGTAGTATTCCGGATAATCATCCAGGAGTGCTATTGAAATCGGTATTGAATGTATCCAAATATAATATAGTTTACAGTTAACGAAAAATAATTAAGTCCACATGACGTAAAAAGCTGGAAAGTATTAAAAAGTTACTAAAACGTTACCAGGTTGTTTGGCAGTATAAGTAAGGCTACCTAAAGTTGGGCTGCGAGTTGTTCGAAAGAGATACCGCGACCTCGACACAAAAAGAACAAGTTTAAGTCAGTAGAAGTCTGACAATCCCTACCGCTGCCTAGAACGGGAGGAGTCATTTGATGATTTCTTCCCACACTCCAAAATAGGATAACTTAAGATATTATATCAGATTAAGCACATTTTTGCGTACCACATCGGTCAACAAAGTTGTAGAACACAGTACAGTGATGACCTAGCTTGAAAATGGTTGCCGAACCGAATCTTATACAGTAAACGAGCAAATAAGCCGGATTCGATATCTTCTTTAAGAGTAATTCATCCGAGTATTACGTCCTTCCTTCACGCTACGCTTGAGAAACGGATTTTTAATCGAAACTATGTTTTTATTATTTTAAAGGAAGATACAACTGTTGTTCGAACTTCGAAAAATGTAGTTGCTTTTTTATTTTATTATTTTTGGGAAACTTAGAGCTAATACAGAAAATGTAATTAACAACAAAAAAGGTAACAATAAACAAACAAAGTAACACGATCAAACACTATAAACTAACTGCCGCACTCAGAGAGCTTTAATGATTACTTAGGCCATCACTTAGTAATGGTTTTGACAGTTTCGTCATACAAATATATATAGAACCTTTACTAAGTGACGGCTTAAGTAATCATTAAATATCTCTGAGTACGGCAATAAGAACCAAAAATTAACCGACAATACGGGATCTGGGGTTTGTATTGAGCACTGAAATGAAACCCAACAATCACGTCTGACCTGCATTGTTTACGAATGTTCTATTCAAATTCCTACAAAAAATACTAAACATACAGTCACAGGCACTTTGTAACTATAGAGGACTAAAACATTGCATATCAATTCCATCGATAGCTGCCACATGTGTCATGGCCGCTCAATACGGAAATTAAATGTTTTGTATAGGACATTAAACATTATTTATGATTATAGTCTAGCAAACGATCTATTCCGTGTGCTGCACTGTATTCAAATTTTGGTTGTGGGACAGATAAATTGAAAATAACAGGAATAAACTCTGGTACTGTTAACAATTTGATTTTTTTTAATAAGTTTACTTTGTCTTACTGCTGGGCCAAGGTCTCCTCATGGCTTTTCAATTTTGTTTATAATTTGCCTTCAACGAATCCGTTAAGATTGAGTCCAAACCATAATGCGAATGTTTTTTGGTAGTTTCACTGTTGAAACATCATAATTTTTTTTATTTGGTTTAACAACAATTGTTACACAGGTTATGAGCATAAAAAAACAAGTAAAAATATATAAATTAATATATAAACAATAGTGCACAATCACTCAGCAAACAAAAAAAATAAAAACTCAGCATGCAAAACGAAATTTGTACGTACAATAGGAAAATAAAAGAGAACTACCAGCTACTAGTATCTAAAATTATTTCAAGGTCTTTATACTCTAAAACAGACAGCACAGGAAAAAAAATAGACATGTTAAAATTAATGAAATTAACCCTTATCTAGGTTTTTCAAAGGCATCATCATCATTCTACTGCCCTCGTCACAAGTTTTTTGGGGTCTTCTCCTGAAACCAGTGCTATGAACCTCCTGAAATGTGAATTTTGATCTAAAAAAAAAGTCGTTTCCCAGCAAATTTTTTTGCGTAGGGTTACTTAATTTGATGTACAGAACGCTTGGTTCAAGGATCTGTGAAGGGTTAGTTTACACCCTGTAAATTCATACCTCGTCATCTCAGCAGTTACCTTCTATCTAGCCTAGTGGTATGGCTAGGCTAGATAGAAGGTTCTTCACACAGCCCATTCTTGTGTTTTGTAGTTTCTATTAACCAGTTACCAATACTGGTTTAAGATACATCTGGTTAGATTGAATGCCAACCGCAAAATATTTGTTATGAGGCTAGGCAGATTGATCAACTAAAAACTTCATTACAAACGGAAATACTTTTTAATAAGTATATCTAGTCATGTTCATTTTATTTTAACGTATTTGCCGTGTAATTGCAATCTGAAAATACGGAATTCTGATTGGTCATCGATATTTTTTTTTAAACCAGGTTTTAAATTTAGCTGTAGGCGAAAAGCTATTGCCACGACGTGCATTAATGATGATTTCAACATAGCATTCACACCTATAATCCCCGCAGGATAAGGCAGTGGCTTACCTAATAGTACACTCATATGATATTTCGTCAATTATGTTTAAGTCCCAAGCAAGTTATCTCAAGTTTATTGTTATCAACCGGGCACAAATGCAGATGGTGTGGCTGCTACTGAGATATGTCTAAAAAAACTCAATTACTCTATGCCCGAGCTTGAAATCGAATCCAGGACCTTATGCTCAGTTGATGCAGATTACCAGGTTTTGCCAGCGGCTTCGCCCGCTACAACTCGAAATTTACCCCATGGAAAGATAAAATCGGAAAAAAAACTATCTTATGTGTTAATACAGGTCATACAGGTCAGGTCAATTTTATCAAAATCCGTTCTGTAGTTTTTGCGTGAAAGAGTAACAAACATACACACTCACCCTCGTAAACTTTCGCCTTTATAATATTAGTGTGATTCTAATTTCTTTAAAATCGACAAAATACCTTAACAAATATTTTCATATTATACTTAACTTGAACCTAAGTGAATAAGTTTCCTAATCTTTCACTCGGCAAAATTTTCTAGAAACGACTGGGGACCGTAGCCGCTCAACTACAGTTAATACGATTAGTTCCACGATTGCATCCAAAGTGTATTTTATATTCAACATCAGCTCTAAGACTTCTGTAGTAGATTAAATAGACTTTCTTTGTACCTAATGTAATTTTGATTTGCTAGTTTTTTTTTTTTCGTTTTTTTAAGTGTTCTTGTTTATCGTGTGTGGTGTGACGCGAATGGATAAAATAAGAAATTAGCACTTATGAGGAAGTCTGAAAGTGGCGCTTGTGAATGAAAAGTTGTGTGGTAATCGATAGGCGTGGTATGGACATGTGATGCGAAGGAATGAAGAAAGTGTTGACAGGAAAATGTTGAGTATGAATCTAGATGGGTAAAAGAGTAGAGGAAGACCAAAGAAACGATGGATGGAATGTGTAAAGGATGACATAGCTAGAAAGGCACGACTGACTGCTGGCACGACGAGAAATAGATGAAGATAGAAGGATGGACTTTGAGGAAGCGGGACGCCCACTACCTGAACGTGCCCCAAAAGGTCATGGCCGTAAGGATGGTACGGGGGTACCGCACGATCTCCCGCGAAGCGGCGAACCTCCTTGCCGGATTGCCGCCGTGGGATCTGGAGGCGATAGTCCTCGCGCGCCTGCATCAATGGCGCGCGGAGGCGCTGCGCCGGGGGGTCACTCCGCTGCCGCGGCAAATTGCTGCGCGGCGGACAGACCTCCGGTGCAATGTCATGGCGACATGGAGACAGCGACTGTCGCAACCCCGTGCAGGGCACGCCACGATAGTGGCGGTAAATCCCCTCTTTGAGGAGTGGCTTGAGAGGCGCCACGGCGCCCTCACCTTCCGTCTGACGCAGGTCCTCACCGGACACGGTTGTTTCGGGAGGTACCTGCACCGAATCAGGCGGGAGGAAACGCCCGGATGCCACCATTGTGAGGATCGGCCGGAGGACACGGTGGAGCACACAGTGAAGGTGTGCCCCGCTTGGGCGGAGCCCCGCCGTGTTCTCGTAGCGGCGATAGGCGGCGGCGACCTCTCGCGCCCGGCCCTGGTGCAAGCCATGGTCCGGGGCGAGGAGGAATGAGACGCCGTCGCCTCCTTCTGCGAAGCAGTGATGCTAGCGAAGGAGGTGGCGGAACGCGAGAGGGAGAGAACCTCTCGTCCCAGCCACCGCGGGAGGCGTTCCGGGCGTCGGGGGTCCCGCGATGACCTCCGGCCACCGGTAGGCGCGGGCCTGTGGACGGTGAGTGATGGGCTAACTTACCGTCCGTCCGTCTCACGACGAAAACAGGCCGTGTCGACGGCGCGTTCGTGTTCCACGCGCGCCTCAAAGAAATGTCAGCAACATGGGAGGGGCCCGAAAGGGCCGACGCCTGTCGGGGCCGCGGGTTGTCCTCTGGTTATCGCGGCCTCGACATAGAGGGCGAAGAAGGAACATGGGTGGTTTTTAGTCAGTAGAAGTCTGACACTCCCTTTCGCTCTGCCCAAGAGCGGGAGGGGTTATTCGATGATTATACACCCACCAAAAAAAAAAAAAAAAGATAGAAGGATGGAATAAGAAGACATGTTGCGCCAACCCCAAATAAATTGAAATTAGGGCAGGAGAGTGATGATAATGTTCTTTTTTATCGTGTCGTTATTGGCTAACCTGGTGGAAATTTTTATATCGCCCTTGCGTCTGCATGTATTAGAAAAATCAGAGGTGCGTGTCTTGGGTTCAAACTGAAGACCTATGTCTCACCAGTAGACTAGCACACCAATGAAGTATATAACATGGAAGCATTTTAGCGCTGTTTTATTGAAGTCATCTTCAGCCTTATATTGTTCCCACTGCAGGGACTCAGGCCTTCTCTCTAAGAAAGCGATAGGCTATAGTCCACCACGCGGGCCCAGTGCGCATTGGTAGATGGCACATCGATCATCATTCGAATTTTTGGTTTACGATATGCCATGTTTTCTCACGATGTTTTCCTTCACCGTTTTGAGAGCAGTGGTGATAAAATAAATAACACAAAGTAATGCGCCTGCCTGGGTTCGAACACACGACCAACTGTTCGTAAGTCGGGGCCGCAATCACTAGGCCACCACTGCCCTCTTTTATTGACGAACATTAATTGATTTGTTTAAAGACAACTGTTAATGGCGGATTTTGTCCAATGTTATAGTGGTTTTATAATAATGCTGCGTTACAACCCTTAGGGGGAAGGGTTATTTGTGTTTAAGTTGGGGATCAAAGGGAATTAAAACTCCATCAAATTAAAATTATCATCATTAACCACAACCTTCTGGAAACTACTAATAAACTCGCGTATTACATTGTATCCATCTGCTCTGGTTTTCATAAATGTCGTTTAATTATTTCAGATAAATGTTGAATTATGTTAGTGAACCATCTTGCATATCCGCCTTTCTGCGGTTTGTGTGCGTATCTCCAAGAGTAATGGATATCTAGATTTCTTAATAATTCCTAGTGAAGCCAACAGTTGAAGTTGCTAGAAAAAATGGAAGTCAACCAAAGTCTGTAAGATTCACATTTTGTTATGGCAGGTAAAGATTATAATCGATTTATCTCTTGTTAACTAAACTAAGCTTGCAACTATTTAGGACCAATTACGTGACCAGAGGGCGGGCCTATTCTTTGGCCAAAGAATCAGCATTGCCATTTAACGTGGGAATGCTGCCAGCCTTCTGGACACTTTTCCTGTTGACAGCAATGTGGGCGAATTTTTTGATGCCCTGTAATTCTTCTCTTTTTGATATTTGTATATAATTTATTATAATTTTAGTTCTGTAAATTGAAGTTTGTAGATATTGTAAATAAAATAAACCAATGACATCTAGTCTTAATTAAAATGCTAATCATTGGTTTTTTACCGTAATATTGGAGGAAGCAAATTAGAATTAAAGCCAATTTAAATATTGTTTTAAAAACAAATGAAAATGGAAAAAAAGTCTTGTAAACAAAACAACCCAAGCCATATGTAACAAATCTCAAGTTTACCTGCAAAGGTTCCAAATTATACGTATTTTAGTGCCAAAATGCTAATTAACACGACGAAAACGAGGGCCGGGCAAATGAGCACTCGCCGTCGCCAGGAATCACGAAGAGAGCGGTCCCATTAACTTTTATTATTCGTCGTTTTAAAGCGTGTCGTCGAAATTAGTTGGCCGTATTCGCCGAACATCTTCGTTCAGCCCGGCCACCCTCATTACAGGAATGGCACTCCAAATTAATTTATTTATTGTTGATGTCAAGATTATGAGTTATTTTCTTCCGTTTACTTGATTTAAAAGATGTTGCGGGAAATTAAATGTCGGAATATTTGGCTGTTTGTTTTAAATGAGAGTTTGGAATTGGTTTCAAGATCTAATTTTAGCTGTTTAATTGTAATGTTAGCGAGAGTTGGCCTGAAGTTAGGGAATAATGTGGTGATTCTATGGACTTTAAGATTACCAACTGCAGACTATTAACTGGAAATTGTCGATAAATAAAGGAGGTTGAGGACAAGAAAATAAATAAAATACTTTGTTCATTTTATTGCTACGAATTATTTGTTACATCAAGCTATGAGGCTATACCGAAATCTTAATATATTTTCATATTCATGCCTATTATTAAAACTTATACCACATTTCCTTATAACCTTTTCAATTTGCCACTAGAAAAGGACATTTATAACCGTTCCACACTCTCTAATAGGACCTGTCTGTTCAAGTTCCTAAACCGCACTTTAAACTATTTCAAGCTCAGTAAAAAGCATTCCTAAAAGTCGATTGCTAACTGGGGCAATATCGTTCTATCGGATACCATTCATACATACATGTATACTTGCAAAGTGTTCATTCATTCAACTAATTGGATTAATTTGATCATTCACTGATTGACACCGATAGCCTTGTGGTGTGGTCGTCGGACTGCCAAATCATAGATCAGTAGTTCGAATTCAAGACACGCACCTCTGATTTTGAGGATTCATTGTATAGTTATAACTTGCTTTGGTAAAGGAAAACATCGAGAGGAAACCATGTTTGAGAGATATTTCTCGACTGTATGTTGATTTTACATGTCGTTCGTGTAAAGCCAAGGCACCCATGAGTAGTATAACACCCCCTGATAGCAGGTTAGGCACTAACCACACGATAAAGTAAGAAAGATCATTTCTTCATCAATAACTATTTCGAGTTCTGTACTGTAAGTTTTAAGATTTAATTTAAGTCTATTGGAGCGAGAACTCGCGAAGTTACTTTATTTAATTTCAAACTCAACTTTCGTAGAACCGTCAGAGTTTCTTTGGAAGTGTGGTCCTATTATTGACCCCGAATATATTTGTATCACATTATTACCGGGGTGCCAATTTAATCAGTTGGGAACTAACTTAACTTTCTTTCAGTATAAATTATTTCCACGACTTTCGTTGATATTTGTGATACTTTATTTTTTGTAACATTGATTATTTTTTTTTCCAAAAACCGACTTATATTCGAAATGTTGAACTTTAAAAATGCAAACTTTTAATGGTTTCTTCTGTAATCTATCTTCTTTCTTTATGTTGTGGTTTATACTAAAAAAAAAAAAAAAAAAAAAATACTTAGGCACTAACCCAACCTAGTGTCATAATTTTTATGCCGCCCATGCGTCACTGACGTGGCTTTACATGCCGTCGAGCAATATGTCTCAGGCATGCTGGTATCCCGTCTTGGCCGCGGGTTGTACACTAGTTATCGCGGCCTCGACATAGAGGGCTAAGAAGGAACATGGGTGGTTTTTAGTCAGTAGAAGTCTGACACTCCCTTTCGCTCTGCCCAAGAGCGGGATGATGATTCGATGATTATCCACCCACCAAAAAAAAAAAAAGGCATGCTGGTTTCCTCACGATTTTTTCCTTCCGAAGCAAGTGATAATAGGGTAGTTAATCGTAACTAAAAAAATCTAATTAGTCGACTCTTTGCGCGACCAGAGGGCTGGCTCTTTCTTTGGTCAAAGAATTAGTATTGCCATTCAACGTGGCAATGCTGCCAGTCTTCTGGGCACGTTCCCGGTTGTCAGCGATGCGGAAGAGTACTAGGGCGCCTTAGTGGTCGTTGTATATTTATTTAAGTATTAACTTTTATGTTTGAATTTGTAATTTTTATTTTTTTGTATTTTGTTATACTTAACACAATATTTCAGTAATAAAGTTTATGTAAAGTACTTTAATACACATAATATACATATTTGTGATGGAAAAAAAAAATTCGCATGGTGAATCTAATTATAAATAAGTCCGTCATATAGATTACCACGAAATATTGGACACGTATTTTTTCTTTTTTACGTAAACAAACAATAAAGACGATACAGTGCTTTGAAAACTCGCGTGACGTCATAATCTCAGACATTAGTATGTCATTTTTAGCGGCCAGTGACGTCCTCCACTCAAATCTTTGACGCGTTTTATCTTCGTCAATTTTCATTGATTTGGTAAAACAAAAAATACATATCCAAATATTTTTCGATAATCTAACAGACGGACTAATTAGAATCACATTTTTTTTAAGTCAGTTAACATTCTTGTTATAACACTAAACGCAATGTAATTTATAAACAAAAGTGTATTTAGCAAAATAAATAGTTATTTTAACCGAACCGTTTTTCTGGAGTGGCGACCGCGAACTGGAAGACGTTGCGTTGGAAGGCCTCCCACTAGGTAGACCGATGACCTGGTGAAGGTTGCGGGGATCCGCTGGATGATGATGATAAAAACAGCGTACAACAACTCATTTTTACTTGATACTGAAACAAATGGCTTTACAATTCATTCGATATTTTTGAGGTTTTCTTCATTTTACAAATATCAATTTGTGCTTCGATCAGTAAACATCACCGTGGTTTCAATACGTAAACTTATGCTACATTAACAATTATTTAAATACTCGCAGTCAATGTTTGGCCACAGATTACTGTTTGGCGACCGCCAACAGTTTATTACGTGTGTAAATACACATACAATCGCAAGGTTTTTGAATTACAATTTAAAACTTTGAAATTTTTAAAAATAATTTGTCAATGAACATGCTATCAACTTTTATTTATAAGCAATATTTCTACATTATTGAACTACACAGTTCAATTCAATTTGACCGTGTAGATTTTGCGCTTTGGTAGCAGCAATTTTTTATGGGTAATCATCATAATACGTCTTGACCGTTTGTGTGTCAGTGTCTTTGCCACCGTGTATTCTTTATTCGTCTATAAGGGATGGAAATAAAGGATAAGGTCATCATCATCAACTGCCTAGTCTATTCCACACCCCTAATGAGGTCGGCTTCCGGCCTTATTTTTTTGGAAGATTGTAAATCGTCAAGTGACTACTCCCGCTCCGGGCAGAGCGGTAGGGAGTGTCAGACTTTTACTGACTAAAAACCACCCATGTTCTTTCTTAGCCCTTTGCGCCGAGGCTGCAGTATCTCTTTCAAACAACCCTCAGCCCCGACGGCACCCGCAGCCTCGACGGGGTCAGCTTCCAGCCTTAGGTAATAAATGAAGCTGAAGTCAAAGTATAAGGCGAAAATAAATAGGCCTAAGGAAAGTAAAAAAATAATAAGGCTACAACTCACATTATCTTTACACACATCGGCATCGTAAACACATAACGTAGGCATGCACCCTTCATCATCGGAACATCTAACTCGACTGCGTGCGGTGGCGTGCAGCATGCTATTAGGTGAACTATAGAACGATTGTCAGGCGAATGAATGACTGAAGCAATCAAATCAACAACTAAATCACGGGAACAGACACGATGCGAATACATACGTCACGGTTGTAATGCTCTGAGGGTTTGGTGTGAATTAGTGTGGGTGGTGATAAGTTGGTGTCTTGGTAGTGATACGATTAGGTATTTCATGGGTTGATGATCAATTTGAAACGTAAGATTTCTCTGACCTGGAATCAAACTTAACCGCATTCTTAAACTTACATCATAATGGAAAATAACATAGATAACATCACGCTTGTAATCAATTAAGGGTTGGGCAGAGGTGTCCCTAAAAGCACGTCCACATTTTGCCAGTTATGTTTTAGTTCCATGTAATATGGGGCGAGTCTATTGCCATCAACCGGGCGCAAGTCCAGAATCTGTGGTTGCTACTGAGAAATTCCTGATATAATAGAAAACCCAAAAATACATTGTCCGATCCCGGAACCGAACCAGAGACCTCATGGTGAAGAGTTGTGCTTGCAGTTGATTGAGGCAGTAAAGACAGGCAGGCCAATGGGGAAAAACATAAAAATATCTATTTCTTTGGATAACCATAACACAAAAGTGAACGTGTACCAGTCTACATTTTAAAACTATTTTCCATAGAAATGTAGAGATTAAATGCCTTCACTTATGTTACAACAGCCTGCTCACACCGTGCCACCCTAGCCAGCCAATGACAGCTAACCATAACCATGCCACTCTAGCAAACCATAGCCTTGCCACTCTAGCATACCATAGCCTTGCCACTCTAGCAAACCATAGCCATGCCACTCTAGCCAGCCAATGACGGGCAACGACTCGCGAGCCAATCACAGTCAAGCGAAGACACCGCCATAACTACCGGATGCCTCCGGTGGGGATATCAGTCTATATAATGCCCTGTAAGCTCAGTTTCGAGGTCTTGTCGCGCTCGATTGTGAAACCTGTAAGTCGAGACTCTGTCCGAATAAAATAATGAATCAGTTCCTGTCTATTCTTTACCACTGTCGTAACAGTCAGAAGTGGGATCGAATAAAAAAAAAACCTACGATAAAACGACTCTCTGCTACTTAAAAGTCAACGGTCACCTACTGTGGAGGACGAGGTCAAAAATTCAAACGAAGAACGTACGTCGATGCACACCGCCTGCAAGGAAAATATTGTCTCCCATCCCAGTATCACAAGGCACAAATTGAAAAAGCGGGTGACAATCTGGATGGAACACGAAGCGACTACCCTCAGTATCGCATCGTTCATTCCATAATTTGACCTTGAAAAAGAAGACTGCGGCCAGTAACCACCTGTGAGACACTTTGAGTTACAAGAAGTATCCATCTCTCTGCCAGCAACGGTTCTACGGTAAATTAAGACTACCTAAAGGTTGTCAACAGCAACCAAGGACATGGAAGGAAGGAACCGACCTACTTCACGCTGAGAGCTGCCAGGAACCATGCATAAATAACAAGGTCAGTAAACATGCCAATATTTGCCAAATTAGCCAAATGCCATTAGCCAAATATATAAGCCAAATGTGTTTTACCATGGAGTGCCCCATGAGTTGATAATTATGCGAATCGTAGACAAAATAATTTGGTAAGCCCGATAAGTAAATCTAATCTTAGTCAGTTAATCTGTATAATATTATCCCGGTACGAAAAAAATATGTTTTACGAGTAGGTACTAGTTGTGTACTAAAGAGTTGAGAACTTAAAATGTACATATTTAGTTCAAGTGCGCATTAGATTATCCAACAATAACAATTCCAAAGTAAATCATGTAGATCAGATACTTATAAATAGCTACAATAATTTTATTAAACTATTATCAGAGATATAGATAGCATTCCTGGGCGATCTCTTGCTACCGCCAGCCGATATTCAAACAGTTTTAGACTTATTGGATAAAGTTCTTGACAGATTGAAAACGAGGAACTTAAAATTAAATATGAGGAACTGCTAATTTTTACATATTTCTTAATTAAGGTATAATACACACATGAAGACCATGCAGATTAATGTCTGAGATGGTCTTTTGAAGAAAGCACCACACAGATTTGAGTGGACCCGTCCAGTCTGTCAGTCAGTCTTTTGTCTGATAGCACCAGTAGTGTGAAAGAACAATTGAAAACCGAAGATTTCATAAATCTCCTGAGAGGTCTATTGCCCCATTTTAACTTGGTTTTTCTGAGCTGACTTGTAATCACTGTTTTCTTGTTTCCATTGCGGGAGCAATTGTTCCAGGACGGCCGAATGTTACAACAGCCTGCTCACAGCGTGCCACCCTAGCCAGCCAATGACAGCTAACCATAACCATGCCACTCTAGCAAACCATAGCCTTGCCACTCTAGCATACCATAGCCTTGCCACTCTAGCAAACCATAGCCATGCCACTCTAGCCAGCCAATGACGGGCAACGACTCGCGAGCCAATCACAGTCAAGCGAAGACACCGCCATAACTACCGGATGCCTCCGGTGGGGATATCAGTCTATATAATGCCCTGTAAGCTCAGTTTCGAGGTCTTGTCGCGCTCGATTGTGAAACCTGTAAGTCGAGACTCTGTCCGAATAAAATAATGAATCAGTTCCTGTCTATTCTTTACCACTGTCGTAACACTTATCTGGGTACAAATTTTTGCTTGGTTGCTTTACGTTTACTTTGTGAGAATAATCCCTCGAAAATGTATTTACATATTGATGAGTAGATGTGGTCCTATCCGTCGGGTCGAATCAATCATCTATTAGCATATATAATCAAATAAAACCGTAAAGTTTGAATTGTAAATATCGAAAAAGAACAAGTATTGATACTATATTATTCTCCTTTATGGTCCTTTAGTTGATTAAAGCTTTTTTTAAAGGATTTAATTGCACTGATCTTATTTTAATAAATATAAAATAAACTGATTACAAATATATTCCTTGCGGCATTATTACTTTTTCGTTTCGTAATATACTCCAATAGGCTTGGAAAAAAGAGTTGCATTTTTTTTTTGACTGGCCTGTTGGTCTAGTGGTTAGTGACCCTGCTATGCCGGAGGTCGTGGGTTCGATTCCCACCCAGGACAAATGTTTGTGTGATGAGCACGATTATTTGTTCTGTGTCTGGGTGTAATTTATCTATAATATGTATGTATTTAGAAATATATAAGTATGTTTATCAGTTGTCTAGTACCCATAACACAAGCTCTGCTTAGCTTGGGACTAGATGGCGTTGTGTGATAGTTGTGGAATATTATTTATTTATTTATTTATTTATTATTTTGGCGTGTATTTAGGCAGAACATTAACAGATGTTCTGCAATCGTTCATAGGCTACAATAATTTATTTGGCAAGGGAACGTAAGGAAGATCTCAAAAAAGTTAAAATACCTTAAAAAAAAACTCTTAGCTAGCTAGCTCGCTCCTAGCTTTACTAGTTTATTTCCAAGTTAATACAAGTTTAGCGTATAATCGTCCAGTAAAAAGTTTCATAAGTTAAAATTCAGTCGAAGCCAAGTGGTTCTTCTCGCTAACAAGATCTCAAGATGGCTTTCCCATTTCATCCACAAAAGGGCTTCTCCTGGAATATAACAAGGTAACACTGCTTTTGTAAAATATTCAACTGTTGTGAAATTCACTTATGTAAGTAAAATATTTTTGAATAACTATTTCAAGATTCACATTGAGGATAAAACAGTAAAGTTTAGAGTTTTTTTAAGTCGGAAAAGGTTTTTTTTTACTCATTTTAGCTGAGGCTAAAGAACCACCGTGAATGTTAGTATATCATCATCATACATCACAAACTGATTTCGATGAAATTTCTATGGGACCAATCCGAGAGTACATCCTCTCACACAACAAAAATGGTTTCAAATCGATTTTTAAATAATGTAGTTATGAGGGAATAATAAAATCAACCGAATCATAAGAATCAAGTAGGGAATCATAAAAAAAATAAACCGAATTGTGAACCTCCTAGTTTTATTGAAGTCGGTAAAAATTTCCCACTTCTGGAGCAGCTGACGCTCAGAGAACTACTGTCCTATGTTTAAACTACTAATTAGTTTAATTTTCAACCTATAAAAATAGACTATATCAGTGTCAACACGATGGATATCACGAGAAGATTCTTTTTTTTTGTAAATTCAGTGTTAACGGTGGTACCATATGGACTGGTTGGACTAATTACACGGTCTAATAGGTTTGTCTGTCCATCTGTAACTGCGGCTCCGTGGGACGCTCTAGTTAATTAGTGTCCTAACCGATCCCAATGTGATTTATTTAACGTTTAAACAGTTTTAAATTTCGAATTAAGACTTTAGGAGGATTAGGAGAGCTTTTTTAAAGATATTTAAACAGACTAGAGTGTTTTTATTGATAAATTAGATCTTTTGCCAAACTGCAGTCGATTTTCCACCAGAAGTTGTTTGTTTGTAGTTTAGATTATCTTAGACACCTATTGTTTGCTCTAATATTTCAAGCTACCACACGTGTTGGTAGCTTGAAATATTGCATAATGCAAAATAGGATATTGTTATAGTTGATGACATTTATATATTATTTCAATGTCTCGTAACTTTGTAAGGAAATAATAACTGAAAAATATCTGTTAGGATCGCTCAAATATAGAATTTTCAAAGTAATTTTTTTTTGCCAACGAACTGCACTTTAGTGTTTTTTGAATCATGAAAGTTTATTTTGCTTTCAAAGCTAACTTCAATACAAAATCACATTATTTACGTCTTCGACAGCGAAGTAATAAGGGTAGATTTGTCACCTGAACTTCAATGTTCCTTCCACCTGGTGCCTAGAGTGAGGTCTACTGGCAACAAATAATCTTTTATTAACTCACACAATCCATACTAATAGGTACCTATTTTAAATGCGGCTGTTTATTTGAAAACTTTAGATGCCAAGAATAGATCGTTATTATAATACTGATACTGTTAGCCTGCATTATCCTACTGCTGGGCAAAAACCTCTCCCCATAACTTCCGTTGTTTCGATCCAAGGTCGATGTCGACCACTGGTCGCTAGTCTAGTCCTGATCGACCCGCCATTTTCTACGAGGTCTGCCGCGACTCTTTTTCGCTGTGTCAGTGCTCCAGAAAGTGACTTTTTTGGCGTGACGTGGCAAGTCCGGTCCACCAAAATTATGGCAAATAAAAAAATCTATGTCCCATGGAGCTAAATCAATATATCTGTTTTTTTGGTTTTGTCATGAGTGACCGCCATGTCAACAATGATACCGCTCTAATCACTCCACCAACGCTATATTAAGCTTATTGGCTACAAAAGTCTCGTCAGTGATGATGAATTGATCCCAGAACAATGTGATATTTTCATTTTCGAGAACTGAGCATTTAGTGTAAGTTGCTGATGGAAAATCTTGGCTGTAAGTTTTGTTTTTGTGTTGTGTAGTTTTTAGTCTATGCAAGTACTCTCCGTTAGCCAGACGATAGAAATAATGTGACGGAATGATTCGCCCGGACGCCTGGGGGTGTCCCAGCGTCCGGGCGAATCAATCCGACATGCCGCATCCGAGTCATTATGTCGACCGTGCCGTTCGACTGCCTATTTTACTATAACCAAGATGACTATCAAGGTACCTATAATTAATCAATGGTAGGTACTGCCAACATTGAAACCTGGTTTAAATAATTATCAATACAAGAGAAAGGAAACAAATAAACGTAATAAATAAACTTCCCAAACTCGGAAAGAAGAGAAACACCGTAATAGCCTCTTGACAATACATAAATATCCATTTAATTATATTATATTGGTCCCCATGAATAAATCATTTATTACTGTTTTCAATATGTAAGTGGAAAGTCAGATAGCAGTCGATTCAAAAAATAAAAAATAAAGACTGTCTTGAAGGTTTGTGGTTCAAAAAAATTGTTGTCCTCACGAAAATATTTGGGACAAGAAATTATTTGTCACTGTACTGTCGTCCGGGATAATTCGATATTTCCAGTTTGCTGGGCCAAAGCTCGAGAAAACTAGTAAAAAAAGAAAGACGAAATATGGGTGGACACGGAAAAGATCGCCGACAAAGCCGTTAAGCGGACTATGACGAATACGACCGCGTGGCAGCTGCATCGACGAGACAACCGTTCTGCCGAGATCAGGCTATATTCCAGACGGAGAACTTGGTGGCAAATTTCAGCGGACAAGATAAATCGTATTCGGTGGCTAAATGGGCGACCGACATTGATGATAACGCTGAAATATTTCAATGGACGCCCCTACAGACTCTGATAGTTGCTAGAAGATTTCTGACGGGAACTGCAGCCCTGTGGTTAAAATCTGAAAAACCATTCAAAAGTTGGGACGAGCTGAAGGCGGGTTTGCTGAAAGAATTTCCGGATTCGATAGGTAGTAAAACTATACATGAAATGATGGCAGCTAGAAAGAAGAAGAAAGAAGAACGTTGTTTAGACTACCTGTTAGTTATGAAAGAAATGGGAAAGCGCGGCAAAATGCCTGATTATGTCGCCATAAAGTACATCATAGACGGCATAATTGATTCAGAAGTGAATAAAATAGTTTTTTACTGTGTAAAAATACAAAAATCTGATACAAAAAAAAAATAACAATCTCGACAGGGTCAAAATTTGCAGATACATGCTTTCATTTTCTCAAAATGGTTAAAAATAAGTTTGTATGTATAGTTGGCGCCACATAAAATGAACTATGAGGGGAAAGCGGGGGGGGGGTGTTCGCGCATGGGTATACTCGCGCACGAAACTACTAGGCCTATTGTTTTATTTTTGAACTTGCTTTTCGTTTGCGGCATCGTATATTGCATTAGTACGCAGACATCGAAAAATTCATTAAATAAAATATCATAAAACACGTTTTGTGTGTGTTGTAAATGTGTTCAATTAAAACACAATTCTTCTCAATGTAGACTCGCAACATTTTGTTGCCTATGCGGTCCGTTTCATGTATTGTTTTAAATTATCAATAATATTATTATCAGCCTCTCTCTTCCTAGACGAGACGTCATAAATATTTTTTCTCAATTGTTATGTAAAATAATTTCGTAAAATTTTGGTGCGCTATAGTATTTTGAGAGCGACGGACCAATAGCGTACCGCCAAAACTGCAAAAAATAAAAAAATAGTCGCATCGCATTTTTACCGGTACGCTATTTATTTAATTTAATTTATTTGGCTTACCACCATTTGATAGATTGATATTACACAATATACATTTCCGCTTCACGTATTTGCCGAGGCACGGAAAAATCTCGGTATGTAATGATTGGTCACCCATCCACGCAACAACCTAGGCAAACACAGCTTAACCTAAAGATTGAACCGAACAGTTGTTGTTATTAACCCACGAGCTCCTCCCTAACGCTTTCTCTAATCCCCTACTTAATACGGATTTTAATACACCTACAATATTACGTTATAATTACCTTAAAATTCCAATATAACTTCAACGTTTAGACGTAAAAGTCCTGTAATTACTTGTTAAACAAACCACTTTAGTGAGCAGTTATTGGCATGACGTAGTTCCGAATACTATCCTAACTGTTCCCTATAGAATGGACTAAATTAAATAAATATGAAAACAATCTGTAACTTAATACCTATTGATGAAACAACGCTAGTTTAAACGCATCATCCATCAATGTATGTGGAATGCTACAAAATCTAAACAAATGGTGCTTTGATGCGGTGCTCCAAGCGCTGTTGCATTTAGAATGACGCATGGCGTTGTGTGGCATTTATTGTCTTGCTTCTTCTAATTCTTCAGCATTTAGTGCCAAAACTGGTGTCAGAATTTGAATGCCGCACTTCATCATCAAGTTCATCATGATCATCAGCCTGTAATGTTCCCACTGCAGGGACTCAGGCCTCACCGCTATGAGAGGATCCCTCTTCTAGGGAGGAGGCCTGAGCCCAGTGCGGATTGATGCTACATGCCACACATATACAGGTTGTAAATTAACACTTCACACATACGTCAACTAAGCATTCTGTACATCAAACTAAGTACCCCTACGCAAAATTTTTGCTGGGAAACGACTTTTTTTTTGGGGTTTAAAATCTAATTTTACGGTAAAACTCAATGTAGCACTCTTAAAACATTGTGCTAGTGGATGTATTGAATAGTAAAAGGGTCATGGAGGTAATTTAAGTGAAGTAATATCCTGAAAAACTAGTATTTACAAAAACAGCTGTGCAAAATTTGGAACTTTGACCCCCAATATCTTTTTTTTATAGAATCTTCCCAAGTAGGGTCTAGGACAAAAGGGGAGGTGAAAGGTGGGGAGAACAAGTGCCTTTCGTTTGCGTTAAGGGTACTTTTACAACCTTTAAGTCTTCGATTTTAAGTCTTCGTGCCGTGGTGAAATATCTCTCAAGCATGCTGGTTTCATCACGATGTTTTCCTTCACTGAAGCAAGTAATTAGTAGTTTTCTTTCTTTCTTTAACATATTTTAGTATCTTTATTTACGTTATTGTCAGTGTATCGTATACTTTCTAATACTGAATATTTTTTTTGGAAAATACAACCTATTTGTTATCATGTTCTTGAAAATGGCGCTAACGATTTCGTTGAAAGTTGTTGTTGTTGTTTGTGCGTTTACGGGGTTGCAAAATGGATGTAAATAGGTCTCAAATCTTGTGTCTATGTTTAACCGTAAGGTAAAATAACTAAATCAATCATACAATTCGAATAGTTTTTTTTTTCTAATAAGTTGCTTTAAACCAAACAAATCGTGGCAGGAGACATAAACATACCGACTAACACTGTTATTTCATTTCATAAAACTGCACCATTGTATAAAATAACAGGCCATTTAAACTAATAAGTCCACGACAATGGAACAGTCGCTTTTCTTTATAATTCAAATTATGGCGACTATACACAGTCCATAATGTAACAACTCATTTTATGCTCTAACTCGCAGACTGTGCAGTTTCTAGTTTCTCAGGGGGAACTTTATTCTTCAACTGGATTTAGCACATTTATGTGTTGAACGCACCTGAGAGTTTTATTCTGTACACGAGAGTTTGTTCATATTATTGTGATTGTTTGTTTTATCTTGTGCCATCCTAAAAGCAATTTGAGGCAAGCTGCCCTGAGGGTTCCATATGAATGTATGCTTTACTTCCTACTTTCGTATAAAATGTGAGTTTGTAAATGTTATGTATTTTTGGTTCATAATAGAAAAGAATGACAGGAGAAAGGGTAGGCCTTTATCCAGCAGTGGCCGTTTCTCGGCTAAAATGACAAAGAGTTCTTGAGGGTTATTTTTATCTGGTCTAAATTACACAAACGTTTTATGATCTTAAAAGTGTCATGTAAGAATATTATATCATAAAAACTAAAAAAAAGACGACTTTCAGTAACCTATGACTGGTTGTGTTCTCCATAAGCCCTTACACGTAAAGTATGTGCAATTTCTTTTATTGAAACTAGTGAAAGATTCCAGGAAATTATACTGAAAGTTTGGAAGGTTATGTGACACGAAAGTTACTTTTTTTATTCTTAACTATATAATTATGTTGACGCTCATTTAAAGTTGCTCATTTATTTTCTAATGACGTTCTGAACAGGGCCAAAACCTAAATGGATTGAAATGGTAGAAATGTCCATGCTGCTACAAAATTGTTAGCATCACAGCCTTTCACATAAAACGACATATAGGTAAATAATCTAATATTATGTTTGTAAAGTGGAGACAGCGATATCAAGATATTAACTAAATAGTCGATGTTGTTATGTAACAATATCGGTAATCGTATCCGACTCTGTTGGTAAACTATTAAGTGTAGGGTTAATCTAGGAGTTTTTTGGGATAACTCTTGTCTAGACGTTCAATTTTAGTCGCAGCTAAAAGTAAGGTAACATGATCGCTTACTGCCGTACTCAGAGATATTTAATGATTACTTAAGCCGTCACTTAGTAAAGGTTTAACATATTTTTGTATGACAAAACTGTCAAAACCATTACTAAGTGATGGCCTAAGTAATCATTAAAGATCTCTGAGTGCGGCTCAATCAACCTCTACTGAAAAGTAGATTGGAAGTGTAATAATCATAGATTTTTTTGATGGATAAACTACTTATTACTCAAAGCAATAACGTAACATAACAAGTAATAGATAAGCACGGAGAAAAGTCATCACCGTCGGAGTAATTTCGCAACACACGCGGTAATGGCTAGGTACCGTTGTCTATAAGTTCCATTACCCTCTCGTACACCTCCGCAAGCCGCCACGCTAGGCACAGTCACGCGATGTTCACATTACAACGCTGAAAGATTTCGTTTCCACTTACAAAATCACTTTGTATCTTATGTTCTTTGACTTTTCTTTGGAATCTCGATTCTTATTCGCTGGATAAGGATTTACACTCTACTTTGCAGTTTCAAGATGCTTTTAAATTTTAAATGGATCGAGAGTCCGCCAGAACATTTTCACTTGGCCTATATTTTTTTTAATTGATGTTGGACCTTATTTTGGAACCTTCATGTTGTTTCTTTTTTTTTGTTTTAGGTATGTATAATGTGTCAGTGTAATTGGTTTCAAGTAAATTTTCAGCCAAACTTATAACTGTAAACTGTATAATGGGTAAGCAAAACCTGCGCTTCCTCGTCGTCAATGAGGTGACAAAAGATTTTCAAAAAAAAAAAAAAGGTGTTGCTAATGGTACTACCATTTCGCGAGTTATATTATTATATAAGACCCATGTAATCAACGACCGCGACGTGACGGCACGGTTGGTGCAGTGGCTCAAGCAGTTGACTGCTGCGCTATCTGTCGCGGGTTCGAACAAATATTTGTATGACAGATAGTTGTTTCGGGTCTGGGTATTTGTGTATGTGAGTTTAAATGTTTCTGTACGCACCCGTCTACCCGTCACTACGTCGTCTCCTTCTGCGAAGCAGTGATGCTAGCGAAGGAGGTGGCGTAACGTGAGAGGGAGAGAACCTCTCGTCCCAGCCGCCGCGGGAGGCGCTCCGGGCGTCGGGGGTCCCGCGATGACCTCCGGCCACCGTAGACGCGGGCCTGTGGACGGTGAGTGATGGGCTAACTCGCCGTCCGTCCGTCTCACGACGAAAACAGGCCGTGTCGACGGCGCGTTCGTGTTCCACGCGCGCCTCAAAGAGATGTCAGCAACATGGGAGGGGCCCGAAAGGGCCGACGCCTGTCGGGGCCGCGGGTAGTCCACCGGTTATCGCGGCCTCGACACAGAGGGCGAAGAAGGAACATGGGTGGTTTTTAGTCAGTAGAAGTCTGACACTCCCTTTCGCTCTGCCCAAGAGCGGGAGGGGTTATTCGATGATTTTACACCCACCAAAAAAAAAAAAAAAAAAGACCTCATGCTCGGCAGCCGCGCTTGCACACACTAGACCAACGAAACACTCAATCGATTGAAATTCCAAAACATTCCTAAAGCAGTTCTGTACCTCAGAGGTATACAACATTATGTGATAAAACGAAAATTTTACAGGAGAGGCAAAAATGCGCGGAGTGAAACTTTGAATGCAATTTTGACATAGTTGTTTTGAAGATATTGAAACAAATCAAACAGTATTTTTTATTATTATTAGATGGAATTATTATGTATTACACATAGTTACAATAAAGTTAATTCTTATCTGATTTTGTGGACTTGAGACTATTTACCTTGTAACATAAATTAACTTAGGTGTTTTAAGAAAGCATTATGATATCATGCTTTTGTTTACCTCTAAATAAAACATAGGGATGTTATTGGAATTCGGCACCTAGAAACATTATGTCTCTTGTCAGTATGTTGCGTTACGGAATTATTTAAGAATTGGGGAGGGGTTTACTAATAAAATGAAACAAAAGTTACTTCACAAATCTGAAAATCAAATTATTATTTATTTTTAAAAACCAACACAGCTAGTCACATGCTTCAGGCATGCATTACTTCGGTTGGAGCCGGAGCCACGAAAATATTTTGGGATGGCCTTGAATATGAACCTTCGGACCTTTCCAGGAAAAGCTGTTCTCTCTCTGATCCTAAAAAAAAGTTTCTGCCTTAGCTACTTACTTATGCTATTAATTAAAACACAGAAAAACAAATCCAAACTATGCGAGAATTTACCTATTAGGTCGTAGATAACAGGATACGGCATACGACGGCATACGGCATACGGCACGCGGTACGGCATTTTGATTTGATTTGATTTTGATTTGAAAACTTAATCGTTAAAACATACTAAGTATTGGCCAGCAGTCATTGTCAACTGTCAGCTGGTGTTACGTACACCAGCTGACAGTTGACAATGACTGCTGGCCTTTGTTGAAGTCTTCTCGATATTTTCCATTAGAAATGCCAGTGAACAAAAAGGAGGTTGATGGTTGTGCTTCATAATTAATAGCACCGCCGATGTTACGTACTCGAAGGGAGCTACAAGCATGTCCAGCTCTTGACAAGATTTTGAAGATAAAACTTGGTGGGAACGGTGCCAGTCTTGAAAATGGTGATCTTCTCTCTGAGATCCTAAAAATAACAAAATAATATTGTCATGAATTAATATTTTATATTAATGAAACGTTATTTTTTGCGTTATCGGAGCAGAATCTAATTAGTAAATTGATGGATCGCAAGCATCATCATAAAACCTACTTTGAACATTGTGTATCTAACTACCCACTGTGTTTATGTCACTGAAAAATGGAACTTAACACACAGTATTATAGATCAATGACATAATGACAGTTAAAGGAGAATCTACTTGTAGTTTATCCGCGGAGCGGTTTACTCCAATATTTTGTTATAAACTAATGGAAAAGTTTATTGGGGCATAAGTCCCAAAATCACCTACTGGCTATACACCACAGTTATCCTACCAATCATTACATACGGGTCTTTGGTTTGGTGGCCCAGGACCAACCTAAGTACAACCCAAAAGGACCTCGAGAAACTACAAAGATTTGCCTGCGTAGCAATCACCGGCAGCATGAGAACTTCCCCCACTGCCGCCTTACAGGTGATGCTGGGCCTACCTCCCCTACACCTCGTCGTAAGAGAGAAAGCGGCCATAGCGACCTTCAGATTTGAAGTATCCGGCACCCTAAGAAATGATTCTAGAATCAAACACACACGCATCAAAGAAGGTGCAATCAAAGAACAACCGATGATGGCATCACCCATCGACAGAACCCTGAAGACCTACTGCTTCCAAAAACACTACAACATAGAGCTCATAGAGGAGTGGTGTGACTACTCAGGTACAAGAGAGCTAAGGATTTACACTGATGGATCAAAAACCGAAGATGGGACAGGCGTCGGGGTGTTCTCCGACGACCTAAACATTAAGATATCCAAACCACTTGGAAAGCTCAACTCAGTTTATCAAGCAGAGTGTGTAGGTATTATCCAAGCGGCACACGCTATAGAGGCCAGGGAGGTTACGGATACTAATATTCGAATACTCTCCGACAGTGCCTCAGTCCTTCAATCCCTAAAGAGCAATCAGATCACGTCGAGACTGATACTAGAATGCCACAAGGCCCTAGAACGTATCACGGTACTAAATCACAACACGGTAACACTACAATGGATAAGAGGTCACAGTGGATCACCTGGAAACGATGCGGCTGACGAACTTGCCAGAAGAGGATCAAGCACAAAACCGTACGGACCCGAACCCATTGTGCCCATCCCTTTCAAGCAGCTAAGAAGCTGGTTAAAAGACCACACTTGCATACAAGCGGAGGAACGGTGGACCTTGACACCAGGATGTAGGCAATCCAAGGATGCTATGCCATCCCTGGATACAAAGCTGACCAGGCGCCTTCTGCGCCTGGACAGAGACAGCCTGCGTGTGGTGGCGGGGACCATCACCGGACACTGTTAACTAAATAAACACTTCCACAACCTAGGTATCACTGACAGCCCCCTGTGCAGAGCATGCATGGAGGCAGAGGAAACGGTGGCGCATGTGCTCCTTGAGTGTACAGGCGTTACCAAGATTCGTGAGGAGACCCTTGGTACACCAAGATCCCTTGTGGATGCCCTGAGGAGACCGGGAAGTCTGATCTGCTTCTGGAGGGAGGTGGGCTGGTTGGAGTAATCAGCCACCATGGCTCACGCACAATGGTCCACTGCAAGGACTAAGTGCGGAAACCTGAACCCCATAAAGAAGAAGAATGGAAAAGTACTACTTACGTATCACGACACCCTAATATGAGTAAATACTGATACTTACCTCAAGAATCATAAGAAAGTATAATATTCACAAAAATGTGAACTTACCTACTAACAGTTTTTGTCATTGAAAAAAGTATCTTAACACCAAGAAATAAAGATCAATTGCATAAGACGTTTACAGGAGATACTATTGTTTACCTCTCGTTACGTTTTCGCTAAAATATGTTATTAAAACTAATAAAAAAGTACTTACCATATTCTGAAGTTGTATCATGTTGATCTCCGATATTCACTAGGCCACACAGTAATTTTCCGCGTGAAAACATGAGGTTATAACAATTTAAACCAATTTTTAACTATTACGCGGATAGTTTTGCACGCACAGTAGGTCTGTACAACGGCGAACAGACACAAGCGACACGCGGTTCGTACGGGTAACTAGCGCGCTGCGCGCGAGTTTTCGTACAGAGGTAAAGGACATTAACTCCAATGAACAACATTAAGTTCGTGCAAAGCTTAGAGGTAAATAATCTTATAGTCATTTGAGGTCCTATACCCATTAGACGTTAGTGGATTTAATGTCTTATACGATTAGATATTTCTTTTCATAGATGTCATAGGACTTAATGTCGTATACCATTATGTAGAACTGGTTCTTGCGATTTCAATGGTGCAAGAAACATATTTTCAAAAAAAGTGGAGTTACTATTGTATACCTCTGAGGTACAGAGTTTATCTGTTAGAACTACCTACTCTGTCAGTTATATGAAAGGAATATAGAGCTAGGGTCGAAATCTTCTAACGAGGTGGCATTTAGTTACCGAGTGTTGCATATTGAGAACAGTTTCACCCCACGTGTTGTTGTTTGAATACCGTTAGATTTACGGTTTGCATTTAAAGAATAATAATGTTATGAACAGTAGTACTTTGGCCGAAGATTTGCCCTGGATTGTAAACAGATGACACGAATTGTTCAGCGATTTTGCACACAATTATTTGACCCACTAGTATTGGAGCTGCAAACTTCGAAAATATTTATCAGATTTATTTCCTTTATGTATCAGGTATTTGGTGTAATATACAAGTCCGTGATTAGACCTGTCGTACTGTGTGTACCAGAGTGCTGGGCTTTGAAAAAAATGGATGAAAAACGATTGCATGTGGCGGAGATGAGATGTGGCAAAAATCATTATAATTTACCCGTAATCAGCTGCTTAATATTATTATTAATTATTACATTATTAATTATTCTATGTTATGATCATATTTTAAATAATGCTTTTCAATTTATTAATTTATTTTCAATTGAATCTCGTTTATTTTATTATTATTTGACACAATATTACGAAGATTGTTTTACTTTTTTATTTTATTGTTAATTCAATTTTAATTTAATTCAATTTTATACTTAGTTTTGTTTTTTTTTTTTTTAATCGATTTTATAATGTAGATTTATTGCTCACCTTATATTGTGAATGTTGTGCATGCCTGTAAGTGATATATTTACACAGCACAGAAGACTTACGATTAATTGAGACAATCATTGTAAATATTTCGTTGGCTTGCCTTAATAAATAAATAAATAAATAAATAGATGAGAATGTTAAGATGGATGTGCGGAGTGACAAAAATTGATAAAATTTAATAAGGAATGGGTATGTTAAAGGAAGTTTGAAAGTGGCGCCTGTTACAGAAAAAATGAAAGGAAGTCGTCTATCTTCTAAGGAGGGATGAAACGCATGTGACTAAAAAAGTGATGGATATAAATATAGATTGATGGAGAGGGAGAGGAAAGCCAAAAAAAAAGATGGATGGATTGTGTGAAGAAAGATATTAAAAATCAAAATCAAAATCAAAAATAACAACCTTCTTCTGCAGATTTCGAGGTGTAAGTTACAAATAAGCAGTACCTACCTAGATGTTACAGTTTTGTTCGTTAAGTACTTACGTGTTATTACCTAATAATTAAGGATGTTAGCACAGAAACTGATTCACTCTGTTCCCCGTACTAGTATAGACTGTATTACGGTGGAGCAGTTTTCCTCGTTCTGTAATTGTACATCTGTAGCAAACGTGTAACAAAACTACTTAGCATTTCACTACAACAAATAAGCGGTTTAAACAAATAATAGCACAAAGCAAAGCAAAGTGTAATATAACTTAAACTAGGGGTAGGCAAACATAAAATAGTGACTTCTTTTTTTTAAGTTGTAGGTAGACATACAAGTTGACACAGTACACGCAGAATCTTTAGATGGTTAGTTTGTTTACATTGTAGTTATTCATACATAATAATGTTTGTCTATTATTAAAACTAGAGGTAAGACATAATTAGACTAAACTTAAAATTATTTAATTTAAAAATATTAACGGTCAGGTTTTTTTTTTTTTAGAGATCATCTTAATATGTAGAAAGTGTACGTTGTATGAGAAGTGACTTGAAATGTGTGAATGAATGTAAGTGTATGATGCAAGTTTGGTGATTAATTTGTTAACTATTAATTTTAAGTATATTTTCAGTATCATCATAGTTCAATGAGTTAAGAAACTTAAAAATTTCGATTTTACATGTATGACTGTTAAGATTATGAATTTGGATTCGCTTTGAAATTTTGTTATAAATGAATGGTCCCAAGAAATTAAAAAATCGGTTTGCAAAAGAAGTTTTACAGTAAGGCACAGAGTAAACAATATCTTGCCTTCTTCTTGTTGTGTAGTCTGGTGATTTTTTGTGCTGCGTTAATATTATGTCCTTGACCAATAATTGCCTAACTGTTAGAACTGATAGTTCCGAGTATAACAAACAAGTAGGATATCTAAACTTCCTATAACTCATCACCTTAAGAACAGAACGTTGCGCTCTTTCTAAAGCAATAAGAACGGCCTTGGCAGCACCCCCCCAAGCTGTAATAGAATAAGTAATAATGGACTGGCACAACGAACGATACACTAACAATATTAAGGTTAGCGGGCAAAAACAACGGATAGTTTTAAAAATAAATATAAGTTTTCTCACTCGGGAGGTAAGAGAAGAGACCTGTTCTTGCCAGTTTAAATGTTGGTCAATGATCAGTCCAAGGTATTTTAATGAGAATGTTTTAGAGAGCACATGGCAAGAGCAATTCCCCGTCATATTGCATGTGTGAGCCTTTATTTGAATAATGTCAGGAGGTGGTTGACTGCTCTTTATTATGCTAAAAAGTATGTATTTAGTTTTAAGCGTGTTAAGCCACTCCGAAACCAGTCATTATGAACGAGAAAGGGGTAAATGCCACCGTGACGGTTTGCGCCGACCCCAAATAGAACGGGATGAAGATGATAATGTATCAGCTACTAGGTAATGTCTAAATATTTCTGCCTTTTTGTTTCTGGGGGGTTGGGAAATCATCAAATAACCCCTCCCACTCTTGGGCAGAACGAAACGGAGTGGCAGACTTCTACTGACTAAAAACCACCCATGTTCCTTCTTGGCCCTTTATTTTAAGGCCGCGGTATCCCTTACAACATCCCACAGCCCCGACGGGCAAATATTTGTGCCTACGGTCCAAAATAAATAAAACTTAAAAGTCTACGCGATCAAAAGATTTGACCGTATATGGCAAATATTTTGCGATTTCACAAGGGAATCTAAACGTATACTATAGTACTTCCCGTTGACCTAGAGCCGTGTTTGGAACAAACATACATACATACATACATACATAACCTGTCAATTGTCATGTACATGTCCTGTCTTTTGGTTTCGCCGTAGTCGGATAAAAAGTAATGTCTTACAGGACATTTAAGCAAATACGTAAATATGGAGTTTCACAACAAAATACCAACAAGTTTAACAGTCCAACTCGCACGTGGCCGGGATAAATTACAGAATGAATTAATCAGTGAAACATACTAATTAGGTAGATTTATTATAAGCTAAGTAATTATGTGTCGAGATTTCCAAGTTTAATCAAATAAACTTGGAAACCTTGTAAGGCTTTATGTCATTTTAATCAAGCGTGTCTACCTACACATTTTCTCAGACGTGATTTGCAAAGGTTTCCATATAAGTCATTGGTACAGTTTCATAGTTTTTCTTCGACTTTTAGGGAAGGTCAAAATCGGTCCAGCCGTTTCGGAGATTAGCCGTAAGAAACGGACAGACAGAAAATAATTTAAAATAAATTAGTTTTGTAGAAAACATCAGAGCAATATATAATAAATATAATTAGACCATTACAGGCACTTTTAGTGTCATATAAAAACAAACCGAAGCTACAGCCACAAGGCATAGTTTCATAATATTTTATTATTATTATTATTATCATTATTTTTTCATAACATTTTCCATAACTACAGTACTCATGAAAGTACTGTAGTTGCCCATTCCAAAGCGTAAATCTCTATAGGGTAGAATGAGAATGGGCAAGAAACTCCTTGGCAACTCCTTTACAAGTACCGTATGTTTGTATATACTTTCATATGCACAGTAAAAACATTTATTATGAAATAACAAACATACACTTCAATTTTATTTTATTGCTTACAAATGATTTTTACAGATCAAGTGGCCAATACTCATTAATATGATCGTCTGAGAGAGGTGCGGCGCGCGACGTGCGGGACGCGGGCCCCCGGCCCACTTCGCTACCGATCTCTGACGACGACGGCGCATATTTCTTTAGTTTGCCAATTTTTTTGTACCTATTTTTAGATTATATTATTATATTGTAAATTACAGTCCACTGCTTTTAAATCAAGTCCTTAGTTAGGTCCCTAACAAATGGTCCTTCTAACCGGATCTGAACCAGTGACCTATGGAAATATTTTCCACACAACAACATTAAATGTCGTTCTGAGAAAGACACAAATAATGCTTGTTTCCAATATCGCATTGCGTTTCTAGTAATTCAATAGATTCTAAGTACTTAAGCTGGGTCAGCGTTCGGTTGTACGAACTATAACAGCAGAAATTATTGTTTCTAATAAAAATACATTTCTGAAAACTAAAGATACTGATTTTGTCAATGTTCACTGTTCACTCTCAATGGGCCTTTAGCCCTAGAGAGATAACCTACGTCGCAGAGGCGCCTGCACGGGAAACATATTGCTATAGCTTTTTATCCGATGCGTGTATTTGTTTGTCCTTCTGAACCAACTCAGTCGTCGGTTAGCCCTTTCAAGGGATAGCTGTTTCCATGCTGTAAATTCTATAGTTTTGTCTAAATGACGAGTCTGTGCGCTCGCGAGGCGTATGGTTATCTTTTGTGAAACTTGAATTGATTAATTTGCACTGGTAGTGATGTTGAAATTATTTTTTTTGATGACAGATATTTTTTTTTATACTTATTATTTTGTAGTCAAACAGCTTGTAAGCGTATGGTTATCTTTAACGTCTGCCGCGGTATGGTTATCTTTCTAGGGTTAATGAACACGCAGAGAAAACGTAATATATTTTTACTGTCAAAATATCATTAGTTCAATGTAAATGTTGAGTAACTATTGTACAGGAAATTGGCTATTTGACTACTGTTTAAATTTGAAATGTTATGTTATAACACTATGCGAGAGAAAAAAAAAAATCGATCAAAAATTGGTGTAGCTACATGCTTTAGAAGTTTTTGGTGGGGGCATTTTCTATCCTTGTCGCTTGTCGCGCTCTATCTTTTTCACTTTTTCACACATCGTGTTATTTCTGTTAGCTAGTATAACATAACATTTTCGTGTATTTTTAACAGTAGTCAAATAACCAATTGTGCGTATTTCCTATTTTGTAAAAGTTCCAATGAAGTTTTTGTTAACTTCGAGCGTTCAGACATACAAAAATATATTAATTAACCCTTAAACCCTACCCTGGGGTCCTGGGCGCTTTGAACATTGAAGTTTCGTAAATAATTTAGCAATAACAAAACGCACGTTGGCGCCATTTTAGGTAATGTCATAAATTGACACCGGCCGGCTATTCGTCAGTCGTGCAAATGCACAGTTGATGTACAGCCGGATTTACAACGACTCTCGGGTCCTCCAGGACCCCTGGGTAGTAATAGTGTACTATTTTGATTTTTTTGTTAGGCTTCCATTGTGAATGTTATCTGGTGTTTTCGCTGAATATTTTTGACTGGTAAGTACAGTAACTAGCTAAAATTTATTATTACAGTCTTGGTTCATTTTTCAAAGAACAAGAAAATGTTTTTTTACGATGCACTATTCAATGTTGTGGTTTTGTTATTGTTTTAGTATCAAATACTTTTGCAAGATGGATGAACAGATCTCCATTTGGTTGCATAAAGACGATGATGAAGTTGAAGAGGTATGTGACGTCATGGTTCCTGACCTACAAAGTGATTTAGAAGAAGATGGAATAATTGAAGACTTTCGTGCAGTATCTGAATCCGATCATTGCGATGGTTCGTCTTCGGAGGATGAGATTCCATTGTCTAACTATGCATCAGCTAATTTTCTTCGTGTATTGAGTGTTCCTAGAGGGTTGAAGGGCAAAGACGGTTTCCGATGGACAGGCGAAAAACCAGTAAGGTCTAAAATACCACAAAGAAATATTTTGCTTCATCCTCCAGGGCCGAAAGGTGCAGGTCGTCAAATATCAACAGAGGTAGAGGCATGGAGTCTGTTTTTTACTGATGAAAAGCTAGATGCAATAGTTACCTATACAAATGCTGAGATTGTTAGACAGAGACTAAAGTACAAGAAAGACAGAGTTGTGGAGAATGTGGGTGACGAAGAAATTGAAGATGCTTCAAGTACCATCACTGATTCCGTGCGTCCTTCTTTTGCCAAGAATACTAATGTGATGGAGACCAAAGCTTTATTTGGGCTCTACTACTTAGCAGGAGTTCTCAACATGAACCATGTCACCACCAAAGAATTATTTGACAAGAACACAGGTGTTGGCTATTTTCGTGCTACCATGACTCAAGCAAGATTTGAGTTCCTAACAAATTGTTTGCGATTTGATGAACGTTCAACCAGAGAAGAACGTCGGCAGAATGATAGGCTGACACCGATAAGGGACCTGTTTGATCATATCGTCAGTGTTTCTAATCAGGTGTACAGTCCGTCAGATTGCTGTACATTGGACGAAATGCTATTGGGTTTCAGAGGAAGATGTATATTCAAGATGTACATACCAAGTAAACCAGATAAATACGGAATAAAGATCCTGATGTTGTGCGACTCTAAAACAGCTTATATGCTGAATGCTTTGGTATATTTGGGCAAGGATTCGGCTCCTAGAAACATTCCATCTGCCCATTACTACACAATGACGTTGACTGAGACAATTCATGGAACAAACCGAAATCTCACTTGCGATAACTGGTTTACTTCAATACCAGTAGCAAAAGAATTGCTACAAAAGCAAGTGACGATTGTAGGTACACTGCGAAGAAACAAGCGAGAAATCCCGCCTTCTTTCATTGAGCTGAAAGACCGTGCTCGTAATACAGCAAAATTTGCTTATTCTGATGAGCTTACTCTTTTATCATACTGCCCGCCAAAATCCAAACAGAAGAAAATAGTTCCCTTGTTGTCAACTATGCATACAGATGCGGATCCTGACGCGAGAAACCAAATACCAGAGATGGTAGATTTTTATAACAAGACCAAATGCGGCGTGGATTTAATGGATCAACTTTGTCATCGTTACAGCGTATCCAGACGAACGAAAAGATGGCCAATGGCCATTTTTTATGGTCTTCTGAATATAGTGGGCGTTAATTCGTATGTCTTACTGAAAATGGCTACCAATCAAACCCAGAAAAGACGTCATTTTCTGAAAAAACTTGCCATCCATCTTATTACCCCTCAAATGGAAGAAAGATTCACATGGCCAACTTTGCCTACCCATCTCCAAGTTCTTCTAGGAGGTATCTTGGAAAAGAAACGTCCATTGGTAGAACATAACCCTATTATGCCCACAAAAAAAAGATGTGTGGTCTGTCCAAGGAACAAGGACCGAAAAAGTAAAATTAGGTGTGGCATGTGCCGAAACCCCTTGTGCAGGGAACATACCCAGGATATATGCCAGGAATGTCTGACAAAGAAAGTTTAACTAGTGTTTATTGTGTTTGAATAAGGCTGATTAACTACTGATCTCAATAAAAAATAGATGTTATTAAAATGTTGTTTTATTTCTAAAATATTAAACCAAAATGTATTGGGGTTTTCCTGGACCCCAGGGTAGTAATAGTGTTTCTCCAGGGATGGGTAGGGTTTAAGAGTTAACAAACGAACTTTGTTATAATTATGCGTGAACCATAAAATTAACCATGTTTATGTATTAAGTTAGTTTAATGTTGTTGATGTAGTTCATAAGTGTTTCAACATCCGGACAAACCTATTGAGGTTTTTGTGATGTTTTTGTGTTTACATTTTGTTTTTATCTTTATTTAATAAACAATAAAAAAAAATAAAAAAAACTGCTAAAAATATGTCGAATGATTTTTTTTTTTAATAGAGCACTTACTATTTATTAGCAAATAAAAATTAATGTTTTTTTTGTGGGCTTAGTACTCTTACATTGTAAATCAATAACTACATTCTCGATAAGAGTGAACAAAAAGATAACTGTATCTTCTGAGCCCTCGACAGAAAACAGACATCATAAATCGTTCAGTCATCTGCCCGTAGTGCTGCAGATCAATTGCATTTATACTTAAATATACAGACAACTGGTTATTTAGTATGGTTTGCTATCATTTCTAGTTTGAACAACGATACGAATGCTGAATTTAATGGGGGGAATGATGGCAGCCACTGTTGAAATAGGTTTGATAGGAACAAAAAAGGAATAAATGATAGCGTGACAACTGACAGGGCTGAATGGAAGAAAAAAACTGGTTGCTTGCCGACCCCTAAAAACATGGGATAAGGGCAGGAAGATCCGAAGCGGGAGACGCTCCGGGCGTCGGGGGCCACGTGACGGCTTCTGGCCACCGTAGACGCGGGCCTGAGGACGGTGAGTAAAGGGCTAGCTCGCCGTCCGTCCATCTTATGACGACGACGGGCCGTGTCGACAAGGCGCCGCAAGGGCCGACGCCCGTTGGGGCTGCGGGATGTTGTAAGAGATGCCGCGGCCTCGACATGAAGGGCTAAAAAGGAACATGCGTGGTTTTTAATCAGTAGAAGTCCGACACTCCCTTTCGCTATGCCCAAAAGCGGAAGGGGTTATTTGATGATTTCCCAACCCCCATAAAAAATATGGGCAGGAATTTCATGATGACTGTTGAAGTAGGTTTCTTAGCGTATTTTGCGGTGTAGGATGGTGAGCCATAATCTGTGGGAAAGCATAATATGGGGGCTGAACCGTCCATTAATCACTTTCTTTGGCCTGACCGAGGTTAAACAAAATCCAGAACAATGAATTGAGTATTTTAAAGTGTCTTGCCAACGCCGTACTATCCTAAGTGGTGGATACAAGCATGTAAAAAGTTATCAGCTTGCACGTCGTGACTGCTGTTACTGTACTGTTATTGTTTCCTTCAAATGTATAAATATTTGTTATGCTTTACCTAAATGTTCATTGTCTTTATTTGTTTGTCATTTTGTGTGCACTATGTTCCTATTAGAGCACCACGTCAAAATATTGATTAGTGCTCAGATGGGAATAGCTCATCATGTCCTTGCGTCAATTAACCTGCCATCTCAGTCTTGCTGGTTTTAAAAGGAAACGAAATATTAGAAGCAACAAAATTTCGCTGAGAAAGCCGCTTACTTACCGTGCAGTGCTACGATACGACCACTTTTGTTGAAAATGTTGATCAGAAGCAGTAGTTAGAACCATTTGGTTCCTTCTACTTCAATCATTGTTTCGGCAGTATTGCCTCCAATCAACCATGTATTCTGTGTTATTATTTCCTAGAACTGAACCTCTGTAAGCAAGCCTTTGTATCCGAGATGATAGAATTCGATGTCAAAAACAATACGCGCAACGAAATATTCGAGATTCCATGTATTCTGTGCTTTATAGCGTTTTTTATTCCTGTTTTCATTCACAGCTGAATAAATCAATCATAAATATTAAGTATTTAAAATAGACTCATAAAACTTTATTGTATGCTCTATTCAATAAATAAATTACAGTTTTTATTCAAAATCAAAAATCAAAACAAAATCAAAACTCATTTATTCAAACTAGGCTGATAATCAGCACTTTTCGAACGTCAAAATTTACTTTACTTTACTTATTTACAAGAGACAGTCCCCCAAAACGCCCCCCCTTCGACACTTCCTAGTGTTTTTGCTGGAAAGAAGAAGTGGCGGAACAAACTCCCCAGCACACATCTGTCTGTTAGGTTGGTTAGAAGAACCAGACTCGATACAATAGTAAGGCAAGTATAAAAAAGTATATAATAATAATAAAAAAAAGACATAACATATCAGTAAACTAATCTTGGAGAAAGAACATAAATAAATAACAAACATTGTCTTGTGTTCAACTCAGCGACCAACTGTTCTTACCATTTAAGTAGTCGTTAATGGAATAGTACGCTTTTAAACAAAGATTAGATTTTACTTTGGCTTTAAACGCATTAAATGGCAAGTCTAGAAAAGAAGATGGCAGTTTGTTATAAAATGTTATACCAAGCCCGACGAATGAATTATGAACTTTGTGAAGCCGGTGAAAAGGAGCGCGTAGTTTATGCTTATTTCTAGTGTTAAAGTTGTGAATATCACTGTTTTTAGTGTACAGGTGGATATTTTGTTTAATATATAAAATGTTGGCAAAGATGAACTGAGAAGCAACAGTGAGGATACCAATCTCCTTAAAAAAATCTCTAAGAGAAACTCGGGCACCCAGCTGATAAATTGCACGAACCGCTCGCTTCTGCAGAACAAATATATTTTGAATATCAGCAGCTTTGCCCCACAGCAGAATACCGTATGACATAACGCTGTGAAAATAACTGAAGTAGACTAACCGTGCTGTATCAACGTCAGTGAATTGTCTTACTTTTCTGACGGCGTATGCGGCTGAACTTAGCCTTCCCGCTAGGCTTGATATATGTAAACCCCATTGTAATTTTGCATCTACTGTTATGCCCAGAAATACAGCAGAGTCGGCAGTTTCCAGCTCCTGATTGGCGAGGATAATATTGGGACCCAGATTTCTAACATTGGGTAAAGCGAACTTAACTATTTTAGTTTTCTTGGCATTAAGAACAAGGTTGTTTATTGTGAACCAATCCGTGACCATTGATAGCGTGCTGTTTACGTCGTCAAAATCGTGTCTATTCCTATCTACTTTAAAGATAAGAGAGGTATCATCTGCAAATAGTACAACGTCACAAAAACCCTTTAAATAGTATGGTAGATCATTAATATAAACCAAGAATAAAAACGGACCCAGTATTGAACCTTGAGGTACACCTAGCCGAACCGGTAGCCCGGAAGATTTCGCGCCATTCACGTCTACACATTGGAATCTATTTTGCAAATACGAATCTATCACATTTAGGGCATCATTTTGAACACCGTAATAACGCAGTTTCCGTAAAAGCGTGTCGTGATGTACGCAATCAAAAGCTTTAGAGAGATCGCAGAAAACACCGATTGCATTTTGCGCGTTCTCCCATGCGTCAAATATGTGTTTCAACAAAGCAACACCTGCATCCGTAGTCGAACGACCCTTTGTAAAGCCATATTGATCATTATGAAGGAGATTATTTAAATTAAAATGTACTAACAACTGTTTGAGAATTAATTTTTCAAAAATTTTGCTAAAAGCAGGTAAAATAGAAATTGGTCTAAAGTTACCAATATCGTTTTTACTGCCTGATTTAAATAGAGGGATGACTTTACTGCTCTTCATAAGGTCAGGGAAAGTCCCCAAATCGACGCATTTATTGAATTCATTCACGGTAGGGACTGAGATTGCTGAAATCTCATGTCTGTCTATTGATTACACCAGTTCATAACATAACATCACGCCGGGGATAATCACATGTGAACCACTGAAAAGTGAAAAATTAAAACTATTTTACAAAAAATCAGTAGCTGATTTTTGTTCTAAAGTTTATTTTTTAGTTTTTTGTGCTTTATTTTTTGTTGAAGTCGGTTTTATTTTTTGTTAAAAAGTTTTTTTATAACATGTTTGTATTATTTCAGTTCTATTTATAGAATGCTATTTTATAAAACTTGGCAGACGTCGTCCTGCCCGGACAGCAGCGCCAGCGATCAGAATGGTTTAGATTCACTCACAAATAATCTCATCCAAATCGGTCCAGCCGTTTAGGAGGAGTTCGGTCATATACACACGTACAGTAGAATTATACAGGGCGTCCCATAGCTATGCCACATGGAGGGAAAGTACCTTAAATATTGTAGATAGAACATTTTACTGAAAGAATACATTATTTGAATTTTAAAAACAATTTAAACTGCATTCATTGATATTTAAATAATTACATGGTTGAACTGGGAATCGAACCCGTTACACGAGAAAAATAATTACCCTGTAGCTTTATGATACCGATCGAAAGTCTTCATCATAAGGATTTTTTTTGCCAACAGAACATAGTATCATAAATAAAAGGAAGACCATGAATTTTAACATTTGCCGGGAAATTTTGTTCAGAAAATTGAATAGCTGACATTGCCGTAAGGACATACAACTGACATTATCATAAGTACCTATTACTAATAAATGTACCCACTTGAGAAGTACGCATCATTTCCCTATTATAATTTAAGTGCATGATTAAATGATAAAGAGATACGTAATTAGTAGGTACGTGGTTGTATGCAACAAATCGAGCCGTATCCTGAAAGACGCGTAAACACAAAAACATAACATTAGCCTTACAATGGCACCGCGAAAGATATTCTGATAGAAATACACCATCTCGATTTATTATGAAACGGTTGGTGGATAATCTGCTAAATTTGGGACGTTTCGATCAGCGCATTCGATAACGGGTTCGATTCCCAGTTCAACCATGTAATTATTTAAATATCTATGAATGCAGTTTAAATTATTTTTAAAATTCAAATAATGTATTCTTTCAGTAAAATGTTCTATCTACAATATTAAAGGTACTTTCCCTCCATGTGGCATAGCTGTGGGACGCCCTGTATATATAAATAAGAAGATAAAGATAAATAACTATACGTGTTTTTTATTTGCTGTGAAATCATGTGAATAGTTCCGTGTTTTTTTTGTTTAGTTTATTGTAAGTAAGTATGGTTATTTTGAATTGGCTTGCAATTAATCGTACTATCCATATCTGTTAAACATTTGGTAACGCTTCGATATATTGCAACAGACGGGTTTGGTGTAAAATATCCAATTCTGGGCTTTTGTCATCTTTCGGGTAAACCACAAGAAGTAAGTATAAAGGTATTTTGCAAGAAATAAAACATTATTTATTTTAAGAAAATTTACCTATGTCCTGAAACATTCTAAAGGTCTAGAAAAAATAATTGCTCGATTATCGATAAAGAGGAAAAAAAAATCAAAAAATGAACTTAATGGACATAAGTAAAGCTAACCTGTTGAACGTCGCCGTCGTCGGAAACACACGAAACGTTTTGAAAGCGATCGCCATTCGTCTAGGCCCTCTAGCTACTCAGCCCCTTGCCTAATCTTTTCACTACAGTATAATCTATTTCCGTCAAGTCCATTCTGACACGTACGGCTGCCCATGGCGCTATGCATGTTCATTGCATGCGGCACAAAGTCTTAATGTCATTAGGTTGGCAGTCCGGCGGCACCTCGTAACAAGCTCTGGAATACCTCACATTTAACCCGGATAGGCATGTAGATTTAAATCATAGATAGACATTGTACTGTGTCAGAAACTGTTGAAAAAAAAAACTTTTGCCTTTCTATTTCGTTGATAATGGCATTACAATAGTAATGTCTCACTTACTCATGGTGCACAATCGACTAAAGTACCGCCACCATCACCAATATGTATATACACTTATTATACACGTTTAGAAGCATGGTTGCTTACTGTATCGATTACATTTTCATGTTAAGTAATTAAACTAATATTTTGGATACCACATTATCGTAAAGTGTCATAGTGGTCGTATCTCAAAGCTGGAATCGATATTTAGAGTTCGAATTATCGAGAGCATACATACTTTTGCTCGTTACTGTAAAATGAGGGCCACATCTATAATTTAAATCCACGACCCGGGTACAATATCCGGATCTTATGACGTCTGTCCAGGAGTACTACGTCAGCTTCACGTCTGCAAGCTAGATACAATTTCACGCTTTGTCAAGTTGCAAAATTCATTGCGAAATTCTAGTTTCATTCAGATCCGGATGATGGTTGCAGCTTGTGTTTAACGTTTAAATGTTACATGTCTCCTGTTACAGTAAATGGACGGTTACCATACCGCTGTTATATGCTTTAGACCTTTAATGTGATTGTTTGCATCTTGGACTACTCTTCATTTGGTTATTGTATTGTTTGCTTGTTCCTACAGCTACTATAATGCACGATATGATTGAATCAACCATAGCAATGAAACAATAAAAAATATTATATTATATACAATTTTATTGGTGACCCTATAAAGGGTGCAAAAGTACCCTTTACGTAAACGAAGGACACTTGTTTTTCCCACCACTGCGATCATTATTTGGTTCTAAACCATACCTTTAGTTACGGAGATATTGAGGGTTTAAAAAGTATCAAATTTTGCGCAGTTGTTTTTGTAAATAATAGTTTTTTAGGCTATAACTTTACTTAATTTAGCTCCATGACCCGTTTACAATTCAAAGTATCCACTAGCACAATGTTTGAGGAGCCACAGGACTAGCACATTGAGTTTTACCGTAAATGTGATTTTTGACCCCAAAAAAGTCGTTTCCCAGCAAAATTTTTTTCGTAGGGTTACTAAGTTTGATGTATAGAATGCTGGGTTGACGTATGTGTAAAGGGTTAATTTACACCCTGTATGCTTCGATGTTTTCGCGACCTACCTAAAGTTAATTAAATAATTCGCTTCAAATAGGGTATTTCACCAAAAAAAAACAATTATTCCGTCTGTTAGTTTATCGAAAAATATTAAATACGTGTTTTTTGTTTTAGGTATCAAATTAAAATAAGTTGACGAAAATAAAACGTATCAAAGATCATGAGTGGGAGCTTTTGACGTCACATGACTTGACACGACTTTTCGAAGCACTGTATCGTTTTTATCTATTGTTTACATGAAAAAAGAAAAAAATCCGTCTCCATTATTTTTTGGAAATCTATATCTAACGGACTAATCTCTTTTTTTTTAAATACCCTATTGAAACTCCATCTCCCCCGAGGAGCTCGTGGCTTAATAAGAACTGCCACTCGGGTCGATCTTTAGGTTAAGCTGCGCTTGCCTAGGTCGATCTGTGGATGGGTGACCGCCCATTACATACCGAGTTTCCTCCGTGCATCGGAAAGCACGTTAAGCTGTTGGTACCGGGTGCCATATATAGATCTTTGGCAGTCGTTACGGGTAGTCAGTGACCTGAAAGTCTGACATCCAGTCTTACCAAAGGGTATCGTATTACCTAGTATTAACTGGGTTGTGGAGGTCAGATAGGCAGTCGCTCCATGTAAAATACTGGTATTCAGCTGCATCCGGTTAGACTGGAAGCTGACCCTAATATAGTAGTTGGGAAAAGGCTAGGCAGATGACCCTATTGAAACTCCCAACAACTTTTGTAAAATCATTTTACAATTACTTTTCTGTTTGTAATGCATACGAAAATATCGTTTCAGTAACACATTCAATTACATATATATATATATATATATATATATATATATATATATATATATGTGATTGAATGTGTGTATATTTATATTTATATATATATATATATACTACTGGTACTGGTGTACTTTGAGCCCAGCAGATGTCCAATAAACATTCCTTTAGTTCGCTTCAAATTATTATACTTTTTTTGGGCGCCCGTAATGACTTCCGAATACAAGAGCATTTCATCTCACGTGAGCTGGACGGATCAAAGTTTTTTTTTTTTTAAACGTGGGGCAACCCACACTAGGAATTTCTCCTGTATCGTGGGTGCGTTCACAAACATTTAAACTCACATACACAAATACCCAGACCCGAAACAACTATCTGTAGGTCATACAAATATTTGTTCCGTGCGGGAATCGAACCCGCGACTCGCTGCGCAGCAGTCCATTGCTTGAGCAACTGCGCCAACCTTGCCGTCAAAATACATATTAAGTATATATGTTATTTTACTTGAGGGACTACATGTAGATAAGTAGTTTATTTTAGGTTTATCTCTGTTTAACGAATGCTAAACATGCTAAGTATTTAAGAGGTCGGAAATAAGGTCTTACAAAATACTAAATCAATGATTTTTTTGTTAATCCTTAAAAAAAAACAAGTTAAGTCTTTGTTATGAAATTAAAGAACACCTACCAATTCAGCGTTAACACTTTCAGAGAACAAGCTTAAGTTGAACATTGGAAATTTCACTGAAAATGTCTCATTAAAAATGCCAAAGCTGGCAAAGAAAAGTGGATAATCTGTTTGGCGTCCGGCGAATATTAAAGAAGCCGACCAGTTCGGAAGGAAGGTCGTTTGATGAGATCAAAGGAGTTCCACGGCTTTACTAATAGACCTTTGCATTTTGATGGAGTCCCAAATTCACCTTTGTCTAAAGATTTGATGGACAATCCTGTCTGTTCAAACCCGTTTGTTATCCATTTTGTTTCGAGTGTCATTTCTGTTGGTCAGGGATTTGGGTCATTTGATACGTACCTACCTTTTCGTCTATTCTTAGTCGGTTTATCATATTTGTTATTGCTTGTTAGTGATCTATAATTCAGATAAACCGTGGGTGGCGAAATAGGCTATTGTGAAATTTCATGAATCATTTTTTTATTGTAAACAAGTTCTTTTTCCAACCTTTTACTTGGGTTTTTATGACTATAATGTTTGACAGCATTAGTCATAAAAAGGTAATAATACATCTTGTTTTTGTTCAGTAATTTATTCTTCATGTCATTCCGTTACCAGTAATATATTTGTGACATGCGTTACGTAATAGACATTTTTTATTCATTTTGATTATACAAATAATTTAATCAAAAAAGCAAACTTGCGAACAACAACGTTAGAAAAATGTCAAGAAAATGCAATATCTAAAAAACAATTTCTTAATTGTTCCAGAAATTTGCAATTAAAATACTTAGATCTTCAGACATCCAATTTTCCTCGCACTAATTGTATAAGTTTAAATCTTTTTCGTAAAAATACAAAGTGGTTGAGCTCGGTTTTTACATTACTGTTCTTGGCCCCTGCACTTATGATTGAGACTTTCTAATGTGCCAGACTTGCGTGTTCATTGCCGCAGCAGAAAGAAGTGGGGGCGGGAATTCTCTGGAAAGACTGAAACGTAGAGCGAAGTGGAAGGAATTGTCGCTTTTCTTTTGTAGAGGTGGGGCATGCCAGGCACGCCTCCCGCCGCCAAGGCACCATGAGGGTAGTTCCGGGAACTTTCTAATAGTTTCCCCGAGTTCATTGTACGGGACAATTTGACTTGTTTTAAGTTTTTATTTCTAAAACTCGATTTGTAGTTTGAAAAGACTACAGATATTTAATTTAAAATTTTGTTTTCGCAGACAATTTCCTATGGGAACATAATCATATCGTATGACAACAATGTATTTTTTTAAATAAACCTGTAGTGCTTTTGAAAAAAAATCTTGATCATACACATTTTTCGAGGAACCTAAGATTAAGTATCATGATGATCCTAGAACGTCTATGCCTAGAATTCAATGGCTGTGTGAGCTGTCAGGTCCGTTTGCAGAATAGATTTTAATTATACCTATCTATGATTGATTCATCTGTTTCGTTTTAACCACATCATTTAGAATCGAGTATACTTTTTTGCTTGCCAAAATTGAAACAACTGTGTTACAAAATCACTAATTTTATGGTTATAATAATGACGGTCTTATCTATTAGACAACCTTTGGATGGACTGTAAAGACATAACATAGAAAACGAGTCACTTATTTATGGACTTAAGTAAAGAATAGGCTTATGATATCAAGTTACCTAATTATATTGTTTACGTGTACCAAAATAGCGTATCGAAGGACGTAAGGTCTAGGTACTGCCTACGAAATCTGTTCTACGAAGACAATATAATAACATGATATCAAATCACAATATATTCGTTGAGTGGTTTTATATACTTATTTACCAAAATAATTTTACTATCAAAAAGTTTTTATTTAGTTTTTATGTCTTAAAATATTCTTCCTGACCTTGTCATATTCTATTTGGAGTCTGTGTAACGTTATCTTCTTCCATTTTTGTTGGTAAGACGCCACGGCATCATTTACTCCTTGTTCTTTCTCACAATGAATAACCTAACCCAGCCATATTTATATATAATCTTAAATATATATATATATATTTGCTCTTTTAGTCCTTCTCCATCCATAAACATTTATGTCTCAAAATAACACAGTCTTGTGTTTCAATTACTAACAAAGATCATAATAAGAAAGTCATTATTTTCTTCATCTTGTTACTTGTTATTTCGGTTATGCTTACGAACCATCCCATGATCGTGATTCGATACTTACTAGACAACTTACGTACCTACGGTATATATTTCTTTTCATTAGTGTACTGGAGATCAAACAGAAAGAAGAGAACTACCTTACCTCGTATAATTACTTAATTAAAAGGATGCTTTATTTAATATGGAGAGGCAAGAAGAAAAGCGTGTAATTACATTGATTAATAATCATTGCTTCATGTTTGGTTTGGTATATTGGTAGAGTACGTACACGTACCTACCTACCTATTTCCGAAATACCTATTTCAGTGCGAAAGCCGTATCATCGAATTTAGTTAAATCGAAAACCTTTCTTCGTTATCTCCATACTACAACGGCTTGTCAAATCGACACCTTGTTACTGCGATGTTTCGTTACATCGAAAAACTGTTCTGCGAATGAGTTTACTTCGTAATTATTATACTGAGAAGCCTGGTTCAATCGAGTGCGATGTTCTGTTACTTAGGAAAACTTACATTGATTGATGTAAGTTTTGTAAAAAGGTATATAAGGAAAAAAAAAGGTATAAGGTTGATTTTCTTTTCCAACACAAAAACATACCTACCTTTTTAACATTTTTTTTTTTTAATAATTAAAACTTTATGCACAAAAATCGCACAAAGGCAGACTTAATGCCATGGACATTTTATACCAGTCTACTTTAACTTTTATTTTTGGCGGGTGTAAAATCATCAAATAACCCCTTCCGCTCTTGGGCAGATTGGAAGGGAGTGTCAGACTTCTACTGACTAAAAACCACCCATGTTCCTTCGTAGCCCTTTATGTCGAGGCCTCGGTATTTTTACAACAACCCGCAGCCCCGACGGGCGTCAGCCCTTATGGGGCCCTTCCATGTTGCTGAAATCTTTTTGAGGCGCGCGTGAAACACGAATGCGCCGTCGACACGGCCTGTCGTCGTCATAAGTCGGATGGACGACGAGTTATTACTCACCGTCCATAGGCCCGCGTCTACGGCCGGAAGTCGTCACGTGGCTCCCGACGCCCAGAGCGTCTCCCGCGGCGGCTGTGACAAGAGGTTCTCTCCCTCTCACGTTACGCCACCTCCTTCGCTAGCATCACTGCTTCGCAGAAGGAGACGACGGGTTCCCATTCCATCTCGCCCCGGACCATGGCTTGCACCAGGGCCGGACGCGAGAGGTCGCCACCGCCAATCGCCGCTACGAGAACATGGAGCCCGGCCCAAGCGGGTCAGACTGCCACGGTGTGCCCCACCGTGTCCCCCGGCCGATCCCCACAGTGGTGAAATCCGGGCGTTTCCTCGTTCCTTTTTAAGGACTTGGTCCCATTCTTTCCCCTCCGCCTACTTGCTGCCCTCACAGTCACGTCTGCTGAGCAGACGCGTACCAGAGTTCAGCAAGTAGGGTTTCTTCCTCCGACAAGCACACCGCCCGAGAACCCGAATACTGTTCACGTCTCCGGGCGGTGCGCCCCTCTTTGTCTGTTCTCTCACACTTGGACCTTTCCGGCATGAGTATATCTACCGGCAGAGCTCCAAGGATCATTGAAACACACAAGCTCCACCACGACGGCAACGTGGGGACACTCCGGTGGGGTTAAAATGTTGCCTTACTCTAGGAATTTCTCATGTATCGTGATGGGTGCGTTTACAAGATTTAAATTCACATACACAAAATACCCAGACCCAGAACAACTATCTGTAGGCCATACAGATATTTGTTCCATGCAGGAATCGAACCCGCGACACGCAGAGCAGCAATCCAATCGCCAAGCCACTGCGCCAACCGTTCCGTCATTTTTTTCAATATAGCGCGGCCAAATCGACGGCAGCCCTTAATGGTCGCCACCGCATATAGACATCTACAACATTAGGCTTTGAAAGTGACAAATAAGGCAATTTCCAGGTGTCTCATTTGCTTCTCATGTATATTTTTTTAAACCGGAATAGCACTGCTTGGTGACAGAAAAAGATATTGTCGTAGCACTTCTACTGGCAAGCTCCTCCAAAAAGAGTTCTAGTACTCATCATCAGCCTAGCCTTTTTCCAACTTTTTTTTTTAAACTTTGCCCCACACTAGGAATTTCTCCTGTGTTGTGGGTGCGTTCACAAACATTTAAACTCACATACACAAATACCCAGACCCGGAACAACTATCTGTAGGTCATACAAATATTTGTTCCGTGCGGGAATCGAACCCGCGACACGCAGCGCAGAAGTCCATTGCTTGAGCAACTGCGCCAACCGTGCCGTCAAACTATGTTGAGGTTGCTTTCCAGTATAACAGGATGCAGCTGAACACCAGTGTTTTACATGGAGCAACTGCCTGTCTTACCTCCGCACACCATTTAGTATTGGTTAATACGATACTTCTTGGCTTGACAACAGATATACATTGTCGAAGTGTAAGAAATAGAATCCAATTTTTACCCTTTGGGTCCGGCACCCTAAATATGAAGTTACAAGTGCCTGTTTTCTCATTATTAGTATTTTCTAGAAACGTTAAACTTCTGAGTACGTAGCTAATGAAGGTTTAATCATTTTCTTTGAATTGAATGCCGCCTTATTGGCTGAAGCAATAGAATATTACCTTTAACTGCTTCGACCTTCGACCCACTAGTTCACAGTGCTGTGGGTAAGTTATATTTCGATTTCTCTGAATAACTTAAATAATTCATTATGATTTGTTTAAAATAGCTCTTCGTGCAGGTCGAGCGAGTTATCGGTATCTATTCTGTTAACTCGCCTGTAGAAGTTGTGGTTCGGTTATCGGCTCAGACTTGCTAAAAAGTACCTATGTTTCTTATTTATACTACTGTAATTCGTGGTAAAACCTGTGGGCTTAAAGAACTGGCAATCGCTTCGAAACTGTTCCGATTTTCTATGGAAAAAGCCGGCCAAGTGTATATCGGACCACAAACAATGTAGGGTTCCGCAGTTGCCCATCAAAATATGTAAACTTATTAAACTGATAAACCACCCTGCATACCTGCCTCCGAACGATGTTTTTTTTTTGTTATACAGAGTGTAAATTAACCCTTCACACATACGTCAACCAAGCATTCTGTAAATCAAACTAAGTACCCCTATGCAAAAAAAATTGCTGAGAAACGACTTTTTTTTTGGGGCCAAAAATCTCATTTTAAGGTAAAACTCAATGTAGCACTCTTAAAACATTGCTGATGCTTTGAATAGTAAAAGGGTCATGGATGTAATTTAAGTAAAGTTATAACCTGAAAAACTAGTATTTACAAAAACAGCTGAGCAAAATTTGGAACTTTCTTTGACCCCCAATATTTCCGTAACTAGGGGTTTCCCACGTATGGTCTAGAACAAAAAAAATATCGCAGTGGTGGGGAGAACACGTGCCCTTCGTTTGCGATAAGGGTACTTTTACACCCTTTATGTGGTACTGCCATGAATTTTTTCACACGCCCAAACACATTCCGTATGAGTGGTTTAGATTGGCACACTTGAGTCTAACATAAATTTTCACTTTAAAGTTGAATTTTTCACGAAGCCCTTTATCGAAAAACTGTTTGAGCAAAATCGCAGTATTTTTTAAAGACCTATCCAACGACATCCCACACAATGGACTTTGCGGAAAAAAAAACATCCCCACTTTAATGTGTACTGGGGAAACCCTAAAAAAATGTTTTTAATATTTTACTTCATCACTTTGTCGGCGTTACTCATTTGTATATTCATGCCGAATTGCCAAATTATAAATATAGTGCGGACGGATGGATGGACGGACATGGCGAAACTATAAGGGTTCCATATTGACTACGGAACCCTAAAAATTCTCCTATATTGTGGGAGCGATTACAAACATTTAAATTAACACAAACAACCAAACCCGAAACAACTACTTGTAGGGAATACAAAATAATAATTGTTCCGTGCGGGACTCAAACACGTAATACGCAGAGAAGGAACCGCTCGTATGAGTATATAATTATAATTATCACTTGATTGCAGCAAACCAGCATGCAGCAACCAGGAAACCTTTTGGGGTTGGGGGGGAGTGGTAAATCATTAAATGACTCCTCCCGCTCTAGGCAGAGTGGTGGGGAGTGTCAGACTTCTACTGATTAAAAACCACTCATGTTCCTTCTTTTCTTAGCCCTTGTGCCGAGGCCGCGGTATCTCTTGCGAGCAACCCGTAGCCCGACGGAAAACCAGCATGACTATGATATATTCCTTGACGACAGGAACATGGAACATGGAAGGGCCCCTTCCGCAAGTCGCAAGGGCCGACGCCCGTCAGGGCTGCGGGATGTTGTAAGAGATACCGCGGCCTTAACATATAGGGCTAAGAAGGAACGTGGGTGGTTTTAAGTCAGTAGAAGTCGTTTATTTGATGATTTCCCACACCCAAAACTGAACTCTTAAACACAAGTAAGCCCCACCAAGGTGATAAACTATGACACAAAAGAGAACAAACTGCCTCTATTAACGCGTAGCCGTGGGTAGTCAAATCATTATCCTAATTGCTACTTATTTGAGATGCCTAAACAAATATATGGACATTTCTTGTGAGGGAACGGATGTATTATTCATAGGAAAGTAGACGTGGATGGATCTTAAGTTGGAAAGAAAAGATTTGTTGTGTACGTTGCACAGATTAATGGTACAGAACCACACTATCGCGTCTCACGCTGTTTAAAATTGAATGTAACGGTTTTCGTAACGTATTGGAATTGTTTTTTCAATGGAACATTATTTAAATTCTTTTTCGGTTGTGTTTTTTCGCGTTTGTAAGTTGAAATAGAGATTGTTATTTATAACAGCATTGTATTACTACTACTGGCCAGTATTAACTGGGTTGTGCAGAAATGGTTCTAGGGGACAACTTGGTTTCTGATGCTGCAGCCCCTTTAGATTCAAAATCTGGAAGTTGTTTATTTTGTCCCAGGTCAAAAGACCGTAAATCACGCAGTCGATGTGAATAATGTAAATGTTTTCTAAGTTTAGGGGACCAAAACCAGATTTGTCATAACTATTAAAATAAGTTTTTTTATTAACATCATATTGTTTATGAGTGAAAGAATTGCCACTTATGTCTATAGTAGTTGAATCATTATTAAATGCTTATTATCTTTGGTACTCCAGTACCCCTGGGTACTGTTAGTTGCTGATAGTGGATGGGTTCTAGGGTTAAGAGGCACCTTATTGTATTCAATCTCAAGAAAATTACTGAAACAACGAATTAATGAATTTATTAAACATTTCAATAAAAACTTACTTTTATCTAACTAATTAGTTTACAAACAAGAAAATCAACAATTCAAACGGTGTTTTGTAAAACACAATGCTTTTTGTCCAAAAAGTAGATACAAATGTGTAGTAGCCGGGAACATTCTCAGCTGCAACTGTAATTTGAGTGTTGAAACTTTCAATTATTTTCACAACACAAGTTATAATTCTGGTGAAGGGACACGAACAACCTGTGACAAATAAAATGTATTATGATAATAACATTTAGTAAGTAAACACTTGCTGTTGAGGCGTTATAATCGAAGTGTCTCAAAGAAAAAAAAATAGAGTATTTTGTTTAAAAGACTATACCGTTTGCTGCTGCTGGCAACAGCCAACCAATAACCAAGTATAGTTAAATTTTACGGTATCCCTGTATTTTTCTATAACCCAAAAGAATATTCTTCAGATCGCCCGGGAAAACTTTTAAACGCCCTGCACACACCGCAAACTTATTATAACGAGACACGGACACATTGCAGGGTTAAAGCACGGTCTTTCCAGTTTTCCCATTGAAGTACATATTGTTAATAATTTCCAATAAAATCTAGAGGTTAAGGAGGCTTGGCAGCTGCAACATTGATTTTTTGATTTAGCAAGCAGTACTTCTGGACACTGCTCGTATTGTTAAGAGGTTCCTCGCTCAAGAGCTCTAACCACTGGTAGCTCGGACCTTGTTCCCCATGTCGGTGGGCTACGATTATAAAATACAAATACAAAAATATGTATTGGAACAAAAAAACATTATTACAAAAGTTTGTGTTCGTTAACAACCGCATTAGTATGGATTACTGTGTCGCGGCCATTAGATCCAAGAGTGGAGACGACAGTGTGCCAGGCAGTATAAGAAAAAAAGAGAAAATATTATGTTTGTTTTAGATTTTGTACAATAACAAAAAAAATCTAAAATGTACCTATTATTATTATTGCTTCGATATAATAATGTGTACGTTCGGTACGTACACATTATTATATCGAAGCAATAATAATAATAGGTACATTTTAGTTTTTTTTTGTTAAACAGAACATTGTCGCAACTTAAAGATATTTGCATCCCAACAAGAGTTCATTAGTAATTTAAAGATTAGTTGGTACTTCAAACCGACCGCCTCGATTCGAGACAGGTAGGGCTTTGAGCTATTAATCTTATATAAGCGCTTAAACTATTAAAGTTTTCGTCGGATAAGCTCCGAAACTAACAGTTTAGACACGGACAGCTGTTGATCCCTTGAAATCCATTAACATTTAAAACATTTAAATTAAATTAAACTCTTATGAACTTTTCAACTGAAGTGACTTTGTTGGTAACCTTTGTTGTTGAAGTAAATAAAAGTAAATATTAGATGAGAGAAACTTGACATTTCTACCTACGTGGTGAAAATTAAGTGGTTCGAGTTGTTTTAACTAGCCGTTTTCACCAACTCTAAAATAATGCCTTAAAAACACATTAGGTTTTTCAATGCTCTTCTAAAATTTGGTATTACAAACAGTTCATAATATTAAGGAGTCACTTAGTGCAAATTATAAGTGGGTGTAAGTGTCGGTTTTTGTAACTTGTTCGGTTGGTCCGACCTTGATTATTGACTTTCGCTTTGGATGATCAGTTAATGCACGATTTAGTGTTCTGGTGGCGTTTTTTTGCAACTTATAAACATCACGTCTGTAATCCCCGTAGGATTAGGCACATATATACCTGCCATCAAACACAAATCCAGTCGACGTGGGCACTACTGAAAAAATCCTGATGGGACACCTCAATAACATTGCACTCAACTCGAGAATCGAACTCGGGATCTCAAGTTCATCAGTTGCCATTGTGACCACTGAACCAACGAGCTAATATTTTAAAACTTATAACAGAAACATGCTATTTCAACCTAATACTGCAAATAATTTCAGGCAAACAAATATAAATCAGAGCCCTTAATCGTTTGCGTATTACATGATTAAAAAACAATGTAGGCACTATTCAAAGAACTTTCAAAGTGACCATTATTAGAAATTCATTTATTATGTTTCTTCGCGGTAACAGTTCGATAGTAGGTAACAGTTGACGTTGCACCGCAATTGCTGACGTCACAACTTCAGGGAAAAAGCTGACTTTACAGAAAGCCACAACGCTGGGAATGTTTGCTTTGCCTGCCGATTGGATGCCTACACAATGAAATAATATTGTTACTGTTTCGCAAACGTTTGCAATGTGATTGCTGTGAGATGTTGCTTTTCTTTGGGTAGAGAACTATGTTAACTATGTTCCAGGATATGGTTGAATTTTTTGTTGTATATCAAAATTATTTACAATCTTACAAGTTCCTATATTTCTTAATGTATACCTATCTTGTTTTGTAAATTATTATATACTGTCCTACGTCGAAACTATTGATTTTAGGACATAAATTGTACTTTTTTTTGTTGTAGTTTTATCTGATCGTCAAAAATCCTGCTACTAGACGCCATTTCTCCAATGTGGCTATTTTTATAATAAACCTATAAAATTACCTATTTTCAAAACTCCCGGAAAACTTTTCAAGTAACGCCTTTTGTAACCAACTGTTTGAACTAGGTATAGTTCTTTTTCAAAAATAACTTAAATTGCACCTAAGGAGGCTTTACAAAAGGCCAAAGGGAAATGCTTAATAAAAGCTTGGTATTGTAAGCACCCTTTACAAAGTGAAACTGTCTTTTCACTAGCTACCTACATGGTGGTTTCTTTGTTACAAAACTCTTTTAATATAATAAGTTATTTCTTTTGTTCAAAGTTTTTTTTAAACAGAATATGGCTTTTGTGAGTGACATTGTGTCTTTAAAGATTTATCGTTTTCCTGCGAGTTTCAGGTGTGTTTTCCGCTTCCGGTTGTATACTGATATTTCCGATTTTACAGGAATGCAGGTCAAGGTATTTCTAATAGGTATTATACATGCATTTACAAGGTGCTGATGGTGAGAACGGTAGGTATTACTAGGATGAGGAAGCGCAGAATCGAAGACAGTGAAAAACTCTAAGAGAGATAATATAAAGGGTGTAAAAGTACCCTTAACGCAAACAAAGGGCACTTATTCCCCCTACCACTGCGATAATTTTTTTCCAGACCATACCTGGGAACCCCCTAGTTACGGAGATAATGGGGGTTAAAGTTCCAAATTTTGCACAGCTGTTTTTGTAAATACTAGTTTTTATAACTTTACATAAATTACCTCAATGGCCCGTTTACTATTCAAAACATCCACTAGCACAATATTTTAAGAGTGCTACATTGAGTTTTACCGTAAAATGTGATTTTTGACGGATTCTGGAAAACAAGACAATATTGTGCCAATATAAAATTATTGTAATAGATAAAGTGAAACAAGAGTGTTGGTGTGCGTGTGGACTGTATATAAGGACGATACTAAAGGAAAATGATGGTGGTTATTATTAAGTAGCTTTATTATAATAAAATAAAACTATGTAAACCAAATCTAGCAGGTTGACAGACACAATCAAAAGCAAAAGTAACAGTTTCTTTTAAAAATATAAAAGAACAAACCATAAAAAAACAAATATTAAAAAAGGTTTATAAAACAAAGTTCCAGCCAGTCGGCAACAAAGAGTAAGAGTGTAATGTAAGTCTATAAGAAAATATATATTAAACACCGGCAATATAATAATATATTTTTGCGTGGAAAACAAAACAGTGGAGTGAGTGGCTCTGGCTCAGTCAGAGAGGGTCACACTTGAGGAGAAGTATATTGTCCAGCAGTAGCTGTTCTAGGTTGATAAAAGTTGAGTAAATAATATTTTTTTTGCTTATGGTACCCATGCCTAACATGACGGTAAAATTTGCCGAATGATGACACCCGCAACATAGTCTTAATTTTTAAAAATTTATTGTTTCATTACACGTTGTGTTTAAAAATGTCTGACTGTAACTACGATCGGCAAAAGCGGTTTACGGGCGAAACATTATTTCTTACCCCATGCTTTCAAATATAATTTACAACGCTATCTAGGCTAGACGCGGAGATAGCTGATGAAGTAAATTTTTTACCGAATGGTGGCCAAGGTTGGGCGTGAGAAACCAGGACCGTCCTAAAGCGTTTTGGGTGGATGATATCGTCAGGAGCTCTTGTGACGGATGGATGAGAGACGCACAGAACAGAGATGAGTGGTAGAAGAAAGGCGATGGTTATACCCAACAGTGTGTGATTACGGGCTGAAATGATAATGATAAAGGTTTTTTAGGTTTCAAATTGTAACAAAACTAAAAATCAACTCTTTCCACATTCGCTTTATTTAACAAAACGAAAATGTAGTCACTTAAAATGATCGAAATCAGTTGTTACGACATGTCAAGTTAACCCCACTCGTCCGTATCGGCGTCCAATCTAAAAGGTATAAATCGCAGTACCATCAGATAGGGCGTTCCGAAGCGTTAAGTGGAAAACTTGCACTATGTAATTAACTATTCAACGGGTTTAGACTGTATCAGGAAACCTATTTACGTTAAAGCTTAAGTTACTTCAATAACACGTCATAATCTGTTTAGTGAGAATGACTCTATTTTGATTGTTTAAGTGATTTTAATGTGTTCAAATTTTTTAATCAATAGCAATTTATCAATTAAGCATTTGATCATCAATAATCATAGTTCTTCTGCCTATACTCCAATTAATTTGGGATCGACTTTGAAAGAAAGACATAGTATTTATTCGTCTTGCACAGGACATAACAAAAATAGCCAAATTAACACATAAAAAATGTAAAAATAAAAAATACGGTAACCGAAATTGGTCCTGTACGAGTCAAAAAAAAAAACAAGTTACTGAAAACGGTGTTGTAATATTTTCATAAAAGTCAAAGCGTTAGTATTCTTTGCATGGTTTCTTCTCCCATACTATTCTCAATTATCTGCCATATTCATAGTTTCTTTGGTCTTCTCATAATCTTGTAGCCACATTTTCCTCATTTCTCTGCATCGCATGCTCAAACCATGATAAGACAATCGATTACATACAACTTTACTAGCGGAAATTAATACTTGGATACAATGAAAAATTCCTACACGAACATTAATTCGCGCCTTTTATTGGATGAGAGGATAAACGGGAACTTCATATAAAGACAGAAAATGTATTTAAGTCGCACAAGACAAAACAATAAAAGCAAATGAATTAATAACAGAACAAAAAGCGACTTATTATAAGATATAAAAAGCACAAATGCTACGATTAAAATACATAAATACTTCTAAGATGTCCACGTTAATAATTCTTACACGTGCTAAGGTCATGTATACATTATTTTTTTGAAGGACAGAACCCAATGGAAATGAAAGGAAATAGCTGGTGTCAAAATACCTATCACAGTGGTCTGGGTCCATTATCTACTGATTTTGTACATCAAGCTGGGGAACATTGTATTCAAATAATTAATAGGTTTACTTTAATTTGTGTGTGGAAAATTTCTGTTAGTGGGTGAAAGTATCGACAGTGGTTTGTGGGGTGTTTAAAGTTAAGTTACATCGTTTGAGACTTATTTATTTAAACTTTATGCACAATAGTGATACATAGGCGGACTTAATGCCACAAGGCATTCTCTACCAGTCAACCTTAGGGTCAAACAAGACAACATTGTGGTAGGCTACAAAATAATTAAAAAAAACAATATCAATTCATATATACAGTATGTTAACTAACAGAGGGCGTTCCCGTTAACCCGCAATAGTATAGTATCCATACATGCTAAAAAAAAAAATACCAACCTGGAAACCCCTTGGTTACGGAGATATTGGTGGTCAAAGTTCTAAATTTTTCACAGCTGTTTTCGTAAATTCTAGTTTTTCAGACTATAACGTTACTTAAATTACCTCCATGACCCATTAATTATTTAAAGCATCCACTAGCACAATGTTTTAAGAGTGGTACTTTGAGTTTTACCGTAAAATGTGATTTTTGACACCAAAAAAAAAAAGTTGTGTCCCAGCAAAAAATTTTGAGTAGGTGTACTTAGTTTGATGTACAGAATGCTTGGATGACGGGAACGCCCTCTGTTAGTTAACATACTGTATATACCTACTTATATTAATACTAATACACATATAAAAATAACATAAACTAGTAAATATTTTAACAAACACCAAAATAAAAAAAAATAAAAACTAAATACTTAACTGGCAATTACTATGACTCGGCTTGTAATAATTGAGAGCTATTTGGTCTGATTTAAATAGTGGCTACGTACTTTGCTTTCAGCTTTTTTGATTCCAAGCACGTTGGCCGCGGGTTGTAACACTAGTTATCGCGGCCTCGACATTTAGGGCTAAGAAGGAACATGGGTGGTTTTTAGTCAGTAGAAGTCTGACACTCCCTTTCGCTCTGCCCAAGAGCGGGAGAAGTTATTTGATTTTCCACCCGCCAAAAAAAAGAAAAAAGGGGTAGCACGTTCCAGAGTTTTATAGATGAGATAGCGTAAGAATTTGACAAAAAACAGGTGCGGTGTGATGGAATTTGGTGAATAAGTTTTACGGAAGCTCCAAGACTACGACTGTGACAACTGCAAAAAAAAATAGTTCAGCGGTTGCTCTTGCGACTAGATCAACGAGCCAGTACGAGGCAGGCTGGGTTCGATTCGCAGGTAGGGTGTAGTGTTATTGGGTTTTTTATCGAGAATTTGTCTGTAGCAGCCATGGAGTCTGAATTTGATGACAGTAGACTCACCCCTATTAACTCTAGTAGACTCACTTGTACTATTAGCGGCCAAGTGCGAGTCAGACTCGCGCACCGAGGTTTCCGTACAAACAAAGTTTAAAATTATCAGAATAATCTGGGGGCACGGCAGTGCCCCCGCGAAGTCGAGCAATAAAGCCCCACGGCCGTACCTACTATCCTTTTTTTTATTTTATGATGAAACTAAAAATTTATGCTTTTCGCAATTTTTCCTTTATTTGTGTAGATTCGTAGCTTCGTACCTTTAAGATTCTGAGTTCCCGGGAAGAGTACCCTGTAGGTTTTGATTCCCTTGCGAGTGTCGAAAATTTACGGCATAAACGGCTGTATCTTTTGATTGCATGGGCTTAGAAATTTGTTATTTCCACAGCTTTAAGGGACAGTAGTCCTAAGTATTTGATATAAATTTCAGTTTGATACCTCCACGTGTCCTTGAGATACACACAGACGGACAACGAAATGATCCTAGAAGGGCTCCGTTTTTTCCTTTCAAGGTACGGAACCCTAAAAAAGCTTATCATTTTGTAAAGTCAAATTGTATAGAGTACATTTCGATTTAACAATATAACAACATTGAGTAGGTATGAATTAGTGGTATTAAAATCACGAACAATGAACGTATTTTAATTTTATTGTTTTAATTGTATAATACAAAATAATATCACGGAAAGATTGTCGGCATTTCATTTTAAGGATTATCGAATACCATTTTCAGAACATGACGTATTTAATATAATTTAACATTGAGTCGGATTTAATATGGTGTCTCTAATTGGAATCGTTAAAGTTAAAATCTTTTCAATATTTTTGTGTGATGAAAAATATAATAATTTAAAAACAATATATTTACAATCACAGATAAGAACTTTTGATTAAAGGTGAGATTGACAAACTTCGCTATTTAAATGGTCGTATACTACCGTCGCCGTCGTCGTCGTCGTCGTGGTCGTGTACTTATATAAGTCTTTAAAATGATATTATAATTATATCTGGATTTTATGTGGCATGTTGCACAATAAGGCCTAATTAAAATACTTTAAGTAACAATATTAAGTTAAAAACACGTTTTAAATTAACGCCAATTAATTAATTAAAAAAAAGGTTTCGTCATTAACTTATAATGCTAATCACAATTTCGCCAACTGATTTAATCAGAACCTATTTACAATCTTTCTATCTTTATATAACGAAGACTAAACATTTTAACACTAAATAGGCACAAGGCATAAAGTGAAGCCTGTGTAATTAACTTGTTTGCTAGTGATTAACAACCTAGGTTAAACTGGTGTATTTACCTGTCGAATATACTTTACAATATAACTACTGGCGAAGAGTTTATTAAAAGTCTAGTCTAAGGGCTAATGATAGGGCCACAAGTAATTATTTAGAGTTAATTGACTAGACGTAAATGTATACACGCCAGTACTGTTAAAATTTCCTAATCAACCTTGATCTTAGGGATAAAGTTGAAATCAGTGTTGGGTCAATCAATTAAAATTTTCAATCACTTGATTAGTCATGATTAATTTAATCATGATTGATTGACTCATAACTAAAAAATTCAATCGTAATCATAAATAAATAAATCATTAGTCGTAATCATTAGTTATGATTATTATATTGATGACTAAATTGAAAAAATTAAGAAGTATTAATTGTATTAATTTTTCTTATTGGATCCAGTGTCCACCGGTAGTAAATTTATAAAATATTTAGTATTAAGGCTGTCTTAGTGAGTATGTTTTAAAGACTAATTATTGTTTCTATATATTTATTATTGTTATAAGTATTTGAGACGGAGGCCGCGTCGCTTTAAGCCATGATTAAACAAAGTAACGATAGAACTAAATTTTGCCCAGCACTGGTTGCAATTCTATAAAAGTAATTAGACAGTTTAATTTATAGTAGTTTGCTGCGCTGGTATCTTTTTTTTTTTTTTTTTTTTTTTTCCTTGGACATTTCACACAACGCCATCTAGTCCCAAGCTAAGCAACCTAATGCTTGTGTTATGGTAACGAGATGGCTGATAAACTACTTATATACATTTTTTTTTTTTTGTAAATACATACTACTCTGTCAAGAAAGTACCGGGAAAAGATCAATAATACAAAATGTCTGTTATTCATCCAAATTTATTTTATCACCTTCAAAGTATGCTCCTTTAGAAACGATACACTTGCGCCAACGAATAATCCATTCATCAAAACCATTTTTTAAACGCTGCTTCCGGAATTGAGTTCAGTTCTCGCCGCGAATTCTCCTTTATGTCTTCTATCGATTGAAAACGGGTGCCACGAAGTGGTAATTTGAGTTTAGGAAAAAGAAAAAAGTCAGCAGGAGCCATATCTGGTGAATATGGTGGTTGCTAGATGGTATTTGTTGAGTGTTTGGTCAAAAATTCGTTCACAATGATAGCCTTGTGCGAAGGCGCATTGTCGTGGTGCAAAATCCAAGAATTTTCTTTCCACAAATCTGGCCTTTTTCGTCGAATTTGCTCTCTTAAACGCCGCATAACGTTCAAATAATATTCTTTATTTACCGTTAGACCTTCCGGTAAGAATTCAGAGTGCACAACACCGCGATAGTCAAAGAAAACAGTCAACATGACTTTGACTTTTGATCGACTTTGGCGTGGTTTTTTCGGTTTCGGTTCAGTTGGAAGGCGCCACTCCGAAGCTTGTTGACTAGTTTGCATGTCAAACTCGTAAACCCACGTCTCGTCACCAGTAACAATGCGTTTCATGAATGTTGGGTCCGAACTGACTCGTTCTAGCATGTCCTCAGCGACTTTCATGCGATTGAGTTTTTGGAGAAAATTCAGATCTTTTGGGACTAGCCGAGCAGCAACATGTTTCATAACCAGATAATTAGTTAAAATGGTACGGATCGACTCGTGAGATACAGAAAGTTCGGCGGCTATCTCTCTCAGAGTTCAATGGGGATTTTCAGTCACTATTTTCTTCACTTTTGCGATGTTAACTTCAGTTGCAGACGTTGACGGCCTACCAGAGCGAGGCAAATCTTCCATCACATCTCGACCGCTTTTGAACGCTTTGAACCACTCATAAGCACGAGTTTTTGATAAAGTCGATTCACCGTAAGCCTTCTGTAACATTTTCAGTGACTCCGAACACGAAATTCCATAGGCGATGCAAAATTTAAGACAAACTCTTTGTCCGATATTTTTGTCCATTATGAAATTCGCAATACACACTATATATGATATTACTAAAACCAGCACTGTATTTATTATAAATAACAGATGCAACTCAAACTCCGCGCCAAAATGGAAAACAGTTGTGCCAATCTAACAACTACAAAAAAACAAATATTTGAATTTGGAAACATAAACAAATCATCCATTCCCGATACTTTTTTGACTGAATGTACATATTATAGATAGAAAAACACCCAGACTCGGAACAAATACTTGTAGGTCGTACAAATATTTGTTCCGTGCGGGAATCGAACCCGCGACATGCTGCGCAGCAGTCAATCGCTCAACCACTGCGCCAACCGTGTCGTCAAATCTTTCCCGACATATTGGACTGACTTTAAATGTTTGAAAACGCACCGACAATGCAAGAAAAAAAAAGTAGTTAAAAAACTAAAAAACCCGACTGAAAAGACTGAAAAGCAAAAAACAAGCATATTTTAAATTAAACAAAACTTGGAAGCAGGCGGGGTACATTCTATTTTCATTTCATAATTTAATATTCAAATGAACCCCACACTCAAATGTGCTTGTTTTTTGCTTTTCAGTCTTTTCAGTCGGGTTTTTTAGTTTTTTTACTACTTTTTAGTTCTTTAGTGTTTGTTCTTTCGTTGGTCGCGTAAAATACTTCGCGGATGATTTAACTTTTGTGTTTGTTTATAGAATTTGTGACTTTTATTTTAAACATATAGGTGTCATATATTTTTGTAATCTCCTTTTAAAACCCTTCATTTTGATACCCTACTCGATGGTAACGGTTTTAATTTTTTTTCAAATCCACGATTTGGCCCCCAAAACCAGCAATTATCTTTGTTTTTTTTTAAATTTTAATGTAGCCAGTGACACTTGCGCCATCAAGACGAATCTAACGACGTATATTTCATTCAAATCCCTTCATCCGTTTAGGAGTTATGAGAGAACAAAGAAACGGACATACATACATACATACATTACATACATACACGCCAAACACATAACCCTCCTTTTGGGCTTCGCCGCTGTCGGGTAAAAATTGAAGTAAGTGCAAGTTGGACTTAAACACGAAGGGTTCCGTACTATTGTATTAGGTATTGAGAGATTGTCCATGTTATTTTACCACCATAGGATTTCCTATGATTTATTAGTGTTGAACTAATTTCTGTATGTTTTTCAAAATTTTAGACTGTGATTTCGGAGATAAAGGAAGGAATGGGCGGTCAGACAGAGTGATCCGATAAGGGTTCCATTTTTTCCTTTTCACAGCTTTTTAGCTAAAAAGCTGTGTCAAGTGATGATTATTCTTAGAATCTCTATGTATATGTCATTTACGGACACTAAGGAAAACAGCAAAGGATATTCAGTGTGAGTTCTTTTCATACGTTTTCTGACTAATTGCTGATGTATCTAAGCACTTGGAAACAGCTTTGTAACGTGTTTACCATGCAAATTATAAGTGTTTTATTAATACTTGAAAACAAATTTAACTTATATGAATGGTAGAGGACACATTACGGATTTAAATGAAACATATCTTAAAAGCACTGCTTTTCATTGGCCGTGTCCTAACCAAAGTGATCGCCGCGCGAACACTTTGACCATCTGGTGTCGGTTCATTTCGAGCGGCTTCGATTTTTCATCTCATTATTGATCTCTTTGATTTGGCCGCGGAATAGACACTATTAGTATTTATTTTTTAAATAATTGAGACAGTCTAGGTCTGAAAAAAAAGCAATACAACAACTGTTTAAAAGCCACGCTTTTATTCGGGAACTCCTAAAAGGGGCTTGTTATTCCACCGTTAGACCATACTTCATTCTAACGACTTAAGAGTCTGGCAATATTTTATTCTATGACTTTCAGCAATTGCAATCTATTGCACGAACCATCTTGAAAATCAAAAGTCTTGCCTGCCAGATTAAAGTTTAATAAGCAAAAACAGTTTTATCTGTCAGATTCTCGGCTTCGTTTTGAATATTATATGGGCGGAAGCATGTGTGCTTTACTCAATATAGAAAACACCAAATATTATAAGTATTTGATAGGCATGACAAAACAAGAAATTTACACAAGACGTGTTGTAACATACACAACACGATGTACTTACAATCCTCGTTTCACACGGTTTAAAAAAGTTCACAAAATGTATTATTCAAAGTTAATTTTTAAAGTTAAAAGGCCTGTTAGACATTGATAAAAGCAAGCAATTTTCAAAGTACAACTTTAATGAGACTTTACTTCAAACTAAAGACTCTGAAAGCCCTGACTACGCTTTTCAAAGTTACATTTATATTTTGTAATAAAAAGGACATTAATTTAATCCAACTTCGTTATTTCGAATATTTTGCTGGTTGCTAATTAAACAACTTTCCATCTCTACTCTATGGGTGCCTGAACACTGTAGGGCACTACAGACAGACTATAAATATAATAGGCCTGGCTGTTATGCATCCGTTAACTGCTTCCGGGAAAACATGCCACTGTGATATTATTATGTAAGTTTTCAAAGCTTTCAGGAAGCACCTATTTCACAGAAACTACCTATACATTTTGTACCTACTCGTCTGGTTCTAAAACAAAGTCAACGAGGTAAACTATGTTTATCATCTGCCTTTTCCTAACTACGTTGGGGTCGGTTTCCAGTCTAACCCGATGCAGCTGAATACCAGTATTTTACATGGAGCAACTACCTATCTGGCATATACAATCTATTAGGTACTAACTAATACGACACCCCTTGGTAAGACTGGTTGTCTAACTACCTGTAACGACTGTCATCTAAACTAATATTATAAAGAGGAAATTGTTTGTTTGTTTGTAACGAATAGGCTCTGAAACTCCTGGACCGATTTGAAAAATTCTTTCACCGTTGGCATAGGCTACTTTTACACTATCCCCGGGTGGCATAGGCTACTTTTTATCCCTGTATTCCCACTCGAACGGGAACTAGGTACTCAGGTGAAACCGCAAGACGTTATATAAATGACAGACAATACCAACGGCTTTACGTGCTTTCCGAGACACGAAGGTAACTCGGTATGTAATAGAAGATTACCACACAAGGACCGACCTTTTCATCTTAACCTGAAGTTCTACCCGAGTGGCTATTATTACTTATCCAAGAGCTATCTTAATAGACTATGTTCTTGTTCAATACATCAAAAAGTTTCTATTTCTCGAGAATTAATTTTATTCCGTGATAATATCCCACTGCTATGCAAACCCAATCAAACTCGGCAAACTCAAACACTGAGAGGTGTCCCGTAAACGAGTAATCGAGTGTTCAATTGAGCAAGATCTCGATTATACAGAAATTGAACGAATGCGGCTGGCGAATTGAAAACGAATCTTCAATAAGTGTAGTGGTTCTTTTTTTCTTCGCTCTTAGCGCTAGGAGCGCTAAAATAGTAACAGTGCCGTCTTTTGTCCGTCCTTTATAGAGAAAAGAAGCAATTACTGCCTTTATTACTTACGTAACAAACTTCCTTAGAAGTATTCTGCTATAGATGAGCCACTGTGTACATTGTTACGTCAACAGTTCTAAGGAGTCTGCTTATTATTAATTAATTACTAAGCTAGTTGTTACACTAGGGAAAGTTGTAGGTTTTAAGCATTGTCAGCTTTAATTAGTAACAGATTAAATTGGATTTTCATTATTCGAGTTTGATGAGTTAACTCTTACAATAGCATTTAAGTTTTGGCACAATGATCGCAAAACGGCCAAAGGGATATCTAAACCGTAACCGAGGGATTAGGCAGACCTGTCGGGGCCGCGGGTAGTTCAACGGTTATCGCGGCCTCGACATAGAGGGCGAAGAAGGAACATGGGTGGTTTTTAGTCAGTAGAAGTCTGACACTCCCTTTCGCTCTGCCCAAGAGCGGGAGGGGTTATTCGATGATTTTACACCCACCAAAAAAAAAAAAAAAAAAAGGGATTAGGCAGAGGACACACCTAACAGCGCACACACATTATGCCAGTTATTTTAGATCCCATGTTATGGAGGCGAACTTATTTACCCGACTGCGGCGAAGCCCAGAAGGAGGGTTATGTGTTTGGCGTGTATGTATGTATGTATGTCCGTTTCTTTGTCCTCCTAACTCCCCATTTGAATATTAAATTATGAAATGAAAATAGAATGGACCCCGCCTGCTTCCAAGTTTTGTTTAATTTAAAATGTGCTTGTTTTTTGCTTTTCAATTTTCAAGTCGGGTTTTTTAGTTTTTTAACTAATTTTTTTTTGTTTGTGATTGTGGCGTCAATTTGGGCCCTATCAGAATACCAGCGCTGTGACATTGACATTTGTCATAAATGTTACAGCACTATGCTGAGATAGAAGCCTTTTGGTCTCATACAGGACTAAGTGTGGTTTAATTTATTATGTTTTAAGGTTTAGGTACTGCTAATTATGTTTTCTAGGTTATTGTTTTTTTTTTATCAAATTGTGTTAACCTGTGTGAGACCAATAAATACATTTTCTTTCTTTCTTTCTTTTTACCGGGCACAAATCCAGACTCCATGCCTGCTACTGAGAAATATCTGTTTAAAAAACGCTGCTCTCAAAACGGTGAAGGAAAACATCGTGAGGAAACTGGCATATCTTAGAAAAAAAATCTAAAACATGTGACGTCTAACAACCCGCACTGGACCCGCGTGGTGGATTATAGCTCCTTCCTCTTTTCGAGAGGAGGCCTGTGTTGGGAACATTCAAGGGTCTATCACTATGTTTTTGTTACAATATTTCTCGTACATATGTTTTTGAATATCTATATTCATCGTTTTACCCCTTCGAGATATAACAGCTCTCAAGGAACAATATAAACAAGATTGCAATATTATTATTATTTGTACGAAACACTTGAGGGTTTAATAACGTCGGTAGGTAGATCACAAACAGTTTAATTTTAATTTTACGATTACGCACTCACGCCAGCCCTTTGCTGTGCCTAATGTCAATTATTAACCCTCTTAAATAAAATATTAAGGGGACGTTACCCTCAAAACGTGACATTTAATGTGGTTCCGGAAATTATCATAGTGGTTCTATGATTTTATTATGATAAAGCCACTGAAAATGTTATGTTTATGATAATACTAGTAAAGTAAGCAGTTCTTGGACGCCATTCGGTGATAGCCTTAGCCACCTGTCATCACTGCGCCTTGCTAGGTGTCTTCCCCAACTCCATTTGAGTTCCGTAACGCGATTTCCAATATCGAAAAAGAAAGGGTGGGTCGTCGAGTGGTAAGATGGGCTGATGACATACTTAACATTGAAGGACAAACCTGAATGAGGTTGGCACAGGACCGTGGAGAATGACACAAGAAAAGAGAGGCATATTATACCCAGCAGTGGGTGAATTCAGGTTGTAGATGATGATGATGAATCAGTACCAACAGCCAGGTCGATCTTCAGCAGGGCTATTGCGTATCTTTTAAATGACAGTGGCTATCATATTGTCCATGGATTAACTGTCAAATTGATTATGGTTTAGTACAAAATGGAACCATTTGACAGTTGTTTGTTGGACAGATTGGTTAGCCACTGTCATATAAAAGATACGCAATAGCCCTGCTGGTTTTACACCGCGCTTGCTTAGTTCGGTTCGTGGATGGGTCACCTTCCATAATATATACCGGGTTTCTTTCGTGCTTCGGAAAGCACGTTTAACTGTTGGTTTCAGCTAACATATTTTCTAGATCTTTGACCACCGTTAAAGTTAGTGGCTCGAAAGTGTAGGACACGCCAGAGCAAAAGGTAAATAAAAGCTTCTATTTCAACAGATTAAAGCATGATTTATTGACTGGGTTCAAGAACATCAAAATAAGCACAGACTAAATAGCTACAGCATAACATTTACAAGTTTATTATAAAATTCACTGTACTTACACTTAGTATTTTAGAGCTCCTTACTCTTTCAAAGTTCAGAAAAAAATGTCCCGCAAAAATGGCGCCTTGGAAAACCTCTTTTTCTAGACTGCAGTACTCAACTGTCATTCTAATAATCGTTTGGCGCCATTTTGGCATTTCAACTAAATCAAATAACTTAGGTAGGTACCTACTTATTTATACAAAACAATTATGTAATTCTTATAAAATACGAGTACTGTAGATATCTTGAAACTAGTTATAAATGTATTTAAATAGCTAACAAAAGCCTTAAAACTAGTCTCACCAAGGGGTATCGAATTAACCAGTACTAACTATGTTTTGGAGGTCAGATGAGTCGCTCAATGTAAAATACTGGTATTCAGTCGAATTAGGTAAGACTGAAAGCCGACCCCAACATAATTGGACAAACGCTAGCCATATGATATATTATAGTAGATTCTTTATTTAAAGATTAATTTGAATCTTCTTTCCCTCATTTCAAGCTTTCGTATTAACATACGCAAATACGGATTACGTTCGTTCACTTAAAAGTACGTAAGCTATATTGAAACGAAAACCTTTTTGTAGCTTAGTATAATTCTCTTTTTATTTCATTCCATTTTTACACCTTTACCGCCGAGATGAAATGGTAAATTACTAACTTACGAGCACTATAACAGTTCATATGCTATCCAGCATTACAGCAATGAATTTTGCAAGTAGGTTTGTGCAAAAACAAAAGTAATACGGAACCCTGAAAAGGTTTCAAGTATGTATAACCTTGATGTTCGATTAAGATTGCACGCTACTTTTGCCCTAAATTATCACCGAGTTATTTCATTTTGAAAATATTGTGGCTTTATGAGGCTTTGTTCCTTTTTTAACCGATTTCAAAAAGGAACAAAGGTTATCAATTAGTCGACGATTTTTTTTTTTTTATATATGCTCCCTGATTACTCGAATATGGCTGTAGGTACCGAATTAGTTTTTTTTGTTTAGTTTGAAAGGGTATACATCTTACAGGTGATTCCATGATCATCAAGTCAGAATCTGATGATGGAATCCTGGAGAAGTAGAGAGAAATCTACAAATATTATAGGCCCACTTGAAGTGATTTGAGTAGTTTCTGGAATAGTACTGTTTCAAAGTCATCCCATTTCAATTTGGTAAAAATCTGAAGAAGAACTTCGGAGATAGGCAACGGAACTCCTAATAACTGATGGTGTTTTATTTTTTGTTGAAGTCGGTTTTATTTTTTAAGGCTCTTTTCAGGGTTATGTTAAATAATAATAATAATTTATTTATTCTCGGATAACAAAGATCCGTAATAGTTAGTAACAATTGGAACTTATAAACTATGTTAGGTGGCACAAAAATCACAATGACATATTAAATATAACTAGTGTTAGTAAAACAAGCTTAATCTATTCGCCCCCTGCCTAACCCATGAATCGATGTATCAATACTCATGTGAAAACAAAAAAAAACTGAAATGGTGATACATTTTTGCAGATCATAATTTTATGACTTTATTAAAATGTTATTACCATTGCATTTACTTCACTATAATATTATTACACCACTCTCAGCAGCCTTGCCTTCCTTTTGGTTGGTTGATGGTAATAGGCTTGCACCCTATTATAATTATGGAACTTATTAAACATAACTGGTGAAATGTGGGTGTACTTACCTTCGCTCTGGGTACACCTCTACGACGTTATATGCCATTTAACCTTTGAAAACTCGCGCCCATCGGCATCACACGTATACTCGCGCACGGTCTCCCAGACCGCGATATGATCTCGTCTATATTATTCTATGCGTGTGCTTTAATAAAAAAATGGTATTTATTATATAGAAGAGAGTATGATTGAATAAAAAACATAAAACATATCAGAACTATAACTTAATTTGGAAGAAACATCTCGTCATCATCGTCTCCTGATACAGCTTTTGTAAAAATACCATAATTTTTGGCTTTAATAGTTTGTTACCAAAATTACCCTAAAATCTAATAAATGGGTATCAAAAATAATCGAATAATAAGTACTAATCATTAATATTTTGATATCGTTTTCTAACAGTAGCGGTGTAGAGTATTTTTTGCCTATCTAAAATAGTTACACCTTTAATCGCGTCGGTTCAAGTATCACTTGTCCCCACACTAAACAATGCATAACAACACATTAGGAAGCTACTAAAGACCGCAAACTCGCAACGTTTTTTATTTCTAAGAAAACATCGATATATTGACTTGTCGGTCTGTGAGACCACCGCGCGAGCATACGAAGGTTAACCATAATTATTTTTTTTCTTTATTTAGTTATGTATTACACTACTGTCTGTCAGTCATCGAGCCCAGCGCCTATCCTTTTCTATTTGAAATATAATGACTGTTTGTGCATGTCTCTAATTATGGTGTTAACTTCCTAAAAAATAAAATAAAATGTCCAACCAAATAAAACCTCTAGTCACTGCACTAGCAAACGGCCACTCTCAACAAATTCATAAAAACAATGTGGAGGGTTAGAAATACTTCACAACTCTAAGCTTTGTGGGGGCGAGAGAATCAAAACAATAAATAAATAACGGCTAACAATCTCGCTAGCCAGTCTAAATAAACTTCAGGCTAGTGGCTTGTGCAGATGGGAATTAAATCCTTCAGTCGTCAGCGAAGCACTTGCTTAGTTCTCGTCAGCCAGTATTTTGAAAAGTACATACAAGTAAATAGTAATGAATATTTAAATTACAACTTATATAGACGAGAAATGTATGTGTTCCTATTTAGAGCTAGGTTAAAGCGATTGATAGCGATAAATGTAACGTAAAATGTAGTATCCAAGAATTTATAATAAATAATAATGTTAAAATATAGTCAAAGTTAATTATAATGTGTATTATTATTTTCATGTTTAAATAAGTTTTTTTTTAATATATATTAGTTTTAATTATATTTAAAAAAAAATAAGTTTATTACATATCATTTTGGCTTAAATTACATGTCGAGGAGTATTCATTTAGGCATAGAAAATGCCTGTAGTTGAAGGCTCCGCTCTTCCCTTACATTATATAGATACAAATAGGCAAATAACAAAAAGAAGAAAGTAAACAAAATTAAAACAAAAAATATAACAAATACGATCAATAAATTGTGCAGGTAAGTGTGTGTGTGAGTGTGTTTATGCGTATGTGAGTGTGTGTGTGTGTGTGTGTGTGTGTTTATGCGTATGTGTGTGCGTGCGTGTTTGCAATTGACTTATTATTAAATCACACGTTGCAAAAGTAACTGTGTCGTCATACCTTAAATTATGTAGCCATGTTGTTAATATTTTTTTGCATTCATACGTTCTTTTATCATAAATATATATTAGTTTATTAATTTTGTTATACAGTGTGTCCGGACATGGACTAGCGATATTCTAAATACTTAAATATAAGCTATTTTAAAGTACTATTACACTATAGGCTTGGGTCCAATACACTTCCCCGCTATGTGGCAGCCATTTTGTTTTTTTTGTTGAAATATGCTCTATGCGAGTACAAAAAAAATCATATATCTCAAAGTTTTAGTCAAACTGAGATAAAAATAGGCTTATTCGGAAGGCAATAATATTGTCTACCGTCTGCATTACAAAGCAATGTGTTCACAATTCCATAACTTTTGAAAAAAAATGTGAAAGTCGAAAAAAAAAACAAAAAATTATGCAATTCAACCAATAATGGTTAATTACTACAAAAACAACCCCGAGAACTTTTTTATTTTTTATACTAGATCGACAGTTTTTGAGCTAAGCTACAATGCAACATAAAATTCACAACTGTATGTTTAATACTTTAAGAGTTATTGTTGTTTGAACATAGCGTATGCGCAAGCACAAAAGGCCTTTGTCGGAACCCTAAACAGGAAATCATTAAAAAAACATAACATTCATATTGAATTTTAATCTTCATTTAATATTGGAAAAAACATTAAATATAATTATAATGGCTGCTCGGTTAAACTGCGCTTGCCTGGGTTGATTCGCGGATGGGTGACCATCTATTACACATCAAGTTTCCCCCGTACATCGGTAAGCACGTAAATCCTATACAATGAAAGGCACGTGTACTCAAATTAATACATTATGATAATTTATTTCAGCAAATTACAATATTTACCGAGCAAGACATCGAAGGTAAATTAAAAGACACAAGTGCTCCGGATGATATTCAACCAGCAATACGTTTTCCTTCCTCAGAGCATTTTCACTTTCTCATTGTTCGTGCCTGTTATGTTTGCTAAGGGCCTAATTACCCTCCGCTAGCGTTTCGTTTCGCACAACGTGGCACAACCAAGGAATAACACAGCCAGTACAAATACTGGGAGCTCTCTCAAGTTTGGCTAATGTCAATGAAACTGTGGCCGGACGAAACAGACTGGAACTTCGCTTGTTTACAGACAATTTAGTCAATTAGAAAAGTACCTTGTGTTTGTGTTTTTTTGCTGTGTATATTTTAAGTTGTTTCGTCTTGGGATTTAAGTGGAATAAGTTTAGGATGAGCTGAATGAAATAACTGAGGCGCTCGTGACTGTATATTAACAGCCGCTTGAATTAATCTTCTTATGGTATGTGGCGGCCACCGTAGACGCGGGCCTGTGGATGCTGAGTAATGGGCTATCTCGCCGTCCGTCCGTTATATGACGACGACAGGCCGTGTCGACGGCCCGTTCGTGTTTCACGCGCGCCTTAATGAGATGTCAGCAACATGGGAGGGGCCCGCAAGGGCCGACGCCCTTCGGGGCTGCGGGTTGTTCAGAAGTTACCGCGGCCTCGACATAAAGGGCTAAGAAGGAACATGGGTGGTTTTTAGTCAGTAGAAGTCTGACACTCCCTTTCGCTCTGCCCGAGAGCGGAAGGGGTTATTCGATGATTTACCACCAGCCAAAAAAAAAGGGTATGTGGATAGGTGACCTCCCGTTACATACCGAGTTTTCTTCGTGCCTCGGAAAGCACGAGCCGTTGATCCCGGCTTTCATTTGTCGATCTTTGACTGTCGCTACCCTAATTGCGAGCGATGTAATAAAATTGAAGATATTCAACATTTGCTGATGGAATGTGACAAGAATAGAGATGAAAGGGAATATTTGGCTACGGAGTTCAAATTAAACATGTGGGATGTTGGACTTATCCAAAATATATTGGCATACCCTAAATCAGAAAGGACTAAACGCATAATTTGTGGCTTAATTCAGAGACCTAGGCAATAATTCCCCTTCTTTTGTCATAGACTATACATTAATTCATAATACATATTGATAGTAATATTTTGTATAGTTCTGTGTAAATAGACTATAAGGTACAATGGGGTTGACGTATCCATGTGGATAAAAACCCCTAACTAATAAAAGAATAAAAAAAAAAAAAAGACTGTCGCTACAGGCAGTCAGTGACCCGAAAGTCTGAAAATTAGTCTTAGTCCTAATTTCTCAAGGGATAGCATATCACCCAGTACTAACTGGGTTATAGAGAGTATCCACCTGTATCTGGTAAGATTGGAAGCCGACCCCATCATGGTCAGGAAAAAAACATACATACATAGACTGCCAAAATCATTACCCTTTCGGCTTCGTCGTAGTCGGGTAAAAAACTAGGCAGATGATGAAGATAAGAATCACGAGAAAATAATAGAGCATAGGATTGAACATTCAGATAGTGTTCTACATCAATTACAATTGCAATGATTTATTTGAGTTAGTTAACATTCAGCTGGTAATCCTTCACCTCTCGTATTGAAGCATAATGAATGAAGAATTCGATAGATCCACAAACCACATATATATTAAGGCAATCAATCTTAATTCTCGACATTAATCGCGTTTCACAGGTCACTCAGCATTGTAATATATTATCAAGAAGACCGCGTACGTGTGCCAGAGAATCTAATGAAATATTTTAAGAGTAATCTCCTTATAAATTCCCTATTTTATTTCACCAGTTGCTATTGTTAAACCCCGTTGAGGGAATATTCAAATCAGTTTATGGCAAAGTGTAACCAACCCGACAAAATAGAGTGTAATAAAATGGGAAAACAAGCAGGGAGGGAGTGCAATTCGGTTCATGTCGAGCGAGTAACGTTGTTTCCGCAGTTTTGCTCGAATAACTGTCTTGAACACGACTCTAGTACTATTTGCTTTAGATTCTTGTAACTTTAACAAATAAAACGTTTCGGAACATTTTATACAACATCGGTATGTAAATCGTGAAATAAAATAACTTTGTACATGATCATAAAGTTTAATAAAACTTTTGATATTCATTTTACTGAATTTTCTGTTCCACACTGTGCTGAATAAGTGTACCGGTAGGAAAGCTATGCAGATGTGTGTTATACTTAGTAAGACGTCTGTTCACACATGACTTAAGAAACAAGTTGTCGGTGGTAGTAAACGGGGAAGTCGACAGGGAATTTCTCCGTGCACGCATTATATATGAAGAAGCAAAGCGCCAGTGCGTACCTACAGAGGCGTGGAGCGGAGCGTGGCGAACTGAGGAATGTACTGTCAACATCGAGGGAATATGTTTTGCTGAATGAATAGGTAGATTGAATATGTTTCTTTTGTTTTACGACTGTACAAAAGACAACGCATGTCACAGATACTGATTAGAGGCACGTCACTTGTAAGAAATATAGGGTAGTTAACAAAAACATCGAATTAGTCCGTCAGATAGATTTCCAAAAAATATCGGACATGTATTTTTTCTTTTTTCACATAAACAGACAATGAAGAGGACAGTGCTTTGAGAAATCGTGTGACGTAATTTCTGAGACATTAGTATGACATTCTTTAGCGGTTGGTCAAAATTCAAAATCAAAACTCATTTATTCAAACTAGGCTGATAATCAGCTTGCAGCTTGCAGCAGCAGCAGTAGCTGGTAGCAGCAGTGACGTCACAACCCCCACTCAAATCTTTGACTTGTTTTCTTACATTTTTATTGATTTGATAAAACAAAAAATGCATATCCAATATTTTTCGATAATGTAACAGACGAACTAATTAGAATCATATTTTTTTAAGCCAGTAAACATCCCTATTAAAAGGCTTATTTTTTAAGGGCTACTTTTTTTCTCGATGGTCTAGGAGTCCGAAGTGAGACTGCTGTGCATGTGGTTCGATTCCCTGGACGGGCAATCTGTTATTGTGTTTCTCAGTAGCAGTCTCGAGTCTGGAATTCATCCCGATTGATGGAAATAGGTTTGGCGAAGGGTAAGACTAGCCAAAATGCATTATTTTTGACTGTGACCTACATTTAACCAGGCTGCCAAATTAGTAATTTAAACTTATAAACATTATAACTTAATTAGTAACTTTTGACCAATATCTCAAAGTAGCTTTATAATCGCTTTGGCTAATTTAACCTTTAACCTGAACTTCCCTTATCTCGTTAACTATCACGAAAGGGGTTATGTATATACGAGTATTTACACTATGTCAATCCGATTAATTACCCTTAGGCTTAGAAAATAAATAATATGAAGCTGCTCAGTATAATTTAGAGTGATGTATCTTTATTATCAGATTGAAATTCGTCAACTGTCTATACCGTAATGAAGTACTCTCAAAGTCATTAAACAGTAATTAATCTTATTAATTTAGAACGACACTAAGAGCGAGGCTATGTTTGGAAGCTTACTCGAGTATGTAGAGATATGTGATACATTTCATTTTAGGCACCTCAAATATAAAAGATTCTAACTTTCTACTTACTTACCTTGTACTTAATGGGTTACTTGACTACTGTTAAAAATTCACGGAAATGTTATGTTATTTCAAAGAATTTTCAGCAATAACACGTTGTGAAAAAAAGTATTAATGTCGATAAAAAAATGTAGTAATTAGTTTAATTCGGACTCATGGGAACACACAATAACTTTTTAAATTTATTTTTCCAACCAACTGAATAAATGCTAAAGTTTGGATGTAAGTCTATTACTCAAATAAGCCAGAACGGCTGAGCGGATCTAGTTGTCATTTTTGCTCAGAGATAGATCATAGTTTGGAACACCACATAACTTACATTTATTTTTCACATATGTACAAACGACGTGAATGTTGATCCCATCACCCACGTCTATGGTGCTCAAGATAAACTCAGAAAGTAAACATAAAGAATTAAAAATAAATGCGAAAACATAAATATTTGCTCCACAGTTTTGGTTATTTAATATATTTTATTACATTTAAAAAACCCAATAATGTTCCGCGTTGGTTTTCTTGGAAAATCGGCTTTAAAGGAGCCGTATTTAAAAATAGGTTTCTATCATGCAGATATCGAGTGCATCATTGCCTTTTTATGTGGGTTTGGAAATCATCAAATAACCCCTCCCGCTCTTGGGCAGAGCGAAAGGGATTGTCAGACTTCTACTGACTTAAAACCACCCATCTTCCTTCTTAGCCCTTGTGTCGAGGCCACGGTATCTCTTATAACAACCCGCAGCCCCGACGGGGTGCATCATTGCCTGAATGTGTATATTATTTACAATGAAACTATTCTGGAGGTCAGGTGCGTAGTACTCGTGGTCAAATGAATGACCAGATGTATGAATGTGGACGAGGCAAAAGGAGTATGTAGGGATCGAAACAAGTGGCGGTCTGTGGTTTCTGCTTACCCCCATTTGAGAAGGGCGTGAGTTTATTTATGTATGTGAAATTATTGTTGCTTGTTTTCAGTTTAGTTTTATATTGTTATCTAGTTGTAAAAAGTAAGAAAAAAATAGTTGCCTATAAACAAGGCTCGTAAAGTTAGCTTTTAATAACCACTATATAGAGTTTTTGAGGTTTAAACAAATCTAAAAAGTTTATTTCTTTGCAACCAAAAAACTGCTTCATTGTAATTTTAGATAAAATAGAATTTTTGTCTAATGCTGCGGGTTGGCCGGAAAAAATCAACATAAACGCTAAATATTCATCCACTCTGTTTCACCCCCTGTCAATCGAAACATTTCATTTCACTGAAAAAACCTTTTTCAATTCATTCGTCATAAAAAATTGAAATGACACTCGAGTTGAGAAGTAACGAAACTAATTTAATTTCAATTTCTAATTATACACGTCGCGGACATAAATCTTTGCATCCAAATTAATGCAAATAAAATGAACCATTATGCTTCGTTACACAGAATCAAGCTTCTAAGAAGGATTGGCGAAACTTCGCCGGATTTAATAGCAGATTTTATTTTTTATTTTACATAATTTTAAATAAAGTTTTCGCCGTGTTCCAATAAAAGTATTGAAGATATTTTTTTAGGCATCGATAAGAAAAGAAAGGTGCGAAAGAAACATTTTATCTTACGTTGATCTCTTTATTTTTATTGTCAGTTAAGACGGGGAGATTTGTGAAACTGGAAGATTTTTCTCGGAACTGTGTTTGTGTAGGAGCGTATCGTCATAATAAAAAATCGTCGATCTAGGTTCTATTAGCACATTTCTTTTTATATTTATCTGTGATAGAAGCTTTGTTATTATTTGTATTTTGTGGGGCAATGTCAAAATGTTACCTGATGTATAGAGTAAGTAGGTAATTACGCAGTAGTCACGTACGGGGAAGTGTTTTATTTGACTATCAGGGTATTTGTATTACCATCCAGCTTTTCTATTATTCAATCAAACAAGCATTCCTTCGATGTTTATAGCCTCTTCCCCTAAATGATAGTCGAGTACACGATCGATTGCTTCACTTTGGGGAAAAACCATGAGTCGTTAGGAATGACAAAGAAATCTAGGGAAGTTTCGTGGTGTCTTTTAGTATCGGTTTTAGTGTATTTGTATTCTACCAAACGAAGGTTGGTTTTATTTACGGGAATCAATTAACTCTGTTAGTTCTGTTATTTTTAATTGTATTTGAATATACAAATAAAACAGTCGGAGTAAAATTTAGATTATTTGAAATTCACCTGCATACGCAATATTTATTTATCAATTGGTGTTTAGTCGATTCCCAAGTATGGGCTTCTACAGGTTTTTGATACATTTTATTTAATAATGAAATAAATCCGTTCAAAAATCTTTCATTGTGGTGAACACTTTTGAAAGACAGGTAATAAATAACCGACTACATTGGCACAGTAAGAAGGACAATAGACAGTGACTCGAGAAGATCAATAGATCGCTGCGGAACGCTCCCGGAGGATACCAGTGTTTGCTTTCTAAAGCATAATGTCTGCTTCCTGTTGGACCCTTGAGGAAAATACTTAGAAATTGATTCCGAACCTCGGTTTACAGAGCTGTCGATACGGCCGATAGCGATCTGTGTGGCAAGTAGGTGCTCACGGAGAGCCAGCGCGGCCGCTGAGTACCGGGACCGTCGGGCGAGTACCGAGTCCGTCTGCGAGTACCGGGACCGTCTGCGAGTTCCATTGTAAACACATAACGACCAGCACGAATGTTTCCGACACTGTAAATTGAGTATTCAGCCGCCTATTGTTTTGTATCTTTATTAAGTTTCACTATTTTCCCATACAAATACACAACCCCACAATAACAAGATGTTACGCTGTACAGGAACAGAATAAAATCTTTACAAAGAATAAAATCAAGCGTGAACGTTCTAGAAAATTTTATATTGCCTTAAACGGCTGAAGAATCGTCTTTTCCAAGAAAATATACCATTGGGATTCAAAAACTGTTTCTTAAGGGATTCTACCGACATTCATTTGGGGAATATTGCGGGAAGCTCCTTCCCAATGTGGTAATGGTGCAAGTTGTTCGTGAAAGCCTAGTTCTGAAGGCTTCTTTACGAATATTAAACTGTAGAATGAATTTGCCTTTGCCTTCACGTGAAATGTAGGTAGGTACCCTGTTCGTATATTCGGAAACGACTCAATCAAAAGCCTATATTAACTAATATTATCTTATCAACCAATTCAATGAACAACAAAATCGTTTATATATTTAAGTTGAAATAAATACGCCACGAAAGATTTATGTTCGGTAAACTGAGATAGAAAAAAAATTAAGATTCGATTCTTGATATTTTTACCCGACTGCGGCGAAGCCCAAAAGAAGGGTTATGTGTTTGACCTGTATGTATGTTTGTATGTATGTGTGTGTGTATGTCCGTTTGTTTGTTCCCCCAGAACTCCTAAACGGATGAACGGATTTGAATAAAATATACGTCGTTAGATTCATATTCCAAAAATTGGATATTTTGGGGGCAATATCGCTGAGCAAAATTTTTTTTTCTTTTACCATTGAGTAGGGTATCAAAATGAAGGGTTTTAAAAGGAGATTTAAAAAAATATATAACTTATATGTTTAAAATTAATTCATAGTGACAAACCGTAGGTATAAATAAAAAGTCACATCGTCTGTTTTTTCAGTCGAGAGTGTTTTTTAAAGGTCTTTAAAGAATGGTATTCGTTAAACAGATAAATATATAGAAATACTTTGAGTCAGGTGTATTTACGCACGTTTGTTTAACTTAGGATGATTCAAAAGCCAAAGCGGGATTAGTCTTGAGGGTCTTTAAGAAATCTACAGAAATAAAGACATTGCCAACAAATGTTACAGAATGGTGAATTTATTTGCATAATTCAGCAAACCTAAATCCTTTGTCCGCGGCTCGCTGCTCAAATAATAAATTTACTCCATGTTCTACACCCCAAATGGTCTATCTGAATAAAATTACTTAGCTATTTGGGCGCCACATCTTTCAGAATCTTAACTGAACATTTACACATAGCTTTTGCAGCTATCATGTGGTTCAGGAGATTGAGTTTTATAGCTGTATAGTTTAACTCTCATATTTATTTAAGCAAAGTAACGCAGTAACACGCCATCTTTTATGTAAGTGGCATTGTAACTATAAGTATCTGATATTTCACCCTATCGCATTGAGTATTCTGCTCGTACGCCACTCCGGCGATTCTGCCGAGAGCACAATATGTGTAAATTTAGAAAACGTTTTCGGCACATTATTACGTTTAGGGATTTTCAAGAAAATTGCCTTATTACCTTTTTGAGTTCGATTCCAAACTAGGATTTAGTGGGATTTGCGGTACGCTTTTACAAAATATTGTGTTTGCTTAAGTGTTATTACTGTAGTTATACCCAATGTCATTATCGTGCGCCGTTATGCGGCTTACGGCTAAGTAATGTATTGTCCTTAAACATAATCATATTTGGAATACATTTAGAGGCTTGTAGTTTTGTAGATTACTTTCTGTCTAATGTTGGCTCATCGCCATTCCGGAAATTCTTAACCGGACTTAAAACATTTTGTGCTACAGCTCTTGAAATTATTTATACACGTTTAAGTTTAATGGCTGCCGACTTTAGGAATTAGGCTGTAGCTAATCTTAGTAACGAGTTGAAAGTTTTCTTTGGAAATTTTCCGTAGTAAAAGTGAACGTGCGTACGTTTTTACTCCCATTGAGGTAATTTAGTTAAGCAATCACGCATTTTTCTTATCATAAAATGTTTGAAAGAATAATAATGTGTTACTCTTTATAGAACAACTCTTTATTACACTGCAGGGTTCATAAAAGATGAAACGTTGACATCCCCTTCTGCGAATGTTCTTGTTGCGAATTACCAGGGCAATTTACGAATTAATGAAGCTTTACAAATGTACTTCGCCTACGCGAGATACTTTCGTTTATGGCGAAATTAAATGAGTTATATTTCAAACTGAATGGAAGGTATTGAGACGATTGTTTAATGGACTAAAACTTATTAATTGCCTCCTACTTACCTTCCCATTATTTAAAACAATATACAAGATGATTTTTTAGTCACCCCGTCCAAATTCTGAATATTAATCTTTGGTGAAAATAATTGAATACGTTTTTTTTTTTTTTAGTACCACTCAATATAAAAATATTGAGATATCACATCACAAAGTTTTAACTTTTCACGGAGAGCGGATAATCTTTCGAGTAAATGATTTAATATGAAAATTTTAGGTAGGTATCGATTTTTTTTTTTAAATTGGTGTTAGTTAATGATACCAAATGCCTGGAAAAAATTGAACGGTGACTAAGAAAACATATTGTATCATCCAAGTAATTATTATTCATTCGGAGTCCTGGGTTCGATTGCCGGGTCGGGCCAACTGTTATTGGGATTTTCCATTAGAATTTTTTCAGTGGCAGCCATGGAGAGTCTGGATTTGTGCCCAGTTAATAGCAAAAGACTCTCCCCCATGCATGCATGGGACTTTTACATAACTGACAAGAGGTGGGTATACTAAAAGATACACACCTCTGCCTCTCTCTTCGGGGATTAAAGGCGTAATGTTAAATGTTTAGATTTAACTAACTCTACTTTGGCGCGACGGGGTCAGTGTAATAACAAATACTCGTAGATATTATCGCTCTAAAATATGTAAAACTCGTGTGCAACATAACATTTAATTGCTATCAGTAATTATACCAACCCGCAGTTTCAGATAAAATTTTCTCATCTACGTGAACAACAGTTGCGTCGCTAGAGATTCCAAAAGTTAACCAATACAAATTAATTCCGATAATACTTCCGTATTGCGATAAGGGTGCGTACAGGCTGTCAAATGTGAGGGGAACGCGTATGGTTTCTCGATGCAGCTCACGAGCGCCATGCGAGTCTTGCATAAACATCTACGTCAACAATATAAAATGAGATATTCGTGGGCGACGCGTTGAAACTTGCACGTAGCACAGATGGCGTGCGTTGGCAACAATCAACTGATCTCGTTCATTTTCATTGGTCAGACTTGCTTTCAAGATATTAACAGCACTTTACTACTTTTACTTACATAAAAATATCTCGTCTCCAAATTCTAATCCAAACCTCCAAATACAGAATAATTATATAACTTTCAGTTTGACCTAAGGATACGTTTACATTATACGTATCCTTGTAACTGCGTTGTTCCGCTGACAGCGTGTGAACGGGGCTCAGATCGCGTTTATTTTTGTTAATTGCCATTGTAATCAAACCAGATAATGATCACATATGCCTTTTTACCAAACTGCAGCGGAGGTTATAATGATCACACCCAGAAATACATAAGTTTTATTTATTTTATTCGGGATACTTACAGGCCAAGGCCAAGTTTCCACTGATAAACGTATAAAACAAGAAAAGTAGAAACAAAATGCATACTTAAAAGACAAATAATAATGTCAACCACATTTATGAAAGTGAAGAAATAAACCGCTTCCATAATTTCCTATATCCACGAAAAATGCTAAGCGGCCAATGAAGACGTATAAAATCGTGATAGCAGCTAACACCGACTTACAAGCAATACAGAACAGTCATCGCATCATAAACCGCGGTTTACCACTGTACGCAAAATCTGTAAAAAACCAAGTCCGCGCGGCAGCGAAAAACTCGACTTTAAAAACCCCAAATGGCTACAATTGAAAACTCGACTGTAAAAGGTCCAAAAAACTTTATTTTAGGAAGTCAGTGATATCGTTTGTTTCATTGACTTTTTGCCACAGACTTCCGAAAGTTATTGTTTAGCCCAGCGAAGACGAAAAGAGACGTGCGCGGTGTGCGGCGGGGCGTGCGGTCAGATGTGTGCTGTGTGCTTGTGAGCGGTGTGCTGTAAGCGGAGTGCCGCTTTGCATAACCTTGCCACTTTACAAATCCTCTCCTCTTTGCTTTGAACAGTTCCTCTCGGTTTTGCACACTTCATCTTCTCTCGGCTTTGAGTATCTTCTTTCCACTTTGAACATCTTAGCACAACTTCAGTGGATACACCCTACCTTTTACTCATCCCCGTTTTGCACATTACCGCTAGTGTCTGCTGTGGTGAAGTCTGGGCCTTCTGCTTCTACTCTCTATCACACCAGAATTCAGCTTGTCGGATTCGCAGCACGTACCCGGCTGGTATGTATTGAACAAACTAAACAGTTGTAAGAATACCTCTGACTGTAGGTAAATTGTTTCGCTTGTTATTTATGTTCCACAGCTTGCTAATACGTGAACGGCTTTATGAAGTGCCGGTACTGTGCGTTTTCATTTTCACTTACGGTTTCAAGAGTTTCATTAGGGGCTGGAGATGTTTTTGGGTTATCATCTTGCGAAGTGTACATTAGCAGTGCAGACTTGTTCATGAATATTATTAGGTATGTGATGGCCTGATGGTGTACTTTTTTCTTTCTTTTTAGTGTGTTTAGTGCCTAACTTGACTGCTTGGCTTGTTGCTTGGCTTGGCTTGTCTTGGCTTGGTTTGCTTGCTTGGCTTGGCTTGGCTTGGCTTGGCTTGCTTGCCTTGGCTTGGTTTGCTTGGCTTGTTGTTGGCTTGCTTGACTTGCTTGTTTGCTTGGCTTGGTTGGCTTGGCTTGGCTTAGCTTGGCTGGTGCTTGGCTTGGCTTGCTTGACTTGGCTTGGCTCGCGCTTGGCTTGACTTGGCTTGGCTTTGGCTTGGCTTGGCTTGGTGTTGGTTTTGTCTTGGCTTGGCTTGCGCTTGGCTTGGACGTTTTAAATGTCTCGGATCCCGCAACGAAAATAATCAGAAACAATCTACACATCACATTTTATAGGAGTGTAGTCTTTGGCAGAATTAACGTAATGTTATGTTAACAGACACAGTCAGTCAGTCAGTCAGACAGTTGTCAGTTGTTGTTGTTGTGTACAGGTCACTGTTATTTAAGCGGCGTTCTTTGATGTTGAGACTTCGATTGAGTATTAAGATTAGAGTTCTAAAGATGTTTTGTTATGCCAAAGAGCTGTCTTATATCTAATTTAAAGCTTCTGTCCGTTCAACCTTGTCTACCAAACATAGCCTACACCACTTGGTAATAGTGGACTTCCATCAGTTGTAAAGTTTCTTCGATTACCTCGAACATCATTATTTTATTTTTTGATTAGTATAGACGTATGATTAAGACATTGATAATTATAAAATCCTAAGAAACTGTTTTCTTTCTAAATTTTATTCGTTCTTTAGGTGGATACTTACTTAAACAAATAGGTTTATCTTAACATTTCTTGAAAAAAAAAAATGAAATAAGTGTTACAGAGAAACCATTTTAAGCCTAACAAAAGACATAATTTGAATAAATAAAACGACAAGATCTCAGTTTTGAGTTTGATTAAGTATGATACATGTCATGTTTGTTTGTAAACTTCATATTTTACAACAGCGCGGAGACGTAAAGTGACACTTGAGCTCATTTAGCTACATTTCATGAAAAAAAAAAGTAATACAAGAGTACCTATATTTTAATAGTACTATATTATATATCATTACTAGGTATTTAATAGCAACGTACTTCTGAAGCTTCTTTCGCTATTAGATACGAATTATTTTTAAACATCAATCGCCTGCATCTTTGGTCTTGTGGTCGCAAGCATTTGGGTTGGTTGTTCACAACTTACCTCGGCCAGGGCTAAGAAGGAACATGGGTGGTTTTTAGTCAGTAGAAGTCTGTCACACCCTTTCGCGCTACCCAAGAGCGGGAGGGGTTATTTGATAATATTCCACCCGCCAAAAAAGAAAGACCTGGGTCCGATTCCCGTGTTGGGAAACGTGTTATTGGAGTTTTTGATGAGAGACTTCTCAGTAGCAGTCACGGAGTCTGAATTTGTGTCCAACTGATGGCAATAGGCTCGCCTCCTATAATATTGGACTTACATACTTAACTTAATAAGGCTGTTCTATTAGGTACCTCTCTGCCTAACCCTTCGGGAATTATAGACGTGCAGATATTAAACATCAACTTTCAGAAACTCATCATAATTTCTTTTAAATACTTTCAACACATACCTCAAGACCGAAACTGCTGGCTACGGTCCATAATTTATATTCTATTAAAGTGAAATAAAACTATAACGACCCCCATACTTACGTGCACTGGAAAGTCATGAAATCAGGGGAGTTGGAAATAATTAGGTGGCTGGCTTCTCGAAAAGCGTGAATTACTACTGCACACGCGAACATTTCATATTATTTTGTAGTTAGAGATGTAATTAAACGTAAATTATAGCCAAATTATTATCAGATTACTGATTTTGTGGCGAGGTGCGCCTTCGAGTGTAACATGAAAAGCGAATTTCGCTTATTTGTGTAATTGAAATGCTATTTGGATTGTTTTTAGTGTACCGTGAAGATAAAGAAGGCAATGAGTACCCTCATTGCCTTCTTTATCTTCATTTCCTTTACTTTTAGAAGGTAGAAGAGTAAAATAATGTTTTCGTACCTATGTCAAGGTTTGACCTTCTTAAGCCATTAAATTAGCATTTGTCTGCAGTACCGTGGTAGTTCTACAGATAAGGTACATAGCAATACCTATGTTGTTTTACAGACAAAACCTAATAAAAAAAGAAAAAAGCTAGTACACTACGAGGACTACGAGCATACAAATGTAAACTACGTCGAAATCCAGGTCTACGCCCGCTGATTTAAATGGCATTAGAATCCGTTTAGGCGTAAAAACGAATAATGGTTACAGATTAACTCTAAAAAACAATCTATGATATGTACTTCATCATAATATCATGCCTAGAGTTCGATGAACAGGTCGGGCATAATGACTTACTTGACTTAATGGCGAGGCAGACAGAGACAGAGGGCGTCCACAGATGTCCTCCATCGCGATCTATCTTGAGCTTCACGCTTCACCTCGCTCCACGCCATTCCGATGGTCGCCGCTTCTGCCAACACGGTGCGGCGCCAGGTTTGTCGAGGGCGGCCACGTTTTCTCCCGTTCTTTGGGGATTCCAGTCCAAGGCTCGTTTGGGTATGTGATCGGGATCCTTTCGGAGCGTGTGGCCAATCCATCGCCATTTGCGACGCTTGATCTGGCGGTCGATCGGGCTCTCGTGGCATTTCTCCAACAGCTCCACGTTGGAGATGGTCTCGGGCCAGTAGATTCCGAGAATGCAACGAAGATGCGCGTGAGATGATTTTGGTGACCTTCCACGTTTTGCACCCGTAAAGCAGCACGGATTTAATTCTGCAGAATTATCTTTAGTTTAATTCTTCGGGTCAGTTTCCGCGACTGCCAAACAGGTCCGTTCAGCGTTTAGCGATCCGTGTAGTGATGTCCTCTTCACTGCCCCCAGTCTCTGTCACGACGCTCCCAAGGTAAGTAAATTTGTGGACGCATGCCACTGCCTCTGTGCCAATCAGCAAAGGTGAGTGATTCTTCACACCAGATCTGATCTCCTGGGTCTTTCTTGTTTCTGCCGCTTCTTGACGAGCTCGTTCAATTTCGCCGCCGGGCATAATGCTATTGGGTTTTTCCATAAGAAATTTTTCAGTAGCAGTCCCGGATTCCGGATTTGTACCCAGCCTATTGATAACAATAGGCACGCCCATTATTAGATGGTACTTAAACTTAGCTGAAACCGAATGCTGCGAAACCGATAGGGTAATTCACCAATAAAATCTATTCAGTCCGTCTGTTAGATTATCGAAAAATATTGGATAAGTACATGTTTTTTGTTTTTTCAATTTAGTGAAAATTTACAAAAATAAAACGTGTCAAAGATCTTGAGTCGGGTTTTTTGGCTTCACTTTGTGGGTAAAAAAGTACTAACCATGTGATGTCACACGACTTGTCGCGACCCTTCGAAGCACTGTATCGTCTTCATCTTTTGTTTAAGTGAAAAATAAAAAATAAGTGTCTATTATTTTTTGAAAATTTATCTGACGGACTATTAATATGTTTTTGGTGAAATACCCTATTCACTTAAAGCTTGATGAGATCCAGATTATATTCATTGGTTAAAAGAGATGCTGACAGTGAAATCCTTAGACTGGCCGTTCGCGCAAAAGCTCTTGCTTTCCATGAGCGTTCATTATATCTCGTTTACAGCCTGCCTCGGAAAGTACTGCTGTCATCTTTGATAGTTAATGTTACCTAAGTATAGTCAGAAGCTCAGTCTTACGAAGTGGTATTTTATTATCAAGTTACTATGTAGGTTGTGGAGGTTAGATAGGCAGTCCCTATAAGCAAAATACTGGTGTTCAGCTGCATCGGGTCAGACTGGAAGCTGACCCCAACTTAATTGGAAAAATGCTGGGCAGATGATGATGAGAGCTTTAAACAATTTTTTTTTAAATACAATTTTTAAGCCTCTATCAATATAACGCTTACGTAACATTTTTTGATTAAATATAACTGTTATTTGCTTGCTTGTTTCAGCAAACAGAGTCAATAAAACATCGTCATCACGTGCGGAGCACAATCAAATAGTTGCCTGATTGTGTCGGCTCGTATAAAACAGTCGTTATGAATTTTATCAACTCGATTATGAATTTATAATCGTAGTTTGGTTTTTTTTTGTTCGCTAGTTGTTCCGGGTAAGCTTCCCCTAAAGCTAAAGTATCTTAATTGCTTGAAAATGCCCCCTAAAAAAATTAAATTATACTGTTTTTAACATTGACCCCAATCGACTCATTTACCCCCAAATCTTGGGGGTAAATGAGTCGATTTTAGTGCTCTCCTGTAACTCTCTTAAAGCAATCTCAAATCCTTCTGCCATGAAAAACGTCCCAAGTAGTATTTGTCCATCAACTGTGCATTTGGTAGTTGGAGAGTTTAGAGTGCTTACGCTCGACGACAGCAGTGCCTGAAGGCAAAGACCCGAGCCCCACTTACTCACAGCCTTAGGCGTGGATGTTCAGCAATAGTAGCGTACGTGTTGAGTCAATTGTGCTCAACTACTCTGCGGAGAAATTGTATTTTTGTACAACAAAGTTTAAAAAAAAAAGAATAGGAGTGTGTGAGTATTGAAACATTGATAGCTCTGGGAGGGAAGACAGGCACATCAATATCAATCAGTGTGGCAGCCAGGATACTCCCTCACAGTGCCATGGGAACCGAGGATATGATGCATCCACCCATGCGAATGCGAAAAACAACTTGTGCATAAGCTTGGTTCGTCCAAAACCACATTCGAAACTGATGATAAGGTATTAAAGTATTTCTGATAAGATAAGTTGAGGCGTCTGTTCCCTTGCAAGTCTTTATTTGGCGGAGAATCTTAACATAATCTAAGCATAATGATGTGGATAGTACGGCGCCACCTATGATTGAAAAACATAACTATTTTCACACATTAATTAATCAAAATTTCAAAATTATAATAAAAACTTTGGAGATTAAACACTATTCTGACTTTCTAACTAATATTATAAATGCGAATGTCAATGTTTTTATATTATATACTTTCCAACCCCAAAAAAGTATTGTTCCCGAGAAAAACAACATTTAACGTTAATTTAATAATAGATGGCCCCACTTGCCTTTCGAATCATCATCGCGTTTTCAGTTTTATAAGTTAGTGGCAAAGTTAAAATGTATACCTATGTAATTATCTATTTTAGTAACTGGCATAGTGACTGGTTGTATTTTAATAGAAAACACAAAGCTCGGTGTGACTATACATATGTACATATCATGTAGTAAACAACGGTTTTATCGATTAAAACTTTATAATTTGTAACAAAAGTCTATTTTATACTGAAATAATTACACTTCAATTATTATTCAATTAAACCGTTAATTACAATCTATTGTTTCTGCTTACCATAATTGAACTGAATGCAGTGATTTGAATTCAATTCTTAATTATCTTTTTGGCAAGCTGACAGCTAGTGGTTAGGTGCTTTAATTCCAGTTTGCACTAACACCTCAATAAATGCCTAAATACAAACAAATTGTTGGATTTTCAACGGTTGTTCTAGCACTAAGAGTTCAAACTCCAATAGCTCAATAATATTTAGACATTAACTTAAGTGTCGTTTCGCGATAGTGGTAACGGGTATTACTCTCTGTTAACTTTGAAGAACTGTAAAGGCTTGTTCTTGATCAGATAATTTATTGAAGACTAGCTGATGGCCGCGGCTTCGCCCACTTGGATTATGATCAAATTATTGATATAAGTACTAAAACCCTCCTCGAGAACCTCTTTATCCATTGGTAAGAACAGCATGAAAAGATGGCGACATGGAGATAGCGACTGTCGCAACCCCGTGCAGGGCAAGCAAGCAGCCTTCTAGCGAAGGACGTGGCGGAACGTGAGAGGAGGAGAACCTCACGTCCCAGCCGCCGCGGCAGACGCTCCGGGCGTCGGGGGCCACGTGACGGCTTCCGGCCACTGTAGACGCAGGCCTGTGGACGGTGAGTAATGGGCTAGCTCGCCGTCCGGCCGTCTTACGACGATGACAGGCCGTGTCGACGTCGCGTTCGTGTTCCACGCGCGCCTCAAAGAGGTGTCAGCAACATGGAAGGGGCCCGAAAGGGCCGACGCCCGTCGGGGCTGCGGGATGTTGTAAGAGATACCGCGGTCTTGATATATAGGGCTAAGAAGGAACATGGGTGGTTTTTAGTCAGCAGAAGTTTGACACTCCCTTTCGCTCTGCCTAAGAATGGGAGCGGTTATTTGATGATTTCCCAACCCCATAAAAAAAAGATGTGCAGTAGTTTTTGAGTTTATCGCAAACGGACAGACAGACGTGGCGGAGGACTTTGTTATATACTTAATATGTAGCGATTTGTAGTCTAGTAATGTTGTAGTTTTATCAGATGAATCTTTTATATCAAACCTCTAAAAATAACTAGTGTTACTTATGCCGTTTTATATTTGATGGGTGTAAAAGTATTCTTAACGAAGCTAAAAAGCACTTGATATCCCCGCCACTGCGATTTCTTTTTTTTCTGGGAACCTTCTTGTTACAGAGATATTAGTGGTCAAAGTTCCAACTTTTGTACAAGTTTGTTTTTAAGTAGATGTTTTTAATGTTTTAACTTTACTTTAAATACCTCTACAACCCATGTACTGTACTATTCATTGCGTCTATCAGCACAATGTTTTGAGAGCGTTAAATTGAGTCTTACTGTAAAAACATTTCGTTCCCCAGCAATAAATTTGCGTCGAGGTACTTTGTTGGATGTACAGAATACTTGGTTGACGGCTTGGCTTCGTTTACAACCTGTATTTTATAATGTGAATTTTAGAACGTTGTAGGTTTTGTAGACACATGGGTTTTTTTAAATTCTAAATTGGCTTAGGCCAGGGTAGCATGACGATCTAGACACTTACCACGAAGGCTGGTTTCGGGGCGCACAAGAAAAGAGTTCTGGAAAGGAATTGGGTGAGACATTGTCCAGCAGTGGAAGACTGCAGGCTAATAAAAAAAATGGCTCACATTTAGCCGCAACTCACCTGAATGTTAAGCAATGATGTAACCTGGGCTCAAGCACGCTTGCCTAGAAGAAACATACCTACTTACTTAAACTTTGAAGATATAGATTATAATGATCGTAATCAGTGCAGAGAAAAATAATTTCTACAAATTGGCAGTTCGCACAATAAATGTGGAAGCGTATCGCTTTGTTCGAGTTCTTGGAAGTTTAACCTTATAGGTAACAGTGATGCTACGTCATATTTCTGGTTGTCCAATAAGTCGAACTTCGACAACAATAATAGGGATGTTTACCGACTTAAAAAAATATGATTCTAATAAGTCCGTCTGCTAAATTATCGAAAAATATTGGATACGTATTTTTTTTTTTATCAAAGCAATAAAAATTGACGATGATAAAACGCGTCAAAAATTTTAGCGGGGGTTGGAGACGTCACTGACCGCTAAAAAATGCCATACTAATGTCTTAGAGTATGAGGTCACGCGAGTTTTCAAAGCACTGTATCGTCTTCATTATTTGTGTACGTGAAAAAATAAAAAATACGTGTCCATTATTGGAAATCTACCTATCTGACGGACTAATTATATTTTTTTTATCTATCGATGAATAGCAGAACTTTTAATGACTTTTTGTTACATTTATTATGCAAAATAATAATAATAATGAGGAGGAGGAGGAGGAGGCTCTCGTTAGGTAGCTGGATCAAGGGCTTGATGAGAGAGCGGTTCTCCTGGACACGGCTCGTATTGTTAGGAGGTTCCTTTCTCTGGAGCCCTGACCTAGTTTGAACCCTGTTCCCGATACCGGTGGGCTACAATTTTTTATATTTTAAAATGTTTTTTTTATTGTTTTTAGAGCAAATATTTAAAAGTGTATGAAATTAGTTTACAATTAAATAAAGGGTAATAATTTAAATAATAATAATAATTAAAATACTGACGAATAACTACAGGAAATTTATTGTGAAGGACGGCACGGTTGACATATATGTCGGGCATGCCACGGTCCGGGTGAATCAATCCGTCACATTATCTCTGGATGTTCTCGTCTAGCTAACGGAGAGTACTTGCATAGACACAACCTTGTAGCCAGGATTATCCACCAGCAACTTGCTCTAAAATACAGCGTTGTGGAATCGGAAGTGCCGTACTACAGGTATGTGCCCGACCCAGCTCTCGAAAATGGCAGTATCACATTGTATTGGGATCAATCCATCATCACTGACAGGACTATTGTAGCCAATAAGCCTGATATAGTAGTGGTGGATCGATCAGAGCGGCGCGCAATGATTGTTGATATAACGGTCCCGCATGACGAGAACCTCGTGAAAGCTGAGAAAGATAAGCAAATCATATATCTTGACTTGGCTCGCGAGGTTGTCGACATATGGGGTGTGAACTCAGCGATCATTGTGCCGATAGTCGTTTCAGCCAATGGCTTAATTGCCAAGAGCCTCGAACAACATCTGAAGAGGCTCTCTTTAGGCAGCTGGATCAGGGGCTTGATACAGAGAGCGTTACTCCTGGACACGGCTCGCATTGTTAGGAGGTTCCTTTCTCTGGAGCCCTGACTGGCCGGTAGCTTGGACCCTGTTCCCGTTACCGGTGGGCTACTATTTTTTATATTTTTAAATGTTTTTTTAAATATTATTTTGTATGGGAATATTTAAAAATATAATTTATATGTAAAAAGTTAAATAAAGGAATTAAAATAATAATAATAATAAAATTATAATAATAATATTAATAGTTATAATTACATAAGTTGATAAAAAAAGCTATGCAATAGCTTTACCGCAAAATGGACCTGACTGTGGTTGGCTGCGGACTTAAATTGATATTGGTGTTCCGTTGCCAGTCTGCTGCACTGGATTTTAAGATGTTTGTTTCGCTGCACTCTTATTAATTTATTCATTGTGTGTGAGGTAATATAAACAAATAGAGGAGCAGCATAGCGGCTATATATGTACTTGCCGTCTACCGGTAATGAATGGCCATTGTTGTCATAACGTCTTCCAATACAGCAACTTGACACTTACTGCAATTATCCAATCATGTATTTATGTAAATTATCGCTTGCACATGGACGCGTGCAGCCCTGATTAAACCATTGAAGTAACAATATAACATGTTCACAAAAGTAATAATTGTTTCCAAGAAATTAATTTCAACGATTAGAGTGCGAAGCTTTTAAAATATTTGTTACTATATTCCTTTAATATTTTTAAAATGTTTTTGCTTCAGTGTGTAGATAGATTAATTAATAAAGTAAGCAATTTAAGGATTTCAATTTTTAAAACAGAGGTAGTGCTATTTCATAAAATTAATTAAAATTATAATTTTAAAAGTTAATTAGTAAAATAATATTTTTTATTGGTTTCTGTCATGGTCGTTGTTTTTTATTCTTACATTTACGCATGAACTGAAAGCTTATTTTTATATGGTCCATTACAGGCACTTTTGGCTCTCATAAACAAAAAGATGAAGCTACAGTCCCATTAAGAAGGCATTCCAACTTGTGAAAGTACTGTAGTTGCCTATTCCAAAGCGTAGATCTCTATCGAAATGAATAGGCAAGAGACTCCATGGACACTCTTTAAAATCAAAATGTTTTTACAAGATCTTGGACCTATACATACGGATAATATAATACCACTATACTCGAATGGTTAGACAGAGACGTGGGTGGTCATCTCATACCCACATTCCCCCAGTTATTATATGTATGATTAACTAGCTGTTGCCCGCGACATCGTCTACATTCATACATCGGCAGGGCTATTGCGTACCTTTTAAATGTCAGTGGCTATCATATTGTCTGTGGATTAATTGTCAAATTGGTTATGGTTTAATAAAAAATGGTACTATTTGACAGTAATTGATAGGCACTATAGGTAACCCACTGTAATTTAAAAGATACGCAATAGCCCTGCTGGTCTGGTCATATACGCACGCCGGTTACGAGTACTACGCCCCTGTCCTTTCTGATTAATGTCAGCTTGTTGCAAGGCGACTGATAAACATCAACCTATTTCTTGCAAGATTCTTGTGCTTTTTTTAGAAAATATGGAATAAACATAGGTTTCAGAAGAGTTGAAAAATAAAGGGCTGTTTCTAGAATAGCAGCTTAAGGTGGAAGCTCACATCTGGCCCGCGAAATTCTAATTTTCTTACGTTTTTGGCAATTTGCAGGCCAGTGCTTGGTTGTATGTTTATGAAAATTTGATTTGCGACTGTAAGACGTATGAAGTTACCGAATTATAACCATCAAAATTATCAATACAACCCTCCAAGTTCATTTTCATGTCAAGATTGATTTTTGCATGTAAAAGTCATTCTTTAGTAATTTAGTCGTCGTTCTTTAGTAGTTAGTAATTTTGATGGTTATAATTCGGTAACTTCATACGTCTTACAGTCGCAAATCAAATTTTCATAAACATACAACCAAGCACTGGCCTGCAAATTGCCAAAAACGTAAGAAAATTAGAATTTCGCGGGATAGATGTGAGCTTCCACCTTAAGATAAAACTTAAGGTACCTACGTATTTATTTCCGTTTTTCATAGAAGTGTTAAATGGAAGATATTTTATTAAATATGTGCTGTAAAACCATAACACGACTCGATTATTTCTTTGTATCGTAGGTAGCTTTTTCAAACATATTTAGTTCATATTTAATTACTAAAGTTACAACTAATTGCAGTATAAACAGTAAAAGTTTTAAATTTGCACGACCGCTTTCGTTTTCTGTCTGACAGCAGAAACCAACAACGGAACTGCTTAACGTGGTTTTTGGGGCACGGTGGAAACTCAGTGTGTAATGAGCCCATCCACGTTACAATCTGGGCAAGTGCGGCTTTACCTGATTATCGATCCGAGCGGCTATTATTATTCAGCTACGACTCACCCGTTTTCGCACGGTATTAATTCGTGACAAATATTATCTGCCTATAATGTTCCCACTGCTGCGGGGACACCGGCCACCTCCCTATGAGAGGGATGGGCTACAACATGCGGGCCCAGTGCGGATTGTTAGATGTCACATGTTTTCGATTTTTTTAGTTTTTTCTTACGATGCTATCCTTTCTCGGTTTGAGAGCTGTGGTGATGAATTATATTACACAAGTAATGCGCCTGCCTGGGTTTTAACCCACGCTTAACTTTTCGTAAGTCGGGGCTGCTACCACTGTGTAAAAAATGTGTTTATACAAAAAAAAGCAGTACCTAGGTTTGTTTTAAATATGTAGTCTCTATATTATGGGTGTAAAAGTACCCTTAACGCAAACGAAGGGCACGTGTTCTCCCCACCACTGCGATCATTTTTTCGTTCTAGACCATACCTGGGAGACCTGGGAGTTACGGAGATATTGGGGGTCAAAGATCCAAATTTTGCACAGCTGTTTTTGTAAATACTAGTTTTTCAGGTTATAACTTCACTTAAATTACCTCCATGACCCTTTTACTATTCAAAGCATCCACTAGCACAATGTTTTAAGAGTACTACATTGAGTTTTACCGTAAAATGTGACTTTTAGCCACAAAAAAAAAATTGCGTAGGGGTTTTTAGTTTGATGTACAGAATGCTTGGTTGACGAATGTGTGAAGGGTTAATTTACACCCTGTATAGTAGTATAAGTAGATTTTTTCCACACGTGCAGTGTGTATTACTCGAATGAATACATCGACTGTATTGACATTCGATTAAGAAAATCTTGCTCTACCCCACCAGGGAATTAGATCACGGAGAGAACTAGCGTTGTCATTGGACTGAATACGTTACTGGAACAGAATGCAGTGTGTTAGCAGTACTGAAGTATTTGTAAAAAGAATGTTGAGTGGGTTTATCATCATTTTAGCTTTAGCCTATATTGTTCCCACTGCAGGAACTCAGGCCTCATCTCTAGGAGATTAATGGGCTATATTCCACCACGCGGGCCCAGTGCGGATTAGTACACATGTCTACGAATTTTTAGTTCTAAAACATGCCGGTTTCCTCACGATGTTTTCCTTCACCGTTTTGAGAGCAGTGGTGATGAAATAAATTACACAAAGTAATGCCTGACTGGGTTCGAACCCACGACTCTCTGTTCGTAAATCGGGGTCGACACTGGGCCACCACTGTTTTATACAAAGTATAAACGTACCCTTTACGTAGGCGTCACTTTTCGTAAATAATTGTGTTCTAGAAAACCCGTTGATCACTGCCGTGAATGTGTGTGCAACAGTACAAAACAATAGTGTAGTAACAATAACTAAATTGAAGCGATACTTCTCTTTTTGTAAAGGTTGGGAAATTATCAAATGACTCCTCTCGCTCTGGGCGGAGCGGTAGGGAGTGTCAGACTTCTGCTGACTAAAAAGCACTCATGTTCCTACTTAGCCCTTTGTCCCCGAGGCCGCGCTATCTCTTTCGAACAACCAAGAGCCCCAACAGGATCGATCTCCTATTTTCTTTCCAAATAGCAACAATAATTAAATTGAAGCGATACTTCTCATTTTAAAATCAATAACACAAGAAGATCGGATGTTGAGAAACAATGCGAATTCGAGTAAGCAAACTTCCCAGCACTCGGATTTGATTTCGTAACAATACTGCTTGTACAATATCATCCTGTAGTTTTTTAAACCGCTTTTTATATTCAGGGCCCCGTCCAACTTATTTTGGTAGCGGAAATCCGCGCAATAATATTTCATATGAGCATTGTTTGTATTCAAAATAAAAGTAAAATTGATTTATGTATTTTTTAAACAACCTTTAAAACAATGTTTGCGTACCCATAAATAAATTTGTGTTCGGGTAAGAGGCGATTCCCGTTGATTGCTTGTGTGTTTTTCAGTTTATAGAGAAAATAAATATATTTGCGTTTAAACGTGGACCAGGGATTAGCTTATGTAGCTACTACCGAAGTCACTTATGGTCAATAACTTTTCAACCTTATTACTTGGAATATAAAAGTGCAAAATGGCAGACGTACAGTGGACTCGGTAAACAGTCTGTATCCACCATTACCTGATCCCTCTTCTCATACCACTAGCTTCTACTTTATATTATGAATCAGGTAATGCTGAGTACATACTGTATATACCTTCCCTTGTACTTAATGCAGGACTACAGAGCGTGGCCACAATTAACATCATCTGATTTTATTGCCACCGTGGTTTGCGAATAGCAGAAACACAACGGTTTAAGCTCAAAAACTCCATGTAAACATTAGCGTACCAATATTTGTTCAGCATTGGATCCGAACTTGGATCACGCCAGTGATGAAACCAGAACCACACTTGTTATTACTTAACTGTTGTTACTTTGACCCAAAAAACAACTTGTTTCAGTGTTAAGTGTTTCAAAATTTAAGAGGCAACACTCATTTTGATAGTCACGTATTATGTAAATAACTCATATTTCATACTAATGTAAACCATCTCGCACATACGGAATTTGTTCCCGCAGCCACAATTTTCATTTCCCTGCCTTTCTGCACGTTTTGTCAATTTTTAGAAACTGTTGTTGCTCTGGATGGAAAATCCGTTAACATGGAGGAATATGCTCATTCACTAGAACGATTTGGTGCGGTGGAAAAACCCATTCGGACAACGAAATAAATCGACTTGAAGTTCTAGGGATATTATAGGGATCAAAAATATTAACTGACTTGGTATTACATGGATCTCACTACTTTTTACGGTAAAAGTGAATTGCTCGGCTTGGCTTTTTTTACAAGTTTTGTTTTTGGTGGGATCTCATTTATTTTTATAGCGTCTCTCATTCTATCTATTTCGTTTAATGAATCAACAATACATAGGTTTATTGGAATTTGAAGCAGTCTTATTCATCGATTTGAAGTACTACTAAAGTATCTACTCGACAAGCTGAATCAAACGAGTAAAAACTCGACAAGGTAAAGTCGTTTTATAACGGAATTGTTATGGCCACCTTGAAACTCCATCAACAGATCTTGGAGACTATCCAAAGACAAAGTACTCGTCAAAACGAATCAAACGAGTCTTAACTCGATGGGGTATGTCGTCCTATAACGGAGTTCCTATGGCCACCTTCCAGCTCCATCTTCAGATACTGGTTACCAACTAAAGACAGAGTACTCATCAAGACAAATCAAATGAGCTCAAACTCGATGGGGTTATGTGGTTTTATAAAGGAATTCCTATTGCCACGTTCCAGCTCCATCATCAGAACTATTCAGAACCCTGAACATCATCTAAAGACAAACTACTCGACAAGACAAATTAAACGAGTCCAAACTCGATAGGGCTATGTCGTTTTATAACGGAATTCCTATGGCCACCTTCCAGCTCCACCAACAGACCCTGGACACCATCTTATGACAAACTACTCGACAAGACGAATCAAACGAGTCCAAACTCGATGGGGTTATGATATTCTAAAATGGAGTTCCTATGGTCAACTTCCAGCTCCATCATCAGATCAGTTCCATATCATCATAATATTGCATTGATAGGCGATATACATATATAAATATAAATTTCAGATCAATCAGAAACTAGGAAGTATGTTTAATTTAATAACTCGTAAAATTCATTCACTGAAAATGTAACTTTAACTTTGTAATCCTATACAATTATATGGGATTACAAAGTTATTTATGCAGTTAATTTATCTAGAAAACTAGACTGAAATTGTATACTTTTTTAGTTTTTCCATGGTTTATACACTAAACACTAATTGTGTTCTAAATTTGAAGCTTCTATGTTTGCTAGAAGTGCCTTAGACTTTTGATGATCGGTCAATCAGTCAGTCAGTCAGTGAGTGACAAAACTAAGGAACTTTGATTAGTTATAATTCTTAAACTACTGGTTCAAATTTAATGAAATTTTAAATATACCGTGTTTATACAATTCCTAATTGGTTACTAAAAATTCAGGCTTCTAGTTTTATCCACAACGAAGTTATAGGAGGTCGAAAATGGCCTGTACCTCTACCATGAGTTTACACAGCCAAATCTCGCTAGCGTCTCCGTAAATTATTTGTATGAAATATTGTACAGCGCCCCTAGTGGTCACCGAAAGAATTAAAATTCGTACCATGAGCACAATAGATTACGATAGGTTAAAAACCTAACGTAATCTATTCGATACTTACTAAAGTTTTTAGCTGTCACAATACAAAACGGTACCATGAGTCACTAATTTTACTGAACCTATCGAATAATACGCTCACTACAGTGGTTACGTAGCTCACTAGCATTTTGACGAGTGAAACATGTGTTAGCATTAAAATTAAATACGGTTTTAAGTCGAATACGGTCAAAATAATGTCTGCAAGAGCTTATTTAGCATGGAATATGTTAGTGGCCGCTGAATTTGAAGATCAGCGACGTGAACAACGTGAATTTCAAGCCAAAATGAGAACTCATGTCGGATACCAATTGGAAAATATAAGTGAACGAAAGTTTATTAAACTTTACAGACTCTCTAAAGAGTCATTTGAAGATTTGTGCAAATTTTTGAGTAATGTTACGGATTTGAAGTCAACGCAACGAGTTTCATTACAACTAAAGGTGAGTTGGTATGGTATGCAGCTATCTCAAAATAAAACTCAATAATTATCATTTTGTGTGAATTTTCTCACTTTCAGGTTTTATGTGCTTTGTTATTTTTTGGCAATGGTGACTACCAAAGAGTTGTTGGAGAAGCAAATCATTTGTCTCAAGAAGCAATTAGTGTATACATAGAAGAAGTGACTGCAGCACTTAATCATACTACAGTTTTAAACAAATATATAAAATTTCCAAAAACACAACAAGAAAGGGATATTATAAAGCAAAGGTAATGTTTAAAGATAGGTATTACTGATAATAATTAATGAATTACTAGAAGTAACTACAACCCAGGTACCTACTCTTTTTCAGATTTTACAGTAAATACAAAATCCCTGGGATAATAGGATGTGTGGATGGTAGCCACTTTAAAATATTTACTCCAATCAAAGAAGAAGAACATCTATATTTCTGCAGAAAACATTATCACTCATTGAATGTTCAAATGGTAGTTATATTGTAAGAACTATTTATTTTGTTATCAATCATTGTAAATAAGTATAACTAGTTACTTACATAAAAATATGTTTTATTGTAGATATGCGACTCTGACTGTAGAATTTTGTCCCTAAATCCAAAATTTGGAGGAGCAGCCCATGATGCATTTATTTGGCAAAACAGTAATGTTAATAATTTCGTGCAGAATTTACATAGAAATAATGAGATTGTGTGGCTTTTGGGTAAGTTGATGACTTACTTATATGTATAATAGAATATTTATGTGTGTGATAATTTGATTTTCCTATTTTTAGGTGATTCCGGTTATCCTCAGAGGCCATGGTTGATGACACCGTACTCAGATCCAGTACCCAATTCTGTAGAGGATAATTTCAATAAGGTTCATATATCAGCCCGGGTAGTAATTGAGAATACTTTTGGCAGGTTAAAAAATCGTTGGCGTTGTTTAAGTAAAGACAGGACATTGCATTATAGGCCAGATAAATGCGCAAAAATTATTACAGCATGTTGTGTCTTACATAACATTGCTATAAAATATAATATTCCTGACCCAGATGGGGTTTCCCTACAAACTGGAGGTAATTTTTAAAACCTATCTAAAAAGTTTTCAAATAATTAATTCTGTGCACCAACATAATATGTTGCATTCTAAAAATAAGACTGCTCCCATAACTGAATCAAAATTGTTTTCTTTACAGTTTACGAGCAAATGGAAGTATTACAAGAAAATGAAACTTCTAGCGATTTACTAATGGGCAGGGCATTACGTGATCAGCTAGCTAGGAGGCTGTCTGTCATGAATATTAACTTAAATTAAATTGTAATTCGAAATGTGTTATTAATAATTTTTTTTAATCTTCAATTAAATCAAATTTACCTTAATATACTTCTTAAAAATATATTATTAAAACACAATAAAAACTTACATCGAATCAGTCAGCATTTTAAATTTGTATTAAAATAAGGAACACAACAATAAATACACAGTTAACATAAAAATCAATACTATCTAATACTTCACTTTAAATTTAACTTTCAATTATTATTGATATATATATTATCTACTATTCTATTTCCTAAAACCAGAAATTGAGCCAACAAGTCTAACCACCGCTCTTGTTGGTTCAGTTCTCTCTCCCTTAATCTCAGCCGTTCCTCCTCACATTTCTTTTGAAAAACCCGCCACTCATTGTCAGAATTAACAAATGACTGTCTTGCCAATTCTGACTGAGTATGAGGGCGAGTTCTCCTACGGGTAGGCGAGGGTATGGTTTGAAGCAGACGGCGCCTTCGCCGTGGAGTTGCAGGCAGAGGAGTCGGTATTTGAGGTGCTTCAGGGATAGGCGGCGTATTGGGCACCTGTCGTTCAGGCGGTTCTATCACATCCTGAAGCAGCTGGGACGGTTGAGCAATGGCACTTATCTCTGCTGTACTCCACATAGCCAAAACTGAAATGAAACAGAAATCCATTTCAACATTGTTTACAATAAAAAAACTAACTAATCATGAGATCTTGGGTTTAATTCCCAAGGCAGTGTTGTTGGGATTTTTATGAATTTGAAATTTGCAGGTCAGATTTTAAAGCTTTTCCAGTAAATAGCAACGTGATCGCCCCATGGCACCTAATAACAACAATGATATGTGGGTGGAACACACATTTGCCTAGCTCTGTTATGTTAATATGTTTATTTTCAAGTGTTATGTGTAATAAGTAATTCTTAAAACTTACTATTTTCTGTAGTTTCTGGATCTTCAGAGTGGACCTGTATTGATGCTGAAGTTGGCTGAATGTCCTCCTGTAATTTTATTATTAATTAAAGTTAAGTTTAAAAAAAATATTGCTTAATTATTAACAGTTTTTTTATGCTGGACCTACAAAATGATGAAGATGGTATTTAGGTACCTATAGGATGATATATAGGTATACACATACATTATATATGATTCAGGTTTTAACAATACTAGCATATTATCGAAACAAAATAAAATAACAACTAGCTACCCCCCGAGGTTCCACCGGAATATCGGAATTAGATATCCCATGTCCTTCTCTAAGTCATGGTCTACACATTTATGTGCCACAGACTTTTACAACATTAGTTAGGATTGGGATAATGCTGATCAATAAATGAATATAAAATTTAAGAAAATAGATAACCTGAGACACGCCAGCTTCATCAATTTCAAGTAGTCCAGTAGCTGCTTGAGAGCCTACAATATTTAAAACTCTTTCCTCCAAATCTGTTAATTTAACTTTACTAGCTGGACCACCACCAGTTCCAGTAGCATCTTTGTATATGCGAGCGTATTTCTTTTTGGTGTTATTTTTCAAATCACTCCACACCTGCACACCAAGCATAGACCATCACCAAGGTTGCAAATGCCAATTGAATTACATAAAGTGAAAACAAAACAAAGAATCTAAACACTACAGAACAAAAATAAAATTATGATGAGAATGAATACCAAAACTCATTTGATTGAAACACACCTTTCTCCATTTCTCAACTAATTTTGTATCACCAGTTGAATCGGCATTCAACATTTCGGTTAACTGAGCCCAACTTTGGATATTGTTCATCCTGCCCTGCGGACCTTCGGTGGGTTTGCTAAGATCACCGTTCCTGAAAAATATGCATTTTGTTACCTACAATATGATATGTTTTAGAAATTTTACATAGACTATAAATATTATTGTATTATTTATAGGTATTTAAAATACTTGCAAGCTTTGCCTTCAAATGAAATTTAGTCAAATCATAGGTATGCATAACCATTTTTTTGTTTATTGGTTGCATTCCTCACGTCTTTGGTTTCACATTTTTAGACACTTGAACTTAGCTGATTATGCTGACTTTTTACACTTTCAAAGTTTCAAGTGGCTTGGCATATCTACCTGCTTTGAGGGGCAACTATTTGGGAATTTTGTAGCTTTACATTTCAAAATAATTTAAGAGAAATCCATTAGAAACGTACATGATTAATTTATTCACTCTAAATAACAATCCATACAATAAATTGAATAAAAAGTTGAAACATACCTTTCCATGAACTCCACCAACATTTGAAACTGTGAGACACTGGTCCTCATTGTTTTTAAATAATGTTTGAATCTATTAAAAACTTTTAAAATGAACAGAACACTCAACGCAGCTCTGTGACACAACGTCAACAAACAAAATTACAAATTGTAAACATGACAGTGACATATTAGAAGGAATAAAAATTCGAAAACCACAAAATACCATAAGTAGTCTACTAACCGTCAACTTTTATATTTAGTCGGTTTATTTGTGAAATTGAGTGTCTTAACATTTTAAACATAGCAATGACAGTACATTTTGAGCTTAAGAGCCGTTCTCTCTTCTTATTAGTGGGAAAGAAAGAAACAAAACATAAGTAGTGAAGCATAGACGAAAGTATTCTAATGAGTGGAGTGAAGTTAGCTAGACGACAGAATCTATCGAGCTTACCTTAGCGCCTGCGTAAGACTCCGTAAATCTCATGGTGCAAGCATTATCGAAATCTATTTGATACACGTTAGCACGCTAGCGAGTGCAACGTTAGCGAGTAAGTTTTCTATGACATCTCATGGTAGAGCTACTGAACTGGTTCGAGAAAAGGATCGTTCGGCCGTGCCGCTTTATTGCTCGACTTGGTGGGGGCACTGCCGTGCCCCAGATTTGTATGGCCTACAGATAATTGTTTCGGGTCTGGCTGTGTTTGTGAATTTAAATTTTTGTAAACGCACCCACTGATATTTAGATAAATAAAAGATATTTTTATTTATAATCGTGTTCTATAGATTCGCTCCAATACATGATCTCTGGCCATGACAGATGTCACTGCGTTCACAAACATCCCCTTTTCTTTATAAAATAAACTTCGTAGTCTGCAAGATGACGAGGCAAGTTTCTAGACCGGTGACTACGTCGAACTTCTAACCTCGAGGACTCTTCCGGACGCTCAACTGACGTAGTATCTGAAGTAGACGGCTGTACCGGCGACTCTCTAACATGAAATTGAGACTCTGTATTTGGTGTGTGTTGATGACAAAACATATCAACACCTGAAAAAGTAACATCATTAGTATGGGGCCTGTACTCTGCAGTGTGTTCTGTTGGTCGGCCAACTAACTTAGAGCCAGCTTCTCCTGGGAAAGGCTTGATGTGGCATCTGCTTCTTCTATATTCCTTATTACCTACAATCACAATGTAGGATCTTTCATTTAGCCTCTTGGTAATAGTGCCAAAACTCCATTTCTTATTAACTTCAGGATGTAGCTGAGTAACCACTTTTTGACCAACAAACAAATCCCGTAAAGTTCTACTTCTTTTATCAAAACCTTCCTTTATCCTTTCCTTCTTCTCTTTTATCTTTTTAGGGACTTCAGTTACCACTCTAGGTTTGAGATGATGCAATAAACAAGGTAGACCCGTTCTTGTTCTTCTAGAAAACAACTTTTGTACAGGGCTAGTATTGTCCATTTGTATAGGAACATTCCGATGATGCAACAGACAGTACCATAAGTCTTGCTTTAATTCCTGACTCTGAACCACTAATTTCTTGGCAATCTTTACTGCTGATTCAGCCTTCCCATTAGACTCTGGATGATGGGGTGAGGAAGTAACATGCTCAAAGTTCCATTGATCTGCAAAGCTTTTAAAAACCTCATTGACAAAATTAGTGGCATTATCAGTACAAACTTTCTGTGGCACTCCATGTCGAGCAAAGTTTTTTTTACACAAAACAACTGTTTCATTTGCTGAAAGTGTATTAAGTTTATCCAATTCAAAATAGTCCGAATAGTGATCCACTGTAACCAGGTACTTTATATCATTAACAGTGAAAACATCCATAGATATGTATTGAAACGGATATAATGGAATATCATGGCATATTAAGGGCTGATTCTGTTGTGAAGGAGAGTGCTCAATACAAAATGAGCACTTTTCTATATATTGTTTTATGTCTTCTGACATACCAGGCCAGAATATATTTTCTCTTGCCAACCTGAGAGTGCTAGCAATACCATTATGACTTACATGAACTTTTTGAGTCAATTCCTTTCTTAGAAGCTCTGGTATCAACACCTGATTGTTTCTAAATACTAATCCATCTGATGATGACAATTCATGTTTAAAACTGAAATAAACACTTAGTGTTATTGGCCAGCCAGAGATATATTTAGGAAATCCTTTCTGTATGTAGTCTATTAGCTGTTGCAGACTTTGGTCTTTTTCTGTATATTTTCTGATCTTACATAGAAGTTTATCAGACACCTTTAAATATTTAATACTTGATACTTTGCTTATTAATTTGTAGACTTTCCTTTCTTTTATTTTTTCTTCTAGGTTATAAAACGTGTCCTTATCATCACGGACAGGTGCTCTAGATAAAGTGTCCGCAAGTAAATTATCTTTACCTTGTATAAATTCTAGCTGTACATTATATTTTTGCAAAGTCAGTAACATCATTTGTAATCTCTTAACGGGAGAAATTCCTCGTGTGGGGCAACGTTTTAATAAAAATAAATAAAAACAATTTAAGACAATTTTTTGCTAAATTCATGAATTGTCTTTTCCCACAGGTCTAGGAAAACTACGCGAAACCATCTGACCTTCTTCCTTCTATCTTTAGTTTTATTAAAACTACTTTTCACAGCATAAAATTAATGTCGTAGTTACCAAAATCTTTGTAAAACATTTTCTAAACTGAAACTATTTATTAAATTAGCGCTCGCCGTAAATCAAAAAACGTTTTCGAGTTCTTACACTTTTATATTTTATAAGATTCTGTCTGAAATTGCTGTAATTTATCCTTATCAGAGCGAAACTAATTTTCTATTCCATCTGGTACGGGGTATTATACATTTTGTGCAAATTTGAGGCAAGGGTTGATTTTTGTGAGAGAACATCAAAGTTGATGAGAATTTAAATTATACCTCCTTACAAATTATGCAAACGAATATCGGATGTAGACGTCTTTTTGTTAAAGGCTCTTTTAAATTTTCATAATTATAAGGTTTGGTGAAGTTTTGGGACCGATTAAAATTAATTGCCTTTTCTATTTTATTCCGGAAGTACACTCCTAAGTCGCTACTTCTATTTTAGTACAGTTGACAATGATGAGGTAGGCATGTTCCTACTAGTTTGTCTAAATGGTTCAAAGATGTGTTTAAAGTGTATGAAGTCCTGGATTCGATTTTCAGGTAAGGTTTTTTTTAATGGGACATCCGGCCTCACTATTCCCAAACCACTGTAATTCCTGTAAGCCAGAATCAACAGTGGCGACCACAAGAAAAGCGCCGAGACGAAGCTCGACGAAATCCCAGAGAAATGATTTGATTGTATTGGATCCCGCAACGAAAAGAATAGCGGAGGAGTAGGCAAAACAAAAATGTCCACTACCCTCCATATCAGCAGGAGACAGAACAGAACAAGGCCAATAGGCACACAGGGATTTGTGCCCGGTTTATGGCAAAATGCTCGTTTCCTATTACATGACACTTAAACATAGCTGGCGAAATGTAGGTGCACTAATTTGTACACCTCTGCCTAACCCGCCGGAGATAACAGGCAAAATGTTATGTTAGGATTAGTTAAAAATAGAATGTTAACAACTTTGTCCAATATTTTATTCTTGATTTAACAATGTTCCTGACAGTCTTGTACGAGCTGTTGTAAAACGGTGAAGGTTTTTAAAAAATGCCAAAGGCTCTTTCTCAGAATAGTCCTGCTTAAAATGCACAATTTTTCAGCGAAACTAATGAAAAATGCCTTTAGAGAGGGGACTCTCTTAGACACTGTTAAGATTAAAATTGTAAATAACAAGTTGCGCTCTAGTTAGTGGTTGACACAATTTTGGTGTACTTATTGTATGTAAAGTTTTTTGTGTAACTGTAGCCTGTGTCTTATAGGGTAATTGACAAAAAAATCTAATTGGTCCGTCAGATAGATTTTCAAAAAATATTGGACATAAATATTTTTGCTTTTTTCACGTAAACAAAAATTCAAAACGATACAGTGATTCGAAAAGTAAAAAAAGAAAGAAAAAAGCATTTCGAACAAAGCACGATCTCTATTAATATTTTTTTATTAATATGATAAAACAAAAGATCCAATATTTTTCGATAACAGAAAGAATAAACAACAAATATTTTGCTTGTCCAAATACCTCCAAGTATTACTAGGGCCAATTCCCGTATTTTAACAAAATTTGAATTTCTGTGTCCACTTCATATTTTCATACTTTGACAAGTTTTTCACACTGACATGGCTGTCCGAAAACGTCAAATATATAGATACAATCTCACCGTCATGAAATTGCGTCTACATATTTGAAGTTTTTTTAACTACTTGAACGGCCTTCAGTAAGAAGAATAAAGACAAATAAAAAAATGTGTAAAAATCGATGTCGTTTTGAACTCCGGCCCCCTTTGAATATTTGTGACTTTTAAATGGGTCAACTCGATTATTTTTGAAAAAAATCTTATAGTATAAACAAAAACAAATTAATCTTTAAAATTCAGCCATTAGCAACGACAGAAAACTCTGTAAAAAATACGTAATATTTTATCATTTCTACACTCTAAGGTGAAGGTACATTTTAGAAGCTGAATGACGAGCTTACCTACGTCTAGTTTTTCATTAGTGGCTAATCTTACGAAGAAAAACTACTTACGGAAATGCAATATCTTCTTTGAACGTTCTCACAGAAATTTTCCGAAATGCTTCCACATTCTTTTCGGCCACTCAAAGCAGGTAAAGCTTCTAGAAAGATAAGATCTTCTACAGCAAAAGATCAAAAAGATTTGGATAAAAGTTAAATAAAATCTTTGTGGAAAATACAAGGATTGAACGTAGGTACTTGGAAAATATATTTACGTCACTGAGCTTCTGGAAATGGGCTATAGAATTACATTTCTCAAATATTATCAATAGACTCTCTCAACCAATTCTTGACAACCAACCAATATTTACATTTTGGTATATTTACAAGTATATCCCTTTCTGATTGTTATGATGTCTATTTTCGAAATCTGGATCACCCGATAATTTAATAATATTATTCTTGAATGTTCAAATAAATTGTTTTGAAGTGGGAAATTATTTGTAGAAAATTTTACGACAATTGTTCTTCAGGTTAGTTTCAAGATTGCTTAAGTTCTAAGGTTCTTTAAGAATTACATTGCTTCTGTATTTTTTTTTTATGAATTACTAGCGTCCCACGCAACTTCGACTGCGTCACAATAATATATAGCTTACAACCTTCTTCGATAGATCGACTATCCAACATAGTAATATTTTTTTAATTAGCTTTCTAATGTTGATAGAAATTTCAAAGTCGTCAGAGTCATTTATGAGTTAAATCGTTACAAACACTAAATCTAATCTTTCCTCGTTACAATATTAGTTTAGATTACCTTAGATTATAAAATATTATAAAAGTGAGAATTATCATCATCATTATCAGCCTATATTGTTCCCACTGCAGGGACTCAGGCCTCCTCTCTAGGAGTGGGATGGGCACATCCACCACGCAGGACCAGTGCGGATTGGTAGATGTCACATATCTTTGAATTTTTGGTTCTAAGATATGCCAGTTTCCTCACGATGTTTTCCTTTGTCGTTTTGAGAGCAGCGGTGATGAAATAAATTACACAAAGTAATGCACCTGCCTGGGTTCGAACCCACGACCAACTGTTCGGAAGTCGGTGCCACCACTGCTCACAAAACAATAACACCTTGTAAATATTATGGTGCAATAAATATTTTGAATTTGAATTTCCCGGAGGCCAGGATCTCCACGTATCTACAATGGGACGCGAGGGCCGGCTGACCGCGTAATGATTTTGTCGCGCGGATATTTTTACATTGCGATTATCTTCTAAGGTATGTATAAACTATATAGAGTAAAGGGCACAACAATGTTATAATAAATTTAAGTTCTAACAAACACAATTATGAAGATATAAATTAATACCATATGGGTTAAATAAGCTTCGCATAAATTCATTCTTTTAACCTAAAATTGTAAAAGTAAAAAATGGTTACAGTGAGTCAATCTTAAAAAATTGACATATGCTGTCCCAAGTGACACAGTCTTGGAGGTTTCAAACAAATCTGTCTATTGACAGTCTATTTATGGTTAATCTTTAGATAGGGGCTTTCTAAATATGGTTTCAATAAAGAAAATATATTCTTAAAGAGTTTTTTTCTCAAGCTGGATTATTTTTAGAGCACACTTTGATCTATAGCACACTTATTTTAAGTACGTTTATATTGAATGTAGTAGTAGTCATTACTTTAATATATATTTTTCTGTTTGTCTAAAAAATGATAGTGAAATCGTATTTTTTTACCAGCGCTGTGCTGTGGGCGACCATAACACAGCACCATGCTGAGTGGCAACCTACTTGTCGCAGTCACAACGTGCAACATTTTCTTTTTTGTAATCCCTGCTTGTTGTATTTTTTTATATCTGTTAAGCGTTGTTTGTGTAATGTTTTTTTCCTGTATACTCGGTATGTTTCTGCGACAAATAAATAAATTTTCTTTCTTTCTTTCTTTCTTTCTTATTTTTAGAGGTTTTTTTCCTAAAAATGGATTCATTAAGTGCACTTGTAGTAAATATTTGAATTGGATGATTTTATGCAATGGAGAGAGTAAAACAAGTTCAAATGTCTGGTGGCATTCGTCTAAAAATGGTAAATATTTAAAAAGGAAGAAAAATGAAAAAGAGTTGCAAAATAATCCAGAATCGAAACTATTTTGAATTTGCAGTTTACCCTACAGCATCACAAAATTATGTTAGAGAGCAGTCCGATTCGGACGAACAAAGTACAAATGACGACGAAGAAATTCAATCCAATTGCCTCAAAAGGGATCTGCCCAGTGGTCAGCAACTCATCCTATAGCTCACATAGCCTTGAAGGGCTTACTCCAAATAATAAATATTTTTCAACCCGATACTCTACCAAAGGATTGATGGACTACCTACGTTTAAAAGCTCGAAAATTTAAATCTAGCCCATTATGATAAAAAAATATTGAAATCCCATTAATAGCTGTATGTTTCTATGGTTGGCATATATTGCGGAGTCGGCAAACCCTCAGACGTTATTGCATTTTTAATGCCATTTGTTACTGAGGCTTTGGAAGTACCTAAAGAGCTAATTGAAATTATCAATTTTCAGCTATCTATAAAAATCAGAGCCTTCATTTGCGATTCTCCTACACGAGCATTAATTAAAGGTAGTATTAAATTGCTCTATACTGCATAAAATGGTCTTCTGTTCACAACACTATCTGTTCACTGATGAACGTCTAGAAATACTGTGACAAGATAAAAAGGAATACAGAGATGACAGTTACTAGGTAATCTTAAACCACTTCTAAATTTGTTAATTCTTTCACTAGATAGTTTAGTATTGTTACGCCGCCGGTCATCTACAATCTTCGAGAAACCTCGCTTATAACTGAGAAGTACGCGTGAATTCTATTAGGTACCTAATTCCATTCTGTAGGCATAACTACCGCGCCCGGCGCCGCCCGTCGTCGCGGTACTTGCATTTTAATTTCGACCGTATGCCTACGGCGTAAAATAACTTCTTCTTTGTTGGTTAATTTATCTTTAAGTTTATTTTTTTGTTAATGTTTTTTTCTGGATGCTTTATGGAATAGTAGCGAATTTTCTCGAATATCTTTTGTGCGTTTGGGGTATAAAAGGACCGAGAGAGGACGAAGCGAGCAGTCTACTTTTAAGCGAGACAACGGAAGGTTCGAAGAGATATCAAGTGCGATAAAGTGTTCAGTAGTGTTTTGCGATTGTCTATAAGTGTTTTGCGAGTAATAGAGTTATTTCGTGTGTTCAATTGGGAGTGTTTTTATTTAAATCCCTTAACCAGCTTGTAAAAGTATGTAGCAAGTGAAATCATTTTTGCCATGGAGCTAGAGCGATATTACAAAAAAATCTCTAGAGTGTTTGTTCTATTAAATTTGGTTTTTGTAGTAAATGTTATCTTGACGCCATTTTTAACGCCTATTTTTGCTTCAGATGATTTTTTGTTACATGTTTTAATGCTTAAGTTTTAAGTTTTTATCATTAAATTATGTCTAATTAAACATTAAATATGTTTTAAATTACTATATTTTAAATAAAATGAGTAATTTAAACATTAAGATGCAATATAAAAAAATACTTATTATAAATAATATTAATATTAGGAAAAAAAAAATCTTACATTTACAGCTCACGCTCTTATTTTATGAGAGTTTTACATAATATTCGACCATAGAATTTCAATTGCATATAGATTTACCCATAATTATCTAGCTAAAACAGTAATATAAAAATAAATAAATAAATTTGTTTCGCCATGTTGCAATACAATAATAAGTTTAAATAACTCTTGCAAGTTCCGCGCCATTATGTGTCGTTGTCTATTTCAACTCAAAATAATGTAACTTAAAGTTTTTGTCTTGAGTTAATTTTGGTTTAAAAACTTGACACGTAAAGACTTCACTCAACTTTATCTAAAAATTATCTACTAGTAAAATTTGTGTTCTATAAGCAGTAAAATAATAATAATAATAATAATAACATTAAGAAGCAAATGATTAAATAATAGAATCTTATAAATTAATCAAAATAATAATTTAATTAAATTAAGAATCATAACTATAAATTGAAATGTATATTAATTGTAAATAATGGTAAATTATTAAATAATAGCATCATTTAAATATTATTATAAGAATTAGAATTATATCTGTAATGTATAAAAATTGTTATTAATATTGTTGCATGGAAATAATTTGTAAACGGCATGTTATTGAGAAATAATAAAAGGATTTTTATTTTTTACTTTTTATTTTATTTTATTTTATTTTTATTATTTATTTATTTAGAAAAATTTCTACAGACAATTTGAAAATGTACAACTCTTATCTCTATCTATTCATGTTTTTTTAACTCAACTCATACTTATGAGAACGGATAAGGTTGTGCCAATTTCTACTAAACTGTGTCTGTAAGCTTTCTTGAATACCGCTTGGGAAATATTTTACTCTTAAGGCAAACAATAAAATTAAAGTCTATTAGATATCTAATAGTCCGTTTTTAGATGCGATTGTGTTACTTGGGGTCGCGGACTTTTTTTTAGAACTCTTAAAGAGGAACAATTCCTTCACACAGTCATGATATTTGCAACTTAAACCATTTTCGCAGCGCACGCAACGGAAGCTCTCAAAAAGGAAAATCGTACCCGTTTTTGCAACATTTTTCATTTATGCTCCGCCCCTATTGGTTGTAGCGTAATGTTATATAGCCTTCCTCGATAAATGGACTATCCAACACAATTTTTTTTTTCAATTACAAGCAGTAGATCCTGAGTTTATAGCGTTCAAACAAACAAACTCTTCAGCTTTATAATATTAGTATAGATGATAACGTTATAATATCTCGGTATCACTGAAGGGTTAAGCAGATGTTTAGAATAATTTCCACTAGTTCTATTAACAGTCCTACGGTAGAACTAGTAAGACTTTTTTGTTCTCACTAGTTCTACAATTTTTTCCACCTTGAAGCGTAGGGCTAGTTGGAAAAATAATTCCCGCTAGTTCTGATTCGAGGTTTACCTTTTAGTTCACCTATATTTCGCCAGTTTTGTTAAAGTGCCAGGTAATGGGTGGCACGCTTATTGCCATCAACCGCGAACAACTCCAAACTCCGAAGCTGTTACTTAAAAAATCCTGATGTTTTTAAGTAACAGCTGAAAAACCCAATAACACTTTGTTCGACCAGGAATCAAACCCCCGTGAATGGCCGTCGGCAGACCAATTTCGGTCCGCCCAGGTTTGGCAAAAGCCGATTCAGCACAAGCTGAGCAGAGTGGTCATGGAAGTTCCACCTCCGATCCAAAACCAGGCCCAAGTATTTCAAGCTTGCCCGTACCGGTATCGTTGCACCACCGATGATGAAGTGTGCACCAACCAGAGGCCGAGCACAAGAAATACCAGGGCCTCCGTTTTCTCGAGGGCCACCTTCAAGCCCAGTGCCTTGATCCGTTTCAAGCGAGTCTGCAAATGACCAAGCCTCTGTTAAAAAAAGCCAACAATCCGTCGAGTCCGACATGTTTATGTCAAAAAATGACAGTATCAAAGTGGTGCATTTACACAAATTGTCTTTAGTTGGGGTCAACAAGGGTAAAAATATACAACAACTACAAATAAAAACAACAAAATTTTCAAAAAATAATTTCATCAGAATAGAGTCCATCTGTCGGTATCGTACGGAAACTGCTCGATATGTGTAAAACCTGTGCTGGGAGACACGGATTGAAATACCTACAACGATAGAAAGAGTCATAATATGCTTATCAGAGGTAAGATTAAACAACCTGAACATATATCACCAGTGTATCTCAACGGAGTATCTTTGAGTCGTTTCTCTCAGTTTAGGTATCTAGGACATGTTGTGAACGAAACACTACCGATATTGAAAGAGAGCGGAAAGCATTGTCGGTACGAGCTAATATGTTGGTGCATAGGTATGCGCGGTCTAGTCGGTAAAAGATGGGGTCTTAACCCAAAGATCACACTCTGGCTATACACGTCAGTCATCAGACCTTCTATTACCTACGGATCAGTTGTATGGTGGCCTAGAACTCAGCTGACCACAATGAAAACGAAACTCCAGAGCCTGCAACGCTTAGCTAGTGTAGCAGCTACTGGATGCATGAGAACAACTCCATCAGCAGCGTTAGAGTTTCTTTTAAATTTAAGACCTCTGGGTCTGGTCATAAAAGAGGAAGCTCAGGCAACGGCCTTAAGACTAAGATCAAACGGACTATGGAAAGTAAATACAGAAACAACACACTCAAAAGTTTTGCAGGGGATTTTCAAGGAAATACCACTCCTTGAGGCGCCCATGGATAAAACTTTATGTCACCATGTGTTCGATAGAAGTTACAACATCCAACTCACTGCGGAAGTAGAAGATAGCTGTGGCATCAATGAAGTTAGAATATATACGGACGGCTCCAAGACCTCACATGGTACAGGAGCCGGCGTCTTCTCGAATGATCTTAACATTTCAATATCAAATACCCTAGATAAATTAAACACAATCTTCCAAGCCGAATGTATCGGTATCACCAGAGCGGCACAAGCAGTTGCAGCCAGAGACGTCAGAGACTTTAAAATAAAGATCATCTCAGACAGTGCATCGGTGCTTCAAGCCCTGAAAAACAACACAATTACCTCTGTCCTAATACTGGAATGCCATAATGCACTTCAATTCATTGCAACCACTAATAGTGTAACCCTGCAATGGATAAAAGGACACAGCAACTCGTTGGGTAACGACGCAGCAGACGAGCTGGCCAAGAGAGGCTCGAGCGATACAGTATTTGGACCGGAACCACTACTGCCTATACCTCAGGCCCAAATAAAAACATGGCTGCGTTCACAAACCACCGAAAAACACCTCGCCGAATGGAGAAACATTGAAGGATGCAGGCAAACAAAAGATGCAGTTCCGGACGCGTCAATGAAGTTTACTCGCAATCTCATTAAACTCAAAAGAGACAAACTCCGTAAAATCATAGGAATTTTAACGGGTCACTGTTCCTTAAACAAACATCTACATAACATAGGTGTAACTGATAGCCCATTGTGCAGAGGATGCATGGAGGCGGAAGAAACGCCACGGCACGTACTCCTAGAGTGCAGGAGCGTGGCAGACCACCGGGCACAAACTTTACGATCCCCATTAACTCTCCCGGAAGCCTGCAGTAGTCTGGGAAGGCTGCTACAATTCTGGGACGACCTATGTTGGTTGGAGTAGGTATTTTCTAAACATCACGCACAATGGCCCAATCAAGAGGCTAAGTGCGGATAAAAGCCCAGTTAAACTAAACTAAACTAAACTAGGTATGCGCGGTATACAGCACAGGTAAAGGTAACATTGTTTAGAGCTTATTGCCAAAGCTTTTACACCAGCGCCCTATGGACCAACTACACTCAACGGGCCTACAATGCTCTGAGAGTTCAATATAACAACGCCATAAGGATTTTGGTGCGGCTACCTCGTTTTTGTAGTGCTTCGGGCATGTTTGCCGACGCGAGGGTGGATGATTTTTATGCTATAATGCGGAAAAAGTCAGCCTCACTAATTCGCATAATTCGAGGTAGTGGCAGCGGAATCCTAGGGATGATTGCGGATCGACCAGTACCGCCAGTGGTGGGTAGGAACATTAGGCTACACGTCTCCTGATGAATTTAATGTTTTATTGCAATCATTTTGTATTCTTCGTTTTATTTCAATAAATTTTATATTTTGTTTGTGTAACTTGACATAATTTATTTTAATTCAATTTATTATTTATTTGCACTTAATCTTGTCTATTTCAATTAAGTCTTAATCAAGTTATTATAATTTTAAATTTTAAATGAGTATTCATCGGGACCATTTACATTAACACAGAAATCGCACTAACTTAGTCTTAAGGTATATTTGTTAGTAACACACATTTATTTTTATTTTTAAATAAATCTGTCAAAAAAATAGGGACCCCAGGATGAATTCTTAAAGTATTTAGAATAATGACATTGATTAGTGTCAGGAAAACAGCGGAGGTATCCTTTCTGTGCAGCATTTGGACCAAAGTTGGGCAATCTCTTTTGGCCCCAAATTCAGTTTTGCGAACTCCGCTCACTGATGCAGTCATAAAATCGTCAAGTTTGCAGACGTCGGGGCTGCGGGTTGTTCGAAAGAGATACCGTTGCTTCGACACAAAGGACTAGGAAGGAACATAGGAGGTTTTTAGCTAGTATAAATCTGACACACCCTACCGCTATGCCCAGAGCGGAAGGGGTCATTTGATGATTTCCCACTCTCCATAAAAGAGCCATGCAGCACAAGATTGAAGGGCCATTGTCTGTGGAGATACGCCGCATATACACTTGTTCAAGTACCAACAACCAATTTCTTTACCCACACTGAAATAAGCATGTACTCTAATAAATTAAACGTATGTTAACACCGTTATTAGATTCAGATATTTATTGCTGCTATCGAATCGCAATACATCAGGATAAACGTTAATTAAACGGATCCAGGCGCAACGATCCGTTTTGTTATTAGCTACCCGTTTATTGATGTCCGATAATTATTGAAATAAGTATTTATTACTTATCTTCTTCGGTTTGACGTGATTAATATTACCTGTCAACTTGTTCGGTTCGGAAAGATTTTCCGCTGCGTCACGGGTTGGAGATTGCTTAGGATGCGGGCTATAATTCGTAGTGGAGATAATTTTAGTACCAGTTGATTAATTGGTTTTTCTTTTATTTATTATTGAACTTTGTAACTCTATCTCAGTCAAGGAGATTCTGGATTCGTTATAATTTAGGATTTGTATCATCGTTATCATTAAAACAGAAAACTGGATATGTACCCCGTTTATTTTGTTTTGGGTTCCCGATATTTCAGCGCTGCTCAAGCACCATGGTGGTTATGATCACGAATAACCTTATATATTTGTGAATGGGCGTGTATAAACAGACAAATTGGTCTTCTTCTTCTCCATCGGTTTATTCTCTTCTTCTTCGTCCCCGTTTTCAGTCCTAATATTAGTGACCACGGCAGTTTATAAACTTCCTCATCGTACTTTGAAATGTTTGGAAGAGTTATAAGCAGTAATTTTACCTCTTTCAGAGTAGGTATTAGCTGTAACAACAAAATACAGTAGCTTGAAAATCATAAAATAAAAAACGAAACTAGAACCCTCACAAGTGCCATCTATGTCACAACGACAATACTACGTATTCGATTATTCCTCGTACAATTCACCTACGTTTGTTTTACCAGTTGACTCAGCCGATGCTACGCCGTGTAGCACCTTCGTAGCGTTCGGTTTCGAGTCGTAGATCACAGATGTCGCTGTTCGCAATCAGTGGTTTTCCGCGGGTAAACATTGGCATCCTTTGGTTTTCTGAACCATAATTTCAACATTACCTGTAATAACATTTTTTAAACTGTAAACGTTAGGTATCTGATTTTACGACTACTCAAGTATTGTAGACTTTGTAAGTTTACAACTACAAATACTTGAGCAGTCATAAAATCAGCCTTCCATAATATGATTTATGTGAATTATGTGTGAATTATTCAAAAGAGAATTCTTATAAATGATTGCGGTTTATCAATTTTATAAGTGGTTAACAATATTTGTTGTTTTGATAATTTTGTTCTGTTTGTTGGTGGGTAATTTTTTTACTTAAGTATAGTACACGTCAACTTTTCCAGATAATAATATTATTTTACTAAGCATCATGTAATATGGTGGCCAACGTTTTGCCATTGACTGGACACAAATCTGACTAAAAGGTTCCGTGATTGCTACACCCCATAACACCGACCTTTTTTTTTTTTGGCGGGTGTAAAATCATCGAATAACCCCTTCCGCTCTTGGGCAGAGCGAAAGGGAGTGTCAGACTTCTACTGACTAAAAACCACCCATGTTTCTTCTTCGCCCTCTATGTCGAGGCCGCGATAACCAGTGTACAACCCGCGGCCCCGACGGGCGTCGGCCCTTTCGGGCCCCTCTCATGTTGCTGCAGACATCTCTTTGAGGCGCGCGTGGAACACGAACGCACCGTCGACACGGCCTGTTTTCGTCGTAAGACGGACGGACGGCGAGTTAGCCCATCACTCACCGTCCACAGGCCCGCGTCTACGGTGGCCGGAGGTCATCGCGAGACCCCGACGCCCGGAGCGCCTTCCGCGGCGGCTGGGACGAGAGGTTCTCTCCCTCTCGCGTTCCGCCACCTCCATAACACCGACCTGAGAATCGAATTCAGGACGATGTTCAGCAGCCGCGCTCACGACCACTAAACCAACGAGGCTGGTGAAAGATTGTGGGACATAAATCATAAACCATTTATGTTAACAATGTCTATTGTTTGTATGTGTTAGTAGTAGTTTAGTAAGTACTCACGGTTCTCTATCACCTCGAGTATATACGATGATGACTAGATAGGTACCTATCATAAGCGAAGGCGTAACACAATAATAATATAATAATAATAATATTCCACAACTATCACACAACGCCATCTAGTCCCAAGCTAAGCAGAGCTTGTGTTATGGGTACTAGACAACTGATAAACATACTTATATATTTCTAAATACATACATATTATAGATAAATTACACCCAGACACAGAACAAATGATCGTGCTCATCACACAAACATTTGTCCTGGGTGGGAATCGAACCCACGACCTCCGGCCTAGCAGTCAGGGTCACTAACCACTAGACCAACAGGCCAGTCAATGACTATGTATCGAACGTAGTTAGATTCTTTTTATTACCCGACTGCAAGGAATGGGTTGTGTTTTTATTTTAGTATGTAATATTCTTTATTCCCTCATATCTTCCAAACCACTTGATGGATTTCTTCAATTATGGTATCGTACTACCGTTAGACCCCGTCGGGGCTGCGGGCAACGACAAGGGCTGAACATGGATGGTTTTAGTCAGTAGAAGTCTGTCATTCCCTTCCGCTCTGCCCAGGAGCGGGAGGGATTTGATAATTTCCCAACCGCCAGAAAAAAAGGAAATCCCGCCTGCCATGTCAAAAAGTGAACAAACAAATGAAAATGAAATCGAGGTGCCGTAATTGTCGGGGACCTGTAAAGAAATGATGCACCAAACTGTCCCCCGACTTAAGGTGAAAGCGTCAGGATAGCCGCGAAATTCAAATTTTCTTACGTTTTTTGCAATTTGCAGGCCAGTGCTAGGTTGTATGTTGATTGAAATGTTGGACGCGAGTGTAAGACGTATGTAGTTACAGAATTATAATCATCAAAATCATCAATACAACCCTCCAAGTTCATATAATTCGAGGAATGACTTTGACCTCGAAAAAGTCGTTCCTCGAATTATATGATACATACGTCTTACACTCGCGTCCAACATTTCAATCAACATACAACCTAGCACTGGCCTGCAAATTGCAAAAAACGTAAGAAAATTTGAATTTCGCGGCTATCCTGACGCTTTCACCTTAAATAAAAATTTTAGTTTTTAGTTTTCCATTTTCGGATACAATCACGGGATCTTGTTCTCAATTCATCACTGAAATCATTTGTATTTTTTATTTTTTAGTTCACTTTATGACATGGCAGGCGAGTTTTTTATTATATTTATAAATTATTTGTTATTGATTTTTGAATGAGTTTATTTTTCATTGATTGTGACTTAGTAGAACCTTTGTAGAGTTAAAGTGTAGAAGTACTTTTTGCTAAACATCTAGTTTGAAGACTATTGTGAAAAGACAATGGATATTGAGGATGATAAATATCAAGAATCCATGCCGGTTTACAGAGTAGAATGGTAGAAAAATAACATAATATATTGCGCCGACCCCAATTAACACGGTTTAAGATGATCCAATCGGCTTGGTTAAAGAGATACCGCGGCCTCGACACAAAGGGCTAAGAAGGAACATGGGTGGTTATTAGTATGTAGAAGTCTGACACTCCCTACCGCTCTGCCCAAGAGCGGGAGGGGTTATTTGATGATTTCCCATCCCAAACGATTTTCAAATGATGATTGCGTTTTTGGACACGGACCTGTTTCAATCAGTATACCACATCTTTCTTGAAGTCTTAAGAAACCAATTGGTCGGTCTTAGTCAAATTCTCTTTTTGCCTGGCTATTGTAAACGCATGTGCTGTCTGCCATTTTGAAAAGAGAACAAAGTTAATGCCCGGTTATGTATTATTATACATACATAAACTCACACCTTTTCCAATGAGGATAGGCAAAAAGTGCAGAACGCGACCTGTTACGGGCCTTGCATACTCTTTTTGCCTCAATCACGCTCGCCGTTTACGAGTAGGTACTACTGTTTTATACTAAAGTCGCAATATATAACGATAATACCTGTTGTGGAAACCACACGTCACTACCCTACATTTACAAACGTCAATCAGTTTACCAATTAACTTCACTTAAGTGCGGTTTGTGACGACACTGACGACTGACGATTCTGCCAACTGCACTTTAGTCACACATTAGCTAGCCTCAAACGTGATAGTCATGTCAGCAGCAGGAATAAATAATAATAATGAGGCTCCATGTCTATTTCTATACAAATGAATAGAATTGAAGTGTCTGGTTGTTATTAAAAAATAACAGCTTTATAATCGAAATTTAAAAGTACTGCAATGATTTTCATGATGTTTTCACCACTAGATACAATGGTTCTTGAGGAAGGTTTTAGTCTATAATGTGACCGATAGTCACACGGGCAAAGCCGCGGGCTGTCACCTAGTATCTGATAACTTTTTTTGTTGGGCAATCTTCAAATGGACGAAGTGGAAGGGACTGTCGGACTTGTGCTGACTTAAAGCCACCCATGTTTCTTTCTTAGTTATTTGTGTTCCGGGGCCGGTATCTCTTTCGAACAATTCTGCAGCCCTGGAATGCGTCGGCCCTTGCAGACCCACGGCACTGAAAGATAGCTGTAGGTATATTAGAAAAGAAATGAAAGGTGGTGGTTATTTTTAGAAAAGAATGAGGGTCCGTGCAATGACATTTAAACCCATGAAAGTGTTCATGGGTTCAACAAAATTCGATTCAATCCGGGAAGTCATATTTTTATAAAAATTTCACACGGACGAAGGTCGCGCAGCTAGTAAAAGTATATTATACATATAACCTCTTGGCCACGACCTTCACGCTTACGCGACACGCGTTCTGCTGCGGAGAAAACAAATGAAAGTAGTTGTTTCGAGCATGTTCCGACGAATCTTGCGAATCGACGCGCGGCGCGCGGCGGTACTTACACGAGCGAAGGAAAAAAGTGACTCGCGCGACTGTCTTTTGACGCAAATCGCCTTGCACGTGTTTCGTCATAAAATGTGCACTGGTGAATATTGGTGCACTTCTCATGAACGGCACTTTTCAAAAGGAGATTTTCACAGAATAAGCAGTTTTCCTTTACACAATTTTTAATTTCTGCATAAGGAGTCTTATGTTGTCTCTAATGTCTGCTTAAAAGTACAATACTCACCATCGCACGTGGCCGTGAATGGGACCTAATAAGTTTATACCTATCACCGACCATTACACAGATACATCCAAAAACCGATAATTACATTAACACTTACATGTGACTATAATTTTCTATGTGTAGTGACCGTTTTCGTATGATTAACGAGTCGGGTACCATTTCGCTGTTGCTATCTTGATAATATTTATGTCAACAACGTTTTCACACTGTTTGGTACTAGTCATTAATTTCATACTGCTTCGGTGGGTCGTCTTATGATGGTAGTAAAATTACATTTAGTATTGAATGTTTTGCTTTGAGGCGACTGCCTAGTTCGTCCAGTGGCCGCATGCGACTTCTGAGCATGAGTTCCAGGGTTTGAATCCCGGGTCAGGCATAATGTTATGGCCGCGGGTTGTACACTAGTTATCGCGGCCTCGACATAGAGGGCTAAGAAGGAACATGGGTGGTTTTTAGTCAGTAGAAGTCTGACACTCACTTATTCGATGATTTTCCACCCGCCAAAAAAAAAAAAGGCATAATGTTATTCCGTCGGGGCTGCAGGTTGTTCACAAGTTAGTTGTTCGGGGCCTTGACATAAAGGGTGTAAAAGTAAACTTAACGAAAACGAAGGGCACTTGTTCTTCACACCATTGCGATATTTTTTTGGTTCTAGACCATATCTGGAAACCTTCTAGTTACGGAGATATTGGGGGTCAAAGTTCCAAATTTTGCACAGCTGTATTTGTAAATACTTACTAGTTTTTATAACTTTACTTAAATTACCTCCATGACCCGTTTACTATTCAAAATATCCACTAACACAATGTTTTAAGAGTGGTACATTTAGTTTTACCGTAAAATGTGACTCCAAAAAAAAAATCGTTTACCAGCAAAAATATTTGCGTAGGGGTACTTAGTTCGATGTACAGAATGCTTGGTTGACGTATGTGTGAAGGGTTAATTTACACGCTGTATAGGGCTAAGAAGGAACATGGGTGATTTTAGTCAGTAGAAGTCTGACACTCCATTTCGCTGTGCCCAAGAGCGGGAGGGGTTATTCGATGATTTTCCACCCGCCAAAAAAAAAAAAGGCATAATGTTAGGTACATATTTCTAAGGAGCAGCCATGGTGTATGGTTTTGTGCCCGGTTGACGGCAATAGGCTTGCCCCCATTACATGGGGCTTAGACTGGGTGTAGGTACTATTAGTCACACAGCAGACTCTGTTTAACCCTACGGGGATTACAGGCGTGCTGTTGTAATGTGTTGTTGTAAAGTAAAGCAGGCCAGGCTGCCGTTTTTAAAAATTGGAGTTAGGAATCATCATCAACCTATAATGTTCCCACTGCAGGGACTCAGGCCTCCTCTATAGGAGAGGGATGGGCCATAATCTACCACGCGGGCCCAGTGCGGATTGGTAGATGTCACATGTCTTCGATTTTTTTCTTCTTCTAAGACATGCCGGTTTCCTCACGATGTTTTCGTTCACCGTTTTGAGAGCAGCGGTGATGAAATAAATTACACAAAGTAAAGCGCCTGACGGGGTTCGAACCCACGACTCACTGCTCGTAAGTCGGGGCCGCTACCACTGTGTAGTAGTTAGGAATAGAATCAAGTGATTGAAGACCACTAGTCTTAATGACAACTATACTGCCTAAAGCAATTTTATGGCCATTTTAATTACACGGTTGTCCAAAAATAATACTTTTATGCAATATACAAACTAGGGAAGCGAAAGTGAAACTGTATGAAAAACATTATTTTTCTGCTAAGAACATAAATACTCGTGCACAGACCATCCAATTTTTTTCCATTAGGCGAAAAATTCTCACATATTTGACTTTCAAATGGGCACTAAGATAAAACCTCTATAGATACAAATTATTATCACATTTTGTTTCAAGCAGAGAGGGCAAACATTCGGTTCACAGTAGCATTTGCCATAGCAATACTATGGCAAATACACACATCAAAAGTGTCTAGGGATCAAGCATTTTTATGCGGATTTCTTGAGATTGAGATGTGGCTTTGTAATAAATTTATGATTTTATAAATTTATATGGATCCTTTTTGGTGCATTTCATAATTTGAATCAGGAACTGTGAATCAAATTCGAGTAAAAGATGAAAATCAGCTGTCAATATTTTCCCTATAAAAACATACAACGCATTGAAGACATTATTAGTGCTACTGTTTCCCTACTACTGATTAAAACCAACGTTATTATGGAGCGGCGACGTCATTTAAGCAGGGAAGAAATGCTCAGAGCCGTGGGAATGATAGAAGCTGGTTCCCGGCAACGTACTGTGGCTTTAGCTCTGAATACAAGTCAGAGTGTTATCAGTCGACTTTGGACACGTTACCGAAGCACTGGTACCATGGCTGAGCGCCATGGAGGACGTTATCGCTGCACCACACGGAGACAAGACCGATACATTCAAATCTTAACTCGAAGAGCTCCAACAATAACCGCCATGATGTTAGCCGTGAGGCTTCATCGCTCTTCAGGGAACTTAATTAGCGACCAAACAGTCAGAAACCGCTTGCATGAAGTGAACCTTCATTCCCGAAGACCGCTACGGGTACCACCTATAGCAATGCACAATCGTAGGATTCGATATCAATGGGCTCTTGAACACAGAAATTGGGCAGAAGAACAATGGCGTTTCGTGTGCTTTTCTGATGAGTCTCGTTTTGGTATGAGACCGGATACAAGACGTATACGACACTGGAGAACCCCTGGACGCCAACAGCGATTAAAATCCTGCCAGGAAGTCCATCCTTATAGTGGTGGAACCATCATGGTATGGGCGGGTATTTGGATCGGCGGAAGAACTGAGTTGATTTGGATCAGAGGCAACCTCAACGCTCAAATTTATGCTGAGACGATTGTATCAGACGTCATCGTTCCTCTACAAGTGCAAATCGGTCCCTTATTTCAGTTAATGCATGATAATGCACGACCGCACACCGCAAGAGTTGTAAGACAGACTCTCGCCGCAGCTAACATCAATGTCCTGCCCTGGCCTGCTCAGTCGCCAGACTTGAACCCGATTGAGCATGCATGGGGTATGCTACAGAGAAGAGCTCTGCCGAATATGGAGGGTATCCAGTCGCAAGAAGACCTTTTTTTGTTGTTGCAACGAACATGGGCGGCCATTCCACAGCGTGATTTGGATGAACTCATTTTGAGTATGCCAAACCGATGTTCTTGTGTTCGCGAGTGTTCGCGGTAGAAACACGGATTATTAATTGTTTAAGTTACCCAATAAAATTTTAAAGAATTGTTATTTCAGTCTTTTTTTCGAACTTTAATGTTAGTGGTTCAAATGTCAAAAATCCCTTTATTAGGAAAATGGTAAATTTCTTTATTAATGCAAAGGTGACTTGGTTTATCGTTACTGTGACAAACGAAAACACTTTATTTGATGAATCCTTAAAGAAAATTTTAATTAATATCAATCAGGAGAAAAGTTATTGCAAAAATATATGTTGATCCCTAGACACTTTTGATGTGTGTATGTTCAATGAGCAACAATACCAGATTCCTCTAAATAGCAATACCAATATAAATTAATTTTCCCTAATTTTGTTTGCAGAGCATTTTCAGTTACAGGCATTTATTTTAACGTACCTATTCAAAATCCATGAATATTTCATAATCTCACTTGACCATCGTTATAAGTACTTACATAATAAAAAGAAACGATAAAATACTAGCTTATAAATGCGGTTTTGCTTGCGTTCTAGTTATGGGAACATACTACTGGGATAAAAATGTGCTAACCTACAGGTCAGTTAGATCGTTAATGCGTGAAAAAAAGTAAATAAGAAGCTCTTTTTGTATGAATGTTATGAATGACTATTGTCACGCACAAAATAATAATAATTGAAACCTATTATGTACTGTTTGTTTTACAAACAAAAGGTAATAGTTGTAAACACGTGTTCTAATTATGCGATAGTGTTATAGATTAAGAGTTGAAGTGAGTAAATTATATCTAAGTTGCTTTTTATTTTTATTTTATTTATTTGGGAAAACAAACGGTTACACATTAAAATATTATAAATTAATAGTTTACATCTATAGTCTGAGTAAATGTATAACCAACGACATTTTCCACACATTATAAAAACAATTTGTTATAAAAACAATGCGACGTGCGCTTACAGTATGAATGTAAAAACTTAAAAAAAAAATACTGTGTTATTCTTAAACTAAACATACATGCATGCAAATTATGAGAAAAAAAAATACAATAAAAGTGACAGTAAGTACTCCAGTAAAAGTTAGCTTTCTTTTACAGACTATTGTGGGCTTGTTAGACAATGACATTGTTAAATATAATGAAACAAAAAGTATGAATGAAAATCTGTCACCATATTCAACACACACAGTTCGTTTGTTCGCTTGATAGATAAACGAATGTGTTAAAAGTTTTATTAAACAAATATCTTACTGCGGTACTCAGAGATATTTAATGATCACTTACCCGTAACTTAGTAAACATTTGACATACTTTTTGTATGACAAAACTGTCAAAGCCTTTACTAAGTGATGGCCTAAGTAATCATTAAAGATCTCTGAGTGCGTGCGTGTGTGTGTGTTTTAATATAAGCTAACAACCATTGTCTATTCTCCTATCTGCTTTTCATTTGTGTGAAGTTCAAGAACAATTAGTTTTTCGCTACCCTAGCACGAATGTGCAGAATCATTTGAATGTATTTATTATAACTTTATGCACTAGTAATAGAACGTACTCAGGCGGACTGCCGCCTTCCCTCCCTTCCTTCCCCCTTCCCCCCTCTTCTTCCCTTCCTTCCTTTTGGTCTGCGGCCTTGGTTAATTTCTACCAGTCTACCTTAGGGTGGTGCAGTGACAATACACAGTAGATGCAATAACAGAAAACAAGTTAGCAAATATATTATTATAATACCTAAAATATAAGAATACATACATACATATTTATAATATACATAAAATATATAAACTTATAAAAGCTAAACAAGAAAAACTATCACAACTTAAAGAGACGAAGCTACCAACTTCTTGTAAATGTGCTCACGAGCTTTTACTTTGAATGAATAAATAAATGAACGAATGGATTTACGTTATGCCTTTCGTCGTGCGTCCATGTAAGGATTTTAAGATTTTAAAAATATATTAGTACTAGCTGTTGCCAGCGGCTTTACCCGCTATAACTCGAAAATTATCCCAAGGAAAGATAAAATCGGGATAAAAGTATATCCTTTGTGATTATCCAGGTTATAAACTATCTGTGTACCAAATTTTATACAAATCCGTTCAGTAGTTTTTACGTGAAGAAGTAACAAACATACACACTCACAAACTCACACACTCACAAACTTTCGCCTTTATAATATTAGTGAGATTATGCCTGGGTAAGGAGTCGTGCGGCGGTCGTATCTCTAACCGGCTGAAGAGAGCCATAAAGTTAATAGAGCGGTTGCTCCTTGATGGGTTACCAAACAGATATAAAAAATATGTTAACCCGTATTGAAGATACTAAATAAAAAGAAAAAAGAAACAAAGGGAAGAAAGTCTGGTAACCAATCTTACCAAATGGTATCGTATTTCCCAATACTCGGTTGTGTAGGTCAGATAGGCAATCACATCCATGTAAAATACTGGTATTCAGCTAGAGCTTAATTCCAGCTGATGATGTTGCCCCACATTCTAAACATTGTTGCTTCTCTAAGACTTGTTTTATTTACTCTGCATGTGATATAAGTCACCGAAAGTCAGCCATACACAATACAATCGCCAGCAGCACTATAAATAAAAACGAAAACAATAAATAAGTTATTAAACAGCCCGGTAGCGTCAAAATTAACGAAACCGTCAGAATTACACACCCAAACACTAAAATCTCTTCTTTATTTCCTTTTGTTTGCACTCCGATGCAATTCAGTTTTTAAAGGTCATTAAGATAAAGGAATGATACTTCACAAGTTATCAAAACAACTTCGATTGATAAGTCGAAAAGGTCCAAAAGGATGCTATCAAATTAAAAGGAAAAAAGAAAAAAAAACCTGCCTCGTTGGGTTAGTGAGGTCCTTTTTTACCCGACTACGGCGAAACCAAAAGGAGGGTTATGATTTTAGCAGTCTATGTATGGATGTGCGGGGCTAACATGGTCAGAGTTCGCACAAGACAGAAAGGTATGGAAAGAGATAATGGAGGCCTTTGCTCAGCAGTGGGACACAATGTAGGCTAGCAAAAAACAAATAAAATGTATGTATGTTCAAGCAAAGCGCCTAAAATACTGTACAGAATTTAATAAATGAGCTGTTAATAGATTCGCTAGAACAGCGCGGGTGACATAGGGTATAATTTTATTAAAAAAACCGGTGAAAAGTTATCAAATGCCGCTGTAGGCGGAGCAAGGCAGTGTCAGACTAGTACTGACTATATTAAGACCCACCCATAGTTCTTCTTAGCCCTTACTGTTCCAGAGCCGCGGTATCTCTTTCAAAAAGCCTCGCAGCCCCGGCAGGCGTTGGGCCTTTCAATTTGCTGACATCTTTCAGCGGGGTGGAACAAGCGGCCTGAAGTCATAAGACTGTCGGATGGCGGAGCGTGAGGGTCTTTTTTTATTTTGTGGGGTGGAAGATCATCAAATACCCCTCCCGGTCTTGGGCAGAGCTTTATGTCGAGGCCGCGGAATCTCTTACAACAACCTTCAACCTGCGTCGGCCTTTGCGGGCCCCTTACATGTTGCTGACATCTCTTTGAGGCGCGCGTGGAACACGAACGCGCCGACGAATTGGGCTAGCTCGCCGTCCGTCGTCATGAGACGGACGGACGGCGAGCTAGCCCATTACTCACCGTCCACAGGCCCGCGAACGTGAGGGCCTGGTTTCGATTCCTGGATCGGGCAACATGTAATTGGGTTTTTCGATTAGGTATTTCCCTGTAGCTGCCACGAACCCTGGATTTTTGCCCAGTTGATGACAATAAACACGCCCACAGTTACATGGAACTCATAAAATAACGGGCTAAATGTGCGTAAGCTATTAGGTACATCTCTGCCTAACCTCTCAGGGATTACAAGTATAGGCGTGATGATAATTATGTCAATTAAGAAATTTTCACAAATCCCCCATGCAAGAATTTATCATTAATACAGTAGGTAACGTTGTAGGTTTGGGTTTACTGTATGACAGAAGTATAACAATTTAATAGGAAACCGCACGTGAAATTAATTCATTGGTCATATCAGTACATTTTTATCAAATAAGTCAATGAATAATACCGAGCAACCGTTTTCCTTTTAAATTTTCCATACTGCTGGAACATCAACCAACCTCGCGGTTACCGATTAGACCTACGTCACTGGGAACAGGTAAAGGGAAACAAAGCTTCCTAATTAATTGCAAATCAAATAAATTAACAATGTCTTTCAATAAAATCGTAACTCTGAAATGTGATTTTACTCCCAAAAAGCAAATAATCGTATTCTAGTAATATTCTTTAACGTCGAGTTACTCAATCGGATGTATACAATGTTTGCAACACCCTTACAGAATATATCGAATGACAAAATTATAATAATCAGCTAGGAAAACGCACTCTGCGGTAATCCCTATAGAAATAATGTCTAACAACCATTTTCCTTATACATAATCCACGGTGCAGGAATACCAACCAACCTCGCGGTTGGGACGTCACTGGGAACGGGTAAAACGATACAAAGCTTCCTTATTTAAAAATAGTACACCAATAATTAATGCATTTCAATAAAATAATGACTTCGAGCTCTATATATTTTTGATTGACTACTTTTCCGAATGGTTTATAATGAAAAAAAAAAAATAGTAGTAATAGTAAATAAATTACTAGCTAAACTGTAAATAATTAAGTTTGGTCGTTATACTAATGTTAAAAACTGGCCAAGTGCAAGTCGGACTTGCACATGAAGGGTTTCGTACCATCGTAGTAGTGAAGGCATCAACAGAAAAAAATATTTTGTTGTAAGTTTATTTTTCATAGTGTTTACATGTGCTATATCTCAAAAACTACATATTTACTACATATTGTTCAAACCAATTTTGGTTGAAAGTTTCTATTACGATCTACAGCATATATATTTTTTTGATTTTTCACCCTCTTAGTTTAAAAGTTGGAGGGTGGGGGGGGGACATTTTATCACTTTGGAAGTGTATATCTTTCAATTATTGACTTTGAGAAAAAAAAATTTAGGAAAATCAATGTCATTTTTTAAGACCTATCTATTAGACACCCTACACGTATGGGTTTGATGAAAAAAGTTTTTTTCACTTTCAGCTCCATGTATGGGGAGGATAAAAATCGTAAAGCGGTTCACAGAATACATCTACGTACCAAGTTTCAACTAAGTAGTCTTAATAGTTTCCGAATAAAGTGGCTGTGACATACGGACGGACGGACAGACAGACATGACGAATCTATAAGGGTTCCGTTTTTTGCTATTCGGCTACGGAACTCTAAAAAGGCAACGGACAAGCTATTTATATTATTACGAGGTTTGAAAAAACCTGAGAGTATTTATGAAAGTTTAGGAATAAATAGCAAGAATTAAATAGCATCGATGCATCGATGTCAACAAACTCACCTTTGCAGAAAGGCTAACATCACGAGAAATAGGTAATGTATCTAGAAAATTTCTTATATAATTGCAAATGACAAATAAACCAACGTTGGCACACTACAGGTCTATAATGTACCCACTGCTAGAATACAGGCCTCCTCTCTATGAAAAGGAAAGGGCATCCACCACGACCACGAAGGCTAGTGCGGGTTTGTAGGTGTCTTCAGTTTTTGCCTCACCATATTTTTGTTTTCGCCGTTTTGAGAGCAGTGGTGATGAAATAAATTAAACAAATTAATGCGCATGCTTGGGTTTAGACCCATGGTTGCTGCTGCTTAAATCAGTGATGCCTTTCCGTAAATTCAATGACTCACTCCAACATTCATGTCTGTCAATTGTCATAGTTTATGGTAACATTTGACCTGAGTGACTCACGTTCGTTTGTTTTTTTTGTAACATCAATAAAACAGTAATAAAACCAAGGAGAGTGGAATCTATTATCTCTTGACGTTTAGACCGATATCATGCGGTGATTTGAACTAGAAATAAATTAAATCATTCTTTGAAAGAATCTAGAACTCATTGCCATGGTCGAGTGGCAGTTGGGGGTCGGGGTCAAGTTCAAAATAGTTTTGGGGGCAATGTAAAGTTTATTTTGGGAATATACCTACTTATTTAAAGCTTATAAACTTGTCATCTAGTTTGTTAAGATTATTATTGTTTTTTTCGTTTTCATATTATCAACAAAATCATTTGGATTTTCGCCAAACATTTTTGGAGGAGACAGGAAATTCAGCATGATGTGACGTTTACTTTAAAGTCATTAGACGCATTATCATGACTTAGTACGCCACTCTTAAACCAGTCGTATTACAAATTAAGAAGCCCATACGAGAACTTACACTCCATGCTGAACATAAAACTAACAGCAATGAAATAGATCAAATTACCATTAATTCATTCTGGCTTTAACGAAGTATTTTACTTTACGAGCAAACCTATTATCTTAGAACAGCATACTAATGTATTAAAATCAACACAAGTAAGCAACTTAGTGAGAAAGTTCAGAAATACTTAGATACAAAGTTGCACGTGCCGGAACCACAAGAGTAACTAGGTATTAAAAAAAGATAAGTGCACTACGCAGTTTACGAACTCTATAATTTTCTTTATAACTAGTGTTGGAAAATGAGTACTTAATGTCCGAGTAGGTATTTATGGTAGTTGGCAAGTTGTAGCAAAGGTCTGTTCTTCTCCACCTAATACAAAATATTGTAGGTTTATTCAGTAATTTTCTCTTCGTTTTAGGTAGTCTTCCATATGAATTTGTAAAAAAAGTCCAACTTAAAGATCAAATTATTATTTTGACTGCTAGCCAAAAGTCTCCACACGATGATTGCCGAAAGACGGACGGCGTCGCCGATGTCGGCACCGAAAGAGGTGGCGAGACGATCAAATTTGGTACCGCGAGGGTTCGTGGAGGCTCAGGAAAAGAAATCTTGGAAGGAATTGGGGCAGGCCCTTGCTCAGCAATGGGACAGTACAGGAAAACCACAAATAAAAATTAGATTTCCATAGACCTGTACTGTAGTATCATCGATCCTACCAAAACCTGAGCAAGGAGTTATATCTAAACGTACAAGAAACAAGACATGTCTCTTTTTTGCCGCAAGGTTACGCAGAAGTGTGCTTATACCTGGCACACCTTAGTTTAGCAGTAGAGATTGCGTCTATTAGATTAATGATGCGAAGAACCCCCATAGTGCAAAAAACAATCTCTCCACAGACAATAGCCCACCTTCCATCTTGCTCCACATGCCCTGCTACCAGCTCACTTAATGATCTATTTAATGTACGAGTATCTGTGAGCGCAGTCCGCGTGGCTGAGTTTTCGGCAATACTTTTATCTGAGTTTTTTCACCTACATACGCTAAGAAGAAGAGGCAAACCAACAGAAAACGGTAATATTATGTTAATTGGTGCTAGAGATAGCTCAACGGATTTTCAGGGGCATGCATGGACGCAGATAAATCAAAACATTTATTCAGTTTCCTTTATTTAAATATATATCCAACTGCTATATGATTATTTAATTATCACCATCCTTATTGATCAGCTAATGGGCACCGTGTTCAGAGGCACAGGTGTCAGTACGTTATTTGCATTGTTTTCTAACACTGCTATCAATTCATTAGCTCCGTATGCGGACAGTGTGAATCGAAGTGTATTGGTTTTAACACTTTATATTTGACGAATGTCACGCTAGTCTTCTAGCAGAGGTCAGGGACATTTGGTACCTACCTACTCTTGATTTACATAAGATTCAAGTTTTTGTTCGACCTCTGTCTAACTTATGTATGTACATATTTACTTTGTAATCCTGTGGTCTATCTCTAAAAGCTTTGATCTTCTTTGGAATGTCTACTTTCAATGGACGGTTGCGGTTTTTGTTATAAGTGAAAATATAGTCTACGCATACTTAACCTTTTAGTTTTTTCTAAAAAAAAATCTATAACCCTTACTAAAACATTAATATTGCATTCACTTAGCAATTTCTTTTTTTAAGAGATACGAAAATATTTACGATTTTCTTCTTGTTTATATTAACCAGTGGACAGGATGTAGTGTTTTCCATTCAGGGTCGCCTTTCATTTGGGGTTATGACACGTAGAAATACTCTAAAATAGCGGTAGTTAAAATCGTCAGTATTGGCAATAAATGATTGTGTACCTACATAAGTACCTATTTAATATTCAATACATATTGTGTTTAACTACACACAGTATGCCTGTTATGTGATAATAGACAAACAGTTGGGGCGTCAGTTAAAAATAATATATGCTTAGTTGTCTCGTCTGAATGTATAGGTAAATTATTGAGATATGCCTGAATACCGGATTGCACCGGATTACAGATACCTATTTGGCAATTTACTTATAATCCGGTTGCCATTCATCCTACTAACCTAGCAATGAGTATTCTGATGATATAAGAATATGAGAATATCCAAGTATTCTCCTCTCTCTGTTTGTTTCTCTTTCACGCTAAATCTGCTGACCAGATATGCACGAAATTTGGCGTACAAATATCTTATAACCTGGACATAATGATACTTTTATCCGTGTAGTAAGATCCCTTCGGATAATTACGACCTCCAAGAGAGTGAAATCAGGACCATATGTTAGTAGAACATAACAAAACATAAAACATACGGGATCATTGTTGTCGCAAAAAAATGTAGGTAGTAGTCCCATTAAAAACTGGACCTACCCAAATTAATGGGACGGCTGATGTTTTTCGTGATGAAAATTTAGTAGTAGTAGGCTGAGGGTCTGGAAGGTTTTCCGACACATGCTTTATAGGACACACACACACTCATATTTCGCTACTTGTGTACTTTAAAGTTCCACGTACCATCACAATTCACTTTTTAACACAATCAACGATTTTATTTTTTTTGTAATAACATGCTTTCCTCTATTTGTTACGAGTATGTCATAGCAGCGTGGGAAAACTAGTTAATAGGACCAGTTACCTATTAACCGCAACAAACATCTGTGAGAATAAAATTGCAGGGCGCCGTGAAAACAAAGTTCAGTGTTTTTTTTTGCTTCTACATTTAGTTTTCCGATTTAATTGCTACTGAACTGGTTTAAGCGAGTCATCTGGAAAGTACTGTTCTGTATTTAAACAAGTCTATCCACCTAACCTTATCTCGTCCATAATATCTAGGTATATTAGGTGCTACCGAGCTCACAAAGGGACTGCCACTTTATACCTTTATGCTGTAAGTAATAAAGCTGTCTTGCAGGAATGCAGTATTCTGATAGGAGAAAAGATTCTAGTAGATTTTCTAAAACGTTTCTAAGTGTATCAGTTGTGTAGCCAACTGGGACATTGTATGCTCTTGGCCTATGATTATATGATGTCGTCTACCAGAGATATTGTTTGCTCAAACACAAAATACATTGCTTAGCTTAAAACTGTTCTTTCACAATGGTAAATTAATAAGGAGTATTGCCCTTAGTTACCAAGCTAGGTAAGCAGGTTGGTGACCGCTCAGCCTATCGCTCATAGATAAAATAATATAATTTTATGCAAACATCGAGTCCAAGCATTGTATATTATACCTACTCATCTAAATTATCTACCTACCGGTTGTATCGTCACCACTTTTATTTAAATAATATTAAGAACCTTTTTAAAGAGATTACATCACGCTCCATCAAGTAAAAAGAAATAAAAATTGTATTAAGGAATATTTATTTAAAAAATATAAATATAAATCTATCTAAATAACAATTCGCTTACATACTGCTAATACTAGAAGGCCATCTCGACAGCATCGCAACTTTAACATAAAATCACCAAGACCTTCACAATGTTGGAAATTCAATACATTTAATTAAAGAAGCGTAAACTTACTTTAAGTTCCTTGTAAAACCAAGGAATAACAATATCATACATAGTTCCGAAATTCTGCGCCATGCAGTTTCGAATATCAGTCGAGTAACAACTGTCACAATAATTTACAAACAATACTGCAATGAGTGTGCATTCAAGGAGGACCTATAAGTACACGGTACCAATTCTGACCTGAGGCTTTGATTTGAAAAGATTGGAGGCGGTCTTGATGATGCTAATGATAGGTCTGAAAGTGGAGGTTTCTTGGCGGTGATAGTAAGAAGATGTGTCTGGTTGCTGGTATTGGTACTGGTATTGGTTGTTGTATTGGTTGTAGTACTGGTTGCTGTACTGATAGTTGAAGCCGGGGGTGTCGACGGAGCTGTCTGGGATGGCGTTCGAGATGTAGCTGTTGCTGTTGTCCACCGTCTGGTAGGACGAGGAAGCTGTGTAGCTGGTGGCTGTAACAAAGATAAAAACAATTAAATTTATTTGTAGGAAAATAAAATTAGAGTTTTGTAGAGCATAAGAGGATCGTTAGAAATGCTAAGGAGTAAAATAGTAGAAGGATTTTTTGTAGAGAAAGAAAATATATTTACCGCATAGGCCGGAGTATTTGCTCGATTCAGTGAGGCCGTAGTTGGTGCATGATGGGTAGCCTTTCTCGTACGGCTTGGATCCAATAACGTTCCCGCCAGGACCGTAGTTGCAGACGTAAAGCTTGGTGTAGCCTCGAGAGGGGTCGTAGTAGAAGGTGAAACCACAGCCGACCTTCGATGTCTCGCCCCAAACCAACTACAAAAAAGGATTTACGATTAGAAACTCGTTCGATTTCATTCAATAAGTTCCACTTATGAAGGCAACAATGAATTATTATGTAATTTACTAAATTAAATATTCAACATGTCACATTTGGCAAAGAATTGATATGGAGATTGGCTTTACTATTAAATTGCCGAATTTAAATTGCAAATTACCTGTGAGTAATGCCCGGTGCCGTGCCCTCCAGTGATGGGTTTGAAGCCGTATACGCGGACTTCATCGAACCACGCGTTGATCTGTTTGTTGAAGTCGGGTTCGGAGTCAGCGTTCTGGCTGGGTGGGCGAGTTGTCCAGGTGGCTGCGAGGTTCTGACCCACGGGGAAGCGGCCGTCATAGCGCTGAGCAGCACGGTCGTGAGCAGTAATGCACTGGTCGGACCAGTGCTGAGCGCCAGAGGCGAGCTCTTCATCCCATACCTTTACAAAAGGAAACACTTTGTTAGCATCGTCACCGCTGTTTTGTTTTTAAAACCGTTTCGAGGTTGTTTGTTTTTCATTAATGATTTGAAGCCTCGGGCACTGAACTTTACTTGGAATCACTTATGTGTACTTTGAGCAAGAGTCGAATGACATCGTTTTGTGTATTTGTAGCAAATATTGGTCAGTTATGCTTGGAATTGCTGCTTATAATTATTATTAGAAAATAATAATTTTGGTCTAGGAAAATGTATCATCTCTGGAATTATTCTTTTAATCCGGATTATATATGAGTTAGACATACCTATCAAGTAAAAATAGCAGACTAGTTTAACAATATCAAACATTTTAATTGAATATATGCCAATAAGTAATCTTGTTCAATAGAATACCAGACTAGAAATCAGAATGTCTTTGGAACAGGAGATTTAGAATTTGCATTATTTTATTAGATAATAACGTATCTAGCTGATGTCACTGCTTTAGTGGTTTTGTATTTTATGACTCCACTGAATTAAAATGTGTGACAAAATGTCAACGAAGAATGGTCAAGATCAAGTTCGTATTCATATTCATAAGATTATGTTTCGCTTGTATTTGACTTACCATTTCCATCATGTTAGCTGCCGGTGGTTGGCTGGAGACCTGTCCCAAGGCAACGGATTGCCTGAGACGATTGTGTGCATCGACAATCGCTTGCTTCTCGTACGCCGTCAATTGTCCAGATCCTTTAAAAAAAGAAAGAACAGTTGTAAAATTTGCGTTTCCAAAGTTCAACTCTATTGCTAAAATTTTAAGTGTCATCCAATTTTGAGCGCCAAGGCGACAATTTTGTTCGATTCCGTAATCGATTGGATTGATCTGATTTATTAGACCGGTGCGTGCTAACACAGGTGTCGTTGTCAATAAAATTTTACGACCTCAACCCATACGAGTATGTAAAATAGGAGCATCTTTTTGGGTAAAAACTCGTTCGCAAAATCCAGACTGGGTGGCGGCGAATGAATTGATGGGTTCTTGGTATCATTACGGACACTTTATGAATTTTTATGTGCTTTAGATGTTTTTGGAGTTTAATGGATAGACACATAAATATTAAAGACAATTTCTGACATTATTGGTGCAAATTCAAAATAATATTAAAAGTTTTACCAATACATTTTCTCGAATATACGAAACTTGCTTATGATAATAATTTATGAATGTCAGTTAATTATTTATCCGCTAATATTGAATTAAACTTACTTTAAATAATACATTAAGATACTTTTTAACTCAACATTAATAAACGCCAATATAAGTGAGAGTAACTTAGATATCAGATAAATTGAATAATGGCCTGAAAACAATGAATGAACTGCGTAAAATAATGAATGAGACTCAAAATAATATAAAGGACTTTTGACTTACGTAATAATTGTTTTCCAGCACCACAGCTGCCTTCTGTCGTTGCGAGGAGACCTCCCATAACAAACAACACTAAGGATATCATCTTGATTGTTTAAAAGTTAATTCACAAACACTGTTATAACTGAAAAAATTCACGCGTAAAGTTGAGATTCGTAACTAAAGACTTGTTCACTTATAATTTACGAAACTTCAAACTTATTTAATATTTCCCGGTGATCCGTAGCACGACGTGCTGCGCGCTCTCCAGGCTTTAGCGGTGTGTGCGGCCAGCTGCCCACGCGCGTGCTTATGTACCCCACGACGCGTTACCATGGAGACGGAGCGACGCCGGCCGCCCGCTGCGTCTGCGCATTGCCGCCCGCACCGCTCGCTCAACACCGCTGTACCGCACACGCTTACAAAACACCCTTAATTCAAAACGTTAAAAACAATATTTAACATATTTAAACAATTTAACAGCCCCTTTTTAAACAATTTAAAAAAGACTATCTTTAACATTTATGATTGGCACACAATACTCAGGATGCTCTATTCTTCGATCGTGTCGAGTCTTTAGTTACGAAATAAAGAAAGGTTATACGAACATCGGCCAGCTACTTTTTATCTGCAGTAATAATTTAAAACTCATTATGCTGCAGACGGTTGTTGTCAATGAAATCGAGTTCTTGTGATGTGTCCGAGCCGAAGGTGGAAATATGTTGACAGATATTGGTCGGAACGGAAGTGGTCTTTAAGCGAAATTATACGCAGCTAAAAACAAGGAAAGAATAATCTGTAATCACCCTTTTTTATGTCAAAGGCTACTTAATTTTACATTTTTGGAATGAATAAGAATAATTTGCCTGACAAAATAAATGATCAATAATTTTATACTTCTAGAAAGAAAATCAGTTTTCGCTTGCTAAAAATGTTACTTAATGTTAAAATTGACATGAAATTTAATTTTGTGTTTTTTTACGTTTGATTAAAATTTTATTTGTACCTACCTACATTTATTTTAATGAGTTCCACATAATTTAAGAGGCCATTTACGAAAAATGTTAAAAAATTTACATTAGGTCAATTAAAATATCTTTTCCGATACGATAGTGAAATGTATCCATTATATTTAGGTAAAATTACAATTTGCCTAATAAAACGACGATGGCGAGTCGTTAATTAGAGTCAAAAATTTACCAAAAAGTTTAAGGTGACAAGTTGTCTGTTAGCAACCGATCCGGTTTACCACCTGACGCGAATTTTCGCTCGTTGCTTCAATATTTGCATATTAATGACTTTTATTTTATTGACTTTTTATTTTACGAGACTTTATGCTTGCTTAGGATTATTATATTTTTAATTAAAACTTCTAACTTATGTGAAGATGGTACAAATTATTTGAATAGGTTCAACTTATTTTAAGATTACGCTTTGAATAGGTAGGTAATTATATCGAGTTTAATAATTTTTTTTTTATTCTTCGACGTGTATAATTTAGTAAAAAAAATAATTAATGAAACTCGATATAATTACCTACCTAATTATATCGAGTTTCACTAATTATTTTTATTCTTCGACGTGTATAATTTAGTAAACAAAAGTGTCAAATTACAGAAATTGAATCAATACATGTTTTTTTTTTCTAAAATTCGTGTGAATAAAGTATGTTAATGGAGAAAAAGAATTCAAACAAATAGTACCGTTGCTAAGGCACCTTAGGTATATTCGGTAAAATATCCTCTCACACTTATATTATGAACGTTACGATTATATCACCGAAAAAGATTAAATGATAGAAAAGTAAAAGCCTTTTCCCATGGCGTAAGCAGAAATCTCAAAATACTTTTTTACTACTCTCATAATCATCAGCCTGTTAATGTTCCCACTGCTGGGACACACGCCTCTCTTTGAGAGGGAATCAATCAATCAATCAATCAATCAAAACTCATTTATTCAAACTAGGCTGATAATCAGCACTTTTCGAACGTCAAAATTTACTTTACTTATTTACAAGAGACAGTCCCCCAAAACGCCCCCCCTTCGACACTTCCTAGTGTTTTTGCTGGAAAGAAGAAGTGGCGGAACAAACTCCCCAGCACACATCTGTCTGTTAGGTTGGTTAGAAGAACCAGACTCGATACAATAGTAAGGCAAGTATAAAAAAGTATATAATAATAATAAAAAAAAGACATAACATATCAGTAAACTAATCTTGGAGAAAGAACATAAATAAATAACAAACATTGTCTTGTGTTCAACTCAGCGACCAACTGTTCTTATCATTTAAGTAGTCGTTAATGGAATAGTACGCTTTTAAACAAAGATTAGATTTTACTTTGGCTTTAAACGCATTAAATGGCAAGTCTAGAAAAGAAGATGGCAGTTTGTTATAAAATGTTATACCAAGCCCGACGAATGAATTATGAACTTTGTGAAGCCGGTGAAAAGGAGCGCGTAGTTTATGCTTATTTCTAGTGTTAAAGTGGAATGGGCTATAAACTACCACGCGGGCCCAATGCGGATTGGTAGATGTCATGTCTTCGATTTTTTGGTTCTAAGACATGCCGGTTTCCTCACAATGTTTTCTCCTTCACCGTTTTGAGAGCAGCGGTGATGAAACATATTCCACAAAGTAGTGTGCCTGCCTGGGTTCGAACCCACGACCTACTGTTCGTAAGTCGGGGGCGCCACGACTTGGCAACTTCGCTGGAAGTCATCGTAGGAATAGAAAACTTCACGATAAATAAATAAAAAACATGTTAAAATACACACCCACCTATTTCATTAAATTATTTTAAAACCTATTTATAATCCATAAACAAAAAAAGTTCGATGATACCAAAATACCAAAATAGTATCTATCAATATAAAAATGTTTTAGAAATAAAATCTAGCACGATGATTTTCTAAAGGTAGACGAGAATTTGCAATTCTAAGCATCCTCTACGACTTAGACCTTGGCAGTGGGCTTTCTTGACCTTGCTCAATACGACCTCTCTAAAATTGATTTATGAGTTGAAGGTTATGGGGGAGGCGCCAGGGTAGACCGCGCGGCTATAAATAGGGTAGTTAACAAAAAAAATCTAATTAGTCCATCAGATAGATTTCCAAAAAATATTGGACATGAATTGTTTCTTTTTTCACGTAAATAAACAATGAGTGACGTCTAACCCCCACTCAGATCTTTGACGCGTTTTATCTTCGACAATTTTTATTGATTTGATAAAACAAAAAATACGTACTCAATATTTTTCAATAATCGACGAACGAACATACGGACTAATTAGAATCACATTTGTTTTAGTCAGTAAAGATCCCTATTATAGGGAGATGGAATACGAAAAGTATGTTATGATCGTAGCAGGTGGCGTTCTGAAGTCTCTGCCATTTTCCATCTTCCATGAGAGAGTTTAGTGAGCAAGTGTGAAAAGAAAATTATTGAAAATTCCAGACATTCTTAAAAGTCCCACAAATTTCGAAGTTTGTCTCATCCTTGTTTTCAGTTTACACTTACACAACAGAATATACAGAAGCAGTTATATTTTTGTATGAAAAGTATATATCTTAGTCTGTTATTTTTTTAATATATTTCTACATAACCGCTTTCTTCTAGAAACAAAAATCCTTGTCACTTTTCTCAGAATTAAAGAAAACACTCGATTTTTTTTTTACTTATAGAAAACAGACAATTCGACACAAGAAATAATTTAACGACTGGAATGAAATCAAAATAATAATAGTTAATGATGCAAGGTAGCTACTAGGTATTCAATTAGGTACCAGCACATTAATCAAACACTTGAAGCATTATTTTGATAAACAAGCTTCACATACAAAACTGCAGTAAATAATAATATTGAGTAGGATGCGTTAAGTCCGTCACGTGCACGTTTTATCTTTGATAGTAATAACCCATAAAATTCTGTCGAACCCATCTTGAAAGTCAGAGCCAGTTCATTTGACCTTTAAATAAATAGCCTTATTAATATCATTACAGTGAAAACGTACTGGACTACCATCTAATAGACAAAATAATGGCTACATCCCATCTTGTAACTTTCCCGATTTTTCAACTAAACAAAAAGACGTACCTACAAAACAAGTGCAAAGTTTAAACTTCTTGTTGATGTTGGTGTTTCTTGTCTCTTTCACGGATAAAAATACAAATTACAGCAGGGTTGCGAAGAAATCAAAGAAACGAGGTAACTAAATTATTTCAATTTTCATTAACACAAGCGACGAATGAACGTGTGCTTAAAAATATTATAGTGGCGATGAGCTGAACATTGAACATCTAAAAAAGCATCAAACGGGCATTAGAAAACGAAGTAGTTGTGACTCGAAGTCATTAAAAGGGTAAGCTTGGGAATCAATAAAAAATAGGCTTGTGAATAAACAAATTGTAATGATGACAGTCGTTTTGTTGACATGTGTCACGGCTGGTGTTAATTATCATTTCGAGAACAGTTTTGTTTATCAAACGTTTTTTTTAATTTCTGGTGACTCGGAGATTTATTTGATCGTCAAGATAATTGCTTGTGAACATTTATAATTAGATGTTTAGTGACTTGCAGGTTTGGTTTGGTTAGATAGATCTTAGTAATAATAAATCATTTATGGTTAATGAGTACTGAGAAAAAATCCAATCACGGTTTTACTACAAAAACTGGAAGCACGATTGATAACCCTAACCCTATGACAGTTTTACAACCAAAAAAAATCACACAGAAACGAAAAACATATAAATTTCAAAAATATAATCTTCCGAGTTTACCATCTCAGTGTCTCGGCGACTACGAAGAGGCAACTTTCCGACGCTGATGTATAGGTATGGGGCCGGCTCCGCGCTGCCAGACAAAGCGTCGGCTGGCGAGACACAGTATCGTTGCATGAATCAAACACTTGTATGTAGGTACTCGTAATTGTGCATTGCAATGAATCCCAATGTCAAAACAGGTGATTCGATATATGCGTCTCGATTTCCGTGTGGTCAAGTAAAGTGACGTTAACGAAAGTATTGTTCATGGAGATCAGGTATTGATTTGTTTGTGGTTCTTGGTGTTTGTTTATAAAAGCCTTGTAGGACGAATTAATGTAAGTAGTGAATATCTGAACCGCGCTCAAGTGTAAACTTACACTGACATCTATTGATGATGGTTTAAATATAGGTACTTGTTGCGTTCAGTTATAATGGTAAATTCGGTCCAAAATAAACAAATCTCTTTTTATTATCAAAGTATCATAATATTATGATATATAAAGTACTAGCTGTTGCCAGCGGCTTCACCTGCTACAACCCACGGGAATATAAAATCGGGATAAAAACTAAAAACTATCCGTGCAGTAGTATTTGCGTGAAGAAGTAACAAACATTATACACACTCACAAACTTTCGCCTTTATAATATTAGTGTGATTTTGAATAAATCTGATTGATTTTTTATTCTAATCAAGTGAGTTTAATAAATACTTGAAAATGAGCTTTTTAAGTAGTGTAATATTATAAATATTGACCACCAACACTTACGGTTATTAATGTGCCCAAGCCTACGGTTTAATTAGTAAACACTTATTAAAATATTAGATAATTCGTGGTGACTATTACAAATATTAGCGTTGTCTAGAATATAAAGAAGCATAAAAGCGATACGATATCATGATTCTTCTTAAAAGGATGCATAGGATTGTGTACTTTAAAATGAATAGCTTAAAGCTGACAAAAGTGTGTAAGATTTTGGATAATTTTAATTCTATGAACTGTTAACGTTGCTTGGTTTATTTGATCTGGCTAAGTTTGTTCTTAATCAACACAGTACATCCTGTTAACAGCTCATTTAAATTAAGGAAAATCCGCTATTTTATAATATTTTTTATTATTTTAGTTTTGAAGATGTCGGAATCGAATCCAATTTCTAAAATAGACTGAAAAATATATTTTTTTCTAAGAATAATCGGTCACTACAGGAATTAACATTGAGCTACTTTTTTCAAGACTATTTTAAATGTTTTTTAGAAAACCCGTTTCGAGACGGAAACCTTTAATAAAATTATAAAGCGGTAAAGTATCTTTGTATGTAGGGGTAATCTCCGGAACTAATGATGCAATTCTGAAAATTCTTACACAAACAAAAAGGTAAAATAGTTTATAAATAAAATATACAAAATGTTTGACGTCAAAAGTCAAAAATCACAGTGAAATTATCGTTAAGTCCACTCTCGGCCGAGGGGCCCCCATATATCATGAACAATCGTGGTGAATCAAACCACTACAACTAACTGGGAGTGGAGGTTAGATAGGCAGTCGCTCTATGTAAAGAAAATAGTGATGAAACTTTATTGTGGCTGACTGTAACTGACGGCACAAAAGACAAATTTTGTACCGTTTTTTTTTTCTTGGTGGTTGGGAAATCAACAAATGACTCCTTCCGCTCTGGGCAGAGCAGAAGGGAGCGTCAGACTTTGACTGACTAAAAACCACCCATTTTCCATCTTAACGGGACCCACCACTTGGCGAAGGCTACTTTTGTATAATTTTATAGCTATAGATAACATTAATCTTTGAAACGTACTAGGATCTTATAGCCCGATTACATTAATCTTTCAAACGAATTCTCCATTTAAATTCGCCATTAAGAAAGGAGATGAGAAGGTAGAATGTTAGGATTATAGTCATAAAATAAAGTAGACTTATCATCTGTGGTTAGTCAGGTTCTTTTTCCCACGTCTGATGTTAAAGGTTTGCACACACGGACCAAATGTGGACGGCATTGCGGTTGACCAAGACCGCGAAATTTACCAAGAAATTCAATCTTTAAGTGCGTGCGAAAATTGCTTCCTTTTGAGTCAATTACTTATATCAAACATGCGGTTTTATGTCTTAGGATGATTAATGTGTTTCATCATCTGTCAAGTCGATTCCTATTCCTATTTTGGGTTCGGCTTACAGTCTAACCGGATGCAGTTGAATACCAGAATATTGCATAGAGCGATTGCCTTTCTGACGTACTCAAACCCTGACTAGGACTGGCTGTCAGAGTTTCGGGCCACTGACGACTTGTGACGAGCAGGACCATTTTGAAATATTAAAAAAAAGTCTGTCAAATATGAACTCGTAACCAAACTTATGACAACCTGGTGTATGACTTTCGGGACCAAAGATTAAGTGTGCTTTCCTAGGCAATTAGGGAACTTGGTATGTATTATTATTATATTGTATTTATTACTTCATCCATCCAAAGACAAACCTTAACAGGCATTAATTCTTCGTTTTTTTTCAACGGGCCTTTAAAATTGAGGAAAAATATTTATTAGGTCTTTTATAAAATTGCTTCCTTTGGTGACTCCTTTGTGTGTTGTGTGATTTACTATATTAAAAACAAAGTAAATTAATGTTTTAGGATGATTAATGTTTCTATAAGAAGTAAATCTGGTTCTTTACCTATACCTTCATTGATTTATAATTTCAATAAAACCGTGACCTTTTTACTGAATTAAAAGAAGCACGTAATGCGGCATGGTTCGAATTGATTTTGACAAATGACTTGTAGATAAAATTCGTCGTGATGCTTCATATGATAAGTTTACGTAATCGTTTTTAATTGCTCAGATACACAAAGGTCGTCGGATACCATCTGTTTTATGATTTTCTGTTCTAACGGCCCATTCGGTGCGTCAGATAGTCTGAGGAGACCTTAGGATATTTATAGCGTTAATTTGTACTTAAATTAATTTATTGGTTGACCGTGAGATATCCGGAAAGAAAGACCTTCTCTTTGTGAGGGTCATCAGCGACATAAGAGTGATTGTTAGAAAGATGTGATGGGCATACTTTCATAATAAGGTGTGTGTTTTCATAGTTCAGTTGATGTGTGTTTGTAAATAATTGAAGACCGTACTCTATTAAGAAAGAGTTTTTTATTCAGGGGTAGGTTCCCTTTTTGGGGTGTAGGTTTGTGTTAAATTTATTTTCTTGTGGTTAGTTTATTTATTAGTTTTTGCTTTTAAATATTTTTTGTTGCAAATAAATGCAGAGCTTTATTTGCCAAGTACCTGTTACTTTTTGATTAAAAGAGACTCGCACTTGACTCAAGTTTAACAACTTTATCACGCTGCCTAATTAGCGTTTATTTTTAATGACCGACTGTAAATCACTCAAAAGCAAAAGATTCGTTCCAGTCATCTGTGGCAGTTAGACTAAATGACCTCACAAGTAAGCTTTATTTGTTTGATTTTAATTAACGACTTTCATTGAGAAGAAATAAATTTTATTTTCCATTTTATAGGCTGGCAACTAAGGAGCTGTGTAACAAATCATATGTCGACGTCCTGCTGATTTGTTTGAGCTATCGGCAAAGTTACATTTATAAGTATAATTTTTTACATTCCAACGTGCAAAGTTAAACCAGTTTTTCTACTTTCGTCTAGTAATAATTTCTAATGGTCTAGTAAAACTCGAATAAGGGAAATTTATACGACAACTCTGTCACTAAGGTTCTTAAAACACGTGTATTTTATGTTTGTTAATTAGGATAATTAAAAATCAAGTTTCCTAGTAAAACGAGAAGACTGTGATGTAAGGTCAGAGTAAGGTTGTTACTGGCCATTAGTGCGTTTGTACTGGGCGCTTGTCTAGTGTTAATCGTAGCACCGCGTGGCCGCGTAGGCACGCTGCGTAGACGCACTGCACACGCTACGCTGGTAGCTACGAACGTGTCTTGTCACTGGACCAACACACATAACCATCATCATCACTATCATCACAGCCTGAATTCACCCACTTCTGGGTATAGTCTTCTCTTTTCTTGTGCAATAGGGGATCGGACCAAAAAAACTAATTAGTCCGTCAGATAGATTTCCAAAATATATTGAACACATATTTTTTCTTTTGTGCATACATATTTGTGCTTCTCGAAAACGTCACATGTTAGTACATTTTTTATCTACAAAGGACGTCACAACCCCAAAAAAACAATTGTCCGTCAGACAGATTTCCAAAATATTTTGGACACAATTTTTTTTCCTGTTTTCACGTAAACAAACAATGAAGACGATACAGTGCTTTGAGAACTCCTGTGATGTCATATTCTAAGACATTAGCATGGCATTGTTTTTTGTCCTTGACGCGTTTTATCTTCGTCAATTTTTATTGCTTTGATAAAACAAAAAATACGTGTCCAATATTTTTCGATAATCTAACTGACGGACTAATTAGAATCAATTTTTTTTGCCTCAGTCCGATCCCCTATTCTCCACGGTCTTGTGCCTGCCACATCCAGATTTTGCCCCCAAATACAAATTAGACAACAAACAGATCCACTTCATTATATTGCTGGGAAGTTTGATCCACCACTTCTTCTTCTAAGATAAGATACTGGGAAAGTGGAACAGGTCAGTCGTTTAGCGGAACTGTATCTTAATGTTGACTCTGCAAAGTGCATATTCGACTATTCTTTCTGTATTATTAGTCTTTATTATAATACACGATACAGGAGAAATTCATAGTGTGGGCCAACGTTTTATAAAAAAAAGACCAATTTGTACTCGTTTCCTCCTTCCTGTATTATATAAAATATAATTTACCTTTTGGTTTTGAAATACCTGCTGACTTCAGCGTCATGGAATACCCTTAATAATTCATTGGAGCTTTTGTGTTTCCCACAGGCAAAACAGAAGCAGCTTTATTCGCTTATTTACCTGATATATTAATTATATTAAAATTTATTTACGAACTTATTTTGAATCACAGTGATCCATAATTAGTTAGTATTACATTTAGCTTCTATTCTAGTGTTAATAAAACTGATTTAAAAATAGTATAATTAAAACAAATGGCGACCAGGCTGTAAAACATTACTTACCTAATCAAGCTCCGCGCAAAATTACTTATATTTGGAGTATAAAAGTCTGAAAAAAATAAAGAGAGTGTCGTTGAGTAATTCCATCAGATTTTTTTTAAAGTCTGTTTTTGTGCTCGGTGATGAAAATAGGATCAGCTTCCACTTCATAGGATTTAATTAAACATAAGTAACTGGCGAAATATCGGTGTACTATTAGGTACACTTCTGTCTAACACCTCGGGGGTTAAAGGCGTAATGTTGTTATGCCAAAGCGTATGTACGGCAAATGTGATTAAAGCTATTAATTAAACTTCTGTTTTCTTCGTGTCTTAAATCATTGCAATTATTTATGGGAAAAAAGTTTCCTCTGTCATTTGCTATCTTTAAAAAATTAACATAGTGAACGGTGCTTAAAGGTGATTTTATTAATTTATGCTAGGCGATCAATGCTAAAGATTTATTATGGGGACATGACAGTGTTGATTAATGGGTAGTAAAACGTTTGTAAATAAGTGGACGAAAAGGATGTCGGTAAATACCGTGAGACGATTTTTTTCCCGATGTTTTGTTTCACTGCCAAAGGTCTGTTTTTTTTGCCTTTGTAGATTCTAAGTTAGCCTAGCCCTTTTCAACTCTATGAACCTAATCATAAGAATACCCTTTTTTAAGAGAGCAAGCCAGCTCTTGCTTTCTAAAGACCTTGACGAGAAATAGTAAGGAGTTTCAGGTTCTTCAGTGATACAACCCTTTGGTACTACTAAGCTCTGACTCATAAATGTCAACAGTGCAATAGGTATGGTAACTGACTTAAAAAAAATATGATTTTACTTAGTCCGTCTGTTAGATTATCAAAAAATATTGGACACGTATTTTTTGTTTTATCAAAGCAATAAAAATTGACGAAGATACAACGCGTCAAAGATTTAATTGTGACGTCACTCATCGGTAAAGAATGTCCTACTAATGTCTTGGAAAATGACGTCACACGAGTTTTCAAAGCATTGTAGGTATCGTTTTCATTGTTTGTTTACGTGAAAAAAGAAAAAAATACGTGTCCAATATTTTTTTGGAAATTTATCTAACGGACTAATTAGATTGTTTTGTTATCTACCCTATTATATACTATGGAAAGTGGAAATAATAATCCTTTTATTATGAGGAAACTTAACTTGAAAAAGTTTTTTTTAAGGTGAAGTAAATCCTCCTAATTATTTGAATACACAGTTTCAAGGTAACCCTCGTCTTCGCAATCAACAAAACAGATAAATAATCATCTTGTTTTGGCTACTGCACTGAGTAAATAGGAAGGCATGTTTTGTCAAGTGTAATTAAATTGACGAATTGGGCAAGGGCAAAAAACGTGTATATAATTGGTTTAACACTTAATAAATTTATATCTGTGTTATCGGAGGAGACCATGAATGACATGTTTTTAAGGTAATATATACAAATAGATGAAATTGAAGTGTATGTTTGCAATTTTAGAATAACAGCTTTTTCTGTATGCATATGCTGTCATAATTATATGACAGTATTTATGGTACTTGTAATAAAAAAGAAACGTTTATTTTATTTTTTTGTCTTTCTGTTAGTTCGGTCTTCGGTGAAACCGATTTTGAGGGGACTTTTATTGGCTATATGATTTTAGAAGGGGAAACAAAAGCTATTTTTATTTAAGAAAATTGATTAAGCATTCGTGCAAAACAAAACCCTTGCAATAGGGTATTTCACCAAAAAATCGAATTAGTCGGTATTAGTTCCATTTTTTTTTTAATTTTAAAAAGGGGCTCGCTCTTGGCTTAATCTTGCCCTAAGGGCAGAGATGAGGTCGATGATGGATTGAGCTTACCCAGAAGAAGCCTATTTAGTCGCGTTTTAAATATATTGGGTTTATATGAACTCGGGAAAACCGACGCTCGCAGGGAGTTCCACTCCTTACCTGTGCGCATAATAAAGGACTAACCGCCGAATACTGAAACGCTACTCAATTTTAAGTTGCTCTTTAATCTCGTTCTGTCTCTGTTACTTCAGCATAGAGCGACCGAGACAGCACTAGATTTGAGCGTTACTTATATTTGAGTGGCGTTTCAGTATTCGGCCGTTAGCAAAGCGCTTCGTTCGAATGTGAGGAACATCGACTAAGTATGGGTACCTGCAGTACATCTAGTCACCCTATGGAATGGAATGAACACATATTTTTTTCTTTTTTCACGTAAACAAAAGGTGGAGAAGATACAGTGCTTCGAAAAGTCACGTCAAGTCTTGTGACGTCACAGATTAGTACGTTTTTTACCCAGAGAGTGACGTCACAAGCTCTTACTCATGATCTTTGACACGTTTTATTTTCGTCAATTTATATTAATTTGATAAAAACAAAAAACACGTCTACCACATCAAACCAGACGGCCCAATTCGATTTTTTTGATGAAATACCCAATTGTTACCTAATTCCGATTCAAATAGGGAAATAATCGTTTTTTTTTTCTAAAGTCGCGGGATGCAGCTAGTGGATGAAGCAAACGACAGACAGAGCTGTCCAAGTTGCTACGTACTGGTCGGCCAAAATTTAATCATCGACTCGAAAAGCAGAAGAAGTTAGTAGATAGTCAATAAAAATATAAACTAACAAATAATTTATTCTATATCTGCAACGCACTACACATGTTTTTGACATACTTTTTATCACGACAAACATGTTTTTTTCCTGTACCAATCTGCTGAGCCATTGTATGCAAAAAACACTATTTCTCAGAATTGCTTTCGATTCTGAATGTAGGTACCTATATTAGTATAATCCATCTACACTGTTGTTGATATGTCTCTTGACAGTTCCAAGATACGTTTAAGTTCTTTCACTTTCTTGGTTTGTTTTGATACTGAGTCATACTGTTGACCGACTTTACGTTCATTGATTAATTTATTGTTATTTTAAACCACATTTTGCGGAAATATTACCATACTTGTTCGAGAAGGCAAACTCAAGGTGTATTTTTTGTAAAGGTTGATTTAATATTGGACAGATAAACGAAGAGTTTGGTCTGTGGTCACATCTTTGGCTCACGCTGACAATCTTAATGGGTGTTACACGATTTTTAGGTTCAAAAACACATAAGAAAAGGGGAATCAAAGATCAGCAAATCTAAGATACTAATATTTTACTGTACTCGTAATTACGAAAGTAACACTGGCCATCTGTAAGCTTTTCGCGTCTTGTTGATAATATTTGAATCTTTATCGAGTTTTTATGCCATCCACGAGTCTCTGACTTGGCTTTACATGCCGTCAAGAAATACCTCTCAGGCTGCTTTTGCCACAATAGAAGCGGTAATTCCCCTCTTTGAGGACTGGCTTGAGATGCGCCACGGCACCCTCACCTTCCGTTTGACGCAGGTCCTCACCGGACACTGTTGTTTCGGGAGGTACCTGCACAGAATCAGGCGGGAGGAAACGCCTGGATGTCACCATTGTGATAAGAGCACATCGTGGAGGTCTGCCCCGCTTGGGCGGAGCCCCGCCGTGTTCTCATAGCGGCGATCGGCGGCGGCGACCTCTCGCGTCCAGCCCTGGTGCAAGCCATGGTCCGGGGCGAGATGGAATGGGAGGCCGTCATCTGCTTCTGCGAAGCAGTGATGCCAGCGAAGGAGGTGGCGGAACGTGAGAGGGTGAGAACCTCTCGTCCCAGGCACCACGGAGACGCTCTGGGCGTCGGTCCCACGTGACGGCTTCCGGCCACTGTAGAAGCGGGCCTGTGGACGATGAGTAATGGGCTAGCTCGCCGTCCGTCCGTATTATGACGACAATAGGTCGTGTCGAAGGCGCGTTCGTGTTTCACGCGCGCCCCAAAAGGCCGACGCCCGTCGGGGCTGCGGGTTGTTGTAAGAGATACCGCGGCCTCGACACATAGGGCTCAGAAGGAACATGGGTGGTTTTTAGTCAGTTGAAGTCTTTTTTTTTTTTTTTTTTGGTGGGTGTAAAATCATCGAATAACCCCTCCCGCTCTTGGGCAGAGCGAAAGGGAGTGTCAGACTTCTACTGACTAAAAACCACCCATGTTCCTTCTTCGCCCTCTATGTCGAGGCCGCGATAACCGTTGGACTACCCGCGGCCGTCAGTTGAAGTCTGACACTCCCTTTCGCTCTGCCCAAGAGCGGGAGGGGTTATTTGAGGATTACCCACCCCAAAAAAAAAGGGCTGCTTTCTTTGATTGGTTTCCGCACGATGATTTCATACGATGGATCTTCGATATTATTTTATGTGTTGTTTTTGACTACTTTTTATCCCGGCAGTTGCTGTGTGATTTCTTTCAAAAGTCCAACCTTCAAATCCAATTTAAAGATTAATTCGTTCCATTGGAGCTATAATTGTATCTGTAATATTGCCGCTAATTGTTCAAAAAGAACTGAGTTTCCGTTTTTAATTATTTTGTACACTTATTTAATTATATTATTATCAGGTTCCATGAAATCGAGCAATTATCGAATAATTATCAGATAATAATTATTCACGATAATTCATATTAGAGCTCTTAATTATTTTGGTTTTGGTTAACAAATTATTTTATTTCTCAAATATGTTGTATAGCAAGACATTTATTATAACAATTTGCCTCGTTTTATAGTTTTAATACAAATGTACCACATTCTGTTTGTCAACAAACATTCTGTTTGTCAACAAACATTTTGTTTGTTGATTAATTAAACACAACTTTGCTTACCGTGTACTTTTTTTTTACTTTTATTCAATAACGCCTTTACAATCATTTTCTTAGATACGTAACATACCACACATTATATTTCTTTTATTATTATATACTAGCTGTTGCCAGCAGCTTCACCCGCTACAACCCACGGGAATATAAAATCGGAATACGAACTATCATATTTATTAATCCAGGTTATAAACTATCTATGTACCAAATTTCATCCAAATCCGTGCAGTAGTTTTTGCGTGAAGAAGTAACAAACATACACACTCACACACTCAAAAACTTTCGCCTTTATAATATTAGTGTGATGATTATATTTATACAATTTTATACGCTTTTCCTAAATAAGGAAACATAGCGTAGCTCTTTTCATTAATTTTAAAGACCTGTATGGTTTATAAAATATACTCATGTTTTACAAACTAAATAGTCCTGGCCAACTCGCATTCCACACAACATAAAATAAAAAACATTCTGCATGTAAGTGTAGAAAGAACGTGCATTTCTCAAAGAATGACCACTAAAAACAAACAACGGCCAAGTATGGACAAACAATTTCGCCGTCTTTCATGCAGTGAATCGTAATGCATGATGAATCACGGTAAATACCTATGTCTCAGGTTAAAAAAACGAGGCCATCGGCCGAGCTTCGCGAAACTTTAACTTGCAGTCACCGTGGTATGCTTAGTGCAGGGATGGTAAACCTTTTTATACCAACCTGCTCAACATGTACGTATGAAAAGGTGTATGTACCTGTATCTGCTTTTTATATGGTTTTTAATGGTGATAACATTAAAGCTCAATAGGGCAAAGGGCTCAAAGGATATTGTCAAATATTTGGATGCGGAAATATTGTGTAGGTAGCTTAAACACATGACATAAACGACGTGTAATCTTTAAAGAATATATCTCTTTATTTTGCCAGTTATATTGTAGTGCCATGGTTTAAGGGATAAGCCTATTGCCGTGAATCGGACAGAAATCCAAACCATCAAATGCATTCCACATTGCTCAAAATGAATTGCCATGTTGTTTTTTTTTTGGCGCGTAATTTCGTTTGGCCATCCCTGGCCTTGAGGAAAATCAATTGTACCAACCTAAGTTGTACTTATTATATTATAGGTATGTGTAATTGCGTGAAGTGACCGTTACCTATTGGTGTATGACTCGGTAACCCCGATTTTGGATAAAAAATGCTTTTATATGGTTTGCGGTCTGTACCGGTAGTTTGACGAATAAGTATGAGTAACAGATCGAACGAGGTGGAAACGGACCCTTTAGCCAAGCCGCCAACCATTCTGTACATAAAACTAAGTAGGTAAATCTACGCAAAAAATGTTGTGGGAAACAACGTTTTTTGAGTTGAATTTACAGTAAAACTCAATGTAACATACTCAAAATAATAAGCTGATGGATGTATTGAACAGTAGGTACGGGAGCCGTAAACGACGGGTGCCGTAGGTATAGGTAAATACTTATCACTTTAAATAAAGTAAAGTTTTGTCTTTAATTAAAAATTGTAGGTATATAAAGGTACCCTTAACGCAAAGGAAGGGCATTTGTTCTCCCCACCACTGCGAGTTTTTTTTGTTCTAGACTATACCTGGGAACCCCCTAGTTACGGAGATATTGAGGGTCTAAGTTCCTAATTTTTCACTGCTGTTTTTGTAAATACTACTTTTTCAGGTTATAACTTTACTTAAATAACCTCCATGACCCGTTTACTATTCAAAGCATCCACTAGCACAATGTTTTAAAAGTGCTACATTGAGTTTTACTTTAAAATGTGATTTGACCCCAAAATAAAAGTCGCTACCCAGCAAAAAATAGCAGCGTAAGGCTACTTAGTTTGATGTACAGAATGCTGAGTTGACAGCTGTGTGAAGGGTTAATTTACACCCTATATTAAAAAAAAAAACTAGTGTAAAAGTTGGAACTTTGACCATAATGAAATGTCCATAAGAAGGTTTTTGGGTATGGGGTAGAACAAAAATACTCAATGACGTAGAAAACAAGTGCCTAATGACTTCGTTAAGGGTTTTTTACACCCATTAAGTAAGTATAAAAAGTAAGTACTTGAAGGTAATTCATGCATAATTATATTGACATTCACCATAGTGTTAGTTAAGTGCATTTTGTTTTTACCGCATAGTGGGCACCAGTGGGTACTTTAATGAGATGTTATCGTCTGTCAATGAGAAAAATAGAAATTAAATCATATTCAGTTAAAATTTTACCTACCTTGAATTAGTTTCAGTGGTTTTTGGATGGGCAGCGTCATCTACTTTTAAATCCTAATTTATATTGGTCGTCTATTTATTTGCTTTAGTTACATTTATGGTTTAAAGAAATGTGTGTTTAAGTTGAATATTGACCCAGACTATGTAATATCTACCTGTGTTTCTTTGCGCATCTGGGATAAATAGAAAAAGATTTTAGGATGGCATTTAAAAATTACGGGACAAGTAGTTCCAAAGAGCATGCATGCGGTTATGGGAACCAATTTCCACAAATAAAATATCGTTATCTAGCTATCAATTTTTGTATTCCAACAAAAAATATTCTACATTAAACACACGTAGTTTGTCACGTTTCCAAAATGTATTTTGAGTAATCATTGAAAGAAGTTAGTGATTTACAACGCAATCGGCAGACAGTCTGTCGCTCCACCAATTTAGTCATCTCTATGTTAATTTTACCATTTAATTTATATATCCGATCCGTTATAACGATAAACTCACTCCAATTTATAACTTTGAACCAAAAATCTCTTTAAAATAAAATAAGAATCGTATTTTTATCTCGAAACCCACGTTTAATCCTCAAATTAGTTAGAACGACTTTTAAGTAAAATATTAAAACGACATCATTTTTATTTACGTACCTTTTTATAACAGAAAATGATTTATGATAACTTTACGTCACACTGGAACAAAAACGTTGAAAGATATAAAAAATATAGGTACAAAAAAATTACGATTTCTCCGAACTTCCTTTCGTCGCTAGCCAAAGGCTCAATATGAGCAGAAATGAGGTTTCATATAAACTAAATATTGTTATGTTTATGTGTAATTAAAACTAAATAACCTTCGCGATCACGGTTTTAACTACTGAGATGGCACTGTGGGACGCACTGGGTCAAAGGTTTTAACTATAACTGTCATACTAACTGCATACCAGACTTTTAGTGTCATTGCATGTGCCTGCATGAAAATGAAATTATTAGATTATTAATAAACTTTTATAGAAAAACTAGTTTTAAGCCACGGCTTCGTATAGTTCCAACGGGAATGTACTGCCGGGATAAAAAATGTCTTAATCAGGTCATGGTTTGGTAAAGGTTGGCTTTAGTTCTTTAAAATGTTAATAGAACCCCTTACACCCAGCACAATATAGAGAGGTATGGAAGGAGAAAGAGCCTTTGCCCAGCAGTGGGACACCAAGAAGATCTATCAATAAAAAGTCAGGTAAGTAATGGTCCATCGTTCGTGCGTAAAAAGTTAAGACGTGTTGTGTTTTAGTTAATAATGTATTTTTCAAGGTATAAAAAGTCATCATCATTCTCCTGCCCTTATCCCAATTTAATTGGGGTCGGCGCAACATGTCTTTTTCTTCCATACTTCTCTATTTCTCGTCATGTCAGTAGTCACCTCCTTCCTAGCCATATCATCCTTCACACAGTCCATCCATCGTTTCGTTGGTCTTCCTCTACTCTTATACCCATCTATCTACATTCATACTTATCATTTTCCTCACAACACTTTCTTCATTCCTTCGCATCACATGTCCATACCACGCCAATCGATTACCACACAACTTTTAATTCAACGGCGCCACTTTCAGACTTCCTCTTATGTACCTACTCATTCCTTATTTTATCCATTCACGTCACACCACACATTCTTCTTAGCATTCTCATCTCAGCCACATGCAATTGCCTTTCATTTATCCCTTACACTGTATATTTGATAACTTGTTTAGCCTTTTCTTTGATTTTTTTAATCGTTTAGAAAAAGGACGTTATGAGTTTTGTATTTGCAAGGCATGTTTTTTTATGTACACAAATCACACCAAATTAGCCCGATTTAAGTGATTCTTTTTTCATTTGGAAGAAAAAGAATGGACTAAAAACAATAGTACATTGTTCACCGAGAGGAGAAAGTGACCGATTACCGTCGAGGGTGTCGTTTGAAGCCCGAGCCGTAGGGGAGGGCTTTAAAACACCCGAGATCGGGAATCGCGCTTTCTCTCGAGTGATACATAGTGCTTTATACTACACCTACGAGGAAAATAAAAAACTAAATCTTTACTAATTGAAATTTATATTGAAATTGTTGCAGTTAGTGAAGCTTAATGTAACACTTTTTCCATTGTTGATTGTTTGAGATGTTTGCGACAATGTAGGAGGAATAACTGGCTGTGCTGTTGGCACTGCGCTCGTAGAAGGCTGTGGTGCCAAAGGGGCAACTGGCTGCTGAGGAGCATTTGGCATCGCCGCGCTCGTTGATGGTTGAGGAGATGAGTCTTGATGCACATTAATCGATCCCGATATTTGGTTATTTATTCGTGTTTTGTTTCCTACGGAATTCTCTATGTAACCTTCTGCAACAGCGGACGATTTCCAACCACCGTGGCGTTTTATTGTGGTTAAATCAGCACCAGTATCGGCAAGAATAGTCGCTGAAGTTCTGCGAAAGCAGTGGCCAGTGTATTCTAGTGGGTTGAGTAAATTAAGGTAGGAAGCTATTTCTCTTGGCACAGTACTTATTTTGTTTTTCCCAATTACTTGTTTCGTACATTTTTTGTTTTTATATTGTAGTAAAACCCGATTGGTTTTGGGGTCACTGGGGCGAATTTCGTTATATTTCTTCATTATCTCATAAAATAAGCCTGATATAACAAATGATCGCTGAATTTTGGTTTTTGTGTTAGGAATATTGACAATTATTCCATTTTCGAGGATTTCGATATCGTCTGTTGTCATATCCACAAGTTCTTGCGAACGACAGGCCCATTTACTCCTAAAATCAAAATAACCTGTAAACAAAAATATCAAACATGAAAACCTATTAGATTTCTACTCATAAATAGGTACGTAATAAATCATAAACCAGTGCATTTTGTTCATAAACTTACCTTCATCAACAAATATTTGTCATCTGGAGCATTCTGCAAAAAGGAATAAACATCCTTTGTAGTAAGCACTTTTGATTTCTTACTACGGAATTCCTCCGACTTTCTTTTCAGAAATGCTGTAAGTTTTTTGTATTCTTGAATATTTATGTCGTTTCTTGTCAATTTAGTACTTTTCAACATTGAGTACATAGACCATAACGTACTTGGTTTGTATTTTTGCGCTTTTTCACTGAAATAAGCTAGCAAAACTGTTTCAGAAAAAGATGCCGCATTTTTTTCACTTTTCCATTGCAAAAAATCGTTATAAGTTTTATTATATTTTTTAATTGATTTCTGTGGTAAAAGGTTATCAATCAGTATTTTTGCTGTTTCCTTCAACTGCGGCGGAGTTGAAAAATCTTCATCATCACTATCACTACTTATCATTTTGATAGTTTTATTTTACTTTCTACGAAAACTGAATCCTCAAACAACACACAAATTGAAAATGGCGCCAATGGCGTCTGCAATTTTTACATGTTCTTTTTTCAAATTGTTTACGCCGCAGGGTCGCACTGCCAGCCCGACCCCATCCAACACACAGCTAGTGGCCAGTGCCATTTTGCGAACTTGGAGATAAAAACTCACTGTAAATACTTTTTGGCTTTTGATATTTAGGTTACCGGCGCATAGTCTTACCCAAAATTAAAAAAAAAAAACCACGTAAGAAATGGATTTTCATACACTTTTCTCTCCCGCTCAGATGCGTTTTCTCCCCGCATATTTGTTCGATATGCAATGACGTACTTTCTACCGTAAATTTGATAAAGTATCAAGGTACTTTCCAAGCAGGTGTAGTATAAAAGACATTGTAGCAATTATTCATTAAAAAAAAATTTGGACGGTCTTTTTAACCAGCCAAGCATTCATGTGTTAATCTTAGATACCATCATAGACGTATGGTGAAGGAAAAAAATGTAAGGACAACAAGATCTGATCGATACTTCGACTACGACGTATTTTTTGTTTTATCAAATCAATAAAAATTGACGAAGATAAAACGTAATAATGAATAATGTCTTAGAATATGACGTCACACGAGTTTTCAAAGCACTGTATCGTCTGCATTGTTTGTTCACGTGAAAAAAGAAAAAATACGTGTCCAACATCTTTTGAAAATCTGTCTGACGGACTAACAATTTTTTTTGTTAATTACCTTATTGGGAAAGGGCAAGATAATGAAGATGATGACTTGATATTGTGTCCTGCTTGTCCTGTTCATTACAGGAACTGATGGATACTTAAGGCGCCAAACTAGTTATCGGCGGCGGCGACCTCTCGCGTCCGGCCCTGGTGCAAGCCATGGTCCGGGGCGAGGAGAGATGAGACGTCGTCGCCTCCTTCTGCAAAGCAGGGATGCTAGCCAAGGAGGTGACGGAACGTGAGAGGGAGAAGACCTCTCGTCCCAGCTGCCGCGGGAGACGTTCCGGGCGTTGGGGGCCACGTAACGGCTTCCGGCCACCGTAGACGCTGGCCTACGGACGGTGAGTAATGGGCTAACTGGCCGTCTTATGACGACGACAGGCCGTGTCGAAGGCGCGTTCGTGCTCCACGCGCGCCTCAAAGAGATGTCAACATGGAAGGGGCCCTCAAGGGCCGACGCCCGTCGGGGCTGCGGTTTATTGTAAGAGATACGGTGGCCTCGACATAAAGGGCTAAGAAGGAACATGGGTGGTTTCTAGTCAGTAGAAGTCTGACACTGCCTTTCGCTCTGCCCAAGAGCGGGAGGGGTTATTTGATGATTTACCGCCCCAAAACTCCAAACTAGTGGCTCAGTTCTGGGTTTTCACAATTTAGATTACCATCGATACACTCAGAAGAAGATGTAAGTACACAACATGTACTGGTCTCAGCGACCTGATTTTTTTTAATGCCTGCTTTCACAAAAAATGGTGCGGGTTTGGATGTTCATTGCCAAAAACTTCAAAACGGAAAAATCCGTTTTTGTATCTAGGTATTGATTTAACTGTTAGGTACTTAGTGTCCACGAATACTACTAATAGCCTATTTGGGGATATTTATAGCCATTTGACATATATAGTCCAAAACTATGATGTCAACTAAGCAAGTTTATGAAAAAACTTACTATTTACATAAGATAAGATTTAAAACATAATAAATCAAAACGTTCCGAACAAAAAAATTGTACGACTTTTATTATTTGTGTAAGGTGTCATCTGCTTTTATTGTAGAAAAGGAAATATATTGTGGTTTTAGAATAAGATTTACGATTTGTTATTTCTAGGACTTTTTAGACTCTAGTCTAGACTCTGTCGCAATGTCTGGTGGTCGCAAGCGCGACTAAGTATGATGTCGAGGGTTGGATTCGCGGAACTGGGAAAAAGTTTTTGGGTATTTCCATCAGGAACTTCTCAGTAGTGGCCAGGAAGTCTGGATGTGGGCACGGCTGATGGAAATAGGATCTGCGCCTATTACAGCGGGCTGTTTGAATAACTGGCGAAACGTGGGTGTACTACATATTTAGGTACACTTTTGCAACACTTTGGGAATTACAGGCGTGATGTAGGTAATGTTAATTTTAGGATCTAAAATTGTTATTTCTATGACTTCCACTTTATTAAAGGACCTAAAATTATTTTTTTTGCGGGAACTTCACGTCAGTGGCAAGGTTTTGCAAATCATATGAAATATCGTATTGTATTTTTCTCAAAACTGTTGCTACTGCTCAATCGGTAAAGGAAAAAATTGTGAGGAAACCAGTATGTCTTAGAGCAAAAAATCGAAGACATCTACCAACTGACACTGGGCCCGCGTGGTGGATTTTAGCTCATGCCTCTCCTAGAGAGGAGGCCTGAGTCCCCGTTGTGGGAACATTATAGGCTGATGATAATGATTGTATTGTATAAATCGACTGTAAAAATCATCTCATAAATGTATGGAAAACCTTGACACATCAGAGGAATTGTTTTCCTTATTTGTTACTATCGACCCTGAAGGCGTCCCTTAATCATAACTAGATAACGAATTCACTTTGTAAATCGATTGAAATAATATTTCCTGTTCGAACACCTTCACATTCAATAAATCAAAATATCTATTTAAAATTACATAGTTAATTGTTATTTATATTATTATGTGTCTAAATAACCACTTTATAGACAAATTTACGAGCTGTGACAATCAGATTCCGTAAAATATTCTAATCACGTATTGTTTTTATAATTTTTATTGATTATTTTAACTCTATTGATATTCATTTATTATTGGTATTTATTTAATTACAAAGGCTCGTGTGTGACAAATTGTTAATAATTATTAACTGAATGTGTTGATTGTAAATTAATGATTAGTTCATTAAATTGTATTCTTCCATCTTCCTAAACTTGGTTTACCTACTGTATCAAGTTCTCTTTGTGTAACAAACATGAAGAATTATTTCCTTGTTTCAAACTAAAATAATAAAAATAGTTCCTAGTAATCAATAAAATACTTACTATCTTAATTCTAATAATTGTAATTCTTCAATATCAATTCGAATAAAGATATATTCAAGTGTACGTTTGTAACTTTAATGTAACAGGTTTTTAATGAATGTATGATTATGAAAGTATAAAACTGTACATAAAACATAAAAATAATTCCAACTATTCTCCAAAACTGTTAAAAAAACGAGGGTACCGTGCATAGAAATATATCTCTTGCTAACAAAATCAGATTAAAATAAAAACATATATTCTAGCCATTTAGATATCAGTAATATTTTTAAAATAATTTCTCGACTTTTCACAAGATTTTAGTCCACTAAACACAAAATTAAAATATTTTATTTCACATAGGCCTACATGGGCACTTGTAAAACGTCGACAAAAAAGTGCACAGGCAACCACTGATTGTTTATAAAACAAGCCGAAAGCATTCCCTCCCAACCTGTTACTTCCGTTGATACAATCTTTGTGTTGATCAACAGTGTCAACAATGTGTCCCAACCTTGTTTCTACAACGAAGTCAAATATTATGACTTATGAGGGTGTTCTTAATACTGCGTACCTATGTCCTTAAAACATTCGATAAATATTTATTGACCCATCAAAACCGTATTTCTTTGCATTGTACCTACTTATCGTATATTTTGGAACTTGCGAAGTGACCGCCTACTCTCATTAGCATGTCTTCACGTCCCAGCTTTGGTATTGCCAGATATCCTAATAGGTAAAGCTTTTAAGCTCGGAGGTCACTCTGTTTCCGCTTATCAGCCAGTTTAGGCATTACGTAGCTATAGTCATCATCTGCCAAATATCAATATTTTACATAAAGTGACTGTCTTTCCTCCACAAACCAGTTAACACAGGCCACTAGTCCTTACCACCTAGCTACCCCTTATTAAAACTGGTTGTAAGACTTTCGGTTTACTGACTAATTGAACCTGAAAATTGATCCGAATGTGTGTTTTGAGAGCAGTGGTGATTAAAATTTATAATTTGAATTAGGTCAACGTGCCAGCCTGGATCGAATCCGCCACCTACACCTAATAAGTCAGGTTCTTTGAACCAATACGGCTCACCAAGATTTATTTTGAAAAGTGAGTCTACATTAATTAAGCTTTATTTTGTACAAATTAGTAAAACGTGAACCAATACCACGTAAAAACCTTAGACGTATATGTTTCCATGTTATAATGAGTGTCTGCGCGTCTAATTAGGTGAAACAAGTGCTCAATGGTGCCAATAAAAAATAAAGTTTATTCATCTGACATTAATATAAATTAATTAATGTGTTCACAGGTACTTGCAAACTTGTCCATACTAATGAATAAAGATATACTGTAAGACAAAACAAATTGTAAATAAAATCAAATCAAATCAAAAATAAAATTAACAATTTTATTTTATCGTAAACATTTTAACACGTTGGTTGAGGATACAAAAAAAACTAAACAGATGATTCATTGATGGGAAGCCGGTGTCATTGTATAGTAAGTTTTTAACATAACATAAAATCACGCTAGTAATCGCCGAAGGGTTTAGGCAGATGTGTCTATATAGGGCCACCAACCGGACAAAAATTCAAATTCAAAAACTGCTTCTAAGACTTTTTAAATAAAACTATGCCCGGGAATCGAAGCTAGTACCTTATACTCAGCAGTCGCACTTGCGACCTCTAAACCAACGAGGCGTCAGAGTCCTTATATTTTACTACAAATTATACATATAGAAATATGACAATTTGACCGACAAAGATCGTTTTGAAAGTAGGTCACCTTCGTTAATCCATTAGAGGTTTGCCAAATGCGCCAAAGCTATAAATTGAAAAACGTCCTGAGGCTAAAAACCAGTAACCCCTGCTAATACATCATATAATATTAAATTAGGCACACTAATGAAACTGTGTCCAACACCTCATCGAATAGCAGTTTTCGGTACATTTTCTTCTTTTGTTATTATTATATTATTTGTGAGGCGACAAGTCAATATAGCCCTCAAGATATTTTTTCTTATGTTTTTTTGCAATTTGCTGCTCAGTATAAGATTGTATGTTGATGATGGATTGATTTGCGGCCGCAAAAAATATGTATTCACACCAGTAAGTTGCAAAAAAATACGTTTCCACCTTAAGAAGTTCTATAGTCTCGTGACTTAGCATTTTTTGTATTACTTAATTAACCATAAAATCTGCATAGAAATGAAGGAACATTAAGATAAGAACACACATTCACTAAAACCTAATGACGATTAAAAATGTTATTTTAACACCAAAAAAACATTACAAAAACTTTTCTTAAATGTTAATATGCAAATCAGCCTTAATTGGGCTATCATCTAAAACATAATTGTGTATTATTTATTGACCAAGTTTAATAAATAGACATAGTTGTCGGAACTCGAAACACGCGTTCATTCATCACTGTCATTCCTTCCTAATTCTTCAACAATTATATAATAATTTAATAATATAAATGTGTGTTTAATAGTGTTATTGTTTTGTGATATTTAACAGTGATAATGTATTTAATTGATATTGTTTGTGTTGTTTTAATAATTGTTGAAATTTAATGGTTATTGAGTTGTTCCTTATGACCCTATTGATTTTGATTCAACATTATGTGACTCGACCGTGACCGAGTCGTTGACAAGATAAGGTAATACGGATGCAGGTCAAACGTGAGTAAAATCGCCGACAGTCGATAACCGTCAGCATAATTTTGACTTTCGTTTTATATTATTATGATAAGGTGAACGAGCCTCGATCAACAAATATTTACTTTTCTTACACAGTAAATTATATCTGCTATTATTTATTTCTTTGTCTGCCTTGGCCTCCTGCTGTGCAAGGAGCTCCCAGCAAAGCATCTCTCTTTTAATGCTCTTTTCTAGTATGGACCAAATTACGTTGTCTTTTTACAATAAAATTCATTAATATGTTAAACAGATCTTTATAAATTGTGTTTTCATTCTTTATAACATACGTTGTTTCTTTATCGGCTATAATTTTAAGTAAATCAAGTGATTAAACAAACCCATTTTATTCACAGAATATCTATGAATCGCCCAATTTAGTAAGTACTAGTGATCTAACAACAGAGATTTATGAAGCGTAACTCATAACATCATACCTGTAATCCCGAAAGGGTTAGGCAAAGATGTAACTAATAGGATACCATTACTTATATTTCACAATCTACCGGGTATAAATTCAGATTACATCACTACTACTGAGTAATCGGAGTGATTACTGACTTAAAAAAATATGATTATAATTAGTTCGTCTGTTAGATTACGTATTTTTTGTTATATCAAATCAATAAAAATTGACGAAGATAAAACTCGTCAAAAATTTGAGTGGGGGGGTTGTGGCGTCACTGACCGCCAAAGAATGTCATACTAATGTCTCAGAAAATGACGTCACACGAGTTTTCAAAGCACTGTATCGGCTTTATTGTTTGTTTACGTGAAAAAAGAAAAAAAACGTGTCCAATATTCTTTGGAAATCTATCTGACGGACTAATTAGATTTTTTTTGTTAACTACCCTAATCTTGAAAATCAGTTGCGCTTGTGACCAATAAACCAGCAAGGCGATTTTAAAAATATTTCGCTCGCTAGCCGTAGATTTTTGATTCGTATAATAATGTTAACCAAGTTTTATGTATTAGTCGTTATTTTAATTAATTTAAATTATCCATAAACTACTAAACGTAAATAAAAGATAACAATTCGTTTACTTGTTTTTAAAACCCAACTGATCTAAGATAAGTAGGCTGTTTATTTTTAGGTCAGTCAAAATCAATATAATATTTTAATTGTTTTGTATCAGATTACACCTGCATTTTAATGGCTATTAATTTTTGGGACAACATCTTTAAAACTGGCTCTATCTACGTTTTCTTAAAAGGATTCTTGTAAAACAAAGAATTTAAATTGATTATCAATAAACATATTTTAGTGTTAAAAAAAATCTAAATTATAATTAAGCGTAACGTTAGCGTTCTTAAATAATACATCACTTATTAATTTTGATGATAAATTAAATCTAAATTGACCGTAACGTACCATTTATTAATGTATTATTCATACATGCAATCGAACCGCATCAAAATAAGACATTTGAATATTAAAGTCGGTGAGAAAACAGTTGTTTGACCTTACCTACTTAGTTATCAACTTTACGAGTAACTTTATGAATCAGTTACAAAAAATAAACGGTTATTATAGGTCACTTCTAATAACCACTTTGTTCTAAAGATTTATGACCCGATGATAGCGGAAGCAACTGACTTATAATTATTTATATAGGTGTTAATTATATTAATCGCAAATTAAAAAGGTCGTATTATTTATAACTTAATTTATTAATGTACGATGAGTCGTGAGTTTTTTGGTTTTTGCTTGTGGGTTTATTTGTTCCTTTCACTTTCTTTACCAAAGACTTCTTTATCATGCGGTTAGTCTAACCTGGTGTCAGAGTTTCTGACTTGACTTGACATGCTGTCGAGAAATATCTCTCAAATATGCTGGTTTGGAACGAATCCTAAAATGTTTTTCTCCACCGAAGCAAGTAATAATTATACAATACAGACGTGAATTCGAAAAGTCGGAGGTGCGTGTGAACTTGAGAACATTTCTGTTGAGCTGTTTAAACTTGGTAATTAGTGGTTGGTCTGGATGAGGGAGATATGGCACTTGACGTTGGTGTGGCAGAAAAAAAGGGGACATATACATATACTCAGCATACGTGGTTCGGGCGAATAACTTTTCTGAGCTATAAGGAACACGACGTTAAAGAGGAGGTAATTGCAAAATTAGTTTAAAAGAGATATCGTTGTCCCGCAACACAAAGGGCTAAGAAGGAACATGGGTAGGTTTCAGCCTGTAGAACTCTGATACTTCGTTCTGCGCCACCCAGAGCGGGGGGAAGGTTATTTGACGACTTATCATCTAAAAAATTTAACAAAAGCCGTGCGATGTATGGACTGTGTGAAGTATGCTATTGCTGGAAAGGTGACTGCTGATACGAGTGTGGCGACAGCGCCAGCTATCGCAACAGATGCGAACTAACATAGTCAATCCTGCATCGCGCTATCAAAGTTATCCGCCACATTAGCGTATATAGAAAATCCCGACTTACATAATATGTCGGGCAGTTAGCCCACCAGACACAACACCCGTCTGGTCGAAGGAGAGGAACTTTACACCCTGTTCCTTATCCCCCCCAAAAATTAGAGCAGTATGACAGAGGAGATGCTGCGCCGACCCCAAATAGGTTGGGATAATAAGAATGGCTATGAAGCGCCAGGGCAGCCCGCGAATTTGAGATTTTCCATAACCTAACTTATAGGGTATTTCACCAAAAAAATCTAATTAGTCCGTCAGATAGATTTCGAAAAATAGTGAACACGTCTTTTTTCTTGTTTCGAGTAAACAAAATATGAAGACGATACAGTACTTCGAAAAGTCGTGTCAAGTCGTGTGACGTCACTAGGTTAGTGCTTTTTTACCCACAAAGTGACGTCAAAAGCTCCCACTCATGATCTTTGACACGTTTTATTTTCGTCAATTTTCATTAAATTGATAAAACAAAAAACACGTATCCAAAATTTTTCAATAATCTAACAGACGGACTAATCAGATTTTTTGGGCCTATACCATAGTGCAACATACGTAAGAAACTTGGAACTTTGCGGACACTTAACGTTTTAGTTTAGTGAGTAGGTAGATATATAAATACAGAAGACGTTTACGTTGTTATTACGTTTAAAACAGTTAACCCTCAACAACATCACTGTCTTAAGGCGACATTTTTTCATATATAACTCGAACAATTAACATTATTTCCTCGAAGCACATAGCGGCATGTATTTCTTGTTAATTTAATACGAACGACTACATAGCACTGCCCGTATGCCAGTGATAAATACGGACTGTAACGGTGACAGCAAAAGTTAAGGCCATAGCTTGGTCAAAAGTTCAATATGTCGAATATCCATCTGAATAAAGGACTACACGTATAATTAATCATTGTTGTTTCTTTATTAAACTGTTTAGCCTCTCGGAACGAGTAAATTAATCAGCCAGTTTGAAATTTGTCTCGTTTTAATGGATTGTGATGCCTGTATTGATTTATTTTCAATCACAAGTGACACTGCGGCTGCTTGAATCTGTTTGTCTAGATGATTCTCTAAGTGGTAACCTTTGTATCTTAGTCATTTAATATTTTAATGTAAACTTCCTCATACGTAGTCCCACATCTATCCTGTATGCAGTTTTCTAAATTTAGTATTGATGAAGGTAGTATCATAAGACCAAGAAAGTGTTACTTTTGTTCCACTATTCACGCAAAAACTACGGAACGGATGTGGATGAAATTTTGAACACAGAGCGCCTTATTACAAAAGTGGTTAAACCTGGGTTTAACTTAGACTTGGTTTATTTCGCATGCCGTCTCACTTCGACAATATTCAAAAGAAAGTGACGGCATGCGAGATAAACCAAGTCTAAGTTAAACCCAGGTTTAACCACTTTTGTAATAAGGCCGAGATAGTTTATAACCTGGATTAACATAGGATACTTCTTATCCCGGTAGTATGATCCCGTGGTACAATTATCGAACTCCACGCGGACGAAGCCGCTGGCACAAGCTCGTTGAAAATATTTCATACCATACTTAATACTTATAGAATATTACTACAAAGGGCATGAGTTGCGAAAGAATGAAATTTTTTTGTGACAAAAGTTTTGGGAAAGAATGTAGATAAGAGTAGAGAAAGACGAAAGAAACGATGAATGAACTGAGTTATGGATGATTAATTATGGAAAAGAAGAAGTTTGTCTGACGAGATGACGAGCCATAGAGAAGTATGGGAGAAGATGACACGCTATGCCGGACCCAAATTAATAGGGTAGTTAACAAAAAAGTCTAATTAGTCCGTCAGATAGATTTCCAAAAAAATATTGGACACGTATTTTTTCTTATTTCACGTAAACAAACAAACAATGAACACGATTACAGTACTTTGAAAACTCGTGTGACGTCATATTCTAAGACATTAGTATGGCATTTTTTACCGGTCAGTGACGTCACAAACCCCACTCAAATCTTTAACGCATTTTCTTTTCGTCAAGTTTTATTGATTTGATAAAACAAAAAATACGTATCTAATATTTTTCGATAATCTAAAAGACAGACTAATTAGAATTATATTTTTTTAGTTACTAAACATCCCTATTGGAATGAGGGCACATAAATGAAGATGAGAAGATTACTCCAAAGTATTCTTAATCAGAATCATGCTAATGTCGCTCCCATTGAGATCGGAAAATATGCAACAAGGACGTTAAACGAATAAATAGGTCATGATTGTGTGCCAAATTTTTAGCCGTTTGAGCAAAAAGGCTACCCACTGACGAAAGAATCCGTTTTTTTTTTGGTGGGTCATCGAATAACCCCTCCCGCTCTTGGGCAGAGCGAAAGGGAGTGTCAGACTTCTACTGACTAAAAACCACCCATGTTCCTTCTTCGCCCTCTATGTCGAGGCCGCGATAACCGGTGGACTACCCGCGGCCCCGACAGGCGTCGGCCCTTTCGGGCCCCTCCCATGTTGCTGACATCTCTTTGAGGCGCGCGTGTTTTTTTTTGTTTTCGTCGTGAGACGGACGGACGGCGAGTTAGCCCATCACTCACCGTCCACAGGCCCGCGTCTACGGTGGCCGGAGGTCATCGCGGGACCCCCGAACGAAAGAATCCCTTGATTTCGCATTTATAATATTTTGTACGTAGTTTCATATTGTTTTTACCTAAAATTTGCGTTGATGCAAGTCTCGTCGATTCAACTTAACTTGATTAGATATTAACCACGTATTCTTAGACGTAGCTCCGTTACAAATATCAAGTTTGTACGTCAATTTTGAAAATTCTAAAAATATTCGTTACGACAGTCAACGACACGAAATTAATTCTTTGCATATTTTTACTACAGACCTGCCTCTGCTTCGCAAGATTTTACTAGACAGACATCGAGATTTATAAACAAGTTCAGTATCAAGTATTTTACAAAATCTCTAAATGATACTAAATCCGCATCAAAATACAACATAACATCACACTCTGTAATCCCTGAAGGGATAAACAGAGGTCTACCTCATTAGTTGACCCACATTTCACGTCCGTGTAGTAAAGAGCAAAGCTAGTGTCATCAACCGGTCACAAACCCAGACTCAGTGATGGCTACTGAGAAATTCATGATATGATACCCATTAACATTTGAGGGTTATGAGGAACAGGGTGTAAAGTTCCTCATCCCCCATAGAAGAGTGAGGAACCTCCGACCAGACAGGTGGTGTGTCTGGTATGCTAACGGCCCGACATAATTATGTAAGTCAGGATTTTCTATACGTGCTAACGTCGCGTATAATTTAGGACAATATGTAATTTAGTTCACATGAGTTGCTAAAGATGTCGCTGTCACCACATCACTCCCCTCCGAGATCGGAGGTCGATAGCAGATTGAAACATTCATCTTGTGATGCTTGCCGGGCCAGTGGAAGGTTCCAGTTAGTTGGAACCGAATGTCGCATAGTTCACGGTAAGTCGGAACTGTTTGCGGTGATGCCACAGCGAGTCGGGGTGTTGCTGCTTATGCTCCAGTAAGTCGGAGTGTGCAGTGTTGCGTAGTGGCTGGCTGCTGTGTCAATCAGGAGAGAAGTGCGTCTCTGCTTGCTGAACGGCCGAAGTGCAGTGTGCTGTGCCAAGGTCGCTGATGAGGCTGAGTGTAATGACCAGGAATGCGCTTCCGCTGCATGCTGGTGGTCAGGATACCCGATGAAGCCGTGGTTGCTGGCTGGCTGTATGACTCGCTGCTCGAAGGCTTAAGGAAGTGATGATGACGTAAGAAGTAGCTGCACAAAGGCTGCGCAGACGTTTTGCTCGGTGTCAAAAGTTTGGGGGGGATGAACAGGGTGTAAAGTTCCTCATCCCTCATAAAAAAGTGAGGAACCTCCGACCAGACAGGTAGTGTGTCTAGTGTGCTAACTGCCCGACATATGTAAGTCGGGATTTTCTATACGTGTTAACGTCGCGCTGTAGGACATGTCATTTAGTTTAAATGAGTTGGGATAGATGTCGCAGTCGCTACAAACACTTTGTCAGACCTAGAAATCTCTTGCGACCAAGAGGCAGCAATATAAAAATACAATTGCTAGTTGAACAACACAAAACTACCGAAAATCTATTTTTTTTCCATGGAGTAGTATATAGTATCTACATACAGTACACACGGCACATATCGGTACATATCAGTATCTTGGTAAAATAGGTACTGAAAGATGGCTTTAATACCTGCTTTCAGTAGACAACTCCTTACTTAACAAACCCGTGTCAAAACTAAATGTACCTACGTCATAAAACTGTATTCGTCTCATAATTTCGTGTTGCTGTACATTTCTGTTTTTGTAAGAAAAGTGATAATATCGTGCAAACTTAACAAGACTATGTATTCGCAAACGTTCTATTATAATGTATGTGCTGTTATTATCTAACGAAGATTTAAATCGTAAGATGTGCTCTCCTGGCTGCGGGATCTTGTAAGAGATACCGCGGCCTCGACATAAAGGGCTAAGAAGGAACATGGGTGGTTTTTAGTCAGTAGAAGTCTGACACTCCCTTTCGCTCTACCCAAGAGCGGGAGGGGTTATTTGATGATTAACCGCCACACCCCCAAAAAAAAAAAGTTGTGCTAAAGTTTTGTTTACATTGTGCCAAAAAGTGTTCATATTGAGAGGAGTGACCTCACACAATCAATTCAGTCTATCACAGCCCACTACTAGATATAGGCCTGTCCCCTCTAGCTGTGCCATAAACCCTTCATCCTCCACCTCCCGTTTTCAGTCTGACCCAGCCACCTTTAAGGACGTCGCGTCGGTCCATCAAGCTGGGCGTGAACACCGATGCGATTGCTGACAGGAGATCTCCACTCCATGGCTCATTTGTTTCTACAGCCGACCCTCCTTTGACAGACATAGCCAGCCTACTGCAACTTCAGTTAACTTTGTCTGCAAACGATAACTTCAGTTCTTTTTCGAATCAATCATCTTAAGTGAAACGATGGATGCAATTTTTAGAATGAGAGAGCAAGACAAATCTATTGTAATGTCAGTGTCAACGCAACAGAATCAGATGATCATGTTTGACATGGTAGGAGATCTAGCTATCTAAATCTTTGTTAAGTAATGCCTACTTAAGAATAAACGTTATTTGTATTACTATTAGTACGAAGGCTTGTATGAAGGTTATTGACGTTTGCAACAAACGTTTATTGCTAATAATCATATTTCTCGACAGTAAAGTTGTATGTAGTTAGTATGTCGCATCACTTGGTCTTATTTATTTAGTGTTTTGTATGTCTATGGAGTCGAAGGCTATTAAAGGGCGAAAGAATAGACGCCGAGATGGCCGATGCACGCGATGGAGAGGAGGAGAACACCAATTTATCTGTTATTTTTTGTTATAGACCAAAAATGGATTAGCTTGAGGCAAAGAAACCAGATCCTCCCAAAACACGTTGGGGTGATTATATCGCCAAAGCTGCAGTTGAATCAACTGGGTGAATCAAGGAACGCACAGAAACGAAATGAAAACGGAAGCCTATATCCAGCAATGGACTACATTTTTTGGCTTGCAATGGCAATGGCTTACTCTTGTCCTCAATCTTGCCCAAAGGGTAAAGATGAGGTCCCGTCGGGGCTGCGGGTTGTTCCCGTCGGGGCTGGTGTTGTTCGAAAGAGATACCGCGGCCTCAGCACAAGGGCTAAGAAGGAACATGGGTGGTTTTTGGGTCAGTAGAAGTCTTGAGGGGTTATTTGATGAATTCCCACTAAACTACATCAAACTAAGTACCCCTACTCAAATTTTTTTGCTGGGAAACAACTTTATTTTTTGGTGTCAAAAATCACATTTTACGGTAAAACTCAAAGTACCACTCTTAAAACATTGTGCTAGTGGATGCATTAAAGAATTAATGTGTCATGGAGGTAATTTAAGTAACGTTATAGCCTGAAAAACTAGAATTTACGAAAAAAGCTGTGAAAAATTTAGAACTTTGACCCCCAATATCTCCGTAACCAAGGGGTTTCCAGGTTGGTAATTTTTTTTTAGCATGTATGGATGCTATACTATTGCGGGTTAACTGGAACGCCCTCTGTTAGTTAACATACTGTAGATTAACGTTAACAGTTTTCATATCTATTTTATTTTGCTCTTATAGAGATGTCGCCTCTTCGAAACCATGTTTTTCGAGAATATAGATTTTACGACCATAAAAATCGAAAAAACATAAAAGCTAATGAAGCTATAAATTAAACAAATAGTGTGCACTGATATTGAATTAATAGATACCTAGAGTTTAAACAAATAATACACTACACGAAAAACGATATCGAACTCAGTTTGTTTTTCATAAAAAGTACATGAAGTTTTTATATGGTTGCTAACTCAAATGTCAGATGAAAATGGAATGATGTAAGGATATAAGTTTTTAAGCTGACATGGTCACTAACATAATCATAATGAAAACTTAATAGGTGTTTACCATGTGTTTACTATTTTGCTTGCAAGAACCATGATCATGGATAAACTAAAGTTATTGCGGGTGGGTGTTTTAAGCAAAAAACTCGGTCTACCCTCTTTCTTAGGTTATGTAAGAAGTCTGAATCTATACTATATCAGATCATCAAGAGGTGAATTGTTTGAACCAACTTTTTCAAATATTACAAAATATAGGAACCTACCAAATTAAATTTAATCAAATGGACCTAAAGACCCTTTTGACGTAGCACAGGGCTGTTCTGGAATTAACCTTTTAAAGGGATGCGGTAGTCCTCTCCTTGGAGTAGATAGATGAGTGGCGTAAAAATCCTATTCTCTTTTGTCGTACCCTCAATGAGCATACCTGCTTACCTACGGTGAGGACATGAACGGATTTTTTATTTCTTTTATCATCGGAGCACTCCAATAAATGATTAATTAATAAAGCCCTTAGTAACATCTGAAGTAATTTTTTGCGCACTTCACATTTTAATCACACAACAGGTGCTAAAGACCCGAATGGGTAAAAAAAGTGTTAATGATAATGATAAAATTGTATAGAACCACAAGATTTTCTATGTTATACCGCCTAAATAATTTATTAATTGTCGACTGTTTGTCAGAGATTGATCATAATAATTTATTTGTTTGGATTATTTTCAAAGGCAATAACTCAATAAATCACATTTTTGTGTTTTCAAATTTGGCATGACGTCTTTATGTCTGCTATAAAGATACTATGATTATGAGTCCATTTGCCAAGTACAGTGTGTGGCAATATCCCTATGACCGATGGTTTTTGGGGTCATTTTGAGGCCTATGTTCGAAAATATTGAGTTCAGTGTACGCATAAACGGAAAGACACACGATAAATTGCAGTACATTGACATTGTTTGGTGTTTACCTTTTAAAGTTTCGTCAATGATTTGAGACTAACTTTGGCACACTAGAATAATTTTTAATTAAGTATATCTTTCGCTTCATTATTCTTATTAACTAGTATTTTTGACCAATCAAGGAGTCGGGTACTCCTTGCTAAGTTTTCCAAAACATAAGTTAATGTTTTGAAGTGTAAGAAACACCCAGTGCAAGGTAATATTTTAATTTTTCCATTACTATTAAATTTCAGAATTATTGGGTCTATCTACGCTCATTGGCGATCTATGATAATGTAAAGCCACAATTTGCCAAGCAGTCTGCCAAGCCTGATCATTATCGCAACTTTATCGATAGACTAGCCATTTGAAGCTAGATTTCGATCTGATTTAATGATGATAACATTTACGTCACAAAAGTCTAAGATTGTCTAAGAACAAAAACCTGATGAACCTGAGATGAGATATCACCACTCCTTCCATTATCTATGACTAATACCGCGCGAACTACGACCCCTTCACAAAAATTACAATAAGAATTATCATAATTGTTATAAAATACAATAAAACATCTAAATTGAGTAGTGAGTCAACACCAATGAACAAGTTACTTTTATGGCATAGTATTATCATAATTAAATTATTCTGTTTTAAAATTATGTTAGTATTATGACTAACCATTATTGGCGCAGGCGCTCATAAACGCAAATTGAACATTAAATACCGATCATTTCAGGGCTGCCGGGATACCTTTGTACATAAAACAGTAGTTAAATGTTTGTGCAGTTTAAGTATCTATTATTGCTCGGTAGTTAAGGCAGAAGTTTACCAAATAGTACAGTGGAACAAGCTAATAAGTATACAGCCATCTAACTTTCATTGACTTTTAAGATTATACAGAAACATGATGTCAAACGCTGAATCGTTTGACAGTAGTTGCTTAATACGAAACGCTTTATAAAACAAAATTGCAATCAACATTTCCAGTGTACTAGAATTATAAAGATTTATGCCTTATTAGCTTGTTCGACTGTACACTTACGTTTCGTCAGTTATGTAGAGTTTCCATGTGATAGAGGGCGATCCTATTGTAATCAGCCGGGCCCAAATCCAGGCTGCTACTGAGAATCCCTGATGGAAAAACCCAATAACACGTTGTCCCACACAGGAATCAAACTCAGGACCTCATGCTTAGTAGTTGCGAACAATTAATGTCAATTAGTTCTAGTGATTTAAATCAGTTTTAACAAAATAATGATTCTTCTGACTTCTGTATAAATGTGTAATTGATGATTTTAATCCTTGCCCATTCAAGTGCTCTAAACGGACATAATTATCAGTATTCACCTTGTATCTAGTAACATTGAGCAAATATTTATTTAAAGAAACACGTTATCCTATTATATAACGATACCGATTGGGTTGATATCTACATATGCCAAATATATAGCGGATTACATAAGGATAAAAATGCTTAAGTGCTGGCAATTAATATGTAAATATGCGCGAAATATGTCCGAATAGCGGTGAGATATGGTTCAATATCTCAGCTTATACTGACATATATGTAGTATAAGTTTTGATAGACAAGGAGTTAATCGAATTTTTTATTTAATTTTTTAACATAATTATTCTTTCAATTTTTTTCACTTAAGCACTAATTCAAAGGTTCATGACACATCTACAAATGCATAATCTATTCATAGAAACCCGCAAAAAAAATTAAAAACACTCATAATATTACTCGCAATAGAACTGAAAGAAATACATCACCATTAACGTAAAAAAAAACATTAATATCAAAGCCTTTGACTGCCTTTCAAGAGGCGATAAATAAAAAAAAGTAGGAGACAGCTTCTTGCTTACAAAAGCATACGATGACCAAGATTTCGCTTTTGCAAATACAAATGGGTGTCCACGATGGTGCTACTATTTTATATAATGAGAGATAAGATAACGGTCTCTAGCTTTCTGACCATAAAGATATGTCGGTTCAAATGTCTTCAACAAGTTGAAGGTCAAATTCGTTTTGGCAGAGGAATAATGTGCGTGCTGATATGTCTATTACTCATATAGTCAACTGAATTTCTCTCAGTTAATCAATTAATTGAACAACTAAGAGGCTGTAACATGTTTTATCGTCGTTTTCTACTTTATAATGCCTTTTTTTTTGGCGGGTGGAAAATCATCAAATAATCCCTCCCGCTCTTGGGCAGAGCGAAAGGGAGTGTCAGACTTCTACTGACTAAAAACCACCCATGTTCCTTCTTAGCCCTCTATGTCGAGGCCGCGATAACTAGTGTACAACCCGCGGCCACTTTTTAATGCCTTAGAAGTGATTCCGAGAAGAGGCATTTTATTGACCGTTCTGCCAAATAAAATTAAGAAAACTTAAAATTTACTTTTCCCATGATCTTTTTAATCAGTCAACAAATAATAATTCGCTCGTTAAACACTTGAGAGTAAACCACTTTTATCTATTTGATCGTCTTCATTAACAACTCATAAGTACCTACTAGTGCTGTTCTTATGGTACCTTTCAACGGTTTGATCAACCGCTTGATAATGTAGAGATTTTAAATGATTGTAAATTATAATTAATTGAAGAAACGTGCAGGAAGTGTGACATAAAATTTAATTATGTAACAGGTTATCCACTTCTGCTTTTACCTATTTCGTTAAATTTGTTAAACTAGTTTAGTCTTCATTAAAAAGACGTGGTTAAATGTCACATGTCACATGTTTCTGTTAATTTAATGCTCAACGGCTTACAAGAGTATTGTATTTGTGTTTCACTTTTGCAACGCGTAAATAAACATAATACGCCTTCGGAGAATGACAATGTGTGGGAACACATAAACACACTGTGTCATTGGTTTTATCTACTACCTAGATCGGTTAAAAAACAGGAAAATTAGTTTAACTCATTGAAAACTCAGGTGACAGGATGCGGTGTTTATTTGCTTTTCAGTGTTATGTACGTCAATCAGAGAAGTGTTACGAAGAAACTGTCGGTTGTGGTAAAAACGTTAGTAATGTTCAAATATTTTGATCAAGTGAATGCGCATTTGACACTGAATAGAAATGTGATGTGACGTACTTAGTAGTTCGCCCAAAACATTGAATGAACGCCGGAGACAAAATATTTACTTGCGACAAATAAAAATTATATTAGCAGCACTGTGCGTCTGTTTGGAGAAGTTAAACAGAGTTAATAATAATTTTGTTGTTATCTGCGCATGTATTTTTAGTAAGAGGAAAGGATTTAAAATATTTGAACTTTTCATTTTTGATCGACGCGTTATGATCGATCAAAATGGCATTTGATACTGGGCTACAAGATTGAACAACAAGATAAGTTTTACATAAAAAATTAGAACCCTTCATGAAGTGTGTTGATCCTAGAAGTACTGGAACTGTAAACTAAAATGATGACTCAAGCTGCAATGTCACTTACAGAATATATTTCATGTTAATCCATTATTATCAGTTCCCGATATCACGGAAGATATCCCGTAAGTGACAGTGAAAGTTTAGTTATAGACCGTTGTTTGAATTTAAATTATCTATAGACCCTTCTTTCCCTTTTTTGGATGGTGGGAAATCATCAAATGACTGCATATATGACTTCCACTGTAGGCAGAGCGGCAGGGAGTGGTGTCAGACTTCTACTGACTAAAAACAACCCATGTCCTTTCTTAGCCCTTTGTGTCGAAGCTGCCGTATCTCTTTTGTACAATCCGCAGCCACGAATATCTATAGACCTTTCTTTCTTAGTTGTCTAAATAAATAAATGATTATTATTATCATTATTATTTACGAGGGGTAAACATTTCCTAGTTTCCATGGGAAATAATTTTTTCACAAATATGACAAACAAACCTTGTCGACCTAGTTCGAAATAAACACACTACATGACTTATAACATATTATTCTAAAGGGCATCATATGCACGCAGCCATTGGCCAGACAAATAATTAGGTAGCTACTTATTGAATATATTCAGAATAGGTGTCAAAATATACACATGTCCTTGTCATAAATATTTATAAAACATGTGTATTTTAAAGAACATTGTGTAGGTGTAAACGATGCGGTCGTATATCAATGGTTACATTATTGTAATTAGCTGATAATATTAGATTTACCTACCTACTAGTTTATTTGAATTGTAAACAATGTTTAAATCCTTATCTAAAGATTTTTTTCTATTCATAAAATCGCAAAAAAACTACACAATTGTATCAATCGATTTAACTTATATTGCTAATTTACATTACGAATTTCATATTACGTAATCATCAGGTGATTTCAAAAGGTTTTTAAACGTTAAATAACTCAAGGAGCTGAGTATGTCACATTAGTTCAAGGGCATTATTATTATTATAACGCTTATTGGTATTAAATTGTATGATTCAGTCAAAATACAATATTTAGAAAAAAGTTGCGTTTGTGAAAAAAATACGTCTCTTGTAACAACTAATAGCGGAACCAGATGGATAAGCAATAAATGACTGAACTTTGAGTTTTGAGTAGTATGAATTTTGGAGAGAATAAAAAATCATGCGCATACTTAAAACGTACGGATTGCGCGACCACGCTGCTGTGTAAAAACTAAAAAAAGAATCACGTAAATCGGATGATGAATCTCAGCATAATCGGTGTACATACAAAAAGAAAAACATACCAATCGAATTGAGAACCTCCTCCTTTTTGGGAAGTCGGTTAAAAAGAAAAAACTTTTATGAGGACAAGATTTTTACTTTCATGACTTGGGATTGGAAGCCAATCCGTAGGACTTGAGGTTTCTTTTGTCCCCTGTAAATTATCATCATCTGTCTAACCTTTTCCCAACTATAGTTGGTGACAGCTTTCAGTCTTACTAGATGTTGCTGAGTATTTTACATCGAGCGACTGCCTGTCTGACCTCTATGACCCAGTAAATATTGTGTATTAGGTGCGATACCCCTTGATAAAACTGATTGTTTTTCTTGACTTTTGGCCTACTAACTAGGTAATTGAAAGTCGTGACTAACGGCTTAACGTGTTTTCCGAGGTACAGAGGATGCATACTCGGTATGTAATGAGTAGTCTACTATGCACGGACTGACCTAGACAAGCGAAAACATTATCCAGAAAATCGGGCTGAGCGGCTGATTTATTTAGCCCCGAGCCACAGTAAATCATAGAGCACAAAGTAGGCCTAATATAATTATAATTTTAGTCACAATCCATATAATTTATACAAAATCTAGAAACACAGCCACAAATGTTCGTCTCGCCGCCATCACCGTTACACAAACCGTCACAAGATATAAATTCAGAGATTAGCTTAATTTAGAAGGTCTTTCACCGTTCACTCTCCGTATAATTTGAAGTTTTATTTTATTTTATTTCTATAAAAAGTTTAAATGTTCATTGTATTAGATGACTTTTTAATAGTCGATGACTTCACCTTGAGCTTCGATTGTATGAATATGGAGGTATGCTTTTACCAGGACAGTAGTTTCTACTATGAGAGTATAAGGTGTGCTCCACACTGTTTCGTGTCGGCACATTCGGTTTAATCAATTCGGTTTATTGCGGTCTCTCACTGGATATAGACATCTACCCAAGGTTTTTTTCAACAATTACTACCAATGACAACCAACATCTTCCACATCCAGTCTGTATTGATTGTTCCAAATGACGTGACCAAAGTCAGTAATACATATTTATTAAAGGAAACAGCCGACCCGAAGTAATTCAAACCGATATTCGGCTTTTGATTGTGCCTATCGGTAAACTACATTCGGTATCTACCGACACTAAATCAGGTTCAAGTCTGCTGGGCACAATTTATTTTATAATAATTTGATGAACAGACAAAAGTGTATCGTTGGTGCCTGTGTGTAATGAATGCAATTCGTTGTATCACAGACACACAATTCGGGAAAAGCTTAAATTTCGAAAATGTTTTACTAAGACAAACATTTTTATAAATATTGCAGCCCGGTTGTATACAATCAAGCCGGCTCGAACATTTGTGTAGCACCCTTTATCTATCAACAACAACAGATAGTAAAAGGCTTTTCTCTAATAATTGATACATTTTTTTTAAGTTTATCTTAATGATCATCTAGCTCCAGTTTTGCATAATTACCATGAAATCTTATTAATTCTTAATTCATAGTGGGAGAAGGTCAATGACCCCAAATACCTACTAAAACAAATTTTTAACATGGAAGTGGTCTCATTAATTTCTTCGTATAATAAATTTGGAACTTGATCTCGTCGTATTGTTTTACTTAATTATGAAAATGGTCAAAGATACCTGAGCCTACGTTTTGTGTGAAATATGAATGGTTTAATTATTTTACCTACCAAGCAAATTGATAAACTAAACGTAGCAAAGTATAATTTAGGGATTTGTCAGAACGGGCATGTACAGTAGTAAATTAGGTACCTATCAAACTGTGGTTGGTGTAGTAGACACAGGAGTTAGAACTGCGAGTCCCAGGTCGTGCAGGGTTATAGGTTTTTACATGAGGAATTTCAAAGTAACAACTCTGAGTCAGGATCTGCAAAAAACGTCTGGTAGGTAACCAAACTACCACAGCTTTTGTGAGAATTCTTCATCCAGCTCCATCTGCCTAGCCTTTTGCCTACTATGTTGGGGTCAGCTTCCAGTCTAACTGGATGCAGTCGAATATCATAACACGAACAAAACAGGGATAGGTTTCTAATAAGAATTAAATTCATCATCATCATCATCAGCCTATATTGTTCTCACTGCACTGTAAAACGTACAAAACAGGGATAGGTTTCTAGTAAGCATTAAATTCATCATCATCATCATCAGCCTATATTGTTCTCAGTGCACTGTAAAACGTACAAAACAGGGATAGGTTTCTAGTAAGAATTAAATTCATCATCATCATCATCGTCGGTCTATATTGTTCTCACTGCACTGTAAAACGTACAAAACAGGGATAGGTTTCTAGTAAGAATTAAATTCATCATCATCATCATCATCAGCCTATATTGGTCTCACTGACTAAAACCTCCTCTCTAGGAGTGGGATGGGCTATAATCCACCACGCGGGCCCAGTGTGGATTGGTTGATGTCACATATCTTTCAGATATTTGGTTCTAAGAAATGCTGGTTTCCTCACAATGTTTTCCTTCACCGTTTTGAGAGCAGAGGTGATGTAATAAATTACACAAATAATGAGCCTGCCTGGATTCGAACCCACGACCAACTGTTCTTAAGTCGGGCCGCCACCACTGGGCCACCACTGCTCTAAGAATTAAATTATACTATAAAAAAAACCCGACTGAAAAAACTGAAAAGCAAAAAACATGCATATTTTAAATTGAACAAAACTTGGAAGCAGGCGAAGTCCATTCTATTTTCATTTCATAATTTAATATTCAAATGAACACTTTACATTTTATTTATTTCCAACTTTTTAGGTATTTTGTATTTGTTTTTTCGTTGGTCGCGTAAAATTCGATGATTTAACTTTTGTATTTGTCTATATGTTTGGTGACTTGGAATTTCTTTTAAACATATATTATAAGTGTTAAATATTTTTGTAATCTCCTTTCAAAACCCTTCATTTTGATACCCTACTCGATGGTAATGGGTTTTTTTTTAATCCACGATATGGCCCCCAAAATCCGCAAATTTCTTTGTTTTTTAATTTTAATGTAGCCAGTGACACTCACGTGGCTCAAGACGAATCTAACGACGATATTTTATTGCAATCCCTTCACCCGTTTAGGAGTTATGAGGGAACAAAAAAAAGGACATACTACATACATACACGCCAAACACATAACCCTCCTTTTGGGCTTCGCCGCAGTCGGGTAAAAATATGACAATTAGCCACGAACAAAAAATAATCCTGAACTAATCCGGATTAAAATAATACGGATTAGTTCATGATAAAATATGGGTAATAATTGTCATCATCATCATCATCATCATCATCATCATCATCACTCTCCTGCCCATATACCAATTTAATTGGGGTCGGCGCAACATGTCTTATTCTTCCATTCTTCTCTATTTCTCGTCATGTCAGCAGTCACCATTTTAAATAATTATTACGTTTATTTCGTCACGTTATCTCCAATTCTCAGAACCAGGAAATAGTCCTGGTTTTAATAAAAAATATCATCCTTTAATTTTCCTAGAACTACGTGACTTTTATGTGTTTTTAAGTAAACATACTCGTAAAATTGGCAAAACTGATAAGTAATTTTATAGCTATTCTAATTAATCTAGTAATTAATTAATGATGTTTAGCATATTGTTTGTTATACTTTTCATGGCTTAAAGTAGATGTTTCGGGTATTACCCTGAGGATAATGTGTGAAAATAGCCCGCGAAATTCAAATTACCTCACTTTTTTTTTGTAATTTTCAGAGCAATTTCAAATTTCATGTACGATGCGCGTACGTACAAAATATATTTCTAGAACTACACTCATTACAATTTTTAAAACAGTTTATTTAATTAAGCGACAGGCACACACGTCATATTTTCACGAAATAGTCATTGAATTCGGGAAAATGAACTCACAGAGTTCCATTGATGATTTTATCGGTTGAGGATACTTATTCCTTCCTATCACGGACACAAGTCTCACCTGTGAATTTTTTTCTAGACGTCTAAAAAAAAAGCTTAGGACCTGCTTTACCTCTGTGAAATGTCTATTATTTGTTTATTTTTGGGGATGGGAAATCATCAAATAACTCCTCCCGCCCTGGGCAGAGTGAAAGGGAGTGTCAGACTTCTACTAACTAAAAACCACTCACGTTCCTTCTTAGCCTATTGTGTCGAGGCCGCGGTATCTCTTTCGAACAACCCGCAGCTCCAACGGGCGTCGGCCCTTGGAAGGGTCCCCATGTTGCTGACATCTCCTTGAGGTGCGCGTGGAAAACCAACGCGCCGTCGACACGGCTTGTCGTCGTCATGAGGCAGACGAACGGCGCGTTAGCCCATTACTCACTGTCCACAGGCACGCGTCTACGGTGGCTGGAAGCCATCACGTGGCCCCCGACGACGCCCGGAGCATCTCCCGCGGCGGCTGGGACGAGTGAGTGTATACTTGAATAAAGACTGAAGCAAATTTGGGTGAACCGCAGCGTTATGCAAAAAGTCATTTTTGCTAGGTACATCTCTTTTGAACGTTTTTTGTTAAGCGTCGCAGACGTGGGACTTGAGAGAAGTTTTGTTTCCGCTAGTTCTACAATTTTTTACCACCTGGAATCGTAGGACTAGTGGGAACAAACCCTACAGGAGGGCCAGGCCGACCTTTTTTTATTGAAATGAGATACACTTAGGTCCAGTGTATTGAATTAAGCCAAGCGCACATTACAGTCGCCTGTAATGTGCGCTTGGCTTAATTCAAAGTTGTTGTGCTAAGTTAAAACCACAAATCGGTTACTCACCATATATTTACCGCACAACGTAAATTTCTTGAATACAAAAGAAAGTCTTGCACATAGATAAAATCTCATGATAAATTCCACGAATTGATAGGAATTTAAAATTCCCATTGTGTGTTAATAAAATTTCTGCAACGCATAACATGAATGACACATGATGCAGTGTACATAAAGGCATTCGTTGTCCTTATTTCGACGATGTCAACCACGTAAACATTGTGAGTAATAAACTTAGCATCAAGCCTGTAATACGTGAAGGATTATGTAGGCAGGGGTGATTCTTATAATACACCCCCGCATTTGTCTAATAATGTTTCAGTTCAACGTTTATTTCATCACGTATCTTCAATTCTCAGAACTATGTAGGAAATATTTTTATCTATAAAATAAATATTAGTTCTGAGAATTTGAAAGAATTAAACAAAATTTCATCCTTTAATTTCCTTGAACTACATGACTTTTTTCGTGCTTTTGTGTAAAAATACTCGTAAAATTACGAAATTAGATCGATGTTTTTCTGCCGTTGGCAAAACTAATGTTTAGTTTTATAGCTATTTTAATTAATCTGGTAATTAATTATGTTTAGCATTTGTTATACTTTTATGGTTTAAAGTAGATGTATCGGGAATTCCCCGAAGGATGATGTGTGAATGTAATTTGCGAAATTCAAATATGGTATTTCACCAAAAAAAAACTAATTAGACCGTCAGATAGATTTTCAAAAAATAATGGTCACGTGTTTTTTCTTTTTTCACTTAAACAAAATATGAAGCCGATACAGTGCTTTGAAAAGAGGAGGAGGAGCTCGTGGCTTAATAAGAACTGCCACTCGGGTCGATCTTTAGGTTAAGCTGCACTTGTCTAGGTCGATCTGTGGATGGGTGACCGCCCTTTACATACCGAGTTTCCTCCGTGCCTCGGAAAGCACGTTAAGCTGTTGGTCCCGGGTGCCATATATAGATCTTTGGCAGTCGTTACGGGTAGTCAGTGACCTGAAAGTCTGACATCCAGTCTTACCAAAGGTTATCGTATTACCTAGTATTAACTGGGTTGTGGAGGTCAGATAGGCAGTCGCTCCATGTAAAATACTGGTATTCAGCTGCATCCGGTTAGACTGGAAGCCGACCCCAATATAGTTGGGAAAAGGCTAGGCAGATGATGACAGTGCTTTGAAAAGTCTTGTCAAGTCTTGTGACGTTACAAGGTTCGTACTTGTTTACCCACAAAGTCACGTCAAAAGCCTCATGATCTTTGACACGTTTTACTGTCGTCAATTTTTATTCATAAAATTTGATAAAATAAAAAACACGTATCCAATATTCGATAATCTAACAGACGGACTAATTATATTTTTTTGGTGAAATACTCTATTGTCTTACACATTTAAATTGTTCAATAAACATAACGACTTTGTAATCCGAGAAGGGGTATGTAGACAGAAAAATAGAACAATTTTCTTGCCCTCACCTGCCTCGTCTCTACTACTGAAAAAAACCTACCGTGATGGAGAAACCCAATAATACTTTGTCAGACTTGGCAATCAATAAATTGAAAATACAAGGAATAAATTGAAAACGTGGTTGCATTTACCTACATCAGTTTCCTGCCAACCTGGTTTTTGGTAAGGTGATTCAGTTACCGATGCCAATGGGAATTACGTTCGACAAAATCTTTTATGGCAATTTCTTAATCGAATACCTCTGACTTTTGTGACAAAAAAAAGTTTTTTTTTCAAGATTTTAGATAAGTATTGAATTTTTGACGCAGTTCTTTATCCACTGTATAAACTTTAATCGATGTCCTTCGACCAGGCAGGCCGGAGGATTCTGTCGACTTACCATATTTACTTGTAAGTTTGCATGTTTCCAATCCTCGATGGCGCTTCTATTGGGTCTAGAATTTTATCTTTGAAACTAGAACCAATCAAACTTCGAGATTAGCGTGTACAAACACATATTTTTATTTACTTTGTTAAATCAATATTGCTCTATTAGTTTACATGAATGTCAGTACCTTTCTCAGATGTACCGTTAGTTTTAAAGATGTCAGAAGTCACTAGGTCACCGTGTATAATGTCTCTAACTAATAGCAGACATTTAGCTTTTTCCACTTGATATAATTTTATGGTCGGATTGATAATTAAACCATATTTCAAGCTTAGTTTTTGTGACAGTACCATTTAGTGCATTCAGAATTATAACTAATGAGTTTCTTAAGCTGTTGAGTTGTGAATTTATTTACAAATTGGTAGAAGGTGTTAATTCTGCTATTAATAAAATATTTTTATACAGTTTTGAATCAATAATAAGATTTTTAGTTTAAGAGACTCATCTTTGTTTCTTTGTAAGATGTTAATAATTTAGGGTCGATGCGGTAAGAAAGACAAGAACTGCAAGAAGAAATTGAAGAAGAAGAATTTAATAAACTTCTTCTACTCTCCCTTCTCAATCTTTACGCTTAGATTTAGGTACTCCTATTTCTTGTATATCGCTTATCCAAGGTTTCTTTGGTATTTCTCTCCCTCTCCATCGATGCATACTTAATATTGGTTAGATTTTACCTTATAAAGCCAAGTCAGAAAGCCGACTAGCCCATGGGCGGTACAAAAACTCCGACACCAAAAACCACACGATGAAGACCTTATAAAAAATTATACGTCATAAAATATAGCTTGATTTCTGCGACAGCTGTCAGTAAAATCACGCCCATGAAGTCCTGAATTTCATCATTTTTATCTATATTTTTTATATCCTGACATCCCTAGGATTGTCAGTTTGACATATTATATGTCGCAGAGATCAAGCAATGTTTTATGTAGTATAGTATGGATTAAGGTTAGGTTATTAGCTAGTAATAAGTTGTTGGGAACTTCGATTATTCTTTCAATCCATTCCAATTCATATCTCAACAAAAAAAACCAATCGAATAGAGAGCCTCCCCTTTTTTGGAAGTCGGTTAAAAAGGACTTAATTATACAGTTCACTTGAAACTTAGCAAAAAAAAACAGAAGTTTTTCTAAGATCTGCAGGCTTGTAACTGTTTGGGGTTTAGTGACCAAATATTTTCTGGGAATAAATGCATCCGATTTTTTTCCTAGACGACAGTGCTACTCGTTTTCGTCCCATGATTGTTTTCTGACTCTGTATTTTCCAGTTCATTTGACTCCAACTTTAACGACCAGATAATTGTGTTATTTATGATCTAAATTAAAACCTGATAACCTATGTTCTAATCAAGAATTCATAATTAAGATAAAAAAGTTGATTTGCATTGAATGTAAATATCGGAAGGAGAATCTGGGGTCATGAGACTAGTGTCTTAAACTCGTCTTAAAAAAAAACTGAAATGGTTTGAAAAATTGTGATCATTTAGAAATCTATTAATATTTTAAGCTTACTAATGAGAATAGCAGGTGTGCCTGATTCGCATTGTAACGGGGTTATTTTTAAATATAATTTATAACTTTTTATGGAATTATTTATAATTGTGGATCAATATTACCATACATAATTTTATTGTCATCAAGAAGTATCGGAACCTTGACGGTTTTATTAAAGAAACTTTTGCCTTTGAGAACGTTTTGTAATTTAAGGCAATTTTATAAAGACATTTTAATGTCAAAACTTTTTTTGTTTTATGTTTAAGTCCGCGAGTGAGGCCACGTGCGCAAACTGGTAGGTACCGCCAACCACAAAAGTTGCTAAACACGTTTGGCTATCACTGTTCATCTTTCTTTCATGACACACGACGAAAAACGTTCTCGCGAAGATTTTTCTAGAAGAACCTTGACTGTTATTATTTATGATTAGCCATAAAAATGGTTGATCCCTGTATGAATACGTAACAGTAGATAGGAAGGAATATCTATGATTCCTTTCACCTCAAGGTAAAAAAAAATATGACTGTGATAAGGGATACTGATGTGATGAGTGATGTGATCCTGCTTTTATCATGTTTTAAATCCAAAATGCATTTTCCATAGCATCAATTAACTCTTCCCCCGGTAGGAAGTGTCAGATTTGTAGGTACTAACTAAAACCTGGGTAGGTTTTAGTTAGTATCTACAAATCTGACACTCCTGTTCCTTCTTAGCCCTTTGTGTTCCGGGGCTACGGTATCACTTTTGAACAAATTCCGAAACTATGCATTAAGCTTAAAATAAAAAAATAAAATAAAATAAATAAATAAATATCCTTGGACATTTCACACAACGCCATCTAGACCCAAGCTAAGCAACCTAATGCTTGTGTTATGGTAACGAGATGGCTGATAAACTACTTATATACATTTTTTTTTTGTAAATACATACATATTATAGATAGAAAAACACCCAGACTCGGAACAAATACTTGTAGGTCGTACAAATATTTGTTCCGTGCGGGAATCGAACCCGCGACATGCTGCGCAGCAGTCAATCGCTCAACCACTGCGCCAACCGTGAAAAAAACAAAAAAAAAAAAAAAAAACAAATCACAGATACACATTATTTTTTTCCTTTTCTCACACACTATCGTCCACATTTTTTTGTCATTTCTTCTTTTGCAGGTCTGCTGGCAGAAATTTCTTGACAAGTAAGCAGTACCTTTGTACTCAATTATAATTTTATGTTATTTTCATGTGTTGTCTACCGTGTGTCCATAAACAGTAAAATAAATAAGTAGGTAGGTAGTTAATGCATAGTTGCAGAGTTTGATTTCAAACAGTTTTGTTTTTGTTTACACGTGGTTAGCGAGTTAGTCAAATTAGGTCATATAACAGATAAAACTACTAAGTTCCACGTGTTAAAAACACAATCAATTTAATGATACTTTCACCAAATAGTGTTTTATTAATATGCAACGTTAATAAACAGATTGTTGACCTCCGAACGGAGCTAATTAATATTTCGCGATTAATCGTAGAGATGGCAAGAAATAAATCTCCTTGGTGATTTTTATCTCACAATCTCAAGTTATAATGGTCTGTGTTCAGGTGGCCATAGCGTTATGTTTCCTTTTTAGAGTTCCGTATCCTAAGGGTATAAAGAAGACCCTATTACTAAGACTTCGTTGTCTGTCCGTCCGTCTGTCTGTCACCAGGCGGTACCCCAACAACAGCGATAGCTAGACAGTTGAAATTTTCACAAATTATGTATTTCTGTAGCCGCTATAACAATAAATACTTAAAACTAAATAAAATAAATATTTAAGGGGGCCCCCATACAACAAACGCGATTTTTGCCAATTTTATAGATAATGGTACCGAACCCTTCATGAGCGAGCCCGACTCGCACTTGACGGTTTTTAATTTTGTCATTTTAAATTTACGATTAATGTTAATGTTGTGTTCGGTGATCACGTTGTGGTATTTATGTAAATGATCAGCTGTGGATGCAGACAGAGTGGCAACAGCAAAATGACTGTCTACTTCGTCTTGTTTGCTTAAATACTTGTCGTGGACTAAACTGTGCAAAGTTTAAGACTGCTTTTGTGTTTAGTTCATCTTGGTACACTGTATTTTAGGTTATAACATAACATAACATCACGTCTGTAATCTCCAAAGATTTAGGCAGAGGTGTACCCATTAGAACACCCAGATTCGCTTGTTAGCTTGTTTAAGTCCCATGTAATAGGGGCGAGCCCATTGCCGTCAATAGGGTAGTTAACAAAAATAATCTAATTAGTCCGTCAGATAGATTTCCAAAATATTGGACACGTATTTTTCTATTTTCACGTAAACAAACAATCAAGACGGTAAAGTGCTTTGAAAACTCGTGTGATGTCATTATCCAAGACATTATTTGACATTTTATTATGACATTCTTTATCGGTGAGTGACGTCACAACCTCATCTTCGTAATTTTTTATTGATTTGATAAAACAAAAAATACGTACTTATTCAATATTTTTCGATAATCTGAAAGACGGACTAATTAGAATCATATTTTTTTAAGTCAGTAAACCTCCCCATTGAGCACGAATCTAGACTGCGTTCCTGCAACTGAGATATTCCTGATGATAAAATTCAATTACACTTTGCCCGGCTCAAGAATCAAACCGAGAACCTCATGTACAACAGTCGTGCTTGCGATAACTAAACCCACGGCGCAGGCAGTAGTTTCGTGTATCGTTAATCATGTTTCGCAGTATTTTGAACTCTATACTACTATATTTCACAGATTTTAAGAATATTTTCGGTTAATCTCCTATTATCCGACACTTTGCCATGTAAACTATAATTTATCATAGCCAACGAATTAAGATATCATGTTACGTGACAGTATTATATGAGAACTAGGTGTTGGTAATACGATCCTTAATAGGCATTAGCAGAACAAATTGTTATTAGCATTTATTTGAAATCCTTTAATGATTTACTAGTTAATATTTTAATTGTTTTTTTTTCTTACAACAAGCACTAAAAGCTTTCCTACGGGTTATATTCGCAGCCCCGACGGGCGTCGGCCCTTGCGGGCCCTCCCATGTTGCTCACATCTCTATGAGGCGCGCGTGGAACTCGAACGCGCCGTCGACACGGCCTGTCGTCGTAGTATGACGCACGGACGGCGAGCTAGCCCATCACTCATCCTCCACAGGCCCGCGTCTACGGTACGGTGGCCGGAAACCATAACGTGGCCCTCGACGATGCCCGGAGCGTCTTCGCGGCGACTGGGACGAGAGGTTCTCTACCTTTCACGTTAAATCCAAAAAAGACAAGACAGTTAAAACAGACAAATAAAAGACAGTTAAATCATTTCTCTGGGACTTCGTTGAGCTTCATTGTCTCGGCGCTTTTCTTGTGGTCGCCACTGTTGATTCTGGCTTACAGGAGTTACAGTGGTTTGGGTATAGTGAGTCGGGCGGGCTTGTCCTCGCCCTCGCCCCGGACCATGGCTTGCACCAGGACCGGACGCGAGAGGTTGCCGCCGCAATTCTCTTGCCCTTTTTTTTTGGGTGGAAAATCATCGAATACTTAACCTCTCCCGCTCTTGGGCAGAGCGAAAGGGAGTGTCAGACTTCTACTGACTAAACACCACCCATGTTCCTTCTTCGCCCTCTATGTCGAGGCCGCGATAACTAGTGTACAACCCGCGGCTCGATTCTCTTGCCCTTATTTCAATTATTTTGGTGTCGGCGCAGTATGTCTTCTTCTTCCATAATTCTCTGTTTCTCTTCATCTCATGAGACACTTCCTTTCATACCTTCATTCTTAACATAATCCATCCATCGTTTTTTTTGTCTTCCACTACCTACTCTTACATCTTAATACCTAAAAGATATCGATTACGTAAATGTAGGTACTGTATATAAATACAAATTGCTTACCCATCACCCTTTTCATATTTTTCATTGCATTTGACAAGTTTAAAATTTTCGATCGTTAATTTTTTATGGGTGTTCGGAATAGCGTTTACTTTAGCACCATGTTAGCCTTCGATATTTCTTGTTCAGTTATGTCGAAGTGGCACCTACCGCAGACATGCTTACGGATTCTATACATATAAAATTATCTGTATTGTACAATTATTATTTTTTTGTTGTCTATTTACTACTATGTAGTTCTTTTATTTAATTTATTTTATTATTATTACTAGCTGACCCGTCTGCGTTACAATATATTTTATAGCTTATAACCTTTTTCGATAAATCGACTATCCAACAAAGAAATATTTTTACAATTCGCGTGTTCAACCAAACAAACTCTTCAGCATTAAAATTTTATTCATCTGCATGTATTTTGACAATAAAATAGTAATTTTTGAGTTAAATCGTATCATCATCAGTCTGTAATGTTTCCACTACTGGGACAGGTCTCCTCTCTATGAGAGGCAATGGGCTATGATCCACCACGCAGGCCCAGTGCGGATTCGTAGATGTCACAAATGTCTTCGAATTTTTGAGAGCAGTGGCAAACCGTTTTGAGAGCAGTGGCGATGAAATAAATTACACAAAGTATAATGCACCTGCCTGGGATTGAATCCACGACTTACTGCTCGTAAGTCGGGGCCGCCACCACTGGTCCACCGCAGCTCTCGACTGGGCCACCGCTACTCTCACTGGGCCACCGCTGCTCCCAAAAAATCTTTCCTCTCTTTAATATTAGTTTAGATCACCTTAGATTATTAAAGTGAGAATTACTATAGGTATCTCATGTTAAATATACATTAACACCTTGTAAACATTATGGTGCAATGAATATTTTGAATTTGAATTTTCTACACGTGTCGACACGGCGCGTTCATGTTCCACGCGCTCCTCGAAGTGATGTCAGTAACATAGAAGGATCCCGCAAGGGCCAACGCCCGTCGAGGCTGCGTGTTGTTCGAAAGAGATACCGCGGCCTCGACACAAAGGGCTAAGAAGAAACGTGGGTGGTTTTTAGTCAGTAGAAGTCTGTTCCTCCCTTTCGCTCTGCCCAGAGCGGCAGTGGCTATTTGATGATTTGCCACACCCCAAAAAAAAAGGGAAAAGGCTTCCCTTCCCTTTTCCCTCTTTGACTTTTTGGGCCCAATCCTAAACAATAACGGTCCAGCTCGTCACGCCATTACTTATGGGCCTACCTTATCCACCTAATTCATTGTAGTAATGTAAAGAAAAAAAAACTCTATATTTTATTGAATCTTTTATGCGACATAATACATATTTATCTCATCATTTGCTAAGTATGTGGTATTATTACATTTATCTACTCAGATGAATTATCTACTTCAATTACTATGCTCTTGTACACATCATATATCTTGGTCAACAATGTTTTATTTCTAAAGGTTTTTCCCGAGTAAAGTTTTAACATGATAGTTTATTATGTAATTAAACTATATAATTCTGTAAAATATTGGGATCTGAATTTACTTTATTAGAGAAAATTAAACAGTGAAAATATGCAATGTAACTTTTACAAAATCCATGTCAACCTTAATCGAAATTTAAATAAACTGAACAATAGTCATCCTGGCAGTTTTCTATGATAGCCGGTAATCTTAGCGGATACTGACCACTGTCGCTTGATATTATTATTGTGCTCATGAAATGCCTGCGCTCTGTGTCAGAGACACTCGTTCTTCGCTTACTTTAAAAAATCAATGCATGGCATCCTGACACGACGAAAGACACCAGGCGCAAGCAAGCCAAACAGAATAACGAGATTTCCAAGTCCCGGTGATTACATACCTCAAAGTTCCAAACTTCAACCGGATAAACAAAATAAATACCGCAAAATCGTGTCTTTATCACGCAGAAGAAAGTCGCGAGCGAAACTTAGTATAGCCGCTCAATTCCTTTGTGATTTTCGGACATGACTTCACAGCGCATCCCTACCGCAGACTCCGCGGAGGTAAATTAACTTCCACTTCGCTGTAACACGTAATTAGTACTGAAGCAATTATCGAACCATTATCCGTTGTTTGGTTATTCCAAATTGCACTTAATTGGGTGTTTGTTAGTCTTTCTAACCCTGGGAGGGTTCGCTATTATATGAATTGGAATTTGTTTTGTGAAAAAGTGTTATCCTTCTTTTTTTTCTTCTTGACCTCAATCGTACCAACACTAGAGATGAGGGCGATAGAACGAGTTGATCTAGAAGAAGCCTATGTATTCGTGACTTAAATACCTTCACAATCTCTCAGAAAATGTGTTCTTTGGCGTCAGATAACGTGTGAATTGAGTCACTAACACTTACCGTCAAAATTGGCCAAATCCCAGTTTCAGGAAGCAAGTCAACTAGTCATGTTAACATTGTACTCTGAAAGTGCAATTATTCAGCACTAATCTAGTTTTCAGTCACGTGATCAACGTTATCGTCGTTTCACACGGTACCCTAAACATTTATTGTGTTCTGCCAATATTTAAATTTAAGGACATAAAATGTATAATTTTACATATTTAACAAAAAAGAGATGATGAGATGCATCAGTCAAAGTGTTATGAATGACATTTTGACATATTTTTTTTTAGTTTCAGGATCTAACACTATCAGAAATTTAAATTTAGCCCAGAGAAGCTTAATTTAATGTAAGGAGCAACCACGCATACAAATAGGTATATTATATAATCAAACACACAACCAATCAATGATTTTATTGTCAATCTTTTTTTTTGTAGGTTAAAACAAGCGTGAGACTAATTCGAAGCGAGTCTAAATATGTTTTTCTTGGATTACTTTTATTAAACTGGATTATTTAGATACTTAATATGACATAATCCTGACAAAATAATGAAGAATTTGATTACAATTACATTGATTTTGTTGCTATGATTTTATGAACGTGAGATGTGGTCATCATCTTACTTTGTATAACTACTTAGCTTCTGACAAACAAGTTACAATGTATTTAATACATTTTTTACTGACTGTAATGAAAACTGTGCGTTGCTGCAGCATAAGTAAACTGTTAGCATAATTTTTATTATGTAATCATTTTATTTGTTTTCAACGTTTAGCAACGTTTAACAAGCGCGTTAATTTCATACAAGATGTAAAATGTGCATGTTTGACCCTTCATGAAGCCGTCAGACATGCATTTTGTACATCAAACTACGTAACTTTACTCAAAAATTATTGCTGGAAAGCGACTTTTGTACGGGGTGAAAAATCATGTTTTACGATTAACTTCAATGTAATGTACTCAGAACATTACGTACTTATTCGTTTAGATACATTAAATAATGAACGGGTCGTGGCTGTATTTAAAGTAAAGTTTTAATCTTAAAAGCTAGTATTAAAAAAATAAACTAGAGAAATATGTTCAGTTGAAACTTTAATCTCCGTAACTAGAGTTTCCAGGTAAGGTCCATAACAAATATAGCAATGAAGGGGGAACCAGTTCTTTTCAGCTTCTTCAACTTGGCCCAACACCATTAAAGTAGGAACACTAAAAATTATTTTGCAATAATATTAAACTGCTATTTAGGCAATTAGGTATATAGGAAAGGAAGTAGGAACAGGGCTTGTTTTTGATCTGACTCACTGACATTGAAAATACATTTTTATATAAAAGAAAATATTATAGTGACTCACTTTGAATCGTTCGATATAATTAAACTACTTAATAAACGACGTGCCTAGTTAGCAGGTCACGGGTTCAAGCGCAGTATCAATATTTTTTCCACATTTAACATTTTGTGAACATTAAAGTAAAACAGTAAATGATGTCACGAGAATGACTCACTTCTTTTAAAGAATTATTAGCAAGATTTTACAATAAAATCGGTTATCTACACGTATTCTTTAGAAAAGGCGTGTGGAGGCACAAGATATGACTCTATTTTGCCCGTAACAGTCATGTTGAAAAGCGGGCGTGGTTCCCATAATTCGCATATGAATGAGACACTAGTAGGACGATCTAGAAACCACTTTAATAATACTATTTTTAGAAATAGAGCGTGTAAAATTTTATTACCAGCTTAGCGCGGTGACTTTTGGATGTGAAAAATAAAAAGTCGAAGCGGTGTCGTAAAATTGTCAAAAAGCCCAAGTTTGGATTGATGAGAATATCAATAATCAGGGAATTAATGGAGTTTCTTTTTTAGTTTATAACCTGTCAATGACATAATGTTGATATATCGATACCTATTCAGTATTGACGTCAAATGCAACAATCAATGTTAATAGATTTTCTTATAACGAGGTTTTATGGGGCCTTTAACGTTTGAGCTTGTATGTTTTTACCCGATTACGGCGAAGCCAAAAGGAAGGGTAATGATTTTGGCAGTATATTTACTTATGTATGTATGTATGTATGTTCCACCATAACGCCTAATCTTCTGAACGGATTTTTATAAATGAGGTGTCAATCGATTCGTTAGAATAGCCCGGGTGACATAGACTACGTACATTTTTATCAATTCCTTTTATAACGGAATTTAAAAGTTAAATTCTAACCAAAAAAATGAAAATCAAATAAAAAAATAAGTTTAAAAACTAATACTCGACTACGAATAATATCGCGGTCTTAAAAGTGGAAAACAAGAAAAATCGTCTAGTTGGTTAATTGTTTGGATAATTTGTATATTTCAATTTAACGTATTAAAAGTAAAATTTGCCATTCATTAAAATTTGTCATTTGTAGTCATGTGACTACAAATGAATGGCCACCTTGCTAATAACAACTAGCCTGACTTCTGTATCAATGAGAACGCTATGAAGGATCATCAGGTATCAGTGGCATGCGACTACGGCTGTACTCTGTAATAATTTTACTTAAAATATACGTTAAATTGAAATATACAAATTATCTACTAACTAGACGATTAATCTTGTTTTCTACTTTTAAGACCGCGATATTATTCGTAGTCGGGTTTTAGTTTTTAAACTTATTTTTTTTAGGTAAATAAAATAAGTAACGAATGCAATATTAAAAACAGAACTGGAATAAATCAGCATGTACAAGGAGGATTACCAGATATTTACAATAAAGGGAACACTGAACATCGCAGGTATTCGATTGGCAATAAGTTCTGCCAATACTTAGTGAACACAATACTCTTACGAAGAAGTTATCCTCACAAATATTCCACGGCAGTTCTTTGTGTTTATTTTGCATGTGCGGCGGCTGTAAGCACGTGTAAGCGTTCACATGCATAGTGTGTCGTATGTATACACGGAATAAGGAGGCATGCCGTAAGAATCTTAATAAAACTCCACATAAGGAACGAAAACATCGTGCGTAATTGTACAAAGCAAGCCAATCACACGGTTTTTTTTGCATTTCATGCTACTTTGACATTTATCACCACCTACAAACACTCTTCATGAATAAAACGTAAAGACTTTATTGGAAACGCTAACACGAACAGATAACAAGACATTTGCAAAAAGCTGTAAATAGCAATCGTTGATTGATTGAAAAAGATAAATAGATACGCGTGCGTTTTTGTTTTGATACAAAAAGCCAAGTCCAAAGTTTTGGCGCAAATTTTTTTAATGGTTTAAAAGTAAATAAATATTTATGTCGGAAGTGTTGGAGCGGCTTTTTTATGTTTGAACAATCATTAATTAGATGCGTTTTATTGGCTCTTTATCGATGAAGATCCTCTGATATGTGCCGAGAGACAGATTTATTACTCGCACAAGGTAATGTTTTGTCGACTCTTCCGTGTTCACGATATTTTGTGCATCATTGTTTTGCGCCTAATTTAGCACACACCTTATTATAATGCTTTAGAAATCCACATTAAAATTTGTAAATAGGTAAATTAAAGTTCTCATAAATCAATCACAGTCGTAATAGTGTGTATGTCAATAAATAAAGTGGGCTTGGCGATGCTTCTGATTATAATAGTCAATACGTATACTTTGGGCAGACTTCCAAAGGTGTGAAACAGCGTTGATATAAAAAATTTGAGGAAATTTTAAAGGACAGTGTTAAAAACATACTGCACCTAATCAGTCAAGGATAAAAAGGCAGAAATGATATCGTTATTAATTACGTTGAAAGAGAAAGGCGTGACATGAGACAATGAGATATGGTAAGTAATGCATATCGGCCAGTAAGTGGCAGAGTTCAAAGGCGGCCGCCACTGAATTGATACTGTGTTCCGTTTTGTAATCGATGTGTCGCATAATTCATGAACTGGCCGCATGTAGTGCTATGCTTCTTTTAGATTCGACACCTTGTGACAGATTTATTGGGAACGTGTTAAAGTGATTTATTGTTAGAAAAGAGGCATAATCTCTCTTTATAATTCAAAGAAGTCTACGCATCATCTGCATGAGGAACATCAGCTTATAGTTTTCGTCAAGGTCACACTTTTTAATAGAAGGGCTAAAGCTGTTTAATCATGTCGATTAAATTGTAAAAAGCCAAAGATGTTTCCAAGATAAAAATATATTAAGATATACCTAACTTATTGTAGATAATGATCTCTTCTTTGTCCTAAGTTGAGGCGAAGGGCCTGTCAAGTCTAATCCGTACATACAGCTACGTGAGGAGGTAGCGTCTGCAAGTGACTGTGTGAAAGGTCAGGGTAGCTCAAACTACACGGTAATTAAAGGTTATTTTTGGCGATAACCATCAGTAAAACAGTTACCTACGTGCGTGAAATAAAAACCCACTGGTTCCACTTCACAAACCTTGGGATCCGAAAGAGCCTTGGAGTGCAAAAAGTCAACGCATTCGTGTATCACTTAAGACAGAGTTGAGGGCTGAAGGGAACTTTTTGTGGCCACAAACAGTTCCGTTATGCTCTCCAAAATCAGCATCCAATCAAGTGCGTACTCAATCTTCGCCGGTGTGTTTATTGTGCCTTTCATTTTAATATTTCAAGTTCATTAATTATCAACAAACTGCCTGCCTTAATTTTCTTTTTAGAAAATAGTCCGTGTGAGGTTTCGTCTCGGAAGAGGGCCGCTATAAGGTATATCACCCAATAAATTGCATACCCAAGAACCTACCTCTCCATTCAAGGCAACTCTGTGTGTGACTCTTTTAAAGGAGTAATGAGAACGGCTGATCGATACCCTAATAAATTCACCAAAGTAAATGACACCACAACAAACGATCAATTTTACACAATTCTTGCTGAATCATCATTTATACCCGTTTAATATTATAACATTACCAACAGAGATCCGGCAGTAACTTCTGATCGAACATGTGATTATGCCTTGATGTTTATAACACAGGGATAGGATATGAACTCGGGTATTAAAAGTGTCAGATGTCGATACAATCTATAATAATAAAAAACCACATGAAAAGGTCAATTAAGATATTGTTTCCCATGTAGATTTAGATCCAGACACCTGCGGAAAAATGAGGTATGAAATAAAACTAAAACAAAAAGAGTGCAGTTTGCATGTGTCAAGGCAGTAAATACGGCGGCTGTCAAAGCTGTCCCGTGGAACGCTTGTGCAAAAATAAATCGGTCGGCGCAAATTAAAGAAACGCATTAAAAATTCTGATTTACAACCAAAATTATAATACAATGGACATTGTTAAATTTATATCTCCTTATTCAATGATCCTGCACTACATGTAAGCTTACGTTTTATTGTAAATCTCTTATTCATTTATCATCTTTACGGAGTGTGTTTAATATTAAGTTAAATATTTGAGTCCGCTCGAAATTTTTCTCAAAAGTAATTTAAATTTACATAATGTCTTATCATTAATGTATTCTGAATTAAATGGCCCAAATTAAAATAGTGATGTCATCATCGCGAGCAGACTCTATGGCGTCGAGCCGCGGTATCTACAGTTTTATTATAGGTATACCTACCATGTTATTTATGGTTTCATTTAGACTTGTAGCACTACGTGACCGAGTGGTCTGTCCAAATGAATATATTCGTAGACCATAAATATTGTAAGCCCATTAATGAGAATAGTCATGGGTATTTGGTACACTCTCTAGGCTGTCATTGGAACGGTTTTGCTAATTTGTGATAACCGAATTTTGTGTTAATTATCTTGTCTAGATACTTATCTCTTTAAACAGATTAATAATTCGTTTAATACTCATATTATTAACTATAAGACATTACATCTGTTTTGCTTTTTTTAATATTATGTGTAAATTATTTTTCATGACTCATACTCTGAAAGTAGGTCATAACATGCCTGCGGAGCGGGTTGAAAGTACTACTTTTCAGCCCTAGGGAGAATCGCTTTCAACTGACAGCTGTCAAATTATTAAAAAAAACTTGGTCTGTTTTCACATTTTTATTGAACCATGTGCCAACTATTTATGCAGCCACTCAATTTCAGCGCGATTTAAATTAAAATAACATAAAGTTAACATAAGAATAAAATTATATTATGACTTTTATATAATTTAGTTTCAACTATTTCTCTAAGGTAACATAGATTTCGACAAAATCTTTGCCATTTTTTTTAATGATGAACATAAAAAAAATTACTGGCTGTTTAGCTGGACGACCAAAGGACAAAAAAAAACAAAATAAGCGAGAAAGTGACAACATCCGATCAACACTATTTTTTTTTAGTTATTAATTTATGTTCTTATTTTCCTCGTTTTCGTAATGAAAAGCACAGTGTTTACCTCGGGTAAATTACTTATTTAGTCCCTCAAACTATTAGCGATGCCGATGACGATGCCCTCCAAAGGGAAAAGATTTACGTCATTTCCTTCTTTCTATTGCTATACCGATAGAACATTATTATTTTTCTTTACCTGTTCTCACGCCCTACTGTCTTTCCTTTTGCAAGCCTGTTGGTAGTTTGAAATTACCTGTGCCTTTGTGCTTTAAGTTACTTCATGTTCTTGTGTATACATAAATGCTAAAATAAACACTATCGACTCTTTCAGTCAGCCGAGTGTGGTCTATCTTTAGAAAAACGCAATATTAATTGTATTTTCTAAACTTGATGATTGATAAAACTGTAATACATCACTTCGAAGTTTAAATTACCGATGCATTGTTTTTATATAGTTCTAAGGAATACGTTACGTTACGTTTACGTGTGTGTTAGAAGGTACGCTATGATGCTTTATTTATTCGAGAATGTTAATTATCGCGATGTACGGAACTTTAATACATTATTTAGTTACAGGTCTTAAATAAATTCTGGTTACTACGATACAAAAACTAGATCTAGTTTAAATGTCAGCAAAAAGAAAAACTTTCATACGTATTTTAATACCTTTTTGTATTCGTAGCTCAGAATCCCTTTTTTTTTTTAGTGACCAAATTGCAATCATTTGAATTAATTTAACACACGTTATGTTAATTTTGTTTGTTTCCTTTTAAATGTGAGATAGAAGTAACTGATTCACAATCGTTTAATAGCCAGAACTTGAATTGATATTTTTTGAGGTGACATACGTGACCCTGGAGTTTGTTTAATAAATTGCTTTATTCTTTTATATGCCATCACACTTCGATATCAACTAACAATTAATTATGTAGTTACGTTTGTCTCAAGCGTTATTAATGAACATTTAATGAAGATTATAGAATCTGAATATATGCATACTTAATTGTTAGGTTTTTTTAGTTGGCAAGTGATTGAATTCTTAGTTCTTTTTTATCAACTTACTTGTTGGTTAATCGGAAGGATATTTGATTTAACGATACAATTAAAATTATGTACCTATGCGAACTTTTTTGTATGTTTTTTTGAACGCCTTCAAACGGCTCCAAAGTTTATGAAGATTTGAGCAATGAGTAGTGCACAGTAATTGTGAATACCTAATAAGAAAAAGACTTGTTCGTCGAGGTAAGATAAAAGTATTGTAGGGAATAGGTACGAACCAAGTCAGAGGTTAAATTGGGTATGAAAACAAAATAAGCAAATAATTAATAGACAATCTATTCTTGATACCTGAGTCATTTACTTTCATGTTTCTATCGTGTTCGACGGCAATTAAATAATAATACAGGGACGTGCTAACAAAATGCAGAATAAAATCTGTCCATACTTTTACAATTTATGCGATAATCACTTAACGAATATACGTACAGGTTTACTCAAATAAATTAAATGAAAATGGCTCTATAATCGATAAAAATAAATATGAACATTGTGTTTTAATAAAACTTAATATCTTTGACAGTTTTATGCTAAGGGTCATGTCAAATAAATATTCTGTTGTGACAAAAAGAACGACAAATGATTATTTAGACGTAGTTTTTGTAGCTAATTGACTTTTGGAAAATTAATTTGGGATCGTGCCCTGATAAATTTTGGATGTCGGATTAAGCGGGACCACATAACCATATGAGTTATTTATTATGAGCCTAAGATCGTTAACATATAGTTAATTTAAAAATATTGATAAATTAAAGTTTTCGATCAAAATCGAATGATGAAATGGAGACCATAATTATTATGAATAGTGTACATAGCCTTATGCCCTTTGTAACATATTTTTATAATATGGAATGCTAAAAAGGTAAATGAATATGAGTTATTATGAGTCATTTCCTACATAATTCTTGCACCGGAAAGCAAGGGATGTGCAGTGCGCACCGTGATGACGTCAAAGTATCAATGTGTGATAAATCGTAATTTTACAAGCAATGATATCGGGCCAGTTTCTGCAACTCCTCCTCATTAAATTATTTACATCTGAACATAATCACGCCTGTAAGTCCTGAAGAGTAAGGCAGAGGTGTAATTAATAGTACACCCACATTTTTCTGGGTATGTTTAAGTCCCGTGTAGGGTACGAGACTATTAACCATTAAATTATTTAGTGTGTAATTCAATAAATAAATTTTGTATAGTTGATCGGTGCGTAGATTGATTACCTACCTACCGGAAGCAAGCACCATTTTTCTCTTTATAAACCAGCGCCATCTATACCGCTTTCATTCAACTAGAAAGACTCATAAGTTCTTACAACTTAAACGTAACTTGATTTAAATTCCGCTGTTGAATCATGTTTTTAACTTGTAAGTTGTACCGCTAGGTGGCGCTTATGCCAGACGCCATCTATCAGTGGGATTTGGTAACTGGAATTCTACTTGCTTTTCCACCACAAGGGTGCGTTGCATGTTTGTAATTATTTGACTATTGCATGTCACACAGAAATAAGTGACGTTGAGTAGATCTATTTTGAGCTAAAGTTAGTCAGAATGACATTTAAAGAAAATAAAAACAACTTAATATCAAACGTTTATTCACAAAAAAACTCAAAAAATAATATCTTGATATCACTAAATAAAATAAATTAAACTTAAAGAACATCTAATTAACGACATTCTATAAAAACTGGGTAGCACTTCTGCAGCTGTTTATCAAACACAGCCTTCGCTAAAGGCTCGTGCGTATTTCTCATTTTTATGACCGTATTATTATTGAGTATAATTTCGTTGAAAGGGTCTACCACTAAGTTGTTATAAGGGTGAACTACGAAATTTTCCATCTCTTTGATTTGTTTCGCATGGCCGCTGAAGAAACCTAACTCTAAACAAATGGCTTCTAGTTCAGACTTGGTATGGTTTTGGGAATCGTAGCATTTGGAATGCCAGACGCCATGGGAACGGACTATCACTTGTCCTGTGCCGTATCTGTAAAATTATAAAAAGTATTATTCATTAGATCACCAATTTAAATTTTACTTACGCCTAGTAAGCAATGAAATCTCTCTACTTGATGTGAAAAGGAACATCTCAATGGAAGGACTTATAAAGGAGCCCGTCAGGGCTGCGGGTTGTCGTAAGAGATACCGCGGCATCGACACAAGGGCTCAGAAGGAACATGGATGGTTTTTAGTCAGTAGAAGTCTGACACTCCCTTTCGCCTTGCCCAAGAGCGGGGGGGGTTATAAAAAAAAAGGACTTTTAAATAAAATAAAATATTAGGAAAGTGTCGACCCTGTAGAAGAAGGTTTTAGGCCGACAACATTAAACATGCAGACGTTCCAGAGACCAAAAAATGAAACGATTATAAAAATCTATTCTTCTGTACTTAAGCCCCATAAAAAATACTTCCCATGATTAAATCAAGGTCGTAACTTTTCAGTGTTACACATTTGAAAATGGTAAAATAATGTTAATTCTGTTAATGTATGAACTTACGGCGTTCCATGTGGAGCATTGAGTGCCATGCAAGTCTGTTCATCCTCTCCATTAGGACAGTCCCTAACTCCGTCACACACCGTATCTGGAGCTACGCAGTGATCAACATCTAATTTTGAGCCACACCTGTATGGAAAACGTGAAAATTTTGTAGTTTGAAGATGAATACAATGTTTTTTTCTTTTATTTTAATGAGACGTTTCGATTGACTTCTTAATTAATTTGAATCCGTTTTATTAAGGAAAATACATTAAAATATCTTGTGTATGTCTTTTGGGACTGTCACGAAACTCGCCAAGCGTGAGCGGCAGTGTTAAAGCGTGTTATTTGGCTTCGAAATGTTCGATTAGTTAAACTACATATTACAACACAACATCACGCTTGTAATCCCCGAACTGTATGGCAGTGGTGTGCCTATATATATACGTATCCTATATTATTCGATAATCTAACGGACTAATTAGAATCATATTTTTTTGACTCAGTCTGATGTACTCCGATGGAAAAACTAGTACGAATAAATTATTCACTGACTCCAAACACAATGACTGATACTTCAGTAACCAGTACACTATCTGTCAAAGTGCGGGGTCTAAAGACGAGTCTAGTATCATTAAAAGCTACATTAGAAGCAACATTACTCACTTATAGTTCCTCTTCGCAAAGCACTTGCAGAACACGGGATCCTCATCGCTCCTATCGTGGCAGTGGAGTATCCCATCGCACAATCTGGAAGGCATGACGGTTGCCAAATAGTCCTTGCAAATGGTCTGGCGCGGCTCATCAGTACCGTCTCCACAATCATTGTTGCCGTCCCTGAATAGCTCCTTTGATATGCATTTACCGTTGCGGCATTTCATTTGGCCGACTGAACATTCTGGAACGTGATGATGGGAAGATGGTATAAAGAAAATTATTAATTTACGCTCAACAAGACGCAAACAAATAATACATGAAGAATAAGTAGGTATGTGTCAAATTCACAGAAAATGGCCGTCACTCATCGTAATGTCTGTAACACCACGTGAAATAGTGGCACAGTGCTAGTCATCAACCAAGGTCGTGGAAATGAAGACGATACAGTGCTTAGAAAACTCGTGAACTCTTCGAAAACGTCATATGATAGTACATTTTTACCTACAAATGACGTCACAACCACATCTTATCTTCGTCAATTTTAATTAATTTGATAAAACAAAAAACACGTATCCAATATTTTTTGATAATCTAACTGACGGACTAATTAGAATCATATTTTTTTGACTCAGTCCGATCCCCTATTGAACCACACGATATCGCAAAACGATTTATCGATTAAAAGTATGATGAAATAAAACAGGTAGGTAATGAAAAATCGTTGCTGTCTATTAGAGCGAACTGACTCTTTTACACTTGTGAAATATGATTGAAATGAAAGTTGGTAGTATCGGATCTCAATGGGAAATCCATTGAGATCCGATACTACCAATTTTTAACGGTGAAGATATAAAATGCAGTTCACCACCTGAGATTGATGTATGTACTGAATATTATAATAACGTGTCATAAAACATAATGATTTAGTTATATAAAAATTTTAGATAAATCATTGTTTCAAACTGTTCGAGTAACAAGGAAGGTATTCAAGTCAGTTTCACTATACCCAAGTCTTGCTTTAAAGAGCAATTAATCAAAAAGTTACCGGCGATCTCCTAATCACGTTTTATTGTTCCTATATAGTAACGAACGCTTTAACATGTCTAAGTATTCCACTAAGTCTAAATACTTTTTTACCTGGGTGATTTTATCTTGTATCTGTTAATCAGACTGATAAGACACTTACACAAAAATTTGATAAATGTTGGTTTTCGGGAATAGGGTATTTCGCCTAAAAAATCTTATTAGCCAGTCTGTTAGATTATCGAAAAATATTGGATACGTATTTTTAGTTTTATAAAATTAATAGTAATTGACGAAAATAAAACGTGTCAAAGATCATGAGTGCGGGCTTTTGACGTCACTGTGTGGGTAAAAAAGTACTAACCTTGTGACGTCACACGACTTGACTTGACTTTTCGAAGCACTGTATCGTATTCATCTTTTGTTTAAGTGAAAAAAGAAAACATACATGTCCATTAGTTTTTGAAAATCTATCTGAAGGACTAATTAGATTTTTTTGGTGAAAACCCTATTGATAAATGTTTAAATAAATAAAAAAGGAAATGAGGAGCAGAGATACAAATTGAGCTTATTGTTTTTGTAAGTTGACTCGGGGATCAAAACAAAAAAAAATTATGGCATGACTGTTTGTCGATATACCATAAAATCGCAATTATACGCATACTGCGTGCCAAAATGATGGGAGATCGTGACGCGGTACTATCATTCTAATAATTGAATTTCGTTGTGTTGATGCGTTTATATCCAATTCATTCTCATCTATTGTTCATAAAGGGGATCGGACAAAAAAAAAACTAATTAGTCCGTCAGATAGATTTCCAACAAATATTGGACACATATTTTTTCTTTTTTCACATAAACAAAAAATGAAGACGATAGATACAGTGCTTCGAAAACTCGTGAACTCCTCGAAAACGTCACATGTTAGTATTTCTCTTTACTCATGATCTTTGACACGCCTTATCTTTGAAAATTTTTATTAATTTGATAAAACAAAAACACGTATCCAATATTTTTCGATAACTTAACTTACGGATCAATTAGAATCATATTTTTTTGACTCAGTCCGAGCCCCTATTAATCGAACTTATATTTATCATTAACACTGAAAACGGGATACTTACCATATTTGTTTTGAGTTCCCGGATATTTCAGTGCTCTTTGCAAGCACGGATAAAAAGGTTTAGCGTTTTCAGTGTCAGGATAATGTTAGTGACCATGTCAGTTTCAGAACTTAATTAATTTCATCCCTTATTTCTTTAGGAATCATTTGAGATCGTTGGGTAGTTATTTTCAGCCAACATTTCAAAAACTTTTGATTCCGCACCACCCAGATTCATCAATGGGATTATAGACGGATCTTATAACAAATAGAAATGCTTTACTAAAGTCTAGTAAGTACCTTTTTAAGCGGGACAAAAAGCATTGATTTTTTACTAACCGCATCCTTTATGGTAAGGGTCCTTGTTACACATTGTATTTTTCTTCTCACAGACTCCTTCTGCCTCATCTTTGCCGTCTTCACAATCCCTGACACCGTTACAAACTTGAAGTAAGGGAACGCATCGTCCTCGACTACAGCGCACTCCTTCGCAGTCGTCGCCATAGTCCTTGTCTATTAGCGAGGGCAACGTCTTTTTACCTTAAAAAAAAACAATAATTTCTATTCTTTACGTGAACAACGTCATATCGTTTTCAACGAAGAGTTAGGCGGAGATAAACTGCATTTTGTAGTTTACTCACACTTCACTAGCTCGACTACGAGCACTACCGCGGCGAGTCGACTGCCACTTTCTAGGCACAAATTAAGAATCCGGGCTGCTACTTAGAAATTAATTACTAAAACCCAATAAGGCTTAGCCTTTCTTTTTTTGGGGGTGTGAAATCATCAAATAAACCCCTCTCGCTCTTGGGCAGAGCTAAAGAGTGGTAGGGAGTGTCATACTTAGACTGAGTAAAAACCACTCATATTCCTGATTAGCCCTTTATGTCGAGGCCGCGGTATCTCTTATAACAACCCGCAGCCCCGCCTGACCTGGGAATTGAATCCAGAACCTCAGGTTTCGCTTGTGACCATTAGACCAAAGTGACAGTTATTAATAACGTCTAGTTAATTTATATATTATATATATAACTTTTGTCTTACCATAACGATGCTTAATTTCATTTTTGAGATTTTCAATGTCCGTAGCATTAATATGGTCTCCAAGTCCACATTCTCCTCTGCCATCGACGAATGTGGCTGCAGGGTACCAGCCCTGTTCGGTGTGGCAGCTCACAACGCCAGCCCAGTGGCGATGAGAGATCACGTCAATCTATCAAGAGAGTAGACTTAAAATTAATGCAAAATAATGATAAGTTTACAATAATATAGATTCATAAGGCGAGTATTTTGCGTAATAATTGTTATTGCAGCATAACTAACCTATAAAGCTCACATTACCGGGATCCAGTCTCTTTTCAGTAATACGGAGTGATGAACCCTTATCCTCCAAGAGGGCTCAGTGTCGGTTGATTGATAGACGTCCAATATCGGCTAATTTTTGTTTCCAGGACCAGCTACGCAAATACTGGTCCAAGTAATTTACAGTGTTGCAATAAATAATGTATTATTACCATGCCATGGTTTATACATAATTATATACCATAACTAGCGGACCTGGCAGACGTCGTCCTGCACGGACAACAGCACCACCTACCGGGTCCAATTGTAAATCTAGACTATTATCGAATCCACTTGAACAGGTATAAACATTTTCATCAAAATCGGTTCATCCGTTTAGGAGGAGTTCAGTGACAAACACACGTACAGAAGAATTATATATATAAAGATAAAGAAGATTACTCACTGGACAAATATTACCACTTGATTTTCGTTTGAAACAACGATTACTCGGATGGCAGTTTTCACTGGTTTCTTCTAGAAACACGCTTATCGTATTATTTTTCTCGTCCTGACCAACGGCTACACAACTTGATTTCTGCTCTAAGGAATAGCTGAAATAATAAGTACTGCATTGATATTAATGATAAACACAAGGTTTAAAGTAAAAATAGATGTAATAGTTATGTGCAAACTTACGAAGACGACACCACCATGGGCTTGACAACATTTGAGTAATGTGCTGGTTCTCGTAAATGCAATAATGTCGCTTTGCTGCGATACACATCCTTCTTGGAATCCACTTGATAAACTTGTTCGTGCAAACCGTTCATAGCTCCTAATGTTCTATGCGATCCTAGTACAACTGTTATGTAGTGATGAGTTAGTCTAAAAACAATTTATTTAATGAAAATTATCTTTAAATCTAACAAAAATTAACTTTCATTTGCATGTTTGTTTTGGATACTTACGTAGAATCCCAGAGACACGAATCACTTACTAACACCCAAGTAAAGTTGACTAAAACTCCAGTACATCTATAATCCCCTTCAACAAACACCTTAGCAATCCAAGGCCATGTGTAATTACTAACAGATTCTGTTTCTCGCAAGAACATATTGTTATCATCAGACTCGTCAAAGTTAGTAAAGAGTGAATCGTCACAGAAAACATACAATGATTTGCAAGTTTTTGTAATATTTGGTACACACTGTTCTTTTATTACTTGAGGCTCTTTTATAATAGTGTGTCGGGTTGTATCATTTTCCTCACTTTCTTGCCTGTAGGCGAAGTGTATAGGAACTCGTTCCAAAGTATCTCGCCGGTTTCTTTTGTTATGAATACTACGTGCCATGATTTCATCTCCTTTGAGATTTATGTATTTTACGTTGTAGTTATTTGCGGAGCTGCAAAGGAACTTCGTTTAAATTATAAATAATACAAATAATAAATCTATATTAATAAAGCTGAAGAGTTTGTTTGTTTGTTTGAACGCTATAAACTAAGGATCTACTGGTTGGAACTGAAAAATTCTTATTGTGTTGGATAGTACATTTATTGAGGAAGGCTTTAGGTTATATACCATCACGCTACAACTAATAGGAGTAGAGCACAAATGAAAAAAAAATAAAAAACGGGAAACGATATTCCTTATTAAGAGCTTCCGTTGCGTGTGCTGCGAAAATGGTTAAAGTTAAGCAAATATCATGTATGAAAGAACTGTTTCTCTTTAAAAGTTCTTTAAAAAAAGTCCGCGACAGCATATATCTATCTATTAAGATTGACTCACTGTAACCATTTTTTACTATTGAAATGTTAGGTTAAATAGAATTCTTTTTTGCGAAGCTTATTTAACCCATATGATATTAATCTATATCTAAATAAATGTGTTTGGTAGAACGGAAAAATATAGAATAGTTGTGCCTTTTACTCTATACAGTGTGATTCTTTATAATGTGCACATATCGAAATGAGGGAATCTATGCTTAATTTTATCGATGGAAAAAATATTTAAAAAAATCTAAATATTTTTTAATATTTTTTATGGAATTTACAAAAATGTTGTCCGCTGTTGTGACCCCAATGTAAACAAAACGGTGTAACTTTTAAACTAAATTATCTATCGCGATGAAACAATTTTATGTAAAAAGTTATGAAAAAAAAAAGTTTTTTTGATCAAAAAACGTGTTTATTTTCAATTGAGGGTAGTTTTTTTTCACAATTTTCATTTTACGAGGACGCCTAATTGCTTCCAATCATTATGGAGTTTGTTTCATCGCGATAGATAATTTAGTTTAAAAGTTACACCGTTTTGTTTACACTGGGGTCACAGTAGCAGACAAAATTTTTAAAAATTCCATATAAAATATTAAAAAATATTTAGATTTTTTTTAATAATTTTTCCGTCGATAAAATTAAGCATAGATTCCCCCATTTCGATATGTGCACATTATAAAGAATCACACTGTATAGTTTAAACAAATATCTTAGAAGATATCGCAATGTAAAAACGTCCGCGAGACAAAATAATTACGCGGTCCTCGCGTCCCAATGTAGATACGTGGAGATTCAAGCCTCCGGGAAATTAAAATTCAAAATATTTATTGCACCATAATATTTACAAGGTGTTATTGTATATTATTTTGTGAGCAGTGGTGGCCCATTGGTGGCGGCCCCGACTTACGAACAGTTGGTCGTGGGTTCGAACCCAGGCAGGCGCATTACTTTGTGTAATTTATTTCATCACCACTGCTCTCATAACGGTGAAGGAAAACATCGTGAGGAAACCAGCATATCTTAGAACCTAAAATTCGAAGATATGTGACATCTACCAATCCGCACTGGGCCCGCGTGGTGGATTATAGCCCATCCAACTCTTAGAGAGGAGGCCTGAGTCCCTGCAGTGGGAACAATATAGGCTGATGATGATGATGATGATAACTGTTTATTTAACAGTAAGATATAGGTTTTTATGGATTATTGAGATGCAGACAAAGTTGCGTGGAGCTAGTGTTGAATAAAAATAACTACATTGAAATTAAACATTGCAAAAGATATAATCAAACTTGTGAATTCATACAGCTGGGACTATATGAATTCACAAGTTTGATTATTATCTTGCAAACATTTCATACGCTTCCTTACTATGATCAAGTTAACCGTAGTTCAGTATTAGTGTTGGTAGTCGGCACGTTAAATGTATACCTAATTCTATTACCAGAATAAACATAGATGTTTTCTTCAGAACACTAAAACTATCAAAAAAAAGGAACACTATTCTCACCTGAATCCTAAATAGCGGCAAATATGCGTTGCTGCTTCGTCTTGCTGTTCAGGTGACAACTGGTCGTCACAAACTACGTGCCAATCATTGAAGTGTCTTTTCGTCAGATATCCTTGTAAGTTTACCGTCGGTCTGCCATCCAAGTCGAATTCCATTTCATTGCCGTTTGTTAATGCAACTAAAATGTATTGATTACTTGTGGCTGTCTTAAATTTAAGTTGAATAGCGAGTCAGTGGCGAGGCGTGAAGTATAAGTAGGGGTAAAGCATTTTTTTCTATTTATTTTAGTTTTTTTTCTATTTGTTAAACATCATTTTTACCCGACTGCGGCGAAGCCCAAAATGGTTATGTGTTTGTCGTGTATGTATGTATGTTATATATAATATTTCCTTTGCTTTGTTCTGTCATAACTCCTAAACGGATGAAGGGATTTAAATAAAATATACTCGTACGTCGCGCGTCGTGAGATTCGTCATATCGAGGATTTAAAAAACAGAAAAACTTTTACCTTTGAGTAGGGTTTTAAAAGGAAATTACACAAATATATGACACTTATATGTTTAAAAGAAATTCCAAGTCACAAAACCTATAAACAAACACAAAAGATAAATCATCTGCGAAGAATTTTACGGGACCTACGAAAGAACAAACACAAAATAACTAAAAAGTTGGAAATAAAAAAAAGTATTTAAAAAAATTTAAAAACCCGACTGAAAAAGCTGAAAAGCAAAAAACGAGCACATTTTAAATTAAACAAAATTTGGAAGCAGGCAGGGTCCTTTCTATTTTCATGTCATAATGTAATATTCAACAGATGCGAATACTTGAATAATTTCATAAAAAAACACGAAACACATAAGTGCATATAAATTTGATGATTACGCTTGATTTCCCTGGGATTTCATCATCAGATCTTAACATGGTGACAATGAGACCACCTCGGGAGGTTATTCTTTCGAATAAAAAAAAATGAAAATCGGTTCATAAATGACGGAGATAAGACGTTTCTCCCCTATAAAGGGTGTAAAAGTACCCTTAACGCAAACGAAAGGCACTTGCTCTCCCTACATCTGCGATCATTTTTTTTGTTCTAGACCATACCTGGGAACCCCCTAGTTACGGAGATACTGGGGGTCGAAGTTCCAAACTTTTCACAACTGTTTTTGTAAATACTACTTTTTCAGGTTATAACTATACTTAAATTACCTCCATGACCTGTTTACTATTCAAAGCATCTACTAGCACAATTTGTAAGAGTGTTACATTGAGTTTTACCATAAAATGTGATTTTTGATCCTAAAACAAAAAGTCGTTTCCCAGCAAAATGTTTTGCTTAGGGTACTTAGTTTGATGTACAGAATACTTGGTTGACGTTTGCGTGAAGGGTTCATTTACACCCTGTATAGTCTCGATTCCTGCCCGTTGTAACTCGATAATATGCGGCTTACCGAGTGCCCTACAAAACCGTGCTAAGAATCGCGATGTCACGTGGTCCAATTTTGTACGAATTTAGTTCTGAATTCTGACACCCAAGCACCGGGTTATTTAGCGCTAGCTGTTGCTTTCTTTGTTGACATGAAAAATGTTGGCATTTTTGTACTAATTTAATCTTATGATGCATTAAATATTTTTATCCACAGATCTGTAATATACTATTGGTTTTTTATCCTTTTTGTTTGCTTAATTTTCAGAAGGGAAGCCGGGCTTATAGGCACGCCTCGTCACAGATAGCGAGATCAATTTAAGAAGCTTGAGTTGTTCCAAAACGTCCCTTGTAGATGATACCGCATTTAAGTTTTTATTATCCGGTACTTGTAGGTATTGACGGTGAGCAACTTAACTTTCTACCTAATTCATGTAAATGTTAGTGTTCGTTCGTGCTTGCCAACGTCAAAAGAATCTTGTGAACGGTAGGTACTCTAGAGGTAGTACCGAGCTTTTAGAAGAAATAATTATACAGAGACAACTGAGTATTTTTATTTTGTTACCTCCTCCAAAAACGTAAAAAAGAATACTCACAGCAGTTAAGTTCATCTTCTCCTTGTGGACATTCTGCTTTTCCATCGCACACATGTTTCTCGGGTAAGCAAATTCGACTCTTTTTGCACAAGAAATGCTCTTCTGGACAACTAACTGAAATATGAGATTATATGATAAAATATTTTAGGAACGAAAAAGGAAGTCGTCAAGTTCTTGGCGTACCTACTAGTTGAAGGTTTTATTTCCAAAATACTTACAGCACTCGGATTCGTCCTGACCATCTGCACAGTCTACAACTCCGTCACAAATTAGCTTCTCGTCGAATGTAAATAAAAAGTCCGTGCAGGTACAGTCCAGCTCATCAGTGCCATCTTCGCAGTCAGCTTTTCGGTCACAGCGGTTTTGATATGGTATTGTTTGTTCAATACTGTAAAAAGGTGTCATTTTATTTTTACCCGACTGCGGCGAAGCACAAAACACATAGCCCTCCGTTATGTGTTTGACGTGTATGTATGTATGTCTGTTTCTTTGTTCCCTCATAACTCCTAAACGTATGCTCGGATCTGAATAAAATATACGTCGTTAGATTCGTCTTAATGGCGAGTGTCAATGGCTACATTAAAATTAAAAAAAAAAACAAAAAATGTGGATTTTAGGGGCCATATCCATTTTTTTTCCATTTTCATCAAAATGAAGAATTTTAAAAGGAATTTACAAAAATTTATAACACTTATATGTTTAAAAGAAATTAAAAGTGACAAATCCTATAATCAAACCCAAAGAACTAAAAAGTTGGAAATAAAAAAGTAAGTAGTTAAAATACTAAAAAAACCCAACTGGAAAAACTGAAAAGCAAAAACAAGCACATTTTAAATTAAACGAAACTGGGAAGCAGGCGGGGTCCATTCTATTTTCATTTTATAATTTAATATTCAAGAATGTAGAATTAAGTTCCTACAACCAACTTTACATTCATAAGTTTATAATATTTACTTACCGTCGACATTCGAATTCATTGGGGACACGGTGTTTTCTTCTTATTTTAGCTGGTTCGAGCTCGGAAAAAGCGATGTCTTCTATTTGATTCACCATCTCTGACTTATCTTTGAAGACTGTCGGCTTTTCTGTTGATAAATCTATGTGACTTAAAGTATCATTGATATCATCTTCTATAAGTTTGGTTCCTGTGGCTTCATGCTCAAGTACTGCTGAAGAGTTTGGAAGTAATTGTATGACAAGTCCAGATTTATTTTCAGCTTTATCATCGATATTGTTTTCTTGCATACTTTCTATTTGGTTTACAGGAGTCGTTGTTTCGGTTTTCTTGATATCTTCAAAAGAATCACTATCCATATTGACTGCTTCATTGATCAGCTTTTGGCCCTTCTCTTTTAATTGTTTTAGAGATTCTGAATCAAGAGGTTCTGAAAAATAATCCAAATTGATCATTTCTGTATCACCACGATTTGGAGAAGTAGTACCTGGAAGAGATAAACTTTTTGGATCTACTGTGGCCGTTTCTTCAGAACTGAACAAACTCTCTGGGCTTTCATTCGTAACTTCAAGAGTTGATGCATGTTCAAAATCTGGTTTCGTGGTATCAGTTGGTTTGTTGATTTGTGAATGATCACTAGGTTTATCTTTGTGTTCACTGTCTTGTTTTTTGATATCCCGATCTATAGGATTTTCCATTGTATTATTAGAGTCAAATTTTTCGTCAGCAGTCGGCTTTTCAGACTGTAGGTGATTCTCGTTATTTTCGAAGTCTTGTTTTTCGGCATCAGTTACTTTTTTGGACTGTAGGCTATCAATAGGAGTTTCCTTATTTTCAGAGTTTCGTTTTTCAGCATTATTTGATTCTTTCGACCGTGTGTTATCAAAAGGATTTTCCTCATTTTCAGAGTTAAGTGTTTCTTTTTTCTCAATTTGAAATTCTCGTTTTTCGTCATCAGAAAATTCTTTAGACAGTGTATGTTTAAACGAGTTTTCCTCACTTTTTTCAGCATCAGCCGATTCCTTAGACTGTGTGTTATTAATTGGATTTTCCTCATTTTCAGAGTCAACTGTTTTGGTATCAGTTGACTCTTTAGAATGTGTGGAATTAATAGGATTTTTCATATTTAAAACATCAAGTTTTTCCTTATTAGACGATTCTGATTGTAGGTCAAGATTTTTACTTATTTGATTACTCGTACTGTTACTATCGATTGAATCAATAGTTTCTTCATTATCAGACTGAGATGTTGAGTTATCCTCATCTGAAAGCATCTTAGATGGTGTTGTATCTACTTGAATTTTGTCACTGCTTGACGTTAAATTTGTTTGCGTTTGTACTTCCTTTGATTCAGGTAGATCTTCTGATGAACTCTTTGGATCTACAAATATACTATCTTCAAGCGTAGATACTGTTCTAGTAAATTCACATTTAGTTTCATCTTCTCCAGTTAAGCAATCTACAATTTTATCACATCTTCTTTTCATTGGCAGACATTTTGAAATTCCTGTTTCACATTTGAATCCAGGACACTCTTGTAACGGTTGAAATTTAGGCAAAATTTTGGTTGCTGAAATGAAACAAAATGATAATGAGAAAGACGCGTAATAGAAAAAAAATGTCAACGAGAAGAATTAAAAATCCAACTCACATATGTGATATTTAATCCATTTTACGAAGAGACTGACTCGCGTATAGACACCAGGCTCATCTTTACGAGCGCACCCATCTCCATGACTTACGATGCCTGCCATATACCATTGTTGAGAATTCAAAGGGTTTCTGCACAAAAGCGGTCCTCCACTATCACCCTGAAATAACCCAACGCGACGTCTGTAGGCTGTGATTTACAAGGTGTGTTATTCAAAGAGAGACTTTATAAGTTTTATCATGAATATACATATTTCAATGCAAAATATATGTTATGTGTAATGTGAGTTTCCTGTCTGGCTGTCATTTGTGTATCTTTCACAGTCGTTACAGGTAGGCAGTGGCCTCAAAGTTTAATAACCAATCTTACCAAGAGGTATTGTAATACCTATGGTAATAACCAAGGGTCAGATGCAGTCGCTCCATGTAAAATACTGTTATTCAGATGCTTCCAGTTAGACTGGAAACTGACCACAACATAGTCGGAAAAAGCTAAGCAGAAGCGTAGCAAAACAAATTGTTTATTAAAAAAAGTGTAGACAAACAGTATTTGTTTATGGGTATCTAAACAATGGTTTTCCTTCTCTGAAAACGAGTGTTTCTCACCTTATATGAACCTAATTCATTAGTATAGAAAAAAAGTTGACAGTAGGTCCAAACTAGGTGAGGGCACCTCGTGACAGACGATAATGAAAATTGTTAGATGAGGCTAAAAATCACAATATGTCTCGAATTTCGGTGTGCGTTACTATGCCATAAGTCAACACACACCGAAATTCAAGACTTAGTGTGACTATTTTTAATCTTCGTTTTGAAATAAAAGGCTTTATTATTATTATAATTAGTATGGGAATGGTTTTTTACCTGGCACGCATCCCTTCCACCTTCGACTAAACCTGCACAGATCTCGTTGCCAGCCCGATCTTCCCTGTGTTTACAGTCTCCCCAAATGGGCACTTCTACTTCTCGCATATGGTCAGCTGAAACATCGGAAGAAAACGTATGCTTTGAAAACAATATCAAAAACTTTTTTTTATCTAGTTTTTGTTTTTAACTTATTAACATTTACGCAGAGAAGCGGTTTAGAGGTATGCGGTGGCCCAGTGGTGGCGTCCCCGACTGACGAACAGTAGATCGTGGGTTCGTACCCAGGCAGGCAAATTACTTTGTGTAATTTATTTCAGCACCGCTGCTCTCAAAGCGGTGAAGGAAAACATCGTGAGGAAACCGGCATTTCTTAGAACCAAAAATTTCGAAGACTTTTGACATCCACCAATCCGCACTGGGCCCGCGTGGTAGATTAAAGCCCATTCCCTCTCAAAGAGAGGAGGCCTGTGTCCCAGCAGTGGTAACATTAATAAGCTGTTGATGATGATAGGAATAAATGGTGACCCATACCTATATAAATGAGAGGAAGACCAAAGAAAAGGTAGATGACTTTGTGAGGAATGATAATTATGAAGGAAAAAAGAGTAAATTATAGCGTGACGATTGACCGAGGAGAAAGAAAGAAGTTATTACATATTATTATTTACGATTTTTATATATTTATAGGAACTGACAACTTCACCGTATCTTTTACCTGCATGAAAGTTTTTTTTTTCGCAATTTGTAATAATAAATAACTCTTCTATAATTTTTATTGAAATAAATTAAGTCAGTACTTACGATCTGGCCCATGTTCTGTAGTAGCTCCCCAACCAACAGACGTACATATTGTGCCAGGTGGAGGTCCCCAAAGCCAATCAGGTCCGGCCGTATCGGGTCCCGGTAAACATATCGGTCGAACCCAACGACTAAACTGAATGGTGGGTTCGACTTTCAGTAGAGAAAGATCGTTTTTCATGTCAGTCTGACTGTAATGTGGATTGACTATGACATGTGTGACTTTGTGACTTTGCTCTTGTGGCGAGAAAGAAAAACGACGTAGCATTCCCACTTGTACTTCGTAGTAATGGTACCAGAATCTGTGAATTACACACTGTTTGAAGCTTTCACGGTTTATTATAACTAATCTTAAACCGTCAATTGGGTATTAGACACAAAATAAATCATATAAATCATATAAATAGATAAATCTCCTAAAACAAGAAAAAAATATATGACTAATATTTTTTTATATAAGACACATATTTTTTCTTGTTTTACGTAAATAAAAAATAAAGACACACATTCCAGTTCTATACTCATGATCTTTAACGGATTTTATCTTTGTCAATTTTTATTCATTTTATAAAACAAAAAAACACGTATTCAATATTTTTCAATAATCTAACTGACGGACTAAACAGAATCAAATTTTATTAGTCTGGAAAGTACCCAATTACAGGATATCTCCCATTCACCCGCATTCTCTAGTCAGCATGAAGCTTGCAACAGCATCAAAATATCTGGAGCTCATATTAATTGATAAAAACATTGAAGATCAGTTGATTAGTTGATAATTGTAAAAAAAAGAGCAGTCTGCATACAGCCAGTTCCCAGCATTATCTGAACGCTTTTTTTTGAGGTTAGGAAATCATCAAATGTGTCCTCCCGCTCTGGGCAGAGCAGTAGAGGGGTGTGTCAGACATCTACTGACTAAAAACCACCCATGTTCCTTCTTAGCCCTTTGTGCCGAGGCCGCGGTATCTCTTTCGAACAGCCCAGACGGGTGTCGGCCCTTGCAATGTTGCTGACATCTCTTTGAGATCGCGCGTAGAACACTAACGCGCCCTCTACACGGCCTGTCGTCATCATAAGACGGACGGACGGTGAGTAGTGGGCTGGCTCGCCGTCCGTCCGTTCCACTACTCACCGTCCAGACAGTAAGTGGTGTGAGAAAATGGGTCATATTATGCTGGGCACTGACTGTACTATACTATGCAGACAATGGTTATAATATTAATTAAGATTTACTACGCCTGTAATCCCCTAGGTTAGGCAGAGGTGTTCTTAATAGTACACCTACCTCGCCAGTTATGCTTAAGCCCCATGTGACAGGGGTCAAGCTCGAATATTATCAAAGAAAAATCTTTAATAATATTCGCTTAGCCCAGGAATTGAACCCAGGATCTCATTCTCGACCATAGGGGATCGAACAAAAAAAACTAATTAGTCCGTCAGATAGATTTCCAAAAAATATTGATCACATTTTTTTCTTTTTTCACATAAACTAAAAATGAAGACAGTGCTTCGAAAACTCGTGAACTCCTCGAAGACGTCACATGTGAGTACATTTTTTACCTACAAATGACGTCACAACCCCCTACTCATGATCTTTGGGGAGTTGTATCTCCGTATTTTTTTATTAATTTGCTAAAAGAAAAAAACACGTACCTACCTAATATTTTTCGACTATCTAACTGACGGACTAATTAGAATCAAATTTTTTTTTCCAAGTCCGATTCCCTATTGCGATTGCAATTACTAGACCAAGAAGGTAATCAAAGATCAAGATTTACTAGTAAATATTATAATTACTTATGAACACAATGAGCAGCAGATACCACCCAACTATGTGTGATAACGACTCCCCCGCAATGGAACATGCCATTCCTGTATACAGCAACCATCCAAGGCCATGCAGCCGGTTGACTTGGTTTCCCCCCAACCACTCTGCTCTCCGTTCTTTTATTCCTCAATGTATCAAAGTAATCCCTTTTCAATCTTTCGGATTTAACTTCGTAATTTGTCTTAGTACCGGTATCGCCAACATCCCTTTTCAAGCGGTTGCCGTAAAACATCAAAGGGTAAGGGTTATTACGAAGAAATCTTTTGTTACGCCCAAACAGATGACTCTCAATCGCGGCGTTCTATAAATAAATAAAAAAGCTTTACAGTAATGATCGATTCTTTTGTGAAATATCTGATTCACTTGTAGATATATATAGTAAAGACGTCGATTTACTTGTAATAATATTTTCTTGTATATTGTACCAAAAATATATCTTTTTGCGCTAGCGTTTGTATTATTCTACCATAACAAAATTAATCCAGACATCTTTGTGCGAGATAAATTCCATTTTCGTCGACCTATTTTCGTTTCCGAAAATAGTTTATGAAGCGAAAACTAGTTTCTTCCAAAATTCAATTGTACTTAAGTGCATTACCTCTTTAAGTAGCTGTGAAGTGGACTGAACTCTCGTTCCGCATAACAAGTCGGGGCATGTGACATATACGGCTGAAGAGTTCATACACGTGTCACTGGTTTGTATCAAACCACCAGGACCTGTATTTAGGTAATCGATCTTCATCATCGGATCTATTGGAACTATCTGGATGAAAGGAGGCCTAAAAAAAAATTGGAACGTAAAGATTTCTTTAAAATATAAATAAACAGGGTGTAAACGGATCCTTCTAGAAGCCGACCACCAAGCATTTTGTATTACCGGTAAACTTTTTGCGGAAGGGCTCAATGTATCGAACTCAGAACACAGTGCCGATGAATGCATTGAATAGTACGGGGATCGCGAAGTTATTAATAAACGTATAACATTTTTGAATACAAGTTATAAAAAAATACTTGTAAAAACTCTTTGATCCTCGATATTTCTGTAACTAAATATAAGGTTCCCTAGTATGGTCCCAACAGATATAACTTTGAAATGCTGGAAACGTGTGCGAGTGTAAAAAACAAACCCTCATCAATTATAGGTACCTGATTATGAGACCTGTTTCTCTCCGACAAGCATCATGAGCCCACATATATGGATTCTTGCAAACTGCATACCAGTCTCCTTTAAAATTTCTATGCAGAAATCCTTCGGTATTTGAAATGGCAAACAACTGAAAAAGAATTACCGATTCGTTGAAAAAAATATAGATCATAAATAAATAATAACGTTAATGGAAACCCAGTTTTATTGTTAACTCAATTTTATTATTCTTGTTTTCAGAGTTTTATTTGGAAAACCAAAAGTTTGCAAATAACACAGCTTTATTTTAGTCAGTAGGGGTTTTTATATCCATGTTTATTTATTATCAGATCGGCACTGACGTGGAGTTTAAATCATGACGTCGCCGATTGATTGAAACAGAAGAGAGTCTAATGCAATTTCGGGTCCAGAAAGTGAAGTGAAATTGGTGTGTCCGTCACAGTTCATCAGAACAGTAGGTGACGGGTGACGGACAGTATTTGAAGTGGAAAAAAGTTTGTTTCATGCTGCGAAAAGGTTTAAAAATAGAATAGACCAGTGAGGGATAAGTCTATTTGAATGTCTCAAATAGACTTTCGCCTAACTCGGTGTAATAATTTTCAAAGCCGAATTTAGGCCAATACAAGGGTGATATATTGTACTATCAAAATCAGAGTAAGTAGTAAATTATCGGTAAAACAATATACCGGAGACACTTACTGGTTTCTTTAGAAGACTTGGAGCCAGCATGTTGCATTCAACTTCATCCTTGTGGTTAGGACAGTCCACGACATTATTGCACCTCTGCTCTTTGGTGAAACAAGTGCTGTGTGAGTTTATATCCAAATCCTCACAACTGAACATAGTTTCACTGCAACCTGAAATACATACTCGTATTAAAAGGTAAGTCTAAAAACACTCTTTTTTACTAGACATGCCGCGTAGTTGGAACGAAATTAATCTACGCGTTAAATATAACGCTTATCAAGTGCTGTTATTGTTGGACTTGCATTTAATTTTGGCGTGCCGGTAATTTTCTTTCCAGGAACGGCAATATGTGCAAAATACCACATTCATAATTACGTACGACTGTATTACGTTAATAATGAGCAAGATATGATTTAATTTCAAAACACTATCAAGGTAGCGCAAAAAAAGAAGTAAAGAATTCAGATGTTATTTTACCATAACAGCCCATTTCATCCTCCCCAAAGGGACAATCGAAGTATCCATCGCAGAGTCGAGACTTATCGACCCTTTCCTTGCAAGTACAACTTGCTTCATCACTGACATCTATACAGTCCACGTTGCCATCACACCATTCCTTTTCGTCGATACAAGCATCTCCACTGAGGCAAGGTAATGTGCCTGAAGGACAATCTGTTTCTCGTGACGAATTTGAAGCGCGTGGGTTGGCTGTGGTTACTGATCTGTGGGAAGTGCAAGAACAATGAGATAATTTTTCTTTTAAGATTATTAACTCGATTTAGATGGAATGGGTTAACCAAATAAGGCCTAAAATTGTATGGAGATAAATACATACACGCCCCATGTACGAGGCGTTTCGTATACCAGTTGCACACTAAGTCTTTACTGCAATAACACACTGCAACGAATGAAATACGCGTACATGAACCCTAAAAACATAAACCCCTTTTTTAAGCAGCCGTTTAAAAATACAACATTGCTACAAAATATATTTTGATTTACTACATACACACACGTACATACCACATCCTACACACAACACTTACTTTGGCGTCGTCAAGAAACTCATAAATATATCAGCGTCTTGGGGATGAATTTTACGTCTCTGCAACTGTATGTCACGTTCTTGAAGGTACGGAGCGTGCATGGCGGGCGAGAAATACCTGCAACATTGCGAAAAAGTAAGTCATTATTTGTCTATGTGAAAACTACGTATTGTATAATAGTGTCTTTATAATATATGATGTACAAAGGTTATCGAAATTGAGAATCGCGTTACGGAACTCAAATGGAGTTGGACAGGACACCTAGCAGGGCGCAGTGATGACAGATGGACTAAGGCTGTCACCGAATGGCGTTCAAGAACTGGCAATAAAAGTGTGGGTCGTCCGGCGGCGAGATAGGTAGACGACGTAGTTGCCGTCGGGTACAAAACCTGGATAAGGCTGGCACAGGACCATAGCACAGCACCGTGGAGTTTGGCTCTTAAAAAGAGAGGCCTTAGCAGTGGGTGACTAAGGATGATAATGATGTTTATATGTACTAACATAAATATAATAGCATCTACCTGCAGTTTAGCCCGTGTTTAGTTTAGTAACTGTGCTACTGGGTTATTATAACTAGTATCAAAAGTACCCAATGTGTTAATCTAAGTTAAACACCATCTGTGTGGCAAATTCGTTCTCACAAGCTTTCGCATTTATAATAAAAAAAAGACAAATATAGTTTCGGCACCTGCTTTGAGGCAGCAATTGATGTTGCTCATGATGTGGAGATAAATATTCGGGAGACGGGTCGAACACTTCTGTAAAATAAAATAAATTCGTGAAAACTTTAAAGACAGGACAACTTAAAAGTAGTCCACAATAATTATGTTTTTTATTATACCAACCTTTTGCACGGGGATAGTTTTGATTAAACATACGTGCTAGTAGACAAGTTTCAGAAAGGTGCTGAGGAGAAACCGAGTGAGAATGCGGTAGTAGTTCTGGACTAGTGTACGGGTTGGCATCTCTTGCTTCCATATGTATCGCAGGAATCGATTCTAAAATGCTATCGAGGTTCATGTTAGGTAATGCTTCGCGTTTAGTTAAATCTGTAGGAGCAGCATCATTTTGTTTTGATTTGGCATCATCAGTGTGTCCATCATTAACTTTCAATTTTATTCTAGACGGATTGTCTTTAGCTTTGCTTTTATCATTGTTTTCTACTATCGCTTTCAATTTAGTCACAAAATCTTTGCAGATTTCCTGTTTTTCTTCAGTATTGCATATAACGTCGTGTTTTAAAATAATTTCTCTAGCTTTTTGTAGTTGTTCATCATTTAAATTTAAATTATCATCAGTTTCAGTCGGTGACACGGGTGGGGTGTTTGCGTGCCTTTTTTTTCTTCTGGCTCTTGGTTCTGATGTTAACTTTTGATCACCAGTTTCATTCTTTACTTGCAGAAATATTTCCATATTGTGAACTGTCACGTTTGGAATTTCATTATTTCCCGTGAGAATAATTATTTCAGTTTTACCTGCGTTATCTGTAAATCAAATACATTAGGAATGTCGACTAATTTAAAAAAAAAATACGATTCTCTAGTCCGTTGCTTAGATTATCGAAAAATATTGTATACGTTTGTTTTTTGCTTCATCAATATAATAAAAATTGACGAAGATAAAACGAATCAAAGATGAAAGAGAGATGAAAAAGAGAGTGGGTGGTTGTAACATCAAATTTAAAAAAAAAATTACGTAAATGTGTCATTACAAGAGTTTTCAAAAAATGTACGCATTTTTTTTAATCTATCTGACGCGGACGGACTAATTAGAATTTTTTTTCGTCTACTGTATTAAAATAAAAGTCGTTACAACCCATTTAAGCTGAAGAAAAGGACGTTATTTCATACGTTGCTTATCACAAGGATTTTCTCCTGTATTGTCCTGTTTGCTCAGTGCGGAGATCGAACTCGCGACACGCAAATAAGCCCATTACTAAGCTAATTATGTAATTTCAGTTCAAAACTTTCTCTTACCATAGGTATCTGATAATCTTGATAGTAGGACATAAGTTCCTACCCCAAAAGCTGTTAGTAATAACAGCATAACTAGTTTATGTAACGTGGGGAGTAAACATTTGTACAGTCCACTATTATCACGGGCTGAAAAAAATTATGAATATTATTAATACATAATCAAAACTATGGAGCGCAGCGACCAAAGAGAAAGAAAGTAAGAGAAAATATATTTTGTTACACAAGGTGTAAACGTACCCTTCACTAAGCTGTCAACCATTATGCACATCAATCACCTCGCCAAAATTATTGCTGGGCAACATCTTTCTTTTTTGGGATGAAAAATCACATTTCACGGTATAACTTAATATTGCACTCTTAAACATTGTACTAGTGGATGCTTTGAAAAGTAAACGGCTAATTTAAGTAAAGTTAAAAACACCTCTGAAAAATTTGGAACTTTGCCCCAGATGTCTTTGAAACTAGAGGGTTTCCAGGTATGGTCCAAAACAAAAATAAATATTGCATTTATCCCCATAAATGCAATATTTATTTTTGTTTTGGACAAAAACAAGTGCCTTTTGGTTTTTATGACAAGCATATCATATGAAAAAAAGACAATAAACATACAAAGCATTATAAATATTAAATAAACAATATAAAATAATAATTTAATTAATTATTAATATTGTTATATTTATAAATAAAACAGGACGGAACGTTCCAAAACAAAAGTTAACACATCTCTTAGCAAGATGCTGTGCTATGCGGCACCACAGCACAGCGCTAATTTTCAGTAGTCAAGTCAGACGAAGAGAAGTTCTAGACCTGAATTATACTTACTATTATTTTCTGATGGCTCTGCCAACTCCATCGGTGGAAGGCCCAACTGGTCCCAACGTTCTTTCAATTTATTTTCACTGGTCATCTGAAATCGTGTGCGATATTATAAATAGATATTCACGTACAGTCAGTACCCAGTATTACATGACCCCATCTCCTCACACTACTTGCCCTCTTCTTTATACGAAGCGTTAGATAGTGCCGGGCACTGACGTTACATATGAATTGTGCAAACTCAGCTCAGCATCAGTAAGCAGGTCGTCTTACTGTAGAAGTAATAGTATATTACGGCGCGAGCATGGTGGCTTTTTTTTAAATTGACTCACATCGACCTTAGAACGTAAATTTCCTTTGGTGCCCGTTTTTTTTTTTGCAGAAGAGTGTATATACCAAAACTTGGGTCTCATAGCTTGTAGTACGTATAAAAATCCTTTAATACCATTCAACCAATACAATGTCTATGCTATCACTAAAATGTCGTTTTGTAACATTATATAGGATAAATATATTGCTTCTCTCCACGGCAAGTAATCGACATTACTATATTAAATGTCCATCGTATTTCGTTGCTGTCATACATCGCGATAATAAAATGGAGATCAAGTCGTGTGGGACGCACCCAATATTAGTAATGGTACATCAAATTAAAGGTCCTTACCCCTAGTATTGGTCACACAATACAAAAAGCAGGAAAATGATTCGCAGTTTAATGGTCTTACTGCCGCACTCAGAGACGTTTTAATTAAGTCATCACTTAAGAAAGATTTTGACACTTAAGTGAAATGTTTAACATTCAAATCTTTGCTAAGTGACGATTTAAGTAATGATTAAACATCTCTACGTGCTGCAGTCAGAGACATTCAATGATTACTTAAGCCTTAGTAAAGATTTGACATACAAAACCTTCACTGTGTCACTAAATCATTACTATACTATGATGTTTTAATCATTAAATGCCTTTGAGTACGGCACTTATAGTCTTTTCTAACTTAACAAACAGATGTTTTAGATTTCCTCCGTGGAGGTCCAAAATCAATTAGTGACCGTCAAACGTTACTCATTTAATTAATAGTAGAAAAGCAGCGTATAAACATTGTAATGTTTCAGACGTAGCATACATAAAATAAGTTTAAACACGTCATTAGCCAGATGATCTTCCACAAAGGTTCAAAAGATCAAAACCAAAATACACTCAACTGTGTACATAATTTGCAAGAACATCAACTGCAAGTTCATAATATTATAAGTAGTTCCTCGTCCTCACAATTATGCACTCAAAACTTCGCCGGGATAGGGAATCGAATTTCCGCGTACGAGGCAATGTAACTTTGATAAATACTCTGGAATGTAGGCATTTTTCTACTTAAAATCTGTACATATTTACAAAAGTGCTTGTGGATTTTTGGATAGATTTAAATAAGATGTATGTAACATCAGCTACAGACTTCTAGTGTTCGATTCCGAAGTTGAACAAAGTGCCATTGGGTTTCACCTTCAGGATTTTTTCAGTAGCGGCTACAGAGTCTGGATTTATTTATACCCAGCTGATGGAAATATACTCGTCCCCTATTTCATGGAACTTAATTGGCAAAATCTGGTTGTAGGTACTATACTAGGTACACCTACTTTTAACCCTTTGGGGACTGCAGGCGTGATGTTATATATGTTATATTATCATTAGTAACAAATTCACTGCATGAAAAGGTGTTTCTGAAATTAAATGTCATTTTAATTGAAGTTATTACGTAGCTTTAGTTGAGATTATCTTTGCATTTTTTCTTTATAATAAAATTTTCACAGTCAATTCACAAAGCACCCTATTCTTTGCCATTCTAACGAAGCTGCTATCGGCCAGTACGTACCCTTCATTACAACTCAAAACTTTTTTTTAAAGCCAGGATCAAAAACAAACTGCTAGCCATGTTTCCAACTAATCTTTTGTAACGAAGTGTCAATTAAATGAAACGTAATTAATATTATTTATAGAACAATAGCTAATGCCCGCGGCTTCGCTCCCCGTTATCGCGACCGATGTCGGCTATCGCGCCCAAAAGTAATATTTTCACCCCCCCCCCCTTTCAACCCCTTACAACCTTTTTTTCGTATTAAAAAGTATCCCATGTTCTTTTTCAGGTTTAAGAGTATCTGTGTTCTAAATTTAATTTAAATCAGTTTAGTAGTTTTGGCGTGAAAGCGCGACAGACAGACAGAGTTACTTTCGCATTTATAATATCAGTTTAGTATATATTATAAATAGCACTCTGGTTACATTATCTTTGTCTCGCTTCCTAACAAACACAGATATTGATTTACCCATATACCTATAAATTTTATACTTATGGTTGATGCGACAAAGTAGCCTGCGAAATTCGTCTTTTTGCAATTTTCCGATCAGTGTCAGGTTGTATGTTAAATAAAATAGGATTTGTGACCATAACAAATGTGACTTTACAGAGTTATAATGATTATCATCACCAAAACAACCCTCTCAGTTTATATTACTTCCTTGAGGGACTATAATTAAGTTGATGAATAGGGCCAGATTTATTGAACATACGACCCGACACTTGCCAACAGATTGCAAAAACGTTAGAAAATTTCAAGAGTGGGGCAACGTTTTTTAAAAAAAAAACTCCTGACCCTTGAGAAGTAGTCCCTTTATCTATATCTGTGTACATAGTGTTATAAATAAGTTCACAAACTGACTGCGCTAAAATATAATTTCTGCTTTGGTTAATTTATGACAGATTTCTGTTATGAGCTAATCGACAGTCTTATTTCTGGGTCGGCAGATATAACTTTTGCAACGTGAGCAAATTTCAGTGGGCGAAAAGTCACAAGCGTAGGAGTAAAACACTCAAAGGTTTCTATATGCGTGGGATTAATTATATAACGCAGTCATAGAAGAAGAATATTTTTTGTCGTTATAGTTAATATTCAAGTCCCTTATGAATACTAAACTGTGAACTTTATTTTCCTAAAGGTACTGCATTTAGTCTAAAACAAGATTTAGTTTCATTATCATCTGCCTAGATTTTTCCCAGCTCTATTGGAGTCAGCTTCCAGTCTAAGCGGATGCAGCTGAATACCAGTATTTTCTATGGAGCGACGATCTACCTGACCTCCACCACCCACTGATAACTTGATAAATATTACCCCTCGGTAAGACTGCTTGTCCGACTTGCGGGCTACTGACTGTCAGCTATTACTTTCAAACATTTACAATTTACAGCTGACACCAACGATTAGCGTGCCTTCCGAGTCACGGAGAAAACTCGGAAATTAATGGGTGGTCACCCAACAACAGACCAATCAAAGAAAGCGCGGCTTAACGTGAAGATTAATCCCAGTCGTTTATATTATCTAGCCATCAAGCGTTGATAATTTCATAATACCTTAGTCAAAAAGTTTCCTAATTAACCAAAACTTTAATACACAAAAACAGGGTGAGATTGATGATCATTAATCAGTTCTTCTTCTTATCGTGAGGGCAGTAGGTAAGGTCTAAAGACCCCACATACCCTAGTGTCAGAGTTTCTAAACTGCCTCAAAGGCCTTTGACATGGTTTGACGACCGCCATTTGGCGGCCGGGACCACCGGCTTATACGTGTCTTCCAAAGCACGGAATCATCTTTTTATCAGACAATCAGGTGATTATAGCCTGCAATGTTCTAGCCAAACTGGAAACAACTTTACAAAGTATGCTTCCCGTGGGAATCGAACGAATCGAACGAATCGTGGGAATAGTAGGTTCGATTCCTACTGGGTCACTAGGCAAACACCTAAAACACTCAACCACGGAGTCACTCAATAGCTGTAAAGTATATTTATTAATTAAGTTTATCAGCAGTTTCTGTGTACCACATTTTTTGTGCATAAGTTTTTACTGTCTTGAATTTACACAGGCACAGTCAGCATTCAAAAAAACATACGATAACATAAGAATAAAAAACAAGTTTAGATAAATGCCGGTAAAGCTGTGGGCTCGCATATCACAAACCTGGAGCCCTTTTTTTACTCCTCCCGCACTGGGCAGAGTGGTAGGGAGTGTCAGACTTCTACTGACTAAAAACCACCCATGTTCCTTCTTAGCTTCTAGCCTTTTGTGTCGAGGCCGCGGTACCTCTTTCGAACAGCCCGCAGCTCCGGCGGAATGGCGTGATGCTTTGGACGGCTTTCTCGTTAATTGGCGAGAAAAGGTTTGCACCTTTTCTCGAAGGGATGCGTTTGCGAAGGGGATGCGTTTGCCCAGGAGTTGGAAAATTCAGACCAAGAAAAACAAAACAGAAAAATTCCAAGTACTCACGGTTTCCTATACTTAAGTAGTTTCACTCACAACACACGACAACACATTTCTTTGTAAAATAACAAAGTTTAATGTTACTACTACACACCACCGAGCGAGCGCATCCGGCACTGACTCACTGTGTCAGTTCGTACTTTACAAACTGCTGTTCAGCAGATTTCGGGTAGAATCACATTTGTGAGTTGACAGTTTTCGTTCTACGTAAACTTGTGGGTTTCAAGTGTAAGTTTTTTTTTTGTTTTTAAATGACGGGCGTACTTTTGACCTCAATCTTTCCCTAGGGGCAGAGATGAGATCGACGATGGGATGAGCTAGCCCAAAAGAAGTTATTGTTTTATACCTTTAATGAGATAAGTACGTGAGATTAACATAAAGTCGCTCCTGATATCCCAGAGGAGTATCTATAGGACTGTAGCCAGCACGTCAAGATACCTGAAACTGCCAAATTTGTACCCTTTCAAGTTTTAGATAGTTTCACTATGAAGAAATTCTACATTGTAGAATTTATTAAGGACCATCATGTCCAACAATGTGTATCAAGGACCAACAAAGGTCAAGAGGAAAAAAAAGTAGTTAAAAACCACAATCCGCATTTTTTCTTTGTTTTTTAATTTTAATGTAGCCAGTAACACTCGCGCCCTCAAGACGAATCTCACGACGTACGAGTATATTTTATTCAAATCCCTTCATCCGTTCAGGAGTTATGAGGGAACAAAGAAACATACATACATACATACACGATAAACACATAACACTCCTTTTGGGCTTCGCCGCAGGTGGTAAAATGCTAATGAACTGATTTTGACGAAACTTCTAAAGGACCATTCGGAAGTAGTTTAGAAAAGATTTTTTAAATCAGATTTTAATTTATGAGGTGACAAACACATAAAAAAATAAATGCTAACCGATTAAGAACCTCTTTCCTACTTTTCAAGTCGGTTAAAAGTACGCTTCAACTGGATTACAAGTTACGTTCTATGACCGTACATTATTCCTAACGACGCAGTGTCATCAAAACAATGCATGCACCTCAATACGATGACCCGATTATTTCGAAATGTTGATTACTTAATTTTTTTAAACATTTTGCATAAATTGTGTGCTTGCAAAAACATAACGAAAAAATAAAAAGACCGGTCTAGGCCATTCTTGTAGATTGTGCTGATTAGGTGTTTCTGTTCGTTCAAAATTCAAATAAGTATGTATTTATTGGGTGAGGCCGAAGAAAAATATGGAGGCATTGTGTGAGGAATGATATAGAAGAGAAAGGAGTAAATGCCACCGTGACATCTAACAGGGAAGAATTGAAAGACCCCAAATAGAATGGGATAAGGACAGGAGAATTATGATAATCAAATAACTTTGAATAACTTATACTTAATCTATTCATCACAGAATTTCGGATTCATGTACGTACTACGTATACCATAATTATCACTTCCTTCCCGTGCGTGCTAGACTAACTAGCATGTTTGATTTCAAAGATTTCATTGGCGGAATAAGAACTCTCACGATGAAGAACGATCACAGAATTTTGCAAAATACTGAAAACATTAAGATAAGCTCAATAATTCAAATAATCTACTCGTCGTATATAAAAATCAATGCCACTTTTCGTTGTAATTTTATAACTCAAGAACGGGCTCACCTATCCAAACCAAATGTTTAGGCTTTGTTCGGACTATTTAGTAGATGGTTAATGTGAAGTTTGCACAAAATCGGTCGAGCGGTTCTTCATTAATCATATTTTTTGGAACAAATGATTTTAATATATGGCGGATCATTTTGTTAATGGGGATTTATGGAATGGTTCAAAAACACAATTGGACCCGCTATGTGGCGCTGCTATTCGGGCAGGACGACTGCCAGGTCCGCTAGTTCTTTATTAATGTTGTGTTCAAAGTTAGCTCCTGTTCATCTTGGTTGCGTTACATAAGCTGATTTGAAAGTAAAAAGAAAATAGCTTCCATGGTTATAGCATGGCATGGCTATAGGTACAGAAGGACAATGTTTCATTCGTGAACACATTTGGTATCCTCCCTGACATGACTGAGATCACACATAGTTATCTCTTCACAGCCTCACTACAATAATTATTCCCTCTAAGAAATATGTCTTGTCTCAAAGTACCTATAAACATACCTACATAAACTCACCCCCTTTTCCCATGGGAGGCAAAAATCACAGAACGCCGACTGCTACGATCCTTAAATACTCCTTTTGCCTCGTTTACATTCATACATCTAGTCATACACGCACGCCGTTGCGAGTACTATGCACCTTTTCTTTCTGAAGATCGTCACCAATAAGGTCAGTGGATGTCTTTTTAGGGCGTCCCCTCCCGGCGTTGCCAATCACATCTGCCTTGTCAATAGGTACCTACCTTTCGTTTATCGACTTTCACTTATTTTCTCCACAGGACCAAACAATCTTAACATACTCTTTTCAATTTTTGTCACTACATCTTCTTTTCGGATATGGAAGTGTATAGGTACCTACTTACTTATTAGTTAGACGGACTCGATAATTTAGTGGCTGCATTGCGACTGGTCAGCATAAGGGTCTGGCAGTATTATTAGGTTTTTCCATCAGGAATTTCTCAATAGCAGTCACGGAAGCTGGATTTGTGCACGGTTGTTGGCAATGGGCTTGCCCTCTATTATATGAAACTGGAACATAACATTCTGAGATTACAGGCGTGATGTTATGATAGATTACATACTAGTTTTACTGCCGCACTCAGAGAGCTTTGATGATAACTTAGGCCATCACATTTTGACAGTTTTGTCATACAAAAGTCTGTCAAATCTTTACTAAGTGACAGCTCAAGTAATCATTAATTATCTCTGAGTACCGCATTTAATGTATCTGCGTAATCTTAAAAGTAGTAGCTGGCTGTAAAATAACTTGTTCGACCATTACATAAATCTACGTTTCGAAAAGGTGAATGGTTCTATTCTAGGATATCAAATAAGCTATGAAAAGGTCCAATACTTGCGACTAAAAATAAACTTTTTACACAACAGTAAGGTTCTTTCAATATCAAACCCTCTTCATGCTTCGCAAAACACATTATTCCACCAAGCATCGGTGCTAGTTGTCATAAAATATGAATATTAGCGACAGTGGTTGCTTCTTGCGGGTAGTTTGATACGCAATCTGACAGTTTGACAAACTTGAATTAGATCTGTTCGTTACTTTTGGAAATAAATAATTTTCGCGTCTCCTTTTCAAGATCTCTCGCCGTCTAGTCGACTCTTCGCGCGACCAGAGGGCTGGCTCTTTCTTTGGTCAAAGAATTAGCATTGCCATTCAACGTGGCAATGCTGCCAGTCTTCTGGGCACGTTCCCGGTTGTCAGCGGTGCGGAGGAGTACTAGGACGCCTTAGTGGTCGTTGTATATATTTGTAAGTATTCATCATCATCAGCCTATAGCAGTCCACTGCTGGACATAGGCCTCTCCAATTGCACGCCACTTTTCTCTGTCCTCGGCAACTCTCATCCAGCTGCTACCAGCCACCCTGCGAAGATCGTCGCTCCACCTAGCCTGAGGGCGTATTTGTAAGTATTAACTTTTAGTTTTAATTTGTAATTTCTATTTTTTGTATTTTGTTATACTTAACACAATATTTCAGTAATAAAAAAATACTATAATAAAAAAATCATTTTATTATTTTGTGGGAACATCACGGCGTCTTAATTGCGTGACAATCAATCGCTTTCATTATGTCATTCCAATATCGCCACTAGAATTTATAACATCACGCTTTTATTCCCCGAAGGCTGAGACAGAGGTGAACTTTATAGTGGTTGATGGCTATAAATGTGGGTCATTTATAGCCATCTACCGGGCACATATTCAAAATCAGTGGCTGCTAGTGAAAAATTCTTGTTGGAAAATCGTAATCACATTTTTCCCGTTCGCAGGCATCCAACCCAAGGCTTACTGCTCAGGGCCGCGGGTTGTACACTAGTTATCGCGGCCTCGACATAGAGGGCTAAGAAGGAACATGGTCGGTTTTTAGTCAGTAGAAGTCTGACACTCCCTTTCGCTCTGCCCAAGAGCGGGAGGGGTTATTCGATGATTTACCACCCGCCAAAAAAAAAAGGCTTACTGCTCAGCAGTTGCGCTTGCAACCACTAGACCAACGAGGCAGTCAATAAACAGTAACTTGGTGGGAAAAAGTTATCAAATGGGCAAATAATTTATAATAGTTAAATGAGTGTGAAATCTACACGAAAGTTAAACGTAATCAAGCTGCGGTTTCCAGCTTTGCCTCATAACTTAGGTTCCATTTATAGACGCCTAGGTTTGTTATCACTTACTAAGTTTATAATAGACTTGCTAAGAAACACGTATTTCAATATTGTTCTATGCAAAGGTGCGGTCATAGAACAAATCAATTAGCTGACAATCCGAGGCACATGTCCGCTCCATTAGTTAATTGATCTGTATCCCTTCACATCCCCTGTATACTCATAAGTAAGGCTCTGCTACGGAGAAAGCGGAGTGAATTGTGTGGGGGTGGTCAGCGGTCAGTCACCCATTATTACATGAAGAAATATGAACAATCACATCTGCTGCCATGAAATGCTGCCACACAGGCCTCCGCCTGTGTGGCAGCATTTCATGACTTAGAGGAGTCTAAGTGAGAGTGGTTGACAGTAATTACCCACCATGCGTCTTCAGTATTGGCTGGAAAGCATTACTTTTACCCGACTGCGGCGAAGCCCAAAAGGAGGGTTATGTGTTTGGCGTGTATGTATGTATGTATATATACATGTCCGTTTCTTTGTTGTCCTCATAACTCCTAAACCGATGAAGGGATTTAAATAAAATATACGTCGTTAGATGCGTCTTGATGGCGCGAGTGTCACTGGCTACATTGAAATTAAAAAAGAAAAGAAATTTGAGCATTTTGGGGGCCATATAGCGTATTTCAAAAAATAAAAAAAATCCATTACTATCGACTAGGGTATCAAAATGAAGGGTTTTAAAAGGAGATTACAAAAATATATGATACTTATATGTTTAAAATAAATTCAAAGTCACAAATCATATAAACAAACACAAAATTTAAATCATCTGCGAAGATTTTTATGCGACCAACGAAAGAACCGACACAAAAGAACTAAAAAGTTGGAAATAAAAAAAAGTAGTTAAAAAACTAAAAAACCCGACTGAAAACACTGAAAAGTAAAAAACAGGCACATTTTAAATTAATCAAAACTTGGAAGCAGGTGGGGTTCATTTGAATATTAAATGATGAAATGAAAATAGAATGGACCCCGCCTGCTTCCAAGTTTTGTTTAATTTAAAATGTGTTTGTTTTTTACTTTTCAGTGTTTTTTGTCGGGTTTTTTAGTTTTTTTTTACACTAGGAAGTGTCGAAAGGTGGGCGTTTTGGGGGACTGTTTCTTGTAAATAAGTAAAGTAAATGTTGGCGTTCGAAAAGTGCTGGTTATCAGCTTAGTTTGAATAAATGAGTTTTGATTTTGATTTTTCTTGCTCTTATTAATGTTCACCATGTGTCCTTCTTCCATAATTCTATGAGACACCTTCTTTCTTGTCATATTATTCGTAACACAATCCATCCGTCCGTGTCGTTTCTTTGGTCTTCCTCTACTCTTATGCCAAGAATACTTACCTACATATTTTGCAATCTTTGTGAAGGGATTTCGCCAGTGTGTTTATGTCCTATTTAATAGGAGGCTTGCCTATTATCATCATCATCATCAACAGCCTATTAATGTATCCACTGCTGGGATACAGGCCTCCACTCTTTGAGAGGGAATGGGTTATAATCTACCACGCGGGCCCAGTGCGGATTGGTAGATATCACAAGTTTTCGAATTTTTGGTTAGAACCAAAGATTCGAAGACTTGTTGGTCTAGTGGTCGCAAGCGCGGGTACTGAGTCCGATTCCCGGGTCGGGTAAACTGTCATTGGCTTTTTCCATCCGGAATTTATCGGTAACAGCCACGGCGTCTGAATTTGTGCCCGGTTGATGGCAATAGGCTCGCCCCCTATTACATGGGACTTAAATTTAAAAATCTGCTAGCAAGAATTAAGTGAACACCGCATAAATGCAGGTAAATGCGATCTGAAATACTGCGACATAAGACAGTCTAGATTTATTTGCCTATCAAGCATTTGAGCAGGCAGTTTAGTTCTGTTGCGTATTAGGCAATAGTTTATTTTGTCACTTGAGTTAAATTAACAAGTCCTACTTTTAAAAATTATCTTCGCAATGTGACCTCTTTGCTCTTTCTATAATAGTACTTATCATACGTTTTACTTTGTTGTCGTTTTGCCTTGTTTATGGCTTGCCTCCTATTACTTAAGACTGAAAAAACTAGATACAATTCGGTACACGATTACAGGCGTGGTGTTACTTGTTATGTTATAAACAGTTAAATAGATATAAAGGGTGTAAAAGTACCCTTATCGCAAATGAAGGGCACTTATTCTTTCCACCACTGCGATATTTTTTTTGTTCTAGACCATACCTGGGAACCCCTTAGTTACGGAGATATTAGGGGTCAAAGTTCCAAATTTTTCACAGCTGTTTTTGTAAATACTAGTTTTTCAGGTTATAACTTCTCTTAAATTACCTCCATTACCCGTTTACTATTCAAAGCATTTACTAGCACAATGTTATAAGAGCGCTACACTGAGTTTTACAGTAAAATGTGATTTTTGACCCCAAAAAAAAGTCGTTTCCAGCAAAAATTTTTGCGTGGGGGTACTTAGTTTGATGTACAGAATGCTTGGTTGACAGCTATGTGATGGGTTGATTGACACCCTGTATAGGAGGCTGAAAACATTGATTGAATTAGTGGGGATGTAAGTTTGTATTTCTACTTTGAGTACTTTTCTATACTTTCGAATAGGGTCGTGTTGACAAAATGCTAATCTGTGCTTTTCATTAAAAAATAATACAATATGACTGTTATGTTTAGTGTGAGGGGCAGCATTCAAACACGGTGGTCGGGCTATGACTGGTTTAATTAGCTTCGTGCACTATTCACATACATTATCTTAGAACTACCTTCACATGCATTACTATTTAACTTCTTGATGATATTATTTACAAATACCTATAATGACCAGTTAAGTCTTACCCAATAAAACATTTGATCGCTTTCAAAGGCGTGAATAGAAATAAACTCGTATTTAAAAAGCTATTCAAAGAGTATTTTTAATGTACTGAGTATATGTTTCAATTTACATAACAAAGAGTTTGACCCTTGTCAGTACTTTATTAACAGAAATATAAATGTAGATTTGTGATCTCTTGTTTACTGAAGGTTATACGAGATGTAGTGGGACTAGAAAACATTTATTTTTTGCGGTTAATAATCACGTATTACGGTAACACTCAGTGTAACGCACTCTAGACAATATGCTGATGGATGCGTTGCATGGTACAGCTGTCGTGGTGGTATTTATAGTAAAGTAATAACTTTATACACTTGCATTTGAAAATTTGGAATGCACCAATATCTCCGAAACTAGAAAAGGTTTTCAGGTTTGTCAAAAACATAACAAATATCGTAATTTAACTGGGAGAATAAATTAAGTACTTACTGCCGTACTCAGAGATGTTTAATGATTACATAAGCCGTCACTTAGTAAATGTTTGACATATTTTTGTATGAGAAAACTGTCAAAACCATTACTAAGTGATGGCCTAAGTAATCACTAATTGTCTCTGAGTGCGGCAGTTAGACATAAGACTTAAAATACTTTATTGACTCATTTATAAATACGTCTTAGAATAATAAAGTTATTAAAACACGGAAGTCTTTACTTTCGTTCAAGTGAATCAATTATTCAACGGATTTGAATGCTGTTTTTCTTTTAATAAAGCGCTAAGAGCTTTATTATGCAAACAGAAATGCTACGCAACGTTTCTTCTGTCGTTGTCGTAGATGTATGAAAAGCATAAATCAGCTGTGACCTTATTTTTACAGCGTCATTATCTTAACAACCTTCCAAGAATACCAGTCTGTCTTTCAGCGTTTTTGTGAAGACGTATTTGATACAAGTTAAAAATACATCAAACAACGATCAAATTTATCTGAAGAGACTCTTGGTAGGGTGTTGGGTCCAAGGGCTTGATTGGTAAAATTATTTCGGTATTTCTGGACACAGGGTGTATTTTTAGATGTATCCTCTCTGGACTTATGACCGCCTGGTAGCTTGGATTTCGATACCCTTTTAAATTTCATAAGTTTAAAAAGTTTTTTTTTTAATTATAAATCTTTATGGAAACATTTAAAAAACCTACTGAATAGGGTGGTTAACAAAAATAATTAGCTATTAGTCCGTCAGATAGATTTCCAAAAAATATTGGCCACGTATTTTTTCTTTTTTTTCACGTAAACAAACAATAATGACGATACAGTGCTATGGAAACTCGTGTGACGTCATTTTCTGAGACATTAGTATGACATTCTTTATCGGTCAGTGACGCCACAATACCCCACTCAAATCTTTGACGCGTTTTATATTCGTCAATTTTTATTGATTTGATAAAAAAAAATTACCTATTGTCTAAAGTAGAAAAGCCCTGAAATTAAAATCATCCGTTTTCTTGAATTTAATAGGTAGGTAAACGAGTACTTAAAAGGTGTTCGATTCTTGAAGAAAGATACTTCGAAGTTGACATTTAAAACACAAGAAACTTTAAAAATACGCAAAGTAGCCATGTTTTTGTGCAGTTTACATTTCTTCACCGGAGCTCAACTCATCACAGAGTCCATGGCTTCTCGAAGATATCAAGAACTACAACCTAAGGGATTATTACGTTTAGAATACAAAGGCATGCATCCAGTGCAGTCATGAATTGATGTAGCGATTACATCAACCTCTTCATCCGCACTGCCAGTTTGATAAAACTGCCGTTTTATGTTTTTCTTTATTTTTAACTAGCTTTTGCCCGCGGCTTCGTCGCGTGCCAGAAATATGAAAAAGGACGAGTTTCCATACAAACTTTCATTCCCTGTTTCACCCCCCTCGGGTTTTACCCCCTTGAGTTTTGTAAAATTCTTTCTTAGTGAATGCCTACGTCATAAGAGGTATACGTGTATGAAATTTTAAGTTTCTAGCCCCTAAGGACTTGGCCTGTGCGTTGATCCTCAGTCGGTCAGCTTTGCGTTCAGAAATATCAAACCTGTGTTTGGTGCTTTATTACAAAATAATATGTTGATTAAGGTTTCGTTTATCATCAACATCCGGCCACGGCAGTCCACTGCTGGACAAAGGCCTCTTTAAAAATACACACCCCTTTTTTGTGGTTAGGACATCATCAAATGACTCTCACGCTCTGGGTAAAGCGGTAGGGAGTGTCAGACTTCTACTGACTGAAATCCACCCATGTTCCTTTTTAGCCCTTTGTGTCGAGGCCGCGGTATCATTTTCAAACAACCTGCAGCCCCAACGGGATACACACACCCCTCAAGTCAGTTTTACTCATTCAAATACCGGGCCTGAGGACCTCCTACCATACGCTTGGCGACTCGTGGTCTCCAATTAAGAACGCGTCTACCCCAATTGTCATCGGTTCCACAAGACCAACCCAATATCACTTGAGCTTACTTAGGTATTCTGTAAACTATGTCAATAACTCTGGTTATCTGTCGTATTACCTCGATCCGTTTGTAACAAGCCACCTTATTTCGTTAGTAGCAAACAATTCTAGAAAATAATAGTTTTTCAAAGAAATTGAAGTAGCATAGAAAGAACAGTTGTTTCCTAGAACAATACTATCAATTTTATTGGAAAACTACTGTCATAAAGACGGCAATTTAAAGTAAAACAAAATGGTTTTCTTGAAGAGAACATTCGATAAATGCGTTGTATTGATATGTCACCCACCGTCATGGTTTTGCACGATCTGATAGGTATCTATGGTCATTCATTAACATGATTTGGTCAGTGATCGCGTAGAAAATTGTTCGCTTTCCATTATCTATGGGCATATAAGGTAAGGGAGTAAGCAAGTTTCCTCAGTTTACTGTTTGACCTTGACTGAAGACGGGTGCCAACGTGATTGTGGAAAATATTTAAAATAAAAGTGTTTCATTGAGTTCTTATGTAAGTTTTTAAATTTTCATTTCAGTTTAAAAAAGAAATAGAGCTAGACACTCATTTGAGTCCGTCTTTTACAAGAGTAAAATAATTCAATGAATTGCTCTAAGTCGCTCATATTCAGTAGGTAAATTTTATTTGTAAAAGTTCTAAAGTTATTTTAAAGGAGGTATTTTCAAATTTGAAATATATTATCGTAATTTTGACTTTTCCTTTATTTATATAAAGTCAAAGGTTAAACTTGTGATGTGATAAATAGAACCTTATTATACGTGAATTTGAATAAAAAGGGAGGATTCATTCATCAACGCCTACTGAAAATGTCAGTAAAGAGACATTTTGCATGAGGCCTCATCTTTAATCGGAAAAGGATGAGTTCTTACAAAATATGAATCTTGAAACTTGATATAAAATATTTAGAGGTAAATCAATGTTATGAATAAATAAACGAGCTAAGTGTCTAGAAGGAAAAGTAATTTGAACGAAAAAAATCGTTTTCCGAAGATCGAATATTGAAAGCTATTATTTTGTTGATAATAATGTACCTACCTATGTGTGTTTATAAAATACACTTAACAAACTAAGCGCTTAGTTGAATAATATAATAACTCTTTTTTAAGATTTTGGGATGCTGTCGCGGACCAGTCAGCATTTAAAACTTTTATCATTTGCTTATTTTCCTTTTTATAACTTATAATTGTTTATTAAAACTTTCTGATACGTCAAGCAATAAAATAATTTGAAGAAAATAATAATCTCGAGCATTTTATACGACTTTTACATAAATTATTTTCACTATTGAGTGACTGATTTCTAAGAATAAACAGTAACGTGTGTAAATAACTACTGATTTCACAATATTAACGAATCTAATAGTAGAAAATCAACCACACACTTTCTGTGTTGACTTATAGTCTGTAAGACTCAATAACTACACAAAAAATCGTCTTGATTGAATTATTTATAAGAATAGTACCAATAACAAGTAACACCTGAGTTTGACATCTCATTATCAGATATTTTTATACCACCAAATACTCTTGGAACATGTTAAAGTCTATAATGTATCTTTTTACCCGACTACGGCGAAGCCAAAAGGAAGGGTAATGATTTTGGCAGTCTGTGTATGTTTGTATGATCCACCATAGCGCCTAAACTACTGAACTGGATTTTAATAAATGAGATGATGATGATAAGAATAGCTCAGGTGACAGGCTATTTAAAGTTTATAATTTTTTTATAACTTTCATTTCAGAAGTGAAGGCCCTTTACTCGTCTAAGCAATGGCAAGAGTGTGGCTATGAATTACGTGACAATGCATTTTTCTCTCCACATAGTCGTATCTATATTAGCCTTGTCCCTAATCTCAGGGTGTCATGGCGAACAAAAACAGGCCGATCCTGATTCTTATATGAGTCAGCTGATCGCAGATTTGTGGCTGGAAGGAGCTGATGTTATCAGAATTATTTGGCGGGATTGTTCTAAGAAAGTAAGTAAATTGTTTTTTATTAGTTTATGGCTAAGTATCCAATAAAGTATAAATTATTAACTTACTCCAATGATATATTAAAACTATAGATACGTTGTCCGCCCTCAAAAATGACAACATGAAATGAAGCCAATTGGCCACATCGCGTTTAGTTACGCACCAACCTCTCGCGCGATGCTACGTTTGTTCTTAACTTAAATCGTGAGTGTAAACCTGCGCGAACATAAAGACAACAGGCATCAACAGGCATCCTGCTGTACGGTGTCATATTTTCTTTCCCTTTCTTTACGCGTAAAAGTAGTTATATAATATTTTCGCCGTTTTGAAGCGCCGCCATGTTAGTTCATGACGTGTCTTTATTATAATACGTCATTGACTTACTCCAGATCAATTTACATAAGAGGAGGATAATGAACAAAATAATTTGCAAAAAGTTGTGTCACTTCAGGTAGTTGTTAAAACTTATTTATTTATTGATGATAAACTTTCTGAAAATATCTTTAGCTTCGGTACTAGTATTGATTACAGGTCTATCACTTCTAGTAGTCAACACCTTAGTACCAAGGTGATACTTTCATCGTACGAACGTGAGAAGCTCTAACATTCTCACAAGAATATCTAACGTAACGGTAATATGTGTGAACCATGTGCGTCCTGCTGTAGTAAGGTATTTTTAGATAATGAGGTGATTCCTTCAGAGTGCACTATGCTGATAGAAGCCATTATATAATATGGAAGAGACTTCTTTTACGAAATATACCTTTAAGAAACACTACGCTTTGCAGAACAAATAACTAGAGATACACTTGTGGACAGTGTTTTTGTATTTTCTTGTTTTTTTTTTTCAATTATATTTTTGATTCAACAGTTTTCTTTATACGATTTTCTTACAAAGCTGTTGTATGTTTGTGAATAATAGTGCCTGTCACAACACAATAAGAGCAAAAGGAAAGGTACCCGAATTCCTAGGTTAACACAGAAGGTTGATTTGAAAGACACTTTTCCTTGGAAAACTTCCTCATTCTTATTTAATTCTCTTGTACATACTTAAGTAGAAATTGCCCATTAACGTGATTTGTGGACATTCAACAATGTCCCAGGTCTGCCCACGGCTATATCTCGTATAAGCCTTCAGTAGCCGCTCGAAATTTCCTTAATCGCTTTGGCAAACAGTTGCTCCGTTTAAAAACCGGACAAGTGTGAGTCGGACTCGCGCACCGAGGGTTCCGTTCAAACCTATAGGTACACAAGTAAAAGTTATGGTATTTTTATAGCTAGATATGATGTAACTAAAAAAGTATGCCTTTTGCAAATTTTCCTTTATCTGTGCTGTAAGACGTTGCTTCGTACCAAATTTCAAGATTCTGAGTTCACGGACGTACCCTGTAGATTTTGATTCACTAGCGATTGTCGAAAATTGATTGCATTGGCTTAGAAGTTTGATTTTTTCACAACTCCAAAGGACTGTAGACCTAAGTATTCGATCTATATTTTAGCTTCATACCTCGACGCGTTTCTGAGAAACAAACAATAAACAGACTGACAATAAAGTGATCTTAACATGTATCCATTTTTTCTTTTTGAGGTACGGAACCCTAAAAAGTTGCAAAAATATGTAGAGGTATATATTATTATGGTGCTTAGAGGTATTTTTTTTATAATATTGTACTATAACACGTGTGTCCTTCAAGTCCGGCCTTGAAATAAAGTGGTTCTGTTCTTGGGTTTTACTTTTTGTCATTGTTTTATAGACTTTTTAAAAGGTCTTATATCTGGATATGAGGCAATCGTTTTTACTCCGTAAAGTTTTTAAAAGGGATTTTTAAGTGAGACGGTAGATCCTGACAGATTTATTCTAAAAAAATCGTCAGTATCCTGGATTTGGGCACGGTTCTGGCCTAGATTAACATAACTGGAGAAAAATAGGTTGTATAAGGGTATCAATATGCTTAGCTCTTTGAGGATAACAGGAGTGATATTATTTCATGTCGGCCTATAGCGTTTTTTTATATTTTTATAGCATCAATACTGCTGAACGAATAACTCTTTGTCTTAGTCCTTTTGATTGAACTGATTGAAAGGTCTATTGATTAATTTGTAATACAAGTTCCCAAGGCATTCTTTTGTTTCTTTATAGGTACTTCATTATCAAAATTTATAGATAGTAGAAAAAATTATTTGTGTTTGGGGACTGATTTAGAAAAATGTTACTACGTCGAGTAAACGTCTGTCTAAATTAATTTCTTTCTCTTAAATCTTTTTTCTTTAATAAAATGTTTTTACTAAACAATTTTCGAGTAAGTTAGGAGCTTTACACGAGAAAGTCTGTGTGGAGCTGGGTTTGTTACGGTACCTTACTTAAATACCCCGAAGGCAAAATATACTCTGAGATTACCTTTCTCATTTTTGAAGCAATGAAGTGCTAATTCTATTAATATTAATAAATATTTATTATATCTACGCTGGGATTTATAAACCTTTTGGTATAAGATTATGGTTTTACAACAGTGCTAAAGTTATAAGACTACACGTAAGCAAAAGTTTCAAGAGCTCGCTTTTAGGGAAATCTTATTGCTAAAGAGTTCTACTAAATTAATTCCAAAGCTTCTAAGCTTTGAGTAACATGTTACTTATTACTTTACGGATGTGTATAGTAGGTAAACATGTTTGTCAATGAAATATAGGTACGTTATTTATTTTCAAACGAATTAAGTAACTATTGAATCTCTTTGCAAGTCCTTTATAATTACAAGAACACTACTTTTGTTGAGGAATTCGTCTTGACGTATACACTTATTTACTTTTTTTTCGTGTGCGTATAAACATGTAAAGGCGACGAAGGTTCATTTAAATATTGTGGCCATTATCATTCCCCCAGTGTAACTTCAAATTGTATTTTGCGGGCAATGCAGTTTCAATAAATACCATCTTTAAGGTTCTGTAGCCGGATGACAAAAAACGGAAACATATAAAATACATCATATTTGCCTGTCCGTCCATATTTAGCCACATTAAAGCCACTTTATTTGGAAACTATTAAGACTACACATAAAAAAATTAAAAGATTAAAAGGACCATACATGGAACTGGAACCAATTTTTTTTCCATCAAACAAATTCGTGTGGGGTGTCTATAAAGGGTGTAGAAGTACTCTTAACGCAAACGAAAGGCACTTGTTCTCCCCACTACTGCGATCATTTTTTGGTTCTAGACCATACCTGGGAACATCCTAGTTACGGAGATATTGGGGGTCAAAGTTCCAAATTTTGCACAGCTGTTTTTGTAAATACTAGTTTTTCAGGTCAGTTTTAGAGATATAGCGCATTCAAAAAGTGGGCTTCCCTTACTACGATGGTACGGAACCCTTAATGTGTCAGTACGACTCGCATTTAGTCAGTTTTTTAACACTTGTGTTATCTTCTAATAATAGCTGTTTCTTTAAATACTAACTTTTATTCCGTAGTTGGTGGACGTGAAAGATGTCATAGATCACAAGGAGTACTTTCCGAAGTTCGTGAGGTGTATGAAGAGGAAAACCTTGAGGGCCCTAGACCGGTCATTGACCCCTGACGTCGTGCCTGTTGCTGATGGCATAAACTTGGTCCGGTTCGAACTGATTGATAGGTCCGGTAACGTCATGCCTGAGAATGAGACTAGGTAAGGCCATTTTTTTTACTTGCCTCCTTTCGGGTGGATAGTACAGATAAAAGTCATATCGTGCCTTTAAAAGAAAAACGCAACCAATCAAAAAGGTTGGTAAGGATGCCGACTTTCTGGTTGCAATGCGCAATACAAGTTTTTCTTTTTAAAAACTCGTGAGTTGAGGCTTTACATGAAGGTGGGCCCGTTAGTACACCCACATTTCGAGAGTTATTTTTAAGTTCTTTATAGGGTGTAAAAGTACCCTTAACGCAAACGAAGGGCATTTGTTCTCCCCACCACTGCGATCATTTTTTGGTTCTAGACCATACCTGGGAACCCCCTAGTTACGGAGATATTGGGGATCAAAGTTCCAAATTTTGCACAGCTGTTTTTGTAAATACTAGTTTTTCAGTTTATAACTTCACTTAAATTACATCCATGACCCGTCAAAGCATCCACTAGCACAATGTTCTAAGAGTGCTACATTGAGTTTTACCGTAAAATGAGATTGATGACCCCAAAAAAAAAGTCGTAGGGGTACTTAGTTTGGTGTACAGAATGCTTGGTTGATGTATGTGTGAAGGGTTAATTTACACCCTGTATAATAGGGGGTAAGCCTATTGCAATCAACCAGGCAAAGGTCCAATCTGCGTAGCTGTTTCTGAGAAATTACTGACAGAAAACACAATAACATTTTGGCTGCCCTGAGAGTCGAACACAATAGCAGTGTACTGCAGTCGCTTTTGACCACTACAGCAGCAAGGCAGTCCCTTTAAAAGAAAAAAGCCACCATTTAGAAGATTGGTAAGAATGCTGACTTTCAGGTTGCAATGCACTTGAAAAAAAACGTTCCCCGCGAAAACTCGTAGGCTGAAAAATTTGGAGACAGTAGATAATTCTACCTATTGGTAAAGATTTTGTACCAGCCTAAATAATTTCCGCCTTATCTTAATAATCCCAAATAGACGGAAACGGCCTTTCATTTTAACAAAATGTGGTTTAATTATAATAATTTTATAGACAGTAGCTGTAATCTAACCTCACCAACCCAATTAGTGGAAAATACCTTTGTTGCAAAATTTCTGTATACTCGTAAAAGTACCCTACGTACTGCAAGAGATATGATACGTTAGAAGTGTGTCCTACACACATTAAATAATTTTAATATATGCGTCTTCTTGCCTAGCTTCAGAGTTCATCAAACCCGTCGTCGCGTTTACCGTTTGCTACGTGTGTTTTGCCACAGTAAGGATACATTGTATATGAGGAAATCATCATCATCATCATCATCTTTAGCCAATTTTGCAATTTTCCCACTGCAGGGAGACAGGCAGGCAGGGAGAGGGAATGGGCTATAATCGACCACGCAGGCCCAGTGCGGATTGGTAGATGTCACTAGTCTTAGAATTTTTGGTTTATGGACGTGCCGGTTTCCTCACGATGCTTTCCTTTGTTGTAGGTACTTGTACTTCAATGTGTATCTACTCAATATGCAAGTACCTGCAGATATAATTAATCGGATGATAACTCAGACTTTGGTGTTTAAATACATTACGTCCTTCACCGTTTTTGAGAACAGTGGTAATGAAATAAACAACACAAAGTAATGCGCCTGCCTGGGCTCGAACCCACGACTTACTGTTCGTAAGTCGTGCTGCAAGCACCCCCGGGCCACCGCAGCTCTATGAGGAAATACATACACCAAATTGAATTGATTTGATTCCCATAAAGTTCCTGAAATAATTTGTTATAGGTACTGGTCATCTTAGTATTATGCGTATAATTCCCCTCATCAGTCTGCGGACTCGAATCCCAATAGATCACTTTATAAAGTTAAAAATCAACACTTGGAGACAGTTTTATCCAAGATTTTGACTGTAAATACATAAAAGGTTTCAGACAAGTAATTAAAACGATTAAATAATATTTGGTTTTATCTCGTTAAAACACTAGTAGTATGATAATAATTAAATATTCTAACCAACCACGTTTCATTAATTAACTACCTACGCTCCGAATCTGAGGCCGTAATTACATTTGTCATCATATTATTATTAATTTGACAGTAATTAAATAACGGCTAATTCATCATGATTATTATTTAGATTTGAGGTCATTATATTTGGTAGATATTAAATGTGTTAAGCTATGTACGAATTTGTTGTAATAACGTAAAATTAGGAGTAAGAGGTAAAAACTTGGGCTTAGTATCAAATTATATTTCTTTCATTCAAAGAGTACATAATATACCTATCAAATAGAGTGCCCAAACTAACTGTACATTTTTAAATAACTACGCGATTCAGCAGATGTCATGAAAATGACATACTTACCAAGATATACTTACCAAGCGCTGTGTCAATCAACTTTGGTCTATTGTATCTCGTCCTGGGGCCGGGCAGCCAAATACCACTGTATTCAGATTGAACGTGCGCAGAGATCTAATTCTTAGGTGTGCTGTTTCAAGTCAAGACTTTATCCTACCGTCAGACTTTATGAATATTGCCAAGTCCTTACGGTCAGGTAATTGTTTGTTCTGACCACTGCTATTAAGCTATACTCTATGTCCAACTATTCCCAGCAAACAAATCACCGTAACCGTACAGTTGCTTTGGCTACTCCACTTAATACTTCTTTAAGTCAAAGATTTTTCTGTTTTTCGGACCCTATCATTACAATCAATTAAACCAAATACTTTCCCTGCACTCATTGAACAAACATAATTTAGAAATAGTTTTACAGGCCTGGCTACAAAGCCAAATATATACTGCCACAGAAACTCTCTTTAACATTTTGGTCTAATCAGACTCATTCGCTAACACTCTCTCCAATTCACACACACGCTCACACACTTACACAAACTTACATTCATATAAACCTCTAAGCTAGCTAACCTTTAATCAATTTTACTTATATTACTCAAATATTGTTTCTCTTTAAAGCTAACTAATTGTCTGAAACTTTTGTTATTTGTGATACCAGATATTTGCTATCAAATGTGTAACTTTAAACAGGTGGGGACCTGCAGGGCTATTGCGTATCTTTTAAATGACAGTGGCTAACTTATAGTGCCTATCAATTACTGTCAAATGGTCCCATTTTGTACTAAACCATAACCAATTTGACAGTTAATTCATAGACAATATGATAGCCACTGTCATTTAAAAGATACGCAATAGCCCTGCTGGTGACCTCTATAACAGGTGTTACTACCTACCACAGGCACCAGTGATCCATAACCAAAAATCGTTGGCTACTGCTTGTGTATAAATATTGTTTGTATTTGATTGGCTTGTGGTGATAAATAAACATATATTCTTTTTACGTGGGTTTAGTGGGGTATCTGAAGCATAAGTTCCTAGTAAATTGTTTTGATACTTTATTATTTCAGAACGCTCTTAAAACTAATTAATATTGATCTTTATTAAATTAGTTTGAGACAGACAGAGTCAAAAAATAATGTTAATGTTTGAATTTGAATTGAGAAGTTATTTTTGTGGCTTACTTAGAGAGTTGAATATAATAATAAAAATATGTATTTGTATTTTTATATAGCCGGGGTGACAAAAATTCGTCCGCGTGGCTATCAACTGGGAAAATGCCCCGATGGTCGGTAGCGTTGCCACGTTGGATGGCAATACAGATTATTTGAGTAATGAATAGACCAGTCACGAGAAAAGTCGTCTAGCCGTTTGGTTGTGTATCGAAATACTAGGTGAGCTATCTGACTCCATGTTGGTCACGGGTGATAATGTGTGGCCCGAACACAGCCAGGTCTTACCAAGGGGTAGTGTATTACCTAGTACTTGGGTTGTGGAGGTTAGATAGGCAGTCGCTCCACGTAAAATATTCAGCTGCATCCGGTTAGACTGGAAGTAGACCCCGACAAAATTGGAAAAAAATATACATAAGTACTTACTATATTCAGAGTACCACACAGTCTCTGCCTATCCCCATAGAAACAACAAGCATATTACAGTGTTATATCACAGTAATTGTCAATCGCATAAAAGAAACACACAAGTCAGGGTAATGACCCCGAAACAATTCGTCAGCGTCGTTCAAAGTGGGGTGTTGTATAAAATTGCGCAACGGACTCCTATTTCTGTTGTTGTGGCGTAATAACGAGCTTGTACTTAATGTAAAAACTATACAATAAAGTAACTTATCTTCTTACTGCGGTACTCAGAGATATTTAATGATTACTTAAGCCGTCACTTAGTAATGGTTTGACATACTTTTGTATGACAAAACTGTTAAAACCTGTACTAAGTGATGGCCTAAATAATCATTAAAGCTCTCTGAGTGCGGCAGTTAGAAACTGTACCTATGTAAGATTAAATTGGTATTAGTACCTTTTTATTAGTAAACCCGATAAAAGTATCTAATCTTTATTTTACTATGACGACGAATGACTGTACATCACGCCTGTAATCTTCAAAGGGATAGGCAGTAGTGTACCCATTTCACCAGTTATTTTGAAATCATAAGTAATAGGAGGCAAGCCTTATAACATCAAACGGGCAGAAATGCGCAAACTCAGTTAGATCAGGAGTTACTATGATAAAGAGTCCATTTTACAATTTTTAACCCAATTCATATTATGATCTGCTAAAGTGGCCATTTAAGACCCCCTGCTAATGGAAAAATCCAATTAAACGTGTCCGCCCTGGGAATCAAAAGATTCACAAAAAAAAAATTTAGATTTTCAAAAGATTTTTATGCGGCTTACATCCTAAAGCGTATTTTCCCATGTCGTTATCTGGGATACAACAGAGTCAAGGACTCCGATTGGTTGCATCAGAAAATTATTATAAATTACTAGCTTGTGCGAGCAGCTTCGCTCGCTTGGAGTTCGATAATCGTTCTACGGGATCAAACTACCGGGATAAAAAGTATCCTTTAATCCAGGTTATAAACTAGCTGTGTTCTAAATCATCATTCAACCACATCCGTTCAGTAGTTTTTGCGTGAAAAAGTAACAAACATCCAAACATCCTCGCAAACTTTCGCATTTATAATATTAGTAGGAAGTAAAAATGGGACCCTATTACCCGGGACTTCGCTGTCCGTCCCGTGTCTGTCACCAGGCCGTATCTCAAGAACAGCGATAGCTAGCCCGTTGAAATTTTCACAAATGATATATTTCTGTTACCGCACCGCTATAACAACAATTAATACTTAAAACTTTTTTGCAAAAAACAAACCGTCTTCAAAAAAACAAAATTACGAAAAAGTGAAAAATAAAGTTAAGAAAAAACGACTTCTGCAGTCGATGACAATAATTGTTAGTTTGATATCGTTTTTTTTTTACCACCGACTTCTGGGTGTCTTAAATGGCCGCTTTAGCAGAATCGTAATATTAATCATGTTAAAAATTTAAAATTCTTAAAATGTACTTTATAGTTATAGACATTAAATCCATTTTAAGAATTTGAAATTAAACGTGATTCATACTAAGATTCTGCGTAGATTCTGATAAAGTGGCCATTTTACACCTGCAGAAGCAGATGTTATTTTATTCAGAATTTTGTTTTTTTGAAGTCGGTTTTTTTTGCAAAAAAGTTTTTATTTTTCCATTTTTAGTTGTAATCCTATGCAAATATTTATTATGCATTTAACATTCAACCAAGAAACCTTCAAGATATCCTTATTATAGCTTTGAACTACCAACCGTTGGACATAGTACTTTCCATAATCCGGTATTTAGCTTAACTAGATAACCTGAAACAGTAAATTCATATATGCGTCCTAATGATATGCTCCAACTCCTAACTGTTAAGGAGTTACCTATACTTTCCATCATCAATTCATCAACATAAAGTGTCAACCTAATACCCTGAAAGAATACAATTATCGCTCCATATGTACGTATCATTTTGAAAGAATTTTCTTTCAACTCCTTACCGTTGAGGAGTTGTACCTTCCATCATAATCAGTGAATCCACATGATATTATGATGATCAGACGCAAATACTTAAACAGCTTTAAAAAAATTATGAAAAACGTCATAAGTGCCTATAAAATTTGCGGGTTGGCCTTGATTTTCCTGGGATCCCAACATCAGATCCTGACTTGGTGACAATGGGACAGCTTCGTGTCAACCTAATACCCTGAAAGAATACAATTATCACTCCATAAGTACGTGTAATTATGAAAGAATTTTCTTTCAACTCCTAACCGTTGAGGAGTCATACCTTCCATTTTCATCAGCGAATCCACATAATATTGTACAGATCAGACGCAAATACTTGAACAGCTTTTGAAAATATATGAAAAACATCATATGTGCCTATAAAGTTTGAGGGTTGCCCTCAATTTCTCAAGGATCCCATCATCAGATCATCATTTGGTGACAATGGGACCACTTGGGAAGTATACCCTATTGAACACAACAATATTTTTTAAAATCGTTTAGCAAGCGACGGAGTTATGCCCGAACAAACATAAAAAAAAATATCTATAAACATTGAGAGCCTCCTTCTTTTTTTAGAAGTCGGTTAAAAAACAAAATAAAATAAATATTTAAGGCGCCTCCCATACACCAAACGTGATTTTACTATTATCTGCTCTATGTGTGTAAAGTGGTGTATGGCTGGACCAAACAAGTCCAATGACAATATAGTTTAGGCCAAAACCTTTGCCACTACGGTGTTGTGAGTGATTCGATTATCCGTTTTCTTAACTTACCATTACTTCGGCTCATGCAAAACGGATTTTAACAACTACGAGTAGAAAGACTGCGAATAGTTTTTGGGAGCTTCCATACAAAACTAACTTCTTGCTTTAAATTATAATTCAATTTAATATGGTTTTGGTTCTAAGGGCTTTTGTTTATTTATTTTACTATTTATGTACACACCGTAGACAACACAGGAAAATAACAAAATATTACATTTGAGTACAAAGGTACTACTTATTTCTCAAGAAATTTCTACCAACAGACCTGCAAAAGGAGAAATGAAAAATGAAATGTCGACTATAGTGTGTGAGAAGCGGAAAAGGTTTTTTTTTTTATTTGTTGTGGATTGAAACTTGTTTGGCGAAATCAGTTCCATTAGACATTTTTATGTTTTTATCATCGCTATCAAGATGAGAGGCTCTACAATCGAAGTTGTGGACGATAATGTTTACCTGGGACAAACGGTCCAGTGGGGTAGGTCTAACTTCGAGAAAAACCATAGAAACTAGAATCAATCATACTCGTAGAAACAGACTCGGCTGGGCAGCGTTCGGATAGCTGCGCGGTATCTTCTCGTCCAACTTACCTCAGTGTCTCAAGATAAAAGTCTATGACCAGTGTGTGTTGCTAGTGATTACATACGGGACCGAAACGTGGTCGCTCACAATGTGCCTCATCAAAAAGCTCAAAGTCACCCAAAGGGCAATAGAGAGGGCTATGCTCGGAGTTTCCTTGCGCGATCGAATCGAATCGACAACCAAGGTTACCGACGTAGCCCGAAGAATTCCGGACTTAAGTGGCAATGCAGGCCACATTACTCGCAGAACGGATGGCTGAAAACCTCGGAAGTGGCAACCGCGAACCGGAAGACGTTGCGTTGGAAGGCCTCCTACTAGGTGGACCGATGACCTGGTGAAGGGTCCGGGGACCCGCTTGATGCGAGACGCACGAGACTGGTCAATGTAGCGACACCTGGGGGAGGCCTATGTCCAGCAGTGGACGTCTTTTGGCTGCAATGGTGATCGTGACTTTGATAAATATAAGTATAACAAAGTCTGACTCGCTCAAATATAATTTACAGGGTAATACACGTAGGGTTCCCAGATATTTTTTTATCCCGGGTTAAATTTTGGATTTAAATAACTGAATTTATTAGTTTGGCTTTATTAAAAAAAAAAATATTATCAAACATTTTTTGTTATTTGCTCATTATTGCTAAATTCCGGACGTTTAATAAATCCCACCGCATCGTTGACCCTGGGCTAAATTCCGGGCAAATATGAAAATAGAACGTATAGCAAGTCTAATCATACAAGACCTAGGCTAGTCTTTGGTCGACAAAGAGGCTGTCTTTACAATACACTAAAAAAAAAATACTAAAAAATTGTTTTGGACTAAAAGACCAGCGGATTTAGTGTTAGTACTTTGAAGCCTGTAAAAGCTATTTCATCAATGATAGGTTGCTGTATGCTACTGAATGTTTCTTTAATAGGATTACATGCCATAACATCACGCCAGTGATCCCCAAAGGGGTTTACAGACGTGTACTTAATGTAACAGGGGGCGAACTGATTGCCTTCAGCCGGGTATAAATCCAGACTCCGTGGCTTATATTGAGAAATTCGTGATTGAAAACCCCAATAACACTGTGACCAGGGAATCGAAACCTAGATCTCATGTTCAGAAGTCGCACTTGCGATCACTCGACCAACGAGACAGTATTTATAAGATCGCCTAATATAGGGTAGGTTAGGTTAGAAGGACCTAAGTACCTACGAGTATTTAAAATTTTTCGAACAATCTTATTTATTTGTCGAGAGCATCAAGCATTAAGCCCTTGGAACAAATGCCTCAATGGAGATTCTTCACTCATATTTTTATAAATGTTTCCATGACGTTTTTACGTCAACAATATCTCCGCATGATATTTATTCTTCCTGAATCTCCCCAATACGGTACATTAAATAAAAGGATACATTTCGTTATTCGTTTTCCCGGAAAATTCAGACGGAGGCTTTCGTTGCGCGTAGGCAGACGTGATATGGCCGGATTGTTCCACTGTCAAGTCACCCGGTTTAACGCTCCTTCTATTAGATCAGAGATACTCAACACATGGCCTTTGATATATTAAGAATAATAAAGTAAGCAGGCATACATGGAATGTAAGCACATTTTTTGTAGATACAGTTGGCGAAACTGGTGTTTCTTTCAAATTTTATGATCGAATTTGTCATGCATAATAGTAAAGGCGAATGTTTCTGTGATACGGTGTTTAAATTTTTTTACCAGCATCGTGAAAATAATGAGACAATCCGAAGCATTTTCTAGATTCAAAAAAATACCTGAGTTATCGCATAAGACGAGGTCATATACTGGGCCCAAGTTTAAATAAGTCGTACCATCAATACGAAAGAAGAAGAAAAAGCTACTAATAAAGTTAGTCTTAGCAAAAGGTTGAGAGTACCTGGATTAGACAGTCTATCTAGCGATAGGCTACCATACTTTTCTTAAAAAACTCTGGGAATATAATCTAACGAATTAACTTTTGTTTTAACTGTCTACTCGAGAGAATACTGGCCACGACTGATAATTTTAATTTTTCTTTAGCTCGAAATGATGAAAGGCTTTTTGTATGATATGTCTTGCGAAGGTAGATTATTAAAAGTGGGCTTCTCTTGCTTTGAGGACAGAACATAACAATTAATCAAATAACTGTAAAAGTAACCGTACAGTTTAAATAACTTAGAATGGACTTTCCCTTTGTTGGTTTTAAAACTAAATGTACGTACCCATACTATAAAGAAGTAATTAAATTAGTTAAGCTCACCATTGTGAAACGAAATATTCTGATAATTAATATGAAGCCAAATAAATACATTGTCAATGAGCTATTTAGTGTTTGTACGAAGTTAATATCTTTTCAGAAGCTAACAATAACTTGCTTGTTAAATATATTCAATAGGAAACCTTGAATGTCCTGTTTTTCAGTCATAGTTGGTTGCTATGGTGCCTGCTATTATCTAGATAAAAGTATGTCGTTGCAATACTCATAATCTGTCTATTTTGTCATCTCTCGAGTTCCAATTGGTGACAAACTCTATAATTGTGTAAAAGTGGTTCTTAACAAAGCCAAACAAACGGCCCTGATTTTCCTCCACTGCATTGGTTCTGGACCGTACCTGGGGTTCTAGTTAGGGAGATAAAGGAGGTCTAAGTTACAACTTTTATTTAAATAAGAACATGTTTTTACGTCCACAGCCTCCGTATTAATCAATGCATCCCTCAACACAATGTTTCGCTGTAACATTAAGTGCTACCGTAATACGTGGTTTTTGACCCCAAAAAAAATCGTTAACTATGCAGTAATATTTTTTAGTCAGTTTAGGTCCGTTACTTAATTTGAAGTACAGAACGCTTAGTTGATAGCTTCGTGAAGGGCCTTTTTATTTTTTCTACACCCTGTTTAAAACTACGTTTAGCATGTAAGTTATTTTTCATTACTCATACTCTGCCAGTAGTTCATAACATGCCTGCGGAGCTTGTTGAAAGTATCGCTTTCAACTGATAGCTGTCAAATTATTAAAAAAAAAAACTTCGTCTATTTTCACATTTTTATTATACCATGTTACAACTTTTTATACAGCCACTTAATTACAGCACGATTTAAAATTAAAATAACATTAACTAAACTTTAGAATTTAATTAACTTTAACCATATTATTAAAATTAGAGAGATTATTGAGAGTGTTAACTATTTCTCTAAAATAACATAGATTTCGACAGAATCTTTGCCATTTTTTTTAATGATGAACTTGATAAATATTGGCTGTGTGGCTGGACGACCAAAGGACAATAAAAAACAAACTAAGCGGGAATGCGACAACATATGTCAACATCTCATTTTGTCTTTAATTAATAATTATGTTCTTATTTTCCTCGTATTCGTAATGTTTACCTCGAGTAAATTACTTATTTAGTCCCTCGAACTATTAGCGCCCTCACTACGTAACGGGCGCCAAACCCCGTCTCGGGACTTAATAAGTAACTTTCGCCCCTTGGATTTCAATGTACTATTTCTTATTTTTCGTTACAGTTCGTGGACTGAAAAGGAATTAGACGAAGGCGAATGGCGAACGCTCGCGGTACAGAGAATGGCAAAAGTTCTAAGAACACACGTTGTTAAGTTTGACTTTGACGATGGAAAAACTATTGAGAAAGGTATGCTTACTGTTTGCTTGGTTCATTAAGCTAACATTTAGGCTATTTCTGAATGAAAAAATCCGCTCGATTCTTGTTATAAACTATAGTTAGTAAACGGTGAATCAACCTATTTTTTTTTTGTATTGGCCATAAGCTCTAAATATCTGACAACCACACTACGTATAACATCACGCCTGTAATCCCCGAGAGATGAGGCTGAGGTATGTTTAAGCCGTATGTAATAGAGGAAGAGACTATTGCCATCAACCCAAACACAATAGCAACAATTCCACCTTAAAAACAATTCGAAATATCTAATTTTATCTGATCTTTATGAAAGAAAATCTTATGACGTCATAAAATCTTTTCCTGCAGTTGAATACCGAGGTCGTCGACGCCACCAGATGTTGACGATGATGATGTTCGGTGTCGTCTCCATCGGTATGGTCATGATACCCATGGGCTTCCAGTTCCTCGCAGTCTTGGGAGGAAAGGCCCTCTTACTCGCCAAAATGGCTCTCATACTCGCCTCGATTCAAGGATTGAAAAAGGTAGACATCCATACTTTTTACAGTAATTTTGAAGAAAGTGATCCTTTTCATGGAGTTTTCAAACTAATGCTTTAATAAACATTCATAAAGTACTGTAAGACTTTATAAGTTTTCTTTACATAGAAGAGTAAACAACTTTTCGGAGCAATATTGTAATATGTCTACATAATCTCGTACCTACTAACATAATAATATCTTAATTAATCCCTAACGTTTTAGCATCAAAAAGCATCGCAGACATGGCAAGTTAACAGCATCTCACTAATAGCATACCTACTACCTAATGGTTAATTTTACCTACTAACAGAAATAATGAATTTTCATAACAGCATTCTCTTTTAGGTAGACCTTAATAATCATGATGGATATCATGACAGGGGGAAGGTATGAATTTCTATAATCGATCTTACTTCTTTCCTAATCATCTAACATAGTTATTATGAAAGTAAATCACAAATCTAGGCTTTAACGCACTGGTACTAAAATCACCGGGGTAACCCGTTAACAGATGTTCTGTTCCAGATCGCTTCAAGTCCGGTGAACTACGGTTTCTACCACTCAAACTACCCTTACGACTATTATGAGAAGAGGAGTCGAGACGACTGGCCTCAACCAGGGATTATGCCTGCTACTCCCCCTCCTGCAATGTCCGTGCACAACCCTTGGGTGGACACAGAGACCATCAAACGCGACAGGATACATATAACGACGGACAAAGAACATAGACCGAATAAAGCCCCAGAAATAGTGACGTGGAAACCTGAAGTGCCTAAAGCTGTCAAAAAAGAATCTGAACCGAGAATATATCCGATTTATGCTGGGCCTTCCGATGTTCCAGGCGTATTCACCTCAATCGATGCACCAACACCTCTAGCAGATTTGACAACAAGACCTGGTGACGTGCAGGCCGATTACGCAATCGATTTGCCGTTCAATCGATTTCATTTTCAAAGTCCCACTACTGTCATTTCAGCTTGATGTATTCGTTCAATTGTTTTACGCTTTGTATCACGTAGTTAGTGGTATTTTCTCGTATATAGGACATGTGCTATATCCTAATAGACAAGTTTTTTATTCCAATTATTAGTAGTTAAGTTGTATACGTAGTGTGTAGTAAAAAGCATCGTAAATATAGAAAATTTTTGAACGAGTGTTTTTTATTAAAAAAGGGGGTTTCTGCAAAGGAAATAGATTTTTTGGATAGTGGGATTTCATCAAATGACTCTTCCTGCTCTGGGACGAGTGGTAGGGAGTGTCAGACTTCTACTGACTAGAAACCACCCATGTTCCTTCTTAGCCCTTTGTATCCGGGGCCGCGGTATTTCTTTCGTCTAACTCGCAGCCCCGGCAGGCGTTGGCACTCGCGGGCCCCTGCAATGTTGCTGACATCACTTTGAGGCGCGCGTGGATCAAGAATGCGCCGTCGACACGGCCTGTCGTCGTCATAAGACGGACGGACTGTGAGCAAGCCCATTACTCCAACGCCCCTAAGACCCGGAAGCCAAGCCGGGTTGCAGAAACTCCTTGAGATACTATTTTTACAAAAGCAATAACGTCTTTTAATATGTTCCACTCAAAAAGTAATCTATACCGTCTCCAACTCACGGAAAACAGTCTCCCTCGAGTTTTAGTTTCCCAAGTTACATTATATTTGACTTTCTCAAAGATAAAAAGTGATATCGAAAGACAAACACTATCCCTCTTCTGACCTTCAGACAGTAAACCAACTGTACTTCTATACATGACCAGTCGAGTATGTCAGTGGAGCTACGGTAGCTAAGTCACGTAACTGGCAATCAATGTAATCACTAGCTATTTCCTTGTCAAAGGAAGCGACCGCTGCGCCTTGAATACATCGGCGGAGCTCATCTTTGATTGGTTGTTGCAGTTCGGGCTAGAATGTATATGAATTAGTTTTTTTTAATGTATCAAAGTAAAGTATTCATCAATTAAAAAATGACAAAGTACTTTGAATCTGCTAAATGAGTGAAAAAATCACATGCGAAAATACAATCTTCTTTATTCTATTTAAAATAAGTATAAAATCGATTGCCACATACATAATATGTATGATGGAGTATCATTAAAGAACGGCTTCACCAATTTTGCAGATTATTTTCATGAGTTCATGATATTGTCAGGGTCAAGGTTCTTATTCTTCATTGCTCACTAAAAAAGATTATGTACGAGAACAACGTCGAGCCAAACCCAGCACTGGGTTCTCTTACAGCTAACCAAATTTCAATAGCGAGAATTGCAAAAGAGAATACGAGTATACCTACCTACGTGGAAGGTTTTTATAATATAAAATAAAAGTTTCGTATTTTTCTAACGGCTTTTCATTTCCTCCATTAGGAAATTGCACCCGTGCAAAGACGGTACGGGTCGCTAGTATTGCCATTATGATTAATATCTACCGAAAAGGTGCAATTCTTTCTTTACTTGTTGTGTTTGGTTTGGGAAGGTGTTCGGGTGCCGAGATGATTTTAAAGATTCAATATTACAAGACCTTTCATCTTGTCTTTCAACCAATGCTGGAGAAGGCCTGTGTTAAAGTTGTGGAAACGTTAAACTTTGATTATGATAACTTCACCATTTACCTCTGGGGCTAAAGAGCGCTTTAGGTGACAAGTTTACCACTACTCATTAGGTAGGCTAATAGTTAATTTGCCTAATTGTTAAAAAAGAAACGTTTCTCTAAACAAAAAAAAACAATTTTCCAAATGAAAATGAATATTACAGACAAAATAGATTCGTTGGTGCCTGTACAAATTAAATTATTATTGTATCACAGACACCAACGATTTCCAATATAGGTTGCATAAAAAAATCGAAACGTGTCAAAGTGAACTTGAGAAGAATATTTCTAATAAAATTAACAGTAAAAGAGCTTTAAAAATAATAAAAACAAATTGATACTATAAATTACTAACTACTTAAAAACTATTTTTTTTTATTAATTTATGCTACTTATTTAGTATGACGGGCGTTACATTATAATAGGTTATCGACGACTTAGAGTGCAAACCTTGTAAGTGTAAACGAAGTAACTTTTCAAGAGGAAGAAAAATCTGCGTGCTGCGACAAGGCGCTTGTACAGCGTATATCGAATGAACAAATTAGTTAGACTAGTTCTTCCCAGAAACGCAATAAAATTATTTTGAGAAAAAATGCATACCTACCCGAGGTTTTCACCTTAAGGCGACGTTATAGAAATAATAGACAAACACCAAATCTCGTTAATATGTTATGAGAAATTAAACTTAGCATTTTAGTCAATTAACTTTATTCTCTTCTAAACTCATAAGTTTTAAATGATTTATTAAGAAAATTTAGGGGAAAGTTGTGTTAATTGATATTGTCATTAATAAAGGCTATATTTTGGAAGTCATTTAATTGGTTTGACTTAACTTTGAAGGGTTTCTTTATTTAATCTGAGAGTTTTGGATCTTACACAAAGATTAAATAAGGTTCAAATTTTTTTTTGACAATTGGGAGTAAAAACTACGAGTCGTAGTGAAAATCTCTTTCTTTGGTAAGCTTCTGTTTCTAGATGACCCTTCTAATCTATCTACTATTGATTGTCATAGATACCAAGTAATATTAGTAATCTGTTGTAAAATATGTTTTTTTTAGAAAACTAGGATTCAGTTTTCATTATGCCTATGTTTCACCACATAGCTTGAGGCTCGTAATAACTACCCAGACTACAAAAGCTGGCGTTTACCTAGCTAGTGTTAGAAAATAGATACTTGAAATAGGCTTAAGTGCCACCGCACACAGGCCACCTTAGGCATAGACTTTTTATCCATGTATTCTCACGGGAACTGGAACTACGCTGGTGAAACCGCGTGACGTACGCTAGTTTTATATAAATCTACTTTTGCATACAAAAGTGCACATTTTTTTATTTATTTAAATCTACGTTCCACGTCGCTGCAGACCTGAGGCGGCAACTAACCACAGCTACCTTGTGGCAAAGTCTACGTCACCACTTAACCATAGTAGGTATGCGTGTGTTACTGACAGAAATTCATTTATCGTAGCCCCCAAGCCAGCTATTGTTTATAATAATATGACACACATCAAAAGCCGTTCCAACTTGATCCGGGGATTAAATGAAAACAGAGCAGTTATAATAGTTATCATCAAAGTTGCGGTTGTTGTGTGTGAAAATAGACGAAGGTTTGACAACTACAGTTCTAGATAAACAATTGAATTACCCGTTGGTGTTCGGTATGGGCGGAAGGAACAATAAAGTTTATTGGAATCAATATGTAGCTACATCGAATGGGAACTTCGTAGCTAAATAATAACAGCTACACAAATCGATCTTTAGGTAAGGAGTAAATGCGGGAGGTCCATAGAAACGCTCTCGCCTGTGCCGGTGGCCCAGGACCAACCTAAGTACAACCCAAAAAGACCTCGAGAAACTACAAAGATTTGCCTGCGTAGCAATCACCGGCAGCATGAGAACTTCCCCCACTGCCGCCTTACAGGTGATGCTGGGCCTACCTCCCCTACACCTCGTCGTAAGAGAGGAAGCGGCCATAGCGACCTTCAGACTTGAAGCATCCGGCACCCTAAGAAATGATTCTAGAATCAAACACACACGCATCAAAGAAGGTGCAATCAAAGAACAACCGTTGATGGCATCACCCATCGACAGAACCCTGAAGACCTACTGCTTCCAAAAACACTACAACATAGAGCTCATAGAGGAGTGGTGTGACTACTCAGGTACAAGAGAGCTAAGGATTTACACTGATGGATCAAAAACCGAAGATGGGACAGGCGTCGGGGTGTTCTCCGACGACCTAAACATTAAGATATCCAAACCACTTGGAACGCTCAACTCAGTTTATCAAGCAGAGTGTGTAGGTATTATCCAAGCGGCACACGCTATAGAGGCCAGGGAGGTTACGGATACTAATATTCGAATACTCTCCGACAGCGCCTCAGTCCTTCAATCCCTAAAGAGCAATCAGATCACGTCGAGACTGATACTAGAATGCCACAAGGCACTAGAACGTATCACGGTACTAAATCACAAAACGGTAACACTACAATGGATAAGAGGTCACAGTGGATCACTTGGAAACGATGCGGCTGACGAACTTGCCAGAAGAGGATCCAGCACAAAACCGTACGGACCCGAACCCATTGTGCCCATCCCTTTCAAGCAGCTAAGAAGCTGGTTAAAAGACCACACTCGCATACAAGCGGAGGAACGGTGGACCTTGACACCAGGATGTAGGCAATCCAAGGATGCTATGCCATCCCTGGATACAAAGCTGACCAGGCGCCTTCTGCGCCTGGACAGAGACAGCCTGCGTCTGGTGGCGGGGACCATCACTGGACACTGTTCACTAAATAAACACTTCCACAACCTAGGTATCACTGACAGCCCCCTGTGCAGAGCATGCATGGAGGCAGAGGAAACGGTGGCGCATGTGCTCCTTGAGTGTACAGGCGTTACCAAGATTCGTGAGGAGACCCTTGGTACACCAAGATCCCTTGCGGATGCCCTGAGGAGACCGGGAAGTCTGATCTGCTTCTGGAGGGAGGTGGGCTGGTTGGAGTAATCGGCCACCATGGCTCACGCACAATGGTCCACTTCAAGGACTAAGTGCGGAAACCTGAACCCCATAAAGAAGAAAGAAGAAGAAGAACGCTCTCGCATGTTTTCTTTCTTGTTAATGACTATAAAGCTATGATTTTTTACAGAATAATAAATATTTACTATGTGTACGCCCCTATGTTTTTCTTTTTGATGAAACATTCTTTTTCTAAGCACTAGAACCCTTAAAAAATGCTCAAAATTGCTTATTTAGATCGCTGTCAACAGAGGCCTAGTGCACAAATTTCACAAATATTAACGAAAAAAAAAACATTGCGTCACAGAATCTCTTATTTAGTGTCTAAAATATCTTATAAATTGGTACAACATTGGAGGAGGAATTAGGCGAGAACCAAACCTAGAAATGTGACTTTTTACTTAAGCTATTGAGTCGGATCTGCAGTTGTTCTTATCGACGCCTAGTTCGCCTCGCTCTCGCAGAGCGACAGCGATAGTTTCTTCAAATACCTAATTTGCAAAAGTCTCTCACTTCCCTAGATTGGTCTGTGGATGGGTAAACACCCATTACATGCCGACTTTCTTCAGTGCCTCGGAAGCTACGTTGAGATGTTGGTCCCGGCTGCCATGTGTGGTGTAGTGGCCTGAAAGTCTGACATCCAGTCTTACCACGAGATATCATATTATCCAATACAGGTACTAAACTACATTTCACTAGATGACGACCCCAACACAGCTGAGAAATCGATCGACAGATCTGTGTGATGGACTATATAGATCAAATTCCAATACATACACGGTCTAGTTGCAGTAGTCCGGTTGTTAGTCCCGTTAACCGAACTAGTGCAACTTTTCAGTATGTCGAATAATACCTTCCTTGAAATATTAAGGTGGAAGCCTGGAAAAAGAAAGAAAACCTGATAGCTGACTTTAACATAGTTGGAAAAATTTAGTCAAAAAGATATCCATAAAGTTTTGACATGTTATGATTTAGTACTAAATGCCGCACTCAGAGAGCTTTAATGATTACTTAGGCCATCACTTAGTAAAGGTTTCGACAATTTTGACATACAAAAGTATGTCAAATTTTACTAAGTGACGGCTTAAGTAATCATTAAATATCTCTGAGTACCGCAGTAAGCTCATAATAAGTTGTTTCATTATTAAATGTCTGACCTTTCTGTAGTTTATGTAAAACAAACTTGGCGTTTAGTCCCCGTTTTAAAAGCTTTCATCTTCGCCCCCTCAGTTCAGTGGGTGTATGATACAATTAAAGAATCTTATTGAAGAAAATAATGGGAAAGGAATGTTTTTTTTAGCACAAAGGACAAAGTTTGCTGCATTTGCATGTTTTTAACAATAATTAGTAAAATTCAAGGTAATGCTGATCGTACAGAAATTCACACGTTAAAAAGATACATTGTGACATCCGATTAAATCAAACTGATACTAGGACTACCTCAAAAGTCTAGTGGTTGCAACCAAGTGCGACTGCCGTGCATAAGGTCCTGGGTTGCATTCCCAGGTCGGGCAAAGTCTTATTAGGTTTTTCCATCAGGAATTTCTCAGTAGCAGTCACGGAGTCTGAATTTGTGCCCAGTTGATGGCAATAGGCTCGCCCCCTATTACTTGGGACTTAATTAAGGAACACCTATTTATTTTTATTTTATTTATTTGCCTCAACAATAATTGAGTATAAGATATGAAAGATATGAGATACATACATTAGAGTCACAGACAAGAGTATCAAACTCATACAGGTAAGCTCAACATGGAACTATGACTATCTCTTCTGGGATTACAAGCGTAATGTTATGTTATGTTATGAAATTAGGACTTTTTTAGAAGAAGCAGAAGCTCAGATATAAGTGGTTTATGAAACAGTTGATGGAAATAACAAGTGTATGTAAGGAAAAACTAAACAACCATGCCAAAAACTATTTGATAAATCTGGCTAAGCCCCGCTTATAATATTGGCATGTAGATATCTCACACACGAGGTGGGTACATGTATGTCGTGTCTGTTTGTTTCTGTAAAAGAATGAACGAAAGACGATTTCTTTCGTTGGTCGCGTAAAAATTTTCGCAGATGATTTAACTTTTGTGTTTGTTTATAGGATTTGTGACTTTGAATTTCTTTTAAACATATTATTATGAGTATCACATATTTTGTAATCTCCTTTTAAAACCCCTCACTTTGATACCCTACTCGATGGTAATGCGGTAATGTTTTTCAAATCCGCGATATGGCCCCCAAAATCCTCAATTTTACTTTGTTTTTTAATTTTATTGTAACCAGTGACACTCGCGCCATCAAGACGGCCCATAACCTGTTGAAATGAAGAGCCTACTTGGATCGAACACATTTATTAATAGCACAAATAATATATTTACACAACGACTTTTCGACTTTCCTTGACGGAACAGTTATATAGTGACAGATTCTAAACTCGAATCTATCGAACACTGTCGTGTAATAAATAAATAAATAAATAAATACATACAAACTTACACGCCAAACACAATAACCCTCCTTTTAGAGCAACAAACATAAAAGTAGCCTCTGCCACATGGAAATAGTGTAGCTACCCAGCTAAAAATACAAATCTTTCCACTATAATACGACGAGTAAAGATTTTAATCAATCCTGTCCAGTAGCTTGGATTTTTGCTGTCATATTGTATTGTACTAAATCTTATTTACTGATAGAAACTAATTTTGACATTGTATGCAGAATTGTAAATAATACCTACATATGCGTGGGTAGCGACTATGTTATTTGCCTAGATAGTTTAATTAATTGCGTTCTACATAATTTAAACCGCTGATGAACTAAATGCCGACTAAAGTACATAATTGTTTGGGATTCTATTATTCAATAAATTGTTCTTAGGTATCTCACTGACATAGCTATGAAGTCTCAATTATTTGTTTAATTGTGCAACAAATCTTGTGCAAACAGTGAAAACAAACTATTTAATGTGGGTCATTAGAATGATTACTAAAACAATATTCCATAATAATATTGTAAAAGTAAGAGACATTTTGACAGCCTGTCTGTCTGTGTGTTGTTTGGAACACAGATAGTCTTTATAATAAACTAGCTTTTGCCCGCGGGTTCTTTCTCACTGTGGCTAGAAGTTATTTCAGAAGAACGTTTTCAATAAAGGGTCTAAAAGTACCCTTAACGCAAACTTGTTCTCTCCACCACTGCGATCTATTTTTGGTTCTAGACTATAGGTACCTGGAACCCCCTGGTACAAAGATATTGGGGATCAAAGTTCCAAATTTTGCACAGCTGTTTTGTAAATACCTACTAGGTTTGCAGGTTAAAACTTTACTATTCAAATCAACTCAATTTAGCTCAATTAAGTTTTATAAATTTTTTAAATTGAGTTTTACCGTAAATGTGATTTTTGACCCCAAAAAAAAAGTCGTTTCCCAGCAAAAAATTTTGCGTAGGGGTACTTAGTTTGATGTACAGAATGCTTGGTTGAAGTATGTGTGAAGGGTTAATTTACACCCTGTATAGGTTACTAGCTGTTGCCAGCGGCTTCACCCGCTACAACTCGAAAATTATCATAAGAGAAGATAAAGTCGGGATAAAAACTATCCTATATGTGTTAATCCAGGTTATAAACTATCTGTGTACTGAAGACTAACAAACGTCTATCCATCCAATCTTACAAACTTATGCGTTTAAACTTAACCTCGTCACAACTCCTTGGCCCAGGAAACTAAAACAACTTTTGTTCTACGACATCTAAAAAATCGCAAAAATAAGACCTTCTGTTGAAACTGACACGATCAACATGTAAGTATTTTAAATCAAAGAAAATAGATAGAATTTTCCGAAAGTCACTGACCATAACTTGTTTAGTTTCATGGTTTTGTGTTTCACCCTATAAATGCAAAAGTAAATGTGTCGACTTACTTTTCACGGCTTTAGGCTGTGTGTGTGTGTGTGTGTGTGTGTGTGTGTGTGTGTAGGGGTTCCACACTTAGGCGGAGTGGAGCGGTGCAGAGCGGGGCTAAGCTGTGGAATGAGGTAGGTGTTTAAAAGAGATGTGGATTTCAAGCCGCGTGATTGATGAATCGTGGCACAGCTCGTCTCCGCTCTGCTCCGCTCCGCCTCAGTGGAACCTTAGCCTAACAGCTGAACGGTTGAAATTAGAACTATATTAGACTTTGTTAAGTACATTGTATTCTAGCATAATTTTCAACCTCCAAGTAGGCGAAACCACAGACTAGTAATTTAAGTAATAAAGTTACACATACAGATAGTTCTGCATTACTATTTATCTGTGCTATTTTAACATTATTATCATCGATATTCTGTGACGAAAGTTCAATAGCCCGACCGCCAATAGAAATAAATAAATTAATTAAAATAGTTTTAAATTCGCAATATTATATTATATTTTTTATTGATGAGAGTCCTAAGGGGGTGTGGCACAATCTCATTCATGTTTAAGTTCCATGTAACCATTTAATAGGGGGCAGGCCTATTGCCATCAAATCCAGACTTCGCGGCTCCTACTGAGTAGTTCCTGATGAAAAAGCCAATAACACTTTACAGTAAAATCAGGGCATCATGCTCTGCAGAAACGCTTGAAACTAAAAAATCCAGGTCCTTTTTTTTTTGGTGGGTGGAATATCATCGAATAACCCCTCCCGCTCTTGGGCAGAGCGAAAGGGAGTGTCAGACTTCTACTGACTAAAAACCACCCATGTTCCTTTTTAGCCCTTTATGTCGAGTCTCTTACAACATCCCGCAGCCCGAAGAAGTTGCTAGAGAAAGGTTTTTTCATACGCATCATACGTGACTCTTGCAACTCGTCAGTTCCAAGAGACAAACGTATAGGAACTGACGAACCGTGGCAAACTCATTGGAACTGACGACAAGTGACTGCAAACCCATAGGAAATGACTACCTGTGACAATTCTAACAACGCCCCGTAACGGCTAACTAACGCTTGGTGGACCAAATTCGGGCACGAATGTACCTAATTGTTCGTGAAGACATTTCTAGTCACCACCGAGGCGACAAATTCGTGCTCTGCGTGCATAAATTGTGTGAACAAATTGAGTGAAGAGTTACTGCCACGTTGTGGGTTTTATTCGTATTGTGAATAAGAGTTTTTGGGAGTCTGTTAAAATAGTTGAACATTTTCTAAAGATTGTCTGGTAGAGAATATCTTGTGGCATTAAGTCTGCATATGTTTACGACGTTTTGATGGCAATAGGACCATGACATGGAACTTCATATTACTAGTGAAATATGGGTGTTATATTAGGAACCCCTCTGCCTAGCTTTTCGGGGTTCACAGGCGTGATATTATGTTATGTTAAATAAACTTTGAAGTAAGAATTATTGGCGCTATTTTTGCTGGCAAACTTAACCCGGGTTAGTTAATCTTTCCACGTTTAACGGATTAACTTTAAGGTCCATGAAAACCTTTTATTTCATTACTTAAACATAATTCGATTAGTTTTCCCTTATATGTATCGAGTATGGGTAGTTATAAATATAATCCTTTTAGGTCTAAGACGTGTACTGAATAGTTTACAGCTCATTCGTTAAGTAATCTGAAATTCCATTTACTTTCACCGATTGCGAATAGAATTATGGAGGAGCTCGTGGCTTAATAAGAACTGCCACTCGGGTCGATCTTTAGGTTAAGCTGCGCTTGCCTAGGTCGATCTGTGGATGGGTGACCACCCATTACATACCGAGTTTCCTCCGTGCCTCGGAAAGCACGTTAAGCTGTTGGTCCCGGGTGCCATATATAGATCTTTGGCAGTTGTTACGGGTAGTCAGTGACCTGAAAGTCTGACATCCAGTCTTACCAAAGGGTATCGTATTACCTAGTATTAACTGAGTTGTGGAGGTCAGATAGGCAGTCGCTCCATGTAAAATACTGGTATTCAGCTGCATCCGGTTAGACTGGAAGCCGACCCCAATATAGTTGGGAAAAGGCTAGGCAGATGATGAGGAAAGAAAAATACCCTTTATAAAACCGCTCACACTTGATATTCCCGTCGTTGCGAACAAAAAGTTGCAACTTTTCAAATAATATAATTTTACTTAGAATGCCTCCGAAACTACCGTAATATTGAAGGCGTAATATTGATTAGCACATTGTTTTCACTAAGTAACATTAAGTCATACCGTAATGAAAACGTGATTATACAGCCCTTTTTTTTTGTGCTGTTGGAAAATTATCAAAAAGCCCCTCCCGCTCTTAGGCAGAGCGAAAGGGACTGTCAGACTTCAGTTAACTAAAAACTACCAATGAATCCCGCAGCCCCGACGGGCATGATTTTACACCCTCAAAAGTATGTCGTATCCCAGCAATATTTTTAGCTTAGAGTTACTTAGTTTGGATGTGTGCACATAATGCTTGGTTGATGGCTTCGTGAATGGTTCGTTTATACCTTATTTTAAGAAAGGTTTATGTGTAAACTATAGATACTATTTTAATACATAAATAATAGGTCTTTACCTATGAAATTGCCGTTTTGTATGAAAAAAATTAAACGAATTTTTTTCATGTATTTTTTATTTGTATTAATCGAAGTAATCACCCATGCAATCAATGCATCTTTGCCAACGCAGTGGCAGTTTATTGATGCCCTTCTTAAAAAAATCAGCTGGTCGGGAGGCAACAAATTCTTCAAAGGCATTTTGTACTGCCTCTCGGGTATTGAATTTTTTTCCCGCCAAGAAGTTATCCAAATTCTGGAAAAAGTAGTAGTCTGTAGGCGCAAGGTCTGGTGAGTAGGGCGGATGACGAAGAGCTTCCAACCAGTTCTTGCAACTTGGAGACCGTCTGCTGTGCAGTATGAGGTCGCGCGTTGTTGTGCAGGAGCATCGGAGACGAGTGATTGACCAATGCTGGTTGGAGATGTGCCAGCTTCTCCATCATTGTGTTCAGTTCTTCACAGTACACATCTGCAGTAATGCTCACCCCGTTTGGTAAGAAGCTGTGATGAATCACACCGGCGCTAGACCACCAAACAGTGACCATCACTTTTCTAGGGGTAATTTTTCGTTTAGGGCAATGTTTAGGTGCTGAACCAGGATCCAACCAACTTGCTGAGCGCTTGCGGTTATCAAACAGAATCCATTTTTCATCGCAGGTAACAATGCGGTTCAAAATTCCTTCATTTGTGTGTCTGTTGAGCAGTGCAAGGCACGTCTCGACGCGTACTTCGCGCTGGCAATCATTGAGTTCGTGGGGCACCCATTTGTCAAGCTTTTTTACCTTGCCAATTTGACGCAAATGGACCAATATTGTTTTGACGCTAACGTCGAAAGCTGCTGCTAATTCAGCCGTAGATTGTGTATCATCAGCTTCCACAATCGCCTTTAATTCGTAATTGTCGACTAAAGTCTTCGGACGACCGCGAGGTTCATTTTTCAGGTCGAAATTTCCAGAACGGAAGCGAGCAAACCAATAACAGGTGGTGCGTTGGTTTGTAGTGTTAGCTCCGTAAACGTCGTTGATGTTGCGTGCCGCTTGTGCCGCGTTGCTGCCACGACGGTACTCATATTCCATAATTACTCGATTTTTTAACGTATCCATGATGACGAAAAAGATTGAAATGCGATGAAAATGTAACACTAATCAATAAACAAATGACTACTTTTGGAAAAAAAAATCATGTTTTTAAAATAAAATTAATTTGAAATTAGAATTAGAAAAAATTATTTTGATTTGAAATGGCCAGTACTACAGAACGGCAATTTCATAGGTAAAGTTAAAGGTTAAGTAATGCGAAGGAAAAGCGGGTTTTAAATTATAAGACATTCTCCATTGCATCTTGAGCCTAGTATCCGACCCAGCCCTCATTATTTTAATGAAACAATTAAAATGTATTAAAACACATATGTGGGTGATGACATGAAATTCAAACATGAATACTAAAATAACATGTTATAATTATAAAGTTAGGTTGCTCTTGAACTTGTTTTCGTGTGTAATTTGATCAACGTACCATTAATGAGGCGGGTTACCCAACGGCGAACAGAATTAAATATGTTGCCACAACTCAGCCCGCGGCAGAAAAGCTAAAATAACACCGCGGGTATGCAGGGAAAACTGATTTCGTTATATAGGCTCGTATGTGGTTGTTTATTTTGTAACACGTGTTTTAAAATTTCGTGGAAAATTATACGCGTATGTGAGTTGTTCCCTTCCCTTTTTAATGTACAGGCGTGGAAAGATAGTATGAGTGACTAAGAAATAACATCTGCAGGGGAACTTGGATAAGTTTCATGAAAAATTGGCTCAAGTTTTGCTGGAACACATGCCTGGTGAGTGTGTCAAGCTGTGTCGAACCTGGAGATACTTTCATGAACGTAAATTTATTTAATAAAAAATATAGAAAAGTAAAGACAACAGTAGTTAATTGAAAAATGTAGGATATTCAATTATTAAAATTATAGATGTTTAATCTAATCACCATGTTAGAGGGAAACGGGCTGGGCAGGATTAGTTTTTAAGCGGCGCGAGTCCGGCTCTACCTCGACTGTCGACGAGACAGCCGAGGTATCCTTGGTGATTTCCTACACCAGCCAAAAAAAAAAAAATAGTCGCTCGGGCGTCCTTGCCTCAGTAAGTCCGTTGGTAGGTGACCAGCCATTACATATCGATTTTCCTTTGGGCCTCGTAAAGCAATTAAATTTGTTGATCCCAGCTGATATGTTTGGATATTTCACAGTCGTTACAGGTGTCCAAAGGTCTGACAATCTGTCTTATTAAGCGGTATCGTATTACACATTTGGTATTAACTGGGTTGTGGAGGTCAGATAGGTATTTGTTCTATGCCAAAAATTCTATGCATCAGGATAATCTGGAAGCCGAGACCAGAATTCTTCTGTAAATCTTATAATAATAAAATCGTTTACAACATTACTTTGTACCGTATCAACGTTTTCAAAATACATAATTTTGTCCACTAAGCGATCCCTGTAAAGATGTCGACACGTACTGCTTTAAACACACCTAACGGGGTCAACGATCTAGATCGTCTTAATACGATCTATAAAGTCGGTTTATATTTGCTACCATCATAGATATAGCTTGATATTCTTGATCTTCTGCGAATATGGTTTATTAAAAGATCAAATACCTTTGCTACGGCTTTTCTGTAAATAAAAGTAACATATCTAAAGATCCCAGGAATCACACTGTCAGAGATACGCTGTTAATAAACATTCGTGAAATGTTCTGAAGAAGTGGATTAAAAACGTGTTGCGCTGTCACCAAGTAGCATAGCATAAAAATATGATGATGGTGATGATGATGATGATCGAAATAATGAGCCCGATTTTAGACACGCATCTAAACTGTTACGTGCTACAAAATCATTGTGAGAGAAAATAAATAGACTATAAATAAACTATACTGTAATTACTTACTAGCTTCTGCCAGCGGCTTCGCCCACTTGGAGTTTAATAATTGTCCCACGGGATCATACTACCGGAATAAGAAGTATCCAATGTGTTAAACCAGGTAATAAACTATCTGTGTTCTAAATTTCATACACGTCCGTTCAGTAGTTATTGCGAGAAAGAGTAACAAACTTTCGCATTTATAATATTAGTAGGATTATTATTCTTATAAAGTCAGTAGCATTACTTGACCCCTTTTCTAACACCACCTTGCCCTCTTCTTCTTTATACGAGGGGTCAGGTAATGTTGAGCACTGTCTTTACAAGTCTATTTTGTTGCAAAAAACAGTAAAGCTAAAGTAGGAGTGGGCTGATAACGTAGTACGAATGAGCCCGGGGAGATGAGCAACGATCGTCACTCACTGGACGCCCGTCGGAGGAAATCGCCGTCGAGGTAGACCGTGGCAAAGGCGGTATGACGATCTGTTCCTGTAAACGAGGCGAACAAAGGGGAGGCCTTTGTCCAGTAGTGGGACACACGAATAGGCTAACAGAGTTAAAGTTTATCCTAAAAAGTATTTTTCTACTTCGCAAAAAAAGTGCTGCAGATGGCCGACGGGGTCGAAAAGTTCTGGAGTGGCGACCGGGAACTATAATACGTTGAGTTGGAAGGCCTCCCCACTAGGTGGACCGATGACCTGGTGAAGGTTGAAGGGACCCGCTGGATGCGAGACACACGAGACCGGTCAATGTGGCGACACCTGGGGGTGGCCTGTGTCCAGCAGTGGACGTCGTTGGGCTGAAATGATGATGAAAAAGTGCTACAAGTTACATAATTTTTTAATCTAAGCGGTACTTATCTTCATACGCTTTGTAGTCTGAACCGCGTAAACTAATGAGAATACGCACACTTTGCATAATGAATATCATGCAAGTAAATTCCACGCTTGCCTTACTCTACGGTAAGCAAAACAGTTAGTTCTGGTAAACTTTGGACCTAATATAAAATAGCAAAATAAACGTAAATTTAACCTCGTTGATTAGCAGTAGTGTAGTCGTAAGTGTGTGATTCCTATAATAAGCAAAGTATTTTCCAAACTCGGGATTTTGTCAGTAGTAAAAAAATATCCAAACTTCGTGGAGTTTGGATTTTTCCTGATTTGATGGTAATAGGCTTGTTCCCTTGAAACATATCTAGCGAAATGTGGATTTAATACGTATAACCTACTTATTATATATTAGTAAGCACACCTCTAGCTCTCTCTCTTTCTAGTAATAGAAATACTAGCACCACAATGGGTCTGATCGTAATAAAGTAGAATCTGTAGCTTATTTCTGGACAAATTATTCACTATTTGTTTTCTTAGTAAATCTAGTTACAAACAGACAAATTATCGTCGCCACATTATGGACTGAGTCAATGTCAAAATTGTCATCGACAAGAACACTGCCAGACATCCCTAGTAGTTTATATTGGTATGCTGAGAATATATATTGGAATTCTGTGGTAAGTGTACAACAGAAAAACCAGCGCGTACAAATTAAATGAATGAACAAATTGTTTGTTCTTGATTACTAAATAAAAATTCGCATTTCATTGTGAAATAAAAATCTACATCTCCTCGATAGTTTTATTCTCTGAGTTTTTTATTTAGTTAGAACACGTGTTGAGTTTTTCCTTTTGTAAATTATTTTTATTATATCATCTGTTGAATTTTCAGATACACCAAATAACAAAAATAACACTTTCAGTACAGAACGGTTTCCATTCACCTCTCTCTGAGGAGCCATGAATAGTTTTTCTATTCTATTTTTGCAGTCATGGCAGCCAGTCTCAGTAGCAGTCTAAGAAGTCTTCAAAGCGAGGAGTATACATTAGTGCAGAAGTTAGTCCGCCAACACAGATGCACTGCTTATTTTTAAAGCCTGATGGCACGGCAAACGAAGAGAGATCAGGTGCAGGACCAACACGGTTTGCTGTACTTACTGAGGCACAGGCGTTAAATACCGTCTAAAAAAATAGGATATAGCCTAGGGAATGTTCATAATATGTTTTTATCTGGTGACCAAGCAGATGTTAGTAGCAACTCCAAGAACAACATAATGACATAATAGGGAATTTCACCAAAAAAATCTATTTAGTCCGTCAGATAGATTATCAAAAACTAATGGACACGTATTTTTTTATTTTTTCACTTAAACAAAAAATAAAAACGATACAGTGCTTCGAAAAGTCGCGTCAAGTCGTGTGACGTGTCGGGGCCGCGGGTTGTACACTAGTTATCGCGGCCTCGACATAGAGAGCTAAGAAGGAACATGGGTGGTTTTTAGTCAGTAGAAGTCTGACACTCCCTCTCGCTCTGCCCAAGAGCGGGAGGGGTTATTCGATGATTTTTCACTCGCCAAAAAAAAAAAATGTCGTGTGACGTCACAGTTAGTACTTTTTTACCCACAAAGTAACGTCAAAAGCCACTCATGATCCTTGACACATTAAATTTTATCTTCGTCAGTTTTGATTGATTTGATAAAACAAAAAATACGTATCCAATATTTATCGATAATATAACAGACGGACTAATTAGATTATTTTGGTGAAATACCCTAGGTTCTTCAGAAAAGACAGTTGCGTAATACTCGCGAGTTAAAAGGAGTATGTAGGGATCGTAGCAGGTGGGGTTCTGTGGTTTCTCCTATGGGAAAAAAGCATGACTTTATGTATTTATGCTTTTTCTGTACCCTATGTATGTACGGTACGGTCTATAAACATTATAACACAAACTACTAACAATTGGTTGGTGTATTTCTAGGAAACATCGGACCACAAACTCATGGAGAGTTTCACGTCGTATGAATAAAAGATGGAGTCTATGCGCTACACAAGTTTAGACTACGAATGTTTTCAATTAACACATCCTACATTTATTTATATTTAACTGTTTTAATTTCACAGAGCTGTGACTGCTAGGAATTTAATAAACCAGAACATGGTCGTATTTAATGATATACGGAAATATTAATAAAGTAAGAAAGAACACAGAAAGGTGATTGTTACTAGGATGAAACTTATCGAGGTTCATAAAATATGTTTTTCTTAACTCAGTACTTGATGAGAGCCGTAAAAATTGTTATCCCGTCTATGTTTTAAGGTAAGGAGAAAAAAAAGAAAAATATGTGAGTTTGTAGAACCTAAAAAAAAGGAGTTAAAAAACTAAAATAAAGGCGGGGTTCATTTGAATAAAAAAGCTGAAAAGCAAAAAACTTTTCAGCTTTTTTATTCAAATGAACCGCGCCTGCTTCCAAGTTTTTAAAATGTGCTTATTTTTTTGCTTTTCAGCTTTTTCAGTCGGGTTTTTTAGTTTTTTAACTACTTTTTTTATTTTCAACTTTTTAGTTTTATTTTGTGTTTGTTCCTTCGTTGTAGATGATTTAACTTTTGTGTTTGTTTATAGGTTTTGTGACTTTGAATTTCTTTTAAACATTTATACAGGGTGTAAATTAACCCTTCACACATACGTAAACCAAGCATTCTGTACATCAAACTAAGTACCCCTACGCAAAAACTTTTGCTGGGAAACGACTTTTTTTTTTGGGGTCAAATTCTTAAAACATTGTGCTAGTGGATGCTTTGAATAGTAAACGGGTCATGGAGGTAATAAAACTAAAGTTATAACCTGAAAAACTAGTTCTTTCAAAAACAGCTGTGCAAAATTTGGAACTTTGACCCCCAATATCTCCGTAACTAGGGGGTTCCCAGGTATGGTCTAAAACCAAAAAAATGATCGCAGTGGTGGAGAGAACAAGTGCCCTTCGTTTGCGTTAAGGGTAGTTTTACACCCTTTATGTCATATGTTTTTGAAATCTCCTTTCAAAACCCTTTATTTTGATACCCTACTCGATGGTAAAGAATTTTTTTTTAAATCGGTGATTTCGCCCCCAAAATCCGCAAATTTCTTTGTTTTTTTTAATTTTAATGTAGCCGGTGAGAGTCGCGCCGTCAAGACGAATCTAACGGCGTATATTTTTATTCAAATCCCTTCATCCGTTTAGGAGTTATGAGGGAACAAAAAAACGGGCATACATACATACATACACGCCAAACACATAACCCTCCTTTTGGGCTTCGCCGCAGTCGGGTAAAAAACCATAGGAATCCAAATGATATATTTTCAAATTTATGTACGTACTAAAGTCAGTTAACTATTCTCTCTTACGGCCGTACTCAGATATATTTAATGATTGCTTAAGCCGTCACTTAGTAAAGGTTTGACATATTTTTGTACGACAAAACTGTCAAAACCTTAGTGAGCTAAAATCAGTTGTAATGTATGAAAACTTAAATCTTAACAGAGAATCTTAACACCGTTATTCACAAACGTGCATCAAATGAACAACGCCATCTATCGAGCTTGGTGGTAAACTTTTTTTTTTACTCGGCGACTTGGCGATGGATAAAAGTTATTTTTTACCAAAAATATTTGTCCTTCATGCTTTTTCACTGTTTTTTTTTTGTTTGTATATCGTTTATACTTGAAATAAAACCTTAAATCATTAAGTAAGAAAATTAGCGAGAATTATTCTTTTGTTAAACAACTTTAAATCGTTATATATCCTAAACTATTATTTAAAAAGAAAAATTATGAAAGGAATCTAAAGATCATTTTAAAATACCTATTCAACGACACCCCACTTGACATAGTTAATTGACTTTTTTTTTCTCTAGAACGCCACATAGAAAAAAACATACATCCATACATAGACTGATAAACACATTACCCTCCTTTGCGTCGTGCAGTCGGGTAAAAATTATGAAAATTTGTTCGCACAAGATTTTATGTTTGGCAGATTATAACAATTTTATCTGCTGGCAGTAACACAAGATGTGAACACAAGCCTAGTCATTTATTATGCAGAGATCAACTGCAAATCATAGTAGTTCTTTTTTTCATTAGGAAAATGAAATAATATTACTTTCAGCACTCTTCAACGCAATTCTATAAATATTTGAAGTGTTACGTAATGTCAATCCTGGGTCTCATTTGAATGTCTCAACAACTCGTGAATGATAAATACAGTTGCTCAGAAGTCATTTTGTTTAGTTAAGCATATTATTACCAATCTTCGTACTATTCAGTATTGCCAGTTACCAACAATGAAATGAAATATACTGGAATAACAAACTTAACTCGCAAAGTTGAACGCCTAAATGGAGATGGATTCGCAAATTACGAGAATCGTTCAGTTCAAGTTAACTTTACTGTAAGATACTCGAGAGGAATAATTAATAATTTGTTAACTTCTTGCTATTGCCTGTGGCTATGACAGTTGTGAAGTTGTGGTTTTTCTTATTTCAGATATAAATCACTACTCCGTAAAATTTGATTAGTAAGCAATTATTTTGATATAAAATATAATTTTAGCATTTCGTGATATTTATAAATAACAAGTGGATGTCACGCGGTTTCACCCGTGTAGTTCCCGTTTTTGTAGAAATACAGGGATAAAAATTAGCCTACTAATGCCACCCGGGGATAGCTTCCCAACTGTGAAAGAATTTATCAAATCGGTTCTGTAGTATTTAAGTTTATTATTTACATAAAAAAATCAAAAATACAAATCGAATCGAGTTTGACGGCACGGTTGGCGCAGTGGCTGAGCGATTGGACTGCTACGCTGCGTGTCGCGGGTTCGATCCCAGCACGGAACAAATATTTGTATGTCCTGCAGATAGTTGTTCCGGGTCTGTGTATTTGTGTATGTGAGTTTAAATGTTTGTAAACGCACCCACGATACAGGAGAATTTCCTAGAGTGGGGCAAAGTTTTATAAAAAAAAAACTTTCTTCTTTATAATATTAGTACCCATAGATAGGAAATAGACTTACCACTAAAAAGATTTGAGTGGGGGGTTGTGACGTCACTGACCGCTAAGGAATGTCATACTAATGTCTCAAAAAATGACGTCACACGAGTTTTCAAAGCACTGTATCGTCTACATTGCTTGTTTACGTGAAAATAGAAAAAATACGTATCCAATATTTTTAATCTATCTGACGGACTGATTAGATTATTTTTGTTAACTACCCTATTACAGGCGTGATACTCGTATTATGTTATGTTGTGTTAAGTCTTATTTCTACAAGTATTTTAATTTCAAGTTAAACTATAACAAAAACAAGTTAGAGCTATGGAGTGGCCTTTTTTTTGACTTAGCATTTTTCCCGTCAAACCCAAAACACGGATCTAAGTAACATTTTTATCATCTCGGCCTTGCTTTTTGAAATTTAAAAAGTAATTATGTAGGGTCAAATTCAAATATGACCCCCTTATTAAAATCTTGCAACCTTATACGAGACCGGGGCTCCTACGCATTTCTGGCAGGGGTCGCCAAAAATATCCCAGAAGGTTACAGGGATAACTACATAAGGAATGCGTGGGTGGGACTCATACATTTATCACTTCTATTACACTATTGTGGTTTTAACACGAAATTATTGCCTTATGTGGGCGTAATGTTGACATAATAAGGCGCTAAGTATAATGTCCTGTTGAAGTTTGTTTATGAGGGCGGCACATTACACACAGGATAGGTCATATTTTAGCTTAGCTATTTTTTGTGGGGTAGGGTTTTGAGTTTTAGATTAACGTGGAGCATGATGCATGTTTGTTTAGTCATTGATCATCATCATCATAATATGGCATAGCCTTTTTTTCAATTCTGTTGGGGTTGGCTTCAAGTCTGAAAGAAATGCAAAACCGAAGATTAGAGAAGAGAAAAGATTTAATTGGCGACACTTCAGTCAAACAACCACCATGAAAACGTGTTAGCTAATTTTTGATTATTTTTTTATTTTCATGAATTAGTTTTACAGTTAGTTGGTCATCTACACTGCAGCACGGTTTTAATCTCTGTCGTGCGGTTGGTGCTAAACCTGGTTTCAGAGTTTTTATGACGACCGGCTTTACATACCGTCAAGATATATCTCTCAAGCATAAGTTTTCTTTCACTTTCTGCCAGTTGCAGCACTGAATATGATATTTAATACTCGAGGTGGACTGTGAGAAAAGTCTCAGATGAAAAGACATTAATCAATTTTCTTTTCTCAAATTAATCATGAGTAAGCCAGAGCAAGTAAGTAAGTAAGTAAGTCAGGTAGTCTACGACTCAACTCTCTTTTTTGAAAAACAAAAACAAGGAAGTAGCAAGAAAACTTAAAAGCAGAAGCTTGATTTTTTTTTAAAATATATTTCGCGCATATGCATATCCGGAACACACGCCCACCACTCCAGTAGTCATTTTTTTTTTTTAATACTGGCCAGTTAAACAAAATTTTTTGACTTTTAGAAAACGTTCAAATATCGAAGGAAACATAACAAGATTTGATTTTTAATGCCTTCGGTGCGTAGGCGGGTAATAACATTTTATCGTTGTAAAAGGTCATAATTTCCTTTTTTATGCCGCCTTTTTCAGCAAAAATGGTAACAGTTTTTGACAAGCAGTGGACAAGGTTCTTTGAAATTGAAGTTAGTGAGACATAAAACTTTGAATTTAAAAAATATGACGCTTGCTATTTTCTTGTCCCTCGGACAAATATTAAAAGTATTTTGAATTAAGATGTTCATATTGTAGTTATCTCTTGTCACCTGAGAAATATTTCTGTTACATTTCTATAATTAAACTCAATTTACATGACATTATTTAATCAGACAGTCTGTCTTGTAATCACGAGATACAAGATAATATGATTATATTTAAATAAAGAAATAGTTGTTTTCACTTTCTAGATAGAGGTTTATTTATTCACTTTCTTTACGACTGTTGTAAAAGTTGAATATGCTCGTTATTTTTCAGCATTTTTCGTCGTATGTGTAGACCAATTTAATTTTTTTTTGTTTTTATTTGATTACAATTAAGAGAATTTACCGAAAGGGATGTTTCTTGACAAAAAAAACTTTTAACCAAAAAATAAAACACAAAAAAGTGAAAAATAAACATTAGAAAAAAAACTACTTCTGAAGTCGGTGACTTTTGTTTGCGTTATATTTTTTGTTAAACAGTTTTTTTCTCACTTTTTAGTGGTTCACATGTGTGCTTACCCCTTCACAGCGTACTTGTGTGATGTTATGTTATGAACTGGTGTAAACAATAGACACATGAGATTTCGGCAATCCCAGTGCATTTGCTTTCATTTATTGAGGAGTTCCGTTGCCTTTCTCCGAAGTTCTTCATCAAATCTTCACCAAATTGAAATGGGATCACTCCAAGAAAGTACTCCGAAAAAAATTGTTAAAAAAACTAAAAAACCCGACTGAAAAAACTGAAAAGCAAAGAACAAGCACATTTTAAATTTAACAAAACTTGGAAGCAGTTGGGGTCCATTTAAATCTAAAATAACGAAAATAGAATGCCCAAAAGGAGGGTTACGTGTTTTTAATACCATCATCAATGGTAATGGAAAAAAAGTGTTTCTGAACTCCGCGATATATCCCCCCAAATCATTTCATTCGTTCATCATTTAATGTAGCCAGCGCCATCTAGACAAATATGACGACATAAATTTTATTCAAATCCGTTCATCCGTCTAGTAGGAGTTATAAGGGATCAAAAAAATGGACATACATAAACACAGGCCATATACATTAGTCTCCCTTTGGGCTTCGCCGCAGTCGAGTAAACTATTCAAATCGCTTCAAGAGTGCCTATAAAATTTGGAGAGTTCTATCTATTTCTACAGGATCCCATTATCAGATCCTGACTTAATTAGCATGGGACCACCTGGAAAGTATAACAAAATAAAAAAATAAAAAATCGGTTCAGTCATCTTCGAGTAATCGAGGAACATTCATAAAAAAAACCTCCTACTTTTTAAAGTCGGTTAAAAATTAGATCCTTATTAGTCCGTCAGTTAGATTATGGAAAAATATTGGAGACATAGTTTTTGGTTTCTTTTTTTTAACAAATAAAGCTCGTTACAGATGTGATGAGTGGGTTCGTCAGTGAGCTTGTGACGTCACTCGGCGAAAAAAATGACATACCTATTAACGTCTTACAATATGACGTCACACGAGTTTTCGAAGCACTGTATCGCCTTCACTTATTGTTTGCGCGAGAAAAGAAAAAAATATGTGTCCAAAATTTTTTGGAAATCCATCTGCCGGAGTAGTTAAAATTTTTTGGTGAAGAAAAACGCAAAATAGTGTATAGAAAATGACCCTAGATCACACACAGCAGTTTAACAATTCACAAAGCGTAATAGCTATGTTGTGTGTAGCAATCTCCTTCGGGATCCTCTTTGTAGTCGTAGCCACCTCGTAGCGGTCTCGTAGCTAATTGGCTACAGCGTAGACGGCGCAATCTCACTTAAGAGTGCTTCTTCACGCAATGAGCCAAGGTCCTTTGTGTATTATTTTGTTGTTCTTATCGGTTGTTGGGCTATCAGTTGTAAAGACAATTTTCTAATATTTCGCTGGCTTAAGGCGATTGGATTTTAGATTCTATTCATAGTCAAAAGTCAAAGTCAAAATATTTTATTTCACATAGGCCTACATGGGCACTGGTAAAACGTCGACACAAAAAAGGGGCACGGTTCGGTGCATCGGTCGATTCCTAAGGAGAAGAACCGGCAAGAAACTCCAAAGGTTACTCTTTTAATTTTTTTTTTAATTAAATCTGAGTGCAGTCGTAATAGGAAGTCAGTGGCTCCAAAGTCTTACAAACAGTCTTACCAAGTTATCCAGTACTAACTGGGTTGTGGAAATCAGAAAGGTAGTCGCTCAGAAGCGGTAGTTTTTAGCTGAATCCGGTTATACTGTAGTTTTGAAAAGGCTTGATTTTCTAACAACGAGCCAGGTTGCTAGAAAATCTATCCTTTCTTGAGTTTTACAAAACTTCTAACCTATAAACTGAATGCCTATTTTGCCCCGAAATAAAAATTATATTTACGATTCAAAATGGCTTTTCAATTTTCATAAAACATTTTAATCCAAAAGAAAAAACTATGGAATTAATAGAGTACCCAGGTAAACAAGATAAAACTAGATAAGTAAGACTTATGAGGGTTTCATATCGTTACTTTATCGCTGTACATTTTGCGGTTCCACTAAATATTTTGTTACAAGAATTTCTACCTGCCTAATTTAATTAGACTAATAGGCAGGCACCGAATTCAATAAAAGTTTTTATTTATTTCGATATGATTTTTCACGATATCCATCATCATAAGCCTATAATGCTCCCACTGCAGGGACTCAGGCCTCCTCTTATGGAGAGAGATGGGCTATATAATATAATTCACCACGTGTGCCCAGTGCGGGTTGGTAGGTCATGTCTTCAAATTTTTTGGTTCTAAAACATGCCGGTTTCCTCACGATGTTTTCCTTTACCTTTTTGAGAGCAGCGGTATTGAAATAAATTACACAAAGTACATGCCTGCCTGAGTTCAAACCCATGACTTACTGTTAGTAAGGCGGGACTGCGACTACTGGGCCATAGCGGCAATAGTACCGAGGCCAAAATACTCCACTACTACACACTTTTAACCACGCGATCCTATAACAAAAGGTAAATAAAACCGCAAACAATAAAAAAATAGGTGTCTGAAAGGCGAGGCGACGTCAAAGGATTTTTTTTAGTAAACATCTGTGTAGCATCAGGGTTGTATTTCCTGAAAAGGGAGTTCTCAATACAACTTTAAATATTTGGTTGCGTTTTTCCAAAGATAGGAAAAAAATGTGAGTCGATGCGAAGATCTATCTCAATTTTTCATTAAAAAACCGTTATAATATTATCACAAGTGTAATTTTATTTCCAAAAGTCAAACAAAGATATAGATTTCGTAGTGTATACCGACATTATAAATACTACTTAGTTTTGTTGAAGTACCATAAAATTTAAGGCAAGACAATTGTCATCAACCGAGTACCTACAAATCCACACTCTGGACTGCTACTGCAAAAATTCCCAGCGGAAAAACTTAAATACACTTTACCTGACCTGTGAATTGAACCCAGGTTTTCATACTCGACAGTAGAGCTTTCGACCACTAGACAATTATTGAATTATGTTAGCACACAAATAATTAATTTAAAATAAATAACGAGGCAGTAGACTTGGCCTATCGAAGTCTCCTATTGCAATGAAACAGCAGCGGGCTTTGATGCTGCGATACATACTATGCACCATCTTCTAAAGCCCAAAAACATGCAGCCGAAGTGACCTTTGCGCTGCCACCGCTGACCCGATGGAAGTGGCAAAGTTTTGGGCTAACAAAATATAATTTTTGTCATGCCAGCAAAACGTAGAAGAAGATAAAGTGTCCTAGTAGGTAGAAGAACTTCATTCAAGTTGCGCAATAACACATGATTTTCCGCCTTCCGCATCTAGTCCGGGTAGCTGTCGTAATTTTCATCAACTTTGGAACTGTCAGAAACAGAAGGCATTACAGTCATTAACATTTCGTTCCTTCATAAAGTACACTAACTATACTTTGAACTAAATACAATTGAAGATAAATAGCAGCTGTTTACGTATTCCACTTTTGTTTGTGAGTGTACGTTAATGAAATGAAATCGTAAAGGACCTAATGTTTCAGGATACGCAGTAAAGGTCAGGTAGGGTGGTAAGTGAAGGGATTTCTCTAAGTGAAGGTGATCAATTGTGGCCACTAAGTAGCTGTGCAGACGAAACGACGACGACGACGCGCGACGTGTGTAGACGAATTATCTTCTTCAATAAATTAATACGAGGAAACCAAAACAGGTCCTGATCAGTACAATGATTTAATTAATAGTCGGAGGTACCGGAGTATGTTTGCTCCTGCAATGTTGTCTTTTTAGTTGTCCGTACCAAAATGGTAAAACGGTTTAAATTGGTCTGGATGTCCAACCACCGTTCCGTATTGTGTTTTGTACTCGCTCTTTGTCGGTATTTTACCAAAAATATGTGCCTTCTACCAACCAAAAACTAGTGTAGATCGTTTTTGGTAGGTCGAAGTAATATCTCGGTTGAATTCATTTGGGATTTTATAAAACGAGCGAACAAAAAAAAACTTATCGACTGATGATGAGATACTGTTTTAATTACTTGAACAGTATGAATTTGAGTAAGCGAAAAATTAACTTAACTAACGACGGATATTGATCGATAATAAAATCCAGAACTAGCTTACAAAAAGTAGGTTGTGATAAATCCATTTCGGCTATTAAAATTCGCGTGAGCGACTAGAAATACAGAAAGGGTAACTTAAATATTAAGATAGATACGATACAGTATATACGTACATAATTTAAATTTAAAATTCTTTGTTTTTTATTTTCACACGCGCAACAACCTCACAAACATAATCTCAATCACTCACACAAACGGGGCAGTTAGGTTTGCAGAATATGTCAAACTGAGACCCCGACATACCCTGAGAACCCTCTACTAAGAAAACTTGGATATAAGAGCGAGCGAAGCGAGCTCGGGACTTTGGGCACCCGACTCCAATTTTTTTTAAGCCACAAGCCCCGTCGGCTTGGCCTAGGGAGGTTAAGTGGTTTTTCTATTCGAAACACTTCATTTAAGATAAAATGTTCAGTATAAAATAATATATCATTTGCCAAATATTGAAAAAAAAATGCACGTAATATTGACACTGAAACAAATACTAGGTCGCTCAAATATTATGAAGCTACTCATTTTGTATTGTAAGTAACTCAAATTAATGTTTGTAAGTTGCTGTTCTGTTGATTTCTCGTCACTCGCTTTCAGACGCTCACTTAATAATACTTTAATTTACAGTCACCACTATCGAAATGAAATAACTCACTCTTTTAAATACTACCCGTATTTAAAAGAGTGAGTGATTTCATTTTGATAGTTCATGTATTGTAAAAAACTGTTCTGTTACTCCCCTAGTTCAAGATGAATTAATTTTAATAGTTAACGAATTCAAATAAAAATAGTTTTGTTTAAATATTGTGCTACTCTTGAACAATTTAGCTAACTCGTACTGAGAGAGATTAATATACTCGTAGCATTATTGATTGTGGTGGTATAGCTCCATTAACGCGGTTGGCGACAATTGGTTCGAACAGCAATCGGTTTATAATACACTATTATTATGGTAACACAGCTTGACATTTACTTACGGCTTCTAAAAATATAATTGGCAACCAATAAACAAATAAAAATTGAGACTGGAGTACCTACAAACTTTAGCTCTAATATTGTCACTTAGTAACGTTTAAAAGCAATTTTCATCTACTGCATTGATTTTATTTTCATGATAAGTAACAAAACTAATATTTTGGTACCCATATTATCATTATTATGGTCATATCTCAAAGTTGAAATCTTATCAACTTTGCTAAGTGCGTACATATTATTGCTTGTGACTACACACACATCTACTTAGTGGCCTCGTACTTTCATACAAGCCTGAAAGCTTGGCTTACTCGTATACCCTATACCCTATTGCTCCTCAGGATGTTATGGTGTATGGCCTGCTAGCTAAGGGCCATTATTACGGTAAGATCATGGGTTTACCGTAATAATGACCCTTAGGCGCGTACCCTTGCTTCTTTTCTGAACGGGCTTTGATTTTTTCGTATTTTAGGTCGTGTCAGTTACCTCCCGATGTCTTCTTTCACTTTTTTGAAACTAGGCGCTTCACATTCACACAAAGTGAAATGCTTGCCCAGGTTCAACTTCGATTCCTCGAACTAAAACCCGTAACTATAGACCTAATTGTACACTTAAACTCGATATATTTTTTTTTGTGAATTTGGTGGACTGAAATCACAAAGTGACACCAAGCTCGCCCGTATTCATGGCTGTTATTAGTGATGCAACGTAAATATACTATATACCTCTGCGATTGTACCCCTACGTACCTAATACCTGTGCAGTCACAGGTATTAGGTTAATCTTCTACAATCTTCATTTTAACATTTATTGAAATGCGTGTCAGTGAAGATTCTTGACATTTCTTCTCCTTAGTATAATAATTATGAATGGACAACTAGAATGAATCGTATTTATTAAGTGTTCATGTTTTCAAAAAACCTTATGGCTGCTTAAAAACATAGTTTCATTTGGTTTTGAATCGATCAATGCCTGTGGCGCATGCATCGGATTTAAAAAAATACAACCAAACATCTCGTTTAATTAAGATAATCGAGAGCATCTTGGTTTCTTCGCTAAGTGCACAAACAGTGATAAGAACGCTACCCCACGCGCAGCCTCTATCTAAACAAGTAAAACACTGTTGCTTAGTTACAGGGCAATTAGAAACATATTTGTAGTGTGACGTAGTATTTTAATGACAAGAAGATATTAGTCTAAAGTCTTTGACTGGGATTTTACGATGATGATAAGCTGAAAAGATAAAGACAGACAATGATTGCTGAGAATCACTCAATCTCAACGTGGGGAATACTTGAATGAATGTTTCTGCACTAAATAAATTTCAAAATTTACTACACGTATCAATGAATACTATCTAGACAAATTAATTCGAAACACACTGATCTACTCCATATCAAAGTCTGTATAAATTGAACGTTCAAAATATTTGCTAATGAAAAACAAATAAGAGACACTGATAAATCCACTCGTGCTGTAAACAGATAACGCATTACACTAGAATATTTGTACTGACAACGTGTTCCTCTAACACCTGTAAAATGTATCTTTTTACATTTAAAATAATGCTTTTACCGGACATTCGTCGTTCAAAAAACATTGCTACGAACAATTTTTCTAAATAAATAATAGAAAGTAATTTTGGGAATTTAAAATTCGCGTGTATCTTGATAGGGTTGTCCAGTAGCACGAATTAAAAAGAAAATAAGGAAGTGACACGTGTGTGTGAAAGTAGTGAGCGCAGTACAGGGTGCGCAGTAACTCTGGCTAGCCCTATAAAGGGAAGGGAATACGCGCCTCATTCACAAGTAAGCCAACGTCGACGTCACAGTAAAGTTGGGGTACAGGCACAACTTTCGGTTGCGCTCCCGATTTTTTCGCGAAGTGTTTTTTGTGGAACCCAGACAATGAAAGCGTTCCTGTATATGGTTGCTGTGGTACTGGCGTGCGATGCCGTTAATTCTCTGTTTTTACCGGTAAGTACTTTATTATAAATTCGAAAATAACCGTTTAAACAAAAATATACCTATCTATAAACTATTTAATTTAACAAAAAAAGTTTCGAAAATAAAATTTGTACCTTAGATTTCTTTGTCGTTTTACTATACTTCGTGTGAGGTGTGAAAAGATGGTAACTTAACAAACTTCTATTATTTATTCTTCAATTTACACGCAATTTACTTAATAGTAAGTTTCTTTACGACGTTATAGTAATTAAAGTAATCTATTTAGTAATATAATCTCAGTTCTTATCAGCTTTATCTGATGCTATATTTGTTAAACGTTTTAACTTGATCGTCACGTTCGCGAAGTAAAACTTAAAAGAGTTTGTAATAAATAAAGTTGTGTCGTGTGTACGAAGTTTATAAGGTTGTAAATTGTATTATCGGTGGGTCATATCATAAAAGTTGCTTAATCATTATATAAGTTTTCTCTTTTTTTAACTCAAAATTAATGACTACGCCAAAATAATAATAAGCAGTATTTGTCACTATGTACTTATAATATTACCTGAAATTCGGGAGATTGTTTTGTCCATTGTTTAGTTTTTTTGCGAACTGTCAGTATGAAAAATAGAGGATTGGCCTACACTTTTATATCGGAAATTAATTAGGGCAATGACATAGAGTTTCCAATTTGGAAAAAGGTTAGGTATGCACAGAATAATATCAAACTAATATTATTGTGGCAAGTACATATATAATGATTCGATATGGCAAAGATTCACTGTTCTCTTTGTGATAAATAAAGTACCTGGATGACCGCGCTTTGCTCGGTTTTTTTTTACGACGTTTTATAAAAATGAAACCTAGCTAAATCGATTTATCGCCCTCGAAACTCCCTGCATACAAAATTTAATGTCAAAGTTGAAGTCGTTTATTAATACGATATTTTGTTTTTCAAATAAAGGAAACTAATTATTTCAACAAGATTATCAAAAATCTGTTGCAAGTAAAAAAAAAAAAGAAAGACGCCCTTTTGAATTATAAAAGGAATAAAAACTTCTATTATTTTTACTGCCATTTTGGCTTGGCCTACCTGATTCTTATTTATACCAATAACATGTTATTTTCAAAACACCGTATCGTCTTCATTGTTTGTTTACGTGAACAAGGAAAAAATACGTGTCCAATATTTTTTGGTAATCTATATGAAGGGTTACCTAATTAGATTGCCATTCATATTCATCATCATCATTTCAGCTAAAAGACGTCCGCCGCTGGACATAGGCCTCCCCCAGGTGTCGCCGCATTGACCAGTCCCATGCGTCTCGCATCCAGCGGGTTTCATATTAGGCAGGCAATTTATATTAAGTTCTACTAAAGAGTCCATTTTAGACCCACAGACTGCTGATGTGTGACACTGCTAAATAACAGCTCCTTCATTGGATACACCAGTGTCTGACCTTTAAATGTGCCTACAAAAAAAACATCATCAGCCTATAATGTTCCCACTGTAAGGCCTTCTCTCTTGGAGAGGGATGAGCTATATATATACAACCACACAGGTCCAGTGCGGGTTGGTAGATGTCACACCTTTGTATTTTTTGGTTCTAAGACATGTCGGTTTCCTCCTTCATCGATTTGAGAGCAGTGGGTAGTGATGAAATAAATTACAAAAAGTAATGCGCTTGACTGGGTTCGAACCCACGACTCACTGATCGTAAGTCGGGGCCGGCTCGACTGGGCCACCACTGCTCTCAAAACTATATATAGCCAAACAAAAATGCAATCGATCGATTAGTCTTCACAACCATTCGTTTATAGGAATGGGTTTTGAATAGGAACAGTTTTTAAATTGTTCAATAAAAGTTCTCTTGTGCTATTTCCGCGCGTTGCTCGTAGAACGAACCGTTTATAGAATGTTCGTGTCGACGGTTTTCTTATTTTATTCAGGCAAAACTCAATGAAAATACTAAAATTGAATCATTCCTTTATTCTTTGCTTAACACCTTATTTGATTTCGGTCTTTAAAAGACGGACCAGAATAGATATTAAAGACTTCTATTTGAATTGTAAATGCCGTGTCTCACAGTTCATAGGAATTTCGCAAACTCAATTGATGAATATACGCTCGTCCAACTTAAAGCATTTATTTGGATTAAACTAGGAATACCGAAATTTTAAAACTGTCACAGGACTCCCTGACAGTTTGTGCGTATAGGTATGTTCCTAGTACACTGATATCCCAGTTGTTACTTGGAGAAGGGGTAGTATTAGAGCACGGCGCATTAGCTCGTTGGATTTTCAACAGTGCAGATCTTTGCGGAGAAACACGGGGGGCGCGCTGCTGTTATCACCGTTCTCATTTTTTTCTGATTATATGAACAGAACTGGTATTGGTATACAGGGCGAAAGACACATGCCGAATGTTTTGTTCCTTGCATTTTGGTCGAATTTGAAGAAATTGAACTTTTGGCGGATCAGCTGTTTTTAATTAATTACCGATAATAGGTATTTTTTGTCGTATTGTAGATAAAGAACCCCCCCTCGGTTCAGTATATACTAAATACGTGCGTTAAAGTCACTTCCACCATGTATTTTAAGCAATGAGACTTTGTCTGCTCTGGTTTTATATTTGTATGGTTTTATATAATGTCAGTATGTGGTTGAAACATGGAATCATCGTTATCATACGAAATATTTCTGATATCTTCTGATATTCTATTCTATCAAAATTTCCTCCACATAGCATAAAATGGCATAAGCTATAGATTGTGACACTGCTTCGTATATTTCGCTGCTGGTAACGTAATCGCAAATCACGTGGCACACGCGCGATTATATATGAGCGAACGTGTGGTGCTCGTTCATACGAAATAACTGACAAATGCATTTCACTACTACATAATAATGTGGTTCGATATTTTATAGATCAGTAGTGCTTTAGTGAATACGGCCGTGATTTATAAGTTTTATAAGGGATTTCAGGTCATCACCACTGCTCACAATGTAGAAAACAGAGAAAATTGGAATTTTGGTCAAGTTTTGTACTTTATTTTTTTCATTTATTTTTCTGGCCGTCTGTATGTTCTGGCTTATCTCCAAAATGGCTGGACCGACAGCGACGGTATGAATTTACCGTCAGATTGTTGATGGAATGTCGTCTAATTTATGTTACTTCTATCTTAGAAAAAATATCAGGATACCGTGAAAAAAAAACACTTTAAATTGTAAATAAAATCCGATGCCAACGTCTAAACTCCGAAACAGCTGAACCGATTTTGCAGGGACTTTAACTGGTAATTAGCTTCAGAAGTATATCTATGTAAGTAAAAATGTTTCTTTTATTTTAGTACAAGGATTTGGGTTCTAAGCAAAAAAAATACAAATCTTACTAATATTGTACACGTGCAAGTTTTTTTGTCCTCCTGTTGTGATACTCTTTCATGGATGAACAAGTTTACAATCTGTATTAACACAGGATAGTTTTTATTCCGATTTTATCTTTCTGTGGGATAATTATGGAGTTGTAGTGGGCGAAGCCGCTGGCAACAGCTAGTTGAAGAAATATTTGTTAACTAATTGGGATCAAAACTATCCTTTGTGTTAATCCAGGCTATCTGTGTATAAAATTTTATCCAAATCCGTTCAGTGTTTTTTGCGTGAAAGAGTTACAAATATACACACTCACAAACTTTCGCCTTTAAAATATTAGTGTAAATTGTGATGTGATAGTGTGATGATAATTTGACACGTACGGAGGTCGTGGGGAACAGCTTAATAAATATAAACTGCATTAAAGAAGTGAGTCAGACATAATTATAGGAACATGCCTAAGCCAAAGCAAACGAAGTAAAGCATCTGAAGCAAAGTGCGTTGTTCCAATATCTGATGGTGATGACCGCAACAGATAACGTCTTCTAAAAAGTAGGTTAAAAGTGCTCCCGCACTCCTTGTGTGAATAAAGTGAGGTGACAATGTTCCACTCAACATCTTTAGTTACCAAGTTAAAAGTAAGTAAAAAGGAACTCGACTTAAATAAAAAGTCCATTAACTTTACAAAGCACGGAACTTGACTGAAAAAAACATGTACCGAGTCAATGGAAAACCGTGAAAGAAAGTTGTATGAATTGTTTTTTTTAATATGTAAATTGTTTTTTTTTTGTGAAACAAGTGCTTTGTTTCACCAAAAAAGTCGATTTAAATTGTTTTAAAATTACTTTCAACTTAAGGCTTTTTGCTTTTGTCACTTAACATAAAATCACGCACGTAATCGGTGAAGGTATTCGCATTTCGTCAGTTATGTTAAGTTCTTATAACTAAAGGGGGCAAGCCTCATGCCATCAACCGGGGACAAATTCAGACTCTGTGACGGCACCGTAGACGCGGGTCTGTGGACGGTGAGTAATGGGCTAGCTCGCCGTCCGTCCGTCTTATGACGACGACAGGCCGAGTCGACGGCGCGGTCGTGCGCGCGCGCCTCAAAGAGATGACATCAACATGCAAGGGCCGACGCCCGTCGGAGCTGCGGAATGTTGTAAGGGATACCGCGGCCTTGATATAAAGGGCTAAGAAGGAACATGGGTGGTTTTGAGCCAGTAGAAGTCTGACACTCCCTTTCGCTCTGCCCAAGAGCGGGAGAGATTAGTTGAAGATTTCCCAACCCCCAAAAAAAAAGTTGTGACAAATAAACTCACCTCAGTGATCATTATATTTGTTCGGCTCCTCCACTATTTTTTTCTGATTAATTTCGCTGCGGGCCTCACCTTGTTTGTTTTTTACTCGACTACGGCGAAGCCAAAAGGAAGGGTAATGATTTTGGCAGTCAGTATCTGATATTCATATATTGAATTTGTATATTTCTATTTAAATATACCTGATGCGCCTTCATGGCGTTCTCATTAATAATACAGAAGTCAGCTGCTAGTTCCAATTAGCAAGATGCGACTACGACTGTCCTCTATAATAATTATCAAGTTATCTACTTACTTACTTAATACTTTTAAGACCGCGGTTTTAGTAGTCTGCGTTTTTATTCGTAGTCGGGTTTTAGTTTTTAAGCTTTTTTTTTATTCGTTCAGTTCCAAACCACTGCTGCAAGCCTAAAGCAATAGACCTTTTTTTTGGAGTAAAGGAAATCATGATGACTCCTCCCGCTCTGCAGAGATAGCCACTGTCTATATGATAGCCACTATCATTTAAAAGACACGCAATAGCCATTCTGGCGGAGCGGAAAGGGTCAGCCCTTTGTGGCCAGGACCGCGGTATCTCTTTCGAACAACCCACAGCCCCGTGTAGAAATAGACCTGTCCATTATTAAACGGTAGATCCTCATCCATACCAATGTACATCTTATGAGACTATATTCAAGTCGTAGCTATGATAGGTACCTACCTTATTATGGACTTCACTTGAGTCAAGTGGAAATCGTTATCGAATCGGACTAACTCGAGTATCTGGACGTTGTTATCCCAGCGCATTGAAATCTATAAAACTACGTGCGGTCTTTGAATTTCACATGCCGTATAAATAGATCTTATTCACAAAAGATTATTTAACATAAGATCTATCTTATGATGACGGTATTTTAACTTGAGGTCAAGTTTAAGAACCACTGTTTAGAAAATCTGTCACCTTAAAAACCTGGTCCCTTTAACGGGCAAAACGATCTGGTAATCGAAATATAATGCCAAAAAGCATTATTGGATTAATTGATTTTAAGTAGTGGTTTTTCTTAGGATTTACAGTCCTGGGTGTCTAAAATGGCCGCTTTAGCAGAATCGTAATATTTTTTTTGGACTAACTCAGTCGCTAATTACTGGTTAACCAACATTGACAAAAATGTATTGATCAGAAAATGGCTTAGTTTTAACTGATTTTAAATCACGTGTTAGACAAAGACAGCGCTATATAAATATGACGTCATATTTCATACCGCCCGCCATACTAAACTTCACGGTTACGTACTACAAATGGCCGTTTCGTGCGACAAGGATAGAAAGTGGCCCAACCACAAACTTCTAAAGTATGTAACAACTCCATTTTTTCATCGATATTATTACCTTTTTCACACATCGTGTTATTTCTGTTTGTTCTTTAAAATAATAACGTTTTCGTGAATTTTCAACAGTAGTCAAGTAGCCAATTATACTAAAAGGACTTATACGTTATAGTATAGTACCCGTAAAGTTGCAAAGCTCAGTCGTTTCATAATGGGCCACTACCCTTTAGTCTCAGGGTGTATGACACTTCATAATCAGTCAGAATTGTACCGGGGAGCAGGATTGTATCTTGACTAGTTATACGTTTCCAAAGCTTCAAAATTGCGGGTTTAGTCCGCTCTTGTACGAGATATTATTACCCATTCTAGCTCAATGGTTGTACCTAGCCAAACTCTTGGCATAAGTAAGTAAACACGGATATGATTAAATTATATAAAAGGTCAATGCCTCGTGGTCGCTATCGCAATTGCTAAGCCTGAATCAATTCAGTCCTTTTTTTTTATTGCTTTATTTAACTTTTTTTTAACTTTTTTATTATTGTTATTATTTCTTTAATTTCATTTTTTTCTAATGAGTCTATGTAACCTTCTGAATTACTTTATTTACTGAAAATGGTTATAGTATAAGCGTATTAAAAAAAAAAACAACAATACATTTGCACGTCGCATAAGTGGCAAACATGTCGAGCATAATAATTTATAATAATATCTTGCATGCATCATATCACGGTTCTGTATGTATATATATGTTTGAGCAAATAAATATACTTACTTACTTCTGAGTACTAGGTGCAATTATCAGGCGAAGTGTAATTGGGTTTTTCGATCAGGAATTCCTCAGTAGCAGCTAGTCTGGATTTGTGCCCAGTTGATGGCAATTATAACCGGTACTTATATTTCATGGGACTTCGTAAACATAAAAAGGCGATATCTGAAAGATCCGATACTTAAACGTGTTATTTATCATCATCATTATACTGCCCTGATGAGGTGGCCCAGTGGTTGTGGCCCCGACTTACAAACAGTTGGTCGTGGTTTCGAACCCAGGCAGCGCATTACTTTGTGTAATTTATTTCATCACCACTGCTCACAAAACGGTGAGGGGAAACATCGCCGCACACAGCATGTCTCACATCCAAAAACTCGAAGATATGTGACATCTACCAAACCGCACTGGGCCCGTGTGGTAGATTATAGCCCATTACCTCTCAAAGAGAGGAGGCCTGTGTCCCAGCAGCGGGAACATTATTAAGCTGTTGATGATGTTGATATTTGGGACTTCGTAAACATAAAACGGTGATATTATGTAAATGAGATAATATAGGCGTTATTTATCATCAATAATCATCATTCTACTATTCTCTATTATCCAATTTCTGGGTAAATAGATCACACGGTACACTCATAACACATTATTAGTATAATTATACAAATTAACTTTTTTAACCAAGTCTCCATTTGTCAAATTAAACACCACTTAAGATCACTATCAACAACGAAGATGCCAACATAAAGTAATCTAAGTAAATATAATCAAGAATCTCCAATCAATTATTATGAGTTTAGTAGACTTGTTAAAGTACAGTATTTGCATGTTTTTTAATAGTCTCCTTGCGGTACTCTGAGATATTTAATGATTACATAAGTCATCACTTAGTAAAGATTTGACATACTTTTGTATGACAAAACTGTCAAAATCTTGACTAAGTGATGGCCTAAGTAATCATTAAAGCTTTCTGAGTGCGGCAGTAAGACTACAAGTAAGTCTCCCATTTATCTCAGGCTACTACCGAGAAATTCCTGATGGGAGAACTCAAAAGTAGTTGGCCCGGCCCAAAACCTAACCCTTTTTTTATGGATGTTGGGAAATCATCAAATGGCTTCACTCGCTCTGGACGGAGCAGTCAGGACTATCAGACTTTTACTGACTAAAACATACCAGTGTTTCTTCAATTCAATTCAATTCAATCATATCTTAGCCCTTTGTGTCCGAGGCCGCGGTATCTATTTCAAATAACCCGCAGCCCCGCCCGACAGGGAAACCTAACCCCGGACTTCATATTCAGCAGTTGCGTTTTATTTAGATACTAGTGGACCTGGCAGACGTCGTTCTGCCAGGACAGCAGCGGGTCATCTACCGGGTCCAATAGCAAATAACAAAATCCCCATTAACAACATGATCCGACATTCATTGAATTCATTTGTTACAAAAAAAAATGATTAATGAAAAACCGCTCGACCGATTTTGTGCAAACTTCACATAAACCATCTACTAAATAGTCCAAACAAAGCCTAAATATCTGGTTTGGCTAGGTGAGCCAGTTCTTGAGTTATAAAATTACAACAAAAAGTGGCATTGATTTTTATATTATATTGATTCTTGAGTTCATTAACCGACTTCCCAAAAGGAGGAAGTTCTCAATTCGATTGGTATGTTTTGTTTAGCAAAATCGTTTGCGTAGGGATACTTAGTTTGATGTACATAATGCTTCGTTGACGTATGTGTGAATGTTTAATTTACACCCTGTATTAGCCTACAATTTTTACACAGCCGTGAGAAGGAGAGAGCCATTATCCACCTCTCTAAAACTAGTGCTGGCTTGAGTTTGGCACGTGCAAGTGTCACTGTCAAGCTCAAATCAAATGAATTAACAGATTAATCAACTCCGCGCCGTCTAACGTCAAATGTCAAAACGCTATCGCACCCGTCAGTGTCATTAACGGAAAAGCAACTAGATTTTAATGCTTCATGTTAGAGAAATTTCATGAAACGTATTATGTCAAAGCGTTTTAGTATCGTAGTTTCCAGGTGTATTGGTAATAGGCGCGCCCCATATTACGTGAGGCTTAAACAACTGGTAAAATGAAGGTGTCTTGTTTGATCCATCTGCCTTACCCTCCTTGATTTACAGGCTTGATGTTAAGTTTATGTTGTAGCATCATTATTTCCAAAAAAAAAAACACTTTATCAGACATCTACCAACCCACACACCCACGTGTGGGATTATAAGTTCATTCACGCTCATAGAGAGAAGACCTATGTCCCAGCAGTGTGAACATTATAGGCTGATGGTGATGATCGTTATTTCTGTACCTTCCTTTCCTTTTCCTTATCAAACGATATATAAAATTGACGAAATTACACAATGTTCAGTCATGAGTAATAATAATATTTATAATAACTAGCTGTTGCCCAGTGGCTTCACCCGCTACAACTCGAAAATTATCTCACGGGAAGACAAAATCGCGATAAAAAGTGTAGTCCAGGTTATAAACTATCTGTGTACCAAATTTCATCCAAATCCGTTGAGTAGTTTTTACATGAAGAAGTAACAAACATACACACTCACACACTCACAAACTTTCGCCTTTATTAGTGTGATGTGATGTAAAAAGTTGTCAAAGTTCAAACACACAAATTTTCCGTGAAAAACGATTGCAACTTTGAGATAATGACATACTTTGTGAGTAGGCGAAATTTGCTTTTTTAAACGTTGTTTACTGTAGGCTGTACTGCTGCCTGTTCCACACTAATTTTATTAAACTCACTTGGTATTCGATCTTCTGTCCTCAACTTTTAGTCGATATCTCAGTAGTCACTAACTTTCTTTTTTTTTTTTTTGGTGGGTGGAAAATCATCAAATAACCCCTCCCGCTCTTGGGCAGAGCGAAAGGGAGTGTCAGACTTCTACTGACTAAAAACCACGTATGTAGCCCTACATGTCCAGGCCGCGGTAACTTGTGAACAACTCGCAGCCCACGATCTTTCAATCTTTCACACAGTCCATCCAGCATTTCTTTAGTCTTCCTCTGCTATTCACTTTAGGTAAGACCTTTTACAATTATAATGAAAACTTCTGTCACGACATTTTCCTCATTCTTTCCTAGCTATCAGATGTTTCACTGAAAACGTCAGAAAACAATTTATAAAAGCTCCTTATATAAATAACCTGCAATTTTCTGAATCTTTCATAGTCATAAACCTACCATTTCAAATGTAATCGTCGTCCTCCTATGTGTAAAACTCACTAGCTTCTTATTCTATGAATAACAAACACTTACAAATGTGAATACGTGAACTTAATCTGCAGAAATTGCTTCTGAAAGCAAAATTAAATCATTTGTGCAATCATTTTATTGCTAAGTAACGAGTATGAAATAGTTATTAATTAAATATTCGATTTGCTTTGTGCTTGTTAAGGACGTTCATTGAATCTAGGAGTGAACTGAACACTAATAAAATATTTATAAATTAAGAATTTTTATTTAGAGTGCGTGTTGCGTTTAGTGTGCGTGTGTTGTTATTTAGTGTGTGTGTGGGCGTTCTTATTTCTCAAAGTTCTAATGTTGTACAATAATTTACTATTGAGAATTAATTAATTTATACCAACTATAACAATCTATAATATTATTGATTTCTTAGGAGATTTTGTTTTAATGTTCAATATGAAACCATTTTTAGAAGTAAAGTCCATTCGTTTTGGCATAAAAGTTGTGGATGTGGACTACCTACTTTCCAAATGAGTAACATTGTATTGAGTATTCCGATTCCGACTGACGCGCTTATTATTAAATTACTTATTTATTCCTGTATATAGCATTAACCCCGCTCTCTTTTTCGACGAACTCTTTTAATATTCAATAAGCAAGATGATTTAATAATGGTGTGAGATGTATAAAACTGGCGAAGAATATAAGGTAGTACTCATATTACCACTCACGGAGCACTTAAGGTTTTTACGACCTGATGTCATTCATGTACCAACTGTGACGATCATGGTGATCCATTTTTCGGGCACTGAAGCGCTGACATTTTTATGTACATAATTTATTTCAAGATAGGATAAAGTAAGGAGTAAGTATACGTATTAGAGGAAGTTTGAAAGTTGCGCCTTTTACATAAAAATTAAAGAAAGTACCTAGTTGTTTTGATATGGACAAGTAAAGAGGAGGAATGAAATGCATGTGTGTGATGCGTGTATAAATAAGTAATGATAAGTATGTACCTAAATGAAATATCAATGAATATATGCATTCGTTGTGTAAATGATGCCGTGACGACTAACAGGGAGAAATAGAAGAGGAAAATGTGCTTGCGACCCGAAGAAGAGGCAAGGGTTTATCTCATAACCTATCGTCCTAGCCGCCGCGGGAAACGCTCCGGGCGTCGGGGGTCACGTGACGGCTTCCGCCCACCGTAGACGCGGGCCTGTGCACGGTGAGTAATGAGCTAACTCGCCGTCCGTCCGTCTTATGAGGACGACAGGCCGTGTCGACGGCGCGTTTGTGTTCCACGCTCGCCTCAAGGAGATGTCAGCAACATGGAACGGCCGACGCCCGTCGGGGCTGCGGGTTGTTGTAAGAGATACCGCGGCCTTGACATAAAGGTCTAAGAAGGAACATGGGTGGTTTTAAGTCAGTAGAAATCGGACACTTCCATTCTTTCTGCCCAAGAGCGTGAGGGGTTATTTAATGATTTCCCACCCCTCAAAAAAAAAGGGTTTAATTCATCATCTCATCAGACACCACTTTTCTTGCCATATTATTATCATTCTGTTACTTTTGCCTACCTTCATTGGAAAATGGCGTGAGTTTAAACCTGTTTAAGTTTATAAAAATAATGTTACGGTATTCAATTACAATGTTCTCAATTTTAAATGTCATTCAATATTAAGCGAATAAAATTACATCGGGCACTATTATCTAGAGAAAACTGTCTACTAAAGCCAAACTCAATTTATTTTATACTGATGTTCAATAGTGTTCTACAGGTCTATTGCTATGAAAGTAATACTCACCCGCCACGTACAATATTTTCGAATTGGAAACGTGTTTCATTGTTCAACACGGTCCAATATATTAATTTTGTTTGAGTCTACTTTTATTTATACATAGTTTCTTTTAGATTTGAACAATGTGTAATTGTGTACCTACAAGTTATTTCTGATTGGGGTAAACTTTTTTAATATTATTGCAGAGACCTTTAGGCCTATAGTTTGATGACTAAGAAAATACTATATTTACTTTCATAGATATCTATCAATGAAAGAAACTCTCTCTCTTTTACATGAGATGACGAGTAATTGGGAAATATGATATAAGAAGGCAAAACAATGATGATGATATCTATCCATCAAAGCATATGACCTCATTAAGTAACATGGACATCAATAAATAATTGAGTACCCTTGTTCTTTCGAAATCGTAATCTGTATAACAACAACCGTTTTAAAACCAACTTAATTTTAATTGGAAAAGGTTAATTGTAAGTGGCAAAGTGGAGGAATCACGCCATGACAGCGTCATGCCAACTTCCGTCATGGCACACAAACGGTTTTACTGTATGGGCGCACAGATAGATGTTTTGTTTTTTATTCAGGTAGAAAGTATCTACGTAATTACAGAAATATCAAAAAATGTACCTTGACAAATACGATTAGTATTTATTATGAAACGTTTTTCATCCAAATAACAGCTCAGTTCCTTAAATATTTTCAGACAGACAGATAGACAGATCGACAGTTTATTTATATGTATATTAGTAAGAAGGAGGCGATTATTTTAGAGGAACAGGACAGCGTAATATCATTGCTCTACGAGAATATCTAACACAGATGGGAACATACTCACCCTATAAAATTATCATATTTATTGAATACTAAATTTTGCAAATAAAATCTGCCCACAGACGTTCTGCAAAGCGAAGTTGGTAATAATGTATGAAGTGCTGAATAATTTATTCCGAGTTGCAGTTGCTTGCAGTTCTGAACTTGGTACGTACTACATAATTAAAAGAGATTGAATTTAAGATTTTTTCAACTGGCGAGTTTCAACATTTCTTTCATCCATTTTTATAAAAAGTGTACTTTTTCTCCTATAAATAATTCTGTTACGTCATTGCAAGCCTTACTACGGCATTAGGTGTAAAGGTATACTCAGACATTCGCAATAAAGGTTATAATATTGATGATATTCAATTTTTGAAAGCTACAATCAATTTCGCGTATAAAGTTGGAAGAGGAATCATAAATTCATGAGTTGATTAACGAGTAAAAACTAAATGTGATTCAGAAAATAGATTCCACTTTTTACAAAAAAATAATTCATTAAGGTGGAAGCTCACATCTGGCCCGCGAAATTCTAATTTTCTTACGTTTTTGGCAATTTGCAGGCCAGTGCTTGGTTGTATGTTTATGAAAATTTGATTTGCGACTGTAAGACGTATGAAGTTACCGAATTATAACCATCAAAATTATCAATACAACCCTCCAAGTTCATTTTCATGTCAAGATTGATTTTTGCATGTAAAAGTCATTCTTTAGTAATTTAGTCGTCGTTCTTTAGTAGTTAGTAATTTTGATGGTTATAATTCGGTAACTTCATACGTCTTACAGTCGCAAATCAAATTTTCATAAACAAACAACCAAGCACTGGCCTGCAAATTGCCAAAAACGTAAGAAAATTAGAATTTCGCGGGCCAGATGTGAGCTTCCACCTTAAGTTTAGTCTGTATATTGATTTCTAATATTCATTTGTATGCGTCCCTATTCGTTTACTAAATGCACGTCAATAAAAAAGAAAGTATTCATACGAGTTTCATTTAATTCGGGCGCCATGTTTCTGAACTCTGAAATAAAACTAGTCAAATCCAATGAATCAGCACCAGTTTCCAATATTATTTTTTCACGAAAAAAAAAATTTAAAAGTATTTGTAAGTTTATTTTTCAACTTTTATTTATCCAGTTATTCACAGTGAAATGAATTTCAAATAATGTTACAAAATGTTTGTGACCAACCCATGTTGGTAAATGGGTTAGTTGGTTGGTTCAAATATTGGCCGTGCGTTTATTGATGTTATAAGTTCAGGTCAAATAGTAAAGTTGATTTAATCCACTCGTGAGATTCGTCACGATCAAGAGGGCTTTGGTATCGACCCTGGTGACTTTGTAAGTCATTCGAATAATATTAAACTGTAATAATATTTGAGAGAACATTTATGTGAAAATTGAATCCGTGCGGGATTCGTTTAGGGATTTCCTGTATCGAGATCTGATATCTAAGATGAAGATAAGAGTTAATTTGATTTTACTTCATGTAATATTTTGTGACAGTTGTTCCGGGTAGAACGATAAGCCTATTTTATAAATATTTTGCATATTTTGTGACATCGAATTTAAAGAGGCATCGAGAATTTTCCTGGAAGACATTATTTCCTTTCCGGAAAATTTTGTCGTCTGAAAATTTTAAACTCTCGATTAGTAAATACCGTAACCTTTTAATATATAATAATTCATTAATTAGTGTTAAGAATTACTCTTACTCTGAAAGCTTCCTAGGGTAAAAAAAAAAATTTAATAAATAACAAAATTTAAATAAAATTTAATATTTATTTGAAATATTAGGAATATTTCACTCTACGTACAGAAGCAGAAGCACCGGTAAAAACAGAAAAGCTGACATACCAAACTAAGATTTTAACCTAATTGAGCACTGACTAAAATATACTCTTCAGACCATGAGGTAATTTCCCAAGTTCAATGAATACTTAAACGTTTCACAGATTACACTCCTTAATATCGTAATAATATACCTAGTAACTGAAACAAGTCAGTGTAATAAACACTGACTTCCCTTTATAATAGAAGTTCCTTTCACTTCAGCGTACAAGAAATATATCAGTTACGCAGTAGGTATCGTAGATTGTAAGGCGAAAGTCATACTGCTAGGCTTCACTTGTCAAGCTCATAGTATCAGGCTCTCTCGTCTGCCACCATCCGTTTGTTGTTGGTTTTTTGTCCCACATGTAAGGGTTGCTGCGCGAGCACCCTGTCTACGGCTGTCCAGACGTCTGCCGACGCGTGCTTCTTGCATTTTTTTTTAATTTTGAAAACATCGAAATGGCGCTGACGAAACATTGTATTGAGAAGAAAACTCTGGAATCTGAAAAATAAGTTATAATTGTTGCATGCGTACTACATGTTGCATCTGTCGAGTATTAACACAGAATAATCGAGCTACAGACGTGTGGTCGGCTCGGGGCCACACATCTACTGATGCATTTGTCGACGTCTGCACACGCATCTGTCGAGGTGTGGAGGGGGCTTAACGCTTATGGCCATTTTCCGGAGTCACTTATACAGATGACTTATTGATCATAGCATACTCATTATATTAACATTAAAGAATAGGTGCGGCTAAGTAAGTGAGCTCATGGCTAAATACAACTACTCGGGTCGGTCTTTACGCCGTTGGCCCCGGCTGCCATTTCGAGATCTTTGAAACTTTGAAAGTCAAAGTCTTAAAATGGTAGGATTATATTGTTAACAGTGTATGAAAACACAGTCATTTAAAAGAATAATTAAATAATGATGTTCTTTTTTCGCTGCAGTAAAGGGTAATGATAAAATTGTTTGTGTTGTTTGTATGCGTCCCTGATTTTTCTATTTAGAAATTATGGGTCAAAAAAAAAAGATTATAGAACTGACAACGAAGGAATACTTAATATCTCACTTTGAATGTAAGTAAGTAGGTAGGTACATTAAGTTAGAGCACGATTTATCTACTGATAATTTAAATTATGTTTATTAATTGGCTCCAGCATAGCAATATAAATCCTACAAAATAAACATAGATAAATAATTTCGAAGTTTTTTTTTTCAACTCTGGGATAACTAAATTCAAACTGCTTTGATAAAAAAAAATGTTGTATAGAAAGTAAATCTGTATAAAATCTTTTTAAATACATTGAACTAAATCGCAAAAAAATAAATTGCAATTGTAAATTCTAAACTTCGAAATAAAAACAACCTTTTCAACAGAGCTCGCTAAATATTTTATTCAATAGATATTTTTGAGGATCAAATCAACACTTTCTATTCCCGTTAGCCTTTTTAATCAAGTACCCTTTATCAAAGTACCCTCTACAAACGTTTATAAACGTAAATCGTTTTTCTTTATTTTGTTATAGAGCTGCTTTTATACGGCCAAAGCTTTTAGGTCGCCTTTTTACACTTGAATACTTTTTGGAAAAAAGCTCCGTAAAGAAACTCAGTAAGAATATAATGCAATGCATTTTTCACTTGAGCAGGTTTATGCATTCGTTTCTAGACGAATATTTTCACGTCCTTTTGCAGACGTATTAAAATAAACAGATAAAAATTGCCACGGTCTTATCACAGTTACTTACCTTGGATAGCAGCAAGCTAACAGCATTTTATTTATTTTATATATTTTTTTTATTTGAGTTTACAAGTTTATTCCATTAGCATTAGCAGCTACTTCTACTTTCAGGAATTTTAACTGAGAAAACACAAATTCCGAGTTCTTTATTTGTAAATGATACTTTTTATATATTTTTTTTTGTGTTAAATATAGATGTATTTTGATTTAAAAGAGTGTCCATGAAGGTTTTTGCCCCTTTATACGCTTTGGAATGCGCTACTACATGCGTTCCATCACAAGTTATTATGCCTAGTGGCTGTGATTGTAACCTAGCTTTCTTTGTTTTTCTGACATTCAAAAGGCCCATTTTCACCACCCATGACTTCACACACTTTCGAACAACTTTTTTTTTTGGTGGGTTTAAAATCATCGAATAACCCCTCCCGCTCTTGGGCAGAGCGAAAGGGAGTGTCAGACTTCTACTGACTAAAAACCACCCATGTTCCTTCTTCGCCCTCTCCCTCTCTCCCTCTATGTCGAGGCCGCGATAACCGTTGGACTACCCGCGGCCCCGACAGGCGTCGGCCCTTTCGGGCCCCTCCCATGTTGCTGACATCTCTTTGAGGCGCGCGTGGAACACGAACGCGCCGTCGACACGGCCAGTTTTCGTCGTGACACGGACGGACGGCGAGTTAGCCCATCACTCACCGTCCACACGCCCGCGTCTACGGTGGCCGGAGGTCATCGCGGGACCCCGGAGCGCCTCCCGCGGCGGCTGGGACGAGAGGTTCTCTCCCTCTCGCGTTCCGCCACCTCCTTCGCTAGCATCACTGCTTCGCAGAAGGAGGTGACGGCGTCCCATTCCTCCTCGCCCCGGACCATGGCTTGCACCAGGGCCGGGCGCGAGAGGTCGCCGCCGCCGATCGCCGCTACGAGAACACGGCGGGGCTCCGCCCAAGCGGGGCACACCTCCACTGTGTGCTCCACCGTGTCCTCCGGCCGATCCTCACAATGGTGGCATCCGGGCGTTTCCTCCCGCCTGATTCGGTGCAGGTACCTCCCGAAACAACCGTGTCCGGTGAGGACCTGCGTCAGACGGAAGGTGAGGGCGCCGTGGCGCCTCTCAAGCCACTCCTCAAAGAGGGGACTTACCGCCACTATCGTGGCGTGCCCTGGGCCTCAATGCTTTGAGTATAATTTTTTATTTAGTTTGCAGTTATTAACCGATGGAACATTAAAAGCCAAGCATTAGGTTTCATTAAATCGATGAAACATGCCACAATATTAGTGACGTCAGCAATACGAATCGCGTGTAGTTTTGTGTCAGAAACACAACCCATCCGCTGAATGAACACCCCATTTCACGAGTTTACGGCTCATTAACTTCGTTCATATTTAATATTGCGGTCGGAGTACAATTTCAGAATAATGAAACCAATCAGGAAAGAGTATGTCTGTAATTAAACGTTCAGTTAACTTATCTGGTTGCTCACTAATAAAAAAAATATAATGAAATATCAAACCATGGAATTGAAAAAATCTTTTTGTGTTGGATAGTCCATTTATCTAGAAAGGCTTTAGGCTATATAACATCACGCTACGACCAATAAGAGTGAAGCATAAATGAAAAATGTTGCAAAAACGGGAAACGATATTCCTTATTGAGAGCTTCCGTTGCGTGCGCTGCGAAAGTGGTTTAAGTTATGCAAATATTATGTATGAAAGAAATGTTCCTTGTGGAATAAAAAAAAAAAAAAAAAACTATTCCCAAACCACTGTAACTTCTGTAAGCCAGAATCAACAGTGGCGACCACAAGAAAAGCGCCGTGACAATGAAGCTCGACGAAGTCCCAGAGAAATGATTTGACTATCTTGGATCCCGCAACGAAATTAATCAGAAATATTTTTTATATTTTTTGCGAAGCTTATATAACCCATTTGGTATAAATCTATATATGTAAATAAATATGTTTCTTAGAAAGGAAATTTAATGTAGAATATTTGTTCCTTTTACTCTATATAGTTTAAACAAATATCTTAGAAGATATCGCAATGTTAAAATGTACGCGCGACAAAATATCCAATTCCAAGCAGTAGATCCTGAGATCTTAGCGTTCAAACAAACAAACAAACAAACTCTTCAGCTTTATAATATTAGTATAGATTAAGTGTGATTGTGACGCAGACGAAGTTGCGTGGGTTAGCTAGTTTATTATATATAAGCTTGTACCTAATATTTTGCTAGTAATATTTAATTTAGGTACATGTAATAGCGGCCATCAACCGGGTACAAATCCAGATTCAGTGTCTGCTACTGAGAAAATCTTGGTGAAAAAACCCAAACCCCGAACAACATTTTTTGCTCAACCTGGGAATACAACCCAGGACCTCATGCACAGAAATCGCGATGGCGACCACTAGACTAATGAGGCAGTCAAAAGAGAGAAAGAGTATGAAATGATATCAAACAAAAACTACATAAGAACGACCATTGAAAAGAGACCTTTAACTTTTACATGAATAAGAAGTATCTCCTGATCTTACTTTGTATGGGCATCCCGTACGATGAGAGATCAGCTTAATTCGGTTTAATTTTTTGCCGATTGGTCGTCGTGCGTACAATGTGACTGACCTTTTTTGGTCAATCCCTTTGTATGTGATCAAATTTACATTTTCCAAGCCATTAATTTCCAATATGTCGATGGATTTCAATGTTGAGGTCAGCGCAGGGTTTTTTTACAATCGAGATTATTACTTACGACTACGACAAAATTTGACGTATTTTACGAGAAAACTCTGAATTGATATGGACAGGGGATTATTGAATTCTGATCCACCAGATATGGTTTCGAGGCACATATTATGATTTGTCAAGGCTAGTAATTTATTGAAAAAACTAGGACTCTGAGAATAGGGTCAGAAAGTGTGACTTGTCAAATGACGTATAAATAAGCGCTTATCGTGTAAGTCTAAGTATAGTCGCTTACCACTTTGTTAAAATATTTATACACGCTCAAGCAAAACAAAAGAAAGAATTAAGTGGCCAAGTCCGAATCTAAAGGCGCGGGCCCACCGCGGTGCACGGAGAGGCTACGCACGTGTATTAAGCTTCGCTTTGTAAGAAAATGTATGTGGTTGTGTCCACTGCAACCCACGGAGAGGCTACGCATGAATTGACGTCATTGATACACGCGAGGCTTGCTCGAATAGGCGGTTACATAGCTCAACGCTGTCAACGTGGGTCTACGTTTCCACTGGAGTACACGAATAAGACCCACGACTATGTACAGCTCGGTTATCGCAGAGAAGCCCGTGTCCGTAGATTGCAGTGGCATGTGTGTAGCCTCTCCGTGCGCCGTGCCACGCTAAACATAGTCGTGGGTCTTCGTGTAGGTACTCCAGTGGAAACGTAGACCCACGTTGTCAAACAAATGAATACACGCAACTAAAATGCGCCGCGTGCCCGTGCACAGCATGCACCGCGGTGGGGCCGCGCCTTAATGCTAATTGCAATATTATATGAGCGAAGAGGTGTGCGTAGTCGCAGCGGAAAAATGTAGATTTTTTTATTTTCAGTTTTGCAGATGTTTAGTGTATGACGTCGTGTAAATGTGTATGGTAAGTACACATTTGTGCATCCAACCATTGAGAAGTTATTCAATAAACAGTGTTTCCGCTGGAACTACGTCATCCTAGCGGCACTTTTTTTTTCCTATGGACGTACAAGAAAAAAAATACATTCAATCTTTAGTGTGTAACCAGGGGTAAATGTGTATGTTTAAATGATAAATGTGTGCCGTAAAACAGCGAAGATAATCAAGTTTCCGCTGCGCTGACGTTTGGCTATTTCATGAAAATCGTATAAAACGGTTTAGTGCAGAGTTGTAATATTTTACGCACGTTGCTTTGAATTTGTGTGTAATGTTTGGGAAAAAGAATTTAAAAAAAAACGTACCATTCAGAAGATATACACGCAAAAGTAAAATAAGGTTATTAGGTCCAAGTTCTTAAAATAGGAACTCTAGAGCCAAACTTAAAACGTTCATATGTATCTTGTAAGGGTCTACAACGTCTTGCGGAGTTTCATATAAGTGCGGTTAGTAATTAATGAGCTATGGCATAATTTACTACGACTGGACCACTATTTGTATGACATCCGATTGTAGGACTTTTTAATGGAAAAGCTGAATAAAACATATTCCGATTTTTAGTGTATTAATCCAACTATTCGCATGTTAAATTGCAGCTCATTACACTAAATAATTAAAGAGATAATATAATAAAAATACCAGAACAACCGCCATAGATGGATAAACCGACCAGGTTTAAATGGTTACAAATAAGCGGCCGTGCAGTATATATAGATAACGTTCTCAAATTTCCAGTGCTGTACCACTATTGCATTGGTACAGATGGGCACACAATTCTGGAACAAGTAACTAATAACTTTCATGATAAAAATAGTAGGTCACTTGTTTTTTTTTTAAACTTACGAAATTATTACAATAATAAGCATCAGTATTAAAAAACGAATTTATTTGTCAGATATTCTGAAAAATGCAAAAAATTGTCACATTAGGTAATTGTCAACTCCGATAAAGCCCCAGTAGCACCCCTGTGTGTCACTTTTCTCCGACCTTCAAGCCCCGCGGATAAACCGGTGTGCCACCCTATAAACTTGGCTTTCATCTCTAAAACTACTATACTACTATAAAATAAGGGCTAATATCCCGTGTGGGCAGTTTCACTCTACGACCTGAAAAAAGGAGTCTCGTCGACTTACCTACTGCATGATTCCAAATCATAAATACCGATGGATTTTGTTTTAATAAAAAGAACACACGGACATTGCAATGACGTTGGATGTCAACGGGACTTGATCAGCTTAAATTCTGCTGGCGCCACCGTTTTGAGGCGCACTACCATAGTTTTTTTTTAAAAGCTTGTACTGTCCCACTGCTGGGTAAAGGCCTCCCCCAAATCCTTCCAAGTGCTCTTTTCAAGGAGTATAGAGCCTTTGCAAATTGTATAAAATAACGTGTTTTACTTATTATCGATAGTTTCAGTTAGTATCCTATATCTCTATTCGAAAATTACTCATAGCAGCGCTTCGAGGGAAAACAGTTAATATTTTTAATTGTTATCGGGAGCGCTACTAAAAGGTGCGCTCTGAGGAATAATAAAGGTGCGCCTCATTAGGTTCGCCTCAAAACGGTTGCGCTTCGAGGAATACCTCGACGAATTGATTGCTGTCGCACTTTTAGTGATGCTTTTAAATCTGCTCCCAAGCCAAGTCTTTTACGTCTCTATTGTGATAGTCCGTATTTTAAATATTCCATATGCATGGATTTCGTTCCATCACCATAATTAAATTTTCGGCTACACACATTTTGTTACCTACAATTACGATGCGACGACGTCTACTCGTTACAAAGTTCACGCGGATCTGAATTAAACTTTCCATGCGTGTACGGTGGAGGAGCCAAAATGTACGCGAGTGCTGCGATCCGAAGGCATCGAACCGAGCGTTAGGTTAGGTTAGGTATAAGAATAATGTGCTCTATGTTGAATATTTTGTATGTAAGTTTTTTTTTTTTTTTTTCATTTTATTTACCATTTAAAAATTAATACATTTGTTATATAAAATAGCATTATTAAACCACTAAGGTTTGTACTTAATGGTTTAATAATGCTTTTTTATATAAAGTAGAGCATTCAGGTTTCCGAATCTTAATTGCCAGCCTAAAATAATTTTGTTTAATTTTTATTGGTCATTAACTAATAAATTCGTTTAAGAGAACATAGTTTATGTAGTTGTTTTATTTTTTGCAAAACTATTTAACGCACCTGTACGAAACTATTAAACACAATAATGGTACAACACTGGAAATTTGAAAACGTTATCTGTTTATACTGCACGGCCGCTTTTTTGTAACCATTTAAATTTGGTCGGTATATCCATGTATGGCGGTTGTTCTGATATTTTTATTATATCTCTTTAATTATTGAGTTTAATGAGCTGCAATTTTACATATGAATAGCTGCATTAATACACTAAAAATCGGAATATGTTTTATTCAGCTTTTCCATTAAAAAGTCCTACAATCGGATGTCATACAAATAGTGGTCCAGTCGTAGTAAATTATACCATAGCTCATTAATTACTAAGCGCACTTATATGAAACTCCGCAAGACGTTGTAGACCCTTACAAGATACATATCAACGTTTTAAGTTTGGCTCTAGAGTTCCTATTTTAAGTACAAGTACTTACCCTAATAACCCTATTTTACTTTTGCGTGTATATCTTCTGAACGGTACGTTTTTTTTTAAATTCTTTTTCCCAAACATTACACACAAATTCAAAGCAACGTGCGTAAAATATTACAACTCTGCACTAAACCGTTTTATATGATTTTCATGAAATAGCCAAACGTCAGCGCAGCGGAAACTTGATTATCTTCGCTGTTTTACGGCACACATTTATCATTTAAACATACACATTTACCCCTGGTTACACACTAAAGATTGAATGTATTTTTTTTCTTGTACGTCCTTAGGAAAAAAAATGTACCGCTAGGATGACGTAGTTCCAGCGGAAACACTTTTTATTGAATAACTCCTCAATGGTTGGATGCACAAATGTGTACTTACCATACACATTTACACGACGTCATACACTAAACATCTGCGAAACTGAAAATAAAAAAATCGACATTTTTCCGCTGCGACTACGCACACGTTTATTTCATGAAGCATTTACCCGTTTTTACGACTTATTCATCATGAAAGCCAATGTTCTTTTTTAAAATATACTCATCATCATTTATGCTAAAAGATGTCCACTGCTGGACATAAGCCGCACCCCAGTAACGTCACATTGACCGGTTCTGTGTGTCTCGCATCCATCGGATTCCCGCAACTTATACCAGTTCAAACATATTAGAACAAAATTTGTACATCACATGACATGAGAAATGTCCATTACGGACTATTCAGAAACACCTTTCACAGTGAATTATCTAGTGGTGTGGAAAACCGAATCAAAATTTGTTAAGCGGTTTAGATAAACAAAGCGATGACAGAGCTGGGGGTTTAAAATGGCCAAACATATTAGGCCCCCAGATAGGTACTAAACACGAAAAGTGACTTTATCATAATAAACCGACTTTATAAGTAAAGTTCATGATAAATCTAGATACAAAGAGAACGTAATTTCGGTACATTACAAAGAAAGATTAAGTTATTAAGATTCGTGTCATCTGTACGCGAATCTTTTGACATTAATTAGTTCTGAAGAGACTTACTCCCTTGCCATTAGGTGATTCATTAAGCCTGACGCTGTGTCAGCGTTTTTGAGAATTTTATTTATAAACCTTTTATGCTTTGATAAATTCGCTTGGGACACATCAATACTTATCACAAGAAAAGTAATACAAACAATACTAGGTGGAAGGGACATCAACTTTCGACAAATTGCTATGTGCTTAGTACATTCAAAAGTTCCCGAGTTGCCATGGGTGACCAGCAGGGCTATTGCGTATGTTTTTACTCGACTGCGGCGAAGCCCAAAAGGAGGGTTGTGTGTTTGGCGTGTTTGTATGTATGTCTGTTTCTTTGTTCCCTCATAACTCCTAAACGAATAAAGGGATTTGAATAAAATATACGTCGTTAGATTCGTCTTGATAACGCAAGTGTCACTGGCTTCATTAACATTAAAAAAAAAACAAAGAATATTTGCGAATTATGGTGCGGATTTAAAAAAAATAAAACCGTTACCATCAAGTAGGGTATCAAAATTAAGAGTTTTAAAAGGACATTAAAATTAAATGACACTCATATGATTAAAAGAAATCAAAATCACAAATCCTATACAAACACAAAACTAAAATCATCAGCAAAGAATTTTACGCGACCAACGAAAGAACAAACACAAAAGAACGAAGTTGGAAATAAAAAAAAAGTAGTTAAAAACTAAAAAAACGTGACTGAAAAAACTTGAAAAGTAAAAACAAGCACATTTTAAATTAAACAAAACTTGGAAGCAGGCGGGGTCCATTCTATTTTCATTTCATAATTTAATATTCAAATTAAACCTCAAAAAATGTTTTTTGCTTTTTAATTTTTAAAGTCAGTGGCTATCATAGTGTCCATCGATTAACTGTCAAATGGTTACCTTTGGTTTGGTACAAAATCGAACCATTTGACAGGTTAATTGATGGACACTTTGATAGCCACTGACATTTAAAATGATACACAATAGCCCTGCTGGAAGTCTTCGAATAAACTCCGGACACAGGATGGCCGAAGCAAAAAAAAACCGGTTCAGCAGGTCTAAAATGGCCGCTTTATCAGAATCCACGCAGAATCTTAGTATGAATCACGTTAAAAATTTCAAATTCTTAAAATGGACTTCGTATCTATAGTTATAAAGTCCATTTTAAGAATTTTAATTTTTATTACGTCTCTGCTAAAGCGGTCATTTTAGACACCCAGGTGGATATTCATAGATAATTCTGCCCTGAATTGTAAATGTGACGTTACCTGTATGTTAATGTAATGTCCTGTTATTTGCACATCGCAGTAGCTACTGTGCATCATCAGCCATCATCTGATGGGCCGAGTCTCTTTTAATATTGCCATCGTCACCCTAATAAGAGGTGCATTCAAAACCTCCCACATAATAATTACGACCAGTTACTGATGAAAATTAATGTATCCAATGTATCGCGTAGTTCCCGTTCCCGTGGGAATACAGGAATAAAAAGTAGCCTATATCACCCGGGGATAGTGTAGCTTCCCAACGGTGAAAGAATTTTTCAAATCGGTCCAGTAGTTTCGGAGTCCATGCGTTACAAACAAACAAACAAATCTTTTCTCTTTATAATATTGGTGTAGATAAGTGTAGATAGATTATAAATGTAGATAAATACCTTTGCGTAACCTTTTACTCATTCTCTTTGTTTTCATTTATAATTAAAATTTCTTAGTTGAATCCCTGCAAGCTTACAAGCAGGTACAATGAGCTACAGTATTTATTGTGCGGGGTAAAGGATTTACCCGTAATACCGCAGGAAATGCTTTAATTAAAAACAGTATGAAAGCCGAGTTACGTCCAGTGTTCGGAACTCCATACATAAGCAAGTCACAGCTTAGTTTGTTGAAGAAACTAACTTGTGTTCCTAAGTATAATGTTTTTAACACGGTACCTTATTAGCTCTGTAATTAACCAGGCTATCAATACTCAGATCCCGAAAGGAGAATAATTTTAAATATGTTTATAGTATAGCTTTCACTGAAATCACGTTTCAAGTTTTATGTAGTCGACCATGTTAGCTGTATGTATACAGTGTATATATATATATATATATGTATTTACTTGTGTCTTTATTCTGCATTTTTTTTTAACCACGAGGCTCTACGATCATTTGATAGGTTTTACTTTGTTTGATCAATGCAAATGTGAATTAGGCTACAGATCAAAGAAAATTCATTCTCGTAGTTTGATATTCTCAAGGAACATCCCGGAAATTGCTTAGTGCTTACGAATGAATCCATATTTAAATGAGACGCCCACAAAAATAGAACAAAAGTCTGACAACAAACCCAATTACTTAAATATACAGTCTACATTGCGTCCAGCAAACAGACATTTCGACCCAAACAACGAGGGTGACTGTCAAATTGGAATTTGGTCACGTTTACCCGTGACCGAGGTCTGTGGTCTTCACTAGATCATTGCAAACTTATCTGTCAGTTGTTGACGCGGTCCAAATTGTACACGTCAATCAGTCCAGACTGTCAAAACTTTGAATTTATGATAATGTCCGGAACATGATTGGTTTTGTAGTGTGTAATGAAGCTCGAATCGGCTAAACGTTACGTTTGCTGAAGTCCATTCGTGAACCGATGGGTGACTATATCTATGTATTACATGACGAAACTTGTTCATGCCTAGGAAAGCATGAGTCGCTTGTAGAATTCGTAAATCCATTTGAGCAAATTTTACAGGAGGAACAAAAAATTTGGGTTAGGTTTCTAAAATGGCATTCTATATTATTTAGGTTTAGTTTATTATTTGGTAAATATTTTACTAGTAAAGTTTAGAATTTTATGGTTAAAAAACTGGCCATGTGCAAGTCGGACTTGCACAGGAAGGGTTCCGTATCATCGTATTAAGGAAGTCCCTTTTAATTTGTATTATTTCTTATTAAAGCGGCAATAGAAAAACATTGTTTAACAAGTTTGTTTTTCGTAGTGTTTGTATAAATGACTAAGTTATAATTGCGTTACTTGAAATGTACTATATCATTCAAACCAATTTTGGTTGAAAGTCTTATTGCGATCTACACCAAATATTTTATTTTTAAAAATTTTCACACTCTTAATTTAAAAGTTACCAAACTGGTAAAGTTACCAAACTTCCAAAGTGGTAAAATGTTTACCACTTTTCATTTTACCACTTTGGAAGTGTCTTTCTTCCAAACGATTGCATTTGAGGAAAAATGGTTTTAGTTCATAGACGCCTTAAACGATACGAACGCGACGATTTTATGAAAAAAGTTTCTTTTAGTTTCAGTTCCATGTATGGGGAAACCCCCCCTTAATCTTATATATTTTTTAATAAAAGTCTTAAAGCGGTTCACAGAATACATATTTACCTACTAAGTTTCAGCTGTGTAGTCTTAATCGTTTCCGAATAAAGTGGCTGTGACATACGGAAGCGACGGACAGACGGACAGACAGACATGACGAATCTATAAGGGTTCCGTTTTTTGCCATTCAGCTGCGGAACCCTAAAAAGACGTTAAACAGATGGTACAGAAAAATGGCATGTTTAGAAGTACGAATTCTGATAATTTAATAAGACCGACTATTGGTATAACTTTACGAGTAATCTGAAACCCGAAGGAATGGAGGACCAGTCTTACAAATGGCCATCTAGTCAACCAGTAACACCATGTCATGCTCAGCAGATGCATTTGCTACCACAAGACTCACGAGGCAGTATTTTATTAGCGCTCTTTCAAATCAGTGATCAACATACATCATTGTGAGGAAACTGAAAAGTCCATGACCATCTACCTAGCCTTTTCCCAACCATGGTTCTATCTGACCTCCACAACCCTGTTAACACTGGGTAATACGTTACCCGCTGGTAAGACTGGTTGTCAGACTTTCAGGTCACTGACTACTTGTAACGATTGCCAAAGATATATCTGGCAGCCGAGACCAACAGCTAAACGTGCTTTTCAAGGCACGGAAGCAACTCGGTATGTAACGGGTGGTCACCCATCCACAAACCAACCTCGCTAAGCGAGGCTTAACCTAAAGATCGACCCCGAGTAGTCCTTACTGGGAAGTGACAAATCCAAAAATCCAAAGACATGTGACATCAAATTAGCACAGGCCGTGATCGATTATAGTCTACTCCTCTTAAAGAAAAAAATTATATCAGACCTGTGGAAACAACACAAACTGATCATACTATGATTATGATCCCGTCACGAGTGTTTCTCTTATTTCCTGCATTACGCGAAGGGGTGTTTACACAATGGGGTCTGTTTTATGCTCACATGACAGGCTCATTATCGAGCAATTGTTTGTTGTTTACTGTGGGCTGCTATTCATTATAAATATTAGACAGTATACCTATAGTTTGCAGGCCCAGTCTGCGTATGGTTTTAATTTTATAAATACTTGCGTACATTAACTAAACCACCAGCATATTATATGGCATTATAGCCTCTTATTACTCCCCTCAAATTATAATTATATGGAACGCACCACTTCCTATTTGGGCATAGACCAGTGAGCATACCTAAGAGCAATGTTTGGTAGTTAATAGACGACAAGTAATTACGTAATTCTTAAATAATTTTTATGTATGAGCGTCAATGAAGTAAAATGAGTACCTATGATATGAAAATCGTCGTAGACCCCATTCTGTAGTTCCTAACTTTCTCCTTACTCCAACGGGAAAAAGTCAAGTAATTTTTATAGAATTTATTCGATACAAAACATACTATCCTTAACACACTAAAAAAAAAACAATGCATTTCAGCATAATAACGTGGATTTGTAACCGTAATGCCCTCAAATCCAGAACCCGTGTATTACAGAACAACCACAAATACCTACTAATGTAGGACATTTCCTCTATAACCCAATAAACTGACCATAATTGTAATGGACGTATAAACAAGTCATTGGGCGCCAACGGTTTCCCATTTCAACTTCTGGGACAAATGTATTCTCATTTTGTTAACCCTTCCTTTGCTTGTATATTTTTTGTTAGCCTCAACTGTGCTACTCATGGACAAAGGCCTCCCCTAACTCTTCTTAGCACCTCTTTTCGCCAATTAATAATGTATTAATTTTCTTCATATTATTCAAACTTACCTATGAATATTCGATTGATAATTTTTCAGGCATAATTTCGGCTAACCCCTTAAGTTTGTCAACTTTAATAATTACTTTCTAAACCAACCTTTCTATAGATATCCAAGTTACTGTATACTTTACTGAACTCAGTGTTTTAGTAACCTCATTCATTCGTCCGTTATAAACAGTTTTGCACTGTGATAAAAAATAAGCATAAAAAGGTTTAGGAATTGTGATAAAAGTATATAATAATTATACTTTTTATGACAAGGATAAGACTGAATTAAAATGTTTGATGAAATAAGTGCAGTTGTGCCTACACACTTTATTATAACACTTACACCACCACCACTTATTATAACACATATATTTGTTACACTTTATTTTAAAATTATCGTATCTATTTAGACCCTTTGTTCCTTTTACAAAAACTTGTTAACCAACATAAAAAAATATTAATCTTCTATAACCACAATGAAAACCGAAATAAGTAACTACATATTTGGGTTTCCAGAAACAAAAACGTTATTAATATAATATTTCGTTAAAACATCGACTTACTTATTTCGAAATACCTGTAGAGTATATTAGAACAACCGAAATTAAACGAGCTCTCAACCGAGATTCCTGTACATTATTCTCAAGCAATCCAAATGTAAATGGCTACCGACTACCAACTCCAAAGTACGCAAACATTACCTGCGGTAATATACACTGGCTGTACAATAACTTTGTGATAAAATATACTTATTTAATGTTTTAAATAGTATAAATATATTAACTGATTCGACAATAAATCATTATCAGAACTAGCCTTTTCCCAACTATGTTGGGGTAGGCTTTTAGTCTAACCGGATGCAAGTGAATATTTGTTTTTAGGGTTCCGTACCTCAAAAAGAAATGAACGGTACCCTTATAGGATCACTCTTGTGTCTGTTTGTCTGTCCGACCATTCCCACCCCTTCCCCTTATCTCCGAAACTACTGAGCCTAACATTTTGAAAAAAAAATACAGAAATTATTTCAACACTTTAGAGATTACAGGAACACCTATATCAAGCCTTTTTTTATTTTTGGGGTCGTGGGAAATCATCAAATCTCTTAAGCAGAGCGAAAGGGAGTGTCGGACTTCTACTGGCTAAAAACCAACCATGTTCCTTCTTGTTGAGGAAAAATGCAGTATATAATAAATAATACAGCCCAAAGAATGTTGTACTTTCATATATTTTTATACGTCACTCAAACAAAACACCAATGTCATCGAACTATGCCAAATATTCAAAACCCAAAACATAGACACATAATAAAACCTTAATACGCCCCTTTAATTTAGACTTTATAAAAATTCTAAAATACTAAACCTAAGACAAAATACCTAACATAAACAAACATAGCAAATGCTTTGCCTTAGGCAGTGCCTTGGTTAATATATCTCGGTTAATATATCAGTCGACAGATATCTCAGCGTAATATATTTATTAGTGTTTAAGACATCCCTTATAAAATGTAATTTGATGTCAATATGTTTACACCGACTGTGATGCACTGGATCATTGGCAAGTGCTAATGCCCCTTGATTATCCACATGTAACACCACTCGCGAATAATGCACCAAACCAATCTCAGTCAGTAAGCTGTTCAAGTATACTGCCTCTTTCATACTCTCACATAAACTTACATATTCTGCTTCACAGGATGACGTCGCTACACATTTCTGTTTCTGAGACTTCCAGGAAATGCACGCTCCCCCTAGAACAAATGCATAACCTGTATATGAACGTCTGTCCATCACACAATTGCCCCAGTCGGCATCATAATAGCCTATTATTGGTTTACCCGTTTTCTTGAACACCATTTTGTAAGTAATAGTCCGCTTTAGGTATCTAAGCACCCTTTTTGCCGACTTCCAATGCGCTTCCGTAGCACAATCTGCAAATTGAGCTAGCTTTATAACGCTGTTTGTGATGTCGGGTCTTGTTCCAATGGATAAATACATAAGACTGCCTATTAATTCACGATAAGGCAATTTTTCACTATTGCCTTTACCTTTTGCGAGTTTAAGTCCAACCTCCATAGGCGTGCTAATATTTTCTTTAGCATTTTCCATATTAAACTTTTGTAACAAATCTGAAATAAATTTTTGTTGGGAAAGTTCTATGACATTGTCTCTTTTGACAATGTCAATTCCCAACATGTATTTGACAGATCCAAAATCTTTTAACTCGAACTCTTCAGCCAGTTCCTTTTTAAAGTTTTCAATGTAACCTATTTTCTGTGAAGCGACCAAAATGTCATCGACATATATAACCACAAAAAGTTTTACATTGTCACCAAACTCTTTGAAGTAAAAACAGTGTTCATTTTTCGACACCTTAAAATTCATCTGCTTCAACTTTTCGTCCAGTTTGAGGTTCCATTGCCTGCCAGCTTGTTTCAAGCCATACAATGATTTCTTTAGAAGACACGTATCGCCCCCTGATTTTAGATCAGTCAACATTTTATGCGCTCGATTTGTAATGTTTTCGTTATTTTCAGAATCAACAATCCTCTCTAAACTCTCTTTTAATAACTCGGGCACCTGCATATAAATCTCTTCATTCAGATGACCATTTAAATAAGCTGTGTTTATATCTAATTGATGTATTTCCATATCTAATTCAACAGCAAGAGCAATCAGCGTCCTGACTGTTTCAAGTCTTGCGACAGGGGAAAAAGTCTCGTGATAATCAACTCCATAACGTTGACTGTAACCTTTTGCAACGAGTCTGGCCTTTTTCTTCTCACTCTTATCTGTTTTAATTTTTGTCGTTAACACATATCTACAGCCCACTACAGCTCGGTCTTTTTGTTTCTTAACCAGAATCCAGGTATCATTAATCAAAAGACTTTTTATTTCAGATAATATAGCCTGTTCCCAGCTATACTTTTCAGCACCACTCAATGCTTCTTTCAAGCTTACTTGACCAGAAAAATCTTCACAATCTACGTAATTTTCCCCTTCAGTTTCATTTTCCTGTTCAGCCTCAGGTTCCTGTTCAACTTCAACCATACGATAAATCTTACGTGGTCTACCGACATTTCCTCTCTCTATCTTTGGTCTTCCAGGAGCTCGCTTACAAATCCGTGTTTGTTCTCTTTCATCTGTCGATTCATTTCGTAGTGTCGTATTAGCTGGTTGAGGGATTTCATGTTCCTCCACAGGTCCTATAATATCATTGTCGTTACTTGATTCCATCGTAGATATTACTCTTGGTAATATAATTAGCTCTTCACAATCTACACCAGATTGATTCTCTGAATCTTGTTTATTTTCAACTGAACGTAATTCGATTTCGACTGTTTTCGGTTTTACCTTCACTTCTTCAACTTTTTCTTCTAAGAAAAAATCCAAGCTATTTTTAACATTTACATTACAATCATCATCATGAAACCTAACATCTCTCGCTACTATGAGTTTTTTGCTCTCGGGTATCCATATTCTGTAACCTTTTACATCTCTCGGGTATCCTACAAAGACTCCTGATACACTTCTTGCTGCAAACTTGTCCTTTCCTTGTTCTTTGTCTAGCACGTGCACCTTGGCTCCAAACTTTTGCATATAATTGAGCTTCACAGGTGCGTCAAAGAACTTTTCAAAAGGAATCCCGCCGTCTAAACTACTAGATGGACATCGGTTTCGAACATGACTTGCCGTTACTACAGCATCTGCCCAAAAACCTTGTGACAAACCAGACGATAGCAGCATGCATCTAGCCATCTCTACAAGTGTCCTGTTCATCCTTTCTGCCACACCATTTTGCTGCGGTGTACGAGGAACAGTCAACCTTCTTTGTATACCTTCTTTTCTTAAAAACTCATCAAAATCCCGGTTACAATATTTATCACCATTGTCAGATTGTAAATATTTAATCTTCTTATCTATCAAATTTTTAACAAAGTTTTTATAAATTTTAAAAACAGTTAAAACACTACTTTTACTTTTTAGTAAATAAACTTCACACCATCTTGTACAATCATCTATAAATGTTACAAAATATTTTGCACCTCCTACTGCCTCAGTTTTCATCGGTCCAACAACGTCCGAATAAATGATTCGCATTACAAGGCCCACTAGATTTTAAAAATGGCATACTTGTCATTTTTCCTTTCGCATAAATATCACAATTGTACAATTCTTTCATTTTCGTATCTGTCATTTTTACTTTCACGCCAGAACGATTCAAAAGTTTCGTAAGATCCTTCACATTCAGATGTCCTAATCTTTCATGCCAACCTCGAACATCTATACTTTCCCTTTCAGACACTATCGAAGCTAAAGCATTAACTTCCTTTACGTAATATAAATTACCCTTACGTTCCGACTTCAAAACAACATTACCAACATGATCAGTAACAGTGCATGAATCTTTACTAAAAGTAACATTGAAACCTTTATCGGCAATTTTAGCCACAGATAACAAATTACTCCGTAAATTAGGAACATATAACGTGTCTGGAAGTGCTATGATCCTGGTTGACCGGTTATTACATGTGGACAATCTTACCGTACCCTTACCTGCAATAACTGCACTTGAGTTAGTTGCCAAATTCAATATCCCTTTTTGCGTTTTTAATGTTTCAAACCTGCTCGCATCATTACACAAGTGTGATGTACTACCACTGTCAATGATCCAGTTAACGTTACTCGTCGCCTTATCTGCAATACAATTAAAAGACATAAAACTAGTATCACCAACAGCTACTGCCACGTCATCTCTCACACATCGTGAAACATTTTCCGATTCTTTCTTCTTCACTGTGCAACTCGATGCTTTATGACCAAGTTGGTGGCATTTAAAACATTTGAATTTAAAGGTTTTCTTTCCAGTATCTATAACTTTTTTATTAGTCTTCTTGATTGTAATCGAAGCTTCCTCTATAGTACCCTGGTGCCTTGATATATTTTCTTCAAAAATTTTTACTTTTAACGCTTCTGGCTCTGGTAACTCATCCCTGGACTCTATAGCACAACGAAAATTTTCATACTCCGGTGGTAAACTATACAATAACATTATGGATAACAGATCTTTATGTATTTGTACACCCATGTCATTTAATTTATCCACAGCATCAAAAAATTCTTCTATATGTTTCCGGACATCGCTACCTTCAGTCATCCTATGTAAAGTTAAGCGTTTCAAGTAGGTGGCCTTCTTGGCAGGTCCTTTTGAGGCGTAAATTGAGTCCAATTTTAGCCATAGCTCGCGTGACGTAGAACACCCTCTTACGTGTCTAATTTCACTTGGACTTATCGCTAAAATCAAATCTGCTCTGGCTTTCACGTCACCTGCCTCCCAATTCTTCGCTAGATCAGGTTCCGCCGGCTTCGGCTTACTGCCGTCAACGTATTCCCAGGCATTATTCTTAACAAGGAGTGCCTCAGCCTGTACTTTCCAGCTATCGTAGTTGTTCTTACTAAGTGATTCAATACGCACATTCGCCGTCGACATCATGTATATATATTGTGAATTCACTCACCTTTCACAACCACAAAAAAAATATATTCGTACCGCTGATTATTTCTTATAACTTTTTCCTCTTGGTTAGGTACTCTGGATCTACCTGGAGTTGTCTGGGCCCATAACCATTGTTGAGGAAAAATGCAGTATATAATAAATAATACAGCCCAAAGAATGTTGTACTTTCATATATTTTTATACGTCACTCAAACAAAACACCAATGTCATCGAACTATGCCAAATATTCAAAACCCAAAACATAGACACATAATAAAACCTTAATACTTCTTAGCCCTTTATGTCGAGGCCGCGGTATCTCTTACAACATCCCGCAGCCTTAACGGGCGTCGGCCCTTGCGGGCCCCTCCCATGTTGCTGCCATCTCTTTGAGGCACGCGTGGAACACGAACGCGCCGTCGACACGGCCTGTCATCGTCATAAAACGGACGGCGATCTAGCCTATCACTCACCGCCCACAGGCCCGTGTCTACGGTGGCCGGAAGCCGTCACGCAGCCTCCGACGCCCGGAGCGTCTCCCGCGGCGGCTGGGAAGTGATGTTCTCTTCCTCTCACGTTCCGCCACCTCCTTCGGTAGCATCACTGCTTCACAGGAGGCGACGGCGTGCCATTCCTTCTCGCCCCGGACCATGGCTTGCACCAGAGCCGGACGCGAGATGTCGCCGCCAGTGATCGCACTTATAACAAGCCTATGATGCTAAAGTAACATGGGAAATCTTTCAATATCTACTACAATGGTACGAAACCCTTCATGTGCAAGTCCGACTTGCATTTGGCCAGTTGTTTTTTTTAAATAAAGCGACTGTCTATCTGACTATAACGCAACGAGTACTGGGTGATACTAGACTTCCGTGTTACTGACTACTTAAGGTGCTAACAGCACTGAAACTAGCGCCACCCACGCTAAATTAAGAGAATTACTGATTAAAGATAAAAGTGGCCACTTTTGGCTATTCATGAAATTGACTTTAAAAAAATACTACAGGTTATTTACTAGCATGATAGTGTTTTAGATTTTTCAAACTTGATGTGATTTTAGAGTAAAAGAAATAAGATGTGTGTGGCGGTAGTTTCGTCGTTGTTAGCGCCTTAATAGGAGTCATCTCTTCTTTCTATCTAAGATCTACAAATGACATCATGTACACCCTGATGTCATTTGTAGATCTTAGATAGAAAGAAGAGATGACTGAACTGAACTTCGTCGAGCTTCATTGTCTTTTACTTTTGGTTGCCACTGTTGATTCTGGCTTTCAGGAGTTACAGTGGTTTGGGAATAGTGTGGCGGACTTGTCCCATTAAATAAAAATTGTTTAAATAAATTTAAAACAAACGTATTGCTGTAAATGTTCAGTACCTTAACGTCTAATATGTATAAAAACACCATCAGATTTTTGTTTCAATATTCCAAAAGCATAAATATAGCACAATACATGAATTGGAAACCAAATTGCTTTGGCTTTAGTACCAACACATGGTTTTTAATTCTCTAAGCTAGGTATCGCCGTGTCATGTCAACCAAAGCCATTGTTTCAGTTAATTACTTTCAAAATTCAATTTTTTTCCAATGCTTCATCCAACGAGATTTGGTTTGGGAAATTGTGGAATGACACCACTAGAAAAATCCACGTCCATTTCATGAGCTTCAAAATAACAAAACATCTCTAGGATTGCGGTCCCCGCAATCTTTTGAGTACCCACATCTCAAAGCATTGTATGCATTGTGGACATGAAAAGAATTTCTCGCCACGAGGATCGTTTGTGTGTGGTTCACGTAGTGTGCACATAAGTGCGCCCCCGTTACATTTAAAATCACTCAGATATGAACATTTATCTTGACTTATGAGTGGCATTTATATCCCACAAAATTAGAAGATTTTTTGCTTCCCTATCTCTTTTTACCCGACTACGGCGAAACCAAAAGGAAGGGTAATGATTTTGGCAGTCTATGTATGTATGTATGTACGAGTATGTTCCACCGTAGCGCCTAATCTACTGAACACAATTTAATAAATGAGGTGTCAATAGCTTTGCAAGAATAGCCCGGGTGACATGGGTTATACAGGGTGTTTGGTAGGGAGCTGTACATACGCCTAGGGTAGAAACTAGGGATAGTCTGCTACCTACCCCCGCCCATTATATTGACCTTGGCCTCAAGGTTTTTTTTTAATTTATTATTATTTTTTATTTGATTTTTTGACTAAAACTACCTGTAGCTCAAAATCTATCCATGGGACCGGTCGGCTAATGGTCTTGTTTTAATCGTTAGAGTCTTAGGGTCCTGCAAAAAATTATTTTACACCAGAAAATTGTGGAGAAGAAAAGTTATGGGGCCTGAAGTACCGTAGTAAGGTAAAGAAATAATTTTAAATTAAAAAAAAACCTTGAGGCCAAGGTCAATATAATGGGCGGGGGTAGGTAGCAGACTATCCCTAGTTTCTACCCTAGGCGTATGTACAGCTCCCTTCCAAACACCCTGTATACATTTTAACAATTCTTTTTATGACGTAATTTCAATGTCAAATTCTAAGGCCGAAAAAAAATTAAATTAATAATATAATAATAACTAGCTGACCCACGCAACTTCGTATGCGTCACAATAATATATAACTTACAACCTTCCTTGATAGATCGACTATCCAACATAGTAATATTTTTCAATTAGCTTTCTAATGTAGAAAGAATTTTCCAAGTCGTCTGAGTAATTTTTGAGTTAAATCGTAACAAACAAAAAACTAATCTTTCCTCTCTATAGTATTAGATGGAACCTTAGATTACATTATTAAAGTGAGAATTACTATAGGTGCCTATCTCTTACTGTTGAATATACGATCATTATCTTCAGCCTATATTGTTCCCACTGCAGGGACTCAGGCCTCCTCTCTAGGAGTGGGATGGGCTAATCCACCACGCGGGCCCAGTGCGGATTGGTAGATGTCACAATCTTCAAATTTTTGGTTCTAAGATATGCCGGTTTCCTCACGATGTTTTCCTACACCGTTTTAAGAGCAGTGGCACGTGATGAAATAAATTACACAAAGTAATGCGCCTGCCTGGGTTTGAACCCACGACCAACTGTTCGTAAGTCGGAGCCGCCACCACTGGGCCGCTAGTGCTCACAAAACAATATACAATAACACCTTGTGAATATTATGGTGCCATAAATATTTTGAATTTGAATTTCCCGGAGGCCAGAATCTCCACGTATCTACATTAGGACGCGAGGGCCGGCGGACCGCGTAATTATTTTGCCGCGCGTACATTTTAACATTGCGATATCTTCTAAGGTATTTGTTTAAACTATATAGAGTAAAAGGAACAAATATTCTATATTAAATTTCCTTTCTAACAAATATATTTATTTAGATTAGATTAATACCATATGGGTTAAATAAGCTTCGCAAAAAATAATTCTATTTAACCTAACATTTAGATAGTAAAAAATGGTTACAGTGAGTCAATCTTAGTAGATAGATATGCTGTAGCGGACTTTTTTGTAGAACTTTTAAAGAGGAACATTTCTTTAATACACAATATTTGCATAACCGTAACCATTTTCGTAGCGCACGCAACGGAAGCTCTCAATAAGGAATATCGTTTCCCGTTTTTGCAACATTTTTCATTTATGCTCCACTCCTATTCATCGTAGCGTGATGTTATATTTGTCGATAAATGGACTATCTAACACAATTTTTTTTTTCAATTCCAAGCATTACATCCTAAGATCTTAGCGTTCAAACAAACAAACTCTTCAGCTTTATAATATTAGTATAGATATTAGTATAGATAATATAATGTTATAATTTCATCATAACATGTTTGGTATCAAATAAAAAATGAAGTTTAAAAACTAAAACCCGACTACGAATAAAAACGCAGACTAATAAAACCGCGGTCTTAAAAGTAGAAAACAAGAAAAAGTAGAAGATAATTATTAAAAAGGACAGTCGGAGCCCTATACCCAAACGCAACAGTGGCTGATTCCGGGTTGAAATGATAATGATTTGGGAATTAATGTGGCGGCTCCATAATTATTGCATTTTTTTTTGTCTACGAACATTGAGATATTACCGTTTTGGTATCACACTTTTTCAGTATGTTTTCGACCATGAGAGTGCCGTGTGTACAAATGAAAAAACTTAACTTACTCCCCGTAATTTTCTTTTTTGGTCCGTTCCCTGATTCCCTATTTATATGTTTGCTTATAGGTAGGTTTTTAATTATATTCGCTTCCTAATTAGTGTCAATGCTTATTACAGTCTCGAGGGGAGGTCATCGAACTAACTAATCGCTTTGGACATGCAAATATTAATTAGGTTAAGATGCGATGGCGCGCATTGGGATTGCCATTAGATTAAAATTAGTTTTTAAAATCGATTGTTTAATGCTGTTTGGTGTAGCTACTATGTTAATTAATAGTTTTGGTAGATTCAAATTCATGAATAGGTACAATAATCACTAGATTGTACAGACGCTTTCACAAGTATTTCATAAGGTCTAATGGCTAGCAGCACATTTGTACTTTGTAGTCGCTTGTTTGTGTGCAATGTTTTAAAGACTAAGGTCTTTTATCAGTCGGGACTGCGGGTTGGTCGAAAGAGATACCGCGGCCCCAGACACCAAAAGCTAAGAAGGAACATGTTTTAGTCAGTAGAAGTCTGACACTCCCTTCCGCTCCGCCAAGAGCGGGAGGAGTCACTTGATGATTTCCCGGCCTCCAAAAAAAAGGTCTTCTAACACAGCGTCGCCGTCGTGCCCACTCATTTAAACATCATCACAATCTGTCTAGCCTTTTCACAACTATACTAGCTTCAGCATTCAGTCTAACCAGATGCCAATAGTTTACATTGAGCTACAGCCTATCTGACCTCCACAATCCACTTGTTTTAACATGTTAAGTCAAGTTCCTGTTGATTGATTGACTTCTTGACTGAACTGGTGAGAACTTCAAAAAGTTGTGTTTAACTTCGGCTAAGACGTCCTTCTATTATTATTAGTTATAATTAATATTGATGGTGACGTGGATGAGAAAGTGGAATATTTGTAAGTCCTTAATATAGTATAATTAAGGTTTAATTTTCTTTGTTAGCAGGGCAAAGAGTACGGGCAAAGGAGTTCTGCATCAGCACTATCACGCTTCTCCAGGATACGGCGACTTCCTAGACCAGCACACCGTATCATCAATCCTGATGAAGGTAAATCATAACTATAGTAAAACATTGCATCTATTATTTAGACAACACACTCATTTTACCATTTTCGTTTAAGTATACAAAGGGAATATTAAAACTTAGAAAATATAATATATACAGTTTAAGACATTTATTTCTCAAAAAGAATACAATTCACTTAATATAAGAAATACAAGGTTATCTTAAAACTCAATTTATGAATTACATAAATAGTCAAAATTAAGTAAGAATTTCGGAATTTGAGATATACCTGTGTTTTGAGATACTTACTTGCACTTGTTGATCCTAAAAATTGTCTCAAAACTCACTTACGATAGGGTATCCGCGTCTATTAAACATCTAGGGTCAAAGGTCACAAAACTCGACGGGAAGGAAAAAATCGTTTGGTAATAAATAAGCCAATTAGTAGACAGTAGACACACAAGTTTTACAGTGAAGCGGGTAAAAGAAAAATATTCGTTTTAAATACCTACATTAGATACGCACTGGTTACATAAAATCACTGGTCTATGATTATTAGACCTTAATCATTTATATGTGATTGAATTCTGATTATAATCTGCGAAGTGATAAAAGCTATTCCTGGAAAGTTTGAATAATTATTTTAGCAACACATTTCAATACTGTGTACTACCCACTTACATAAACAGCAGAATGGCGAATTGATGGAAGCTATTTCTGGAATGTGGGGACAAAATGGTAAAAACCTGGCCTTTTGTTACATAATTCCAACCACAAGAGTATTAAATCGACAGCAAAAAAGGCTGAAAGGAGTATAAAACTTACCGTGTCAGCCCCATGTAATGTATTCCCTTTAAACCTTCCTTCTGTGGATGACTTCGACTGCTTCCAAGGTCAGACATTTTGGCTTAACCCTGTCAATTAACTCAGACATTAGGTTAAGCATAATACAATTGTCAGAATAAATTGAATCCTTTGCTCGATAAAATAATGAAGTTATTTTCGCAGATTGTTTTCTGGTGACATCAGAAGAGGGTGAATTATTTTTTAAGTCCCCGTCGGATGACCCGGTCGTGTGCGGTATCTACATGATAGCTGAGCCTGATAAACGGATCGAGGTCATCTTTAACTATCTCAATGTACCCTGCGAGAATGGAGGATTGGTTGCGGTAAGTCTTGCATCTACAATTAAAATTACAGACTAAACTGCAGAATCAGGTGCTTGAAGAGGTTATTATGAATAGGAAATGTGTTTTAGAAAATGCGTCCCGAAGGTAATTAAAGTAAGGCCTAAAATTCTATAAAATACTTACCTAGTTTAAATCTTTTTTTGGAAATAAGAGAAATAAAAATGGCCTCGTTTTCGTTATTTACCCTTTTGAAATAACAATGTTTTCAAAAAAAAAAATTACGTTTTTAATTACTTCATTGGCCTATAATAATGTTATCTATTTTACGAAATTACCTTCTAAACATATGTTTTTTTCTTATTTTACATCAGCTTGTTGGACGAGATCATTCCAATTAACAAAACGACACAAAACAATATAAATAGTCCGTCAGATAGATATCCAAAAAATATTGGACACGTGTTTTTTCTTTTTTTCACGTAAACAAACAATGAAGTAGATACAATGCTTCGAAAACTCGTGTGACGTCATTTTCTAAGACATTATTTATGTATGACCTTCTTTACCGGTGAGTGACGTCACATCCCCCCACTAAAATCTTTGACGCGTTGTATCTTCGTCAGTTTTTATTGATTTTATAAAACAAAAAATACTTATCCAATATTTTTCGATAATCTAACAGACGGACTAATTAGAATCACATTTTTTTAGTCAGTAAACATCCCTATTATAGAAGGTTTAAGACATGGTGTCAAAATCATTTTACATAATATTCCACCCGTCATTTCTTAAGGGACTGTATTTACTGTGATTTGCGGGGCTATAAAACATCAAGTAAATTAAGTTACTTGTGAACAAAAATGATTAAAATAACCCCATAACAGATGACGTAATAACTCTGAAACTGTCGTAAACTTTACAATAAAGTGGTAGAGAAAACTTTAATAATTGAATTTTTTCGCCGCGTGTAGACGCTGCTGTTAGTTACAAAGTTGTAGCTTAGCCTTAGATCAGCTGTTTTTACTACACTTTATTATTTTTACGAGCCTTTAGGGTTGCGTAGGTCTTACTTTGCTTGAATTTAACATAGATATAGGTAATGTTGCCGTCACCTTTAACTAGCAGTCGCGTTTAGGGATCTTTAATTCAAGTAAAGCCAAGTCTCTATTATAATTTACATACCTTTATATTTTTAAGATAACTTACGTTCGTGATTTGTGACTACATCCATATATCCTTAGTGACTTTGCTTTAATAAGTTGGTTAAAAAGTCATTTAAAGAGCAACGGACGAATTTACTTGTAACAAATGGATTCCCGTAAATACGGAACGGATGGGGTTAAATCTCCCGACCTGTCTGCACATATTAAATACCAACATTTCCAAAAATACTGGCTGAAAACTGATGAAAAAAAGAAAATATTAACCTAATCTTTAAGCATTCTAAAAATAACTTTATTCCAGTGGGTAGACGGCTGGGAGTTGAACGGCCAGGTGTGGCCAGCAGATACGTGGGACGATGACCGAGTAGTGGAGTCCTGTGACCAGAGACCGGCACGTAAGCTGGTGTCCAGACAAAATGCTGCCTTGGTGCAATACCGGGTACCTGCTAGGGGGAAGGGATTCGCCGTTACTGTGCGGCATTTGAAGAACGCTAAACGTAAGTATCTTGGTTATTCACTCCTGTATTGCATAACTAGGTATTGCCAGCGGCTTCGCCCGCTACAACTCGAAAATTGACCCACAGGAAGATAAAGTCGGGATGGATCCTTTGTGTTAATCCAGGTTATAAACTATCTGTGTACCAAATTTAACCCAAATCCGTTCAGTAGTTTTAGCGTGAAAGAGTAACAAACATCCATCCATCCATACCTACAAGTGCCCACTGCTGGGGAGAACAAGTGCCCTTGGTTTGCGTTAGGGGGAGACACATTATTCATTCTTTAGTAGCTGCTGGTTAAGATCGCCATAGTGGTCATTGACTCACCTACATTTATTAAAGTTCTTAACTTTGAAATCCAAAAATAAGCCTGTTCAATCTTTAACATTTTTTGTAATGAAAACGACACATAATTCGTTTGTTTTGTTCGTACGAAGAGCAAGGTATTAGGGAAAGGGCAATGACCACTTGCGATCTTAACTCATTTACTGTCAAGGATTTCCAAAGTAATTCCTGATTTAATTGCTGATAATTTTATTTATTTCGTTCTTAAATTCATGATAAGTATATCTTTAGTGTAGTATAATTACGCTGAACAATAGGTAATTTAAAATAAGTTATTTTAATCGAAACCTAGCTTACTTTTTAATGAAGAACATAAACAGCTGTTAACTACCAAATTACTTCGAAACAAACTAAATTTTCTAACGTAGGTAATAAAAGTTAATGCAAATGACTTAAGCAAAGCCCAAATAGTCTTATCACGTGTCATAAACGGCTACATACCAACGAATTAATGTTGTTAAACTTCTCTAATCTCTTTAATTCAGATGTTGAATCTATAAACATGTGTGTGTACAAGTTACACATGTAAGGAAACCTCCTTACATGTGTAACTTGTACACACGTTCACACATCAAGCTATATAGTTTGCCTGTCGGGGCTGCCGGTTGTCCTCTGGTTATCGCACCCTCGACATAGAGGGCGAAGAAGGAACATGGGTGGTTTTTAGTCAGTAGAAGTCTGACACTCCCTTTCGCTCTGCCCAAGAGCGGGAGGGGTTATTCGATGATTTTACACCCACCAAAAAAAAAAAAAGCTATATAGTTTCAGTGTAAATTGGCCTCGGTTTGTATATATTTCTAATAGAGTAAGAGATCTGCATAAACTTGTTTGCTTAAGATTGATTGGTCGTCGTGTGTACAGTACAGTCAGACACAGTATACCATTTTTTTTGACTGGTGGAAAATCATCAAATAACCCCTCCCGGTCTTGGGCAGAGCGGAAGGGAGTGTCAGACTTCTACTGACTAAAAACCACCCATGTCGCGGCGATGACGTCCGACGTCGCCCGACATCGCCCGATGTTACCGGGGACACATGTCGCTCGACAAATGTTCCTAGTGGGGACGAGACTTTACCTTTACGCAGTTGTATGTTACTTTTGCTCGTATATGTACATTCATCTATACCTACATTCTCAACTTTACCTTGGAGCAAAATATATTACTTTTAAATTATCTCGAAGTGGTATCTTGTTACAAAACTTTACTTATAAAATACCGGCAACATGGCGATATTTTATAATTTATCCTTATGTTGACGTCGGTGAAATTAATTTCGAATACCCATCAAACATCATTGTAAATAAGAATAGATACCTAATGAATCTAAAAAAAAAAAGATGTAATATTTTGATATTGACTCATTTGCCTTGCTTTTTCTCAACTGTATTAGTTTTGGCCTTCTGTTGAATACCAATATTTTGCTAGAAGCGACCTGCCTATCCCTACTTGCGTTATGCCTCGACCTTTGTAGCCCGGTTCATCATCATCATCAACAGCCTAATAATGTTCCCACTGCTCGGAAACAGGCCTCCTCTCTCTTTGAGAGGGAATGGGCTATAATCTACCACGCGGGCCCAGTGCGGATCGGTAGATGTCACATGTCTTCGACTGTTTGATTCTAAACCATGCCGCTTTCCTCACGATGTTTTCCTTCACCGTTTTGAGAGCAGCGGTGATGAAATAAATTACACAAAGCAATGTACATTGTACATTGACGGACTAATTAGTTTTTTTTTGTCCAATCCCCTATTACATCAAAGTTAAGAACAATAAGGACATGGGGATAGGAAACATAGTAGGTAAGTCAAGCCCGAGGTTTGGTTGAAAACATAAAGCTCTCACAACTCGTAACTCGGCTTATTGAAGCAGTTTTATGAAGTCAGCAAATGTCACCAACATTGCAATGTTGGTTCAAATATCGGAACAGTTTCATAAGTTATGAGTACAAATAACTGGTATTTCTGGCACGGGAACCGTGGGCAGTAGCTAAACGTTTGTAGAATATGAATTTTGTATGTTATTGCATATGGAAATCGTACGAACTACTTTGTTTGTATGGAAATTTATGATTGCTATTCCCTCATAGAATTGATCTACTTTATGGCGAATGAAACGTGTTTTCTAGGACAAATACGTTTACTTAGTTACTTCTGAGACTCGATCAATTAGAAATATATGCAAAACGTCGTATTTATGTACGAAACGTTTATCAAATTTTTAACACAGAACAAGTACCTCATCATCTATCTAGCCTTTTTTCTCAGCTACGTTGAAGTCCGCTTACAATCTTACCAGCATGATGCAGCTAAAAATCTGTATTTTATATACAACGACTGCCTATATACACTGGTTTAGTAAAATTATATGCAGGTCTTCACTAAAACTCTTTTGTAAACTTACGGGTTAAGAAATTTTATTTCGCTCAAAAATAATACAATTATTCACTTCTATGAGGAAAAAAAAGCAAAATAATTTACAATAATAAAGGCGACGGTTGCGCTTGTTGTGGTAAACTAAAATGAAGATAGAATAACAAACTAAAATTAATTACTACATTTAAAATTTATACATAACTCAGGTGGTGCTTTAATAGCCTTTTAAAATTTGGAAGTGATTTTGATTCCTTGATAACTTTAGGTATAGAGTTATAGAGTTCAGCCCCCTCATATACGATAGTCTTTCTACCGTAATTGTCCTCGGTGCCCTTAAAATTATGTGGTTAGCCTGACTCGTCATGCGCTTTTGAATTTGCATTATTTTTACCCGACTGCGGCGAAAAAAAAAAAAAAATATATATTAATTATTATTTTATGTATATTGTAAATGTTATTTGTGTATGTATATCTCTATTAATTATTTTACGTACTAGTATGCAGGTGTTATATTTATAAATTTGATTAACGTTCATTTATTTTGTTTCTTTAAAAACCGTTTGAGAAGATGTTAGATAATGATAATTAAATAGGACTTTAATAATTTTATTTTGAGATGTTTGTAGCTTTTTAAGGTGAGTTTTGGCAGTATTACCCCATACTTCGATTAAATAATCGAGATGTGGTTTAACCATCGAGTTATAAATAATGCATCTGACCCGTAGTTGTAGACATCGGACAATTCCTCTAAGTGCACCAGTTAGTGATGATATCTTTTTTCTTACTTTCGCCATGTGAGGTTTCATTGTAAGTTTGTCTCAAGAGTAAGACCTAAATATTTCTCAGTACTTGTTATTAGTAATTTTTGACCATTTATATTTAATTCATCATGAGTTTGAGGTTTTTTATTTTTTGCATAAAATATCATGTATTTGGTTTTACTAGCATTTATAGTGAGTAGATTGCATTGGAACCAGATAGCTAGTTTATTTAGATCATTTTGGGCTTATTTAATAATTTCTTCTATTTACTGCCAAAGTAAAAAATACTAGTATCGTGAAATAGATCCTTTAGCTTACAAATAATAATATAATATTTAAATATTCTAACATGACAAGATAATGATATCTTGTCATCATTGTCAGCTTATATTGTTCCCACTGCAGGGACTCAGGCCTCCTCTCTAGGAGAGGGATGGACTATAATACACCGCGCGGGCCCAGTGCGGATTGGTAGATCTATGTCACATATTATTATCTTCGAATTTTTGTTTCTAAGATATGCCGGTTTCGTCAAGATGTTTTCCTTCGCCGTTTTGAGAACAAGTACACAAAGTAATGCGCCTGCCTGGGTTCAAACCCACGACCAACTGTTCGTAAGTCGGGGCCGCCACTACTGGGCCACCACTGCTCTTGTCATATCTTGTCATGTCAGAAAATTAATTCATAATTTAATATTCTATTTGCCACTATTGAAGTTTTCACGGACATCATTATTCTGATCATTACTGAGTTCAGTGTGGTGTATACAGCCTTATCATCTCACACCTAATTCGTTTGTGAATCGGTTCATTAACTACAGTTTCCACCGGACCCAACCAACTAGCACTGGATGATAAGCAAATGTTTTTGCTAGAAGTTTTCTCTCTTGGTTTGTTTTATGAGTTACATTAACATTATACGAAGATGAACTGTCTGCTAGCATCCTGAGAATAAAACTACATGAAGTTTATGTTCTCGCTTTGTCTAGGAAACTGTTGATGTCGTTTAAAAGGATCCCACGCAAACTGTTGGTAACGTTTACTTTATTAACTTATTTATCATTAGTTTTTAATATGAATGTGGGTATAAAAGTAGAGAACGACCAAAAAACGATGGATGGACTGTGTATGTGAGGATGATTTGGCAAGAAATGAGGTGTTGGATGAGATGACGAGCAACAGAAAAGTATGGAAGAAGAAGACAAGCTGCCCCGACCCCAAACAAAAGAAGAAGACAAGCTGCCCCGACCCCAAACAAAAGAGCAAGAAAACCATGATGATTTATTTATTTATTCCCTATGGAAGAGTAACAGTTACCTAAGCAGATTAAAGATAGTACGTGAGACTGACAGCCAATGATAGGACAGCAAATAACAAACAGAAATATTAGTTACTTAAAATACAAAATGAGTAGCTTCATAATATTTTCAGAGCGACTTAATATTTGTTTGAGTGTCAACGTTACGTCCTGCATTTTTTCAACTTTTAAAACATTTCAACAACAACAATTATCAACAACAACTAAAACATTTCAACAATTTGAACTTCCCTAGACCCCGTCGACGGAGTCCCGCTTCACGGGACTCCTACTTCTGGTTGGATTAAAAAAAAATACCAAGACGGGGATAGCGGGGTCTATTCGTTTGCTTTGTTTGGTTAATTAACCCCGCCATACCCTTCTAATCTAACCTGTCCGAGTCGGGGTACACCAAGTCCCGAGTTGGCTTCGCTCGATCTTGCTTCCAAGTTTTCCTATAGTAGCGGGTTCGCAGGGTTTGTTGGAATCTTAGTTCGCTCGCTTCCCTAACCGCTCTATTTGTGTGAGTAATTGAGATTGTGTGTGTGAAAATAAAACACAAGAAATTTTGAGCCGAAATTATGTAAATATCGTATCGTATCGTTGTACAAAAGTATGTTAGTTACCCTTTCTGTATTTCTAGTCGCTCACTTAGTAATTTAGTAGCACGGCCAGAATTTAATACCTAAAATGGATTAATCACAACCCACTTTTTGTAAGCTCATTATGGATTTAATTATTAATCAGTATTCGTCGTTAGTTTAATAAATTTTTTGCTCACTCAAATTAATACCGCTCAAATTAGAAACAGTATCTCAACAGGAGTCTCTAAGTTTTTTTTTAATCGATCATTATAATTCTAATTAATTACCCTATTATTACTACTAATATAGATACTAATACTTAAATCTGTTGAGCTACACGTCACAAATTTTAATTAAAAAAACTATATCTAATTCTTTTGTATAAAAATGTTTTGCCTTTAAAAATAATTGGCCTCAAACGGAGGGTATGAGGTTTTACGAACCTCTGTACCTCTAATAATGAGGAACAGGATGTAAAGTTCCTCATCCCCCATAAAAAAGGGAGGATCCTCCAACCAGACGGGTGCTGTGTCTGATGAGCTAACTGCCCTACATTATATGTAAGTCAGGATTTTTCTATATGAGCTAATGTCGCGGATAACTTTGATAGCGCGTTGTACGATTTGTCCATTAGTACTCATGTGTTGCGATAGATGTCGCTGTCGCCACATGTGCCATTCCATTATTGCAATGATGTGTTTATCATTAGAACTAGCAAAAAATATACATGAAAATGGTTAACACATATTTTAGGCGCCTTGGTTATTGCGATTCGTATTATGATGCTTGTTAAGCTTTTAACAATTTTATGATGTATACATTACTTTTTTGGCAATAAATCCACAAAACTTATTAGATCTTGTAAGCTGGCTTTACGTGACATAAATGCTGTCCGATAAAGATAAGGTTTCACAAAGAACTCTTATTGTTGATGTGTTTGATAATTATATTATTTACCAAACACGCTCAGTCAGTAACGAAGATCTCTCCACTCATGACATCCCTAATCTCTAAATAGATTTTGATAAACTCTAAACATTGCCATCTTTAATTAATGCAAACCAATATAAACCAAAAAGCACCCACTAACAAAGTTCAACCCCATAACATATTCATGACGACAAAACTCTAGTTTCCGCAAGGTCGGAGGTCATAACACAAAAGTTTTGAATATACTGTTAACTCCACCAAGTGGGCGTAACTATGTTCGAGACTGCATAATAGCGAGCAGGGAAGAAGTTTCTTCATAGAAATATGTGTTCTTTAAAAATTAATTACCATGGAACTAAGAAAAATAACGTAAGGTTTGCTACACACGTCATGTATAGGATGCCTCATTCGATTTGGCAGTTTTTGGTGAACATGAAACCCGACCTAAAGATTTTACTACACATATTCGAGTTTCATTCGACTCTTTCCAGCAGGCAAACTTCGTTCAGCATCTATTTATATTCAAGTTGGAACGTACATCTGCAATTATTCGGTTTTGCTACTCGGCTGTACCGATCTAAGAATAAGGTTACGTACGCACTGATAGGTGGCTTACATAGCGCCTTTGGTGAAATGAACGTTCTAAAATCTTTGACACCGACCGCACTCGTGTGGCTACTACTCTTACTACGAATATAAGTACGTTCGTAGCCTGTGTAATTTTATCTGTCCATTGTCCTTGCAATGTACAGATATTGCGCGCACTAATTATAACCTACCGAAGTCATTAGTCCACACCAGTTCCATTTTCCATAAATAATTTATTTTCAAAGATCCACTACCGACCTTGTCCTAGTGAAGGTATCGGGGGGATCCGTTGAATGCGAGACGAACAAGATCGGTCAATGTGGCAATATGTCCAGAGGTGAACGTCTTTCGCCCGAAATAATGACTAATTACTACCGAAGCAAAAAATAATCTCTCTCTCTTTTCCACAGCCTGCAATGTAATGCTCTTCGGTGCTGAGGGTGTGTACACACTTCGCAACCACGGTGAGACCGGCAACTGTTCCTTGCTGGCTGTGTCTCCAGCAACTGTTCAAGTCCTGGACCTCAACGTTGGAATCACCATCAAGAAGGGACGCCTCATCGAAATGGAAACAGGCACCATTCATCACGTAAGTTTTATAGTTCAATTTTTATTTTTATTCCAGTTTTATTGGAATCGGATTCGGCTTGAAAATAATCTCCTATTCTTGAACTTACTTTGAACTTTAAATTGAAATAAAACAGAATAAAAATTTGAATATCCATGAAATTGGATCTGATAGTTTTATACCATTTATGTGTTAATGTGATTTCGGGTACGAACTTTACCTTCAGGTCGACAAGACATTATGTTTACTAACGGCACTTATACCCTTTGTTCAGTACGAAACCTAGTTAATGGTCGATTTTATGAAAAAAATATAAGTTTTTCTTTTTTACTAATTCTCATACTATCGTGTAAAACCTGATGCTTCTAATCTGTTAGACAATATTGTTGCTACAAAGCAAAAACAAAAACAAAAAAGCATTTAAAACAACAACGAACAAAAAACAACATTTACTTTATCAAATAAAATTAGTATTTTTTTTTGAGCATGACATTTCCGAGGTTAAGCAAAGTGTTATTGGGTTTTACCATCGGAAATATTTTCAGTAGCAGCCAGGGAGTTTGAATTTGTGCCCAATTGATGGCAATAGGCAATGCCATAAGACTTAACATAACGGGACATACGTGGGTGTACTGTTAGGTACACCCTATGCCATGCCTTTCGAGGATTGCATGTCTGATGATAATCGCATATAGACCGTATTTACAACATTTTATTATGTTTTCATCTTTACAACGATCTGTTAAAATGCCAGCAGGCAATAGGTAGCATACGTCACATAATTTATTAAACAATTAGTGGCCACCAGTGGCTTTCGCTCTGACACAATGATAGACAGACGCGGTTGGGAGCATTGTTTCATGGAATTGGATGCAGGCTTCACCCGGCTTCCCTAATAATATTTTGTCGATGTAGTGTGACTGAAATGTGGAATATTTTGAGAGGATTTCTAGTTGATCGAATGCAAAATAATTGAATTATTTGACATTAACACGAATAAATTTTCATGAGAAGAGTTCACGCCTAAACGATAGTTATTAATCGTTCAACAACACTTGCACGGCTTTTAGAAATTGAAATTTATACTAGGCACTACAAATACAATTAGTCGCAAAATCACTTTTAACGATATTTGAAGGTTAGGTAGTATTTACATAATTACAATAGGAGATTACCCCTAGTGATACAATTTCGTGAAAATTGAGAGACCATTAAATTCTAAAACGAGTTAAACTTCGTTTAAAGGCTCGTCAAAGTAAACCAATTTATTTTGTTAGTTAGTCGCTCTAATTGGCGACTTTCTGGTTGTATTTTGAAAACAGTTTAAATTATTATGATTTATTTTGAGAACTACTACTTGGACGCTCGGTGTTACATCCAAAGGTCCAATTACAATAGGCAGTATTCTTCCAGTAGGTATCTCTTTATTTTTCTCCAAACTTATATTAGTGGACTGATCGATCTTGTCTCAATATCAAACTAATTACATGCATCCCAATGCAATCAGCAATAATATCTAAGCTAGCTAGAGATAATAGTGTCTTGTAATAAGTTGTATTATCACACCAAAGAATTTTCCTCTCAATCTAATAATTCCTTCCACGATAAACAATGCCCACGGGAAAAGAAGGTAATACAATCCCTTCCGAGTACGTTCATATACTTGGCAAGGGTTTTTTTTTTTTTTTCTTTATTTATTTAGGGACATTTATAATCGCAATGCGTATGTCAGTCCCATCATATCCTAAATATACATTTGTCATATGTGGGCCATGAACCTAAACAGACTCTTCGCATCATCACCGTTTGGTTGAGCCAGGATTTTGTGGAATGTGCCTACTTCAAGTCTGTTCAACCTCAATACCCTAAACAGTTCATTTCTCCCAGACTCATATCGGACACAGTCCATCAATAAGTGGTGTAAGTCTTCAACAACTCCACACTCCGCACAATTAGGCGAGTCCGTTTTTTTCATCAAGTGCGCAAACTTATTACATGGAATGTGTCCAGATCTGAGTCTGTGAGCCGTAACAACCAATTTTCGACTTAAATTACTGTTTATAAACCAGGGCATACGAAAAGGCTGACCCTGCATGGTTTTGTACCAGATTCCTTTATCCAAGGGTTGTATGACCTTATTAACCCTATAAATTAACATGATCTTCATGACGTTTAAGCACAGGATATTGAGCAATAAATATCTAAACGCAAACGGTTTATACGAAATTCTAACAGCATTCAGAATTTGTAATTAAAACCGCAAATCAATTAGGACGTGTAGGCTTGGATATTGTGATGGGAGCCACAAATAATTGCAAGCATTTTTTACATGCAGATTTTTTTTTGTGGTACCACACATAGATAGATTAAAGAAATAGCCTGCTGTCAGTCTTCCGGTATCGTCAGCGTTTGATCCGGGGGCAGCTTTAACTTTGTATAAAAACTTTATATTGAAACAAACTTTGTAAAACCAGAAAATGAATTTGGGATTCAACAAAAAATCTTACGGTATTAAGAGTTACAGGGTAGGCTAGGGTAGGTTAAGAACACAATGAATTATTGAAATGCTTTCACAGAATTTTAAATACCTACTATGACTGAAAAAAAGTCGTTTCTCAATTATTTCTTGTATAGGGTTATTTAGAATTCTAATGTATAAAATACTTAAGTGACATCTGTCTTTTTACATACTGCCTAGCTAAAGCTGAGTAGTAATTCGTTTATAGGAATGCTTTGGGAAATTAATTACGTCATTCACGAGACAACAACCTATTTGGAACGTGTTGTGAGAGAATAGGCGTCTGGCCTTTTGTTTTTCAAGACTGCTTCGGCAATACCAATGATCTGGCTGAATCGGGAATGTGAGGGATGTATAGCCGATTCTGTATATTGGTATAAAAGCTAAGGAATGTGAAGACAAATCTATTGAGTTATGTGAATTTGCTGTCGAGTAGAGATTGCTTTGCCCAAAACAAGATAGAGTATTTGACAACTTTTTGTTATGAAGATCAGCAGGGCTATTGCGTATCTTTTAAATGACAGTGGCTATCATATTGTCTATGGATTAACTGTCAAATTGGTTATGGTTTAGTACAAAACTGGACCATTTGACAGTAATTGAAAGGCACTATGGGTTAGCCACTGTCATTTAAAAGATACGCAATAGCAGACCATATAGAAGTGGCTCTGGAGTTTGTCAGTACAAACGATCCATCTTGATTCCTGAGGGCATGGATATTAGTAAACCTATCGCTTTCAGGGTATGTATTTTTTTCAGAGCCATTGTTCCTGGGTTTTATTCCTGGATCGGGCAGTGTTGCTGTGTTTTTACATCTGGAATTTTTCAGTAGCAAGCAAGGAGTCTAGATCTGTCCCCGGTTGAGAGCAATAAGCTAGCCCCCTACCACATGGAACATTAACATAGCTGTCAAAATGTGCTTATACTGTACACCTTTGCCCCCCATCGGGGCTGCGGGTTGTTTGAAAGAGATACCGCGGTCTCGGCACAACGGCTAAGAAGGAACATAGTTTTAGTCAGTAGAAGTCTGACACTCCCTTCCGCTCCGCCCAAGAGCGGGAGGGGTTATTTGATGATTTCCCACACCCAAAAAAGTAACACCTTTGCCTAACCATGCAAGCAACTCATGTACTTGAAAGTCTCTTTTGCAATCTCACAGTGTTTATATTGCAAGAATTAATAGCGATCGCTTTCTTCCACAGTGCAAAAAGCGCGGCTTAACCGATTACGTGGACATCGGAGGCGCCAACGGACTCGATCACACCAAAATGGAGGTCCAGGATAGCGTGTGTGGACTGGATTCTAATGAAGGTAAAACTTAAATAATCATCAACATTTCATCACGTTTTTTTTTCATTCTTCCCTGTCAATAAAAAATAGGTATGTGTAGTTAATACTTCTCGTAATTTAATGCAACAGCTAACGTGGCCATTGTTAATCAGACAAAAAGTACGGTACACCTAATAATTATTCCTATAAATGTGAACAACGGACCCACAAAATAAACATTAAAAAATCCAGTCGTCATTTACCAAAAATACACGAGTTTTTATTTAGGTTTAGGTGTGGGTTTAGGCTACCATCATAAGGCTTACACTGGGTGGTCCAAATATTGACGTTATTTAAAAAAAAATGATTGCCCACGCAGTCTCTGAAAGAACTCCCCATGTATGTTCTGCGTTTCTTGTGAGTTTTCCAGTTATAGCTTGAAAATTCAATAGAAACACTTTAAAAATACTGTTTTTTTCATTTTTATACGACTTTTATGATGCCAATGAGATATTAAGACCTAGTTAACGAGATAAACATGAGATATAATTTAAAGAAACTTAAAACCCGTGAAAAAAGTTACTGAGGTACTTACTTCTTTAAAAGCAGTCCCCATACAATTTTAAAGAAGCTATACCTCGAAAACTATCAAGAATCGCGGAACTTATATGGGGTATTTTCGGATATCGATGGACGAGGGGAATCATTATTGTTTTTTTCATGACGTCACTATTTGGACCAAAGGGATGTTTTAAGAGATACCGCGGCCTCGAATTAAAGGGCTAAGAAGAAACATGGGTGGATTTTAGTCAGTAGAAGTCTGACTCTCCCTTTTGCTGTGCCCAAGAAATATGTAGGTAATAGAAAGGGTTATTTGATGATTTCCTCCCCCCAAAAACAATAAAAAGTCACTAGACTGAACAGAACTGGGTTGTCCTCTAAGACAAACAGTGAAATCTTAAAGCGAAACTTATTTTGGATTAGCGGCGACTGTTGAGCGCACTCAGGGTTCGATTTCCAGATCGGACTTGACAAAGTCTTCTTTTTCTTTTCTTTTTTAAAAAAACGTTGCCCCAGACTAGGAAATTCTCCTGTATCGTGGGTGCGTTTACAAACATTTAAACTCACATACACAAACACACCCAGACCCGAAACAACTATCTGTAGGCCATACAAATATTTGTTCCGTGCGGGGATCGAACCCGCGACACACAGCGCAACAGTTCAACAAAGTGTTATTTTCATCACAGATTTTTCAGTAGCAGCCACAGAAATTAGGGCCTGTTTGACGGGAATAGGCTCGCACCTATTACATGGGACTTAAACATAACTTTCTGAAAATGTAGGTGTATGTTAGAGATAGCTTTAAATACAAACAATTTTCTTTCTTCTTTCCTTTTTTTACGGTACGATTTTCAGCAACATTATCAAGTATGCAGAAGTGTGTCTTTTTGTGTCATATGTTTTCACGGTCAGCTTATCAATCCGAGTCTGATAAAATTCGACAAAGTGGAATCGTATTCTGTGTAACCTTTTTTATTGTATTACTTTCGGGACGAAAAGTACTCTATGTCCCGGAAAATTTGACGTATTACATGCGTCCATAACCACTCATAGCTAATCATCAATTACTTAAATGATGTTTTTATCATAATTACAGACTGCACATCAATACGAACGCTTTTAAACGCGATTAAGTAAGTTGTGCTGATCGAGTTTAGTTTTATTGATATAATCCAATCTTACTTTAATAGGTATGGCAGAATTCTGTATTGGACTGATAAGTACCTAATAAACGTCAGCGTAAAGTCTCGAATTGCAGTAAACAAAAATAAATGTCAATAGTCGTGTATTTCAGTTAATCCTCTGTACAATACCCAATTGATTGTAAATTTTCCGAATAACGTGACAACAACAACAAGACAAACGGTCCCCAAATTGATTTTGTGTCAACTTTAGACTCTTTATTGCTTTTTATAGTCAAAGTCAAAAGGCCGAAACGGCTTATTGCGTGTTGTAAAATGCAAATGTATGTTAAAATGTTGTTCAAAGGGGTTATTTTTTCCAGCGCGCCGTCCGGCTTTCATTGCTTGTGAGGACACTGTTGTCCGGCTGGTATCCAGTGGACGTTACCACAACTCCGCGACCCTCGCCTTCGCCCCCCTCCCCCTCGAAGACCTGGAACATGCTGACCTCATGTGCGGCCTAAACGACCTCTAAATGAAAACACGCGTTTTGAAAAGTAGCCTCTTCGACTACGACTTCAGGGATGAAATTTGAATGCAAGATTTATTTATTTGAGAATTCAGTCGTTTTAACTGACTGTTGTGTTTTTGGGTTTTTAAATGAAAATCGTAATTTAACTGATTGGATGTAGATAGAATAGAGATATTTTAAAACAGACGTTACTAAGACTATACTTATCACTACACGTAATGACGTAATGTATTAGAAAATATAAGTCTTAGATTAGATTAATCAATCAATTAATTGGTCAAAGTTTGCGCTACGGACTAAACTCGATGTCGTCTTAGGCGCAAACTTTGGTCAAACAATTCGTCTCTGTTAGAGGTAAGTTGCAGTACTTAGCGTCGATTCCAGATTTAGACAGGACCCTTCTCCGGACGTGGTCTCGCATCCAATCAGGGGATCAGTGGCAACAACGGCCACAAATTGATACTAAACTAACTAATTTAAACCTAAATTTTATCAAAACAGTGTCAGTTTTTAGACATAAGTTAATATTACAGTAGTCACACATCTTAATGTAGCATTAAGAAACTAATTGGTAATAAGTTTTCCGTAATGTTATGTAGTTCGTGTGTAACCAAAATAAAAATAAAAGTTTATTACCAAATTCAGTATCAGTATCTAGTCATGCATTAAGACGAACGCGTTAAATGTTAACGCTCTAGCTATTTGTCAATAAATAAATGTACATGTTGAATTGTTTTATTTTTACTTTACCTTCTATGTTACACCTTACTTAAATTACAAACATCATCGTGGGATTTTTTGGATGATTACTGGCATTATCTAAAAAATAACATAAAATTGCGCAACGTACAGCAACATAACCGACAACGAATTCTTATATTTTTTTAATGTTTGATGTAGTTTGTCCCTGTCCCTTTTGCAATTTTGAAATAAACTAGGTGTAGAGGACACCTAGTTTATTTCAAAATTGCAAAACCAACTCCTACAATGCACATACAATGTTACCACATCGCTACGCTCTGCTACAACTCCTCTACGCTCTGCTACAACTCCTCTACGCTTTGCTACGACTCCGCTACGACTCGGCTACGACACGACTACGACTCCGGTACGACTCCGCTACGATTTTACTACAACGTTCAGCTACGAAAGTCCGACGATGTCGCTTCGACGATGAGCTATATTTTTACAATAAAGTACAGTTCATCTGCCTCGTTGGTATATTGTTTGTAAGTTATGAACCACAAAGTGCGCATGAAGGGTACTGGGTTCGATTCCCAGCTAGGACAATGTGTTATTGGGATTTACTCAGTAGCAGCCACAGAATTTGAATAGGGATGTTTCCTAACTAAACAAAATATGATTCTGTTTAGTCCGTCAGTTAGATTTTCGAAAAATATTGGAAACGAGTTTTTTGTTTTATCAAATTGATAAAAATTTGATAAGATAAAACGTATCAAAGATCATAAGTGGGGGCTTTTGACGTCTCTACGTGGTAAAAATTCATTGCGATGTGACGTCACACGAGTTTTCGAAGCATTGTATTGTCTTAATTTTTTGTTTATGTAAAAGTAAAAAAAAATGTCCAATATTTTTGGAAATCTGTCTGAAGGACTATTAATATATTTTTTGTCAACTACCCTATTATGTGCCTAAAAGATCAGGCTCACAACAGGCTTGGGCACACATACATAGTTGAGAAAAGGTTAGGCAGATGATGAAATTATATCTGGTGATAAAGGATGTAAAAGTACCCTTAACGCAAACAAAGGGCACTAGTTCTCCCCACCACTGCGATATTTTTTTTGTTCTAGACCATACCTGGGAACCCCCTAGTTACGGAGATATTGGAGGTCAAAGTTTAAAATTTTTTACAGCTGTTTTTGTAAATACTAGTTCAGTTCAGGCTAAAATTTTACTTAAATTATCTCCATTACCCGTTTACTATTCAAAACATCCACTAGCACAATGTTATAAGCGAATGTAGCGCGCTATGAGTTTTACCGTAAAATGTGATTTTTGACCCCAAAAAAAAGTCGTTTCCCAGCAAACATTTTTGCGTGGGGGGAGTTTGATGTACAGAATGATTGGTTGACGGCTGTGTGATGGATTGATTTACACCCTGTATACTATTCACATGTTATTATGTTTTCATGTATTTAGATTATAAGATATTAGAACTACATACTGAAAGAAAATACACGGCTTTGAAGCTAACTTTACAGGGCTAATAATAATTACTTAGTTCTTGTTAGTCAGTTAAGGTCCATTCCAATAATAATTGGATTATGCTAAAAGGGGGCCCTTGAGACTATAACATGAATATTTTACTGGGTAGGTAAATCAATAACGATAAGATATAGGTACATTAAAAAACACACTTTTTTTCCTACTATTTACTGATAACTCAGTGAATCACTCACTCAGTTAAAATCAAGCTTCACGCCTATACACGTAGCCTACGTTCATATTGTACGACTCTCTAGTTTTTACCCGACTGCGGCGAAGCCCAAAAGGAGGGTTATGTGTTTGGCGTGTATGTATGTATGTATGTATGTCCGTTTCTTTGTTCCCTCATAACTCCTAAACGGATGAAGGGATTTGAATGAAATATACGTCGTTAGATTCGTCTTGATGGCGCGAGTGTCACTGGCTACATTAAAATTAAAAAAACAAAGATAATTGCTGGTTTTGGGGGCCAAAACGTGGATTTGAAAAAAAAAAAACCATTACCATCGAGTAGGGTATCAAAATAAAGGGTTTTAAAAGACTTGGAAGCAGGCGGGGTTCATTTGAATATTAAATTATGAAATGAAAATAGAATGGACCCCGCCTGCTTCCAAGTTTTGTTTAATTTAAAATGTGCTTGTTTTTTGCTTTTCAGTCTTTTCAGTCGGGTTTTTTAGTTTTTTAACTACTTTTTTTATTAGCAGTAGTATTTGATAAGGATGACTTACACGATGATGACACGTAACAAGAAGGTACCTTATTCAAAGAATGCCAATTGCGGCTAAAATATGATTTAGTGGGTAATTTGGACCGTTTACATAACGATTGAGTCTAGCTGAGCTGAGCAATACGGGATCGGACAAAAAAACTAATTAGTCCGTCAGATAGATTACCGAAAAATATTAGAAACGTATTTTTTCTTTTTTCACATAAACAAAAAATGAAGGGTGCTTCGAAAAACTCGTGAACTCTTCGAAAACGTCACATGATAGTACATTTTTAGGGTTCCGTACCTCAAAAGGAAAAAACGGAACCCTTATAGGATCACTCGTGTGTCTGTCTGTCTGTCTGTCCGTCTGTCACAGCCAATTTGCTCCGAATCTAATGGACCGATTAAGTTGGAATTTGGTATACATATGGATTTTTGTGACCCAAACATGTACGGCTAAAGTAAATAAATGAATTTTGAATATGGGGGTCGCTTTTACGGGGCAAATAAGAAAATTAAAAAAAAAGTTTTGCAAACTGTACCATGGTGACACATCAAATGAAATGGCTTACTATGAGGGTCTCAAATATATTTTTTTAATAATTTTAAAATAAATAGTTTTAAAGTTATTTAAGAAATTAGACGAAAATTGTCCGTCCCCCCCCCTTATCTCCGAAACTACTGAGCCTAAAATTTTGAAAAAAATGCAGAAAATAGTTCTATACCTGTAGATTACAGGAAAACCTATAAAAAGTCCATGGTCTAAAAAGGTAGATATATTATATTCATCGTACGGAACCCTCTTCACGCGAGTTCAACTCGCACTTGTTTACCTACAAATGACGTCACAACACTCATGATCTTTGATTTGACGCATCTTATCTTCGTAATTGTTTATTAATTTGATAAAACAAAAAACACGTATCCAATATTTTTCAATAATCTAACTGACGGACTAATTAGAATAACATTTTTTTGACTCAGTCCGATCCCCTATTGGACTAAAATGGGTCTCGGAATAAAAAAACTCTGTTTACGACTTAACGGTTTTTCGGATCGTTATGAAAGACAAAGGGATAGATTATATTCAGGAAAAGGACAGGCTACTTATTAACCCTAAAAGGGATCTACACGCGAACTAAGCGTGTAAGAACAAAAACAATGTTCTCCACGGGTAAAAGCAGTAGCTTTGAATTATACAATTTCTACTTGTTTTTATTAATAACAACGACATCTATATACATTATACCAAACCTGCTGAATCAGATGCCCTCACTGTTATATTCGCCGTGCATGCGAGCACTAATGACCAAACCCGTTTCTGTAATACTAAGTTATGGAGAAGTCCTTCTCACAAAATGTTGATTGAAGAACATAGATGTCGCTGCAGTCTGGTGAAGACTATCATAACTTGAAACCTATTCTGAAAGTATTCGACGGATGCGGCATGCATTGTCAGGGATGCTGTTCGCTTTCATCGCTTTTCGGCGAACTTGAACTTGTTGGACCGTCAACAGAGGGCGCGATTTCCAAATACATTATGAGTTTTAACATGAAGAAAACTGTGTGTAATATAAATATTCCTTGTAACACTTTTTTCGTAAAAATTTACTGTCAAATGTTCAAAATAAATACATAATATATTGCTCTCATCATCATCAGCCTATATTGTTCCCACTGCAGGGACTCAGGCTCCCTCTCTAGGAGAGGGATGGGAATTTTCAGTTCTAAGATATGCCGGTTTCCTCGGGATGTTTTCCTTCACCGTTTTGAGAGCAGTGGTGATGAAATAAATTACACAAAGTAAGGCACCTGCCTGGGATCGAACCCACGACTAACTGTTCGTAAGTCGGGGCCGCCACCACTGGGCTACCATTGTTCTATTCATTACTAATAACTTAAACACATTTATAACATTTTTAAGATAAAAAAACATTTTTGAGATTAAATTTATAGAAATAGTGTTCCGCTGGTGTCGAGAGCAGGGTCCAAGCTACCGATGGTTAGGGCTCCACGACACAATGATAGCCGAGTTCACATTTCGAATGTTCACCAAGTCCATCTCGTGTGGCACGTCGAGATATTGTATTAGGTTTTCTTTCTCACTTTTCACGATGTTCTCGTCATTTATTACTATTATTAAACTGCCTAACGGGAGAATTCAACAACAGTTTTAATATGCTTTAATACACCTAAGGGTAAGCCGTATTAAATAATAACAAAATAAAAAAAACACAATTTTAATTAAATTTTATTGAGTAATTTTTTGGATAGAGATAATAAACAAATACTTATTTAAAAGCAATATATACCACTATTGTGTAACAGTATTCTGACAAAAATAGTTTATTCCCGCTACGGTGAAATAAATATTCGTGCAACTGTACAAACGAATTTACGTAATAATAAAAATATACTAGATTTCTCGACATTCAAATTCTATGATAATAATAACAAATATCAATAGTAATTTTACCGTTACGATTAGATGAACGTGTGAAGCTGAACAAGGTTATAAAACGATGTTTTTTTCACCTACAGAAAGCGCTAGGGCACACGACACCTGGGTCCAAAATATAAAACACATATTGTCGACGTCATTCGCATATAGTTTCCAGTGATAGAACGAATTTAAGTGCACACTCATGTATACACACATTAAATTAGCACCTAATTTGTAAAGCAGTATCTACTATTATCGTTTGCATAACAGATATAAGCTTTTACACAAATAACATTAAACATTTATTTTATCTAACAAATAATACCATTGTAGATTTCCCTAATTGACTACACATTTAAGAGCTGTTTACATACATACAGTTTGATCGATTTTGTTGTTACTTTACGCTTATGTATATTTTTCCCCGAACGATAATTTGGATAGTCTGCCCGCAAAGTCGTATGAGAGAAAACAAGAGAGTACCAGTATTAGTTACATAAAGTTCTAATGGCAATCACATCAAATCTAAGTCTTATATCCTATGCTATACTACGCCTAATGAGTAACTTATTCAACAAATATGTTAATAGACAGTACGTATCAATATCGTCTCATACAGCGATAGAATGTAGGGTTGGCCCTACACATAATTATAAAACTTTACAATAAATCTATGAGTGAAAACAAAATTTAGGCCTATTGAAAACAAATTTTAATAATGACCAGGTTTTATCGATTAACATATTTCTAGCTACAGTCGGTTTGTATTATGACATTATTATTAATATTTGACATGAGTCTACAATATATAATACGAAGATTTTAAAACATAATACGATATTATTGAATGTTACTTTTTTATGACTAAAGTTGTAACGTAGTCATAGTTTACTTCTTGATAAATATTGATTGAATAAAAAAAATAAGACCGGTTTTGCATTTGAGTGGTTGCAGTATTAAGGGCTAATTGCACATTATAAGTTTGAAACAAGTAAGTAACAGGAATTTCTTATAATAAATTGTTTTTGCAGTACAATTCAAAAGTTAAACCGTGTTTAAATTAAGTGCAAAACTCCCTTTAAGTTAAATGTGAATAAAACGTATTTTCTATTTATATTTCTACAAAATATATAATATATTTGTATAAACGTACAGTTTATAATTATTGAAGCATAATAATAAAATTATATATTGACAACATGTTCTAAAATTATATTTTGGGTAAAACAGATCTTAACATTATTTGAAATTACTACTTATAATACAATCCTTATTTAGATCACTTTACATCTTATTCTTACTAATTAAAGCTATCCCATACAACTTCTCAAATTGTGCTTAATTCAACAAGAAAGCGAGTGTTGTGCACGTTTGCCAATGTTAGTATATTCCTTATATTTTGTTAATAAAAGACAAAACACTGTTAGGGGTTATAGAGGGTATGTGTGGTTATAAAACGATAAGACTACTTCGTGCATATAAAAGGGGCGCAGTGTGTTTAGAATAGATCGGAATACATTACAGTTAGGGAAAGGGTAATCTCGATATTATTCAGTACTAAATCAACATTTTTCTGTGTCGTTTTGTGTAAGCATGGCCACTTTTTCCCAATATCCCCCGCTTTTCCATCTTGTTCGAGGATAGTAATTGACGATCGCATAGGTATAAATATTTTATTACCGCTAATGTTTCTTTAGTACAAATATTATGTTAAAAGTATAAAATTGTTACTAATTTCATAAGATAATTTTTCACTTAAAGCATTATTAAGCTACAAATTACGTAGGTACTGTATCGGCTATTGTGAAGACGAATAGATTCCTGTATATAATTACTTCATATATATGTTTTACATTAGTGATATGTATATCGATTTTGATATTACAGGAAAACATACTCAACCAGTGATAACAATAAGTATCAGAATCGTGTGACTTAGTTGTACTACATTGATTTACGGTCTTGTGCTTTGCCTATCGAATACAATAAGTAAGGTACAGATAAGTCTACTCAGCGCTCAGAATATCGCAATCTATTCTAAAGAAGGGACTATTCACAAAATATACTATAATCTGTTCGAAGTCATAAGAATTTGGAGTTCATAAGATCCTCAAGTGGTACGAATAATTAGCGTCCTAAATACAATAGTAGTAAATATATTGATAAAAATTCATCTCACAGTATACACTCGACTTCTATATTACCATTAATATATAAAATCGTAAAATTTTGCTACGAATAAGATATGTCATTTTGCTATTTAAGCAGAGGCACACTTTGATATGTATAGTGATTTTTATCAAACTGTCGTGTGTGAAAGCTTCGCTTTAACAATGAAAGCCGACGTATAAATACTTTCTCTAAGTAAAACTTATGTTATTAAATACGCAAAGGTATTATAATAATCCGCCGACATTAATGTATCCATACTCATAACATGAAATACACTTCAACTAAATACATGAAACATCAAACATACGAAACAACTATATAGTTACAGGAACATCATAAACTAAATTATTTAACATTCAACATACTTTTGCTACGATATTATTATGATACAGAAAAAGAAATATTTAATAATCAGCTTTTACTCAATATCCTTTCTTCACTTTCCTCGTACAAAATCACATCACAATTTCACTTTTAAAAGTTCCATTTTGTAACGCTCCTTGTATTGTTCATTTTTCTTCACTTCACGTTCCACACTCCAGTGATTTATTTTAGATTGTGATAAAATATATTGAATTAATATAACAATTACTTCTAGTCCTTTAGTAGCCAATATTAAAATTCGAAATGCCATCTGTAATACTCATCTAGGTTTTCACAAACATTTATAAAATGATAGTTTTATTGAGACAATATTATACATAATATATATCCTCCAAAATTTTCTCAATGAAACTATAATTTTACAAATATTTTTGAAGTAAAACATTTACTTGTAGGTATTGTTATTGTACTAGTTTGTATAAATAATTTGTCTACTCTTCCCTACTGCGTAAATATATTCACTTGACTGGTGTAAGTGCGCTCCCATGCCTCGTTTACAACGCGACAGTGGTGGCAAGTGTGGTCAGCAGGACGATGGGCAGTGTAGTGCCCGCCACGCTGCTGTAGGGACCAGTGACCGCCCCATCACATGGCATGTGCTCCAGTTCTGAAAAAATAACATAAACATGTTAAGACGAAACAGAGCCTGCGAAGAATTTGAAAAGTCTGCCCCCGTAGAGTACGATAGAGGCACATGCAGCTCAGACCGATTATATAACAAGAATGTTGACTCTGGTAGACGTATTGTATTCCGGTTTTTTCTGGTTAATCAATCATAGTGTGAGTGTCAATATAATGTTATTTTACACAGGATGAGATGTGTGTTTTTTTGTTCTGTGCGTCCTGTCGTCTATACGTTACAGTAATAAGCCTACCACACGCACAGGCTTACGGCACAGGCGACGGTAAATCGCACGTTTGGTTGGTAAAACTGTATTACCATTACCAACCACACGCGATGTACGGTGTGCACTGTGCACCGTGTAATCGCGCAGGTAGGCCCAAGAGTTCGCCATTAAAGTAGGTGCTAAATTCGTTTCCAACTTCAGAGTCAGTTTAGACGAATCTCTTTTCGTAGGTTTTCCTTGCTATTATATTATACGAGTAGTAAGCGTTTTTATTTCGCAGAATATAGTACGCCGACAGAAAGCAACTTGTATCACCAAAAACGCTTGATTAGAATTTTGTTTGTAAATCAACACAGAAACTGGAAATGAGAGTAAGTTTTGCTAAATAAAACCCATAAAATACTTATCTGTTACCTTTATTATAGTCTAATTGCCTAGTTTAAAACAGTCGCAGCCGACGCCGTAAAGTCTAACCTTAACAAATACCTAACTGAATAATGAAATTCCACTTGAGTTGCCAACTTACGTTGAGTTACAGTTTAGCAGAACTTTTAATGCGCGGAATGTACAATTTTAGTAACCATCTGTTTCGTCAAGTCGTTGAGTCACTTAAAACTTTATAAGCCACTGGGACGATAGACACATGTTAGGATTAAAAGTGTGAGGACAGTTTAAAAGTTATATCACTGGATGAAAGAATAATAATGAAATTTTGTCTGGTAAAGAATTGTATAGTTTAATTAACCCGTGAGAATGCGCGCTATGAGCAATTTGCTCACACAAAAATCTAATCAAAATTTTTTTGTCTTTCCCATGCCACACCAATTCAAGCACTTAAGTACCTTCCTAAATATTCACCCCCTCTCCCCTGACGCAATTCTCGATCCGCTGAGTGGCGGTGCGACCGCGCAGCAAGGCGTTTGTGGAGGCCGTGTACCAACGTGCGGCAATTTGCTCATCACGCGCCTCGTACTTAGTGCAAGCAATTACTTTGTTGCACCGAACATGTAAAATACATGTGTTCAGTGTGTTTCGAGAGGCACATTAGTGTAGATTTAATGGATGAATAAGTAACACTTTTTAGTTTTTGTTATGTAACAGTTTTTATTGTGATTTTTATGAAACGTGCCAAAAAAAATAATTAATACTAGGTTGTTTTGTTATTTGCGTTAGAAGTTGCTATTATGTTTAATAGTTTTGATTAAAATACTTGTTTTCTTACTTACTAAACCTTGTGTTATTTATTTAAATACATTATAAGCCAATAAATATAGAAACACTAAAAATATAAACATGTATGATAGTGTGAGCAATTTGCTCGCACGCGCCTACTCGTGTAAGATAATTAGGCGCGCCTTCTCACGGGTTAACCCGGGTCAATGAAACGATATTTCCAGTTGTTTTTTATTCAGAATTTCATCGTTTTACTTGCTTTTAAATTTTACGCGTCGGAGGTTTGTGCTCCAGAAACTGGGTATAATGTTAATTTTTATATCCACAACAGTTTTAAAACAATACGTGGGTATACATAATGGAGCAATATGTTTACATCTATATGACTGATTAAAAATAATAGAAATTCGTAGAAACGCAACTTTAGTTACGATACCGTATTGTACCTTATCACTTATGCACCGTGACATCTGACATTATGAAATCCTTGGGGCCATAGTAGGCCAAGGGTAAAACTATTTCTTAATAGAAACAAAGGAAATGCGGAAAAGTATACGAGGAAGTAGATAGTTCAGAAAATTGCTATTGTTTGGAGAACTTCTAGACATTTTCAGTTTATTATAGAATACTAATAAACTCTTTTGCAAAAAAAACGGGCACTTTAGATTTTTTTCTCTACTTCAATGAAGAAGAACAAGAAATAGGTTTTATTAATTTGACGATGTATTGGCATGTTATTTGAACCATCCTAGCATGATTCTTTACGTTCCAAATTCAAAATTTGAAATTAATAAAAGAAAAATAATGATTATTGTGGATTGTTCTAAAATTGCTTTACTAATGGCGCGAATCGTTGAAACGATTTTTTACTGATTACGATATTTTAAAACTTTTTGGATATTTTCTGAAAATTAAACAATTTAATCTTCCTTTTTACATTAAATACCACTTTTTGATATGAGTGATAAAGCGAAAAGGGCCGGTAAAATTATAGCCCTACTTGAAGAAGGTTGTTCGCAAACTTACGTGTCTCAGCGGCTAAATGTGAGTCGTTCAACTGTCCAGAGGACTTGGCAACGGTATCAAGAAACCGGTTCGGTCAAAAGAAGACCCGGTTCGGGAAGAAAACGATGCACAGAACCAAGAGATGACCGCTTCTTGGTGAGTCAGGCGTTGCGGAATCGTAAGGCGTCAAGTGTGGACCTGAAGAAGAGCCTTGAAGAAGTAAGAGGAGTAGAAGTTAGCTTGAGGACGATCAGGAGGAGGCTTTTGGCTGCCAATATCAGGAGTTACCGCCCAGCTCGGGGCCCTAAATTACTCCGTGAGCACCGTGTTGCTCCACTTCAGTTTGCTCGGAACTTTGCTTCATGGACTCTGGAGGACTGGAATAAAGTATTGTTTTCTGATGAAGCTAGAATCTCTTTGTGTGGAGAGGACCGACACCGGCGAGTGCTGCGAAGACCACGGGAACGCTATGCGGAAGTGTGTTTCAAAGAAATCACTCCCTAAGGCGGAGGCTCCATTATGTTTTGGGCAGCAATTAATTCGACGAAGCGTACGGAATAAGTTTTCATAGAAAATGGAACATTACATGCACACCGGTACATAATGGAAGTCCTAATTCCATATGCACAATCCACATTGACTGCACTTGGGGAAGATTCCATTTTTATGGACGACAATGCTAGCCCGCACCGTTCTGGCGACGTGTAAGCGTACATGCAAGAAGTTGGGATCCGTTGTTTAGATTGGCCAGCTCGAAGTCCTGACCTCAATCCAATTGAGCATGTCTGGGATGTTCTAAAGAGACGGGTAAGATCAGTGCAACCTGCTCCACAAAACATCAGGGAGCTAAAAAGAGTCATTGCAGAAGAGTGGGAACGTATTCCTCAAAACGTTATTAAAAACATCGTGGAAAGCATGCCCAGAAGGATTCAAGCTGTGATTTTGGCAAGAGGAGGTCACACTCGTTATTAGGTTTTTAAATTACATTAATTTGTAACTTTAATTAATGAAAAAAAAGTAAAAAAAAATCTTGTTGTTATTGCCGACCACTTCTTTGTTGTTTTGGCGTGTACATCGGTTTTAAAGAATCCATCGTTTTTTTTCTCTTAATTGCCCGAATTCACTTCACGCGCATTAATTTACACGATTATAGGTAAACAGACTACGTCAAAGAAATAAATTTCATTTATTTAACTCAAATCGACCTTAGAACGTAAATTTCGTTAGGTGCCCGTTTTTTTTGCAAAAGAGTGTAGTTAAAAATACATTATTACAAAGAAAGGGAGGATACATGAAAACTATTACTTCTACTTTTTGGTTCTAGGCCGGGTTTCCTTAATCTGCCTAGAACAGTGGTGATGATATGAATTAAGTATACAAATCAATGCACCTGACTGGGTTCAAACTCACGGCCTAAAACTCGTCAGTTGGTGCTGTTATCACTGCACCAAGATCGGCTGGCTAAGACGATTATTCAAAAGTTACAGTGGTTTGGGAATAGTGCTCTGGGCTTGGCTATGTGTTACGAGTACTTACCATTGAGTTTATTGAGGAAGTCGTTCCAGAAGGCGCAGGCTGAGGCCCGGGGTCCACGAGGCCCGGCGGGGCCGCTGGTCCCGTCCGCGGTGTACGTGTAGTAGTGTGGTGATGAGCGCGAGAACAGCGGCCACTTCTCATCCGGCTTATGGGGTTTTCTGTAAGTGGTAAATATAATAATAAGAAAAACGAATTAGATATATATAGGTAGGCCTATATAAAGGATGTAAAAGTACCCTTAACGGAAACGAAGGGCATTTGTTCTCCCCACCACTGCGATAATTAAAAAAATATTTTTTTGGTTCTAGACCATACCTGGGAACCCCCTAGTTAAGGAGATATAATATGTATGTATTTAGAAATATATAAGTATGTTTATCAGTTGTCTAGTACCCATAACACAAGCTCTGCTTAGCTTGGGACTAGATGGCGTTGTGTGATAGTTGTGGAATATTATTATTATTGTGGTTTTAAACTTTCGTTTTCTCAGGTTAAACCTGGTATTTTAAGAATCTCACGGGCGTGAACCAAGGCGAGATTCTAGTTATTTGTCTGTGCATTCAAATTATTCTGTATATCAGCAAAATTATTATCTAAGTCTAATTGTAAAAATTTTCTAACTATTCGGCAAGTGTTCAGTATGGCGGCTTTTTGTAGTGTTAGATATGTGTATTTAGATAGATTGAGTACGCTAAAACTGTTAAATATTTGTTTTGGGATAACACCTGTGGTTGATATAACAATTGGAACTATAGTGACTCTATTCATTTTCCAAACTCGCCTAATTTCCTCTTGTAACTCTGTATATTTCCTGATTTTCTCTGAGATTGTTTTTTGTATGTTATTAGTATTAGGGACTGCAATATCAATTATGTATGTGTGTTTGTTTTCTTTGTCTACAAGTGTTATGTCGGGTCTGTTATTATATATAGTGTGATCTGTAACTATAGCTCGGTCATAATATATTTTATAAAATTGGTTTTCTAAAGTATCTCTAGGTGAATATTTGTAATATGGTGTGTATAGATCCTTCATGAGATTAAGTTTAGTTGCAAGTTTTTGGTGTATTATATTAACTAGCTGATTATGTCGGTGTGTATAGTCATTTTGAGTTAATGTGATACAAGCGCCTGTGATGTGTTGTATTGTTTCAGGCTTGCTGTGGCATTTTCTGCATAGATAATTTCTTACGGTACTATCTTTAATTATATATTTTCTATATTTTTTTGTGTTAATGACTTGGTCTTGGATGGCCAACATAAACCCTTCTGTTTCCGGAAATAGCCCACTTAACTCCAACCATTTGTTCGAAGCTTCTTTATCTATATATGTTTGGTGTAGGTCGTTGGGATGTCTTCCATGCAATTCTTTCTGCCTCCACTTTGTATGTAGCTCTTCTATATGACTCGCTTTATCTATTGTCTCAATATTACTATTATCGCTAAGATTTAGAGGTGTGTATTGTTTGTCTATTTCTGTAACTGCTTTGTGTAATTGACTACTGTTTTTCTTCCGCATGAAAAATTGCTTTAGGTTTAGTTCTTGTCTTTTATGAAGATGTGATATTTCGATTAAGCCTCTGCCTCCTTCTTTTCTGGACATTATGACTCTCTCTATTGCGGATTTGTGATGGTGATATCTATGTTGCGTCAGGGTGGTTCTTGTTTTGACTTCAAGGGCATGTAGTTCGGTGTTAGACCATTTTATTACACCATAGGAATAAGTGAGTATGGGTACTGCGTAGGTATTTATGGATTTAAATAAGTGTTTACTAGACAGATGCATTTTGCATAACGAATGTATTCTATTAGTGTATTCTTTTTTTAGTTTGTCTTTAATAGTCCTATGTTCTAACAGTCGCGCTTGGTTATATCCTAAATATTTATATAGTTCTTCGTCTTTCATCGCTTCTATTACTTGCTCGGTGTTTGTTAAGTAGTTTCCATCTTTGATATTACCTTTCTCTATATTTAATTTTCGGCATTTATCTAGTCCAAAATCCATTCTTACGTCTTTCGAAAATGTCGTTGTTATGTTTAATAAACCGTGTAAATCTGTATTTTTATTGGCATATAGTTTTAAGTCATCCATATAAAGTAAATGTGTAATTTGGTGCAATGCTGACCTTCCGATCTTTATATCAAAACCTAATCTAGACTCAATTAATGCTCGGGAGAGTGGATTCAGGGCTAGGCAAAACCAAAGAGGGCTTAATGAGTCCCCTTGAAAAATACCTTTTTTAATAGCTATTTCTTCTACAGATATGTTTGCTGTTTTTGTTTGTAATTTTAGTGTAGTTCTCCAGGATTCCATAGTATTCTTAAGAAAATTTGTAATTAATGGGTTTATTTTATATATGTTTAATACTTCAATTAACCATGAATGGGGGACACTGTCAAATGCTAAAGTTTCAAATTTTGCACAGCTGTTTTTGTAAATACTAGTTTTTCAGGTTATAACTTTACTTAAATTACCTCCATGACCCGTTTACTATTCAAAGCATCCACTAGCAGAATGACAAATTCATTCAAATTCTCAAAGAAGATCCATCCTATCTTTTGTCTTTAGTCGCGAAACCGATTTTGGGAGAGGCTGCTTTCACAAATAATTAGCAAAAACTAGATCTGCATTTAAATTAAGCGTATCCAGAGCATTGGTCAGTAAAGGCTTACAGCCAGCCAAAATTCGGATCAATACGCCGTCTTAAAATAGCAAGCTTAAAACTGAAACTTTATATACATGGATATATATATGGATTTAGACTAGAATAGATAGGCTGACATTTGAACACGTAGAACTTTTGACCCAAATCTCTTGGTTGATCGAGCTCTGTTTAAAATCACCCTATTAAATTGAAGTTCACGATCGGAGATATTTCGACGAACAACTTCGTGAGTCAATAGGTCCATAGTTTAATTCAATTATTTTGTTTGACGCCTGATCCGTATAATGGTGTGTTTAGTAAATACCTACACTAAATGGTTTTTTGAAAACATCGTCAGAAAGTCGTTTAGCCCACTCTCGGCCCCTCGACCCCTAATAAATCATATCACCAAAAATATTAACTATCTCGTGCTTCACCTATGTAGGTTCTCCACCTGTGTGAAGCACTAAAGAGTCACTTTGGGTCCCGTGCTTTGCTTGATGACGTTGCTGTACAGTGATATAGTAACGCCAAGCTTGAGAGATATTTTTCGACAGCATGAAAAGTCAGATCAAAGACCCACGTGATCTCAAAACTCAGACACAAGATTACTTTAGTGCCCAACCACATAAAAAAGAAAGTTGTACAAGGGAGCACTAGAAAAATCACTATTACTACTTCGAAATGAAAGTACTGTCAATGTTAAGTTGGCAGATCGTAGAAAAAGAATTAATAAAATGAACCTTACCCAGTGAGAGCAAATCTGGTGAAAGACTGCATGATGTGTGCAGCGAGGTCACGTTCCCTGGTGTGGTACTGAAGAGACATGTTCAATGGATGGCCGAAGACATACTCCATCTCGTCACCGTGCATCACGCCCATCCATTCACCCCACAGGCTCGTACTTGTGCGCTAGAAATGGATGAAAAGATTCTGTTTACAAAAATGGGACTTCTGGGACACAGGTCTCCTCTTTTTGAGAAGGAATGGGCTATAATCTACCATGCGGGCCCAGTGCGGTTTTGTAGACGTCACACGTCTTCGAATTTTTTGGTTTTAAGACATGCCGGTTGCCTCACGATGTTTTCCTTCGCTGTTTTGAGAGCAGTGTTGATGAATTAAATTACACAAAGTAATGTGCCTGCCTGGATTCGAAGACAAAACCTCCGCCGCCAATTTTACCCATCGAGAGCAACGGTAGGTAAAATTATCTTTCTAATTATTTTGTTTTCGGAATAATCTGCGTATTGTTTAATTGGTGAAGGAAATAATCGTAGGAAATCAGTATGATTAAGAGATATTTCTCAACGGTATTTTATTATGACGAGGCAAAGGTGGCATGAAATCCTTCAAAAATAGTTTTTCAATTTCAACTAATAGTTACTAAGATTAGCGCATTCAACCAAACAAACAAACTCTTTAGCTTCGTAATATTATAGTGATTTCTGCCGTGCCAAATAACATGTTTGTATCATAAAACACAAACATGTTCATTACCTTTAATATGTAGATCTGCTCATACGTCATAATATAATATGAAGGAGCACCGAACAACCAACTTTTAAAGTCGTTAAAAACATTATATCAACACAGTATGGCGTATTGCTTCATACATACAAACATAACCTCTCTTTTATCGCTTGTTAAGCCCTCCCAGAGACCGCAAACAGATACCCAGTATAATTTGACATGCGCCGGGACAACGAACTAAATACAAAATGTACTGAGTTTGACGTTTCGTCGACATTTAGCCCTAACAAACAGAGCCGCTACGTAGTGTCAAGATACATTGGCTGCCAGTACATATGCTGGAATTAAAGATTAACAACACGTATTACGGGTATGGAAGGGTTGAGCTCGTCGGTTTACGAGCACCATGCATTTATCTTTCAGTACATTTTTATAGCTTTCTCACGGGAGGAGGATGGGGTATAATGTGTAGGTGTACGAGTACCTACCTATGACCTGAGACCAGCGGTGGCCCAGTGGTGGCGGTTCCGACTTACGAACAGTAAGTCGTGGGTACGAACCCAGGCAGGCATATATATTACTTTGTGTAATTTAAAAACGGTTAAGAAAAACATCGTGAGGAAACCGGCATGTCTTAGAACTAAAAAATCGAAGACTTGTGACATCTACCAATCCTGGGCTTGCGTGGTAGATTATAGCCCATTACCTCTCAAAAAGAGGAGGCCTGTGTCCCAGCAGTGGGAACATTAATAGGCTGATGATAATGATGATGAAGTACCCATCACAAATTATGACAACAAACTTTTTAACGTAAAACCATAACTAGTGTGTCTTATTAGTTACACCTCTTATCTATGAGTCTTCGGGGATTACATACGTGACGTCATGATTTGTTATGTTATGTAGAAACAGTTATTTAACGAAAACTGATGGTGAGTGGCCGCGTCTTGTACTCTTTTAAAATAAATTCAAGCAAGTAGGTATCCAATATTGTTCGATAATCTAACTGATGAACTAAACAGAATCATACTTTGTTCAGCCAGGAAACATCTCTATTTTGAGCGGAAAAATTACATCATCAGCTGACGTCATGTCATCATTCTCTTGCCTTTATCCCAATCTGTTTGGGGTTGGTGCAGCATGTCTTATTCTTTATAACTACTTGAATAACTCGTCATCTTATCAGTAACCTTCATTTTGGCAATAGCATCCTTTACACAGTCTTTTTTTTTTGGCGGGTGGAAAATCATCGAATAACCCCTTCCGCTTTTGGGCAGAGCGAAAGGGAGTGTCAGGCTTCTACTGACTAAAAACCACCCATGTTCCTTCTAAACCCTTAATGTCGAGGCCGCGGTATCTCTTACATCATCCCGCAGCCCCGACGGGCGTCGCCCCTTTCGGGCCCCTCCCATGTTGCTGACATCTCTTTGAGGCGCGCGTGGAACACGACCGCGCCGTCGACACGGCCGGTCGTCGTCATAAGACGGACGGACGGTGAGCTAGCCCATCACTCACCGTCTAAAGGCCCGCGTCTACAGTGGCCGGAAGCCATCACGTGGCCCCCGACCTACGAAGCGCCTCCCACGGCGGCTAGAACGAGAGGTCCTCTCCCTCTTGCGTTCCGCCACCTCCTTCGCTAGCATCACTGCTTCGCAGAAATAGGCACCCTTTACACAGCCTTCATTCTTGTATCGTTTCTCTACTCTTATACCCTTCCACATTCATATTTTTTTTGGGGTGGGAAATCGTCAAATAACCCCTCCCGATCTTGGGCAGCGCTAAAGGGAGTGTCAGACTTCTACCGACTAAAAACCACCCATGTTCCTTCTTAGCCCTTGTGCCGAGGACGAGGTATCTTTTTGGAACAACCCGCAGCCTCGACGGGATCCACATTCATGCTCAGCTCATGTAATGATCCATATAAAAGTGAAAATATAATTCACTCTTCAGTCATGACAGAAGATAATAATGCAAATCCACAGAAAACGCAAGCACTCAAGATATATTTAACAGATAAGTATACCCTAGTAGCAACTGGCAAGAACAGAAAGGGTATTATTTGCTTTGATTGCACAACGATTTATGACCTGAAAATTGCTAATTCCGAACTTAGCGTCGACGTCGTGAAACGCCGAGTTTAGATTGAGCGCTAATGGCGTCCCAGACTAAACCGCATGGCGGTTTCATTTGTTCGTACCATGACGAGACGTTGCAATATTGTTGTTTGTTTCGCATTCTGTTTGGAACTCAGATTATAAATGAGCTCATTGAATTAATAATTTATGGTGATGTCGTTAGTTGTCGAAATAGTTATACAAACTTCTGGTGGACACGATGTAATTGACGCTTTTCTACTGAGGTATATTATACCTCTGGGAGAAATATGTATGTATATATGTATTTATATCGATATTATATCTAGATTGATATCGATATCGATTTAGCTATTAGTAAAAATCATAATTGTTTTTTTTATTATTTACATAGTAAGGGTAATCGAAATACTTGTGTCGTTCCTGATGATCGTTGTATTAAACAAAAATGCAGTAGTCTGGGTCATATTATGACATTATTTTTTACTAAATAATTGCTAATTTTCAGAAGATCCAAACGTCATTAATCTCGCAAGGAAAGATTGTTTTACTTAAAACAAAGTAGTATAGAACAAAGTTACATGAAGATTCATAACTGACGAATATTGTCCTACTTAGCGAACTTTAAGAAAACGCGTAGGAGGATCTTTTAATTTTAATTACGCAAAGTTTAACGCAAAAATAGGTAGCTGCGTAGATATACAAACTTGGAAACAATAGCAAAACTTTAGGTAAATTAAGAAAGCTTTACGAAAGATCAATTACGTACGAGTTTCCAATCAGCGTGGGTGAATGAAACTAATCAAAATGGATCCAATATCTCCATATCTTGGGTTACCCGTTACCCTATTATAACCCTTCGTATTAATTAATAATGGCAATACGTAATTATCTACCATTTATGGGTAGATTCATCGATGTTTCTAAGTTTAACTGGTAGACTTAATTGGTACAGATTGAATTATCTTGAAAGTTAAACGTCAATTTAGAGCAAAATCCGTCACAAACAATGTGTTTTATACAAACAGATATTTTTGTTTTTATTCTATTGTCTAAAAACGTCTATCATTTAATTATGCAATATTTTAGTAACAAAAAATATAATAAATTAGTACGCATATTAATAAAAGAGAACCTGGTTTAATCCAAATACTTATGGGTGGTTTCTACTGCGGTTTTAAACTGAAAGCGGCCAGCAATTGGTTCCAGAAGGGCTTTTGTGTATGTTTTTAAATGTCAGTGGCTATCATAGTGTCCATCGATTAACTGTCAAAATGGTTATGGTTTAGTACAAAATGGAACCATTTCACAGTTAATTGATGGACACCTTAATAGCTACAGACATTTAAAAAGATACGTAATAGCCCTGCTGGACTGTGAGTCTCAAATGCTCTATCACAAGTATGTATTTTAACTACTTCTCGAGTTCCAATTTATTAGGGATTTGCACGTTTTCCATACTTCTCTTTAAGTGGTCACCAGAGAAAAAGTGGCGCATTAGTCACTTTCTTTCTTGTCATTATCATCTGCCTTGCCTTTTTCTATTTTACTGTTGGGGTCGGCTTCCAGTCAAACCGGTGCTAATAAATAGGTACTAGTATTTTACATGGAGTGACTACCTAATCTGACATTCACAACGCCCCTTGGTAAGTAGTGGGGCAACGTTTAAAAAAAAACATGAGAACGTAACGATCTACAAAAGATAGCTATGAATGATAGCTGGCTTAACGCGCTTTCCGAGGCACAGACGAAACTCTGTATGTAATGGATATTCTCTTATCTACGGACTAACCTTAGCAACCTGCAAACTTTTTTTTTTTTTCGTGGGGGTGTTGAGAAATCATCAAATAACCCCTCCCACTCTTGGGCAGAGCGAAAGGGAGTGTCAGACTTCTAATGACTAAAAACCACCCATGTTCCTTCTTAGCCCTATATGTCGAGGCCGCGGTAACTTGTGTACAACCCGCAGCTCCGACGGGCGTCAGCCCTTGCGGGACCCTCCCATGTTGCTAACGTCTCTTTGAGGCGCACGTGGAACACGAAAGCGCCGTCGACACGGCCTGTCGTTGTCGTAAAACGGACGGACGGCGAGCTAGCCCATCACTCTCCGTCCACAGGCCCGCGTCTACGGTGGCCATCAGAAGGCCTCCCGTGGCGGCTGGGACGAGAGGTTCTCTCCCTCTCGCGTTCCGCCACCTCCTTCGCTAGCATCACTGCTTCACAGAAGGAGGCGACGGCGTCCCATTCCTCCTCGCCCCGGACCATGGCTTGCACCAGGGCCGGGCGCGAGAGGTCGCCGCTGTCGATCGCCGCTACGAGAACTCGGCGGGGCTCCGCCCAAGCGGGGCACACCTCCACCGTGTGCTCCACCGTGTACTGTAACCTTGGCAACCTTAAAGAACGACCCGTGTGCCTGATAATGTTTGGCCACGTGTACCTCAAGTATTTACCCTGTTGTAATAGCCACATAAACAAACATACAATACATAGCAACTTAGTTAATGCCTACTACATTTTATACTCACACATCACGTGTAGGTACCTAATTAAACATAGCTTTTACGAATTCCGACATTCCAACAGTTCGTATTATTTCGGGTAGAAATAACACTAGGTGTTTGTAAAGGCAGTATAAATGTACAAAATTAACACGCTTCGAATGAAATAAGTACTTACTTATGAAGCTACTGCTGGACTATCTATGGAGATATCCATTGACATATTTTTAAGTTCGAATATCATATTATAATAAGATATGTACTCTTACTGTAAAGGTAATGGTACCTATAACATTATCTTCAACAATTACTGCTGGCTGTAAGCCTCCGTTTGCTTGTGCTCCACTCTCCCGTACCAGCCTAATGCAGGATTTACCCGCGATAGCAACAATGTTGTCTGTGGCAGAGACTGCAACTACCAATCGCGATGAGATGACTATAAAACGCACCACAGCCATATTTATTTGCAGAAGCCTGCTGTGAGCAGTGGCACAAACTCTTGTGATAGCTAAAATTCCAAGAACCAAATCATTAAATTGATCCAAAGTGAAAATGAAGTTCCTTTCAGACACCGGGGATTATTCAAAAGAAACTACTGACGTTAATGGACAGATTTCCAGTAATGCCCTATGTGGGTACTTTTTGTGTTTCTTTTCAACTTACAAAGACAAAGCTTTTTTCTTTGTGCAAAAGATAATTTCACAACGACATCTGTTGGTTCTTAAGAAAGCACTGGCTTGACCTCTTTTGTGAGCCACGGAACAAGGGGCTATTTGCGGTACATTTATGATAATGTTTCCAAGACTTCCACCTAACCATACCTTGAAAATAGTTTCATTGTAACGAAAATGTAGTATTGTACATTTTAAAGTACAATATGTCTGTCAATTTGAAAAGCTAAAGCTATTTTGGTCAATAATGTCTGTTGTAGCTTTAAAATCAGCAGTTCCAACCTAAAAGCTACTAATTGACAATACCTAGATGGAAGCGGTAACATTATTAACAGATCAGACCGAACTGGAACAATCTAATTTAAAATCTGGAAAGCACCTTCATCAATTTAAAGTTTAGTGTAGTGGCTATCTAACTTCGGCTTGTGTTAGAAACCGATTTTTATTATAGTTTAGGTTAGATACCATTCCAGTTTTTGTTTATTTACTGTTAGTAAAAGGAGAACCTTTGGAAGATAAGAATCATATGTGAGAGGCGTACTGTAATTTCTCCTTACCCCCATGAAAATAAGACTTATGTTTTTAGGAGTATTCTTAAATAACATGGCTACTCGTTATAATAACAACGATATTTCTGATGGTAAGTATAGTTGTTATAACAAAAATTATATTGTTTTATGAAAGTATTGAGTGGTAAAACATTAGACCCGTCAAAAAAAAATTACGCGATCCGCCAGCCCTCGCGTCCCAATGTAGATACGTGGAGGTGGAGATTCTCCGGGAAATTAAAATTCAAAATATTTATTGCACCATAATATTTACAAGGTGTTATTGTATATTGTTTTGTGAGCAGTGGTGGTCCAGTGGTGGCGGCTCTGACTTACAAACAGTTGCAAAACTGCACTGCTCTCAAAACGGTGAAGGAAAACCTCTTGAGGAAACCGACATACCTTAGATTAATTTTTTTAAGATAATTGACATCTACCAATCCGCACTGCGCCCGCGTGGTGGCATCCCTCTTCTACAGAGAAGGCCTGAGTCCCTGCAGTGGGAACAATATAGGCTGATGATGATGAGACCCGTCTTCGGGTTACAATGAACGAATAAACATAATCATAATTCATTACAACGTACCCCAAAGATTAAGTAAGTACGCCCCAAAGATTCATTACAAAATAATTTGTGTAACAAGTTTTGTTGATCACCTCGAGAGCAAAATAATACCCTGGCTTGTCAAACATCTATTTAATCTGATATTAAAAATGTAACGAAAAGTACCATTTAGATTTCCTCAAAATTATGATTGGCAGGTAAAGAAAGAAGTCTCTTTAATGATAGCATGCATGCATACACACAGAGTACTGTATTTATTTATTTTTTATTTATTTTTTTGTTGTCTCTGAAACAAAGTGAGGTTTTGGATCCAAATATACGCTAGTTTCCTCATGGTGTGTTCTTTCACAGTGAATATCACAATTGGGATGACGACTGACGCAACGAAAAAAAAAAAATTCTGTTTAGTCCGACAGATAGATTATCGAAAAATGTTAGACAAGTGTTTTTTGTTAAATAAAAATTTGACGAAGATAAAACGCGTCATAGATCATGAGTGGGAGCTGGTGACGTTACTTTTAGGTTAAAATTTACCGAAATATCACGTTACACGAGTTTTCGAAGAACTGTGTGTCATTTTTTGTTTGCGTGAGAAATGAAAAAATAATGTATACAATATTTTTAAGAAATCTATCTAAAGCACTATTTTTTTTGTGTCGTCTACTCTATTCAATCATCAATGAAGTGATGTGGGATGGTTCCTTACGCGATTCTCAGTATTCGTTCCTACTACCTAAAACCTCATGCAATGTTAAGACAAAGTTTGTTCAACCATGATGCCATTTACGCCACCCGTACAAAATTTTATTGACATTGTTAAGTTCAAATACAGTCGAAGCAATCAAAAGGTCATAAAGTTGTTAAATGGCAGTACCCTTCCACCTAACAGGCATCCTTTAATGTTGTTTCGTATCAGTCAAGCTATGAACAGTTATGTTAACATCGGTTAAAAGCAAGCATTAGTAGAGCAGCTCATTTAACTATTTACCTACAATTGCAAGACTGGTTTGAGGTGATGCATAAGAGTCCTTAGCCCAGCAGTGAAGCAAGATATGCTGCGCTGACGCAAAAATAAATTAGAATAAGGACAAGATTAATGATATCTGTGAAGCACCAACCCTTCTGCTGTATTTGCTTCCCTTGCCACTATAGTAAGATTTGAGTACCTATAGTTTATGGTGCAGTTACGTCTGATGGAGATTTTGACTTGACCAATTTTTCCCGTTGACTAAACATTCATCAAACCTTCAAATTTCAAGATACACAAAACCAATAATTCAGTAACAACTTCACGCATCAATTTCCAACTCAATGAAATTGCCTGAACTATCAATCAACCAACCAAACCAACCTATTAATCTAGGTCAATACCACTCGATCGATGATAAGGAAAATCACACCTCTAGTTCACAAGACACACGCGCCTAACAGTAGATAAGGTAATTGCTCCGTTTCGGTCTACAAACGAGGGGCCTTAATTGTTGCCACATTAGTTTGGCAGTCAACGGATACCCTCCATCCGAAATACCCCACAAACAATGCTAACTTTTGAATTTAAACCTTGAAAACAATTCCCTCGTGCTTAGTAACGTTTTTAGACACAGACATTAAATTAAAAGCGGCCGTTTGGTACGCGAGGGCCCTTTAATAATGCACGCGGTCGGCAACCAACATTATGCGTTGTCATGCATGAGTGTGACGTAGGTAGCCACCTAAAGCTACCTAGTACCCACCCATGTACCCGCGAAAGGTCAGCTAACACAAAGTAAAATACCTTACCTACATAACTTCAGAAGAACTACCAAATATAGGCTATCTTTCGCACTTAAAATAATACTGTCTAATCCAGAAACATTTCGCTATGTCATTTGACATGTTCACGTTTTGTAGGTACATATTGTACCAGGTGTGATCGTACAGAATTATCGTTGAAAAAGGTTTATTACCTGACAAATAGCCAACCTACGCACACGCCATAACAACGCGTATCAAAGAATAACTGTGATTTATTTCAGAGACATAATCCCGAATAATCCGAGCTGTGAATTACATAATTGAGGAAAAAAGGATAATTTTCTGAAGAAAATTTGGTTACAAAACAAATTGAACGTTCAAAATGCCTCTAGAGTGTGTGAAATCTGGCGGCATATACGCTGAAAGTCTTCGTTCGACGTCATAATCGTTTCGCCGTGCGAGGAAAAGTACGAATGTGGGTCAAGGTCAAACAAAATTGAATAATGAATGCGACTTCTATGTGTGTATCAACTTTTCCTTTTCGTAAGACACATGAAAAAAATGGTTCTGGGTTTGTCATGAGGAGCTTATTTTTGAGAGAAATCTGATTTTACATAGATTTAAGTAAGGTAAATTAAAACCTTCTGATTCACTAGTTTAGCAAGAATATACATAATCCATAATAATCCATAAATAGTCCAATCAAACATAAACTGCTCAACAGTACTGACTAATTAGGATTTTATTTATTTAGGCCTTACTATTAGAATAATTGTTGGTGCTCTATAGGAAGTGGTTATTATAGGTACATTATATTATAGTCTCATTGTTTTTTCTTCCGTTGTTTGAATATTAGGGGCTTAAAAGAGCACCACACCAAAAGCTCTTGACGACCATCCTAGAAAGCCATAGACTGCAGTCGTGGTCGAAACCGGTTAGGTGACATAATCGTCACCATTATTGGGCCAATATGATTCTCTAGACTGCCTCGTGAGTCTAGTAAGCGAAAGCGCGACTGCTGAGCATGACATCCTGTGTTCGATACCCGTGTCGGGCAAAATTATATTTATTTATTTTACTATTTATGTACACACAGTAGTCAACACAGGAAAATAACAAAATATAACATTAGAGTACAAAGGTACTCCTTATTTCACAAGAAATTTCTGCCAGCAGACCTGTAGAAGGGGAAATGAAAAAAAAAATGTAGACTATAGTGTGTGAGAAGCGGAAAAGAATTCTGTGATTATGTGTCGTAACTAACTTAACCTAAATAATGATATATATACAAATATAAGAAAATAATAATATATACGTATATAAATACTCAAAGCTATACTTATGTACATAAAAATCACAATGGAGAGGAAAGGTAATATTCTTTCACTCTGGTTTTGAATAGTAGTAGTTAAATTGGGTTTTTCCATCAGGAATTTCTGTGTAGCAGCCGCGGTGTCTAGATTTGTGCCCGGTTGATGGCAATAGGCTCGCCTCCTATATCATGGGACTTAAATATAACTGGTTAAATGTGAGGGTACTATTAGGTACACCTTTATACTTCTGTGCGTACACCTCTGCTTAACCCTTTGGGTATTACAGGCGTGATGTAATCATCATCATCAACAGCCTATTAATGTTCCCACTGCTGGGGCACAGGCCTCCTCTCTTAGAGAGGGAATGGGCTATAATCTACCACGCGGGTACCCCAGTGGGGATTGGTAGATGTCACATGTCTTCGAATTTTTTGGTTCTAAGTCATGCTGGTTTCCTCACGATGTTTTCCTTCACCGTGATGTAATGTTATGTAATATTTAATAACTCTCATAAATAATCTAAATACCATATCCATATAAAAGTCACAAGTAGCTTTACACGCGGACGTGGAGTGGATATGAATTTTGCTAACCAACTTGTTAGCGGAAATCAAGTTCGCCTCTTTGTAATATTTTTACTTGAAATTAGGTTATCGCTTGTCAAGCGTTTTATTGGTTGAGCAAACGTTGTTACTGTCCACCTACATCCGTCGGTTTTATGGAATTATGGATACTAGGTGTCGCCGCGTATCTGATCGGGAAAAAATATTTTTACATCACACTAATATTATATTATAAAGGCGAAAGTTTGTGAGTGTGTGTGTAGAACAACAAACGAAATAACAGTAAATATGGTTAGAATGATACAAAAAAAAATACATCATCCATGGTATACGATTCCACAAATCTATATATCTATTCACAAAAGAAGTATTTTTCAAAATTCAACTCCCAAGGGGGTGAAAAAGGGCCGCGGGTAGTCCACTGGTTATCGCGGCCTCGACATAGAGGGCGAAGAAGGAACATGGGTGGTTTTTAGTCAGTAGAAGTCTGACACTCCCTTTCGCTCTGCCCAAGAGCGGGAGGGGTTATTCGATGATTTTACAGCCACCAAAAAAAAAAACAAAGTTTGTATGGAAAAAGTATTGACATTTTCACGTGAGCGAAGCCGTTGGCAAAAGCAAGTATATAGTACAATCCTATTAAATTTGTGAGTCGAGTCTTGGATGTTTACTTCCCAGTAATAAAATTGTGCAGTTCATGCAGGTTAGTTTACACGTTAGAAATTCAAACGTTAACTTTTCTGAACACTATAAATTAAATTCCGTGGACTACTGTAATAAAACAGAGAGTACATTATGTACCTACATTAACTTCAAGCGTTGCCTGCTGTGTGCAACTTAAAGTAGAATCGTTTTAAATATGTTAGTACTATTGCTGTAGGAAAGTTACATGTAAAAACAAGGTTTCGTGTTAAATGAGTCTAAAAAGAATGAGACTTGTCATTAATAATGTAGTGCAATAGAATATTTAAAAAAAATGCTACGCAAATAAGTCTTAGGTACGTTCTTTTTTTGAACGCTCTACAATTATTTTTTATATGCAATGGGTCTACTTACGACCTTTTGTTTTTTTTTTGGTGGGTGTAAAATCATCGAATAACCCCTCCCGCTCTTGGGCAGAGCAAAAGGGAGTGTCAGACTTCTACTGACTAAAAACCACCCATGTTCCTTCTTCGCCCTCTATGTCGAGGCCGCGATAACCAGAGGACTACCCGCAGCCCCGACAGGGCCTACTCACGACCTCAATCTTGTTCTGAGAGCAGAGATAAGGTCGATGATGGAACGAGCTAACCTAGAGCTAATTTACCTCAAAAGTACAAGTAAGTTAATAGTGTAGGCAAAAAGTAGATCAAAGTTCTGAACAATCAACTACCTGGGCACCCATCTAAAGCAAAAAAAACTATTTTAAATATATTATACCGCAGCCAATCTATTATTCCACTATCTAAGGACGAAAAGGCAATTCCGCTTGTACACCGAAGCGTGGGACACAAATCGATTGTTTTAATGGCTCCATCTAAGATATAGAGGAAATAAAGCTATAAAGTGAAATAGACGCAATGTCGGGAGCAGAAATGGAACGGCGACAGGTCACAACCCAAAATAGCTTGTTGTTAATCTGTGACCTTTGCCTCCGCGACCAGGGCTGACCCATGCCTAATTTATTAAAGGTGCCTCGAGCCGTTTGTTACGGACATCTACACGTCGTCTGGTTTGCTACTTATCTCACGTTAATTTTAGTGCGAACTTTGAAACAACGAGGTTATAATTATTTTTTTACTCATTGAGTACTAAACACACTGGCACGTGGGCTGGCTCAGAACCTTGAGTGTGGGCACAAGAGAAGAGAGGCCTATACCCAGCAGTTGGAGAATTCAGGTTGTGGATGATGATGAAGTACTAATACGATGCAATTTTAAAATGGGTAGTATTTAAACGAGTAACTGTAAATTAAAGTTGTAAGTGACAAAAATAATTAATTTGTGTGATAGAATTACGAAGTGAGCGACTGACTGCGAGTGACGAGAAATCAACAGAACAGCAACTAACAAAAAAAAATTGAGTTACTTAGAATAAACAATGAGTAGCTTCATAATATTTGAGCTGCCTAATATTTATTAGAGTGTCAACGGTACGTCCTACGTTTTTTCAATATTTAACAAATGATTTATTTATAATGAGTGGCATTTTATCTTACATGAAGTGTTTCGAATAAAAAAAACCACTTAACTGCCCTAGGCCTAATCGACGGTGCCTGTTTCTGGGTGGTTTGAAAGGAAATAACCAAGAAGAAGATGGCGGGGTCTGTTCGCTCGCTTCGCTCGGTCACTTGACCCCGCCATCCCCTTCTAACCTAACCTGTCCGGGTCGGGGAGCCCCATGTCCAATCTAAGCAAATATCGTTGTGTAAAACTATGTTAGTTGAGTTTACTGTATTTCTAGTCGCTCACTTCATAATTTTAATATCTGAAATGGATTAATCACATGTCAATTTTTGTAAGCTCGTTCTGGATTTTATTATTAATCAATATTCGTCGTTTGTTTAGTTATTTTTCGCTTACTCAAATTCATACCGCTCAAGTTATTAACATCAGCATCAGCAGTCGCTTAGTTTTTTTTTATTTGCTCGTATTATAATTCCCCTTTTGAAATGCTTGACCATCTGCCAGGGTGAAGATGGCGGGATGAACTTATCTCCTACAAAAAGAACTGACAACAGAAAAATATAGAGTTAATATGATAAAGGTAGATGAGGCGTTTGCCAAGTGGTGGAATAAAACAGGCTAGTTAGTGAAATACATAGCATGTCTCATATGTTTATATTGCTAATAGAAAATGGCGACAGCAAATCTGTAAGTATTGACTCATCTTTAATAAAAATTCTCGATGATTATAGCTTCTCTAGATTCTAAGCCAACTTATTTAGTATTCATAATGTTTTACTCCAGAAGCCCGAGGGCTAGTTTGTTTGTGCGCCGTGACTTGACCTACAAAGCGGTTTTGATGCCGCCACTGTCCATCAAATCGTTATGTCGACGACAAATCGCGAGCTCGGTCGAGTCGTGCCGCTCCGCTAACTTCCTGATTTATAGTCGGCCATTTATCTCGATATTCTTATATCGGGATCATTGTGGACACCTTTCGCATTTTAAGTGGAAGTGCTAATGGGTGAGAGCACGTCTTTCATATTTTTCGTTGGATGTTTCTGGTTTAGAAGCAGACGATATTGGTTAATATATATTCTGAATGTTTTAAAGGATAAGCATAAAGTCAAATCAGCCAATTGTGTTCCCGCTGCTGGGACAGAAACCTTCGTCCTGGTGCAAGTTTGTGGAAGTCAAATTACTTCGATGTTTCCGGTCTGGTCTCCGGTTTCAATACGTTGTTTTTCTTCATCATTTTATGAATGACAAAAATGTATAACGGATATTGTAAAATTATCTATAAAATTATTATAGAGTGTTTTTATTAAGAAACGTGAACGTGACAAGGTAACCCTTTCATTGCTTTCACGACATCACTCGAGCAAATAACTATCAAAGCGTCAAAAGTAAAAAGGATTTGATCTTCTTAAATCTCTACAAAAAAAAAAAGAAAATAAGCCAACCCGAAACGTTTTTTTACGGTTCATAGGATATAACGTAAAGGTCACATGACATATATATAGGTAGTAGTAGCTACTTATCTACCTGCAATATTTGGCTAGGTAACAACCTCATTTTTGTTAGAGACCTCTTTTGAGAGTCTCGGTATTGACCGGGAATCCAATGTGCAGACATGATAGCCATTTGATTAGAAATAATACCAAAAAACAAACGAACCCAAATAATAATAAATCATACAATGAATTAAGACGTGGAAACCGACCCCACCATAGTTGGCAAAAGGCATATGATGATGATGACAATGGATTAAGATAATATATAAATAAGCCAATGTTTAAAATGGTCAATACCCTATTCTATTATTCTATGTAGAATATGATTTTACTATCTTAATCCATTTTCCATATTTAATCATGTAAAAATTTGAATAAATCTTTCGTGTATTACCTAGACACGCCTAATGGCTAAATGGGTTTTCACAAAGTATAGCACACTTACAGATCGTGACCAATAGGATACTTTTTATCCCGGTAGTACAATACTGTGGGATAGTGTTAGACTTCCATTATAAAATATATCTAAGCTCTATCTAATGCTAATTTGCCTAAGGCCAATCCTAGACGAATAAAACAAAGTCAGTTTAGTTTTAAAGTTATTCTTTGCTTTGACCTCGGCTTCAATTTACAGGTTCACAATTCACAGGGCTCTTCGTTTAGCGTTCAGCATCGATCTATTGAGTTTAATAGTTAATCAGTTGGTTTTATATCTGAGCGGTCGGTTAATGAATTAGTGGTCGCGGACCGGTACGCGAATATTAAAATGATGAAGAGATATTATTTTGTTGTTAAATATATGTGTTGCAGTTGGAATTGCAATAGTTGGCGTTAAAGGGTTACTCAAACTCAAAGCTTTTCAATTATACCATTGAAACTAACACTTTCACATGGCATTTTTAAATGTAAGGAAAACAGGGAATGCGAAGTTCACAGTTACTTGGAAATTATAGGCCTTTTTTTTTGGCAGGAGGAAAATCATCGAATAACCCCTCCCGCTCTTGGGAAAGGGAATGTCAGACTTCTACTGACTAAAAACCACCCATGTTCCTTCTTAGCCCTCTATGTCGAGGCCGCGATAACTAGTGTACAACCCGAGGCCCTGTACAACCCGCGGCCCGGAATTATAGGCTTTGAACCTTAATTGGCAAGAATATTGTAGCTAATTCTTACATTAATTTGTATTTGATAAGTTACCTTTTTTAATTACAGCCAGAGATTAATCGAGACTAAGCTGAAGTACTTTATCACAAACTTTTGTAATAGCCTTAAAACCCACGACAGCAAGACCTTCGTTATTTTATAAAAGCTGAAAGTTGATCTGTGCATGTCCTCTATACAGGTAAGAACGACCAGCGAATATAGAATTTGGGCTGTGGTTACTTTAGCAGTTAACAGGCAGTAAAGGTGCATATACTTTCGTTAAAGTATAAAGTCTTCGGCATAACCTCGTCATCCATTGCCGGACACTTCTGACGGTTCCAACCCCTGCCAGACACCCCTAAACTTTAATAACATCATGCGTGAACAATCACAACATTGTTCACGCATGATGTAGAGGCTGTGCTGATTGCTATAAAAAAACAACGTAGCCGTTCCGTTCTTTGGGGAACCAACTTACATACACGTCATGACTCAAAATTGGCTCATCATCTTGGGACAGCCAATGTAGCACCAATGGGAGCAGTCTACGAAGATTCTCGAAGTTTTTTTTTTGCTGTTAGGTTCTTTTTTAATACTAACCAAATTCGCCTTGCTCTGTATAGCTTCATTTTCAAACCTTTATTATTATTTTTTTTTATTGTTCCAAGTTACTAACTTCTTATTGCAATAAACCATTTTATATTGGAGAAACTAAGAAGGCTCATTTTGAAATTCACATTCACAATTGAAGGGGCACGCGCTTGGGCTGCGGGATGTTGTAAGAGATACCGCGGGCTTGACATATAGGGCTAAGAAGGAACATGGGTGGTTTTTAGTCAGTAGAAGTCTGACACTCCCTTTCGCTCAGCGCAAGAGCGGGAGGGGTTATTTGATGGTTTTATAAAACAACGAAGGTCTGGCTGTCATGAGCTCTAAGGCTATAAGTAAAAAAAAATCCGCTCTATTGTGTTTTATTGCAATTATCTTCATCTTTTGTTTAAGTGAAAAAATAAAAAATACGTGTCCATTCGTTTTTGGAAATCTATGACTAATTATTGGCAGAATCACTCTCATAAGTTCAACTTCGGATACCAATTATTTTTTTTGGCAGAAGGACAATCGTGAGAAAATCCCACTGACGTCCACAATAGTCTGTTGAGTGGTGTTTCCACAGAATTGAATAACAAAAGGAGTAGAACTACGCGAGGGTGGAGTAAGATGCGCGGACAATAGCCAGATGAGCCGGTGCAATTGAATACCGCACTTGACGCGCCCATGAAATATGTATTGGGTACATCGTTGGTTTCAGTTGTGGTCGGAATACTTGGGATTAGTTACTGGTAGGTACGAGTGGTTTGGTTATTGGAACTAACTTCTTGCACGCCTGTGATTTACCATTCAGGGAGTGACTAAGCTTATCAACTCAGCATCGGCTTTAGCTAGTCGGAAATAGCTTTAAATATTTAAACTACTATAGCTAAACCCACTACAGCTAAAGCCGATATAATAGTGACCGCGGAAATAGCTGTGCGGAGTAGTCATGGCGAGAGAACTTCCCGTGTCTGCATTCTGTTACAGTTGCAGGTTCATTGTATCTGAAAACCATGACCATTACACATGCACAGAACAGTATTTGGACAAGAAACGAGAGAATAGGGATGTTGACTAATTTTTGAAAGTGTTTTCATTTCAAGTTTAATAGGGTATTTCACCAAAAAAAAACTAATTAGTCCATCTGTTAGATTATCGAAAAATATTGGACACGTGTTTTTTGTTTAATCAAATGAATAAAAATTGTTGAAAATAAAACGTGTCAAAGATCATGAGTAGGGGCTTTTGACGTTACTTTGTGGGTAAAAAAGTACTAACCTTCTGACGTCTATATCTCTTTTTTAAGTAAACAAAGAAAAAATACGCGTCCATTAGTTTTTGAAAATCTATCAGACGGACTAATTAGATTTTTTTGGTGTATTACCCTATCAGTTTCATCATGAAACTGATAGGGTAATACACCAAAAAAATCTTACAGATTAGTGAGATGAGATTAGTTATGATAAGGAGAAGAAGTATGATTGTTTTTAGTTAGCAATTTTGTTTTGAGCTGGTTTTTTATTGAGAACTTGTTTTTTTTTGTTAAAAATTATGTTGATTTTTTTCATGTAAAATAAACACAGTTAAATTAAAGACTCTTTTTATTAATTAAACAAAAATTTAGACGTATTTTATTTTTTCTCGACAACCCGAGAAGACCCGAGAAATCAGGCTCGAGAAGTCTCGACACCCGAGAACTAAAAAACCTCGAGAAATCGGAAACCCTAGTTTCATGTTTATATATTATTTTGCACCTAAACGCTTCAAGCTGTGACATGGTCCTGTTGACGAAACAGTATATTAAAAAAAATATTGCATTTAGCCAGGTTTGACAACTTGTCTTTGTTTCTTCATACATGGTAATGTAACCAGATGTAACGCGCTCCGAATGCCGTTTGCAGTCACGTGATATTAGGACATATTTAAAACATTTTAAATTTTACTACGCATATGAAAAATAAAATATTTTCAGCATTCTTATATTCTCTGCTATGGCAAACACATTACTTTTTATATTCGCTGTTTATGTCAATATCCCTATTAATCAAAGGTCGGATAAAGTGATAATTGTGGTGGACCAACTTAAGTAAGTCTAAATATGAAACGCTACGATAGCGCCACTTATTTATCTCCCCAGGTACTTACAGGTCGAACAGAGTGTCTGTAGAAATTCATCGACTTAAAAATAATACAAAGAGTATGGTAATATGCCTACCTACATCTATAGATACTAAGAACTCCTACCGATTCTCCAGCAAGCGAGCCCTTGCGAAAATTGCGTCTAGATTTTAGGTCCCTAAAAGAGTTTTAATAGACTGTTCTGGAACAATCTCATTTTATGTTATATGAACGACTAATTTGCTCGCTTTTGTTTTACTAGTTTTTGAGAGAAAAGTTTTCGTAACCGCTTCGTGTATTGTCTGCCTATGTGCCAGGTGTTTTCGTCTGAAACATTTTAGGTGTAACAGTAAGATTGAGTAGGTATCTAACTAACGTCAGAACATACGACTTGAAACTTTTGCGTTTTAATACAAGGTGTAAATGTACCCTTCACAAAACCGTAAACCAAGCATTCTGTACATCAAACGAAGTACCTCTACGCAAACGCTAGTAAAGGTGATTATATAACTCAATGTAATTTTCCTACTAGAAGCATTTTGCTGATGGATGGTGCTGCGGGTTGTTCACAAGTTACCGCGGCCTCAACTTAAAAGGCTAAGAAGGAACATGGGTGATTTTTAGTCAGTAGAAGTCTGACACTTTCTCTCTGCTCAAGAGCGGAACCTATGATGATTTTCCACCCGCCAAAAAAAAGGGTATCAGTACTAACTGGGTTGTGGATGTCAGATAGTCGGTCCTTGTAAGATACTGGTATTTAGCTGCATCCGGTTAGACTAAGCTATACAGATGATTATATGAAGTCTCTAAAGTGAACGCTTTGAACGCTAAGCTTGCTCCAGGCTCCATTTCTGAGATATGCTGGCCCACAGGTTTACTGGCATCCGGTACATATACATGAAATCAAAATCATGGCCTGCCCAGTCCCATTTTAGTTTGGCAGCTTTATGAGCTACGTCACCAATTTGAGCGCATTCTGGAGCGCAGTGTGGTGTTCCTCATAATTATGATCGGGTCTTTTTGCATCCTTTTTATTACAGCTTTTTTTTAAAGGTCCGTCAAACTAGAACAGACAAACAAACCGGTTGTGGATAACAGACCAGACTAATACTTCACAAAGGTTCGATCAAAACCATGCGGACACTTTCCAAGGTATTCCGATATTGAGTATTATGACTGATCCGTAAAATCTCATCCATTTATGGATTTGATTTGACCTTTTAAGAAGTTTATGATACTCTTTTATGTTATTCCTTTATTATTATTCTAAAAGTGCACGTAGTTCTAGTCATCTTCGTTTTAAAAGAAAATTAATTAAAATAATGAACATTAATTTCTGCGCAAAAAGCATAACACAACGTTTGAGTAATGTAGTGTCTTATAAAATAATTAATATTGCGTAAACACGTAGCGGTCATAATTCTTGTTCTTTCTTTGTCAACATAATAAAACAGTGTTTATCATTATCATCTGTCTTCCGTTATCCTAATTTACTCGGGGTCGGTTGTTCCAATGTTTTTTGTTATTACATCTCAATTAGCTGAATGTTTCTGGGGGTTAATGAAATGTCTCAGTGTTTAGCTAAATAAAAATTAATAAGTGTATAAAATATTAGTCTAGTGGTCATAAGCGCGACTGCTGAGAAAGAGGACCTGACTTCGATTCATGGTTCGGGTAAATAGTTATTGAGTTTAGAGACTTATACACATAACTGTGTAAGTCTCTAAACTCTGTGTAACCCTTTCCAGATTACCGGCGTGATTTTATGTCATGTCATATTTTGTTAAATCCGTAACCTTCCATAACCAATCCATTCGCTTGGAGGTTGGTAAATATCCCATTCCAGCTTGCTCATCATAATTCTCCAGCGCTTCATCACATCATCACCAGCCTATAATGTTCACTGCAGGGACTCATGCCTCCTCTCTAGGAGAGGGATGGGCGCAGTGCGGGTTGGCAGATGTCACATGTCTTCGAATTTTTTGGTTCTAAGACATTTCCTCACGATTTTTTCCTTCACCGTTTTGAGAGCAGCTTTCCTGCGCTTATCCCAATATTTGGAGTTGGTGCAGCATGTCTTATTCTTCAATATTTCTCTATTACTCGTAATCCCAGGAGTCACCACGTTTATAGCCATGTTATTTTATCGCTACCACCAAGATTAAAGTAAATAAAATCCGTTTTTTTGTCCCTAACCCAAGACGGGGATATATGTGCCAAAATCAAAATTCATTCAGCTATAAAAGAGGTAACAGACAAAAGTTACATCGCATTTTTAATATGCGGATGGATATAATCGTATAGTTCTCTAAAAAATACGCTTTATGTTTCGTAGAACAGAGTCTGTTGTTTCCTAAAAACAAGAATAATCTGAATGTCAATAAACTAGGCTGCATTTACATTATTTTATAGACTGATCTAATTTGAGAGCCGTTAGCCGTAGGCAGCTGGTTCCCTGTATCTATTAGACCTAGATATATTTGGGTCTTCTATGCAATGGGTCGACGGTAGTGTTGCATATTTAGTATCATTTCATCGATTTCAGCTGACAATTTGGTCAGTGAGGAACAAAAGAGAACGAGAACTGCCAACTAGTATATTTGTGTATTGTGTAACATGTTTAATCTTTTGGCATAGCCTAATTTTTGGAAGTGTTTTCATTTTATAGGTACGTAAATATTGCAAAAACTAAATATTAATTTTAAATAAAAAGCAGCTTTAATTAGTTTAGTGTTTAAATCTCGCGCCTAAACGCTCCAAGCTGTCACGTGGCTTTGATGACGAAACAGAGTAAATTAGAAAGACATTGCATTTAGCCATGTTTGACAACTTATCTGTGGTTCTTCATACATTGTGACGTAACGCGCTCCGAATGGCGTTTGCAGTCACGTGATATTGAGAATCATTTAAAACATTTTTAATTATTTTCAATTTATTTATTAAGCATATTTACACTGACAAAATATGATTTTCAGCATTCTAGTACTCCGAATATACCATAAAAAAATACAAGAAACCAAATACTTTCCAAATTACACAATCAAACAAAACCTATAGATAATTTTCTTTTAAACAACCTTGAAAGTTACTTACGCCGGTTTTTACCTATACTTATAGGTAAAAACCACGCCTCTTAACGATTTTAGTGCCTAGAATAGACCTTCGAACACTATGTATTATTGTTGAGATAACTTAGCCGTCAGGTTATGAATAACACGGTACTAATTACTTGCAATTATTATACAACATTTTATATTATTATATACCTACATACTAGATTATTTATTTTAGTTATTTGGTGTCACCATACGACGAACTATTATACAAAACAATCAATATAAGCCAAGGGTATCTTTTTTATTCATGTGCTACGGGTTGTTCACAAGAGAAACCGCGACCTCGACATAAAGTAAGAAGGTACTGGGTGGTTTTTAGTCAGCAGAAGTCTGACACTCCCTTTCGCTGTGCCCAAGAGCAGGAGGGGTTATTTGATAGTTTTCCACCCAAAAAAAATAGGGTATTTATTCATGATAGGACGTATTTAGGAGCAGTTATAAGTCCTATACCAAATAATCAAGTGAACGGACAATAAAATTACCCATTTCGAATTTCAATTTGCAACCCACACATTTTATTTTTTAAAACTACGCAAATATACCCGTTCTTTATTCAAAAGTAGTGCTAAAGCAAAAAGCAGATGTTCCTGGCTGTAAGGGCACTCGAGTTTGGTTCGTTAGCCAAATTAACGTGTTAACCCCAGACTGGTTTTGCAGTTTCGAGTGCGTCTTGGTCACAGGAATTCCTTTGAAATGTTTAACCTGCATGTCTGTCGGCCACTACACTTTGAGGCCATCGTTTACTTAGGTAGGTATTCGAATGAAATCTTTTTATTTTATGTAGAAAGTAAGGGTAGGGTAAATAGGACAGACCTTTTGTGTTATCAAAAGTTGCGTTTGTTTGGAGAATGTTGTGTTGAAATGAACATCCGTCTTGGTTATGACATCTTGGTCATTGTTAGCTAATTGGGGCCTAGTTTACATTTAGAATTTTATACGAAGAGAACAGTTTCTGGGTACTTCTACCTGAAAGATTTCGAAATTGACAAATTTCTTTTGGAACGGAGTTAATTATTTCATATATGTTTTGATTTGTTTGCGGGCTGAGGAGCTAGAAAGAAAAATTATATATCAAAACCGACACCTTTTGCAGTAAATTTTTAGGCACTTCTTGATCACCAAGGAAGCTGAAACTTTTTTATCGATTCATTTTGTCGTCAATTTTGAGAATATGCAAAATTATAAAATATTTTAACGTTTAAATATGTACCTTTTCTTTTTCATGGGTAAATCGTACTGAAAAGTTCAAGAATTGACCACCTCCTTCAAAATTATATTATCCGAAAAGTACTTACATGAGTGAAATAGTAATAGTACACGTCGACTCCTGAATCCGCCAGTATTTCCGCGAAATAGTTAGTAGGGCACACGAAGAAGTAATCGCCTACCACGTCAGCGATCATTTTCTGGTTCAGATAGCCATCAGTAATTTCCTCCCAGTCCGTATACTAGAATAGAAAAAAAACTATTAGGATTTGAAAACACAACTTAACAACGATTAATGGGTAGTTAACAATAAATGTCTAATTAGACCTATCTATTAGTCCGTAAGATAGATTTTCAAAAAATATTGGACACGTTTTTTTTCTTTTTTCACGTAAACAATGAAGACGATACAGTGCTTTAAAAACTCGTGTGACAACATTTCCTGAGACATTAGCATGACATTCTTTAGCGGTCAGTGACGTCACAACCCCCCACTCAAATCGTTGACGCGTTTTATCTTCGTCAATTTTTATTGATTTGATAAAACAAAAAAATCGTATCCAAAATTTTTCGATAATCTAACAGACGAACTAATTAAAATCACATTTTTTTTTATTTCATTAATTATCCCTATTATGCCACATCCGATAGCTTCCTAACCCACAGTGTAATTTACGGTTAACGAAAGTTTTATTTAAGTCCTACGATTTCATCAAATGTTTCCTTCATTAAATACAACTGTGTTGTGTGATGTTTCATCTCTTTCTAGCACTACGATGTCACCTCTCTGTCTATAACATCATAAATACGTCACTTTGTTGATACACAACCATAGCTTGATAATACCGTTGTACAGCACTAAAGCACTATTTAGTGTTTAATTGCCATCGTACGTTTTCGCATTCAAGGTTATCCTTCAACGTCGATACGACTTTAACAGGTAAATTGGGAACACAAGTGCAGCAATGAGAAAAGTAATTTCGCATTATTGACGGTAATTTGAGATGGACATCCTTTTTAGTGGTCATGATGTGATGAAATCACTCCAATTTCTACGAGCCCCGTATTGGAGCGTGCACTTAAGTGGTGCGGTTGAGATCGCAATGATAAGGTATAAAGATTGGCATACTAGGGGGTTGTTACCCTTTTGGGCGGTGGGGGGTAATCATCAAATAACCCCTCCCGCTCTTGGGCTGAGCGAAAGGGAGGGTCAGACTTGTACTGACTAAAAACCACCCATGCTCCTTTTTAGTCTTTTATGTCGAGGCCGCGGTATCTTTTACAACAACCTGCAGCCCCGACAGAACAACCCGCAGCCCCGACGGGGTGGTTGTTACCTTCAAGTATAACTTAATTTAAATATCCGTATCATTTTCCTGGCAATGATACGGAAAAATCTATCAACTCCCAGTGCAGATACATAACAATAGACAACCATCATCATTTGGCTAGCCTTTTCCCAACTACGTTTGAGTCAGTTTCCAGTCTAATCAAAGCCCACTACACTATTCCCAAACTAATGTAGCTCCTATAAGCCAGAATCAACAGTGGCGACCACACAAAAACCGCCCAGACAATGAAGCCCGACGAAGTCCAAGAGAAACGATTGAACTGTCTTGAAACCCGTAACGAAATTAATCAGAAAAAAATACCAGAGTACTTGAAAACTAGCCAGTAGATTCTCACTACAACTTCCAAAATCGGTCAAATCGGATGTAGCTGAATACCAGAATTTTAGTTGGAGCGACTGCTTTTCCGACCTACAGAACCCAGTGAGTACCTATTATTATACCCGTTGGTAAGACTAGTTGTCAGATAGCCGACTCTATGTAGACCATGACACTAAAATAAAGTTTAAATTGGTCATGTTTTATCCAGTTCATACAGAAAGTATAAACGGCCAGACACATCATTAAACATTCAAACAGTCTTCACATAATCAATACAAAGATAAGTAACAAGGACTACTACCAAGACTTTCATTGTTTGTCTTTTCAAATGAATGATAATTACACATGGTACCCCAATTACATAGTGTATTAAAGGTCTTGACCCTCATCATAATGAAGTAACTTTGTTTAATTTTAAACAACGTAATCCTTGTAACTTGACTTTTCAACACTGATATGAATTAGTTATACACTTAGGTATGGTCCCAATAAAATAGATGTACAAATTTTAACACTACGTTCAGTACCTACTCAGTACCTACATACTACTAACCAAAGATGTTCTAAGCGGACAGACCTCCGGACGGAGCTCCGGTGCGATCTCATGGCGACATGGAGACAGCGACTGTCGCAACCCCGTGCAGGGCACGCCACGATAGTGGCGGTAAGTCCCCTCTTTGAGGAGTTTCTAGAGAGGCGCCACGGCGCCCTCGCCTTCCGTCTGACGCAGGTCCTCACCGGACACGGTTGTTTCGGGAGGTACCTGCACCGAATCAGGCCGGAGGAAACGCCCGGATGCCACCATTGTGAGGATCGGCCGGAGGACACGGTGGAGCACACAGTGGAGGTGTGCCCCGCTTGGGCGGAGCCCCGCCGTGTTCTCGTAGCGGCGATCGGCGGCGACGACCTATAGCGCCCGGCCCTAGTGCAAGCCATGGTCCGGGGCGAGGAGGAATGGAACGCCGTCGCCTCCTTCTGCGAAGCAGTGATGCTAGCGAAGGAGGTGGCGGAACGCGAGAGGGAGAGAACCTCTCGTCCCAGCCGCCGCGGGAGGCGCTCCGGGCGTCGGGGGTCTCGCGATGACCTCCGGCCACCGTAGACGCGGGCCTGTGGACGGTGAGTGATGGGCTAACTCGCCGTCCGTCCGTCCTACGACGAAAACAGGCCGTGTCGACGGCGCGTTCGTGTTCCACGCGCGCCTCATAGAGATGTCAGCAACATGGGAGGGGCCCGAAAAAAAGCGGCCCCTCCCGCTCTTATGCAGAGCGAAAGGGAGTGTTTTATTCGATGATTTTCCACCCGCCAAAAAAAAAATATATTTCCTTCCGTCTAAGCAAAAAAAAAACTGATAAAACTGATTTTAATTTAATCTTAAATAAATAAATGGAGAATAAACACATTCATTTTTTTTTTATCATTGTCCTTATATTATGGGTCTGAATGATTTCTAAAAGTTTGTCCATCTATTTTAATGGGATCAGAAACAATCACTCCTGTTAACATTATCACTTACTTGAAAAACGATGGCTTCACGCTTTATTTTCGAGAAATCCTTAAAAATAGTATCGACGATTTCTAGAAATTTCTCTCGCTGCAGAAAACTGGGCCCGTCCTTTTCAAAGTAGTCGAGGAAATCGTAGAGCAAGAAATACGTTCCTGAAACGAGAAATACATAATTTATTATGTTAATGTTGCATTTAAGACGTAGCAGGTATGCAAATGCTGAAGATGTTGGTGATCCATTAGGGACATTGAGCGGTGAAAAATGTTTGCACATTTGATTCTATTAATGGTGATTCATCGAAGGTTTTTCTAAGAATTTAGAAGATTACTGAATCTGGCAACGATGGAAGTAGCTGTCCAATATTGGGCTGTTTTGATTAGTAATTTATCAATATTACAAAAAATGACAGAGATATTGCTCCGGAGACTAATAAAATATTGATTAAAAATTACAATCATTTTAATACCGAATTTGATGTAACAGTTGTAATTAGTATTATACACTTCCTAAACGTTATTTATGGCTCCAAAAATAAAAGTCTAGTGTTACCCTAAACCACATAATTATGGTAGAGAATTCATAGATTTAAAAAGAAAAACTAAATATTATTCATGTAGGTACCTACATTTTTATTTTTATTTCTTTTTAGTGTTTTGCAGTGTTGTTAAAGCGAATGTGAGTACCAATAGAAACCATTTATGGTTTAATGGTACGACATTAATATGAAACTGTGTTAAGACTGTGTGTGTAAATAAATAGAGAAAAAAAGTACGTTGTACGGTGTACGTTGTATAAATAAATAAAATAATGATAAATAAAAGATTACGAAGTACCTATGCTCTCGATAAGATGTATTAAATATTTCAGTGGAACAGTAGGTATCTAAACAAATACCGAATTCTTCGATAATTAACTTTGTCTAAATGATAAATACTAGCATTTACTTATTTAAGGACACGCTTCTATTACTAGTACGATGTAGTACAAATCTTGTTAAAGAAAATAAACTTTACATATTTGCATTGCAATTCACAACCAACATTTTATAGACAGGCGCTGAATATTTGTAAGACGAAACGAATACAGAGTAAAAACGTGGTTTTTACCCAGCATCGTTTTTGCTGTCTCAAACTAATTAAATCATCCACGTTGGAGAACAAGTAAAATTAGGTTTCCGACCATTTCATTCTCCTTTGTTTACGTCTGTTCAAACGCTTTAGCGTTGACTTGGTTCCAGCTTTTATTTTGTTCTTGTTCTTTGTTCATTTGGTCAGCACACACAACCGCATTTTTTAGTCATTTTTACATATTTTGATGTTACCCAGTCACACCACATTTAACCTTATTGCTCTAGATTAAGTTTTTATTTAATTTTTTTATCAGTCTGGCATTTATAATTTGGAACTACCTAGTAATCCTACGTTATAATAACATACATATTTAATTACCCATTGGTTTTAGGTTATGCTTAAACTTTATTTCTAACAGTTACGTAACCTAAATTGGTCGTATTAGTTGATTATTATTTGATAACATTAGTAGTTTCAATAGGTATCTACTTACATCATCATTAACGTCAAGAATAAAATCTTCGAAGGTATCTACCTAGTCGGGGCTGCGGGTTGTTCGGAAGAAATACCGCGGCCCCGGACACAAAGGGCTACGAAGGAACATGGGTGGTTATTTTAGACAGTTAAGTACATGTCTGATATTACCTTCCGCTTCGCCTCCGCTTCGATTTACCGCATCCTAAGCGCTTTAACCCTTTAAGAGAAACGGTGTCAAAGATAGATTCGTACATCCATTGGCTATTTGCTTTGGGGTTAAATAATAACACCTACTGAAACTAAACTGGTCCTGTGAAGGGGCCAAAAAAAGTGGGAATCAAAACATAGTTTTTAATATACCAATAATTTAACAGAGTCCCGTAAATGTATATTTACCGTTCATTATTTCACTAATATAATGAGACCCCTATTGACATTTCCCGAGCACAATTCCAAACCTCTTAGAAACTCTTAGGGCGGACGTACTTGTGGCCAAAAGAACAATAACCACCTCTTCGAGCAGTCAGAAGTGTTCTTGGTATATTTATATAACATCACGCCTGTGTTTCGCGAAAGGAAAGGCAGAAGTTTATTAAGACACAAGCATTTAGTTGAGTTTGTTGAAGGGTGAAGTGTTCTCGTAGCGGCGATCTCTCGCGTCCGGCCCTGGTGCAAGCCATGGTCCGGGGCGAGATGAAATGGGACGCCGTCGTAGCCTTCTTCTGCGAAGCAGTAATGCTAGAGAAGGAGGTGGTGGAACGTGAGAGGGAGAGAACCTCTCGTCCCAGCTGCCGCGCAGAAGACGCTCTCCCTGAGCGTCTCCCGCGGCGGTGTCGGAGTCCACATGACGGCTTCCGGCAACCGTAGACGCGGGCCTGTGGACGGTAAGTAATGGGCTAGCTCGCCGTCCGTCCGTCTTATGACGACGACAGGCCGTGCTGACAGCGCGTTCGTGTTCCACGCGCGCCTCAAAGGGCCGACGCCCGTCGGGGCTGTGGGTTATTTGCAAGAGATACCACAGCCTCGACATAAAGGGCTAAGAAGGAACATGGGTGGTTTTTAGTCAGTAGAAGTCTGACACTCACTTTCGCTCTGCCCAAGAATGCGAGGGGTTATTTTATAATATCCTACCCCCTTCAGTATGTCGTCTGAGTTTCTTGCCGGTGCATCTCCATAGGAAACGGCGAACCTGAACCCTTTTATATGAGTGCCCATGTGGGCACTTATATAAAAGGTCGGCGAAAAGGTGCACGGTTTTGAATAGATGATTTTGATAGTATGTATAGTCAAATAGCATAGTACCGAAGTCATCATGATCTGCCAAGGCATTTCCCGACTATGATGTGATCGGCTTCGAGTCTAACTGGATTGAGCTGGATACATCTTGATAAGGCAGGTTCTAAGTTTTTCACTACTACTACGACTACCCCAAACGACTGCCAAAAATCTACCAGTGGAAGACGGGGCTTACCATGTTTTCCAAGGCACGAGAATGTCTAGCTCTACGTATAAAAGATGGTCACCCATCCCCGAACCGATCTTTGCAAGCACTGCTTAACTTTGAATACCGACACGCGCGTTATTGTTAAGCCACGAGCTCCTAGCATAGCAACGTAGTACTGCAAAGTAAGTTAACTAGTAAACAAGTACACGTGGAAACACATACAACGTAGACGTGTCTAAGTTAGAGATACACGAGTGCAAGCGGGTAATAACGCACGGGTAAATACGCTGACTTGTTTTGTATGAATATTAGTCTCTTATAAAATCGTAAGTTTTTAAAAAGATTAATAATATAAAACATTTTCGAGTCGGTGTCCCTTCCATCCAATAAGTTGGAGTGCTAAGCACAGAATTAACACCAGATGAATAAAATGGCGGCAGGTCACGATACAATATGCGGCTCCCGCATTGGGGAATGCGGGAGTCGCGTATTGCACTTAATTATACCCAAGGGGGAGTAAAGAAAATGTAGTGACATAAATTATGAGTATGTTTTTGACTCATACTGATCTATGAATGTAGATGTCTATAATAGTAGAGGAAGAACAAAGAAATAATGAACGGAGACGGACTGAATGATTATGATATTGACATGCTCCTTTTTTTAAATTAATTTAATCTAAAATGTATATATAACATTTTTCTTGAAAATGATGTTTGAATTGAATATTTTTTTTTTATTCCTTTTGAAAATATTGTTTTTCGTTTCTCTTTTTCTGATTATTTTGTCAATTTTTGTACGAGTACTTTTTATAAATTTCTTGAATTGACATTTTGATCAATCAATAATTTATTTACGTGCAGCATTGTCAGTATTAATGATTAGTATTATTAATTAACTTTTTATTAACCCTAAACTTGCATCAATATTTGCACACCACGACAATATTACCATATTGTCGTGAATATATTAACTCAAAACTTTTTCTTATACTACTTGGATTTAAAATTCTGATTCCTGTACTAATAATAATATGAAATTGATAATATTTTTTTAAAGTCATACTCTATATTTGAAAAGAAAATCGCTTCTGAAGTTTGCTAAGCGTATACATACCTACTTAGACTCGTGCCCGTAACTGTAGTGTTTATAGTATAGGTATATGGGTCGATAAGTAGGTCACGTCGCAGGAAAGAGAAATTATTATTATTTGGACCTAGACGGTGTTGACAACTGAACTAATAAACAACACGAAATGAGCTTGTCACGGCGTCGACGTCGTCGGCGAAACTAACGAAGTATCGCACACAGCGGGCCAACAAACCGGAAAAATCTTGTTGCTACTGAGAAAGTGCGAGGTTTGTTGTTAAAGGAAATAATATAAATGAGTACAGATTTCTGGCTCGACGCTTACACGGAGTTTTTATTAATACTAATAATAACTTTATTGTTGAATTAATTACAGTTAAAATGAATTGGAAATATTGTTTTTTTTTATATAAGCATCACACCTATTTTCTCCAAGGGTTAAGCAGAAGTGTCCCTACGGTACATCTACATACCTTTTTTTTGTGGGGTGGGAAATCATTAAATAACCCCTCCCGCTCTAGGCAGAGCGAAAGGGAGTGTCAGACTTCTACTGACTAAAAGCCAAGCATGCTCCATCTCAGCCCTTTGTGCTGCGTGTCTCTTTCAATCAACCCGCAGCCCCGACGGGACATCTACCTAACTACTTCAGTTACTTTTAAGTAACATGTAAGTGTGGCGAACCTAGTGCACTCAACTAGGTAAATTGTACATACTAGCATAGACGAGCTCATTTGTTACAATGACTAGTCTATAGAACCACTGAATTAAATTTGCTTTGCCGCTAATATAATATATAATCTTAATGCAAAAGGTAGAGGAAAGTCACCAAATATGAAATAGTATCCTAATATGGAATACCTTCATTTCTCTAAGACTATAAGTATGAAACGCAACACTCGACCATCTTCTGTTCCATTCGGTCTACTAACTATCGCACTCACACCATCGAGTCAGTTGCGCGAACACTTCACTTGTGGCAGGCGTGTTTTGTTTTGTTGTCGTGCGGAAAATTTTAAAGGTAAGTAATAAATGAGTATTACCAGCTGATATGTTTGTATACATAAGTGTTATACTATTTAGTATATCGGTATTATGTTTATTTCACCATTTTGTGATCTTTTAATTTCAAAATATTGTGACTTAAAAAAATATTTAGAAGAGTTTGAACTAGTATAAAAATCCAAATATGGACAGTCGTTTGATTTGATTGATATATATTATATATTATATATATTATAATATATATATTATATATTATATATCAATAATATATATATTATATATATTATTGATATATATTATTATATATATATTTGATTTGATACTTGGATCTGTGACTTTTGCAAGTAATTATGTAACTTCTTTTATTTATCACAATATGTTATATTTATTTAATTGATCTCAAAGATATTAATGTCCATTTTTGTTATTGTTATGTTGATTTATGCTTATATTCCATATATGGGTACCTATTCCATATTTGGTTACTCATTTGTGATTTTGTTTTTTATGTTAGATTTTAATTTGATAACTAATATATTTGATTAAAGGCTGTTAATTACTACATATAAATGTATGACTGATTAGTAAAAACATTAAACTGTTTTAATTTATATGAAGTTTTTTTTTTATATCCCAAAAACAAAATAGTATTCCATATTTGGTGACTTTCCTCTACATATTTCAATTATAAAAAACAATCTGATGTAAGTACGCGATGAAAACTTAAAACAATCATAACTATTCCACATTGTTATCTTCAATAAATAAAACATTAAGAAAATAATATATCAAAACATATTCCAAATAAACAAATAGGTAGGTACTTAATACTAACGAAGACACGATGTATTTGTCTAGATATCGATTCGCCTGAAGCAAGACAAACTGAACCAACAATAACTAACAATAAGACTGTGTAGATAGGATCTAATTCGGATTTATAGATAAAGTTTACCCAATTGCTATCTTACGTTAAATAGGCTGTATTAAATGTTGATTATAATTAACTAGCTCATTGCATATATCGATCAAGCGGTGAGGACCGCTTCGCCGGATCGTGTGATGTGGATCGCGTTATCGCGCCTCGCCTCAACAAATATCATTATATTTTAACCAATTTATATAAAAACTTGAACTTCCCCTTAAACTCCAGGGGAAGATTTATAAAACCAAAGTTAGACCTGCTGCCGTGTATGGATCAGGATGTTGGGCCACAAAAGGGGTAAATGAAAGGCAATTGCATGTGGCTGACATGAAAATGCTAAGTAAGGGGAATGTGTGGTTCAGGCGGGAGGAAACGCCCGGATGCCACCATTGTGAGGATCGGCCGGAGGACACGGTGGAGCACACAGTGGAGGTGTGCCCCGCTTGGGTGGAACCCCGCCGTGTTCTCGTAGCGGCGATCGGCGGCGGCGACCTCTCGCGCCTGGCCCTGGTGAAAGCCATGGTCCGGGGCGAGGAGGAATGGGACGCCGTTGCCTCCTTCTGCGAAGCAGTGATGCTAGCGAAGGAAGTGGCGGAACGCGAGAGGGAGAGAACCTCTCGTCCCAGCCGCCGCAGGAAGCGCTCCGGGTGTCGGGGGTCACGCGATGACCTCCGGCCACCGTAGACGCGGGCCTGTGGACGGTGAGTGATGGGCTAACTCGCCATCCGTCCGTCTTACGACGAAAACAGGCCGTGTCGACGGCGCGTACGTGTTCCACGCGCGCCTCAAAGAGATGTCAGCAACATGGGAGGGGCCCGAAAGGGCCGACGCCCGTCGGGGCCGCGGGTTGTACACTAGTTATCGCGGCCTCGACATAGAGGGCTAAGAAGGAACATGGGCGGTTTTTAGTCAGTAGAAGTCTGACACTCCCTTTCGCTCTGCCCAAGAGCGGGAGGGGATATACGATGATTTTCCACCCCAAAAAAAAAAAAGGAGGGTGTGTGGTGTGACGCGAATGGATAAAATAAGGAATGAGTACTTATGAGGAAGTCTGAAAGTGGCGCCGTGAATGAAAAGTTGTGTGGTAATCGATTGGCGTGGTATGGACATGTGATGCGAGGGAATGAAGAAAGTGTTGTGAGGAAAATAATGAGTATGAATGTAGATATCTATGAGAGTATAGAAAGACCATACAAACGATGGATGGACTGTGTGAGGGATGATATGGCTAGAAAAGAGGTGACTGCTGACATGACGAGAAATAGAGAAGTATGGAACAAGAAGACAGGTTGCGCCAATCCCAAATAAATGTGGATAAGGGCAGAAGAATGATGATGTAAATAAAAACTTTACAAATTATATTCAAAAACCTTCCTTGAGAACCACTCTAACCTGCTTGATTGTGTTTGATTTGAATCAAGAGTCTATTTGAAGGATTTAAACAAACATGCAAAGAGTTTTATAAAAGTTATTTACCTATTGTTTAACGACGACGATAACTCACTGATAATTACCTACTGGTTTCAAGCCTTGTGGTCACAAGGATGTCGTTAAAGAATTTGAGTATAATGTACAGTGTAGTAACAGTAATGTATACTTTTACAATTCATTTGAATTTACCCACTACTTCAAGTTTCATTTTCTTGTTTGAATACTACGATATACGCCTTCGCTTTTCTTTATTTTAAAAATGGTTTAGAAAAAAAAAAGACTACAATTCGTAACCTATTAATGAGTGAGCAGTACATGTAGTTACAAGTTTTGTTACATTTCGTTACGGTACTTACAATGGTTGTTACCACAGAACTGATACACCAGAGTCAATCAATCAATCAATCAATCAAAATCATTTATTTCAAGTTGGCCAGTTACAGGCTCTTTTGAATAGTCGAACAAATACTAAATTTTACTCAAAAATGCATGTAATGTTGTCATTATTTTGACAACCTTGTTTGAGCAAAGTCGACCTTGCCGTTCTGTTTCAAGGAGCGGCCGGCAAAGTTTTGCTGGCCGCTCTAACAGGCCGGCAATGTTTTGCCGACCGCTATTTTGACGTTTCAACGTTTTAAAAAATCAATTCCAAAAAGATTTTATTTAAAACACAGCTGTTTGTACGTCTAAAGGTAAAAAAAAGATTTAAATGAAGTAATAAATGAAGAAATAATCCAGCAGTCAAACACCGCATTAGAATTATCGCAAACTATCAGTAATATCAAACCGGGAAAGTCGGTGTTGAATTTTAGTAACTGTACTTTTCATAATTGTCATTTTAATTAAAATTCTAGTTAATTAATATATTTTTTATTTTAATTACTTGCTGGTTTTATTTAGAGTAGGTACTTGCATTTTTGAGTAAAGCACTATACAAACCTTGGCCCACAATGACTGCTTCGCTGGTCACGCTATGATTGCCTCGAGCTAGCCTAGCTACGCTCTAGGCCTTTCAGCTTGGCCATCATTGCAGCCCTTGCTGTCCTCACTGTAAAGGCCTCGACCTACGGTCTCGGCCTTTATCTCAGCTCGTCCATCAAGTGCTGCACGCTGACCGCGCTGTGTCGGCCTGGAGCTGCGCTACGCTGCGCTGTCGGCCATCATCAGCGCGACCAGCAAAGTAGTCATTATAGACCGCGGCAGTAATGTACTATTAATAAGCTAATAAACTAAGCTACAGTCCCACTCACAAGGCATAATAACTGTCAGTGTACTGTAGTTGCCGATTCCAAAGCGTTGGTCTCATGAGAAGAATGGCAAGAAACTTCATGGATACTCTTTTAAATCATAATATTGTTACAAAACTTTGGTTACATCATTCATATCGAGATTGGTATATTATCATGTGAGAACGATGTAGCAAGTTGTGCACGATAAGTGTCGACAGTAAAGTCAAAACGACGATTTAAAAATAATATAATAATTCAAACAAGCCGTGGCAACTAAGAGGTGACCAGTCACAACTGACAGCACCCGTTCACGAGCATGACGCATGGATCAGCCACCATTCCACTCAACCATTTTAAAGGGAACGAAATGACCCGACACACCCGCCACCATCAGCGAGACATTTAAGTGAGCATGACACACTCTTAATCGCCAGGGCATATCCAAGTCAAATAAAAAATAGAAAAATAAATGTAGGTTTCCAGAGAATGACAGCTTTCTAGTACATAGTACTCACACAATATGTGCTATGCGACTATATAATACTAAAGAGATTGAATTTATACATTGCAAAGATAGTTGTACAATCTGCTTCTTCTTCCTATTAAATGCTATTCATTTAAGCGTCCTGTCCTTGTGGAGCAGGACCGGCATGTATCATGTTCCCCGTACTAGTATACCTACATGGTGGAATTTTGTAATGCAACCTGGAGGGAAAGTACTCTTAATACTGCAGATAGAAAATTTTACTCAAAGGAAACATTCCTTTATTTTTTAATAGAAAGCAAACTGCATTCAAAGATTTTTGAAAATTTTCTTCGCCCACGCCCGGGAATCGAACCGGCTAAAATCTGAAAAAAAATTACCCTGTACTTATATTTCACACCCACTCTTACACACAAAATATACATCCTCACACTCATGAACACACTTATAAACACACATCTGTACTAAACACACTGCCATAAACACGATTCTCATTCTTTTATCTTTTTATTTGTCCTTTTTGTTTTAAAAATGTGTAAACTGTACTTAATTAGCACAGATAAACAATTGTTAATTTATACGAGGAAGAGCGAGGTTTATCCCATCACAGGTATCTTCGGATTACCTTCTGGGAAGCCCCGGCAAATTTACTGTATAGATTTAAGATATTTTTTTTTTATTGCATCGATCGTTAGGGTCAATTATAAGGATGAAATCTCTCTAACAAACATGATAAATTAAATGAAAAAAAAACCAAGAAATCTTAAATTAATTTGATTATTTACAAAAAATGGTAAACTAACTAATTAGTTGCTCGAAATGGGCTCCATTCTCTTGGATACACAAATTTATTCTTTTAACGAATTAATTTCTAGTAACCTTTAATAAAGTGTTGTGGTGAATATTATAAATCGTAATCTGAACTTCAACTCTCAACTCGTTGTCATTCGCAAAAGATTTCATGTAAATTTGATTTTTTACATCCCCACAAAAAAAAATCGAATGGGGTGAGATCTGGCGATCTCGCAGGCCATCTGATTGTGCCGTTTGTACCAATACAGGTATTAAAATGGTTATTAATGTAGGCATCGATGTATGTAACGATCGATGCAATAAAAGTATAGGGTATAATTTTTTCAGATTTTAGCCGGTGCGATTCCCGGCTGTGAAAGAAGAGAATTTTCGAAAATAAAGGAATGTTTCCTTTGAGTAAAAGTTTTCTATCTGCAGTATTAAGAGTACTTTCCCTCCAGGTGGCATTACAAAATTCCACCCTGTATACTGTATTACGGTGGAACAGTTTTCCTCGTTCTCTGTGATTGTATTTACGTAGCATACTTGTGATTGTGACAGAATAAAATAAATAAAAAAATCAGGTTCAGGTTCAATATGTAGATAAATAGGCGATATAATGATACTTTTCGGTCTTGTAAATTATGATCATTTCAGCCAAAACACGTCCACTGCTGGTAACAGGCCTCCCTCAAGTGTCGCTACATTGATTGGTCCTGTGCGTCTCGCATTCATAACCGCAACCTTCACCAGGTCAGCGGTACACCTTGACTAGGTAGACCGATATCTATAATACATATAAAAGAATAAGCTGACTGACTGACTGACATATCAACGCAGGGCCTAAACCAAAAGCTTGAAATTTGGCACAGGGGTTCCTTTTATAACGTAGGGGAGCACTAAGAAAGGATTTTTTGAAAATTCACCCCCTAGAACGGGGGTGCAAAGTTTTGTATGGAAAATCGTCATTTCATCCACGCGTGCGAAGCCGCGGACATCATTTAGTTGGTTATCTAAATAAGAAAAAATATTTTCTTTCATGTGCAATGAGTACTAAGTATGTCTATGTACCTATATAATTTATCAAACATAAAATACATTTAATGCCTGCCGGTATCAAATCAACGTGTTCTATTTGACCTAACCGCCTTTGTCGTATTTCACTTTGTGTGCGAAATTCCAGCTGCCCACAAGCCAATACGAATGCCGTGTAAACGCTGGTTTTTCTCAAAGGCAAATTGGGGACATAGAGCTGGCAACACAGCTCTCAATATTTGAACATGGAACCGAGTGACAGGCCTACCGATCACGATTGGATTTTAGAATCAGGCTTGAGAAGTTACAAATATTTAATTTCTGAATTTTGCATTGAAAATATTTCAAATTGGAACGTCATCATTTTGTCAGTTATGTTGAAGTGCCATTAGGGTGAGTTATCAACCGGCATGGATCCAGATTCCGAGCTGTTACCGAGAAATTCCTGATTGAAAAATCCAATTCTTAACGGGTCGTACTATTAACCTATTTTAAAAAGGGTTCATTTTTTTTTCAATCGTAAAATAGGGACAATATTTTATTAGAGATAATATCATGGTAGGGGGGGGGGGAGATTTTTTTAATTTTTTTGATTGGATATTTTCTTGGGTCACTTGTGTTTCATACTACCCATTATCAAGAGCGCAAATGCCTCTTATCCTGCAAGAAAAATGTTTTTATTTCAGCTGAACAAAATGGCAAAATGTGATCTCAGGAAATTAGATTTCAGCTCACCGTATTCAGAATATTAGAGAGAAAAAAGAAGTTAAATAAGTAAATTAAAGAATTGCCAAAGCAAAGGTTTCTTTTGAAACAACTTTTGGTAAAAGTTGTCTTCAAACGGAAAATACCTAGCAAAGGGCAAAACATACGGGAAATAAAATCTTGTAGACATTTTGTCTTAAATGTAAATTAAAATACCTAAAAAATACGTACACTTCCTAAGAAAGTAGATCCAGTTAGATATTCATCAACAGGTACATTACCTAATTGGTTGCCAACATATGGGTATTTGCTGTCATGTACAGACTAAAATGTGCTGTATATCATCGTACATCATTACATACATTATACATAAACTCATGCCTTTTCTTTTGGGGGTAAACAGAAACCACAGAACGCGTAGCAGGTGGTGCTACGATCCTTACATACTTCTTTTGCCCCAATCTATCAATAACAAAAAAAAATACATAAAAGACTACCAAATCAATTTTAATAGTTTAAAAGAATTAAAAAAAGAATAAGAAGAATAAAAGAGATCTATAAAACAATTTAATCAAATAACGTCACTGACTTTCCATTTATTAGAAAATCTGTCAAAGAAAGCTGACAGATTTATAAACTTATCAACTGTTCTGTTTAAACTAATAAAGTGTGAGAGACAGATGGGGAGTGACAGACATGATCAAATTATAAACATTTCAAGTTTCAATTACGTCACTTTTGAATCAAACAATCAAATAAATAAATCAACACAATATTAGAAATGGAAGTCCTCGTAAGAAAGGAAAAAATTTAATAAAATATTTTAAAGGAATAAACATTACGTTTCTTGTTGTATCTTCTCTATAGGAAACGACCAACCTAACGTACCTACATGTACCTACTATTCTTTGACGTATTATAAATACCCTAGTGGGCCTATGTCAAATAAAATATTTTGATAGATTTGATTTGGCAAAACTGGAAGTCAAGGTCTCGCATCCAGCGAAAAATATTGGATTCGTATTTCTTTTTATCAAATCAATAAAAATTGACGAAGATAAAACGCGTCAAAAATTTAAGTGGGGGTTGTGATGTCACCGACCGCTAAAAGAACCATACTAATATCTAAGAATATGACGTCACACAAGTTTTCAAAGCACTGTCTTCATTGTTTTTTATGTGAAAAAATATGTGACCAATATTTTTTGGAAATCTACCTGAGGGACTAATTAGATTTTTTTTGTTAACTACCCTATTTGTCCAGCCGTAGGATGAGGCAAGTTATCAGTAACTAATTATAAAAGAGTTTTACACCGTCTGTGGGCCTCTGGATTGGCAATATCACTCAGGTATGCTTCTTTCCTTTGAGATATTTTCTTTCACCGAACCAACTGACAAAAACAATACGCACATGAGTCAAAAAATTCAAAAGTATAATAATATTTCTTGGGTTCGAACTTGAGACATATCACTCCTTAACAAATGCAAATCTAATGTTATGTAATTACAGCAGAAACAGCTTGCAAAAATACTTTGCCCACAACTTAATCTAGAACAAAAAAAAAATTAAACAAATAAACTTTATATAAAGCCTCAAACACAAGTTCATAATAAAGCGCTTAGCGCATTATACTATGATTTATGTGAAACACACGCGATAATCACGTAAAAATGGCTGCCGGCGTATGGCGCGCGACATTGGAACTTCGCAATCCACGTCGTACAGCCAAGGTTAAGGTCAAATACAAGTGGGCACCCGGGGTGGAATGTTCTAGAGAATCGCTTTATAACAATTCCCATATCAAAGGAGAATATTTGCACGGTACCTTTATAATACTGCATTCGCGTGGAGTGCCAATTTTCGTGATTGAATTTAGAGTGGAAATGAAGTAAACAAAGCAACAATTGAAATATTTGCTTCGTGTAATTTTATTTAGCTAGTATAATATAAACAGCAATGAAACAGGTTCTTTAACATTTTAATGCTGGCTTTAAAAGTCGGTTGTTTACTAGATTTGTTGCTTCTGTAAGTAAGCGAAGCCTTTCGTAATTTATGTAGGTATATTTACAATAAAAATCGCAGCAAGTTTAACATCTAGATTCAATACGTAGCTAGACATATTGGAACACATGTCAAACAATTTACTCAAAACTAGGTATAACATAACATCACGCCTGTAATCCACGAAGAGTTAGGTAGAGGTGTAACTTATAGTACACCCATATTTCGACAGTTACGTTTAAGTCTAAGTAAGTATAAGAGAGAAGACTAACTGCAGTACTCAGAAATATTCTATGATTACTTAAGCCGTCACTTAGTAAAGATTTGCCAAGTAATCATTAAAGCTCTGTGGGTACGGCAGTAAGACGAGCCGAATGCCATCAACCGGGCATAAATTCAGACTCCGCGGCTTCTACTGAGAAAATCTCATGTTAGTGTTAAATAGAGATTCAACATTGAGACTTTTTTGCAAAACAGCTCAAACAAAAGTACTAGAAACTAGGTGGTATTTGTTATACCGTTACTGTTTATATACGACCCATCAACTGCACTCCCCCTAGACACATACAGGGTGTACTACACAGAGACACAGCCCAGTCGTCTTTCATTTAGAATTCCAGTTGCGAGAAGTACTGGCAAATCCTTTCAAGACAGAAACGTGCCCGCTGCAATATCCGACTAGTACTTTAACGGATACACTACATAGCGTTTGAAAACAGGCTGTAGATTGCATAACGCTAGATACACACTGCTGCATTTTCCCCGCTTATTTGAGTCCTCAAAGAATATGATTTTATGTTCTCTGCGCAGATTTCAGATTTCGTGCTGCGGAATATTAAGTTTGTGACGTCTGAGTAGCATTTTATGATATTTTGCCACTGAATATATCAATATTCTCAGTGTACTGCTGGCAAAATAGGCAATTTAGATTGCCTTTGTTAAGTATGCAGTGTATATTTTATTTTTTACACTTTAGGAAAGCTTACAGACTGTAAACTGTAAGTATAATAACAATTAATATAAGTAAATTGCTAATTCCAAGTAAGTAAGTGCAGTGCACTGCTGTAATTAGCTCAAAATTCTTTTTATTTAAAAACAAAGTAATAGTTTTCAGTTTGCTGTTTAACGAGATGAAACTAAGAACACCATTCCAATGTTGTTTTTTTTTTTAAAGGCCTTTTCGCCATACGAAACTTCTTGTCGTTTATAAACTCCTTGAGTGAGTTATCAAACCAGTATTTAGTATCGGAGTTATAATTTTTCTTGTGTAATAAACCAGAACTTTTTCCTTTTACGACTCGCCTATCACACGTTTATCCTACCTACGAGCCTTGATCCGTAGTTTTTAGGTTCCTTCTGATTTACTGCTTCACCGAGAAATGGTAAGCACAGAAAGCTCTCAGGTGAATTTATGATCTAGCAAGGTCTAGTTCTAGTCTCGGAGGTTTTCTATTGATCTGATAAGATAGGTAGGTCTGTTGCTATATTTTGATTTTGTACGCGACCGTTCACACTATGCTATAATATAATATATATATTACATCTCAAACGCGGGATGTAATATATACAGGGTGTAAATCAACCCTTCACACATACGTAAACCAAGAATTCTGTACATCCAACTAAGCACCCCTACGCAAAAAAAAATTGCTGGAAAATTACTTTTTTTTTTGGGGTCAAAAATTTCATTTTACGGTAAAACTCAATGGAGCACTCTTAAAACATTGTGCTAGTGGATGCTTTGAATAGTAAAAGGGTGATGGAGGTGATTTAAGTTAAGTTACAACCTGAAAAACTGTTATTTACAAAAACAGCTGTGCAAAATTTGGAACTTTGACTCCCAATATCTCCGTAACTAGAGGGTTCCCAGGTATCCTCGCGCGCCTGCATCAATGGCGCGCGGAGGCGCTGCGCCGGGGGGTCACTCCGCTGCCGCGGCAAATTGCTGCGCGGCGGACAGACCTCCGGTGCGATCTCATGGCGGCATGGAGACAGCGACTGTCGCAACCCCGTGCAGGGCACGCCACGATAGTGGCGGTAAGTCCCCTCTTTGAGGAGTGGCTTGAGAGGCGCCACGGCGCCCTCACCTTCCGTCTGACGCAGGTCCTCACCGGACACGGTTGTTTCGGGAGGTACCTGCACCGAATCAGGCGGGAGGAAACGCCCGGATGCCACCATTGCGAGGATCGGCCGGAGGACACGGTGGAGCACACAGTGGAGGTGTGCCCCGCTTGGGCGGAGCCCCGCCGTGTTCTCGTAGCGGCGATCGGCGGCGGCGACCTCTCGCGCCCGGCCCTGGTGCAAGCCATGGTCCGGGGCGAGGAGGAATGGGACGCCGTCGCCTCCTTCTGCGAAGCAGTGATGCTGGCGAAGGAGGTGGCGGAACGCGAGAGGGAGAGAACCTCTCGTCCCAGCCGCCGCGGGAGGCGCTCCGGGCGTCGGGGGTCCCGCGATGACCTCCGGCCACCGTAGACGCGGGCCTGTGGACGGTGAGTGATGGGCTAACTCGCCGTCCGTCCGTCTCACGACGAAAACACCTAGATACACTTTCCCTAACCCTTCGGAGAGTTATATAATGTTTTATTCATTTTAAATTGAAAGACCATCTAATATTTATTATTATTTGTAACTTGATTGATAAGCAAATTTATCTTGTTTGAAATGTTTACTCACAAACTCAATGGAAGTTGTTAACCGGCCGCTCTACATAGGCCTCGGAAATCTTATCAAGCCTTCAATGTTATTAAACCTTTACTTTATATATATCTAAAGGTAATCTCTAAAATAATTTTCTTCTCAAAGCCACCTATCATCACGATCTGTTTCCAATTTGACAAGCAAACTAAGTCGGAGCTCAGACAAATAATAAAAAGGGAAACTTAAAAACCTGAGATTTGTAAGACTAGTTTAAGGCAAAGCTCCAGGTGGCAATAAAATATCTCATTTTCTACAAGTTGCCCTTAGGAGGAGTTGCTCGAGTGGTGGGGTGCGTAGCAACAGGGGTGGAGTGGGGAGGTAGGAGCACGGGGGGAGGGGGGTGCGACGGCCGGTACGTGGGCGAGTCTGTAGTACTTGGTAGTACGAACGGCACGAGTCGCATCTACAGCGTGTTGTTGTTGTGTCTACATAGATTTGCGCAGGCGCGCCGCCCGCTACGTAACTACGTACCGATGTACGGAATACATGAACGACCTCGAACTCCACACCAAATATTGATAAGTCGTACTTAAGCTTTTATTCGTTCGTTTTCTATGTGTCTGGCTGAACTGTCACTGTTCTATAACACGTTTCGTCGGGATATGAGCTATTTCTTTGGTACCTTCAACTACGTACGCAAACTCGTGATGAAAGTCACGTCTTCACGTATGACTGGGGTTTTCTTGATTTGTTTATTACTTTATTCTGTTTTATACCTAGCTACGTTTGTACTACTTTACCGACCTGTGCTGAAGTTGGTAACTGTTTCATAACAATTTCACGAGTCACTTTGTTTATTTACATGACTGAAACCTACAAAACCCTCTTTGATATTACTACTAACTACGATTAATTTATACCGTGCCAGCAAAGTTTAAGGTTCAACGCAAATATTATTCAACATTAAAAGCTAAGTAAGTAGATTAATATTATCATTGTAAATCTACTGTGAAATTTGCCATAGAGAGATAATGGATACTTATCTCGCGGCAATAATTTATAAAATAATAATAACGCTTGGAACTACACGGAGGCACGTGAGGAGTAACAAAAACTTACCTTCGTCTTGATTACTTCCAAGAAGCACTTCAGTATTATGGAAATTGCCTTCCTTCATCATTGTGTCCGGGTCTTTGGGCAAAAACACGCCGTCCACAGTCGGCGCTGACGGGAATCCCAATATGCCAGTATAAGAATTCCATTGCTGTACTGATATAGTTTTTGCATCAACTCCACGCATACAGTCCATCACTAAGCTCGGATCAGCCGCAAGCAGGCTACTGTTGCAGTTACAATCATCCACTAAAACTTTCCCTATGTCTTGTGCTCTCTCTCCTGTCATCCAACTCCACGGAGCGTTTAACGTCCCCGATTGCAATATACCTCTTTTGAATAATCCCTTCATCTCCGGCGAAAGCATATGCAAACTTACGCTCCCACCGCCTGCCGACTCTCCAAACAAAGTTATCAATTCTGGGTCACCACCAAAAGCACGGGCATTATCTTTAATCCAACGAATAGCGAGTTGCTGATCCCATAAGCCCATATTTCCCGGAGCCTCTTCACTTCCCGGCGAGAAAAATTTATTCAAGTATAAAAATCCGAACGCCCCAACCCTATATTGCATAGATGCTACTATTACATCACTGGAAGAAGCCATTATGTCTGCTTTATACAGGTCGAGTGTAGCCGTGCCACTCATATAGCCGCCACCGTAAATCCACACTAGTATTGGCACTTTGGGCCTCTCCGTAAGAGGCTTATCTTGATGATGACGGACTCGTAAATGTTGAGGAACCCAAATGTTAAGATAGAGACAGTCTTCTGATATGTTTGTGTTTGGATTCCACATTTCCTCTCCCTCGAATCCGGGGAAGTATTCGTACCGTTCTTGATAGCAGCTGTTAGGCATCGCTGTTGCTTCAAGTACTCCATGCCACGGGTCGATGGGTACCGGTTTGCGGAATCTTAACGGTCCTAGAGGAGGCTTCGCGAATGGAATGCCGGTGAAGATATGTACCTCTCTACCCATAACTGTTTTAGCGTAGCCTTTGACGAGGCCACTTTTTGTTTCGACGATAAGGGGATCATTGTGAAAGTTCTTTGGTGCTTGGCTAGTGGTAGGGGTGGTTTGTGTGGTAGAGGTGGTGGTGTCGTGGTGGTTGGCCCATGACCGCGCTATGGCGCCGGACAGGAGGCAGCAGAGCAGGAGCTTGGTGAACACAATATTCGCGTTGCTGATCATCTCGAATATGTTTGTTCACACGAGCATTAACGAGACGTGACGGAGAACAATCTGAAGTAGTCCGCCAGTTTGATGAGATACTTATTGAAACACATTTCTAGTGACACTCGATATGCTGTTGTAGTCGTACCTGAAACAACAAAAAATGTTTAGTATAGAATACAATAGGTTATAGGATTTCGTTGCTGTCGGATAGCCCAAAATAATGTTCTTATAGTTAGAAGCAGAAAATAATATTAAGTATAAAATCCCAAAGATTTCATCCACCATTAAAATTATTATTGTTTCGACCTTTCCAATCGAAGTTGTATTAAAGTAAATAATAGTATACTGTTTATGGCGTCTTGAAAATTACATGGTTTCCATAATATATAGTTAATTTTACAAAATTACTAAGTAATACCGTTAAAATAACGTATCGTTTACAGCGCTTAAGGTTGCGCAGATTAATTAATTAGTCGGTACAGCGGGTGTAGAGTAACAACGCTTTAGGGATATCAAAGTTTATGCCTTTTAAAACTTACTCCTATGAAGTTGGTACTTAGAGTATCGATATTGTTGTTCGTAATAATACACTTTTTAACTGTTACTTGTCTTATAATTGACTAAGTTTCTAAACTGTTTTCAGTTCATCTCATTCAAATTCATTTTAAGCGGTGACGTTGGTTAATTTGTTTGAAGTAATCTCTATAGTGACTGATAAATACAAACACAACTAAATGCTTTTCGAAAGCTATACAAAATGCCAGTGAATAGGACCAGGATATTATGTATTATGGTATATTCATGATTTCTAGGTGGATAAAATTAAAAACAGACATATGTCTTTTAACACAGGGTCGAAGGTACATCCACTCGAACACGGTTACCACATACTCAATACTTGATTCTGAGCCCCCCCCATTCGAAATTTTTCACTGGTGTTTTTTTTTATCAGCTGATCCATACATTTTGACGGTGTGTTTATGTACACTTTTGTAAAAAACAACTGTTTAAAAAAAATATTAATAACGTTGGTTTGTTGCGGCCCCGACTTACGAACAGTAACTGCGGAACTCAGACATATTTAAGGATTACTTAAACCGTCACTAGGTAAGATTTGACATACTTTTGTATGACATAACTGTCGAAACCTTTACTAAGTGATGGCCTAAATAATTTACAATAAAGCTATCTGAGTGCGGCAATAAGTCGTGGGTAAAAACCCAGGCATGCGGATTTCTTTGTATAATTTATTTCATCACCACTGTTCACAAAGCGGTGCAGGAAAACATCGTGAGACAAGCAAACAATCAGAAGACATGTGACATCTACCAACCCGCACTGGGCACGCGTGGTTGTTTAAGCTCATCCCTCTTCTAGAGATGATGATGATAACACCTTGAAATATATGAATAGGGGTTTAGAACTGAACAGAATACTTTGTAACCGTTTAGATGTTCCTCCCTGTATCATTTATGCAAACATTTAGATGCGTATTAGAGTATGAAGGTTACATTAATGGCTGTTGGAAGATACTGAAATCCAAATAGACAACCCTTCTTAATCCCTTCAGTGTCGTAAAATACTACTAGGAACATAAAATGAATAGAGTAGACGTTACGAAATATCATCGCCGTAAATCTAAGGTCTAAACAAGTTTACACAAAAGAGATTGGACCAATTTTGCGAACATTAATTAATATGACTTTATCCGAATGACCAACAAAAATTTAAACATGACATTTACATCACGCTTGTAATTCCAAAAGAGTTAGGCAGTGGTGCACCCTTTAGTACACCAAAAATTCGAAATTATGTTTAATTACTATGTACCTAATGCCAACCAACGAGCACAAATCCAGATCCCGTGGCTGCTACTGAAAAAATCCTGATGGAAAAACCCAATAACACTTTGCCCGAGCTGAGAATAGAAATTAGGACCTCATGTTTAGCAGTCACACTTGCGACTATCAGACCAACAAAGCACTGATTTAAAGTAAAACAATTAACCGTTAGGTTCTAAATTAAATAACTAAAATCAGCCTATAAGTTTGTTATCAATGTCCCACAGTTGGGACACGAGTCCATGAAACGTAGTAGGCAATAACACACTACGCCAACCATTTGAGAATTCATGTCAATCACATGGCTTCCAATTTTGTTTTCAGAACATTTTCCTTCTAAAAGGGCTTCAGCAATTTGAGAGCCATTTTGAAAACCAATGAAGCTCTACAATTTAGCAAGTTTATCTCAAGTTTCAAAGCTTTGAAAAATAAACACATTGTAATCTAGGTAGTGTTGGAATATTTGGTCCAAAGAGCGGGAAGAGTATTAAATAAATGATTTGTAAAATAAGAATTAGAAAAAAGATGTTCATTGACAAGAGTGTTTATTTCAAGTAACTAGGCAATACATAAAGAAAAAATATAACTATGAAAACAAGTCTGCACAACAGAGGTTACTTATCTACAACAGGTAGCAACAAGTTTACCTCGCTGTACTCTTGACAACGCTACCTTTGGTTTATCTCAATAACTAGGGGTTAACAGTATAAATCGTTCGTTTTCGTTAAACCCTAGATTTGTATTCTCTCAACTCCAACGTCCTTCAATTTACCATTGAGCGACATAAATTGATTGAAGGGCGCTTGTACACAAAGACCCGATTTGGTTAACAGTAGAGTAGGGTTGATGTGTGGGGGTTGTTGGTCGAGAAAGTGGTTTGTCGTTGTTTGTAATTAAAATATCGATACGGGAATATTGCTGTGGACGCTTTAAGTAGATTTTTTGAGATATTTGGCTTCAATATTTTTATCTATCAGCCCATTTGAACTACGATCAAAGAACTGTGAATGTCATCACTGATAACTTTTGAACGTTGCCATGAGCTGATTGCGTTTAGTTTCATTGGTACAATTTGCACCTAATGCATTTTGATTTACTAATCTTCTTTATTGAATGAGCATCCTCAATATAAGCGCAGCTCGGCATCGCGATGCTTTTTTGGTTTTTTTTTTAAACGCCTTGTTAGGCCTCGCTCACGTCCACACTCACGAGGCTCGGCCTTACGAAGCCGCGCAGTTGTAATGGACGTGTCTTTAGATATGTACATCACTGAGAAGCAAAGGGCTATGTCAGACTCTTTTGATTAAAAGAGGCGATGGTTGGGGGGTAAAAATCGCTCACACGCTTTCGACCAACTAACGGCACGGCATGAACTTTTAACATATATTGTGGCCACTTCAAATTTGGCTCCTGTAACATAGGTCTATCACCTAGCGCAGGAGTCAGAGATTTCACACAATTTTGTAACCACGTTCTCGTGTAATAAAGATTATAATTGATTGATTGTTGTAGTTCAAGGTGGCGCTGCTTGTAAAGAAAAAATGCATCAACTTGTGTCAAACTTGGCATTTTTAGATTAAATTATGTGTTTTCCAAACTGCACAATTAAGTTGATGGAAGTATAATTATAGCTCATGCCATTATAAGAAGGGACGTTTTAAGACGTGAATTTCTCAGGCCAGCGTTTTGCATAGGTACGGAGGTGACCTAAAAAAAATTTTAGTATTTGTAACACTACTAGCACATTAGTAATATGTTAGTAGGGTATCCAATTAGTAACCAATATGTGATATATCATTATGTGTATTTGTGTATGTGAAGTTTAAATGTTTGTAAACGCACCCACGATACAGGAGAAATTCCTAGTGTGGGGCAACGTTTAAAAAAAAAGTATTACATCGATATTTCACTGATGTAACTAAAACTTAGTGGGTTACATAAGCTAATACCTAAGACTGTTATTTAATTGGTAGTTTGTCGACCTCGAATTTTCCAAAGGAAATTAAAAGAAAATACAACTGTGAAAGAAAAACCTTGATTCAGTTTACATAGTTAGCCTAACTTTAAAACTAAATACCCAGAGGGATTGCGTAGAAAGTAGGTAGACAAACAAATAAAATAAATGATCGATTCGTGGCCTGGTTTGAAGAAGGATCAAAATTAGGCAAACAAAGATATATTACTCCCCAACGTTACCTGAAGGGTTAGCCAGAAGTGTATTTGTTTTACACACACCGTTGACTGTAAATGTATTAAATCAATTCCAACCCGACTCACAGGGTGTTGACGGAGAATATTCACAGCAAAATTTCCGATACATTTTGGGTTGAATTCAGATGATCAATCAACTGACAGGCGATATTGATATTGTTAATCATGGACTGTACTATGCGACATTTGTCATGCAATATGTTACCTTGAAAAAAGCAGTGTGGACACAGTACAGGAATATTTATTTATCGTGTGGTTAGTGCTTTAGGTGAATATGACAAGCTAGCCCGCGTCAAGTCGTATAAGTATCAAGAATGCCTTTTTTTTGATAAAAAAGGCATTCTTGATACTTATACGACTTATAGTCAGTCAAGCGACTTTTTTTTTACCTATATGAACTGAGACGGTTGTATTGGTGATTGTAATCATTATTTCTCAGTAAATAGACTTTTGTTACTGCCGCGAAACCTATTTTATTTAACGTACGACTTGACACTGACCGGCAAATCGCAAAACACGTGAGAAAGTTCGAATTTCGCGGCTACCTTGTTACCGTCAACTTTAATAACCTGGTATCAAATTTCATATAATGCCCATAGTATTATGCCTATATACATGCCTTCGAGCAATAGCTCTCAGGCCTGATGTTTTCCTTCACCGAAGCAAGAATAATTATACACAACGCAAATGTATCCTACAAATCAGAGGTGCGTGTCTTGTGTTCGAACTCTGAATCTATGACTTGGCAGTCTAACGGTCACACCATTGCTGTAGCCACCGCTGTTTTTCGCTGTTTCTCGTTGGTTCTAAGCGCACCTGCCGAGCAAGTGTTATTGACACAAGTGTAATTGGGGTTTTTTCATCATGAATTTCTTAGTAGAAGCCACGGACTTCGAATTTATGTTGGTGATAATATTTTCGGGCCCTATTACATGAAACTTCAATATTAATTATGACGTGTGGGTGTAATATTAGGTACACCTCTGCCTAACCCTTCGAAGATTATACGCGTGAAGTTATGTCATGCAACATTGTATATCACGAACGAATCGAAGATGGGTAGCAAAACTGTGTTTACTTAAAACCATTAGCTGATTCTAAAACAAAAAGACTCGATATGTCGTGGAAAAGGTAAATCAATTACAATCAAATGTTCGCTCGTGAGTGGATTGTGGAGGTATTGACGCTATCTATGTGATGACTAGCAGGGCTGGCCCTCATTTACTTTATCGAAAACATTTCAAATAATGGAAAAGTGAAAAGTTTTAAATAGAAAACAAAAATTTAAACTGAGTGCAATAAATGGTTGGATAAGTGATATGATGGAGTTAAAACAGATATCTTTATATTTAAGAAGAAGGATTAAATGACAAGAATAAGAGAAATTGTTACGTAACCAAAATTGTATTTAATCCCAATTTAGATTGGTATAAGAGTAGAAGAAGACCAAAACTGGCTAAGTGCAAGTCGGACATGCACATGAAGGGTTCAGCACCGTCGTAGTAGGGACACCCCTTTAATTTGTATTATTTTTTGTCAAAGCAGCAGAAGAAAAACATATTTTGTGATAAGTTTGTTTTTCATAGTGTTGGTATGAATGACAAAGTTATATTTGCGGTTTTTTAAATGTGCTATATTATCTCAAAAACTATTGACTATATATCGTTCAAACCTGGTTTTGATGATTGGCAAAACATTACATTAGCCACGCCTAAGTGAAAAACAACGATGATTTCAAATCCCAAACAAAATACTAGAAAAACTTATTAAATAGAAGCACCTGAAGGAATGCTGATTGGCTAAAAAACTACTTACCGCGTAGACATATCTTCTGATACATTCACCATAAAAGATAACGTCGCTGAAGACGTTTGCCCCTAGTTGAACTTAGAAATGTACATACAGCATGAAAAGTAACTTATCTTTGTGCAGTTTTATAGGTAGTCTATGAATTCGAAATTGTTTTGTGTGTTGCTTTAGAATTGTTTTCTTTTTACTTTTTCTTCTTTTAAAAAACAATTCCCACACTGCAAACTGCTTTATCACCCACAAACAGCCAGATCCGGAACATTTATACAAATATTTATTCCGCCGTGTGGATATGAATGTTGGCACACAGATAGTTTAAACTAGAATTAACACAGAGGATACTTTTCATACCAAAAGTACGAAAAAAACTTCACGAACGACACCACGGCCTTAGGCTAGTAAATAATATTACTTACTACAAATATTTACCTTATTTTTGCTCCTAATTAAGACGATTGCAGTATTTGCAACCCTATTTATCTTACTGAGGCAAACCGGGAACATAGGCAAAAGAAATCACAAAAAGAACAACATACTTATGAATTGCAAATAAGATTTGCTTGAACCTGTTTCGAAAACTCGATCAATACAACTGGATTCCTTAACCGGATCCTCTGAACTTGAATACGAAGGTGATGCAATACGACAATTTAAGACATCTTGATTCTGATGCAGTTTGCGAAACAGGTTTGCCTGGGGCAAAGGATAAATGTGTCATCGATTGCTTCGATTTTGATTTAAAAATCTACTTCATACCGTAGTAGTCTATACGATAATCTCCTTTACATAAACTGGCGGTAAAAAATACAGCCACATTTCATACGGCGTATTAAAGTTTACAAATAAACTGAAACATTTTTAGCCGTAAAAAGCCGACATTTTTCTAGCGTTCATAACCGTGGTTCCACACGAAGAGCATAAACTGTTATATTAGGCGCCATACTGTAGCCAACACATCGTTACAACATTCAACAGATAGTCAATCGTGGGTTATTTTCTATTCACTTGGCTATGAGGTCGCGCTTATCCGCCGATCTCGGTCCCGATCGACTGATCATTATTTCATCGGCCGCTCCGATGGGCCGCAGGGGACATATAACCGTTGGCTGCGGGCACCGAACACGCCGAGTGAAAATAACGGCCCGTAGTAATATTTGTTTCATGGTGATTTTTATTGTCAACCCCTGTAATGAGAATTTGAATGGATTGCGGCTTTGGTCTACATAACGGCATGAAGTATCACGTTGGTTGCCCGGCTGACCTAATTTATAGCATTACCTACTAGCTGTTGCCAGCGGCTTCACCCGAGCTCGAAAATTAAACCCAAGGGAAAGTAAAATCGGGATAAAAACTATCCTATGTGTTAATCCAGATTATAAACTATCTGTGCGCCAAATTTTATCCATATCCGTATAGTACACACATCAAAAGTGTCTAGGGATCAAGCATTTTTATGCGGATTTCTTGAGATTGAGATGTGGCTTTGTAATAAATTTATGATTTTATAAATTTATATGGATCCTTTTTGGTGCATTTCATCATTTGAATCAGGAACTGTGAATCAAATTCGAGTAAAAGATGAAAATCAGCTGTCAATATTTTCCCTATAAAAACATACAACGCATTGAAGACATTATTAGTGCTACTGTTTCCCTACTACTGATTAAAACCAACGTTATTAAGGAGCGGCGACGTCATTTAAGCAGGGAAGAAATGCTCAGAGCCGTGGGAATGATAGAAGCTGGTTCCCGGCAACGTACTGTGGCTTTAGCTCTGAATACAAGTCAGAGTGTTATCAGTCGACTTTGGACACGTTACCGAAGCACTGGTACCGTGGCTGAGCGCCATGGAGGACGGTATCGCTGCACCACACGGAGACAAGACCGATACATTCAAATCTTAACTCGAAGAGCTCCAACAATAACCGCCATGATGTTAGCCGTGAGGCTTCATCACTCTTCAGGGAACTTAATTAGCGACCAAACAGTCAGAAACCGCTTGCATGAAGTGAACCTTCATTCCCGAAGACCGCTACGGGTACCACCTATAGCAATGCACAATCGTAGGATTCGATATCAATGGGCTCTTGAACACAGAAATTGGGCAGAAGAACAATGGCGTTTCGTGTGCTTTTCTGATGAGTCTCGTTTTGGTATGAGACCGGATACAAGACGTATACGACACTGGAGAACCCCTGGACGCCAACAGCGATTAAAATCCTGCCAGGAAGTCCATCCTTATAGTGGTGGAACCATCATGGTATGGGCGGGTATTTGGATCGGCGGAAGAACTGAGTTGATTTGGATCAGAGGCAACCTCAACGCTCAAATTTATGCTGAGACGATTGTATCAGACGTCATCGTTCCTCTACAAGTGCAAATCGGTCCCTTATTTCAGTTAATGCATGATAATGCACGACCGCACACCGCAAGAGTTGTAAGACGACTCGCCGCAGCTAACATCAATGTCCTGCCCTGGCCTGCTCAGTCGCCAGACTTGAACCCGATTGAGCATGCATGGGATATGCTACAGAGAAGAGCTCTGCCGAATATGGAGGGTATCCAGTCGCAAGAAGACCTTTTTTTGTTGTTGCAACGAACATGGGCGGCCATTCCACAGCGTGATTTGGATGAACTCATTTTGAGTATGCCAAACCGATGTTCTTGTGTTGTTAGTGTTCGCGGTAGAAACACGGATTATTAATTGTTTAAGTTACCCAATAAAATTTTAAAGAAAACTGTTATTTCAGTCTTTTTTTCAAACTTTAATGTTAGTGGTTCAAATGTCAAAAATCCCTTTATTAGGAAAATGGCAAATTTCTTTATTAATGCAAAGGTGACTTGGTTTATCGTTAATGTGACAAACGAAAACACTTTATTTGATGAATCCTTGAAGAAAATTTTAATTAATATCAATCAGGAGAAAAGTTATTGCAAAAATATATGTTGATCCCTAGACACTTTTGATGTGTGTAGTTTTTGCGTGAAAGAGTTACAAACATCCATCCATACATATAATACGTACATACTTACAAACTATCGAGTTTATAATATTAGTAGGATATCTAAGATTCATCTGCCTAGCCTTATTATACCGAACTATGTTGGGGTCGATGAATACGATACTCTGTGGTCAGAATGGTTGTCAGACTTTAAGGTCACTTGTAACGACTGTTACTGTTAGCCTGTGTCATCCCACTGCTGCGCAAAGGCCTCCCCTCATGACTTCCAAATGTTTAAATCCAGGGCCAATGTGGACCACTGGTCGTTGATTCTGTCCAGTTCGTCGCGCCATCTCCTGCGAGGTCTACCGCGTCACCCTCTAGCTGTGCCTTTGGGTCCCTGGCAGAGCCAGAAGGTGACGACGTGGTTATTTTGGCCCACGGCTCGTCGAGCATTTGGCAGACATGGCCGATATCGACGACCAAAGTTTTATATATGACTGGCGAAACAACAGCAATAACCTTTACGAAGCTAGCAGGAAACTCGGTACGTACTGTGTGGTCACCCATCCACGGAACAACCTAGACACGCACGGGTTAACCTCTCTTAAATAGCGCCCCGTGTGGCAGTTAATATTTAGCCAGGAGCTTCTCCTCAGCATGATATCTACGATTATGTCTGCCATTTTTCTTGCCTTTGTTTAAAAAAGTAAGGAAAGAAGAGCCTTTAGAAATGAACGTAGCAACAGCAAATCAGGGGCACGAAACAAAGGGTGATTAACAAAAAGGTATCATTTTGAGGGCCGCGATCGCAAACTTTGTTTTACGGAGCAGAAAAGGACGAAAAAGCTATTTGTCGAAGCTTCAGTAATTTGTAAACAAATGCCGGCTAATTACTACAAAGATTTGTAGGTAATATAGTAAGCAATGAATTTATACAGGTTGGTACTATATTTTCGTAAAGAAAATAAAATTTTTGTAAAGTAACTTTATATTCTACGGGTTACGTTTTTTGTTATATTTTTTGTTTTAAAAATACTCGTATACATAATATATACCGAGTGTAAATCAACCTTTCACACATACGTCAACCAAGCATTCTGTACATCAAACTAAGTTCCCCTACGCAAAAATTTTTGCTGGTAAACGACTTTTTTTTGGGGTCAAAAAAATATTTAACAGTAAAACTCAATGTAAAAGGATTATGGAGGTAATTTAAGTTAAGTTACAAAATTAAAAACTAGTATTTTTACAAAAACAGCTGTGCATAATTTGGAACTTTGACCCCCAATGGGTTCCCAGGTACCTACTTATGGTCTAGAACAAAAAAAAAATCGCAATGGCCCCACCATTGCGATCATTTTTTTGTGTTAAGGGTACATTTTTTTAAGGGTTTTTTTTTTATTTATTATTATTTATATATACATAATATATATACTGGTACAAACATTCTTGAAGCGTTATCAATTCATATTTTATAATATATTATTAATCTAGTGGTGACTGGCCTCGTTGGTCAAGTGGTCGCAAGCGGGACTGCTGTGTATGAGGGTCGATTCCCAGGTCGGGCAATGTGTTATTGGGTTTTTCAATCAGAAAGTTCTCAGTAACAGCCACTGTCTTGAACTGTGTCCGGTTGATGGCAAAAGGCCCCCGGTTACATAGGACTTAAACATACCTGGCAAAATGTGAATCTACTAATGAGCACAACTCTGCCTAACCCTTCGGGTACTTTAGGTGTGATTTTATGTGTATGTTAATAATGTAACGCCTCTATTAACGAATTTCTCACAAACCTAAACAGAAACAGGCATCTACCAGGAAAACATGTAGACAAGAGATTACAGTTCATACTACAGTGTTAATACCCAGTTGCACACCCGGATTGTTCTCCCATCCAATGGTGTAATCGCTTAGTCGGGTTTTACGACGGAAGTGTTTGTGTTGGCATACCCATATGAGAAGGGAACTAGGTGTCTGAAGATTCAAACATTTAGGGGTATTATTATGAAGAACCAGGAGGGTCTAAAGTACCATTTTGGAAAGTAGATCATAATAGAAAACTAAAATGACTTGGGTTTAAATTTTTGAAATGAAAGGTTCATTTTTAACGCAATTTATATTATGATCTGATAAAGTGGCCACCCTTACACGGTGTTAAGACACCCTGGTTCTCTCGACATCTTCCGACCAGACGGGTCTTGTGTCTATCTAGTTTGTTCCGTCACTTCTTCTTTCCAGCTAAAACATTAGGAAGTGCCGAAGGGTGGGCGTTTTGGGGGACTGTCTCTTGTAAATAAGTAGAGTAAAGTAAATTTTGACGTTCGAAAAGTGCTGATTATCAGCCTAATTTGAATAAATGACTTTTGATTTGATTTGATTTGAATAAAAGGTACTAAGTTAAGTATGTAGGCTGCCCGGTAGTTGTGATCGGGTTCTAAATCACAGATTACTTTAATTAAGCTATTCAGGATTTTTGTGTAAAAACCTTTTCCCAAAACATGGATAGCCTTAATACACTGCTAGTTAGATTTAACTCCCATATACAGGGTGTAAATTAACCCTTCACGCAAACGTCAACCAAGTATTCTGTACATCAAACTAAGTACCCCTACACAACATTTTTTGCTGGGAAACGACTTTTTTTTTGGGGTCAAAAATCACAATTTTACGGTTAAACTCAATGCAGCACTCTTAATACACTGTGCTAGTGGATGTTTTGAATAGTAGGTATACGGATCATAAAGTTATTACCTGAAAAACTAGTAGGTATTTGCAAAAACAGCTGTGAAAAATTTCGAACTTCGACCTCCAATATTTTCGTAACTAGGGGGTTCCCAGGTATGGTCTAGAACAAAAAAATGGTCGCAGTGATGGGGAAAACAAGTGCTCTTCGTTTGCGTTAAGGGTACTTTTACACCCTTTATAATAGGCGGAGACGAGCCTATAGTTAATCATCATCATTATAGCATCACATCATAGGTGTCCCTATTATAATAGTTGGTTAATCCCAGTTATTTCTAAGCCCCATATAATAGGCGGCGATCTTATTATCATAATCCGGACATGAGCCCTGACTCCTACTGCTACTGAAAAAATCCTTGTTGAAAATATTCCAATATCAATATTTGTATGGCCTACAGATAGTTGTTCAGGGTCTGGGCGTTTGTGTTTGTGAGTTTAAATGTTTGTAAACGCACCCACGATACAGGAGAAATTCCTAGTGTGGGGCAACATTAAAAAAAAAACAAATTTAAGCTAAAACCAGGAGTCGAACACAGAACCTCATGCTCTCGTAATTGTGACCAGAAGGCTAGCGAGACAGTCTTGCTATTGTTATTAATCGGACACAAATATGTATATACTACGGGATGCTACTGAGAATTCGTAATTAAAAAACCCAATAACACTTCGCCGAATCTCAACAGTAATTCATCACCGAGGCTGTCAAAAGAACTACCATCCGTAAATAAAAGTATTCGTTCGATAAACGGAACAGGCCATTAGAAACACAAACATTGTATTTTCAGCACTAGTGTGGTTATACAATTTGTTCAACCGACACAAAAACTATTCGTTTTACGTCGTACATTTCACCGGCGGCGCGCGGCGGCGCCAATAACACAAGTTTTCAATTCGAAACGAAATTCTATTGCTATTTATTTACAGCGAGTGAGTTGAATACAAAGAGCATGTTAACTTGTAAGGCAATCTACAAACGATAACTTGTAGGCCCAAGGCGGATGAGAAAACCATCTTATTCGGTTTTAGGTAAAAATTACCTTCATGAAGAAAAAGTTTTACAAGAAGTTTTACTTTTACTTGATCCTGCACTGAATCGATAATGATGTCAGTGTTTCCTTGAAGATATGTCAGGTCGTCCATATTGTAAGATGTAGCATTTTTCTGATCCTATTTTGTGTCAGTATTTTAAATTTTGTGTACTCAAAACTTTCGACATTTTTCTGATAAATAATTGAATAGCGCTTCCACAACTTTCGTGGTGAAGTTATTGGATTTACTTATACAACTCTTCAGCTATTAATGAACACTAAAAACGGGATACTTTTTTTGAGTTTATTTAGTACAGATTACTTGTTTCATTCTCTTGATTGCACTTGACATGCTGGTGATGCTTAGATACTAGTGATTCTGTTTAGAACATTAATTAATTTTGTAAAATTCACACAAATATAAAAAATGCGGTATTAACTTCGAATATGACCTAGCGATGACAGATACTTCTACCGTTACTTAATAAACGCTAGAGAAACGGAAAAGACTGCAGAAAAAAGCAAACGAACTAGCTCCTAAGTAGTATGTACGACTTCATTGAACTACAAGTCGTAGGCGCGACGCCTGGCATAAGAAGTCAGCTAAGTGATAATAGGTTTTTTATTGATCCTCTTCTGCTATTGTCATAAAGGTCATAAACGATTAAGTCAGTCAGTGAGGATAATGGCGCTGTTAACAGGCCAGGGTGCGCCAGGTGTAAGTACTTAGGTAGTTAATAAGAAGGTTTTATTTCTAAAGGTGGATACTGTCTTGATAGGGATTTGAGAAGATTCGTTTGATGACATAGAACCTGATAGCGGCCGCTTCCTTGACTTCGGTAGTAGGTTACTTTTTAGATTACTATCATTTAGGTTAGGTTAGTTGGTTTATTTAGTCATTATCTATCTGGGCTTTTCCTAGCTATATTGAAGTCTTCCAGTTTGGAGCGCCTGCCTTTCTGCACATCCCGTACAACACAACTTAGCAATTTATCTTGATAGATAAAAATTAGATATACATTTTATTGTGCATGCTGTGGTCTCCCGTAAGTAAAAAAGTACACATACGTGATACTTTTGTCGTCTGTTATTTATTTCACATGATCTGTGTACATACTTTGTAAAAAAAAAACAACTGAAATTAAATGTCAGATTCTAACATCGAAAACAATTAAATTGAGATAATCGTGACATGTTTGGTATCAAATGAAAGGTCTTGGTGAGCACATTATAAATAATGTATTTTATATTATAGTTTTAGTCAACATATAGGTACGTTTAGAATGTGTAATATAACATATTACTATAATAAAATATAATATTATTATTACGTATTTATTAAATAACACAAAAATAAAATGTAAATTAAAAAAAACTAAAACCTGACTACGCAATAAATCGCAGACTAATAAAACCACGGTCATAAAAGAAGAAAACAAGAAAATACTAACACCTTAAATTAATTTGAGTAAATAACTCAAAAATAAGTAAAAATATTATAGAGGCCTTGTTAAGGCTACTAGCAGCTGTCTTCTGTATCAATGAAAACGCCATGTAGGAGAGCAGCAAGTATCAGTAGCATGTGATTTCGGTTTTCCTCTATTATGATTTTATTTATTACTAGCGGACGTCACGCGGTTTCACCCGTAGTTCCCGTTCCCGTAGAAATACATGGATGAAAAGTAGCCTATGTCACCCGGGGATAGTGTAGCTTTCCAACGGTGTAAGAATTTTTCAAATCGGTCCAGTAGTTTTGGAGCCTATTCGTTACAAACAAACAAACAAACAAATCTTTCCTCTTTATGATATTAGTGTAGATTAAGTTATTTACTCAAATTAATTTAAGGTGTATTTTCTTGTTTACTTATTTTAAGAACGCGGTTTTATTAGTCTGCGATTTTCTGCGTGATCGGGTTTTAGTTTATTAAAATATCTTTTTTTTATTGAGCACCAGAAAAACCACGGTGGCCAATGATTTAATTATTTAAGATACATTAAACATTTTTTTATAATAAAAAAAACTAGGTAAGGCAATGCAGATGGCACAGTGTAAAAGGTCACCTTTTAACCTCAGAATTAATACAAATATTTGAGGTCTATCACAAATGTTTGTAAAGGTGATAGGGCCGGTTGCGGACAATGAATTAATGATGACGCGATCGGCACGGATCCCGGATCAGCTGATGGGTGCGACCTAGTTGTAGGTAAGACCTATGATGCTGTGCGAATCAATATTGTATTGGAATTTAAAATGTGGATGGCAGAGTCGGTTATTGATTGAATACTGGTTGTAACAGATCATCAAAGGTTTAACACAGTTTCAAAGATGAAGAAAAAATTACTTACGCAAACTACTATTTATTATAACTTTTGCATGGATAGTTGTAAGCAAACCTGTATATTTCATATTACGAAGTAGAAATAGAAAAACTTAGAAGCCGACTAACAAGAGATAAAACAGAAGAAACCCCGCAAGACTAAAGACCTCATGCAAAACGAAAACCACTTAAACTTGAACATTAAAGGTTGTGAATAAATTCCTTTCATGTATGACGGTAGCGCATATCAAAGTACGTTTGTAGAGATCAGTAGAGGCTTCCCTTGGGAGTAGCCCGCGCTCTAAATTAACTTAGAGTCACTATGTATGCAGACTATCGCGTCATCTAACGAGGTCCGAGACGACTCAGTACAAGTTTACCAAACGACAATGTGATGCTAACTTATAGCATACATCGCCGTTAAATTTTCGGGTCCTAAAGGAGCGAGTTCTGAGACCTCTTGTGAATAAACGTCTGCTATTATTACCGTCATCAAACTTTAAGCGAACTACGTATTATGTGGCCTTTCAGCTTTTCATGCGAGAATAATTTTTGGTCTAACTTCAAAGTCGAAACTAATCACGTTAATTGAAGTTTTACCCAAGTCATCGATTACGCAATTTCAATAAATCCCACTTTTATTAAACACGGTAGGTAGTTATCTATGATATTAAAACAAACAAGAATTTTGTGTCTGTCCAAAATTGATTCACTGTACATTTTATTATTCAACGTGATTTTATCAAGCAAGTATAATAATTCCATTTAAACTTAGTCGTCACGAAGTCTGTGAAACAAGCAAGCAGTGCCTTCCAAATATTTTTTCAACGTCGCGAAATGAACGAGCTCATTATTCAGTGTTGACTTCCAGTTTGATGGTTCTCTTTTTCGCTAAAAGTTCGCGTAATCCGTTTGGAGAATATCTCTTGCTTTACTTTTTATCATGTCCCATTTTTTTTGCTGTCTCTTATGTAAACAACTGTGCCAAAGAAAATGGTCTACCTGAAAATATTACTTTTCTTGTAAAATGTACTAAAAAATAATTATTGTAACCGTATTTCGAGAACATTTGAAAAACGAGTGTCGTAAAATTGATTTGTTGCTGCTCTACGTAACCGTTTCAAATGATATAAGTACGCAATTTTAAAAATGTTAATAAAATATTTTAATGCAAAATTATGATTTCTTTTTGAGCTTTTATGTTTCTTCAAATTACTTATCTTGAGATGAAAGTATATTTACAACTAAATTTACAATAAAATATTGAGCGAATATTTATTATTCATTTTTAAAATGTAAAGCCTTAACCAAGTTTACCATAACCTTAGTAACCAAAGCTTCAGTAACCCACCCAATGAAATCCAAAATCATCTTCACTTTACTTCAACGTACTCGCTAACCGCTATCGCGTTAGCTGGGTGCCCGCTATCTTATAGTGGGGAAAAGAGGTGGCCGGGGAGCGGGAGGCAAAGAAGAGGCCGGCGCGCGCCGCTCGATAAATCGATGTGGGTAATACAATGCTATGCGGTGGGACGGCCTTGGAAGCTTGCAGCCTGCAAGACACACCCCCGTTCTACTTTCAAGTTCATTACCAACGAGACGTCTTCACTCGGCAACGAATGAATATCATTTGACCTAATTAGTCAGTGACGCGTGATTACTGTTTGCTCCGGTAGGTGATTGGATCAAGTGCTCCCACGCGCTCGGCGCTTGAGTTGATGTGGCGTGGCTTTGGTGTTATGTCATTTGGGAATAGTTTCCACCACTTTGAAATACGGAGAATATTTTGCTACCAATTGGTTAGGAAGGGCGATTGTTTTGCAAGTTGGCCAATTATTTTGTTTCTCATTAATTATATTTTAGACCTCTTCGAACTGATATTTTTTGACAATCGAGAACTAGCTGTTATATTAAACTTTTAACCTAAACTCACCAACGGAAAATAATTGATATTAGTGTGCTTTTTCGACGTATTTTTTGTACCTTCATGTCGTTCAAAGAGCTTTTGAGTATAAATGTGCAAACTGTTGCATACAATTTACTACGAAAAGAATTCACAGCTTTAACGTCTTCATAAAATACGTCGAGATTTTATTCAACCCTAAACAACTCAGTCTTCAGTTTGAGTAAAATTAATAGCAGAAATAAAATAGTGTTCAGTGCTTTCTCTTAAAAGGAGCAAACGTTAACAAGTGAGCGGCCATTTGTAAACGTCTGAGCATCGTGACATTCTATAAATTGCAGCTTTCTTTGAAGCAGGTGGTATAAAATATTATCTAGAACTACTAAGTTTTAACTAGAACTTGAAAAGACATATTTTTTCATCATCATTATCACTATGTTGGAGTTGGCTTTTAACCTTATGCAGCAATATACCATGATTTTACATGAAGCGACTGCCAATCTCGTTTTCACGATCCAGTTAATACTGGATAATACGATGTCACTTTTTTTTTGTAGGGTTAAAAATCATCCAATGGCTACTCCCGCTCTGGGCGGAGCGCAAAAGAGTGTCAGACTTCTACTGATCAAAAGTCACCCATGTTCCTTCTAAGCCCTTTGTGTCCGGCGGTATCTTTTTCGATCAAACCGCAGCTTAATACGATACTCCTTGGTAAGACGCGTTGTCAAACAGCCGGGCCAACCGCTTGACGAGCTTTCCGAGACACGGAAAAAACTCAGAATGTAGGAACAGGTTGGTCACGTATCCACAGAGTAACCTAGACAAGCACGGCTTAACCTAAAGATCGACCCGAGCGGCTGGTATTATTCAGCCACAACCTCCTCAACAAACCTTATAATATTAGTTCATAGATATATAATATATATCTACGAGTAAAGTATGAAAGTATTTACTCTGCGGTACTCAGAGATATTAAACATATGATTACGTCTTAAGCCGTCACTAAGTAGAGATTTGAAATGCAAAACCTACAATAAACTGTTAAAATCTTTGCTAAAAGATGCCTTAAGTAATCATTAAACGTCTCTGAGTGCGGCAGTATAAAACATTTATACCGATACCTAAATGTAGGTCGCTTTTATTTAAATAAGCAGTGGGAAGGATGCTTGTCTACCTCTTGACATAATCCGTTAGTCGCTGCTTACGACATCTCCGGTACACGAGGGGTGGCCTTTTCTTAGCGAAACACGGCCATTTATGTAATACGCATTATGTAACTACTGTTTATTTTCTTGCTAGATTTTTCTCTATCTTTTGGCCGGCCTGAAAGTTTGACAATCAGTTAAGACTGATTGGTATTATACCGCATCAGGTTAGACTGGACTCCGACTCCAACATATTTGTGAAAAGGCTAGGCAGATGACATGATTAACATTGTAAGATTATGATAAGCTGGATAGTCACACAGTGAGTGTTAGACGGCCGTCGAAACCGAGGCAGGCCCAAGAAACGCTGGCGTGACGATCTGGACTCATTCTCAACAGATCGGACGGAGAAATCAATCAGCAAACTTGGAAAGCCATGGGGCAGGCGTTCGCCCTGCAGTGGGACAGCGTGGGCTGATCAATAAAAAATATAAGTTTGTACGTAATTATAGAGATGTGGATTCTTTTGATCTCTGATGACCAACTGGGTTACTTCACACTATAGCCGAGTGCTATATTCCTGGGATCTGTGTCGTTGACGCAAACCGAATCGAGGATAGAAGCTAGTGCTTTGTAACTTCGATTCTACTACATAACTCAACTTTTTCTTTTCAATGTTGAATATAATGTTTTGTACGTAACTTAATGCACATAATAAGGCAAATAAAATTAATTAATTTTATTAAACAAATCAACAGCACAAATATTGAAAATCAAAAGCTTTTGAAGACTATACCAAGATTAAGTAATAATTTTCTAAGGAAAATATTGCTTTATGAAAAGGCTTTCATAATTTTAAGAACAACCTATATAATACAAGAGCATGAAATCTTTTGATCCTCGCAAAAGCGCCTAATAACTACTTAAATCCTGCTAAGACCTTTTTGGAAATATAAAATCTTCCCTTGTATTAGGTAAACATATCTGAAAATGTCATATATATACGAGTAAAGGAAAGATATTTAAAATAATAATGTTCTCCTTTAAAGCGTTTTCTTGGCTCAATGCCAAAACCCGTTTTGCTTATAGAAAATGATGGCTCGTTGTTCGGTCCTTATCAATAATATGGCATTTACCATGTTTTACGAGTTGCGTTTGAGAAATTTTCATGCTTACTTTATGTTCTAATAGCTTTTACCCATGGACTCAGCTGTGTTTAGGTCAAAAGGTATCTTAAGAGAACTTTGTGTCTACCATAACATACCATGATCTACAAGTCAATGTATAAACTTTTTAGTTAGAGTGAACCTATAGAATCTGCATACAAAGTCTGTTTCGTTATCAAATGCGACAAAATGTAAAGTAAAAATCTACATTTAAATATATAATAGGTACACATAAATTTATATATGTAAAACTATGATATGAAATAAATAAAGTGAAAGAAACAAACGACAAACAATTACTGTTATAATATTTCAGGAATAAATTAAAACGCTGCCAACGAACCTTTGTTCCAACATTTACTTCTGTGGATAGAAGTTAATTAAAAATAAGTGCTGTACCGAGGGAGCAACTAAATAAATTTAAAAAAATTGATTTATGCATATGCTCGCTAACCGAGGCTCTGCTTTTAGCAAAAAGCAAAGCCTACCGCATGATGGAGGAGCAATGGGCAAAAATGATCACTCAGGGGATACAATATAGCAGGAAACGACAACGTGGTAGATGGTGGGATGAACTGGACTCTTTCTGAAAGGATTGGTCCAAATCGCACTAGATCGAGGGAAGTGGAGGGAGGGTTGAGAGGCCATCCGTCAGGGTTGTTATTGGCGCGGGTTGTTTACAAAGATGGTGGTAGAAGTCTGACACTCCCTTTCGCTCTGCCCAAGAGCGGGAACAAAAGGGTTGAGAGGCCTTTGCTTCGCAGTGGGACAATATTGGTTTATAATGATTGTTTTATTAAGCCAACCTGCAGCCTACTACGTTCCCACTAGTAAGACTGCTACCGGGCCTACTCCCACTCAATGAGAAAATAAAAATAAATAAAAAAGTTTATTTCAATTAAAATAGGCATTTCGATACAAAGTATTTAGAGATCACCTTTTAAGCAACGAATGTGCTAGTGTTAGGAGACTCCGCACTTCCACTTAACATTTTCTATGCCATTGAAATGAAGACAAAAACATGCAAAATCGCACTAATCACAATAATATTATAAAGGCGAAAGTTTGTGAGTGTGTGAGTGTGTATACATGCTTGTTACTTCTTCACGCAAAAACTATTGTTTGGATTTGGATGAAATTTGGTACACAGATAGTTTATATCCTGGATTAACAAATAGGATAGTTTTCATCCCGATTTTATATTCCCGTGGGTTGTAGCGGGTGAAGCCGCTGGCAACAGCTAGTTAAAAATAAAAACTAAAAGTGTGCCTTAAAATTATACAAGCGGCTTAAGGCTTATTCACTTGTCTCTGTAAGTGCATGAGGGACCGAAAACCGATCAACACTTTACCCGAACCAGCAGTAGCGGTCGGGTAAAGTGTTGTCCGGTTCTTCCATCAGGAATTTCTCAGTCACGGCACGGAATCTAGATATATGTCCAAGTATTTGTGCTAAGGTACCTAACCCTCTTTGTCATGGAACTTAAACATAACTGGTTAAATGTGAATGTATTCCAGATCCGGCAAAAGTGGTGGCACCTGGAAGCCAGTGCTGTGCTGTGGTCACTTCATCAGGAACCTGCTTGACGCAGTAACGACGTTCTAATTGTCAACTTTTTTGTTCCGTCCCGTTGTATTTAAAAACATTTATTTTGCTTTGTAAGTTTATCTTTATATATAGGTATAATTCTTCTGTACGTGTGTTTGTGAACTGAACTCCTCCTAAACGGCTGGACCGATTTGGATGAAACTTTCTGTGTGTTTTCAAGTGGATTCGAGAATAGTTTATATTTACAATTGGACCTGGCAGGTGGCGCTGCTGTCCGAGCAGGATGACGTCTGCGAGATCCGCTAGTTGTTTATTTTTTGGTGTCTAGTATGCACATAATTTATATTTGAAATCCTCCAGATTAGGGCAACAGTCTTGCCCTCACAAATTGGACCTTGAAATAATTGGCTTTATACCGATGTGCTATACGGCTCTGCATTAGTCTTTTGCGCATTATTAGGTGTGATGCTGTGTGATAAAATCCTTGTTCGACAGATCCTCATTAAAAAGCCAGAAAGTCACTTACCGACTTCTTCGTCGTCAAGATTAGTTTTATATACTTTTCAAAGTGTAAACAGAACGTGGTGTAGAAGTTTCAGTCCTAGACTCAAACCCATCTCACTGGCATATTGAGGATTATGTTTTCTTAAAAGAACTTTAATACATTTGCTTTTTACAGAACGCTAAGTAAGCACTTATAAATAATTCTGAAACTTTGTCATTATTTCACTTTTAAGTTGAATACTGTGGAACTACAAAGTATTTTTTGTGACTGCAAAAATTGTGATTTTCGTATTTTTTATTACATTTTACGGGTTTTATTACTTGAATATACGATAAATACGAGTATTTAAGCATTTATGCTGTTCTCGTAGTTATATTCAATTATGATAAATGTTTACGAGCATATTACTCCATACGAACACAACCTAAACTTAGAGACTTAGCAACTCTTTGATGCGATTGTTCGTGATTTAGTTTCGAAACTTGTTAAACAAAATAATTATGTATTCTTAAAACACAGTTTAAAACACATATTCATTTACAGTAGATCAATAAAGTTTGGCTTATTTGCACAATTTCAAGTTTTTAAGGACTTTGCAATCGTTCCTTTCCTTTTTCCTGAAGTTAACTTTACTTATATCAGTGTGTAGTTGAAAATCGTTTAAGTGTAAATAACATCAATAGCGTAGTGCACCAAAAAAGTCTAATTAGTACGTCAGGTAGATTTTCAAAAACTAATGGACACATATTTACAAGCATTAGGTTGCTTAGCTTGGGACTAGATGGCGTTGTGTGAAATGTCCAAGGATATTTATTTATTTATTTATTTATTTATATTTTTTTCTTTTTTCACTTAAACAAAAGACAAATACGATACAGCGCTTCGAAAAGTCACGACTTGGCGCGACTTTTCGAACGACGTCACAAAGTTAGTACATTTTTACTCACAAATAAAACGTGACAAAGATCATGAGAGGGGTCTCATGATCTTTGTCACGTTTTATTTTCGTTTTTTTTTTAATAATTTGATAAAACAAAAAACACGTATCCAATATTTTTCGATAATCTAACAGACGGACTAATTAGATTTTTTTGGTGAAAACCCTATTGTACACATGGACTGGTATAGTTTAGTTATTCGCATTTTGTAGCTAATATTATACGGTGTTTCAAATAATTCTATAGTCGTTTACGATTCCCAATGGAGGAAAGTCTGCAGACAGACAAATACAGTATTTGTAAAATACACAATACTAAAACCCAAAATGGTAATATTTGAACTTAGAATTGAGATATAATACATTCTCAAAAAATATGGCCCTTGTACGTCTTTTGGTTTAAATACTGATGCTGATGAAAAAAATACAGGACAATGAGTTTTATCACTTTGCGTAACATAAAATTAACAACAGCACAACCACATTCTCTTCCGCTTCACGATGGCATTCAAAACTCTTTAGTTAGTAACAAAAAAGAAGAGTACTACAGGTCCGAAAAATCTCAGAATTCATTTTTAAAAAAGGTGCCAAGTATGTTTCTAGGGTAAATGAATTTGCAAGTATACAGCACAACAATATTACGCTATCTGGCACACGACGAAAGTCACACCAACACCACAAAAAAATATATACTAAAAGCTCGCGACCAAGAGCTTTCAGTGTGAACATCTTCAGTGTTTCTCTAAGTAAAATAGAAAAAAAAACGTGTTTTATATATATATAAAAGCGGCCTCAAAGATACGACCTTTATTCAACATTATGTTTGATTATGTTTATTAAATCAATACACACTGATGCATCTGTCTCATCTTTTATTCATTTGGAATCCGATAGAAGTCTAGCCTATCCATTTACGATATCGTGTTTATTTACATTATTTACAGACTATAATTTACAGAACTATAACAGTAATAAAATATGTACGTACAAGTAACAAAAGGAGAAAAAAATTAAATCCGTCCAAAAATTCGACCATATCACTTTTAATAGGAGATTTCTCCACACGCTCAAGCTTCACCACACTTCTGCTCGCGCGATTACACGGTGCGCACAGTACAACCCGCGTGTGGCTGGTAATGGTAATACAGTTTTACCAACCACACGGGCGCCGGGCGTGCCGAGTGCAACGTGTAATCGCGCAGGCAAGACTGTGGTAAAGCTTGTGCGTGTGGTAGGCCCATAAGGATCAGCATTGCTATCGAATATGGAAATGATGCGAGACATTGGAAAGCAATTTAGGTGTTTCTAAATACCTAGCTTCGTAAACCCTGTAAATATATTTGATGATAAATAAATCTCTCTGTTGTAATATTTAACAAGCCGAAATGCAAGTCGACCGTTACGGTGTACCTACATAGTAAATTAAACCTCAAGCTCATGACTAAATAATAGGGATTACTGTGTCTCTCCTCGACTAATACCGTTTTTGTTAAAGTAAAATGGATTTTATTCACATAATAGGATGGAACTTTGAATCTATCTGACGATAAAGACGATATCTGTTCGTTATAATATCTTATTCCCTTAGGAACATGATACACGGTTCTGTAGCTCCAATGAATTATGTGTACTCAAATACTGTCATGTAATACTGTGCCTTAGTCTTTTGGGAGCAAAAATACCACTAACTATAACTATTTTATTTTATTTTTTTATTTTATTTTCTAGTAATATCAGTAGTATGTACCTACATTGCAACTCGTCATGTTTTTATTGAATGTCAAAAACAATACAGACAATATGAAAATATACGTGTCATTTGAATACAAAACCATTTGTTCAGTTTAAAATTACGGAAAAGTCAGCATAATTCAATTTATTTTCAACAACATTGATCGGTAGACATTTTGCCTGCGGCATAAACAAAAGCAATATATGCACATTGTGAAAATAACCATATTTGCATTTAGATCAGATATTTTGAGCTGGAAAAGTCCTTCAAAGCCTGACTTGGTTCGAAATAGCAGCAAGGCCGAGGCGACGAGGCCGCAACGTCATATACCTATATTTTAGTTAATAATACATCTTAGTTACCTTGCAGAGGCTGATAAATACTTCAAAAATACTTTATAATTACAAGGCTCCCCTCCTTATATGTAAAACTGTGGGTTACGTCACGTAGCGGCTCCATCGTGGTAGATACACTGCTTAGTATTTTCGTCCCGTTGTACGGGAATATAAAATTCGTATCACGATCTCTGTAGGGTCCTACTCACTGCTTATCTTAATACTATAACAGTCTCTTAAAGAAAATGTTTACTGAATACGAAAAGTAAATGATGCTTTTCTAGGTCGATGATGACAGATAGAGGGGCAGCGTGCAGCGTCGCAAATAAAAAGCTTTTAAAAAAATCCGAAAATATTGAACTGTGGTGTTATTCTGTCAAGTTTACTTGTATATTTGACGTGAAAATGGTTGAACGACACTTGGAGACACAGGAACGAGTAAAAAGTGAGTTCGGCGTTCAGTTTTTCAACACAATAGTCTCCTTTTCTAGTGAGCTGTACAACCACTTCACTCAGTAACAACAAAAGTCATTCGCGTCAAAAGCCTTTAAAATTGCGAGTTTCATGTTCGTTATTATATTTCAAGGAATTTTATGATATTCTCGCAAAAGGTATATTTGTTCAGTCAATTTCACAGTTCTTATTTGTTTGTTTTTCATTTTTTGTTGTTAGATTAACCTTGTCAAACCTTGTTTTGTTAATGTCAATTAACTTTTTGTACAATTTCCTATCTTTCTGTGCGTCTAAATTCCCATGTTAAAATGTTTCCTTTTACAGTAGCTAAGGGTCATAATTAGTGCTAAATCCAAGCTACAAGCAATATTCTGACTTTGGTCATTCCTTTATTTGATAAGTAATTATCTTTCTTCCCTTATAACACAATTTCAACACGAACAACATAATATTCGTCACTTGTATTCCGCAGAGGGACGTCAGTTCTCATGACAACTAAACATAACATAACATCACATCACATCTGTAATTCCTGAGGGGTTAGGCAGGGCAGGTGTCTAATAGTACACCCGGCTAACCCTTCGCACATTTCGCCAGATATGTTTAAGTCCCATGTCCTATGGGCAGAAATCTAAACTTCGATCCTGCTACTGAGAAAATCAATAAGCCGAAAGAGAAGTTGGCTGACTCGGTAATTGAACCCAGGCTCAGCAGTTGCTATTCATGAAGATGTCATGAAGCTTCTTGCCATTCTTCTCATGAGACCAAACCAACGCTTTGGAATCGGCAACTACAGTACACTGACAGTTATTATGCTTTGTGAGTGGGACTGTAGCTTAGTTTATTAGCTTATTAAAATTTAGTATTTGTTCGACTATTCAAAGAGCCTGTAACTGGCCTACTAAATGATTTTGATTTTGTTTGATTTTGATTCCGTTGACTCTACCTACCAGGCAGTCAGCTGATAACTTTTGGGGGTACACAGAACAGAGCGTAAAGTTTTTCATCCTACATAGATAAGGGACGATCATCCAGAGGCCACACGAGTGCTAACTGCCATGTGTAGTGGGCTACAACAGTTGTTGTCAGGTTCTTCTATGTAGTCCTAGTCACGAATAATTTTCACTGCGTGTTTTAGGATTTGATGACAGTTCTTCTTTTTAAGGTTTCGTACCTCAATAGGAAAATACGGAAACCTTATGGGATCTGTCTGTCCGACCATTCCCCCATATCTTAAAAAATACAAAAATTAGTTCAACACTTATAAATTACAGGAAAACCTATAAGCGCAATATTGGCACCTCGAAACAAAAAGTTATGGTAAATATCCCGTTTACATTAATTAAGAGCTCGTGGCTTAAGACCAGGCACTCTAAAATAATTTCCACGCAAGCTCCGCCCCATTCACCCCGCCACTCCGCGCTATGTGCTAGACGCTAGCACATCAGTAATAAAGTCGAATACCGCGTGCGCTCTTTGATCGCGTTCGAGCACGAAACTAAATGTCGTAAGTCTCAATTCTTATTTTGTTTATAACTAAAGTAGTAATTGATATGGAAAAAAAATATCTTGTGGCTGGATAGTAAACTATATTTTCTTACAGTGAACATTTATTTTAGACATAAAGGCGGAGCAATCTTGAGGAAAAATGTAATAATCGTTAAAAAATACATGATTTTCGAATAAAAAATGAATCGAGCGAATATGTAGCATATTCGCTCGATTCATTTTTTATTCGAAAATCATGTATTTTTTAACGATTATTACATTTTTTATCAATTACGTACTGTCTTGTACATGGAAAGAAAAAGATCCAATAAATCATATACTAAACTTCCATTTTGATTGTATGTACGACTGTTTCAGAATATTAATGCAGATTAACATAACATATAGGGAGCCTCCTCTTAATAAGAACTGCCACTCGGGTCGATCTTTAGGTTAAGCTGCGCTTGCCTAGGTCGATCTGTGGATGGGTGACTGCCCATTACATACCGAGTTTCCTCCGTGCCTCGGAAAGCACGTTAAGCTGTTGGTCCCGGGTGCCATATATAGATCTTTGGCAGTCGTTACGGGTAGTCAGTGACCTGAAAGTCTGACATCCAGGCTTACCAAAGGGTATCGTATTATCGCTCCATGTAAAATACTGGTATTCAGCTGCATCCGGTTGGACTGGAAGCCGACCCCAATATAGTTGGGAAAAGGCTAGGCAGATGATGACATTAATAATAGTAATGCCACTGACAATGTCAGTTTAAAAACTTATATAACCTATAAAGAAGGCTATGGTGGTAAAATAACATAGAAAATCTCTCAATATCGACTATATTGGTACGGAACCCTTTTTTTTTGGTTTGTGGAAAATCATCAAATAACCCCTTCCGCTCTTGGGCAGAGCGAAAGAGAGTGTCAGACTTCTAGTGATTAAAAACCACCCATATTCCTTCTTAGCCCTATATGTCGTGGCCGCGGTAACTTGTGAACGACCCGCAACCCGTGGTACAGAACCCTTCATTTGCAAGTCCGACTTGCACTTGGCCAATCTTTTTGTCATAGATGGTGCTGTAGTCATTTTTGTAGTGACGCTACAGTTTACTTTTTTTTTTTAAAGTGGTGAATGCACGCAAGATAGCAGCTTATTTCTACGATCCATGAATACTACTGATATTGAGGTTCCAATCTGTCTGTGTGCTTTTGGATATTTCCGATGGCCAAAATTGCTGGACCAATATTTAAATTCGATAATTGGTTTTACAGGATTTTCCCGCAAATTATTTATCGTTCGGAATTTTCTTCCTCAGCTCTTTAAGTCTCTAATTTTAGGTACCAATATAATATTTTCAAGATGATCAGTACATCTGAGGACCTAGACGAAGTGGTATTATTTTACCTGTTGTGGAGGTAACTAAAGTAAAGTATTTTTACATTAAAAACTAATATTTGAAATGATGAGAAAAATTAACTAACTAAAAGTTCCGTAGATATTGGAGTGAAATAAATATCGCTGTGCCAGGTGACAAGTGCCTTTTGGTTTTGTTAAGATTATTTTTGCAGGGCATTTTTTGCAAATAAAAAGAACCATAATCATTATCAACAGCCTATTAATGTTCCCGCTGCTGGGACACAGGCCTCTACTCTTTGAGGGAATGGGCTTTATAGGGCTGGGTCACGCGGGCTCAGTGCGGATTGGTAGATGTCGCAAGTCTTCGATTTTTTGGTCCTAGGACATGCTGGTTTCCTCACGATGTTTTCTTTCACCGTTTTTGATAGAAGTGATGATGAAATAAATTGCACAAAGTAATGCGTCTGCCTGGGTTCGAACCCACGACTTACTGTTCGTAATACGGGGCCGCCACCACTGGGCCACCACTACTCTCAAAAGAATAGCGATTTAAAAACAGTCTTACATTGCTGAAAAATTCCAAGCATAAACTCATGCAAACCGCAAAGGTTTTCGTGAGAAATGCGTTCTGTGTTTACTGTGCATAACTTGTGTTATGCTTTGAACAATAATTGTACATTCACTAATAAAGACAAGTAATCATGTACGCACACATTATAAATGAGAGTGACGCTGTATTACATGATGTATGGTGGTCTGTAAGTCTGTCTATCTGTTACCATTTCACGTAGTAACTGCTAAACTGATTTTAACGTATTTTACAAGCGTTTCCTACGTTACTTTGAAACACTATTCTGCGAAAATTGTTTCACCTAAAACTACACACCAATGCCTTCATACTGCGACGTTATGTTTGGTCTATGCCTTTTTTACCCGACTGCGGCGAAGCCCAATAGGAGGGTTATGTGTTTGGTGTGTATGTATGTATTTGTTCGATGTTTCGATACACCAAGAACCTTACTTTTGACTTTTGTTTCACCAACGTTTGTTTGTTCTATGTAACGTTACTTCGAAAATATTCAGACAACACAGTTATATGCCTTAATTTTGGCTTGGCGTTTTTTTTTGAAGCATTGGTAGTAATAACTGGCACTCGAGTCGATCTTTAGGTTAAATAACGCTTGCCTAGGTTAATCATCGAACAAAGAAGCAGAATAGTGTTTCGAAGTACACTTACGGGACCCATCTAAGGTAGACCATGATCAGCAGGGCTATTGCGTATCTTTTAAATGACAGTGGCTATCATATTGTCTGTCAATTAACTGTCAAATGGAACCATTTGACAGTTAATTGATGGACACTTTAAGATAGCCACTGACATTTAAAAGATACGCAATAGCCCTGCAGCAGGGCTATTGCGTATCTTTCAAATGACAGTGGCTAACCTATAGTGCCTATCAATTGCTGTCAAATGGTTCCATTTTGTACTAAACCATAACCAATTTGGCAGTTAATCCATGGACAATATGATAGCCACTGACACTGCTGGTTTAGGACAAATGGGCCATGTAGGTAAAAGGTTAAATGGGACTTAAATCTAACTGACAAACCGCGGTTTTCAGAGATATTTAATGATTACTTAAGCCGTCAGTTACTAACGATTTGACATACATTTGTATGAGAAACATGTCAAAACCTTTACTAAGTGGCGGCCTAAGTAATCATTAAAGCTCTCTGAGTACAGCATAAAATGTATGTGTATTCTGCCCCCTAGGACCGGCATATCAACCGGGTACAAATTTAGACTCCAGGGCTGCCACTGACAAATTCCTGAAGGGAAAATACAATAACAACTTTGCCTTTTTTTTGGTGCTCCCTTTCGCTCTATTGCAGAGTGAAAGGGAGTGTCAGACTTCTACTGACAAAAAACCACCCATGTGCTGAGGCCGCGGTATCTCTTACGAACAACCTGCAGCCTCGACGGGGCCCGTAGCCCCGATGGGACCCGCAGCCCCGACCGGTTATCAACATTGTCTTACCTACAAATCAAACCCAGCAGCAGTCGTGCTTACGACCTCTAGACCAACAAGACAGACATAAACTAAATTGTTAGTTGTAATCTACAGTACTACTGATAATTAGGGTAAAATATCCATTACAATAAGTAGGTAGGTACCCTAGTCTTTTCGATTAACAGTAAAGCAAGACTAAACACATTTTAATGCCAATATAATCGTTTTCATACCACTAGGTATGTGCCTACCGTTACCGCACAAAATGGCTTCGTAGTCGTAATTATATGTTTCTCGTGTTTCATTATGATTATCGGTTTTATGTTACTTTTTTGAGTATAATCATAATAAAGTTAATGTGATTGCTTTAATTTGTGTATCATGGGATAAGTAGGTAGGTATATGCTTTGGCTAATGCGTAAATATTCTACCAACACAAATTGTGTATCCATGCATCCTACTTCACACTAATATTTTAAACGCGTTTGTGAGTGTGTATGTTTGTTACTTCTTCACGTAAAAACTATTGAACGGATTTGGATAAAATTTGTTAGGTACACAGGTAGTTTATAAACTGGATTAAGTTTAGGTTAGGTTTAGGTTTAAAGATTTTATTTATTCTAAAAGAACATACATTGTTCACTTAACGAATTAATACATAAATAAAGTAATAATTAACACATAGGATACTTCTTATCATATGTATATCTTTGATCCCGTGGGACAATTTTTGAACTAAACAAAATCAAAAAATCAAATCAAAATCAAAATATTTTTTATTTCACATGGCCTACATGGGCACTTATAAAACGTCGGTAAAAAGGGGCACGGTTCGGTGCATTGGTCGATTCCTAAGGAGAAGAACCGGCAAGAAACTCCAAAGGTTACTCTTTCAATCTTTTAAAATCGTTTGGGTTAACAAGAAGGTATAATACACACATGAAGACCATGCAGATTAATGTCTGAGATGGTCTTTTGAAGAAAGCACCACACAGATTTGAGTGGACCCGTCCAGTCAGTGCAAGCATTTGTCAGTTGTCGTGAAGCTCGACTTATAACTCAAGGAGCTCAACGTCACGACGAACAACACCAAAGAAAGGACATTTGGGTGGGTCACTTAAAGTACTCAAACTGCCAGAAAATCACAACAATTAAAATTTAAGAAACACCCACATGGTCCTCATATTCAATATCAATTTTTTAAATATTTATCATATTGAATAATCATTTTACATTATTAAATGTCAAAATAAAAAAAAACACACAAAAAAAAATATATAAAATAAAATATTTAACAAGTAAATATTGGTCAAAAAAAAAAATATCATACTTAAAGTGAACAATGTCAGTGTATAAAAATAATCATAAAATGTCAAATTAACAAAAACGCACGCGAAGCCGTTGGCACAAGCTAGTTTATGATAATTATTACAAAATGTCGATTTTCTTGTCTGTGCGATCGCGTTGTTCATCTAAATTTTTCAGCCACTCCCTTTCGCTGAAGAAGACCGTTCAGTCAGTAAAGTTTAGTCAGTAGAAAGACTTTTAGAAGTCTTTCTACTGACTAAAAACCACCCATGTTCCTTCTTAGCCCTACATGTCAAGGTCGCGGTATCTCTTACAACATCCCGCAGCCCCGACGGGCCCTCCATGCCCTTCCATGTTGCTGACATCTCTTTGAGGCGCGCGTGGAACACAAACGCGCCGTCGACACGGCCTGGCGTCCTCATAAGGCGGACGGACGGCGAGCTAACCCATCACTCACCGTCCACAGGCCATCGTCTACGGTGGCCGGAAGCCGTTACGTGGCCTCCGACGCCCGGAGCGTCTCTGAGACGTGAGGTTCTCTCCCTCTAACGTTCCGCCACCTCCTTCGCTAGCATCACTGCTTCGCAGAAGGAGCCGACGGCGTCCCATTCCTCCTCGCCCCGGACCATGGCTTGCACCAGGGCCGGACGCGAGAGTAAGTGTACGAAAGACATACCGCGGCCTCGGCACAAGGGCTAAGAAGGAACATGGGTAGTTTTTAGTCAGTAGAAGTCTGACACTCTCTTTCGCTCTGCCCAAGAGCGGGACCCCGGTTATTTGATGATTTGGGAACCCCAAAAAAAAGAAAGGCTGGCCTGCATAAAAACTCTGACACCAGTTTAGACACTAACGACACGAGAAATAAGAAGAAGAATTCAAAAAGAAATCATGACATGAAATTACCTACCAAGTTGCCGGGAACTTAATCGCAAGTAATGAAACAAGCCCTTAGGTATGTGTTTATCCTTACATTAAAAATAAACATAGGTATAATAATATTGAAATTACGATGTTTAGTTACGTTGTAAATACCATTCAAACCGGCACGTGTAACTAATGTATAAAATAATCAGTTTGTTTATTTTTATTGCTTGCTTACAGACGAGTTGTTGTTGTTTTCTATGCTTTTAACATATTTTTTATTTTTTTATTTTGGTGGGTGGAAAATCTTCAAATAAAGGGGTTATTTGAAGATTTTTCACCCACCAAAATAAAATCATCATCATCATCATCATTTCAGCCAAAAAAACGTTCACTGCTGGACATAGGCCTCCCCCAGGTGTCGCCACATTAACTGGGAGCATGCATCTCGCATCCAGCGGGTCCCCGCAACCTTCACCAGGTCATCGGTCCACCTAGTGGGAGGTCTTCCAACGCAACGTCTTTCGGTTCGCGGTCGCCACTCCAGAACTTTTCGGGCCCATCGGCCATCCGTGGAAACCCATCTGGCGATTCTTCGGGCTACGTCGGGGTAGCCTTGATTCTCATGCAGATGTCCTCATTTCTGATTCGATCACGCAAGGAAACTCCAAGCATAGCCCTCTCCATTATTACCCTTTTTTTTTCTTTCTTTTTTGGCGTGTGGAAAATCATCAAATAACCCCCCTCCCTCTCTTGGGCAGAGCGAAAGGGAGTGTCAGACTTCTACTGACTAAAAACCACCCATGTTCCTTCTTAGCCCTCTATAATGTCGAGGCCGCGATAACTAGTGTACAACCCGCGGCCTCCATTATTACCCTTTGGGTGACTTTGAGCTTTCTGATGAGGCCCATTGTGAGCGACCACGTTTCGGTCCCGTATGTAATCACTGGCAACACACACTGGTCATAGACTTTCGTCTTGAGACACTGTGGTAAGTTGGACGAGAAGAGACCGCGTAACTTCCCGAACGCTGCCCAGCCGAGTCAGATTCGACGATTGACGTCTTTCTCGAATTTAGAACAACTTCGAGTACAGAATCCCCGATCATGATAGGAGTGGGTATTACATGAATATTCAACATAACCTTGGGTTTGTCCATGTTCATTTTAAGACCCACTCTTTCGGAAGCTCTACTAAGGTCATCGAGCATTGTACTGAGGTCTTCCATGGTATCAGCCATGACCACTATAGCGTCGGCAAACTGAAGGTGGGTAATGTACTCGCCGTTGACGTTGATGCCAAGTCCTCTCCAATCCAGAACCTTTAAGACATCCTCCAGTGCAGTGGTGAACAATTTTGGAGATATTATGTCTCCCTGTCTCACACCGCGCTGCAGAAGGATAGGTTCCGAGGTCCAAAACCACCCATGTTCCTTCTTAACCCTTATGCCGAGGCCGCGGTATCTCTTTCTAATAACCCGCAGCCCTGACGGGATGATAAAAATACTTGAAAGGACTTTTTCCTTTGGTCCGACATACACAAACGCATGACAAAAGACAAAGTAAGCTAACATGCGAAACAAACTACAGAGTTACGGATACTCCATAGGGATTCTGAGATTTTGAACACGTTACCCGCAACGGTGATGTTTCTGAAGCTTTTGCTAATTCAGGATAAAATTGAAGGTACGAAACTACGAGTATCACCAAACCGATGGGCAGACTCCATCAAATCTTTCACCTATATCCCTCTGGAAGAATGTGCTAAAGATAGGTAAGTCCCACAAACTACCAGGAGAACAGCTAAGAATAATATTATCAAAGAATAATAATATTAGCTGGATTAATTACAAAATAAGCTTTATAAAACTTCAAAATGCAAAATCTTAAGCAGGAAAATCAAATTCATAATCGCACAATTTACAACCGGTACCGTAAAACATTAAATAATACCGAACAAATAAATAGCGATAAAATTAACTAACGATACGGCTGTCGGTTATAAAGTCGACCTTGATAAATGTTTCCCTTGACATTAATAGGGGTGTTCAGTTTTGAGCTGTGGAGTTATACAGAATGACGCCGCCGCCCGTGACTTGTGTCGTGTAGTCACGACAATGGAACGCTTAATATGGTGTTAGTTACTACAATCGCAACATGATCGCAACACATGCGAACTAATGGGTAATTCCTACATCGCGCTATCAAAGTTATTCGCGACATTTGCCTATAATAGAAAATCCCGACTTACATTGTTGGGCAGTTAGCCATCCAGACACAACACCCGCCTGTCTGGTCGGAGGATCCTCCCTTTTCTATGGGGAATGAGGAACTCTTTACACCCTGTTCCTCAGACCCAGCAAAATTTCTTTTCAACAAACAATTGCGTCTGTCTGTTCGCGATTAATTCATAAACTACTATAATGCACCGATTTTCATGCTGTTTTCACCAATGGATGGAGTAATTTTCGAGGAAGGTTTATTTTTTTTTTCTTTTTTCAACCTCTAAGGAAGAAATTGGGAATGAAAGTTTGTTTGGATATTATTCGACATGCACGCGGGCGAAGCCACGGGCAAAAGCTAATTTAATATATATCAAAGTTTAGTTTTTATTGCACTTTAAAGTTATTACTTACATACAAACAAGGGAAAAAAAACCCGACTGAAAAGACTGAAAAGCAATTAACAAGCACATTTTAAATTAAACAAAACTTGGAAGCAGGCGGGGTCCATTCTATTTTCATTTCATAATTTAATATTCAAATGAACCCCGCCTGCTTCCAAGTTTTGCTTAATTTAAAATGTGCTTGTTATTTGCTTTTTAGTCTTTTCAGTCGGGTTTTTTAGTTTTTTAACTACTTTTTTTATTTCTAACTTTTTAGTTCTTTTGTGTTTGTTCTTGCGTTGGCCGTGTAAAATAAGAATAAGAATAAGAATAATTTATTTCTAAAAAAGTAGGTATTACAAAAATGTACATTTAGGTGCAGTAGTGTTATTTAGGTGCAGTAGTGTTATTTCTAAACAATTGTATAATTAGTGCTTATAAGTAATCTATAAGTAAAGTAATACTTTGCAGGTGATTTAACTTTTGTGTTTGTTTATAGAATTTGTGACTTTGAATTTATTTTAAACATATAAGTGTCATATATTTTTGTAATCTCCTTTTAAAACCCTTTATTTAGATACCCTACTCGATGGTAATCGATTTTTTTTATTTTTTCAAATCCACGATGTGGCCCCCAAAACCGCGAGTGTCACTGGCTACATTAAAATTAAAAAGAAAAGAAAATTGCGGATTTTGGGACCAATATAGCGTATATCAGAAAATTTAAAAAAATCCATTACCATCGAGTAGGGTATCAAAATGAAGGGTTTTTTTCAGGCGGGGTTTTTAGTTTTTTAACTACTTTTTTTAACAAAAGCCGTCACACCTTTTCGGAAGAAATGAAGAAATAATCATAATAGCTTTAACCATATTTATTTTATCGTCTGAGATGTTGCTATGTCAGAAGACACTAGCAATTTACATGCACAAAATATGTTCTCAAAATTGAGTTTTGATAAGAAAACCCAAAATCCTGATGATGGTTGACATTCATTCAAAAATGAAAGGTGTTATGTTAAGCACAAATTAATAACATGAAAGAATTCTTAGATCTGAAGATCGAAATCATTCTTCTAGTGTTTCTGCGACTTATTTGGTTGCCACGAAGCATGTCTTCTCCTCATCATGTGCCTAACTTTTTCAGTGGATTGGTTTCGGGTCGGCCTAAACTGAACGGCTTTTTCACAGGAAAATGCCGATGTACAGACATATTATAGACGTCTACATTTTGTATTGTCACAGAATACTGCCGTTGCGGACACGTGTGTTGATCTGCTAACATATAAAACATCAAACAAACAAACACAAACACATCTAAACATCTCTAGGTTTATACTAGGCAATTAAATCGCGCCCTAATTCTCACACAAAAAGCAGGGTGATGAATACAATACGCCTAACACAACAGGAGGGAAGAACAATACTCTTAGTATTGAAAGGCTATTCAATACTATAAATAAATAGGTTCCTATATACTTTTGTATTGTAGTACATTAAATCACATCTGTTTTGCTTAAACAACTGACATTCGCGACTCCCCTTTCCGCATACGAAGCAGTTCATGACTTCGTAAGTTTTTAATTTTTTTAGTTTAAGAAAGATCAATTACTAAAAACTAAATTGTATATTATTAAGCTTTTATTCTTAAAACGCTACATACTTTTTTCATCTAGATGGTGAGTGCAATCAGCCAAAAGTATTAGGTAGATGTTTTGTGCAGCGTGTCTGCCATCAGTGGATCAATACCCCCATATATCTTGCCTTCATTGATTACTCGAAAGCATTCGACAGTCTGACACACGATGCTATATTTGACGCTCTCTATAACTAAGAAGTTGATACCACCTACATCAATCTACTCCGTAACGTGTACATAAACAGCACTGCTTCAATTATGTTACAAACAGCCGGACCATCATTCCATATAGAAAAAGGCGTAAAGCAAGGAAATCCACTCTCACCTAAGCATTTCAACAGTGCTCTTGAAGAAGTTTTCAAAAAGCCAACGGCTAGTTGGGATAGAAGCGGTATCGAAATCGGAGGGGCTCAGTTAACAAACCTTCGCTTCGCTGACGACATTGTCGTATTCTCTTCCACAGTGGCAGAACTAGAGCGAATGTTAAACCAACTCAGTGATGCAAGCCTTGAGGTTGGACTGGCGATGAACATGTCGAAGACCAAACTCATGTCAAACACCACTAAGCATAAGATCAGCGTGAATGGTGAAGAATTGCAATATGTCCATGAATACATCTACTTGGGCCAGTTAGTCTCTTTCCAGTTCAGACAGGACAAGGAAGTCAGAAGACGAACTGGAAATGCCTGGAAGAGCTACTTTTATCACTAAAACGAAAAATCATGGACATGTGCATTCTTCCCATTCTGACTTATGGATTCCAGACTTGGTCTTTGACACAGATTCAAAAGTCCAAACTGAAGGTCAGCCAACGTGCGCAACGCGGATGGAGCGCAGCATTTTAAGCGTCAAACTATCCGACCGTGTACGCAACACAACACTGCGCTCCAAAACACAAATTGCTGACGTTGCTTACAAATTGTTGCTAAGCTTAAGTGGGACTGGACAGGCCACGTCTGCCGCGTGCCCTATGAGCTGTGGGCCAAAATAGACACTTTCTGGAGCCCTGACACAGTCAAAAGCCGTCGCGGTAGACCTCGTAGAAGATGGCGAGATGATCTGGACAAAACCAACGACCAGTGGTTCACATTGGCCTTAGATCGAAATAACTAAAAGTTATGGGGAGAGGCCCTTGCCCTGCAGTGGGATGATATAGGCTAACAGTAATAACAGAATCAGTAGTCTGATCAGTGAATCGAAAATAATTTTATGCTACTTTGCAGTGGTTATTAATATAATCGTCGTAAAATCGTCGTTTGAAATCGTTACCGTTTTCATACATCGCCATGTGCTTTAATTATAAACGCACAACGCGTCGCGCGACGCACCGCGTCTCTGTAAACGAGGCCTAAGTGTCGCCACATTGACCGTTCCCGTGCGTCTCGTATCCAGCGGATCCCCGCAACCTTCACCAGGTCGCAACTTTTTCTTCTTTAAAAGTCTAGAATTATGTTCATAAGTTGTATCGGTTTAACGTTGCTGTTTTAAATTATCTTTCTTCGACAAAAAGCCTAAGCCGGCCACGCGAATTAGATACTCATCGGTTACCTATTTATCTATATCTGGGGTCAAAATAAATTGAATTTTGTAAAATATAAACGATTACAACGAAAATATGGAGCACAGTGAAGCTTCCCATGCATGAATAAATTGGACTCATTTAAAATTTTGCATGTGATAATATAAGATATATAAGATAAATTCGTGAAACAATTAAGAATGAATGTGATTCATAAAAAATATGGTATTCGTTTTGACCAAAAACATCATTGTGGGAATGGATTTTTGGATTGTTTTTATTGACACAGCCGAAGGTTTTTACGATGTACCTATACGTCCAAAACATTAATTTATATTGTATCTCGTAGTTAAAGCTGTTTCAAACGCGATGGCTGAGCCTGAGGTTGTGGGTTCCATTCCCATGTTGGGCAAAGTGTTATTGTGTATTTCCATTAGGAATTTCTTAGTCGCAGCCAGGTAGTCCAGTCATTTTGGGCATTTTAAACCCCAATCTGCGGGAAGATTCCTAGCGGGCTGATTTTTTGTATTATAACCTTAAACGAAATATTCGCGAAAAACTGATTTTCGTAAACTTTTGACCTTGATAACTTCTTTAGCCGACACGATGTTAATGTCGATTTTTCACATGTTTATTACAATGCCGTAATAAAGGTATTATTCAAAAATTCAGCCCACTAGGATTTTTTCACTGGACTAAGGGAGTCTAGTGTTGTTCTCATTACATGGAATTTAAACTTAACTGGTGAAAAGTGGATACACTATTAGGTACACCTTTGCCTAACCCTCCGGGGGTCACGGCGTGGTGTTACTATGCTAATGAATTTCGTTAAATAGGGATGTTTACTGACTCAAAAAAAATGTGATTCTAATTAGTCCGTCTGTAAGATTAGGTATCGAAAAATATTGGATACGTATTTTTTGTGTTTTCAACTCAATAAAAATTTACGAAGATAAAACGCGTCAAAGATTTTAGTGGGGGTTGGTGACGTCACGGACCGCTAAAAAATGTCATACTAATGTCTTATAGTATGACGTCACACGAGTTTTTAAAGCACTGTATAGTCGTCATTGTTTGTTTACGTGAAAAAAGAAAAAAATTGTGTTCAATATTTTTTGGTATTCTAAATGACAGACTAATTAGATTTTTTTTGTTAACTACCCTATTATTACAATGTATCGTATTTACCAGTTGTCGTTTCACAATTTATTTCTTGTGCTTAAGTTCTCGAATCATAAATTAATCTACAAAACTATACAAAAGCACTCTAGAGAAACTGTTGTATAGTAAGATAATACTTGTACCTACATTCAAACTTGGAAAGCAGGTGTTTTTGAAAACTATCAAATAACATAACCTTTACTAAGGGCGCAAATAAATTGAAACACCTACGCTCTTATTGATACCTTGCCGAGATCAAATTTATACACCAACGACACGTTTTATACAAAAATAAGAAAATAAATAGGTTAACCTACTTTCAGGAAAGTCCAATATTGAATGAACGTTTTGCTGTTACAAAGATTTAAAGAAATTTCAGGAAAAACACGTGTTTTTCTACGTAAAAATCTTCATTGATACACCTACGTTAATTCTACTCCAGCAAGCATTTTATTTCATCCGAATATTTTACTTTCACTACGATCCACTAAAGAAACTAAATGAACCAAATACATTAATTCATTTGATTTACAAATAAAGGAAAACTAGGTCAGGCTTTTTTTTTGTTCTTACACTCTTTTTGAGAATCTTTCCATAATTATATTCAGCCAGTAAAAGACTAGATAAGTAAATAATTGGAAAGGGAGCTGACGTTGCGTGCCTATTATTATTATACCTTACCCAAGGAGGGCTCGCTATCAGACGATATACATGATAACAGAACATTTTCGATGATAGAATACAATTTCGCTTTTATCACTACAAATACAAATTACGACTTGATTTTAAATACACATTATTTATTTATCGTTTAGTTCTCTTTGTAAATAAATAGATTAAGTAGAAGTATCTACTTTACAAGATTCGATTAAGGCATTTAAATACATATTTCAAACAAAAAATAAGTCATTTTTTTTTTTTTTTAACTATTGCGTTTTTGTGCCTGTCGTCATACTTTGCACCTTACTATTGTATCGAGTCTGGATCTTCTAACCAACCTGACAGACAGATGTGTTGCTGGGGAGTTCGTTCCGCCACTTCTTCTTTCCAGCTAAAACACTAGGAAGTATCGAAGGGTGAGCGTTTTGGGGGACTGTCTCTTGTAAATAAGTAAAGTAAATTTTGACGATTGATAAATGCTGCACCTTACTATTGTATCGAGTCTGGATCTTCTAACCAACCTGACAGACAGATGTGTTGCTGGGGAGTTCGTTCCGCCACTTCTTCTTTCCAGCTAAAACACTAGGAAGTATCGAAGGGTGAGCGTTTTGGGGGACTGTCTCTTGTAAATAAGTAAAGTAAATTTTGACGATTGATAAATGCTGATTATAAGCTTAGTTTGAATAAATGAGTTTTGATTTTGATTTTCGTAGACGCGAAGGTATTGGATCATCTTCTGTCTTCTCCCTAACATTTTCTTTGTTGGAGTCGGTTCCCAAGCTAACCATATGCATCTGAATACCAGTATTTTAAATGAACTCACTGCTTATCTGACCTCCACAACCCTAGTTAGTATTGGGCAATATGATACACCTTGGTACAACTAAGACGGCTTAACCTTAACATGACTCGAGCGGGTGTCATTACGAGCTCCTCAAACTGTTTTTTTTTTTTATAATAAAGGACATTTTATTCTAAAATCTTTTGATTCGAAGTCATTACTCCTTACTTTATCACAGAATATGTTAACAAACTGCCGTTACAGGTCACATCCTTTGCTAATTTGAATGATTGAACGAATGACAGTGAAGAATAACATCAGTCAGAACTAGCCATCGTAAAAGTAGATCGCTCACTCACGCAAATAAGGCGACCGAGGCTACAGTGGCTCATAAAAGTAATAAATCACACTTAATTCTGACTCCCGGACCCACTCGTCCCAACCCCTCACTCGTGGACGGAATGCTTATTGAGTTCTTTTTATGTGGAAGACATCTTTTTTATTCTACGTACGTTTTCTAAGCAGCCAGACTCATCACAGACGCCCACTTTTCTATGAGATCAATTATATCTACCTGTATACGGCATTAAGTCTGTCTCTGTACTTTGTGCGTGAAGTGGAAAATAAGTCAATAAGTATTTATACACATAAATGAAATTGAACTCTCTCTGTTTGTAATTTACTTTGGACTAAAAGCATTTTTTTACCCGACTACGGCGAAGCCAAAAGGAAGGGTAATGAAATTGGCAGTCTATGTACGTATGTATGTATGTATGTTTGTTTGTTCCACCGTAGCGCCTATACTACTGAAGGTATTTTAATAAATGAGGTGTCAATAGATTTGTAAGAATAACGCGGGTGAAAAAGAAATATTAAAATTTATATAGCCTATGCTATATAAATTTTAATATTTCTTTTTATGACGGATTTCAAATGTCAAATTCTAAGGAAGAAAACAATTAAATTGAGATAATCATAACATGTTTGGTATCAAAAGAAAGGTCTTGGCGAGTACATTACAAATTTGTAATGTACATATTTATATGTATATTATCTTATAGTTCTAGTCAAGATATACGTTTAGATTGCGGTCAAACAGTACCTACTCGTGGTCTAGTCTGTGTTATTTACTCGTATTATGTAAATAACAAACCAACATTAAGTAGAATATTACATTATGAAAGTAACATATTATTAATTAATTTTTGAATAACACACAAAAATAAAATTCAAATAAAAAAATAAGTTTAAAAACTAAAACCCGACTATGAATAAAAACGAAGAAAAGAATTAAACAAGAAAAATCGTCTAGTAAGTAGATAATTTAATAAATTATAGTGGACAGTCGTAGTCGCATGCCACCTTGCTAATGGCAACTATCAGCTGACTTCTGTATCAATGAGAACGCCATGAAGGCGCATCAGGTATCAGTGGCATGCGACTACGGCTGTCCTCTATAATTTATCAAATTATCTACATAATAGATGATTTTTCTTGTTTAATTCTTTTCTGCGTTTTTATTCGTAGTCGGGTTTAAGTTTTTGAACTTATTTTTTTATTAAATTTTCTTTTGTCTATCTGGCAGTCTGTTTGTCTCCTGTACAGCTAGACCGATTGTTATATTACTTTTACTGGCAGATAGCTAATGGTTTTATGGGATAATTTAGGTTGGCTTTTATTTAAGAATAAAATTAGGTTTCCCCCTTGAAATTGTCGACAAAATCCGATTCAAATGGAAGATTTTTTTTTTATTACTTCACGCGGTCAAAGGTCACGGGAATTAGTTAATAATACTCACTAAAACAATCCCATATAATTTTCATTCATATCCTTCTCAAGATTACATGTTTTAAACATGTAGGATAGAGGCGCACTATAACTACAAACCTTTTCACGTAAATGAGCCACTTAAGCAGAGTTCGTCGGCGAGTTAATACTTCTTCATAAGAAACCTCGAAAAGCCCTGAGGGAATCGTTCGGAATCTATCACCATTTTACGTAATCTCGAGGTTCGCGTTCAGTTCGAGTAATCATCGCCCAGCATCACCTGACCCCTCTTCTCACACCACGTCTTGCTTCCTATTTCTTCTTACGAGGGGTCAGGTAATTTTGGCCACTGACTACTTTTTGGAGCGTGGGCGGGAACTTCGGTTTTTGGAACTTCACCTGACGCAAGATTGACTTTTACAGGGTATTTGCTAGAACAAAGGATATTGGGATTTTATGTAACTTCTGCTTTTGTATTGTAAATCAGTGGGCTCAGCCTGATTCAGAAAAAATAAATCTTTTAGAAAAAGGATAGGACTCTTTCTCGGTATTACATAATAAATAGGATTAGGGAAATTGAAATGACGAAAATCGGTTAAAATGGCAGCATATTTTGGGTGTCATCTGAAAACGATCCCGTTGACAAATATGTCTGATTTCAATTTGTCGCTTAATATGACAGTGGATCCATTATTTAAAAAAAATAAATGTGCTAAATGATGTTACTGGCGTCGGCTGTTCTATCTACACTTATATTATAAAGAGAAAAGATATGTGAAAATAATATTAATAAATGAATCTATCCTTTACGAAGCGGCCAACTAAGCCTTCTGTATATCAAACTAAGTAACTCAACGCAAAATATATTGTTGAGGTTTTTTTTTTGCTTTACGTTAGCACTAAAAACATTGTGCTGATAAAGGAATTGCATAGTACGTGGGTCGTGGATGTATTAAAAAAAGTAAGCTTATAACTTGTGAAAAAGTAGCAAATTTGTCCCCTAATATTTTCGTAACTATAAGGTTCCCATGTATGGTCTACTTAGAACAAAAATAATAATCGCCTTTCGGCTTTGTAAGGGTACTTTTACACCCGAAAGGGCCGACGCCTGTCGGGGCTGCGGGTAGTCCTCTGGTTATCGCGGCCCCGACATAGAGGGCGAAGAAGGAACATGGGTGGTTTTTAGTCAGTAGAAGTCTGACACTCCCTTTCGCTCTGCCCAAGAGCGGGAGGGGTTATTCGATGATTTTACACCCACCAAAAAAAAAAAAAAAAAAAGGGTACTTTTACACCGATTATGTGTATTAGTTCGTCACTTTTCCAGTTGGGAATTTTCTTGTGTTTTTTAAATTATAAACAAGCAATTAATAAACCAAATACACATAGCCCGCTTTATTAATTTATCGCTTTGAAACTGTAAGTAATTAATTTACATGTCGCTGTCACCTCGTAAAGCGTCCATTATATCAACTTGATTATTATGCTAACTAATCACTGTGTTAGTACCTATGTGTCGCTTACTATGTGATAATTTATGACTGATACGATAATTGACTTTCGTTTGTTGCGATATTTTAATTAAAATTCGCACTATGAAGGTAATTTATGAGCCTGTATTTGAAGAGTTGCTTAGTTGAAATGAAACCGGGCTGGTCACATCTGCCGCATGTCGGAGGAGTGAACCACTCAGTGAATACAAAAAAGCACGAAACGACAACGCGGCAGGCCCAGAAGGAGATGGCGGGATGAGCTGGACTCCTTCTCAAAGGATTGGCCTGTTATTGCACTAGATTGCGAAAAGTGGAAAGAGGGACGGGAGCCCTTGCCCTGCAGTGGGATAATATATGCTTATAATAAAAATATTTGAAGAGTAGGTAATGATAATGTGTTGAAGTAAATAAAACAATTATAAGTTGAAAAAAATTAATACTAGTTAGTCTTAAGGTACTCGTTTCGTTTATTATAGTAATGGAGAATAAACATCAAAGCCGTAAGCGAACATTCACACGTAGGTTCCAAAATGGACTCTATGTCACCAGTACGGCAACTAAACGCTATAAAAAATATTATAAGTACCGTCTATGTTCTTCCTATACATTCAGTAAATGGCTGTTATTTTGAAATTTTATTTGTGTAGATGAAGGATGAGAGTTATTAATATTTCATTTATTTCGTGTAAAAAATCTCATCTCTCTCATCATGTAAAAAAAATCTTCTACAAAAATCTGTTATGTTATTGATTTACCAGCCAACAGCGACATCACCAGCTACCTAACAACCAATTCTAAAAGTTTTCCAGACAAAAAGAACGACGGTGACATTTTAACTTCCAACTTTACAATCACGGGCCAATTTATTAACTTCTGGAACTTTTTAAAGGTCAGTGACTTGACTCGTTCCTATTTAACGTTGCGTTGTGGCTTATACTACTTTCATTTGACTTTGTTACTGTAATTTAAATAATAATAAGTTACTTAGGTTCCTGTGACTACACACCTATGACGACACGGTTGGCGCAGTGGTTGAGCGATTGACTGCTGCGCAGCATGTCGCGGGTTCGATTCCCGCACGGAACAAATATTTGTACGACCTACAAGTATTTGTTCCGAGTCTGGGTGTTTTTCTATCTATAATATGTATGTATTTACAAAAAAAAAATGTATATAAGTAGTTTATCAGCCATCTCGTTACCATAACACAAGCATACCACACCATAGCTACCATACCATAGCTAGGTTGCTTAGCTTGGGACTAGATGGCGTTGTGTGAAATGTCCAAGGATATTTATTTATTTATTTATTTATTTATTCCTATAAGAATACTGAAATGTAGTATTTTTTTTGTTGTAATCTTTTGAGTCTTTTGCTAACTCTCTGCTTTCGTCGAGAAATTCGGAAGAGCCTTTGTCTGTGGTCAAAAGCTCCCTATTGATACTGCTAAGTTGGACACAATTTTAAATCGCCTTCTCACTGCCTTTGCACCCATTCTAATCGGGGTTGGCAAGTTTTCGACTCTAGACAGAGGGTCAGACTTCACAGCATCAGTTACTCCTTTCTCTTTAATTTCATTCCTCACACAATTACGAGTAGTTCATCTTTTCTTTGGCCCTCCTCTCCCTCTACATCCGTCTACATTAATACCCATCACTTTTTTTTGTTGAAAGCAATGTATGTTAGCAAAAAAAGGTTTAGTCACGCCATTTGAACTGCAATAAAAACTCTATTTTACAGGAAATAGAACATAATTTTAGTGTTGGTGTATTTTGATAAGTACCTAAACTGTACCTAAATTACAACGCATCCCGTCTAAAAATACAACGAACGAGAACATTCATAAATATTGTATCTAACACACTCACGAATCGTAAGCGTAACATACTAAATCGCGTAATACAAAAGCTACCTTCATGTTTTACATCACAATATTTATTATTTACGTGAAAGAGGCTTATTCTGATCTCAAGTGCGTCTAATTTCCAAAACTTTTTATTTCTTTTCCATCATTTTCACAAAATGTTTTAAACTCGCTTTGAGAGGATGATTGCCACTGTCAAGCGAGTAGGAAACTTTCAGGGGCACAAAAGAAAAATTAAATTATTTTTTTCTGTTTGGGTATCATTTATATCTTGGGCATTTTCTCGCTGACGACCTTAAGGACAATGTTGATATTGAAAGGGAGCGTAGGGCTCTGGCGGTCCGAGGTAACATGTTGGCCCGAAGATTCGCCCGGTGTAGCACGTTAGTGAGAATAACACTGTTTAAGGCATATTGCCAGTGCTTCTACACGGGGAATCTTTGGATCAACTATACCAAAAGAACGTTGGATGACCTACGCGTACAATATAACAACATTTTTAGGATGCTGTTGGGACTGCCGCGATGGTGCAGTGCTTCGACTATGTTTGCGCAAAACCGAACTGACGGCTTCCACGCCGTCATTCGCAAGAAAACTGCGTCGTTGTTGTCAAGGTTGCGAGCGAGTGGCAACAGTATCCTAAAAACTGTGGCGGAGAGTGTCGACTCTCCGATCATTAAAAGTTTTGTGAGAAGGACAATCACTGAACATTAGTTTGGGGATGTCCTTTTCACAATACTATTAAGTCTGTGTTTTCTGTTAGATTTTAACTACTAACACTAGATATAAGTTGTTTTATTAATTACTAACACAATGGATCACGTTGTCTGAATATCAATAAATTATTATTATTATTATTTATCTAAGTATGCTTTCTAAACGTAACTTTTATTGAGATAGTAACTTTTTGTTCTGAAATTAATTATAACCTAACCTAGTAACCTAAGGTTTAATTTATCTACACTAATATTATAAAGTGGAAAGATTTGTTTGTTTGTTTATAACGAATAGGCTCCGAAACTAATGAACCGATTTGAAAGATTCTTTCACCGTTGGGAAGCTACACTATCCCCGAGTGACATATGCTACTTTTTATCCCCGTATTCCCACGGGAACGGGAACTATGTGGGTGAAACCACGTGACGTCCGCTAGTTTACAATATTTTATTTACTACTGGGGTTATTGACACTGAATATGATGTTGATTTTATAATTAAAACACTGATGGTTTTACTCATTTTAGTGCATTTATTTTCGATACTTCTTCATTCTGTATGCAAAATTGAGTAAAATTCAGTTGGTCGCAAATACCGCTTTTAATATTAATCCTTGTGTGTGTGGAATCCCGAAAAACATGCCCAGTGAAGGCTTTCCATTAATGAGTTTATGAAGATATCGATTCAACAGAAGCTTTGTTGAAATTATAGTAACATACAAAAATATGTTTCATCTGCACAATGAAATGCGAAAGAACAAAGTTGTTGTTACATGAAAGAATATCATATTTTTCAACTTTTTTTTTGAGTGTGAGAATCTATTAAATAACTCCTCCCGCTCCTCTGGGCAGAGCGGTAGGGAGAGTCAGACTTCTACTAACTAAAACCCATCCATGTTCCATCTTAGCCCTTTGTGTCGAGGCCGCGGTAGCTGATTTATTCTTAAGTTGATTACTTGGTAAATAGAATTTTTTCGACTTACTTATCCTTCATGGTACTTAAATCTAAAACCTTAATACATACTGGCAACGAAAGACATTTTGAATAGAAATGTGTATTTTCATGGGTTTTTTTGGCATCTCATGCGCCATTATTTTATTTTCTTGCATCATTGCAGCCAGTAGCTAACCTAAACCTACCTGCATACATAAATATTGAAAATCGAAGTGGTTTTCTAAGCAAAGTTAACCTTCAAACTTATTTTAAAATCATTTAATGGCTAGAAAACTTCAACCAACTTCCTGTAAGTTTATTTTCTTTGCAAGCAACATCACTTCGAACTGTGCACACTAAAATTGGTCGTACTTAAACGGCTTTATTTTTGTAATATGCATGCATCGAAGGATAATTTTTAATTAGTTTTTATGTGGTTATATTTTCTGATATAGATATAAACTAAACTTTGTAAGTGCACCAGAGAAAGTTGAGTTTCTGTGTTACCGTATTGTAAAAAAGCCATTCTTTCCAACTCTACTGTTACATAATCTTCGCCAATTCAGCTTGCCTTCGAACTTCCTCAGAACGAGTGGGCGTTGTACGCGATCATCCATTTTGTGTTTAAGCGAATTGACTGCCGCGTAAAGTCATTGAACCCTAAAAGAGGCATTTTTCATTTTTCTCTTTGTGACATTATCATGGACGCTGTGCCCAATCACCTGGCAAAATCCTGTACCCATCCCTTACTTTTACTACGTCACTGGTAAGAAATGGGGACGTTTTATTATTAGACGTTAGACATTGTCCTAATAACGATAAAATAGCACACTTCAACCAACTTATCTGTGCAGGCGGGAAATAATAGAATTAAAATTAAAAAAACTACCAAGTTAGACGAATCGATGGATTTTTGCTTGACAAGCAGCAACACTTTGAACCGCGCACTTTAATGTGCTTATAGTATGTTTTCAATACCAAAATGGCCGACTACCTTTTTGTTTTTTTTATCTTTTAGTTTTTCAAGACGGAAAGTTTTCCGAATACAGTAAAAAAAAAGTCAAAAAAGTCTATCAGCTTCTAAAAAGTATGAACTGTTTCACTTTCCAACGAGTGGAAACAATAAAATGTACGCTATACTACATCAACTGGTGTCCACTGCTAAAACAAACAGTTGTTAGGAAATCCTGCCATAACCACACAGTTTTTAATAGAACAGCCAACAATTACGTTGAAAACAAAAGACTGCCGCTCGTAAATGGCTAATGCTCTCTTTGTTTGGTACCAGTTAACAAACTTGTCATAAAGTAATGAAAAATGCATTCCCCACGCGTCTATTTAACTATGTATATTTCCTCGGGGCTTAGTCGGTTAACCGAAACACGTTTGAAACTTCCTTGAGTATTTCCTGGGGAACGTCAAGGAGAATTTGAGACACACACAAAATACGTCCAAAGAGTTTGTGCTTTAATTATATATCGTTGTAGCAACCACATCCTATTTGGTTCTATGAATTTTTTTTTTCTTCTTTTATTTTGAATTTTGCCGGACTTGACGTCAAGATAAAAAGTGATAATATTATATTTTATTGGTTTGTAATTAAATGTCTATATTTAGGTTCCTACCCACGTCAACAGCTTTTCTTAAAAAAAATAACAGTTATAAACCAGCCCGGACAGGTACCTCCAGCAATATGTCAGAATCCAGTGTTTGGAGTGGCGTCCGAATATTTCTGTATCCATTTGAATATCTTTATTTTACCGAACCTTAAGGGTGAGGCCAAACGAGCGTAATTTTGTGAGTCGTGAGTCGCAGAATTTCGGTTACAGAAATTGTGTGTGTTGTGTTCAGACAACTCATTTTGCGTCGCCGTGTGAATTAAATAAAAAAAATAAAAATTGCACCTTCAAGTTAGAAATATGGTTTTACAACAATTAAAATAAGCCTTAAGGCAAATAAATTTGTAAGATACAGTTGCAGCCAATACCTAAGCTAAGACAACTTAATGTCTTGTAATTAGAGGTATCACCCTCGATAGATAGATAGATAATGTAATGAAATGAAATTAATTTAATTGTGCCTATATAGTTAGTAAGTACAAATCTAGAGATTGGAATTTGGAACCTCTAGGTACAAAATAAAACTAAATAAAAAGAAAGAAAACATAAAACAAAAATAAACTTTATAAACGGTATTTTTAGTGAAGATGTGTCTCAGTGTGTTTGTGCGTATAAGTGTGTGTGTGTGAGTATGCGTGAATGCGTGTGTATGTATAAATATGTATGCCATAAAAAATAAGGATATAATAAATGTGTTTTTTTTCATTTGATTGATATTGAAACATATAGGTACGCTTAAATAGAACTTTTGAATGAAACCTATTGCAGCAAAATTTCTGCGACTCACGATTCACAAAATAAAGCTCGTTTGGCCTCACCCTAAGAGGTTCGGTAAAATAAAGACATTCAAATATAGAACCATAATTGAACATTCTACTACTCTTTTTGGGGGGGGGGGGAGTCATAAAAATTAAATAATCTCTCCCGCCTTAGGGCAGAGCGAAATGGAGTGTCGGACTTCTACTGACTAAAAACCACCCAAGTTCCTTCTTAACCCTTTATGTCGAGGCCGCGGTATCTCTTACAACAACCCACAGCCTGGATGGATTATTCCGAATCTGACCCGAAAACCTAACCCGGTCGCGGGTTAGGTTAGGAACTTGAAAAATACAAAGAATTTTATTCCAAACGTAACCCTATTCCTAACCAGTAACCTGACCCGATGTATCGTTCCTATCCTAACCCGAATTGCGATGGTAGGTTTCCCAGTCGTCTTAAGCCAAAAGTATCAATGCCATAGTTATTTTTTTAATATTTAAAAAAAATATATGCCTGTATCAGCATTTCAGTTGCAGTTCTCGCTATCAAGATGTTTAGCGTTACTCAGGCAACCCAATCCAAATGCAAAATCAACTAAAAATGAGATCCCATTAAAAACAAAACCGTTACATAACGCGTCAATAAATGGTGACAACCAATCGCTTCTGAATATAATAACAATATGAATTAATGAAACGGAGCTGTTACGATAAGTGTTGTTTCCGGAGCTCGACAATCGCTGCGGTCGGCCGGGTTCCGTGTAGGGGAGGCACGATATAGATTTCACACGTAGAGGTACGGTCATTAGGAATATCTACGTCTCTATTTCAGGAATTAAGTGCTTTGAGCGATAACTAGCCGTTGGCTTTGGCAAGTGTTGCTATAATATTATAGTCTAATCTCGACGGCATGTAGGCGCAGTGGCTGAGCGATTGGACTGCTGCGCTGCGTGTCGCGGGATCGATCCCCGAACGTAGGTAATAAATATTTTTATGGCCTACGGATAGTTCTTCAGGTTTGGGTGTGTTTAAATGTTTGTCAGCGCACCCACGATACAGGAGAAATTCTTAGCGTGGGGCAAAGTAACAAATAAATCGTCAAATGACTTATAAATATCGAAAAGTCAAGATATATGTCCACCCGTCGGGGCTGCGGGTTGTACGAAAGAGATACCGCAGCCTCGGCACAAGGACTAAGGGAACATGGGTGGTTTTTAGTCAAGAAAAGTCTGACCCCCCCCCCCCCCACATAAAAAAAAATGATGATTTCCAGCACAAAAAAAAGGATCTATGTCCTAAGACACAAGCATTAGTAGGCAGAAATCAAAAGATTGATTTCGTGCACTGTAAACACACTCGGAAGACTGTATTTATTTGGTAATCTAACTTGATCATAAGCACAGAAAAGTAAACATGATAAATATCCCGTTTTCAGTGTTGATGGTGTTAGTAAATAATGTCGTGTATAATAAATATGGCGGTTTGGCATAATTATTTTAAAAACAAAAATTGTCTATTAGAAATTTTCACTCTTCAGATAAAAGTTTTCTGAAGACTGAAAAATCGTCCTTAAGGAAATAAGAAGAGCTGTAATGTGATAATAGTTAATGGATTTTTCGACACACATGCTCTGAAAGTAACTCTTATTGCACCGCCATAAGGCTTACAATACAGCGTATTGAACATGCGCGCTTTACTTAGCTTTAATAAATGTATGTGATTGAAAAAATATTTATTTTTCCCTTGCAAATGAGTTGAAAAAAATACGTTTTATAACCGTGGGGCATTTGTCATTCGTTACACGCTCGCATGTTTTTTTATTTCTTTAGAATTCTATTCTGGAATTCATGTTTATACCAATGGAAAGCGTACACTGTAAAGACGTTGAATGCCTAATTTATTTGGTTAAGGATACCCGGCAAGCAAATATGTTATTCAAGATACCAAATAATATATAAATTAATTGTCTAAAATAACCTGCTTAAATTTCCACGAACAGGGAAACCACATTGTGAAAGAATCGTTAAACATAAACTTACGACCAACTTAATTTTACACTTTACTGTTGGTAATTTTGGTTTAATTTTTTAACAATTAAAATAAAGGTTTGATGTTAAAATGACGACTTAAGAGACTGTACTACTGTGCTGGGCTACACCTTTGCTTAACCGTTAAAAAAAAAACAGGCATTTCTATAACGAAGCTTCAGAAAATATATTGCTCATAAAATAAAAGATAGTGAAAAGATATTTCTAATACAAAAGATTTCTGAAAGCCTCTGCGAGCGCGGGGCGTCGCAACGAATTACCTAGGTTAGCCAACACTATTTCCTAACCTCGTTAAGCCTTAGCAAAAAGTCTGTAGACGCTCTGATGGCCACGGAAATCGGAAAAGTACATTTCTTTGTTAAAGAAAACCACTAGGTACTTATTAAAATTGTAATTGGAACTTTTAATATGATTGGTTTTCGCAAGGAACTTGTAACTGATGTGAACTTTTGATTATAATTTGACTTCAAAAGCAGATTCACTGGGGAAATCTGATCTTCTGTTCAGAATCCGACAGTTTTCTCTTCAAAATTTGTTCAAGAGCTGTCAGTGTCAAAATTACTGGGGAAAATGGACACTCACACCGGTACTTATTTTAAGTCGTAGACTGAACTCAAGTCCCCATCAGACATTTTGCCACCTACAGTTTGTTTATAATAATTTGACATAAACGCTCACTTTTCAATATTATTATACATTATAGATATTCTTAACATTGATTACAGCGACATATAACATTAATTATAGCATTGATTAAAGCAGACTGCAATTGTATTTAAAAAGGATAGCTGGTGTAGGAAGTAACGTGTATCCAAAATATGGATGTATTCATCTTTAACACAGATCGAATCCAGTATATTGGTGAAATTTGGGCAATTAAACGCAAAATACATATTTTAAACTAAACCCACCCAATTTAATTCAATTAGACCCATAACTCACCATAATAACTAATCGTTACTATAAATCCAGTAAATTAACTGCAAAATTAGCATAATTCAAGGTTATTTTTCCAGTAATCTATGCAGTCATAATTGCTTTCATTATGGAATTGATTTCTGCACCATGAATATTCCAGTAGGTAATTTACCGTGACCTTGGAAGCTATTACAGTGCGTCGATATGACGTCTTGGAACTATAATGGAACTTCAATTTAGTAGTTCGTTCTTAATAGGAACTTCCAGGTCTGCTACTTTTGTACTGGCGCATTCTATTGGCGCGCAGTTCGCAATTTACTATGACAATTAGAAGGAAAAACTGTCAAGGTCAGAGGCCAGGGAGACTCAAGTACAATATCGAAATAATATGTCACCAGATAAGCCCGACAAAGTCAAAAAGACTTCGCTGTGTTATCTACACTTATCTATAAATAAGATCCGTTCGAATTTCAGTCGCCAAATGACTCTTGAGTTTTTCTCGGATTGTTACCTCTGACAAAACAAAATATGGATCTGTCTAGACCCTTTTTGCTGGAACAGAGGAAGGTTGCGATTGATCCAAATTGTATAAGAAAGAAATACCATTTCACATTAGATGGTTCAACTTGAATGGGCCAGGTCCTATTAAATATTAATATAAAACGATGACAGTTACGAAGTTGGTAATACAAATTGGTTTATCATATTCCTCATCCATAGGTAAATGAAATATTTTCTCCGCTACCAAATATCCTCTCCAACCAATATTAACACATATTTACAAACACCTAGTCATAGTTTATTTACCTACAAACTTCCTAATGTGTCTTGCGTCTTGCTATAAGAATGTATTGAGTGAAAGGAAACTAAAATATTTAAGACTAGCGGATATCTCACTGTTTCACCCGCGTAGTTTCCGTCCCCGTGGAAATACAGAGATAAAAAGTAGCCTATGTTACTCAGGGTGAATGTAGCTTTCCAATGGGAAGAGAATTTTAGAAATCGGCGCAGTATTTTTTGAGTTTATTCATTCCAAACATACATACACATACACACACACACACACACACACACAAATACAAATCTTACCTCTTTATAGTATTAGTGTAGATACATTATTGCTTCTGTAGTGGTTCGTGTATATTCGTAGACGCGCATGTGGATTGTTTTCTCGCAGCACTGCGTAAAATGGCGCTACCCTAGTACAGACGGTTTGGAGTAGCACCAACAATATCCTAAGCATGAGACCAAGTTGCATAAACAGTGGTACTCATTAGTTGTCGCAGCAGTAATACAGCGTTATTTAGTTTCACTAACAGCTTTTAAACACACTCGAATAAAATGAAATTCTATTCTATTGTTAAGGTTTAACCAGCAACGTATTACCCTTGTTCTTGTTCCCAGATAAAACATTTTTTCTTAAACCACCAAGACAGTTTTCTAAGAAACGGTAGCTACTAACAATACAGCGGCTATCGCCGTAATAAGAGGAGAAAAGAGGACATTGTTTCGCGCAGTTGTACTTATTTTCTCTACGACAATCCGAACATCTTTTGTTATTGATTACGTAACTCAAAAGACACTAATAAGATAAGAACGCTTCAAGTGGAAATATAAGAGACTATGGGTAGGTAATAAATTGTGGGTTGGAACCTTTTAGTTCGTTATAACGCACAGTTACGCCACCCCTCATAATATTGATTATCCTTTCTAACACGACCTGTCGGATCGAATCCGTTAGATGGGCTCCGATAATTACGTGATTGATGTCTTCGGAAAGTAATTGATGTGGAATTGTATTAAATTGGTTTCCTTACTTGGTGACTTTATAATTCTGCTTTACAGAGAGTTCACTATTGCTTTAAAGTTAACCTTGATTTCGTGAATTATGAATTCTATCGTAAATGTAAATGAGAAGTAAACTGTCTGACGGTGAGTGATGGGCTAGCTCGCCGTCCGTCCGTCTTACGACGACAACAGGCCGTGTCTTCGGCGCGTTCGTGTTCCACGCGCGCCTCAAAGAGATGTCAGCAACATGGGAGGGGCGTGAAAGGGCCGACGCCTGTCGGGGCTGCGGGTTGTACCTACACTAGTTACCGCGGCCTCGACATGTAGGGCTAAGATGGAACATGGGTGGTTTTTAGTCAGTAGAAGTCACTCCCTTTCACTCTGCCCAAGAGCGGGAGGGGTTATAAAAAAAAAATTAAGAGAAGTAAATTCTTCGTCTTCTCGGATATTTTTTAATAAAATTAAGCGTGTGGTCTGCCGGGGGGCTCTACACACCATTTACATTTCTTTCTCTTTTTTTTTGTCTTACACAGTTTTTACATTAACTATTTAATACAATGTTTAAAATAAACAAAATATGCTCTTGCCGTTCATGAAATTCAAATAAAAGTTACCTTCCAACTACAACAGCCCTTGAACTATTTCCAGCTACAAAACCAACTAAGGTTAGGTTAGTAACGACAGCAATTCTTGGTAATACACGTTTTTAATTTCATTCACGTGAAAAATATCTATCGATTCAATATTTTTCTACACAAAGGTTAGTTATTTCAAGATTTGGCCGGTCAACCTTCCTTTATTTTACGTCACGGGTGCTTATTTTGGAACTGGTGTAAAGGTTAACCAAAAATAGGAAAATTTGGCGATAAAGATGGCCTTTGCCTTTGTGTAATCGATAATTCATTAATATATTCCATTTTGAAGTTTTTAAAATATACAACAACCTTGTAACCGGGGTGCGTGTACGACTAGATCTCGTGATCTAAAAGAATGTAAGGAAAGAATAGCAGGTCGCCTTTTAAGTTTTTGCCTACCCCCATATTTGTAAAGAAATTTGTGTCTTTTTTAGAGTTCCGTACCCAAAGGGTAAAAACGGGACCCTATACTAAGACTTCGCTGTCTGTCCGTCCGTCTGTCTGTCACCTGCATGCTTTGTCTCAAGTACCGCGACAGCCAGACAGTTGAAATTTTCACAAATTATATATTTCTGTTCCTGCTATAACAACAAATACTAAAAACAAAATAAAATAAATGTTTAAGGAGGCTCCCATACAACAAACGCGATTTTTATAGATAACTAGCTGTTGCCAGCGGCTTTGCCCGCTACAACTCGAAAATTATTCCACGGGAAGATACAATCGGGATAAAAACTATCCTATGTGTTAATCCAGGGTGTCATCTACCTCCATGCCAAATTTGATTAAAATCTTGATAGTAAGTAAAGGTCTGAAATCACCAAATCACTTTCAACAAGTATGGTGGATCAGAGGAGGCTTTTGTCAGGCAGAGACTCAATTTAATTTGTGATAATTATTTCAAAGTATTATTAAACTGTTTCCAAAACATCTACTACTTGCCAAGATCTAGAAACTACGGACGTAGTCACAGTGTCTGGAAACTACGGACGTAGTCACAGTATAGGTGCCTACCTAGGTATGCGGTCGACGGAAAGCAGCTCGTAAATTCTAAGTTTACCCGATGAATTATTGTTGTAGTGAATTTAGTAGAAGCTGGTCTAGCTCTGACTTGATTTTCTAAGAATTAAAACACAGAGAGTAAGTTATACCTTCTAAGAAATTCTATGAAATTAATTCAACACTACTGTGTACTTGTACTGAAAGTGAAGCATAGTTTCCGAAGAACTGTTTCATTTTCAATACGAGTACAAGCGTTTTATCAAAAGAGTTTGAGAGTTTTTCAGTTTAATTTTCTTATAAATACTATAGCTACCTACCTATATATTACTTATAACTACAATTCGCAAAACTGATGTCAGAGACTTGACTTTTATTTTTTTTATTTCATTGAATCAATTGCTGTCAAGAAAATCACTTGAAGGGAAACGTTTGAATTTAGAATAATTCAAAAGGTAAAAATGCATTCATAAGTGAATCAATCCAACGATTTTGAATTTTGACATAACCATTACGATCTTACTGCCTCAAATAGGGTAGTTAACAAAAAAATCTAATTAATCCGTCATAAAGATTACCAAAAAATATTGAACACGTATTTTTTCTTTTTTCACGTAAAAAAACAATGAAGACGATACAGTGCTTTGAAAACTCGTGTGACGTCATACTCTAAGACATTAGTATGACATTTTTTAGCGGTCAGTGACGTTACCAACCCCCACACAAATCTTTGACGCGTTTTATCTTCGTCAATTTTTATTGATTTAGTCAAGTCTGGATTTGTGCCCAGTTGATGACCATAAGCTTAATGGGCTAAGTGTGTCCTAATAGTTACTAATATGCTTAACCATTCTGTGATTACAGGCGTGATTATACAGGGTGTAAATCAACCCTTCACACATTCGTCAACCAAGCATTCTGTACAGTGTGTAAACTAAGTGCCCCTACGCAAAATTTTTTGCTGAGAAACGACTTTCCTTTTTGGGGTCAAAAATTTCATTTTACGGTAAAACTCAATGTAGCACTCTTAAAACATTGTGCTAGTGGATGCTTTAAATAGTAAAAGGGTCATGGAGGTAATTTAAGTAAAGTTACCACCTGAAAAACTAGTAGGTATTTACAAAAAACAGCTGTGCAAAATTTGGAACTTTGACCCCCAATACCTCTGTAACTAGGGGTTTCCCAGGTATGGTCTAGAACAAAAAAATTATCGCAGTGGTGGGGACAACAAGTGCTCTTCGTTTGCGCTAATGGTACTTTTACACCCTTTATGTTATGTCATTACTATTTCCAAACACTAACATAAATCCTTGTACCAAACAGTCGTAAAACCGTTAGTCAAAACAAAAACTGCGATTCAATAAAACAGGACGCGACAATAACATAAGTTTAGGATTTAACAGCGGTTCTGCACGGGCGTAATAAAGTGCGTAGCTACCTTTAACTTAACGGTTAAATCAACAAAAAGTAGTTTGACAATAGTACGGTCAGCGACGAAATTCGATTATCACTTTAGTTTTTTTGTGTTAATAACTACATTATTAAAAATATGGGTCTGTGCATAATTATGTAACGTCGTGATGTTTGTCAAATTCTTTGTAGAATCATGTAGTAACTGCACATTTATTTTGATGATATTGTATATAAGTACCTATTGTGTACATGCCGGATGTAACCGACGATGGATACGTCTTTTTTTCTGGTTGTGAAATCGCAGTTTACGTGGTAGTGCTCAATAGTACGCATGGTGATGCATTTAATAGAATTGAATCATATAAAACTTGTATTTTTTTCCGATTGATCCAGTGAAACTTTGCTATTTAATATCTCCGTAACTAGAAGCTTCCCAGGTATAGTACAATACAAAAATAATGACAGGAAAAACAACGTGCCTCTCAGCTTCGATAGGTGTGTTTTACACCCGATATAGGTAGAAGTCAATGTAAATGGACTGTTGTTGCCGACTGTACCAATATTTATATAGAAACATTATTGTGATTTGACAACAGAATATAGAAAAATACATAATAGGTAATGTGTTTAAAAACTCGAAAAAACTAGTCGTGTGAGAAAAAATCCTGTTTGCGTTATTGTTAATACACATGTGATTTGTAAACCTTTTAATTTTATTCGTGCGTTTAATATGTGTTATTTAGAAGTATGGTGCATGAGGAAAAAGCATAACATGAGATCCCACTTAAAACCTACAAATGATGTTTTTGAACGTTTCCTGTTATTGGGCTCTTCATTGTTATGTGCTTCTGCATATAGGTCAAACATCTCAATAAAAAAATGTTGAACAAGAGATGAGAATGTTGAGGCATGTTGATGTGACAACAATGGATAAAGTAAGGAATAAGTAAATCAAAGCTAGTTTGAAAGAAGCGTCAGTTACAGACAAGTTGAAAAGGGAATCGACTGACATGGTATGGACATGTGATCGCTAAGAAAGGAAGGCAGACCGAGGAAAAGTTAAATGGAAAAAAGACTCGTGTCATATGAAAGAAAAACGAGTAAATGAAAGCGTGACGGATGGCAGAGGAGAATGGTTAAAAAACACCACTGTTGTTGTACACGTGACTGTTGTGTTGTACACACACGCCGTACACTGACCACTGTTGCACTGATCCCAAGTAACATGGGATAAGGGCAAAAAGATGATGACAGTTGACATCTCAGTGAAATGAAAAATAACAAAATGTTGGATAAAGCGTCAATTTTCTTCAATATAATACGACTGTAATCCCTGAAGCGTGAGACAGAGATTGATTCAATAGTTTACCTTCATTCCATCAATTATATTTCAGTCCCATGTTAAAGGGATTGAGAACAAATCCAGCCCGACCGGGCGACAAGCGAGACAAACCTTGTTCTACCTGTCAAAACATTTAAACACCCTTTACCTTCTGGCCTAGGACATGAAGTGCATGAGTATTCTAGATCAAGTCAAATCTAACGATATCTGAACAGTGAGTAGGTACCTAATCGATATTTTACAGGAACCGTGTTGAGGCACGATATCCCTCTTCTTTATGATGTGGTAAATGACTTGACTTTACATGCCGTCTAGAAATATCTACGCTGGTTTCCTTATGGTGTTATTCTTCCCTTAAGCAAGTGATACTTTATGCACATGACTTCGAAAAATCAGAGCGTGTGTTGGGCTCGACACCTATAACTTGGCAGTCCAACACACCACAAACTATCTTTGCTACAACATTCAACAACTGTCGTACATATCAATTCAGTAACTTTGCATAAATTCTGGCGCATTTCAAGAAAATCTGTCATCTTTTAGAAAAGCAAAGCACTTATTCATTATTTTAAAACAAAAACGATTATTCATACCATTTGAGCGCTCTAAATTACAAAGTTATGTGAGTAATTATATTAACAGTAGCTCAAGACAATTATCATCTTATTAAAACTCCAGGTACAAAGATTAATGTACTTTACTCAGAGTTGAAGAAGCACCTGGTTACGTTAAATAATAAATTTGAACATTGAATTAGAGGTCTTAAGTACATAAGCTTAGAGATTTTGATGGGTGAGGTGCTTTAAATAATATATTATAATTATTAGGAGATAATATTTTAGACTTTATTACTTGCATTATAGAACTAAATAATTAAGCAGGTTATCATTTAAAGTTTAAGCCCTGAAAGCATTAGGAACGTGGTCCAGCGTAATACTTGCACTATACTTTTGACCACACTGTTAAGGAGGGAGGGGGGAAGTAGTTTTTGGTAATGCCGGGCACTATACTTACATTGAGAAAAATAATAATATTACTCATATCAAACATAATTACCCAGCATGATCCTCCAAGACCATGAACATTTACACATTAGAAATAGTTGCTTGATCTGGTAGGATCTGACATCCAAGAAAAAGTATCGTAGCAAGTCAATACAAATTTTGAAAAATCCAGAGAAAGTCTCTTACATAACCTCCATCAATATTCATTGTCCGGGTCAAATTTATTTGAAGTCGGCGCAGCAAGTCTTCTACTTCTATCCTACTAATATTATAAACGCAAAAGTTTGTATGTATGTATGTACGGATGGATGTTTGTTACTCTTTCACGTAAAAACTACTGAACGGATTTGGATAAATTTTGGAACACAGATAGTTTATAACCTGAATTAACACATTGGATAGTTTTTATCCCGATTTTATCTTCCCGTGGGATAATTTCCGAGTTGTGGCGGACGAAGCTAGCAACAGCTAGTAGTTTTATATTATTCATCATGTCAGTAGATACCTCCTTTACAACCATATTATACTTTTCTTTTTACAGTATACGTTCAGTACGAGACTTTTATTTTTCAGCAACAATTTTTGCTAGGTAAGGATTTCTTTCATGACTGCATTTTATGTAATTATTATTGTGAGCGTAGATGTTTTATATTACAAAACATAATTATAATGTTTGTTCATTTTATCCTTAGTAGGTAGATTCATTTTTAAATAATTGTCATTGTGTCATACTTTATCCTTTTGCCCGATTAGATATTATTATGTACTTCCACGCTCTCTAATGGTTAAACAATTTTCACCCTTATGCTGAAAAGTGAAAATAAATAAAGTGGTAGACAGTCGGTGAACATTCTAGTACTAAAGTTCTCCGCGTACCGATTTTATTCTACAGCCCTGACTGGCCTTGTACTAAAGCAAGGCATACCACAGGATACTCTGGATAAGTAGATGATAACCTCCTAGCTTGAACTGCGATATGAAATTCACAAAAACGAGGTTTGATTCCATTCGTCTCTAAAAGCCCAAGTTCACTTCCGTCCCAATAATACCAATCCAACCAAATAATAACGATTGTTCTCCGTCATAAATTATCCGTTCAACATTTCGCTATAAAACTCCCTGATAATCAATAAAACCTTTTTTATTTACTGATACAAAACCAAAAGCCCATGAAACTTTAAGTTTTAAAGTTAATTTACGTGTCACGCGAACTTGCTAGACTATACCCGAAGGACAGGGGGCCTAACATCACTTTTAATATCAGTAGCAGTTTGATTTTAATTTTACCTGAGTTCGAGTAAGAGACGGAGCTAATCGGCCAGTACATCTCTTTTCCAGAATCAAGTGACATAAAAGTAATCATAATTTTACCTATAAAATCTTTTGTCCTGACTGAACAAGCAACTGAACGGATTGGGGTAAAATTTTGCAAACCGATAGCAATAGAAGATCGGACAAAAGAAACTAACTAATCCATCAGATAGATTTCCAAAAAATATTTTTCCGGTAATCTAACTGACTGATTAATTAGAATTATATTTTTTTTAATCAGTCCGATCCCCTATCATATACAGACCAGACTACCTCGATGGTCTGGTGGTCACAAGAGCGAATGCTAAGCATAAGGTCCTGTGTTCGATTCCCGTGTCTGGCAAAGTGCTATTAGGTTGTCTCATCAGAAATTTCTCAGTTGATGGCTATAGGCACGGCCTCTATAACATGACTTATGAACTGTGGGAGTAGGTACTAGGTACACCTCTGGATAACCCTTCGGAGATTGCACAGACAGGCTTTATGTTAGCCGCCGCTAAGAAATAATTTTGGCAAATTAAATCCTAAGCAATTGAAACAGGAGTTGCAGTTTGAAGTATGAAAATCCCTCATAGAGTGAAGGTGGGGAGGGTCTGCTAGTACTAATACCTACAAGAGCTGGCGGGATAGCCCCTGAGCTCGAACAATACAACATAGAACGAGGGAGTGATAATGATTTGTTTGCGCAAATACTTCGGCTACCTACTCGCTATATTGTTTATTGTTTCTGACCGCAATATTAATTAGGTACTCAATAGCTTTGTCACAAGGAATGTGGAAAAATATGTATTTATATAGTTTCAGATGATGCGCAATAAAGAAAACAGGCAATGAAAGATTTCTGTAAGAAACCTGGTTGACCCATCATGTCATTTGATTTTATAACTATTGGACATTCATAAAACCTTTTAGTATGATAACCAATAGCTAGCTAGTATCAATATTAACAAGACATCTCATACAAATATTATAAGATAAACTGTTCACAGATATCACGTTTCCGAAATATTTATTAGATTCCAAAGTTAAAGTCCGTGGCCACAACTTTGAAAATTAAAATGGCGGAATTTAGGCATTCCATTTAATTCAAACCTCTTTAAAAACCCAAATTTGGTTAAAATATCTATCAACTCTAATTTTGGGATTAATGACTTCAGAAGAATTTTGATTAAATAAAAAAAAGTAGTTAAAAAACTAAAAAACCCGACTGAAAAACTGTTCTTTAGTGTTTGTTCTTTCGTTGGTCGCGTAAAATACTTCGCAGATGATTTAACTTTTGTGTTTGTTTATAGAATTTGTGACTTTGAATTTATTTGAAACATATAGGTGTCATATATTATTGTAATCTCCTTTTAAAACCCTTCATTTTGATATACTACTCGATGGTAATGGTTTATTTTTTTTTCAAATCCACGATTCGGCCCCCAAAACCAGCAATTATCTTTATTTTTTTTAATTTTAATGTATCCAGTGACACTCGCGCTATCAAGACGAATCTAACGACGTATATTTAATTCAAATCCCTTCATCCGATTAGGAGTTATGAGGGAACAAAGAAACGGACATATACATACATACATACTTACATACATACATACACGCCAAACACATAACCCTCCTTTTGGGCTTCGCCGCAGTCGGGTAAAAACTCACAAATGCTTTTTAAAACAGATAATTATATGTACCTATATGGCAACCAATCCAGAAGAGCAGAGCTGGTTTCGTATAAAAGATTGATTGAGAGTTTGGGAGTTACTCAGCTGGATGTACAGAATACTTGGTTGACAGCTTCTTAAAGGGTCCCTTTACACCTTATATACTATCTAGTACTTTATTCGATCCCTTCTAACAAAGCTTACCTTAAGAGTGAATACCTATCTCTCTGTCCTTTACGGATTGCGAGGCGGTGATGCATTTGCGTCAAAGTCACTACGTGTGAGCTAGCCTCACGCCCTCACGTCCCAGCCACATGTAGTCTTAGTGTTGGGACTCTGTCGATAATATTTTTATTCACCAACCGATTTTTTTCCTTATTCATTATTTTATATTACATTCTACCTATATCCGTTACACCAGCGAGTACTTAAAGTGCTTCTCATGTTCGAAAAAAACAACGTTGTTTTTTTAAACTTATAAAACTCAATTTTATAAGGATACGTAACGAATACATACAATCTCTTTTCCAAGGATTCAATAAACATCATCAAAGTTTTTTGAAAGAATTTTTTTCTAAGAAAACCTTATTTTCAATAGCGGCGAACCGAACGCGGAATTTATTGAAGTTGGCTTTCATTAATGGAATCAATTTATCAGTGGCTAAGAAAACATTTTCGGGAACCTGTAAATCCGCGAGGAAAATCTTCTTATCGGGGATAGAGTAGCTAAGTACTCCATTAGTAAATTGCCTTGTAAATTAACCTGTGCTTTGTGTAGTGTACTGTTACGATCGGTTCCCCGAATTGGTTGAGGATAGTTCGTAAATTAACGAAGGGAACGATAAGTATTGAATTCCATTACGGCATCCTATATCCTGAGTTATGACTGCTATTGTACTGTTAAAAGATAAAAAGAAAGAGGACAAATAAGAGAAGACTAGAAGAATAAAGATGGAAAATTATTAAAAGTTGATGATTATCACCTAAAAAAACTTGCATCGTACAAGATCAGAAGTGGGAACATGAGCTGATGATACTTATTTACAAAATAAGAAGAAAGCTACATCAAGACAACAAACTTAAGTCTTCGCTTAGTTGTAGACAGACTTACATAGACATGACAGTACTAATGTTAATTGTAAGGCAACGTGTGTAAGCGTCTAATTATTTCCGAGAACACTTGCTGAAGCTAAATATTCAGAGACGAGATAAGTCAAAGAGAACAAGTTAGTCAAGTCAGCTTCTACATAACAATATTTAGATACTGACTGAAGATAATCCGTATTAAAAGGTATGTAAAAGAATAAGACAAAGAACATAAAATAATTACCGTTAAGTTTGATGTGATAACGATGAAATCAGGCTGACGATGATTCAGATACTGAACAGTTGACAGAAGAGAATGGAATAACTAAACGTGCTGCGACTTCTCTAAGTAACATGGGTTAAGGCCAGTTAGATGACGATGATGAAAATGATCTAGATACTGAAGAAAGAACAATGTGGAACAGATAAATACAAGAGCAGAAGACCGTGAACACGTATCTAATAAAAATAAATGTAAAATAAGGCTTCCTCGTAATATAATTCATTAAAACACCCATGAATCCGATTGTCACGAAAATTTTGTTTCTTTTTTCGGGAAGTAAGACGTCTAATGGATTTTAATCTTTGAAAAATTCTTTAATAAAATATATTTTCACATTAGAAACAATATAAGTTTTTATCCATGTATCTTCGTCTTTCAATTAAGATTTGTAATACTATGCGATCATACTCGCGGAAAAACTAGCTGAGATTAGCACAGACAAGGAAAACAAGCCTATCAATAATGATAATCCTATCACCCGAATCGATGTATAAACCCATACATAAACACGAGAATTTGCTGTATATTTCATTGATCACCTAATTACTTTATTTTCCCGTAACGACCTAAAGCGGTAGAGGAATTATGACGCTAACCCCTTAATTATATGGTCTGTTTTATTCATTGGCTGACCTTTTGCTAAACTAATGGACTTACAGATTGATGATATGACGAGAAAGGGGGTCGAGATGAGGAAAAAAGAAAAGTAACGAAGAGGAGGGAGGGAGAAAGGGGAAACAACAGGGTGACTAGGTAGAAAGAGATGACTGAGAGAAGTATTGAAGAAGAGATGCTTGAAAATAAGGCTCGTTTACGGAGATGCGGCGCGTGCAGAAGGCTAGTCGCATGCTATTTTATTCATTAACTGAGAGTGCGGGTCGACCGCAACACACGCTGCATTTTAAACTAACGGGCGAAAAATTGCTTCTCGTAAAATCGTCGTTTGAAATCGTTACCGTTTTCATATTTTATAGGTTAAGCCGCGCCTGTCTAAGTAGGCCGTAGATGGGTCTACCAATTGAAGATCTTTGAGAGTTGTTAAACGTAGTTAGTGGCCTGAAAGTCTTACCATACGTATCGTATGACCGAACTGGGTTGTGGAACTCGGATAAACAGTCGTTCAATGTAAAAATACGTGTATTTAACTGCATCCAGTTAGTAGACTAGAAGCCGACCACAAACTAAGTTGAAAAAGGCGAGACAGATAAGAAAAAAAGACACAATGCGTGTACACCAAATGTATTTTATTTTATTTTTTAAAAGAAACGTTGCCACACAAGGAGTTTCTCCTGTATCGTGGGTGCGTTTACAAACATTAAACATAACATACACAAATACACCCAGACCCGAAACAAATATCTGTAGGCCATACAAATATTTGTTCCATGCGGGAATCGAACCCGCGACACTCAGCGCAACAACCAATCGCTCGGCCACTGCGCCAACCGTGCCGTCAATTGGAATAAGAACAAAATAATGATGTAAACTGTCAGATTTAAGAATTGTTTCATGTTGATTGTGCGTCCACCTTATTAAACATCATCAGGTCGTGATCTTGAGTTTTCTTATCAAATTCAAATTTTAATAACATATTTGTCCATGTAAAGCTATTGTTTTCTGCGATACCAATATCTCAGACAGTAAAATAATTACGGTTACTAAAAGGGTCCCAATCAGTGAATGCTTTGTCTCATCATCTCATGTCAAAAGTCTAGAGATTTTCTGATTTATTCATATTGATTAGCAATGCAATTTATAACCAGTAACTATACTTTCATATTTTTTTGTAACAGTAACTGTTATTTCTAAAACAGCAACCATTTTCCGTCCCAAGATTCGAACGCTGACTTGAACGCTTTACCGCTTTATCCTACAAAATAATTACCGACCGTTTAAAAATAAAGCGTTTAGGCATCCCTATTCCGTGGCAGCATAAAGTGAGACTGCTCTGCCCTCAGCTCAACACGAGATTTAATTGAATTATTTGAATGAACCCGACGCTTCCGCCAGGCCAGCGCTTGCTCGGCCAACTGTGCAGGATATACCAATTGCCACTTTAAAATATGTATTTCTGTTTGTTTGTTTGTTTGATACTGCATGAGTTGTGTGTCGTATTTATTATAAACATTCGGATTTGAGAGCGATTTTGGATGATGTTATGTAACTGTTGGCAGGAGATTAGAATGTTGTGAGTTATGATTCGAGTGACCTGGAATTTTGGTTGCAATTTAATCGTTCTGTTTTGTAAATCATTCAAAGGAATGTGTAATTCTAAAGACATTGTATTATCCCATGGTATCGTATTGGCATTCAATCAGCCCTCTTTGTAGTACAATAAAATGGCGAGTCCCATTTACAGTTTGAATTAACGGCGATATTCCTTGAGCTCGAAACAGTCATCTTGTGAGTTTAAACCGGATTTTCAAATATAAATTCTAGTGCACAGTTCTATACCCTAAACTAAAGTATGTATATGCTGACCCTATTGTCCTTTAATTAATAGTAAATCGAATCGAAAAACTATTAAATCCGTAATAGTACTAGCACTTACGATGACTTCCATAGAAAACACAAGGTCGCTTAATGATCGTATTAATAAAAGCCTGAAAGAGAATAAAACAAAACATCGAAACACAGAAAATAATAAAATATTTTAAACGGTGTCATAATCTACGTTAACTATTCATAAATTCAAAGCTACAATCATACTAGTTGCAAGACACGTTAAAGTACCAATCAGCTAATAGTCACCGTGACAACGTAATTAATTAGTCAATTAACGTCCGCAAATCAAGTCCACATCAACATAAGCCAATACTTACAATGTTACACAATACTACTGTTTATTTTATTACATATGAAATTACATACATATAGTATATCCACACAACAGGTGTCAAATTGCTGATGGATGGCCTTGGCTGGATTGTCCGAAGGGTGAAGGGCTCGTGGAACCGTCACTTAAAGTTGGTATAAGTTCACAAGCACTCACTCGCGTTTTGTGTATATAATAAAGTATTATTTTTCGGGAGAGCTCGACAGCGATGCGTCTCCACCAACGTGTCAGCGTAGACTGAGCGCCGAAGTGAAATTGGCCCGGTGCCTTCGAGGGTTGCAAGCGCTCAGAAACGTTTTCCACTTTCCCAATAAATCTAAAGTTGAGCTTTTCGGTTTTACTGTTATCTAATGCGCGGTAAATGGCGTAGTTTTTGGTATTTTATGTTGCTGCATTTTGAACAGTTTATTTTGTATTTCTGTGCCACCTATGAATTTGATTTACTTCATTTGAGTTTTACTCTCAAATGCATTGAAGCAAACATAGTGATTCACAAGATTAAGTTAACGGTTTCTACAATGATTCAGTTGTTCTACTATGTACTAAATTACGTATAGGTTAACATATTCACCTTTAATTAGATTTCAAATATAGGACGCCAATTTTTTTGTTGAAATCAATAAACACTTATCCGTTTTAAGGGCGTCATAAATGCTCTTGAATTATTTGTTGATCGGAGGCACTAAGATATAAAAATTTTGATCATTTCAGGGAAATTCTCCCAGTTTCCCCTCACTTGCCGCGAATGATCACTTTTCCCCGAACGGTATCGCGCCCGGGGCACCCCATACGATGACCTCTTACTAGGTCCCCGATACAGAACGCCCCACCTAACTTGCGTCACTTCCATTACTCGTTTCATGAACTAACACAATTTTCTATTCCGTTAACCAACTCCAATGTATAACGAACTAGTTGTATTACACGAGGGATCATCAATATTGTTATAAATCCACAGTTTCCGTGGAGCAACACCTCGAAAACGATTAAATAATTGCAGATTCGCGGTTGTGGTTCGGCTCTTTCGTGAATTTTCGACGAAATTGGGGCATTCAGTGGGAAGTTTCTTGATTACATTGAACCTAATGAATAAATAATGGAGTGGTTTTGAAGGGTTTTGTTTTCAGTTCTTATTTGCGGCGTTTACAAAGATTTTGGTTACTAAGGCAGGGTTTTGTTTATTGGCTTATTTTAATCAAAAAGTTGGTAAGAAGCAGGCTCTTGCCTATATTGGATTGATTAAACCAGTAGCTCAACAAAAACGGATCAAAACGGGTGTGTTTTCCGCTGTTCTGTATTTTTCTCACGTTCGTTAAAATGTGTATAGGACGTTAGATTTAAATTTGCTAGTTGCAGGCCACGCTCCGAGTATCATTGTAGGGCCCCGTACGTGCGCAACGAGCCACCATGTGGCCTCTCGTCGCTGCATCTACGTCGAGCATACACCAACATTCTTATTCATGTATATTTTGTATTCATGGACAGTTTCATAGGGACGAATCACAAGTTCTAAGAGAATAAGCAGGTTCTAAGTGCGCTTTAGAGAATTGTCAAGTTTAAATTGAAGTTTAAGAAAGTGTGAGAGTAGGTTGTAGTTTCTAAGTAGGTATGAATATTTGTTTTTAGCAGGAAAGTATCATGAAAAAGTTCTGGTTTATTTAGAACACTAACTGTAATTTGTAGGTAGCAATGCGTAGTAGTAAATCTAGTCAAAGTAGTATTTTAATTTAACTACGGATGCATTTAATAACTAAACAAGATTATGATTTACTTAGACAAGATGTGAAGTAATAACATGTACAAAACAAAGGCTGTAGTATTATACTCGTAAACCTGACAATTACGGAATTTTTCAGTTTAAGAAATTTGTATTTGTGCCCATTTGATGTCAATATGCTCGCCCGCTGTTACTCGTACAGTCAGCAGCGGAAGCAGATGAACACTATTAAAATTTATAGTTTCAAAGCAGGTTTTAAACAAAAAAAGTTGGAAAAATAACACGTTACTAACAAGTTATTGACGAGTTCGGAATTTTTTATTGAATAATCTTCAGATTTTTTTTTAAATATAGCTGGAGTTCTGTACATACAATAAAATAAAATACGAAATGTTAAGCTACTTCTACTGTTGAACATGGGACTAAAACATATCTCTGTCGAACCTTCCGGGGGTTACACGCGTGTTTATGTATGTAGGTAATACTGATAACTAATAATCCTACTGGTCCGAAGCACCGGTTAATAGGCGACTATTATCTGGCTTTGATTTAAAAAAAACGAGCTTATTTAAATCAATTGTTATTTTCTAGATTTTATCTATAGAAGCTACCTACCGTAACAATCAATACTAAACCTGCCGAAATACTTTACACCGAACAGCTGTCAAAGAGACATGGTGACGTCCGTATCGATTGAACCTTCAACTGTTTAGCTACCTATGTATGCCTAGTAGGTTATAGCTTATTGATATCATTATTAGTTCCCAATACGATAAGGGCGAGCCTATTATCCTTTGTTTGCCACAATTTAACCCTCAGGGGTTTATTATCCCGTCGGGGCTGGGGGTTGTTCGCAAGAGATACCACGGCCTTGGCACAAGGGCTAAGAAGGAACATGGATGGTTTTTAGTCAGTAGAAGTCTGACACTCCCTTTCACTCCTCCCAAGAGCGGGAGCGGTTATTTGATGATTTCCCACCCCCAAAAAAAGGGGTTTATAATGGTCTCTGTTCGTAGTAGCCAGATTTCTTTTGCGTTTACTGAGTAACGGATGACTATGAGCGATTTCCAGTTTCCAAGGTATCAAGGTATACAAAAAGCTAGCTAAGCAAGGAGGTAGTAATGTAAACAGGCCAGTAACAGCTCCTTTATAAACCTGTACGTAAAGCTAAATTGCTGGGATACGACTTATTTCTGGCCACAAATTACAGTTTATAAGTAGGAATTAATGTTATGCACTCAAAACGTGCTAATGGATGGATACAGACTACAGGATAAAAATATGTTTTTTTTTTTCACTTAGATAACTGGTGGTTTCGGTAAGGGTCATATGCACCCATTTTTCCAAAATAAACTTATGGGCGAGAGCAGCGGTGCACGGTGGCCGAGAGCAGCGGTGGCCCAGTGGTGGCGGCCTCCTTTATCTATAATATGTATGTATTTAGAAATATATAAGTATGTTTATCAGTTGTCTAGTACCCATAACACAAGCTCTGCTTAGCTTGGGACTAGATGGCGTTGTGTGATAGTTGTGGAATATTATTATTATTATTATTATTTAGTTTTCTGAAAACCGACACCGATCAAGGTATGAAAATTGAATCAACCTCCTGTGCTGCAGGGCTATTGCGTATCTTTTAAATGACAGTGGCTATCATATTGTCTATGGATTATCTGTCAAATTGGTTATGGTTTAATACAAAATGGAACCACTTAATAATCACTTAGAAAAGGTTTTGACCATTTTTGTCATACAAGAGTATGTCAAATCTTTACTAAGTGACAGTTTAAGTAATCATTAAATATCTCTGAGTACCGCAGTTAGCCTTTATGTACAGGACATTCATAACTTAGTTACTAGGAGCGTTTGGCCCTCTGCGTCGCTTTCCAAACTAAAAAGCGCTGTAACTTTACTCTTTATCCAGCAGAGGTGTGTCTGTACATTTTTAATCAAGTTTAACCCTTGAACAGTAGAGATATGGGCTGGAGTGCGCTGGAAACGCTTTCACGTACACTAATGTAACTATGTCAATGGTTTTGAACTGGTAACTGTACCAGTATTTTCTTGATTTGAAGATTTCGACATGTACTTGTCTAAGGAGGTACAGGTCTAAGGAGTACCCACTAGTAACAGGGTTGTGATCGTCGCTCCATTTAATACACAAGATGATTTTTTTATCACTGTCCAATTTCTGATATTTATTATCTTTGGCGAAAATCATTAAATAAGTATCTACGTGTTCTTTCTTTTAGTATCACTCAATACAAAAATATTGCGATATCACATCACAAAGTGTTAACGTTTCATGGAGAGCGGATAATTCGTTCGAGAAAATGATTCAATATGAAAATTTAACCTAGGTATCGATTTTTTTCAATAATGGTGTTAGTGAAAAAATTTGGACGCTAACTGAAAAATCATCTTGTATTGATTTTCAGCAAAATCGGATAAGTTTGAAAGTCGACCCCAAAATAGTTGGGAAAAGACTTATTTAACCCAAGCCGATTGCCGACAACCGGGTACAAATTCAGACTCCGTAGCTGCAACCGAGAAATTCCTGATGGAAAAACTCAATATCTATCTATAATCTTCTATATACATAAAATTCTTTTTCGTGAATGACTGACGGATCAACGCACAGCCTAAACCGATGATCGTAGAGACTTGAAACTTGGAGGGTGTGTTCTTTGTATGACGTAAGCATCCGATAAGAAAGGATTTTCCCTAAATTCTACCCCTAAAGGGGTGAAAAAGAAGGGCAAAGTTTGTATTTGTATGTATTATTTGGAAAACGTGATTCTTTGGTCCAATCTACTTCAAATTTTGCAAAAATCTTTTTATCAGAATTGACGGAAGACGTGTTTCGTATTTTATTAATATTTACCCCCGAACGGGGTTAAAAAGATGAAGATAAAACAAAACCAACTCAATCAACCTACATCAAATGAAGTTGCTTTATTTATTGATGGAAAGCAATTTTCTAAGCTGGATACATGCGGGATGTTATATATAATAAAAGTGGGAACCATGATAACATATTGCATCGAATAAGTAAAATCCATCGCTCATACGATGCATTACAGTGAGTACCTACTTTTTTTTTGCTGCGGCGAGGATGTATAGGTACTACATTTCTATACCCTAGAGCGATCCTAAGACCAAACAACCGCTTAAAAAAATGGTATCTGCTGCAAGTTTTTATTCTTACCGTCTTGAAATGATTAGGAAAGGAAAAGACAATAGTCTGTGATATTATCGTTCGCTGTTTAGGCAGTTTTTTTAGGCAACATGTTTGCGAAAATCGAGACGGAAAGGTTGAGTTATATTAGGAACAATCGGGTGCAGCTTAGTGCGTTCAGTTACTTTACTTGCAAGATGCAATAAGAAGATAGGACGATGATGCTGATCAGCTGGGTCAAAAGATAGTGCTGCCTTCTCCTACCATGAGGTCACGCTGTATGCATGAGCGGACACAAGACGACATGACGTATGTGCTACGGTCGTCCCGCTCTCTTTATAACATTTACTTTCAATCTTCGATGGGATGAAATCACGTAGAAGCTTTTGTCTGGGCAAAAAAAAAAAAGATACGCCATAATACCCAGAATTTTTCACCTCAAAGTTAAGAAAATAATGGCACTTCTAACCAAAGGTAAAAGGCCTTATGCACACTTATTCTGGATGGTTAACCGCATTTCGCTTGACATGGTGGAGAAACATAAATGTGCTGAACCAAATCCAAATGAAGATTCCTTATCATTCGCCTTTTAAAGTGCAACTTTTTGTGAACTTTTTCTATAATACTGGTAACTAATCTGTCAGATTACTGACGCACTAATGCCTTCTGTGATACAAGAACAGCCTATCAGAAGACTACAAGCGACAAATGGAAAGGCTGTCTGGCGTGATGAACATCTAGCAGATGAAATCTACAGTAAATGTGTGGTCACAATAGGAGAACCTGCATTAGGAGGACAAAGCCTACAGCATTACGGGTTGCCTTAGCCGCAAAAGTCTGAAGGCAATAACCGGTGAGACTACCCCAAAACAAGGCACGATGTCAATTCCTTAGTAGAAGTGGTGTCAAGTAGTGGCTTGGATTTTAATTAATTTATAGATTGTTATATTTTTTAAGAATTCAAACAATTTTACAAAATAATTTATACTAGCTTGTGCCAGCGGCTTCGCCAGCGTGGAGGTAAAGATCGACATATTAAGAGTATACAATTACCAAATAAAAAGTTGACCTTTTACGTGCCTTGCGTTGATTATTATTACTGTTTATTGAATGAGAGTAGGTACATTACATACTACTAGGAAGGAGCATGAGAAAACTATTCTTTGACATAACATAGCGTTTTTTTGCGAATATTGCGATGCGAAAAGATTTTCTCGTGCGTATAATACACAACAATAATCAATCTGGGAACGATTATTTGGATACAATTTAACGCCTTTAGACGTAATAAGTCCATTTTAAATTATTGTCGTTGTACACATTCGTTGATTTTCTTTACCTTCAAATATATCGGTAACGTGACACTTTGGGGTACCGTATTAATGAACATTTTTTTTCCTCTATCCATACATACCACTTTCATCGACTTTTCACCGCGATTTCGAAATAAAAAACAAAATGGCGGGCATGCCACATCGGTTCTATACCCTTTGGTACTTACTTAAATATACAGTTAATCATCAATTAAACTGCCAAATGACAATTTATCTACATAGCAGCCCGTATCTGTCATTTTTATCATCCACCAATATCCCAAGGTAAACCTTTGCTGAAAGTTAAAATAAGCGCTAAGTATGCGAATAAAAAGATGCGCTTAAAATAGAAAGGGTTGGGATGCAGAAAAACCCTTGCATTGACCTAAAAAGCTTTAGAATAGTAGGTTAATGAGGTGGGAAACATTGTCCATAACTAGAGCATGAACAACTTCATGGGCACCAGTAGGGTACCTTTAGGGGGGTACACTTGCACCTTGTCAGATAAGAAAATACTTACAAATAAATATTAAGTTGCTATTCAATTTGTTTACCACCTTGTCAATAAAGGTAAGCTAAGGTATCTTACTCTGGCCGCGGGTTGTACACTAGTTATCGCGGCCTCGACATAGAGGGCTAAGAAGGAACATGGGTGGTTTTTAGTCAGTAGAAGTCTGACACTCTCTTTCGCTCTGCCCAAGAGCGGAAGGGGTTATTCGATGATTTTACACCCGCCAAAAAAAAATGGTATCTTACTCTACTATTTTCGTGAAAATATTGAGCATGTAAATCTAACATATCTGAGGTGGAGTGCAAAGTTTTCGAGCTGTTTTCGTTTAACTGAAGGTAAAATCCTGCCGGTGCCCATGAATCACTTTCAAAAATAAACTCCAATACTGCATCTAAATCATTAATGACAGTTGATTTTTGCGATCGTTTGCGTGACCCTTCACAACATCTTGATGCGGTTTTCTTCACCATCATTAGGAAAAAATATATATATATGCCGAACTTAACTAACGAACCTACAAAATAAATAAGTATCGTTTCGTCTAATCTAAAAAAAAACCCTACGAAGCACGGTTCGGTAGCATAAAATAATTCAGATTGTCATGACGTCATCGGAGAACAAACTTTAAGTCGTCGTTTTCCTGAGAAAAGCAGGTGTTCGAAATTGAAACCACTTCATTTTAAGTTTCGGAACACTCTAGATATCGTGTCTGGTGGTTGTGACCATAAACGAAACAGAGTGTCACTTACGCTTCGTCGCAATAGGTGAAGATGCAGTCCTACAAGCGCTATTTCAGCGCTTGGATCACCTACATTGAAAGGGATGGGGCTGCGGGATGTTGTAAGAGATACCGCGGCCTTAACATATAGGGCTAAGAAGGAACATGGGTGGGTTTTAGTCAGTAGAAGTCTGACACTCCCTTTCGCTCTGCCCAAGAGCGGAAGGGGTTATTCGATGATTTTCCGATCGCCAAAAAAGAGGTCATCTGCTTAGCCTTTACCCAACTACATTGGGGTCAGCTTCTAGTCTTACCTACCGGATGCATCTGAATATCAATATTTTAAATGTAGCAATTGCCCATTTGACCTGCACAACTCCATTAATATTTGGTAGTAAGATACGAATGGACGTCGCTATTTCAAGCCACTGACTCCCTGTAACGACCAACCAACTCAGTGGTTAACTCGGTATGTGTAATGAGTGGTTACCCATCCACGGACCTACCTTGGCAAGCGCGGCTTAACCTGAAGTTCGGTGGTTATTTTTCAGACACGAGCTCCTCTATGATGCCACCTAGTAGCTAGTAGTAAAATTAAAAAAAAAACTCTTTCTTGTTAAAGTTCACTTTTAAGGTCACGCGCCAAAATATCTTTGTACAGCTATAGGTTCGTTTATTTCCTACTGAATTGCTAAATTCAGCGTTGGAAATTAGGCCAAATCTCGATCGCCGGAAATTGCGACTAAACCTGTTAATAATTTTACAACCCTATTATTATGTGTTGAAGGTCGAAGGTTTTGATTTAGTCGTTAAAGTATGGTTGTGCCAAAGAAATATTGTCGTGGTAGGTACTACATAACATAACATCACGCTCGTAATATCCGAAGGGTTAGATAGAACGCGAGAGGGAGAGAACCTCTCGTCCCAGCCGCCGCGAGAGGCGCTCCGGGCGTCGGGGGTCACGCGATGACCTCCGGCCACCGTAGACGCGGGCCTGTGGACGGTGAGTGATGGGCCAACTCGCCGTCCGTCCGTCTTACGACGAAAACAGGCCATGTCGACGGCGCGTTCGTGTTCCACGCGCGCCTCAAAGAGATGTCAGCAACATGGGAGGGGCCCGAAAGGGCCGACGCCCGTCGGGGCCGCGGGTTGTACACTAGTTACCGCGGCCTCGACATAGAGGGCGAAGAAGGAACATGGGTGGTTTTTAGTCAGTAGAAGTCTGACACTGCCTTTCGCTCTGCCCAAGAGCGGGAGGGGTTATTCGATGATTTTCCACCCGCCAAAAAAAAAACAAAAAAAAAAAAAAACAAAAAAAGGGTTAGATAGAGGTGCCATTAGTACCTATGTCCTACATCCACATTTTGCTTATCGTATTTTCGTTTAAGTTCCACGTAACAGGGGTCTAGCTTATTGCCATCAACCGGGCTCAAGTCCAGACTCCATGGAATCTTTAATTTTTATTTCATAAATACAACGAGCTTTGTATTCTGGGATCATTCACTGCTAAAAAAAAAGCACAAAATGGACTAAAAATTAGTGTTGATCGGATGTTGTCGCTTTCCCGCTTATTTTGTTTTTTTTTCCATTGGTCGTCCAGCTATACAGCCAGTATTTTTCATGTTCATCATTAAAAAAATGGTAAAGATTTTGTCAAAATCTATGTCATTTTAGAGAAATAGTTAAAACTAAACTATATTAAAGTCTTATTATATGTAGTTTTAAAGCACAAAATGGAATTCCGTAAAAAAACAAAAAAAAAACACAGCAACTCTAATAAGAAACTAAAAGACCGAGAGAAAAAAGTTATTGGACAGGGTGTTAAGGGACTACCACACAAACAGGCTTCACCAGTCTGCCTGCGCGATTACACGGTGCTCACAGTACATCGCGCGTGTAAAGGCAAAAGTGTGGGAAGCTTGAGCGTGTGGTAGGCCCGTAAGGGACAGCCCAGCAGTTAAAAACAAACGGAAACCAACTGAAATACTAATATTGACTATAATTTAGAAAAAAACAAAATTGTATTAGCCTGGGGTAATTTAGGAACCGTCATTAATGGGGTTAATTCAGTACTCGTACCTATATCATACTAAGATGACCGGTACAATTAATTATTATTTAAGGATTGTTAGGGGAATCCAATCAATTTGATTTGTCAAATATCCTCCACGTAATGTATCGTTAAAGGATCGAGCATGTAGCTAACGATAAGCACGTAGTTGAATTCAAGTAACAGCTGATTTCACAAGTCGTTCGATGGAGTATTTCAATAGTTCATTGTTACCCAAGGGATGGAAGTTACTTATTTAGTCCCGAGACGGTTTTTGGCGCCCGTAACGTAGTGAGGACGCTAATAGTTCGAGGGACTACATAAGTAATTTACCCGAGGTAAACACTGTGCTTTTCATTACGAATACGAGGAAAATAAGAACATAAATTAGGTTTTATATTCCTTTGGTCGTCCAGCTATACAGCCAGTATTTTTCATGTTCATCAATAGAAAAAATGGTAAAGATTTTTATAACACATTTGCTCGTAAAGGGTCTCTTATTTCTCCAATTTCAATATCGTAATGTATTTCATTACGTACTTGTGCGGTAATGTAATGTAAATCGCATGGTTTAGGAAGATGCTCTGTCAAAACGAACGGTACCTACTTTTTTAAATCTTAGCAAAGAGTTTTTATTTCAGAAAAGTGGTCAACATTTTATGAACAAAATTAACTTTGGGAGATAAAATATAATAAATAAACATTTAATTCTTTAATTTTATTAATTTCGACAATAAATTACAACCATTAATATCTGTAGCAAAAACAAAAATATTAATTTACTTTATTAATAATACTGGCTGTTTTGTGCCTATGCCTGAAAAAAAATCGCATCGCTTATTTGTTAAGAAATAATAATCAATTTTACTAATTGCTCAAATTTTCATAACTGCTTTAATTAAAGATTTATTCGTTTAAGAAAGTCCGAGTTTTATTTATTTCCTCGCAAATATGTTATAAAACGTCGTATGACATACGTGCGCTTTGATAATTACAGCCTCTGCTTTCTTTTAGCCCTCGCCTACGGCTCGGGCAAGCAATATCGCCTCGGCTGTAATTTTCAACTTACCGCACTTATATCATAATGTACAATTTCAAAATCTATGTAATTTTAGAGAAATAGTTAAAACTAAACTGTATTAAAGTCTTATTATAGTTTTATTCTTAAGAACTTTGTGTTATTTTAATTTTAAATCACGCTGTAATTGAGTGGCTGTATAAAGTTGGAACATGGTTCAGTAAAAAAGTGCCCACATTTCACTACGAAAGTATAGATAGGATTTAAATTTCGGGCAAACAGTTGGAAACTAGCTTTAAAGATTGTAGTTATTCACTCTCAGTGACTCCCACCTACCATAACACCTGGCTTCCCCAATATGCGAGTGAAATCGTCTTGAACATCGCTCCCTCAATTTGTACCCAAGTTTCGTCACTATTTGTATTCATGACACTGAATTACACAGAATCACGTCCGTGCTGCGAAATTATAACGTGCTCATCAATTTGGAATAGACACGTAAACATGTAGGCAGGTGGGGGAACTTCAGCGTCTTGAGAATTGTTAATAAATTACTAGTGGGTTAGCTGCCGGAACATTTTTGATTCAAAGGCGCTTGCAGCCCGCGGTGTAAACCTGGATTAACACATAGTATAGTTTTTATCCCGATTTTATCTTCCCGTGGGATAATATTCGAGATGTAGCGGGTGAAGCCGCTGGCAGCAGCTAGTTTATAATATGATTGTTTTTTGCTTTTCAGTTTTTTTAAGCGGGTTTTTTAGTTTTTAACTATATATTTTATTTCCAACTTTTTAGTAAAGTATTTTGTGTTTATTCTTTCGTTCGTAGCGTAAAATTTTTCGCAGATGATTTATCTTTTGTGTTTGTGTATAGGTTTTGTGACTTTGAATTTCTTTTATAGGTACATAAATAGGTGTCATATATATTTGTAGTCTCCTTGTAAAACCCTTCATTTTGATACCCTACTCGATGGTAATGGTTTTTTTTTGTTTTATGTATCTGCGACATGGCCCCAAAAATCCACAAACTTCTTTGATTTTTAATGTTAATGTAGCCAGTGGCACTCGCGCCATTAAGACGAATCTAACGACGTATATTTTATTCAAATCCCTTCATCCGTTTAGGTGTTACCAAGCCATATTAAAAAATAAACTACGGATGAAAGACGGTCACAAGTCATTGCAAATTGGTATCCACTGAGAAAAAAGAGGCCATTTAAAAAAAAAAGTTGGGTCATTATAAAAGATGGAGTGACGATTTAAATATTTTTAGAATTTTAATTTTGACATTGATTTTAATTTTGTTGGTTGAGTTCGATTTTAATTTCTAACCAACATAACAGACAGAATGTGTTGCTGGGGAGTTTGTTCCGTCACTTCTTCTTTCCAGCTAAACACAAGGAAGTGCCGAAGGGTGGGCGTTTTGGGGGACTGTCTCTTGTAAATAAGTAGAGTAAAGTAAATTTTGACGTTCGAAAAGTGCTGATTATCAGCCTAATTTGAATAAATGACGTTTGATTTTGATTTGATTTTTTTAATTTTGTCATTGATTTTAATTTTTGTTTTTGAGTCTGATTTTAATTTTAATAGGTGCTGATTATAATAATATAATAATAATATAATATTCCACAACTATCACACAACGCCATCTAGTCCCAAGCTAAGCAGAGCTTGTGTTATGGGTACTAGACAACTGATAAACATACTTATATATTTCTAAATACATACATATTATAGATAAATTACACCCAGACACAGAACAAATGATCGTGCTCATCACACAAACATTTGTCCTGGGTGGGAATCGAACCCACGACCTCCGGCATAGCAGTTAGGGTCACTAACCACTAGACCAACAGGTCAGTCATTATGATTTTCATTTTTCATTTTAATTTTTGATTTTAATTTTGATAGGTACTTAATGTTATTTTTTTTTGAGTCTAACAATTTTGTTATTACATTGTGTGCTGTGAATTTTATTAAGTATGGATTCTAAAGGAAATTTTACATGGAAAGTTTTCCGGGAGTTTAGAAAATTGGAAATTTTATAGATTTTCTTGTGCTCTCGAGTATCTTTGCTGCTCGCGCAGCCATCTTGGAAAAAAGCATGGTAGGTTGATAATATGCTTTTTTTCCAAGATGACCAATTTTCAAAACTCCTGGAAAACTTACCAGGTAACCCCCATTTTTCAAACCAAATGAATAGACTAGGTATATAGGGTGTCACTTCACAGCAGCACAGCTGGTACAATTGCGACACCAATCTTCCACATCATCTCGAAAGTGGATGCAGTAAAAGCGCTCTCTGATCTTCAGTAGAGTCCTTTTTACCCCCGTATGTCCTCCTGGAGCATCCATCATGGTACAGCCGTAAAACATCCGGTACCATAGCTTTAGGAACAACCAATTTTGTAGATGACAGCTGTCCGTCACGAAGCCGTCATACTAGCATTCTGTACATTACCTAAACTAAGCAACCCCAGGAAAAAAATAATGCTGGAAGAATTTCTCTTTTTGGGATCTTAAATCACATTTTACGGTAAACCTCAATGAAGCACTCTTAGAACATTGTGGTAGTGGATGCAGCTTTGGATAGTAAACGGGTCATGGAGGTTATTTATTTAAGTAAAGTGAAAAACTAGTAGGTACCTATTTAAAAAAACAGCTGTGTATGGGTACTTTTACACCCTATACCATTTTAGTTACATATTTTGCAACAAGCACGATCAGTAGGTAACATCCTTAATATGAATAAATACCTACATACCTACTTAAAACTATGAAAATGTTTTAACTATGAAACGATGTTTTCATTTAAAATATTTACGTAAAGTTTACATTACGTGCTCCTGTTAAATCTTATGTTATATATAATATAAATTAAAATGTGATGAATGACACGGTACCTACTTACCTCTTAAAATGCTTGCACATCCACTTAGGGTTTTGTAAACTAAGGTTGGTACCTCATGTCGTGCGTTGCTGATAAATAGGCTGGACTGGGTGTCAGACTTTCCCTCTGACCATCTGTAACGACTGTCAAAGAGTAGGTACCCTGAACTAAGTAGTTCAAATTTAATAAATCGATTTCCAACAATTACCTACCTTGGTGCACATTAAATTTGTATTGATCAGGCCTGCGATCGAACTCTTAAAATAACAGTAAATTCGATTCATTTATAGAAATGGTCAATGGTATCTGGTAATATTTAAATAACCATTAGGTCAGACTAGTTCGGAAGACGAGTAATGTTGCCTATAGTGCGTCTGTGTATCATAGGTAGGTACTTGTGAAATAATCTTTTGTAGAAGTTGGTACAAAAAATTGTAGACTGTTAGGACATCCATCAATAATGAAGTGTTTACTACTGAAAAAAAATATTCTCTCATTTTATTTTTACTGATCTTAATAAATTTTGAACGTCAAATAGAGGAATCGCTGCTTATTTTCGGAAAAAGACTTTTATCTAGTAAGTGCACAAGGAAATATTATATAGGTATACGTGATCAATGCATTCTCTGTATGATATAAGGCTATCGTCCAGTAGTGGGACAGCAATGAAGGTAGGGATACCAAAAAATAAAAAAAATAAAAGAACCACGATTAATGAAACAAATATATTTCATTATGAAATTAATTACCAACAAATCCATTTTCAACACGTTTTCAAACCATTTTCAATATGATAGAGAAATGTGCCTTTTATATAAGTGCCAAATATTCATTTAATATGCCGTGCCAATGCGGCTGCGGGTAATATTTTGAGATCATTGTAATATTAAACAACATAAAGTGGCCGATACGACAGCATCGTCCAATATTACCAGTAGCCGCACTCGCAAAGCTAAAAATTTTACGCCTAACGGTAACACTACAACACACATATTTATTGCACATTTAGAAATTTCGTAAAGTGTTTTTGTCTTTTTTTCTTATTTTTAGAGATCCAAGACATTTACTATAATTTTGCACATCGATATTAAAATGAAACAATATACACAATAGCATTTAAATTTAGACTGTGGTATAATACACATCCAAAATATGGAACTATGCCTAAGTTAGTTTGGACAATGGACAAGATATTATAAATTAAATGGACTATTTTATAGACGAATAGTCATATTGCAAAATAAAAATCTTGAAAACAAGTAATAGTTAATCACGATAAAAATATAAAACGATCTGTATAACAATAATAATTATCTGAAATATACAAGTAAAAAAAATATATTATGTAACAGTATGTATGTACTATCAACTAGGTTTCGGATAAACTGACCCAAGATATAAATTAAGTTTGTCAACAAAAACCCTTCGTAGTAGATATACATAAATATATACAATATATTAATCGCTGGTGCCCGCCATTGGCACAATACACACTCCGAGTATCTGGAAATACCAATGATATAATATAGAAAAAAAAACTGAAACCAATTAAATACTATTTTTGTCCGATTTTCATTACTTTACCAGGTAAGAAAGTTTTATGTTATTACTATACATACAATTTATTCCGAGATAATTTTATTTTAATAAGGCCATAAAACAATGTACACATAATATTCCAGTATTGTTTGAGAGCCAATACTTCTGACCAGCCAAAACCTAATGAAAATTTACTAACTAGCATTTTCTGCATTACGTTTAAATACATTAACGATCTCGCCTTATTATGAATGGTAATAAGACTTGGACGTATTTATAAGAAATAATTAATTAAAAAACCTACAATTTTAAAACTCGCACCGCCACGTCGATGGCATTTGGTCGACTTAAATCTCATAGAAATAAATTACAAGTGAAAGATACAATATTAAAATTGTGGAATGGTTACACCATCAAGTCTTACGAACACAATTCCTTACATTATTGGATACTTTGGTTTCTAAGAGACACGTTCGACCAACCACATGACACGTTTAAAATACTGGACAAAATAAATCCTTATGTAATTACCTAAACCAAATTATTGCTGATGTGGGTATTTCATAGTGTAATGTGACTATATTATTACCTATGGAAGCTTCAATAAATAAAATGTCTCTGAAGAATAGTTTCTATCACATATCATTACACATTGTAGCACCACGCGGTTAATAGACCCATCTATGTCTACACTTACCTCTATTCATTGTTGTATATGGAGATGTACAAAAATCAATACATCTGAAAAATAATTTAAGATTGGTATATAAAAGATTCTGTATAATTATGTTTAAAAATTAAATAAACTCTCTTATTGTTTTATGTCGTAGACTATTGAGACTGTGTTTTGGCTTGTAAAACATTTTTAAATCAACACCTATTTATAAATATTACTTATTGACTGCGTAACTTCTGGCCTACTTTACTTCTACCCGAAAATCAGTCTATCTACGTTCGATCGTCGTTGGCTGTTCTGTGAGAGGCACACGTGTGCCCCGTTCCTTCGCCACCTCGTAAAATAATATCACATTCGTTTCCTTTTCCGTACAACATTATCTCTACATTCAATATCCTACGGTTGTCATTAGTTGCGTGTGCTGGCAGCCTCTGCATCGGCTCGTATCGACGCTTCCTTGTAACACTTCCACAAATAAACCTCGGTACTGACAAGAGAGGTGACCGGTTGCCTCGCATCATATAATTAACTAAACCCACCAGATAACATCAGCTACACAAGATCGTCAGTATATAATTCTCCTATTGCAGTACATAAACATGTAAAAACTTGTAATAAATAGTCGTTGTATCCGTATTTATAACCATTAATCCTATGTGTCTATTGCATTAAGATGTTGAAACAATAAATATTAAATGGAACAAACAGTAATCAGAATTTGACACTACAATGCCATCAGTCGGTGAAAAGAATGAAACAAGACACACAATACTTAGTGGACGGAGATAATATATAAAACGCTTTAAAAAGTGTCAAAATTGTGCGTCACTGTAACACGGTAACACTTCACGTTCTTACATTATTCCAGACTGGCGCAATCTTACTTGTCTATCTTCCCTTCATGGAAGTTCTCTTATGAAGAAGTACAATAAATAATGCCCGTTAACCTCACAGTCGACGTTTAAAATAGGTAATAATGAAATTTTTCAAAAATATTACATGCCCACTTCTTATACCAAAAAAGAAGACAGCTTCAACTCATAATGGTAAAATGTTCTCAACAAAATGAAAGATCACTTAAATCCTAATTTATCACATTTGACCTGGTTAGCACATGCATATTTACATAACGTTTGCTGTGCTCTCTATATTTTAAAATCTGATTTAAAATTAAATTATCTAATATATATTAGAGTTAAAATGTATGTTACAAGAACAGATATAAAGAATACCACACCAATTTTAACACTACGAGAATTCAAAATGATGAACCACTCAAAGTAAGTGCAACCTTATTGGAATACCGAAACGAAATTTATATTTAAAACTGGCCACTGACACACATAGACAAACATTAATACTTTGAGTGGTTTATGACCTTAAATCTATAAGACACTAAATTACACCACAACATCAAGTAACTACCGCTGATATACTTATAAAAACAGTCAACATCAATTTTGAATAATATTTATATTTTAAATTTGAAGTAATGGCAAAATATCTACATTATACACAATGTGAATGCAATACATTGTTTATATTTTAATAGAATTGTATAAACTCGTCAAGAGTGAATACGAAAACTGGCTGTGAAACATTACTGGATGGCAATATTGAATACACCGTAGCTATAATTTATAAAAAATCGAGTTCTCCCATTAATACATCCCATTAGATGACGAGTCTCCGTATTCCCTCCTCTAGCAATTAGAGTATTTCGGTAGTAAAAATAAAAATTTCAGAGTATTGCTTCTCGTTTATACTAAAAGTTTTCGACTACCTACCTATCTTACTTATTATATCCCTCTGGCAAAGTCACTATTATATTTTAATACACATTATTTTAACTGTATCCATGTATAACAATGAACAAATAAAACTATACAAAAAGTTAATATTCTCAGTTAAAACCGGTTATAAATATGTTAAAAGTACTAACTAAAACAATTACGCTATATTAAATGTTTCGAATAACATTTCCTGTACCTGAATATTTCGTTGCATTGTCTTCCTATCTAACTGTGGATAAATGTAGGCGTTTTACAAACACGAGTAGTTAAACACTCGTTGGTTACTAATTATTTGTTAGAAATATTCGCCCGCTCTGTTTTATTCAATAAAATATCTGATGACTGTACTGTTTAGACAGCATTTCACTTATCCTAGACTTAATTGACAGTATCATTATAGGCTCATTTCCGGACAGAGTATAAATGAGAAAGTTTTTTTAAATATTTTTTTAAAGAATAAAGCTCTCTGTTGTACATTTTAACGTTTGAGGTTTAAACATTACAAATTGAGGACTATTATAAAGAATTGAGGGGACACTGTGTGTCACAGAAATATATAAAATATCCAAAACAATGTTTTTAATTTTATTAAATAGTTAAAACGAAATGTATAATTATAATCCATGAATTTATAAAAATATATACTTTATATTATACGAAGTTACAAACAATATAAATATTAGTTATAGATAATGTCATGACATTTAACGTCAGAAAAAATCAGAATTGTTACTACTTAAGCGTGTTTTATGGGTATAATTATACAGTACATATTTAAATCAGCTTTTATACTGTGTCGTATATAGAAAAATATCACAAGATCGGCAGTTAAAATTCGTCTTGAAGAGATTATTATTGAAAAAAATATGATTATTAAAAATATAACTTTACAAAATATTTCCGGTAAAATAAATAATGTTTTACTCTTGTGAACAATGCTCTCTTAGAAAAAAGAAAACTTTGATATAAATATAATATATGATTCTTATATTTCGAAATGGCGCGAAATATACGGGACGCATTTAATGAACATTGCGGGCGAATATTTTCCAACTGAATTAAATCCATAGATAATATAATCTAACCTTTAGGCTCATAGAATTCTGTAGCTGACTGAGCAATCAGTTTGTCTATTATATTTAACTTGTAGTCGATTATACATCGCAGTAGTATTCTGTACTGTAACATCGAATCTAAAACAAAATGTGAAACAATTGTTATTGACAGTTAATTTATCTACTTCACTGTTTATTTTTATGAGGTACATATTTTGGCACAGAGAGATTTCTTAAAACTATAGTTAATTAATACATAAGTATATTAAATGTTAGATAACGTTAATATTACATAAAACATTTTCGATGTTCTAAAACTTGTTTGACTGGTCTTAATCGTACGAATCACAGTTTTTGCATTCTCCTAATAACCTATCGTCACGACTACCAATTTTCTAGTTCCTCTTTAATGGAATGAGTTAAAAATCCTTATTATACGTAGGCATACAAAAATATGGCAAAATAAACTATGTTTAAGCCTTCATTAAAACGCGAATGGTGTGCTTGTCACCTTTAGATGCTCATCGTGATTGACACCGACGTAGATGTAAACATAGAGGTTGTTGTAAAATGCTCGTGTTCATGCAAAGCGGGTAACAGACGTAGTCCCTCATCTTTAATCAAATGCGCAACATTGCATTGCACAACTAAGTTTTATAAAACGATAATTACTGGCTGATGAGAGACAAGCAAACACTGCTGCATTCGTAATGCAAAACTCTTATCAAAGATTCAAACGTGCACAAAACTTAAATAATTAATTTTGGCCTGAAACGGCAAATCAAAATATATGTAAGCATCGTCCAAGCCATGTGTTTAACACAAAAACATAGTTGCAGCATGAAACAAATAAGCCGTAATAGTTATTATTATTGCTCCGTGGTAGACACAAGTAGATTCCATTCACTATTTGTTTTCAGAATCAATGTAGAAAATTATGTCATAAATATACATAAACCACTCCAAAACGAAAAATGGTCCTGTAAAACTCTAATTAAACCTGCTTATATCAATAATGTTGTAAAGTTTAAAAACGTTTTTAAAAAATATTCCGCTTTACTGTTATAATATGACTCGGTCATTAACTATAGGGACACAATGTAACTACCGACCCCATACAGTAGCTCACGGCCTGGATAGTGACGTACCCCTGGAATATAAGCAGGGGTGCCACACGACACGAATAATAAATAAAAACCTTCGTCAATATCAAATAGTCGCAACTTCATACGACAGAACGCGCCAGCCTAAGGTCAAGTCCTGTGGAAGTCAGGATGAGACATCAGCCCCGACCATTTCATCCCGAAAACCGAGTACGATTACTCTGCAATCATACTGTATGGAGTTCAGTTATATTGTGCCAGAGGTATGCGAAGATCGAGAAAAGGACGGCGCGTTCATAGATCAGCGTGTGTTGTGTACGTGCGTGGTGAGGTGCTTGGACAAATAGTCGGCACGAGCGAAGCACTTGCCGCAAGCCTCGCAGTGGTAGGGCCGCTCGCCGGTGTGTATACGCAGGTGGCGCGTCAGGTCGCTCTTGCCGCCAAACGCGCGCCCGCAGAAAAGGCATACAAAGGGCCGCTCACCCGTGTGCTTGCGGACATGCAGCTTCAAGTTCTCCTTGGACCTCACGCACTTCCCGCAGAACGGGCAAGCGAATCTCCTCTCCCTGTCCCTCTGCCTCTCATCGTTTTGCATGAAGCTTAGGATCCCCGAATGCGAGCTCGAGCTCTCGTGCTTGCTGCTGTCGGCCCGTGACTCGTTCTCCGAACTGTCTGCCATTGAGCTGATGCTGGCAAACGAGACTGGCACTCGCCTCTTCTCCTCGGAAGTCCTGTCGTCATCCCTTTTGCTCTCGCTCTCAGCGCCCGAAGTGCGACAGTCTATTGAGTCGTCTACGGTAACGACAGAGTCTGAAGCACCGTTCGAGTCGACGGTACTGTCTTGTTCGGCGTCACGGATCAACTCGGGAGGTGTGTTCGCCGGATCAGTTCGATTTTTTTTCTTCATGGACAGATCCATTTCACCGCACTGGCCGATCAGAGCCTCGTTAGTGCTGGAGACTTGGTCGGCTGCGTCGGGTGTGTCGGTATTCTTAGTGTGGAGTCGTTCTAGGGTGTGGTTGAGGCGATGTTTCTTGAATGATTTGAGATAGCGGAACTGCATGCCGCAGACGTCGCAGGTGAACAGTTTGTCGGCGGGCAGGCGCGCGCGGTGGTTCTGTTCGCGGTGCTTGACGTAGGCGGAGCGGTACCTGTAGCTTTGGCCGCACTGCTCGCACACGAAGGGCTTGTCGTCGCAGGGGGTCTGCGAGGCGTGCTGCAGAGCGGCGTGGCGCTCCAGCAGCCAGGCGGACGGGAACGACGCCAGGCACACGCCGCAGCGGCGCCGCTCGGAGTGCAGCATGTGCCGGTGCTGGTACATCATGCAGTCGTCGCTGAGGTAGCGGCGCAGGCGGCAGGCCTGCAGTGCCAGTAGCGGGGACCACAGCGGCAGAGCAGTGGGTGAGCGCGCCGGAATGGGGCTCGGGATGCTTGGAGACACGCAAGACATGTCCAGACACATCTGAAATTGAAACAACAACTTGTTATGCATGAATCAAATTATGATTTCTAAAATAGTAAATTAAGCATTTATACCTGTGAGAATCCATGGATAAGGATGACGATTTCAATAAAAGAATAGGTCTGTAATGATTGTAGAGCTTTTATTTGTCAAAATTGTATTTTTACAGCTATGATATGCTTATATTTGTTTCAAAAGTTACAATGATCAACAGCGATGGGTCTCTGTTTAGATTGTTGCAAAATTGACAAAACATTACACCGGTTGATCCTTGATCCGTTCTGATATACTGTAACACTTTTTCAACAAAACTGTACTGCTCTTTGTTACAACATTATGAACTATTAATAATGTTAAGGCAAAACAGATTTTCTCTAATCTAAAATGTCAACAATGTATGTTAAATAAAAGAGCTTAAGGGGAAACAATTACCGTTTCACTGACGAAGAAACGACAACTATATTAAGCTCTATAAATAAAGTGGACCTACGTTATTTGAACTTGTGCTGAAAATATTCTATACTAGCATAATATACGAAGTTTAATTATATACCTAAAGATATAAGTCCAAAAATTTAAACAGCAATGATTAAAATTTTGATAGTCACTACGAAAACTGAAGCGACTAAAACCTAGTCGTATATTATGCCAATATAAATATTTGTCACGAAAGTTTAACTCTAAATAATTTAAAATAAACACATTATAATTATTTAAACAAATTGTACCGATATACAATAATTAATACACCTACAGGAACTTAGAAAAATTGCAATATAAGTTCTATATTTAGGTATGCCACTTATATAAAATGGTAAGTTAAATTAAAATGAACCAGTTTAGGTTTCAGGGACCTCTACCTCGATCATGTTGGACGAAACTTAACAATACTATCTAATAATATACAACACAAATGTACGATATATTGGTCAAGACCATAATCTAGCACTGGTTGTTCGATACTTTGATACCACACGACTGGAATGCGCTAGCTAGTAGGTGCTACAACGCTCGCTGACGGTCGACCACTTTTCACCCTAATGCCCTGAGTGATAAGGAACAAAAGTAGTCGATCGTCGGTGAGAGCTGTAGCACATCGCCTCGGCGTACAAATCATAGGACAGAAGAGTGCGCAAGTCACATATCATAACGGAACTTACAATTTTCACCATAAAAATTACAGTTTTTCTCTATTTGCTACATATTCTCTATTTAATCCGTGATTTGCAGCCTTTATATAAGTCTTGTATAGGCAAGAGGCACTCTAAATATAAAACTGTGGTCACAATTTATGATAATATAAAAATGAATCTACCTCATATCTATTTCAACACATGAAATATTTCGTGCTAGTGTTTTCTTAAAAGTTATCATGCTCTGTAGGTACTTAGAAAGATACCTACATACATTTAAAATATATATAATAAAGTTTATCAATATATATAATTATATATGTATCATTTATTTGTGCTAACGGCGTGAGAACTCTGCGGGGACGTGGCAACAACTGGCAAATGTTAAAATTTGAATAACTGCACTTGGGGGGTAATCATTATAATCTATTGTTCATGTAATACCTACTTTATATTTCACTAACAACATTTACCACATTGCCTATATACACATAAATAGATAGATATAAATCTATTTGAATATCAATATTTTAATAATAAATATTACCTCTGAAAGTTAGGAAAGAAAATAGTATTTTAAACTGCATTCTGTATTATTATAAAAAACTATTTCGATAAAAAGTCGTACAAATTTGTTAATTCGCATCATTATTAACCATTTATTTATTGCTATTAAGTATTTCTGTAAATTGTAAATATTTAATCTTTCTTAAAATAAGAAGAGGAACATTAATCAAGGTTTCAGTATTGCTATACAGTTTGGTAACGTTCGACTCTGATAAAACAAAAACGAGTGCAGCTTTTCAAATAGCAACATTCTGGTGTCTCATTTTTTTATCATTTTTTATTGAATTTTATTCATTTCTCATTTCTAGCTCCGGAAAGTAGCGCATCTACCAATCTATTATCTAAAATGCATTTTATATACTGTGTGAGTTTCAACAATAGACCAACATTATTTATTGCTTTCCCAAATTATTTTCATAGTAAATTCGCTAAACTTTACACAGGAGTGTCCGAAATAATATGTGGGTATTAAAACAATTAACATCATCGTTCATTAATGTTTAAATTTACTTAAAACGAAAACGTGGTCAAGTTCAATCTACCAAAGAAACACTTACAACGGAAATATGATCAAACGGTCAAAAGTAAATTTAAACATTACTGGTAAGTATCGTCAGCGCGTAGTCGTTGACTTACAATTGACTGGTTTATGGAATGTAAATTATATTGCTAGCAATTTTTCAAATCACTTTGATCAATATAAAGCACACATTCTCATCAACCATGTAACATAAACAATCACATAAAACTCGGAAAAAATGTGTTACATACCACGTGCTGAAAGAGCTTCCACTAAGAACTACCACATCATTAATTCAATAACTATTATCGTAACATTCCATTCAAACGAAATAAACTTAGTTTATAAACGAGTTTAAAATGCCCCGGTACTCACGGCAACCATACTACAGAATTTAGACATTCTATATTAAATAGCTCATATTAAATTTACCTATAATGTATCGGTGGCATTTGCTATAAAGTAACCAAGTTGACACTGGAATAATTTTGGAATGTTAGGCGTTTGCAATCCAAATGTGTATATAGAGTTAAAATAAGTACTTTAGATATACCAAAATTAAATCAACGAATAGCATACTGGCCTTAATTTCTACATGATGCCTAATGAACTTATAAATAGCAATGAGATCTGTTGCAGAATTTTTGTTTACTAATTTTAATGCTTCTCGTCCCACAATTATGCTCTCCTTTGCACTTTTAATTTGAATTTTAAAAATAACGAATTTATCAATTTAAATGTTGCTAACGTTTATAAAATAATTCAGGTTGCAACTTTATATTTTCGAAGCAAATTTCTTAATATTGGTAAAATACGAAATGAAATCCATCATAATATTAAGATTTAAGATCTCAACTGTGGGGCCTAAAATCCTAAATATTTGAAATCACATTCTGAGATCGCATCATAAATTCCCAGATGTAATACCCTTACTTGTATTAGACATATATCACAGATCTTTTTCTATATTACCATAATACTTTCTTTTGAGTGAACCCAAAATTATGAACCACTAAATATCTAATTTACAATAAAAGATATTTAAACGCCTACATTCAGAACGAAACGTTTACAAAGAATTTTCGATATCCTACTTTAAAATATATATATTCATAGAATAAGTGTAAGTCACCCTTATTTAATCCGTGAAATTTTTAGTAATTTCATATAAAAATGATATGTCCCTTGACCAAAAGATTATGAAATGATTAGGCAGTTCAGTCTATCTACTAGTACGCTACGTAAACCATTTAGGTACATTATGATAATGATATAAATTTCTATAAAGATATTAGTATGCTTTAGCCAGAGAGTACCGTGGGCAGATCAACATTATATGTATATAAGTAATTTTCCATTGAACTTACAGACTATATGAGCCAACATCCAATCAGTTCCAAATCAAAGCTTTAAATTTCTCGGTTGTGATGTCGAAATATGAAACTTTATATTATACAAACAAATATATTAGATAAATTCTGAGCCCAAAAAATAAAGGCTATGTCTAAAATCGTATTTTGAACAAAATTATGGTGTGGTGTTGAAAAATAATGAATCTTACGATCAATAAAATATCCCTGTATTTGACTCTGTTGAATTTATTGAACACAGCGATTATCGCGAACAGTTTCAAACTCTGGGACGTCCGTAGGGATCAAATGATCAAGTGATTGTCTGATTATATTAATTAACTAATGGAAAAGGGATTAATTCAGACGATAAAATCTAAAGTGCGGTGCTTTCATTAATAAACGTCGACATCCGCAGGGTTTGAAACTTTGGAATAATCATAAATTAATGTGGTTCTGCAGTATGAAAATATATAGAAAATTTGATATATATTTTTATATGTATATGCCATGCCTCTTACATGGTTCATTAGATCCATCTGTTTGACACCTTAACTGAACGTGTGAGTGAACAAATAAACGAAGAGGAATGAACGAGGCAAGAGGCACGGCACTAGGACAGAACAGAAACAGCGCTTAAAGCTTTGATTCCCATGATCACATCCACAACCCTCCCCGTGTATACCGAATACAGAACTACCGAAGCGTTTACATTCTAATAAATTTCCTAAAAATTCCGATATTATCAAACTATATGTTATTTACATTTTTATATGTCATAATATTGCTTTTGAATTACCTCAGGGGAGCGTGCGTCGTTATAACTTCGAAAGACATAAAATTAGTAAAAATCTCAAATCCCTAACTTCTTAATTGTTACCAACTATGTTGAGTGCAATTTTCGTATGGTCTCTAATAATAATAATTAAAGCACTCTTAATCAATCTTTAATTTAATTTTGTTTATAAAATCAACTCAGACAAGATACTACTATAATAAATATGCAAGTCTCTAAACATTATGCCAGCTCTAAATTAATATGATATTTTACGATTTCTTTATTAATTCCGATAATTTACGAAATTGCAATCAATGCGACGTCATTCAAAAAACATTTTTGTACAAGCAAATAAAACTAAAAAGCAATTGTTATTAACTCGACTTGGAAAGTAACGTTAAAAGGATTCATACTTCACTAGCTAACTTTGGCTATGCCGTCTAGGACCCATCGTGGAATGAGTTTACTTTTTTATTAAAAACTAAAGCATAAAGAAAGCACCTAACGTTTAAAAACTCTTAGAAAACGAAGCAAACAGAACGGAACTGAAAAATGTTCAAATAAATTTCAGAAGTACCAACATTAGTGTGTCAATTATCTATTAGTGAAATATCAAATATTATTCATATCATTCAGATCACAGTTGCGGCGTTTTAATCACATTCTTAACTAATTACATCATATTGTCCTCCATTTGTTCATTCAACTATCACTTCTTGCTCACATTGACTATTTCCAGTAATAGTTTGTGTTACTGGTGAATATGTGGAAGGCTAATTGTGCACTAACAGGGTCCCAGGCTCATTGGTGCGGACTCTCTTCCTCCGTGTCCACGGGGCTGGGCGAGAGGAACTTGCGAGCATACTTGGGGTAGTGCGTCTTCTCATGAGCCTTCAGAATAGTCGACCGCGAGAACGTCTTGCCGCATAGCCCGCAGCGAAATGGCCGTTCACCTGAAACGGGTAGGTTATGATCAGTTATAGAGACAGGAAAACCTATACTATACTTTCTAACTTGAATAAAATCTCCAAAGTATTGAAAAGTACTTAGAAAAGGCTAGGTAAATGGCGATTTCATAAGTGAATATTTTAAATAAAATAGAAAATTGCGATTTCAGAAAAGTAACTACAAAATCTAAAAGACGAAATTGCTGGTTTAACAATCAAGATGAAAATTGAAAACGTCTCTTTTCTGCTAGCCCAATGACGAGGACTCTATACATCTGATTAACTGGAAGTATGAGTAAAAAAATATTATTTTAATTAGGTAATATTTTGTCGAAGTAGAAAAGATATAAAACAAAGACGGCTTACCTGTGTGAACTCTACAGTGATCCTTCATATGATGCCTTAATTTAAACGCCTTGCCACAGAATTCACACTTGAACGGCCGGTCCCCCGTGTGCACAGGTAAATGTGTTATTAACGACGACACGTCCGGGAAGCTCTTCCCACAAAACTTGCACAGCACTACGTTCCCAGGCTCCACAGCGCCTATGTCCAGCTCTATAGGGGATTCCTCTGCGTGCATGCTCATGTACGTGGGGTCACTGAACTGCCCTATCATAGGCAACCCGATGGGCCGGCCCAGCAGGGCGTCCCGGTACTTCAGCGTGTCGAGCGTGTGCGTCGTCAGTATGTGCCGCGTTAGTTTGCTCTGGTGTGGGAACGCCGCACCGCAGTGTATGCAAGGATACCCTCTCTCCCCTTCATCAATTCGCCCCCTACCGGACCCATCGTACTCCTGCAACCACAAAAAAGAACATCAACTTCTTTTTTCTTGATCCATTTTACACGGACCAAACTGTGTGCAATATCTCTACCACTACTTTCTAAATTGAGATGCAGTCTCGGTATATTTTTAATTTCCACTATCTAATTAAGAAGTTGACGCTCATTTTTGCCCAACAAAATGTGCAGGAGTGACCCGGGAGCCGGCTACGCGTAATGCCTTGTTGTTTAGCAACGCGCACGCGTACTGAATCACCGATTCGTACAAAAACGTATGCATGTAATATGGCCAAAATTTAAAATAAAATACTGCCCAAAATATATATCAAACAAAATGAATGGATATAAAAATGATGGCCAACAAAATGAAGGTCAACTTCTTGACAGCAAGGCATAATACTCGATGTTCAAATAGCGCAGCATATCAAACAAGCATGCGTGTAACTAATCAATTTACACATAAACACCAACAGCCAAATTATATGTTTCTTAATAGTTACGGGATCTTCACAAGACTGTGTTAGTTACTTTATTTTATGCCATCACTTAAATTAGCAGGCATACATACAACTATGTTTCAGTCATATAGTATTAATCAAGCAGCCACTCACAAAACACATAAGTCTTTAAACAAATTTATTGGAATGTGACAAGCATAAGGCAGTCTGAACATTAAATTAATTGGGCAAATATGTGGTTTTTTAGTTAACCTCTCGCGTGTCTAAAGTACAGCCTATAAACTAGACATGCAATGGGTTAAATAAAATATTGGTTTTAGGAGCAATATGGACATAAAAAACACTTTAGTCTATTTTGCTAGATACTGGCATTTTTTTTAAAGAATTTACTTTAAATAGATAAGTAAAAATATCATAATATATTTTATGATTGTGGAAAAATAAATGAATCATGCAATACAACACAGATCTATCATAATATACAGAGACATGTATTACAAGCTACTTATACACACATGCATTATTATCTACATACTTTTTATAAATACTTACATATTGGCAAATGTCACAGTAAAAAACATGACTTTCACCAATATTTTTAAAAACACAATGTAAAGTATTGATCAAGACATAATAGGCCCAATTTTTTTTAATAATGATTTATTTAGTAGAATTAAAACATTCTTCTATGGTTTTTCTGATAGATTTTTCTACAACAAAATTAGCCTTAAAAGCTGTAATGTAGACTAATTAAAACTTGCAACATCTTTTTTCTTTACATAATATCATGCTTGCTACCCCAGAAGGGTAAGGCAGAGGAGTACTTATAGTACACCAACCACCAACCAGAAACAAATATGCTTTTTCTCTATTTCTTTGATTTTTTTATAGCCAGTTAAAAAAGGAACTTTAAATTGTGTTCTACCTACATACATATACATTTTTACAGATATTTATTGTAAACAGTAAAATTTACTTACAGACTCATGCTGCATGCGGTAATCCGATGATGTCTCCCCAATCTTATCATCATTGCTCCTGTCCCAGTCAATTTCTTTCTTCAAAGACTGGAATTATACAATACATGTTATAGTAATAAAAATTTATTTATCACTACATAGTATAAAACAAAGTCGTTTTCTCTGTCCCTATATCCCTATGTTTGCTTAAATCTTTGAAACTACGGAACGGATTTTGATGCAGTTTTTTTTAATAGATAGAGTGATTCAAGAGGAAGGTTTTAGTCTTTTTAACACCCGTGCGAAGCCGGGGCGGGTCACAGTAAAATAATATTTGAATAGTCAGAGTGATCTGAACGCTGCCACTAAAACACCATTGACATGGTGAAGTTTTAATCAAATTTAAAATACTTTCATTGCAAGTACACTGCAGTTTATAAGGCAGGTTTTTATTTTTTATTCACTTCTTTTCTTTGAAAACATAAATACACAGGATTTTTTGAATATTAAAAATTCTCTTACATAATATAGAAGACTATTTCATTCTTCAAATTGATGAAAAAAAATATATATATATCCGTGTTACAAAATATATTACTTCTGTCAAACTGTATTACAGTTTATTAATTTGTATATAGTACCTGCCTGATTATGCATAGCATTTCCTACCTAACTTTTATTTATAACAAAAAAGCATTAATGGAATATACTTAACAAATAAAACACTTTATTGATAAAACATACCAGGGGTACTTGTTGAACAGGAGGCAGTCCAGAGGGGCCTGCAATAGGTTCACTCCTCGGACTAGGCAATGATGCGTGAGAAGGGTGAGCCAATCCAGGGTGCGATATAGTGTTCAGCACACTTAGCCGCTGCTCCACTGGAGAATAATGAGCTCCTAGTATACTGCTACTGCCGTGACTGTTTATCGTCATGTTTAATCCTGCAAATAGAGAATGTAATAATATGAGTTTCGTTGTTTTGATTTTCAAAAACAAGCCTAGATAACCTATGTATGGTTAGGAATCAATACACAGGTAAACTGAACTATTGGTGCTTAGACCTAAGGTGGCAATTGTATTAATCGAACGGTGATTTTACGATTTCACCGCGTATAATACGCGGTAAAATGAATCAAAGGAACATAATATACAATATTAATATTTGTGATTGAAATTATGATAGAAGTTTGTCTGTTCTGCTATTTATTTTGTTGTTGTTTCAAAATATTTCCAGCAAAATAAATCATGAGACGAGACGAAGAGAGAGTTTACGTACACTGATACACTGAATCTTAAGACAACTTGTTTCTTTAATGACTTAATACAAAAGTTTTACCTTTTCTCAAGTTACTGCACCCAAATTAAACATTCCTATTGCTGCTTGTTTCATGTAGTTTTGTCTTATGAACGATATTGATATCTTGTGTAGCTTTGTTGTTTCTACTTGCTTTGTGTAAAATTTTACTGTATTATCCATTTCTTTTAAAAAAATAGACACTTTTACGGAAATGAAGTACAGTGCTGAATAGTGAAAACTGTTTATTATTCAAATGTCACTTAATTATAAGTCAAAACAAATTAGAGATGTACTCGTCGGTTACCTTAACCGGTTACTTAGGCGATTATGAAGCCCGTTGTAATTACTCGATTACAACGCGAAATGCTATTTTGCCTTAATGATTGACTACATTCAAATGTAATTCAATAATTTAATGCTTTTGAATTTGGATTTCATTTAAAAAAAAATTAAACATGACTAAAAAACAAATTGTTTTTTGGAACAGTGTATTATAAAAATATTTTTGATGAAATACAAATGGAACAAGTCAAAGTTAAAATTAAGTAATACAATTAGTTGATACAGGTATTATATCAATGATTTTTTAAGATTCTTAATTTGGCACAGTTGTCTGTTCACTATTTTATGGTCTAATAGTCGATTAATAGACTACCTGAAGCAGTTCCAGTTTTAATACCATAAAGTTACCGTGGATTGTCAAAAATAAGAAGTTTGGAAACCTGGCGTTTGGATAGGTTTTGTAACTTATGCATCGCAACTTTTACGTACCGATACTTTCATTTTGTGCTCCATTTGATCGAATCGACACCGTATCGTCTTCTGGTGACGACGAGCGCATGGGCTCATCAGGAGGTTCGTCTTTTGGGATAGGAGGGTGTGAGAGGGTTGGAGTCTCGCCCGTGATGTCAGGCCTAAATCGCCGAACTGAAAGCAACGGGGATATCCTTGGGGGCGATGCTTCCGGCATTTCTCTGTGATCACGAGTCTCTCGAGATTCACGTAAGTCCCTTGGGTCACGAACCTCCCTCAAATCTCGTGAAATATCTCTAGATTCTCTTGACTCTCTATGTTCCCGCAGTTCGCGGGGATCCCTCAAGTCTCGAAGATCTCTTGGTTCCCTAATTTCTCGGGTCTCTCTTAAATCCCGAGGTTCTCTTTGTTCTCTTGATTCTCTGGACTCGCGAGAATCCCTTGTGTGACTCTCTCTAACGTGAGTGTCTCTCACGTCTCGAGTCTCTTTGTTATCTCTTTCACGGACTTCCCGTGTGTCTTTCAGTTCGCGCCGATCCTCTTTCTCCCTGTGATCTCTGCCGTCCAACTTTTCATGTGTTTCTGAACTTTCCCTTGTATCCTGTGGTTGGCACTCTTCCATTGGTTCTTGAACTTTTCTTGTTTCAATGCCGGCGGCGCTTAGGGTAGTCATTTCAGCAAGTCCTTTAACCTGGAAAATATAAAATAATACTTTGAACACCTGGCTTAGGTAAGTTTCTTGCATAGCACATCAGAAAATGACAGTAAGTATAGGTACCTAGGTTATATAAAAAAATGGGCAATGTTCAGCCCACTCAGTGGGTAATTGAAATAGACTTGACCTTAATATTTTATTAGCGATAGTAGTTTAGCTAAAAACCAGTCTCAATAGAAGCTAGGCTATTATTTTTTTTTCCTAGTCGTATATACGTGTTACCAGTGACACCTTGGTACACGTGTATACCGAAGGACGAATTGATGGTAGGTATCTATTTCCTATCGTTAAAAATAGATGACCACTATACAAATTGTCATCCCATATTTCCAGAGGATGAATTTTCAAAAATCGTAACTCATCAGGATTGCGCTTGTACCTACCTAAAAAGTCATGCTTCGAGACCTAGCAAGTCAGGCCGCAGTAAAATCATGAAACTTAGTTATAAAGTCGGTAATACCTGAAGGCTCTCAGCAGTTTTGAGGAGAGCAGGCAGTTGACAGTACTGCACGTTGACTTCACCCTTGTACATGAAGTCGACCAGGGTCCGAAGTTCCTCAAGACCCACGTCTTTGAGAATCACAATGGGATGTCGCGACGGGTGGTCCACAAACAGAGATCGGAAGTACGATGAACACGCAGACAGCACTACCTGAAAATGATGCGAACGTTCTGCTTTATCATTGATTTTAGTAAATGGATGCATTGCTTTGTGACCACTAGAAAAACGAGGCAGGCGAAGAAAAAGACATGTAACAATAATCATGAATGAAGTCCTTTCTGATTAACCTAACATTGGTAAATTGTATGATGTTTAAAAAGCTCTTAACTTTTAGGGGCCAGGAGTTCTTAACACAGGGTAGTTTGGATTCCTGACTCCCACAAACCTTTGTACCTCCTATATTTGTAACACCTCTGTATTGTAGATGTATTTTGTGGGAGAAAATAAATCTTTATTATTATTAAATAAAATGATCAGCACTTGTTAGGTAAGTCTAAATGGGTAAGTAATTTACCGCTAAACTATGAATCTTTTTCGCAGAGTCCAATGTTTCTTTGATGCGTCTTTCATTGGCTTCAATTCATTCTCAATCTCCTCTAGGTACATATAATTCAATAGACAGATAAACCTACGCGGTTAACCCCTTTGCCTATCCCGATTCACAGAAACTGATCGTGTAAAGATAAAAGTATTTCCTCGTATTCCCGATTAATGGCTACTAAATCTTAAAACAGGATTGGCTGCATAATTTTCTTTGCCATCGTCTATTTGGGAGGTGCTTAATTTAACGTTTGGTAACCTCGCGCCTCGGTTTAAAGTATGTATGGTAAATTCTATCGTGGCTATAAGGTCTTATAAGTAACTCAAAAAAATAGAAATCCTTGCTTGTCTTGTACAACATGAGAGCCTTGGTTTGGTGAATTTAGACATCAGAAATTAAAAGAAGACTTCATTCTCCATAAGTCCCGGTTTCCCTATGATCAAGCTTTGTAGCTATAACAGAACTAAAACGAAACGCAAGCCGCAGTAGGTCCTGTATCATTAACAGTCTAAAAGGAGAGATACCCGTTACAACAGATGCTTCGTAAGTCGGATAATCCTCAGATACTTATCCCATCAGACTAGGATTCATTAACAACTTCCTATTCCTAATACGAAACAAAAGATGGTAACATATTCGGTGAACGCAGAGTGCGTGATTGCAGAATTATGATGTAATTAATAATAATTGAATCCTATTGATATGCAATTATATTCCCGCGTTGAAAATGTCGTGCTATCGAGATGTGCATACTAACGAATGTCGGCTTACAAGCGACTTAGATCCGGTATCCACTAAAGCCTAGAGAAAAGAGGATCATTTTGCTGATGAACTTGCCAGGACGGTTTAAACACGAAAGCCGGGCGCGAAGCCCGGACCTATTGTGCCCATTCTTTTCAATCAGCTAAGTACCTTAAAAGTTTAAAGGATCATACTCAAACACAAGCGGTGAAGTGGTGAACCTCGACACTAAGGTGTAGGCAATTTATGTAGGTTATGACAACCCTGAATACGAAGCTGACTGAGGCTTCTGCGTCTGGACAAAGATAACAAGCGACTGGTGTTAGGGACCATCCCTGGACACAGCTCACTGAATAAACAGTTTCACCCTCTTGGCACCACTGACAGTCCTCTGTGCAGAGTGGAAGAAACAGTAGCGTACGTACTCCTCGGGTGCAACGGCCTCACCCTTTTTTATGGGTTGTGGGAAAGCATCAAACGATTCCTCCCGCTCTGGGCAGAGCGGTAGGGAGTGTCAGAGTTCTATTTACCAAAAACCATCCATGTTTCTTCTTAACCCTTCGTATTGGGGCCGCGGTATCTCTTTCAAACAACTCGGAGCCCAGAAGATTTGAAAAGAAACTCTTGGAGCACAAAGATCCGTTAGTTGCGGATATCCTGAGAGGACTGTCAAGTTTAATCTGCTTCTGGATGGAGGTGGGCTGGTTGGAATAACACTCACCATGACTCACCGTACAAAGGTCTACTTTAAGGACATAATGCGGAAAACTTCATTTTACACTCACATTTGCCTGAACTCTACCTCTATTATTTTGTATTTAACTTCACAAACAAGTTAGTAGGTAGCACGATACCCCTTTTTTTGGGGTGGGATATCATCAAATAACCCCTCCCGCGCTTGGGCAGAGCGAAATGAAGTGTCAGACGTGGAACCACCCATGTTCCTTCTTAGCCCTTTATGTCGAGGCCGCGGTATCTCTTACAACATCCAGCAGCCAGCACGATAACCGTTGGCAAAAGGAATCTTCTTGGCTTCTGATCTGATTACCCGTTAAATATGTCAAAGAGCTTTCGTCTAGGAGCAATTTTTTTTGTTATTTTTTCGCTTTGCTTAGCTTCAGAATGGCTCCAGCAGAAATGAGAGAAGCCAATAGGAAAGTCCAAAATGGAGAGATCTGCGTTTACCACAACTTCTTTGACAAACTGACAACATCCTAATCGTTTCGCTTCTCACCTTAGCGGAGAATAATTGATTTTCCAGAAATAACACTGTCTTGCACTATAAAACTAAGAAGCCATCGATCTACAAAGAAGCTCTTCGAATCATCCACTTCCGCAAACGCTCGTATTTTGTTGCCAAGGAAAACTTCATAGCACAATACTTTTATAGTTAGGTATGTGTGCGATGCCGGCAAATGACGGAATATATAAACGGGCCTTTAGAGCGTTCAGATTAACAATAGGTACGTACAAAGTAATGAAATGAAGCGTAACTAGAGGTTTCTACACGTGCCGCAATAAACAGAAGTCATTAAACTTAGGTAGAATCACTATAGCTCACTCTATGCCTTTGCCAACAGTGAGAATTTGAAGGAAAATCGAAAGTGACGTTAGTTGTCAAATGTTGAAGGATCATTAAAGTTCAATCAAAACATTTTCCCATCGACGACGTTTGTATCCCCGTTTACCTTCCTGTCTACCCAAAATGATCATCATCACCGGCCTAGCTATTTACCAACTAAGTTGTCAGCACACAGTCTTACCAGACGCAGATTTCATTTTTTTGTTTCTTTCTATCCATTATTTTAGCCTACTCAATCGCTGGCAGGGAAATGCTTCTTAAGGACTTCTGTTTGTTGCTAATCAGACTAACCCTTTTTTTTTTGAGGGGTGGGAAATCATCAAATAACCCCTCCCGCGCTTGGGCAGAGCGAAATGGAGTGTCAGACTTCTACTGACTAAAAACCACCCATGTTCCTTCTTAGCCCTATACCTATGTCAAGGCCGCGGTATCTCTAGATTTAAATATAATATGTTTGTCACCTCAGTATTCACTCACCAATAACTATTATTTTTTATTTTTTGCGAATAACTATTCCAGGCTTTCCTTCACGAATTTGTCCGTCGCAGTTCGGAGACTGTGATACGCAAACAGACTCCTAACCGGACACACATCCAATTGATAGTAATAGGCTAAACTCCACCTCGCTAATATTAAACAGATTAGGATTTTACCTTGTGAGCCCTAATGGATGCACCCTCGGAGCAGGCTAGCGTGACGTCGACCAGGCTCTCGTCGTGCAGCAACTGGCTGAATACTCCCAGCAGGTTGCTCTGATGATTGTTCCACCTTAGGCAATAGTGCTCACTTCCCATGTCTGAGCTAGCTCCCGCCGCTGTAACATATTAAACGTAAATATTTTATACACAAATAAAAAGTGTTTCTTTGAAAAAGCTACCGAATTACCGAAACCTGTACATATCAAAACATACATTTTGTCTGTTTGAAAATTTATTTGTTGTTCTACAAACAAAAAAATGTGATGGTAGTGCTCTTAAAAAATTATTTCAACAGGACCTACGAGTTTTTTTTAATGTTAATCACGTTAGGTACTAAATTATTCAGTTACCTAAAGTATTATATGATGTTCAAACACTTTTAAATTAGCCCGCCAACGACCTCTAACCTCTACAAACCTCTCAAATTCCGCAAGTATAATATTCAAAATATTAGTAATTTGTGAAAGTCAAAGGTCACAAAGGACCCCCCTAATACCCACTTCAAAACAGTGTTATATTTAGATTGGATAGAAAAAGTAGCGCAAGACACAGCCTGTATGAAATATCTCTGCATCAAAATGTTGCATTTCAAACCAGTACACACTGTTAAAAATACCAACGAAAAAGAATCATAAAAAACTATCAACGAAAACAATGATAAAAAACCAGAAATTAATTGTATTGACATCATCTTTATATCATTACCATCTGCTTAGCCTTTTCCTGACTGTGTTGTGGTCGATTTCTATGCTGCAACTACCTATCTAACCTTCAAAACCCAGTAAGTAAGTACGTACTTACCTACAGGAGAAAAAGATACCCCTTCGTAAGACGTAGTTGTCAGGCTTTCGGGTCACAACGACTGTCAAAGATCGAAGTCAAGAAATTACAGTCCGGACCAACGGCTTAACGTGCTTTCCGAGGGACAGAGGAAACTCGGTTTGTAATGGGTGGTCATCCACTCACAGATCACAGACCAACCTAGGCAAACGAGGCACAACCTGAAGGTCGACAAAACGAGCTCCTCAAGCTAACGAAATTCTTATGTCAATCCTTATAAAAATAGTATCAGGATACCAAATGCTTTGAAAGCCGTTACAATTGTTATGATTATCTCAATTTAATTTTTTTCGAGCTAAGATTTTGACATCTAAATTCCATCATAAAAAGTAGCCACTTTTCTAAGTCTTCAGGTAGGTATAATACCAGGGCCAGTCACAATCAGTATGGAAACGAAACAAATAATAAATACCTCACGGTGCGTCTCGTATCCGCTTCAGCACCGATAAATAAATATTTAAATAAAAAACATCACGTGATTATATCTAGGTGAAATGTCCAGCTTCAGATAACAGCTTCGAGGTTGAGGTACAGAATACAAAACAATATTTACATACATTCATTATACATGCACAAAATCGGTTGCAACATGTTATTAACGCCATTCTTCTTAGCAAACGTTCGTAGTGGTGGATAAAAACAATTGCGGTAAGTGCTTGAACATTTATGATTCTGAGTCTTCAAGTGCTGCCAATAATCTCTAAATTAAGATGAGGAGTTTTATCGCTATGTAGATGTACCTAGTTTCGAAAGCGTGACGCATTGTTTTCTTGTTTATATTTTCCAAGACCGATTTCCAACCCTTTCTGGATTATCAGTGTTATCGGAAACCGGATCTAAATCTGTCGGTCGCGTAGGTAGGCCGTCTCAAACCTATAGTTTATGTAGTAGCTATACCTACATCGGTACTCATGGTTATCGTTACACGTGTATTTGCATCTGCCAGAGACTTATGGGTACCTAATCAATTTTAAGGCCTATTTTCAACACCAGTTACGACTCATTATTCATTTGTCGCATTAACAGATATAGTGTTACTCTGTACCTCAACATTTAATAAATACAAAAGGTATTGTGTCTAGGCATAATAGGTACTAATTTATATGTGAACATAAATCGTTTTAGTCTGCGACCTCGGAAACATCATGGAATAATATAAATTAATTTTGTTGAACGCAGCCTCGATAGGTATGCTAAAAATGTTTAATCGTCTCGTTGATAAGTCCTTTTAGTGCGCGTGTATAATTATTTCATCTGGATTATTGCTTTAGTTGCCATGTGATAGTATGTCCTTGTAAATAATTTTGTTTAACCAACTGTTTGAAGTTGAAAATCAGAAATCGTAAAAGATAATGCACCGCTGCAGATGAAGTTAAAATCAAATTTCGTGCGCATCCGCCACTAATTACAACATTTACGTACCCGACGCAGCAGCCGGAACACTCAGATTTGCTAATAAGTACAAAACGCCACTTGTGTATTATTTTTTATTCTGTGATTACCGCTTCGCGCCTACATGCGCGAAGATAAATATAGCTGCGAGTGTACCTAGTATTTAAACGTAGGTGTTGTGCGCACACGCGTGCGGCCGCGACGCAGTCAAGATCAAGGGCGCACGATTGCGCAAGAGTTGGCGGTCGCACCGCACTGCAACTCCGTGTGATGTCATCGGTCCGTCTGTCTCCCCCCAGCCCCCACACCTCACTTCATCACACGCTCGTCGTAAAGGCCGCGGACACGGAACATTCTATTTTAGATTTTTGTCCGTACGCTTTGTGTTTAGATCTTTTTTTTTCAAAAGTCTTCGGGTCCTTTTCTCATCGCATCCATCGGTTCTCAGAAAAACGTCATATCATTGTTCTAGACTTAGCTACACAATATAATGGCTACGAGCTGTGTTGATAGTATCTTGAATAATTTGCTGTAATTTTCAGGAACAGTTAACTGTACCTAGCTATAACGGTTTTAAGATGATTTCCTATAAAATTTCCGTAATTGCATTTAACTGAAAACTCGCAGGTCTTATCTTTCTGTTCCTTTCCGGTTTTTTGTAAAATGTTTTCTCTGTTTTTATGAAGAAAGAGTTTAGGCATTTTCATGATAAAATACGTAATCTATCAACTTATCAGGACAACATTGTTCGTGATAATGGTTCTACAATCTTATGACCTTCCGAAAATGCACTAGATAAAAATGCAATAAATTGCCGTTAACATGCTACGCAGGCATTTTGATGTTATCTCTTTAGATACAATCGACTAATGGCGTGAATTCATGCGTTTTATTAATGAATTATTTAAATGAAAAATCAAGGAATATTTATGTTCCGGTTTGTTTACGTAGAAACTTCATCTCTTTCGAACTCTTTCTTAGGATAGAGTGTAAGAGGTTCTCCTCAAGTATCTCCAGTACCACCTTGTTTCTAACCTACGCAAAGCTAGATACAAATTCATATCTTCAGGGTCTAAATAAAGAACTAAAATGGACTTTGTGTGCAACGTCCTTGAAAGAAAGACATTTACTTTGAGAATTTCTTCAATTTTTTTTTTTAAACTACAAACTTTTATTTAAAAAATAACGGTTTTTTTTTAAATAAAGGTTTTTTTCTCATCACAGCCTGTGCTATGCACCTGTTTCTAAAAGGCACGTCTTACAGGTTAGCAATTAGATAACTACCAATGAACATACATTTGAACAAATAATTGTTTCTTGTTACTGAGGTAGCTAGGAATTCTTTGATAACTTACTCTTTCAGGATCTGTGTGTGTGTTCGTTTTTTGTTGTGTACTTTGACTTTAGAAACTGCATTAAAAAGGGTAACTAAGAGTATTGTTATGTTATAAAAAAATGTTTTAATGATATCCATATGAGTAGAGTAAGTACTAAGAGTAGAGTATGCTCACTGATGGTGGCCCACGTTTCAAAATTATTACTGAAGTCACACTCCACGAAATTACTGAAAATGCTGAAAATTCGTTCTTGTTTTAGTTTGGTAAAAATGTTATAGTGTTGGTTTCCTGTCTAGCTCTAAAATTTAAGATTTAAGAGCCTAGTTGAACTTTTCAAAATAAACAATAAACATTTTTTTTTTATTTAATTTATGGCAATAATGGCTCCCAATATTGGATGATTACAACTTTCTATGCTGTCAGAATATCCAGATTTGACAGTCAAGGTTATAAACCGATTAGATGATGACAAATCCCTGTAACATCAAACAAATGAAGGACAAAACCAGTCATCAATATAACAGAATAGGAAGTAAGATTAGCGCTTAGCTCAAATGCTAGCACACACATTTGTAAACCTAGCTGCCTAGGTATAGCTATGGGCGACCTTCACAGCACAATAGTCTAGCTAACGTGTTTAAAGGAGTGGACAGACGGTCGAACGCATACATTGTGGTTCTTTTATGTTATATGTAGGTAGGTTTAATTAACTCAGACCGTTGTTGAGGTCGTTTATTATTTTTGACTAATGATAGAGCATGCAAAAAGTTTTGATTGGTTGTTATATGCATTTGTTGTAGTAGAATTTTTGCGTTTTAAGGATAGTCTGGCCTTAAAGGTATTTTAAATGGAACGAGCGGACGTCACGCGGTTTCACCCGCGTAGTTCCCGTTCCTGTGGGAATACAGGGATAAAAAGTAGCCTATGTCAATCGTGGATAGTGTAGCTTCCCAACAGTGAAATAATTTTTCAAATCGGTCCAGTAGTTGCGGAGCCTATTCGTTACAAAAAAACATACAAATCTTTCCTCTTTATAATATTAGTGTAAAAGTGTAGATAAGAGAAATATCGAAAATGGAACCATATTTGGGTACGGACAAATTAGTATTATCTGTTACTGACCTACTGCATTATTATTTTGTCACCTTCTGTAGGCATAAAAATAGCAGTATAAAAAAAAATATTCTATGTAAGTACTTATAAAAAATTCTCTCTTCTCTCTTTTGTTTTATGAAAATATAAGTCTTTTAAATCTCTTTGAGTAAAAATAACCGAGCAAAACTGTTAAGTAAAATATTCACAAAATTAGTATTACGCAATGCTTGAATAAATAAAACACATATTACTATAAAGTGAGCACACAAATAAACCAATAGCTATATAGGTAGATGTTCTAACAAACTTTTTGTCGTAGTAAGTAATCAGTGTACCTTTAGCTTTACGATGCAATTCGCATCATGAGCTGTCCTATGTTAATTTAATGCTACATTAGGCGTCTTTCACACTTGTATGTCACCTCATACATTTTGCGTGTGCAGTTTCCTATAGGCTATTCGTACCTAGCCATGCTTAGATAATATGTATGGTCACGTGCAGGAACCGATATAGCTATGACCAATAAACTTGACTAAAGTTGCTAGTGTGAATTTCTGAGTTAAGTCTTCCTTGATAGGTTGCCTAGGTGATTTATCATTATTAGTATTGATATATGCATAGGTTTGAGTTCGTATTGGTTGACACGATAGCCGAATTTTTTAATGTTTATTTACAATGTCAAATGTGGAGAAAACTTCGGATAGAGTTTATGTTGGTAACTTCATAAGAATTTGTGTACAGACGCCAGCATACCAAACTACCAAAAACTATCAAATTTTCCCAATTTCCCTATTAAATTTTGGGTTCACAATCTATTAAAGAAGTTTGACAGCTTGATGTGCTGATAAATAGAGAATGCAAGTGTGAGTAACCTTTTTTTTAATTCTATGAACCTATTTTACTATTCATTTCTCCATTCATTACCCATTGACCTCAATAAACATCGCAATTATAACACTCTAATAAAATAATAATTATAAAATTGTTTTAGATCTGTAAAACAAAACAATCGACCGGGAAACGCATACCTAACGCACACAAACGTTTATCATTATAATAATTGCATAAAACATTTTCTATTATTGTTCAGTTCTCCAATCAATAGGGTGACCTCACACGTTGTCCTGAAACTGCAATGTGTGGCAGCGGCCTTACGTAACACGCGCAGATCGGGCGGCGCGGCGTGGGGATCAAGGCCGCGCGAAATAACGCATACGCGCGGTGCAGGTCGAACGCACGTCCGCGTCGAGTACGGCGACGGCGGCGGCGTATCATCGGCTGACGACGCTTCCCGACGGAGCCCGACGCCTGACAACGCATGGGCATCCGGTCGCGCCTAAATCTATACCTAACACTGAGGTCTTATCAAAATCATGACGGTTCTCCGTATTTTTAGACTACGGCGTTAAATGCATCCAATTTCCTTTCCATTTTTGACTCCATAGCCCTTAAAATACTAATTTAATATAATCCGGTCGCACCTAAATCGATACCTAACTGAGCTACTTCTTATCAAAATCATGATTGTTCTAGCACATTTCGTCTACGACGAGTACCTAATGAGTCCAGTTTGCCTTTACATTTTTGACTCCAATGTCCTTTAAAGTCTGATAATCTTATCACTCACACGGAATGGAAGTGCAATATTTTGCACGAACATGTTATTTTGGGCTGTTTCGAAATAAATGCGGTTTTATAATCTAGCTTCGGTTTCGCATTTTGGATTTATTTTCCTTGTCGATAAATGTATAGGCAGCATGTATAGGATAGCATGGCTAGGATGTGTAGGTATAGCATATGTGTGGAACGAGTCGAACAAGGAAGTGTGATAATATGAATGTCGACTCAATTTGATGAGGTTATTTCAGGTGTTCAAAATTGATCAGTAGTTTTATTTGCAGTTGTCTGGGTTCTTCAGTGTTCTGGTATACAAAGTGTTTTTGTTAAATAATCAATGTCAAATTGTCATATTCCAGGCCTTGTCGGCGAGATAAGTTTCTTTTTTTCCAGTATCCCATATTAACTGTCAAAGAGCAGTGGTAGCTGAGAGCAGTGGTGGCTCAGTGGTAGCGGCCATGACTTACGAACAGTGAGTCGTGAGTTCGAACACAGTCAGGTACTTTGTGTAATTTATTTCATCACCACTGCTCTCAAAATGGTGAAGGAAAACATCGTGAGGAAACCGGCATGCCTTAGAACCAAAAAAATCGAAGACTTGTGACATCTACCAACCCGCACTGGGCCCGCGTGGTGGATTATAGCCCATCCCCCTCCTAGAGAGGAGGCCTAAGTCCCTGCAGTGGGAACATTATAGGCTGATGATAATGATGATGTCAACTGTCACCATGTGGTCACCATCATTTACTTTTCCTTCATATCATTATTTCTCGCACATTAATCTATTTTTTGTGGTCTTCTTCTCCCTCTCCATTCATCTACATCCATGTCCATGTGTGTCTCTTTTAATCACATATTGCAATTTGATCCCCCTCTAGAATTATGTCGTGTACAAAGTTTATGGTAACAGTTTGCCCCGCCTAGTATAGGTCAATAGGTCACAATTTTATTTCAGTGCATTCCTTTGCGTATAATTTATTTTAAAATTACATGAATCATCCATCGCTTTCCAGGCGTGATCGAGGTCAAAAGCCCATTTTGAAATAAAAAAAAAAACGTTGCTTTGTTAAATTCAATGCCAATACCAAATATCAATGCTCTGAAAACTTTCCAATGATTAATAATTTAATCAGGTTTCCACGAATGTTTGACTACGCGTAATTACAATGATTATGTAGACAGTCCAGCTAATTAAGCAAAAAAATGCTAACTTTTGAAGGAGCACAGCTTTATAACAAATTACCGTCCTGTATAAGAAATGTATACACTCTTTCAATGCATTCAAAACTCAACTTAGCCAGCACATAATTGCGGATCGATCACTTCTGGAGAAATGAATGCATTGGAAGGGTAACTATTAAGTTGTAATACTGATGACGAACTTATTGTAATCTATATTTTTAGTATTGTTCTCAAGTAAGTGACTTATGTTTTTATAGAGAACTAGCTGACCCGGCGGCGAACTTCGTACCGCCTTAGCGTAAATTTGATGCACTACTTTATTTTGTATAGCTGACCTATCTTATGTATGCGTACCTATTCAATTTGAACTGGAATCTATAATAGTAGACAAAATTATAGAAAATAATGTTCGTATTTGTTTAGCATTTGACGAAATCACAGCATCTTCGAGAGTGTGGTCCCAATGAGTGTCATTCTCTAACAATCCCAAATGTTGACAGGCTTCTCTGTATGTGCCACACAATACACCATTAACAGTTCGCAGATGTTGGAATGATGTTGGACCACGAACATTGACTAATAGTAAACGCAAATAAAAACACTCGTCTTGACTGGGATGGACTGCATAAATACGGCCTAGTGCATCGGTGGAAAATACTCGTGGGTAACCTGGAACTGGCTGCCCTCGTTTTCGTCGTTGAAATTTTTTTGATGATTGATTCCAGTGTAGTCACCAACAGTTAACAAAAATCGATATAAAGTGAATTGAACTTACCGTGATTAACAAACACTTATTAGCAAACAAAAAACTTCTTAGTCTTTTAAAACAAAACGAACTTTATCAAAAACTTAATAAAATTATTTTTAGCGCGGTTATGGATGTGTGACAGATTACCACATTTTTTTTTTGTTTTAAATTGAATGACGTTGACATTAAATTTGTTAGCGCGGTTATGTCTGTGGTGTCATAGATCACCACAGAGCTTTTGTTTTAAATTGAATGACATTCGTAACGCGCTTTTAATTAAAATTAAATGTATACTTTTCAATCTTTCTGAGAGATTTTCTTAATATTTTTTTCCGTAAGAACCTGATACAGAGTATTAGAAAACTACAAAAAAAAAATCAGCCACATCGGTCAAGCCGTTTTCATGCTATGTGGTGACAACGGAAAACGGGTTTCATTTTTATATATACAGATAAAGTTTCTTTAAACCGAATTAATAATTAAAGATTTCACTTAGAGGTAGACAAGCTCATCTAATTAAAAATGTATTTCGAGGTAGACATGCTCTACGTGAGCCTGATTAGTTGAGATTACCGTTGCTCTTTGAGATAACAATTTAATTAAAATGAAATGTCAACTATATTTTCAATATCTTTACCAAAATCAAATAGTAAATTCGTATTGAATAAATTCAATATGGAACGATTCGAGTTTGAATTGAGTAATGTGCTTGGTAGAGTTGGTAGGGAAGTGTTCAGAGCGTAAGTTTAGACTAAATACGGCAACACGGTTGGCGCAGTGGCTCAAGCAATGGTCTGCTGCGCTGCGTGTCGCGGGTTCGATTCCCGCACGGTTCAAATATTTGTATGACCTACAGATAATTGTTCCGGGTCTGGGTATTTTTGTGTGTGAATTAAATGTTTGTAAACGCACCCACGATACAGGAGAAATTCCTAGTGTGGGGCAACGTTTTTAAAAAAAACAAAAACAAACAAAACAAATAATGTCTGCTTAAAATACGCACTTTATACATGGAGTTGCAGACACCTGCTCATTATAAAGTACAGCAGAGTTTGGGAAGAAAGATAACATAACATCACGACTGTATTCTCCGAAGGGTTAAGCAGAGGTGTTGGGAAAATACTAAACGGTTAATTGGTTATTAGTATCCAGTTGTTCGACTAATTTTAACTTATAGGTACTGCCACTAAAAAAAAGTACTGAATGTCATAAAAGATTACTAAATGACAACATGAAGAACTATATGGGTCCTACTTACTGGATACAACAAACTTCAAAAATACGACATACGATTGCGAAAAATCGCCTTTGGTCTTACGTTGCATCCGTCGTAGGAAGTCCCATGGTCAGTTAAGAACATCAACAGGTCAATAATGACCTGCGTAGTTTATACGTCCGGCAATGATAACGTCAGTCATGACGTCTCATCCGCCTTCTGTTCTGACACACTCTAGTTGCCGGTAAACTGGCACTGAAACTTTACTCTGCTACTACTCGTTATAATATACTACTCTCTCTGTCTCTCTCTCTTTCTAGTGTTACCCCATTCCTAGCATTGCTTCTCCCTAGTTCATTATTATTTCAGCCAAAAGACGTCTACTGCTGGATATAGGTCTCCCCACGTTGACTGGTCCCGTGCGTCTCGCATCCTGCGAATCCCCGCAACCTTCACCGGGTTATCGGTCCACCTTCCTGGTGGAAGGCCTTCCGATGCAGTGTCTTCCGGTTCGCGGTCGCCAATTCAGAACTAATCGGCCTCCTAGATTAGTCTACTAAATACTTTGGTATATTGTGTAGCCTTAACTCTCGCATAGCTACTCCTTAGGTTAAACTACTACTAAATGTAGCCTATGCCCTGGTAAAGTCTCCTACCTAAGCATAGCGAGATTCCTAGTGTAGCCCTCCCACTAGCATGGCCATCTTCGTAGAGTGGTCTACTTTTTAGCACGTATTTTTAATTTTATTTAATAGCCATAGCCAGCTCCGTAGTGTAGCTATTGTAGATTCTTTTGTCCTGTAAGGGACAAATAAACACTTTTTCTATCTTTCTTACTTCCTGGTGTAGCTTATTCGGGTGGAGTCTGACTACTAATACACTGGCTTTATCATATCTACATTTATTGCTAAATACACGGTGCCGACTTGTCAATGTGAAAAGGTCCTTATAGTAGCTACAAAATTGGATCAAAGTCGATGCGGACTTGATCTTGAGGTATCTAAGTGAGTAATGACCCTCTTTGGCAATACAGTCATGACAAGATCGCTACGATTTTCATTCACCTCCCAGGCAGGTACAAAAAGATGAAAACAACTGCCATTCACATTATCTATAAATCTAATTTGTTATGCATTTAGGTAGAGAAAATCATCTACTTAATTTTTCTTTTGAATAAGCTTTGAAAAACCATTTTTATACCTAATACACTCAAAAGTAGCAACTAACTACCTCTGCATCCTTATCGCCAGACTGATGCCTTAACACTCATAATAGAAGTACCATATTCAAATAATATAATAATATGCATAATTATATTTTACAAAAAAAAACTTCAACAGTAGTTTGTTAAGAATTCGAAGCTAGCACTGTGGCCTTGGTTCTAATCACTCCCAGACTAGTCGGGCAACGACTGACATGCAGTTGGCGGTATTTGCATTTTCTGAAGGTTGCTCATTTTATACGCGTATCTAATAAAAATGGGCAAGCGTGAGTCGCCGTCTGTGCAGACTAAAAATAGGCCTTCGGATTTTGTATAAAGTTGTGTTCTGTTGCATAGAGACAGAAAAAGGACTATTTTACATGTGGTGGTGTAAAAAGCAGCTGTTCTTTTATTCAAGGATGCTCCTATGTATTTGTTTACTTACTTCTTCTGACCACGACTTCGACCAATGCACATACCTACACCATAAAATATGGCACCCGACCATAGTACAGCTTTACACCAGTGAAAAAAATTCAGAAGTCGGATAAGAAATTTTGGAAGTGACCTCGAAAATTTTGCAAACTTTGTTACGAGTATTAGATTTTAGATTTACTAGTAGACAAATTTTACCAAAATGTCAATGAATATTTTCTGTTTTAAAAAGCGCTTACCCTTTGTGTTATTCTGCCAGAGTTGGTCGAAATTCCCATGTCGGATAACCGAATGCGGACTAACGACCATAGGTATATGCGCTTAATCAAACTATAGAGATAGCCTATCTGCTATCCCAGCTTAGTGATTGTTAGTACTATCCTGGCAAGATCACATAGCGCTCTAGGGGAGGTCTGGTCATCAGCAGAGCGAGTCGAGCTTGCACGATACGTCTTCCTTATTTACATTTAATTTTGTATGTGAAGTAATTATGAACTACAGGCAGTGTTAGGTGGGCGTCAACCATTTTTTTCCTGGTAGAAAGAGGAGGGATTTTAGTTATTTAACTAGTTCTGTCACGATAGGTATTAAAAACAGTACAGTCAAAGATCAATAAAAAGCTACTTAAGACACGAAAAAAATAAATCCGATTTTTTTCTTATCATTGTTTTAGGGTTCCGTGGTCAATATGAAACCCTTATAGTTTTGCCATGCCCGTCTGTCTGTCTGTCTGTCCGTCCGTCCGCACTATATCTCAAAGACTTTGTACTAGAAAGCTGAACGTTGTCGTTAATATACTCATAAGTTACGCTAGCAAAGTTATAAAATAAAATATTGAAAAAAATACTTTTACGGTATCTCCAGTACACATTAAATTTCGATTAAGGGATTCGTTTGTGAAATATTAAGCTTTAAAGTGCAAATTTTTGTTAGACTCAAGTGTGGCAACCTAAACCACCCATACGGGTTGTGTTTGGGCGTGTGACAAAAATCATGGCAGTAGCATATAAATAACGAAACTACAAGAAAAACTACCACAGTTAGTAGGCTTTACAAGTTTACGAGTAATAGTCGACCAACTCATAAAATGTACTAGTATGAAATATTTTCCCATACATAATGTATGGGAGCGGAGGTCTGAAAACTGCAATTGTAAGTTTGTTTTATTTTTACAATAAAAATCATCGTTTGGAGGCAGGTACGCAGGGTGGTTAATCAGTTTAGTAAGTTCACATATTTTGAGAAACTACTACGGAACCCTACATTGTGCGTGGTCCGAAATGCACTTGGACGGTTTTTCACATCAGCCTGATTTATAGTAGCAACGATGACCAATATAAAACTAATTGTCTACATAAGCCACCGTCGCGTCCTAGTATGGAGCAACGTTTTTTAAAAAACAAACAAACAAGAAGTATAATCTTGTCTGAAAATCTTATTTATCTGTGACATAAATCTCTATAAATGCTACTACTATCAAGAAAAATAGTTTACGCACACAATTCTCGCGACATCCAAGGATAACGCATAATTCTTTACACGCTTCTGAGATTTGCTTTGAGATCGCTAAAAACTCTACTACGCACGCACGTTCATAGAAACACACTATTTAACAAAAAGCTTTGTACGACTATCTGCAGATAGGACGGTCGACAAATTGGTTGATATGACATTGTTGTGTTGTAATATAAAAATACAGCTACCTAGTATTTTTTCAAGTACATTAGGGTCGGTTTTATTGTAACTATATGCAGTGCCCTATCTGACCATCACATACATATATAGTAGTTATTGGGTAAGCGATACTCCTTGGTATCCTGGCTGTCAGACTTTAAGCCTCCTGACAGGGTCAAACAACTGCCAAAAGATGTATTCTAATGCCGTAGCATGATAATCATGCGTACTCGTAGCACTTTCATAGAACGTGTGCGAGCGTGTTTCAGGCGTTTATAGTTTAAAATCTGAATAAAAAATTTAAGCCAATGCTAATCGCTTGGATGGATTTCTATACATAAAATGTTATTCTTTTTTGGATTTACGTCCCAAATGCAAAATAAAAATGGAAACATCGTGAAGAAACTGACATAATTATCCTAAACCAAAATTCGAAAACATGTGACATTACAAAAATGTCGTTCCATAATAATGTAGTAACTTAACCAATTTTTTTATAAAGTTCGTGTATATCATTGAATATATTTATTATTTACTTAGAATTTTAAGTATTTCGTAATTTTACAGACACTATGTTATGCTAAGTTTTCTGCCGATTTTGCCAGAGCTCAACGCTCTAGCGAAAGGTCACAAAATACAAGGTCATGTAAAATTTCTTCTATTCAGTTATTATTATTATTTCTTAATTTTTATTTGTTTTTAATTTTCATTAGCCGTCAGCGCTCCCGGTACTGTTATTTTTATTTTTTTTTAATTTATTCGAGTTGAGGAGACCAGCAGGGCTATTGCGTATCTTTTTAAATGTCAGTGGCTATCAAAGTGCCCATCGATTAACTGCCAAATAGTAATGGTATACTAAGCTAATCATTTGACAGTTAATTGATGGACACTATGATAGTCATTTGAAACGAAACGCAAAAGCCCTGCAGGAGACCCATTGCACCTTCAAACTTTTTATCGGTATGGGGGGTAAAAACCACTATTACATGTTAAAGAAATCAATAATAACTGTTTACTGATCATACTAAGTAAGTAAGCGTGTAGAGATTGAAAATTGACTTTATTATTTTGTGAAATGTGATTGACCTTAAGATGTTGTTCGTAGCACTAAAATATTCGAATCAACTATTTTGTTTTTATGTTTTTCTAAACACGAGGCAATGATCTTTCGATATTTTTCCACGTTTGGATAAGCCAGCTCGTGGTTGATCATTATCTCATCCAATAGACTGATTACACTTGCTAATTCACCATTGTTTTATTCAAACATTTTCTCCTAAATCATCATTAATTTTCTGCATTTATCTAAATATATTTGTGTGTGGCCGGCCCAGTTTATCTTTTTCATATATTAATTATGTGGTCCTTGTTATGTTGCGGTGCGATTCCTTGGTCGGACACAGTGATTTCGGTGTTTTTTAATTTTTTGTGCCCGGTTGATGGCAATAGGATCACCCCTTATTACACGGGACTTATAACATAACTGGCGAAATGTATTTGAATAGTCACACCCTTTTTTTTCTTCTGTATTTGCTCACTTCGTCTCAATTAAAATAGATTGATATCTCCATGGGGCCGAAAAGTAAAACATCAGTGTTCGTACTAGTTCAGTGATGGGATACATGAATCGCGCGGGCGGAGCATATGTAGCGCCTACGCAAGATTTTTGCACGGAGTGCCGCCTATCCGACATCGTCGCAATAAATCCACTATTATTGTAGGAAACCATGTCACAGGCTTGGGCGTGACACAGCGAAATGTCCGATTTATGTTCCCCTCATATTGATACGGTTCCAGTGTGATGTATCACATGATATTGTTGTCCGATGATATATATTTTGGAAGACAGAAATAAATAAAGCAAGGAAGTTGATTTCTGGAGATATACTCGTATTTTGACATCTAGAAGGAAGTTTATTTCACTGATGTCGAATACACATCGTGAAGTCAATGGCACTAATATAGTGGCCTACTCACAGCAAAATTCAAACCCGATTTTCTCGTGAAAGAACAGTTTCTGCTTGCAGATAAGACCTCTTTCGCTATAGTATGTTTCCGAAAATGCAACATCCGTAACGATTTAAGATTATAATCAATAATACAGTAGGAAGAAATCCATTTTAAATATTTATATATATATATACTCGTTTTATATGTATATATATACTCGTATTATATGTATATAAGTGCTCGGGACTGTAGACAAATGTATGATTATATCTATACATAGGTCGTTTACAAAATTAATCTATGCTTAATTAAAACTTTGAGATAAGACGATGTAAATAACGATGTGTCTAACATTGCAATTGTTTTGCATATCAATTGTCGTTTTTGTTTAAAGTTTTTCAAAATTATTATCTTAATCTAAATTTATGTTGTGTAATTTTTAATTAAAGTGTTTTGCATTAGTCCGTTCGCATGTTTTATATTATATCTAGTTACAGTCTAATCACAATCTAATGTATCGCTGTTGGTTTCCTAAATAAATAAATAAATAAATAAATGAGAAGCTGAAGCGTGGGAAAAATCACTTCCTGGTTCAGAGGAAAGCTTTAGAAGAGAGATTAAGCTTGGGTAGTGTTTACTTTGGTTAGAATCTAAAGCAAAAAGCAATGATTACCCACCTCATCATCTACTTATCCTTTTCCCAAATATGTTGGGGTTGGCTTCCAGTCTAACCAGATGCAGGTGAGTACCACTAGATTTTACGTGGAGCGACTGCGTATCTGACCTTCATAACCCAGTTAATACTGGGTAATAGATATGATACCTGTTGGTAAGACTGATTGTCACACTATCGGGCCTAGACTACCTGTTACCACTGTCAAAGATCTACAAATGATCTACAATGATTAGCTACATACATGGTGTAAATCAACCCTTCACACATACGTCAGCCAAGCATTCTGTGCATCAAACTAAGTACCGCTACGCAACATTTTTTGCTGGGAAACGACTTTTTTTTGGGGTCAAAAATTTCATTTTACAGTAAATCTCAATGTAGCACTCTTAAAACATTGTGCTATGCTTTGAATAGTAGAAGGGTCATGGAGGTAATTTAAGTAAAGTTATAACCTACACCTAAACAGCTTGGAATTTTGACCCCCAATATCTCCGTAACTAGGGGGTTCCCAGGTATGGTATAGAACAAAAAAATTATCGCAAAGGTGGGGAGAACAAGTGCCATTCGTTTGCGTTAAAGGTACTTTTAAACCCTTATGTGTAGCAAAAACCATAATTGTATTAATATCGATATCCTCCGGAAGCATGTTATAGTCATTGTAATGGCCGACCTCTGCCTACTGGCAAGAACAATATAATATAATGATACAAAAAAATACTGGCCTTAGGTAACAGGTCAGTTTGATACAATAATGAGACGTAATGCTATGTTGTCCTATAAGAATAACATAACGTATGTAATCTGTGTGGGGTTAGATGGAGAATTAGTCTACTCAAACCAGGAATTCCACAATTTGTGTTTTTTTTTTAATAAAAATACCTGTTCGGTAAAATAATCCGGGGACTTTTATGTACCTACCTGGTTTATATAATTCAAATGAATTTACAAAACTAAGACGTTTAAAAGAACATTTATTATACCTAAGATCGAATGATACCTAGCGCAATAAATTAAAATTAAAGCCCAGCCGAGAAAGCTCACGAGACTGCATTCTCAAAAGTTGATTTCTTGTAACAGACAGATTAGTAGATAATTAAATTATAAATGTGTATGCGCAGGTCCCACATGTTCATATCCATGTCTGGGTGCCAGACAGATTTAATGCCATTCACTAAATTAGTGTGAGTGAGTCATCATGAGAAAAAATAATAGGTGCACATCTACAGACAACGGATCGAACTACCAAAACGCAGATAAGAGGTATAGATGTACGATTTTAAGTAACGTAAAATACTTTATTACACATACACACTTTTCGATACAAAGTCAATCCGACACCAACAATCAAATCAAGCAGGAATTTTGATTTTGCACCCATCATTACCACGTAAAAAAGACAGATTTAAGATTCAAACTAATCGGTGTTAAAGAAAGTACTTATAATCTGCCTAGCTTTTTACCCGAATTTATTGAGGTCGGCTTCTAGTGCTACTGGATGCAGCTCCAGTATTTTACATGGAGCAACTAAGTACCTACGAGTATATGACCTCCACAACTCAGTTAGTATTGGTTATTACGGATTCCCTTGGTAAGACTGATTGTTAGAGTTTCGGAGCACTGGCTATCGGTACCTACCTACCCTACAGAACAATTAATCAATAGGGTAGTTAACAAAAAAATCTAATTATTCCTTCAGATAGATTTCCAAATAATATTGGACACGTACTTTTTCTTTTTTCACGTATAATAACAATGAAGACGATACAGTGCTTTGAAAGCTCGTGTGACGTCATATTCTAAGACATAAGTATGGAATTTTTTGCTGGTCAGTGACGTCACAAACCCCCACTCAAATCTTTGACGCGTTTTATCTTCGTCAATTATTATTGATTTGATAAAACAAAAAATCTATCCAATCCAATATTTTTCGATAGTCTAACAGACGGACTAATTAGGATCACATTTTTTTAGTCAGTAAACATCCCTAATATTTATAACTTAGAACTTTAGAACTTTAGTTCTAGTCAATGAATGCACTCACATCGATCGTGCGAGTCGTATCTAGCAAAAACTTCTAAATATATAGCTACGAAGATTTCGGCTGGTTTTTTGTTTATATTCTGGCGCGTAAAACCTGTCTAGCCACCCGAGATTTTAGACTAAACGATAGCAGTTTTAGTCCGTTGCATTTAAAATTTTGAGCGAAAAACAGATTTGGTCTATCTTATGCAATATCTAGTGAGCAGCGCAGCGGTGGCCCAGTGGTGGCGGCCCCGACTTGTGAACGTAGGTCCGGACCCAGGCAGGCACATTACTTTGTGTAATTTATTTCATCACCGATGCTATCAAAACGGTGAAGGAAAACACGTGAGGCACTGTCTTAGAAACAAAAAAATCGAAGAGATGTGACATCTACCAATCTGCACTGGGCCCGCGTGGTAGATTATAGCCCATTCCCTCTCAAAGAGAGGAGGCCTGTGTCCTAGCTGTGGGAATATTAATAGGCTGTTGATGATGATGATGATGATGTAATATCTATAATGTATTTAGATTGCTGATGCGGAAGTGGATAGCTACTGGTGCAACGTGTTTTTGGTCTTTTAGGCGGCTACTGTGGAAATAGAAAACTATGGATGAACTGCCTAAAGGATGATATTACAAGATGTCTGATGATATGGCAAGTAATAACGAAAGAGAATGCTGAAAGAAGATGACGTTTCAAATGATGTTTTAAATAAAGATTTTTTATTTTTTTTTGTAGTTCGAAAATGCACGTTCTTTATCTTCCTCCCTTAATGTAAGGAGAACCGTTTACATATTTTAGAAATCATAAACCTACTTTTGTAGTTTTAAAAACCATGCTTATTGCTCTTTTAGTAGTAAGTGCCGTGTTATTATTTCTAAATTATAGATCAACAGCAACTCAGAGGTGGGATTCCCAAAATGTATGAGAACGGCAAAAAATTTCGCTGGCGAGGTCGTCGCGCCAGTTATGCGAAGAGCAATAAAAGGAATCATACTTATATTAACTGGAAGTAGATAATCTATGTTTGAGATTGAATCTGATATACTGGCAATACCTGTCAATAAATATTTGTTTTATACCTGCCTTAAATAAAATGGTGAGGCGTCTAGGGCCTTCGAAAGTTCTTTACATTACATTTTTAAGTATTTTTTAGAAATAATTTTTTGTTTGTCTTTTATTAAATAAAGTAGGCCCTATAGTGAGCCCTACTGGGACCTCAGCTACACTCATATTGTAAAGTAAAATTTGTTTGTAAGTTTGTATGTAGGGGATAATCTCCAGAACTTCTAATCCGGTTCTGATAATTCTATCACTATCGGTAAACTACATTATCTCCGAGTGACGAAGGCTACATTTAAGTGAGTCAAATTCCATACATAACTAGTGCGAAGGCGTGAGCAAAAGCTAGTAAGTAATATAAAATTACTTTTCGTTCGTTTTCTGTTTTTTATTAAGTTGGTCTAGACTTAAATACTGGTAAGCCAAGCGTAGAGTCTACCGGTATGAGTATTGTAATTTTTAAATATTATCTCAAACGCAGATATTAATTAATTAATTGCACATAATAATATAACTTACGGGTTTGGCATTGGCTTTTGTATAAAGTGCATTGGTATTCCTAAAATATTGCGTGTTCTTCAGATTATTGTTTTAAAGCTAGTTTTTAAATGTAATCTCAAAAATTAATTAATTGCACATGTAACTAACAGGTTTAGCATTAGTTTTTTGTAAAAACTAAATTAGTATTCCTAAACCATTGTGTGTTCTTTAGAATATTGTTATGAAGCTTAATATTTTAAATGAATTTATTATTTTTTATACTTAATCAAAAGGGTCGTTAACATCGCCACTCTCAAAGGACTAAGTTCAGTAACTGTTTAGAATCAATATTTGGCTCACTTCATTTTAAAACCACTTTAATTTTATGAATATCTCATCTCATTCTCTTCTTTTCTCTCATTAAATTAAGGTAATTAATTACGCAGCTCGGTATTGTACTGACATAATAATTATTTTGAGTATCTAGAATTTGTAAAATTTGTAATTTGAATGAACACTAACTGTGATTAAAACAGGAATTAAACAGCAAAATCGTACCGATAGCGCTACATATGATGTAAAAATTAAAAAAAAAAACAGTAACACGATAAAAAAATGATAAGCTCGTGACCTTATTTAATGATTTAACTCAACATCAGCACCAACACGTTTTTAGCCCGACGTTCAACAATACATAGCGTTACTGCATACAGAATTATGTAACTACAGAACTACAGATGCTCTTGGACGCATGTGTGCGTCTAAGACAAGAAACATACAGGCTCGTGACTCTTACACACACACGCAACCCTTCACGAAGGCGTTGTTATAGTGAAGCGGGTAGGCGCTCGTGGAAATAACAGTTATGGGTTTTTTATTACATATATAGATAAGCTTGTGGGACAAGCTTGACTATTGAACTAACAGGCGATGTACAAAGCAGCGACGTTTTATTAGTTCGTCGGCTAATTAAACGTTAAAGTTCAGTGCAATTATTACGCTACGCAATGCGTGTGTAATAAGCACTAAGGGCGATTTAGTGTCGGGCAATTAGTAACCAGAACATCAGTGTTTTTATACGTGTCCGTATCGAGTAGCACGGGATCGATTAGAATCTTATTTTACTCAATTTGCATGTTTAATGTTATGACATTATAATAACGTGAGTTCGCATACTGCGTTTTGAACTTAGAGTTTGTATTATAATGTTATGGTACACGAGGAAGCCATAATAGTGCAAATAAAAGTTCAGCGTATGAGAACGTGATAGTTCGATGCTTTCAATTGTTGAAACTAGTGTTGCGCTATTCGCAACAGTCAGCGAAAATTATATTGGAAGCTTTATTTGGAGAGAAAAAGCTTATAAAGAGACTGCAAAATATGGAGAACCAACAACTTCATACGCATCGCTGTCAACGGGAAAAGTGTCTAAAAAGTATGCAACATAGTATGATGTTTGATAGAAATTCTGATTCCCTTGCCAAAAATAATCGTCAAAAAGAGGCTTTCTCTTCGTTGTGATGTTTTAGAAGAATGAAACAATACGGTAGATGACAAAAAAAAATCTAATTAGTCCATCATATAGATTTCCAAAAAATATTGGACACGTATTTTTTATTTTTTCACGTAAACAAACAATGAAGAGGATACAGTGCTTTGAAAACTCGTGTGACGTCATTTTTCAAGACATTAGTATGACATTCTTTACCGGTGAGTGACGTCACAACCCCCCACTCAAATCTTTGACGCGTTGTATCTTCTTAAATTTTTATTGCTTTGATAAAACAAAAAATACGTACCTATCCAATATTTTTCGATAATCTTAAAAACGGACTAATTAGAGTCACATCTTTTAAGTCAGTAAACATCCCTATTTCGAGCCTGGTTATTTTCGACTAGGTATTGATCTGCGGTACAAGTAGCTCCAAATAATTTTACATTAATTAAAGCTTATAATTACTCGGTGAACAACGTTGTCAACAGCTGTTAAAGGGAAGAATTATCTTTATAAACGTCGCAGGTTAATGATACGACTGAGATGGTTGATAGCGCCACCTGCCGGTTCCGGTGTTAACATATTGTGCCTTTTTGATGATCAAGTAATTAAGACTAAATTCTTATATTTTATTCTTTTCTATTCTGTATTTTATTATTTTTTATTCGTATATTCTTCTTTTCCACAAGGAAAAGAAGAATACAAATAAAAGATAGTAAATTACCTAATACCGACCGACGACCGGTCCAGTGCGTCTCGCATCCAGCGAGTCCCCACAACCTTCACCAGGTCATCGGTCCACCTAGTGGGAGGCCTTCCAACGCAACGTCTTCCGGTTCGCGGTCGCCACTCCAGAACTTTTTGGCCCCATCGGCCATCCGTTCTGCCAGCAATGAGCCCTGCTTCTTGTTCATCATGTGTTTAATACTTAACCTGGTATGAGAGGTTACGCCACCCGGCCTCGGACTTGGCTTTACATGCCGTCAAAAATTACCTCTAAGAAGTATGCTGGTTTGGGCTGGGGGTTGTTCAAAAGAGATACCGCGGCCTTGGCACAAAGGGCTAAGAAGGAACATGAGTGGTTTTTTTTTCATCCACTAGCACAATCTTTTAAGATTGCTACATTGAGTTTTACCCTAAAATGTGATTTTTGACCCCAAAAAAAAAAGTCGTTTCCCAGCAAAAATTTTTGCGTAGGGGTACCTACTTAGTTTGATTTACAGAATGCTTGGTTGACGTATGTGTGAAGGGTTAATTTACACCCTGTATAATACATTACCACATACACATATTCATGTGCGAATAGAAAAAATCAGAGGTGGTCTTGAGTTCGAACTCGAAACCTAAGCTATGACTTGGCAGTCCGACGGTCACAATCACAAGACTAGATTAAAAAATAACATAATTAAAAAAATATAGGTTTACAAGATAAGCCATCTTAATTCATTCAGCCTCCATTACATAAGACACAAGAACCAGAGTGCTAATGGTTTATTTTTAGCCTGACAGTGTCATGTCAGTGGATTTTCCTAAGTACCTAAGTCTATGGAAAAACCTTTGATTGGAATAACGGCATCCTAGAACAATCGTTTACTAAACACCATCTTGCTTAGTATAGGCTACTTCTCTTACTACAAATCTATATCTACTATATATGGTACACGACAAAATAATGACTGTTCTAGCTTAATTACTTGTTCTTTTCAGGTACCTACTGCATTTTCATGATTGGAATATAAATTCAAAAGTAATCAGGACTAAAATTATATAGTAAATTTAAATAAACACAAACACACAAACTTCGCTGCATACTTTTTTTTGGGGGCCTGGGAAATCATCAAATAGTCCCGCTCTTGCAAAACTGAAGCATGCTCTTGCTCAATGCAAAACGGCAACATTCGAAGTTATTCTAAAAAGTTTGTCTAACTTCGAATACTGCTGGTGACATGAAAACTTACATGTCCGTCTTTGATGGACAACACAATCTATATTAGCTTAAAAAAAAAAACAAAAAACAGAACCAGAAAAACTTAATTTGGTTACATTCCCACATTTTGTTAAACACCACATCATTTTACAAAGTTAATCAAATGTCAAGCGAATAAAAAAGACGCAAAAACAGCGCAGACGCACAATTTAGTCGCACATAGGTAGGTACATAGAACACAATGAGCGGGCAGGCTAGAAGTGACGAACGAAGGTTAGTGTTCCACGTCATAGGCTTTTTGTAGATCTGCGACCGACATCATCTCGACCTGCTAGCCTTGAGATTTTTTAATAGCCTACCATGACATTAGGACCTCGTTTCTCAAAACAAATATTTTTTTAATCTACTATAACTTTGGTGATTTGACGTCATTATATATCAATAAATTGTAAAAATTATTAATGTTGCATCCTGTTAGGTTTTTGGTGTTAAAATTGTGTATGAAAAAAAACTTCAAATCAAATTCTGATGAAGACTGTGACGAAAAAGACTTACACATGTGTGCGTGAGTCACATCTATGACAATCATCATTATTCTATTTTGAACCAAGCCTAAGTGAATAAAAAGTGTTCTAATAATAAATTAGGTGCAATGGTGATGCCTGGCACGACAACAGAACAGAATTACGGTAATTTTAAAAGAAACAAAAAATTATGCAAAAAAAGTAGTTTACATTTTGTCCACTTTTACTTAAGGTGGAAGCTCACATCTGGCCCGCGAAATTCTAATTTTCTTACGTTTTTGGCAATTTGCAGGCCAGTGCTTGGTTGTATGTTTATGAAAATTTGATTTGCGACTGTAAGACGTATGAAGTTACCGAATTATAACCATCAAAATTATCAATACAACCCTCCAAGTTCATTTTCATGTCAAGATTGATTTTTGCATGTAAAAGTCATTCTTTAGTAATTTAGTCGTCGTTCTTTAGTAGTTAGTAATTTTGATGGTTATAATTCGGTAACTTCATACGTCTTACAGTCGCAAATCAAATTTTCATAAACATACAACCAAGCACTGGCCTGCAAATTGCCAAAAACGTAAGAAAATTAGAATTTCGCGGGCCAGATGTGAGCTTCCACCTTAATACTTCGTACTACGTCGCGCTGTCTGTCCTCTCCTCTACAGGAAGAAAGAAACCCTTCAATAGACATCAACGGGCGCAAAAAAATACACGTAAAATATTTTTGTAGGTAGTATTTTTTTTAGGAATGTATAATTCCTAAAAAAAATAAAATTATGGCAAAATTAAATTATGCAAAATTTAATAGTTCTTTTTATTCATATAATAGTTTATAAGTCTGGCAAAAACGTTTCAAAATTTTTTTGCTCCAACTTTTTGAGTCATATTTTTTAGAGGATAAATAGCTAAACCAACTGTATAAGTTCTAGAACATATAATGTAGCGGTCATTTACGTAAGCAACTTTCGTAGGCTTTATTTTGTTTACAGGCTTATCGTATTCATTAAGTATGACGTCATACTTAATTAATACGATAAGCCTGTAAACAACCTACTACTAATATACATAATTTTGGCATTTACAGCATGCGTTTCTATTTTTAATATAATAAGGAAGTGTAAGTGTGGATGTAGGACATAATCTCCGAAATTTATCTATTATAAACATCTAATATTATCCGATTTCGAAAAATCTTTCATTGGTCACAAGATGGTCACAAGCTACATTTATGTCCAAATTCCATAGGAAGTATTTAAGCCCACAAATTCCCGTGCGTTCAAGCATTTTTGTCATACCTATTATTGGAATCAAATATAACTCACAACTTAGGACCCAGTAATATTAATGACAATAATATCTGTGGTGCTAGACAACTGGGCTTATCCAATTTGTATGCGTCCCTGTGTGCCTATTGGCCTTGTTCTGTTCTGTTTCCTGCTGATATGGAGAGAAGTGGAAATTATGTTTTTCCTACTCCGCTATTTTTTTCTGATTAATTTCCAAAACAGTTAAATCGTTTCTCTGGGACTTCGTCGGGCTATGATTCTGGCTTACAGAAATTACAGTGGTTTGAGAATAGTGTGTTATTGTCCCAATGAAAAAGTCCTTAGTAACTCAAAGCAATTCAGCCGACAAATTAAAATGGAACTGGGCAGGTCATCTGCCGTATGTCGCATAAGAGTTGGATGAAAGTGGCTACAGATTGCCCAAAAGAAGATGGTGTGAGGAATTAGACTCTTACCTAGAGAAATGGGCCCTCACAGTTACAGAAAGCGATAGGAAAGTCGAAATTCTTCCGTCTATGCCTGTTTTTCTAGTGAGACACAACAGGCTCATAAAAATAAACAAGAAGTAAGCTTTATTCTGAAAGCTTTTTGACACGGATCGTATTGTTAGGAGGTTTCTCTCCCAAGACCCCTGACCACCGGTGACATGGACCAGACAGTTTTCTATTTTGTTATTTTTTATATCTGATTTTTTGTTTTAAAAATGAAAAAAAATATTGAAAATGAATAAAGAAAACAAGAAGATTAAATTTTAAACGACCCTTCCAAAAAGCGCACACGCAATCCTTTTTGCAACATGCAGTTCCGCTATCGCCGACTTTGTGATTGATTTGATAAGATATCGATAAAAGTGACTTTTGAAATACATATTATCGATGCCCTTATCGCAGGGTATTTAAAGGCGTTGCGAGTTCTTGCTAAATTAAAGCTGTGAAACGGAAGCTAAGAATGCCTTTGAGTTTGTTCGTTCTGCAGTATTTCAAATCATCATCATGGGATCGGGTCTAACCAGATTCAGCTAAATGCCAGTATTTTACATAGAGAACATTAAACTATCTGACCTCCACAACCCAAAGTAGTAGAAGATATTATTTTAAAACATTTATGAAAATTACTACAAAACGCAAATATCTGACCACCGGTATTTGCAAAAGGAATCCGAAGTTCTCCTTGTAAAATACTGCTATTAGGCAACATCTATTAAAATTAGAAGCTGGCCCCAAGAAAAGGCTAGGCAAATAATGTGATCCTTCAAATATATTATTCAAAAATGCACCACTATACACATTTTCTTTTTGACGACTAAACCGGAAAATGACGATCAAACATCAATCGCATAACTACGAACAGACAGCTAACTCATAAAACCTTGAACGCGTTCCTAAGACACCTAAGTGTCGTAGTAACTTTGCGTAAATTCAAATTACGCTTTTCAAAACCAAATGAGAATGCGTTGAGGTAGGTTCTTTAGTAAAAAATACTACGCAGGCATGTCATTCTGATGTTCATTTATGCATAATTTTATACAAGTTTACTCTTCCGTATTATACAATATAATTTTTAATAAAAAAACTCTATTGTCTAATTTTCTTAGCACTTAAAAATGCCAATGTCGTATTGACGCATGACACGTTGAAAAAATTCTTAAACAGATTTTATAAATTTTAATGCATACTTTAATAGTATCTATGCAGTTATAAAATGTATCATGTGATTTATAAATTAGTGTCGTGTGACTTATACACTTTTATAAATTCACACTCGGTATGCATTTATAATTTTTTATAATAAGTCACAATGTAAAATATTCTTCTGCTAAGGTTAAAAGTGCCATCAAAGCATCACCTATCCTATGACAAGACCAATATCCTAAAATTATACTGCATTGATATCTTGCGATGCCTTCACCAGTACCGATGTACGTCGCTAGAATTCGGTAGGCATAAGATAGTTATTTGAAGCGATGACATCTTAATGTGATATCTCTCTCGTCAATAGAAAAAGTTTGAAATGTGTTTATTTATATATAGAAAGGAAGAGGACTACTTCGTTGAGATTGTTTTTACAGTCATTTAAAAGATGTGTTTGTATGTATGTGTGCGTGTGTGTGTGTGTGTGTGTGATGTGTTCAAGATGACTAGGTTGAAACATTTTAACCCGACTACGGCGAAGCCAACAGGAAAGGTAATGATTTTGACAGTCTATGTATGTACCATGTATGTATGTATGTTTGTTTGTATGTTCCACCGTAGCGCCTAGACTACTGAACGTATATAATAAATGAGGTGTAAATAGATTCGTAAGAATAGCCCGGATGACATAGGCTGTATAAACTTTAAAAATTCTTTATATGACGTAATTTAAATGTCAAATTCCAAACTAAAAAAAAATTAAATTGAGATAATCATAAAATGTTTGATCAAATGAAAGGTCTTGGCGAGAACATCACAAATATGTATATTGTAATGTAGTATAGTAGTATATATTATTCTGTTTCGGTTTTCCGATACTCGACGTTACGTCGGTTTTGGAATAGATATCCCGTCTTGCATCCCGCAGGAAAAAAGATATCTATTTCCCCCTATCTCCTTCTTCGTGTGCGGATTGTACTTTGTGTATTTGGTGTGTGTGAGGTACTGCCGAATAATTGCAAAGAGTCTACTGTGTGTGTTGATTGTTGTGTGTATAGTAGTATATATTATATATATTATAGTCAACGTCTGTGTTATAATTTACTCGTATTATGTAAATAACAAACCTATATTAAGTAGAATATTACATTATGAAAGTAACATGTTAATACGTATGATTCGTAGTCGGGTTTTTTTTTTTTTACTTTTTTTTTATAGATTGAATCTATCTTCGAAATAAATCTAACATCGACATTATTACTCACGTTAAATAATAATTTTAAATAATATCAACAAGGAAATGCATTGTATCCTCAATGTTTATTAATTTATATTTTAATAATCAATTCATTATAGTATATTAGTTTCGCTACATACAATATACGAGTACATGCTAAATTGACCAAATCCGACAAGAAAATGAATTTTCATGTTCTAAACGGATAATAAAATAGCAAGGCCGTTGCATGCCTATTACTGAAGACTAGTGTAAACTGATTTACAGTGTGTGTGCATGTACATATATTTACATAGCACAAGTATATCATGACGTCATCAATATTTTCCACTTTCGGAACAAAGCACACTTAGAACTCATTTGTTTGGTGAGATAGAGGAAGTCAAATTTTTTCAGCTCATCAATTATAGGTATAAAAATCAATGCCACTTTTCGTTGTTATTTTATAACTCAAGAACGGGCTCACCTATCCAAACCAAATGTATAGGCTTTGTTCGGACTATTTAGTAGATGGTTTATGTGAAGTTTGCACAAAATCGGTAGAGCTGATCTTCATTTATCACATTTTTTGTAATATATGAATATTCAATAAATGGTGGATCATTTTGTTAATGGGGATTTTGTTGTCAAATTGAATCATTTTTCAGATGGGGATTGTGCTGTCAAATTGAAACTTTTTTCAGTGTTGACAGTACAAGCCTGTTGTTATGTCATGTTTTTGTCATTTTAGTTTAGTTTTTATTTTAATATAGTCTTAGTTTAAAAAATATTAAATATTAAAAAAAGAATATTAATATGATTACTTTTTTTCGAGAATGGTTTAGACTTACAATTAGAACCTGCAGGTTGCGCTGCTGTATGGGCAGGACGACGTCTGCTAGGTCCGCTAGTCTATTATAATGATTTATCTAGCTCCATATTTTAAATTAAACCTATACCATTTTAAACGTTTTTTTTTATCAAAACTTTAATAAAAAAATACTTTTGATTTTAAATTATACCATAATATTTTAAAATCTTTTTTGTATTTTAAATTAAACCTTATTATAAAATTCTTGTATTTAATTTTAAATATTTTAATTGAAAATCAATTCGGCCCAGGGATACTTGATTTAATTTCAGACTAAACAGGAAATCTTGAATGACGTCTGATTTGTGGTTACGTCATTAGTAGACTAAACAATGAGGATGTATCGTAATACCAGTATAAGTCCTTGCCCTTGTAGATGTGATGCACGCAATATTTTCGGCAGTTGCATGAAGTACCTATAATATGACTACTCTGCTCATGTCAGAATCATAGCAGACTGTGTGCGTTCTGAAGTACCTATCTGCTTACCACTTTTTTTATTTTTTTTTTTGAGTTTGGGAAATCATCAAATAACCCCTTCCGCTATTAGGCAGAGCGAAAGGGAGTGTCAGACTTCTACTAACTACTAACCACCCATGTTCCTTCTTAGCCCTATATGTCAAGGCCGCGGTATCTCTTACAACATCCCGCAGCCCCGACGGGAACTGCTTACCCCTGTGAGACAAACGAGCACATGTTTAGTCTATATTTTAATAATAATTAAAAACTAATTTAACCACTTTAAGTAACTTGCAACTGTAATGGTGATGTAGACATTTTTAATTTATTTTAAACGAGATTGGCAGATAAAAATCTCGTAGCATCGTAACCTCATCTTGTTGTAGTAGGTAAGTAAATAATTAGACCGTAAGAAGGGCAATCATTCAATTTATTTAGTAAACATATTATTATTGTAAAAAGCATTTAAAATGAAATTGTTTGATTATAAAATGTAAATGAAGTAGTTAGGTACTTAATTCTAATATATTTCAATATTTTTTCGTGTACGAATGTGTCAAAAAAGTTAAAATATAATATTCATTTGACTAGACAAGATGAATAAAATTACGATCAAAATGGCTGTAGCAACTGCTTTTGGAACAAGTTCTCGGGTTTTTACATTTCTTGCGTCTGCAGTTAATTGATACAAAACTAATTGTGTGGCAAGTACCTTATATGTTACTAGGAGACTTGTTTCAAAAAAGTTCTAGTGTCTATCTTTAACTAATGATTTTTGGAAGGAGGAGCTCACGAAGTTAGCCACAAGACTAAGTAATATAATAACAGCAGCTCATGTTAATATTCAGGTTAAGCCGCGCTTGGCTAGGTTGATCCGTGGATGGGTGACCACCAATCCACAGATTAACCTGCCATTCGAACATTTTTAACAGTCGTTAGCCAGTGACCCGAAAATCGAACAACCAGTCTTACCAATGGGTATCACCGTTATTATTAACCAATATTTATAATTTGGGTTGAGGAGGTCAGAAAAGCAGTCGCTTCATGTAAAATACTGGTATTAAGCTGCATAAGGTCAGACTGGAAACCGACTCAAAAAAGAAAAAACCACAAGTTCACAACTATACAATAAAGAGGGAAGCCATAAAAAGCCTACGTGTTACCTAGAACACACAAGAAACTTTTGATATTATAGATGATATAAATTGATTTAATCTAAAGACTGGGAAGGCGATTGTGAGCAGGGATGTTATGGAGCTCCGTAACCGTAACTATTGGATAACCGAATTAAATAATTATCCGTAACCGTAACCGATATAAAAGTATATGTATATCCGTATCCGTATCTAGATCCGAAATGTCATATCCATAACATCTCTGATTGTGATTCGGCGCATGCGATTGTACGTACAATCGAACTCAAGTTTGTCTACACTCCAGACTGACTAATTCGTTTGAAGTCTACCACTTTGTTCGCTGTCACTCTTCGTGACGATACAAGCCGTTGCGTAATTGGTGTGAAATAAAATATTGTTCAGAATTTCATTATAACTTGGAAGACACGTTAACGTGGGCATGCACTGAAGGAACCATTAATCGTTGTTTTTCATATTTAATTAAAGAAAGAACAAATGAGTTTTAACGCATAACAACTGGATTATGTAAACGCGCAAATTCATCATCATAAAATGGTACTTTAAGATGAATAGGTTCGATCTCGCATGAACTGCTGCCAATATGGTAATTGCAGTTTCATTAATATTCTTTTTTTTTAGTATTGGATATTAATAATTATGTAGAACTGTGCAGGATATGAGGTCGTTGATAGATGAAAAATTTAGCCACAACAGCCAGCGTACACAACAAGCGTATATTTTCATTTCTTTGTCTAACTCTAAATGTAATTTTAATACAGTTTATTGCATTTTTTTACGACTACTACAACAATAAAAATCGAAAAAAAAGTTGCAATGTAGGTAGGTATGTCATCGCTGAAACCTGGCAACGGTTTATTCAGGTTATCATTTTTTATCAATGCACCAATTCGGCGTGGAATTATCTAGCGTTTCGCATGCGTTCAAGGGTAAAGTCTGCGGCGGGACGCACACATGCATAGACGACGATGTATGTGTGTAGACTGGTGTAAACGATACCTATATACCTAGGCCTATTGTGCGCTGCATGCACATGTGTTAGTGTTTGCTAGTGTGGGTGCGTCAGCGACGGCGGGTAACTTTTTCGCTTGCAGATATAGTTGCTATGCCCGAAATATAACGCGGATGAATTTCGCGTCAATGTTAATTGCTAGGCGTTACACTGAGCGGCGTCGGCGCCGATGTCAGACGGCAGGCGCAACACCCGCGCGTTTAGATAATGTACGTAAACTAGTGTGCGCTACATACAGCGCTAAAAAGGATTTTTTATTCCATTTGCGCTAGTCTCCGTCCATTCTCGCCCATTGATTTTCATTAAGAATAATAAAATCCATAAAACTTGAAGGAGCTATACAATTCTCACTGATAATCAGCACTTTTCGAACGTCATAATTTACTTTACTCTACTTATTTACTAGAGACAGTCCCCCAAAACGCCCACCCTTCGGCACTTCCTAGTGTTTTAGCTGGAAAGAAGAAGTGACGGAACAAACTCCCCAGCAACACATTCTGTCTGTTATGTTGGTTAGAAGAGCCAGACTCGATACAATAGTAAGGTGTAAGTTCAATTTAGATTTACTACAGACACAAATCAATACCTAACAAAAAATTATATAATTATAAACAATGTAAAAATAAAAAAGTACATAACACCATCCGCATAAACGATGATTTACAACAAGAATCTTCATTGTGCTTAGGTCCCACATTACCTACTTGTATAGACTAATCTATAAAATAATATTTCATGTAAAAAATAAATAAAGATTATATAATGTTATTTTAGATGATGATGTACAACTTCTTGCGTGAAGCAAAAAAAATTTCGATTTTATTTGTTGTTGGCAGTTTGACTTCCAGTCGCTAATACAAGTGATTTCTATACCTTACCTAATATTGTTATAGTTATTTACTGATATAATAGGATGCAGTTGTGTATATAATAAGGTGTTTCTATAAGCGGACGAGCTCTTCATCACATGTTTGTTTTCGTTTGCACCTTTCCTGTCCCACGACAACGTTATGATGTAATAATTATACATCACTGAAAACACATTCAACATAAATGTATGATACAAATTTACAGATATTGATGGATGGAGAGGGAGAGGAAGGCCAAAGAAAAGATGGCTGGATTGTGTGAGGAGTGATTTAATAGAGAAAGGATTAAATTCCACCGTGACGTCTAACAGGAAGGAATATATCAAAACGTGTTGCGCCGACCCCACATAAATCCGAATACGGGCAGGAAGATGCTGATGATGATAAAATACAGATTTGAATAAACATAAAAAGTGTAAAAGTACCCTTAACGCAAACGACGGGCACTTGTTCTCCCCACCAATGCGATCATTTTTTGGTTCCAGATCATACCTGGGAACCTTCTAGTTACGGAGATATTGGGGGTCAAAGTTCCAAATTTTGTACAGCTGTTTTTGTAAATACTAGTTTTTCACGTTAATACTTTACCTAAATTACCTCCATGAATATTTTAAGAGTGCTACATTGAGTTTTATCGTTAAATGTGATTTTTGACCCCAAAAAAAAAAGTCGTTTCCCAGTAAAAAATTTTGCGTAGGGGTACTAGATAGATGTACAGAATGCTTGGTTGACGTATGTGTAAAGGGTTACTTTACACCCTGTATATGATATAATAAAGTTGAAATGCCTACAGGAAACTTAAAAGGAAAGGTACTGAATTTGAAAAATGCGTTTTGTGACATTGATAATAAAGGAAAGGTTATTAAAAATATCGCTGTTATTGAAATCGTTTAAAAGTATTTTTAATCGTTACCGGAGCGTTTTAAATTAATTTCTGTTATGCTGTATGTATTTTATTTAAACGTGCTCAAAGTGGTTTTTTTGTCTGAACTAATGTTACGAGTACCTATGTTGTTTTTTAAGTTTGGCTGAATTCAAACTCAAATATTCAAATCATATTTTTTATGGTTGCCGCATAATTTTGTCTTCGCTGAAAGTCAAGGCTCTATCTATTTGCAAGAAAAAAAATAAACAAATCATTGAAATTGTCTTCAACATTATAACCAAAATGGAGAGATTATGTCCTTTGCATACATTTCAAGATTTTGTAAAAAAATGTTTTTTTTGTGTAATTATCAAATGACTCCTCCCGCTCTGGGCAGAGTGGTAGCGAGCGTCAGACTTCTACTAACTAAAAACCACCTATGATAATGTCCCATCTTAGCCCTTTGTGTCGAAGACCGCGGTATCTCTTTTGAACAACCCGCAGCCCTGACATAATGAAAAATATCTCGCATAACCTATGTTTTCATCATCTGCCTAGCCTTTTCTCAATTATGTTGGGGGTTTCCAGTCTAACCGGATACGGCCAAAAACTATTATTTTACATGGAGCAAATGCCTATCTGACCTCCACAACCCAATTAGTACTGGATAACACGATTACCCTGGGTGAAAGTGTTTCTATGCGGATTTATTAAAACCTAAATGACAAAATAGAGTGTTATTGGGTTTTTCAGTAGCAGCCACGGAGTCTGGATTCGTACCCTTGGATTTGTACCCTTTGGTAAGGCTGATTGTTGTTGTTGATCTTTTTCATCAATTTTTACTAATATTATAAATGCAAAAGTAACTCTTTCTGTCGTGCTTTCACGCCAAACTGCTGAACCGATTGAAATGAAACTTGGTACACAGATAGTCATGAGCCTGAATAGGGTAATAGCCTTAGGAGGTTGAAATGGGGGATAAAAATATTAATTTTGGTCGCGATAGCTGACATCAACGCGGACGAAGCCGCGAGCATCAGCTAGTTAGCCTACATTTCCTGAAAATTAACAACATACAACTATTCGTCCTTGAGAAAATCTATTCACGATCAATCTGTAAAATTGTTGAATGTTGATAAAGGTATTGTTAAACTGTTGTTATCAGTTCCTTGAGTATCAATTTCTTATGATTATTTACGCGTGACATTATTGCAAAATTAATTTTAGTTTGCAGTAACACAATGGTATTTTAACATGCGTTAGATAACACCAAGCCTTGTAATCTAAAAGGTTGGGGAAGCGTACTTAACAAGGACACCCACAATGCACCTAATGCGGACACCCTTTTTCACCCCACTAACACTTGGACCTTGGACCAACGTGGGAGTTAAACCGAGGACCATATGCTCCCGTCGGGGCTGCGGGTTGTTTGAAAAATTTGGGACAAGCCCGCCACACTATTCCCAAACCACTGTAACTCCTGTAAGCCAGAATTAACAGTAGCGACCACAAGAAAAGCGCCGAGACAATGAAGCTCGACGAAGTCCCAGAGAAACGATTTAACTGTCTTGGATCCCGCAACGAAATTAATCTGAAAATAATAGCGAAGGAGTAGCGAAAGAGATATCGCGGCCTCGGCACTAAGGCTAAGAAGGAACATGGGTGGTTTTTAGTCAGTAGAAGTCTGACACTCCCTTCTGCTCTTTCCAAGAGCGGGAGGGGTTATTTGATGATTTCCCACCCCCAAAAAAAAAGGACTTTATGCTCAGTAGTTGCATTTGAGACCACGAAACTAACGAGAGATTTAAGTTAATTATTATTGAGTAGGCCTATCTATAGGTAAAGGACTATCGGTTTTATATTTGAGTTTCGTTTTCTCATACTAAGGTAGACAATTACATACAGGGTGTAAATTTACCCTTCACACACGTCAACCAAGCATTTTGTACATCAAACTAAGTAACCCCACGCAAAAATTTTTGCTGGGAAACGACTTTTCTTTTTGGGGTCAAAAATTTCATTTTACGGTAAAACTCAATGTAGCACTCTTAAAACATTGTGCTAGTGGATCCTTTGAATAGTAAAAGGGTTATGGAGGTAATTTAAGTAAAGTTACAACCTGAAAAACTAGTATTTACAAAAGCAGCTGTGCAAAATTTGGAACTTTGACCCCCAATATCTCCGTAACTAGGGGGTTCCCAGGTATGGTCTAGAACAAAAAAATGATCGCAGTGGTAGGGAGAAGAAGTGCCCTTCGTTTGCGTTAAGGGTACTTTTACACCCTCTATACACACACAGGTACAGGTAAAAGGCTGTTAACTCCAAACAATATCTCAACTTTACAACTGTGTACTTATACCTAAGCAATGTATGCACGTATTATTTAAAATCTGTTTTACATTTGAATTTAATTTGAATATTAGTAACCTGGTCGAGCCGAGTAGGGTATTTCAATAAAAAAATCTAATTAGTACGTCAGATAGATTTTCATTTAATAATGGACACATATATTTTTTCTTTTATCACGTAAATAAAAGATGAAGACGATACAGTGCTTAGAAAAGTCTTGTGATTTCACAAGGTTGGTACTTTTTGACCACATTATGAAGTCACAAGCTCAACTCATGATCTTTGACACGTTTTATTTTTGTAAATTTTCCATCTTCAAAAGTTTATTTGGTATATTCCTACTGTTAAACCACTTTTGGGTATGATCTTTGATAGTCGTTACAGGTAATCTGTAGCTCGATAATCAGACAACTAGTCTTACCAAGAGGTATCGTATTGTCATAGTATCATCCTAATAGATATACTATGATCATGATTAATAAAATCATTGTAGATATACACTGATTTTATTTATAAACCAAACGGGGAGGTACAACATGTATTAGTCTTTGCATGAAATAGGTGCTTCCTGAAAGTTTTATATTGATATCGCAGTGGGAAGTTGTCCCGGAAGCATTTGACAGGCCTATTATATTCATAGTCTGTCTGTAGTGCCCTACAGTGTTCGGGCACTCAAAGAGTAAAGAAGGAGAGTTGTCTTAAGCTTTGCATGGGTAATCATAAAATGACTACTCTCGCTCTGGACGGAGCTGAAGGGAGTGTCAGACTCTTCTGACTAAAATCCCATGGTAATCCTCAAAATGCCCTTTACGTTTAAGAGTAGCGGGGACCCCTTCAAACAGATTTTGAAGAGTTCCTGAAGGCTAGGCAGATGTGGTCCACGTTCAAACCTTTTCTCACGACATACTATTCTCTTATTGACATGTAATGCATGAGGGTAGTAAACTTATTAACCAGTGAAATAGGTTATATTTAGCGGGTTTACGGCCATATTTGACCATATTAAACCGATACTCATGAAGTCTATTTTTCATTTTAATAGCGAATACAGCTGAATACCAGGTTTTTTAGCGACCCCCTATCTGACCTCCACAACCCAGTTAGTACTGAGTAATACATTACCCTTTGGTAAGACTGGTTGCCAGACTTTCGGGCCACTGACTGAACTGAACTATCAAATATACACAGTAGCCAGCCACCAATAAACAACCAGCCACAACCAGGATCAATAAAAAATACATGTACCTAGTGTACTAGCGGACCTGGCAGACGACGTCCTGCCCGGACAGCAGCGCCACCTACCGGGTCCAATTGTAAATATAAACCATTCTCGAATCCACTTGGACACTTATGAAAATTTTCATCAAAATCGGTCCATCCGTTTAGGAGAAGTTCAGTGTTACAAAAAATGTGATAAATGAAGATCCACTCGACCGAAACTATCTACTATAGTCTGAACAAAGCCTAAACATTTGGTTTGGATAGGTGAACCCCGTTCTTGAGTTATAAAATTACAACAAAAAGTGGCATTGATTTTTATATACATATATTGATGGTTAATATAGAAACAGAACTTCTCAACTCATTACAAGTAATAAAACTAACGAATTATTACTATTTGTCATTTTAATTAATAAATTACAATTGATAATTAGTTGGAGTTAGCAATTGTTACCATGTACACTGAAATTATAATTGTCTGAAAACGAAACAATGCGTCTATAGCTATATGTTAATCAATATTTATAATTTAAGTATTTTCGACAGTCAGGTGAATTGCATCACACGTAGTTCTCCAAACCTTAAAATTCAAATTGCTTACGAAATGTAGATTTTTCATACATTATTACAAGTAGCAGTAACTAAATTAATGTGTTATTGTTTCAAATCAACTATGACTGTTTGAAACTCTGTTAAGTACCTATCTACGGTAGTTAAAAAAAACTCTTCTTGTATTTAATATATTTTTTTGTTTATTTATAATATTCACAAAATATAATAATTAAAAATCGAGATGGCATATTCAATCAACGGCCTAAAATACTATGTTATTATATAACAGCACAATAAGCAATCCAAAGCTTGTTTTTTTTACAGCTTAATCAACCATAGACTTTTTAAAATCAATGCTAAGAATGCTAGCGTCTAGACTCAAGCCGTCGGCTCTATAGTTTTTTAATTACATGGTTAATTTTACGTGAAATGCGGCTGCTTTTAATCTCAGTAGAAACGTAATTGACCAATGCACCGACGTTGATATAAGTAGTATTACTTCAAACGATCGTTCATGAAAAAAATCGAAGTAACGAACGTAATGTTCTACCTGAATAAGTTGTACAAAGTATTTAATTATAGTTGCATGTCTGGGTCTAAAAACCATTGATGAGTTATGTGGGTTGCTTATGCAATTAATCGAAGCAGCTACATTGTCGTATAAAAGATTTAGGTACGTGGTAAAAAAAAAAATTACATAGGTAGATGTCGACTTATAAAACGTTTTAAGTACAACTTTTTTACACTTGTGAATCGTTTTATTTTAATAGTGGAACATCCCCGATACTAAACTCATTCAAGAAGTTTAATTTATAAGATAAAAGGGCCTATTTTGGGATACTCACTACTTACCGAATAAATTCAAAAATGGAACAGAATTTAAATGAAATTATCTGCCAAGTACATAAATAAGTTAACGGGAACTTCATCGTAGGTGGTGAAACAAACCTTTGATATGATTGTATTGTCAGCAGAGCTACACAAGCAAATCTTTGACACAATCAGTTACTCGTAGGTACTGAAAACTCGATCAAATCATTTGACTGTAAAATGACAATTACGAATGAAAGATGAATAAAATCCTAACAGAATATGGTAAAATACAAAATGGGACATCTACAAAACATGTCTGTGTTGTTACTTGACCATTTGTTCGATCATGAAAAAGAGTATAAATTTACCGCCAATATTACACACGGACAGGATGTTCTGAATTTGCGTGTATAAGTATCAACCTTTTTTGGCACTTAGTTCTTCACAAATTATACTTACGGACAAAACATTAGGTTATGCGCAACCTTATGCAATTAGGTCATATTGAATGGCAGGTTAATTTTTTAATTTATAAAAAACTGCTACTTTGAAAGTTGTGTTTGACAAAGTTTTACTGATCTAATCTTTATTAGCATGCTAAGTATTTTATTGAATCTACGATTACAGTTGAAACGTTTGGCTGAGTAAAGTTCTGTTAACGACACAAATTTTAATGTTCGGTTAAAAAATATAAATAATTTAAAAATATAAATAATTTTTAATGTAACTGTTCCCCTAGGGTATCAGTTTTAGGGGATCTCAAGTTTTCAATAATGCCATTGATTTTTAAAGTTATAAGTATATGCAAGTATGTTTTAAGACATCAAACTTCATATAAACTTTAGAATACCTCGGAAGTCGGCAGAGACATTAAAATAAATCAATAAATAAGTAGACAAAGAGACAGAGTAGAGTAGAGTTAAAGTATACTCTGACATGCAATAAAAGGTATTTACGGACCCTTCACGAAATCAAAAACCAAGAATTCTTTACATCAATCAAACTACTGTACTCAGAGACGTTTAATGATTACTTAAGCCATCAGTAACTAAAGGTTTTGTATGTCTAAATCTTTACAAGTAACGGTTTAAGTAATCATTAAACATCTCTGAGCGACGCAGTAAGTAACTCTATCCAAAAGTTATTTCTGAAAATCAGTTAAAAATATCGCAATGACGGGAGTACAAGAGAGCGAGGAGGCTTCTTTAAGGATAGGTACTTTTACACCAATTCGTTTTCTTAACTTGTGTCACATGACAATATAAATTAAGGTAATTGAACTGCGATTTCAATTTACTCTGTACAAAAAAAAATACTACTTGAAATATTAAACTTATTAAATACTTATCCCAAAAAAAATGTGTTGTTTAAGTTTAATACTGCAAAAACAAAATGTTGATATTTGTAGGCCTATTGTCCTAATCTTTTAAGTTTTGCTAGTTTTCTTCTAAGAGTTTGTTTGGTTTATCTTAGAATACCAAATTAATTCAAGGCATTTTTCTAGGATAACTAAACATTCTGTACATCAAATTAAGTAACTACGCAAAAGTTATAACTGGGAAACAACTTCTTTTTGTGTGGAAAAAAATAACACCTTTTACGGTAGCACCGTAGGACTCAGTGTAATGCACTCAAAACAGTGTGTAGATAGATGGATGCATTGAATTGTATGAGGTCCGTGTACCTCCACGTACCCCATATATAAAATAGAGTTATAACATGAAAAACTTAGGAAAAGTTAAAACCGTGACCACCAATATATTTTTAACCAGAAGGAGGTGTGGTCCATAACAAAGAAATAATCGCAATGGGAGTACAAGTGTCCTTCGGTATCGTTAGGAGACTTTTAACACAATCTTTATTGATTCCAGTTAGCCACTGACCAGCCGAAGTTAGCGTGACTTAACCTGAAGATTAACCCAAGTGTCTGTTACCATGGAAAGATTTATAGTTTATAATTAGGGTTGTTTTTTACTTTGTTTTATAGGGCTAAGTAAGATTAACTGTAAAGGTTGTGCAAGTTTCTCAAATAAACCTTATTATTTTATTAGTACTGGTGGTCCCGACTTACGAACAGTAGGTCGTGGGTTAGAACCCAGGCAGGCACATTACTTTGTGTACTTAATTTACTTCATCACCACTCTCAAAACGGTGAAGGAAAACATCGTGTGTAAACGGGCAGGTCTTATAAAAACAAAAAAATCGGAGACATGTGACAACTGCCAATCCGCAATGGGCCCGCGTGGTGGATTATAGCCCAATCTCCTAGAGAGGAAGCCTGAGTCCCTGCAGTGGTAACATTAAAGGCTGTAATAATGATCATTATTTAATTTATTATAATTATCTTGGCAAATACTTTGTACCGGATACAAAAATAAATTATATCTTTGTAAGTAGTCTATTGTACACATGTCAGCCAGCAGTTTTAATAAGAGATAGGCTTTGACAATAAGCTTTTGAGATTCAGTAAATGTTTTTTAATTAATTGAAATTTTATTTTTGTTGGTATAGAAGTTGAACTAACCGTGTATCGATTTCATGTATTGTCATAAACTTGCAACGTTCTTAAAGATAAACTAGCATTATTATTATTCATAATCGTATGTTGTAACAATTATTATCTGATAATGCGTTCATTATTCGTGATGTAATAATTATAAAATAGGTAATAATGTGATATAATCAAGAAACATTTATTAGCACTATACCACACCACATTTATTGATTGATAAAGTATCTATCCGTCCATTGCAATATTAATGGACTTATTTTTACATGACAAAAAATTACTATGATCCATTTTAACTTGATTTGAAACTACAAAGTTTTTACTCCAATATTTTAATGTATTCTCCAATATTTGTTAAGTAGATAGCTTAAAAATATTTTTAAATGTTTTTTGAACTTAGGAGATAGTTACGTTATTGATTATTTAATTTTAAGTGATGTTTGTAATTTACTCCTAGGATATGAATACTTACTGCGGTACTCAGAGATATTAAATGATTATTTAAGCCGTCACTTAGCAAAGATTTGACATACTTTTGTATGACAAAACTGTCAAAACCTTTACTAAGTGATGGCCTAAGTAATCATTAAAGCTCTCTGAGTGCGGCAGGTAGCTTCGAAGGAGTCAGTTAAAGTTCCGGCAAAAGATGAAACGTAACTGAGTAGCTATAAAAGTTTATGGAATAAAGAAATCACACTTTCATAGAAAATTGTTCTGAGAAAGATTAGCTACATTAACCACTGGAACGCCACAAGGAAGCTTCTATCACAGATATTTATTACGAATTATACCGACGATAAACTAAGAAAGTTTTTGTATACTTTTCTTTATAAGTATAAGTATTTAACCATTGTAAACAGAAATATGTTCTGTATTCCATGTTGATTACAAAATGTTTGATACAGTTTTGTTGTGGAAACTCCATTTGCACCAAAAAGAAGATGGATTATCCCTAGAACCGGTATAACACACATGAAGGTAGGGAAACATTAAAACTAAGTTTAAGTTAGTTCTCAAACATGTTAAACTTAATTATAAGAGGGTAAACCATTTATTTTAAATTAGCAGAAGTCTTAGAACTGAATCATAGCTAGAAAACTAAGCTAAGTTTATTAAACTCAAAGCTTCGAAGCCGCCAAGGTGTTCTCGTTGAAAATAATTAGTAATTATTTAAAACTCTTCGTTTAACAATAAGGATTAAGTACTTACCTACATATAGAAAAATAGCTTATTAGGATAAGAGATACAATTCTTCTTTTTTTAACTATTTACAGTTTGCGCGGGGTTTCAAAAGTTATTCTTTTATTATTAGTTGTAGAGAAGTATGGAAAAAGAAGACGTGTTGCGCCGACCCCAAATAAATAGGGATAAGGGCAGGAGAGTGATGACTTTCATAATCACTTATAACCCGCGTACTAAATCTACAACAAGTATAATTACCATTCAGATTAACAATACATTTTTCCAGATATGTTCGACAAAACGTTGACCCCTTCAAGGAGGTTACTTTTTCTTTTAACATTTAGACCACATATTGCAACAAAGAGTTTTTAACAAAATCAATCATCTCTGGCTACAGGAAACCATTAGCTTTAACGTTTGAAACACTAAAGAAGTTGTCTATGACATAAAAGTCCTGAATAACAATCTTTTTCCTATATCAACAGTTAGCCGGACACAAAGGCAGGACAATGCTCTTAAAAACCGTGAAAAAAAGGAAAATAAGTTTTATTCGGTAACACAAGTAATCTTTTGTGTATTACCTAACTCAGTTGTAATCAAACTTAATGCTTTTCATGCGAAAGTAAGAGTTACAATCCTATTTCAGGCGGCAATGAGGCTTTGTCTTAAAGTCATTACACGTGAGGTTCATAATTAAAAATATAATGATAGCTTGTGATGACCGGCATCATACATCTCTAACACTTTATTGCATGAGAATTTAGATTTTGAACGAGGTATTGAATGAGAATAGAGATTGAAGAGGGAGTGGTTTTTCAAAATTGAGGGTACCTACACAATGAAAATTCAGTTTCCTGCCACGAAAACGATAAGATTTCAAACTTTCTCGCTCGCTGTTCTTAAGCTGCCCGACTATGTAATGCAATTCTCATCGATATTATCGATTAGCTAAAGGGTAAAACCATCGCTACATAGACGGGAGGTGGTATTTTTTCCAATTCTAATGTCACGCGATGTATGCGACGGACAAAAGCTGCTTTTTAAATATTGACTGTACGTGCGATCGAAGTTCCCCTGTATGTGCGACACGCACATCTTCGCATACCAGGTTCCACCTGCATGCACTTCTGTGAGCTGAATTCTCTACTCATAATAAACTCTTTAATTGTCTATTATATTATATCAATTATACACAAATAAAAATTAGACACGGTCCAATATCAACGCGTGCTCCACCCGATGCGACGTCACGATTTTGTCCAACACTGACACACGAACGATTTTTTTTTGCATAAAACGAATCTATGCTCATTTAAATGTTTATACAGGGTAATATAAAAAACGTAATCTTAGTCCATCTCCATCTACAAAGGATAACAAACCAGTTTGGCGCTAAATACACAAAGGCGGGAAAACAACTCCTAATCATCTAGATTCTAACGATCTTCAGCGATTCAAATACTTGTTTGTTAGCCTCGTCTTCGATTTCCTTCAGGATGCGTGAAAGGATGTTCTCGGGAAAACTGTTTCACCGAAAACGGCCTGTTGGAATTTTACATGACTTAATGGCTCGTGGCGAGTGGGTTCTCACGTGTTTTCGACCTACCTATGTGTTACTGTAGTGTGCGCGAACAGCTGAAGTACAGGGGTGCGCTAGGGCGCGCTGGATCGTCGGCGGGCGGCGCACTAACACTCACATTCAAATATTCGTCTAACCTTGATGCGAATCGGCGCACTCCGGGTTCCATCCGACGACTGTCGTCAATACAGACGGGCTGAAGGGCTCGCTTCAGGTGTAACAGTGAAAGTGACACTGGTGAGGATATTGCGGATCGCGGGGTCGTGTCGCGGCGCGGGCGTCGGCGTGGGGCCGGGCGGCAGGCGCATCGGCGCGCCGCCACCGGCGGAGTGTCGCGGGGCTGCGGCGCGGCGGCCGCGCTACATGTCACTGTGCGGCGAGCGCGCTCCTCGCGCCGTGGTCACCGACTCTCAGTGGCGTCGCCGTCCTACTGTCTGCCCGACGGCCGGGACGGCGGCGCGCGTTGCACCGCCCCGCTGCACTCCGCCTGCCCCCCTGGCGCTATGCCCCCCTCGCTCGGCCCCCCTCCTCCCGTCGCACTACACCCGCCCCGCCCCGAAGAATTTTCCGCATCGGGCGGGAAAAATCGATTGTGCAGCGAGCCCCGAATAATTTCGGCAAGACGCACGGCGCCCTTGCGTCCTCTCCGGCGGCCGGCGATGCCGCTGCCGCGACGGTCAAGCGCATCGCCTTTCACTGTGCGACGTCGCCGAGCCGCACGGTGCCCGCCGCCACAACGCCGCGGCGCTATCTCTCGCTACTATTCGTTTATATAATATCACTGATATTATAAATATGTTATTGTCAAGGTTAGATAAAAATCCACTGAGATATAAAACGGCATAATTTTTATCGTTTCCAAAAAGCCGAAGATAAACTATCTTAAAATTGTGCATGTGCATTTAATAGTCACATTTTAGTTACGTTTTTAAATAGGTACCTTGCCTCATATCTAATTTTTTTGTGTTAAATTCTTTTGTTACCGGTTCTGGCGCCGCAAACATAACTAAACAAACTGTATAATGCAACAGGAAGAATCCTTCAAAACAATGTTTTGCATGTTTTTCTCTAATACGTTTATTGTTCGGTAGAGGCAGCCAAGCGAATTTCAACATACTCAAAAAGTAGTTTAAAATTAGTTATGCCGTAATGATTTGCATTACAACTAAGTACATACTGTTTGCCATTTACAACAAATATGTGTTTGGAACATGGTAGAGCAGTATTGCATTATATTTGAATGATTTCTTCTAACGCAAGATACGTGCGTTCTGGATACGTATACCCCATTGCTTTTGGCAAAACATTACTTTTGGGTTCCAAGGACTGATTCGTTCGGAGCTCAGAAATGCATTTCATAACTTATGTAACTTGGGCGATATTAAAGCAATTAAAAATAAAGACACGTATATCAGTAGTTTATTAATTATCAGGCAGGTGTCTGTCTAACCCACATTTGTCCATACTTCGTCATATTAACTTCTGTTCACTTACAAAAATTACTTTTCTGATTTTGACTTTAAAGGCTAGTTATGTTCTGTGAGTCTTATGACCGTCATATGATGGCAGGCCGTCTCGACGACGACGCGGTCGTGGTCCACGCACGCCTCAAAGAGATGTCAGCAAACATTATTGGAGCCGACGCCTGTCGGGGCTTGTTGGGTTGTTCGAAAGAGATACCGCGGCCCCAGACACAAAGGGCTAAGAAGGAACACGGGTGGTTTTTAGTCAGTAGAAGTCTGACACTCTCTTCCGCTCCACCCAGAGCGGCAGGAGTCATTTGATGATTTCCCAACCTCAAAAAAAAAGGCTAGTTATGTTTTCAAAATCATGTATATTACGAGACTTCTAAACTTTATCTCTATGGTTGGGAGTGGCTACAAGAGCTGAAAAATAAATGTATCTGTCTTTTGTTTTTCCCAAAGTAGTTCACTCTCTCTCTCATTCATAGATAATTCTCGTGGCATTCAGTGTTAGAAACGGTGGGAAGCCTAACGGTAATAGAAGATTTTTTAGGTTAAAATGGGATTGGGCGGGTGACGTCAGACGCATGCACGATGACCGCTGCGCAAAAGTTTTTAACACGATGGTTGCCGGAAGACGGAAGGCGCCGCCAAGGCCGGCTCAGAAAGAGGTCGTGAGGATCTAGACGCGTACTGCGAGGGTTAGTTCGAGGAAGCTCATAAAAAGAGCACATGTAAGGAATTGGGAAAGCCTTTTGCTCAGCAGTGGGACAGCAAAGACTAATAAAAAAAGAAGTTCTTTATAGTTTACTCTTAGAAAATTTATAATTGTCGCACATGTTAATCTTCGAGGGTAAAGCAACGTTTTCCGAGGTACATCCGTCATTTGTCAACGGTTTTAGAATCATCGTCATCAGCCAATAATGTTCCCACTACAGGGACTCAGGCCAGCAGGGCTATTGCGTATCTTTTAAATGACAGTGGCTATCATAAAGTGTACATAAAATAATGTCAAATGGTTCCATTTTGTACTAAACCATAACCAATTTGACAGTTAATCCATGGACAATATGATAGCCACTGTCATTTAAAAGATACGCAATAGCCCTGCTGGATGGGCTATAATCCACCACGCGCGCCCAGTGCGGATTGGTAGATGTCACATAATTATCTTCGAATTTTTGGTACTAAGATATACCGGTTTCCTCACGGTGTTTTCCTTCACCGTTATGAGAGCAGTGGTGATGAAATAAATTACATATACCTAGTAATGCGCCTACCTGGGTTCGAACCCACGACTTACTGTTCGTAAGTCGGGGCCGCCACCATTGGGCTATCGAAGTTCATTATAAAAATCAACTTCTTGTCGTGTCTGCCCCTGACTATACTATACTATACTTATACTTTTTGACATTTAGTAGAAACATAATGTTTGTTAAAATATGGTTGCCAATATCATGAGCAAAACATACATTTATTTATATTCGAAAACTGCAGTCACTGCAGACAAAAAAAAAATAACAAAACTTAGTTAATTTAGTGTCGTAACTGTATAAATGGAACGGAAAAAAACATAACTTTTGCTCATTTTAAATTCTCTTTCCTAACTCGGTATTTAAAGTTAATTTGTTAATTATAGCAACATCGGCTGCGTCAAGGTCTCCTGTAAAATTGCATCGTACGTAAACACGTAGCACAATTCAGCCGATTTCCTACTAAAACAACAACGTTTCTACTTTTAGATAAGACCTATTTCGTAATACTGTGAGGACGAAAATGCTAAGTCGGTAACAACATAAGAATAGAATACAACATAGAATCAATACAGTAGGAGAAAATCACTTTTCATAGTTATTGCGTGTATATAATACATATTAATGTCCGTGATTGTACAACAGTGTCACATTGACTCGTATTTCTGTTTAGTTATTCAAATCATCATCGGTCTAGCATCTTCCTTACTATGTTGGGGTCGGTTTCATACATGGAGCAGCTGCCTTTTTTTTTCTTTTAATGGGACAAGCCCGCCTCACTATTCCCAAACCACTGTAACTCCTGTAAGCCAGAATCAACCGCGGCGACCACAAGAAAAGCGCCGAGACAATGAAGCTCGACGAAGTCCTAGAGAAATGATTTGACTGTCTTGGATCCCGCAACGAAATTATTCAGAAAAGAATAGCGGAGGAGTAGGAAAAACAGAAATTTGCACTTCCCTCCATAATCAGCAGAAGACAGAAAAGGACAAGGCCAATAGGCACACAGGGACGTATACAACTGGGATAAGCCCAGTTACCTAGCACCACGGATATTGTTGTCATTAATATTACTGGGTCCAGCGAGCGGCTGGAGCGGCTGCCTGTCTGACCTCCACAAGCCAGATAGATATGGGTGATACGAAACCCTTTGGTAAAACTGGTTGAAAGACTTTTGTACCACAGACTACCTGGAGCAACTGCTCTGCAAATGGCAGCCAGGACCTTCCGAGGCTCGGAGGATACACTTTATGGACATTCATTTTTTTTTTAAAACCTCCCATGGTCCTTCTTAGCCCTTTATGCCGAGGCCGCGATGACTCTTACAACAACCCGCAGCCCAACTATATTCAGGCCTCATGGCATGTTTATGTTTTTTGTTTTGATCTGTAATTTGCATGTTGCATTAGAACTTTAATACGGGATTATTTTACGGGATATATTTAATACGGGAAGCAGACAGTTTTTCAGTAAAGTTAAATGAGGAAAAACGTGAATCTCATGTTATTTTTGGATTCAAGTTTTCTTACTGTCTCGTTGGTTTTTTTTTTAAAGGAATTACTCAGTTGTGTCCATGGAGTCTGAGTCTGTACCCGGATAATGGCCCCCTAACTAGTCTCCCCTCCCCTGGCCCCTAGTCTCGCCCCCATTTCGTGTGACTAAACATAACTGGCGAAATGTGTGCATGCTATTAGGTAGGTACACGTCCCTGCATAACTTTTAAAGAATCACAGGCGTGATGTTATGTTACCTGCGTTATGTTAACTTTTCTTATAAACTTAGGATGTATTCAGATACGACTTCTCTTAGGGCTCGTTTACGGAGACGCGGCGCGTCGCGCGGCGCATGCAGAAGGCTCCTCGCGTGTTTTTTTTATTCATTTACTGAGAGGCGAGTCCAAAGCAACAAACGCTGCATTTTAAACGAACGAGCAAAAAATGGCTTTTTGTAAAATCGTCGTTTAAAATCGTTAACGTTTTCATACATCGCCTTGTGCTTAAATTAAAAACACAACGCACCGCACGACGCCCCGCGTCTCCGTAAATAAGGCCTTAGGCTAGTGCTCGCCAATGATGTGAAAAAACATTTGTACATTTGTTTTTTTATTACAAGTGTTATGGTCACGAAAGCCTCTTTAGAGTTGTCAACAAACAAACCGTATTTTATTGTGTATATCTTTGTTGTAGGTACTAACATAATGTGGGAGTAAGCAGTACTGAAAACATATGGAATGCTAGATAAGCCTTCGAATATATAGTTGATCATATCAGTGTAAAGTAGATGCCGAAGTAAAAGTACGAAGTTTTATGCTGAAGCTTTTGAGAAGAAAAAGCATTGATATTAAAAAAAAATTGTTTTAATAAAACTTTCAACCAGTTAATAACGAATACTTTTGCATCTCCCATAAGAAAACATAAAAAATATTGAAACAAAAATCAACTGCACCACTTCTATCCTCACCTAGAAAAACAGTTAAAATAGTACGTAAGTAATCTAGTGCATTAGGTATAATTATTTTGCATCACACATAACCATTTGAGTCAAATATTTAACATAGTCATAAATTTAAGGCAAGCATATTTCGAATTCTAAGAATATTACCACAGTTGTTTGGTGTTGTGTTTCGTATTTATAGGTAATAAGGTGTTCGTAAGTGCACAATTTTATTTCTGTGTAAATACTAATAAAGTTTTCTATGAGAACTGCTACTAGTCTATGAGCTGATGAATTTAATCAGTACCTAAACATCTCACATCTCTCATCAAACTCAAACTCAAAGCATTTATTTCAATTAAACCTTTATAGGCACTTTTGAATGTCAGAAGAACAATTCATAAAAACAAAAAAAAGTAGTTAAAAAACTAAAAAACCCGACTGAAAAAACTGAAAAGCAACAAAACAAGCACATTTTAAATTAAACAAAACTTGGAAGCAGGCGGGGTTCATTCTATTTTTATTTCATTATTTAATATTCAAATGAACCCCGCCTGCTTCCAAGTTTTGTTTAATTTAAAATGTGCTTGTTTTGTTGCTTTTCAGTTTTTTCAGTCGGGTTTTTTAGTTTTTTAACTACTTTTTTTATTTCCAACTTTTTAGTTCTTTTGTGTTTGTTCTTTCGTTGGTCGCGTAAAAATCTTCGCAGATGATTTAACTTTTTTGTTTGTTAATATGATTTGTGACTTCGAATTTATTTTAAACATATAAGTGTCTTATATTTTTGTAATTTCCTTTTCAAACCCTTCATTTTGATACCCTACTCGATGGTAATGGATTTTTTTTATTTTTTGAAATACGCTATATGGCCCCCAAAATCCGCAAATTTCTTTTCTTTTTTAATTTTAATGTAGCCAGTGACACTCGCGCCATCAAGACAAATCTAACGACGTCATATTTTATTCAAATCCCTTCATCCGTTTAGGAGTTATGAGGGAACAAAGAAACGGACATACATACATACATACTTACTTACATACATACTATACATATACGCCAAACACATAACCCTCCTTTTGGGCTTCGCCGCAGTCGGGTAAAAACTACGAGTGCCATACGTCATTCCGAAAGCCACCACGCCGAATCACACGCCGCCGAATGCCAGCAACATCGAACGCCGCGAGCACGAAAGCACACAGCGACGCACACCGCTACAACGAATGCACGAGACTCCGAATCACGGAACAACGAATGCACGCCGCAACGCGCAACTGCCGCCCCGCAACCCGGTGCCCCACGCACCCGCAGCACTCGCTGCCGCAAACATCCGGCGCCACGCAACTCGACGCAGCAACCCCCGGAACGTCGCATTGCACTCTAAAGCTACAGCCACAGACACAAGGCATAATAACTTGTGAAAGTACTGTAGTTGCCCATTCCCTAGCGTAGATCTCTATGGAGAAAAAAGGGCAAGAAACTCCATGGACACTCTTTTCAATCAGAATATTGTTACAAAATCTTGGTACATTACATCATTCATGTTGAGATGGTATATTATGTGAGACCTATGTAGCAAGACGTGCAAGTTAAGAGCGTTCGAAGTAAAAAGATATAATAAACAAATAAAAATAAATAAATAAACCATGGCAACTAAGAAATGACCAGTCTCCACTGACAGCGCCCGTTCACGAACATGACGCATGGATCAGCACCATTCAACTCAACCATTTTGAAGGGAATTTAATGATCCGACACATGCGCCACCATCAGCGAGACATTTAAGTGAGCATGACATACTCTCAGACACCAGGGCAACGTCACTAAAAAATAACTAAATGTAAAAAGTGGCTTTATAGTACATAGTACTCACACATGTGCCATGCAATTATATAATATTAAGATATTGAATCTATACAATGCAAAGATATTTTTACAATCTTCTGCAGCCTCTACAATAACAAGTAATCAATTGAGCTACCCCTATGGTTGTGGAGCAGGGCCAGCATTGAGCCAAGCAATCATCAATGTAATCCCCTAACTTATAATATGCTTGCCTACACAGTGTGCGTTTTATACAAGATTTATTTGCGTCTCATTTAGTTGAACAATGTGGGGGAGTCTACTTTAGCTAGCCTGAATGCTGAGATCTTACACATATGTGAGAACGATGTAAAAAAAAAAATACGTGCAAGTTAAGAGCGTCCAGTAACCGATACAAAATACAAATAATAAATTGAAGTGTCTGCATTATAATACTCGTACATTTTTTAAATTCTGTTGTTGTCTGTCAGTCTGTCTGTTTGTTCCGGTTAACCTCCAAACCAGTGGAACAGATTTTCACGGGACTTTTACTAGCACATAGCTGATGTTATAGGAGTAACTTAGGCTACTTTTAGTATAGAATTAGGATTATCGTTAAAACATCATAATTATGTTACCAGTCAAACCCGATTAATGGCTATTGTAGTTTTATTTGTTCTAGCTATTGTAGTAGGCAAACCGGTTTACGGGTTTATCGTGTCAATCAAAATAATTACTCTACGATCAACTCGGATGTAGCACTGCCGACCACTGCCGTGACACCGCTTGCTTTGCTCGCTCGGCTCGCTCAGCTCGCGTGGTTGTCGCAGTTTTAACATTTTCTTTACGTTTGGATGTCCTCAAGTATGTCCTCCGTCGTGAGGGGAGGGGGGGAGGTGGAGAGCCCTTTCGATGATGTTATTTCAATGAACAACGAAGAATTATTTCTTGTGATTAGGAATAACATCCGGTTTTCGTCTTAATTAAATTATTTTGAGAACATTTTCTCCGAAGGATGTAGTGGGTAGACAGCCTTTCCGGTACTTTCTCTATAACAGAAATAGACTTTTCTTGCAATTGAAGATTTACGTCATAGGAAAGTCATTAGTTTCTACGTTGATACTGAGTGATTATGTAAAATTATCCAATATAACAGAGTGATTGATTGAAAAGTGAGCAATACTTTAAGCGAGTCATCTGTATAGCCTTTTCCAGCCAGACACGAACCAGCAACCCGTAGGTCATACAAATATTGGTTCCGTGTGGGAAACTAACCTGAGTTTTCAGTCATTGCACTCACCATGCAGTCTCATTCTTGATTCGTAGGTACTACAAAATAAATTCCCAAATCAGGTGAATGTAGACCAAGATTTGTCGTATTATTTTGGTTTACTTTGTCTATCTATATTCTTTTGTGTACCCCTGTTTACCTAACCCATACTTAATGGTTTAGTAACAGGGTTGACAATCGCTGTACACGATATTATTAGTTCACAGGTGGATGCTGCTCCCACCCCTCTGATGTTACACCCTTAAAGACACCCATGGGACAAGACGGGGTGGTTCGCCTGGTAACTAGAAACTGCAGACCAAAGTTTTGGATTTAGTTTGTATTTTAATATTATTAGGTTAGTTGTAATAGGTACAACTAACCTAATAATATTAAAATACAAACTAAATGGTAACATAATAACTATGTAAAATTAGGGAAATTAATTGGAAAACAAATTGACCCCCTACTTCCATATTTAAAGTGTTACCCGTGACTGTATCATAATATATTTAATTTTTGAACCGACTTCTTAAAAAGAGGAGGTTCTCAAATTAGGCTGTTTTTGTTATGTTTTTATCTTATTATATCCGTGATAACTGCTTCGATTTACTTGATACTTGTTTTCATTTGCTAGAAAAAGTTCGCACGGTGATCCCTTATAATGTTTTCAAATGAGATTTTATGAGTATTTTTTAGAACACATTATATTTTGTCTTCTGACTTTACTTTAATCTGATTTGTATAACATGGTGCTTGGTGAAATCAAAATCAAAATCAAAACTCATTTATTCAAACTAGGCTGATAATCAGCACTTTTCGAACGTCAAAATTTACTTTACTTTACTTATTAACAAGAGACAGTCCCCCAAAACGCCCCCCCTTCGACACTTCCTAGTATTTTTGCTGGAAAGAAGAAGTGGCGGAACAAACTCCCCAGCACACATCTGTCTGTTAGGTTGGTTAGAAGAACCAGACTCGATACAATAGTAAGGCAAGTATAAAAAACCGGCCAAGTGCGAGTCCTACTCGCACATGAAGGGTTCCGTACCATCGTAGTAGGGGAGTCGCTTTTTATTTTATTTTTTTAAATTATTAAAAATATTTTTATTATATGATGTAACTAAAAATTTATGCTTTTCGCAATTTTTCCTTTATCTGTGTTATAAGACGTTGCTTCGTACCAAATTTCAAGATTCTGAGTTCACGGGAAGTACCCTGTAGGTTTTGATTCCCTTGCGAGTGTCGAAAATTTGCGGCATAAACGGGAGTATCTTTTGATCGCGTTGACTTAGAAGTTTGATTTTTTCACAGCTCCAAGAGACCATAGACTTGAGTATTTGATATGAATTTCAGCTTGATACCTCCACGCGTTCCTGAGAAAAAAGGTCTTGACAGACAGACAGACAGACAGACAGACAGACGGACAACAAAGTGATCCTATAAGGGTTCCGTTTTTACCTTTTGAGGTACGGAACCCTAAAAAGTATATAATAATAATAATAAAAAGACATAGATAACATATCAGTAAACTAATCTTGGAGAAAGAACATAAATAAATAACAAACATTGTCTTGTGTTCAACTCAGCGACCAACTGTTCTTATCATTTAAGTAGTCGTTAATGGAATAGAACGCTTTTAAACAAAGATTAGATTTGACTTTGGCTTTAAACGCATTAAATGGCAAGTCTAGAAAAGAAGATGGCAGTTTGTTATAAAATGTTATACCAAGCCCGACGAATGAATTATGAACTTTGTGAAGCCGGTGAAAAGGAGCGCGTAGTTTATGCTTATTTCTAGTGTTAAAGTTGTGAATATCACTGTTTTTAGTGTACAGGTGGATATTTTGTTTAATATATAAAATGTTGGCAAAGATGAACTGAGAAGCAACAGTGAGGATACCAATCTCCTTAAAAAAATCTCTAAGAGAAACTCGGGCACCCAGCTGATAAATTGCACGAACCGCTCGCTTCTGCAGAACAAATATATTTTGAATATCAGCAGCTTTGCCCCACAGCAGAATACCGTATGACATAACGCTGTGAAAATAACTGAAGTAGACTAACCGTGCTGTATCAACGTCAGTGAATTGTCTTACTTTTCTGACGGCGTATGCGGCTGAACTTAGCCTTCCCGCTAGGCTTGATATATGTAAACCCCATTGTAATTTTGGATCGACTGTTATGCCCAGAAATACAGCAGAGTCGGCAGTTTCCAGCTCCTGATTGGCGAGGATAATATTGGGACCTAGATTTCTAACATTGGGTAAAGCGAACTTAACTATTTTAGTTTTCTTGGCATTGAGAACAAGGTTGTTTATTGTGAACCAATCCGTGACCATTGATAGCGTGCTGTTTACGTCGTCAAAATCGTGTCTATTCCTATCTACTTTAAAGATAAGAGAGGTATCATCTGCAAACTAAAGCATTTAACCAACTTGTAATGAACGAACACCCCTCAATTGATTTGTTTGCAAGCAGCTTAGTGACAATTACTACTGCCCTGGCTAAAAGCTCTGTTGTTTGTAATGAATTTCAATAGTATACGTTAAATTTATATTGTTTGTCTACTTATGTTCTTGTTATATTAATTTTATTTCTTGATATTATGCTTAGATATTAGTTTGTGCAACGATAGTTTATTGCTAACTGTGGAGGCTTGTAAATGGCTTGTCGTTGATTACCTCACTATAAATGTTTGTATTGTTAGCTGTAAGCCACCCAAACACAATAAAATAAAATAAAATAAATAATAAAATAAATAGTACAACGTCACAAAAACCATTCATATAAACCAAGAATAAAAACGGACCCAGTATTGAGGTACACCTAGCCGAACCGGTAGCCCGGAAGATTTCGCGCCATTTACGTCTACACATTGGAATCTATTTTGCAAATACGAATCTATCACATTTAGGGCCTCATTTTGAACACCGTAATAACGCAGTTTCCGTAAAAGCGTGTCGTGATGTACGCAATCAAAAGCTTTAGAGAGATCGCAGAAAACACCGATTGCATTTTGCACGTTCTCCCATGCGTCAAATATGTGTTTCAACAAAGCAACACCTGCATCCGTAGTCGAACAACCTTTGTAAAGCCATATTGATCAAATAAAGCTACAGATATTGCTAAAATATTTATCGTTCTCCAAAATATTAAATGATTAACATAATCCACCTGAACTCATTAACAATTCAACAAACTTTGAATAGTATTATGATTTTTGAAAGGCTTTTGGTATTTTTATTAAAAACACATAAATTAAAATACTTTCAAAATACTTATAATTTTTAACTGTTAGTCTAGTCTAGACTTGCTGCCGGCGGTCAATATATCAATATAATATTACTGAAACTTAAACCCGATCGAGGCCGTGCACCGTGGTTGCAAACTTTCTTCTTTCAAACAGCGCTTACGCCCGTTACAAATGCTAGCGGAAAAGCAAAAGTTGCAAGCACTTCTAGTGCGTAGAGACTCAACTTCAGGGTTTTTACGGTAACGCCTTTCTTCATCAGGTGCATGGTAATTTTCCTAATATTTTACGATGGACTATCTGTTATAAAAGTTTTTTGTGTGCTTTCCGAAAAGCTCTCGTTTGAAACATTCCATGATTTTATTTTGCAGTCTTAAGGCGGTTTTTTTGCTGTGAATTATCTTAACATACCATTACGCCTGTTTTTTTTCGAAGTTAGCCAAAGGTAAAAACAAAACACACACATTTAGAAAGCATTTTACATCCCCTATGTTGTATAATTAAAAGGTCATAAGGACATAACAATACAAATCTTTCTTCTGTAAAATATTAGTGTAGATAAACCTATAGTTATAAAAGATCATTACCCTTCCTTTTGGCTTCGCCGTAGTCGGGTAAAAACAAGGCAGGGCGAGGCGTCTAACTTGCTGATACTCTTTTGCTGCCTTATTTTTATTATACTGCCTTATTAAAATACCATTTAGATATGCTAATATCTCGGTTTTCCATTGTAAAATGATTCTAATGGACAGTCTAGAAGAACAGATACCCACCTAGTGTACAGTCAGGATGGTCGTCATCATCATCATCAGCCTACAATGTTCCCAATGCAGGGACTTAGGCCTCCTCCCAAGGATAAGGATGGGTTATAATCCACCACGCGAGTTGGCAGATGTCACATGTCTCCGATTTTTTTGGTTCTAAGCCATGCTGGTTTCCTCTCGATATTTTCCTTCATCGTTAAGAGAATAGGTGTGATTAAATTTTTTTTTTTTCTAGTCTAGCCGGATGCAGTTGAATACCAGTATTTTATGAGGAGGGACTGCTTATCTGACTTTCACAACCACCTTAGAACTGGGTAATACGAGTGTCTCCTTTGGCAAGACTGGTTGTTAACCTTTCAGGCTCTAACGAATCCCGTCGGGGCTGCAGGATGTTGTAAGAGATACCGCGGCCTTGGCATATAGGGCTAAGAAGGAACATGGGTGGTTTTTAGTCAGTAGAAGTCTGACACTCCCTTTCGCTCCGCCCAAGAGCGGGAGGGGTTATTTGATGATTTCCCACCCCCCAAAAATAAAAAAAAGGCTCTAACGAATGCTAAAGATCTATAATTATTATGGTCTAAGCTAGCCATAAAACTGTTAACGATAAAAAATATAGCTACGATCCCCTTACAATCGAAACAGAAATAATGGTAGTGTGTGCCCTTTTTTTTTTTTTTTTTTTTTTTTTTGGTGGGTGTAAAATCATCGAATAACCCCTCCCGCTCTTGGGCAGAGCGAAAGGGAGTGTCAGACTTCTACTGACTAAAAACCACCCATGTTCCTTCTTCGCCCTCTATGTCGAGGCCGCGATAACCAGAGGACTACCCGCAGCCCCGACAGGCGTCGGCCCTTCGTGAGACGGACGGACGGCGAGTTAGCCCATCACTCACCGTCCACAGGCCCGCGTCTACGGTGGCCGGAGGTCATCGCGGGACCCCCGACGCCCGGAGCGCCTCCCGCGGCGGCTGGGACGAGAGGTTCTCTCCCTCTCGCGTTCCGCCACCTCCTTCGCCAGCATCACTGCTTCGCAGAAGGAGGCGACGGCGTCCCATTCCTCCTCGCCCCGGACCATGGCTTGCACCAGGGCCGGGCGCGAGAGGTCGCCGCCGCCGATCGCCGCTACGAGAACACGGCGGGGCTCCGCCCAAGCGGGGCACACCTCCACTGTGTGCTCCACCGTGTCCTCCGGCCGATCCTCGCAATGGTGGCATCCGGGCGTTTCCTCCCGCCTGATTCGGTGCAGGTACCTCCCGAAACAACCGTGTCCGGTGAGGACCTGCGTCAGACGGAAGGTGAGGGCGCCGTGGCGCCTCTCAAGCCACTCCTCAAAGAGGGGACTTACCGCCACTATCGTGGCGTGCCCTGCACGGGGTTGCGACAGTCGCTGTCTCCATGCCGCCATGAGATCGCACCGGAGGTCTGTCCGCCGCGCAGCAATTTGCCGCGGCAGCGGAGTGACCCCCCGGCGCAGCGCCTCCGCGCGCCATTGATGCAGGCGCGCGAGGACTGTCGCCTCCAGATCCCACGGCGGCAATCCGGCAAGGAGGTTCGCCGCTTCGCGGGAGATCGTGCGGTACCCCCGTACCGTCCTTACGGCCATGACCTTTTGGGGCACGTTCAGGTAGTGGGCGGCCCGCTTCCTCAAAGCAGGCGCCCACACCGGCGCCCCGTAAAGGGCCATGGACCGCACGATCCCCGCGTAGAGCCTCCGGCAGGAGGCGTTTGGTTCCCCCAGATTGGGCAAGAGCCACCTAAAGGCAGCCCCGGCCCACTCCAGTCTGGGAGCCAAACGTCGGAAGTGCTCCACGAAGTTCCACCGGCTGTCGAGGACGAGTCCTAGGTACTTCAAAGTACACTCGACGCCGATGGGAACCCCTCCCACCATTAACTGGGATCCCGACGGCAGCGCATTCCCACGTCCATGGAAGCCCATGGCCTCCGACTTGTGAAGCGCCACCTCGAGACCCAGCTGCCGGATCCTCTCTACGACAATCGCAACCCCGCGTGTCAAACTGTCGGCCGCCGCCTCGTACGACCCACCCTGAGCTAGCACCAGCGTATCGTCCGCATAGCAGACTATGATATGATGATGATATTCCACAATGATGTTCCACAAGGGCGGCCCCAGAACCGATCCCTGTGGAACACCGCACGACATCTCTCGCCGGTTCCACTGTCCGTCCTGACCAGGGTAGATGACAGCCCTGTCGGTCAAATAGTCCCCGACCACACGACGAAGGTAGGTCGGCACCCGGTGATACCGGAGTGCCTCCCTAATGCAGCTCCAGGGCATAGTGTTGAAGGCGTTGGCGATGTCGAGAGACACCGCCAAGACCACACCGCCCCGAGAGACCGCAGCCCCCGTCGTGAGGGTTCTCACGCGCATGATGGCGTCCACCGTCGAGCGCCTCTTGCGGAAAGTAGTGTGTGCCCTTACAATCGAAACAGAAATAATGGTAGTGGTATTTTTACCAATTTATTCCTGAATTCTTTCGCGTTGTCACTGAAACTCTGCAGGTCGTGAAAGTTTTGTCAATAGTTTAAAAAAGTATCACAATAGTGCAGTCGGTGAAACCAATATTTAGCTAGGAACCTCTTTCAATTTTGTTGTTCCTGAAGCTTGCTTTTCTGTTGGTAAAGCATTTTTCAATCACGGCTATTCATAAAAGTCGTGACGGAATTGTAAAAAATATGTTTTTGAATGTTTTATTTATGAAAATATCGTGAGGAAAGTTTTAAGTTTGAATATGGCTACGAGAGTATTACCAAAGAAACGGACTGTGTGGAAGATAATACACGTATGGTTTGAAAGGCGGTGAGATACGTTTGGAATAATAAAACATGGATTTGGGGTCGATGCAACCCCAAATAAATTCGTATTGGGACAGATTTTTATCGGTTTTACGGAAGTAGAGAAAGACGGTGATGATGGACACTGCAGAATTACGGAATTAACTCCTGTGTGGTGTAATTTTCCGTTATCTCGCGGTCATATCATCATCACTATGTTGCCTTTTCCCAGCTATGTTGGGGTCAGCTTCCAGTCTAACCGAACGCAGCTGAATACCAACATTTTAGATGAAGCAACTACTTATCTGACCTCCACAACCCAGTCAGTACTGGGTTATTTGATAACGTTTGGTAAGACCGGACAGACGGTCATTTCACGGACATAAATAAATGAATACATAAAATTAGTTCATCATTTAGCAGCGACAAAAAGCGCCCCCTACCGCAACAAACATGAACTGGCGGCGCTACGAACATACCAGACATGCCAAGCATTTGCCGTCATTAACACCGGTATAAGTTTCCACGGGGCAGCTTTCTACTCAAGAAATAAAGTCGTCTATCCACTGCACTGGGAATGGAGGTAATATGGGCGAGATTCATTTGTTTGCCAGCCACGCATCTGAGGGCTGCCTGGGTCGCAGTGGACAATCCCACAACATCATCACATCAACCGAAAGACGTCCACTGCTGGGCATAGGCCTACTCCAAGTCTTACCACGTCTTTGATCGTTCCAGTGCGTCTAGCGGATGCTCGCAACCTTCACCAGGTCATCGGTTCACCTAGAGAGAGACCATCCAGCGCAACGTCTTCCTGTTTGCGGACGCCGCGACGATCCCTACTACATTTTAATTGAAGCTGCGTAGCTTAGCTACGGGCTGTGTAACGGTGCCCTTAGGCTAGCGAGAACAGACTGCACTTATTCACGGTATGGTAAACAAAAAAAGGTTTAGAATATTTTCTGTCTACAGTGTATAGTAACTGTAAGGCCGGCTGCGGGTTGCTGGAACACAAAGATCTAAGAAGAAACATCGAAGGTTTTTACTCAGTAGAAGTCTGACACTCCCTTTCGCTCCACCCAGAGCGGGTGGAGTCATTTAAAGATTTCCTACCCTCCAAAATCAAGGCTTAGAATCGACCGGACTGCATTGCTGACATCTCTATTTATTTATTTATTTAAGCAGGTACTTGCTACACTTACAGTTTGCACCAACGCGTGCAGCGAGTCAACATCACACACACTAACTTAAAAATCGTATGCAATAATTAAGCATAGATTTATTATTACTCATAAACAGATTTAGATCCGGTTCCTGAGCAATCAGGGCGTCTTGTTATTCTAGGCCTAGGCCAAAATCACCAATTACTAGTTAGTTACTGCTGCTAACTTTTGAGTAGCACCATGGACGATGGGCCTTACTACACAGAAAAAGTTGACTCATTGCTTATTACAAGTACGTCTCTGCAGGGCTATTGCGTATCTTGTAAATGTCAGTGGCTATCATATTGTCCATGGATTAACTGTCAAATTGGTTATGGTTATGGAACCACTTGACAGTTAATTGATGGACACTATATGATAGCCACTGTCATTTAAAAGATACGCAATATTTAGCCCTGCTGGACGTTGAAGGTTTCAATTCTGAATGAAAAATAGAAGATAGTGTTGGTGTCAATTGAATTTTTTTCTGTATAATTGTGTTAGGAACTGTGAAGGTCAGGCGTTACCTACCATTACCATATCAAGCTATTAGAAAATTTGTATCTCCTGACCTAGCTTTGCATAAGCTGTCTGGATGATGAGACTTCAACTTATACTGGTTTATTACTTTTTCGATTTCAGCAGGAGCTTTGTAAAAAAGGTATATGGTACGCTCGCTCCCTCATGTCTTATTTTTAAGCTTTGTTCATCATTAGTTAGGTAGCTGATAGTAGTTTTTTATTGGTAGAAATTCGGCTACCAGCTGTAAAGGCCTCCTTAACGTTAATTAAAAAAAAAACTACTACAATGGTGTGTAAGAACCCGAAGGTTGTGTTCATTACTGCCACGAGCAAGCTTAGCGTTCAAAGCGTTCACTTTATATGACTTCATATCATCATCTGCCTAGCCTAGTCTAACCGGATGCAGCTAAATACCAGTATCTTACATAGACCGACTATCTGACCTCTACAACCCAGTTAGTACCGATACCATTTTTTTTTGGGTGGGAAGTCATCAAAAAACCCCTGCCGCTCTTGAGAAGAGCGAAAGGGAGTGTCAGACTTCTACTGACTAAAAACCACCCATGTTCCTTCTTAACAATTTATGTCAAGGCCGCGGTATCTCTTACAACATCCCGCAGCCCTGACAGGTAGTACTGATACCTGTAAAACATTTTGAAAGACTTAAAGAAATAATTACGAGTACTACATCAAAACAGTTCTAACTTAAAACCACCTAGCAACATAAGCGGTCTGTAAAACATAAAACTATCTCACTAACTCAATATCATGTCAACAGATTCACAAAAACAACAGTCATTCAGTTCCAGTGATTGCACGATACAGTTTACGTAATCGCAGTGACGTGGGTGGCAACACTGGCAACGGTGGCAATCCGAGGTGGCCATTTCTATAGGTGGCAATACCACGTGCTAACTCAGCAAAACAACTTCAAAGAAAGACGGCGTACGTCTTGAAGGCACGGTCCAAACATGAACGTGCGGTGTAAACGTCATGTTATCGATTTTTGAATCAAAACTACATATCGTATTAATTTCATAATTTGTGAACAGCATGATCAATATTTAAAATGATAAAGGAATTCTTAAAATTACATAAGTTTTTCTTTTTCAGCTTTCACGAGGTTCTCGTCATGTGGAATGGTAACATTGATTATTTATCATTGCGCAGCGCGCTGATCGGTCTATCGGTTCTTATTATTAATATTATGGATTATAAAAAAAACACCGTTTTTACGTTACGTTTATGCCGCACGTTCGTGTCAGACCTTCGGATCGTATTTAGTTTTATAAGATAATCCTGATTACTTTCCGTCTCGAAATTGAAAAGCACCAAAATGGCGTATTCCCTCTCCAGTTTATAGACTAGATAAAATAAATATTTGTTAGCGAAATCTATTTGACGATTTCAGATTGCTCAATTATTTTCGATTTCCGCTAAGGGAGAAGGTTCTTGTCGTTTCTATTTGGAGTTATTTTGCTTGAAAGTCCACGTGGAACTAGCGTTATATTTCGAAGTAGCAATTATTTTATTAACAGAGTCAGCCCACTTGAGTAATGATACAGCATTCCTTTTAAAACAATATTTATATAAACATATTTTCTTTTATATAAACATATTTTCATTAGATGATGATGATGATGATGATGATGATGATGTACCTACCTACCTAAGTCATCATCATCATCGGCCTAGCCTTTTCCCAGCTATGCTGGGGTCGGATTCCAGTCCAACTGCATGCAGCTGAATACTAGTATATTACATGAAGGGACTGCCTATTAGTGCCTATCTGACCTCCACGATCCAGCCTATAGTGGGTAAAATGATATCCCTATTTACCCGACTACGACGAAGCCCAAAAGGAGGCTTATTTAAGACTGGTTGTCAGACTCTTGGGACACTGACTACCTTTTAATGGTCTAACGGTTTAGTGTGCTCGCTTACCAAGGCACGTAGGAAACTCAGTGTGTAAGGGAAAGTCGCCCCCGGGGGGGGGGGGGACTCACCGTAGTCGGAGGGTACTCTCCTCGGCGTCCTCCGATCGTGAGCCGGAAACCAGTGTCGGCTCAAACCGGGAGCGCATGGCTGCGTTCAAGATGGTTGTGGGGGCCGCGATCCGCGACGTGGCCCTGAAGAGGACGAATCTGTCAAAAATAAGGCGCGGCCTCCGCCTCCATCTTGGCGGCAGCGGAGGGCATCTGCCGCGGGCCTCCACCTCAGTCGGACGAAGTGTCCAAACTGCGGGCGGAAGTCAATCGTTTGGCGGCCGTCGTGGAGCGTCTCAAGAAGGAGAACGGGAGGCTTCGCGCTGGCCAGGCCAAGCCCCGAGGAGCCAGCCCTAAGAAGGTGCCTTGCGAGGGGCGCGAGCGCGGGCAAGGTCAGCCCCCAGCTGCGGATGACCAGGTCCTAGACCTAGTTCGGCAGGAGCTGGCTGCCTTGCACGCACGGTGGTCAGTGGTGGAGTGCATTGTCTTTCGCCCCTTTCTGGGGGCGAAGACATATGCGGTCGCTACGCCGGTGACCCCAAGCTGGGGCCGTCCAGCCAGCCAGACGGCGGGGCTGCAAAGCCGGCTGCGGCTAACTCACCGGCCCCTCAAAAGGGCAAGGCGCCTGCCCAGGAGAAGTACACAATAAAATTATGAATAACAAAATATGTCGAATTTCCTGCTAATTAAAATTATCGTGTGGTGTGGTTTTACGTAAGTTATTCAAGGAATGTTTGTGTCTTTTCTAACTGTGGGTAAACTGAAACCATTAGGTTCCATCTATAAATATGTAATGTAGATGCTTATGAATGACTTGTTATAATGCACCTGAAAAATAATCAGTCCAAAATAAATACAGACAAATCTTTACCTACATTATACTTAAAGGCCCAGTCCAAGAAAATTGCATGTCAGCTTATCGAAATACGCCCAGGTTACAGGATAATTATATTTTTGACTAAAAGTATTACTAAATGGCAGTTATTTTGCAATGCGCCATAATATTAGTAATATGCTTGATAACTTACGTATTTTATTCGTTCATAAAACTCGATCTTGTTCCTACCCAAACTTAGGTAAGGTTTTACACAGTTTTACAACTGTAAATAGTGTACAAAAATTAATAAACTAAATACCCATAATAATGTAACAAAATTTACTTCGCATTTATTTCCTTTTTTTATTTTATTTGGTCTAGACTTAAATGCTGGTGAGCCAAGCGTATAGAGTACCGATAGAAGTTATTTTTTTCAAATTTTATTTCACAAAATGCAGATACTCTATCTGTTTACATATGTAACTTACAGGTTTGGCAATCGTTTTTGTTAAAATAAAATTGGTGCTCTAAAATATTACTTGTTTATCACAATAGGTGGCAAAGTGTTACTTTTTCTTTTTTTCAATCTTTCATCCTTTCATGGATTACTTAGGTAGTGTCTAATGTTCACCTGGGTGATATCTCCCAGGTGATGAGATACTAAAGTATGCTGAGTGCAGGTATCTTCTAATATCTTTTTCTTCTTCAAATAAGTGTTACATCACTGTGAAGTATCTAATATGCGTATTATTTATCCTTTAATTGATCATGGCACTTTGATTATTAGTAAAAAATCGAAAGACCAAAAAAGAAATCCTGACAGTTCAAAATGGAACTATTCAAAGAAATGGCGAGAAAACCTGTTAATTCTGCAAAAATACAAAATCCGAAAACTATACAAAAAAAACAAAACTGTTATTTCCTTATCCTCGGTAACAACTAATCAACTAGTCAACCCGAAACTTGGAGTAAATATCTGCACTACACACAAATTCAATAAAATATTCACACCCAAAAGATCGTATCAATTATCTTCTAAAACCTCCAACATACTTAATGGATTCGGTAATTAGTATATTCGTAACGACCATAATCATTCTTTTGGCTACAAGTATAACCTAGGCAAATACAATTTGAGTTGGTTCTTCGTATAAATCCGTGTGTGTAGGTCGCGAGTCGCGACTGACGTTCTCGCTGCACGTCAAATACAACGCCGCGCGCCGCGTCCGTCGGAATCATTTTTTGCGTCATGTCTACTTCTTACCACTTAAAAAGCGTGTTAGGCATCGTTTTTTCTACTAGCCCGTCGACTCGTGACCTCGGCTGACATTAAAAATGGTTATGCTTTGCGCACACGTGCTACTTTCTGTCGAGACGAGCTTTGTGAGACGTCTCGTACTCTCGTCTCCTTATCAGCGAGATTCAGACGTTTTCTTTCACGTGACTAGACGTCTGAGCCGAATATTATGTGCACCTGTCCTAACAAACGCGTTCTACGTTCTACGGCAGACACAAAAATAAAGGTCCGTTTGGTCTTTGCAGACGTTTTCTTATAACCTTTGTTGCTTCATGTTTTTGACATTCATTACTTGAAGCGCTCACGAGTCGGTCTAGACTATGATCAATGGTAATGTGTTGTTTCAAAGCGGCCTTGATACCAATTATTTTTCTTATTTTCTATATTCTTCGTGTTTCCGTCGTACATCCATTTTTTTCTGCAATAGTATACACTCCCTCATAATTTTTTATTTAGCTAAATATAGTATTTAAGTCCGGGTTACAGACAACTTAAAAATTATATTTATTCAAAAAGCTGAGTCTTTGAATATCAAAGATTTACGATATCATAAAATGAAACAGAACCATTTTGGTTGTGCTTAATAATAAAATAAATCAGTTTAAATAATTTAAATAACATAGTGGTGACGGAAATAGGGTAGTTAACAAAAAAAACTAATTAGTCCGTCAGATAGATTACCAAAAAATATTGGACACGTATGTTTTCTTTTTTCACGTAAACAAACATTGAAGACGATACAGTGCTTTGAAAACTCGTGTAGCGTCATATTCTAAGACATTAGTACAACATTTTTTGTCATATCGTGACGTCACAAACCCCCACTCAAATCTTTGACGCGTTTTATCTTCGTAATTTTTTATTGATTTGATAAAACAAAAAATCATCATCATTATCAGCCTATTGCAATCCACTGCTGGATATAGGCTTCTTTAATCTTGCGCCACTCAACTCGATTTTCGGCAATTCTCATACAGTTGTTACCAGCCACTCTGCGAAGATCATCGCTCCACCGAGCCTGAGGGCGCCCCACCTTACGCTTCCCGATTCGCGGTCTCCAAAATTAAAAATCAAATCAAAATCAAAATATTTTTATTTTACATAAATACACGCACGAAATCCTAAGGAGAAGAACCGGCAAGAAACTCCAAAGGTTACTCTTTTAATCTTTTAAAATCGTTTGGGTTAACAATAAGGTATAATACACACATGAAGACCATGCAGATTAATGTCTGAGATGGTCTTTTGAAGAAAGCACCACACAGATTTGAGTGGACCCGTCCAGTCAGTGCAAGCATTTGTTAGTTATCGTGGAGCTCGACTTATAACTCAAGGAGCTCAACGTCACGGCGAACAATACCAAAGAAAGGACATTTGGGTGGGTCACTTAAAGTACTCAAACTGCCAGACAAACGTTAAAATTTAAGAAAGACCCACATGGTCCTCAAAGTCACAATATCAATTTTTAAAATATTTATCACATTAAATAATCATTTTACATTATTAAAAAAAACACACACACACACTAAAAAAAAAATTAACAAGTAAATATTGGTCAAAAAAAAATATCATACTTGAAAAAGTATACAATGTCAGTGTATAAACAACAATCATAAAATGACAAATTGTAAGAAAAAAAAAAAAAAATATGTTTAAGTCAATTCAAATTGGAGCAGTTCAATCCCAAGCTTTTTTGTCCTCTATATAATCAGTATAAAATCCTTTCTGGCAAAGTTTACGTTTTATAGGATTTGAATTTATTAAGGCTTAAATTTTGAATGTGGCTTGGTAGTTTATTATAAAAGCGAATACATTGGCATCTAAATGATCCACTGAGCCTTGTTGTGGGTACAATATATTTATGTCTATTTCTTGTATTTATATTGTGAATATCACTATATTTCTTAAACAGCTTTATATTTTTGTGAGCATACAAAAGATTTTCATAAATATACTGAGAGGGAACAGTCATTACATTAATTTTCTTAAATTTTTCTCTCAGAGAGTGTCTCGGACTCAATTTATAAATAGATCTAACCGCCCGTTTTTGCAAAACAAAAATGGTCTGAATATCAGCGGCATTCCCCACAATAGAATGCCGTACGACATTACGCTATGAAAATAACTAAAGTACACTAAACGGGCTGTCTCTACATCGGTTAAATTACGAATTTTTCTAACTGCGTATGCTGCTGAGCTCAACTTTGTCGACAATTTATCTATATGAGGCCGCCACTGAAGTTTAGCGTCTAAAGTTAAGCCCAAGAACACCGTGCTATCTTCAGGATTCAACTCTTCGCCCTATACCAACACACGAGTTTTCACCTGCCTAACGTGAGGTAGTGTAAACCTAATGCATTTGGTTTTTTTTTTCATTAAGAAGCAAATTATTAGCGTTAAACCAATGCACCACTTTCGAAATCGCGCTATTTACATCGTCAACAACTACCTGTTGTCGTTTAAGTTTAAATAAAAGCGAAGTGTCATCCGCAAATAACACGATATCGTGGTTATCCTTTATGAGGTGAGGCGAATCATTAATATAAATAAGAAACAAAAAAGGGCCAAGAATCGAGCCCTGTGGGACTCCCATTATTACAATAGATCCGGGTGATCTTTTCCCGTTGACGTCAACGCTTTGGATCCTATTACTGAGGTATGAGATAAGAAGATCCAGAGCGCTGTTTCGTATTCCGTAGTGGCGGACTTTCCTGATTAAGGTTTCATGAAGGACGCAATCAAATGCCTTGGATAAATCGCAAAAAAATACCCAAAGCATCGCATTTATCTTCCCAGGCATTATAAATATGTCCTAAAAGTTCGACACCGGCATCGGTAGTTGAGCGACCCTTCGTAAAACCGAACTGTTTATTGTGTAATAATTTATGTTTATTAAAAAATCTTTGCAATTGGTCTAAAATTAATTTCTCAAAAACTCCACTCAAGAACACGTCTACTCCAACGGTCATCGGTTCTGCGGCTAATATGGCCGGCCCACTGCCACTTCAGCTTGCTTATTCTGCTAGCTATGTCGACAACTCAGTTCCTCCCTCGGATCACCTCATTTCGGACGTGATCCATGAAAGAGACTCCTAGCATTTAATGTCGCTCAGCGAGCTATGCTCGTTGAGCGACATTAAATTTATGGACCAACCGTACCGTGAGTGTCACAAATTATATTTTTTTGGTCAGGAAACATTCCCATTAAAGTAAAGCTTTGAAATCAAAGTGTATTTTACTGAAATATTGTAATTTACTTAATCTAATAATTTGTCATTTGATTGTGATAGTTTTGAATTCCGTTTCGATTGTTATAACTATCCCATTATTGTCCCACTGCTGTCCAGCAGTTATGTATCTGACCCCTTTTTTTTTTTTTGGGGGGTGGGAAATCCTCCCGCTCTTGGGCAGAGCGAAAGGGAGTGTCTGACTTCTACTGACTAAAAACCACCCATGTTCCTTCTTAGCCCTATATGTCAAGGGTGCGGGATCTCTTACAACATTCCGCAGCCCCGACGGGCGTCGGCCCTTGCGGGCCCCTTCCATGTTGCTGACATCTCTTTGAGGCGCGCGTGGAACACGAACGCGCCGTCGACACGGCCTGTTGTCGTCATAAGACAGTCGGACAGCGAGCTAGCCCATCACTCACCGTCCACAGACCCGGCGTCTACGGTGGCCGGAAGTCATCACGTGGCCCCCGACGCCCGGAGCGCCTCCCGCGGCGGCTGGGACGAGAGGTTCTCTCCCTCTCGCGTTCCGCCGCCTCCTTCGCTAGCATCACTGCTTCGCAGAAGGAGGCGACGGCGTCCCATTCCTCCTCGCACCGGACCATGGCTTGCACCAGGGCCGGGCGCGAGAGGTCGCCGCCGCCAATTGCCGCTACGAGAACACGGCGGGGCTCTGCCCAAGCGGGGCACACCTCAACGGTGTGCTCCACCGTGTCCTCCGGCCGATCCTCACAATGGTGCGTATCTGATCCCTTACATGCCTATGAAGGGGATCAAATACATACTTCATCCCTCATTTTAATGAAAACTAATGATTAAATTGATTGAATTTGGAGGCGGATGCTCCAAATTCCATGGACGGCAAATTTAAATTCAAATTCATTTATTTTGTGAACACAGGGTACAGAAGATGTTATAATTATATTTATAGTATCACAAATCTTGTTGATTGACTTTCAATTTGAATTATTAAGTTACCAATGCGGCCTTGATATTATTTTTCTTATTATATTATTTTTCTTTCTTCCTTGTCTTTTTCGTGTTACCGTCGTACATCTGTGTTTATTTTTCGGCAAAAGTCTCTCATTAATTTTTATTTAGCTAAATAAAACAGTTTTTTTGATAATACCTTCTTCCATCGTCTTTGTAACGTACCTACTCGTTATCGGAGATTTACCCATTTATTTCTTTACTGTTAAAAATCTTCCAACAACATTATTTCAGCAGGTTATTAAACAATTCACTTTTGAATGTAGTTTAGCTATGCTTATAGATGAGAAGAAATTGTAATCATATCGCAGAAGTCCGGGTTACAGAAATATTAAATATCACATTTATTAAAAAAGCTGAGCCCTTGAATGTCAAAGATTTACGATAAATAAGGTAAATAGAAACAGAACCATTTAGTTGTGTTCGGTATTAAGTATTAGTTTATTTAATTTAAACAGCACGACAGGTTGTTTGAAATTTAAATAAAACTTTGAAATCTAAGTGTATTTTACTGAAATATTGTAGATTAAATAAGTTGTAATAATTTGTCATTTGGTTATGATAGTTTTGAACTCTTTTTCGATTATTATAGCTAGCCCATATTGTCCCACTGCTGGGCAGAAGCCTCTCTCCATGCCTATGGAGGCCTGGATTAAATATCAGATACATAACTCACCGCATTTTAATTTAAACTAATGATTAACCCATATGTATTATAATAAAAGATGCATTTGCATAAAATATATTAATGCAAATGCATTTATGCAAACAAGAGTAAGTATAATAAGTTTATTTTTAGCTTTTTGGGAGCTATTTTCTCTAATTCTTTTAACAGTGTCACTAATTTTGAATATTAACTTTCAATTTGAATGTTTAAGTTATAAATAGCTTTTATGTTTTCGAATAACTATCGAAATATTCACATTTGTGCTTTCATTTTCACCAGAATGTCACCAAATCTTAAAATAAGTAGATATTCTTCTTTTCTTTTGTTGCCAAAATCCACCAGCATTTTATTTGTAAGTGTGAAGTTTTTTAAAACAGTTTTTTTATCTAGGCCTGGTTTGTTAGTACAGCAAACCAGAAGTCATTGACATATTGAGGAAAACTCTCCGATACTTGTCTATAAAGAGCATAAAATCTACGTGACGAATCTGATGATTTAGCACTACGGTAAGAATTACTTCTAGATGACTCACGGTGCGAAATTCACGTTGAACTGATGCAGAAACGATTAGAATTAACGATAAAGTATCGTTTTATGAACATAGATTTTTTTAAATATTATTCTGCATGTCATCATCTGTCTTTCCCAACTGTAGTAAAATCGGTTTCTAGTCGGCCAGATATATATTTTTTTTTGACCGACGTCCTATCCGACCTTCACAACCCAGTTATACATATATATTGTGTATTACGATAGCCCTTGGTAAGACTGGTTTTCAGATTTTCGGGTTTAAGACTACTCGTAAAAAATAAAGTAATTTTCAATACAATTCCCTGAAAACTATCTCTTAACACACTACGATTAGGTCCAACTTGCAATGTTTTATTAATTGTGAATTATTTTATTGCAATTTATTGTAACAAGAACAGCCTTGTACAAAAACATTAACAAACCAAGAGAAAATCAATAAAAAAAATTCCAAAAGCATTAATTGGAACTTAACACAGTGGTTATTTATACAAACCGCATCTTCGCACACAATTGTATTTTAGAATTATCATAACAATTCTACAAAAAACACTCATGTTTCAATGTTATACCTACATTGAGTTTCACGTGACTGTACAAAATTCGTTTATTTTTTTATTTAGTCTTCATGTTGTCTATAGTGGAATATATTTTTCAGTACGTAAGTATCATGCGTTGTACGTATTGCATGTCTCTACGTAGAATAGATACTATATATAGGACTAGACCAATTCATGGACAGACTTCCAAGACCAGACTATCTTTGCTGGTCAACGACCCCATATTTCGACGTCTGTAAGGCAACCGTTAAGTAAAAAAAGAATTAAAAAGCGCAAGTTTGTAAACTGTCTGCATTCAAGCCGAAATTATTTGTTTAGTCCAATAAAGATAATTACGCAAATTCGCTAATTAAGTGTGGGTGCCTTGTTTCATGGTTCATTTTTTACGATTTTCGATCAGAAAGTCAATTATCGACATATTTTTGTAAAGTTACAACATAACTTTTGGATTTAACGGTGTTTTATAATAATTATTATTTTAGATTCGATTATTTTAATACATATAAAAATATCACAAGGCTCGCATGTCTATAGGACTAATTACCTCTATTCTATGCCATCATAACTTTTTCTATTCCACACTAATATTTCATTAAATTATTCCGATAATTATCTTAGAATACCAAAAAAACCCGTATTATAAAAGTAATAATAATCAAAACCTAGCGTACCTACTTAGTTTTATTTCACAGACAACAAAGCAACATGGTTATAGGCATAGAATCATAACTAGCCATAAAAATCGTGCTTATAATACTAACAAACATGGATCGAAAACCTGTACTAACGAGTGACGAAATTAATGACGTACCTACTACATAGGTATGTGCCCCAATCCGCATTAGACCTAGCGTACTGTATGGAACGAAATGGCTGAGCTGCGAAGAGGATGGATAAAAAAAGATTGCATGTGGTTGAGATGATAATGTTTTGGTAGATCTATTGTGTGACAAGAAGGGATATAGTAAGACTTTTAGGGACCTGTCTGAAGCCACTACCAACGTCGTCGATGTGGCTGAGTTGTGATCGAAACAAAGATTTACTTTAGTAAACAAAAACAAAACTTATCTATCTTATTATCTTTTGTCATAGACAAAAAGAAGAAGACTTAGATGACGCCTGATTTAAGTGGAAAAGGGGATTAACTTAACAAATCGAATAAAAGGAACTTACAGAATACTGCATGAGTAATGTATATGCAAGATAAGCAAGTAGTAACTGATCCAATTGTTACAAAGATACTGTGAAAAACTTTAAGCTTGTATAGCCAAGTTAATCTAATAGCTGCGGTAATCTGAACATGTCGACTTCACCATGCAATGACCTTTTTATTAATAAGAACTAATAGGATATTTTTTTTTTATAATTGGCTTGTTTGTAAAAAGTCTTGGTAGACAAAAAGTTAATTCTCTCGTTTACAATAAAATTTTAATTGGTAAGGAAGCCCAGAACTAAATAAAACGCAGAAATCTTTTCTTTCCCCGTTTGGTGTGACAAAACTTTGGAATTTCCTAAGATTTACTTTTTTGTCTACGCAAGCTTTTAAATGAGAGAAACGAAAAACTGATAATCATCAATAGCTGCTTAATTATCGCTTTTTTCAAAGTTACGGTTCTTTTTCGTGTTCTCGAAAATTGGTATTAATCATGTTAAAAATTGTTTGGCATAAAAATCTTGAATGCAACCAAGCTTCCATGCTTTCTGAGTAGCTACATCCTTCAAATTGTGATGTTTGAGTGTCAAGCTCCAATTCTAATGCTGTTGGTATTTTGACCATTGCCATATAAAGATATTTCATCATTATTTCATCCGAAACACATCCACTGGTGGACATAACCCTCCTCAAAGTGACGCCACATTGACCGGTCCCATGCGCCTCACAACTAGTGGATTCCCACAACCTTCACCAACTCATCGGTTCACCTAATGGGAAGCGAGTTCTTCCAGTGCAATGTCTGCCAGTTCGTGGTCGCCTATCCAGAACTTTTCATCCCCATCGGCCATCCAACAAAGCTATAATCATTACTAATTCTTATTAAGCTTATAAAAGTTCAGAGTAAAATCTGTGTCTGAAACAGACATGCTCAAATTGCTAGATACACGTGTTCAACAGGCATGCGAATGTTTTGACACTCGTGTAATCTATGCTAGCCTGGTAACTGCGGGACGATAAGTTTCTGCAAACTGCAACAACAAGGCCAAATATTATTATTATAATTCCAAAGATAATGTTCCCAGCTGTCTTTTTTATTTGCATTTCAATTAAAAGATATATTTCTTTACAGTACGTAAAATAGTACATTGTTATCCAAGGGGCGAAAATTACCTATTTAGTCCCGAGACGGGGTTTGGACTAAAGAAGTAATTTACTCGAGGTAAACACTGTGCTTTTCATTACAAATGCCAGAAAAATTAGAACATAATTATATTCTAAAGTTAATTTTAATTTTAAATCGCGCTGTAATTGAGTGGCTGTATAAAAAGTTGGAACATGGTTCATTAAAAGGTGATAATAGACCAAGTTTTTTTTTAATAATTTGACAGCTGTCAGTTGAAAGTGATTCTCCCTAGGGCTGAAAAGTAGTACTTTCAACCCGCTCCGCAGGCATGTAATGACCTACTTTCAGAGTATGAGTAATGAAAAATACTTTACAGATTCGAGTTTCAAGCTTCAGAATACCATTACCAGACGTCACGCGGTTTTACCCGCGTAGTTCCCGTTCCCGTGGGAGTACAAGGATAAAAAGTAGCTTAAGTTACTCAGGGTGAATGTAGCTTTCTAATGGTGAAACAATTTCTGAAATCAGCACAGTTATTTTTGAGTTTATTCATTACAAACATACACACACACACACACACAAATACAAATCTTTCCTCTTTATAATATTATTAGTGTAGATTATAGTTACTCCTAAAATATAAGGCACATCACATATTGTTACAATGTAATATAGACAATTCCATGCTTAATCATCATCATCACCAGCCTACAACAATATATTGCTGGATATAGGCCTCTTCAATCGCACGCCACTCAGCTCGATTCTTGGCAAGTCTAAGTACAAAAGCGAGCTTTACATACCCAATCTTTTGATTCTAAACCTCAATGCAATGGCAAAATTTGCTAATGAGTCGTCTAAATCCCGCGTCATTATTTACAGTTTTTAGGTTTATAAATGGCGGCCCAGTCTCGAATGATGCATTTGATTACAGTTAACCAAATTAAGATGACCAATGACTACAAAGCAAGTTTGCATCTAGTTCGCGCTGCAGACGCAAGCTACACCGCAGACGCATCTAATAGACTATATTATTAAATAATTTTTATAACGTCCGAGAGGCCGCAAATGTATTCAAGTGGGTCGCCAGACGCATTAGCGCGAATTCCTAAAACCGACTAGACGTGTTCATATGGCTTCTTTTGTTAGATGTTTTTCGGTCTGTCTGGCCGGCCACAAAGCCTTGAAAACGATTCACACGTCGGCGGCCCGCTAAGAAAAGCCTGTCTCTTTGTAACAAAATTATTCTAACGCAATGTTGTCGTAGGTAATTTTCGGCCTTAGATCCTAGACTTCACAAAAATAATAGCTACTAAAATAATGTATGCGCCAGACGGTTGCATACATTTGCAAGTGAGAAACCTGTTTCTATCGCAAAAAAACTGACGAATAATAATATCAGAAACAAATTCTTGTGGTTACTAAGACTGCGCCGCGACGTCTGAATACACTCTAACGCATCTAAGTAAGCGAACGCGACGCGAAACCAGAAGTAATTAGAAGGCATGATCAACGACTTACCTGCAGACTATTTAAAATTACAGATGGTATATTTTGAAAGAGAAGCATTTCGAATGCCCGCCGGGTATAATATTAGATATTATTCTAATATAATGAAACAGACACTAGAACCCAGACGGTAAGTAATTAGACGCCTCATCGTATGCATTTGTTTTATTGCCTGAATTTCAAGCGAGACTACAAAAACTCTTTAGATGAATTCTTTTGTTATTTGAACAGTTCGAAAAAAGTGCAGCATCACCCATTTCTTAATGACAGGTGTAGAAACAGAGTAAGATAAATGAAAGAGGAATTAACAGACTTCCTAGCACTCTCGTAAAATCTTGATCTATTGCATTATCTGTTTGAATACAATACGTGAGTTTTGGCCAGTATCTTTTGGTAGGTAAGTGAGTGTTATCTAAGAGCCCGGCTTGACTGTCACTAAAATAGCCACGGAGCACGATAAGACATCGTGACACCTGCGTTCGCGAATTATCTAAGAAGAATAATGTGGCGCACATCCACTTGTAAAGTTTACAAGGCCTGTTCAAACAAAATAGGCCTTCAGTTCCATATGTATAGTCTGTGGCAAATAGTTTATTCTTACTTATGCATTGTATATATTGACAGCTGTTTCAAAGAATGGTTAAAATGTGAGATAAATATTTCGACCTTGAACGAAAATTTGGGAGTGCGTACGTGATCGCGTAATTCAGCCGCTCAGTTATAGATGCAGTAATTAAAATATTTGTTGTGTCAACTTATAGTAGATATATGACATACTATTTGCACCTCTAGTAATAATCATGACAGTTTCGAATAATAAATTATATTCAGACACAATTCTTGACTCGCCTTGAGAGACGTGACCTAACAATTATTTTGGTGATTCAAGCAACTATTAACGACAATCTGAATATTTTTTAAATAAGTACTAATCCGTAAACAACAGAGTAAGTTTTATAAATTTATCTATCTATGTAATAGAACCTGTCTTGTCCTTCTGCAAGGTGGAAATGTGTCTCTCAATATTTGAAGAAACTATTGCATGTAATGCAAGCCAGCGCTCTCAGTAGGAACTGAGTTCGTTTACCACAGTTCGCCAAAAGTTCAGTGTGAGTAAAGACATTGCCTATTTTCACCTCCATGCATAGCCCCTGTCTTCCTTGATATGTTAAGACCAGGCACTCTAAAATAATTTCCACGCATGCTCCGCCCCATTCACCCCGCCACTCCGCGCGATGTGCTAGACGCTAGCACATCAGTAATAAAGTCGAATACCGCGTGCGCTCTTTGATCGCGTTCGAGCACGAAACTAAATGTCGTAAGTCTCAATTCTTATTTCGTTTATAACTAAAGTAGTAATTGATCTGGAGAAAAAATATCTTGTGGCTGGATAGTAAACTATATTTTCTTACAGTGAACATTTATTTTAGACATAAAGGCGGAGCAATCTTGAGGAAAAATGTAATAATCGTTAAAAAAGACATGATTTTCGAATAAAAAATGAATCGAGCGAATATGCTACAATTACGTAACTGTCTTGTACATGGAAAGAAAAAGATCCAATAAATCATATACTAAAGTTCCATTTTGATTGTATGTACGACTGTTTCAGAATATTAATGCAAATTAACATAAATTTAGGGAGCCTCCTCTTAAGGTCGGTTCCTAGTCTAATAATTATGATGCAGTTGAATATCAGCATTTTACATGGAGAGAACTGCCTATCTTTCCTTTACAACACAACGAGGTTAACCCAGAAACTCCTGGGTTACCCCTTGATAAAACTTTCAGGCTTCGAGATCAAATGACTGCTGGGACCAACAGCCATTTTGACAATACAAACTGTTAACTTGGCTTCACGAGTTAGAAAATCTAGCATCTCATTATTTTGACCTACATTCCTATTGCGTACCGATATGACACTTTGTAGACGCGGTCTTGTCCGTCGACATAACAATAATATCATGACTCAATTTGGATATCTTAGCGAAATCTACAGCTGTCAAACATTTTTCGATATTTGGATGCTCTAATAATTAAGGAACAATAAAAAGTCCTTGGTGTTTTCCCGCGGTTTCAAAACTAGCATCATAGATGAACTATTTCATTTTCAGATGCTTGCAAAAACTGTCTAAACCCGACCTGTCTGAATCTGAGCACCAATTAGTATCCTAACCCGTTCAGCTGTCTTTGCCTAAGAGGCGTGTTGATGTGACTGAGTTACAGACATTAAAATATCATACTCTTTTTTTTTAAGGAGATATAATTACATAGACATATTTTGTATTTCAGAAACTAACAATCATAATTCTTACACTCAAAACTGAAACACAGATCAATTGTCTGTAGGCCACATAAACAGTTGGCGGTGCGGGAGTCAAAACCGTGCCAACGTGCAGAAGCCAATCACTTAGCTGCTGTGCCAATTGCCTACGACTTAGTTCAAAAGTTTTCTTGATATATCTCACTTTCGACGAAATTATTTATGGAAAATAGGAAATAACCTATCAAAAAGCTAGTAGGTGAGTGTCACAATAACTGCAAAATTTTTACACATAAAAACTATTGTCACTTATTTACTTACGAACAGAACCTTAAAGATTGAAATTCTCCTCATTTAGAAATCATAACTTAAATACACCTAATTAAAGAATGCCCCCATCTGGGGCATATAACAGAAGAAAGGACAAGGAGGGATGCCAAACAGTACTACTGTTTGCCACCCCTCTGTGGATGATGATGATTATAAATACAAATTTAGTGATCACTGCTCTCGGGTAAGCTCTACGAAATGTACAAACAATAGCATCGAAGTGTTTTATGCGAGTGCATGCAAGACTGCACGTTATCGCGACTACGTCTCACCTTGTCCTTGTACTGGCTCCTTTCAATTTGGGTACCTACAGTTAATACCACAGAAGTATTTCGTGCGAGTGGATGCGTGACTGCACTTGTCGCCCTATCCTTGTGTTCACTATCTCTTAATACCTCCATTCTTAGCACTTCCAATATTAAGGTGCAGTCGTCAGTGACCCTATAACTGATTTATAATATTTTGTTTTCTGTTTCTTTGTTGATAAAAAAATGCGAATGGGTTTTTCCATCAGAATTGTTTCAGTAGCAGCGTGGTCTCTGGATCAGTGCCCTGTTATATTACTTTAATATAACATACATAACATCCCGCCTGAAATCCCCGAAGAGTCCGACAGAGGTGTACCATATAGTACACCCACACTTCGCCAGTTATGAGTAGGTCCTATGTAAAAGGGCAGCCTATTGGCATCTGTTGATGGGCGCAAGAATCCAAACACCGACTACTATTGAGAAATTAATAATAATAATAATATTCCACAACTATCACACAACGCCATCTAGTCCCAAGCTAAGCAGTGCTTGTGTTATGGGTACTAGACAACTGATAAACATACTTATATATTTCTAAATACATACATATTATAGATAAATTACACCCAGACACAGAACAAATGATCGTGCTCATCACACAAACATTTGTCCTGGGTGGGAATCGAACCCACGACCTCCGGCATAGCAGTTAGGGTCACTGACCACTAGACCAACAGGCCAGTCAAGATCGCCAAATTCCAACTGAAAAAACGCAACAACACTTTGACCGCCCTGGGAATCGAACCCAATACATATAACATAAACGGCGAAATGCAACTCTAAATAAGATTGATGATATTTAATGTTCATTTATTTTTAGCAAAAAACTTGCATCATGCCATACTAAATGCAACATCTAAAGGTCACTTTCCGATGACAAAACTAAACTCGTATAGTTTTGAAAGTCTCGCCTACAACTTTCAAAAGTTTCACCATATACAATAAATGTATTTTCAAAAATGCATAATTCAGAATGCAAAAATCGATAATCCGATTCCAAAATGGCTGCTTATAAAAATGGCGTAACACAGCATCCAAGATATTGTTTTAAAAGCGTTCTCATGAATCGTGTGACGTCACAAGTGAAAAAGCGGGAAACAAAATGCAAAGCTGCGAACATGTGAGCCACTCGTATGGCGGAAAACGAAAGTCTTTCGACGCGAGTTTCATTCAAGCGAAGTTGGCTCACTCGCGGCTGCTGAACGACAATGTTGGAAGCAACTGAGCACACGAATCTCTTGGACTTGACAACCAACGTAAGGAAATATATAACTCCACGCCAGTGAACTCGGAAGAATTATGCGGAGATGTGTTTGAAAGGACGACAGAAATAAAACGATTTATTCTGCAGAAACAACACGCACGTAAAATAAGCAAAAAAAAATACATGAGTTACCAAAATTTCACAGTTCAATCTTCAGCGAGAGAGTCTTAGGAGTCTGGGAGACTATTGCTAAAAAAATATTTTGCCCTACTTGGAAACCGAACCTTTTGCTCAGTAGGAGGACTATACAAAATATCATAAGAAACATAATATTCCCTTCAAAATGGCAGTTTTAGAAGTAATTTTACTCACCCATCGATACTGAATCTGCAACCACGCCGAGATTGGAAAGAAGCTAGCATTTATTCTCCAAAAACGAAAATAGAAGTAAGCGAGACCGAGACTGAGCTTTTACATTTTTTTTTTTTTTAAATAGCAACAAAATAATAACATAAAAGAATTTGAGTGTTACAGAAAGTGTTATCTAACTTAATTTTTAACGTCCAAAACTTCTTATAACACTCACTTGCCGTTCCATTTCACTTTCGACATTGGCAGAATAGTCGACATCGGCTTCAATTGCCATTCGTTAAAAATAGAATAGAATAGAACGTCCAAAACTATTCACTGATATCTTAGCGATTGGTTTAATAAGATATTGCAATTTGCTTCACGCCTCTGATGCCCCAATGAGTCGTTGCAGAACTGTTCGTACCACGTAAACTCTATAAATCAAAATCAAAATCAAAAGTAATTTATTCAAATTAGGCTGATAATCAGCACTTTTCGAACGTCAAAATTTACTTTACTCTACTTATTTACTAGAGACAGTCCCCCAAAACGGGGCACCCTTCGGTACTTCCTAGTGTTTTAGCTGGAAAGAAGAAGTGACGGAACAAATTCCCCAGCAACACATTCTGTCTGTTATGTTGGTTAGAAGAACCAGACTCGATACAATAGTAAGGTGTAAGTTCAATTTAGATTTACTACAGACAAAAACAAAAAACCAAACAACACAAATAACAAAAAAACCTCATCGTTATCATTCAATAACAAAAAATTATATAATTATAAACAATGTAAACATATAAAAGTACATAACATATCAATTAACAAATTTTTGTAATGTAGGTAAGGCACAAATGTTGATATCAGTGTTGTAACTATTCGTACTAAAGGGCGTCTGGATGATTAAAAACCACTGTATACAGACCTCTGCTGAACTAAAAAATTTGAAAGTAAGAAAAATAAAGTAGATATCTGTTAGTTTAATAAATTTACAATTAAATAAAAATATGAAAATCAAATTTTGAAAATAAGACACATTAATCTGAAATTGGTCCAGCGGATCTAAAATGGACGCTTTATCAGAATCCACGCAGAATCTTAGTATAAATCACGTAAAAAATTCAAATTCCTAAAATAGACTTAATGTCTATAACTATAAAGTCCATTTTAAGAATTTTAAAATTTTAACCTGATTCATATTGCGATTCTGCAAAATTTTAGATACCCTGTACAAGGCCACCGGCGGGTGTACTAATGAGTACACCTTAGTCAAACCATTCGGAGATCCCAGACTTCGGACATTCCAATAAAAAGCACTCATTTAGATATCACTTAGCGTCTGTGAAAACAAACATTAATCTCCCATCCGTGCGTGCCCACCTTTTTAGATTTCATTATATCCGTAACCTTGTATTAAATACGTGTGAATACCACGCTTAAATTTGACAATAATCATGGTTCAACCCAGAAATCAGTGTCCACCGACCGGCCGATTTGTTCTGCTTCTTGTATCATACGACTTATCGATGACCCTTGAAGAAAAAGAAAGTAATCTTCAATAACAGATACAATGCGTTTTCCTGCTATTTTAGTCTACGTCGTCGTCGGTCAGTTTAAAAAATGATAATTTTGTAGGCTTTTTTTTTTTTAATCTACTTCTTGGCTTGTTGATGGCATCAAAAAAATTGAGATACAATTACAATGAAATGATTTTACCTAGATATAATTTACACAGACAGTATGAATAATCCGCTGTTGATAGTCTAGACAATAATCTGCCCCTACCCTCTTGGAATTTCAATACTGTTACGTCGGTCATCTAGAATCTTTGGGAAACCTCGCTAATAACTGAGAAGTACGCGTGAATTCTAGTAGGTACCTACTTACATTCTGTAGGTAGTTAGTCCGCGCCCGGCGTCGGCGGCACTTGTCATTATAATTTGGACCGTATGCTGACGGCGTAAAGTAACTTCTTCCTTGTTGGTTATTTTATCTTTAAGTTTATTTTTTTGTTAATGTTTTTGTGGATGCCTTATGGAAAAATAGGAAATCTTCACGAATAAGTATCTTTTGTGTGTTTGGGTTATAAAAGGACCGAGAGAGAACTAAGTGAGTCAGTCTACTTTTAAAGCGAGACAACGAAAGGTTCGAAGAGATATCTAGTGCGATAAAGTGTTCAGTAGTATTTTGCGATTGAGTATAAGTGTTTTGTGAGTAATAAAGTAATTCGTGTGTTTAATTGGTAGTGTTTTTATTTATCTCATACCCAGCTCGTAACAATACTATGGATGCTGGAAACCCGATTAATTCATCAAAGAGCAGGGTAGAACGACGCACGGTATTACTGTTTGAAACATGATAAATTCTCAGTAAACCACAGCTTCAATATAGGGAGATGCGCGGAAGTTTGGATCAGAAACTTACGGTAACAGAATAATCTGACCGGTGAAGTGAAATACTGATGAAACGATTACTTTCCGAGAAACGAGTATGAAATTCTGAGAATAATTTTCTAGATTACCAATTATTGTTGTGTTGCTGCTCCCTACTGTACAAATATTTATTTTAAAGAAACTGTTGGCTGTTCATAACAGACTCCAAATAAATTGGGATAATGGCAGAGCATGATGATGATAGATGGCAGTGGTCTTTTTAAAAGCAATTTCTCGTAACTTTTTCAAATTAGTGCTTGTCTTTTGGTGCCTAAAAATGAAAACGTAACATATCACTATTTTTCATGAAAAAACTGCCTATTCAACTACAGTGTATCTGTTTACATTATATATGCTGGTAACTGTGGTGTGACTGAAACATACACCTGTTTTTGGGGTTGGGAAATCATCAAATCCCGCTCTTGGGCAGAGCGAAAGGGAGTGTCAAACTTCTACTGACTAAAAACCACTCATGTTCATTCTTGGCCCTTGTGCCGAGGCCGCAGTAGCTCTTTCGAACAACCCGCAGCCCGCAGCCCGTCGGCCCTTGCAGGCCTCTTCCATGTTGCTGACATCTCTTTGAAGCGCTAGTGGAACACGAACGCGCTGTCGACACGGCCTGTCGTCGTCATAAGACGGGCGGACGGCGAGCTAGCCCATTAATCACCGTCCACAGGCCCGCGTCTATGGTGGCCTAAAGCCGTCACGAAACTCCTGACGCCCGGAGCGTGTCTCGCAGCGGCTGGGACGAGAGGTTCTCTCCCTCTCAAGTTCCGCCACCTGAAACAAACGCATTAAACCCACACGTATTTATCCAAATGATGAAATCCAACGATCAGTTAACGTCAATTTGGAAACTATTTGATCCTTTCCACAGACATATTTGCTTTAATAACAAAAAAAAATACAACAAAAGAAACTACTTACTATTTTTACCGCAGGCGAGTCAGTCTCTTCCTACATCCTTGGAGTTAAAGTTCGCTAGACTCCTAACTTACTGTTTAATAAACCGCCAACAAATTATAGTTGTGAATGTTGTGTCTGCATTGCCCTAGTGCTCCAGTTAATGTTATAGTCTAGGATAACATATTGATGAAGAAAAATAAAAATATATTTTTATAGGGTAAAAGAAATCTCGTATGATTAAAGAAGAGTAGAGGACATAGAATACGTGTTTCAGAGATATAAGAGTAGGAGATTTTATTGATAACATTTAGAATTTTTTGCCATGGGTCATGATTGATAACTAGTTTTTTTTACTATAGACAATTAATGTAAGAAGAGGTAAATAGTTTCAAATGCATGAGAATCAGTCCCTTCAATTTGACCAAAGTCTTTGTTCAGCTGTGAGTGAATGGCAAAACTTGGTGTTGATTTACTTATACGTTAAAATTATTATTTATGGTAGGAAGAAGTAGAATGGGTCTATTAGTTTTCATTCAGAGTAGTCATAAACAATTACTACTGAACATAAACAAACGATGATCATAAGGTTTTAAGAATATAGTAGACTTTTATATAAATACGGGTCAAGTACTGAACCTCTTTTTGTAATGGGCAGTAAGAAGGTAAGTCATATTCTGTGAGAGACCTTTATACTGGTGGTGTGTTTGGGATGGTTGTTTATTAATTTACCATGCTCTCGATGATTAGCAGTTCAGAATAATTTGATTTTTCAGTGACACAAAACAGAGTTCAAGATGACCTCGACTGTAATAAAATAAAAATAAATACTTAGAGGGAGAGAGTTACAAAGTAAAAGAAAAACGACACATATGTAAAATAGATGTCTGTTGTAAAAATTACTTGCGAAAGCTTTAATTTTTGGTTTTTTCGGCTTTGTATTGAACGCCTTGAAAATAGGTCAGTCATGCATACATTAGCATAGTCTGCGAATGGCTCGACCTTAACTCAAACATATATGTCTGGGGATGTTGTTTAATTTAACACGACAGCCTAATTTTAAAAATCAATTAACTTTGCAACAAACCGAGAAACTGTAAGTTAAACATAGTCGATACGATGTTGCTTGGTAAGCTGTGCAGCAATCGATTTATAAGTCTATAAGGCTAGTCAAAAATCACAGAAAATTATGTTATATTTGCGTTGAGTTAAGGCAACAAATAAGGAGTCAGGAGTGACAGTGCAGGGTTGTTTCAATGTCACGAATTGGGGGCCCCATATATTATGTACTCATGCGGTATATAGGTATACATAGATAAGCACATAGCACTATTTCTATGAGCGCACCCCACCGATTGTAATCTGGGTGAGGGGCGAGCGGTTGAGGCGGACGGACCAATCGCTGTGCTCTCGTGACCAGAAAAGGGGGAGGAGTTTCGCACCCCTAGTTTTCTAGGGGTTAGTGTGCTTCCGCGGCCAACCTAGTTTGCCGTAACCCTCCGCGCACCGCACTCTCCCCGTATCCACTAATTTAGGGTTGATCAATCGGCCGCGCGGCTGGCGTTACGTAAGAGACACCAGACGAATTTCATGCGATGCAACGCCCGCAGCGCTGTCTCGCACAGACCCCGGAACGGGCGAGCGGATATAGATAACGAGACATGCATAAAATTCAATCAAATCCAATTAATTTTAGTTCAAATTTTGTTTCTAACCTCTTTGTCTAAAGATTCATTTTTCAGTGTTCCATTGTTTTAATTCAGGTCCATTTGATTTTTTTGCATCCTTTGTTACATCTTCCATTTCCACACAAATACCAAATCTAGGTAGTATAACACATTACAAATATTAAAAATGGCTTCCAAATATGTCATCATTCGTCATCACTTTCGTTTTCTTATTGTTATCTTTTACTAGTAGGTACAAGTGTCGAACATGTCTGCACATTTTATTTGAAAGTAGGTTAATGAGAATACTCTATTTGAGTGCTAGATTTGCATAGTTGTGCAAAAAACATTTCAGTATTGAAAATAAACCTTCGTAGCCTATTTTGGCAGCGCTGCCAACATGAAGACTTGTAAAAGCGTGGTTTCTAATAAAGTTTTCAAGTTTCGATTTTAACGATACGAACTATTATTTTGTTTGTTAGGTTGGTATCTAGAATGCGTAAGTACTTCAAAGAGAGCTGGATGACCTATTGACCTATACCTATCCATTGTAGCCTGAATTCCGTGGTTGCTGAAGTTAACTAACCGAATTTGAATTACCTAAATATAAGTTTTCATTGTCTAGTGACATTTGGAATAATTTGTTTTCTTTGGAATTCATTAATCGGGTAGTTAACAAAAAAAATGATAGATTATATTTATTATTATTATTATTGTCAGATAGATTTCCAAAAAAATGTTTTAAACGTATTTTTTCTTTTTTCACGTATACAAACAATGAAGAATGCAATTAATATTCTAAGACATTAGTATGGCAATTTTTTACCGGTCAGTGACGTCACAAACTCCCACTCAAATCTTTGACGCGTTTTATCTGCGTTAATTTTTATTGATTTGATAAAACAAAAAATACGTTTCCAATATTTTTCGATAATCTAACAGACGGACTAATTAGAATTACATTTTTTTTTGTCAGTAAACATACCTATTAATGTAACAAGTTCTATGACCAATGAGTCACAAATTATCACAAACAAGTACATAGCATAACATAACATCACGCTTGTAATCCCCAAAGAATTAGATAGAACTGGACTCAATAGCACACTCACATTTTACCAATTATGTTTAAGTCCCTATAATAGAAGGTGATCTTATTGCCATCAATCGGGCACAAATCCAGATTCCGGGGCTGCTACTAGGATAATTCCTGATAGAATAAACCCAATAACACTTTGCCCGACCAAGGAATCGAACTTAGGACACACACACACACAGCACAGCAGTCGGTCAGACCACAAAACCAACGGTAGTGAAAACCCTAGCCATAGTCAAATCACGGAAAAACAACCCGGAAAATAAAACCCAAGTATCAGAATTTCGCGAAACTAATTGTTAAAAAGACTAACACGAATATGCACGATGTTGAAATAAAACGGACGGCCAGCAAAAAATACGCAGGGACCCTTGTAAATCCCCCTCCCTTTACTCCCTTAAATCTATCGCTCTTACGCTATACCTCTTCGAAAAACAAACTTGGGAGAATGTTCGTTGCCCCGCGTTTATGCAAACTATCAACGGACGGAGACCTCAGCGCCACCTATGCGGATCCTTTGATACACTTTTTAAGCGACGTTCGTACAGTCAGCATCAGAAGTAAATTAACACTACTCAAATGATAATTATAATAATAAAATAATAATAAAAATCTTTATTGACATAATTTAAGTACAACATATTATTTGTGAATCCTGACTCCTGTGCTAGTATGAACTGTATTACAGGAGCCAGTGCTGCAAATGTTCAAAGCAAGTAATTTTTTTTTGTAAAAACTTGTTAGATGTCACTCCTTCCTAACAAGTTATTGAAGAGTAAAAAATATTTTAAAAGACTAATCTTCTGAAACATCAAGTAGTTCAAATTCCGAAATGTTAAGCTACTTCTGTTGCAGACGAAGAGAACGTTTTTTTTTTTTGGTGATTTTTATTTGCATGCTTTTGTATTATTTAATAACATGATATCACGTCTGTAATCTCTGAAGGGTTAGGCAGAGCTGTACACCTATATTTCGTCGGTCCCTTCGAAAAACAAAACTTGGGATAATGTTCCTGACCCAAGTTTATGCTAACTATCAACGGACGGCGACCTCAACGCCACCTATGCGGATCCTTTAATACACTTTTTATGCGAACTTCGTACTTTTAAAATGAGAAGAGATTTTCCTTTGTTTTTTTTTTGTTGTTCTTGTGAATTTTGTGTTTATTTCTGTATTTTCAAATAATATAACATCACGCCTGTAATCACCGAAATATAATTAAAGAAATCCTGTCATCATAAAAATCCAATCTGTAGTTTTTTGCGTTAAAGAGTAATAAACATACACACTCACAAACTTTTGCCTTTATATTTATTGTGATAGTGTGATAGTTGAATAAATTGTCCACTCGAAATAAAATTATGATGTCTAAAACAAATTCAATCGACTGCTGGCCTACAAAACCTTTTGTCCTCAGCCAAAAAAAATTGAATGTACTTATGTTGTTAACATGTCATTAAATGATAAAGGAAGACCACTCAGAGAATCTATTACAGTGGTCACTTGCAAAATCCATACAACAGTAGTATTTCAAACATTTTTCCTTAAACGAGTCCCGCTACTTTTACAATTGAGCTCTTTGGCCGTTCAAGTGAAAAAAACTTGCGAATAAACTGATAAAAAAGTGGCTACCTGTCTACACGTGACAAAAAATAAAAGTAATAGAAAACAATTTAGGACATCGGACATCGCCAAATACGTCCGTAAGAAAATTTACCTAAAGTACTAGCACATCAAGCTAACTGGAATCGTAAAAGTTTCCCAAACAACCTTAAACCTAATGCATTAGCCTTAAAGTGGAAAATCTATTAAAGAAATTTGGCAGATTGTAGTCGCTTGATGAGCTGGTAAGTGTACAGAGTACAGACTGTACTGACAGAACTTCGTGACTTTTAAAGTTTTTATTTTCAAATTTCTCAGCGCAACCACGAAGTCTAAATTTGTGAGCGGTTATTGGCAATAGGCTCGTCCCTATTACATGGGCCCTTATCTTGGCTCGCAAAATGTTGGTGTACTATTAGGTACACCTCTGTCTAACCTTTCGGGAATTATAAGGTGTGATGTTATGTTATGTATGCACCTGCACAATTAAATTGGCAGTCGTGTTGATGTTTTAACGGTAGGTCTGAATTATGAATCGGGTTGTTAACAAAAAAAATCTAATTAGTCCGTCAGATGGATTTCCAAAAAATATTGGACACTTATTTTTTTTTCTTCACGTAAACAAACAATGAAGACGATACAGTGCTTTGAAAACTCGTGTGACGTCATTTTCCAAGATTATGACATTCTTAACCGGTGAGTGACGTCACAACCCCCCACCCAAATCTTTGACGCGTTGTATCTTCGTCGTTTTTTATTGATTTGATAAAACAAAAAATACGTATCCATTATTTTTCGATAATCTAAAAGGCGGACTATTTAGAATCATATTTTTAAAGTCAGTAAACATCCCTATTGTATTTGATTTACAGTCTGTGTTGGCGTCATGTTTTTTTTTAATTATCGGCTATTACTTAACCGCATGTTGAGCCTATACCGTAGTACTATTGTGTAATCTGTGCCTAAACGTTAGTAGATGATGGAACTTGTGTCCCAAAGGAGAAGGGAGGAAGGGGTTTATGTCCCCTACCTATAATTTAGGTCAGTTAAATTTAGGTTATACCTAGAAATACCGATCCACAATCGATGTTTCTAGGTCACTCCTCTTTGCTGCTGTATTTGACCTGGGTGTTATGTAAACCAGGACGGGTTTGACTCCCGGGTCTGGCAAAGTGGTCTATCTATCAGGAATTTCACAGTAGCAACCATGGGGTCTGAGTTTCTGCCCAGTTGATGGTAATAGGATCGCCCACTATAACCTAAGACATAAACATAGCTTGCCTCTAACCCTCTCCCTAACCCTTCGGGGTGTTGGTGATATGTGTGCGTTTCTCGGTTATACAGTGTGTTAGGGTAAACGAGGGACATATTATGGGAATATTCAGTATTCGATTCTCATCCCAAATATGTAAAAAAACGTCCTAATCGATATTTTTCTGTTTACACAGCTAAAAGTCATTGACCCGCGCACATTTTCTCAGCAACTTGGAAGCAAGGGTTGATGCCTGTCGGGGCTGCGGGATGTTGTAAGAGATACCGCGGCCTCGACATAAAGGGCTAAGAACGAACATGGATGGTTTTAGTCAGTAGAAGACGTCTGACATTCCCTTTCGCTCTGCCCATGAGCGGGGGGGTTATTTGATGATGAAATAGGGTTGCGAGGCTTTTCCGAAATATTTGGTATGGTTTTGCCTGTTATTTTTTAGTGTTTTTTTTGTTCATATTTTGATTACTATCATGTAAGCATGCCTTATTGTGGGTTTCCTCGTTTAAACTAACATATTGTATTTCTAGAGATTAACAATGAGAGGTGGAATGTTATAGTGTTAAAAAGGAACAATTCAATGAAGTCGCTAGTACTTGTTAGTTTCTAGGTATGGTCGGTAGGAGTTGAGGAACCTGAAGTGAATGGTGACCTTGTCGCTGGATACAACAACAAACCCAAAGGTACATCCACACTAAAGTTATAGTTTGTACAGTAACGTTAACAAGGGCTGCCAAAAAGTTATAGGAATAGTTTTGGAAGGAGACCACCCAACCTTTTTATGTCCACAAACATAAATATTATAAAGTGATTGAATAAATTATCGGTGAATTAACTTATGATTAAGGTGTATTAAAAAAAAATATGTCAGTCCGCGAAAAAGGTAATTAGGCCAATCTGAGTAATCTCCTTTAAATAATTTCAGTATTGAAACACCTTTAGATTCACTAGACAAAAGAGTTTGATATGCATTTACTTAAATGCAAGGGAACTCTGTGTATATTTTATACTATTTCTGGTTGTTTATTTACTTTGAAAACAATAGACATGGGTGAACAGACGTCAATGATTTAATTCCTCGGTTCAATAGGTCATAATGGAGTCATAGGTGATTATTTTCCTAAATGGTTATTATTATGTTTTGGCGGTAGGTACAAACGGCGACACATCTTACATACACTTAAAATATTTATATACTTATATACATTTTTAAGCTATTTATGAACAACAATTTCACAAATATAACAAAACAAAACTCCTGCCAAACTGCGGAGCAGTATTTTCAGTATAACCTGACCTCGTTTTGTATTAGCATCCAGTACAATAAGAGATCTGCGTGTACAGGTTTTATTTGGCTTGGTCATCGTGCGTACTTTTCAGTAAAAGTAAAAAAGTCCTGTAAATAAAACTGAATCCCAAGACTTTATACCTTGTCGATCTTCCACACATTCGCACGAAGTGTACTACATCTTTTATTATGCACACAGTCAAGGAGTAGAATAGGGGATCGGACAAAAAAAAACTAATTAGTCCGTCAGATAGATTTCCTTAAAATATTGGAAACGTATTTTTTATTTTTTCACATAAACAAAAAATGAAGTCAATACAGTGCTTCGAAAACTCGTGAACTCTTCGAAAACGTCATATGATAGTACATTTTTTACCTACAAATGACGTCACAACCACATCTTATCTTCGTCAATTTTGATTAATTTGATAAAACAAAAACCACGTATCCAATATTTTTCGATAATCTAACTGACGGACTAATTAGAATCATTGTTTTTTGACTCAGTCCGATCCCCTATTCCTTGCTTGCGTTGGTGTTCCCTAGTTCATAATATAACCGAAAAAACACACACTGATCTTTAAGGTGACGTTCGTCAGAAAGTACAGGTACTTACTTACTACAGTACTCTTAGCCGGCGTGCGTGGATGACCAGATGTATCTATGTGGACGAGGCAAGAGTATCTACGTAAGGATCGTAGCAGGTTGGGCTGCGGGTAGTCCTCTGGTTATCGCGGCCTCGACACAGAGGGCGAAAAGGAACATGGGTGGTTTTTAGTCAGTAGAAGTCTGACACTCCCTTTCGCTCTGCCCAAGAGCGGGAGGGGTTATTCGATGATTTTACACCCACCAAAAAAAAAAAAAAAAAAGGATCGTAGCAGGTGACGTTCTGTGGTTTTTACCTACCTCCATGGGAAAACGGCGTGAGTTCATATATATTTTTATGTAGTAGGCTTTTTTTTGTTAACTTGTTACATCATCGAACTCATCGCTGCCGCTGTCCTCAGGACAATAGCAGGCCCATCTTTATATAATATATATATTCCTTCTGTACGTGTGTTTATCACTGAACTCATCCTATCAAAAAAAAAAATCATCCAAATCGGTGCAGCCAAACGGCTGGACCGATTTGGATGAAATTTTAGTATGTGTTCAAGTGGATTCGAGAATGGTTTAGATTTACAATTGGACCCGGTAGGTGGCGCTCATGTGGCGCTGCTGTCCGGGCAGGTACGATGAACGTCTGCCAGATCCGCTAGTTTTATATAAAAAAGTACTAAAGTTCACGTAAATCCTTTAACTCTCCGGCTGCCACTTTTTATAGTCAAAATGTAATAACAAAACTTCTGCTCTAATTTCATTCGCGATTAAAGCGTTACCGACCATCAAAACTGAGTAATTAGAAAGGCACATTTAATCAGAAAAATATATCTAACGACCGATAATAATTTAAGTTTTTATTACCTAACGTCAGCAGTTTTTTTTTTTTATAAATACGTCACTTGCTATTTCGGTCATATCTCAAACTTGCAATCGTTATTTCAAGAGCAATTCGCGTTTTTCGCGAAAAAATCTTTTGTCCAGTGTATATTATATGTTACAATCAAAACTCTTAATCGGTTAAAACTACTTTTGACTGGTTTCAGTCAAAACCCTTATTACGTTAAAACGCGTTTACTCTATTAAAATAAATGTTAACGGTCGCACAAGGTTATGAAAGGGTAAAAAAGAGCCTAACAACCCAATAAGTTTCCTAATGAACTTAAGGTTATTATAAATCAGTAGAGAAATAAAACAAAAACCACCTAATAATTTCTTATAATAGTTTTGACAGGTCAAAAGTAGTTTTGACTGATTAACAGTTTTGACTGTGACATATTTCACATGTTATCGCTCGCAACAGTAGTACACCACACCCCCATTTTGCTTATTTGTTTATTTTTTTTTGTTTTATTTAAAAACCCATGTAATAGGTTTCAACCTATTGTCATCAACCAGGCTACGGTTCAGTTTAGCCACGCCGCTACTGAGAAATTGCTGATACTTTTGCAATTTCTCAAGCTAACTTGGTAATCGAACAGTAGCGCTTGCGACCACGCCGCGGGAGACGCTCTGGGCGTAGGGGGCCACGTGACGGCTTCCGGCCAGTGGACGGTGAGTAATGGGCTAGCTCGCCGTCCGTCCGTCTTATGACGACGGCAGGCCGTGTCGAAGGCGCGTTCGTGTTCCACACGCACCTCATAGAGATAAACAACATAGAAGGGGCCGACGCCCGTCGGGGCTGCGGGTTGTTGTAAGACATACCGCGGCCTCGACATAAAGGGCTAAAAAGGAACATGGGTGGTTTTTAGTCAGTACAAGTCTGACACTAGCTTTGCCCAAGAGCGGGAGGGGTTATTTGATGATTTCCCACCCACCAAACAAAAAGTGCTTGAGACCACATGGTTGTTGGACATCCCACGGACACCAGGTCATCATCTGCTTAAGCTTTTTGAAACTATGTTGGGGTCGGCTATCACTCTAACCGGATGCAGCAGAATAAAGGTATTTCCCATGGAGAAACTACCTCCTCACTCAAGAAAAAATATTAATTTAAATATTAAAACTCAAGCACCTATTTATAAAACCACAGTAAGCGTTAGTGCTACTGTAAAATTAGGATGACAATACTGACAGCTAGACCAAATCTACAGAACCAGAAATATTCACGATTAGGATTAAAAAGTAACCCTAATTAGGCAAGCACATTGTAAACGACTCAATTTATAATTTAAATCGAATAGGCGACTCAATTTTATTTGCAAGAAGAGGCTGCCAATGCCTAATGCGAAGAGGTTGTATGCATTCAGTAAAAAGCTATTATTTGATTTTTTAAATTACAAATAGACACTTCATCTTTACACGTGTCGAGAGAATCTGTTAGGAGCATAAATTTAAAGTTTTTATACAACGCAAATGAACCTACAGAAAAAATTAAGTTTTCCAGTTGTCATTGAGTAATTACGTTTGTGGGTAAGTTCAACAATTCAGCATTATACGAGTAGGTCGTTGTCATGTAATTGCGGTTTTATTGAAGCAGACAGCAGAAAAGTTTAGAGTTTCACAGCTTGGGCACATGATTCGATTGCCGGGCCGGATAAAATGTTATTAAGTTTATCAATCAGGAATTTCTCAGTGGAGCCACAAAGTCTGGATTTGTGCCCAGTTTATTGCAATAGGCTCACCCACAATTACAAGGGACCTGATCATAAATTATGTTCGAAATTTTGAACCTTATCATAAAGTATGCACTCCTGTTAATATTTCTGATCTCCCACCTCATTTTTCTTCGTCTACTCCATAAATTAATGTTGATTATAATTAGTTCAAGTCCAATTTCATGATTCCATAACGAACTGTATTACCGGTCTGTATATAAAGAGTGTAAAAGTACCCTTAACGCAAACGAAGGGCACTTGTTCTCCCAACCACTGCGATAATTTTTTGGTTCTAGACCTGGGAACCCCCTAGTTACGGAGATATTGGGATCAAAGTTCCAAATTTTGCACAGCTGTTTTTGTAAATACTAGTTTTTCAGGTTATAACTTTACTTAAATAACCTCCATGACCCGTTTACTATTCAAAACATCCACTAGCACAATGTTTTAAAAGTGCTACACTGACTTTTACCGTAAAATGTGATTTTTGACCCCAAAAAAAAAATTCGTTTCCCAGCAACAATTTTTGGGTAGGGTTACTTAGTTGGATGTACAGAATGCTTGGTTGACGTATGTAAGAAGGGTTAATGTACACCCTGTATGTATATTTTGGCCCTGTAACCGTTTCCGTATCATAAGGTATCAGCGTCGCTTATTAAATGATAGAATATACCCCCCTCCCCCTACTTTAGGTAACCTGTACCTAAATCTGCACTTGTAGAGATGCCCTGCTCCTCCATACGGTAACCTAATTTAAGCCTCGGCTGAGAAGCCGCAAGCCATCTATCTATTTTAGATTTTAGGGTTCCGCTTATAAAAATCATGAATCAGCATCTGCTTATCCGTTCCCTAAACATTTTGGGGTTTAACTATAACTTTTGAATACAGAATCATCATTTCAGCCAAAAGAGTTCAACAGCTGGACATTGACCTCCCTCATGAATGCAATGCAGCAATCAGTACTTTAAATGGAACGTCTGCCTATCTAACCTCCACAATCCTTAGTACTGAGTAATTCTATACCCCTTGGTTAAGACTGGTTGACAAGAATCATGAATTAAAAACGAAAATCAATTTCCTTTTTTGAGCATTTTTATTTTATCGTCTTTTTACCCGACTGCAGCGAAGACCAAACGGAGGGTTATAATACCAGGGTTTATGAAAATATTTTTTTATATTCTATTCTGCAACTAGTAAAAATAGTAAGGCAGTCTATAAGCTTAAAAACCACAATATTTTTCTTCGCGTGATAAAAAAATACACATTATTATTATGTGTCCAAATAAGATTGAAATAATCTAACAAAAACATAACCTAAACTATGAAGTAGCAAAATAATAAAATTCAAGTACCTACTGTATTTACCTGAGAAGTATTCAGACGTTATTATGCTATATCCAAATACTATATTCACTATACTTACGTTACGCTTTCGCCAAAAGAACTTTCATAATCATCTGTCTGCCGTCAAACTTTCCCTCCGTAAGTTAAATAATTTGTCTGAGACCTGTTGTGATAGGTTACAGCTGAAATATTAAAATTCATTTTTTTGTTTGGAGGCGGAATCTCCTCACTAAAGAGGTACATTAATGATCTCAAGAAACCACACATTTTTAGTGTACGAATGACGTATTATATAAATAAAAAAATATTAATTTATAATTGAATAAACATTGACTGTAAAAATAACTCTATATTATTGTGATATTTATAATTTGTGTTTTTATTTATTTATCATCACTCAATTTTGACATACCTATATAATTTGTGTTTATATCTCGCAACCATATTTTCACGGCTCTTGACATAATATAGCGACCTATGAACTTTAATTTAATAACTGTATTCACTACCTAAGTCACACAAATAAAATTGTTTATTTTTGTAAGGAACCCTTTGTGGCCCAAATCTAAACAGTACTTGTCCAGATTTTTTTCTATCATTAAGAGCGAGTTTTTACTCGTAACGCTTTGCTGGGTTAGGATTTCCCCTGATCGAGTAAAGCCTGGGTCAATGACTGTCTACACGAGCCCAAAATATTCAACCTACTCTCAGCCTCCTAATTTAGACCCCACGTGTAGCAAGAATAATCTATTATTGTTTTATGGAATCTTATGGAGTATAGAGTTACTTTGATGCTTTTCTGTTACAGATGGTATTTTCTAATTGGAATTGAAGCACTCATATTATTTTGTTATTGTGAAAAATAATATACTGAGCAGAAATATATTTTTGGCATAAGTAGCTGATAACTAATAGTGGATTCACGAAGGTTTAATATCTTAGGGTACAATAACATGATAGTGGCGGTAAGTCCCCTGTTTAAGGAGTGGGTAGAGAGGCGCCACGGCGCCCTCACCTTCCGTCTGACGCAGGTCCTCACCGGACACGGTTGTTTCGGGAGGTACCTGCACCGAATCAGGCGGGAGGAAACGCCCGGATGCCACCATTGCTAGGATCGGCCGGAGGACACGGTGGAGCACACAGTGGAGGTGTGCCCCGTTTGGGCGGAGCCCCGCCGTGTTCTCGTAGCGGCGATCGGCAGCGGCGACCTCTCGCGCCCGGCCCTGGTGCAAGCCATGGTCCGGGGCGAGGAGAAATGGGACGCCGTCGCCTCCTTCTTCGAAGCAGTGATGCTAGCGAAGGAGGTGGCGGAACGCGAGAGGGAGATAACCTCTCGTCCCAGCCGCCGCGGGAGGCGCTCCGGGCGTCAGGGGTCCCGCGATGACCTCCGGCCACCGTAGACGCGGGCTTGTGGACGGTGAGTGATGGGCTAACTCGCCGTCCGTCCGTCTTACGACGAAAACAGGCCGTGTCGTCGGCGCGTTCGTGTTCCACGCGCGCCTCAAAGAGATGTCAGCAACATGGGAGGGGCCCGAAAGGGCCGACGCCCGTCGGGGCCGAGGATTGTCCACAGGTTATCGTGGCCTCGACATAGAGGGCGAAGAAGGAACATGGGTGGTTGTTAGTCAGTAGAAGTCTGACACTCCCTTTCGCTCTGCCTAAGAGCGGAAGAGGTTATTCGATGAGTTTACACCCGCCAAAAAAAAAATGGGTACAATAACATACAAGTATGGTTGCCAATTAGCAAGATACTGTATCGAAAACCTTGAACTAAAAAGCATGACGTAGCCTGACTCTGAACAAAATGTTTTTCAAAGATTGCCTTTTTCACCGTTTTTTAACAAGTTCAGGGAATCTTAAAACAAGTATGAAGTAGGTAAAGTTACATAAAAAACACGTGGAGAAAGAAAGTTGTGACATGGTTTTCACGATTAAGCTACGAGTATATCAAAATAAAATATAATCGAATTGAGAAATCTTCAAACGTAATAAAACTGATAAAATCAAGACCGTCACGTTGGAAATTTCCGTGGTTAATCCCCTGAAGTAAAAGGCATTTCGGACATTCACTATTTATGGAGGCCCGTTCGACCCCAATTATGTCGGTCACATCAAGTGCGGTTTTTCTAACAAAAAACGCACTATTGTACTTATGTCGTTATCTGATTTAATATATGTATTTTGATAATATTACCTTCTGAACTTAATTGCGATCTTTGATCATGATGATAATCAGAAAGGTGCTTCTGGCAAAAGAGCCGATTGAATTGATGGATTTTTGAGGTTCAGGTTTAATCAGTGGATAAATGACCATTTGCGTTATCTGTCTTATCTGTCACTAATAACAAAAACACCAAAATAACATTGAAGTAGAAAGATATCCTTTCCTGGTTTATTTTATTAGACCTTGGCCCTCCAACGATCTTTACCACCAAGGTCAAGGCCGTTCGAAGGCCAAGGTCCCGTACGTTGAACTTTCAGTCCTCGCTGTTATTAGACGTCTGTCACAGTCGTTACCGGTAGTCAGATGCCAGAAAATCGGTGAGAGAACCATAGCTTGTAACTAGAGCAATGCTGCAATGGTGGGTACCAAGTTGCAGTCGCACACTTAAAGTATAACCACTAAGCGAAACATTACACGAAATATCAGGACCTTGAAACAATTGGTGGACATGGTAAATATTCCGTTTTCAATAATATTAGTAGTGTCAGTGACCATGTCAGTTAAAAACTTACACTTATAGTGGTCACACTATACTACTGCTTTATCGAGATTATGAAGGCACTTAACCACTGCTCTCAAAAAACTATGAAGGAAAATATCGCGAGAAAACGAGTCCTAGTTTCTCGTTCCTTACTTTTACCCTAATAAAGCAATCATCTTTAGCCAATAAATGTTCCTTTGTTTAAAACTTACTATTCCATAAACGACTACTTAGATAATAAGAACGCTGGTCGCTGAGTTAACACAAAACAATGTTTGTTATTTATGTTCTTTCTCCAAAATTAGTTTAATGTAAAGTTATATATTTTTTTATATTTTTACATTGTTTTATTATTATATACTTTTTTTTTTATTGATTTGTGTCTGTAGTAAATCTACACCTTAGTATTGTATCGAGTCTGGTTCTTCTAACCAACCTAACAGACAGATGTGTTGCTGAGGAGTTTGTTCCGCTACTTCTTCTTTCCAGCTAAAACACTAGGAAGTGTCGAAGGGTGAGCGTTTTGGGGGACTGTCATTTTATAAATAAGTAGGTAAAGTAAATTTTGACGTTCGAAAAGTGCTGATTATCAGTCTATGTTGAATAAATGCCTTTTGATTTTGATTTCCCTCTGCAGGGACTCAGGCCTCCTATCTATGAGAAGGATGGACTGTAATCCACCACGCGGTCTCAGTGCGGATTGGTATATGTGTGACATGTCTTCGAATTTTTTGGTTCTAAGACCGTGTGAGAGCAGTGGTGATGAAATAAATTACACAAAGTAATGCGCCTGCCTGAGTTCGAACCCACGACTTACTGTTCGTAAGTTGGGGCCGCCACCACTGAGCCACCACTACTCTAAAGCAATGACTATAATTAATTGCAATACTATCAAGATTAACTTATCGCATATTAGTTACTCATATACGTATAAGTACTCAATTAATTATTTGTGTGTCATTTATAGAGTTATTATGAAGTGTAGAGATATTGCAGGTGCACAAATAAAAAAATATATCATAAAATCAGACGATTGTAAAGGTCATCCGAACCTATCCAAAGTAGAACTGTAACTTTCTTGCTTAATATTATTAATAATTATTTAATTGCGTTAATTTGTTATGTTAATATTTTCACAGTAGTGGTTTTATATGATGACGTACTTTGATGATGTCAATTTAATACAACCATCAGTTTGATTAGGTCACTACGTTTTTCTGCGAAGTAAAATATGTATTTTTTAGACGTTGCCCCACACTAGGAATTACTCCAGTATCGTGGGTGCATTTAAACTCATACAACCAGACCCGGAACCAGTATCTGTAGGCAATACAAACATATGACCCGTGCGGGAATTGAACCTATGCCACTCAGCGCAGAAATGAATCGCTCAGCTACCGCCAACCGTGCCGTCAACTGCACACTTAAAGTCATCAGAAAATTGTACCGATGTCAACTGTCTATTCTGTGACCATTATGTTTTGTATTGTTATAAAGATGTCCCGCCAAACTCAGCGTTTTTCGTTTTCCCCAACTGCAATGTGTATCACTTCTTGGCTTCTTGTTATTCAGGTAAGACTAAATAATGATGTAGACACTGTCATACAATACAATGACACTGAAAATAGGATAGCTAGAACCAATATTACTAATCAATTCTAGACCACAAAAAAGATGCATTTACACACATGCAACTTAGATCAGTAGACAATAATGCATTAATGTCAGTCTTCCTGAAATACGACATAAATTACAGATACTCCTACGAAATGAGAGATGATGACGAAACAAAGACCACACATTGTGCTAAAACAATGCACTAGTAAGAATAGACAAATGTTCAGTTAGATTTGTCTAAAAATACTAGTTCAACACAATACCTATATTCAAGCGCGCCAGCCGATACATTCATGTCGGCCCAGCTTTATCCACGCCTGATAACAGCAACATCATTAGGTAACCTGTCTAGACAGAACTATGACTTACAAGTCTAGACATTCGTAACACCTAGAACGCCTAGATCATTCCATACACCTACTCCAAATTATATAGAAAGCATTCAAGTGTCAGCGAGATGGAATAATAATATAATTACGCGGCGAACATCCCCAGGCAGCCGCGCACGTTGAACCGAAAACGATTTAGACTGATCCGTATTAGGTCAATAGTCTTTACGTCGCAAACGCTGAGTGCGCACTAGGGTTGTATTTAATAATATTATAGTTCCAATATCGGCATCGGGAGATAGCGGAGATCGTGACGCGGCGACTGCGACGCGCCTTATCGCCGCATCGCCTTCGTGGCCGTCGTAAATAATGTGCAACTTTTCCCGCCACGCCCCCGCCGATGCTAGAACAAAAAACCATGCAGCCGCTAATAAGCGTTTTCATGCGTAACGTTAAAAGTTGTCCTTGCTTATTACACTAACGATGCATGCTAAGTCTGAAGGCTAATGAATAATATTTGCCTGCGCACTCCAATGCCTTAAGCGTTGCAAAAATAATGCTTGTCACTATTCTATTCATGCAGCAAACTCACTTTGTTTTTGAAGCACTAAATTTTCTTAGAATTTGATGTTTTTCTATTCTTTGCTCACGTGTTTGTTTGCATACTAACCTACATATATTGCATAACCTGACAGTAGCAGTTATTGTTGATGCATTGTTTTTCGTAATCTGGTAGCTAGTTTATTTTTCTAAGAGGTTTATCTAGCTGTTTTTTCGTCAAGAACATACGTGCTTGGCAAGTATACGCGAAATGATGCATGACACACATAACAATTCTGAAATCGTTTAAGGAATCTTTGCATAAGAGTTCCATATACAGTTAGCAAGGAAGTGTAAGAAGTAATTAGAAAAAGTGGTGGCACGAAGATTATGAAATAGGCTCATAATCTTTTTTTACCCGACTACGGCGAAGCCAAAAGGAAGGATAATGATTTTGGCAGTATGATATGTATGTATGTTTCTATGTACCGTAGCGCCTAAACTACTGAACGGATTTTAATAAATGAGGTGTCAATAGTTTCCCTTTCGCTCTGCCCAAGAGCGGGAGGGGTTATTCGATGATTTTACACCCACCAAAAAAAAAAAAAAAAAAAAAAAAAAAAAAAAAAAAAAAAAAAAAAAAAAAAAAGGTGTCAATAGTTTCGTAAAAATGGTGCGGGTGACATAGGCTATATAAATTTTCACAATTATTTTTATGACGGAATTTAAATGTCAAATTTTAGGTCGAATATAGAATAGAAATGTCATAGTCGCATGCCACCTTGCTAATGGCAACTAGTAGCTGACTTCTGTATCAATGAGAACGCCATAAATGAGCATCAGGTATCAGTGGCGTGGCATGCTACTACGGCTGTCCTCTATAATTATCTACTTATTAGACGATTTTTCTTGTTTTCTACTTTTAAGACCGCGGTTTTATTAGTCTGCGTTTTTATTCGTGGTCGGGTTTTAGTTTTTATGTCAAAACAGATTGGTCATATCAACAACAAAACTGCGAGACAGCGTTATTGCATTGGTGCATGAACGTAAATGTTCACATCACACTTGGGGCTCATTGAGTACTCTTTTAGTAAATAAACCGCTTCATTGAACAGCTTAATTATAGCACTCCGTGGCCATTACAATGCATTGATTACAACGCTGATCGAAAATAATATTTTCTTTTTACATATAAAACGGTGGGAAGTAAAACGGTTACTATGAATTCAGGGTTAGAAAAAAAATAGCTCTTTCCTACAAAATGTTTATTGTCGTTGAAATCTAAAAGCCTAAAAGTGCAAAAGGGCCAACGAAATTGTTTACGAAATTATTTTAATATTTTTTTTAACTTTACTTTGGAGATCACTGACCAATGAATGTAGTTGACTGACTAAAAAAAAATTTGATTCTGTTTAGTCCGTCTGCTAGATTATCGAAAAATATTGGACACGTGTTTTTTTAATTTATCAAAATAATAAAAATTTACGAAAATAAAACGTATTAAAGATCGTGAGTCTCTTTCTGGTAAAAAATGTACCAAACTATGACGTCGCGTGACTTTTCGAAGCACTGTATCGTCTTCAGTTATTATTTAGGTAAAAACAAAATCTGTCCAATATTTTATGGAAGTCTATCTGACGCACTAATTACATTTTTAACTACTACCCTAATTACCATTAAAAGAGCTTGAATTGCAGTTGATGTAAATAGAAGAACTAAATAATAAAATGTGTTCCCATTTTTTAACCTTTTAATAACAATTCATCGCACAACAACATTAACAAAAACAATGGTTTTGGCTCTTGTGATACAGGAACTCCAAGTACAAGAGCCAAGGCTACACTGATGTTTGTGAGTAATAAGTTGTCAATAAAATATTATTATTATCATTTAGAAGTACAACATAATCACAAAATCTAAACGCAATTTCCTTAATAAAATAAAAAAAAATGGTATGGAGTCAGTCAAGTGACCTCCAAATTAAGCCACCACTCGGACCAAACTGGCTATTTGACAATGTTCACTGCTGACTGAGCTCACTAAGCATAATTCACAAGTTTCTGCTACTTATATTTTTCGAAATAGAGCATGTAAATGGAACCTTTGCGAAGCCGTCAAGCATTATTTTATTAAAGTAAGTAACTTTTACCATAATTTCCCTAAAATCCTCCCCAAATATTACCAGGTATAGTCCAAACAAAAAAAAATCGCAACGACGGCAAGAGCAAGCGCCAATAAAAGTATTTTCCTAACCTATCTATGTAAATTACAGTGTGACTATTCTGCATACCCGTATTCCTTTTTTTTTATAATGATCTAGCTAGCAGAGGACTAAATAACTAAAGTGTTGCTCTACAGATTGTCTTATTCCTGTTAAGGCGTGCGTCTCCACGTGTTCCCTGTGCTAGGCTAGACGGTGCAGCGGTCGGTCAAACCGCGGCAACACTCGCAGTCGTGGCCATAGCGTTGTTTTTGACTGAAAACGGTGCACGCGCGCTTCATGCTTTATAGCGAGCCACTAAACTTATACGAGCAGCGATCTGTAGTGTTGTGCGATGCAATTTTATTGTCATTGCTTTGTCTGTGGCCATTGTTGTAATCGAAAGTTTGCTGTCGACTTTATAAACAACTTTTAGGGGAAATGTTTTTGAATCAGACGAATCTATACAAATAGACTTTTTCCTTCCACTTCTTCATCACTTTTAAATTTTCATTTCGCCACAAACCAGACCTCATAGTAGGTACGATCCAGATTCTATAGACCAAAACTTGTAGACTAAAATATTACACCATTATGGAATGTCGAATAAAATATCCTAAAACAGGTTTTTTTACATAAATGTGCATCAGATATAAGTAGCGGCATTTGATACAAGAACTAATACACATTTATTATTTTTGCACTCAGCGAGGTCAATGCTAGGCCAAATCTAGTCGGGGCGTGGTTTACACGGTAATTAAAATATATGAAGATTCATGTTCTAATAGGTCGTATGACTAAAAGAAAAAAAAAATTATGATGATGAAGAACAAGAATGTTCAAGGTCCTTGCTCTCTTTGGTAGCACACGTGGAGCCATTTTATGAGTTTGTTATTAAATGAAATTAAAAAAAAAAACAGTTTTTTGTAAGCTTTTTTATTTTTTAGAACGTCTGTAACATTTTATTAAATTAACTAAAATCCCCACTCTTTATCTTTTTTTTTCATTCATTCATACAAATGTAATTTACGAAACTCTCATCTCATCTACGAAACTCAATCTCATTCAGCTACTCTGTTATTATGATGATGTTTTTTTTTATATTTTTTGCAATAACTGACTGATTTCTTCCAAAGAAAAACAAAAGCTTCCAAATTCAAATCCTCGCACGCTATGGCCCTACTAAGCCTACGACTTGACTCACGAATACGTTCTAGTCGTGGCCCAATACTCTCCGACTAAACGCGGCTATGTTTACATGAGGTACTGGCTTCACTGACCACTAGCCAGCGGCTACGAACAAAATTCTGTTCGGATATTAAATTTATATCGACCAAACACCCACCATGGTCATCCGTACGACTTGTCTATGTAGTTGGTGCATGACGCATCTAGATACTGTTTGAACGATGCAGTAGGTGGATAACGGTACCTATTTAATATTTGGTGATACCTTTTTCGTAGATATCTACATTAAGTATTTCTTACTTTAACGTTAATAAAGTTGTTCGATAGATGTCGTCATGCATTAGACAAATGAAAAACTAAATTATATAAGAGTGCCTAGTGGAAGTTTATGGGGGAGGCCTTTGTCCAGTAGTGGGACAATATAAGCTAAATACAAAGAATACATGAAAACGTTGTCATGGCGTACCGTTGCGTATTATATTTGAAAGAGATGAAAAACTAACAAATTGGGGAACAAAACTGGTTCATAACCTTCCTTGTCTCCTTACGATAAAATACAGGCATAATAATTAAGATAGAAATAATAAAATTTAATCCTCCAAGCTCAAATATTATTTGAATACTTACTTTAATTGTGAATCATATTCTCACGAATAAATAACATTGAATATGATTACCAAGATATTATTTATTTACAGAAAAAACTACAAACAAAAATTAATTCTATGCGATAGCGGTTGAATAGTTCGTGTCTATCGCAAGTTTAGGGACCTTGAAAATACAGACATTTTAAAATGCAAATTAGTGTCTGTGTCTGCTAATAATTAAATAAGTAAGTATGTTTATTAGGTAAGTACGACTTTGTTTTTATTACAAAATCCTTGTTTTAATTTAAGTAAAATAAAAGTGAGTAAAGTGAAATAACCTTTCTTATGAACAAAAGTAAGTCATCATCATGATTAATTAGATTATGCCGATTTCAACATTAGTTTTTTTTATTAAATATTGGATGTCTAATGAAATTATTGTCATGGAAGACCATAGACTTGTGACTGCCAGATTACCACGGTTATTAAGAATATATTTAATATATTTCAAATCAATTTATTTAATTATGGTAGGTGTTAGTTTTATAACATTACATCATTATCATCATAACATTACGCCTGTAATCCCCGCGGGACTAGGCAGAGTAATACTACCCCCACATATGTTGACTGTTATGCTTATTTAAGTCCCACGTCATAGGCGATATACAGTCACATAACCTATTACCATCAAACGTGCACAAATTTTAATCGTGGCTGCTACTTTTTTTTTTCTTTTTAATTAAATGGTGTAGTATTAGCTAATACACCTATACATAATCCTTCTAATAATGTTATGATACTTAAAACAATATATATATATACCTACCTACCCTACAGATCAATTAATCAATAGTGTAGTTAACAAAAATAATCTAATTAGTCCGTCCGATAGATTTCCTCCAATATTGGACACATATATTTTCTTTTTTCACTTAAACAAAAAATTATGACGATACAGTGCTTCGAAAACACGTGTGACGTTTACATTGCACTGCATTTTTTATCACGTAGGTAGTGACGTCAAAAGCCCCCACTCATCATCTTCAATTGAATTAATAATTAATGCAATTTTGATTAATTTGATAAAACAAAAAACACGTATCCAATATTTTTCGATAATCTAACTGACGGACTAGACAGAATCATATTTTGCTTAATCAGCAAACATCCCTATTTCACAAAAACCGTACGATATAAGTACATTATTAGTAACTTTACTCTAAAATTATTAAAATTATTGAATAAACTTGGTTTTTCGGCGACTACCTGATGACCTTGATGCACGGTTCGAATCAAACTAGACTTACCAGTCTAAGCCTAGGCTGGTCCAGATCATTACCTAAGAATGCTACGGCAACGATCAAAAATTTAAATTCGAATGCATCTTGTGGAAAAAGGTTAATTGCTCATCCAAAAGGCTTTGATTGTCTGAGTAATAAATTTCAATTATAATCTACACTAATATTATAAAGAGGAAAGATTTGTTTGTTTGTTTGTAACGAATAGGCTCAGAAACTACTAGACCGATTTGAAAAATTCTTTCACCGTTGGGAAGCTACACTGTCCCTGGGTAACATAGGCTACTTTTTATTCCTGTATTCTTACGGGAACGGCCGCATAGTTAGTTATAAATAGTTGCCAAATTAGGAGGAGTCATTTGATGATTTCCCACCGTCCAGAAAAACGTCAACCTATGTTGCTGGCTTCTACTTAACCGGACTATCCTGTGGAGTAACTGGACTATCCTTGAGTGTAAGACTGCAGGTCTTACACTCAAGGATAGTCCAGTTGCTCCGTCAGGGCGTCAAACTTATAGACTAAGTGACAGCATTTATTTTTAAGTCATTCAGTCAAGAGATATTCGCTGTAGAAACCGTCAAAATTGAGCATCTCCTCTAATTTCTAAAGCAAGAGGAAAATTCTGTAGTAAAACGTTAAAAGAACTTTCATCAAATGATGGATGCATTGTATAGTACCTAAACGGGACATGAAGGTAACTTAAATAAAGTAATGACCTTAAAAACAAATATCGTTAAAAAAACAATGTCTCCGAAAATAGAAGGTGTCCAGTTATGGTCCTGAACAAAAAGGTTATCGAAGTGATGGGCCTTTTGAGCTTCGTCGCAGTCGGGTAAAAAGTACCTTTCGGCTTCGTTAAGAGTAGTTTTATACCCTTTATTGTTTGTATAATGATCATGGATACAGTAGAGCAGGGGTGTGTCTCAGTGATTGTGGCCCCGACTTACGAATAGCAAGTCGTGGGTACGAACCCAGGCAGTCGCATTACTTTGTGTAATTTATTTCATCACCACTGCTCTCAAAACGGTGAAAGAAAACATCGTGAGGAAACCGGCATGTCTTAAAACCAAAACATTCGAAGACATGTGACATCTACCAACCCGCATGGGCACGCGTGGTGGATTATAGCCCACCCCTCTCCTAGAGAGGACGCCTGAGTCCCTGCAGTGGGAACGTTATACGCTGATGATAAAAATGATCATGGAATAACTGACTATTACCATCCACCCACGCTGTGACTACGTGTGACCCAATTCTTGACAGAACGAAGAGGCCAATGTCCTAGCTATGGGAACACCATAAGTTCTTAATGATATCCCAACTTCTCTAAACCAAGTCTTAAAGGTTGTTTGACATAAATTATAATATTAATTCAATATTCGTACTCTCTCTACTGAAATAAATCATTGAATTCTTTATGCTTTTATTCAGCTTTGTTGCGCGACACCAATGCTCAGCGGGCATAGTTTGCCCGACATCCAATTTTAGCCAGACAGTTTGGCTATTTATATAAACATCCGGTTCCGATCAAATTAAGCCTTCTGTCTGGCATTTATTTTCATAATCATTAACCTAATTGCTATGTCTGTGTGTAGGTAATCTCGCGATTGCCGCCTTTTAATTTATTCAATTTTATTAGTCAACGAATCTATTTTAATATGAGATATGAATAATTATATGATATATTTCTTTACTCAGCTTGAGAAATGATTTCAAATGATATCACTACATAGTATAAAACAAAGTCGCTTTCTTTGTCCCTATACCCCTATGTATGCTTAAATCTTTAAAACTACACAACGGATTTTGATGCGGTTTTTTGTAATAGTGATTCAAGAGGAAGTTTTAAGTAACTTTTTTTGCGCCCGTGCGAAACCGGGGCGGGTCACTAGTTTTATTATAAATAGCTTATTTATATAAATAGCTAATATTATTTAAAAAAATTATGAATTATAATGAATACATTTTTGAATTAAGTAGTTTCCTTATATGTCAACGTCCCGACTAATCTAGCGGTAGCGGTAGATATTGTACCACACAATTTGTTATGGTATATGGCTACAGTTCTTTCACAATAGTTTACCTGTGGTAGCTGCAGTCCAACAGCAACCTTATTGCTAGGAACATAAAAATCATAATAGTGATTTTTATATGTTCTACTACTACAGTTGTATTCACTATTACGGTTAAAAATATATATGAAAAGACTTTATAATAAGTATCTACACGTCATAATAAATTAATTCTTGCCAGACAGTTCAACTATCTGAAAGTAGTTTTTTACCCGTAGGTATGTTTAATGATATGCACGATACTATTTAAATAGGTATTCGTAGTACTATTACGTTACGTAATACTTTAGTTATTAAAACTGAGTTTAACTAGATACGATGGAATCTGCTGGATGGAACCGTTGATGACGGTTTTCATGATGTTGTCACTGTCGACTAACCTATTCTTAAACATTTGAGAGTTAAAAGACGCTTTTTATTAAGTAATAGTAACTAAACAGCTTGACACAGATAGTGCCAACTGCAAAAACGAAAGAAGATTTGCATTTAGCGGATAACCCTGGTGCTTTATGTATGGCCTTTATTAAGATATCGTCCAGTGTCTATGAAATCGGCCAACAGTAAATTTGCCGCTCTCAATCACACTGACAGTCGCTGTCAAAATTTTGTAATTAAAAAAATACTTTTTCTTAAACTACAGACGTTATTATACCTCGAACATTGTACGTGTCTAATGACATAATTCAAGATACCACACAGTTGGCATTTGCTCGTAGGGAAGTACAATCGAATACACACGGAGTTATTTTTTTCGACTTTTCATAGGCAGCAGATGTTGGCAAAGGCCAGTAGACTAGGCATAAAGACGATTAACGGTTATACCACACGCTTTTTTCGAAATACATTTACGTTTCAATTATTGCTAACATTTTGTGTTAGCTCCCATATTTGGTTTTGTCGAATGTGTGTAGTTTGTTAGTGTGTGTCACAAGTGTCAATTTGAAAAAAGCCGACATTTCTGTAAACTTGTCCTTAACACTAATTATGTAAATAAGCAAATAAAAATTTTCCGATTTGGCTAGACGTTTTGCGGTTTTACGAGTGCATTCGTCTGGTAAAAACTACCTAATTAATTTTAAAAAGACGATTTTTAAAGTATTATACAATATTTCAAGGTTTTTTTGAGTATTCAAACTTGTATAAATATGATTTATAGTTAAAATAGTAGTTAGAATACATCCAGGTTTATTTGCAAGTTATTGGTGAACTGAAGTTAAATCTATTGTTTCGTAACTTTGTTTTCACGACTAACCGATGTAATTTGTTTTATTTAACAAAGATTTAATTATTTTTACTTCCTTGATTTGTATAGATGTTTCGAGTAAGAAACGCGTTGTCTATTTATCTACAGTATTTTTTATGTTTAAAACTAAAAATAAAAGTTATACCAAAATAATTTTTCGAAAAACCCGTACGATCACTCGGAAAATCAAAAAATTATTACGATACTGAAAACGTGAATCTAATTAATCTAACCTGACTATAAATGGAATTACAACATTTCAATAAAAAAAAATATAATTACTCCGTCTGCTAGATTATCGAAAAACATTGAATACGTGTTTTTTGTTATAGCAAATTAATAAAAATTGTCGAAAATAAAACGTGTAGCCTACCCCAACGTAGTTGAGAATAGGCTAGGCTGATGAAGATAATGGCAATTTAACAAACGACAATGTTTTTTGTTTCTCACAGATTTTTAAAATTGATAAACTAAAATAATCAACGTAATTTTTTAGGTTTAGTCAAAATTTGTTAGTGTTGAGTCAATTCGATTTACTCACTAAACTGATACAGTGTATCCTGTTTTTGTTGCCTGTGTACTTAGCAACGACTAATAACGGAGTGCCGAGATGGGAATTTTTCATAGACATGATAAATAAATTCATGGGTACCGAGATGGGAAGGTGCCGAGATGGGAATAAACCATTTTTTATAGGTTGATAAACTAGCAAAACGACAGAGGTGTACCAAATTATAATACCTACACCCACAATTCACCAGATTTTTTTTTAATTTCTTAAATTATAGCTTGCTCATGATTTGTTGAATCATGGGCAAGTAAAAAATATTCAGTGATATTTCGAAAGACTATAAGCTCGCATCGAGTCCAATGACTGCATCAATAAAAGAATGACATTATAGTCAACATTCTCCTGCCCTTATCCCAATTTATTTTTGGTCGGCGCAACAAGTCTTCATCCATACTTCTCTATTTCTCGTCATATCATATCAACCTCTTTTCTAGCCATATCATCCTTCACACAGTCAATCCATCGTTTCTTTGGTCTTCCTCTACTCTTATTGCCATCCACATTCATACTCAACATTTTCCTCACAACACTTTCTTCATTCCTTCGCATCACAGGTCCATACCACGACAATCGATTACCACACAACTATTCATTCACCGGCGCCACTTTCAGACTTCCTCTTATGTACTCATTGCTTATTTTATCCATTCGCTTCACAACACACATCCCCCTTAGCATTCTCATCTTCATCATCAGCCATAAGACGTTCACTGCTGGACAAAGGCCATAGAACGCCATACAGAACGACAGCCTGCTGTTTGCATCGACCGGTTGCCCGCAACTCTCGCGACTTCTCATCATCGGCCACATGTAATTGCCTTTCAATTATCCCTTTTGTGGCCCATTATTGTGATCCATACACGACAGCAGGTCTAACCACGGTTTCATAAACGGGGAAGGTTTATGAAACCATGGTTAGACATGCTGTATGAGTTTAAGGAGAATGCGGGAGTCGCATATTGTTCCCGTAACCTGGCGCCATTTCATCCACCCAGTGCTAATTCTGTGCTTTACACTACGATCTATTTCGCTAACGCTTTGCACATTATATTATCGAAAGATATTAATATATCTTTCGATGTTAGATGGGTACGACCACACTCAGTACATCAACCTACCCGAAACTGTCCAAGGGGTTTGAACTTTTTGTCTTTAACCTGGCATATTATATCAACCCACCGTCTTTTTTTAGAAATCACGGCTTACGATGATATTGGTATGTATGGGTAGAGGACACCTAGACGAACAAAAAATGTTACGGAACATGGTACACCAAAGTGTCACGTTATCGAGATATTTACGAATTTATAAGGTACGGATCGACATACAAGTACAATGGCACATAAAAAATAGACCTTTTTACGTGTCTATAGGCGTTGATTATATTACTGTTTATTGAAAGAGAGTAGGTACATAACATACTACTAGGAGCAGGAGAAAACTATTCTTAGACATGACATAGCGTTTCATTGCGATGCGATGCGATTTTCTCGGCCTACATCGGGCAAGTCGCTACCATACATTGGAATTATAAAATTATCACTACTTGCAAATTAAATATATTTTAGTAATAGTTTACTTTTATGCACTAATTATAGCATTGTATTAGAGAAACAACACTATTATGCCTAAATGTATACCTTTTTTTATTATTCTTATTCTTCAACCTGGGAACGGCTATTTGGATACAATTAAGCGCCTATACACGTAATAAGTCTCTTTACCTTCAAATGTCTCGGTTACGTGACACTTTGGGGTACCGTGTTACTAGTAATTTTTTGTTCGTACCTATGTCGATCCATACACACCACTTTCATCGGGGGGGGCGATTTCGAAAACTTAACAAAATGGCGGGCTGGTTGATATGATACATCGGTTCTATCCCTTTTTTCCAATCAACCTTGAACCTAATGTATTAGCGATGAAGTTGAAATCTATTAAAGTTTGACAGATTGTAGTGGTTTGATGTGCCAGCGTCTGTACATTAGCATCATCCTCAGCCCGACTTCACCACGGATTAAGCAAAGATAGTATTGTCTTTTGTTGTGCCAATCTCCATGCACTCGTATGCCTTTCTATTTTTGTGAGGTTTGGAAATCAAATGAATCCTCCCGCTCTGGGCAGAGCTGTAGGGAGACTTCTACTGACTAATAACCACCCATGTTCCTTCTTCTTACTCCTTTGTGCCTAGGCTGCGGTATCTCTTTAAAACAACCCGCACCCCCGACGGGGTGATGCAAACATCTAAGCGGTCACCTCCTTTCTAGCAATATCATCTTTCACACCTTCTTCTTTTCTCTTTTTTTTCAATCCATCATGTATTCCTCTACTCTTGTCTCTAATACCCATCATTATTCGTATTCAACAGTTTCTTCCAACACGGTTATTTATTTCGATTTGATTCGATTTACACTTGTATTGATCCTTTGGTGCTCACGATGACACGTTTTTTATGCTCTTTCCAGGCTTTTCAAAATACTTTTTTTTTAAAGTCAGTAATCACTGTCCAGTTGAAAAAGCGCCGTTGCGGGCGAGTATCACTTCATTCGATACCTGAAGTTAAAAAAACATTATACAGTTTCATAATTTATATTGGTGTAAAGCAGTAATAAAAGTTTGCTAGAAAATCCTCGACAAAAAAATACATCGTTATTACGGCAAAAAATAAAAAAAAACGTCACCACAATAATTATGTTTAATATCATAATTTTTTTGCAATATCCTTATTAACGTACTAGACCAGTCGTTGCATCAAGTTTTTGCATAACCGGATCACCCGATAAGGCAACTTGAAAAGAAGGATCTTAAAAAAGATTATAAAGGTAATAACGATGGTTTATGAATTCTAAACCCAGAAACTTCGACTCGAAAATAACAGAAAATGGAAATGTTATTCTTTAAAACAGTGAAGAAATAAAGAACTATTTTCTTTTTTTTATTTCTTTCTTTAACAAAAAGGTTTAAGGTCCCAAAGTAATAAAGACTGAGTTTCAAATTATATTTTAAGAGGAAACATACTTTACATAGCAACAAAAAAAAACGGAAAACGGATTTTCCACGCGACGAAAAGTCGCAAAATTATCCAACACCTACCTACACAATAGGGGATCGGATTGGGTCAAAAATTATGATTCTTATAAGTCCGTCAGTTAGTTTATCGAAAAATATTGGATACGTGTTTTTTTGTTTTATCAAATTAATAAAACTTGACGGAGATAAAACGCCTCAAAGATCATGAGTGGGGGTTGTGACGTCATTTGTAGGTAAAAAAAATCTGACATGTGTCGTTTTCGAGAAGTTCATAAGTTCTCGAAGCACTGTATCGTCTTCATTTTATTTTTATGTGAAAAAAGAAAAAAATATGTGTTCAATATTTTTTGGAAATCTATCTGAAGGACTAATTATAATTCGTTTTTTTTGTCCATTCATGAATTTCTGGAATTGAAGGCGAAATTAATGGAAGGCGTAGTGAAGCATCGTATTGGATTTCATTAGCGATATAATACTCAGTCATACTGAGTTATTTTTTTGCTCATTTATACAACTTATTGTCCCGTAAGTAATAGGGGATCGGACAAAAAAATAATAATTAGTCCGTCAGATAGATTTAAAAAAAATATTGGACACGTATTTTTTCTTTTTTCACATAAACAAAAAATGAAGACCATACAATGCTTCGAAAACTCGTGAATTCCTCGACATTCACCAACAAATGACGTCACAACCCCTCACTCATGATCTTTGACGCGTCTTATCTTCGTCATTTTTTGATAAAAAAAATAAAATTTATTAATTTGATAAAACAAAAAACACGTATCCAATATTATTCGATAATCTAACTGACGGACTAATTAGAATCATATTTTTTTGACCCAGTCCGATCCCCTGTGTTGCGAATAAAGTAATAATTATTGTTCTATTTAAAACGATATAGCCCTAAGAGTTGACAAAGTAAAGACAGTACAGGCCCGAAGGACCTAAGAAGACGATTCCTGGCGGCTTTTCTTTATTTGACGATGGGAAGGGCACATTGCTCAGATAGGCGATGAGGTTCAATGGTTCTGGAGTAGCCACCACGTTACGGCTAGTACAGCGTTAGAAAGCTTCCTTGAATATGGACCGAAAAAAAAATACCGAACAATGTGGTTATAATAATTATTAAAATATATAATCTAGGACAAAGTTCACCAGTGGACGATTTTCAGCTGATAAATTATGATGACTTGATGGTGATGACAATGTGTACAGGACATTACATTTACATTAAACAAAGCTGCAACCCAAAAACAGGCATTTGATTACGTTGGTTTCTATTACACTAAAAACCAGAATCGATATTGTCTACATCAATATGTTTTAGGCTCTATCAAAAATGCACACAGGTGTAACAGAATTTAATGTGTAACCTAGTCCCACTATTCCGACTATCTCTAACCATTCTACAAAGGATAAAGTTTGTTATAGCCCTCTAGGTGGGATTTCCGGTACTCTTGTAAGTGTAAATGCACTCAGAGAAAATTTCGAAGCATCGAACTTCGAAGCCGGAACTAAAATTCGTAGTACACAAACGTTCATCCCTTTGCGGGATACGAATATTCTCTCAATTGCAGATAGCAAAAAACCTACTTCGTCATCGTCACTAGTTGTGTACTGTTAGAACTCTTTTGTTCTAGAATTGTTCTGTTGCACGTCTAAGTTTATAAAAAAAAATATTGTCTCCATACCAATCAATACAGCCAGTGAAAGGATGAAAATAAGTTCAAAAACTAAAATACGACTACAGAAAAATCGTGCTCTAAACAGTATGATATAAAAAAATATTCTCGTCAAACGTCTGTTAAATAAACAAGATCCACGTTATATTTTTTAATGTAATTAATAAATCAATAAATATCATAGAGATGTTCAGAGGATAGCCTTGGTCGTAACCAGCAGAGATGACCTTTGGCTATCTTGTGACACGCTGGACGTCATGTTCCAGGGTTCCAAGTTCCGGTTAGAGGAACAACCCGCCAAAGTTACGGCTGCACATCTGCGGGCTACAAGGAATCTATACTGAATCCGCCGTATGTGCTGGCATCGGATACCCCATATTGTTGGCCATATGTTGCCACGTGAGCCGAGCCGAGAACCGACGGTCGTCGGCGCGAACATCAGCCGACCTACACCCCTACGCTTCCAGCGTGGCACCTCGCTTCGGTCATCGCCAGGGCAGTACAGTGCATCCCGCAAGGGGGCAATAGGGAAGAATTTGTGAACGTGAACCTATCCACACCCCTAGCTGTAATTGTATTAATATATATTTTATGTAGACGTGGTTAGGTGGTATTATTTAATAACCTGCTCCACGTAAACCCTTTCCGTCATTACCCTAAAAAAGCGATACATTCTAACAGTGGTAAGGGATCATCAACTTTGGCCAAAGTGGTAAATGACCACAGCTATCCTCTGAATATAACTATGGTATGAAAGTGAACCCGTCGGGGCTGCGGGTTGTTCGTAAGAGATACCGCGGCCTCGGCACAAGGGCTAAGAAGGAACATGGGTGGTTTTTAGTGAGTAGAAGTCTGACACTCCCTTTCACTCTGCCCAGAGCGGGGGGAGGGGGGGGGGGTTGTTTGATGATTTCACACCCCGCAAAAAAAGGTATGAAAGTAAAACAATAATATTTCCTTGTTTGATACTTTTGGAGGGTGATATTTCAGTAGATGGGTTTTATTTTTTTTATTTCCCATTGATCCCAATTTATATACCTGCCTATAAAACATTTAAAACTCGTTAAACGATGCCGTTGGCATTATTTTTAATTGATCACTTTAGACACGGATGTCAGTGTCCTACTAGAAGAGCTCTATCTATTATATTTATATTACAGTTGCATAGCAACTTATTTTAAATTTGATGTCAATGACCTCTTAACTACATTTTCAATTTTTAATTTTACAGTGAAATAAAAACAAAATTTATTTAAATTGCAACATTTAATGCAGATAGATGACCTGCGGCGAGACAGCTTTTTTGAAAATGGATTAAATATTTTCTTTCTTAATCGGACATTTAATGCCACACAACGGTTGACAACCGTTGACCACAGGTCAAGAATGACATCGATATTAATATCTTATGTCTACACAATCAATTGATCCTTTTTTTCTGGGAGCCTGTTTCAATTATAATCTGCATTACAATTCGAGCAAGTCGAGCAGTATTCTCAGTTCGGTATTCTTTGTATAGATAAACCTCCATATTGTAACATTTTAACGGCATCGCCTCAGGTCGGAATCAGCTAAATAGCTTATAAATCAGAGTAAAACGCAAACAGTTTTATAAATTAACTGACCTTAGATACCAAATACTAGGTAACAAATTGGCAACATCGCACACGCTCGTCGCGTCAAAGCGACGATCGGGCGGCGCAACACAGTGACCTTTTTCTATTTCTTTTATGCGCAGGATGTTTTGCTATGATTGTCACTGTCGTAGTGAAAGAGTGAACGTGTGTGTATTTATTTTGTTTCCTTGTTTGCATTCTATCTTTTAGCGAAAAGATACATCGTGTTCAAACGGGGCAAAAACTTAAAAAATCATTTGCGACTAAACTACTGCTCCTATTTAATTGATTTAAAAAAAAACTATATGTACCAACCACTCTTAAAACATTGTGCTAGTGGTTGCTTTGAATAGTAAAAGGGTCATGGAGGTAGGTAATTTAAGTAAAGTTACAACCAGAAAAACTAGTATTTACAAAACCAGTTGTGCAAAATTTAGAACTTTGACCCCCAATATCTCCGTAGCTAGAGGGTTCCCAGGTATGGTCTAGAACAAAAAAAATGATCGCAGTGGTGGGGAAAACAAGTGCCCTTCGTTTGCGTTAAGGGTACTTTTACTCCCTTTATATACATTTATAAATAAATATATATATATATCTATACTAATATTATAAAGCTGAAGAGTTTGTTTGTTTGTTTGTTTGTTTGAACGCTAAGATCTCAGGATCTACTGGTTGGCCTTGAAAAAATCTTTTTGTGTTGAATAGTCCATTTATCGAGGAAGGCTTTAGGTTATATAACATTACGCTATGACCAATAAGAGTGGAGCATAAATGAAAAATGTTGCAAAAACGGGAAACGATATTCCTTATTGAGAGCTTCCGTTGCGTGCGCTACGAAAATGGTTTAAGTTATGCAAATATTATGTATGAAAGAAATGTTCCTCTTTAAAAGTTCTACAAAATAGTCCGCGCCAGCATATATCTATCTACTAAGATTGACTCACTGTAACCATTTTTTACTATCGAAATGTTAGGTTAAATAGAATTATTTTTTGCGAAGCTTATTTAACCCATATGGTGTTAATATATATCTAAATAAATATGTTTGTTAGAAAGGATATTTAATATAAAATATTTGTTCCTTTTACTCTATACAGTTTAAACAAATACCTTAGAAGATATCGCAATGTTAAAATGTACGCGCGACAAAATAATTACGCGGTCCGGCCGGCCGGCACTCGCGTCTCGATGTAGATACGAGTACGTGGAGATTCTGGCCTCCGGGAAATTCAAATTCAAAATATTTATGGCACCATAATATTAACAAGGTGATATTGTATATTGTTTTGTGAGCACTAGCGGCCCAGTGGTGGCGGCTCCGACTTACGAACAGTTGGTCGTGAAATAAATAAATCTACCAATCTGCACTGGGCCCGCGTGGTGGATTAGCCCATCCCACTCCTAGAGAGGAGGCCTGAGTCCCTGCAGTGGGAACAATATAGGCTGATGATGATGATGATCGTATATTTAACAGTTAGAGATAGGCACCTATAGTAATTCTCACTTTAATAATGTAATCTAAGGTTCTATCAAATACTATAGAGAGGAAAGATTAGTTTTTTGTTTGTTACGATTGAACTCAAAAATTACTCAGACGACTTGGAAAATTCTTTCCACATTAGAAAGCTAATTGAAAAAATATTACTATGTTGGATAGTCGATCTATCGAGGAAGGTTGTAAGTTACATATTATTGTGACGCAGACGAAGTTGCGTGGGTCAGCTAGTCCTACATTTACATATATATACTATAGCCATCAACGGGGCACAAATTCAGAATCCGTGTCTGTTACTGGAAAATTCCTCATGGAAAACCCTAATAACACTTTGCCTGAACTGGGAATCGAATCCAATACCTCATACACAGCAGTCTCGTTTGCAACAACGAGACCAACGTGGCCGTATTCTCAATTTGATATTTTATAAAGAAACCTCCATACTGCAACATACTGTAACGACATCTCCTCGGAAGTGACAATGAGTAGCGGTGATCCCAATCCGGTGTCTTCGTGCTAATAAGCATATTATGGTTCATCATTATCTGCCTAGCCTTTTCCCAACTATGTTAGGGTCGGCTTCCAGTCTAACCGGATGCAGCTGAAGACCAGTATTTTACATGGAGCGACTGCCTATCTGAACTCTACAACCCAGTTAGTACTGGGTAACTGAACTTTGGTAAGACTGGTTGTCAGACTTTCAGGTCACTGACTACCTGTAACGGCTGTTAAAGATCTTTATATGGCTGCCGGGATTGGTCCCGGCAGCCATATATAGATCTTTAGCAGTCGTCAGCTCAACGTGCTTTCCGAGACACGGAGGAAACTCGGTTTGTATTGGGCGGTCACCCACCCACAGACCAACCTAGGCAAGCGCGACTTAATTTAAAGATCGACCCAAGTGGCAGTCATTATTAAACCACGAGCTTCTCGCGTAATTAAGCGTATTATGGTTAATAGTTGATATTTTACCACCCAATTTGGACGTGGCTAAAACTTCAACGCCCCTAAATTAGGTCACGAAAGAAAAATACAAAAAAAAACATCTCTACCCTCAGTTTTCGCCTTTCTAGCTTTTTCTTTCTTTCAATAATACATTTTCTTAGAAATGTTTTGCCACGGAAAAAAGTGTAAATCTAGATTATTTTTTGTATTAAAGGCTAATGTGGGTACCTCGAAAAATAAGACGTAAAACAGATTACTACTTAATTTAAACCTTGATTTTTCCACTGGTAAAAACATCTAAGACTACCAGTTGTTTCGGTCAAGATTTTCATTTTATACAGCCAATCCTGTCTTCTTGCTGGTGGTCTACGGTGTTCCAACTGTGTAAAGGACTCTACAAAGCTGCAGGCTGTTTGTGTGTATGAGTTATGTTTGTAACCGCACCCACGTCGTAGGTGAATTTCCTGACGGAAATTTTCCGACTTTTTCCATCAGGAAAGCCTGAGTAGCAGCCACGGTGTACCCTGTTTATGGCAATAGGACCTAAACATAAATAACTGGTAAAATAAAATTAGGGTGTACTATAAGGGAGAGCAGCGGTTGCCCAGTGGTGTAGGCCCCGACTTACGAACAGAAGGTCGTGGGTTCGAACTCAGGCAGGCGCATTACTTTGTGTAAATTATTTCATCACCGCTGCTCTCAAAACGGTGAAGGAAAACATCGTGAGGAAACCAGCATGCCTTAGAACCAAACAATTTGAAGATTGTGATATCTGCCCGCACTGGGCCCGCGTGGTGAATTATAGCCCATCCCTCTCCTAGAGAAGTAGGAACATTATTGGCTGATGATGCGGTTGATTATGTACTATTAGGTACATCTCTGCCTAACCTTTCAGGAATTACAAGCGTCATGTTACGTCAAAAATATTTTTTTCCACCTCTGCGTCGAATACCTAGGTGTGTTGTAGTAATGGCTTGCATGCGAACCTCGGTGGGGTAGACACGCAGTGCGCTACGAACTTGCGTGTGCCTAATGCTTGCATTTAGGTTGCAACCGGGTCAAAGATGGATTTTATATGAGGTAGGTAATTATACTCTTTGCTATTTTTTTTTCTCTGTTGTGCTTCATGACATGACAATATTGTTACTCACTTTGGTATTATTATGGGTGGTTTTAAATGGGGATTAAATGGGTGTTATGAAGAAATTTAAGTAAGTTTTAGACTACCGAATTAATTAGTATGTAACTTCGCCTTTAGAAAAAAAAAAGCACAATTTAAATTCTATTTTCATTTTATAATTTAATGTTCAAATGAACCCCGCCTGCTTCCAAGTTTTGTTAAATTTAAAATGTGCTTGTTGTTTGTTTTTCAGTTTTTTCAGTCGGTATTTTTTAGCTTTTTAAAATTTTTTTTTATTTCCAACTTTTTAGTTCTTTTGGGTTTGTTCTTTCGTTGGTCGCGTAAAATTCTTCGTAGATAATTTAACTTTTGTGTTTGTGTATAGGATTTGACACTGAATTTATTTTAAACATATAAGTGACATATATTTTTGTAATCTCCTTTTAAAACCCTTCATTTTGATACCCTACTCGATTGTAATGGAAAACTTTTTTTTTTTTTAAACTGCGATATGGCCCCCAAAATCCACAATTTTTCTTTGTTTTTTAACTTTAATGTAGCCAGTGGCACTTGCGCCATCAAGACGAATCTAACGATGTATATTATTTACGTAGTCGCTACTCGCAAATCGCGTAGCTACTACCCCTCTGGCGCCCAATAAATCAGTGCGGTAGGGTGAATTGTCAGTGGCGTGTCTTTAGGGATTCCAGGTCTTCATCAAATTCCTCGAAGGCCTTGTTCCCTATTAAAGGAGAGTTCTTATCTCCCTCATTTCACAGGGAACTACCCAACTCTAGAACAAGCTTCTACGTTCCATTGCACAACTTATTTGTTTGTTTACTTTAAAACAGCCTTATTACTAACACTGCATAAATACGTAAACACGCGTCGATGTTCCGCTCTATCGCTTCTAGTAATTACAGAGCAAACACCAGCACATGACTTCATAGAACTTTTTTTTAGATCGATAATAAATTACACGCCTTTGCATAAATAAAATATGTAATTAAACTAATTAATTATTTTTTTAAAGACAGTTTCGACCTGAAATGTATGCATAGGTAAGTGAAATAACTGAACGAAAGAATTACGTCTTACGCATCAGTAACGATCTATTTATTTACACCTGCCTGCTATTCTATTAGAGTTAGATGCTCATTTAGTAATTTCTTCGTTCTAAACATACTCTAGTACTTGCGTAAATATCCGTAATTCGAGTTCAAGAATGCTGACATAAAAATATAAAAGTAACTTAGACATTGTCAAGTGAACATTCAAGTTCTTACAATAACTATAATATAAAAAGCTGGTAAGGACGATTTAAATCTGAATAATGTAAAAATATGCAGAGCACGGTAGTTAAGACAAGAGAAAACCCTCACTATATACCTCAAAGACCTTACATTATAGCAAATAGCTCATCTACCTCATCTTCCTGTCCTATTTCGAATTACATTGGGGTAGGCTTCCAGTGTAACCGCATGCAAAAACTAATTAGTTCGTCAGATAGATTATCGGAAAATATTGAACAACATAATCATTTTTTCTTTTTTCACGTAAACAAAAAATGTAGACAAACCAGTGCCTCGAAAACTCGTGTGACGTCACATCGCACTACATTTTCTACCACGTTGTGACGCGTTTTATCTTCGTCAATTTTCATTAATTTGATAAAACAAAATACACGTATCGTATATAATATTTTTCGATAATCTGACTGACGGACTAAACATAATCGTATTTTTTTTGTCGGGAAACATCCCTATTGTATATGGATTGACTGCCTTTCTTACCTCCGCAACCCAGTTAGAACTGGGTAATACAAAACCTATTGGTAAGACTGGTTGTCCGACTTTCAGGTCACCGATCAAATACACAGGTCAAAGATCAAATGACAGCTGGGACCGGGCTTAACGTGCTTTCCGAGGCACGGTGGAAACTCGGTGTATAAAGGGCAAACACATGGATCCGCACCCATTATCAATTTATGTGGTAATTATAACAAACTACGAACTAGAACTCTACAATCAGCTGTTGTATTAAAACAAACATGGCAAATCTTCAACTACCAAAACTATATAAAACACTTAAAAGTCATAGTTTATTATACAAGCTTATTATTTTGTTTACTGTCAACATTAAGGGGTCATTGTAGTCATAATTACGCATACCTTTTACCACGGGACCCACCTTGAAACCATTTAAAAAAAATCTGTTCCGTTTTGTGTTCAAATAAATCTCCAAAATGCAATCGCGTAACAACTTTAGTACGATTTCGAAATCCGTCTTCAGTGGACTACTACTTATATGTATACGCCCCAACAAAATAAATGGGCAAATCATTACACAGTACGTCTAACCAAAGATATCCCAGCAAATAAACACTGATTAGAAGTAATTTTGTTTTGAACTAAAATAATATTGTCCATATTTTGGTAGTCTGAATTATTTCTACAAGTCTGTCCATCTATTTAAATGGGTCCTTATATTGATGACGATGACCCCTCAAAACGTTCAGTGTAACAAAAACTAAGGTTGTATACTGACATAGTAGATAAGAGATTCGCACCACCCTGAGCCAACGGAGATGGTCGTGCGCAGTTCCCATGGTGCCTGGCAAGCGCGCACGTCCGCAACCATTATCAATTAGGCGGCGCGCGCGCGTGCGGCCTGTCATTACTGCCAGTGCACGACCACGCACAAGGATGCGTATAGCCATAATGCACCAGGAACTCGGAACCGAGTGACTTTAGTTACAAATTTATTATAAACTAGCTGATGCCCGCAGCTACGCCCGCGTGGATGTCGATCAAATTATATGCTAAAATCTTCCTCGAGAACCAATTTATCCATTGGTGAAAACATCATGAAAATCGATGCAGAAGTTTTTGAGTTTATCGTTTATCAGATGACAGACAGACGCGGCGCGGCGGGGGACTTTGTTTTATAATGTTATGTACATTATCATTCTCTTGCCCATGTCTCAATTAATTTGGGATCGGCGCAACATATTGTCTTCTTCTTCAATTCTGTATTACTAGTCTCACCAGACCCATCCTTTCTTGCCATATCATGTTTACACAGACTATCCATCGTATATTTAGTCTTCCTCTACTTTTTTACCTCTTATAAAACGTGTGCAGCATATATTGTTGTTGTGAATCTGTAGAACTTAAATTGTAAAACAAGTGAAAGCATTTTCTGTTACTTTACGGAAATATAGGCATGACGTCACAAGGATATTTCAACGTATTTACCGTTTTAAAATACAAGAACTTAGATTAATGTACACTTTTATCTGAAGGCTGTACCAAAATATTTTTCATGTAAGCAGCAAGCCTACGGCGTTGAAACCAATTAGGTTTCGCACCTTTAACGGACATCAGCTGATTTCTTACAACAGGAACGTCGTAGGTTTAAACAAATACAGCCGTAACAAAACCCTAACCGAGTTCAGAGCCTCACACACGAAGCATAGTTTGCTCTCTCGCTGTCAAGACGTTGGATGCAAATGGCAAGATCGCGAGATACCGTGCGACCCGCATGCATTCAGCCAGAAACGTGTGCGGTGGCCCTTACAGGGTTTAAGCGACCATCTGATATGATGTCTAAACCATTTAAATTAAAACATTTTTATAAGACATTTAAATTTTAGAAATATATTTATAATGGAAACGAATTAGCATATTTATGAGCTTTCAAATTTATAAGTAGCATCTGCACCAGCTACTTAAAATAAATTAGTGGACTGATTTAGTCTGATAAATACAAGTTTGTATCATTTTCAACAATAGAATGACTTGACTTCAGGGAAAGTTTTTTTTTGTCTTTTGATAATTTTCAGGGATACACTGACAAACTGACCACTTTATAATATTATGTGTATAGATTGATTTGCCAGTTATTGAATGTAATTTCGGGAATATCCTGAATGAGGCTGGCACAAGAAAAGAGAACCTAGTGATTATGACGATTATTATTTTATTTATTTATTTTCTTGCATACAATTTACATTTTTAAATGTTTCATAATAATATAAAACTTATAAAAAACATTTTAAAATATAAAAGATAGTCGTCCACCGGTGACGGGAGCAGGGTTAGAGCTACCGGTGGTTAGGCTTATTATTATTATGATTATGATCTCACCCACCAGCAGTGGATGAGACCGGGGTGTGGCTGATTCTTCTTCTTCTTTTCGAGTCAACAACTCAAATTTTGTCCGACAAGTACTTAGCAACCTGGACAGCTCTTTTATTTGATTCGTTTAAGTCCTTGAACGTACAATAAGTTGGGAATGATGGGTAAGCATAATTTAGTAATGAACTTCAAAACAAACGTAAGACTAAAGATTCTCACTTACAAACGCAACGTAAGCTACAAAATTTTTAATTAGTCGATTGTGTTTCAAAATGATTATATATAGGCCGCCATACAATTACATACAGTCAATCATACACGCGTTGTATGGAACAAGCTAACGTGACAAGCAGAGCAAACAGGACCAACGTTACCACGTAAAACTAATACTATACGTTTAAAATAATGGTTGTATAACGTGTGTATGACACACGCAAGTCTAACATTCGGTATAAAAGTTGCACCTATTTTTTATTACGTGCCAACTGCATTTGAATAAGAAGGCTTAAGGCCTTGTTAATTAAAATGCAGTAGGTTTCTGTATTCAATGTCTTTTATTCATCACTTCATCAGTCAATTTTGAAATAAGACTCATTGGTCTTGTGGTCCCACAGGCGCATTTGCTGAACTATAGGTCCAGACTTCGATATCCGGGTCGGGTTGCGTTTTAGATAATTTATCACCAGCAGCTCGGTGTCTGTTTAACATGAGACCACACCACTGTAAAGGGTGTAAAAGTACCCTTAACGCAAACGAAAGGCACTTGTTCTCCCCACCACTGCGATCATCTTTTTGGTTCTAGACCATACCTGGGAACCCCTTAGTTACGGAGATATTGGGGGTCAAAATTCCAAATTATGCACAGCTGTTTTTGTAAATACCAGTTTTTCAGGTTATACCTTAACCTAAATTACTTCCATAGCCCCTTTACTATTCAAAGCATTCACTAGCACAATGTTTCAAGAGTGCAACATTGAGTTTTACTGTAAAATGTGATTTTTGACCCCAAAAAAAAGCAAAAATTTTTGCTTAGGGGTACTTAGTTTGATGTATAGAATGCTTGGTTGACGCAGCATGTTTTATCCATCAGAATAACTATTCGTAATCAGACTTCTCCGGGATCCGAACAAGTTTATCTCACGTTACGATGCAAACGTTAATTAAATTGCTCGCAAATTAAAGAGGCTAAGCATGATCTGAGGATATTCTAAAACGCAGTTGTCTCATTGTTATTATACATTTGTAAAACAGCTAACTAGTACTGATAATATCAATGTCAAACGAGAAAAGCGTGAGAGCCTGCAACGCGTTGTGGGCATAACTGACACAAAGAAAATACTTGCAGAAGTTAGCCTTGGAAAAATTCTGTGTGTGAGGCAAAACGATTTGATTGATTTTTTTGATTTCGATTTTTTTTTTTTTCGATTTGATTTTATTCGATTTTCGATTTGTTTTTTTTTTATTTTGATTTTTGGTTTTTGATTGGCCTGTTGGTCTAGTGGTTAGTGACCCTAACTGCTATGCCGGAGGTCGTGGGTTCGATTCCCACCCAGGACAAATGTTTGTGTGATGAGCACGATCATTTGTTCTGTGTCTGGGTGTAATTTATCTATAATATGTATGTATTTAGAAATATATAAGTATGTTTATCAGTTGTCTAGTACCCATAACACAAGCTCTGCTTAGCTTGGGACTAGATGGCGTTGTGTGATAGTTGTGGAATATTATTATTATTATTATTATTTCAAACCGCTATGAAATAGAATTGATTAAGTAAAGTGACATCTACAAAAATCAGGTTTAAATAAGGTCAGGCTGATGTGATAGGTTCTCAAAACAAAAGAGCATTTAATGCTTCTATGAGATGTGTTTTGATTGACAGCTTCGTATTCAAAGTCCAGTAGATTCATAGTAAAGATATATTATATAAATTAGGAATATTTAGTAAGATATTTATTTTGAACATTAGAAAATATAAAATTAATAGCCCACATGTTTGGAACACAGTGTCCAAGCTACCGATTTACCTATTTTATTATAGTCATCGATAATGATGAGTATTAGATACGATATTGTTTAAAAAAAGTGAACCTTCTGCAAAAACTTTCTTTTCGCAAAATTTACGTCCACATTTTACGATGTACGTGTTTTATAGTTTTATGTGTTAATAATCTTTGACTTCGAATAAGGAAGGATGTACAGGCATGCTTGAGACAAAAATACCTAGAAATCAGATTTGTATGAGACCCCAAACATGGGAGAGAAAAGCCCTAGAACACTTACAATTTTAGACTATTGTTTTTCAAATAGTTGTTGGGTGTCATTGTCGTAAGCGTCGTTATAGAAACCACAGGATATGAAGAATAACAAATGAAATATTTATGTGTCTTACCTTAATTGGTATACCGTGCCGTGTGTGTATGATAAGATTGTTTATACCGATGCCTCGCGGAATTTATTATTTCAGTGTACCCCGCTCAAACTCAATTGTAAAGGACTAATAGAGCTTGATTGTTGCATTATGGTCTGCTACAAAAGGTACCCTTACATAAATATGCAGGGTGGAAACGGATATTTCACAAAGCCGTCATCTGAGCATTCTGTTCTTCAAACTCCGCAAATACATATTATTACTGAGAAACGACTTACCAACCTATCAACCCTAGTTGAATTGAATCGAAGTGCGGCTTCTAATCTTTTGTTAAATAAATTAAGTAGGTAGTACATTACGTTATACCTAACATTTTTAAGTTAAATGTCTGTTTATGGTTTAAGCTTCCATAAACTAATTATTTCCATTGGCCATCAAACAAACTAATGAGTGCTTGCAATAACGTTGTATTACCCAAAGGACTGTGTACTAAGTTATTCAATTTTACAAAACCAATAAAACACACACGTGTGTATCAAAAGTTATGTTTAACCAAGAATTAACAACTTTCTGTATGCAACAAATATTGATTTGTACCATGTAATGTACAAATAAATATTTGCCTCATGGCTGTTTGGAGCAATTTTCCTGAAAAATGCTGGGAATCTAGTGCCCGTCGCTAGTTTTCCACTGAACCAGGAACGAAGGGTTTGCTTATGTAAAAAAGGCATACACGTCGTGTCAATGCGTCATGGGCCAGCTGATTATCTTTTCGCGGCCCCAATGTTGGTCCCCGGAAAAAGTTGTTTCGCTCCGTGGTTTGCAATCACAAGCTTCAATATGACCACAGGTATAATGTTATTATTATCACTATCAGTACATATTATAATACTAAGTCCTCGTCCGCGTCTGTCTGTTCGCGATAAACTTAAAAACGACTGCACCGATTTTCGTGCTGTTTTTTTTTTCGAAATTCAACTCAAATGGGACTTAAATAGGGGATGAAGTTTGTTGGGATATTTTTCGACACCCAAGCGGGTTTCGTCTCGGAAGTTAAATATGTTATGTATCTGCAAACTCTTTGATTATACAGCACTTTAATAGTAACCACTTCCCATCATTTGACGGCACGGTTGGCGCAGTTGCTCAAGCAATGGACTGCTGCGCTGCGTGTCGCGGGTTCGATTCCCGCACGGAACAAATATTTGTATGACCTACAGATAGTTGTTCTGGGTCTGGGTATTTGTGTATGTGAGTTTAATTGTTTGTGAACGCACCCACGATACAGGAGAAATTCCTAGTGTGGGGCAACGTTTATTAAAAAAGAAAGAAAGAAAGATTTACTTCGAGACTTCTACCATCCTTATTTAATAGTAATAAATTCCAAACCTTACTGACGTATTGAAAAGCACTGTTATATCGTACTTACGTATAAGTTTACGTAAAAAAGATGTTTTCTTTGTGGGGTTGGGAAATAATCAAATAACCCCTCCCGCTCTTGGGCAGAGCGAAAGGGAGTGTCAGACTTCTACTGACTAAAAACCACCCATGTTCCTTCTTAGCCCTATATGTCAAAGCCGCGGTATCTCTTACAACATCCCGCAGCCCCGACGGTAAAACGATGACCTTACACACAATTAGATAACACAAAACAACTGTTACAATTAGGGTATACAAAACGGAGAGAACAACAACAGAGGAGCTCGTGGCTTAACAAGAACTGCCACTCTGGTCGATCTTTAGTTTAAGCTGCGCTTGTCTAGGTCGATCTGTGGATGGGTGACCGCCCATTACATACCGAGTTTCCTCCGTGCCTCGGAAAGCACGTTAAGCTGTTGGTCCCGGGTGCCATATATAGATCTTTGGCAGTCGTTACGGGTAGTCAGTGACCTGAAAGTCTGAGTCCAGTCTTACCAAAGGGTATAGTATTACCTAGTATTAACTGGGTTGTGGAGGTCAGATAGGCAGTCGCTCCATGTAAAATACTGGTATTCAGCTGCATCCGGTTAGACTGGAAGCCGACCCCAATATAGTTGGGAAAAGGCTAGGCAGATGATGATGATGATGAAAACCCTGTTTCTGTTTCCCGGAAAAAAACCGGTTTTACTTAGGGACTGTAACCCGGTTCCGCATATAATAACAATATACATTTTAATAAGCCGCACTTAAAAGTTGTAACTACTTCAGGTCTGTTCGTAGTATTATAAGGCAGCTGATAACATTATTAAAGCGAGCAAAAGTGAGTCTATTTATTAATAAAAACACTAAATAAAGCTCTGTTTAAAGCTCATTATTAATATTCTTGTTAGCTCTCGAACAAAGGTTCGAGGGAAATAGTAATTCTTTTGCGAAAGCTTCTTACATGTGTTGTTAAAGCATCTACTTATACCGCCATACTTGATTATATGAGTGTTACCTTTTATTATTTTAATATTCGCTACTATTCCGATTAACACAATGTAGGTGTTAGTCGAATTCACATTGCGTTGTCCGACGCAAAATTTCACACCAACCAATCGATCTGTGATAATATCTACCCGGTACCAAAATAGGTACAACAGCTTAGTACGTAGTAGGTACTTTTAGTAACACTACAATTTGTCAACAGGCATCCAAGTCAAAGAATTCTGGTATACTTATCTAAAAATATGAAGCATTTCTACGACTTACTTCCCTAATCGAAATATGAAAGTTGATGATTTTTATTGCAAACACATTTTTTCTAAAATAATAACATTTCTAAAGTTAACAAAACACAACACATAGGACCTATTTTGAGTCTTGTAAAGCCCTAGGAGGTTTACGGTTCTACTTAAGACACAACATTTACATTGGTGTACATAAACAAATAGGCTACCGAGGAGACCTTACCTTATTTATACGTTTTATTCATGAACAAAAATTTATGTTTTAAAAAATACATAAACAAAGTTATTGAACATAAAAATAGATTATTACCTACATAAAAAAGAGGTCATTAACCACTTGTGAATTCTAACAGAATTGAAAATAAAAGGAGAAATAGAATTGTTAATAATAATTGCCCATTCGCAAAGATAATGTTGTTCACGGCGAAGAATGGACAAGAAACACAAGTCTTTTAAAAAGTACACAATCATAAAAGTGCATACTGCTAAAAGTCCAGAAAATAAGATTCCCTAATCCAGTGCATCCGCACTCGTAGTTCTTGCTCGCATCCGAAAGCGGCGCGTGGTCGTGCAAGCTGCGCCAGCGCAGAGCTGCGTCGTGAGAGCGCGCCAGATAAGTGCGAGGTCGCGGCGCGTCACGAGCGGGCCTACCGACGCTAACAATAACGATAGTACCATGGCTTAGGCTCTGGGGAGTTTAAAATTAGAGGATTAGAGTTTAGACAAACTAGAAAATTAATGAACATGAATGATTTATTTTTTTTGTTATGATTTTGACATTTGAAAAGTTCTGTCAGAAATCTGGACATTTCATTTTTATTCTTAATATTTAACTTTCTTCTTTTTCAATAGGTTTACATACGATTTCAAAATTAAATGACAGTGCAGTACAAATCCAGACAGACAAATAACTAAAAATACGGGAGGACAGTAACGCGCTAACAACAACGATATCCCCATAGCATGTGGTATGCGGAACTATGGATAAAAGTTCATTAGAGGATTAATCGGTTTCAGGGCTAAAAAACGGCAGCAGCAGAGCAGCGGTGGCCCAGTGGTGGCGGCCCCGACTTACGAACAGTAGGTCGTGGGTTCGAACCCAGGCAGGCACATTACTTTGTGTAATTTATTTCATCACTGCTGCTCTTAAAACGGTGAAGGAAAACATCGTGAGAAAACTGGCATGTCTTAGAACCAATAAAAAAAAATCGAAGACATGTGACATCTACCAATCCGCACTGGGCCCGCGTGGTAGATTATCGCTAATTCCCTTTCAAAGCGAGGAGGCCTGTGTCCTAGCAGTAGGAACATTATTAGGCGTATAATTTGACGACACGATTGCCGCAGTGGCTCAGGCATTGGACTGCTGTGCTGCGTGTCGCGGGTTCGATTCCCGCACGGAACAAATGTTTGTATGGCCTCCAGATAGTTTGGTTCGGGTCTGGGTACTTGTGTATGTGTGTTTAAATGTTTGTGAACGCACCCACGACACAGGGGTAATTCCTAGTGTGGGGCAACGTTTTTTTTTTTAAATATAAAAAAAAAAAATAGGCTGTTGATGATGATGATGAGGGTTAAAAACTACATGCTTAGAATAATGATTTTTATATTCGGAAAGATGAAAAACGGAAACTTTACAAAAAAAATACTTTACGTTTACCATTTAACATTTTTCAGCTCCTTAAAAAAACCTAGAACAAAAAAGATCAAATTCAAACGCAGTACTAAAAAACCGGTCATGTCTGGACCAATATGGACAGATGGTAACTCTATTCAGACACTAACAAAAACGATAGAATAGCACTGAACAGGGTACAGAGAAAGAACAGCTTATAATTAGCGGGTTTAATCAACACAGGGTCACAAAATTAACAGTAAGTAATTAGAAAACCGAAGTAACTGATATTGTTTGTTTTGCTCAGAAACAATTCCAGAAGAGCTTTATGGAGATCCATCAAGGTATCCTGTGCTCCCGTCGGGGCTGTGGGTTGTTCGAAAGAGATACCGCGGCCTTGGCACAAAAGGCTAAGATGGAACATGGTTCGTTTTTTGTCAGAAGAAGTCTGACTGACACTCACACTGCCCAGAGCGGGAGGAGTCATTTAAATGTTGCTTTTAATCATTAATTCTTCGTCCCCGTTATACTTCATCATAGTTTCCCGCTTATTTCCATCCTCAACTTACAGCTCTTATGATATTAACTGCCTCGGTGTTTAGTGGTCGCAAGCACGACTGCGGAACTGCTTGCCTGGGTTCAATTCCCCCGTCGCGCAAAGTAATACCTATTGGGTCACATTTCTCTAGTTACGTTCATGTAAGCGGACGCATTGATGGCAATACGCTCGCTTCCAACTCCGGTAATTAACCTATAGGGTGAGAAATTAGTTCACTCAGTCTATGTACGATCAGTTTGCAAGATAAATGTAAAGTTCTCCAATGTCACGACCGAGGATACTGAATAACTTTATATTTAAACTAACGGTCTTGGCAGACGTCGTCCTGCCCGGACAGCAGCGCCACCTACCGGGTCCAATTGTAAATCTAAACCATTCTCGAATCTACTTGAACACACACGAAAATTTTCATCAAAATCGGTCCAGCCGTTTAGGAGGAGTTCCGTGACAAACACGTACAGAAGAAATAAATATAAAAGAAGAAGATATATTATGAGCCACTAGGATACACAACGAAGGTAGGTACTGTCGAGGTTTTGTATTGACGGCTTGTCAATCGACCTTCGCGAATATTTAAGTAATTGATTATGGAGAGACAAACACTGGTTTGAATGTGTAATAGAGAAGACTAGAAAGTTAGCCCGGATTGCTGAAGCTTCAGTCTAAATAGGAAAAAAGTAGACTGCTATGGGAATAATTTACTGTAATATGAATTTGATTGCTGGGCAAAAGTCTCGTTGAGATGGTTAAAGAAAGATGGACGGCAGAACAAAAGAGGTTGCCGAAAGATGGACGGCAGAACCAATGCCGTCACAGAAAGAGGTGGCGAGACGTTGTGGAAGCGTACCACAAGGGTTGGTTCGAGGAAGTACGAAAAAAGAGCACATGGTAAGGATTGAGGGAGGCCTTTGCACAGCAGCGGGACATACAAGCCTATTGAAAATAAATATAATTAAATAAAAAACGCCATTTATTATAGCAGATAAGTAGGTCCCGGTTATTATTTTCTACCTAAAACGGTTAAACTCAACCTAGCTCGACTAAACTTGTAATTAGCGGATTTAATAATTATAGAGATATCATTCGTATTTTAGGGGCTTTGATTAGGGTTTTCAGGGTATCGTGAGGGATCTTTACAGGTAGACAGACAACAGTTAGTGAAGGTTACGATAGGACGTGACTGCCATTTTGAAAACCAAGCTGAGCATTATAAATCAATACAACAAAATTCTCAAAAATCTCACCTGTTTATCTGCCTAGCCTTTTACCAACTATGATGGGGTTGACCTCAAGCCTAACCAAATGCAGCTTGATACCAACATTTTAGATGTAGCGACTGCCTATCTGCGGGTCTAAAATGGCCGCTTTATCAGAATCCCCGCAGAATCTTAGTATGAATCACGTTAAAAACAAATTCTTAAAATGGGCTTTATGCCTATAACTATAAAGTAATTTTAAAACTTTTAATATTACGATTCTGCTAAAGCGGTCATTTTAGACCCCCTGATCTCCGCAACACAGTTAGTACTGGGCAATAATTATGATTCACTTAGGTTTCACTGCCTGTTCCAACTGTCGAAGATCTACCAATGACAGCCGGACCAACGGCTTAACATGCTCTCTGTTTGAAACTCGGTACGTAATAGAAGGTCACCAATCCACAAACCGACCCGGGCAAGCGCGGCTTAACCTAAAAATCTAAAAATGCAACGTTTAAGTCTTCATAAAACATAATTAGCCCTGAATTCAATAAATTCAAAGCTCCTTTCCCTAGCGATTCCCGATGAAAAATTTCATTACAAAAAGAGTAATTTGTCTAATAAAAAAAAATTCATTCGCCAGGTCCCATGCCGTTCCCACAGATATCTAGAATGCAGAGTGGTGCATAGTTTTCAATTAGAAGGTAGGAAAGCAGTTGTACACAATGGACAATTACTAGTGTTTGTAAAAACGTCAGTCCATCCGTCCGCCCGTCCGTCTGTCGACGACATTTTACATCTAAATTGGAGGGTAATTTGCGAACCTTTCCTCGATGACAATTTCGTAATTAGCCCGGACTTGTTTATTTTCTTCGTCAGTTTTATTCGCTTCCTCTTTTTGATGAGAGGAAAAACTTGAATTGCAATTCCAGAATCAGCCCTTAGCAAGAAAAGAATAAATTGAGCATCATTACATTTAAGTTAGCAGCTATAGATCGATCAATATCAATACTTAGAATGTTCACCACGATCGTCAAATATTGTCGTGCAAAGGATATAACATAATCAAACGGCAGAACATTGTAACTTACTTACATATGGTTTAATTAAACTTTGCAAGCCAATAATCGATCATTTCGTTGTTGCGCACGTATGGACTGGTGATACCTATTACGCGCTGTCACACAATAGCAACTCTGATCCTTGAATAATAGATTACGAGTCGTAGAAAATTACTAACAATTAGACATTCTTCGCGTTTTTTGGCCCCTTCATTAATTCAGCTGTTTTGCAATTGGCGCTGGAGCCTTACCAAAGCTACTATCGAGGGTAAGATACTTGTGACTTGTATATGTAGGGCCTTAGGTCAGTTTTTGTCGTCTAATGCTCTTTACATTAGACGACAAAAACTGACCAAGTGCAAGTCGAACTGGCACAGGAAGGGTTCCGTACAATTGTAGTAGATTTTGAGAGATTTTCTATGTTATTTTAGCACCATAGACTACATATAGGTTTTCCTGTAATCTTTAATTGGGCTCAGTAGTTTCGGCGATAGGGGGGGGAATGGTCGGTCGGAGAGATAGACCGACATACACACGAGTGATCCTATAAGGGTTTCGTTTTTTCCTTTTGAGGTACGGAACCCTGAAAATTATTTATTTAGACCTCCAATGACGCTTCCATAACCTAGGTTAATTATAAAAGACGTGTGCAACTAAAGGTCATATTTTTTCACGTTAATTCGCAATTATGCGTGAGTGGCTCTGCTTATACAGCAGCAATTAAAAGAATTAGACCTATTACGTTTAATGTACACGCTAAAGATTATGATAATAAAAATGTTTCCGTTCACTTGAGCGTTAAAGTTACCGACATGGCTTACAGAATACTAACCTATGTATCTTTTAATAATACTGCTTAAGTGAATGCAATATCCTTTCTTATAATGTAACCTATCAAATTAAATGGAATCGGATGCCTGGTATGAATGGAGGCTTCATGTGAAATTTGCAACATGAGTCGGTCGTATCAGGGGCTGTTCGATTGGAAATCAATACAGACCCATAGAAAGTTCTGTTGTGGCCAATCACCATAAAATTTGTCATTCGAATCTTCAGACCTAAGTGTCCATCGCGTGCGACGATGGCGCACCATATAGACATTTAAGCTTGCGTTGGAGTTGTCGTTCACAATTGAATCCATTGCTGGTGATACATGAAGGGTGTTTTGTAAGGGTAAGTTCTGTCGTCAATGTATGGTAAAAGAGTGAATTTAAAAGTTTGTCTTTGATTTCAATTTATAGTGTCGCATACTATGCCGCATTGGTACCATGAATCGATTGTCCACTGCAGTTACGACCTCGACCACCTAGTAAGCACGCAATCGTCTCGTTCAGGACCGACTAATGATTACAAGTACATTTTTGACGTGACGCAAACGTTTACGCGGCCATTTTCAGTGCGTTTATGTGTAATCAAATGTGTTACTTAGTTGTTTAGAACTTTACTAGGAATAACGTGACGTGTGACATCGAGGATATCTGATAAGCACTGACACACGCATCAGAGAAGTCAAGGACTCAAACAAAAAACATTACCCTTCCTTGCAGGGTAATAAAGGAAGTACTTAAGTAGTAAGAAAAGTCGAACATGTCTGTAACTTCAACATAATATGGTTGTTAACAAAAAAAATCTAATTAGTCCGTCATACAGGGTGTAAATTAACCCTTCACACATAATATGTCAACCAAGCATTCTGTACCTCAAACCAAGTACCCCTACGAAAAAATTTTAACTGGGAATCGACTTTTTTTTGGGTCAAAAATCTCATTTTACGGTAAAACTCAAAAGTAGCACTCTTAAAACATAGTGCTAGTAGAAGGGTCATGGAGGTAATTTAAGTAAAGTTATAACCTGAAAAACTAATATTTACAAAAACAGCTGTGCAAAATTTGGAAGTTTGACCCCCAATATCTAGTAACTAGGGGGTTCCCAGGTATGGTCTAGAACAAAAAAATGATCGCAGTGGTGGGGAGAACAAGTACCATTTGTTTGCGTTAAGGGTACTTTTACACCCTATAGAGATTACAAAAAAATATTGGATACGTATTTTTTTCATTTTTTTACGTAAACAAACAATGAAGATACAATGCTTTGAAAACTCGTGTGACGTCATCATCATCATCATCATCATTTCAGCCGAAAGACGTCCACTGCTGGACATAGGCCTCCTCTAAGTGTCGCCACACTCTAAGACATTAGTATGACATTTTTTAGCGGTCAGTGACGTCACCCCCACTCAAATCTTTGATGCGTTTTATCTTCGTCAATTTTTATTCATTTGATAAAACAAAAAAATACGTATTCAATATTTTCCGATAATCTAACAGACGGACTAATTAGAATCACATTTTTTTAATTCAGTAAACATCGCTATTAGACAAATCGATTATTAGTCACATTTCATTTTTTTTGATAATATGTTTAAAATTACGTAACAACATCACGCCTGTAATCTCCACAGGTTTTGGCAGAGGTGTAGGTACCCATTAGTACACCCACATTTCGCCAGTTAGGTTAAGTCTCATGTCATAGGGATGTTTACTGACTTCAAAAAATGTGATTCTAATTAGTCCGTCTGTTCGATTATCGAAAAATGTTGGATACGTATTTTTCGTTTTATCAAATCAATAAAAATTGACGAAGATAAAACGCGTCAAAGATTTGAGTGGGAGTTGGTGACGTCACTGACCGGTAAAGAATGTCATACTCATGTCTTAGAGTATGACGTATGACGTTCTTTAGCGGTCAAAAATATTGGATACGTATTTTTTGTTTTATCAAATCAATAAAAATTGACGAAGATAAAACGCGTCAAAGATTTGAATGAGAGTTGGTGACGTCGCTGACCGCTAAAAAATGTCATACTCATGTCTTAGACTATGACGTCACACGAGTTTTCAAAGCACTGTATCGTCTCCATTGTTTGTTTACGTAAAAAAAGAAAAAATACGTGTCCTATATTTTTTGGTAATCCATCTGATGGACTAATTCGATTTTTTTTGTAAACTACCCTATTGGGGGCAAGCCTATTGCCACCAACCGGGCCCAAATCCAGACAACGTGGCTGCACTACTGAAAAACTTCCATTAATAGCTAACCATAATGATTCAATTAAAATCGGATAATCTTCTCGTAAATTATCTATGTAAGCAAAGATAGGTAATTAAAATTGATACTTGACGGCTTTTTACAAAGAAACGTAATGAATTAACAATAGGCACCATTATCATTGTAAATATGCGTTATTTTAATTACGATTCAACTTGAACTGAAAACTATGAATGAACGTTTAACTTTTTTACTATGTTGGTTAATACAGGTATTTATTCAATTTTAATTTTAAATAATAACTTTATAAATCAACTCTGTGTCTGTCTTGTTAGGCACTTTTCATCCAGAATTTCGTGTTAATGCTAAAAGGCCCTTTGGAATTTAAAAGTTTGTGTTTGATTTCAATTTATAGTGTCGCGTACTATGCCGCAGTGGTACCATGAACCGATTGCCCACAGAATTTCGGGCATAAGATCAGACTTCGATTCTGATCTTATGCCCGGTTAATGCTAAAAGGCCCTTTGGAACTCAAACATAACCAACTCAATGTGTAGGTGCATGAATGGAGAGGGAGAGGAAGACCAAATGTGAAGGTAAGGAAGTTTCGTTAGAGTTTAAGTTTATTAGAGTGTAATTTAGGGTGAGATAAATGTGTGTACAAAAAAAAACACGATTTATTTTGATATTAATTAATAGGGTAGTTAACAAAAAAAAGCCAATTAGTCCGTCAGATAGATTTCCAAAAAATATTGGGCACGTATTTTTTCTTTATTCACGTAAACAAACAATGAAGACGATACAGTGCTTTGAAAACTCGTGTGACGTCAATTTCTGTGACATTAGTAATTATGACATTCTTTAGCCGTCAGTGACGTCACAACCCCCCACTCAAATCTTTAACGCGTTTTATCTTCGTAAATTTTTATTGTTTTGACAAAACAAAAAATACGTATTTAACATTTTTCGATAATCTAACAGACGGACTAATTAGAATCATATTTTTTTAAGCCAGTTAACATCCCTATTAAGATTCTTAATATAAATGTTAATATTTAGTATCAACTGTTACCAATCCTAAATATTCTTATGCCCCGTCTAGCGGCGATTATGTTGTGACCAATACCATTCTTCTGTAACAACCTTGTGCCTACTATGTCCTATGAATAAATGTCTTTGTCTTTGTATTTGAAAACATAGAAGAAAAAGACGTGATTGGACAACCCTAAATACCATGGACAACGACACGAAGATGATGGTTTCATCATAGCGTGTCGATGACAATATTTAAATTGAGTCAGCTGGAAAAATTGCGACGAGTGTGAACATTTTCAGTTCCGTCGATCAGTTCCTGTGATTTGCAAGCGGGACAGGCAAAATCACATTTACACTCCAGGACAGAGTCATCTACCCGCAAGTACCGACGCCCGTTGGAGCTTTTTGTAAGAGATACCGCGGCCTCGACAAATAGGGCTAAGAAGGAAAATGGTTTTTCGTCAGTTGAAGTCTGACACTCCCTTTCGCTCTGCCCAAGAGCGGGAGTGGTTATTTAATGATTTCCCACCCCCAAAATAAAACAAAAGGGCAGAGTCATCTGCCATAGATTCACTACTTATACCGTCAGAAGAAGAGACGTTGTGTTAAGTTATGCAATTTATCAAACTAATCTCCTTTGAATCTTAGGTTTAATATCCGAGCTAGGAAAATAGAGTCTGAGAAGCTGTCGATAGTGGAAACAAAAGATCCAAATAAGATAATTTAGCCATAATAATATACCTATAAAAGTACACACATAAAATCTTCTCAAAGCAGGTTTACATGCCAACATTATTAAGGAGAGTGTGAACCAAACAATATGTTTTATCAGCGCTTCTTATCTATAGCCACGAAATAATGATATCATAACATTGTTACCTTAGCCTTGTAAGTATAGGAAATTTATTATTTCACCCGAAGGCGGTAATGTTAACGCCTTGAGAAAACAGAATCTGCATACAATACATGGGACACGATTATGTTTGGTCCCAAGCGAGCCTACGGGATTTCTTCTTGTTGATTTATGTGAATAAATAATTAAATTCTTACACCTGCTGTATTGTATATGTAACCTAAGGTTTAGTAGGAACGTAATGCTTAGTACTAAACTATAGAATTATGTATTGTTGGTTCATCTTTATAACCGACTAGCGGACCTGGCAGACGTCGCGTCGTCCTATCGTACAGCAGCGCCACCTACCGGGTACAATTGCAAATATTAAAACAAAATGACCCGCCATTTATTGAATTCATTTGTTACAAAACATGTGACAAAATCTGATAAATGAAGAACCGCTCGACCGATTTTGTGCAAACTTCAAATAAACCATCTACTAAATAGTCCGAACAAAGCCTATAAACACTTGGTTTGAATAGGTGAGCCCGTTCTTGAGTTATAAAATTACAACGAAAAGTGGCATTGATTTTTATATATATTGATTATGTTTTAATTTACTGGTGTCTAATTGTTTAATATTTATCCGTAGTGCTAGGCAGTACTGGCTTTATCCTATTTGTATACCCCTTTGTGTCTATTGATTGGCTTTGTTCTGTCGCCTGCGGATATGGAGGGAAGTGGAAATAGGGTACCTAGTTAACAAAAAATATCTAATTAGTTCGTCAGATAGATTTCCAAAAAAATTTTTGTCATTTTTTTTTTCTTTTTTCACGTAAACAAACAATGAAGAGGATGCAGTGCTTTGAAAACTCGTGTGACGTCATATTCCAAGACATTAGTATGACATTACTTACCGGTGAGTGACGTCACTACCCGACTCAAATCTTTGACGCGTTTTTTCGCGTTTAGATTGAGCGTTATTGTTACTGTATTTTTTTAAATCTAGGAATGCAAGATGAAATAAATAGTTTCAAAAAAATTTTTTTTTTTCTTCGTCAATGTTTATTGATTGGATAAAACAAAAAGACGGACTAATTAGAATCATATTTTTTTATGTCATTAAACATCCCTATTATGTTTCACTACTCCTCCGTTATAATTTTCTAATTAATTTCGTTGCGGGATCCAATACTAAGTAGTTTTTCTGGACCTTCGTCGAGATTCTTTGTCCCAGCGCTTTTCTGGTGGTCACTACTGTTGATTATAGCTTTGAGCTTTTTTTCATCATCTCTACCTATATCATCAATAGTAGGTACCTGGACGACCGTGCCGTGGGTGAAAGTGTGAACGTATGTTCGCATATATTATGAGACCTAACTCAACAGATTAGATCCGAGAGATTGATGTTTCGCCCCTCTAAACTCCCATATTACAACTTTCATCGAAATTACCTATTAGAGCTGTTTTCGAGAATGTCATTAGTTGATTACAAGTATGTAAATCCCACTTCACACTAATATTATAAAGGCGAAAGTTTGTGAGTGTGTACATGTTTGTTACTTCTTCACGCAAAAGCTACTAAACGGATTTAGATAAAATTTGATACACAGATAGTTTATAACCTAGATTAACACATAGGATAGTTTTCATCACGATTTTATCTTCCCGTGGGATAATTTTCGAGTTGTAGCGGGTGAAACCGCTGGCAACAGCTAGTAAAATAACAAACTGCTCATTTAAAAGGATAGAATAGATATCGACATGTGATGAGGAAGGACGAACAGCATGTGACTAAAAGAGTGATTAAAAATTTTGAGAGCTTAGAGAAATTTTGTTGAATGGAGAGGGAGAGGTAGTCAGAGGAATTTAGGAAACTATGAATGGATTGTGTGAGGAATAATAGGAAATTAATGATAGCGTGACGGTTGAAATAGGAGAATGGAACAAGGAAAAAAGTATGTACCTACAGTCAACAAACTTTAGAAGCAATTTTCGCCTACTGTAATGATTTCATTAATCATGTTTCGAAACAAAACTAATATTTTAGAACCCATATCATCATAGTACTTCATATTTTGACGACACGGTTGGCGCAGTGGCTCAGGCAATGGACTGCTGCGCTGCGTGTCGCGGTTTCGATCCCCGCACGGAACAAATATTTGTATGGCCTACAGATAGTTGTTTCGGGTCTGGGTATTTGTGTATGTGAGTTTAAATGTTTGTGAACGCACCCACGATACAGGAGAAATTCCTAGTGTGGGGCAACGTTTTTTTTAAGAAAAAAAAAAAGAAAAAAAAATTCAAAGTTACAATCGTTACTTCACCAGAAATTCGCTTTTGAACTTGGCCAAGTGTAAACATATTATTGCTCGTGACTGAACCATGAAATAAGAGTATGAAGAAAAAGAACGATAATAAAACTCCTTTTTTGGGTATTCGTGTGAAAAACATTAGATAGTGCACCACTTCCTTATCAATAAACCTACTTATCAATTACCTTCTTCATCAAGCTTATAAAGTAATAATTTATCACTGGAATTACCAGTAAAAAAATTCATTCATAGCACCAACTTCCGTTTACCGGACACTTGCCTCACAACGCCTTTCGTTGCTTTTATTGTAACTTAATTCGATGTTCACACGAACATGACTCATTCTCAATGTGCGGGCAGTTCACATACGACACAAGTACGACTCGATTCTCGATACCGCGATGCTGAGTCGATACATTCTCGGATCGCTCGGGAATCGAGTGACACAACACCTGCGCTTGATTCATTGCAGCAGAGATCACGTGTGCTTATAAAGAGTGTAATATTTTAATTATATTTGTTCCTTTATTGGTTAATGAATGGATATGATATTGCCGACTGGTTTAGGAGGTGGCACAAATGGAGTGACAAGTAATTAATAGAGTAATGGAACAATTACTTGGGTGTCGTTATCGTTTGATCGCTGCCGGCTCTTTAAGTAGGCTTAAAAGCATCAGTCATCATCATATGCTTATCCTTTGCCATGCTATGTTTGGGTCGATTCCCAGTTTAACCGGATGCAGATGAACACTAGTTTGAATGGAGCGACAGCCTATCTGACATTTACAACCCAGTTGGGTTAGGTACCGAGTAATACGATTGCCCTTAGTAAGACTGATTATCAGACTTTCGGGGCACTGTCTACTTAACATGCTTTCTAAGGCACGAAAAACACTCAGTATGTAATTGGTGCCACCCATCCACAGACCAACCTAGGCAGGCGCGGATCAACTTGAAAATTAATCCGAGCGGCTGTTATTATCTAGTCACGAGCTCGGTCAAACACAGTAATTCCTAAATGGCCTTGTTCGGCCAACAGGTTTACAAATAGGCAGTTATATCAGGACATTCTACTGCCTTCGGAAAGAATAATGGGAAATCATCATCGCTCTTGGGCAGAGCGAAAGGGAGTGTCAGACTTCTACTGACTAAAAACCACTCATGTTCCTTCTTAACCCTAAATGTCAAGGCCGCGGTAACTTGTGAACAATTTAATGACTTCAGTTACAATAAAAACGCACTGTGTTTTTCCGAATTTACAGAAAAACTAGAAAACAAAACAGCTCAATACCTGTTTTCACTAACAAAGAACACCAAAACGAATGCCTAAAAAAATGCGTTGGATATTCAACTCTCGGTACAGAATCAAAAGTTGGTAAATAGAAAACTGATCTACCTTCATACATATAATATGAAATCGTTTTCCTGTTAAATCTTCGCGATTGTCAACTGAAGTGTAAAATAATAAGAAAAAAAATCGGTAAGCAGAGATTTTGTCTAATCATCATTCGACGAACAGAGATTGCAAAACATTATCATCACGTAAATTATATTGATCACGTGTTATTTTGAGAAGGCCACCTTTTGTTCTTCTTTTGTATATTGGGTACTTGCAGTACAAACGCCAGCACACGAAGGTACCTACTAATCCGTAAATTAATTTAATAGAATTTCAACTTTATCGCTAAAGCATTTGGGTTGGAAAAAAATTACAGTTTCGGGAATTTTGATGTGCTGGCATCTGTACATACGTGGAAGTACGTTTTGTTACTAAAACTAGTACTACTAGCAATACCGCAGTTGATGTTTTGAGTCTTTCTATTAAAAATATTGGGTACTAGTAGGTACTAAAAAATAACAAAAAACCACTTTGAAAATATATTTATTTAACAACAGATCAGATAAGACATGACTGCTTAAAACTGGTGGTGCTTTATATTTACCACTGGGTAAATTGTCAGAGCGTAGATTTGTGAGTTGCAGAATTTCTGTCACAGAAGTTCTGCTGCAATAGGTTTCATACAAAAGTCCTATTTGATTCACACGGCAACGCAAATTGAATTGTCTTCCGACTCACACAACACAACACACGCACTTCCTGCGACCGAAATTCTGAGACTCACGACTCACAAAATTACGCTCGTTTGGCCCCACCCTAAGTCCTTACACAAACGAGGTACTTTCTTAAATAACAAAAGCATATAATAAGAGAGCAGCAGATTGCGAACGCAATTTCCCCGCTACTCTTTTGTTAAAATCAAATCATTCGATAAGCTGTTTATTTTTTCACAGAAATAAACTTATTACGTCTGGCCTCATTTGCTACCCATTCAGCAATATGTCGGAATCAAAAGAATTGTATTGAATGTACACAAACCTTTGCGAATTAGGAAAGTTTTCTTTGAATTTGATTCTCGGAGCATAATGGATTTAAATCATGTTGGTTCGAATCGAATTCGTTTAATTCACCTGTCGGTTACTGTCTGAAAACGAATATCTTTGATTTTTGTTGCTAGCTAATGCCACTTCTGAAAACCACTCAAGGGTTCCTTCCATATATCCATAGACACTGTACGAGACCAAAACAGCATCGTGCTGAACCATTAAAATTAATGAAATATTCTGATACTGTTCTTGAGTGGAGACCGCGAATTGGCAAGCGTAAGGTACGATTCCCTCAAGCTCGGTCAAGCGATGATCTTCGCAGGCTGGTTGGTCTGGATAAATTGAGAACTGGATTGCACCACCAAAATAAGGGAAATGGCAAAATAAATAATAAGGAAAACGCATTAATTACTTACAAAGAAAAAAAACAGCTAACGAAAATACACTAAGAGTTGCCGAAAATTGAACTGAGTGGCATGCGATTCCAACGGCCTATATCCAGCATTGGATATAGGCCGTTTGAATCGCATGCCTGATGCTGTAGGTTGATGATCCCTTATCCCCGATCAGACCCTATCAGAATCATCATCGATTCACAGTCAGATACGAACAAATTGAATAAAGTAAGTATAGAAACGTTTGGAAACAAAAACAGATATGACAAAATAATATGAGCAGAAGAAGGATGTCTATAATATGAGTGACATGCATGGCAAAGATGACTTGATATTAAATTATTGACACACGCACGCAATTCCTAGTTTAAACGCATAACGGTTGGTTAATTATAGGAATCTGCCAATAATATGTTACCGGCAGTTTCTTTTAACCAATGTAAGTGGTAGAAGGTAAATGTCGACGAAAGATTAACATAATTAATCGATGTTTTGCGTGTGCGATGCACGCATCACGTTATTCTAGTCCGACTCTCGCTGAAATAGTACGAAAATAGAGCAAAAAATATTGTACTTTGAGTAACGAAGACCTACAAAGTGACAATAATTCTTACCGGTATCGATATACGCATGGGCAATTGTGTTTTTTTAATGTGTTGTTGGATTTTGATGTCGGAAGACTTTATACCTTTTTTTTTTTTTTTGGTGGGTGTAAATCATCGAATAACCCCTCCCGCTCTTGGGCAGAGCGAAAGGGAGTGTCAGACTTCTACTGACTAAAAACCACCCATGTTCCTTCTTCGCCCTCTATGTCGAGGCCGCGATAACCGTTGGACTACCCGCGGCCCCGACAGGCAAGACTTTATACCTAACAAATGAGTGTAAACGTAGAAACCAACTACTATTGGTTTGATAATAAATTAGAAGCCTGTAGTAAGTAACATGACAAACTAATATAAATAAATTAGAACTCTAAAGGAATTCCCAGTTTAGTTCCAAACGGTTTGATTCGTTTTTTAATACGCTCATCAATGTACTCCAGAATAGTCCTGAGTTCACTGCCGGGCGACCACTTTTCAGCCTTATTACTTAATTAAGGTATAATGGCGAAAACTGGAGGACCGTCAGTGAACTCAGGACTTTTTTGTAACACAATCAACACATTAGGTTGATTTAATCTCTTTTAAATAAAACAATTATATTAATTATACAGGTACTTATGTATCCATTAAATTTAGTAGTTACTAATAAACCTTTTATTCTTGTTCTTAACTTGATGTATATGTATAATGAAGGCGAGCGAATGATTGAAAGGCGTGAAGATGGCGCCGCCTGCGCTGGGAGGCGCGTGCGCCGGTTTACGCAACTGCGCCCGCGCAGACACACACTACTTAGTTTTATTGACAGGTACGCGCTTCATGATTTATTTATTATGGAAATTAATTAGTGTTGTGTTTTCTTTTTGGTTCGAAGTTTGTTGAGCGAATGGGCATGGCTGTTTAGGCTTGGGGTGAAATTGTGGCATGGACAAAGTCACTGCTTTAATTGTTTGTATAGTGGCGGTTATTAAGCATTAGGTTCTTAAAATATAGAAGGGATAGAAAGCAATTCCCAGGTGAAAAAACTGGCCAAGGGCAAGTCTGACTCAGGGCACGCCACGATAGTGGCGGTGAGTCCCCTCTTTGAGGAGTGGCTAGAGAGGCGCCACGGCGCCCTCACCTCCCCGTCGAGACTGCGGGTTGTACACAAGTTGTGTTACCGCCGCCTCGACACATAGGGCTAAGAAGAAACATGGGTGGTTTTTAGTCAGTAGAAGTCTGACACTCCCTTTCGCTCTGCCCAAAAGCGGGAGGGGTTATTTGACGACTTAACACCCTCCAAAAAAAAAAAAAAGTTCCCTCTTTAAAGAGTGGCGCCACGGTGCCCTCACCTTCCGTCTGACGCAGGTCCTCTCCGGACACGGTTGTTTCGGGAGGTACCTGCACCGAATCAGGCGGGAGGAAACGCCCGAATGCCACCATTGTGAGGATCGGCCGGAGGACACGGTGGAGCACACAGTGGAGGTGTGCCCCGCCGTGTCCTCCGGCTGATCCTGCGATAGGTCCGACTTGGCGTCCTAGCGTCCGGCCTTGGTGCAAGCCATGGTCCCGGGCGAGGAGGGAACGCCGTCGCCTCCTTCTGCGAAGCAGTGATGCTAGCGAAGGAGGTGGCGGAATGCGAGAGGGAGAGAACCTCTCGTCCCAGCCGCCGCGGGAGGCGCTCCGGGCGTCGGGGGCCACGTGGTGACTTCCGGCCACCGTAGACACGTGCCCGTGGACGGTGAGTGATTGGCTAGATCGCCGTCCGTCCGTCTTACGACGACGACGGCGCGTTCGTGTTCCACGCGCGCCTCAAAGAGATGTCAGCAACATAGGGGAGGAGGGTGGGGCCCGCAAGGGCCGACGCCCGTCGGGGCTGCGGGTTGTTCGCAAGTTACCGCGGCCTCGACATATAGGGCTCAAAAGGAACATAGGTGGTTTTTAGTCAGTAGAAGTTTTTGCTCTGCCCAAGAACGGGAGGGGATTTTTGATGACTTTCCCTCCGCCAAAAAAAAAGGGGTAAGTCTGACTTGCACATACAAGGTTCCGTGCCATCGTAATAGGGAAGCCCCTAGCCCCTTTTAATTTGTATATGTCTTGGTAAAGTGGTTCCACCCGCCAAAAAAAAAATGGGGGCACCCATTTTACCACTTTGGAAGTAAGTATATATATTTCAAACGATTGACTTTGAGGAAACATGGTAGCCCCCTTTAATCATTTATTTTTATTTTTGTATAAAAATCGTGAAGCGGTTCACAGAATACATCTAACTACCAAGTTTCAACTGTGTAGTCTTAATATTTTCCGAATAAAGTGGCTGTGACATAGGGACGGACAGACAGACATGACGAATCTATAAGGGTTATTCCATTCGGCTACGGAACCCTAAAAGGAGAAATGAAGACTCTCATTAATTTGCAGATGAGAGCTTAATTAGTCCACCAAATTATAACATTTGATTAAATTAAGCATCTAAACAAAATCTGCAACGTTAAAATCTAAACAGCCTGACTGACTGATGTCCATGAGTCAACCGGGCCTGAAAGTAAAAAATACCATTGAATCACCACATGATTACACCTTCGTTTATATATTTTAATGCTGTGGCTTCCATCTAGGTACATAAATCCTATAAAACACAAATGGTTGTTGTGGTATGTTCTTAAAGTACCTATGACTTTTGTTGATTTCGTATTTTTTTTATCAGAGCATTAGTCAGTGAACGTCTCCGTACCTAGCTGAGTTGGGTCTTTCCCACAGACCGTTAAAGAGAACGGTCTTGAACCCACACGCTACGGTCAGTGGACTGATGATCACAGTATGATGATATTATTTATCTTAACCTGATAAACTACATTGTACTTACTAGTTTAGTTATCGAGTCGACAATTACAATCCATATCTTTTAAGATTTTATTGTCTTTTATTACTTTTTCTACTTTGTCCTTAAATATAAATTCAACAATACTATGCCCAGACTATCTAATATCTTACTTAATTTCAAAAAAGTATCCATTTAGTTTCTTACTTATTTTTCTCCACGATTCCTAAGATTTTTTTATGACTCTGATTGGATTACAGTTTTTACTCTCAAATTGGATTTCAGATACTTTCATGTCTTTCTGAACTGCTTATTAAAAGTTACATAGAAACTTCACTTTCCATCTCTTTTACTTTTAAAATACAGACAAATATCAAATTAAATCATTTATTTGCCATGAATGTAGGTTAAATTAAAATAAAGGTGTTGTTAAAATAAGTGAGTCATGTACATTCTGCCTGAAAATAGGCACGCAAAATTTATAAAAAAATATTAACAATTTGTCTAAAAGAAAGTTACGAGTTAAAATGTCACAGTTAGAGTTATTGCAATTGTACAATTGCATTACATCCATGAAAAATGTCAAATTTAAATGTCAAATAAAAGAATAAAATTACTGTCATTATAGAAAAAATACATAAGCTCAAAATAACATTAATTTGCTCTTTATCGACGAGGATACTGTTGCGTGTCGATCATGTGCAACACACTTTAAGTAATCCCTGGAGTCTACGTGTTAACGGTAGTGGACCTTTAATCATGTAGACCCTTTAAAGGTTGTTCCTGAAGAGTGTAACCTCATTGGACTTTGATAGATACCCATCACTACATAGTTACCCTAGACAGTTTGACAAACAGTTTAAAGGTCAGAATGAGTCCCTAAAATAAACCAGCACAATATTCAATTAAGTAGGCCCTAACAAGATAAACAAAATTTCAGGAATTCGAACTATGTATTTGTTAATTGACTTCATCAAGAGTTGTCAAATGACACGCTCGGAGCAGCTGTCAGTATACTACCAAACGTGATCATGTTTTACTCGCATATTTTTCGACGATGTGTGCGTGAATTTGAGCTGCTAATATTCCGAAGATAATTCTATGTATGTATGAGGTAAGGGTGCGTGCAGAGCACGCGCGGCCATTTAATTGCGTTTATGGTGAAATTCAAAAGGTTAAGCCTATTAGAGCCGGCCATCCTGTTTTTGTAACATTTTAAGCATAGTTGTAAGTAAACCGCCTTTCTCGTAATCATTGTAATTAAAGTTCTATCCGATTTGCATATTGTTATCGAATTGCTTTCGGTAAAGGCGTAACTGTTTCAATATTTATTTCATCTTTATGCACAATATTGATACATAGGCGGACTTAATGCCACAAGGCATTCTCTACTAGTCAACCTTAGGGTCAAATAAGACAACATTGTGGTAAGCTACAAAATAACAAAAAAAATCAATATCAATTAACAATATGACGGCACGGTTGGCGCAGTTGCTCAAGCAATGGACTGCTGCGCTGCGTGTCGCGGGTTCGATTCCCGCACGGAACAAATATTTGTATGACCTACAGATAGTTGTTCCGGGTCTGGGTATTTGTGTATGTGAGTTTAAATGTTTGTGAACGCACCCACGATACAGGAGAAATTCCTAGTGTGGGGCAAAGTTTAAAAAAAAAAAAAAATATTATTATTATCAATATTTGCGCGAATTGAAAACCTGAATTTGCTAAAATTGCAATAAACTTATAATTTTAAATGTTATTTATTCTAATCAATGTCCTGCCTTTGTCCCATTCTACTTGAGGGTCGGTACAATACGTTCTCATTTTTCAGTCTCCCCATTAAATCTTCACGGCATCATTTACTCCTTTCTCTTTCACACACTCACAGAATCCATCCATCTTTTCTTTAGCCTTCTTAAAAACAGTATTTTTATACTGTTTTTTTGTCCGAAAAAAAAGTATAATATAGTGAAAACCAGTGATCCCTCTCCATCCATCTACTGTCATCTGTATTCATCAAATGATATGCAAAATTATTTAGCTCATGGACTTAGAATTAAAACTAAATATGTTGCATAACATTTAATGTAAGTAACGCCTAATTCCATAGCTCATAATATAACTTTAAAAGACCACTTCAGTCTCTATAATAGAACCAAACCAAAATACCTCTAAAACAATGACTGTGCTCAAAAACTGCATTGTACTCTGGTATCTAGATGAGCCGTCTGGCCCACCTTGCCAAAATTAACCGGGCCCGTTAGCAAATCAATAAACAGAGACCGCCACCACTGCCGCGCTGACCCAGTGCAAACTGGAACGATACTATTTATAAATAAAATGGCTGCGTCTGCAAACTGAATGTTATTCCAACGCCCATTCGAATTTTAGTTTTTATTCGATTATTCGATACGGACATGGGAAAGCTTTTATTTTGAACTGATTTTTGTTTTTGCGGTTGAATGTTTCATGATGCACTATGCTTATATTTATAGGTGTTATTACACTTGCATGTGGTTCAGTTCGGGAATTTATATATTTTCCACTGATATTATGGGATGCCTAGCCTCTCCCAAAGATGTTGGGTGGACTTCGTTTAAGTTTAACCGGATACTTACAGTCATTGGGTTGTTATGCATTACCTAACTTAGTATTCGGTTAGATAGGTTAAGCTCAACAACGCAATCAAGTTGACAAAAAAAATCTAATTAGTTCGTCAGATAGGTTTCCAAAAAATCTAATTAGCCTGTCAGATAGGTTTCCAAAAAATCTAATTAGGCCGTCAGATAGGTTTCCAAAAAAACTAATTAGTCCGTCAGATAGGTTTCCAAAAAATATTGAACACGTTTTTTTTCTTTTTTTACGTAAAAGAAAAATTAAGACGATACAGTGCTTCGAAAAGTCGCGCGACGTCATAGTTTGGTACATTTTTTACAAGAAAGTGACTTCACTAGCCCCCACTCACGATCTTTAACACGTTTTATTTTCGTTATTTTTATTAATTTGATAAAACAAAAAAACACGTATCCAATATTTTTCGATAATCTAACAGACGAACTAAACTGAATCAAGTTTTCAGTCAACTACCCTAATATGCTATTTAAATAAATAAATAAATCTTTATTCAGAATTCTAGAAAGGTATAAGTACTTACAATAGGTACACGCAAGGCAACTTTTCTCTTTTTTGTTTATTATTTGTTATATTTTGTTCCTGTACTATATCTATCCACCAGCATCCCTGAGAAATATTTCTCCAATTTCGAGGCCTATGTCCAGCAGTGGACGTCTTTCGGCTGAAATGATGATGATGATGATGATGTAAAGCCATAAAAACTGTGACACCGGATTACGCAATAACCACACAAAAAAGAAGAATAATTATTATTTGCCTATTAAAATGCACTTTAAAACAAAGGAAATATAACTGATTCTAACCATTGATTCTACCCTCATTCGCAAGAGTACAAACAAGCATACCTTTACCTACCCGCATCTACATCGGCCACCCCTTGTCCAATTCACACACAATCTAGATCAAGTGACCTATAATCACGTGTTCTAACCCAATTAGACTTAGATCCCTGGATCAAAACAAACGCGGCTCAGTCGTGTGTGTCCGCTGTTGTCCACTCGTGTCCATCCGTGTCCATCGGTGTCCGGGGGGTGTTACAGGGTGACCGTAAATTCGTTCTGCCGCGTGTGAGCGCCGATCCGGCTCATGCATTATTAAACACATCAAAGGAGAAAAATCGAAATGTGCAACGGTTAGTGAAGCGGTTTTCCGGCCGATTAGATGCACTCGGATGTATCAATTATCATGTGCAATCTCGCCCCCGTGTTACGCTTTTAAACTTTGTTTTAGAACTAGTGACCCGCCTCTGCTTCACACGGTTACATGGCTTGACAAAACATGTAAACTTTCTTATCATTTGTAACTTAAATAACAGTATATGACACACATAAAGCTTCCGGAGTCCTAATTCGCTAAATAATAGTAATCTCGAATCCACTAAAATGACGGATACAAAGCCTGGCATAAAAAGCATCTTCAATTTATAATAGCTATTTTGGTACGGATAGGTCCACATAAAGATATATTTAAGTAGACAGTTAAGTACTTATTATGTAACTACTTAAACTTATGACACGAGTACATGTATGACTGTCAGTTGATTGTCCAGAAGATTTTTAATCCGTTTATTCTCGTAAAATTTAAATTGAAGACGCTTTTTATGTGAGGTAACGTTGTGTTATTTGATTGTTTCAAATGCAGACAAAACTGAAAATGCGTAAGTTATTATTGTTAAAGTTTTGAGGATCTATTTCATACTAGTCGAGGTAATAGATAGCATAAGATAGCAAAGACCAATATATCTTATCAAAAGAATGCTGACTACGTGTATACTTTTAACTGACTATTCAATCAATAAATTCATAGATCAATAGATATTTATCAGTGGCAGTTTATCAAATGACAAATATTAATGATGATGGACGAATGATGAGTCTCTTGTCAATTATTATCATCATTGTTTTCAATTTTTTTTATTTTTTTTTTTTTTTTAAAAAAAAAACGTTGGGGACTCTAGGAATTTCTCCTGTATCGTGGGTGCGTTCACAAACATTTAAATTCACATACACAAATACCCAGACCCGAAACAACTATCTGTAGGACATACAAATATTTGTTCCGTGCGGGAATCGAACCCGCGACACGCAGCGCAGCAGTCCATTGCTTGAGCAACTGCGCCAACCGTGCCGTCAGTTGATTGTCGCATAAATTATGATACGTAAGTAAGCAATCTATCAAAGACACAGAAAAAAGAAAAAATATTACAAATGATAATACCGAGGAATGAAATATGAATTTTGATATTGTGGTCTGTTTTATGAGTTTAGAGATAGATTCTACAGGACAAAAAAATATCTAATAGCAAAGTAATGATAAATACTTCATCGTCTGCCTTTATAATTACTTATGAAAGGTGTTATGGCCAATATAGCATTTTAATTGTGCAATTAAATACTTTTTTATCATTTAAGTTTAATTGGGTATTATAAATGATCACACGTTGGCCGCAAATGACGCTTATAACGAGCTTATTAATATGTATTTGTAATAAATGTAATAATACCTTTTTATGTTATAATTTTAGTAGCTTAGAATAGAAGATGGCAATCGGGTTATTTGCGTCTGACTTTTACAACTTGTTTTTAATCTCCAAAATCTTTTCGAGCTATAAAATTGCATGAATAATTTTTATATGCATTAATTTGTCTCATTGGTTAGGTAAGTATTAATCTTGCTAGCACGTTATTTATTAACGGTTAAACGGAAATACCGTCATATTTAATTATATAACTACTGCAGTAACTAGCGATGGATATATCTAAATGCAATAAACAGCAATATCTGCTTTGTCTTTTTTTTTGGTGTGGTCACCTGACTTAGATCTGCGGAATTATGCTAGCTAACTTTACTGAAAAAAAATTATATCAAACATGAATATTAAAAAAAAAACAAAACCAAGTCGTAAGAAATAAAAACAATAGATTAGGGTAAGTAAGTGGCATAAGCGCTAAGCAAATAAAAAAAAATCTAATCTCTTCATCTATTCTCAAACGTTTACCCATTGAAGCAAGCAAAACCTTCGATACCAAGAAACAATCATTTGCATATATTATCGATATATATTAATAAGCCAATATAACTCAAAACAATGAGAGAACATTGGCATTTTTTGCATCCCTTCAGCATTGTAAGGGCAGTTTTACATACATTATAAATGTAGAGAAATGTGAAGGCAGCCGTCCACATCAGTACGCGAACGGAATTAAGTCAGTAGAATGGTTTATAGGTCCGAGGAAATTGTTTAGTCATTTCGACATTGTGGAAATTATGTTTTTGTCACAAGAACTCGTAAGTACGTGAAGAAGATTTAGATAGATGTCTATGCTTCTAGACTTTTTACACTAATTGTAGATGTTGTTGTTGAATAAGGAACAGTGTAACTCTACATTATACTCTATGGTCAATTTATGAGTGACGTAGAAACAATGCGTTTACACTAGTAGTTGGCTGTTTCAATAATCAGCTGTATGTGGTTAAAGATAGGGTTGTCATCCATCCGAATTTTTTCAGTCATGTGCAGTTTCTTGGCTCCACCTCATCATAATATTACTATGAGATATTCATCGGAGTTGTATAAAAATTTATTAAATATTTGAAAAAAGTTTTTTCCAAATATTTAATTGGCATACTCTTGACCTCAATCTTGACCTGAATATAGATATGAGGTCGACGATGGAAAGACGAAATCGAAATCGCGTATTAAATAAATTAGGGTCGTAATTATGATCTTGGGAACATCGAGGCAGGCATCCCAATTCCACTCCTTGGCGCAAAATTATTAAGAAGTAAAATAATTCGCCTTTTAATAGGTATTTCTCTCGCGAATGGTAACCCTAGGTGAAGATGATATTTTTTATCATTACAGCGAGTTAATCGCTTGCGTGCGTTTAGAACGTGCGTGCGGCGCTCGAGACGCGCACGCCTATTCAATTACGGAAAGGTCACGCCGTTTGTAAGCGCAGGCGCAGCTCGCAGTCCGCAAGATTATCGCGGCTCACCTGTCGGGGCGCGCGCATTGGATTAATAGCTCCACAACAGGGTCGCTAGATCAGGTTACTGAATTTACCCGAAAATGTTGCATTTTGTAACTTTTTCCCACATTCAATTTAAAAAACGAGATATTGTCTAAATGTGGTAATAAATAAAAAAAATATTGTGTGTTATTTTAGGCAAATACTCATATACCTACAGCAAATAACATTAGAAAAAAAAAACTAAAATGTAAAACTATGTTTGTTCTTAAAATGGACTGGTCACCTTTTATCTATCTGCGCTAGGTAAGTATCAAATTGTGTATCTGTCTCCTTATTCTCTAAGTTTAATACTCAAAATGCCTTTTTAAACTCAAAAGATTTGATTTCCCCATAAAATTCCCTAAAGCGACTTATTTCCCCGAAAAATGGGAAATCTCCCCTATCTTTCATCCTTACTTCACACTGCCCCCCCCCCCCCTCCCAACCCGCGACCCAGCGGTAAACGTAAACAGCGTTTAGTTATTAAATATTCTTGTTAGAACGAAAAAAATGCATTTGCAAGTATGCGTGTATGCAGACGATATCGATTGAATTAATCTTTATGTTTTTGTCGAATTGTCTTTTAGGTTTTCATGAATTTCTCGTTTAATACTCGAATGTAATGAGATGTCAAAAGAGTGTTAATCGCTTAATCAATACCTAATTCAGCTGCCAAATATGATTGCACTGTTGGAAATTCAACTCAGGCCCCTGAACCTAGGGTTGATGATCCAAGAATACATGTAACACTGGTCAGTGTTTACTTAAAAAAATTGATGGCATACAACAACCGACTCACTTAAATATAAATAAAAGTTAGAAATCTAAAAGGATAACATATAAGGATGTAGAATATAATACGTAAACCACCTTTTCACTGCGGTACTCAGAGATATTTAATGATTACTAAGCCGTCACTTTGTAAAGATTTGACTTACTTTTGTATGACGAAACTGTCAAGTGATGGCCTAAGCATTAAAGCTCTCTGAGTGCGGCAGGTCTCAATATTGGTCTACTTTCCTATCCGATAGCAGTTATCTTTCATAGATAAGTTTATGCCTAAGACGTTTTTGTCTCACCTTCAAAGACTGCTAGGCTTATAATAAAATGATAGCTGTAACTCTGTAATATAATACTATCAACGTTTGTAGAGACACGACTATAAAGTTTTCAAATATGGCGAAAGGTATAAAACGTCTCTTAGAACTGCGTGTGGGCATCATTCGCTACACTACCGCCACCTGGTTTGTTTATATGTACAGTACATTGCACATCAAGCTACTACTATCTGTCAAATTACTGTAGTAGATTCTCAATTTTATCGCTAAAGTATTAGGTTTAGGGTTGATTGGGAAAATTGCACAGTTTCGGGTAACTTGATGTGCTGGCGTCTGTACATTTGAGTTTACAGTTAGGTACTAAAGTTAGTTGGAAGTCTGCAACAGAGCTTATAGGCTTATAAAATAATACTAAAGACGGCTGGTCTTCAGTATTATTTTTAAGTCTATCTACTTCTCACGACTATTACGACATCACAAAACATGACATTTTTATCAAACCTACGCAAATTTAACATTATCTACTCGCATAAAACTTCCGGAATAAATTATATATAGAAACATAAACTCTCTCTCTTTGGGGGTAGGCAGCAACTACAGAACGACACCTGCTACGATTCTCACGTACTAGTTTTGCCACGTCGAGGTTCATACATCTGGTCATACACGCACATTGGGTGCGAGTACTATGCACCTGACCTCTCTGTAGTACCTCACCTGTAAATAATCAACAATGAAAAATCCATTAAATTCCTTCGCACAGTTTGAAATAACCAAGGTTTTGAGAAGATATTTTATTATTTCAAACTCGTAAACCTATACACCAAGTTTATCACGTAATTTGGACCCCTTCAGCCGCGATCACAACTGCGTTTCGTAACCAGTCTGTTGCAAACTAAGAATTTTTATTCTTTGTTCGCCACTTCAAGTTACACGAAACCAGTTTATGCAGATCACTCATTGTACGGAAAATCTATTTATCTAGTGACGCCTTGAAAGTGTTTAGCTTGATGTGTCGGTTTAGTGTCCTATGTTCACTTGGGTGATATGACCCCGAAAATTTTTTTTCATTGATTGTTATAGTCTGTCGATTTATGCAACTACTACGTGCATTTGTATTATTTTAAATCATCATCATCATCATCAACAGCCTATTAATGTTCCCACTGCTGGGACACAGGCCTCCTCTCTTTGAGTGGGAATGGGCTATAATCTACCACGCGGGCCCAGTGCGGTTTGGTAGATGTCACATGTCTTCGAATGTTTGGTTCTAAGCTATGCCGGTGCGATCCTCACGATGTTTTCCCTCACCGTTTTGATAGCAGCAGTGATGAAATAAATTACACAAAGTAATGTGCATGCCTGGGTTCGAACCCACGACCTACTGTTCGTAAGTCCGGGCCGCCACCACTGGGCCACCGCTGCTCTCAATTATTTTAAATAGACAAGGACAATTAGTAGGAGATGATAAAAAAGTACACAAGTTAAGACCCACAAACTACCAGGAGAACAGAAATATGAAGTGTAACGTTACATTTTCGTGGTAGGAGCCAGAAAACTGTAAGGTCACACAGCACTCACCTACCTAACTTTCAGTCTGGAGGGGGGAGCACTATTAAAAGAAATAGTCAAGGGGAAGTTATAAAAAAATATTATTTAGAACTAACCTAGCATATAGGGCCTACCTACACGGAGCTAGAAGTTAAACCATCACTAGGCCAGAGAACATGGTGAACAAAAAATGAAGATGAATATACGATAAAATGGAGAAAAGGCGACCCTCTCGGCTGTAGTAGTGGCCGAGGGACGTTAGGCTTCTGTCTTCCTTCGATAGGACTGGTCGAGGTATAATTGGGCTTCGTCTTCCATCCCTCAGGTTGTATAAGTGGGTCGAGGGACGTCAGGCTTCATCATAGCAGCAGAGGAGGCGGGGGTCATCAATCTTCCTCTCGGAGGGCCGGAGGACATCAGTTTTCTCAGATGGTAAGGGAGGGTGGAGGCTCGTCACTCCTATAGCCCGGTCAACAGATATTAAGCCATGGCACGGATAAGTGTAACTTATAATCCTTAGAGGAGGAAAGCTTCCTTTGGTCACTTTTATAATATTTAAGACTTGCGATGCCTTTCAGCTTCATACGTAGACTGAAAATTCAACAACCTGGATCCTCTCATCTCCAGATGATTGACATTTTATATAATTTTGAAAGAATTTCTAGAACATAATTATTAAAAAAATAGAACATAATTATTAGCAAAATTAATGAGGTCGATGTGATTTACTAGACGACCTACATCTAGCTCCTGCAATACATTAAAAATAAAACTAGGCCTGTCACTAACTGAAATTACCACAAAGATTTAACAGAAATAAAAATCTACAGAAAAACTTAAATAACATGAAGTACATGGTAAAAGCTAAGCTAAGCAAAAAAAAAGCCAAAGAAATGAACATAAAGCTTCCTAGGGAGGACGAACGGTTAAAATTTCAGGTTAATAAAGTACAAAAATATAAGTAAAAATACACACATTACAGAAGGAGGGATTGTTAATAATGATCTCAGGTGAACAAGACAATTAACCGACACATCAGGCTAAATACTTTCAAGGCGTCGCGTCGCTATGATAGATATATAGTTTTCCGTACAATGAGTGATCGGCATAAACTGGTTTGGTATAACTTGAAGTAGCAAACAAAAAAAAAAAAATCGCAACTGATGAATGAAAAAGATGTAGACGCATTAACATATATTATATTATGTCATACCAATTGCATAAAAACTTGTACTAAAAGAGGAACTTAAAATTAACTTCTCTAAAAACCATCCTGTATAATTTTAATTAATGAATTACACCCAGCCGTTTATAAAACCAAAAACTGGAAACAATTGTCCTTAAAAATGTAAATAAATGCAAACATAAATCAGGAAAACTTACGACCCATTATGAGATCATCTTTATTTTTAACCATAAACAATTCAGGAATTCGCAAACTATGGCAAACTACGATCCGAGACTAAATACAAAACAGTAGCATTAGTAGGTAAATCTCTGAACCGGAACTAAAATGACTTATAAAAACATTTATAACAATTAAGGATTTGAAAAGATTATATTAAACGAGTACGTGTAACTAATGAAAACTGTACAAATGAATGTACAGTCGAACAAGCTAATAAGTATGCACCCAGCAAACTTGCATCTACTTTTAACCTTTCCATACCGAAAACCTTTTTTTTTACGTAATAAGTTAGCTTGTACAGACACATTTAGAATCTGATGTCCAAAGATAGAGCGTTTGGCATCAGTCGCTTAGTGCGAAGCGCATTTTTAAATCAATATTTTTAGAAACAAAAATTATAAAGTATTCTGCCTGTATACTTATTAGTTTGTTCGGCTGTACTTTTACTTAAATGTACAAATTAGACAGCCTTGAAAGTCTACTGCGTTTTGTAGTGACGGGGTAAATTTGTATAACTTTGCATAGAAAATACATTTCGTTCAAGATGTGGTTGTCATTTTAAAAGCCAGTTTATTTTTCAATGTCACTTAAATGCATTTAGATAACTATCGGTTTTAAGGTTAAACAACCACACATTTATATTTAAACAATTTTTTTTCCGATAATTTATGAAAATCTATTTCGTAATAATATCAAGAGGTAAAGTTTGCACGTGACCAGAGATCGCACAGGATATAAACGTATAAAACGAGAGGTAAGCCCTTCCCTTGAAAGGTCATTGGGCATATCTGACCCGCTTTGCGAAGAGTGGCGGACATTAACCAAAATAGTTTTAAACTAAGGGTAATAATATGACCTTTCACTGCATTTAATTATTTTATTAAAAATCGATGGAGAAAAATGTACAGGACCGTTTAAAAAAAAAAAAAAAAAATCAGTTTCAGACGATTTTTTTTCATCTTATAACCATACAGCATTTTGCACGGTTGAGCCAATGTTCAGAAGCATGTATACGCTGATTGAAACAATTAATGGACGATTTAAGAAAGATTTTAAAATATTTCGACATACATATTTTAATGTTGCGATGCGAAATATGATGACTGATTTTAAAATAACCGCGGCAATTATCAACGCTACTCGGCGGCCATACGAAGACAATATATACGCCGAGCAGTTTGTGGATATTATAAATCAAAATATAAACAGAGAAAATGAGTTGGCAGAATACGTATCAACAAATAACTTGAACAGACAAAGAGTAGCATTTGTGCCTCTAGATGGAAACAGTCCAGACTTTGAGGATTTTCCACAGCTGAGCTTTGAAGATTTAATCTTATTCACGTTGGGCTCATACCATTTGAATCGCAAGGTCTTATTGTCACGAGCACATACGACCAAACGGGGATTATATCATAGAAATGTATCGACACCAACATTTAATTGATAATAAAATATTGATCAGAGGGCGAATCCAGTCACGTCATATTCGAATGAAACAGTACTATACATATATTTTGTTAAACCCAACACAACACGGAAGACAAAGAATAGAAGAATACTACTGCTCATGTATACACGGCCGCCGCACTGTCGGGAGCTGCGCCCATATCGCTAGCATAGTTTATTATCTGTCTTGGGCCAGACATCAGGAAGCAACAGACGCACCTGCTGCTTTTTTAAATGATTTGATGCTTGATTTGGATCAAATTGAATAAAAAATACATGAATATTAGCGTTTTATTCATCTTCCCTTTACCAGTTTCTAACACTTGAATTTTTCGAGATTCCCGTGGCTCACATTAATGCGACTAATTCCATAGTAAATCAAAGCCATATAACAATATATTCTGCTATATTTCGTTTGTGTCCGCCATGGGTATGGTTTCCATACTAAGGTGCCCAATGACCTTTTACGTTTGTTTTTTTTTTTTAATAGGACAAGCCCGCCTCACTATTCCCAAACCACTGTAACTCCTGTTAGCCAGAATCAACAGTGGCGACCACAAGAAAAGCGCCGAGACAATGAAGCTCGACGAAGTCCCAGAGAAATGATTTGACTGTCTTGGATCCCGCAACGAAATTAATCAGAAAAGAGTAGCGGAGGGGTAGGAAAAACAGAAATTTCCACTTCCCTCCATATCAGCAGGAGACAGAAAAGAACAAGGCCAATAGGCACACAGGGACGTATACAACTGGGATAAGCCCAGTTGCCTACTTAATTTTACGATTGGATATATTTTCGTATGTTTCGTTTTTTTTTTGGAACTTCTTATACGGAAAATACTTTCACCGTTGAGGAGAAGGTACACTAACCCCGAGTGTTAGAGGCTATATTAAAACTTTGCATGAAATAATTTCCAACCATAACGGGAGCGAAGCCGCTGTCATAACCTTGTGTAATTCAAAAGTGTTTCTAACAAAACGGTCGTATTGTTATAGATTCTTTTCTAGAATTCATAATTTATTTACCAATAATTATTTTGCCTCCAAATTCTTTTGATTATTACCATTATAATGAACGTGGCAGATACCGTTTTTGTTAGAGTCTCTTAGTTTTACAGGGTCTGCAACGGGCAAAATATTTATTCTGATCAGGGGGTCTAAAATGGCTACTTTAGCATGGCATCATAATATGAATTGCGGTAAAAAACGTAAAATGGACCTTTCTTATTAGTCAGTGCTTCTGTGGCCATTTAAATATTATCCAAAATTAAATACGTGAATCGAAGAACATGTTTGAAAGTAAAATAATGAAAACCGACTCGTTTGTCTAAATAAGAATCGGGAATTTCATTAAATGGTAGTAAAACATGTACCAATACGATAGGGGAAAATTATTCGCAATTCGTTTCCAATAAATGTTTCCCATTACATACAAACAGCTATTTCACTCGTGTCACGTGCATTTACAACATTTGCTGGAGGCTCACGTGAGCGTGTTAAAATAAATAAAATAGTGGGCTTTAACGTCCTCGAAAAACATCAAAGAAACTGTTTTTCGGCACGTAAGAGATTCAACGTTAACGTGATTAGATTCGACTTCTTCCGTGAGGAATAAAATAATCTAACATAACCAACCAAACAAACTAACTCTTCAGCTTTATATAATATTATAAAGTAACAAGGAGCGACGGAAAATAAAGTGCTTATTTTATTACCTTTTTTATTTTATTTATTTTATTAACTTAAACTTGCTACTTATCGATGCTTTGAGAACTTTATAAAAAACATTATTTGGAACACTTTATAAATTAAAGTGTTTATGAGTAGCGCGTCCGATTTTATTGCATATCGAAGGTCAAAAATACAATCTTTTCTCACGTAAAATTGACTAAACGTAAACGTCAGATCGTATAAATTGCTATATTAAAAAAAACCTACGCGATGAACATATTCAATTAATTAATACTGACGGAAAAGAAATTGATTACTTTATCCCGTTTTTATTTTACTTACCTTTTATTTACTTAAACATGCTACTTATCGATGCTTTGAGATCTTTATTAGTTTTTCTTCGAGGTCCTAGGGCTAACGTGCCACACGCTCATATTGACTTAACAATCATTTAGTGGTTAGTACTTGTAGTTGTGACCTAGGTACGTTATTAATATTCTAGCTGGGACGCTAATGTTCTTTATTAATTTAATCATCGTTTTTTTTTTTAATGCAACCTGATTTTTTTGGCAACATTTTTATTTCTAGACACGTTTATGTCAGGAACTCAGGATGTGGGATAATTATCAATTTAGATGAGTGTTTACTGACTTAAAAAAATATGATTCTAATGAGTCCGTCTGTTAGATTATCGAAAAATATTACATACGTATTTTTTGTTTTATCAAATCAATGACAATTTACGAAGATAAAACGTGTCAAAGATTTGAGTGGAGGTTGTGACGTCACTGACCGCTAAAGAATGTCATACTTATGTCTCAGAAAATCACGTTACACGAGTTTTCAAAGCACTGTATCTTCATTTTTGTCTTCATTGTTTGTATACGTGAAAAAAGAAAAAATATGTGTCCAATATTTTTTGGAAATCTATCTGACGGGCTAATTTGTTTTCTTTTTTTTTTATAGCAACCCTATTAAATTACAAGCTAAGAAATAGCTAACCTTTAGAATTATTAATAACTGCCTATCTCGTTGGTTTAGTGGTTGAAAGCGCGTCTGTTGAACATGAGGTCCTGGTTAGATTCTCAGTAACAGTCTCGGTTGATGGCAATAGGCTCGCCCCCACGCTATATACCTGGCGAAATGTGAGTGTACTATTAGGTACACTTCCTAATCCTACGGATTACAGGCGTGATGTTATCTACACTAATATTATAAAGAGGGAAGATTTGTATTTCTTTTTTATGTTTGTAATGAATAAAATCAAAAAGCCAATTTTAAAAAATCTTTTACCATTGGAAAGCTACATTAACCTTGAGTAACATAAACTACTTTTTATCCCTGTATCGGGAACGGGAAACACGCGGGAGAAACCGCGTGACGTCCACTAGTGCATATATGTTTATCACCAACAAACATATTATGATTAATTTGGGGGTCATAATACATGCATGTAATAAGGTAAGAAGCTTTTACTAAATTAGTTTTATCTAACACTTAATTAAAATTAATAATCCAAGATGAAACTCCATTTTGCAAGGCGGTTCAAGCTGCGTTCGTTGCTTGCGAGGTCGGGCTCGATGACCCGAAATAAGGCTCGTGGGGTGGTATCGCACCCCACCCCGATGCACCCCCTTACACCCCCAGGGCCCGAGCGCCGACCTCTCATTCATTACGCAATAAAAGTGTTCCGTTAACTTCTATACACAGAGTGACTGGGGACCTTATTTTAAGTTAAATGTTATTTTTTTTAAGGTAATAATAATTTTATAAGTATAAGTATAACACAGACTGTCTGTGTTTTAATTACTTGTATATAATTAAGTACACAGGGCTGAGAGTTTGGATTTACCACGGACTATTTCAACTATTTCAAAAATGCTAAAATGTGGGGGTACTAATAGATGTCCCTACCCGGCCCTTTGTCGATAACCGACCTGATGTTGTTATGTTTATTTTGACTTAAACATAGGTAAGTATTTTCATAAGTACTTTGTATGTCTTTCCCGCTGAAAATAGATCTACCATTGACCACAACGTCCCGACACTTAAAAAACTAGTGAATGACGTACCATGTAAGCTACATTAATATTAGAGAAACGATTTGTATTTTTGTGTGTTTGTTTGTAATTAATAAACTAAAAACCAACTGCTCCAATTTCAATTTTTTTTTACCATTAGTAAGCTTAATTCACCCTGAGTAACATAGGCTTTTTATACGTATTCCCACGAAAACGGGAACTACGCGGGTGAAACCGCGTGACGTCCGTTAGTATGTTATAACTAGACAGATGGATACGACTATTTCTTAAAACACGAATAACTAACGCTTCTTTTTTGAATTTTGGGAAATCATCAAATGATTTCTCCCGCTCAGAGCGGGGCGGTGGGGAGTGTCACACTTCTACTGACTAAAAAACCCATTCTTAGCCCTTTGTGTCAACAGGCGAATAACGAACGCTGACTTTCAATTCACTGGCAATCGTTCAGGGGGTGAAAGTGCTTATGGATCGGCAACTTTTACTACAAGTTGAGGTACAATCCAAAAATAACAGGGAAAACATATCGTTACATGCATTTTAATGAGTATTATATCTACACTCAGTGATTTTAGATATGAGGGCACGGTTGGTTCAGTGGCTGAGTGATTAGATTGCTGCGCTGCGTGTCGCGGGTTTGATCCCCCCACGCAACAAATATTTGTACGGCCTAAAGATAGTTGTTTCGGGTCTGGGTATTTGTGTATGTGAGTTTAAATGTTTGTGAACGCACCCATGATACAGGAGAAATTCCTAGTGTCCCCACACTAGGAACTTCAATGTTTAAAAAAAAAAACAAATATATATATTTAAAAGGCAAAGTAAAGATCGAAAGAAAATTGTGTTTATTAGGCACAAAAATATCAGAAGACTAGTAAATAGTATTAGTAGTACCTAGTGGATTCTACAGAATTATAGATCATTGTTACTGATGATGATGGTAATTAAGGATCATATACAATACTCACACACAATACAATACTCAACGAATTGATTACTCAGCAGTTCATCACACGTTTAAATATAAGGGCAGAGTTATCTCCCGTCGGGGCTGCGGGTTGGTGTAAGAGATACCGTGGCCTCGACATATAGGGCTAAAAAGGAACATGGGTGGCTTTTAGTCAGTAGAACTCTGACACTCCCTTTCGCTCCAAGAGCTGGAGGGGTTATTTGATAATTTCCCAACCCCCAAAAAAAAAAGGTCCTTCGCTCACGGCGACGATTTCCACCACTATCGCGGATTGGTCGCATTTGCAACCAAATTGTGATAGTATGGAATTACCGATACAGAATCGTGGTTACGTGAGTGGTATAGATAGTACAGACGACAGCACATCAAGCTATCAAGCTACCAGGTACTGTACTTAATTTATTCCCAATCAACATTGAACCTAATACTTTAGCGATAACGAGTAAAGTCTTTTAAGGAAATTTGACAGATGGCAATAGTTTGATGTGCTATCTGTACATAGCGACTGACATCATTGCGTAAATGTATCGCACCCGTTTCGCGTTTACTTCGCTGCAAAAAGTCGAGAACTTTGTGTCACTGTAGTCGACGACATCAGAATATTTTTAAACCATAAGCGTGTCTGTAAACTTGAATTTTTTGTCAACTGTACAATTGTCAACCTACATACATTTATTCACTTCAGCGCATAGCTGTCATCAGCTACTCTCTGAATTTAATAAGGACGCCATTTCAAGCTGCAGTATAGAGTTACATAATTTATTTACAAACTATTTTCCAGGTGACAATTTTAGTTATCTATCTTCGTTATTTGTTGGCTCAGCAACAGAAATATTGGTCTGGTTTGATTTGGCAGAATTCATTTTGTTAACTTTGTGGTTTGATTGAACTTTTATCTAAATTATTATGATGATAGATTAGAAACAGTAAAAAGCTATTGCCAGCTGTTGCATTACTTTACTTTATTAATATCCTCGGATGAATCTGCTGTTCATCTTTATAATACATATATGAATAAGTAACCCAGAAAAGACATGCGCTTCGATAATCTTCTTTTTGTGTCAGAATAGGGGATCAGACAAAAAAAAACTAATTAGTCCGTCAGATAGATTTCCAAAAAATATTGGAGACGTATTTTTTCTTTTTTCACATAGTGCTTCGAAAACTCGTTAACTCTTCGAAAACGTCATATGATAGTACATTTTTACCTACAAATGACGTCACAACCACATCTTAACTTCGTCAATTTTGATTAATTTGATAAAACGAAAAACACGTATCCAATATTTTTCGATAATCTAACTGACGGAGTAATTAGAATAATAATAATAATATAATAATATTCCACAACTATCACACAACGCCATCTAGTCCCAAGCTAAGCAGAGCTTGTGTTATGGGTACTAGACAACTGATAAACATACTTATATATTTCTTAATACATACATATTATAGATAAATTACACCCAGACACAGAACAAATGATCGTGCTCATCACACAAACATTTGTCCTGGGTGGGAATCGAACCCACGACCCGGGCATAGCAGTTAGGGTCACTAACCACTAGACCAACAGGCCAATCCAAGAATCATTGTTTTTTGACTCAGTCCGATCCCCTATTAGCACGTTCGTCCTTCCACCGTGACCCCTCACAGAGGTAAAACTTTTAACTTTTCTCTCACATTTAGGTAAATTTGTTCCAATTAATCCCAATAACTTGAAGTTTTCTCTGTGTTCATTTTTCTTCTCTGGTTGCACATAGTCAAATAACCGTCAAAGGTGTTTGAAAATGCGTAATAAAGTTTTTAAAACTACCTATAATTAAGTGAGCATGCTAATACAAAATAGGCAGGTGTTTCCGGGGTTGTAACAGCTCTATATTTAATCTCAACAGTGACGTTCGTATTTCCAAAGATAGACGGTGATTGCGAAAGCGCATAATTTTTCTAGGAGATCAGTAACTATTAACCTACGTTAGGCCTCATTTACGGAGACGCGGGGCGTCACGCGGCGCGTTGTGCGTTTTTAATTCAAGCACATGGCGATGTACGTTAACGATGTCAATCGACGATTTTACGAGAAGCGATTTTCGCTCGTTAGTTTAAAATGCACGTTCGTTGCTATGGACCCGCCCCTCAGTAAATAAATAAAAAATCACGCTACAAGCCTTCTGCATTCCGCGTCACCGTAAACGAGCCCTTATTCTTCTCCATTGAATTCCATAACAAGAGTATATTCACGAGCTGTAATATTTTTACGCACCAAAATTAAAACTCGATATTTTCGTAAAACAACAGTTTTTAATACATACTTGTAAGTATGAGTTCTAAAATACTGTGTCCGTAACGCCATTAGATAACAACAAATATAATAGGAGATATTAACTTTTATAAATTGCCACATGCATACAAATTAGTGCATGACTCCATCAATCGTTCCCAGGAAATAATTCTTAACTTATTTAATAATAAAGTATCAGTTGACTACGTGACGACTCAATGTCTGTCCTCGTCAATGCGTTATCAGCACTATCATTCATAGTAAACCCGTAGAAAGATAAGCAGTTTCAATAACCACTCCAATTTCTATAGGACCTCTAATTACAGTGTCAAGAAACTTTACCCCGTATTGAATACTTGGAAACCCTAGAGTGTTTGTAAAATTACTGCGAAAAGAGTAGCATTATTCGTTTGTTTGTTTTAATACGATTTTGTGTACATTCTCTAAAGTTTTTAATAATTGTTTCTTTTTCTTCTTATTGTTTCCAGCCAGTTGGTTGTGTTATATAATAATATGTATAGAGGAAACATGCTAACGCCAGCGATTCAAATGTTCGATGGAACCGCTGACCGGGCCTTTTTTAAACTGCTATTCATCAGAATCGAAGTAATTTCATTAGACGTTGAAAAGGACGGATCTAGATCTGTTTATGAGTAGCAATAAAGCTATGCTTAATTATTGCATACGATTTTTAAGTTAGTGTGTGTGATGTTGACTTGCTGCACGCGTTGGTGCATACTGTAAGTGTAGCAACTACCTGCTTAAATAAATAAATAAATCATGTAATTCCTGTAATGTTCCCGTTTCAGGGCATATTCTTATACAGGATATAAATGAGCTTTGTTGTCTAAGTCCCCTTCCCTCACTATAAGATAAGAGTACTGTAGGTGTCAAAGATCTATCTGACATCGACCTGTGTCCTTATATGTAGGTAGATGAAAATACTACACTTTTTCTGAAAGACCTAGGACAATATACGAATGGAATCTTTTTACCAAACAGGTAAAGCCACAACTCTAAGCTAGCCGAGCCGCCCCCGCAAGCTCTTTATTAGAGAAGAATTTCATTCATCATTTACGACCGACTGCGCAAGGAAATGAAAAGTCCTTACATCGCCGCGTGAGGTCATACTTCAGTATACATACATACATAGGTACTTGATGTTTCGCTTTTAGTCTCACTTTTGTACATAGGTAAATCTTAGGAAAATAATTATATATCTTTAAAAGGAATATGATCACACAATAGACACATTATAATTATTTTCCTTAAATAAAGAAATGAAATCACTTAAGGTTGGCCAGAAAAAGGCAAAAAGATGCCAAAAAATTGGGTTCACCAAATAAATAGTTTATTAGCAACACGGTATTTAAAATTCCTGGTTATCAAACATTTTTGATTGTCACATACCTAACTTAAGATGAAGGTATCTTAAGTTGTAAGTATGAACACAGGCCAAAATTTAAGTAATTTCATTCTCCCAAATCTTTATAAGACAATGTTGGCGACCATCTGGTGTGGTCTGGTCTGAACTCTTAGACAAACATTCCAGAATAGTTTAACTTAATAAGTCTAAAAAATACTTAGAACACATCCTCCAGTACAAAGCACCAAGTGAACTGGTAATCGTTTACCTGGTTCGACCGCGTGGTTCGACTACAAAGTCGGACCACGCGGTCCTAAGATTTAGTAGTTCGACTTGCAAGATTCTAAAATCGAACAACTGGAAAACCGATTAATCGTACTACGCGGTCGGACCACGTGTCCATAACCATAGAAATTCCTTGCGGAGGAACACAATCACATCTTTGCCCAGCCTAAGCATGGAACCTGGACCCCACAGCCAGCAACCCCGATGAGTATAACCCTTATTTTTATTTATTTTTTTGGCGGGTGGAAAATCATCGAATAACCCCTCCCGCCCTTGGGCAAAGCGAAAGGGAGTGTCAGACTTCTACTTACTAAAAACCACCCATGTTCCTTCTTCGCCCTCTATGTCGAGGCCGCGATAACTAGTGTATAACCCGAGGCCAATGAGTATAACCCTTAACTAGGTGTTAATCCACACCTGTCGTTTAACAAATGAACTATGCGGCCGGGCTAGGGCGTTAAGCTAAACATCGAGAGTCTTGAATTCCAATCGTACGGTACTAATGTAGTGAAGCCAGTGATGCTGGAAATGCTTGCGTTACTGAGCCTCATTTGATTAACAGGAATATTGGTAATTACTAGTATGTTTTCTTTACAGTAGCAAAATATAGAGCTTCTTAGAAAATTGAATTAAAGTAGATGTCGTTGTCAAACATTGGTAGATGTTGTTGTCAAACATTGGTAGATGTTATTGCCAAACTTTGGTAGATGTTGTTTTCAAACATTGTTAGATGTTGTTGTCAAACATTGGTAGATGTTGTCATCAAACATTAGTAGATATTGTTGTCAACCATTAGTAAGATAATAACTACGGACTATCGTTGAGTTGTCTATAAGACACAGCATTCAAGAATACTTTTTACAGGACTTAAACGTGCTTTTGGCTAGATAATTAGACTAGTTCAGGTTAAGCAGCGCTTGCCTAGGTTGGTCTGTGGATTACCAATTACATACCGAGTTTCCTCCGTGCCTCGGCAAGCATGTTTTATCGTTGATCCCAGCTGTTATATATAGAACTTACCATAATTACAGCCGAAAGACGTCCACTGCTGGACATAGGCCTTCCGCAGATGTCGCCACATTTACTGGTCCCTATTCAACGCATTACGTTTTAAAGAAATTAGCAAATTATATGTTCCTCGTGCGGAGCCTAGACTGGTTGCTAGTTCAATGATACAGTAAGATAAACGATTTATGAATACAACAAGATCTATAGTACTATTGTCTTAGCTTTTGACGTAGTGTTTCCACATTATTGACTGTCACCCAAGATAACTGTCAGGTGCCAATATCGCAGATATCTCAAGTATCACTGATTTGCCACAGACATAATTGGTTTCTAATTAAGGTCTTCAGTTTTGCCCATGAAAACACCATTCACAGATATAAAAAGCCAAAAATGGACATTTTATATTTGTTTATATGTAGTTTTATAGAACTTTACAAATAGGTTGTAATTATTTCTGTTTGTACAGAAGTCACTACGAAAACGGGATTAAATATCCCGTTTGTATAATACTGTTAGTTACCGGTAGACGTTGCGTTGGAAGACCTCCCACTAGGTGGACCGATGACCTGGTGAAGGTTGCAGGGATCCGCTGGATGAGAGACCCACGGGACCGGTCAATGTGGCGACACTTAGGGGAGGCCTATGTCCAGCAGTGGACGTCTTTCGGCTGAAATGATGATGATGATGAATACTGTTAGTGACCATGTCAGTTTCAAAACTTATATAGTTACATACCTAGTGTTTGTTTTACGATCCGTAATAAAAAGTTGCCAAAAAGCCGTGACCATTCGTTGTTCGAAACGAAGTCCTGGTGAAAAGTCTAACATTTGCAGAAAAGTCCAAAACATTTTACTATTCTTAGATTGCCAATTGTTTTGTAACTGGCGAACTGTGAATATCTCTGCCTATGCCTTCGGGGATTATAAGCGTGATGTTATTTTATCATTATTTGTTTTCATATCCTAAAATTTGCCTTAAATTTTAAAGGCTGGGCCAATTCCGGACAAAGAGCTTAAAAATCATGACATATCCTGACAAATACGGTCGTAAGGTAACATATATTGGGTTGCGGGTTGTTCACAAGTGCCCGCGCGTTGCCTCGACATATAGCTAAGAAGGAACATGGGTGGCTTTTAGTCAGTAGAAGTCTGACACTCCCTTTCGCTCTGCCCAAGAGCGGGAGGGGTTATTGGATGATTTTCCACCCGCCAAAAAAAAAGGTAACCTATATTCAAATACCTATTCCACCGGCTTACAAGTTTATATAGTTTTGTAGCCCAAAGCAATAATAGAGCCCTTATTATTCCCTCATATCCTTCTGTACCGACTAGAAATTAGTGAAATCGCGAAAATAATTAATTTAGGGATGGAATGTGCGTAGTTAGCCAGCCCACATACTCGCACACACACACACACACTTAGGTACACATTAGGCTGTTTTTTTTATTATTTTGGATTAGGGCCGATTGATGGCAATAGGCTCGCCATATTACATGGAACTTAAAAAACATAACTGTAAAATATGGGTATACTAATTTGGCCTAACCCTAGATTTTTATTACTTTTTAAGGTTCCGTAGTCAATATGGAACCCTTATAGTTTCGCCATGTCCGTCTGTCTGTATGTATGTCCGTCCGTCCGTCCGCACTATAATATCTCAAAGACTTTTAGTACTAGGTAGCTGTTGTTTGGCATGAATATACAAATAAATTACGCCGACAAAGTGCTAAAGTAAAATATTGAAAATATTTTTTTTAAGGTATCTTCAGTACACATTAAAGTGGGGATGATTTTTTTTTCTCACGAAGTTCAGTGTGTTGTATGTCGTTGGATAGGTCTTAATGAAAAATATTGCGAGTTTGCTCAAACAATTTTTCGATTAAATGTACTATTATTTTTTTTGCCAATAATGCCTCTCCTCAATCTGTCCTTTCCGATCAAAACACACGCTAGATACCGCTTCGTAATGCTATAACAAGATGTCAAGGCACCGTAGTGTAGATCCCCTCAGGTCAAACGTTAGGCCTGTTTACGCCAAGGCCTAATAGCGTTATGGCGGCCATCCGGACCTCAGGCCTACAATTTGCAGCGATTCAATCATTGATATAGGCCTATCTTCTTTAGAGTCTGGGTCTACGAAATGAAATATAATTATTTGTAAATGATTCTGATATGGGCAAAGTGTATAATATGTAAGATAAATTAAAAAGATTTTAGTTTCTTAATGAGAAATATGGTTGGTAAGTAAAATACGTGGATTATTATTTTTTAAAAATTAGAATGTGCTGAGAAGCCATTTCATTGTGGTATTCAGCTGCTTTCGATTAAACTATAACGATTATCATCATTATCATCATTAAAAGCCTATTAATGTTCCCACTGCTGGGACACAGGATTCCTCTCTTTGAGAGGGAATGGGCTACAATCTACCCCGCGGCCCGCGGGCCCAATGCGGATTGGTAGATGTCACATGTCTTCGATTTTTTTGGTTCTAAGACATGCCGGTTTCCTCACGATTTTTCCTTCACCGTTTTGAGACCAGCGATGATGAAATAAATTACACAAAGTAATGTGCCTGCCTGGGTTCGGTCCCACGACCTACTGTGTACACTTATTTTGCCAGTTATTCAGTCTCTTTAGCTGCTACTGAGAAACTTATGATAAATATCAATAACAATAAATAATAATAACAAATAAATAATAATAATAACACTTTGCCCCACCTTTGAATCGAACCTCATGCACAGTACTCATGCTTACAACCACTAGACAGACGAGGCATTTCAGTTAGGCTAAATAGACCCCAAATGGTTGCGAAAAGGCTAAGTAGATGATAATGAGCTTATTCAACTCCGGTCGTAAGCCCGCATTTTCAAGGGCAAGCAATAAAAGTGCGTTCCTCTAAAAATTTTGTAATCTCGGATCTGCCAAGAAAATTAGTATTTTGTTTTTTTTTTTTCATTTCGAATAATGCTCAATTCGAATAATGCTCAATTAGACTTGTCACCACGTGATAGTAATTTATTCCAATAACCCACTGTTTCGTTCGTCTAGAATTCTAACTGCGGTACTGAGAAATATTTAATGATTACTTAAGTCTTCACTTAGTAAAGATTTGACATACTTTTGTATGACAAAATTGTCAAAACCTTTACTAAGTTATGGCCTAAGTAATCATTAAAGCTCTCGAAATCTTGTGAAAATCTTATAGGTTTTCATCAAGATTTCGAATTAGTCTAAATTTGTATCCGATTTATGACTTGTCCCTTTTAGCTCTGCCTTGTCTTTCCCCAGCCATCTTTCTGCGGCTTCCAATATTACCGGATGCAGTAGAATGACAGCATCATACAAGGAACGGCTGCCTGCATGTCTGACCTTTTTTTGTTGTGGGTGGGAAATCATCAAATAATTCTTTCCGCTCTTGGGCAGAGCAAAAGGGAGTGTCAGACTTCTACTGACTAAAAACTAAAAACCACCCAAGTTCCTTCTTAGCCCTATATGTCAAGGTCGCGGTATCTCTTACAACATCCCGCAGCCCCGACGGGCTGCATGTCTGACCTGTACTATTTACTGGTAGTCAGGCTTTCAAAGATAAAATGGGACTTACAACATAATTAGCAAATGTGGGTGTACTTTAAAGACCTAAGCCTAGGGCTTTGACCCTTCGACAATACGCAGACGTGACAAAACACTCAAACAAAATAACACCCGCAATGTTAGAGTCGATAGAGAACATTTTCACTAAATATTTGATATCAAAACAGGCTTCTCCGATTACCCTTCACCCTTGATATCGATTAGTTTACTAGTCTTCGGTCCTCAAAGGTGAATATCCTTAAAAGCGGTGGGCATCTAAACTATATGTCTATGTCTATTTGTTCTATTGAAATTGGTTTACTTAGGTGAGTTTTTTATGAAACTTAAGTTAAAGAAAAACATACTATTCTGAGTTAACTCAATTTATTTCTCGTCGTTTCTCAGCAAACTCTTTTATTTGATACCCATATCATGGGACTACAAAAAAAAACTAGTCCGCCATTTGCATTTAGCACGACGTCACTTATTGTTCAAAATTTGCTAAATTTTCATCTTAATCGAAAACCGGGAAGTGAGACTTTAACTTCTAAGATTTTTTTACACAGTTACAGTTGAAGCTAAAAGCCTGTTGAGTTCTGATGCCCGTTTCACTAACACTCGAGTACCATAGGATTGACAACGCTCGGGTAGGTAACTCGGCATCGAGAGTTGACAGTTCAACAAAGGAATAAAATGTATTACTGAAAACAAGTATTTTTCTGAGTGATAGCAGTTTGGTAAAGTAATATAAACCATAGACTGTTTGTAGAGAAAAACTACTTTCCAGGTAGATAGATTATCCGTAAACCATAAAACAGAACCGTAGAGTAACCAAAATATGTAAGAAAAAGCAGTTCTTTTCCCACTTCTGATGACGCAATCAGACCAGACATAAAACGCTAGAAGAAAAATTTAAACAACATATACAGCAAGCTCACGATTTCAAAATTTCCCTCACAACTATCCACCCTTTACACAAAGGTTGTTATGTTATATAAGGCATAGTATAGAATATAGATGTCAGCTTGCCTAAACTGAGCGTCTAGGTCCGTTCACCTTGCACGCAACGCTATCGGGTGGTATTGCCCCCTATGCAGGAATTTTGGAACCCCCCTTGTGTCAATGCCTTTATGATTCGAGATCGTCGCTCCAATTGCAGCCTGGGCAACGAACTTAGAGTTATCCGTGTATTTGTTTATTGCCCTTTATGTTCACGAAATTGTCCTTAAGGATTTTGTCAGTTGATTTTCTGAAAAGTCTTTGAATTTAAAATAACGGAACTTATATTCATAACATTTTTATGTTGAACTATTCAAATAGCCCTTTTATTTTTTTGTTTTGTAGCATAATATTTTAAGGATACTTAAAGCTGGAAGTCCTCTTAACTTCCATTTGAGGCTAGAGCCTAGAACATTCGTTGCCTTGACGAAAAAAGCTAATTTAAGTAGGATTTTTTTTTTATTTAGTTCAGTAATTGATTCATAGTTGAAAGAACAATGAATACCTATAGCAAGATGACCTTTTATCAGACTGGAATCTTAATTATTTTTGTAGGTAATGTGTAAAAAAAATGCAAAATTATGCAGCTTTTTTTTTTTTTTTTTTTGGTGGGTGTAAAATCATCGAATAACCCCTCCCGCTCTTGGGCAGAGCGAAAGGGAGTGTCAGACTTCTACTGACTAAAAACCACCCATGTTCCTTCTTCGCCCTCTATGTCGAGGCCGCGATAACCAGAGGACTACCCGCAGCCCAAAAAAAAAAATTATGCAGCTCAAACGACAATCATGATACTGGGGTAGCACCGGACTCAGCTATGTTCCAAATACATACCTATCAGTTTTCCCACAAAACACTTTCTCAAATGACTGCAAGTTTTCTCCAACATTATCAAGGAGACCTCATTTCTATTTCGTGTGGTGAACAATATCTTGAAAGAACACGTCATGAGCTATTTCATGGCGTGCACCGCATCGTGTCGAATCTTATCTCAAACTTTTAATAACACCCCTCACCTAACCGTATAAAAATTCATGTAAAACTTAACTAACATGGAAATGTGGACGGGTAGAAGTTACACTGCTTTGATGTGAGGAAAGTGTTTAATTAGTTGGTTTTTTTGACTGGATTTTGTTTTTTTTTTTTTTTTTAAATAAGGTTTATTTATGGAATGAAAATGGCTAAGTGTAAATAGAGATTCTATTCGATCTAACATAAGATCCAATCTTATCAAACCCAGAGAGGAAGCGAGAAAAAGGTAACTCACTTATGACATGGGTGGCGTCTGAACCAGACAAAGGCGATTTCTGAATCAAAATTAACGTTCAAAATCAAAACATTTTATTTCTCATAGGCCTACAAGAGCACTTATAAAATGTCAAGAAAAGGTGCAAGGTACAGGCGGGTCGATTCCTATGGAGAAGAACCGGTAAGAAACTCCATGGCTTTGACAATCACAACTCCATAAATCTGGTGGAATTCGCCGCGTTATCCCTAGAAATAGGTACAATAGTATAGTCTGAGCTTGTCGGATCTGTATCCTCTGCGTAGTTAGAGCTGAGCAGTGAGGGTAGTAAGGTTTAGATTGGGTGCGGTCGTGCGCTAGGGTCCGCGACCCTGCGCCCTCGCTCCCGATCCAGGTTATCAACTCCATACCTCCCTCTACTTCCACCCCCTTAGCGCACAAATGCTGCAGGGATTTTCTAAAACATTATGTGGAAGACGCTTCTAACATAAGAGAGTGCGTTGACTCTACCTACGCTTGGAATGTTCCACGATAACTTATTATTTTCTTGCTCTATTTTACATTTTACAAGCTTTGAGCGAGGTGAATTATTTTCATGAAAATATTTACGCTTTCGATATTAATTTATTTTAAATTGAATTAAGATGTTGTGAACTAAGTAATTTAAATATCGTACATCGTCCTCGTTACGAAAAGTAAATTATCTTTAAGTAACGAACTATTCCTTCTACTGAACTACTTTTTAGGGTTATGAAACAATTTGAAAAAATAAAATAGTTACTCAACAACTTAAATGTATTTGTGTGTTGACAAACGTCATTCGATGTCCAAAAAATTCTCCGGTAAGTAGAAACTAGATACAAAAGCCTTTCATACAAAGTACAGCAAATGTCTTCAAAAATGATTCTCAATAGGGGTAAGTATTCCTGCTACGGGAAGGAGCCGCTTTCTTGTCTCTGCAACTTAAAAAGAACGTAAATAAAATAGAACTTGGTTTAAGGTAAGTCGACGTTTAACCAAATGCGATTTCCCAAAGGGCTTAGTAAAGTTTCATGATATATCTATTCCTAATCTATTAACGTATGAAGTTTTTGTAACAACCACGCAACTGCCAAGTAATTACATCGTTGTAAAGTAGTCCTAATCACTCAATTTATATTGTAAAAGGGCCATGTTTATCGATTTAAAATGCAACGTGGAAACCAGCTTACCGTATATAGAACAGCACAATTCAATAATTATAATTTATACGGTATTAATTACTATGATCAATCATGAATGTGTTTTTCACCCCTATGCAGGCATGTACATTAAAATGGCGTTATTGCATGACACTAGTTGGTACCCGCGTGACACTTCGTCGTCCATAACGCGTTAACGACATACCAGTTGAATAAAGTAAAAGAATCTCATATATATAACCTGTGCGATATAAAAAATCTTATGTGCTCGTGTTAAATATGATATATATGTGCACGCACAAACGATACGCATGATAAAGGTCAGTGAAGGTTACAAGTGCCATGAGATATGCGCACATGCGCAAGCGCACCCTAGCCTGTGTAACGGTGGGACACGCAAACACCAATTATAAATTGAAAATTGAATACCAATATAACGAATATTCGTTCATATTGTGTACATGTAAAAACGTATTTTATCACTTTAACCGTGTTTTATATTTCATGTCGCTTGGTTAATTGATAAAATAAACAAATAATATTCTTTTTATGAGAGGTTATGCTGTAAGGTGCGTAATATCATTTCAATATTTATTGCTTGAAATATTAGCGTATTACATTGATAGAAATGAACACGATCAGGTTATTTAAACCACTGCCTAGGAGTGACAGTTGTAACACTGGCACTTCGTGATTGCGGCTTAGATGTTTTGTTTTCAGTTTTGTTTACAACAACCCATAAAACTCATCCTGATAGATTGAAATCGTAATTTTACGGAGATTTGATTTTTTATCCTCTTTTGCTATAAATAAAATGCTATATCTGAGCCGGAGAGGTGATCCTCAGGACCTTCCTAATTTTCACACCCTACTCTATATAAGTTTGTGCATATGTGATCAAGCGCCTGTATTTTCTGATATCTAAATAAATGAAAATGTATGATAATTATTATGATCCTTCACATAATAGCTATACTAATATAAAGGGTGTATAAGTACCCTTAACGCAAACGAAGGGCACCTGTTCCGGGCCGCGGGTAGTCCACCGGTTATCGCGGCCTCTACATAGAGGGCGAAGAAGGAACATGGGTGGTTTTTAGTCAGTTGAAGTCTGGCACTCCCTTTCGCTCTGCCCAAGAGCGAGAGGGGTTATTCGATGATTTTACACCCACCAAAAAAAAAAAAAAAATAAGAGCACCTGTTCTCCCCACCACTGCAATCATTTTTTTTCTAGACCATACCTGGGAACCCCCTAGTTACATGGATATTGGGGGTCAAGCTCCAATATTTTCACAGCTGTTTTTGTAAATACTAGTTTTTCAGGTTATAACTTTAATAAAATTAGCTAAATGACCCGTTTACTATTCAAAACATCCACAAGAATAATGTGAATGTGTGCTAAGAGTGCTACATTGAGATTTACTAAAATGAGATTTCCGACCCCAAAAAAAAAGTCGAAATTTATTGCGTAGGTGCTTAGTTTGATGTACAGAATGCTTGGTTGACGGCTGCGTGAAGGGGTCATTTACACCCTGTATACCTACGTCAAAATAATGTTCATATCTGCTAAAGATCTAAATCCTAATAACCCTGTTTAAAAGGCTGACTCATTCAGAAAAATACGAAATAATGAATTATTAGTTACAGGTCCTGAAATATAATACCTGTAGCATCAAAATCACGTGACAACAGCCATATTGCGTGACACTGTATCCGTGCGTGACTCCAAATGCACCTAATGCACACAGAACTTCAGGCTTTTCAGTTGCTTTTTTATTTTAATGGCCACGCTATTGTGAAAATTGCTGCACCAACCTATCAGGATAAGCTGTTTTGCACGCTGGATTATATTATGTAGTTAGCCTGTTTTAATGTGAATCGTTTTTCAAACGGAATTATTGCAGTGACCGGCGGACTGTCAAGTCATTGGTCTTCGGTCAACTCTACTGCTTTAACTGTGACTGGGTATTTAAAAGAAAATTCGGTCTGGCCAGCCATATAAGGGCACACGCTAGGAAATAAAGGGTCGCCATTACCGAAATCGGTAAGGAGGACTAATATAGGCCTCGAGTTTGAACCTTAGACACGCATCTTTAATTTTTCAGATTTATGAGCGCATTGTATAATTATCACTTGTTTTGGTGGAGGAAAACATCGTGAGGAAACTAATATGCGTAAGAGATATTTATTGCCCATGAGGGACATAAAAAACTTTAACAAAAGGTAAGGCATTAGGGCTGCGGGATGTTGTAAGAGATTCCGCGGCCTCGACATAAAGGGCTAAGAAGGAACATGGGTGGTTATTAGTCAGTAGAAGTGTAAGTCCCTTTCGCTCTGCCCAAGAGTGGGAGGGGCTATTCGATGACTTTCCACACGTTAAAGAAAGAAAGAATGAAATAGGGATGTTTACTAACAAAAAAAATGTGATTCTAATCAGTCCGTCAGTTAGATTATTGAAAAATATTGGATACGTATTTTTTATTTAATCAAATCAATAGAAATTGACGAAGATAAAACGCGTCAAAGATTTGGGTGGGGGTTTGTGACGTCACTCACCGGTAAAAAATGTCATACTTATGTCTTAGAATATGACGTCCCACGAGTTTTCGAAGCACTGTATCGTCTTCATTGTTTGTTTACGTGAAAAAATAAAACATATGCGACTACCCTATTATGTGCGCATTATACCTATAATTATCACTTGCTTCTGTGAAGGAAAACATGGTGAGGAAACCAAGAGATATTTATTGCCCACGAGGGACATAAAAAACTTTAACACGTTTAAACCGATGATAAAGATAGAAATAATGGAATTATTCAAAATCATGTAATTCACAAACGCCCGAATGCTGGGTAAGAACATCCATGATTTCCTCTTTTCTTACACTATCTTATACCACCACTATCCACCACCACCACCTCCACCATTATCTTATCTTAGTATGGAAAATCCTGTTAAATATTTATTATTAAGGTACAAGAAACTCGAACCGTATTTTATGAACACAACAGTTAGTATTTATAAATGGAAGTTTCCTCAATATTTATTATAGTAGCACTCGTATAATATGTAAGTACATAATAAATAACTGTTTTACATACAATATGATTTATCTAGAAACTACGAAATAAACAACTCACCTCGTTGCTCGAGTGGTTGAGCATGAGGTCCTGGGTCCCCGGGTTGCGCAAAATGTTATTTGTTTTTTATATCAGGAATATCTCAGTATCAGCCAGTCCAGGATCCGCCCCAGTGGATGGCAAAAGACTTTAAAACAAAAGGTAGCGAAATGTGTAAATAAATAAGCCCACCTCTACCTAACGCTTCGGGATTGCAGGCGTAATACTTTGACACACAACTGTGATTAAACAAAATGACAACCACAACGGGTGCTGTAATAGAACTCAAAGCTTCTTTACTAAAACTAGGTAATGAAAAAATAAAACTTTAACCACCCCAAAGTTTTCAAAAAGGATATATACCCGGCAATATATATATATATATAGGTTTATTGCTGGTTATATTTCCAGTGGAGAAAGACCGTCGCTCGCAATGTACGGCATGATTGCAGTATTGCATGACAGCACTATGACACCCCCAGCGCCCGCTTAATGTGACGACAAAAGGACACGTACTTTGATATATATTTTTTAATAATACTGTTAAGCTGACAAAGCCGTTATACTTAGCCAAAGGAATAAAGAATGGTTTGGTATGTTTGTAAGTATGGAAGGAAAAGATATAAAATGCTGCGACGACTCTAATTAAATTTGGATAAGGGTAGGAGAATTTAGATGACGATGGTGTATGTACCCAGTGTCTAAAAACCCGCCTTTTCAACCAATGTGTCCTGCCAACGAAGACCCGAGACATGAACGCTCACAAAGGAGACTGTGCACCGAATACGAGTTGCACGAAGGGCCATTGAGCGAGCTATGCTCGGCATAACGCTACTAGACCGCGCAACACCGAGATCCGGGTCGGGTACAGGGCAATACTCCTAAAGTGGAGTTGGGTAGGACATCTGACAAGGCGCGGAGATGGCCGATGGAGTAAAATTCTGACCGAATGGTGGCCAAGGCTGGGCGTGAGAAACCAGGTCCTTCCTAATGCGCGTTGATAAGAGACGCACAGAACAGAGAAAAGTGACAGAAGAACCTAACTTAACAGTGCGTGATTCCGGGCTGAAATGATGATGATGATGATGTTGGTTACTCAATCACGCTAAAACTCCTGGACGAAATTGAATTATGTTTGGAATAAAGGTAACCTATTTAAGTACAAATTACATGGAATAACATACATATGGCTTATTCAAATAAAAAAACCTCTGGGTTCACAAATAATAATTATGACATGACAATGACATTTTTTTTTACATGAATACATAAAAATAATGTCATTGCTCTGTATATTCAACAACTCGTCAAACAAACAATTGCTAGCCACTTTTAAATTACCTTCCTACTGAATGCTATTATTACGTATTTTCATAGCTTTTGCAAACAGAAGGAAAAACAGGACATACGATATTAAAATTCAATGAAATTGGACGTAACATTATTTCAATACTAGCAAAATGATGCCTTTTACATTCGCCTGTAAATATTTATAGCAACACCATAATTGGTTATTCATGTTTATTTTAAGACTGTTTTATTCAGTTTCCAATAAAAAGTTATTAACATTACCTAACCGTATTCCTTATTCAATAATAAGGAATACGGTAAGGTAATGTTACCGTATTCCTTATTATTGACCGAAGGGAAATACATGTTTAGAATTGTATTTTCGAATTAAATTATGTCCCTCTTTTTGGTAATTTTTATCATTTTGTGTACGCTTTAGTTACTTTTTCGTCACATTTATTGACACTAATGAGTTAATGACGCATTAAATATATGTTTTATTCCGTGTTGTTTCCGTGTGTCTCATATTCTATTGACTGTGTGGTTCATTCTTTTAACCCTTTTCTTGACAATGTATCTTGTAAGACACAATATCATTAAAAATATATATATATCTCTTTTATAAAGCATTTGAAACGGAACGTTAACTTATTTTTCTATAAAGTATATGTTTCTGAAAGCTTATTTGGGACACAATGACAGCTACGTCAACCACTTTTTCAAAAGTTGTCAAAATGGCGAACCGGGTGAGTGCAATTCCGCGGAAGAAGGTAACAATTTATTATTTTTAATAGTTTTTCTTTTAAAATTGCATGAGGAATTGGTGTTATAATATTTCATATGTTTGTACTTATGCTGGAAAGTAATTAAACCGGAGAAATAATTACGCTTGGCTTCGCAAACTAAAAAATAAAGTGAATGTATCCTACAGGATACGTTGCTAGGTGTACTAAGATTCTTTGTACAAGGTTAGCGTATCTTATAAGATACATTGCCAAGTGCACTAAGATTTCATTAGTATTATTTTTTAAACGTGTTTTGGGGAAAGGGCATTGTAAGCTTGGCATGAGTGTGAGAGAAGGCTTTATTTTTCAGGGCGGGACGCAGCCATCTTTTTCCAGTGCAAAAAGAGTATGTGTTCTAGTACCAAAACCAAGTAAAAAATCAGACGACGATGAATCTGAATCCGAAGATGAACTTCAGCAGATTTCAATTGGCTTGTGTCATGTCCATAACTATGTGACTGACTTCGATTCTTCACCTGCGCCATCTTTGCCTTCTTCTATAGAAAACTTAAATTTGCTATCTGATGAAGAAATAGGAGGCGTCCAAGACGCTGTTACTCAGTCTCCTTTGCTGCCTTCGCCTATTCTGCCTTCACCTCAGCCGCTTCCAGCTCGACTACCATTTTCACTGACGCAAAATGGCTCTCCTTCACCACTTTCTTTGCCACCATCTCCTTTAATTGTCTCTAACTGCCGACCAAGAAGACCTACAACATCCGGAAGGACTGCAAGAATAGTCACACCCCGCCGTTTTTTTCAAAAGCCTCTAAATTTTCAGTAGACTAAAAATAAATTCAAACATTTCGCCCAGGTCTCAGATAAAAATCTTCCGCAACCTGAAATAGCCAAAACTCCTTATGAGTATTTTACAGACTTTTTTACAGACGAAAGAAGGTACCCTGCCCGGACATTAAAAACATTATAACGCCCATATGGGGGGCGTCGACTTAGCAGACATGTTGATCGCCCTTTATAGAACAGACTTCAGAGGCCATCGATGGTATTTGCCATTAGTATCGCAAGTCCTGGTTTTTTCATAAATAATAGCTGGGTTTTATACAGACGACAAAGTGCGGGAAAGACAATGCCTCTAAAAATGTTCAGGTACCAAATAGCACAGAGCCTCCTGAAAAAGGGTCGTGGAAATACAGTCGACAACTGCGAAGTTTTTGGACCAATTCCGACGAAAATAATACAGGCACCTGTAGCACCACGACCTCCACCGGATGTAAGGTATGATAAGGTCGGCCATTTTCCAGTGTTTGGTTCGAAAGGGCGATGTAAATTTTGTGTCAAGGGCCAAACAACGGTAATGTGTGCCAAGTGCTCGTTACGCTTGTGTTTTAAGCCAGAAAGAAATTGTTTTGTAAAATTCCATACTGATAAGTAATTATTTAAGCTAATAGTACACTTTCATTACTATAATTGTTACAACATGCAAATTTTATACATATATAATTTGGAAAATTTTGTGTATTTCATTTCGTCAAACCTGGCAACGTATCCTCAAAGACACTTACACTTAAGATCAAAGTTTTTTCCTAAGCTGGCAATGTATCTTCAGAGATACATTTAGGATCTCATTATCTGGTTATGTGCGATTTTTTTATATATTTTTCTATACATCCTAGGTTCATAATTAACATCATATTTGAAAATTATTTAAAAATATTTTTTTTTTTTTGCCAAGAAAAGGGTTAAAGTGGATGTGCCAGGGCAGACCGCGACATTCAAAATGTTTCACGTTTCTGTAATTTTTCGGTAAGTCGGGATTTATGTTGAACAAAAAACGAGCATAGGTATGTTATCACAGAATTATATACTTATTAAAATCAATAATAAGTAAAACAAAAGTCACCTAATTTTGTCCATTTTGAAACCTGACGGATCGGCAAATTGTAAAAATTTTACGACAATTTTAATTTCGCTGGATACCCTGGCGCTTCCACCTTAACATTACTAAGTGTTTCAAAACAACTAGTCTTTATCTTCAAATTACAATAATGTGCAATTTTGTTATCTTAATTGGTGTTATATACTACCGTGGAATTCGATGAAGATTTTAAATAGACTTCTCATTTCTAATTTTATATTTTGATGTCATTCTCATTTACTTTTATGGATTCTTATTCCCGAAGAATCGCCAGATTAAGGTAGTAAATTGGCAGGGCACATTGCTCGCAGAACGGATGGCCGATGGGGCCAAAAAGTTCTGGAGTGGCGACCGCGAACTGGAAGATGTTGCGTTGGAAGGCCTCCCACTAGGTGGACCGATGACTTGGTGAAGGTTGCGGGGACCCGCTGGAGGCGAGACGCACGGGACTGGTCAATGTAGCGACACCTGGGGGAGGTCTATGTCCAGTATTGGACGTCTTTTGGCTGAAATGATGAGGATAAGATACTTAATCATTCATGAAAGATAATGGGAGTTTTTTTAGGTGCGAAAGTACAGAATCCAGTTATTGTTGCGGACTCAATGGACTTGAGTCACTATACAAGCCTACTGAGTCGGTCATACTGTAACTTCTTCTTTCTTGATCGTGTGGTTGGTGCCAACTTAAGTTTCAGAGTTTTTATACGGCCCATGAGCTTCTGACTTGGTTTTGCATGCCCTCGAGAAATATCTGTAATGTATGCTGAATGCAAATTCAATAGGGATGTTTACTGACTTAAAAAATATGTGATTCTAATTAGTCCGTCTGTTAGATTATCGAAAAATATTGGATACGTATTTTTTGTTTTATTAAATCAATAAAAATTGACGAAGATAAAACATGTCAAAGATTTGAGTGGGGGTTGGTAACGTCACTGACCGCTAAAAAAGTCGTACTAATGTCTTAGAGTATGACGTCACACGAGCTTTCAATGAACTGTATCGCCTTCTTTGTTTATTTGCGTAAAAAAAGAAAAAATACGTGTCCAATATTTTTAGGAAAGCTATCTGACGGAATAATTAGATTTTTTTGTTAACTACCCTATTCTATAACATTTACTTCCTAAAAATGCATGACTATAGGTAATTATTGTATTTTAATATGTTTTCACTGGTGATCTTTTTCTGATACCACAATATTTGCCGATCATAACATAATAATTATATTATTCGTTACATGCCGTGATGCATTTTGTTCGGGTGCGAATTAATTTAGCTAAGCATCCATGTAGACGTCTAGATGGCGCCACTGTGCACAACTTATCCTGTAACTGAGCTTCTTTACTAACACTATATAAACTGCATATTTCAACAGCTTGGTTTGTGTACTTTTAATATGAAATTCTGTCTGCGTTTGGATAGAAAAATCTTGTAGTTTGCAAGACAATATCTAGGTAACGTTTCCAAGTTTTTAAGCTAATTCATTTCATGAGCATACTGATAGAATACTGAAATCGAGTAAAATGAAAAAAGAAAATTTTCCTATTACGGAAATAAAACATTCGTCAAAGCTCTCTAACCGCCTTTCAACGACTTAGCCCGAGTCATCTCCTACTTTAATATTCCACTTCTTTTTTCCGCGACTTCGCTCGCGTCAGGCTCTGAAAATATAATTATATCACTGGAATTTCAAAATATAGCCTTCAACGTGAACTTCCCAATAGCGACAATTTTTTTTGGAATCGTGTCTGGCAAACCGAAGATATCATCCTACATTCAAACTTAGAAACTTTACCGCTGTATCATATCAGCATCAGCTCGAAGTCACCCTCTATTGGGAATAGGTCTCTCTCCATTTTGTTCTGCTAACTTAAACTGACAGCATTTTTTTTTGTTAGACCATCACAGGTACTGAATGCCAAAAGAAATCGAAGCTAAGTCACAAGGCATAATAACTTGGGAAAGTATTATAGTTGCCCATTCCACAGAATACTATATCTCTATGGAAAATAATTGTCAAGAAACTTCATGGAGGCTCTTTTAGATCATAATATTGTTACACAATTTCCGATCTTGTGATTAAGGGATATTCAGATGGCTGCGGGTTGTTCACAAGTTACCGCGGCCTCGACATATAGGGCTAAGAAGGAACATGGGTGGTTTTTAGTCAATAGAAGTCTGACATTCCATTTCGCTCTGACCAAGAGCGGGAGGGGTTATTTGATGATTTCCCACCCCCAAAAAAAAAAGGGATATTCAGATGTTGCCCGCAATGTTGACGATGTCTTCGAACCAACGAGCTTTAAGGCAGCCATATTTCTTTACCTACCTCTTTATAATATTAGTTTTTCCACATAACTTATTTTACAAAAAGCAATCACGTGGCTTTATATTTGTAGGTGAATTGCAAATGTCAAGGGCTCCCGTTCAGTGTGCAGGCAAATCTGAGGTGCGCCAGCAATTATGGAAATTGGTCATGCACAGCTCTATCAAGCTGCATGGCCGAATACTAGGTGAATAGGTAACTACATACTGACCGTTACCATAACAACATGCATCCACATCTATCTAAGTTGGCTAATTAGATAAAAGATTTAAACTAAGATAAGTAGAGAGAGAGGTAGATATGACAACAGTTTTATGCGAATACACACATACATAAACTCTAATCTTTTACACATGGTAGGTAGGTAGAAGCCACAGACCACTACCTACGATCCTTACATACCTACTCCTTTTACGAAGACTAGATAGTCATACTAATCTGTGGTCATACACGTACCTCGGTTGCGAGGACTGGAGCTTTCTGAAGAACATCAGCATTAAGAATGTTTCGCTGAAATCTAATTACGCTACTATCAAAATAGGTAGGTAAGTATACTAAGTCGTTTCCAAAAAGGAAGTAGGGTTCAAAATCATTTATTGCGTATTGCCATGGCGACGTCGTTACACCTTTTTTTTGCAAGCCTATTGAATCCATATGCCACCGCCTGTTTGGACCAAGTCCAACAGCTATATTATCCGATAGCTTTCTGTCATCGTTCACCGAAACAAACATATTTCCTAAGGAATACCGTTAAGAAACATCCGGTAGGTCCGTAAGGGTATATTATTTTCGCAATAGACCCTGACAAGCAAACTCACAGCATTTATTCGCTCAATGAAGAAGATGCATATTTTGATTGTTGTGTAAAATAAACGTTAGCAGGTGCAGGGCATTAGGCTTTGTTTCCAAGCAATATGACACGTGTGAAGTTCAACAAAGTAATACAAACAATAAATGTGTAATTACGACTCACGAACATTGCACACGTATTTTTTATAACAATGTATTGAAAATCACACATTCAGCCTTAAGTACTGAATTTACTAACGAACTACACGTACGCAGTAACCTTTGCAGATAAAACTTGAACGCTTCCAAGGCGAAGTCACAGTAATAAATAAATAATAGTTTGCAACATTTATATACCAAGTCACAAAAAAATCTATATTTAACCATGGCGATGTTACAGGCCGTACATAGTTTTAATATTAGCATAACTATCAGATATTCGCGGGTAGGGCAATAGAAAATAATTGTATCGGCCATTATTTATATGCGAAGCTCGGCTACCGACGACGGTAATTAGCGATTTGCATGTAGTCGATGGTCAATTAGTCGTCTTCGCTCCACTTGCCTCCACCCCCCATTCCTACGTGGCTTAGCGTTCAGATTGCGTTGCTAAACGCTTAGCAACTGCCACAGAGCAAAATAACTTGTACAAACACAGTACAATTACTTACAGTACGACAACAGCGGACAACGACATTCGTTTTACACCGGGAAAATTTGCTCCTTCTAACTTCTTACAACTTTCCTTGTCTACCATTGTGGACAATAGGAAAACTGCCGGATTTTACGAGCTCTTGCGACTTCTAACGACATTCGTCTCCCATTAAGTAGGGAAATAGGAAGGATAATTCCCGAATGCGCTGCAGTTTGTGGATTTAAGTTTAGGTGGTACCTACATAATTGATGGTAGGTTTAGACAATGACTTAGGACACGAATGCCGCCTATTTATCGTTATAGTTGTTGAAGAGTAAACTTTGAGGGTGTAGTTTAAATACGAACTATGTACTAGTATCTACGACAAATTGTCGCTTAGCAATTAGCAAAAATATGATAAGTTTTCAGGAAAGACAAAAAACTGAGTTCTTTATTTATCGTGTGGTCTGTGGTTAACCTGGTATCAGAGTTTGTATGCTGCTCATGGAGCTCAGACTTGGCTTTAGATGCCCTCAAGAATTGTCTCTCAGGCATGATGGTTTCTCGTAGCGGCGATCAGCGCCGGCGACCTCGCGCGTCCGGCTCTGGTCCAAGCCATGGTCCGGGGCGAGGAGGAATGCAACGCCGTCGACTCGTGACGGCTTCCGGCCACCGTAGACGCGGGCCTGTAGACGGTGAGTGATGGGCTAGCTCGCCGTCCGTCCGTCTTATGACGACGACAGGCCGTGTTGATGGCGTGTTCGTATTCCACGCGCGCCTCAAAGAGATGTCAGCAACATGGAAGGAGCCCACAAGGGTCGACGCCCGTCAGGGCTGCGGGATGTTGTAAGAGATACCGCGGCCTTGACATATAGGGCTAAAAATGAACATCGGTGGTTTTTAGTCAGTAGAAGTCTGACACTCCCTTTCGCTCTGCCCAAGAGCGGGAGGGGTTATTTGAAGATTTCCCAACCCCCAAAAAAAAGGCGTGGTTTCATCAAATTTTCATTTTCCTTCACCGAAGCAAGATGCAAGGTGACAATTAAGCCGGCTTTTGACTATAGCATATCATCATCATTTCAGCCGAAAGACGTCAACTAGGCCTCCCCTAAGTGGGAAGAGCGTGATGACACAGCGGTGACCGAAGCTGAACTGACCCAAAATATATATCTTACAGTGTGAACAGCAATCGCGTGATGTAATATACAGGGTGTAAATCAACCCATCACACACCCGTCAACCAAGCATTCTGTACATCAAACTAAGTATCCCTACGCATTTTTTTTTTGCTGAGAACGTAGGACTTTTTATTTTGGGGTCGAAAATCACATTTTACGTTAAAACTCAATGTAGCACTCGTAAAACATTGTGCAAATGGATGCTTTGAATAATAAACGAGTCATGGAGGTAATTTAAGTAAAGTTACAAACTGAAAAACTAGTATTTACAAAAACAGCTGTAAAAAGTTTGGAACTTTGACCCCCAATATCTCAGTAACTAGGGGGCTCCCAGGTATGGTCTAGATCAAAAAAAATATCGCAGTGGTGGGGAGAACCAGAGCCTTTCGTTTGCGTTAAGGGTACTTTTACACCCTTTATAGCACAAGATGCAATATACACTTCTGGACACATCTATTGGCCCACCTTAGAGTTTAGATTTCGATGGCCCCTACCGAAATATGATTGCTAGATTGAACAAAAACTGTTGATGCAGTTTTAAACCTGATACATTTTACCATCTTTTTCGATCGTATTGTTTTAAATTTGAATTCAGAATACCATACGACATGGAGCTACGCCTAACAAGTCGGATATGCGCCTTGTTAAAGGCAATTGATTTTTGAATAAAAAACATGTTTTATCAAATAAAGGTTTAATTTAATAACGCGTGTTGCCTCCACGGGCATCTACCACAGCTCTCATACGATTAGGCATAGAGTTTATCAACCGCTCTATGAAATTTTGAGGGATCATCTCCCATTCCTCTTCTATGGCAGTTTTCAACTCCTGTATCGTCTGGGCAACTGGCTGACGAGCCCTAACACGTCTTTTTAGCTCGTCCCACATGTGCTCAATGGGGTTCATGTCTGGGCTTCTGGCTGGCCAGTCCATAACTGTGATGTTCACATCCCGAAGATATTCCCTGACGATGCCGGCCGCATGGGCTCTTGCATTATCATGCATAAAAAGGAAATTTGGGCCCACATAGTCCGCGTATGGTATCACGTGAGGTTCTAAGCACTCACGAATGTACCTTTCAGCATTTAATGTTGGCAGCCGTGGTCCTGTAACAACCTCAAGTTGAGTTTTGCCGCTCGCGGATATACCGCCCCAGACAGTCCATGAGCCACCGCCATAAGCAACCCTCTCTTCAAAGCAGCATTGTGCGAAACGCTCTCCCTTACGTCGGTAGACCTTCTTCCTTCCATCATTGCCATGTAACACAATTTTAGACTCATCAGAAAAGAGTACACGGCTCCAATCTTGCTGTGTCCAATTTAAATGACTGCGTGCGAAATGAAGGCGCGCTGTTCGGTGGGCTCGCGTTAGTTTGGGCCCATTAGCTGGCTTGTGTGGTACCATATCGCGTTCTTTTAACCTTCTCCGAACAGTTCGAGCGCTCACAGATACTCCGTGGAAGTCGCGAAGTTGGTTTTGTATCTCAATGGAGGTAAGGTGACGATTTCTCAAGCTGGTCGTCACGATGAATCGATCTTGCCTTTCAGTTGTGACCCGAGATCGTGGCCTTCCTTGGCCACGAACAAAGCCGCCAGTCTCTAGGTACCTCCGATAAACATTTCGGACCGCAGATCGACTTAAATTAAGTTGAGCACTCACGTTTCTTTGGCTGTGTCCGGCCTGAATAAGTGCCACAGCTTGGGCGGCGACTTCAGGTGAAGAATCCATAGATTATTGATAGAACCTCACCTTAATGTTAAGAATAAGTAATGATTGTTGCAAAACCAAAGATATCAATCACTTTTTCAAGAATTAAATCCAAGTAAACCAATAAAACCAAGTTTTCTTAGTATTCGATTGTTTGATATCAACAAACAGGCTCCAAATTGTCTTTTGTTTCTTTAAATTCTGTGTTCGAAATTAAAAAAAAGACTATTGAATGAAATTGTGAATGTGCCAGGTTCAAAACTGCATAAAAACGCTCGACCTAATATAAAATTTTAGCTTTTGCTCGACCTAATATAAAATTTTAGCTAGGACCAAACGAAACTGAAAATACAAGGTGGGCCAATAGATGTGTCCAGAAGTGTACATTACATCCCATAGTCAAAAGCCGGCTTTATACAATACGTACATGCGTCCGAAAATTCAGAGGTCTTGGGTTAATGAACTCGAGAACTATGACTTGAACTGTCAAGTCATAGTTCGACGGACATACCGACGGTCACACTACTAGGCTAGCACTGCTAAAAAACTGATTAAATGTTATGAAATACTTCTCAAATTGACATATTTCACTTCCCGGTTATAGTCTAAGATACCTATAAGAACTACCTTCACCGAGCTGGTTATTTGATAAAAGTTATTTTATATTTAATTAAATAAGTAAATAAATATGTATATTGCAAATGGGTTGACTAAAAGTATTAAATCAAGAATAAATTTTGAAAATTAAATTAATTTTAATTAATAATAATTAAATTTAAAAGATCAGTTTGTAATGAAATAATCTTTATTTTAATTTAACTTTAATTCATTAAACAGACCGGTGAAAGTTACTAGTATCGACTTAACTGTTTATACGCCTACCCAAGAGTTGTGACGGGAAAAAAAGATCAACCTAAGGCCTCATTTACAGAGACGCGAGGCGTCGCGCGGCGCGTTGTGCGTTTTTAATTCAAGCACATGGCGACGTATGAAGACGGTAACGATTTCAAACGACGATTTTACGAGAAGCGATTTTTCGCTCGTTGGTTTAAAATGCAGCATTTGTTGCGATGGACCCACCCGCCTCTCAGTAAATGAATAAAATTGCACGCGGCGAGCCTTCTGCACGTGCCGCGCGACGCCCCGCGTCTCCGTAAACGAGCCCTAACGTTTGCATATTCTATGGACTTCATGCTTTTGATTTGTATGGAATTTGTCTAGTAAGCAATCCAGTCAAAAAATTGTTAATTTATCATATTCTGGCCTGAATTTTGTTAGACAACCCATTCGCAATATATTTATAGACATATTTATAGCAGATAAAATACTTTTCATCCATAACCAGCTCGGTGAAGGTCGTTCTTCTAGGTATCTTAGGCTATTATTGTTAGTTAAGCGATGAAACATGACAATGACAGTGAACTGGAGGATAGCTGTGTTTGACAGCGTAGCAACGAATTATCTGCTTAATAGGTATACAGAACATCGCGAGCCGATTTGTAGCTGAAATTCAATGGAGATAAAGAATATTTAAATGTAAAGATTTGGAAGATCATAATCTGTCATCTCTGACCAACCGGTCAAATTAGACGTCTTTCGGCTGTAATGATGATGAATCTGTCAAGTATTTTCCCAGCTTTATAGAAGTTGATTTCCATGCTGTGAACACAAGTTTTTTTTAATCTAAAGCATAGCTATTTACGCGTATTATTTGTTAGTTGCAACGCTTTCTTAATTAATCTTAAAGGAACATTTGAAAGAAAGAAAGAAAACAAATTTATATGGCACATGCCACAAGTGCACACACAAAGTAAAATATAATAATTTAAAAAAAAACTCAAATATCAGCGAGTCCAGACTTCCGAAACAACATTGAGTTTTTTTTTTTTTTTAAACGTGGCCCCACAATAGGAATTTCTCCTGTATCGTGGGTGCGTTCACAAACATTTAACTCACATACACAAATACCCAGACCCGGAACAACTATCTGTAGGTCATACAAATATTTGTTCCGTGCGGGAATCGAACCCGCGACACGCAGCGCAGCAGTCCATTGCTTGAGCAACTGCGCCAACCGTGCTCCAGATTGGCAGCCAGTTTAATCGATGAATCTGAATATCAGTTTAATATGGAACTACTTTTTTCCCATTACTTTTATTTCCTGCTTAGGGACGCCCAACAAGGCTCTAAGGCCGATGTATTACAACCATAGATTACAACCTATGTTTACCACTAAGCTAATTATATAATTACATACGTTTTGTAAACAGACATGGCTCCAACCGCCAGGCAATACTCGTGGATTCCTGATGCGTTACTAATCGTCTCCGGATTGTTTAATATGCGTGGTTTCCATGAAATCATTTAAAAAATATATAATTCTATTTGGTGAGTTTTTTTTTGTCTTTGCTTACACGTGTAGGCTCCAGTGCTATTGTACAGCTAAAGGAACAGTTATAATTAGTCAAATGTGAAACGATTGGATATCGTTGATACGTCGTAGTGGGTTATGGAGGTCGGATAGCCAGACCAGGTAAGATACTGGTATTCAGCTGCATCCGGTTAGACTGGAAGCCAACCTCAATTTTACCAAGAACATTTTACTTTTAGTTTGTAGCACAAGTAGTTTATTTTTGTTTAAATTGTAGATTTAATTGATTAATATGAATTTTAGATATTATTTAGCATGCATTATGAATAATATATTTTATGATTATGCATGTTAGGAAAAAAGCTAGGCAGATGAAGATAATTGGGCTTTAATGTGCCCACCGCTGGGACACCAGCCATTTCTTTATGAGAGAGAGCGGTCCGGAAACCAATACCTAGGCCCAGTGCGGATAGGTAGATGACACATGTCTTCTATTTTTTTTTTATTCTAGGACAGGTTGGTTTCCTTAGATTAGAGAAGGAAATAATACCTCAAAGTTATCTATCCAGTAACACAAAATTTGTTAAGAAATGACTAATATAGGCGTAGACATACCTAGAAGCGACTTATCTAGAAGCGCACTCAACCTTGGCCATAAAAAAACTAAATTATTATTCAAGTGCCTAATTATGTGCATGATTAAAAATACTAGCTCTGTGAATGCGGCACTAGCAATGACCTTCAAATTCATGCTAGAATAATTTTGAATAGTTGAATTTTCACTATTTGAATAACCAACGAATACGAAAATGATTGCGTGAATTCTTAAGCCCTGATGTAACGAGATAAAAATGGTATAAATTAATATTAATAGATTCAAACTTATCAGTCCCTCAGTGAAAATTCTGTAAGTTTTCCAAATCTGAGAGCTGAGTTATTAGAAGTATTGTAAAGTAAGGTTATGTTGTTGGGTCTCTTTGAGCTGATTACTACTTTAAGCTCTAATGTATGTTAGGTATATTTAGTGGAGAATGTTTAAAAAGGTATATTATGAATGAATATCAATGCCTTGAAGCCTGACAGGAAATTATTTATCGAAAAGGCGTCCAGAATGAATAAAAAGCACGTTTTAATGTGGATAATTATGGTTCTATTAATATTATAATGTCATCTTGAAATTGTGTAGGTGGAACACTTTGAGCTTGGTACCTAGCCCAGCTAGGTTAAGAATAACTTTCAGAGTTAGGTGCAAGCCACTGCCGAATCTTCTTCTTTTTCTTCTTCTTCAACCTTTCACCACCCAATGCTGAGTGTAGGTCTCTTCCAAATATTTGTATGGCCTACAGATAGTTGTTCCGGGTCTGGGTATTTGTGTATGTGAGTTAAAATGTTTGTCAACGCACCCACGATACAGGAGAAATTACTAGTGTGGGGCAACGTTTTTTTAATAAAAAGAAAGCATTTGAATGTGGCTGAAATGAGAATGCTTAGAGGGATGTGTGGTGCTACTCGAATGGTTTAAATAGGAAATTAGTACATAGGAGGAACTCTGAATGAAAAGTTGTGTGGAAATCGGTTGTCGTGATATGGACATGTGATGCGGAGGATTGAGGAAAATATCGTGAGAAAGGTTCTGGATATGAATTTGGATAGGTATAAGAGTAGAGGAAGACCAAAGAAACGATGGATGGACTGTGTTTAGAATGATATGGCAAAAAACGAGGTGTCTCAGAGAGAGAGAGATGACGAGACACAAAGAAGTACGGAAGAAATAGACATGCTGCGCCGACATCAAATGAATTGGGATAAGAGCAAGAAAATGATGATGATGATAATTATGATGATAAATGTTATGAAAACTATTTTTTTCATTATTCTGCGCTTTCAGATTGAGAATTGAGCTGATTTTAGATATAATAAAATAAAATAAAAAATCGTTTTTTTAGACCATATCTCAACTTATTACATTGGGGCCCACCATTTTCTGTCTCCTTTCCATGAATAAAATTTGTTAGAAGATAACATTTTTTTTTGTTCACAGAACCATTTGTTTGTGTGAACCTTAAGGCGAGGATTAAGCGCGATTAAGGCATTAAGCGCTTCTTACCTGCGCGTGTGGCAAGTTGCGCGAACTTACATTTTAAATGAACTCGCTGACCCCGCTGTGCAAAAATTAGAGTCACAGTGTAAAATTTTAACAGAAGGTACAGTCAACTTCGTTTTACGGAATTCATGTAAATATTCGGGGGTTTAATTTTTAGGGAAATCTGTGTAAGTAAGTATATAAAAATGGATCGCCGAAATGTACTATGTTCGCGAATAACTTCTGAACTACTGCACCAAATTGGATGATTCTATCTTTTTTGTGTTTGTTATTTTTAGGACAAGGTTTGTATACAATAAAGGTTTTATTTAAATTAAACTCATGTTAAATAAAACCTCGTAAAAAAGAAAAGTCAGTAAATGAGAAAGATGACACGGTTGGCGCAGTGGCTCAGGCAATGGACTGCTGCGCTACGTGTCGCGGGTTCGATCCCCGCACGGAACAAATATTTGTATGGCCTACAGATAGTTGTTTCGGGTCTGGGTATTTGTGTATGTGAGTTTAAATGTTTGTGAACGCACCCACGATACAGGAGAAATTCCTAGTGTGGGGCAACGTTTTAAAAAAAAAAGAATGAGGATCAGTTGTTCAACCAACGAATGACAACTTTAAACAGACCATACGTCATTAACTCAAGAAAAATACTAACTGATGACTAGGCAGCATGGTCTCAGACTTGAGCCTGTTCCGTCAGAAGAAAATCTAAAAAAAAAGACCATACGTCATATCAAAATGTCAATCACATACAATTACTGTTTCTCTCCAACAGAAAAACGGTTTTTCAAATGGTGTTTTTTCGTCTGGGTAGTAAGGTCTAATGACTTCACACACTCTGGTGTCAGAGCTTCTAAACCGCCTCAAGGGCCTCTGACATGACTGTCACTGAAACAATAAAACATTCATGATATAACAATTGAAACTTTAACCAACCAAAAATAAAGCCTACACTTGTCTAAACAACCGCTACTAGTTAGCGACGTTCCCAAAATTCTGGCAGCATTGTCACGTTGAATGGCAATAATGCTTAGTCTTTGGGCAAAATACAGGCCTGCATTTAGTTTTGTTACAGTTTTCGAGTCATATTGATATCTGTTTTATAAGTTTAACTCTTTACATAAATAAATTCTTACAAATAAACATATTGCAAATAATTAGAATTTGAAAAACTTACTTGGCAATTTGCGAAGTCTCTTCTGGGCAAAACTCTTTCAGGAGCTCCAGGTGAAACAAACGCATTCTGTGATGCTTGTCCAATACTTTGGTTTTAAATCCTAAATCAATAATTAAATAAAAACTAAAAACAATTTAAAAAAACTAAAAACAATAAAAATATAATAAATTGTCTGATACAGATTAATTTTTAAAACTTCAGTGGAAACGATCGCTTATCCGGACTACCGCCTCCCACGCTACAGTGCTCTCACACTTGGTCATAATCTGCCTAGCCTTTTCCCAGGTCGGCTTCAAGTCTAACAATACCAGTATTTTACATGGAGCGGTTGCCTATCTGACCTCCACAACCAAGTTAACACTGGGTAATACGATACCCTTTGGTAAGACTGGTTGTCAGACTTATAGGTCACTGACTAACTGTAACGAATGCCAAAGATCTATATAAGTGCTCACATACATGGTGCGACTTGTGTTAATTGTACTCGTATGTCACTTCCAAGTAGCCCGTTAGTCGATAAACTAAATTTTGCCATGTGAAAGTAAACTCTCCAGAAAATATTGACACAATTCCTGCCTCAGTAACGTCCCGTGGGACACTGGCAAGGGACGCGCGATTCGAAAATCACTTGAATAATCGATTTTTTTTTTAATCAATTTAATTTAAAAATATAATCGGGTAGAATCGATTCTAAAATAAATTACCTATAAATTGATATTATTTAAAGAGAAAATGGAGTACTAATACTTGTTTTAAATGAAATTTGGCTTGTAAAAAACTGCAAATCGAACGTAGTTCGGTATTTTTTTCTATCGAGAAAATTTTAATGAATCAAAATTATTTGTATTTATTTGTATTAAAATTTAAGGAGAAAGAATGTTTCTAAAGTTTATATTTTTTTAAGATTCTAAATGTAATGATTTGCTTATCAAAAACGGTCTTTAAAACCGACAAAAACAGGAACCGATGAATAAAATAATTTATAAACAAAACCGTTATAATACAGTATGTATGGACAAAAAAAAATGAGAAATTGGAGACGTATTTTATTTTTAATTTGTCACTTTGCAATTTTCTTGACTATGGAAGAATCTGGAAACTTCCAGTGCTAGGACTTATGGACGATTTTTACATCCTTAATCGAAAATTGTCAAACTTTTCACTTTCCTAATACCAGACCATCATCCCCAATACTTTCCCGGTCAGTGCTGTCACTGCACGCTACAGGGCATTTTATCGTAGGAAGTTAGACAGTCTGAACGCCGCGTGCTAAGGTGCTCAGGGCGCCATCTAGACGTCTACATTGACGCCCTGTGCCGCCCGCTAAATTAATCTCGAGGGACCCAAGGACATCTCCGGTAGATATACGTTTTTTGTAACCGACAAAAACAAAAAAAATAAGGGGGAAGTTCTCAGTTCGACACTTTTTTTTAATGTATTATATGTCCACGCGTAACTTTTTATAGAGAAGTCCGATTTTAATGATATTTTTTTATTGCTGAGAGTTTCACCGCTTAATAGTTTTTTTGTTGATGGGAGGAGAGGGAGCAAAATACCAATAGGGGATCGGACAAAAAAAAACTAATTAGTCCGACAGATAGATTTCTAAAAAATATTGGACACGTATTTTTTCTTTTTTAACATAAACAAAAAATGAAGACAATACAGTGCTTCGAAAACTCGTGAACTCTTTGGAAACGTCATATGATAGTACATTTTTTACCCACAAATAACGTCACAACCACATCTTATGTTCGTCAATTTTGATTAATTTGATAAAACAAAAAACACGTATCCAATATTTTTCGATAATCTAACTGACGGACTAATTAGAATCATATTTTTTCGACTCAGTCCGATCCCCTATTACAAAAAAAAACAAAAGATTATATGAGAGCGTGACGACTGACTTGGAATGGAGGAAAAAAACGTGTTTCACCGACCCCAAGTCACATGAGACGAGTGTAAGGAGATGATGCTTTTACTCAAAGCACAGTTTTTTTTAAATAGGTTGCTTATTTTATAAATTCTGGAATTGAGAGCGCAATATGATTACTAAATAACTGCGGGCTGCGGGTTGTTCGCAAAAGATACCGCGGCCTCGTCATACAAGGCTAAGAAGGAACATGGGTGTTTTAAGTTAGTAGAAGTCAGACACTCCCTTTCGCTCTGCCCAAGAGCGGGAGGGGGTTATTTGATGATCTTCCTAAAAAAAAGGTTACTAAATATGGGTGCGATTCACACAATTCGCAAAAACAAAGCTTGCAATTATCAACAATACAAATAAACACGTTACGTCAAATAACGCTACACGTGTTTCGAATAAAATTTTATATCCACGCCTGTATTCTATAGGACAATAACTATAAAAATATATAGGCGATTCTTATGTATGCGTGGTTCTCGGTTGCGTGGTCATCACAATGCACCTTATGTAACGTATTGTGTCATGCAAGATGCTTAGTGTCATGGTCACGTTGTATATAAACTATACGTTTAATAAATGTCTAAATGTCAATTTTCCCCACGGTTTTATTTTAGTCTAGTCTATGCATATGTTTATAATTCCCACGACTGTATCTATTTTATTATTTTTTGGTTTTTAGTACATTTATCTTAAACATTGCAATGTATGTTTAACATAAAACCGTTTATTTTTACAATAAAAATCATCGTTCGGACACAGCTATGCAGGGTAGTTAATTAGTTTAGTAAGTTCACATATTTTGATGGGCAACTACGGAACCCTACATTGTGCGTCGTCTGACATGCACTTGGCCGTTTTTTTTAATAATACACCTTTTTACTAATGGCTGCTTTGAACAGTACGGGGGTCAAGGAGATAGGTATTTAAAATACAGTTATAAAATTAAATTAGTCGATGACATTTGTTTGTTTGGTTTATTTTTTTTGTCACCGACATCAGAAGCTGATTTTTAAGTTTATTTTTCTCTTTTTGTTTGTTGAAAATAGTGGTGTTCAAAGTTGCTTTAAGGCAATCACTTGCTTAATGCTTAATGATTTATATATTAAGCACGTGATTTATATGCCTTATTAAAGCATGCTTTAAGTCGGTGAGTGGCAGCATGCATATGAGCGATGTAAAATATAAATCACGTGCTTAATATATAAATCATTAAGCATTAAGCAAGTGATTGCCTTAAAGCAACTTTGAACACCACTATTTTCAACAAACAAAAAGAGAAAAATAAACTTAAAAATCAGCTTCGGATGTCGGTGACAAAAAAAAAAGTCGTCACCTTATCCTACTGTAAGTCTGTATGTATGTATAGATGGATGTTTGTTACTCTTATACGCAAAAACTACAGAACAGATTTGGATAATATTTGGTACACAGATAGTTTATAACCTGAATTTAACCATAGGGTAGTTTTTATCCCGATTTTATCTTTCTGTGGGATAATTTTCGAGTTGTAGCGGGCGAAGCCGCTGGTAACATTATTTTTTCCATCACACCGTCCATCTTTTTTTTGGTCTTTTTCTCATCAACTGACAACTCAAACAATAGATGTTAAGACGGCTGCATTAAGCATTAAGGAGTTATCTCTTACGATTCAAGAATTCTCGTTATAAGGGTTACAAAGTCCCGTCGGGGCTGCGGGTTGTTCAAAAGAGATACCGCAGCCTCGACACAAAGGGCTAAGATGGAACATGGGTGGTAATTAGTCAGTAGCGGGAGGAGTCATTTAATGATTTTCCAACCTCCTATAAAAAGAGAGAGTACCAAGTATCCAAGTAATAATGCAAGACTTCCGTAGAATTCACTGAAATAGTAATTTATGAAGATTTCCATAAAACATGGTCAGTGAGGCATCTGTTCCGGGGCTTCCGAAGTGCGCCCGCCGCCGCGCCGCGACAAGACTAATATTGTTTGTGGAAGACACATTTGTTACCGCCTCCATTCATTTAGGACTCGTATCACTTGTACGTTTATATGGGACTTGTGACTTGCTATCATGATTGAGAAACGGGATAAAATGTGAATCGTAATAACGTATCAAGCAAATCGTGTATAAAAAAAAAGTTAACTTTCGTAAAAAATTTTTTCACTAAAAAAATCCAATTAGTCTGTTTGTTAGATTACCGAAAAATATTAGACACGTGTTTTTTGTTTTATCAAACTAATGAAAATTTACGAAAATAAAACGAGTCAAAGATCATGAGTGGGGGCTTTTGACGTCACTTTGTGGATAAAAAGTACTAACCTCCATACGTCACACGATTTGACACGACTTTTCGAAGCAATGTAACGTCTTTATCTTTTGTTTAAGTGAAAAAATAAAAATACGTGTCCATTATTTTTTTGAAAATCTATCTGACGGACTAATTAGATTTTTTTGGTGAAATATCCTATTGAAGAAGAATTTTCCGTAAACTGTAAATGCCTAAGAATTTTGAGTAGTTCTGAAGCTGAAACTAGGAAGATTTTGTTTTTTTACCCGTCTCTACATAATCAAAAGAAAATGGTAAATAAAATCCCGTCGCGCGGGACCGCGGGTTGTACACTAGTTATCGCGGCCTCGACATAGAGGGCTAAGAAGGAACATGGGTGGTTTTTAGTCAGTAGAAGTCTGACACTCCCTTTCGCTCTGCCCAAGAGCGGAAGGGGTTATTCGATGATTTTAAACCCGCCAAAAAAAAAATAGTAGAAAAGCTCGTGGAAAATCATCGAATAACCCCATTCGATGATTTTCCACGAGCCAAAAAAAAAGAAGGGTAAATAAAATAACGACTATTATTATTAAAAAGTCCTCGTTTTACTATATATACATACACTTCATGCAAATTCAATAAATTCAAACAAGATGGTTTGTCCGATAAAATCAAATCAGAATCTTGTTTTTTACAAGCACATCATACTTTTCTCTGTATGAATGAATACGCCGAGTTTGCCTGTCTTTTATTTGAGAGTTCAAAAGGCGTCCTTTAGAAAAATCATCAGGTTAAGTGTAGACTAGTTTAGTGAAAAATAGGGTTTTAATAACCGGTTTATTTTATTTCGGTTTTTCGGTTTTTTTTCGGTTTATTTTATTATGCACAAGAAGAATTTTATTATTGTTCACCGTGTAACACAGGCACAGGACATAGTGAATTATTTAGTGTAAGAACTCTTCCATTTTACGCCAATCATAAGATTCATAAAACTCCAGACTCACAAATACTGAATTCCATCTCAGCTCTCGTCATAACACGTTATTCAGAAGGAAAAAGATCGTTAATCCAAGTATTACATGGCGTGGAGCACCAAGAAAAATCCCGGCCCAGTTTTTCTCCATAATCTCGCGTTTGCTAGGTCCCGGGCCGACGACGTTGATCGATGCAGGTGAACAAGAAATGCCTTCACTCCAGAACATTACTGCAGCCAACTTTCAAACTGTTTGCGCGAAAACGTGAAGCGTTACGTTTTTTCTGCAATGAAGTGTAAGTGATCGCACTATTCGATGTACACTTCATTGCATGGTTTAAGGGTGTTTATTGAATTGGTAATTTATTTGAAAAAAGTAGGTAATAAACTAAAAAACGACTGAAAAAACTGAAAAGCAAAAAACAAGCACATTTTAAATTAAACAAAACTTGGAAGCAGGCGGGGTCCACTCTATTTTCATTTCGTAATTTAATATTCAAATGAACCCCGCCTGCTTCCAACTTTTGTTTAATTTTTCAGTCGGGTTTTTTTAGGTTTTTAGGTTTTTTTTTTATTTTCAACTTTTTAGTTATTTTGTGTTTGTTCTTTCGTTGGTCGCGTAAAATTCTTCGCAGATGATTTAACTTTTGTGTTTGTTTATAGGTTTTGTGCCTTTGAATTTCTTTTAAACATATGTGTCATATATTTGTGCTTCGTTTTTTTTTTAATTTTTGTGCTTTGTTCTTTTTATTTTAATGTAGCCAGTGACACTCGCGCCATGTAGACGAATCTAATGACGTCTATTTTTGACGTATATTCAAATCCCTTCATCCGTTTAGGAGTTATGAGGGAACAAAGAAAAGGACATACATACACGCCAAACACATAACCCTCCTTTTGGTCTTCGCCGCAGTCGGGTAAAAACACCCTTAAACTGGACACTGTTAAACCGGAGGTCAACTTCAACATAGTTGAGAAAAGGCTAGGCAGCTGACGATGAATTGATGATACACTGTCATAATAGAAACCTAAGCTGAAACGAGTTAATTTCAATGTGTGTAAGTACTTATAGTTCAATGCCAGTAGGTACATATTTATATTTATAGACAAAAAATTGTTAAATTATATCAATATTTAGTACCTGCTTAACATTTTGTTTAAAATCATTCTAAATACGAAATATGTGGTATTTGTTTTTCGTCTAGACACTGAATCTTTCATCTCATCAGTCCTTTAACAAATTTTGTCATTGAACATTGAACTATAAGTTAAAACTGCCAACCAAATATCAACCATATAAAATATTGTAGTAAGCCACAAGGCAACCTGCCAGTCTGAACAAAGCATGCAGCCTGGCACCTGGTCCAAGCTTTGACAACGCTTGACGTATCACAAGGTCTTTGAGAATGTGATACGCAGACGATGCAGCGGTGGCCCGGCAGACTCCTTAATGAACACGCAATTATTTTAGACGTAGATACTGCAGAGGTTTTGTCTGGATGGCTCCGGCTATATACATTCATCTTGTCATTTACAAAAAAATACTGGTAGAGGTCGCTCTCTCTAGTATATGACAAGATAAAATAAACACTATTCATTTCAAACCAACTTTCAAAAACGAGGAGGTTCTCTATTCGTGTGTAAGTTTTTATTTTAAATTATGTATGCTCTCCGATATTTTCATCAACTGTATAGACCGATTATCAAAATGCTTCTTGTTTTCGATAGACTACGAAATCAAACAAACAATGTCACCAACTTCAGAAGCAGATTACTCATCCGAAGTAAATTTTTCACTTTTGAGATTTTTGAAGTCTGTTTTTTTTTGCAAAAATGTTTTATTTATGAAAAGGAAACCAAGTCACTGACGTGTCTTCTTGACACATTTTTAAGGAGACCATAATATAAATTTTACGCAGATTCCGCACTTTTTCACGTTGAAGTTACATAAGAAAACTCGAAAATACAAACAAAACAACACTAATTTAACCAAAACTATCTTTTGAACAAATAATAAACTAAAGTTGTAAGTACTTAAATAAATATTTTAATATAATTTACTTTGAATTTAAAATGATTAACCATACTGTTGTTGTACGCGTAATTGAAAAATATTGTCTAATTTGTTTATCAGGAAACGCGGAAAACAATCCTGACAAGCAAAGCTCCGAAGTCTTTCTCACGACCGAATTCTTTTTGCGATTTAGGATCAAAAGATTTTTAGAAATGTGGCCGGTCTCTGATATGTATTTTATTCTTTCATACAGAAATCAATTACTAAAAGCGGCTAGACAATCAATAGTACAATATATTTCAAAACCAATCATTCAAAGCTTTCCATTAATTTTCTTTCCAAACTTTCCCTTTCAATTGAAACTTTTCATTTACTTTGTATGTAACCTCTGTATTCATCGTTTACTGTATGAAGAAAACTCTCAAGAAAGTTGTGTGCACAAAGCTAGCTTTGTGTATTGTTGTGTACGTCTACAAGACGTATACATGCGTCCCTGAGACGTATACATACGTCTCTAAGACGTATATGTAGGAACAGTCAAGGAAGTGACGCGACCGAGGTGTTTGTCGACGACGGAGGCGGAAAGAAGTGACGTCATAGGTGTCAAACTGTCGAAGACAGGAACGAAGTGGAAAAGTAAGCAACTATCACCATGTTTTATGGATTGAACTCTTTTATGGAACATGTCAGTAGTGTATGTAGGTAATCTAGCTAGAGGTGTTGGTGATGCTTTTATGGGATATGTAGACATGGGAAAAGGTGTTATAGTTTTTGTGTTGTGGTATTGTTTTAAAGTGTTATTTCCAGGTTTGCGCTTTCTTATATTAAAGCCACAAAATCAATTAAAAGTGTATTAACTAGAAGCCTTTAAAAAGTTTATATATTTTTTCAGGCCCACCCAAAGTTCAATCAATAGAATTGAGGTTTGCGAATCAAATTGAGAAACATTGTCATTGTCTGTCTGTACTTGATTGCTAATTGGAGTAGGTTTACGTTATTTTCTTGAAATCAGAATTTAATAAAAGAATAAGTGAACAAAGAAAACTAATAATAATCTTGCTTGAATAAAATTAATGTAGGTTTAAGTAGATAGATATACATATATAATTATATACTAAGAACTCGTAGTCAGTACCAACACCGTACTAACTCCCTGAATTAATTTCCTACGAGTCCTCAACATTTACCTTTGTTAATTTATTTACGTCGACGATATGACTCAGACTGCAAAATCCTTTGCAGCTTTTAAACTTAATTCCTATTCACTTTATCAACTAAGCAAACCGCTTTAAACCTCCCTTACATAAAGGAGCAACCAAACTGGACAACCCCGTGAGAAATCGTTTTAATACTCAAAATCCGCTTGGAGTTTCAGCGTTTAATGAATTACGTCGGGTGCAGCCTCCGGCGCAAGACGTGCATCGATCAACGTCGCACCCCCGGTCGCACTCAGCGCCTCCCGGGGGGGTAACACCCCCCGATAGGCGCGGGGAGGAAGGGGGCGACACGTCCCCGCACTGCCCAAATAAAATATTCGCAGCGGTGCACTCGCAAGCTTAGATGTGACACCAGTTGTCACGTGTCAAAGTTGATGGATGACAAATTGTATTAGTTTACCCCTTGTTAGATTGAACATAAATTCAGAACTATTAGGAGCATCCCATGGGTGTCATAGGGAGTGGATGTTTGGGTTTTCATCCAAATATGGAGTTACCTGTTATTCTGTACTCCAAAAGAACCGTTGACCCTTAAATTTTTTAGAAATACCTTTACTGTGTATTTGATGGCAGTTAATTTGCGGTAACTTTCACTTAACATAATTATTTCAAACCTTCAAGGGAATATAAAAAACAAACACGAGTAAAATAAAAGCGACAAACTAATAAAAAACTAAGGATTTAAAATAAATTACGAAACTCTAAAATAATTAAATATTCCTTCTCAGTATATTATTAAAAAATATAGCGTTGAATTCAAACCAATTTTCTTATCTCGCTTTAGGTGCGGGCGTGAGATAAAAAGAGGTAACTGCAAATTCGCTGGCGTTCTTGTGTAGCCGGGCTTCCAGCCTGGGGCTGCGCTACGTACAGTCTACGTGACGCTTCTGAATTATAAGAAAATGCATTTACGGCTCTCTGCCACAGAGCAGACGGCCCCACGTCTACGTGCCTAGTACTGGGTGGGTCTTACTCCGACATGATTTACGTGAATTGTATATTACGGTAGGTAGGCAAAAGTTATTTCGAAGATACCCAGCTGAGATAAAAATATCAGTTCCAGTTGAAAAAATACTAATTTAATTAAAAATTTAGCATAGACGTTTGTCTTCAAAAAAAAAAACCGAAAATGCAGCCATAATTTTATATGTAAATATCTGGCACGTGTAACCTGTTCATAAACAATTAACATAATGAAATGAGAATGACTTTAGTTTATCACAAACATAGTTGCAATCTACATAAGTCGTAAATGTCACAGCGGCTGCTTAGAGTGCCCCCGACTTTGTAGCCTCCAATTAAATCGATAAATTAATGTAATTTAGATACAACTTGTAGAATCTGATAAGCGATCGTGACATATGCAATATGGGGCATTTTAATTACTCTGCGTCATGTCATCATAACTAACAGTATAAATGCGAAAGTAAGTTTGTTTATTCTTGTGTTACCTTTACACGTCTAAACGACTGAACCGATCATCCCGAAATTTTGTATATATGTTTTCAAGTGTATTGAAACGAACACAGGGCACCTTTCATTACGAAAAAAAGTATTGTTCCGTAGGAAAACAACTTAATAACGTTCTTATAATAATAGATGGCGCCAAGTGTCTTTCTAATGACGTAGTATTATTATGTATTTTGTGATAGTGATCATTAAAATAAATATTTTTAATAGTATACTCATAAAACAGTTTTTAAAGAGACATGGTCAATAACATCAATTCTTTTTTAGTTTAGTTTCATGATAATTTTGCAGGGCTCAGCTAGTTAGGTATATTTTTGAATCGTCCCTGATCCGATTTTTGTTACCTCTGGACCGTGACGTCACACCAAGGATCAAAATGACTCACGCACGTTCCGTTTGACTCAAGTACTGTCACGAGTCAGATCACCTAAGGTATTAGTGGAATGGCGTAAAAGTAGTCCTTATTTATATAGTTATCAATTTAATTAGTTATAAGTATTGATAACATACAATTTATTTATTTTCAAGCAACTTGACGGCACGGTTGGCGCAGTTGCTCAAAGAATGGACTGCTGCGCTGCGTGTCGCGGGTTCGATTCCCGCACGGAACAAATATTTGTATGACCTACAGATAGCTGTTCCGGATCTGGGTATTTGTGTATGTGAGTTTAAATGTTTGTGAACGCACCCACGATACAGGAGAAATTCCTAGTGTGGGGCAACGTTTTTAAAAAAAAAAAACTTTAGCCCATAGACTTTTCAGACTAAAATCAGTACGACTAATGTGATTTTGATGTCATTCAAGCTAATTCAGACTGAGAAGAGGGAGAGCTTGAGTGTTATTTACTTTGTATCACACCCGTGAGCTATTTTAACAACTTTTTGGCCACCAGCTTACGATTACATACATACATGCTACCACTGCGACTGCGGAGCAAAACAATAGGGCAGTTAACAAAAAAAAATCTAATTGGTCCGTCAGAAAGATTTCCAAAAAATATTGCACACGTATTTTTTCTTTTTTCGTAAGCAAACAATGAAGACGATACAGTGCTTTGAATACTCGTGTGACGTCATATTCTAAGACATTAGTATGACCTTTTTTTGCGGTTAGTGACCTCACAAACTCCCACTCAAATCTTTGACGCGTTTTATCTTCTTAAATTTTTATTGATTTGATAAAACAAGTACTTTTTCTTTTGTCCAATTTTTTTCGATAATCTGACAGACGGACTAATTAGATTCACATTTTTTTAAGTCGGTGTCCTATTATGGAAATTGCTAAGACCGTGTCCGGAGCCCGCTCGTGGCTTTATTAAGATCGTCCCGGATGTCAGTGATTTCGATAATCGACACTCGGGTCGATGTTTAGGTTAAGCCGCGCTTACATAGGTTGGTCTGTGGATGGGTGACCACCAACAACATACCAAATTTCCTCCGAGCCTCGGAAAGCATTCAGATGTTGGTCCTAGCTTCCTAGTTTAGTGACCTGAAAGTCTGACAACCAAAGGGTATCGAAATTACCCAGTATTACCTAGTATTGCCTAGTATTACCCAGTATTACCCAGTATTGCCCAGTATTACCCAGTATTACCCAGTATTACCTAGTATTGCCTAGTATTACCCAGTATTACCCAGTATTGCCCAGTATTACCCAGTATTACCTAGTATTGCCTAGTATTGATGAGCCACGGATTTGTGCCCGTTTGATGGCAATAGGCTCGCCTCCTATTACATGGGACTTAAACATAACTGTACTATTAGGTACACCTCTGCATAACCCTCCGGGGATTACAGGCGTGATGTTATGTAACTGGGTTGTGGTGATCACAGTCAGATAGGCAGTCGGTCCATTTAAAAAACTGGTATTCAGCTGCATCCCGTTCGACTGGAAGCCGACTCTAACAGAGATTGTGAAAAAGCTACGCAGATGATGATGTGTCCGGAGTCACTGCACCGTTATTTGCCACGCGACGGTACTTATGCGTAGGAGACAAGTGACGCACGTGCGTCTTACTCGAAGTCTCATCGCATGAGATTGGGTTAGAATTAGATGTTAGGTATTCATAAAACTAAGGCCAGAATAGGGCCACTGGATTACCTGCCGAGGCTGTAGGACTGTACGAAAAATAAGGAACATTGGTGGGTTTTAGTCAGTACAAGTCTGACAGTTTCCGCGGGAGTGGGAGCGGTTATTTGATGATTAACCATCACAACAAAAATTAAAGGGCCATATATTATGACAAGGATATATTTTAGACAAAGTTCATAGTACTCACAGCACATTGCTTTTAAATTGAGTCGTATCGTAAACATGATTTTTCACTGGAAAACAAAGTCGTTTTCCACTTATATTTTTGCTTAGAGCATCATGAAAGGTCCGTTTACACTTTGTATTTTGGGGATCGTTTATACCTAGAAAAGTGATTTCAGGTGTGGAGGGGAGTGTGTCAGATTTACCCATGAAAGTTATTCAGAAATACTAATTGGTTGTAATTTGTTGAACATATCGGATATGTTTAACATAGGCTACCTATTTTTTATTATAGCAGAGCTTGATAGTTTAATAACGACAGTTAATTTAATTAGGCAATAAAACTTTTATGGCTGTATTTTCTGTGAAACATAATTTATTATTTCCTATTTAAATTTTAAATGTCTATACCTATGTACAGTCACGAGCAATAATACGTGTACACTTGTCCAAGTTCAAACGCGAAATTCTGGTGAAATAACGATTACATCTATGAAATATGACGGCACGGTTGGCGCAGTGGCTCAAGCAATGGACTGCTGCGCTACGTGTCGCGGGTTCGATCCCCGCACGGAACAAATATTTGTATGACCTACAGATAGTTGTTCCGGGTCTGGATATTTGTGTATGTGAGTTTAAGTGTTTGTGAACGCACCCACGATACAGGAGAAATTCCTAGAGTGGGGCAACGCTTTAAAAAAAAATATGACCTACTTTACAATGATATGGGTTCCAAAATGTGAGTTTCGTTACTTAACATGAAAATTAAATCATTGGAGTAGGTGAAAATTGTTTCTAAAATTTACTAAATGTATACACATTAGTTCTGCTAACTGTACGTAGATTTCAAACAGAAAATAAGTGTTTGGTCATGTTCACTGATTGAATAACAACTTACTTAGTTCAATAGCTAGCTGCCTCAATCCTGGGTTGGATTCCCGAGTCGGGCAAAGTATTATAGGGTTTTCCCTTAAGGAGTTACTCAGTAGCCGGAGTAGTACGGAGTCTGGATTTGTGCCCAGTTGATGGCAATAGGCTCCCATCCTATTACATGGGACTTAAACATAACTGGCGAAATGTGGGTGTACATTTAGAGACACCTCTCTACCTATCTCTTAGGGGATTACAGGCGTGACGTTAATTTAGGTACGGAAAAAATGTGTGTATGTATATTATTATGTCATAATACTAACAACAGCGTATAGCTGCTGGCTACTCTCGCTAGGTAATTTCTTGAACCTTGCATATGCAAGACGTACAAAAAAAATAACTTATAAGTACATTCGCCTGCAAAATTGCATGGATACTTTAGTGTGTATTTTCCTGTGAACGTTTATAGTCGATAATTAGTTTACGTTAGGTGGCGTCATTTCTCGCTTCACACGATTTTAGTTCTGAATAGGGGATCGGACTGAGTCAAAAAATATGATCCTAATTAGTCCGTCAGTTAGATTATCGAAAAATATTGGATACGTGTTTTTTGTTTTATTAAATTAATAAAAATTGACGAAAATAAGACGCGTCAAAGATCATGAGTGGGGGGTTGTGACGTCATTTGTAGGTAAAAAATGTACTATCATGTGACGTTTTCGAAGAGTTCACGAGTTTTCGAAGCACTTTTTTATCACTTCATTTTTTGTTTATGTGAAAAAACAAAAAATTGTCCGTGCATTTTTGCAGGTGACTGTACATTTAATTAAAGCTTCATTCACATTATGACTTTCATAAAAATAGGTTTCCATGAGAAAACACTCATTATTATCAAAAAGGTCCTGTCACTACGGCACCCTAAATATCCGTCCCAACTGTTAGCCTTAGCCTTGATTGCCTCGTATTTGGGTAATTCGGTCAAGGTTACGAATATTTTTGGAGGGTGCGTGGGTCAAGGTCAACGCGAGGGGTGCGTTGACAATGAAGGGTGCGTAGACCTTCAAGGACATTCGTAGTTTGGCGATCAATATTGTTTGGGTGTCATGAATGGAAATTTTGGGAATGTTATGTTATGTTTGTTTTATTGAAAAGGGTGGCCATAGTAACGCGGAATCGTGAAAACAGAATCAAAAGTCATTTATTCAAATCAGCACTATTTGAACGACATAGTTTAAAAAAGACAGTCTCCCATAACGCCCGCCCTTCGACACATCCTATTGTTTTAGCTGGGAACAAGATTGGTGGAACAAACTCCCCAGCAACACATCTGTCTGTGAAAAAGAAAAATATAGTCAGCTGTCCCATACAAAACTTTAATACCTGCTCACCCTTCATCTATGAAGCTGAGCACTTTCAAATATTTAGGGCACGAAGGGAAAGGATATATAAGAAATATCTTTAGAAAAAAGCAGACGATTGATTTGCTTTACAAGCGCTTTACAACCGCTACACTCGGTAAAAATATAAAAAAGATAAACATATAAATCGCGCCATGTAAGTTATATAACCAATATAAGCAGTCTTCAATCATCATCACCAGCCCACAGCAATCCACTGCTGGAAATCATCATCAGCCTGTAATGTTCCCACTGCTGGGACAGGTCTCCTCTATATGAGAGGGACACTGGACACAGGCCTCCTCAATTGCGCGCCACTAAACTCAGTTCTCAGCAACTCTCATACAGTTACACACTATACAGTATACACCCAATTACAGCAATACAGAAAACTGATATACGTCAATAATATCAAATCTATTCGATATATCAATACCCTCCGTATATTTATCCAACCATAAAATCCATCGATAGAACAGAAGTTTTTTTGTGAAGTTTTTGTGAAAAAGTTTAACATTCATAAAATAAAATATCCCACATAGAGAGAGACAATGAGCGATTTTTAAGACAACCTTTTGACGGATTACAGGAAGAACGAGAGACAATACTCTGTAGTAGTCTGTGGTGTATTAATAAGATATCAACATACCTACATACATAAAGCATATATAAATCTATATAAATATGTACCGTGATGGTTAAACAATTCGGAATATATTATCCTGAGCGAACGTTGTACCACGGTAAACAAACACACATCGTGTACGAGAACCGAGAGTGATATTCTATCTAAACCAAATGAGAAAAAACTCGCAGTCATAACATAAATACATGAACCCTAAAATATTAAAACTTGTTTTTTTTGTGCGGTCGTTTAAAAAGTTTGGCTTACGCAGCGAAATATCATTTAGCTACACGTAGCGTCACATCGATGTTAACGGCATAAACGCACCGCCTCTAACAAAAGCTCGAACTTTTAATTTGAACAAACTGGCAAGTTAATTAATTTACATTACAAAACGCAATTACTTCTTTTTCTTCGTATCGTGTGGGCAGTAGACCCCATACACCCTAGTGTCAGAGAACTGCCTCTAGGGTCTCTGACATGGCTGCGGGTTGTTGTAAAAGATACCGCAGCTTCGACATAAAGGGCTAAGAAGGAACATGGGTCGTTTTTATTCAGTAGAAGTCTGACACTCCCTTCGCTCTGCCCAAGAGCGGGAGAGGTTATTTGATGATTTCCCACCCAAATAACCAAACACCAAAAAGGGTTCATGACATGGTTCGACGATCGCCATTTAGCGGCCGGTACCACCGGCGTATACGTGCCTTCTAAAGCACGAAATCTAGTCACATTGGAAACAACTTTACAAAGTATGCTTCCCGAGGGAACCCACGACCATCGGATCACATAGTTTGTCTTGAAAAAGAGTGGTCGAGTGGTTTGCGACTAAACCACACGACCACTCTTTTGAAATTAACTATAAGCCAGTAAAGCCTCATAAAAATCGGTCGAACAGCACTCGACTAGGCTCACACGAAAAGCTTTCCATTCTCAGAGAAGAAAAGTACTCGGCAGAATTTTATCTGAATCTGATTAGTAACAAACTAACGGACTCACGTGTTTACTTGAAAGGTTCCTAGAACAAATAATTAACATCGCTTAATCACTCCCTACAATTAGACAATCTAATAAAAACGAAAAGATTATGCTAGAGGGAAACTGTGCAAGAAATGTATGCAGCTTACTTGCATCCGAGCTTATCGCATCTATCAACGTCCGAAGGCTTTCACGGAAGGCTTTGTTCGCACGGTGTGAGTGCCCCCCACCCGCCCTGGCCTCCTCCCCGCCCGCCCTCAGACGGTACAAACACCTTCAGCTAACTCCGACAGCCGCCCAACTTTCTTTGTGGGTTGATAGCCCACCGAAATGTAGCTCATTTGTTAGTTTGGGTATTCATAATGATGATATGGTATGGATTATTTGTGTTTTATAAGTTTTTGGTATTTTTGGTCTGAAAAAGAGATTGGAGGGTGTTTATTTCACGTGCAGAGTGAAATTGGAAGGCGATCATTGTTGAGTACAAAATATTTCCACATAATTATGAAAAACACCAGTTAACTATTTAAAAGAATTTAACTTTTTTGACCTCAACAGAAAGAAGCTTTTCACCTACTCTTTACTAACGCATCACAATTCGTAATAATAAACACCTCCAAACTTAACTTTAACAAATAAAAACCCACACACACCACCGTGCAATAATTACACACCTACCCACATTTTTTACCAAAAACATCGCAGCACAAAAGCTGACGCACGGTAGCTGGCAACGCTGGCAAGAGGGTGCATCTGAACGTTGCAGGGCGTCCATCGATCAACGTCGCCTCGCCGACCGATACTAATGGCGGCTCAGACCAAGCCTTGGAAACCTAGCCTGCCTAGAACCTCCTCCCCGGTTTTAACGAGAATTATATTTCAAATGATATGGTGCTAATGCTTCACGGGAGAATGTTTGTGAGTGCTTTTTGGAGATGGTTTTTTGTTCTTAAGAATGATGGGGATTTTTATGTAGATGTGATTTATAAAGGAATTAATGGTCATTTAATTAAGTTTTTTAAGTAAGGCTGTGTTTTGGACTTTAATGACATCAACAATTTTCGGCATGCAAATTTGTGGTAAAAAACAATGCTTCCTGTTTTTACCCGACTGCGGTCAAGCCCAAATGGAGGGAACCATATGTTTGGCGTGTATGTATGTGTGTCCGTTTCTTTCTTCCCCCGTAACTCCTAAACAGATAAAGGGATTTGAATAAAATATACGTCGTTAGATTCGTCTTGGCGCAAGTGTCACTGACTACATTACATTTTAAAAAAAACACAGGAAAATTTGTGAATTTTGAGGGCCATTTCGCGGATTTGAAAATTAATCAATTACCATCGAGTAGGGTATCAAAATGAAGGGTTTTAAAAAGAGATTACAAAAATATATGGCACTTATATGTTTAAAATAAATTTAAAGTCACAAATCCTTTAAACAAACACAAAAGTTAAATCATTTACAAAGAATTTTACGCGACCAACGAAAGAAGAAACACAAAAGAACTAAAAAGTTAGAAATAAAAAATAAAAATTTAAAAGCTAAAAAAACCCGACTGAAAATACTGAAAAGCAAAAAGCAAGCACATTTTAAATTAAACAAAACTTGGAAGCAGGCGGGGTTCATTTGAATATTAAATTATGAAATGAAAATAGAATGGACCCCGCCTGCTTCCAAGTTTTGTCAGTCGGGTTTTTTAGTTTTTTAACTATTTTTTTTATACCTACACATTATTTGCTCAAGATTACCAACGTAACTAATCTCCACCTGATAATCAATTAAAGTTGTGAAAATGACTTATCGCTGTAGCATTAATAGCAAACCCATTACCTCTACCCTTATAAACCAACCAATAGCTCACCCCCTACAATACACCGCAATATAACCAATAATGTTATTACCACTCCAGGCATCGAATTTGACATGTTCGTACAGACAAGGCCTTGTTACAGTAATAAAGCTAATGCGCTTTACCGAAGCCGTTTCGGATGCGGTGGGGGGTACAGGGGAGTTTAGGGCAGTACGGAGGGGGGAGGGGTGGCGTCGCGAGCGCGCATCGATCACACCGATACGATCACCACCCACCACCGCAAGACTACACACCCGAAACTAGCGAATTAATAGTTAGCAGGCTTTTTTATTGGGAGCTGATATGGGAAACGAAGCTGCTTGCGTTTTCGAGGTTTTTACTTAGGATGATTTTTTAGGCGGGTTCTAAAGCTGATAATACCTACTTAGGATGATTTTTTTAGGCGGGTTCTAAAGCTGATAATACTTAGGATGATTTTTTTAGGCGGGTTCTAAAGCTGATAATACTTAGGATGATTTTTGAATCGAATGCTAATTGGCGCCCAACAGTATCATCCGAACTATCGGTTGGGCGCCAAAAAGATTAAAAAAAAAAACAAATTGTGTTTTCTTTTTATTATTGATTATTGAACGTGGTGCTATATCGATGACAATGATAACCACCTCGTTATCGCTCCAGAAAACTATCACTAATTAATCAAAACACCCATCAAAGTTAGATAACACAAGCAAATCATTCCCAACGAAATTGGAGCCCCGATAAGGACGCAGACAGATCGCGAACTCTCCGTCAAAGGGATTGCTGGTTTCAGGCGAACGTTTCATCCTTCTACGTCGGGCGGGCGTTTAATATCCGAACCGGCCGTCTCCGCCGTCTTTTTACTGTACGCTGAGCGAAAAATAATTGATCGATTTCACCATTCCACCGTAATGGCGGTATGACGTAAAAGGAACGCGTACACCAGCGGATCCGGATATTCTCTTTCACCTGCTTTGAAATTTTGCTAAATGTATCACGAAACCAATTTGGTTGTTAGCCAATGTTTTTGTGTGACGCTGATAGGTTTTAGTAATCAGCGTTGTGGGGATAGGAGGTCGTCTATACAGGGTGTAAATTAACCCTTCACACATAGGTCAACCAAGCATTCTGTACATCAAACTAAGTACCCCTACGCAAAAATTTTTGCTGGGAAACGACTTTTTTTTGGGGTCAAAAAGCTCATTTTACGGTAAAACTCAATGTAGCACTCTTAAAACATTGTGCTAGTGGATGCTTTGAATATTAAAAGAGTCATGAAGGTAATTTAAGTAAAGTTATAACCTGAAAAACTAGTATTTACAAAAACAGCTGTGCGACCGCCAATATCTCCGTAACTAAGGGGTTCCCAGGTTCTCGTAGCGGCGATCGGCGGCGGTGACCTCTCGCGCCCGGCCCTGGTGCAAGCCATGGTCCGGGGCGAGGAGGAATGGGACGCCGTCGCCTCCTTCTGCGAAGCAGTGATGCTGGCGAAGGAGGTGGCGGAACGCGAGAGGGAGAGAACCTCTCGTCCCAGCCGCCGCGGGAGGCGCTCCGGGCGTCGGGGGTCCCGCGATGACCTCCGGCCACCGTAGACGCGGGCCTGTGGACGGTGAGTGATGGGCTAACTCGCCGTCCGTCCGTCTCACGTCGAAAACAGGCCGTGTCGACGGCGCGTTCGTGTTCCACGCGCGCCTCCAAGAGATGTCAGCAACATGGGAGGGGCCCGAAAGGGCTGACGCCTGTCGGGGCCGCGGGTAGTCCACCGGTTATCGCGGCCTCGACATAGAGGGCGAAGAAGGAACATGGGTTGTTTTTAGTCAGTAGAAGTCTGACACTCCCTTTCGCTCTGCCCAAGAGCGGGACCTTATTCGATGATTTTACACCCACCAAAAAAAAAAAAAAAAAAAAAGATATTCCCAGGTACGGTCTAGAACAAAAAAAATATAGCAGTGGTGGAGAGAACAAGTGCCTTTCGTTTGCGTTAAGGGTACTTTTACACCCTTTATATGTTTTCTTGTTCTGTAAATGAGATTTTATTATAACGCTTTCAGAGTCGGTGTTTCTATGCTTAAACTAAAGTACAGATAGATAGGTAAAGTTCGGAAACCCAGGAAGACAAATTAATGATGAAATGTGAATAAAACATTTTTGAAATCAGAAGTCATTAGATAACTAGCAAGCATCCCAAGCTAGTTAGCATCATGCGACAGCATGACAGAGTACTAACATGTAGATAAATTCTTTTACAAACGCCTTCTGATTGTTATGAGAAGACAACAATCAGAAGGCGTAAAAAACATCCACAACACTCGACTCCACTCTACACTGCAAACACAAAACATTCAAACAAACAGCACGAACTCACATTCATTACATTCTAATGCCAAACATTCTCCCCAGCTGCTTAGAAGACATTAATTCCCAGTTAGAAAGGATCCAAATCCAGCATTCCTTAGGCACTAATATAAAATTCCATTGGCAGAAGTGCCAGTGGCTAGACGTCTGATGTAAAACGACTGGTACAAACGCTCGGTATGCCAATATCACCGATTAGAATGCTGGTAGACATATAATGGAGCAATGATTAGATGTTAGTTATGCTGCCTGTTGGTGCATCCAATTTAACGGCCAATCGTTTAGGACAGTGCAACACGGGAGCATTGTTGTATAATTGTGTCGTTTGTTCATTCTTTTATCATTTCAAAATGGGAAGGCGTGACAAAAACTTTCAAAGCATCTGTGAACTACATTGAAGTAAATGACGTTCTGTATGAACATTTGGAAGTCCTATGAAACACTTTTGTCCAGCATTGGGATGACACAGGCTAACAGTAGCAAATGACATACTTACGTATTAGGTTTCTGGAAGTCTAATTATTTTTTTATCAGTAATAGCCGATGCGATTGCCTATCGTAATGACTTTTGTCAAAAATTAGGACACACTTTACGTTAGTACCTACAACTGTAGCTCTACCATGAGTTGTCATAGAAAACTTACTCGCTAACGTTGAACTCGCTAGCGTGCTAACGTGTATCAAATAGATTTCGATAATGCTTGCACCATGAGATTTACGGAGTCTTACGCAGGCGCTAATGTAAGCTCGATAGATTGTGTCGTCTAGCTAACTTCACTCTACTCATGTTTTGTTTCTTTCTTTCCCACTAATAAGAGGAGAGATCGATATATACACAAATAAACCGACAAAATAGAAAAGTTGACGGTTATTAGACTACTTATAGTATTTAGTGGTTTTTGAATTTTTATTCCTTATAATATGTCACTGTCGTGTATTCAATTTGTAATTTTTTTTGTTGACCTTGTGTCACAAAGCTGTGTTGTGTTGTTTAACAGTTTACATTAGTAGATTCAAACAGATTATTTAAAACAATGAGGACCCTGTGCCTCAGTTTCAATTGTTGGTAGAGTTCATAGAAAGGTATGTTTCAACTTTCTTCAAAATTATTGTGTTTTGTTTTGAGAGAACTGCATGGTACCTTTAGTTCTAATGAAACTCGTTGTGTTGACATCAAATCCGTAACATTATTCATACATATGCACAAACCTTTAAAGTATTCTTTAAAGAGTCTATAATGTTTAATAAACCTTCATTCATTTATATTTTGCAATTAGTGTCTAACATGAATTCTCATTTCGGAAAATCATTTCTCGAAATTCACCTTATTCACGTCGTTGGTCTTCAAATTCAGCGGCCAATAACATATTTCATACCAAATAAGCTTTGCAAACATTATTTTGACTGCATTAGACTCAAAAACGTACATAATTTTGTTGTAAACATATGTTTCACACGCCAAAATGCTAGTGAGCTACGTAACTACTATAGTAAGCGAATTATTCGATAGGTTCAGTGAAATTAGTGACTCATGGTACCGTTTTGTATGGTGACAGCTGAAAAACGTTAGTAACTATAGAATAGATTACGTTAGGTTTTTAACCTATCGTCATCTATAGTGCTCATGTTACGGATTGTAATTCTTTCCGTGACCGCTAGAGGCGCTGTACGATATTTCATACAAATAATTTACGTAGACGCTTGCTAGATTTGGCTGTGTAAACTCATGGTAGAGGTACTGAAATGATACGAAACCCAACGGTGACTTTTCTTTGGAAAACTTGAAGTAATTCCCAATTCCAACACAAGCCCACCCCAATAAACATATAAGTAAGTATCTATTATCGGCATGACTAGCAAAAGCTCACGGCGCGCTATCGTAGTATCCAAGATACAGTGCCTAGGTCGGGAGCTCGCGGCCTTTTGAGAGATACGGGCCATTGTCGGCCCATTGTCAGGGAAACAATGGCTATTTCAACACCTCACAATGGGGCGAGTTAGCTACGTGAAAAATTAACGCGCCCGACCTGCGTGCGATGAACGTGGCAACTAGCTTCCGTGCTTTACTACCTACTCTCACTGCGAACTGCGAAGTTTTCGTTTATGACGGCTGAATAATGAGAGCGGTTTAATTTTTTTTTTTTTTTTATGAAAGCAAAGCAACTGCGTGCAGTACTACATTTTTAGGCTACAAATGCTCCAGCATGAAAGATTGACATTTTGAATCATAAAACATACAAACACGCTGTGGGTGAGGTGATCATTAACCATTTTAAAATAAATTAATTTCGTTTTCTTTACTGTATGTATCTGAAAATGCATTTGCGTAGCAGCAAAGTTAGCACCGTATCACCTTGGATTTTGATATAAATAGGTACACGGTGATACATCAAGCTATACATTTACAGCATAACGGCGTCGCTTTGTATAGATTTCCCGTAGATCCGCATAAACTAGTTTTGTAAAGCTTGATTGTTCGCCTTGCGTACAGTCACAATTTTGACTAATTGCTTACGGTAAGTAGTTAGTGTAAATACCGTCTAAAATTCCATTCACTAAGTATAAAAGTAGAAAAGACGGATGCACCACTGGCAACTGTTTCTCTTGACGTGATATGTCATCCAACACTTAATAGACTTGTCTCCTAACTATGAAAATACCGTAATACCTTTATTAAACCGTTCAAAGATCATAGATACGTTTGTCGCCAGTTCTAAAAAAATGTTCTCATTTCAGTACGCGAAGCCTCGGAATTTGCCCTTTAGTGACATTTCTCCATTTGTAACGGAGACTGCTTAAGACTCCTGCGCACATCAACAGTTGAAATTCATAGTAGAACGTGCAACTAACACGTTTTAAGGAACAGCTGTCAGTAGCACAAGTTCTAATTTACTTTATTTATGTTTATTGTCATACTTGTCCTTTTGTCGGTCAACACGTCATGCTATTATAGACAAAAAGGTGTCAGGTTGATTGAAAATAAGTTAAGTACATACCGTAGGTTCAATGAGATCAAAATTGAACTAGGATTAAATTTTGCGCCGGAGTGCTTTTGACTTAGCGCAGTATCACTGAAGTTTTGTATAGACTGAATGCTGTTTGGCTTTCGTAAGTTTTTTCATGGGTAACCACTGAAAACCAGCACTATGCTGTGGGTCACCTTTTTTTTTTGTCTGGTGTAAAATCATCAAATAACCCCTCCCGCTCTTGGGCAGAGCGGAAGGGTGTGTCAGACTTCTACTCTTTTTAGACCTATATGTCGAGGCCGCGGTATCTTGTGAACAACCCGCAGCCCCGACGGGCGTTGGCCCTTGCGGGCCCCTCCCATGTTGCTGACATCTCTTTAAGGTGCGCGTGGAACACGAACGCGCTGTCGACACGGCCTGTCGTCGTCATAAGACGCACGGATGGCGAGCTAGCCCATCTCTCACCGTCCACAGGACCGCGTCTACGGTGGCCGGAAGCCATCACGTGGCCATCGACGCCCGGAGCGTCTCTCGCGGCTGCTTGTACGAGAGGTACTCTCCCTCTCACGTTCCGCCTCCTCCTACGCTAGCATCACTGCATCGCAGAAGGAGGCGACGCAAGAGGTCGTCGCCGCCAATTGCCGCTACGAGGACACGACGAGGTTGCGCCCAAGCGGGGCAGACCTCCACGGTGTGCTCTACCGTGTCCTCCAGCAGATCCTCACAATGGTGAAATACGGGCGTTTCCTCCCGCCTGATTCGGTGCAGGTACTTCCTGAAACAACCGTGACCGGTGAGGACCTGCGTCAGACGAAAGAAGGGACTTACCGCCACTATCGTGGCGTACCATGCACGGGGTTGGGATAGTCGCTCTCTCCATGCCGCCATAAGATCGCACCGGAGGTCCTTCCGCTGAGCGGCAATTTGCCGCGGCAATCGAGTGACCCCCTGGTGTAGCGCCTCCGCGCGCCATTCATGCAGGCGCGCGAGGACTATCGCCTCCAGATCCCATGGCGGCAATCCGGCAAGGAGGTCCGCCGCCTCGCGGGAGATCGTGCGGTACCCACGGACTAGCCTTATGGCCATGACCGTTTGGGGCACGTTCAGGTAGTGGGCGGCCCGCTTCCTCAAAGCAAGTGCCCACACCGGGGCTCCGTAAAGGGCCATGGACCGCACGATCGCCGCATAGAGCCTCCGGCAGGAGGCGTTTGGCCCCCCAGATTGGGCAAGAGCCACCTGAAGGCAGCCCCAGCCTGCTCCAGTCTGGGAGCCAAGCGTCGGAAATGCTCCACGAAGTAAGTTCCATCGGCTGTCGAGGACCAGTCTAAGGTGAAGTACCTTGGACGTACGGACGAAAGTACACCCGACGCCGATCGGAACCCCTTCCACCGTCAGCTGGGATCCCGACGTTGGCACCGTCGCGACGGTGCCAAATTCCCACGCCCATGGAAGCACTCGGATTTGTGAAGTGCCAACTCGCTGTGGGTCCCCCTTAGCACAACATCATGCAACCCAACTTCTTAGGTAACCTGCTTCTTGCAGTAACGACGTGCAATGAAGAAGTTAACAGCTTTTAACTTCTTCATTTTTACTTTGGAATTTTAAATATTTGCATTGTATTTTTATTTTTCTCCTTGTCATTTTTATGCACGTCATGTATCTGCGATAAATAAATATTTATTTCTTTCTTTACTGAGTCAAGTAAAAAATATCGATACGTAAAATTAAATTAAATTCTTCCATCAAGTAATCTTCAAAGCCATCGTCCTGCTTAAAGCCATACATATATTAAATTAAAATCGAACACAAAGACCTTCCAATCTTCCCACTGAAAGCCTACATCACCGGCTCAGTGGCTATCAACGAAAATTAATAAATTAAATTGACAGGTCAGTGACTTCAGCCAATGAAATTTAAGTATTAAAGCTCACAATACCTGAAATATCGATACGATAGTGCCGTTGCGGTCTCAATACAGCCCAATTAGTCTGTGCTGCCTTCCGCACGTTTTTGCCCCAACACTAATAGGCAAGATCTTGGTTAAAAGACTTTTATATGAACCGACATGTGCAAAAAACTTGGCTATATAAAAAAGGCAAGGTTGATCTTACAGGTTAAGCCACCCTTACCAAGATCGGTCAGTGGATGGGTGACCACCCATTGCATACCAAGTTTCCTCCGTGCTTCGTAAAACACGTTGGGCTATGGTCCCGGGTGTCATTTGCAGATTGTCTTTGTCAATAGTTACGAGTAGTCCGAAACGCGAATGTCTGACAACCAGTCTTACCAAGGGATATTATGTTACCCAGTAACTGGGTTGTCGAGTAATATCTCTCGGGCATCCGGTATCCTCACGATGCTTTCCTTCACCGAAGCAAGTGATAATAATACAATACAAACATGACTCCGAAAAATCGGAGGTTTGAACTCGAGACAATTCAATTTGGCAATCCGAAGGCCACACCACTAGCACTGGTACTTGACCAGCACTGCTATACTCGTATCAGAAGTCCATTCAAAATGCTAGTATTCATCTGCATACAGTTAGATTGGAATCCGATTTAGATATAGTTAGGAAAAGATTGGACAATAAAGATAAAAGCCGATATGTATGAAAAAAGTCTAAGTAGGTAGGTAGTAGTTTGTTTGTAATACATGTTCGCGTGATCTGTAACAACTGAAAGGTCACTTGTTAAGTTGTTGACACTCCGTTTTGTTACGACTGCTGTACTTTTGAATAGTGTTGACACTCTAGTTATTGTTCTGGCATTTAGATACGAAAGATCCTCTTTGAAGATTAGGCCGGTATGCAAGCGCCTACTGTCGTAAAAATTGATCCTATCTTCAACTTTTAAAACACAGACATAAAAATTATATGGCTGTTTTCAGGGACATCACTTTTAAATTGTCTTTCAAATGTGTATTTTTTTGTTGCAGTATTTAGCAGTACATTTTTTTTCACAGTTATTTGAAATAAATACGTTTTTTTTACCGTTTTTGGCTATTACATTTATAATGATGAAGGCCACACTTCCCGGTCTTGTGTGTCCCATAATCAGGTGTTTTCCGAAAGATATCATCGTCCCAATGTGCTTTATTTTTAAAATAAAGCGATCACACATTATTTGTTATCTCATGGACTACTCATAACAGTAAAAACATTTGAAGTACTCCTCTCGAGCAAGTCATAAATTAAGTTTTAGTAACAGTGGACAGAACGCGCAGTAAGCGGTCCAAAGTAACTGGCAAAGTAAGGTACCCATTTTTTTTCGCGCAAGCTATCGAGCGGATAAAACAGCCCTAGTTTCTTTGGCCATTACTCGGTCAAACCCTTACTCCATCGGCCAAACAACAACTCCTTACTTACAACAATACCTATGACCTAAGTAATCCGTTTCAGACCTAAGATTCCTAAGGAGTCGTGAGCTCTAAACAAGCCTACAGAGTAGTGCGGTATTATAGGCTCGGCTGTTCGGCTCAGCACACAATTACGCAGGTCAAGCGTGCGCTCCGTAGTGCCACAATTCACAAAGCTAACGCAGACGACTATATACACTGTGTCTAGATATTTATTGTGGCTCTTCCTTGAGAAGACAATACTGTGGTGTCGGGCAGGTTATAATTGGTTGTACGTGTTTAAATCCTTACTAATATTAAAAATGCGAAAGTAACTCTGTCTGTCTGTCTGTCGCGCTTTCAAATTTATATGAATTTTGGTACAGATAGTCTAGAGCCCGAGAAAGGACATCGGCTAATTTTTAATGCAATAAAATGGTTGTAAGGGGTTGAAAGGGGGGGGGGGGGGGTGAAAAGATTACTTTATTTCGACATAAATTTTCTACAAAGAAAATAATATGAGTCATAAATTCGAGCGTCAAAACGATTCGAGCAGTATCAATACTGAGATTATTGATAAAGATGAACTAATAAATTATTATATTTTATTTTTGGCGCAAACATGGCCGGAGACCGCCTAATTTAAATAGGAGAATAGTCACGACAAGACAGACTAGAAAAGCTTCGTCCAGAACTCGGCCGGATTGAGATTTTAGCATTAGTTTCAGACAGGTCCCTCAATGTGAATACCATATTAATTATGCTCAGTAACTGAACATGTCAAAAATCAACTTACAACGAAATATTTTCTTAGATATATAAGGCGACTTGACCTCTTTTCTCTTCCCACACATGAAAAATGGAGTAATGCGTCAAATCATAACGACCTGAATATAAACGTGAATATATAGTCCGTTCGATTCCACTGAAGCGGAAATAGGCTTATTATCAGTTTATTCTAAAGTTTTTAATGTTTGACACTTAAAAACTTTCATCGTAAAAGACGTAGGTACTAAATCTGATCCGGAAATAGAGCCTCGCTTAGTGCAGCCCCAATGTTCGACAAATATCAAGAGTTTGTTCTAAGTGCATAAAGCAGTTTGAACTTTTAACAGCGGTTGGTCTTCGTAAGCATGATAGTGGTCTAAATGGCATATTTTTAGATGAATCATTGTGTTAAGCCCTTAATATGGCTAGAAAGGAGATGACTACTGAAATGACGAGCAATAGAGAAGAATGGATGAACAAGACATGCAATGCCGACACTAAAGCCCACTTCATACTATGTATCATCTGCAGATACTGTTTGAAATAAAGTCGTCTGCAGAACTACAAACCAAAAGAACCATGTTTCTGGGTTGCACATTCACGGCGAGCTGGTTACAATAGTATTAGGCATAACCTGGCCTCTTATTCTATCTTTTTTTTTGGTGGTTGTGTGAAATCGTCAAATGTCTCCTCCCGCTGTGGGCAGAGCAGTAGGGAGTGTCTACTGACTAAAAACCACCCATATTCCTTCTTAGCCCTTTGTGCCAAGGCCGCAATACTTTACTTACTTATCTCTTTCGAAAAACCCGCGTCCCCGACGGGATTCTATCAATAACTGACATCAAGCCACGCAAAGCTCAAAGTCAAACTCTGACCCCCATCGTGCTGTCTAGTGCATAAGGACTTGGTCTTTCACACCTAGCGACTTGTAACGAGATCATAAACTACTTCGAGCCAGTGTTAGGTACCTAATGTGTCTTCTTAGTTTCAGGAAACAGAGCAAGATCCCGTTAAACGCAGCATAATTTACATCCACATATTAATCAAGTACCGCAACAATGAACTTCAAGGAACCGCGCCAACGTGGGAACGGACAAAGCAGTAAGAGTGTTGCCACACGGGTGCCACACGCAACGAAATTATTTCAACGCACCGAGTGCCACGCAAGAAATCATCATCGTATTAGGCCGGCATCACCCACTTCTGGGTAAAGGCCTCCCATTTTCATCCGACCGCAAGTAAAGGGTTATTGCTGCTACACTTCCCGGTTCTGTGCGTGCCTTATCCAGGTGATCCCGCGACTTTGACGATATCGTCGACCCAACAAGTTTTAAAACGCAAGCAATGCGGTGTTGCAACGCAATGACGCCGTTACTATGTTGCAAGAATAAAACACGTTCGTCGCACCGCATCATCCCTCTCTGCGTCGTCTCTTTGGCCCCTTATCCAATGCGCACGCTTTCCGACGCCAAACGTCGTCTCAAGGCACTGCTTATTTTTGTGAATGGTATCTCGCAATTCAACCAAATGGTTGCGGTTTGCTTAACCGGACTATCCTGTGAGTGTCTTGACTGTTAAGCATCCAGCCACACAAAAAAACTAAGTGACTGCACGTTAAGGGCACTCAGTGCGGTACAAACCTTGGCTTAGAGCGTCACTGGGGGAGAACAGCAAGGAGATAGGCTGGGTCTGACCGGTAACGCACCGTGTGACAGCCAGCGGTCATGTACAACAAAGCAGCGTCAATGCTCCGAAAGTCGCAACGTACAGACAACGCATCGTGTGTCAGCACTCTTAGCCTTAACGTCATAACATAACCGTCGATCCATTTCACTTAACTGAGGCGCGTACGCTTAGAAGCGTTCTTGAAATATGCAAAGCTCACTCACGACCGAGCCGCGTAATAGCGCGTGATATGCTCCGAGCAAAAGTCTAGCTCTAAGCTATGAACGAAAATCTAGATTCTAGAGTCTCATCGCGCCGCCCATACATTACGAGCTATTCTTTGATGATATACTTAAAGTTGAATCGGGTAATAGCTTTTTAAAATGTTGAGGGATTTTTAAATTGTGGTGGAACTCTTTGTAAGTTGTCGTAATGTCTTATGAGATTTTTTTATGACGCAATGAGTTAATATGTTGTTTGGCTGTCGTTAAATTTTGCTACCAATCGACAAAAAAAAACATTTTAATTTAAACCACTTCTATAAATTACCCCCTATTTGGGCTTCACCGCAATCGGGTCAAAAAAGAGGTTCTTAATTCGTTGGAACCGAGAACCTTCCCTAGTGTTCAGAAATTAAGAATACAGATCTATCAAAGCTTTAAAACATTTCATTCAAGGTCAAAGTCACTATCACTAATAATAAATACGTATACGCGCAACAAAATACGAACCCAATTATTACTTTAAGATAGAACCTATTCCATAACAGTATGAGTTCGAAAATGCTATTTTTGTAACGTCATATTTAAGATAGCAAACAATACAGTAGTAGAAATTCACTTTTAAAAGTATATATGTGCTGCGTGTAATATAATACATAATGCACTAATGCACTAATATGTACATATTAGTGCACGTGACAATACTCATAGGTCTCTCTACATACCTCTTCGGAAATAACAGCCATATAAAATTCACGAAAATGAAATAAATTAACGAAAGCCAAAACTAATGAGCACAAACATAAAACTAGACCACAGCCTGTCATTCGAAACAGTAAACGAAGGAAGTACAATAAATCGTAGAACATAAATAAGTAAAGAGCAAAGTTCTCGTTTGTATCACGCACGGTGCGGCGTGGGTGCCTAGTTCCTCTCACCGATATGTCTTGGATATAAAACAAATAGCGAGGCTGCGTCCGCACTGCGTGAGTCGTGACAAGCCCGCACACCCGGGACCACGATTGTGGGTATACTGGGTGCTAGCTTATGTAGGCTGTAGGCTATGATCTAGTGTCGGCTGTGACGGTATAAAGATTCCCGAAGAGGGTAGTCTGGGAAAGCTTTGCAGCACGTGATTTTATGCAAATTTTACCTGAAATGCCTGACTGTCTGTTAGTGGTCGCAAGAACGTCTGTGGTGCATCCTTGATCCTTGGTTCCATTCGTAGGTCAGACAAAATGTTATTGGGATTTTCCATCAGGGATTTCTCAGCAGCAACCGCAAAGTCTAGATTTGTGCCCAGTTGATAGCAATAGGGAACGCCCTATTTCATAGTACTTAAATATAACTGTCAAAATTTGGGTGTACTAAAAGATAAACTTCTGACTTACTCTTCGGGGATTAAAGGCGTGTAGTTAAGTTACGTTATACCTAAAATCTAAAATGCCGTCTAAACAATGGAAAACCAAATCATTATTGCTGAATACAGTACATAAAAATACATTGCAAGATTTTGTGTGAAATGCACTTAAATATGATTTAGTTTTCAGTGGCAATTACACAGCTAGATTCAATTGTATCTACAGATAACAAAAAGTTTAAGTCTCTTCAAGTTTACAAGCCATCTAGTCTTCATATCTTAGAACAACAGTAGGCATCAATATTTGAAAAAAATATTGTTCTTTCGAATTAAAAAAAGAACCGCAAATTTGTTTGTGCGTGTTCCCATTTTTCTCCAATCAGAAATGTCTATAAAATAAAAGACAAAGTACCGTTCATTTCCAAGGACCAACATAATCTACAGATACGGGCAAGTACCAAGTCTTATAGGTTTATCCGGTCAGTTATCCGGGCACTAACTACTTCCTGTTAAGGCCCTTTGATGTCGTTAATGCACGGTCTCATGTGATAGCCTGCCTTTAGATGCATAGGATACTAGCGTATGCCTTTAGCCTTTGAAGAATAGAATATTTCAGGTAAGTTTTGTAATTCCAAAGAAAAGAGTGTATTTAAAACTGAAATGTTTTCATTTTGGCCTAGCTGTTGCCCGCACCTTTGTCTGTTTGAAATTATTATAAAAAAATATGACTCTCCTATTTGATTGTCAGTCTTGTTAACTCCTCGCGCGCCTTACGAACACCATAACACATAAAACAATGGCTTTTTAATTGTGTCTATAATAAGGCGCTCATGTAGAGTTAACAATGTCAAGAGTTTAAAATTGTTTGCACGGAACCGTAATCCTTTTCGAAAATAAATTTATTATAATAAAGTTATTTCTTGTAACATTAGTAAAAAATCAAACAAAATTAATATATCTACGTTTAAATGCTTTTAGCAAAACGCTGATTAGAACCTTCCATTTTATTTATTTATATAGATTATACTTACCTACCACGTGCAAGGAACATTGATGGATAAACTCTTAATCCAGTACATGACCCTGGACGAACCAATTAATAAAGCAGTTCATCATCATTCATTTATACAGTATTCGTAGTTAATAAAAAAAAAGACTTTTTCATTACTCATAATCTGAAAGTAGGTCATAACATGCCTGCGGAGCGGGTTGAAAGTACTACTTTTCAGCCCTCGGGAGAATCGCTTTCAACTGACAGCTGTCAAATAATTTAAAAAAATCTAGGCCTATTTTCACGTTTTATTAAACCATGTTCCAACTTTTCATACAGCCACTAAATTACAGCGCAATTTAAAATTAAAATAACACAAAGTTCTTAAGAATAAAATTATAATAAGACTTTAATATAACTATTTCTTTAAAATGGCATAGATTTTGACAAAATTTTTGCCATTTTTTTAATGATGAACATGAAAAATACTGGCTGTATAGCTGGACGACCAGAGGACAAAAAAAAAACAAGCGGGAAAGCGACAACATCCGATGAATACTTATTTTTTCTTTATTTAATAATTTATGTTCTTATTTTCTTCGTATTCGTAATGAAAAGCATAGTGTTTACCTCGGGTAAATTACTTATTTAGTCCATCGAACTACATATTAGCGCCCTCACTACGTTACGAGCGCCAAACCCCGTCTCGGGACTAAATAAGTAACTTCCATCCCTTGGGTAACAATGGACTATTTTGCAAAAAAAAACCGACTTCAAAAACACCAAAAAGTGAAAAATAAACTTCAGAAGAAAAAAAGACTTGAGTTCGGTAACATTTTTTTGTTTGTATGATTTCGTTTTATTGCGTGTGTTTTTACTGCATTTAACATTCAACCAAGAAACCTAACCCTTGACCTTGCAAGATTCTCTTATTATTGCTTTCAACCGTTGAGGATTATAGTACCTTCCCTCATCAGCTCATCAAAATGAAGTGATGACTGTTAGATGCGAATACTTGAACAGCGTGTAGCGTCAGAAAAAGCACGATACACGTCATAAGTCCCATTTGAGGGTTGCTCTCGATTTCTTTGGGATCCCATCACCTGGTTTCCATAATTATCATGCTACCACCCTTGAAATATCTCCTTTCCAACAAAAAAATTAAATCATCAAACTTGGTTAATAAACGACGAAGTTATTCACGAACACACATAAACAAAAAATGTACATTAATTTAAAAAAATGTTCATTATACGAAAAGTACTAAGCCAAACTATATTAAATTTTTATGGGACCAAATGGCAACTATTCCGCATCACTCTTAAAAAGAATCACGTAAATCGGATCATAAATCTCAGCGAAATCGGTGAACTTACATTAAAAAAAACCAGTCGGATTGATAACCTCCTCCTTTTTGAGAAGTCGGTTAATAAATTAAGCAAGAACAACCAGAATCGTGGACTGAATTCATAGTCACATGGTCACAGTTAAAGTTTGGATATCTACAACACCATATAATTTTTTGACCCAATATTCACATTAATATTCTTTCCTGAAACGATAATACTTAATCATGTACTAACTCTAGCTCACATCAAGCTACTGGACCACAATCTGTCGAATTTATTTAATAGATTGACAACTTTATCGCTTAAACGTTATATTGTTGAACCTATTCAACAATATACTTAATCAGATTGTCTTCATTACAACCCAAAGCTCAACTTACATCAAATCGTCCCTTATCTGAACAACTCTAAACGCTAGCATTACAAATTATTATCTCCGATATCGTATGTAGCAGGCAAGTCTGCGGCAGTAAATAAAATAAATTAATAAGCTCACCACTCGGTAGTTAGGTTTGTCTTATCGTAGGCTGCGTCTGCGCACAAAATACGACTGGCCAGCGCGCCCGGGGCCTAAATAAAATAATATTTATTTAATTTACCGAGATGTTTATCTTTTAACGTTACTGTTTTATACAATATGAGCTTTATTGTATTGTGATTCTGATCTTGATATTTAATGTCAATGGTTTAATTCTTTTGTAGTATTTGGCTGTTGGATTTTGTTGTTGTAACCTGGAGCACTATTTGAAACAACCTTTTTTTCTTTAAATGTATGAATATTGTCTTTTCCATCAAAATTATATTGCTCGTATCCGAACTTATTTAAGATCGCCGCCGCAGCATATTTACTTCTGTCATATTTCTTTACAATCAGTACCATTTAAATTAATTAATTATGAAATTGCAATTCGTATTTGATACTTAGACTTCGTGATCAACAGTAACCTCAAGATTATTCAATAGCCAGATTTTTCAGTCTTTAAATTCATTTCTGAGGCCAGGTTCAATTAAAGCCTACATCGAGCGAGTTGCGCGTGCATCGATGGGCGATAGCGCAGAAGGGCGTAGAGGGCGGCGCGCGCGCATATAGGACGCCCACGCTTTACGCTCCACTGCGCCTTCGCCTAATAAACGCAGTTATGACGCCGTATTACTATACTAAGATAGTCGAGGAAAGTTTTTGTTTAATATTTGCGTAAAATCTTTCTATGGGAAGTGGGAGGGGCGTTTGTTGTGTAGCGCTCTATCATTAATGGTGTCAATTCAACTGGTTAATGTTTATTCATATCTACTCTACACAATGGCGGTACTTGTAGAATTTGTACATACAAAGATAAATACTTTACTTTGTATATAATATATAAATATATATACAGTGTGATTCTTTATAATGTGCACATATCGAAATGAGGGAATCTATGCTTAATTTTATCGATGGAAAAAATATTTAAAAAAATCTAAATATTTTTTAATATTTTTTATGGAATTTTCAAAAATGTTGTCCGCTGTTGTGACCCCAATGTAAACAAAACGGTGTAACTTTTAAACTAAATTATCTATCGCGATGAAACAATTTTATGTAAAAAGTTATGAAAAAAAAAAGTTTTTTTGATCAAAAAACGTGTTTATTTTCAATTGAGGGTAGTTTTTTTCCACAATTTTCATTTTACGAGGACGCCTAATTGCTTCCAATCATTATGGAGTTTGTTTCATCGCGATAGATAATTTAGTTTAAAAGTTACACCGTTTTGTTTACACTGGGGTCACAGTAGCAGACAAAATTTTTAAAAATTCCATATAAAATATTAAAAAATATTTCGGTTTTTTTTAATAATTTTTCCGTCGATAAAATTAAGCATAGATTCCCCCATTTCGATATGTGCACATTATAAAGAATCACACTGTATATATAAATATAAATAATATAAATAATAATATATATATATATATATATATATAAATATATATATATAAGGGTTCAGTTTTTTCCTTTTGAGGTACGGAACCCTAGAACTAAATGTTTTTAAACATATCCACAACACTGTAAACTAGTTGACCGTACCCACACATACAGATAATTCCTTTTTTCTTTGCTTGTTTCTTTTGTAAAAAATAAGGTGTTTTTGTGAATAATGCCAAATAAACACAATTTTCTTTATTTTTTTCTTTCTATCTGTGACCGGTCCTCATTAAGGCTTATCGTTTTAGTAAAACTGGTATATAGCTTAGAGCTATTGGTTAACTTATTAAAAGCGACAATAGCCCAAAGGCTAAGTCGGTAACTGGCAATTGAGAGGTCGTAAGTTCATGCCCTGGCCTCTTGGACTATTGTTGTAGACTCCATTTAAGTTACTTTGAGGATAACAGCCGATACCTACACAAGTTATTTGTAAAGGGTCACAAACATTATCACATACAAATCTTTGCTCTATAAATTGCTATACTAACAAGGCTTTTATTTGACAATGGCAACTTAACTGAGCACAGTTTATAAAGTCATATAATCACTAAATTGTTTGTCATCAAAGTCGTGTTTGAAAAATTACTTTATTAAGGTTAAGTTTAATTGAAGATAATGTACCTGTTTAAAGGATAACAGGAGCAAATGGGGTATCCCACACACATACTTAGCTAAGTAAGCGGACATAACATAACATCACGCCTGTAATCTACGAGAGGTGAGGCAGAGGCGTACGTAATAGTACCCCTCACATTTCGCCACTTATGTTTAAAACCCATGTAATAGGGGAATAGGGTAATTAACAAAAAAATAAATTAGTCCGTCAGAAAGATTTTCAAAAATCATTGGACACGTATTTTTTCTTTTTTCACGTAAACAAACAATAAAGACGAAACAGTGCTTTGAAAACGCGTGTGACGTCATATTCTAAGACATTAGTGTGGTATTTTTTACCGGTCAGTGACATCTCAATCCCCCACTCAAATCTTTGACGCATTTTATCTTCGTTTATTTGTATTGATTTGATAAAACAAAAAATACGTATTCAATATTTTTCAGCAATCTAACAGACGGACGAATCACATTTTTTCTAGTCAGTAAACATCCAATTTCACTTAACTAAAAGAAGTTACCAAATTATGTGTTTTGACACTATTTTTATTAACTAGGTGCCCGGTACTTTAATACTTTTAACAGTGAAGCCAACGCAGCTCGCTACCCCATTGTGGACCAATTAGTTGGTCGCGAGCTTCTATTTGCAGCGGCCATTTAACCGCCAATTTAAACCTCCACTTGGTCTCGCTAATCTAATAACATTTATTTTTGTGGCTTCCTTAATAATGTAAATTAAGAGCCGGGAAGTACTCTAACGTTTCAGTTTTAGATTTAGTTTATTCTTTCAGTTCCGTTTTTACTATACTAACCACGATTTTTGTCTGGATCACGGTAGCTGGACAGTTTGACAACCACTATTAATAAGAGATTCAGCCTTTACTTTTCTGGGTACCGTGTAAGCTTGTTGTAAAGGTAACATAGGCAGTCCCTGCATGTAAATACGGGTATACACATGTATTCAATTTAAGTAGAATCCCACCACAACACCAGTTGAGAATACACTAGGTTGATGATGATGCAACTCATAATTATCTCTCTCTGGGGTCGGTTTAGACAGTCAGTTTTTCTCATAACCATATCATCATGTTTTGAGTATGAATGTGGATGGGTATAAGAGTAGAGGAACATCAAAAAAAATTATGGATGGACTTTGTGAAGGATGATATGGCACGAAACGAGGTGTCTGAAGAGATGACGAGTTATAGAGACAAATGGAAGAAGGAGCCTACTGCGACGACCCCAAATAAATGGGGATATAGGAGACAGGACAATGGATGATGATTTATATCAACATGGTTTTTTTTTTCTTTTCTGGCGGGTGGAAAATCATCAAATAACCCCTCCCGCTCTTGAGCAGAGCGAAAGGGAGTGTCAGACTTCTACTGACTAAAAACCCCCATGTTCCTTCTTAGCCCTTGTGCCGAGGCCGCGGTATCTCGGCTCGACGGGATATCAACATGCCATGTTCTCAGTACTGGCTTTTTCTTAGCCAATATTCTTCTAATACAGTTTATGCAGGTTTATTTCAAGCGATAGCAAACAGGAAATAAAAAAAAAGTGATTTCAATTAATAAGAGGAAACACGATTGAAAATTAAAACGAGCGTTCACCTTTATTTACAGAGAGGAGTTCTGGGGAAACAGGGTTTCATTACCTTCGGTACCGAGATTGTTCTTGTGAATTCTTAGTAGTGCCGGGAATGAAGACAGAAGGGAGCAACGATAATAATTAATTTTTCAAGGAATTCTTATTCAACAATAACGGACAAGCTGTCTGTTTCCATAATGCTTATAAATGATTTTTGGTGAATATCGTAATTATTTTAGTAAAAGTTCATTTTAAAACAAGGAATAATATATATGAATGGTACATAGGGGGAAGTATGAAAGTGGCGCCGGTGACTGAAAAGTTAAGTGGTTATCGATTATCGTGGTATCGACATGTGGAGTAATTAGATAAATGTTGAGTATGAATGGTATAAGAGGAAGACCAAAAAAACGATGGAATGACTGTGTGAAGGCTGATATGGCTAGAAAGGAGATAACTGCTGCCGTGACGAGAAGTCTGGCAGAAGAAGACATGTTAAACTTAAATATTAACAAATAAATTGGGATAAAGGCAGGAGAATGTCCCGTCGGGGCTGCGGGTTGTTCACAAAAGATACCGCGGTCTCGACATACGGGGCTAAGAAGGAACATGGGTGGTTTTTAGTCAGTAGAAGTCTGACACTACCTTTCGCTCTGCCCAGGAGTGGGAGGGGTTGTTTGATGATTTCCAGCCCGACACAAAAAAAGGGGCAGGAGAATGATGAGGTATTTACTCCCTACAAATAAATTGCAAAGTTCCGGGTCAGTACTCCAAAATATGTGATTTTCGCTATCGCTGGTTTTGTAGACTGTAGTTACCTTATACAGTATGTTAGATTAAATGAGGGACATATAAAACCCATAATAGGGCATGCTTACATGATACTAATAATAATATGAACAAATAGTCGGGTAAAAAAAATAAGTTTATAAACTAAAACCCGACTACGAATAAAAACGCGGACTAATAAAACCGCGGTCTTAAAAGTATTAAACAAGAAAAATCGTCTAGTAAGTAGATAATTTGATAACTATTATAGAAGTCAGTCGTAGTCGCATGCCACCTTGCTAACGGCAACAGCAGCTGACTTATGTATCAATGAAAACGCCATGAAGGAGCATCAGGTATCAGTGGCATGCGACTACGGCGGTCCTCTATAATAATTTTACTTATATTTAAATAGAAATATACAAATTCAATATATGAATATCAGACAAGAATTATTTTCTAGTTTTCCACTTTTAAGACCGCGGTTTGTAGTCGGGTTTTAGTTTTTAAACTTAATTTTTTATTTACATAATATAAAATATTTGGGGCGAGAATTGAATACTGAATTTCAAATTATCCCTCGATTAACTTATCACCCTGTATAAGTTTCCATTTTTAAAACGATTTATATACAATTTAAAATCATATTACGTTAACAAGGGTCAGAGATGTAGAAACAATTAAACGAAACCTATATTTCCAAGTTTTTAAATAAGTAATAGTCGTTAAGGTTCATTATAACGTAGGGTCTATTAGACAGAAGCTATTTGTTTTTTCAATTATTTTTATAGACGGCCGTTAAAATTACGAAAATCAACAGTTAGAGTACCTATGGGTTAGTGGTCGCAATCGTAAAATAGTTCATTTATCTTATTTTAAATTGGCAATTATTTACAACTCTATTAGGTTGGGACAGAAATATCCAGCTGTGCTATTATTTCATCGAGAAAAAGTGAGAAAAAAGGTTTGTTGAAAGAAATATTATTGAAATGAAATAACTTCTTTATTGGTATTAAATGGTCTATTACTGGACACTTCTAACGTTTATTTGTTCCTTTCTGATTCAATTACTTATTTCTTTGAATTTTTAGGTCATAATTATAATACTGTCGGCTTTCGTTTTATATCCCTCAACACTAATTTTACTGTAGAAATAAATATTTAATATTTACTTTACTTGCGTAATTTTTACTTTCATGAAAGGATGTTTAGATGCCTTGTCTTATTTTTCGTACATAAGTACGATATTAGTATTTTATTTATACTCTACACAGTAATTAAATTAAAACAGTATACAGTGTGGGTCTACCTTTGCATAGTTTCACCTTAAAATTCCACAATAAACCGTTACTTAGAGGTCGATTTTCATGATACTAAAGTTAATATTGTAATTCAAATACGGAGTATGTATTTGAATTACAATATTTTAACGAGATCAGTGAGAAACTATATTACCTACTATGCAAGGTGCAGTTTTTCATGCTTTCAAAATCCAGGAGATTATTATAAAAGACATAAGCAATCAACTTAAATGGTATAAATAAATACGCTGTTTTTTGGTTGGTAAAATTTAATAGAGGTCTGTGTGTGCCCAGGTGTAGAACAACAAGAGGTTACAAGGGCAAAGTAAAAAAATAGTATAGATACAGCGTCGATCAACACCGAGGACGCTCTCGTTAGGCAGCTGGATCAAGGGCTTGATTTAGAAAGCGGTACTTTAGGACACGGCTCGTATTATTAAGGGGTTCCTCTCTCTGAAGCTTGGACCCTGTTCCCGAGACCGGTGAGCCACTATTTTTTTTATTTTTTTTTAAGTTTTTGTAGCACTTTAGATTCAAATATTTTAGAATGTAAATAATGTGTTAAAATATATAAAGAAAAAACATTATTCATAATTATTCACTTACTGATATCAGGCAATAAGAAAAATAACGTAGATACCAATTTTTATTATTGATTTGAGTCGAGAATTATTAGTACAGTTACCTCCTTGAATTTGACGTAAATGCAAAACGACAGCTTGTAGAGGCAAATAAAAGTAATAAGTTTTGTAAACTGACATTATCATTAACACTGAAAACGGGATATTTACCATGTTACAAATAAGTATAAGTTATTACACCAAATCGCTGCAATTCACAAAACGGTCCCAATTCTCAACCAATACGCGAGAGTACCAACTAAAACACTAACAAAAAAAAAGAATAAAATAAAGCTTCATTATAACCTTGTTAAAGAAAGATACATGCTGGCCATAAAAGTCGTTAGCGTTTAAATTGCGAAGCGGCTGCGCGGGCTGCCCCGACCGAACGCGCCATTACCCGGGTTTATACCATTCTGCAACAATTAGCTGATCTATGGACCAGTTTATAGTTTCGCGCGCTTTTATTCCACTACATCTATACCTATATCCTGTTACTGCCCATAAATGCTCACCATTGAACAAATTAATGTTCTCTTCTCCTTGAGAGAAAGGTAAACTATTATCGCAAATGATTTATCGCCACACATTATCACGAAACCTATCTAAAAATCCTAACATCGGATCTTGGCTAGGAAATATTGCCTGCCATTTTATACCCTCTAACTAGACAGTCTGAGACTCTAAACTATCAAGACATCACGTTTTAGTGTGTTATGTGGTGTGAAAATTGTTGTAGGAAAGCTCTAGGTGCCTTTACAAAACTCAGAACAAAGAAGTTGTAACTTCGTGGTATGTTTTCACTTTGTCTGGCAAGATGTCTTCTTTTAAACAAGTAATAATATTTATTCTCAACTTTTGTCTATTGGCTATTTCACTGGATATAATGTTCTTATAATTTTGCAAAGCATTGTCACGTTGGGTGGTTTGAAATGACGCAAGAAAGAGTTTCTGGAGTGGAAAGGCACGGAGCAGGCCTTTGCCCAACAGTAGGATTTATGTCTGACAAAAAAATGGACTTATAAAAAGCAAGCTGCTTTAAAAGTTTTTCTGACATAAATTGTAGATATTAAATTGATACATTAGCATATTTTCGGGACACAAACATATCCAGATCGGACGCTATAGTATGCCCAAACGTAACAAAAAGCTAAACTAGTGTAGGTACAAATTCTATTTATCGGTACAAAACACCAGTTACCCAATACAAACAGAAAAACGTCCATCGACCACATAGTTGTTTCACCAAAATGGGATCGTAAGTAGACCGCTTTTCCAACGCAACGGTTACCTGTAATAAAACTTCGTTACATAGACAACTGGTATTATTTTCGATTCTCTGTCGGTGTTCGTAATAATGGACATCGAATCATAGTGCGTCGGAAAATATCAACTATGGAATCCCGTTATAGCAGAAGTTGGCAACACTATGGTCGCTGTTTTGGGTGTGTGAGTTTTCATGAATGTTCGAAAATGTTCGTACGGTTTTTAAATTCATAGTCGGCGGCGATTTTTTTTCTTAAAAAATCAAAATCATATTAAGAAAGTTAAAAAACCCAACACACGGAAACACGCAAAAATCTTACATACCTACATATCAATTTCAGTAGTCCGATGTCGTAAGTCATATGATATACAAAATGCGTGTAACCTCTTTACGATGTCTCTAAAATGTTGTGGACCACTGCAAGTTAAGATTGCTGTCATCAAGAAAGTTAGTTGTTCGTCATCTGGCCATCAGTATCGCTTTAGTGAACTCGGCATTGTCCCAACTCAGATATTAGTTAGAAAGAAATAAAGAAAAAATATTTCTCACCCATTTAATACCGGAAGGGTTAGGTAGTATGTACCTAACAAGCATACAAAAATTTCGCCAGTCATGTTTCATTTTAATTACGTAATTTAGACACTACATTATTATAATATTAAGTTGTCTTCGACGTGCTACACCTGATTTACACGAGACAGGTGTAAACGAATGGTGTGATATTTAGGAAGGCACTTAAAACACCGGATCTCTTGTCGCCTAAATTGAATCATTATTATTTCGCTCGAAGCAAAACAAAATAATAAGCATTTTTTTATTCTAGCACACACGGCAGCACATAACGTTATACATTTCTAGCATAACATGGCCTTGCTTTGTATAAATTTCACGTGCAATGAGAGATCCGCATAAACTGGTTTTGTAGTTTGATTGCTCGTCGAAGTACTGGTTTAAAAAAGAACTGACAGTTAAACATTTTTGAGAAAAATTACCGGACCGTTCAGCTTACTTAGATTAAAATACCTTTCCTTTACGAGTAACTTCCACTCAAATTTGTCAGACTAATGTATAGCTACCTGCACACCTGTAGGTATCATTGCATTCAAACGCCAGAAACAAGAGACTCGCTCCAAAGCTGATCAACAAACAACAACACAATGTGTCAAACAGGACGAGGCCGACGTCGTGCTAAAACAAACTCGGCCTGCGGCGGTGGGCGTGCCGGCGCGATGGTAAGGCACGCGCCGATTCCCTAGATTATTTCGCAGTTCGCTATACCAATCGATGCACCTTTTACGAAACTAACCCGTTTCTAGCCGACTGTGGCTAAGTCGTGTGTCGCTTACGCCTTCTGTGATGTGGGCAGACCGAAAGAAACGAAATGTTCGAGAGACAACCCAAAATATAAACAAAGCATCGATGCTATTACATAACATAACATTTATTGTCTGGCAACTTTGGCTCATAGATATACAGGGTGTAAATCAACCCTTCACACATACGTCAACCAACCATTCTGTACATCAAACTAGTACTTAGTTTACCCCATACGCAATTTTTTTTTAATTTTTAATATCTCCGTATCTAGGGGGTTCCCAGGTATGGTCTAGAACAAAAAATAATCGCAGTGTGGGGACAACAAGTGCCCTTCGTTTGCGTTAAGAGTACTTTTACACCCTATATACCGTGTTACTAAATAGAACCTGAAAACTACTCATTTCTACTCCTGGCATTCTATCAATTACTGTAATTTGCTAAACTGAAGCCTTTTTAGAGTTAAAAGCATATTTTTTTTCGTCTAAGGTCTATAGGTAAAGTTGATCTTGATATGCATATGAAAAAGGCAACAACAATAAGCTTTTAAATTACAATTAAAGATCCAGGTACACATAATGTTCATACCCATAACACAAGCTCTGCTTAGCTTGACACTATATGGCTTTGTGTGATAGTTGTGAAATATTATTATTATTATTTATTTATTCACTTTCTAACATATTCAATACATTTTTAAATATTTATTACAAAAAAGCATATAAAAAACATTTAAAAATATAAAAAATAGTAGCCCATTATTATTATTATTTCCTTTATTTATTTATTCACATAAAATTTACATTTTTAAATATTTCATATAAAACTCATAAAAAAAACATTTAAAAATATAAAAAATAGTCGTCCACCGGTGACGGGAGCAGGGTCCAAGCTACCGGTGGTTAGGGCTCCAGAGACAGGAACCTCCTCACAATGCGAGCCGTATCGAGGAGTACTGCCTTCTGAATCAGGCTCTTGATCCAACCGCCGAGCGAAAGTTTGGACAGGTGGTCGTCCAGCCTCTTGGCTATAAGGCCATATTGGCCGTTACGACTATCGGCACAATGATAGCCGAGTTCACATGCCACATATCGACAACCTCGTGTGCTAAATCAAGATATTTTATTTGTTTTTCTTTTTCAGCTTTCACGAGGTTCTCGTCATGTGGAATGGTAACATCGATTATCATTGCGCGGCGCGCTGATCGGTCCATCACCACTATATCAGGCTTATTGGCAACAATAGTCCTGTCAGTGATGATAGACTGATCCCAGTATAACGTTACATGGTCATTTTCGAGAACTGGGTCGGGCACATACTTGTAGTACGGTACCTCCGACTCCACAAGTTTATATTTCAAGGCAAGTTGCTGGTGAATAATCCTAGCTACTTCATTGTGTCTGTGCAAGTACTCGCCGTTAGCTAGACGAGAACAACCAGAAATAATATGTCTGATGGACTCACCCGGACGATGGCATGCCCGACACACGTCAACCGTCCCATCCTTCATAATATATTTCCGGTAGTTGTTCGTCAACATAACTTCGTCCATAATCGCACAGACAAAACCTTCAGTTTCCCCAAAGAGGTCGCCGAAACGTAGCCAGGACACGGACGCTAGAAAATCTACATCGGGCCCATGAAGAGCCCGGTAGAAGCGCCCGTGAAGCTCCTTGCTTTGCCATACTACCTTGCGGTCATCAGCAGTAAGTACCACAGCTTTGCGCCAGTTCTCGTTAGCCATGGACAGCGGGGTGAGTCCCTTGTCCACTGCGACCACATCTCGGTGCATACCCACATCGGTTTTTAAAAAATATTCTCTGAGACTGCACACCTCGCGGTTGTGGAAGGTCTTCGCGTTTAAAAAGTCACGACCCCCGCACTTCCTCGGGATATACAGTCTCATCACCGATGATCGTGGGTGATGCATCCGATTTGCGGTCAGCAATGAACGAACTCTCCTATCCAATGCGTCAAGTTCGGTCTGAGTCCATTTGAGTATGCCGAAAGAGTACATTAAAACCGGCATGACCCAACCGTTGAAGGCGCGCACCTTATTCCCACCTGAAAGAAGGCTACTTAAAACCTTCTTCAGGCGTCCGCAAGCGCTCCTTCAACGATTGCTTCATGTCAGCTACGTTAATGCCTAACGCTTCCGACATACCCAAATATTTATAGCTTTCGGTCGAGGAAAGGGATCTGAGGTGTGTGGAATCCGAAAGCTGAATTCCCTCGGATTCCATAATCTCTCCTCTCTTTACATACATGACTGCACATTTGTCCACACCAAATTCCATCCTGATGGCGCTACTAAAAGAATCAGTTAGTTTCAGTAACTCCATCAGTCGCAATTTGTTGGGGGCAAAGAGTTTCAGATCATCCATGTAAAGAAGGTGAGATATGACCTGACCATCTCTCCTCAACCGGTAGCCTAGACCTGAATCCTCCAGTAATGTGCTGAGAGGATTCAGGGCCAAGCAGAACCAAAGCGGGCTCAGACTGTCGCCCTGGAATATTCCCCGCTTGATCCATACAGGTTCATCGTTCCCCTGAATCTGTTGACATCCCGGATATCGAAGGACAGTCTTCCATTGCCCCATACACGACTCAAGGAAGGCGCGTAGAGTTGCGTCTATCTTGTACAACTCCAGCACCCTCATGAGCCATGTATGTGGCACCGAGTCGTAAGCCTTCTTATAGTCTATCCAGCATGTCGACAGATCCTTGCGGGCCCGACGAACCTGTTGGCTAATGGCCATGTCGATGAGGAGTAGCTCCTTAGTACCGCGGGACCCGTTCCTACATCCATTCTGAGAGGCAGACATAATAGAGTTTTTCTCAATGTGTTTACTGATTTTCGCTGTTAAAATGGATGTAAGAAGTTTATAGACCGTCGACAAACACGTGATCGGTCTATATATATTATATATTATTATTATTGTTATTATTATTATTATAAACCATTTCACTGAGTAGGTACAGAAAACAGTTTTAAATAAAATTGTCCCTCTCTCATATTGTTTATTTAATGTATCAATATTTAACACAACATGAATATAAAATAATGCATAAATTCTCGCTAAAAATAACACCTTGCGGAGTAAAGTCTATGTTTATTTTTCAATAAGAATTAGGCTTGCTCTCATTTTATATCTACTAACTAAAAGTAATTCAATAAAAATGAGTATATATATTAAGTTTGTTTAGTTAGCACCTGTATAAAATTCTTATCTTCTCGAATTTTACTCAAGCAAGTGTTAATATGGTAATTGTTGCACTAAAACCATTGATGTATAAAACCCGCTAATATCAATAAACTTGATTATCAACGACACCTTCTATCGGTGACGGGCCTAAGGGCCAACAGTACGGCAAGCGTTTATGAGCAGCACACTGTTCAGAAACTGTATCATGAATAATTGTAGGTTATAATGGCTAGCCAAGCTTTTAGGCTTGTATGAGAGTTCAGCTACTACTGTCTACAGAACAGATCCTTTTATCAGTACTTCTAGCAATAATATTTTCAATCAAAAAAAAAAAACATTGTGGTTTATTTATTAAAAGCGTTGATATACAGGGTGTTTGGTACATGGGTGCAAAGCCTGAAGGGGGTGATATTTTAGACCATTTAGAACTTATCAAGATAAACTTGTCTTAGACGAAGTCTGTTCCTTGTATTTTTTTTCGAAACTCTAAGGTTTTTAACAATAATACCCATTTTTTTTCATTTAATTGTTAATAGTGTCCAGTAAAAGCTGTTATGTTATTATTTTTTATTTATTTATTATTTATGTAATGTGTGATTACTCAAACAAAATAATTCCAAAGCATCTGAGTCATCAGAGAAATATTCTACGCCATATTCAAGTTTAAGAAACTTTTAAAAATCAAGCAAATGTTTTGCTTACGGCATAATAAAAAAAAATAAAAAATAGCCTCAGTTGTTCAAACCTTTTTTAAAACATGCTTGGTTATTGCCCTTTCTTTTGAGGTACTATTTACGCAGATGTCTCATCAACTCTTGGAATTAGGATGTACAAAGCAAATTGAGTATGAAAATTGTTATTTTCGAACAGATCAATAAAACAACATTTTTGTTAAAATAATTTATTGTTCATGTTCAAAATGTTGACCGCGGTTTCTTATACAAGCGCGTGCCCGTCTTCTCACTTCTGTAGTTGTGATTTTTAATTTCATCTCCTGCTTCATGACTTGAAAAGCCGTTTGGATTCTTTCTATTAATTCTTCTCTAGTTGAAATTTCAACGTGCGAGTAGACGAGCTCCTTGGCCCGTCCCCAAACGAAAAAATCCACAGGAGTTAAATCGGGTGATCGAGGTGGCCAAGGGATGGGCCCGTCTCTGCCAATCCAGCTCTCTGGGAAACAATTATTTAAATGTTCTCTCACGTTTAGGGTCCAGTGTGCTGGACAACCATCTTGTTGAAAAATCAGTGGTCTTCTCATTGTCAATATTGGTATTTCGGTCTCGTCCAGAAGCTCTGGGAGATAGTTTTGGAGAAATTCCAGGTAATTTTCTCCATTTAAATTATCTGGCAGGAAGTGGGGACCAATCAACGTTCGGCCGATTACTCCTGCCCACACGTTAACTGAAAATTTCCTTTGGAACGACACTTGCTTCTTCCAGTGTGGATTGTTCTCCTTGTCGGTCCATCGATGAAGATTATGGAAATTGAGAATTCCTTCTTTCGAAAATTTTGACTCATCGGTCCACAAGACGGATTTTAAAAACCATGCATCTTCAATGTCACTATTTAACAAAAAGCGACAGAACTGAATCCTTCGGGGGGGATCTTCATTTTCCAAACCTTGTACACCCGTGCCGTGGAAAGGATATTTGTTTTCTCGGTGCATCGTATTCCACACCTTCCATACCGAAATGTTGAGGTTTCGAGCTACTACTCTGACGCTCGTAGTAGGATCTGCATCAAAAACTGCAATAATGTCTTCCTCGATACTTGGGTGATGTCTTCCCGGGTTGAATCCAGATTCCGCGCGATGGATTCCAACTACAGAAAGCCGACGAAATGTGTTGTAAAACACTCTGACATTAGGTAATCTGCGATTCGGATATCTCTCTTGGTACATTCGTCGCGCCAAAGATCCATTACCGTCAGCTCTGCCATACATGAAGACGATATCCGCATATTCTTCATTCGAAAAAGTAGCCATAGTCGATTGATCACACAAATAAAAGTCCAAAATCACTGAAGGAGCTCACAGCTAGGGCTCAACACCTTAAACACCTCCAAAATCAACACGTGAAGGAGCGCACAACGTCATGCGGTGAATTGTGTAAACACGAATTTGCAATTAAAACGTCTAGTCACAAGGGCAGTCGTTACTTGACTAACTGAGGGTCCGAAGATGTGACGAGTCCACTCGACTACTCGGGTACTAGGTAGTACTAGTGTAAATAGATAACGACTTTATATCCTTAGCAACTAAGCTGATGTTTCTATTGAATAACAGCAGTTCAGTAGACGCTACCCGAGAGTCGAAAAAAGGGCAAGTTTGTTGTCGTCGCGCGGCGGCTTTTGTTAGCGAGTTCCCAGAATTTGATTGGTGCGCGTGCACCATAATTCTAAGAATGAATCAGTTACCAGTTCTAACAAAAAACAATAGTGCATTAGCAAAAATGTTGCATTATTTTAATCTGTTTAAAAATTAAATATTCCACCTCAATTTGCTTTGTACATCCTAATTACAAGAGTTGATGAGACATCTGCGTAAATAGTACCTCAAAAGAAAGGGCAATAACCAAGCATGTTTTTAAAAAGGTTTGAACAACTGAGGCTATTTTTTTTATTTTTTTATTATGCCGTAAACAAAACATTTTCTTGATTTTTAAAAGTTTCTTAAACTAGAATATAACGTAGAATGTTTCTCTGATGACACAGTTGCTTGGGAATTATTTTGTTTGAGTAATCACACATTACTTAGATAAAAAATAAATAAAAAATAATAACATAACAGCTTTTACTGGACACTATTAACAATTATTTGAAAAAAAAGGGTATTATTATTAAAAACCTTAGAGTTTCAAAAAAAAATACAAGGAACAGACTTCGTCTAAGACAAGTTTAGCTTAATAAGTTCTAAATGGTCTAAGATATCACCCCCTTCAGGCTTTGCACCCATCTACCAAACACCCTGTATAAGTGATAAAAAGCGACCGATTTATCACAGATTCTTCCTCTTTTAGTTTCTTCCTAATAGACCCCTAACAAAACTTCTTCTTTGTCTTGAGGTTAATGCCTTATAAGGTTTTTTGAGTTTTTATTTTGCATTTGGGCTGTTGTGAAATATCTCTCAGGCATGCGGACTTCCTCACTAAGTGAACTAGTAACCTAAGGACATTATGTAATCATAATTTAATTTTCGTAATAATATTACTAGTAACTTCAATTAATTGACTATCACGTTTTCAATTAAGATTATTATATTCGTCTTAAATAGAGTCATAATTTTCAATAAGTACTTAAGTAATAACAAAACGATGCTTCAACCAATTAAAACGATAAAATTAAACTTAAATTGAATAATTGACCTAAACGCCAACGCAAAAAACTGCATTCAAGCGGTTATTTTAATAACTATTATTAGAACCTGTCTAAAAAATGACAGTTCAGATGATAATCGTTTCGCAGAGGGCGCTGGTGGACCTTGCAAAGTCACTTAATTAATTATAACCTCACATTCGCTGATACGCAAGTATTAATCCAGTGTGGCAAGCTAAAGGAGCTAAGTGCAATCACTAATCAAGATGCAGGTGCCTCCCAGGTGCGTCGGTACACTCATTTAGCAAAGTGCACCTAGTTCGAACGCGGTATCACCAATGGAGTAAACAAAATTAGCGTTTTGAACTGTTTACTAGTTAATTAGCAATCTGTCTATGTCTAACAGTCGTAGCGGCTGCCCTTTTAGATATTTAATTGGTTCTAGTTATGGAAGTGATATAAACTATTACACTATGTTATCTAAATTGCTTATTGCTTTGTAGGCTTTATAATAATTATCATTGTTTGTATAATTATGTGTTTTGTACCCGTTGCGTATGCTAAGTACTTATGAGCCGCTCCCTTCAAACTTTTTTACATAACAATTCTACTTGCGATGACTTGAAATACATATGCGATAAATAACACTTTTCGTTTTCTGTAACACTAGCGGACGTCACGTAGTTTCACCCGCGTAGTTCCCGTTACCGTGGGAATACAGGGATAAAAAGTAACCAATGTCACCCGGGGATAGTGTAGCTTCCCAACGGTGAAAGAAGTTTTCAAATCGGTCCACTAGTTTCGGAGCCTATTCGTTACAAACAAACAAACAAATCTTTCCTCCTAAAATATATGTGTATGTGTATAAGCATTTTTTTTTTGTCTATTCAAAGTTTTTTTCATTACAATAAATTCAATACAAATTGGTAGGTAACTTTATATGCTAATTTATTAGTAGTCATAAATTACGGTTTCGCATACTTAAAGTAGATATGTACTAAACAATGTTCGGCAAATTAAGTTACGTTACTACGAAATAGATCCTGAAAGTATAAGGTGTATGACCGAAAACTCACAATCAAAACACATCTTTCTCTAACACATTAAACTACTATCTAAGATATTTTCCTAATTTAAGTAAAAAACCATCAACCAACTTTCAATTATCTTTGGTTTAAACTCAATAGGAACCTGTCTAGACAGACCGGAAGCAAAATAACGTTTTTTACCTTCCAATCGCGTACAGGGAAACAAAGCTCAAAGAATTTCAAAATTAAGCCGTCTGTGCAGAGTGATGAAGACGTTCCACCATACGTCAGCCACGAGTCGTGTGGAAATCGAATTAAATCAGTCGCTGGCTGAAAAGAATTGTTCCTTGGCACGAATGGACAACAATGCCTGTTATTAAAAAAAAGAATGGTGATAAAGAACGTATAATTTGTTCAGTAATTAATGCGAGACGGTGTGACGGGGCGTGAGTTGAAGCTTCTCTTTTCGCATGTAGAAAGCCGCGTCCGTCCGCATACTGGTTCAAAGTTACGTCGATAATGTTACGATAACAACGTGCTCATTTGTATAATTAATTGTGACTAATTGAGATGTATTTAAGTGCACAAAATGTGTATGGAAATTAAATAAGTAGGGGTTAAGCAATTTGGGGCTGAATGTTCGGATAACGCGGTTTCGTTACATGTATTTTGTAACTGTGCGTATATTGTAACGAATTTAAAATGGTATGCTGTTATTGTCGGTGGGCACGCGAGAATGACTGGTGGACAAAAATCTCATCTGCAATGAAGCCGCAGACTGGCATGCGAATTGAATTGCATTGTCCGATGACACCCGCCTCCACCCTCGGTGACAGTATTCAACAACGCGCTCTCTATGATATAGTGATGTGATCATGCGACACAAATAACGTGTTTGTTGGCCTTTTCTGTAAATTCGAGTTTCGAATTATAGACTATCTACTATATAGACCTATCATAGATAAGTGTCTTTAATCTTATAGAAATTGAAATTAAACAGGAGCACGAAACAGCGCTTTTTCATATCGTTTGTTTAAGACGACTTTTAAAAAACTAAGCCTTAAAATAAATTTCAACTGATCGAATTGCTCTTTAGCTTATTAGCAACATTAAAAAGCAAAATAACAACACAAACACATCCACAAACAGCACAAACAATTACCTTAATCCCAGAAAACGTGACGCAATTAAACCTAACATCGTATAAAAATACTAAATAAAAGATATAAAGGTTGTGTTTATTAGAAGCAAGCGGCACGTGTACGCACAATCGTCAGTTAGGCCGGGACTCCACCAAAGCGGAGATGTGTGCGGTGTGCTGTGTGCTGTGCGAGAAGAGATGTTTTTCAGCTCGCGGGACTCCACCAAAGCGGAGATGTGTGCGGTGTGCTGTGTGCTGTGCGAGAAGAGATGTTTTTCAGCTCGGGTGCGAGGCGTTGAGTGCTCAGTACACGTGCACGGTACTAGCAAGATGGCCGGCCGGCGCGCGCGCGGGGTTCTGCGGGTTGCTAGCGGGCGAGAGGGGGGAGGGTGACATCGCTCACTGCACGCCGCTCACATCTCTCGTCTCCACTGCGCGTCGTCCGCGCACAGCTCACATCTCCGCTTCCATCGCGACATACAAATATTACACATCTCCGCACAGCGATCTCCACTGAAGCTGAGCGGAGAGGAGACGTGTCAATAACTCAATTCTATTGGTTGTTTAAAAAACATCTCCTCTCCGCTCGTCTCGTCTCCGCTTTGGTGGAGTCCCGGCCTTAGGGCAGTAACAGACAGCATGCGGCATTCGTTACCGCGACTGACATTCCAATAGAGCCTGAGAAGTCGCCAGCTGTCGTGAACCCAGCCTTATGACCGCACTTGTAATACGTACTTTATGAATGAATGTGTTGAGTGTAGACTAATGAATGAAACGATTTACCGCTGATTAATTTGAAATTGGAAGTTTGGAACGTGCCATAGAGATAGGGTTTTCTATTATTGTTCCTTTTTCGAATCCACTTTTTAAACATGTCAAAATACGCGCCTTCCAAGGAGGTTAGGTAACCGTTTATTAATTTAAAAGAAGGTAGTCTTGTTACCACCGCCATAATAAACCAATCATTAATTTTACGACAACGATGCGGACATAATAGTACATTATGATTTAAGTGCGGTAAGTTGAAAATTACAGCCGAGGCGATATTGCTTGCCCGAGCCGTAGGCGAGGGCTAAAAGAAAGCAGAGGCTGTAATTATCAAAGCGCACGTATGTCATACGACGTTTTATAACATATTTGCGAGGAAATAAATAAAACTCGGACTTTCTTAAACGAATAAATCTTTAATTAAAGCAGTTATGAAAATTTGAGCAATTAGTAAAATTGATTATTATTTCTTAACAAATAAGCGATGCGATTTTTTTTTAGGCATAGGCACAAAACAGCCAGTATTATTAATAAAGTAAATTAATATTTTTGTTTTTGCTACAGATATTAATGGTTGTAATTTATTGTCGAAATTAATAAAATTAAAGAATTAAATGTTTATTTATTATATTTTATCTCCCAAATTTAATTTTATTCATAAAATGTTGACCACTTTTCTGAAAAAAAAAAGTAGGTACCGTTCGTTTTGACGGAGCATCTTCCTAAACCGTGCGATTTACATTACATTACCGCACAAGTACGTAATGAGATACATTACGATATTGAAATTGGTGAAATAAGAGACCCTTTACGAGCAAATGTGTTATAAAATATTATACTACGTCTGAATAATATTAATTTATTCATGTTTATGATTTAAGTACTTTAGTCACAATGAAAGTGGCGTCATTTCTGACTGATCGGGGAGTATCCAAGCAATCGTAAATATTGGCTTACGAAGAATCTAGAATGACAACCCGCTAACCTACCCAGTGGTTCCCACGTGTAGGTATACCTGTTACACGTGCTGTGATGCCATTTAATTTAAATAAATTCGTACCAAACCTGGTCTCCATCTAAAAACTAGACTAGAACTATTAAACTTGTTTAAAAATGCACCCAAACTGCTCGTGTAATTTTAATGAAATGCAGACTAATAAATTATGGACTTTCTTTTCTATTTTTAAATCTAACGTAATAACATTCTGCCATAGACAACTTTCTTTTATTGAAAGCATCCAAAAAGAAGTCAATTTTATGTTTCCTTTCGTATAAAATTAATCATGAATCAAAACAGCGAGATAGAGGCACGTGCAGTTTTAATATTCCACCAACAAAGTCTTAAGTGAGAGCCCTATTTTACTTGTTTCTGCCTCAAATCTGGAATAACTTTGCATAGCATGAATCGCAAAAAGCGCACCGTACGTAAAAGATGCATGCATAGCCGACCAGCGCGAGCGTCCTGATTTAATAGAATAGAGGGCCATAGATGTAGGGACACACTGTGCTCTTACTCGCGCGTATTTCCCATTATTTTGTTCCAGTGATTCGTTGGTTATATGTTGTTTACATTGATGGCTGCATTTAAAAGTATTAACATATTCATTTCGTTACTTTAAAATGTTACAGTGATAATAATATGACGTTAGTTTAGAAGGCATAGCGTCAAAAGACATAATTCTCTCTGATTTTTTTACAACGAGTGACACTCGACGCGGTATTAGAAACTTCTTTTCTACACTAATATTATAAAGAGGAAAGATTTGTTTGTTTGTTTGTAACGAATAGGCTCCGAAACTACTGGACCGATTTGAAAAAATCTTTCACCGTTGGGAAGCTACACTATCCCCGGGCGACATAGGCTATCTTTGTATTCCCACGGAAACGGGAACTACGCAGGTGAAACCGCGTGACGACCGCTAGTCAGTAATAACAAGATTTGCAAATAGATAAGTCCATTTGGGGTACTAAATCAAAATCTGCATCTTCTGCCTTTTCATTATTATCATTTCAGCAGAGAAATGTCCACTGCTAGACTTAGGCCTCCCCCAAGTGTCGCCACATTGATTGCATTCTTCCATTTGGTTTCTCACATTTTTTTTTATATAAAATCGTTGCCCCACACTAGGGATTTCTCCTGTATCATGGGTGCGTTTACAAACATTTAAACTCACATACACAAACACACCCAGACCCGAAACAAATACCTATCTGTAGGACATACAAATATTTGTTCCGTGTGGGAATCGAACATGCGACACGCAGCACAGCAGTCCAATCGCTCAGCCACTGCGCCAACCGTGCCGTCAATTACTGGAGGTTGGCCATCAATTCCTAACAATTCTCCTTATCCTTTGCGAGGTTAACAGCCGGAAGATTCTAAGTTCTCTGTAGTCAATTTATTTACTTATATCGTCTATTATTCCGAATAAAATTAAAAATCCACTTCTATTTTACCCCAGTCTCAATGTACACAGTTCTAAGCAGAATATCGTTGTAAATGACAGTGGTAGAGGAAGGGTCGCGCGTGCGGCCTCTGTGGTCGTTTTGCGGCGGGCATGCGTCGTGACCGCGCGCGCGCTCTCGTCACGCGTCCCGGCCTGCGCAAGCGCACACCACTATTTTATCGCATTAATTATTTGGAAAAGGATTCCCGAAGAGCCAACATTCTTGTGGGCTTGTCAGCTGTGGGAACCTGGTTTAATGATTAGATTTTTAGTTTAATATTTTAATAGAGAAATGGTTTTGTGGATGGGAAACGAGAGTATGTTCAGTTTACATTTGTTTTAATTGTGAATCTTTTTTTATTTACAGGTATTTTCTTGCAAGGAGGTCATATCTAGGTAAAGAAAAACTCGAACAAAATTATGGACACTAACAATTTTTAAAATCACAAGGAAAAGCCGTGTTTCGAAAACTTAAGCAAAACGTGGAATACAGACTAGAGATATTAAGCTCATCCCGTCGGGGCTGCGGGTTGTTGTAATAAATACCGCGGCCTCGAAATAAAGGGCTAAGAAGGAACATGGGTGGTTTTTAGTCAGTAGAAGTCTGCCACCCTGTTTCGCTCTGCCTAAGAGCGGGAGGGGTTATTTGATGATTCCCACCCCCCAAATAAAAAAAGATATTAGCTCATTTGTGTGACAGCTAAGAGAGCAAATGAAACGCCGCCATATTTTATTATATATAGGTACTAACCCGAATCATGTACAAAACTACAACGCGTAACTGTAGCCCCTCGGGTAATAGATTTATTGATGGGTAAGTAAGTTCATCAACAAACATGAACGTCCATACTGATCTTACTCATAAAGTTACGAGTATGTAGTAACTTCATAACTTAACTTCACACCAGAAATTCCCGAAGGTTTTGACAGGTGTGTACAGCCACATTTTGCCAGTTACGTTTAAGTCTCATGTAATAGCGGACTGTTAAGCATGAGGGCCTAGTTTTATTGGGTTCTACTATTACGAGTTTTTTACTAGCAGATACGGAGTCTGATGGCTTCTTTACGGAGACGCGGGGCGTCGGCGGCGTCGCGCGGCGCGTGCAGAAGGCTCGTCGCGTGCAATTTTATTCATTTACGGGTCCACCGCAAAAACGCTGCATTTTAAACTAACGAACGAAAAATCGCTTCCCGTAAAATCGTCGTTTGAAATCGTTATCGTTTTCATACATCGCCATGTGCTTGAATTTAAAACGCACAACGCGCCGCGCGCCGCATTACTCCCCGCGTCTCCGTAAATGAGGCCTTAATGTGAGCCCATTTGATGGCAATAGGCTCGCTCCCTATTATATCACGCTATCATTTACTCATTTTGCTTTCATATCAGTCCTCACACAATCCATCGATCATTTCCTTGGTCTTCCTCTCCCTATCCAACCATCTACAATTATATTCATGGCTCTTTTAGTGACATCCCTATTACATGGGACTTAATGCGACAATAATGCCAGCGACCTTGAGCGAGTGGGTGGAGCTTGTGTCACTCCCCGCGACTGCAAAACGCTTCCCCCCAATGCACGCTCGTAATTTCATACGGTAACTATATCTTTCAAATAGTAAGGGCTGTCCAGCTGATTAAAGAATTTTTCAAATCGGTCCAGTAGTTTCGGAGCCTATTCGTTACAAACAAACAAACAAATCTTTCCTCTTTATAATATTAGTGTAGACAAACATACACACACACACAAACATACAAATCTTTCCTTTTTATAAATATTAGTGTAGATAGAAGACGAAAACTTGCCGTTTGGGGTGACTCAAACAATAGTTAGAACAAAGACAGGAGGGTGGATCGTGGAAGGCGCACTATTTCCCATGACCCCCGGTGCTAGTGTGGCGAGGGAACAAAGGGGTAGTCTTTGGTCAGTTAGAGTCTGACAGTACTTCCGGCCATCCTCGGGTCTAGGTCTCGAGGACTTTCTAGGATTTAAAGAGCAGGAGGGTGATGTTAAATAAAATTGTTTTTCTGTTTCAGAACACCTTTCTCCATTAGCCAAGGCAATCAAATAAATCGACAATTACTACACGACATTAAAGTCATGTCAATGTCAGATGTTTTTTTGTGTCATTCAGTTACAATTGATGTGCCGTACCATCTAAAAATTAAACAGCGATATCAATAAACTTTTCAACTTATTTACACTGTAAGTAGGTACCTACATAAAATTATCTGCACCGACATGTAGTATACAAATACAAATACTCACTACATACAATAAAAACAAAATCCATTAAAAATGTAAAGTACGTTACACTGCATACATTGTAACTTAAACCGATATCAGCTGTTTACTTACCGTAAGTTCACGGTAACATGGAGCTTTCACCATGGATCAGTCTGTTTCGGTGTTTTCCCATACAAAGTTTATGTACTAGATAATAAATTCCGGGTTCCTAAACACAGGCATAGAAAGGTAAAAACAAATAGCTGTAGAGCGTGCGTATAATTCCCTTATTATTGATTGTAGGAATTGGTTAGGGTTCGTCCACAAAGAGGAATTGAACCAGTGTACAGTAGTACACTTTGGAGTGCTTTTACTGCAAGATTTTCTTGTTAATATTTAAGATGGCGGACGTCTCGAGGTTTCACCCGTGTAGTTCCCGTTCCCGTGGGAATACAGGGATAAAAAGTAGCCTATGTCACCCGGGGATAGTGTAGCTTCCCAACGAAGAATTTTTCAAATCGGTCCAGTAGTTTCGGAGCCTATTCGTTACAATCTATCCTTTTTATAATATTATTATTAGTGTAGATTAAGATGAGGGTTGGTGGTTCATGCTCTAGATTGTGAAGATTAATAGGTAATTATATATTTTTTTGAAAAAAAGACCTATGAATGTTGCGGAAAAAAAGGGTTCTCTAATGTATCCTAAAAAGGCCAATTCACATATATCCACGCCTTAATATAATTTTTAATTTAGTTACCAATCCTAATGCTATTTCAGGTTTTGGTGCAGCTTTCGTAACGCCCTCAAAAGTAAGCCGAAAGCCGTAGCTTCGGTAGAACACACATACACACCATCCCATACTTCCAATGCTTATTTTATTTCTGAAGTTAAAACTCGGCTGATGAATATTGGCGTAAATATATTTTGCTTGTCGAACCGTTAAAATTCTGCTGTCAGCAATTTTTAAAGACAATAAAAAGACAACTGCCTATGTACAATTTAATACCTAACTAATAAATCTTCCTCAATAATTATGCTCACTTCGCACATTACTGTTACATAGATGTTGCCCGCGACTTCGTTTGTGTGAAATCATACATACATACATACATAAACTCTCGCCCTTTTCCCATGGGGGTAGCCAGTAACCACTACCACTTGCTACGCCACTTACTTATCCTTGTATACTAAAAATTTGTATAAAAAAAATTACTTCCCATTTCGAATTGGATTTTGTTACTAATTTTTTTTCAATTTAATTGTTTAAAAAAATCCTTAAATAAAAGTAGCCTATGTTATTCTATGTTATAACATCAGTTGTCTACCAGTAAAAGTCCCGTCATCTCCCCAAAATTGGTCCAGCCATTTCGGAGATCAGTCGGACCAAACAGGTAGACAGGCAGACAAATAAAAAACTTCAAAAAGGAGTTTTTTATGTAAGTACCGTACTGTGAAGTTTATTTAGTAGTTAAGATTTGCCAATACTTTTCATCGACTTCAAAATATACAAAAACACAAAAAGGTGTAAAATAAACTTCAGAAAAAAAAACAGCTTCTGAAGTCGATGACATCTGTTTGTTTGATTTCGTTTTTTGCCAAAAACAAAATGTATTTTCAAAAAAGTTCTGCACTAGTATGGAACGGCCCTACTTATGATTACACGGGACGGGCTGATGCAAAAACGAACAAGTGTGTAGGCCGGTAAGTGGCCGCAAAGTGCAAGCTTACACTGTGTATCGGGTACAGCATTGTGTGCAGTTGTTCTACTTGATGCTGTATTAATGAGAACTTGTGCACAGGTAAGATAACTGTAGGATGATATGTTTCCCGTCAGGGCTGCGGGTTGTTCGCAAGAGATACGGCGGCCTCGACATAGAGGGCTAAAAAGGAACATGAGTGGTTTTTAGTCAGTAGAAGTCTGACACTCCCTTTTGCTCTGCCCAAGAGCGGGAGGGGTTATTTGATGATTTCCCGACCAAAAAAAGGCAAGTGCTCTTGGGTTATCCCATTAAGAGTTGTTTAGCAGTAGTAGACGGCACTGCCGAGCATATCTTAAGTACTATTGGTAATTAAAAATGTGGGTGTTATTAATGCAAATATCCGTCTTATCCGGCAGATTTATTTATGTCTTTTACGAGGACGCCCTAGAAAAACATACACTGAATGTTTGGTGAGGTATGGTATTCGTAACCGACGTGCGTGTATGACCAGATGTACGAATGTAGAAGACGCAATAGAAGTATGTAAGGATCGCAGCAGGTCCGTTCTGTGGTTTCTGTCTACCCCTATGGGAAAGGGGGGTGAGTTTATGTATCTTTGTCACTGAACTCCTTATAAACGGCTGGACCGATTTTGATGAAATTTGTTGTGTGTGTTCAAGTGGATTGGTTTAGATTTACAATTGGACCCGATAGGTGGCGCTGCTGTCCGGGCAGGACGACGTCTGCCAGGTCCGCTAATTTACCTATGTATATGTTTAAAGAACATAAAACGTTTTCAAAAAATGCCACGTTCTATAGCACCCCAGACGCTGGCCTCTATAAATAATCATCATCTTCTTATAATAAATATTGAAGTCTCAAAATGAGTCGTAAACTAACATCGACGATAGACCCCTCAGGCGCTGCTAATCAACTCCTCAAGAGTTGGCAACAACAATTTATGGGACAATGAATACCTCTATTTGTAAGACAGAATGTAGGGTATATACGGATAACTTTAATTATTGTAAACCTGAGTCCACTTAGATAACACTTCCTGACCCCTAAAGTTTTGAAGTACCTACTCAGAATATTTGAAACAACAGAGAACGCCCACGATTATAATTTTATGCCGCTCACTATGTCCAATAGCATAAAATCCTTGCCTGACTTTCTACATGCCTGCTAACATGCACGCATGCTGGTGGTAAGCTTGGGAATATTACACGACTTTGAGGAAAAATACTTTAATTTTTTGTCACATGCAAAAATTCAATAAAGGGTTGTGAAAATCTTAAAGAACACCTATCTTTACGCTGCAACTTAAACTTCTAAACTTACGAACTACGAGTACTTCACACTGAACAACTATTTAATTATCACTAAACTCATTCCGAGTTTCAGCTTTTTGAAATCGATACGCCTTCTGGTTTGTTCTCTATTTTGTGACTTAGAAGTTGATAACACAAACACGTTACATATCTTCTCACTCTTCGCATGATTTTGGGAACGGAACGTGAAGTGCTGACAAGGCGTTGTCATTATTTCAAAATTGATATCTTAAGATTGAGAGACAATCTATCTATTTTAAACTTTTTGTTACGATGTTATGTGAATTCTTGTGCCAATCTCTAGCAATTGGTTACAACGAGCAGTGGATGATGATAGGGTTTGGTCAACAGTAGCGGAAGGTCGCTTTAAAAACGACCTATAAATGTTTTCAGGCGATCTTTAGACTCTAGAGGGTGAAGAATACCACATAAGCAACAGAATTAAAGAAATAATGATGATAATAATTAAATATTGATGAAATCTTGAAAGTGCGACTAACGCTAGAAGCGTCGACATTATCGCAATTACTATTTCCAAAACTGGATCAGATAAGTAAGGTCCACAGTATGACAGCATACTAAGGAGGAATAAAGTAATTCAGTACTGTGAAGAAAGAATGATAAAGAGTCAAACCTTGAAAGTAAACTAACACCAAAGAATGCTTCCGAATGCACAAAAATCTCTTCAGAAACTAACGAAAATAGATACTAGAATAAAGCTAAAATACAAGCTATGACAAAACTTTATCTTAACTAAGACGAACAATAAGACGACCACTTCATGATATCAGGGACCGACAGTGCGCCCAGACACTGCAAAAAGCTTGCCATTACTACGGTAACGGTTCTAAAAAAACATATAGGCGCCAGCATACGCCCATCAAAATACCTTTAAAAAAGAGGTAACCAATTAACGCAGGCCGACCAAGCACTAATAAAGGGAGCTATGACAAAACTTTATCTTAACTAAGACGAACAATAAGACGACCACTTCATGATATCAGGGACCGACAGTGCGCCCAGACACTGCAAAAAGCTTGCCATTACTACGGTAACGGTTCTAAAAAAACATATAGGCGCCAGCATACGCCCATCAAAATACCTTTAAAAAAGAGGTATCCAATTAACGCAGGCCGACCAAGCACTAATAAAGGGAAATCACTGTAAACTTTCACACAAACATTATAATTACCAAGAATGAAACTCAAGAAATATTTCAAGTTAGCAATACTACAAGTAACAGCACTATTACTTTGCCATCGGATAATACCTGGTACTCACATCCAGGGATTTTATGGAGCTCCGTAACCGTAACCGAAACTATCGGATGTCCGAAATAAAAAATAGGTAAAAAAACTTTTTAAGTTAAACGGTTTTATGTTAAACATACATTGCAATGTTTAAGATAAATGTACTAAAAACCAAAAAATAATAAAATAGATACAGTTGTGGGAATTATAAACATATGCATAGACTAGACTAAAATAAAACCGTGGGGCACGTCTCTTTTAATAATTTCCATGAGCAAGAAAATAGTAAGTAATTTCCTCACCGTCTGCGGGCCAACTGCCTATTTTAACGACGAATTAAACGATTCTTCTATCGCACATTAAGTCGATAATTTGTAGACAATTGACGTGCCCCACGGTTTTATTTTAGTCTAGTCTATGCATATGTTTATAATTCCCACGACTGTATCTATTTTATTATTTTTTGGTTTTTAGTACATTTATCTTAAACATTGCAATGTATGTTTAACATAAAACCGTTTAACTTAAAAAGTTTTTTTACCTATTTTTATTTTCTAGTTTTTAGTTTTTATTTCGCATTCTGTTTAATTCATTTAGTGCTTCATTATTGCAAAGTTTCTTGCCCGTTAGTTTATTGCAGTCCAACTCCTCTATACGTAATTAAAAAAAAAAAAAAAAAATTTTCTATTTCCGCCATTTTGTAGCGGCCGCCATCTTGTATTTCAATTTTTTATAGTATATTGTATTCTGCTTGTTGAGCCCTTTCATTTGATACCCATATTGATGGGATTGATAAAACCTACGTTATCCGCCATTTTGTAGCGGCTGCCATCTTGGATTTCAATTTTTATAGTATATTGTATTCTGCTTGTTGAGCCCTTTCATTTGATACCCATATTGATGGGATTAATAAAACATAAATTATCCGCCATTTTGTAGCGGCGGCCATCTTGAATTTATAATGATAATGAATAAACATAATTGTATTGTCACCAAAATCCAAAGTGTATACAAAATTTCAGATTAATCGGTTGACAGGAAGAGGGTGAAATTTGAATTACTAAATTTGACCCAAGAATAATAAATATAAAACAAACGGGGTGAGCTAAATAAAACCGTTTAAAAATAACCGTGTACGTACGTAATTGTAACTGATTTAAAAGTTTCAGATAGTTTCAAATAAAGGCGGAGTCTAAATTATTTTCAAAAAATATTTTTGTAGTGTTTTCAAGTTATTGGCGAAATTCTAGGGGTTTTTGATTTTGGTTTTAGGGATAAATATTTTTGAGGGTTGGTAGGAATGTTTGTTTTGCCCGGTGGAGCCGTTAGTTGTCAGATTGTGTTGTAAAATTCTAATATCCATAACCCAAACTATCCGAAACTAGCCGACAACTCGAAATAATTTCATATCCGTAACCGATATAAAATTATGCAGTATCCGTATCCAGATCCGACATTTCATATCCATAACATCCCTGGCCATAACCGGGCATCATTCCACAATATTTCTTAAAATATATTCATATGTGAAACTGTCGAGGCTATCTGTCTTCAAATACCACCGTCGCGGTCGCAGCGATAATCATAAACTCGGGACACACGACTAGTTTTATGAACCACCTAAAGCATTGCACTGCGGCTTCCTTACTATTAAAATTAAAATATTTTATATTTCTTGTAACTTACGAACGTGCAATATATATTATGATCGTGCGAGTGTAGTTTTAGATGTACGACTGAGGAACATTCTCGTAGGCATTAAAAGTTGAAGCAAATAATGCGCTGTTGGAGCCGCACAGTTTTGTGCAAAAACGAACTTAAAATAAATTAAAACCTCACTAGAAAATACTTCACACAGCATTGACTTAGCTTGGAAAGTCGATCGAATAGTTGTTTTATTTTATTTCACTGCACACACTTAAAATGCAATCGCCCCGTCCTATTTTAGTTGATGCAAACTTAAACGAGCCAAAACTAAGTAAAACTCATCATTTATGTATCGCTGAATTAATTTCGGAAATACCCAGTTGTGGTAGCAAGAGATAATCGCAAGAACGAGGTATAATTCAAAGACTAGACTGTTTTCAATTAATGCTAGAACTGACAAAAAAGGCTAAAAAGTAAATAAAAGACGCCAGCTTGGTTATTCATCCTCTAGCTCAATAAATTAATCAAACTGGTATTATTCCCGATGGCATTAAGAAGTGATCACTAGCCAGACATCTTTTTTGGGGATTTTTTTTATATAGTGATGTATTTTTTGCTAGCTGACTGGCGATGAATAGAATCTAGTCAAGATGCACTCCTAATGCCTCGAGGACCGAGATATAATGACACACCGTTATGATGAATGAATAAGTGGATAGGTACTTCTATTTTGTATAGTTTCGTTGAACAAACCTGTCCACGGATATTGTGTTTGGAACTTAGCAACGATGACTGATAGCCTAATATTTATTTGGGAAGTGAATACCTATATGAGGGGATAGTCGGAAAGTGTACAAGCAAGAAAAGCTATTCTATTTTTATGGTATTGGTATTAGATTATAATTTTCCTAACGGAAAACGTACTTAACATGATAGGCGGATATCCTAACCAACTTGAGTAGAAAACACCCTCTGGTACAGTCAAACAAGCTGAAAAGTATACATCCAGCTAACTTGTATTTACTTACTTCTAAGATTAGACAGATCAGATACATTTAGAGACAAACGATACGGCGTTTGACATCAGTATGATCAGTTGCTTAATGCCAAACGCTATAAAAAAACAAAATTGCTTTATAAATCAATATTTTCAGTGTACTAGAATTATAAAGATTTCTGCCTATATACTTATTACCTTGTTCGACAGTACGTTGCGATTTAAATTGAAATATCATCAGATTTGTTTTGTTATTTGGGATTCATGGTTCAATGAACTTTTGGGGTCCACCTCTGCTTCCCTCGGTTTCTATTATGGGGCAAAATACCGAGATACTTTTATTATGATACAAATCGATGTCCTAAAATAAATTCTCCAAAAATTATAGTGAAAATTACATCATGACTCTATGTCTAGTTTCGAAGAGCCCCGTGGATAGACGGACAGATGAAAACCAACTTTATTACATACAACCAAAGTGAGTATCCATCAGCAGGGTTCCTAATACTTCAACACTTTTATAACCGGTTCAGTGGTCACAAGACATTATTTAAGACAACAATTAACAAATAAAAGAGGTCACAGAAAGGTGAAGAAGAAAATTGCAATTCTACTCCTGTAAATAATGCTTTCAGAGACTATGGATTTTTGCTGTAGCAAAAACTGACACTTTTGTAGATTTTCTCAGGACACTCGTGTATAAAATAATTAATAACTAATAAAAAGTCAATCGAACATCGATTTTTATTACCAGGCTCATCTACTATTCCTGTTTTTCGTCTTCTTTTTCTATTTTGAATCTTGCCGAAATAACATCGGAATAGAAACTCATCTCACATAGGTACTTACATAATATACGTATGAGAAATCTTTATACCATGCATGATAATTATTAGACATTTACTATGTTTGGAAAAATAATTATATAGATCATCCTTTATTTAAAAAAAAAACTGGTCAAGTGCAAGTCGAAACATGAAGGGTTCCGTACCATCGTAGTAAGGAAGTCTAGTCTAAGCCTTTAATTTGTATTATTTCTTGTTAGAGCGGCAACAGAAAAATATATTTTGTCATAAGTTTGTTTTTCATAATGTTTGTGTTGAATGACAAAGTTATCTTTGCAGATTTTTAAATGTGCTATATCTAATAAACTATTTATTATGTATCGTTCAAACCAATTTTGATTAAAAGTTTTTATTTCGATCTACAATATTTTTTTTGTTGTTGTTGTTGTTATAGGAGCCACAACGTCATTTTTAAAGACATATCTATAGACACCCCACAGGAATAGGTTTGATGAAAAATTATTTTTACTTTCAGTTCCGTGTATAGGGAGACCCCATTAATCTTTACTTTTTATTTTGTATAAAAATCGTAAAGCGGTTCACAGAATACATCTATCTAACAAGTTAGTAGCTGTGACATACGGACGGACAGACAGACATGACGGATCTATAAGGGTTCCGGTTTTTGCCATTCGGCTATGGAACCCTAAAACGAACCTCGTAGTGAATTATAATTATGTATGGATTATGGTCTACATAACTTACACTTTTGAAATTCTAATGACAGCTTAATTTCAAACAATATTCACAAATACAAGGAATGAAATCCACGTTTACCGCAGCTGTAGTAAATACCTAACTACCCAACGTTGTTCTCGAATTGTTTTCAGATCAAAACTGTAATTAATTCCTAGAGCTCCAAACTACTCTGCCCACAAAATTTCCAATTCGGAGAGCGTAGTCTAAACCGAAACATATGCACGCATGTACTCGTATATTACAGGGGACGTTGATGAAAGAGGCATCTTTCATATATACCATTCGAGGAAACATGATCAATAACATCACAGCATGAAAAAAGCTGTGTAGCTAGGAATCCGTCCGGGAAATTAATTCTGAAGCTAATTGACACTCTGCTTCATTTCATTCATTTCCTGTGTTTCAGTTCATTCATGCAGCGGAGCAGCGGTGGCCCAGTGAGCAGCGGTGGCCCAGTGGTGTGAGCAGCGGTGGCCCAGTGGTGTCGGCCCCGACTTACGAACAGTAGGTCGTGGGTTCGAATCCAGGCAGGCGCATTACTTTGTGTAATTTATTTTATTACCGCTGCTCTCTAAACGGTGAAGGAAAACATCGTGAGGAAACCGGCATGTCTTAAAATAAAAAAATCGAAGACATGTGACATCTACCAACCCGCACTGGGCACGCGTGGTGGATTATAGCCCATCCCTCTCCTAGAGAGGAGGCCTGAGTCCCTGCAGTGGGAACATTATAGGCTGATGATGAGTTCATTCATGAAACTGTCAATGAATGATATTGTTATTACACTAGACGCACCCTGCGGTTTTGCTCGCGTAATTTAGGGAATCTCTTTTTTTGTTAATAAATTATATCCAATGACACTTTCCTTCTGATGATTTAGCTGTTTAATGTAGCTGTTTATTTCCATTATATAGAGTTTTAACAAACACGATTAGGAGGTCACCTTATCTATCCTAATTTTATAAAAAGGAAAGATTCGTTTGTTTGTTTGTAACGAATAGGCTCCGAAACTACTGGACCGATTTGAAAAATTCTTTCACCGTTGGAAAAATTCTATCCCCGGGTGACAGAGGTTACTTTTTATCCCTGTTTTCCTACGGGTACGGGACTATGCGGTTGAAAACGCGTGACGTCCGCTAGTAATATATAATATGCTTGTGTTAGGTGACAAGGAACCATGTATGCTACATTTAAAACTTTCTCTTCAACTCTATCTATTGCTGAAAACTGCATTAAAATCCGTTGCGTATATTAAAAGTTTTAACCGTACAACCAGCGGGAACGACTATCTAAAGATTAGTTTCGATTTGAAAGAAAGAAAAAAAAATTATTTAGACGAAAAAATTTAAGAGATTTTTGGAAGTTTCTTTTTTTTTTAGATTTGTGATTTGTATGAACATACTATAAAATTTTACCTAGATTTAGATAGATCATAAAAAGTTACCTATGTATGTTAGTTTTTTAAAACTAGTATAGATATCAGTAACCGCTGTGCTGCCCTAGACAACATACAAACGAACGAACAACCAAACAAATCTTAACAAGAAAATCGACAATGTTGAATCCTGTAAAGTTGATGGAAAGGTCAAGTACGTAATGTAATTTCTTTTTTGGGGGGTTGGGAAATCATCAAATAACCCCTCCCGCTCTTGGGCAGAGCGAAAGGGAGTGTCAGACTTCTACTGACTAAGCACCACCCAAGTTCCTTCTTAGCCCTTTATGTCGAGGCCGCGGTATCTCTTACAACATCCCGCAGCCCCGACGGGCCTTTACATCAACTTTATCGCCTATATTAACAATGATAACAACCCTAGAATGTTGCCACTGCAGGGACTCAGGCCTCCTTGTCTGGGAGAGGGTTGGGCCATTATAATACACCACGCGGGCTCAGTACGGGTTGGTAGATGTCACATGTATTTGAAATTTTTGGCTCTATGACATGCCGGTTTCCTCACAATGTTTTCCTTCACCGTTTTGAGAGCAGTGGTGATGAAATAAATTACACAAAGTAAAGATACTGAAGTACTGAAAGCCTCCAATGCCCATTTCTGGGAAACTTACAGGAGAGGAAAACATCCAACTACACAAATATACCTAAAAGAAAAATAAAACATAAGTACCTATCTACCTACTACCTACCTATGCAACGAATTTAATTTCAAGTTGTTTTATATTCAGTATCAATTACTCTCCCAAAATCATAAATGCTATCACGACTAAAAGGAAAAAAGGATACTAAACTATTAAAATCAAAATATTCATGAACACGCTGCAATTTAAGTGGTGAAAAACTGATAAGTTTCAGTCTGAATACACTAAAAATATTTTATAAATAACAACGCCCGGATAATCTATAATTTTCGTGATGAGAACTACAAAGTCTGGTCTGTGTATTCATAATACACACACAGTTCTCAAATCGCGTTACGATAACAAAAGCTTTTCCTCTCTCATATTGTTTCCCGACAATCCTCCTGAGGCTTAAAGATGTAATTGGATGCTTCAACATCTCATTTCTGTCCATCCTCACCGATGCACCCCTAAAACTTACAGCCATATGTTTAGAGAAAAATAAATAAAATCTGTAGCAACACAAAGTTACCCAACAAACAAATAATTAATTTAAAAGTAAAATATCCGTACTACATACTTAACAAAAGGTACGTCATACAAAATCAGCGTGTTTACGATGAGGTTTAATCGTGTGTAGTCCACACGGGAGCGCTGGTCTACGGCGTAGCTCCAGGTCTACGTCCGGCCGTTGAACTCGACGTGCCGGCGCCGAATTCGCATGCACCCTTCTGAACTTAGTACACCTTAACTTGCGCAGGTCAAAGAGTAATGGACTCGATTCTATCCATAATATTCGTAGACGATAATTGTTATAGAAATATGAACGTAGCCAGACTACATCTTGCTACCTGACGATCCGCCGTAGCCCTAAGCACTTAGATCTAACAACTGGGCAGCAAAGGATAAACTTTTCATGCATCTAAAATTCATATTTTACGAGTCCGCTAATCAACGCAATCAAAGCGCCGCCTAACAAAGAACGCATTGACAAACATTACTTATCACTACTACTGTCCTGAAACCATCGATTGTGAGTGTGTTCTAATCGTTCATTTTTATCGAGTCGGGCCTCGGGCGTGATAGATTATCCTTTAGCTTCCTTTTTCCTTTTAGAGAGCGTCGACCGTCGGCTACGAACAGGGGGGCAGGGGGGAGGCGAGGGGGGACACGAACCGCTGCACCGAACCGCCAACGTCATTGCCCTGTCAACTCAACAATACTAAGCAGACGATGTTACGTATACCGAACAATACGGAATAGGTGCTAAACTAAAGAGGGATCACTGAACTCTTTTGTGCTAAACACAAAAACACTTTTTACTTGACACGTTAACCAACAACGACGGCTACTTGCACACGACGCAAAAACCGTCACAATGCCCGCAAAAACTTTAAGCTTCAACATAGAAAGTTGTCAAACTGATTAATGAGGTGTGCGCGGAAAATATTTAATTACAAATTGATTGCAAATTATTAGAGGGACGTATATTTAGAACAATAGTGATAAGGGATTAATTAGTGGTTCGTGTTGAGGTGGTAAACAAGTGAACAGCTGCGGTGCAATGAGGCGCGCCCTCTAGCTTCACTTATAATAACATAATGTCTAGACTACGTCCATGCGTCACCCCTGTTCACACGCAACGCTTTGAAAATAACCGCTCTCCGCCTTTTTGTGCGCTCCCAGTAAATATAAATGATTATCGCCGTATTTATATATGTAAAGATATGAAATACTACGATGGGGACTTCTCATTCATATTCCATTCAAATTGTAAGTAAATGTTAGCACGACTAAGCACATTAATCTAAATGTACGGGTATATGTAAACAGAACAGACGTGTTTTTTGTTTGACCACCTAGTAGGTTTGGATTATCAATATTTAGTAGGACATAAAAAGCAGTACATAATTCAAAAGGAGTAATAAAGAAAAATAAACTGCACATCCATATATCCAACAACTTGAAAGTAAAAGGATTAAGTAATGTACAAAAACGATCTTATCAATTAGTCATTCAACCGTGGCACGCTCTATTTAGTGCACTTCTAACACATACATATGCGAGGTACTCAAATATTAAACAAATATAAAGGTAAAAAACAAGTTACTTTCATAATAACTGAGTATTTTCTAATTAATGGCGTTTTCCTCGTCTCATACGAAAGAACGAGCATTTATTAAAAAGATATCTCGCCCAGCGACAGCAAAAAAAAGAGCAAAGAAAATATCCCTGAAACATGCCTTATTTTGCAAGTAAAAGTGAACACAATACACGAAAACTGAGTTACATAACTTTAACACTCTTTTAAACGTAAAGATTCTCTCCTAAAACAAACAATGGACAAAATATATCTTGTCTTTGACGCATTGGGATGCGTCATAACAAATTTCTGGAGCCGTAGCTAACTTGGTGCAAGCCCACGAGACCGGCAGGCGTGGGGGGAGTGGGGTAGCCGCCCCCACCACCCTCTATTTCCCACGCAACGACCTTTGTGCCTCAGCGATGCACTTTGACAGACTTTACTAATTCAATAGATGGACGCTGTGTGGCACGGCTCTTTCCGTTACATAATTATATACTTTGTTTAGCTTTGCGTTATGTTGGATTAACCTGCACAGTTTATTACATATAACGTTAATCAGTGGAGCGTTGAATATCGTAATTATTTTCTAAGTAATTTTGCCGATAGAGCTTTTTTTCCTAAGTCACGGAAATTGCATTTTAAAAGATAGTTCAGTAAAAACTCTTGAAATGAAGTAGTTTGCAACTTTATTTTCTACCTTCGGGTAGGTACTATCCAGCGAACGGATACCTACATAGACCAAGTAATCGGTTCGGTAGCTTTGACGAATATTTGAAAGAAAATACTTGATAACATGTAAAACCAAGCATCTATCCCATTTATAATACATATCTATGTGTGACTATGTAATTTGTAGAGAGCACACCAATTAGTAATAACACGGAGTACCTAATCTAAATAGTCGTATCTACAACGGTGTTATATCTATTTGTCCAAGTAAATTGGTGCAACTATAATGTACGACGATATTGTAGGTACGTAGCACGTGCGAAATGACTACACAAATGTATTCGGTTATCGTCTACCTGCAAGTTATTTAGATATTAGCTACCTGTTTATCCCGACTGCGACTTTGTTTTAGGTAGAACATTGTTTATTCGGTACTAACATCTAGTGAAGATAAAGTTTAGAGGTTTACGTCATGATCGTGTCTGTATTTGAATTTATTACGAATTTCTATAATCAGTTTTAGAATCCCAATGATTCATTGAAGAGTCAAAACACAATCAGAGATAGATTTGATAAGTTTTACTGATGGAAAATAATTTAATTATTGGAAATATTGCAAACCAGGCGGAATTTAACCACTAAATTGATGACATACTCGTCACTAATCACAATTTTTTTAAACATATTTATGATGTAAACTAAATACTAACGGGTAAAGGCAAAAACTGTAAATGTCGAAGCTCAAAAGGTTGAAAGAGCTGACGCACCATAGGAAATGGACTGTTGACTGTAATTTCACAAAAGATATCGGGATCCATACTGCACAGATAGGTACCAGCTCGTAAAAACTAATGATATTTTATTCTTACGGAAATGGTGCAAAAATTGTTGTATTCTCCTGCTCTACAATTTGTCTAAGTATTTTAAAACTTATTTGACAAATTGAAAGACGTTAATCTTATTTTCTCAAATCAGTTTATGCAAACATCTCTAACGAAAACCATTTAAGACATCAACCAGTGGAAACGTGCTTTTTTAATTTATTTATTTTGTAATCCAGTGACTGCATTTTTATTTACGAGGACGATACCTACATACCTAACAGAGTTAGATGGTACACTAGATACGTATTTGGAAAATAAAACTGCTCATGTTCTGACTACAAAAATAATCTTACAAAAGTACATCATCGTCCATTTCGAGGATACGTTCGACAGCATAATTAGAAAATCTCCGTACCACGTTCAAAATATTATCCTAACATTTCAGTACGTAAAGCTTCAGCGAAGCCTTCGAACACCAATTATGAATAGGTATATATCAAATAAATTGGGGGGGTCCCCCGTACCACTATACTATCGGAACAAGGTAGCGACAAGCATCGTTTGCGCGGTGGGTTCGGGCGAGGCTCGATCCGTGGGGAGGCTCGCTTGTTTTGGTCTGTTTGGGCCGAGGACGGCCGCCACACAAAGACGACGACCGATCCGCACACTAATTCAAAGGAGATCGATAGTGCACCCACCCAGTAGCCCTTTCATGCAGACCTCATCATGTGCCACGATAATTAAAATGTTTTGCTCTTGATAAATATTTGGCGTCGTTTATTTTATATGATGTTTCGAATTTATATGACGAGCTTTTAAGTGTTTTTAATTCGTGTCGTTATTGGCGCCCAACTTTTTGTTTCATGTTGGGCGTCAATAACAATGAGTTTACGGTAATAATTTCAGTAAATCTGTTTTAATTAAAATGTGACATTTATTATTGCCCGAAATTTCACTCACACAAAATAAATGTGTCACTTGATAGATTACAACATATAAGTTAAAATTACGATAAGTATATTATTATTCAACTGTTAGTTACGTAGAATAGTAACAAGGTGTCTAAGAAGTGCTTAGACTGTCAACTTGCTATTCTTATAAATTACCTGTACATTGAAAACGTAGAAACCACCTGCTTTGTATTTACCCAGCATTACAAGTAAAATGGAAATTTCTCGTATGTATCATACATAATAACATTACAAAACGTAATACAAAATGAAAGTGTTTTAGTGCAGCAGATTCATTTCTTCTAAGAACTTTGAACGACCTTCGAGGAGGGTGGTTGTTCAAGTTTCAGTTTCAGTTGTAGAGGGCGCTCTCCCACCCATCTCAGAAATTTGCATGATTAAACGCGCTACTATAAAAGAACGCAAGGAAAGTAGATTCAACTAAATTAGGTATAGCACAAAGCGTATGTACCTAAGCTGAAGGGTACATGTTTCAATACTGTTAGTAAAATTAAACTAGGAGATTTTTTGGGAGCAATGATGAAAGTAAACGGTTACAAAAAAACGGGAAACCTAATTCTCAAAGGTAAAAATCCAATAACGTACACCAGTACAGGTACCTACATCAAATTCTTACATCGATGCGGCAATAAATTAAAGGCAATATCGGGAACATTTTGCCGTTCCAAAATTGGAATCCACAACAAAGGGACGTCAAAGAAACTAGCAAGTGCACGCGTGCAAGCGGAGCCGGGTATAAAGAGTGAGCGCAGCACGGCCGAGGAGCCTCGTGCGTCCATTACCCCCCTCCCAGTGGGGGCCTGGGGGCTGCCGAAAGTACGGGGTGGCAAGTGTCTCGCTCACACCCAAAGATGCATCGAGTTTCTGGACGAAACCGCACTGCCGCTGCATATAATGGTAATGAATTTCGTCTCCATTTTATTTAGTACGTACCTATATGTTAGCTATTGATTTCTCCTGAAATTTCGCCATGTTTTGCAAGTCTTTAAATCTGTTTCACGCTCACTACATTCGAAAATCTGAATATGTAGTTTGTTTTTAATTACTTGTTTAAGTTTACATGGTATCTATGTATGTAGCTATTGGTGTATCAAAATGAAAGGTAGCTACCTGGTATGTACATGTAATGTGTCTACCTTCTAAGCTTTCTAAAACAACAATGCATTTTATAAATTTAAACCTCGAACACTATCCTTGTCTCACACTATGACATCAGTACCTACCTACACATACTCCTATTTTGTTAAAGTAGGTATCTACCCCAGTCACGACATACCCCTGCACCGATAAATCGCATTATGGCCCACGTGTAGGGAATACATTTTTAATCTTGTTTCCTTTATATCATGTGGCTCAGAAAAGCTGTGGTTAGAGCACCAATGAAAAATACTTTCCTAAACAAGAGTTTGGAAAAACTGGGCGCAAATACGAATTTCCTACCTATACCTAACTGTAATCTGATTAAGGCCAGGTAGAATGGATTTTCTAGCAAAGCATCTACCGTCTAACTTTGCAATTAAATTTTGAGGTAAAGAATGTTTCAAATATAATGAAAGGGAAAAGATTTCCTTTGATTAAACTTTAGTATTACAAGCATCTACTGGCTGTCTCAGACAAAGCCAACGTGCTCGACTAAAATGGAGTGCACATTCAACACGTAAACATATCATCAACTTTACCAAAAACAAACACGTGAAACCAGCGCGGTAACGTTAATAACGCTCACGTTGCCATCCATAGCTCTTTTCATCCGGCACGAGCCGGTGCAGGCTGTGTCAAAGCACGTAATTAGTATTTAGGAAGGTGGTAAGAAAGGCGAGGTCGTGGGCCAGACGTCGGGTATCGATCCGACGACCTACCCCACGCTCTACCTCCCGAAAGGGTGGGTAGGGGAGCCACGCACATCGAGCCACCAATTGACACACTTAAGGTAATACTTGGCACTTACGATGTCGCCTCGACGTACTGATGGCCAGTAGAAACAATCCTGATATACCAAACTACTCTAATACTTCGGCGAATGCTCCGACATTCGCGAGCCAGATGAAAGTAAAGACATCAGGAACAAAGAAACTGCGAGTCACAGCAAAAAATAATCAGATAAAGCGAATAGTATTGCATCTACGATTATTGTTAGTGGAATAGCAGAAGTAGCTGAAAATTACAGAAAGCTCGACCCAGTTGGCGCTGAGCCCGCCCGTACATTCGAACATCGCGCACTTGCTTATAGAAGATATGTATCTATTTATTTAACCTTGGAGAACTGTAAACAAATTATTCTACATTTCCATGAATGCCGCTTGATCTATGTATGTTTACTCTGATTAATAAGTACTTAAGTAAAAAGTAGAGGTCAGTTAATCAATTTAGTGTAGAACATTAAGATATCGCCACCCCCGGAGAACAAAATGATAACCGTCATTACCATAGTTTTAGTGTTATGTCATATTTGAGGTCTACGGTGCCTAATACATCTACACAATTTTTTTCGTGAATGTTCTGCCTGTATTTAAAAAGTTATAAAATATTGCAATAATATTCATCATCAATTTTCTACCCGAAAAATAATGTATCATAGTATTGGTAAAAAAGTTTCTTCATAAAATATATGCCAAATACTTTTACAATAGGATTCTCGGAAAATAAATAGATAAAATAAATTGTTAACGCTATTACCATTTTGTTCTCGTAATAATACATTTAGGCTCGGTGACTAACATGTCCTTAGTAAAAAGTACTGAGAAAAGTAAACACGGAAACATCTTGCCATTCTTTTCGGTCATAGGTGCATAGGTGCATTAGAGAGTGATAGCACGATAATTCATTGCGTGCGGCGCTCGGCACGTGGCAATGTTTGTTTACCTACTCGACCTTCTCTAGTGCACTTGTAACCGTCATTGCGTGAGCGTAATTTCTTTTTAGCTGCGGTTGTTTCTATTATTTTTGTGTAAATTCAGTGTTTTTTTAAAGTGAAAAGTGGTAAACCTAATTGCAATAATAAAATGAATAAACGGAATCCTCGTTTAGACGTTATTATGAGTATGGTGTCTAAAATAAGTGACGATTCCAAACATCTTACTAATGATGGTGAGTACCGACTGTGCCTTTTACACAGTATCATTGTCTTTTAATTAGTGATAGGTAGATAGAATGGCCATAGAATCTTATTTAAGTAAGTAGGTACTCGATCTGTGACCCGATGTTGATAGCTGCAAATTCGACACACCTACCTACCTAGATACCAACTTGCTTATTTTTAAATAGGTACCTACTTCGAGTGAAACAGTTGATCTTCCTTGGAACCTACCTAATGCTCATTACCTACAATGAAGTTTCTTTGCGTTAACTAATCTATATGCATGTCAATTTGTCATCACTGTTTGTTATTATCTAGGTATTAATTCAATGTCATTAAATCGTATCGTTTAAATGTTTTAGATCACAACCCACCCCAAAATGGTACTACAGATCAAGACAAAATAACGAAACATGAATATAATTTACGCGGTAAGTGTTAAATATTATTTTATGTTTTTGGTAGGTAGGTAAGTAGTAATTTTTGCCTGTATTTAAAATAATTATACTAAAAATAAACTCCTGCCTCGATGGTCGAGTGGCCGCAAGCGCGGGTCCTAACCTCGAGGTCCTGGGTTCGATTTCCGGGTCGGGCAAAGTGTTATTGGGTTTTTCCATTAAGTTGGAACTTCTCAGTAGCAGCACGGAGTCTGGATTTGTGCCCGGTAGATGACAATAGGCTCGCCCCCTATTACATGGGACTTAAAACATAACTGGCGAAACGTGGGTGTATTACACACCTCTGCCTAACCCTTCGGGGAATACAGGTGTGATTGTTATGTCATGTTATGGTTATGTTAAAATAAACAAAAAGCTATCGTATTATGGGTACCTACCTACCTCATTTTTTTCTAGCTTAACCTAGCTTCTTATATTTTTTGCTTTTTTATTTAATGTAAGTATAAAAAAGCAAAAAATATAAGAAGCTAGGTTCACCAAACTAATCTATATTTCTATATTAATATTATAAAGCAAAATAGTTTGGTTGGTTGAACGTGGTAATCTCAGGAACCACTGGTTTGAGTTGAAAAAATATTTTTGTGTTAGATAGTTACTTAGTTCATTTATTGAGGAAGGCTATATCTATATTATATAATATTATAAAGAGGTAATATTTTTGTTTGTAAGTTTGTATGTAAGGGCTAATCTCAGAAACTACTGGTTCGAATTAAAAACTCTTTTGTTCTGGTCTGCAGAATTAACAAAGAAAACGTACTACAATCCAAATGATAAACAAGGGAATGAAGACTTCTCTCCGAGTTCATCCGGTGAATATCTGCCAAGTCCAGAGAGACTCCAAATTCTAAGACAGCGGAGTCAAAGCTCATTAAGTTTTGGAGGAGATTCGGACTATTTAACATCAGCTGCTAATAATATTACAAAATCACCATCGAGCATATCAAACATATCTTCCATTTTTAATGAAGTAGATTTTGTAGCATCACCTTTGATAGTGTATGAAAATAGACCATTGTCAGATACAAAAAAAATGCTCGGTAATGAAAATATTAATAGAAAAACTTTATCAAGACGTAGTTTAAACTTTTCTGCTATCGCTGAGGAAGACAATAATATGGTCGACGCATCTTCCAGTTTTGCAAGCATTATCTACCCAGGGGAAGTTGAACAGAAAGACTTAAATATTTCTATGGGCAGTGAACTTACTGTAAATAAGGAAAATTTTATTTCTATTACTTTTGAATTAGAAGAGACTTTGCAACCATGTGACTCTTCCAACGGTAAATTGACTGAGTGCACCTTAGTTAGTTACCAAAATGTGCCATCAAGCTCAAAAGATTTCGATTTGACAAATGTTTCTCAGTCAGAGGTAGAGGTTAACCATTCAGCAATTAATTATAATATTATTAGTTTTAATGAAGATGATTACCAAAGAAATAACATAGACAGTTCCGGTGAAGTGATAACTCAAGCTGAAACTGCTGCTGCAAGCTTAGAACAGGTATTGTGTGCTACTAACGCGAAAAAATTGACAAGAAAACGGGTTCGAAATGAAAGAGAAAAACAAGACAATAAGAGTAAAAGGTTAAAGAATTCAGGAGAAGCTTACGTAGGTTGCAGGTCAAAGAAAGAGTTTAAGAAAAAAACGATAAAGGCTGAATGCAAGTGTCAAAAAAAATGTGGAGACAAGATCAACCAACAGCAAAGAGAAACTATAATGCAGCAATACTATCAACTCGCTGATCATGAGTTACAATGGCAATTCATCGCTAAGCATATAATAGCTGAAGACATAAAAAAAGTGACAATAAACCGAAAGAACAACCGCACTCAGACTATTAAATACTATTTTTATTTAGACACAGAAAAAGTGCAAGTATGTAAAACATTCTTCATTAATACTCTATCTATATCACATCAAACAGTTTATACAGCCTTAGAAAAGGTAAAATCTGATAAAGGTTTGAGTGACAATAGAGGTTGTCATGATAATAGACCTCGCAAAATGTCACTTGAAACCGAAGACAATATTAAAGAGCACATTCAATTATTTCCTACTGTGGAGAGTCATTATACTCGGAAGAAATCGGCCAGACAATATCTGTCCGAATTACTTAATATATCTAAAATGTACCGGTTGTACGAGGCTTGGTATACTGAAGGGCACTATTCTTGCCGCATGGCATCTAAAAGACAGTACGAAACTATTTTTAACACCAGATTTAATTACTCCTTTCATCGCCCCAAAAAAGACCAATGTGGTCAATGTGCACTTTACCGACAAGCTGATCCTCGTACAGAAGAAACTCTGCGAGAGAAATTTAACCAGCACCAGAAGAATAAAGAACGCGTACGTCAAATAAAAAACGAAGAAAAACAATCAGCTGACCTTTCAGATACAACTGTTGCAATCTTTGATTTAGAGAAGGTGTTGAATATTCCTCAATCTCAAGTGGGAATATTTCACTATAAGAGGAAATACCCTGTGTATAACTTCACAATATTTGACAGTACTCGACTGAAAGGTTACTGCTATGTTTGGCACTACGCAATCGCAAAAAGAGGAGCAATAGAAATTGGTAGCTGTTTATGGCAATTTCTCATGGGTGAAGCAGGAAGAGGTATCAAAAACATCTCATTTTACTCTGACGGTTGCGGAGGTCAAAATAAAAATAGATTTATCTTTGCATTCTATATTTTTGCCGCTCAGAAACTGAAAATCAATATCACACACCGATTTTTCGAAACGGGGCATGGTCAAAGCGAAGGTGACTCAATGCACTCTAATATAGAACGAGAGCTAAAACATCAAGTTGTTTATACACCTGAACAGATTTACGCAATTATTTTGAATGCAAAAGTTAATGGTGAGAAGTACACTGTGAAGGAAATGACACAAAATGAGTTTAAAGACATAAAAGAATTAATCAAGAATAAGAACTGGGCCAAAGATGAAGAGGGACATAAAGTAGCATGGTCTAAAATAATGGAAGTAAGTGTCTTGCATTCACAGCCTACAGTTCTACGTTTCAAGTATGATTATGATGCAGATTATTCTCGGTTGAATGTCGAACCGCTTCCAAGAATTGCGCCAAGAAACAAGCGGGGTAAACATAATGCTTCAACCTCTCTTACAGAGATACAATTATTGAAACCAGCTTACAACAAACCCCTTTCAATAAGTAAGGCTTTACACGGCGACCTTATGAGTCTCTGTAGGGCAGAAGCAATCCCTAGCTACTACCATGCCTTTTATAACTCCCTCACATTTGCTAATTGCTCTGAAGAACTTAATCATGAGGATTCCGATGAAGTTCACGAAGACTGATTTTTTTCTTATGGTTTTTTTCTATACTTATTAATTAAAATAATAGTTTATTAGAATAACGTTGTTTCATTTTAAACCCTAGAATAAAAGTTTAAGTTTCTGTTACCTAATTATGCAAATTGAAAATTAACTAGAATAAAATTGCAAATGATCTTGTTTTCCATTAATCTGGCATCCATTTTTCAATGAATATTATTGTAATGTAATATTGCAATATTCATAGGTTCTGGTAATTGCCGCGATTAAAATTGTAATGTATATTAATAAACTAAAACAGTACAAGAATTTTAGTATCTTTTTAAATTCGAAATATCTTTAGTTCAAATAACCTTAGTAAAACTTCTTTAAAAGCATTATAAAGCATAAAAAATTAGCTACCATTGTCCTATTTCTCGTTTCTCTACACAAATTAGTTGGCAAGATATAGTCGAAAATCAGTTTTTTATTTTTCCTGAAAAGTAGTGATTTTGCTATTACCATTTTATTCTCCGGGGGTGATTATCTTTCGATGGAAGAGAAATATCATCTTACTCGATTCTTTGTTTGATATCTAGAGATTATGTCGTTTCATTACAACTTTTCAGTCAATATCTTGTTTCATAAAACCAGTGGGTAGGTACCTAGTTATTATCAACCTACCAACACTTTCATTGTGTGATTAAATTATCTTTAATTAATTTACTAAACACACGGGTAATGTGCGAAAGCTTAGTAAGCTTATTTGTACGATATTTACGTGTAATACCTACGTGTCTCGACACATCGTATTACGTAGGTTTTCGGTATGAATACCTCTAGAGACATACCTACCTACGCTTCTTGAATAGATAAAGCCGCATGCATATAGCGGAGACACCTTAACCACTGTCTGCATATTCGCAAGCCGGTGCTTCAGGTAGGTGGGTAGGTACCTTTGTTTCAACAAACTGTAATCATGTCTTGTACTACTATTTGTCGTTTGTTAATTTCGACAATCAGATAAGTGGTTTTCAAATAAGTAGGTGTTGATATCCTTTGAAGACATTTTATTACATTCTTTAGGGTTTTAGTACTTAATTAAAATTGTCATTTGAATTTGAGTTGAGAAAAGTACAAAATATTTTTTCTTTGTGGTAAACAGAATTCGATTTTACTTTCAGATAATTTAACTTTTGGACTTGATAGACTTTATGAAAACCACCTATCTACTTTATTTCCACCACATTCAATTCCTTTTAGCTCGAAACTAAATTCTCTGTTCTTTATAAAGGCAATTTCCGCAAAAGGAATTACTGGTGAAAATAAGCAGAGCACGCAGATTGTCCGGAGCGACGTCGCGTCGGCACTGCACTTTGGGTTGAGGGCCGGGGGGGCGTAGACATCGGGGTGGTGGGTGGTGTAAAATCACCCGCAATCATTTATACCCGAACTGCCTGCAGAATTACTAGCCGTCACTAAATTCACGACACCACCCCCTTGCACCAACTTTATTATGGCTTTCTCTTACAGTATAAAATTGAAATTGATAGAAATTATTATTTCTTTGGGGTTATTAAGGATAAGGTTTTACTGAACATAACCTTTGTTTGTTGGACTTAATGTTTTGTTAATAACTCGGAGTTGGTTACCTAATAGATACCTTTCTGTGCAGTTATACAGTTACCGTAAACAAAGAGTTAAGTTTTAGCGTGATTTTGAAAGCAGAAGCGTTGAGCTAGAAAGGCATCATAAGCAGTAATAGTTTTTCTGCGAATGGGCTCACCATTACAAAAAGATTACCTACCAACCATCGAGATGTTTGATTCACAAATTCAAAAGAATTTTCGCAATAGAAAGTCTAGTAAGAACTATTTCGCTTGTTTTTCTTTGTCTTCCTTTGTTTCATACATAGAGACAAAAGTTTAACTTTACAAAAAAAATCTCTCTGGCAACCAATTTAACGCAGACCAGCGAAAATACGAAGGCTTTCGTGCCTTAACAGAGTTTACTTACAGAATTACCTACTAAAATCCTAACCAAACGTAGGTACCTAGCTAAGTTTACACAACTACCCTCTGTCTATATAGGTACCGTCCTCCACACAAGTAGGTACATAGGTACCTACGTTTGCACATTGACAGCTTTTGAGAGGCAACGCGAGGCCACGTGGTGAGATGCGACGTAGCTATTTGTGTCAGGAACTGTACCCGTGACCCACTTTGCAAACACCCCTACTGCCGCGTACTAGCGAACAGCGAGTACCCGACACTGTCGTATATTTTGGTCTAGGTTATGTCAAGTTATATTGCCGCCATTACAGTGTTTTATGTTATCCTTGGTAACGTGCTGGAAGTGCAATGGAAGTTGAGTAACGGTGCAAGTTCTAGTATAAGATTTGAAAAGTCAAGAAAATACGTAGGTACTCTTATAGTCGGTACTTTTGGTATATTAGATACTACGGCAACAATTAACTTATAATTAGCCTCAATAAAAGATCTATGAGAACTATCGCTTCTCTGGGGTTGACACTGCGTTATTGTATCAAAATCGTTGACGCAGCGTAAGCGCAACGTACATAGTACCTACGTAGGTAACTAGGTATGGAAAGGGACATACGACAAATTATAATAATATATCTACTTCACAATAGTTTTTATTTGAGTAAGAATAAGAATCATTTATTTGCAAACGTCTATAATAAGATCTGTTGATATCAGTGTAGCGCCGTGCCTTATTCATTCAGCTTTTATCGGAATGCGGTCGACTCTACTAACTCGAGATATCAAAGAGAATATTCGAACAATTTTTGGTATAATTGAAGTCCTCGAAGTAGGTAAAGGATGACAGAATAACCGAGTACCTTTGTCAATAAGGTTACGTAGAATTCTCAGGGTTGCAATTTGTGTATGTACTACTGTGTATCTACATACCTCTCGACTCGAGTTCCTAGAGGTACGATTTTTTTATTTTTTTAAACGTTGCCCCTCACTAGGAATTTCTCCTGTCTCCTGTATATGATCTACACAGTAGAGTCTAGTAAGTAGTAGGTACATCCAATGATCCTTTAATGTTGCTTAAACAAACTTGTTACTGCCTACTTTAGTGAAAATGGAAACTTGTTACCTATAATGATGATTCACAAGGCTTCGCACTTCAGTAAACTGTTTATTGCGTGTCCGACCATTTTTTGTATCCCGAATTTACCTTTAATTGGAAGAATAAAATGAAAATTCGTGTCGAAGCCCAGAGCTGCGAGGCATTTGACTAAACTAATTATAATCTGAAATTAAGGTAGATAAGCAGTTCGTCGGTGGAACGAAATACTTAGCGTGCGAGCCCAACTCGCACTTCGCCGGATTTTCACTACTGACTGCACCGAATCATATTTAGCATACAAAATTACACGTCTACTACAAAATCGTGGCAAGATGCACTTTTACGAAGAATGCGCTTGAGCTAACGGTTCAAATTAGCATTCATAATGGATGGTTCGCACCGACAGCGGTGTCACGATAGCCACTAATTGTGATATCTAATCAAACTGAATATCATAATAATTGCACGCGGCTCACACCAGCGGTGATCAGACCGGTAAATTAGACGCATTCATTCGACGACTGGATAATTGATTAATAGTAAGTTCATATACACTTGAATTGATAATTACTGATAATTTATAACGTTTTAAGCTAATCTTTCGGCGCTTGAATTACGCTAACAGGAGGGGCGTAGCCAGTTTTTGAGAAAAATTATTTAGAAATTCGGATGGCATCGTTAGTTCCAATTTTGGCCACGCGCCAATGAATCCTTGAACAAATGACCGAAATTTATCAAGCTACCCGAAATTGACAACATTTCATATTTTTAACTTGTGAGTATTATTAAGTAATATAAAAACAAATCCAAAACTAGGACACCCATATTTTTTTGTTTTTCGAAATTATGTACTTTTCATTCATAATTTTAAGTTTCAAATTCGGCGCGTTCTAAAAAGACGTAAGCGCCAAATGACGTCATTCTTACGGTGGAATGGCGATATAACCTTTGCTTTGCGCCAACGAGTATGACAAGCTGCCAAAGTGACACGACAAAAAAAATTGAAAAGTGTCACACGTCTTGTCGTTGTCACTTTGGCAGCTTGTCATACTCGTTGGCGCAGGCTGGTACAAAACAATATGTTGGTTCCTTTATTGGCGTATATGTTTCTTTGGGATCCATTTTATTAGGGAAATATCAATCAAAAGTTGATAATACTGTTCAGTAAGCGTGTCGAGTTTGAAAAATAAATTGTTCAATTTTATGAAAAATGTAAACTTCAGTGACATTGACAAATTGACGTCTTGTTTGACATTATTGTTTTCATAAAAAATATTGAATGCTTAGGCAAAGATAACTACATCATTCTGCCGTACCTATATATGACGTCATCACATGTTTTTTGGTTTTCATTTTTTTTCTCAGAAATAAAGAAATCAAAAAATAAATAAAATACATGTATGAAATCAGGATACGAAAATAAAGAAATGGTATTTTTATTTTAAGGTGGTGTCAGTTTTGAAATGTTGTGAATTGTAAAATTTTCCCAATCAACCTTTAATTTTATTTCATAGATTGTAGTAGGTTGATGTGCTGGATTCTGTACAACTTCGGAAAATTTCTTACACATTCCGAAAATCATTCGCAGGTCTATGCCATAGAAATTACCACAAATATTCCATTTCTGGAATAAAATATTTAATTCTGACTACTGTTAAAAAATCATGAATGTAATTTCAAAAAACTAACAGAACACGATGTGTGAAAAAAATAATGAAATTGATAAAAAAAATGGCTTAGTTTTTAACTGATTTTACATAACTTCCTAGACAGAGACAGCGCTACAAAAGTGACGTCATATTTTTACACTGCCAGTCACGTACCTAGCACAAATGGCCATTTCGCGCGACAAGGATAGAAAAGTGTATGGCCGCGGGTTGTACACTAGTTATCGCAGCCTCGACATAGGGCTAAGAAGGAACATGGGTGGTTTTTAGTCAGTAGAAGTCTGGCACTCCCTTTCGCTCCGCTCAAGAGCGGGAGGGATTATTTCATGATTTGTCACCCGCGAAAAAAAAAAAGGATAGAAAAGTGTCCCCACCAAACCACCAAAAACTTCTAAAGCGTGTAGCTACTCAATTTTAAGAGACTATTACTTTTTCCACACGTGTCAAGTTTTTTTTTGCGGGTGGAAAATCATCAAAAAAAAACCCCTCCCGCTCTTGGGCTGAGCGAAAGGGAAGGGAGGTTATAAATTTATCGTAAGTTTTGAAAATTGCAATCATTTGAAATTAGTTTTGTTAACTACATTATTGTGTGGCGAATCACTTCCATTATTTAAATTAATATTAATGACATTTTTGAATATTGCTTTTATTATTTTTCATGATTATTTTGACTTTTATACAATAATACAATTTTAATTAAATTACCTGCTTAATGACTGCATGATTATGATATTCAATTAATTTAAATACAAATAAATGTGTTACTTCTATATTTTTGCACGCTGAAATTAAAGGCAGAATAAGAGAGCAATTTTATACATTTAGCAACCTTCTGTACCTTATTTACGCAAATAAATGATTTTGATTTGATTTTGATTTGAATGTCAGACTTCTACTGACTAGAAACCATCTATGTTCCTTCTTAGCCCTACATGTCGAGGCCGCGGTTTCTCTTACAACATCCCGCAGCCCCGACGGGAAATTGACCTCCCTCGGTTCATAATAATACAAACAAATGCTTGTTCTTACAAAATATATTTTTAACTAGAAAACATGGTCAAGAGTTGTGTCTTGCACAAACATAATTAATTATTTACATAAACTTAAACTGTACTGTACAATCAGAATGGGCTTTAAGTATGTGTCTTACACATATCAATAATAATATACTTTCTTAACACTGTTCCATTATTCAAATATTAACGTAACACTTGTACACAAGGTAAGTCAGTAACCTAAACACTAATATTATAATAAGCCCTCTAGGGTCCATGGAGTTTCTTCAGCACTGATTCAATATCGATATCCTGAATATTTGTAGAATTAAATAAATACTGGGCTTCTGGTTTAGTTTTCTTGCTCTCATTCAAAGCCTCCTCGGAGCTATTACTACCTTGTAATCGTTTTCTCTTCTTAAAGTCATTTGCTTTATCCTTAACTTCTACTTTTTCCTCTTCTAAAACTATCTCTATATGAGTTACTTTACTTTCATTCTTGTTTGGACTATTCAACTTTAACGGTGTATCCAAACTTGTGAGAGTAGAATCAAATATTTCGAAGCACTGCGCCTTGTGATCTTTCATTGGCGTGTACAGTTTTTCTATATTTGATATTGAACTTACAGCTACTTCTGTTTCTCTGAAACTATATCCTAATTCTCCTTCGCCTTCCGGATCATTATTAAATAACATATTAAAGTTTGTTGCTCTTAACCTAACTGAAACTCCGTCATCAATGCACACCTCCATGTTAAACGTATCTTTTAATTTTGTAGGCAGTTGTTTGCATTTATCTTTGGTGTCACTATTACATTTAATATAATTATGACTATCTTCATTACATTCATAAGCGGACAATTCAAATTCGTCATCTGATTCAGCATCTTGCGCTATGTGTAATTCACTTGTAACACTTGTATTTGTTTCAACACTCTTTTCTAAGACACTTTCTTCTTTCCTGGATTCAGTAACCTCAACATTAGTGGGACGTTCTGTCTGTGCAGAAGGCTGATCGAGCAAATCACGTTCTATTATTTTTGCAGTTTCAGCGTCAAATCCTCTTTTGATTAAATCTCCATGCAAAGTGCCTGCTTTGTCAGCGTATTCAGGTTTTCTTGCGGTGGTTTCAATATACTTTTGTATTTTTGATATATCCTCAATTTCTGTTTCTTTTGGCTTAGCGTCTTGTGAACAATCATCAGACCATCGTAGCGCTATTTGTTCCTCATCATCATGAGAAGAAACCATTGCAGTCGTGTTCTGATCACGGGTAACGTTGTGTTTAACACTAGTGCTTATATCTGGAGATTCGTGACCAGAACTCTCAGAGTTAAATGTTTTAGTGCAGTGAAGTTTTCTGGGGGTCGATGATTTCCTACGCGACTTCGTCGGAGCAGGCGCATTTGCGGGAGTTATGTGAATATTCTTTTCTTTGCCCGTATTCTTTTTACTTGCTTGTGATTTGGATGACTTATTTGGGGAAAATATATCTTTTTTCCATCTACTTCTTTTATTATCTTTCGTTGGTGTAGGACGTCTTGGTTTTATTTTCATGAATGAATTTGATTTATCCTTTTTCATTGGAGATTTACGCTTTTTAATCGTTTCTAGTTTTTTTCTAGAAGATTCAGATTTGGTAGTAGATTTGAGTTTATTGTTTTTCGGTGTTTTCAAAGTAACTTCTTTATTGGTCTCATAAGAACTATTCGCAAACGTAGTATCACTACTAGACGATGCAATTTCAACTTTATCATCTACAACTTTTTCTTTAGTTTTATTACCTACATTACTACTATTAACATATGACACGTTTTTCGTACACTTTCTTACTGGTCTAGAACTCCTTTTCTCTCTCGCTGTTTCTTTGGGCAGTTCAACATGTTTTACCACCTCAACCTCCAATTCTTTTGATGATGTCACTGGACATTCTAAATCCGCGATTCTCAAGTAATCTTGATCATCAGGCTTATAGTAAGACCCGCCGCTAGAATAATCAGTAGGTCGTGATGAATATGAAGAAGGCGTAGCTAGAGGTTTTGGAGTATCAAAGAAACGGGGAGTAGGAATACTCATAATTTTAATATCCGAAATTGGTTCATCCGGCAGAACAGAATTTAAAAATTTCGGCGTTTCCATTTGGATGTCATACAGAACTTGTTTATATGGAGTTTCAAGAAATTCTGATATATTTAGTCTTGCACCAATTTCATTGTGCAAGGATAACCTTTCTGCTTCTGGAGTTTCATTATTATCTTCATCATTTGATTTGTTTTGGTTTTGAATGACTTCAGAAACTAATGGCTCTACATAAGTATTAGCAGCCACTACATTGAAAGTTGGTTTAACAGTTAAAGGTTTACTTTCAGTATGTATTTCTGATTGTGCATATTGTTCTTCCTCCTCTTCAAGCTTCCGTCTTTTCTTTGATTTTTTCGGTTTTGGAGTTAGTTTTCTCTTACTGCGCGGCTTTTTACCATTGGCATTATCTGCTTTAGGGGTTGTTTGGTCCGCTTTTTCAGCAGTTACATCGACTTTTTCAGTAGTTACTTCGGCATTAACAGTAGTAACATCAACAATGTCAGAGGTTTTGGGTGTCTCATCAGTTGCCTTATCTGCCTTATCAGTAGCTTTATCCTGTTCAAAATGAATGTCAGCAGATCTCTTATTCCTCGGTTTTCTAGGCCTAGGCTTAGGTTTTGGCTTAGGCTTGCAAGCATAACCGCTCGCTGTGGCTAAGACACGCAAATCAGCATCCCAATTAACTTTTTTGTTTATAACTGGCTGATTATTATCATTATCCACTGTTAGGTTACTGTAATGACAAGATTCTATTTTATGAACTTTAACATTGGTCATATCAACAATATTATTTCGACTATTCTCTGTTTCAGAAAATATTAAATTGGGACTTCTAGCGACGACCATTTCAACAGGCTTATCCTTAGATTCGTTAGGAACTTCATTTATTGTCTCGTGTAATATTCTCCTCGGGGTTGTGAAGTCCAGTACTCTAATATGAGTATTTCTCCGAGGTGTTGAAGAAGACTTCCTCACGGGTGGTAGCACATGTGGAGTACTCGTTTGGAGAGAACCAGCAATGACGTTATCTTTGGGAACAGATGCATTCTTTATAAGATCAACTGTTTTTACCAAACCTGATTCCTGACCAGGTTGTTTCTGGTCTAATTTTGGTAGCTCAGCATCTGGTTCCTTTGTTTCTGGCGCTCTACTTGACGAAATATCTATTACGAGAGGTCCAAGCAATTTTGGCGAAGATACCGATGTTGTTTTCGGTTTCTGCAACTTGTGTGCAACAACAGGTTTAGATTGAGAACTGTTTGGTGGAGGACCTGAAATAAAATAATGCAAACATCAAACTTTGCTAACTGAATTCATACATAATGAACATTATTATTAATATTTACAAAAAAACGGTATCTTACCTGATGCTGGAACAACAATAATAGTGGGCATCGCCATAATTTCATCTTTCGTGTAGTTGCCAGGGATAGGGAGCTTCTGTTTATAAGCAGGCGTACCATTTATAACAATTGTTTGCATCAGTGGCGTCGAAGTAGTTGCTTTTGCGTTGCTCAATGAAGAAAACGGCTTGTCCACTTTTATGTCCGAAATTATTTTAATTTTTTGGTCCTTACACTTAGGTTTTATTCTAGGATATGGATAGTTGTTGTTATCCTGATGAGATTCTAATTTAGCGTTTTTTGGTACTTCAGTCAAATTATTACCAAAATCTGTATTGGTATTGTTAGCTACTGAAGCCCTGAAAATATAGAAAGTTGGCAAATTAATTACCACGTCCTATTAACTTACACACACACTCAATAAATATGACATCATTTAAAAAAAAAAAACAATTTGACATTTATTGCGTAAGTATTCAAAAAACATCTAAAAGGAACTTACAAAGCTATTGAGTTTTCTGACGTGCTCGAGTCTGGAACAGGAACATGCCGATTTTCAAGTCCTTTAAGAAATAAAAAAGAAAAAATTAAATAATTTAAAAATTAAATAATTGTAATAATGACATATGAAATATTTTAATGACAGCTAGTAGTCAGGTAAAATAAGACCAGAAAATACGGGTAAGGTTACACTAATTCCCACCCGGCTGAAAATTGGTAGGATTGTTCAAAACACCATTACAAATTAAATGTAAAAAGTCCCCATCAATCCGACACCTAATAAAACAAATATTCGAGTTCTAAGGTCACAAAAACGGGATTTTCGCGATTTTCAGCAATTCGTAAGGGCCACCGTTTTTGAGATATAACAATTCAAAAAGTTCGAAGAGTTGTAACCTAAGCACGTAGTTTGTAAAAGTGGTGTACTTATACTTACACAATATTATGACATTACAAAACTTTAGAAAAAATCGTGAAAAACCCGTTTTGTGACCTTTTACCTCGAACATTTTATTATCCAGGTGTCGGATCGATGGTGATTTTTCTACATTTAATTAATTTGTAATGGTGTTTTGAACAATCCTAGCAATTTTCAGCCGGAAATTACGAGAAACTTTTAATTTTTTTTGGGTGGGAAATCATCAAATAACTTCTCCCGCTCTTGGGCTGAGCGAAAGAGAGTGCAGATTTCTACTGATTAAAAACCACCTATATTTCTTCTTAGCCCTTTATGTCGAAGCCACTGTATCTCTTGCGAGCAAACGGCCACTGTACCTTAACGAACATTTGTCTTCAATTCGATAGGTCATATTTTCAAAGAGTAACTTTACACACTATAAAACATATACATACCACCAACCCCAGATGCAAAGTCTTGGAATGAGCTAGCATTTGAAATACTTTTGTTAAGAATTTCTGCTTGAGACTTGTTATTACAAACTTTCTTCAGGATAGTGTTGAATTCTTCAATTTTTTCTCTGCATTCTGGTGTATCAGCAGGTTTGTTCTGCAATGATAAAAGCCACTAATATTTTAAATGCAAGGGTTCGTTAAATTTTTAATTCTGTAAAATTTATTAGTTTCTTACAAATACCCCTTTGATTTGTTGGTGTTTACAGGATAGGCAGCATTATCATGATATGTAAAGCTTATCTAGACATGTTTCAATAATAATCAATGTATTCGTGTTCTGATTCTAGGTAATACACTTCTTTAAACCTTCTTTGTGAGATTGTTCATAATAGTCTCTATTAAAGATCCTCTTTTTAAAATACTGTAATATTTTAAGTTCAGTAAAATTAGGGACATACTATGCAAGTTCATTTATTTCTTGACTTTTAGGCAATTATGAGAATGTTGAGATAAATGTGTGGACAAGAATGGATGAAATTAGGAATAAGTACATATAATAAAGTTTGAGGAGTAATCTTTCTTGGTATAGACATTGTACATGGAATGAGGAGGAATGAAACACACGTTAAAGAGTAATGGAAACGAAAACACATGTTAAAGAGTAATGGATATTAATGTGGATGAGTTGCGAGGAATAGCAAGGCCAAAGAAAAGATTCCACTCCTCACACAATCCATCCATGTAAGAGGATACCATTTCTCACACAAAAGAGAAAGCAGTTAAGGGGACAACAGGAGCTAAACGCGAGTTTCATAATGCGTTAAAGTACATTATTCACTGCAGTAAACAAAATCAGAAAAATATATGATATTCTTCAGGATATAGCTAGTGACATAGTAGTGTTTTGAAAACATAACACAACTAATCTCACTCGACAGAAAATAATCGGGAAGATAACTCTAAAAAATTCTTTAAAAGAATAAAAAAACTATACTAAAATACATGTGATCGTTCTGATTTTTTTGATTAATAATTCTACAAGCAAATATTGACCTTAGTAAATTACTAAGGTCAAATTGTTTTGTTTTCTGTTTTGTCCAAACAATAGTTTTTTCTAAATCACAAATTCTTATTCCTGAACATAATTTTGTATGGCGATAAAAATCGGGCTGGACAGTCCTTACTATTTGAAACGTATAGTTACCCTACGAAATTACGAGCATGCATTGCGGGGATGCGTTTCGCAGTCGCGGGGAGTGACGCAAGCTCCACCCACTCGCTCAAGGTCTCTGGTATTTAGTCTCGCCATAATATTGCCGTGACGTTGGACAGTGTAGAACGGCAAAAGAAAACGTGTTGCGCCAACCCCGAGAAAAATGGGCCAAGGACAGGAAGATGATGAAGTTTAGGCAAACATACTCGATCTATACCAATCTCTGATTATTCAGCATGGTGCTATATTCAGACATTGGTAAGCTAATTATAGGTTGAGTTTATTATACACAGCAAAACCACACCACATACTTGAAAATTCAAAAAATGGGTTTATCAAATGGCCCACTCTCAAGATTGTATGGCAAAGAGTAGTATTTCCAAAAATGCACACAACTCTGTCCCTATTGGCAAAACTCCAAAACATACAATTATTGTGCAATAATACACAAAAATAGTGACAGATATCTGTTGCTACATTAGCAATGTTAAATAACTCTTTTGTAGTAATCTACTAAACAAATCATTTAAAAAGCGAAATATCCACATGACATTTTCTTATCAAAGTTATTTGATAATGGGTAGTCAATTATGTGGATTTTGTAGCTTGCTTTAACTATATAAATTATGACACAATTGCTATAATGAAACTTTGCTATAACTTGTCTTCTTTGTAAGAACTGGCCATTGACCTGCTGGGTCATTCAGAGACTGCTATTCTTATTATAATAAATAGCAAGCTATATCAAGACCCCTTCTTTATCTGCAAAGCACTAAATTGTAAAAAAAATATAATATATGTATTTAAACCCTTTCTATTCCAGACAAAAGGCCAAATTGTACAAAAGATATTCCTGTGTCCACCTTTAAAGAACACAATGGACTGCAAGCATGTTTAAAGGGTCTGAGATACAAAAGATTTCTTAGTACCATAATGAAGAAAAACACTTACAACTGAACTCAGAGGTAATGAAGAATTTTCACTAGGTTTTACTTCAGAACAGTCAGTATTAGAAGTTAATGTGTTCAGTCCATTTTCACTGTTCATCAAAGCACTTGAAGATTGCTTCATACTCCCACTTAGGTCTATGTTGGACTCCGACTGGGTATTCTTTTCAAGCACTCTGATATGTTTCTTTCTTGCTGTACCATGGTTTCCTGGAAAGATAAATATGAAGTTTTGAAATAGTTGTCCTGTATTGTTATGCAACAGAAGATTGTGGGTAACACCTGGCTGAGACTCTTGGAATGATCAGGGAAGCATGTAAGAAGAGAGAGGAGACTATGCTGTGGGATGTTCGAACGAAATACCGCGGCGCCAGACACTAAGAGCTAAGAAGGAACATGGGTGGTTCTTAGTCAGTAGAAGACTGACACTCCCTTCCGCTTCGCCCTGAGCGGAGATATTTGAAGTTTTCCAAAAAAAAAGGAGAAACAGTTTAAAATACTAAGCAGTAGCTGGAACAAGTCTGTTTATAATGACAATGAGAATATTCTACTGGTATTTCTCCATAAATGAATTTAATTGGTTACTTACTAACTTAAATATTACTACAAATATTAAATATTTACTTAGGTGAAAGTTGAACTATCATTAAGGACATATTTTTCTCTTAAAGACCAATTCCAGTATAAAGATAACTTCACGGATGTAATCCCTAAAGGGTAAGGCAGAGTATGTACCTACTAGAACACCTACATTTTGCCAGTTTTGTTTAAGCAACATGTAATAATATGGGGTGAGTCTATTGCCGTCAACTGGACACAAATCCAGACACTGTGGATGCTACTAAGATATTCCTAATGGAAAAGCCAATAATATGGTCAGTGGGTCGTCTTAGGGGCGAATACTTTATAAAGATAATAAAACCCAAACCTGGTAAATCTTCCAAAGCTGTAGTTTCAACAGAAGTCTCCAAGCCACTTGTTTCCACATAGCTTGCTGAGACATTTGATTTCTGCTTACTTTTGCAGGAGCAACCTGATATGCTCGAGGAGTTGCAGAGTTCGCACACATTTTGTTTGGAACTTTGTGATGTATTTTGTTTGGCTAAGCTGGAAAGGGAGAAACATCATTTACAAAATAGTAAAGAAATAGATAACTTGCAACATTAGATCTTTTATATAGCAACAAAAGAACTGTTTTAAAACTGCAATTGGTCTGAGCACCAAAAGACAGGTTGTTAACATTTCATAGTAATATAATATAACCTAAAACTGAAGCTCAACTTTAACATAAAAATTCATTGATATCCTTGTTGCACTGATTCTAAATTTAGCTTAGATAGGGTAGGAAACCAGCAAAACTTGCAAGTTATGTAGATTATTGTATGATAGTTACCTGATATTTTCAATGGAGGTATCTTGCAATTGTATTTTGTTTATATCTGCATTGTTTGCTAAGAACTTGACTACATCTAACAGATTGGTACACTGCACCAGCTTCTTCCTCAAAATAAGAGGTTTACATGTTTCAACTGAAAAAAGAAAGAAGAAAATAGTTACTTTAAGAAAGACATGCCATGGCTATAAGTGGGTGGTTCATAATAAGTTTTATCATCAAGTGTGTATCATGTGGCCTCACAGTTAGTTGATCAAAAGGCAATCAGCATAAAAAATACCATAATAGTATTTTAACTATTACAATCACTAGAGATCAGAATAAGTACACTTTATTTATTTTATTTAGTTTCCTAATTTTCAAGGTGATAAGTTTCATGAGGATAATACTTTCCTATAAATTCCGGAATGGTTTTTAAGCCCCAAAATAAAGCTGTTCTATTAGAGGGAGGTATTAGTCACATGTTACATACATACATACTTTGAAGGTAATAAACTCTACCCGTTCCAATCTATGATGAGCACCAATCAAAGAAAGGAATTCCCTCATTTGTAAACAACCTTATTTTATACTGGTCTAAAAGGTCACTTGACAAAGAAGGATACAAGCCTGCTAATTTTAAATGCTTTTAGGCTGTGTAGGGCAATAAGGTTTATTTCTTATGGTTTGTATGTTTAGCTATGGATTTGAGTGGTGGTGGTTGTTTAACTACAGGTTTTCAGTGAAGGATAGTTTGCTTTATATCAAAGACGAAAAGGTAGCATTGGTCCTATAACAAACTCTGATTTACTTCGTTTACATTTTCAGACAAAGAATATTCTATGCCAGCCCTTGATTTTGTGTTAGTAGTACTTTCTGCTATGACCCTCTGCCCCCTAAATATTGTTGGCATCAAACAGCAACATTCTAAAAAATCTTATAGGTTTTATGACATTGTGGATATAAACATTAATTCACATGATACAGCTTTAGCCATTGGGAAATGTTGTAATACTATTAAGTAATTTATTATATCTGTGACATGACTTAAATTGGAAACATGTTATTTAAATAGGGTCAAAAGCAGTAAAGCACACCATGATATCACGAGGGGAGGACATTCAACGGTTAAATAACAAAAAAAAATGAACACGGAGGGGGAGACCCCACGGTACCAACCATATATTTTTACAGCCCTATATTCTGCCAGAATATTTCTCAATGATGTCATAAATATCCTGTCATATTCGTTTCTGAGAGCGTCCACGTAAGGACTCGCTTGCAGAAACTCATCATAAGCAGTCATAAGCTGCTCCTCAGCAAGATATCCTAAAACACAAAACAAAGAACGTGATCATCAGTCATCCCGTCCGTTAATTGGGATTGCAGTGTTCCCGCCAAATAGACAACATACCAAGCACTAGTTTTGCCAAATCTTGTGAAGGAAATGGTGGTAACGTCATTTTTACACGAAATATAAACACTGCACTATCTATAAAGTGAAAACAACATTAAACTCAAGTTAATGGTTAACAAAATCACAAATTATAAACAGTGGAAATACTTGATCCAAATTCTTGCACAAACATAAAAACACAGTTGAAAAAACAACACTGACTGAATGAATAGAGTGAACGAATCCATGAACTACGATTTTTTTTTTTTTTTTGGAATTTTATGACCTGGTAACTGGACCTTTAGGTCAAATCTTATTTTATTAACGAACACTATCACTTCGTTTTTAAATTGTTTTAATAGTATTTTTAATGTATTTATATATCGGTTTGTAAGTATTTTTGTCTTTTAATAACTCTTCAAGTGGCGGCGGGCGGGATAAAGTATTGCACTTAATATTCACATCACTAAGTTCACTAGCCAACACTAATCTGTCAAGCAAGAAGTTTTGACAGTCAAATATAAGGCTGCATTCCGAATTACGCTGTAATCGATTTGAGCGTCCATAAACCCGTTCCGAAATGGCGTGAGCGCGATATTGATGTCCCTTGAATCGTCATAGATGACGTCATGACATGCGCCATCTTGCGATTACACCGACCATGCCCCAAATAAATATCACCGTGAGCGCTGTCAAAAATGACAGGTTGTGTTGAGTGTTGTTTACTATTTATATCTTGGCATTTTATGAAAAACACAGCAAAGAGTATAAGGTTCACAGGCTGGAGTCGCATAACCATGAGTATTCAAGTAAATATACTAGACGAGCCTAACGGGCGACGAATTTCTCTCATGCTCACATCAGAGCAATACGAGAGGGCTCAGACAGGTAAGTACTGGGTACATTTTAGCCCCTTTGCAGTTCTACCGACACTGCTCAAGCGATTGTGATGCAAATGTTTTGCTCATCACAACTGCTAAGCTGTCTGTTTGCAAAAGCTAGGTACCTCGTCTCGCCTCGTCTTTAAAGTGCATACAACCACTGTATTCTCTTCTGATCAATCAAAAATGTTTACAAAACTGGTACTTGCTGTTTACAGATACTGATTATGTACAGCAATTGGTGCATGACTTTGATGCAAATAGCCGCGAAACAGAGTCACTGCAAGACGACCCACTGACTGAACCAACAAATCAATATGGTAAGTTTTTTGTATCTGGTTATGTGCAGTACAGTAGCTGAATGTGTTTTGTATGCATAACATCATGTTGGCAACAGTTTATTTATGTGGTCACTCCTACTCTAATACTTAAATCTATTAAAAAACTCAGATAAAAGTGTTCTATGGTTTTGTCGTATTAGTATGTTGACAGTGCATTCTTTATGTACAAGAACTTGCTCTCAAATCCAATAAATAAAATGCTTTTGTAACTTTAAGTTATAAATTTTATTTAGTAGGTATACCTATATTTAAAATATCCTGTTTTATTCCAGTTTATGATTATGCGCCAAGTTTCATTCAAATCCATTCAGTAACAAAAATCTTGACAAACCATTATTATAGTTGTTGTCTAATGTAGTAGAAAGTACTTATTATTATTATTTTATTTCAGTAGATCAAGAGTCACCATCTCTATTCATATGGAACGAGGCATGCATTTTGTTGCTACTCACATTATATAGTGAGCATAGAGCAGATTTTGAAAAAATGCGTCATAAGATGGTATATGATATCATAGCAAGAAGAATGTGCGACTTAAAATATAATGTTAACGCTAACCAGTGCCAGTCAAAAATAAATAGTTTAAAAGCGAATGAATGAGTTATTTGGCTCAACTGGATGGGCTAATCCTGTAGCGCTGGCTTCAGAGTCAGGACCCACACCAAATGAAAACACTAGTCCACGACATATAGGACCAAAGAAAAGAAAATTTGATTACATATTAGAAGATTATAGAAAAGATATGAAGAAGTATAGGGAAGAAAGATCCAAACAAAAACAAGAAAATTTTAATAAATATATGCTACTTAAAGAGCAACAGCATAGGGAAAAAATGGAACTTTTGCAGTTGTTGTGTTTAAACAACAATAAGTAAATGTACGTGTTTTTATAGCTAGATTTTGTATTTGTTTTAAGATTTGATCAGTACCTTGTTTTAATTTAGTAATAGGTCCCTTTGTAATTTTTTATTAGATTTTAAGATTTGATCAGTACTTGTTTGTAGTAGATTTGAATATAAATACCTGTTAAAACCTGTGAATTTTATTAGTATAGGTCTACTTGTGATTTTTTATTAGATTTCATCAGCATCTGTTTGAAGTAGATTTGATTACCTGTTAAAACCTGTGAATTTTATTAGTGTTTAATTGCAAAGCTGTAAGTCTGTGATTTTACTTAATAGACAAGGAGTTAAATTACTGTTGAACTGTGTTTGACTTTGGTCTTAGCATAATTAATAATTAGGAGAATAATGTGGCCTGGAGCTCAAGCGGAGCACCTGAGGTTCAGTCTGACTAAACTGTGATTCTAATTGATTGTTAATAAAAATGTTTTATTACTTAACTGTTGAACATTATTTACATACCTACACATGGCGCAATAGTAACAAGTTCCCTTCTCATAACTTTTAAACACATGATTATGAATATTTAAAATTGCAAGAATGCTTATTTATTACCTCTAGCCAAAAATGAATTGCATATTTACCTATCAGTTGCATTATGTTATAAGTACTTAAAAAACTTATTCTTATAATGATATAGGGTGTTAAAAGTAAAACTACAAAATAGATAATACAATATTTAAATCAACATTTATTGAATTAATAGGTAATTTTAATTATACTGTCCTTATTATTAAATTATTGGACAATGTTTGTCGTTTGTGAATCCCTTCTTCTCTCCCGTTGATACTGTTTTTTTTTTTTTTTTTTAATAATATTCCACAACTATCACACAACGCCATCTAGTCCCAAGCTAAGCAGAGCTTGTGTTATGGGTACTAGACAACTGATAAACATACTTATATATTTCTAAATACATACATGTTATAGATAAATTACACCCAGACACAGAACAAATGATCGTGCTCATCACACAAACATTTGTCCTGGGTGGGAATTGAACCCACGACCTCCGGCATAGCGGTTAGGGTCACTAACCACTAGACCAACAGGCCAGTCAAGTGTTAACTGTCGTTAATAAGGCGCCCTCTTTGCACCACCCGTAAATGCCCTTCAACCGGGATCATGTCTCTCTGCAGTATACAAATATTATGAAGTACTGCTAGACCTAGTATGTACTCAGGTATTTTTTTTACTGTTACCATGGGTAAACAGTCCAGTATACTGCGCCAACGAGCTTTCCACAATCCAAATGCTCGCTCAATGGACATGCGTGCAGATGAAATACAAAAGTTGTAATTTTTTTGTCTAAGTGATAAATGTCCATTGTTTTTTAATGGAACCATAACGTTCCGGTGTATTCCGTATGCAGCATCGCCAATAATGTGGCTGTCACCTTCAAAATAGACCTCTGGGTTCTGAACAGGCGACAGCCTAAATACCCGAGCATCATGCACACTCCCTGCATAACCAGCAAAGACACTGGTGAACACCATGTCATGAGTACATACAGCCTGGAACAATGTATTAACATCATACTAATTACTATATTATTTGAATTGTAATTTTACTAGGTACATCATGAGAGCTATCCTTACTTGCACTTGGATTGAGTGGGTTCCTTTCCTGTTAATATAGGATTGTGCGTCCTCGGTTGGCGCATTTATTTTAATATGCGTACCATCAATGGCTCCCACTACCCTTGGGAATGCACTGTGACTCTCAAACTCTCTAGCCACTTCTCTTGCATGCACTCCTCTAGGCCATCTTATGAATTGGGGAGCAAGGGAGTGGAGAGCATGAGAAACGCGTCGTACACTTCTCAGGGCAGTGGCCAGGCCTACGTCAAATTTCTCACACACAGATCTGAAAAATGAAAAAATTCAAATTAATTGTTTTTAATAAAACTTGTATCCAGTAGCCAAAACACATTTTCTGACCTGTGTAACACCCTCACATTATGTGTAAGCATTGTACTTTTTTTTTGAAAATCACATTCTTTCATAGTGGTAAGTAAGTACCATTTTTTATAAAATAACTAGACAGGATGAAAAAAAATCAATTTTTACCTGTAACAATCTGGTGTAGCCATCATCCAAAGCGCAATAAGTAACTGTTTTTTAGCTTCTGTAGGTTTTCGTCCAAAAGTTATTCCAGTTTCCATTATTTTTGGACCTATTAATCCCAATATGTTGTCAAAAGTATCAGGAAACATTCTGTAAAACGAAAGTAACAACAAAGTTTTTTTTGTGGCATACATTGGTGGCATACCTACATTAAAATCCAAGACATAACAGCATACCTGAAATGAGTTTTAAACTCATGAACATTATATTTAACTATTGTTGCATCAATGTAATTTGAAATACGTGGTTTTTTTTTACGTGGTAAATCTTTGCCGGGAGCAAAACACGCTAATAAAAACACTTCGACGTCATCCTCTTCGTCACTGGACGAATCGTCGTTCTCTGGCTCAAAATCTGAGTTATCAGAGTCGATAAAGTCACCAACGTTACTTCCATTTCAAAAATAGGTCTTGTGGTTCTGTTGTTGTGAAAGATTTCGGTTTTGGGGTTATGTTTCTGTTATCGAGCGAGCACTGTGAACGCGCTCACGAGCGTTCCGAATTGATGACAGTTCTTAGCTGTCATAATCGTGATATCAAATCGGTACGCAAAATATAGATGTGAGCGCTGTGAGCGATTATTTTGTAATTCGGAATGCAGCCTAAGATGGTCCATGGTTCCTTCTTGGTAATCACAATGCGGGCATGTATTGCTTGTAATAATGCCAAGTCTAGCAAGGTGTGACGGAGCAGTATTATGGCCAAAGCGCAATCTATTTATCGTAGTGATAAAGTCTCGGCTGGCTTCATTCAATCTATTGTACCAGGGTCTAACAGGTAATCTTTCTTGTATACTTCCATACCATTTTCCTTTGATGTCTTGGTCTTTCTTCCACATTTCTAACCATAACTTACATATATTTTCATTAATGCATTGCAGGAAGTCAGTCATAGGAATGTCCATTGCATTTCTAACATCAATAGCATTACTACCTTCGTAGGCGGTTTTATCAACAACTTCATTGCCAGAGATACCTCGATGAGAAGGTACCCACAAGAATACAATCTTTATGTGCATAAGATAATATTGATAAATTATTTCTTTGATGAAATACAGAATATAATTTAACTTAAATGAAACTGTAAGGTTAGATAAGGCTTTTATCAAACTTAGTGAATCAGAAACAATCAAAAAGTATTTACAATTGCTAATTTGGCGAATATGTATTAATGCCTGATAAACCGCATATGCCTCTGCAGTGAATATAGTACATGTATTGTACAGAACAAAGCTTTGAGAGAATTTAGCATGTGGATCATATATAGCAGCACGTACATAATCACTCCCCTTACTGCCATCAGTGTAAATAACATGATAATTCTTATTATCTGCCAGAAACTGTAACATATCTGAGTTATTATTAATGGTATTTTGTAATTCTTCAACGGGATGTGAAATACACCGATAAGAGAAAGAGTAACATGGCCATGGGTACTGTTTTCTAATACTAGTAAAACTGTTTTCTGTTTCCAGAAATATTTTGGTCAATGTTGGGGATCTACCATTCAAGAGATCCTCTCCTGTTGTTAGAGGCCCAAGAGTTCTACTTACAGAAGGTACAATTTTGTTTATTATTTTTCTGTTATTTGCAGCAATTAATTTAAGACAGAATCTCTCAGCAAGTAGAATGCGTCTCAAAATTAAGGGCATAGTTTTAGTCTCCACTTCCATGGCCCTTATGGGAGTAGAGCACATTGCACCAGAAATTGTTCTCAAAGCCCTGTTCTGCAATAGATCTAGTTTATTTACATGAGTACTATTTATATACACTAGTGAACTATAATCAAAATGACTTCTAACTATACTTTTATACAAAATTGATAATATTTTCGGGTCTGCTCCCCATGAGACACCTGCAAGACATTTAATTACGTTTAAGCCTTTTAGAGCATTCCTTGATATGTATTTAATATGTTCCTCAAAAGTTAATTTTCTATCTATTACTATGCCTAAAAATTTCTTTGAATTTACTGGATTTATAGGTTCTCCGTTATAAACTACTTTTGAATTGGTGTTCTCATTTCCAAATATCATAACACTGCTTTTGGAGGGATTAATTTTTAAATGTAGCACATTATTGTAATAGTGAAATATTTGGGACAAGGCTCTGTTAATATTGTCAATTGCAATTTCTACATTATAATTACTACTGTGCAAAACAATATCATCAGCAAACTGCAGAATATCTACATTACTCACACATTCATAGCCTCATTGTCTGTGAACAGCATGGGTTTGTTAAACGACGCTCGACGAATACCAATCTCATGCTGTTCACAGACTTTTTATTCAAAAGCATGGACGAACAAGTTCAGGTTGACGCTGTGTATACGGATTTTCAGAAGGCTTTTGACAAGGTGGACCACAAACTGCTCCTAGATAAAATTGCTTACAACGGTATCCGTGGCAATTTATTGCGATGGTTCATGGCATACATATACAATAGATCGCAAAGGATAGTCATTAATGGTTTTCAGTCTAATTCAGTCATTGTCACCTCTGGGGTACCCCAGGGCTCAATTTTGGGGCCCTTACTCTTTATTTTGTTCATAAATGATATTAAGAAATGCTTCATTCATTCTCGATTTCTAATGTATGCCGATGACATTAAAATTTACAAGTCGTGCAAAGGCAGACAAGATTGTCTGCTACTGCAGGAGGACCTTGATAGACTCTCTCAATACTGTTCAAATAACAAACTCCATCTAAGTTTACCTAAATGCAATGCAATCACTTTCACAAAAAACAAAAACATTATAAAATTTGATTATAGTCTACACGGCATCTCTCTGCAGAGAGTTGACAATATCCGAGATCTTGGTGTCGCAATCGACTCTAAATTGCACTTCAGTCTTCACATTGATAACATTGTTAATAGGGCGTATCGTATGTTTGGTTTCGTCATGCGTTCTTCAAAAGACTTTAAAAGACCGTCTACGTTTTTACTTTTATATAAAGCTTTGGTCCGTTCTCAATTGGAATTCGCAGTACCTGTTTGGAGTCCTATTTTTGATATTTATATAAAAAGAATGGAAATGGTTCAAAAAAAATATTTATGTGCTATGCACTACAGATGTACTAAGTCTAAACTGCCATACACTCAATTATTAATACGGTATAAACTTCAAAGCTTGGAGTCAAGGCGCAGCCTACTGATGGTCATGATGCTTCATGGTCTATGTAATAACCGGTTCGACTGTCCAGAAATTACCAATAACCTATGTTACATTGTACCTAGAACAGTGATGCGTCGAGAGGCGCGCGTGCCTCGTCTATTCCACACCGTAAGGTGCAGAACTCACGCCGGTGCACGGGCGCCTCTCCGACGCATTGTAGATATATATAACACCCAGTTCATAGATTTAGATATTTTCGCACTAACGCACTTTAAGTTCAAGAAGATGGCTATTGATTCTTTAGATTCTTTATAATGTATGTTTTGTAGACATTATAGTTATTTAATTATTTTTGTTTTGCACCTAATAAGTTATAAGTACGAGTACTTCTTACTCCGCACGCATTAAATTAAAATTCATACCATTATTTCGCGGGCATTTTTGTGGGTTACACGTTTACCTAGTTCATAAGATATTCTGTAATACTTAAATGTAATGTGTAACTGTTTTATGTCCCAATAAAGTAAAATAAAAAATAAAATAAAAAAAAATTACTATTAACAAATTTACATATTTCACTTGTGTATATATTATAAAACAAAGGAGATAGTGTAGCACCCTGCATTGTACCCCTAGATGCACATTTTGGACCATGCAATGTATTATTATGTCTTACATAGAGTGTTCTATTATTCAAAAAATTATAAATCCATTTACATAGTTGGCCAGGCACACCTAACCTAGACATAACTTGTACAAGTATAGCTGGATCCAGACTGTCAAAAGCACCTTGAACATCTAGAAACACACAAACAGTGTGTAACTTTCTATCCTTTGCATGTTTCAGGTCTGAAATTAAGGAAGTGAAGCTGTCTGCACAACTTCGCCCTCGACGAAATCCATATTGTACATGTGGAATGAAGCCGTTAGATTCCATATACCAATCCAAACGATTTTTAATCATGTTTTCAAATATTTTACCTAGACATGAAGACAGTGATATTGGTCTATAAGAGCTGGCAAGCTCTGAAGGTTTATCTGGTTTGAGTATCGGAATGACACATTGTGTTTTCCATGATTGTGGAATACATTTACAATGCCAAAGTAAATTCAGAATATTAAGAAACATTTTTTGTGCTGATTCATCTAAATTTTTAATAGTACAATAGGGGAGATCATCTAAACCAGGTGTAGTGTCTTTCCGAGATAACAAACTCATTTTAAATTCAGACCATGTAAAAGGATCTAGCAAAAATTTTGAATTTCGATTATCATTATTTAATTCGAAAATATTGCCTAAACTATTAACATTATTTAGATTGCTGTTGTCTGATAATTTATCTAGAAATTGAGAAATAAACTCATCTTTATATGATTTATTGCCAGCTCTTATACCTTTAAACATTTTTAGAAGATTCCAAATCTTACTTATAGGAGTAGTTCTATTAAATGTGTTACATAAGTTATCCCAACCTATTCTTTTTTGTTCCGATATGGTTCTTTTTTTAAGTGCATCTTTTCTTTTATAATCTAAATAGTTCTCCATAGTAGGTTTACCTCTATATAGTTTCAATGCATTGTAAGAGGCAATTACACTTTTTTCACAAATGTCATTCCACCAAGGAGCTGGAGGTCTGCTTTTAAAATTATTTGGTTTATTAAATTTAGGAATTGTCATATCTTTTAAAGTACCCAATCGAGAACAAAAATCATTATAGCTTGAAATAGGATCATACAATTTTAGGACTAAATCATTGAATATTGTTTTAGAAATAGTTTTATACTTTTCCCAATCTGCTTTTTTATATATAAACCTATCAACAGGGGGATTAATATGATACTTATCTATATGAAGTGAAATCTCTGTTATTGTTGGGTAGTGATAGCTGCCCATGGCATCATCATGTACAGACCACTCGCATATTGATGCGAGGTTAGCACTAGTAAAGCTAACATCAATTGCAGACGGATTTCGTCTTGGGTTGTTAACAGTTGTAAAACTACCATCATTTAATATACATAAATCCAAGTCATCAATGATACTAAATAAATCATGACCTCTGCTCTTAGTGGATAGACAACCAAATGCAATGTGGTGTGCATTAAAGTCACCACTGACAAATATGGGCTTTGGAAGATCATTAACAATATTACGTAATCTATTGATCCGTATATGTCCACTAGAAGGAGGACAGTATACACAAAGAATAGTCAAGCTACCATGAACAGTAGATAAGGACAGAGCAACAGTTTGAATTTCTTCATAAAATCTAGTGTTTAAAACTTTGTACTTTAAATATGGCTTAATCAGTATTGCTACACCATTATGAGTATTTTTGGAATTTTTATTGTAAATATTATATCCAGGTATTCTAAAACTATTATCTTTAAACCATGTTTCGTTAAGTAAGCAAATGTCAATATTTTGTTTTTGTAAGAATTGGATCAATAAGGGTTTTTTACTATTAGCACTTTGAATGTTATACTGAGCAATACGTAGCTTAGACAATGTGTGACTTGGATCCATTACTTGAGATTTTTAAGTAGCGTTTCTTTAATACTATTTACGGTGGTAGGCGTATTATCTCCCTTATTACCCAGTTCCACCAACGTCTGTACCAGGGCCATAAGTACATCGTTGTTGGCAACTATTTGGGCTTTGATGTCTATTTTAGGAGGGAGATCTTTAGATTTATTAACATTATGTACAGTATTATTTACAGATGTAGACTTATTTACAGATGTATGTTTTTTTTTTTTTTTTTTTTTTTTTTTTTTACTTGCTTATCATGCAATCAGTCCCCTGACTATGAGCAGATGTGTTGCCAGATACAGTGTCGTGCAGAGTCTGTTCCCCATTGGGATTGACTCTTTGTGCTTGGTAGCTATTTATATGCTATCCAGGTTGAGGATTTTGCGTCTCTTTAGGCGATTCAGAGTGTCAGGAATAGTAAGCTGGAGCGCTAGTGGGTTTGTATGTCGTTGTAGACGTTTTTTGTAAGTTTTTGCGTTAGATCTTATTTCTTCTTTCACTGTGCTCAATTTTAGGTGAAGATGAACCTCTGAGTTCCTTATAAACCAGGGTGCATTGCTTATTTGCTTAAGTACCGAGTCTTCCGCTCTCTGTATTATTTTAATGTTGGAGTCGCAAGTGGAGCCCCACAGTTGGATGCCATATAGCCAGATAGGCTTCAGAACAGCCCCGTAAAGTAGAAGTTTATTGTCTATTGACAGTTTGCTGTTTCTACCAAGTAGCCAGTACAAACCCCGGTATCTTATGTTGAACGCGTCTCTCTTGGCTCTAATGTGGTCTCTCCAGGTCAACCTTCTGTCAAGGTGCATTCCCAAGTACCTGACGCAGTTCTGGTGCGGAAGTTGTTGTTCGCAGAGTTTGACTGGTGGACAGTTTTCTCGTCTTAGTGTAAATGTCACGTGGACCGATTTAGATGCGCTAACTCTAATCCTCCATTTTTTCATCCAGTTTTGGATTCTCGTGATCCCTTTCTGCAATGTTTTAGAGGCGGCTGCCGGATCTTTACTTGAGCTGAGTATTGCAGTGTCATCTGCGAAAGTTGCCACTGTTACCCCAGGACTCTGTGGTAAATCTGCTGTGAATATTGTATAGAGTATCGGGCCCAAAACAGAGCCCTGAGGCACACCGGCTAGTATCTCATGGAAGCATGATGTACTCTCGCCTTCTCGTACTTGGAAGAGTCTTCCCGACAGATAAGATTCCAGTATTACATAAAATTTGTGAGGAAGGAGTGATTTGATTTTGTATAGCAGACCTTTGTGCCACACCCTATCAAAGGCCTGCTGAACGTCTAGGAAAGCTGCTGAGCAGTACTCCTTTTTTTCTAGGGACGTCCTGATGACCTGGCATACTCTGTGGACTTGCTCGATTGTTGCGTGTTCTCTGCGAAATCCGAATTGGTGATCCGGGATTATGGAAGTTCCAGAGATTTCATTAAGTAACCTCTTCAGCAGAATCTTCTCGAATAATTTCGAGATTATTGGCAGCAAGCTTATAGGCCTATAAGAGGTGACTTCACTTGTCGGTTTACCTGGTTTGGGGACCATAATTATTTGGGATACCTTCCACAGACTAGGATAATGGCCAGTTCTTAAGACGCCGTTAAACAAGCAAGCGAGATAGATTACGGCTTTACGTGAAAGTTCTTTAAGTACCGTTTTGTCGATGAGGTCGTATCCCGGGGCCTTTTTGTCCTCTAATAGGTTGATTGTTTTCATCACCTCTCGTGGTGACGTCGCCTGTATTGGAGTATCGAGTTGTAGGTCTTGTTCGAGTACCTCGTCTATATCTAGCTCGTCACATTCCGGATCACGATGGTTGGGTGTAAATATGTTTGCCAGATGGTTTGCAAATGTGTTGGCTTTTTCTTGCGTTGTTCGGGCCCAGGAATTGTCGGAGGTTTTTATGGGTGGTTTAGGCACAACAGGTTTATTCGAATTGCTGCAGACCTTCCACAGAGAGTAGTTTGAGGAGCTGGTAGCTGTCAGCGACTCGATATGAGCAGCAGAAGTTGCGTTTGCGGCATCAGCTAGAGTATCTTTGAGCTCTCGAGTTGCTTTGTTAAAAGCTCTTTTATCCACCGGATGGCGGCTGTTGTGCCAGACCCTGCGCAACCGTCTCTTCTCGAGGATTTGTGCTCGGATTTGTTCGGGTACCACACTGTGTCGTACGTTATGGGTACTGGTTTCTGGCGTGCATCTCCAGCAGCTGTTTTGGATAGTGGTCGCAAACTTTTCAGCAGCAAACTCTACTTCCTCTTTTGTTTTAAGAGCAATTTGGATATTTAGATTGTCATCTACCAGTTCTCTGAAGGAGTCCCAATCGGTCTTTTTATTGTACAGGGTTGCACGTTTCTCGTATGTTAGAACAGTAGAACTAACGGTTAGGATGACCGGGATATGGTCGGACGAACCATCAAGACATGACTCTATGGTGAAGAATAGTCGTGAAAGTCCCTTCATGATAAAGAAATCCAGCACGTCTGGTCTCCTATTAGGATCGCTGGGCCAATATGTAGGTTCAGGAGTTGCAAAACAGTTAAGATGACCGTGATCTATGCTTTTTTTGAGTTCTCTTCCCCGAGTCGTGATGAGCCTGGATCCCCAGTGACAGTGTTTAGCGTTCCAGTCTCCACCAGAGATAAAGCGCCCTCCAAGAGTCTCGAAGTAATGGTTGAAGAGACCGTCACTAATTGTATGCCTAGGAGGACAATAAATCGAGGAGATGTTAAAATTCCCATCCTTGAGTTCGACCAGAACTGTTGTTGCCTGGATATGGTTAGTTTTATATGCCGGCTGTTCATGGTGCTTTATGGATGATTTGATGATGACAGCCGTGCCACCGTGGGCTGTTCCATCGGGATGGTTTGTTCTATACAAATTATAATTTTTAATCCTCAAGAGACTGCTGTCTGTGAGATGGGTTTCAGACACAAGAAGGATGTCCAGTTTGTGTAGATTTAACAGATGCTCCACTTCATTTTTATTAGGTGGCAGACCATTTATGTTCCAGGCAGCAATTTTTAAACAGTTCATTTTGTGAGTTTATTTAGCAAGGCAGTTATGAGACTCATCATGGTACTCATTTGTTGTAAGAGGAGATCAAATTGCTCAGACTGTTTTGTTATAAGACTTTCTAGTTTGCATATGTTCATTGGGAGCTCTGGAGTATCCGATATGTTGTTTTCGGTACTTTTGTTGGGGGATCTCGTTGCTTCTGCATATGTTTTCCATGCAGGAGTTTGTTTATTTCTGTTGTCGTAGGCTGGGTTCTTACGAGCTTCTGCTTGGGGTTTTGCTTGGTGTCGAAATTTATCTCCGCCACTAGTTCCTTGCTTGGAGGTTTTTCGTAGCAGGATTTCCTTGTACACTTCGCATCCTTTGTAGTTAGCCGGATGGGAACCGAGGCATAGGGCACACACAGCGGGAGTATTGCGATCAATTTTAGGGCATTCAGAGGTTTTATGTGGTTCTGCGCATTTGACGCAGCGATATGGTCTCAAACAGTAATTTTTAGAATGTCCATATTGTTGACAGCGTTGGCATTGAACTAGCACCTTTCTTTTCTTTGGGTCCTCGATTTGGACTGCTTGGTGGTAGATAATTTTTAAGTCTTTTACCTTTTTGTTGTTGGGACCAGGTGCTAGATTGACAAAGAACGTTGACGTCGGTTGCTTTTCTTGACCAAATTTAGCGTTTATAATTTCGCCCGCGACTGTATTACCGGTGTTTTCAATGGCTTCTTTGATTGATTCAAATGGTGTTGTATGGTGGAGATTTCTGATGACTATCCTGTAGCATCGTTGGTCCTTTCTATTAAAGGTATGGCCTATTAATCCATTCTCTCTAACCAAAGCCATAAGGGATTTATATACTTCAACATTATGGCTGGTTATCCTCAGTTGGTTGCGATTCACAACTTTGTATGTGAACTGAGTCTTCTCTGCCGCTGTCTCTAGCAATACAGTAAGTTTGTTAATATCTTCGATCCCATAGAGTATTATTGGTGGAGGCTTACTGGGTTTCTTTGCAGATGGTTGGTAGTCGGATTCTTCAGTCAAGTCTATGGATAGTAGACCTGTGAATCTGTTGGAAGTTTTGACTGTCGAGGGGGAAGGAGGACTGTTAGACATCTTTTTCCTCTTGGAGTTTCTGCTCTCAGGCACTCTTTGCCATGTTGGAGGACATGTCGGTGTGGGTTCGTCCTCTTTATCAGAATCCAAGGGTTGTTTTTCTAAGACAGAACTAGATCCGGTTTGATGGCTGTTCCCAAGGGATGCGGATCTTGGTCTTATAAACAATCCAGGGTGGAAGGCTTGCTGAACAAGCTTCTTACTGCAGCTGCTGCTGCTACTAGTGCTGCCAGACACATTTACCAACACAGAGGCCTGGTCGCCTACCCCTGTGCGGTCATCGGTAACCAATTTCTCACTTGCAGGCCCGGGTACCTGCAAGCGCCGGGTGCTAGCCGGATCGCAGCGCAAAACATTCTCATTATGCATACTCATTTTCATAGTGGATTGGGAGAATAGTGCAGTGCTTTCCCAGGGCATCACACATCAGGTTTTCGGGATGACGCCCTAGCCTTTGATGAACCAACATCCTTCCACAAGGCAGTGGTTACTTTAATTTCGGAGTATGTATCTCCTAGATCAACTGCCGTCACAGGGCTCTCGAGGTTGATCTCCCCGGGTCCGAGCTTTGATTTAAGTGGCGGCTCCTACTCGCCACTGTCATCCTCCGTCATTGGGTTTCGTGCCTTTTTGTAGAGAACTCCTCGCCATGAGTAATTCCCAGCACCCCTCAAGATGGACCGCCCAGCTGTCCGCGACTGCCAAAGCAGCTGGCCTCCATATCTGAAGGCCGCTTCGCTATCCGCAACCTGCGACGCGGTGGGTGGCATAGGGCAATGCCCCTGGGAATTTTCCCCAGAACCCACAACACAGATGTATGTACAGACTTATTTACAAACCTATTTACATTGTCAGTTGGTTTCATTTTTGGAGGTGGCAAAGGTGGAAATTCAATATTATCACTTGTGTGTTGTTTCGTCAATGTAGCACTTGCATAAGTAATCTTATTTTTCTTTTCTAAAATTTTATTTAACTTAATTGGACATAATCTAGAAATTGCAAGATGAGGCCCGCTGCAATTGCAACAGCAGATCTCTGTTGGTCTATCACATTCTTTATATAAATGTTCACCTCCACAAATGGAACATCTTTGTTTGCCATTGCATATCCTAGCAGAGTGGTTAAATTTAAAGCAACGGAAACATTGCTGTAATGGGGGTACATATTCAAAAACTCTGTATGAAAACAAATCATATTGTACATTGTCCGGAAGAATATTTGATAGAAAAGTAATGCTAACTGTTTGTAGTGGTACTCGCTCCTGTCCTACCTTCTTTGTGAATCTTCTTATAGCTATTATTTCATAAATTGATGATAATTTGGTGTATAGTTCTTTATTCGAAATGTTTGCTGGTACATATCTAATTATACCTGTTTTTTCTATTTGCGCAGCCGGAATAAATGCTTTCAAGCAATACTTGTTAAGAAAAGCGCTGTTGTTGATAAAGTTATTGGCCGTATTATACTGTTTAAATATTACTGCTATTTTATTTGCGTTTATTCTTTGTATAGCCGTCACTCCTTTTATTTCGCTGGAAAATATGTGATTGAGATAGATAGGACTTTTATTGCCTATTCTATCCTTATTGTTGGAAGCTTCAATAAACACTTTAAAGTCTACATAAGTGGCATTTTCTGGATATAGTCTTTTATAGTCAGGTTTTACATATGGTGAATAGTCAGAATGCTCACCGCCGCCGCCATCACCACAGTCTATCAAAGTCTCTTCGCCTCCGGGCTCAGGCCGGGGACGTTTATGTGAGGTGGGCGGGTTATCCCCGCCCCCCTCATTTCCCACCATTTTTATGGGTTTGTACACCTAGCACTATTGTTTTTACCTAACTTTTAAACAAAAAACTGTGAATATTTAATAAAAACGAAAATTGAAAAAAAATTTGACGCGCTCTTTTTTAAAGTTCCCGCCAGAATCCATGAACTACGAAGTCGTTCGTAGTAGTGGTGTTCAAAGTTGCTATAAGGCAATCACTTGCTTAATGCTTAATGATTTATATATTAAACACGTGATTTTGTATGCTTTATTAAAGCACGTTATTTTTAATCGCGTAGGCATATCATGATGCCACTCACCGCGCTTGCTTTAAGTCAAGTGACTTAAAGCAAGCGCGGTGAGTGGCAGCATGCATGAGTGCGATGTAAAAGCAATAAGCAAATAGCAACATGTGAGAGCCATGATAGCATTTGCTTTATGTTATGTGTATTAAGCACGGTGCTTTATTTTGCTATATGATATATTAACCACCACTAGTTCGTAGTACGTACGAACGCCTCTCTTGGATAGAGATGCACCCCATGTTCGTTCTGTTCTGTGCCTTCATGGTTCTGTGCACCCCATGAACTCTCCCTCAATGTTGCCAGCTCTTAAATTTGTCATCATCTGTCCCAACTTTACCGAACGCTGATATTTTGGAGCGTGGCATGGCATGAAGCGTCTGCTTATCGGATCTCAGCCACCCAGTTAATACACGACAATGGTACTCATGGGTAAGATTAGTTGTCACTTGTCAGTGACGACGTCTAGGTAATAAAATGAGAATCAAAATTTTAATCGAGGCAAGCTGTCGGAAACTCTGTCGTCTAATGCAGAGAAATCTATTTAAAATAAGGTCAGTGTTATTATTTTAATTTGATTAGATGCCCATGCATGCAACATCCCCATGGATACCAAATGTTTAGAACTATACAAATGCTATAAACCTTCAATACACAAGTTTTATTAAATTTATTTTCAAACTGGAACCTTTGTTTAATGTAACTAACTACTATATCCATTTTTGCAACTAGATCGATTCCTTCAAAACTGAAAAGAGGAAGCGCGGGTTCGCGAGAAGTGGAAAGAGTGGAAGTAAGCCTTTACTGAGCCTTTACTGGAGTGGGACAGAGCAGACTGGTAAAAAAACTAAACTTACAACAAACTATTTATGACTTACTAAAAATTTTAATAGTTGATTTTATTTATAATCGACTATTTTTAGTAATCTGACAGCTGAGTGATAACTGACATTGGCACTAAGTGTAACGCTAATTCGCCATATTTGCTATTGGAAGCCATTTTTCAATATCAGTTGTTAAATTTACGCGTTTGTAATTTTCTATTCTTTCATTGGGCCTAATTTAATATTTTTTTGAGCATTAATAGTGTCGTTTGTTTTTATTAACCATGAGTAACTCGGCATCAACACTTTCGCTATTCGCTTGTTCACGTTGTTTCTCCAGACACCCTTTCGAGGAATTATCAACTGGTGAACAACTTTGTAAGGTACGTACGTCACATTATTGAATTTAAAATATTGATCACTTAATTATTGACTATGTTTATTGTCTTTTTTTGTTGGGAACGGGAATTACGAGTGTGCGTCATACTTTACTGTTATTTTGACGTCAGAAAGTGACGCGTTTGTTGTGTGATATTTCAGGAATGTCGCGGATCATTCCCAGTCGTCAAGTGCACGTACTGCCGCTCCGAGTTCCAACAAACAAGGTCAGTGCCAGCTGCCAAGGCATGAAAGAACTGCGTATTATGGTGTAGGTTTTAATTCAAAATAACTCAATATAACATAACTTTCCCTTTGAGACAAGTAACATACACACTTATCATTTCAATCAGCTGACATAGCAACATACTTATTTAATTTCCTTTGTGCTCCACCCCTAAGACGACCCACTGACCCCAGTTTCAAATCTACCAATTCTGTCAATCATCCATCATCATTAAAAAAGAATGCTTATTTGTTTTTATTTTTATCACTATCAATATTACAATAAAAATTAATAACTAAGTTTCACTTTATTTTTGTAGCAAGTCGAACACTTCATCAATCTGTAAGAAGTGTGAAGCCAATGTTAAGGCCTACGGCAAGCCAACAGCATGTGAATATTGCAACATCATAGCTGCATTTATTGGTAAGCTTGTTATTCTACATCTGCTTTGTTCTTTTCACTATGGGGAATTTTTGTGCATGGCTTGATGTAAATAAATACTATTTTGCCTCTTTCTCGACTTATTAGTTAAACGATGAATAAAAAGTAAATTGAAAAGAATAATATTCGAATAAAATGATACAATCGAACCTCATACAAACAAGCTAGTGTACAAATCTCATTTACACATTTTCAGTCTCAAGTAGGGATCATTCCCACTAGTTCCACTGCACAGTTCTACAACAGAACTATTGGGATTTTTTTCCCCAGGTCTATGATTCAAAGGGGTATGAAATTGTAAAACTAGTGGGAACAAAAAGTCAATGGAACTTTTTGTTCCCACTTGTAAAAAAAGGATAGGTAGTAAAGTCCCACTAACTACCAGGAGAACAGAAGTAGAAAGGAGGTATTGGAATCTTTTAATCAAATCTAAATTATTCCTTTTAATACCATGCACTTTTTTTTGTTGGAGACAGGAAACCAGGATAGTAAAGTCCCACAAACTACCAGGAGGCCAGAATGGTGAATTATTAGTGTCACCATTGCATACTGAATGTTATTAGAAATCTCATTAAATAATCAAATCTATATACATTTCTATTAACATGCAGTGTGCAATGGTGACTCTACTACTTCTCCTATCTTCAACAAATAAAAAAGTGCATGGTGTTAGAAAGGAATAATTTAGATTTGATTAAAAGATTTCAATACCTCCTTCCTACTTCTGTTCTCCTGGTAGTTTGTGGGACTTTACTACCTATCCTTGCTTTTTCATCTCAAAAAAAAAATGTTTTCAATACTACCTCCTGCCTACTTCTATTCTCCTGGTACTTTGTGCTGTAGTTGTACCCTAAACTGTGTGATAGAACGAAGGCGAAACTTGAGTTCTGCTGGTTTTACGATTTTGTAACACCCTTATATCGTAGAACTAGTGGGAATGATCTTCTAGTGGAGTATCTTTCATTGTAATTTTTTCTTAAACCCTTATGTATATCTTTATTTAAGCTAATCATATTATTCAAAATTTTCTCATACCCATGAACATTGCAGTATCTCCAAGGAGATTAGTAGATCATACCAGTATAAACTTCAGACTGAAAGTGTGGGAATGCCCCGCACCCATAAAACTGTACCAAGTAGATATTGCAGAATATGTTTTTATTACAGTTTGAAAACTATGTACTGACACTCCATTAAAATTAGGTAATAAATGCCAACGGTGTGCTAACTCGGAGCGCAAGTACGGGCCAGCTGTCACTTGCGAGCAGTGCAAACAACGCTGCGCTTTTGACCGCAACGATGATACTAAAAAGGTATTAAATTCAAAAAAGTGTGTATAATTAAGTACCGTTAGAAAACTGACAGCTTAAACCTTATTGAAATTGGTCAAAAATTATTGAACATGTGGGTTTGTTGCATTTTTAATGTTGTATTTTCATCGTTAGCTGCTTTACAGATAATAGGTGGTGCCTCTTCCCTCTAAAGCGGGTAACATGTTACCTGTTTTTTTTTTGTTTTAAATATGCAAAATAAAAAGTCGGGAAAATATAAATGATACCCCCAAAGTTGATCTGCGAAATGCAAATTGAAAATAACTTTTTTGAGTGAAAATAAGAACATATCAATTATCACAAATATCTCAATTAAATTGAATGCCACATTCTCATTCAGCATTGAACTGCAATAAGTCCAGTTTAGTCATTTATGTAAACTACATCACATACTTAGAGCTAGATTGTTTGAGTATTGACCTAGAAGTTTCCTGATTGCATTCAAGGTTAGTTGGGTGAACAATGATGCAATAAAAAGAGTTTTAATGTTTTGCAACTTGGCCTCATTTCACATGACTTGGACTTGTTCAGGTTATTTTACTCATTGTACACTTTTTCAAATTGTAACTGTAGGTCCTAACAATCCATAATTAAACAATTCAGAATCAGAAAAGAGTGTAGGTACCTACAGGTATAAGATGGTATACATAGATTAATGAGATCGGCTACAGTCTACCTTATGGTGTGCAAATTATTACATTGGTTAAAATATTACTGCAAACTATACAATGTCAACAAAACAAATTAGAAATTATTGCAAATGATTACCTACCTAAATTAAAATATGAATAATAACTAAATAATGAAAACGAAACAGAAAATTAAAGTCAAGTCATTAATATTGTTACTTGGTACACTCGAATAAGCTAATTAGCCCGCCTCACTATTCCCAAACCACTGTAACTTCTGTAAGCCAGAATCAACAGTGGCGACCACAAGAAAAGCGCCGAGACAATAAAGCTCGACGAAGTCCCAGAGAAATGATTTGACTGTCTTGGATCCCGCAACGAAATTAATCAGAAAAGAATAGCGGAGGAAAAGAAAAAACAGAAATTTCCACTTTCCTCCATATCAGCAGGAGACAGAAAAGAACAAGGCCATTAGGCACACAGGGACGTATACAACTGGAATAAGCCCAGTTGCCTAGCACCACGGATATTGTTGTCGAATAAGCTAATTAGTATACAGCCAACTAACTTGCATTTACTTTACAAAATTTTATTGCAATCAATATTTTTAGCGTCCTAGAATTATAAAAAACTCGACCTGTATACTTATTAGCTTGTTCGACTGTACAATAAGTCTTACATGGTCAAATTTGCAATTAATCATAATCAGGATAATTATAAATTCGTATCATTTAATTTCGTACCATAGAGATCTATGCTTTGGAATGGGCAACTGCAGTACTTGCCCAAATTTTAGGCCTTGTGTCTGGCACTATAACTACGTTTAATTTTTGTATTTGTTTCAACAATTCAAAAGTGCCTGTATCTGTGCTAGTTGAAATAAATACTTTGATTTTGAAAAATTTAATATTGGGAATAGTTAAGAATACATCCAAGAGTGTATAACAAGCAATCTTTACGGGTAGGTTTTCCTTGTTCATGATACATCATCATTTCACTGCACTTATACCAATTTCGTTAATTTAGGTATAAGGTTTTCCTTATTCTAAAAGGCTAAACACTGGTTCACAGTTGAACTGTGATATCAACTATGATTCTTAGTATTTTATCAAGCTGGATTCGCCATTTACTGGTCCCTTTGTGCAACAATAAAATACTACACAGGATGTTAGTTATGCTGACTATAATTTAGTAGATGTAATGGATAACTTTGTAAAAAGGGAATTCCCTATCACATAGAGGTCTTACAGTCTTATCATTGTAATAGGACTATTACAATGACATTTAAAAATTTCAGATAGTGTATCATGAATTCATGACAAGGATTATTAAAAAATATACAAATATTAATACCTATATTGGTTTACGTCTACCACAGTGGGGACGTTACGTAATATACGAGTACACATTGTAATATTCCGTCAAAGGTTATAGGGAATAGAAAACTTTTATTTTTGTACTGCTTCCTTTTCATCATGTTTTACAAAGAAATCAGAGGAAAATGTATAATTATGTTACAGGGTTTGGTTGTTGGTAGGCAGGTAGTACTCGAATTCAACTTATACTTCATGTTTTCCTCATTCATCTGATGCTAGATGGATGTATTTCTAATTATAATCCCTACTTTTGCGCCAGCTGGATTAAATATTGAATCTAGTACTGCATAACGGGTTGTTGAATGTAATTTGAAAAAATAGATTCCTTTAGGCTATGATAAAATGCATTAATTAAGGGAAGCGATGGTGAAGCGAACAAACTCAGCCTTAAGTCTTGTGGGGTGACGAGAATCTGGTTGATTTCAACGCCACGAAACCAAATGTGTGTCTGTTCACCGCCATCCATTCAGTCTGTTTCCTACTTTCCGGAGTGCATCTGTACAAGTAACCGACAGTCTCGAGCTTCTTGGCACGAAGTTGAGCGCGATTATGAACTTCGGCGCCTACATTGAGTCGAATGCTCAAACTGCGCCAAAAACGGTGGGTATCCTAAACATGGTTAAGCGATAATTCAAGCCTGAACAGTTTTCAATCCTATATAAAGCTTAAGTCAAATACCAACTTGCCTCTGTAGAGCGCGATTGGTGACGATAAGTTGGTGGAAAAGCTATAAAGCCTGGCCCACCGCCGCAAAGTTGCATGTCTGTCGTTCTTCTACAGACTGTACTTCTGAGAGTTAAAAAGGCTATCAATAACGTTTAATTAACGTGCAAGTAGCTTTCAAATTTCTTCCCCATTCTTCTCGAGTCGATGATTCAGATTTTGACAGCTTTGTCGTCTGCTTCAATGCTACTGTGAAGCCACACACAGGATATGCCACACCTCCACTCTTGCCCGTCGTGCGCAACTAACTGCACACTCCAGGATTTGAATGAGGCCAACGACATAGCTGTCGTCCCCATTCACCCCCGAATAACCCCCGACCAATATATAACGTGAAAATATTCACTATTTGTTTGATAACGAAATGGTAGAGCCTCGGAAGCACATTACAGATTTCACAACTGGGATTGACACAACTTGTATCTTTGGCTTTGTCCATGAGTACTTGGACAGATTTGTGGCATTTTCATAAATTACTGGTTTTGAGAAATTGTATCAAATCTCTATTATTTTTTTTTTTTTAATATATTTTATTATTATTATTATTTTTTTTTTTTTGATGACATGGTTGGCGCAGCGGTTCAAGCAATAGACTGCTGCGCTGCGTGTCGCGGGTTCGATCCCCGCACGGAACAAATATTTGTATGGCCTACAGATAGTTGTTCCGGGTCTGGGTATTTGTGTATGTGAGTTTAAATGTCTGTGAACGCACCCACGATACAGGAGAAATTCCTAGTGTGGGGCAACGTTATATAAAAAGGAAGGAAGGATTATTTTCCCAATCTATGGTAAGGATTTCTTAGGATTTGTTACTTAACCACTGAGCAATTGTTCTTTTTTTATTAATTTATTCAAAATCTGTTTAACAATAAAATATAAAAAGTAGGTATGCCAAACTGCATAACAGTTTGTCGGCAGTTATTCTCTTTTCACATTCTGGAAAACTACCTACTCTACTTAGCTTATAATTATGAGACAAGTACCTGAGTGGTCCTCACGTGATCTGATCAATAGAATGCCTGGACTTAAAAAACTCACTGTGAGGGCTTTGTCGTTTATTCTAAAAGTAGTTCTTTGATGTGTCGAGCCTTTGTAATAATGTACTTACATAAATAAATATTGTTTAGAAGTAGAACCTCCTTGTTTATCCGGTTTTGTAAGGTTTACAACAAATGTACGGTGGCAATCAAAAAGGTTACTAGAGGTAAAGTACTTAAATTATTGATGGTTGTAGATTTTGCTTAAAATCTTTTTTTTTTAAAGAAAAACGTATAACATATTTTTTTTTGCTTTCTGTAGTTATCAAAACGACGCTCATGCTTTAAAATAATATTCTCAATTTGTATGAGTTAAAAATTCACACCGGATTTTAAGCAACTTGCATAACTGCTCGAAACTTGAAACACAGCTCAAAGGTGTCAGAAATACAGTACAAAGGAATTAAAATAATAACTTTTTCTTCCAATTGTTACAATATATCCAATCATGTAACACGATAGTTCCATATCCACAGAGTTATGATTGAGTTATATTTGAAGAAAAGAATGCAAAATCAACCGATTTAAGTTAAAATAATAACTTCCGCTCAGGTAGATTCTTTGGTTAAGCCGTAATAGCCTAGGTTGGCCCCAAAACATACGGATTTTCTTACGTGCCTCGGAAAGCACAGCGGCCATATAAAGATCGTTGCCAGTCTCTACAGCGGCGTGAAAGTCAGACAACCAGTCTTACCAAAGGGTGTCGTATTACCCAGTACTAACTGCGTTGTGGAGGTCAAATAGGCAGTCGTTCCATGTAAAATATTGTCATTCAGCTGCATCCGTTTAGACTAAAAGCCGACACCAACATTGTTAGTACAAAGCTTGGCAGATGATGCAATAACTTCAAATAATGGACGCAATTCCATGTGCTTTTGCATATAATCCAGTCTCACGACATGAGAGGATCAAATATAAATATCTTTTAGTATTTCCATCCAGCATAGTTTCGCTATTCTAGGCAAAAAAAACCATCAATCTATGTTTCTTTATTCAATTTGCTACTTGACAACTTTTAAAAATTCAAGAAAATTTTAGTTATTTCAAAGAACTAACAAAAATAACATGATATTATGTGAAAAAAGAAATAAAATCGATAACGAAATGGAGTAGCTACATGCTTTAGAAGTTTTTAGTGGGGATACTTTATTAAGTACTATTGTAACTTACTGGGGCTGCCTCAGTTTATGTATGACACAGTGTTATGTGATGAAATAAATATTTTTGTATTTTTTTTTGTACTTTATATCCTTGTCGCGCGAAACTGCCATTTGTACTACGTAACTATGGTGGTATGACATATGACGTCACATTTCTGTCGCGCCATCTTTGTCTAGCAAGTAGTTTAAAATCAGTTCATTTTTTGATCGATTTTATTAGTTTTTTCACACATCGTGTTATTTCTGTTAGTTCTTTGAAATAACATAACATTTTCGTGATTTTTTAACAGAAGTCCATCAGCCAATTGCTAAAAATCTTTAGAAATACTTGAAAGATTTTTTTTTCAATTCATTAATAGAAAACTTTTTTCTTTTAAGTATTTTGTAAATGCAATTATTTTTTATAAACGTCATGTGCTAGTTTAGTTTTTCTTTATGCTATATGCCAACGTGTTTTTTTTCGCAATACCATCTACAGTAAAAAAAATGATTAATATTGTTGCAGGTGGATGGAAAACTATTATGTTGGCTATGCACCCAGTCCCTCAAAAGGGCACTGGCTAGAACCAAGCAGCATCTATCTGTGGACAAACATAAGCACAGGGGACACAAGTAAGTTGTTGTCAAAATAACCTTTTTTTTTTTTCAAAGGTGACACTCGGCTAGTAGTGGTTTACAACATTTGTGATCATACGAAACACTTAAGAATATGTTCATTATTAATAATTTCACCCATTCGATGATGCTGGTGATGAAATAATGGGTCATTCATCATCAGCCTGCAGCAATCAACTCTGCATATACACCTCTTGAGTCGCACGCCACTCTACTCGATTCTTGGCAACTCTCATCCAGTTGCTACCAGCCACCCTGCGAAGATCGTCGCTTCACCTAGCCTGAGAGTTTCCCATCTTGTCAGCTAGACTAATAGACTATTACTTTCTGTTAGCTGCCCCAAGATCCGCCGGGAATAGTTGTACGATTTAGATTAACGCCGCCGCGCCACCCGGGGAAATTCCTTTCATGCAGCTCATTGGCCTATTCTAAACCTCTTCTCCATTTTGCAGGTCTAGGCCTGGTCACAAAGAGAAGCGTAAGTCCGACATGATGAAGTCAATGAACTCCAATGACTCCCTCAATGATTCACAGCCGTCGGAGAAGAAATCTAAGATGAATCCGTTGCAAGGTAAACATTATTCTATATGCCCTTCCCAATAATGATATATTGATTTTAGCAGCCCGTGGTGACACAAAGGTATACATTGCCAGTATAACATGGACTCGAATAATATAGATTTACCATACAATGAAAAATAATTAAAAGAATAAACTATAATATAATGAGAGATCCGCATAAACTGAAAACATAGCGTAAACCCGACTACTGAGTGAATATTCCTGGGTTCGATTCCCACGTTTGAAGATTGATCGGGTTCAGTCTTCGGAATTCTCAGAAGCAGTTATAGTAGATTTGAAGTTTGCGATATGATAAACGTGCATTCAAAACGCTTACTCAGTTCCTGCGATTCCGGTCGTGTCCGATTGCCATCGCATTGGAATAACAATGATGTCAGTAAGGAAAGAAATAGAACTTGTGTTTGCAAACACTTGTGCAGTAACATCTCTCGCATCGATGCCAAGTCGCCACTGCCATTCGCTGCTAAGACCGGAATTCATTCAGAAGAACTTGTATTATTGTTACTTCAATTGCACTTAAAAATATATGCATTGCAATGTACGGGTGTTTTGTCGTTCGACGTGAGCGCTGGTCAGCGTTTCATGTGTTTTGTGTTATGGAATGGCAAAAGTGCAAAGCAGCTCAGGACTTAGAAACTTCTAAGGGGATACGTCGCTGTGAGCATCCTTTGGACAACGCAAAGCGTCACACCAAACGTGCCACTGTAAGTGTAACGTAATTAGAGCTTATAATATAATCGGCTACATGACATACAGGACTTCGCTGTGCAAGAGGGAGCGGGCCCATTGTGCGTTGGTAAAAGCTTCGACCTCTATTAACACTTTCGTCGCCAAGCACCCAGCCTCCGAAAATCAAATCAAATCAAACCATTTATTTGCATAGAATGTAGGTAGAATACAATAATGTTGTTATAAAAATATAGTGAGCCGGGTACATTCTGCCTGAGTTTTGGCATGCAAAATTTAACAAATAAATTAATAATGTCACTATCAATAATATTGTGAGTTATCAAATAATAATAAAAAAGGAGTACAATTCTAAATGCATATTTTAACAAGTCCTATGAAGTATATTTTAATAATGTCAATAATATTAGATTGCTGAAATGTCACAAACTAAAAATAACAATATATTAATAATTGCTGTATCAAAAGTAAAATAAGATTGTGAATAAATTTATGAAATAATGAAAAAAATAATTACAAATAAATCATTTTATATTAAGTCTAGAGATATTAAAAAATGTCAATACTTTTAATTCTGTTGAAATGTCAATACTTAAAAATCTGTTGAAATGTCTTTCAGAGGGTCATTCAAAAAATCACATAACGAATAATAACATTTATGTATCAAAAAAGTCTTGAGTTTATTTTTATATTGATGAAGAGTGGAATTTTTAATGCAGTCTGGTAGTTAATAAAATCCGAGTCGTCGCTATACTAGTATAGGTGTACCTATAGGTGACTTGTGGTTTTTTTTTGTAGGGTTGGAAATTATCAAATGAGTCCTCCCGCTCTGGGCTGAGCGGTAGAAAGTGTCAGACTTCTACTGACTAAAAACCCCCCATGTTCCTTCTTAGCCCTTTGTGTCGAGACCGCGGTATCTCTTTCGAACAACCCGCAGCCCTGAGATGACTTGTACTCACACGGCATACAAATAAAAATAAATAAATTGAACTTGGCAGCGAAAGTGTTAAATATTGACTTTAAATAACCTTGAAATTCTATTTCCTTTCTGCTCTTGTCGTCTTATTTGACGATAATAAAGTGAGAAAGCAATGAAGTTTCATGGTCATTTCAGTTTAGTACATAGGTCATTGTTTTCTTAGAAAGGTGTGTGGTGAAATCACTGGGATTATCCCTTCTGTATTGAATTATATGGTTGATAAATAGTACAAAAGGGTGGGTGTTTCTCTGCTATTTGGAAAATCGTCCATACAAGACTGTCCTAAGGAAATTTTATTATATGTTGAGAATTTTTGTTAACAAAATGAAGCTCAATAGTAAGTAAATATTACCTTGAAAAAAAGTTATGCATAAAGATGCTTACTGTTATGTTTAATGTATTTGGATATTATTTATTCAAAAATATTTGTAACAAGATTTATAAAGTTTTACAACCTGAAATTAGCTTGGGACAGCGATTTTCTATTTAGTGGAGATTGGCCCGTAACCTAAAAAAACATTGGCAATAAAAAAATACTGAATAAATCAGTAACGACAAAAGCAAAATTAAAAAACTCAGGCTGTAAACAAACAAAAGAAAAATCTTCTAATTTTCTTGTTTTTTTCTTCTTAGTTATATTTCGCTCCATAGGTGAACTGGACCCAAACAGTTCTGACCATGTAGTAGCGATGACGCAGCTGAAGGAGACTATTGCGAGTCTACAGAAGAAGGTTCAACAGAAGGATAATGAATTACTTTCCAAAGATAAACTGGTACGTATTCGTGAAATCTTACTCTTAGCCATAGATTTCGCGAAAGCACTTACTTCGCGAGCCCGGCTTAAAAGTATTTTATATATAACTAGCTATTGCCCGCAGCTTCGCCCGCGTGGATGTCGAAAAATATCCCAACAAACTTTCATCCCCTATTTAATTCCGAAGGAAGGATTGAATTTAAAAAAAAACTGAGAATCACTCTATCCATTGATGAAAACAGCGGTATATCGCCAACAGATAGACAGACAGACGCGGCGGAGAAGTTTTAGAATAATAAGAATAAATATCCTTGGACATTTCACACAACGCCATCTAGTCCCAAGCTAAGCAACCTAATGCTTGTGTTATGGTAACGAGATGGCTGATAAACTACTTATATACATTTTTTTTTTTTGTAAATACATACATATTATAGATAGAAAAACACCCAGACTCGGAACAAATACTTGTAGGTCGTACAAATATTTGTTCCGTGCGGGAATCGAACCCGCGACATGCTGCGCAGCAGTCAATCGCTTAACCACTGCGCCAACCGTGTCGTCAACTTTGTTTTTATAATAATATATGTAGCGACGAAGTTAATTTGTTTAAAACATCAATGTTACAACATTTTAACTCAAGAACAAGAAGACATTTAAAGATCAAAAACGTAGTCTTATTTAACTTCACTGTATCATACTAAATAATGCTTATAACTTTATAATAAGTATTCGAAAAATGAAATTTTGTCATTTTGACACTTTTTGTACCTTGTCGACAAAAGCATCAAGCTTATAAAGTCGGAGCTGCAACCAAAAAAAACCACGTGTCTGGGTTGTGCACTAATTTATCGCGATGGTGTTCTGGCCAGAATTAATTTCTGCATCGTTTCTTATGACTCTTTCATTAAGCTAGTCTTATCCAGGCTCAATCAATGCATCCCTTCCTCATTTCAGATCACGGAGCTAAAAGCCCAACACCTAAACAGCACACAGGACCTACGGAATGAAATGAAAAACAAGGATCGCCTCAACGAGACAAAGTTCGGCCTCATGAACAGCAAAATACAGAACCTTCTAAAAGAGGTTGCAACACTGAGCAAGTCAGCTAAAAAAAACAATAAAAATACAAAAATAGCGCTAGCTAACACAGAAAACAGCGGCAGCGGTACAGACAGCCCAAGCACCAACTAGAACAATTTAAACCCTAATCTAAATCCATTCATTTTAGGAATCTTACTCAAAAACAATGGAAACTATTTTCCTCTTATTTTTTTACTCTACAAATGGTTTTATTTGTAGATTTTTTATATGATAAGCGTAAGTAGGTTTCAATTTGACGACATGTTAGTTTTTAATTTATTATGCAACATTTAAAGTTTTTACCGTTTTTATCTTAAAGTGCATTAATAATGTTAACTTATCCAGTAGCATCATAATGTCATATACTATTGTTACGTGTATAAACTGATGCGGGTTTAAAAGGTATTAAGTCTACGACTACTCAGTTATCAAAGAGATCATATTTGGAGATAATTTTTTGTATAATTTTTCATTTGTATTCTCCATCTAAACTGAACAGCTTAGCAATGATTTATCAACCGTATCATAATCGTTAATAGGAAATTACATAGATTAGAATAGTGCACAACCTAATTCTTAGGTTATTTTTCTGTTTATAAGAAGTTAAATCTAATCTGTACCTTTTTTTTATTTTTGTATCAATTCAATCTCCGTTATATTTTTTTAAGTAGTTGTACAGTCTTGTGACAATGAATGTAGTGTATACCTAATAGGTAGATCAGTTTGTATTAAAACATACAAAAATAAGTTATTGGCATAAGTATAGTGAACATGAATAAATGAAAATGGTGTAAACTAAAAAAAAAAGTGTGTCGAATTAAATTATTGTAATTATTTTAGTCCGATGAAAGGAAAGACGTCGAAATGAGGATTCTGTTAGGTTTTAGCAAATCAATTCTTTCTTGAATGATAATGACCTCTTTTTCTACTGGTGCGTTCATATTGCCACAGCGATTAAATACTTGTTGATAAACAGTCCACGGAATTTTAAAGAGCATCATGTTAACCAATGTGTGTGCTTATTACCCTTATGTGATCAAACTCCGGACTGAATATAATGTTTCATATCAATGTTAACAATAATTATGTTTTACGAGTATAGTGTTCGATTCGTATTAGATTTCATGTATCTGTGTGAATAATGTAGAACAAAAGTCATAAAAAAAATAGAAACAAATGATTGCCACAGACTTGCTATACACAAATACATTATTATTTTGTGAACCTCTACAGTTATACAGGTAAATATAATTTAGAACAATATGCAACAGCTACTAGAATTTTGTTATGTTGAGACTTGTTGATAGTTAAATTAAAATCGAGTTTCGCTTGAACTCTAAAAAGCAGCAAAGACACGAATTGTTATTTTAAAAAGAAAAATCACAAACTAAATAGCTGTAAGTAGTAAAGATATAATTTTGTTTCCAACCATTTCGATGTGATTATTATTGCGTGTTTTTAAACGAACTTAAAGTTTTACCACGTGACGCACAATTATGACAAATAAGTAATTCAAAATCGAACTACAATTTGATGTTATAATATCTGTGAATCGGTTTGTCTCGAAAAGGTACAGTCGACAATAGACATAATGTATGCAGACACGAGTTATAAGTAAGTGATTTTTAATCTATGTTGATTACTTATGTTTCAGTGTGTCTACATACTAAACTCTTTTACCGTATCATACGGTCAAAAAGCTTAAAATATGGCTGCTCATATGTAAGGTACATACGACTAAGTCCTTTTTTTCTACTGGGAACGACCACATTCAAATTTTTTCGAGATCGCTCCGCTCGCTTGCTTTTGCATCCTGCAGGGGCCCCATTATTTCTCAAGAACACAGAGCTTCCATTAAGTTAAAGATCCTTGTATATGGTCTACGTATGAGCAGCCATAGAACATTTCACGCGTGCTTACACTAGTGTCTCATATTGTATGTGTAAAGCACTAATGAAAAAACATTAAAGAACTTAAATGCTACACGGCTGTTATGTTCACAAGTATGTAAATTAAACCATTAAATGACTTAAAACTTATCTAGTTTAATAAAACGAAGTATTTAAGTATTTGGAAAAATAAATTAACTGTCAGTAATTTGTTAATGACTATGACCGTAATGTAAACTGAAACATCAATACATGTATTGTCCATTTATTGTAAAGTGTCACGTGAGTGTAAAGTTAAGAATAGATAGGCGTGCATTCGGAAAGTTGGCAACATTGTTTTCAAACATTTCGGTGTTTCGATGAAATTATAGATATGATTACTAAGTACATTATTAAATATTGGTAAGTATAAGCAATAATAACACTAGGTCAGGCGTTGTAACAGTTTGGTTTTGAGGTCCGAAGATAGGCATTTGGAAAGTTTTCAAGAGCCTTTTTTGCACCTACAACTGAAAAACTTTAATTTATTCTCAGGCAAGTTTGGCCCAAAGACATATACCTAAGCATACATGTAATAAAATACAATAAATAAATAAAAGCTGTCACGATAAAAGTACTTACAGTTCATACTCGATACTTAGTTTAAAACACAAAGCGATAATTCTAAATTTACAATCTAAACAACAAAATATTTGACAGCAATTTGCGAAGTTACTTACCGAATGCATCCTCTTAAACTTAATACTATACCATCGAGATCGAAAATGTTAGTATTGTAAAAAACAAATTTCTTATTGCTGTGGAACAAATATTCCAATAGAATTATGACCTGAAAAAATTAAGCATACTTATTAGTGAAGATGAACGAAATAAAGTGTAAAAGAATATTGTTTTATTTTATTTTTAGTTAGTATTAGTTCAAACTGAAATAAGTTAGCGCACAGAATGACTCCTACCCCTTTTTTTTTTTTTTTGGGGGTGGGAAATCATCAAATGACCTATTCCGCTCTGGGATGAACGGAAGGGAACGCTCCCTTCCGCTGATTTCCACTGATTAATAACCACCCATGTTCCTTCTTTCCGGCTCCTGACACAAAGGGCTCTCTTTCGAACAACCGGCAGGCGTCGGCCCCTGCAATGTTGCTGTCATCTCTTTGAGGCGCGCGTAGAACACGAACGTGCCGCCGACACGGCCTGTCGTCGTCATAAGACGGACGGACGTTGAGCAAGCTACTCACCGTCAACAGGCCCGTGATTTTCGTTATATCAAATCAATAATAATTGACGAAGATAAAACGCGTCAAGGATTTGAGTGGGGGTTTGTGACGTCACTAACCGCTAAAAATGTCGTACTCATGTCTTAGAATATGACGTCACACGAGTTTTCAAAGCACTGTATCGTCTTCATTGTTTGTCTGTGTGAAAAAAAAATACTTTCTGGAAATCTGACGGACTCGTTACATTCCATAAGTGTTTTAGGTATACATTAATATTACAAAGAGGAAAGATTTGTGCCTATTTTTGTGTGTATGTTTGATGATGATGATTTGAAAAAATCTTTCACCATATGAAGCTACATTCACCCTGAGTAACAAAGGCTACTTTTTAATTTTTTATCCTTGTGTTCCCACGAGAACGAGAAATACGCGGGTGAAACCGCGTGACGTCCGTTAGTGTGTGTATAAAATAAACAAAAAATAAAATGCTAATGGGCTTACCACACGCACATGCTTCACCAGCACCACAGTCTTGCCTGCGCGATTACACAGTGTACCATTACCAACCACACGCGAGATGCACTGTGTGCACTGTGTAATCGCGTAGGCAAGACTGGTGCTTGACTAGCGTGTGGCAGGCCCATAAAATATTCAATTTTAGTATCAATTATTACTTACTAATGTAAATATTTGTATGCCGTGTCTAGCGGTGGATATGTCGAAAACCATAACATTAAATATGTAACAACTTTGTGAATACCGTATCATACGACCTTTAAGTCTTTGGTCTTTGTCTATGTGTAATCCGCTAGGGGGCGCTACAGTTAATATTTTCCGTGTAAGTATGTCAGTTTGACTGTTTTTTGATGCAGTTTTCTGTAATGGCTTTGATGTTTATGTGGGATAGATATAAATCGTATGAATTCTTTAAAACGTTTAAAATAGAAGCACAATTCAACATTTTGAAAAAAACCCACGACCGACAATAAAAAAGAGTTAGGTAGGTAACTAAATAATTTTTACGAATATTGGATAACCTGCAAAGATTATGATCCACCTAACTGTTCCCCGATTGCAATAAAAAAATTAGTTTCGATACCTATCTAACTATTGACTTGAGTCGGGGTATTTTGGTAAAAAATATTTTCTTAACTCTTTTTTACAGTCGTGGGTTTGTTCAAAATATTTAATTTTTCTTTTTTTAAGTATTTTCGTTCAGATCTTTCCTTCCTTGTGCAGATATTATGCCTTATTTGGCTATAGTCCAAAACCCAAACCTCACTAGCTGCTGGGCTGTTATATTGAATGAGGAAGCTGGGATGACATCACCCTAATTAAACACACTAAACAACTCATAACGAAGTTTTTGTGGCAGTTAAATTAAGACTAGGAACTTTGATTGCAGCTTTTATGTCTTAAATTTTGGCATAGGTAGAATTATTCTACCACACATGAGGAAACTGGAGTTAATATTACATATATGCGCATTAATTATTTTATTTTGTAAAACGATACTAAAGATTAAATTAGCAGTTAAAATTATTTATTTTGACGGCTAATTTACGCTTGGCTGTTTGTCCTACTATGGGATCGGACAAAAAAAAACTAATTAGTCCGTCAGATAGATTTCCAAAAAATATTGGACACGCATTTTTTCTTTTTTCACATAAACAAAAAATGAAGACAATACAATGCTTCGAAAACTCGTAAACTCTTTAAAAAATGTCACATGTTAGTACATTTTTTACCTACAAATGACGTCACAACCACCCGACTCATGATCTTTGACGGGTCTTATCTTCGTAAATTTTTATTAATTTGATAAAACAAAAAACACGTATCCAATATTTTTCGATAATCTACCTGACGGACTATCTAGAATCATATTTTTTTGACTCAGTCCGAACTCCTATTGTGGCGGGCAATTTTTTTAAAAAGGTGTAATTTTGACGGTAGCGTCGCACAGTGATCAGTTCCTTAAAGTTAGGGTCTCATAATTATTTTTGGTCAATGCTGTAATGTGTCGAAATTTCGATAATTTATATTATTTTTCAGACTTGAGGGTTAGTGTTGTACATTATTCTACAACATCAATATTATGCAGACAGCAGTTAAATATATATGTCCTTTCAAAGTTGTCTCGAATGCAAAATTATTGTATCAAGACTGATTTATCGATATTTTGCGGTTCTATTCAAGTTATGGTAACTAAATATTCAGAGAACACTGTAAATTGAAAAAAAGGGTGCCATAAGGGAAGGCTTGTACTTCCGCTCCTGGGCAGAGCGAAAGGGAGTGTAAGACTTCTACTGACTAAAAACCACCCATGTTCATAAACACAATTTATTTCTAAATTAGGGGCATAATAAGGAGCATATTGCTGCCGCCACAATAATTGTCAAGTTGTAAAAACGAATTTTGGGTGTATAGATCGTCTTTTACAAATTACGCTCATAAAAATGTCAAATAATAGTACATTGTTATCCAAGGGGTGAAAGTTACTTATTTACTCCCGAGACGGGGTTTGGCGCCCGTAACGTAGTGAGGGCGCTAATAGTTCGAGGGACTAAAACTAAATAAGTAATTTACCCGGGCTAAACACTGTTTTCATTACGAATACGAGGAAAGTAAAAAAAAGAACAAAAATTATTAGTTAAAGAAAAAAATAGTGTTGATCGAATTGTCGCTTTCCCGCTTATTTTTTTTTGTCATCTTGTCTTCCAGCTATACAGCCAGTATTTTTCAGGTTCATCATTAAAAAAACGGCAAACTGCCGCACTCAGAGAGCTTTAATGATTACTTAGCCCATCACTTAGTAATGGTTTTGACAGTTCTCCATACAAAAATATGTCAAACCTTTACTAAGTGACGGCTTAAGTAATCATTAACTTTCTCTGAGTACGGCAGAAAGATTATTTTAGAGAAATAGTTAAAACTAAATTATATTAAAGTCATAATATATAATTGTATTCTTAAGTTACTTTAATGTTATTTTAATTTTAAATCGCACTGTAATTTAGTGGCTGTATAAAAAGTTGGAACATGGTTCAATAAAAATGTGAAAATAGACAGTTTCTTTTAATGGTTTGAAAGAAAGAAAGAAAAAGTATTTATTGGTTTCGCACAGGACAGAACAAATTGACAAAAAAAAACGCAGCTGTCAGTTGAAAGCGATTCTCCCTAGAGCTAAAAGTAGTACTTTCAACTCGCTCCGCAGCCATGTTATGACCTACTTTCAGAGCATGAGTAATGAAAAATATTTATTGTGGTATACGACCTACACATTGTAAAAAAAATATATAAATAGCTAATCTAACTATCCTTTACTCCCAATAAACGCTACCATGGTGGCAGACGCGGTTCTTAATGTTTCTTACCGCTATTAATAAAATCTGCCACATGAGCAAATCATATTGATTTTTTGCTCGCCAGCTCCCTAGCTACTCGAATCAGAGCTAAATAATGTTAGGGCACGCCACGATAGTGGCGGTAAGACCCCTCTTTGAGGAGTGGCTAGAGAGGCGCCACGGCGCCCTCACCTTCCGTCTGACGCAGGTCCTCACCGGACACGGTTGTTTTGGGAGGTACCTGCACCGAATCAGGCGGGAGGAAACGCCCGGATGCTACCATTGTGAGGATCGGCCGGAGGACACGGCCATCGTAGACGCGGGCCTGTGGACGGTGAGTGATGGGCTAGCTCGCCGTCCGTCCGTCTTACGACGACGACAGACCGTGTCGACGGCGCGTTCGTGTTCCACGCGCGCCTCAAAGAAATGTCAGCAACATGGGAGGGGTTCGCAAGGGCCGACGCCCGTCGGGGCTGCGGGTTGTACACAAGTTGTGTTACCGCGGTCTCGACACATAGGACTAAGAAGGAACATGGGTGGTTTTTAGTCAGTAGAAGTCGGACACTCCCTTTCGCTCTGCCCAAGAGTGGGAGGGGTTAATTGATGATTTTCCACCCGCCAAAAAAAAAAAAAGAAAGCTAAATAATGTTGCTCTTTTCGCAATCTCTTTAATGTTTTCGACTTTGTCAACATCAACTTTATTTTTCCATTTCCATTTCCATTTTAACGTTAAAATGTGGTTTAAAAACCTAAAAATAATCGAAAAGAGTGACGCCGTTTTGACATAAAATCCGAATGTAAAAACGAAGTTTGACTTTCTCAGAGGTTTATGAAGCTAATGATCCAAATGTAGCATTTAGGGCGTTTGCTGATATTTTTAGCTGGTTTCAGAGACGGATGACAGGCAGGATACGGTTGCGTTCGGAAATAAGTTTTTGTTTTCAAAATTTTGTGTGACGTTGCAGAGTCAAATTAATGTTTTGTCAAATTGATAAAAAAAAATGGAAACTAAACACCACCTCTTTACACTCAACTCAACAGCAGCCCGTTGCCGATAAAAAAAAACTGGTAATAAAGCCCTACAGTATGAATAAATTCACGAGTGTGAAATACGCTGGATTTCTAAAGGTATCACGATTCCTTGTCATATATAGGTTCCTGTATGCCTATTCTCAGTTTTTGTGCTGTAGTAACTGAAGGTAGGAAGATGTAGGTTTCGAAACAGCGTCAGTTTCCCATGCTAAAAACAGTATTGTGATTCCTATCACACTAATATTATAAAGGCGAAAGTTTGTGAGTGTGTATGTTTGTTACTTCTTCACGTCTAAACGGCTGGAGCGATTTAAATAAAATTTGGTATGGAGTTAGCTGACACCTTGGATTAACACATAGGATAGTTTTTATCCCGATTTTATTTTCCCGTTGGATAGTTTTCGAGTTGTAGCAAGCAATGCCGCTGGCAACAGCTAGTTTGGCATAAACCACACTTGTGGTGCTGCTGACTGTACGAAAATAGTGACAAATGATTTACGAAAAAGAATTTAGTGAGATTTACAGACAATGGACTACAGATTTAAGTAAATGTACGACTAGGATTTTGACTGCTAATTTAAACATGGCGATTTGTCCTAATTGTGGCGGACATTATTTTACAATAGGTGTAGGTACCTACCTAATTTTGACAGTGGCGTCAGTAAGTCAGTGACATGATTACAATGCTAAAGAAAACATGTTTGGTAATGAATGCTAACAAAGATATCTTTTATTAGAGTAAACGACACGTTCCGCTCGTAAATAGTTAACGCGATGTCCATATATTCAGTCACTCATTCATATTATCGGTAATGTTATACATCCTGCGAAGCTGAGGATTTCGAAAAACAAGAAAAAAGTTGCAACATACCTACTGAAAAATATATGACTGTTGTAACGTATTTCTGTAGAATGATAGTGAGCATACAGGTCGCGACACGTAAGATGAACGCTGGTCAAGCTGCGCATTAGGCTATTTTCCGGTCTATTTGGTGGTATGAGGTAGGAGGGGGGGGGGGGGGAATTAAGTTTGTTTATGTTTCAAACATACTTTTTTTGTTAATATTTTAAAGTTTAAAAATGTTACTGTATAAAACAGTAAAAAATAAAAAATGTTTTAAACCTTTAAATGTTTTTTAACGACAGCTCATTAAAAGTTACTGCTTTGAACGTTAGGCTCATATTTTACTGTTGAATGCAGTAGGTACAGTGTCATGTTTTATATTTTTCAGTGTACGAAAAGCTATTTCAAAAATAAAACAATAGGCCTAGTAGAACACCCCCCCCCCCGCCTTCCCCTCATCGTTGGCGCTCTGCTGCAAATAAAAAAATAAACAACTGACACACATCTAAAACACACTCTATTAAAGTATAAATAAATTCACGAGTGTGAAATCTATTTCACACTCGTGAATTTATTTATACTTTACAGGTTCAGAATTTCAGAATGCAGTCTACTGCATTCTGAAATTCAATTTAATAGTAACAGATAGTACCAGTGCAATAAGACTCAATTTTCTAGCTACAATAACGGTGCAATAAGTTATCGGTAGCAGTCTCTAGCCCATGTAGCGCCAGTGTGCAAATATAACCCTAGCGCCCCCTACCTAGTAATTACACGGTCAAAATGGAATGGGTACAAAGGACAAGTAACAGCAAATCAAGTTATTACAAACTGTCAAAGCCCAATCTGTGGCGTAGCGTGAATTGTTGCTGCTGGGAGCCAACCCATAATTGGCCGCCCCTTCTATTTTCAGCATCACTCAAGAAAAGTAACAAAACCACCAAATACTTTTTTATTCTTTGAAAATGTAACACATTATTTTAATGTAATATTTTTTTAACAGGTATAATTTCATACAATGTCAGTAGTAGTGTATTATGATTTGCCGTTCCGATAATCTACAAAAACGGTGGTCGAGCTCAAAAATTTTTGGCACATCGGATAAATGAGATGAGATGATTCTATTTCAACAATTCATACATAGAAATAGATTATTTTTATAACACTGAACTAAAGTGCCATCATCATACTTAAACTCAGTGCGTGCTTCGTCCATATTATGATCCATATTCTGATCCATATTCTGATTCATATTAAGATCCATATTATGATTCATGTTAGAATTCATATTATGATCCATATTTTAAGCCATAATTATGATCCACATTAAGTTCATTTCACACAACTCGTCTTTCACACGTCTTGAGTCGCGCTTTCCGAAACATCATCATAACTGCTTATGGACACTCAATAACAAAACGGGCTTTAAATTTAGTCATTCATTCAATTAGCATACTAGCATTCGTTCTAATTTATAGACATAGTCCATTGCTTCTTTGAAGTTACGTTGTTAATTTGCATATCCAGGCATATAGTTGGCAATCATAATTACATGTCAGACACGTTCAATAGTATAGTCGCTAAACGAAGCGCGGCTCGTGACCGGAGTAGTGGCAGCACCAACACTCGTTCAACTTCGTGCGACGGAGCCTAGCTTGTGGAGGGGCTCTATGGCGAGGCACACTTGCCTCTGACAACGGAACCTCCAGCCTAAGAACTGTCCTACGTTTCGTTTGGCTATAAATTATTGTGACGTAGTTGTTACATTTTGCACAAATTAAAACATAATAACTAATTTAATTATAAAAACACTGCAACATTCCATTGTTTATTTCATCCAACTGTCAAGGAATCGCAGAGGCAGACTAATATAATAACAACCACAGATAAAATATAATAACCACAGATAATAAGTTGTAGTGCTGTGATAAACCTTACTAAAATGCGTGAACGACGTATATTGCGCGCGCGCATCACTACAATTGAGCAGAGCGACCAATAGCCGTTCGTTCCGCAGAGATGTCATTACGGCGAGCGTCGGTGACACAGCACACTGCAAATTCGGTCTCCGGCGTAGGCGTGCGTTCCTAGCGGGCGCGCGCCTGAGCCCATTACGAGCCTACCTCTCGCCATCATTCGGGCTTAATGTTTTACCATCCATCTTAATTTTACTCTGCCATCGAGTATTTAAACTCAGTGTCTCCATAACCCCCATACTGGGTAAGTTTTGAACAGCATAAACATGTGTGTATTTTGTGTTCATAATTTTTATAGGTTATCTTAGCATGTATGCCTATTTTTCTCCGACTTTATGCTACGCTATAACTATCATGTATTTAAACCTTAAGGCCTTCAGCTCAATGCATTTTGGCTTTTCGTGCTTCACACTCAAAATGTGCTATCATGCCTTATTTTCACTCTTCCCATATGTAAACTCCGTCTGATTGTGACAATTCACCAAAACCTTCATTAGTGCACTATTTTTGCTACTCGCTCTGCTTAGCTTGGTGTCACAATCAGCGGAGGTGACCTTTTGTCCACCTCTTGACAAGCTGGACGTTACGTTCCAGGGTCCCAGGTTCCTGCTGGAGGAACACTTTACACTCCAAAGTTCCGGTTAGAACTTACGGCAGCACTTTCGCTACACTACGCGGCTGGTTCCGTCGTGCGTGCGAAAAACGGGCCAGCATCGGACTTCCCACCTGTTGGCCATACTTGCCACGTGGGCCGAGCCGGGCCGACGTAAAGAAGAGCTGGCCATCACCCCTACGCATCCAGCCTGGCACCTCGCTGCGGTCATCGCCACGCCGGCTATCAGGGCAGTACAGTATCCCACAAGGGGACCTTAGGAGTTTGTGTCCGTAGACCTTCCCACACCCATTTTTAAATTTCAAATATATTTTTAGGTAGACTGGTTGCGTGGTCTTATTTATAATAACCTGCCCCACGCACCCCTTTTCCGTCTCATTATTATTGTGGTTATTGTGCTAAGTGGTAATTTCAAGTACTTCGTTAGTTAAAAACAGTGTATCGCACCCAGTGAGTTTTCTTTGCACGAAGCGGACGGAATAAATCTTGACGACCCGACATCAGAATTAGGATGAAATCGTGCTAATGAAACAATACGCGGGGACAGTGAGAATAACAATCAGTGGCGGTTATTTTAGTAAAACAATACGCGGGGGCAGTGAGAATAACAATCAGTGGTGGTTATTTTTACCCTACTGCGGCGAAGCCCAAAAGGAGGGTTATTTTAAACGCAAAACAAAAAAATGCACGATTATGAAGATTATGTCTAGACATGGTCTGGACCTTAAAATAGACTATAACCTTGAGTTTGTTTCGGCTGTTTCTTCTCAGAGTAGTCAGGTACGAAACACCGGCACAACTAGTGTTAGAAAAAAATTACTTGTGAAAGTGTTTGTAAAAACCTATTTGCAAAATGCATTGAAGAATTTGACAATAGGGATGTGTCCTGACTTAAAAAATATGATTGTTGTAAGATTGTCAGTTAAATTACCGATAAATATTGGATACGTCCTTTTTATCAAATTATAAAAAAAATACGAAGATAAAATGCGTCAAAGATGATGAGGAAAAAAAATTGCAAAAATGTAGTACACGACATTCGAAGCACTTTATACAGTGCAATAAGTGTCCAATATTTTCTGGAAATCCGGCTGACGGACTAATTGTGTATATTACGATCCATATTATAATTCATATTATGATCCATATTGTGATCCATATCATGATTCATATTATTATCCAAAACATGATTCATATTATAATTATTTCATATTATGATCCATATAATTATTCATATTATAATCCATATTATGATTCATATCATGATTCATATTATGATCCATTTTATGATCCGTATAATGATCCATATCATGATTCATATTATGATCCATATTAAGGTTAACATGACCTTTAGAAGTTGGATTTTCCACATAACTCGTCTTCACACGTCTTGAGTCGCCCTTTCCGAAAGCAAACTGGCCTACGCAACAAGCTAACATCACCATCTGCTTAAGTACAATAAGGTACTCGATAACAAAGCGGGCTCGATAACAAAACGTAACTTCTAAGAAGCAAGGCTATGTAGTGTGCGGGACTATGTGTATGTGTGGCTTCTTAGAAGTTACGTTGTTAATTTGCAGTTATCAATCATATCTACCTAGGTATAATTTATTTCTTATTTACTTGCGTCGACACCCTTGCGTCATCCCATCTTCCTAGCACGGCGAGGTCCTCAAACGGCGCAAATCTGTCCGTCCGTTTGGGGTTGAAACACTGGGGCCTTGGGGTCCGAGTGCTCACCTAATATTTAAGAAAATTGCCAAGCGGTTGGTCGACTCTTCACCAGAGGGCTGGCCTATTCTTTGGCCAAAGAATCAGCATTGCCATCCAACGTGGAAATGCTGCCAGCCTTCTGGGCACTTTTTCTGTTGACAGCAATGTAGACGAATTTTGTGACGCCCTGGGGGCCAATTCTCGATTTTCGCCATTTCTCTCGAGTTCGAGATCGTAAGTCTATCTCTATGTCTATTAAAAATATCTCTATCTCTACCAAAAAATGTCGAATCGAGCAGAATTCCGTATTCTCAGTCAAAATAGAAATAAATGTCACGAAAATGTCGAGTCGAGTGAAGATAATGTTACCATTATGAAGAATCGCACGTTCTGTTTTAGGTAGCTATGAGTTAATGAATGATTTTGTTTTAAAACGCTGACTAAACCTACTTATTTAAGTATAAAACGAAACGTTTAGTGTGTTTCAAGATTTTCGTATGCTCTTCGTGAAATAAAGAAAACAAATTGACAGTTGACTGTCTGTCAGTGTCAGAATTTGCGCCTTTTTGCGGTTCCTTCAAAACTTTTGTTATGTTTACATGTACTGTGTTTACATCATTATTGGGTGCTGTTTTACATTTTAAAAGTTTTATTTTAACATGGAGGGGGAAAATCAAACAAGGCAAGAGCACAAATCAAAGAGTATAAATCAAATTTCCAGTAGGTATGAGATGCCAAGCCGTATTTTATTTAAAAATTAAAGAAAAGAAAACACAGTGTACAATCCAAAACTCAACGAATTCACTCAGAAATGACGTATCTCTACAATCGACATGACATCTCTACTGCTCAGAAGCACTCGACATGAATTCTAACGTTAGCCTTCGACAAATGTCGAATTCGACATCCCCAGAATAGCAACTTTTAAAATTTGTCGAAAAAATGATGTCATTAGAAATTTTTGTCGAGTTCGACACCATCTCTAAAATCGAGAATTGGCCCCCTGTAATTCTTCTCTTTTTGATACTTGTATTATATATTTTATTATAAATTTAGTTCTGTAAAATGTAATTTGTAAATAAATATTTATTAGCAAAAAAAATATTTTAATGATGAAGGATATGAATTCTAACGATTCTAACATTGTTATGTTATGTTTTGTTGTTTTTTTAGCCCTGGCTCCGTGACCTCCGAATTAACAAATGGGAATCGAACCCATTTATTTATTTTCAACTTTATTTCAATGTGCGCAATGTTGAGTGTAGTGACAATTTAACGGATGTTCTGCGTGTTAGTTATCCCTTAACGCTTTAACTAAAACTGATCCTAACTTACAGATCTCAGCTTATCTAAATTATGACTAACCTAACCTAACTCATTGACTCAGCCTAACTCATTGACCTTAACTTACTGACTTAGTTAACTTACTGATACAAACTAACAAACAAACTGACAAGGCAAGTGGACCCACCACTTTTAAAAGTTATAAGAATATAATTACTAAGTCAAGTTGGCAAAACCGCCCCAGGGCAGCGGCTTATAGTAAGGAAGGTAGGTACCTACGCCACTTCTTGGTTGTCCTTATTCTTACAACTTAGTCACAATGACAATAGCAATGATGTGATCTGATAAACCTGACCTGACGATTCCGCTTAGCTGCGCTCTCTGCCGCCCCCTGAAACGTGCCGGCTGCCGCCCGGGGGCCATGGAATAAATGAAATAATTATTCACCACGCGGGCCAGTGCGGGTTGGTATAATATGTCACATGGCTGACTCCATAATAGCGAGTGGCGATTGTCGCCCCTAGGACCGATGTAAGACGCCGACAACCGACGCCCGCGCGCCCGGGTACAACGCACACCCTGCACTATAAAGACGCCTCTGATCGGTAGTTTTGTGTATGCGCCTTAAGGAGATTTTGCGGCCGTTACGGCGATTGTTGCGGTAGTTAGTTGTACAACTACCGCAACAATCGCCGTAACGGAAATGTATATTAATTAAAATGTTGCCAATCTTTCTCAAAATACTAGGTGGACACTACGACCCCATGAACCCAGTGTTTTATCTCCAAGCGGCGCATACACAAAACTACCGATAATTTATTGCACCGTATATGGATTAATAAAAGGAATAAATATGTAGGCAGGTATCTCATTAAAATAGTTATGAGTTAAGCGGAATATTTTAAATTACTAGGGTAGTGCTAAATGCGCTATAAGTACATACCTCTTAGTTATTTATGATGTTTTTTATTAGATTACGCATGAGATCCTATTTCGGTTCCTGTGTAGGTAAGTGTGATCGCATTTAGATTCCTTCAATTGTGAATTTTCTAATGACGGATTGATTGATTGAATGCAGGGTCAATCAAGAGAACCGACAAGGCGACAACTCAACACTTGTTAGTGTACCTAGGTAAGTACTTACAATTAAAATAAATCAACCTTGTTGATTAGCTTATAGACAAAGGAGTATTTACACAATTTTTTTTTGGGGCTCTGGCCAGTGCCCACTTACCCGAATCACCCCGAACGCTGCGAATCCCGTAAGAAAAGTAGCGTCATCTGCCTAATCTTTTCTCTACTCTGTTGGGGTCGGCTTCTAGTCTGACCGGATGCAGCTGAATATGTACCTATCGGAATCCAGTCAGCCCCAACAAACAAACTAAGCTTATAAAATTATGGCTATAAGGTAAAAACTCTCTCTATACTAGTTTTATAAGAGCATTTCTTATGTCAATGTTCCTTGTGGCACATTGTTAGAAGATTTGGCTAATATTACCTTCATTCTTATAATTTGGCTGGGTAAACGTTAATAAATCCAATTAATACGGCAATGAATGTCCATGTATTACGCACTCCTATCAAGATCGGAGACTCTACACTCGAAGGTGTAGACGAATAACTCTATGTGAAAGAGGTCAATCGTCGAATCCGACTTGGCTGGGCAGCGTTCGGGAACTTGCGCGGTATCTTCTCGTTCAATTTACCACAGTGTCTTAAGACGAAAGTCGATAACCAGTGTGTGTAGTGATTACATACGGGACCGAAACGTGGTCGCTCACAATGGGCGCATCAGAAAATTCAAAGTCACCCAAAGAGCAATGGATAGGGCTATGTTCGGAGTCTCAAGGGAACCAAGGTTACCAGCATAGCCCGAAGAATGGCCAAACTTAAGTGGCAGGGCACTTCAGGGCAGGGCACATTGCTCGCAGAACGGATGGCCGATGTGGCCGGAAAGTTCTGGAGTGGCGACCACGAACTGGAACACGTTGCGTTGGAAGGCCTCCCACTAGCTGGACCGATGACCTGGTGAAGGTTGCGGGGACGCACGGGACCGGTCAATGTGGCGGCACCTGGAGGGGGGGGGGGGGCCTTGTCCAGCAGTGAACGTCTTTTGGCTGAAATGATACTGATGAAGTAGACTTTAGAGTTTACGAATAATAGTCGAAATGCAATTTTTTATGTTATTTTGTTTTATTATTACAATAAAAATCGTCGTTCGTAGGTAGGGTATAGCATAGGATAGGCAGGGAGGTTAATCAGGCCCACATATTTTGATGGGCAACTACGGAACCCTACATTGTGCGTGGCTCGACATGCACTTGGACGGTTTTTTTCTCGCAATGTCGAGGGCTCTTGATACTCAAAAGCCCCGTATGATTGAAACGGCTGATGTTAGCTACGCCTCTACTTGTTTTGTAGAGCATGTAACAAAAGAAATTAGCCTAATGGTGCGATCACACTTGGGCGCTAGCCCGAATTGTCCATGAAATTCAAACAAACGACCAAAGTGTAATTCCCCGTCTTCACACAAATTTGTTCGATATCAGGTTGCGACTTTTCTTAGACTAGGTACTTGCATAAATGTATCGGGAATTCGAGCGCTCCTCTCCCTGACCCTCGCTCGAGTCAGCTAGCGTGGCTGGTCGCCTGCAGTTCTAAATCAGCCCCTAAATAATGATACCACTTAGATCCCGCCAGTCTGGGTCTGGGTGCCCACAGGAAAGTCCTGTGAGATGACATTCACAAAAATAAAATCGAAGAGCAGTCTTTCGAGCACCCGAATTCGGGCTAACCAACAAATGTCATTGCACCATTAGGCATGCTATTGAACGCAAAAATTAGCCCCAAATATTACTATTTTAGCGGAAACTTCTGAAGGTTTCATTGTATAAAATTTAATGAGTTTTAATATTTTGTATACTACTTATATAAAGGTACTTTGCATTAAGTAAGTGAAAACGAAATGATGTATGAAAGCCAAACTATCTCATGATACTTGTAGTAAGTAGCTCCGAATTCTTAGTATTAGTGAAACCGAATTTCGATGCACTTAAGGTGAAAGCGTCAGGATAGCCGCGAAATTCAAATTTTCTTACGTTTTTTGCAATTTGCAGGCCAGTGCTAGGTTCATATAATTCGAGGAATGACTTTGACCTCGAAAAAGTCGTTCCTCGAATTATATGAACTTGGAGGGTTGTATTGATGATTTTGATGATTATAATTCTGTAACTACATACGTCTTACACTCGCGTCCAACATTTCAATCAACATACAACCTAGCACTGGCCTGCAAATTGCAAAAAACGTAAGAAAATTTGAATTTCGCGGCTATCCTGACGCTTTCACCTTAACCCGGTACCCTCCATTATGAGATGATCCAATAAAACATTACTATCGCTTTACTTTTTGCTCTTGACCTCCATGCAGTTTTGAATAGCTGATTCATCATTTTTTTCTTTTTTCTAAATAAATACATACGGAACCGTGCCTCCTTCTTAAAGGTATTTGATGGACGTTTGGTCTACATAGTAGTAGTATAAGTACAAGTACCGCTGTTTTACAATCAACATCGCATTCTCGAATACTAGTCGATCCACAGTCGGTGTTGCCAGTTGTTGTGCTTTTATTGAACAATGGAATTAAAACTACTTTTTATTTTGAGTTTCGTAGCTGTCGCACAATGCAAATGTAAGCTTGTTATCAATAATACCGTTGATTTGTTTGAATTTTGTAACACTTAGGTAATGTAACGTCATTTTTGAGTGAGTAGATAATTACGTTTTGAATTAAAGTTGCTGGTTTCAGTGATATCATTATCTTGTCAACAAATAAGATCGTTCGTGGATGGACACAATAACCGGCGCCTCCTTGTCGCGAAAGGAAAAGTTCCAGGACAGCCTGCTGCCGCGGAAATGAAAATGATGGTTTGTATCTTTATTAATTCTACTTTACAATTACTGTAACTACTCTGCGTACTCTACGTATTACTCAACTAAGTATGAGGTGATAGGCTTCTTGTCTCACTGCACATAGGTTGATTTGGCTGTAAGATGGACTAAATATTTTTTTCAACTTTTTATTGATCCGTTAGTTTTTTTTTCACACATCGTGTTGTTTTTGTTAGGTCTTTGAAATAACTAGTAAGTAAGTAAGTAAGTAATATTTATTTGTTTGTGTATAACATAACATTTTCGTGAATTTATAGGAGATTAGGATTTAATTTGTTTTTTTTCTGCGGTTTGATTTCGATGGTTGGAGTTCTTGGCCACATAAAAACCGCGCCAACTGCGGCTCGTTTGTAAATTCCGCCTCGAATGCAATTACAAATTTTCAGCACTAAGGTACCTATATCAAAATATGCTATTTTGCCTGGTTGCGTGTGAATTAGGTACATTGCATGTCGATAAGAGCCAGTTTTCACGGAAGTGCATTGATAAAAAAAAGTGTATAACATTACTTATATTTACCTAATAAGCTTCTTGTTTTCAGACGTGGGATGAGGAGTTGTATAACAAGGCAGCTAAGTGGGCTAAAAAAAATATTCACAACCACAACCCAGACAAATCCGTCAGTAAGTATAATATTCTATCTCAAAATAATGATATTAGCGAAAGTATTGATTGTAGGTAGGTACCTACCTATCTCTTCTCCTAATTTTTCTCTTCTCTGCCTGTTACCTTTTACGCCAAGAACAGGCTGACAGGACCTAAGTTAGAACGTTTTATCCCGGAGGCAATATAGAGTCGTTCTGTAAGGAAGTGATCTCGCAGAAGGAAATAGCAGAGCAGCTCCGGGAGGAAAACACTCTCGTTTACCAACCCGGAATAGGTTGGTAAGCGAGGGTGCAAGAGGTCAAGTGAGCGCGATATAACACCATCATGAAAGCAAGTTGGTGGTAAAGAGTGAAATCTACCGTCCGCTTTGCACGAGCTCTTATGACATCGTTCTCGGCCATCACTTAGGAGGAGGAAGCGAAAGCGACAAGTCATGCAACGCACTACTCGGGGACCCTCCGAGAAAAAAGTGGGAAGGTGGCAAAGACAGCGGACTTTCTTACTAGTAGGCGCGAGTAAAGTCCCTCATAACCATACCGCCCGGCGCGCGGCGCCCCCCGGACGGAGTGGTGAGCGTTAGGCATACAGGGTGTAAATTAACCCTTCACACGTCAACCAAGTATTCTGTTCATTAAACTAAGTACCCCTACGCAATATTGAAAACCTTTTTTTTTGGGGTCACAAATCACATTTTACGGTAAAACTCAATGTAGCACTATTAAAATATTGTGCTAGTGGATGCTTTGAATGTAAGCGGGTCATGAAGGTAATTTAAGTAAAGTTATAACCTGAAAAACTAGTATATATTTACAAAAACAGCTGTGCAAAATTTGAAACTTTGACCCCTAATATCTCCGTCACTACGGGGTTCTCAGGTATCAGGATAAAGGAGAACAAGTACCTTTCGTTTACGTTAAGGGTACTTTTACACCCTTTATAGTCCGCTGGAAGAAAAACGATGTTTTATTACGAGAGTAGGTTCGCTCGTGGAATAAATTTTAAACTCCACGCGGGCGGAGCCGTGGGCATAAGCAAGTCTTATAATATGGTGAAAGTAAAAGTTATGAAAGAACTTAGCTGCAATTTATACTTAGGCAAAAACTTGACCACAGGCAGCTTTTTTGAAAAAAAAAACATGTTCAAAATTGTACCGTTAACTCTAATGTGTGTCACCTGTCTACTTTGTCAAGTAGGTTAACTCATTTAAAAAAAGCTTTTAGACAATGTGAATAGGCGGTAATGTTTCTTCTACTTACTTTCAAGTACCTAGTCGACTGTGTTATGTTTTTCAACTAAGTTATATTTTAACACTTTCTCTGACCGTTGCGCTACCTTAATTAATATATGCGATGATTAATTTAGTACATGGGTTGAGCTTAGCATCGACGGTAATCTGGATTCATTCTGCTCAGAATTTGAATGAGATTTCGGAAAGAAAATTATGATCTCTACTCATTGTACGATGTAGGTAGATCATCAACTTTCTGCTTACCACTGTACCGAACTATTCATACTAACCTACTTGTAATATCTATACTCGTATCGTACAGGTTCCAACAGATTTACAGCTGGCGAAAACTTATATTGGTACAAAACAACCAATCCCAAATATGTCCATCAACCAGATTCAGCTATTCGGTCTTGGTTCAGTGAAAACGTCAACTTCACATTTGGACCGATACAGACAAGCGACTTCGAAAAAGACTATGATATTGGACATTACACTCAGGTTTGTATTACTGGTTTTCATTATTCTAGTACATTAATTAAAAACTATAAAATTAACTAAAAATAAACTATAAAAGGGCATCGAAATACTGCTCCTCAACGCTGTCAGCCGGTAATGTGCCTAAAAGACTGGCGGCATTGCCACGTTGTATGGCAACGCTTAGCCTCTGGCCAAGATAAAAGCATTAAAAGTTTTCATTTAAATATCAAAGAAATGATATCTATCATATTCTTGCCTATCCGAATTTAAGACGGTGGTGTAGCATGATTTCTTCGCCCATAGTAGGTACATCTTAACTTGTCGTTACCTTAGTACTCACTCCTTTCTTGCGATGTAATCTTTCATTTAAAATCTGTCAATCGTATCTGGTCTTCCCCTCTAGGTACACTTGTACACTACTAACAATACCAATTGTTCCTCTCTCAATAACCTATCTTCGTTGACTGCCCTATTATGTGGCTCTCAAGTTCGATTAAAATACAAGTAAAGTATTATGGGTATTAAACTGGAATTTACTATGGGTACTTTGAGTCTGCATCGTTGGTCTAGTGGTCGCAAGCGCGGCTGCCGTGAAGGAGGTCATGTGTTCGATTCCTGCGACGGGCAAAGTGTTAGGGTTTTTCCATCACAAATTTCTCAGTAACAGCCTCGGAGTCTGAATTTGTGCCAGGTTGATGTCAATAGGCTCGCTCCCAAGAACATGGGACTTAAACATAATATGTAACTGGCAAAATGTGGGAGCGCTAATGGGTACACCTCTGCGTATCCCGGGGATAATATCACACCTGTGGTGTGTCATAACATAATATCACACCTGTAGGTGTGATATTATGTTGTATCTAAACTAACCAAATTCACTGTGCCCGGTTTATAGCAAAAGACGTCATATCTATATCCCACAATAGGTGAAACTACAACAAAACCAGTCGAATGAGGGTGTCCTACACGTGCTTTTTAAATAAAGCATGGTGTGGGACAACCTGTGTGGTCTGAATGTTAATATTAAAATCAACATTTATCTATTACCAGGTGGTGTGGTCCGATAGCATTTACGTAGGTTGCGCTATATCACAAACATTGCAGAACGGATGGAACAAATACTTTATTGTTTGTAACTACGGACCAGGGTGAGTTTGTTATTAATAAACTAAGTAACCACCATCTTTTTGAGTAAAGTAAAAACTTACTATAATCATCATCTTCCTTATCTCATGTTATTTGGGGTCTTACTATAATCTTAACATGGAAAGGGCAGCGTGGAACACACCTCAGCTAGATGCACTGACCGACTTGGAAAAGGAGTCTGGACCGGTCTAGACGCTGGAGAACAGGATCTCTGTCGACGCTTGAGACAAGTCCTATGTCCAGCCGTCGAGAGCGACAGGTTGAGTCAATTGAGCAAAAATTTGGGAGATTTTTGAGCATTTGGCGAGTTTTGAATGTGGGGAATACTGACTAGTATTGCCGAAAGTGCCGTAGTACGTGATCAGGAGCAAGAAATCATTATTTGGCTCACGGTATTCATCTCTGCATGGAGAAGCAACCTTATATGTAGCTGAATAATACTTATAAACTAATGTATAGATATTTTCCTTTGAACTGGGGAATTTCTGAGTAATGTTATAGGTACTTGCATTAGCTAGACTAAGACCTTGTGGCTTGTTCCGTTTCTGAAGCGAAGAGGACTGCTCTCTTCCTATCTTATATGTAGCAGATTTTTAAATTGTTTGTGTTTTCAGAGGTAATTATTTGGGGCAAAAGCCATACAAAGAAAGTTACGCCCGCAGTAACAAATTAGTATGTGCCGATAAAAAGAAATGCGACCGACCTTATGGGTCGAAGTGTAAAAAGTTACCCTGATTTTTTGGAGATGCTTTGACTGGATGGTTTAAGGAATGCTGTGAGTGTAGTGTTAGGTATTTTACTTAAGTCTGAAATCTAATTTATTAATAAAATAATGTAATTAAAATTGATTTTTAATTGAGTTTTTCTCCTTTCGATGTCATAATGTTAGGTAGGGGTATCCAAATGGGTCTGGGGTTCCGGCCATTTTCTTCAACATTGAGATCAGTTATTCTGAATAACTGAACTCAATCTACCTACTAGGTATCGGACTATGAATAACTTATTCATAGTCCGATACCTAGTAGGTAGATGAGGTGCCTATCAAGGTTGTAGGCAGAGGCGGGAGGATCAAACCTCCCCACAATATCTGAGACAATACATCCTAGCAGAAATGATAAATTGTCGAGTTCTCCTCGCTCGCTATACTTACACTCTCTCTCGCTCGCTACACGCTTTCCCAATTTTGGATAAGTTGACTTATGTAGGTAGGAACTCCTATTCTCATTTGTGTATGAATGTGCATAACCACCTGGTTTGTGATGCTAAAATTTCAAACTCTCTTCGGTAGTGATGCATACTTACTGAGTTTATTACCATTAAAAACCTTTACAAACCATACAAAAAAAAAAATCTAATTAGAGTTGGGTTTATGAATTTCGAGCTCGGTACGCTGGCTCCTGAATTCTATTTCTCGGTGGACAGGCTTTTCTAAATAAGTCCTCAAAGTAACTCCTTGTTTCAATTTACAAGTGAAAACCAAAGCCATAGGTTCCAGACGTACAAAAAATTTGGAAGTGTTTTCGAGGAGCTGACAATGCACCCCTCTGAAAATAATCCTGCTGGTGAAATAATAACTTAATTATTAAACTTTTATCCTTCAACCTATGGTTTGCCCCAGGTTTGCTTTTACAGGGTAACTTTATTTAATTGTGTTCTTGTAAGGTTTTAATAACTCCAAAACATGATGCTCGTGATAACATAAAAATATGACAATGTAAGTAGGTAATACAGAGAGAAAAATATAGTTTACAAAGTTGCTGTGTTGGTATTTACATGTTTAAGTAGGTACCTACCTATATTATTATATTTAGGTAGGTAATGTTGAATGTGGGCCGAAACGGCAGCTGATCATTGTTGTCGGTGGAGTTCAGAGGGCATCATAGGGAAGTTTTAAGAAAATAACAGGACATTATTTTTACCCGACTGCGGCGAAGCCCAAATGGAGGGTTATTTTCCCAAAGGTTGCGCTACTTCTTTAACTTGATGGATTCATTTATTTGTGAGCTATTGAACGAAAACAATAATGAACTGAGATCATGACACCTAGGCACGTGTTTACAGGAGTTTTCTAATAAAGCAGTCTATTTTTAGAATACCCAGTAGGATTTTTTGTCGCAGTGGCTGGTATTGACCTTACGACGGTGGCAGGCACGCGATCCGATGATGAAAACTATTGTAACCGATCTAAGCTGTTAGTTTTCATTAACATTAATTGCTATGCTGGTAATGCCATTAATGAAGGATTCATTTACAAATCAATTATCGATTGCAGAAGACCTGTCATCACATCTATCAGGCAATTGTTAAGTTGATTGTTGATGGTTATTACGATTCGCGGTAGTGATATATAATAATTGTAGATTCCTACTTGCTCGTACCTGCCATAAATGAAACCTGTAACTACCTATAAAATAATAAAATTAGCTTGGAAGGTTTACCCCGATAACAAGGTCTAGGATGTAACGTACAAAGCCATAGTAGCCCGCGAAAATCAAATTATCTGAAGGGTTTTGCAACTTGCAAGTCAGTGAATTTGAGTGTCCATGCTCATTTGCTTTATACCCTGACCTGATCGTGCTACTGGAGCTGTTGATTTTCATCAATATAGGAAAGTGTCCCGAACTCGTGTTTTTAATAAAGTATGTAAATTTACTTATCACCAGAAAAAATAATTGTTGATACATGGTGTACCTACTTCAAAATAAGGTGTCCTTAGAATACCTATATCATTCTGAGCCCCCCCCCCCCCCCCTCATAGAAATTAAAACTATTTTAAACAAATGAACCGTCACAGACTAAAAACAAACTTTAAAAAATATCGAAACACTGACAGATCGGATTCAGTTAAAAATAGGATAGAAAAAAAAAGTAGATAATATAGAATATAGCCCTCTATCTTCTAAAGTTGAGAACCTCCTCCTTTATTGGCCAATGCTATGGCCAGCTATTACAATGGCATGGCATGTTTAATGCGGCCGCCACACACTCGACGAGTGGCATGGGAAGTAGCGAGGAAAGGAGGCAGAGACATAGTGTGGCTGGCTACTTTACTCGTCATGCTCCTCGTCCTGCCTATCCCCTGTCCTCCCTACGTTGTCGGTTTTTGTTTTTGTAGGAGCGTCGCGCGCGAGTAGAGCAGTGTGCAGCAGCGGAAGCATAGCGATGAGCAGCACGAGGAGCATAGTGTGGCGGCCGCATAACATTGGCGAATGCGATGCGAAGGCCAAGTCAATTTATTTATTTAAAAGATTTTTAAGTAGGGACTGAAACTGAATATATTAACTGACTTCATTTAGCATGAATCTTACTATTTTTTACGGTAAAAGAACTGAGTTGCGCTGGGTTTTTTACAAGTTTTGTTTTTAGGGGTTATATTTACCCCATGAATAAGGCCCGAACTCGTAAAAAGAGGAGATGCGTTAAAGCAGAAGAGGAGGTGTAGTTGTTTACGCTTTTACAGAAATGCTGTGCAGAGATTGTGCAAAGCGGAGTGGAGATGAGTAAAACGCGACCATTAATCTGCTTAGTTCAATTTCTAACATTTAGCGCAACCTGTATAAGCTGATATTCAGGATAATCTTAATCGTCTCTAATGATAAGGATAACTAGGTATGTTATCAAATAATTTCGTAAAGATAGCTCAATTAGGCTATCAAATGTATTGTATAAAGTAAATGTGTTAAATATTCTTGTGAAAATATAATAAAAATGGTAAGTAAACATAATTATATCGCGTTAGTTTAACATAAAACTAACGCGATATAATTTATAAATACTTACTGCGGTACTCTGTAAAGATTTGACATACTTTTGTATGACAAAACTGTCAGAACCTTTACTTAGTAATGGCCTAAGTAATCATTAAAGCTCTCCGAGTGCGGCAGTTAGTCAAGTTCTGTCGAAATTTTTTGAACGAAAGGCATACCAATGATCCCATACCCGAACTTTTCAGATTGTCTTCCTACTATTCCTAACTTTGTTCTCCCCATCATGGGCAAAAGAACCAAGGGCGGTGCATATGACAGAGGTAGACATGAAACCGCCTGAAGAGTTTAATGAAGTGTCTACGAGAAACGTCTACGTCAGTTGGATATCGATGCCGCTTGACCATTTCGATCAGCAGAATCCAACTAATTTCTCTATGGTACGTATCTTTAAATATTCCATTTTTTTACCTACCGTACCTCAAGAACCGCACCCAATATACACAAATTAATAGAATTAATAGTAGAACTAAGATGGACGAGACATATTTATCAGGGGGACGTAATATTCAGTACGGTGTCCCACAAGGAGGCGTATTGAGCTCACTACTTTTCATTATATACATTAATGACCTTCCGAACGCGAACTCAAACCCAATGACACTTTTTGCTGACGACAGCACCGTTGCAATTAAGTGTAATGACAGAACTTTTTACGAGCATGATATAAACAGTAGCCTAAATGCAATCATACAATGGTTAGATAGTAACAATCTGAAGGCAAACATTGGGAAAACGAAAATAATACATTTTAGTCAGCGTATAAATGCAGGTACACCTAAGATTAACTATAAGGGTGAACCTGTAGCTGAAGTCCTATTTACAAAATTTCTTGGTCTTACTTTGGATAATAAGTTAAATTGGAAATCCCAGATTGAAACATTGTGCAAGAGATTGAATAAATCAGTATATGCCCTACATGAACTCAGAAAGGTCTCAAATATAAATACGTTGTTAGCGGCTTATCATGGTTTAGTTGCTTCAGTACTGAGATATGGTGTAATTTTCTGGGGAAATTCGACGGATATTGAGATAATTTTTAAAGCACAAAAACGGTCTCTAAGGGCTATGTTTGGGCTTCAAATGGCCGAAACCTGTAAACCGTTTTTCCAGGAGTACAACATTCTGACTCTCCCAAGTCTGTATATCTATGAGGTCTCAATATTTGTGAAAACCAACAAAAACCTATTTAAATTAGCATCAGAAATCAATAATAGGCAACAACGGGACGCACTTCGCCTCTATGTACCCCGAACATGTACCTCTTTAATGTACAAGAGTGTGTTCCATATGGCTCCTGTAATCTTCAATAAATTACCTAAAGCAATAAGGGCAATGAATACGGCCCTTTTTAAGAAAAGTCTGAAAAAAATTCTGGTTAACAAATGCTACTATAACTTGAATGACTTCCTCAGTGATAATTTTGACAAACTAAAGACCTCACAGTGACATCAAGTAAAATCAATTATATGAATTATGCATGTACCTATCTCTTAATAACTAATCCGTTAATGTATTTTAATAATTCTAGGAATGACATTGAAATAATCTAAATATTTTTATTATTTAAAAAATAATTTATTCTCCACTATGACTTCAACTTATTATAATTGTATCGTGCTTATTTCGTTTAATTTTATTTCATTTCATTTTATTTATTCCAATGTCTATCTTGATTAATTTATGAATAACTATGACTGTATAAATTTTGCATGCCTTACGGTAGAATCACTTGAAACATGTAATTTTTATAACACCATTGTAACAGTGTATTCAGCAAAAAATAAATGATTTGATTTGATTTGATTTGATTTGATTTGATTTGATTTTTATTACCCATTATTGTCCCACTCCCAGGTTAAAGCCTCTCCTTCCATCCGTTTCACTGTTTACAATGGTCCTACGATCAATGTTATTATACCTCAGTATTATACTAAAACTTTTGGACGACACTATAGTCATAATAATTATGTGATAACATTCCAGCGTTTCATGTTCAATGAAGAATTCTTTGGTGGTGATGGTTCTCCGATATTCATCTTAGTCGGTGGAGAATGGGACATAGTCCCTGGCTGGTTGGTAGCTGGTAACATGTACGAGATGGCGCGGGAGAACAGGGGGTACCAAGTTTACACGGAGCATCGGTATTACGGAACAACTAAAATATTTGAGTAAGTCCACATACTTAGGTAAATAATTTTGCTTCACACTAACACTTTCTATTCTGTCGTCATCATTTCAGCCTGGAATCACTCATTGGGTGGTATAAATAGGACCCCTCTTTCTTCATTTTATTCCGTGTGTCCATCTCTCAACCGGGACTTTCTCATAACTTTGAGCGGTTTATCTTCTGGCGTAACTTTAGGATTTTAGAAAAAAACGCGAGCGTAACACTGGATGTCTATGACGTAGCATGCGCCGACGTTCTTCAATATTTTTTTAGGGTTCCATATAGCCAACAAGGAAACCTTATAGTTTCACCCTGTCCGTCTATCCGACCGCGGCTTAGCTCAGAGACTCCAAGTAGGTACTAGAAAGCTGTTCCGAAACGTACTTGGTTGTATTTTTGGTTAGGTACCTACCTAAATCATCTTTTTTTGGAATACTTCTTAACTTCGACCTTATTTTACAGCGAATTCACAGCCGAAAACCTACGTTTTCTGAACATAGACCAGGCGCTTGCCGACCTTGCGTACTTTATCACAGAGATGAAGAAACAGCCGCGCTTTGCCAACAGCAACGTGGTTTTGTACGGGGGGTCGTATGCTGCTAACATGGTTATGTGGTTCAAGAAGAGGTACCCGCATTTGGTGGTCGGTTCTGTGGCTTCTAGTGGCCCTATCTTGGCGAAAGTTGACTTTCATGGTTGGTACTATTGTAACTGTTGCTTGATTTACTAACACTGCACCTATCTACATAAAAGCGTTTTATTGGAGTTGTAACGGTCGCTTTGCTCCGAGGGTTGACATTATCAATCTTATATTTAGGCATTCATTTAGATGTCGCACTAAGCGACGGGTAAAAACGGGTATAAAGGGTGTAAATTAAAGTACCCTTAAAGCAAACGAAGGGCATTTGTTCTCCCCACCACTGCGATGCGAAGTCGTTTCCCAGCAAAAAAAAAAATCCGTAGGGGTAGGTACTTAGTTTGATGTACAGAATGCTTGGTTGACGGCTGTGTGATGCGTCAACATTCGTATTATATACATACCCATTAGACACCCATATTTCGCCATTTATGTTTAAGTCCCATGTAAGAGGGGGCGAGCCTATTGGTATCAAACCAGGCACAAATCCAGACCCCGTGGATGCTACTGAAAAAATCCTGATGGAAAAACCATAAATACCTACCTAATAATGCTTTGCACCCGATTCGGCCCTCAAGCATAGCAGTCGCGCTTGTCACCTCTAGACCCACAAATCAGTCAATAAATGATGATGTTGGAGCATTAAATGTTCCAAAAATACACAAATGTCTTCATTTTAGAATACTTGGAGGTGGTTCACGAAGCTTTCACGTTGGAGGGTGGTGAGGAGTGCATAGGAGAAATCAGGCGCGGCCTAGAAGACACGGTCGCCGCTATGGAAACTGAAAGCGGAAGGCGCCTCGTGGAGCAAACGTATCGGTTAGTGCAAAAATTCCAAAATGGATTTTTTTTTCTATGAGATAAGCTTATAAGGCGAGCCTACGAAACGGTGATATACCCAGTCTCTAGGCGTGGGCCGCGAAAAACGGTTAATAGGTAGACCATAATAGGTAAAGTCTCTAGATGAAGCTGTGTGGTGGTGTGTTAATATGTGTGCGTAGAAGTCGATGTCCAATGTATTGTAGGCATATTGTAGGTAGGTACCTATATCAAATCCTTTATTCAGTAAACATTCTCATTCCCATTCTCATTTTCATTGCCGAGATTGGGCTGATCGTCTGAGAACTGATGGAACACATTGTACAAAGATTGATTGAACCGTAGGTCCTGGGTCCTGTGTTATGTGTTTCAAAATTTATAATGAAATCCCGAAATTTCTTAAGTTGTTTACTTATTTAAACCAAAAGTGTGACTACACATTGCAAGAGTTTTTTGAAGATAAACTATCACACTAATATTATAAACGCGAAAGTTTGTAAGTGTGTATGTTTGTTACTTCTTCACGTAAAAACTACTGAACGGATTTGGATACAATTTGGTACAAAGATAGTTTATAACCTGGATTAACATATAGGATAGTTTTTATCCCGATTTTATCTTCCCGTGGGATAATTTTCGAGATGTAGCGGGTGAAGCCGCTGGCAACAGCTAGTTAAACATAAATAAATAGCTCATCGTAAGTAAACAAACGTAGGATAAATTTGTATAAATAAATTATTTTATTCATTTTGATTTAGGCTCAGACGTCGACACAATACACGCACACACGTCCAATATAAATTACGCCTTGGTCATAAACTTTTTATTTGACCTGAGACGTGTGTGCGTGTATGCGAGGCGTAGTTTGACCGGCCTCACTTTGCTGTTCGCAGAGTTCTGTCTTAACTTTTTATTTGGTCTGAGGATTTAGGATTATAATTGACGTAATAGTGTATGTAAATAAAATAATTTTTGATCGTACCTATCTGTCTTGCAGTGCCCCTACAGGGTGCACGTATGATACTTCTAAAAATCCACAATAGTTACTTAATTGTCTTTCTTTATCTGCAGGCTATGCCAGCCATTGGATTACGACAATGACTACGAATTAGGTGTCTTCGCGGGACTCATCAGTTGGACATTCTCAACTTCAGTACAACAGGCAAACCCTGGAACCCTCATGGCTGTTTGCAGAAATTTCACTGATACTAGTTACGGTAACCTTAATTTTCTAAGGACAGCTAAGAAGTTATACTACTAACCTTTTCACCGCCCACGTACACGGAACGAAAATCTGGAACTTCTGTTGGAGTCCGTGGCGGTTTAAGGCCTATTTATTATTTTGTTTTCACATTGCAGGCTCCACTCCAATGGAGAAAATTAGCGGGTACATAGCGAGAATTAGATCATTAAGCGATGTGGCCTGTTGGCAAATTAGCTACGATAGTTTCCTGACAACTTACCGCCAACGAACTAATTGTAAGTACACATTTATTTAGTTCCACGTAATAAAAACTGCTTCTCGTGAACAACACCACTCTTCTTCCATTTTTAACGCTACAACGTTGATGTCGTTGCCGAATACAGGGTAGACGACAAAAAAAAATAGATTTTCAAAAATATTGGACACATTTTTTCTTTTTTCACGTAATCAAAAAAAATTAAGACAATACAGTGCTTCGAAAACTCGTGTGACGTCACATTTCAGTAATTTTTTTACCTAAAAGTAACATCACTAGCCCCCCACTCATGATCTTTGACGCGTTTTATCTTCGTCAATTTTTATCAAAAAACACGTATCCAATATTTTAATTATCTTGCTGACGGACTAAACAGAATTATAATTTTTTTAGTCAATCGACATCCGTATTAGGACGGGTTTCTTTGCGGCGCACTCGTACGAATAAGTTCCAGAAACCTAGCTGTGATTGCAAAATAAACTCTCATCTCTATTTGATATTATATCTAGCTGCGGGGTCGGTTTGGCATAATAATTGAAAAATCGTATTTGTTTTCAGCTCGTGCATGGTATTATCAAACATGTACCGAATACGGATATTTTCAAGTAGCGCCACGCTCTGGCACAGTATTCGACGGTCTAAAATGGCTCAGCTTGGATTTCTACGCGGATGTTTGCAAACAGGCCTTCGATCCAAGGTAGGTTGTTGTGGAAGATTTTATTTAAAACTAGCTGATGCCTACCTTCCTCGAGAACCAGTATCCATTGGTGAAAACAGCATGTGAAAATCGGTGCAGTAGTTATTGAGTTTATCGCGAACAGAAAGACAGAACGCGGCGGAGTACCTCAATTGATAAAATGTAGTGAAGAGATGTAGTGATAGTGATCAGCTAAAGTAGACTATTAAAATCCAATTTTCGTATTTTTGGAACGGAGTTCCTTACGTATGCACGTTAGCGTCCTGATTTCTTTGGCAGGGTAGACCACAAAGGGCTGCGGGTTGTTCGAAAGAGATACCGCGGCCTCGACACAAAGGGCTAAGAAGGAACATGGGTGGTTTTTAGCCAGTAGACGTCTGACACTCCCTTTCGCTCTGCCCAGAGCGGGAGGGGTACCATTTTTGAAGACCCCCCCCGCCCCTAATAAAACAAAGGCTAGACCACAAACACCTTTTTGTAGTGATTTCTGAAGCACTTCTTGATCACCTAGGATACTTTCTTTAATCGAAACAATTCACAGTCTCTATTTTAAGGATATGCAAAAATATTTTTACATTTTTTACCTACAAGTGACGCGTTTTATCTTCGTCAATTTTTGTAAAACGTTGTGATTGCGCGAGCAATAACGTGCAGCTCCGTTCCAACCGGATGTCCATTAGACACCCGTATATTGTTTTTGCAATATACAGCCATATGTACGAGTCTTGTTATTTAGTTGTTTACTAATGAGTGATGATGATAATATTCTGAAACAGATTCAACTTGGACTTCATAAATTCCGCTGCAGACAGAGTAAACTTGATATTCGGCGGCCTGGAGCCAGTAGTAAACAATACTATCAACATCCACGGTTACATCGATCCCTGGAGAGCGCTCGGAGTGTACAAAGAAGATATTTCTGAGACTTCGCCCACTTACACTGTAGACAGGTAAGTTTGCTAGCAATGTTTCAGTAGAACAGAAAGATTTATACCCAGAATTAGGAGACAGGACACGGCTAGTACTAATCTCTTAGACTTGTACGTCTTCTTGCATGACTGCTGGTCGAAGGTGGCATTTGACTTTAGTAAATTTATCCTAAAAAGACATCCTTCCTAGCACCCCAATAACGCGGAACACACTTTTCTGTCGCATTCCGAAGTATTCTGAAGAAAGTCGAAATACAACTATCACCAACGAAAAATTGGAAAGAACGAGAAAGGAATGCGAGGGACGCAAATTACTCTGCAGTTCATCAATGACGCATCATCAGTGTGGACGGAAACGACGAAATTGAGGGGAAACTGTAATTAGTAGTGTGAGCTAGTCAGAACTTGCTCACTATACTCGAGGACTCCCAAGCATACGCAGCAAGGTGGGTGCATTCGCGGCGGAACGCTTGATGTACACGTAATACGGTCCTATGTTCAATGCAGCCACTACATTGCTTGAAGTTTTTGCCGTTATCAGAATTGACGATAAAATCTCTCTTAATTCTGTCAACAGGGCATCCCATTGCTTCGACATGCGAGGATGGTCTGCATCAGACACTATCCATATGACGGCCGTACAGCAAATAGCAAGAAGAACCGTGGCTTCTTGGCTCAACGCGTTAAACTCTACTTCGACTACATAAAAAGCTTTGTCCTTATTTACAAAATATTTATAAGATTTTTAACATGTTTCTTGTAAAAGGTTTTTTTTTCTTTGATTTCTGTTCTGTTCCCAGCATAGAAAAACATTAGCAGTGATTGCCATTTAGCATGAGTCATGAATTGGGTAGCGAAAAGATAACGAAAACTGCTCTCAATATGTTCAAGGTGAACGTTTTATCAATATAAAAACGGCACGAGTCTATGAGCGATTTATCAGCGGCGCTGTTATGTAAACTATAATTTCAAAGCAACGTAAACCACATGGACGAACGAAGTCGTTAACATAGAAATGCAGAGTTTTGCGTTTTATTTCTTTTTTTGGATAGAAATTATTCAGGTAGATGTCTGCGCGAGAAACCGAATGGTTAAAATAAAAGCTTGTGTTTTTTTCTCCCGCTAGTTATTCGGGAAGACATAATTTTATTAAGTTTAAATTCCACAATCTGACAAATTGATAATCCACAGAAGTTAATCAGAAACTTTTAACAGGTGAAGATGAAACAGATCAAAAAATATAATTGGAAATACTCACTAACCGTCCTAAGCAATAGTTTAAAACTATGTTAATTCCTAATGTCAAATGTACGGTTAGCATTTCGCCTAATTAAAACTACCGGCGGAATTACAATTACAGTAGGAGTAAATGCACAGTGCACTACTGCCCTGGTCTAGTCGGTGTGTTTTCAAAATGGCTCTTTTCCACGACAATCCTTTTCGGAAACACAACACAAATTGTGCTGCGCGTGAGATTGTACCAACATTGTTATTTACTAACTTATTAGTAGTATATTTCATCTAATATTGGGAAATCCTAATAAATGTATTAGGGTAGTAGTCTCCACGCAGCACTATAAATATATTTGCAGTGAAGCGAAGGACAGTGGAACAACCCGTCGGGCCGTTCGACCGACACTCGCTCTACTGTGACACAACCAGAGAAGTAGTCTACTCTACCGATAAATCATAGCACTTACATCGTAAAGCGTAAAGTGAAGAACATTCGAGAGTGTAGGCAGTCCATAATTTAAGTTGTACATAATTAATATAAAATCATATTACTTTATAATCACTGGAAAGTTCATTTACTTAACTATAAAAACAATTAGGCAGTGTAAAAAGCAAACAAATTTATTTATAGGAAACTGAACACGTAATCTTAAATAAATAGGACTGCCATTGAAACCCCTGAACTAACTCAAATTCAGAAATGACGGCACCATGTTAAACCTATGTGTCTAATAAATCTAGAGAATACTTAAATATAGAGTGAACCTCGTAAATGCAACCGTCACGTCTTCGTACAGCGTCGCATACAGTTCCACTGGCGAGGTTCGGTCACGTACATATTAATGTCTAAAGAGAGACATCAGCGACATTCCCTGCGCCCTCGCTACAATTACACACGTAGATTAAGTGTTTATAACATACTGGTGAAAATATTTACAATGGTCTAGTGCTTAAGTTGCAAGTCATTCTACAGCCAATGGTTTGGGATTCTCCCACGGAAAGCCTTCTCGTCCGAAGTGACCGTAAGTACTAGTTCTCTGGTAGATTGGTGCTCTGAGGTTCAATTCCCTGTAACAGACATAATTGCAAGTTAGTATTCAGATGTAAAATCACAATATTATTCAAAACAACCATTGAAACATTGGTACCGATTAGAGGTACCAATGTTTCAACTTCAAAACAATGATGTAAGAAAAACAACTTACTTGACAATTTTGCCCGGTCGCAGGTCAAAGTTCTTTTGTACAATGGCAAGCAGTTGCTGCTGTGTCTTGTGTGAAGTGCCGTAGTCGAATACGGTGATAGACAGTGGTTCAGCCACTCCAATGGCGTATGCGACCTTTAAATAAAAACATACACGATTTAGATGCTGTATAGAGTAAGGATATTATGACAGAATAATGACATGTCTCGTCTTATCAGACTAAAACTACATAATAATGTAGACATTAATACTGAAAAGAACATTCGAGATCATCATCTGCATTTTTAATTTTCATTACGAGTCAAAGGACAGATGATTGAGCGGCGTAAAGTACAAGTTGTTTTAATAGACAGTCGCAACGCATACGTCAACGGAAACTAGGCGCCGGCGACACGTCATTGTGACGTACGATAGTCATCGCGTCAATTTGACGCAATAATTATTTAGGATGTCGACCTACATCATTGCCAACTGATGGGTATCGTGACTCATTATTCGGTTGTTCAACCAGATAGATACCGGTGCAAGTCGAGATGACTGTTAGAAAGGGTGTGTTTTATCAACACAGCAGTATGTTGAATTGCGACTTTATGCCAATGGAAGAAGGGTGTCAATGATTGTTCACATGACTGTGATGGTTATTGACTTATTGTGAATTTATTTTCGTTTGCGTTTCGTGCGATACATCGATTTGTCTTTAGGGTAAGCTGTAAATAAGTAGGCATCACCAATTAGAAGATGCCGTTTCTGGAAGCACAATATTTGTAGATAGCGTAGCGTAGAGTTTGTTTGGTTTCGAAGTATTTTATAAAATAAAGTTTAGCTCGTTGGTCGGTATGTGCGACCGAAAGTCCTGGGTTCGATCCTACACTCAGCGGAGCGTTATTTAGCTATTCCATTAGGTGTATGCTCCATCGGGAACTATGCCCGACTGACAACAATAAGCTGGACTACCATGTGGTTTAATTAAACGTAACTCTCGAAATGTCAGTGAAGAATGCACTCCTATCCAACTTTTCAGAAATACAGTTAATATGTCGTGTAAAATACACTAGTCAGATGAGTACCTCTCTGCCAAATCGGGTATTACAGACTTGATGTTCTGCTATGCAAAAAAAGCAGGAGCATTCCTCACCTGCACCATGCAGCGCCGGCAGAGTCCCGCCTTGACGAGCGACTTAGCGACCCAGCGCGCGGCGTAGGCAGCCGAGCGGTCCACTTTGGTGAAGTCCTTGCCGGAGAACGCGCCGCCGCCGTGGGCGCCCCAGCCGCCGTACGTGTCCACTATGATCTTACGCCCTGTTAGTCCTGCGTCAGACTGTGAAAGAACATTTTTTTAGTTGAGGCGACGTATACAAAAAAACGAAATAATTCTCTCTATCGTTTTCAAATAATGTTTTATGTCTATTGTTGTTTTATTTCTCTTATTATTTTGAAGAAAACATATTTAAATGATTTTCAAAGAGGTTATTTTTACTGTTTGATAATTAATCTCCTTAAATGCTCATTATGTTTGTTATTTGAATTATTTATGCTTATGTGCAAAGACTATCAATGGTTCAGCCTTTTATTCATACAATCAAAATGTAAATAGGGAAGTTGACAAAAAAAACTATTAAGTCCATCCAATAGATTTCGAAAATATATTGGACACATATTTTTTCTTTTTTCACGCAATCAAAAATTGAAGACGATACAGTGCTTCGAAAACTCATGTGACGTCACATCGCACTACATTTTTTACCACGTAGTGACGTCAAAAGCCCCCACCACCACCATCTTTGACGCGTTTTATCTTCGTAAAGGATCATGTTCATGGATATATGGAATCCCATACCAAAATGTGTCAACATCAAACTTTCGTTTTTTATTGTGTATATTTATCATATTAACTCCTACCTAGAGCCTAAAGTTCTTTTTACCCGACTACGGCGAAGCCAAAAGGAAGGGTAATGATTTTGGCAGTCTATGTATGTATGTTTGTTTGTATGTTCCACCGTAGCGCCTAGACTACTGATGACCGCCTAGAAATGAGGTGTCGATAGATTCTTAAGAATAGCCCGGGTGACATACGCTATATAAATTTTAACAATTCTTTTTATAACGGAATTTAAATATCAAATTACAAGCTCAAAAAAATTAAATTGAGATAATCATAACATGTTTAGTATCAAATGAGAGGTCTTGGCGAGCACATTACAAATATGTATATTGTATTATATTTTAAGCCAACATATACGTTTAGACTGCGGTCTAGTCTGTGTTATTTACTCGTAGTAAATGACAAACCAAAATTTAAAATTCAAATAAAAAAATAAGTTTAAAAACTAAAACCCGACTACGAATAACAACGCGGTGTTAAAAGTATTAAACAAGAAAAATCGTCAAGTAAGTAGATAATTTGATAATTATTATGGACGACAGTCGTAGTCGCAAGCCACCTTGCTAATCGCAACTAGCAGCTGACTTCTGTATCAATGAGAACGCTATAAAGAATAAAGAAGCATCAGGTAAATCAGGTAATTCAGGTTTTTGACAGGTAATTTGATAAAAACAACATGTACTTATCCAATATTTTTCGATAATCCTAAAGACAGACTAAACAAAATCATACTTTTTTTTGTCAGGAAACATCCCTATTGTTGACCTTACCTGTGGGCCACCAATGATGAATAGACCGCAAGGGTTGATGTGAATCACGGTCTTCTCGTCGATGTAATGAGCAGGGATGACTTCCTTGATAACCTTCTCCCTGATCTCCTCACGCAAGGTTTCCAGAGTTATCTAAAAATTCAAGTTAATAATTAACAAATATGCATCACTATCGTCACAGGTCATGGCCTAATTTTATCAAGCACTTTGTTATTGAAGTGTAACATTATCTAAAAAATTATATCTTTTATTACATAAACGCATGACGTGATTTTTGATATATGTAGCCTACAAACACTTATCTCCGTGAAATAAGTACATTAGTGATGCTATGATTTAGTTTAGCGTTAGTTTATTCAAGAAAATTACTCGTGTGCTAAGAAAATTATTTACACATGATAAAACATAAATGACGAAATATTTAATAAAAATTGCCGCGGTATGTATCGATTCTAGGAATAATTATTTTTTCTTTAATGTTTCGTGTCTAGATTGTGTGGTAGAATGTTCAAGATATACGTGTACAATTGAATAAAAGATGGGATGCTTACCTTCTCTGAGTGTTGCAGGGAGACGACGAGTGTGTGAACTCTCTGAGGTACTGTCGCGCCTCCAGCGAAGACGTACTCGCATGTCACCTGAAGCCAAACACATTAATTATAATTTGATTTTTACTTTTTATATTTCCGCTGTTGCTATGGCCAGCAGATACAAATTGCTGTTATGTATACAAAGATAAGATTGAAATTCGACCCAACCATTTGTTATCGAACGAGACTCGCGCGACGCGGACCCCCCAGGCAGAGCTACTTGAAGGCTAAAAGAAAAGTTGTGTAGACTACAAACACAAAGAGCATATTAAAGCTCATTTAAGATCTTCGCATAGCTACCACGAATATCGGGTGAAAGGACTTGGAAATTTCCCGCCAATTTATTAGTCACGAAAGAAAAAAAAGTTCAATAATATTTTGAGATTTATATGTCTGAGTTCACATTGTGATCCCTACCATTACTAAATCATTTTAATTTCTTCATATCTCTAAGTAGGTACTATGTATTTTTAATGTAGTATTGTTTTTGCTAGACTGTGTTTTTTATTCTGTTACAGTTACTACGAATGTAAGGTACTTTTAGATATATTATGTTACCCAACATGATGCTTGATATTATTTTAAACCAGTTTTTTTTTTATTAATCTGGGTGGAAGCTAACAGGCCACCTGGGAACCTTGACTGTGACGAAGAATTAGCGACTTGATCTTTAAATATAATATGAAACCAATATAGATGATAGAGGGCTAAAAAGCACCTATACATAACATTACGGCTGTAATCCTCGAAGGGTTAGGCAGAGGTGTATCTAATAGTAAACACATCTCGCCAGTTATGTTTAAGTCCCACGAGATAGCGGGCGAGCCTACTGCCATCAACTGTGCACAAATCCAGATATCGTTCCTATTAAGACATTCCAGACGTAAAAACCCAACAGCACTTTGTCCAACCCGGGAATCGACTCCAGTACCATATGCTCAGCGGAAAAAAAAACCTATTTACCAATTAAGTCCCTTAATACCTCTTCCTAGTACAGATCAAAATCTTAGACTACAAATGTGAAAGCGAAACATTTTCGGGTCTTTTCGGGTGAACAGGGACTTGATTACTAAGCTAGATTTTTTTTCTCTCTCAGGAGAACGTTTCCGCGGAATAATATCGCTATCTCCGCAGGTCAAGTCGCGGGAAAAAATATAGTTAAAAAAACACCGACATTTTTACGTTCTTATCGTGGGTAGCTTAAATTGCACCTCCCGACGTACCTATTTAATTGACCGATCATGTCGCTTGACTCTGGTGTGTTTTATCACCCAGTCATTAGACAACAATAATTGATATATTAGACATTGATTACGTCATGTGATCTTTAGAATGAACAGGAACAGCATTGAAAACGATACTCTCTAAAGATTTCTTTCATTCAGAACACTTATGTATACACAGCAGTTAAAATTTGGCGCCCTATAGAGAGGCGACCTTGTACACGTTTTTTTTAGGAAAATCACTCGAGTATTCCATTTTAATACCGCCGAGGATATAGCGGGTTAGCAACCCAAATATATTCGGCGCCGGTAACAAGTCGGTAAAATTAGAGTTTCATCGATTTACAAGGGTTAATTGGTCTGAGGTCTAGCAGTCTCGACATCAATATGCATCATTCAAAGCCACTTACACGAGTAATATTGCACAGCACAGGGTCAGAGATCGAAACAATGTTTTGTTACAATGTAACAGATTGGAAGCAGACTATTGAAATGACCTGCAGGGCTATAACCATTATAGAAGCTTGAACAAAGCTCAAGTGTCTCTTACACATTTTTCAATAGTGTTTCTACATTTTGTAATTCAAAGACTTGATAAACTAGTATATACCTGAGATGAAGTTACCAAATTTCGAAATAAGGTATTATGTTGTATCTATTGATTGAAGGTTATTTTATTTTATAATTTCAGACACATTTTGCCATTATACAAATGCAAAAACCGGAAAAAGTATTCTACCTACAGTTCTTTCTTGTTTTCGTCAAGATAACAGTGTTTCAAGTTAACAAAAATAAAATAATCTTGAATGAAATAACATTTAACTTTTGACATAAGTGAGCATACCTACCAAATAGCTGCAAAGGTCAGATAAACTATCTGTTTGAGTTAATCAGTCCATTTCTTACAAATATTGATGAAATTAATATTATTGCGAAATATTTTTAAGTCATTGCCTTATCGAGTCTGTGTGGTGACCTGTTTGTAAACAATAGAGACAATACATATTGTTGAATGCATATAGGTATTTACCTGTGTCTTAGAATCCGGGCGAGCCCACCAGAATTCGCCGTTTCGTCGTAGCTCTGCGATTTTTTGGTTTAGTCTGTGTGCAAGTACTACTGTCAGAGGCATGCATTCTTCAGTTTCGTCTGTTGCATAACCAAACATTAAACCCTGGAATTCAAAAATTAAATTAAATAGTAACAAGAAAAGTTAATGTTGGGTATACTCACACATATAGGTCTGGTTGTTATGCTGAACTATTGCAAAGAAAAATACTGTTTTCAATCAAGATTTGATATAGTCTTCTAAATTGCGATTCATTCGACTGATGATTGAATATTTCCACCAAATGAATCAACCAACCTTGGAATTTGTATTCTCTAGTTTTTAGGTACTTGTTAAAGAGTTGTTAAAATTAAGGCTGCATTTAAGAAAGTCTCACATTACAAATGCATGCTAGTTATGAATTAAGTTATCCTCAATGTTGCATAACTTATAGCAATACAATTTTCACACGGATATTTCCCAAGCAGAGTTAAGAAAACGTACTTGTGAATCATCCTTTTTCTTTTTTTTTTTGGCGGGTGGAAAATCATCGAATAACCCCTTCCGCTCTCGGGCAGAGCGAAAGGAAGTGTCAGACTTCTAGTGACTAAAAACCACCCATGTTGCTTCTTCGCCCTCTACGTCAAGGCCGCGATAACTAGTGTACAACCCCCGGCCCCGACGGGGCACGGATATTTCCCAAGCGGAGGTAGGAAAACGTACTTGTGAATCATCTTCATGCACAATAACTTGTTTTCACATAAATGTGTAACAATGAGTAACAAAATAGCAATTGTCAAACATTTCCTGGATTTCTGATCAAGTGATAATTTTATGATAATAATTAAGATAAAACCAGTTTAGCAATGTAAGGACAATAGGCAATTAATACTTTTAATGTGCTCCCATGAAATGAAAAATGAATTTATGCCCAGCTGGTATAATTTACCAAAAAATCATTAACTTTTTACTAAAATATGGCTAATAATAAATTTGGCAGTTGTGACATGATAATTACATACCTGGTCTCCTGCCCCAACTTCATCATCATTGCGGTTCTCATGCACTCCCGCAGCAATGTTGGGTGACTGCTGGTCCAAGGCAAGCATCACGCAGCAGGTCTTGTAATCAAACCCTGATCCCAACATGCTTATTTTAGTACTTATTAATGTCCGACTTATGACTATGATTATCGAGTATCAAATGACACTGTGCAGTCAGACAGACAATCATCATCATAACAAACATATTAATTTCAAGTATACATGCAAGATCATAAATATGCTGTCTGACCACGGAGATGCATTTGATATTGACATGAATGAATTTTATGGCATGGGTGAAATGGAAACCCATAGTTATGGATAACACTTGTCATTCTGTAAATCATGCAGAATGTAAACCCAAGCCAAGTCTTCAATATAGCCAATAGACCCAAGAGTTATTCCGTGCTGCAAATTTTTATATAATTTGTACCTGATCTCCAGCCCCAACATCTAATTCCTCTCTGTCTGTATAGACTCCATTTGCTATGTCTATGCTTTGCTCTTCAATAGCCACTAGTAAATTTAGTGTACGCCAATCAAAACCTAGTGTGCACGGAATAATATTCATCCATTACTAAGAGGGAAGTTAAATTAGAATTTAGTTTGTCTACACAGTACTGGCTGCAAGCCAAGGAACTGCATCTGTATACCTCTGGTAACGGATAGTAAAATTCAAGGATAATATTTACATACCTTTAGAGGAATCATCATAGCCAATGTGCTTCACTGTCTCTCTGACAACCTTCTGGTAGTCAACATTAGCTTTGGAAGTAATTTCACCGCACAATAACACCATTCCGGTTTTTGTCACCGTTTCTGATAAAAAGCACTTTAATTAGTTAGAGGAATTGCTATTTCTAGAAATTACACATCAGCTCCATGGTATTTCATGACACTCACCGCATGCTACTTTTGCGTCAGGGTCCTGTCTCAGATGTGCGTCTAAGATAGCATCACTAATTTGATCGCACATTTTGTCTGTAATAAAGAAACATCATAAATTGTAAATACAAATAAAAGTGCAAGTGCTTTATCATAAATATAAACGTTGTTTGGCTCAGACCACGTGTTGCGATTATTTTGACAAATGTAAATTGCGATACTACCGAGAGGCCCATGATGTAACAAAACATTGCCATTGAATAAAGCATGCCAATCCGTGTCTGTTATTGCCGGACAATCAATGATTTTCGAGGACTTCTACAAGTAATATTGTAAACAATAGGAATCCTATTTATACTTTATCTACGCACATGCTAAGGCGGCCATTTTTCGATGAACAATTCCTGCAATAGAGTTTTTAAAGAAAACTAACCTGGATGGCCCTCGCCGACGGATTCTGATGTGAATAAAAATACTGATCCTTCTTCCATATCATAGCTATGTCCGTTTGTTTTTGCATATCCATTCATTTTTGAGGTCTCCGGCATTCTGAATTTAGAGTTAGCTCACAAAAATAACCCGAAAGAGTCCCCTTGAATTAACACTGTGGAAAAGAGGTCTGGTTTGTGATCGCGCCGATATTTATAAGGTCGGAGCGGCGCCACAGAGCAATTCTTATTCACCAATCAGAATTCTCGCAGTCGATGGTGCTGAATGCTGCTATTGGTTGAAATTATATTGTTTTGATTTTGTATAATCTGGAATGCAAACGCGGTAAGTTTTGAACATACATATCTGCGACTTTTTTAATCACACACTTTTATCCAAAATAAACAATTAATTTGCTTTCAATGGGATTTCAGAATATTAGTTACATGTTGTTACAAATTATCATATGCTAAACTAGCTTCGAAAACACTATACACATATTAAAATAAATTAAAAACTGTGGTACTCTCTTTGATTTCAATTATTTTCTAACAGCGTAAAAAAACTTTATATGCAAATATATTGCCAGTTAGATCGATCCTGTTAGAATATTATCGTACACACGTGTGAGGTCTAAGATTATTTATTGCTCTTTAATCTGTTTTCACAATAATGTGTCGCACATATGCAGTGCGAGAAATATTAAGCACTAACCAATTCATAGAACTTAAATCATTGAAGATATTTTTATATTGTACTCGAATGAGTACTTTAAGTATTTAACTAGCTTTCTCTATTAATCCACCTACCTATTTCTATTTAAATTCATAAAATTGACACATTACCAAAGAAAAAATAAGAATATACGGCCACAGTCCCATGCAGCATCGAAACAAAAATATTAATTAGCAAGTTTTTTTTTTTTTTATAAATACCTCTTTAGTTCAAGATATAAACGTAGTAGATTCACCACAAAATAATACTGAAAACAGTGCACCACTTTTCAATATACGTAATTTGTTTTGTTGCTTAGTTAAAGAGCAAGTCCCAAGTTTCCCGAAAGGAATCTAATCGTCAACTGAAGGCAAGTTGTTGATTCGTCTGTATTTAAATACCAACGACTATGCATTTATTTATTTGTTGAAGAGCCCGAGAGTTATCAAAACTTTACGTAGAAAAATTAAGGTTCGTTTTTTGTCGCTTGTTTTTCTGCACAAAAGGTTATCTTATTAGAGTTCCGTGGTCAAGTTAGTAAAACGGGACCTAATGAAACATTTACGTGATTCGGAGTAAGTAGAGTTTTCTGGAACTTGTAATTGTAATTGTTTTAATGTCGCGGCCATGGGGTTTTAGTCTTACAGTTCCTAAAATAAATAAATAAAACCTAGATTTTGTTTTTCTACTTATATTTTTAATTTTTTTTACAAATTCAATCTGTCATTTACCTAAATTTCAGGTCTTTACAACGCTTAGTTTTAAAGATCTCCGTGGCCCCGCGGTTTTCCACGTTTCGATGGCGCGGTCACGTTCAAACCCCTATAACTTTATAACCATAACTTTGACAAATTTATGGATAAATGGGAATCAACTTTTACAAGGTTTCACAAAATCATGACATAGTTTTTCTAAAAAAAAAACGACGTGGTCGCGCCATCGAAACGCACGCCGTTATTTTGTATCAGTTTGTTTGTGGTTTAACGCTTAATACTTTTTTTCTTATTAACATATTAATTCTGAAATACCTAAATAGATTTACACGTAACGTGTGCTACGTTACGTGTAATCTAGAACCAGTTTTAGGACATACCTAATAGATACTTATGTACCTATGAATTTTAAGAAACTAGGTACCTATCATGGGTGCGATTACCTTTAAGTAAGTACCTAAGTACGTCAGGATTTTTTTTGGGTCTCTACAACAGCCTGTACACTACCTACGATTTCTTAAACTTCTGGAAAGTTGTAGCATTTTTTTATTTTCGATAGAACAAAGTGCAGCGGGGCGCACAGTTACAAAGACTAGAGTTCCTATTTTAGATAGAGTATTTGTACTTTGTTCAGTGTTTCTACGGAACACACACGCAGGTACGACGACTTGCACTTGCCTTCTCTCTGGTCAGCTTCGAGTTTTATTTGAAAAGGGATGCATAAATCACATAAGTGTGCTGTGTTCTTACTGCTGTACAGGCGATCTTAGTACGGATTTTTTTGGACTTCGACATCATGAGTTCGAACTGATGGATTACCTTCTAGACCAGATACTAGGGAACCTTTAAGAAGGTACCTTTGTATTTTTGGATGAGATTCGATGGCACGCAGAAATAAATAAAGGTAAGTGGTTAGAATAATAATTTCGAAGTGAACTCCGCAGAACGTAATTTTTATTCTATAAAAATGAAAGTCAGAATTAGTTCTTGGTGTTTTAATTGTACGGTACGGTACCTACCTAATTATTTTGCTGCAATCTTAATTACAACTTTCTGGATCATTACTTAAATATAAGGCGGTAAAAATACCCTGAACAAAGCTGAAAGGTACTAATTCTGAGTGGTTCTCCTATTTAAAGCGATATTTACTTGTCCGAGACCCTTGTTTAATAACCATACGTTGTTTTGATCAAGAAATTTCTAGTTTCGGACATATTCAAGTTTTTATGTTAAGTATACCTATCTATTCCTTTACAAACAATGTTTCGAGACAAAACGTGATTTCTCATTCCGAAAAATCTCGTTTCCCAGCAATAACTTGCGTTCTGTTAGTAGGTATATTTTTTGCACGGAACCCTAATCCTCTTGTTAAAGTAAGTAATAGCCTTAGTTACTAAGCCTATATTTATCTTATAAAATCAGATAGCTGATGTTATAAGTCAGCTATCTGTCCAGGAAAAGTTCTTCATCGGTCCAGCCATTTCAGAGATTGTCCGGAACTAACAGACAGACAAAAAAATCAAAAAAATATTTCAAGTGCCGTATAGACTTACTTATCAGTAAAACGCTGTTATATTCAAATTGCAAACGGAGAGTTCAATTTTATTATTTGAGATAATAGGTTTCTAGTATCCTAGCAATAACATGTTTTGTAAAAATATATAATCTCATACGATTTTGTTGTAAGTTCTCTTTTATTACATTAGTGATAATAACCGGATCGAGGGCAGTATAATTTCTGATGTAATTTATTTAATGTTCTGCATAATGTTCGTAACGTGCTGTTTCAGATATTTTGAAAACAAACAGATTTATTATCTACCACTAAGTGTATTCTCTAAACTGGAAAATTAAAATATTTATTAAATTATTTTCTAATATTCAGATTGTTTTCAGGCTATTTATTTCCGAAAAGTCTCTAAAAAACACCGGGTTTCCTTTCACAAGAATCTGATTCTATTCCTCCAGAGTTCGTTGCAGAGTAAATTTTGCCTTTAGGAATGTAAATATTTTTTTGAAAATATAGGCAGCACCTTTGTACCTTTGTAGGTACTCAAATGATATTATGTTATTTTTCTGTGTTGTCTACTGTGTAGGTACTTATATAGTAAAATAAATAAATAAATAAGATTTTTCTTTATGATTCATTATGTTCAAATATTTTTATCTGAGACACATACACAAGTAAAAGTAATTACATGGGGTTATTAAAAAGAGTTACAGTCCCACTATGTGCTGCCTTGCAAAGCCTACAAATTAATAATGTTTACCTACAGATACTTATTTGAGTGTGAGTGTATTTTTTTTTTCGGCTAATGATATGGAAGGTAGGTACCCCGTAGCAGTACGGGATTACACCTTAATTGCTTTATGAAGAGTAAACTACTGTTTGTTACAATTTCTAATAACTATTGCATTGAGGAAAACCCCAGGCTCGAATCATCGTTTAAACAGGCCAGTGAATAATTGAGTGACTATAGACAGAGAAAGATCGTTTTTTCCTGGTAGGCTGCAAGTGAGAGTGCATCAAACTCAAAATATGACTCTATGACCGAATTTTAATAAAAAATCAGCCAGTTAGGAACTAAAAAGAACATTTAAGTATGTGCAGTCACGAGCACATTCATGGCATTAATCTACTTCTAAATTGATTTTCGATTATCGTCTAGACTCTAGTGGATTATTTATAAAATGAAAATGTAAAGGGGTGGGATCCTGGTGTCCTGAAACACAGGTCATGCCTAGCTTAGGCCCCAGTCTCCCCAAGGGCGGAGCCAGGGGGGGGGGTCAGGGGGGTTATGAACCCCTCCTGGGCTGGGTCCAGGACCTAGGTGGACCAATAATTAAAATTGTTAAACAAAATGTTTTTATTATAACTGCCAAAAAAATAGTGGGTTTATGTATGTAACTATGTAAGTTTATTTGTGAGTTTCTTTATTCCACCATAACTTGTGAAGGCCTGACCCAATTGTGATGCTAAGATTCTTTACGTTATCCTGAGTGTTATAGGCTAGTAAAAAATCCCCGTTAAAAGATCCACGTGCACGTTATCCCAACTATGTTGTAGTCGGCTTCCAGTCTAAGTGATGGATGTAGCTGAAAACCGGAAGTACTGTTTTACATGCACGACCCAGTTAGTACCGGGTACGATGAGATTCCTTAGTAAGACTGGTTGTCAGACTTTCGGGCAACTGACTACGTTTGACGACTGTCAAAGATGTACAAAATACAGCCACCCTGCTCTAGCTGTGATGTGTAACAAATTTTACGGCTTAACGTGCTTCCCGAGGCAACGATGGAAAAACCCAGTTCTAACATATTTTATGTGTCAATTTATCCCTTATCCCTTACAAGGTTAGGTCAGAATGGTACACTTTTTATAGACCAAAAACTCAGTAGTCAACATAAACAAAGCACACAACAATATTTTTTTCGTAAGAATAATTGTTTATAATTGTCAAGAAGGTATCAGTCACAACTTCCAAACCTCTGTCTTAGGCGCTTGGTTTCGGAACAGGAGGATTGAGGAGTGTGTGCCTTGAGTTTAAGGCCTCCAGCCAGGGCAAAACTTACAAACTAAGTGACAAATCGCTAAGGGCACCCCCTGTGGGGTACGGACCTCGGCTTAGGACGTCACTGGGGGAGGGCAGCAAGGGGACAGGCTGGATCTGAGTGATGTTATTTGGGGGCTGGTTTAAAACTACTGGCTCAGCATTGCGGGCTGGCTCTGGCGAGGGTCGGGGGGGGGGGGGGGGGGCTGGAAATGGGATGGGCGGGCGTTTCATGAATTAAAGAAGTGTAACGACAGTGGTAAAAAATAGACAGGAACTGATTCATTATTTTATTCGGACAGAGTCTCGACTTACAGGTTTCACAATCGAGCGCGACAAGACCTCGAAACTGAGCTTACAGGGCATTATATAGACTGATATCCCCACCGGAGGCATCCGGTGGTTATGGCGGTGTCTTCGCTTGACTGTGATTGGCTCGCGAGTCGTTGCCCGTCATTGGCTGGCTAGAGTGGCATGGCTATGGTATGCTAGAGTGGCATGGCTATGGTATGCTAGAGTGGCATGGCTATGGTTTGCTAGAGTGGCATGGTTATGGTTAGCTGTCATTGGCTGGCTAGGGTGGCACGCTGTGAGCAGGCTGTTGTAACAGAAGGGTGGGCATTTTAAGATCTAAATGAAGACTGGTATTACGGATGAACCTCGGGGCTCCGGTGATCCTACGGAGAAATCGGTTTTGTAAAGTTTGCATCGTGTGGATGTGACGCGAATGAGAGTGAGCAAATAATAATAATAGTCCTCCTGACCGTTTTCGGTCACGGCGGCCAATCTAAGTGGAGATTAGCCATCGGCGCGGGAGATATTATAGTGCACAAGTGTGTGCGCAGGCACAAGTGCACTCTCTGTTCCTTTTTCTCTCATATTCCGATGGGACGGCAATCCGACACGACCGGAGAGAGATCAGGCGCAGGACCAACGGCTTAACGTGCTTTCCGAAGCACGGGGGTATAATACCGCCAACTTCCAAACTCCGGGCTACTACTGGGAAATTTCTAATGAAAAACCCAATAGCACTTTTTGTCCGACCCGGGAATCGAACCCAGGACCTCAAGCGTGAGCAAATACGACACAAGCGTATGTCATAATTGGTCGGATCACTGAAGTGTAAAGCCGCAACTTGCACTTGAGTGACAATTTGCTCTTTGTTTGAAGAATGTAGTGGAGCCTACTCATGGCAAAGGCCGCTTTGTTACGAGCTGCTCTTATATGCTTACCGAAGGAAAGGTGTTGGTCGAGTAAGACTCCCAAGTACTTGACTTGCTTCTCCCAGTGAATAGGCTTACCGTACATTGTGATCGGGCGTGGTGGGGGACGCGAAAGTCGAGGTTTGGTGAAAAGTACCGCCTGACTTTTGTCCGGATTTACTTCGATCCTCCACTTTCGGAACCACGCGCTAAGCGCATTGACTGCCAACTGTAGAGATCGCGCGATAGCGCCTTGTTCGCGACCGGTATAAAAAATAGCCGCGTCATCAGCGAAAAGTGCTATTTGAGCCTTCTTGATCTTTGGGATATCGCTAGTAAACAACGTGAAAACTAAAGGGGAAAGTACGGAGCCCTGAGGGACTCCAGCACGAATCGGATTTGTTTGTGAAATATGAAGCTTTAAAGTGAAAATTTTTGTTAGAATCAAGTGTGCCAACCTAAACCACCTACCTATACAGGCTGTGTATGGGCATATGAAAAAATTCGTGGTAATTAGCATATATAACGAAAATAAAAGGAAAACTATCCCAGCTAAGTATAGGCTTTACAAGTTTACGAGTAATAGTCGACCAACTTATAAAATGTACTTGAAATATTTTCCTATGCATAATGTATGGGAGCGCAGGTCTCAAAACAGCAAATGTAAGTTTTTTTTTATTTTTACAATAAAAATCAACGTTCGGAGGCAGGGTAGTTAATCAGTTTAGTAAGTTAACCTATTTTGATGGGCAACTACGGAACCCTACATTGTGCGTGGTCTGACATGTACTTGGCCGGTTTTTAACCGACTTCTAAAAAAAGAAGGAGGTTCTCAATTCGGATGTTTGTAAATATTTTTTTTTAATGTTTGTTCGGGCATAACTCCGTAGTTTGCTAACCGATTTGAAAAAATACTATTGTTGGATAGGGTATACTTCCCAAGTGGACAGGGTCCATTGACACCAAATGATGATCTGATGATGGGATCCCTGAGAAATTGAGGGCAACCCCTTAAATTTTATAGGCACATATGTTTTTCATATATTTTCAAAAGCTGTTTAAGTATTTGCGTTTGATCTGCATAATATCATGTGGATTCGCTGATGAAGATGGAAGGTATGACTCCTCAACGGTTAGGAGTTGAAAGAAAATTCTTTTATAATTACACGTACCTCCGGAGCGATAATTGTATTCTTTCAGGGTATTAGGTTGAAACGAGGCTGTCCCATTGTCACCAAGTCAGGATCTGATGATGGGATCCCAGGAAAATCAAGGCCAACCCACAAATTTTATAGGCACTTATGACGTGTTCCATACATTTTTTAAAGCTGTCTAAGTATTTGCGTCTGATCATCATAATATCATGTGGATGCACTGATGATGATGGAAGGTACAACTCCTTAGGGCACGCCACGATAGTGGCGGTAAGTCCCCTCTTTGAGGAGTGGCTATTAGAGAGGCGCCACGGCGCCCTCACCTTCCGTCTGACGCAGGTCCTCACCGGACACGGTTGTTTCGGGAGGTACCTGCACCGAATCAGGCGGGAGGAAACGCCCGGATGCCACCATTGTGAGGATCGGCCGGAGGACACGGTGGAGGTGCCGTCGCCTCCTTCTGCGAAGCAGTGATGCTGGCGAAAGGAGGTGGCGGAACGCGAGAGGGAGAGAACCTCTCGTCCCAGCCGCCGCGGGAGGCGCTCCGGGCGTCGGGGGTCCCGCGATGACCTCCGGCCACCGTAGACGCGGGCCTGTGGACGGTGAGTGATGGGCTAACTCGCCGTCCGTCCGTCTCACGACGAAAACAGGCCGTGTCGACGGCGCGTTCGTGTTCCACGCGCGCCTCAAAGAGATGTCAGCAACATGGGAGGGGCCCGAAAGGGCCGACGCCTGTCGGGGCCGCGGGTAGTCCACCGGTTATCGCGGCCTCGACATAGAGGGCGAAGAAGGAACATGGGTGGTTTTTAGTCAGTAGAAGCCTGACACTCCCTTTCGCTATGCTCAAGAGCGGGAGGGGTTATTAGATGATTTTACAGTTTAACGGTTAGGAGTTGAAAGCAATAATAAGGGAATATTGAAGGTTAAGGGTTAAGTTTCTTGGTTGAATGTTAAATACAAAGTAAATACCTATAAGCACTAATGGGATTACAACAAAAATTGAAAAATAAAAATCTTTTTTGCAAAAAAATACCCGACTTCAAAAAAACAAAATTACAAAAAGTGAAAAATAAACTTCAGAAAAAAATCAGCTTCTGAAGTCAATTGTTTGCAAAAAAGTTTTTAGGTGTAATCGTATGGGTACAAATATTCACTATGCATTTAACATTCAACCAAGAAACCTAACCCTTAATCTTCAAGATGCCTTATTATTGCTTTCAACTACTAACCTGTTTAGGAGTAGCATCTTTCATCATCATCAGCTCATCAACATGAAGTGTTGACTGCTAGATGCGAATACTTGAATAGCGTCAGAAAGTAAAAGCACGAAACACGTAATACGTGCTTATGAAATTTGTGGGTTGCCCTCGATATCTCTGGGATCTCAACACCTAGTCCTGGTTTCCATAATTATCATGGCACCACCCTTGAAATATCTTCTTTCCAATAAAAAAAGAATCGTCAAAATTGGTTCTTAGTACGACGAAGTTATTCCGGAACACACAAAAGCGAGAACATGTCATAGGCACATAAAAAAATATCATCATGTTCATAAAATGAAAAGTAGGTACTCGGCCAAACTATTTTATGGGACTAAATGGCAACTATTCCACATCAAACCAAAAAAGAATCACGTAAATCGGATCATAAATCTTAGAGTGATAAATTGTTAATATCCGGAAGATTTCTGTAATAATTATGGTTCCAAATGAATGGGTGTTCTGAAGCGGCGGAAAGGTGAAAACTTTACGATTTAGTTACTAAACAATAAATTTACGGATAGTGAACGAACCTCCAGAACCAAAACAAGTACTACGGACAATGTTTTTAAAAAACGAAAAAGCGACAATTTATGAACACTTTAAAAAAAATTGGAGTAAACTCGTAGCTCGTTAATTTTTAATGGAACAATGTTTGTCTCGGCCATTGCCTTCTTGATTTGAAACATTATGGCGGCATTTCATTATGTGAATTTTCTGTATGAGGGAAAAATTAATGGGCGATGGCATTCACACCCTCAAGAATAGAGGGAACGGCTATTTCACGATATCATAGACAATCTAGCGTCATGCAAAAACAACTAGTTCATTGATAAAACTCAAGTGATAAAACTGATAAACTTTAAACTTTCAAATAACAAGCTACAGCGATCATTAAATATTTTCATTCTGACGCAACTTTATTTGCAATTTATTAAGCTAGGACATTACGAGCAGGCCTACATTTTTATTCCTTGCGTAAAACTTTTGAAGCGCAAACGTGATGGGAGAATTCTGATGGCTTTTAAACTTCTATAGGTTATAGGAAAATTGAATTTGATATTGTTTCTTTTACAAAGATACTTACTGGGTAAGTCGATCGGATAATAGAAGTGTCTCAACAGTAATGGGTCTCTGTTTTGAAGGGCATGATGAGCTTTCGTTTACGCCTGACATGCTGTAATACTCCTGGTCAGTCCGAACTTTAGTTTGAATACTGATCTAAATTTAGGATGCCAGAATACCCTCGGCGGTGGCAGCCTTAAGGCAATTAGTTCGTTTAATACGTTTCTTTCAGCCGCATCAGATTGCACTGAAAGAGTTATCAAGGCACATTTCCGATTCGATCCTGATTCGATTGCTGTCACAAAAACTTACCCGTTGAAAAAGAAGTTTTTACTTCAAACTGTTTACGTTGAATAGTTTCGGCGAGTTATCGCTGAAGCTGTTATTGCAAGGGTTGGGTAATACTAAATCATAATATTATATTACGTCAGTACCTATCGTCAACTGCTTCTCTAGCCTCACTAATCGTAATATGAAGTTTTTGTTATGGTTTACACGTTGTTATTAAGATTTAATCAGTGCGTCAGCGTTATAAATAAGGGGTGTAAAAGTACCCTTAACGCAAACGAAGGGAATTTGTTCGACCATACATGGGAACACCTTAGTTACGGAGATATTGGAGGTTAAAGTTCAATTTTTCTGTACAGTGGTATTGTAAGTTGGAAAAAATAAGCGTTAACCCACTACATATCACACATTATGACATAGGTACAAAGGGGACATAACGCGTGCATAAAAAGTCAATAAAGATAAGAAAAGAAGAATAACTAAGGTGGAAAACTTTTCTAAAGGGTATTAAATCTAGACCACAGTTCGTTATACGATTTATCCATTTACTACAATTATCAAGATACCATGTGTGTTTAACTAATTCCATGCTACCGTAGCGGCCGTTTATCACAAAAATCTTTGTTTTCCTAAAAGATACAAATTGTGACGATAAGCAAATGACGTGGTAGGCAATTTAATGATAGAACTCATAAATCGGGGCGTCCGACAAACATTTTGATCTCTTGACCTACGAACATTTGAACACTGGATAATAATTATCATAAGTCACAATTTTTTTTTAAATCAGCCCACGTTGTCCCACTGGTGGACAAATGCACAATTAAAAACAAACTATACGGAATTAGATTCCATACACGTTTCAAAAATAGCAGCAACGTATGAATGAATATACCTACATCATTAAAAATGTATGTAGAACAGAGGGGATATCATATATGTAGGTACATAGGTACATAATATTATGTGATGAATGGAAATAAAGTAAATAGAAAGAAACTTGTGTCTAGCTAGTATCTATATAAATAATAATAACAACATGATAACTTACTGCTTATGATTGAGTAGTTCATAATTAATTATAATTAGGTCAGAGGCTCTTCCGGGACATAAAACTCTGACACCAGGTTACACTAACCAGTCGAAATAAGAAGCGAAGATTACGTATATTTTAGCTAGATATCAATTTAATTACTTAATTGGACATTTTTATAAAGACATGTTTTAACTTTAATGTGTGTATGTTTGATTTAACTGCCACTTTAGGTAAAAACTGAAAATTATGCACAGTAAGTAGATTAAAAAGTCGTGACCTAGCACTTTGCATGCCTTATTGATCAATATTTGTATTGCAATATTTGATAAAATTTCATTAAACAGGTAATTATCGTTGTTTAAAAAACAGTTTGAGATATTTATCTCGGGTGTTTAAGCTTTAAACATACTTATTTACGTATTTATTTGTGTAAACTGGTCAAAACTGCTTTTAGTTAGTGTAAAACATTATTATTTCACTTTCCTCATCTTTCTACCCGACTGCGGCGAAGCCCAAAAGGAGGGTTATGTGTTTGGAGTGTAGGTATGTATGTATGTATGTCTGTGTCTTTGTTCCGATTTAAATAAAATATGCTTACGTCGTTAGATTCGTCTTGATGGCGCGAGTATCGCTGGCTACATTAAAATAAGAAAACAAAGAAAAATTGAGTATTTTGGGGGCAAACAGAGGATTTGAAAAAAAATATCCATTACCATCGAGTTGACTATCACAATGAAGGGTTTTCAAAGGAGATTACAAAAATATATGACACTAATATGTTAAAATTAAATTCAAAGTCACAAATCCTCTAAACAAACGCAAAAGGTAAATCATCTGCGAAGAATTTTACGCGACCAACGAAAGAACAAACACAAAAGAACTAAAAAGTTGGAAAAAAAAGTAGTTAAAAAACTAAAAAACCCGACAAAAAAACTTAAAATGTGCTTGTTTTTTGCTTTTAAGTTTTTTTGTCCGGTTTTTTAGTTTTTTTGTCGGGTTTTTTAGTTTTTTAACTACTTTTTTTTCCAACTTTTTAGTTCTTTTTTTTTGGTCGGTAGGAAAAAGTAAATACTTAAAAGGAATTAACCTTATAAGTATTTACTTTTTCCTACCGACCCCAAATAGAATGGGACAAGGGCATGAAGGTTTTGAACTTATTATTCATCTTTTTACTTTTTGATTGTATTTTTATTCACATTTATAATTTAAAAATAGTGCGCGCCGTATCAAGCCTTTGATTTAGCCAGCTGCCCAATGAGAGCCTCTTCCAGTTGTTGGTTGAGGCTTTCGGCCAACTAATAAGTAATTAATAATACATTATCATCAAGTAAATTATTTACGGATGTAAATTTCGAAGGCCATTCTTTGTCACGGTGTGGTTCAACTCGAAGTGTCTACGGTATCTAAACAAATCAGTGAAAGTTCCTGAAAAATCTCTCGCTGTAAGTATCTAACAATAGAACAATCGAATCTATAATAATCGACGTATGGAGTTCCTAGTTTGATACTTATTATATTACTGAAGTAAACTATGATAATTTTCCCTCTTAATGCTAAGTGAGGTCAAAGGTTTCTGTTGACACGTGTCTCTATTTTGTATTTTATCTTTCAGATAGATTAGCTATCCTAAACAATTTTAGTTTATCTATTTCCTCTATTATCTAGCTGATCTTTAAACGTATTTTTTCTATTTCTTACAATGTAATAGCTGTACGCAGAAATATTCAGATCAAAGAAACTTATCTACTTCTTGTGATTCTAAACTATGAATGCCTATTGTACATTGTTAAGTTTCAGATCTAGATCGAACTAAATTAGGTATAGGGGTTATTCACTGACAAAAATAAAAATACGCAAGGCCTTCTCGTATTTGCATTATACGACACTTTGTTGTCACAAAGTAACGTGAAACTTTGCATAATGCATGTCTTAAGCCTGGTAGGCATATATATTATTTACTTCTCACTTACGTAGGTACTTACATTTAATTTTATTTGCGAGATGGAAAAGCCCATGATTTTATTCATAAATAAGTATTAGGTACCTACCTACGCCTAAGTAATGAACATTGAACATATAAATACGCCAAAAGAAAGGGAGGCTCTTGGGGTGGGTAAAATTAGGTACTAGTGTCTAGGGTAGTAAGTCCAATATTCTATCTACATAATCACCAGTTCTTTTCTGAAATTAAATGGCGGAAATGTGTAACTCGAACTGGCTAAGAATGTTAGGTACTGTTAGATTGTGTAATAGGTAGGTACCTTGCGTTAGATACCTACCTGCCTACCTAAAGGGTGTAAAAGTTCCCTTAACGCAAACGAAAGGCACTTGTTCTCCCCACCACTGCGGTAATTTTTTTGTTCTAGACTATACCTGGGAACCCCCTAGTTACGGAGATATTGGGGTTCAAAGTTTCAAATTTTGCACAGCTGTTTTTGTAAATACCTACTGGTTTTTCAGGTTATAACTTTACATAAATTACCTCCATGACCCTTTGACTATTCAAAGCATCTACTATCACAATGTTTTAAGAGTGCTTCATTGAGTTTTACCGTAAAATGAATTTTTGACCCCAAAATAAAAAGTCGTTTCCCAGCAAACATTTTTGCGTAGGGGTACTTAGTTTGATGTACAGAATGCTTGATTGACGTATGTGTGAAGGGTTAATTTACACCCTGTATATGCACCTACCTATAGACGACATGTTAAATTTATTATTGATTTGTTCCATGACGATTAAATGCCTTGTAAAGCTGAACCAAATAATAATTGTAACTAGATTAAGTGACATCAACTTGTTATCTAAAATGACGAATAATGGCCCGTACGTGATTTTCGATTAAGGAAAACGAAGAGTCAAGACATTGACCCTCGTTTCAACAAGGTCACTCAATGATACACTGATCATTCTGTTCTTGCTAACTGAGAAGAATGTGTTATCATGCCTATTTGCTTTCAAAGTAGGTACACGTTGGTTCATTAAGTACATTTTTTACAAAAATAAGAGTAGAGGAAGACCAAGACTGAACTGTGTGTGAAGAATGAACTGTGTAAAGGATGATATCAAGAAGGTGTACGATGATATGACGAAGTAGTTATGGAAGAAGAAGACATTCTACACCGACCAAATAAATTGCCGCCCAAATAAATTGAAATACAGGCAGGAAAATTACGAAAAAATAATACTGAGGCCCTCCTCGGTCTCTGCCATAACCATAGTGGTCATCGTCGGCAAACCCAAGGTGAGTGATGTACTCGCCATTGACGTTGATGCCAAGTCCTTTCTAACCCAGAACCTTGAAGACATCCTCCAGTGCAGCGGTAAACAGTATCGGTGATATAACGTCTCCCTGTCTCACAGCGCTCTGCAGAAGGATAGGTTCCGAGGTCTGGTCCTGAAGTCGGACTGAATTGATGGCGTTTTTGTACAAACAACTCATCACCTCGATGTACCGGTAGTCGATTTGGTACCATTGGAGAGACTGCAGTACCTACAACCCAAGTCTCGATCTAATTGAAGGCTTTCTCGTAGTCCACAAGCGCTAAACATAGAGGCGGGTTATACTCTTCGGTCTTCTGTTCAACCTGCCGCAGCGTATGTATGTGGTCTACGGTACTAAAGCGTTTTCGGAATCCGGCTTGTTCGGTAGGCCGGAAATCGTGATACCTGCGTGCAAGACGATTCGTGATGACTCTTGAAACCAACTTGTACACATGGCTTAGAAGTGAGATGGGCTTAGTTCTTTAGCCGGGCATTTCATCAACTTTTTTGAAGAAGACCACCACCAGCTTAGCTTTATATTCATTATGAAGAAAGAAAACTGGCGAGAGCGTTTGTATGGAGAAAAGACCTCCCGCATTTCCTCTAAGGACCGGTTTGCCACCGGCCTTCAGAAGTTCGGCCGTAATTCCGTCATCACCCGGTCACACCCGGTGCCTTGTTGTTTATAAGCTGTTTTAGAGCCATCCTAATCTCGTACAGGCTTCCGGGATGTCTTCGGTATAGTGTCGGGTCAGTCTAGTAGTAAACTCCTATCCAACAACATGCCAGATGCCACACTATGGCTGTTTATTTTTTAAGTTTTTATTGCCAAATAAACACAATTTTCTTTCTTTCTTTCTTCTTTCTTACGCGAGAAGAAAAACGTACGCACACATTACCTGTAGAAACAGAAATACTTACCCTAGAAAAAAATACTTTTCGAGATTTTATTTTAACACTTTGTCGGCGTAACCTTAACTAATCTGTATCTGCATGCCAAATTACAGCTTATTAATACAACGAGTCTTTGAGTAATACTGCGGACAGACAGACGGACATACATATATTATGGCGAGACTATAAATTATTTGTTGACTACAGAACCCTAAAAAAACTGACCAAGTGCATGACGGATCACGCACAATGTAGGATTCAGTAGTTGCCCATCAAAATATGTGAACTTAATATACTAGTTAACCACTGCCTACCTGCTACTGCTTCCAAACTGATGATTTTTATTGTAAAAATACAACAAACTTACATTTACAGTTTTGAGACCTGCGCTGCATTATGTACAAGATTTTTTTTCATACAAGTACATTTTATAAGTTGGTCGACTATTAGTCGTAAACTTCAAAAGCCTACTTAACTGTGATAGTTTTCCTTTTATTTTCATTATATGTGCTACTACGATGATTTTTGATGCAGTATTTTTTAAAGACGTATCCAATGACATCCCACACAGTAGATATCGCCAGAAAAAAAAGCATCCCCACTCTAATGTGTACTGGAGATACCCTAAAAAGAGAGATTTTGAGATATAGTGTGGACGGACAGACAAACGGACAAGGCGAAACTAAGGGTTCTATATTGACTACGGAACCCTAAAAATGTTAATCCGAGTGTCGCATACGTCGCACGTCGCACTCTTTATGTTTATTGAAAAAGGGATAAAGGTTTAGCTTTTGTTAGAGGACGTAGTACCTGTACCTACCTACTTCGTACTTTACGTGCCGTCGACCATTGAAATAGGTACTTACCTACGTAGTTTATCTTGACGATGAATAACATTTTTAAATCCAAGATAAGATATTGACGCAAATCACGGATCGCGGCTGGGCAAAAGCAATTAAAACGCTATAAAATATCCCCAAAGGTAAATTCTTATCAATATTGTTAAGGTAAAACAAAGACAGTTGCATCTTCTTGCACACTCCTACTAATTGTCCTATTAGATCAACAGATTATGTCAATAATTATGTGAAATCGATAAATTTCGATGTAAAATCGAATGATCTCATACGCTTTGTTTCAAAATAACATATGTTTTCACCAATTTCAATCACAACCGAATATAGAGATAGGTCCATGCGTGATTAATCTATAGTTATCAATTTGATTGTGGCTGCAGATAATTTGTAAACAGTGGGTTGTTTAGCACAATTAGTGTGGCTGTGACCACGAATGAAAATACATACAGAGCTGAAGACAATTAACAAAGCTGTTTTGTATTTTCCCCGTGCCGGAATGTTTAATGCTATTCAGTTTCAAAACACTTTCGTGTAATAGTGTCTCTTGTGGACGTTTTAAGTTCTACAGTGCCTGAATTAAGTGATTCTTTAAGTGATTGTGCTTCAAAATTAATCATAATATTCTCAGTAATTCATAATGTTATTTGAGTGCAAAAAGAGTGCTTTACTGAAATTATGCAAGAACCACATTTAAAATTGAACTCAGTTAATTTTTTCATATGGACTTTAATTACACATGGGACACAGGTATTTTCTTTATTTTTAAAGTTGCTTACATAAACTGTGTCGTAGGTTCTAAGGGCTGTGGAAAGTGGGGATTGGGATACAACTTAGTCTTATACCCCCTTATGAGATAGTTTTGGTTTTAAAATATCGTTGAAGAGAAAACGACAGCTAAAAGCACAAGTTATGATAGCATGCAGGCTGCAGTTTGAAACTAAATTTCTGTTTAGACAGTTTAGAGCAGGATATAAAATTGTTGATATAATTTTAAATAAGTAGTGGGTAATTTGAAACGTAAATCACCTGCATACTAAAGTTACATATAAACATAATTAATTGATTAAATAATCTTTTGGCTGGGATGATACCAAAAGGTCATTGTATTTTTTCAATATAAATACTTGGTAAGAGTTGTAGGTACCCTCCCTAATTAAGAACGTCTGAAAATACGTGATAATGAGGTGTAATCGGGTAGCCGAACCACCGCCGGAAAATTAAAATAATCTCGCCCTTGAAAACATTCTTCTAAGTAGGTACATAAATTGCTGTTTGCAATAAATGCTTTCGGTTTTAGTTTGATTCGGTCCTAAAGAGTAAACTCAGATTGAAAAAATGAAAATAAAAGACAATGCAGGCAATCGTTATCATGAGTTCAGCTTTGCATTGATTGATATCCTATTGATAAAATAAGTGTCCTGTTCACACTATTCATTTTTAAATTCTAATAAAAAAACAGACAAAATATGTAGATTACGTAGTATATTCTTCGTTATCAGTTCATTGTTGTTGTGTTGTCTCAAATGCAATCAAGTGACTTCCGTTTGCAAATCCGGGGATGGGCTGATGAGTAAAACTAAAAAGGCTGACCGTCCATCCTATATTGGCCCCATCCGTGCCTCAAAAAACTCATTTAGCTGTTTCTCCCAGCAGGCATTCGTAGATCTTCTCGTTCAAAACAGTCGTTACCAGTTCAAGTCAGAATCCCGAAAGTCTGCCGGCCAGTACGCCAGTCTTTCGCTACGGTTTATGTATTGTGTTCCTTAGCAAGTAGCAACTAGCAACTATATTATACATAATATGGGTTTATTAGGACCTAACTGGCAGTCGCTTCGCGCAAAACTGCTGCATTGAATACCTAGTGTATTTCATCAAAAATATCTATTTAGTCCATTATCGAAAAATATTGGATCACGTGTTTTTTAATTTTATCATATTAATAAAAATTACTAAAATAAAACGTGTCAAAGAAGTGGGGGCTTTTGACGTCACTTTGTGGAATAAAAAGTACCTAAGTACTAACCTTGTGACGTCACACGTCTTGACGCGACTTTTCGAAGCACTGTATCCTCTTCATCTTTTGTTTTAAGTGAAAAAAGAAAAGATACGTGTCCATTATTTTATAAAAATCTATCTGACGGACTTATTAGAGTTTTTTGGTGAAATTTAGACTGGAAAAGTCGAGGTGAGGAAAAAAAAAAATAATAATAATATTCCACAACTATCACACAACGCCATCTAGTCCCAAGCTAAGCAGAGCTTGTGTTATGGGTACTAGACAACTGATAAACATACTTATATATTTCTAAATACATACATATTATAGATAAATTACACCCAGACACAGAACAAATGATCGTGCTCATCACACAAACATTTGTCCTGGGTGGGAATCGAACCCACGACCTCCGGCATAGCAGTTAGGGTCACTAACCACTAGACCAACAGGCCAGTCCAAATGGCAGTGTTGTGACTACTTCAGTAAGCAAAAATCTTTAAATAAAAAAATCTGGTCTATAAAAACAACTCATATGAATTATCCGAATATTTTACCACGTGCCAAAAGCTATGGGGTACTTCCCGTTGACCTAGAGTCCTAGAATCATGAATTTGGCAAGAGGCCGTAAGGTCTTAACAGTAGGTACATTGTGAATATGTATCGTTTTGGATATTCAAATTGATACCTCCACGTGTTCTTATAAAAAAGGGTGTTGACACTCACACAGTCGCACGGACAACGAAGTGGCTTCCTGTTTTGCCTTCTTACTTTAAAAACAAAATAAACTAGGTTATTGATCTACCTACACTCTACAGAAGACATCATCAAGTCTTTAAAAAAAACACCTTTCTAATGCTACAAGTACTGGCGTAAACGTATTTCGCATAATACATAATTATACCAATTACTAGTTACTTTCTTGACTTTTTTGTAAACCAATATAATCAACCTTCTTCAACTTGGTTGTAGGTAGGAGCCCAACTCACAGATGTCCTAAATCCAGTGAACGGGGACTTCGACGTTTGGCACCAGCGCGACACAAGGGTCGCTATCCGGGCAAATGGGCAGCTTGCTTGCGAGAGGCCGAACATCTACATATGTGAGGTAAGCCATGGAAGACAGTTTTATAGTTGTACAGGAGTTTTCCCGTCTAAGCAAGTCCAAGAGCTAGATGGAAGCCTTAAAAGGTGGTTGGGTAAGACTGGATCCGTCAGGGTGAAGGACAGTAGGTACCCTCGCCCAGCAGTAGATTATGTATGTAGATTACAATCGACGGTACGGTTGGCTTAGCACAGTGGCTCAAGCAGATGACTGCTTCGCTACGTGTGGCGGGTTCGATCCCCACACGGAACAAATATTTGTATATATGGCCTACAGATATATAGTTGTTTCAGGACTGGGTATTTGTGTTTGTGAGTTTAAATGTTAGTGAACGTACCTACGATACAGGAGAAATTCCTAGTGTGGGGCAACGTTACGAGAGAAAAAAAGGCTCTGTTGAATCAGCAATCTGCATCGGTGACTAAATAGAACACATAAATTTAAAATTTCATTTGGACTTATCACCACATAATTATGGTTAGACACTAGTCTCATCATCATCCAAAGCTACCCACTACCACGGTCCTGTTCCAGCCTCATCCAGGCTTATCCTCCGGTGGCTATCTCGTCTGCCATCTAATGGTAGACACTAGTCTACCGTCTCTAAATCCATTCGTTATCATCATAGATCACGTGAATGTCCTATTCTGTGTTATTGCACCACTTGTATATACCTACTTATATTATAAAAGGTAACTAAATATAGTGAATAGAAACTTATTATACAAGCTGCAGCTAGCAACGTTCCATTGTAATGAGCTGGGAGCTTTTCAAATTGAAAGATATCTCCAGTTAGCCATACAGCCGTAGATTAATTGGTAGATCTATATGAGATCCGGTGATAGGATAGACATCGGTTTTGAATCAACTTTTTTTTTTTTTTTACAAATCAAGTCTGCGTTCGTGTTTTATAGCATCGTAAAAAGTTTGCGAATTTTTGTTTAGGTACATGCTGTGTGCTTTTCGTCGAAGTCTGTCAAAGTATCTCGACACTATCGATTGCAAAATGTTTTATTAATTCATAACACCCTTCCTGACTTATTTAGGAGCCACCGGACACTGTACCTCCAGACGCGAGGAAGACATGCAACTATCGCAATGTGCGGTACCACGAGCAGGTATTCCGATGGGTAGCAGGCCGAGGATGCCTGCTGTATACCCCTGACTTCCTTTACGTCGCCGGCTCCAACACCATCAACCTGAACGCTGGTTGCTTCTATGGGAACTGGTTCGCGCCTTGTCTGGAGATTGTAAGTAATAGTCTTTATACTACACTTGCTTGGTAAGTGTACCAATACTACCCCACTAAAAGGCTTGAAAGCTGTTCATTAAACCTTCTCAAAAATCTAGGCAGTTATATTGTATGGAATTTCATTACTGCCCTGAAAATCAGGGTAGTAATGCGTTCATTACTAACGTGTTTTGTTTTTTTTTTTTTAAGTCTTGATGACGTTGGCAATCAAACGACTTAATTTTACCATAAAAAGTACTGGCCACTAGAACTTTTATAGCAGGTAGCATACATTCCGATAAGGCCGGCAAACTTCAAACCTCTATGCGATAGAGCGAGAGATTTATAACACTCTCTCGCTTTAACACGCGCATAAGCTGGAAGCTGCGAAACGGGGCGTTCTTACCTTCTCTACTCTTCCCTTCTACTGTTCCCACTAGACCCGCGCGGCACGCGACGCCGGGCCGCGCGGCTCTAGTGGGGACGCGGCTTAACGTCTTTTGGCGCGAAAACTGTTTGACGCGCTAAAATTTAAAGAAAAAAAAAGACTTATTGTTGGTTGACGTATTTTGTAGAAACAATTTTCTTTGTAAAGTTTGTAAATCACAACTTCACCCGACATAATAGCAGATGCTTTATTTGCTATTTTGTCTTTTACTTCTTTGTGCTTAAGTGTAGTATAAAGCAGTATATATCACTCGAGGGTAAGTACAGATTACTCCCCTTGTTGCATAATCTACTATTGTTGTCTATACATCTAGATCGCGCGAATCTAGCGAAGAGTCTTTGCGAGAATAAAACCATCTTTCTGCCATTGTCCAATTATATTTGGGATGTTTTGTTTTCTTTTTCCATTCTCCCCTGTCAGCCAACACGGCATTATTTACATCATTTCCTCACACAATCAACCCATCTTTTCTTTGGTCTTCCTTACCGTCTCCATCCATCAACATTAATATATTTATTAGTTACATATTATATACGGTTCATCCTTCGTCATCGGTCTAAAAAACCGAACTTCTGTTATAACATTATCCTCACGTACCCACCTAGGTAAGCCAGGCACTACTTATCATCGAAACCTACCTAGACGTAGAACAACACATCATAGATGTTCATCTTGTGCTTATCGCATAGTTAGATCGCTATCGATTCATCGCTATTTCTGATAACAATCCATACTGATACTATTCTGAGCACAGGCCGCACAGTCCTGTGTGTAGAACTGTAGATCCTTCATCATTATTAGTAGTCGGCACATCTCTGGAGTCCTATCAGTATGGCGGCGATTTTGTAGGGACGAACTAGACTTTAGGGGCAATTTTTTTCCCGAAGTTATCTGCTTATCTAAATTTGCTTGCTACTATGCAAGCTATGCTCTACCTGATCTGCGATGAAACTCTAAGAGGAAACATCTTTTTATCGGCTTTCTGTCCCTGAAATATTCCAATATATTTGTGATCCTTATCCACATAAGTGTTGTATTCGATTAGCTATTATTAGTCTTCGAGTCTTTACGAGCCATCAGCGAACAAGTGATTGTAGCGATGAATATCGCTCCGATAGGGATCACTGCCAAAGATATGAACTTGTGATAGTCTTCAACCTTAGGTGAGTAAGTATATATCTGGATTTGTAAGGTAACCTTGCACTGAAAAAATACTTTTGTTGAAAATACTAAATTCTCAGTATTTTTTGCAAAAGCCAAGTGTTAATATAGGTCCTACACACATTTTTGTTGATTTTACTAAACCCAAATAGTTAAACATTTACAAAACTGGTATGGTATTAATAACTCATTAGAATTGTAATAACGTTATTTTTACTACGTATCCGAATCGGTTAGACTTACAAACAAGTTTCGTAAAATCGATCGATTATACGAAACGAGTCATGTAATATTCACCTTCATTATTTCATATAATTTAAGCATATTTTTGTATTTTTTATCAAACCTGTCTCGTATATTTTACCCTCTAATTAAATAAACATACGATACTAGTCTTGCAAAATTTACTCATTCTATATCGTAGACTTAACGAGATAACTTAGTATTGTATTGCTAAATCGGCTTCGTATATTTTACCCTTTAGCTTTTGTAGACTTTAAGATACTAGTCTTGTAATATTCAAAAATTCTCTTTCGTATAATTTACGTGTCATATTTAGTATTATTCAGTAAAGTTGTTTAGTATATTTTACAACATTATTTACCTAAAATGTACGACACTAGTCTTGCAATATTTACTCATTCTGTTTCGTAAACTTAACGAGTTAACTTTAGTGTTTTTTTGCTAAATCGGCTTGGTATATTTTACCCTTCAGCTTTTGTAGACTATGCGATACTAGTCATGTAATATTCACTCATTCCGTTTCGTATAATTTAAGGGTTTTTTTTTGTATTTTTGAATAAACCTGTTTTGTATACTTTACTGGTCATGTTATGTATTTTTACTAAATAAGTATCGTTTATATTATCATAATTGTATAGTACGTTCTACGAAACTGGCTTTGCTAGGTTTACTCATTTACTTTCGTATATTGTGCAACTTTACTTCGGTTGAATCTACAAACAAATTTTAACAATATTGCTTTCGCAATATTTTCCTACACACAAAATTGTCATGATACTTACTTTGATGTTTTAGTTGTTTTTAAATTTCTTAGAATAACGTCATGTGAAACAAAATCGTTTCGTAGGAAGGTTACTCTAAAAGATTTAGAGACAACTTAAACCTGTAAGTAAATCAATCATGAAAACAAATACATGAAGCTTTTATAGAAATAGTAAAATATTATGTAAAATACAATATCAAAGAAATCCAGATAAGTGCAATATTACTGGGTAAACACAAAAACAAAATACCGAGTAGAACGTTCCAAAGTAAAGTCGTAAACGAAAGTAGATGCTAGGTCAAAATAAATATAGCAAATATATAACACAGGACCCCTTAAAAGTACACAAAAAATAATAAAATTTGGTGAAATTATCATAATTATACAAAAGAATGAATGATTAAATATTACAATTCCAAGATTTGGTCAGAAAGGGGACTAAAATAACAACAGAATGTAAAAAAATAAGAACATTTTATTTAAAAAACAGGAACAATCGACATAGTTACTTATCTAAGTTATGTTATGTAAGTACCAACTTAATTTTACAATTCACATTTTAATAAAAAAATATAAATTTCTTAAAATTCGAAACCACTGTTTATTAAGTTAGAGGATGCATTATTCCTAAGTTAATCTTAAACTATGATATATTTATAACTGTAAACAATACAAAAACAGTTTATTTAAACAAACAACAGGAACAATAATTATTGATACTTATCTAAGTTATATAATGTAAGTAGCTACCTACCAACTTAGTTCTACAGTTCACATTAAGTATAATAAATAAATTACAAAACAATAAATTTCTTAATTCGAAAACGCTGTCTATAGTCTAGTGCAATTAGAGAAAAAATACTCAAAACGTAGAACAAAATTTAATTTTCATGGGACTTTTTTTAGTGAGTTCCTAGAGTGGAGAAGAAAGTTTAAAAAAAAATTTCGCCGCTCGTGACTTTTTTTAATTCTATAATTTCCTTTTCGACGGCAGGGAAATAACACGTAGATAGCACAATAAATTTAAAGATGAAAGAAAGCAAGAACAGAAATTTTTTGACATTTCTTATTGAATTTTAAGTTACTACAGTTATGAAAGTGGTCTTCGTTAATATTTTCTTGTCCAGTTATCTGTGAAAAAGCATCAGTTACCAATTCTTTTTACCAAAAGGAATCTTAAAATTCTACATTTTTAGAAATAATTGCAGAAAAAAGGAAATTTAAAAAAAAAAAAATTACTTGAAATATGCATTACGTCAACAACAATATACAAAGAAACGGACCAAATCAGCGTTTAATGGATGCACGCAGGTCACAATATTACGCAACAATATGTATTCGTTATTCGTAAACGAAAACAAAAAAAAATCGAAAGAAAATAAAAAAAAAGTCGCGGGCGGGAATTTTTTTTTAACTTTCTTCTCCACTCCTAGAACTCAATAAAAAAAGTCCCATGAAAGTTTGACCACTATCAACTTCGCTCCATCTTTATGTCTAATTGCACTCGACTATTATTAGGACATAGGATGCATTCTTCCCAAGTCAAGAAATATTGAAAATTGGTCTTAAATCCCGACCAATAGAGGGTCCCAAACGATCATTACACAAACATACATTGGTACATGAATGAGCATTATGAGCATTAATGAGCATTAATTATTACACAAAATATTGCGAGAACATATTTGCCCATTACCCTTTACACTATGACAAAAGAAATTCCAAGAACATTTTTGAGCATTCTCTTTTAAATTATCAAAATAGGCATTACCCTTTATTTTAACACATTTAGTTTTGGAAGACACTTATTACTAGAATTAGGAAATAAAGATTGTGGAGTAATATTATTATTAGCCCTTCGTATGGGACACGAAACACGGTTATCACTTTTACACGCACTATTATTGTTATTGTTTTGAATAGAGTAAATAGAGTCAGACTCGCGAGATTGAAACAAAAACTTTGACCACTAGAATGTTTATTATTCTCACCTGGACCAGGACTCTGCAACGCCTGTACCTAACTTACGGCAATGCTCCATGGAGTGGCCGAACTTCCTGCAGTAAGCGCAGGTAGGCCGTAGCCTCCTTGTGGAGTCCTACTTGGGTGGAAAAGGCGCGGGGGACGCCGCTGGAACAAGCGCGAGCGAAGCGGGCGGGACCTGCACCGCGGCGCGGGCAGCTGGCGCACCGTAGATATGAGTACGTGCGAGGCCGCTAACGTGCGCGCGTGCCCGGCTGTTGTCACGACCGTTATCACTCGAGGCGGTTTGTGTAGCCGGCGTTGATGTTGGCGGCGGTTGTGTTCGTCGCTCACTCGCCGTGTGCTTCATGACAGTTTTCTCGCCGAAGAATCTTCTACCATTCGTGCCAGGCGGAGTAAACCATAGAAGTTATTGCACTCTTCTCGTCGTAAACTATTCCTAATTGTACTATGTAGGAGACCGTAGGTCTACTTGAACTGACTCTGTTATGTCACCCTTAGGCAAGCGTGCGAAAAGGGCGCGAACGTGAATACAATACAAATATATCCGATGAGGCGGTCGGCTATAATCACTTATCAAGTTATCCTCGGCTTCTCGCCATGAAGACACGGAGTATTTTATGCCTTGGAAGGAAGGTCTTACATTGGAAGTAAAATTTATTCACGTATTGACACGATCACAATTATTATTTACAAGAGTTCGGAATGTTATTTGTGAACGACAGGTCTAGATGCGTGGCGTCGCGAATACACTTGCGCGGGAAACTAGAGATTATGCGCACGCGGTACAATACAAGTGCTTTGCGCATAGGCAGCAGCGGACTGGCGAGCGCCGCGCACCGCTCGCAACGACCACGTGGGAAAGAGATAGAGCGATACAAGTTATCCGGTGTATCGCTCGGGCACGCGACTGCGGGACGCTCTAATTGGTCGCGTCGTTGGGCTTTGGGTTGCTACAACTTTTAATTAAATGTTCCTTTTTAGTTTTTCTACATCTGTCATTTAAATCGTTACCCCTATAGTCAAATAATTGTATTCGGTCATGAAGTGTATTTAAATTAAACAATTTTATAGTTTCAGTGTAATGCAAAATAATATGAGCAAGGTCATAGTGAAAAACACCTTCGAAAATGTAATGCATAATATCGACACATAAGGTATCCAGTACGTGGTAAAACCGATGTTATTAAATACACATGCTCTTTTAATCCTGTCATTGTTACATTATTAAGTCACGAATCACGGGCATAATTTTCTTGATTTCTCAGCTTGATTTGCTTGATCTTGTTTGCATTGTTTTCTCAGTAATATTTTATTACCTTTACGATATGTAAAGGTACGATAAAAACTGCTAGAATATGATTTGGCAAAACCTAGAACAGTGTTATTAAGTCCCAAATTGTCACCAATGACCATTGCAAGTATAAATATATTTTGAATGTTCCTTCTGGTGTTTCTATTTCAATAACACTTTCTTCTAAATATTTTAACTCTGTAATAAGTTTGTGAAATACTTCGTAGTTCTACGTACGTTTTTTTAAGACATGAAGATGTGAATGTGAAAGTGTATAAAACGAATGTTTTGCTACACAATTTATTTAAATTATTCATTATCATCAGGCATATTAAATTTATACATACTGGGTGGAAGGTTCACTGACGCGAAAACGAAAACGGTTACCATGTATTCAGTACATCATTCTGAAGTAAACGTTATATTACACTTACGGGATATCTTCCGTGATCATTATTTGTTTTGAGCTCTAGATATTTCGACGTTGTTGCTAACGCCATGATCGCGGGCTGACTGGAGAATGCGGGAATATAACTAAAAACATATTGATGTTCGAAAAAGCGATACAAAATATCGAAAAAGCATTAAATTATACGTAAAATAGGATTTGAATCTGGTCACCCCGGGAGAGAGTTTACTGCCTACACGCATCGCGTTCCGTCCCTTCCCCTTACACCCCGCGTCCGACAAAACAAGCGTTGGTAAAACTGACAATAGTACGGTTTGATTTTACGAAATAAGTTTTGTAAAAGTACTTTGTACGTATTATGTATTTCATTTATTTATTTTGCGTTCCATATGGTTAGAGGGCGGACCCTGTATGGGCACAGCAACGTAGGAGAGATCAATGATAGACCATTCTGACACTATTGAATAGCAGACTCGAGGCCCAGGTTATTTGACTTAATAGTTTTTTTGTCGTTGGGGAACCTTGCCCTAAAAGGTAGGTACAGTAGGTTGTTAGATTTTTTTTTGTTTTGATGCCTATCCATACCCTACTGGTAAGACTACTACTACCCTTGCTTACGAGGTCTACAGCTCACAGAGCCACTTAAATAGTTAAATAGCGTCGCAATCGCAAAAACTTATCGCAAAAAAAATTATGAAGTGGGTCAACTCAACCCGAACCGTTAGAGAGAGACAAAATACCTTTGCTGACTTCTCAAAAATCAGAAGAGCCACAATTCTTAGATCATTTTTAAAAGTACCTACCTACTCACAATTATGGTTTAGGCCCCGTAAGCCATGTAAATTTGTTTTTCGGGGACTTGGCTGCTTAATAGGTAGTGTATTTTTTCACTTCATCATCATCATTTTAGCCGAAAGACGTCCACTGCTGGACATAGGCCTCCCCTAAGTGTCGCCACATTGACCGGTCCCGTGCGTCTCGCATCCAGCGGATCCCCGCAATCTTCACCAGGTCATTGGTCCATCTAGTGGGAGGCCTTCCAACGCAACGAAATTTTTTTCAGTTATGTAGGTGCATGAAAACTTAATTAGGTTCTATTTTACTAAACATTCGTGAAAAATTACTTAGTTAATGGTACAAACCGCATCAAAATCCATTGCGTGATTTAGGAGTTAGTTGATTTAGAAACATCGTCAATGTTCAGATGTTCAGAGCTCTCAACCAGTGAACGAAAACATCACGAGGAAATGTTACCTACCTACCTATTCTAACTGCGACGATGTGCCCGCAACCTGTGACGTATGGAATACCAACTACTGCAAAATGTATGTAGTTGGACGTACTTCTGACAACCACTACAGCCTCAAATAATCTTGAGTTGGTACTTGGCCTTGGTACTAAGAGACCTGTTTGGATTAGGATGGCTACTTTTTATCCCGAAGAACGAGCCCAAAACGTTAAAACGCCTAAAATGCTGATGTTAGCAGACAAAACTAACACGTATGCGCAGCCGCGGGAAGCCGCTAGGTCTGCAATAGTTATACATAGATTAACATCCAAATCATGTAGGTATATTAAATTGCCTTTGGCAAAATCAACATACAAGATCGTTAATTGTACATAGCACTTTAATAGCGAAGCATGTGCCATCTAATGTTACTTTTAGGAACCGTCTTACAAAACTAGAAAGTGTTTTTTACGGAAGTATAATGTCAATTTGTTTATTAATTCCACATCAAGTTATAGTTCATTATACTAAATCGTGGATGTTGAATTGCGTATAGCAAAATCAACACCCAAGATCGTTAATTGTACATAGAACTTTATTAGCGAAGCATGAGGCATCTAATGTTACTTTCAGGAACCTTCTTACAAGACTAGAAAGTGTTTTTTACGAAAGTAAAATGTCAAATTGTTTAATAATTGAACATCAAGTTTAGTTGAATATACTAAATCGTGGACGTTAAATTGCATTTAGCAAAAACAACATCCAAGATCGTTAATTTTACATAGAACTTTAGTAGCGAAGCATGCGCCATCTAATGTTACTTTTAGGAAGCTTCTTATAAAACGAGAATGTGTTTTTAACGAAAGTAAAATGTCAAATTGTTTAACAATTCAACATCAAATTATAGTTGAATATACTAAATCGTGGGTGTTGAATTGCGTATAGTAAAATAAACATCCAAGATCATTAATTTTACATGGAACTATAGTAGCGAAGCATACTTTTCTTGACAATGCTCCTGGCAACCATTTTACAAAACATAATTTTGTGTATTTAACACATAAATCTCTTAATTTTACTAAACAATAGATAGGTTAATGTTAACCTTTGATAGTTTAGTGAAATGAACAACGAGTATTTGTGAAATCAACGAGGAATTAGGTTGATTTTACTAGTTGAAGCCTCAAACTACTCTTCTTTCGTAAATTTAACAATTCCATTTTTTCAGTGTGTACCCAAAACATAAATCAGCTGTAGATGTTGCTGAAGTCAAGTAGATACATGTACGCAAGATGATGACGAAGGGTTTTGCTCAATAAGTGTTTTTAGATTCCACTATATTTTTTAAAGACTAACGGCCTTATATTGAAGTAGTTACCAAAGCGGAGGTGTGCGAGATTCGAACAATCACAGGAGAGATAGAAACGCTTTATCTATTCCCAATAGTCACATCTCCCGCGCCGCTTGTCCCCGCCTTGGTGGAAACCAGGCCTGGCACTTTTCTAGCTTTCATGTTGTTACAGGCCAAAGAGGACGGTACATGTGGCTGCTATCCCTTCGACCCTGGTCTGGAGGAGGTAGCCGCAGCGGTGCATGACGCTCTGATTCCCGCCGCTCAAGGGAGGTGGGAGCGATGCTTCTACGCAGCAAGTGACTGCTGCAGCCACTATATGCCAGATACTTATAATACTTCGGGTAAAACTTGTTGGTTTTTGCTAGCTGTAGGAACGAATGGTGAAGGATGTGATGTGAGGGATTTATCAACTTAACAAAATTCTGGACAGCGCGGACCAAATGCGATAGCTGCATAGTAGGAAGATTCAGATTCAGATGATGACAAAGATGATGATTCTATATTGTCGTGATCGTCTGTTGAGAGGGATCGAAGATGCATTCTTCTCCATAGAGATTACGCTTTGTAATGGGCAACTACTGTACTTTACATCGCTTTCTATATGATTTTCGATATTCAAGTGCCTCATCATCAACAGCCTATTAATGTTCCCACTGCTGGGAGACAGGCCTCCTCTCTTTGAGATGGAATGGTGGTTTCCTCACGATGTTTTCTTTCACCGTGTTGAGATGAAATAAATTATTCAAAGTAATGTTCCTGCCTGGGTTCGAACCCACAACCTACTGTTCGTAAGTCGAGGCCGCCACCACGGGCCACCGCTGATCTATAATGGTCTAAGTGGAATAAATGCGTTGAGTTTGAGTGTCAAGAGGAGAAGGGTCAAATTGAAATAATATATTATTAATATTTTAGCAAATCAATGTGAGCCCACGTTCGACGGCTGGACTTGCTGGCAGGAAGCATTTACGGGAAACACGGTAACGGAAGTTTGTTCAGAATTCGCCTATTCCAGCACCGGACCTTCGTGCAATCGTATGTTTTTATTTAAACATTAATTAATTACTTTATTGGTTTATGTGAGGAATAATGCGGAATAAATGATAGTGTGACGGTTGACAGGGCGAATGGGTGAAACAACGTGTCACCGATCACACCTCACCGACCTCAAGTACCTAACTTTGAGACTAGGGCAGAAAAAGATAATAATTAATTGGCTATTTAACTACTGTTAAAATGCATGAAAACGTTATGTTAATTGAAATAACTAACAGACATAATACAATGTGTGACAAAAAATAATAAAATCGATCAAAAAATGGCTTAGTTTTAACTGAATGTAAATGACGTGCTAGACAAAGACAGCGCTACAGACATGTGACGTTGTATTTCATACTGCATAATTACGTAGTACAAATGACCGTTTCGCGCGACAAGGATAGAAAGTGCCGGGTGATCCCACCAAAAAAATTCTAAAGCATGTAGCACTACATTTTTTTATCGATTTTGTAACTTTTTTCGCACATCGTGTTATTTCTGTTAGTCCTTTGAAAGCACTAACAGCATTTTCGTGAATTTTGATCAGGAGTCAAATAGCCAATTACGTTTATTCCCGATGTCCCCATAAGTTGCCGTTGATTTTACCAGCGAGCGGCGTTTAGATATCAAGTTCTAACTCATCACCATTACCAGTATATTCTTACGTAGATTGTGTTATTTATTATGCAGGCGACCTGTACCTAAACATTCTCAATCGATTAGCATCGACTGGTTTCGACCTTTAATTTATTTACGTAGGCATGCTATCTCTCACATGTTAAAGCTTTGTTTTTGTTTACTTACGTATCAAAGGTAGAGTTATCAATAGGTCAATTACCTGTTTAGGTAAAATATGGTACCTACCTTCTTTAAATTCTCAACAGCGATCGATTGGTAGGTACATCTACCTGCAACGATTTACTTCGTAAGCAACAAGTATTTGTCTTCTTGCATACTTGCCAAACTTTATATTCTCAATTTTCCAGACTACAGTAGCAAACATTGCTTCACAAACACCACCTGGGAGCTTCAAACAGATTACAGCACATGCAGTATCACCCCACGTCTTCTCCGCCGCTACCAGTTCTACATCGCCGTCCTATCCATCTCCATCATCGCCTGTCTTCCCGCAGTCTTCATCTTCTGCTTCTATAAAAGGCTGAGGATAACCCGAGTGGCCCTACACAGGAATCTTCTCATTGCTATCGTAATCAGAAATGCGCTCGTAATCGTCAGCAGAAGTGAGGTAAGTGGAAGACAATAAGACTGATAACATCACGGTGTGTTTGTTAATATTCGCTGGATTGCTTTTGTTTATATGAATTTGGCATCGACCGAAGTCCAGCTAGTGAGGACCAACATAGGTATGATAAAACTATGTACTCCATCATCTATTTAGTTCTACGTCTGAAATTCTCAATGAAACCTCGTGCATTACGGTGATCAGTAAGCAATCTTAATCTTGCCAAACTCCGAAACTATGTTTTACAAAGTAGCAACGCTTATCTTTATTACATGTGCCAAGGCAGACAATTTGAAGAGAATTCTTTATAAAGAGTGTCCATGGTGTTCCTTGCCCGATCTTCTATAAAGAGATCTACAGTTTGGAATGGGCACAACTACAGTACTACCACAGCTCAGGTTTTATGGTTTGTGACTGGGTCTGTAGCTACATTTCACTGTTGTATTTGTTAGGGCATTTAAAAAGTGGCATTATATGAAATGATTGCTTTGATTTTGAATCGACCCTTATTGAACTTCGGAGGACTTTGGAGCTGCGTTCGCTCAAATGAACTGTCTTGGCACTGTACTATTTAGGTTAATCAGAGCATTTATGTACGTGAATTACGACCTCAAGACTTTAAGACCTCAAATACCTCCTTAACACTAGATCTACATAGACGAGCTGACAAGCGCCGGAGAGACAGCCATGTCATCCCATGGCGTTGCATGTCGAATACTCGCGTTTGCTGAACGGGTTGCAGGCAACGCCGTGTTTGTGTGCATGTTGTTGGAAGGGCTGTACTTGCATCGATCCATCGTTACTATCTTCAAGCAGAAGATGAACATGAAATGGCTGTATAGTATTGGAGCTGGTATGTTTATTTAGATAACTAGCTTAATTTATTCATAATATTCAGCTTAGAGGTACAAGCATGTTCTAGAATCAACGGTCAAATATTGTGATATCTACGATCCCGCGCTGGGCCTACTTGGTGGATAACACTCATCACGACGAAAAGAGACCTATGAACCAGCAGTGGAGCCTTAGTGTCCATATTAAGTGATCCTCTTATTATCACTCATTATGAGATAATGCTTATTATACGTTTAATCTCCTTACGGAGAATAATAATACCAGAACGTGCCTACTTTTAATTTAATGGTAGACCGATTGTGCCTCCTATTTAAGTTCTAACCATTTTCGCTTGTCGTACCATATCATAGAACTTACTCAATGAAATAACATTATCAATATTTGTCCCCAGTAATAGCCCTGGTGCCTGCAATAGCTTGGGCTGCTGTAATGGCAGTGCACAACGACCATTCTTGCTGGCTGATATACACAGTCCAGCACATACAGTGGATACTCGATGTGCCACGCATCGCCATCTTACTGGTCAACACTGGTCTCTTCATCGACATACTGAGAGTCTTGCTGACGAAGATCCGAAACTCGGAGAATGCTAATCAGTTGTAAGTGGTTTATGCTTACGTTTCTAAGTGCACAACACTTAGAAACGTAAGCTTAAACCACTTACGTTACACCACTTTGTTGAGATGTCTTAAAAATTTTGTCCCGCTTGTGGTATCTTCAACATCAAAATTGATTAGCTAAGGAATATCTGTAGATGTGATGGGCATTGATTTACGCGCGAATAGTAGATACCTTCAATTCTTGTTTCTGGCAGTAGGTAGGTAGCTATAGTCGTTGCAAATCACAAAACTGTGAAATATTATATGACTTTCATGTCATTGACATTTAATGTTAGAACTGCAATGATTGACGTTCTTGAAATGTAAGAACCGCGTCTCTTTTTGGCAAAAAATATTGCACAATCCTATTGGTTGGTTTGGTATATTTGCTATATTTTATTATCTGCCTAATGCAGAGATTATCCAAAGCCAGATTATGATGATATCTAAACACAGAAATGAGGTTTCTGTGTCTAGATATCAAAATATGCATGACTTAGATACTTAATATGATTTAAACATCAACATTTTTGGTAGGTAGTCTTTATAACAGTTTAAGTAATAAGGTAATAATAGACGTGTGGCTGAGCGAATTAGAGCGTAATTTTGCATCTCGCTGTCGAAAATAAATTGCGAGATACAAAAATTTACATTCCACAAATCTTAAATTTGCGAACTTTTACATACCGAATTCATTTTGATATTCCATCTCTGGGTTATATTCTATACGTAAAAATTAATCAAATGGTCCAGAGTAAGTGTTTCAAAATGCATTGCAAACTTTCGAAGATATTACTCAGTGTGTCTGTGTGTGTGGTATCTAAGTTTAATTTATAAATACGAATAATTTGTTTTCATTCAAACCAATCGTAATGCGACGTTCTCATACGTACCTAGATATCTAACGCAAGATAATAAAATAATTCGACAAAGTCAGGATTATTAATGTAAGACGTGACTTAATGTAAAACTTAATGTCGAACTTAATGTCGAATTATTTTGTAAGTATGAAGAATGAACAAAAAAAAATTAAAATAATTTATTTGACAGTTGATTTCTTTGTATATTCTCAGTTACAGCTTGAAAAACACCTTGTATAGACTGCTCTCAAAGTACCCTTTCATCACTGGCTCGTGTTTGTTAGTACGGGGAGTTAATGAGGTGTAAAAAACTCCCTTAGCGCAAGACATCTAGAAATAGAGCACTTAGACATAATTTTCCGTATGCTATTTATTTTGCAGAAGCACAGCTAAAGCAACATTGTTCCTTATGCCGCTATTTGGGACACAATTTTTGCTAACCGCGTTCAGACCATCCACATCAAACTGCAATCAAGAACAGATCTATTACTACGCGTCATACACCGTCGAGGGGCTGCAGGGACTCATTGTGGCTCTTCTCTACTGCTATATTAATAGAGAGGTAGGATTTTAATAAAACTACTAAATAATTAAAAGAATAACATTGAGATTTGGAATATTTTAACGCTTCAAATGAATAAATATAAAGGAATATTTTAACAATTTTTTACAGGTCCATGGTTTAATCAAAGCAACATACAGAAAAACAGAAACTGCAGTAGTATCCCGAATTAGAAGAGATTCCAACTACCCTAGAACGATTATGGGTACTAACTCTGAAAGGAGAATTACCTGCAGCACCGTTCTACCTAGCCCTTCAGACGACGCCAAAGACCAATACGCTACTATAAGACCAAAGTTACATGTCGCTGAAATTATATCGATACAAGCCAGCGAACGACTGGCCGAGATGTTAGAACCTGTCTATGAAACTATTCAAAATGGAATAACTAACGAAGGATATGACTCGCTAGACAGGTCAGACTTGGACAAAGATTCAGCCTTCATAGCTAACAGAGATAGAGATTCCAAAGTAGACGAATACTACGGCTTTACAAACGCTTCGAGCATTTCGATCAATTGCAATGATTGGATCCAGTGTGTTTCGTCACCCTCAAGTAGCGTTTACAACAATTCCTTGAATGATTACGAAACAAAATATTCAGAGAAGAAATATCCGAACACTAAGCTGCGCGACATTTCTGAAGATCGCGAAAGGAATTCTGATCAGAAAATTGCGAATTGGAATTGTTCGGACGACAGACGTAATTCACCCAATGGAGGTGTTAAGAAAGACAGTGTCTCTCACATAGACCCCAACACTAAGGAGAAAAACTCTGAAGCTGAATACGATAATTGTGAAAATATGCTCGATGAGATAATGCATTACATTGAAACGGATAATGCAACTAAAGCCAAATTAGACCCAAACGTTCTTACACCGAATAGGCCCGATGAAGACAAAATTGTATTTCTAAATGAATAATTACTTACACCTTATTAACATTATCATGAAATCACCTTTGTTTTTATATCTGTAAGTAAAGTTACTCAGACATACTGAACATGTTCATGATAACATTTTTATCATAATTTCCTAATCGAAATCAGCAGAGAACTACACAATATTTTTTTGTAATTACATCGCCGAAATTTATTACCACATTAAAATCGTTTCTCTAGTAGGTAATTTATTGCACGACTTCTAATCTTACTAATAAATATGCTAACAAATACCTTCAGCAATACGACTCTATTTGTTCGTGCAATAGTTTAGATACAGATGCTTATTTTATTTTATTCACCGCTTCTCTATCGTTAAGTACGAGTATATATAACAATAATAAATTATATGTAAGCGAAACTTCGTGTTAGATCAAGTTACTATAGTAATTTAACAACAAATATATTTATTTATTAAAAATAAATAATTTAATGGTATTTTAATTTCAATTTCATTCCCAGCAGGCCATTGGCCGTCATATGCGCAATCACAGTAACGATATGTCTATTTCAGCACACCTAACATCCTACAACAATAATTGATCTATCAACTTGTATAAAGATCTAGATCCTTTCGAACTCGGCTTACAAAACTGAGTGCGGCAACATACTCACGCACAGTCGGCCGCGAGGTGTGCAGTGTTACCTTTCAAATTTAACGAATACAGAATCAAAATGTTTACGAAGTTGATGTTAGGGTTAATTTTATGCTGGGGCGTGCAAAGTTTCCCGGACGGGGCTCCGATCGACACGTGTGTGAAGAGCCGTGCTAATCAGCCTAATCATGGGCAACACAGGACGCAACCCTTGTCTACCCTACCGTACAGGGTCGCCGCATCGGCGCTGGTTTACGGGCCAAATACTCCCGTCACAGGTGAATAAACTTTTCGCGTTATTGTCCGATACGATGTTGTTGTTGTTTTTGTAAGGATTCATAACTATGGTGTTAATTTAGAATCGCATTACGGTGTGATTAAGATCTAGCTTTGAAATGCTGCTTAGAATATTTTAAATTCGGTTGGCAACGAAAGTCGATTAACACTTCAGAGTTACCATGCCATTATGTCTAGGCTTTTTTCCGGTTATATTGGGGTCGGATTCCAGAAAAAAAAAATTAAACTATATTTAAAAAAAGGGAATAAGTAGATTAACTAAAATTTTGTGTTTGTTTATTTTCATATCTTTAAGTAAAACAGTGTTGATCGTCATAATTCGCTGCTGATCGTAGGTACCTTCTGCAGAAGGCAGGAAGGCAGGTTGAAGCTTATAACATAAGGACAAAGATAAAGTACCTAAATCAATTAGGAGTGTAGATTGACATACATATAATGGTTTTTGGGCTGGAGTGGGCTATGAATTATTACGATGATATCGATTAGGACATGGCAGTAGAACATAGTAGAAACAGTACAAAGTAAAAGTAGAACCCAAACTCGAAAACCGTAATATCGTATTCGTCAGACCGATTTCATTTTTCTAAGGATATAAATTCTCAAGAAAGCTTTGAAAGCTTTCGCCCAAAGGCCATGGTATCGAACGCGTTCTGATAGAATAATCTAGATTAGAAATGTACAACAGTCAATAGGTAGTTGAAAGTCAGTACACACTCATTGCCTCGATATCTCATTCAGCATTTAATTAATACGAACTCACAACGCGCAGACATCATTTCACAATCGCATCAACTATAAAACCATTCTCGTAATTTCGTATCTCTAAATTTTTGCAAGCAAGCAATTTATTCTAAGTACCTACTTATTACAAAATACCAAAACGGATATAACAAGATCAGAGGATAAAGTTACTATAAAGTAGTGTTCATTGATAAAATCTACCGGTGGGCAGCGAGTGCGTAATACACACAAGTTCGATTACGCAAACGTTTGCGTATGCGTATTATTGGTATTGTAGGTCAGACGGCTTATGGTGGTCCGACCGGTTTGTACCCAAACGAAATGGGGTAACAGGGTAACCAACGTAGGTAAGTAAGACCTTGAAAAGTGTCTGTGGATTTAGAGGGTTGGGTAAGTATTAAAGGATTGAAGGACTCTATTATTGTATGTTCCCTATGGAAGTTTTTTTGCAATAAGAAACTTGGCAACGATTTCAAAATTATTAATGACACCAAAATAAGAGAGGGTAACGCTACAGTTGCAACGTTTTTCAACAGTGAAAAGTAGTTATAAATTGCACTAACGTGCGGCCACAAGATGTGACTCATAAGTGTCACAGCCTCAGCCCACACCACTTTAGCTTATACACAAAACTTTATAGTAAACTTTGCAGTACTTTTCTAAAAATAATTAAAGGGAGACAGAGCAGACAACGAACACTTTCTAAATTACCTATATTATTGAAGTCCCTCTCTCCCACTAATGCGAACACGGGGAGTGTGAACAGTGGGAATTCTCCTTACTTTCAGCAAGATTAAGAACATTTTGTACCAGAGGCCAGCACATCAGGGCTAGTGGAATCTATCAAATATCTTCAACTTTATTGCTAAAGCATTAGGTCGAAGGTTCATTGAGATGGTACTTAACTTTATAGTTTCGGACTTGATGTGCTGGCGTCTGTAGCTCTACCTATCCAGGTTAGCATGTTCATAAAACGTTCATAGAATATAAAACAAATCTAACACCTACAATTCTTAACTTCCAGTCACAATAGAAGGATCGGAGCCATTCAAAGGGTTCTTCATACAAGCACGGTCAGTCGAGCACGACAACTGGATTGGGGCTTGGGAGCCAGCCCCCAACACGACCATACATCCAGAATGCTCGTCCATCACACATGGAGACCCTGAGTTCAAGACAAGGGCTACGTTGCTGTGGAGAGCACCGCCTGATGGCCATGGAAGGGTTTATTTCACGTAAGTTTTGTAGCGAATTGAGTCGAGCTTGCCGAAGAGATATCGTAATTTCAAAATAACGACTTTTTACTGAATGTATAACGGCTATACATTGTCGATCTATGTTTGTTCCGGCTGATCTCCGAAACGGCTAGACCGATTTTGACGGGACTTTTACTAAGTACCACAAAGCTGAGACATTTCTTTTTTAAACGGTTTTATTTAGCTCACCCCGTTTGTTTTTTATTATTTTAATGGAATTTCTTTGTAAATGGGTTTCATTACTATGGAGAAGAACTAGCTTGAAGGCCTTTCACCTTTTTGGAAAAAAATATATTAAATTCTGAGGCTCACTGCAAATTAAAATACCATATATTTTACTTTACGTTTTTATGTTACTTGTGCACCTAACCATCAAAGCCGGTTTTCCTAGGATTTTGAAATCGTATGATTTAATTATAGCCGTCAATCTAATTCAACAAGTTACTTGAAGTACCTACCTACTTAACTCGTCCCATACTTGGATTTTGAGGCAAAGCGTGATAATGAGGTTGTCGACCCATGCCCTAATATCGTCTATCTCCTTTCACTGCAGATACACATTGCAGTTGCGTAACATCAATGAGCTGTCATGATCATTAGTTAAACGTAAACTGACCTTAAGATAAACCCTGGCTACGTAGAGTATCAATCGAGAATGATCATACTACACCCAGATCATTTTAAAGCGTAGACATAATTAGCCTTGAATTTATTATTCTGAAGTAATTGCGATGTCGGTCATCCGGTGACTTGCGCGTTTTAAATAATCACCATGTTTATAATTGATACACAGTTTTGCAATGTCTCGATTATTGGACATTAATCAACAAATTTATTTTTTTATATTGAAACGTACCTTGGGTGTTTCACAAGCTTTAACATGAGACCACAAGTGATAACCCGAGGATGACTGTCGTAAAAACTAGATTAAACGAGTGTGTTAGTGGTGTAATAGGTCAACTGCTGTGTATACGTTTGAAAAATATAATTAAAGTGTATTAAACCGTGATTTACACGTGTAAGGCCACTCCTTTGATTTTGTGATCAAAATTCAACTATGCGACGACTCCGCTCGTCATGCAGTCATAATTATCGAGGCCCAGTTTCGATGTTGTCATCGTAACTGCACTTTGTGAAGTTGATACCTACGCCCCGGGAGCGACCAATAACTCGTTACTGTGCTTCTTCAGGTGACAGGGTCTCTGTGACAAGTGACAGTTCAGGAATGTGGAGCTTGCCATGAGTACAATGCCGATGGGTCTCTTGAACGCGTAAGATGTCACAATGCGTTTTTCTTAATAATTCAGAAAGCATTTCTGCTTTGTACTGAGAACCCTTCGTGAGTGGCTCCGGTGACTGAAAAGTTGTGATTGGTTGTCGTGGTATTGGCATGTGATGCTGTTTTGAGTATGAATGTGGATGGGTATAAGAGTAGGTAGATAAAGACCAAAGAAAATATAACTATTGTGTAAAGGATGATAATATGGTAATAACACTCTTTTTTTGGGGCAGTCGTGTAAAAAAGGAGTTGTCTCATGAGACATGCTGCGCCGACCTCAAATTAAGATAAGGGCAAGAGAATGATGCTGACTGAGAGAACCCGTCGATGTTGATCGAAATTACACACAATGCTGGTGTATTGTTAGCGTAGGAAGCTGGGATCTGGACGGCAGATAAATCAGAATACGTCTTCACTTTGTACTGAAGTGGAGGGTTTATTTACTGAGAGGTGGGTCCACCGCAACGAACGGAGCAAAATATCGCTTCTCGTAAAATCGTCGTTTGAAATCGTTAACGTTTTCATACATCGCCATGTGCTTGAATTAAAAACGCAACACGCGCCGGTCGACGCCCCGCGTCTCCGTAAATGAGGCCTAATGCTGCCTGTCCATTGAAGCGGAGAGAGGCTGTAGAGCGGAGAAACGGAGAAATATTAACCAATAGGATTGCACACTGGAACAGAGGGCAAATTTTATGCCTCGCTCCGCTTCAATGCACAGGATGCCTAACGGCCGAATACTGAAACGCTACCCAATAATTATAAGTTGCCTTTAAATCTCGTTCTGTCTCTGTACTTCAGCATAGAGCGACCGAGACAGCACTAGATTTGAGCGTTACATAAATTTGAGTGGCGTTTCATATTCGGCCGTAAGAGTGGCGTTTGCTGATATACCACAAGCTGTTCACGACTACAGGCAGGTATAGGGAGATACAGGCTGAGAGTTTGTTGTGGAGGTATCTGGTTGCATCGATTTTTATACAATTTGATGCAATGTAGAGATATCATATCTTAATCTGTATGGCGTTAGCAGGTGAAGCCATAATTAAAATCTTCCTCTATAAAAGCGAAACGTCTAAGGGCTCGTTTACGGAGACGCGGGGCGTCGCGCAGCGGAAGGCTCGGTGCGTGCTTTTTTATTCATTTACTGAAAAGGGGTTCCGCCGCAACAAACGCTGCATTTCAAACTAACGAGCGAAAAATCGCGTCTCGTAAAATCTTCGTTTGAAATCATGTGCTTGAATTAAAAACGCGCCAAGCAACGCCCTGCGTCTCCGTAAACGAGTCATAAGGGAGATAATGCAATAGACTAATTAAATTCCAGTCATCGAACACGATTTGCACGCGTGGACAAGTAAACTAATTATGGTTCTAGTAGCCAGTCATCTCGGCCTAAACAACAATCTGTCTCTCTCATGTAATCTTAACGTTTCTGTCAACATTCACTATTTTACTCTATTTTCCTTGTAATTGTATGACTTGCATGAGTAAGATTTACAATAACATGTTTTAGTTTAACAGTTCCTCATTTTAACTCTACATTGGTCCGACACCGGAGTGTGTGATTTTTTTGCTTCGAAATGGGTGGATGTTTCGAGTTTATGCGAAAATGATAAATTGTTTATTCGTGTTATTCTTAAATATTTTATTTAAAAATAGACATTTATTTTTTAAAATGGAAAATTTTTGCATTTGACTCAGGGATAATGTAGCATTCTATGCTAAAAGAATTTTTGAAATCGGTCCTGCAGTTTTCGAAATTATTCGTTACATACATATATGTATACTAATCTTTCCCCTTTATAATATTAGTGTAGATTTTTTATCATTTCTTATTTAAAAAGAGTGTTATATAATTATGTTAATATGCGTTTGGTCTGTACAATAGCTTACATTTTTCTGTTATATTGTACATGTTTTTGTTACAGAGGCACCGTGTTGAAGAACTACGGGACTTTTTGGTCGAACCTCATTGCAGATGCACCTCAAGACCCATCGCAACTACAAGTACTTGGCTGATAAGAAAATCAAGTGTTGGAAACATTCGATTAAGCACTTTTACTTTTTTAAACTTGTGTAATACTCTTAGGCTAAATACAATTGTAAATAAAACTAAATATAAATAAATAGATAAGTTTATTAGAACATTATATTTTAACATAAATGCATCATTTCATATCAAGATCAACTAATACATTTGAGAGAGAATCTCGTAGTTATCACAAATTAGCAAAACGTGTTTTAATCATTATCTGACAACGTGTTAAAAATATCATTATAGTGTCAAATGTCGTCTGATAAGCTGTATAAAAATATGAGTCTGATATTTCTGTTAAGGTACGTTTTCTCCGGGTAGATCAGAATCATTCGGTTCTGTAGAATGTTAGTAGATTCTGCGATAGTTTGCAATGAAAACTTTGATTTAAGTCTTTTACAGATCCAATATGTCTCTGACCAAAATATTTAATTTTGACAGAGCATACCTAACGCAAAGTTATCAGCGGATGAAACAAACCCTCATAAAAAAAAAACATTCGGAACGTACATCCCCCTAGAATCAATCTGTGTCGACAGCGCCATCTATCGCAACCGATGCGAACTAACAATAGACAATACCCTGCATCGCGCTATCAAAGTTATCCGCCACAGTAGCCTATATAGAAAATCCCGACTTACATATATGTCGGGCAGTTAGCCCACCAGACACAACACCCGTCTGGTCGGAGGATCCTCCCTTTTCTATGGGGGATGAGGAACTTTACACCCTGTTCCTCGTACCCCCAAAAATCTAAACAATCTTCAGCTCGCTCAGTAAAAACGTACCTTAACTCAGAAGTTAGTAGCACATTATATTATTATCACATTAGCAAGATAATCATCTTTAGCAGTAAAAAAGGTAAATAATACGCAGCCACAAAGTAGCTGCTTGCAATCATTCGTCATCATTAGATACCGGATTATTTGTTCACAAAAAACTTGCTGAAATATTCATGAAAATTGAGAAACATTTGCGTCATTCAGATTAACAAATGCAATGACCAAGACGAATATTTTTCAACGCTATAAAGCGGCTATTTCGAAGTCATTGCATCGATTTAGCTAATCTAAACCTGACTTCATTGCATTCTCCTAAGCATATCATTAGCAATCAGTAGCGTGCTTACTGGCCAAAAATATAGCAAGTTCATAAGGCTATACTGAAAGTTGTTCGAAAGCGGCTCCGCAATATAAAGGGCTATGAAGGAACATGGGTGGGTCAGTAGAAGTCCCCTCTATTCTATCAAGAGGAGAAGTTGCCCTTATAAGCAAATAAAGTATTTAGGCTTGAATGAAACTGCCGCCACTATTAGCAATCTATGTTATGGCCCAGAACTTCAGTTCAGTTTTGAGAAGATCAGATAAATTCAAGACCACAGAGAAAAAGTGAAAAATATTTTTTTTTGAATATTGATTTCGGAACACGACCTTGAAATGTAACAAGAGAGTCAAAAGTCTTTAAAATAGGCCCAAAATTGACCTAACATTAGTAAAAAAATAATCCGTCATCTAACGAAGACTATCAAGCGTTAGTAGTGTATTACCCGAACTATATTTTGTTTTAACCTTACACGCCTGTCTTTTGTTTCATGACTGGTTGCTTGATATCCATGAGGTTGCATAGTTCGTTCCTGATGGGCCTCAGTTCTGATACTTCCTTCTCCCAGTCTGTTTCGGCGAGGACTGACATTATCTGTGAATGGAGAGTTTTATGTAAGAAATCTTGATGTTGATAAAATAAAGCCCTGTGTTAGCTCTACATCATCATTTGCCTAGCCTTGTTGGGGTGGACTTCCCGTTAAACTTGATGCAGCTGAATACCAGTATTTTACATGGAGCGACTGCCTGTCTGACCTCTGCAACCCAGTTTGTACTGGGCATTACAATAATATTAATCCTTGGTAAGACTGATTGTCACTTTAAAGCCACTGACTATCTGTAACAAATGAGAGCCGGGACCAATGGCTTAGCGTGCTTTTCGAGGTACGGATATAACTCGGTATGTAATGAGTGGTCACCCATCCACAGACCAACCTAGGCAAGCGTGGCTTAACCCGAAGGTTGATCCGAGTGTTAATATCTAGCTACGAGCTCTTCAAAGAAAGCCTTGTGAGTGGCCGAAATACATCATATTTAATCTGTAAATTGGTTTCACAAAATACTTTTATATGTTTCGTCATGTTGTTAGAGCTCACACACATGACTGTATGTATCGACAAAAATATTAACAAACCCACTCGAGTGGTAAATATCGTAACGACCTCAGTATCATTGGAATTTTCGTATCTGACTACTGTGTTAAGAAATAAAATAGCCGAAAGAAGCTTAGAGCCTCATCTCTTTTTAAATTCAGACATTGGTCAAGTCATATGAGGACTATGCAGGATAGTGTCTGAGGTGGTCTTTTGAAGAAAGACCCATAGATTTGAGTGGACCCGTCCAGTCAGTGGAAGCATTCGTCATGAATCAAATCACAATTTCATTACTGATTTTTTAACTCACCTACGTCATAAAGGCAGTCATGTGCGTTGACGAGTCAAGACTGCGTTGTACGTCAGTGAATTAATGAATTCAAGACTTAATAAGTAGATAAGTACATAATAGTACATTTATAAATTATGTAATGATACAAGAAATACATTAAAAAAAACAAGAAACTTCTTAAGATGACTTATGAAGAAGTCAACGAACGTAAACGTTTAGCATAAACTTTTTATTATTTAATAAAAAACGTATTTAATCGAACGTTTAAAAAGAGCCTATCATTCAAAATTTGCTACAGGCTTAAAATCAACAAAGGAATGTAAGTATATGCCTAATTCTTTGTGAATAAATATGCCGAAATTTTGAAACACGACTGAAATAAAATGAATTAAATGTGCGGTCGTCAGTGTTGTACGGATGAGACTGCCACTAAGAAAGTTTGTAAACCGTCACGGGGTATACAATAAATGGGTATTTGACTACTGTTTAAAATTCACGAAAAAGTTATGTTTTTTACGCGCCAAACGGCTATTTGTACTACGTAACTATGGCGGTATGAAAATATGATATCACTTTTGGGTCTTTGTCTAGCGAGTTATTTAAAATCAGTTAAAACTAAGCCATTTTTTATCGATTTTATTCCTTTTTTTCACACATCGTGTTATTTTTGTTAGTTCTTTAAAATAACATAACATTTTTGTGATTTTTTAACAGTAGTCAAATACCCAACTGCGCAATATTTGTCATAAACAGAAGATGTTGACGCGAAGAAATTAGGCATCGGCCTTAAGGACACACTTTTTTAAGCTGTTGCAAAAATAAAGATTAATTAATGGTATTATCGCCAGCCATTGTCACATTATATAACAAATGTAAGTTTTATGCGCAATTTATATGTTGATTACGTAAATAAATAAAAAAACAATGCGATATTTTTTTGCGAGTAACCTTTTGACCGGTGACTATAGAAATTTTGGCGAGTCCAAATATTATTGTTTATTGTTATATTATGTAATGTACTACAATCTTTGGGCACGTTCTTTCTAATTATTTTTGGACAGGCGACTTGCTCGTGTCGTTGAAATGTTTTGATTCACAAAGTTTGTAATTACAAAATATAAACCCGGTTTTCAACAAAACGGAAACGAGCCGAGCGTTGCGGAGATGTACAAGATTCAACAAACGTTATTTTCTTCGATGTAAAGAAATAATATAAATTTTAGGCTAACGCAGGATAAATGCATAAGCGCAGCGTCTATGCTGAGTCAACGATAACTCCTTTCCTTAAGATTGGTAACAAAAAGTTTAATTTATCAGGTCAATCCTCCATCCATACTCGAATTTACATAAGCCAGTCTCAAATACCATGCCTCTTTGTGACTCGAAAACCCGTTAAGCCCTTGGTTCCCGCTGATATTTCTACATCTTTAATTGTTTCACAAAGAAACGATGGATGGACTGTGTTGAGAATGATATGGCAAAACAGGAGGTGTCTCATGAGATGACGAGACACAGAGAAGAATGGAAGAAGAAGACATGTTGCGCCGACACCAAATAAATTGGGTTAAGGGCAATAGAATGATGCTGATGATGATGACTTGTTTCGCAACCAGTCCTATCACATATTATCCTAAAATCGGGGTGTTGGAGGTCAGATAGGCAGTTGCTCCATCTATGTTATTCAGCGGTAATCTTTTTAGACTGTATGTTGACCCAAAAATAAATGGTAATAGACTAGACCGATGAGGGTTCATCTTAGCAGGCGTAGCGGTCAGCCATTTTTTTTTGTTCCTGGGTAGAAAGTCCTCATTGATGTCCTCCGCCCTGTAGCGGGGCAGAGGGGCCTGTCAGGCTTAAAACTACCCTGGTATTATCTTCCCACCCTTACATCGAGAATCATGGGAACTAGTGAGCCTTCCACGATATCCGGGTAGGTCCGGCTTCCTGAAGTTCGCGGAGGGAGTAAGGTGTGCCGGCCTAGCACAGGTGGAGCTGACCTAGTGTAGTACACGATGCTATCAGTGTCACCTGGTCGATGTTATCCTGCGGCACCGAGCAGACGTCTCCGTACAAGGTGAGCGCCTCGTACAGTCGCGCGGCGGCACAGCGGCGCACGTAGCGGTCGGCGTAGCACAGGTAGATCACGAGCTGGCCTAGAGACTTGCTGCATACTGAGCCTCCCACCTACGTAAAATATTTAATTCTTAACGGGAGAATAAACAGCATTTTTTTTAGTTAGCCTACTCTGTCCTACTCCTGGGCAGAGGCCTCGCGAACCTGTATCGTTCTTCTAGTACTGACGGAACCTGTCTCCATGGTGGCCTGCCGCGACCCCACCTCATCCACCCATTTCCTGCTATTTTGGCCCACAGTTTGTCCGGCGGCTGACATGTGCCGAAAAGTCTCATTTGAATTGGGCAGCCTATTGAGTCGTCTCAGCTATTTCTGTTTTGCGCAGTATTGTGTTTGTGTTCAAGTGCTATTACAGATGGATGTTGTGATTACAATGTGATTTTAAAGTTATCCGCACAATTAACATTTTTAAGAAACCCGATAGCAACTATCCGGCAGAAGTCACTAGATACAACAACCAAATTAAATTGACGTCAGAATTATTTTGCTATTGAAAGTCGATTTAATTTACATCGGAAACTTAATTTTATGCGTAGGCAATAAGGATACTTATCCAGAATCAGATTGTAAATGCAGATTATACATTTCTTGATTTCTCATAAATGAAAAAAAAAAAAACCTGAATTAATTGACACAGAACGTTGATCGAATCCAAAAGCTTGTAAATGTTCTTCCCTCCGCGCAGTTCTAATTGCAGGTGCTTTAAGATGTCCAAGGCAAAGGTCGACTCTGGATCGTCCAGTATCGGCGAAATGGAACCTATAACAAATATCATAAATGTATTAGCAAAACTTGAAATGGTTATTTAATTTTGTACCCGGAATTTTAATACCAGTTGATAAGGCCGAATGTTCGAGAGTAAAAAGATTATGGCAAAGTTCGTGATTAGGGTGTTGATTCGATAGTGTTGACTGACGATCTTCATAAATATGTGTGTAAAACGACTACAGAACAGAAATGTTACATGTTGGTACAAGTGTGTCAAACTAGATTATTGCATTCGAGGTGGTATTTACACCCGAGCCGCAAGCAAGGTTGTTATGGAGGTGAGAACAGCAGAGTCTGCCAAGTGTGAACTACATTATACGTTGAACCTAATCGTTGTGCAATAAAAGCCCATTTTAGAGGAAATGTCATCATCATTTCAGCCAAAAGACGTCCACTGCAGGACATAGGTCTCCCCCAGGTGTCGCCACATTGACCGTTCCCGTGCGTCTCGCATCCAGCGAGTCCCCGCAACCTTCAGCAGGTGCACGGTTCACCTAGTGGGAGGCCGTGCAACGCAACGTCTTCCGGTTCACGGTCGTCACTCCAAAATTTTTCGGCCCCATCGGTCATCCGTTCTGCGAGCAACGCGCCCTGTCCATGGCCACTTAAGTCTGGCGATTCTTCGGGTTACGTCGGTAAAAAGAGGAAATGTATTGAAACAAATTTATTAGTGGTAAGAAAGTGACGTATCATCGCCTATTACTTAACCACCGATGGACATAAGCCTCGTTTAAGTTCCGCTTTGACGCTTAGTTCTTCAGAGTATATAAGTCGAAGATTACGTAAGTCGGGGCCGATGTAATCGTGAGTTCGTACCTTGGCTGGCTATTTTGTGGAATCTATTTTATCACTAGTGCTATCAAGGTTGTAAAGAAAAAGCATCGTGAAGAAATCAGCATTTTCAAGGACCTTTATTTCAAATAAACGTGGTATTCGTCCACATTGGGTCTGCTTGGTGGAAGAGATGTTATAGGCTGGGTGCTTTCGCCGTTTCCGATTTAGCGACATATGTGTCTATACCACCTAGTACAGTCGAACAAGTTAATAAGTATACAGGTACTTAGAGATCTTTATAATTCCAGTACACTGTAAATATTGGATGCAATTTTGTTTTGTCGCTGTATCGTTTGACATCAGTCTCTATCTATATAATCTTAAAAGTAAATACAAATCAGCTTGCTGTATACTTATTAGCTTGTTCGACTGTACATATTATCTTTTAATTACCTAGATCGGTCAGGTTTAAAAAAAATACACATTGCAACTTACCTGAACTCAAGAGCCTATCCAAGAAATTGAAGATAGGTCCGGTAATCCTCTTCACATGTAAGTTATCAGCAAATACTTTGATGATAGTATCACAGATGGACTTCAGCATTTTTTTGTCGCTGTGCAGTGTGTTCAGATATGCGTAGAGGGATTGAGTTGTGTGTTTTACCTGTGGGTAAAAAATACTAGCATGATTCATCATCTTCTTAGCCTTTTCCAAAATATGTTGGGGTCGGCTTCCAGTCTAACCGGATGCAAGAGAATACCAGTCCATACTAGAGCGTTTTAAAGAGGTAAAGTTTGTAAGGTTAAGATAAGTCTTTATTTGCCTTAAACATGGTATAAAGTTGTTACAGTCAGATATTATTCTTAAGTTCACATGTTTTTAGCTATACAGGATATGTTTAAATGCATGCAAAATAATAATTATTAGATTATTGTTGTTCAAGATTTGGTTGTATGTGTGATCTGATAATCTCTGGATCTAAAGAACCGATTTTGAAAATTCTTTAATCATTAGAAAGACACATTATTTGTGAGTGTCATAGCGTACATTATATTTTCAAAATACACGCGGGGGATGTGCTAGTGTAGTGTAGCGACTGCCTATCTAGACCGCCATAACCCAGTTAATACTGGGTAATACGATGCTCTTTACATAATAAGTTTACGGTAAAACAGTATATTTAAAAAAAAAACAGGGTTTTAAAAATAAGTGTGACGTCAGTTTCTTTCGTATTCTTCTGAGAAAACCTTATAACCGCATAAAAGTTACTAGCCAGCCATCTTTGGGAGTCCGCCATACTGAATTTAAAAGTGTATGCAAACTAAACGTGTATGCGAACTTTCAGCTCTAACGATTGGGGATAACTGTTAAACGTTCAGTTGCAAAACAAACATTGGGCATAAAATAAAAGCTTAAATATAACAACAAAAGCCAAATTAACGCCCTTATCAGTAACAGCCGCGGAATCTAGATTTGTGCCCGATTGATGGCAATAAGCTCGTCTCCTATTACATGGGACTTACCATAACTGGCGAATAGGGATGTTTACCGACTTCAAAAAATATGATTCTAATTAGACCGTCTTTTAGATTATCGAAAAATATTGGATACGTATTTTCTGTTTTATCAAATCAATAAAAATTGACGAAGATAAAACGCGTCAAAGATTTTAGAGGGCGGTTGTGACGTCATTCACCGGTAAAGAATGTCATACTAATGTCTTAGAAAATGACGTCACACGAGTTTTCAAAGCACTGTACCGTCTTCATTGTTTGTTTACGTAAAAAAGAAAAAAATACGTGTCCAATATTTTTTGGAAATCTATCTGACGCACTAATTAGATTTTTTTGTTAACTACTATTGTGGGTGTACTATTAGGTGTAAGTATTTACCTATGCCTAACCCTTCGGAGATTACAGGCGTAATGTTAAGTTATATAATACAAACAAAAATACCCACCAAACTCTCAGTCAACTCGCCACCACTGACGACCAAGCCCTTAATAATGTTGTATCTGTAATCCGGATAATTCAGCAACTGCACAAATCTCGGCATGGTATGTCCCGGGAACAGCCACAGTACCACGTTCGAGTTCTCGCTCGTGATTGGCTGATCAATGTCTTCTATCTCTTTCGCTGGAGCTTTCAGTTCCACCTCTTCGCAGGGAAAGATTCGTTTTAGGGCGTCGTGGTGTGGGATGTTGGTGATTACTGGGTCGCTGTGAATGTGAAAATTGTTGTCTTGTTGATAATTATTAAATTATAAAATGGAACAATAAATAGCGACAACTCTGTGGTATCTGCGTTAGAAACTTACTTTTCCAAGGAGGCATACAAATGTAGTGATTTTGTTTATGCACTCAGAGATATTGAATGATTACTTATGCCGTCACTTAGTAAAGGTTTGACATATTTTTAAATGACAAAACTGTCAAAACCATTACTAAGTAATGGCCTAAATAATCATTAAAGCTCTCTGAGTGCGGCAGTTAGATATGCTAAATGGAGCTTACGCCAATTGAATGATATTGTCAAGAGGGTACTGTTGGTAACCATTATTTTGTGAAATAATCTCGGAAAATTGTTAAGGCGAAGTTCTACCTTTGTCCATAAGATCTAAGCTCATCCATTCTAGTACTGTTCTTACTTATAAATCAACGACGTAAATATCCTGCCAGCGTGGGCGCGCGTGCGGTCGATCTTCTCCACAGCCTGCTGCGCCACGCCACACACGATCTGCTTCATCACTTGCGGACTGTTCAGCTGCGGAGCCTCTATCGCACACTGCCGGCAGATTGACAGGAGACCTAGAGATTGCCAATAAAATAGGTACTTGTTGTGTAATCCACTGCACACTATGAATAATAATAATATAATTCCACAACTATCACACAACGCCATCTAGTCCCAAGCTAAGCAGAGCTTGTGTTATGGGTACTAGACAACTGATAAACATACTTATGTATTTCTAAATACATACATATTATAGATAAATTACACCCAGACACAGAACAAATGATCGTGCTCATCACACAAACATTTGTCCTGGGTGGGAATCGAACCCACGACCTCCGGCATAGCAGTTAGGGTCACTAACCACTAGACCAACAGGCCAGTCAATAGAGATGTTTACTGACTTAAAAAAATGTGATTCTAATTAGTCCGTCTGTTATATTATCGAAAAATATTGGATACGTATTTTTTGTTTTATCAAATCAATAAAAATTGACGAAGATAAAACGCGTCAAAGATTTGAGTGGGGGTTTGTGACGTCACTGACCGCTTAAAAATGTCATACTAATGTCTCGAGTTTTCAAAGCACTGTATCGTCTTCATTGTTTGTTTACGTGAAAAAATTAAAAATACGTGTTCAATATACAGCTGTTGAGTACAGCTATGCGTATTTACGCGATTCGACATTGAATCGAAATTGACATCTGAAAATCATGGGAGAGGCCTTTGCCTAACTCTTGGGAAGTTCTTAAAAGAATAATAGCCGTGGAATGTCATTAATTTATATTACCATATAAATCAATGAGATTCCAGCTTAGATGTTGAGGCCTAATGCTGAATGCAGACTTCTTCAAAATTGACCAAACCCCTTTGGTATGTCCCAAGAGACTGTCCGTGTCTAGGTCGACATTTCACCGCCTGACAATCGTAACGATAAGTCAATAGCTGTAAAAGTTAGCATCAAGATGAAGGGACCAAGTCTCCAATGTCTGTCAAACATATATGATAAAATAATACCATTAATCTACTATTTCCTACCTTGACTATAATTTTAGCTACCTCATCAAATAAATAATAATTTTACAAAATGCTTGGTCCCTCCATCTTGACGTCAAGATGGAGGGACCAAACTGATGGAGTACTCCCTGGAATGTTCTACCTACCTAGAGTCTTAATACCTTTAGTCTACCTTAATATTATTGATTTTGGTTGCCCGAAACATTTATTGTTTTAAAGATATTGATCATATAAGTTGGTCCCTCCATATTGACGATACAATTATTTAATGCTACAGGTAAACGGGCGGTTTATTTTAGATCTTCGAAGGATAAATATTCAATACCTATTTAATACCTTCAAAGCATGCAATATTTCTTACTTTGAAGTTCTTTTTTCCGAGCCAAAAAAATAAAGAAATAAGAAGGTACAACGTACGAACGTTAATTGTAGTAGTGTTACCAAAAGTGTTTATTTTTAAATAAGAATACTTAGCACAAAATATCTAACTAATATAAAATGTGTAATGTAATTTAGTTTTGAAATATTAATATTTATTGGCTTTATTTTAAGAAATTTATAAAAAAAGAATCGTTTACACACCTAACAATTGTTAAAAAAAAGAAAATGGACGTCATTGAGCAGTGGTAATGAATATTTTGTGTTATTTATTGGTCCCGTATTAGTAAATTATCCTAAGATCTGGGCATTTTTATGTTGTGTATCTTAATTTATTGATATTTGTCATCTTTTTTATCGAATCTATACGCGTCTACATAGACGCGTATAGATTCTATTTTACATCATTTGAAAAATAAATACGTAAACAAACACGATTGGAGCAAAACTTCGATTTAAAATATTAAAACTCATCATTACCTCTGCTTATCATCACTAGGTACATAGGGTAACAGGACACTTGCGCGAAAGACACTTGCGCGAGGCCACTTGTGCGACTAGACACTTGCGCGACTGGACGTTTGCGCGAGTGGACACATGCGCGAGTGGACACTTGCGAGACTGGACGTTTGCGCGAGTGCCACTTGCGCGACCGACACTTACAGTACGATCAAATTATCTTGGCAGGTCTGAACATAGGCTCTGCGAACTTTTGCGCATGTATACTCGCGAAGAAAACTGTTATTGCCAGATAAACACATATACGATCAGAAAATACCTAATACAGTGAGAAAATACAAATGAAATAAATATCAAAACACTTTTAGATACCTAGTCTACATTTTTAACTCCATTTTCTTTTTCCCCTTTCATATACTGAGTTAAATCGTAAATAATTTTTCTCGCCTGGCGATTTAAAATACTCCTATACTTTGGTGGCATATTTGACGAAATAAGTGCCCACTAACTTATCTAACAAAATTTAAATAATAAAAAATAACAGTAATATTAAAAACAACAAACAAAAACACAACGAAAACTTTTCTAATCGAATGTGCTCAAGACAGAGATAGCAACACAAACACCAAACAAATGCTGTCGTGTGACTGAGATATAATACCTCGTACCGAATATTGCCGAACTTGCACGAAGGTCACGAAGTTAACAAAAAGAGATGTGCATGTGCATGTGCAATGGGTGTCGTTTAATCGATTATTCTTCGAATCGATTGAAATTAAGTAATAAAAAGATGTTTCTATTTAATTTTATATTGAGGTTTTAAATATTCGTAAACATTCGTTATTCAAGAAGTCTGTAATAGATTTCTAAAATATAAGTAAATCATGTCTTTTAACAGAGGAAACATAAAGTTACTATACATTTTTTTTTAATAAAGACGAAAACTCAATTATTAATGATTAAATTCACTTTATTAGTTAATGTATTCACTTAAATATCTTCTAAACACTAATAATAACGTATTCCAGATAAAATTAATCGATTACGATATTTGATCGTATAAAGGATTGATTGTGTTTATGTAAGGTGCATCTCTAGCCTATACTCCGCCCCCCGAACTTCACCTCATGTCACCATTTGGTTCCTAATAAATGTTACTGCGCAGCGTTCTGCACGAAGTTCGGACCTGCCAAGATAATTTGTTCGAACTGTAAGCGCCTGGAAACATGCGCGACTGTACAGTTGGGCGACTGAAACTTGCGCGAGAGACACTTGCGCGACTAGGTATTAAACGTGCGCGAACATCACGCCTGTTTTCCACGAATGGGTCGGCAGAAATGTACCGTAGCATATCCTTGTTTTTGTATTTTTAAATTTAATTCTAGATATTTCATAGAAAGAAAAGGTTTTTTTGGTCAGTTTTTTTTTATTTTCAAAATGAAAATCCAAGATGGCGGCTAAGACATTTTCCGAGTTTTCCGACATGGGTATCAATTTTAGGGTTTCAGGGGCCGGAAAAGCCGAAAATCAGGTAAATATGAAAATCCAAGATGGCGGCGAAGAAATTTTCCGAGTTTTCCGACATGGGTATCAATTTTAGGATTAAAGGGGGGGCCACTGAAGCCGAAAATTAGGTCAAAATGAAAATCTAAGCCAAGGGTTAAGATTTTAAGTTACTATGGATGTTTAGGTCTCATTTTAAATAGTTTTTATCTCCGACAGTGTTTGTGTTCCTTTCTACATAATTATGACCCGTCTTCTTTGAAAATAAGAGTGAACAAGTTTCTTCTGGGCTTGCTTGTTACATCATCATGCATGATACATATGTGAACTTAACATAGACTTTAGTAAAATTGTATTTATGTATCTCATGATTTCTATTAAGCGAGATCAAGAGTTCCAATTAAAAAATACAACATTAAAAAATAGTCCATTAGCCGTTAATTTAATACGTTTCCACCAGGCACCACGTGGAGGTGGACTATCACCTGGCATGTTTTTTTGTGTTTTTTTCTTTATTCTGTTTTATCGTTTGTTTTGGGTTTTAAAAGTAATTGTTTTACTGTTCTTTGGTTGTGGATTGAGTTTGTTTTATGTTATTTAATTTTTTATTTTTTAGAGAAAAACAAACATGATTAATAACAAAAATGTAATGTGGTGGATCATGTTTTTAAAGGTCTTCATTTTGTTTTAGTTATTAACTTTGTAATTCAAAATTGTGAGCAATGGCCCGTAAAAAGTCTAGTAGTTCTCTGTCACCGAAAGATTCAACAATATCTTTAAGTCTTGCTGATGATTCCCTGTATCTGGGTCGGCTAATTGTGTTTGAGCCTCGTGATAAAATTTGTTCTAGTTTCAGTTCTGTCAAGGTTTGCTGCCGACGTAAGCCGTCTAGAAACTTCCATATAGAAGGGTGATTAGCCGATAAAAGCGACGAAAATCCTCTATGAAACCCTTCCACAGAGTTGTTTGTTCTGGGTAAACCTTGAATAACTGCGTCAAATGTGTTCCATAAATCAATTGGGAATCTAGGCGGTCGTCTTCCTCGTCTTTCCATTCTTCCGATCCAGTTATCTTCGAAATAATCAATGATTTCTCGGAGGACATGTGCTCGACATAAAACCGAGATTCAAGAAGTTCGTCAAAAGCGGCAGTTACTTGTTCAGGCGGTACATACGCTAATGCACATAACTGGCGAATATACAAAGCGAAATCTGGTGTGTTTATATAATTAAATAAAACGTCTTTTTCAGCTTGAATCTTTCGCCAGACACTTTGAGAAAAATGAAAAAAACAGCCTCGCAAAGAAGCAGCGGGGAAACTTTGTCGTAGTGCTGCAATTGAGGCTTGTTCAAAATCAGTCAAAATAGATAATGGCTGCAAATCTGTTTCATAAGATTTGATGGTCTCGAATACTTCACAATAGGCTTCAGAAGTCTTTCGGGACATAAGAATATAGATAACAGGGATAACCTCATTATTATACAGGCAATGTATGGTATATAGTTGCTTAAATAGAGGTGGTGTTACTTTAAAAGTACCGTCAGCGAACCAATGGCGTGCTTGCTTCAAAAGTGTATAAATTTGATTTCGTTGCAAAAATTAGAAATCGTCCCTCTCTTGGACCAGAATCAAATAGTAAAAATGCTTCATCGCGACTGGTTTTACTAAAATTTTCGGAAATTTTAAGACTTAAAAGCGAAATAGGGTTCGTGGGGGCTAAAGTACTTGCATTGCGATGCCGGTTTATGCATTTTTTCAAAGCACCCATTGACGGTAATTTGCCAGCCGCCTCTACTGATGCAGCACTGACTGAATCAGCAATTATCTGCTGTGGTGCAGATTGCGTTCGGATGGCTTCGGTTTTCATGTTGCCTACGATATTTCGCTTTTCAATCATTGCCCGACTTGAGACATGGTTATGCTGGCATGTCACTTTTACTGAACCACCAGATAAAATACAGCGTCCCCGACACTTGCCACTTTTATCTTCAATGCATCTCCAATACGTTATTTCAATATTGCTTTTATCAAAACGATAAGTGTATCCATTAAAACACAAAAGGTCTTTACCCTTTGTACTCTTAATAAAAAAGTGTGATATCTGTGACGAAGGTCCATTATCTCTGGATGTTTGATTGAGGAATAATGGTGGTAAACATGGTAATTGCCTAGAGGATGAAGGTGGCAAAATTAATGGGGGTAACTGACGAGAGGATGATGGTGATGAACATAACGGGGGTAGATGATGAGAGGATGATATAGGCGAAAACAACGGGGGTTGTTGATGAGAAGATGATGTAGGTGGAAACAACGGGGGTTGTTGATGAGATGTTGATGAAGGTGGAAATACCGGGAGCTGTTGATGAGAGGTTGAGGAAGGGGAAAATAACGGGGGCTGTTGATGAGAGGTTGAGGAAGGTGAAAATAACGGGGATGGTTGATGCGAGGTTGACGAAGGTGGGAATAACGGGGGCTGTGGATTAGAGGATGATGTAGTTAGAAATAACGGGAGTTTTTGATGACAGGTAGAGGAAGGGGGAAATAGATGAGAGGTTGATGAAGGTGGAATTAAGGAGGGCGGTTGATGAGAGGATGATGGAGGTAAAGATGATGGTGGTAGTTTATGAGAGGATGATGGAGGTGGAGATGACGGAAGTAATTGATGAGATGATGATGGTGATGGCAATAACGGGTGTTGGTGACGAGAAGATATTATAGGAAGAGATGATGGAGGTGGTCGATAGAAGTTATTTAGAATAGGAGACGGGGGATTGGAAAAGAAGGAATCTTGATCTGAAGACATATTGCTGTGTGGCTGCTCCCCTGCGTTACCGGGTAGGCTACCTTGCCAAATAGAAATAAACACTTAAAACAATAACACCATAAGCCCGAAGGCGTAGATTTGAATGGGAGTTTTGGCCAGACTAAGGATCAGATTAATAGATGAAATTTGACCTTATGCTGTTACCACCTTCACCGCTTGGAGGTACTCCCAGCTTATGTTGTTTCTGTTTTAATATCACCTAGCTAGCACCATAATAACTAAAAAAATGCAGTTTTATTCTTGCTACTTTAAATACAAGTCACTTCGAAAAATTCTAGTCAATAACTTAGATTTCAATTTAAACCAATTCCCGACATATGCTACCTTAAAAGACTGTAAAAAAGTAATTGTTCATTATCACAAGAAACGCAAATAATATGATGTTTCTATTACTGTAACCTCAGAAATCGTAACATTGCCACCCAACCACCCACCAACGAAAAACCAACGGACGAATGCACGAACGGAGGAAATTTTGAATTTTCATTTTGAGCTCGTTTTTGGTTTTCCACGCCCTTCTTGGTCGAGACGGATAGTGTATGTATTATTAATGAAGTACCTATATATCGTAGATATCCTTATAGAAAAGTTTTTTTTTAAGTAGGTAATTAAAATTGAGTGTAAATGGGAGCTGCATCTGCCAACAAACTGTGTTATAGTTTGCCAGACGTATTATTTTTTTCATTTTTTTAAACCCTGAAATTGATACCCATGTCGGAAAACTCGGAAAATTTCGTCGCCGCCATCTTGAATTTTCATTTTGATCTTATTTTCGGCTTCACCAGCACTTTAAACCCTAAAATTGATATCCATGTCGGAAAACTCGGAAAATTTCTTAGCCGCCATCTTGGATTTTCATTTTGACCTAATTTTCGGCTTTTCCGGGCCCTGAAACCCTAAAATTGATACCCATGTCGGAAAACTCGGAAAATTTCTTAGCCGCCATCTTGGATTTTCATTTTGAAAATAAAAAAAAACTGACCAAAAAAACCTTTTCTTTCTATGAAATATCTAGAATTGAATTTAAAAATACAAAAACAAGGATATGCTACGGTACATTTCTGCCGACCCATTCGTGGAAAACAGGCGTGATGTTCGCGCACGTTTAATACCTAGTCGCGCAAGTGTCTCTCGCGCAAGTTTCAGTCGCCAAACTGTACAGTCGCGCATGTTTCCAGGCGCTTAAGTGTCGGTCGCGCAAGTGGCACTCGCGCCAACGTCCAGTCGCGCAAGTGTCCACTCGCACATGTGTCCACTCGCGCAAACGTCCAGTCGCGCAAGTGTCTAGTCGCGCAAGTGGCCTCGCGCAAGTGTCTTTCGCGCAGGTGTCTTTCGCGCAAGTGTACCTGCAGGGCTATTGCGTATCTTTTAAATGACAGTGACTAACCTATAGTGCCTATCAATTACTGTCAAATGGTTCCATTTTGTACTAAACCATAACCAATTTGACAGTTAATCCATAGGCAATATGATAGCCACTGTCATTTAAAAGATACGCAATAGCCCTGCTGATCCGGTACATAGTATGAAAACAAAGTCGATTCTCGCTGCCTGTCCCTATATTTGCTTAGATCTTTAAAACTAAGCAACGGATTTTGATGCGGTTTTTTTTTAATAGATAGATTGATTCAAGAGGAAGGGATCTTTTTTGCACCCGTGCGAAGCCGGGGCGGGTCACTAGTTAATAATAAACTATGAATGAATTCGTTAACAAATTAAATGACGAGTTAAACATTCGATTACCAAAATACACATATTTTTATACTTTTTAGCCTCGACCAGTACTGCCGTCAAAATGGCAAAGACCGTATTTACATACTTGGATTTTATGAGCTTATTTTAAGTTACAATTAACGTTCGTACGTTGTACCTTCTTATTTCTTTATTTTTTTGGCTCGGAAAAAAGAACTTCAAAGTAAGAAATATTGCATGCTTTGAAGGTATTAAATAGGTATTGAATATTTATCCTTCGAAGATCTAAAATAAACCGCCCGTTTACCTGTAGCATTAAATAATTGTATCGTCAATATGGAGGGACCAACTTATATGATCAATATCTTTAAAACAATAAATGTTTCGGGCAACCAAAATCAATAATATTAAGGTAGACTAAAGGTATTATGACTCTAGGTAGGTAGAACATTCCAGGGAGTACTCCATCAGTTTGGTCCCTCCATCTTGACGTCAAGATGGAGGGACCAAGCATTTTGTAAAATTATTATTTATTTGATGAGGTAGCTAAAATTATAGTCAAGGTAGGAAATAGTAGATTAATGGTATTATTTTTTCATATTTGTTTGACAGACATTGGAGACTTGGTCCCTTCATCTTGATGCTAACCTGTAAAATCTGGCAAGGTGCTTTGGAATATAGAGCTTTGCTCAGAAATCGTCGACCTGATCTCTGTCCTCAGGATAACATTGAGGTTAAGAGTAGGCCCATTTATTATAAAATATATTTCATTTTGAAGGTCTAAGATATATGATACATTAGATAATTATCCCTATGAATATTCATCGTAACGTAACTGGTGAAGAATGAATGTACGATAAGGTACACTTCTGGCTATCTTTTCGGATATTACAGGCGAGATATTAGTTTATGTAAATATTGATCGCACTAACCTGTCATACTAGCCTCCCGGACCCACGCGCCGATATCGCCCCTCATATCAATGGTATACTCCGACAGACAGTCCAACAGCGCAGCCACAATTTCCCCCACATAATCCTCAACTCCTCCCACTATGCCTTGCGTAGAACAGACTTCAGTGAGACCGACCACGGCATCCCGACGAGCTTCGGCCCATTTTTGAGTGCCTTCCGTCAGTTTTGTGCAGTTTATTAGTGATTGGATCACTGTAGGTAGGTGTTCTGTTAGGACGAATTTTGGTAGGGAACCTGAAAATATCAATTTAATGGTTAATTGCAGCTCTATTGACAGTTGGGTATTTGAACGTACTGGATTTAAGATAACCGAGTCAAGGTTTTTTTTTTCATTAATAAACTTTTGAAGAATGTTCTGTAAAGGTTATGGTACTGTTTGTCCTGTACTGATTCATATTTGTATTATCTTTCTGTGTATGTGTGCACAAGTAATATAACAAGTAAAAATCGATAAAAAAGGGGGTACTACATGCTTTAGAAGTTTATGGTGGGTGCACTATCTATCCTTGTCGCGCGAAACGGCCATTTGTACTACGTAATTATGGCAGTATGAAATACGACGTCACGTGTCTGTAGTGCTGTCTTTGTCTAGCACGTCATTTAACATCAGTTAAAACTAAGAAATTTTTTGATTGAATTCCTTACTTTTTTCACACATCGTGTTATTTCTGGTAGTTCTTTGAAATAACATAACATTTTCGTGTATTTTTAACAGTAGTCAAATAGCCAATTACCACTATTCAGATAAGTGTGCAACTGCTTCAGAGCAAAGCCTCGTTGGTGTCCCACTATTGGGCAAAGGCCTCCTCTTTCTCCTTTCATACCACTCCATCCTGTGCGAGCTCGGACCATGCTAGCCCCAAAACAAATATTATTATTACCGATTTAAACTCACCAACAGCTCTAGCATACCCCATTCTTAACACCAATCCATTGACTCCAGTATTGCTCAACTGTCCGCAGTACTTATCCATCAGCTGCTTGCGTTTCTCCTTAGAGGTCAGTTCTCCATACATCAAACTGTCGTCACACAAGTAGTGTTCGAATACTAGAGGGAGAGCGTAGATCGCCTTTTCGCGAATGACTTGCACTTCGTGGGATAGACATTCTTCGATTAGACCGAGCCATTCGTCTGGGAACAAAGAATTTGATTAAAAACAGAATTACTACTATTTCAAAACATTTACTAGACTAGATCAAATTCGGCTAGATGGGGTACCTATCTCTGACACAATGCGACTGTGAAGCCCTAAACCAGGATACGCCACACCTCCTCTTTTGCCTGTCTTGCACAACAGACTGCACACTGCAGGACTTGAATAAAGCAAATAGCCGAGCAGTTCAGGTTACTACGTAATGGTTGGACCAAATCTGAGTCTTATATTCGAGAAGAAAACTGACAAGATTTAAAGCAGAGATTGTAGAGAGGCAACACTACACATAGTATTACATTACGCATGTAGTAATTGCTGCGGGTCGGATTTATTATTCAATAAATACTGTTGAATCGAATATGTGCTGTGTGTAGAAATCCATCTTTTAAATCAAGTGTTCTCTATATCTTCCAATTTTACTCCAGGGCAATGGTCATTTGTTTTAGGATTATCGCCTATTTTGAAGGGATCACTTGTAACTCACCAATAATGATGTGTCCATGATAAGGCGCGTTGGCTCTGGACAGTGATGCGATGCAGTGACAGCAAGCTTGTCTCATGAGCTCACCGCCCAAACCACGGAACTGTTGGCGTGAGCGGAGAGACTCGACTAGACCGCGGACTGATACTGACACGTCTTCTGAGATCAGAGAGTCTGCGGTCTTGCCTGGAACAATAAGTTACATAACATAATATCACGTCTATAATCCCCGAAGGCTTAGCCAGTTATGTTTAAGTACCATGCAACAGGATAGGAGCCTATTGCGACACAAATCTAGACTCCCGAGGCTGCTACTAAGGAATTCCTGACATAAAAACCCAATAACACTTTGCCCGTCCTGGGAATCGGACACGGAACCTCATGCTACAACACACACATTAATATAAAATAAACGCACAATAGGGTATTTCACCAAAAAATAATAACAAGCCCGTCTGTTAGATTATCAAAAAATATTAAATACATGTTTTTTTATTTTATGAAATTAATAAAAAATGACGAAAATAAAAGGTGTCAAAGATCATGAGTGGGGGTTTTTGATGTCACTTTGTGAGTAAAAACGTACTAACCTTGTGACGTCACACGTCACGACGACGTCAGCAGACGACTTTTTTATTTTTATTTTTTTTTATGTGGTGGGAAATCATCAAATAACCCCTCCCGCTCTTGGGCAGAGCGAAAGGGAGTGTCAGACTTCTACTGACGAAAAACCACCCATGCTCCTTTATAGCCCTATATGTCGAGGCCGCGGTGACTAGCAACCCGCAGCCCCGACGGGGACGTCACACGACTTGACACGGCTTTTTGAAGCACTATATCGTCTTTATCTTTTGTTTACGTGAGAAAAAAATATGTGTTTCTTTGAAAATCTATCTGACGCACTAATTAGATTTTTTTGTTGAAATATCCTATTCCGTACGTGACCGCTAACAAAAATGGCACAGCAGCCAAATTGCTACAGTAACTTTCAACGTGAGAGTCGTGCAATGTACTATATGCGCGTTAAACATTTTCGAAACGTTTGACATAACAATGCAATCACAAAAACCTACCATTAGCCAGTTTCGCCTGTGAGAGCGCGTAGATAGCTTCGCCGATAGCAAGTATAGCTCCATGCCGCACGTTCAGGTCAATGGACTCTGTCTTCTTCACCAGCTTCGGAAGTACCTCCGTTGCTACGTAATCAGGGATCTAAAACAAATTGGTAGAAAGGTGGTTAAGGGATTGGCTAAATTATATCAATGAGGGAATCATGCTTTTAATATGGGGGGCTACAGTGGACGCTTTAGCAGAATCGGATTAGGATAATAATATGAATTTACACTGTGTCAGTGACCATTTTAAGAATTTTCACGTGATTGATATTACAAAAATAGTTTTTTTTTTGTGTTTTGTGGTTTTGTTTTTTTTTTGTAATTTAGAATATAATTATATACTGCAGAATTAGTCATTTTAGGCCACCTTATCTGAAAAGCTTTATGTCAGCGGCGGTATCAAGATTTAGTACAGTGGCTTCGCTGGCATAGAAGTAGGAAATAATTTCAAGGGAACAAACTATAGGTATAATAAGTATTCTATTTCTTAACTTAGGTCATTACTCATGTGGAAAAGGAAATAAATATGTTTCAAGTTTAAATACTGAGTTTGGTTTACTGTTGCAAAGTCCTATATTTCTGAGCTGTAGCTTACAGTATGACCACGGTAGCCCCAGAACAATGATTCAAAGTAGAAAATGATGCAGAGGGGCACTGCCTTCTTTGCTTGATGATCAATTTAGAAGCGTTCGGTTAAAAACAAACTTACACCACGCATTCTTGGATTTTCAAATTTTCAAAAAATAGAGAATTGTTTGTAGAAAACTATGGAACGGAAAAGAGGGTCCGACATAAAATGTAATAAAAAAATGGTTAAGAATAATTATAAAATAAACTAAACCTACTTATCCTATGCAGTACATAAAACTATGACATAATAAATCTGTCAAACAATCGTTTTGTTATTTTTGAATTTGATTTTTTTTTCAGCTTTTCGTAGATGGCCAGTTCCACAAGACATAAACAAAAGGGTGCAAAGAGATTAGCAGTATTGTTTCAAGTATTTTTATAGAAAAGTGATTTTGTGGGCAAACAGTACAAACATTCTGAATATGTTATGTACTTTTTTTTTTACATTGATTATAATTTTATACTTTTTTACTATTGATTTGTGTCTGTAGTAAATCTTAATTGAACTTACGCCTTACTATTGTATCGAGTCTTCTAACCAACATAACAGACAGAATGTGTTGCTGGGGAGTTTGTTCCGTCACTTCTTCTTTCCAGCTAAAACACTAGGAAGTGCCGAAGGGTGGGCGTTTTGAGGGACCGTCTCTTGTAAATAATGAGTAAAGTAAATTTTGACTTTCGAAATGGGCTGATTATCAGCCTAATTTGAATAAATTACTTTTGATTTTGAAAAAATAAATAACCAGATTTTATGATGGAGGCATATCTGTAAAATCGAAAATTAGAAGACATCTCGCATTGTATGGCTGCAATACAGTACGGCAACATTGATATCAATAACAGCCAGGATGTGTTATAAACAACAATATTTTAAATATAGCCCGACCCAGCCACACACGTATTTTTGTATGGTCAATAAGGTTGCTTTTATGCTGCTTCAGTTACAGATAAAATATCTGTGAACAGACTGTAGATTACTATGCTTTCAAAACCAAAAAATAAACACACACACATACCTTATCAGTCAGCTTATAAAGCGCTTTAGCAGCAATTTCCCTTATAGCGCAGTCCCAATGTTCCACCTTCAGGTCTACCAGATGATCTATGAGCGGCTGCGTGTACTCCGGGTAGGAAGCCACCTGCGGGGCTATCACTAGGTAGGCGTTGTTCCTAGGTCCTACTGACTGGAAGTCTGCGGTAGTTAGCACGTCGATACCGTGCGGGAACATGCCGTGACGGCCTACGTTCTCTTGGTACGCGGCTGAGGCTGCACGTCGACAGTTGATCTGTGGTGAGACAAACAAGCTTTGTTAATTCATTTGAAGAGCATATGCTTACAGAGCTGTGCTAAGAAAAATATCCACCGGGACATACTTTGCCATGGCCGACTTGGAAACGTCTAAAAAGACTCCGAACCCAGGTCGGCCGAAGCAAAAACAATGTATTCAGATGGGGGTTCATAGACGGTTCAGATCTCAAGTGAGTATGCGGCGTATCTCCACAGACAATGGCCCAGTTTCCATCTTACGCTGCATGTCCTGACACCTGCACACTTGACGATCTTATGACTGCAACAGCGAACGGAGTTCGCATAGCTGAATATTGAGACAAATTTATTTAATTAATTTCAAGATTTGCCATCGACACGATAAGAAGAAGAATAATAAATGTTTTAGGTAGAAAAATTTGATTCGCAATCAAAATTACTCAGTACGTTAAAGAAACAACAAATGCAGATTACAGCTCCAGTTAAACAAACTACCTGATGAATATAATTACACTATATATTAATGGCCAGAGAAAAGAGTGGAAGGCCATGATGGGGGTGGCCTTTGCCTAGCAGTGGGATAAGTATGGGCTAAATAAAAATAATTTCAATAAAAAAAATTACCTCTCTATCAAAACACGCCGTACTAATCAATGCATTAGCGAGCGCTGTAGCGTAGGGCGCGAGTGCCACGGCGTCATAGGCGCGTGCGAAGGCCCACGCGGCGTGACACGCCGAGTCCCTGGCGGCCCGCCCCCCTCCCCCCCCCGCCCGCGGCCGCGCGTGCCTCGTCACGCCGTAGCGCTCGCACTACGCTCGACACGCCGTTACCCACTTGGATGGGCGATAGGAGGCCGCGACGAGCTAAGGATAGTAATAATAACTGGTTAGGTAGATTTTTCTTGCTCGATGCCCTGTCTTCGACAAAACGAAGACGAATGAAGCGGTGAAGTCATTAATTCATCATCTGTTTCCTGGGGTGCCAGTGAATTCAAATATTAGACCAAACACAGGAGAAACGAGAAACGCGAAACAGATTCCAATCCAAAATTTAAAAATTATGCATTTCGTAAACAACTTAGAACTTTCATAGTTTTGCCGAGTTTGGTTTTGTCTTTGTTCTTCATCATCAGCTAGAAGACATCCACTACTGGCAGTGGTGGCCCAGGGGTTGTGACCCCGACTTACGAACAGTTGGGCGTGGGTTCGAACCCAGGCAGGCGCATTACTTTGTGTAATTTATTTCATCACTACTGCTCTCAAAACGGTGAAGGAAAACATCGTGAGGAAAGCAGCATATTTAAGAACCAAAAATTTGAAGATATGTGACATCTACCAATCCGCACTGGGCCCGCGTGGTGGATTATAGCCCATCCCTCTCCTACAGAGGTGGCGTACAGGGAGAGCAATATAGGCTGATGATGATGAAACTCCGAGCTTAGCTGCCCATGGCAACAAGCAATGGGTAGCGTGACTAAAGTTTCTCTAGGAGGTCAGTAGTTGAGGACCATGTCTCTGTGCCATACATTATCACTGGCAATACACACTGGTTCTATATTTTGCATATAAAATTACCTACTGGGTTGTGGAGGTCAGATGGGCGGTCGATCCATGTAAAATACTGGTATTCAGCTGCATCCTGTTAGGCTTGAAGCCGAGCCCAGTAGTTGAGAAAAGGCTAGGTAGAAGATGATGATAAAAATTACCTAATTCAGCCAACGCCATACACCCTCCATGCCACGCGGTCTCCCGTTCGTAGTCGGCGAACAACGACAGTACGCTGTCACACACATCGGCGGCCGCGAGAGCTGGCAACCGCGCGCCGATGCGACCCACGCCCTTCGCGGCCGACCATCGCACCACGGTATCATCATCACGGAGGGTACAGAGTAGGAGTTCTACTACGTCTTCTACCTAAAAAAGATAAAAATTAAAGTAAATTTTGGTACTGTTTTACAAATTTTCGCGAAAATCTAAATTGGCCCATATCTTTTTATCGTGTTGACTCAGGACCTTGATTTATACACCTAATAGGGACTATAGACCTCAGTGTCTGATATAAAGTATCAACTTCCTAGATCCACCCATTCCTGAGAAAATCGGTGGTGACACACGGATAGACAGACGGACAATAATGATTTTGAGGTACGGAACCGTAAAAAGAATGAAACACACTTGTATCTAAACCAGCATCATCAATTCAGCCGAAAGACATAGGCCATCCCCAAGTGCCACATTGACCAGTGCCGTGCCTATCGCATCCACCATCCCCGCAACCTTCACTAGGTCATCAGATTTATATTATATAATTATATAACAATGTCTTATACAAGTTCCACAAAGGTTTATGTATTTAAATTTGGTTATGTCCAGCATTGGCGTCTGCGAAAATATTACGTAAATGCATCCGCTGCACTATTTTTGTGTAGTTTTCACCTCATGCCAATACACCAGCCCATTATACAATAAGCAAGAATTAAATTAGCAAATATTCTCAAGCAAGCAATCACAAAACTTTTAATACCTCCTGTGGAATATCCTGATCGTCATCATCAGGCGGTGAGGTGATAGGTTCAGTGTCGCCAGCGGCCGCCACTCCACCCAGCGTCACGGCGAGAGAGCGGGATCCGCGTGTGTAGCGCCAGGCTACCACGCGCGGACGGAGGAATGTTAAACCTAGGACAATTTATGGCATTTATTATTTCGAACTTGGCTTGACTCACTGCCTGAATAATACATCATCATCATCTGCCAAACCTTTCCCCAACTATGTTGGAGTCGGCTTCTAACCTTATCTAACCAGATGCAACAGAATACCAGTATTTTACATGTAGCAACTGCCTATCTGACCTCCGCAACCCAGTTAAAACTGGGAAATATGATATCCCTTGGTAACACTGGTTGTCAGACTGCCCATATAATACAAAAGTGTGAAAATGTTTCAAGTACCATCTGCAAAACATCTAGGTTTTGTTAAAAATTAAGTCTTTTATACAATTTACATCTGTTTAATTTCCTACTCTTATCAGACAGTCCCTTGAAAGACACGCCATTCACAACTATCTAGTTGTTCTGCTTTGAAGAAGTGACATGTTAATAACTTACCTATTCTTTGCACAATCTTCACACCATACTTTCTAACCAGCATAGCCTTATGTTGCTGATAGTTCTGCTTAGTAACCCAAGCCAGTAACTTTGGGGCTAATGGAAGAAGATCATCTCTCTTCCCATGTTTCAGGACTGCTGCAACTGCGGCCAGTACTCCATAGTAAATTGTATCTTCTTCTTGTAGATTGGAATGTAAATCGCAAGCCCAGTCAAAGAAAGCGCCCATATAAAGCTCTTTTACATCAGACCTAGAATTAAAATTTAAATTAGGACTTTGCAAATATAAGTAGGAATTTATGATGAGATCTTTTTTGCACTTTTTACTGTACAAAGCTATCAACGCCATCAGTGTGGCTGAGTTCTGGTGGAAACTTACTTAATTTAATAACATTTGAAATCATCAACTTGTAGAAGATGAAGATACACATTTAACATGGGTTGTACTACATGTAATCTTAAAAGTGAACACCTTACCTTATAAGGAATTTGGAAGCTAAATAAGCACTAGCCTCGGCACATGAATCTTTGCTCATTGCATAAGTCTTGCAAATATTGAAAATTCTCTCCATCACCGTTAGTTTCTTTGCTCCTTCAGCAACATCTACAAGAATATGTTTATTAGTAAGGTTCCAATCAATCTTCGTTTAAGCTGTCTTCATTTGAGGTATCTTGTCTAAAATACTGCCTTTTGCTTGCCATTTTATTTGAATAGTGGTTGAAAATTATCCATCAGGAACATTCTAATGAGACAAAAAATATCCCACTAAACAAATCATGTCTGTGGTGCCATATTTCATTGAAGTCCATTCAGCCATTAAAGCATGACAAACCTATTCACAGTTACCAATGATGGTGATGATCATGATTAATTAATAGATGATGATCTATCTATTATGGAATTGACCTAAAGAAAGAAAGAAAATGCACTTATTTGGCACATGCCACAAGTACACAATTTAAAATAATATTAAGAAAAAAATAACTTTAAACTAAACAAACATGCCACTGTGTGCCTCACGGCTGCGCCAAAAAGGTCCAATTCAGCAAAATAAACTAGTACCCGACCTGGTTTTCAACTGAACCTGACATAGAGTGGTTACGAATGTAAAACAGTTTTGTTGTGTCAATGTTTGTGGTGAATATGTACTTAAATATGTAACTATAGAAGCCAATGGGACATTGACAAACCAGTATCATTGGTTTCTATTTCTATTCCATTTTTTTTGCGAGAATAATAGCTTTGTAATCAATTACCTGGTTGTCCTGGTGCAAAGCCATCAAGTCGGCTCATGTGGAACGGAATGATGACCACAATAGAGAGCCACAGCAGCAGAACAAATCTGCTCCTCCATGTCTCCTTGTCATTTGGATCCTGAGCCTCCAGGAATGTTAACACTGTTAAAAGATCTGAAACCTAAAATGTGAAGGGATTAACAGTTGATCAGTAAGATTGTAAATGCTGTAGATTGGAATGGAGTACTTCATATGGCAAACAAAAATTTAATATATTCCATAAGTAAACGTACAAATCAAGTTGTTTCTAATTACATTTATTATCTGATACAGCTTTCCAACTCTTGTTGGATTTCAGAACTGGTCTTTTGTTTTTGTATCGGAGGGGGGTGACTAATTGAAATAAATTATACTGTCTATGTGCAGACTATTATTCAGCTACCATTATGTTACAAATACAGGTTTGTGCAATATTCGTATATCTATTTTACAAGTGTTATTTGAATTAATAAAGATTACTTTTAAACTTCTTGAAATTAATCTTACCTCATGTGGAAGATGCCTAATAACAATTTTGTACCCTCTTACTCTGATAATTTGATACATGTAGTCGAATGTAGCATACTTTAAATCTTTCGGCGAGTCCTTATCTTTGATCAGGCTCAGAAACTTTGATAACATCTTGTCCAAATGAGGATCAAGCAAGTGCGGTTGCTCATAGTATTGCTTCAAGATAGCATACAGTTTATCATATTCTACTTCAAAAGCTGGTGTGTTGTAGATATTTTTAACGTTGTCGATCATATTTAGCACATCTTCTATTTCTGAAAAGTGCTCCAAAGCGCACCCCAGGCCGATATTGTCGCATTCATCGTCCCGGTTCATGTCGGTATCAAGCCCAACCATTTTCAAATTACTCTGTTGTTCTAAAACAATGAAATCGCTTCAGAATAATATTCAAAGAAACTTTGACAACGAACTTGTTACTTGTACTTTTTATTACTGAAATATATTACGATTACTCACACAGTAAACTACAAAAACAATTTTTATTTTGTTATGCGGACTATGCGGTTGCTTTTGTTTGAAATGACAGTGACATGTCAAAAGAAAAGTCTTCAATGACATTGACAACAGGACAGAAATAAAAGTTTTCACTAATATAAAAGAGAAGGCAATAGCTTGATGCTTAAAGTTTGAGAGAAGATTCCTAAATGATTTACCAAAGACAATTGAAAATCGGTCACTTAATCTCGGATCTCAAAATATTTCTCAAAACTTCTAAGGCTCACCTCTAATCACTTTCACAAGTAGCGAGAATAACCTTTTATTCTGTATAATTTATGCGCGCTTTGCTTAGCTTTTAGACGAGGTTGACTTGCTGGCAACATTATTAATTTCTTTCATGGAGTTGAATCAGTTTTGTGTCTCTCGAGAAATAATGATTTTATCGAATTAAATGTGTTTCATTTCAAATAAATTTATTAAAAAATGAACAATCGTAAGTATATTCAGTATATTGTGGTTTTATGATACAAATGTACCAATAAAAATACATAGCATTTCCATTTCTAATAGAACAAAAATGTTACTTTTCCAGTGACTCGAGGCCCGGCTAAGCGCAGAGTGAAGCCGGTAGAACCCCAGTCGCTATTAGATTTTGATCTTGAAGGCGAGAGCTCAGACGACTCCGACTTTCGGATAGAGGACCACCCCGACGAAAGCGACGATTATTCGATAAACACCGACGATGAAAAAAGTACGTATTTTTTGCCCTAATTATCGCTTTACGAGTATTTCTGATTACGCTAATTTTTCACTGTATTCCTACTAAGTGTATGTCTATCCCAGTAATTTCTTACTTAAAGTTATATGCTGAAATTAGGTGTATTTGCTCATAAGTTATCCATCAAGTACTGGCTTTTTTATTTTGTATGCTCTTGCTCTTTTTATTGCAGTGTATTCTTAAAAAAAATACTGAATTGCCCAGGATGTGTGGTAGTTAGCAGAATGCACAGATGTGCAAAGTGCTGGAAGCAACAAACATCACAGCTTCATGTAGATGATTAAGTGGGTGTGCCATAGGACACCTCTGCCTAAACCTTCTGTAAACAGGTGTTATGTTATGTTAGGTACAGCTGTATTTTCACACATTGTCTTATTCAATGTTAATATTAAATATTATCTGACATATTATTATTTTATTGACCTGAAACATTAATATTTTCTCACTTCAGAAGCTGCATTACGAAGCGAATCTTCAGAAGGATCAGGGTCTGATGATGATGACGATGATGAGTTCAAGCAGTCTAACAAGATTGGAGAAGATCAGCCTGTTAATAATTTCCTGGATAAATCCAAGCATAAAGAATTCAAGGTACTTTAGAATTGAATTATTTATTAGACCAGTATTATTTACATAGATTACTGTACTGTTATGTATGTGTGTTATTCACTATGGATTGATTGATATGGTTTCTATATAAATATTACTTATTTATTTTTCAAATAATTATATGTAAGAAACTTCCTTTGCTTTTTTTCACATTCATACACTAATTGAGAGTTGTATGACCAACAAAGCTTTATCATTCTGTTAGTTCTGCCTATCCCAAAGGGAAAAGGTGTGAGTTTATGTATGTAGTATAGTAAAATTGAAATACTTATAGTAACTATTGAGATCCTACAACAGTTACATTTTTTTTCTTCAGTTTCCAGTTGAATTGGCAAATTTGCTGATCTGTGCAGGGTGCCTGGGTTCCAGGAGTGATGACTTTAACGAAATAGTTGAGTGTGATGGCTGTGGTGTGACTGTTCATGAAGGTAATTGAACAAATAACTATTTAAGAGCGTTTTTATTATTTGCCGTAAATTATCCCACAGTACATAATCAATATTAATCTATGTTAGATTCAGGGAGCCAGATTATCGTCAAATATTTATTTTTATATTAATTATAGCAACATTACAGAGTATCTAAACCGACACACAAAAAAAAAAATACAATTAAAATTAAAAATTAAACTATAGCTTTAACCACATAGATATTGTACAGGAACAAATAATAACCAAAAAAGAGAAAAGTTGCCTTTCGTGCATCATCAATCAAAACAAGTTAAGAAAAATCATCTTTTGTTCATCATAATTATGTGCATCATAGTTTGCTGCATTTATAATAAGTTAGTTTATTGTTGGTCCAGTGGTCACAATCGAGCCTGCTAAGAATGAGGACTCTGATTTGTGCTCAGTTGATGGTAATAGGCTTGCCCCATATTACATAGTATTTAAAAATACCAAGTGAAATGCAACTACTATTAGGCAGGCACACCTCTGCCTAACCCTCGGGGATTAGGCGTGATGTTACTGTAATGTATGTTTCTCACTTTTTAAAGGATGTGAAGTGTACTCTAATTACCTCTGTATGTGTAGGTTTTTTTTTTGTGAGTGGAAAATTATCAAATAACCCTGACCACTAATAACTAGAAAAAAACCCAGTAGCTTCTATCATAGTATGTTAAAATCAGAAACACTTACAGGAAAAATAGTTCAAGTAGTGTACAAACAGGCGATTACAGTGTTTATTTTGAGTATGATAAAGCATTTTTTTTTCAGGTTGCTATGGCGTGTCAGATACAACTAGTGAGTCAAGCACAGTCAGCTCAGCATCTACTGAACCTTGGTTTTGTGAAGCTTGCAAGGCTGGTGTGACTGATCCTAGCTGCGAGCTTTGCCCTAATAGAGGTAAGATTTACATCTTTTCATCATCATGTTCTTGCTCTTGTCCTATTCTATTTGGGCCGGTGCAACACACCTTCCTCTTCCATTCTGCACTGACAGGCGTCACGGCAGCATTCACGGCTTTCTCTTTCATATTGTTTCTCACACAATCCATCTCCTTTTATTTGGCCGTAACAAAATGGAAAATAGGTCGTAATTTTTATTTGAGGTTGCTGCAGCAGTTCTTCTCTATTAGATTTTGTCTAAGTAATTTTTGTCTAATATCTTCTTCTCTGTTAGTTTCTCCATTCTAGCAATATCGTCTTTGACACAGTCCAACCATCATTTAATTTTATGCGGCCTTATTACAAAATAATAATAATAATAATATTCCACAACTATCACACAACGCCATCTAGTCCCAAGCTAAGCAGAGCTTGTGTTATGGGTACTAGACAACTGATAAACATACTTATATATTTCTAAATACATACATATTATAGATAAATTACACCCAGACACAGAACAAATGATCGTGCTCATCACACAAACATTTGTCCTGGGTGGGAATCGAACCCACGACCTCCGGCCTAGCAGTCAGGGTCACTAACCACTAGACCAACAGGCCAGTCAAAAGTGGTTTAACCTGGGTTTAACTTAGACTTGGTTTATCTCGCATGCCGTCACTTTCTTTTGAATATTATCGAAGTGAGACGGCATGCGAGATAAACCAAGTCTAAGTTAATCCCAGGTTTAACCACTTTTGTAATAAGGGCGACTGGGTTTAGGTTTCCACACTTAGTCCTTGAATTGGACCATTGTGCGTGAGCCATGGTGGCCGATTACTCCAACCAGCCCACCTCCCTCCTGAAGCAGATCAGACTTCCCGGTCTCCTCAGGGCATCCGCAAGGGATCTTGGTGTTCCCAGGGTCTCCTCACGAATCTTGGTAACGCCTGTGCACTCAAGGAGCACATGCGCCACCGTCTCCTCCGCCTCCATGCATGCTCTGCACAGGGGCGCTCTTGTCCTATTCTATTGGGTCGGTGCAACTCACCTTCCTCTTCCATTCTGCACTGACAGGCGTCACTGCATCCTTCACTCCTTTCTCTTTCATATAGTTCCTCACACAATCCATCCGCCTTTTATTTGGCCGTAATAAAATGGAAAATAGGTCTCATTTTTATTTGTGGTTGGTGTAGCAGTTCTTCTCTATTAGATTTTCCCCTACTCTTATCGACGTTCCCAAGCAATAAGCCGGTAATCGAAAAATAAAAGATTTACTAATTTTATTAATTCCTTTCAACTAGGGAGACTATTGAAGTCATTGATGTATTGAATTAAATCTTTTTTTGCGACATATAACTGTGCCATTAATATGAAATTCCTTTTATTCAAAACCTTAACTTATCAAAATATAAATAGTTTCGTATAAAAGGTTGTGTCATGATATCTTTGTAAATAATTCTCATTAGGAAAAAAAAAATCCAAGATGTGTTCTAGCTCATAGATGGCCGACATATAAAAAAATCCAAGATGTGTTCTACCTCATAGATGGCCGACATAACATTAACAGCATTTGAAATAACAGCATTGTTGGATATTTAAATGAAAGATGACTCCGCTTGAATTTAGTATGTATAATTACAGAAAATCCGTTATGTACAATATTCAAAATTAGCACGGTACGTGTATCGCTGTCCGAAGCTATAGGCGAGAGTGCGTTGCGCGGCCGCCGACCCGATCAGCTGTGCCCTCTCCTCCCGCGTCCCCCGCCGCTGCTCGTTCACACGTATGATGCGTGAACATCCTCCAGCGCGTTGAAAGCCATAGCTTTCAAGAAGTGGACGATGTAGGGAGCCTGGGTGCGGCCCGCTCCGCTTCGTTGTCATCTTTGGACTGTGAAGTTGGCAGAAGGCATAGTCTGTTGATCGCCCTTCGTATAATGCCCCTTGAAGTAGTGACGTCAGCTACCCTGCTGACACCGTCGGCCCCTGGATAGAGGCCAGACACGCGCCCCAGCCGCCATTGTAATGGCGGTAAGTTGTCCTCCTTCAGCACCACCACATCACCGCAGGTGAGCCCTTGCTGTCCAGTGCGCCACTTGGTGCGCTGCTGCAGCTCAGAGATGTACTCCCTGCGCCATCTCTCCCAGAAGTGCTGCCTTATCTTCTCTAGGAGCTCGTATCTATTGGGTCTAGTAGTAGTGATGGGCTTCGTTGGAACAGACATCAGTGGTCTCCCAATTAGGAAGTGGCCTGGAGTCAGAGGGGAAGGATCAGTACAATTGGACGAGAGAGGAGTCAGCGGGCGTGAATTCAGGATTGCTTCAATCTGTGTGAACAGCGTTGCTAGCTCCTCAAACGTCAAAGCAGCATTTCCAGCTACACGTTTCAAGTGAAACTTAGCTGATTTAATTCCAGCCTCAAATATTCCACCGAAGTGGGGAGAATAAGCGGGGCTGAATAGAAATTTGATGCCTTCAGAAGTGGCATAATTACTGACAGACTGACGGCTGGATCGAAGCAGCTTACCTAATTCATTGTTGGCACCTACGAAATTTCTACCGTTGTCGCAAAAGATCTCATGACATTTTCCCCTGCGTGATATGAATCGTCTTAGGCATAGAATAAAAGCTTGAGTACTCAGGTCACTTACAAGTTCCAAGTGAATTGCCTTTGTACTAAGGCATACAAATAAACATAAATAACATTTACTAATTCGGTTACCACGACCTTTACGGTTACATATCATAAAAGGTCCAGCAAAGTCAACTCCACACGAGTAGAAAGGGAAACAAGCATTAGTACGCGCTTCAGGCAAATGACCCATTATTGGTTGTAAGGTGTTCGCTCGCAATCGAACGCAAACAATACACTGTCTAACTACTTGCCGCGCTAGGCATCTCCCTCCAATAGGCCAGTACTTATCACGCACTGACGCTAACAGTAGCTGTTGACCTGCGTGGAACAAACGTATATGTTCACTCATCATTAATATCTTAGTAAAATGATGTTTTGAATCTAATATTATAGGGTGTTTCTTATCGAAGCTATAATTGGAGTTTTCTAAACGACCACCCACACGAACAATGTCATTGGAATCTATGAATGGAGTTAATTGTAATAATTTATTCTTTCGTGGTAAAGTTTTTTCTTGTTTAAGTAACCCAATTTCGAAAGAAAATGATTGTAATTGACTAAATTTAATCAAAAGCGTAGTTGATTTATTTATTTCATCTGAGTTTATAGGGCCCGAGTACTTTTGTTTATTTTTATTACAGTTGTTAACAAACCGTAGAACATATGCAAATATTCGACTTAACCTATTAAAATTGGAATGCTTAGTGAAATCAATAAATAAAATATTGTCGACAGAATTGTTTGCTGCAGATAATAATGAATGTACCTTCAACTCTGGTAATTTTTTAAATACGATTGTACTTTGTGGCCATTCTAAACGTTCCTTCTTAAGGAAAGAAGGACCTTCCCACCACAAGGAAGAAGATGATAGACCTTGGGGTTCAACTCCCCTTGAGGCCAAGTCAGCCGGATTCATATTTGTAGGTACATGTCGGTGTTCAAAACCATTAGTTAGCTCATTAATTTCATTAACCCTGTTGCAGACAAACATTTTAAGATTCCTCACATCTGTTTTCAACCATCCTAAAACCACTGTTGAATCAGTCCAAATGGTTTTACAACTTATATTAAATCGCAATGACTGTAGAATTTTATTACATAATTTAGCCCCCAGCAAACAGCCCAGTAATTCTAATTTAGGTATAGTCATTGGCTTTAAGGGCGCAACCCTTGCCTTTGCGCACAAAAGTCTTACAGTAACCTCATTTTTTTTATTTATTGATCGCAAGTACACACATGAGGCATACGCTTTTTGTGACGCATCGACAAAGCAATGTAATTCTATGGATATCGGGAAATTGCAAAGAACATTTCTGCTAATTTTAATATTAGAAAGGAAGTGCAAGTTAGAAATGAATTTTAACCATGTTTCTAATAGGGTTTGTGGGATAGGCTCCTCCCAATTTAACTTGATAACCCATAACTGTTGCAAAAAGATTTTAGCCTTAATGATGCATGCACAAATTAATCCTAAAGGATCAAATATTTTACAAATAGTAGCTATAACGACCCTTTTTGTAATGATTTGCGGTGGCGGTTCGACCTTTGAGGGAAACTCTATAACATCTAATTTCGGAGAATAATTCAAACCTAGCACACTGGATTCTTTTGTTAAATTTACCGGGTCGAACATAGTTTCACAAACGGTGAATGCATGTAAACAGTTAGTACGAATCTTTCTTAAAGGAAAGCATGCTGAATCTAAAATTTTCTTAATATTCATATATAAGTGCTGCAATTCACTTTCACTTTCCGCTCCCGTAATCAAATCATCTATATAAAAATCACTTTTAATAATGTTAGCGATATTGTCGTCACTACATTCTTTAGATAATTGTAATAAACATCTGGTACTCAGAAATGGAGCGCTGGCCAATCCATATGTTACTGTATTTAATTGTAGAACTTGTAAATCATTAATATCATTGGGTTCCGTACGAGCTGAATCTCTCCACAGGATTAACTGAAGGTGACGTTGAGAAGTATGCAAGGCCGTTTGTCGGTACATTTTCTCAATGTCTCCCAAGAGAACAAACTTATGCCCGCGAAAGCGTAACAAAATTGAGAATAAGTCAGACTGAACAACTGGACCTACAGCCTGTATGTCATTTAATGACTTTCCAGAAGAAGTCTTGGCTGAGGCGTCGAATACCACCCTCAACTTTGTCGTTTCACTTTTCTCGCGAATTACGCAGTGATGTGGAAGGTAGTTACCAAACTCTGGACGTTTTACTTCACTCAAATGGCCTAACTCTTTATATTCTTCTATAAATTTAGTGTATGACTCCTTAAGTTTTGGATTTTTATTTAATTTTAATTCTAAATTCAAAAAACGTTTCTTAGCCAGATAATACGAATCACCGAGACTAGTTTCGGGTTCCTTTAATGGCATACGAACACAAAACCGACCTTCAGGTAAGCGGCTCGTGTTTTCTATAAAATCATTTTCGCAAAACTGTTCCTCTAATGAATATGTTTTTGTCTCTGTAGGTAGTTCTTCAATCTCCCAAAATTTCTTAAGGGAATTATCAAGATTTGAAAAATTATTGAGATAACAATAGACCTTAGACTTGGATTGACTGATACCGACTGGGCCGGCTATCAACCACCCTAATTGTGATTCTTGCAAAGTAGGCTTATTAGACCCTAGCTTAATTTGATTTGTCCCAATAACATTCCAAAATATATCAGCCCCCAACAGTATATCTATATTCGAAGGCTGGTAAAACTTTGGATCTGCAAGTTGTATACCGCATGGGATATCTAATTCTCGGACGTCTAACTCGACGCTGGGTAAAATACCTGTTATCGTTGGCACCAACAGACAGGAGACCCTAGTACTATAGGTACTTGAATGTGATTTTATTTTTATGATACACTTTCCTAAAATGTTAGTTTTAATATCATTAAGTCCACAAACCTGGAACGTTTCACTAGAGCTTTTATTGAACCCTAATTTCTCCCTCAAAACATCTGTTAAAAATGACGATTGACTGCCAGTGTCTAAAAGTGCTCGCGCCATTACCTTTCTATTGTTTGACTCATTAACGATTTCTACTTGCGCCGTACACAACAACGTGTGAGTCATCGTTGTAGCCGATAATGTAACCGGTGGACTATGTACGCTTTGCTCTTCGCACGTATTTGTGTCATTTTTATGAATCAAAGTGTTGTGTTTCCCTTTACATATCTGGCATGAACCTTTCAAACGACACTGATGACTATTATGCCCACTACGTAAGCATTTGGTGCATAGTTTCAACTTATTTACTTCGCGAATCCTATCATCACAGTTCATTTCCTTGAACTTCGAACATTTATAAACAAAATGATTTTGATTACAGATTACGCATTGATTCTTATGATCCTTCCTTTCCGTATCCGAATCCGAAGCAGTTAAGAAAGATCTCACCGATTTATTACTTTGCGAGTTCGATTTATTATGTTCATGTTTATCATATCTGTTATAGTGGGTAGTTTCCAAGATGTCCGCTCGGTTGCGCAGAAATGTGAAAAAATTATCGAGTGTCGGTAAATCCGATAAACTATTTTTATATTCCTCCCATTTCATACTAGTGGCGGAATCCAACCTTGCTGAGACTATAAATATTAACAAATCATCCCACTGTTCGGTAGGACGGCCTAAAGTGTGCAAAGAACTCAAGTTTTTAGACATGTGATCAATTAAATAACGCAATGCCTTAAATGATTCCTTCACAATAGGATCGATACTTAATAACGACTTAAGGTGGTTATTAATTAAAATATTTTTGCTGTTATAACGGTCACACAAAATTTGCCAGGCATTTCTATAATTATCAGCAGTAAACTCAATTGATCTTATAACTACAGCGGCACTATTTTCTAAGCTTGATCGGAGATAATGATATTTATTAATTAATGGAATCGAATCGTTTTTATTAATAAGGGACTCGAAAGTATCCCTATACTCCAACCACTTTAAATAGTTCCCATCAAACTTCGGTAAGTTTATTGTGGGTAATTTTACAGAATTCATGGAATGTGGACATTGGGTCGATATGCTTTCATCATTCACTGATCTTTTTTCTAAATTGGCACATTCGATCAATTCTTTAGCTGTGGAAAGAAGAGAAAAAAATTGTGACTCAACTAGTTCGCGCTCTGTTAACTGTTCATCCTCATCTAAAGAGGTTAATTCTAATTCCGATTGAACTACGTTGAACTCTGATAACAATTCTTGAAATTTGTCAACCCGTAACGATAATTCTTTCACTTGAACACTAGTCATTTTATTCGCGCCTACCTGCGTTAAAACATTCACGTAGTCTTTAAACTTTGTTAATCTCCCCTTCATAGTGCTGCGCTTTTTAACAAGAACCTTAATGCTGTCTCTGTCGTCCATAACTAATTAAGTATATGAAACAACAAATTAAACAATGAATTAGGCAAGATAATGAAATGATCAAACCAGTTATAACGGTCCCGTGATCCCGTAGATCTTCGATCCAACCGCCCTCCCGCAGTCGGCACTCAAGCGCTCGATGGGCTCGCCAGCCACAAACCAAGCCCTGGGCTCAGCGAGAATACAACTAGCCGCGACGTATGGCAGTAACCTTAGAGCTTATCTGGAATTTTTATAAATGAGCAACAGTTAATAATAAATCTTATGATAATCTTATGTGGGGTATTTGGAAATAAAAGTCAATAACGGAAAAAATGACTAGGCAATTAATCTTATGATAATCGTATGTGGGGTATTTGGAAACAAAGTCGCTAACGGAAAAATGACTAGGCAATATTTGAATAAATGGGTTTAAATGCTACTTATATGGAAATAGGCAATTAGAGATAGAAATGCTTTATGAGTACCTAGAATAGTAGGTAGGTTATAGGCCAGCTGTCGCAATAGCCGAAACGTATATTAGATATAGATAGTACGTGCACACGAAAAGCTATCTTATAACGCTATCGGAGCGGCAAGCTGCACACAGATTTGAAGAGGAAAATAGTGGAGGAAAAGGAGTGGAATACAGGCCTACTTCCCTTGAGTACCCAGCCGCACGTTCAGCACGGTCCTCAGCAAAGTTCTTCACTCCACCGGGCAGAAGGCCGCAAAGCAGCGAAATTTTTCAGTCTTCCCAGGGCAGAAGGCAGCATATGCAGCAATCTCCTCCAATCTCTTCAGTTTTTATTGAGGCTGGTCGCCAAATGACCAGAATATTCGATTTTGTTCACGGTCGCCAAATGTTGGATATTTAAATGAAAGATGACTCCGCTTGAATTTAGTATGTATAATTACAGAAAATCCGTTATGTACAATATTCAAAATTAGCACGGTACGTGTATCGCTGTCCGAAGCTATAGGCGAGAGTGCGTTGCGCGGCCGCCGACCCGATCAGCTGTGCCCTCTCCTCCCGCGTCCCCCGCCGCTGCTCGTTCACACGTATGATGCGTGAACAGCATAAACCCCATAATAGCACATTACCGAGTTTTGCTTGGGGATATTGTCATAGTCATCTACATAAGTTACAGCTTTTCTCTAATAAGTATGATTTGTAACACAGAATATGGCCACACCTCACCTGCCCATCGTGGATAACTAATTGCACCTCCCAGGACTTGAATACGGCAAACGACAGCTGTCCAGGAATCTGAGTCATCAATTGAAGATACAGAACAGAGTATCAGCAAAAGTACAGAATTAATTACGTTTTATCATTTCAGGTGGCATTTTCAAGGAGACTGAAGTTGGTGCATGGGTGCATTTAGTATGTGCGCTTTACGTGCCTGGTGTGGCATTTTCAGAGGTATGTTATATTGAAATCAAACAGTTTTGGAGACCCAGGTAGGTATTCTACCTGTGTCCTGTTATCGTCTTGAAGAGAAGGTTATTGGTGATGAACGGAAGTGAGTCCAACTTAGATATGAATCGGGTGATTACATCACATCATCATCCTCATCTTACTCACTGCCCTTGCACATGTTATTTGGTGACCAACACTTTTTTACTTCCATTGTCCTCTGTCAATCCCCATGCTATCTATACTCCTATTTCCTTCATATCATACCTCACACACTCCATCCATATTTTCTTTGGTCTGGTTTGTTTTGGTATATTCATAACATACAACAAATACTATAATAATAATATTCACAACATATTTTATAGTCACATGCGATTCATCCCTCATCACAAATGATACACGACAGTAATTTTGCTTTAAACTATTTTATTTATTATTTATTTAAACTTTATGCACAATAGTGATACATAGGCGGACTTAATGCCACAAGGCATTCTCTACCAGTCAACCTTAGGGTCAAACAAGACAACATACCATACGTACTATTTTGTAACTGGAGCAACGTTTACACTTCCCCTAATAATTATACTCATTCCTTACCTTATCCATCCTCTTTAAATTGAGTAGCATCAACAACAAATAGATGCGTGTCTCGCGACGTTCGACAACTAAGAGAGGGACGCTATGGAAAACACCCGGGACCGAAGCTTGACGTTGCTTCCAAACAAAAAATATAGCGGATGTGTTAGAAAAAATATACATACGTCTAAGGTGCGTATATAGGTGCTGCACATTGCGTGACGCCCACAGATAAAGATAGAGCTAGATAATGCAAGAGCAACACTTTGCGTGCCTAGCTTACGTACAAAAATCGTAAGTGGCCACTTTCGCACTTAGTCTCCATCGGTGTATAGCGCTAGTCGGACGTCTTCGCTGGTGCAAAAGGCGGGGGTTTGGGCGAAGGGGGTGCCGTACGCGGCGGCGTCTTTGAAGCGATTTGATTTTTCGATTTTCCATCACTAAATAGTGCTTGTGACGTCATAATAGGTAGTCAACAAATGGCACGCTTGGTGTTGAGACAGATCGTGATACTTGCGTTATCTAGGTCTATCTATATCTGTGGTGAGACCTCACACTTGTTGGTGTTAGTAGACTTGTTGGTGTTAGATCTATAAAGCTTACTTACCTCATGTTTCGTGTTCCTGGATTATGCACTTTAAGTGCGATAAGAGGGCTAAAACTAAGGTCAAAGTGCAAATTAGCTAAGTAACATCTATAAATTACTGATCATCATCAGCCTATAATGTTCCTACTGCAGGGACTCCCTCTCTAGGAGAGAGGGAGTACTAGTAGTATGAGCTATAATCCACCACGCGGCCCCAGTGCGGGTTGGTAGATGACACATGTCTTCGAAATTTTATGGTTCTAAGACATGCCGGTTTCCTCACGATGATTTCCTTCACTGTTTTGGGAGCATCGGTTGTGAGATCAGGTTTGCATCAAACAGTGTTGGGGTTTTTCGAGCCTGTCAGTGACGGCCTAGTTCTTCATAACTACGCAATAGGTTTTGATGCGGTGCTAAGCATAGTTTGCAGAGTTTATTTGGGATTTATTTTGTGGAATTTACTTTTCTGCCTAGTTCGGTGTTCTCAAGCTCATACGACCCCAATCAATTTAAGTTGCGAGTAATAGGCTTTTTTGGGTTACCTCGTTCCATCGTCGACCTCATCTCTGTTCACAGGACAAGATTGAGGTCAAGAGATAAAAAAGTTTACGTGTTATTGAAGTTTTGTATACAGCTTCACTATTAGACTTACGTAATAAATAAATCTATTTGTTTTAATTGCTAGGCAACGCGGCACAGCTAGTAAACACTTTATATTTTCAGGTGGAGCGGTTGTCGGGCGTAACGCTGTTCGAGATGGCGTACTCCCGATGGGGGGCGCGTTCGTGTGCGTTGTGCGAGGACGGCACGTTGGCTCGCACCGGTGTGTGTGTGGGCTGCGACGCTGGACTCTGCAAGACCTTCTTCCACGTCACTTGGTAAGCTGTGTTTGTAAGTTTTGCTTTCTTAGTTACAGATGTGCTCCCGTTAACAACATAAAAGAAACTGAAAGCAGTTGCCCCACACTACGAATTTCTCCTGTATCGTGGGTGCGTTGACAAACATTTTAACTCAGATACACAAACCAAACACCCAGACCCACTATATGTAGATCAAACAAATATTTGTTCCGTGCATCCAACCCGCGACACAGCATTAATTGTTCGCTCAGTTACTGCGCCTCTCTATTCCTCTGTCCTGTTTGTCTATGTTATATGATGTTTTGCTCTCTTAGTTACAGATTTTACTCTAATAGTGCTACATTTATCTTTAGGTTCGATCCGATTCGGCAGTAATCCTTGCACAACATTAATTTGGAATCCGTGCTGAATGGCAAACTATGTTCGATATTAACCATTGCAGTTTCGTTTCGGGTTTGTTCGACGCAATCAGCAGCTCTGATTCAGAGCTGTCTCTATCTATTTAATTGTTCGGTTTTGACGCGAACATATTGTGTTAAGCACCTGTTAGTGATATCCAGAGATGAATATAACCAGACTATGCAAGTTCTTTAGTTAAATTTATGTATTACAGTGGCCAACGCTCGGGCCTGTTAGCTGAGGCTCATTCTGAGGAAGCGGAGCAAGCGGACCCGTTCTACGCTCACTGCAAGCTACATTCTGATAAGGCTCTAGTCAAGAAACGCAAGAGGAACTGGCTTGCTTTGCAGTTGAGAACTGAGAAGAGGTAATTCATGAACACACACAACAAGTAGTTTATAAAATTTGTATTCTGTTAATAACTTCAGTTTAATAGAATATTCCATGTTTTTTTTTTGCAGGAAATTAGAGTTAGAACAGAATTTAAGTACAGAAGAGAAATTAAGAATTCAACGAAAATTAGTGAAGTACAGAAAAAAGTATTTGATTCAGAAGGAGAGTAGGAATCCACCATGGGGTAAGATTAATTACAATATTATTTTATGATCTTGAATTTTATGCTATGGTTGAAAGCAAACTGTTAGAAAACCAAATTGTATCTGATCATCAATTTGGATTTCGCGAGCAACAGTCCACCATAGAACATGTGCACTGTGTCAACCGCACCATAGTCAGTGCCTAGAAAAGGAGGAGTATTATTCGGCAACCTTTCTCGACATCCAACAAGCCTTTGATTGAGTATGACACAAAAGACTACCATGCAATATAAATCAGCTTCTTTCTCATTCGTATTATCTTCTAATGAAACATATCCTAGTGACAGGCCATTTCATTTAAATAAAGCTACGAGTCGCAAAATTCTCTCTTGTTAGATATTTTTTAGGGGTTTCCCAAGGCTCCGTTCTGGGCCCAGTTTTGTTTAACATCTTTACCAGCAACATTGTCAATAATCAGGATTCCAATAAAGCGAGTAGCAAAATGCAAAAACAACTGGTCAATACTCATGACTAGCTAAAGAAATTGCATATTAGGGCAGGTGCGACTAAATCACATCACACCAGTTTTACATTCTGTCATTGAAACTGCGCTTCGGCCAAATTGGTTGGGTCAGGAACTCACACTACCAAATTTACCATAGGTGGATATTGGACATTGGATAGGATCTTATGTACTCACATATATGATCCTATTTAGATCATAGATTGACATCGAAGGATCACAAAAAGAACAGAAATAAACTACCGTTTCAAGAACTTACCCTGACTTCTAGGCAGACTATCTAGACTAACGCTTAGTAACAAGAATATATTTAGATGTTTTTAATATCTCTTATTTTTGTTTGATTAGTACCAACACAGAAAATGGCTCGTCTGTTATACAGCAGCGCGTCAGCCATGAGGAAGTTTCAGCGAAAAGCCGAGTGTATGGGCATTAATACTCATGCGCTGGAGTTTCAAGACGCACAGGTAAACAAATGGTTTTTAATGTGCTTGTGGTCCAAGCTTTTTTTTTATATCGGAGTTAAACCTTCAAAAGGCGACAGGTCTTTAGAGAGAAGACCGGGGAGTGTGAGATTTTTACATCACTAAAACCTCTTTGTTGGTCACAATCCGAACATGGGAGGAGGGCGACTATTATAAACACTGTCAGTAACTCCAGCTCTGTTAATTACTGGCTCACAAGAACACAGTGTGATCGTCGTCGCGCCAGACCTGCTGGACGGACCAGCGATAAAATTTGGCACATATAGATTATTTTAGTCTGGAATAGCACATAGGCTAACTTTCTTTTTTCTCACACGTAAATGTTTGTTTGTATTTTATTCTCTTAAACTACTGCTTCATACTGTCAACGTATTGCTTGCATTACGCGAATGTCATATGCATAGCTTAAAAAAAAAGTTTTCAATAATAATGACACCGTTTTTCATTCTAGATGGCAGCTCTAAAAGATGTGTCCCGGCGCTGGCACGTCCCGCCCGCATTCTCAGTAGAGTTCGTCGGATACTACCTGGAGAGAAACACGAGAGTGTCCTCACTGAGGCAGTCTCTCGAACGTCTCACGAGAGAGAACGAGAAACTGCTGGGTGACGATGATGGCTTGAGGTTCGATTATGATGAGGTAAGCTCAATTAACTTTTACTTGAAAGCTTTTAGGTCTATTTTTCTTTAAATTCAAATCTTTCTAATGTAACATAAAAGAAGTGTCTAATTCGGAGCTTTACTAAAATATGATGCCTTGTGTTACAAGTGTGTGTTAGAGCGCAACCAAGGATCGTATTCAAAGACTTTAATTGATAGTGTATTATGTGATTGAAAATACAAAGAGAGACAATGTCGTGAGGAAAGTTTTGAGCATAAAATGTGGAGTATTGTGTAGATTAGAGTAGAGGCAGACCAAAGAACCGATGGATGGACTGTGTAAAGGATGATATCGCATGAAAGGTGTTGTCTAAGAGATGACGAGTATATGTGACAGAAAATACGAAAAGCGTCTGAAAAAAGAAATATTTACCCGACGGTTTCCAGAGATGGCGCTGGCGTACGTAATAAATAAACATTAATGATGTTACCTGACTATAAAAAATGTTATATATTAGTCCTTCAGTTATTATCGAAAAATGTTGGATGCTTACGTGTTTTTTGTTTTATCAAATTAATAAAAATTGACGAAGGTAAAACGCATCAAAGATCAGGAGTGGGGGGGGCTTTTAACGTCACTACGTGGTAAAAAATGTAGTGCGATGTGACGTCACATGAGTTTTCGAAGCACTGTATCGTTTTCAATTTTTGTTTACGTGAAAAAAGAAAAAATATGATTGTGTTCAATATTTTTTTGGAAATCTATCTGACGGACTAATTAGACTTTTTTGTCAACTAACCTATTGGATTTGTGTTGCAAAGTATTATACTACATGCAAGTCATTTATCGTGGCCAAAGCATTGATATTTATCGCATTGTATTGTAATCAAGAGTGCGTAAAAGCCTATTCCTAATCTTATCGATGAACCAAATTACCTAAAGCCTGTGATGGTATCTAAGGGATTAATACATTTTGGGTATAAATATTAATTATAGCTATACACCGTGTTCCGGACGATATACATAAACTTCGACCTCATATTCAGACCACGGAAATAAGCATTTATCATTATGGACACATTAATGAATTCTTATTTTTTATTTTTTGTTAATTTTCATACAAACTAAATACCGTGACGTAAATCACCCGATATGCATGCCTCATAATCCGAATTGGCAACGTCGTATTTTCATTCATAACATTTGGCGGGCTGAAACTTATCAAAACTAAGTTTTTTGTTTTTTTTTATTCCCCTCAGACTTCAGATTAGTAGTACTGTCAATCAAATGCCCTACCTATCTAAAGATAACGTATGAGGCTACCAAGCAGGTAGGTACGTATTTCGAATAGGCGTGACGACATAGTCAAAGAATCAATGATTTAATGATATTAGGGGAAATTACATACGAGAAGGATTTAAAACACTGATTTAGTTTTATTTAAAAAATTAAGATTAGTAAGATTTTTAATAAAATAAAACATTAAAATACTGATATCGGCCATTTTGATTGAAACACCAATCATAGCGCACTACGTCACGCCAATGTAAACATCACTAGCTGTCACTAGCTCACTGTGTTGTTTTGTTGCCGATTACGCATTTGGATATTTTTTTTGTTACTACAATACTTTGTGAACATCTTTAGCAATGGAATCAGGCTTTGTAAAAGCAAACAGTTCAAATTTGCCCAGGATAGATTTACTGATGTTGGGCGATTTCCTTGGGTCAAATAAAGAATTTTGCTCGTCCGAGTTCCGAAATGTGAAAACCTCCCTGTAAGTAAATTTTGTAAGTATCTAACACTATAAAAATACAACAAACTCGTTTTGAGCTTGTAGGAGTTTAGTTTATTTTCACTTTCATATGTTATTTTTACAATAAACTTGTCAGTTTATTTTTGAGGTTAGCTCCTTCGCAACTTGTAATAAAAGTTTGCTACTGAGTTATTTATTAATATGGGACAAGCCCGCCTCACTATTACCAAACCACTGTAACTTCTGTAAGCCAGAATCAACAGTGGCGACCACAAGAAAAGCGCCGAGACAATGAAGCTCGACGAAGTCCCAGAGAAATGATTTGACTGTCTTGGATCCCGCAACGAAATTAATCAGAAAAGAATAGCGGAGGAGTAGGAAAAAACAGAAATTTCCACTTCCCTCCATATCAGCAGGAGACAGAAAAGAACAAGGCCAATAGGCACACAGGGACGCATACAACTGGGATAAGCCCAGTTGCCTAGCACCACGGATATTGTTGTCATTAATATTACTGGGTCCTAAGTTGTGAGCTGTTATATTTGATTCCAATAATAGGTATGACAAAAATGCTTGAACGCACGGAAATTTGTTCTAGTTTCTACAAGGTCCGTATAGTAAATAACTCCGGATGTAACCTGTACACTATCCAACATTATATTACGTTCATTCTGCCAAAGACTACACTCCCATAAAATGTGATGTGCAGATTGTTCATATTCGCAGTCAGATGTAGAACATTGACAAAAAGGCGACGCAACAAGCTTGAAGGAAAATAATTTACTCTTAAAGTAACCATGACCTGTGAGAAATTGGGCAACACAGTGATCCACTTCCAGCCATGTCCTGGCCAGCCGCTCACGAACGGATGGAAAGAACTGGTGGAGGTGTCGGCCTTTAATGGAATTATCCCACCTACATTGCCATTCTGACAAAAGATCCTCCCAGACGTCAGTCTGTGGTTTAAGTAATCTAGCTATTTGAGTTAATAACCAACAAAAGTAGTAAATTTCTGTAACTACAAAGCATGTACTAGTATCTTTTCTCAAAGTAACAACCTACTATCATAATCACCGGGTCAGCTATGCAGGTCCAGAGGACAACATTTTTGGCATTCAATGTAATGCTAAAACTATTGCTATTGATGTGTTTTTACACTGAGGCACCGCACACCACTTATAAACTTTGTTATTCATTTTTAACACACGAATTATGGTAATGTTTGTTTTAGTTTCCTTTAGCTGCGCTTTGACATTTCAATGTTTACATAGGCGTGACGTCAGACCCGACGCCATGACACTGCGAGCTGTTTTCGCGCTCTATTTAATTTTTTTTTTCAAAAATGGCTTATAACTTCGTTAAACTTTACTTTATTACTGAAATAAAGGTTTTTTCGTAAATAAAAAAGATGTACCCACATTACGGAAGCGGATTTCAAAATCTTTCGTCATGCCTATTGTGAAGGTTTAATTTTAAAAAAAAAAACCTATCCAGATCATGATAACCTCTGCCCACGATATGCAGCCTTCGCAAAACGTTTCTGTAGTCCTTATTTTTTATTGTAGGTTTAGAGCAACGCAGGACCTCCGACGACGGAAAGGGGAGTAGGCTACCACAATTACCCTAACCCACTCTACCGTTTCGGCGTAAGGTGGAAGCGTCGTGGTAGCTCCCGAAATTCAAATTTTCTTACGTTTATTTGCAATTTGTAGGTCAGTGTCAGGTTGTATTGTTGATTGTACAATTATCTCAAAACTATTGAATAAAAGAAGGGCAGTTCACCTCGCAATCTGGCGACCACACTTGAGGTCGTGTACATTCTTAAAAATACTCTCAAAAGATAGGTTTCGATCAAATTAAGATAAAAGGTAATCACAGCATATTTTTTTATATTGCATTTGGCTAGAATAACATAATTTATAACCACACTTGTCGCGCGGGCAACATCAGAACTAACGCCGCCATCCTATTTTTCAATACATTTCACAAATGTAATGTTTACCAACAGCGCTCTTCTGTCAACCTCAATGGACGTCAGCCGTAATGTCATTCAAAAATATTTTCACTATTTACATTGTATACAATCCAATAAACCTTATGTTTTATTACATGTATTTAAAAACTGTCTACGTAGCCTACGGAACCCGCACTTGCACAACCCATCACATTGTCTTATAATTTTGGTCGGCTTATTAATGACATAATGACACTAGTCATCGCAATGGAATACATTTAAGCTTACAATATTGCGAAAAAAACAAACTTTAAAGCTGGACGAGTTTGAAGACGGGCTTACTCGACCGCGTTCATTTACACTCGGTCGTTTGAGGAATTCCATAGGCAATCGGATTCGGGCGAACGACCATGTGTAATTGCGCCATGGAATAGGCAAAAATGAAACATTAATTACGAAGTTGAATAAAACATTTATTTTAAGCAGCACAACATTATAATCTCATGAGAACTTGTTTAAATAACTGACCGTGGGCATGCCATCATCATCGGCATTACTATAATCGTATGGTGAATATTCACCAAACGATGCTCCTGACACATGCTAGCAATACATATAAATAAGACTGGTAAACAAATAAAATATTCACAACAAAACCCCACATCAAGATTTATAAATCAATATTGATTAGGCAGGGAAGTGAAACTCACAATATTTATAACAATTATGACATCTTCTGTTTTGTTTGATACATGACTTAGTTTTGAATATTGCCATTTAAATTAAATTCTCCAAAAAACGTTCCATACGTCCTTTACGTTTTTAATAACAGCAGTCACATATTTATTTAATAGTATGATTATTTAGTAACAAAAACATGTTGCAAAGGGAATAAGATTAATCAAGGAGTATATGATACCTCCGTATGTATGGTTACGTTAAAAAAAAAACTAAATGCAAAAATAAATAAATGTTATGTAAAAAGTTTTCGAAATGACCACCTTCTTTTTCGACACAAATATTCAAACGAGTCCTAATTTGGCCATTTAAATTCACAGACATTTGTCTCGATTTGTTCAGCAGCCTGAGATATTCTTTCTAACAGTTGTCCACGGTTCTGAATTTGTACGGAGTACACCTTCTCCTTTAAGTTTCCCCAGACATAAAAATCTAAAGGAGTCAGGTCTGGGGACCTAGCTGGCCATGCGATATTTGGGCTACCTCGACCAATCCAGCGGCCAGGAAAGGTTGCATTTAAATATTCACGTACTTGTGTGCCATAATGTGCAGGAGCCCCATCATGTTGGAGCCACATGGTTCGCAGAGTTTGAAGATCCACTTCTTCGAAAAATTCCAAGCTAGTGACGTTTCTTAGAAACTCTAAGTAATTTTCAGCATTTAGGCGGTGGGGAATCTCAATAGGGCCGATCAGCTGATTGTTAAAAACACCAGCCCACATGTTTACAGAGAATTCAGTTTGATGTGACGCCTGCCAATGTAAATGCGGGTTGCTCTCATGCCACTGAACTTGATTTTTGGAATTGAATACTCCCGCCCTTGTAAATTGAGCTTCATCCATCCAAAGAATTTTTTGAAGCAGTATATAGGATTATTTATTAGTTCTTGGTTCATTCTCTGGCAAAAAACAATTCTTGAGAAGTGATCAGGTGGTATAATGCCTTGGGATTTTCTGTAGTGGTAGGCATGTAAACCATACCTCTTCCACAGTTTCCACACTAGCTTATGGGATACACCCACGATTCTCCCAACGCGTCTAGTTGAGAGTGTAGGATCATGAATAATATGGTTCATTATTCTGTTTTCTTGAGCGACGCTCAAATTGATTGATCGTTCAGGGCGGCGTGGTCTAATTCCGATCTCACAAAATCTCCTGTGTATGCTGATAAATGTTCGTATATCAGGAACGCGCCGACCAGGGAATCGCCGTTGGTACTCTCGTACAGCCGCTGTAGCATTTCCGTCACAGAAACCGTAGACGAAGTGAATATCAGCTTGGTGTTGAGCCGAATACTCGTACGGCATAGTGAATGTTGAAATTATAATGATTGATTAAATTATTCGTAAACCCAAAAGCAAATTACAGTAAACAACTAATCTGACAGTTAAAATCATGCATGACAAATAACAACTTGTGTATCCATAGAGACCAGTTTAATCTCTTTGATAGATTTGTTATCAAAAATGATCGTACTTCTTCGCTATCTCTCGGGTTCCTCTCGTACGTGCAAATTAAATGCAAGTAGTATTTGATAGATTTGTCATTTTAATTGCACTGAGCGGCAACATAGGCCAAATTAAGACCCTTTCATACTGCATAGCTCGATTAAACTTCATTAAATGAAATTACAAATATCTTTGTAACGAAGCCTTTTTAAGTACTACTTCCTTTGTTAGATTTGATTTGTTAAAGCTATAGAAGCGTTTGCTAAAGTTTATGGATAACGTGAAGAACACGGTGTATAGCTATAAATAACAGGATATCAATATTAGAGCAGACATTGCCCAGCTCGACACACGAGCGTTTGTGGGTACTTTATAATATCGTGGGTAATTAATGTCATCGCATCATGATGAATATCATCATACTAATATTATAAAGGTGAAAGTTTGTGAGTGTCTATGTTTGTTACTCTTTCGCGCAAAAACTACTGAACGGATGTGGATGAAATTTAGTACACAGATAGTTTATAACCTGGATTAACACATATGATACTTCTTATTCCGATAGCATGATACCGTGGGACAATTATCGAACTCCACGCGGGTGAAGACGCTGGCAAAAGCTAGTTAGTTCCATTTCTTTTTTCTCTTTAACTACCGGAAATCTCATAATTATACAGTACGAGCGAGTAAGGATAACTCTTTGTAAAGAGTTCTTACGTGATCCATTTAACTCGGCTTTACATTGACTTTTTAAAAGTGAATAGGGCTTATTGTTCCTTGTATTGTATTATATAACGGGCTGGTGTCCGCAACTCCACGTCCAAAGCGCGTATTTTGCGTACGTTATTAATTTATTTATTGTACCTTATAAATATTTTTTCTATTTTTGTTTTTATTCGTGCTTGTTAGTGATTTAAGATAAGATTTCTGCTACTTTATCTGTTTTTGTTTGTTGTTTTGTCCCAAACTAAAAGATTTGAAGGCAACAAGAAAGAAGAGTCCCATTATATTGATTGTACATCAATGTGAAATGATAGAGGTGCTAGGCACTTTTTGGGGTCGGCACTTTTAGCTTGCATTCCACTCTACAGAATGACAAACTATATTCGGCATCTATCATATATTTATTAATTTTTGCCGATCCAAAAATGTGTTTAGAACCCCTTAGGCTGACGAAATATCTGTTACCTCGACCTCTAGGCTTCAAAAGAAAACACAGATGCTTTGGCAGCATTAACATCGACTCGACAAGCGTTGCAGAAGATCTACGATGCTATAATAGCGTTATGTCCGAAGAGGGTCCCTCCTCCTATATTGGAGGACAAGCCACTGGTCATGCCGGAGTTGCCTCGGTCTACGCCTAAAGTAACGCCGCAGCAGCTTCAGAAACGGTTAGTGCATGTCTTGGGAGACTGAGAGGGTCTTATTACAGATAATATAGGAGTACCTATAGTAGTTTTAATATGGGTATAAAGGTGCGTTCTCACCGCAAGCATTTGTCAACGAACTAATCACGCCCTTACAAGCAAATTGTAGTTAATTTAAATTGGTTATTGAAACGTATTAAAAATTGTACTCGAGAATGTTTGATGGCAACCGTCGTTCGTCTATTTGAAACCCTCGTTCACAAATGATTGTCGTGTTGACGCACCCTTAGAACAATGAAATCGATGCTAATCAAAAAGTTTTGACGCCATTTGTAACAACAAAATATTGAGTTTCATTAATACATTTTGTACTTAATTGCACTCATTCAAGATTCTGTGGATATCCTAGTATCAGAATCTTGAATGAGTGCAAATCAATTGGCTATCATTGTGACTACATTAATTCACATACATTTAAAGACCCGTATAAAGAACTGTACCCTTAGCACGAACATTATGGATGAAGACAATGTTATTTTCACATGTTTTTACGTCGTTTGCTATATTTTCAAGAACATTGATTTCTAAATGCGACTGTATTTAATGATTAATTAAGCCGTCACTTAATAAATGTTTTTACTAAGTGATGACTTAAGTATTCATTAAAGCTCTCTGAGTACTGCAGTATGTGTCGCCGTTTCTATTTCCTATATAATTAAGACCGAGTAAAATTGTAAGTTGTCTATGAATCATAATTTACTTCAAAAATCTCTAAACACACTTAACGTAGTAGAATCAGCCAGTCAGAAAGAATCCTCCATGCAACAATGGAGAAAATGCTTTATTCGTCTCATCCTCTGATTTCTATTCGGACTTGACACCGCGTCGCGCTATTCACTTAGTTTGACCAACTAAAGCCGATTTCACGTCGATAAATGTGTGTTCTTTTGGCTCATAGATATAGACCCAATTTCACTCCGTCTACCCTAACGAAGCAGTAACACTGACCATACTTTGCTCGATGTTTGTGTTAAGGGTACAAAATAAACTGTCATACGTGATGTACTGTATCGAGTATCGACCAGCAGGTCAATGTCTGTGCCAACCGCGGCTGCACTTAAGATGGGCGTTGGTTTTCCTCTTAGCGACAACCCGGACGCTCGCCAAGGAAAAGTTTTATCAACCTCTTTGGAAGGTAAGTATCATTCTACGTCACTTATTTTGATGCAGGTTGGTTCTTTAGCTATGGTACCAGATCTATGGTTTCTGAAAGGCTGTGTTTACTGACCAATGTCATGGCTTAATTCATTCTACCAATCAGAACAGCTTACATTAGATTTGGATTATTACAAAATACAGCGGTTTCCTACAATACAACAATACCTACACGCTTAAAATAAAAGGAACAGATTATTTTTAAACATTCCAGGATTCTGAATGATGTCCTGAACATGTTGTAACCGTTTTCGCGTCGGTCTCCCTTGTGACCACTTTGTATAATAGGTTGGGAAAAAGTTTCTTCGCATTTTTTAAGAAAATTATAAACATTTTTTAATATAGGTAGTTTATTTAGATTTAACTAAAGTATTTAGGTAACATTTTGTTCGATAACTTTTTGCCATCTTTTAGTTAGGGACATGATCCCATTGCTATAGAAATGGGACTTCTGATCATAATACCGCGACAAGTGGTTTTGGCAGACCTCTCGTGATGTTTACCTGACACTGCCTAAAGAATTCTGAAGAGACCGAAACAGGTGTAAATCTGAAGGTGCAAGGTCAGGAATATACGGCTGATGCATTAACACCTCCCAGCCAAACTCTCTTAATTTTTGCTGAGTGGCTAAAGATGGGTGAGGTCTAGCGTTATCATGATGAAAAACCACACCCCTTCTGTTGATTAATTCCGTCCGCTTTCTCTCAACTTCTTGCTTTAATATTATCAGTTTTTCGCAGTAGAGTTCGGAATCGATGGTCCTGCTTGGTGGTAACAGCTCATAATGAATAATGCCCTTCCAATCCCACCACACACACAGCATCACCTTGTTGCGAGTTAACCCGGGTTTCGCCACAGTATGTGAAGCTTGACCGGCCTTTGACCACGACTTTTTTCGCACGTTCTTGTCGTACGTTATCCACTTTTCATCTACAGTTATCAGCTTCTTCAAAAATGGTTCGGTTTCATTACGTCGTAATAAAGAATCACAAATGAGTACACGTTTCATTCGGTTTCTTTCAGTGAGCTCGTGAGGTACCCAAATATCGAGATTTTGGGGTACCCAGTTTTTTTCAAATGCGCCAAAACTGTTTTGTGGTCAATTCCTAGTTCTTCAGCTACGTCGTAACTACTGATATATTGGTCCACTTTTTCAAAAATGGCATCCATTTTATCCGTAATAGGGCGACCAGAGCGACGTGCATCTTTGACATCAAAATTTCCGGATTGAAAACGCTTAAACCAAACTTGTGCTACCCTCATGTGTTGCATTTTTACCTTTTTTGTAGTAAAATTTTAAAATGTATCGAATTTCTTCATTAGATTCACTCATCTTGACGGTACGAAAAACAAATGACAATCACACATTTTCCTAATTTGAATTTGGAATTATGTTCTTTAAAATTTAAACTTTCAATGATACCAAAACCAGCCAGATACAAATAATTTAGCCAAAGAGGTTTTTATAACAAGTTCATACATACTATAATGCGAAAAGACTTTTTCCCCGACCTAATAGATTTGGAAGACAAAATTGCCGTCTAAAGATAATATAAAATTTCAAAGTCATGTGGTGCCATCACTAAATAACTGATCTGTAGTGTATTACCCCATATTTCACTTTAATACGAAGTATCTCAGTAACCTTAGTGCATTGCTACCCCTAATTATAATAGAAAGCCTTACTTGCTTACGATATAACGTTTAACAAGACTTCAGGGACGTCATTTCGATTACGCAAAACGTCCCCAAGCTGCTAGCTACTTACGTAAATACATCCAACAACAATCATCAATGTCATTAAGTCATAATAATTCAATTAAATAGATAGGCAGTAATTTAACTAATGTAACTGCGCAGTGCAACAGTTATCAAAAGTCCTAGAGTAAAATAATGCTCAGTAATTATGATACAAATAAAAATATTACAATCATCGTGAGGGCTATGTAAATAGGGAAAACATTTGTTTATGTTAAGTCATCACTACTTGAACTTTAAAGATTAGGTATTTGGGGTATTTGTTAGGGACTTCAATAGATAGGTATTGGCTTGGATATTTCATCTGCCTCGTTGCCTCTATAAATACCATCCTGTGTTTCACCCAATTTAATTGAGACCAGTATGTTGACTGCCATTTCTTTGGTCTTGGCTGTACCCATCCACATTTACACTCGAAAATCTTCTCAGGACATTTTTTTCATTCCCATACCATGAGAACCGATTACGACACCACTTTTCAGTCACCGGCACCGGTGACACTTTGACGTCACTTATTTATCCATATGTGTTACAGCATTTGTTCCCTTTACCGTTCTCATCTGAGCCACATGCAAAAACCATTACATGCATCCTTTTTGTAGTCCAACATCCTGATCCTTACAGGGCAGCAGGTCTTGTCATTGATTAAAAAATCGTTATATGCAGGAATCGCACATTGTTCTCATGATCTGCCGCCGTTTCGCCCATCCAATGTTAATTCTGCTCGCTCTCTATTACATTATTACACATCTGGCTAACGTTTTTTTTTGGAGCACGGGAAATCATCAAATGGAATGTCACACTTCTACTGACTAAAAACCACCCATGTTTCTTCTTAGCCCTTTGTGTCGAGGCCGCGGCTAACCCTTAGTACTGTACTACCTACTGTGAAGCCACGAGAGCCACATTCCTATCACTACTCCGTACCATGTTAGGTACAGTTCAACATTTGTGTCTGTTGACAACAGCCACCGATTAGCGTGGTAGTATGACTTGCTTTAAAGCTTATCAGTAAAATAGATCACATAAGTACTTAGTTACACATAAACATAACTTTAAAGTAGTCTACGTGACACTATGAAATTGCATTGTCATCGGATTTACACTACCGCGCAATATGTTTCCCTAATCGGATTATGGAAAGTGGCTAGAATCCGCCACACGGTCCGGTTGATAGATGGATGGTTTGACAAGCTTTACTTACACATTTATAATGAGTATAATAAACAAGCTTAGCGGATTCCTTAATGTCGTAGAAAACTTAAGACTATGGTTGCAATAGCGAACCAAGTTTCGTGATTATATTTGTAGGACTTACGCGTCAAATTTAAAATAAACAGTACGGCGGTATAATTACAGGTACACGAACTATGTAGGGCATTTATGGCATTTATGTAGGCAAGATATCTGAAACTCAGGCATTAATATAAAAATATTTGAATCTTAGTAAGGTTTGGAGCGGACGTAAGCTGAAAGCAGCATAAGATTCGACCCACTTCGATTCCTACATTCATTCCGCTCGTCTCCGCTTTGGCGAAAAGAAGGCCTAACGATTGCTCTAAATAGTTACCTAGATAAGCTATATTAGTAGCTAGTAGGAGTATCTAATTGTATGGTTGCTTTAATTGCCATTATTTGTCGTCATTGACCGACTGCAAGGCCTGAATAGACTAGGCTCATAGGTAAACTAGCTACTCCCGTATTGTTTCGCTAAGTGTGTGGTTGTGTCAGCCACATCAGGCTCACTGGCGGGGCGCGAGTGTGCGGCGTGCGGGCGCAGTTCGGAGCGCCATCTGATGGCGGCGTGCGACACATGTCGCCAGCACTACCATCTGCACTGCCTCAAGCCTCCGCTGCAACGTCCGCCTAAGAAGAGCAAGCTTTATGGATGGTAAGATCATGCTATTTGTTTTTTTTGCCTTAAATTCTCTAGTGTTACTTAATCTATTTAGATATAAGGTTTTAAACATGGTCACTAACATTATCATAAACACTGAAAACGGGATATATTTAGCATGTTAAATAAATATCCCGTTTTAGTGTTTATAATAGAGTTTGGGGGGTCGTTAGATCTTACTGCCCACACGATAAGAAGAAGTATTTATGATAGTAATCTACTTACTACCTGTATATTCGCTCTCGTCTGCTGGACACAGCCCTCTCTCAAGCTGCGCTATAGCACCATGTCCTCCACTTTCCCCATCCAGACTGACCCACGCATCTTTTTTAAAGTCATTGCTCTATCTAGCCTGTCACGCTATACATGCCTTAATGAAGCAGGAATGCACATGTTCTTCCCGTCGTTTCGATATTTTTTTTGTTCTGGACCATACTTGGGAACGTTATAGTTACCTTCAATATCTCCAATTGAAAGGTCAAAGGTTCTTTCTACATTCTTATTTGTCACAATTCCTTCGACAGTCATGACCAGCCTACTGTCCCTTCAGCTTGATGACTCTCTTAGCTATGTCGACAAGTCTTATATTTTTGTTATATTTCCGTTAAATGACTGATTTCAGACAATTTTAAACACTAGTATGCACATACCTGTGTTTTCATCACCAATTATCCGATAGACCTTACCTTTTAGACTTCAGCTTCTTTCAAGCGAGGCCATCCAGATCCATAGACCCTTCCTATGCGTCCTATGTATATCAACGGATACTCGCTGTCTTCACAAGGTCAATTTTCAGTTTAATGGCGAAAAATAAAGGTTGTGATAAAAACAAAAAAATCCGAAAAAAACACTTATTCTGACTCAATATTACCCTTTTGTACTCTATGTCCGTATTGCCTTATAACTGCCGATCGGTCATAAATTAATCCTGTGTTATTTACGCCATTGTTTCCTAGACCTTATGAAACCCATTACTCAATTACTGTTTAACAGTGGCAAGACCCATAGACATTGCATAATGGCTTCTTTCCGATATTTATTCCACAAATGTTTGTTAAAATATACGATGTTGCATTTGTTTTCATGTTAATAATTTCCGATCTACTTCCATAAACTGACACAAAGGTTTCGCAGGCAATGTTCGGAATGCGACAAGACCTCGGATTCTGAACCCGAATTGCTGGAGAAGAAAGTACCACGTCGATCCCGAATCCGCTACAGTAAAGACGGTGCTATTATCACCGAACCGCATAGCCCATCGTCACCGCCTAAACTCGGCTCGGAAAAATATCTTAAAGTGGAGAAATCATCTAAGTTGACCACCCCTGAAAGTATATCGCCAATCAAAGTAACCATCAAACCGTTTGAGTTCAGTAGCGAGAATGAGGGCACCACAGAACTTAAGTTGCGAAAAGAGAAGAAAATAAAGAAGTCGAAACAAAGAGATCATGCGTGCGTGTCTGCAGGGGAGGGTGATTCTCCGAGCAAGAAGATACACAAGCGCAGCTTCACTTCACCGACCCTGACGAACACTCCTTTGATGTCAATAACACCGATCGTCGTCGACAGTCCGAATGACTCTCACAATGAAAACTCGAACACATCCACCAATGTAGCCTCCAGTAAACAAGAAAACAGCTTTGTTCCACAGAACTTATCCTTCTCATCCCTTCTTGTCGATGGTAAAGAAGTTAAAGAAAGAGACAGTAAAACCATCGAGAGTTCTATAGAAAGTACATTAGCGAATTTATCGTCGGATATAGCGACGTATAAAGCTAATAGGAAGCGGAGGAAAGAAAAGCATAGATCGCGATATTCTCCGGACCTTTTGAGATCACCGTCAAAATCGCACAAACATAAAAGGAAGAAGAAAACGCAAGATATGGAAAATCCTGAGCCTCCACATCCTAGAATAACTATCAAGGTAATAAGATCATTTTTCATTAAGACTTATTTATTATAAAGAAACTTAATGAACTTGATTTGATATTTTGTCTTTGTCCTCTGTTGTAGATCAAGCCTATTCCAAAGCCTGATGGGTCGCTAGACACGCAAATGTTTTACGTGCCCACGGACAGCAACGATGGCCCACCACCTGCAATTATGAAGAAATTATCTAAGGTAATTATAACTAGTATTGGGGCTAAAATATTAGGCACAGGTGTTGCTGGGGAATTGTTTCTCCAGTTTTTCTTTCGAGCCAAAACACTTTGAAGTAGAGGTATTTTTTGGGGACTGTCTTCTGGCCTATGGGGCAAACTACTACTAACTTCACAAACACTTCGATATTAGGAAAATCATGTTTATCTTGCTCACAAGCCATGAAATATAGACATATTGAATCGAAGATACCCAAAATCACACAACCTCATAATGTTTCCAGGCGGTCAAATCAATAACACTGTTATTATTATAACTACATTATATTTGTACACCATGGACAGGCCCACTAAGTCAGAGAAAGAGAGGAAGACCAAGTGCACGCTGGGCAGACGATATCATAAAAGTAGCAGGTACTCATTGGCTACGAGCGGCAGAGAATAGGGAGTACTGGTCTTCTCTGGAGGAGGCCTTTACCTTTCATGGAGAGGGTTCTTGCTAAAAACAGTTTTTGATTTAATTTGAAGTTAATGTTGTAATTGACATGACATAGTAACAATATTTAATTTAATAAACAATAATTAATTTTACTTATATATTTTAAATGAAACTAAAAAAAAAAAAAAATGGATTCGAATATAATATTAATTATTTGGTAATCATAATCACATTAATTTCAAATTTAATTTGCATGCACACTTGTTAATAAAATTGTAATATGGAATGCAAGAAATAAAAGGCTTTTTATTTTTATTTATTATATTTGCACTCAACACGGTGGAGGAAAACATCGTGAGGAAACCGGCATATCTTAGAACCAAAAAATCGAAGATATGTGACATCTACCAATTCACACTGGGCCCGCGTGGTGGATTATAGCCCATTCCTCTCCTGGAGAGGAGGCATGAGTCCCTGCAGTGGGAACAATATAGGCTGATGATGATGATGATATTTGTACTTATTTGACTAGCATGTGGACCACGAAGCAGCTAAGCAGCCACCCCTACCACCACCCGTAGAAGCAGAAGTTGCTCCTACGCCAGAAACTCCCGGCGACACAGCCAATGTAAGTAGCTTTTTAACATTTTTAATGGTTTTGCCAACTAATTAATTAACTTTATATCATTGTTACTGGTGTACGCAACTAATTCATTACATTTCTAACATTGCATTGTTGCTGGTTTAGGCATCTTTTTAAACATTGTCACTGGTTTAGTCAACTTATTCATGTTGTTAAATAAATACTATTGCTTTTATGAATATCTAGTACTTAATACCTACACATTATATTGGTGCTAGTGTTTTGCGTAGATATCCTGGGCAATTTGTTTTTTAATACTATCAAAGTACACATTCTTGATTACGGTCGTACTAAGACAAAAACAATACTGATCGCACACGTTTTTGTTTGAATACTTAATTAAACGAAATCAAACATAATGAAAGACGAAGTAAAAATCCTCGCAATTTGATCGCACAAAAATTATCTCATCTGCGAAAATAATGACCAGTGAAACTTAACTGATTATTTCAACTTTGTACTTTTTTGTACATTTTGACATTCAATACTTGCATGGATTAAATGTCAAAATGTAAATAGAAATGGAATTGATTCGAGTTGCATGAATAAATCGAAACTAATGCCCAAAATGGTATACTTTTATTCAGTGGCGTGCAGTGGTCCCCCCCACGATGGGTAGGCTACGAATAAATGACAGCAAAAAAAAAAATTAAAGTAAGCCTGTAAAAACAAAACTTTTAAATACCATTCAAAATCTCACCACATTATTCAAGGTTTAACTCACGATTTTCTAATGACGATGCAAACAGAAGAAAGATTCGGCCACCTCAAATATCTCATCCAAGTGTGAAGTGAGTGGGTGATAGTTACAGAACACGTAACTTGCAAGATTTTGGATAAATTTTCGTAATTCGGGTACATGTCTACCTTTAGATACAACTTGAATCTTATCATTATACGATCCGCCCCTAAGACGACCCACTGACCGATAATTGAGTACACTTATTACCTTTAACATGTAATAAACACACATTATCAGCACAAACTGGCCCTGACTGGCCTGTTGGTCTAGTGGTTAGTGACCCTGACTGCTAGGCCGGAGGTCGTGGGTTCGATTCCCACCCAGGACAAATGTTTGTGTGATGAGCACGATCATTTGTTCTGTGTCTGGGTGTAATTTATCTATAATATGTATGTATTTAGAAATATATAAGTATGTTTATCAGTTGTCTAGTACCCATAACACAAGCTCTGCTTAGCTTGGGACTAGATGGCGTTGTGTGATAGTTGTGGAATATTATTATTATTATTATTATTAAACTTCACAAGTAAATACCATTGTTATTTGTTACGTGAATAAACAAGTAATACACAACAAAATTAATATTTACACTACTGTTAATAACGTTAACTGTACGTTTTCGGTTTCAAAACAAAATCGCATTATAATATATTGCTTGTCACAACAATGAAACAGTAATGTCTTCCTCTTACGTAAAAAATAATTTCTAGGTTATTATTGTCGATAGAAAAATACTAGCAAATAAAATTGCATCATTTTCATATCGAGTTTGTTCACAACAGCGGTCAACATTTTTTGCAGGATTATACGAAATCCAATGAATGAGGTGACAAGTTGACAACATTGCGAACATCGAACTAAACAGGTGCTGCGCTCTATGCACGGAAGCCCGAAGTTCGCGAAGCGCGAAATTAAAATTTCCTTACGTTTTTGCAATTTACAGGCCAGTGCTAGGTTGTATGTTCATTAAAATATGATTCCCGGTTTTAAGACGTATACAGTAGTCATATTTTATTCAACATACAACCTAGCACTAGCCTACAAATTGCAAAAAAATGCAAATTTTGAACTTCGCGGGTTATAGATTGGTTGTGTTGTTGCAGCCAATCACAGCCCACTCAGCTACAGTCGTAGGAGCTGCTGCGTTAAAATTGCGAAAATCTATGTATGTGTGCGGTTCATAGACACGGCCATACGTACCGATGTGACGCTGTGTGCATACAATTATGAATGGGTTTTAGACAAGTCGAGTGTTTGTCTATAAGATTCGTACTAATCGTAATCCTTGTCAATGAGTTTTAGTGGGACGCGAAAAATTGCTATAAGTATTTTAACAGGAGTTTGAACTTTTTTATGATTAATTTGTACATAGTGTTATTTTATTGCATCGTTAATTAGTTATAAGAAATGCTCAGTTGGTAAGGTAGGCTAAGCCTAAGAGCCTATATAGGGCGCACGCCCCTGCTTTTATTAATGGTAGTTTCTGTTGGAACTATGTCTTTAATGTAACAGTCATGATAATATTGCAAAAGTTCAGTGCCCCCGCACACCATCATGATAATGATAATACACACATTGCACACCATAAGCCCTATAGGGCTTCAGTCGTTTCCCATACACTGTAACGCGAACACCTGACCGAAGTAAAAAAAGTCGCGAGTGAATGTGCAAAATATGTTTTGATTTCGAACAGATTTATGTTAAAAGTGATCAAGCCAGAGTGAAAGTGAGTTTGCTCATCGTTCTAAGACGACAAATATGCATACAATAATGTGTATGTATCATCATCAGCCTATAATCTCTCCACTCCTGGAGGTGGGCGCTAATGGCCGCGACACAGTATTCCATACTAATGCCGTTGTTAACGAACACAAACTTTTGTAAATATGTTTTTTGTTCCAATAAATATTTTTGATTTTGATAATGTTCCACTTCAGGGACTCACCTCCTGTCTATGAGAGGGAATGGGCTTTAATTCACCACGAGTGCCCAGTGCGGCTTCGTGGATGTCACATGTTTTTTTTTTGTATTAAATATACAAAATACTGTAAATAGAAACTTTAATGACGCTCAATTTTTCGTTCCCCATTATTCTTGTATTAAGTGCATCCACTTAAAAAAATAAAATAATGGAGTTGCACTAGAAACAAAATAATTTTTCTTATCCAATCCGAAATCGTGCATATTCCCCGGGTTAAAAAATAGTGCGTGTGTAAAATTCTGTAATGTCATCATGAAGTTACATTGTAGTTCCCTCAGAATAGCATATTTGGCATGATAAACATAACTGAAACGTGATTTTGTGATAATTTTGTTTGTAAAACTTTTCACGCAAGCATATTACTGTGGATCAACCGGCTGAACTCATTGAACCAAAACCCAAGGTAAACTTTCTATTCCTATCAACTTTTTTTCAAGATTGTGGACGATAGTTCTCCGCCATTTTTTTTTTCCTGAAACGTGATTATTATAATTGAAATAACCTTCACTAAAGTGGGCATGGCAACAAGTATTATCTAATAGCAATAAGCTTAAATACCAGCTGATAACTTAAGCAAACAACGATGTTTAATCTTATCAATGAGGCGTGGCAGCTTTCCAGTGATTGGTTCGATAGTTTTAACTTAAATTTTGGGCGTTTACACTTAGAAGTATCTTGATAAGAAATAAACGCCATTGACAAATGTTTGCTGTATTGACGTGATTAAATAACAGCAAATGTTATAGGAAATGTCTGAATGTCGTTCCAGTTAACGCTAGCACGATTCTAGAGCGCGGGGCATCGGGGTCAATTCCGTGACGGGCAATCCGTTTTTGGATATCCTCTTGATCATAAAGAAAAGTAATGCCCGGGATACACGAGACCAGTTTTTCAAGCCAAGATACCAAGCTAGCGTCAGTAAGCTAGTACTTCTGGTTTCGTGTAGACAAAACTAGCTTAATTTCTAGCATGTTCCAAGCCACAGACAGTTTAGTAGAGAACTAGCTTGCTGTCCTGGCTTGAAAAACTGGCCTCGTGTATCCCGGGCATAAGTGTCTCGTGCCAAAATGCTGCACCCATATTGCAGAGGAGATAACTTTACTCCTTGTCTATTTGCCAATTTTGTATGACGCAGTTAACTGCCCCGTTGGTCTATTGATCAAAGGGCAACTGCTGAGCGTGAGTTCGGAGTTTGATTCTCAACGATCTGTGTGGGATTTCTTAGTAGCCAGCCTTGAATGTAGAAGTTGGTGGTATGAAAGCACCATGCCTCAGAAAGTACACTAAACCGTGATCGCTCCAATCATGTCGGATTGCCATCCCTACTACTGTACTACTGTGTAGTATACAGTATACTATGCTATACGAGCTATAGATCAACAGTAGTATACTGTATACTACTGTTGATCTATAGCTCGGCAAAATTTCCGCTAAGATAGGTCGCGAAGTCGCGATGACTGGTAAACGAATTTCTAATATGCCGCAGATGCGGTGTCAATACTACCACTATTTGTTAAGTGTGATTACGATTTTAATAGACCGATTGTTCTATGCAAACTGTTGACTGTAATTTTTTGTATTCATTAAATAGGTTTCACTTCATTTGAACATTTTGTGAATACGAGTGTTTTTATTTGTATTTATGTATATTTGTTTTTTGCTCATATCACAATGTTGATGGACGGATGGATTGACTAGCGGAGAAATTGAAACTGACTTGTGACGTTAAGTCTGCCCATGTAGTGATAACTACATGAAGTATAAAAAATACTATTCTTCAACTTTGTTAGTTACGCTAAATAATCATAAACGTGGTGTTATACAGCGGAATCGTACCGAGCGGTCTCGTCGTGGCGCCTCGGGTGTGAACAGCAGCGGAGCTGCGACCGCGACCTCGCCCCTCACGCACTGTGACGTGTGTTTGCAGCCAGGAGACCATACTAACCTCGTACGGTGAGCTTTGAAGTCATTATTTTATTAATATTTAACTAAATAGTCTATTGAGTAAGATTTATCGGTATTAATACGTACTAGGTTACATACCGAGTTTTCTCCGTGCCTCGGATAGCACGTCAAGCTGTTGGTCCCGGCTGCTATATAATATATATATTTCTTGGCAGTCATTACAAGTTGTCAGTGACCTGAAAGTCATATAACCAGTCTTACCAATGGGTATTGTATTACCTAGTATTAAGAGAAAATGCGGGAGGTCTTTTCTCCATAGAAACGCTCTCGCCTGTTTTCTTTCTTGTTAATGACTATAAAGCTATGTTGTTTACAGAATAATAAATATTAACTACTTGTACGCCCCTATGTTTTTCTTTTTGATGTGCCATTATTTTTCTAAGCACTAGAACCCTCAAATAATGCTCAAAATTGCTTATTTAGATCGTTGTCAACAAAGGCCGAGCGTACAAATTTTTCTACTATTAACGAAAAAAGAAAAACATATATAGGGGCACAGAATACATCCTTCTTATTTAATGTCTAAAATATCTTATAAATTGGTACAATATTGGAAGAGGAAATAGGCGAGAGCCAAACCTAGACATATGACTTTTTACTTAAGCTATTGAGTCGGATCTGCAGTTGTCCTTATCATACGCCTAGATCGCCTCGCTCTCGCAGAGCGACAGCTATAGTTTCTTCAAATACCTAATTTTCAAAAGTGTCTCCGCCCACATTTCCTCTTTACTGGGTTGTGGAAGTCGCTCCGTGTAAAATACTGGTATTCAGCTGCATCCGATTAGACTAGAAGCCGACCCCAACATAGTTGGGAAAAGGCTAGACAGATGATGATGCGGTGATTGGGTAAATGTGTAGTACTTTTAAAAAACCAACCTGACCAACCTTTGCTATAAAATCAACCATGAAATCGCGAAAAATATATCAGCTGTTTCATACGTTTATGGTCGCGCCGTGCGTAAGAAAGAAAAGAAAGAAAGAAAAAATATTTATTTGTCGCAGAAACACACCGAGCATACAGGAAAAAAACAATACACAAACAACGCTTAGAGATATTAATTAAAAAAAATACAAGAATGAATAAAAAATAAATTAAAAATGTTGCATGTCGTGACTGCCACATATAGGTTGCCACTCAGCATGGTGCTGTGCTATGGTCACCCACAGCACAGCGCTGGTTTTCAGTGGTAAGCGGCACTTCCGCACGGCGCGACCATAAATGTATGAATGTATGATGCGTGGAACTGCTATTTAGATTGTAATGTTCACCAATTTGGAAACTGGTGCCTTGAATCGAGTAAGTACATGATTCTAGAAATCTAGAAGGACAAAAGCTAAAATTTTCTGTTAGTTATTTAATAAATAAACTTATAAAACAGCGATTCCATCTAAATGTTGACTGTTGAATTGTTGCGCTTTCGTATCTGACAGCTAATTCTTTTAACTCTTAATTATTCGCCCCAAAACGCGACGAAGAAGATCGCATGAGAGACATTGCGATTAGTCCCGTGTCATAGGTGTTCTTTAGAATGCGATTATATATAAGACCGCGCAGACAGAGCCTTAATGTTCATCAGCTGAAATAACCTACTGGTCACTGTGGCACACAATTTCTCTAAAATTAATAAATATAGTGCCTCTGCGTAACCCTCCGGGGATTTCAGACGTGGTGCTATGTTACTTATGTTGAAGTAATTAAAATCATGTTCACTACTTTATTCATCGGGAAGATAAACCGTCCTGTTTTTAAAGTCGGTTAAAACATCTATAAACGACTTCAAACACAAGAGGAGCCTATGCATTCGACGAGATTTTTCTTAGAGTTGTTCTGTTACGCCTTTAGATACACTTGGTAACAGTTTTTGCGTGTCATTATGATATGCAAAACAATCTATTTGGTCTAGAAACATGCATGACATTGTCATGTGTTTCCCTTATCGGACAAATTTGTTATTTTTTTATTTGCGTATTTACAAACATCAACTAACTATCAAGATTCCAAAACTTTCTGATGATGTCGCATGACTTGCCAAAAAGTTACATAGTTTTGCATTGTCATTTATGTTGTGAAGAATAGTTATTACCTAACCAATAATAGCAGAGTAAAACCATTTTCCGCAACCATAAATGTTTATTGTGATTGGATGTAGGTTCGATCCCTACGGCCATTTTAGACCTCCAGGATGATACAGACTAGCCCCGGTCTATATCATTCTGACCATATTTAAATTGCAATCAACACATATTTACACTTCGCAAGTTATGTTTAACTCCCCAGTAACGGGGGCAAACCTATTGCTCTCGACCGACCACTAACCTAGACTCCGAGAGGCAACTGAGAAATTCCTCACGACTAAACGCAATAGCACTGCACGACCTGGGAATCGAACTCCGCCTCAGCAACAGCGCAGGTGTACTTTTTATTATCTATAATCAGTTTAAAAGTTTCTTTCTCTTTTTGTCACAGACTTAAATTAAAAGTATTCATTCATAACGAGTTTATTTTCAATTAGCATTCATAGCCCTCATTAATCTGTATACCACATAAAAATTTAGTTCAAGTAGGGATCCCACAACTAATCAAAATAAACAAAGTATTGTTTCAGAAAACAGTTTTTACTCTGCTATCATTGGGTAGATAATAACTACAATCTTCACAACATAAATGACAATGCAAAATTATGTAACTTTTTGGCAAGTCATGCGTAATCATCAGAAAATTTTGTAATCTTGATTGTTGAAGCTCATTTCAATAGGTCTAGTTAGAAGAACAAACAAACATACAGTCCACGTTTCTATATAGTAGTAGGAGCTGGCCGCCCGACCGCATTCAATATGATGTTATAATATTTTTAAGTTAGTTGCCAATAAACACCTTCGAAGACAGACGCTTGTTTCCTTGTGCTAACTACTCGCCATAACAAATCGAACCCTAAAGTACATAACATAATGGTCATAATCGAGCCGGATCATTAGAAAAGTTAATATAGAAAAAACAACATTCCATCAGAGATAAGAACCCGGCGAGTGAATCGTTTACGTAAACAAGTCATTAGCAGTGATTTTAATAATATAAACGTTGTTTCTTCAAGTTTTGGACCGTATTTGTGGATAATAGTGAAAAGTTACTTAATTACCAGTGCAATATGTCTAAGACGGCTGAAGAAGCGCTTGGTATTTTAGAGGATACGGCAGAGTTACTGAAGAAAACACAAGTAAACTTACGAAAATGTCCTAAACAACGTTTGACGAAAGGATACATTCAATCTAGAATTCAGTGCCTCGAAGAATACTGGAAAACATTTAACGGTGCGCATCAGGACTTAGCGAAGTTGACACCGAGAGATAAACGTAATTTGTTATCGTATTTCGTTAATGAAGAGTTTTTTATTTATGAAGATCTGTATTTGTGTTTGTTGGGTGAATTACGCGATATGTTAGAAAAGGTGATAACGAAATCATCGCAAATGATGAATATCGATAACGCGGACGAAGATAACCAACAAACACAGGTGAGACTACCAAGTATTACGATACCTACGTTCTCTGGAACCTATGAAGACTGGCCTGCATTTAAGGATTTATATGTTTCGTTAGTACATGATAACAAGTCACTTAGCAACGTTCAAAAATTACATCATTTGAAGACTAGCATCAGCGGTGAAGCAGCAACCCTACTTAAACATATACAAGTAACGGAAAATAATTATTTACAAGCATGGGAAACATTAAAAAATCGCTACGGCAATAGAAGATTGATAGTTAACCTAATGTTGAAGAGATTAGTTTACCAAAAAAAGGCGAATACTCAATCGTCCAGTCAACTTAAGTCAATTTTGGATACAACATCTGAAATTTTAGACAATCTCAAAAACTCCAACGTGAACACCGACTCCTGGGATCCTATAATCATATTTCTGGTCGTACAGAAGCTGGACCCGGAATCTCACAAGGACTGGGAAGAGTACGCCTACAAGGGTGAGTCAGAGGATTTACCTACGTGGAATGAGTTAAAGACATTCCTAACTGGCAAATTTCGTGCACTAGAACTAGTTACACCCTCTTCAACGTCAGCTACGCGTGAAAAACCTTCAAAGGAACGCAGTACCTTTCATGTTTCAACGAATGAAAAGGAAAACACTTGTATCATGTGTAAGGAAAATCATACCCTGTCTCACTGCAAATTGTTTGCGAAGATGCAACCTTCTGAACGATTTGAATGTGTGAAGAATAACAAGCTCTGTTTTAACTGCCTGGCATCAGGACATTCGGTCTTCAAATGCCGTGTTCCAATGTCCTGTCGTACGTGTAAAAGACGCCATCATACTCTCATACATCTAACAAAGAAGACGGATACATCGGCATCATCTGAAGCTGTACAGCCGACGACAACAGTATCAACTCAAGCAGATGTAGAAGAAAAGGTACAAGTCAATACAATGATTGCGTCGTACTACAATGCCAGAAAAGAAATAGGAATGTTGGCAACCGCAATGGTGGTAGTAAAGAGTGAGCAAGGGCACTCCATCGTGCTCAAGGCACTCATAGATCCAGGATCTCAAGCCTGCTTTATTAGTGAGAAAGCGGCACAACTCTTAAAACTCAAAAGGGAGGTAACCAATTGCACTATTACTGGAATGGAATCCATGAAGGTCGCTGTCAAGCATGCAGTGAATGTAGAAGTTTTATCACGATGGGAATCAAATTTTGCACTACGTATACAAGCCTACGTGATGACCAAGCACTTGACAGTACAATTACCTGCAAATACATGGTCAACAAGCAAATGGCCACACTTGGCTGATCTAGACTTAGCAGACCCAAAGTATGGAGTATCAGGAAACATTGATCTGCTTCTAGACGTCAAGGGGTATGCAAAGATATTACAAGATGGTCTAATCAAAGGTCCACCGGGGTCACCTATAGCTCAGAGAACCAACCTCGGCTGGATAATATTTGGAGAAATAAACATAAAAACAAACACAAAAGAAAAATGTTTAATAGCGATAAATGAACAAGTCGATGTGAAAGAACTATTGAAGACTATGTGGGAGTTAGAAACCGATACAAAGAGAAATTACACTAAAGACGAAATATTATGCGAAGAAATTTACGAAAAAACACATACTAGAAACAATGATGGACGCTACATAGTTAAATTACCGTTTAAAGACGACAACATAAAATCACCTGACGGAAAGACAAAAGACATAGCATTGAACCGATTTCTGCAACTGGAGAAAAGACTGAACAAAAATCCCGACCTGAAAGAAAAATATAAAAGGGTTATTGAAGAATACATAAACTTAAAACATATTGAAAAGGTACCTAAAGAAGAAATAAATACAAAAAGGTCTGTCTACTTACCCCACCACGCAGTAGTCAGGAACGATAAAGAAAGCACGCAGACTCGCGTTGTTTTTGACGCTTCCTGTAAGGGTTACAATGGAGTTTCCCTAAATGAAGAATTACTGGCAGGTCCTGTTCTACAAGATGACTTGCGAAGCCTAATAATAAGATGGCGAACACACGCAGTATGTTTTGTTTCGGACATACAGAAAATGTACCGAATGATATTGGTAGCCCAGGAAGACACCGATTACCAGAGAATACTGTGGCGAAATGACTTGTCTGAAATCATTCAAGATTTTAGACTCCTGACTGTTACATTCGGCACAGCATCAGCACCATATTTAGCAATAAAAACGCTAATGCAACTTGCTAAAGATGAAGGTGCCGACTACCCTGAAGCTGCTAGAGTGTTACAAGAAGATGTATACGTTGATGACGTTATGTCAGGATGTGACAATTTAGAGCAAGCTATTCAAATAAGCAAAGACTTGAAGAATTTGTTACAACGAGGCGGCTTTCAGCTGAAAAAGTGGTCATCAAATAACGTAGAATTTTTAAAATCTATAGATCCAGAGGACAGATCTATCAATGCACATATGGATCTAAATGTAGATGGTACCATAAAGGCTTTAGGAGTACAATGGAACTTAGGAAGCGATCAATTTGAATACCACCTAAATCTAGTTCCTCTTCCTGCGATTGTTACGAAGCGAAGTATACTGTCAGATGTTCAAAAGCTTTTTGACCCGCTCGGTTGGATAGCGCCATGCATTGTGCAAGCCAAAATTTTGATTCAGAAGCTCTGGCAAACTAAAGTTGATTGGGATCAAGAAATAAGTCTAGCTGTGAGAGAAGAATGGAAAACTATACGAGACGATATTGCCAACGTCAATTCAATTAAAATAGATCGATGGATGGGCACGTACAGTTTAACGAAGAACAGCATACAACTTCATGGTTTTAGTGATGCATCGATGAGAGCATATGCAGCTGTTGTGTACTGTCGCGTACATTACTAGGATGGTACAGTCAAAACTTCATTGATTGCAGCAAGAACTCGTGTCGCTCCGTTGAAGACAGTGTCGTTACCACGACTTGAGTTCTGGTGGAGCTTGAGTGGAGCTGTTCTGGTGTCACGACTATTAAAACAAATTGCAACAGCAATGAAGATCCCACTAGCTAATGTTTTTGCTTGGACTGATTCCTCAATAGTAATTGCTTGGCTACAAAAGGAACCTAGCAAATGGAAGACCTTTGTTGCCAATAGAACGGTCGAAATAACTGGTAACGTCCCGAAAGAACAATGGTACCACGTACAATCGCATGAGAATCCAGCTGATGTAGCGTCTAGAGGTGCTTTAGTATTAGAGTTGAGAACATGTGACTTATGGTGGAAAGGGCCCGAATGGCTTTCAAAGAGAGATATTTATTTTACCAAACCAGAAATTTTATCTACAGAACTAGAAAAGAAGACAAGTATACAAACTTTAACGATTACCAAAAATGAAGAAGATGAGAGACGATTAACGGAACAATTTGAACAATACAATTCGTTGAAGGAATTAGTTAGAAGTATTGCATTCTGTAGGAGATTTTTAAAACATAAAATGTTAAAAGAAGGCATAGATACTGCTTTGACAACGGAAGAATTGGAAGATGCATTAAATATATGCATAAGAAATGTACAAGGTGAAGAATATGCAGAAGAAATTGAGTCTCTAAGAAAGGGTAAACAGGTTAAAACCACGAGCACACTAAAAACTTTAGATCCGTACTTGGATGAGAAACAGATGCTTCGGGTTGGCGGACGCCTTAGACACGCTAACATAGCGGATCAAAGTAAGCACCCAATCATATTGGGTCATAGAAACCAACTTACTCCTTTGATTATTGCCGATGCACATTTAAGAACCCTACACGGAGGAATCCAACTAATGTTGAGTTTTTTGCGGTCTAAGTATTGGATAACGCGAGCCAAAGGACAAGTCAAACAATACGTTCACCGATGCTTAGTGTGTGCTAAACAGAATGCGACTGCAAGAACGCAAGTAATGGGTGATTTGCCGAAGGTACGTGTGACACCAGCTCGACCGTTTCTGCATTCTGGTGTAGACTTTGCTGGACCATTACAAGTTCTTTGGAGCAAGGGACGAGGAGTCAAGGCACACAAGGCGTACATATCTATCTTCATATGTATGGCTACCAAGGCCATCCATTTGGAGTTAGTTGGAGATATGACGTCAGAGGCGTTCATCGGTGCTTATAAAAGATTCTGTGCGAGAAGAGGCAAGTGCGCACATTTATGGAGTGACCAGGGGAGGAACTTCATCGGAGCAAATAAAGAGCTGGTAGCCATGTGGAAGGAGGCAAGCTTAGAGTTCTCTGGACCAATCGCAGACACGCTTGCATCTGATGGCACGCAATGGCATTTTATTCCTGCATACAGCCCAAACTTCGGTGGCCTCTGGGAGGCAGGAGTAAAATCTACGAAATATCACTTAAAACGGATACTGACCAGCAATTTAACTTTCGAGGAGATGTCGACAGTACTGTGTGAAATAGAGGCTTGCTTGAACTCGAGACCGTTGTGTCCCCAAGATCATTTGGATAATGTAAATATCGAGCCATTAACACCTGGGCACTTTTTAATTGGAGAGGCACCCATTGTCATACCTAGCCCTAATTTACAAAACTTAAAGGTGAACACGTTATCACGATGGCAATTTGTCCAAAAGTTATTGCATGATTTTTGGTCTAGATGGCAAGAGGAATATTTATCTAGATTACAACAACGACCAAAATGGCTTAAACGAGGAAAAGAGTTTGAAGTCGACAATATTGTATTGATCAAGCAGGAGAACCTTCCACCAGGGAAGTGGTTACTGGGACGTATAGTAAGCAAACATCCAGGACCAGATGGGTGCACAAGAGTTTATAGTGTCAAAAGCGGTGACAGTATTGTAAAGAGAACTGTGACCAAACTCTGTCCCCTGCCAATCGATAGTAACCCGGAATAGTTCGATCATTTACAATTTGATAATTTTGCATGTATAACGTTAATTACATATGTATAGTTTATTTGAAAGGACTCATATAGTCCTTTGGTGGGCGGCTTATGTTGAAGCTCATTTCAATAGGTCTAGTTAGAAGAACAAACAAACATACAGTCCACGTTTCTATATAGTAGTAGGAGCTGGCCGCCCGACCGCATTCAATATGATGTTATAATATTTTTAAGTTAGTTGCCAATAAACACCTTCGAAGACAGACGCTTGTTTCCTTGTGCTAACTACTCGCCATAACAAATCGAACCCTAAAGTACATAACATTGATAGTTAGTTGATGTTTGTAAATACGTAAATAAAAAATAACAAATTTGTCCGATAAGGAAAACAGATGACAATGACATGCATGTTTCTACACAAAATATATCGTTTTACATATCATAATGACACGCAGAAACTGTTGCCAAGTGTCTCTAAGGCGTAACAGAACCCCGTCGGGGCTGCGGGTTGTCCGAAAAAGATACCGCGGCCCCGGCACAAGGGTTAAGAAGGAACAAATGACATGCAGAAACTGTTGCCAAGTGTCTCTAAGGCGTAACAGAACCCCGTCGGGGCTGCGGGTTGTCCGAAACAGATACCGCGGCCCCGGCACAAGGGCTAAGAAGGAACATCGGTGGTTTTTAGTCTGTAGAAGTCTGACACTTTCGCTCTGCCCAAGAGCGGAAGAGGTTATTTGATGATTTCCAACCCAAAAAAAGGCGTAACAGAACAGCCTTAAGAAAAAACTCGTCGAATGCATAGCCTCCTCTTGTGTTTGCAGAATATCAGTTAAAACGTCTCTAAACAATAGAGACGTTTTAACTGACTTAATTATCTACCTGTAATGGATGTGTGTTTATTCATGAGTGCGGGCAATTTATTATTTTAGATCAAAATAAAATCACTTTAATTAGTGTTTTTTCGGCTTGGATATGTTTGATTAGACATACGAGGGGCATTCAATAAGTACCTAGCCTCATCGCCAGAGGGCGCTGTAGTTTCAAAAGAGTTTTACCACAGTGTAGCACATTCTTTTTTAATTCTTTTTTCAAATTTTCATTCCAATCCCTTCATTTGTTTTAATTTGACAACTTAAGGAAGCGAACGTGTCGATCGGTTTTACAAAAATGGAAAAAGAGCAATATCGTTCGGTAATTCGATTTCTATTTTTGGAAGGGAAAACGCGCATCGAAATCAAAGAGCGCTTGGATGCTGTGTACGGTGACTCTTCTCCATCGATGGCCACCGTCAAGAATTGGTTCAACGAGTTTGCACGTGGCCGTACGTCGGTTTTTGATGAACCACGTCCAGGTGCACCGAAAACAGCTGCTACGGAGGAAAACATTAAAAAAATCCATGATCTCGTATTGGCAGATCGCCGATTGAAGGTTCGGGAGCTAGCTGAGACTGTAGGCATTTCAGAAGGAACAGTGCATCATATTCTTCACGAGGAACTCGGCATGAGAAAGCTGTCGGCGCGATGGGTGCCGCGTTTACTCACACCGGAAAACAAGCGCAACCGTGAGACCACATCGGAGACGTGTTTGGCTCTGTTTAAGCGGAATCCAGCGGAGTTTTTGCGTCGTTTTGTGACCGTCGATGAAACTTGGATCCACTGGTACACACCAGAGACCAAGGAGCAATCAAAACAATGGATCCAGACCGGGGAACGTGCTCCAAAGAAGGCGAAAACTGTAAAATCTGCCGGAAAAGTTATGGCCACCGTTTTCTGGGATTCACAAGGTGTGATCTACATCGATTACCTCGAGAAGGGTAAAACAATTACAGGGCTTTACTATGCCGATTTATTGGGCCGATTCGACGCCGAATTAAAGAAAAAACGACCCCATCTGGCGAAGAAAAAAGTGCTGTTTCACCACGACAACGCACCGGTTCACACGTCTGCCGTTGCCATGGCCAAATTGGTCGAATTACGCTACGAATTGCTGCCCCATCCACCGTATTCTCCAGATTTGGCCCCTTGTGACTTCTTTCTGTTTCCTAATCTGAAAAAATCACTCGCCGGGAATAGATATGGATCAAATGAGGAGGTCATCGCCGCCACGGAGGCCTATTTTGCAGAGTTTGACAAAAACTATTTTTCGGACGGGTTAAAAAAGTTGGAGCATCGCTGGGCTAAGTGTATCGAACTAAAAGGAGACTATGTTGAAAAATAAATTGCCACTTTTCCAAAATTTTCGTTTACTTTTTGTAGGCTAAGTATTTATTGAATGACCCTCGTACTGATAGCTGTGTTAATTTTTTTCCACCTATTTAAATGAGACCTTACATAATCGCATTCTAACGCATTGTCCTTATACCACGGGACTAATCGCATTGTCTCTAATGCGATCTTATTCGTCCGTTTTGGGGCGACCAATTAAGGGTCAAAATAATCAGCTGTTTGATAGGAAACCGCAGTCATATTTCAACAGTCAACATTTTGATGGGATTGCTGTTTTATTTAAAAACTAATAGTAAATTTCGTTTGTGGTTCTAGAGTTCTAGAATCATGTACTCGATTCAAGGCACCAGTTTCCAAATCGATGAACATCACAATCTAAATAGCAGTCAGAAAACGACGAACAACATACCGTTAAAAAGCGTAAAATGGATTAATTTAGGAAAATAGATCAAAAAAAGAAAATAATATGAAAAGACTATTACTATTATGAAAGGTCTATTTTACGCTTTTTAACGCAAGTTTATTCATATTATGATCTGCTAAAGTGGCCATTTTAGACCCACAGGCCGCATTTATGATAGCACACATCCAAACCATGTATAAAATTGAATGTATAGTAAATACTTAACCTATTTTACAAAAGTAGTAGTTGAAACATAAAAGTGTATGTGTTGCGTAGGTGCGATGAATGCACGAAAAGGTACCACTTCACGTGCTTAGAGCCGCCACTGAACAAGAACCCCAAGAAGCGCGGCTACTCGTGGCACTGCGCCGACTGCGATCCCACTGTAAGTTGGAAACTGCACTTATTACAAGTAATTAGCTATTTGACTACTGTTAAAAATTCACGAAAATGTTATGTTATTTCAAGGAACTAACAGAAATAACACGATGTGTGAAAAAAGTAATAACTCGATCGAAAAGTGGCTTAGTTTTAACTAATTTGAAATGACGTGCTAGACAAAGACAACGCTACTAAAATGTGACGTCATATTTCATACCGCCGTAGTTGCGTAGTACAAATGGCCGTTTCGCGTGACAAAAGTGCCTCCACCAAAAACTTCAAAACCATGTAGCTACTCCATTTTTTGATCGATTTTATTACTATTTTCACACCTCGTGTTATTTCTGTTGGTTCTTTGAAATAACATAACATTTTCGTGATTTTTTAACAGTAATCAAATAGCCAATTGTAGTATAGCTTACTTATTGCCTGCATGTAGTGTAGTATGATTTCTGTTCGATATAACGTATGTGTATATATTGGCATGGAATATGTTTTGAATAGAATAATATTTTATTTGCTTTAAAACATGGTATAAATGATGGTAAAGTACAAATAAAAAACAAGACTTCTGTTTTGGTTATGATATACGTTGATCAAATAATTATGACTTCGTACTTATATAAGTACCTACTATATTTTTTTAAATAACATCTATTTGCTTAAAAAATATATAAAACATGGTACAAATTCTACAGCAAGTGAATATTTGTCGCAGGGCCTCGTACGAATGATATTTCAATATCCAAAAAAGGCCGCAAGCGACTTTAAGTCAGTGCCTCTCCTTAAGGTGGAAGCTCACATCTGGCCCGCGAAATTCTAATTTTCTTACGTTTTTGGCAATTTGCAGGCCAGTGCTTGGTTGTATGTTTATGAAAATTTGATTTGCGACTGTAAGACGTATGAAGTTACCGAATTATAACCATCAAAATTATCAATACAACCCTCCAAGTTCATTTTCATGTCAAGATTGATTTTTGCATGTAAAAGTCATTCTTTAGTAATTTAGTCGTCGTTCTTTAGTAGTTAGTAATTTTGATGGTTATAATTCGGTAACTTCATACGTCTTACAGTCGCAAATCAAATTTTCATAAACATACAACCAAGCACTGGCCTGCAAATTGCCAAAAACGTAAGAAAATTAGAATTTCGCGGGCCAGATGTGAGCTTCCACCTTAAAAAAATAGGACAAGGCATGGCGTACTAATAAACAGCAAGTGTGAGAAACATCGTTATTTCAGTCTCGTCTAAGAAACACCTTGCGACTGGATATATCCCGCACCCAGTGAAATGACAAGATTGCACACTTGCATTAATATTATACAGACGCCAGCACATTATGTTAATCCAGTCTGTCAAATGTCTTTAATACAGTTTCAACTTTATCGCTAAAATATTAGGTTCAAGGTTAATTAGGAACCTGTCGGGGCTGCGGGTTGTTCACAACAGATATCGCGGCCTCGACATAAAGGGCTAAGAAGGAACATGGGTGGGTTTAGTCAGTAGAAGTCTGACACTCCCTTTCGCTCTGCCCGAGAGCGGGAGGGGTTGATTGAGAATTTCTCACCGTCCCCCCAAAAAAAAAAAATTGATTAGGAAATTTTTACAGTTTCAGGAAGTTTGATGTGCTGGCGTCTGTCATCATCATTATCAGCCTATAATGATCCCTATGCAGGGACTCTGGCCTCCTATCTAGGAGAGGGATGGGCATCCACCACGCAAGCCCAGTGCGGGTTGTTAGATGTCACATGTCTTCGATTTTTGTTATTTTAGGACATGCCGGCCGGCTTCCTCACGATGTTTTCCTTTACCGATTTGAGAACAGCGGTGATAAAATGAATTACACAAAGTAATGCGCCTGCCTGGGTTCGAACCTACGACTTACTGTTCGTAAGTCGGGGCCGCCGCCAATGGGCCACCGCTGCTCTGTATATTTACGTAAACTTTTTTTTGTTCAATTACATTGTACACCTAGATTATTGTTGTTTTCATTATGTTACGACGATGACGAAGCATTTAAATTAAGCCCGATCAAATAAATCAAATGAACATGCTGTTGTAGTATTTACTATCTATTAAAGTTATCTAGTGGCGTTTGATATCGATTGCTTTGTTTTCGTTTTGGACTTGAAAATACCTATAAGTATGCCGCCAATATTTGGTATCAGTACTACAAACGGTTGAGACTATCTTATTTTTCGCATTATCGTTCAATTTCTAAGGCGACCGAACATCGCAATGTTTTTATGTAACTCGATGAAAAACATTCCTTAGTTACATCGTAAATATGAGGGTAGTAGCACGAGTGCCCGGTGTAAACGTAACGTAAATATGACAATTTTTAATCCAAAATACAACTATCCGATAGCATTTCGTTCCTATATATGAATATATTATTGAAATTATGTAACATATACAACGTGGAGACGATGATACGACAATAAATGAAAACACGGTACATACTAGTTCATAGGAATAATTGTAAACCATTAAAAAAATCCTAACAAAAAAAAAAAAAAAAAAAATAAAACAAACAAACTAAATGGCTTAGAACTTGTAACAAAATAGAACGCCATTTACAAACATGGTTTCTGTTGTAGCGAGCGGCAACAGCGCGGCCGTATCGTCGTGTAGCGACATGATCTTTTGGGTCAGTGGGTCGTCTTATGGGTAATAATCACTGAATCACAGATTTCTCATCTTTTTGCCCCCATTTTATTTGGGGTCGGTGCAACACTGATTCACAGATTATTAACCCAATCATCAGGCACCTCTCGCCCACGTGTTATTTATTAATCACAATCAGGATCACTCACTGTTCAATCACTTACTAAGTACCTACCTACCTACTTAGCTAAGTAAAATACCTGACAGTGCTTCCGTATTAACAGATACATCATGTAGTAAATGTTAAAAATGAAAATTAATTTCCTGTGACTAAACTACTGGATATTATTCAAATGTTTTTTTGTATATACACTGGGAACATACTAAGGTATACGTAGTTTAATTTATTGTCGTACCATCGGCACCACCCTGTATGTAAAAGGAGTATTTATTTATAATAAAAATCGTTACGTTTAGGTACATAACGCACTCGTGCTATGGTCTCTGTTATAACGAATGAGCGGTTTTGCCGCTGATGCCGGAATTGTATCTTTATTTCCCTGTGCTTAAATCTCAAAATCTCATGACTACGTTATTGACATACATTTTTCTTCAACAGGATGTCGAAGAGAACAATTGAATCTGCATAAGGTTGGTCATCATGAAATAATCTCAAAATGGTATTACTAAGTTTCTGTCTAAGTTAAATGTGCATACTTGAAATATTAGGTGGATCTTACTTTTTATTTTTGTATATTTATGTCTTGATTTATTTTACAATGTGTTGTATTAGAAATACATGCTGAATACTGCTTTTTGAGTAAAGATGTACTACGTATGTAGATAAGAGTTAAATATACATATAGAAATATAGATAGACAAGGACTAGTAAATGGTTTTATTTTATTATTCCCTTCCAGGTGCATTAAAATACAACCCAATTGCTGACATGGTCATAATACCCAGATGTTACTGTAACTATTTTTAGCCTGCGATAACCGTGATTTTTGGATGTTTCCTTATATGACTCATTATTTATTATAACTAGGAGAAATAATGAAAAAAAAACAACTTATCTGGAAAAGCCAGAAAAAGGTGGCCTTTTAAAAGGCCCGTCGTAATATGGCTGTCTAGTAATGAAACAAAATATTGGTATTTAATCATTTTACATAGAAAAAAAAACACAAAATTACGGTAATATTATAACAATATATATACAAACACAGACACACACACATGCAAATGCCCTCGTTACTGAGTTTGACTGTGATATACTATAAAACAGTTCTTGGGGTGTAAATGAATTTTACACTTATATGACAAGTAAAGGAGAAAAAAAAAACATTTTCATTTGCAAACTTTGCATAACAAATACAGCCACAATGGGTGTAAAATTACCCTTAACGCAAACGAAGGGCACTTGTTCTCCCCACCACAGCGATTTTTTTTTTGTTCTAGACCTTACCTGGGAACCTAGATTTACAAAACTAGATTTACAAAAACAGCTGTGAAAAATTTAGAACTTTGCCCCCCAATATCTCCATAACTAGGATGATGGAGATTTTGTAAATCTAGTTTTTCAGGTTATAAGTTTACTTAAATTACCTCCATGACCCGTTTACTATTCAAAGCATCCACTAGCACAATGTTTTATAAAGTGCTACATTGTGTTTTGCCGTAAAATGTGATTTTGACCCCAAAAAAAAAGGCGTTTCGCAGCAAAAATTTTTGCGTAGGGGTACTTAGTTTTATGTACAGAATGCTTGGTTGACGGCTGTGTGAAGAGTTAATTTACATCCTGTATGTAAAGATCTAGAAAAACATAAAATAAATAAATAATTGATATGCCTGTTTTTGTTATTTTTTTAGTCCAGAAAAAAATATAATGGTAGTTTTAATTTGTACATAACAAATTGTAAAGTTAACAAACAGATAAATTATTTATATAAAAAAAATGTTTTTTTATTTGTTAACTTATGAAGGAATATTAATTTTGATTCATATAGACATAAAAAAATCATCAACAAATTATTTAAACAATCAACAAACCAAAAAAAAAACGATTACCTATAGACAATAAAAAAAATTATTCAACAATTTTTTTTTTGTAAAGTTTCTTTATTTTGTCAGGGCCATAGAGTGATGAAAAAAGAACTACTAAAAATATTAAACTCTAATTCATTTTTTTTTATTTAACGCTAGGGGGCGACCCGATTGCCAACAATCTGACACAAATCCAGACTCCGTGGCTGGTACTAGAAATTCCTGATGGAAAAACCCAATAACACTGGCCTACCCGGGAATCGAACCCATGATGTCATGATCACCAGTCGCGCTTCCGACCACTAGACCAACCAAAGATTTTACAAGATTTTAAAAAATTCACAGAAGGTTGATCACCACTTATTTTTCGGTTTTAAAACTTAGTTCCAAACCTAATGCCGAGAGCCCTGCAGGTGGGCTCACATTTTCCCAAATGTAATGCCAGCGATGCCCGTGGAGGGCCCACTTGCAATATGTATGGCGGGAAGGCACATGAGCTCTATGAAATGGGGGTGCAGTCGAATGTGTTAAGTCAATCTCGTGAATAACTTTGATTGTACCATAGCGGATGTTGATAGCATGACGTCATCACGTCAGGAGATTTGTAGTTCGTATGCCGTATACAAATGCCACCGCAGTTCCAACTAAAAGATAATGGTAGTAAACTGTTGCAAATTTACATTGACTTGTAAGAATCTTGTTTGCAAACAACGAAGTTATTACTCAGCAATTATAAGAAATATCTGCCACGCAATGGTGATATATTAAAAAAAAATGTAAACAAATTATCCTAACATAATACCAATTGATAACAGTAGAGTATATAATCAAGAGTAAAAAAATAAAATGTATACTTTGGTTTCATCTCCACACGAACAAAGTGTAGGTTCTCCCTAAAATAGTGAAAATGTTTTTGTTACCAATAACTTTAATTTTAATAGTCATAACATTAGGCTGGTACTTTTTAGGAAAGTACAATGAAAACTACTGGAAGAGACGTGGAGTGAAATTCTACAGTAAGAACAAAGTAGCGGGTCCCTTTTGGGATTTCATCGGAACGAATCGTGCACTGTTCGAGATCTTCGGTGACCTTTACAAGAAATATAGGAATGAGCCAGCAATCGGTGTTGGTCAACTTGTTACACCTACTTTGTTCGTCATTGACCCAAAAAACGTGCAAGAAGTTTTATCAGGAAACTTTCAAGCTTTCCACCATAGAGGAATTGAAAGTATTAAGGGAGACCAATTGACTGACAATATCACCCTGATGAATGGCCCTAGATGGAAGTTGATGAGGAAAAACATGACCCCATTGTTTACGGCCAACAAATTGAAGAACATGTACTACATCGTGGACAAAAGCGCCCAAGACTTTGTGAATTACCTGAAAAGCAACCCCCCAAGACATGGAAAGGTGATTTCCATAGCACACTTATGACGTTCAACAACGCCGCTGTTTGTGGTGCAATCTTTGGAATAGGAACAAAATCCATCTTTGATTCACCATTTCTTAACATGGCCAAAGATATGTCGCAGCAGAATTGGCGGAATAGGCTGAAATTTATTTTATTCAGTCTGAGCCCTAAGCTATCAGGGATATTTGGAATTACGTTGTTCAAAGAGCACGAAGACTTCTTCATTGGATCAATACAAAACGTTATAAATCAGCGAGAACAGGAGGGAGTTAAGAAGCACGACTTCGCAGATATAGCTTTGAATCTACAGAAGAACGGCACCATGAGGGACCATCAAACAGGTTACGAGATGGAACCCACGACTGGATTATTATCTGCACAGGCAATGTTCTTCTTTACCGCTGGCGTTGAACCTTGCGCCAATGCCATGTTCTCAACGTTAGTTCTTCTCTGTCGCCACCCAGAAGTATTAGAAAAAGTACATCAAGAAATAGACGAATATTTTGAGAAGCACCAGAACAACATAACTTACGATGTCATTAGTGAAATGGTGTATGTGGATAAGGTGATAAGTGAGGCAATGAGAATCTTACCTCCAGTTGGTTTTTTGACAAGACAATGCTGTCAAGACACTGTGCTACCTGTGGGTAATATTCAAGTGGAAAAAGGAACAAAAATGTTTACCCCGATTTATCAAATACATCATGATCCAACCCTTTATTCGGAGCCAGAGGTGTTTGATCCCGAGCGATTTTCGAAGGAGAGGAGACCCAATGATGACATTTATATGCCATTTGGCATGGGCAATAGGACGTGTATCGGCGCCAGGTATGCCAAGTTACAAATAGTTGCTGGTATGGTGCACGTGTTACGACACTTTACCGTGAACTCTAAAGAAGCAAAGGAAAATCATTCGTTTGCTCATGATACATTCAATGTTAGACCAGATAATGTCGAAATTCTACTTATTCCTAGAAACGTCAAATAAATTGTGTAATCTATTTTATTTTTATTGCCTTGTTTTTATGGCCACCATACCATTAAGTCTCTTGTTTCATCCATATAAATATGATTTATTAAAAAAACCTTGTTTTACTAGAAATATTACTCCTTTATAATCGAGAATACCTTAATATTTGTCATTGTGAAGTTATTAAATAATATGAATGAAGGTACCGTTTCATCCCGTCGGAGCTGCGGGTCTCGTCGGGGCAGCGTGTCCCGCCGGGGTTGCGGGTTGTTCGAAAGAGATACCGCGGCCTCAACACAAAGAGCTAAGATGGTACATGGGTGGTTTTTAGTCAGTGGAAGTCTGACACATCTTACCGCTATACCCAGACCTATTCCATACCTTTCTATCCTGTGCGAACTTCGCCGTTGTCGACGTTGATGGCACTGTCCTATATCAATCAAGTTAGGTGTTAGGCCGTATACAGAAAGAAAACTGGCAGCCTACCAGCGTTTATAGGAACCGGTCCATCACAGTATAAAGATCATAGGCCCATGCAGGTAACCGGCGCGGCGCAGGCATTTATATGAACAAGCAAGCGCCCAACGTCGCCGACAATTTGAATGAAATCTGGTAGACTTCGCGGATCTACCAGCGATTATCGGCGCTGGTAGATCGGCGCCGGCTACCAGCTTTCTTTCTGTATACGGCCTAGAAAAATACTGGGTACCTACACTATTCATGTAGGTATCGAGTACACGAGGAAGGCTCGAGTAAAGGTGACAATGATACTGAGACAAGTATTAGGTACAGATAGGTATAAGATAGATAGACTTAGGTAATATTAAGGCGATTAAAGTAAGTACTAATCGGCACGTAGCATTTAAGTATCTTACGACTTTTCCTATTGGTGGTACCTACCTATTTTTGATTGTAGATTATTATCTGCGTTTTTATCAAGCTTTTAGGAAAGAGACTTGGTATCAGATGGTTGAACTTGAAGATAAACTGTCGTTGATTGTAGATCTGAATAATTTATTTGCAAAAAGGTGCGTCTTTTATACATTTCTAAATCTCTTGAGGAGCTCGTGGCTTAATAATGCCACTCGGGTCGATCTTTAGGTTAAGCCGCGCTTGCCTAGGTTGGTCTGTGGATGGGTGACCGCCCATTACATACCGAATTTCCTCCGTGACTCGGAAAGCACGTTAAGCTGTTGGTCCCGGCTGCCATATATAGATTTTTGGTAGTCGTTACAGGTAGTCAGTGACCTGAAAGTCTGACAACCAGTCTTACCCAAGGGTATCGTATTACTCAGTAGGTAGTAACTGGGTTGTGGAGGTCAGATAGGCAGTCGCTCCATGTAAAATACTGGTACTCAGCTGCATCCGGATAGACTGGAAGCCGACCCCAACATAGTTGGGAAAAGGCAGATAATGACAATAACCAATAAAAACTGTACCTACATTTATAAAATTCACATTTTACAAAATAAAAAAATTGATAAGATATATGCAGATTTCCACCCAATCGCGTCACAGCACAGATGACGTGGTCATTCTGCGGAGGGCGCCGCTGTGCGCCGCGCCGTGTGCCGTTTCGCGCGCGGCTCGCGATGTTCGCAAAAATATGTATAAATACAGGGAGGCACGTGATGGCTTCCGGCCACCGTAGACGCGGGCCTGTGGACGGTGAGTGATGGGCTAGCTCGCCGTCCGTCTTACGACGACGACAGGCCGTGTCGACGGCGCGTTCGTGTTCCACGCGCCCTTCAAAGAGATGTCAGCAACATGAGAAAAACCCGAAAGGGCCGACGCCCGTCGGGTCTGCGGGTTGTTCACAAGTTACCGCGGCCTCGATATACAGTGTGTCAACAAAAAAAACAAAATGGCTGCCACATAGCGGGGAAGTGTATTGGACCCAAGCCTATAGTGTAATAGTACTTTAAAATAGCTTATATTTAAGTATTTAGAATATCGCTAGTCCATGTCCGGACACACTGTATAGGGCGAAGAAGGAACATAGGTGGTTTTTAGTCAGTAGAAGTCTGACACTCCCTTTCGCTCTGCCCAAGAGCGGGACGGATTATTTGACGATTTTCCACCCGACGAAAACGACTTCAGATTTGTGTACCCGGCAGATTAACAAAAAATCACGGCCCGAAGTAACTTCTGAACAAGGTCACCCCAGGCAGTCTATGGTAACTTCTCGTGGGCTCATTGTATGGCTGCTTAATTGGTGGATTATAGCCACGGCAAAAACTTTGGGAAGTTATCGGCGGCGGCGTTGGGTAGGTATTATACAACGAACAAAAAAGGCGTAGACTACACATAACGTCGCATTTGCTGATGGAGTGTGTTAATCTGACACACTTATCAGAGAGTGTTTAATTAATTAGAGAATTTAAGTATTTTTAAGTAGGGATTAAATACAGGGTGTTTGGAAGGGAGCTGTACATACGCCTAGGGTAGAAACTAGGGATAGTCTGCTACCTACCCCCGCCCATTATATTGACCTTGGCCTCAAGGTTTTTTTTTAATTTATTATTATTTTTTATTTGACTTTTTGACTAAAACTACCTGTAGCTCAAAATCTATCCATGGGACCGGTCGGCTAATGGTCTTGTTTTAATCGTTAGAGTCTTAGGGTCCTGCAAAAAATTATTTTACACCAGAAAATTGTGGAGAAGAAAAGTTATGGGGCCTGAAGTACCGTAGTAAGGTAAAGAAATAATTTTAAATTAAAAAAAAACCTTGAGGCCAAGGTCAATATAATGGGCGGGGGTAGGTAGCAGACTATCCCTAGTTTCTACCCTAGGCGTATGTACAGCTCCCTTCCAAACACCCTGTATATTAACTGACTTGGTATTACATGGATCTCACTTCTTTTTACGGTAAAAGTGAGTTGCGCGGCTTGGCTTTTTTTACAAGTTTTGTTTTTGGTGGGATATAATATTAGGCTTGCATCAACTAAAACTAGTTATTAATTAAGTTGTTGTCAATCGAAAGTCGATTCATTGTATTGATAACAGCATATTCATTATTATGTAAAATTCAGCCAGCACATGCAGGATGAACGCCTGAAGATGGGTTCTGTCGGCGAAATTTCCATAGATGAAATACCCTGCTGGGGAAACGGAAATAAATGAATTATCCTGTCGACGAACAGTCCAATGGCGAATCGGTCGTAGGAGAACGGTTGCTGAATCAGTGACTGTAAATTAAAGTTTTCAGTGTCAAAAATAATTAATTTGGGTAATAGAATATTATATACTATATAAGAAAACTTGTTTAGTTCCACGTTAGCCACCCTATACTTTTTCGAAAACAATACAGTTTTTTAACCAGAATTTCAGATAAGGGGTTATCTGAAATTCTGGTTAAAAAACTGAACAGTCACTATTAAGTAATACATTAATATGTGCCGAGTAATGATGACATTAAGAAAGGTCAGATAACATCCCAGTATAAATAACTTAATAGAGAAGCTGATCTTGATTCAATCATTTGGTTACAAACCCCAATACAAAGCGGTGATGTTAATCCTAAAGTGACTGCTGACCCAAAAGTGAAAATGTTGTTTTTACCATTAACTTTAATATTACTTGTGATAACATTAGGGTGGTACTTTTTAGGAAAGTACAATGAAAACTACTGGAAGAGACGTGGAGTGAAATTTTATAGCAAGAATAAAGTGTTAGGACCATTTTGGGATTTCCTCTCATCGAGACGTGCACTGTTCGAGCCCTTCAGTGAGCTATACAGAAAACATAGAGATCAGCCTGTCATTGGCGTCGGCCAACTCACAACACCGGCTTTGTTTGTTATTGATCCGAAAAATGTGCAACATGTTTTGTCAGGCGATTTTCAAGCTTTCCACCACCGTGGATTAGAAAGTCTTGATGGTGACCAGTTAACTGACAATATTACCTTCATGAACGGACCAAGATGGAAGCTGATGCGGAAAACCATGACCCCATTGTTCACAGCCAACAAACTGAAGAACATGTACTACATCATGGACAAAAGTGCCCAAGACTTCGTGGCCTTCTTGAAAAACAACCCCAAGACATGGGAAGGTGATTTCCACAGTACACTTATGGTTTTCAACAACGCCGCAGTTTGTGGAGCAATCTTCGGGATCGGATCAGAATCAATCTTTGATTCGCCGTTCCTCCGGATGGCCAAAAATCTATCTCAAACAAATTGGAATAACCAGCTCAAATTCGTATTATTCACGCTAAACCCAAAGTTATCAGGGATGTTGGGAATCAAGTTATTCAAACAGTACGAGGATTTCTTCATAGGTTCAATTAATGCAGTTATCAAGAAAAGAGAACAAGAAGGAGTCAAGAAGCACGACTTTGCAGATATATGTACGACTTTACAGAAAAATGGCACCATGAGGGACCCAACAACAGGTTATGAGATGGAACCCACGACTGGATTATTATCCGCACAAGCTCTGTTCTTCTTCACCGCTGGTGTTGAACCTTGCGCCAATGCGATGTTCTCAACGTTAACTCTTCTCTGTCGTCACCCAGAAATATTGGCAAAAGTACATCAAGAAATAGACGAACATTTTGAAAAGCACAAAAATGTTATAACTTACGATGTCATTAGTGAAATGGTGTATGTGGATAAGGTGATAAGTGAAGGTATGAGGCGATTCCCTCCTATTGGAATTTTGACTAGACAGTGCTGTCAAGATACTGTGCTACCTGTTGGCAATATTAGAGTAGCAAAAGGTACAAAAATGTTTACTCCGATTTATGATATACATAATGATCCACAAATCTATTCGAAACCAGAGGTGTTCGATCCGGAGCGATTTTCTAAGGAGACGAAACCTTCCGACGACATCTACATGCCATTCGGCATGGGAAACAGAACGTGTATTGGCGCCAGGTATGCCAAGTTACAAATAGTTGCTGGTATGGTGCACGTGTTACGAAACTTTACTGTTAAATCCCCAGACGTAAATGTAAAAATTGAATTCGCTCATGACCCACTTAATGTTAAACTGGGAAATGTTGATGTTCACCTGGTTCCTAGAAATATCAAATAGATTTTTATGTTTGTAAATAGTTAATATCATGTAACGTAAGATATTAATTGTGAAATCACTAGTTAATATTTTTTTCTATTATAGGTGTAGGTAGGTATGTCTTTCACAATAATAAATGCTCTATTTCTAAAAGATTGTTTTGATGAGTGTCTTTTGTACTCTACCCTACATCATGTTCGCGTACTGCAAGACATAAAACATGTGAGTTTAGTTCGCATGTAGCTCTACTTTCGACTTCACCAACTTCATAACATAATAGGGATGTTTACTGACTTAAAAAAATATGATTCTAATTAGTCCGTCTGTAAGATAAATCAATCAAAATTGACGAAGATAAAACGCGTCAAAAATATGAGTGGGAGGTTGTGACGTCACTGACCGCTACAGAATGTCATACTAATGTCACAGAAAACACACACACACACTGTCACATGAGATTTCAAAGCACTGTATCATCTTCATTGTTAGGTTACGTGATAAAACAAAAAAGTGTCCAAATTTTTTTTAAATCTATCTGACGTACTAATTAGATTTTTTTTGTTAATTACCCTATTGTATCTACTAGGTGACATGACATATTGAATAATGATTCGAGTACATACATAAAATAACATCACGCCTATAATCCCCGAAGGGTTAAGGAGAGGTACATCTAATAGTTAACCTATTATATACATAGTTATATTTGAAGTCCCACGTAAAAGGGGCCAAACTATTGCAATTGCAACCAGCCGAGCCCAAATCTAGACTCCATGGATGCGACTTGAAAAATTTTTCATGGAAAAACCACTTAACCCAACCTTAACACTTAACCCAACCTGGGATTTGAACCCAGGACCTCATTCTCAGCATTTGCCCTTCCGACAACTAAATCAACGAGGCAGATCTTAGAGTCGAGGAGAACTCTGTCGAATTTTGCTGAAAACCATAAGAATTATGGAAACATAAGATGTAAGTGTAAACTTGCAAATTTTGGTTCCCTGTTTTCTTTTGCCTTTTCATAATGAAACAGGAATAAAAGTATTATGTCAAGGTAACTTAAATATGCACAAAAGCTTTTATTAAGCAGCAAACTTTCAAGATTTCTCTTTTATTTAAGTAGGTACTTAGAGTACAATATCTTTCAATAATTGTTATCAAAAGCATAAAAGTCGTAAGTATCACATTTTGCGTTAAAAAGATTTCTAAGGTTATCCTGAAATCCACAGAATTAATTTAAAAAAAATTGTAACTTCAGTTTGGAGCAATATTCAGTTCTTTTCTGGGGTTTAGAACAGCTTTATCTATCAAATGAGCAAATAAAATGCATTTATGTCCGTTTTTTGGGTCATATATAATATAATATTATGCGCGGCCTCGACACAAAGTGCTAACAAAGTACAATGGATGGTTTTTAGTCAGTAGAAGTCTGATACTTCCTACCGCAGAGCGGTGATTAGTCATATGGTGATTTCACACCCACCAAAAAACAAAGGGGTACTAGTTAAGTAATGTAAGTACTCATTTAATAAATTAAGCGAATCAAAACCTCGTGTTCTAGACTTTGTACCTCAAGGTTATGTAGCTATGGGCCTGTGGACAGTGAGTGATGGGCTAGCTTGCCGTCCGTCCGTCCGTCCTATGACGACGACAGGCCGTGGCGACGGCGACGGGCGCGTTCGTGCTCCACGCGCGCCTCAAAGAGATGTCAGCAACATGGAAGGGGCCCGCAAGGGTCGACGCCCGTCGTTGCGGGATGACGGCTGCGGGATGTTGTAAGAGATACCGCGGCCTTGACATATAGGGCTAAGAAGGAACATGGGTGGTTTTTTTATAGTCAGTAGAAGTCTGACACTCCCTTTCGCTCTGTCCAAGAGAGGGAGGGGTTATTTGATGATTTCCCACCCCAAAAAAAAAATTGGTTATGTAGCTATTTATGGATTTATGTGACAAATCTCTAATCTCTTCAGGGTAGTGCAGTCAGTGCCTTGCATTGCCTGACCCCTCGTTTAAAGGAGAACACGACAAGTGGTTCGAGAAAAGGGGTCAGGTAATGCTGGGCATTACTGAACCTATAGGCTGTAAATGAACCCTTTACGTAAACGTCAACCAAGTATTCTGTACATCTAACTAAGTACCTACCCCTACGCAAACATTTTTGCTGGGACACGACTTTATTTTTTGGGATCAAAAATCACAAAAAAGGTAAAACTCAATGTAGCACTCTTCAAACATTGTGCTAGTGGATGCTTTGAATAGTAAACGGGCCATGGAGGTAATTTAAGTAAAGTTATAACCTGAAAAACAAGCATAATTTACAAAAACAGGTGTGAAAATTTTGCAACTTCGACCCCCAATATCTCCGTAATTATGGGGTTCCCAGGTATGGTCTAAAACAAAAAAATGATCGCAGTGGTGGAGAGAACAAGTGCTCTTCGTTTGCGTTAAGGGTACTTTTACACCCTTTGTATAGTACATACGGTGTCTCCATAATAACTGCCGGATTAATATTTAGCTTAAACCGCGCTTGCCAAAGTTGGTCTATGGATCGGTGACTACCTATTACATGCCGAGTGCCCTCTTGCCCAGAAAACACGTTAAGCTGTTTGTCGCTGCTTTCATTTGTAGGTACATCTTTGACAGTTGTTATGTAGTCAATGGCCCGACTTTCGAGATGAGCATAATTAATATCTTTACAATTAACAACATTTAAGAATAGGTTCATGACAAAATTGCTGTTAAATTAAAATAGCCGAATTGACACATACCTACTTATGTATCACAGGCATTGATATATAAAAAACTATATATTATCAATGATTACACGTGTCTGAACGAGCATCTTTGCCTATTATAAATGGCGATCAAAAAATAAATAAACGAATCCACCTAGCAATAGTGCTTCGAAGGTTTTCAATATTGATTTGAGTAGGTAAAGTGACATGTGTGTGCTCACATAATTATTATATAACACATTATTGAATCCTCTGTATGTGTGTGTGTGTGTGTGTGTGTGACTATGTATAGGTAGGTAATTAATTTTTTACGGCTCCTAGTTTTTTGTTGTTGTTATGCGGAGTTATGCCGATGCTTAATGGTGCAAAAAAAATGTGTATTGAGATCTTTGTCCTCACGCGATTTCTTACTGAACGTACAGCTCGTTAATGGCATACCAACATTATCTACGCAGTTTGCCTAAGTGTCAGAAATAAGTGGTTATTATATTTTTAAATAACTAAAGCTTAATCGCGCCTGGTCCAAACATTTTGTGCACTGTTGAAGTCTCGTAAAATTATAATTAATTTCAAGTTTTTATTCCACCATCATCATCATCTGCCTAGCCTTTACCAAACTATAGTAGTGTCGGCTTCCATTCTGTTACACGGGAGCGAATGGAGCTTACCTACATAATATCCTAGTTAGTACCTACTTACATACTGGATAATACCATGTTACCCGATGGTCAGACTGTTTGATGACTTTGGTGAAACAAGAACAACCCAACCCTAAAAAGTAACCCAATTAAAACCACGTTTCAGTTTCTGCCTAAAGCTTTCCACGTGCAAGAAGTTGCAGACACAACGAGTAGGTATAAAAAAAAGCAACCTATTTATCTAAAAATCTGGTTTTAAAATTGCCGAGTCACAACAAACAAGCAAATAAGACATGTGCTATGTAATAACTAATAATAATGGCATTAATAATAATTACAACAACAAACAGTCGATAAGAACCGGCTATATAAAACTAGAGTCAAGGTTTTATGTTCATTCATTTGGATAATAAGCCAAATACAAAGTGGTGGTTTTTATTCTCAAGTGATAAGCGTCCGAATAGTGAAAATGTTCTTTTTACCATTAACTTTATTATTAACAGTCATAACATTAGGCTGGTACTTCTTAGGAAAGTACAATGAAAACTACTGGAGGAGACGTGGAGTGAAGTTTTACACCCAGAATAAAGTATTGGGACCGTTTTGGGATTTCGTCACGTCGAAACGCGCACTATTCGAGAACTTCGGTGAGCTGTACCGAAACCACAGAGATCAGCCAGTTGTTGGTGTCGGCCAACTTACAACCCCTACACTGTTCGTCATTGACCCGAAAAATGTGCAACATGTTTTATCAGGTGACTTCCAAGCGTTCCACCACCGAGGAATAGAAAGTCTTGACGGTGACCAGTTGACTGACAATATTACCTTCATGAACGGCCCGAGATGGAAACTGATGCGGAAAACTATGACCCCATTGTTCACAGCCAACAAACTGAAGAACATGTACTACATCATGGACAAATGCGCCCAAGACTTCGTAAGCTTTTTGAAAGAGTACCCCAAGACATGGGAAGGCGATTTCCACGCCACACTTATGATGTTCAACAACGCCGCAGTTTGTGGAGCAATCTTCGGGATCGGATCAGAATCAATCTTTGATTCACCGTTCCTCAACATGGCCAAAAATCTATCACAATCGAATTGGAAGAACCAGCTCAAATTCATAATATTCAGTCTTAGCCCAAAGCTAACGTCAGCGTTGGGCATTAAAGTGTTCAAAGAGTACGAAGACTTCTTCATTGGTTCAATAAATGCTGTTATTAAGAAGAGAGAACAAGAAGGAGTCAAGAGGCACGATTTTGCAGATATCGCTGTGAGTATACAGAAGAACGGCACCATGAAGGACCCAACTACAGGTTACGAGATGGAACCCACGACTGGATTATTATCTGCGCAAGCTCTGTTCTTCTTCACCGCTGGCGTTGAACCTTGTGCCAATGCGATGTTCTCAACGTTATATCTACTCTGTCGCCACCCAGAAATTTTAGAAAAGGTTCATCAAGAAATAGACGAACATTTTGAGAAGCACAAGAACGTAATAACCTACGATGTGATTAATGAAATGGAGTACGTTGATAAGGTAATAAGTGAAGGTATGAGACGATTCCCACCTATTGGACTTTTGACCAGGCAATGTTGTCAAGATACAGTGCTACCTGTTGGCAATGTGAAAGTAGCAAAAGGTACAAAAATGTTTACTCCGATTTACGATATTCATAATGACCCACAAATCTATCCAAACCCAGAGGTGTTTGATCCGGAGCGATTTTCAAAGGACAGGGAACTCAATGATGACATCTACATGCCATTCGGCATGGGCAATAGGACGTGTATCGGCGCCAGGTATGCCAAGTTACAAATAGTAGCTGGTATGGTACACGTGTTGCGAAACTTTACTGTTAAAACCAAAGAATCAAATGTTAAAATAGAATTCGCTCATGACCCACTTAATGTAAGACTGGGCAATGTTGATGTTCTACTTGTACCTAGAAATATTAAATAAGTGGTTAATATTACGAAGGTGTTTTGCAAACCAGTAATCGTATATTATCTAAAGTGTAAAAATTTGATTGTATAAATAATAGTAGGTTTAATGATTAGTATAAATAGTAGGAATTAGAAAAGATTTAATGAAATAAGTTCTTTACTTCTCTGTTTTATATCTAGCTATAATAAGGTAATAAAAAAAACATTGCCATATTACATGGCTACGCCGCCTTTTGACAGCGTTAAAGAGTTTTTGAGCCATTTTTTGTGTACAATATTGTTTATTTACGTAAATAAATATATGAATTGTAATAAATCAAAATGTTGTTTTAAAAAAATTGTTGTTTTAATTGATGTTATTGTTGCCTGATCACACATACATTAACTCCTTCAATTTGTACAGGTAAGTAGCTATAACTTAGAATGGTTTCTTTCCATTTTCACTTTCTTACAGTTGACATGTAACATTTCATCACGTTTAGGGGTCTCGACGGGTTAGGCTGAGGTGTAATACCTTGGTGGTTAATACCTTATTCTCTCATATTACACCAGTTGATGGCCATCAGTCCATTGCATTGCAATAGACGCGAGGCCATTGCTATCAACCGGGCTAGAATATATATCTAGACATAGAGTCTGCTACTAGGAGATTCCTGATTGGAAAACCCAAGAGCACTTTGCCCGATCAGCAGGGCTATTGCGTATCTTTAAATGACAGTGGCTAATCTATAGTGCCTATCAATTACTGTCAAATGGTTTCATTTTGTACTAAACCATAACCAATTTGACAGTTAATCCATAGACAATATGATAGCCATTGTTATTTAAAAGATACGCAATAGCCCTGCAGAGTATTGCGTATCTTTAAACTATCAAATTGGTTATGGTTTAGTACAAAATGGAACCATTTGACAGTAATTGATAGGCACTATAGGCTAGCCACTGTTATTTAAAAGATACGCAATAGCCCCACTGGGTTTAGAACTCAGAAACAATTACTTAGCAATCGCGCTTGCTAGCACTAGCTTGACGATGCAGTCAATACTAGGAACAATAAAATCCTTTTTTAAATACCCCTCATCATCGGCCTAGCCCATTCCCAATGTTGGAGTCCGCATCCATTCTAACCGGATGCAGCTATATATAATACAAGCTAAATTTTAAAAGTCGGTTTATCAGACTGCCTAACTGATCTCCAAAACCCGGTCAGTCTGTACTGAGTAATAAGAACTTGGTTTAACTGGTTCCAGACTTTTGGGCAACTGCGCGCTAAATGCGGGTTCGTAGATCTATGCCACATTCATGTCTTTGAATTTTTGGTTCTAAGATATTTTCTCACAATGTTTACCTTCACCATTTTGAATGCAGTGGTGATGTAATATATTCCATAAAGTAATGCGCCTGCCTGGATTTGAACCCACGACCTAAGTAAGTAAGTCCAGTTAGTGATTACTGTAGTGTGTTGAATATACTCGTCACCATCATTCTTTTGCCCATTGCCGACTCGTACTCACACCAGATTATCACACCAGTGTGACTAACAGGATTTTTTTTCTTGTATGTCACACGGCTGATTTTTCCACACCATTTTTACTTAACTAGTGTTATAGCTAACTTTTATTTGACGAATATGATTGCCATTTTGACAGTGTTTGTACAGGCAATCTGTCAAAACATCACATTTATTCATCAGGTAAAAACCTAACTAGCGATTGGAAAAACGGCCCTTATTGAAATTAAAAAACCTGAAAACTACGATTTTCTATTACATTAAAAACTTTCAAATATTTTTTTTGAGCAGCGGTGGCCCAGTGGTGTAGAGCAGCGGTGGCCCAGTGGTGTCGGCCCCGACTTACGAACAGTAGGTCGTGGGTTCGAATCCAGGCAGGCGCATTACTTTGTACAATTTATTTCATCACCGCTGCTCTCAAAACGGTGAAGGAAAACATTGTGAGGAAACCGGCATGTCTTTGAATCAAAAAATTCGAAGACATGTGACATCTACCAATCCGCACTGGGCCCGCGTGGTGGATTATAGCTAATGCCTCTACTAGAGAGGAGGCCTGAGTCCCTGCAGTGGGAACATTATAGGCTGATAATGATGATGATGAAATATTTTTTTTCCGACTACGGCGAAGCCCAAAAGGAGCGCGGTTATGTGTTTGACCTGTATGTATGTTGGTATGTCCATTTCTTTGTTCACTCACAACCCCTGTTTTATGAAAATTAAGGGTTTTAAAAGGAGATTACAATGAAAAGTAAATTAAAAAAAAAAACTATCATTACCACAGTAACCACTGGGCATTCACAGCTGAGGGTATAGCTTGCAATACTTACCAGAAAATCTTTATACATATATTTAAGTCTTTTGTGCGTGTGTTTGTAATTAAACTAAAAGGCTGCACCGATTTTGATATTTTTTTGTGTTTTTGACCACACACACTGTGTATTCGAAAAGGGTTGCCGGGACGTGCCGCTTGTGGTTAGTGCTTATAATATAAATGTTAGTGCCGCAAAGGCCGCAACAGCTTCTTGAAGTGTGTACCCCCCCGCTTACTGGCGAACGCTCTAAGGAAAGACTTAAGCTGTGGCGAGATAGCCTTTCTCTACCCAACCCAATTGTGTCACTTGCCGAAAATCTTCCACCTGGACACGAGTTGCCATGGCTGACCTGGAAGTCTCTAAAAAGTCTAAATAGACTCTGGATACAGGTAGGCCGAAGCAAGGAATATCTGTTCAGGGGGAGATTCATAGACGAGTTTACCCTGTAGTGTAAATGTGGTCTTGCCCCACGAACTATGGGGCACTTGATATCGAGTGCCAAACTCGTCGCCAATTTTGGGCCGACTCAATTAAAATTGTCATCAACACGCTAAGAAGAAGAATGATCATCATCTGTCGAAGAAGAAGAATATAAATACTATATAATTCCATTTGTATTAGTTTTATTATTTTAACTAAGAAATGAAAACCCTTTGTATATAATATGAAAAAGTCGTTTCTGCATCCCCCTAAGTTTGACTGGTTGTAAATTCTTCAGGAATTAAGTTCGATTGTTTTTAGAGATTTATATTCTATCATCAGATCAACCTAATAGCCTCAAACTCTCTTCAACTTTTATTCTAAATTCTCTCTCTCAACTAAATTCTCTTTCAACTCCTAACCGTTGAGAAGTAGTACCTTCCATCATCAGCGCATCCTCATGAGATTATAATCATTAGACGCAAATACTTAAACACCTTTAGAGAGTATCTATATGGAAAACGTAATCATTGCCTATAAAATTTGAGGTTTGTCCTCGTTTTCTCAGGGATCCCATCATCAAATCCTTATTTGGTGACAATGCAGCAATGGGACCACCTCGAGAGCCCACCCTCCCACCCACCCTTTCAAACAAAAAAGAATTTTGAAAATTAGCCATCAATTGGCGGAGATATGCGCGGACATACATAAAAAAAATGCATACACACGAATAGAAAACCTCCTCCTTTTTGGAAGCCCGTTAAAAAGTAGAAAAATCTAAACAGTCGGTAAACGCCGCCGATCAGCAGATCGACTTTAGTAGAATCTATAGGTACTGCACTAGCAATATCGTATACATGTTGTGGAAAAATCAGTGGTGTGACAATCGAGAAAAAAAAATCTGTTTGTCATATGTGATAATCTGGTGTGACTACGAGTCGGTAACGCTTTTGCCATTATCTGATATTGAGATATTCGTTTCGGCGCAGCATCTGTCTTCTTCTTCCGTACTTCTCGAGCTATGACGCGTCATCTCAGACACCGCCTTTCAAAAGTCCATCAATTGTTTCTATATTGATACTACTTATGCGATTTTTTAATTAGCCTTTTCTGTCACACTGCTGGGAAATATTTATGGTGACATATTAACTAATTTTAGTTAATTACTTCGGCCTAATAGGGCAACCTGTTCATTCATTAGTTCGAGCTTAGCCTGTACCTACGTGCACTTAGTGCAATGAATAAATACATAAATAATTCATGGAATGGTCTAATTAGGTAGGTTCATTAATATGAACTATGAAACTATTGTTTTGTGTGATCTCATTATTTGCAATCTATCGCCGATTTTCCCTTGTTTTCTTGATATTTTTAAGTATTTTAATAAATAAGTATTTTCATAATTCCTTATTGTAAATATGATTATTTTCATCTGTGTTATGTGTGTACTATAGCTTGGATTTTATTGTTATATTCTACTCTAGCTGTTGCCAGCGGCTTCGCCCGCTACAGCTCGAAAATTATCCCAAGGGAAAATAAAATCGGGATAAAACTATCCTATGTGTTAATCCAGGTTATAAACTCTGTGCACCAAATTTTATCCGAATCCGATCAGAAGTTTTTGCGTGAAAGAGTAACAAACATCCATACGTACATACATACTTACAAACTTTCGCGTTTATAATATTAGTACCTAGGATGTTTCGGATACATTAATAAATAAATTGTTGTTCGAAATAGGAGCTGGTCAACCTTGAACAGGAGTAAATAATTAGCCCATTGTTTCAATTTTTACAAACGTTTCCTTACGGATATCAGTACCTCCTTTCAGCTGAAATAGACTATTAGTATAGCATTTAGTATTATTTAACACTAGTTTCTGTCCATCCACAACATCCTTTGCACCAAATGATTTACCGGGATAAATTATGTTTACTTAGCAAATAAGTTTAAATAAATTCGCTTACACAATAAAAAGTAAAAAATTAATGAAGATATTGTAAAAAATATAATAAATGATTGAATAAAGTTTAGTCACGTATGTATATTGTACGTGTCAAAGAGGAGAAGTGAAATAGGATTATCTAAAGGCGCAATTATATTCCGTTAGTTTTCTAAGGTAACCTTTAAGCGGAAGTATATAATTTCGATTACTTATAAAGCATTACATCTTACAGCACGCATGTAGTCCTCAATGGCGTGAGCAGATATTTAACCTCAGTACGTATCTACCCATAATCATATTATTGCGCAAGAGTCTATAAAATTCTTGCCATTTTGTAAATCACATTTATGGCTATTTAGGTATCCATTCATTATGATTTGGTTTTTCTCTGACCTTTTTCCCTGACTTTTTACAGAATAAACTCAAGGAAAATACGTTATTTTAGTTTCACAGAAATATTTTCAGTTCAGTTTGGTGTGTCACAGAATCCTTACCAATTTGTGTCGTTCAGTGCTTAGTGCAGAAAATCATATACAGAAATAGAATTTATATTCAAATTAATAGTTGTGTAAAATGCTAGTTTCCCAAAAATAAAGACTTAGGAAATGGTAAATCGTTGGTGAAGTTGTGATTTCGGAAACCGAGAAAACTGAAACGTTCTAAGGTATTATTGGGCCTTTTTCTGGTTGGGCTCGTCCTTATCATGACGCATCATCCTCCACAGCAGACGCCTACAGCATTGCAGGAAGAGATCCAGCCTGAAAAGTATAAATCAACATATGCCTAGTCCTTTCTTCGGTCGTCTTCCAGTCTAACCGGATGCAGTTGAAGACCAGTATTTTATATGGAGGGAATGAATATGAAGCAAAATTACAAAGGGACCTGTTTAGATACAACACCATATCAGAATAATGTCGAACGAAACCGAAGACGATATAACGGATATCATCTGCGAATACACGAACGAATATGGCTGTCGAATCGGAAAAGAAAACGTTCCAGATGACAACATGCATATGGATATTAGGGGTCATTCTGTCTACGGCTTGCCTAATACTGCAGCTTCTGTTTTTAACATTCCTGCCGAAGATAAGGAAAATAGACCTGAACATTCTTATACAGCTGACAATAGCCAGGTTGATGAATAACATGCTTGAATTCGTCTTATATCACTTTTCAACTTTTTTTGCTAAGTCCACAAATAATTTACTACTGATTTTATTTGGGCATTCAGATGCCGTGTCACTTTGCTGGGCATCTGTGTACACGAAAATATTGTACGACAGAGCGGAGTTGGAGATGACGTTTAAAAGGTGGAACTTATTACTTATGTCTACGCTGATTTGGTTCATTGTGGTACTAGTAGGTGGAATGATTGGCTTATTCGCGAATGAACATTTTCGATTGATGATTACATTATATACACGTATACGTGGCTAAAATTGATAATTTTGATTGTAAACATGTGGATGTTTTGTAAAATATTCTACATCATTAAAAATATAAGAGATAACCGTCACTTTGCTAATCTGTTATTGTCAAGTGTTATCTCGTTTATTTTGTTATGTGTAACGTGTTTCGGTACAATTATTCAGCTAATTGTAGCAGATATTTTGGCGTATGCTGAGGTCGAAGGAATGCACCCTGCGGTGTATGAGTCGTTTTATATTTTCGATTCATTTCAGGCGGCAGCACTTACTATGATATTTCTCGAGCGCTTAAGAAATCTGATCAATAGGCCTAGCATAATTATTTTTATGGATCGTAACGTTAGATAACCATTTATTGAACATCGCTAAATTGTGAGAGTAATTTTTGAGGTATTTATTGTACTGAACACTTTACTTTTGTGTAAATGAACAAGAGTAAATTTTGAATGGGAACACTTTTGCCACGTAATATTTATTAAAATTAGACTGTCTTAAAATGCAATATTAAAAATAAATAATAATAAATCTTAGATAACGCTTTGTCTTTTTCATAATTAAATATACCACCAAGAAGATTTTTTAGTCACCGTCCAAATTTTTCTAGGCATTAGGTATCATCATGCAATAACAACATTTAAAAAAATAAATCGATACATAAATTTTCATATTGTTTTCTCGAAAGAATTATCCGCTCTTCATAAAACGTTACAACTTTGTGATGTGATATCTCAATATTTTTGTATTGAGTGATACTAAAAGAAAATACACGTATACAATGATTTTCGCCAAATATGAATATATCCGAATTTGGACGGTGACTAAAAAAACATCTTGTATAAGCCCTTGAAAGAGAGAGTCTCAGCATGAGGTCCTCGGTTCCTAAATTGTTATTGAGTGTCTCAGCAACAGCCACAGAGTCTGGATTTGTGCTCGGTTCATGGAAATAGGCTCGCAAGGCTCCTTTGGTCAATTAAACGCACTCGAAGTGTACCCACAAGGTCAGTCGAACAAATCACTTTACAAAATATATATTTTTCATAGTTTTATTGTGGGTGCAGTTGCAACCGGGTCCAGTTGACCAAATACTCATAAACATATAGTACTTAATGTAACTGGCGGAATGTGGGTGTACTATTAGGTATACCCCTGTCTTACCTTGCGCTGACTACAGTTTTTTAACGTATTTATTTATTATTATTATTATTAGCCATTTGTGTCCCACTGCAGGGCAAAGGCCTCCCTTCCCTCCTTCCACTTATCCCTATCCAGTGAAGTTGTTTGCCAATCCCTGCAAAAAGAGTCGAGTTCGTCTCGCCATCTTCTTCTGGGCCTGCCGCGTAGCCGTTTGCTGCTGTTTGGGACCCATTGTGTAAAATATTTAAAAAAAAAATGACAATGAGCTGAAGTGACTAATCCCTTCAGGTATGAATATTATTTTTTAGTAGAAACTAAATTCTACTAACAATACTTATACTACAAACTAAAATGCCGATGATGCCGTGATAGCTTTGTTAATTAAAAATCCAAGGTATGCTAAACCAGTATAGAGGGGTTATATTGAATAGTTTATAACATCATCATCATCTGCTTAGCCTTTCTTTTAGGGCTTGTTTGCAGTCTAACTGCATGAAGCTGAATACCAGTATTTGATATGAAACGACTGCCTATCTTACATATACCTCCACACCACAACCCAAGAACTGGGTAATACGATACCATTTGGTAAGACTGGTTGTCATTTTCTGGCTACTGACTCTGACTGTGACGACTGCCAAAGATCTGTACATGGCAGCTGGGACTTTACAGCTTAACGTGATTTTCGAGGCACGGAGGAAAATCGGTATGTAAATAACTAATGACTTAATGAGTCATCCATATCGTTTAATCCATACTCGGCCCCTCGACCCCTAAAAAAAGATTTATCCATCCACGGACCAATCTAGGCAAGGACGGCTTAACCGAAAGATCGACTTGAGTGGAAGTTATTGTTAAGTCACGAGTTCCTCGATTAGTTTATTTATAACGTTTCATAACAATGAACATTTCACTTGTTTCAAACTTTTTTCAGCGTGATTATTAAGTAGTCGGGCTTACCTTTTTGAACTTATTTTTTTTACTCAATCAGCACTTTCAGCCTTTTGACCTAACACACCTGTTAGATATTGTTTGGTCTAGTGCTCACAAGCGAGATCCTGGATTTCCTGGTCGGGAAAACTGTTTAATTGCCAGTAGCATTCACAAAGTCTGGATTTCTCGTGTACAGTTGATGGCAGTAGTCGCCCATTATTACATGGGACCAAAAAAAAAACTAAATGTGTGCTAGGACACATAGTAGAAGTAAAACTTCAAACGTGGAAAAACGAATCGCAACCGACAAGTGGAAAAACGAATCGCAACAAAATTTTAATTTTTACCCGACTGCGGCGAAGCCAAAAGGAAGGGTAATGATTTTGGCAGTCTATGTGTGTATGTATGTTTGTATGTTCCACCGTACCGCCTAGACCATTGAACGTATTATAATAAATGAGGTGTCAATAGATTCGTAATAAAAGCCGGGGTGACATGGGCTATATAAATTTTAACAATTATTTTTATGACGGAATTTAAATGTCAAATTCTATGCTCGATAAAAATTTAATTGAGATAATCTTAACATGTTTGGTATCAAATGAGAGGTCTTGGCGAGCACATTGCAAATATGTATATTTTATTATAGTTTTAGTCAACATACACGTTTAGAATGCGGTCAAAAAGTTCTCGCGGTCTAGTCTGCTATTTACTCGTACTATTTAAATAGCAAACCAACATTCAGTAGAATTTTATATCATGAAAGTAATATATTATAACGGATTTATTAAATAACACTAAAATAAAATTCTAAAACAAATAAGTTTAAAAACTAAAACCCGACTACCCGTCGCAGTCGCATGCCACCTTGCTACCGGCAACAGCAGCTGACTTCTGTATCAATGAAAACGCCATGAAGGAGCATTAAGTATCAGTCGCATGCGACTACGGCAGTCCTCTATAATATTTTTACTTATATTTAAATAGAAATATACAAATTCAATATATGAATATCAGACAAGAATTCTTGTTTTCTACTTTTAAGACCGCAGTTTGTAGTCGGGTTTTAGTTATTAAACTTATTTTTTAAGTTTTACGGGCAGGCTTTCAAATTTGACAAGTAGGTACATTAACAATCTTAACTGACTTTTATAGTTGTATGTGCCATTTGGCGAACCTCTGATCAGTTGTCCTGTCTGGGGACGCGTCTCGAGGGCCACATCAGATATCGTGAGTAAATAAAATAACGTCATACATTCCATTTTTGACTGACCTGTTGGTCTAGTGGTTAGTGACCCTAACTGCTATGCCGGAGGTCGTGGGTTCGATTCCCACCCAGGACAAATGTTTGTGTGATGAGCACGATCATTTGTTCTATGTCTGGGTGTAATTTATCTATAATATGTATGTATTTAGAAATTTATAAGTATGTTTATCAGTTGTCTAGTACCCATAACACAAGCTCTGCTTAGCTTGGGACTAGATGGCGTTGTGTGATAGTTGTGGAATATTATTATTATTATTATTATTTTTTAATTACATACTCATTCTGTACGTATTTTCAAGAATATTATACATACACGCAACCATAAAAGTTTTCTATATTTCCATTTTATACTCATTGCCAAATATGATTCCTAACAAATATCACAAATATTATAGTTATAGCGGTCGCTTGAAGTAATTTTACAATATTATATTGTAAAGAATATCTCGTACACCGTATCCGTTTATTCTAGCATACCTCCGCGCGTTAAGATATCCGCTGTCATAATTGTAAAAACACTCAATTGTAATACACTGAATTGCCATTCGTTAAAAATAGAATAGAATAGAATAGTAATACACTGAAAAAATAAAATGTTATGTATAAATGTTATGTTAAAATGTTTGAGATAACATAATATGCTGTTATAGTATCGGTGAAGTGGCTCTTATCTTTATTGTTTATAATGATGTGAAATATTCTACAGAACGCCAAGATGTTGACTACCAAAATGACGTGTTTAAACCACGTGTACGTCACAAAGTATAAATTATCAAAAAGGTTCAGTGATAAGACCTAACGCTCCTATTGGCACCATCAGGACTCAAACCACAAAGGACAGAAATACAAAGTTACCTTTTTCGTGCACAACCACTGAAATCACTGTGTTGCATAAAATTTTCGTGTAGATGGACATCCAACATAGATACACAGCGTCTGAATACAAGAACAGTGATGTCAATATTAAATTAATTATAGTCCCTTTATCAGACGAAAAATATAAGAGGAAATCTAGTATTGTATTCATCAATCCTTCTGCTGTCAGCTGTATCATGACCTTCTGGTCTATCTTCCTTATCTTTGGTAGGCACTTGAAGAGCATCAGTTGGAGTATGAAGCAGCCTGCAGACAGAACTAACCCAGAGATCACTACGTGTTTCACTACTCTCGTTTCAATTTCAATTAAATCAGTTATGGTTTCGGCTAACATTATTACGAATTGTGTGGTGCCTGTGGTGTTTACAAAACGACTGTCGTTGGTCGGAATATAGGTTTTCCTGTTTTTATGATTACGCGATTACAGACTTTTAGAGCTTACATTAGGCATACCTAGGTATTTGCGTCAGAGTCGCACGTTTATGGTCAAAGCCAGCAAGCATCAATGAATAAAATTCTATAATTTAACATTTATTTTCCTCACTCTTGATTATGTATTATTAGGTAGGTACTTATTGTATTTAACTCAGACCACCACCACAGACGGTTTTGCAAACGAGAAACAATGAATATAAAGATTTAAAAAAAGTAAAGATATTATTTATGACTTCCAAAAAGCACTAAAACGCCTACAATTTAAAATAACTTTAAAACAGTAATAAAACGTACTATAAGTCACCGACTTCCGAAGGAAAAATTATTAAAAAAAAAATTGAGTTTGCTTATAAGTCGGTTTAAATTAAAGTAACAGCCACGGAGCCTAGGTTTACGGATTTTTTTATATGCTCGGTTGATGGCAATAGACTGGCCCATTATTACAACGGGCTAAAACATAACTGGCGAAATGTGGGTGTAGATAGTACAATAGGGGATCTGACAAAAAAAAACTAATTAGTCCGTCAGATAGATTTCAAAAAAATATTGAACCTAAAATATTAAGACGATACAGTGCTTCGAAAACTCGTGAACTCCTCAAAAACGTCACATGTCAGTTCATTTTTTACCTACAAATGACGTCACAACCCCCCACTCATGATGTTTTAGGCGTTTCATCTCAGTAAATTTTTATTAATTTGTTAAAACAAAAAACAAGTATCCAATATTTTTCGATAATCTAACTGACAGACTAATTAGAATCATATTTTTGTGACCCAGTCCGATACCATATTGGGTACACCTCTGCTTAAATCTTCGGGGGCTACAGGCGTGCTGTTATTTATGTATGTTAAACTGACACTAGGCAACTAACGCAACTGGTTAATTTTATTTTAACATTAAACTGTACTGCTTAAACTGTAGTTTAATGTTTTTTTTTCATTATATTCCACCACCTCCCATTACTACAAAAGCTAGTGGTAACTCCACACGGCTATCGGGTCTAAAACTATACCTATCTTTGAAGCTGGAACATTCACAAAATTAAAATCTGTTGAAGGGTTTTGGAGCTTAGCGTGTACTAGCGCCAATATGTAAATATACGCAGCCAGTGGCGCATGGCGTGTTTACTGCCTAGGGCAGTAAACAATGCTGCTAGCCTCTAGGGCACTCGGATTGTAGCACTCATAACATCATTAAGAGTAGCAGGGAGTAAGGGCAAGCCAGGTGTTTAAACATAAATATTGTGCTAATGTGTTAATCCAGGTTATAAACTATCTGTGTACCAAATTTTATTCAAACCCGTTCAGTAGTTTTTGCCTGAAAGAGTAACAAACATCCATCCATCCATACTTACAATCTTACCTGTTTATAATGTTAGTAGGATTAGTACCACTACTACACGCAGATCACCTACTAAGCATATTGATTATAGTTTTATGTCTTTGTAACATGGTATTCTGGAAGCCGAAAAAGTAATAATGGTACTACGAAATAGGTTTTATCACAAAGTAAAAACCGTTTCGGTCTGCTTTTGAATTTTGCCAAGTGTATAGAAATTAGTGTTCTCAAAAGTAATATCCTGCAGGTACAGTTCCAGCTTTGTCCCATACTGCAATAATATAAAATTAATATTGTTTAACAGATGGTAGGCCCTGAATGAAATAAACTGTCGTACCTGTCGTTCTTTGTCGAGAAACATGGAGAACAAGAGAAATAATAAAATATAATACGCAATATTTAAACGTATTATCTTTTACCAAGAGGTGTTTGTTTAAGTATTACTGTCTTCATGAAACGCTCCACGCGTCTGTCAGACGTCCAGTTAACATAAAAGGCATGAAGCCTCATAAATACGTATACCGTATAAATATTGATTCCTGCATAAATTATTGTTATAATAGAAGAAAGGTATTATTATGTCTTCAATAAACTGAGCCACAGCATTGTATTCAAGGTCCATTTCATATTTTTTGTGGGTGTCCGAATTTTTGCTACGCATAAACTTTGTACTACCTACGTGCACGGTTCGTGGGGCTTTCGGGACCGGGGCCGCGGTCCAGGATTCCCCCTATAATAATAATAATTATGTTGACCGTACTTTTAAATGGCATAAGTTTGTTTATTTTATTTGTGGTCCCGAGATACTACTCCAAATTAATTATTATATTAAACGTGGAATCCGGGACCGCGGTCCCGGTCTTGAAAGCCACACGACCCACATGCACTTTATTAAAAAGTATTATTACATTTGTGTATGGACTTGGACACTAATGAACAATATACGCATCTCTTTAATTGCCTGAGTATGATTACTACAATTTACGGTTGAAACGATATAAATAAACAAAATGTTACATACTTAACTAGTTTACTGCGACGTTTATAAATACACAAACGATTTTTTTTATGATTTTTATTGACCGAATCTCATGTGAATCTGCATATTATTCAAATGAGTCAAACGAGTAAACAAGTGAGGAAGCTAAAGTCGTTGGAGCTCTATGTGCCGATTATATTGTAATTTGAAATAGACGGCTTCCAGTTTTCTATTAATAATCGTATTAGGAAAACAAGATTAACCTTTAATCTAGTATTTATTTGATACTAGCTTGTGCTAGCGGCTTCGCCCGCGTTGAGTTCGATAATTGTCCCACGGGATAAGATGTATCCTATGTGTTAATCCAGGTTATAAACTATCTGTGTTCTAAATTTCATTCACATGCGTTCAGTAGTTTTTGCGTGAAAGAGTAACAAACATCCATCCATACATACATCCTCACAACTTTCATATAAACACATAATAAATTTATAATATTAGTACGATCAGCGAGGTCGACGCGACGTTACTAACTACTATTTTCTCCACGAAAACTGTTCTTTTTCAATTATTGTTGACATTCTAAAAAAGAGGATATCAATAGCCCGTTTCATTTACTTTAAAAAACTTGTCGAATTAGTCTGGTAGTTCTCTAATCACGGCCGAATCTTAGCTGCAGAAAGAAAAGAAAATTAGGATAAGGAGGAGAAAGTGGTTTCTCAAGAGGCATTATTCAGGAAGAAAATGGTGAATAGATTTGTATTTGGAGAATCGCACTCTCTATTCCTTCTTAACACCAGATTCCACAAAGTAAATAACTTGACACTAAATGAAAGTAAAATTGCATAAATTCTAATATTTGCCGAGGCAAAATGCAGTTCTACATATAAAAACTGTTGGCAAGCAAAACTTTTATTTTATCTTGTTAGTACAGAAAAAGCTTTTACGATTGCATTTAATTAAGAACTTACTTAGCTTAATCATTTGTGACTGAAGTTGGATAAGCTTAAGTAAGTAGGAACTATAGTTTTTTTAACCTATACACCGTGACTTTTTGGTGGTCAGCCCACTTCATCTATCCAAGGAGTAGAAAATGATCATAAAAAAAAAATAGATTTGAATAATTATAGAAAAAAAAAACATTATTATTACGCGTAACGTAGAACAGTTAGAAACACCCTGTTGCGAGCGCAGTCTGCAGGGCTATTGCGTATCTTTTAAATGACAGTGGCTATCATTTAGTGTCTATCAATTAACTGTGAAATGCTTACATTTTGTACTAAACCATAACCAATTTGACAGTTAATCCATGGACAATGTGATAGCCACCGACATTTAAAAGATACGCAAAAGCCCTGCTGACCCTTGTGACAATGTAGCGGCGCGCGGTGGCGCCGCTCCATAGATTTCCCGTTTCTAACTACCGTCATGCATCATAATAATGAGAAAAAAATTGTATTTCTAATTCTCATATATATCATTTTTTTATAAACGTTTTCTAGTCCTTGGAAATATGAAGTGGGCTGCCGTTGTAAGACGACTAAAAACTCGCGGTGTATTATAGCTAATTTCTGTCGATTTCAGTCAACAAAGCTGTATAATTAATGAGTAATTTCAACATATAAAGCAGTTAAGTAAATATTAAACACATAACGCTTTAATGGGTTATGGCGAAGCAGAACAGCTACACAAAGTTTTGGATACATTATAGTCGTTATAAATTTCCTTAATGATGTGCTTATTCTTTAACGAGGAACTCATAATAACATGTCTTTGTACTTTATTCTTAATGGTTTTAGTCGTTATTCTTCCCTGTTATGCAATAAGGTGATGTTGTGAGATTGTTTCACATCCAAAGTTAGAAGATATTACAAAAGATGGAGATATTTAGAAGTCAACTATCATCATCAACATTCACAGCCCGACTTCACCCACTGCTTGGTGAAGATAGGCCTCTCCTTGCTTGTGACAACCTCCACGTTCTTATACCAGCAAACAAAACCAAACTCATCTGCCCATCTCGCCGCCGGCCGACCAAGACTTTTCTTTCCATTTCTTGGACGCCACTCTGTTTTACTCCACCTAGCTGATGCTCCACGCCTTGCTAATTGTCCTGCTCAACTCCATTTCAGTTCCATAACGCGATTTGCAATATAAAAGACCATTGACTCTCCGTCTCCGACCGTCTCCGGATTTCAACATTTGTTACTCGGTCTAGTAGTTCATAGTTCTCGTTCGTCGGTTCGTTGGTGGAATGTTGAAGTATTTCTGAGAAAAACATTATAAGTAATTTAACACAAAATAAAAATCTAATATTAAATATCAACTAGTAAAGTCGTCATCATTGACACTCCAGTGAACTTCTAGCCAATACCTGCTATAAGTAATGAAACTGTCATTCCAATATCGGTGGTCAAAGAAATGTTTGAAATGATTTTGCTTTTAAAGATCTATCTATTATAGCAATCTGAACCTAAAGGTTAAGATATGAACAGATTTCGATAAAATTTAAACTACTCTACTTAAACTTACACTATGTTGGTTTTGGTCGTGGTGGTATGAAATTTCTAACGCCTAACGCCGGGCGAAACTATGTTTAAAAGCTAGACTTAGATCATTACGAAGCAGTAGGACACTAGTACGGTAATAAAGGTATTACAACTACCCTCTACAAAAAATACGTAAATCGTACACAATCAATGAACGAACGAAAATGTTTGTATCTCAATGCATTTTGTGATAACGGCGACCGAATGAAATACTGATTTAATAATGTTCACAAAGTTATCGGTTTTTTATCAGCCGTAGGACGTGAGGCTATCTTATTTTTTCAGGTATTTTCACGGAATTTAATTTTATTGTTCGAACATCACACCGCGCAGTGTTGAAACGAAAGTCCATTTGCATATTCAAATACGTCGTTTAAAAACACTTTTTCATCAGAATATACGTCCATGGGACTATAGATATAGAGCGCTCATGCGTTTGTGTCCGACTGTCCGTACAGTCGCGAGCAGCTGTCATTTGTCGTTTATTGGACAACCTTTATCCTTCAACCGACGAACGTGTCTAAACCGACATATTCGATACACGATAAGCTTGGTTTTGTTCGTCGACGAAGCGATCATTTTCCGACAGGTGTTAAACTGAACTCTTTGAGATCAAATGGATGGAAAATTGGAAGGAACTGTTGCTAATTTGTTCGACTAGATCTAGTTGAAATATTATTTTGAATTCTGCCTTTGTCAAACAGATAACAATAGAATTTCAATTAAAAGATAAACACCTTAACTCAAGTATCACATGTTAATCTAAAAAAGCAGTCTTTTTAATTTTATTGTGTATTCTAAAAACAGTCTCTTCAATTTCAACTTTATTGTGTTGAGTATGTTACTCTTAAATCCGATCGATAAAGCAAATATAATAGAAAGCCTTTCAGACGGCTATTGAAATTGAAATCCTAAATACATTGTGAGTTCATAAAAAATAACATAATTTCATTCTTAGAAGTAGCACTAGATTTGATGAAACTAGATTGTGAAAGAACTCGTCTAAACTTATCTTGATGAAATCAAATCAAGTCTCTTTAAAACAAATTTATTCGGCCTAGAAAAGGAGAAATAAGTGATGTGGTATTATAATATTTGTTTAAAACATAACTCGCGTGTCCCTCTTTGCCTGGTCTCTCACACTTGGACCTTTCCGGCATGAGTATATTTACCGGCTAATGCTAATTGAATGCTAATGCTTTGCTATGTTTCATATTAATATATGTAATATAGCTACGTCTGTGACGGGCTTGAGTCATTTGAAGTTAGTTCTTCATTTGTCAAATAGATTGCGCTGTGGTACTTTTTGTAGTGCCGCTACAGTGTCATCTAAATTTTTCAATACATGTGACATATATGTATGTGTCTTTTACAATTATTTCCACAAACACATTCAAACAGCACCAGTATTGTACTGTTTTTATACACATTAAAGGTCTAACAAAACACCAATTTGCTCCGAGATACCAAGTGCTTCTGTATAACGATGCAAACAATGTAAACGCGGAGCTATTTACACTTTCAACCCAAAACAAGGACCGAACTAGCCAACATAAATAGCTCGTAATTCCTTTACGCAACTGTCCTACAGTTACAAAAACTTTATAGTACAAAAATTTCAGAAATTTTCATCCAAAACTGGACTGAAAAGTTTTTGCTTGTTCACTGAACAATTTCAATGTTTATACGTTTCATTTAACACAACAAGACATTACGACTGTTGTCTGTACGTTAACATTTTAAAATCCGGAATGATTAACATAATGAGATCAAAACTAAAAAAACCTTAACAAAAAGGTTAAAATAACCCGCCAGGGACAGGAAGATTATCCGTTGAGAAGTTTAAACGGGGTATTTTTTGGATTTTAATAACCACATACTGACGTTTGATATTTTACATATAGGTATAGCGAATACCATAATCAAATTTTAAATATACCTAGTGACCACGATGTTATGCTAGAGCAAGGCTGCTCTGCTATAGCTCTATCACGCTTTCGACATGTTTAAAGAGAGTGTGAGAAAGAGAAGGGTGCTATCACGCTCTCTCTCTCTCTGTCTCTCTCTTTAAACATGTCGAAAACATGTGTAAAGAGAGAGAGAGAGAGAGAGAGATGAGAGGGAGAGTGCGCTATCACGCTTTCGACATGTTTAAAGAGAGAGAGAGAGAGATGAGAAGGAGAGTGCTCTATCAGGCTTTCGACATGTTTAAAGAGAGAGAAAGAGAGAGAGAGAGATGAGAAGGAGAGTGCTCTATCACGCTTTCGACATGTTTAAAGAGAGAGAGATGAGAAGGAGATTGCTCTATCACGCTTTCGACATGTTTAAAGAGAGAGAGAGAGAGAGAGAGAGAGAGATGAGAAGGAGAGTGCTCTATCACGCTTTCGACATGTTTAAAGAGAGAGAGAGAGAGAGATGAGAAAGAGAGTGCTCTATCACGCTTTCGACATGTTTAAAGAGAGAGAGAGAGAGAGATTTCTGTCACGCTTTCGACATGTTTAAAGAGAGAGAGAGAGAGAGATGAGAAAGAGAGTGCTGTATCACGCTTTCGACATGTTTAAAGAGAGAGAGAGAGAGATGAGAAGGAGAGTGCTCTATCACGCTTTAGACATGTTTAAAGAGAGAGAGAGAGAGAGAGAGAGAGATGAGAAGAAGAGTGCTCTATCACGCTTTAGACATGTTTAAAGAGAGAGAGAGAGAGAGAGAGAGAGAGAGATGAGAAGAAGAGTGCTCTATCACGCCTTCGACATGTTTAAAGATCTTTCTTTAAACATGTCGAAGGCGTGATAGAGCACTCTCTCTTGAGAGAGAGAGAGAGAGAGAGAGATGAGAAGGAGAGTGCTCTATCACGCTTTCGACATGTTTAAAGAGAGAGAGAGATGAGAGGGAGAGTAATTATTATTCATGCGTATTTTACAACTATAAGATGGACGAGTAAACGCAGAAGAAGGCATAACGGCTTCAATGTTTGTTATCTTATATGCTCTTTATTATGGGTTGTCTCTACCGATTATAAAATTAGATATAATTATAAGAAAATAAACTCCAAAAACTAAACAAAAATCGCCAAGTTAGATAGATAGTAGAGAGTTAGATAGATAGTTCTACAGCAATAATTATTAGTTACAGTCTCTAACGTATTAGCGGTACAACGATAGGACGGTTGGCGCACTGACGAATCAATTGGCTGCCGCACTGAGTGTTGCGGGTTCCATTCCCGCACGTGATAATTAAATTATTCCAATGGCCAACAGTGTTTTTCTGAGTCTAGCTGATTGTGATTGTGAGTTTAAATGAATATAAACGGACGTTACACGAGAAATTTCTAGTGAGGGAAAACGATTACGTATGTGAAAAATAATATGTGAAATTGACATGACAACACAAAGCCTGATTACTGTTATATCATTTGAAACAGCTGTGTATGGTATTATCGAGTTAGATTAATGACAAGACACTATTTATAAATAGGTATCTACTTATCGAATAAAACAAAATGATGATAATATATCTGAAGTAAAAACAACTGTTTGGTGAAATATGAATCAGTTTTCCTATCGTTTTTGAGTGTCTACTTACATGTATCTTTTATAATATGTAATGTATGTATCTTTTTGTTGTATTGTGGCGACAGCGCCATCTATCGCAACGGATGCGAACTAACAATTAGCAAGTCCTGCATCGCGCTATCAAAGTTATCCGCCACATTAGCCTATATAGAAAATCCCGACTTACATAATAATATGTCGGGCAGTTAGCCCACCAGACACAACACCCGTCTGGTCGGAGGATCTTCCCTTTTCTATGGGGGATGAGGAACTTTACACCCTGTTCTTCACACCCCCCAAAGTATCAATATTGGGTATTGATACCTACACGTGTCAAAACTTGTCGATACCAGTCAGTTGATGGGTAACACTCAATGATATATTAAAACTATAGATACGTTGTCCGCCCTCAAAAATGGCAACATGAAATGAAGCCAATTAGCCACTTCGCGCTTAGTTACGCACCAACCTCTCCCGCGACGCCACGTTTGTTCTTAATTTAAATCGTGTGTGTAAACCTGCGCAAAACATAAAAAAAAACATGCCGTCGTGTGATTTCTTACGATGTACAAATTATACTCCAAAAGTTATAGATAAAAATGTGTCATTTCATGCGTAAGTTCACAAAACTACATATTTTTATTTTATTTTGTTCGACGCCGCCGTGTAATGGCGGCCGGCGCATGAAGTTATGTTAGCTACGTCACTCACGCGCTCGACCAATGAGCAAGTAATTAGACTATTACTTATCCTGTGACGTAACTGAAGATGTATATTTATCTCTCTCTAGCAACAGGCATCCCGCTGTACGGTGTCATATTTTCTTTCCCTTTCTTTACGCGTATATGTAGTTATCTAATATTTTCGCCGTTTTTAAGCCCCGCGATGTTAGTACGTGACGTGTCTATATCATTGGTAACATTTCATTACATACCGAGACCTGTCTGTGACTATCTGTAACCTTTCAGGAATTACAAGCGTGATGTTTTATTATTTATCAGATTATAATGGCCAAACTTCGCACAAGAGAAGGAGAAAAGGACGGTATTTGCCCAGCAGACTCACATATGTTAAAGAATACGGAAGACGGCACGGTTGGTGCAGTAACTGAGCGATTGGACTGCTGCGCTGCGTGTCGCGGGTTCGATCCCCACACGGAACAAATATTTATATGGCCTACAAATAGTTGTTTCGGGCCTGGGTGTATTTGTGTATGTGAGATTAAATAACAAAACATAAATGCAGTTTTTTCAAGTTGTAATAATTATAGGTATAACGATTTCATAAGGAAATTAGTCTCCACAATAAAATACAGCTGCGTATCGACAATTTAATTACTACAATCTTCCGATAGATAGGAGTTATCTTTTGATAAAAATCAAAAATATACCCAAAATTAACACATGACTTACTACATTAGGTAATAATTTAATGCGTCTTTATTAATCTGTTTTAATAATAAAAAGAAAATTTTATGTAGTTCTAGGTACATATGTGTGATAACATTAAGGTTAACAATAATAAAGACAATTTTACAGAAAGATAATACTAATAAAAACTTTAACGACATCTAGATATACTACTGTAAGTAGGTAGTTATGATAAGTGAAAAAAAAACTTAAACTACTAGCGCAAGGTCAATGCTCCAAGTAGCTCGCGAAATTCGAATTTTCTTACGTTTTTTGCAATTTGCTGGTCAGTGTCAGATTGTATATTAAGTATAATAGGATTCGCGACCGTAACAAATGTGACTTTAATAATGATTAAAATCACCAATACAACCCTTTCAGTTCATATTATTTCCCTGAATGCCTTTTTCATCAAATAGTCATTCAAGGAAGTAATATGAAATTCCGTGATTAGGAGTCTCGTGCATTCGTTGTAGCGTTGTGCGTCGCTGCGTGCTTTCGTGCTCGCAGTGCTCGTTGTTGCGGGCTTTTGGCGGCATGTGGTTTGGCGTGGTGGCTTTCGGAATGACGTATTGCACTCGTAGTTTTGTTTTTATGCATTGTTCTTCTGACATTATAAAGGTTAAATTGAAATAAATGCGAATGGTTGAGTTGAATTTGAGTTTGGTACATTTTTTAGCAGGAAGTGACGTCACCAGCCCCCACCCACGATCGTATCGTGACACGTATTATTTTCGTAAATTCTTATTATTTTGGTAAAACAAAAAACACGTATCCAATATTTTTCGATAATCTAACAGACGGGACTAAACAGAATCATATTTTTTTACATCCCTATTACCAGCGGGTCTAAAATGGCCGCTTTTGTCAGAATCCACGCAGAATCTTAGTATGAATCACGTTAAAATTTCAAATTCTTAAAATTGACTTAATGTCTATAACTATAAAGCCCATTTTAAGAATTTTAAATTTTTAACATGATTCATATTACGATTCTGCTAAAGCGGCCATTTTAGACACCCTGTACAGAATTATCGTAGATTTTGTGACGTCAATCGAATTACGGGTCTACGGCGTAGGCCGTAGCAATATCTCGTAATCAGTTTAAAGTAATTACCGTAGACCGTAGCACGACGATGCAGCGAGGCCGTAGTAATAGTGCAGCGATATTAAATTCATGTCCCGGCTTGAACAATAAGTTTGTCGGCTTTTGTATGGCCGCGCCAATTTCATGCAAGAACTTTGTTTCCAAGATTAATTGCAATAAGAAGTAAGAAAGGTCATTGTACTAAGTGATTCAAGATACATCGTTTAATAAAACAGTGTGGCAAGTATTAAATATCATATGATTACAATTTTCTGAAATATGGTGTAGAGACGTCATGACGTATCATGCGAAGAATCATTAAAAAAATGTGATGGCCCATTTCAAAATGGTTTACTTACCAAATCTGATAATCAGGTGTTGATAATACCATCTAGCCGATTTCGGCCACTGTATTCGATGGTATTTATAGGGCGTTTGTCGAGAGTTTTGGTGTGCTGCTCTGTCGTATGATCTCAAGTAACTTGCAAATACGGAAATTTCCTGACTAAAAAACATATGATTCTGTTTAGTCCGTCTGTTAGATTATCTAAAAATATTGGATACCTACGTTTTTTTTGTTTGTAATTAATAAAGATTGACAAATATAAAACGTGTCAAAGATCATGAGTGACGGCTTGTGACGTCAGTTTCTGGTAAAAAATGTACCAAACTGTGAAGTCATACGACTTTTCTAAGCACAGTATCGTCTAAAAAAAATGATTCCGTAAAAAAGGAAAAAATATTATTATGTTTCCAATATTTTTTGGAAATCTATCTGATGGACTTATTAGACTTTTTTGTCAACTACCTTATTTTATGCCCTTTGATGGTTTGGTAATGAATTTTATAATCCCAATGTAATTTAAAATAAAACTATATATGTAAGCATGTTATCTTTAGAGTTTATTTTGAAACAGCATAAAAATAAACTGTTTCAACTTAACCGTGAAAAATTATCAGTTTTGATATTAATCATGTATTTTCGAGTTAGGTCAGGTGTGATGATCTTGTTTATTGTCTATGGGTGTAATAGTGGCTCTGGATAAGCCAATAAAAGATTATAGAGGCGTGGTAACAAGACTGCATTATGTCTAATCATGATTTAATATTCTCATACCTTTTTCATGAAATTAGCGATAGGTAGGTACTTACTGAAAAATGGAAAAAGATAAATACGAGCGTACGCAAATCGTGTGATAATTGTTCCAATTTAAAGAACACCGAAAATATACCTCCGTACTTACTAGCTAAACAATAGGGTAGTTAACAAAATAAACTAATTAGTCTGACAGATAGATTTTCAAAAAATATTGGACACGTATTTTTTCTTTTTTCACGTACTAAACAAACAGTGCTTTGAAAACTCGTGTGACGTCATATTCTTAGACATTAGTATGGCATTTTTAATCGGTCAGTGAGGTCACAAACCCTGACTCAAATCTTTGACGCGTTTTGTCTTCGTCAATTTTTATTGATTTGATAAAACAAAAAAATACGTATCCAAAACTTTTCGATAATCGAACCGAATCGAATCAGAACAGACTAATTAGAACCACATTTTTTTAGTCAGTAAACATCCCTATCGGCTACATTATCATCAAGAGCCTGCATTTATTATCGCTCAGTAAGTATTACCTTTATTACCTATTGGGGTAAAAAAAAAGTAAATTTTCGTATCGCTTAAAAATGACAACACAATAATAATTAAACAACAAGCGATTAAAAATCTCGCGTGTATTTTGAGTGCGGCAACAATGATTTTATCGAGGTATTGTTACAATTGTGAATAAGGTGGAAGACGTCACGAATACCTATCATAATAACAGAGGGTTGGGAGGGGGAGTTCCCAAAACTTTGCGCCGAAACTTCTTTGTTAAACTTACAAGTTGAGGTGCGGGGGGGCGGCTTAGGGGGGTGAATAGTCTCTTAGAAATGCTTTGTTCTAGGATTCGCCGGTGTTCTGATCCCACGTAGAGAAACTGTAGATGAACTATGATGAATTCTGATATCGATGCGCTGCACACGCGAAGTTACCTGCTCTGTTATGGTTGATTTACCTATTTAACTTTGGTTTATTTTTAATGCAAGTGCCTAATAGTTATGACGGTACAGCTATAGGGGAGCCTATACTACAAGACCGTCACTAATCTCTGATAAAGAACCGTGCTGTAGACTATTCAAGTCTCTACCTGACTTTTGGATAAAGTAGTAAACTTGATTCATAAATGTATGTACAAGAAAAGACATGTGCAAGATGGTAACAACATTATTAGGTAAAGTAAGACTTGTTTACAAGAAAACGTCCAGAAATATTATTACTTGTAACTAATAAAAAAGTAGTTAAAAAACTAAAAAACCCGACTGAAAAAACTGAAAAGCAAAAAACAAGTACATTTTAAATTAAACAAAACTTGGAAGCAGGCGAATGTGTATGTTTTGAGCATTTCAGTTTTTGAAAAAAAAAAAAAAAGTTATAATGTTTTGGTCGCGTAAAATTCTTCGCAGATGATTTAACTTTTATGTTTGTTTATAGGTTTTGTGACTTTGAATTTCTTTTAAACATATAAGTGTCGTATATTTTTGTAATCTCCTTTTAAAACCCATCACATTGATACCTTGCTCGATGGTAATAGTCTTTTTTTTAAATCCGCGTTATTCAAATCCCTTCATACGTTTAGGAGTTATGAGGGAACAAAGAAAAAGTCATATTTACACACATACGCCAAACACATAACCCTCCTTTTGGGCTTCGCCGCAGTTGGGTAATCCCCTAAAGTTACAATACAAGAAATTAAATAATAATAATATAATTGTACTAAATTTAAAATAACAAGAAAACAAAAAAAAAATGAACAAACAAAATTAATAAGACTTTTCTACAATACTAATTAATATGTCAACAATTAAAAATATGTAATAAAATATTCCAAAATAATAAAACAATGGTGCCATTATAAATTAACCAACACAAAAAGCTTATCTGATTTGTTTATTAACTTGTAAAAAAATCCTCTAGGAACTCGTTAATATTATTATAAAGGGTGTAAAAGTACCAAGCCGAGAGAAACTTGTTCTCAATGTCATGGCGATAATTTTTTTGTTCTAGACCATGCCTGGGAAACCTTTAGTTAGTTTGGGGTCAAAGTTCCAAATTTTTCACAGCTATTTTTAATACTAGTTTTTCAGGTATTAACTTTATTTAAATTACCTCCATGCCCTTTCTGTTCAAAGCAAATATTAGCACAATGTTTAAACAGTGCTACATTGAGTTTTACCGTAAAATGTGTTTATTTCCCCCAAAATAAGTTTTTGCGTAGAGATACTTAGTTTGATATACATAATTTTTGGTTGACGACTTCGTGAAGGATACGTTTACACGGAAAACGAACCCTTCAACCACCACTGGGGCCACCACCACTGGGTCACCGCTGCTCTTAGCTAACATTAATTTGTTAAAATTTGTTGAATAATGGAAAAATAATGAAACTGAGTGTGTCTTTGTAATGAGTAAATAATTCGGTTGAGTGCGAGAAATGACGAGAGTAAAGTTTTCGTAGACAAGTGCCAACAGCAAGCCGCATGTGAGTTCGTTTGTTCTAGAAAGTTTCTCTCAACTGCATTATAATGTTCACAGCTCCTCATGCCCGTCCACTGTTTGTGTTGCTCTATGAGTTTTGGTACCTAATTATTTCAATAATATGGGAACAAATTTTTTGAGTATTTTCAAGCATACCTTGGCACTTTGATCGTGCATGAATTTTAATACGATGTTTACTGATTACGTATTTATACAAATAATTGCAGAGTGCAGGGCCTGCAGTCTGTACAAAGATAGCGATCGCTTTACGACAAAATTCGGTCGCAAAGCTATAACGATGCGGATTTAAGTTGGTAGCTAATACCGGCGGGTCGCGTCCGGCTCACGTCCACCTTAAATCCGCATCGTTATAGCTTTGCGACCGAATTTTGTCGTAAAGCGATCGCTATCTTTGTACAGACTGCAGGCCAGAAGTCGAACACGCAAACTATCGCCAGCAATCGACTATTCAGTCGTCATCAGCCTATAATGTTCCCACTGCAGGGACTCAGGCCTCCTCTCTCTGTTTACACAAAGTAATGCGCCTGACTGGATTCGAACCCACGACTCACAGTTCGTAAGTCGAGGCCGCCACCACTGGGCCACCACTGCTCCATCTATTCAGTGTGTTTGAATAAATTATTCAGTTATTAAATATTTCTGCAATAATTTATAGAACTCGTAACATGATATTATAACTGTCGGGGTTGCGGGTTGTTTGAAAGAGATACCGCGGCCTCGACATAAAGGGCTAAGAAGGAACATGGATGGTATTTAGTCAGTAGAAGTCTGACACTCCCATACCACTCTGCCTAGAGCGGGAGCAGTCATTTGATGAATACTCACGCTCCAAAAAAAAAAATATTATTAGTCACATCCCACAATTGGGCTTAGCTGCGGTCATTGATATTCACACGACAGCACAAAGCTTAACTTGCTCGCAAGCAGAGATTAAAATTCAGATTTCAGTTGTGTTCTCCGCATCATTAATGAAGTTCATTCTAACATAATACGAAACACGTCATCCGTCAATTTTGTTAATTATAAAAGGTTTTTGCAAAATTTTAAGTAGATTGGACCAAGGAATCACGTTGTCCCATACAAACTTTGCCCCTCTTTTTCACCCTCTTAGGGGTAGAATTTCGGAAAATCCTTTCTTATCGGATGCTTACGTCATACAAAGAACACACCCTCCAAGTTTCAAGTGTCTACGATCAGCGGTTTAGCCCTTGCCTTAGCCGCAAAAGTCTGAAGGCCTACACAATAACCGGTGAGAAAACAAGGCACGATGTCAATTCCTTAGTAGAAGTGGTGTCAAGTAGTGAAGACTTGGGAAGGACCTTCAAATTATAATAAAAATTGTTATATATTTTTAAGAAATCAAACAATTTAACAAAATAATTGATATGGTGGAACAAAATGAATAACGTAATAAACAAATTAAAAATCCTAATAAAACCATTTTCGACTTCTACGCAGACGAAGTCGCGGGCAAAAGCTACGAGTAGTAGACTAATAAAAAACCATGATGATTAGTGAAGTGTCAATTGCTCTGGAAGCATTTCTTTGTTGACAGCATTGCGTTAGCTTTTCGGTTAAGTTATCTCATCGTTATTTGATTGTTCGTTCGTTAGCTATCTTGGCCAGAGGTTAAGCGTTGACATACAACATGACAACGCCGTCAGTCTCTAGGGCACATTACGAGCTGACTGCGGTGAGGACGAGTTTTATCTGTTTTTGTTTGTTCCAAATGTTTACTTTTGAAAACATTTTAAGATCCTTGATTTATTTGAAAATCTCATAGGCATACTTTCTGTTCGGACGCGGTTGTTTTTACATATCGACCGTGAAGTGTCAATATATAATAACTAAAATTTTTGGGTTTTTTGTACTTAAAATAGGGTGATACAACATGGTCTTTATATTTCACAAAGAATTATTGCAATTAGGCGTCAATATATTTTCGTACTTACCTACGTATTTTCTCCAGATGTATATTTAATAAACACATAAATCTCTTGTTATTAGTACCAATATTACGTGAGTACGTAATGTGAGCCACCGCGAGCTGCCAGTAAAACGTAGTCTGCGGTTATGACGCATTAACGTCGATAGCAATAATACATGCTACATTGTTTCGTATTATAATATTTATAACTTTTACCTGAGAAATAATCAATGAACGAGCTTTTACGTTGTTAAGTTGTATCTACAGCAAGTGTGGTTTTTAGGTACTCTTACGGAAAATTAACTTCCGAGATGCGCGTCTTAAATCCGTTATAAGATGAAAGCACCATGGTAAACTGTTTTTTGTTTTGTGCTTTCGCATTTTGCAGCTCATTGTCAGGCTGTTTGTTGAACCAAATAAGATTCGCGACGTTGATCTTAGCAGTATAGTAAATTATAATCATTAAAATCATAAATACAACCCTCTCAGTTCATTTAATAGGTGATCGGAACGAGTCAAAAAATATGATTCTAATTAGTCCGTCAGTTAGATTATCGACAAATATTGGATACGTGTTTTTTGTTTTATCAAATTAATAAAAAGTGACGAAGATAAAACGCGTCGAAGATCATGAGTGGGGAGGTTGTGATGTCATTTGTAGGTAAAAAAGGTACCTACTGACATGTGACGTTTTCGAGGCGTTCACGAGTTTTCGAAGCATTGTATCACCTTCATATTTTGATTATATGAAAAAAAAAATTTACGTGTTCAATATTTTTTGGAAATCTTGTGTAGCTTGGAATACCTGGCACCAATACACGTCCTGTTGCCCATGCCGAATGGCATGTAGATGTCATCATTAACTTCCCTGTCCTTAGCAAATCGCTCCGGATCAAACACCTCCGGGTTCGAATAGATTTGTGGGTCATTATGGATAGCATAAATTGGAGTGTATATATTTGTTCCTTTTGCTACTTTCACATTGCGAACAGGTAGCACTGTTATCTTGACAACATTGTCTGGTCAAAAGTCTAATAGGAGGTAAGATTCTTATCGCTTCATTTATGACCTTATTCACATACTCCATTTCATAAATCACATCGTAAGTTATGACGTTGTTGTGCTTATCAAAATGTTCGTCTATTTCTTGATGAACTTTCTCTAAAATTTCTGGGTGCCGACAGAGAACAGTAAACGCTGAGAACATCGCATTAGCACAAGGTTCAACACCAGCGGTGAAGAAGAACAGAGCTTGTGCGGATAATAATCCAGTCGTGGGTTCCATCTCGTAACCTGTAGCCCCTCATGGTGCCGTTCTTCTGTATACTCACAGTTAAATCCACAAAGTCGTGCTTCTTGACTCCTTCTTGTTCTCTTTTTCTCATAGCAGTATTAATTGAACCAATGAAGAAGTCCTCGTAGTCTTTGAACACTTTTATGCCCAACGCTGACGTAAGCTTTGCTAAGACTGAATATTACAAATTGGAGCTTGTTCAGGAAATTCGTTTGAGAAAGCTTTTTGGCCATGTCGAGGAACGGTGAATCAAAGATTGATTCTGATCCGATCCCGAAGATTGCTCCACAAACTGCGGCGTTGTTATCATAAGTGTGCTGACGAAGAAATCTAACCGGTGTGGTGAGACGATACTGGGGCGTTCATTACCCGCCTTGTATATGCTTATTTTCATTTATACGAAGATGGTCAGTTGCCCAACTGAATTTAGCTTGCTGATTTTGCATAATTTCTCACTTTTTAAGCGTCAATTCAGCGCAGGTTTTGTGCAATCAGACATAAGTGATATCGATTCCCATCCAGCAGCTTCATAAAGCACATTCACCAATTGAATGGCCAAAGTGCTTTTCAGAAGTGATTAGGTCATGGTAACGCCTGCAAATTTGCATTCGAAGCTATCAAAGTGTGCTATGCCCCGAGATTTGTTTGACGGTTCAAAGAGAACAACGTAGTTAGGTGAAAGGGACATTTACCTAACAATGGATCTATGGTATAATATATCAGTAGGTACCTACACTAGTGCAGACATACAAAGATGTTGCTCTTTTTTATTGGTAGTGTAAAGCTTACTTTGAATTTGAATTCGGTGCATCTCATTAACAAACGAATAGAACTCAAACCCCCACCCACCCACATCACCTACTCACCCACTTATAACAAAAAAAATAGAGTTCAATTCAAATATATTATTTCAATACCTGTGTTCACAAATAAAGATGATTTGATTTGACTTTGATTTGAGGAAAAAAATATCAATGTATTTTTGTTTTTTATTTTTTATTTTGCCTACCTGTTATTTTATTTGTGATAGACTGAGTTAATGAAGTGTGAGTTTCAGATCTAATCTGAGTTTAAGAACTGCCAGTGTCAATATTTCACAACGATTTTTACACTTACAGTTTTTGTTAATTGGGTTCTGTGACGGTTTGGTGAAATGTGATTTGTGAAATTCGCTCTTAGTTGGCGAAAGCACGAAAACATCGACTTTGAACTAGATGTACCTATCTTATAACCCTTAGATAGCCAGGGCACTGCTTGCTATATTGACATCTGTCTTATTCCACTGTGCCTCCCTCTCTACGACAGTAGAAAAGCAAGATAACTTGATCGCATTTACATCTAAATTGGATAATCAAAACGGTCTCATAAACATCGGTATATTACTTTTTAAAAGTAATTCACTAAACTGTTTCTTACAAAGAATGAAACAATAAAACCGGAATAATGAAACGTTTTGTCTTTTTTCATAAAGACAATATATTTTAGAAGAGGAAAAACACCAATTTGTACATAATTAAACATGATCATCACCATAATCAGTCCAAATATTGTTCGCTGTCTCATTATTATGCGGGCGCTTTTGTCTCTATTATATTAGTTAGACATTTGACTGACGCATAGCGCGTTTGCGAACAAAACAGGTCGGGCCGTACATTAGTGATTAGCACAACAAATAATCCATTTTGTAACAATGAAAGTATTCAATTGTTGTTTGTGTCACGTAATGACCACATGGTCATCATCTGTCTGGCCTTCTTCGAGCTACCAGAGTGTTGGGGCCAGCTTCCATAACTGTAATCCCTGAAAGGTTAAGATCGTCCTCGATCCTCGATCCAACCCAAACAAATTGCCAGTGTGGAGCCCCTCTGCAGGATATGACACCACCTACCTGCTCATCCTGAACAACCACTTGCACCTTTCAAGACTTACTCGAAGCAAATGATAGAGCAGTGCAGGTGGCTACATACTGGTCTAACATGATTTGAGCTCATCAACACGTAAAGAAGAAGAAGATTAGGATAGTACATCCATATTTCATCAGCTATACAGGTGAATTAACCCTTCACACGTACGTCAACCAAGCATTCTGTACCAAAACGTAAAAATTTTTGCTGGGAAACGACTTTTTTTTTTGGGGTCAAAAATTACATTTTACGGTAAAACTCAATTTAGCACTATTAAAACATTGTGCTAGTGGATGCTTTGAATAGTAAACGGGTCATGGAGGTAATTTAAGTAAAGTTAAAACCTGAAAAACTGCTATTTACAAAAACAGCTGTGCAAAATTTGGAACGTTGACCTCCAATATCTCCTTAACTAGGGGGGTTCCTAGGTATGGTCTAGAACCAAAAAAATATCGCAGTGGTGGAGAGAACCAGTGCCCTTCGTTTGCGTTAAGGGTACTTTTACACCCTTTATTTAATTAAGTCCCATGTAATAGCGGGCAAGCCTATTGCCAGTCAGCTTCCAGCCTAACCGAATGCGGCTAAATACCTATCTGATAAAGATTAACCCGATTACTTAGTAATACAATACTCTTGCTAAGACTGATTATAATATTTTCAGGTTAACGGCCACACCATAAAAGATATCTACAATCTATTGTTGTTGTGGTCACACGCAGTACTGCTGAGCACGAGGCCCTTTTTTTTGAAGGTTTGTAAATTATCAAATGACCTCCCGCTCTGGGCAGAGCGGTAGGGAGTGTCAGACTTCTACTAAATAAAAGCCAGCGATATTCCATCTTAGGCCTTTGTGTCCCGCAGCCCCGACAGGTGAGCATGAAGCCTTTGATTCGATTCTCAGATTGGGCAACGTGTGAATAGCAAAGCTGAGTCTGGACTTGTGCCCGGTCGATAGTAATAGGCTCGCCCACACACGACACCTAAACGTAACTGATGAACTGCGGGGGTACAGTCGGCAGTGCCAATATACCTACTCTTAGCAACGTTTAGGAGCAATTTTCACCGACTGTATTGATTTCATGTTAATGTTACGTAACGAAACTAAAATTTTGGAATCCATACTATCGCAAAATAGGTCATACCTCAAAGTTGCAATCGTAATTTCACGAAAAACTCGCGTTTTAACTTTGCTAAGTGTATACATAATATTGCTAGTAACTGCACTTAAAAGAGGTACACAACTACCTAACTCTTCGGAGATACCTAACAAGCGTGATGTTATGTTATGAAAATATTCCATTTTGTTACAATACAAATATCCAGATGTTGCCAGCACTAATACAGCCCCGTAACGACCACCTATTGATAGATATTCGCAGTACGTGTGTTGAATGCATCGGCTCGATTGACTCCATAATCCTTCAGCAGTCAAAGTGAATCTGCTGAGCACGAATGCTACGCTTCAAAGGCTATGCAAAGCTGCATATAAGTAACAACAACCAATAGAAAAGATATTGCTCTATTTTGCTCTATAGCGTATTTTGACTGAGTGTCTTAGTAGACATTCATGGACTAATGATAAGCCAGTGCTTACAGCCCCTACCTAGTGGTAGGGGTCCCTACCTAGTGGTAGGGGTCCCTACCTAGTGGTAGGGGCTGTAAGTACTGGCTTATCATAGTAGCTAAAAAGGTTCAGAGACGTAGTGACAGCCTGATCTTCGATTTACAGAATCGAGTCTCTTTTATGAATACGAGTACACATTGGGCTTCGCGTTTACCTACAAACTTTATGGGGTATGTTGTATCATGATGCTTATGATGAAAACATATTTATTTATTTATACACCGAATTTGGTTTTAAGTAAAATATTCGTGCAATTTATTACAAAAACACATATTTATCATTTTATTATAAGTTGGAGGTACAATATTCATATTTCCAATTACAATTAGGTTCACAGTAATAGTAATTAGGACAACCAATATAGATATTTCATGTTAATCTGGAATTTCGGATCTTAATTGGGACTATTATAACACCCCGACACCAGCAATATTAAACAAAACATTTAGCAGATTATAGATTCTATAGAGTTCTTACTATCTACTTGTCCTGTGTACAATTCAAACTCAAATTCAAAACATTTATTTCAGTCTTTTCAGCCCATAGAGTGTTATTAGTACATAAAGGTGACTTATCGCTATATTAGTAATTTACAAAATACACAAAAACGAAAAGAGACGCCAGTCAGCCTACAGCATGTGCAGCCCAATCCAATGCCTCCAAATAGGACTATGGACGTAGTCTGCAATACCCCTTTTTTTTTTTTTTTTGGTGGGTGTAAAATCATCGAATAACCCCTCCCGCTCTTGGGCAGAGCGAAAGGGAGTGTCAGACTTCTACTGACTAAAAACCACCCATGTTCCTTCTTCGCCCTCTATGTCGAGGCCGCGATAACCGTTGGACTACCCGCGGCCGTCTGCAATACCCCTCAGGTAACTGACAGTTACCAGTTTATAATTGTATTTGTGTCCAACAGTTGGGACACAAATACAATTATGACACCGCCGAGCAGTGATTACCAATTTTTTTTTAATTTGGGAAATCATCAAATGATTCCACCCGCTCTGGGTGGAGCGGTAGAGAGTGTCAGACTTCTACTGACTAAAATCCCCCCCATATTCCTTCTTAGCCCTTTGTGTCTAAGGCCGTGGTATTTTTTTCAAACAACCCTGCAATGTTGCCGACATATCTTTGAGGCGCGCGTGGAACACGAGCGCGCCGTCGGCACGGCCTGTCATCGTCATAAGACGGACGGACGGTGAGCTAGCCCATTATTCACGGTACGGTATTACGGTGGCCGGAAGCCATCACGTGGCTTCGACGCTCGGAGCGTCTCCCACGCTGCTGGTACGAGAGGTTCTCTTACTCTCACGTTCCGCCATCTCCATCGCTAGCATCACTGCGTCGCAGAAGGAGGCGACAGCGTTTTATATCCTCTCGCCCTGGACAAAGGCTTGAACCAGGATCGAGCAGTGATGGCCTTATGGGGTGACCATGGTGTGACCGTAGCCAAGACATAGGCCTCAAGTTCAAACCCAAGATACGAACCTCATATTCATTTGCTTTATCAGTGGCTTCGGTGAAAGAAAACATCGTGAGGAAACCAGCATGCTAGAAAGATATTTCTCGACGGCATGTAAAGTCAAGTCAGATATAGCCATAGGTGGTGTTAAAACTCTGACACCTTAGGCATTAAAGCCATATGATAAGGAAGAAGACCCGCAGCGTGCAGCATTATGTTACATAGCTTACAACGTTTCCCAAAAATCGGGCTATCAAATTCAAAAGAGGATTGAATTATTGATATGCCTAATTTCAGCTTTTTAAAGTTTTATTTTTACACAAGATGTTATTGAAGTAACTGAGAAGTCCTAAAAAAAGCGAAAAACCGACTCTTCCCTATTATTTTTCATTAGAAACAAAGTAGGTTAGTAGTTAGTAACAGCTTTCCAACCCAAATTGAATCAGTATATACTAATGTTATCCTAAGGAAGACAGCTTAATTAGCTATTAACCTATCACACCCACTTATCTTACGCAGATACCCCTATTTGATGCCGATAAGGAAGGCTTCCTATAATTATCGCAAATTTGCAAGTTTCGACGAGCATCCAAAGTACTCCTAATAGCTATCAAGTGGCAACTGACTTACAATTACTTCTGAATGAGTTTAAACACAATTTCAAAAGTTTCTAGAGTTTTTGAAAATGTAGTTAAATAAATGGTGTTGGATAAAGAATAAGTTTCCGTAGGACTCATCATGTCATCATCATCATTATCATTTTAGCCAAAAGACGTCCATTGCTGGACATAGGCCTCCCCCAGGTGTCACCATATTTACCAGTTCCGCGCGTCTCGTATCCAGTGGATCCCCGCAACCTTCACCAGGTCATCAGTCCACCTAGTAGGAGGCCTCCCAACGCAATGTCTTCCGGTTCGCGGTCGCCACTCAAGAACTTTCCGGCCCCATCGGCCATCTGTTCTGCGAGCAATGTGCTACCCACTGCCACTTAAGTATGGCAATTCTTCGGGCTATGTCAGTAACCTTGGTTCTCTTGCGGATGTCTGTCTGTCTTTGATCTCACATATGTGAGATCCGTTTCCGTGAGACACAACAAAAAAAGTCTAGAACAAATAAAGGATTGCAATGACAGACTTTTCGGCTTCGTATACATGATAACTTTTACACCCATTATAATATGCATTTAATGGGTGTAAAGTATAAGTAAAATTACAAATATTTTAAATATTCCGTACAAAATAATAACACTTTATGTATACCTACAAAAATAATGTAGTCCACCGGTATATGATGTTGTTCGTAAATTAACATGCTACATTTAACTATAGCTTAACTATGTAAGGTGTCATCAGCAGCTACATTATTGTGAAGGGTGGAAGTTTATTTTGACGATATTTTTGGTACCCTAGTGAATGCAAACTGTCCATGTCATTACGTTTTACTCAAATAAGTGACAAAACCATGCAAGTTACGCGTTGACGGTGTAAAATGTGGTATGACAGTGTAAATACATAGTATAATTTTATTAATGTACCCAACTTTGACCTGAAACCACTGATTATATCGTGATTTATGAAACGTTGATTTTATTACAGCAGAATATTAAGGAGAATACAGCTAAAACATGATGATGTATTAGTCCAAAATAGCGATTTGAAAATTTATTTCGCCCATTTAAAGTGAAGTGATTATATCATCTGCCTAACGTTTTCCAATCATGGTGGGGTCGGCTTCTAGTCTAAACAGATGCAGCTGAATACAAGTATTTCGCCAAATTGACCGGTCCCGTTAGTCCGTGAGCCTCCAGCGGATCCCCGTAACCTTCTTTTTTGACGTGTATCGTCTTAATTTTTTTTTTTTTGTGTGTGCTTCAAAAAGTCGCGTAAAGTCGTGTGACGTCACAGGGTTAGTACTTTTTTACTCACAAATCGACGTCAAAAACACAATTTGTGTCAAAAAGACAATTTTTATTAATTTGATAAATCAAAAATGTAGAAATGAAAGCCCGGACACCACTTTGTAGTATTTATTAGATTAATAAATAAAGATAAAGAATATAAGCAAGCAACATTGATGTGAGGCTACGAACAGAGAGGTGACGTATATTGAGAACTGTCATAATCAATTTTGACGTATGATGCATTGAATAGCTGCAGGGCTTTTTGCTTGTGACACAATGTGTTGTTTATTGATCTTCAACATCGTCCCTTAAACATAAACCCATTTTTGTGGCACAGTACTGCAGCTTTGAGTATGGAGTAGCCTTGGTCAGTATGTCAGCAACCATTCCTCCGGTTTGTATGTAGTGTACTTCTATGGCACCTTCTGACACTTTTCCACGGACATAGTGATGCCGTACATCAATGTGCTTTGTCCTGCTGTGATAACCATCAGTACCTGAAAGTTTTATGCAACTCTGATTATCACAATACAATGACATTTTTACATTTTTCAACAATGGCCAAAACTCTTCATGATATTGTTTGAGCCACATTGCCTCTTGTACACAAGAGGACAGAGACATGTATTCTGCCTCTGTTGTTGATAAGGCAACAGTTGGTTGCCTTCTAGAGTTCCAGCTTATGGACCCCTTCTGGAAAAGAAAGACATAACCGGTACAAGAGCGCCGGTCTTCTACTGAGCTTGCCCAATCAGAGTCACAGTATCCGTGAGCCATATCTTCACCTGGATTTTTCTTGTAACATAATCTGTAGTTCTGTGTTCCTTTTAAATATCTCATGACTCGCTTTACAGCATTCCAGTGTTGTAACTGTGGTTTTTTGTTGTATTTACTGAGCATGTTGACAACAAAACTGATATTTGGTCTCGTCCCTTGAGACAAATACAATAAACATCCAATGACTTCTTGATAGGGTAGGTTTTCTAATATTTGTGACTCATCTTCAGTGGGTTGTAGCTTTTCATTTACATCTATTGGTGTTTTTACTGATTTACATTCCATCATACCAAACTTAGTCAAAACTTCTTGAATGTATTTTTTCTGATCCAAGTAAATAATACCATTTTGTCTGTCTCTCTTCATATGCAAACCAATACAATATTTTAATTCTCCAATAACTTTCATTCTGAATTTTTCACATAATTTCTTCATTATGTCTTCACGTGTGTTTTCACAGTTATTGAAAATAATCAGATCATCCACATAAACTGCTATAAATAGTATATCCTTACCATCAGTTATTCTGTAATAAATACAAGGGTCTAGATTTGAACGAGTCAATCCCAACTCTTTCAATGTAGAGTCTAACCTTATGTTCCATTGTCGACTCGCTTGTTTTAGTCCATACAGTGATTTTTTCAATAAACAAACCCGGTTATCGACCTCATACATTGGTGGTTGGATCATATATATTTCCTCATCTATGTATCCCTGTAGAAATGCAGATACAGCATCCATTTGATGGATTTCTAAGTCATACTTGGCTGCCAGAGCAAATAAGTATCTAAGTGAGGTTAGTCTCACAACTGGAGAATATACTTCTTGGTACTCCAAGCCTTTCTTCTGTGCACAGCCTTTAATTACCAGGCGTGCCTTATATTTAGAAATTTCACCCTTTTCATTGAGTTTTGTTTTAAAAACCCATTTACATGGTATAGCACGTTTCTTACTTGGTAAATCAGTGAGTTCCCAGGTGCCGTTTGTCATCAGAGACTTATATTCATCATCCATGGCTGCTCTCCAGGAACTTGCATCAGGGCTTGACAATGCTTCCTCAACAGTTACTGGATCTGTAATTTGTGTGACACACATGTAATTTCTAACCTGACTTTCTTTTTTTTGTTTCTGATGGGATCTCAGGGTAACATTTGAGTCATGTGTTTCACTATCTTCAAAATCACTACTGTTTGGGTAATAAGTTTCATCCCCTGGAATGCTGTTAAAAGATTCTAAAGATGATGTGCTCTGCTGTGACAAAGTAACATCATTGTCAGTCTGTGACAAATTAATATCATTTTCTGTTTGGAAACTGTTTTCTAAACTGATTACCTCCTCTGTGCTGCTTGATGTCAACTCAACTGATGTAGACTGAGACTTATCCACATTATTAGAAGTTTCTTTCATAGCATTACAGTTTTCTATGAAAATGACATCTCTACTTATTTCTACTTTATTATTATTTAAATTATACAACCTGTAGCCTTTGGAATGTTCACTGTAGCCTAGAAAAATCATTCCATTTGATTTTTTATCCCATTTCAAGCGTTTTTCCTTTGGAATGTGAACCATTGCCTTTGAACCAAATATCTTCATGTGAGAAATGTTAGGCTTTTTTCCTGTCCACATTTCTTCAGGTGTTTTATCTGAAATGACCCTTGATGGAGACCTGTTGACTATGTAGGCTGCTGTGGCTACTGCTTCTGCCCAAAAACCTTTGTGTAGCTCGGCATCAAATAACATGCATCGGGCTCTCTCCACCAATGTCCGGTTCATACGCTCAGCAAGTCCATTCTGCTCACTTGTATATGGGCTGCTCCGCTGATGTTGGATACCAGCTTTGGCTATAAATTGTAAGAAATCATTATTGACATATTCTTTGCCATTATCAGTTCTTATTGTCTTAATTTTTCGGCCCAACTGATTTTCTACTCTATTTTTGAAGTTTTCTAATACTGACTTCACATCTGTTTTTTAGAAAATAAATAAAAACTTTCCTTGAATAATCATCTATCAAGGTAACAAAATATCTAGCCCCTCCTATAGATGGGGTTTCCATTGGCCCGCAAAGGTCAGAGTGAACCAATTCCAATAGTGCACTTGCTCGGGAACCACAACTGGGGAATGGCAACCTACTTTGTTTTCCTTCAATACAGGGTATACAGGTTGCAGTATTTGTGCCTACTAATTTTATTCCCTCAGCACATGACTCTAGCTTCTTTAAATCTGTATAATTTAAATGACCCATGCGTCTATGCCATACATTCATATTGTTATTTATGGCTGTGTTGGCTATCACCTTTTCATTATTGTCAATGTTTTTTATCATGTATGTATCATTTATTAGCTGTGCTTTTGCAACAGCACCCACCCACCCACCCACCCACTCTGTATGATTTTGCTGACAGAAAGCAAATTTGTTGATAACTTAGGAACAAATAAGACATTCCTTACCAGAATTTCATTGCTGCTGCCATCTTCTCCTGGAACTTTTAGTGTTACATTACCACAGCTTACCACATCCAAAGTTTTATTGTCTGCTATGCGAATAGTTTTGACAGGTGATGCCTTCTCATCCTCCAGCCAGTCCCGGTGCATGGTCAGATGCATAGACGCGCCGGAGTCCACAAACCAATTCTTTGTATCATTTGCGCTAGAAGCTGAAAAAGCTGCAATGAAACTATTAGTATCTCCTTTTTTTTCTTTGTTACTTTTACCATTTTTCTTGAACCAACATGCGCTGCTGAGGTGCCCATTTTTATTGCAATTGTAGCACCGTGGGCCCTTTGCCTTTTTGTCTTTGTCTTCTTGGTTCGGTTTTTTCTGATTATTGTTCTTTTTAGTATAAAAAGCGGAAGACTCGGAAACATTTACTTCTTGTAAAAGTTTTGTCTTGATGAAGTCTGAGGTTATTTTTACACCAGAGCTCTCGATGCCCATTATCATAGGTTTATATGTATCCGGTAGCCCTGCGAGCATCAGTGTGCCCAACCATTCTTCATCCACCTGGAATTTGATCCCCCTGAGCTTGTGCGCAGTTACCATAATTTTATTAACATATTCTTCGACGGAAGCACAGTTGCTTAATGAAGTGTTAATTAAATCTTTGAGTAAACCCACTCTCCTTGATAGACCTGAGTCCTCAAATGCGTTTTGTAGGTTATGCCACACCTCCTTTGCCGTCTTAGCATCTTGCACGTGTACATAGTTGATGCTATCGACGAGGAGAATTATTTTTGACTTAGCTTTGAGATCCTTCGCGGCGTCTATCGCTTTTCCAGCGATTGGTTTGTTTGTTATGCTCGAGACAGTCCAAAACAGCTTTAATGCATAATAGTGTTTTTTGTATGGCACCAACTATTTATGACCATATACCAGAATCGATTAAAAGTTTAAATATTCACCAATTCAAACGACATTTAAAATTTTTTCTGTTAATCAAATCATACTATAATATAAATGAATTTCTGAAGGATAAAATACTTGTAAAACTATAATTGTTTAATAATTGACATGTCAGTTTATTTTTTTATTTTGAATTATTTTAATTTATTATTTTGACATCTAATTGTGTATTTTGATGACTTTATATGACGAATTAGGATTAAATCTTTGACATTTCTTTTACTGACATTTGTTAATATTATACAATTATATTTTATATTGAACTCTGTGTAATGTTTTGTTTTTCTTTATTGCATGACATTTGATTTTGTACATTTGCTTTTTAATTGTTTTTTTAATTCTTATTTTTAATATTGTTTAAATTAAATTTTCATAATATATTTCTGCACTTAATGTTTTTATGAATTACTGGAATTTATGTAACAGTCAAAGTGGTAATAAAAAATGTACAGCTCTTCTTCCCTAAGAACGATTGCATGGGACATTTACTGATAAATTGTTTTTTACATGATTTCTGTTTGTTCATATATATTTGTACGCTTCACGGCAAAACATAGAAGAATCTAGCTACGCATATTGTAACACCCCACACACCTATGTTTACAAATAAAAAATTCTTATTCTTATTCTTATTCTTATTCTTATTGGTTGTACGCAGTCCCACAATTCCTCATGCTCCAAATAAGTTTTGACTGCAAATCTCCATGTGTCGTAATTGCCTCTCCCGGTCAATTTTGCGATTTGTAGATTGGTATTCGCCATTCTTGCCAATTAGGATATTTTCCTTCAATATTCCTCGGATTGGTTTTTTATTTCGCACGAATACGGCGTGCGCCGGCGTCGATTTTACCAGTACAACTTTTGCTGAAAACAATTTATCTGAAACCTAAAAATACTAGCTAGATGGTCTGGGACGGCCCATAACCTGTAGAAATGAAAGCCCGGACACCACTTTGTAGTATTTATTAGATTAATAAATAAAGATAAAGAATATAAGCAAGCAACATTGATGTGAGGCTACGAACAGAGAGGTGACGTATATTGAGAACTGTCATAATCAATTTTGACGTATGATGCATTGAATAGCTGCAGGGCTTTTTGCTTGTGACACAATGTGTTGTTTATTTATCTTCAACAAAAAAACATGTATCCAATATTTTTCGATAATCTAACAGACGGACTAAATAGACTTTTTTGTTGAAATACCCAATTATTGCATTGCTTAATAATGATACACCTTGGTAAGACTACAACTGTCAAAGATCTTCAGATGCCAGCCGGGACCAACGGCTTAACGTGCTATAATATCCGAGGCACGGTGGAAACTCGGTATGAAATGGGTGGTCACCCATCCACGGACCAAACTAGTCAAGCTCGGCTTGACGTAAAGATCGACCCGAGCGGCTATTATTATTAACCCACAAGCTCCTCAATCTTTAAGAATGATAAATCATCGAAATTAACTTTATAAATCTTTCTCTAAAGCCATTTGAAAATCCTTTTCAAAACCCATTTCCATCGAACCGAGGTCTTAAAGCAGAACACAGTAAGCATTTCATATAAACTATGTCCACATTGTTACCCTAGTCGGCGGAATCAATTTGACATCAAAAACCACTCATTGATTTTCAGCAGCGCGTTTCCTGAAAATGGAACGATTCCGAATGTACAGGATAGAGTTGGTCTTTGTTGAAAATAAGTGCTGCCATGTTTCTCGAAGAGGTTTTAGATTTAGACTTCCTATTTCACTGGTAAAACACTAGTTGGTACAAAATACAAAAATATATTATTTGCATCTTAAAACATTGTCATACATAAACTGAGGCAGCCCCGCTAAATAATAGCGCCCCGCTAATAGTACTTGTTTCAAATTATATTCTAAGATGAAGCAAATAAACAGAAGAGAGATAAAATAGTCTCATTCATAGATATTATAATTAATCAGTTCTCGATGCCAAGTGATATGATGTTTTCTCGAAACATCAATTTAAGTAGAATTTGGAAAGCAACCACAAATCCGGGCAGTCACAATTTTGACAGAGCCTGAATCTGTAGTTTTCAAGGTAGTGTCGATGCAGTCGTAATGACAAAATATTGCGGACGGCAATGTCTACGAAAACCGTACGAAAATGTTTCAATGGAGTTACATGGGGAAGAAAGGTTCTCGAGTGGCGACCACGATCTGGAAGACGCAGCGTTGGTGGGCCTCCCATCAGATGGACCGACGACATCGTGAGAGTCGCGGGCAATTAGTGGTTGCAAGCAGCAGGTTGCCATTGGTTATGGCGTTCTATAGGGGAGGCCAGCAGTGGACTTCTTAAGGATGATGATGATGATGATGACATAGCAGCCAATAGCGCGGCCGTTGGGGCTGCACCTCGCAGCAGCGACAACATTCAAAGTTGTACTTTTAGAGAAAACTTAAGTGATTCGAGTTCGATACCGATGTGGTCGTGCTGCCATAATTATAATTAAAACTTCTCAGGATTTTTTTAAAACTCAGTTACTAAATAAATAATAATCAAATAAATTACAGATTATTTTAAGTCTTTCCTTTAAAATTAAGTTGTTATCTGCAGCTGTTTACTTAATATAACGTTGCTGCACTGACTGAACAAAATAGCAAAAATGAAACGATAAAATTAGGAAAAACCTGCACAGATTACTAATTATTCAGTCTGAGGTTTCTTTCCTGTTCGCTGTTATTTTGCAATAATTCTAGGACGGCGACCCGCAAAACTGAGACGAAGAAAAGCGAAGAAAATAGCATAAATAATCTAGAAAAGAATTTTTTTAATAGTGTGCAGGAACTACATCATTTTCTCTAGTAGAAGCAATGTTATAATAAGAATTCTTAGTTTTCCAGTATCATGCAAATGTCAAGCGAGTTACAATGAAGACATGAAATAAACCTTTATTGTTCATACGAGTGCATTTCACGGCTGCGGGATGTTGGAAGAGATACCGCGGCCTTGACATAAAGGGCCAAGAAGGAATTTGGGTGATTTTTAGTCAGTAGAAGTCTGACACTCTCTTGCTCACTCCGCTCTGCCCAAAGCCGGAAGAGTCATTTGATGATTTTCCACCCTCCAACTGTAACCTTATCACTCTTAAACTTTCGAATCGATCGTTATTCTAATTGATAGACTACTCTTTCAAACAACCCGCAGTCCCGGCAGGCGTCAGCTCTTGCTAGCAATGTGATGATGAGATGTCAGCAACATTGCAGGGGCCCCCTGCAATGTTGCTGACATCTCACTCAGGCGCGCGTGGAACACGAATTTGCTGTCAGCACGACCTGTTGTCACCATAAGACGGACGAACGGACGGTTAGCTGCTAGCCCATTACTCACCGTCCACAGGCCCGCGAGGTTACAGACCTACACATTTAAGCTTGAGCTACCTTTTGAGAAAAACCTTTACAGTTTTACAAGATACAGTCTGTACAGTCCAACTGTTCAAGCAAACCTGTCAGGTACACCCTGCATGTGCATGGCTATCTTAACAGAGTTATTTTGGCGATACGATATTACGGAGAAGATTATGTGCCTCGAATATTTTGCGTGTTAATACTGCACGGTCCTGATCACTAGACAGCAGTTACCTACCCTTGATTCGGTCAAGTCCCTCAAATCACGAGAATTCTGTCACTATTTGCCATCTGTTTGGATTGCTCTCATACCGAGAGGTCTCGAGATGTCGAGAGCGTAAAGCTGAGAATGAACGCCGAGGTACCGCAGTTCACCACTGTAGCTGAGGTTTTAAAGAATTTATAGCTCTCATACTTTTATAGCGAAAGTATCTTGCTGCGAACGATCGAGGAGAAATAATAGATTTTTAACGAGAAAAAGATAGGTTTCTCAAAGATTTTGCACTAGGTAATTTAATTAAATAGAATACGGGCAAAGGAGAAGCGGTATGCTAAGAATTTTAGAACACAAAGGGCCTACATTAGCTATACACTAGCAATTTCATCATGAAATGCTTTAGAATGTTTTATTTTGTAATTATTTGCATTTTACACGCTAGGTTTAATGCATGAAATAAATTAATGCGCAAATACGATTGCCATTTAATAAATGCTGGTGAACGCAAATGATGGTACAAATTGAAAGTAAATACCTTTCATTAATCAAAACAAATAATTGAATTTCAGGTGTTTAACTAGAATTTTGCAAAGCTCTGTCTGGTTAAATAAGCCGATGTCCGCAAAATGATTGTTGGTAACGATTATTTTAATCTTTTAAAATTATCATAAAGAAATTCAAAGTCACAAAAACTTTAAAAAACACAAAAATTAAATCATATGCGAAGAATTTTACGAGACCAACGTAAGAACAAACACAAAATAACTAAACTTGGAAGCAGGTGGACCCCCATTCTATTTTCATTTCATAATTTAATATTCAAATGAACCCCGCCTGCTTTCAAGTTTTGTTTAATTTAAAATGTGCTTGTTTTTTGCTTATCAGTTTTTTCAGTCGGGTTTTTTAGTTTTTCAACTACTTTTTTTTTCACACATCGTGTTATTTCTTTGAAATAACATAACATTTTCGTGATTTTTAACAGTAGTCAAGAAGCCGCAAGAAGCAGAAGAATTATCATCAACTGCCTAGCCTTTTCCCTCTTGTCTTATCTATGTTGGGGTCGGCTTCCAGTCTAACCGGGTCCAGCTGAATTCTGGTGTTTTACATGGAGCGAGCCTATCTGACCTCCTCGACCCATTTAATACTAGGTAATACGATCCCTTTGGTAAGACTGGTTGTCAGACTACATGTAATGGTCACTGACTACATGTAACGACTGCCAAAGATCTATCTTTGACGGCACGGTTGGCGCAGTGGCTAAGCGATTGGACTGCTGCGCTGAGTGTCGCGGGTTCGATCCCCGCACGGAACAATTATTTGTATGGCCTACAGATAGTTGTTTCGGCTCTGGGTGTGTTTGTGTATGTGAGTTTAAATGTTTGTAAACGCACCCATGATACAGGAGGAATTCCTAGTGTGGTAACGTTTTTATAAAAAAAACACTATACACAGCGGACGGAGAGATTTCCGAGGCATGGAGGAAACTGGTACTATGTATGTAGGTATATATAACGGGAAGTCACCCATCCACAGACCAACCTAGGCAACCGCGGCTTAACCTAAAGATCGACCCGAGTGGCAGTTATAATTAATCCACGAGCTCCTCCAGGTACCTGATAATTAATATGGTTCATAAAATACTGAAGTGCCCTCTCTGTACATATTTGATGTTGCGGTATTTGTGTAAACCAACCCACAAAATTGTTTCCTACTTCGACGACATGCCAATCTACTATGTGCAAGACAGTCGAAGACAGCTCTCATGCATAAAAGTGTTTTCGGCATGGCACCAAATATTTTTGATTTGATTTAACTCATACGAACAAATTATATACAGTTAATAAGACTTACAAGAATGGTGCTCTACGATGCAATTTTTATAAAAAAAAAATTGTCTTTTTGAAAATTGCTACAAATAACTTAACGCCTGGTAACAAATTTTCCCTTAATGTTATAATAATATCAATCAGACTTTTATAACAGTCAACACTCGCAAACAAATAAAACAGCAAAGAAAACCTGCACAAGTTTTTGCTACGAAACTTGCTACGAAAACTCGTAGCTTTGCTACGAACCTTAATCTAGTCATAATGATCAGACAGTAAACTTCAACAAATTCTATTTTCATGGGATTAAAATAAGTTGAGCAAAGGAAACTTAGTTCTACCTCGAAACGATTTGAAATTAAACTCATAGACTTGAGTAATATCGTATTTGACGAGTGGCGAAGCGTGTCCTAATCTTCGGTACCTTTCCAGGAGTGACTTCACTGAGGAGATATCTACTAACGGTTGACGGTGTTTGTTGCTATTTATAATGCATTTGCTTGAAAACTTCGTCACTTTTTTGTGAACTCATTTCTTGATCTGTCAAATAAGACTTAGCTCGCCTTTTACATAAGTGAAAACGAGTGAGTTTCATTACTTAAAAGAAATATTGCATCTATGATGAGCGTCTTGGGATTTTAAAATTATTATGTTGATGTTGTGTACTTCTAGTTGCACTCTTGTCGCGGTTTCTACCCCTGCAGGAAGCTGTCCGGCAGCCTAGATATATTCGCTGGCGAATAAGTAATCATGACGACGATTATGCTAATACCATAAAAAAACCGGCCAAGTGTGAGTCACACTCGCCCATGAAGGGTTCCGTAGCAGCAAGTAACATAATATAAAAGTTATTGTAGTTCGTTGTAACTTTGACGATGTTTTAATAACAGCGTATTTTTTAAATTAAGTTATTGATAAGTAAATCTCAAACTTTTATTAGGTTGACGTTTTATAGTAGGTAAGTGGTTACGCTTCGTAACTTATAGTTTTTATATTTTTTCTACATCACCTATGGCGATTGAAAGGCATTGGTTTTCGTCTAATTTATTGAATATGTGCCCCATATCGTGATTGGGTGATTTGCTCGCGCCGAGCAGCGCGCGCGCCATGCCGCGCCGCACCGACGAGTTAGTCTCGCTCTAACCTTGGGATCGTGTGGATGCGCATGCTATGTGTGACACTAACTAGTCCCATCGCGCCCTAAAACCCCCTGAACTGAACCTATACGAACTGTTATCAACCTACTCCAGACCTATGTTAGTGTGTTGTGTACTGCTGGCCAGCCTAGTGTATCCAGAAAGACCTGTAAGCTGCTCCTCCCGAAAGCGGACTCGTGGCCGTCGCCTGCGCGCACGCGTGGAATCGCTGGTCAAGGTATGTGGTACAATTAATGAATTGAACGATCTCCTGTGCCTTTCTTCCCGATTGCGTATTTTTTGCCTTCAACTTCTGGCAACAGAATCAGCAATTATAGCCTAGGTTGCTCTAATAACCTAGGCTCCATCCGCGTGTGATGTTAGCAGAAATTTACAACTTCTGCAGGTTATACGCTCTAGTAAGTGTTTACCTATTTTTAGGCAGTGAATGAGTTTAAAAGAATAATTTCGATGTAAGTAATTAAAATTAATTTTATCCAACGAAAACTTATTAAATTATTTACTCAGGCACCTATTACAGATTTATTTTTAGATTATTAGGAAATAATGGTTCACGGTTTACGCATAAGGTTTAAGTTTATGAAATTAAATGTTTTTTAATTATTTTTATAATTGAGTTGATTGAATGAACGGTAAATTGCGATTTACGATTTATGACGTATTAAAAAAAAATACTTACTAGATATCGTTCAAACTAATTTTGGTTGGTAGTTTTTGTTGAGATCTACATTATATTTTTTTTTAGAATTGTCACTCTCTTACTTTAAAAGTTAGAGGGGGGGGGGGGGGACACACACATTTTGCCACTTTGGATGTGTCTATCTTTGAAACGATTGACTTTGAGAAAAAATGATTTTAAGAACCTCAATGCCATTTTTAAAGACCTATCCATAGATACCCCTCATGTGTAGGTTTGATGAAAAAAAGTTTCAATCTTATATTTTATTATTTTTATATAAAAATCAAAAAGCGGTTTACAGAATACATCTACCTGCCAAATTTCAACTGTGTAATCCTTATAGTCTCGGAATAAAATGGCTGTGACATACGGACGGACAGACGGACAGACGGACAGACAGACAGACAGACAAACAGACAGACAGACATGACGAATCTATAAGGGTTCCGTTTTTTGCCATTTGGCTATGGAACCCTAAAAAGGGATGTTTACTGACTTAAAAAATATGATTCTAATTAGTCCGTCTGTTAGATTATCGAAAAATATTGGAAACGTATTTATTGTTTAATAAAATCAATAACAATTGACGAAGATAAAACGCGTCAAACATTCGAGTGCGGGTTTGTGACGTTACTAACCGCTAAAAAATATCATACTAATGTTTAAGAATATAACGTCACACGAGTTTTCAAAGCACTGTATCGTCTTCGTTGTTTGCTTACAAGAAAAAAACCGGCCAAGTGCGAGTCCTACTCGCACATGAAGGGTTCCGTACCATCGTAGTAGGGGAGTCGCTTTTTTTTTTTTTTTTTAAATTATTAAAAATATTTTTATTATATGATGTAACTAAAAATTTATGCTTTTCGCAATTTTTCCTTTATCTGTGTTATAAGACGTTGCTTCGTACCAAATTTCAAGATTCTGAGTTCACGGGAAGTACCCTGTAGGTTTTGATTCCCTTGCGAGTGTCGAAAATTTGCGGCATAAACGGGAGTATCTTTTGATCGCGTTGACTTAGAAGTTTGATTTTTTCACAGCTCCAAGAGACCATAGACTTGAGTATTTGATATGAATTTCAGCTTGATACCTCCACGCGTTCCTGAGAAAAAAGGTCTTGACAGACAGACAGACAGACAGACAGACAGACGGACAACAAAGTGATCCTATAAGGGTTCCGTTTTTACCTTTTGAGGTACGGAACCCTAAAAATAAAAATACTTGTCCAAAATTTTTTGGAAATCTATCTGACGGACTAATTAGATTTTTTTAGTTAAGTACCCTATTAAATATGGTTGACATCACGATGATCTTATTAAAGAGGCCGGAAGATCACATAACACAGACATGACAGTCATGACACAAAATGGCCGAAAGCGGAGAGATTTAGAAGAGAACTACGCTCAGAATTGGGTAGCCAAAGGTTGAAGAAGAAGGGTATCTTGAGAAGATATACTGCAGTTGTGTTTATGTGTGTAGTAGTACGACTTCGGATGTTTCACCTGCTAACGGCAAAAGGTTCATCTCCTGTTACACACTACTTAATTACTCTGTAGTTTTGAATGCTTATCTAACCACGAAACGAGGCGTCATATTACCTATGTCATGTAGGTAATAAAATAGCGCGACCAAATGTTGACCATCACAACAAAGCAATCATCACGCTTCACGAACGCTTTTTAATTAGTAATTCTGAAAGCTGTAATAATACGTCATATAACCACAACCGCAATTTCATAGAAATTATACCGCAGTGGTGCCGGTGTTAATTGCAACCAACTATATCGTGATTGTTTTGTTTGAACTAAAGAGCGTTTGATATTCGGTCGCGTGTGTCTTCGTATTTTTCGTTTCGGATTGTGAAAATCATACGACGCGTCGCATTCTGTATCAGTAATTCAATACATGCAAGGTGTTTGTAAACGGAACTTTTACGAACCCATCATTCAAGCGTTCTGTAAAGCAAACGAAGTAACTCTATGCAAAACTTATTGCTGGGGAATCGATATTTTGGGGGTGAAAATTCACATTTTATGTCATGATTCAATGTGACGCACTCAAAACATTGTGCTGATAGAAGCATTATTAATAATAATAATATTTATTCCTTTCCAAAATAAATTACAAGTAAATTATTACAACATAATTATAAATGACAATGGTAAATGATATAATAATTAAATATTGACTAACACACGGGTTGTGGACGTATTTAAAGTAAAGGTACAATATTAAAAACTTGTATTTTTTTATTTTATTGGGGATGCTGTTATTTTCAATGTAAGTACCAGTCACCATTCGCGGACCCAAGGTGCTTTATTGTATGCACTGGGTTTTACTGCAACTGCTGGTCAAAGGCTTCCACTAATTTCTTCTAGAAGTTATTTTCGTGTACCTCCGTGAACCAGCCCTCACAGGTTATTTCGCCATTGTTTTTTTTTGCAGTTGCTCAAGCAATGGACAGCTGCGCTGCGTGTCGCGGGTTCGATTCCCGCACGGATCAAATATTTGTATGACCTACAGATGGCCGTTGTTCCGGGTCTGGGTATTTGTGTATGTGAGTTTAAATGTTTGTGAACGCACCCACGATACAGGAGAAATTCCCAGTGAGGGGCAACGTTTTTTAAAAACGAACGAACGAACGACGAACGAAATGTTTTCCTTTCAAGATGTCCAAACATATCAATATAACCACATATTTTATTTTTTGGCGGGTGGAAAATCATCAAATAACCACTCCGGCTCTTGGGCAGAGCGAAAGGGAGTGTCAGACTTCTACTGACTAAAAACCACCCATGTTCCTTCTTAGCCCTTTATGTCGAGGCCGCGGTATCTCTTGCAACAACCCGCAGCTCCGACGGGACAATTGTCCCGACCACTTACAACAAAATAACATACAAAATTCCACAAAACATCTCAAAACAAAAAGCAACATAAAACCTAATCGCCATGCCCCAGCAAATACGATGATGAGACTTTATACAAGATGACTAGTTATGTTTAACCGCCACCGCACTTGTACTGGTATGGAATGCTAACGGAGCGTGAAATCATATCCCTGTTGACTGCAGAGCTTGACAAAAGGAAATTGTTCTTGGCGTCAAGGTGATTGCTTCAGAGAGACATGCTGCTATTATAATATTGACTTGAAAAACTTACCTACGTTTCAGTCAAATGTTTTGTGAAGTGTCTGTTACTAGAGGTAGGAGTTGCTTGTTTGAAAATAACAGAACAATTATGTTTAAACTAAGTAATTAGGTACTTACTAGAGCACTTAGACGCCTTAGCGCACTGTTCTTTTATTTAGTTCGTTTTAATTAAATTAGTCCACTTTTTTGTAAATTTTAGTTTTAATTTTACTAATACTTAGTAAAAATGTTATTATAGTTGTGGCTGAACATTTAAGTTAATCTTAGTAATTAATAGTGCTTAAATATGTAGTTTATCTCTTATTCAGTTCAAGCATTGTTGCCAGTCTCTTTTATTTATGATGGTGTTGTTGATAAGCAAAGATTAAAAGAAAATCAAAGCAATTTTTGACATTTATCACCACGTTGCAAAAAATTAAGGGGAAGAAATTAATTTAAATCAACAATGGTCACCTAAATACGCGATTAATTAGGTCAGAACCGAAAACCACCCTTTTTTGGGTAGAGCGAAAGGGAGTGTAAGACTTTTACTGACTAAAAACCACCCATGTTCCTTCTTAGCTCTTTATGGCGAGGTCGCGGTATCTCTTGTGAAGAACAACGGGGCACGATCCGCAGCCCCGACGGGACCCGCAGCCCCGACGGGACCGAAAACCGCCAATGGTTGGTGAAACCACACTTTCAGGCTTGCTGAAGAATATAGACGAGATCTACGGTTGCAATGTCGCTTTAGTTAAACGTAGCCTAAATGATACTTGTCTAGACGCCTGCATAAATTGTGTGCCTGTCAAACACAGAGCTACCTTAGTCAAACAATTACTGCAGGCACTGAAACGTAAATGCGCGAGATTAACAAACATTTTATTTATCACAGGCGCTGTATCTCATTTTAGCAGAATATTAACAATAACCGGCTTCCACGACTTTTTTAAACAGCTCTGCAAGCGTTAAAACACCCTGTTTTGTTATCCGGCAACGTTCGCACATGACCGGCTTTGTGCTGTATCAGCAATGTGTCTGGCGATGACGCGTTTTATTTCGTGCGACCGAGCGACGCGCGGTATCTACATGATACATGTCAACCATCAGTATTTTAAAACAACCTGTAGATCGATCATGGGATTGGGTGTTTGATCGAAATATTTTCATTGTTCCTAAGTCTACAGTGATTGGCTGGCAATTATTTTTCGAAAGTAATTTCAATGTGTTCAAAGTTTTCGTAGATTAGCCTTTTGGTAAACCCGTGTGCTAAAAAATTAAAAGTTGCTTGGATCGATATTTAGGCGAAACTTCGGCTGTCTAGGGTGGTCCGTGGATTGATCACCACCCTTTACATCCCATGTCTTAGAAGCCACGTTAAGCCGTCGGTACCGGCTGTCTTTAAAGATCTTTGAAAGTCCTTACAAGCAGTAAATTACCCGAAATTCTGAAAACTAGTCTTACCAAAGGGCTATCGTATCACCCAGTACTAACTGCGTTGTGGAGGTTAGACATCCAGCAGCATAACAGGCAGCTCCATGTAAAATACAGGTGCACCTGGTAAGACTGGAAGCTTCGCGACATCACCGAAATGCCGAATTTATTCTATGCAGGCGTATAAGACAGCGTCGGTACCTCTACGATAATATCTACTAGACAATACTCCTACGTAATTTCAAAAACAAAAGGCAACGTCAGCCTCCGAAAACTGTTCTCGGTGGCATAGATTGATCACAATATAACGTTAATTTACGAAGCTATGAAATTATCGTAGAGTTATATTTACAATGATACTTACTGTGTTAAATACATAGGTAAAAATTAACGGCACAGAAACCTAATTGCAATATAAATAATAGCTGAAAGAAACCAAACTTAGGAAGCTAATTGGCTGAATTCAAACATAAAATGGACCAGTGATATCGTGTTTCACTGAATATAGATAATATAAACTAAAAAGCTTGTAGCACTTTCCGAAGCTTATTATTTGAAACTAGTCGGAAATATTTGTTTGATTGTTAACTTGTGTTATTTAGAATCTTTACACATCCGTGACAAGGGCTCTCTTGTAAATAAAACAAAACATTACATTCGTTGAAACTAATGTAATGTTCTGTTTCAACTCTCAAAACGGTAAAGGAAATCATCGTAAGGAAACTGACATGTCTTAGAACCAAAAATTTCGAAGATATGTTGAATCTGTTGAGTTTCTAAGAAATTACTTAGCAGCAAATATTAATCTGTTTATATTTCTGAGACAAAGAACCTATTCATGCGTACGCGCCTGGCCTCCGTTCAGTATTTCATTCGTCCCGTTCGTGTGCTAGGAACTAGTCACATTACTTCTCAATACAATATAAAGGTTAAATTAAAAGTTCATATTGAAAGTTAACCTAAAGAGTGAAGTTTGATTATCCCCACACCTAATAAATTAATAGGTTATGTGCCCAGGTGTGCGCGAGTGAAATATTCACTGTGTTGAACAATAGTTTTGAAAATCTGCCGTTGAACAATAAATAAAAAATAAAAATAAAAAAATGGACTATTTCAAGGTTAAAAGAAATATCAAGCCATTCGACGGTGAGAAGTACAGTGTATGGAAGTTTCGTATTCGTGCGTTGCTAAGTGAAATAAATGTGATAAACATTATCGACGAAGACCCAGTACCTGGCAACGAAAATTGGGAGAAAAACAATAAAATTGCCAAAAGTGTGATCATAGAATATCTTTCCGATTCTTATCTTGGTTTCGCAAAAGAAGATGTTTCGGCAAAATATATTTAAAAAAATTTAGATACGTTGTACGAACGTAAGAGTATCGCGACGCAGTTGGCACTAAGAAAAAAGTTGTTGTCGTTGAAATTAAAAAGTGAAGTGTCGCTCATACAACATTTTACAACGTTCAATGATCTCATCACTGAACTACTTGCTGCTGGTGCGAAGTTAGAAGAAACCGATAAAGTGGCTCATTTACTACTAAGTTTACCCTCATCTTATGACGGAGTCATTACAGCGATCGAGACGTTATCGGAAGATAATATAACGTTAGCTTTCGTTAAAACACGGCTATTGGACCATGAAGTGAAGTTGAAAAATGAGTCAGGCGAAATGAGCGAAAAAGTGTTGCAAATAGAAATGCAAAACAATGACAAGTCGAAGAAAAGAAAATTTGAAAACAAACAGTCAAATAAATATATAAAACGCAGGAAAGAGAACGCTAAGTTCGTAAAATGTCATCACTGTGGGCGTAAAGGACATAAACGGAATGATTGTTACCATTTAAAACAAAGGAATCAGCAAAAGGGCAATAATAACAATGACCGACTAAGAACACTACAGTCAGTCAAGATAAGCCAAAATAAACAGTCAGCATCGAATGAGTTCTCAGGATTTGCTTTCATGACCGGCGAACATGAAACGCAAGACGATGATAACAAAGTTACTTTTATTCTGGATTCCGGCGCCTCGAATCACATCATCAATAGAGAAGACTTGTTTACTAACTTTGTTGTTTTAGATACACCACTTAAAATGTCAGTTGCTAAAAATGGCGAATTTATTTCAGCTACGAAAAGAGGTACCCTGCAGGTTACTAGCAACATGGGTGTCCAGGGATGTTTGGATGGTGTTCTGTACTGCCCTGAGGTACCGTACAATTTGCTGTCGGTATCTAAAATGCAGCGAGCTGGCTACACTGTCATATTCAGTACTGACGGTGCAAGGATATGCAAAAATGGTAAAACAGTAATGAAAGGTATGTCTTTTAATAATCTAATTGCTGTAGATTTTGTAGTGTCGGTAAACGTGTGTCGTCTTGTTTCCCAAGCATGCATTAGTGACAAAAATAATTATAAATTATGGCATCAGCGCCTCGGTCACTTGAGTAAAAACAAATTTATAGAAATAAAACGGCACGAGTTGTTTAAAGACGTAAGTAAATTAAGCACTGTAGTACCGGATGACGAATTGTGTGAAGCTTGCATTTATGGAAAGCAAAGCCGACTTCCGTTTAATCACACCAAGGACAAAAGTCACATAAATCGACCTCTATTTGCTGTCAGTTCTGATGTCTGTGGTCCTATCACTCCAACGACCGTTGAAAATAAAAACTATTTCGTAATGTTTGTTGACCAGTATACTCATTATTGCGTTACGTATCTGATAACATACAAATCAGACGTATATGCAGCATTTAAAGACTTTGTTGCAAAAAGTGAAGCTAAATTTAATTTAAAGGTAGCTAACTTGTTTTGCGATAACGGTGGTGAGTATTTATCCGCCGAAATGAAGAACTACTGTGCTGAAAAGGGTATTTCATACCATTTAACAGTTCCTAGAACTCCACAGCAAAATGGTGTCTCCGAAAGGATGGTGAGAACCATTACTGAGAAAGCTCGTTTAATCTTAAGTGGTGCACGATTAGATAAAGTTTTTTGGGGTCAAGCAGTTTTGACTGCTGTTTACTTAATAAATTTAACACCGACTAAAGCTCTCAAACTTTTAAAAACACCATATGAGATGTGGCACGATAAGAAACCTGAAGTAAAATTTTTAAAGATTTTTGGATCAACTGTTTATGTGCATAACAAAACGACCAAAGCTAAATTTGATGATAAATCATGGAAAGGTATTCTGGTGGGCTATGAACCAAATGGTTATAAAGTTTGGAAGCCAGATTGCGAAAAGTTTGTAGTGGTCAGAGATGTTATCGTGGACGAAACTGCCTTTTTGAGGTCCAGGCCTTCTTGGAAGCCTGAAGAGAATATTGGAAGTTCTCATGACAAAACTGATAAGGACATTGTGTCTTCTAAATCAGTGTCAACAAAAAAGTCTCGTGACCATGGAATAAAACTAGATAGTTTAAAATCTAGTGGGTTAGACCATGTTGAAATGAAACTAGATAGTTTAAAATCTAGTGGGTCAGACCATGTTGAAAAGAAACTAGATAGTTTAAAATCTAGTGGGCAAGATGAAAATCCTGCTAAAATTCGCAAATCGAACCATGATACGCTAAGCAAGGTACGTTTTGATAATTCAATGAGTAGTTCTATTGAAAGTACAAACAAAAATACTGGATTAAGGAGGAGTGACAGGATTAAAGACAAAACCCCTGTGTCTTATAAAGAAATTGATCACAAAGACTATTTGATGTGCGCTGAGTCTGTTTTATACAGTTTACCAAAATCATTTGCAGAAATTAAATATAGAAATGATAGATATAAATGGGAAAGCGCAATTAGGGAGGAAATTAATTCATTACATAAAAACGAAACGTGGACTTTAGTACCACGACCGCCAAACAAAAACATCGTAGATTGTAAATGGATTTTTACTGTCAAAAATGATGAATTTGGATATCCTCAACGATATAAGGCCCGTTTAGTTGCGCGAGGTTTTAGTCAAGAGTATCTGACAGACTACAACGAAACATTTGCACCTGTTGCGAGAATAGCCAGTTTTAGATTCATTATTAGCTTTGCAAATCAGTTTAATTTATTAATTCATCATTTGGACGTTAAAACTGCCTTCCTTAATGGTAAATTAAAAGAGGAAATCTATTTAAGGGTTCCTGAAGGTATATCATGTAAAGAAGGTTATGTTTGTAAATTAAAAAAGGCGTTATATGGGCTTAAACAAGCGGCTAGATGTTGGTTCGAAGTATTCGAACACGCTTTAAAAGAAAAAGGATTTCAGAATTCATCAGTTGACAGATGTATATACATACTAGATAGAGGGAATATATGTAAAAATATATACGTAGGGCTTTACGTTGATGATTTAGTAGTAGTATGTAATGACTTTAATACGATGACTAATTTCAAAACATATTTAATGAGCAAATTCGAAATGACCGATTTAAATGAAATAAAACTGTTTCTAGGCATAAAAATCACTAGAGAAAGTGATCAAATGCTGTTGGATCAAAGTGCATACATCAAAACAGTCTTAACTAAGTTTAATATGCACGAGTGTAAACCTGTGTCGACCCCCTTAGAAAATAAGTTAAATTATGACGCATTGAACTCTGAGGAGAAATATGACGCACCCTGTCGAAACGTCATAGGATGCCTTATGTATATTATGCTTTGTACTAGGCCCGATTTAAGCGTCAGTGTAAACATCCTGAGTAGGTACACACACAAAAATAATAAAGAGTTATGGCAATGTCTTAAACGGGTACTAAGGTACTTAAAAGGCACAACTAATCTAAAATTGGTTTACAAGAGGTGTAAATACAATGATATTTTGTGTGGGTACGTAGACTCAGATTGGGGTGGCAATGATACACATGATAGAAAGAGTACAACTGGGTACTTGTTTAAACTTTTTAATCAGTGCACAATTTCCTGGAATACACGAAAACAATCGTCAGTCGCGGCTTCTTCAACTGAAGCCGAGTATATGGCATTGTTTGAGGCAGTTAGAGAAGCATTGTGGCTTAAGTCTCTAGCGGCCAGTATAAATATACTGATCACTGTACCAATTGTCATTTATGAAGACAATAATGGCTGTATAAGTATAGCCAATAACCCAACATGCCATAAACGGTCAAAACATATTGACATAAAATATCACTTTTCTCGGGAACAAGTTGAGAAAAAATGTAATAACATTAAATTATATTCCCACAGGTGAACAGTTGGCCGATGCATTGACAAAAGCTCTACCTGCAATCACTTTCCAAAAGCTAAGATCTCAAATGGGAGTACAGCGATAGTGTAAATAAGTGTATAGTGTACATACATTATAATTATATAATATGATATAGTGTGTACATAACTTAATGAGTACAACTGAAGTACATATTTTTGTTGACTTTAGAACTTAAGTCAGTTATATTTAACTTAAGTATTGATTTTGATTTGAATTGGTCTGGTTGAAGGTTTTACTGGGTTTTCCTCAACCCTCGAACGAATGTTGGACCAAATTGTAATTCCCCAGCAAGTATTTGGAAGTTAATGTGATTTAGTTAGGTAGTCGATTTATATCGATTTTTGTTTGTATAACTTCCGATTAATTTTTGAGGGGGCGTGTTGAGTTTCTAAGAAATTACTTAGCAGCAAATATTAATCTGTTTATATTTCTGAGACAAAGAACCTATTCATGCGTACGCGCCTGGCCTCCGTTCAGTATTTCATTCGTCCCGTTCGTGTGCTAGGAACTAGTCACATTACTTCTCAATACAATATAAAGGTTAAATTAAAAGTTCATATTGAAAGTTAACCTAAAGAGTGAAGTTTGATTATCCCCACACCTAATAAATTAATAGAATCTACCAATCCGCACAACAATCTACCAAGCCCATCCCTCTCCTAGAGAGAAGGTCTGAGTACAATATAGGCTGATGAATCATCATGAGCCTATACATTGGGTTAACAGAAGAAAAAAATGAAACGTGACCGAGACGAAAGCAGAATGAAAATCTCGTAGCAAGTGGCGTTCAGTTGTGTCTACTTGCCCCCATTGGAAAGAGGTGTGAGTTGTTATCTATACGAATATAAAACAACTAAACTAAGACAACATCTGCCTAGCCTTTTTCCAAATATGTTGGGGTCGATTTCCAGACTAGCCGGATGCAGTTGAATAGGGTAGTTAACTAAAAAAATCTAATTAGTCCGTCAGATATAAGATTTCCAAAAAATATTAGACACGTATTTTTTCTTTTTTCACGTAAACAAACAATGAAGACAGTACAATACAGTGGTTTGAAAACTCGTGTGACGTCATATTCTAAGACATTAGTATTACATTTTTTAGCGGTTAGTGACGTCACAAACCCGCACTCAAATCTTTGACGCGTTTTATCTTCGTCAACTTTTATTGATTTGATAAAACAAAAGATACACATTTTTCTTGTCAGTAAACAAGATTTACATAATTATAATAGTCGGGAACCAAAAAAATCAAGACACCATTTTATTTATAAAATCAAGGAACGCTGTTTTTGTACCAATTGCGTGAACATAAAAGAAAGTCACGTTTTCCGAAGAGTAGGTAGATGGCTATCTATTGATCCAGATGAAGTATTGTTTCGTCTTATTAAAACTTTATCCAATAAAAAACTTACAGGCAATTTAACGTCCCTCCCGAAGAAATATATTTAGAGAGAGAGCGAAGAGAAAAACATTAACGGCGAATAAAGCTAATGTCTTGTGTTAAACTGACTCGTTGGAGAAAAAGAACGAGTGACTCTTTGATGGTTTGTTTTCACAAAAATGTACATAACTAAATGTATAGGCGAACATAGAAGTACTTACACAGGAATTCTTAAAACCTCGTTAAAAATTGTTCTCTCTTAGACTTCCTCGATGATCTAGCCAGAAGTTGCAAGCGACTGGTGAGCATGGCGTTCTGGGTTCTATTCCAGAGTAGGGCAGTGTCATTGGGTTTCCCATCATCAATTTCTCATTAGCAGCGAATTTGTGCACCGTTGATGACAATAGTTTTCCCCCTTTTACATGGAAATTTAACATCATCATCATCAACAGCCTATTACTGTCCCCACTGCTGGGACACAGGCCTCCTGGCAATGGGCTATAATCTACCAAGCGGGCCCAGTGCGGATTGGTAGATGTCACATGTCTTCGATTTTTTGGTTGTAAGACATGCCGGTTTCCACACGATGTTTTCCTTCACCGTTTTGAGAGCAGTGGTGAAGAAATAAATTACACAAAGTAATGCGCCTGATTTTAAATATCAAAATCACCGATCGAATTCGTATCACCATAATACGCTCCAAGACAGACATTGCCGATGTTGGCGATAAGTCTGCGAGGTTAAAGTGGGACTGGGCGGGTCACATTTCCAGGAGAGGTCAGGACAGATGGGCCAAAACCGTCACACACTGGGTGCCTGAAGGCGGTCGTCGTCACCGAGGCAGACCCAAAAAACGATGGCGTGACGATTTGGACTCATTCGTGACTGATTGGCCAGAGAAGGCACAACACCGAGAGCTGGAAAGAAATGGGGGAGGCCTTTGCCCAGACGTGGGACAAAAAGTAGCCTCTTTGTCCCACGTCTGGGCAAAAAAAAAAAAAAAAAAAAAATGCGCCGGACGGGGTTCGAGCTCACGATCACGATTCGTAAGTCGTGGCCGCTACCACTGAGCTACCACTGCTCACAATGTTTAAGTTCACCATTGTATTCACCCTTCGTGGATTACAGGCGTGATGTTGTGTTGTTAGTAAGTAAGTAAGTAAGTAAGTAAGTAATATTTATTTGTTTAAACATGGTGTACATGATACATTACATGCAGGATAATAATAAGATATTGATAAGATATTGTTCACCAATGTAGTTTTATATTTCAACTTATCATAAAAAAATCGAAAACCTTATATTGTGACCACAACTGGTTAAAATCAAATCCTGAAAGACATTCTTATTCAAAGGGGTTTGATTAAAATCGTTATTTACTTCTTGCAAGTTCTAATGAAAGCAACATGCTCTCAATAGATACCGCAATTTTAGACTTTATTAGACTGTTTGCGTTCACTACTCGATGACTGAACACGGTTTTGCTTTACGATTCAACCCAGTCGTGGCTTTTCATATAAATAGCTGTATTTACACAGTAAAACCAAGAGTGAATTGATTGAAACTTCAGTGACAATTGACCATAATAGTCGCAGAACTGACGACCTTTTAGAATAGATGTGCTATTGAGTAGATTTGGTTAGCGAGGGGTAGGTTGCCCTCAGGCTAGGTTAATCAACGATTTTCGCATGGCAGTTTGAGAGCAGTCGAATATCTTTAATGGCATTTTGATTGTAAGAGGCCAGCAGATTGCTATTGGTTTATTAAGTGGTGTTTTATTTCTTTAAGTTTTTACAGTTGCCGTCAGAAAAGATGAAATCTTAATATTAGGTCAGTTTAATATAACATAAGTTTATTTCTGATGGGAGTAGGCAGAAACTGCAGAATCCGACCTGGTACGATCCATACATTCTCCTACTCAGTTTTACCAGGCCTTCAATAAGTTACGACATAATTTTGCGGTTCTTACTAGTATCGCAGTATTCACATAAGTTCGTTTGAAACAGAATTTTAGTTATAGTTAAACATGGCGACCAGCAAGGTTTTTTATCGCTCACATTCTCGCTTTATTATCGGTTTCACCGCAAAGCTTGCATACTCTGTTGTGATCATCAGAAAACTTGAAACATGAATCCTCATAGATCTTTAAATATTCCCAAGCGAATCGCTTTTATAAATACGCCTTCATTTATCACCGGATTTAACTGCAAGCAAACTTACAATATTAATATAATATGAATTGCATGAAACGAGGGCCGTTAAACTCAATATAAACACTGCTTTTCAATAGGGAACAAATTGCGAGCAATAAAAATAAGCCTTTTGGTAAATAAACCCTGCGAGTTGGTCAATGATCAAGTAAAGTTAGTTCAGATTTGAAACGGCAGACCAGCGGGTCTAAAATGGCCGCTTTATCAGAATCCACGCAGAATCTTAGTATGAATCATGTTGAAATTTCATATTCTTAAAATGAACTTAATGTCTATAACTATAAAGTCCATTTTAAGAATTTTAAATGTTTATATGATTCATATTACGATTCTGCTAAAGCGGCCATTTTAGACACCCTGATGGGCGAATTTGAAACACAAATAGAACGAACGAAGCTTTTGATCTTTTCATTTTAAAAATAGCCGTGCTTTGTAATTTGGGAACTACTTGTGTTTACCCGACTGCGGCGAAGCCCAAAAGGAGGGTTATTAAATGCATAATCATCATCTGCCTAGCCTTTTCCCAACAATGTTGGGTTGGCTTCCAGTCTAACCAGTATTTTACATGGAGAGCCTGCCTATCTGACCTTTACATCCCAGTTACTGAGTAATACGATACCCCTTGGTAAGACTGAGATTTCAGAGGCACGAAGGAAAGTCGGTATTTAATGGGTCACTCACCCATCCACAGCCCAACCTAGGCAAGGTCGGTTTTAACTGAAGATTGATTCGAGCGGCTGTATATCTATAGTTATCCACAAGATTCTTAAATGCACAATACAAAGTTTAAATTAAATTAACATCGAAAACATACTTGAAGTATGAATTTATATCAAATTCAAATGCAACTAACGTTTAAAAAATCACGCTCAGGTCAACGTAGTCACGTGTCACGTGAATAGTCGCAGGACCTACTCATGCGAAATAAGCAACAGTTCCTTTCAATTTTCCATCTATTTGATCTAAAAGACTTCAGCTCAACACTCGTCGGAAAATGATCGCGTCGTCGACGAACGAAACCAAACATATCGTGTATCGAATATGTCGGTTTAGACACGTCGTCGTCGGATGGAGGATAAAGGTTGTCCAATAAACGACAAACGACAGCTGCTCGCGACTGTACGGACAGTCGGACACAAACGCATGAGCGCTCTATATCTATAGTCCTATGGACGTATATTCTGATGAAAAAGCGTTTTTTAAACGAAGTATCTGAATATGCAAATGGACTCAACACTGCGCGGTGTGATGTTCGAACAATAAAATTAAATTCCGTGAATATACCTGTAAAAATAAGAGAGCTTTTTCCGACACTAAAACGGAGCGGATTATGTTTTTCAGATGTTCGAACGAGATATCTTTTTTTTCCCGTAGCAGCCACAATGTCTGGATTTGTGCCCAGTTGATGGCAATAGGCTTGCCCCCTCTTAGATGGGACTTAAACATGACTGTGAAATGTGAGTGTACTGGGCACACCCCTGGCTAAGATTACAGGCGTGATGGTATGGTTATGTTTTTTATACATAACTTTCAAACGAATTCATTGTTAATAAATATCCTACAAAATACAGAGCAAATGAAATTGATTTGTTTGAAATTGTAATTTAAGATTATGTCAAATATATATTGTTTTTCTTTTTACAGCCCTATTACATGGGTGCACCTCTGCCTAACCCTTCGGGGATTTCAGGCGCAATGTTATGTTATATTCGTGTTCATTTTTGCAGTTTAAAATACACCGACCCATTTCAAAAATAATATTGACGAGCTTCATTATGCCCCGTCTGGTGCACATTTCTGCCGCGGCATGCGCTACGATCTTATAAATTTTCCCCCATACACCATGCACGTTCCCAATAAAGCGTTTGGCATTAAGACACTGATGTCAATCGCTGTATTTGACATCAGGCTCCTGACGTATGATCTTAGGGATCTTAAAAGTAAGTGCAAAATAGCTGGCTGTTTACCAAATGCCCAATAAAATAAAAATAAGTAAGCTTTTTGTACAAAGTAAATTTTATTTAACTGTCTAAATTAGAAAATGATTTGAAATAAGAGCACACTTAGGCGTCAAGATGTGTTCCTCATCGCTGTCACCCGGAAACAATCATAATATACTTATCTGAATAAAATTTTAAATAAACAATAATGATATAAATGATATAAAACAATAGCAAAGAACTATTATAATAATGAACAGTTTAGCAAGTTATTAGATACGCTAAAATCCACGGAACCTCGACTTAACCAACCCAACCTTTTAAATGATTGTTGTCTTTACCATCAACAAAAAGGAAATAAGGAGAAGATTTTCCTAATACATTTGAGAAGGTGCTTAAGTCACAAATGATTACGCTAAGTAGGTTCTTAATTTAATTGCAGTCGTAAAAGCTTCTACTTAAAGATTTAACTAAAAGTGTTACTTTAAACAATGTCTCTTCTCACCTAACTGTTTTGTTATTTATGTAAAAATGGCTGTTTAGTTTTTGCATAAGTGTGTTTATGCCCCGTTAAATGTTAATGAATAATTAGGGTATTTCTATGTTTAGAGTTAGGTATTCGAATGGTGTTCGTTTTACCGCACCCTAACTGAGCATTATTTCAATTTAGTTATTGATTTGTTTACTATGATAAGATGATATGAATGCAAGACATAGTTTATGATACAGAGACCTTGCGGGCAACATAACACAATATTCACGAAGGGGGAGACACGTTTAATGATTACTTAAGCCATCACTTAGTAAAGATTTTGACAATTTAGTGAAGGTTTTGCATGTCAAATCTTTATTATGTGACGGCTTAAGTAATCATTAAATATCTCTGAGTACCGCAGCTAGTTCTTATTATCCGGCTGGGGCCTTAAATGCAAGGTATCCTCAGGATATTAAACTGAATAAATCTTCGTAGGTTAGCATAAAAGATGCCAATTACAAAAAAAATAATACGGAGGTTCGCTGCGAGATTTTGCAATCGTGCATAGCTTCGTATACGAAGAGTGGTCTCTACTACACCCTGACACGTAAGGGAGGCGAAGGGTGACGCTTCGGAAGTGTTGAGACGATCCAGTTTCATGAGCCGATGAGCTAAGGTGATACCGATCCCGTGCAGAGCTTTATAGGTGTGGTTCTTCAAGCTTTACGGGGACTTTAGCTTAATAAATATTATGACCTCAATCCGTCCAATATTTATGTAAAAATAAAAAAGACGTCGTACTCGCGCACCGAGGGATCCGTAGGTACAAACAAAGTTTAGAATTATTAAACATATTTTTATTATAACATACATGCTGGATACGATACGATAATGACGTACCTAAATGTCTTTGCAATTTCGTTCGTTATATGTACATTTTCACACGTTAATCGGTACAAATTATTCCTAAGATTAGTAAACAAATATTTGTTTGTAAATTGTATTGTCTTTCGTTTACAGTTTTATGTTATTTGGATTTTTGTTGATATTTTTATTTCGGTGTTAGGATTTATTTAATAGTTTTAAAATGTGCCTACGAACTAGAACTACCAGGGGTTTTATTTACTGTCGTATTTTCGGCACAACAACATAAGTAACAAAACAATTATAAATGCTTTTCGCAAATTTTTCTTTGTCTGTTGTGCTATAAGACGTTGCTTCGTACCCAAAATTCTGAATTCACGGGAAGTACCCTGTAGGTTTTGATTCACTTGCGATTGTCGATGCGGAAATTTTCGGTATAAAAGGGTGTATCTTTTGATTACGTGAGTTTAAAAGTCCTACTTGATACTTCGACGCGTTCCTGAGAAAAATAAGTCTTGACAGGCAGACAGACAGACGGACAACGGAAAAAACGGAACAAAGTGATCCTTATAACATCACTTTGTTCCGTTTTTTACTTTCGAGGTACGGAACCCTAATAAATGGACTGGTATTATAAAACGTGCAGAGTCCGTGAAGCCATTATACATGCTCGTGTAGATAGAACACAATAGCATAATATTTAAGAAGGCTTTGTCGAAGAGGGCAGTTTTATATACTTTCTTTTAGCGAGAACAAATATGTATTGCGGTGAGTCCTAAGTTACGTCTGAAATAACGATACGATTGTTCTTTAAAGGAAAAAGGTTTCTGTAATGTAGATTTTCTTATTGTTAGTACTTGTTCCTAGCCTCGGGCGATGCAGCTAACGACGCGACAGGTGCGCGGTGAGCCCTCTATTTTCAGCTCGCAACTTTCGTGATGTGAAACGATGTTGTGGGGCACGCTTGCCTGGAAGCTAATATAATTATATCACAATGCTTCTCTAACTTTGAAGAGTTTTAGATTATGATGATTGTGTTTAAAGTGTAATATCGAAAAGGTGTAGGTAAAAAACCCGTATGAAAAACCTGAAAAGCAAAAAATAAGCACATTTTAAGAAGAAGGGGAATATTTTCCGATAAAAATAGGAGTTAGGCAGGGTGATCCTTTGTCCCCCGACTTTTTTCAGCAGTCTTGGAGCACATGTTTAGACGACTCGACTGGGATAAGCTTGGTTTAAATACATATAAACGGAGTGCAATTAAACCACTTAAGATTCGCTGATGAATTAATTTTTATTTCAAAAGATCCAAGAAGCTTATAATAGATGTTAGAACAACTTGTGTATGAAAGCGATAAAGTGGGGCTATTTATGAATATTGCAAAAGTCCCCCCTAATTATTAGACAACGGCACAACTATAGGATATTTCACCAAAAAAACCTAATTAGATCGTCTGTTAGATTATCGAAAAATAATGGATACGTGTTTTTGTTTATGTTGGTGGTTATGTACATTATATATAAAATACAAAAATAGTAACTAAAAATTAAACTAAAAGTTAACACTTACATAATACAAACACCAAATAACACTGTTAACGTGAAAAATAACACGTTAAATTTAAACGTCCTTTTTTTGTTTAATCAAATAAATAAAAAATTACGGAAATAAAACATGTCAAAAATCATGAGTCCCGGCTTGTGACATCACTTTCTGGGTAAAAAACACACGACTGGACACGACCTTTTCAAAGCACTGTATCGTCTTCATTTTCTACTTAAGCGAAAAAAAAAAATGTGTCCATTATTTTTTGGAAATCTATCTGACGGACTAATGAGATGTTTTTGGTGAAGTACCCTATTATTGTTGTGCGAGTATTCTTCCACAAATTCAATGAAAATGAAAGAATACACGTACGTATCTCGAACAAATCATATCATATCTATAGGTATATGTTTAATTAATACTGTTAATAATTTTTAATCATTGTATTTTGTGTTGTGTGAGACTAATAAATACTTTTCTAATAATAAAATAATTTAGATTTTTTATGTAATTCTAAAGTAAAATTCCGAAATGCTTCTTCGGGAAAGCACTCGCTAATTTGCGTCGCGGTGACGCATCGTAGTGTGCTCTAAAAACAATTTTTTAATTTTCGATGCTGGTCACAAACGTTTGCAGCTCGTGGTCAAGCTGTAAAAGAAAAAGGTATTTAAAATATAGGGTAGACATTATTGTAAGACAAAAATTCAAAGTTTCTTTTACGCGAGTGATGTGACAAATTTTGAACTTTGAGCAGGAGTTAATTTGTTTTCTGCTAAAACGGTTTGGACCTAAATACTGTTACCATTGTTTTATCTTTTCGCTTTCTCCTTTGAGTGTATTCTTACTCGACTTTGGTAGGTAAAAGTGGCGACACAGAAAAACTTTAAAAACATTTAAATGTTAGTATACTACCGTTTGAATTATCTGTATTATATGTATTATAGTAATTTATTGAAAAGCTCGTGTGTAAAATTCCAAGTTTATACTATAATGTCTCAGCCTCGGCCAACTGCTAAGATAGGGGTCGGTTTAAGTAATTATTTTCTAAGAACTGCAGAGTCAGATTTGAAGATCATTTCCATCTTCAAGTTGAGCCGCGTTTGTCGTTTTGTTTTCCCCGTCATTGCGATATTTATTTTGTTTTGGGACCATACCTGGGAACCTTCTAGTTACGGTGATACTAGGGGATTTTTCAACAAGTATTAAAAAAAAACTGTTTACATGTTTAACAAGAAAAATTAAAAAAAAGTGTTTTGTTTTTGTGGTTGGACTGGTCTTGGAGGCAATTCTATTGAAAACGTCAATTAGCACAATGTTTTGGTTTATTGAGTTTTACAGCAAAACGTAATAATTTCACCTCAAAAAAAGTTGTTTCCCTGCAATATTTTTTGCGTAGAGTTTCTTAGTTTGAAATACATAATGCTAACCAAGCATTATGTATTTCAAACTAAGAAACTCTGGATGGCTTCGTGAAGGGTACGTTTACACCCTGTATACTGACTTTCCTTCGTGCCTTAGAATGCTCACGTGGTTACAGGTAAACCAGTCTTACCAAGGTGTATTGTATAGCTAACTAGGTTGTGGCGGTTAGATAGGCAGTCATTCCATGTAAAATACTGGTATTCAGCTCCATCAGGTTAGACTGCTAGCTGACTTTAATATTGTTGAGAAAAGGTTAGGCAAACGATGACATGCGATATTCCCTACAATATTGATATGAAAACCAAAATATTATCCGCTTGCTTCACTTCCACTTGCTTTCCTTTTACTTTATTAATTCAGTTTTTAACTTAATTTCGAGAGTTTTCAATATTAATCACTGTTATTATTTTGCTAAATGTGGTTAAACCAATTTCCGCAACGATATTGAATTATCGTAATTAGATTTCCTCTTGTGAATTAATCTAAACAGGTTAGTACCTAATTATTAATAATGTTTACCAAAACAAATATTTACTGCCTAATTGGTTTAGTGGTTGCAAGCGCGACTGCTGGGCAAGAGATAATGGTTACGATTCCCGCGTCGAACTACGTGTTTTTGGGTTTTTCCATCAGGAATTTCAGTTGCAACCACAAAAGTCAAAATTTGTGCACGGTTGATTGCAACAGGCTCGCTTTTACTATCGACCAAGCACAAATCCAGATAACGCGTGACTACTGCTGGCCTTTTTTATATTTTGGCGTGTGTAAAATCATCAAATAACCCCTGGGTAGAGTGAAAGGGAGCGTCAGACTTCTCCTGACTAAAAACCACCCATGTTCCTTCCTAGCCTTTTATGTCGAGGCCGCGGTATCTCTTGTGAACAACCCGCAGCACTACTGCTAGCCTCACTCGCATGCAAACGTTGTGTCAACTAATACTCTTCTTGCTTTCCACGGCCTTTTCCAGGTAATCGGCTCACTTTGCAGGAGGCCTTCCAGTGCTGCGCCATTTAGTACCTGGCGATTTATAAATTTTATATTACATTAGGAGTCGTCCTGTTAACAACATGCCCAGCTCACTACCACTTGAAGAAGTGACGATACTTCAGAAATCGAGTTGACCTTTATTGACATGCATTAAAACCGAAAACTCATTATCCGAACCGAGGCAAAGCGAAATGACTCCTTAAAATGTGACAAATGTTAATCTATGATAGGCCCAAGTCTACTCAGATAATTACGGTCACTGTCGTACTTCATTAATTGTTAAGATGAGGATTTTCTTATTGAGTTCAAGTGAGTTATACAATAAGAAAAACCTAAGCTAGTTCATTAAACCCTTAGAACCAATGGGTTTTAACTCGTGTGTCTGTCTGTTCGACTATTATCTCTTAAATTAAAAAAAATATAGAAATTAGTTCAACATATAGATTACAGGATAACCTATAAGGAGTCTATGGTGTTAAAATAACATGGAAAATCCCTCAATATCTAATACAATGGAACGGAACCCTTCGTGTGCAAGTCTGACATGCACTTGGCCAGTTTTTTTTTCAATATAATACGTCACAAACAGTGTACTAAAGTCAACCTCGTTTTATTTATAAATGAATTTGCGTGCTACCGGATAAACAGAAGACTCTGTTAGCATTTTATTTTCTTCGGTAATTGAATCCAACGACACCGAGGGGCCTCTACTTTCTCACAAACGTAAAAGAATTTATTCTGCACTCTGAGCTGGTAGAATGTGTAGTTTGTTGATAGTTGCTGTATTTAATAATTTATGTGGGGATTGTTTTTTGTGTGGAAATTAAGGGGAATATTTTGGACTCCATCAACAAAGACAGAGGGTCTTACTTATTACACGACTGTCCCAAAAAAACAGGTTTATGTTTTAGCTAAAGATAACTTCTAAACGCCTGAATCGATTTTGATGAATGTGAGAGTTCTTGGCAGGATTCGACAAAGAGAGGTGCGAAGCGGGTAAGGAGTAGTGGTGGTTAATATATCATATAGCAAAATAAAGCACCGTGCTTAATACAAATAACATAAAGCAAATGCTATCATGGCTCTCACAAGTTGCTATTTGCTTATTGCTTTTACATCGCACTCATGCATGCTGGTATGCGATTCACTAACAGACACATCATAGATGTTAACAACGACGAGCTCACTGATGTTTCATCGTAAAGATCGCTCTTAAAAACAACGCTGATAAAAACCGTATTCGCTAAGCTACCTATGCTCGTCGACGATCTGCCGAACAACGATGATGAGTACGATGTTAACAGTGTTGCTATGTTTAATCTAGAGTATAATCGAGAAAATCTCGACTAACCTATTTTTAAGTTATTTCGTCATTTAAATTAATACAAATGCACAATACATATGAATAAAACACGTTATATTTATTATGCAATGAATATTTAATTAAATAGATCATTTTTGACTTGTAAAATAATTATTTTTGACTAGGGCAATAAAACAATCCCAAATCTTTGACATTTGCAACTGTTTGTGTACGTATTTCAAAACAAACAACTTGATCGTGTAGTTTTTTTTATCAAAATACGAAATTCCAAAGGTTCAAGTGGTTTTAAGTGGCTAAGTGGACTTTAAAAAAATTCTGCACCCCAAACCAATGGCGTTCTACTTGTTCTGTGTTTTAGTTTGGTTCCAAACATATCGAAAGTAAGTAGACAGTAACATTTTTAAATAAATATATACGGCACAGTTTCTAGAACTACTATTTATGTAACCAAAATATTTATATTTTAGTGTCTCGCAACGCAGCTCCTTCGTTAAATCAACTGGAAAAGTTAATAAGCTTTTTGGAAAGCAAACCATGGTTGGCTATGGGCCATGCTCGTACGGGTATTCGCAGTCGTCAGGCATGGTCCGAAATAACAACAGCCCTGAACAGCGATGGTAGTGGATGTACGAAAACATCAGAACAGTGGTGTAAGGTTGGTAATTATAAGTATTGTGTGTGTATACATACTGTTGCATTGAATAAGTAGCCTTTTACATTGACAGCCGACAGCTGTGTATGTTCTTTATGACTAAATTAGTATTAACTACAGGCATGTACTGTAACTATAAGCTAGGCTTCAAATTGAAATTTTATAAGCATTTAAAATTTTAACCAAGAGTAAAACCAAACTGAGCAAAAATACCCCTATTTGCTCGGTTTGGTTTTACTATTTATTTATTATTACCTACATCAAACCATATAATTATTACTTGTGTTGCAGTACTGGAAGGACAAAAAAGGAGCTGTGAAGAGGAAGTCCAGCTTAATTGCAGCAGCTAGACGGCGCACTAGTGGTGGCATAGAGGATGTGCCAGAACTTAACGAAATAGAGTCTTTAATCCAAAGCATTATGAGAGGAGAAAGGTTTGGTTGCGGAGATCAGAACTTAGAAATAATCCTTTTGAGGTTTGTAATTTTCAATTTTCAATACTTTAACAAATTTATTTGTTAGAAATATAATATTATTATGTAAACATTCTTTCAGAATATTGTCCCTCCAAATGAGCAGCAAGCTGACCAAAGTGTGGTTCTTATAAATGAGCCAGGCCATGAAATGCAATGGGTACAAGATTTATTTATTATTTTATTGATGAATTTTGCCACTAAGCATTAGGTACTACCTATGCTTATACCTCTCATAATCCTCTACACTAAGGTGTACAACACCCATGTCATGCCTGTTTTGTCTGATCAATACAAGTATATATGTATAATAAATAAAAAATAGGATCAAACTTATATTGCTAAATACTGGACATGGTATTGCAGTGGCCTGTGAGTGTTATTTTAAATGTTATCTCGAATAATTAAAAGAACAAAACATTCTATTTCAGTCTAATCTCGCTGCTTTTAATAGGGATAGTGTGCAAGTAACACAGCAAGTGATTGAACCAGCACCAGATGCTCATAGTCCAGAAGCTGAAGAAAACAGGGTATGGTTTTGGAAAATTATGATTTAAACTATTGTGACGGAAAAGGGGTGCGTGGCGCAGGTTATTATAAATAAGACCACGCAACCAGTCTACATAAAATATATTATTATAAAAAAAAGGGTGTGGGAAGGTCTACGGACACAAACTCCTAAGGCATCCCTGTGGGATGTGCTGTACTGCCCTGATAGCCGGCGTGGCGATGACCGCAGCGAGGTGCCACGCTGGATGCGTAGGGGTGATGGCCAGCTCTTCTTTACGTCGGCCCGGCTCGGCCCACGTGGCAAGTATGGCCAACAGGTGGGAAGTCCGATGCCGGCCCGATTTAAGCACGCACGACGGAACCAGCCGCGTAACTACCGCGAACTTGAGGGCGCTCTAGCCGGAACTTTGGACCCTGGAACATGACGTCCAGCGTGTCACGAGATGACCAAAGGCCAACTCCGCTGATTGCGACACCAAGCCAAGCAGAGCGAACAGCAATAATAATGCACTAATGAAGGTGTTGGTGGATTGTCACAATCAGACGGAGTTTACATGTGGGAAGAGTGAAAATAAGGCATGATAGCACATTTTGAGTGTGAAGCACGAAAAAATCAAAATGCATTGAGCTGAAGGCATTAGATTGAAATGAAATACATGAAATAGCGTACACTAAAATAGGTAAAATTAAGCATACATGCCAAGTTAACCTATAAGGACAAAGAACACAAAATATACACATATCATGCTATCCAACACTTACCCAGTATGGGGGTTTCAAAGACACCGAATTTAATTGCTCGATGGCGGAGAATTATGTTGATTAGGTAGGCAATTGTTTTAGGCCCGGATAATGGCGAGTTAAGACACGTGTGAAATCACATATAATTTAGATATGGTGAGACGTGTGACCGCTTCGGGAAAAACCAAAATTCCTAATGTCAAACGAAAAGATCGCGTTGGCAGCGTTGGATAGAGATGGGACATACGCGAGCCCATAGATAAATCCTCACTCGCGCGCCCGATAGTTGATGCATCTTGTGCTTTTAGTAATTACTATTTGCTACCGCACTACTTGTAATTTTCTATGGTTATTATATTTTGACGTCTGCGGTTCCTTGACAGGTGGATGAAAGTAAACATTGGAATGTTGCTGTTTTTATTGTTAATTTAGTTTATATGTTTTGTTTTGTGCAAAATGTAACGTGCGACGTTACAGTACCCCGCCGCTTGGTGAGGGTTTTTACCTCAGTAAAAATCCTTTGCTCCTATTATACCTCCATCTGAATTACGACCCCTTGTATTCTTCATCATTCATCCATCATATCTCATATTCGTAATCTTTGCATACTGGCAGACTACCTTAACAAGAGGTGAGTCCGCGCCCTAGCAGCTATGTGAGAGTTCCATGTCCGTAGTTGACTTGTTACTCGCGCAAAACAGACGTACATTCGGCTTTAAGGAAGCAAAGAACCTACTGGGTTTATACTATTGAAATGGATTTAGGCTTATTTAAGGAGTATTTACCCGCTCCTGCATTGGCTTATTTAAAGAGTTGCAACCGCTCTGAAATATTAACTCCCGGTAAGTGAAACGTACCGAGTTGGCAACAACCAATCCAGAGGTTCCGATAATATGAGGAGAGACCACGGGTAAGGCACATGACAGAATCAAGTGAGCGTGGTTCTCCATCGGGGCTGAATAAGGAGGCCGGAAAAATTTATTCACTGTGTTATTCAGTGCCTTAAATATAACTAAGTAAAAAAAAAAATTGAGATTATTTATTGACTCCTACTAATTTCAAGTCCTTAATATGCCAGGAACCCAAGTCTTTGCCTTTCATGTCCTGAAGAACGTAGACCAATGGTGATTTCTTGGCTATGACTTTTGCTCTAATAAACTTGGGAGCTAACTTTTTCGAGAACCTGTTCCCCTTGTCACTCAAGAAATAAGCGCGTTTCATGACCACGTCGCCAACGTTAAACTCGGCAAATTTTCGACGCAAGTTGTAGTGCGAGGTGTTCTTAACATGAGCCTGCCATAGTCTGGATTGCACCGTATCGAAAACGCTAGAAAGGCAACCTAAGTTTTCGGCGTATGCATCACGTGGCAAAAACACTATTTCGTTGCCGAGGTCGTTGTCCGTGTAATGAGTACCGCAGGTTACAAGTTCGCGACCGAAGACTAGGAAAGCTGGAGTAAATCCAGTGGCCTCGTTAACGGAGCTATTCATGGCAAATTGCACCTTTGGGATATATAAGTCCCAGGATCTGTGATCATCATCCACATAAGTTGAAATACACGTTATTATTGTTCTATTGTAACGTTCCACCAAATTGACCTGAGGGGTATATTTTGGGGTGTAAAATACGTTTGGAATCGCATATTTCTTAAACAAGGCATCTGCGACCTTCCCTGTGAATTGGGTACCGTTGTCCATCAATATCGCTTGCGGTACGCCGTGAACAAGAAACACGGATTCCTCTAAGATTTTGGTAATGATCTCAGCGGTAGCTCTTTTAATTGGATATATTAAGCAATATTTTGAAAAACAACATGTAATAACTAATATGTAACTATTTTGCTTCCGCGAAGTTGGAAGTGGTCCCATGAGATCCATTGATAACATTTGGAATGGTCGTGAACAATCTTTTGGACGTCCCATTTCTCCCAGTGTCTGGTGATTTTGAGACTTGTAGGCTAAACATTTGTCGCAAGTACTTATGAATTTGACTACTGACTGGTACATGCCTGGCCAGTAGTAGCGTAAAGCAAGACTACGGTATGTTTTAAATATGCCCATATGACCAGCCGTAGGCACTGAATGGTTTTCATTAACGATTTGCTCACGTAATTCGGTTGGCACGACCTCCTTCCACGCGAATTCTGAAGTTAAATAATAATTGTACTTATTCTTCGATAGTCGATATAACGCGTTATTTTTAACAATATAGTTTTTAAATTTAGTAGGATCAATTAGGCAACCGTCATAAATATTCCTGTACCAAGAGTCTTTAGTGTCCAAATAAGAGTTGGAAGTACTAATGGCACTAATAGGGACGATCCTAGATAAGGCATCTGGTATGACGTTATCCACGCCACGCCGATGTTTAAGAACAAAATTAAATGCTGATAAACGAACTCCCCAACGAGCTAACCGACCCGTTGGGTTGCTTATAGAGAGAAACCACTTGAGCGCGCTGTGGTCAGTATAAACAGTGAACTGTTGACCATTTTCGATGTAACAACGCCAATATTCTAGGGCGGTTACGACGGCCAGCGTCTCGCGTTCGGTAATGCTGTAATTTTTCTCAGCCCCGGTCAATGACTTACTCATGTAGGCAATTGGATGTTCCTTTCCATCAATTGTTTGGGTGAGCATTGCGCCGAGGCCAAAATCGCTTGCATCCGTATGCACCTCAAACGGTTTATTGTAATCTGGACATGATAAGACTGGGGCTGACACTAGACTTTCCTTCAATTTCTGGAAAGCGGCGTCGGCCTCTTGGGTCCATTTAAATGGCGGGGTACCCTTCTTTGTTGATGTTAATTTGTTTAAGGGACCAGCTATAGTACTAAAGTTGGGAACGAAACGTCTGTACCAGGTCGCCGTACCTAGAAAACGCTTAAGTTCTTTCTTATTGGTTGGTGCTGGATATTTTAGTATAACATCAACTTTGGAAGGATCGGTCCGCAAACCTGAAGCATCTACTACGTAGCCTAAATATTTTAATTGCGAACTAAAAAAATTACATTTCTCAAGGTTAATGGTTAAGTTCGCCTCTTTGAGCTTTTCTAGTACCCGTAAAAGTAAGTTCACGTGACTATTGAAATCGCTACTAATTATTATAATGTCATCTAGATATGCGAAGACTTTAAGATCAAATTCAGAGAACAGCAGGTCAACTAGACGCTGTTGAGTGGCCGGGGCATTCGTAAGACCAAAAGCAGTCCTTTTAAAGCGAAAGGTGCCCCTGCCTGGAACATAAAATGCTGTTTTATCGCGATCTTCCTCAGCTATCGGTATCTGCCAAAAAGCTTTCGATAGATCTATGCTGGAAAGATAACGCGCGTCTCTGAGGTTATCTAGTATCTCCGAGATATAGGGTAAGTTGTAAGCATCGCGTTTAGTGACTGAATTTAGCTTTCGACTATCTAAACAAAATCGAGGTTGACCGTTTTTCTTGGTGACAAGGAGAACTGGAGATGACCACGCACTTTCGCAAGGCTCGACAACGTCGAGGGAAAGCATCTCGTCCACTTGTTCTACCAGGATGCGTTGTTTTTCAGGAGATAGTCGATAATAACGCTGACGAATTGGTTGACTTTCACCTGTATCAATGTGGTGAGTTATTAGATCGGTTACTCCTAGACCCTTGTGCTGTGATGAAATGCTTTCAAACTGTTTAATTACACTATCAGCCAAATGCTTTTGTGACTCCTCTAAGTTATTGTAACCCGTAATTGTGGTGCGATTGCAGCTCTCTAGAGTACAGTTTTCCAATGAGTTGTTTGAAATCATTACACTACCAACATACTTGGGACATAATTCAAATTTTCGCCAGAAATCCACACCTAGAATGAGATTTGTATTGATATCTGGTATTACAAAAGCTTTGAGAATGTGGAATTGATTTTCAAAGTGAACTGGGATATGAATGTAACCGATACTTTGTAAATTTTGTCCGCCTGCTGCCCTAACCGCAATGCAGTCGTCCGTGATAAGAGACATACCCCGGTCCAATAAAACCGTATGAGCACCGTTGCCCATAATTGTGACGGCCGAACCTGAGTCCAAGAGTCCAGTGGCTGGAACTCCTTCTATCTGCACTGATACGTAAGGTCTGTTATCTAAATTAACTTTTCTATCGAGAATTGTGTGAACTTTGTAAGACTTGTGGAACCATTTAACTGTGTGCAACCACTTTTCCCAGTCTTGTCTGTCAAAGTTGTTTACGACACAATTCTCGGTGATTAGTTTTTTTTTCTTAGTTGAACTGTTCTTACTACATTTCTTGCAAGCTGGACGTTTTATGTCTTTCTGGCCGCAGCCAAAACAAAAGATCTCGTCAGTCTTTACCGTACAATTCCTGTAAGCATGCTCGTTACTACGACAACGTGGGCAATAAGGAATCTTCTTATGTGAACCTTTATCTATGGCATGAACATAGTTAGGGGATATGGAGGAATCGTTACTGTTATTTGTAACTGTTTTATTATTAATAATATCCTTTTGATCGTGTTTATTGAACTGATTAAACCTTTTATTATAATTATTGTTTCCTTTATTATCTGTTGAAATTCCTGAATAAGCAAACTCGGGTGCTAAAGTATTTGATGAGGGTCTTGGTGGTTCTCTGAATTGAGCAAGGCGCGATTGTATGTTTTCGTAATTACGACAAAGAGTCCTTAGCTGTTCGATTGATTTTATATCGGCCACTGACAATAAGATGTTAGCATAGCATGGACGGATGTTATGTAGAAGAAGTTCTAGTTTATCTTCCTCAGATAGTGCTTTTGTCAACCTCGAAAACAAGCCTGTCATTATTGACAAGTAAATAACTATATTTTCTGACTCCCCTTGTGTTCGCGCTCTGATTTCAGTTAAGAGTCTATAATCATAGTCTGACTGATCAAAGTCGCGTTTTAATAAATTTGCAAGTTCATCCCAGCTAGATACTGAATCTCTAATGCTTCTGTACCAGTGGAGCGCGCCGCCAGTAAAAATCTCGGTCGCGTGAGTGAGGATTTTATCCGTTGGTATTCCTTTGGCGTGACAAAGTTCATTTACCCGCTGTAAGAAGGAACGTACGCAAGAATTTCCCTCGAATTTTAATTTTGCAAATTTATGTTGACCACCATCGCATGACACCGTCACGTGAATTGGAGAAGTCAAGTTATGTGTAGATGGAGGTTGATTGCTAACTGGTGATAAGGGGTCAGAAGCTGATGCGAGCAGCTCACTTGATTTCACCAACATCGACTTATATAAGTTTACACACTCATCGTACTCCGTTTTGTTAACACTTCCACAAGTTATTCTATTTATTCTGTGGTAAGCATGATTTAAAAGATTTTGAATTTTCAGTAGTGACTGTTTATCTGTAGTTGATGATTCTAAATTAGTAGCTACCTTAGTTAAAACCTCTAAAACTCCACTTAAATCTACCGATACTTCGAATGGACTCGTAAGAATGTCCTCAGAAGGAAACATTGGTCCGCATTTTGCAATCTGTTTCCGCAATTCCTGAACAGTAGTGGCGGGTGTTTCTCCTCTGATAGCTACTTCGTATTCGAGCTCTGCCTTTTGCAACGACATGAATTTTACCGGATGTGCCATATTGAATGTAGTTTAAACAAGAAAAAATTGTTGTTACTTCAAATTGAGTTTAAATGTATAAATATTAAGTTATCCGTAAGACTGGAAAGTGTTGGATAGCAATCAGCAAGGTATGATGAGCGTCAATTACTCCGACTGTTACAAAATAAACTGAAATTAAACGTCTTGGTTGTTGTCCGTGTGAAGTGAAGGAAGCTACGTTACAAAAGAAAAGGAAAAAAAAAAAAAAAATTTTTTTTTTTTTTTTTTGAAAAAGTTTGAAGTTAGTAAACTAAATTTAAATATTTTTAAAAAAAAAAAAAAATCGGTGCAACTAATGTGTACGCTTATGCCATTAAATTCTGAAAATGGTGACAATAATAGTTATGAAAATTAAAATGAGTCACTATTGACATCCAATGACAAATTTTTGCTGTTGACTGAACTCAGAAACAACAATATTTAACAAGGCAAGTGGTATCAAGTTAATAGGCAGGTAGACAGTTAGTAGGATAATTAATTAATTAATAAGTAGGTAGGTAAGTTAGGGAGTTATTAGGTTGGTTGGTTAGTGGATTGGTTGACAGTTAGTAGGTGGGAATTGTGGTGCAACACTTGTTGGAAACAGCTGGTAAATCAAAGTAATAGTACTGTACTTTTGAGTTGTCAACAATAAAAAACGTTCACTGTATGGAACATTAGTGATCCAGGTCAAATGTATACAAGTACAAGATTTATTGATATTTAGGCTTTATATTCCAAAAGACAAGTTGTAGGTACAAATTGTGTGACAATATTTTTAGTATTAAGTACTAATGCTTGTTTTTATAATTGATAATTATGTAATTACTGTTAATTGAATAATGTTTAATTTTAAATATAAAAAAAATGATTCTAAGTTATATAAGAAAAAAAAATTGACACATACAAGCGATATTTGATATCAACACTGTTTGTGTCATCAATAGACAAGGTTGTTATGTCTAAAGTAGCCAGTAATTGAAAACCCGGCAACCCAATCCCTTCAACCGGCGCAGAGCAGAGCAGAGCTGCTTACCAGAAGAAATAGGAAAGAGTGTGGTACCTCCCCGGGGCGAGCCGTTACTATTGGCCCTACCACTATAGTAGAACGATAAATGCGTTCTACCTAAAAATAACAATTAAAATAACAATTATATTGCAACGGAGCAAACCGTTCCTACCAATATAAATAAGGTACCGCTGCGTACACCTTAGTTGCTGTCAACCAAAACGTTTTACAAAAACAATACAACCACCAATGACACCAACATATATAAAAAAAAAATACCCACAAGGTTACCCTAAGGAATATGTGACCGTAAAACCACGTTTTTGGGCGCCAATGTGACGGAAAAGGGGTGCGTGGCGCAGGTTATTATAAATAAGACCACGCAACCAGTCTACATAAAATATATTATTATAAAAAAAAGGGTGTGGGAAGGTCTACGGACACAAACTCCTAAGGCATCCCTGTGGGATGTGCTGTACTGCCCTGATAGCCGGCGTGGCGATGACCGCAGCGAGGTGCCACGCTGGATGCGTAGGGGTGATGGCCAGCTCTTCTTTACGTCGGCCCGGCTCGGCCCACGTGGCAAGTATGGCCAACAGGTGGGAAGTCCGATGCCGGCCCGATTTAAGCACGCACGACGGAACCAGCCGCGTAACTACCGCGAACTTGAGGGCGCTCTAGCCGGAACTTTGGACCCTGGAACATGACGTCCAGCGTGTCACGAGATGACCAAAGGCCAACTCCGCTGATTGCGACACCAAGCCAAGCAGAGCGAACAGCAATAATAATGCACTAATGAAGGTGTTGGTGGATTGTCACAATCAGACGGAGTTTACATGTGGGAAGAGTGAAAATAAGGCATGATAGCACATTTTGAGTGTGAAGCACGAAAAAATCAAAATGCATTGAGCTGAAGGCATTAGATTGAAATGAAATACATGAAATAGCGTACACTAAAATAGGTAAAATTAAGCATACATGCCAAGTTAACCTATAAGGACAAAGAACACAAAATATACACATATCATGCTATCCAACACTTACCCAGTATGGGGGTTTCAAAGACACCGAATTTAATTGCTCGATGGCGGAGAATTATGTTGATTAGGTAGGCAATTGTTTTAGGCCCGGATAATGGCGAGTTAAGACACGTGTGAAATCACATATAATTTAGATATGGTGAGACGTGTGACCGCTTCGGGAAAAACCAAAATTCCTAATGTCAAACGAAAAGATCGCGTTGGCAGCGTTGGATAGAGATGGGACATACGCGAGCCCATAGATAAATCCTCACTCGCGCGCCCGATAGTTGATGCATCTTGTGCTTTTAGTAATTACTATTTGCTACCGCACTACTTGTAATTTTCTATGGTTATTATATTTTGACGTCTGCGGTTCCTTGACAGGTGGATGAAAGTAAACATTGGAATGTTGCTGTTTTTATTGTTAATTTAGTTTATATGTTTTGTTTTGTGCAAAATGTAACGTGCGACGTTACACTATTCTATAAAAACAAAAAGAATTCAACAACTATCATATATTTTCAGGTTTCGTTTACTGAGCCAACAAGACCTGCGTCACAGCCAAATGTTTTGGAAAGGGGCAGTCAAAGTAAGTTGCATTCTCTGACCAAATATTTATTATAAGTAATAATAATATTAGCACTTTAATATAGGATAGAGACAAATGGAAAGAGGGAAGGGAGGCCTTTGCCCTGCAGTGGGACACGATGGGCTTCTTAGCGTGTCAATGGAAATTTTTTCAATGTTGTTTTGCCCAGAATTCAAGACAAGAATAAGTATAATAAGTACAATATGTTAATTGCAGCTCCTACTCGGCGTGAGCATAGAGAGACATTACGACGACGCGGTCGCCGACGCACTCATCAGCTATCTCCGCGTCAATCTGCAGCGTGCCGGCGACTATTGACAAGGTCACCTCCGTAACAACGCGGGTCTGAATGGTGAGCCTCACAGAGCGTTTCATTGCCATCGAAGAACGGCGCTCACAAGCAGAACTCTTGATTGCCCAAGCAATTAGTCAGCAAGTAGAGGGCCATCAGGCTATGGCGCAGGCACTAGATAGATTAAGTAGTGCAATTCGAGATTTAATAAATAAATAAAAATATAATGTATGTTAAAAGATTGTTTTATTTATTAATTTTTATGTATTATTTATTTATCTTTCTTATTGAAATAATTTTACATTAAAATAAACTAACTAACTTATAATATAAACTAAGTGTTTTGAAAAGTCTGTGAGCACTTGGACCCCACGGTCCCAGAGTTTCAACCCCAAACGGCTCGAAAATATAGTTACCAATAAGATTACTATATTTCCGCCGCTTGAGGTTCTCCACAGCCGCAGCGGCAGCCCCCGCACAGCACGCTGTACTAGGAAGATGGGAAGGCGCAAGAGTATCCACACATGTTGTGTATAGTATTCTTCCCTTAATCCAGGCTCAGGGTTGCTACATGGAACCATCATGTATGGCCTAAAAGCGAAACCGGAGTCCCCTGAAATAAATTACATTTCATTTTACAATAATTAAAAGTAACTGAATTTTTTATTAATATTTAAATACCCCCGAAAACAGGTACAATTGGAGAAATTGTACCTGAATTTCTGATGGTAAAAGTAAAGAAACATTTTAAAATACATACCAAGCAAACACACTGTTTCGCCTGTATTATATTAACTGCTCCAAATGCGTTTTTATGATCGAATTATTAAATATAAAGCTGTCATGTGTTGCACCTCCAAAAGTTACATCCACATACATTATATTTAAGTTTGGATCATTTATCATAAAAGGCAAAAATAAAAGATTAAAATATGGTTTGAAACAGATAGGTTCTTAATCAGATAGGGTATCATGCTCGAAATGCTGTTATTGTAAGGTTTAATGTTGACAATCTCCTTGGTATTTTATAGTTGTCTATTTTTGATGTTATTTTGTTTAAAAAGGTGATTTGTCAGTTGTCTTTGCTTCACCACGTTGTTGAGAATACTTCTGCTTGCATATTAGATTTTTATTGCCATTCTTTAGTTTTATTCCACCTCACCTCATAGAATCCCATACAGTCCATTCCTTTCGTCAACATTTTGGTATAAGTTTAATGAAATAATATTAAAAAAACCTTACAATAACAGCATTTCGAGCATGATACCCTTTTCTACAATATCTTTCTTCATGTTCTTTGGGTCGAACCATTGATACCAAGGTACCATCAACACAACCAATGGTTCCAGGCATTTTGAACTTTTCATAAAATCTAAATAAAAGACAGACAATTTAAAAATATTACTTAATTAACTATCTTAACTAAGTTTGATTCATGAAAGTCTCAACTTAATATAAAATAAAACCAAAGAGTGAAACTTATGAAATACTTACTTTTGTTTGAGAATTTGCCTTTCGTTTGTATTTTGAGGAAATCTTATGTACTTCTTAATAATAACTGGGTGATTGATGGCATCTACTACGGTTCGTATAGCCCCCGAGGCCGGTGCTTGCGAGATATAGGTTCTTGCATTCCCACTTATTATTTTTTGGTAACTCCCACTAGCTAAAAATGCGAGAGTGCATAAAACCTGGAATGAGAGTAAGTTTTAGACATATTTCCAGAGTATGGTGATTTTAATACATTGTAGTACTTATTACCTTGGTTCGGTTGCTAATTCCTCCTCGACGTTTCGCCTTTGGTATGAATGGAGAAATATCTTCTTCCAATTGTATAATTAGCTCTTCAGTCAAACTGAATACCTTATAAAGTCTGGATCAGTAGTGAGAAGATCCATATTACGTATCCTAAGTGCCTGACGTCTTTTTTCTAAATTATCTCGACGCTTAGCTTCTTCCAACAAAAACATCACACAAGAAACTAAGAAAGACGAACTGCCATCTAAAACATTAAAATTAGGCATTATACGTTTCAGGAATTAAAGTAAGGTAGACAAAAAGCATTTTAATTAAAAAATAACTTGTTTTACTTACACTTTAAGGTCTACATCCAAGGAAACATCTACAATTTACAAGCTTTACGGTTTGACAGTTAAAATCGAAGGCGAAGGCGTCGTTGTCGTTGAAGGCGAGGATGTTTTGTGTTTCTGAATACCGTTTTTCATACATTCGCAAACATATTTTAGTTCTATGTCGCGCCGTCGACATCGTTGAGGCGCTACGATCGCGCAGTTTTAACTACGGAATACCGATAAGTTTTCATCAGATGTTTCAACGATGATATCTTGGTTGTAAAGATGTTTTGCCTTAGTGAATCGCACTCCTGCTGTGAGTGGCATCATGATATGCCTACGCGTTTAAAATCACGTGCTTTAATAAAGCACTTAAAGCATTAAGCATTAAGCAAGTGATTGCCTTAAAGCAACTTTGAACACCACTAGTAAGGAGGCTGTTGCTCAGCAGTGGACCATTACGGACTGGCAATAAAGGGAAAAAGATTAGGTGTAAGGTTATAAACGTATTAAACAAATATATAATATAGTATGGCTTTATTATATTGGCTTTGTATTTTATTACCTGCTTCATGTTCATGTGTGATGATTATGGCAATTAAGAAGCAAAAGTAAATACAAATATTTACTTAATATTTATAGCTCCTTGGCAGACGTAAAAAGTTTGATGGCAAAACAAACAATTATTTTTATGCGAGCCTAATGATAAAACTTCAATAAAATAATAAAACTACAATTTACTCAGTGATTAAATGTAACGTAAACTGTACTTTAAATTAGTTTATCATTAAAACTACACAGTAAAAATAAAGATAATTTTATTCACATGACAGGAGGTCCTTCTAATTTATTTACTTTCCACAAATCTTGGGGCTAAACTTGATGATAGCAATGACTTAGCTCTGCACAAACTGAATTGAGCCCCGTGGTGATGGTGTTAAAACTGCTGTGATTAGTCGCTTGAGATTGTAAGACCCCGTTGACGACTTCGCGCGATGCGGCTTGCGACACGCTAGCGGCTCGGGCGAACGGTATCGCACAGCGTCGATTTTAAAATTAAAAATACTCATTTCACATATTACAATGTTTTCATAATTTTAAGAATTTATTCATATTCAAAAGTTGAAACAACAAACTAAACTATTGCGTTTGTAGGAAGTAATTTAACTAAAATGTCGTAGGATAATTGTATTTTCGATTAAAAATTTGACATAGGTATTGATGTATAACGCTTACACCTCGAAATCGTGCTAGGGCCTCTGTTTCCGATTCTTCCTGAAAGGCGCGGCTCAATGACTCCTGACATGTTGTACTAGCAATTTGTTCATTTGCTTTCTAAGCAGTCGCTGCAACAATACGCTCGCTCGCGACGCTATAGTGTGGCCACGGAGTAATCATAAAATTTTCGACGTGGTATTTTCCTCAGTGTGACCAAGGCGTTATACAGCAGTCTGTGTTTGTAGGTAAGAACAATTCTCGGTTAGTTAGCGAAGCAAACTCACCTGTAGATAATTGTTTTGACCCCAGTCCGCACTGAAGTCCGAACCGAAGTCGGGCAAACTCTGAGTTCCTAATTGCCTGGCAGTTCAGACTTTGAACTCGATGTTTGGCAAACAGTGGTCTTACAATTTCGTACGATTCAATAAACGGCACTCAGCATGAGTTAGTTCAGTACTTCACGAGTGCCTTTTGTTTGAGAATAAGCTCCTCCAGCTTATTTGCGGATGTGTGAGTTTGGAGAAACAATGGGCTGTGGTTTACAAAATATCTACGATATATTTTAATTTGAAATATTTAACGTTGTCTACATCCCTTATGTTATTATTTAAGTCGTATTAATCTACTTATCTATCAAACCTACCTAACTACCCAACCATTTGTCTACCTTTCTAACGTTATATATTTCGCATTCATGAAAGTTCCCATGAACGCCCGTAACTTTTTAATTATCACTTCTGAATTTGACTGTCTACTAAATATTATGACAGATTTCCTTTGATAAATTAAACATCAAACTACACACATCAAAAGTGTCTAGGGATCAAGCATTTTTATGCGGATTTCTTGAGATTGAGATGTGGCTTTGTAATAAATTTATGATTTTATAAATTTATATGGGTCATTTTTGGTGCATTTCATAATTTGAATCAGGAACTGTGATTCAAATTCGAGTAAAAGATGAAAATCAGCTGTCAATATTTTCCCTATAAAAACATACAACGCATTGAAGACATTATTAGTGCTACTGTTTCCCTACTACTGATTAAAACCAACGTTATTATATAGCGGCGACGTCATTTAAGCAGGGAAGAAATGCTCAGAGCCGTGGGAATGATAGAAGCTGGTTCCCGGCAACGTACTGTGGCTTTAGCTCTGAATACAAGTCAGAGTGTTATCAGTCGACTTTGGACACGTTACCGAAGCACTGGTACCGTGGCTGAGCGCCATGGAGGACGGTATCGCTGCACCACACGGAGACAAGACCGATACATTCAAATCTTAACTCGAAGAGCTCCAACAATAACCGCCATGATGTTAGCCGTGAGGCTTCATCACTCTTCAGGGAACTTAATTAGCGACCAAACAGTCAGAAACCGCTTGCATGAAGTGAACCTTCATTCCCGAAGACCGCTACGGGTACCACCTATAGCAATGCACAATCGTAGGATTCGATATCAATGGGCTCTTGAACACAGAAATTGGGCAGAAGAACAATGGCGTTTCGTGTGCTTTTCTGATGAGTCTCGTTTTGGTATGAGACCGGATACAAGACGTATACGACACTGGAGAACCCCTGGACGCCAACAGCGATTAAAATCCTGCCAGGAAGTCCATCCTTATAGTGGTGGAACCATCATGGTATGGGCGGGTATTTGGATCGGCGGAAGAACTGAGTTGATTTGGATCAGAGGCAACCTCAACGCTCAAATTTATGCTGAGACGATTGTATCAGACGTCATCGTTCCTCTACAAGTGCAAATCGGTCCCTTATTTCAGTTAATGCATGATAATGCACGACCGCACACCGCAAGAGTTGTAAGACAGACTCTCGCCGCAGCTAACATCAATGTCCTGCCCTGGCCTGCTCAGTCGCCAGACTTGAACCCGATTGAGCATGCATGGGATATGCTACAGAGAAGAGCTCTGCCGAATATGGAGGGTATCCAGTCGCAAGAAGACCTTTTTTTGTTGTTGCAACGAACATGGGCGGCCATTCCACAGCGTGATTTGGATGAACTCATTTTGAGTATGCCAAACCGATGTTCTTGTGTTGTTAGTGTTCGCGGTAGAAACACGGATTATTAATTGTTTAAGTTACCCAATAAAATTTTAAAGAAAACTGTTATTTCAGTCTTTTTTTCGAACTTTAATGTTAGTGGTTCAAATGTCAAAAATCCCTTTATTAGGAAAATGGCAAATTTCTTTATTAATGCAAAGGCGACTTGGTTTATCGTTACTGTGACAAACGAAAACACTTTATTTGATGAATCCTTAAAGAAAATTTTAATTAATATCAATCAGGAGAAAAGTTATTGCAAAAATATATGTTGATCCCTAGACACTTTTGATGTGTGTATATAGCACTCTGAGTTATGACCTGAATATCAAATATACAGACATTTATGAAAATGTTTCACCCCCGGAAACATTTTCATAAATGTCTGTATATATAGTCGTTATTCAAACAAATATACGTTTATGGTACTAATAATTAAATTTTAATTAGGTATGTTAGAATATAATATTTGGTTCGCTTTAACTATCGGTGTAATTTCCTAAATTAATTTAATACGTAATTAATGTCATAGTATGATACATATTTATTGATATGAAACGAATGATTAGATTTATTTAAATGAGCAACGTAATTTAATGACTTTCAAAATCGAGATTTTCTATGACGCTAATGTATGCAAAACATCATAATATGATGATTAGTCAGAAAATAAGGTCGTTTTATATTATATCTACTTTCATTACATTAGGTATTAAAGCGGACGCGATAACGCTCAAAAATATGTCCTAATTGCTAACCACGACCTACGCGCTAAATCGACTGGCGTTTTACAAAGATGGAAACACACTTGAAGAAAACGCACAGAATACGAGATCAGCCACCGCAACGCTAGAAGGAAACAAAACACGCACTCGCGTCTCGCTTGACGCAAGTTACAAGCATCTCCCGAGGTCATTCACAAGGCCTAAAAGTAGTGCGTTCATTTTATGCCTACACAATCACTAATTACAAACATACAAAACACTGTTCGGATTACAGAAAGTAACAACAAAGCCACTTAATTCTGAATAGAGCCCGTATTATCGTATTATATCGCCATCATTTGTACCAGGCCGAAATGAGGTTTTGCTGCATGTGCCATTAGGATGAATGCAGGCGAGTCGCCGATCGATTTAGAAACAAAGCCCCTAATGCCAGCAGCTGTGCTGGCAAGTCTGCTCACCAGATATCTAATGGAATTCTAGCCATGATCGCACGAGCAGAGCTTTCGGTCCGTTCTTTCAATTCTCGTCTCGGAGAATGGCTGTAAGTACCGTTATAAATAGGAAGGGTTGGAAATGTCTTGTAGGATTGAAAATGTTTGTATTCGATTCTTGCATTTGGTTTGGTTTGTGGAAGATTTACAGACCCTACAAACTGGTCACACTACAAATAGGTTCTTACAATTCTTTGGACTTTTACAGTTACAAGAAGAAATCCAAACGCCTCGGCAAAGTGCAAATAAAATTCTTTAGATATGTTATAGCTTACTGAAAATTTTTCTTTAGATGAGAAACTTCTCATCTTAGACAACTCCCAGTAAGCTATAACATTTCACCATCATTCATTCATTCATTTAATTTTTATTTATTTTTTATGCCAGAAAAAGCTTAGGAAGGCAGCAAAGCATTTTATTTTTTCACATCTCCGAGGCGGTAGGATTACTTCTTGTAACTGTAAAAAGATAAAGAACTTCAAGAACCAATTTCTAGTATCTTCACTCGTGTTGATCAGTACTGTTTATTTAATATAGGAAACAGTTCTAACTGGGTGATGGAGGTTAGATTGCCCGTCGCTCTATGGGAAATATTGAGATTTTGCTGCAGCAAAATATCGGTTATAACCGGATGCGTTACTGATTTGTCTGGAAACCGATCCCAACATCGTTGTAACCGCTAAAGGCTAAGAAGATGATGTCCCTGTTAGGATCCCACGAAATCCCACTGTTCAAATAGTTCAAAACAAATGCTGTACTTGTGATCCAAATACAGTTGGAAATCCTACTGCTGGGTTAGTTTGCTAACACACTTTTCACCCTTATGCCCCGAGTTATAAGGATCAAGTACATGATGACAAAATGTATCCTACTGTTATTTTAAGATTTATTATAACAACTGAACTTAGAGCACAATGGTGATGGCTTAATTTGTAATGGTTGTCATAAAACCAGTCATTGAAATAGCGTCGCAGTTCGTCGTGATGTGAACGGAGCATTAAGTTAATGGTAAAGTATTACGAAAAGTTTGACTCTATACACTCATTAATGCTCTAATATAATAAGCATTTTGAAGTGGATTATTGTCTTGTTTAGCATTGCTCGGATAATGACCTGTTCCATTTCTGTTATCATTGTGCTTAGTTATCAAAACACGGAAATCACATAAATCAGTGAATAATTTGACACGTTATAATAGAGTACCTACGTGTAGCCTAGAACAGATAGTAATGTTTGGTTTAGTTTAGAACCTAAATCTAAATCTTAAACCGCTTTATTTAAAATAATTATGCGCCTATGTACAACACTTAACTTGAAATAATTTGTGCCGTACGCATGACAGAACAGAAAACTAACTTCAGTGATTACATCAAAGCACATTAAAATATTCAGGTACAATCACAAACAGCGGTGTTTGAAACATGAATTACGCGCTTGTAATACAAGACGTTAGCCGACACGTTGCCTCACACAGAGTACATTTCAGTTGCGTCTGGCGCGTGACGAGGGTTGAGATGTTCACGATATCACCCTCTAAACTTTCATAAGGACCAGAATGCAACATAATACGTGTCGTTCACGTAAATGGCCGCGACTGTACTATTATTGTACGTAAGTGCTACGCAAATATAGCCCTAGAGGCTGTAAATTGTTTTTATTGTCGTTTCAGTGTGTTCAAAGTTTAAGAAATGCAACTTAATGGTCATTACTTTAATTTTTCGCGGAATATAAATGAGACATATTTATGTTAAACGTAAAAGATGGTTTTAGCTTCATTCATATCGATTTAATTAGGGTCCATGTTCTGCAGTGGAAATAATAAAAACGATAATGTTGCTATGATTAGGTTCTTTATTATGTACTCGTAGGTATCAATTTGACAAAAACGGTTTCAAAACTTACTGTTTCAATAGATACGGGCATTACTTGTTTAGCCAGCTAAAATAATTCATGCGATCCTTCAATTCGAAACTGATTAGTGCCCTTGTTATTAATTGATTATTTATTCTAGGTCTTGTGCATAAATGTATAGCGTTTTACACGCTATCGGACGATAATGTTTATAATTTCATATTATGACGTACTTTTGTGATAAGTTCGTCGAAGTCAGTAAAGTTCCGGACACAATAAGTGCAAAATTAGTCTACGGGAAGGAATAACGAATCCTAAATGTAGATACGCACATTTTATAACATATATTTTAGTTATCCCTTAAAAGGCTACCGGTCTTTGGGGAGAAGATCGGGGAGTGTGGAATTTTTACTTCACTAAAACCACCCCGATGCAGTGGTAAAAATCCACACACCCACCGTTTTCTCTTCAAATACCTGTCGAAAGCTCTCTCTGTTAAGGCACAACCCTGGTGCGTCTTTACACAGGTGGTCTAAAATGGCCAATTTAGCATATCATAATAGGATTTGTTAAATGGTCACAGACGCAGTTACTAATATGAATACTCCGTTTTACACCCCCTGACCTCCCCTAAGCCTCGTTGTGTAAGTGTGCACGGCAGAACTTTTGTCAAACTCGTGTAACTTGTACTCTCGCCCATCGCTCCACAAGTTGCAAGATGGCTCGTGACTCAATACTCAATACTTTATTGCAATCCACATGTAAGCTTAAGTGCTCTAAACCTCTTCTTTAATAAGTACCCTCTGTAGTCTCTGTCGCAAGATGCGTGGCTATGTTGTATCTCGTGGCTACAAGGTAAGAGAACCTTCCAACTGTCAAGAATCACCAACACGTTCGGACCAAACGTTCTAATTTTATTAGTACTGTGGAGTGAGACCTTACATGGCAGTTTAGTTTTATTGTTATGTACCTAGTGTAGAAGAGACAGGCGGCGTAAGTAGCATAAAACTATAAGAATTAATTAGATTTGTTGTATCTTTTCAAAGCAGCGGTGCAGCGGTTGCCCAGTGCCCCCGACTTACGAACAGTAGGTCGTGGGTTCGAACCTAGGCAGGCACATTACTGTATTACGTATACGTATGGCGCTATACGTATGGCGTATGTCGGAGTAGCGGCGCGGGTGAGGTGAACAGTAGCCTCGGAGTCCCGATAGCGACCATAAAGCCAACGCGACAGTCCAAGATGTAACCTTTTAAAATATTCTGTAACTTTATTTGTTTAACGTACTATACGTTCTAACTTGTTTCGAGTTAGTAAACCGAGAGTAAACTTGAAACATTTTCATTTAATAATTTGGAAGAAACTAGAGGGTTTACGTTAAAATGTCAACGCAGATGCGACTAAGTACAACGACTGCACTTAATGCAATTCCGAGACGCGCAAACCGAAATAATGCAATTAATGTTGGTACTGAAAAGTATTACGGTGAACAAAATTAAAAGTTAACGAAGTCGCACCAACTTGTTTACATTATTAGCTTTATTATTATTTTTTGTCTTATAATTTACATGTTTAAATATTTAAAAAACAAACAAATATATTCAAAACATTTAACTTTAAAATTCGAACATCAGTGACGTCTTGTTTGCTGCACTCAGTTGTTTGCCACCGACTTACTATAAAAGTTAACTCAGGGCGGCCGTACACGGACTTTTCGAGTAGTTTACGGCTGAGCGACGTACACGGATCGCACGAGAGATCGGCGTCGACTGCTCGAGCGGTCTGTTGTTGACCGCTCGAACGATCGCTACCAACCGCTCGAGCAGTTGATTTCCTACCGCAGTCGAGTCATGAATTCTGACGAGGAAGCACTGCTTTTGCTGCTACTGCTCAAGCGGAGACGACGGCGGCGACGTCATTAGATAAAATTTTAAGTTCATCCAATTTTGGAATGAGGCCACAAGGGAAGGGCCGGTCGGAGAGCTGTCGACTGCTCTAGCGCAGTCAACGGCTCGACCAGTCGGTGCATGCCTCGCAACCGCTCGCGAGCGGGCGACGACGGCACGATGGTATTTCGTCATGCAGTTGACGACTTGAAGCGATCTCAACTGCTTGAAGCAGTCCGTGTACGGCAGGCCATAAACTACTCAAGCAGAGTTTATACAATTTATTTCGGACAACCCACACAAGTTTTATTAACTTCTTCTTGATCATTTTCGTGCGAGTTTCTTCTACCAAACGAAAATAGAATGTCATAACCAGTTCATAATTGACGGAAATATTAATGAACGTATATAAATTAAAGTACAAATAGACGAACAAAGAATCTCCTTCTTTTTAATTAACCGACTTCAAAAAGGAGGAGGTTCTCAATTCGTCGGATTTTTTTTTATGTATGTTCACTGATTACTCAGAAATGGCTGGAACGATTTCAAATGTTATTTTGTTTGAAAGGTTATACTTCCCCGTTGGTCCCATGATCATCAAGTTAGGATCTGATGATGGGATTCTGGAGAAATAGAGAGAACTCTTATAATTTTATATGAACATTAGAAGCGGGTTGGATAGTTTTTTTAAGAGTACTTTCTCGGAGCGGTTCCATTTCAATTTGGTGAAGATCTGATGAAAAACTTCGGAGATATGCAACGGAACTCCTCAATAAATGATAGCAAATGGACTGGGATTCCTGCAAACTCATGTCCGTCTATTGTTTACACCAGTTTATTACATAATATCACGCTGGTACACTTTTTAGTGGTTCATGTGCTTCCACATATGAATCACTAAAAAGTGCAAAATTAAAACTTAAAAAAAAACCGACTTCAACAAAAAATAAAACACAAAAAAGTAAAAAATTAACTTTAGAACAAAAATCAGTTTCTGAAGTTGGTGGCAAAAAATTAAATAAAACAAACAAAAGTCACCGACTTCAGAAGCTGATTTTTGTTCTAAAGTTTATGATTTTTTTATATGTTTGTTTTTTACATTTTTGTGGGGTGAGTTTTGTTGAAGTCGGTTTTAATTTTTAGTGAAAGCTTTTTTACCCGACAGGACAGTCGAAGTCGCATGCCACCTTGCTACTAGCAGCTGGCAACTAGCAGCTGACTTCTGTATCAATGAGAACGCCATGAAGGAACATCAGGTATCAGTGGCATGCAACTACGGCTGTCCTCTATAATAATTATCAAATTATCTACTACGATTTTTCTTGTTTAATACTTTTAAGACCGCGGTTTTATTTGTCTGCATTTTTATTCGTAGTCGGGTTTTAGTTTTTAAACTTTTTTTTTAAGCAGTTTATTATTATAGGGATGTATCCTGACTAAACAAAATATGATTCTGTTTGTCCGTTAGTTAGATTACCGAAAAATTTTGGATAAGTACGTGTTTTTTGTTATATCATATTAATCAAAATTGAATAAGTTAAAACGCGATCATGAGTGGCGGCTTTTGACGTCAAAAACATCCTGTGTGATGTGACGACCCACGAGTTTTTGAAGTTCTGTATCGTCTTCAGTTTTATGTGAAATGAGAAAAGCATGTGTTTTTTTTGGAAATCTATCTGACGGACTAACAAATTTTTTTTTTCAACTACCCTAAGCCAATTAGAAAAGCACACTCCGGTCAAGCCCACAGCGTTTCGCAGTATCTAGTCAGAATGCAGCCAAGAAAAGGTTGTACTTTATAAATAATTAATGTTTCATTGTGTAATAGTAATTGCAATCATTGGTTGGTTGCCTTTTAAATATGAGTGTATCAAATGAGATATGCCAATTACTATCATGATTGAATACACAATTGAATACTGAATGCCACAAGCGTACCTATTGTTAAAGGTTTATTAATAGCATAGTCGCTCTCATAATTTACAACTGATTAACTATTTAACAGAATTGTATTAAAATTTATTGACCGACTAGCTGGATTCAGTCCGGCTGTAGTTTCCTGTTTCATGCAAAGGCGATGTGAATAGCGCACATGGCGCTTGATCGTCAGTATCAATCGACATCATGTGCGGCGTGTGACTTATCATACGCGTGCACATCAGCATGCTCTGGGCTATACAGGGTGTAAATCAACCTATCACACAGCCGCCAACCAAGCATTCTGTACATCAAACTAAGTACCCCTACGCAAAAATATTTGCAGGGAAACGACTTTTTTTTGGGGCCAAAAATCACATTTTACGGTTATACTCAAAGTAACACTCTTAAAACATTGTGCTAGTGCATGCTTTGAATAATAAACGGGTCATGGAGGTAATTTAAGTAAAGTTTTAAACTGAAAAACTAGTTTACAAAAACAGCTGTGTAAAATTTGAAACTTTGACCCCCAATAACTCCGTAACCAGGGGGTTCCCAGGTATGGTCTAGAACAAAAAAAATATCGCAGTGGTGGGGAGAACAAGTGCCCTTTTTTTGGCGGGTAGTAAATCATCAAATAACCCCTTCCCCTCTTGGGCAGAGCGAAGTGCCAGACTTCTACTGACTTCTACTGAAAAACCACCCATGTTTCTTCTGAGCCCTAAATGTTGAGGCCGCGGTAACTTGTGAACAACCCGCAGGTCATTGTTTGCGTTAAGGGTACTTTTACACCCTTTATGTTTTATCCGTAGTCGTTGTCGCAGCATGCGTGTCGATGTCTCATCTCCAGCCTACCGCAATCCGCTGTTGGATTTATATCTCTTCAATCGCAACCATTTCACTTCATAACCATTTATCATGAGCACACGTAAAAAATAACTAGTCCACCGTCTTTACGAGTACGTGTTGTCTTCAAAACTCAAATCTCTCAGTGCATTCGGAAATCGGGAACTGGGTCACATTTAACTAATTACATTTTTGACATGGTTGCATGTGACTTTAATAAATGATTTTTACTTGAGACAATAGCACAGACAGACATACAAAGAGGCGTAGCGTTTAAGCGTTTTTGAATCTGTTTTTTATCTGAAATAATGTAGTCTGGACTTGAACATATTGACATATTTTGAAAACATATCATTGGCACGTACGTTGTTATCACAAAACAAGGGATTTAGATTAATATTATTATTTACGTAATGAGTCTTGTTATTAATTTTGGTACTTTGAATATTTCCACGGAGTTTGTTTACGACTTTTCTTATATCTACGGAAGTTTTAAATGTCACCCCATTTAAATTTTATTTTTTTTGGCGGGTGGAAAATCATCGAATAACCCCTCCCGCTCTTGGGCAGAGCGAAAGGGAGTGTCAGACTTCTACTGACTAAAAACCACCTTCCTTCTTCGCTCTACATGTCGAGGCCGCGATAACTAGTGTACAACCCGCGGCCCCGACGGGCGTCGGCCCTTTTGGGCCCCTCCCATGTTGCTGACATCTCTTTGAGGCGCGCGTGGTACACGAACGCGCCGTCGACACGGTCTGTTTTCGTCGTAAGACGGACGGACGGCGAGTTAGCCCATCACTCACCGTCCACAGGCCCGCGTCTACGGTGGCCGGAGGTCATCGCGAGACCCCCGACGTCCGGAGCGCCTCCCGCGGCGGCTTGGACGAGAGGTTCTCTCCCTCTCGCGTTCCGCCACCTCCTTCGCTAGCATCACTGCTTCGCAGAAGGAGGCGACGGCGTCCCATTCCTCCTCGCCCCGGACCATGGCTTGCACCAGGGTCGGGTACCCATTTAAAACTTCCGTATAGATATAAGAAAAGTCTAGGTTGCGAAGTCTCTTTGGCTAACTAAGCCAAAACACAAATTATCATCATCAGCCTATAATGTTCCCACTGCAGGGACTCAGGCCTCCTAGCTCTCTTGCAGAGGAATGGGAATTGCACATGTCTTCGAAATTTTGGTTCTAAGACATCGTTTCCCCACGATGTTTTCCTTCACAGTTTTGAGAACATAAATAAATCGAGTTAATTTATTTGAACCGCGCTTTAGTAGACTGACTCTTTGATCTAGTGGCCGCAAGTGAGACTTGAGCACGGGGTCTTGGGATCGATTGCAGGGTTAGAGTTATTCGAATTTTCTAACAGGAGTTTCGCAATCTGGATTTGGTTTTGTGCCCAGTCGATGACAATGGCTCGTCTCCTATTAAGCGTGATTTTAAACAACTGAAATGTGGGTGTTTTACAGGTCACCTTTGCCTAATCATTGGGGAAAACAGGTTTGATGTGATGTTATGTTATCTTTAAAAAAATATAGATAGAGCTGTTGTTTGTCTGAGAGTTCCTGTCGGCCAGCTGTGTTGCTGTGTTACAAGAGTCAGCAAAACGACGACGAAACCAAGAAAGCACCATGAAGGAGGTCCCTTGGTTTAATAATAACAACCAGGGTCAATCTTCAGGTAAAAAGGCGCTTCTTCTCTAGATGAGGAATCATCCATAACATACTGAGTTTCCTTCATGCCTCGGAAACCACGTTGGTCTCGGGTATTAATTGTAGATCTCTGACAGTCGTGCTTCCTGTAAAATATTGGTAAATGGCTAGGCAGATGATGATGAGGTGGAAAAAAGTCTGTCAATTATGATAATATCAATACTTTAAGGGTGTGAGATCGTCCCGTCGGGGCTGCGGGTTGTTCGAAAGAGATACCGCGGCCTCGACACAAAGGGCTAAGAAGGAACGTGGGTGGTTTTTGGTCAGTAGAAGTCTGACACTCCCTACCGCTGTGCCCAGCGTGGGAGGAGTGATTTGATGATTTTCCACCCTCCAAAAAAAGGGGGTGTGAGATCATATTAACATTGACATCGATCTGCGGTTAAACTTGACTGTCACCAAAACACAAAACCAGCGAAAAAATAAACTTGTATAAAAGAATCCAATTTGCCATCAAGCAGAAGTAAATTTGAAGACGGCAATGCGATACGTCAGATCGACCGACCGTCAACACAACACGATTTGCGAAATTGAACGGAAGGGCCCGACGGGCACACAGACCGACTATTTTGTCGGGTAATCTTTATAATGCCAACAGGGAGGCGATTTATATTGTACGTCCAATAAGATATACACTTGGAAACTTTTTCGTTTCGTATAAATCACTGTGGGTACAAAAGGAAGCGAGAAAATAATGGATAAGAGATAAAATCACGTGTCGCTATGTTTGTACGCGCTAATCACCGAAACCATCCAACCGATTTCAATGAAATTTTGTGAATGTGTGGGTATGATTGGTCCCAGCATTATTTATGGTACAAGCCTGCCACACTAACTGCCATATCAAAATGAATTGCAAGCGCGCTAGAGGGGTGACAACACCTCGTCGGGGCTGCCGGTAGTTCGAAAGAGATACCACGGCCTCAGCGCAAAAACCAGCATTAACAGTGGCGACCACCAGAAACACAATGAATCTCGACGAAGTCCCGGAGAAACGGTTTAAGTGCCTTGGATCCCACAACGAAATCAATCAGAAAAGGTAAGGAAAAGTAGGAAAAACGTAATTACTGCATGAAAGATAATTTCGGAGCCGATAGGTCTGTTGTTAAAAATTGCACTCGTGCCACGGAATACATCAATTAGGTACTTACTGATACAAGCCTCCGTACGAAGCCAGGATGGGTCCGATAGTACAAGTGCATATACCAGTACTTAAAACATATTATTTATAGGTAGAAAACTTGTAAGTAGACAACTCCTGTCCTGGGTTCGTTATTAAGATTTTTCCATGAGGAGTTTCTTTGTCGCAGCACGGACTTTGGACTTTGTGCCCAGTTGACGTCAATAAAAAAAAAAGAAAAAAAAATTGCGGGCCAATATTTTTTTTCTTTTTTTCCCCTGTTACATAAGATTGAAGCATAACTGGCGAAATTTGGGTGCAGGAACTATAGGTAAAACTCTACCTAACCGGCGTTATGTTCCATGATTTATCTGAGTATTGCACATTATGTAATAGTCGTACATACACGTTTACTATTATGTAATACATAACAGAAAACAATAACACTACACAATGATAACAATCTACGAGATCAACAATCAGCTCCAAGTCTTCAACTATTTAAGATAAGAATCATCTCAGGTATGCTTCACACCGACAAAGTCACGGTTATCAATCATTTTCTAATAATTTGCTGAAGATTGCTATTCCAAGACGTATGTACACTATGTCGTGATTATGTTAGCAGATGTAATCATTGGAATGTTAATTACAAATCTCTTATCACTAATTGGTTATTAGCATTGTTAATGCAGTTAGTTTAAAGGGTTTATTTACATTAAGGGGACAACAGTATATGATTCACTGCAGTAAACAAAATCAGAAAAATATATGATATTCTTCAGGATATACGCTAGTGACATAGTGTGTTGAAAACATAATACACAACTACTTTAACTCGATAGAAAAAAAACGCGAAGATACCTCTAAAATATCAGCCTACCCAGAGCGGGAAAAGTCTTTTGACGCCTCCCCCCCCCCAAAGGCTTCCTTAGAAGTTTACCTATAGCTTGGCCTTTAGCTTGTTTTGGGTTGTGATGTTTCGAGCTTTCAGCAAGTTCAGAGAGAAATAGCAGAGGAGTTGAGAAGTTCCGGACCTGTACCCAATTTATTGTGGTAAATTGTAGTTTTGGGATGATTTGTTAGTTTAATAAAAACAGTATATAGCACACACCCAGTGTTTTCATTGCACGAGATCAATATGATATACGAGCCTTTTTTTTGAGGTTAGACTCCTCCCGGTCTGTGCAGAGCGGTAGGGAGTGTCAGACTTCTACTGACCTATGAGCGTTTCCGTCTGCCTTATTAAATCCTGTAATGCGAAGTTAGTGCAAGAAAAAAGGTGGATGTAACCTGTAATAAAAACAAACGAATCTCGATGTAACACAAGAGCGAGCGCAACATTTGCAACAAAGTAGCTACGTAAATGAATACGCAACCTTTAATTAAGAATTTCTAGAGTCGTTAGGCGAGCTTTTTTGGTCACATTTCTAACAACATCTGCATGCAAGTAAGGTAAAGTGGAATGTTTTGTGCTGTAATTATAAAAGAGAATACAATTCGTTGAAGATAATATGTTCGAGGTGGTCTAGTATTGTTTGATTCATTAGAGACTCTGTCTGCATGAGGTTTATTTGCTTTTTAAAACTTGTAATAATTTGATCGTAACTATCGTAAATTTACGCTTCGTCTACGATCATACATGGCCATACAGGTCACAGGTTGCGAGCACTATGCACATGACCGTTTTGAAATAGGAGTACAATGTACATCACCAATAAGGTCAGTGTGTCTTTCTAGGGCGTCCCCACCCGGCGACGTTCCCACTTACAATTTCCTTGCCTTAGCTATTTCAAAACACCGCGAACCTACACAATCACAGTTTCTTAAATGAAAAAAAAAATAAAAAAACTGTTTTTTATTATATTCTGTCCGAAACGAGTTTTGTTTTAGATAAAAAATCCGCGCCAAGAAATTGAAACCCATGAAATTATTACAAAAAACGATTCAAATAAAGAAGTATTAATCTTATAAGTAATCGTTTCATGTCAACGTAGGTCACGGGCAACAGCTAGTTTTTGAATAAGCTTTTATCGCTGGTAAAATGTCACTTCGCCAGGGCCATTTCGGTGTTCGCATCGCTTACTTTTGCTGCGTAGTTGTGAGTAATAGGGGATCGGACAAAAAAAAACTAATTAGTCCGTCAGATAGATTTCCAAAAAATATTGAACACGTATTTTTTTCTTTTTTCGAAAACTCGTGAACTCTTCGAAAACGTCTCTTCGAAATAGTACATTTTTTACCTACAAATGACGTCACAACCACATCTGACTGACCTGTTGGTCAAGTGGTTAGTGACCCTAACTGCTATGCCGGAGGTCGTGGGTTCGATTCCCACCCAGGACAAATGTTTGTGTGATGAACACGATCATTTGTTCTGTGTCTGGGTGTAATTTATCTATAATATGTATGTATTTAGAAATATATTAGTATGTTTATCAGTTGTCTAGTACCCATAACACAAGCTCTGCTTAGCTTGGGACTAGATGGCGTTGTGTGATAGTTGTGGAATATTATTATTATTATTATCTTATCTTCGTCAATTTTGATTAATTTGATAAAACAAAAAACACGTATCCAATGTTTTTCGATAATCTTACTGACGGACTAATTAGAATTATTGTTTTTTGACTCAGTCCGATTCCCTATTCAATCGGTACTGTTAATACACGTGACATCATTACTGCCTAGTCTTTTCGGTTGCTAGTTGTAGCTGAATACCCTTATTTTACATGGAGCGACTGCCTCAGCGACTGATCTCAGCGCATCAACCCAGTTATCACTGGTCAATATGATATCCCTTGACTGGTTGTCAGACTTTTACGCCACTGATTACCTGTTACTATCACTACTGTCAAGGATCTACAATAGGAAACACAGTAGGAAACTCGGTATGTAATGGGTGGTCACCCATCCACGGATCAACCTAGGCAACCGTGGTTTAACCTTAAGATCGTTATTAATTTACCTAGAGCTTTTCTTCTTAAACGAACACGAACGCTAAATCTAAAGTTCTAGACCCCTGTCTCTTCATGTGAGCATCCTAGTTGCACAAGTTCCACTTCAGAGGTACTTTTGTATGATGTTGCTGAGTATTTTAAGTTCAGCTCCAGCTTGAGTAACCTTTTTTTTTTTTTTTTTTTTTTGGTGGGTGTAATATCATCGAATAACCCCTCCCGCTCTTGGGCAGAGCGAAAGGGAGTGTCAGACTTCTACTGACTAAAAGCCACCTATGTTCCTTCTTCGCCCTCTATGTCGAGGCTGCGATAACCGTTGGACTACCCGCGGCCCCGACAGGCGTCGGCCCTTTCGGGCCCCTCCCATGTTGCTGACATCTCTTTGAGGCGCGCGTGGAACACGAACGCGCCGTCGACACGGCCTGTTTTCGTCGTGAGACGGACGGACGGCGAGTTAGCCCATCACTCACCGTCCACAGGCCCGCGTCTACGGTGGCCGGAGGTCATCGCGGGACCCCCGACGCCCGGAGCGCCTCCCGCGGCGGCTGGGACGAGAGGTTCTCTCCCTCTCGCGTTCCGCCACCTCCTTCGCCAGCATCACTGCTTCGCAGAAGGAGGCGACGGCGTCCCATTCCTCCTCGCCCCGGACCATGGCTTGCACCAGGGCCGGGCGCGAGAGGTCGCCGCCGCCGATCGCCGCTACGAGAACACGGCGGGGCTCCGCCCAAGCGGGGCACACCTCCACTGTGTGCTCCACCGTGTCCTCCGGCCGATCCTCACAATGGTGGCATCCGGGCGTTTCCTCCCGCCTGATTCGGTGCAGGTACCTCCCGAAACAACCGTGTCCGGTGAGGACCTGCGTCAGACGGAAGGTGAGGGCGCCGTGGCGCCTCTCAAGCCACTCCTCAAAGAGGGGACTTACCGCCACTATCGTGGCGTGCCCTGCACGGGGTTGCGACAGTCGCTGTCTCCATGTCGCCATGAGATCGCACCGGAGGTCTGTCCGCCGCGCAGCAATTTGCCGCGGCAGCGGAGTGACCCCCCGGCGCAGCGCCTCCGCGCGCCATTGATGCAGGCGCGCGAGGACTATCGCCTCCAGATCCCACGGCGGCAATCCGGCAAGGAGGTTCGCCGCTTCGCGGGAGATCGTGCGGTACCCCCGTACCATCCTTACGGCCATGACCTTTTGGGGCACGTTCAGGTAGTGGGCGGCCCGCTTCCTCAAAGCAGGCGCCCACACCGGTGCCCCGTAAAGGGCCATGGACCGCACGATCCCCGCGTAGAGCCTCCGGCAGGAGGCGTTTGGCCCCCCCAGATTGGGCAAGAGCCACCTAAAGGCAGCCCCGGCCCGCTCCAGTCTGAGAGCCAAGCTTGAGTTCCCTTAGTTCTTGTTGCTCCGTCGAGTAGAAAAAGCCATCAGCGGATATGTGAAATACTCTTTCGATTTTTTTTAGTTTCAAGGTGTTACAGGACATATTAATGCTGCACGAAACTTTGACGCTCGAATCATGTTGATAGGGTAAGCATTTGTGTTCATGGACACACCAACAGAGAGAGGTGTTTTTTAACAAACCTCCCCCGCCACAACCACTCCAGTCCACATTTTTTTATTTTTTTATTTTTCTCCCGAAGTCCATTGTGTAGGACGTCGTTGTCGTTGGATAGGTATTTAAAAAATATTGCCAGTTAGATTAAACAGTTTTTCGATTAAGGGATTCGTTTGTGAAATATTAAGCTGTAAAGTGCAATGTTTGGCAACCTAAACCACCTAAGATACGGGTTGTGTTTAGGCATGTGACAAAATTCAATATAACGAAAATAAAAGGAAAACTATCATAGCTAAGTATGCTTTACAAGTTTACGAGTAATAGTCGACGAACTTATAAAATGTACTTGTATGAAATATTTTCTTATACATGTACAATGTATGGGAGCGCAGGTCTCAAAACTGCAACTGTAAGTTTGTTTTATTTTAACAATCAAAATCATCGTTCGGAGGCAGGTAGGCAGGGTGGTTAATCAGTCTAGTAAGTTCACATAATTTAATGGGCAACTACGGAACGCTACATTGTGCGTGGCCCGACATGCACTTGGCCTCGTTTCATATTTATTTTCTGATTGATATCCGATATGGTAGCTTCTTACGTACGTAATTAAATAGGCGTAAATATACCTGATCAACATGATTTTTTATTGGAAGGGCATTCCGTCCGGTTACTGGCAGATGAATAAATTAAAACCTGTTTGATGTCAAAACCTTAAAAAAATTATGTAGGTTATGTTTACCCGTGATTAACATACACACTGTTATATGAGTTTGATTACAAGATCCTGATAGTTTGTGGGACTTAACTTTCTTTTTTCTCATCTTCTATTTGTCCTTGCCTATTTAAAATAATACTAGTAATTGCATTAAACGACACACTATAACATTAACTAAACAAAATAACTAGGTAACACAAAACCATCTCTCTACCTATGTAAAATGTTCGCTTTATTCGTAACAACCATTTCCTTACTTTTATTTATTTCTATAAACACTTTTGTAATACTGCAGTCTGCAATAGCAAGTAAAATGTACTAAACCTTTGGTTCAAACAAATAAAACAAATATGAAATTCAATTTTTGATCAACTTTGTTGAATGAATCCTTTGCCAATGAAGCCTTTCGGATGGAAAAATACAACAAAGTTCAATAGGTATATTGTTAACTAGCTGTTGCCCGCGACCTTTATTCGCATGAAATTATTACTTCCCTGGATTGGATTATAGATTATCACGATTTTAAGGGTATTTTTATTTTGCACGGAACCTTAATTATTTTTCTAAAATAAAAGATAAAAAATAAATCCTAATAACATTACCTATCTGCCAATAAAATTCTTAGGAGATTAACCGAAAGAAACAGACATACCGACAGACAGACAAAAATTGTCAAAAAAGTTTTTTTTATAAAATCTGTTATTTTGAAATTTCAAACAGACACTACAATTTTATTTATTTGAAAAAAATAAGCACACCTAGATTTATTTTTGTTTATTTTGCGGCACCAATTAGTCAGTATATTGAAGTTTCCCCGTATATGTTAATTAATATCGAATAACAGCAATATTTTCACGTCCGTTTTACTTCTTTATTGACAGATAATGGATTTTTACACCTGTGGCTGAGGTTCGAGGTTGGTTAGCGCCGATCATTGCAGTAGGGAAGAACTTATGATGGGTAATGGGATGGGTTTGTGCTGGTGATTAGAGAGACCATACTTTTATAAAAAAAGTGAATAGTTATTGTTGTATTATTGCAATGCATTTATGTACCATCTATTAACATAAATTATGCGAAGAAATTACTTGATTTGATTTGATGATACTGAAATACAGACGCCAGTACATCAAGAAACTACAATAATAATAATAATAATATGACACAACTATCCAAAACGCCATCTAGTCCCAAGCTAAGCAGAGCTTGTGTTATGGGTACTAGACAACTGATAAACATACTTATATATTCCTAAATACATACATATTATAGATAAATTACACCCAGACACAGAACAAATGATCGTGCTCATCACACAAACATTTGTCCTGGGTGGGAATGGAACCCACGACCTCCGGCATAGCAGTTAGGGTCACTAACCACTAGACCGACAGGCCAATCAAACATCAACAGGACAATGATCTGTCAAAATTGATTAAATTTTCAACTTTATTGCTTTTAAAGACAATTTGACAGTTTCTGATAGCTAGTGTGCATCTGTATGTACATCTGCAGGGCTATTGCGTATCTTTTAAATGACAGTGGCTATCATATAGTGCCCATCAATTAACTGTCAAATGGTTCCATTTTGTACTAAACTCTATCCAATTCGACAGTTTATCCATGGACAATATTATAGCTACTGACATTTAAAAGATACGCAATAGCCCTGCTGGTTGACCTATAGATATGTCTGCTCTTTGCAATGGTTTGTCATTATCATTGGTCAATTGGTTTAGACCAAGTTTGTAGTCTTCTAAATTCAAAATGGTCTCTTGATATTGTTGTGAATGAAGTGAGGTGATAAAAAGCTTGTCAAAGGATAAAAAACGTAATGAGTACATTGACACGGAGGTCATTCAGGGATAATTATGCTTACCAATGAATGTCCCGTGGATTATGAAGTATTTGTAGAATACGAGCAAAACATAATTAATTGATATAACGGATTACGATAGTTGATAGCAGAACTTAATAATGTTTGGCTCGAGCTCTCAATTAGAGCCAATTGCACCACACAGCTCAGGGTTTAAGCTGACAGAAAATATTATTTTGTCTCCGTTATCCGAAAATAATTTTATCGACAGCAACAAAATGATGTTTAAAACACGTTTAGGGCTGAACCTATACGCATAAAATAGTGATTTGAGGTGTAAACAGGCCTTAGTTGTATTATTGCAAAACTACACCAAACATTAAAAAAGAACGGGTTTTCTTTGACTACGCATTTGCTAATGTACTGTACTAACATAATTATGTACGCGAATAGACTTTTTGAAGCGATTTCTTCTCAATCTCTTGATTATAATTGTACGGTTTTACGAACAATGCTATTTTGTGGCCCATAATATAATGGAAATCTTCCAACCAGTCTTACCAAAGTGTAGGTATTGCATTACCCAGTACTGGGTTGTGGAGGTCAGATAAGCAGTCGCTACATGTAATTACAATACAATTACATACCGAGTTTCCTCCGTGCCTCGGAAAGCACGTTAAGCTGTTGGTCCCGGCTGTCATATATAGATCTTTTGCAGTCGTTACAGGTAGTCAGTGACCTGAAAATTCAGACATACAGTCTTACTTAAGAGTATCGCATTACCCAGTATTAACTGGATTGTGGAGGTCAGATAGGCAGTCGCTTCATGTAAAATACTGGTATTCAGCTGCATTCGGTTAGAGTGGAAGCCGACCCCAACATAGTCGGGAAAAGGCTAGGCAGATAATCAATTTTATGTAATAGGTCTTTTATCAATGTTGCAATAGTTGTTCCGCAAAAAAATCACGCTCCAGTCTTCCTAAGTGTATACATATAGTGTGCTTGTAACTGTACGCAGCCTTATTTACAAAGCAAAAAGCATAAAATACAAATACGACACCTTTACCTTGACCTTATTTTACCTTGTATTTGCGAGTATATCAATAGGTGGTTACATCATTTAACACTCGTGCACACTGTGTCATGTCTTTGGCAGCCGTTACAGGTAGGCAGTGGCCCGAAATTCTGACAACCAGTCTTACCAAAGGGTATCGTATTACTAACTGGATGGGGTAGTTAAAAAAAACCAATTAGTCCATCAGATAGATTTCCAAAAAATATTGGCCACACATATTTTTTCTTGTACGTTAACGAACAATGAAAACGATACAGTGCTTTAAAAACTCGTGTGACGTCATATTCTTAGATTTCAGTATGACACTTTTTAGCTATCAGTCACGTCACAGGGCCCCACTCAAATATTTGACGCGTTTTATCTTCGTAAATTTTTATTAATTTGATAAAACAAAAAATACGTATTTAATATTTTTCGATAATCTAACAGACGGACTAATTAGAAACATATTTTTTTAGTCAGGAAATATCCCTATTGTGAAGGTCAGAAAAGCAGTCGGTCTATGTAAAATAATGATATTTAGTGCATCCGGTCCGACCGGAAGCCGACCCGAAAGCTAGTTGGGAAAAGGCAAGGTGTCAATGATGACACTGGCGACACATTAATCATGGCCTCGTTTTATTTTGATTTTTCATACATAGATAGATTTATATAAACTGGTTCACTTTGTATGTTTAGGGGCCAACGACAGCTCCGTACTATTTATGCAGATCAATTAAGGTCATTGAACCACGCTATTTCTGACAGGACTAGTTCATCTTACAAATGCAAATGACATGCAGTGTTTACTCTTTCTATTGTGGTTTTCTAGAAACAGAGAAATTATAGTTTGCTTAGGCAATCAGGCCCAGTGGTGGTGTCCACGACGTACGAACAGTAGATCGTGGGCTCGAACCCAAGCAGGCACATTACTTTGTGTAATTTATTTCATCACCGCTGCTCTCAAAACGGTGAAGGAAAACATCGTGCAGAGGAAACGTGTCTTAGAACCAAAAAATTCGAAGACATGTGACATCTACCAATCCGCTCTGGGCCCGCGTGGTAGATTATAGCCTATTCCTTCACAAACAAGAGAGAAGGTTTGTGTCCCAGCAGTGGGATCATTATTAGGCTGTTGATGATGATGAAGATCGGCAATCAGTGCCTTTACTAGAAGGATCTGGTATGATTGGTAATTATTACTTCAGCCAAGTACTTACCTAGATTAGTTAAATAATTGTGTTATGGCTTCGCAATGCGAACTCAATTGGGTTATTGTAAGTTCATACCTACATATTCTCATTAAATAGAGGCTACATTTGTTTGACGAGAGATTAAACACCTAGCCTAGGATCTCAAACCCCCTTTTTTTGGATTGTGTGAAATCATCTAATAAAAATCCGCTCTGGGTGGAGCGGAAAGAAGTGAAAGACTTCTACTGACTAAAAACACTCATGTTCCTTCCTAGACCTTTGTGTCCGGGGCCGCGGTATGTCTTTTCAATAAACCCGCATCTAATCTTACATAAAAAAAACTAATTAATATCATAACCACGGATGTCCTGGTGACATAATTATGGCGAAACATGCAAGCATGCAATGCTATACGTTTCCAATGCAACAGCTCTCGCTTTGTTTAGATTTTCCGTACAATGGGAGTTTCGCATAAACTGGTTTTGTATAGTTTGATCAGACGTCGTGCATACATTTCAAGTAATTGAATTTTATTTTTAGAATTAATTTTATTTACCTATTTAAAGTTTTTTGCACAATAAAAATACAAAAAGATGAGAGTTAAATCTTACCACACATTAAAACAAAAATAGAAAGCTCAATGATTCTATTTTTGTATGTAAGCTGCAAGTTGCGAAGTGTCATTGACTCTACCCGACTTCACACAAATACGAGTACATAATATAGTACGTTCAGGGCTCACATAACTGGTATAAAAGTGTTACAACCAGAAAAGCCGGTAATACCTATACGTTTGGCACTTGCTTTTTCCTTATTTTGGAGGTCATTGGCGTACCCATACATAGAATAATGATGATAATAATGAACCTACAATTGTAGGTAAGAATAAAACAAATATTAAAACTTTTACTTGTGAATATATTTTCTGTCTTTTCACAATAAAATTATATTATAATTAAAAATAGCCCCTTGATATATACAGGTTGAAGGGACACCGATGCATAAATGGTTACCATGTATTTAGTATATCATTCTGAATTCTCATGTTTTGTTTTTTATAACCGATGAAAAATTTCTATACGATCCAGAATAATATCATTGGTGTTGTAAACTGCACATACAGTTAGCAGCACAAATATGTAAACACTTAGCAACGATAAGAAGCAATTTCCGCCTACTGTAGATATTGATTTCATTTTATGTTAAGAAACGAAACTAATCTTTTAAATCCTTATTATTATGAAGTAGGTCATATCTCAAAGTTGCAATCGTTATTACACGAGTGCGTTTGAAACTTGCGATAATCATGGACATATTTTATTGCACGTGACTGTACATAATATATGGTAACCGCTTTTACGTCGGTGTCACTTTCACCCTGTATACTTTATTACATTTCTATTTATTAAGTGTCTATAAATTATTAAAATTAATATTATACCCATATTGTATTGTACAATAGTTCAGTCAATGGTTTCTTAGTTTAGTTTAATTACTATTGGATTCCAGCAATGTGGGAAATCCAACTAATAGCCTGTTTTTCAAGAATTATTTATTACTAATAACTACTTGGTGTAGGTAGCTGCTGGAATACTTGTTTATCTATTAAATAACAACTTTGTTTCCTTAAAATAAATAAAATCTACATAATTGTGACTTATATCGAAAAACATATCTAATAATCATGGATTATTTTAATCACGAAATTAAATAAATATAGCTATCAGCTAAAAGAGTATTGTTTTACATTACCATCACTATCTAATCTTCGTTATCGACCCTAATAAAAAGTAATCGTTCTAAAATATTTAGAACCCTCAATTGTAGCTAAAAGTCGTCAAAATACATTTAAAACGTAAGTTGGTATGAATACAGATGAATAACGAGAAAACACAGTATTTTCATTTCACACTCCTAATTTAATTTTAAATTAAAAACACTTCACTACTAGCTTCTATTTAATCACTTGCAGGTTTCTTTAAGAATACCATCTTATAGAACACCACTGCTATAACGCTGCCAACACATGGACCGATCCAGTATACCCATTGGTGGGTCCAGAATCCAGTCCAGACCGCAGGTGCAAAGGTCCTGGCCGGGTTCATACTCGCGCCAGTCAATGGGCCACCCACGAGGGACAGTCCAACGATCGTCAAACCAAACTTGATTGGGGCACTGTCTTGTTTGGCCGCGTTCACCGGGTCCCATACGCCACAGTTAATAAAAATGAGAGCAGCTGTCAGTGCTGTCTCAATACCAAACGCTTGGAGATCATTTATGCCTGCATGTGGCGCCGTCACACACACTCTTGCTGTAAACACATTCACCGGAGATAAATTTAATAAGATTCCATAACCCACTAATGCTCCAGCACATTCCACGAGCACGTAAGCAATCCCCAAAGAGATGGACGTACTCCCCCAGATAACAGATGCCAATGTAACCGCTGGGTTCATGAATGCTCCAGAGATATGTCCGAAGATTTGAATGTTGAAGAGAACTACGAATCCGAATCCAAACGGCGAATATATGGTCGAATTGATTCCTTCCAGAGGAATGCTTCCCATACATCCAAATAGAACAAGCATGAGGGTGGATAGGAACTCTGACAAGATGCGTCGCCAAGAAGTTCTCCACCACAATCCCGCGGTTTGTTTTGCTTCTTCATTGTCTCCTGACATCTTCAGTTCTGTCACTAATTGAAGCGGTGGCACTGTCATATTAACTGTTCACTATTACACGTCTTCAAAACACAAATTACAGAACTCTGTTCAACCGTACGTCGTCGCGTCGTTAGAATACGGTAAACTTTCTTAACTGAGATTACTCATTATTTATTGCACGCAGATCAATAATTCACCGTGGTGGTGTTGATCGGTCGGTGGACGCGAGTGTTTTGCGTCAGCCTCGAGGTAAAAATATATTTATGTCTCCGGCGCACAATCACACGGATAAAATGATATTAATGCAGATAGAGCGACTGTTATCTATTGTTTTCAGCCCTACAATAAAACATCCGATTATTGTTTATTATCGCATTTTATGAATAACGGCTATAGCTATGGAATCCGGATGAATAATAAATGGATATTGTTTTTAAAAACTAGGACTGCTCTTATTGAGTTAAAGTTTGTTTAATTATTTTTTATATTATATTTTATAAAGTAGTAACATTTATAAAACGAGATATTTTTTATGATTAATTAATAGAACTTTATTAATTGTCTTATTAAAAACTGCAGCATTATTTGTTGAAAAAAATACACAAACATTTTATTGGAAATATTAATAGAATGGCTAAGATAAATGAAGTCTAGTCTTTTCTTTATTTGTCAAACTTCATAGTTAAACTGCGACGGTTTTTTTGTTTTACCTCAAATAGTTTTGTGTACTTATTATGAATAATGTATCTAAAAAACAATAGGTGTTTACATAGTGTTAGCATACAAATTGTAATAGATACCTATGTAATGTACTTGTTTTTTGTTGTAAGTGTATAAATATATAAAACCGTAAAGTTAAGGTATCAAATTCACACGTACATCGTAATATTTATCTACAATATTATCAAACTACAATATTATTTGGACATAACTTCTGTCTATATCTAAACGTTTCATAGTACCGAACTTGGTAAGTTTCGTTTATCACACTAATATTATAAAGGCGAAAGTTTGTGAGTGTGTGAGTGTGTATGTTTGTTACTTCTTCACGCAAAAAGTACTGAAAGGATTTAAATAAAATGGAGAGAGGTTACTCGTTGGCTACACAGCTTACATATTTTTATACTAAGTTAAATGACATTATAATGAATAATTTGACGGACACTTTTATTATCTTAGGAGATTTTAATTTGCCAAACTTAAAATGGCAATTGTCTGATGATGGATGCTCTTTTCACCCGGATAATATACAAGGTTCTATTCAAACGGATTTTTTTGACATTTTGAATACTTTTGATCTGGTTCAGTATAACGGTCATAGGAATATTAATGAACGGGTGTTGGACCTTATCTTTTGTAACAACCACCTTACTATTTATAAATGCTCGGACCCTTTGGTTCCCGAAGACCCTCACCATACAGCTCTTAGTATTTTTGTAGATTTTGTTGAGTATCATGCCCTCCCATCACAGCAAAGGAAAAAATTTATCTATCAATCGGCTGATTTTCCTTTTATAATGAAGGAACTTGAGAAGTTTGATTGGCGCTCTGATCTCGCCAAAGGGTCAGTGCGGAGGATGCCTTGTCGTTGTTGTACGTCAGACTAAATAAAATTTGCGAAACTTTTGTACCATCTAAGATCATTAAATCTAGGTCCAATTATCCTCCTTGGTATAAAACCCCTCTTATCAAAATTCTTAAAGAAAAATTTAAATATCGCTCCAAGTTTAGGAAATACGGAAATATATCAGACCATGATTCATTTTTAATCTTGCGAAATCGTGCTAAATCATTGGAAAAGGTAATGTACGACGATTACATTGAGGCAATAGAAAATAGTATAAAAAAATCACCTAAAGCCTTTTGGTCTTTCGTCAAAAACAAGCAAAAGTCTTCATGTACTTTTCCATCCGTAATGAAGTATGGACTGAGGTCGTCGGGCCAGGGTGACGAAATATGCGACATGTTTAGCGAAGTTTTTAAGTTTAATTTTCTCCAGAATACTATCCCCGATGTAACTCAGTTGGATGGCGACGTGCACTGTTCTTATCAAACATCTACCTCTGATATTGGCTCTGTCGATGTCTGCGAAACTGAAGTACTTAGACTACTGAGGGCTATAGACGTAAATAAGTCAGCAGGGCCTGACGGTATTCCGGCTATTTTTATAATTAGGTGCGCGCAGAGCTTAACACTACCGCTTACCCTAATATTTCGTCGTTCTCTTAGTGAGGGGATAGTGCCGCATGTTTGGAAAACAGCTTTTATCACTCCCGTTCATAAAAAAGGCTCTAAGGATAATGTAGAAAACTACAGGCCAATATCTAAGCTCTGTTTGTTTGCTAAGGTTTTAGAAAAAATAGTTTACGCCTCAGTTCATAGTGCTATTAAACAGTCGCTTAATGACTATCAACATGGCTTTCTAAAAAACAGGTCTATTGTATCCAATTTGTTAATCTGTTCCGACTACTTGTCCTCCACCATGTCTGAACCTGCTCAAGTGGATGTTGTCTACACTGACTACAATAAGGCATTTGACCGTATAGACCACGGTGTCCTTTTACGTAAGCTGATTGCGGTGGGTATCAGGTGATTTATTCAGATGGTTTAAGTCTTATATTGAGAATCGCTGTCAGACAGTTGTACTGAATGGATACAGTTCTGTTACTGTTAAAATACCCTCGGGAATACCACAAGGATCCCTGCTGGGTCCTTTGCTTTTTATTATTTTTATAAATGACATTGGTTCGTGCTTTACCCGTTCCAAAATAATTCTTTACGCTGATGATATGAAAATTTTATGCCCTATATCAGAACTCTCCGACTGTTTTAGTTTACAACGGGATTTAGACAGCCTTCAAAATTATTGCCTCCTTAACAAACTCGAACTTAATGTTTCAAAATGTTTTGTTAGTACTTACAGACGCAAGCCACATGCAATTACGTTACAGTATAAATTTCATAACACAAATATAAACAGAATAAGCGTTATTAGGGACCTGGGTGTCACATTTGACTCAAAGCTGCTCTTTGATGCACACGTTGAGAACAGTGTTAACAAAGCTTCTAAAGCACTTGGATTTATTTTAAGGTTGTCAGCTGATTTTAAAAACGTAAAAACATACAAAATCCTTTATTGTGCTTTTGTCCGTAGCCATTTGGAGTACGCCTCACAAGTATGGAACCCTAGTTACAATATTTACATTGACAGAATTGAGGGTATTCAAAAGCGGTTCTTACGCTTCTTGCAGTTTAAAACTAGAAAATATACTCCCAATTATGTAACTCGATGCAAGAGGTTTCATATTTTACCACTGCAAGAGCGTAGACGTATTGCTGACTTGGTGTACTTATTTAAGATTGCAAATGGTACCATCGATTGCCCAGAGCTGTTAGGTAGTTTAGGATTGGTTACGCACTGCAAAATGTTTCGCAAACCTAGTTTGTTGCATGTCCCTCACTCCAAGTCCGCGTACAGGCAGAGTTCATTTCTGATCCGTGCTAGCAGAAGTTTTAACAAACTGATTAGTGATCATGATTTGGACATATTCAACACCAGTGTGTCTCGGCTTAAGAATGTGTTGGTGAAAAAATTTTTTGCCGGAAAAGTTTCTTAGTTTATAGTCATCGATCGTGTTACTTTGTTTGTTTATTGTTTACCTTTTTTTTTTGTTGTTTTTTTCTTTGTTTTCGTGTTTTATCTGTGGAAACCTGTAATTGGCCTTCAAATGTTTATTAATTAAGTACATTGTCTGTATTAGCTGTAAGTTTCCCAAAAATAATAAAATAAAAATAAAAATAAAATAAATAAAATTGGTACACAGATAGTTTACAACCTGGATTAACACATAGGATATTTTTTATTCCAATTTTATCTTTCCGTGGGATAATTTTCGAGTTGTAGCGGGTGAAGCCGCTGGCAACAGCTAGTTTATTAATAACTAATTTTTGCGTGAAGAAGTAACAAACATACACACTCACACACTCACAAACTTTCGCCTATTAGTGTGATTGTCAAAAATTACAAGTCAGGTTTTGGTAAATGAATAAAAATACAAAATTATTATGCACCAAAACGAAAATTAATCACAATAAGAAAAAAAAACAATGAATCAATTTATTTTTTCAATTCATTCGTTATTTCAGTCACTGTTAAAATACAAATGCAAGACCTGACATAACGTGTCTAAGCACGCGCCAAGAAACATTTATAGACCTGCTACCAGCCTACTCCCTGATAACGATAAGCTGATATTTTAGAATGACAGAAAGCTACTGTCTTAAAAACACTTCATAAGGAAATCCTATTGTATCGAGATCTGTGTACTTTTTTCAATATACCTATAACCACTAAACCCCAACTAATATACAGGGCGAATTTTTGAAGTGGGCGCAGATGACCAAACCTGAATCTATGAAGGAATAGCAGAAAATCTCAAAGGAGTCAGCCTTGTGTGTCTAGTGGTCGCCAGCGCGGCTGCTGTGAATGAGGTCCTAGGTTGGTTTCCCGGGTCCTGCAAAGTGTTATTGGGTTTTTCTATCGGGGATTTCTTAGTAGCATCCACGGTGTCCGACTAGAGATGTTTACTGACTTAAAAAAATGTGATTCTAATTAGTCCGTGTGTTAGATTATCGAAAAATATTGGATACGTATTTTTTGTTTTATCAAATCAATAATAACCAACAAAGGCTCCTGAGCTTTCAACAATCAAGTATATGATTCCCAAACCGATGAATATGTTCCCCCAGATGACAGATGCTAGAGTCACCGCTGGGTTCATTAATGCTTCAGATATGTGACCAAATATCTGAACATTGAACATGACTACACAACCGAATGTAAAAGGTGCGTAAATGTTTGTGTCAATTCCAGGTACGGGTATACATGACATGCAGCTGAGTAATGAAAGCATCAGGGTAGACAGGAACTCTGAGAAGATTCTACGCCAGTTGGTTTTGCACCAAGAGGAGAGACTAAAACCATGTGGTTTTGGCATGATCTTGCTGACATCTATCATCATAGTTAGTATTTTTTTTCTCGGCATCACTGTCATGCTGTCATATCAACATTGATCACTGTAGTCCGTCTTCATTGAATAAAATAATCCATTCACATTGTACGTCATCGCAATTAGATATTGACGATTTCCTTATTCGTCAGACTTAAACACACATGTGTTGTGTGTTATTTATCCTTGTTGTTTATAAGGCTTGCTTTACCCAAATAAAATGGGGTTCTTCGTTTCGAACCTCTCTTAGTCACCTGCAGGAAACAAACAAATGAATATGTAGTTTAAAATTGACGTTTTTGGGCATACCAGTCGTGTATGTTTATGTCAATGATACGTCAGAACATTAATGTATTCACCTACATAGAAATTAAAATTAAGACTACTCTGTGCCCCGTCGGGGCTGCGGATAGTTCAAGGGCTAAGATGGAAAATGGGTGGTCCTTAGTCAGTAGAAGTGATACTCCTCCGCCTCCTTCCGCTCTGCCCAGAGCGATTATAAATCGAAATTATTTGTTTATCCCCCCCAGCGTTCTAGCCAATGGACGAGACACCTGGTAAGTACGTACGTACAGACGCCAGAAAATTAGACTTCTCGAAATTGTAAAATTATCACAATCAACCTTGAACCTAATGTTATAGCGATAAAGGTGAAAATCTATTGAAGAAACTCGACAGATAGCAGTAGCTTAAAAAATCTCTTTGAAAACATAATAAAGATATCTTTTTTCACCATGGATAATATCCAAGATTGATGGACCTATATCTCTGCTCAAGATTATACCCACGATGCAACACCATAAGACCCACTTTAGATTTTATCTTAAGTGATGCACATATAAATAAGGAAGACAAACAGAATACTTATTATACTTTTGTTTTACATTCATTATTTGTTGTTATGTCGTTCCGAATATATTTATGTGTATGACTTTACCCCCCCGAGTGGTATTCGAAGTTATAAAAACAAGAAATGTGAGGTTTTATCAGCAATGTAACATGAGGATTGAGTTTTGAGATAGCAAATAGTCAAATTGAGCGTATCAGTTCTAAAAAAATGTGTCAATATTATGGTAATTTTATACGAATTTTACTGGTTTTATGAGAGACTGTTCAAATATTTCGTAACGAAGATTTCAAGGGCCTAAAAAATAATGTAACTTTTAGTCTTACATTAACTTGAATCGTAGGTAGGAGGTAATTTGTTCCAAAGATCGTTTTGTAACAATAGGTATCATAAGAAATAGAAACACTGTTTCTTGAAGATACTTAAATCATTTCAGCTTACCAGATAAGTAGTTAGCCATGGTAACTTGTTCATTGTCCATAGTTGCCCAAGTAATTGATTCTTAGAAACTCTTATAGCCTCTCGAAAGATAGATCACTACTGATCCATTTTTCAGATGAAAAGACATTTGTTACTGAAATTTTCCGTGAAATATAATTTCAATATGATTTTTCGTCGAAGATTTCAATATTTTTGCTATTGAACGAGACCGCCTTGGATATTTCACCGTCTTATTGACAGTATTTTTTTATAAAACTAAATACATATATATTCAGTGATCACTTATGGCACAGAGACATGGTCCTTAACTGCTGGCCTCTTAGAGAAGCTGAGAGTCAAGCAACGAGCCATGGAGAGAGCTATGCTCGGAGTTTCTCTGCGCGACAAATACCGAAATGAGAAAATTCGCCGAAGAACCAGGGTCACCGACATAGCTCTTAGAATATGCAAGTTGAAGTGTAAAAGAACCGACAACCGATGTGGAAGAAAGGTTCTCGAGTGGCGACCAGGAACCGGAAGACGCAGCGTTGTTCGGCCTCCCACCAGGTGGACCGACGACGTCGTGAGAGTCGCGGGCAACCGGTGGATGCAAACGGCAGGTTGCCGTTCGTTATGGCGTACTATGGGGGAGGCCTTTGTCCAGCACTGGACGTCTTATGGCCGATGATGACGTATTAAATTATTCTATTAGTTATTATCTATTGTAGGAACTGCCAATATAAATAGTTTTTGCTTATATTTTGGTTTTACCTCTACCTATGAATCCTAAAAGATTTTGTTTACACTCCGTAGAAAGTTGTGGATTTCTGCAACTTGACCTCATACATCTACAAGACTTGTAAATCCACTTTCTTTTTAGAGCAGCGAAGCCTATCATAAAATGATTAGATTTGAATACCTAATACGTAAGGTATTGCCTAGATGAATAGGTATCTAATAATGTTTTAATAAACTTAATGTGCATTTTTATTGCAATATTGTGTATTTAACTGCAACAGCTCTTCACTGCCTTTCACTGTTGTGTATTTTACAACTTAAAATCACGCCTGTAATCTCCGTGGGGTAAGGCAGAGGTTTAACGCAGTATACCGACATTACGCCAGTTATGTGTAAGCCTATTGCCATCTAAACACTTTGCCCAACCCGGGCATCGAACCCAGGACCTCACGCTAAGCAGTCGCGCTTACGACCACTGCACCAACGACGCATTAAAACGAACCCCGTCGGGGCTGCGGGTTGTTCACAAGTTACCGCGGCCTCTACATATAGGGCTCAGAAGGAACATCGCTGGTTTTTAGTCAGTAGAAGTCTGACACTCCCTTTCGCTCTGCCCAAGAGCGGGACCCCATTTGATGATTTTCCACACGCCAAAAAAAAAGGCATAGAAACGAATAAATACCGGACTGCAATAGTGGAAGTCAAGTTCGTCCTGTCACTTAACGTTCACAAGCTTAACTTTAGTGTGAAGTTAGTTTTTATTTTAACGCACTATTTATCCGACATGCGACTGATATGTCCAGCCCGATCCCATTAAAGTTTAGCGGTTTTCCGGATATAAAAATGTGTGTTTGCCACAGAAATAAATAAAACATCTAAAGTATTTTCGAACGACACAGTCATTCACTTATTATTAATCAGTTCAAAAGGGAACACGATACCCCTTAGTAACATTAGATATCAGTCTTACAGGCTACTGGCTGATGTCAGCCGGGTTCAACGACTTACTGCGGTACTCAGAGATATTTAATGATTGCTTAAGCCTTCACTCGGTTGTTGCCCGGTTCCGGTCGTTGTAAAGTAAACATCACTGTGCCTGACGCTCCAAAGAAATATTAAAAACTAATAGAATAAGCTACAATTTCACAAGAAAATCACATTCAAACTGAACATCTGAGTGAAGAAAACTGTTCGCGATAGAAAACCATCACATATCCACGGAATTTGGCAAAGATACAGAAGGAAACCGAAGGAATTTTTGAGGTTAGAAGTAAAATAATCACCTATCACCAGCTGTCATTTGCTGATATTACCTGTCAAGTGTCAACGGTCACGTCAAAATCTGACAACGTTATTCAAGTGTTGCCAGCTGAAATAACTAACTTCCCCAATACTGAAATACGTTCCGTTACTCACAAAAATGGAAGGTCAATTCCAAATTTTATTTGATAAAATGAAAATGGAAATGCAAAACCAAACAGTGGAATTAACTAATTCGATAATGGAAAAAATGGAAGAAAAATTAAAACCTATACTGGAAGAAAATAAAATATTGAAAAATAAAATAGAAAACTTAGAACAAAAGCTAGAATATTTAGAGAGAGACAGGAAAAGTAACAATATAATAATACATGGGTTAAAGGAGGACGAGAAATCTACAAGGGAGTTACTTGATAACGTGAAAATACATTTATTGGAAGAACTGAACTTTACGTTGGAAGATCGGGAAGTGAATAAAATCTACCGTATTGGAAAATCAAAAAAAGACAATAAACCAAGGCCCACAATGCTTTCATTAGTTAGTGGTTGGAAAAAAAGTGAGATAATGAGAAACAAAAAGGAACTTAAGGAATTCTATGTCACTGAAGACTACTCAAAAGAAACATTAGAGAAGAGGAAAGCACTACAACCTAAGCTAAGGGAAGAGAGGAAAAAAGGAAATTTCGTCTACATAAAATATGACAAACTCGTAATCAAGGAAAACTCAAACAGTATGGAAAAAAGGAAGAGAGAAACATCAACCTCCCCACAAGAAAACGTTCAACCAAGAAAACAACAATTGTTAACCCCATCATCAATCAGCAGAAAGAATGCATTTGATTTGATGCGGATTCGGTCTAACTCCTTTTCAACAAGCCCAACTACAACGAAACAATAGCAATTAAACACCGGCGATCGGAAACACAAACCAAATCAAAATCAGAGAAACAAAAAAAAAAAAAGAAACCTCCCCCAAGCCGACTGGTCCTCGTGGGGGAAAAAGACCACAACCCTCCAGTTTACACAAAGAGAATGATTAAGTCACTCAAGATTGGAACACTTAATGTGAAATCTCTAGGATGAGAGAAAAGATATATAAAATTGATATATTATTATTCACTACAGAAAATCGAAATCGATATACTCGGCCTCGCCGAATTAAGACTGGAGGAGGCCTATACCCAGTTCGGGGTTCCAGCACCAAAAAACTCAAAATAATATTAAAATTAAAACATTGAAATTTAAAAAAAAAAAAAAAAAAAAAAAAAACTTTCTATATTTTAAGTAAAACTGTTATTTAAGGTTGTTGGAAATAAAAAGGCTTTATTATAAGCCTTCACTCAGTAAAGGTTTCACATATTTTTGTGTGACAAAACTGTTAAAACCTTTACTAAGTGATGGCATAAGTAATCATTAAAGCCCTCTGAGTACGGCAGTAAGTGTGCTTCCCAGGTACGTATAAAACTCGATATATGGTGTGTGGTCACCCATTCACAGACCAAACCATGCCCGAGGACTTAAGTGGCTAACTGCGGTACTGAGAGATATTTAATGATTACTTAAGCCGTCACTTAATAAAGATTTGACATACTTTTGTATGACAAAACTGTCAAAATCTTTACGAAGTGATGGCATAAGTAATCATTAAAGCTCTCTGAGTGCGGCAGTTAACCACTAGTTCTTCTAAAAGACTTTAGACATGCTACGTTAGTTTATTATATTCTATCTGTAAGTATAATTATTAGTTATTTATGTTTAACAATTTATATAACAAAATAGATTTCTCTATATTTTTTTTTCTCTGCCACAGTGCTGTAGGTACTATTTGACCTTAAGGTTGACTGGTAGATAATGTCTTGTGGCATTAAGTCCGCATGGGTACCACTATTGTGCATGAAGTTTAAATAAATTAATTAAAACTAAATAATAATATACTACAAAACTATAGGTACCCCAATAAATGTCATCATTATCTTCCTGTCCTTATCCTATATTTGGGGACACGTTTTGTTCTTCTATTCATCCCTGTTAGACGTCACGGTGGCATTTACTTCTTTCTCTATCATATCATTCATCACACAATCCATCCATCTTTTCTTTGGCCTTCCTCTCCCTCTCCTTAAATGTAAAAAAGAAACATAATCTCAGTATAAATTTAATCTTCAGTGTAGGTACTTAAAATGTTGCAACCATTTTCTAAATTTCGGTCAAATAATTCCCGTAAAGGGCAGTGTCCCTGGAGTAGCGTCTTGTACAAACACGACCGCAATACATATTTATTAGACGAGATGGGAGGAAAACTCGTGGAAACCATAAAAATATAAATAGTAATACACACGACCTACCAATCACTTATGGACAAGCATGTTTATTTATTTATGAACATTCGTTAGGTACATTATCGTCTTGAGTGGGTGTTTGTGGAGATGGAACATGTGCCAAATTAACGGCCAGGGGGAATTAATGCTACCATCATCACGCTTTGTAGATAAGCGAATTAATTTGAATTAACATTAACATTATGACGGTGCATTGTCAGTACATCTACGAAAACATAATGTATGTGAGAAAAAATCTGCATCTTTTTAGTAAAAGAGGTGACAGACACAATTATATTACTAGGAATAGGTACCAGTTAGTGCAGCCAGGCTTCAGACTCGCTAAGGTAGACTCATCTTTCATGGGGTACTGTTTGAGATGCTATAACAAAATTCCACAAAGCATTCTTGAACTGAATGAGACGAAATTTAAAACATGTATCAAACGCACACTATGCAAGCAAGCATATTACAAGTTAGACGATTATATCGCTGATAAAAATGCTTGGCTCAATGCCGGTCCTGCTCCACAAGGACAGGACGCTTAAATGAATAGCATTTAATAGGAAGAAGAAAGAAGAAGAAGAAGATTGTACAACTATCTTTGCAATGTATAAATTCAATCTCTTTAGTATTATATAGTCGCATAGCACATATTGTGTGAGTACTATGTACTAGAAAGCTGTCATTCTCTGGAAACCTACATTTATTTTTCTATTTTTTATTTGACTTGGATATGCCCTGGCGATTAAGAGTGTGTCATGCTCACTTAAATGTCTCGCTGATGGTGGCGGGTGTGTCGGGTCATTTCGTTCCCTTTAAAATGGTTGAGTGGAATGGTGGCTGATCCATGCGTCATGCTCGTGAACGGGTGCTGTCAGTTGTGACTGGTCACCTCTTAGTTGCCACGGCTTGTTTGAATTATTATATTATTTTTAAATCGTCGTTTTGGCTTTACTGTCGACACTTATCGTGCACAACTTGCTACATCGTTCTCACATGATAATATACCAATCTCGATATGAATGATGTAACCAAAGTTTTGTAACAATATTATGATTTAAAAGAGTATCCATGAAGTTTCTTGCCATTCTTCTCATGAGACCAACGCTTTGGAATCGGCAACTACTACAGTACACTGACAGTTATTATGCCTTGTGAGTGGGACTGTAGCTTAGTTTATTAGCTTATTAAAATTTAGTATTTGTTCGACTATTCAAAAGAGCCTGTAACTGGCCAACTTGAAATAAATGATTTTGATTTGATTTGATTGATTTGATTTGAATTTTGTCACAATATCACACCAGTAAGTACGAATACTCACATTTTGCCAGCTATGTACAAGTCCCATGTTATAGGGGGCATAAATCTAAATCACAGGTCTAAAGCTGCTCCCGTCGGGGCTCCGGGCCCCTCGGGGCTGCAGGATGTTGTAAGAGATACCGTGGCCGTGACATATTGGGCTAAGAAGGAATATGGGTGGTTTTTGTTCAGTAGAAGTCTGACACTCCCTTCGCTCTGCCCAAGAGCGGGATTTATTTGATGATTTCCCAGCCCCAAAAAAAAAAAAGTCCTAAAGCTGCGTCTACGCTAGGCGAGCCCATCACGAGCCGAACACAATTCGTCTAGAACAAGAATATAAAGAAATTTTATTTGCTTACCGACTTACAGGCTTCAAACGAGCGCGCTGCGAGCACTTCGTTCGTACTCGGCTGTGTTCCGCCAATTTTCGGTTTTTTGGCGAACAAAAAGGGATTTGACTACGTTCGAGGACAGTGATCGTTGTAGGTTCGTTGTACGTCCACACTTACGCTGTAAATGACGAAGCCGAGAACGGCTCCACTCGCGCTCGGCTTGCCTAGTGTAGACGCAGCTTTAGAACTCTGACATCATTAGGTACTAACCACACAATTAAGAAAGAAAGGTAATAATAATAATATAATAATATTCCACAACTATCACACAACGCCATCTAGTCCCAAGCTAAGCAGAGCTTGTGTTATGGGTACTAGACAACTGATAAACATACTTATATATTTTCTAAATACATACATATTATAAATAAATAAATTACACCCAGACACAGAACTAATGATCGTGCTCATCACACAAACATTTGTCCTGGGTGGGAATCGAACCCACGACCTCCGGCATAGCAGTTAGGGTCACTAACCACTAGACCAACAGGCCAATGTGACGGCCAGGTGACGTGACCTTGCGTTTATTTTTTTATTGAGTTTAATTATTTAAATAAGTAGACTCTAAAATGTAAATAAACAATAAAAATATCTCTAGAAAATATGAAAATTTGAATATATGAAAAAAGATTTCCAAGTAGCGCTTGCAATGAGATAACGCCAGAATAATTTTTACTCAGAAATTCCTGCAGTATTTTTAACCGACTTCAAAAAGGAGGAGGTTATCAATTCGGATTCGATCTTTTTTTTTTTAATGTTTGTTACCCGATTACTCGAAGATGACTGGAGCGATTTAGTTTTTTTTTGTTTTGTTGTATAACAAGACACAACCACGCACCAAACAAGCACAAGAGAAATTTTAACAAAAAAATTAAACTAACTTCCAGTATCATTTTCATCTTTCACAGTGCGTTATAAGAATTAAATTTTCTATTCTAGGCCACCATGTAAATCCATGAAGTCTTAATGTTACTATAATATCGACTCACAAACATCTTGACGTTTGCATCTCCTACACATATATTTCGACGGCTATCTGTTGGTACATTAAGTAGCTGATTGCGTAAAGATTAACTTGTCAGCTTGTATCCCGGAGAGGTACGCGATAAATCGTGTGTTAAAAATCTAGGAGTAAAAACGAGCGCGACTCTAATCCGTGCCATTAAGTATAATCCTGGGGGAAAGTGGCGGCCTGATTAATTGCAGCCAGCCAGTCTGCCAGCCTGCCAGTTACCCTGGCCACCATGCCAGTACGCGAGGCTTACAACACGTCTATTGAGCACTCCTACAAATTGAACCACTAATTTCGGAGTTGAAATCGTAAAAAACGGAATTATTTTGACGGTGCTTTGTTTTTGGTGAATCGGCACACTTAAAGGAGTGGTTAGAGGTTTTTAATCTTGCTATAATCTTGTCGATTTTTCCGGATTCGTGACTGTTCATTACGTGGAACTTCTTAATTTTTTTAAATTAATTTGGTCATTGATAGAAATTGCCTTTACTGTTGAGTCTAGCAGAACTTGTAGCAGTCTGCCACAATAGCTCTATAAATAAGTAAGATGAGCACTGTTACCGTCGGGGCTGCGGGTTGTCCGAAAGAGATACCACGGCCTCAATGCAAAGGGCTAAGAACATGGGACATGGGTGGTTTTTAGTCAGTAGAAGTCAGACGCTCCCTTTCGCTCTGCCCAGAGCGGGAGGGGTTATTTCGGGATTTGTTTATAAAAGGTGAGAACTGAAAGTTAAAAAAAAAACATTTTTACAACACATTAAGAAAATGTATTTTGAAAAATGTTAGATAGATTCTTTTTTTTTTTTTTTTTTTTAAGTGTTGCCCCACACTAGGAATTTCTCCTGTATCGTGGGTGCGTTCACAAACATTTAAACTCACATACACAAATACCCAGACCCGGAACAACTATCTGTAGGTCATACAAATATTTGTTCCGTGCGGGGATCGAACCCGCGACACGCAGCGCAGCAGTCCATTGCTTGAGCCACTGCGCCAACCGTGCCGTCATTGTATTAAGTGATTTAGTTTCAAGGGCATAGTTACAGCTTATCAAGTTAGAAATCTTTATATCGCAAAGTTTGAGTTACACTAAGACTATAGCAATTTTCGCGTAGGTGTAGCATGTTAGCGTCTACCAAGAAACACGCGAAAAATCTTACGGTTTACAAGGTTGAGGCTTAATGCCGACATAATAGACACAAAACAAAGGCTTGCCAAAACTGCAAGGAATTCCTTCCACGTTCGTGACATACGATGAAATCCGCGACTAGACGGCTTTAAGCGGGCGGCATACTACGCTCAACTGAGCCGAACTCAAAACCTTATCATGGCCTTAGAAGCTTATCCTTTGTTTGCTCATCCTTAACTACTATACTTATTTTATTCAGTTTCAAGGCGCCTTTTTTGGTTCTTGTTTTTTCGGTAATACTTATTTAACGATGTCCTTGACAAATATTATGTAAGTTTGTGCTTGAGCTTTTGGTAATATTCAAAAGTTATTTAAAGCTTTTATTTTATATTTAGCATGAAGCAGTGATTAATAATTTTTTGACTGTGTAACTAAATAATTCCTCTTCTTTTCGAGTCGACGACTTTAATTTTTTCCGACCCTGTACGTGCTGCTCTTTTGTTTGCTTCGTTTAAGTCCTTGTACGTGCAATAAGTTGGACACGACGGGCAAGAGAGAAAGTGTGGCTCCTGTGCTGCGGCACTTGCGGCTCCACACACATTTAATCAGAGATGGCTCGATTATACCCCATCTAGCCAGCCTGGATCGGTAGCGGCCAACTTGGGCGCGTAGTCTATTTAAAAAGCGGCGAGAAAGTAATAATTATTTTGCCAGCGGCTTCACCCCCTACAACTCGACAATTATCCCACGGGAAGATAAAATCGGGATAAAAAGTATCCTATGTGTTAATCCAGGTTATAAACTAATTGTGAACCAAATTTTATCTAAATCCGTTCAGTAGTTAGTCCGTTTGTTAGATTATCAAAAAATTTTGGATACGTATTTTTTGTTTTATCAAATCAATAAAAATTGACGAAGATAAAACGCGTCAAAGATTAGAGTCCGGTTGTGACGTCACTGACCGCTAAAGAATGTCATATTAATGTCTCAGAAAAAGACGTCATACAAGTTTTCAAAGCACTGTATCGTCTTCATTGTTTGTTTACGTGAAAAAAAAAAAATGTGTCCAATATTTTTTGGAAATCTATCTGACGGACTAATTAGATTTTTTTTTTGCTAGGTTATCGGCATAATGTGAGTGTACTAATAGATACACGTGAGCCCAATCCAGGAAGGATGTTGTTATGTTTTACTCTAATTAATTTGATAAAAGTAACTATGTATATTAATTAAAAACTATAAAATGAACTAACAAGAAACTATAGAAGGGCATCGAAATACTGCTCCTCAACGCTGTCAGCCGGTAATGTTCCCAAAAGATTAATGGCATTGCCACGTTGTATGGCAACGCTAAGCCTCTGGCCAAGATAAAAGCCAGCCCTTGGGTCACGAGAAGTTTCCTTAAAAAGACAATGAGCACTCGGATCCCACGGCCCTTGAGTTTCAACCCCAAACGGCTTGTGCCATCACATCTTCCAAGTTCATTGTGCTGCGCAGGTGGTGCCGCTGCGGCTGCAGAGAACCTCAAGCGGCGTAAATACAGTGTGATTCTTTATAATGTGCACATATCGAAATGGGGGAATCTATGCTTAATTTTATCGACGGAAAAATTATTTAAAAAAATCTAAATATTTTTTAATATTTTATATGGAATTTTTAAAAATTTTGTCTGCTACTGTGACCCCAGTGTAAACAAAACGGTGTAACTTTTAAACTAAATTATCTATCGCGATGAAACTAACTCCATATTGATTGGAAGCAATTAGGCGTCCTCGTAAAATGAAAATTGTGGAAAAAAACTACCCTCAATTGAAAATAAACACGTTTTTTGATCAAAAAAACTTTTTTTTTTATAACTTTTTACATAAAATTGTTTCATCGCGATAGATAATTTAGTTTAAAAGTTACACCGTTTTGTTTACATTGGGGTCACAACAGCGGACAACATTTTTGAAAATTCCATAAAAAATATTAAAAAATATTTAGATTTTTTTTAATATTTTTTCCATCGATAAAATTAAGCATAGATTCCCTCATTTCGATATGTGCACATTATAAAGAATCACACTGTATGGTAACCTTTGTGGTAACTATATTTTCGAGCTTATTGTGGTTGAAACTCTAGGGCCGTGGTGTCCGAGTGCTCATAGCCTTTTTAAGGGAATTTCTAAACACTTAGTTGACGCTTCTCGTGACCCTAGTTTTACTCTAGAATGTTAATTGCGATTAATCAGTCATTTTGTCTAGTAAGTCTATACCGCTACCGATGAAAGTTAATTAAAGGGGTCATCATAATTTTTCTAGTCTTGTCCCAAGTTACTTGGAATCGGCGCACCACGTTTTTCTTTCATGCCCCCCTGTTAAGCACAAAGATTTCATTTACTCTTTTTTCTTTTATCATTCCTCATAACATCCATTCATCGTTTTGTTGGTCTTCTTAATTAAGTTACAAGGGATATGATTTTAATTGCAAATCGTGTAGTCGAAAGATTTTCTAACAGAAACCTTGCATAATTTTGCATATGGCATACAACTTACGAGCACGCGACCGCAGCACGTTAGCGTACAAGACACACCCGTAAAGTTCTTCTAGATACACTAAACAAGAACTAACAACAGCTTCGCTTAGAGATGACTATCCAAGTATCCTTATGACGTAAAAAAATGTCTGTCTGTTGCCTTTTCACGCCTTTATACTTTAGGTGACAAAAAAAAAAACAAAATAAGCGGAAAAAGGACATTCCGATCAACACTCATTTTTTTTTAGCTCAGTAATAATTTATGTTCTTATTTTTACTTTCCTCTTATTCGTAATGAAAAGCACAGTGTTTACACACAGTGTGGTAACTTACTTATTTAGTCCCTCAAACTTTTAGCGCCCTCACTACGTTACAGGCGCCAAACCCCGTCTCGGGACTAAATAAGTAACTTTCATCCCTTGGATTACAATGTACTATTTTTTAAATGTTATTTGTTTCTACATGGATTCGTCAAATTATAACATTCAAAATATCCAATTTTTACCAGAACGAATTTGTATAAAAGTTGGGACAAGGAGGAAATATGACCTGGATTACAACAAGGACTTTTTATCCCGGTAGTACGTTCCCATGATCGTACGACTTTTCAACCCCGCGCGGGTGAAGACGCGGACACCAGCTAGTGCAAAAATACAACGACAAGAAGCCCAAGTTTTATGCGAAGCGGCTACGATATTTTGTGAAACCTCGTTATTCTGAAATTAGATTACAGTGACGGAGACTGTAGCAGCGAAAATATTATAGTGACCTCGCCTGAGAGGGACTAGTGAGAGACCATTTGTAAGCCTGAATCGTGTGTAGGGGTGCAAAACTGAAATAGGTTCATGATCACCACTTATGTAATCTGGCGTTATTTAACGGATAAGGTAGATCCATTTATGTAGGTAGGTATATATGTGTGTGTGTATCCCGCCTACAAACTGTTACGCCATTTGGTGGGTGCATAAAATAAAATAAAAATCTGATCCTGAATAAATTATTAATTTATTTGTTATGCAAAACATTAAGAGCCTATTTCACGATGCCCGCACAGCCACTAATTAGAATAAATTAAACAAAATTTGTAGGAAGTTAGGTACCTGTCAAGTAAGTTAACGGGTACTTGACTGATTGAGCGCCTTATTATAGAAACAATTAAAAAGCCATCGCGAGGAGTTAATCGTAGGTGGTGAAACATGCCCCTTTTTTTGGCGGGTGGAAAATCGTCGAATAACCCCTCCCGCTCTTGGGCAGAGCGAAAGGGAGTGTCAGACTTCTACTGACTAAAAACCACCCATGTTTCTTCTTAGCCCTTTGGCTAATTCCGCGAGAAATATTCGCAGGCGCAGCACCACCTACAAGCGGGACCGTGAATTCGAAAAGTGCTGATTATCAGCCTAGTTTGAATAAATTTTAGTTTTGATTTTGATTTTTTTGATTATGAGCATGCAGGAAAAGTAGTCGTCAGCCATACACCCAAACCAATGCTAATATTGCATCATACTCATACTTTATCATCCTTGGCAAACACACATTGGCAAATAGAAATGATTATATAAAAGGACAGTTTTTTGTCATCTTAGGGAAATCCGTATGGCATGTGCCATTATTTTCTTTCTTTTTGGTAAATAGGGTAGTAGACAAAAAAAAACAATAAAGAGTCCGTCAGATAGATTTCCAAAAAATATTCGACACGTATTTTTTGTTTATATTCACGTAAACAAAAAATGAAGACAAGACAGTGTCTCAGAAACTCATGTGACGTCATAGCGCAGTAGATTTTTTACCACGTAGTGACGTCAAAAGCCCCCTCCACTCATGATCATTGACGGGTTTTATATTCGTCAAGTTTAATTTATTTGATAAAACAAAAACACGTATCCAATATTTTTCGATAATCTAACTGACGCACTAAACAGAATCATATTTTTTTTACTTAGGAAACATCCCTGATGGTAGTGGTTGGCTGTATTTTCTTGTAAGTGCTTATTAACCTGTAGTTTATCAATACACTATTACATAATAACATCTATAATACTCGCACAAAACTGTCCCGCAAATTTCCAGGAGTCCGATAGTAATAAGCTGTTACAGTTCTGTATTTCTAACAAACGTCATGGTCGGCAAATTCCTATTACTGTACCTATTGATACAATTTCTATTTACAACACCACAAATAGGGGTACCTACCTATATTGACACAGTAATAATTCTCATAAAACCACACACAACCAAGGGACAGACAGACGATTTGCCAATATAGTTTCTGAAATGAATTAAATTATATTTTTATTTTGTGGTCTTCATCGGTATGTCCATAAAGATTCAATCATACATTTTACAGGCGGACTACAAGATTAAGGGCTGTCCATCTCTGCAACTTTCCAACTGCAATGTAAATTCAATACATAAATGAACTCACGCCTGTTTTCCGTGGGGGTAGAAAGAAACCGCAGAACCTGTTACGATCCAAACATAATTCTTTTGCGTGGTTCACATTCATACATTCTGGCCTGGTAGTCTGGCCGTCTGGTCATATTGGAATCAAATATAACAGCTTACAACTTAGGACCCAGTAATATTAATGACAATAATATCCGTGGTGCTAGGCAACTGGGCTTATCCCAGTTGTATGCGTCCCTGTGTGCCTATTGGCCTTGTTCTGTTCTGTCTCCAGCTGATGTGGAGGGAAGTAGAAATTACGTTTTTCCTATTCCTCCGCTATTCTTTTCTTATTAATTTCGTTGCGCGATCCAAGACCGTTAAATCATTTTTCTGGGAATTCGTCGAGCTTCATTGTCTCGGCGCTTTTTTGTGGTCGCCACTGTTGATTCTGGCTTACAGGAGTTACAGTGGTTTGGGAATAGTGTGGCGCGCTTGTCCCAAAAAAAAATCCAATCCACCGCCTGGTTGCCAGTACAACGCACCTGTCGTTTCTGAAGAAAGGTAAGGTCAGTCAGTGTAATGTCTTTTTAGGGCGTCCCCTCTCAAACCAATAATGCGGTTTTATTTAGGCATTCATTCAAATGTTGTTAAACTTGAGGTTTTTATTTTCTTTCCCGTTCTCTATTAATTATTGTATTTTTTTAAACTATTCAAAAGTTACCGTGTGTCAGTGAAATCGGGTTCATCGGTAATTATTGTAGCTCTACAATGAATTCGTCATTGAAAAGCAGGAAGGGGCCAGTGGTGTGTTCGTTGGACCCAAGACCTCTAAAATTTCTGATTTATATCTATGCATACCTATAATATAATAATCATAATTTATTTTGGTGAAAGACAAAACATGGCGACGAACGAGATATAATTCTCGGAGGCAAGAAAGAATAAGCCAGAATCCTATAGAATATATATAAAAACTCGGTTTGGCACTAACCACAGCATAAAGATAAATAATAAATTGAAACTATTCATGGACACTACTGTGTTCAAATCACATTGTGTAGGTACATTAAGTACCTAGGTACTTGTTAGTTACGTAATTACAGTTAGATACCTAGGCTAGTTAATTACTAACTATTTGCAAACAAATCTCAGTTGTTGACGTTCTAAATTAAATAGAATAACATACAATGAACGTTCTGTTTTATAATTGAGACTATCGAAAAGTAAATAAGTAGTTGTAAGATAATTAATAACAGTTAAATTATTTACAAATATTGGTTCATGTGTTGGATATTGTGTTAAACATAGTTTATATATTTACATTATGAAACCTAATAATGATTCGGTAAACGTATATGGATTTGATAACGGAAGGAAATTGGACTTGGAATGATATATCTGTGCCACTAGAGAAAAAAACATTACGCTATCCTTGCAGTCGGGTAAAAAGGGTACAACTGGTGAAAACAGGCGCAGATTTTACCTACTGAAGTATCTGTTGGTGGTCGCGGGTTCGACTTCGAACTCCACACCACCGATCGAATTTTTAATATTGAGAGTATCGTGGGAGCTACGTCTGCCAACAAACTGCTCTGTAGTTTGGCAGAAGTAAATTGTAATTGAATTTGACTTAAGTTCCAAATAAACACTTTTTCATTATTTTTTTTCAGTTCTGACTGTTTGTGAGTTTAATTGTTAGAAAACGGACCCACTATATAAATTTGTTTAAAAAAGCTGGTAAAAAGGAGGGACTTCTCAACATACAATAATACAGGCTAACACTAGTGACTAAAACTTAGAATACCTGCAATACTCGAATCTGATACAGAATACAAGTTTGAAACTTAATAGTAAAACATCTGTTATCGACCACAGTTTACAAGTTTGTAATAAAAGATACGACAGAAGAGTCCGTGGAGTGTTGTTCACTTCATTGTCGACGACTTTTACACTCATATTTATAGTGCCGACTCAAGTCCATTTTTGAACTTGGGTCTACTTTCGTTGTCATAACAACAGGACGACATCGTCCTCCAAATCAATCCTAGAATTTCTTAGCCGCAATTGGCAGATCTTCAAAAAACTTCCTCAGTATTTATGTGCATTGCCTTGTCAAATCCATAGTTGCATTTTGCTTTAACCAATACTAAAGATGTTAAATGCCACTGTAACCAATGTCACTGCCTTTAGTGTAATTCTTAATTGGAAAGTGGGTGTTTATTTAAAAAAAATATAAAAACAAACTGTATTTGTCAATACGTCTTATGTTGCGGAATCTAGGCATGTGCAAGTGCGACTCAAATTCAGTCCACGACTAACGATACCAGTGATAAACTTTGAAAACTTATGACCAAGATTGAAAGGAACATATGGATATGAACTTTTACCGCAACCTTAGTTTTAGAACCAGAGAAAGATTAGTCGAGGGCTTTGAGATTTTTTTATTTTCTTCAAAAGATTGAAGCAAACGCAAATAAGTTTGTTTTTTGGTAGATTATACTTACGTGTTATAAATGCGAAAATTTAAATAATTGTACGAAGATGTTTGTAAATCAGTTCAAGACTCTGTACTCAATCATCATCTGCCTAGGCAGATGATGATTGAGCCGACCCCAATATTGTTGGGAAAAGGCTAGCCTTTTCCCAACTATATTGGGATCGGCTTCCAGTCTAACCGGATGCAGCTAAATACCAGTATTTTACATGGTGCGACTGCCTATCTGACCTCCACAACCCAGTTAATACTAGGTAAAACGCGATACCCTATGGTAAGACAGACTGGATGTCAGACTTTCAGGTCACTGACTAGCCGTAACGACCCGTGACTCTGTACTCAATATCAACGCATTTTTCAAAAAAAAATTAAATCCGTGTTTTTTTTAACTAGACAATATTTTTTTATAATAGAACAATTTAAAAAAAGTTTTACTTTAGGCATTTTTAAACTATTCATTATTAACAGAAGTCTGCTACGGCATCAACTAGGAATATGATATACTATAAACTTAAATTTAAAAAAAATATCGAAAGAACTAATATCTATCTAACTCCAACAGTACTTACCTACTAACAGAATATTCGATGAATAATTGATTTGTTACATTTTAACCCTATTATGATGTCCTGCGAGGAAAACATCGATTTACCAGTATCTAACCCTGTGTAGGTCCAGGTTTCAATAACAAAACACAACACTAACTATTGGACAAGAATTCTCCAGATGAGATTGCATATCTTCCCATTCGCATCAATATGCGCTAGATACCTATACACAAACATACTCTAGAGAGCTGTCGACTGGACACAGGTGCTAGCAAGCTTAGTAAGCTCAGTACATTGTCAATAGCCGGCTATTCCATGCTTAGTGAATTCTCAAGTGGAGATTACAGATCAATAGTGAACTGTTTCAAGGAATTAACAAACACGGAATGCTGATAGAAATTATAATTTAGGTATTTGTTATCAAAACAGATAATTTTATAACCTTATTTATTTATCATCATGAAATGGAGTTGATAAGTGAATAGCAAATAATATATCAGTTGATCCATAATTATAACATTGAATTCTTGAAATTAGGTTAGATTTAGATGTGAGAACAATAGGAATATATGCCTTTCATAAAATGATAGAATTATTGAATTGATGAAAGGCATCTCTTTTTATTGTTCTGGAGAGCATCCGCATCGTTGGATGCTACTCTGACCAGTGAGTTGGTTCCCCTGACTTGTGGTCTACACCTACGTTTCTTTGACCAGTTCTGTGTCTTCACTCAAAACCCATTCATCCGGTATGCGGCTTATAATACCCGCCTTCATATTTTCACCATCAGGATTATGTCGGCAAGCTACGCCTTTTTCGGACCTCTGTATGTGATTACGCAGATAAATCCCCAACATTGCTCGTTAAGCGAGTTCGAACCACGACCCTGTTCGAATTTGGCGCCATAGATAGAGGGGTCTTACTTTATTTTTTACAATTTACAAATAACACTTATTTATAAAATAGACATAGAAAGAAGGTGACACAATGGCTGGCCACACAATATTATGGCAAGCAAAAAGCGACCATATGTCATGTAGTTTCTTAAGTAGACGAACACGCTTTTACTAAATTTCATGTTTCATGTCATTGCATACAAAAGTACAGGAGATAAGAGCCCGGCGGAGAATGTAGGATAAAGATCACGATGGTGACGAAACTAAGATGAACAGAACAAAACACAGTGCACTAGTCTTTGATAAGGATGTGATAGGATCTAATTTGATACTTATCGGTGCTACTCATATATATATTTATCATCATTTGATAGTGGGTACTTATCATTCAAGGTCATGTAAACCCAAAAATAATAACGTGCTATGCTAAAACGTTTATCAGTCAATTTTGCATGGCACGCGTGGGGTCATCATTGCTAGGTTAAACAATGTGTTATTGGGTTTTTTCAACAAGACTTTCAAGGTCACCCCGAAGCCTCAGTTTGTGTACAGATACTCATCAGTACATGAATGAAATAACTAGAATACGTTTAAATACTTTCTTCAGTTGTATTTCTAAATTTTTATGAAGAATATAATTATGAAACGTTATTCTTCTCGTGCCGACCAAATCGTTAAACATATGTTTCGTACAGCACGTAAAGTATTACTTACTGGCACATAGAATCTCGTAACGATCTTGTTCGGGGATGGTTTATTTTGGCACAATACATATTGACGCAGGAATAACAATTTGTTCCTGCGTCAATATGTGTCGATCGTAATTAGACAACAAAGTTACACAAAGCCTTAAACTGTGATAAATCGAGATGGACTTTAGTGTTATCTTTTGCTAAAACCGGTATACGGTCGATAGCTCACATGAAAAGGTGATGGGACTGAACGAAATGTTTTTGACTTAGTGCCTCCGACATAAAGCGAAGGACGAGATGATTTTTGCGTCGTATAACGCACCGGACTGTTAATACATCGTGAGGTGTGATATTGTCGACGGCGGCGACCTCTCGCATCCGGCCCCAGGTGCAAGCCATAGTCCAGGTCGAGGAGGAATGGGACGCCGTCGCCTCCTTCTGCGATGGACCATGACCATGGCTTACACCAGGGCCGGATCCCTCGTTTAACCTAACCCCCTGTATAAAAATTCATCGAGTGGTTGGAAGATATGAGGGAATAAAGAATATTACAAACGAATATAGAAAAACATTACCCTTTCCTTGCAGTTGGGTAAAAAGTAGACATAGATCAAAGTTGGCGGAACGTGAGAGGGAGAGAACCTCTCGTCCCAGCCGCCGCGTGAGACGCTCCGGGCGTCGGGAGCCACGTGACGGCTTCCGGCCACCGTAGACGCGGGCCTGTGGACAGCGAGTAATGGGCTAGCTCACCGACAGGCCGTGTCGACGGCGCGTTCGTGTTCCACGCGCGCCTCAAAGAGATGTTAGCAACATGGAAGGGGCCCGCAAGGGCCGACGCCCGTCGGGGCTGCGGGATGTTGTATGAGATACCGTGGCCTCGACATAAAGGGCTAAGAAGGATCATGGGTGGTTTTTAGTCAGTAGAAGTCTGACACTCCCTCTTGCTCTTCCTAAGAGCGGGAGGGGTTATTTGATGACATCCCACCATCCAGAAAAAAAAGGTGTGATATTGTGTTGAATTAATTTCAGGCAATTTCTCAATATTATACAATCTACTAATTACTAACAGGTAGGTACAACATACATTATCAGAATCTCTAATGCAGAGAACAATTTGAATGAGCCACTTTACCTAATAAACTACCTAAGTTCAAAGTCTAACTTGATGAACTTTAGTTTCAGTAAGTACGCGACTAGTAGCATGAGTTAAAGTTTGTATACGCAATACTTAATCAATATTACATATTACATAAACTTTAATAACAATAAAATAAGCACTAGGGCAGCAGCTGATGATATGAGGTTGGCAGGAGAGCAGCTGTTCTGCTAAAGTAATCAACTGAAGCAATTTAAGACCTAATTTCAATTTACCTCCGACACCACTGTTCTCGCAGTGGTAGATTTGCTACGTGACGCGGCATCGATCCCAATATTTATATTGTGTAGTTATTCCGAGTTTGGCTGTTTGTGAGTTTAAATACCTATTTATAAGTGCACCCACGATACAGGAGAAATTCCTAAAAAACACAGTTGTGATTTGTTCTTACGAGTTACTTATATAACTTAGCTAACTACTAGGCAATATAATATGAACAACATAAATATCAAGTACCTAAGACTCTAACTGTCGTACTCAGAGATATTTAATGATTACATAAGCCGTCAATTAGTAAAGATATGCCATATAAACCATCACTAACTGCCGCACTCAGAGAACTTTAATGCTTACTTAGGTCATCACTAAGTAATAGTATTGACAGTTTTGTCATACAAAAGTATGTCTAATCTTTACTAAGTGACGGCTTAAGTAATCATTTGACGACACGGATGGCGCAGTGGTTGAGCGATTGACTGCTGCGCAGCATGTCGCGGGTTCGATTCCCGCACGGAACAAATATTTGTACGACCTACAAGTATTTGTTCCGAGTCTGGGTGTTTTTCTATCTATAATATGTATGTATTTACAAAAAAAAATGTATATAAGTAGTTTATCAGCCATCTCGTTACCATAACACAAGCATTAGGTTGCTTAGCTTGGGACTAGATGGCGTTGTGTGAAATGTCCAAGGATATTTATTTTATTTTTATTTATTAAATGTCTCTGAGTACCTCAGTAAAGTGTCAAAATCTTTACTAAGTGATAGCTTTAGTTATCATTAAACGTCCCTGAGTAAGGCAGTTAGTTAACAAACTACTAATTATTCTCTCTTCTGAAATAAAACCTCCCAGTCATAAAATAAAACAAAGCAGAAAACACTCCCTTTCTTCTTTTTTCTAACAGAAAGTATTCTTAGTGGAAAGAAAAATTGCCCGTGACGTCTGTTAATTGAAAAGAGCAACTTACTCGGCTAGATTAGCAGTTAGCAAGAATGCTTAGATATAGATAGAGCAGAGGTGCTTTCCAAGCGAGCGACTGAACCTTATAATAAATAAACTACATTGCTTTTCAAGTCGGAAAAGAAATTTTTGACTCGGGAGCAGAATTTTAAAACGCGGTTTCTTAGTACACATTTTCTGTAGATAATTTATGTGATAACGTAAAACTAAGTCCTTTTAAGTAGTATGTATTTTAGTAAGTTTTGTAGTATTTTTTTGGATTCTATGTTTTTTGCCTATGTGTCTGGTTGATGGCAATAGGGCCGCCCTCTATCACATGAGACGTAAACATTACTGGCGATATTTGAGTGTATCATAGTCAACCTCACGACGACACGGCCGGACACACGCCGGCCGGCCGGTCACGGCGGCCCGCACGGAACAAATATTTGTATGAACTACAGATAGTTGTTTCGGGTCTGGGAATTTGTGTATGTGAGTTTAAATGTTTGTGAACGCACCCACGATACAGGAGAAATTCCTAGAACGTTTTTTTAAAATAAAAATAAAAAACCTATTAGGTTCCCACGGGTATGATCCAATATGCGGGCCCATTGCGGGTTGGTAAATCTCACATGTCTTCAAATTTTTGGATCTAGGATATGGGTTTCCTCACGATGCTATCCTTCGCCGTTTTGAAAGCAGTGGTGATGAAATAAATTACACAAAGAAATACGCCTGACTGGGTTCAAACTCACGACTTACTGCTCATAAGTCGGGGCCGAACCCACTGCTCCGCCACTGCCTCTTAGGTATACCACTGCCTAACTCTTCAAGGATTACAGACGTTATAATTGATTATGTTGTTGTTTTGTACCTATAGATAATCAATAAAAACCTCATTGGTATTTAGTAGGCAGTAGAAACGAATATTATTTTTTTCTCAATTGATACATCTCCAAAAGCAATTAATAAAAAAACAACGAACACAGATGCTCACTGTTAAAAAAATAAGCAAAATAAATAAATGATTTCAGTTTTGTCACAAATTGAATTTCAGAGAATTTCGGATTACTTATAAATAGAATGGCCATCATTGTTGAATTAGGATTTTTTGTTTTGGTCAATACTTGGAAAGAATGAAGAGAAAATAATGAATTAAAAGTAATTCGACAGTAGGACTTACATAAGTATAATATTGGTGAATAATAATAATTATGGCGTCAGGTTTTTAGGAGTATAAAATCTATCAAGTATTATTTCTTCTTACAACATAGGCGTATTCTGATAAAGCAGGGAGTGATTGTGAAGCATCATCCCTAAACATTTGTGCAACTCCACCTGCACTATAAGGGACGTGTCTCAAGGCACTATAGTTGTAGCCGAGTTCTAGCTGAAACATTAAAAAAAGATTTCTGAAAATTCGTCTCTAAAATAGGTTAACCTTTTCTATAGTACCTACCATTTTCCGAAGTGAAAACCCGTGGCGTCGGAAAATTGTGCTTTTAAATAAAGTCAACACAATGTAATTATGATACTTGGGTCCACGAATTTAGAAAAAAATAAGGAAAGCGTCAAATTACCGATCTTCCTTGATTAAATATTTATGTTACGTAAGGAAACTAATATATTCAATGTACCCATATTATCATATTATCATTTCTCAAGTTGCGCTCGTTATTTTGCGAGTAATTCGCGTTTGAACTTTGCTGAGTATGTATACATACTATTGCTCGAGACTGTACACCCATTGGTGTACATTGGTGTACAGTCTCGAGCAATAGTATGTTAATAGTAGGCTGACGGAACAACAACAATACGCCCCGGGAATCGAAGCCAGGGCCTCATGCTCAGCAGTCACGCTTTCGACCACTAGACCAACGAGCCCGTCGAAGTAATGTTATTATTATGATAATGCAATAATGCACTTAGGTAGTAGGGAACAGTGGCTTGACTTACTTGACCTACGGTCGTGGATTTGAACCCGCAAGTAGGCACTTCACTTTGTATCATTTATTTCATCACCAATGCTCTCAAAACGATGCAAAAAAATATCGTAAGAAGAACAAAGAATTTAAAGGTACATATTTAAAACCAGCACAAAACCCGTGTGGTGGGTTGTGTGTAGGCCATTTACGCTAAAAACCACCCATGAGCCTTTTTAGCCCTGTATGTCGAGGCTGCGGTATCTTTGTGAACAACCCGCAGCCCCGAGGGGCGTCGGTCCTTGCGGGCCCCTCCCATGTTGCTGACATGTGTTCGAGGCGCGCGTGGAACACGAACGCGCCGTCGATACGGCCTGTCGTCGTCATAAGACACACGGACGGCGAGCTAGCCCATTACTCACCGTCCACAGGCCCGACACAGTATGCCTAAGAGATATTTATTGACGGCATGTAAAGAAAAAGTGCCAAGTCAGAGGCCTGTGGGCGGCTTAAAAACTCTGTCACCAGGTTTGGCACTAACCACACGATACAGAATAAGAAAGCCATGTTAATTAAGAAAAAAAAAAATCCTTTCTCAGATTTCATTGAAATTAACAGTTATCTTAATAACTATGTTGTACAGTTCTTATCGCCCGCGAAATTCGAATAATGTTGCGTTTTTTGCATTTGGCCGGTCAGTGTAAAGTGATCAAGTGACTATTTGATGAAAACGGCATTCTTGAGACCTTTATGAACTGAGACGGTTGTGTTGGTGATTAATATTATGATTACTCAGTAAATGAACTGTTATTGCCACGAATCCCATTTTATTTACCATGTTACGACGCTTGACACTGGCCGGCAAAATGCAAAAAACGAAAGAAAGTTCGAATTTCGCGGGCTACGTTCTCACAATCAACCTTAACTAAATTCTTCAAGAACCCACTTACAAAATCTGTTTCTGTAAGTTGGTACTACCGACTATTTCTCTCAAATATATTACAGGCAACTTAACAGCACTTAGGGTCCGTCTAGTCCCAAGTGTATGTTTTCTGAGCCGATATATTTGTCTTCCTAAGTCTTTCATAAGTCCTTCTGAGCTCCTGATCGAATTTATATTGGTGTTATATTGTGTGTCAGATGGGAATGTTATAAGTAGTACTTATCACGAAATAATAGTCTGAATAAAATCGGTTCTGTAGGTCCTTTTAATTTTTCTGCTACAAAAACTGTAAATGTAAATCGATGTAAGGGAAGAAAAATGTTACAGATGGAAAGTTGTGAGTCGGTTGCTGATGCATACATCTAAAATCTGAATTCTGTTGAAGAGTATGTTATTCACATCTTATTCGTGACAAGTGATTAACTTTTGATTAGATTGTAACATAATATCTAGTTCGCTAGTCTGATTTTTGACCTGGCTTCCTATAGCATATTGAAAAAACAACGCGGTTTTTTCAGTTTAAAGGGGAATGTCGTTAAACAAAAGTATTAACGTCTGTTTTCAGTAACACTAACGACTGCATACTTCAGCATTTCATCCTTCAACTCACGCTGAGCCAAGCACAAAAAGTAACAAAACTTTTTAGCTACGGTGTTTTAGTTATAAAATATAGTGTTACCTAATAAATTAGATCCACACTATGACTTTATTTACAATATCTACAAACTACAATTTACAGAACTAAAATTATATTAAATTATCTACAAAAAAGAGAAGAATTACAGGGCGTCAAAAATTTGCCCACATTGCTGTCAACAGGAAAAGTGCCCAGAAGGCTGGCAGCATTCCCACGTTGGATGGCAATGCTGATTCTTTGGCCAAAGAATAGGCCAGCCCTCTGGTCACATGAAGAGTCGACCAACCGCTTGGCAATTTCCTTAAATATTAGGTGAGCACTCGGACCCCAAGGCCCCAGTGTTTCAACCCCAAACGTCTCAAACACATAACTGCCAATTAGGTTGTTGTATTTGCGCCATTTGAGTTTTCAGCACCTGCAGCAGCCGCCCCAGCACAACTCACCGTGCTAGGAAGATGGGATAGCGCAAGGGTATCGACGCAAGTTGCATCCCACACCAAAGGCCTACCCAACTTCCATGGCATTATGGTCATACCATCTGGTCTCTTCCCATCGACGCGTGCCAACCCATAGGGTTCCAAAACAGCATACACACCAGCGGTAGCCAGAGCACGACGGATGAGATCATTAATGCTGGCGTGCCGCGCAATGCGACCTGCGCTCTTATTGCAGGAAAGGCCATGGTGTCCGAGGCTGTCGACTACTTCATCACATTGATAACGAACGGAGCACTCAATCGCAAACATGTAGCGAGCCGGAATTCAAATTCAAATTTAAATTCTTTATTGCTAACTATGTGTACATAAATAAAGTTCTTAACAGAGGATATCAGTTCTTAGAACATAGTGGCCCTGTTAGGGCATTGCAATTTCATCATGCATGTATGCTTATAATTGTAACAGTAACAGTTGGACATGCATTATTTACATTCATTAATTAAAAAGAAAAAAGTTATAAATATTAAATTTTATATAGGACATCGTTTTAATTACATTATTTAATTTTATCATTTACATCATATTAATTATAAATTATTAAAGTCATGCCTAAATAAAAATACACATGTCATGAGTTACCTGATTTAAAAATTATCATTATTCATTAATTCAATTATGTCACAGTATTGTAATAATTTAATATTTATTATCATAATCCTTTTAAAAATATTTTACTGAATTATATTCACTTTAGTGATAGGTACTTTATTGAACATAATTATTTTTCCTCAAGAAATTCTGCTATTGAGTAATAGGCCTTTTTAATTAAGAAAATTTTCAGCATTCTTTTAAAAATAATAATTGAATTTATAATCTTAATGGCTATAGGTAGCTTGTTATAAATCTTTGTGCTCATACAGAAAACACTATTTCTGTACGCTCTAGTGTGGGACGCTTTATCTCTTAAGGTATGTTTAAGTCTTCTGCTTTTTAACGTATCATAGCTTGTAATATTTGATTTAACTAAAATTGAGGCCAGGTAGATAAATAGAGCAGGGAGTGTTAAAATCTTGAGATTTACGAAATGTGGTTTACATGAATCCGTTTGGCTTAACCCACATATAAACCTAATACACTTTTTTTGGGCTTTGAACGCAATTTCTTTATCAGTCGAGTTTCCCCAATATAGTAACCCATACGACAGAGTGGATCCCACATACGCATGGTAAGCAGTAAGAAGCGCGGTCTGGTTGGATACTTTTTTTAAGCATGTATAGAGCGTAAGAAAATTGATTCAATTTGGTACATACACTATTTACATGTGTTTTCCATGACATATTCGAATCTATATGGATTCCTAAAAATTTTGTATTTGCAACTTCAGCTACTGTTTCATTATTGTATGCAATAGTTAAAGGAATAGATGTCGCGTTTTTATTTTTAAAGTTCATGTAATGTGTTTTTGTGAGATTAATTTGTAAATTATTTATTTGAAGCCAATTTATTAATTTAGATAAGGAATCATTTATTTCTTGTTCATGATTTTTGTTTTTATTAATTGTGAAAAGAACCGTACTGTCATCTGCAAATAAAACCGTAGGTTGCTGAATAGCATTAGGTAAATCGTTTATGTAAATGAGAAACAGTAGTGGTCCCAGTATTGACCCTTGAGGTACACCATATTTTATAAATCTAGGACTCGATGTATACTTAATCTCTCTCTTTGTAAGTGGACATAACTGTGTTATGTGTGGAAGGTTGTGTCACCTAACAGAGTGCCTATATTAGGTGACTGTAGTGCCTGAAGCCAGAGGCCGGACTCCCACTCACCCACAGCCAGCAGGTGGGCACGCTCTTCAGTATTGGTAGACGTATTAATGAGGTTATTCCGTACCAACCTGCAGAGCGGCTCATCCCACTGTCTCTGGGAAAATGGATTCTCGGGCCGATCCGTGTTCGGGCAAGCCATTTTCCAGGCGTTCTCTGCATCAGTCAAGCACGGCACTTCCGAGTCAACCAGGGAGAGGGTTAAAATTTTCCTAGTTAGCTTTTCAGTGCTGTGGAAATGACTATGACCGAATGATCATTAAGTACCTATGGGATGAACCTAGTACTTTCACCTTACATATTTAATACTTAGTAAAGCTTTATTGATTACTAAACGTCACATTCCAGCGAGTAAATACTGCGAATAAACAGAAACATCCCTTTGACAAGCGTCGTAAATGTTTGTTAAATTTCAACACACGTGTGACTCCAGCAGGCTTAGCACGAGAACCGTAGAGAAGGGTTTTGTCGACGGAAGAAAAGACAAAAATGACGTTTCCGTGTAGACAGTAGAAAGATTTCTACAGTCTGTAGCATGGCGATTATAAAATCAAATGTGAAGAGAAGTGTCTTCACTACCCTAGACAACTGTCTATAATGTCAAGCATGACGTACCATTTTTCTCCGATTTTGACAGTTTGGATTAGAGAACTTTCTTCCGAAATAGTCTACATTAAAAAGGACCTAGACAGAGTTTCTTTAGTTATTTTTTCGTTAAATCTAATAATTTTAGGCGGTGCTTTATAATACACTATATAAAGTAATAGGTGCTTTGTTGTATTCCGTAGTAGTATAAGTACCTTCTTCTATTTTTGAATTTGAATAAATTCATTTATTTCTTTACTAACATGTTGGGTTCAAATCGACGATATTATTTAAGTTTTTATATGGGTAAACTTGAGCGTAGATGGGAAAGAGATGGTAACAGGACACTTGCGCGAAAGACTCTTGCGCGAAAGACACTTGTGCGAGGCCACTTGCGCGACTAGACACTTGCGCGAGTGGACACATGCGCGAGTGGAAATTTTCCGAGTTTTCCGACATGGGTATCATTTTTAGGGTTTAAGGGACCGGAAAAGCCGAAAATGAGGTCAAAATGAAAATCCAAGATGGCGCGGAAAAAATTTTCCGAGTTTTCCGACATGGGTATCAATTTTAGGGTTTCCGGGGCCGGAAAAGCCGAAAATGAAGTCAAAATGAAAATCCAAGATGGCGGCTAAGAAATTTTCCGAGTTTTCCGACATGGGTATTAATTTTAGGGTTTCAGGGGTCGGAAAAGCCGAAAATGAGGCCAAAATGAAAATCCAAGATGGCGGCTAAGAAATTTTCCGAGTTTTCCGACATGGGTATCAATTTCAGGGTTTTAGGGTCCGGAAAAGCCGAAAATTAGGTCAAAATGACAATCCAAGATGGCGGCGAAGAAATTTTCCGAATTTTTTCTTTCCGAGTGACCCTGAAACCCTAAAATTGATACCCATGTCGGAAAACTCGGAAAATTTTTTCGGTGCCATCTTGGATTTTCATTTTGACCTAATTTTCGGCTTTTCCGGACCCTGAAACCCTAAAATTGATACCCATGTCGGAAAACTCGGAAAATTTTTTCGGCGCCATCTTGGATTTTCATTTTGACCTTATTTTCGGCTTTTCTGGACCCTAAAACCCTAAAATTGATACCCATGTCGGAAAACTCGGAAAATTTCTTAGCCGCCATCTTGGATTTTCATTTTGAGCTAATTTTCGGCTTTTCCGGACCCTGAAACCCTAAAATTGATACCCATGTCGGAAAACTCGGAAAATTTTTTCGGCGCCATCTTGGATTTTCATTTTGACCTTATTTTCGGCTTTTCTGGACCCTAAAACCCTAAAATTGATACCCATGTCGGAAAACTCGGAAAAATGTTTCGGCGCCATCTTGGATTGTCATTTTGACCTAATTTTCGGCTTTTCCGGACCCTAAAACCCTGAAATTGATACCCATGTCGGAAAACTCGGAAAATTTCTTAGCCGCCATCTTGGATTTTCATTTTGGCCTCATTTTCGGCTTTTCCGACCCCTGAAACCCTAAAATTGATACCCATGTCGGAAAACTCGGAAAATTTCTTAGCCGCCATCTTGGATTTTCATTTTGTAAATAAAAAAAAAACTGATAAAAAAAACCTTTTCTTTCTATGAAATATCTAGAGTTAAATTTAAAAATACAAAAACAAGGATAATTATGCTACATCAGAATATTTAATTTAGCCGCACTAAGAGCAAACAAATCACAGATAATTCTAAATATGTCAAACATTCAGAATTTGCGTTATGTTATTGAAGAAAGGTCCGCTCAAAACAATGCTTCTTTGAGAACGAAACGCAGAAATATGATAAAATTGGCTAGTAATTACACGTCACTAGCGACTACCCCGTTGCTATGGAAAAGTCACTGTCTATGAAGAAACCCAAGTCTAGGTGTGACCTCGTGCTCGGGAAGGAGAGATTTTGAGAAGTGTAGACAAGCGATTTCTATTCTATAGTAGAGTAGAAATAGAAAGCGTCGTGCTAAGCCTGCAGCTCGAGGACAAAATCACGAATAATGAGATTCCCTCGAACAGATTGGTACTGTTATAATGTCACTGAAATTACAGGAAACGTACCGACTAATGTTTTTATTACTAACATGATATTAAAACATGAGTTCATGTATAAAAAAGTAATCAGTTTGTTGTAGGTAATGGTAGCGACATCAATTGTAGGCAATCAGAGGGTTCGTAAACATTGCGATATACATATAATTCAAAACACATGTGAATTATAAACATAATAACATAGTGAGTTATGTATAATTTATCTATGTACCTACGTAAGTGTTTGTTTCCTTACATAGGTTGCAAGAACAACGTTTTACGATGATATCATCTGCCTTTTGCTATGTTGGTGTGTTGGATAAATTGATATAAAAAAGAACAACTAATGAGTCATATCAAATCAAATCAAATAAAGTATTTTCATTTCACATAGACCTACATGGACACTTATAAAACGTCGACAAAAAGGTGCACTAATAAGTTTAACACATAACAATACATTACGCTAGTTATCCCCGAAGAGTTAAACAAAGGTTACCCTAATAGCACACCTACTTTTCGCCAGTGATATTATGTTATGCGCCGTCTTTTGGGATGATTCACATGTAAAAGGGTTGACCTATTGCCATCAACTGGGCACAAATCCAGACTCCATAACTACTGCAAAATTCGCGATGAAAAACCCAATAACACTTTGCTCGACCTGATAATCGTTCTCAGGACCGTATGCTTAGCTGTCGCACTTACGAACACTAGACAATCAAGTCTAAATGATTGAGGAAATGACAATACTCGTGATTTGGTCCTTACCTTTGGCGCCTACGACCAAACTCGTTGAGCTAACCAACGAGGCAGTCAACCAACTCCTCGTTTTGAACTCGCTTGTAATAGACAAATCTTTCCATTTTGATTAAAAAATCATTGGAAATCCAAGCTCTACACTACCTACGCTAATTGAGGACTCGGCATCAATTCATACCTGCCTAACAATAGAGATAGCAAGTCTATTCTATTTCAGGTTGAACTATCACGCCATTGTTTTCAAACGAGGTTATTTTAAAGTTATAATTGAGGGACATTTACTTAATGTCCTCGGATAATGTGTGTATATGCATTGTATGTGAAAACTCTGTTGGCACTGGTTAGTAGCTAACATTTCAAAAGCCGAGTCGGGGACGATCCATATCGTCGTCAGATTTTTTTTTTTTGGAAAATACATAATATGTTATAACATTTGTGTCTTGGATTTTGTAATTTGTAAAACAGGGGCGACATCTTCAAATTGAACAAGCCCCTTTAAACAAAAATAGGAAAAAATATATCACACTAATATTATAAAGGCGAAAGTTTGTGAGTGTGTATGTTTGTTACTTCTTCACGTCTAAACGGCTGGAGCGATTTTAATAAAATTTGGTATGGAGTTAGCTGACACCTTGGATTAACACATAGGATTTATCCCGATTTTATCTTCCCGTGGGATAATTATCGAATTGTTGCGGGTGAAGCCGCTGGCAACAGCTAGTATATTATAAAAATTAGCCGTCTTCGAGTCGGACTGACACTCGTACCACCACAAAATATTTTTGTTGGGTACGACACACATCTTCAACTTGACTCCCTCTCTTTAAATATACATGTACTGAATCTGAATTCTGAAGGTGTAAATGGACAAGTGGTCACAAGCGCGACTGCTGTACATGGGGTTCTAAGTTCGATTCCCACGTTCGATAAAAAACTTGTGGGGTTTTTCCATCAGAGATATCTCAGCGGCAGCCACTGGGTGTACTATTGGGTACACCTCTACCTAACCGTTCGGGGGTTACAGGCGTCATGGTATGTTATGAACAGATATTATGGTAACAGTTTGCGTGCCCATGTCCCTCTAGATCATGTCTCCTATATTTTTGATGACGTCAAACAAATATTATGTAAATGTATTTTCTGAAAACACTCTTATAAACATTGCTTATGTTACAACTGTTACAAACGTCTCCTTTAACCTGTGCTATTTATTTCCTGGTTTCCACTTGATAAGTAGAGAAGTGGACAGTATTGTTCTGTGTGAGATATCGGTTAAATGATGAAGTTTCCCTAAACTCCGGCTCCAAAGAATGACAGCAGAAAAACTATGGCTGGTACATGTATCGATGGCCAACCGTCTATAAACTCGACCTACCGGAGTCCACTGCTGGACATTGGCCTCTCGTATGTTACGTATTGGGTAGGTAACCAGTTGGAACTTACAAAATAACACAGAGAAAATAAGTTCAGTTTTTACAAAAATGGTTTCCATATTGACATTATTCTAAGCGCCCTTTATACGCAGTATCACTTTTACAGTCGTCTCAAAACCAACACAGGAAATTAAAGTTCAACCGTTTTAAATCATATTCTGATACGATTCTCGGTTGATAGTAGCGTTATATTTTAAGTTATACCTTCTATGATATTGTTTACAAAATGGTAAGTGTCTACTGTCATGGGAGTTTTCTCAACATACTGTTTCCATTTGCCTGGCTAGATTATTATTATCATTCTGCCCATGTTTTTTGGAACCAGTGCAACACGTTTGTGCCTTTGCCTGAATTACTTTTCACGGCTCGCGCGTCCTTTTTTTTTGGTTTTTTGAAAATCATTAAATAACCCGTGGTGCGTTAAAATAAAAACTGACTTCACACTAAAGTTAAGATTGTGAATGTTAAGTGACAGGACGAGCTTGACTTCTACTATTGCAGTCCGGTATTTATTCGTTTTTATGCCTTTGTTTTTTTTTTGGCGGGTGGAAAATCATTAAATGTGGTCCTATTTAATGATTTTCCACCCGCCAAAAAAACTCTTGGGCTGAGCGAAAGGGAGTGTCAGACTTCTACTGACTTAAAACCACCCATGTTCCTTCTTAGCCCTATATGTCGAGGCTGCGGTAGCTTGTGAACAACCCGAAGCTGCGACGGGTGCTCGCACGTCCTCAAGTAGCAGTTTTGAGATATACCTTCACATTTTAATGTTTTTTTTTGTGTGCATACTTACCGATAACTTCCGTGAAAAAAAAGTTGTCGCATGTTCCTCTTGTTGACTAATTTTTTTAGTACAATTATGGCTGTTTTTTTTTCAATCATAAAGTAAGTTTAATTGAAGTTGGTTGGGGTATTATCTAGGAACCTAATTATTTTAATTTTATGAGTTTTTTATATAGTTCGCATGTTTTCTAAAAAACTGACATGAATTTTTTTTTTTTTTTATATCGCTTCTAAGTATAGGTTGACAACTACAGGGTGTTCTTACAATTTTACTTGTCCTTCTAAACAGTAACAGTGATAGCGCAGCAGTATGAACAATGCACTGTCAAGTCTGTCAAGATCTTGTGTTTAGACCCAAAACACGTACCTCTGATTATTCGAATTTACGTGCGTATTGTACTTATAATTAAAATTTGCTTCAGTGAAGGAAGACATCGGGAGGAAATCAGCATGTCTGAGAGATATTTCTTGACGCCATTTAAAGCCATGTCAGAACATATAATACCTAAAGACAACTTTATTGAACCAGCAATTAAGTTACTTTCAGAATAATAAGCGAATTCTTTTACCACTTGTTTGTTTTTCGAAGCGAAAACTACGCTAACGATATTGCTCCTAAGAACTTTTGAACAAGTTTCTGATCAAATTTAAATGTTTATAACAGATACAAGTGCTTGTGGAAACTTAATCGAGTATATTTGCCCCGTTACACCCCGAGTACGAGCACTAATATTATGTATGAACGCAGCAAAATTCAAACCCGATTTTCTCGTGTAACAACCGTTTCCACTTTAAAATAACATCTATTTTGTTATAGTATAATTGTTTACTTTAGTCAAGTAAGTTAAAATATAGTTTAGGTAAAGTAACCAACGATTACTGAATTTATCATAAACGCAGAAATAACTAGATCGCACGAAACAGGGTACCGCAGTGTGGGGAATAGCGTTTAATTATTTTTAATATCTTTTGATTGTTGTAATTGAAGTCATCAGAAATAAATTAAAGAAAAATTACGTATGAGTTCGAAAATGCTATGTCCGTAACGAAATATTAAGAAACAATAAATACACCGAAAATAATTTTTAATAGTTGCTGTTTGCCGTGTATATACACACAAAATATTGATCCTGAATTTACCGGTAACGGGTGGTTCCACTTTCATGCGCGTATTTTTACCCCGCTACTAACTCCTTTGTTACCATATTCCCTTTGTTTCTTTACTAGAAAAATACACCATGAAACGTAAAACTGTGATTTAAATTCGGTTTGTGAATTCCACTTCTAGTTTTGCGAATCATAAGTAAGAGAAATCTCAACGTTCCAAATTAGACACTGCACAGAACTTGCATAGTTATTTAATATGCTCTTTGTAATTAAGAGATAGGCACTTAACATAATACTTAATCTAGTCCGCAAAAGTTAATTTATTACAAGCATTACAAATAGGATCTAAGTCACAGCGACACACCTTAAACGGGACGGATCCATCAAAGGATTTGCTGTAGTCCCACAATACCGATACACTGCCACTTGTGCGAGGCTCATGGGTCTCGTTACTGAGCTGCACAGCTTCACAATATACTTGGTCACCTAACAACATCGCTACCACTGTCATTTGCGCACCGTTATAATCTATTTTACATTTCCACGGAGTGAATGCCATATACAAGTGTATCTGAGTAATTTTCACAACAATAACTTGCTTCGCTCCACTCTTTAGAGTCAATATTTCTTCCGGTTCCACGACCTTGGGGCAGAACTGCGGGCCCGCCATTATAGCCGAGTACTCTTTTGGGAAAATGATGTTATCGTTACCGCATGATTGCTTGGTGCATTTACTTTTCGTGACGCACCACGTGCAGAAACTTTTCATGATACACGTCGAACACGAAGATATGTTCTTACATTCTTCTTGTTTGTGATCAATTGGGTCTTCAAAACTTGGAGTTACGACTGCCAGAACTAGCAAAGCTGCTATTTTTGTTTTACACAGCATCTTGACTTTCTGGAGCTGAAACAAATGACGGAACAGTTGAACTCAACTATGCTTCACTGAATTCCTTACGATTGCTCATTACACTGTTTAAAGCGTAACAAGAGTTGTGATTATTTCGCTATGAATAGTTGAACAAAACGACTTACCCAGCGTAAATATCAATATGCAATGGCGCTTCAATAATGCATAAACTATTATTAATATAATGCGTTAATTGCCCATAAAGTTAATGTAAAGGTCAAAGCCAACAGATAAGTATTTACTACACAACAATCTATCGGGTCATCAACACTACTGATAAAAGGCCGCGAGAAATTTTCCAACGCATTGTAAGCTAAATACTAAAGCGCTTTGTTAATGTGTTTCAAATTATCTTTAATGAAAATCAAAACATTTCGTACAAGTTAGGGACGATTACCGGCGTCGAGTATTCAGTAACGTGTTATGGATACATTTAAGTATTTGTACGATGGATGTAAAGTTCCCTAGAACATCTGATAAAACATTGACAGCCTTGCCGAACGAAAAGATGACAGACAAGGAAGTTTGGAAATCCTTGAATGCAATTAATGCCGCAGAAAAGGGCAACAATATCTACCTACCCTGTTACTTGGGGTCAACACAACACGTTATGTTATTTTTTTTTCACATTTACTCCTTTTTCTATAAGGTACATAATTCTTCATACAATAGGGTATTTCATCAAAAAAAATTAAATTAGTCCGTCTGTTAGATTATCGAAAAATATTGGATACGTGTTTTTTGTTTAATCAAATTAATAAAAAGTTACGAAAATTACCAAAGAAAAAAGACCATGAGTGGGCTTCTGACGTCACTTTGTGTGTAAAAAAGTACTAACCTTGTGACGTCACATGACTTGACACGACTTTTCGAAGCACTGTATCGTCTTCGTCTTTTGTTTACGTGACAAAAGAAAAAATACGTGTCCATTATTTTTGAAATCTATCTGACGGACTAATTGGATTTTTTTGGTGAAATTGCCTCTTCATTTATCTTGTCTTTGGTTTTTTCTCCCTCTCCATCCATCAACATTTATATTCATCGTTAATTATCACATCTCCATACCACGGCAGTCGATTCGCTTTCCTTTTTAGGAAAGGTTAACAATTGTACAATATAGAGGGAAATCTATTAGGTGCTACAACCTTAGTAGGTAAATAAGACATATATTCGCTTTCTTACTTACGACAACAAATAAAAGAGGGAAAACGTTACCATTCCACCTATATAACCAATTTTTTGAAATTTCGTAGACCTTTTTTTTTTTCATATCTTCACGCCTGTAATCTCCGAAGGCTTAGACAGAGGTGTACGCAATAGTGCATAGTGTTACGTCCCATTTAATAGGGGACGAGCCTATTGACATCAACTGGGCACAAATCCAGACTCCGTGGCTGCTACTGAAAAATTCCTGATGGAAACACTTATTGGAGATACCTATATTGGAAACCAATAGGCCTTATTTCAATAGGTGCAAGGTCCAATATATACGAAGTTCATGTAGTAAGTGCAAAGTATGAATCGAATTGAAGTTTTCATTGCTACTTACACCTAAGCATGTTTAGGTCAAACTACTCGTATAAAGAGAAAAGATAGACCATTTCAATACCCAATCAGACGTTTTATAGTGAGGGTATTTATCACTTTATAGACGGAACTGTAAAAGAAAGTTAGTACTTACTATTAAATGCTTCTTCGCGTACGAAAGACTGTTACCTTGCTTACTAGGTATGGCGCACAAAATATACTTAAATGATACATAGTTTTGACAGTAAATAAATAATTAATATTTGTCACGTTATGGCTCTATCATAGTTTTATTCAAGGTCGAAATTATAAAGTTAGTGGCAAGGGCAGACATTTTTTTATATATGTTTCTACTTGTATTTGCTCGTGGCTATCCCCGTGTGGAATTCGGTTAAAAATCAGAATTCGGAAAAGTATCATAATCATCATCGGCTTAAAGCAATTCACTGCTAGATATAGACCTCTTCATACGCACGCCACTCAGCTCGATTTTCAGCAACTATCATCCAGTGGCTACCAGTCACCCTGCGATGATCGTCACTACACCGAGCCTGCGGCTATACAACCTTAGGGCTTGTTTACAGAGACGCGGTGCGTCGCGCGATGCGTGCTATTTTATTAATTTGCTGAGAGGCGGGTCCACCGCAACAAACGCTGCATTTTAAACTAACGAGTAAATCGTAAATTTTTACCGTTTTCATACATCGCCATGCGCTTGAATTAAAAATGCACAACGCGCGACGCCCCGCGTCTCCGTAAATCAGCATTGCCATCCAACGTGGGAATGCTGCCAGCCTTCTGGGCACTTTTCCTGTTGACAGCGGTGTGGACGAATTTTTTGCCGCCTTGTAATTCTTCCCTTTTTGATACTTGTATATATTTTATTATAGGTTTATTTCTAAAAATTGTAGTTTGTAAATATTTTATTTAAAGCTTTTAGTCTGATTAAATGTGACCGAATATTATTGACTTTTATCACGTATGCTGTCTGACTTCGATAGGTCGACAAAAAACTTAAATCATCCAAACCTCATTTAATTCCTAGCAAAGTTCCCAAATAAGCCCCGATTTAGCGTAATTATTGTTATTACCCTTTGTAGGACAATAATAGATGCAGTATGACATTATGGCTTATCGGAAAATGATAACGTGTTTAAGTGCAATCAACACGTGTTACTTAGGTACATATGGGAAGCGTGATTGACTAATAATATGCTGTAGGGTTATCATTGGAACTCTGACCTGGGAATAGGAATTAATTCCTTATTGTTGTTATGTTTTGATAATTGAAACGATTAGCAAACGTTTGATCGCGCTTGTTAATTTATGTATGATCTAAGTACTGTTACTGTGTGAATAGGGATGTTTACTGACTTAAAAATATATCATTCTAATTAGTCCGTCTTTTAAATTATCGAAAAATATTGAATACGTATTTTATGTTTTATCAAATCAATAAAAATTGACGAAGATCAAACTCGTCAAAGATTTGAGTGGGGCGGGTTGTGACGTCACTGACCGCTAAAGATTGTCATATTAATGTTTCAGAAAATGACGTCACACGAGTATTCAAAACACTGTATCGTCTTCATTGTGTGTTTACGTGAAAAAAGAAAAAATACGTGTCCAATATTTTTTTGGAAATCTATCTGACGGACTAATTAGATTTTTTTTTTGTTAACTACCCTATTCTTATTTTCTTTCCAAAATTAGGCAATATTTTTAATGTTGTCTAGTATGTATGCTTAAGTTCTCAAGTTCCTATTTAAATCAGTGTCACTAGCAGTCAAAGAGCCTGAATTTGTGCCCAGTTGATGGCAATAGGGTGGCCCCCTATTATTACATGAGACTTAAACATAACTGGCGAAATGAGGGTTTACTATATTAGGTACACCTCTGCCTAACCCTTCGGGGATTGTAAGCGCGATGTTATGTTATGTAAAGTTATCACTGTATGACATAGGAATGCTTTTTATCAGAAGAAGCGAAGCTAATCCACCACGCGGGCACAGCACGTGGTAGTGGATATCACATGGCTCTGAATTTTGGGTTCATGTGCACACGATGTTAGGGTTAATATGGTCTCCAGAGAACAATATCACTGCGGTTTTGATTAGTCGTAACTGGGTACTGCTGTATGGCCGTTGTTATCGACATTTGGGACTGTCATACTTAGGCAATCGAAAACTGAATGTCAATCTTATGAATTGAAAGATAACTAAGGCAAGTTTTAAAATCAATTACCATTTGTATGGACCAGGTTGTAATAGGCAACTAGACAAGTTTCTTCTTGGTCTTCCTATGATTCTTATTTGATCCTTAAGGCATCTATTTCTCTTATATTTCGTTCAGGTAAGAGACTGTTAGAGAATTATTTGCAAAAATAGGTCAAAAACAACGACAATTAGCTCCTAAAGAATATAGATGTTCTTGCCGATGCTTGAGCCAATTTTTTGTTTTACTTTAAATGGTTTCACAGAGCGCTGTACAGTGATAAGTTTACACGCTGGCCCATTGAGTACAAGAGCCATGGAGATGTGAAACGTCACCCTATTTTTGTCACGTTTGACGCAACAACAGCGCAGGATAAACTGCGGATATATATATCGAATGCCACGCACATTCGCACATCAACCACTGAGCCACTGACATGCGATCTAATATCTTCGATCACTTCAAGAAACGTACGTCTCATTTATATTACTTTTTTTCCTATTTGTGGTGACTGTTATTGAACAAAGCATGATTGATAGATCGGTTTTCTTTGTGAAAATAGTTGGATAGATGTTTAGTTGGTATGTCGTATTCCTGTCGAATAGAATTGGATAGCTGTCCTATCACATGAGACCCTGGTACTCTTGGATTTCACTGCATGGTAACCGCTTTAGCATGACAGAATGCAAATAAAGATACATTTTCGAATTTTCTTTTAAAACTGCATCAACAAACCACTAATTTGGTTTGCTGGTTTTTTATGGTTCCGTAGCCGAATGGCAAAAACGGAACCCTTATAGATTCGTCATGTCTGTCTGTCCGCCATATGTCACAGCTCTTTTATGCGGAAAATATTAAGACTACACAATTTAAACTTGGTAAGTAGATGTATCCGCATCACGATTTTTATACAAAAAATAAATAAAAAACAAAGATTAAGGACTCCCCATACATAGAATTGAAACTAAAAAAATCATAACCGTGAGGGGTGTCTATAAATGTGCCTTTCAAAAGGTTTCTAAAATATTTTTTTCTCAAAGTCAGTCGTTTAAAAGATAGACACTTCCAAAGTGGTAAAATGTGTCCCTCTAACTTTTAAACTAAGAGAGTGAAAATCTAAAAAAATATGTAGGTACTGTAGAAACTTTCAACCAAAATTGGTTTGAACGAGATGTAATTAATAGTTTTTGAGTTATAGCTCATTTAATAAACCGCAAATATAATTTTGTCATATACAATTTAATTTTAATTTCAGTATAATTAATTTACTTATTTTCATTTTATTTTTAATTTGATTGTGGACATTTTTACATTTCATCATCATCATCATCATCATCATTTCAGCCAAAAGACGTCCACTGCTGGGCATAGGCCTCCCCTAAGTGTCGCCACATTGACCGGTCCCGTGTGTCTCGCATCCAGCGGGTCCCCGCAACCTTCACCAGGTCATCGGTCCACCTAGTGGGAGGCCTTCCAACGCAACGTCTTCCGGTTCGCGGTCGCCACTCCAGTACTTTCCGGCCCCATCGGCCATCCGTTCTGCGAGCAATGTGCACTGCCCACTGCCACTTAAGTTTGGCAATTCTTCGGGCTATGTCGGTAACCTTGGTTCTCATGCGGATTTCCTCATTTCTGATTCGATCACGCAAGGAAACTCCGAGCATAGCTCTCTCCATTGCCCTTTGGGTGACTTTGAGCTTTCTGATGAGGCCCATTGTGAGCGACCACGTTTCGGTCCTGTATGTAATCACTGGCAACACACACTGGTCATAGACTTTCGTCTTGAGACACTGTGGTAAGTTGGACGAGAAGATATTACTCAGCTTCCCAAACGCTGCCCAGCCGAGTCGTATTCGACGACTGACCTCTTTCTCAAAGTTGGACCTACCTAACTGGACCGTTTGTCCCAGGTACACATAATCGTCTACAACTTCTTACATTTAATATGTTGAAATTTTATATTTGACAGTTTTAGATTTTGACATGAACATTTTATTTTTGATATTAGTAGTTGAATTCTGTTGATGAAGTTTTCATTCGTTAGTGTGTATGTATTGGCCTCCGATGGTTGTTATTTTATTTTACTAACTTTATTTTTTAAGTGTGCCTCCTAACAAAATTATGGATCTATGTTATCTGAAATAAATCATTAACTATTATATTATGTATCACAAAATGTTTTTCTGTTGCCGCTCTAACAAGAAGTCTAATAATGTACCTATATCATATTAAAACAAAAGGTAGCTTTGGTTTTATATTTTATATACTTGCTAAGAATTGACTTCCAAAAGTACATCAGTCATAAAAGATGGTAGGACTGTCAACATCATCTGCCTAGCCTTTTCAAAAATTCGAAGACTTGTGTCATCTACCAATCCGCACTGGGCCCGCATGGTAGATTATAGCCCATTCCGTCTTGAAGAGTGGAGGCCTGTGTCCCAGCAGTGGAAACATTAATAGGCTGATGATGATGATATAGAGCGACTGCCTCCACAACTCAGAATTTTTTTTTAATTTTGTTGATTCATTTCTCTCATCTTTTTCTAAGACGTCGCTGTATAGGGCATAAGGTGAGTGATACAAACAAACAAACCATAAAAGGTCGTATTGCAGATGTGAGAACAGGTGTCGGTAATCACTTTGTATAGGATGACCTTAAAAGGTCTATGATATCCTGTAGACTGGTAACTGATGTCTGATGACAAATTCTTTAAAAATAGGCAGTCTAGGCGTAGCTGCGGGTAAACTGAGTTTTTCAATTTTCACTTTGTTCACATATACAATTTCCATTCGTTTAAAATTCCTGTTAATAAAAACACTGTACGATCTACATTGCAATATCGTTGTATGAATATTCATTTGTGGCATTTATTAGGTATCTCTATAGTCGTCCAATTGAATTGGCCATGACTTGATTTTTTTTTTATTTTTTTTTAATATTTTTTTACAAAATATAGACCATTTCAAGGAACTTATTTGCTTATTTTATTTTTTTAGGGGTTGTACATTTTTTTAGGATTTTTTAAATTCGAGGTGCTCTCAATATCACTATGAGGCTGTATGTAGTGCGGTGTTGTGCCACAGACAAATTAAAAAAGAATACAATGTCAATCTAAATCCAGTGACATATCCTTGACAGTTGAGATTGATACAGTGATTCAAGAGGAAGGTTTTTAAGTATAATACATTAAATACATGCATAATATAGTAGAGAAAAACACCTGTGCGAAGCCGGGGCGGGTCGCTTGTATATAATAAGTTCATTGATGACAAGAGATAAACCAATCTTATATAAATCAAAACAATGATATAGAATACTTACATAAGAGCCTTTGCTCCTCGTATTTCCGCTATATTGTGTTGAGTGGACAACATCATATACTCAACAATCACAGAATTATGACCGTAGGTATGCTACGGGAATCCGCCTTAGTATAATTTAAAGAAGCCATTACAACAATTCACAATATTTCACAAAAACAAACTTCAACAAAGCTGGCTAAACATAACCTACAAAATGTTAACATTGACAGTCTGGCAACCGAATGTTTTTTTTTTCAAGAATGATAGAATGACAAAGGAATGTTCTATTATGTTTTGTTGGAGGGTCATAAAGGTCAAATGAAAGTCATTCGTTAAAACACCTATAACTTTTGAAATAGTATGTATTTTTCAAATCTGGTAACAGGCATGAATTCACCTAAGCTAACCCTCGAAATGGTTTTAAGACAGCGCTTGAAAAAAAAAATTAGTCATGCCCAATTGTGTGTTGCGCACGGCTATAGGCTTGATACAAACGCGCGAAGAAGATAATTATGGAAAACTTAAAAAACACGCACATAATTAATTAATTAACTAATCAGTCTAAACGGTAATGATAGCTCTGTGATAGTGGCCCCAACTGACGAGTAGTCTTTTGTAGGTTCGAACGCAGGCAGTCGCGTTACTTTATGTAGTTTATTTCTTCACCATTGCTCTCAAAATGGTGAAGGACAATATCGGCACGGGAAAAATATTTTAGAACTCAAAATCGAAAGACAGCATAGTGGCCCATTCCTTCTCACAGCGAGCTTGTACAACTTTGTGTTTATCTATGGATGATGTTTTCGTAAAAATACCATAATATTTCACAGAAGTTGTATGCTACATTTAAAAATCGTTCGAAATTACGTAACGTTTACTCCGCGCGTTTATTCAGAGGCTTCTAGTTTCTGTTGAAAAAGTAAACAGAGGTCCGGGCAGGTAGATAAACTATTCTATCTCCTCAAATAAGAATAATTAATTGACCCGGTTTGGAGTTTATAGTCGGGTAAATTGGCCCAGTCCTGATCAAAAAGCGTTTTAACTTGCGAATTCTAGTTTCGTTACAAATTTACAATAATTAACTAAAAACTAACTTTTGAGAGAAAGTGATACGGTTTTATATTGTTAATGGTTTTGAAAGGACAACTATGTATTAAAGGGCTGGAAGTGGTTAGCATTTTATTTCCAATTCTTCTCGATATGAGGAAAGTTTTGAGTATAAATATGGAGATGTATAATGCGGCGTCCTAATTGGCAACGTTCCTACGATCAAACGATGCGTTCATCGTCGTACGATGAAAATGATCGCACGATGGTCCAAGTGGTGTCCTAACTGGCAACGATCGATCGTACGACCGAACGATGCGTTCTCTCTCATCTCGACCAACCTGTACCGTCCCCCGCCCCCCGCGTTCTGCTCGCACGATGACGAGTGACAAATCAGAAGCGATTTGTAGCTTTGATTGGACGATCGCACGATCGTACGATCGTTTTAAGCATTTCACTGTGATCGTACGATCACTCGCAAGCTCTATTAGGACACACTGAAGAAACTAGTGTGATTAATCTGGTCGTACGAAGGGAACGCATCGTTTGATCGTACGAGCGTTGCCGATTAGGACGCTACCTAAGAGTTGAGGAGTCCATAGAAACTATAGATGGACTGTGTTTTATAAGGTGACGGGTAATAGAGAAGTATGGAAGGAGACATGCTACGCCGACCCAAAATAATCGGGATATGGGCAAGAGAATGATGGGGTGTATACGATTTGCAATAAGCACATGCTAACATGGACAATAGGGTAGCTGAAAAAAAAAAAATAGTCTGTCAGATAGATTTCTAATAAATATTGGACGTATATTTTTCTTTTTTCATGTTAACATAAAATAAAGACGATACAGTGCTTTGAAAAGTCATGTGACGTAATAGTTTGGTACATTTTTTACCACGAATTGACGTCACAAACTCTCTCATGTTCTTTGAAACGACTCATGATCTTTGAAACGTTTTATTTTCATTATTTTTTATTAATTTGATAAAATAAAAAACACGTATTTGATATTTTTCGATAATCTAACAGACGGACTAAACAGAATCATTTTTTTTTTTGGTCAGGACACATCCCTATTTAGCTTAGGTACCGACTCTTTGCCGAAATATTTAAGTAAGTATTGTAGAGTAATTAGAAAAGAAGCTTTGAATTTGTGTAGGATGTGAAATAAACGTTCTGAGTTTTAAAGTGATATTCGTTTTTACTTGAAGCAGCTCGATTGCCTCTATATTTCATTTATCAAAGGCTGAGTGGACTTGTCACGGACACGACACGAGACGTCACACAGTTCTACGGTCCGTCCGCTTGCCGTTCACACCCCGTTGACTCCATACGAACTATTTCGAATGGAGCTTGCACTTGACTAAACGTCCGAATTTTGCTCTACGTATTTTGGTGCAAAATTGTACTTACTACTAAAAACAAAACTTGTAAAAAAAGCCAGGTCGCGCAAATCTTTTCTTCTACCGTAAAAGTAGTGAGATCCATGTAATACCAATTCAATTAATTTAGTCCATAGTTAAAGGACCTTTTATCTTATGTTATTACGTAATTAGCTAACCCAACAGCACCTTATAGTGACCATATCAATATAAAAAATCTTTGATGTTTTAATTAAAAGATTGACTTGGCCATCGCATTGCTAAGATTCTTCTAGATTCTAGATGATTCTTGTAGATTTCTAGTGGTTTTCTGGTTTTATCCATAACGAAGTTATAGGAGGTCGAAAATGACCTAAATTGTTTTGAGAAAAGGATAGTACGGCCGTGCCGCTTTATTGCTCGACTTAGCGGGGGCACTGTCGTGCCCCCAGATATTGCAATGGTCAGGTGACTTAAGGAAATCTCGTACGTCTGTCATTTCTTTAAAAAATTCTTGAATTTTAATTGACTGCCTCGTTGGTCTAGTCATTAGACGCAAGTGCAACTAGTGAGCGTGAGGTCCCCCAGGTCAGGAAAAGTGTTATTGGGTTTTTCTATCAGGAATTTCTCAGTGGCTGCCAAGGAGTCCAGCAGGCAGCCCAATATTACATGGGACTTAAACATAACTGTGTGTGTATTATTAGGTACACCTCTGCCTAACCCATCGAAGATTACAGGCGTGATTTTATGTTGTGTAACGATTAAAATGACTATAGAGTATAGATGCACTTTATAAAGAGGTTTTATTTTTATTATAAAGTAGCTGTTGCCAGCGGCTTCACCCGCTACTACTGGAAAATTATCCCACGGGAAGCTAAAATTAGGATAAAAACTATCCTATGTGTTAATTCCGGTTATAAACTATCTTTGTTACAAATTTTATCTAAACCTGTTCAGTAGTTTTTGCGTGAAGAAGTAACAAACATACACACTCACACACTCACAAACTTTCGCCTTTATAATATTAGTTTGATGGGCTTGCTCTTGACTTCAATCTTGCCCTAAGGCCAGAGATGAGGTGGGCCGCGGGTTGTACACTAGTTATCGCGGCCTCGACATATAGGGCCAAGAAGGAACATGGGTGGTTTTTAGTCAGTAGAAGTCTGACACTCCCTTTCGCTCTGCCTAAGAGCGGGAGGGGTTATTTGATGATTTTCGACCGGCCAAAAAAAAAAAACGGGCAGAGATGAGGTCGACGATGGAACGAGCTTATCCAGAAGAAGCCTATTTACTCGCGACTTAAATAGATTGGGGTTATATGAACTCGGGAAAACCGACGCAGGCAGGGAGTTCCACTCCTTGGCTGTGCGGATAAAGGACTTAGCAAAGCGTTTCGTTCGAATGTGTGGAGCATTGACTAGGAATGGGTGATAACCTGCAGTACGTCTAGTCTCCCGATGGAAGAAGGGTGGTGGTGTGAAGTGAGGTGTAACAAAAAGAATTGAAAACATAATCAAGTAATTGAATAACTTTTTGTCTTTTTCGTAAATCTGCAATCAGCCTTTGAGCTTTATCAGATTTGTTATTTCTTTCTTTCGGAGCTCGTGATGTTCGATCGCAGCCATAATGTGACGTCTCGTTATTGGTAGTCGGTTTTTTTTCGATTGACGCAAATTCTCCTCTTTTAAAACTATAAGCACACTCGGAGTCACAGCCAGTTCGATTTATGCTTTTGGACCCTCTTTTGTAATTATGTATTATCGGCCGGTAAAACTTGGGATTTGTAGGTACTCATGTTTTTGTTCACTCAACGTCTTTTGCAAACCATCGCTTCGCTTAAGACTTTCAGTGCTTTATTACCCGACTGCGGCGAAGCCCAAAAGGAGGGTTATTTTGAATGTGCTTTATATTTTCATTTTATTTTTGTAAAACTTTGTCCCACACTAGTTATTTCTCCTGTATCGTGGATGCGTTCATAAACATTTAAACTCACATACACAAATACCAAGACCCGAAACAAATATCTGTAGGCCATACAAATATTTGTTCCGTGCGGGGATCGAACCCGCGACACGCAGCGCAGAAGACCAATCGCTCAGCCACTGCAACAACCATGGCGTCAAAGACCATCATCGACCAGGAATAGAACCCGGGCCGCCGAGCGCGTGCTGGGAGCGCGCGTGGCAGGCGAGCATTCTACCACTGAGCCATCGATGCTCATAATGTAAGTATACCACAAAATATCGGTTTAAGGATGCAAAGTCATTGGCTTACTAAGAATTAATAAACACCATAAAAATCAATACCTAAACACAGACCAAGCCTAGTGCAGTATTGTAGTCTAATGTAGTATTCCTCTGCATAGAAGAGAGGAATTAAAAAGACAGTATTTTAAAGAAACAAATTGAACACCTGAACATTTATTCAAACACACTTATATAAAACACATTTATCAGTCACTCCTGGTACTATTCACATTCGATTGATCCGAGCACTCGTCGACGGTCACGCATCGTTTAGCAGCTTCGTCAAACACCTTCGGGTCGGGACACTCGCACCTAGAGTAGTCACACCGGACACCCAAGGAGCGTGGCTCAGGGTGACGGCACGTACGCTCTGACAATGTTGGGTCGAGACACCCGGCGCTGTATAACACCATGTCAGAGGAACAAGGCGGTGTACCTGTATGAAAAAAAAAAACGTTTGTACAGTCTAACAAGATATAAGAATACAGTCAGATAACTTGCATACTTTTAGGATTATACAGATACATTTAGAGACTGATGTCAAACGATACGACGACGTTTGAAAACAAAATTTCAATCAATAGTTTTAGTGTACTAGAATAGGGATGTTTACCGACTTAAAAAAAATATGATTCTAATTAGTCCGTCTGTTAGATTATCGAAAAATATTGAATACGTATTTTTTGTTTTATAAAATCAATAAAAAATGACGAAGATAAAACGTGTCAAAGATTTGAGTGGGGGGGGGTTTGTGAAGTCATGAAAAAAAATGAAAAAAGAATGACATACTAATGTCTTAGAATATGACGTCACACGAGTTTTCAAGCACTGTATCGTCTTCATTGTTTGCTTACGTGAAAAAAGAACAAATACGTGTCTAATATTTTTTGGAAATCTATCTGACGGACTAATTAGATCTTTTTAGTTAACTACCCTATTATGAAAATCCCTGCCTGTATACTTAATGGCTTATTGGATTGTACTACCGTAAAAGATACGTTGGAAGGACCACTGTTATTAAATTGTATAGGGGCATATAATCGAACATGTTAAAACTGTTAATCTACGACACGGTTGGCGCAGTGGCTCAAGCAGTTGATAAAAATCATAATATTAATAGTACATGCAGTGATCATAATGATCACTATCATGGTTAGGTACTATAAAGGGTGGTAAAAGTACCCTTAACGCAAACGAAGGACACTTGTTCTTCCCACCACTGCGATCATTTTTTAGTTCTAGACCATACCTGGAAACCCCCTAGTTACGGAGATATTGTAGGTCTTGGTGCACAGCTGTTTTTGTAAATACTAGTTTTTCAGGTTATGACTTTACTTAAATTACCTCCATGACCCGTTTACTATTCTAAGCATTCACTAGCATAATGTTTTAAGAGTTCTACATTGAGTTTTACCGTAAAATGTGATTTTTGTTTGATGTACAGAATGCTTGGTTGACGTATGTGTGAAGGGTTAATTTACACCCTGTATGTACTATAATAATAGTAGATTTAGTAACCATATGAGACATACTAATTGGGCTTCGCGTACGCGTGTCGCATGACGCACTCGGGTTCACAGGTCACCAGATATTCCTGTTATCAAACTCGTTCGGCAAAAGGATAATCCGAAACCGGCCGATAGCTACCCACACGCAACTATAGTCTTTTTTTTCTCACATATGAGAGTAACGAAGTCACGAGCAACAGCAAGTTGATTACATGCTCTACTACACTAACATTATTTTATTTTCAGTGAAAAATTGAACAACTGAATACAAAATGTTTCGCGTAGTTTCGTATTTTTATTTTTTTAACGTTGCCCCACACTAGGAATTTCTCCTGTATCGTGGGTGCGTTCACAAACATTTAAACTTCACATACACAAAAAGAAACGAAGTTAGGGGAAGGTGACATTAGTGGTGCAGCTAGGATCCTCTTCAGCAGCGATGTGGTGGCACCGTGTTCTCCAGCAACACTCGCAGCTCTGAAAACCAAACACCCTGCCCCAGCAGATGGCCTTTCTTTTCCTGACCCTCCTGATTCTGACGTACACTCCCTCTCCATTACAGGTCGACAATTAGTCACAGCTGTTTGCTCCTTCCGGAACGGCTCTGCCGGCGGCCTCGACGGCCTAAGTCCTCAGCACCTAAAGGACCTTATCTGTTCAGGCGCCGGGGCAGCTGGTGAGCTACTCTTGAAGGAGCTTACAGCTCTGGTTAACCTCATGCTCTCCGGCAAGGTAAGCGAGGCCGTCATCGACGTTCTATATGGGGCAAATTTGTGTGCTCTGCGCAAGAGAGATGGCGGCATTCGCCCCATTGCTGTGGGAACTGTCTATCGTCGTATGGCAGCCAAGATTTGCTGTAAATTTTATGGTGGGGCGGTTTCGAAAAAATTTCAGCCCCTGCAGCTAGGTTACGGCTCTAAAGGGGGCTGCGAGGCTGCCGTACACGCTATGTCGACCTACCTAAATTCTGGCAAAGGAAAGGTCATTCTGAAGGTTGACATAAAGAATGCCTTTAACTCTGTAAACAGGGATAACTTGTTGATGGAAACTAAAAAAGAATTACCTCAAATTTATAGTTTTCTTTGGCAATGTTACAGACACCCTTCCAAATTACTTTATCAGGACAATCTTTTGGAATCTGCTGTTGGCTGTCAACAAGGTGACCCCCTCGGGCCAGTGATTTTCAGCTTAGCTATTCACCCAATTGTTCGACAGCTAAATTCCAAATTTAACGTTTGGTACCTTGACGATGGAACTTTGGGAGGCGACGTAGACACTGTTTTAGATGATCTAAATTTCTTAAAAAACGAACTTCATTCCATTGGCCTAGACTTAAATCTTTCGAAATGTGAACTATATGTAGCTGACGATACCAACAGACGACTGACTCTTTCAAAAGTTAACACAATAGCTCCAGACATCAAAATTATTGAAAAAAACTCTCTTCGTCTCCTTGGGTCTCCTGTCCATGAAAATTCTTTTCCTGATTTTATCGAGGATAAATTCAAAATTTTAACGATATTTCGGAAAGATTGCTTCAAATTAACATGCATTCGGCCTTCACCATTATTCGATACTGCTGTTTCGGCCCCAAATTAACTTATTTCCTTCGTGCTTCCCCTCTATGGAAGCACACACATCTTTTGGACAAAATGGACCAAATTATCAGACACACTTTGTCATCCATTTTAAATGTGGCTTTGGACGACCGAGCTTGGGAACAAGCAACTCTTCCCATTCATATGGGAGGACTCGGCGTCCGCAAAATTTCTAGTATCAGTTTACCGGCATTTATATCCTCGGTTCACGGCACGGAGAAATTAATCAGGAATATTCTGACTTCCACACTGGTTGGTTTTGATGTGCCGTGTTTCTCCGAGGCTATAGTTGCTTGGAAAGTCGCTTGCCCGAATACAGAAGAACCCGACCATCCATTTTCTCAGAGACGGTGGGACGAGCCGCTCTGCAGAGTAGTTCAGAATAATCTACTGAACACGTCTGCTACTACTGCTGAGCGTGCGCGCCTGCTGGCTGTGGGTGAATGGGAGTCGGGTCTTTGGCTTCACGCACTGCCATCGTCAAGCATTGGCACTTTATTTGACGACACAACCTTTCGCCTCGCTGCTGCATTACGTCTTGGTGCCGTTTGCTGCTCTCCTCATCGCTGTCAATGTGGTGAAGCTGTCAGCAACCTCGGACACCATGGCCTGTCCTGCAGCCGAAGTGCGGGCCGTTTTGCGCGATATGCGAACATAAATGATATCATCCGACGTGCTCTTGTTACCGTCGGCGTCCCAGCTATTTTAGAGCCAAATGGCTTGGCACGCGACGATGGCAAAAGACCGGACGGCATGTCCTTGTTTCCTTGGAAGATGGGTAGGCCTTTAGTGTGGGACGCAACTTGCGTCGATACTCTTGCGCCATCACATCTTCCAAGCTCTTCGTGTTGTGCTGGTGCTGCCGCTGCGGCTGCAGAGAACCTCAAGCGGCGTAAATATAGTAACCTTTGTGGAAACTATATTTTCGAGCCGTTTGGGGTTGAAACTCTAGGGCCGTGGGGTCCTAGTGCCCACAGTCTTTTTAAGGATATTTCCAAACGCCTTGTTGACGCTTCCTCTGACCCAAGGGCTGGCTTTTTCTTTGGCCAGAGGCTAAGTGTTGCCATACAACGCGGCAACGCTGCCAGTCTCTTGGGCACTTTACCTGCTGACAGCGTTGAGGAGGAGTTTTTCGATGCCCTTTTATAGTTAGTTTGTTTTTAGTTTAGTTTAGTTTATATATTTAGTATAGTCTTACTTATATCTCAAAATAAGATTGAATAAAAACATACACAAATACCGAGACCCGAAACAACTATCTGTAGATCATACAAATATTTGTTCCGTGCGGGAATCGAACCCACGACACGCAGCGCAGCAGTCCAATCGCTCAGCTACTGCGCCAACCGTGCCGACAAATTAATCATTATCTAGCTGGATTGAAATTATTTAAAATTAACTTGTGCAGGCTTATCTCATTTTGTATCGTTATAAATAAAACCAAAACCAAATTCATATTTAAAACCACATTCATAATTTACCTACCTGCTACATAATCAAAGTCAAAGTCAAAATATTTTATTTCACATGGGCCTACATGGGCACTTGTAAAACTTCGACATTAAAAAAGGGGCACGGTTCGGTGCATTGGTCGATTCCTAAGGAGAAGAACCGGCAATAAACTCCAAAGGTTACTCTTTTAATCTTTTAAAATGGTTTAAAATGATTAACAATAAGTTTAAGGTCCAGACATAATCTTGGGACACACATGAAGGCTATGCAGATTAGTGTCTGAGATGGTCTTTTGAAGAAAGCACCACACAGATTTGAGTGGACCCGTCCAGTCAGTGCAAGCATTTGTCAGTTATTGTCGAGCTCGACTATAACTCAAGGAGCTCGACGTCACGACGAACAATACCAAGGAAAGGACATTTGGGTAGGTCGCTTATAGTACTCAAACTGCCAGACAATCGTTAAAATTAAAGAAAGACCCACATAGTCCTCATATTCACAATATAAAAATAATAAAATATTTATCATATTAAATAAGTCAAGTTATTAAATGTCAAAAAAACACAAAACTAAATCAAAAACAAAAAAAAATGAAATTATTTAACACGTAAATACCTATTGGTCAAAAAATAATATCATACTTGAAAAAGTAAACAATGTCATTGTGTATAAAGAAAAATAAAATAGGTACTTATATATAAAAAAATCAATTCAAATTGGAGCAGTTCAATCCCAAGCTTTTTTGTCCTCTTTATAATCTTTAACAGCATAAAAAGCTTTCTAGCAAAGTTTACGTTTTATAAAAGATTTAAATTTATTAAGGCTTACATTTTGAATGTGGCTTGGTAGTTTATTATAAAAGCGAATACATTGGCATCTAAATGATCCACCTATTTTCTTGAGCCTTGTTGTGGGTACAATATATTTATGTCTATTTATTGTGATTATCGCTATATTTCTTAAACAGCTTTATATTTTTGTGAGCATACAAAAGATTTTTTTTTGATTTTTAAATATACTGAGAAGAAACAGTCATTACATTAATTTCCATATTTTTTTCTATGAGAGTGTCTCGGACTCAATTTATAAAATGATCTAACCGCCCGTTTTTGCAAAACAAAGATGGTCTGTATATCAGCGGCATTCCCCCACAATAGAATGCCGTACGACATTACGCTATGAAAAAAACTGAAGTACACTAATCGGGCTGTCTCTACATCGGTTAAATTACGATTTTTTCTAACTGCGTATGCTGCAGAGCTCAGCTTTTTCGACAGTTTATCTATATGAGGCCCCCACTGAAGCTTAGCGTCTTAAGTTAAGCCCAAGAACACCGTGCTATCTTCAGGATTCAACTCTTCACCCTTTACCAACACACAAGTTTTCACCTGCCTAACGTGAGGTAGTGTAAACCTAATCTATATTTATTATTTGCAGATAACAATAATGCATTATTTGCTAATTTCATTTAGAACTAGGTACTATAATTATTAATGAAGTAGGTGTGCTGGGCCGCGGGTTATACACTAGTTAGACATAGAGGGCTAAGAAGGAACATGGGTGGTTTTTAGTCAGTAGAAGTCTGACACTCCCTTTCGCTCTGCCAAACATTTTCCACCAGCCAAAAAAAAAAAGTAGGTGTGCTGCAAGTATCTGTCGATTAATGAAGTACAGCAATCAAAACATTTAAACAGCGTTCAATAACACTGACTACCACACTCAGGGAGCTTTAAGGATTACTTAGGATATTACTTAGTAAAGGTTTTGACACTTTTGTCATACAAAATGATGTCAACTAAGTGACGGCTTAAGTAATCATTAAATATGTCTAAGTACCGCAGTCAGTGTCAGCTCTTGAGAATGGGGAGAATGCATCCTGATATCAATTCATTGGAAATAACAAACGAGAAAGTTAGACAAATAGTAATCATCATCTACCCAGCGTTTTCCCAATTATATTGGGGTCGGCTTCCAGTCTTACCGGATGCAGTTAAATACCAGTATTATCAAAGAGTACTACGACACCGTTAGTCGTGGGTAATACAATACCCCCTTTTTGGGGGGGATTGGGAAATCATAAAACTCTTCCCGCTGCGGGCAGAATAGTAGGGAGTATCAGACCTTTACTGACTAAAAACCACCAATGTTCCTTTTAAGTCCTTTGTGTCGAGGCCGCAGTATCTCTTTCGAATAACCCGCAGCCCCGACGGGAATACGATACCTTTTGGTTAGACTGGTTGTCAGGCTTTCGAGTCAGAGACTATCCGTAACGACTGCCAAGGATCTACAAATGACAACCGTGCTTTCTAAAGCTCGGTTCCTATGGTGCGTGATATCGCTGATGGACGCGGACCAGCTCGCACGACACACCGTGGGAAGGGGAAGGGTCCGTGGTAGCACAGGACGTCTGTGGCCGTGCGCCGGTATCCGTCGCAGAACGGTAACTTCAAAGGTGCGGTGCAATGTGAAAGAGAGCGACAATACGTTCTCTTTCACTTTTCATTTTGAAATAAAGCTTTCAAAAGATCTACACAGACCGACACGCACCGTGGGAACACAGCTTGTCTGTGTGCGTTGCCGTCCGTGTCGTCAACGTTGCGTGATGATCTTCAGAATCACGCACCGTGGGAACCCAGCTCAAGGTACGGAGCATATTGGCAGGTGGTCACCCATCCACACAATCGACCTGAGTGTCTGTTATTAAAAACAAAATGATATTTCAATAAATTAAAACGTAGTCTAAACTCACACGATCCCATTTCATCGTAGGCTTCACAGTCCTCGCCTCTGCAGGTCAAAAAACACGCAAATACAAAAATGGTTGCAAATAAATTTTTGTGCGCCATTTTCACGTGAATCCGATAGTTTATTGGGGCGGCAAAAAGCGGCGGGGCCGGTATCAGGTCGTTTAACTGTGACTGCGATTAAAATAAATTTTATTTGTTTCTGTAAGTACTTGCTAGTATCAGTGAATAGTGCGAGGTGAACGGAAATTGCTTAGTGGTCCTGATAATAAGTCCTAAAACGTCGATGTGGAGCTAAATAGTTAATTTATAGTGGAGTTCCTTTTGAAACTGAAAAACCTCAAGACTTTCGGTCCTTCAGTTGCTTCACTTTTCTAGCAAGATTTTAAATACATGTTTTGAACAATTTGTGTAGGTATTCTATTGTTTATACATAAACCTAGTTGTAAAGATTAGTTGTTTCCAAAACTTCTAAAATAAATCATTAATATCAAAACAAAACATGAAATCACGCTTGTAATTTTCAAAGGGTTAAGCAAAGGTAGTACTACCATATTTCACCAGTGAACAGTAGTGAACATATTTAAAACAAAGTCAATACGCATGTTTTTGACAAGTCTGTAACAGGTTTCCCAAACCTATATCCGAGTCTAAACGCGGCGGGTCAAAAATAGTCTAAACAGTAATATCAGCAGACATCGCAATTTTCCGATCTCCTAACAATAAACATATGTGTTTTTTGTTTTATCAAATCAATAAAAAATTACGAAGATAAAACGCGTCAAAGATCATGAGTGGGGGCAGTTGACGTCACTTGTAGGTAAAAAAATACTGATATGTGACGTCACACGAGTTTATAAGCACAGTACTGTACTTATTAATTTTTTGTTTCCGTGAAAAAAGAAAAAAATAAGTATGTGTTCAATATTTTTCGGAAATCTATCGGACGGACAAATTAGTTTGTTTTTGTCCGATCCCCTATTTTAGGTACTGTAAACATGGGAAACCAGCTGATTGTTTATTTTCGTGAAATATCGTTTATGAGGAACGCAATGCAAAATTCAAAGCGCACTTAGCTGATTTCCACTTATCAAATACTTTAAAATGATTATGTGAGTATTTTTTTTGCTGTCTTCAATTAAGTAGTTCATGAACGAAGTAGGCGTGTAATACTTAGGCACGTGTACTTAGGTGATTGCCTAGTGAATAAAATACTTAGTTTAAAGACATAAGCTGATTATGTCTTTAAACTATTTTAATCAAGGTGTTGTGTTGCCCATCGGGGCTGCAGGATGTTGTAAGACATACCGCGGCCTCGACATATAGGGCTAAGAAGGAACATGGGTAGTTTTTATTCAGTAGAAGTCTGACACTCCCTTTCGTCCGCCCAAGAGCGGGAGGGGTTATTTGATGACTTTCAACCCGCCAAAAAAAGACTTTATGTGTTTATAACTCATTTTTTTTACTGCCTTATTGGTCTTGTGGTCGCAAACGTGACTGCTGGGGTTTCGTTTTCCGGGTCGGGCAAAGTGTTATTGGGTTTTTACATAAGAAATTTCTCTGCAACAACCACGGCATATGGATTTGTGTCCGGTTGATGGCAATTGGTTCGTCCGATTGTAAATAATATGTAATTTCTTCATCAATACTAATCAATAAATAAATTTAATCTTCCTTGATCTGGTAATTAATTAGTTTCTAATTATCTTTTAATACCTCCTTATCTTTAAGATAGCATCAACTGACCAAATTTAAGATTACAAACAGGATGACGAAAAAAAATCGTAAGGTCATTCGTTTATCAAATCACCTTACATATGCCATATTGTGCTTCGCCCTCATGAGTGTGTGGAAACGTAATAAGGTAGTTAACAAAAAAAATCTAATTAGTCCGTCTTTTAGATTATCGAAAAATATTGGACAGGTATTTTTTCTTTTTTCACGTAAACAAGCAATGAAGACGATACACTGCTTTGAAAACTCGTGTGGCGTCATTTTCTAAGACATTAGTTTGACATTCTTTACCGGTGAGTGACGTCACAACCCCCCACTCAAATCTTTGACGCGTTTTATCTTCGTCAGTTTTCATTGATTTGATAAAACAAAAAATACGAAAAAAAAAAGAAAAAATACGTGTCAAATACGATGGCAATGGACTGCTGCGCTGCGTGTCACAGGTTCGATTCCCGCACGGAACAAATATATGTATGACCTACAGATAGTTGTTCCGGGTCTGGGTATTTGTGTATGTGAGTTTAAATGTTTGTGAACGCACCCACGATACAGGAGAAATTTCTAGTGTGGGGCAATGTTTTTAAAAAAATATATAATATATTTTTTGGTGATCTATATGACAGACTAATTCGATTTTTTTAATTAACGACCCTATTATATAGGCGTGATTTTATGTTATGTCATGTATTTTGAAGTAATCCCTAGGTTAACAAATAATTACTCAACAAAACGGATTCCGCAACTATTTCCATAAACGCTAAAAGAATAATTATTAAACTTCCCGTTCTACAAAAATAAAGAATGGCTATGTTGGAGAATTCTCTACCGTCTAATATCAGTTATCCTGTGAGTTTACCCAACAACCAATTTACACGGCCGGAATTATTTTTCACTTAATTTGAACTGTGTACCTACTGGGAAGACAAAAGGACTATTGTTGAAAGAGTTCCATTTACTGTACACCTTTATTATTTCCGCTGGTTTGTTCCGGGTGACCCCAGTTAGTACATTTTGTACTTCTACAGCACATTATGTTAATATAACGATGCCTTTGCGAACCATTTCCTGTTCTTTGGAGAGAGGATCTTGGAAATTAAGACGGTTAAGAGAAAAAAAAACACTGTTTGGGGCTAATTACGTCACGAACGATGACATTTAAATAACATTTAAATTAAGAAAGAAGAAATAGAAACAAAAACAGCAATGTAATTGAACGCGTTTAGCACATCTGAATTCAAACTTAAAGCATTTATTTCAATTCGACTATTACGGGCACTTTTGAATGTCAAACAATAAAAAAGCGATGCTACAGTCAGACACTGAGTAAGACATCATAGCTTATGAAAGTACTTACTGTAGTTGCCCATTCCAAATCATAGATCTCTCCATGGACACTCTCAAGCACACCTGGAAACACGTTCAAACTCGTCCTTGAAATCACATTTAGTTTTATTAGTTAAAACCAGGGTTTTTTTTATTTTTATTTATTTTTATTTTTTTGTAGTGGCATCTCGCAGTTCAGTTGAGACTGGCTTGAAACGGGATTTCGCGACGACGGACCGCGGCGGCGCGGTCGGAATGACGGATATCTGTGTTTGTTTTTTCTAAGTGTATACTGGTTTCCCTACTGCTTTCCTGAAGGATGGTGATAGGGTCGTCGGGAGTGATGAGAGTATGCCGCGGACGGCGGACCATACTTATACGCGATGGCTCGTATCGGGCGGCCGATGCGATCAGAGGATTCCTATGTTTGACGGCGGTGTCAAAGAAGCGCTTGGAAAGGCGCTTCATGAATTGTAGAATGGTAGGTATTTTGAGGTCTATATGTAGACTGTTATTGCGGACAAACCAGGGGGCTCCGGTGATCTTACGGAGTAGACGATTCTGTAAGGTCTGCATAGTGTGGATGTGGCGGGGATGGGATTGTGCAAATACGACACACGCGTTTGTCATAATAGGTCGGATCACTGCAGTAAAAAGGCGCATCTTGCCGTTAAGCGACAATTTGCTCTTTGCCTGCAGCATGGAGTGGAGTCTACCCATGGCGAAGGCCGCTTTGTTGCGATCTACTCTTATATGTTTCCCGAAGGAGAGGTGGTGGTCGAGTATGACTCCTAAGTACTTGGCTTGCTTCTCCCAAGGGATAGGCTTGCCGTACATTGTGATCCGCCGCGGTAGTGGACGATGAAGTCGAGGTTTGGTGAAAAGTACCGCCTGACTTTTGTCCGGGTTCACTTCGATCCTCCACTTCCGGAAACAGGCGCTAAGCGCGTCGGCAGCCTTCTGTAGAGTTCGAGCGATGGTATCTAAATTATGACCGGTATAGTAAATAGCTGTGTCATCTGCGCAAAGGGCTATTTGAGCCTTACCTCTCTGAGAGGATTTGGGTCTAGGGATGTCGCTAGTGAACAGCGTGAAGGCTAAGGGGGAGAGTACTGAACCCTGAGGGACTCCAGCACGTATCGGGTGGGTAAAACCAGGGACTCAAACTGTAACGGTAATAATTGTTTTAACACTGTTTTTCAAAACAGTTTAACAGAAAAACACTTTTAAATGTAACAGAATAGATACAATAATGTTACCAAATCAAACTGTAACCTTTTATATGTGTAACTGAAATAATCAGTTTTACTATAGCTTTAATTATTTACTAATTGCACAGTACGGCAACAACGCGTGGCCGTAAGAGTGTAAGACCTGTTACATTTATTAATACTGTTAACACTTTCATATCTGTTACAGATATGTTACGGTAACACTTTTGTAAGTGTTTTGGGTTAATACATTGAAAATACATTTGTAAGTGTTACATATTTGATTCTGTTACCAATTCAACATGTAACACTTATAATTCTGTAACCTTTATGAAAGTGTTTTAAGTCCCTGATTAAAACCGCTTTAGCTGTATTTTGACTTTAAATCAATCATTTATCTACTGTCAGATGAATTAAGTTTGTAGTTGTTGTTGAAGTGGTCTTATGAATTAAATGAATAAAAATAAAAGTGAACTGAAAAGAGGATACCGTCTACTAGTTATTTAAGGCCATGTTTTCGTCACATTATAAAACACCCGCCCTTAGGTACCTTTGTACACAATCGTTTACCTATTTATATTGAAACCTTTGAAGTATTCCGATAAATAATAAACTGTTTTCTTTTCAACGGTCGTGACCCGTGGACGAATCACTATACGGGTATAACAATGCCTTTTCAGAAATTTGGTGAAAAAGAAAAAAGTCGGTACCAAAATAGTGTCGGTAGACTATGAAATCCTAAAAACCCTTTCGCTATTCACGTATTCTGTACTCATATACCTACATATTTCATTTCATGAGTCTTTCAAGTCTTTATAAGTATTTCAAGGGACTAAATAAAGCCTACATAAGTTATTTTAACATTATTTAAGTATCTAGGTACAGAGTATCTGCGTGGTACAATCAATCAACCACAAAACAAAACATTATCGGCGACTTTTCCAATTTTCTCATTTTGGTTTAAAACATAATTTTATTTCACACTGCGCAAAATTATAGACTAAAACCTTCCTCGACAACCACTCTATCCAGGGGTGAAAACAGCATGAAAATCTGTGCAGTAGTTTTTGAGTTTATGACTTAGTTTTATAATATTTTAAAAAGCTAACTGCGGTACTCAGAGACATTTAATGATTACTGAAGCCGTCACTTAGTAAAGGTTGAACATACTGTTGTATGACAAAACTGTCAAAACCTTTACTAAGTGAAAGCCTAAGTGATCATTAAAGCTCTCTGAGTGCGGCAGTAAGTCCTCCGCCATAACATAATATAATATCACGCCTGTACTCCTCGACGAGTTTGTCAGAGGTGTATCAAATAATAGTGCACTCCTACATTTACTCACTTATGTTTACGACTAAGTCCCTTAATATAGTTGGCAAACATATCCAGAATCCGTAGCTATTATTATTTCACATCATGTGCTATTATCTAAATACAACACAAGCTCACTTCTACACTACCATTGGCACTTTCGTAATTCCACTCCACAATAAGCAATCTGCATGTAGGCATAATTTGTGGCTACATCCATTGCCTCAGCGGCAATCGCCACGGAATGCAGAATGCAGAGGATTTTTGAATACCTATAACTGTATAATTTTATTTAAATTACACCAGTCAATCTTTGACTGTTGTGAAAAACGAGTCTAACAAGAAAAATTGACATTCTGTCTCAACTTGCTTAGAAGTATCTTTCGCATCCTGGAGAACCTTTACCGCTTTGGGAAAACCTAAACCAAGTTAGACTGGACTCAGACTTTTAAAGCCACAAACTTGAAATACCGGGACATTTTAAGAGGGCTTAAATGTTCCTAGGAACTATGGAGCCTACAATCCACCAGTTACAGGTGGAATATTCACTCGTTGCGTCCCTCATTCATGATTTTTAATACCAATCGTAAGGTGATTTATCATCCCCACCGGAGTGTCCCCACGTTGCCGTCGTGGTGGGGCTTGTGTGTCTCAGTGATCCTTGGAGCTCTGCCGGTAGATATACTCATGCCGGAAAGGTCCAAGTGTGAGAGACCAGACAAAGAGGGACACGCGAGGGGCGCACCGCCCGGAGACGTGAGCAGTGTTCGGTTTCTCGGGCGGTGTGCTTGTCGGAGGAAGAGACCCTACTTGCTGCTCTCTGGTTCGCGTCTGCTCATCAGACGTGACTGTGAGGGCAGCAAGTAGGCGGAGGGAGGTAGAAGTAGGTGGAGATAGGGACCGCACCCTCTAAAAGGAACATTATTACCATGGAAAGTAAGACTATCGAAATAGAATTACCCCAGGGCGGTACCAGCTGCTTAGCAGCTGGAGAATCCGCCACGGTCCCTAGCGGACCGTCAAGCCCCTCGTATTCTGGGGGGGGCAACGACAGTCACACACCATCTGCCAGTGGCAGCAAGAGCCGAGACGGCTCCCGGTCAGGAGGTCCTGTGACCGGTGAAACGAGAGGGCCTGACAAGGTGTCAGGAAAGCGCGGCGCAAAGGGTCCCGCCAAATTTTGGCGGAAGAGCTCGCCTGAGCGGCGGATAGATGCGGGGTCGGAGTCTGACTCCGTGTCTGGCAGCTCGGTGAGCTCTGGGCGCGAAGGCTCTGGGCGCGAAGGCTCTGGGTGCGAAGGCTCGGAGGCTGCTGCGGGGAACGCGGAGCGTTTCCGCAAGCGGCCCAGACCGAGCCAGGAGGAGTCTTCGTCCAACGGAGACCTGACCTCGGCCCGGAAGGTCCCCAAGAGTGGGCGGGGGAAAGGCGGAAGGGGGAGACGGCTCGCTTCTAAGGCGGCCGGCCGGCGAGCCGCGGAGGGCGCCGGGGAGGGGGTTCACCTTAATCGGAGGATTCTCTCCTCGGAGTCTTCCGACTGTGAGCCGGAGGCGGTGACCGGTGGCCGCTCAAATCAGGAGTGCATGGCCGGGTTTGAAGTGACAATGAGGGCTGCGATACGCGATGTGGCCTTGAAGAGGACTTTTGAGTCCAAAAGCAAGGCCATTATCGCGGCCTCAGCCTCCATTCTTTCGGCTGCGGAGGCGCTGCACCGTGGGCCTCCGCCGTCAGATGAAATGGCCGCATTACGGGCGGAGGTCGCCCGTTCGGCGGCTGCGATGAAGGGTCTCCGGGAGGAAAATGGGAGGCTCCGAGCGGAGTTGGTAGGGCTCCGAGAAGCCGGCCCCAAGGAGGTCCTTCAGGAGGGGCGCGGGTGCGGACAAAGCCAGCCCCCAGCTGCCGAGGAACGGGACATGAACCCGAATCGGCGGGAGCTGGCTGATCTCCGCAGACGGCTCTCCGTCATGGAGGGCATTGTCCTGCGCCCCTCATTGGGGGCGAAGACTTTTGCGGACGCTGCGGCCGGCGTCCCCAAGGCGGGGCCATCTGGCCAGCCTAGTGGCGGGGCAGCAAAGCCCTCTGGGAAGCCGGCTCCAGCGAAACCAGCGCCGGCGCCGGCTAATAAGACTGCGGCCCCACAGAAGAGCAAGGCGGAACCCCCCCATCCGAAGGGCAAGACGCCTGCCCAGAAAAAGGGCAAGGCGCCTGCCCAAAAGAAGGGCAAGGCGGCAGCGGCAAAGGAGCCGGTGCCAAAAGCGGACCCGCCACCCACTCTCCCTTCGCCCCCAAAGCCTCCCGAGGCCGAGGACGGTTGGCAAGTGGCCGGGGCGAAGCAAAAGGAGCGTAAGGCGGCCCAAAAGGCCAGGCGGGCCGAACGAAAGCGCCGGCGTAAAAAGCGGAGCGCCGCGGCGAAGCTGCGTGCCCCGAAAACCGCGGCTGTAGTCATTACGCTACAGCCGGACGCGGCTAGTAAGGGCATGCTGTACCGCGACGTTCTCGCCAAACTGAGGGCGACGGTGAACCTCGAGGAGCTCGGGATCACCGGGGGCCTCCGTGTTCGAGTCACCGCGACAGGGGCTCGAATGATGGAGGTTCCCGGGGAATCGAGCGCCTCGTCCGCGGACGCTCTGGCAGAGAAGCTCAGGGCGTCCCTAAATGCGGACGAGGTCCGAGTGTCGAGGCCCATCAGGTGCGCAACTCTGCGCATCCTGGGCCTTGACGACTCGGTCTCCGAGGAGGAGGTGTTGGCTGCCGTCACCGCGGCCGGGGGGTGCTCCGCCGAGCAGGTCAAGGCGAGCACCCTACGACCGGACCGCGAGGGTATGCTGACTGTAACGGTTAGCTGCCCTGTGACGGCGGCGAAGAAAATTGCGGAGGGCCACACCCTAAAGGTTGGCTGGTCGAGGGTGCAGGTCAAGCTGCTTGAGCCCAGACCTCTGAGGTGCTACAGATGCCATGTGGGGCACCATGTAGGGTGCCGTTGCACCTCGGAGGTGGACCGCAGCGAATTATGCTTCCGCTGCGGTCAGCCCGGTCACAAGGCCGCGGCTTGCCTGGCCACGCCGCACTGCGATGCATGTGCGGCGGCTGGGAAGCCGGCCGAGCACCGGGCAGGGAGCAAGGCCTGCGCTCCACCCGCCAAGGCCAAGGGGAAGGGGCCCTCCGCAACCGCCAACCCCACCGTCGTCAAAGCCGCAGCCGCCGCCGCCGCCGCCGCTGCTGCCAAAGACGCCACCGCAACTCCCGCTGCGGTGGTGCCACAGGAGGTCCCGGAGGGGGCTGAAATGGACTGTCATTAATGGCCCCATTAAGCCTCCTCCAGGCGAATATCAACCACTGCGCCTGCGCTCAGGATCTGTTGCTCCAGAGTATGGCGCAGTGGTCGATAAACATCGCCGTGGTCGCTGAGCCCTATTTTGTCCCGCCCAGGCCAGACTGGGTGGAGGACCTTAGTGGCTCAGTGGCCATTATTGCGTCGGCCGCCGCCGGCACCCCGACCCTTGAGATGGTCAAAAAGGGTCAGGGGTGCGTAGCAGCACGGTTCGGAGAGATCGTAGTCGCGGGAGTCTACTTCTCTCCGAGCCGAACTCTCGCCGAGTTCCAAAACTCCCTCAGGGAGTTAAGTGTCGTCATCGGAGGCTATTCCCTCCCCGTATTAGTGCTCGGGGACTTCAACGCCAAGAGCTTGGCTTGGGGTTCCCGTTACACGGATGTGCGGGGTGGGATGGTCGAGTGCTGGGCTCTGGAAACAGGCCTGGACATCCTGAACCGGGGTTCTGTACCCACGTGCGTGCGGATGCGGGGCGAGTCGGTGGTGGACATCTCGTTCGCCAGCTCCGCTCTGTCGCGGCGTGTCGTTGACTGGCGCGTCATGGAGAGGGTGGAGACCCATTCCGACCACCGGTATATCCGGTTTGAGGTCTCTGCCCAGTCCCCGAGTGCGCCGGTCCCACAGACCCCGAGTGGTCCGCGTTGGGCGCTGAGGCAGCTGGACAGGGAGCTCCTCCTGGAAGCCTCGATCGTGCGGGCCTGGGTGCAATCACCGGTCAGGCCCGCCGACGTAAACACCGAGGCGGGTTGGTTCCAGGAGGCCATGTCCGAGATATGTGACATGGCAATGCCCCGAGTCCGGCCAGGAAGCGCCCGGCGTCAGGTGTACTGGTGGTCGCAAGAGCTGTCGTACCTGCGTAAACAGTGTATGGCGGCGCGGCACCTGTACACCAGGCATCGCAGGCGCCGCATTCGGCCTCCGAATGCGGAAGCCATTGAGGCGGAGCTGTATGAGGGGTACAGGGCGGCGAAAGCCACCCTCCGCGAGGCTTGTAAGCGGGCCAAAAATGAGGCCCGCGAGGAGATGCTGGAGACTCTGAACAGAGATCCGTGGGGGCGCCCTTACAAGACGGTGCGGAATCAACTCCGCACCCGGGCCCCCCCGCTGACGCAGAGTCTCCGGCCTGAGCTCGTGGAGGACGTGGTGAGCGCTCTGTTCCCTTCGCGAGGGGAGCATCCTCCCCCGCCAATGGCTCCGCCATCCGCGATGCCGGAAGCGGACTATTCAGGAACCGATGACGACATTCCGGAGGTGACTGGGGTAGACCTGAGAGCGGCGGTACGTAGGCTGAGTGCCAAAAATACCGCCCCGGGACCCGATGGCTTGCCTGGCAAAGCCTGGGTCCTGGCCTCAGAGGCTCTTGGGCCCCGACTGGAGGGGTTCTTTAGCGCATGCATGGAGAGAGGCCAGTTCCCGCTTCGTTGGAAGACGGGGAAGCTGGTCCTCATCCAGAAGCCGGGGCGCCCGGCGGACTCGCCGTCCGCATACCGGCCCATTGTGCTGCTCGACGAGGTGGGCAAGCTCTTTGAAAGAGTAATTGCAAACCGCCTCGCCGAGCACCTGGAGGGAATGGGTCCGGATCTTGCGGAACACCAGTTTGGTTTCCGCAAGAGGCGCTCGACGGTGGACGCCATCATGCGCGTGAGAGCCCTCACGACGGGGGCTGCGGTCTCTCGGGGCGGTGTGGTCTTGGCGGTGTCTCTCGACATCGCCAACGCCTTCAACACTATGCCCTGGAGCTGCATTAGGGAGGCACTCCGGTATCACCGGGTGCCGACCTACCTTCGTCGTGTGGTCGGGGACTATTTGACCGACAGGGCTGTCATCTACCCTGGTCAGGACGGACAGTGGAACCGGCGAGAGATGTCGTGCGGTGTTCCACAGGGATCGGTCCTGGGGCCGCCCTTGTGGAACATCGGTTACGACTGGGTGCTGCGCGCCGACCTCCCTAGCGGCGTCAGCGTAGTCTGCTACGCGGACGATACGCTGGTGCTAGCTCAGGGTGGGTCGTACGAGGCGGCGGCCGACAGTTTGACACGCGGGGTTGCGATAGTCGTAGAGAGGATCCGGCAGCTGGGTCTCGAGGTGGCGCTTCACAAGTCGGAGGCCATGGGCTTCCATGGACGTGGGAATGCGCTGCCGTCGGGATCCCAGTTAATGGTGGGAGGGGTTCCCATCGGCGTCGAGTGTACTTTGAAGTACCTAGGACTCGTCCTCGACAGCCGGTGGAACTTCGTGGAGCACTTCCGACGTTTGGCTCCCAGACTGGAGCGGGCCGGGGCTGCCTTTAGGTGGCTCTTGCCCAATCTGGGGGGGCCAAACGCCTCCTGCCGGAGGCTCTACGCGGGGATCGTGCGGTCCATGGCCCTTTACGGGGCGCCGGTGTGGGCGCCTGCTTTGAGGAAGCGGGCCGCCCACTACCTGAACGTGCCCCAAAAGGTCATGGCTGTGAGGACGGTACGGGGGTACCGCACGATCTCCCGCGAAGCGGCGAACCTCCTTGCCGGATTGCCGCCGTGGGATCTGGAGGCGATAGTCCTCGCGCGCCTGCATCAATGGCGCGCGGAGGCGCTGCGCCGGGGGGTCACTCCGCTGCCGCGGCAAATTGCTGCGCGGCGGACAGACCTCCGGTGCGATCTCATGGCGGCATGGAGACAGCGACTGTCGCAACCCCGTGCAGGGCACGCCACGATAGTGGCGGTAAGTCCCCTCTTTGAGGAGTGGCTTGAGAGGCGCCACGGCGCCCTCACCTTCCGTCTGACGCAGGTCCTCACCGGACACGGTTGTTTCGCGAGGTACCTGCACCGAATCAGGCGGGAGGAAACGCCCGGATGCCACCATTGCGAGGATCGGCCGGAGGACACGGTGGAGCACACAGTGGAGGTGTGCCCCGCTTGGGCGGAGCCCCGCCGTGTTCTCGTAGCGGCGATCGGCGGCGGCGACCTCTCGCGCCCGGCCCTGGTGCAAGCCATGGTCCGGGGCGAGGAGGAATGGGACGCCGTCGCCTCCTTCTGCGAAGCAGTGATGCTGGCGAAGGAGGTGGCGGAACGCGAGAGGGAGAGAACCTCTCGTCCCAGCCGCCGCGGGAGGCGCTCCGGGCGTCGGGGGTCCCGCGATGACCTCCGGCCACCGTAGACGCGGGCCTGTGGACGGTGAGTGATGGGCTAACTCGCCGTCCGTCCGTCTCACGACGAAAACAGGCCGTGTCGACGGCGCGTTCGTGTTCCACGCGCGCCTCAAAGAGATGTCAGCAACATGGGAGGGGCCCGAAAGGGCCGACGCCTGTCGGGGCCGCGGGTAGTCCAACGGTTATCGCGGCCTCGACATAGAGGGCGAAGAAGGAACATGGGTGGTTTTTAGTCAGTAGAAGTCTGACACTCCCTTTCGCTCTGCCCAAGAGCGGGAGGGGTTATTCGATGATTTTACACCCACCAAAAAAAAAAAAAAAAAAAAAAAAAAAAAAAAAAAAAAAAAAAAAAAAAAGGTGATTTATCATTCACCCACGAGAAAAGTTTGAGACATTTTCCCAATTTTAGGTGTAACTTCCTAAACTCCCAAAACACCGTATATTTTTTTTGTTCTTTGACCGTAAAGTGAAAGAGGAAAAGTCAGTTAAAAATTACAAATGTTTCTAGGACAAAATGAAACAGAAAAAACATTTGTAATTTTTAACTGACTTTCTATTAGGACAAAATGAAGGAGCTCGTGGCTTAATAAGAACTGCCACTCGGGTCGATCTTTAGGTTAAGCTGCGCTTGCCTAGGTCGATCTGTGGATGGGTGACCGCCCATTACATACCGAGTTTCCTCCGTGTCTCGGAAAGCACGTTAAGCTGTTGGTCCCGGGTACCATATATAGATCTTTGGCAGTCGTTACGGGTAGTCGGTGACCTGAAAGTCCGACATCCAGTCTTACCAAAGGGTATCGTATTACCTAGTATTAACTGGGTTGTGGAGGTCAGATAGGCAGTCGCTCCATGTAAAATACTGGTATTCAGCTGCATCCGGTTAGACTGGAAGTCGACCCCAATATAGTTGGGAAAAGGCTAGGCAGATGATGTTTCTAGGACAAAATGCCCGTGAGTTACCAGTAAACTAGGAGTATCTTTAATAACGTTTACTGAAAATTTGAACAATGATAAATCTTTTCTTCTCTCACTAGCAGAATACAATCTAAGAACAAAACAACCGGAACTTCTTTGTTAAAATTTTGCATCACACCTCCATTATAATTAATAGTTCCCCGTGAGTGCAGTGAGCAATATAATACACACGTGTATAAATTACAAATTCGGCATAGAAGCGCGCCATCTTCCCGCCGTCATTGTTTCCGCTAGACCTAACTACTTCCGACGACAACTTCCATCACCGCTTTCGAGAAATACGGTGCATTCAAATTACGGTGTGAAATTAATTTTCTCACAGCTTAGCAAATTAAATAGAAATTATGAAAAGTGTGCAATTGCGGCGAGGAGATTTTAAGACCTCACTTAGAAAGATTTAACTCAAAAGCTTGATGAGGAAAGTAATGAAAACGTCTTGAGAATTAAAACTTGGCAACTGAAAGTTTAAATGTTTTAAAATAACATGGACAAAAAAAATGCCTACCAATTTTAATTAAAGGATAACGAAAGCCTATTTAGTTAAGTATTTTACTTCGATAATAACCCAATACCATTCCTTTTTATATTATACGTTTCTCCTTTGTATATCGTAACAAAGTATCAGGAATTACAAGCTACCCGGAAAATTGTTTATAGATTAAATCCATATTTTTGCCTTTAACAATATGAAAATTATGTTCAAACAGGAATCGTGTAGGTAGAGCATATTATATCGTACATATTGTGTGTCCACATTGTCCCTGAAATCACTTAAAAACCCAAAGTTTACTTACTCGTTGGGAAATCTTGGTAAAACATCTGGGATATGTAATCTTGTAGTACCTTACTTTCGATTCTTTCGGCACAAAGGGTTGGCGGACCTTCTTTTTTTTGTTTGGTTAGATTACCTTAGCAAGTCCATTAGACTTTTAAGTGACCGTAGTGAAATTGTACGTAAGTAGTGAAGAGGACATCTTACAGTTTTAAGGTCCTTATATAAGGTTGAACCTTTCTTGTTATAAAGAAAACTTTGGACATTTCGTTATATTTTTATAGAAATAAAACAACATCAACATTTGCAACAATAAGTTAAGTGGCACAACCAGTCTTACTAAACAATACCCCATTACCCAGTAATAACTGGGACGTGGATGTCAGACAGACAGTCACTTCATGTAAAATAGAAACTTGGACTTGAAGCCGACCCCAACATAGATAGTTGAGAAAAGGAAACACAGCTGATGAAGTTGGCTGGTTTCATGTTATTTCAGTACATCGATTTTGTCGACTTTGAATCTCTTCTTAATGACGTAGCTCAAAACAAAAGTAGCAGGATTCTTTCGAACTTCAAATACATCATCTAGACATCACATCCATTTAAAACTTACCTTACCACTAAAAGGCACTTTTCTATATCACGGAAAAATCATCGATCAAAACTTTTTAAAAACCAGTCCGTACGATCAGAAATGATTTTTCACATCGGTGAGCCGTTACGACTATTATCAATCACACCGCATTTCGCCATAAAACCGCCATATGTAGGTATCCACAGTTTTCCTTCCCAAGATTCCCTGGGGAGAATCTGGGACGAAACTGAACAGATATACCTCCTGATTCTTCTTCTTCCTTCCCCCTGTTTGCCCCGTGCCCAAGTGTATAAATTTATGGTATTAAAAACTGATTTATGCACCAACCAGGCAGAAATATCTGGCTGTACGATTGCTAGTACTTTTTATTTCAGAGGTTCTGAAAAATTGAACTGTATATTTTTTGGAAAACATACATCAAAAATATGCGGTGTTTATATAAACTAATATTATAAAGAGGAAAGATTTGTTTGTTTGTTTGTAACGAATAGGCTCCGAAAGTACTGGACCGATTTGAAAAATTCTTTCACCGTTGGGAAGCTACACTATCCCCGGTTGACATATTTTTATCCCTGTATTCCCACGGGAACGGGAACTACGCGGGTGAAACCGCGTGACGTCCTCTAGTATTTTATAACTGAATAAAAATCTGTAACTTCATCTCCTCGTTTGTTAAGTGATCGTTAACGTGTATATTGTGGAACAGGCTTTGCTTTTGGCCTGTCCACTGAGCTGAGTCATGAACTAGTTTGTAAAAATCTATCTTATCATTTGAAGAATCTCCCCAGCCTAAGTTTACAAAACATAAAGTTGTTCAACAAGTCTATTCTTATTAAGCTTCTACCAAAAAGTAGGAGTTTCACGTCCTCACGAAAGCAAATTTTTACATTTTTGTAGCTGAGGTCGCTCGCTTAGATGCTTACTTAAAATCGCCGTCACTCGTGGTTTGACCCGTACATAACCGATTCCGTATATCCGAATACCCTAGGGTGCCTTCGGGCGTCCAGCAAAGATCGTACCAATTAACCAACTGACACAATCAAACTCCAGCGATGCAGTGTATGCCAGTGTCCTATGAAATAATATTATTCATCCAGCCAGCTACGACTTAGTATTTTGACTACTGATTGAGTTCGCTATCTTGTCTGTGTTTGCGAGGCTAAAATAATACATAGACGTATTTTATTATACTGTAGTCAGTGGTCTGAAAGTCTACAACCAATCTTACCAAGTGGTATCGCATTATCCATTAACTAACTGGGTTGTGTACAATGATATAATATTAAAACTATAGATACGTTGTCCGCCCTCAAAAATGACAACATGAAATGAAGCCAATTGGCCACATCGTGCTTAGTTACGCACCAACCTCTCGCGCGACGCGTTGTCTATGTTTTTAATTTAAATCTTGTATGTAAACCTGTGCAAAACATAAAGAAAACAAGCATCCGGCTGTACGGCCTATTATCTAATATTTTCGCCGTTCTTAAGCGCCGCGATGTTATTTCATGACGCGTCTATACATATAATACGTAATTGGTTGTGTAGGTCAGATTTGCAGCTTCATATAAAGTACTGGTATTCAATTAGATCGGGTTAGACTGGAAGCGAACCTCAACATAGTTGGGAAAAAGGCAAGGCAGATGATGACTTATTTAGATTTTGTACAATGTTTATCAGTCGAGCTACTTATCAAGATAGGTAACACTATTATCAACGCGGTTGAAGAAGAAAAAAGTCGAGAAACGCATTTCTTCCGCAGATAAAATCGCAGAAGTTACGTCACTGACTGATTATCAAGTATCCCGGAGTAACCCACTAGGGATATAAGGTGGCGGTTCTTTACTTTTTCTTTTATCGGACAACTTCGAGATTTGAAACTTGTGGGTCAAAAGGTAGCATCCCTTGCGGTCTTTTAAGTCTTGACAGTTCGAAGTCCCCATTGATATTGTTAATCTATTTGTATGTATGTGTGTCGTCGGAAACCTTTTTCTGGGTATTTTACCCTTGGGGATCAATGTACCCGGTAGAGGTGTCAGGTGGAAACAGAAATCTGAATGTGTGTAAGTTTATTATAAGTTTTAGGGGTTTCACGCCTCGCAAAGAAAAACTGAAGTAATATAAGTTTGCGCATGAGCTCGCTCGTTCACTTAACAAGTAGGTACGTTGGTCTTATTTTCGTCGGCGAAGCCAAAAGGAAGGGTAATGATTTTTTGTTTTTGATGGCATGCAAATTTTAGTGCTCATTTTAAATTCTCTTTTGACTGACCTGTTTTTGTAATAACTTAAAAAGTCATGTAGAAGACTGAATAAAAATCAAAGGACAATGCCTAAAATTACCCATGAGTATTCTGCCGAATTAAACTAACACTTACCAGCTATCTGCTAAACGATCTTTATAAAAGGCTAAATGTAATATTACTTGCACTGTTGATATTACAACTCTGCCGACTGAACTGATCGCTGAAAATTCAACAGTATTTTTTGCATATAAATATCCATTTAGATTCAACCATTATAAGTAAAAACGGGAACTAGTGTTCACACTAGCCAACTATTATGCAGATGGGCACTTCCAAATTGTTCCCGCTAAAACATTCTAAGTTATTAGAAATTCTTGTAAAGTTTCGGTAAGTATCTCTTAGTAGTTAAAATAGTTAAGCGGTCAATCGATAGCGACTGTTAATACACTGGGCTTCCGAAAACTCAGGGGAAGCAACCGCAAAGTTTGGCACGGAGCCACTGGCGAACAGTTCAAATTGTCTGTTGCCACTAACGCTTAGCTAGATGTTTCTGGACAGACGGAGTTAAGTCTTGTCCTTTGATTAAAGCCTTGAGGGATTATGAAACTGATGAAGCATTTGAGCTACGGAGTAAGTGGTGAAACGGTTTTTGCAAACGCTGTGGAACATGCGGTTCTCGAGATTCGATTTTCCTTTCGGGCGAATAGTTTTTCTTAGAATTTAAATCCGTTTATTGACCGTACCCGGTTATTAGCAATCAACTTGCTCCTATGTCATGGTTAGTGGTGTTCAAAGTTGCTTTAAGGCAATCACTTGCTTAATGCTTAATGCTTTATCTTTTGAGCTAGCTTTTTTAAATGCTTTATTAAAGCACGCTTAGGCATATCATGATGCCACTCACCGCGCTTGCTTTAAGTCAAGTGACTTAAAGCAAGCGCGGTGAGTGGCAGCATGCATGAGTGAGTTAAGGAACCCCAATCTACCAATATTAGCTTTGTCAGCTAATAAGTATTTATTAGATGTATTATTTCCAAATATTCCATTGCTTTGTCAGCACTCGTAATTATCTAGGACATGCGTCATATCTGATCAAGTCGTGGATGTACTACGTTAGCAATAAAGTTAGTATATAAGATCTAGATTTCATTATATCAATTTAATTACTGTTACGCTGTAACTCTGTCAGAATAAAGTTATTTTTTTAAATACTTCCGTTGTCGCTTACTTAATTGGCGCAGCCGGTAGGATCTCTGTAGTCAGTCTGCCGTGTATACAATTCTACGTGGAGCAGCCGACGTCCGTGTCTACGGTTTAGCAGAGATCGCCGAACAAATAAATTCATTGAGAAGCCACTTCGAGTTACGGAAGAGGACCAGCCACAGCAGTAATTCAGGGAGCATGAAGCAAGCTGCGGAATTGTGAGTAAATCTTTTTCACCTTCCTCTCAGCTCTTCCATTTATATCCCAACCTTGTAATAAGTCTATGTGTGTGTATTATTAGGGATTGGACAACGCCGTAATAATATTTGCATAGATTTTTAATTGTATTAATATTTTAGAGTAGTGATATATTAGTAACACTTTAGTGATGTGAAGGAAGTGTTACAAAGTGCAAAATTTAGTGAAATAGACGATACGACCCAAACAGTGACAATAGAAATTAGTATATGGACTATCTTCGAGTATGCGATCATTGTGATAGCAATAGTTATCTTTGTTATGTATAAATTTCAGTTTATAAACTTTTGTCGAAATTCTCCGAAACCGTCTGCGACACCTTCGGATAATTTCTGTCTTGGGGAGGGAGGAGTTAAGGAACACCAATCTACCAATGTTAGCTTTGTCAGCTTATAAGTATTTATTAGATGTATTATTTCCAAATATTCCATTGCTTTGTCAGCACTCGTAATTATCTAGGACATGCGTCATATCTGATCACGTCGTGGATGTACTACGTTAGCAATAAAGTTAGTATATAAGATCTAGATTTCATTATATCAATTTAATTACTGTTACGCTGTAACTCTGTCAGAATAAAGTTATTTTTTTAAATACTTCCGTTGTCGCTTACTTAATTAGTGCGATGTAAAAGCAATAAGCAAATAGCAACTTGTGAGAGCCATGACAGCATTTGCTTTATGTTTTGTGTATTAAGCACGGTGCTTTATTTTGCTATATGATATATTAACCACCACTAGTCATGGTACTTAAAGAAAACAGGCAAAAGATGGGTTTACATAGTCAGTTATACGTACACACCTTCCTAACCTATTGGGAAAACAGAAATCTCTACGCTTACTTTTTTGAACATGAGAAAAGTCTGTCATTGCTTGAGCGCCAGTCGGGAAAATCGATGACCAAACGAAAACATTGGCAGATTCAATAGATAAGATTAGTATTAGATACAGGCTTTCATGCGAAATTGGAGACTTAAGTAAGAGTCTTAAAAAATATCATGAAGTAGATGTAAAACTAATTTAAGTATTAATATGGACGTATTAGCCTTGTCAAAAACGTCATTTTTCCTAAAAGGTTATTCTGATAACTTCAGATTTTTCCTTATGTACCTTTGTTTTAGGCGTGCTAAAAGAAAATTGTATTCCCCAACGATACCTTCTGTGTTTCGAGAGCTACTTTACAAGTATTCTCAGTGAGTGGGCGGAGTGGCTCGAATATGGTTGTGTTTATGAAGTAACAGCGTGCTGAGGGGACGGTACACACTTTTGGCCTAACTCCAAATACGTTGTCTTAGGGAAACCGAACAAATATGGAGTAAGTGATAACTTTACTTACGTAAATACTGAACATAAGTTAGTATTAGGGAAGAATCAAAAATAGGCGAGTAAATCAATGTTCATAGGCCTGGTTTTTCACCACCACCACCGTTTTTTTACCCGAGTGCGGCGAAGCCCAAAAGGAGAGTTATGTGTTTGGCGTGTTTGTATGTATGTTTGTATGTATGTATGTCCTTTTCTTTGTTCCCTCATAACTCCTAAACTCCGGATGAAGGGTTTTGAATAAAATATACGTCGTTCGATTCGTCTTGATCGCGCGAGTGTCACTGGTTACATTTAAATTAAAAAACAAAGAAATTTGCGGATTTTGGGGGTCAAATCGCGGATTTAAAAAAAAAATCCTTTTCCATCGAGTAGGGTATCAAAATGAAGGGCTGTGTATATTTGAATATTAAATTATGAAATGAAAATAGAATGGACCCCGCCTGCTTCCAAGTTTTGTTTAATTTAAAATGTGCTTGTTTTTGCTTTTCTGCTTTTTCAGTCGGATTTTTTAGTTTCTTAACTACTTTTTTTTATTTGTTTTGTAGTTTGGGAAATCATCAAAAGTCTCCTCCCGCTCTGGGCAGAGCGGTAGGGAGTGTCATACTTCTACTGACTAAAACCACTCTTTTTCCTTCTTAGCCCTTTGTGTCGAGGCCACGGTATCTCTTTCGAACATCGGTGGTTTCACCAACTACGATTAAAAGTTCCCGTTAACTTTTTTTTCTGGTAATTCGATACGAATTCTGTGGTGTCTCGGACATCGTGAAATGGGTCCATTGTGATATTATTTAAATAAATTCAACAAAATCGACATAATGTAAAGTAATCGACATCTGGATAACCTTTTAATAGTTTACTATTCTGTTAGTTTATCTGTATGTAAAATTAATTATATAAATATCCCCATCCGATCACAAACATTTTTGACTACGTATCAAACAACAGCAACTAGTGACGCAATTTGACGACACGGTTGGCGCAGTGGCTCAGGCAATGGACTGCTGCGCTGCATGTCGCGGGTTCGATCCCCGTACGGAACAAATATTTGTATGATCTACAGATAGTTGTTCCGGGTCTGGGTATTTGTGTTTGTGAGTTTAAATGTTTGTGTATGCACCCACGATACAGGAGAAATTCCTAGTGTGGGGCAACGTTTTTTTTTTAATAATTTTTCTTTAATCGACAAACAAAAATAACATGTTGTTCATAATAAAATAAACACAACCCGACTAAATGCAACAAAAACTTACTCAAGACGTAAAGCCAAACTAAACCCAACAATGTGGGATATTAGATAACACGTCTGTTTTAGACAATATGTAACAAGATCAAGTTCCCAACTCACAAGTTTCTCGATAACACATGATTGATTATGACTTCATGAATGGTCGAATTTACAAGTTTTGTCTGCTCGCAAGTCCAGGCCTGCCATTGTGTATGAAGTTTGCGGTTTAGAACATTTTAACAATGAAGTTTCAATTTATTGATGCATGAGCTTTGATTCTCTGGACGCGTAATTTGTGATTGATTTTTTCTATCAGGAACCTCTTTTTGATTTGTGGCCGGTTGATGGCAATAGAATCGCCCTCTATTACATCATAACTGGCGAAATGTGGGAGTACTATTTGGTATACCTCTTTTTTTTTGCGGTCGGTAATCATCAAATAACCCCTCCCGCTCTGGGCTGAACGAAACGGAGTTTCAGACTTCTACTAACTAAAAACCACCGATGTTCCTTCTTAGCCCTTTATGTCGAGGCCGCGGTTTGGGATTTTATTTTCAATTTATTGCACTGACTATACTTCGAACAGGCAATGAAAGGTAAAGATTTAACAGGTCTGAATATTAATTTAATTATTTTATTTTTAATTTCTAATTTTTTATTTAATCTAAGGTTTGTGGTTCATTCTCCACAAAACGGCTGCAACTTTAACAATATAAAGTTTATTGATAGCTGAACCTTTAGCAATACTTACTTTACGATCTCGCAAGCTCGTAAACTCGATACAATAGGCTGAATGACCCGCACGTAACAAAGTTGACACCTTCACATCCATTATTAAAATCTTATTAACCTCGACAGTTTGATGATACAGGACAAAGACCGCTCTGAAATAAAAATTATCTCATCTTTTGCAGATGAAAACAATTCCATTCAGGCACTGCTCAAAGCAAAAATGTTTCGGAAACCCGAAACTTGATGAATTCGCGCTTGCACAAACTGGAAACAATATTCCGTGAAATACGTGGAATTTTCGCTGTGCGTAAAGGAAATAAATGCTTGGAAGTGGTTGTACATTAGTATAGTAGGTATACGTACGTATATTATTATACGTCTACGTTTTGCAAGTCTAATTTAATTACTGATAATACCCGACGTACACTACTGCTCGCGTTCTAAAGCATCAGTAATTTGTTTTACTTTATAAAATGTAAATAAAAATACGAATAAAATGTTGACCTGAGAAGGGAATACGAAATAAATGTATTAGAAAGAAAGAAAGAAAGAAAGAAAATGCATTTATTTGGCACATGCCCCAAGTACACACAATGTAAAAAGTATATAAAAAAAAGGAAGATAGAAATAAACAGATCGTGCCACTGTGTGCCTCACGGCTGCGCCAAAAAGGTCCAATTCAGCAAAATGCCGGTCAACTATTGCCCGACGCTGGTTTTCAACTGAACCTGACTTAGAGTGGTTACGGATGTAAAACAGTTTTATATGTTGTGTCAATGTTTGTCGTGAATATGTACTTAAATATTAAGTGCTGCGGCTTATGCATTAGTGTTAGTCACCATCACCATTACGGGGCCAAATCCATAGGCGACCAAGATGTGCCTAGGAATAGTAGAATAAGCGGTAAGAAATTTTTCATCAGCAAATCATTAAATCAGCAATCCCTGTTGGGATGGAAGTACCGACAACTTTGTACTGGCACAAAAATAATTTGTTTGGCCTTTAAGTAGATATTTTTTGCAGGGCAATCGGTGCTTCAATAATCCGATAGATTTCAACACACCTATAGTGTTAATTGTTTACCTGTCAAAGGTATTATAATCTTTTATTCTCATACTTAACAACTTATTCAAATACAACCATTACATGTTACACAATGGGCCATTGAGAGTTTGTGTTCCTGAAAACAATGGCCATATAAGCGTATTACATCATCAAGTTAAGAAAGGCCTTTCAGGAATATGATTTTGTTTGTACTTCTTATCGTAAGTGAGATCCCGAGAATAAAAGATCGTGGGGTAAGGTCTAAAAATCGGGCCAAGATTTTATTTTACCCGACATTGCAAAGTATTCAAATGCGTTGTGTATACAGAGTTTCTCTTAGAAATTGCATCTCTCTGCTCAGATACATGCATACATAATCACGCCTGTTTCCATGAAATAGGCAGAATACACTTCTGCTTAATACTTAATGTTTTAAGTTTTATGTAATACAAGGCGAGCCCATACATCAAATAATCAGGCATTCAGACTACGAGTTGCTTCTGAGACATTCTAACACACAGGGTGTAAGATACAGCCCACCAAAGACTGATGGGGATAAGATAAAAAAAGTAAAAACTTTTTTTCAGTTGAGTCAATTGAGCAGTGGTCCTCGACTTACGAACAGTAAAACGTGGGTTCGAACCCAGGCAGGCGCATCACTCTATGGAATTTATTTCATCACCACTGCTCTCAAAACGGTAAAGGAAAACTGTCTTAGAACCAAAAAAGATCGAAGTCATCTGACATCTAACAACCCGCACTGGGGCCGCGTGGTGTATAGCCCATCCCTCTCCTAGAGAGGAGGCCTGAGTCCCTGCAGTGGGAACATTATAGGTTGATGATCATGATATGACAATAATTTTAACAAACCAGTCAACATCCTTTCCTTTTTTTTGAGGTTGGGTCGTAGTGAATTGTTTATGGTTTCTGAGTACAGTCTGTAATATTAGGAACGGCCTAACTGAGGACCTTGCAAAGTGCATAGAAGTCGGATGTCGGAAAGCGGATGGGTTTTTTTGACAAGACCTTTAGTACGGCTTCTAGACGCAGCATAGAGATGGCTGGTACAAGAAATTATTTCATGTACGTTATGGAAATGCAATGATTTGTTTATTTCCTCATACGCCATATATCGTTACTGTGGCAAAACTGAAGAACAGCTGACTTCAAGCGTCATTTGCTTATAGTATTTCGAGGTCCATTGTAGGTTTTTATTCAGTGTTGCGCACAGAGAATGTAAAATGAAATTTTACATATTGAAAATAAAGAAATAGTTGCTAAAAATATTTTATGAGAAAAAATCTTCTGAAATACGATTTAAAATAAGAAGTTGAATGCATGCTAATTTGCGGAAAACTGACCCTTATATCCTGTATAAAAATTGTTATTCTTTTCTTTTGGTTTCGCCCTTCCAGCAAAACGAACCCCATGAAGGCCATGAGATTTTTTTAATATTATTTTTCTACTGGAATAACTATATTTTATACTTTTCGTTTAATTATATATTTAATAGTAAATGATTATAATTAGCAATAGTATGGCCGGCTACTGGACCAATGTCTGTGGCAGTCGGTGAAGAGTTGACATGTATAAATTTTACAACGTCGCCGGAGCGGCCGCTCCTTTGGCTACTTCGAGTGCTTTTCACTAAGTATTGTATAATAGTCAAACATTTACTGTTCAGTTTAGTTTAGGGTATAGAATTTAAATCAAATAGTCAACCATTTACTTTCAAATATGCTTTCAAACAAACAATTCCTTTACAATTAATTTTTGAGTAAGTAGTAAAAAATAAAAATAAATCTGCCTGCACATTACATTATTTGATTGTATTGACTGTTGTACTGGACTGTATTGGTTCTAGTAAAAGGATTAGTAAATCCCAGTAAAAGTCCGTAACTAATAGAATCAGGAAATAGCCGTGCTTCGTACCTTTTGCTCTTAGCGGTCACCGTGTGTCCGAGTTTTGGATAGCGAAGTTCATTACTATGCATTAGACATGACACCGTTCGCTGTGGCGACGTGCTGTTACACCGAGCTTCAGTTTTTTACCTTGATACTACGATTCTGCTGTTATGCGATATTTCTGATAGGTTTTCTCCCAGAATAGATTCAGTATTAGAGATTTTGAAATGTGCAGATACTAACTCATCGACCCCACAGTCAAACCATTGCAACGGTTTTGTGGGGCTTAGCTTATAAATTACTACCCCTTCTGGAAAAAAGATAATAAATAATAAAAAATAAACAAGGGTGCTGTTTTACAATCCCAATCGGTTATTTTTTAGGACGTCAATGTCGATTTTTTATTCATAAGTTCTACTTTCCCGAATCTTCGAGTGAAACCAATTATTAAGGCACTGATTCAAACTAGGTTTCTTTTCCTAGTTCTTCGAACAACAAACATACTTTTAAACCAATGATATATTAAAACTATAGATACGTTGTCCGCCCTCAAAAATGACAACATGAAATGAAGCCAATTGGCCACATCGCGCTTAGTTACGCACCAACCTCTCGCGCGATACTACGTTTGTTCTTAATTTAAATCATGTGTGTAAACCTGTGCAAAACATAAAGAAAACAGGCATCAACAGGCATCCCGCTGTACGGTGTCATATTTTCTTTCCCTTTCTTTACGCGTATAAGTTGTTACCTATCTAATATTATCGCCGTTTTTAAGCGCCGCGATGTTAGTTCATGACGTGTCTATATATAATACGTCAATGTTTTAAACATCGTCTTTCTGCCCGTGTTACTTTGGAGTCAACAAGAGATGTTTTTTTCTTCCATTTTCAAAATAAAAATAAAATTCCATTTTCCCTTTTCAGCCTTATGTGTACGTTTTGCGAGTATTTTCCTTATACCTACAAACAACCGCAAACAGACCTCCGATATCAAACATAAATAATATTAAACATAGCAAACACAAACACAACTCCAAGATACATACCACGTACGTCACGTCCACACAATACGGCTCACGACGTACCTATCCACTAATATGTCACCGGGCGGGCACGTATACCGGAACCAGAAGTTATCCCGCATCACGACCACTTCCGGCGACGGACCGTGCGCTTCCTGTTATTCAAATGGATGAGCACTTTGAGCATTGCCAGTGTGAAGACCAGCGATAAATCAATTCGATCGGCTCATCATTTTCTGTGTTACGTCTGATTTCTAGCAGTAAATAAATATAACCTTGAAATAATTTTAATAAAAAATTGATAACAATAAGTAGCGAACCAATGGATTTATGAAAAAATGTTTTTAATATATTTCGAAAATGCAGTTTTCGAAGTATTATAAAAGATCCATAAAGTATTGATCGACATTTTAAGGAAGGAACGAACATTTCATGTTATAACTTCACTTCAATCATCTTCATGGCCCGAGGGTCATTGAAGACAAAGGTGGTGTAAACCCTACCTACCTGGTCTGGAGGTGATTGAAGTGATTGAAGTATATAATATTCAGTTCATTCATGAGCACAACGTTTTGAGTGCGTCACATTGAGACGCACACTTTTTTTTGGAGTGTGGAAATTTATCAAAATATGACTCCTCCCGGTCTGGGCGGTAAGGAGTGTCCGACTTCTACTGACTAAAAACCACCTATGTTCCAACTTAGTCCTTTGTGTCCTATGTTCCAACTTAGTCTTTCGAACAACCCGCAGCCCCGACAGATTGAGAAATAAATATTGTTTCCCAGCAATATTTTTTGCATCGAGTTACTGAATTTGAGTTACGGAGAGCTTGGTTGCCGGCTTTGTAAAGGGTCCGTTTGCACCTTATTATACTATAGACACTTAGCAAAACCAATCAACAAAAACCTATCAACTGCACCTGCTTAAAAAACAAACCTCATAGGTAGTCGAATTGATAAAACAGACTTCCTTATTCTCCAAGATCAATTCAAAAGGATTTAATCACCTATTCATGCCATAAAATCCTTTAACAAACAATGGAGAAGATTTATCTCTAATTAATTATATCTAATACAGGCACAGTACAATGTTTGGTGACACATGGCAACATGTAAGTGAAGGCATGCATACTAATATCCTAACTTGTGACTTGTGTACCTTCGATTTCGCAAGGCAGCCATATTGGCATGTGTGACGATAAGTTTGAACGGGTTTAGAACAACTTTTGATGGTATATCCGTAAAGTTAAGAGGTTCTCTACATAATGTTCGGTTCGGTATATTAAATTCGGCATGATTTGTAGATTATAAAACAACAAAACCAATCCGAAGCAATTAGTACACTCGATGCGTAGTGTTTGAAAAACTGTTTGGCAGCCACCATCGTTGAATCATGTTCGGGTTCGACCGAAGCGAAATTATGAATCTTTGTTTGGATGTAGACCACGTAATAATAGAGTTGAAAGTTGGTAATTGTTCTTTAGAAAGTATAAACAAGATTTATTTTATTATAAATAAGATATATTTTAGGTCCCACGAACAATAGAAATAATTATTTTTAATTAGCTAAAATCTAATTATGTCCTCAGTTCGATGTTTGGTGAAGCCTAGCAACATGAGAGTGAAAGTATGCATACTAATATTCTAACTTGTGTACCTTTAATTTTGCAAGACAAAATTGACATTATGACGATAAGTTGGAACGGGTACACGGAGAACAAACATCTGTGATATTCGTAAAGTGAAGAGGTGATAAACACAAATGTTCGGGTCGCAATTTTCGGTACAGCCAGAGCCAAAGCTAAGCAAAACCTATTATTGTGATGAACCGAGCCGAATGAAAGCTGAATATGCATGTGATTGCTGTGGACCAGCTATGTTGTTCAACAAACAGAAATAAAGAAAAAAGATTTCTGTGACACGTAACATAAAAAAGAGTAAGTGACGATAGAATAAATGCAGTTCGTTCTGCCAAATCGAAAATGCCGAATCGAACATGTGCGTAGTGTGTAGCATCCCTAATACGAATACAAATGGAGCATATTGTGAAGTTTATTCATAAATTGTTTAGAAGGGTTATTTGCCAAACATGGTTGGAATGGCGTTACTTGTTTGTTACGAAAGGAGTTTAAAGCGAGATCTAACAATTTTTTTGCAGAAGATGCCCTTAAAAAAAACAAAGGGGAGGAAAAAGAGTATTTAGGGATCGCAGCAGGATACCGCGGCCTCGGATACAAAAGGGCTATGAAGGAACAAGGATAATTTTATTCAGTAAAAGTCTGACACTCCCTACACTCCGCCCAGAGCGGGGTGGAGTCATTTGATGATTTCACACTCTCCAAAAAAAAAGCAGATGGTGTTCTGTAGTTTCGGCCTACGCTCTTAAAAACCATTACCAAATTCTTTATCAATCATGTTTTACCCAATTGTATTAAATGATCACCTAGCCATTTTATCGAATGGTCATGAATAATTTAGATGGATCGTATCCATGAAAAACTTTTCAAAATAAGGTATCCGTAATGTATAATCGTATTCCTAACAACCCTGTCTGTGGCAGCCTCATTACTCTAGTGGCAGTGCAGGCAGTGCAGTGCAGTGCATACCTATCGAATCTGAGGTCCCCGGCTCCTCTCGCAGGTCGTACAAAGTGTAGATAGGTTTTTTAGTCAGAAATTTCTCAGTAACAGTCACAAAGTCTGGATTTATGCACGGTTGATGGCAATAGGCTCGCCTCCTATTCATCATCATCATCAACAACGGCCTATTAATGTTCCCACTGCCTCCTCTCTTTTTTGAGAGGGAATGGGCTATAATCTACCACGCGGGCCCAGTGCGGATTGGTAGATGTCACATGTCTTTGAGTTTTTTAGTTCTAAGACATACCGGTTTCCTCACGATGTTTTCCTTCACCGTTTTAAGAGCAGCGGTGATGAAATAATTTACACAAAGTAATGTGCCTGCCTGGGTTCGAACCCATGCCCTACGGCCTCCTATTACAGGGGACTTAAACATACATCACAGGCGTGATGTTATGTATGTCATGTAACAACCCTGTATTGTATGAAATGCATTGGATGTGTAGTATGACTACCACAGTATACTGTATCTACTTAGTAAAACACTACCAAGTAAATTAATCAAAATATGCCTACATGGGTATTTATATAGAGCATGGAGAAAAATGGAGAAGTACCGGCAAGAAACTCCATGATTACTCTTTAAATACATAACAACAGAACATGACCACTAAAAGAACCTATAAAGAGACTCAAATAAAATAATTACATAGACTTAGAGCATGTAAAACAAGACCCGCATACTGTGGTGCTAAGCATAATAACGGCGAAAATTTCATTAAAAACACAGCATTAATTTTTTTAGTGACGAGAGCGACTGCAGTTATAAAAACCGGCCAAGTGCGAGTCAGACTCGCCCATGAAGGGTTCCGTAGCAGCAAGTAACATAATGTTAACATAATTTTTATAATTGAGTTGATTGAATGAACGGTAAATTGCGATTTACGATTTATGACGTATTAAAAAAAAAATACTTACTAGATCTCGTTTAAACCAATTTTGGTTGGTAGTTTTTGTTGAGATCTACATTATATATTTTTTTTAGAATTGTCACTCTCTTACTTTAAAAGTTAGAGGAGGGGGGGACACACATTTTACCACTTTGGATGTGTCTATCTTTGAAACGATTGACTTTGAGAAAAAATGATTTTAAAAACCTCAATGTCATTTTTGAAGACCTATCCATAGATACCCCTCATGTGTAGGTTTGATGAAAATAAGTTTTTTTAGTTTCAATTCCATGTATGGAGAGCCCCTTCTTTATCTTATATTTTTTTTATTTTTATATAAAAATCAAAAAGCGGTTTACAGAATACATCTACCTGCCAAATTTCAACTGTGTAATCCTTAAAGCCTCGGAATAAAATGGCTGTGACAGACAGACAGACATACAGACAGACATGACGAATCTATAAGGGTTCCGTTTTTTGCCATTTGGCTACGGAACCCTAAATGCTGTTTAGTACTCCTCTGAAACACTACGCTGAGATTATATTTTTGTCAAGCAAATATCTTCAACAAGCTCGTATATAAATTTTCTGCAGTATTATCATTCATATTCTAGCATCTCAGTTATGTCATATTAAAATTTTATGTGAGATACCTCTCTATCTGTTTCTGCAGATAGATCTAGGTATCTTTTTACAGCATTCATGTGAAGGTCTCTAAGGTATGATATAAAATAATGATCTAAACAACTACTGGGATCACCTATGTTGTAACATAGTAAATATCCCGTTTTCAGTATTAATAATAGTAGGTATGTTGTAACACTCATCATCTAACTAACCCTTGCAAAAATCATAATTAAAAGTTATTTTTCAAATTAGGCTGTTAGTCAGCACTTTACGAACATCAAAAATTAGTTAACTTTACTTTTAGAAGAGACAGTCCCCCAAAACGCCCACCCTTCGACACTTCCTAGTGTTTTAGCTGGAAAGAAGAAATGGCGGCTCCCCAGAAGCACATCTGTCTGTTAGGTTAAAAGAACCAGACTCGATATAATAGTAAGGTGTAAGATAAATTAAGATTTACTACAGACACAAATCAATAATAAAAAAAAGTATATATTATAAACAATGTAAAAATAAAAAATATCAGTAAACTAATTTTGGAGAAAGAACATAAAATTAAATAACAAACATTGTTTAACGTTCAACTCAGCGACCAACTATTCTTATCATCTGCATAGTCTACACATCTACACTAATATTATAAAGAGAAAAGATTTGTTTGTTTGTAACGAATAGGCTCCGAAACTACAGGACCGATTTGAAAAATTCTTGCACCATTGGGAAGCTATACTATCCCCGGGTGACATAGGCTACTTTTTATCCCTGTATTCTCACGGGAACGGGAACTACGCTGGTGAACCGCATGACGTCCGCTAGTCGTTAATACAATAGTAAGCTTTTAAAGAAAGATCAGATTTTCAGATTTTTTTTTTTTTTCTAGAAAAGAAAACGGCCAATTTGTTATAAAATGTTATACTAAGTCCTAGGAATAACTGACTGTATTTACCCAATACCTATGTCGAGGTGTGCTTACAGTCTAACCGGATGCAGCTGAATACAAGTATTTTATAAGGAGCGACTGCGTATCTAACCTCCACAACCTTGTACGTACTGCGTAAGAGTCTTACTCGAAGTGGACTCACGAGATTAGTCGTTTTTTTTATAGTTTTAAGTTTTTTTTTATGGGACAAGCCCGCCACACTACTCCCAAACCACTGTAACTTCTGTAAGCCAGAATCAACAGTGGCGACCACAAGAGCCGAGACAATTAAGCTCGACGAAGTCCCAGAAAAACGATTTAACTGTCTTGGATCCCGCGACGAAATTAATCAGAAAAGAATAGCGGAGGAGTAGGAAAAACATAATTTCCACTTCCCTCCACATCAGCTGGAGACAGAACAGAACAAGGCCAACAGGCATGCAGAGACGTATACAACTGGGATAAGCCCAGTTGCCTGGCACCACGGATATTATTTGTCATAGTTTTAAATTGGGTCCAGTTGCAATCGGGTCCATTTAACTAAAAAGACTGGTTGTCAGACTTCAGACTGAAAGGGTCACTCAGACAAGACCACTGACTACATAAGACGATTGTCAAAAATCTGCGAATGGCAGCCAAGACGTGTTTGGCCGAGGCATGAAAGTACTCGGTATGTATTGAGTGGGCACCCTTCCACAGGTACATTCGCAAGCGCGGCTTAATCTGAAGATTGATTTGAGACCCTGTTATTATTTGGCCATGAGCTCCTATATCTTCTTTATATTTATCTAGCTGTTGCCAGCGGCTTTACCCGCTACAACTCGAAAATTATCCCACGGGAAGATACAATCGGGATAAAAACTATCCTATGTGTTAATCCAGGTTATAAACTATCTGTGTACCAAATTTTATCCAAATACGATCAGTAGTTTTTGCGTGAAGAAGTAACAAACATACACACTCACACACTCACAAACTTTCGCCTTTATGACGCCTGACGACACGGTTGGCGCAGTGGTTGAGCGATTGACTGCTGCGCAGCATGTCGCGGGTTCGATTCCCGCACGGAACAAATATTTGTACGACCTACAAGTATTTGTTCCGAGTCTGGGTGTTTTTCTATCTATAATATGTTTGTATTTACAAAAAAAAAAATGTATATAAGTAGTTTAACAGCCATCTCGTTACCATAACACAAGCATTAGGTTGCTTAGCTTGGGACTAGATGGCGTTGTGTGAAATGTCCAAGGATATTTATTATTTATATTTATTTATAATATTAGTGTGAAGTGTGATAGTGTGCTATGTACTAGCTGATGCTAGCGGCTTCACCTGCTACAACACGAAAATTATCCCACGGGAAAATAAAATTCGGATAAAAACTATCCTATGTGTTAATCTAGGTTGTCAGCTAACTGCATAGCAAATTTTATTGAAATCGCTCCAGCCATTTAGACGTGAAGAAGTAACAAACATACACACTCACAAACTTTCGCCTTTATATTATTAGTGTGATGTGATAATTATATAAAGTGTGATTCTACTGTACGTGTACACTGAACTCCTCCTAAACGGCTGGACCGATTTGGTTGAAACTTTTTGGGGATATTTCAACGGGTTCTTGGATGGTTTTAATACACAATTGTACCCGGCAGGTAGCGCTGCTGTCCAGGTAGGACAACGTCTGCCAGGTTCGCTAGTTAATTATAAATAAGGCCTGCATAATGTGTTAACTATGTAAAATATAATTCGCTCTGATTCGTATCCAATACTGTTATCCATGCACATCCTGTAGATTATCATGGTTCACATAGCCTATGTTAAAAGTTAACGGTCTTTGAATGTACCTCAAAAACAGCTCTCATTTAATCTTAGAAATCTCAACCTTATGTAGAAGCCACAAGCTGTATTATCCATAAACAGCCAGTACAATATTATCATTACGTGTTTTTGACGGTTGCTATTGTGGCACAGTGAAGATAAAAAAGTCGTTTAAACCTGTAAATATTATGTCCCACATTAGGGTAAACCAAATGGTTCGACATTTGTTCGCCATGTCGTTTTGCCGGTACTGCAAAGCCGGATTTGTACATGATAAATTGTTTATCCTAATCCTAAATCTTTACATAGTATAAAACAAAGACGCTCCCGCTATTTGTACGCTTAGAACTTAAACTACGCAACGGATTTTAATACAGTTTTCAGTATTAGATAGAGTGATTCAAGAATAAGGTTTAAATGTAATATTATATTGCACCTGTGCGAAGCCGGGGCGGGAAGCTATTAATGTGAAAGTAAGTTTGTTTGTTACATTATCTCTACTAAACCACTGAACCGATCATCCTGAAATTTTATACACCTTGTCAGGTGTATAAAAACGGGCACAGGGCACCTTTCATTTCGAAAAAAGTACTGTTATTGAGAAAAACAATAATAACTTCGAATTATAGTTTATTTTTTAAATAATTTCACGATGACGAAGTGCCGGAGCTCAGCTAGTTTCTTCATAACTACAGGTCCAGGTAACTACAGGTACTCAGTACTCCATTAAATTAAGCCGAAGTCGGTCAAAACATAGCTTTGGTTCACGTTCGAAAGACGCTAATGTATTATATAAAACAACATTGCGGTTCTTAAGCTTCTACACACGCCTGCTAAGTCTCAGTCAGAGGCTCTTACTCTACTAATTCGTACGAAAAGGACGGATTAGATTTACTCAAGAGCCAAGAACACGTGTTATATTTCTTATCATTTATCAAATGTAAAAGCGGGATAGTATTACTTTTGATGAAGAGGAAAATAGACGACATTCAGTTAAAAAATAATCCTTTTGGAATTAATAATTTGATTATGAATATTGAAACAATTGTCTGTGGAGTCTGCATTCGTTTAATTTCAATCAACGATTGTTTTTTTAATAATATCTGTCAAGTCGGGACATGTATGTGAAGTTTGGGATAAAGTACCTACTCATCCTACTCGTAGTTTTTTATTTATTTACTAGCTGTTGTCAGCGACTTCACCCGCTACAACTCGAAAATTATCCCACGGGAAGATAAAATCGTAATGAAAACTATCATAAGTGTTAATCCAGGTTATGTCTGTACCAAATTTTATCTAAATCCGTTCGGTACTTTTTACGTGAAGAAGTAACAAACATACACACTCACACACTCACAAACTTTCGCCTTTATAATATTAGTGTGATTTTATTTATTTATCTTTATTCCACAATAGTAAGTAACTTATAAGCTAAGCCCCATAAAACCATTGCAATGGTTTAACTATGGGGTCGATGAGTCTCTCGGGATACTTAAGCTGAATATTATTTAAACTTACACTTAAATATAACAGAGAGACTTTCGCCCTGCAGTGGGATACAGGCTAACAGTATCAGTGCATATACACTTATATAAAACTTTAAACATTAATAAATAATAATATAATTTGAATTTACCTACGTCTCAATCTATTTGTGTATGTTTCACTCCTTTTGTCTGCTGGCGGGCAGACTGTTAATAGGTATAGTATTCTCTTGTTTAATGCACCAAAGTAATTAGTGACTCTGGGTACATTGAATCTACCAGCTGCCATAGATCGTGTATTTGTATGTGAGTTAAATTGTTTGTGAATGCACTCACGATAGGTACAGGAGACATTTCGAGAGCAGGACAACGACTTAATAATAAAGTGGAGTTCTGAAATAGTCTTACCCTCACCTAGGATGGCAGGTTAGAGTAGTATACAAGGGGATGCTCTTAAATAGTAACTGATTGACTGAAACTGACTAGACTAAATGCTTGGTTTTTAATCTGGGGGCACGGCAGTGCCCCCGCTAAGTCGAGCAATAAAGCGGCACGGCCGTACCATCCTTTTCTCGAACCAGTTCAGGCCATTTTCGACCTTGCTTAGTTCTACATAATTACCAACAGTGGTAGTTTTCATAAAATGGTGATTGATTTTCAAGTGTAATTTAGTGTTAGACCGCCGTTTTGTGCCATGAAACCTCAAGAAACAATTATCTTCCGACCTTTATTTAGTTTATGAAGCTTTAGTGACAATTTAATGAGTTTTTAAGTATTAGCATTGTGGAGCTTGATTGAATCAGTTTTTATTTTCAGGTTAAAGTAAAATTATTTTAAAAAAACATAGACGAATTCATTACCTCCTTCTTTTGGAATCCGGTTAATAAATGCACTGTGTCCGCGTAGATTTCAGATTTTCTCATAATATCTACAAAACTTCGTACTCTTTTCTACCCCTTTTAGGGTAGAGTATATTAAGGTTTTATTATGTGTCTATGTTTTGGGTTTTGAATATTTGGTATAGTTCGATGACATTGGTGTTTTGTTTGAGTGACGTATAAAAATATATGAAAGTACAACATTCTTTGGGCTGTATTATTTATTATATACTGCATTTTTCTCCTCAACAATGGTTATGGGCCCAGACAACTCCAGGTAGATCCAGAGTACCTAACCAAGAGGAAAAAGTTATAAGAAATAATCAGCGGTACGAATATATTTTTTTGTGGTTGTGAAAGGTGAGTGAATTCACAATATATATACATGATGTCGACGGCGAATGTGCATATTGAATCACTTAGTAAGGACAACTACGATAGCTGGAAAGTACAGGCTGAGGCACTCCTTGTTAAGAATAATGCCTGGGAATACGTTGACGGCAGTAAGCTGAAGCCGGCGGAACCTGATCTAGCGAAGAATTGGGAGGCAGGTGACGTGAAAGCCAGAGCAGATTTGATTTTAGCCATAAGTCCAAGTGAAATTAGACACGTAAGAGGGTGTTCTACGTCACGCGAGCTATGGCTAAAATTGGACTCAATTTACGCCTCAAAAGGACCTGCCAAGAAGGCCACCTACTTGAAACGCTTAACTTTACATAGGATGACTGAAGGTAGCGATGTCCGGAAACATATAGAAGATTTTTTTGATGCTGTGGATAAATTAAATGACATGGGTGTACAAATACATAAAGATCTGTTATCCATAATGTTATTGTATAATTTACCACTGGAGTATGAAAATTTTCGTTGTTCTATAGAGTCCAGGGATGAGTTACCAGAGCCAGAAGCGTTAAAAGTAAAAATTTTTGAAGAAAATATATCAAGGCACCAGGGTACTATAGAGGAAGCTTCGATTACAATCAAGAAGACTAATAAAAAAGTTATAGATACTGGAAAGAAAACCTTTAAATTCAAATGTTTTAAATGCCACCAACTTGGTCATAAAGCATCGAGTTGCACAGTGAAGAAGAAAGAATCGGAAAATGTTTCACGATGTGTGAGAGATGACGTGGCAGTAGCTGTTGGTGATACTAGTTTTATGTCTTTTAATTGTATTGCAGATAAGGCGACGAGTAACGTTAACTGGATCATTGACAGTGGTAGCACATCACACTTGTGTAATGATGCGAGCAGGTTTGTAACATTAAAAACGCAAAAAGGGATATTGAATTTGGCAACTAACTCAAGTGCAGTTATTGCAGGTAAGGGTACGGTAAGATTGTCCACATGTAATAACCGGTCAACCAGGATCATAGCACTTCCAGACACGTTATATGTTCCTAATTTACGGAGTAATTTGTTATCTGTGGCTAAAATTGCCGATAAAGGTTTCAATGTTACTTTTAGTAAGGATTCATGCACTGTTACTGATCATGTTGGTAATGTTGTTTTGAAGTCGGAACGTAAGGGTAATTTATATTACGTAAGGGAAGTTAATGCTTTAGCTTCGATAGTGTCTGAAAGGGAAAGTATAGATGTTCGAGGTTGGCATGAAAGATTAGGACATCTGAATGTGAAGGATCTTACGAAACTTTTGAATCGTTCTGGCGTGAAAGTAAAAATGACAGATACGAAAATGAAAGAATTGTACAATTGTGATATTTGTGCGAAAGGAAAAATGACAAGTATGCCATTTTTAAAATCTAGTGGGCCTTGTAATGAGAAACTGCGAATCATTTATTCGGACGTTGTTGGACCGATGAAAACTGAGGCAGTAGGAGGTGCAAAATATTTTGTAACATTTATAGATGATTGTACAAGATGGTGTGAAGTTTATTTACTAAAAAGTAAAAGTAGTGTTTTAACTGTTTTTAAAATTTATAAAAACTTTGTTGAAAATTTGATAGATGAAGATTAAATATTTACAATCTGACAATGGTGGTGAATATTGTAACCGGGATTTTGATGAGTTTTTAAGAAAAGAAGGTATACAAAGAAGGTTGACTGTTCCTCGTACACCGCAGCAAAATGGTGTGGCAGAAAGGATGAACAGGACACTTGTAGAGATGGCTAGATGCATGCTGCTATCGTCTGGTTTGTCACAAGGTTTTTGGGCAGATGCTGTAGTAACGGCAAGTCATGTTCGAAACCGATGTCCATCTAGTAGTTTAGACGGCGGGATTCCTTTTGAAAAGTTCTTTGACGCACCTGTGAAGCTCAATTATATGCAAAAGTTTGGAGCCAAGGTGCACGTGCTAGACAAAGAACAAGGAAAGGACAAGTTTGCAGCAAGAAGTGTATCAGGAGTCTTTGTAGGATACCCGAGAGATGTAAAAGGTTACAGAATATGGATACCCGAGAGCAAAAAACTCATAGTAGCGAGAGATGTTAGGTTTCATGATGATGATTGTAATGTAAATGTTAAAAATAGCTTGGATTTTTTCTTAGAAGAAAAAGTTGAAGAAGTGAAGGTAAAACCGAAAACAGTCGAAATCGAATTACGTTCAGTTGAAAATAAACAAGATTCAGAGAATCAATCTGGTGTAGATTGTGAAGAGCTAATTATATTACCAAGAGTAATATCTACGGTGGAATCAAGTAACGACAATGATATTATAGGACCTGTGGAGGAACATGAAATCCCTCAACCAGCTAATACGACACTACGAAATGAATCGACGGATGAAAGAGAACAAACACGGATTTTTAAGCGAGCTCCTGGAAGACCAAAGATAGAGAGAGGAAATGTCGGTAGACCACGTAAGATTTATCGTATGGTTGAAGTTGAACAGGAACCTGAGGCTGAACAGGAAAACGAAACTGAAGGGGAAAATTACGTAGATTGTGAAGATTTTTCTGGTCAAGTAAGCTTGAAAGAAGCATTGAATGGTGCTGAAAAGTATAGCTGGGAACAGGCTATATTATCTGAAATTAAAAGTCTTTTGATTAATGATACCTGGATTCTGGTTAAGAAACCAAAAGACCGAGCTGTAGTGGGCTGTAGATATGTGTTAACGACAAAAATTAATACAGATAAGAGTGAGAAGAAAAAGGCCAGACTCGTTGCAAAAGGTTACAGTCAACGTTATGGAGTTGATTATCACGAGACTTTTTCCCCTGTCGCAAGACTTGAAACAGTCAGGACGCTGATTGCTCTTGCTGTTGAATTAGATATTATGGAAATACATCAATTAGATATAAACACAGCTTATTTAAATGGTCATCTGAATGAAGAGATTTATATGCAGGTGCCCGAGTTATTAAAAGAGATTTTAGAGAGGATTGTGGATTCTGAAAATAACGAAAACATTACAAATCGAGCGCATAAAATGTTGACTGATCTAAAATCAGGGGGCGATACGTGTCTTCTAAAGAAATCATTGTATGGCTTGAAACAAGCTGGCAGGCAATGGAACCTCAAACTGGACGAAAAGTTGAAGCAGATGAATTTTAAGGTGTCGAAAAATGAACACTGTTTTTACTTCAAAGAGTTCGGTGACAATGTAAAACTTTTTGTGGTTATATATGTCGATGACATTTTGGTCGCTTCCCAGAAAATAGGTTACATTGAAAACTTTAAAAAGGAACTGGCTGAAGAGTTCGAGTTAAAAGATTTTGGATCTGTCAAATACATGTTGGGAATTGACATTGTCAAAAGAGACAATGTCATAGAACTTTCCCAACAAAAATTTATTTCAGATTTGTTACAAAAGTTTAATATGGAAAATGCTAAAGAAAATATTAGCACGCCTATGGAGGTTGGACTTAAACTCGCAAAAGGTGAAGGCAATAGTGAAAAATTGCCTTATCGTGAATTAATAGGCAGTCTTATGTATTTATCCATTGGAACAAGACCCGACATCACAAACAGCGTTATAAAGCTAGCTCAATTTGCAGATTGTGCTACGGAGGCGCATTGGAAGTCGGCAAAAAGGGTGCTTAGATACTTAAAGCGGACTATTACTTACAAAATGGTGTTCAAGAAAACGGGTAAACCAATAATGGGCTATTGTGATGCCGACTGGGGCAATTGTGTGATGGACAGACGTTCATATACAGGTTATGCATTTGTTCTAGGGGGAGCGTGCATTTCCTGGAAGTCTCAGAAACAGAAATGTGTAGCGACGTCATCCTGTGAAGCAGAATATGTAAGTTTATGTGAGAGTATGAAAGAGGCAGTATACTTGAACAGCTTACTGACTGAGATTGGTTTGGTGCATTATTCGCGAGTGGTGTTACATGTGGATAATCAAGGGGCATTAGCACTTGCCAATGATCCAGTGCATCACAGTCGGTGTAAACATATTGACATCAAATTACATTTTATAAGGGATGTCTTAAACACTAATAAATATATTACGCTGAGATATCTGTCGACTGATAAGATGGCCGCAGATATATTAACCAAGGCACTGCCTAAGGCAAAGCATTTGCTATGATTGTTTATGTTAGGTATTTTGTCTTAGGTTTAGTATTTTAGAATTTTTATAAAGTCTAAATTAAAGGGGCGTATTAAGGTTTTATTATGTGTCTATGTTTTGGGTTTTGAATATTTGGTATAGTTCGATGACATTGGTGTTCTGTTTGAGTGACGTATAAAAATATATGAAAGTACAACATTCTTTGGGCTGTATTATTTATTATATACTGCATTTTTCTCCTCAACAGAGTACATAGGTACATTCTTCACATAAGACGGCACGATTGGTGCAGTGGCTGAGCAATTGAGTAGGTACTTCGCTGCGGGTAGCGGGTTTGATTCCCGCAAGGATCAAATATTTGTATACCGGTAGTTGTTCCGGGGTGTGTGTGTGTGAGTTTAAATGTATGTAAGCGCAACCCCGATACAGGAGAGAAATTCCTAGTGTGATGCAACGTTTTAAAAAAATAAATTGCTTCTCGAAAAAAAAAACAACGTTTCATTGTTTTAAGCTTACAATTTATTAAGGATTATCGACATATTTGTTATCATTGTCGACGTGATTTGTTTTCTATGGATGTTAAACAGTATCAGTGTTAACAGTCGGTCGGGTCCCGGATACGGAAATCGCTTTAGCCAAATTAATGTTTCAATTGATCGGTTTACGTATTCAATAAAAAAAGTTGCGCTGTTAAAACTGTTGAAATTTCAAATTGTAAATGTGAAAGTATTACTTTTTCTAAATATTTAAACTCTGTTAGCTTAGATTTAAATTTTTTATGCATGTTGTGGTCTCCTGTTAGTGAAGAAGTACACACACGTAGGTAATATTTTTGTCGTCCATTATTTACTTCGCATGATCTGTGTACACTTACAGTACCTACACCTTAAGCCTGGGTTGAAGATCCATAACATTTTTTTTTGTGACGCTTGTTTTCATTTAAAACTGACATAAATATTGCCAATATTACTTAATACTGACAGGCTCCGGAATTACGTGAATTTCAACAAATGTCAGTCAACAGGGTTCTAAACTATTTTCATTTCGTTGAAAATTTAATCATGTCCGATCGACTTCTCGGAATAAAATGAGGACTAGAAAGGCTTAGAATATTATGACGGGTTATATTATTACTTAGAATTCGCGTAACTTTAACATAAAAGGTGAATGTCTGACAGGGGTCTTGAATTAAAGGAATACCTCCGGATAAAATCCGGAGCAACTCGGTGCCAACAATATTGGATAAACATCATCAGCTTTAAGGATACAGATTCATTGATCTATTTATTTATATATCTATCTATATAAATAAAAAGAGAAGTCCTGACTGACTGACTGAATCATCAACGCCCAGCCCAAATCCTTGGACCTAGAAATGCGAAATTTTGCACCGAGGTTTCCTTTATAATGTAGAGGAGGAGTTAAAATGGGGTGAAAGTTTGTATGAAAAATTTTATTCCTTAAGTTAATATACTTAAATCTTGGCACAAATAAATTCTATAGTAAATTATAAAGTTTGTCACTTTAAATTTTCTTGAACTACCCCTTAAGGCGGGATAAAAAAGGGTGTCAAAGTTTGTATGAAAGAATTTTAACGCGCAGTTCGATTAACACGAAACTCAGTATTTATGCTTCAGAACAAAAATAAAGAATATCGTTTATCAGGGTTTTTCGAAAATCAACCCCTAACGGGTTAAAAAGGGATAGTAATTTATACAGGGGAGATTTTTATTTATTGTTATTTAATAAATACGTAATAATATATTACTTTCATAATGTAAAACTCTACTTAATGTTGGCTCGTTATTTATATATTACAAGTAAATAACACAGACTAGTCCGCGAGAACTGTTTGACCACATTCTAAACGTATATGTTGACTAAAACTATAATAGTATTTGTAATGTGATCGCCAAAACCTTTCATTTGATACCAAACATGTTATAATTATCACAATTTAATTATACAGCACGGTTAGTCTACTTTAGTTATTTTCACAGCGTTATGTCATACGGTATTCTGCTGTGGGGCAAAGCTGCTGATATTCTAAATATATTTGTTCTGCAGAAGCGAGCGGTTCGTGCAATTTATCAGCTGGGTGTCAGAGTTTCTCTTAGAGATTTTTTTAAGGAGATTGGTATCCTCACGGTTGCTTCTCAGTTCATCTTTGCCAACATTTTATAAATCAAACAAAAATATCCACCTGTACACTAAAAACAGTGATATTCACAACTTTTACACTAGAAATAAGCATAAACAACGCGCTCCTTTTCACCGGCTTCACAAAGTTCATAATTCGTTCGTCGGGCTTGGTATAACATTAAATAACAAACTGCCATCTTCTTTTCTAGACTTGCCATTTAATGCGTTTAAAGTCAAAGTAAAATCTAATCTTTTTAAAAGCTTACTATTCCATTAACGACTACTTAAATGATAAGAATAGTTGGTCGCTAAGTTGAACACAAGACAATGTTTGTTATTTATGTTCTTTCTCCAAGATTAGTTTACCGATATGTTATGTCTTTTTTTTATTATTATTATATACTTTTTTATACTTGCCTTACTATTGTATCGAGTCTGGTTCTTCTAACCAACCTAACAGACAGATGTGTTGCTGGGGAGTTTGTTCCGCTACTTCTTCTTTCCAGCAAAAACACTAGGAAGTGTCGAAGGAGGGGCGTTTTGGGGGACTGTCTCTTATAAATAAGTAAAGTAAAGTAAATTTTGAAGTTCGAAAAGTGCTGATTATCAGCCTACTTTAAATAAATGAGTTTTGATTTTGATTATTTGAGATGTTAGAATCTGACATTTAGTATCCGTTATATTTTTTAAAAGAAAATTTATATAGCCTATGTCACCCGGGCTATTCTTACAAATCTATTGACACCTCATTTATTAAAATATGTTTAGTGGATTAGGCGTTATGGTGGAATATACATATATTGCATACATGCATTCATACAAAGACTTCCAAAATCATTACCCTTCCTTTTGGCTTCGCCGTAGTTGAGTAAAAACAAGAACACACAAAAGCTACAGAACTTTATACTTCTCTTCGCCTTCTAAACTTATGAAGGAACCGGTTGTGAGTAATTAGAAATTATTATTAGATTTCTGTACTCTTAGCTAGTAACACTGCAGAGTTAATTCTAAAACTAGCTAGTTTAATATTACCCCTTTATGAAACGCCTCCAATTTAGTTTCACCCTTAAAGTCGTTAACTTTAATTCATAATAAATTCCTAATCTAACACATGATACCTATCCTCACCCAGACGCGTGACGCGCAAATATACCCGAATACGATATGTTGCGGTAGAATCCAATTTACTTCCTCGCATTCTTGAAATTTAATCTCGCACTTCGTAAAATAGTAACAGTAACACTTACATACCTATACGTAGACAGAAGTAGCTCCGTAATACTCACTGTTTCCAGAATATGTAGCAGACAATTTATTACACAAGGCTGTTAATAAGCTTAAAGATTTCTACCAATTTTTGCATGAAACTTTTTACATTGGACTCGATAACGTCACGAAATTAAAATATCTACCTCCATTTTTGTCAGTGAATAATTAAAAAATTCAAGACTTCATTGTAAACAAAAGAAAGATAATATTCCTAGAATACTTAAAAAAGATTTTCATCCCAAAGATAAGCTCCCTTTTTGACCAAAAACGTTGTTCAACGACCCGTGAAATTTCAGTTACCTAGCTGGCTACGAAAACGCAGAGATCCTTTGATTTCTTTCCACACGAACGGCTGGGAAAGAATGTTGAACCGCAGCATCATTTGTGAAAATGTCTTAAAGTTAAGAGAAATAAATAAAGCAGCCAGTAAGTAGGTAGCTTGAATCTTAAGGCTGTTGATGCGAACGTGATTCTGTTTATGTTAAGCTTTTTCGGTTCAAATGATAAAATCAATCGCTTTGATATTTGGCAAACATTTCACATGACTTGGTGGTTTCTGGTAAAGAAGTAGTGTCTTATAGAAAGTGAAAAAAAACGTTGTACAGTCACGATCACTTATATGTATACACATAGCAAATTTCAAAAGTAATTTTCTCGTGAAGTAACGGTTTTTACTTTGAGATAAAACCTTTTTAGTAATAATAGTGCTTCTAAAATCCCATGTTCGTAAATCGTTAATTAATATAGTAGGTGAAAGTTTCTTTTAAAGTTTACATATATCCGTCAGTCCGTACCACAGAATCCCTGGCTTCTAAGAACCGAGCATTAATTCCAGCAATCATAGTCAAGTACCTAAACTAATTACCGACATATTGTTTCAAATCACTTGAGTAGATTGCCCTTAGATTCAGGTTAACCGTTTCCTGGATTTGATACGTTACTAGTGAACCTATTACGGTAACTACTCGGAGGGTAGCGGGTAAGACTGGGGTAGGTCCGGTAACCGCAATCTAACCTCGAAACCCTTAATTGAGTTGGCAACAAGGGAGACATTTTGTATGATCTTAATCCTTTAAATGTGAACATGTGTGTATGCATATTGAAATCAGAGGTTGGTATGAAAGGTTAATGGCCTTTATTACTTTTTCACTTCTTCAGGTAACAACACCGCGATTTCATACAAGCACCTATTTAGATTTTTTTGAAGATAGTAAATAGGTGCTGATGCCGCCAAATCAGAATGCCTTTTCCAGAGACACTGGGTGGAGACAGATATTGGTCTGAATTAATAATTAAATTCTAAACACTTACAACATCTAGTTACAAACATTATAACCCTAACAAAACTGGACGATGTAGTCGAAAGTAAAGTATAATTAATTTATTAATTGCTTTCACAATATAGTAATAAACTGGGCCTAAGGCTAACAACAAAATATTCCTCTTTATTTATGGTATAATTATGTTTCTCCGTTTTTAGGCCTTGCTAAGCTCATCTTAAATTGGAATTTTGCCTGTATTGAAAGTTACAGACAATTAATGTTCTGTGTTTTGAATCCACAACCGACAGTACACAAGCTAATCACGTAGACACTGTGCCATATATAACAGTATCAGCATGATTATGATACCTAATTATCAGGTTCAAATTACCTAAATGTCAATTTACATGTTTTATAGTTTCTATTCATCGTGTTCTAAACTTATGTTTATTACATAAACGTAAATAAAGTTTAATCATAAGCAATATACATGGAACATGTACATGGAACTTTGTAACGACATACAGGTTTAATTTACGTAACATACGTTTGAACTATTAGATTAACTATATTGTGAAATTATCGATGGCAAGTTTATATACAGGGTGTAAATTAACCCTTCACACATACGTCAACCACGCATTTTGTACATCAACATCAAACTATGTACCCTTTTTTTTGGGGTGGGAAATCATCACATAACCCCTCCCGCTCTTGGGCTGAGTGAAAGGGAGTGCAGACTTCTACTGACTAAAAACCACCCGTGTTCTTTCTTAGCCCTATATGTCAAGGCTGCGGGATCTCTTACAACATTCCGCAACCCCGACGGGTAAACTAAGTACCCCTACGGCAAAATTTTTGCTGGGAAACTACTTTGGTTTTTGGGGTCAAAAATCACATTTTACGGTAAAACTTAATGTAGCACTCTTAAAACATTGTGCTAGTGGATGCTTTGAATAGTAAACGGGTCATGGAGGTAATTTAAGTAAAGTAATAACCTGAAAAGTAGTATTTACAAAAACAGCTGTGCAAAATTTGGAACTTTGACCCCCAATATCTCCGTAACTCGGAGGGTCTAGTTCCCAGGTATTGTCTAGAACCAAAAAAATATCGCAGTGGTAGGGAGTACAAGTGCCCTTCGTTTGCATTAAGGGTACTTTTACACCCTTTATAAATGATCATAGGCCTCTCATAAGTGTCGCCACATTGAGAGGTCCCGTGCGTCTCGCATCCAAATAAACATACATACAAATAGCAGAGGTAATAATATTACTTCATGAAACCTTAGATTTACTTGGGAAAGCATTGAGATTTATTTATTTAATGTACATTTCAGAGACTCGGGCCTCCACTCTAAGAGAGAGAGCGCAGTCAGTGGTGGCCAACTGTTGGCGGCCCGGACTTACGAACAGTAAGTCGTCGGTTCAATCCCAGGCAGGTGCATTACTTTGTGCAATTTATTTCAACACTGCTGCTTTCAAAACAGTGAAAGAAAACATCGTGAGGAAACCGAAAATTTCGAAGACATGTGACATCTACCAACTCGCACTTGGCCCGCGTAGTGGATTATAGACCATTCCTCTCCTAGAGAGGAGCCCTGAGTCCCTGCAGGGGGAACAATCTGATGATGATGAACGTAAGTGGGGCGAATATAAGTCAGCTGTAAATAGTTAACTTGAAATTGTCGGCGGCACATTTGGCTGAATACAGAGATATTACGACAAAGTGAGGAAAGATACATGATCATGATTTTCAAAGTAAAATAAAACAACAGTTTTGTTTTTTTTAAACGGCTACCACAACTGCTGCTGGTTTTATTTAAAAATAATCCTGTGTACTTATCTGCTGCACTGCGTCACTGCCGTTGATTCATATCAATAATACGCCAAAGAAATAGTTTAGTTTAGGTGTGAAATCAAAGGAAGTGCCAGAATTTTGCAGTCATTATCCTAACCTAACGAGCCAGACACGTCAAAATAGCATTGGTTGCGTTAGTTAGTAGTTATAAATTCTCTGTCAAACCTACATGTGTTACTAACATAGTTTTTAAGTTTTATGTTTACTAACAATCTATGGATTTTTTAAATCTGATATAAATGATAATGTAATGTATGTATGTATGTTAGTTCTTGACCACCCCTTACGGACTACTTGCGTTTAAACCCTGATTTCTCACTATTTAACTATGAAGCTCTAATTAAGCTATACTTATCGGTTTCGTAAACTCTACAATAATTGCTATACTTTTCAATTAGGTACTTCAATGTTCTATTTTTTAGGGTGGGGGGCTCTGTGCAGAGCAGTAGGGAGTGTCAGACTTCTACTGACTAACACCACCCATGTTCCTTCTTAGCCGTTTGTGTCGAAGCCCCGGTATCTCTTTCGGGACTTCTATGTACCTTGTTTTATGTTTGTTTTGTAAAAAACTAGCAATGTTCAATTTTAAAATCAGAGTTGTGATTTTTCTCCCATTTTCATCAGTCAATGGAGCATAAAAGCAATAATTTAATATTAAAATCATTTACTTGTAATGTTTAAAACACAACAATAACGATTACATAATAATACACTTAATAATAGACATCAAAACGACTCTAAAAGACGAATATAACACGAGTCAAGTGCGTCACTTTAGATTAGTTACCAACTTGACACTCATTCAACACTTTGTTGTGGATGTTAACACGCGATAGTGTTGCCGATAGGGAACACTGCTGTAAAAAAAGTTTTTTAGTTATTAGGGAAAGCGGATTTTCATTTGGATTTAATATATGTTTGTGTATATTGAATAAGTCATTATTATCATCATCATCAGCCTATCATATTTCCACTGCAGGGACTCAGGCCTCATCTCTAGGAGAGGGACCTATAATGGACTATAATCTACCACGCGTGCCCAGTGCGGTTTAGTAGATGTCATATGTCTTCGAAGTTTTACGTTCTAAGATTCTTCACGATGATTTCCTTCACAAAGTAATGCGCCTGGCTGGGTTCGAACCCACGTCTTACTGTTCGTAAGTCGGGCCACCACTGCTCTCCAAAATAAGTACTACAAATTAATTTAATTCGTCCAAATCCCGGCTGATTATAACGACTCGCGCACACAGTTAGACACAATACTTTAATTTATGATAATATATGTGTAATTCTGTACCATATTATTTTCTCAACAAAACAATCCATAGTGAATGAAATAAAGATAAGAACATTTATTGTTGTACACTTTTTTAAAGGCGAAAAAAAAAACAAACAAAAAGCTCTCCCTGCATTTTATATTAAACATTTATTTAAACTCAATGACAGTTTACTCTTAATCCACTATGCAAATAAATACAAAAAAAAAATCCTTGGATTTTATCAATCTTTTTGCAGCTAGCGCATTCCGAAAAGAAGGGTATCCTGGTTTTTCTGATGATAACAAAACATCACGGATATAATTCGCGAAAGATTAGACTGGCTGCTACTGAACCCAATGACATTTTACCCGGTTTGGGAATCGAAACCGAGACGTCAAGCTCAGCGGTGTCAATTGCTACCAGCAGACCAACGAGGCAGTTATTTTGTCTTTTTTTTTTTAAAACGTTGCCCCACACTTGGAATTTCTCCTGTATAGTGGGTGCGTTCACAATCATTTAAACCCACATACACAAATACCCAGACCCGGAACAACTGTCTGTAGGTCATACAAATATTTGTTCCGTGCGGGAATCGAACCCGCGACATGCAGCGCAGCAGTCCATTGCTTGAGCCACTGCGCCAACCGTGCCGTCAAAGTTATTGTTTAAAATGTTTCCTTAGACCTGTGTATTTTTATACAAAAATCAATAAAATGAAATAAATATTACTGTGAATAGCAGTAAGCATACTTAACGACAACATCTATCATAACCACAGACATTTTAAGCTCTCTACTTTCATCTAGTTATTCGTTGTAAAACAGTTTTTTCAGAACATTACTCATGCTAAAAAGATGGATTGCTCTGCGTTTTTAAATATACTTAGGAAGTTTTGTTTGTGACCATCTGCGAAACTTATTTTATAAATTACCAACTTAACCCGCAGCTTCGCTCGCGTGGATGTCGGAAATTTTCAATACCAACTTTCCAGCCCTTATTTCACCCCTTTGGGGGTAGAATTTTGAAAATTCTTCCTTAGTAGATGCCTACCTCATAATAGAAATACGTGTATGTAATTTTAAGTTCCTAGCCCTAAGGGTTTGGCCAGTGTGTTGATCATCAGTCAGTCAACTTTGCCTTACAAATATTAAACAGATCAGGGTGTCTAAAATGGCCGCTTTAGCAGAATCGTAATATGAATCATGTTACAAATTTAAAATTCTTAAAATGGACTTTATAGTTATCGACATTAAGTCCATTTTAAGAATTTTAACGTGATTCATACTAAGATTCTGCGTGGATTCTGATAAAGTGGCCATTTTAGACCCGCAGGTCTACAAAAATAAATATTTTTGTGTTGCCTACGATATTTTTGCGAGATCTTTTTGTTTAGAACACGTCTCATAAGCATAAAGTCATTAGTGTACTGGATCAGCTCTAGTTATTTAGATAGTAGGGTATGTGTAGGGCATACTTTGACCTGTTTCTACAAGAATTTACAAAATATCTAGTCAAGTAAAGTGCTACTAACATAGTTTTAAGTTGCTTATCCTAATACAAAATATGTTATTAGTATATTTATTTAGGTTTAGGTTATCTACGGGTCCTTATTAATTGAAAATAAATGATTCTATTCTATTACACGTTAAGAGTAATAAAAATGAAACTAAGAAGAGGAAAGTTATTCTCCCAACTGATGTAAAACATAAAATCGCGATTCAATATATTTTTGTTGTACCAGTTTTTTCAATGATATTTTTTAAAATAACTAAGCGAAGAATCGTTTTTTAATAAAAATAAAAAAAATTGTTCCTCCATAAATTGTTCTTTTTCATATAAACTATAAACCGCAATAAATAAAAACAGGAGCTAATTTCCAAAAACTGCTAATACTTCGTTATTGCTGGGTACAAGGCTAATCTAAAACCACTGTCATATCAAGAGCAACAAATTCACTGTTGTATATCTTAATTCTACATGTATATTCTTCTTCTTCTCCTTCTCTTATTTTGTCATAGCAACCTGAACAGGTCTTTTGATTTTATTGCCCTGCCTGGAAGTTGCAATAGAAGAGGTGCGGCATATCCTGTGTTGGGGAGCACGCTCGCTACTATCCGACATGGGTCAATAATTGACTTGAGCACTCCGTCTGTTCAAAGATTTTCATATCGGCCACTGCATTTCGTAACCAGGGGGTAATGAAGTGTGGATGAGGAGTATGGTTTTTCCTCCACAGTGTATTTCGTCCCCGTACCGCACTGCCTCCTGAAGAGGTGGTGTGTCTGAGAAAGCTTTTTGCATTAGTATCATAGATGAGAATATACCTTAGTCTGTGTGTAACCTTTTCACTCCTTTTATTAACAATAAAGAGACATTTCTTAAACAAAAAATAAAAAACAGCATACTGCAATCAAATTGCTAATTTATAAAGGCAGAAAAGTATCTATTTATAACAATTTTTTAGTCACATTATAAATACGTACAGTAAGTACCTACCTATAACTTTAACTGCTCACTGACGTAGGTATCCACAACAACTTCAAGGCAACTGTACGTACATAAGCTTTGGTGCCGTAATAGCTTGAAAAGAGGATTCACTTGGAACCCAAGTTGGGTAGCAGCCAGGAAAATTCTGCCACTGTACAACTTTCAACCTATATGTAATATACATAAATAAATAGTTACGTTGACAGACCATTTAATAAAGTTCTTGGCACGCGAGAAAGTCTGTGTCCATTCAGGACACTGAAGATATTATTGATGTGCCATCGGATTTTTGATCCAGTTTATGGTAATGGGCTTAAGGGAAAAAGGTGTTTTTTGAAAAGGGAGGAACCGGTGGAAATGTGGGCTTCTGCCCCAAGCCAGTCATTACGGCTGGCAAAACTGCCCCAAAATAACTGTCTCGCAATCTCGCAGAGAACAGTGCTTGTGCGGTGTGGGATTTGCATGATGTCAGATGCGATGTGAAGTTTGTATGTGGCTTTTTATGATGCCGCCTACATAGGACAAATATCGAGCGTGTACATAACACATAATTATCGTTGCTTCGAAGAGTTTTTACGATACCCTATGAGGCAATAATTTTAAGATAGGTCATTTAAAATCATATAGGTAGATGTGATATAAAGTGTAATACGTAAATGACTTTTTGTTTCAATTACCAAATATCTTGATGTTACCATTATGCAGATATTGTGGTCACCGCTAAGGATGGTGCAACTAGGCGCTCCTTCTCGAAAGTTGTTTTCCTATTATTGTAACTTGGGTAATATTAATTTACAGGTGAATAGGTTACTTGCAGGAAGTGTGTACTGTTTGCCCGTATTATTGCTAAACATCAGGTTTAATAAGAGAAATAATATAATCGAAATGAATTGAAATAATATATACGTGTGAGTATCCACCCCCAGTCGGTTAAAATGAAAAAGAATCAGAAAAAAGTTAACCGGAATTCTTCCGGAGGACATGACAGGCTATAAATATCCAACAAAAATATGCAAAGTGGTACAAAACAAGCGCCGTAGATCAATAGCTTACAATCTAAAGGACAGATAGGTAGGTCGCGGGTCGTAATGGATAGTCTGTTTCCCTTTGTTACCTAAACAAATGCAAATTGCATGAGATGAGATACTAACGCCGGCGGCCCATAGAGGCACACGAACAATGTGTGAGTCCAACCGTTTTCTTTTCGACCGTCGACCCCGGGTCGAAGCTCCCGTCCTCATGAATTTTAGCTAACTAAACTTGTTTTTGGGAGTAAGATAGCTTGCCTTTGATATTATATTCTGTTAATTAAAAGTACCTAGCTGAAGTTTTCACTGAACATTTTTTGTGTTGCAGTTGTTTGAATAATTAGTTGTTAATTACCAACGTAGAAGAACTTGAATGCTCGTCTTAGTTAATTTTTGATTAGGTGAGGTTACCTAATCTTGTCTTCATCTATGAATAGTAGTTTTCTTTCAGAAAATGTTAGTTTAGTTTTGTTACGTAATTCAGAAAGAGAAGCTGGTAATTTGGACGGGGGCCTGTGGACGGTGCGTGATGGGCTAGCTCGTCGTCCGTCCGTCTTACGACGACGACAGGCCGTGTCGACGGCTCGTTCGTGTTCCACGCGCGCCTCAAAGAGATGTCAGCAACATGGGAGGGGCCCGCGGCCTCGATATAAAGGGCTAAGAAGGAACATGGGTGGTTTTTTGTCAGTAGAAATCTGACACTCCCTCTAGCTCTGCCCAAGAGCGTGAGGGGTTGTTCGATGATTTTCCACCCGCCAAAAAAAAAGGGCTTACTCATCTGAGTTTAATATATTTTAAACCTTGAGTTGACTTTGTGAGCATTGAATATTTACCTACTATACGCGAGCGGGAGACCCACGAGTCTTGCATAGGTCATAATAAGAGCCTGTTAAAAATAAGGTCTGAATCAGACAGAGTTTGGTGCAGACAAATCAAAGAGCCTGGAATAGCGGCAGTAGTTCACTAATAACGTTTCACACTTCCTCAACGATTTTCAACACGATTGACATAGGTAAGTTTTTCGGTAAATCCAATACGTTTTAAGTTACGACCAGTGGTCCCCATTGGCTCTGGATCGAAAGATTTGGACATCATGCTGGTCATGAGGGGAAGCCTTTGTCCAGCGGTGGGCTGGCAGACTAAAAGTATTTTTTTTTTACTTGTATGCGGTACGCTTAGTGACCGCTGATCATTCTCTAACCTTATTATTGAGAGTATATATGTCTGAAAAGTAATAATATAAATACCTGCAGGATGGTGAGAAAACTTTTACATAATGAAAATGAGACAATATGACACCTCATATACTCAATCACCGCGCAGACACAATGCTCACTCATCGTCACACAACCCAGTATATTAACATCTCATCACATCACCACTCTCCCGGGGTAGCACTTGACTTCGGCCCGTAATCACACTTCATACTAATATTATAAAGGCAAAAGTTTGTGAGTGTGTGAGTGTGTATGTTTGTTACTTCTTAAAAACGTCTGAACAGATTTGGATAAAATTTGGTACACAGATAGTTAATAACCTGGATTAACACATAGGATTTATCCCGATTTTATCTTCCCGTGGGATAATTTTCGATTTGTGGCGGGTGAAGCCGCTGGCAACAGCTAGTATTCTATAATTCCGTGAATAAATCCAAGGTACGAAGAACTATAAAAACAAAAAATAAACAATATTTATTCAAAATTAGAATACACAACCGCAGTCGGATTGCAGAAGTTTAGTCGCCCGGACCAAGCAAGGTTGTCACTGCCGCACTTGTGGTCGACAGTCATCTCTAGTAGCAGTAGTCCGGTTGTTAGTCCGGTACCGAACTACCAATCAGCGAGCACGATTATTATTGCTGATAAGTATTATTCTGTGATTTTGTCTATGACGTGACGGACTTCAAGTGTTCTGTCACTGCCAGTCAACTTCATGTTTTCTCAAGTACCCTGTAGAACTTCACTAGATTTACCAAGTGCAGATCGTGCCAAATACAAGCACGAAAGTTTCGTCACAAGTATTGTGTTTCTACTTCAAACTACAATTAGACACTCGTATGTCGGGGTCAAGACTTCGCAAATTCCAAGTTGCTGTCAGTAGATACTTAACGATTTCGACCCCACTTTGGGAAAGGAGCGGCTTATAAGCCCCGTGAAATGCCTGATCAGGAAGAAAAAGGAAGGAAACCGGCGTCTTAGGGACCCCTGAGGCACCGAATATGGATTAAGTATTAAAAACCTTCTTTGTTACGCGTTATTGCAATCAAAAAGATTAAAGTCCTTTTGTTGATCTGAGGTTATTGTTCTTCAGTTTAATTGTACTGTCATGTGCACAGTGGAGTTTCTGTGGTTTTGTTAGTCTGTGCTTTTTTGTTTCAGTTGTTTTAGGTTATAAATGTAATAGCCTTTATAAAGTAATAGGAATGTTGCTACAATTTGAGATAATATTAATTTCTGTGAGAAATTCAGTACAGAATCAAATTAAATCCTCTAGGGCTGTTTAGGCTTAGACTGTTTTTTTTAATTGTTTTATCAGTACGTAAATCGTTACTATCATCAGAGTATGAATAATATGAACCGTGATTCCTAACTTCCAGTTTTTTTTAATGCCTCTTTGGTTGACCGGTCGCAAGTGCAACTGCTGAGTATGCGCTCCCGGATTCGATTTCCGGGTTGGGCTAATTGCTATAGGGTTTATCCATCAGGAATTTCACCGTAGCTGCCTTTTAGTTTGGTTTCGTGCCCAGTTGATGGCAATAGGCTCACTCCCTATTACATGGGACTTAAACATAAATGGCGAAATCTGGGTATACTATTAGTTACACCTCTGCCTATCCCTACGGAAATTAAAGGCGTGATATTTTGTTATGTTTAAAAACAATACTTCTGCATTTTTCAAAAGGGTATATAGCCAGCGGTGTACGTTACAATATTACGAGTATTAATTAGGTACTCAAAAAATGTTAACAAAATAAAGTATCCAGTGCACAGTCATAACTTTCTGGTCATTTTTAATTATCCCTAATAATATTAACTTTCTGCCGCACTCGGAGAGCTTTAATAATTACTTAGGCCATCACTTAGTATAGGATAAGACAGTTTTGTCATATAAAAGAATGTCAAATCCTTACTAAGTGGTGGCTTAAGTAATCATTAAATATCCTTGAGTACCGCAGTTTAAGTTGCTATTTAATGTTAGTTCTCAATATCTGTAAGTTTTCTGATTCGCAAAACATACACGCTATGTGGTGCATCAAAAGCCACTGGATTTAGACTTTACCTCTATGAACAATATTGTGGGTACCGTTAAAGCGTGTGTCATCATCAGCCATAAGACATTCACTGCTGGACAAAGGCCTCCCCCATAGAATGCCATACAGAACGGCAGCCTGCCGTTTGCATCCACCGGTTGCCCGCAACTCTCACGATGTCGTCGGTCCACCTGGTGGGAGGCCTACCAACGCTGCGTCTTCTGGTTCGTGGCCGCCACTCGAGAACCTTTCTTCCCCATTGGTTGTCGGTTCTTCGAGAGATGTGGTTTGCCCATTGCCACTTCAACTTGCATACTCTGAGAGCTATGTCGGTATGTTCTTCGGCGGATATCTTCATTTCAGATCCTATCGCACAAAGTAACTCTGTGCATAGCTCTCTACATAGCTCGTTGCGTGACTCTGAGCTTCTCTAAGAGGCCAGCAGTTAACGATTATGTCTCAGACCCTTGTCTTAAGACACTGCGGAATTTTAGACGGAAAGATGTCGCGTAGTTTATACGGCACCGCTGAAGAGACTGTAACACCGCCCAGGTTTCGATGGATTCTAAGGCTTTTTCAGAGTTCACAAACGCTAGACATAGTGGCCGATTATACTCCTCAGTCTTCTGTATAATCTGGCGGAGCGTATGGATGTGGTCTATGGTGCTGAAGCCTTATCGGAAACCGGCTTGTTCGGGAGGCTGGAAGTCATTAAACCTGTGTTCGAGACGGTTCGTAATGACCTTCGAGAACTTCGAATTCTTAGCACCCCCTGCTTCACCGTAAAGCTTGTATAGCGTGTATACCACAAAATCTGCTGAACTTTGTGTTTCATTTTTAATAGAAAAATGTTGATGGTCTTATTAAGATAGTATAGGTACATACTTGGTTGACTGCAGGAGTTTGTGGCTAAACAACACTAGCGACTTGGGTCGATCGTTACGTTAAGCCTAACTTGCCTCGTTAGGTTGGTCCGTGGATGGGTGACCAGACCACCCATTGTATACTAAGTTTCCTCCGTGCCTTAGAAAGCACGTTAAGCTTTTATTTCTGGCTGTGATTTGAAGATCTTCGACAGTTACAAGTAGTAGTCAGTTACCCGAAAGTCTGACAACTAGTCTTACAAAGGGGTATCGAATTCCCGTCGGGGCTGCAGGTTGTTGTAAGAGATACCGCGGCCTCGACATAAAGGGCTAAGAAGGAACATGGGTGGTTTTTTAGTCAGTAGAAGTCTGATATGATCCCCCCCCCCCCTATTGTATTACGTAAAACTAACTAAGTTCTAGAGGTCGCATAGGCAGTCGCTCCATACGCGAAAATATGGGTATTCAGCTGCATCTGGTAAGACTGGAAGGCAACACACACATAGTTTGGAAAAAAATAGGTAGATGCACGGTTTAAAGATAATATCTGTGATCTATACAGGGTGTAAATTAACCCTTGACGCAGCCGTCAACCAAGCATTCTATACATCAAACTAAGTACCCCTACGCAAAAAAATCACATTTATCGTAAAACTCAATGCAGCACTCTTAAAAGATTGTGCTAGTGGATGTTTTAAATAGTAAACGGGTCATGGAGCAAATTTAAGTAAAGTTATAACCTGAAATACTAGTATTTACCTACAAAAACCGCTGTGAAAAATTTGGAACTTTGACCCCCAATATTTCCGTAACTAGGAGGTTCCCTGGTATGGTCTAGAAAAAAAAAAATATCGCTGTGGTGGGGAAAACCAGTGCCTTTCGTTGGCGTTAAGGGTACTTTTACACCCTAAATAACCGTTAACTATGCATTCTGCACTAAGTTACATTGATCAAAAATTATTACTGAAAAATAACACAATTTTGGTGACAAAAACCGCAGATTACTGCAGCACGAAATGTTTGTACGCAAAACATTGTGTTTATGGATAACTGCAACGGTACACGTTGTGGTAAGTCTGGTTAACTTATCTTAGAACGTTTAAAACTCTTTTCGAGATAAACATTTTTAAATTTTATACCCTGAACTTTTTTTAGTACTTGTATGGTTGACTTGTATGGTTAATCATAATCAAAATCAAACAGAAAAAAAAATGTTATTTAATTTTTTTATTTCCTACAAGGGCAATAATAACACTCCGAGAAAGGATGCACGGTTCGAGTGGATCGTGCCTTCTATTTCTTTATCTGTTATCGCCCGTTATAATTGGATAGTGCAATATATTTTCTAGACAACAATATTTTGAACCTAGAGCAATGTGAAAGTTTTATTCAAAAATTTGTAAAAACTAGCATCAAATAAAGTTGCGGCATAACAAATATGGCTCGCTGCGGTAGCCGCAACATTTTCCGAGAAAGATCGCAAAGATGCATGAAAAGCAACAACTTGCTTGGATGTCACCCAGGGCGTTCGCAACTTTGCATTCTGAAATCCTTGTCTTACTAGGATTTGCGAAATTGACGATACAAGGAATGAGATTTAGATGTTTGCATTTTATTGTTGCTATCCTGCATTATATTTGGATAACAAGTCTGACTGTTTGACAAGTAAGGGGATATATTTTTGCATTTGAAAATATACGTTTAACAAACTTTTTATTTGTCGGTTCTTTTTTCCGGTTAATCTCCTAAGCGGATGGACCAATTTTGGTGGGTTTTTACTGGCAGATAGCTGATATTAAAAGGTCTAACTAGTTGGAAAAAAGATTAAAACGTAACGATTAAGTTTGTGAACAAAATCTGACTCATCAAGGGACAATAACTTCAACCGAACGAAGGTCGCGAGCAAACGTAGGTACTAGTGCGAAATATAATACTTACATAACATAATCAGCCTAAAACGTTCCCACCACTGGGACATTGATCTTCTCGCCCAGATTTAAATAAGTAAATACAATAATTCATTCATGAAGAGAATAAACTTTATATTTACTTTACTTATACTCGTATTTTATGTAACAAGCGGTAAAAGTTAACTAGTAGAGAAATACGGCACGTGTACTTTTTTTCCTGTACCTAGCGTAAATTGAAATCTATCCGCGAAACCTTACAACACACATGGCTATGCGAAAACGTGCTGAATAACATATTGCGGGATTTTCTAAAAATGGGTCATGTTAGTGTAATACAAAAATATAGCCAAAACCCAAAGCTTTGGAAAAATGTGACTTACGAATGTCATGTTCAATTATATTTATAATGTGTTTTGACCGAGGTTCCAGTTTAATATACAGTAACTATTATGCCCCTAGCACGCGGCGTATTATAAACGCGCAGATGACACGCAGTTGAAGCGTTCCATCGCGTTTTACGCACGTTTAAATCTGTAAAAACGCAAAAATCGGCATCTGCGGCGTAGACGACGCGCGTTTCTGTTACGCGCGTCGTAAATATATATAATTTTTTCATTCATGGAAGTATCTATCGGATTTAACATAGCATCACGCCTGTAATCCACGAAGGGTTAAGCAGAGGTGCACTTCTAAATCTACCATCTGGCACAAATCTAGACTCCATGGATGCTTTTCCTGATAATAAAACCCATTATCAATTTGCACTTGCGACCACTAGACCAATGGGCAATCTTGGATTTAATATTTGATTGATTCCGCCCTTGATGATGAACACCCAGTAACAAAGCAGTAATATTTAATCCTATCTATTGTGTCCAATATTCGATTTCCAGATTTGCAAGCTTCAGCAACCCCTATCGTACGTCACACGTTATACAGTTACGTCCATAATTGGACAAGCACTGTCTTTTGTGTTCGATAGTGAACTAAAGGCTCTGAGAGAATACCTTGGCCGGATTGAAAAGCGATTCCCTGGAATCTATTCGACGACAAATGAGCGCAAGTAAGTCTCTCGGATAGCGCTGCCTCTGTCGGCCGGATGTAGAGGGCGTGCGCCCCCGGTGACGTGTTTCCGCTGGCAAGCGCTTCCGGCGTCTAACAGTATTTGCCACATGTACAAATTCGGAATTTAAACTCGTCGTCGACACTTCATCATATCTCTCTTGAGTGCGCATGAGTCAAGTTTTGTAATTATGTGGACTGTATCTGGAATACAAGTATTTACAATAAATATCAAGACGTTTTCATGATTTTTCCATTACGAATTTCTCAATATCACACAGTCTGGAGCTGTGCCCGGTTAATGACAATAGCCCCTTCCCCCTCTCCCCCCACCCCCTATTACACGAGACTTAAACGTAACTGGCGAAATATGGGAATACCTGTTAGGCACACCCCCGCCTAACCCTGCGGTTATTACGATGCGTGATGTTATGCCATATGTAGAATTAAGACACTGGTATATGCGTATTCCTGAATATAAGTAGCTCTGAATAATCTAGACATATAAGATATTTTCAATTTAAATAAAAATAAATGGCCTTTAAACTGACGGGCTCAACTTCATAACCGCTGGACATAATCCGATAAACGTAAAAATGTGAATCTGGGACAGCTTAATATAAAAATGTGTAATACGAGTATCGTTTTATCCAATATTTTGAATAAATTGAATTAACGATTAAACCTAAAACACTTTCGTGTCGTGTTTTTTCTATAGTTTAATTACGATACCATTATTATTCGAGAACGTTTAGAGTTTTTGGAAACAATCATTGATTGAAAATGATTTTGACTATTACACTCTTCGATGTTGGTATTTTATTATCGCAAGTTTCGAGAACCTACATCGTAATTTTAGAAAATATTTTTGTTCGATTTTTTCCAGGAACCTCGAATCCTCAATTAGAAACTTGATATACTACAGGCAACACTTAGCTATTGATAATTAAGTTCTAGATATATGTAAATAAATGAATACAATCATGAAACATTTAGATGTTTCATTCGCCTTAGACGTCTAAGGCTCTAGATATTAATCAGGGATCCATCGGGATCGAGAATAGAACTCCTTTCAACGCAACCAGTCCACGCGTTCCTTCCACCAAAAGCAGTACGATCCTAATTCGTTTTATAAGATAAGATAAATTCATTTATTTCAGAAAATATTAAGTAGGCACATTAATCAAGCGAATACAATATAAAAACACTTGCATCATAAAAACATTCACACACAAACACATTTTACAAAGAAACATCAAATATACAAAATTGGGCTCAGAAATGCAAATCTATAATACTATTATAAAACTGAAGAGTTTGTTTGTTTGTATGAACGCTAAGATCTCAGGATCTACTGGTTGGAATTGAAAAAATATTTTTGTGTTGGATAGTCCATTTATCGAGGAAGATTTTAGGCTATATAACATCACGCTACGACCAACTGGAGTGGAGTATAAATGAAAAATGTTGCAAAAACGGGAAAAGATATTCCTCATTGAGAGCTTCCGTTGCGTGCGCTGCAAAACTGGTTTAAGTAATGCAGATATCATGTATGAAAGAAATGTTCCTCTTTAAAAGTTCTACAGAAAAGTCCGCAACAGCATATATCTATCTATTAAGATTGACTCACTGTAACAGTTTTTTACTATTTAAATGTTAGGTTAAATAGAATTATTTATTGCGAAGCTTATTAACACATATGGTATTAATCTATATCTAAAAAAATGTATTTGTTAAAACGTAAATTTTATATAGAATATTTGTTTATTTTCCTCTATATAGTTTAAACAAATATCTTATAAGATATCGCAATGTTAAATAGTCCGCGCGACAAAAAAATTACGCAGTCCGCTGGCCCTGGCGTCCCGATGTAGATACGTGGAGATTCTGGGCTCCGGGAAATTAAAATTTAAGTTATTTACTGCACCATAATATTTACAAGGTGTTTTTGTATATTATTTTGTGAGTAGTGGTGGCCCAGTGGTGGCTGTCCCGACTTACGAACAATTGGTCGTGGGTTCGAACCCAGGCAGGCGCATTACTTTGTGTAATTTATTTCATCACCACTGTTCTTTTTTCTCCGAAGTTCTTCATCAAATGTTCACTAGATTGAATGAAGATAGAAATGGAACTATTCCGAAAATGTACTTATACATGCTATACTTTTACTTATTTATATTTAAATATAAGTAAATTTATTATTGAGGTCAGTCGTAGTCGCATTCTTGCTAACGGCAACAGCAGCTGACTTCTGTATCAATGAAAACGCCATGAAGGAGCATCAGGTTTCAGTGGCATTCGACTACGGCGGTCCTCTATAATAATTTTACTTATATTTAAATATACATATAAATACAAATTCAATATATGAATATCAGATAAGAATTATTTTCTTGTTTTCTACTTTTAAGACGGCGGTTTGTAGTCGGGTTTTAGATTTTAAACTTATTTTTTTTGTTCTCTCCGCAGTTAAGCTTGAGCCTGTAACTCGTGATCAAGCAGTTACATCAAATCAAATTAGGAGAAGCCCCATAACATCTACATACAGCAGCCTTTTGGCGCTTATCAGTCCCAAATCAGGAAGGCCATCTAAATGTCAACTAACAAAAAGAAGTCGCCAACATGTTCCAATCTGAAACCATACTATATCTACAACCAAACCTACCTATGTAAAATTTCACCAGCAATTTGATAGGACAGCGTGTTAACGAAGCTTCGATAGCGAGATAGATATTTGAAAATATCGAGTGGGCTTTTGAAATGTCAACGGGGCCGTGGTCGAATTCCCGGCGGGGTCTGTAGGCTCGTTACCCTTGCTTGTATTTGTTCATCGCGCACGGTGCATTCGGGGCCATTCGGGGCCGACGAATCGAGAAACGAGTAAAAAAATGCAGTTATATCGGAACCTATCTATTATGTAGGAGGATCTAATTGGTGTGTTGGATTTAAGGTTTTGATGCGTAGTTTGAAATTTTTGTGGTCTATTTCTGTCTGTCCAAACTTTAATTTCGTCGGTGTTGGTCTACACTGATATTTGAATCGGTAATATATTGTAAAGTCATGATCATACACAGAGCAACTTTTAAAGAAGTGATTTTCTGCTACTATCTTGGTTAACGTTTTTTTTATAAAATTTTGGACGCCTAATAATTACTTGTTTAGATAGTTTTGCACGTGACTGTGCATGTATCAATAATTGTACGTTGATATTAGTGACGCAGTCAATCACACTAATATTTATTATAAAGGCGAACGTTTGTGAGTGTGTATGTTTGTTACTTCTTCACGTAAAAACTACTTAACGGATTTGCATAAAATTTAGTACACAGATAGTTTAAAACCTGTATTAACACATAGGATAGTTTTATCCCGATTTTATCTTCCCGTGGGATAATTTTTGAGTTGTAGCGGGTGAAGCCGCTGGCAACAGCTAGTGTGAAATAAAGCTAAACAGCACTCATAATGATCTCGAGCATGTATCTTCATTGGTTCACCCCGATTTCAGAACGATGTTATACATTTTAACGAATTACGATTAAGATAAAATAGGTAATCCAATTGATTCAATATCGAAGCATTATTAACACACCATTACCTACAACTTTGTGTGTTGACAAAGGGTATAGATATCGAAAATTCGAGATATTTCGTTGAACGCGTCAATTTAATTAAAACTGCTAACGACTCGTGAAGATTCGTCGCGGAACACTGACTTTTATGACCTTTACTAATGAATATCTTTTGAATAACTTAATGAAAATGTGGACAAAGGTTAAAGGACAGGGTTTCTAGAAAACTGGGAATAGTACCACGGGATCGTAGAACACAGCGACATTTTTTTTAAACTCTTATAACCTTCGAATCGACTGTCGTATGGGTATGTAATGAGGGGATGAATCGCATGTGATTAAAAAAGTGATGAATATACTTAAATGTTGATTGATGGGTAGGGAGAGGAAGACCAAAGAAAAAATGGATGGAGTGTGTGAGGAGTGATATGAAGGAAAAAGGATTAAGTGATAGCGTGACTGACAGGGCAGAACAGAACGGGAGGAAAATACGTGTTGCGCCGACCCCAAATGACATGGAATAGGGGCCGGAAGATGATGATGATGATGAACCTTGCGTTTAGCTGCAAGTCCCCTGATGTGAAGTGATAGAATATTGCCATAAGCATTATCTTTTTGTGGCTTTTGGTTTACCTACATCTCGATTCTGCGTGTCTCTCATCCACGTCCCACGACTTGCTTGACGTCTATGGAACTTTTGTATAGTTATAATAAGCTTCATAACTTTTAAACAAATGCATCCAGAGGTATTTCCATTCTTACTTTCAGAAAACCTATGGGTACCTAGTCGAAGTTGTCGGTGTGAACTAGACATAATTATCATCAGTACGCTATCGTATTTCAAAGCCGGTGACACAAAGACCCATAAATCATAATCTCGTGAATCAAAATCCGCTTACACCGTGTGAAAATTTATGAGATGAATAAAGACAGATCGAGATCTCGATAAAAGTAATAAAACACATCATTTTGTACTCACCCCCACATATAAGTTTATTCTTAGGGTAGGCTATGTTTAGCCGGTGGCTTTAAGGTCGAAAATAACCGTTCGTATTAAAAGTACCGTACCCTAGGTCATGTTGTACCTGTGTGCCTTTAATTTAATTCTGTTAAACTGTTAACGATTGAAAACAAATCAACAGACAGAGTGACTTCAGTGTTTGTAATGTCACTATAGAATAAAGTTTTTAATACAGCAGTTTTTTTATTTGAAATAATGTTTGGACATTCATTCGATCTGGACACCGAGTCTGCTAATCAATAGTGTCAGAGTGGTCTATCATTGATTTCATAATTGTTGATTTTGACAACACCAAACTTGTCAAAATAAACAATTACGAGACCAGTGATAGATCATTCTGACACTATTGAATAGCAGACTCGGGGCCCTGGACGCGTCCTGCTAGGGCAGGTTCGAGGAGGCACGGGAAAAGAGCACAAAAGAGCACACAACAAATTGTGGGAGGCTTTTGCCCAAGACAGTAGTCTAGTCAAAAAAGAGCTATCTAGTAGTAAGTAGAAATAGTTATTTATCTGTTGATACGGTTCGTGTTTAATACAAATAAGAACTACATAAATAAAACAAGGTAGATATCGGAGGTTCCTCTCCCGCGAGATATACCATAACAAGCAACAACTTAAAAATTCAGGAAGCACTTAGAAATTAGTCCACGATGAATAAATCATTCAAATAATCCATTACCGGGTTCGTTTACAAATTGCTGGAACCCTTCTAGGTTTTAAGATTCCTCGAAACATTTTGTAAACACCCGTGCAATTAGGAGTAGATATAACTGCGCAATAGTTACCAATTTCGACACAGTGGTTAAAAACTGGACAAAAAACCGCATCCAATCGCAAGCATTTATTTAAATATAGCTTTAAATTAAATAAAAATTAAAAAAAGACAAAAAGCAAAGCATCAGTCACAAGGCATAATACTTAACTATAACTTGTGAAAGCAGTTGCCCATTCTAAAGCGTAAATAAATCTCTATAGAGAAGAACGGCAAAAAACGCCATGGACACTATAACAAATCTGCTTAAACTGATCTGCTATATTTAAATTTGCTCGCAGTGCTATTACATAACGTCTACATACTTGTAGAAGGCTTCTAACGAATGTTCCTATTGGTTGTAGTGCAGTCATTGCCTAGCATTACCGGGGTCTTCTCACACCACTTACCCTCATCTTCTTTATACGAGAGGTCAGGTAATGTTAGGCACTCAATGTACTACAAGTAACTTTGATCGCTTGAACTGATCCAGTCTGTCCGTCTTCTCTCCTGTCTCCTTGCTCCCTCGCCCTAAGCCGTGGCTCGTAACCTTCCGGGGGTACCCTTAGTGCGCTGTTACGTAAGTAAGTAAGTAATTACGTCCTGGCTGGAGGCCTCAATGCATCCACAGAATAGTCCGGATAAGCAGACGTTGTCATAGCTTGACCTGCGATGCGATGCTATACAGAAAAAAAGAACTAGGTACATTTAAAGGGGGCGTTGTTGGTAAACATGAGAAATTGTGTGTGTAATTGGGTACTTGATAAAATGTTTTTTTTTAATTTTTATTATTGCTTCGAAAACTCGTGTGACGTCACATTTTCCTAATTTTTTATTGAAAAGTGACGTCACGAGTAAAAATTGACAAAGATAAAATACGTCGAAGATTATGAGTCATGATCATCACGTATTTTATCCTCGTAACTTTTTATTAATTTGATAAAACAAAAAACACGTAGGTATTCCATATTTTTCGATTATCTAACTGACGGAATAAACAGAGTTATAACTTTTTTAGTCAGGATAGTACAAAATTGTATGTGTACTATAAAAATAAGTAAACAGCGTCAATTCAGATTTTAGTCGTACGCCAAAGATACAACTATGATGTTTGCTCTTCCCAAAAAATATTTTTCATTGTTAGGCAGTTGTCCAAAGAGATTTGTTAATTGATTACGGAACCCTATTTTGTCTCCAACACGTATACTCGGCGAGATAGGTTATTTTTTATATACATTTACTTTTCTATCTACGAAAGTGGTTGTATTTAAAAAGAAAAGATTGGTACATTACCAAACAGACAAAGATAAATGGACACAAAGATTAGACGGATTTCTTTTTCTTTTGTAATCTTGAAATTAATTCAAGTAAATTGAATCTTGTTATGGGGCTATTTGTTACACTACGTGTTTTATTTGCTTAACATCACGCATTTCCCCGCAGGTTTAGGCAGAGGTGTGGTTAAATAGGGACAACCGCTTTACGCCAGTTATCTCTAAGGTTCATATTACAGGTGGTGAGGCTAATTTCATTAGCCAGGGCACGAATTCTGACTCCAAGATGTCACCGAGAAATTTCAAATGTTGAAGAAAAACCTATAAACACTTTTTAATCCGATACCGAGGTAGGGCAAAGTGTTGAAAAGTGATCCTGGTTCGCTTAGGATCCCATGTTCACCACCAGCGATCGCAACCAGTAGCTCAACGAAGCAGTTTCGCAAGCTTTATTTACTAGTCTGCTTTATTTTTTTACATTTTAGTGTGGAAATGTAGCACAGTTTGCTGTAACAGTGGAATACTCGTAGATACCAATACAAGTAATGAAATCAAGGAAATGGAATCGTATTTAGTAAAGTCTAAGTGTCGTTTAAATTGCAAATTCCGACTACTAATATTCGTTCAAGGCGCCACCTTTTATATTTTTGCTAGCTACATTTTAATCTTAAATTCAATGAAATAGAACGAATTGATTCAATTCGGACTACCGCTACGATTGCTTTGATTTGTAGTGTTTTTTTTGTTATTAATTACTGAAATATTTAGTTTAACTATATTTGTTACAGATACTGTACGGATAATTGATCGAGTGAATTGAGTACAAAGAGAAATTTTTTCAGAAATCTTTAGTTATTTCTGTCATGAAAACACCAAACCAAACAAAAAAATCTACCCACCCTACCCTACTTACTAACAAACTTATGGACCACTGTTACTTGTTTTTTCATAACTAATTTAGTTCCCTTTGTCTAGAATGTTTTCATCCATTACAAAAATACTCCGCGCATAAAACAGAGCCTGAAAGGTCAACTTTATCAAAAAATTAAGTAAGTATGTGTGCCAAATTGAACTGCTCCATGTTAGTGACGCTGACGTAGGATTGAGTGTACTCACGTTCTAAGAATCATTTTACCGAATATTAAGTCATTTTTATCTCCAAAATGCATCACACTTTTGCTATTACCAACTGAAAAGAATTTAATGGAATTTATGAAATTCCAAAAATTGTTCCGAATACAAAGGCACCTGTTGGAAAAAAATAGCAATAACATTATAGCACACGTGAAGAGAATTGTCGTAGGAGTAGAAAAATGTAGTTACTATAACAGAAACTGTATCTATTATGTAATACCCCTACAACCTTAATCTTTTAGTATATTATGTCTTTCAGTAAATGCCTAGTACGGTGTAGTGTCATATTTTTATATTTTTTTGGTAAAATGTGATGGAGGTTGTATACCTACACGACAGTGTTCGATAGATTCGAGTTTAGAATCTGTCAATATATAACTGTTCCGTCAAGGAGAAAAGTCGTTGTGTAAAAATATTATTTGTGCTATTAATAAATGCGTTCGATCCAAGTAGCCTCTTCATTCCAACAAAATGTCATATTTTGTTTTGTACGAATGCGGTAAAAATAATCATTAGGTAACTGTTCATCAATGTATTTTTCGCTTGTTTCTATTGTTATCTATTAAATAACACATAAAGTGATTCCTTAATTTGTATTTATTAATAAACTTAACTTACCCCATTAGCTAAGGTCCTAAAAAATGAACACGCACTTTAGTTGAGTGTAGTGCGTGCTACGGCGTAGCACTGCGGCGTAGCAAGCAAATGATCCTCGTCGCGTAATTCGTACTTTCTTCCGTCGCGTCGTTTAACTATAATGTAGGTAGGTTGCCCGAACATGGCTGTGCCCAAAAGTAAGATACATTTTCGAACCTACTTTCTACGAAGGTTTGGAGAGAGGTGCACCAAATAGTAACTACACCCACGGATATTTAAGTCCCATGTAATGGGGCTAACCCATAGCCATCAACTAGGCACAAATTCATACAACGTGGCTATAACATTTAACCTGACCTGGTAATGGAACTCAGAAACCCATGCTCAGCATTCGCGCTCGACCAATCCTTCGCGGATAAAATTCTTCTATTGTTATAAAATCAGAATCACTTGCACGAACCATTTTGGAAGTTCCCCAAAGTTTAAGATACACCTGTGTCATATCAGTCATATGCCATTACACGGCTCAGTTGATCGACGGCTCTCCATGAATTTTGCATACATATAGGCTTGTCGTGAAGATGACGACGTAGGACGATTGTGATCCCGGTAGATCAAGTATGAAGTGTCAAGTGTATGCAAATAACTCATACCTTTGAGGGTTCGCCAAGAAGCTAGTTTAATAAAAATGCGTGACGCGTCAAACGTCAAACGCAATACGTTTCCCAAAGGGCTTGGAGAGTTGCACTGTTGAATGATCAATAGATTCTTTTGAAGGCTAGTATTGAGTTGCGTTTGTAATGTCGATCGATTCTTGGTAAATATTGTTGAGCCTACTTGCTCAGACTCTAATGTTAAACCCCGAGTTCCTCACTAAAATTTTCTTACCAAACCTTTCGGAATCGATCCGTACTCTCACTAATATTTTCGCCATTCTAAATAATTTAACCTGCAATTCGATCCATCATCATCATCATCATTAACTTCGTTTCGTCACACTATCCATTCATATTTTCTTTGACCTTTATTTTCGTTTAAATTCATCAACATCCTACTAATATTAAAAATGCGAAAGTTTGTGGGGATGATTGTTACTCTTTCACGCTAAAACTACTGAACGGATTTGGATACAATTTGGTACACAGATAGTTTATAACGTGGATTAATACAAAGGATAGGATATTTTATTCCCGATTTTATCTTCATGTGGGATAATTTTCGAGTTGTAGAAAGCGAAGACGCTAGCAACACATAGTTTATAATATCTCTCTTTTTCTTCTTCTTTTTCTATCACTCTTTTTGTCATATGCAATTCGTCACTTCTCATCACATATTCACCAAGACAGTCGATTTCGTTTCCCATAATATATGCCTGCCGTATAATTTTGACAGTCATTCACTTCACCGATCTAGCAGCTCAACTAGTTTAATCAAAATAAAAACAACAACCCAAGAGTAAACAAAATGACGGCTGGTCAGTTCCAGACGTTGATTGAGCAAATAAAAAAATAAAAACATTAATCAGATCGGTAGTTTGAAATAGGAGAACTGTGTTTGATTCCGATCGTTTTCTGTATTCCTGCTCGAAGCGTTAAGATAAATCGAGTCCATAAAAACTTTTATTTTTTTCTTTTTCCCTCTACGAAGGACGTCGTAACAGCTTGCATTTATTTTGCGAAAGATTTAAGAGGATGTGGTGTACAGACAGCGACGCTAAATAATTATGTGTTCAACCAGTTCATATTTCTCGTGAAAATTGATTTACGTATTTTCAAAGCAAAATGTTTGGCTTACAGCGGTTAAATGGGTTGCATTTTCCAGGTTATTCATAAACTGTGAAAAGCTATTTTTCTTTTGGTTGCGTTATGAATGCAAACACATTTGGATGTTGGTGTTTTCGTGAATATTCGTAAACTAGCTGTTGCCAGCGGCTTCGCCCACTACAGCTCGAAAATTAAACCCAAGGGAAGATAAAATCGAGATAAAAACTATGCTATGTGTTAATCCAGGTTATAAACTATCTGTGCACCAAATTTTATTCAAATCCGTTCAGTAGTTTTTGCTTGTAAGAGTAACAAACATCCATCCATACATACATACTTACAAACTTTCGCGTTTATAATATTAGTAGGATAAAAAACAGTTTTAATAATGACATAGCATCACGCCAGTAATCCGCAAAAAGTTAGACAGGGCTGTAATCCATTAGTACAGGCTCATTTCGCCAGTTATGTTGTAATTCCATGTAATAGGGCCAAGCCTATTGCCATCAATCGGGCACATATGGAGACTCCTCAGCTGCTATTAAAAAAGTCCAAAAACACTTTGCCTGACCAACGAGGCAGTTGAGACAGTTTTAACAAAATGTTGACCTTTCATAAAATGTTTTGTTCTTTATCCTTTCTTCTCAGGCCACTGTGCGTGAGTAAAAATATGAGAGGACACACCTGTTAATATTATTTTTTGTAAGGGACATCCGAGAAACAAATCTGTTTACTTAGTGAAAATAGTGAGGAGCCATTTATTCTCTGACAATGCGGCATTGTTCATGCGACTGCCGAAAAATCCGGGCGGATTTCCCTTTTGTGTAAAATGTTTCCACGACAAAAATAGGAGTAAAGTCGCTACCTAGAATTTACTCAGGTGGAAATAAAAATATGGAACTTTTCTAGGAAATTCTACTCTGAACATTAATTAACGTAAAAAGGCTTTTCTCCTCCGATGAAGGAAAGAAGTTTTGCTTTGTTTAGTTTTAACTTACAATACGACAAAAACATTTATTAAGCGTAACTCATTAATTATAGCAGTTTTTCAACCAAAATCTGTCTCTCTCTACAAATAGATATCTCCATGCAAACTTTATTCAAATGACCTCTCGTTTATCCGGGTCACCGTTGGCAAAACCCCCGATTTACTGTAACTCACTTCATGCGAACATTTTAGTCGAATACCACTTTAATTGCATTCAATCTGTGCCTATTGTTTATAAGGGCAGCAGTTGACTAATCAAATTGTTTATTCGCAGTGTTTATGTTGAAATGGGAAATAATTACAAACCACAACACGCATTACTGACTCGGGGCCGTGTCCCCCAGTGTCCCCCAGTAATGGGATGGCCTCATAGAAAGGAGTTACTCGTGCTATCCATCAAGGGGATTAGCGAGGCAGGGTAGCTGTGTCCTCGCACCAACTTTATGGGATTAAGAGAATGACTACGACCTTTGCAGCGTTGCGTTCAATTATTCCGTTAAAACCGAGCACCGACAAAGCTGCAAGGAAATATATTTTTCCGTTTTTTTTTTCTGTTTACCGAACGCTCGGTCTGGGAGCTTAGGAGACGTCGAATAAAACGGTGGAATCGCATGGAATGATATATAACACTAGCTGACGTCACGCAGTTTCACCCGCGTGGTTCCCGTTCCCGTAGGAGTACAGGAATAAAAAGTACCCTATGTCACTTGGGGATAGTGTAGCTTAGCCCAACGGTGAAGAACCAAGAATTTTTCAAATCGGTCCAGTAGTTTTTTTAAGTTTATTCATTACAAACATACACACACACATAAATACAAATCTTTCCTCTTTATATTAGTGTAGATGTAGATAACTACACGCCTATAATCCCCGAGGGGTTAGGCAGGTATATCTAATAGTACACACACATTCCACCAGCTAAGTTTAAGTTCCATCTAAGAAGGAGCGAGCCTATGGCAGTCAAACGGGCACACATTCAGATTCGCTGTCTGCTACTGACAGATTCCTGATGGAAAAACCCAATGACACCTTACCCAACTCGGGAATTGAACCCCGCATGCTTATCAGTAGCGCTTGTGACCACTAGACCAATGATATATTGGTAACTAACCAAATAATCCCGAAACACAACCAACACATTAAAAACACTTACATTTCCTGTTTCCTCTTAATTGAAACAAAGCCGACAATCCCCGAATTACACAAAAAGCACATTTATAGGCATTATGGGTGAAATTGGATTCATAACAATGTTTCCAGTGCAAGCGTGCATCGGTTAATTAGGTTCATATTCGTTCGTGCAGCTGAAAATTAATGAAACTGTAGCAGCTGCTGAAACAGTTCCATGAGAGTTCATCTCAACACATATAATTGTTATTAATTTTGTTTTAGATTTTGTTGCTAACATTGTTATTACAGACTTTAAAAGCAGTGTGGCGCACGGTCCTCTAATATGGCCGACATCCCTGTACCCAAATTTAATTTGACACCTTCCGTACACGTGACTAGGGTACGGGACATTTTTGTAAATGAAACGAACACGAGAAGTTCAATATGTATATTTTACACATAAATTCTTTGTCATTAAACACTTCCTCATAACTTCACTAATTTGACATAGATTTTATTTATTTATTACACCAAAACATCCACTAATTAATTGAATTCCAATTTCGTACTTAACCAAATATTTGGTAGAATATTTGGTCAGAATTATATTGTCTCGGGTCAATATTCCCCACGTAACACTAGTGTAAAGTATTAAAAATGCAATTTTATAATGATCGCTTTTATGAACATTCAAACCTTAAATGTATCGGCTATATGACCAACTAACATCTATTGTTAGGTAATATTAAAACCTTACAGTATATATAGGAAGGTAATACGATATCGGTTGAAGTAGCGTTTAGCTTTGGCTCAATATAGACATCACTTGAATATTTGCTTATAAAGTTACTAATTTATAAATATATCTATAAAGCGACAGACAATGTATCTATTACACAGATTTCAACAGGATACTCGAGTATATTATGGATTAAGTTAGAATTTGTAAATATCTACTCCAAACTTGGTACATACATGTATAATCAGTATAAAGTGACCCTTTGTAAATGTAAGTACATAAACAGTATTTTGTAAATCACTTTTATAGAAAACTTTAGTTAGCGAGAAAGCAGCATTTCTGTTTTAATCAACACCATTTAATTATCCGATAGTTCATAATGTATGTGAACGTGATAAAATTTCAGTCGTATTCAAGTAATAGCTACCAAATTATACAATAACTATAATGAACTATGATAACTTATATAAATTATTTACATCTGCATATTAAACGTAAGAGAATCACAAATGCACCATCATAATTATAAGCCCATTCATTCCTATATACATTTATTATAATATGATCGCTCTCAATTTAAGAATACTTCTATTTAAATACTTTACTTTCCATTGCTTATAATAATGATAGAGAGACCAGCCGAGCTTCCAACATAGCGTGCATGCTAAAGCGGCCACTTCTTAAGATACGTTATTAAATTCAAATGATCGTAAGTTTGAAATATTCAATGAACTTAAGTAAAATGATCGCGGTAAGCGCTTCTCGATACGCTTTCAGATGATCTTTTCACTCCAGACATTTTTAATTTATAGACCAATTAATTTGACACGAATGAATAACTCTACCTACATAAATTAACGCTTTCGAATCTAATTTTTATAATCATCAATTTTTCAGTCGAAGATATTTTATAACTGAAAGTAAATTGGGTACTTCAGTGGTAACAACGATAAATATTTAGACATTATTAGATCTTTAAGATACTTATAACATGGAATGTATAGGTTATACGTTTTAAAGTAAATATTATATACTTTTTGTAAATAATAATTTGGATAGGTATATTTTGAATTAAATTTAGTACTTTGGTTTTTAAAAAAGGCACACGGGACCCAAAATTTAAAAGTGGAGCGTAAGATTCATTCATTCATTATAATTAATCTAAAAAAACTTTAACAACGGTTATTGTAGAAATAAATACCTATACGACTATAATGCCTTACTTAAATATTCATTTTATTAAATATAATATACCTACATATATATTTCAGATTACAGAAATTTCAATTTAGATTGATACAACAACAGTTTTGATTTAAAATGTAAATACAACAGTTTTGATATAAAATTTAAAAAATGTTTATATTTTATTTAAAACGTTCTAATATTGATGGCAGTGTTATAATATATCTCGAGTCATTGGTAAACATCTCACAACGGACTTTTATATATTCAAAGAACCAGTGCAAATCCCGCATTTATGTTCTTAAACTATATCAAAGACTAAGGTAACACTAAGGTAACGTGAAATGAAGGTACCCGAAACTAATTTATTAATTCATATTCAATGCAATAGAGTAGCAAACATTATCCAAGTAAATTGTTCCACATTTAAAATGAGAATTCGGAAACAGAAATTCGTAGCTCTTTGGCTGATAATACGAACGCTTTTGACTCAACAAAAACCGGTGGACGTTTAGTTTTCCAAAATTCTCACGAAACAGAAGGACATGAGAAGGACAAAGTACGTCGAAGCGATGCTCACTTTCTGAGCGGCACCAGTGGCACGGATGTCACTCTCTAACACAAAGGGCTCGTCGATAACGTGAATGATACCGTTGGTGCACTCCACGTCAGGCCTGAACACGTGGATCCAATGGCCGTTCCACTCAACGTAGTAGTCTGTGAAAATAACAAATTGGTTTAATCACAAATCTAGACTCTAAAATCTAAACTTTATAAAGGAAAACAGATAATAATGTAAATGAACCGCTAAAAGCTTACTCTTATCAGATTCCTTGACACGCAGCCGGAGTGGATCGCGTGAAGTCGGCAGAACGAAGGGATGTGTTTCGTTCGCGAGAAGTTTTAAATCAGATACTGTGTACGCACGCCCGGCCCGGATAACATGCCGCTCTAAAATTTGTTTCGTCTGGAAAATGACAAGCGAGATAAAATAATGATTAAACACACAGCCGTAAAGAAACTTCTGAATTATTATGGAGATTCGGAAACTTACGAAATAACCAAAGTCTTCCCTGAACAGAGATTTGAAGGCGGATGGATGCTTGATCTGGAATTTGAGCCAAGCGTGATCGCGGGGCACAAAGTACGTGTAACGGTGTTCCATGTCATTGAGCTGCTGATTGAACATTTGTCGCTTGCCCAGGTTGTAGGTGATGCTAAAACAAAAGATAATGTTTGTTACCATTAACATATCATGATATTACGCCTGTAATCCCCGAAGTTAGTTGAACTGGGTTCTATAAAATAATGTATAATGTAATAATAATATAATATCTATAATAATGTCTCCTAGCTGCTATTATGAAAAACCCAACCAAGTAGTTACAATTACTCCCGAAAAAATTGTCCTTGTTTCTTAATCCGAGTTTTCAAGTTCATATTTCTAGGAACGTAAACATGATACAAGTGAGCGATAATGTTTTTGCTTACTTCAGCATGGGATCCGTTTTCAACTTCTCAAATACGGTTGTGTAAGGCACTCCCAGTACTCTATCGATGATGTGAACGAAGCCGTTGGTGGCTGCAATGTTGGGTAGGGTCACGGTTGCATTCACTCCACCACCTTCCACCGTCAGGGTCTGGTTTGCACCGCGAGTCAGGACATTGAAGTACAGGTACTTTCGAGGAGAAGCCGTCGGTGCTTGGTAGATCTAAAATATTAACCCAATTGGAGAACATATACGTTCATAATGACGTCGTAGCATTCGACACCCATGCCATGATGCGTTTACAACAAGATCTATAGAGTCATTCAAAATACAAATTGCACATTCCTGGAAACTCTATTCGAAAGATAAACATCCACATAAATTAAAAAAATAAATCTCGTAATAGTAATTCATTTTACAACCATGCAACCACAGTAACGATGGAATAAAATGAGCAGTTACATTAATTAAAAATAACAAGTAGGTTTTAACAACACCGGACTGTAAACGATTAAAAATAAATTGTATTTAAGAATGATTAAACATACAGTTCCAGGTAGCTGATTCCAAATAGCAGCACCAAACCAGATAATTAAAACCAATATACGAATAATAATTTTAATTTGAATCGAATTTTTAAATTCGTGACTATTTCAGTTCTCGATTAACAGCTTTGTATTCGTTCATAAATTAAATATTCGAATGGAAATATTTATCAGAATGTAAATTAACATTTCAGTTTTTACCTGATTCATGTTGTTGTGGATAATCGCGTCCATCGGCAGCCTCTCACGGACCAAGTGCAAGTGCAGAATATCCCGCAGCTTTTGATGGTTCCTATTAAAATAGAATACGATTGGATTTCGATTACAAACATCCGAATAATTTCGCAATTGTGCTTTCTAAAAATACAAAGTTTAAGCCAGTAAACCTCATCAGAGACGAACATTATGGCAGCAATCACATCAACACAAAAAGCTCGTAAAAGTAAAGTGAAGTAAATAACCTAATGATATTTTGCACGCTGAAGTCGGCCCACGCTTCATTTGAGGGCGCAAACAGAGTGATGTCCTTCGCCAAAGTGAGTTCGTTGAAAAACTGGTTGTTTGCTCCAAGGTCCATGATTACTTCATAGAATTTACAAAGAGGTCCGTCTTCTTTTTCCTGTTTGAACAAACCTTATTTAAATCACAGAGAAAATAAATAGTACAGCTAAACAATCTTGGTAATCTTTTATCTGGATAACGTTGTAAAGGCTTCCGAGATCCTTCTTAAAGCCAACGTTTATCAAGTAACCGGCGTAATTAATTTACGTACTGTTCTTTGTAATGAAATGCGTAATTAACTTCACTCTTTTAGCTGTAAGTCACTGAATATTGTTGTGTACTAAAATATTTACTTCTAAGATCAAATACTGGTTGTACTTTACCTTTTTTACGAGTTATCCATTAAAATGTTAATTTAAATCTACAAAATATATTAGAAAGATAGAACAGAGAAAATGTAATTATTATAAAGAAGGTGTTCAAGTGAGGTAAATCAGGTAGGTAGTCATGCGTATACGGCCACAGTACTTACAATTCCCTAAAGTTGTCAAGATCATGCAGGAACGGCAGGATCCAATGGAGCGGGGATGCAAAAACAAAAAAAGATAAAAACAAGTATCCATTATATACCTACCTGTACTAATGGGTTATTTTGGTATAATTATGTATATCATATCAAATTTTATATTATTTTGAATACTCTGAACCTACATTTACACACAAAATACGCATTAACGATAAAATACTTCTAAGTAAAATTCTACAAATGTTATATCCAAAGTTTTACATTTTACACTTCATTACGTTACTAAAACTGCGTTAACTAATGAACTGGGACTTACTTTTGAATCTAATGATTAAATTACTTACAAATCAAAGTTAGGTTGGGTTCTACCAAACAATATTACTATGGCACCAACTGAAGCTTACCAGACTATCACAGTACTTCAAACTTACGCTCGATTGTACACACAAAATCTTTTAAGAACGTGCTCAAATTGATTACACCGTAGATTCTATGAAACGGAAAGGTATGTAATAAAATAAAGGACACATAAAGATGGATAAATATAATAAGAGAGAAATAAAACGCTTCATTTTACCTTCATGGCCTGGTTCCCATTAAAATGGAGCGGAAAGTCAATTATGTGATTGAAATTGTGTTTCTATTAACTTATAATAACAGTAGTAAACTCGGAAAAATGTTTGGTGATGTGTAGGGTATGAGTTAAATATCAGTCAGTACTTAATTATGTGGACAATAGAAAAAGTGAAGTCAGCATAGAGTAAAACTAGATTATTTTGTCAAGCGTATATTGCTTGCTGTTTCCTTAGTGTTTAACTGTAAATATAGCATTATATTAAAAAAAACCCTTTACCAATTTGCACAAAATAATATAAACGAGTAAGACAGTTTAGAGTAAATTAAAACAAGATTATTTGGTCAAGCGTATATTGCTAGCCCTTTTCCTTAGCCTTTAACTTTAACTACATATAATGTAGCAGTATGTTAATAAAACAACCCTCCACTTATATGCACACATTCAAATGAAGAACCTAACAAGAGAAATATTCCAACAGTTATAATTGTTTCCTCATCCAGAACACTCACCTTGAGGAAATCGATGACAGTTGTGTCCACGACCATGAGAGGTCTTTGAATGAGATGAACCACTCCGTTCTTCACTGGGATGTTGGCTCTCACGATGTCTGCTAGAACCACGCCTCGTGCATGCTTCGCGTCACCAGCAACGGTGTTAGACTTTACGTAGGCTAAGTAGGAAATTATAGAATTTTAGACATTGACACAGGATTTCTTTGCTTACGTAAAACGGGGTGAATGGGGATGCAGGGGTGAATCGCAACGAAACTTTAAAATGGATTTTAACATTGAAATAATATAGTTTGTTGCTAACAAGGACACTTGATCTTTAATTAAAAAACAGTAAACACATTACAATCTTTTCTGGCAACAAACTATATTATTTCAATGTTAAAATCCATTTTAAAGTTTCGTTCCGATTCACCCCTGCATCCCCATTCACCCCGTTTTACCGGTATTGTATTTCTCTGCCATAATTTCTATAAGAATAAGAAAAAATGGGTTTGTGAAAAGCTTGTTCCGAATGTTATCAAAGTTGTCTAATTCTGTGACAAGTAATTTGGATTTGGAGAGATTAATGAGGCTTAAATAGAATTTTCAAATTAATTAAACTCTTAACGCTAATTCACAATATAAGGACCAGATTTCCAAGAAAAAAATCTAAGCACAAAACCTCACAGAAAATGAGGTTCAGTCCTAGAACTAATAATAATCTATAGGTCATGTACAAATATTCCTCGCTATATGACATTTAAACGCGCAAGGCAACGCTTGGCTGCTCCATTTCATTCGTCATGCCAATTAGCGTCATACATCACAATAGAGAAGTTAGATTTCCCTGACAGACGTACAGACGTACGGTCGTATTCCTTCAGCGTTCCTTATACAAGCAATTATCCGTCAGAGTTTGAGTCATTGAATAATTGATTCACTGCAGCGAACACGATGCAAGCCAGTCGAAATATTCAAGTTGAAGGCAATGTTTTCACTACAATTTGTATGATTGGCTTCGATAGCTAATTCGTTAACTTAATTTATCATAATGTGTATGTGTGTTTTAGAGTTTGTTGTGCCACTCCTTCACATAAATCACTTAGACTTGGCTAACTTAGTAGGTACGATGTTTTCGGTTTTAAAACGATGATTCTCAATCTAATTTGACTAAATAACTTTTATTTTCATCCGTTGGACCTTTTTTACTTTTATCATTAATTTCTAACAGATTAAAATAGCAACTTCACAGAAGATTGCGAAAACTGCATAATTATATAAATACAATACCATTTTATAAATTGTGTTTTCTTCAAATTGGATTAAAGCGCTGAAACAACGCGTCCATCGATTCTCTAGTGAATATTACCAAGGCTCAAATTTTATTGTCAAAACCGCAAAAAATTGTTTTACGTTATGTTAGATCTTCAAAGATGAAAAGTAGGTTTCGGGAAAATATTATCATGAAATGTTCAAAGCCATTTTTCTTGGAAGAACCTTTAAATATTTAGATTACAAATAAGGTTTGAAAATACTATCAGCATTACCGCCAATATAAGAAAATAGAGTACCTAATGCTATTTCAAGAAGTAAATTGATAGCGGGTTTTAAATCTTGAAAGGTACTCGTAGACGAAGTAATATCTTTCAAGTCGATCAAATGTCAGTAGCTGTTGTTATCGCGGGAACGGTTGAAAGCTTGCCCTTTGCCTACATTTTGTGTCTAGCTAAGGTTCTAGCAGGGTTCAGGTAAAAGGTCACAGATTATCGATCTATTATTAAATAGACGATTTCTCGTTACCTATGGTTTTAGATTGTGATAAATGATAATAATTATTATGTAACGTTTTAATGTTTTATGGGTTTCGTATAAGTCTAATAAGGATTTGGTTTTCTGACTGTTATTTATTATGCTCAAAGTGGCTGCGATCATCGATCGTGATGATCATAACGATGTTGAATAGTTATTAAAATAATAAGGACTGTGTTTGTGATTGTTAAAGTCTCCCCTGCTGGGACACAGATCTCTTCTCTATGGGAGGGAATGTGCTATAATCCACCTCACGGGCCCAGTTCAGGTTGGAAAAGTCACATGTCTTCGAATTTTTGGTTCTACCAGGACGTGCTGGCTTGCTCACGATGATTTTCTTCACCGTTTTGAGAGCAGCGGTAATGAAATAAATTACAAAAAGTAATGCGACTGTCTCGGTTCGAGTCTAAAAGTTGTAGTATAAAGCGCCGGAAAGTTTCAACACTTACTTATCTCATCCTTCCCATTCATGACGGTGCTAAACGATATGATGACCTTGACATTGTCTCCAAAAGCCAGGGTCTCAAACTCCTTAGTATCAGGCGTGGCATGGGTGAACAACACATGGTGAGGTATGACATGTCCATCTATGACCTTCTCGTCAATCAAATCGGATCTTGTGGTTGGCTGAAAAGGAAAAATAAACTTTAGTCCCGTGTCATTAAGGAGTAACTTCGAAGTCTATGTTCGGAAAGAAGTATACCTTTACCTTAAACCCTTCGTCGACAGGGATAAAGAACGTATGCCTGCCGTCGGCGTCGAATACTTTGCTCTTTTTAAGCTGGTTCACTTTCTGTCTGAAGGATCTGGGGAAAAATGCGGCACGGTATAGAATTTGTTTTGTCTTTCTTATTTTTATTTATTGGACTTTTTTGTACATGGGCAGTGACTGGGATTAAAGACTTTATACAGGGTTACTGGTAACTCGGAGTATTCGTTTAAAATACAACAAATAAAGCCAACTAATGTTGTACTGCAATTCATTAGTTATTAAGTTAGTTGGGTTTATAGTTTTTTTTTTAATAATTAAGCCCTGATTAAATAATTTGAAACCGTTTTAAAAATGATTTACGCAGCGACATCATAGTAGAGTTACGTACTTGAACCACCGACCCCACTAGTAACCCTATATAATACAGGTTTTTTAAGAAAAGATGTCTATTTCAGTTTTATTTCGATCGGTACATGTTATTGGCACACACGTAAAACCAAACTCAAGTTACGACAAATAATTGACAATCACTGGTTTTGTGGAATGAAACGGAGACACAAAAGGATTTCTAAATACAAACATAAGTTCATCTCACGGATTATAATAGCATGATATCAGACATGAATGACAGAAACGCTGTAATACATATTTAAAATAACCTTGACCAAAACGCAATAACTCACGACCACAGAATTTCAAATTCATTATAACATTACGATTTCAATTCGAATTCCTTGCGTGTACTACAAGCCTTAGTAGCGATTGCACAACAGATAGTATTCAGTAATTGTATTGTTTGTTTCGCGAACTCACCGTGCAAAAGTTCAATGGAGCGATAATTCGGTTCACCGCGAGTTTGGCCGTAATTGAAACACTCGCGAACTAATTAAGTATCAACTTGCTCCATTTTCAGGCTTATTTTTCAGACTTTTTACCAGCACTTCATGTTAAACGTGTACTTGATGTTTATGGACAATTACGATGCAAACAAGGCCTGTGTAATTGTTCATTAAATGGAAATTTTGTGTTCGAATTAAAATCCAATTTGCACGTTATTTTCGACGAATAATTGCATAATTTGAGCTTTCAAGTAGTATTTTTAATTACTTTTTTCTGTAAATATCATGCATCATGCACCTGGCTTAAAACGAATGTCTCAACCTGCTGAAAAGCTTTCTATTATTACATTGCACCAACAAAACACTTCATTACCCTAATTACTACAGTCCGGTAGTACGACTGAGGTCAAACAACGACAATGTCTTCCACGGTCCCTTTTTCTCGGAAGATAAAATAATTATACAATATTTATATCCCGAATAATGGAAAAAAAAAAAAAAAATACCTGAGTCGATGTTGTCCAATATTGAAGAGGTCAGAATGCTCCAGGAAGTGATAGGCGTTAGGGTTGTATACTGGGGAGCTGATAGAGCTGGGTCCATGAGGCTGCAGCGGCAACAGCACTTGGTCAATCACGTGTAGGACCTAAAACATATAAAGTTTAAACAATAGGCTTCTTCTGGGTTAGCTCGATCCATTGTCGAACTGATGAGTTCCCCTTATGACAAAATTGAGGTCGAAAGCAGGCCCCTTTTTCAGAAAAAAGCGACTTTAAACCATGTTAATTGTAACGCTTTCCTTGTGAACACCGATTTAACTTTCAACAATCATTTATTTGCACAAAATACATTCGTTACCCGAGTTAAAAGTTATATTTTGCCTGTTCAGGACATGCAAAGTTTTACATGAATAAATAAGGTAATGATTATTTTGTTCAATACGAACTATTGTCTATTACTCACTTTATGTAAAGCAAATAATTTACCTATTTCTACTTACTTTCAATTAGCTAAAAAAAAAAAAATTAAAATCCGTAGAAATTAACTCAAAAAATTAAAATCACTTTTCCGTACCAAGAAGGACGAAACGCAAACAAATAATTTTCTAGGATATGTCAAAAGAAATCAAAGATAAAAATATTATAATATATAAAAAGAAACGAAAATACAAAATTATGCTAATGAAGTTTCTTTTTTGTTCAGTCACAGCTGCACCGTAACTAAAAGTGTTTGAGAAAAAAGTAGTTTTTGTTCTGAAGATAATAATAATTATTATTATTTATTGAACAGATCATATAATCCCCCCTAGTTACTACCCCCGCCCTCTACTCCCCTTCCTACTTTTTAAACGATTTTGGCATGGGAACGCCATTATTAGTGTAAATAATTAGCGTGTCAGAAGCGTACCGTACTGGGTCCTCTTGACCTTTGACCCTGATGTTGTTCCTTCGTCAATATCCTCGTCTAATTAGTCTAGCTGGAATTTGGGTTAGGACCTTGATTGTTATTGCTTCGACAGTTTTGTTTATTTGTTGGTTCGCACTCGGTGTTTTTGTTTTCTTGCGTTTCCTCGTGATTTTTGTTCATTGGAAAAATTTATGTTTTGAATTATTTGATTCGTTTTGTTGTATTTATTTTTAACACATTTATTACATTATTAAATATTTTAATAGATTAAAATATTTAATAATGTAATAAATGTGTTAAAAATCTAAATTTCTATAAAATAAAAACATTTCAAAATATAAAAAACTGGCCAAATGCAAGTCGGACTAGCACATGAAGAGTTCCGTACATCGTAGTAGGTTAGCCCCATTTAATTTGTATTATTTCTTGTTTAAGCGGCAACCGAAAAATATATTTTGTGATAAGTATGTTTATCATAGTGTTAGTATGAATGACGAAGATATACTTATTTGCGGTTTTTTAAATGTTATATCTCAAAAACTATTTATTATTTATAGTTCAAACCAATTTTGGTTGAAAGTTTATATTGCGATATACAGTACACATATTTTTTTACTCTCTTAGGTTAAAAGTTAGAGGGGGGGGGGGGGGCAATTTACTTCTTTGGTGGAGTCAATCTTTCGAACGATTGACTTTGAGAAAAAATAATTTAAGGATTCTTAATGTCATTTTTAAAGACCTGTCTATAGATATACAAATAGGTATGATGAAAAAAGTTTTTTTTAGTTTTAGTTTTATGTATGGGACCCCCTTAAAACTTTTTTTTTGTTTATAAATCGTAAAGCGGTAGATAGAAAACATCTTCTACACTTACCAAGTTTCAACTGTGTTGTCTTAACAGTTTCCGAATAAAGTGGCTGTGACATAAAGACAGACATTACGAATCTGTAAGAGTTCCGTTTTTTGCCATTCGGCTACGGAACCCTAAAAATTGTTTACCACCGGTATCGGGAATAGGTTCCACCGCAACTAGGGCCATCAGAGCTCTAGAGAGAGGAACCTTCTAACAATACTAGCTGTATCCAGAAGTATCGCTTTTCAAGTCAAGTCTTTCCTAACGAGTCCTAACGAGACCCTCCTCAGGTGTTTGTTGAGGCTTTTAGCTATTAAGCCATAGGCTGAAATTATTATTATCATTCGATGTAATACGGAAGCATTGCACGTGCTTTATACAATCAGAGTCTACTTACTATAAATCTACAAACTTGTGTACCAAGGAATAAGAAGTACACAATACAAACCCTGTCGGGTTATAAAATGCCTTTTTACGCGAATTCCTCTCACATGGCGAGGTCTAATAAAAATATTTTTTTACCAGCAATCAGCCAAATGTTTTGGTTTCCCGAATCAGAGTAATCACGTCGTTCAAGCTCGCCTGGGTTCAAATGTACCCTGTATATTATTCGTATAAGAAACGTGCCAAAACTCTGTGGCAATATTGATCGTTGCGGACTTTTTGGCACAATACTTGTAACGGCTAAACAGAAAATGTAATACGATTAGGTTTTTACAAATAACCCGAATGAGCCCACTGTTTGCTTGATTTGGGTAAGCCTGTTATTGGGCCAATGATTAATTGGGCAAACAGTAGTATAATAATTTCAAGAGGCGTAATAAATATCGACTTTCAGGGCCAGTTTCTGAGTACCCTTTTTTATTTGTAGTGTACCGTACTAAAATAGAAACCCAATTTAGGGGCGATGAACTAAAATAACATCTAGCCTTTAATACCCGAGGCAGAGGTTATCTAATGGCACATCAACATTTCGCCAGTGGGGAACAGCCTATTACGAGCAACCAGGCGCAAATCCAGACAGTTCCTGAAAAAATCCTAATGGAAACAGGGAATTCTAACGGAATCGAATCCGGAACCTAATGCTTTGCAGTCGCATTTGTGAACACCAGCGAGACAGATGGTTGACATTTTTTTTCTGGTTTATTGGAATGGAAATCCCTTCATTGCAACAGGAAAAAGCATTAAACTGATTTCTATTTGATAAAATTATAATAACTCTCACTGATTCCATTACTTCAGACATAACCCTAATCTAGTTGCTAAAGCTACTTTATCAAATTAAGTTAAAGGAGTTATTGAAGTATCTCCCCGAAATAATAATTGTGTTACATCTTTGCCCAAGACACCTGATGACAACTATGAATCCCGAGACAGTGTTGTTATTGGCATCCGTAATACAGTGCGGGAAATCCCGGCTTAGTTTGTGAAAATCTCTTGAAATTCTTATTGTCTTGGGACATTACTTTTTCAGCAGGTACATTCAAACGCGAATTTCTCGTGAAGTTATGATTACAATTTTGAGATACTACCTACTTTATGATAATATGGATCCGTGTTTAGACGCAATCATGGTGGTGCTGACATGTAAAAAAAATATGGAACAAACCATCAGTAAGTAGCATAGACGTTTGGCAACTCCGCAAAATATAAAAAATCTCTTACACACATGAATGTACGGTAAATCACGTCTGTTTCCCATGAGGGAAATTACAGATCACCTCCTGCTACGATTCTTGTGTCTATATTTACATCTCTTACATTTGGTCTAGTTGCAGTAGTCCGGTTGTTAGTCCGGTTGATCGAACTAGTGCAACTTTTCAGTTGCAGTAGTCCAGTTGACCGAACTAGTGCAACTTTTCAGTTGCATTAGTTCGGTTGAAATATTAAGAATAAAATTGTACAATACACTATCTTAATTTATTTGTTATTTTAATATGAACACGAAAAGAGAGCCACTTTGTATATGAATAACTCTGTGGAAATCAAGTTAACGCTACGTACATATAATTATGTGGTCATACACACACGCTCGTTTGCTAATAATAGGCAACCAGACCATTCTAAAGACTACCACATGACTCCAGCTTTTTAAGAATCTCACCTGTAACTTGTTATTCCTGTTGACGGCCTGATAAGACCTGGTGACGTAGACCTTAGCGTTATTGACATAGATGTCGTCATGCATGGCTCCTCGACGTGTCGTCACCCACAGAGGGGGGTTGCCATCCAGGTCCGTCGATATCGCGTAGTCCATGTTTGAGAGTGTAGTCGCCAGATTTGCTAGAAGAAAAGGTTCAGTTAAATCTGGGTAACATGCCTATGTCCAGCCGAGGGACGCAAAAAAGTCTACTAAACATCTATTTATATTTTAACATATCCATCACGAATGTAATGCCCCGAAGAGTTAGGAAGAGGTGTACAGTCAGCAGCACCAATATGTATACACTTAGCATCGTTTGAACCAATTTTCGCTTACTGTATCGATTAAATATTCAAGTTACGAAACGAAACTAATATCGTTCGTTCGTCGTTGTCGTCGAACTTTGACGAGTGTATAAATACTATTGCTCGTGACTGTACCTAATAGTACACCCATATTGCACCAATTTTAGTTAAAAGGGGGCGAGTCAATTGCCATCAATCGGACACAAGTCCAGTTTCTGTTGCTACAGAGAAATTATTATTTATAGATACTGCTTCGACAAAACCAACAACATTTATCAAATAATTTAATTTGATGTGTGCATGGTTCCATTAATCTATGAATTATTTGGTACACCCATACAATACGGATTCCACTTAAATTATTTGAATTTGATTTTAATATAATAGCTTATACTGAAACTCCTTTATTGTGTTTAATAACAATAGAGAGAAGATTAAATTATAATTAAATTCAACCAGTTCAAAGCTGTCCGATCCTGTTGGATATTAAATTTACCTCCATACCTATAGGCCTAGCCTATAGTTCTTAACAGTCTACATTAATCGATAAATGTATAACTATTTAGACAATACGATTTTGATGGATTACAGAGCGAGATCGTGGCTAATTAATAAGAGCGGCACAGTTCGGTACCCAAGGTCTTGCCTAGGTCGGTATGTGGCTGAGTGACCATCATTACATTCCGAGTATCTCCGTGTCCCAGAAAGCACGTTAAGCCTTTGGTCCCGGCTGTCATTTAAAGATCTTTGAAAGTAGTTACCGGTGGCCCGAACGTCTAAAAACCAGTTTTATCAAGGGATAACGAACGAACGATATTAGTTACGTTTCGTGTGATTGGATTGTGTAGGTCAGGTGCCTCAGACACCTGACCCACACAATCCTATCAGTACTGAGCATACGACATCATCATGTAAAGTACTGGTATTCAGTTTCACCTGGTAAGACTGAAATCCGACCCCAAAGAATTTGGAAAAAGGCTAGGGAGATATGATATGAATGATTACCATACATTGTACCATTACGGTTCAAATAAAAAGATTTTGCCATGACCTAAAACATTTTTCGTAAGAAAATTCGCTTTAGACTATTCTGTCATTTCTCAGGTCACAAAATCTATTTATCTTTCTGATAAATGACACAGCGTCGCCATTATTAATATTTTATTCAAATAATGCGCGGGCGAAACCGCGTTTGACAGCTAGCTCGTTCTATGAGTATTATAATCGGATTATGTCAGCCAATATTGAATTACACCGGCTCCTTTATCAATCTACGAAAGGGATAAGCGTTGAATTTTAAGAAGTTGCAGACTAAATCTAATTCTAGATCCTCGGCTTGCTGGGACGTGTCTAACGACTAAGTTTTTTGTTTCCACCCGCCTGGAATTCTCCTGAATCGATTAACTGGATGGTTAGAATTCTCTACTGACATCTGTTTTGGTCCACCCTTCCATCCACCATATACCTTCAACCCGAGAATAAACAGGCATCTTCAGGGCTCGATTGTTCCTGTATCTGTCGCTTCCATCAGGCGTGATCGGAGTCAGGAGCAGACCCATTTTGCCATTAAAAAACAAATTTGTGTGATAACTTCTTTCATAATTATAAGGTCCAAACAAACAATCAAACGGACAAACTTCTAAAAGTCATTCAGACCATCAAAATAAGGACAATAATTGTAAAACCTAAATAAGAAAAACCATTACTTACTTACAGTCAGCTATATAGCGAAAATACAATGATGTGGTTGGTACAAGATGTTGGTCACCCAACGTTTTAGGTCAAATAAAACCTCTATAATTAGTATTTCTTTGCTTCGAAATCTTTGTTTAGGCGTACTGCTGAACGCTATGTTTATATTTTGTCCAAATACTATTTGAATGGGACCTTATATAATTACTATCTTTAATTCTTCAGTTTTCATTTCACTGTAAGTTTAGTTGTATGTTGACTTAACTAACCCGTACTTAACACAAAACAAAGTTAATATTCTAAACATTAAGCAGCGCGGTGACTCGTAGACATGCGGAGTTAAAATTAATGAATGCCTGGGTTCCCACGTAGACACAAGGTGAAAATCTAGCAGGATTGCTTTAATTTAGGAGTTGCTGTACCCAAACTAAAGTCTGAACTAAGCTATAGTTTAGTCTAAACTACAAGGAGTGTTGACTAATAGGATAAGTTCCACAAGTTTGTTCTTTGAGCTCGGGTAAAACAACACGCGACTTTGATGTATGTACCGAAATACCTCACATAATATTTTATGCAGATGCATTATTACCTCAAATATCTGTCAAGTCCTTTATTCTTAGAAGACTGTTGTTTCAACACATATTATATACGTGACGGAGTTCTGACGTCTAAGAAGAGACGTATTCTATTTTGGTTACGTAGTCTGTTTTCTGACTTTATAAATGTAAGTAAATGGTTATGACGCAATTGGATACTTTGGGCTGGTTTTTGAATAAATAAACTTCATCATGAAACAGTACTCTCCTGGGTCACTACATAGTCATCCACTTATTCATTAATAGAAATACATATAACCTTTCACAGTCTATCACATAATATATATTGATGTCCACTTATCTCAGTTCATTCACTAACCATTTACCGACAACACCTCTAGAAATACAAAAGACAAACGTACTATCAGAAGACCACACGACTTCAATAGAAAGGCTTTACACACACATAAAGCACACCTTACACACAAACAACATTTACGGAACAAATATCGCACATACCTATATGATAGAGGACGAGTGAGTCGTCTAATTCCCCGTTGAACCTCTGGAATGCTTCGTTGGTCGGCGCGAACAGAGTCATCTGCCGGTAGTGTAGCGTTGTGTTGGCTACCACATTACGTTCCAGCAGCGATAGAAACTGTGGACAAGAGAGAATTTGAATTAGATTTAAGGTGATATGAATAAAAGCGTTTCCTCTTGAAAAGGCCGTAATGATGTTAAGATTGTATTAAATAAAAGATTTTTGTATTTTATAATGACAGAGGATGAGAGGAGTGGAAGGCGTGGAGGGGGATCTTTGCCCGAAGGAGTGGGACAATACAGTTTAAATAAAAAAATATGACGGGGAAATTCTAATTCGTTCTTCTTTTTTACCTGTCGATGGAATCTTTGATTCATCTAGTAAGTAGCCACCTGCAAAACTTTATCAAATGAATGAATATTGACAGATACCTTTTTTAGGGTTCCGTAGCCGAATGGCAAAAAACGGAACCCTTATACATTCGTCATGTCTGTCTGTCCGTCCGTCCGTATGTCACAGCTGCTTTTTTCTGAAACTATTAAGACTACACAGTTGAAAATTGGTACGTAGATGTATTCTGTAAACCGCTTTACGATTTTCATACAAAATTAAAAGATTATGAATATAATAACTCTCCCCATATGGAACTGAAACAAAAACAAACTGTTTTCATCAAATTTATACGTGTGGGGAGTCTATAGCCAGGTCTATAAAAATAACATTGAGGTTCCTAAAACCATTTTTTCTCAATATCAATCGTTTGAAAGATATAAACTTCCAAAGTGGTAAAATGTGCCCCCCCCCCCTCTAACTTTGTCCTCTAACTTTTAAACCAAGAGAGCGAAAAATCTGAAAAATATATATGTGCAAATGATCGATCAAATGATTTGATCGCAATACAAACTTTCAACCAAAATGGTTTTGAGCAATATATAGTAATTAGTTTTTGAGCTAAAGCACATTTAAAAAACCGCAAATATAACTTTGTTATTCATTTTGTATGAATAACAAAGTTATATTTGCGGTTTGCGGGACTATGAAAAACAAACTTATCACAAAATGTGTTTTTCTGTTGCTGCTTTGACAAGAAATAATACAAATAAAAGGGGTGTCCCTACTATGATGGTGCGGAACTCTTCAAGTGCAAGTCCGACTTGCACTTGGCCAGTTTTTTTTGGATGGTGGGAAATCATCTAATGACTCCCCCGCTCTGGGCGGAGCGGTAGGGAGTGTCAGACTTCTGCTGACTAAAAAACACCCATGTTCCTTCTTAGCCCTTTTCGTCCGAGGCTGCGGTGTTCCTTTCGAACGACCCGCAGCCCATTGCCAAATTCTTCAGTACATAATTAGCTAGTGTAGGTACTGGACAATTAATCCTTACCGCTTTGTTTTAAAATTGCAACTCAACTATGTAGTTTGATCAAAAATTACAGTAGTAGCTACAACGAATAATCTAAAAAGGGTTAAAAAGAACCATAATAAAGCCGAAAATAACGTTGTTTCTCATCAATATTTTTTGCGCGGTGCTAGGTTTACTTTTACTTTTATGTTTAAAACTAACTGTTGCCAGCGGCTTTACCCGCTACAACTAGAATATTATCCCACGGGAAGATAAAATCGGGATAAAAACTATCCTTTGTGTTAATCCAGGTTATAACACTATCTGTGTTCCAAATTGTATCTAAATGTGTCAGTAGTTTTTGCGTGAAGAAGTAACAAACATACACACTCACAAACTTTCGCTTTTATAATATTAGTGTGATACTCGTCCTCGTGAAGTGTTCTTTGCACCCAGTATTTGCTGAATACCTACTATAATTTACATACTTTTTCCTCTTCTATTCGGATCAGCTGGTCCAATAAAACTTTCAATTGGAGGTACTAAAGTGAGCTGTATAAAATGGAAGTAGTTCAACGGTGGGTAATAACGGTAGCTATTGTTTTCGAGGTTCACAATAAACAATTCCTTTCATTCGACTCTTAAAGGTACTTGCTGGATGAAAACAACTGATATATCAATGTATGTTTTATGTTACCAATCGAGGCAAAGAATGTTGTTTCAAGGGCTTCACCGTTTATTTTCTAGAACATTTTATTAGTTTCATGCAGCAGATTTTTCTTGTTATATTCCTAGATAGTTTGTCGGTTGCATTTTCTCTTGTACGTTTTTTCTTAGTGCCAACAGAAGCTATTTTTCATAAACGTTGCCGTTTATGCAAAGTTAGAAATTCTTTCTTGTGATTTTGTGTGTGTTTTGTTTTGTTAGTAGGAACATTTAATAACTGATCAAGATATTTTAATGTTGCTGACGATCTCATTGGTCGGTCGGTCAAGTCTTGGGATCGGTGCCTTGGACGCGCAAAGTGTTATTGGGTTATTCCATCAGCTTCTACTTCTGAGTACAGAATCAGCAGCATTCAGCCACGGAATCTAGATTTGTGCCCGGTTGATGGGAATAGGCTCGCTCCCTATTTCAGCGACTTCAAACATAGGTACACCTCTGTCTAACCCTTCGGCGAAAACAAGCGTGATGTTATGTTAAGTCCATTAAAGTGTTTCCTTCCTGGTAAAAGGACTAAATATATAGGTGTCCTATAGAGAAAATTTGCGAAAATTACCTTCATACTTATCTATTTCTTACTTTTTCATGAAATCCTAATACCTAACTTCACAAAAAGCCACTGCAAATGGCAACTAAAGTTTTAATCAACATAACCCCTTTTAGTTCCTTTCCTCACAAAACCTGAAGGAGAAGAGTAAAATTGTATTATTTATCTTTACAAAGCAAACTCTATAATTCAGACTATTGCTTTATTATAATTATGCCCTAAGGAATACAAGTACGTACGTAGAAGTCTGACACTCCCTTTCGCTCTGCCCAAGAGCGGGAGGGGTTATTCGATGATTTTACACCCAACAAAAAAAAAAAAAGATTACAAGTACCTAAGGAATTGTTTTTAACAAAAAGTGACTAATGAGTACCACCCATGCTGTCTGCAGAATCTATAGCTAGCTCTTCCATTCCCCACTACATCACTGTTATATTATACAACAAGGTCCTCCGCTGGGTCTGTCTGTCTATTCACGATAAACTCAAAAACCACTACACGGATTTTTATGCTGATTTCACCAATGGATAGAATGTTTCTCGAGGGGTTCTGGGTGATTTTTTTTAACCAATAAGGGAGATAAATAGGTCCCGTCGGGGCTGCGGGTTGTCACCGCGGCCTCGACATATGGGGCTAAGAAGGAATATGGGTGGTTTTTAGTCAGTATAGGTCTGACACTCCCTTTCGCTCTGCCCAAGAGCGGGAGGGGATTTTGGATGATTTCCCACCCCCAAAAAAAAGGGAGATAAATAGGGGATGAAAGTTTGTTGGAATATTTTTTGACATCCACGCAGGCGACCAAATGCTAGTTCATTATAAAATAAAAAATAGTAAACTAGCTATCTTATATTTTATTAATTTAAACTGTGCTATGCAGAAAAGATCTCGTCGCAAAGATATTTCCCCTTTGGACAAGAAAATAATGTCTGAATTTAAAATGCGTGTGTCTTTTAATAGAAAATTCTAGAAAATTTACTCAGTGAAATTATATTATTATTATGTTGACTTAATATAACTCAACATCTTGCCTGTAATTCCCGAAGGGTTAGGCAGACGTGTATTTACGAGTACCTACTAAGAAACCCATGTCTTGCTAGTTATGTTCAACTCAAATAAAATAAGAAGCGAACCCTTTGCCGGGTTGTCTGCCTTTTCGCTGAAAATTGTTGGCCAGATTTTCACTTGCGTGCTAACGTTTCGCAGAATTTTGTTTCGCCGAATAATCATTTGCCAACTTATCATATAATTTTGTTTTATTTTCCAGCCTCACAGTCACCAATTGTACGTTTGTTCTGATTTTCATAATGACACTTTTTAAAATGTCAGCAGAATATTTTAGTTTGCGTAATATTCGTTTAGTTGTTTATTGTTTACCAAATCAAATGATTAGAACTTAACCCCTCCAGGTCCAGTCGCCGGAGCCCCCCTTTGGCATGGCTCCTACTTCTGGGTGGTTTAAAAAAGGATAACCATGATGTGTATGGCGGGGTCTATTCGCTCGCATCGCTCGCTCACTAGCCACCACCTTCTAACCTAACCTGTCCGAGTCGGGGTGCGTCAAGTCCCGAGCTCGCATCGCTCGCTCTTGCATCCAAGCTTTCCGAGTAGCGGGTAAAAATGTGTGTAAAAAAATGTTTATTTTTTCTCGTTTTAATTATCAATGTATGAACTCTTACACTGACAAAACGTCATTCTTGTAGTATGACAAATGATAATGATAAATATCCCAAACGTTTTGTGTCATTATAATAATCAGCAATAATTCTACCAAATGAAAGGTTGTCACACAATTTATTTTTAATCGTTAGCTGTCAAAGTGAAACATCTGTTAAACGTTGGTTGGCAAGTGATAATTTTTCAAACAATTTTCGGCGAAAAGGCAGGTTATCCCTTTGCCGTCCGCCGAGCACAAACCCCGTACAAATATTTTATTTATCGTTTTCCATTTTTAGTTTCATGGTGGTTACAGAGAAATACAAGTTAGAAAAACACAACAACACTTTGCCAAATTTGGTAATCGAACCATGGTTTGCAAACAGTAAGTTGCCTCGGGATATTTTGTGTTTTACTCAAGCATCGAGTTTCGAGTCGAGTAACTTTTCGGATTATGTATATGAAAGATAACTTCGTCGACCAACCGGAAAATGCATTAGTTATTCAATGTTTCCCGAGAATGTTTTGAAAATAGGATTTTATCGGAGCGTTCTGCGATCTGCGTTCTGATTGTTTTGGTGGCGTCACGATCTACATAGTTGCTAAATGAAACAAAGAGTACCTAAGTTTTAGTTTTTTTTGAAGTCTTATTTCCTTTTTTAATCACGATAACATCATGCCCGTAATCCCCAAAGGGTTAGGTAGGGGTGTACCAAACAAGTACACACATATCCAGACTCCGTGGTTATTACAAAAAAAAGCCTGATGCCAAACCCAATAATACCTACTTTGCCCGACCCGGAAATAGGGAAGTTAACAAAAAAAAAACGAATTAGTCCGTCAAATAGATATCCAAAAAATATCGGACACGTATTTTTTAATTTTTCACGAAAACAATAAATGAAGACGATACAGTGCTTCGAAAAGGCGCACGAGTTTGGTAGGTACATTATTTACCAGAAATTGACGTCAACAGCTCCCACTCACGATCTTTGACACCTTTTATTTTCGTCAAATATTATTAATTTGATAAAACCAAAAACACGTAGGTATCCAATGTTTTTCGATAATCTAACAGACGGACTAAACAGAAACATGTATTTTTTTAGTTAGTCAACTACCCTAGCATACCCTGGACCGCTATATTAGTGGTGATAAAAACGCCTAGGTATATTATCCCTGACGTAAGAGTAGAATTTGATCAATTATGTAAGAAGAGAACTAAAACGTTTTATGTTCACTAAAAAACCAAGCCTTTTACTACCGTATCGAATACCGTGTAGTTTACTCAAAGTAAAAAAAAAAGTACAAACACAGAGCTACTACCAACACAGTTATTCAACCAGATCACGCGTATTGTGAAGAAAGTGAAACACTTCAAACAATATAATTCATACAAAGAAAACTCGGAAATGGTAATAGAAATCACGGCGTTCGCGTTGTGCGTAGTTCCTACAACAATGGTTCCCCTGAGACCTCACTGTTCACCAACGTATGTACCTGCCTTTATGTTCTTGAAGGTGAAACTAGGAAACCTTTGTTTTTACTTAATACGAATATTGACTGTAAGCCGATCAGAATATTGACAGGGATAATCTCCACTCGACCCTCAAAATGTACTCGATGTTAAGCTACTTTATTTATGGAGACCGAAGAGTTCGTTGTAAATATTATATAAAATATGTTTACGGGAAAATAATTGGGTATCGTAATTAATTACCTGTTTTTTTTTGGCCATCGTTATAATATTTGTTCTAAAAATGGCTGTTGTCATGTCACGTTGTCACGTTTTATATATTCGATACGATAAATTATATAATGGATTTCGTTCTAAAAACGCTCGACATTTTTATTGGATTTCATTTTTTAATGAAAATTCTATCGGACCATTATTGGAAAGATCAAAACTAATACGTTGAGTACAAAGTGCAGTCAACTGACTTCAAGTAGATAAAAATCACGAATGCTTATGTGAAAAGAAAGAAAGAAAGTCAATTTCTCATGAAATAACGATTGCATCTTGGAAATATGTCCCAGTTTATGATAATATGGGTTCCAAAATATTAGTTTCGTTGCGTAACTTGCACGTTCAAGGAATTGAACGAAGCCAACGAAAGAGCTGTCCATGTCGCTACATACTGGATGGACAAAATTTGAGTTTGTCAACTCGAAAAGGAGAAGAAGATGAAAACGAAATCAATAAAGTAGTTGAAAATTGCTTCTAAACGTTGCTTAGTGTATAAATATTGGTGCTACAGACTGTTCTCATATAGGCACGTATTTTTTTTAACAATTGAGAGAACATGTTCACCGTCTACATATAGATTGTACTACTAAGAACAAGAAGGAAATTAAACAAGACTGAGTACGTTAAAAATAAATGAATTCGATACCGGTTCATACGTTGAAGTTTTAGCGCAACTTATATCGGAGACAGCAATTCTCCTGACTGATTTGTTTTGGGAATAATAATTTATATTGTAGGTGTAATTTTTTTTTTGGGAATAGTGTTGCGAGCTTGCACCCATAAAAAAAATGTAAGTAGTTTCGTTTAGTTTCGAATAGGAAGTTATGATGAGGCAGACTTGCCGTTGAGGATTAACGACTCCGATAAAGAAAAACAATTCCTAGCTATGAAAAGGATGTCAACATCCTATGTAGTTTTGAAAACCACGACGAAGCCAAATACAACGATGACGCCGTTCACCGAGAAATGTCAAAACCGAAATTGCGATGCGGAATCGATGTCTTTTTTTTTTTTTTTTTTTTTTTTTTTTTTTTTTTTTTTTTTTTTGGTGGGTGTAAAATCATCGAATAACCCCTCCCGCTCTTGGGCAGAGCGAAAGGGAGTGTCAGACTTTTACTGACTAAAAACCACCCATGTTCCTTCTACGCCCTCTATGTCGAGGCCGCGATAACCAGAGGACTACCCGCAGCCCCGACAGGACCCGCAGCCCCGACAGGGGTGTCCACATAGCCTTAGCCCAAGTTTTGCCCGGTGTGTGCTAGGCTTTAGTGCTTAGGATAACGTACCTCAGTGCTCAAAGATGCCTTGTAGCTGCTCTAGTATTTGTAGTGTAATAAATATTTATTTGAAGACAACGGCTCGTAGTTCAGCTCGCAACCTGTCATTACGAATTCAGAGTTGCAATCTTTAAACCAATCTGTTGTTATTCTTCGATGTACTGGGTGATTGTTGTGTTGAGATGTTATTATCACACTATATTGTACCTACTGTAGATTGCTAGCGGCTCGTTGTTTGAAAGAGAAACAGCCGAGCAGATGAAATGTACTTTGAAGCTATAATAATTATGTCACTTACATACTCGAACTATGTACTACCTATGTATCTTGCTTTTTTATTTGTTGCTTGTGTAAAATACTCGTTAAATGTGTCATTTGCTTTCGGCCCTTGTGTTTAGAAACAAATTAAAGTTCTATTTAACACCTTTTTTTCTTTTTTTGGGGTTGGGAAATCATCAAATAACCCCTCCCGCTCTTAGGCGAAATAGAGTATCAGACTTCTACTGACTAAAAACCACCCATGTTCCATCTTAGCCCTATATGTCAAAGCCGCGGTATCTCTTACAACATCCCGCAGCCCCGACGGGCGTCGGCCCTTGCTTTTCCCCCCCCTTTCTTTCTATTTAACACCTGGTCTTCCATATACACAATTACACACTATTTAACAAAACTGAACTCTTTGTCACAAGGACACAGTTCATGCAAAAGCCATAAGAAGTTTAAAACAAACTTGCAACGCCGCAAGAAGAGCATAAAAACATGAGAAGAACATGGAAGCTACGCCACGAAAAATCGTACATTCGCTGATCAACCGTTCTACATCCGTTTTCCAAAGTGTGTCCCCAAGCTTACATTAACCAGTATCCTGTCTGAGAGGATCTTAAACAAAACACAGACAGCATTATTATATAATAAGAAGCAGGAGTGTAAGGTCGAGTCAGAGGTCTATATTTGGACATTAAGTAGGACGGGTGTCGCAATGTCGCCGGACAAACATCGTGCAACGTTGTCCGTTAGTTTCTTTTATCGTATTTACAGTTTGAACTGTGAGAATTTTCTTTTATTAACTATAAAACAGAAATGGACAAAAAATAAACGAAAATTCTTTTCAAAACCAATGAATGGAGCTGTTGTCCCGTGGTTTTAGTAACAGATTTAGAAACGACAAAAAAAAATTGAGTTCCGTACAAATAAGTATTTTCTATATTCCTTTCACTATGAAAGTATAAAAGAAAAATGATTGTTATCAAAAGATAAAATAGAAGATAGTCGAATAAAAGGGCGATGTTTTAACATAGAAGTCCCTAACGTTTGGACTTTCTTTATAAGTTACGGAATCTCGTTAAAACTTTTAGCCTTTATATTTCAGCTAACAAGTTTATATCGAGGGAGACACAATACCCCATATAGTGCCTACTAAGCTATAAAAGTATCGATTCGACCTGTTAAGTCTTTATATAAAGGGCTAAGATTAGCTTGCCCTTTAAACAAGAAGTTTTATATTTATTACTTTGTTTGTCGAATCCAAATTGCGAAATACACAATATTTTGTTTTCTAAGAAACGAAGTTGTTAGACAAAAGTGACGAATAAGCAAAGCTGGGTAATATTTTGCTGTGAGAAATGTAAAAAGATTTTGTCAACTTTATCTCTTGAAGTGAACGAAACGAGTATAAAATACTTTCCTGTAATTATTCCTTTGTGTGAGACTGGCTGGAGAAAACAGCACAGAAAGAAGAGTGGAAGGTTATGGAAGGCCTGTGCCCAGCAATAGGACAAAACAGGATAAACATAAAAAAAATCTTGAAGGTTCAATTTTTTGTCATTATTTTATACCTACTGTACTATACCCGGAAAATGTTATTATAGCGAAACTGCCCCAGTAAATAGAAACACTGTGAACTTCATAAAATTTGTGTAAGTAAATCATAGGACTACAAAAAAAATGTGCGAATATGCGAGTGAGTGGCACAAATATACATTGCAGTAATGTCCACAAAACCGGGTAGGTAATGGTCCAGTCCCATACACAATACACACACAATATGGTCGCACTGACACTTATGCTACGTAGAAATAACCATAATTTCACCGCGCTCACAACCCGCCACATTTCTTTATTCCACTATATTTTATTCAGGAAAAACATGTTACCATGAAATGTGAAACGTGAAAATATTTTAAGCTGAAACTAAATTAATTGAGGGGACGGATTGACGTGATGTCGTGATTTTTTTTATAATGAGTTTTGGAAAATGGTGGTACAAAAAACTCGTTTTGCGTTTAAAAACTAACAAAATAATAAAAAATATATCAAATGTTTTTTGCTCTGTTGAAAGAGGAAATGGAATAGAACATAAAACTAAAGTAGACTTAAGCATCACTTTTATATTTACAAAATAAATTCAATACATTAAGACAATGTGTTTTTTTATATGCCATAACTCGATGGTTTTATTCTATAAGTAAAGTACAATATGTCCTATAATATGAGGTCCACAAATGTATAGTTTCGAAGATATTATCAATATTATAATAGACTCTCGATGTGTGTAGGACGTAGGTCTTTAAATTACATAGATAAATAAGGGTAATTCATTTTCATTCGAACCAATCAAGAAAATCCGATGTTGTCATATTTCGCGTTAGAGTGTTTTACAATAATAATCGTGACAATCGAATTGTTTTGTATAAAATTAAAACAAAAAAATGGAACATGTGTTGTGTATGTGTGTTGATTCTTTGATATTAAAGTTTCAATTTATGTCTATGGTCTCAATCATACCCTAGCGTAGAGCTATGGTAAACAGATATTTTATGTACCCAATTTTTAAAAACCTGAAACCAAAACAGTCTCTAATAGTTCCGGTCCATTTGCAAACAATATTACTCTAATACCCGAACAACAGGTGAACGGGAGCACACACAAAACATTCAATTTATTGCAACATAATTCACCCTATTGGCAGTTCAAATAAGCCTATGAATACTAACCAATTCCAGTTCATTTCGCGAACAATGCAAAACAAACTAGGTAAAACACAGGTGTTCCCATGTACGCAAATACGTACATTGCATTACCATCGCCGGACCCTAAACCATAATGCCCTGGAGACTATAATTTAAAATTCATGCTACTCCATGCCATATTGAACCAATTAAAACTCTCATTAATAATGATCAGGATTAGTTGTTCCGTGTTCTACTCAATGATTGCATTCACAAATGAACGCAGCTGGATTTATTTCGTTCGCATTGTGCGGAAAATAAGCGTTGAGGAATGAGAAATGAGAAACAACTCTAGCGATAACAACGGATTTTTCATCTGTTATTTTTATTTTCTTTCTTTCTTTCTTTTTTTCAGACAGACAAATGACGACCGTGTCAATTGGCTATTTCTCTTGGAAGTTGCAACAGTCGGTCGCTTAGCGCACTTCTGTAGTTTTTAAGTGTCGCAAGTTCGGAACTTTAGAAGTAAATTCGCGAGATGTGTACTTAGCCGTTAGCGGGAAACTTTTGGCTGCATCTGTTGTATGAAATTGTTTCCGAATGACCCTAAATGATTTTTTTGTTATTGTTTTCGGTTTCGGAGGTAGTTGCACGATGCATAGTTGTGTTTGTATCGATTTTTTATGGTATTTTGTGTAACATTCCAATTTTTCAATATGAATTTATTACACTGTACAGTCATCAGCACTAACTGTATACACGCAACAACTTATAAAAATCATTTTCTCCTACTGTATTGACATAGCATTTTAGTACTCGTACTATTATGAAATAGGTCCTATTTTGAAGTAGAAACTACTATAGTTTCACAAGAAAATTGGATTTGAAGTTTGCTGCGTGTTCATGCATTAGTGCTCATGGCTATCAAGTTTCAATCAAGTGAAACTGTCTCACTATATAATGAAATACAAGCATCGCAGACCAACGTGCTCTATCCATCATCAATTCATCACACTACAAGAGTGTACCTAGCGACATCGTTCACTTACTACATTCAATCAACACATCGAGCAAGTTGCATCGCTTTCATTCAAATATCATGTTCCACAGCATCCCCACAGCCAAAAATATTAAGTAAAACATGGTCAAAGCGACGGCCAGTGGCTATAGTTTCGTCAAAGTGGATGTTCACACAGTTTTAACTGACGTATTCCTCTCCAATCACTGGCGAATAAACAAGAGACCGTTTTCACAGCCCGAATTTGGGACAGCTGTTATAGTGTTGCCATAGTTATAAAATGGTTTTTGGTGTTGCCGAAATAGACGATTTTATTTAAATATTTATTTTTTGTTGTTCCTCGTTTAAAGAAAGTAAGTCGTGATAACATAACATCAAGCTTGTAATCAAATCATAAAATAAATCCCAGAAGGGTTAGGCAGTGGTGTACTTATTAGTACACACACATTTCTCTAACTATGTTTGAGACTTATGTAAAAAGAGGCTAGGTCATTGCCATCAATTGGGGACAGATCCACACTCCATGGCTGCTTCTTTCTAGGAAATTCCTTATGGTAAACCTAATTTCACTTTGCCCGACCGTAAATCATAATAAGGGTGTATATTTGAAGCTTTCGCAATGTTCTGGTAATTTTGCTTAAAATAAAAATAATACTATACGCGCGTATGACTACATGTTTGAACATGAACCAGGAAAAAGGAGTATTAAGGTTCGTAACAGGTGGCAGTCTGTCGTTTCAGCTACCCCCAAGGGTAAAAGGCGTGAATGTATGTAAATATCAGAGCCGGAAAAATCCTCCCTTATACATATTTTATTTTGGTCACTAAAAAACCATAAGAGTTCTGATAAGCTTTTGTAGTTCAGAAATTATTTACTTAAGCAAACGTCTTGAAAGGAATCTTCCTTTTGATATCATTATTAGGTAAATAAGTACACAGTTTAAATAAAAAATAAAATTGTTTAATCAAATATAATTTATTTATTGAGTAGAGTAAACTAACAAGTATATGTAGGTATACATTATTAATTAAAAACTTTTAAATAAACTACTAAAGGACATCAAAAAATCTCCTCAACGCTCTCTGTCAATACATTCATCATTAATTTATACACATAATATAATTTTATGTGGAATCGTAACTAAAATATAGGTACCTATACGATTTGCGACTTGAATACAGGTATTCTAAATTATTTATAACTTAACCACCCACAATCGAAAACACGAAACATTTGGGTATTGGTACCTTTTGATAGTATCCCTTATCATATCTACAAAAAACACTGAAAGTAATTTTATAGAAATAATTAGTTTAACCCGTCTCATACAATCCTGGATTCCATCGTGATAAATAATATCCACCAGATTTGTTATTTTAGGAGACCTTTCCCTATTACAATACATCGCTAGGGAATTCGCGTGATAGGGTTAGTTCAAACGGATGCCTCCGACCCTGCGTATAACAGTTTCTGACTTGGCCAGACGAGTTATTATTAATATTTTAAGGTCAGAAAACGAGGGTTTTATAAACGAGTGTCGGAAACAAAGTGGCGTTCTAAATATTTTCATCCCTATCAGCTGTAATGTTTCAACAGAATGTATTATTTATGTTCACAAAATGTACAGAACATCCGTCGTATATAAGGATATGTACATCACATTGTACATTCTGAACTTTTCCAACTCTTGTTCGGGCCCCACTCTCGTGTTATGCATAATTTTCAGCCTCAGGCAATTGTCCCAAAACCACGCCAATAGATTTTTTCCTGTTATGATAAAGCTGTATCTTTCATCTAAGAATCTACTTCTAATAATATAACGTCTGTAATCTCTGAAGGATATAGTTGACATACGCCCTCATTTAACAAACTGAAATATATATGTTATATACTATGTTTCAGTCTCATGTAGGTAATAGACGTCGAAGACAAGACAAGATTTAAGATTCTTTTTATGCATGAAATATGGTCTTAAAAATAAAAGGTTTCACATACTTAAACCGTACACAAATCCGCACTACGTGCAGTCTGCTACTAAGAGTAATTTAGAATTCCTGACGCAATTACATTGCCCGATCTTGTAACCGTACGCAGGACTTCATACTCCACAATCGCGCTAGCGACCTCGAAACAAATGCGACAGTCCGCACTTAAATAAGTAAGTAATATTTTTGCAAAAAGAAGGCACATCAAAGAGACTGGGAGAATAATCAAAGTCTCTGATAACGAGCTCTTCATTAAATTGATTTCTAAGGCCAGCCCATGTCCTTCCTGACCACAAATTAATTGATTTTCTAAAAATAATTGAAGATAAATTCTTCTATTTTCCCAATCACTCAGTGATTTAAACATTACTAAACAATCTCTAAAGTAACGTCGTGTACGTTACACGTAATAAATGACCTTAAAACGAACAATCATAAAATTCTACATCATAAGTTCACTGCTTAATAAAATAATACAATAACCTTAAACTGCTTAATATAATATTCCATATGGGTCAACGTATCAGATTTTTGGCAACGGTAAATAGGTTGCAAGTACACTGCCTTGCAAAATAAGGGTACGGTTGTAGAGTGGCGCCTACGGGACGGTATCGGCGCCGGCAAGATTTGCCAGCGTATCGTATGGGGTGAGCCAATGCCCTATTTGGGGACGGGCTAATGACCCCATAGTTGCGAACTTTGGCATAAATCGACTTGATTAGATCATGTTACAGGTAAATTCAATTGGCTTTGGCAAACAAGATCACTGTTACAGGAAGGGCTTTAATCGTGTGGTAGCAGGCAAAACAATGATTGTATGATAATAATTTAAATAGTATTAATTTTTGGACTATTTATTTAAAAGTTCACATTATTGCCCATTTTGTTCTTTGATATTTGTGGCGTTCAAATATACATGCATTTTCACGCTTGTAATTCAAAAAGAGGTTAAAACAGAGGTGTACAAAGTAGACCCACATGTGCAAGTCATTGTCATAAAATTGACAATCATCCACTATTAACTCAGTTCCTGTTAATCATATTTCAACATGTATACCGTACGTACCTCCAAGATAAACATAGGATAGGCATACTATATAAAATCATAATACAAGAAATATACACACCAATCTCCCTTACTGCTCTGCATTAATGTGCACCATATTGTTATCTTGGCTCCTATTACGCGGTTAAGTACAACTTTTATCAGTATGAATGAGTGTACAATACACTCATCACACGTGCTTGTAGGGTTGGTATATAAAAAGCTTTGTCTCCAACCTGCGGTAGACGTTTTTGGAGTAATTACTTCAAAAATCCCGACGCCTGTTCATGTTGACATGACGGCTGGGTTTAATACGACACTCATCCCCCAAAGCTCATAATGATGAGTACATATGAGATTTTCAAAGAGAATTTTCATGGAGCAGGTGTGGTATAAGTACGTAGAAGTAGTTATATAACGCTTTTTATGTGACACTCTTATGAAGATCTCGTAATAAAAGATTCATATTTTCCGTTCCAGTATTTACTTTGAATGGAAATCGGTGGAACTAAATTCTTTACAATTCTTCCAACGTTTAGTAGTGAGGGTACGACTTCTTTAATGTCGATAGAATTTATGTTCATAATCCCACGGGACAACTGCTGAGTTTTCGGACAAGCAAATGAATCTATTTTAAATCCATTAAGTTATGTACGAAGTGTAAATAGAGACAAAAACGGGTAAACTTTATTTCGTGTCTCGAAAAGCCTTTAGTCGGGACTCAAGGCTTGTCACTGTCATTCGTAGATCTTTGACATTTATTACAGGTAGTGTTTTACTTAGTACCTAATAACTAGGTTGTGGAGGGCAAATAGGAAGTTATTGTATGTAAAATACGAGTACTCAGCTGCATCCGGTAAGACTGGAAGCAGACTCCAACAGAGAGAGAGTTAGTTAGGTTAGACTTGGGAAAAGGCAAAAAGGTATACTTCCTTAAATAAAATCATAACTACTTAGGTTCAAATCAAATCAAATCAAATCATTTATTTTTTGCTGAATACACTGTTACAATGGTGTTATAAAAATTACATGTTTCAAGTGATTCTACCGTAAGGCATGCAAAATTTATACAGTCATAGTTATTCATAAATTAATCAAGATAGACATTGGAATAAATAAAATGAAATGCAATAAAATTAAACGAAATAAGCACGATACAATTATAATAAGTTGAAGTCATAGTGGAGAATAAATTATTTTTTAAATAATAAAAATATTTAGATTATTTCAATGTCATTCCTAGAATTATTAAAATACATTAACGGATTAGTTATTAAGAGATAGGTACATGCATAATTCATATAATTGATTTTACTTGATGTCACTGTGAGGTCTTTAGTTTTTCAAAATTATCACTGAGGAAGTCATTCAAGTTATAGTAGCATTTGTTAACCAGAATTTTTTTCAGACTTTTCTTAAATAGGGCCGTATTCATTGCCCTTATTGCTTTAGGTAATTTATTGAAGATTACAGGAGCCATATGGAACACACTCTTGTACATTAAAGAGGTACATGTTCGGGGTACATAGAGGCGAAGTGCGTCCCGTTGTTGCCTATTATTGATTTCTGATGCTAATTTAAATAGGTTTTTGTTGGTTTTCACAAATATTGAGACCTCATAGATATACAGACTTGGGAGAGTCAGAATGTTGTACTCCTGGAAAAACGGTTTACAGGTTTCGGCCATTTGAAGCCCAAACATAGCCCTTAGAGACCGTTTTTGTGCTTTAAAAATTATCTCAATATCCATCGAATTTCCCCAGAAAATTACACCATACCTCAGTACTGAAGCAACTAAACCATGATAAGCCGCTAACAACGTATTTATATTTGAGACCTTTCTGAGTTCATGTAGGGCATATACTGATTTATTCAATCTCTTGCACAATGTTTCAATCTGGGATTTCCAATTTAACTTATTATCCAAAGTAAGACCAAGAAATTTTGTAAATAGGACTTCAGCTACAGGTTCACCCTTATAGTTAATCTTAGGTGTACCTGCATTTATACGCTGACTAAAATGTATTATTTTCGTTTTCCCAATGTTTGCCTTCAGATTGTTACTATCTAACCATTGTATGATTGCATTTAGGCTACTGTTTATATCATGCTCGTAAAAAGTTCTGTCATTACACTTAATTGCAACGGTGCTGTCGTCAGCAAAAAGTGTCATTGGGTTTGAGTTCGCGTTCGGAAGGTCATTAATGTATATAATGAAAAGTAGTGAGCTCAATACGCCTCCTTGTGGGACACCGTACTGAATATTACGTCCCCCTGATAAATATGTCTCGTCCATCTTAGTTCTACTATTAATTCTATTAATTTGTGTATATTGGGTGCGGTTCTTGAGGTACGTTTCTATTAGTTTTAAAACCTTGCCCCTTATGCCATATAACTCGAGCTTATATAGTAAAATGTCATGCACCACGTGATCGAAAGCCTGTGTCATGTCCATGAAGATGCCGCAGATCGGTATTCGCTTGTCGACATTTATGGGCAAAATTGTCAATACATGTTTTACTTACATGTCTGGTAGGTTCTTTCAATTGTAATTTTAAATTATAATTTAATAGTAAACATTCAAATTCGTTTGTCAACTTACACTTATTTAGAATATTAATATTAAAATCTCCAGCTATAACAATCTTATGTTTGTGATAGTGTTTATGGAGTACGGTTAGGGTCTTGTTCAGTCTATCAAAAAATATATCAATATTACTAGCTAGCGGTACTCTATACACACAGACAATAATAAGTTTCCAATATGTTTTGGAAATCTATCTGACGGACTAATTAGATTATTTTTTTGCTAACTAAGTACCCTATTACTCTTAGAATCTACCTACCCCTATCAAGATTACAGGCATGATATTGTAATGATGATAAATAATGCAAAAAAATAGCACTGACCGTCCCAAAGGTACTAATATCTTTTTAAAATTAAATATTTAATTAATGATGGCGAAGGCTAATCCTTGTTCAATGATGAGAAATAAAACGTTGTAAGCGTTGTTTGTGTTTTTTTTTGTTCCTGTATCTGCGACAAATAAATATTTTTTCTTTCTTTCTTTCTTTCAAATAGCAATAATCTCGGTCAAGCTTGGGTTTATAATGATATACACAACAACATGTGACGCGATCTACATGGGAAGTGTGTATAGCCAATAAATTAATCGAACGTGAATATGTCAATAGACTCGTAACAGACAAACAGACTGGATAACGTGTTACAAGGTTGTATACATAATGGTTATATAAACATTATCAGCATTATTTTATCCTTATCTCAATAAGGTAGTTGACAAAAAATTAAGACGATACAGTACTTTGAAAACTCGTGTGACCTCATATTCCAAGACATTAGTTATGACATTTTTTACCGGTAAGTGACGTCACAAACCCCCACTCAAATCTTTGACGCGTTTTATCTTCATACATTTTTATTGATTTGATAAAACAAAAAATACGTATCCAATATTTTTCGATAATCTAACAGACGAATCATCCAGACGCCCTTTGGTACGAATAGTTACAGCACTGATATCAACATTTGTGCCTTACCTACATTACAAAAATTTTTTAATTGATATGTTATGTACTTTTTTATTTTTACATTGTTTATAATTATATATTTTTTTGTTATTGATTTGTGTCTGAAGTAAATCTAAATTGAACTTACACCTTACTATTGTATCGAGTCTGGTTCTTCTAACCAACATAACAGACAGATGTGTTGCTGGGGAGTTTGTTCCGAGGAAGTGCCGAAGGGTGGGCGTTTTGGGGGACTGTCTCTTGTAAATAAGTAGAGTAAAGTAAATTTTGACGTTCGAAAAGTGCTGATTATCAGCCTAATTTGAATAAATGACTTTTGATTTTGATTTTGATTTAGACGGACTAATTAGAATCATATTTTTTTGTTCACTACAAACAGTTTACTGTTTACACTAGCACTTCCGTCAGAATCACAAAATGAAACCCGAAAAAACTTCAAATTCCGTTCAGTCTACTTAAATTGAAGTGAGTAAAATTCGCGTAAAATGTGCAGCGCAAAGTCTAGACGAAATCTCTTTTAGACCCTAAAAACATGGGACCTCGTTGAGCTAACGAAGAGAGCCGACCTCCCCCGACTGTCCCCGAGCGAGGGGAAGTGTACGACTAAAGTGCTAATTCACCACTTGCAAATTATCGCTGCCATAATTTTCACAAAGACAAAGCCTTTGTGTTCTATCACTGTGTTAGCCTTTTAACGACTTATTTACGATTGTCGGAGTGATAGTTTAGCCATGTTCCCTGTATAACTGAAACATGGCCTGCCCTTCTAATTAGGGAGCGCAATAATGGTTCCGCAGCGTGTGGCCACAAAGGGAAACCGCAATTGGTACTGTACTTGAACAATAGGGTCTAGTAAGGCGCCGCAAACGAAGTCTCCTACTACTATACCTTAGATGTACAGTCGTAAGTGTATACATATTTTAGTGTTCGTACACAAATTTTTATATGTAATATACACTTAGGTCTTCCTAAGTACATATATACTTATTAGGGGATTCGAGAGTCATTTTTTGAGAACAACTATTGCAACAAGAAATTCAGTAATAAAAGATACTTGGAAACTTGACTACACCAAGACGATAAAACTTAATCATTACGTAATACTTCTCCAGGAGGAGAATACTAATGTATACTACACAGATTTTATAATACTTTTAAAGTTAGTCTCGGGGAACTAAATAACGATGTCCGGAACGACTAGGCAATAGGAATTCAAAACTCTCAGTTTGCGAACATTTTAAACTAGGCATGAATTTTTCTTCGGAAAACTGAAAGTTAGTTAAGTAAATTCATGCAAACTTTATGATATGAAACTCGTTTGTGAACTGTTTAGTACTTTAACATAAATTTATAGAATTTAAACCTAGAATATCAACATCTGACTAGCCTTTTTCCTATAATATTGCGGTCGGTTCAGCTCAATATCAATATTTTACATGGAACGACTGCCTACCTAACCTCCACAAACCAGTTAATACTCGGTTTAGTAAACCTTGGTGAAACTGGTTGCCAGACATAAATAATAAATATTAAAAATCAGAAAACATGTTCCACAAAAATTAACTGAAAGATAAAAGTTCCCGTTTGTTTTAAGTGGCTAACGAATGTTGCTTTAATTCTTTGTCCTAGATACGTTCTACTTTTGTTAGGCACGTTACACAAGGCCTGTGCTCACTCATTGCTAATGACTGATCATTGAGGGCTCACAATAGTGCACATATAAACACAAACGAGGTACCTAAGTGTATACTAAACCTTTGAATAGGCTAGGTTCGGAGACCATTAACAGAATAATTATGAAGAAAGTATTAAGATAGATTTTATCGTCTAGTTGAACAAGTGTCTTTTTGCAAAAGGCCCAAGTGATCCATCTTGTTCATCACAAACGATTGTGTGTCTAACTGAAACTTTTTTTTTTTTTTTTTAAGTACACAGATAGTTTATAATCTGGGTTAACACATAGGATAGTTTTTATCCAGATTTTATTTTCTCATGGGATAATTTTCGAGTTGTAGCGGGTGACAGCAACAGCTAGTCAAAAATATTTTTTTACTCTTTTAGATTCTTTTTGACGTCTCGTTGATCTAGTGGTCCCAGGTCGGGCCAAATGTTATTGGGTTTATCCACCAAGAGTTTTTCAGTAGCAGTTGTCTGGATATGTGCCCGGTTGACGGCAATGGCCCCCTTATTACATATGACTTAAACATCACTGGCAAAATGTAGGCATACTAGTTCATCATTATCATCATCAGCCTATATTGACTCAAGCCTCCCCCCTAGGAGAGGGATGGGCTATAATACACCACGCGGGCCCAGTGCGGATTGGTAGATGTCACATAATTCTCTTCAAAATTTTTGGTTCCAAGATATGCCGGTTTCCTCACGATGTTTTCTTAACTGTTTTGAGAGCAGTGGTGATGAAATAAATTATACAAAGTAATGCGCCTGCCGGGGTTCAAACACCATTGCGCCACCACTGCTGTGTACTAGGTTAACTCAAACAGTCCGGAAAATCGTTGGATAATCTCACCACGACCCGTCCACGTTTCCCCGAAATTAAATACACCACTACAATATTCCTGTACGTGAAAACTTTTTAAAAATTCATAACAGGCCATAGTTCGTTCCCACGGCGCGTCCTTGTGGAAATAAAATTACATGATACCGCCTTTTTTATTTCTTTTTTATTATCTCCTTCTAGGTATCTGTTCGTCTCGCCCCAGTTGTCACAACGTTATAATTCGACCCGTTTTTTAGGCCAACTCGTGGTCTAAGCTCTGTTATGTTCAGTTCAGATAGTTTTTACCTGGTTGTCAACAAAAAGGGCGTCCATTCTTGTACCGGTTTATCGATGATCGCATGATTTAATCAGTGTATAGGAAAGTTTTTTGTCTATTGTAGTCTATTCGAGGATAAATTGTAGGTAGACGTATAAAAATAAGAGCTTTGAAATACATAATACTTTCATTGTAACTTTAAGATGGTACGAGTATTTTCTCGGCAAAAATGCCGAGAAAATACTCATATTTTTCTCAATGTGAAAATCGTCAGTAGATGTTCTCTGCCCCTGTCGGGGCCGCGGGTAGTCCAACGGTTATCGCGGCCTCGACATAGAGGGCGAAGAAGGAACATGGGTGGTTTTTAGTCAGTAGAAGTCTGACCCTCCCTTTCGCTCTGCCCAAGAGCGGGAGGGGTTATTCGATGACTTTACACCCACCAAAAAAAAAAAAAAAAAAAAAAAAAAAAAAAAAAAAAAAAAAAATGTTCTCTGCCCTAAGGGAAACACTAAAACCTCACCGTTGTTCCCTCGCACAGTTGCGTCGGGGGGCAGTGGGATCAAATGCGACTTCCTCTGCGCCAGGCTTATATAAACCTAAGCTTAACATGGTACGAAGGTCGAAGTGTACCTACAGCCTTATTTTATAGACGCGTTTCAAAATACAACTTCCAATTCCATTCCAAATAAAAAATGCGATAATGATAGAACATACATTTGCTTGTTGGATCCATAAAAAATAAACTCAGACTTGATTGATGAAAATTAAATGGGTTTCGATCGTGAGTATTCCCTTTCAATTATGATAGGAAGCGAGTTGATCGCGCGGTCTCCAATTAATTGCGAATACGTAATACTAGTACTTCTGAAATATATAATTATATATTTTTATTTGTTTCTAATGTTAATAAGAGTCTTACTAAAGGCGGCAGACAGTGTTAATGTATGTTTTATTTTTAAGCTTTTCATAAGTTTACTTTTATTTTTTTGGTTTATTGTTTTTATTTACAATATTTTGTTTTGCCTTGTGTGAGACTTACATTACATTTTCCTTTTTTCTTGTGGCGCACCCCAAGATGGTATACCTTAGACTCCGCCATTATTCACGATTTCGATTCGTGATTGAATTAAAAACGCACAACGCGCCGCGCGACGCTCCGCATCTCCGTAAATGAGGCCATACTCCTTTCTCATTCATATCACCCTCACACAATCCATGCAGCTTTTCTTTCGCCTTCCTCTCCCTCTCCATCCATCAATATTTGGATCCATCACTTCTTTGTCACATGCTTCGTTTCATCCCTCCTCATTAGATGACCATTACCAAGATAAACGACTTCCTTTCAACTTTTCTGTAACAGGTGCAACTTTCACAAACAGGACTTATTATACTGACACTAAATTAATAGAGATATTTCCTGACTAAAAAAAATATGATTCTAATTAGTCCGTCTAAATCAAAATCAAAATCAAAAGTCATTTATTCAAATTAGGCTGATAATCAGCACTTTTCGAACGTCAAAATTTACTTTACTCTACTTATTTACAAGAGACAGTCCCCCAAAACGCCCACCCTTCGGCACTTCCTCGGAACAAACTCCCCAGCAACACATCTGTCTGTTATGTTGGTTAGAAGAACCAGACTCGATACAATAGTAAGGTGTAAGTTCAATTTAGATTTACTTCAGACACAAATCAATAACAAAAAAATATATAATTATAAACAATGTAAAAATAAAAAAGTACATAACATATCAATTAAAAAATTTTTGTAATGTAGGTAAGGCACAAATGTTGATATCAGTGCTGTAACTATTCGTACCAAAGGGCGTCTGGATGATTCGTCTGTTAGATTATCGAAAAATATTGGATACGTATTTTTTGTTTTATCAAATCAATAAAAATGTATGAAGATAAAACGCGTCAAAGATTTGAGTGGGGGTTTGTGACGTCACTTACCGGTAAAAAATGTCATAACTAATGTCTTGGAATATGAGGTCACACGAGTTTTCAAAGTACTGTATCGTCTTAATTTTTTGTCAACTACCTTATTGAGATAAGGATAAAATAATGCTGATAATGTTTATATAACCATTATGTATACAACCTTGTAACACGTTATCCAGTCTGTTTGTCTGTTACGAGTCTATTGACATATTCACGTTCGATTAATTTATTGGCTATACACACTTCCCATGTAGATCGCGTCACATGTTGTTGTGTATATCATTATAAACCCAAGCTTGACCGAGATTATTGCTATTTGAAAGAAAGAAAGAAAGAAAAAATATTTATTTGTCGCAGATACAGGAACAAAAAAAAACACAAACAACGCTTACAACGTTTTATTTCTCATCATTGAACAAGGATTAGCCTTCGCCATCATTAATTAAATATTTAATTTTAAAAAGATATTAGTACCTTTGGGACGGTCAGTGCTATTTTTTTGCATTATTTATCATCATTACAATATCATGCCTGTAATCTTGATAGGGGTAGGTAGATTCTAAGAGTAATAGGGTACTTAGTTAGCAAAAAAATAATCTAATTAGTCCGTCAGATAGATTTCCAAAACATATTGGAAACTTATTTTTTTCTTTTTTCACGTAAACAAACAATGGAGACGAAACATTGCTTTGAAAACTCGTGTGACGTCATATTATTAAACAATAATATGACATTTTTAGTGGTCAAGTATTTTTTTAATTTTTTTTTAATATTTATATATATATTTTTTTGGATTTGTTTTTGATTTTTTTTTGATATTTATTTTTCTTTGTCAATTTTTATTGATTTGGTAAAACAAAAAATACGTATTCAATATTTTTCGATAATCTAACAGACGGACTAATTAGAATCATACTGCTTTATTACAAAAGTAGTTAAACCTGGGTTTAACTTAGACTTGGTTTATCTCACTTCGATAATATTCAAAAGAAAGTGACGGCATGCGAGATTGCCGTTATTGTTTTGGTCAGGAAACATCTCTAATAGACCCACTTTTTATCAGTTACGTTTCTAAGTTCCATTTAAAAGGGAGCGAGCCAGCGAGCCTATCACCATCAATCGGGCACATTATTTTGACTCCATGCATGCTTCAGAAAAATTCCAAATAAAAAAACCTAGTAACAGTTTACCCGACCCGGGAACAACACCCAGGACCTCATGCTCAACAGTCACGCTTGTGGCCACTAGACTAATGTCGCCGTCTCTTTCACTATTGCCGAGAGAATATCTCTTGATTTGAGCCCTCTGATTAATAAGCAATTTAAATTCACCAATTAGTTCTTAACCTCAAATCAAATTGACACAAACTATTGAACTAAGTTCTAGTTCCGAATAATTTTGTCAGTTTTCTTAACCAAATAACAAAATTAAAAAATATATATATTAAATTTATTAAATCACACATTCACATATCAAACATTATCACACTCAGTGAACAGAACAATAATGTATCCATCAAATTACAATGGACTAGTAAAAGCGAGGGTTACTAAAATCCCCACGTTTTAAAACGTAAACATGTCATCGACGTCGATGTAGTATGCAAAACGCGAATTGTCACTTCGGCAACAATACGCTGTACTACAGGGTGACTTAAAAGTCAAACTTCTTGTAATGCATTTTGTTTAGTATCATCTTGCTCTGAAATAGCTATGTGGTCAAAATTTACAACTTGAAAGTTTTTTCACATACGAGAATTTCAGAGCAAGCAATTCAATGCAATTCATGCAATTCTCGCAATTTTTTGCATGAAATTCGCGGCTTGACAGATATACCTATATTAAACCCACATTTCGATAGCAGCTCTTTAATTCTGTAAAATGTAAATAGGAGATCTGTCTGCATCATCCAGGACAAGTCAAGTCTACACAAGTCTTGACTCCAGGTACTGAGAAATTCCTAAGTTTCAGCTTTTTTTGAACGAAAAAAGCTTAAGGTTCGTTTGCTGCTACAAACTATGTTTTTGCTTTCTATTTTCATGTATAGTTATTTTCATTTATAAACAAAGATTTCCAATTACAGCCAACGTTTATTAACGGCAGGCACTAACAGTTCTCACCCTAAAACGACAGGTACCGATTTGGTTTCTGTATTGTGCACATTTAGTCACCCTGTATTTGGCATAAGGTGCAAACATAAGGTGAGTCACCGCTGCCGTAACATAAACAGGGTGCAGGTTATATGTCTTTCAAACTGACATTTTATTCGCTTTTCGCCGTTACAGGAAATAAGTAGAAAGACCTGAGTTTCTAACTTGTTCTAGAGCTGTTACGTCAATGGTAATGGACATAGTTTTCTTTTATTTCACTTAACCAGATTGCTTGGCTCTCATGAAGATATACAAAGTAGATTGGGTCTGTTTATGGGGTAGTTTATTTTCTGCTTTTTAAATATAGTCTATTACGTCTACTTTTAGTAGACGTAAAAACTCTGTCTCTCGTTTGACCGCGCGAAAAATGTATTAAAAAATATATAATTTCCTTTTGCCTTTTCAAAGTTTGCCAAAACAAACAAACAGACAAATATTAAAAAAAATGCTTTTCTGTTATAAGTACTGTAGGTATATACTTTCATATTATGTAACCCGGAAAAAGCTGTTCTGAAATTACAAACAGACAATTAAGTTGTTTTGAAATGTTTAATTTTATTTTTGATGAAATATTACACTGTACAATGTACATCCCCTTAAACCAGTTACTAATATTTTGTATCCTTATCTTACATTCAACAAAAACAAGGTAAACTGTAAAGTAGCATTAGCAGTGGTAATAATAAGAATAATCCCAAATGAGTAACCGTTGTGATCCCGACTGTAAATGTCAACCCATTGAAATCATCGATAACATCAGACAGTTCAGTAGTCACCCTAACAACGTGTGAAATTGTTTATTTTCCAGTCGGATTTAGCGCGCCTTTTGTTGACGACGAATTTAAATGTAAAGAATTACGTTGCGACACCCCTAATCTTGATTAGAATGAGCGTACAAAGCGTTCCCTGTAATAGTAAGTGTTAATCTGATTTAATTCATTGTGTTTACACAGCAGGAGAGATGCATGACATTTTTTTTTAATAAAGGGTCCCTCAATCGAAGTTTTAGTGAAAGGAGGAGCTTTATTGTAAAGTTAATAGCTTTTGACAGGACAATATGGCGGAGGTACAGTCCACAATACAAGTTTATATCCCCATTATTATTTTAATGAAAGCCCAAAGGATTTCAAATATAACAACCCGTAAACCGAACGTCGAATGTAAAACACAGATTTCCCTTTAGCCACAAAACGGGGTAATCGTAAAATTCGTAACACGAACAAAAAGTTTTGTAATAAGTATAAAAAAGGGGAAAACCATATTTGCTGAATTTCGCATTGGTGTCTGGTTAATATGAAAAGTTTTACTTTACTACCACTGATTAAAAATGTGTAATTAATGTATTTCTCATAATTAATTAATCGGTTCGTTACATAAACAGTTGTTGTAAGTACGTTAGCGGATCGTGGACTTTGGATACATAAAACAAATTGCCTTAAAGCTGTACATAATCTGAAAGGCAAATTATTATGAATGAGTGTCCGTCCAAATGAGTGGGATTAGCTTTGTAGCGAGAATTCTCATTAAAATATTTATGGCAGCCGCGTCGCAAAAATGGTCTTGTTTTGTATAAGATATGCTGACAGAGTTGTACAACCCTTTTTGTAGACAACTCGTCAATTATTTTCTATACCATTCTACGACTGAGCTGTACATACATAAAGAAAGTTCCTAATATTATACATCTCAATTATTCGGGTAATTTACGCACATTGCTATTTAACACAACATAAACACAAATAAACTAACGAAAGATTCGCCCTCTATTATGCGGGTTTTAAAACATAACTCACGAAATATTAGTGTACTAATGGGACACTGCCTAATCCTTCGGGGATCACAGGCGTGATGTTATGTGCATGTTATGAAAGATAAATTAGTGAGTGCACCTACACTGCACGCTGCAATTCAATTAGCAGACTCCGTCCCATGACATAACGCCTTGGTCGCTTGTTACGACACCGAGCGTGAACAATTTTTTTAGTCCGGAACCACACGACAAACATAATTTCTCACACTCTTTCCTCATTAGTCTGCTTCAAACATTTTCTACTTGGCACAATGCCGAAGGGACATGTGTTTTCTATTCTAGTCAGAACCGTTTGTAACAAGCGGTAGTGGTCCCGCGTTCATAGCCTAACGACCAAACTTTTTGGCGTTAGTTTTGAGTTTTGAAGAGTTGAAAATGTTCATAAAATATGAGTGTTGCGAAATTTTTGTCTATTTGATAGTAATTAAGATTTGCATAAACTTATCTTTCTAAGCTAGTTTTTCTTATAAATGTTTTAAAACGCTCAAAGCAATTTCAATTAGACTATTACAGGCACTTTCAAATGTCAAAAGTCCCAAGGCATAATAACTCGTGAACTTTAGGTGCCCAATTTTTGCAATACCTACATGTAATAAATACATGCATGAAGTATTCAACTTCTTCTTCATTCAATGTGTCCTCTTAGATCTCGTCTTTTGCTTTAAGATTCACTTCCATTATTAAAAAGCAACTCATGTGTTAAAAGTACACATTTTCCGCTCGAAATCCGGAATGTATAAATACATAATAACCACTTTCAATGAGAACCACAGATACACGTGGCGTATTTTGTACTTTTCATGTCATTTTTCTTCTCGAATTTTAATGTTCTCGACTTTTTTGCCAAAAAGCACTTGTCGACAGCTTTATTTATTCAATGTTTAAGTGTGTGTGTGTGCTCCAATTTTATTAAAGGGTCAGCAAATATTCGTGTCGCACTCCATCTGTTGTTTACGCACGCTTTTTCAGCGCTTTAACAGATAGGTACCGTTTTATTCCAATATATTGACACAATAAAGCTCTCACTTGGAAATTAATCTGTATTTGTAAAATCAGTGTTCAGTGAAAATTCTACGCACCTTAACAACAATCGTAATTCCATTTGGCAAATTCGTTTTCACAAATTCTCAAGACAGAATAACTGACGGCGAAAATGAAACGTAAGAAATTCAGTGAAAACTCTCTGCTACATTAAAGGGATAACTCACCAAAGAAAATTTTCTCCCTCAAATATTGCTTTTGGAAAATTTTGAAGCAATTCTTTGATGGAAATCTTTCGAAGAGCTCCCGTCCCAAACTACAGATGATAAGTTGACATTTTCGTACTATTCCTCGAGCAGAAAATTTCAAATGGTATTTTAAAGTTGAATGTTTAAAATCGAGGTTTAAAGCTACTTTGGGGTAAGTTTTCGGAAAATGTTTAAACCGTTTCGCATTTTAAGTTTTAGAAGTTAAGCGGAAAAATATGAAATTGGCTGTGTATAGGTTAGTGATGTGCCAAGAGGCAAACTACTATACCATGCATACAATATACATCTATATCATCATGAAGAGGTTACACGGTGAAGTCACGCTTTTACGCTAGTACAAAAAAACAGTCACTAGTTGGGTTTATCATCATAATTTTATTTCAACGAAATATCCCCACTAATATTTAGACTTTAGTTTGGTCGAGCTGTGAAAAGGAAAGAAAAATCCGTGTGCTTACATGAAAAAAAGAAGCTGGTTGAATAAATAACCACCTTGTTCTCGAAGTCGATTAAAAAGGACTAAACGGTAGCGTAGCGGTAAGGCGAATGGAAGAAAAATACGCTTTGCGCCAACCCCAAGGAACATGGGACGATAAGTGCGGTCAAGTTCAGTCATCATAACAATACCTACTAGACGAATAATACAAATTTGTGAATGCGGTTAGTCGCTACCCGGTGGTAATCACGTGTTGTTTTCGGTTTTCAATAAATAATTAGCAGTATAATTACGACGAACTGAATTATTATTAAGTAGTGAAGTATCGTTAATAACTGCGAATACCATCCCTATGAAATAAGAATTCAGTGGAAGTGGTGGACGGTGGAGGTAAAACAGGCTGCCTAATTAAGCTAGTTTGGCAATAGAGTTCAGTATTTTTATTTATTTTCTTAGGATCTCAAGCTTTCTCCTACTTCTTTGTTATTATTATTATTATCTTATTATTATTATTATGTCAAACTACCTTCGCCGCGGTTTTCCTACCAGCAGCAGGGCTATTGCGTATCTTTTTAAACATCAGTGGCTATCATAATGTCCATCAATTAACTGTCAAACGGTTATGGTTTGGTACAAAAATGCCCCATTTGACAGTTAATTGATAGCAGGGCTATTGATTATCTTTTTCAATGTCAGTGGACATTGAAAAAGATATGCAATAGCCCTGCAGGTGTCCAGTGAGTGACTATCTTTGCCCACCTCTACAGGTGCATTCGCGCTACCACCAGTGGCCACCCCACTCCCACTTTAGCTTGGTTGTTTTTTCCTGACCTTGTCTGACTATACATTCGATTAGTTCAATTACATAATTACAAAATGAATATCCGCCTCATTTGCAATTTCCTGTCTTATTTACTTACATTGCTTCCGGTTTAAACTATACATAGCTTATTAAGTTTCAACCAGAACCACGTTGTTACTATTATAAACTTCGTAAACACGGAGTGCTAATAAATTATATGATCAATTAAAATGAGAAAGCGGGCGCGGATTTTCTGGTTTGTTAGCCTAATTTGTATCAGGAATCTGTTTCAAATTGCATTATTTTGTTTTCCATTTAATTAATCGTTCACAGCTTCTGTTAGGATACTGAGAGGATTCTTGAAGGATGTCCGACTGAGATGGAATTTAAATTAAAGAGATTTTATGTCGAAATTTTCTTTTATCAAGGTTTTGAACTTGTTCGCTTGATGTTACTTACGAAACTATTCAAAGACTAGGTGTTGCCATTCCTACGGGAAGATAAAATCGGGATAAAAACTATCCTATGTGTTAATCCAGGTTATAAGCTATATGTGTACCAAATTTTCTAGAATCTGTTCAGTAATTTATGCGTGAATGAGTAACAAACATCCATCCATACATACACATACATACTTACAAACTTTCGCGTTTTATAATATTAGTAGGATTTTGATTTGCTATTGTAGTATAGCTATTTTTATATCCAAATTATCTGCCTATTATTAAAGTTCTGTTTTCGACTATTGGCCGTGTGGGATTCTGGTTCTGGGACTCTGATACTCTACTGATACTGGACTCTGATCTGATTTGTTTCAAGAATTAAGCAAAGTGACGCAATATTTTTAGTAATTGAAGCTTTTATGTAACTAGTCTTTTTAGTTAGTAAGTTTGGTCAAATCATGAGACGGAATTTTAAACCAGTTCCCCCTATCCGAATAGAACTGACATTTTGCATAACTTCAGTTCGGGTGACAATGCAGTTTTATTACAGACATACCAAACTTGATCATGCGGTCGTCTCATCACGAGAGAACTTCTCAACGGTTGATAGCACGGAGACGTGTACGCGTTGGAATAATAAAGGGTGTAAAAGTACCCTTAACGCAAACGAAGGGCACTTGTTCTCCCCACCACTGCGATCATTTTTTGATTCTAGACCATACCTGGGAACCCCCTAGTTACGGAAATATTAGGGGTCAAAGTTCCAAATTTTGCACAGCTGTTTTTGTAAATACTAGTTTTTCAGGTTATAACATTACTTAAATTACCTCCATGACCCGTTTACTATTCAAAGCATCCATTAGCACAATGTTTTAAGAGTGCTACATTGAGTTTTACTGTAAAAAGTGATTTTTGACCCTAAAAAAAAGTAATTTCCCAGCAAAAATTTTTTCGTAGAGGTACTTAGTTTGATGTACAAAATGCTTGGTTGACGTATGTGTGAAGGGTTAATTTACACCCTGTATATTTAAACATGTGTTTTTATCTTTCCATTTGAATAATAGCATGTTTTTTTAAATGTTCTACAATTTCATACTTATTATCAAGTTTCATTTTTTTTTCTAACCGAGAGACTGTCATGTTCACTCATCAATAGCAAAATTTTCAAACCCATTGGTTAGTTTCAGGTTTCAGACGCGTTAGTTCGTTCGAAAGCACACGACTAGTTTGGTCAGCCATAAGGCAAGTTTGTGACGTCACAGGACTGTTCGTCGTTTGACTACCAAAGTATCCTCTGACTGGATAGAGACAAAATGGCCAAATCTAAAACTACATGGGTCAAGACAGGGAAGCTCCGAAACATTGTTCGTGCAAATAGTCCCCATTTGTCAGTACAAACGAGTAAGTACTTCTTTTATATGTTACTAGCTGTTGCCAGCGGCTTTACCCGCTACAGCTCGAAAATTATCCCACGGCAAGATAAAAAACGTCCTATTTGTTAATCCAGGTTATAAACTATCTGTGTACCAAAGTTTATCCAAATCCGTTCAGTACTTTTTGCATGAGGAAGTAACAAACATACACAGTCACAAACTTTCGGCTTTATAATATTAGTGTGAAGTGTGACGTGATAGTGTGATAAGTAGGTGTTCGAGTACTGATATACTAATTTGTCTTGCGTGACTTTTACTTTTGCTATAGGAACCTATACTTGGTATGCATGTATCTTGACTTACTATGTATATGACTACAGTACTTTCACAAGTGGTTATGCCTTGTGACCGTGACTGTAGCCTGGCCTTTTTTTTGTTTTTTGACATTCAAAAGTGCCTGTGATGATCTAATTAAAATAAATGCTTTGAGAGAGAGATAGTGCTATGGCACTGGCTAAGTGGGTGCAAGTGTAGTTTTGGAAATTCTAGTACTATTATGTATTCTGTGGTTCTAATTCCACTGTGAGCGTTGCGTACACTCGCGGCCAGAAAAACTGGTCATTATGAAAACCCTTTTTATTAACGTATGAAAATAAAGTAGCTTCATAATGTGTTAGTTGTTAGTATTTAAACATTAACAACTCAGGATAAACATCCTGAGTTGTTAATGTTTAAATATAGAATCGTGTACTAATGCTTATGTCTGGTATCAAGGATGAGAGACATGCCCGCTAAATCCAGTTAGTTTAAGTGAAGCTTCTAATCGAGTTTACAAGTGGAACAAACTCGATGCGTTAAATTGTACGTGTCTAGTAAATACATGTACGTTTGCGGGATAATCACGTTCGTACGACTGTGTCATGTCGGAGCTGTTGCAAAAATACGACTTTAAGCGTTAGAGGTTTGTAAACGTTTGGTCACGTTAAGTAACGTAAATTACGTGAACGAACGAAACGTAACGTAAGTTAAGTTACAACACAGTAATCGATGTTGGAATGACGTAACTTTAGACACTGTTTTTTTTTCTCAAATCAACATAAATTAGACAAAAGATCATGCTTTAGTTTATTAGCTAAATAAACAGCATAAATAGTGCTGACTGTAAATAAATTTATGTTATTTATTTATCGAAAAGTAGACTACAATTTGTAGTCTGATGATCAATACTTGGTTTAGATAGGTATGTCAGATAGTCAATTGGTCTCATATTATACTTTAATTTTCTTGTGAATCTATAACTTATCTAAACGAAAATACTTTTTTATATTTTTCTGGAAAACTAAACCCACTCGGTTTAAAAACCTGGCTTAAGTATGCATTAGCAGCTGTGCATGTGAGGTTTCTAAATAAAATTATGCATTTCCATTTTAACATGGCCACGCTTTGTATAGTTTTCCCGTACAATGAGAGATCCGCATTAACTGGTTATGTGTAGGTTAGTTGGTCATCGTGCGTACCTACTTAACTAATTTTAAAATATGACTCTTGCCTTAAAATATTATACTCAGTGTGGTTTCTAGACTACATAAAAATAACCCCATCACGTTATTAGGATTCTACAAAACATATACTTAGGGATATATTTTAATGAGGATGGGTCGTAACGTGACCGTATCTTTTTATATTGACCTTACTGGTATTAGACTGCTATTCAGTTTCTTTATTTTTTAATATCTAATTTCACCAAGTTATGCTAAAAATGATATATTTTAAGTACTTAACAAAAAAACTCGATGGGGTTGCATCATTTCATTAAAGAGTTCCTTCATCTTCCATCTCCATCATAATATTGCAGTGTTAATTTCAGCTCAATTGGTTGAAGATATCTGCTTCGAAATTGAGTTTTAAGATACCACCCGAACAAGTTACATAAAAGCTTGTAAATAAAAATAAGTTTAAATATTGTAAGACACTTCAACATGCAACATGATTTAAATAGCGTACATAAATATTGTTAAAAGTACCAGGGTAAAAAGTAACAGCGAGGCGCCTTCTTGTCAATAGAACCGCCACGTCGTTTTATTACCCATCAGGTTTGCCCCGCTACCGTCTGGAGATAAGTTATGGGTACACGGGAGAATGGTACCATTTATAAAAGACATATTAGAACATGTCCCTTGGGAATTTTTTTAGGAGCGAAAGATAACGTTCACTTTATTTTATATTAATAAAAAATATTTTTCATAAGGAGTTAAATAATTTATAAACTTTTTGGTGGTAAAGAAGTAGGGACCTACTTGGTAATATTTATGTTGTCACCTCAGGTAAAAAAACCGGTAAAAAGCAATGAAAAGTACAATGCTAAATAGTTATGCATAATATTATTATATAAAGCATAATATTATTCATATTTTGTTATGGTTGTAAAAATACTCCTAACAAATCCAAACAGAACTCTTGTTGTCGCCCTCATTACGATATTGTTAAGTTCTGGACCGTACCGTGAACTTTCTACTTACGGAGCTATCAGGAGCCAAAGTTCCTGCTTTGTCGCAAGAATTTTTTTATGAATACAAGATTTAATTTTTTTTTAAACTCCACACGACCCCTTAATATTCAATGCATCCATCATCATAATGTTTTTCACTCCAAACGTTTCTCTCGTTTCCTAGCATGAATTTTGCGTTGAATTACTTAATTTGATGTTCAGAATGCTTAGTTGACGGTTTCGTGTAGGGTCCGTTTATACTATACTACCTTGTATACTGAGATTTCTAGTAAATTCCTACAAATCTAGTGGTGGTGTTCACTTGTGAATTTTAAGGCGCCACTAAATGAGAAAATAGCGCCTCCCACATCTTATTTATTTTACATTAAAATCACATCAAATTTGAAAAATCCAAAACTGTATCATGCTAGTAAATACCTGTAGTATTATTAAAATCACTTTTCATGATTCTAGACTTGAAAAATTAAGAGAATTATTGATTAAAGATAAAAGTATCCACTTTTGGCGGTACTAAGTTTTTTTAAATTTGATGAAATTTTAAAGTAAAAGAAAAAAGATGTGGGTGGCGCTAGCTCAAGTAGCAAAATTTAAAAAAAAAATTGTTTGCTAAAAAGTTGATAAAGCCTGGCTTTCCTTAATAGTATCAATATCCAGTAGGTATCGTTACCAGCAAAATAGTGATATATTACCGATTCGACATTTTACCTTTTCTAAGGAAACGTCGTGACGATCATCTATTATTTCTGTATAACTGACAACCTTCCTTGTAACGAGACATAGATCCTAAGGGTTAGGCAGAAAAGTGTACCTAATAGTACCTTTTGAGCACAAGACAATGTTTGTTATTTATGTTCTTTCTCCTTGATTAAATTTACTGATATGTTATGTCTTTTTTATATTTTTTATTATATACTTTCTAATTATTGATTTGTGTATGTAGGCATTAACTGGCATATTGTATCGAGTCTGGTTCTTCTAACCAACCTAACAGACAGATGTGTTTCTGGGGAGTTTGTTCCGCCACTTCTTCTTTCCAGCTAAAACACTAGGAAGTGTCGAAGGGTGGACGTTTTGGGGAACTGTCTCTTGTAAATAAGTAACGTAAAGTAAAGTAAATTTTGACGTCCGAAAAGTGCTGATTATCAGCCTAGTTTGAATAAATGAGTTTTGATTTTATTTTATACCCACATTTCTTCAGTTATGTTTAATAGGGGGCGAGCCTATTGCCATCTGGACACAAATCCAGACTTCGTGGCTGTTACTGAGAAATTCCCGAAAACACAATAACAATAGGGTAGATAACAAAAAAAATCTAATTAGTCCGTCATATAGATTACCAAACAAAAAAATGTGATTCTAATTATTCCGTCAATTAGATTATCGAAAATATTGGACACATATTTTTTGTTTTATCACATCAATAAAAATTGACGAAGATAAAGCGCGTCAAAGATTTGAGTGGGGGGTCAGTGACGTCACTGACCGCTAAATAATTTCATACTAATATCTTAGAGAATGACGTCACACGAGTTTTCAAAGCACTGTATCGTCTTCATTATTTGTTGACGTGAAAAAAGAACAAATACGTGTCCAATATTTTTCGATAAGTTATCTAACAGACGGACTAATTAGAAACATATTTTTTTATTCAGGTAGCATCGCTATTTTACTTAGGACCTCGTGCTCAGCAGTCGCAATTGCAATCACTAGACCAGGGATGGCAAACCTTTATGGATCAACGTGCCATTTTTCCTACAGCAATGTTTATTGAAACCCTGCACGTGTCGTCCACTAATATTGCAGATAGTTAAACTAAATATTTAACTTAAAAAAAAATTATTTACTACTAAATAGAAAAAAACATGACCTAAGATTATCAAAATAAATATTTCAATTCTACATGTAGGTTCAAAGTACCTACTTAACATTAGTTTAACTTCTGTTGTTGCTGATAAGTAACTTATATTATTACGTATGTATATTATAACTTCTAAGGGTTGTAAGAGTTTACTTTTAGTAGGTAGATTGCATGTTGAACTTTTTTACCAAACGGTTTCTAATCGACTCTTATGTTATTCATCTCTGAAACTGATTTATTTGTATGCAAACATGATTAAAAATTCGGTGGTGTGCCCAAAATATTGTGTAACGTGCCATCGGTTCGCCATCCCTGTAGTAGACCAACGAGGCAGTAACAAAGCAGTTTCCTTGTTTTCGCTAATATAAATACCATTTTAATTCCTAGTTAATTGGTCGGTATTGAGGGCACTGTCACACTTTGTTAAACTTTCTTCTTGGTTCATAAAGTTTGATTCCACTCAACACTTCGTACTTTCCTCGTTATTGTTTTAATTAGTAAAATAATTAAAGTTAAAAAGAGGACGCATCATAAAAATAACTGACATAGCTCTACCACAGATTTTTGTCAAGAAAATTTGTCGTTTCGATTTAAAAATCAGTTGAATATGTAGTAAGCTGAGATATCATAAAACCGTCAATTTTAATATTCCAACAATTTTTTTACATTAGCTTGAATAGAGTTTTTCTTTTAATATACAATTAATAAGTTATTATTAGAACAATTGAACAAAGTTTAAATGATTATTTATATTTTACTGCAAAACTATCTTCGAGTTTCACCTATATTCATTACTTGAACAGAACAATTTTCAGAACGATAGTATTTTTGGAATAAAATCTAAAAATCAATAAGCTCCTACTCATAACACAGGAAAACAGAACTTATTATTAATATCAAAGGTACGTACGTGATTTCTGTTCTGAGAAAAAATATAGTTGGGTTCCTGTCCTCTGTACATACAAGAGTAGGGGACATGTACCCCGGTCTCACCTGTCGCGAGCTCGTAAAATAAATCACTGCGGAGTGCCTTTATATCACCAAATGTACACTATTGGCACAATTCAGAACAGAAATAAAACCACAGCACAAATAGACTTACGAAAAAACGATGTAAAGAAACATTTTAGTGGTGTCGAAGGTTATGTTCACTATATATAAGTGGTGAGGTTAATATTTCAAACGTTAACAAAAGGCTTATGAAAAGTATGGCCGACCGGACGAACATTGACTAAAATAATAAGCAAACCAACACAAAATAGGTTATAAACATCCCTTGCAATACCTAAGATAATTAATAAGAATAGCATACGCTACTATTCCTTAGCACACCCAAAATGGGAAAGTTGTATCGTCCGCTACAGTGACGTCATTGTTCGTCACTGGCTCGAACTTCACCGGCAAGATAAACAATTCCCCCGCTATCTATTCGTTGACAGCACCTCATTTGTCTTACCCAGTGCAGGTGAGATTGACGTTTGGCAAGCCTGGTTTACACAGCTCCACAGTTACCCTTTCACCCACATGTGGGTTATTGCTTTTCGAACTTTATTTTTATTACACCCAAAACTAACTGAAAGATGGAAGAAAACGTAAACGTAAAAGTTAATGTTTGGTTTTTTATTCGGCTGGTATCATTTTCACCGTTCAACCTCAAACCAAAATGTCAGGGCTATCGAATATAAAGATATGGATAGGGCTGTTAGTCGTACGTGCCAATCGTTCAAGTTGCGCTGAATCAGCCCATAAAATAAGCGCCGGCGCCCGCCGTAGAGCAAATATCTGGAAATCATTCAAACAACCAACGCCGGGCGAGCGCACATGTACTCGTAGTTTTATTTTATTATACGTTAGTGCCAATAAATTTGGGCCGAAGGGTTAAGTGTTGTGTCAGAACGGGTAAGGCGTCAAATCAGTCATTTTGATGTTTATTGGGAATACATGTTGTTTTCGCGCGAATGTTTCACACAGCTTGCGGTATGTTTTGGTAATTTTCATTTCAGCAACGTCATTCATTTATTACATTTTTAATCAGCTGTCAAAATATCGTATTAAAAAGCGATGACAACACAGTTAGGAAGACAAGGATATTCAGTAATATTCTAAACTGAGTTCAACAAGATAAAATTATGTAAAAGTATCGGGATTTCCTATCCTAAATCGAAGTGCGAAGACAGACACGACTTGTATTATATGGACTATTTTACGATTCTAACATGTTCATAGTAAAGTCTCAAAAGAGACCTAAAGTGGATTGGAATCGCCCATAAAAGGTCACTTATTTTATGTTAAGCTCTCTCTTTCTATACTTGATCGTCAGCACAATTCTAAACGACACTAACTGGTTTTTTAACTAGCGTAAAATTGCAGTAGACACTATAAAAATCTCTGCACCGATTTTGATTGCATATCAGTTTATATAAACTAAATAATATAATAAACTGCAATGGGATTGCGTATATTCTGCTTAGACTCGAATCGAAGCTCATCCTAACATGAGATGCACAAAGAAAACACATTTACGAATGTTTATGATAACTTGATAAGGGTACGCGATAACATCTGAAGGAAACATATGGCATCGAAATATCTTACTCCGAATCAAGAAAACTAGACTATAGAGCTTGTTGTAGATAGTTGTAGTAGTTTTATATTTTGATCATAATTTGCCTAGCCTATTCCCAAGGTTTGCTTTCAGTCTGACCGGTGTAACGAATCTACCGATCCCTAATAAAAAAATAAAAGAGAAGGTAGATTGTACAATAAATATTAATTTTTAAGATAAAAAATACAAAAGAATATATAAAACACCTTCCTACCTATCACACACTCAGGCGGCGGAGGTTTTTAAAATTTAGTTAGTGAACCACTTTATTGAGAGAAGAGAGATCCGCTTCTTAGATGGTGATCCACTTTTGGTAATGAATGATGGTGTTCCACTTTGGAGTTGGTCTGGACAGTAGAACTTCGTAGATTTATATGTATGCAGAATCCATACGTAGTAACAGGACAACCTCGACGTAGATTCCCGTGTAATTGACTGAATCTCGACAGAAACGAGTAGCGTTGATTCTCAGCGTAGAGTCGATCGTAAAATAAAACGTAAAATCAACCGGACATAATCTCGGCGTGGTATCCAGTGTAAAAGTTTTTTCGTCAGCATCAGCTGCCCATTTTTATACCAAAAATCACATTTTCTTCTCTTCTAAAATTCTTTGACAATTTCGAATTGAAATATGACATGTCACCTGCCAGTCATAAAACCAGCCAGGAGTATTCCACCAAGACGTAATAGAACCTCCGAGTGTGTTTTAGAATTTTAAAATTATAATTTAAAATAAAGTTATTTTTATTAATTAATAAAATACAATTATTCAGCTTAACAATGATAAAAAATAATGAAGTTATATAAACCAAAAAGTGACCTTCTTAGACTAAACTAGAAAGAAACTATGACAAAAAGAAAAGTACCTACTGACAGTTTGGCACATTTGACATACATGTCACAACAATGAAAATTATGAAAACTAATATTTAATTTCAGCAAATTATATGGAAACGAATCGTTTAGAACGTTTCGCCAAGTATAAATAAAGATAAACTATAAAAAGGATGATAAATGGTATGTGATATATATAATGATAAGTAGGAATATAGCATATACTATATTTCCCCAACGACCCCGAGAAAATTTTTGACCTAGAACAAAAATTTTGTAAGGTTAAATTTTAACAGCATTCACATAACGCACATACTTCATTCAAACACACCGACATCTTACGAAGTTAGGTCAGGTAGGATTCACATTCAATGATCACTACTCAACCTGATAAGTTAATAACTTTAAGGCTTATTTTCGGAGTTGTAATCCGCTCTCGTCTAAAACCCATGAATAAGATGAAATATAAAGATTTTTAACAAAGGCTTATTTTTAAAGGAGTTGTAATCCGCTCCTAGTCAACTTTAGTTGACATATTATAACAACACCGCAGTCAGTAAACTCCGAGTTAACGTCAGGGCAGCTCCCGCAATAGTAGTCGGTAAGCTCCGAGTAAAACATCAAGGGCAATAGCTTACTGCAACAATCGACTTTTAGAGTCGATAGTTAGAAACAAGAGTCATACTAACTTGTAGAGTTAGTTGACACGAAGGTTAGGTAACTTGAACATAACAACACTTCATAGAGTTGTGTTAAGTACAGACATAAAGGAAGATTAAGATAATCTTATAATGGTTTAAGAACCGATGAATGAATTAGAAAATAAATAGAGTTTTAATAAGCCGAAAAGGAACTCTATTTTAGAAGAGGGAAAGAAGAAAGAGATGAGTCATGTAAAATTTAAAAATGTAAATATAATATAAATAATAAAAAATATAAAAATATAAATATATTTATTTTATATCATAAAATTTTGTTAAAGGGAGGGAAATAAGGGTTAATGAGTGTTTAAGAAGACGAACTCAAGAGTGTTGACTCAAGAGTGTAAGAGGACAAGTGAGCACTCAAGAGTAATATAGGACTAGTTTTAAGAGAACTCAAGTGAGGACTCAAGAGTTTAAGAGGGTAATGGAGGGCTGAGGAGGGACAAAGAGTAGGAGATAAGTTCTGAATGAGGATTCTAAAGTAGCCTACTAGCAGTCAGCAACTATACTTTGTTTTGACCCAGCGTCGATAATAGTTACAAGAGCCCACGACACTAAACTTAGTTCGATATAAGTGTTTTTAGAGGAGGACTCAAGAGTTTTAGAGGTCTCCAGGGAGTGTTAGAGGTCTCCTTTAGAGGGAGTGTTAGAGATCTCCTTTAGAGGGAGTGTTAATATACTTCGTAAACTAATAAAACCTTCTGGGTGGTAAAAATTTAGTACCAGTTTTTGCCACCACAAAAATATCCATGTAACACTTTTACCCTGTTACTTAGCAACGGTGTTAAATAACAAGATCATGATAATTTTATTAGAGCCCACATATCATAAAAATATAAATAAGAAGATGATGATGATGAAGAATGTTTTAAGAGGATAGTATAGTATAATATAATAATATGTAATGATAGTTATGTAGAATTAGGTTTGTACAAACAACCACAGGATATTGTCCTGCAGCTGTCGTTAAGTGTCTCAGTCCCCTAACTTGGTAGTGACCACGAAGTGGTTTTAAAAACACACCCAAGCGAAGACTGAGTACGATTACCAGTGGGTAACCGCTGTGATGTGCAAGTCTGTGGGGGTGTTGAGTAAGTGAGAGTTGTTGTTAAAAGTGTAAATAGTAAGTGGAAAACGACTACGGGATATTCTCCAATAGTACGTCGTAGAGTAAGCCAAACCTCAACTTGAAAGAGACCACGAATGGTTTTAAGAACTCTTACAAGTGAAGAATGGATGCCAATTACCAGTGGGTAAAAGGAATGTGTGTAGGGGTGTCGAGTAAATGTATGTAGAGTAAGAAGTGTTGAGATGAGGAGGAGGAGCAGGGCTGTAGAAAAAAAATAAAAATAAGTTAGTTACTAAGCCAAATAAGTTACCAAAAGAAAACGGTACTAGTAATAGTTTTTAGAATTTTGAAAAGAGTGGGTACGATTGTTGGGCGCCAAACTGTAACGAATCTACCGATCCCTAATAAAAAAATAAAAGAGAAGGTAGATTGTACAATAAATATTAATTTTTAAGATAAAAAATACAAAAGAATATATAAAACACCTTCCTACCTATCACACACTCAGGCGGCGGAGGTTTTTAAAATTTAGTTAGTGAACCACTTTATTGAGAGAAGAGAGATCCGCTTCTTAGATGGTGATCCACTTTTGGTAATGAATGATGGTGTTCCACTTTGGAGTTGGTCTGGACAGTAGAACTTCGTAGATTTATATGTATGCAGAATCCATACGTAGTAACAGGACAACCTCGACGTAGATTCCCGTGTAATTGACTGAATCTCGACAGAAACGAGTAGCGTTGATTCTCAGCGTAGAGTCGATCGTAAAATAAAACGTAAAATCAACCGGACATAATCTCGGCGTGGTATCCAGTGTAAAAGTTTTTTCGTCAGCATCAGCTGCCCATTTTTATACCAAAAATCACATTTTCTTCTCTTCTAAAATTCTTTGACAATTTCGAATTGAAATATGACATGTCACCTACCAGTCATAAAACCAGCCAGGAGTATTCCACCAAGACATAATAGAACCTCCGAGTGTGTTTTAGAATTTTAAAATTATAATTTAAAATAAAGTTATTTTTATTAATTAATAAAATACAATTATTCAGCTTAACAATGATAAAAAATAATGAAGTTATATAAACCAAAAAGTGACCTTCTTAGACTAAACTAGAAAGAAACTATGACAAAAAGAAAAGTACCTACTGACAGTTTGGCACATTTGACATACATGTCACAACAATGAAAATTATGAAAACTAATATTTAATTTCAGCAAATTATATGGAAACGAATCGTTTAGAACGTTTCGCCAAGTATAAATAAAGATAAACTATAAAAAGGATGATAAATGGTATGTGATATATATAATGATAAGTAGGAATATAGCATATACTATACCGGAAGCAGCTAAAAACCAGTACTTTGCATGGAGCGACTGCCTATCTGTATCTCCACTATCCAGTTAGTACTGGGTAATACGATAGGCTTTGGTAAGACTGGTTGTCAGACTTTAGGGCCACTGACTAACTATAACGATTGTCAAAGATCTGCAAAAGACAGGCGGGAGCCATGATGTCCCAGTTGTATACGTCCCTGTGTGCCTATTGGCCTTGTTTATTTATTTATTTAAACTTCATTCAAGTGTGGTACATAGGCGGACTTAATGCCACAAGGCACCCGGCGGCCTTGTTCTGTTCTGTCTCCTGCTGTTATGGAGGGAAGTGGAAATTATAGAACATACTTAATTTCTCCTCCACCGCTATTATTTTCTGATTAATTTCGTTGCGGGATCCAAGACAGTTAAATCGTTTTTCTGGGCCTTCGTCGGGCTTCATTGTCTCGGCGCTTTTCTTGTGGTCGCCACTGTTGATTCTAGCTTACAGGGTTTACAATGGTTTGGGAATAATGTGGCGGGCTTGTCATATATTAAAGAAAAGCCGGGAGCAACAGCGTGACGTGCATTCCACCCATAGTTTCCGACGCACCGAGGTATACCATGCTTACCCATCATAAACATGTTGGTCCGAGGGTGTATTACACGGGAGGTTGTAAGAGATACCGCGACCTCGATATAAAGGGCTAAGAAGGAACATATGTGGTTTTTAGTCAGTAGAAGTCTAACACTCCCTTTGGATCTGCCCAAATTAATTTTTAATTTTCTTAATTTAAAAAATATTTTTTTTTATAAATTTTTGTTTTGACGAACATCCCAAAAAAAAGGGTGTACCCATCCACGGACCAACCTAAGCGTGGTTTAACCTCAAATCGGCTTGCACCACTGTTATTATTAAACCACAAGCTCTCTTCTTAAAGTTCGATCTCAAGTAAAAATATTTCTGTTACAAACTGTGCATATAATATTAGGTAACGCCACAACCACTTGTTATCGCAACTAGCTTAATTTCCGCCTCGGTCTGCGAGATAGTTGCGTGTTCGTTGAATTGAAAATCAATCCTCCTGAATATCCTTTCATGAATTTTTCGCTAGACTTGTGCCTAACCTAAATAGTTATTTTGTTTTACTAGGTTTTAGTTTTAGTTTATTTTTTTAAGTTAGTTATTGCGGAAAAAAACAAGGTAAATAGTTAAAGAAATTTAATTAGGAAACCTTTGTTTAAAATAGGTATCATCACATAGGTTAGGTTAGTGCGGTACCTACACCCCTGGGTGTAGGTACCTCACAGTACACTCATATATCACCAGATATGTTTAAATCTCATGTAGGTAAGGGCATATTCCCATCGACCGGGGACGGGTCCATTTTCCGTGACTGCAGCTACACGACATAGCTAGTGAAAAAATCCGATTAAACTTTCCCCAACCCTCGAATCAGACCCTACCGCTATTACTCAGCAGTCACGCTTATTACGAGTACAAACCAACCAACAAAGCAGTTAACATGTAAAACTTAACCAGATAAAAATGTATCTGCAAATAAATAAAACTAAAAAGTGATTTCTAAACTATGAGCCAAGTAGCGAAAATAAATGGCAACGTACGCAAAACTATGTCCATTTTCAGAACGAATTTCAGTAAAAAAAATATGCAAGAAACCTTTCCATACATTGATATCGAGTATTTTTCCTTTGAATCTCATCAAGTGGGGTTGCGACGAAACTTTGCAAACTCTTCACAAATTATGACCCCCAACTTTACAATCAAAGGAATCGTAATAACTTACAGGATACCCTTAATTTCGTTAGAAATACTTAATGTTCAAAGATAATAATTACAGGCTATCCCATTTGGGGTGGTTTATAGATAGCTTTTGAAAATAATTTAATTAGATAAGCAATGTAAATGAGATTGGCATAACCCTTGGGACCCGGAAACATCAGACAGAAGTAGTGATAATCTATAATGGTGTCGATACCTTGTTCTGTTGCGCGGCCGTCGGGGTTGCGATTGTTCGAAAGAGATACCGCGGCCTCGACACAAAGGGCTAGGAAGGAACATGAGTGGTTTTTAGTCAGTAGAAGTCTGACACTCCCTTCCACTCTGCCCAAGAGCGGGAGGGGTTATTTGATGATCCCCCCCCCCCCAAACGGGCGGCTAGGTGGTTAATAATTAAACTAAGCGTTATGTTCACTAGACAAGCGCGTAAGGACGCGAGAACTGACACAAAAAGTTGTGTCAGTTATTTTATGTGAAATATCCTAAAACCAAAAACTCCGAGGAGGATGGTAAACAAGTAAATAAATATCCAGTTTTCGGTGTTAATGATAGTTTTGGTGATCATGCCCGTTTAAAAACGTATACTCCGATAGATGTCTTCTCCCATACAGAAGAGACTTGCACCCCAGCTGCGGGCCAATCACAACATAGGTATATAAATAACAACAACGAATTTTGAATGATCCTCCTGTTATTTCAATAACAGCTAGTTTTCGGCAATATTTAGCAGTGCGTTAATCCACAAAATGTTTAAACTACACAGTTCAACTGAACTACCTAAACAAAGTTCTCGACCGCGTGCTTGCAAACTTCCGCACGGATTTTCAAACGTTCCACGAACTTCTTAGAACGTTTTTCACAGAGTTTCTAAAGCATTTTACAAGTTACCAGAGTGTTTTAATTATATTCAATGCTTACGCCATTGCAGTTCCAGTTCTTAAAGTTTTCTTGTGCTTGGAATGTGTTTTACAGATTCTTTAGCCGTTCCGTTGGTAGAATGTTAAGAGAAATTAATCAAACCGTGATGTAATTCGTTTTGAACGCGGATTAATGATAATCGAAGACGGTAAGTACTGTATAAGTAAGTTCAAGTTGAACTAATAAATGATTTAACTAAACTTTAACCACAATTAAACTCCAAGTGTCTCCGAGTTTAAGAAACTGTAGTTAACTCCAATTTCACATCGAGAAGTGCCCTTAAACCGAAGTTTCACGCTCAGTCTAAGGCGGTAACTGCTAAATTGCAATACGTATAACAGCATGTTACCAAAAACAACACCACAATCTCTTAAACAACCAACGCAACGTTCAGATTTACTGTCATCACGGGAAATAAAGGAGTTGTCTTAATACACCGTTTTGGCAAGCGGCGCCGGTTTGTCGCGACGACGGGATCCCTCGCAGTCTACTTGGCGCCATCCGAAGATGGCACTGCCACTATAAACATCTGCAAGTCTGCGACACGTCAACAAGGGGTGACTAAACCCCTGTGACCCCCGAATTGGCACACAAATTATATAACCCAAGTAATGTACAAGTTAATACTTTGTAGCGTCGCGCAATATATTTTTATTGCTGTTATAGTGTATTTAATTTCGAAGTAGAGCATCTTACTTGCTGATTTGATGTATGAAGTTAGTACAAGTGGAGCAACTGTTGTAGCATACTAAGATTTATATTTTTAACAACATTATTAGTATGTTTTGCAGTGAATGTGTTTTTTATTTTAAAGTCATTTGAGTATGTTTTCGCACGATAAGCTTATCTAAAGTGTGCTTATCTAAGGGTCAAGCTTTATTTATGTTTTAAATCACTTTCATTACACGCGTAAATCGGCTATCCCTTGCGTGGTAAGCTGATAATAAGGTAAGCAATATAAATTACCCACTTCCCCGCAAATAGTCTAAATGTGTTTACAGAAAACCCTAACACAGGTCGCTTGAATTTTAGATTATTTTTGCGGCACTGGAATTAGCAAAAACTAAGATTGACTTTTTATTTAAAACTACCATTCTCTCCGACAATTAATATTAATGTTATTATAAAGGGAAGCAACAAAGTTTTTACCGGCTTTCGAGGGTAACTCCAGTTATTCTACAATAAAGTTTCGTTTCAATTTGTCAAGCTTTTTCTCGACTTGTCGTACAAACAACGTCCGGCGCTAGTACAAGGTACCTAGTGCAGACTACTTTGTAAGTCTTCAATTTAATCCTACTAAGTTCTCTTGGAAAAGAATTGACAAAGAAGGTAAACAACATGATTACCTATAATATAACGCACCCCTTCTTTAACTACACACATACCTACATAACATCACGCCTGTATTCACCGAAGGCTTAGGCAGAGGTGAAACTATAACGTTAGGCAGACGTGCCCAAGTAAAAGGGGCCTAGCCTATTGCCATCAACCGGGCACAAATCCAGGGTCCGTGACTGGTTCTGTTTCTGAAAATTTCAGATGGATAAACCCGGTACCCGACCCGGAAATCGAACCTTAGACAGCTTTAACTATTTAAATAATACTTAGAAAGAAACTTATGTCAGTATCACGTGTAAATCTACGAAAAATCAGAACCCGCATTGCGTAACACACTTACAGTGTATTTTAGAAGCTCTAGTATCTACCCACTCAAACGTACTCTGTCAGGAAAAATGTCCTCTCGACTACTACCCACTTAAATGAACTCAATGGAATTTGTCGAATTGTCACAAGTATTTTTCCTTACAGTGCAATAAAACCCCTCACTAGAGCGATTAATGCTCGCCTTTGAAACGCTTGGATTTTCCATTACATAAAGAGATTCAAGCTACAACAAAATTGCAGTCCAACCATTTTTTGATTTCTTTCATAATACATTCAAAAAATCACGCCAGTAATCCCCGAAAGGTTAGGCAGAGGTGTACCTAATGATACACCCTCATTTTGCTAGTTATGTTTAAGTCCCATTTAATAGGGGGCATACTATTACTACTAAGAAATTCCCAGAAATTCTTGATGGAAAAACTATACTTACAGGGTGTAAATTAACCCTTCACACATACGTCAACCAAGCATTCTGTACACCAAACTAAGTACCCCTACGCAAATTTATTTCCTGGGAAACGACTTTTTTTTTAGGGTCAAATATCTCATTTTACGGTAAAACTCAATGCAGCACTCTAAAAACATTGTGCTAGTGGATGCTTTGAATAGTAAAAGAGTCATGGAGGTAATTTCAGTAAAGTTACAACCTGAAAAACTAGTATTTACAAAAACAGCTGTGCAAAGAGTGGAACTTTGACCCCCAATATCTCCGTACTAGTATCGCAGTGGTGGGGAAAACAAATGCCCTTCGTTTGCCTTAAGGGTACTTTTACACCCTTTATAGCACTTTGCACGACCCGGGAATCGAAAGCAAGACCTCACGCTCACTTGCGACTGCCAGACCAACGACCAACCTTAAAACCTTAACCTTACCGAACCTTAGAATAAGTACTCACAAAGAAAGTTTTTTTATTTCGTATCAAACCGAAAAGATATAAGCAAATGTTTGACATTCTCTTTTTTGTGCAAACAATAATATTCTCGGAACAAATCGACGTGAACAAATTTGCTTAATCCCCCTCCCCTAAAGGTACTTTATTTATACAATTATTAATGTGGGACTCCAAGTCAAACATTCCGGAAAAGATTCAGTCCTTTTAAATGTACCTGTATATAATAATATGGAGTTACTTTTAATGCTGGATGAAATTTGGAAATATTTATGCATTTACAAGTACATCATTTCTTTATTTTTTTCTGTTTCTCAAATATTTTAGTCTTTCAGAGTTATTAATTTTTTTTTAAGTTCTTTCTAAGGCCTGTTTTCTGTTTTACCACCTACGATTAAGTTCCTATTAACTTACTTGGCAAATGATTTCATACAAATACTGTTTCATTTTCTTATTTATTCGGTAGATACTGGCTATTCGGACATCGTGAAATAGGCCCTTAATCTATTTATTTTTTCCTAAATTCGTGTATTTAAACTTGTGAACAGGTTTTAAACCTAGTCGGGGCCGCGAAAGATACCGCGGCCTCGACACAAATGGCTAAGAAGTCACATGGGTGGTTTTTAGTCAGTAGAAGTCTGACAGAGAGGGAGGAATCATTTGATGATTTCCCTTGCCCCAAAAAAAAAATGGTAGTTCTTCTTTTCTTGTTGATTCTAGTTCCATATTATACGGTTTGGGCCCAGTAGATAGACACGTTTATTACCTACCTAAGGTACAGTACAAATAGGTACTTCGAAAGACTAAAACAGTCTCTCACAACGAAATATTCCAATTTCAAGTACCGAATACACCCACCGACTCGTTACACTTGTAAAGACGTGTACCTACCTACAGGAAAATACTGACTCTGAATACTTATATGCGAAGAATGCTCTCACATATTCACAAGTACGTACTTGTTCTTCTTGAAGTAGATAAGACCATTGTTATTAATATTAATAGATCCTTTTCTATTTTACGTGCTACTTCAATATTTTCTCATCAATCTTGTTGTTCTCTCGCTGGATTTCTGAGCATAAAACTGCTAATAAAATGTTGATAACGGAACACTTACCTATCTTGTTCTTGGTGTTTCTATTGATGATTTATATTTTTGAAGTCTACCAAAATTATTATTCAAGAAATAGGGTACCTATTTCATCAAAAAAATAATTAGTCCGTCAGATAGATTTTCAAAAAATAATGGACACGTATTTTTTCTTTACACACGTAAACAAAATATGAAGACAATACAGTGCTTCGAAAACTCGTGTCAAGTCGTGTGACGTCACAAGGTTAGTACCTACATTTTACCCACAAAGTGACGTCAAAAGCTCCACTCATGATCATTGACACTTTTTATTTTCGTAATTTTTTATTAATTTGATAAAACAAAAAACACGTATCCAATATTTTCCAGACGGACCAATTACATTTTTTTGATGAAATACCCTATAGTCAGCACGAACCACCTTAATACGACTTTATATTATAATACAATTAAAATTACCTAATCCCAAAGGTTATTAGACTTCGAATAAACATAAATGTCTCTAGAATTATAAAAAAATAGTTTTAGAAAAATTAAGACCAGATGACAAAGCACGCTAGACGAACATGCAGATGCTAAAAGCATTCCCTTCCTACATTTAATAAATCTAATCTTAATTGGCATATCTACTCTACGGATCAAAAAGGGGCTTTCTAATATTATAATCTCTGTCAATAAGCCGTCAATTCAGACATTAATGCGCCATATGCCACAAATTACAGAACGCGGCATGCAGTCCGGACAGTGTGTTTATTTGTAAAGCTAAAGCTGCACCCGGATACTCCCGGTCATGCCGGGCAATGGCCAGTTACTGATTAAATCTGCATGAAAAATCGAGCTTTGTCCGATACTCGGATAGCTAACGGCCTCCTACATCCGGACTGAATGAAACATAAGTATGCTGATTCCACCGTCATCGATATGTCGCTTCTCTTTTGTTTTGTTTGTTTCAATTGCTACGTTTTCTGTTTTTAGATTTCCAGAGCTTTTCCCTTTGGGAGTATCTGTCTGGCGTATGAAATACAAGTCATGTAGCTCTAGTTGTACAAATTATTCTAAAAAGGAGTTTTCATCTTGGGGGAAAAAAAACAAATAATTACGTTTAATTTGGAACTGGTCATGGCGAGCCCACCATCTCGTTGAGAGGCGGCCTGTGTTCCTGCAGTGCGAGTGGTATCCGCTGATTATGTGAGTTTAAAGCCCACCTAAACAATTACCAGGCTAGCTGCCACGTGCTTACTTTTTCACTATTACATAGTAATAAAGTGAACAATTAACCTTAATCTAAGTCTACGACCTCCAAAAAATTAAATATTAAACCAAATTGCCGCGTCCTCGAAAATCCATTTTTATTACACTAAAATCCGTAGGCTGAATAAAACTGTCGCATGTGTAACGAGGTCTCGAAAACGAGACAAAAGGAAGGCAAGTATCAAGTGTTTAAACGAGAGACATTCGAGGGATGTATGAACAATGGGACCCGCATTCTGACGACGTGACATTTCGTGTTACCACTGTTCTAACTCCTATAAAGTTATGAGACCCTAGTCATTTTCTCCGGCTATGTTTATAGTTTGTTGTAACAAAATCTGAATATAAATGAATATGTAAATCGATAATCACATAACTTTATCCACAATAAAGGCGATTTTGCTTTGTAATTGAAAATGTGTCGGTTCTGTAATGTTCGCTGTAAATTATACTTAAAGGTTTTATTAATTAATGTTGCTTCAGAACGATGATCCTTTTTGTTCAAATAACTGGCTAAAATATACTGGATGAGTGTGGAGTATTCGAAATTCGGCTACATCTACCGAATCAATGAATATTTGATACACTGCATACGTTACCAAATTTCACACTCGGTATAAATAAAGGTAGATAAAAGCTCTTTACAAACAATATCGCAGATGTAGAATATTGATAGGTGTAGCGTGACTGCGTAGTATTCGCGACGCTCCCGACTCTCCTTTTAGTCATGTGTATTGGATTTGAATTTACGATCAGCTTGCTACTAAAAGCTACATTTAGTTTTCATGCTATGTTAACAGAAATATCTCTAGACTATTACTATTTATGATGTCGATGTTCAATGTTTAATAATGACTGATTTGACCCTGCAACCGCTGCGCTAGAGTTTTTAGTTCGTTACGCCTTGTTCGCTTTACATTTCAAAGAGCTTTTGAGGGTTGTCTTATTTGAACAACTAACAATATTATTCATGCTAATTTTATGAGCCAAGCCGAATCTCAAGTGATGGAAATATTTACATAAAAATGTTAGACTTAATTTGATTCAATACAAAAACCCTCGAAAGCCAAAATATATAAAGTTATTTTCAGCTAGGCGACCGAAAACATTATTAAAAAATCATATTCAACAAGAAAATTCTCAAGTTTAACGGATTATATTCAAGCAAATTTATTAGAGACTTTGAAGACAGCTTTGTGGAGGTACTTTAAATGATTAATAAGGTTATACTCAAGTTCAAAGCCGGGGCGAGGCTAGTTTTAGCAATCACAGAACAGATTAACGTGTCTGAACCCGGTCCAAAATTATACATAAAGAGTAATGCCGGAACATCTGACGGAAATGGCCAACAGTGATCCCACAAAAATGCAGAATTTTTCTTAATTACTTTCCGTGACTGTGGCTTGGCCTCATTTAGCGCAAAAAACGTAGATGAAATTAAATACAATTAAAACGAATTTAACATAAACGGAGCATTTGCATAACATTTCTAAGATCCTATAGAAAGTAAGTATCTATTTGGTTTACCTCTTCTAAGTCCAAAATCTGAATAATATCAAGCGCCGTTGAGCGTAGCTTGGAAGAGAATCTCAATTACTAATACTATTAGGTGAAGCGAGCGTTTAGAGGAAATTATTTTTAAAATGCTCTCAAATAGAGAGCTCCTGCTGCAAGCTCTTTTATTATATTAAAGCGGCTATCTGATCCAGGCTATCCGATTATTACGGAGACTATAAGTGGTATAGACTATAGAGTATAGATATAAGACCACCGACCGAGAATAGCCTGCGTACTTTTTGATTTGCCGCTGGGTGCGGCGCCGCGCGCTCGCTTGCATTCAATATGAGCTTGCTAGGACAACACACAGCTTTGTGTTGTGCACGATTTTGATAAGCAAGCTGGTTTGCAACAACAAGTAGCTACTTAGCTAAGATTAGAATATTAGTAAGAGAGGTTTAGTTAAGCTTTCTTTCAAGAATCGTTGTTTTATTTATTTAAACTTCATGTATGTACAATAGTGGACTTAATGCCACAAGACGTTCTCTACCAGTCAAGTTGTAGGTTCAATAGAACAACATTCTAATACGATAAAAAAATAATTAACAATAAGTTCTAGTTTTCAAAAATGTTTACTTAAATAGATACTAATACAAAAATGCCGAACCATAAAACAATGACTACAACTTCTAATAAATAAGAAAATTCTAATATTGGCACGTGCATTTGTTGCAGTTCGAATTGAATTATCCAAAGCAAGCTCATCTACGGCTTGTTTTGAGTGCGTCGTAAATTGTACAAAAACAAGGCAAAATGTGCATTTTGGCCCAACTGCTATTGATGAGCTTAAAGGATTCCCTTGTTATTCTCTCGCAGACTGCCCTGAAACCCGATGAAAAGCTTAGTCAACTCCACATCAGATGTTTTAAGATTTTATGCTGTAAGCTATAAAGTCGGAAGTGGACTTTCCAATCACTTTAGGATTGTTTTCAACAAAATTTGTTCATCAATTTACAAAATGCTCCTCCTGCAAAAATAAATTTTCCGACATTGTCATTATATCTATCAGAACTGTCTTAAGTTTGGTGAGTGATATGTTTGTGAACATTTTATTGATGGCTTGATGGCAGCGCGTCCATTTATTTACAACTGGACCCGAATAAATCAGACTCGACGGAGTTGGAAAACTGCGATCATTCATTTCGAGCTTGTAATATTTATACTATGACAGGTATTGCGGTAGCTCGATCCAAAGTTTTGAAAGTATGTAAATTATTCAATGGAAATTGTTTTAATTTAATACAAGCGCTGTTATTATTTCATGAGGAGCGCCGCTTCCTGTTCGACAGTGAATGAATCTTATCATTAGTGTCGCATTACTTTTAAATTAAAATTCTCGAAAGCGCCCCTGCAGGTCGGATCAATGTCCGCGACTCAAACAAAAGACTGGGCTCGCCATACACTTGAGGAGCGATCCATACTAATGAGAGGGTGTATTTTTTGTCTTAAGCTGTAAGGTAAATAAAAACATCAGCTATATTATTATCGAAGCCAATTACCTAAACAAACAGGGAAACTGTTGATCAAGTACGAGTACGTTAACGCTCGTACAAATTGTTTATCAGTACTGGTGTTCAAACCAACTAATTGTTAACGCTCGCTGCTTTGTTTACTTTGTTTCCATTGCATTTACGTGAATTAGAAGACCCGTTATATTGAGCTCAGTTAAACGGAATACCTTCAACCAAGAAAATTATATTATTAAATGTCTAGAGGGCTAGTAAATATTCTTGACACGCAGCCTTGAATAACACAGTGAACAAAGCCCTCTCTTTAAGCAAGTATTTCATGAATGGTTTAATAAATGAGAGTGCTCTAAACGTCGGTAAACTCTCTCATGTATCGGTGTGAATTATTTGCTATATTTGATGTTCGGGTTTTGGCGGAGTTGTGTTACAAAACTGACCGGGGTGTGTACCGAGCGGTGCGCGGCGCGGTGGCAGCGGTGGGTACATGCTGCGGTCAGTAAGCGGAAGCCATACCGGTGGCTGGTCGGCATTTCGCTCGAAACCGGAACAGGCTCTTGAAGTGCTTCTTTCAATTTACCTAGTTTACACACCAACATCGAAGCCAGTAACCTACCTTTTCGTTTAAATTAAATAATTCTTAATTTCTTCCTTTATTTTGCTCATTACCCTATTGCCTGAATTGAGATAACTGGGTACATTGTGGGAAGTAGTAACTCAAAGTTTAGAGACTGTTTAGACGGTTGAGTGAATATCTTCGTTCAAAGGCGGTGGGAAGGCCACCGAAGAGTTGCTCGAATGTCTGAATTTATAGCTAACAGTGCTGGCCAAAATATACAGAAGTACTAACAATTTTCCACTCTGATGAACTGGCATAACATCAATTTGCTTTTAGTAACAAAACAAACTTTATAACAATGTTACTTAAGGCTTCAATTATTCTGAATGAAAATTAACACATCGAATAAATTATTGGCACCAAAAATCACGGTGTGTCGAGATATTACAATAACAGAGAAAGCGATCGATTATGCCCGCATTTTCAATTACCCGTCACAATGGGGCCCTATCTATTGTTGATGCTCTCAGCTAAGCGATTCACAAAAACCATGTTACGCAACACAACACATTATTATGATTTTTTGTACACAAACATCATCCGGAAAAAACTAGGGATTATTACCTAGAGTAAAACCATTAGCTTTGACAAATAAGTTGGAGTATTACATACAAAATGCCGTGTTCTTTAGCACGCATTTGCGGGTAGTTGGGCTTTAATGGTATTATAATAAATAATGGTAATCTGCTGGCAGTTTGGACTTTCGAAGTATTTGTGATTTATTGCAAACACATCTGCACGGTGAATAGTGTTGTTTTGGTCTGTATGTTTCATGGTTTATTCCTGCAATTTCTATCTTAGAAAAAAAAAACATTAGGACTATACTATACTATACATAAATAGAATGTAGGTTTTACGCAAAAAAAATATCGGATATTCAGTTTTCTGTTTGACTTGACACATCTGTTGATTTGGTTCCACATGGTATGACTCAGCTAGACTACAGAACAATGTCTAACAGCGAACTGCAATAAGTCAAGTTAGCTGCCAGGCACCTGTCCTCTATTGTAATCCAATTATCAGCAAGACCTAACTCAACCAAGTTCTGACTACCATCACGACTGATAGAACACGACAACAAAGTGCCTTCCCTATTCGATTCACCATACCTATAAATAAATATGTACGTAAAACTCTCTTAGAACCTCATTAATTTTAATCGTAAGTTTTGTTCCCGAATTGTCTTTGAACCAAGTTCTAAGAGGCAAAGTTAAGAACTCGAAAAGAAGTTCGTTGTCGGGTAGGTTGTAACACTTGTTAGACAAAGTTGCGCGTTTCTTCATACATTACGTAAATAAGTCAGCAAGTAGGGGTGTGACACGATTACGGTTACGCTATGATAAATCCGGTTAACGGCCCTAATTTATTAATTGAATCATGCTGATGTTTCTGTGTCGGATTGAGGTTTTTGTTCAATTACATGTAGGTATTGTGTTGGCCTTATCTACACTAATATTATAAAGAGGAAAGATTGGTTTGTTTGTAACGAATAAGCTCCGAAACTACTGAACCGATTTAAACAAATCTTTCGCCGTTAGGAAGCTACACTATCCCCGGGTGACAGTGCTACTTTTTATACCTGTATTCCTAACTCCGCGGGTGAAACCGCGTGACGTCCGCTAGTTCATGATATTTATATTTACGCTACTCGTATTCTACGTTTTCCATTGTTTTTCCTGGACAAGCAATGAGGTCGCGATAGGCGGTCGCCATTTGGGAAAAACCTGGATGAGGCTGGCACAGGACTATATTTGACCATATTTCACGTCTGTGGGTGAGTTCAGGCTGTGAAAATAACCTGTCCATGACCTGGCCAACCTGGCCAAATACAGTGTTAGGTATACGCAATAATTGAGAGAGAGATGCAACCATAAGCCATACTATGCAAAGTTTTAGTAAGCAAATAAATAACCGTTACATAGAGTATTCTTTTGTATTTTGTTCGATAACAATAGAGAAATTTCAACGACACCGCAGTTTCTTCTTGAAGACAACCATAAAAGTAATAACATAACCGTAACATTTGTAATTCCCAAAGGGGATTCTTGAAATGGTAAACAATGGTATTACCGGTATAAGTGTTGTTTGTACTTTATTGGAACCGTAAAAGGTTAGCACCTATGCGTTTATTGGTGTACAGAAGCCAGCACATCAAACTAATATAATCTGTCATATTTCTTTGATAGATTTATTATTTTATTATCTTTATCGCTAAAGCATTAGGTTTAAAGTTGTGACGTTTCACAAGAGTGAATGTGAGAAGAAAACGTGTTGCGCTGACTCCAAGGGCAGGAAGATGCTGATTAGGTTCAAGATTGATTGGCAAAAGACAGTTTCGGGTAGCTTGCTAAGTGCTGTCGTCTGTATATCACGTTGCTTCTCAAGAAAATCCATGATCATATTTTAAGTATTCTAAGAAATAATTTTGAACCAAGGCAGTACTTTTATCAGCCTATTTTCATCGGAATACCTAACTTATTTTTTTTACAATGTTTAAGTTAATGTGGATGGATTTAAATTCCTAAGAAGCATTCATCCGAAACTATGTTAATTACGAAAGGGTGTGAAAGTGGAAGCAAATGATTAATTTTTTCTTTTGGGGGGGTGGGTTATCATCAAATAACCCCTTCCGCTCTTGGGCAGAGCAAAAGGGAGTGTCTTCTACTAACTAAAAATCACCCATATTCCTTCTTAGCCCTTTATGTCGCGGCCGCGGTATCTTTTACAATATCCCGCAGCCCCGACGGGCGTCGGCCCTGATGAGGCTAGCCCAGAACCGTGGAGAATGACACAATATCCCAATAGACCCAGCAGTGGGTGAATTCAGGGTTTGGATAATAATAATAGGGTTGTTGACAGTAAAAATGAAATTAGTCAATCAAATAGATTTCCAAAAAATGTTGGACACATAATTATTTTTTCTTTTTGCACGTAAACCAAAAATGAAGACGATACAGTGCTTCGAAAACTCGTGTGACGTTACATCTCAGTAATTTTTTTACCACGTAGTGACGTTCAAGCCCCCCCCCACACTCATAACATTTGACGCGTTTTATCGTTGTAAATTTTTATTAATTTGATAAAACAAAAAACACGTACTTATCCAATATTTTTCGATAATCTAACAGACGGACTAAACAGATTTTTTTTAGTCAGGAAACAGACTACGAAGGTATTATGATTAGTTTGGGCCGGCAAAACGCCACTACGTAGCATAATTTTCCTGAATATTATGTACATGTTCGTGTAAGTTGTAGAATAGCTAATCAATATGTAACATGGTCACGTCACTAAAGCAAACACAAAAAGTCTCTGATTAAACCGATCCTGAAAATACACCGTTCAAGTGTTCAGAAACTCTCAAGTCTTTTTTTATGTTCGAACACGACTCCAAAGCAGATTGCTTTCGCATTTAAGAACTTGAAACGAGGAGGAATGGATCGCTTTAATTACGTAACGAGTACCGAGCATTGTCAAAGTTAACTCTTGTAATTAAATCATCGGCAATTTAACGCCGTATTGGGGGAGATTTCGCTGTAAATAGATGAATTTACGTTTATATCGGAGAGCGACGAAGCAATGGCTAAGTAGGTTCTTTGTTACATATTAATCTCTGACTATATATTTTGATTTTTAATTCTGCAGGCTGTCATTTTGTATTTAAGTCATATTTGAGAAGGTAATTATACTCATGAATTCATGATAGTCGATCAAATTGGTGTGTGAATCGCCCGTGTTAAAAAAAAACTGCTTGTTTACATACTCACAAGCAAACGTTTATTCGATAATTTCTTATTCCCTAAATCACGTCACGATTGGCCTTGGAATCACGGCCAAGGTTGGGCATGAGAAACCAGGGCCGTTCTAAAGCACGTTGGGTGGATGACATCGTCAGGAGCTCGGGATACGGATGGATGAGAAACGCACAGAACAGAGAGGAGTGGCGGAGTAAAGGGGAGGCCTATACCCAACAGTGGGTGATTATGGGCTGAAATGATGATGATGACGTCACGATTGTTATGCTGAAACACTTTTAAATGTTTAACTACTAAAAGCTACGTACTGTAATTTTAATATATTAATTATATTCATGTCTTTTATGATAATCTCCTGAATTTTGACGAGGATGCAAAACTGCAACTTGTATAAAGATTTTGTGTTTTTTTTACGGTATTGAATATAAAATGGGACACTAAGGTACTGACTAAGGTAGCGTCATGAGTGGTTTTAGTCAGTTAGTCAGTAGAAGTCTGACACTCCCTACCGCTCTGCCCAAGCGGGAGGAGTCATTTGATGATTTCCCACCCTCAAAAAATAAAGGTTGTCATGTCATGATTTATTCATTATACTTGCGAAAAAACGTGGTCGACAAAAAAACATCTGATATTTTTTCGGAGTTTTTTCCCGTGACCTTTTCAAAAACCTCCTGATGTTTTGAAATATAACAAAGAGGTTGGTGTCACGTGCACAGTAAGTACCTCATTACCATTTCTTGAGAAAATTATAATAATAACCGATAGGAGGGTAATTTTTGATGTTATCTCGGGAATGTTCCTATGATCTTACGGTTGGATCCTGCGGTTGTCACAAATATTTCATTATGTTCAAGAACACCTATACGTACACGTAGGTATTTATGCCGACTAAACGTTCGTATCAAAATAGATATGATCAGAATTCCACTCGTGAAACTAAGTCCAATTTAGTTTCCACCTATTCAATATCCAGCTTCCCATAGACACACCGCACTACTATTTCGAACTAGGTATCTATTTACATTACAAAAAAAAACTACGAACGGTATGAAATAATAGGCTTAAAAGTTAAAACTTTCGTTTTTTTAGCAGTGTTGAACGCAAAACATTTTAGAGCCCAGGGCTTTACATTTTTTTTTGTGATCGAAATTGTTATTTCACTAACTCGGATTTTAAAACTAACACATAATATAAACCTACCGTTGGTTTTGATTGCTGAAAACACATTTTTAGCTTATAGTGGTCTAGAAGGTACTAGATACTTATCGGTTTGTTTTTTATACGCTATTGAATCTCTTTCTTTAGTTCCCATTCTAGAAAAATCATTTTACTTACAAGTCGTAGGATTCTACGTCGGTCTCGGTACGGTAACGGTATCGGTATCGGTCGATGAATGTCAATATTTTGTAAGATCTCTTTCTGGTTTACCCAAGATCCGGGAACTAATGTATATTTCATGTAACTGTCAAGAGGATCGGGAGTATGACAACTAATGGGAATAAGAGCTTCCGCTTACGTTTGTAGAAACTGATATACCTCATATTATATTGTTGTTGATAATAAAGAAAAATATGACTCCATAAAATATGAAAAAGTACATGAAAACTACATCACAAATAATTGGTAGGAAGCACCAGATACCACACAAAAGTTCAGTCGAGCACACTACACGTTTGTGAATAAAATTATTTAATTGAAAGCTCCACAGCTCCACAGATTCTCTATAAAGCACGTTGTTGATTGAAAAAATACTTTATCTGCATCGTTTAAAATATGGAATGCAATAAATCATACGATATTTAATTAATCGGACATTTGTAACGTTAGCTCAGAACCCTCACGGATGCATTAAGACGCACGGTGCGTAATAAAACCAACTTATAGTGCTATTGTGGAACTTTTGGCATACAGATCACGGCTCATCGACTTTTATTAGAGAGGGGCACTGAACAACGGCCATAAATTCACGACGATGACGGATTAAATGGGCCATGCAAGCATTTTAAAATCAGTTTGTAAGAGATAGCACGACGGACTTCCCATTCATTCTAATCATTCACAGTCCTATTTGTCAATTCGTTTATAGGCGCCTCAGTACAGCCACTTGCTTCAATTACCACCAAAAAAGTCAAATCAATTGCTTCTAATGGTATAATAAATAACAGCAATTTAGAGCCCTGTTTCACAAAAATACTTCAGCTTCTACTAGTTAAAACGAAAGAAAGAAACATTAAAAGAAAAGAACAAAGCCTGAGACTTCCATTGGAAAACATGTCTAAAAAGCGAGCAACATTTTCTTTTACAAAAATGGGTGTACGATAAACAAGCATTTTGCGAAGAGCGTAGTTCTTAGGGATGCAGCCATATAAAGGGGAAGGCGGGGTAACGCGATAACGCCACGGATGCCCTGTAGACAATAGAGAAGAGTGTACGCCGACTTTAGCATGTCACGTTCAAGCGAGGCCCCTCACTACAGCCAGACATTTTAGACTCAAGTATGCTCCGCGCTTAGCGCACCTCTACCTTTTAGTTCGTTAACATTTTCAATAACTCATATTATTTCCCTGAAGTAACGAGACGTAGAATATCATTTCTGATTTTATGACAGCTTTTGTTTCAAATTGTTTTTGCCATGAACTGTTGTCGTTCTCCAATTAAATATTTATTGACACACGCTAGTTCGTGATAAATCAATATGTTCGTCAGAATGGTTAAAGTGGTTTGTAACTATTATAATCTATACACTTATATAAAATTGAAGTGTCTGTTTGTAAGTTCAAAATAATAGCTTCTTTACTGAGTGCATACGAAAGTATAAATAATAATATAATATATATACGGCACCTACTTGTAACAAAATAAAAAACAGTTTTAAATTGTCGTTTGTTCCCGCTAAATTCCTACACGGCTGGACTGATTTTGACGGAAGTTTAACTGACAGATAGCTGATGTTATGAGGAGTAACATACTTTAGTAAGTAAGTAGCTTATTTTAAAAAAATGATTAGTGGTTTGTGGAAAAATTAAAACCCTGTTGACAAAATCCAATTTAAATAGGGAATTAGGTAAGTAATATTTTATTAATTTCATGCCGACAAAAGTCGCAGGCAAGAGCTAAGTACATAAAACACAAACATACGTGCTGAAAATCATATGGGTGGAATTTATAAAAAAACCGTGAATCGACCATTTGTGAAACCATTAAAAAATAAGCCAGTTTGAAATTACATCGCTACGTGTGTAAAATTCTCTACAAAATTGTACGTTTTTGAAAGGGTTGAATTTTTTAAACGTGTAGACTGTAGGTCTGTACCTGTGGATCCATATCCAAACAAGAACAATGATACTTCTCAGATATTCTGTGGAACTGTAAGCAATTCGGCGTGTGGGTTCACTGCGTTGAATATAAAAGAGCGTATCTCTTAGCCAGCTGCCTTGCCTTCGTGCTTCGAACGCGAGATGTTCGCAGACTCCCGAAGTAAGAAAAACGTTATTGGATTCATTCGTTTGTCGTTTACTCACATTCGTGATAACGTTTAGATGGAATTTACTGTTGCGGCACCTGACTTTTGATTGCAATCTTTATAGGACTGGAAACCATGTTTTTTGCAAAAAATGCATGCAGGATTTTTGCTTTTGTTGTTTTTGAAGACTGTTTGGCCAAATCAGGATGGGGACGTACAATACAAGGTGTAAATAAACCCTTCACACAAACGTCAACCAAGCATTTTACGGTTAAACTCAATGTAACACTCTTAAAACATTGTGCTAGTGGATACTTTGAATAGTAAACGGGTCATGGAGGTAATTTAAGTAAAGTTATAAACTGAGAACAAGTAATTACAAAAACAGCTGTGAAAAATTTGGAACTTTGACCCACAATATTTCCGCAACTAGGGGGTTCCTAGGTGTGGTATAGAACATAAAAATTATCGCAGTGGTGGGGTAAACAAGTGTCTTTCGTTTGCGTTAGGGTACTTTTACACCTTTTATATGCGCAGTCTCATAAACATCGGACCAATTTTTTACAGCATTACAGCTAAAGGATAATAATGTGGGATATACGGTTCATAATAGCAGTCCTGTAGTCTATAATAATTATTGTGCCCGGTTGATAGCAATAGACTCGCCCGCTGTTACAAAAACATAATAAAATAAAATTAATAATTTTTAATCATTTGTTCTGTGTCTGGGTGTAATTTATCTATAATATGTATGTATTTAGAAATATATAAGTAAGTTTATCAGTTGTCTAGTACCCATAACACAAGCTCTGCTTAGCTTGGGACTAGATGGCGTTGTGTGATAGTTGTGGAATATTATTATTATTTATTATTATTATTATAAATAGTGAAATGTACTATTAGGTAAAACTCTGCCTAACCCTTCGTGGATCACAGGCGTGATGATAGGTCATGCATGAGACATTATCTACCATCATCTGCCTATATTATTCCCACTGCAGGGACTCAGGCCTTCTCTGGGCTTTAATCCACCACGCGGGCCCAGTGCGGATTGGTAGATGTCACATGTCTTCGATTTTTTTGCTTCTAAGACATGACGTTTTCCTCACGATGTTTTCCTTCACCATTTTGAGAGTAGTGGTGATGAAATAAACTACACAAAGTAATGCGCCTGACGGGGTTTGAACCCACGACTCACTGTTCGTAAGTCGAGGCCGCCACCACAGGGCACACTGCTCTTCAGACATATTTTAAAATTAAAATATGTTGAAAAACATTTCGCTATGCCACATTTTTAATTATTTCGGACGGCAGATGCGAAAGTTATAATTAAAACAGTACCTACAATTTCAAAGGGTGTTGTTACACGCTTCGTTTCGGCAAGTCGTTATACTTGATCCGATTAAAACCACCTGCTTATTTCAAATTTAGTCCGTCGTCGTGTACTTTCATCATAATTTTGATGCAGTACCTTAAGGGTATAATCCAAAACTTACTCTATAAATCTTTGAGGTATATTGTAAAACTTTTTCCTCCATGTTATAAATTATAACGGGCATTCAATTATCGGGGCATCATAGATGACGGGTCAATTTTCCCGTGTTGAAGCATTTAATTTCAAACAACCTCTTTATTTTTTATAAGAGCGACAATCGCTCAGAGACGCCAGAATAACTTTGCAGCATAAATGCGTTTTTCCTTACTTCTTTCTTTGAACGCGATCATTACAATAAGTTCAATAAACTCCGACCAGACATTGCTTTTTTTTAATTTTCTGCCTTCACTTTGAGTTCAATCGATTTGATTGTTATATTAACTGGCAGGTTAGCGAGGAATTGATCTACTTTATTTTCTTATAACAATGATTTTATTTTGTTGGGAACAGTTTTTTAATCATTTTATTCTTGTTCGAGAGAGCAAAAGTTCAGTGACATTATGATAATCTCAGGTCACAGTAATCATTTAGATGCACTAAATAGGTATTCTAGAACATTAAAAAACAAATAACGATAAAGCAAACAATACCTGATAATAAAAGAGAATAATTGTACACAAATAAAAGATACGGATATTAATATTGTTTAGCAGTGGTCACAATAATACTGATAAAAAAATCTAATAAGTAAAAAAATATAGTAATAACTTTTGGAAGTTCTGTAAGTAAATAAAGAAAATATATAAAAACCCGATCTATATCAGTCCATAACTTGTTAGAAGTTAAGTTAGTAAAGGAAGAGATTTATACAATACGAATATAGTTCAATTCACATAGCAACCGAAGATACTTCAAGCGTTGATATTCCAGCCGAAACGTAGAGAGATGGATGTCTCATGAAAAAGCGCATAAATCTGTATAAGAGCCATCACTTTAGAGCCACCCGCATCACTGTCAGGAACTCGGACCCCACCATTATTTGCATCAACGTACAAACCTATCCGACTACCCACATTCTTCAAACGTACGAATTTAAATAAAATGGCCGCCGATAAAACTGTAGGAGTTGGTCCCCGCTGTTATTTGTTGATCTTTGATTGTAGTCAGAGAGCTGAAAGACGGACTCCCAGTTCACCAAAGGGATATCGTTTTACCCTGTATCTTGTGTTCTAGAGAATTATCAGTTAAGCAGTCACTCCATGTAAAATATAATTGATGTTTAGCTGTATTCTGCCAGACTGAAAGCTGATTCTTATTATTTGAGAAATAAACATTTATTTCAGACAAAGAGTCCATAGGCACGGAAAGGTTAATGTAGTTGTTGTCAATTAGGTAAGATCGCAATAGCGGTCATTGCCCTTTCCCTGATATATCCTTCGTACAAACCAAAACAAATCAACTATGTATCGTTTTCCATTAGAAAAAAATGGTATATATGACGATGACGATTCAATACATGAACAGGCTTATTTTTGGATTTCAAAGTTAAGAACTTGTAGGTAAATGTAGGTGGATCAATGACCGCTATTACGATTTTAACTGGCAGCAACTACTTATAGTTACAAAAAATTTGCTTGTAACATGTGTTAGTAGTTAAAACTAACTTACGTTAGCCAATAATGATGGCCGAGATTAAATAACAACACAACAGTGTTAAATACAAGATTATTTTGTTATTGGTTGACTTTGAATTCATCCTATTATTAATTATTATAGATAACATGATCAGATGTTTTTGTTTGAGAATTCAGATATTTATAAATAATATTAATTGTTAGTAGTTTTCCAATTCAGGAATATTTCTGGAAGGATTGTAATGGTACATTGATATCCGAGGGGCGAAAGTTACTTTTTTGGTCCCGAGACGGGGTTTGGCGCCCGTAACGTAGTGAGGGCGCTAAAGTTCGAGGGACTAAATAAGTAATTTACCCGAGATAAACACTGTGTTTTTCATTACAAAGAAAGTAAAGTAAGAACATACATTATTAGCTAAAGAAAAAAAAATTGTGTTGATCGGATTGTTGCTCTCCCACTTTTTTTTTGTTCTCTGGTCTTCCAGAGTATACTGCCAGTATTTTTATGTTCATCATTAAAAAAAATGGCCAAGATTTTGCCGAAATCTATGTTATTTTAGTGAAATAGTTAAAACTAAATGATACTAAAGTCATAATATAATAATAATTATATTCGTTAGTAAGTTAACTTTACGTAATTTAATTTTAAGTCACGCTGTAATTTAGTGGCTGCATAAAAAGTTGGAACATGGTTCAGTAAAAATGTGAAAATAGATATAGTTTTCTTTTAATAATTTAAAAGCTGTCAGTTGAAAGCGATTCTTTCCTAGGGCTAAAAAGTAGTACTTTCAACCCGCTCCTCAGGCATGTTATGGCCTACTTTTAAAGCATGAGTAATGAAAAATAATTTATAATCTCTCTTCAAACTTCAACAGACTTAGGTGATGACTTTTAAAAACGGGCAGCATTTTTAAATTATCGAAACTGTCAAACAAAAAAAAAATAAAAACGTCGACGAACGACTTAGTTTCATTGTCATTTTTCCCACATTTTAAGGGACCACCACCGTGCGGACTTCTTCCATCAAATGAAAATCGTCCCAATAATCCCGGAGTAATTATATTTTAATTTAATTGGAGTAATTTAATTGTACAGACATGAAAAAAAAGGTGGTGGAAACATAACCTCCTGTTATTTAAAGTCGGTTCAATATTAAACTTGCTGTATACCTACATGATATAAACCATCAACTATGGCTAAACATATTTTGGCGTACCTACAACGGGCTGATAAAACGAACGGGCTGATAAAACGATAGACAAAAACTTTTTAACAAAAAATAAAACCGATTTGAAAAGTTTTTTATTTTTCACGTTTTAGTGGTTCACATGTGCTTGCCCCTTCAAAGCATACCGGCGTGATGACTGGTGTAAACAATAGACAGACGCGAGACGTGAGATTTAAGCAATTCCAGTCCATTTGCTATCATTTATTGAGGAGTACCGTTGGCTATCTCCGAAGTTCTTCACCAAAGTGAAATGGGATCACCCCGAGAATGTACTCTTCCAAAAACTACTCAAATCACTTCAAGTGTGCTTATAAATTTAGGAGAGTTCTCTTTATTTCTCCAGGATCCCACCATCAGATCCTGACTTGATGATCATTGGACCACCTGAAAAGACAAACAAGACAAAAAAAAAACAAATTCGGTCCAGCCATCTTCGAGTAATCGGGGAACGTACATAAAAAATAAAACTCAATCTGACGAATTGAGAACCTCCCCCTAATGGAAGTCGGTTAAAAAACCGCATGTTCGATCCCGGCATTATCTATGTACAAAACCTTTGTTGAAGAGTAGGCCCCTTCAACATCACGAACATTAAAGCAATAGGAATCATTATTATTACATAATTAAGTTCAACGCGGCTTTGTCTTAATTCAAAGAAAGTTCAGTACAAAGTTAAGCTTTACTATGTAATATTTTAACACATTTTGTGTTTAATTTAGTAATTCCTTAAAACAACGAAGCATTCTCAAAGAGAAACGCGATCTAAACATGATTATTTTAACTTTAGACCAGATTCTAACTTGTGCGAAAGTTATCTAAAATGTATAGTTTCTGAAACTTTCGAAGTCCAGTCATTTGTGAACTTAAATGATAAAATAACATGACGTTCCAGTCTAACTCTGTTTCTGTATTCTTACGACCCTTTTTGGTAAATGGCCTGACTCTGTACCTCTACCAAATTATTAACTTTAGCAAGAAAACTTTAAGACCTTATGAAGCATTTCGTTAGGTAGGTACACTCTTTTAGTTTCAACTACAAAAACTCTAAAGATAATATAAGTGGCATAAAAACAGTCATTAGCAACAAATACGGCTCGTATTTGTTAAAGGGACTACCACTAGCGGTCGGTAGCTAACCCAGCCGAGGGTCAGGAACGGTAGTTAAATATTTTAATTGAGGTAATTATTTGCGAAGTGAAATATAACAGCTGTCGTACCGAAATTAAAAACGGTACGATCGAGTGAACATTAACTAATAGTGATAGAGTAACGGTATCGGTCTCCTAGGTGGGGAAGTTTGTCTTTGAAACAGAATATTGAATATTAAAACACTGAACGGACAGTTTTATTCACGAACTTTATTTATTTCAAACGTCGTTTGACTTTCGCTCCGTACTCGTGGTTAGACTGGAAATTCCACAAATAGTTTGTTGTATTTGAATTTTGGAGTTTAAAGTTATTGTATGTTTCTTTTGGCAGCGGACTAATCTAACTTAGTTTTTAATCATTGCTGATAGAAAAGTTCATTCTTCATCATCATCATCTACAGCCTACAGCAATCCACTGCTAGATATCGGCTTCTTCAATCGCACGCCACTCAGCTTGATTCCCCACCCTGAAAGAGTGTCGCTCCATAGAGCCTGAGGGCGTCCCAGCTGACAATTCCCATTCGCGGTCTCCACTCAAGCCCCATCGATCATCATCATCACTTAAAAGCTCATTAAATAATTTGAACTACATTGTTCTTGTCATTAAATAAGCAATCAGATCATCAGAAACAAATACCAATAAATAAATAAATGCTCGACAATATTTAAAAAATAATTTATGACCATGAATCATTGCTGTGTAACCCAAGGAAGCCACAGGTAACAATAGGATCACAAAAACCTTACTTTTTTAACCAACCCGACCTTGGCAGAAATACGTTAAAATTCGTTTGGGCATTAGGCATACCTGTCAGGTAGGTGTCACTTCGTCGTGCGTTGAATACAAAAACGCTGAGCGCGTCTCGTAGCCCGCATAATACGCCGTAGTACGCGGTACGCGGTACGCACATATTGAATTCCCTATCAATTGATACTTCGTCACCTACAGGAACGCAGGAAGCGGTGACAGGATGTGGACTTAGATATTGTCACGTCGCGCATGTATTTAACTATGAGATAGAGTGTAAAAATGTGGAAAAACTTCGAGAGTTTTAGTTTTTTTTACGAATTTTGGTCTTTTGAACGTGATTTTTCGAGAGCTTCTTACTATTATTTATTAAGGCTAGTACAGAATCGTGCAAAAAAATGGGGCAATAAATATAATAGTTGAAATCCTCCACTCGGTTCTAAGACAAAGTTCTTTATTGTTATTAGATTCACCAATAGCGTTATGGAGTGCGTATATTATATGATAAAAACTGGTTCTTTTTATTCTATGCACAGCATTTATTGTTAACCTCCTACAAGTTACAAAAATGATTGTAACTAGTTAGTAGTTACAATATTTTGTAACTACTAATGTATGTCTCACATTTTACATTTTAATAAGGAAAATGTTTATCTTTCAACAAAACAAGCAGCAATATTAATGTTTCTGAATTTATTTCTCTTATTCTGCTCACTCATCCAACTTATACAAAAGAAAAACTAGGAAAAATATTTTCCACGCGAATCGTTCTAACAACCTATTTGTTAAACCAAATGGGTGTAATGAAAGTCCAATAGAAAAGCAATATTGTCCATTTCCCAATAAAAAAAAAGTTAACGAAGATAGAAAAGAAAATCCATTTTCATAAAATAACACTTGAACGGTGAAACGGGGACAGGGTAACATTACCGAGTCTTATCAATTGTTATTAAGTAAATTTTTATAGAATAATTTTACATCGACGCCATATTGTAATTTCCAACACTTCAACCGACTTCCAATTACGTCGGTCGCACCTTAAAACAAAAGCGAGTGTAAAATCGCGCCACTGTTTTTTTTTTTTGTTGATATGGGTATTTACTTACTCGTAGGTACGTGTTTTAATAAATTTGATTTCAATTTTCTATTGTGGTTGGGTTTGAGCATTGTGGAAATAAAAGAGTATACTAGAATGTTACAAGGCTATGAAAATAAATTCAATACAAAAAACAAAAACAGCAGCGGAGTCTGGTTATGGAGCTACTGGAGCAAACTATTTTAAACCTGCTACCCTTTTTTATGGCGGGTGTAAAAAGCGAAAGGGAGTGTCAGACTTCTACTAACTAAAAACCACCCTCGTTCCTTCTTAGCCCTATATGTCGAGACCTCGCCCTCTGAGCCTAAAAACATGCAGCGAAATGACCTTTACGCTGCCACTGATTACCCCGCGGAAGTAGCGAAGTTAGGCACGAAGAAAAATAATAAATCCAAAACTTGCAGTCTTACCGTATTCAGTCAAATAATAATAATAATAATATAAATACCGGTATATTACTGGGTATTACCCCTTACTAAGACTGGCCACTGATTACTCGTAACGACTGTCAGCGGCTGAACCTGCTTTCTGAGGCAAGGAGGAAACTTTGCATGTAATAAATCATCACTACCTACATGAAAGTCATCCACAGACAAATCTCCACAAGCATTTATTAACCTGAATATCGACCCAGCGATTATTTTGCCAGGAAAACATGAGAAACGCACGTATACTGCTGCAGATCCCATTCTGAAGAATTTAATTTCGAACAACATAATATTCGCATGCTTCCAAGTTTGGTACATAAGAGTTATTAAAATACTTTAGATTTGCCATCCCTGGCTCCGCTAACAGATCTCCTTGAATCCTCGAATGCCGGTCGCAGCACACAACAATTTTTCATTAAAGCATTTTTCACCAATTGTAAATCAGAGAAACAGATGTCATAAATTAAAAGTAAACGCATTTTTCGGTGATTTATGTGAGATAATATTTACCAATAAATCCATTTTGGCCATCCATTTTGGGATGAAAGCTTTACGTAATATGTAAAACCAGCATTCAAAGAACAGAATATCTATTTAAATGAAACATAATATATAATATCGTCTAATATTATATAATTTTAAATGGATAATGGAATACTTAACTAACAACGAACAGTCGCTAAGTCCCAACTAATCCACAATAATTGACATAACAACCCACATGACGAAGTTCGTGAAAGGTAACATAATATTTATCGTGAGTTGTTAAAAACTGCTAACCTCCAGAAAGGAAGCTCAAATGAAATTTAACTGTTCGTTGATTGACGAAGGGATCCATTGTCCACAATAATTATCTCGGAGGAAGCGGGTAAGATGAGCGCCCGTCGCGTGATTCTACCACTTATGTATGCCTGGTACGCACGTAGGTACATAAGGACATCCGTAACGTAGACAATACAACAACTTATCTAATATTTCATCATTCAGTGCGGGTTGTCGGTTTACAGGCACGTAGCTTAATAAGCGCCAAGGCTAGAGAAGCTCGGAATATATAAGTACAGAATACATAAGACTGACATACACCCAGATTTATGAATAAGTAGATTTTGTATTTGTCTCCCAAAATGAGCAACAACTCACATTCAAAGAGATCTTGATCGAAGACTGCTTCATTTACTGGAACGCCAACGGTTGGCGCTTACTAATGTGAAAATTATGCCAAATTGTGCCAAGGCTTAGAGTAAGTCACCTGTATTTTAGCATCGGGCATAAAATCACTTTCAATTTCAAACATATAGAAGCCACAATTGGAAACAGAACGTAACTCTATGTTTGTATAGGACTTCACAATGAAGAGGTTTGGTAACATAAGTACATAAACGGTCCAGGCTACCTCGTGCGTATATACCCTGTTTCAATGGATGTTCTCTCCCCAACTCTATGAGGACTAATTGCTAAACGTTGCTATAGCTATTAATAAATCCAAGACCATCCTTTGACAAAGTTGAACCACAATTGAAACGACATAAGACAAACGGATGCAGCCATTTGAGACGTTCGATTAAATTATGAGCAGTCCTTTATTAACATTTGTAGTTAGTAGCCAACGTGGCCATTATAGATTATTGCCTAAAAGCTAATTCAATTACGACGAAGACAAGCTCTAAATGGGTTTTTGTTCAGGGGGTAACAAATAAAGAGGAATTAAACACTTAAAAGTAAGTCTTATAACCGAAATGTAAAAAAAAAAAATGTAAAAAATGAAATGATAATATGATAATGAAATGTATCAAAACAAACATTAGCAAAGTTTGATGTGTTTTCCCAATTGGGCCTGAAATACGAACGAGTTTTATGCAATCCTGGGGGAAGTACTGCGCATTATAGCTTAATACGTTTTGGTCCTTTGGGTCTGTTGTCGATGACGGGCTCAAATTAAAGTCCAGTTTGGAGAACTCTTTAGTTATTGAGTTTGTATATTTTGGTCGTTTCTTCCGCCCTCGAACAAAATATGTAAATTCCTTTGTAACCCGGCTCAGACCGTGACTAAATAATATCTTTAATAAGAAGATTTTGTCCTAGCTTATCGGCCCCGAGCGGGCAACCGCTTCGTAAATAAAAGAAAAATTACAGGCTCTTTTAAACTCAAGCAAAATTGCTCACAGAAATCAGCTTTCGTTGTATTAGAATATATTTCGTTGTTTTGTATTAGGATACTTATTACGGAAGAATAAGCTTATTGAGATACTTTTTCTTTTGGTTATATCATACTATTGTATGAATGATCAAATCGGTATAGGTATGTCCAGTGGTCGCGCACGAGCTCACGACGACTGCGCACCAACTGACTTTAATTTTCAGGTCAAAAGTTTAGTTTTTGCCTCACTTTACGAGTAACCAATACAATATTTATTAGATCCACCATCTCACCAAATCCATGAAAACTTCCTAAAATCATGTTCTGATGGTGTCAACTCAAATTCTTTTTTTATTTCCCTTCTTATTTGCTGTGTCTATATTTGTTCCACGGCCGAGTAATGGTTAAGTAGAGCATCACTTAGTCCAATTACAGTCGTACTTAGCTCACCAGGAAATATAACAGTAAGTAAACACATTAGATTAACTTCTTGCCCTTTCGCTAATTGAACCACTGCAGCTTTCAAACTTTATTGACATGCACTTGCGACGGCGTTTGATGACTCATACGTACTTAAAACGGAAGCTACCTAGCCGGTTAAAGCTCAACGCACACTTATAAGCACTACGTTGGATCAGAATTGCTTCTAATCGAGCTGCTTATCATTCTTTATCATGAACTCCATACTTCTTCTGTTCAAATCGATAGTGCTATTCAGATCTAATAAAAAGTAGTATTAAAGTTGATGGCTTTAAGGTGGTGGCGAAAAACGGTGAATGACACTGTGTGATGTATAATGTGCCTGGAGAGGACGTGTCTGATGACATGACGAGTCATAGTGAAGACATGGCACACCGACTCCAAATGAACTAGAAAAAGGACAGGATAATTATAATGGTAATCTTCAGGTCTGCTGAATATAGTAGGTGGCCATGTGACTAGCAACGTCAGTGGCGTTAATTCACCAACTCTATAATTCTAAAATAGAAGACTGTAGAATCGATGGCTCAAATTTGACCAACCAGTACGCAATGAGTGATGAGCTGTAATTTTCCTCATTAAAATCTTAGAAGGAACTGGTGCTCGATTGGCAGGAGGGAAGAACTCCACACTAAAACGCACACTAAAAGTTCTTGAACGGCACCACCTAGAATCGAAATCAGTCTAACAAAGAAAAGGTGGTGTTAATACGGTGCATTGCGTATACGTGTACTAAGAGCTTAAAAGACGACTACCTAGGTATATGCTCTTGCATAGAAGAAATGACAGGTTTATAGCATAGTTTTAAAGCTATACTATAATATAGACAAGCGCAAATTATTATGCACGCTATATCCACTCCATGACTTGACCCGTCTCTTTAATCAGGCATATCTTTCTAGCATGCAATCAGACCGCTTTTGTTTTCAGGCTTGTTATGGATACTTCTTGGTGTCGAGGTAACAGCATCGATCAATGAATTGCGAATTCGCAAATTAGAACTTTGGGTGCGTCGCTTGCGTCACTCTTCTTCTGCCAAACCCTTCTCAGAGTTATGTAACAGTTTTGACTTTATAACCGAGAATTTCCAGAAGTCAAAAGATTGGTGCAAGAAAAACCATCTCCATCTCTTTTGGAACTAGGCATATTATTACAGTCCCGGAGTTCATTTCCAAGCTCCAGTTCAATTCAGAACCTCACATCAGGACAGTGTTGTGACACTCCGTCAAGTAGTTTGGTAGGACTCAAACCCAAGACCAACCGAATGGGGCGTCGTTTGCGAAACTTAGATAACAAGGGCGGAAAGTGCGGCAACCCTTTGTCTATCCCAAATGATGGAACGACGAAAATGTCAAGCATTACGCGTGTTCCCACAAGTTCCGCTTTCCTTTTAGACAATAATGATCGTAACTATTCGTAAGTACGACATTATGTCGGAAACAAAGAGAATGCTAATGCCGAGGCAGTGTAAGTCAAAAGGCACAAATCAGTGAGGCATTGTTCCAAGTGGAAAACTAGCTAAGGGACACATGACTCACAACCCCGCCAGATGGCTAGCGATTAACCGCAGTCAATTTTGCAATAATTAATCGCAGCTGTTATTATTACTTAACTTCCTAGTATGTAAACCAAGCTCAATGATTATGGAAATATCTTAAACACAAAACAACCTTGTCCTTAACATTTCTCCGTACAAAAACAACTCTATAATGTGGAGTCGTCAAAGGTGGAACGTTGATAAGGCGGTCGCTACTGTGCGCCAGTTAAAAAGCAACAACTTGGCCCGTACGTAAAGACCAATGAGAACTTTATTTATTTACATAACTGGTGCTGATACTTGTTTTATTGTACTTTTTTTATGCAAATTAGCTAGGTACTTACTACGAGAAGCTAGTAGGTCTTACACTCTAAGCACTCGTATTAAACACCCACCTAAAATCCAAATAGAGTAAACCAATTTATTGTTGTGAATCAAGTATTCACGTTGGGACACCAGATGATTACGATAATAACACAAACTTCGGGCCAATCAAACTGCAGGTCCAACATAACACTTCTCTCGCTGAACTTCTAACATAAAATAGCCGTAACTAACTTTAACACAACTAAAACAGTTCTAGCACCAAAGAGTGCTCTTAAGAACTCCTTAAAAGAAAAACAAAAGACTTTTAAAACTATTTAAGTACTCGTTAGAAAGTTTGGAATACCTGCGAGAGGTCCCCGTCTCCTCTGATTTTCTCGACAACGGTAAGTTTCCTGTCGGCGGACACGAGTCCCGTGCACATCACAAACAACAACACTAGTCGTCCACCCATGGTTGCACGCAAAACATCCAGAGATCACACGAGAGGTTCACAGAGATACACTCGCGGGATACATGTGCGGGATATCCGAGTAGGGAACATGCGCTGTACGAGAATGCGCCGCGATAAATGCCGGGTGTCGTGCGGGAGGCACTGACGCGTTGACGCTCTGCTATCGCTGTCTCCCTTACACACCAACCGGCGCGGCAACTAACTGGCCATAGTGGTCATCATACCCAGCGTGACCGTTGAGCTTCGAAAAAATATTAAAAGCATGATTAGCATAACAACTTCACTTGAAAAGCACGAAATGGATTCGAATCTTTTCGATGTCAATGTCAAGGTTCCGCGGTTATTTATGGGGCCTACTTAACATTTAATGTGGTTTACCTGCTGTTTTTGACAACAACCTTTCGTAACTGTCAAGTTCAAAAGCCTTTGTACACATAACAACGGCGAACTTCTCACTTAACTACGTTGATGCAATCTTTACGTTACAGTTTAGAGATCGTTGTTAAATAATGTTACCTGTGCCAACCTGTGTGACGAAATGTAAACAAAAACCCGTCAGGCTTTCTTGATTCGATTGTTTGGCTATTTAAAAACTCGTTTTGGTTTTGCAAATAATACTTTTTACTTTACCTCGATATTTATTTAACCTTCATTTGCATTATAGATTTCACAATCGATGGTACACTTATAATGGTCTTCCGTGTGTTCTGTGTTTGTTCATTGCAGGAGCTTTTTGGGACTCCTCGAGGCGCCAAATTCGAAGCTAAGTTCTGGGTGCTAGTTGTTTAATTATTGTCATCTCATTCAACATGCTAAGAAACCGAGACAAAAGAGTTTTGTTTATCAAAGAACGCACGTGTATCAGCTCACTTAGTCCAATTATTGCAACCCAACCTAACCTCAACCCGTTATCATGTTCGCTCGAAATCAGGAAACCAAATAAAAAAAGAAACAAACAAAAACTATGCGCAAAAATTGATTGTACCAATAGCATAACACCACGGCTTGTTACACGACAACACGCGAAAAGATTTGACGTGTGTGTAACGTATAGTTGTAGTCAGAGCCCAGCATTACCCGACCCCTAATATAATTTAAGAAGAAGAGGGAAAGTGCTGTCAGAAGAGGGGTCAGGTAATGCTGGTACAGACTGTACTTGTGAGCTGTGGTACCTGAGACTGGTCCGTGTTCGGGGTACGGTTCGCCGTTCGACCGAAACGTGCCGTCACATCGTGACGGTTATGGCCCATTGTATTTTGTATCATATCGCCTATAGGTACATCTTTGCCTTTTACCTTTCTGCGCTTTACTTTTTTCTCGTTTGTTGCACTTTGTCGATGTGACAAAATATTTTCGTTTTGACCTAATATTGACTTGACTGTCTCGTTGGTCTAGTGAGCGTGAGGTTCTGGGTTCGATTCCCAAGTAGGTCAAAGTGTTATAGGGTTTTTTCCATTAGACATATTTTTAGAAGCAGCCATAAAGGAGTCTAGATTTGTGCGCGGTAAATGGCATTAGGGTCGGGTGGGACTTTAACAAAACTGATACTATTTGGTACACGGTACAACATTGTCCCGTCAGACCTTACAGGTATGATGTTATGTTGTTAAATAACATTTTAATTTTTCCAGTTAGTCTCATCAATTAAAGTTGATATTTAAAAACTTACCAACTAGTGCTCAGGTTAAGAAATATTTTTAAATTAATAATGGTAAGTACACCCAAATACGGTAAATATTCCATTAATTTGCTTTTTTAATAAAATCCTATGACATTAAACAAGGAAGATTGCACAATAACGAACAAAAGCCTTTAATTTTAGTATGTAAAGCTAAAATTGAATGATGACAATAATAATTGGACCGGAGAATCCTCCCTGTGGGAATAGTTAGCTAGGCTATAGAGGAGGCTTTTGCCCAACAGTGGGACAAAATAAGTTAAACTTAACCTTGTAAATTATTTCCTCTTACTTTGACATAAAAGTCGTGACCTGCTGAAGGTTGCGGGATCCGCTGGATGCGAGACGTATAGAACCGGTCAATGTGGCGACGCGACGCTTAGGGGACGCCTAAGTCTAGCAGTGGACGTCTTAGCTGAAATGATGATGATGATGATGAACAGTCGTAACCCATTTTTTTTAGTACAATCTTTATTTCGTCAATTGAATAGGTACCAGATTAACACCAGGCCATTATCATGTCCAAACTGCACATTCTTGCATTTCAACCGACTCTAATTATTCTACGCCATTCCTGAACGTCAGCTGCTAGTCTGACAAGTTCCCAAGTAGATCTCACTTTAATTAAGTGACATAACCGTCAGTTCAGTGTTGTGGTTTTAATTTTACTCTTTCATTTTAATATTATATCTGAACTAAAACTTCAGATATTGATTTATTTTTTTATGAAATTTGTGCGAAATCCTCTGTTTTGTTGACAAGGAAACAAATAATTTTGAAATGAATAATGTTTTATTGATAGCAGAATTTCATAAAAGTAATTACTTTGCTCAACTATTTCATTTCGGACATTTTATTTGAGTAACCTTAATGTTTAACATTGATAATAGTGATTATGTAATAACGTGAATTCAAATGAGAAACCCAAAAAAAGTATCCCTACGCAAAAATTATTGCTGCGAAACGACTTTTTTTTACATGTTACGATAAAACTCAATGTAGTACTTACTCTTAAATCATTGTGCTACTGGATGCTTTGAATAGTAAGCTGGTCATGGAGGTTAATTTAATTGAAGTGAAAACCTAAAAAACTAGTATTTAAAAAAACAGATGTGGTTAATTTGTAACTATGACCCCCAATATCTCCGTAACTAGAAGGTTCCCAGGTATGGTATAGAATAAAAAAAATCGCAGTGACGAGAAAAACAAGTGCTTTTCGGCTTCAACCTTTATAGTTAGTTTACTCAATTTTTTTATGACTTGACTCGACTTGTATTGTTTCATAATTACAAAATAAAACCCAACGTAGAATAAAGATAAGTCACAAAAACTTACCAAATAGTACATTGTTCACCGAGAGGAGAAAGTGACCGATTACCGTCGAGGGTGTCGTTTGAAGCCCGAGCCGTAGGGGAGGGCTTTAAAACACCCGAGATCGGGAATCGCGCTTTCTCTCGAGTGATACATAGTGCTTTATACTACACCTACGAGGAAAATAAAAAACTAAATCTTTACTAATTGAAATTTATATTGAAATTGTTGCAGTTAGTGAAGCTTAATGTAACACTTTTTCCATTAATGATTGTTTGAGATGTTTGCGACAATGTAGGAGGAATAACTGGCTGTGCTGTTGGCACTGCGCTCGTAGAAGGCTGTGGTGCCAAAGGGGCAACTGGCTGCTGAGGAGCATTTGGCATCGCCGCGCTCGTTGATGGTTGAGGAGATGAGTCTTGATGCACATTAATCGATCCCGATATTTGGTTATTTATTCGTGTTTTGTTTCCTACGGAATTCTCTATGTAACCTTCTGCAACAGCGGACGATTTCCAACCACCGTGGCGTTTTATTGTGGTTAAATCAGCACCAGTATCGGCAAGAATAGTCGCTGAAGTTCTGCGAAAGCAGTGGCCAGTGTATTCTAGTGGGTTGAGTAAATTAAGGTAGGAAGCTATTTCTCTTGGCACAGTACTTATTTTGTTTTTCCCAATTACTTGTTTCGTACATTTTTTGTTTTTATATTGTAGTAAAACCCGATTGGTTTTGGGGTCACTGGGGCGAATTTCGTTATATTTCTTCATTATCTCATAAAATAAGCCTGATATAACAAATGATCGCTGAATTTTGGTTTTTGTGTTAGGAATATTGACAATTATTCCATTTTCGAGGATTTCGATATCGTCTGTTGTCATATCCACAAGTTCTTGCGAACGACAGGCCCCATTTACTCCTAAAATCAAAATAACCTGTAAACAAAAATATCAAACATGAAAACCTATTAGATTTCTACTCATAAATAGGTACGTAATAAATCATAAACCAGTGCATTTTGTTCATAAACTTACCTTCATCAACAAATATTTGTCATCTGGAGCATTCTGCAAAAAGGAATAAACATCCTTTGTAGTAAGCACTTTTGAATTCTTACTACGGAATCCCTCCGACTTTCTTTTCAGAAATGCTGTAAGTTTTTTGTATTCTTGAATATTTATGTCGTTTCTTGTCAATATAGTACTTTTCAACATTGAGTACATAGACCATAACGTACTTGGTTTGTATTTTTGCGCTTTTTCACTGAAATAAGCTAGCAAAACTGTTTCAGAAAAAGATGCCGCATTTTTTTCACTTTTCCATTGCAAAAAATCGTTATGTTTTATTATATTTTTTAATTGATTTCTGTGGTAAAAGGTTATCAATCAGTATTTTTGCTGTTTCCTTCAACTGCGGCGGAGTTGAAAAATCTTCATCATCACTATCACTACTTATCATTTTGATAGTTTTATTTTACTTTCTACGAAAACTGAATCCTCAAACAACACACAAATTGAAAATGGCGCCAATGGCGTCTGCAATTTTTACATGTTCTTTTTTCAAATTGTTTACGCCGCAGGGTCGCACTGCCAGCCCGACCCCATCCAACACACAGCTAGTGGCCAGTGCCATTTTGCGAACTTGGAGATAAAAACTCACTGTAAATACTTTTTGGCTTTTGATATTTAGGTTACCGGCGCATAGTCTTACCCAAAATTAAAAAAAAAAAACCACGTAAGAAATGGATTTTCATACACTTTTCTCTCCCGCTCAGATGCGTTTTCTCCCCGCATATTTGTTCGATATGCAATGACGTACTTTCTACCGTAAATTTGATAAAGTATCAAGGTACTTTCCAAGCAGGTGTAGTATAAATGTAATTTGTCTTCGACGTTCACCTTTCCATATTACCAAAAGGCAAATATTTAGATAATCAGCATATTAGAGAAAATTGTACATTATTTGTGTTTGAACTTCGAGTGTGGTAGTAAGCTTACTGTAAATTCTGAAGCCGCGAACTTTTCCATTTCGATACCGACGAGTTTTACGATGAAAAGTGAAATTTCTGAGAAGGCCTTACAGAAATAAACGAATGGTAGTAGCAGAACAAGCTTTTCTTGCTATTTGACCCGTGTGGAGGTCGGAAGTTATTACACGTAAAAAAGTGTGTCCTTTGAGACCCTAGCACGAGCGAGTGGTGTAAAAGTAACGTAATTAAACGTTTTTTGGGGTTCTCCACCATTTTTTTTTTGGATGAGAAATCATCTGCTCTGGGCGGAGCAAAAGGGAGTGTCGGACTTCTACTGACTAAAATCACCATGTTGCTTCTTAGCCCTTTGTGTCGAGGTCGCGGTATCTCCAAAGGAAAACACGGAACCCTTATAGGATCACTCGTTTGTCGCCCCTCCCCCTTAAATAAGAACCAAAAATTTTGAAAATAAATACAGTAATTTGTTCAACACGTTTAGATTAAGTACAGGAAAACCTATAATAAGTCCATGGTGCAAAAATAACATGTACAATCTCCTAATATCTACTCCATTGGTACGGAACCCTTCATGTGCAAGTCCGAATTGCACTTGGCCCATTTTTTCTAACAAAATTCTAAAGGAAAAACGTAAGTTTAAGTATTCCTCCATCCCATCTGTTTCCATTAAGCACAATCAGTACCATCCATAGATATGAATAAGTTCTCAAAAAGTTCAAAATATTATATGCGAAAATACTCCTTACTTTATAATCGACGTAAAAAAATAAATAAAATAGATTCCCTTGATAATAGATTAATGTTCTCACTTACCACGAATAGGCTATTAAATATTTCGAAACGAATAGGAAATCTAATTTGAACTTGAGTAACTAGTATCTAACCAAAAAGTTCCTAGCGGTGATTAGGGTAACATAGGCTAGGATACTCGTAGGATTCGTGGAACGTCGTAAAAGAGCTCCTGGCCCGAGGTTCATTAATATTTGCGTTTCTCGTTAGCTGCCAACTAATTACATCGTCACTAATACACGTTTACTTGATTTAGAATTAGAAGCAAAATCTTGTTTGTTTGTGGATGACGGAGATAAATAGACATAAACTAAACTAAGCTAAAGTTGACGTAACTCTTGATGTATTAACTTAAACTATTAAATTAGCAATATTTGTATAAACTACTTCGCAATCTCGATTGGAGGGCATGAGGTCCTTGGTTCCATTCCCGGATCGTGCAAAGTGATATTGAGGGTTTTCTCTGGAATTTCTCAGTGCAGCAGCAGAGTCTGGATTCGTACCCGTTGATAGGTGCGCCTCTTAATACATAGGACTAAAACATTAGTGGTGAAATGTTGGTGTACTACGAGGTACACCTCTGTCATACCTTTCAATGATAACAGACGTGATGTTATGTGAAGTTACGTTCTAAAAAACGACTCTAAAGATTTCGATGAATGTGCGAGAAATCGAGCTAGCTAGCTCTGGGAAAATGCATTTTCTCTATTTTCACCTTAGCAAAGTTCGGTCGCCCAGGTACTCATCATCTGCCTAGCCTTTTCCCAACTATATTGGGGTCGGCTTCCAGTCTAACCGGATGCAGCTGAATACCAGTATTTTACATAGAGCGACTGCCTATCTGACCTCCACAACCCAGTTAATACTAGGTAATACGATACCCTTTGGTAAGACTGGATGCCAGACTTTCAGGTCACTGACTACCCGTAACGACTGCCAAAGATCTATATATGGCACCCGGGACCAACAGCTTAACGTGCTTTCCGAGGCACGGAGGAAACTCGGTATGTAATGGGCGGTCACCCATCCACAGATCGACCTAGGCAAGCGCAGCTTAACCTACAGATCGACCCGAGTGGCAGTTCTTATTAAGCCACGAGCTCCTCCGGTCGCCCAGGTACTGTTGACTTAAAATTGTTAAACGTTATTGATGAGCTTTTTTCACACAATCAATAAATAAGTGGTGTTCTCAACGACAGTCGCAAGAAACGGCTTAACGAGTATTCCGAGCCCCAAGGATTCACAATATGAAAGGATTGGTCATCCACTGAATGACCTCGGTAAGCGTAGCATAATGCTGCGGGATGTTGTAAGAGATACCGTGGCCTCGACATAAAGGGCTAAGTAGGAACATGGGTGGTTTTTAGTCAGTAGAAATCTGACACTCCCTTTCGCTCTACCCAAGAGCAGAACCAATTTGACGACTTACCACCCCGAAAAAAAACGTAGCACAATCCAATAGCATCATTACTAAGATAAATAATGTTTGAACTCTTTTTCCATTAAGGTGATTTTAAAATTAAAATCGAGTACCGCAATAGGTCACATTTTACGTTTAAAACCATTATCACGTTCCATCTGGTATAAATCTATTACCAACATAAGAAACTTTTATCTTTCTACTTTAACTATATTAAAGTAAGTTCCATCACGTTCTTTTCAAGTTAAGTATTGCCAACGTTATCTGTTTATGACTAAGTTCGAAGTGGATTATTTAGGACTAAATCTGCTTGAGGATTATGTTTTATGCTTACGCATGGTGATTTAAACTTAAGTACTACTTATATGCCTGTCTTTTTTTCAATTTAAAACATTAGAAAACGCGAGTAAAGCAGTATTTACTAATATATTAAATTGTAATGAGAAAGATATTTGTTACTCAATTACGCCAGATGGCTTGGGTGACTTAAATGTTTGGTATGGAGATAAATATTCTATGTTTCTCTTTTTTCTACACATCAAAATTTCTACGAAAAAGAAGTCGCGAGCAAGAGCTAACAATACAATAAGTAAGTAATTTATGTGTCACGACAGAAAAAGACATTATTTTTTTATTTATTGCATCTTTTGTAAACCGATCGCATTATTCCCACACTGTAATTTGGCTCAATCCAATTTTAATTGTCAAAATCAAAATTACTATGTATTATTAACTTGCATTCAAGCACTGATCTTAGTTTTGAAGAGTTTAATAATGTAACAGACACAAATTCACCATTTCAGACCAAAAACCCAAAGACCCCTCGCGATGATTCAACATTTCTGTAACACAGAAATAATATATCCCGTCGAATTGGACCGTAACGTATTCATGCGTACAAATCGTTTAGCACGTCCAATCTGTAGGTAATCCAATTGCTAGTTAGTAGTGATGTATTTACGATGATCCAAACCCCAATCCCTTCCACGCCTTCGTAGATACTTCATGCGTCGTCAATTTAGACTGAAATCTCACAATTTTGCGACTGATTTTAACTACGATATTAATTCCATCTAAATCACCGTATTTACGAACATCATCATCGACCTAGCCTTTTCCCAAACATTTTGGGGTAGGTTTCCAGTTTAACCAAATGCAGCTGAATACCAGCATTTAATATCTAGTGACTGCCTATCTGAACTCCACAACCCAGTACTGGATAATACGACTTTGATAAGACTGGTTGTCAGACTTTCAGGGAACTGTAGGCTACTGTAACGACCAAAAATGTATGATAGGCAGCTGGGCCCAACGGCTTAAGGACTTTTCCGAGGCGCAAGGGGTCGCAATATAATAAATGCATGGTCAACCATCCAGGAAACAACCTAGACAAACGCGGATTAACCTAAAGATCAACCCAACAACCGTACTTATGAACAATGATAGCAAGAATAGAATCTGAAATTAATATCTACATTTCAAGAAAAAGGTATATTACCAAACCACGTTTAGAAATAGAATAATGGACTTCATCAATGGGTGAAAGATACGGAAGAGCAAGTAAAATAAAAAAGGAAAAAAAAGAGCAAAATTTCCGAAAAAAAAAGATCGTAGAGCGCTCTGAACGAATGAATGGAACCGTTATCTGTACACTGAAAGTTCATTTTATTGGTGCCATTGTCTGAAAAACAGGTCACCTAAATATTGTTGTTGTTCGTGAGATAAATAATGATATTGTCAATGAGATTATTTTTTATTGAATAATTACTTATTTTAAATGTTTCGTTGATGTATTATAACTGCTGATAGTAAGTATTAATTGTTTCTGTCTAAAACAATGTAAACCTGACTAGACAACATAGTTACCAATACTGAAAAGCGTCTAATTACGGTGATCTGATAGACAGGTTTTCCTAGTAAAAACATCAGTCTAAATATTAAATAATAATAAAATAATAATAAATAATAATAATCTAAATAATCTAAACACACGTAAGTACCGTAATTTTAAGGTCTATATAAATAATAAGTCATGTTTGTGAAATACAATAAATTATGTTGAATTTATCCAATCCGTTTTCCGAGCGTGCGTCCTTTTATTTTCGTAGCATGTTCCAACACTAGTAAAGATGACGAAAACTTCTACAAAATGTAAATCCTAAATGTAAATATTGTTGTCACGTAACTTTGACAGCCCTGAAGTATTTTTAATTAATCCGAGGAAATCAGGAAATGCCAGTCCCAAGTGGCTCAAAAGACCAAAGTACAAAATAAATAATTTCCTCTCATTTAACTAAAACGAATTTATACACGATAAAAGCTTACCTACTGGAAGTCATTTTGCCCTCGTTAATTTCATTCTTGTTATATAAGTCTCAATTTGTGGGGTAATTTATTAAATTCAAGGATTATGTCACTTTGCAAGCTTATGAAAGGACCGTTCCGAGCTTTTATTCAGAAACATAATGTAATTAGAATTTTGTACGTGGAACGGAAAGTTCTCTATTCGTCGAATCGAATTGGATACTTCAACGGAGACATTTCATGAATATGTAAATGTAAATGATAAATTCATATTTATAACTTAATCAATACCTACGTTATGGATTTTTTGTACTGAATAAATTTTCCTTAATCACAATCATGTCGCCGGAAAAATTATTATATTTTCTACACGTAGGGTTATTTTTTTATAAATTTAATGGATATTTTTTTCTAATTATGATTACATTCTGTAACATAGCTGCCATTATGTTTGCCAATGATAAGGCTATATTGAGGAATATATGGGGTGTAAAAGTACCCTTAACGCAAACGAAGGGCACTTGTTCTTCCCACCACTGCGGTCATTTTATGGTTCTAGATATATGGATCTAGATCCATACCTGGGAACCCCCTAGTTACAGAGATATTTGGGGTCAAAGTTCCACATTTTACACAGCTGTTTTTATAAATACTAGTTTTTCAGGTTACAACTTTACTTAAATTACCTACATGACCCGTTTACTATTCAAAGCATCCACTAGCACAATGTTTTAATGGTGATTATATTGAGTTTTACCGTAAAATGTGATTTTTGACCCAAAAAAAAACTCGTTTCCCAGCAAAAATGTTTGCGTAGGGGTACTTAGTTTGATGTACAGAATGCTTGGTTGACGTATGTGTGAAGGGTTAATTTACACCCTGTATAGAAATACCATTCCGGTTCGCAGCTTTACATTGTTATTGTCATATTCGCAGATATTAATTATGTTACAACTGAGTTACCTACAAGTCTTGTCGGGGCTGCGGGTTATTCTGGGCTAAGAAAGAACATGGGTGATTTTTAGTCAGTAGAAGTCTGACACTCCTTTCCGTTCCGGCCAGAGTGGGAGCAGTCATTTGATGATTTCCCACCCTCAAGTAATACATTATTTATTATTATAAAAGACATTTTTGTTTTAATCAACCTAGATAGAACACACCTGATAATGATGTGGCTCAGATCAATGGTAGAAGTAACTCATTAAAGCTAAAATAATAGATAGCGAAATTTTTATAATAAATTCCGTCTCGCGTAGGTTTATATTAAGATTATGGAATTATTATTTCATAAATAATTATTTCAACATAATTAACTTAAGCTAAAAAACCGTAATTGACTAGTCCGACAATTTATATTTTATTTGTAACTAGAATCTACACTAATATTATAAAGAGGAAAGATTTGTTTGTTTGTTTGTAACGAATAGGCTCCGAGACTACTGGAACGATTTGAAAAATTCTTTTACCGTTTGGAAGCTACACTATCCCCATTTTTATCCCTGTATTCCCACAGGAACGGGAACTACGCGGGTGAAACCGCGTGACGTCCGCTAGTAATGGATAAAATAAGGAATGAGTACACAAGAGGATCTCTGAAAGTGGCGCCGGTGAATGAAAAGTTGTGTGGTAATCGATTGTCGTGGTATGGACATGTGATGCGAAGGGATGAAGAAAATGTTGAGAGGAAAGTTTGAGTATGAATGTAGATGGCTATAAGAATAGAGGAAGACCAAAGAAACGATAGATGGACTGTGTGAAGGATGATATGGCTAGAAAGGAGGTGACTGTTGAGATGACGGGAAAGTGGGGGTGGTAGGGGAAGAAGAAGACATGTTGTGCCGACCGCAAATAAATTGGGATACGGGTAGGAGAATGATGAACCAGATGCATACGGCATTAAGTCCGCCTCTGTACTTTATGCTTGATGTGTTAAATAAATAATCCCAATTCCTAATTAGTTAGTTCGTCATTATTCTTATTAGGAGGCATTTTGTTAATATTAATACTATTAGGTATTTGGCTAACTGCCGTAGTCAGAGATATTTAATGATAACCTAAGCCGTCAATTAGACTTGGTTTGACATATTTTTGTATGACAAAACTGTCAAAACCATTACTAAGTGATGGCGTAAGTAATCATTAAAGCTCTCTGAGTGCAGCAGTTAATAAAGATTTTGACACTTCAGTGAAGGTTTTATCTGTGGAACCTTTACTGAGTGACGGCTTAAGCAATCATTGAACATAATTATTTCTGAGTACGGCAGTTGGTACTAGTGCAAAGAATTTTCGTTACTCTGCATTGTTCTGAATAAAGCTAAATAAAAAACAAATGAAAATAACGAAACAAGTGAGGAAAAACAAGACGGAAATTGGGAAAAAACAAAGGACAGTTCGTCACATCTGTCTTCAGTTACGAACCCTACATTTTCCCTAACTAGGAGCTAGCACTAGATGCTACGAGTACAAACGATAAAACGACCTACAAGGCTACATTTTAGTATTCCTAGCGTAAAATGAAAAGTTTCACATATTCCCTGTATAGGGTATTGCGGTTTTCTAAAATGCACAAATTTTATTACGAGTTATGAATGTTCAAAGGAGTTTGCAAGGTGTTCCCACGTACCGCGGAACTTTCTAACTAGAGAGGACCTCAAATTTACGAGGAATTCTAACAAGAATGAACAACTTACAATCAGATAATGTGGAGATGTATAGAAGTTTATTTTGGTCCTTAGAGTCTAAGTTCTCTACGAGTGCTGAATAAGGGCTCGCTATTTTGGTGGACAATAGGTTATCATAATGTTCGACTGGTGAGAAGCAATGTATCGGCGCTTTGGTAATAATAACTAGCTTTATTAGGGACATTCTTTAAATTATATTTATCACTAGGCGAGCCTCGTGACCCTTGTCCGTGTAAAATTAGGATAGAAAAACTATTACAGTTTCTAGAATAATATAATCCTTCTTTACTAATATTTTAAATGCGAAAGTAACTGTCTGTCGGGCTTTCACCCCAAGACTACAAAACCGATTTAAATGAAATTTGGTACACAGATAGTCTAGAGTCTAAGAAAGAACATAGGCTTCTTTTTAATGCGAAAAAGGGGTTGTAAGAGGGGATGAAAAGATTACTTTTAGTCGCGGTAACCGACATCCACGTGGGTGAAGCAGCGGGCATCGGCTAGTTCAATGATAAATCAAAAGACCACCTATCCATCTTTTATCATCAGAACGTTATTTTTGTTTTCCTCGGAAACAGTACTTTTTCCGGGATGAAAAGTACTCTATATCCATGTATGGGGTACGCACACGGATGTAGAGTAATTTACACACCATATTATATTCAAAATTACAGGATGAACCGAACTGATCTGTAGATTAGGCGTAAAAAAGTAGCAGACAATCTTAATTTCGCAATTAGTGACCGATAAAATAACAATAAATAAATAAATAAAATAAATATTTGTTTATTGTGTTATAACAAACAACTTTTACTATGGGACCAAAACGGAAATCGCAAAAAAAAATAAGCTGTTCAGTACATTTATGTTCGCTAAACTAGTCACATAGTTGGGATTTGGTCAAGGAGGCTTGTCACAATAACTGAATTCTGAAATACAGATAAATTATAAAAAAAAAAAAAAACTGTATATCATTTATATTCCCATAACTGTTTGATTTGTTTGGTTCTGTAGGTAGTTAAGTATATAGTTTCTGAGACGCAGTATATATCAAGTTGCATCATTATCAATCTCTCACGGTGTTAGAGAAACCTTAGGCCGTGGGCAACGATTTATAAAACCGTATTATGACGCTCTTAACTTGCACACATTCTTACACTGCTCTCACATGTATGTAAGATCTCAACATATATAAAAATAAATAAATAAATAAATAAACATGAATGATGTCACCAAGATTTTGTTACATTATATTGATTTAAAAGAATGTCCATGCAGTTTCTTGACCGTTCTTCTCCATAGAGATCTACGCTAGGGAATGGGCAACTACAGTACTTTCACAAGTTACGAGTACTATTCCTCGTGACTGTGACTGTAGCTTCGTTTTATTTGTTTTATTGACATTCAAAAGTGAAACTGAAATAAATGCTTTGAGTTTGAGTTGATGGAGTCTGGTTTACATGTTTTTCGCAAACAGAATCGAGACCTTGAATTAAATACTAGATTAAAAGACGATAGTTAAACACAGATGGTACATATTTTATAATTAACTGTTACCTAAACATACATAAACGCTATAACTATTTAGTGGTTAGACGAACTATTCTACAGCTGAACGGTCTTTCGCCTTATCAAGGGGAGTCCACACCCCGTCAGGGCTGCGGGTTGTACACAAGTTACCATGGCCTCGACATATAGGGCTAAGAAGGAACATGGGTGGTTTTTAGTCAGTAGAAGTCTATCACTCCCTATTGCTCTGCCCAAGGGCGAGGTTATTTGATGGTTTTTCACCAGCCTAAGCTAAAAAAAAGGGACACAAGCAGAGCTTGCTTGTGTGGACGCCCCTTTTTTTCTTTTTATCTATTTCATGATCGTCTACGTATTGCACTTTGCTATGATACAGCGGATTAAATTTAACAACCGCCGAAAAATGGCAACGCTCAACGGATCCAGAATCATCGGCTGAATTTATAGCCCAGACCTTACCCGAGCTTGGCGCTGACGCTAGCGCCCGTCCATTCATGTAGTGTGCAGACAACAGGCCTCGCAGGACACGATAGCAGGTGTGCCATTGTTTGTGAAACGCACGAAAAGCGGGACAGGCTCCATATTCCAGACTGGACTCGTGTATAAATCTCGAAGATATGAACACGTAGATGAAGCAGTGGTCGTTGGCATTTCACTACAAAAATCAATTGCATCAATAAAGGTGCTCCACGGATTACTTCTTGTGCTACGTGTGTTGCGACACTAACCACGGAATTAAAGAATCATCATCTGCCTAGCATTTTCCCAACTATGTTGAGGTCGGCTTCCAGTCTAACCGGACGCAGCAGAATACCAGTATTTGACATGGAGTGACTGCCTATCTGACCTCCACAACCCAACCAGTACTAACTGGTTATACGATACTCCTTGGCAAGACAGGCTGTCACTTTCGCACCTATAACGATTTTCAAAGATCTACAAATGACAACTAGGACATGTTATTCGAGGCATGGAAGAAACTCGGTATATAATGGGTGTTCACCCACCCACAGACCAACCTAGGTAACCCACAGCCAACCCGAGCGGTAGTGGGTAAACACGCACCAATAAGATCATGCACCGAGTCAGTCACCACGCCAAGACGTGAGGACGTGGACGTGGTGTTAAGCCGGCTTTTGATTATAGGATGTAAAATATATTACATCTTGAGCTATATATTACATCCCGCGTTTGGTATGTAATATACATATACCTAAGCACAGTGTGAACGGTCACGTATAAAAAGTATGACAAGCAATAAAATATTACATCTCAAGATGTAATATTTTATATATCCCATAGTCAAAAGCCGGTTTTAGACAGATTACACGCATAAGTAAGTTAGTTTGATTAACTGCCATTATCATCTTACCGGTATGGCTGACAGAGTACAAGATCAGCTTAACTCCTGATTTTATTTGGGATAGGCCCGCCACACTCTTCCCAAACCACTGTAACTCCTGTAAGTCAGAATCAACAGTAGCGACAACAAGAAAAGCGCCGAGACAATGAAGAACTCCTGATTACCGAAAGGTCAGCTGCACCAGCCACCGAACCGTGTTGATTGACAATTAACAAAGGCAGATTAGTGCGACCTTATCAACCGATGACCTTTAGAGGGAAGCTGGAAAGTGGATGTAGGTATTTTGAATTAGTTGTGTAGGAGTAAAGTGCCACGCTTTAATTCCAATAGGGGATCGGACAAAAAAATAATAATTAGTCCGTCAGATAGATTTCCAAAAAATATTTGACATGTATATTTTCTTTTTTCACATAAACAAAAAATTAAGACTATACAGTGCTTCGAAAACTTGTGAATTTCTCGAAAACGTCACATGTTAGTACATTTTTCACCTACAAGTGACGTCACAACCCCCCACTCATGAACTTTGATGCGTCTTTTCTTCGCCAATTTTTACTCGACTGCGGCGAAGCCCAAAAGGAGGGTTATTATTAATTTGATAAAACAAAAAACACGTATCCAATATTTTTCGATAATCTAACTGACGGACTAATTAGAATCATATTTTTTTGACCCAGTCCGATCCCCTATTATTGTGGGCACTATTTTTAGCTTTATTTTTTCAATATTTATGACCTGCAGGTATAGGAAAACATCCCGGAATTGGCACACCGAGAGGAAGCGTCATGGTTATCATTGTGCGTTTCGTTCTTGTTAGGAAATAACTTTTTCAACACACTTGCTCATAAAATGGCTCTAATTTCTCTGCAATTATGCTCATAATGACACCTGTAATCAAACTGTGACTTTTCATTTATTATTTACAAGTGAGTTACAGGTTTTTTTTATTGGGTGAGTTGCTTTGTTCTTAAAAAAATTTCGATACACACAAGATCGTGTTGAATAGTCTAAATAAATTAATATACCTACCTCATCACATGCGCTCATTTCATGCAACTTCGAGTTTAAATAGATAATTTTAACTTGTACATTTTTAATATAAAACTTACACTCATAACTTTATTTTTTTTGTAATAATAAATAAAACTTTAAAGTCGCCATTTTGTACGTGGCTAAAATTGGGAATCAAACGAGCTTACCTGTTAAGCGAAGTCTTGATTCAAATTTTATGAGTGGTGATCTGAAAAATAATTATTGTTTACATAGATAGTAATTCCCTTACGACGTATTAACACCGCGATTTTTAGATAAAAATATTAAAAAATATTTTTTATATATTGCAACATTTGCATCGTCCTTTCCCGTTTGACACACGAAACGTCACTTATTTTAGAGATCTTATCGTTAGGAACGATCTCTGTTTCCCATACAGAGTAGTTCCAAATGCCTACATTAACTTAGTTTTCCTGAAAGGTTAACATTTAATTAGGTATACTAATTATTGCAGCTTTGGGGTTGTTAGCTAGTGGTGGGTGGGTAATAATTATTTTTCAGATCACCACTCATAAAATTTGAATCAAGACTTCGCTTAACAGGTAAGCTCGTTTGATTCCCAATTTTATTTCGTGGTGATCTTCAAATAATTATTGTTTACATAGGTAGATGTTTAGAGTTGGCTGCAATAATTATTAAGTAATTGAATAAAATACAAATAATTCTGGATGTCAATTTGTGAACATTACTTGTGACTTCCTTACTTATGGAATATTATAGCCTCAGTAAATTGGTTACTTCGGCCGGCTTCCCAGCCGCCGCGCAAATAAAAAATCAACAATGTCTGATTCAATTGATGCCAGCTCTGATTTGATCTGCTGTTTGTGTTGTACTGTGAGAAGTTAGACATGGGGTTAAAAAAAAATCAGTTTCACTTCAATTTAATATAACAAACTTTGAAATAATAGGGGTTGATATTCCTAACAACTGATTCATTACTCCAATGGGTTAAAATAAAGAGCTTGCAGAACAACAAATATCTTTGTTTTAAATTTTGTTCTAAGTACCTACCTATATTATCAGTTTATGACCCTGAAATGAGATTTTGATAGATTTTATCGGAATCAAATTAATTTATTTTGTGATTTGTATAAGTAAAAAGTAGGTATACATACAAAATGTCTCTCCAATTAGGTACCTACTTACATAAAATTGAATTGCTTTAAAAAGGTAAAATAAAAGCATAACAATAGAATCTGGTTCATTTGATATTAAAATTACGTGCATCAAAATGTCAAAGTTTTGACGATGTAAGTAAAAAACGTTATTGTTTAGGTAACTAGACAGGTGCACACATATTGGGAGCGTGCACGACATCAGCACTATTTCGCAAACGAACTACCTACAAGGGCCATATTATTATGTCAAATAGTGCATGGCATTTGCTTATTATTTAGACTGTAATGTTACTTTTTCCTGGTAGGTGCCAGAAAACTGTAAGGTCACAGTCTAGCCCCACGTTTTGTATAAAATAAAGTGAATAAAAATGGTTTAGAAAGACAATAATTAGTGTTTTTTGAGGCATCTGTTAAAAACAGTATACGGAAAAATGGACGTTACGGTTTTATAAAAACTGGTTTTGAGAGTGTATAACACGAAATAAGTTTCCAGTCGCAAACTATGCTGAAAAAAGATAAATTGATTTTATCTGATCACGTAAGGAATGTTGAAGAGCTAAGAACTAATGGCAATCGTTATCTAATACGAGCCAACATCATTCGTCGAACATTGGTGACCTTAACACCCTATAAAACGAGTTTAAACGTAACTTTTCTGCTAGCCTAAATCAAACGTACATTTTAGTATTGTACTGTAGATAAAGTGCATCTTTTAATTTATTACAGATAAATAATTCTCAGGTTGTCACTGGAGTAAAATGCAGCTGCATTTATGATCCGAGCGGCAAATGCTAACATGTTGCTGCTTTAATAATTATGTTACATCAACAATAATTATAGCTAATCATTCAAAAACAAGCTGTGAACAACAATGGGGAAATCCCAGCATTATTCTATTTGTTCATTGTAAATTTTTCAAATGGAGGTACTTTTAAGATATTTATGTTTCGTCATCACAGTGATTAGTATAAATAAAAGTTTTGAAAATAATAGGTAGTTGATTGACCAGACGAGATTGAGATTGATGTTATTAATTTCCTTCTTCCATTATTATTTTATTTGTTGTGGTATCCAAGACTTCTGTGGTATTTTCAAGCTTTTTGTGGTTCTTAGTTTGATTAAGCATGTATTTCTAATATCTAGCTAGAGCATCTGACTCGTAAACATTCTCCTTTCAATTTACTTTAGGGTGTACAGTTGTAAACTGGAAACATAACTCGGACTTGCTTGAGCGTCGAATTGAAATGTTTTTCTATGAAAATGTTGACTGCAAATTTTATTGTCAAGTATTGAATACCATGGCGATCCATCAACACTAAAACAATAGTTATTAAATGTCCTACAAAATATAGAGCAAATAAAATTGATTTGATTGAAATTATTAAGATTATGTCAAATGTCATTTATTTATTTCTTTTTACAGCCCTATTACATGGGTGCACCACTGCCTAACCCTTCAGGGATGTCAGGCGAGATGTTATGTTATATTCACGTTCATTTTTGCAGTTTAAATACACCAACAATAATGACCCATTTCCAGGACAATATTTACAAGTTTCATTATGCCCGTTCTGGGGCACATTTCTCACAAATCCAGACTCTATGCCCGATACTGAGAAATTCTTAATGGAAAAAATGCTCCGCGCACCAATACTGGTGCTCTGCTATGCATGATCCAGGAATCGAACCCAGGACCCCATTCCCAGCGGCGCCTGCAGCCAATAGGTCAACGAGGCAGCAGACCAACAATGCAAATAAAATGACATTGGTCATTATTATATCAGTTTTCACTACTTTGTATATCAATAATTGTGAAGGTCTGTTTTTAAATTCATTTAGGCTTTTACTCTTTCATTTGTTTAGATATTTTAGTGTACCATCTGGGCGATTGCAAAATACACACTTTAGTGTACATAAACTCTGTTTCAGTGTAGTTTACCTGAGCAATGCAGGCTTTCGACAATAATATTATTATTATTGTTTTTGTCAAAAATACATGATTCATAAATATACAGTGTAAAGGTACTTGTATATTTTAAAAATGTTACCCATGAAGGTATTACCTCAAAATATAAGTGTATACTGCAAGGTAAAAACAACCTAACGGTGGTAAGCCACCAGCAGTACGGTCTTATTTATAATTTTACTCAGCATATGGGTAAAGAACATAGGAAAACTTAAAAAGTTTCCTAAATAATTGTCTATTTGAGCTCTCCATGACACATCCTTATTAATCAAAGCTCCAGATTTGTTACTTGAAATATGTGGCACCTAATATCTCAATGTTCTAACCACAATCCTTCATGTCAGCACTCGTGTACACTCCCCCCCCCCCCTTTTGTTTTCTATATTGTTTCACTTTAGTACTTACTCGTACTATCATAGAGTAAAAGTAGTAAAGAAAACAAATGCCCAGATGAAAAGTTAAAATTCTTCTTTAGTCTGTGTGAATCCTTGATATTTTATGTTTGCCCATATAAATGAGGTTACATGCTTACTACATATAAATGAGTGGTTTGCATGTCTATGATGTATTAATCAGACACAACAAGTTACCTGTCTGTTATTATTAGGTAGGGTCTAAGTGATTTTCCCTGAAAATACTTTAAGGCATAGTTAAATTTTAATAGCGTTTTAAATTACAACATGATTAATTTAATATTGTACCAATAGATTGCTAGGTAAAGCAACAAGTTACTATTGGGGATGTTATTTTAGATTGGGCCTATACAATATAATGGTAATATGTATTATCTTCTCCTAAAAGGGGGGGGGTGGGGTTTCAGAGTTAAAATAATTTGAACTGGAACTAAAAAAGGTTTGGTTGATAGTCATTGACAGGCTGTTAAGACCTCGAAATTCTGTCAGTCTATAAACCTTTTCCCTTTCAATACTAATTGTTTTGAGTATTGGGACATTACACTGCATAGTATTTTCAACCATGTTTCATTTAATTTATCCAGAAAATAAATGGTTATACATTTAATATTGTTTGCATTTGGTTGGTTCTGTGCTTAGGTAACTTTAATTTATAACCAATGATGCTTCCATAATATCATACTTAATGAAGAAGCTGTGAAAGAGATTTCACTAATTGTGGCCATGACATGCTGAGAGAATCTCATAATAGAGCATGTGCAATCATGATAACTCTGTGTCAGCCAGCAGAATGCAAATAGGGCTGTCGAGTAACTTGTATTCGCTGATAAGATTTCAGGTGGCAAAGTATGGTCTCGCATTCACTGCAATATTATATACATTAGCAAGACTATAATGCACATTTGATATGCAAGGTTGTCTCGCAACCATTGTGCTCATAGATTAAAAACATGTTTATAAATTTATCTGACCAGGGTCAGGATTTAGGGTTCGACTGTGAGGTCTATTATAGGTATTTTTAGTGTTAGCATTGTCCAATGACTTTGCTAAGGACATCTCGTGCCACACACTGATATTTTGCTATGCAGCTACTAACATACAATACATGTTTTAAATTTACATGGAAATGGAACTCACCCGCTATGCCGATTATAGATATTTTCAGTGTTAGCATTGTCCAATGACTGCTAAGAACATCTCATGTCACACACTGATAGTTTGCGATGCAGCTACTAACATAGGAAACATGTTTTAATTTCACATGGACATGGAACTCACCTGCTATGCCGATTAAAGATATTTTCAGTGTTAGCATTGTCCAATGACTGCTAAGAACATCTCGTGTCACACACTGATAGTTTGCAATGCAGCTACTAGCATAGAATACATGTTTTAAATTTACATAGAAATGAAACTCCCCCGCTATGCCGATTATACATATTTTCAGTGTTAGCATTGTCCAATGACTTTGCTAAGGACATCTCGTGTCACGCACTGATAGTTTGCTTTACAGCAAGTAACATAGGGTACTTATGTTTTAAATATACATGGGCATGGAACTCACCTGCTATGCTGAGTATAGGTACCATTTACAGTGTTAGCATTGTCCAATGACTTTGCTAAGGACATCTCGTGTCACGCACTGATCGTTCAAGTTCCAGCTAGTACATAGGAAATATATGTTACTGGGGTGTCGCGCACCCACTGGAAAATACTTTAAGAAGCTTACAGCACACATGTGGTTTACAGTGTTAATGGCCCTCGTAACGCTTGAATAAGCACTGTAGATGTCACTTATCCTGGGGTCAGTTAGGGCCAGGCATTCTTACGCCTAATGGTAGGGCTACAAGGGTTACAAGTTCACTGCTGTGGTCGGCTGCGTGAGCGTCGTCCGTAGGTATTTGCTCAGATTTCTGCGTCTCAGGTTACGATTTTCACTAACGATGCGCTTAATACACTTCCTGTCAACAAAATACTGAGTGTATTTTGTTATTTCGATAGAATTCTAGAGTAATCATAATTAAAACGAATAATTGGACGAGAAAGAACTTTTTTCTTGCGGTGTCAATAACGCGCGAAAAAGAAAAGTGACGTTTCGTGTGTCAAACGGGAAAGGACGATGCAAATGTTGCAATATATAAAAAATATTTTTTAATATTTTTATCTAAAAATCGCGGTGTTAATACGTCGTAAGGGAATTACTACCTATGTAAACAATAATTATTTGAAGATCACCACGAAATAAAATGCTATCCACATCTATCTATGACCGTTCGCGATTGTTAGATGCGCGCAATAAGCTGATAAAAATTTTCCCGCCATTACGTAAACATTTTCACAACTCATTTTCACTGTTGAAATGGTTTTTTAGTATTATTTTCTTTACAAGTGTATTGAAAAACTTCGTATGATACACGTGTGTATTGATGATTACCGTCTTCGGCTCTCTTTAGACCCTCACCTAACGGCTCGGGTCTCAATGGCGCCTCAGCGGTAATCAACAACACTACATACTTGTAAGTATCATAATGTATTATTTTCCCCCTTTGGTAGTAAATCAAATAACCATTATTGTTATTCTCAGCTGCGTGACTACCAAATAAGCCATCAATAACTACACATCTCTACTACCAATTGGTTCTCCAGATTTCGTACCTACATGATCCGATCTATTTTTAATCTTATTAATCCAACGCTTGTCCAATCTCAGAGGCCGCTGCTATCACAAATTATGCTCTAATATCACACACGCGTTGACAGACCGCCATCTAATGAAAATGTAAAGCCAAAACTTGGCAAGTGAACTGTTGCTTATTTAGGGTTGACGCGCACCCGGTAATGCATAATAAAGTTGTTAGGAACGCAGGCTGGCGAGTTGCCAGTACTTACCAGCGTGCCATCCCCGATGGCAATTCGCTGATAAACTTCTTCGGGACAAAAATGCGCACTCCTTTGTTTCTTGGCCATGCATGCAAATAGAATCACGGTTTATTTGCCAACTGTAATGTTATGGGGTCATTATATTACGGTGGTTTTCTGAGTTTGGCAGAAATGTGCCTACTGTTTTAATTTACATAGACTTTTGGCAAATAAATACTGCTTACTGCCGCACTCAGAGAACTTTAATGATTACTTAGGCCATCACTAAGTAAAATATTTGACAGTTTTGTCATCCAAAAATATGTCAAATCTTTACTAAGTGACTGCTTAAGTAATCATTAAATATCTCTGGGTACCGCAGTTACTTTAAATATTATGAATGTTGGATGTAAGTTTATGACAGTAATTACTGTCTTAATTCTGATTTTGATGATATTGATGGACTGATGTAGATCTATAGGTACACTTTTAAATCGAGTATCCACTGGACATGACTACGATACCTAAACACCGAAATCCATTTCCAAACATCAGAAAAACATTTCAGTAACAAAATTCAAAATAATTACGTTTCGTCTCATTGTCTAAAAACTGTCAGAATTGTAGCTAGTGTTCAGATTTCAATAAAGGGAGTGAAATAAAATAAACAGTGCAGCACAAGGCTGATATCGATACATTCTCGTTCGGATAAACTATTTTACGGGATAAACAATGAGAGCATTCACAGCATAGATACCGCGCCAATCCCTTAGTTCCGAATAAATAACAGCCGAGAGGAAACGGAGGTGTTAGAAGTTTAGCGCACTACGATTCGTCACTCTTGTACTCTTTTTTCAAAATTCAGAGATTCCGAAGGGAACTAAAGTTGGTAAGGAAATAAATGAAAATGTATTTAATGGTAAGATTTTGAATACCTACGTTAGAGGTAGGGTGACAACTTTTAGTAAGTAGACTCTGATATTCTGAATTCGTGTCTTGAATGAATGTGTAACGTAAATTTTGGTTGAATAAGTAACCTTTTGAAAATGTATTAGTAGCTAAATATCTTTCTTTTTAGTTCTTCTTTCCCATTCAGTAAAACTTTGTTTAGTTAAATTCTTGCTGTGGACCGGTTTTTAATTAATGTTAACGAGATGTCTGCTATAACCATAACCATGACATTTCATTACTCTCCTTATTGAAAATAAATGGAAGTCACAGAATATTAAACTTGAATAGAAACCTCATGAATAAATAATATGAACTTCCATCATTAAAAGTTGGCATCAAAACTTAGTTAGTCTTGTATTCCTTACGTTTTTCTCCTCAATTCGCGGTTATTCAGTATAAGAATGGTGTACAAACGAAGCCTCGTATATTTCTTGTCGAGTGTTAGATTAGAGGGCTCTCCGACTCAAAAGATTTATGACGCCAATACTAAGTCGATTCGAAACGTTTGGGTAGCGTAGTCACAGTTCCTGCTATCAATCCTGATTTAATGTTCCTAAAGTCGACAATTTTACAGAAACAAAGGGGATTCAGTTGAGATTTTCTGAAGTTATTAGCTATTTTAATTTGCATACTGATTTGTGTAATCAAATACAAAGCTGGAAATTACAACATTTATTTATCTACTTACAACTACAATTACAGGATAACCCAATCCGATAAATGCGCCTTAATTAATCCTAACTTAATTGTTACGTATTTTATATCTGTAACCAAAAAGCAAACAAAGCATACCCCGTAAATTCACCAAGATCCCAACAGAATAAGTTCGTCTCACTTGCTTTGAGTTACCTAATAAATAAATAAAATAATTAAAATATTTATAAGATACATTTGAGTGGCCATGAACTGGCAATTTACAATATATACGCGTATATTTCGGATAAAGAAACGTAACGGTCCTCATATCCTCACACTTAATAAAATGCTACTTATTGTTTGCTTTGGCATCATTTATCGCAGTAGTTATTATAATATTATGGAAAAGCATTAATCTATTTATTTTTATTCAAAGTTATGAATAAAATCTTCAAGAGCCTTGTCTTGTTACGTTCGAGATTTCATTCAAATTATAGATATTACTCCAATTGGAGCGAGCGCTATACAATCTTTTATTCATGACACATTATTCTGGATCTGATTCGTAAATCACAGATTTTCCGATAAATAACAACGTCCAGAATATTACTACTATTCCTATAAATAAATACCTTTTCATTCGTCATTTATATTTATAAAGCAGTTTAATGGCAAATGTCCGAAATATGATTAAACTTCCTCTAAACATTATTATTTTGTTAGTCCCTTACGCCTTTTAGACGTAGATGGATGTTGTTATTTATTTTAACATAATAACACAGATGCTCTTTCAGCTATGCGAACCCAAAAAGCTGACCAATTTTCCTTTTTAATGCACGCCTTGATCAAAGGGCGGGCGACGAAGCGACGACAAAATAACTCGTCGGCTCATAAAATTCATTATTTCGGCCTATCCAAGTCATCAAGCATGTTTTAACAACCCTTTCATAAATAAATGTACATTTTATGAAGTTAAAGACAAATATTTTAACTTTCTGATTTAACTTAAAACGAGAGTATGCTAGCAATGTTCTTCATAAACGCATCAGCTGAATCTTGAACATAATTTGTCAAACCTTCCTTAAACGCTTTGAGATTGAAATCCACTAAATATTGTAGTTCGCCGACGGAAACTTGCAAAGGAAAAGACGGGAATGCCTGTAAAGCCTTTGATACATTTTCTTCGTTATCAAGCCACGGGAGCCAAATAAAATCGTGAAGTGCGGGATTCGCTCTCAGGTCTAGCGTTGGCTTGTGTCGTGGATTTATTGCGGACCAGTACATTCGCAGGCGAAGGGTCATGTGCTGCACTAGCTCCGGTTGGGAGGACCACAAATCATTTGTTTCTGCTGGATCCACGCTCAAGTCGAACAGACATCCTTTTGCTGTAATTGATAAACTGATTAATAGTCGGACATTAACAATTTGTGCATTCAGTGAAGAATTAACTGTCACTTTTTTTTCTTACCTTTTGTTGGTATGCAAAGCTTTTCTGAACTTTTTGTAATGTTAATATTTCGATATAAGTTAGAATAATTTCGCTTCATAGCGATCATATTCAGATCTAGATTCATAAGTAATGCTTCCTTAAATACTAGTGCGGTATCTGAACTTAGCAACACATTTTCATATGAATATCCAGCTCGTCTCAACTTATTTAACGCCATGCCATAGAATCCACTTTCCTGCGGTTCTACGTTGCCCACAATAATTTTATAATTTCCTTGTCTGAAAGCTGCCCAGTTCTCAAGATCGTCTATTGTTATTAACGCGTCGCGTCTAGGAGGTGTCTCATCTTTTGTTATAGCATTCCATTGGTTGATACCGTCTATTGTATCGTGATAATTGCCACCTGCAGCACTAATTAGTGTTGGCATCCAGTCCGTTACGTGAAACAGACCTGGCCAAATGTTGCTTCGTACAGATGCGTGCCATACAACCGCTGTCGATCGTACCGCACCTTCCCAAGGCGTGCCTTTTGTGCCTCGTAGAGGTAAATTCGTGCCGAAATTTCGGTTTAATCCCGTTGAAGGTGCACCATTATCACAAACCAAAGCGACGATAGTGTTGCTGAGGAGCTCCATTTCGGCTAGAGCCGAGATAACGTGACCGACGCTCCTGTCTAAGCTGGTAACGAGACCTGTTGAGATATCGGAGCCAGTTAATTGATATGGGAAGTTGCAATTGTGAACATTGTTGAGACAGACATTCGCTTAATACACGGTATACGGGAAATTGTGATGATACCCCACTTGTAGGGTATACCCAACTTGACGTCGGTCACTGATAAAAACATACTGTGCAATCGCAATATGTTCCTTAAGCAGAAACAATATTTATTTTGTTAATTTTGAAGCTTGGAGGGTAGAATGATATATAAATCTAAATCCTAGATCTTATCCCGTTAATACCTTTCTTATTACAATTAAGTAGAAAGAATATAAAGTGAGCTGGTTTCATGATTGCCTGTAATCGTTTTTTTCTATTTAGTGTCTTTCAAGCTTTGAATACCCTGAGCAAGCAAATCGTTCGCCATTGATGGAGCAAAAAGCTCGTTCTACAAAAAAGACAATTACGCGATGTCCGATCTTAGCTCAACCTTAAGACCACAAGAACTAAGTATCACTAATGAGATTTTGAGGTTTTTCTCTCTCACTTAAATGATTATAAGGACGTTAGAAGTATAGTCTTTGACGTAGTTACTTTACTACAACTTAGGACAAAAGTCACTGAAATAATTTCGTTATGATATGAAGACTTACTCCTCAGATTTGCTTGGTTTATCGAAAATTGTAACCGTATACCCTGATACTTCCGTCCCACCGTAGCAACTAAATTGGCAATTACATTCCGGTCTATAACCGTTCCCTCAGTTCCTAATATAGGTGGGTAGATATAACAGCCATAATATTTGATTCTGTTTGGTTACCGTACGAATATAATCTCTAATCTCTGTGCCGAGTGTGCGAAATGGTAGTTTGGGCAGAACTCGCAAGCACAACTGCTGAACACGAGGTCATGAGTGATTTTCAAGTTGGGCAAGGTTTTACTGGTTTAGGGTTCCGTACCTCAAAAGGCAAAAACGGAACCCTTACTTATAGGATCACTCATGTGTCTGTCCGACCATTCCCCCTCTCTCCCTCCCCTCTCTCTTATCTCCGAAACTACGCAGCCTACAATTTTGAAAAAAAATTACAGAAATTAGTTCAACACTTATAAATTACAGGAAAACCTATAAGAAGTCTATAGTGCTAAAATAACATGGAAAATCTCTCAATATCTACTACAATGGTACGGAACCCTTTTTTTTTTTTGCAGTGATGGTAAATCATCAAATAACCCCTTCCGCTCTTGGGCAAAGCAAAATGGAGTCTCGGATACTACCGACTAAAAACCACCCATATTCCTTCTTAGCCATTTATGTCGACGCCGCGGTACCTCTTACATCATCCCGCGTCCCGTCGGGCGTCGTCCCTTGCGGGCCCTTTCCATGTTGCTGTCATCTCTTTGAGGCGCGCGTGGAACACGGACGCGCCGTGGACACGGCCTGTCGTCGTCATAAGACGGACGGACGGCGAGCTAGCCCATTACTCACCGAATGGTAGGGAACCCTTCATGTGCAAGTTCGACTTGCACTTCGCCAGTTTTTCCATGGTCATTTCACAGTAGCTGCTGCGGAATCTGGTCGTCTAGTCGATTACAACAGTGGGAGCAAGATGGGCTAACAGGCATCGCGGGCAAAACCTGGATTAGTCTAGCACATGAGCGTGGAGATTGACATTATCAAAACCAGCCCTGTTCCCAGCAGTGGGTGAAGTTGATGGTGACGGTAAATAGGCTCGGCCTTATCACAGTTCGCCTGGCGACTTCAACAGGCGTACATTAAATACGCATCTACCCAATCCAAGGATTACAAGCGTGATGCTATGTTACATTGTAAGACTTGATTATATTTAGTTACCTGCGTACATTCTCCGTGCTGTATGTGCAATGTGATCGTTAGCGGCGATGCAGTCCTCAGGTGGCTGCAGGTTAACGTAGCCCCCTCCGAGATGGGGGGCTGCGTGGGCTATGTGGATATATAGCGGCACTGATGGGTCGTGGTTCCTTATCACTGTAAGAGAGAGATCATTATGTAAGCCCGTCTAATGAGGGCGTAATACAAGGTGGTTCGTTAACAAATTAATGGTTTTTAATGAAAAGGATACATCAAGAATCCTAAGTATTAGAGTCAACTTGCGCAAGTCAATGTTGATATCTTAGAATACTAACTGCGGTACTCACAGATATTTAATGATTACTTTAGCCGTCACTTAGTAAAGATTTGACATACTTTTGTATGACAAAACTGTCAAAACCTTTACTAAGTGATGGCCTAAGTAATAGTTAAAGCTCTCTGAGTGCGGCAGTAAGGTTGATATATAAATCTGTTCTTAGTTAGGAATAATCGTCAATAAAATTTTGGACCCGTAAGCATTATGTAGTACTTGTGTACGGGTCAAGAATTCTATAAAGGACTTTCTAAATCAATAGTAGTCATGAGAATTCTAATGAATTATGTAACTATAATAATAACAGGGTACGGAAATAATACCTAATCCTTGACTTACCCACCCTGACCCTGACTTCAACCTATCCGCTTTACCCCAAGGTAGTATTACCCCATTGACTTTATCAATATTTAATTTATGCATAGGTCATTAGGGACCAAATTGCGAGTTGGAATTATTAATCAAATGAGTGAAATGACTAACCATGCACGCACATATTTATTATTCATTGCTTGAAAATCCTGTGATGTCCTAACACTGTTTAAATTAATAAAAATGCGTGAAGCTAATAAATATTCATTTGTATATGCTACTAATTTTAATTGCATAACATACGTACGGTTAACTGCCCGATCTGTTAGTATTTCAGTGAGGTGGCCCCTTTGATCTTCAATTGGGTCCAAATTATTAAAGAAATCGAGTCCGTAGAACACAGTATCGTTCCATGTCTGTAAATTTAATAGGGGAAAAGTTTCATGTTTTCATAACAGATCAGATACATCCTCTTACAGGAAATTATGTTGAAATTATCTTAATATCTACAGAAGCAAAACTACAAAATAACTTATAACTACCCGCTTTTCAAAAAAAATCGTTATTACGTAGTAATTACATGTATATTTATAAATAGGTACCTACAAATTGCTAATCAATCACTATCATCACTACATCTTATAAAACAAAGTATTTGTTTGTGTATTTGTTCGCGATAATCTCAAAAACTACTGCACCAATTTTCATGCTGTTTTCACCAATTCACAGTGGTCCCGCCCATAAGTCATGGGGCTGGAATGTCGATGTTCAAATTATGATGTCATTTATCGTTACAGGATACACAAATAACCCTTCTACCCCCAGGTATAAAATAAATTGCAGGAACATACATGGAACATTTATTTTTGTGCACCCGAAGTGGTAACACATCATCAATGTTCATTAGGTTCATTAGCGTTTTCTTTTCGCTGAAATTTCTAATGTTTTCAAGGTGTTGTTTTTCACGGAAATTGATTGTTTGTAATATTTTTGTGAAATGGCTATTCAAAAAGAAGGTATGTACGACATTTTTAATCATATTGTGTTTATTTTAACCCTGTCAGTATTGGTAAGCAGCACCGCCAAAGAGACACTTCCGTTTTCTTTGTTTTTGCCGCTTTCCCATAATCAATTTAAAAAAAAAAAACGTAAATGTAAAACGACTTTAACTTAAAAAGGAACGAATCGCCAAAGATGAAACATGATAATATATCATAATAATCTCTTGTTTGTCTAGTTCCAACAACTGTTACACCTAGGTGCGCCAAGGTGCACCAAGGATTGCTATAGGTAATTGAAAGGACTAGGTCGTGTGCAGGTAAATTTGATACCTTAGGTATTTTTGTAATTTTGTTTTTCTTTTATTCAAGTGTTCTTTTCCTCAAATGGTTGTTCTTAATACCTGGTTATCGGCGCCGAATAAAGAAAATGAGGCATATAGATCTCGTGAAGTGTTTGGAATGCTAGCAGACTCTTTACCGGACACTAATATCCAGGCCGATTACTTGAGAGATTTAATTTTTATTATTTATTTGCCAATTGACCTATGCCCCGAAATAATAAATGTATCTTCCAATTTTTTGGTATGGGTGAATGCTTTTTTTTATATCTACATTAGAACTTAGAACCTCAAACCAATCATTTCTTAGGTAAAAAAGAGATTCTTTCAATTTTAATCCGACCTGCAACCCCTATGCGGTCATAGGGGTTGCAGGTCGGATTAAAATTCCCTTCTTAGGAACCGGGACCACTGTGAAATGGGTAGAGTGGTTCTCGAGGATGGTTTTAGAATATCCCAAATTCAAAAATTCAATCCATATGAGAGTTAAAACGGGAGGAAAGTTGGTTGGGTTATTATTCGACATCCACGCGGGCGAAGCCGCAGGCAAAAGCTAGTATCATTATAAACTAGGCAGTATTTCTCAAGAGATGAAAATATGGTTTTTGAATTCAAATAATTATATTTTCGTTCAGCTTCATCAAAAAATCCAGATAATCACAAAGTCTATCTAAAAATACAATTCAAGCAAAGCGCAGAAAGGAACATCCTATTCCTGAGTTCAAACAAAAGAGGGATTCTTTTCTTCCCTCCAACAATACTGCTTTGTGTTCCAAATACCTTAACGTTAAAACATAAATATACGTACCTCTACGCGGTTATATGTGTAGTAATCCACACTGCTGCCTAAGAAGCCGTAGAATGTACCAAAGCCTCTATTAGTGGGTAGATAATGTTGCCTGGATTTACCGAGACCCCATTTCCCAATCAAATGTGTGGCGTAGCCTAATTCTTGTAAATACTCGGGCAGTAGGCGTTCACTGTGTGGGAGGCCGCGATCTTCGGCGGAGTTGATCGAGATTCCTTGAGTACCTTGTTTATCAAAGTTTAATTAGTGTACGTTGTTGGATAAGCATCAATTGGTAATTGGGCTAATAACAATAATTGGCACAGATCAAGTACACTATAAGTAGGTATAGGAGATAGGTGTTTTAGACACGGAATAACGGGTCTGGGTAGGGAATAGGTATAAGTTCCGTTTGAAGTCTTTCTTTTCACAGTCAAATGTTTCATTAAAAGTATAAGAATTCCAATAAACCTTATTATTGTTTTCTATCGGTACAATATACTGAGAAACCACGATCGTCAGTTTTATTAAATATTTTTTATCAACTTATTTCGTTTAATATTAAATGGTTTCTTCTTAGAACTTCACATTAAGAAACTTCAAAGAAATAAATCACAAATGAAGGCTGCAGAAAGAGTCATTGTAACACGATTTACATAATGTTACAAATCCACATAAATATAATATTGTATTAATGATAATAAAATCCACTTAAATGTAATCTTTGTTGTGGATTTTATACGGGCTACGTAAATGAAAATAATTGGCTTGCCCTGTTAAGTCGGTAAGTACTTCAGCTGTTTACGTTGTTGTAATAAAGTGCCAGTTTACTTTATATTTTAAGCCTGTATTTCTTTAACTTACCATATTTTTAGAGAGAAATGGTTAGAAACATAGACTTTTCATGCGATTAATCTTCTTGCGCCACTGTCAATTAAGATGATACAACATGAGTTGGAAATAAGAATATAATAAGTGTTTAGATTCTAGGAACCTAATAGATCTTATCCTTTGGCCTAACCAACAAAGGCTTCCCTCTCTAATGTTCTTCATCTAACAAATGTTATTCTAAATTGCAAGTTCCTGACATCAAAAGTACAACAAAAAGCAGTAGATTTAACTCCATATCAAAAAGCCAAATAAACAGTCTCGTTTAAAATATTACACAGATAAATTCACCCGAGCTTCGTATAAGAAAGCGCTTTCTTCGCTTGCAAACGTACCCATCCTCATAGGATATTTTCCGGTGAAAAGCGCGCTCCTAGCTGGCGTGCCGCGTTCCTGGGTATAGTACTGTGGCATTATGACTCCCTGGTAGGCGAGCACGTCGATGTTAGGCGTCATTATTTGATCCGAGCCGTGAAAACTCACATCGTCCCAGCCCTGTTAAGGTTGTACAGTAAAATTATTACCTACGTTAAAAGTTGGTAAAGAAAATAAATATGTAGGTAGGAGTTTCAAGGTGAGGGGTTATTATGTGGGCGTATTTTGACTCTGTTTTACTTTGTGAATAATAGACATTTTATGGCAATTTTATAAATGTTAAAATTACATGCTTAATATAAATTATATAGATTGTCCAATAGTACAAACAACGTTAGAACTAAACTAGAATTGCGTAGAATTACACTATTTTTATGTTGAAGAGATTTAACTCGCACAAAGATGAGTCCAACAAAAAATTCGCATTTCTCATGAAGCAAATATTAAGTTGGTGGTGAACAACCGGCAAGCATCACAAAACTAAATGATAAATGACAATATAACTCACCAAATCATCAGCTACAATAAACACTATATTCGGCTTGGAGAAACTTTCACACTTAATTAAAACCACAAGTGACGTGAAAATACTGAAACAATGAGAAACTTTGTATAGATGGACGCCTATTGTAAAGCAGACCGAGTATCCTTTTACAAGAAACTTACTAAAATGTTAACCTCATTTTGGCAAAATGTATTAGTCGGAAACAAATTTCATTCGAAGCCCGTCAGCCAAATGAAATACTTGATAACAATAGTACCTATTAGTAGCTATAGTACATTGACGCTCGGTTAGCGGAGCAAAATTACGGATGGAAGTACAGAAATAGCGAAGAATAAGAATGAAAAACCAAAAAAAAAATGAAATTCTCAAAGGCAACGACAACATTTTTATTATTAAGAATGGACGCATTTTAAAGTGCTTTTTGAATATCAAAGAGTACCTCCATTTCGCGACGTGAGTTGATTTGTACCTCAGCAGCGGAAAGCGCGTCTCGACTTGGAAATTTCATTTTCTTTAGATTGGATAGTTCCGGATAGACAATAACGCGGTAGATGTCATCGAAAGACTGAACGTTATTGATATTTCTTAGAAGATACAATCTAAATAAAATCGGTCCATAATTAATTTCCCATTTTATTAATTATTTTGTTTAAGAAAATACCATGGATGTGAGCAGTAAACGCAAAATAAAAGTTAACAAGAATTTGGGGCCAAATTAATGTAAAATAACATCATGCCTGTAATCGCCGAAGAATTCGGCAGTGGTATAACAAGCGAACACCCACATTTTGCCAGTTATGTTTAAGTCCCAAATAAAGATTTGAAAATCGCAGAGCATTGTGTTAACTGCCGATTTCCCACTGCTTTTCCGCTCCGCTCATCAATGAGCCAGCAGGTTTAGTGCCAGGCACCTGTATCAATACTAAAATTACCAATAATAGGCACATTTGCTACAGAATTCGGTTTACAGAACAAAAGCGCTACATGACGATTTATTGTTTTACCTACATTTCATTTGTATAATTATAACGAGAAAATTAAATAAACGGACGATAAGGTAAGGTGTTTGTCGGTGGTAACAGAGCCAGCAGGTAAAGTCTGGCTTCTTAGTGCAATCTTTGCTATACCAACTCAAGTTATTTGTGTACTTATTTTCCTTTTTACCTGTCTAACAATCAAATTCGAATAGGAATTAATCATTTTCTAACGACAACCAGTTTCAGACTCGTCACTAATTGAAACTTTGTTGACTAGTCAGGGATAATAAACGTGATTCTATGTAAAGAAGCATGCAACGTTGACGACTCCTGCGAGAGGTCATGACCCGTCTGATATACTCGAAACTGAATGTTACTTTCTAGGAAACCTTATTTTCATTTATTATTCTTCATGACAGATTCTATTACAGATTTAATAACATTTGCTTAACTTGAAAGGTAATAGAAATACCGATTTGGTTTATTTTATGTGCGTGAGATGAAGACGTAGAAAAAAAAATTGATATTAATCTCGTTGAGGTTGCAGACGGTTATTATAATAAAAATAAATTCATTCGAATTCATTCACCTTTTCAAAAACCATTCCACAGCATTTTGGTTATAATAATAATTTAGCATGTATATAATCAAACAATTTAGTATTTTGCACAAGTAAAGTAGCTGCACTGCGTGTCCAGGTGTACGTTCGCTACAGGATTGTACAACTATCTTTGCAATGTATAAATTCAACCTCTTTAGTATTATATAGTCGCATAGCACATATTGTGTGAGTACTATGTACTAGAAAGCTGTCATCCTCTGGAAACCTACATTTGTTTTTCTATTTTTATTTGACTTGGATATGCCCTGGCGATTGAGAGTGTGTCATGCTCACTTAAATGTCTCGCTGATGGTGGCGGGTGTGTCGGGTCATTTCGTTCCCTTTAAAATGGTTGAGTGGAATGGTGGCTGATCCATGCGTCATGCTCGTGAACGGGTGCTGTCAGTTGTGACTGGTCACCTCTTAGTTGCCACGGCTTGTTTGAATTATTATATTATTTTTAAATCGTCGTTTTGGCTTTACTATGTCGACACTTATCGTGCACAACTTGCTACATCGTTCTCACATGATAATATACCAATCTCGATATGAATGATGTAACCAAAGTTTTGTAACAATATGATTTAAAAGAGTATCCATGAAGTTTCTTGCCATTCTTCTCATGAGACCAACGCTTTGGAATCGGCAACCACAGTACACTGACAGTTATTATGCCTTGTGAGTGGGACTGTAGCTTAGTTTATTAGCTTATTAAAATTTAGTATTTGTTCGACTATTCAAAAGAGCCTGTAACTGGCCAAATTGAAATAAATGATTTTGATTTGATTTGATTTGATTGACAGGAACTGATGGACGCTACCGAAAGTGCCAAATTAGTAGCTCAGTTCGTGCCTTACAAAAGAGGATAGAACCGATGTGGCATATCAACCTGTCCGTCATTATGATTTATTTTCGAAATCGCGGCCCGCTATTAATGTGGACCATACCTGGGAACCCCCTAGTTACGGGTATATTGGGGGTCAAAGTTCCAAATTTTGCACAGTTGTTTTTGTAAAAACTAGTTTTTCAAGTTGTAACTTCACTTAAATTACCTCCATGAGCCTTCTAATATTCAAAGCATCCTCTAGCACAATGCTTTAAGAGTGCTACTTTGAGTTTTACCGTAAAATGAAATTTGAGACCCCAAAAAAAAAGTCGTTTCCCAGCAAAATTTTTTGCGTAGGGGTACTTAGTTTGATGTACAGAATGCTTGGTTGACGTATGTGCGAAGGGTTGATTTACACCCTGTATAGACGAACCAAAAATGACCAGTAACACGGTACCCCAAAGTGTCACATTACCAAGATATTTGAAGGTAAAGATATACAAATGAGTACGACGACAATCACTGAATATGTTTTTGAATAGCCTTATTACGTGTTTAGGCGTTAAATTGTTTGCAAATAATAGTTACCAGGTTTATTATTATTATACGCACGAGAAAATCGCTTCGCATCGCAATGAAATGCTATGTTATGTCAAAGAATAGTTTTCTCGTGCTCCAAGTAGTATGTAATGTACCTACCCTCTTTCAATAAACAGTAATAATTATTCTCAATGGCTATAGACACGTAAAAGGTCAATATTTTATGTGGTCATTGTACACATATTATGTCGGTCGTTACCTTCAAATATCTCGATAACGTGACACTTTGTGGTACCATATTTCATGCCATTTTTTGATCGCTTAAATGTCCTATATCAATAAATACCACTTTAATCGTGTGCTGCGATTTCGAAAAAAAAAAGCTTTTGCATAGCATTTTTTATCAACTTATGTAATTATAATTATTTATATTATTATTTTAATTATTATTATATAAATATTGTATATTATTATTATTTCCTTTATTTAACTTTATACATTTAAATTATATTTTTAAATATTCCTATACAAAATAATATAAAAATCATTTAAAAATATAAAAAAACTAGCTGACCCACGCAACTTCGTATGCATCACAATAATATATATCCTCGATAGATCGACTATCCAACATACATAGTAATACTTTTTCAATTAGCTTTCTAATGTTGAAAGAATTTTCCAAGGCGTCTGAGTTTTGAGTTAAATCGTAACAAACAAAAGAGCTAATCTTTCCTATCTATAATATTTGATAGAACCTTAGATTATATTATTAAAATGAGAATTACTATAGGTGTACCTACCTATCTCTTACTGTTAAATATACAATCATCATCATCATCATCAGCCTATATTGTCCCCACTGAACGGACTCAGGCCTCCTCTCTAGGAGCGGGATGGGCTATAATCCACCACGCGGGCCCAGTGCGGAATGGTAGATGTCACAATCTTCAAATTTTTGGTTCTAAGATATACCGGTTTCCTTACGATACATTATTTACCTTCACCGTTTTGAGAGCAGTGGTGATGAAATAAATTACACAAACTGTTCGTAAGTCGGAGCCGCCACCACTGGGCCACTACCCTCACAAAACAATATACAATAACACCTTGTAAATATTATGGTGCAATAAATATTTTGAATTTGAATTACCCGGAGGCCAGAATCTCCACGTATCTACATCGGGACGCGAGGGCCGGCGGACCGCGTAATTATTTTGTCGCGCGTACATTTTTAAATTGCGATATCTTCTAAGATATTTGTTTAAACTATATAGAGTAAAAGGAACAAATATTCTATATTAAATTTCCTTTCTAACAAATATTTATTTAGATATAGATTTATACCAGGGTTAAATAAGCTTCGCAAAAAATAATTCTATTTAACCTAACATTTCGATAGTAAAAATGGTTACAGTGAGTCAATCTTAGTAGACACATATATGCTGTCGCGGACTTATTTGTAGAACTTTTAAAAAGGATCATTTCTTTCATACATGATATTTGCATAACTTAAACCATTTTCGCAGCGCACGCAACGGAAGCTCTCAATAAGGAATATCGTTTCCCGTTTTCGCAACATTTTTCATTTATGCTGCACTCCTATTGATTGTAGCGTGATGTTATATAGCCTAAAGCCTTTCTCGATAAATGGACTATCTAACACAAAAATATTTTTTCAATTCCAACCCGTATATCCTGAGATCTTAGCGTTCAAACAAACAAACTCTTCAGCTTTATAATATTAGTATAGATTAACGGAACGGGGTCTAAGCTACCGGCGGCGGCGGCGGTCAGGGCTCCAGAGAAAGAAACCTCCTAACAATACGAGCCGTGTCCAGGAGTACCGCTCTCTGAATCAAGCCCTTGATCCAGCTACCTAACGAGAGCCTCCTCCTCCTCCTCCTCCTCCTCCTCCTCCTCCTCCTCATTATTGTTATTTTTATTATCATTATTATTTTAATTTTGCATAATAAATATAACAAAAAGTCATTAAAAGTTCTGCTATTCATCGATAGATGGCAAAACTAAAAAGTATCACCGCTGTGCCGGTCGGAGTGCCGGTGTTAGGTTATTTTCGTTACGAAATTTCTGGATTCGGTCTCCACGCTCAAGGCCCGCGATAGAAACTATGCAATAGCTTAAAAACAAAATGTCGGTGAGTTGATATGCCAGCTCCTATACAAAAAAGTTCAAACCCCTGGATGATAGGACTCCATTTTCCGCACGTAGACTCTCATTCGGTCCGTTGTGAGTGGGGTAGTTCAAACCCCTTTAGTTTACGATCGAAACGCTAAGAAAAAGAAGAAGATTTATCCACCTCTGAATAACTCTTTAAATATTACTGGCATCATGTGATATATATATATTACTCGTAAAAATTAAACGTTACTACCAAGCCCACCTCTAACATTACGAGGAATAACTCCAACAGACATAACAAAGTTACTAAATAACAAAGCTTATGGTGTTCAACTTAAAGAATAGGGCGGTATAAAAACAACAGATTTCGCCAAGTTTTTGCTATAAAACAACGATTTGCATGAGAAATGAGAACAGCTGGTGGTTCGCTCCATCAGTTGCGGTATCAGGAAGACAATGTAATTAGTTAAGAAACTCGTAAAATAACAAATTATTGTTTAGATTATGAAAATGTATAGGTACTTGCATCATTTTTATTTATAAAACTAGCTTCTGCCGGCGCGGCGACTTCACTTGTGGCGTAGAAACATATTACCATGGCAATAGTGTCGCTTTCCAGCTGTAAAAAAGGGGTTGGAAGATTTTTACATAAAGCCTGACCGGCCTAACTTCCGCCATTTTATTTTTTTAAAACCAAAAAACGGATAAAAAAAAGATTATATCGTTTGCATTACACGCCATTAAATGCAAACCTCTTTTAGAAACGAAAATTACCTCCCACTCATTAATATAATTATTATTATAGCTAGCCTGTGTTGTCTCACTGCCGAGCAAAGGCCTCCCTCCATTCCTTCCAACGGTCACGATTCTGTGCAACGTCTCTCCAATTCTCAAAGAAGATATCCAGTTAGTCCTACACTACATTCAAACGATTTTGTTTATTAGCCTGCACTGTTCCAATGCTGGGCAAACGCCCCCCTCTAAGTTCCTTCACGAGCATCTGTTTGTAATATTAGCGTAATCAGACAGCTACTTTAATTGGGTAGGTACTTCGAATATATTAATTAATTAGTTACTGTAGAAAGGGGTTGTTTATTGACTGGCGATTAGTTAGATGGTAATTTTTATTAGAAGCCGTTACTTAAGGTAATATTCACAGCATCGACATTTAGTAAATGTATTTACTGGCACTCTAAAAGGTTGAACTTATGTATTTTAGTTCATTTTGTCTTCTTCTTTATCATGTGGTTAGTTACCCAGGTTATTAAACCAGGTTATGCAACCTGGTTTCATAGTTTTGATGACGCCCAAGGGTCACTGACATTAGCTTTACATACCGTCGAGATTTCTACTCAAATACTCAAACTTTATTTGCATTCCGCAATGTGTACTTAGGTGGTAAATTAAAAAATTAGATCATTATGGACCCTGTCGGGCACAGCAAAAGACAAAAATTTTAGTAGGAGAGAGGAAGCTTTACAAAGTTCAAAAAGCTATATCTAAAAAAAATCCAATAATACGATAATAGGAGTTCTTTATATACATTTAAATGTTTATAAATTATTTATATTTTGTCGATTATTAGATATTCATTTATAGCATTTTTCTGTTAAAAATTGTTTTAGTTTTCTTATAAATATGTTTAATTTTTCTTCTTTTTTTATTATTTCAGGTAGTTTGTTCTCACAATGTTTTCCTTCACTGAAGCAATTATTTTCTCTGTTTTATTCGTGTCTTCTAAAAAAAATACCAACTTTCTACTTAGTTTCCACTCACTGAACTTAACTTTATGAAAATATTACAAAAAGATTTTTATAAAATTTATTTAAATCAAAAAACTTAACTCTATTTACTAAAAAGCTCATTCATGTTAACTTTTTTTTACTGAACTACCCTCGTTATTCAGCTTAAGTAGCCTTATGAAGTAGGTCAAGTAAAGGACTGTGAAGGCTCAAAAAAGAATAAATCCGTTCATTTCACCTGGTCTGTTGTTTTCAGGACTTTGAGAGTACAGAACACTGAATATTTAAATCGCGTGATGAATTTTAATTAAAACTAAGTAAATACTGTAATATTATTACTATTAAAGTAATTTTAATAAAACAAATACTTCCAATTTTTTTATTGTTCAAACGTTTCTTTATTGAGATATAAGTAAGACTATACTAAATATATAAACTAAACTAACCTAAAAACAAACTAACTATAAAAAGGCATCGAAAAACTCCTCCTCAACGCTGTCTGCAGGTAAAGTAATTAAAGTAATTGTAATTCCTGTTTTATTTTAAATCATTCAAAGTCAAAGTCAAAATATTTTATTTCACATAGGCCTACATGGGCACTTGTAAAACGTCGACATAAAAAAGGGGCACGGTTCGGTGCATTGGTCGATTCCTAAGGAGAAGAACCGGTAAGAAACTCCAAAGGTTACTCTTTTAATCTTTTAAAATGGTTTTAAATGGTTAACAATAAGTTTAAGGTCCAGACATAATCTTGGGACACACATGAGGGCTATGCAGATTAGTGTCTGAGATGGTCTTTTGAAGAAAGCACCACACAGATTTGAGTGGACCCGTCCAGTCAGTGCAAGCATTTGTCAGTTATTGTCGAGCTCGACTTTTAACTCAAGGAGCTCAACGTCACGACGAACAATACCAAGGAAAGGACATTTGGGTAGGTCGCTTATAGTACTCAAACTGCCAGACAATCGTTAAAATTAAAGAAAGACCCACATAGTCCTCATATTCACAATATAAAAATAATAAAATATTTATCTTATTAAATAAGTCAAGTTATTAAATGTCAAAAAAAAAAACACAAAACTAAATCAAAAACAAAAAAAAAATTAAAATATTTAACAAGTAAATATTGGTCAAAAAATAATATCATACTTGAAAAAGTAAACAATGTCATTGTGTCAAAATTAATAAAATGTCAAATTGTAAAAGAAAAATAAAATATATATAAAAAAAAACAATTCAAATTGGAGCAGTTCAATCCCAAGCTTTTTTGTCCTCTATATAATCTTTAACAGCATAAAAAGCTTTCTGGCAAAGTTTACGTTTAATAAAAGATTTAAATTTATTAAGGCTTAAATTTTGAATGTGGCTTGGTAGTTTATTATAAAAGCGAATACATTGGCATCTAAATGATCCACCTATTTTCTTGAGCCTTGTTGTGGGTACAATATATTTATGTCTATTTCTTGTATTTATATTGTGAATATCACTATATTTCTTAAACAGCTTTATATTTTTGTGAGCATACAAAAGATTTTCATAAATATACTGAGAGGGAACAGTCATTACATTAATTTCCTTAAATTTTTCTCTCAGAGAGTGTCTCGGACTTAATTTATAAATAGATCTAACCGCCCGTTTTTGCAAAACAAAAATGGTCTGTATATCAGCGGCATTCCCCCACAATAGAATGCCGTACGACATTACGCTATGAAAATAACTGAAGTACACTAATCGGGCTGTCTCTACATCGGTTAAATTACGAATTTTTCTAACTGCGTATGCTGCAGAGCTCAGCTTTTTCGACAGTTTATCTATATCTATATCTATCTATGAACTTTTGTTCGATCATCATGAATCATCTACCTAGCTTTTTCCCAACTGCGTTAGGGTCGATTTCTAGTCTTATCAGATTCAGCCTATCTGACCTCCACAACCCTGTGGGTGTGTAGTCTATACGACTCTTGCTCTTGCAGTCGCAATGGCTATTTATGAATCTAAAACAAAATATGATTTAATAGTATTTATTATTAGTGTAATGAGTCTACTTACTTCCTTACCTATAAAAGGCCCGTTTGCTTGCTTATGCATGTTCTAGCAACTACCTACATCACGTGATACTCATATCTCCACCTCTTACGCCATTTGTATCCCATATAATCGTGTACATGTATGCACGTAGCATGTAATGTAGGTACATATAGACAGCGTCTTGGCAACTTTCTGTATAATATGACTATTTGCCTTGGAAGCCGTAAGGCATTAACTCTCCACTCCTGTATATTTTGCCCATAAATCTCACAAGCAGCAATTCCAGGTTTGGAAACCCTATCTTTTTAAGAGCCATTGTGTTTCGAGAATTTTCTATAAACAACCATATTTGATAAGAAGTTTAAACAGTGGATTTGCTGTCTTATAACTTGTATTCTACTTATTCATAACGATGTATGTTCTTTCTCTTACTTAGCTAACTTACTTACATGTTCCTACATCCAGTTTTGAATACAAACTTAGGCCATAAAATTACTCTTCTTGCTCTCAGAAAATCTTGCTTCCCTAATCTGAATTTCTGAAAAATAGACACATTATGTGGTGTATTTCGTGTCATATTTCAATGAAAACCAAACTTTAACACCGTCTACGCTTACTCGTAGGAAACCATCAATGTGTAAAAGCCAGTTACGTCAAATAATCCTAGCTTAAAATTAAGTTATCTCTTACAAAATATGCTTTAATTGCACTATAACAATATTACAAACAGAATACTTACAGAGGGATAAGTCTTTCTTTGGTTGAAGAATTAGCATTGCAATTCAATCCAGTCTTCTGGCCAAGGTCCCGGATGACAGCGATGCTGGAGGAGTACTTTGACGCCCAACTGCCTTATTGTCGTCGTTGTATATAATGTAAGTATTTACCTACTCTTAGTTTTAATTCCAATTAATTATTAAAATATTAAAATTTTAGACCTGTATTCACAAAATTACAAATTTTACAATCATCATCATCATCATCGCATACGCACTGAAGTTTGTACAGTATTAAGTTTTGTGGTTTCAACGATCACACAGTGGGACCACAATTCAACATTTTGCGTGCCAAATGTCAGATTAGCCATGACCTATTGAGGGGACGTGCCTTGCTGGACGCGTACACTCACGGGCCCTCATATGTATGTATAGTCATACACTTAGCCAAATTTATAAGCGGAATATAGAGTGCAACTTAGTTGTATGGTTTCTTCGCCACAACGTAATATTACAATCAAACCATACAATATATATATTTTCAAATGCATTCAGTTAAAAGTCGTTATTTTGCTGTTATAAGTTATAACTCAGCATATAATATATCCTTACATTTTGTTTATTTGTAAAGATGCAGACTAAAATAATAAAATATATCCTTATAATATATAAATAACAATAGAACACACTAATAGGTACTCATATTCTTAGACGCTTATTCAGCTCCAGCTCCACACGCTCTAGATCCGCCTCATCACACTCATTAGCAGATTTAGTTTGGTAATAAATTGATTTATTCACCTGTCAAATTAAAGGATCCGCCAATTGCGGTTAAGAATACTACATGGTGTGTATTTTGAACAGTTTTAATGACGACTGGATCGAACTTACCTGAGTAATTGTTTTATAACGGATCTTGGAATACAAGTGTTAGTACTCCACTTTAGAGCTGTCACCAGAAAACGTTCCCAGAAGACTGGCAGCTTGCTTTGTTTCGCTGAAAGGCCGTACCAATTCTACGGAAACATTGTTACAGGACGCTACGTGTGTCCATTATAGTGCACGCGACTGTACTTAACGCGCACCGTACGCTATGCCAAGTATTTAACGAGATAACTGACCGTCATTAGGCATGTATCCTATCAGGCTTATTGCTTTCTCTTAATTTATGGGGATAGTTCGTATTTTAGCGTAGGCTGAATCAGCCTATTATGTTCCCACAGCTGGGACAGAGGCCTCTCTCCTCTCTATGAGCTAGCTAGCTAGCCTATATTTGTGTCTATATTTGTTACCACGTAACCAAAATTTGGTAATAAAATATGACGGGAAGGGCAGACGAAAAAAAGACAAATTAATAATAGGTACTTATTTTCTTCTCAAATGGAGATCATATTATATGATGACTTTGTATCCTTTACAGATCTCAACGTTAGATCTTATTATAACTTCATTTAAGTATAATTCACCATTTAAAATTATTCAAAAAATTTTGGTCAGTTAACTAAAACTACTCTAACTACTAATTCACGCCTACATATTATACTAATTACTTGATAAATGACGTATAAGACCTTACCTAATTCGAAATAGTAAGGTAACAAGGGTAATAAAACTCTGCTACAATTTTAATAGCACTTTCGTGTTGGAAATGGACCTAAAATAGAACTTACAAAGTTAGAATTAAACTTTTACGTGTTGGGGTCACATCACTAATGCTTCTGGTAATCCCAAAGTAAGCTTCATATATTTGTATTCAGAAAGGTGCAACAAGTTCCTTCAAATTGGCTAGCACTTGGTTTTTCAGTAAAAATTACATTTCAGTCGAGGCTCTCAATCGGCTCAAATAAAAGAGTGAACAAATAGCAAGTTTCAGCAAACTAAAAACTATATCCGAGGCACTGTTAGCACTAGTTAATGCAGAAAAGTTTCAGCGCCTGAATTCCGGATCAAAAATCTCGCATGCAACAGCTGTCGATAGAATATTTTTCGAAAAATTTTCTTGATGCCGTTGTAGCCACATTTTTGCAAATCTTATTTTCTCATATCCGCATACCTACGTGGTCCCAGTTCAGTTATTCGGGACTATCCTTTCGTGGGATATTACAACAAAGAAAACATTATTCAAAAAATAAAAGTTTTATAGGTAAGTTAAAGTGTCCTCATTGAAAAATCCTCATTGATTATAAAGTGAAAAACAAAAGGTCGGGCTCAAGCGGCCAGGAAGCCTTAATGCTTCTTTGAAAGTTGTCGAACTAATTAAAAGTTTAACACCTCTTGTTGCCAGCGTTTCCGGCCGAATGTTCCGTGGCTCGCAAATTACCCCAACTTTTCATATCCTCACTGTTTACTTATTACGAGGTTTTATTTAACCTGATGCTTTAACGTTCATCATCGTTACTATAATGTTAGCCTCGACTGCACTGAGGGCGAGTTGCGATTCATGTCACGCGACGACGACTTGCGTTCAGCAAATGTTTCTAACATTTCACTTCGTCGGGTACTTTATGACGGCACTTCGAATTTCGCTACGTTTAGATATAACAACATTTCATCGTGGGGGCTTAGCAATCACGATGGATGGTTAAATACATGACGGCGTCGCCGTGTAAACAGCACGTGCAGCGGGCCAGGTGCGCAGCGCAAGGCGTCACCAAGGCCGCGCCACTTTCCCTACTGCTCGAGCCGGTCTTTATAAACGAGCGCTCGGCATGGAGGGGATCATTCTTGTCGCAGGCTTGGCCCAGTGCACATGCTGTAGCGCTTAGAGTTTTTAAATTATATCTGAATTATACAGTGGTTTATTTTAAATAACGTGCTATTGGAGTAAAAGTTTAGTACCGCTATATTTCGTAGTTTCATTTAAGATGTTGGACCCTCTGCCTTCATACACATCACTTCATTTCGTTTTATGACAACACTTGAAAGTTTATTGTTGACACTGAAACACGATGGTTAAGAGTTTTCATCATTATTTATCATCATTTCAGGCGCAAGTCGTCCACTACTGGATAAAAGCCTCCCCTTAGTTTCGCTATATTGACCGGTCCCAAGCAATTCGCATTCAGCGTATCCCCGCTACCCCGCCACGTAGTTGAAGAACTTTTCGACCCCATCGGCCATCAGTTCTACAAGCAATGTGCCCACCCACTGCCACTTAAGTTTGCCAATTTTTCGGACCTTGGTTTTCCTGCAAAACGAAGACGTTCGTCTTCGTTTCTGATTCGGTCACGCAAGGAAACTCCGAGCACAGTTTACATGACCGGCATTTATAGAATGCTGAAGAGCAGAGAGAAAAGGTAATTGGTTGTGCAGTTAGATTTAAGACACAATTATTTATATATTCCTATGTTTGAAATATCTGTAACAACTGTTGGTGAACCATTGATAAATAAATTGGCAAGATGGTATCATCACTCTCTGTTCATAATCAAGCCTAATCATTACCAAGAACAACATGACCTCCGGCTTTTGATCTTGTTAATTTAATTACCAATTACTAAACTTGCATAGCTCCCATTACCAAACAATAATGATTAATTTATTAATCAAGCCTATGGGTTGTTAAATAAATTACGGTTCTATTCTAAGACAGTGTAGCGTCTTAATTACTCTAGGAGTGTAAAATTATAGACAAACCGGGAGTGAAGTGAAACTATCTGTAACAGTGAACTCAATTTAGGTGATTGCATGCTCTGTTGCATCTTATTCGCTGTCAATACGGGCCCCTGCTAATTGCGCATGCAAATAGTTTAGGGTATTCGTTGTTTGTTTTTATTTATAGAGCCCAGTAGGTACTGTTATCTTCTCATTATCATCTGCCTAGCCTTTTCCTAACTATGTTGGGGTTGGCTTTCAATCTTACCGGATGCAGAATACCAGTACGTGGAGCGACTGCCTTTCCGACCTCCACAACCCAGTTAGTACTGAATAATACGATACCCTTGGTATTGTATTGAGTCTGGTTCTTCTAACCAACCTAACAGACAGTGTTGCTGGGGAGTTTTTTCCGCCACTTCTTCTTTCCAGCTAAAACACTAGGAAGTGTCGAAGGGGGGTGTTTTGGGGGACTGTCTCTTGTAAATAAGTAACGTAAAGTAAATTTTGACGTTCGAAAAGTGCTGATTATCAGCCTAGTTTGAATAAATGATTTTTGATTTTGATTTTTTTGAAGACTGGTCAGACCTTCGGGCCGAATACCAGTAACAGTAGATACTGTTATCTGTAATAATATAATAAAGAGGTAAATTTTGTACGTAAGATATATTTTTTTGTATAACACACGTGTAGGGGTAATATTCGGATCTTCTGATCCGATTCCGAAAACTCTTTAACTAACGAGAGGCTACATTCTCTCCGAGTGACATAGACTATTTAAAACATTCCCGTAGGTTAATTTCTGTTAGTATTTTATAAAATAAAAACACTGCAGTACATTAAAAAAACTATAAATATCCTTCCTGAACGAGATCAAACAAAAAGTGTTGAATTACAAAGTTCATGAAACCGTTTCTGTGTTAAATTGATGAGCAGATTTTTTTTACGAAACTGAGTTATTTTAACCTGGTTCTAGGGGTTTCCTTTATATTGGTAAGCAAAATGGAGCTCACATAGATACAAAAACGCTAAATAACGTTGATTAATTCAAGTCAAAAAGATTATATCTTACAAAATTGCTATTTTGAAGAACTCTTCCTACTTAAAATAAACGAAGTTGACTAGAGATCCTCCTTTTACGGATTTCAATTATGGTGAAGCATTTCAAATGTTTAATTTAATGAATGGCGAGTTATTACTCTTCGCGAGCCGAGAATGATTTTAAAGAGGTTTTATTCAGAGATTCTCATTTTACTACAGGTTTTCTACGTTTATTTTTATGGAAAATGTGAATGAATCATGATTCATGGTTCGTCCATGCGACCGCGCCTACAAGTCATTCAATGCGAGTTGCAGCCACAACAACAGAACTTCACGCTTTTAATCTCCGAAGGGTTAGCCAGCGCTCAGTCGACATTAAGCCAGTGATGATAAAGTCGCATGTAATAGGGGGCGAACCATTTGCCATCAACTGGGCACAAATCCAGACTCCATGGCTGCTGCGAAGAAATCTATACTGTAGATTTCTTGGCATAATAATATAATATTATAAAGAAGAAAGATTTGTTTGTTTGTTTGTAACGAATAGGCTCCGAAACTACTGGACCGGTTTGAAAAATTCTTTCACCGTTGGGAAGCTATCCCCGGGTGACATAGGACTTTTTATTCCTGTATTACCTCGGGAACGGGAACTACGCGGGTGAGACCGCGTGACATCCGCTAGTTTCTGATAAAGAAACTCAATAACATTTGTTCTCGAACTGGGATTCCAACCATGCTCAGCAGTCACGCTTGAACATTGAGACAGTCATATTCAGACAGGCAGGCAGGTATATTTACTTATATGTTTTATTTACAGTCACAATCGTATACTGGAACTGAAACCATTAATCATTATACCTTAATTACTAAAGAGAACCACACAAAGCACACAATGTTTACTCCCCTAATAAATAAATAATAACATCAAAACTCGTTTGTCAGTTTGATAGGCACATTGTGCTAAACACATTCCGAGTAAATTACAGAGCATCCAATTTGACATCACAGGGTGACAATGTGCGCGGTTGGTAATTTCAGGATGACTTTGCACATAGTAATTACCGTTCTGTAAAGGCGGGTTTAGGCTATACAAACATCCGTCTAAATCCGTCAAAGGGCTAAGAAGGAACATGGGTGGTTTTTAGTCAGTAGAAGTCTCACACACCCTACCGACTCTGCCCAGAGCGGGACGAGTCATTTGGTGATTTCCCACCCTCAGAAAAAAAGGCTATACAAACATAGAGTACCATAAAGCTAGAATGGATTCATAGAAAATGGTTCCAATGAAGAGCAGTAGACTGCAAAATGAGTACTATATGACGTAATCATTTCGAGGAGGTCGAGGAGCTCGTGGCTTAATAAGAACTGCCACTCGGGTCGATCTTTAGGTTAAGCTGCGCTTGCCTAGGTCGTTCTGTGGATGGGTGACCGCCCATTACATACCGAGTTTCCTCCGTGCTTCGGAAAGCACGTTAAGCTGTTGGTCCCGGGTGCCATTTATAGATCTTTGGCAGTCGTTACGGATAGTCAGTGACCTGAAAGTCTGACATCCAGTCTTACCAAAGGGTATCGTATTACCTAGTATCAACTGGGTTGTGGAGGTCAGATATGCAGTCGCTCCATGTAAAATACTGGTATTCAGCTGCATCTGGTGAGACTGGAAGCCGACCCCAATATAGTTGGGAAAAGGCTAGGCAGATGATGATGATGACGTAATCATTTCATAGGAAATCCTGTTCAGTTAGTCTTGAATAGTCTATTGCTGCGTCCTAATGGGCAACGGTAGTACGATCGATGCGTTCATCGTCGTGCGATGAAAATGAATGTTCAAGTGGTGTCCTAACTGGCAACGATCGATCGTATGACCGAACGATGCGTTCTCTCTCGTCTCGACTAGCCTGTGCCATACCCCGCCCCCCACGTTCTGCTCGCACGATAACGCGTGACCAATCAGAAGCGATTGGTAGTTTTGATTGAACGATCGCACGATCGTACGATCGTTTTTAGCATTTTATTATGATCGCACGACCACTCGCCAGCTCTATTAGGACACACTGAAGAAACTAGTGTGTTAAATCTCGTCGTACGACGGGAACGCATCGTTTGATCGTACGACCGTTGCCAATTAGGACGCCGCCTATTACTATCCTGAATTTCTAAGAAATTCTGTAGAGTGTATATCGATATGTTATGTAGCCGACACCGAACACACCTCTGCCTATGCATATGTTAATAGTACACCCACATTTCGCCAGTTATGTTTAAGTCTTTTATGTAATAGGGGATACATTGGGACAAGCCCGCCACACTATTCCGGAACCACTGTAACTCCTGTAAGCCAGAATCAACAGTGGCGACCACAAGAAAAGCGCCGAGACAATAGGGTACTTTCAGTAAAGTTTTTGAGAAATTAATTTTAGACCAATTGCAAAGATTTTTTAATAAACATAAATTATTACACAATAAACAGTTCGGTTTTACGAAGGGTCGCTCAACTACCGACGCCGGTGTCGAACTTTTAGGACATATTTATAATGCATGGGAAGATAAATGAGATGCTTTGGGCTTTTTTGCGATTTATCCAAAGCATTTGATTGCGTCCTTCATCAAACCTTAATCAGGAAACTCCGCCACTACGGAATACGAAACAGCGCTCTGGATCTTCTTATCTCATACCTCAGTAATAGGATCCAAAGCGTTGACGTCAACGGGAAAAGATGCTCGATTCTTGACCCTTTTTTGTTTCTTATTTATATTAATGATTTGCCTCACCTCATAAAGGATATCCACGATATCGTCTTATTTGCGGATGACATTTCGCTTTTATTTAAACTTAAACGACAACAGGTAGTTGTTGACGATGTAAAGAGCTCGATTTTGAAAGTGGTGCAGTGGTGGATTAACGCTAATAATTTGCTTCTTAATGAGAAAAAAACCAAATGCATTAGGTTTACACTACCTCACGTTAGGCAGGTGAAAACTCGTGTGTTGGTAAAGGGCGAGGAGCTGAATCCTGAAGATAGCATGGTGTTCTTGGGCTAAACTTGAGACGCTAAGCTTCAGTGGGGGATAAATTGTCGAAAAAGCTGAGCTCGGCAGCATACGCAGTTAGAAAAATTCGTAATTGAACCGATGTAGAGACAGCCCGTTTTGTGTACTTCAGTTATTTTCATAGCGTAAAGTCGTACGGCATTCTATTGTGGGGGAATGCCACTGATATTCAGATCATTTTTGTTTTGCAAAAACGGGCGGTTGGATCAATTTATAAATTGAGTCCGAGACACTCTCTCAGAGAAAAATTTAAGAAATTTAATGTAATGACTGTTCCTTCTCAGTATATTTATGAAAATCTTTTGTATACTCACAAAAATATAAAGCTGTTTAAGAAATATAGTCATATTCACAATATAAATACGAGAAATAGACATAAATATATTGTACCCACAACAAGGCTTAAGAAAATAGGTGAATCATTTAGATGCCAATGTATTTGCTTTTATAATAAACTACCAAGCCACATTCAAAATTTAAGCCTTAATAAATTCAAATCCTTTATAAAACGTAAACTTTGCCAAAAAGGATTTTATACTGTTAAAGATTATATAGAGGACAAAAAAGCTTGGGATTGAACTGCTCCAGTTTGAATTGACTTTATACATATTCATTTTATTTTTTCAATTTGACATTTTATGATTTTTTTATACACTGACAGTGTTTACTTTTACTTTTTTTATATTTTATTTTATATTTATTCTTTTTGTATGTGTGTTTTTTTTGACATTTTATAATGTAAAATGATTATTTAGTATGATAAATATAAAAAAAAATATATTGTGAATGTGAGGTCCATGTGGGTATTTTTTAAATTTTAACGATTGTCTGGCAGTCTGAGTACTATAAGTGAGCCACATAAATGTCCTTTCTTTGGTATTGTTCGTCGTGACGTTGAGCTCCTTGAGTTATAAGTCGAGCTCCACGATAACTGACAAATGCTTGCACTGACTGGACGGGTCCACTCAAATCTGTGTGGTGCTTTTTTCAAAAGACCCTCTCAGACATTGCTTGCTCTCAGCATGGTCTTCATGTGTGTATTTTACCTTATTGTTAACCCAAATGATTTTATAAGATTAAAAGAGTAACCTTTGGAGTTTATTGCCGGTTCTTTTCCTTAGGAATCGACCAATGCACCGAACCGTGCCCCTTTTTACCGACGTTTTATAAGTGCCCATGTAGGCCAATGTGAAATAAAAATATTTTGATTTTTGATTTTGTTATTTCACCAAAAAAATCGAATTATTATCGAAAAATATTGGATACGTGTTTTTTGTTTTATCAAATTAATATAAATTTACGAAAATAAAAGTGAAAATGTACTAACCTTGTCACACGACTTGACACGCCTTTCAAAGCACAGTACTGTCTTTATGTTTTGTTTACGTGAAAAAATAAAAAATTATGTGTACATTATTTTTCGAAAATCTATCTGACGGACTAATTAGATTTTTTTTTGTGAAATACTCTATCAAGCCCGTCGAAGTCCTAGAGAAACGATTTCACTGTCTTGGATCCTGCAACGAAATTAATCAGAAAAGAAGACTCCGCTACTCAGAAATTCGTGATCCAAAATTCCAATAACACTTTGCCCGACCCGGCAATCGAACCTAAGAACTCATGCTCAGCAGTCACGCTTACAACCACTACACCAACGAATCAGTCACTTTATCATAATTATCATCATTTCAGCCGAAAGACGTCCACTGCTGGACATAGGCCTCCCCTAAGTGTCGCCACATTGACCGGTCCCGTGCGTCTCACATCCAGCGGATCCCCACAACCTTCACCAGGTCATCGGTCCACCTAGTGGGAGGTCTTCCGGTTCGCGGTCGCCACTCCAGAACTTTCCGGCCCCATCGGCCATTCGTTCTGCGATCAATGTGCCCTGCCCACTGCCACTTAAGTTTGGCAATTCTTCTGCCTATGTCGGTAACCTTGCGGATGTCCTCATTTCTGATTCGATCACGCAAGGATAACTTATTTTATTTCATTACATTATTTTATTGCTTCAAGATGACTGTTTTAAGATGTAACATCTACATAGACAGAAAACCATGTGTGTGCTTCCTTTAGTAAACATAAGTTTACCAAAATACATAACGACTGACTCCGGAACCATGATAACAATGATTACCTTCCACCTATAATATAACATCTCACTGTTCCCCTTACATTATACACTGAGCAATAAATCACATTCTCTCACTTTGTTAGTTTGGTTTAAACACACCTTTACATTTTACTATTTTCCGGGCGCGAGATTATTTAATGGAAAACTTGGTGAAGGATTTAACAGGAGTCTGGAGTGAAGTGACACTTGTGTTGAGTTGTGAAAGTGTCCTACAATTTCAAGCACTGCCTTTTCTGGATAGTTAGAACGTGATGTTTTTACACTTGAGCTATTAGTCAACGAATCTGATTTTGCTATAAAGAATTCATGTGACACCGGGTACAAATTGCTATTTTACTATCGTACTAGCACAGACCCGTGACCTTAGTGCGTGTGAAATCATTATAAAAATAGAACTAAAGTTGAGATAATAACACAATTGACTAAAACGAACTAAATTAATAGAGCGGTAATTGTTATTTTTCTTGGGGATAGTACTTTTATCAGGATGAAACAACGGGGTTTTTTTTGGAGTTTCTAGACACCAGACAACTTATAGGTATGCTAAATTTCAGAGTGATTGGTTCAGTCGTTTAGGCGTGAATAGGTAACACACAAACTGACTTTAGACTGATGGTGTAAACAGACATCCTGAACCTACATTACATGTTTGTATGTATTCTAAACTTCAAGTAAGTATACTTCATGCCTAGAATTCTAGAAAGGTTGGGCAAAACAAATTAGGACAAGCCCGCCACATTATTCCCAAACCACTGTAACTCCTGAAACCCAGAATCAACAGTGGCGACCACAAGAAATGCGCCGAGACAATGAAGCTCGACGAAGTCCCAGAGAAACGATTTAACTGTCTTGGATCCCGCAACGAAATTAATCAGAAAAGAATAGCGGAGGAGTAGGAAAGTTGGGCAAAACTGTACTTCCATTCTGTAAATTAATCGGAGTCAGCTTGAGTCGAATTCAAGCTAATACCTATCAGTATTTGATTCGCAATTAAACCAAAAGTATTAATAGACACTCCCTAAATAAATAACCTTTTTACCGGCCGCTCCTTAAAAATACTCCTGCCCAACAAAGTTGAACCCCAAAAGCGTGGCTTCCTATCTATATTTAGCGCTTTAGGTCGATTCAGTACATCTATCGGCGTCGCACCTACAACGGTTGTCACTCCATCATTAGAGCGAATAGCGTTCTGCTAGTGACGTCATTTAACGAGACGTGTACTACGTCAAATTAATTAATTGACTCCACTAAGATGATCGATTTGATTGCTATTGTGTCTGTCCGGTTTTAAGTACATGTATTAATAAATAGAGTACAATAAAAAAATATACGGGTAATTGCAGTTAATTTTACAGTTCATCGTTTAAACACTATTTCGTTGGTCTAGTGGTCGCAAATGCGACTGGTATGCTTGGGATCCTGGGTTTGTTTCTCAGGTCGGTCAAATGTTATTGGGTTTTTTCATCAGGAATTTCTTACTTCTCAGTAGATGCTGGGTTTGTGTCCGCTGGATGGCAATAGGGTCGCCCTCTATTATATTGGATGTAAACATAGCTGACGAATTGTGAGACAAATAAATAATTAACGGGTACACCTCTGCATTACTCTTCGGGAATTTCAGACGTGATGTTATGTTATAAAAAAAATCTCACGTTAGATAAAAAACCTAACGTATATTTTAATCCAGAAAACTTTACACGACACACGACTCTGGTAAAACTCTGCACAACAATTACATAGGCTTGACTCGAGGGAAATCTCGAATCATAATAATTCATAGAGTTGCCTAAGCAAGGATACCTCTTACCCTTTTCAGGTCAGGCACCCCTGGCCGTGGGTGGAGGGACTGGCGGGACACACGACTCACTTTGACAATGTTCTGACGCGCCGCATAGCGCAGCTGCGTACAATCTTCATCAATTTAATCACGAGACCGAACGTGGACTGTTTTGATTAATTACGTTCCATTCGGCGGTAGACATATGGATCCGACTAGTTTGCGCAATACGAGACAATGCCGCATTCTATACAATATGGACATTGAACGTTTATGGGACATCGCCTTTCCTGTTTTAGTAAACTAAAGGATAGTTGGACTGTGACCTAGATAATCGAATAATAAATGCATTACGACTTCGTGGTCTTGGATTTCCAATCGTAGATAAAGAAATTCGATTTAAGTTTTGCCTTAAAAGTTGTGACACTAGTTGGTAAGTTTACTTTATTTCAGTGCTTAAGAAAAAGCTTTGAGGATTATAATGTAATATCACGCCTGTAATCCCAAAGGTTTAGACAGAGCCGACCGACCGTGACCGTGGCGTCACCTTGGGCCCTATTAGAATACCAGCACTGTGACATTTGTCATAATGTTACAGCACCATGCTGAGATAGTGGAATTTTGGCTTCCTACGGGACAAATTTTAAGTTAAACTAAGTATGTCATAATTTCAAGTGCTTCTCTTATGTTTTAAGCTTTTAATTTTTTGTCAATTGTCCTGTGTGAAACCCATAAATACTTTGTCTTTCTTTCTTTCAGAGGTACCCACGCCACAACATGAGTACACCCACAGTAGGGTATTCCACCAAAAACATCTAATTACCTAGTCTGTTAGATTTTCGAAAAATTATGGATACGTGTTTTTTGATTAATCAAACTAATAAAAATTGACGAAAGTAAAACGTGTCAAAAATTTGTGGGTAAAAAAGTACTAACCTTGTGACTTGTAACGTCACACGACTTGACACGACTTTTAGAAGCACTGTATCGTCTTCAAGTTTTGTTTACTTGAAAAAAGAAAAAATACGTGTCTATTATTTTTTGGAAATCTATCTGACGGACTGATTAGATTTTTTGGTGAAATACCTATTCGCCAGTTATAACTTTTTTTTAAATATTTTACTTTAACACTTTGTCGGCGTAGCTTATTTATATATTCATGCCAAATTACAGCTTTCTGGTACTAAGAGTCTTTGAGATATATATAGTGCGGACGGACTGACGGACGGACAGGCAGACGGACATGGCGAAACTACGGACTACGGAACCCTTAAAAACTACACAGGACATCATGGTTTCAACAGTATAATGAAGGTACAGGCTGTTCAGGTTTCTTTGAGGGACGAAAAAGGAAGTCATATTCCCATTAGTGAGGTATCAACGCTAGTGTTGTGTGAGGCTGTGGAAGTTTCTTTAAAAATTAAGGTGTACATAGGCTAGCTACACGATATCAAGCTTTATTAAGTTTCAACCACACCAATGTGAATTTTAGCACGAGAAAACGTTTTATTTATTTTTTATAATCCCAGTGGAGGAAAGAATGTGAAAAATAAGTTAGTAACTCAGGAGATAGGACCGTTTGTAACTTGTTAACGTGATAAAATGTGTTTATTTTTTCATGTCTAGTTATTTATGAACATTCTTTCATAAGCAGAATTGGGGGAAACTTAGTTTTTATCTTAGTTTAGGTCACCTGTCTGTTTCGAATGCGAGTGTTTGGATGAATAAAAAAAAGAAAAATATATGAATATTTTTTACTCAATGACGCCAGAACGCTTAGTACGGATCTAGTTGAAAGACTTAAAAAAAATAGATGATATATCCTAGATGGCGCAAAGGCTTCTTTTAGCTGTTTTTCTTACACGTACACGTCGAACCACGAGTCGAGGGCAACAGCTAGTACCTTAATACATATAAGCTGTTTCTAACTTTTGAAAAAAAAACGTAATTATGGTTTTCAAGATGTAAGTGCACGTGAACTGCCTTGTAATGTCTAATGTAACCTGTATCATGTCGAAAAATGATCTCAAGAATCTGTCTACTTGTATGTACCTACTTTACGAAAGTCAAGACTTTGAGCGCAGGTTAACCTTTGAGATATCCTCAAAAACAAATTACAGAAACATATTTCAGCATCATCAGCCTATAATGTTCCTACTATAGAGACTTAAGCTTCCTCTCTGGGAGAGGGATGGGCTTTTATCCACCACGCGGGCAAAGTGCGGGTTGGTAGATGTCACATGGCTTCGAATTTTTGGTTTCCTCACGATGTTTTCATTCACCGTTATGAAAGCAGCGGTGATGAAATAACTTACACAAAGTAATGCGCCTGCCTGGTTTGAAAGCTGCTCTAAAAAAACTTATTTACCAAACGGTAAAGACACCAGCCCATCAACCTGCCCTAAAAAAATGCCAATCAACCTTGAACCTGACACATTGATAAAGATCAAAAGAAAATCTATTAAAAAACATTGACAAATTGTATTAGCTTGATTTTCTGTCGTCTGTACAACACAAGGAGCTAGCAAAAACCATGTTAGCTCATTCAACCGAATATAGCACAGATAAGATAATAAAGTCAATACAAAACAACAATATCTCCTTTTAATTTATTATACCACTAGCTGAAGAAGTAGAAAAGATTTTGGAAACAAAATTATCCCGGCTTTTGAAATAATTAAACACAGTCCACAATATCAGGCAGTTAAAATATTTAATAAATTGCCGCTTGAATTGAAAAGCATTTTGTATACTGGCTCATTTGCGGCAAAACTCAAAGCATTCCTGTTGGATAGATGTTTGTACACGTTAGAAGAGTTGTAATAATATTAATGTGTAATTTTGTTGTGTTTACTTGGTTTTATATTTATTATTGTTTTCGTTGAAATTGCTATTAATTTATTGATATAGTAAGGTTTTATATTCTAATGTTCATGATGTTTTACTAATTTTATTATAACCATGATCTCTTTTACTTTTAATCTTGTATGTATAATTTCAAATGTAATGAAAATTGCTACTGAATAAATATTGAATTGAATTGAATTGAACCCGGCATGCTCTGCAATGCCCTTTTTTCTACCTACTACCTGCCTATTACCTACCTACTACCTGCCTACTACCTACCTACTACTTGCCTACTACCTGCCTACTACCTGCCTGCTACCTGCCTACTACCTGCCTACTACCTGCCTACTACCTGCCTACTACCTGCCTACTACCTGCCTACTACCTGCCTACTACCTGCCTACTACCTGCCTACTACCTGCCTACTACCTACTACGGCTACTACCTAACCAAAAAAAACCACTGCGATCATTTTTTGGTTCTAGACCATACCTGGGAACCCCTTAGTTACGGAGATATTGGGGGTCAAAGTTCCAAATTTTGCACAGCTGTTTTTGTAAATACTACTTTTTCAGGTTTACTTAAATTACCTCCATGACCCGTTTACTGTTCAAAGCATCCACTAGCACAAAGTTTGAATAGTGCTACATTGAGTTTTACCGTAAAATGTGATTCTTGACCCCAAAAAAAAAAGTCGTTCCCAGCAAAAAAATTTACTACTATTTACTTTAAAATGCTTGGTTGACGTATGTGTAAAGGGTCCGTTTACACCCTGTATAGATGAAAAGTTACAAAAAACCTTGTAACTATCAGTGGCTTGACACAAAAACATACAAAGTACGTGTAAGTAGAGAACAGCAACTTGCAGTTAATGTTAATACGGTTAACGCTGCCTTATCTATATAACATTAAATTCAATGTCAGACGTAATAGCCCAGTAACCTAATGAGCATGTAGTAAAACATAACATCACGCCTGTAATTACCGAAGAGTTTGGCAGAGATGTACTTATTAGTACACCCACATTTCGCAAGAAATTTTTATGTTTAAATTAATAGGGGGTGACCCTATTGCCATCAATCGGACACAAATCCCGACTCTGAGGCTGCTACTGAAAAAATTGTTATGAATAAACCCAATAAAACTTGGCCCCACGTGAGAATCTATATAATTATGTTTAAAAAGTTACCGAAACTTTTAAAAAAAATCTAAAAATTAGCCCTTCCTTCCGAAAGGGAGTGTCAGACTTCTACTGACTAAAACCACCCATGTTCCTTCTTAGCCCTTTATGTCGAGGCCGCGGTATCTCTTACAACATCCCGCAGCCAAAACCCGTACATTTAAATTACGTGTTAAGTGCCTAGTTTTTCTTTTTAATAAATTCTGCATCTCAGTCAAGATAAAGGTCTTCTAGTTATAATTTTATGTACCTGTTGCAATGGTTAATTTCGCCAGAACCAGCTACACAGTTGCAGAGCACTTTTTGGCAATATTTTGCCATTATGAACAATTAAAATCGGACATTTTTCTTCACATTCTCAAACTCTCTCACGTAAAATATAAGAACAAAGAACAGTTTACTCTTCAAAACTCCCCAGATACAAGATACCATGTAAGTAAACGTTTCCAAATCTGTTCCGTCGGATACGAGTCGGATGTGAACTGGATGCCTAATTATAATAACGTGTTGCGTCATCAGGGAATTCGGAATGTAACCCTAAACACGTAGGTTCGTAATGTTAAGTGAGATGTGATGGCATTGTTTTGTCTACAACTTAATGACAGTTCGTAGTGCACGGTTTTGCTCTTATGTGGTACATTATTTATTGGATAGCTCATGTATGTTTTGATCACGGTAGCACTATTTAACAGTGAGTTTTATATGCTCAATGGTCGCAATCACGACTGCAAAACATGAGGTCGAGAGTTCGATTCCCGATACCCAGGTGAACTGGTATTTGGTTTTTCCATTATGAATTATTTAATAACAGCCACGGAGACTTAAATATTAGGTACACCTCTACCTAACCCTTCGAGAATACAGATGTGATGTTATATTATGGTTTAAAAGTGCCTGATGTATGCTTTTGGCTTAAATGAACTCCAATAACAGGAAACTTAAATTTAATACAGATACTGTATTTTTCTTCAAACAACAGAGCAATTTCATCGGTCGCAAGAAATACATATATTGAAGACTTGAACAAATTAATAGATCGGACCACCTGTTACTTCCTCCTTGTACTACCGAGGCACGTACCAAAAGGTTCCAAATGCTAGCCTAGCATTTATCACGCCAACTGACAGAAGAATACATTTCCATTACCTATTCTGAAAGAAAAATGACTACGACGCTGCATTCACTCACAACTATTAGTCTTCACTCTTCATTTAGTTTGTTTGGACGTGCAGTTACCATGTGTGCAGCCTATTCCTGTAACAAACAGCTAATTCATCCCATTCGCAGCCCTCGTCAGGCGAGACGATTGCTACAAAAACCAATTTCTACCCTTTGTTTTCTCATGGTGTTGCAGTTTTTCCTCGACGTCCGGCGTCCGCTTCAATTAGTTCCCAACGTACACACCGCATATCCATCAAAGAGTTCCGCAAATAACGATTGCAAATACACAAATCATTTTTTTTTCCAGACCAGCCAGCAACCTTTATCGATACACAACTCGAGGGCAATATTTAGGTAAATGAAAAATGAAAACAACTTTACTCGGACATGAATACATCATAAATAAATTCTTTTAACGATACAGTTTTATATAATGGTCGGTTTTTTTACCAAAATCCGAAACTACATACATTATTTCATATTTATGATGTTTTATTAGAAATAAGAAAAATATGCCAAAGAGCTACGTGATTGTTTTTATCTAAAACCTTTTATAGTACTGTATAAATATCTTGTGTCATGCATGATCAACAAGATTAAACCACCACTACAAATTCTTACCATTCCGAAGGGCTAAAAGAAAATGTAACTATCGGCGGGGTCTTTATTTTTTTAGCCTTTCGGTCACGATCTCCTCTCAATAATGTAACAGTGAAAGCATGGTAATGCCCTCGGAATGAGTCAGCTGCTGCCCGCTCTACCAGACCGACTAAAGGCGATCCATCAAGCTGTCTGTTTGACGAGATGACCCATTTTGCTTGGTCGACGACCGTCACTTTACGCGAATTGGAACAAGGTCTAAGTCGAATCATGATACGGATCAAATCTAATTGATTTTATTTGATATAGCTTTTTATCCCAAGGGTAGAGGAACCCATCAATATTTCAGAAACCTTAAAACAGAAAACTACAACAATAACCTAGAAATTTACGAGTTCGAACCGTGAAATAAATTCAAATATCCACGACATTAGGCGAATTCACATAGCAGGAAATATCATTTATAAACGTAGGCAACATGCGAGGCGTCGGCAACAAAAACTTCGTAAAAGCAAACGCAAAATATTTTTCCCAACTTTGCGCGAACACGTAGCTTAAAGGACATTAACAGTTATGCAAATGTCGAATCCGCTTAACGAAATTTTGGTAAGGCGATTTTGCATTAACCTTAAAACAGACACTCTAGGGAAGATGTGGTTTTACACCTTCCTTATACATATGTGGGTACGTAAAACCTATGTACCAACCGTCATAGAGAAAATTACATAAGATGTTTACTTTAGATACCACTCTTCATTTCGTTATCTTTTTCATAAATTGGCTTAGAGATTCTGAAAAAAAGAGATGTCGAGATTTAAAATAAGGAATTCAAGACAGCAGAGGGTCTTTTGGACCGCGCCCGGAATACAAATGAACAAATATAAAGTAGAATATCTTGGGGACTTCTGGAAATGGACTTTGAAATGTTGACACATTTTTTGTATTTATTTAAACACTACACTTGTTACAGAACAACTGAATGATACACAAATACCGGGGGATGTGTTACTTAACTATTGTCTGTGAAAAAGGTCCTTACTTTGCTTGAAATAGGTTTCTAACCATGTAATTTTATCAAACATAACTTGACATCACGCCTGTAATTCCCGAAGGGGTGTGCCTAAGCGAACACCCACATTATCGCCAGTGATGTTAAAGTCCTATGCTACAGGGGGTGAACTAATAGGGTATTTCACCAAAAAAATATAATTAGTCCATCTGTTAGATAATCGATAAATATTGGAAACGTGTTTTTTTTTTTATCAAATTAATAAAAAATTACGAAAATAATACGTTTCAAAGATGGTGAGCTTGTGACGTCACTTTGTGGGTAACAAAATACTAACCTTGTGACGTCGACTTTTTGAAGCGCTGTATCGTCTTCGTCTTATGTTTACGTGAAAAAAAAAATATGTGTCCATAATTTTTTGAAAATCTATCTGACAGGCTAATCAGATTTTTTTTGGTGAAATATCCTATTGTCTTCAACTGGATAAAATTCGAACTCCGTGGCTGCTATACTGCGAAATTATTTATGGTAAATCCCATTAACACTTTGCCCGAACTGGAAATCGCACTCAGGATCTTATACACAGCACTCACGCTTGCGACCACTACACCAATTAGGTAATGTTATGTCATCTTGATAAAGTAGGTATAAAAGACTGCTCGATGTCTTTATAGCTTCATCTGGATATGGGTTACTAGCTTGTGCCAGCGGTTCGATAATTGTCCCACGGGATCATACTGCCGGGCTAAGAAATATTCTAAGTGTCAATCCAGGTTATAAACTATCTGTGTTCTAAATTTCATCCACATCCGTTCAGTAGGTTTTGCGTGAAAGAGTAACAATATCCATGAATCCATTCATTCACAGATACATCTTCACTCTTAATATTAAAATCTTAATGTAATATTAAAATACTTTCTATAAAGTAGCGTCATGCGATCTAGGAAGATATCCACTAAGTAATACTTAACTGACATGTTAATCTTCTGCCATACAAAGTGTGATGATTAAGTCATCAGGTTCTTTAAGAACACATTGGCGTGTGAATTTCATGGGGAACTTGCGTTAGTTATCTATCACCCTGAGAACTCATGACCCACATTCCTCCCTATGGTCTCAAAGGAATATTGTGCCCTTTTCGATCCTGATCAAGTAAATTGACGGATAAAAAATATAGAGGCTCTTTTCCTATGATAATCCGATACGAACGTGTTTACAATCTCTGATACAGTTTTATAGGCCTATCAAAAATAAGTCTACGTGCGTTATCTTACCATTTTTATGTGCCTAGCTCATTGTAAAACAGATGGTTGTAAGGCCATTAAAATGATTACCATTCTTTAGACAATATCTATAAAGTTTTAGATTGAAATTGTGAACGGTTATAAAAAATGTTTCAGGTTACTTTTAAACCAACTATAAGTAAACTGTCTAATATAAAACTTTCAAACCCTTCGTGGGTTACCAATCGAGACAATTATCACGATCACTATACAGGGTGTAAATTGACCCTTCACACATTCGTCAACCAAGCATTCTGTACATCAAACTAAGTACCCCTACGCAAAAATTTATGCTGAGAGACGACTTTTTTTTTGTGGTCAAAAATCACATTTTACGGTAAAACTCAATGTAGCCCTCTTAAAACATTGTGCTAGTGAATACTTTGAATAGTAAAAGGGTCATGGAGGTAATTTAAGTAAAGTTTTAACCTAAAATACTAGTATTTACAAAAACAGCTGAGCAAAATTTGGAACTTTGACCCCCAATATCTCCGTAACTAGGGGGTTACCAGGTATGGTCTAGAACAATAAAATGATCGCAGTGGTGGGGAAAACAAGTGCCCTTCGTTTGCGTTAAGTGTACTTTTACACCCTTTATGCATAGTGAACGTATTATTATATTAATCATCATCTGCCTAGCCTATGTCTTGCTGAACTGCCTATCTGACCTCCAAAACCCAGTTAGTACTGAGTGTTACGGCACCCCTTGATAAGACTAGCTGTTGTCTGACTTTTGGATCACTGACTGACAAACACTGACAAATGGAATCACTGACTGTAATAAATGACTGTCAAAGATCTACAAATGCCAGCCGGGACCAATGGCTTAACGTACTTTCCGAGGCAGGGAGGAAACTTGAAATGTAATGATGGTTTCCTACCCACAGACCGACCTTGGCAAGCGTGGCTTAACCTTAACGATCGACCCGAAGAGCTCGTCCCTCCTATTAATGAACGCTGTGCCTACATTATTTTCCAATATGAGAGAATACCTATGTGAATACAGCAAAATTCCCTAACAAACCAAACCAAACCAAACCATGAAAGAATTTACCCGGTCAACACAACACAAACACAATACAAAAGATGAAACAACCTATTTACGCAGTGAAAATTCTATAGTACAAGCCATTTCCCATAATCGGTTTGACGACAAAATAAGAAGTTTCAGTAATGTTTCCGAAGCTTGATTGATGACAGCCATAATTCAATTGAGCACCTAATGCGGGGGTGCGTGCCGTAACGTAGTAGGGACGTAGTTACTACGTCAGATACAGAGTAATGGTACAAACTTCCAACTCTACTATCAATGGAAATGATTTAGTTGCCCTCTATATAAAAAACACGCTTTAAGCTTTCACGGTTTCTAACTAAAACATAAACACAGTCGTTTACGGGATTTTTGTGTGATTATCTTTTATTATCATTTTTAACGCGAGCTCATTATAAAGGATAATCAAGAAAGATATCCTGTAAGTGACAGTATTAGTTTTGACTCATTATCAGTCTATAGTGTTCCTACTGCAGGGACTCAGGTCTCCTCTCTAAGAGAGGGATGGGTTATTATAATCCACCACGCGGGCCTAGTGCGGGTTGGTAGATGTCACATGTCTTCGAATTTTTTGGTTCTAAGACACGTCGGTATCCACACGATGTTTTCCTTCACCGTTTTGAGAGCAGCGGTGAGGAAATAAATTACAGAAAGTAATGCGCCTGCTAGGGTTCGAACCCACGACTTACTGTTCGTAAGTTGGACCGCCACCACTGAGCCACCGCTGACGATTACGGGATGTTTTGACTGCATTTACATAATTATCCAATAAGTTATATAAAAAAAAACATGTTTTCCGGAACGATTCATCTAGATTTAAAACTGAAATTTGTAGTTAGATTCTTAAGCTCGTTTGGTTTATTCTTATAAAAAGTTGAATTAGCCCGTAGACACTTATTACTTCTCTGGCTTTATTTCTTTTGGGAACCAAGGTAGATAATCAATTACTTCACCTTCTAATTAAAAGAAATAACGATGCTAATTAAATTGTAGTCTGCCGCAAAGAAAACAAAACGTAAAACCAAGAGAGCGGAGCCGCAGGCTTAGGGTAGACTTTTATTGAGAATTGTTTTGCCAGTTAATGTACTATTACTCTGTCAATACCATGCCTAGTTTCACAAAGAAATCACTTCATTTCTTACAAATTCTATTATGTTTTCCATTTTATAAGGCAGCATATTCAAAACAGTTTTGTTTCTTGCTAGAATCGCACATTTGTGGCAAAATGAAGGAGTCCGATTTGAAATTTGAAAAAATGTTTAAAATTGCAACAGTGTCTATGCGTTTGAATGGATCTCATCCATCAGTCGTGCGGGATATACGGTGGAAAGTTCGTTTCTCAATCATAATGATAAATACATCCTGCTGTTGCATTTTTCTCTTGTATTCCATCTTTTATCATGACATAGAATCTGGAAAATTTGCTGAAGCTAGTAAAAACTTCACAATGGTTATTGTATCTTTTACAATTACTTTTAAATATATGGTACTTCTGTATCATGAGGCATCCATTAAAGAACTCATTAACATTGTGGAAAGGGACTATGAAACGGCGCTAGATTCTGTAGAGGACAGGAAAATTGTAGTTCAGTTTGCTGAAAGAGGTGTAACCGTATGCAAATTTTGGCTCGTTTTCGGTTTCGGCACAAGCGCTATCTTCCCAATAAAGGCTTTTTTCCTAATGGTATACTATTACTGCAAGGGGGAATTTGTTCTAGTTCCGCTTTTTGACCTAACGTATCCTCAGCCAATAGAAGGCTATAAGAACGAAATGATAATGTTCTGGCTTTTATTCTCGTTCACTTTTATATTCGATGTGTATGCCTCGTCGATGTACGTCGGATTTGATCCTATGGTACCCATATTTATGTTACATACATGTGGACAACTTGAGTTGCTTAGTCGACGTATCAGTAAATTATTCGTTGAAGCCCAAGATGACAAAGAAATAGAAGAAGGACTCAAGAAGATTATAGCCAAACTTCAGGATCTTTACAAGTAAGAACAAGTTACAAGTAGTTTTAGTGATGTGATAATTCAAGTTTTGCGGATCATGCAAAATTAATAGAAATACTTTTTCACAGGTTAGTTGATCGCGTTAAAGCTAATTTCTCTATTTTATACGAATACAACATGAAGGCGACTACATTTTTATTACCACTGACTACATTTCAAATAGTTGAAGTAAGTAAATAGATCCGAGTTATTTATAACTGTATCAGTACAAATGCATAGCAGAGAGTTTCATTTTTATTTCATTTAATGTTTAAAAAAATCATTTCTAAAGCAACGAAACACAGATTCTAAACATTAAAATAATCCGACTACGCGGAATACAAGATGAAAAAATAAATTATCATTAATTCTTCCAGGATTTGCGAGTTAAACGGATAAACGTCGAGTTTATTTCATTCTTAGTTGGCTGCATTTTACATTTCTTCATGCCTTGTTACTACAGCGACCTCCTCATGGAAACGGTTAGACTACGTCGTATATTTTTGCATGGTTATTTCTATAACTCCATCTTTGATGTTAACTTTAAACTAATCTAGAGCTCTATTATTTGCTTACTTTACAATAAAGACGAACACTCATTGTAGATGACGTGTCTAGAGCTAAGTTCCCAATCTGGCCAATGAAGTCAAGCAACTTTGAAATACATGGTTTTAATAAACCCTTCACGAAGAATGTTATAACATACCAAACTAGTATGTTTAAAAAACTTGTGGAAGAGTTGGGTCTTTGACCACCTAGCCCCGCAACTAGGCATGGTATGGCCTGGAACAACAAAAAATATTCACGTCGGGAAGACCAAATCCAAATGCCTTTCGATTTTTTAAAAGGAACTTTTACACCTATTTTAGAATGACACATTTTCTTTGAACGACGATATTTGTAACAGGCTATGTTAGAGCATAGTTTTAGAGGTATTGAATCTCATAAATCTTTAATGTTATTTTCAGAGCGAAAATTTTCGCCAAGCAATATATTCGTGTAGCTGGGAAAAATGTCCCAACAAGCGAATCCGACAGATTGTGTTGTTCATGATGACGAGGGCCAGAATCCCCATGGGGATCAACACGGTGTTTTACGTGATTAATCTCGATACCTTCGCTGAGGTAAGGCATTGTCCGAAAGCATTCTTTTGGTGCAGTCGTGTGAAAATGGGCTGCGCGCTTTCCCGTGGCTGACGAAAAAACTACTGCCAACGCATGCATTTTTGATTACTTTTTTTCAGATAATTTATATTATGGTTAAGAATTCTAAGCTTTGTACGTTCAAAAATATTTTATTTATATAGGACAAATCACGACAGCGAGATGATTCGCTTAGACTACGAATACATTAGTAAGTAATTCCTAGATCTTCCAAAAAGTACATATAAGAATAATTAATTTGCTTGCAGATGTGTCGTCAGTCATATACACTCTTCAATTTGATGAATGCAGCTTTGGAGTAATCAGTAGATTGTGAAAAAACACATAAATAAAAGTAAATGCACTTGCACTTCTGATAAGTCAATTAAAATTGCTTAATTATTTAAAATTATTTATCGAGAAATATCGTCAGAGCAGCCTGTTTTTCATTAATTAAACATTCTGTAAATGAAATAAATTCCTTATCGTATCGTTTTGCGTTATTATTACACATCCATTGTTATAATTGGGTATAAATTCAGAGAAAATCCAATTATACAAAGCCATTTAAAAAGGATAAGCTTTGTCTACTTCGGTGTTTTAACAACATAGGAGAATATTTTCCGAATAATTGTACAAGTATGGACCTATAAAATATACTGCAAATGAGGGCTGAATTAATATTGTCAATACTGCGTTAATTTTTATTTATGACTCTTGAAAGTTAATCCAAGGTTTACCATTTACGGTAAAGCGTATTTTTTAATGTTTTCCTTATTTATTGTTACGTTTTTGTCTTTTCTTTTCATAAACAAACTCACGCGCTTTTTCCATAGGGTTAGGCAGAGCCCAAAGAGCGCCGCTTGCTACGATAGTTACATACTCCTTTTTCCTCGTCCACGTTCATACATGAGGTCATACACGCACGCGGGTTACGAGTACTACGCACCGGTCCATTTAGAAGAACGCGATCGGCACCAATAAGTCAGTCCCACCCACAATCAGTATTTCGCTTTTCTGAAATCATTTGACGCTTAAAGGCTAAAAGTAGGTTTCCTTATCCATAGGACCGAATGCAATTGTCCATAGGCAGTAGGCACATAAAAAATAATCGTCTTTTTTCATATTTTATACTACGTCGCCATAGCCATAGTACGTCACTGACGTTCATTAACGATTTATGAAAAACGTTACGACAATTTTAATTGACTAAAGCTATATATTACATCTTGAGCTATATACCTATAACATCCCGCCTTTGAGATGTAATATATATTATAGCACAGTGTGATCGGTCACGAACAAAATGTATGACTAGCGATAAAATATTATATCCCACGATGTAATATACATCCCATAGTCAAAAGCCGGCTTTGGCACATATAAAAAATATTCAAGTACTTAAAAGCTATCTATGCCTGCGTTTTCTCTCGTGTAAATTTCAGTAATTGTTCAAAAGGATCGTGCTACCGGGATAGAAAGTATCCTATGTGTCAAGATGTGTCGGGGTTATAAACTATCTGAGTGCCTTTCATCCAAATCAGTATTGCAGTTTCTGAACTACGAGAAAGCTAAGCAAACGTCCATTTAACTATCCTCACACAGTTTTTAGCAGTAAGACAATCTACACACACAGTCCTTGGCTAGGTAAGTATCAAGATTAAAAGCTAAGATAACCAATGCAACGTTTTAGGTACATGTTAACACTGCTATTTTTCGCTTGGTAATGTCAACTCTAAGGTTACAGTGAATGTTTATTCATTAGCATCTGCTAACGTCCTGGTGACAAACTAATTATTTTGCAACGCTGCACAGGATAATGCTAGCGTAATGAGATTCTGTTGAGGCCGACAATATCACCGACGGATGCTGCACCAAGCCACAACTTTCTCTAAAACTAACACACTGTGTTCTTCTCATAACCTCGGGATGCGAAAGTATATAGATACGTTTAACTTTCTAGATTATGGCTTTTATTCTAAAGTAGGATTGAATTAAACTATGACAGATTTGCTCGCCAAAAATTTCTAACTGAACATTATTCTAAAATTCAGGTCTAAACGGAGCATAGATTTAGAATTAGAAATTATGTACTTACATTTAGTTTCGGACGGAAAACTGGACAAAAATGGCCTCAGAATGGTAGAAATGATATAATGGTAGGAAGACATGAAAAGTGTGGGATGATGACCTGGTAGCTGAATAATGGCAATTAATGGTAAACATTCATTAGAATAATAATATGTTATTAGTTTTGAGTTAATATTATGACATGGCGAAGGTTGCGGGAACCCGCTGGATGCGAGACGCACGGGACCGGTCAATGTGGCGACACCTGGGGGAGGCCTATGTCCAGCAGTAAACGTCTTTTGGCTGAAATGATGATGATGATGATGATAATGAATATTAGTACCTACTAGTACTTGTTGTTAATATTAGTAAGTACTTATTTGTATGCATTTAGGTCAGAATAAGTAAAGGCTTTTTGTATTTTGTTTATATTTTCCCACCACGACATTTGCAAGAGTAGAAAACAAATTGGGGTTCCTTGACGAAGAATGAGTGGCGATATTTCAATGCGTCCCGCTATGAACCTTGCTGACCGGCTAATCTTTGCATGAAAGCCACTCTTGTGCTACTGTTGAAGTGTGGCATCTTTGAAACCTGAATAGAAGCATTTTAAAGCAACTAAGTTTTTAAGAATAATGATTTTTTAAGCGTGAGAACAAGGCTTCTTTTGAAAAGAATCCTCAGCGTCATACACAACAGTACATTTTTTTATGTAATGCCCTGTCTGTTACAGCGGTATAAAAATAAAAACTAAAATTTTGTTACGTTACTACCGTCAGAAATCGGAATGAAACGCTAACGGCATCATGTGACACAACACATGATAACATGTTTACATGCTTAGAATCATATAATACCGACTATTATCTTCGAAACGGCTGCACCAATTCTGTCTTTTTTTTACTGACGTATAGCTAAAGTTATAAGGTTAAATATTACTTTTATTTTGAAAAAATATGTAGAGTTAGCAAAAAAATTAAAACAAACATTTACAACATTTATTTTGTAACAAAATCCGATTCAAATCGGAAAATTATAAGTTCACGCAAATGAAGGTCGCAGGGCTAAGCTAGTGTTAATATATAATGTTTTATGACTTATTTAATAAGACAAATTAAAGCATTTTTTGTATCCTCGCTATTTTAATAAATCACGTTAACAACAAACACGTAAATAACAAAAGAGATATTTCAATTGTGTAATAAAATAAAATTATATAATTCTCTGTTTGCTCTTACAAAACTACCTATGGCTAATTTACATATTTTAATTATTTATATATAAATGTTTAAAAACAAATTATGATACTCAGATTGCAAGCGTTAAAAACGGAACAAAATTCAGTTTAGCAAAATGCTAATTAACTTGCGAAATCCTTTCTTTTCCGCGTTCACTGAGTCAACAAGACGGCGATAACTCATAACTGGTCTACTCAGCTTTCCAAGCCTTTGTAATGTTATACACGATTATAGATTCTAGCATAATTTGACAAAATAACCACGGTTATCGTAGTATCAAACAAAAAAATACAGATTTTGCTAGATCGCTATCTTAATACATACGGCAAGGACGCTTATACAATCAGTGACAATGAAAAAGGTAAGGACAGAGCTCTAGCAAGACCTCGCCAGTTATACTCGTATGTAAATATTTGAACAATCCCTGTCCGGGAACTCTCTGCGAACCTGAACTACGAGAATTATTCATTACATAGCCACGCTTCTATTCTTTCAACGACAAAAAATCAAAACTAACATTTTAGATCGACCTAACCTTCTAAGGATATGACTCTATAATGAATACGTTCAAGTACATTCAGCCTGTTGATGCTACAATTCGACATAAATAAATTATCACAGTTGTTAGGAAATAATCTCAACATACATATCTAATAAGGCGGACTCCTCAATGAATCCAAACATCCCACGTGTAGTTAAACAAACTTGGAGCAGCTAACGGATTCCTGAAAATTGGTACAGGTCTAGGAATTACTTTTTCTACCTCTGCTGCCAAAAGAATTTGCATATACGTTGCTAAATCCGGATTCGTATCAGACAATTCCGTTATTTCACAAGGATCATCAATGATGTTGTAAAGACATACTGTGCCTGAAAAAAACAAGCAAAAATAATTTAAAAATTATACGTTCACATTTTGTTAACTATTTTAAACCAATGCGTAAAACCAGAATCATAATTGTTACTGATGTCTACTACGGTTTTAGCGTGTGTGCTATCATAAATGTTATCGAAGAATAATCTATAAATAACAAATTAGAGTGTGTGAAGACTACTTGAAAAGTAAATTTTATATTTTTATTACAAAACTCACCGTTACCAGGATAACATGTAGTAGCCGCAGATGTATCGCATTGTATTGTTGATTTGTTTCTTAGACTCAAGTCATCAGTATTGAAGCTCCTTCCAATCGATTCGAGTACACCGTACACACTACTGCGCTTAATAGCTTCTGCATAACATGGTGTACTCCCAATCGTGCCGGTGAGATTAGTGCCATAGTGTGAACTGTAGCTCCGAGTGACGGCACCCATCACCAACTTATAGTCTCCATATACCATCGACGCATATCCTACGATATCGTCGATCTCATACATTTCTTTCCTATGGGACTTTAAGTTAGAGCTAATACGGTCCCATTGGTCGATACCATCAATATCTGTGGGGGGCTCTAAACCGGCAGCACTCAATAAAGTTGGCAACCAATCTGTGATGTGCATGTATCCGTCCCAGTAATGACTAGTATTGTTCAGGCAGGTACTCCACACCAACCCTACAACTCTCACACCACCCTCGTAAGGTGTCGTCTTAATTCCTCTCAAGGGATAATTAGAAGCATAGTTTTTGTAGTCGCCTACTGTCATGCCTCCATTGTCTGATGCAAACACAATTATCGTGTTTTCTAAAATTCCCTTGTCAGATAGTGCTTTGACAATATCACCGACGCTGTCGTCGAGTTTTTTTACCATGGCTGAAAGGTAATGCAAAATATGAGTTTGATCATAAAATACGCGGATGTGAAATCTGTGATGTACAAGACTTGTGTTTTTATTTCCCGTTTACAATAAAAAATATTCTCATGTATTGTGTCTCGAATACCTTGTGAGAGTTTCGGTGAAATTCATAAAAGCAAATGTGAAACTGTGTCAGGTTCTCATAAGCCTTATTAATTAAATTTACCTGCAAACATCCTTCTCTCAGGTGATTCAACATGTCTCATCGCCCTGATTTCTTCTGGCGGTGCTTGCAGAGGGGCACCCTCATTGGCTGCGTGCGGAGCATTATGCGAGAGCAATAGGAACAGGGGAGACTGTGTATCGTGATTCTCGATCACTGATTACAAAACAAATAACGTTAATGCAGATACAGAATGATGACAAGATGGAGACGACAATTAATGGAAACTTGTACGTGATATCCAATTGATTTATGAATGCAGATTATGAATATGATACGCGGTATACGCAGTTTAATTTATTCTCGTATTGTCGCTTCCATCCTGTACAATTACATCCAACTCTCAAATGGGATATTATATCGAATCTCTCGTTTTCGTCATATTTTATCGTATTTCAATAGACATCTGGATGAAACCATGTAGATACTAACTTAACTTGATCTACCATAACGAGTACTGTAATACATATAAGTGCAAACTTTAGTGTAGCTTGCATAACATAAACAATCAACGAACTTCCGCGTATTTGACAAGAGATTAAAATTTATATCTATAAATTTAGAGTCTTCGGTTTATATAATTGTGAAAATGTATTTTAACATCGGTCTTTATTAATTAAATGATTCTCAGTTCGACATCTGCGGTTATCAACATTTCTAAATAACACTTACCTGACTTGGCATGTTCTGTGTAGACGTCAGTGATGTAACCCTCAACGTCCCATGCAGGGGTCTGGTTTCTAAATAAGGCTAAACCAGAAACTTGGCCGACTGTCCACTAAAACAAGTTTGTTTTAATTAATAACAGATAAGTTTTACACATCATCATGTTGAATGCCCATGTAACACCCACTCCTATCAAGATCGGAGACTCTACACTCGAAGTTGTAGACGATTATGTCTACCTGGGACAAACGGTCCAGTTAGGTAGGTCCAACTTTGAGAAAGAGGTCAATCGTCGAATCCGACTCGGCTGGGCAGCGTTTGGGAAGCTGAGTAGTATCTTCTCGTCCAACTTACCACAGTATCTCAAGACGAAAGTCTATGACCAGTGTGTGTTGTCAGTGAAAAAATACGGGACCGAAACGTGGTCGCTCACAATGGGCCTCATCAGAAAGCTCAAAGTCACCCAAAGGGCAATGGAGAGAGCTATGCTCGGAATTACTTTGCGTGATCGAATCAAAAATGAGGACATCCGCATGAGAACCAAGGTTACCGACATAGCCCGAAGAATTGCCAAACTTAAGTGGCAGTGGGCAGGGCACATTGCTCGCAGAACGGATGGCCGATGGGGTCGAAAAGTTCTGGAGTGGCGACCGCGAACCGGAAGACGTTGCGTTGGAATGCCTCCCACTAGGTGGACCGATGACCTGGTGAAGGTTGCGGGGATCCGCTGGATGCGAGACGCACGGGACCGGTCAATGTAGTGACACTTAGGGGAGGCCTATGTCCAGCAATGGACGTCTTTCGGCTGAAATGATGATGATGATGAAGTTTTACACCTCAAGTGTGTTAGATATTAGAACTGTTCACAACTTGACGGTGTATTGGATGTCAACCGATCAGCGTCAGTCCCTGTTTACCATCCTGAGGAACACCTAAGTCGAAGGGGCGTTAATTCGATGGTGTAAAGCATTAATTTTTCGAAGATGTTATAAATTTAAAGAACATGTTCAAACAACATAAGTTCCTCTTTCGCCGTGTCTCTAAACCCATTAAATTGTTCAAGAGGTAAACGAATTTGTGTCGAAGGTTTTAACTAGACTACTAGTTTAATATTATAATGATGACTAGGTTGGTGTTCTATATAAAACAATATTAGCATAGATAATTATACTTACGTCTTCTTCGTAAGTGTACTCATAATAATCCAAGGAACCACTTCTATGTCCAAAATGACTATCAAAGCCTCTCCTGGTTGGTAAATATTCTTCACGAGATGATCCAACATGCCACTTGCCGACCAAATGGGTTGCATAACCGGCATCTTGGAAATACTCCGGTAATAGCATGAGACTGGTTGGTATGCCTCGATCCTCACCCATTGTAATAGGAGGATAACCTTGCATCCCTAATAGAGAACAAAGTTTAGGTCAGTGTATAATTTCACCAAAAAATGTGCAAAACACTCCTACAGATATAGAGGATAGCCTAACAATCTACACTAATATTATAAAGAGGAAAGATTTGTTTGTTTGTTTGTAACGAATAGGCTCCGAAACTACCAGACCGATTTGAAAAATTCACCGTTGGGAAGCTACACTTTCCCCGGGTGATATAGACTACTTTTTATCCCTGTATTCCTACGGAAACGGGAACTACGCGGGTGAAACCGCGTGACGTCCGCTAGTGGGTTATTTAAATACAATTAATGTTTGGCCGGAGATTTGCTGATTACTCAAAAGATTATAAACATTGACGTCAGAGTCTATACGCGAGTTAATGAACGTATCATCACCACCTTTGGACAGAGACTCTACACTGTAATAGTTTTAAAGAACTGAAATATAAAGAAAAGCATCTCAAAATAAAATACCGGTCCTATATGAGTATTTCCCAGTCAGAAGCGCTGCTCTAGATGGAGTACATATTGCATGACTGTAATATCTTCCCAGTGCGACTCCAGAATACGCCAATGAGTCAATGTTCGGTGTCAAAATCTGATCAGATCCGTGGAAGCTGACATCATTCCAGCCCTGTTAAAATAGATATTAGTTTTTTTATATTTCTTTTGAAACAAAACTATAATACTTAATAGAAAATGGAAATGGTAATACCTGAGAACAGTTGACTCTGTCTATTGTTTTCCTTATATTTGTCTTGTGTTAGTTACATTATTTATTATATTATTATATCTAGCCCATATTGTCCCACTGCTGAGCAAAGACCTCCCTTAATTCACTCCAACGGTCACAATTCTGTTCAACGTATCTCCAATTCTCAAGGAATACATCCAGTTCGTCCCGTCATCTACTTCGTAGTCTGCCGCGACCCCGTTTCACTGTTTCAGGGCACCAGTCCCGAGGTTTACGGACCCACAGGTCGTTCGGCATGCGGCAGACATGTCCTGCCGAGTTCCATTTAAGTATGGCAGTCTTTTGAGCCACGTCAACAATTAGCGTTTTGGAGCGGAGTGTAGTGTTTCGAACCCGATCGGTTAATTTTACACCTAAGATACATGTATAGTGGGCTGCGGGATGTTGTAAGAGATACCGCGGCCTCAACATAAAGGGCTAAGAAGGAACATGGGTGGTTTTTAGTCAGTAGAAGTCTGACACTCCCTTTCGCACTGCCCAAGAGCGGGAGGGGTTATTTGAAAATTTCCCAATCCACAATAAAAAAAGTGACATAATATCTAGAATCTAAATTATATTGATGGTAAAATTCGGACTTCGTAATGTAAATCTCATAGAAGTATCTTGAATTATTTGATTATGTAATATTGTTGACACTCCAATTAAACCATATAATTACATAAGCCTCCAGGCTATTTATTTCAGAAGAATTTGCGATAATTTGGTTTTTAACAAAAAGTTGGTTTCTGGATATTTTATAGTCATGGGGAAAAAGAAAACTCGAAAACTGGATAAAACAGGAATTTTCAAGCGTTAAAATAAATCACGACTTACCATATCATCAGCCAATATAAAAACTATATTTGGATTATGCGCTTCACTAGATAAGCCAATAAATCCGATGGTCACAAATAAAGATAGCACACTATGGATCCCCATTCTTAACGAGGGAATAAAAACAAAAAATAATACGATCACTGAAATTATGTGTTTTCGTTACTCGTACCTTGATGAAATTGAGACTAAAAATAAACCAGTAGCAAGCGTCTTTACTCAATCACAGCAAAGTAGCACGTGTGCCCACGGTTGACTGTTTGCACTGTGTGATTCACAAACGATGACACGACCCGTCATTGAACGATAACACATGTAATTTTAATGCATTTACTTGTATTTTTTATTTATACTGTTTCCTTGTATACTTCCTGTAATCAAACTTTTGCTGGTTTTGAATATCATTATACGTTTATGCAAATTGAGATGTTGTATGCGCCAACAAGATTTAGGATTCGTTTTTTTGGGAAACATCTTTGCGTCCAAAAACACTAATCCTTATGGAAAAAGGTAAGAAAAAATAGCGTTAAAGCGTAAAAAATACTAAAAAAAAAGGTTTCGTATTTTTTTGGAAGCACAGGTGCTTCCAAAAAAACTAACATTTAAGGATAAAAGGTAAGAAAAAAAAACTAAAGAATACTTATGTATTTTTGTATTTTAATATAACTGTATGCATACATGCTGTGTGCTGTATGCATGCTGTGTGTGTATGCTGTCTGCTGTATGGATTTCATTCTGCGTCTTTTTAATACTTGCCAAGAATAACTGACCGTCACAATTTAACGCAATTGCTGAACTTAATATTCTGCATGCGATTTCGAGCATGGCCAGCATGGGACTCAAATAAAACTGGCATCATGTCATACATCTTTGACATTAACGCTGTGTGATGAATAATAACATGTAGTATCTAATAAAATATCTATTGTTGTATTTCGCATTGACATGTGATGTAATTAGCTCCTGTTTGACGTTGGTACTCATTCACAAACTAGTAACAATACGACACAAACTAACAAATTGTCCATGAACTAAATTATAGTTAATGCGTTTTAGATTGATTGGATACTATTTGCAGATGACTGTGTCTAGTAGATGATCAATGAAATTTGTCATTATATTTAATTGATTTATAATGGACTCATAAATGTGTTATTGTCAACATAATCATCCCTTTCGCTCTGCCCAGAGCGGGACAGGTTATTTGATGATTTCCTACCCACCAAAAAATAAAAAAAGAGCTCAATGTCACTAACAATACCAAAGAATGGACATTTCGGTAGGTCGCTTATAGTACTGAAACTGCCAGACCATCGTTATAACCAAAGGGAACAAACAATTAAAATGCCCACATGGTCCTCAACTCTCACATTTATAGTAATCAAATAAAATTAATAATAGGTACTTTACAAAATATAATGTTGATGAAAAACATTAAATATTACCATTCACAATAATATTATAAAATACCATAAAATGTCACAGTATCTAAAAGAGAGGAATTGACATTAAACAAATGAAGTTAGATATTTCGACATTCTTAGGGAGATATTTTGTTTTAGACCATACATGGGAACATTTTGAATACAGAGAGATATTGAGGGTCAAAGTTCCAAATGCATTTTTTTTATTATATCTGGGGGCACGGCAGTGCCCCCGCCAAGTCGAGCAATAAAGCGGCACGGCCGTACCATCCTTTTGTCGAACCTGTTCAGGCCATTTTCGACCTCCTATAACTTCGTTGTGGTTGTGGTAGAAGCCTGATTTTATAGTAACCAATTAGGCATTGTATAAACACGGTATAATATATTTCAAATTCCATTCTATTTGAACCAGTAGTTTAAGAATTATAACTAATCACAGTTCCTTAGTTTTCTCACTCACTCACTCGCTTCAAATTTAGAATATAATTAGTGTTTAGTGTATAAATCATGAAAACACTAAAAAAATGCAATTTCAGTCTAGTTTTCTAGATACACCAACTGCATAGATAACTTTGTAATCCCATATAAATGTATATGATTACAAAGTTAAAGTTACATTTTCAGTGAATAGATTTTACGAGTTAAAAAACACACTTCCTACCCAAGTAGCAAAATATGGTTCTGTAAGTATCATAGGTGCACGCAGTTTTTAGTCCTATAGAAATCCTCAAAACGTCTATAAGCGCAGTTTATACGACTATTACGCCCTATAGTTGTTCTTTAACAATCTGGTAAGCTGCTATTCGATTTTATAATTATCTTATTAGTGCTTTTACAAGATATGATTGTCCTATAAAGATCCGGTAAACGCACTGAGCAAGCGCGATTAATCCTCTAACGATTTAGCACGTGCATCTACTGGTTTAATAAAACTTTTTTAACGATAACGAGCTTATTAAAAAATACAATATTTTGCAAATCGCAATTGATCCACATTATAATTTCTTAGTTTAACCTAAGTAACTTTTGTCTTTTGTGCCAACTAAACAAAGCCAACTAAACTTGCGAAATTAATTTTGTTGATAAAGTGTTCGATGTTAATGAACATATCTTCATGCCCCTTCAAAACTAAACATATTTATAGCTGTGCATCCAGATCACATGCCATATTATAGCATTATCTAAACTTTTATAAAACAATTTAGTCAAAGTTAAGACCACTACAGGAAACCTACTTCGCTAACATATTATTTTTATCTTACCTATAAAAGTCGGAGGGTATACTAGTTTGGTGCTGATTATCCATTAGAAGTCATAACTAAGACAAATCAATCCTATAATATCCTTAACCTATAGCAGCAATATCTAAGACGTTTATAGAAGTGCATGTCTTTTAGTAGAATGAAACAAGACGTTAACAAGAGTAAATAGTCATATTAAATGCGATTATAGGATCAAAAGCGACACTATGCCAATCACTTGCGCTTAATAGCCTGCTAGTTCTAGTAACAATCGTAAAGTAATCCTGTAAACGTTTATAAAACTAGTTAAAGAATCGTTTGTACTTGTAGCGCAAATCATTTTGTGAGATACTGTTAATAGATCACTGATCTTAGTCAAAGCGTCTATTAGAATCTTATAAGACGTTTAGTCTTATAAGTCGATTACTATAGGACAGTTTTGCTGCTTGGGTAGTTTCTGATTGATCTGAAATTTTACACGTATATGTATATCGCCTATCAATGCAATATTATGATGACATGGAACTGATCTGATGATGGAGCTGATATTTTTGTACAAAAATCCTAAAGCGGTTCACAGAATACACCTTATATGTACCACGTTTTAACTGTGTATTCTTAATCGTTTCCGAATAAAGTAGCTGTCACATACGAACAGACAGTTAGACGGACAGACAGACTTGATGAATCTATAAGGGTTCCATTTTTTGTTATTTGGCTACGAAACCCTAAAAGGTAGCACTTTTTCACTTTGCACTCGTAGATTTGTTTTTATGAATTGTTCTTCTGACATTCAAAAGTGCCTTTATAGGTTTAATTGAAATAAATGCTTTGAGTTTGAGTTTGAGTAGTTTGAACCAATAAAAGTATAGTAGGTACGTTATCTCTTTCAAATTTCATCACAGTTTTCCCTGAATTGTGCCCTTTTTGCCAGCGTATGAGCTCTAAAATTACATATAATTTTGACATTGAGGTAGCTTTTCACATGTTGACTTCCACAAGATAATTGATTAGTAACTTTTTTGTTATTTTATTCGTCTCGTTTGGTACCTACATAACTCCATAGGTCCATTTCAATCTTGAATAACAGTCTCTAGTGCGCCTGTCTTTATGTTAAAGTATGATTTTGTTGGATTTATGCACAATAATTTCTTTTTATAGCGCAGTAAAAATGTAGAGTATCCTACTGGGGTCCCGACTGTACCGCTGCATGTCGGACATTCAATCAGTTTATATTATATCGCGTCATTTTACAGCGGCATAAAAAAGGAAATGTTGCTTTACGTTACTTGTACCACCGCCAGAAATCAGAGTGACAAGATTATTATGAAATGTTTCAGTGTAGGTACCTCCGAACCCAAAGTAGTTGAGTAAAAGCTAGGCAGATGATGAGATTTGACCTACGGGATACTGTACGATTTAAAACTAATTAGTTTTTTTTATATTCCAGTTTTTTCTTTGGAGCGGTGATGCGGCATCGCGTACATGGGAGTCACCAAGAGGTTTTCACTGGTTTACAGCATGGTTTATCTTCGGTTTTCAGCTTTTCAGTATAAGTTGACTACGTAATGTCTGAATTCATAGTGAAAATAAAATCTGAACTATGATAGTTTTAGGTGACTTCTACTTCTGCATGTTTTATGAAGACAAATCAACCAATCCGGTGCTAACTTTCTGTGTCTTAGCTTCTTTGACGAACTACAACTGCATTCGGAAAGGGATCCCTTCTTTTTACATAATATTCTTTTCACTTCTCATGCTCTGAAAGTGCTTCTTTGTGCAGGGTATAGGCTGCACAAAATCGAATTTTGTGCACTAGGGCATTAACGTATCTACTCATAAATGTATTATATTATGGCAAAGAAAATGAGCCATACAGCCAAATGCAATAAGAAGTTCATAGATAGAATTTGTTATTATATAATATTTACTTTAATTTATTTGCCTTATGTGTTTTTTAAGATATAATAGATATTACAATTTTAATTCAAGTACGGTAGGATAATTGATTTAAGAAAATTATTATTACAAAATTAATTTAATAGTAGGCTGTATAGGTCTGCAGCCTAATATGAATGTCGTAAGATTTAAAAAAAATAATTTCCTTCAGTATTCAAAACTGTTCTAATTTTACTTTGAATTTTAATTAAAGAAATGTTATGAAAAATCTTCGTGTCAAGTGCGCAGGGTGTCAGAATATGCAGGGAAAGATGGAAGGTACTACTGTTTTATTTCCTCGCAATCGAAGTGAAAAGCAGAGTTTATAACTCGTCCACAAAACCATAGCGCACCACCCTATTTTTAAGAGCTTATATGTTTTTATTACCTATGTTTACAAATAAATGATTCTGATTCTGATTCTGATTCTGAAAACCATTTTTATCCTCGACATTACTATCAGCCCTCGCCTTCGGCTCGGGCTGCTAAAAGTCTCGGATAAAAATGTTTGTTTTGTACACTTGTTGTAAAATCTACTATTTTCCTATTGTATATAAATCCTAGCAAAATCTTTTAAGATATTGCTATAATTTGTTTTGCCATAATAATATTTTACCATATATTTTTTTGACATACAGTTTATGTTGGCATAATTATTATCTCGAAGGCTAACTTCTTTCGGCATAAGTACATTTAATACGCATATTGTTGCTAGGCATAATAACTATTAGCATAATAGTAGTTAGGCATACAATTAATATAAATAACGGACACAAATTTGAGTTATTTTTATGTTTTTAGAAATGTATGTTCATATAAATGATTATATGTACATACATATCTATAAAAACAAACACGGTTTCCGCGGTATTCTTAATTCCTAATTTTGCGAAATCGTTATTTCAACACAAACGGCAAGTACGCTTATCCTTTGTCATTTTCGCTTCCGAGACAATGACTAAGGTCCAGTCAGATACACCTCGCCATCCCGGATCTAACCGTGTAAGGATTAGATTCAATGAACACGTTCGAAACTGGTGGTACGGTAGGTAGACCCAGTATATCGCTCGCCTGGCCATAACCCAGGTGGCACGATGAGTTCCTGCCCAAGGTATTAATTTTTTTCGAACTATAAATACCACCAACTAAACGATTAAAAAGTTACATACTTACACACATCAAAAGTGTCTAGGGATCAACATATATTTTTGCAATAACTTTTCTCCTGATTGATATTAATTAAAATTTTCTTTAAGGATTCATCAAATAAAGTGTTTTCGTTTGTCACAGTAACGATAAACCAAGTCACCTTTGCATTAATAAAGAAATTTGCCATTTTCCTAATAAAGGGATTTTTGACATTTGAACCACTAACATTAAAGTTCGAAAAAAAGACTGAAACAACAGTTTTCTTTAAAATTTTATTGGGTTACTTAAACAATTAATAATCCGTATTTCTACTGCGAACACTAACAACACAAGGACATCGGTTTGGCATACTCAAAATGAGTTCATCCAAATCACGCTGTGGAATGGCCGCCCATGTTCGTTGCAACAACAAAAAAAGGTCTTCTTGCGACTGGATACCCTCCATATTCGGCAGAGCTCTTCTCTGTAGCATATCCCATGCATGCTCAATCGGGTTCAAGTCTGGCGACTGAGCAGGCCAGGGCAGGACATTGATGTTAGCTGCGGCGAGAGTCTGTCTTACAACTCTTGCGGTGTGCGGTCGTGCATTATCATGCATTAACTGAAATAAGGGACCGATTTGCACTTGTAGAGGAACGATGACGTCTGATACAATCGTCTCAGCATAAATTTGAGCGTTGAGGTTGCCTCTGATCCAAATCAACTCAGTTCTTCCGCCGATCCAAATACCCGCCCATACCATGATGGTTCCACCACTATAAGGATGGACTTCCTGGCAGGATTTTAATCGCTGTTGGCGTCCAGGGGTTCTCCAGTGTCGTATACGTCTTGTATCCGGTCTCATACCAAAACGAGACTCATCAGAAAAGCACACGAAACGCCATTGTTCTTCTGCCCAATTTCTGTGTTCAAGAGCCCATTGATATCGAATCCTACGATTGTGCATTGCTATAGGTGGTACCCGTAGCGGTCTTCGGGAATGAAGGTTCACTTCATGCAAGCGGTTTCTGACTGTTTGGTCGCTAATTAAGTTTCCTGAAGAGTGATGAAGCCTCACGGCTAACATCATGGCGGTTATTGTTGGAGCTCTTCGAGTTAAGATTTGAATGTATCGGTCTTGTCTCCGTGTGGTGCAGCGATACCGTCCTCCATGGCGCTCAGCCACGGTACCAGTGCTTCGGTAACGTGTCCAAAGTCGACTGATAACACTCTGACTTGTATTCAGAGCTAAAGCCACAGTACGTTGCCGGGAACCAGCTTCTATCATTCACACGGCTCTGAGCATTTCTTCCCTGCTTAAATGACGTCGCCGCTCCATAATAACGTTGGTTTTAATCAGTAGTAGGGAAACAGTAGCACTAATAATGTCTTCAATGCGTTGTATGTTTTTATAGGGAAAATATTGACAGCTGATTTTCATCTTTTACTCGAATTTGATTCACAGTTCCTGATTCAAATTATGAAATGCACCAAAAAGGATCCATATAAATTTATAAAATCATAAATTTATTACAAAGCCACATCTCAATCTCAAGAAATCCGCATAAAAATGCTTGATCCCTAGACACTTTTGATGTGTGTATTTCCGGAATAAACTTTTCTTGTTTATTTACAGTAAAAGTACTAGGCTAGGCTAGGCATAATAAATAAAAAACATTAGCATAATAATATAATGATTTTTATTAAAAACAGATGTATGGAGTTACCTCAATTAATAAAAACATCCCACGTATAGTTATGCCGACTAGGAGCAGATAATGGGTTAATAATTGGTGCAGTTCTAGGAATTCTATTCGCCACCTCTATCATCAACCGACTTTGCATAAGTAATACTAAACCGGGATATAAGAGGGACAATTCCTTTGTTTCGCAGGGATCAGCTTTTATATTGTAAAGGCATACACGACCTGAAAATAACACATATGCATTTTTTAAGAGGTACTTAAATATTTAGGAAGCTATTGGAAACCAAAGAGAACTATCTGCCGTACTCAGAGATATTTAATGATTAGTTAAGCCATCACTTAGTAAAGGTTTGACACATTTTTGTATGACAAAACTGTCAAAACCATTACTAAGTGATGGCCTAAGTAATCATTAAAGCTCTCTGAGTGCGGCAGTAAATCTCGATGTAAAAAGTTATTTTGCGAGTAATTTGCTTCAAAGTTGATATCAATAGGTACTCTTTAGTTACTTTTGATTTAAATGACATTTTATTTTGACATAATATTATGTTTGAAAACTCAATCAACCTACGTCAAATGAAGTTGCTATAGTTATTGTTGGATATGGATGAGGATATGGACAGCAATTTTCTAAGCTGGATACATGCGGGATATTATATTAAAATTGGGAGCCATGGTATCATATTGCATCGAATAAGTGAAATCCATCGCTCTTACGATGCATTACAGTGGGTACCCACTTTTTTTTTTGCTGCGGCAAGGATGATACTACATTTCTATACCCCAGTGCGATTCCAGGACCAAACAACCGCTTAAAAAAATGGTATCTGCTGCAAGTTTTTATTTTAACCGTATTTAAATGATTAGAAAAGGAGAAGACAATAATCTGCGATATTATCGTTCGTTGTCTAAGCAGTTCTTTTAGGCGACATGTTTGCGAACATCGAGACGGAAGGGTTGAGTTATATTCAATGATATATTAAAACTATAGATACGTTGTCCGCCCTCAAAAATGACAACATGAAATGAAGCCAATTGGCCACATCGCGCTTAGTTACGCACCAACCTCTCGCTCGATGCTACGTTTGTTCTTAATTTAAATCGTGTGTGTAAACCTGCACGCAACATAAAGACAACTGGCATCAACAGGCATCCTGCTGTACGGTGTCATATTTTCTTTCAAAAGTAGTTATATAATATTTTCGCCGTTTTGAAGCGCCGCCATGTTAGTTCATGACGTGTCTATATATAGATAGATAGATAGATAGATACAACGGGCTAGTGTCCGCAACTCCGCGCCTAAAGCGAGTATTTTGCGTACGGGTGGGAAATTTATTCGATCCATCCCAACTCCCCGAGAAAGGCCAGCAATCCTTTGGTGTTACCGGCAATCTCGCGGAGAGTACCTGCGTTACCGAAGTACCTGGTCCTGTATGGGGCAACCCCCGAACAGTGCAGGAGCACGTGGGCTGCTGTTTCTTCTTCCTCCATGCAGGCTCGACACAGAGGACTATCTGTGACACCTATAACAAAGAGGTGCTTATTAAAAGTACCGTGTCCAGTGATGGCGGCCGTCACTGTGCGTAGCTGCAGCTTAGTCAGCCGGAGCGCTTGTTTGGTGAGGCGGACGTCGATGGCGGGAAGCGCCTCCTTGGCCTGCCTGCACTCGCCGTGGTCTTGCCACAGCTTGGCATGAAGTTCTCTAGTACGTTTCCTTACCAACGTGCGAAGATGACCAAAAGGGAGCGGCACGATGGGTTCTGGTCCCACCGCCGCCATGCTTGAGCCCCTTCGAGCGAGCTCGTCTGCTGCATCGTTGCCTCGGGAGTCGCTATGTCCTTTAATCCATTGAATGGTTATATTATTGAGGTTACCCACCTGGTTCAGGCGTTGGTGGCACTCGTATATTAGCCCGGAATTGACCGTGTGGCTCCTTAATGCCAGTAGCACCGCCATGCTGTCAGAGAGTATGCGGATCGATTGCTCCTTTACCTCCCTAGCCAAGATGGCTGATGCCGCCAGGGAAATTCCCATGCATTCTGCCTGAAAGACAGTGTTGTGGACCCCCAAAGGTACGGCTAAGTGGATATTGAGATCCTCCGAGAAGACTCCGGCTCCGGTGCCAGTACCTGTTTTAGATCCATCCGTGAAGATTCGCAATTCTGCAGGGCTGAGTCCCTCGCAGCGGTGGTCCTCATGGAGTTGGATTTTGTATTTTTTGTCGAATACGTACTGTTTGGGTACTCGATCGTTAACAGCTTTCACCAGGGGGAACTCGCTTTGGAGTCCCTCTAGTGCCGCAGTATGTTGCGTGTACTTCTTACCCCAAAGTTGTAGCGTATTGAGGCGCACCGCCGTCATCGTTGCTTCCTGCTGAATGAACAGGTGGAGCGGCGGAAGCCCCAGTATGGCTTCGAGGGCTGCGGTCGGAGTTGTCCTCATGCAGCCTGTGATCGCCATGCATGCGAGCCTTTGCATACGTTGAAGCTTGTTAATGGCTGTTATTAATTTTGTGCGGGGCCACCAGACCACTGCCCCGTAGGTGATCATGGGTCGGATTACCGCACTGTAAAGCCAAAGTATAATTTTGGGGGATAGGCCCCACTTCTTACCTATCATCTTCCTGCATTGCCAAAAGGTGATGCAGGCCCTGTCTAGCTTGCTGTCAAGATGACTGCTCCAGTTTAACTTACTGTCCAGGGTAACTCCCAGGTATTTGACCTCGTTGGTTACCTGGAGCTCAGTATCGAATAGCTTAGGTAGGCGATGAGGGCCTAGCGTTCGTTTTTGGGTAAACATGACTAGTTCAGTTTTCGTGGGGTTCACTGAGAGATCGAACTCAGCACACCATCGCTCAACTATGCGTAGCGCCTGCTGAGCGAGGTTGCAGATTGTCCCTGTCACCTTACCTGAGATGAGGATGGCTAGATCGTCGGCATACCCAATTGTGTAAAAGTGGTTAGCATTGAGCTTCGCGATGAGGTTATTAATCACTAGATTCCAGAGGAGGGGCGAGAGCACTCCTCCTTGGGGACAACCCTTGGCTATCACTGCCATCTGCTGCTCTACTCCAAGGCGGACTACTCTTTTGCTAAGCATATTAGTAATCCAGTCTGTCAGTACCTGTTCCACCCCGTGACGGGAGAGGGCGGCGCTGATGCTGGAGAAGTTTGTTTTATCGAAGGCTCCTTCGATGTCTATAAAAGTACCCAGGCAGGTGCCCTTCTGATGTATCGCTTCTTCTATCCGGCTAACTACTAGATGAAGAGCGGATTCAGTAGACTTACCCGCGCTGTATGCGTGTTGGTTTGCGTGAAGAGGTGTTGCTTTTAAAGCGCCGTCCCTCAGCTCTCTCTCGCATATCTTCTCCATAGTTTTCAGGAGAAAGGAGGTCAGGCTGATCGGCCGGTGGGATTTGGCGTTAGTATAGTCACTCTTACCAGGCTTAGGGATAAATATTACTTTCACTTCCCTCCATCCTTTCGGGACATACCGAAAGGCCAGGCACGCCCGCAAAATAGGCACCAGTCTTTCCGCAACGGAGAGCCCGCCCCACTGCAGTAGTGCAGGAAACACCCCGTCAGGACCGGACGCCTTGAAAGAATGGAAGCACCCGATCGCCCACTGGACTTCCTCCAGCGTGATCATCATGTGAGCGTATTTCCAGTCGTTTCCTGTTGGTGTTTGGTTTACCTCATTCCAGTCAATTGTAGGTGTGAAGACGCAACCTGGGAAGTGAGTTTCAATAAGGACGCGCATCGCCTCTTCTGGAGTAGTGGTAAGCGTATTATCAGGTTTACGGAGCACTACCGGTTCGGCAGAGTTCTGCTGTGCCAGTACTTTCCTTACCCTGTTTGCTTGTTGGCAGGATTCTATTTTCCCGCAGAATTTCTTCCAGCCAGCAGAGCGTCTGTGTCGGATGCATTTCTTGTAGCTAGATTTGGCCGCCCTATAGACGTCCCAATCCTCGTCAGCACAGGTGTTCATGGCCCTATTAAGGGCTGCCCTTACCTTCCGACGCTTACGTTCCAAATCCGCTCCCCACCATGGTTGCTTGCCTGGTGTTGCGGGTGGAGTGGTTTCTGGGCAGGATGCATGGTAGCTATCTAACAGTGTTTTCGTCAGGTAACTTACTCGTTCTTCTATCTGGCCCGTGTTGTCAAGGGTCTTCCAGTGCTTTGTTGGCGCAAGCTTGGTTTCCAGGATGCGAGTGTAGGCCACTCGATCCGTATTGCGTGGGTTGCGGCGCGGCAGTAAAGGTGTCACACAGACCGGGATGTCGAAGCGGATCCACCTGTGATCCGAGCAGGAGGCCTCTTTCGAGACCTGCCAGTCGGATGTGATAGCCGCTACGCCCGCCGATGCCAGAGTTAGATCTATGATCGTTTGACTGCGTCTGGTGACGAATGTTGGTTCGGAACCTGTATTTAGTAGGGTTAGGTTTGTCGTAAACAGATAGTCAACTAAAGCCTTACCTCTTTCGTTCTGCGTTCTCATGCCCCACAGAGGGTGATGAGCGTTTGCGTCGGCCCCTATGACCACCTCCAGGCGCGTGCACTCACAGTGCCTCACGAGGCGGGCGAGGTCATACGGGGGCGGCTCCTCAGCCTCAGGCATATATGCCGAGACGAAAGCCACCTCTACTTCGGTGTCCCCGCGCTGTAATAGCAGCCTAGCTGCAGAGATATCCCTGCAACAGAACTCTGTAAGTGGCTGTGCTTTTATGTTACGCGTCGTATAGATGCACGACCTTGGATTATCGTGCTCTGAGCTAAATAGAAGCTTACCCCCAAGATTGGAAAGTCCTTGTATTCGTCCCGCCCTGATCCACGGCTCCTGGATCAGGACTATGGCCGTATGTTGAACCTCCAGCCACTTCCGTAGCTGAGCCGTTGCGGTCTGACTGTGGTGGAGGTTTGCCTGCAGGACTTTACAGGTTAGCGAAGGGGATGCCATTGCTGGTCGATCCTTCTTCGTCACCCTCAAGCCGCAGCCCAGCAAACAGAAAGCCGGGGTCGAAGCCGCCCTCCTCCAGGTCAGAAGCCGATGACAATATATCGTCATCGAGCTCCCCACCCGACGTAAGGACGGTTTCCACACCGACAACTGCTGGGGCCTCTGGCTCTGCTCCCGCAGGCACGACCGTAGGCCGCTCCGTAGAACTTGTGGAGGGAGTTGCCTCCTCCACCCGTGTCACCCCCGATGTGGTAGCTTCTGCCGGATGTCCCTGAGGGACGTTGACGAACTTGCCACTCGGTGTCTGGAACATCACATAGACCCTCCCGGCACAGAATGACAGTCGTCGTTCGGCATCCATCAGAGTCGGGATATGGTCCTCAGGGATCCCGACCACCACGAAGCAAGCTTTCTCCTGCCTCTTAGCCTGCAGCAGTACCCAACTCCTGATGTCAATCCACCGATTCTGATGGCACAGAAGTCGCCCGATATTGAGTGGGTCCGTGAATACCCCCCGGTCGTCAGGGATCAGTATGCCGCAACGTACGCGGCGCTTGATGTCTGCCTGCTTCTTGATAACAAGCGACGTGCCAGCAAGAGGAGGCATCTCCGCGATTAGCTTCTGCAGCCAGCTTAAGGTGACTTCGCTATTGCACCACAGCTTAAGCACCCCATCCGTAAACGTCGGCCTGGCGTTGAAGACCGGCACTGGCAAGTCCTCCGCGTCAGGGGAGCAGGCTTCGGCGAGCATCTTCCTCTGAAGAGCCTCGAGGATCTGGTCCGCCACCTCCTTGATGATCTGCCCCGTCTGGCCGCAAGTGACTGCGACGTCGAGGTCCGATCCTGCAGCTTGGGCGTAGCTACGGTTAGCGACCCGCTTGGACTTATCAAGCCGCGGCCGCTTACGCTCCCCTCGAGGTGATGAGGTCTCGTTGAGAGCCCGCTTAGCCGCGGCCTGATCATTCCGAACAGGTCGCTGTGTAGCCGCCACGGCTGGTCCATCTACCGTGCCTTGCCCTTCTACCGTGCCGGCTGGTGGTCGACTGGAGCCTGGTCGGCTGTTGTCGACGTCGGCCTGAGACCGCTTGCCTGCGGAGAAGAAATTGACTGTGCCACTGGTCGGTTGCTCCTGACCTGCAGCATTAGCCAGCATTACTTGACCGGACTTACCCTTACCTTGTGCCGCAAGCCGCTGTTTCTTGTTCGGCCTGTTCCTTCTTCTAGCACCACTTGCCAAGGGGGCCGGAGCAGCTTGCACTGCGGGGTCCGCACGTTGATGGCGTGATGCCGGAGCGTTACCCCCCTTCCTGCCTTTGTTCCTGCCCTTCTGCACCTGCCAGTTACGTGCGAACACGTCGTTGGTGATGCAGAGCTCCGCAGACTGACTATTGACGGCCAGCGGGGGAGGGGCTACTAGAGGAGCTGAGGGTGAGGGAGGATTCGGCAGCAAAGCCCGCCTACCGGCGTTAACCGTTGCGGGGGACTGTGCACCCTGAAGGGGAGAAGGATCGGAACTGGTCCCAAGCAGCGCCGATGTCCTTCCCTTGTTGTGGGACTTGTTGGTCTTGGCCGCGGTATTCGCCACTGCCAGACCTGTGCCCGCACTGGAGCTCGCTGCCTTAGCATCCGAGCTCCCGGGGGCCGAAGAGGTGCTTGGAGCACCCCTCTTCGAAGTTTTGGCTTGCGCCTTCGCTCCGGTGTGTGTGTGTACATTGTGAGTGTTTGTGTTAGTGGTTGTTGTGTGTGTGTGAGTTAATGGTGTGTCTGTGTGAGTGAATGGTGTGTCTGTGTTTGTGTTCGTTGCGTGTTTGTTGAGTGTGTGTGTGTTAGTGCTGTCAAGTTTTTTATTAGTGTCCATAGCGTACCTTATTTAAAATTCATCTCTTTGGCTTCCCACCCTCCATGGAGCCCGCACCAGGGAACGTCTCGCTACAAACTAGCTCGAACGTTAGGATTACCATCGAGATATAGGAGTGTGAGGCTGGTTCACAGTGCGACATCGGGTGCTTGATCGGGTTGGCATAGGGGACTGACTGATCCCTTCTGAACTGATCAACCCTCACTTACACCGTCAGCATGACCTTCACCACCGCTTTGGCCATCCTAAGATAACCTCCACGGACCTCCCACTCCTCGCCGTGACCCTCTGACGGGACACTGTGGCCATTTCCCTACCCCCGGCTATTGGGTAGGGCCACCGTTTCGCTTGAAATCCGGACCAAAGAGGGCGTGTTGCCTTGCGGACACATAACCACCAGCGCCGCTTGGCTCAACCCCCCAGGACTCCTTCATCCCCGCTTACGGCGCTCAACTGCGCAGGTCCTAGCACAGGTGACTGATTTTACCTACTCGATACCAGCTGAATTTAAGTGGCAACTGAGCCCACCACCATCCAGTCACAGATGGTCGCAGTGAGGTAGGGTAGAACACGCCTGGTGGTTTTTGTTACGTCTATTTCGTATGGAATTAGACCAAAAACGGGGTGTCTATATATAATACGTCATTGGTTATATTAGGACCAGTCGGGCGCAGCTTAGGTCGGACAGTTATTTACACTTGCAAGATGTGATAAGGAGATAGGATGATGATGTTGATCAGCTGGGTCAAAAGGTAGAGCTACCTTCTTCTACAGGGGGGACACGCTGTATGCATGAGCGGACACAAAACGACATGACGTATGTGCTACGGTCGTTCCGCTCTCTTTATAACATTTACTTGCAATCCTCAATGGGATGAAATCAAGGGGAAGCTTTTGTCTGGGCAAAAAAAATATGATAGACACGACATAATACCCTGGACTTTTCACCTCAAAGTTAAAAAAATAATAACACTTCTAACCAAAGGTAAAAGGCCTCATGCACACATATTCAGATATTTATTATTCTACAGATAGCAGTACGGGTTGCCTTAGCCGCAAAAGTGTGAAGGCTTACACAATAACCGGCGAGACTACCTACCCCAAAACAAGGCACGATGTCAATTCCTTAGTAGAAGTGGTATCATAAAGATTGTTATATTTTTAGAGTTTCGTAGTCAATATGGAACCCTTACAGTTTTGCCATGTCCGTCTGTCTGTCTGTCCGTCCGTCCGTCCATCCGCACTAAATCTCCACGACTCTTAGTACTAGAAAGCTGTAATTTGGCATGAATATACAAATGAGTAACACCGGCAAAGTATTATCCCCAGTACACATTAAAGTGGTTTTCTCTCCAATCTGTCAAAAACGCTTTCAAGACTGAGTCTACTGATCCTCACTGTGTGACGACTCTGGCCCATTGGTCTTTACCCCCCCCCCCTCCTCTTCATTTATAAAAAACAACTTAGCCTAAAAATTCGAGGACGGGTTAAACGACTTAAAAGTTGTATTTAGACTTTAAAAAAGTCTACGTACACAGTAGGTATTTAATTTTTACAATAGTCCGTAATATTTGATCATGAAACTCACCGATACCAGGGTCACATGTAGAAGCCGAAGATGTATCGCATTTTATTGTTGATCTAGTCCGTGTACGAGTCAAGTCATCAGTTGTGTAGGTCATTCCAATCGACTCGAGTACACTGTACACTTTACTGCTCTTAAGGGCTTCTACATAAGATGGTGGAGTCCCAATCATGCCGGTGAGATTAGTGCCATGGTATTTACCGTAGCCCTGAGTGATAGTACCCATCACCAACTTATAATCTCCGTCTATAATTGAAGCGTAACCTACCATATCGTCAATTTCAAACATTTGTTTCCTTTGAGATGGTAAGTTAGAGCTAATACTGTTCCACTGGTTGATACCATCAATATTTGTGGGGGGCGCTACACCGGCAGCACACAATAAAGTTGGCAACCAATCTACGACGTGCATGTATCCGTCCCAGTTATGACTAGTATTGTTCAGGCAGGTACTCCACACCAACCCTACAACTCTCACACCTCCCTCGTAAGGTGTCGCTTTAATTCCTCTCAGGGGATAATTTGAAGCGTAGTTAAGGTGGTCTCCAATTGTCATGCCTCCATTGTCCGATACAAATACAATCGTTGTATCATTTAAAATTCCCTTGTCAAATAGAGCTTTGACAATTTCACCGACGCTGTCGTCGAGTTTTTTCATCATGGCTGAAAGGTAAAGTGAAATGCAAGTTTGATGAACACAAAAAATATAACACCCTTAATGCACTCTGTCTGTCTATTTGTCTTAGAGTTTAGAAAAAAACAGTACATTGTTATCCGAGGGGCGAAAGTTACTAATTTAGTCCCGAGACGGGGTTTGGCGCCCGTAACGTAGTGAGGGCGCTAATAGTACAAGGGACTAATTAAATAATTTACCCGAGGCAAACACTGTGCTTTTCATAACGAATACGAGGAAAGTAAAAATAAGAACATAAATTATTAGCTAAAGAAAAAATGAGTGTTGGTCGGATTGTCGCTTTCCCGCGTATATTGTTGTTTTTTGTCCTCTGGTCGTCCAGCTATACAGCCAGTATTTTTCATGTTCATCATTAAGAATAATGACAAAGACTTTGCTGAAATATAATTATGTTATTTTAGAGAAATAGTTAAAACTAAATTATTTTAAAGGCACAATATAATGATATTCATAAGTTACCCTTATGTTAAGTTAATTTTAAATCGCGCTGTAATTTAGTGACTGTATAAAAAGTTGGAACATGGTTCAATAAAAATGTGAAAATAGACCTACTTTTTTTAATAATTTGACAGCTGTCAGTTGAAAGTGATTCTCCCTGAGGCTGAAAAGTAGTACTTTCAACCCGCTCCGCAGGCATGTTATGACCTACTCTCAGAGTATGAGCAATGAAAAGTATATTGTAATGTATCATGACGTATTTTTATGAAACCTTACATATTTGTTGTGAGAATTAGTACAATTTACCTGCAAAAATCCTTCTCTCAGGTGATTCAATATATCCCAGCTTCCTGACTTCTTCTGGCGGTGCCTGCAGAAGGGCACCCGGATTGGCAGAATGCGGAGCATTATGCGCAAGAAATAGGAACAGTGGAGCCTGTGCGTCGTGATTCTCGATCACTGATTACGAAACAAAAAAAAAAATTGAGATTTGTATAAAATGCGATAGAAAATTTTCGATCGGTTCTATGAAAAACTTTTAATAGTAATATAGTTATTAATAATATAATTAATTATATAGTATAATTAATAATATAATTAATTTTAACTCGGAATATCTGATCTTATTTCGCATCTGTCTAAATGATTATACTTAACATTTTTTTAACCTAGAATAAGTTACCAAAAAGTATATAACGAATTACGAAAGTATTGCAAAGATCACAAAAACTTCAGTCCGACTTGCATGACATGAACTTCAAATATATGTTAAGTAACTTAAATTAAATTAAATTAAATCTTAATTTCACTTACATATTATGAAAAATTATAAAGAAATGCCGTTAGTCTTTGCTTCGATTCACACGGAGCAGAGCATAATATTATGTATATGTTTAAATTTATTTGACATATAGGATTACTACAGTGTATTAGATCTTATTTAAAAAGTAATAATTCCATAAAATATTGTTGTCATAATTATAAACTATACGCGGTCGCACACCAGTAAAGCTCGCAGTCGGCATGACTAGGTATTTCTGACATCTTCATTTTCACAACTAACATTTTCTTTTTGTTTTGTTAGCCTACACTGTCCTATTGCTAAGCAAATGCCTACCCAATTCCTTGCAAGAGCTCTTTTCCTGTGTCACCTCGAACCAGCCCTCGTGGTGCACGTCCAGATCGTGACGACACCTCTTTCTGGGCCGGCCTTGGCGGCGCCGCCCGTCTTCCGGCAACCCTTGTGTGTGGAAGCCTTTGCCCAGCGGTCATCGTGCCTGTGGCTGACGTGATCCGACCAATCCCATCAACAACTAATATATTTCAACCAAGTTTCGTACGTACATTTGTGAAAACCTTATGAACATTAATTCGTCATCACGTTGAGACAGACAGATGTGGCGAAAACGAAAACAAAATAAAAAAATTGAATAATATGTAGTACTTTTCAGTTCAGTAAATGCTGTTATCAATACATACATATGTTATTTCCAACGGTCATGACACTTACCTAACTTAGCCTCTGCTGTGTAGATGTCGGTTATGTAACCCTCAGTTTCCCATTGAGGGGTTTGGTCCCTAAATAAAGCTAAACCAGAAACTTGGTAGGTCTGCCACTAAAACAAGTTTATAAACAAATTAATGTCACAATTCCTAAAGTGATTAAGGTACTATATGAATCATGCCTAAAGTAAACCTAAAGTTAACCTTGACGGCGTTTTGGGTGAAATCCGATCAGAATCAGACCCAGTTTGGCACCCTGAGAAATACCTGAGTTGAAGGGATGGTAATCCACTAAAATGATGCATTCATTATTGCAGGAATAAACGTCAAACATAAGTGCCTCCATAATTGTGTACCTAAATCAACTTAGCATTTCCACGAGGTATATGAATATGTGTCGAAGATTTCGGTTATGGCCACGTGGTCCGACAGCATAGTCCGATCAATCGGACTACGTGTACTTTTCTTTTCCAGTTGATTCGGTTAATCGGACCACGTGTTTTTGAGATTCCTGATAGTTCGATCAATCGGACTACGTGAACTTTTTTCGTTTGTTACCATTGAGTTACACACAGACTTACTTATCGGAGCAAAAAGGTCCCAGAGTTACAGATGCCTAATCATACCCTGATTTATCATTTAAAGTTCTTCTTACTGTATATACCTAACTCTCACAAACTACCAGGAGGCCAGAAACATGAAGGAGGTATTGCATATTGTTAATAGGAAAACAAAATCTAAATAATTATTTAAAATATCTGAATACCTAGACATCTACCATTGAAATTGAATTATTACTTTTTAAGGAGATTTGATAGCCTATTGCATAGAGGTCGGTAGTCGGACTATGAAAACTTGGGATTCCTTTAGGTATATTTCGATGAATCGGACCAGGTCAACTGGTAATCGTTCACCTGGTTCGACCGCGTGGTTCGACTACAAAGTCAAGAAGATTTAGTAGTTCGACTGGCAAGTTTCTAAAATCTACCAACTGCAAAAAAAAGTTCACGTAGGCCAATTGATCGGACAATGCGGTCGGACCACGGGTCTATAACCAAGATTTCAGCAAGATCTCATTTTTACATAGGTGGGGTAATATGTATTGAATAGGCACTGAGTACATTGTGACCAGTCATAAATATACTTACTAGTTCCTCGTAGATGTAAGTATTATAGTCACAGAAACCACCTCTGTGTCCAATAGCACTATCAAAGCCTCTTCTGGTTGGTAAATATTCTTTCCGGGATGATCCGACATGCCACTTGCCGACTAAATGGGTTGCGTAACCAGCATCTTTGAGATACTCAGGTAATAGCCGCAGATTGGTTGGAATGCCTCGATCCTCACCCATTATTATAGGAGGATAACCTTGCATCCCTAGTAGAGAACACAGTTTAAGACATTGTACAATTTCAGAAATAAAAAGGAATGTGCAACAAAATTAATGTGATTTCTAATAATAGATATTACATAAAAGTGCAATCAATCATCTTTCGACATTATCTCTTGTTTGCATCTTTTCTGAATCAACAGAAACACCTTGATCCACATTGACTTAAGGTTCAGAATCAATCCCATGAAAAAATTATCTTATGATTGCTTGGTTTTCGCGTCCTTCTATTTGATGATATACAAGGTAAGAGCAAGATGAGAGTAAGGTAAGAGATGGGATAATTTTTATGTCTTCTTAAATTAAGACACCTAAGGAGTGGGCTAATTAACGTAACTTTTAATCTATTCCAAAGTGTGGATGTTTACGTTAATTACTAATGATATAATGAACTAAAATCTAAAAAAAACATAATATCCCTTTTGTAATCCCCTAAGAGTTAGGGTGAAGCGTATTAATAAGCTCACTTTCTAGTTTGGCATTGCCTAAATGGAAATTGTGTAGTTAAAAAGATAACATTCTGGATACATATAACATGCATCATCATACAATTTAGTATATAAATATTTAGAATTTACGTAAATACTTTAGTGTTAAGGAAAATACGAGCACTTACCTCTTTCATAGAACATAACGTAGTTTATGGATAGGTAATACCTTTCTTACCTGGAAACATGACTAAATAAATATAACATCACGCCTGCAATCCCCGAAGGGTTAGGCAGAGGTGTATCCAGTACAACGACATTTTACCAGTTCTATCTAAGTCCGCTGTAATAAGGGGTGAGCCTTTTGCCATCAACACTATCGACAGGCACAAATCCAAACTCCGTGATTGCTATTGAGAAATTACTCAAGGTAAAACTCAATTTTGTATTATTATTTTTTTATCCTTTTTCTCTCTTGTTTTCGTTCGTAAGTCATTTTTTATTTTATGTTTTATTTCTTGTCCTGTGTGACACCAATAAATAATTTTTTTCCTTTTTTTAAATAACACTGCCTGACGTGGGAAACTAACCCAAGACGTCACATTCAGAAGCCGTGTTTGCGACCACTAGACTAAGAAGTAAATGAAGTTACTAAGTGTTTTAAAATAAAATACCTGTTTTGTGTGAGTATTTCCCAGTGAGAAACGCAGATCTAGATGGAGTACATATTGCATGACTGTAATATCTGTCCAGTGCGACTCCAGAATACGCTAAAGAGTCAATGTTTGGTGTCATAACCTGATCAGATCCGTGGTAACTGACGTCGTTCCATCCCTGTGAAAATAGAGACTTAGTTTATGTGTGTCGTCAACGGCTTCGATTTGTTTACCGACAGCGGTAATAATAGAAATGTTTCCTGACTAAAAAAATATGATTCTGTTAGATTATCGAAAAATATTGGATACGTATTTTTTGCTTTCATCATCACCCTTAAGACGACGCAGCATAGAACGCCATAACGAACGGCAACCTGCCGTTTGCATCCACCGTGCACCGGTTGCCCGCGACTCTCACGATGTCATCGGTCCATCTGGTGGGAGGCCTACCAACGCTGCGTCTTCGGGTTCGTGGTCGCCACTCGAGAACCTTTCTTCCCCATCGATTGTCGGTTCATCGAGCGATGTGGCCAGCCCATTGCCACTTCAACTTGCATATTCTGAGAGCTACGTCGGTGACACTAGTTTTTCGGCTAGTTTCCTCATTTCGGATCTTGTCGCACGAAAAAACTCCGCGGAGCATAGCTCTCTGAGCTTCTCTAACTGCCGCACTCAGTGGGCTTTGATGATCACTTAGGCCATCACTTAGTAAAGGTTTTGAGAGTTTTAGTAATCGTTTAATATCTCTGAGTACCGCAGTAAGAGGCCAGCAGTTGCGGACCATGTATCTGTGCCATAAGTCATCACTGGGAACACACACTACTTTCGTCTTGTCCATGTTCATTTTAAGACATGTTTTTTGCTTTATGAAGTTAATAACAATTTACGAAAGTAAAGCTCATCAAAGATCATGAGGGAAAATATGTACCCAACTGTGACGCCACGCGACTTTTCGAAGCACTGCACTTTATCATTTTCATTTTATGTTTAAGTGAAAAATGAAAAATATATTTCCAATATTTTTGTGGACTAATTAGATTTTTTGTCAACTACCCTTTTTGTTTGTTTATATTAACTGTGATATGTCTATGTCATCATCAGCCTAGCCTTTTCCCAACTATGTTGGGGTCGGCTTCCAGTCTTACCAGATGCAGCTGAATACCAGTAATTTACATAAAATCTGACCTCCACAACCCAGTTAATACTGGGTAATAGTAACCTTTGGTAAGACTGGTTGTCAGACTTTCAGGTCTTTCTATAACGACTGCCAAAGATCTATACAAAATGTTTTTTTACTCACGTAATATAATATAATATTCTGATGATGATATCTTTGGCGAAAATCATTGAATACGTGTTTTTTCTTTAAGTATCACTCAATACAAAAATACTGAGATATCACATCACAAAGTGTTAACGTTTCACGGAGAGCGGATAATTCCTCCGAGAAAATGATTCAATACGAAATTTTAAGTATAGATTTTTTTTTAAAAAACGGTGTTAGTGAATGATACCTAATGCCTAGAAAAAAAATTGGACGTTGATTAAAAAAACATCTTGTATATGGCAGCCGGGATCAACAGCGTACCTTGCTTTCCGAGGCACAAAGGAAACTGTAGGATATCCTCTATGACATAAATAAATAAATAAAACAAAATAAAAATAGAAATCGGTTTCACAGAACAATTTTATTGATAGTGTCTATTGTTTTCCGTTAGTATCATCTTGAATCTTAATTAAGTATGTCGAGGTAGTCGAGAGCAATTAGACAAAAAGATGGAACTACTAGTTTCATTGTGTCTTGCTTTGTCGTGTTTTTAGTGCCAAACCTGGTGACAGAGTTTTCATACAAGTACATTTTATAAGTTGGTCGATTATATTTATAACTCGTAAACTTGTAAAGCCTGCTTAGCTGTGATAGTTTTTATTATTTTTATTTTCGTTTTAGGTATATGCTACTACCATCATTACATAGGAATCCTAACACACACGCCCAAACACAATCCGTATAGGTGGTTTAGGTTGGCACACTTGAGTCTAACAAATTTTTTCACATTAAAGCTTAATATTTTTTAACTCGACAATTTTAAAGACCTATATATCGACATTTCACACACGGGAGAAAAAAAAACATTCTCACTTTAATGTGTATTGGACCCTAAAAAAAATATTTTCAATATTTTACTTTGGCACTTAACTCATGGCGGAACTCATTTGTATATTCATGTCAAATTACAGCTTTCTAGTACCTACTAAAATTCTTTGAGATATAGTGCAGACGGACGGACAGACAGACAGACGGACATAGCGAAATTATAAGGGTTCCATATTGACAACGGAACCCTAAAAATTATGTAAAGTACGAAAAAAAGTTACTTGGAAAATATCAGCTATCTAAAATTCTATGGCACTTGATACAAAGTCATGGACTACACAAGGAAAATCATTTTTAATTTAGTGCAAGAAGACGAGTTCGAGACGAGTAAGATCACCTTACGAGTTTATGAGATGCAATCTCTTAAAAGGCGATAACGTGTGCTATACAATTATAGATACTATTTTAGATACAAAAGAACTTGTATGTACACCTGCCATTATATTTTTTTTCTATACAACAGTTTTTATGTAGTTTTGGCAAAAATCACAAATAAAACAATGTTTGATCTTTGTCAAAGACATTTTTGAACTTATAATATTATTAACAAGGATTTGTTGCGACATGAGCTATGTAATAATAATTTTAATTTCAATACAGTCTTGCAATACAGTATTTACAACAAAACTTGGAAGCAGGCGGGGTCCATTCTATTTATATTTCATAATTTAATATTCAAATAACCCCGGCTGCTTCCAAGTTTTGTTAGATGATTTAACTTTTGTGTTTGTTTATAGGATTTGTGACTTTGAATTTCTTTTAAACATATAAGTATAAGTGTCATATATTTTTTTAAATCTCCTTTTAAAACCCTTCATTTTGATACCTTACTCGATGGTAATGGAAAAAGTTTTTTTTTTAATTAGCGATATTGCCCCCAAAATCCGCAAAATTTCTTTGTTTTTTTTTAATTTTAATGTAGCCAATGACACTCGCGCCATCAAGACGAATCTAACGACGTAGATTTTATTCAAATCCCTTCATCCGTTTCGGAGTTATGAGGGAACAAAGAAACGGACATACATGCATACATACACGCCAAACACATAACCCTCCTTTTGGGCTTCGCCGCAGTCGGGTAAAAATAAAGGTAATGAATTTTGGTAAAATTTTGCTTAGCCTAAGTTTGGCTTAATATGTCACATTTTAGCCCTCCCATGATGCACTGTAAGGAATACATCGAGTTAACAGTAACCCTGTAGGTAGAGTGTAGTTTTCCGGTTACTTGTGACAAATCAATTAATTTATTTCCGACTTATCGAACCAATATTGTGTCAGTAGATATTTTCCATAAAAAATGACAGTTCATCTATAAGTAAACTAATTTACGATTTGTCACATTCATCACGCTGAATCACAAGCTACATAGCGAACACAATAGCGAAAAAAACAATTTTTTTTTAAATTACGTAGTATTGTGTGTTGAATATTTGACTTTTACATTTAATTTGCGTGTTTAATGTTACGCAGTGACTGCTTTATCCTGTGCGTTATAAAGTTGCTGGTAAGAGCAATAAGATTTTGAAATATAAAAGATTTTGGTTTTGCTGATGGTAAAATATTTAAATCAATAACATTCATTAAATTTTGCATGTGTATTGTTTATGTCATTTTGGTTCAGGCACCGTACGGTGAGAGGAAAATTAACGTTGCAAATTTGCCAGGAGTGAGTTTTTTAGTTTTAGGCCCTTTTTGATAACTTAAAGTTGACCCCTTGGCGAAGAACTACTGTTGCTATAAAACGTTACTTAGAAAAATAAAATAATATAATTACGACTTACCATATCATCAGCCATGATAAAAACGAAATTATGACATTTCGCTTCACAAGATGTACCAATTAGTCCGATGCTCACCAAGATAGATATAAAAAAATAAAACACTTTCTTTGCCATTGGGTAAATTGAGGTTCCCATCTATAAAAAATAAAACAATATGTAATTAAAATTTACATTAAATAAAAATTATGACTCGTTTTACAAAACGTCACTCAAGACCCAAGTTCTCGTGAAAACTAGTTGCAACCAATTCAAAGGTATTTCTAAGTCTTAGTAATGCTTGAGTATTAATTATTGAGTGAGGTTCTGTAATACGGGCTATGTCTGTTATGTTTAGTTACTTTGATGGAAATGAGACTAAACTACCCATCATTGAACGATAACGTACTTTTATGCATCAACTTATATTTACATATTAAAACCATTTTATTGTTTAACTACTTGTTTCCCGCGACCTTCGTTCGCGTGAAATTATTATAACGATATTATGAAAAGAAATATTTTGCGAAATGACTATTTGACTACTCTTAAAAATTTACGAAAACGTTACGTCATTTCAATTTCACACGATGTGTGAAAAAAGTAATAATCAATAAAAAAATGGCTTAGATTAAACGGACTTTAAATGACATGCTAGACATAGAGCTACAAAAAAATTGACGTCATATTTCATACCGCCATAGTTACGAGCCGTTTCGCGCGACAAAGATAGAAACTTCTAAAGCATACCTCACCAAAAACTTCTAAAGCATGTAGCTACTTCATTTTTACCCGACTGCGGCGAAGCCCAAAAGGAGGGTTATGTGTTTGGCGTGTATGTATGTATGTATATGTATGTACGTATGACCGTTTCTTTGTTCCCTCATAACTCCTAAATGGATGAAGGGATTTTAATAAAATATACGTCGTTAGATTCGTCTTGATAGCGCGAGTGTTACTAGCTATAGTAAATTTAAAAAAAAAAAACAAAGAATAGTTTCGGATTTTGGGGGCCAATCACGGATTTGAAAAAAAAACCATTACCATCGAGTAGGGTATTAAAATGAAGAGTTTTAAAAGGAGATTACAAAAATATATGACACTTATATGTTTAAAATAAATTCAAAGTCACAAATCCTATAAACAAACACAAAAGTTAAATCATCTGTGAAGAATTTTACGCGCTCAACGAAAGAACAAACACAAAAGAACTAAAAAGTTGGAAATAAAAAGAGTAGTTAAGAAACTAAAAAACCCGACTGAAAAAAATTAAAAGCAAAAAACAAGAACATTTTAAATTAAACAAAACTTGGAAGCAGGCAGGGTTCATTAGAATATTAAATAAAATTTTGAAATCAAAATATAATGGACCCCGCCTGCTTCCAAGTTTTTTTAGTTTTTTAACTACTTTTTTTACTACAGATTTTTTCATCGTATTATTTCTGTTAGTTCTTTGAAATAACATAACATATTTTGGATTCTATAACCAATGACGTATAGACACGTCATGAACTAACATGGCGGCGCTTCAAAACGGCGAAAATATTATATAACTACTTTTACGCGTAAAGAAAGGGAAAGAAAATATGACACCGTACAGCGGGATGCCTGTTGATGCCTGTTGTCTTTATGTTTTGCGCAAGTTTATACACATGATTTAAATTAAGAACAAACGTAGCATCGCGCAAGAGGTTGGTGCGTAACTAAGCGCGATGTGGCCAATTGGCTTCATTTCATGTTGTCATTTTTTAGGGCGGACAACGTATCTATAGTTTTAATGTATCATTTTAACAGTTCTCAAATAGCCAATTCTGAATTTCGAAAAAACTTAGAGTGGGATTTGTGGGATTTGGGCAGGGACCAAGTTTAAACACCGTATAGGATGGCCAGCAGGGCTATTGCGTATCTTTCAAATGTCAGTCAAATGGTTCCATTTTGTACTAAACCATAACCAATTTGACAGTTAATCCATGGACAATATGACAGCCACTGTCATTTAAAAGATACGCACTATCCCTGCAGAATGCACATGTCGATGAGTTTGCATTTCAAGGATAAGGTAATTATCCCTTCATCAGCGACTTCATAAACTAGTAGTTTTTCCAGGTGTTCTCGACTCAGTGGTCGATTTCTGTGGCTTGCCTGTTCTAAAAAGGACTCATCGACGTAGTTGATTTCTTGCCCATCTACATACCTCGACCCTACTTTTGTGCTGGTCATCAGCTCTCATGACTCTAGTCTTTGACCATTCATTATTACTCCAACCTTAAGAATTGCCGTGCTCAGATCTTGGAGCGTCAGTTGTAACTCGACATCAATCGGTGCAAACAGGATGATATCATCAGCGAAACAAAGGTTAGTGAGTTTTTTGCTACCGATTAGTTAGTTTTTTTTGGAATACCACATTACGATCAAAACCTGGTATCGCTGAAGAGAATGAATAGTGGAAGTGGATGGTTCGTGTCTATATAATGCATTAAGACCGATGGGCCAGAGTCGTCACGCAGTGGGTGCCGGAAGCTGTCGCCAAGGGGACCTAAAAACACTGACGTGACGACTTGGAGGCTTTTGTGCGAGATCGGCCGGGAGAAAACCGCAAGTAGAGAAGAGTGTAAGGCTATGGGGAGGCCTTTGCTCGGTAGAGGGCCAATATGAGCAAATAAAATAAACGTATATTATATACAGGCGCCCGGACTGTCTTTGTTACTGAGGGGCTGATCTGTGGCGAATGCTGAAGTAGGTAGGAACTGCTGCAGTCTTACTATTTAAAGTAATTTCCCGAAGTTTAGCAGAGATGAGATGAGCTATACAAAGTTGATACGACAGAGAGGCTTTCCTTTAAACAGCATAAACTAGGTACTATTTTCGAGCTCTGTACAAAAAATCAATTAAATAGGAGCGACGTAGCCAATTTGTTACCTAGGTATCTAAGGTCAGTTAAATTTATTTATAAAGGTCGTTTGCATTTTACTCTGATTTGTAAGCTATTTGGATTTATTAAAAAAAAAAACCTCATTTTTGGTACTTTTTATTTTTGTACCGTAACGAATTAATACTAAACACGTATTTTATACGTAGTGTAATTTAATACCCCTCTCTCATATCAATTCTGTATCTCGCATATCTAGGATGATTTAAATGGGGTATGTCTCCGTATCAACAACGACAAATGATAGAGTAAGTATCATTAGGCCCAAGCTGTATGCACTTATGCAGTATTTCAAGTCTCACTATTTTAAGCCATTTCGCAAAGTGTGGAATAGAGGTGTGCTATTAACCGGGGCTGTGGGTTGTTCGAAAGAGTTACCGCGGCCTCGGACACAAAGTACTAAGAAGGAACAGCAGGGCTAGCATGGGCTGGGGATAAAACTTTTGTCCACCGGTTATTTCCACTGACAAGGGACAAAATTATTTTATCCACCTGCCAAAGCACGGCAACAGGGGAAAAGAGAATTATATCACTTTTTGACATTAGACGTGGATACTCACCCCCCGCTTATAGCATGGCGACTAGTGGAAGAGAAAAATTACAGATATTTTGACATAACAAAGGGAGAAATTTGTACTCATCTTTAGACGGTGGGTTTAAGTATATCTCTTGGAGAAAATATAATTAATAGTAATATAAAAATGTCTCGTGCTTACTGGAGCTTAGTGTTGTCGTCGGAAAGGGAGAAAATCGAGCGAAAAGTACACCGGCGTTCAATTCGCGATTCGAGCAACCCGTTCGAATTACCCGACACAGAATTCCGCCGGATTTTTCGAATGCACAAGGGTTGCGTCCATTATTTGTGCCAAGAACTTGATCAGGCTTTAAAACCATCGAATACAACAGATTGCCTACCAGTGCACATCAAAGTAAGAAAAAAAAAAAATAATAATAGTCGATAGAATATTCGATTATTCAATAGTAAAAACACAAAAATAAATAAGTACTTACTTTTTAGCACTCATTATAATATTAAGTATGTGTAAGAAGATTTTGGTAATAAATTATTATCTGTTTTGAGGTTATTTATTCAGAGACATTGACAACAAAACAAAAATATCCAGCACAGATGTAATAAAACGAAAAAAGTATTTTGGTTTACGACGATAATATCGACTATTTTGTAATTGAATAAAAGTTTTCTTATAATGGCAATAATTTCGGGCACAAGCGTTTCCCCTGTTTTGTCCACCGTGAATAGTTTATCCACCCATGTCGCCATGCTCGGAGGGTGGACAAAATTGACAGAGAGGAATAGTATTTTGTCCTCTCCCCGTGGATAAAATCTCTCCGGCCATGCTAGCCGTACAGAGGTGGTTTTTAGTCAGTAGAAGTCTGACACTCCCTTCCGCTCCGCCGAGAGCGGGAGGAGTCATTTGAATTTTTTTCCAGAGACAAAAAATAAAAATGTATCTTTATTTATATACTACTAGCTTTTGCCCGCGGCTTCGCCCGCGTGGATGTCGTACTATCGTGATCAAAAGTACCCCATTTGTTAATCTAGGTAAACAATGAGAAAATCCTTATTCTCTATCCTGTGAGAATTAGAATCCCCCCCCCCCCCCTAAACCCCTTAATGACAGACTGACAACAGACTTCGTTCGCGTGGTTGTCGAAAACTAAAATGCTTCGCACTTTGTCTAAAAGTACATTGGATCATTGCCCTGCGGCCGCGCTGTTGAAAATAAGACGAGTGTAATGCAAAGCACTGACTATTTCTAATACTAAAGTTTAGATGGATGGATGTTTGTTTCATCGGCGGAACGGCCGAATGGTTCTTGATGAAATTTAAAACAGAGGAAGATTATAGTCCCGCCGCGCGCCGGGGCTGCGGGTTGTTTGTAAGAGATACCGCGGCCTCGACATAAAGGGCTAAGAAGGAACATGGGTGGCTTTTAGTCAGTAAAAGTCTGACACTCCATTTCGCTCTGCCCAAGCATGAGCGGAAGGGGTTATTTAATGGTTTACCACCACAAAAAAAAGGTTGATTATAGTCGACAGGCCTTGTTGGCGCGTCCGTGTTGGTGGTTTTTCATCAGTAGAAGTCTGACACTTCCTTCCGCTCCACCCAGAGTGGGAGGGTCTGCTCTGCTTAGGCGGAGCCCCACCATGTTCTCGTAGCGGCAATTGGCGGCGGTGACCTCTCGCGCCCGGTCCTAGTGCAAGCCATGGTCCGGGGCGAGAGGGTATGAGGCGCCGTCGCCTCTTTCTGCGAAGTAGTGATGCTAGCGAAAGAGGTGGTGGAATGTGAGAGGGAGAGAACCTCTCGTCCCAGCCGCTGCGGCAGACGCTCCGGGCGTCGTCCTCCGGGGTCACGTGATCACTTCCGGACACCGTAGGCGAGGGCATGTGGACATTGCGTAACGGGCTAACTAATCGTCCATCCGTTCTATATGACGATGACAGGCCATGTCGACGGCGCCTTTCGTGTTCCACGCGCGCCTCAAAGAGATGTCAGCAACATTGAAGGGCTGACCCCCGTCGGGGCTGCTGGTTTTTCGAAAGAGATACCGCGGCCTCTACACAAAGGGCCAACATCACGCCACATCTATATGACGGCATGGGTGGCGCAGTGGCTGGACAATTGACAGTAGTGTCGAAGGTTCGATCCCCACACGGAACAAAAAAAATGTCGTGGGTTTCATCAAATTTTAATTTAGTTTTAAAAACCGGCCAAGAGCATGTCGGACCACGCATAATGTAAGGTTTCGTAGTTGCCCATCACAAACATGTGAATATACTAAACTGTTTCTGCGGATTTCCTGCAGGGTTCTGTCCACGGCCTCAACTGCCTTCCTATTGACCATCGTACACTCATCCCATACGATCAGAGAGCAATCCTTGAGTACGTGTCCCTTATCACTTTTACGTGACACACCACAAACAGGCGTTCCTGACGACGTGGCGACGCTACAGCAATGGCAATTTTGGTAACAAATGTTTTTCCTGTTCCACCAGGAGCATCCAAAAAAACATTTTACCCTGATTTTTCCCAACGCTTTCAAGGACGGTGTCATAAATTCAATTAAAATTAAAATCTACAGACAGATGATGGCGACACTTCTCCTACAAAGCTACCGGGTTCGCGACTCAACAAAATACCAAGATGACGGCAAACAGATGATGCATGCGGCGTGGACTGTCACTGACGCTTGCCTCCGCGAGGGTGTCATCCCAGCGTCGAGAACCGGTGACGTAATATGCAGGCTGCGGGGTAAGTGGGATACTCCACGCCATCAAATGTCCTCAGAAATGCGAAAGACCGCAGAAAATAGCATTCACCTGTATTCGGGTGCACGGAATAAACTCTATGCAATTCTGTGTCCTACCTTAAATTTTGTTATAAATCTATGCAATTCTATTTGAGTTCTGTTTGTTATTACATACAGACAAACTCGATAAAATTTATAAGACATAGATGAAGCAGGTTAAATCTTATAAAAACACATTTTTTTTAATTGTCTTGCTCATCTCTGAAACCAATTAACGATACAATTTTTAAGAAGAAAATGCTCAACTCCATCTATGACTTTTAAAAACAACTATTTACCTCGCAAACATAATCATATTTAAATTAGCTATCCACAAAAAGGGCTTACAAACACATGAAATTCGACTTGATTCGACTGAAATCTCATAGATGGCGATGACAATTCATTTAATTTTAATTATTGTTTTCGGCCTAAGTTTAGTTATATTGCGTGATTTTTATAGTGTGAAGCTAGCTTATAGCATGGTTAATATAATAACAACATTCAAATGTGCGTAGAAATAAAGATTCCCTGCTAGCTCCCCGTCGGTGATAGCGTGATATTATGTAGCTTTTATGTTGACCCGACTTCTTAGTAATATTCGCGCGAAATTTGAAGTAAATCAATGCAGTACTTTTTGAGTTTATCCCGTACATACATACAGACAAACAGACAAAAATTGTAAGTATTCCCAAGTATTCTTTTAAAAAAATATTCAATGTATAGTTTTGACTTTCCTACGATTTTATTATAATTATGTATACAGGGTTATTTCTAAAACACCGTTAACCTTGCAAGACTGTATTACTATCATCATAAACAACAACTTTTGTTCTATGACTTTTTACAAAACCTAATACATTTACCAAAAACAAAAGTTCAAGATTTCGTTGTCCTATCTAACACATTTCAACTCTGTATTTTGCTGTACCTACCTACGCCTGTCGCGCACTGTCGTAACTCGCTACGCTACGATTACCCCGCCGCCCTTACCCCGCTCCCCTCGCTATTGTACTATCGTTTTCTTTTTTCGTAACCCCAGAAAAACAGATATAACAAGGTATACCAAGTTATCGAACGATGCACTAAGTGATGCTCGCACATCTGATGCATTACTTAGTACAGACAACATAGAACGTAGCGCACAGTTCCTAACTGACACTCTTCGGAACAGTTACGAGCTGGCATGTCCTGTCATAACTCCTAAAAGCTATGATAAGAGCTCATGGTGGGGGCCGGAACTAGAGAGATTGCGCAAGGTACTTAGGAAACTCTTCAACCAAGCTAAAAATTCCATGACCACCGAGGACTGGGACACGTATAAAACAGCACAGAAACATTACAAAAAACGGATCAGGTATCGAAGGACAGAGTCCTGGCGTAATTTCTGTAGTAGTATAAACTCAACAAACCAAGCCGGAAGAATAAAGAAAGTCCTAGCTAAAGGCGACCTCAACCTCTTGGGCTCCCTTAAAAAGGACGACGGCACTTATACAACCTCGGACGATGAAACCAGCGCAGTACTGCTGGAGACCCATTTTCCGGGATACCAAATCACATCTGACTCAGAGTGGCCTAGTGACCACCACAGCGCACCAACAACTAGCGAATGGGATGTGGCTAACAAGCTAGTAACCGCGGATATAATAGAATGGGCTATACGGAGCTTCAAGCCTTTCGAATCCGCAGGGCTGGATGGGATATTCCCGTCCCTACTACAATGGCAACTTAAACAGGTAACCAAGCACCTACTACCAATCTACCGGGCCTGCATAGCTTTCAACTATATCCCCACACTTTGGAGAGAGGCAAAAGTAGTCTTCCTACCTAAACCAGGAAAAGAGGACTACACACACGCCAAATCTTTTAGGCCCATCAGTCTAACATCTTTTCTTCTGAAAACACTGGAAAGACTAGTAGATCGACACCTAAGGGATGGAGCTCTAAAAAGCAAACCACTGCATCCCCAACAACATGCGTACAGGAAAGGCAGATCAACAGAGTCGGCATTACACATGGTAGTGCATAAAATAGAAACGGCCATAACAAATAAATCCTCAACACTTGCTGCTTTCATAGACATTGAAGGTGCTTTTGATAAAACCATACACAACAGCATTAACCACGCCCTGCAGAAATTTAGTGTAAAACCGGTCATAAGAAACTGGATCACTGAATTGGTGAGCAAAAGGGCGGTACAGATAGTGGGAAATACTACCACAAGAGCCAAGGTAGTACGAGGATGCCCCCAAGGAGGCGTTCTATCCCCACTCCTCTGGAACATAGTAGTAGACAGCCTCATAAAGAAGCTGAATGACAGAGGATACACCACTATTGGTTATGCAGACGACCTTGCTATACTGATAAACGGGAATGCTGAAGAAATGCTGTGCAAAGTGATGCGCTCTGCACTGCAAATAGTAGAGGAGTGGTGTGAAGAACAAGAACTCTCAGTAAATCCCAATAAAACAGAACTTATCCTTTTTACCAACAAAAGGAAGTTATAATTACAACTACCAAAGCTTTTCAACACCAGACTCTCCCTATCAATACATAATAGGGCATAATTCTTGATAACAAATTGAACTGGGCGAGTCACTTAGAGGCTAAAATAAAGAAGGCCTGTATAGCTTTTAATCAGTGCAGAAGACTAGTCGGTAAAAGATGGGGTCTTAACCCAAAGATCACACTCTGGCTATACACGTCAGTCATCAGACCTTCTATTACCTACGGATCAGTTGTATGGTGGCCTCGTTTTCACCGTGGTCAGCTGGACCACGGTGAAAACGAAACTCCAGTGCCTGCAACGCTTAGCTAGTGTAGCAGCTACTGGATGCATGAGAACAACTCCATCAGCAGCGTTAGAGTTTCTTTTAAATTTAAGACCTCTGGGTCTGGTCATAAAAGAGGAAGCTCAGGCGGCCCAACGGCCTTAAGACTAAGATCAAACGGACTATGGAAATTAAATACAGAAACAACACACTCAAAAGTTTTGCAGGGGATTTTCAAGGAAATACCACTCCTTGAGGCGCCCATGGATAAAACTTTATGTCACCATGTGTTCGATAGAAGTTACAACATCCAACTCACTGCGGAAGTAGAAGATAGCTCTGGCATCAATGAAGTTAGGATATATACGGACGGCTCCAAGACCTCACATGGCACAGGAGCCGGCGTCTTCTCGAATGATCTTAACATTTCAATATCAAATACCCTAGATAAATTAAACACAATCTTCCAAGCCGAATGTATCGGTATCACCAGAGCGGCACAAGCAGTTGCAGCCAGAGACGTCAGAGACTTTAAAATAAAGATCATCTCAGACAGTGCATCGGTGCTTCAAGCCCTGAAAAACAACACAATTACCTCTGTCCTAATACTGGAATGCCATAATGCACTTCAATTCATTGCAACCACGAATAGTGTAACCCTGCAATGGGGTTGATATCTTTAGTGCTATATACGCGTTTTTCGAGCTGTTTTCAGCGGGAATTGACTGGAGTAGTGTTCCGCCTACTCCCTGGACATTTTTAATTGACTTACACGCGAAAAAATTTTCTCCCTCCTACACATAGACAAATTTTCAAAATTTTTATTACAAATTAATTAATATCTAAGCTAATTTACAAATTTCTTTACTTCTATAAATATTAAATAGTTTCAGGCGTACTTACCTTCCATCCCTGCGCTTTTGGCCGCGTTCCGTGGTCCTGGGCACAGATTGGGGTTGTTTTTCCAAATTTTTTACCCCAAAAACTGGTTTTTTCGGGAAAACCCAAAATTTTTCTTCCCGTGCACCTACTTTTTATTCCATAAACGGCTAGCCCGCGCGGAGCCGCGTCTCTGGACATATCGCACGTGCGGATAGCTGACAAAAAATTTCCCCGCCCACCTACCCTGTGGACGATAGCTGAAGGTAGAACGGGAATTTTGGGCAAAATATTATTGTTTAGATTTTTTGTTTTAAACGCATAATTGGCCTACATTAACCAATTTCTATCGTTTTGACGCCTTTCGTACGTGAAAATTCGAAGTAGTGGAGAGGAGATCACTGAGAATATCGGTAGTATTTTATTCCTTGACGTATTAATTAATATACTTAAATATTTAAGACGTAGTTCTAATTCAGGACTTTAATAATACTATTATTTATATATATATATTATTTGACCGAATCCCCTCTTTACAGGGATTCTGAGTAGTTCGTGTCCCCCTTAACTTGGTTTATCCGTGCAATGTTCGGCCACAGGACACCGGTGAGGAAGGAGCAGGCTGTGGAGGAGAAAGTGGTCGGAGAAGGGTCATGCCTAGTACAGGTGGGCCCCTGCGTGCGGCGCAGTATTGGCGAGTGGGAGGCGCGGAGGGACAACCCCGAAAAACCCCAACACCTACAAAAAAGGTACCCGTCACCACTCCCCCAAAGAATTCTCAAGCGCCCACGCCCCCCAAACTCAACTCCAGGACCGTCACAAAACAGCATGCAAAGGCCCTGGATAACTCCCCTCGAGAATCGCCACCCGTGAAGTATCTCAGTAGAACCACGGAGGCAAAGGCGTGTCTCTCCAGCGCTAAACTCCAGCTTGACAGTTCTCGGAATCTTAAAAAAGAAATAAAGGACGCGCTGGTAAAAGCAGTAGATCGGCTTTACCAGCTCGTTAAGGAGGGCGAAAAGGAGAGAGAAAAAGCCCCTGAAGAAGCAGTCGAAACTGAGAGGGCCGCCAAGGACCTGACGCCGGCCACTGGCGCACCGACAGAGCTCATGATGCAGCTCATGGAGAACCTCCAGCAGCACAGCAAGGCGCTGGAAGAATGCCAGGTGCACACACGGGCTCTGTCGGAGCACCTTAAGCAGACCCCTCGCTTTGTCGCAGGGCAAACACCCTCATTTGCGGAGATGGCTGCCGTCACGAAGCAGCGTTACCAGGAACCCCTTCACTCGGTAATTGTGTCATCAATTGATGACAAAGACACCGGGGAAGAGGTTGTTGCAAAGCTGAGGACGGCAGTAGATGCCAGAAATGAAGGCACTAGGGTAGAGCGGCTGCGCAAAGTGAGGGACCAAAAGGTGGTGGTCGGCTTCAGGACCAGGGAGGAGCTATCTCGGGTGGCCGAGAGGATCAAAAAGGCCGGAAATTTAATGGTGGAAGAGGTGAAGAACAAAGATCCTCTCCTCATTGCCAAAGACGTCCTCTCGTGCCACTCTGACGAGGACATAATAGAGGCAATTAAACGCCAAAACGGCCACCTGATCGGGGATGTTCCTGCGGACGATCTGAGAATGGGGGTAAAGTACCGCCGCAGGACAAGGAACCCTCACATGTGCCACGTCATTCTGCAGGCGTCTCCTACGGTGTGGCAGAGGCTGACACAAGCGGGTCGAGTGCACATTGACCTGCAGCGGGTGCGTGTGCTGGACCAATCGCCACTTATCCAGTGGACTCGCTGTCTGCGCTATGGTCACAGTCGCAAGCTGTGCACGGAACCCGCCGACCTCTGCACACACTGTGGGGACCCCCACATGAGAGCGGATTGCCCCTCGAGGCTGGCTGCTGAACCACCAAAGTGCCGAAACTGCGTTTCTGCGAAAATGGGAAATACTGAGCATAACGCCTTCGACAGCGAGTGCCCAACTCGTGTCAAGTGGGACGCATTGGCGCGGCTGTCGGTGGCGTACTGCTAAGGTGGTCCCAGGCAGAAACGTAGACATCAGTGAAGGCAGACCCTATCAGTATAGCGTCGTACAGGCGAACCTCCAAAAGAGCAAACTGGCCACAGCCGAGCTCATTTTGGAAGCCGGGAAAAGGAAGTTGGCATTTGCAATGGTCCAAGAGCCATATATAGGTGGGATTGGAGAAATGAAGAGCCATCCGGGTGCGAGAGTAGTGCAGTGCGCCAGGAAGACTGAAAAGGTCAACAAGGCGGCCATTGTACTATTCGACGACACCATAGACCTCACACAGTGCCCAACCCTGACCACAGAAAATTTCGCAGTCGCAAAACTGAGGACAGGAGCCTGGGAAATAGGTGTGGTGTCGGTGTACCTGGATGGTGGACAGCCTATTGAGCCAGACTTGGACCATTTAAAGAAAATTGTTGAGGAGATCGGAGTAAGCGACGTTATACTGGGGGGGGATGTCAACGCCTGGAGCACTTGGTGGGGAAGCCGGGAGTCGGATCAAAGGGGGGAGGCTCTGGCGGGTGCCCTCGACGAACTGGGACTTCAGATCCTTAACCAAGGAACAACGCCCACCTTCGATGTCACCAGAGGTGGGCAACGGTACTGCAGCTGCGTCGACATAACGACTTGCACGGAAGACATGCTTCGAAGTGCCGCAAACTGGAGACTATCCGGTGATGTCACCACCTCGGACCACAAGGCAATCCTGTTTGAACTAAAGTTGGTAAAGTCAAAAGGTATGGACATTATAAGAACAACAAGGAAATACAATACGAAAAAAGCAAAATGGGGACAATTCTATGGGAAACTTAAGGAAATCTGGGAACAACAAAATTTAAACAAAACAGAAATAGATAAAATAAATACGGTAGAAGGGTTGAATAGAGTGGCAGAAAAATACACAGAAACAATAGCAAAAGCATGCGAAGGGACTATACCAACCGTAAAGAAAAGGGAACGAGCAGGATTGCCTTGGTGGACCGAGGAGTTAACGAAGATGAGACAGGAAGTCAAGAGACGGAAGAGGCGTATCTCTTGTGCCGCACCAAGACGCCGAAAATGGGTTCTGGAACAATATAACGCAGCCAAGGAGGAGTTGAAGCAGAAGATGGAGAGCACCCTTACATCCAGCTGGAAAGAGTTCTGCGGAAAGCAAGAACATGAGACCATGTGGGACAGTATATACAGGGTAATAAGCCGCACTGCCACTAGGCAAGAAGACATACCGCTGGTACAGGGCAACCGCGTACTCAGTAGCGAGGAGTCAGCCCGGATGCTTGCGGAGACATTTTATCCTGAGGATAAAAAGCAGGACGACGATGCGGACCACAGAAGGATACGTGAGCTGGCGAATAGAGTGAACGAACACACAAATGGTGAAACATTTGATCCTCTATTCACAGCGGAGGAACTAAAGTGGGCCGCATCCAGTTTCAATCCGAAAAAAGCTCCGGGCATCGACGGCCTAACAGCGGATATATGCAGGGCGGCCATTACCCGCGACCCACAACTCTTTCTGGCAGTGCTCAACAGATGTCTCTCTCTGTTTCACTTCCCGAACATTTGGAAGGAGGCAGTAGTCGTGGTCCTTAGGAAACCAGGTAAGGACGATTATGCTCACCCCAAGTCATACAGGCCGATTGGGCTATTGCCTGTACTGGGGAAAATTATGGAGAAGATGTTGGTACGCCGCATTAGGTGGTACATATCGCCACAGGCTAGCTCGAGCCAGTACGGCTTCATGCCGCAGCGCAGCACCGAAGACTCCCTCTATGACCTGATGAAACACGTGAGAGACAGATTGAAGGAGAAGAAAATCGTCGTCGTTATATCATTGGACATAGACTTTTTTTTTTTTTTGGCTGGCAACACTGGCGACAGGTCGTGAAAAAACGGCCTCGTAGTAATTTATTTTAAAATTTATTGTTTTATTGTGTTTAATTTGTTTAAATTCAATTATTTATATTAGAATCAACATATTAAGTGACACACGGTGTTTGTGACCAGTTTTATTGTGAAAATTCAAAAACATATCATATTTCATTACTTCATGTACGGGCTGTCAACGTTTGAACTGTGGATTTGAATTCTTCGAACCGGGGGAGTATTTTGTTTTGATTTACTAATTATTGCTTGTTATTTAGTATATTACACATTACAAAAACACTGCTCAGGGCTCTGAGCGACGTCCAGTACACACCGGCTACGTTTATGTCTCATTTTGCTTGACGAATTGTGGAAGCAAAATCGAGGACGAAAACACTTGCCCCATTCAAAACATACACTGCAAACCTTACTACACAAAATGTGTCTGTAATAAGCCATAAATATTATAAATTTTATTATTAGTAAAATCCACTTTCCTGAGACGACCCACTGACCCTTTGTTCATTGTTAATTCAGAAAATCCCACTAAAAAACTCATGTTATTTGCAATCCTATTTTATAATCAAATCAATAATGAAATAGGTAGCTTGTCCTTGAAGTATTAACTGTAATATTTAAATTGGGGATTATCAAATCAAATAGCTTTTCTTTAGTTCTTAGTTTTCTCTTATACACCTACCTCCATATTTTTATAATCTTTTCTAAAAAAATTCTATTCTTTTTAATTATTTTACTTCTTTCTAAATTCAAAACCCCTCTAAATTTCTCAAGTCTCAACTGATATATTACTTATTCTCTTCATATACTCAGCTGTTTCCTGTCACATTCCAGGTCTGGCTTGTGGATAACACTCAATATGATGACCCGTGGAGCTACCATTCGTGACATGAGTGACAAACTGAAAGCAGCGCTGAGGGAGCTGGATGCTTCTAGAAATGAGTGCGCCAAACTGCTGCGGGAAAGAGAAGAAAGTGAAGTGGAAATTGAGTTGATGGTGAACAAAAATACTCAACTCAAGAATGAGCTTGCAGAACTACACACACAGCATATGGACATACTTGACCAACATAAACACCTCCGTGAACTTGTTGCAAATTTCCAGCATTGTAGCGACACCTACGATCAGGCGTTGAGTCGCATATCTGAACTGGAACATGAACTAAGTAGGGCCCAACACTCAATAACTCACTTAGAATCGCTTAGAGACCTTGAAGAGACTGCGAACACCTGCAGTCTTTATGATGAGTTGGTTGGTAGCCGGTCAGGACCTGTGTGTGTTGAGCCAATTGTGACCATAGACTTAACTAATGAAACTATCTGTAAAAATAATTTATTCACTAGTCATAATAAGATTAAAAAATACATTAAAATTAATAAACGCATTAGAAATATTAAAAAATCCTTGAAACGCCTAAAAGTAAATAAACAAAACACAAAACTGAGGCAAAAAAATGTAAATTTAATTCGAGATCTAAAGAAGTGTGACAGTGAATTAGAATTATGTAGATCAATGTATGAGACTGACATTCAAAACCTTCAGGATGAGCTATTTGTTAGGGAATATGCACTAAAGGATATTTTTAGTAAATATGAGGCTTCTCAACAAGACCTGAGTAAGCGTATGCAAGAGGCCAATGAGCTGGTGGACCTGGTCACGTACAATGCAGAGAGGTACGAGTCTCTGACGAATAACCTTTCTTGTAGCTGTGCCTGCTCAGTTATTCCTCAGCCTCAGCACCAGTCACCTACCCCCTCAGTGGCTCAGCCAGCTGGTAGTATTGATGATAGGAGTAATGAAAGTAATATTTTAACAGATACTACATACTTATTTTCTGATAAGTTTGGTCAAGGATTTGGTACATTATTTAATCAATGTTCACCACACTATGTTATAAATTATTGTTTACCCGGTGCCAGTGTTAGCCAATTAATTAGTAATATTAGATTGACTAAAATAAATCCCAATTCTACTGTTATTTTATTATATGGGAATAGTTTAAATGTATGGAAAAGGGACATCATTGAATGTGTCCATTTGATGTTACATCTCAACAAGACTATTAATTGTAAATTCATTTTCTGTGCCTTGCCTTATTCTCAATATTTGTCCGTTGAGCAAAATAAGTACATTTATGATTTAAACTTGTTAATTTATAATAGGACATGTCGTCACAGTGACGTTATTTTGTATTTTGACTGTAATCAATTTATATCTGATTACAGACTCACTGACTTCACAATGTTTTTACCACCTAGTTCTAAGCGACGTATTGCTAACCTTTTAGCATACAATATACACAGCGACACTGGTATGTGTTTACCAACGTTTTCTGTTAGTAGTGATACTAATACTGCTTTTGTTACTAACACTTATACAGATACTAACACTTTTATTGATACACCTTGTAGTTTAAACTGTTAGGTGCGACAACAGGTAGGCCGCATATGTTGAATGTTGTTCATCAAAATATGCAGGGATTATCTGGCAAAGAATTAGAGTTAAGTTTGTTTATGGAGAATTATGATGTTCAGGTTTTATGTCTAACTGAACATTGGTTGAAGGAACATGAAGTAGTATTTATCAATGATGATTTCTATACCGTACAGAGTGCATTTGTGAGAAAATCTGCTATTCGCGGTGGATCTTTAATTCTTGTATCAAACAAATTAAAATGTAAACAACGTTTAGACTTAGTTAATTTGTCAATTGAGCGCACTATTGAGTTGTCTTGCGTTGAACTCGAGCGATACATAGTAATTTGTGTTTATAGACCCCCTTCTGGGGACTTTACTCATTTCGAATCAGTAATGGAGGATTCACTTAATAAGTTAAAATCAAGTAATAAATCTATAATTTTATGTGGAGATTTTAATGTTAATATTTTAGATGTTACTCCATTAAGTATCAGATTTCTCAATTTGTTTAGATCATTTAATTTAGTTAACCTGTTTTTTGAACCAACAAGGATCACGGCTTCTTCATCAACTTGCCTTGATAATATGTTTAGTGATTGTGTTGCCGAGGACAAATTAGTGTTAAGTGACTTATCATCTGACCACTGTGGCTTAATAGCTAGCTTCCCTATGTTATTAAAACAAAAGCCGCGCAAAATAGAATGCAGGCCTCATACAGCTAGTCGTTGCAATAAATTCAAAAATAATGTAGCACTTAAAGTAACGCCGTCAATAGTAGAGCACGAGACTCCTAATGAAATTTATAAAGCCCTTTTTGATGTTGTGCAAAATGAATACCAGTCTATTTTTAAGTCTAAAACGATTAACATTAAGGGACCTTCTGTGGGCTTCAACCAATGGGCTACACCAGGTATTTACAAAAGTCGAGCCCGATTGTACGAGTTGTATGGTCTTAAACAATACAGGTTTGATACAACTTTTCTAGAGTATGTTAAAAATTATTCCAAATTATTTAAAAAGATTTGTATTATTGCAAAATCAAAATTCTTAAGCGAGACTATTAAAAATTCTAATAATAAAGTTAAAGCCACTTGGAAAATCATTAACAATGAAACGGGTAAATCTGTTAAACAAGATAATCACCTCGAGATCATGGTGGGTAACAAATTAGTTAGTGAAGCAGCCGACGTAGCCGAGGCTTTTAATGAGTATTTTGCCAGCATACCTATAGCGACGACTCGTTCCCTGAGTTCGTCGCCGTCTAAAGCCGAAGATCTTTTGCATAGCAGCGTGTCTAAATGTGGTAAAGTATTTAGTTTCGAACATGTAACGCCTCGTGATGTAGTTAACGTTTTTAATTCACTTAAGTCTAAAAACACAGGTGATTACTGGGGCATTTCTATTAAACTTTTAAGTAACATAATCGACATTGTAGCCCCCTGTCTTGCCGTTACTTTCAATAAATGCGTCGATTTGGGGACTTTCCCTGACCTTATGAAGAGCAGTAAAGTCATCCCTCTATTTAAATCAGGCAGTAAAAACGATATCGGTAACTTTAGACCAATTTCTATTTTACCTGCTTTTAGCAAAATTTTTGAAAAATTAATTCTCAAACAGTTGTTATTACATTTTAATTTAAATAATCTCCTTCATAATGATCAATATGGCTTTACAAAGGGTCGTTCGACTACGGATGCAGGTGTTGCTTTGTTGAAGCACATATTTGACGCATGGGAGAACGCGCAAAATGCAATCGGTGTTTTCTGCGATCTCTCTAAAGCTTTTGATTGCGTACATCACGACACGCTTTTACGGAAACTGCGTTATTACGGTGTTCAAAATGAGGCCCTAAATGTGATAGATTCGTATTTGCAAAATAGATTCCAATGTGTAGACGTAAATGGCGCGAAATCTTCCGGGCTACCGGTTCGGCTAGGTGTACCTCAAGGTTCAATACTGGGTCCGTTTTTATTCTTGGTTTATATTAATGATCTACCATACTATTTAAAGGGTTTTTGTGACGTTGTACTATTTGCAGATGATACCTCTCTTATCTTTAAAGTAGATAGGAATAGACACGAATTTGACGACGTAAACAGCACGCTATCAATGGTCACGGATTGGTTCACAATAAACAACCTTGTTCTTAATGCCAAGAAAACTAAAATAGTTAAGTTCGCTTTACCCAATGTTAGAAATCTAGGTCCCAATATTATCCTCGCCAATCAGGAGCTGGAAACTGCCGACTCTGCTGTATTTCTGGGCATTACAGTTGATCCAAAATTACAATGGGGTTTACATATATCAAGCCTAGCGGGAAGGCTAAGTTCAGCCGCATACGCCGTCAGAAAAGTAAGACAATTCACTGACGTTGATACAGCACGGTTAGTCTACTTCAGTTATTTTCACAGCGTTATGTCATACGGTATTCTGCTGTGGGGCAAAGCTGCTGATATTCAAAATATATTTGTTCTGCAGAAGCGAGCGGTTCGTGCAATTTATCAGCTGGGTGCCCGAGTTTCTCTTAGAGATTTTTTTAAGGAGATTGGTATCCTCACTGTTGCTTCTCAGTTCATCTTTGCCAACATTTTATATATTAAACAAAATATCCACCTGTACACTAAAAACAGTGATATTCACAACTTTAACACTAGAAATAAGCATAAACTACGCGCTCCTTTTCACCGGCTTCACAAAGTTCATAATTCATTCGTCGGGCTTGGTATAACATTTTATAACAAACTGCCATCTTCTTTTCTAGACTTGCCATTTAATGCGTTTAAAGCCAAAGTAAAATCTAATCTTTGTTTAAAAGCGTACTATTCCATTAACGACTACTTAAATGATAAGAACAGTTGGTCGCTGAGTTGAACACAAGACAATGTTTGTTATTTATTTATGTTCTTTCTCCAAGATTAGTTTACTGATATGTTATGTCTTTTTTTTTATTATTATTATATACTTTTTTATACTTGCCTTGTACTATTGTATCGAGTCTGGTTCTTCTAACCAACCTAACAGACAGATGTGTGCTGGGGAGTTTGTTCCGCCACTTCTTCTTTCCAGCAAAAACACTAGGAAGTGTCGAAGGGGGGGCGTTTTGGGGGACTGTCTCTTGTAAATAAGTAAAGTAAAGTAAATTTTGACGTTCGAAAAGTGCTGATTATCAGCCTAGTTTGAATAAATGAGTTTTGATTTTGATTGATTTTGATTTTGATTGATAGAGGGAGCCTTCGATAATGCCTGGTGGCCAGCGATGAAATGCCGACTAGCGGAAACGAGGTGCCCAGTAAACTTGCGCCGTCTGGTAGACAGCTATCTACTGGACAGAAAAGTTAGGGTTCGGTACGCAGGAGCAGAGTATGTCCGGGAAACAGCGAAAGGTTGCGTCCAAGGCTCCATAGGCGGGCCAACGTTCTGGAACTTGCTCCTAGACCCTCTGCTCAAAGAGCTAGAGAAACGTGGCGATTATTGCCAGGCCTTTGCGGATGATGTGGTCCTGATATTTTCGGGTGAAACAGCGCTTGATGTCCAGAGACAGGCGAATGCGAGTCTCGCTCATGTTCAGAAGTGGGGAATCGGAAATAAACTCAAGTTTGCGCCTCACAAAACGAAAGCGATGGTCGTAACTAACAAGTTAAAATACGATTCGCCTCTTCTGCGCATGGGCAATGAGGACATTACCCTGTCTCGGGAGATCAAGATTCTGGGGCTCACAATTGACGACAAGCTGACGTTCAACGCCCACGCCTCGAACGTAACGAGGAAAGCGTTGAACCTTTACAAGCAGCTGTCAAAAGCCGCAAAAGTCAGTTGGGGCCTGAAGCCCGAAATTATCAGGACAATATATACTGCAGTGGTAGAGCCTGTCGTAATGTACGCGTCAAGTGCTTGGGTATCGGCTGCAAACAAAGTAGGGATTAAGAAGCAACTCAACACAGTGCAGCGAGGCTTTGTGCAGAAGATCATAAAAGCGTATAGGACTACGTCGTTGAACTCGGCCTTGGTACTCTCCGGGCTGCTTCCACTGGACCTTAGGATTCGGGAAGCATCCTCTTTTTATGAGGAAAAGAGGGGATACTCCCGGAGAGTGACAGGGGACCGAGGGATCGAGTCACCTGTCCCACACACGCAGATACCTCACCCTGCCAGCCAAATGGACATCGAGTTCAAGTGTGTGGTAAGCGGTGCAGAAGTGGACCAGCAGGGACTTTCAAACCCAAAAATCTTCACCGACGGAAGCAAAATTCAAGGCAAAGTCGGTGCAGCACTCAGTTTATGGGAAAATGGGGTGGAGGTTAAAGCCCAAAAGTTCAAGCTGGATCACTTCTGCACTGTTTATCAGGCTGAACTATTGGCTCTGCACAGGGCCTCGGAGTTAGCTCTGAGGCACCCCTCAGCCGTTGTCGAGGTCTATTGCGACTCTAGATCGGCGCTGGAAACGGTCACCCGAGGCGTTTCCCTCCATCCTTTAGCATTTGAGATCCAGAAGAACATCCAGACACTAAAAAATCGGGGCAAAACTCTTCAGCTGTACTGGATTAAGGCACATGCGGGAATGGAGGGAAACGAGAGGGCAGACGTGTTGGCGAAAGAGGCTGCAATAAACAGCAAAACGAGGCCACACTACGACCTGTGTCCTGACCGACCTGCTCAACTCCGACCTGCCTCATTCGTCAAGCGACAAATCCGCATGGAGTCGCTTGACGAATGGAACACGAGATATAGATCAGGCGAAACTGCGTCTACCACAAAAATATTTCTCCCGGATGTAATTGCGGCCTACCACGTCATAAGAAAAATAAGTCTCGACCCATTAATAGTCCAGGTTTTAACAGGACATGGCGGGTTCATGGCGGGTAGTATTTGAATCGCTTCAAGTGCAAGGAGAGCCCGACATGTCCCTGTGACCCATCTAAAAATGAGAGCATACAGCACATCATAACGGAGTGCCCCAGATTTGCCAAAAAGAGACATGACCTTGAATCTGAAACAGAAATAGAAATTAAATTAGAACACATACCAAATAAAATGACAAATAAAAAAGTAAGAAATAAATTTTTAAACTACTGTAAAGAAATTGCTGCCATAGTCGTTAAAAATAATAGAGTGTAAAGAAGATATACTTTTATGTATTATAATAATATATTAAAAGTAATCGCCGTATAATAGAAATTAAAAAATATCAGTTTACTATTACATATATACCCACTAAAATATAAAAAGATAGTAAAAATATTAGTTTATTAGAATACATTAATAATTTATAGTCATTAAATATGAAAAGTTAGTAAAAACATAAGTCAATAAAATTGCTTAAAATTAAGAAAAGTGATAAAAAATTATAAATTGATTGAAAAAGTCTCTGGTCACCCCTACAGAAGACACGAGCAGGGCAGGAGTGTGGTTTTAGCCGGTTCGAGTCCGGCACTACCTCGACTATCTCACAGCCTGTGAGGTAGTCGAGGTGTCCGTGGGGATTTCCCACTCCTGCCAAAAAAAAAGCAATGGATAAAAGGACACCGCAACTCGCTGGGAAACGACGCAGCAGACGAGCTGGCCAAGAGAGGCTCGAGCGATACAGTATTTGGACCGGAACCACTACTGCCTATACCTCAGGCCCAAATAAAAACATGGCTGCGTTCACGAACCACCGAAAAACACCTCGCCGAATGGAGAAACATTGAAGGATGCAGGCAAACAAAAGATGCACTTCCGGACGCGTCAATGAAGTTTACTCGCAATCTCATCAAACTCAAAAGAGACAAACTCCGTAAAATCATAGGAATTTTAACGGGTCACTGTTCCTTAAACAAACATCTACATAACATAGGTGTAACTGATAGCCCATTGTGCAGAGGATGCATGGAGGCGGAATAAACGCCACGGCACGTACTCCTAGAGTGCAGGAGCGTGGCAGATCACCGGGCACAAACTCTACGATCCCCATTAACTCTCACGGAAGCCTGCAGTAGTCTGGGAAGGCTGCTACAATTCTGGGACGACCTATGTTGGTTGGAGTAGGTATTTTCTAAACATCACGCACAATGGCCCAATCAAGAGGCTTATAAGTGCGGATAAAAGCCCAGTTAAACTAAACTAAACTAAACTATCGTTTTCTTTTGCTTCGCAGACTTGGTAACATTTAGAGCGTACAATTTAAATATTTTTAATTTTGTAAGTAAATCTGATGAATTTTTAAAAGTCATAGAACAAAAGTTGTTGATTATGATGTTAGCTACTTAGTCCTGAGAGGTTAACGGTGTTTTACAAATAACCCTGTATAGATACTTATGCCTGCATGTAAAAAGCTGTTATTTGAACAGATGTCTCTGTTGTATTTATTTGTATAGGTGTTTACGGTGTATAATATGAAAAAGATAGAAAAACACATTTTATTTGACGGCACGGTTGGCGCAGTGGCTCAAGTGGCTCAATAATAATAACAATAATTTGACGCAGATACGTGCATTCAAAATGACAATAAAAAATACAGTACACATACAGCACAACAAATTCGAATAAATACAAAAAAGACAAATAGAAGAACGTCGTGTCTGCAACAAGCAGGTTACCACTCAGCATTATGCTGGGATATGGGGGCGCTACAGAACAGCGCTGGTTTACAGTGATGGTCATCCTTGAAAAAACATACAGAGCCAATTTAGCATATATTGTATATGTAATTACATGAATAAGATAAAAAATATAAACAGTAATTGAAATCTATATCTATAGGTACATATAATAAATCTGTAGAAAAAAATATTTATGTACATCGAAAATATTTAAAAAAGGAATCGTCAGGGTTTAAAAGTATAACAAAAAGAACTCATTTCCAGCATTTTTGGATTTTTTATCTGTTTGTCTGTTTCGATGACTGAGCATCACGTAAAATTTACGCAACTAATGTAGGTAACTTATAAACATAAATATTGTGCGTGATTTGAGGTATTACTTAGGCTTTGTTTCATCGTAATCGGTGCTCTCTATCAAAAAAAAATGAATTTATAGTTATCAAGAAGAACTTTATCATTTATATATATTGATCAGGAATGAGACATACAACGACATCTATTAAACGAAAATGGTACCTATTAATAAATGCCTTCACAACATAACTTTAAAAAAGTTATGATAGCAAAACGTACTCTGTAGGTAGGTATTTTTCTAAAGACACGCTGCTTTCAAAATCTACATAGCCTGAACCCTATAGTGTATTTGATCGCTTTCCATGCATTAAATTTTAGCAGTTTATCTTCGTCTTCGATAGATGGCGTTGTTCATTTGATGCTATTTTCTGAACCGCGGTGTTAATTAAAAACTTTGAAAAATATTGTAAGTTTGCTAAAACACTTTTTCGATTAAGGGATTCGTTTGTGAAATATTAAGCTATAATGTGCAAATAACCGGCTACCACATAGCTCCCAACCTGTTACCATATACCAGATAACCAGCTACCACATAGCTCCCAACATATTACCATATACCAGATAACCAGCTAACACATAGCTCCCAACCTGTTAACATTGACCAGATAACCAGCTACAACATAGCTCTCAACCTGTTACCATATACCTCAAAACCTTTTACCATATACCAGATAACCAGTTACTTCAGAACCTGTTACCATATAACTTGTTACCACATACCACCAAAACCAGTTACCACATACCTCCGAACTTGTTACCATACCTACAAACCAGTTACCCCATACCACATAGCGAATTACCTTACCACGTCACCCTTACCAAGACGACAAGAGTAACTGCTTACCTATATACTACGTACGAGTACACCAGTACACTCCTTGCTTGAGGCGACAAGACGCCTAAACACTTACGCTTAAATTATTTATCATACTCCTGAAAGGTGTTAGACTCAAGTCTGGCTTCCTAAACCACCTATATGGGTTGTGTTTGGGCGTGTAAAAAAATCCTGGTAGTAATATAATTATAATATATACATATAACAAAATTAAAAGCAAAACTATCACAACTTAGTAGGCTTTACAAATTACAAGATTACGAGTAATAGTCGTTATAAAATATACCTGCATAAAATATTTTCCTATACATAATGTATAGGAAAATGCAGGTCTTAAATCTGCAAATGCAAGTTTGTTTTATTTTTATAATAAAAATCATCGTTCGGAGGCAGGTAGGCAGGGTGGTTAATCAGTTTAGTAAATTCACATGTTTGTGATGGGCAACTACGGAACCCTACATTATGCGTGGTCCGATATGCACTCGGCCGGTTTTAATACTAAATTAAAATTGGATAAAACCCACGACATTTATTTTTTGTTCCGTGTGAGAATCGAATCTGTGACGCGCAATACTACTGTCAATCGTTCAGCCACTGGCCCACTGCGCCAACCATGCCATTTAGATGTGGTGTGGTATTAGCCCTTTGTATCGAGGCCGCGGTATTTCTTTCGAACAACCCGTAGCCCCGACGGGCATCAGCCCTTGCCCCTTCAATGTTGCTGCAGTTCGTGTACCACGCGCGCCTCAAAGAGATTTGAGGCGCACGTGGTACACGAACGCGCCCTCGACGCGACCTGTCATCATCATAGAAATTACAACCTCTGTTTCAAATTTCATCTTGATCCGTTCGGCCGTTCTGACGTGGTTTATTAACAAACATCTTAACTTTAGTACTTATTAGACATAGTCAGTGCTTTGCCTTACCCTCTTCTTTCTTATTTGCTACAGCGTCATTAGCGCAGGGCAATGATTTAATGTACTTATATCTAAGCGACGCATTTTGGTTTTCGACAACCACGCGAACGAAGTCGCGGGCACAGCTAGTATAATATAAAACAAGTATATCAGATGTAACAGTAAACTTTACGAAATTTTTTATAATAGTAGGTATGTGTAATCAAAATAAATATAAATAATGGCGTGTTTCTTTGTATTGCTCCCGGCCGCCCCACTGTGCCAAATATTCAAATGATCTAATTGTCACAGCGGTTTGATATGCGCCAATATGATAAGGAGTAGGATATAATTTTTGGAGATCAAGCAAACAATACTAAATACTTTGTTGTTTACTTTGTTACGTTCGATTTTTGTTTTTTTTTGTAATGGATTTTATTCTGCGCTTGTAACGATTTCTGTGATTTACTGACTACCTCGTTGATCTAGCTATCACAAGCGCTGCTATTGGGCATGAGGCTTCGATTACCTGATCGAACAGTCAATTTGTGCCTCGTTGGTGGCTCAACCTCATTTGTATCTGAATCTGATTTAAACCTAACTAGTGAGAAGCGGATGTACCAGGGTAGGCACACCAATGCCTAACCCTTTGAAGAAAAGGGATGTGAAATATGTATAACTAGCTGATGCTCGCGGCTACGCCCGCGTGGAATATAATTATACTAAAACCTTCCTCGAGAACTATCCTACCCTATCCATTTGTGTAAACAGCATGAAAATCGGTGCCGTAGTTTTTGAATTTATCACAAACAGGCATACAGACAGACGCGGTTGAGGACTTTGTTTTTTACACGACTACGGCGAAGCCAAAAGGAAGGGTAATGATTTTGGCAGTCTATTAATTGTAATAAAGCTACGGAACATCTTTTCGTCCAAAAATTTTCAGTGTCTTAAGACATACAACCAGTATATAACCAGTGTGTGTTGCCAGTGATGACTTATGGGACAGAGTCATGGTCCTTAAGTGCTGGCCTCTAAGAGAAACTCAGAGTCACGCAACGAGCCATGGTGAGAGCTATGCTCGAAGTTCTATAAGCGACAGAATCCGTAATGAGTCCGTAATTCGCCGAACACCGACATTCCTCAGAATTTGCAAGTTGAAATGGCAATGGGCAGACCACATCGCTCGAAGAACCGATATCCGATGGGGAAGAAAGGTCGAGTGGCGACCACGAACCTGAAGATGCTTGATGATTAGCTCGATTTTGTAGTGCATCAAACGTTGTATGAATGGTGGTTCCTCAATCTAAACGTTTGAATAGCGGATCCACGTCAGAACTTCTAACATCATGAATTAAAATGTATCATTAATAATAATAATAATATTCCACAACTATCACACAACGCCATCTAGTCCCAAGCTAAGCAGAGCTTGTGTTATGGGTACTAGACAACTGATAAACATACTTATATATTTCTAAATACATACATATTATAGATAAATTACACCCAGACACAGAACAAATGATCGTGCTCATCACACAAACATCATCATCATCATTATTTGGTATGATTTTGTAGCATTTGAGATTTTGTAGCATTGGTATGATTTTGAAGTTTCAGTAAACAAAATCTGGACTCAGTGGTATTAACATTTAAAAAAATACCATACTTATACAGCTCCTCAGACAATACGTACAACTCGACAGTTTTTAAAGAAACAGTTGTTCAATTATTACGTTATTTCTTTTCTACTTAGTAGTACGTAAATAAGACTTGACAGAGATATGCGCAGACATACATAAAAAAATACATACACATAAATAGAGAACCTGCTTCTTTTTTTAAGCCGGTTAAAAAGTAGAAAAATCGAAACAGTCGGTAAATGCCGCCGATCAGCAGATCGAGTTTAGTAGAATATAAAGGTACTGCACTAGCAATAATAATAATAATAATATTCCACAACTATCACACAACGCCATCTAGTCCCAAGCTAAGCAGAGCTTGTGTTATGGGTACTAGACAACTGATAAACATACTTATATATTTCTAAATACATACATATTATAGATAAATTACACCCAGACACAGAACAAATGATCGTGCTCATCACACAAACATTTGTCCTGGGTGGGAATCGAACCCACGACCTCCGGCATAGCAGTTAGGGTCACTAACCACTAGACCAACAGGCCAGCAATATCGTATACATGGTGTAGAAAAATCAGTGGTGTGACAATCGGGAAAAAAAAGGGAACTATATTTTCTATCACCAAAATTTATATTTGTCATCAAGTTGTATCACCTAATAAATAGATCTATCGCCACGAAATATTTTCGTTCTCAGATAAACAAAAATTGTTCCCAGGTATGAATTATCAAATTAATGTTAATATATGTGTAAAATAAGAGATCGATAACCAATAAAATTATATTGCATTACATGAATATAAACTTCGTTCTTATAATAACAGTTTTGTTACTTAAATAATAGCTCTGTGCTCAGAATGGTAGATCTGTCACCAAATAATGCTGACAGAAACCCTAACCCTAGAGGGTCGACGTCAAGGTCACCCCGAGGTTCGGTTAGTTAGGTTCCTTTAATCCCTGCAGACAGAAATAGGAGCCCCGTGCAGCGGGGCTCCTTCGACCTGCTGACGGAAAGTTAAGTTTTTTTGAAACTTAATGAAAATTTCTGGTGACATAATATATTATTATGATACCTTTAAATTAGTTTGCTTATATACTTATTAGGACAAAACTATTATAATACATACAAAAACATTTATTTGCTACTAGAGCCTATATCTCCATGATTTTAGGTGATTTATTGTGGAACTGATTTTGCATTGTTTGGTGACTACATTTTGGTGACAGATCTACTATTTTGAGGACAAACCCTATTATTTAAGAAACACAAAACTAATTAAATTGGTGATAGCTTAAATGATACCCGAAAAAAAATCCTGTTTGTCATACTGGTGTGATAATCTGGTGTGACTACGAGTCGGTAACGGATTTGTAAAACATGAGTAAGTCATTAAAAATGGGTTAATTAAGAGATATTATTAGACTGCTAATTAATCTCAAAAGCTACAAAATCATACCGAATCATGATATATTTTAATCCATGATGATTGAAGTTCTGACGTAGCTCCATACTCCACGTATTTAGATTTATCTTTATAATCATAGAACGTTTGATGCTACAAAATAAAGTATTGATCCTTCATTTTTATACATATGTACTTACTACTAAATCCCGTCGGGGCTGCAGGTTGTACACAAGTTGTGTCACCGCGGCCTCGACACAGGGCTAAGAAGGAACATGGGTGGATTTTAGTCAGTAGAAGTCTTTTTTTTTTTTTGGCGGGTGGAAAATCATCGAATAACCCCTCCCGCTCTTGGGCAGAGCGAAACGGAGTGTCAAAAAAAAGTACTACTAAATAAGTATAGGTATTTATTAAAATTCGAAAAGTGGCTCCTTAATCCTTACGGACATAAAAAAGTGTTGCACCGACCCCAAGAAACATGGGACCTGGGCAGTATTGATTGATTTGGTAAAAAGTTCATGAGAATAGGTTTATCGCATTTTCATTATAGCTATCATCTGAATAACAGTTAGGAATGAGATTGGTGCTCTACTGACGGATTGCCAATTCATTCCTATCAACTGCACAACTGTTATGTACCTCACTCAAAATTGCGTGGAATACCATCCAACTGCTACAATTTCTTAACTATTTTCAACTCCGACTTTTCCCTCTCTATTGCTAAAATTTACGTGATTCCGGCGTTACTGGTTGTAAAAACCGGAGCTTAAAATTAAATAAGCTATTTACAACGTACAGTCGAACAAGTTAATAAGTAGGTATACAGCCAGCAAACTTGTATTTACTTTTAAGATTATACACATTCCATATACCGGAATTTGGGCACAACCATACAAAATACATTTAGAGACTGATGTCTAACAATACAGCGTATGACATCAATCGCTTAATGCGAAACACTTTATAAAACAAAATTGAAATCAATATTTTTAGTGTTCTAGAATTATAAAGATCTCGACCTGTATACTTATTAGCTCGTTCGACTGTACAACTACACGAAAAATAAGGCAAAACTAAAACAGAGGCGACAAAATCATTGCGCATGCTAAAGTGGAGGTGAGAGGTGAACTTTAGAGTTTAGTAATTATGCCACTTAGTGCTGTGAACATGTGGGTCACCCAATAACTCATCAACATGATTATCACACGTTCAACTTAGTCATTACGCCTGGTACCGTGCCAACTTTGAGAGTTTAGATGTGGGTAAAAATCCTTTAAAATTGTACACTTTAGATAACAATGATAAGGTCGTTTTGTAGCAAATAGTTCTCCTGTCTTTCCATAAAAAATATTTACGGTTTTCTACATTAGAAATTTAATTAAAACGTGCTTATTAATAACTGTTACGTGTTACTTGCTCGCACATCACAGGCCCTGATGGACGGAACAGAAAATGACAAACTCGTCGCTTTTGAGCTGACTCGGTTTAAATATTGTCATTGACACGCTAACAAGAATAAGAAGTAACAATTCCGAAGTATTAGAATCTAAGTTTGGTTTAGTATTTATTATACAAATAAAACAAGTTCGTAGTTTAATTTATCTCAGATTTGCTCCACTCAAAGAGCACTACTAACAATACTTCTAAATGCGCAAAACTTCTATCCGCGGTGGACTGAAAAATATTTTATTTGCCCGTAACAGTTTGAAACGGTTCGTAGAAATAGGAACGGACACGTCGACCGTCCACCGCAACTTTGCGTACATAATGTAGTTGTCAAACGTTTTAATTGAGGCCAGTACCGCACATTTTCATACTCACCGGAACTACCGCTAACGACTCCTATTTCATCGTTAAACTTTCACGGTTGGCTTGTCATGGTTTTATAAATTGTTTAGGGACTGTTTTGACAACCCTTACTAGCTACTGAGTTAACTGTGTTCTCATTAACACGATTAACTTCACCATTATGCACAAACTAATATCTCAAAATAAACAAGTGCATACAGGTTAGGTTTTGTCATATTATGTGCGTTGTAGATATAATCGCAACGGGCGGAAGCAACGTGAATGAGGCAAAAGGTTTAGACTAAAATCGGTGCAGACGGCGTTCTCCTAATTATTTCTGCCTCCATACAGCGAAGAGGTTTTACCAGTACTTAGGACGCTCCACAACAAAAACCGTCTGAAGAGGAAGAGAAGACTCACCGTTAAGATGTAGCTACCTATTATAATTAGTCTCAAATAAACACTAACTAAAATCAATCCCGATTTAATTCAGACTCAAAGATATCCGGACAGGAATAAGCCAGCTTAATAGAACTGTGGGTATCTGGTTTGTAAGCGGATTGATTAAACGTTCTATTCCCATAGCACGACTTGATTGGGACTTCAGATATCTATTTGATTTGAGCAAAGGCGTTTGTGCATACGTAATTTGTGTTAGTAATCAATCTTCACTCTGTAGGATTTGGAAACGTAGGACGTGAGCATATAATTTTAAATTTTGATTTGGTTCAATGTTAAATATTGGTCACTGGAATTAAATCTGTATCTACGGTCAACTTACAGTCGATAAACTTATGACTATAAAAATAAGAAGAACAAATTAAGAACTTAATAAGCAATTGACCTCATTCTACACAGTCTAGTCAATATTCATTTCTAAAGAAGCTAATAGTCATTGAATTTACTCCACAGTATTTAGGATTAAAATCAAACCATTTCGATACAAAACTTGATCTTTATTGTTTACTTAGGTAGGTATTTAGTTCTTATTACTAAGTATCACAAATATTTACATTAGAAGTTTACAGCAACGATCTCGAACAATCTAATTTCAAATATTACAATACATTTACACCAAATAAGCACACACAGAGTCATCTATACCAAGAAGCCTCTAAGCCTCTAAGGGTTGTATCACACTATGTACACATTCGATAAACATGTGCATTGGTCGAAATTACAAAACAAGAATATTACGATTCGAAATTTGACCAATGAGCATGTTCCGCTTCGTGGCGCTTTTAAGTGCGGAAGTTGATTCTAATCTAATTACTTATTTAAATTTATGAACGTGTCAATTTACTTGATTGAATATTCTTATTTTATAACCAACCACATCAGGTTACACAAGTTTTGATCTAACTCTTGATTATCTTTTAGACGCTTCATAAAATCGTTTAGAACTACAATATTCCTACGAAGAATAATTACACACTGGAATTGACGGATTATCCCAAAGATTTAAATCGCTCGTTGTGCCTTCACGGTATGTAGGTCACGCAAAAGAGTGTTTACACCGAGAAGAATGTGTATCTTGTTTATACATTCAGCATGAAGTGATAGATTCAATTATAAGTACGAGTGAGCGAGACACAGACAATACTATTCGATTCACTGTCAACTGTCACTGTCAACAAAACAAAAACGTAAATCAGTTTTGGACGGTATAGGGCGAATCTTATTGTAATTTTTTTTGGATTCAACCTTAATACCAAAGTTCTCTAGTGCTCAATCGTGGGTGGACAAGGCACTTATGTCAAGAGGTTCTTAAAAAGATTTCGACGAAAAAAGACTTGTCATTCAAGTCCTTTAACGTGGGAAAAATCTATTAAGAATATCTCAACGTTCGGAAACAGTTACCGAGTTAGATTAATCTACAGCTATTTATTATCTACAATAAATAACAGATTTATGGTTACATTCGATACAACTACACAACACTAATTCTAAAAAATATTTGCACTGATGAACATAAAACTTTACCGTACGATAAGTCCATTTTACAGTACGAAGTCATAGATACATCTAAAGGTCTACATTCTATTTTCATACCTTTCTATAGTTCTCTGCTTTCGATCTTAAATCGTATCGTTTGACATCAATAAAGTGCATATTAAAGAGGTTTGACACATGCATATATCCAAGTATTAAAACAAAAACTCATTCAGAGCACACTCGAACATATCTCCTGAATAAAAGTAACGGTAATCATTACAAAACTATACAACTAGAGGAAAGGTTACATATTTCCAAAGCTGGGACTGAGCCCCCTCTAAATAAGAAGGAACTTAGTACCGGTTTGTCATCATTTCAGCCGAAAGGCGTCCACTGCTGGACATAGGCCTCCTCCAAGTATCGTCACATTGACCGTTCCCGTGCGTCTCGCATCCAGCGAGTCCCCGCAACCTTCACCAGGTGCACGGTCCACCTAGTGAGAGGCCGCGCAACGCATCGTCTTCTGGTTCACGGTCGTCACTCCAGAACTTTTCAGCCCCATCGGCCTTTCGTTCTGCGAGAAATGTGCCCTGTCCACTGCCACTAAAGTTTAGCAATTCTTCGGGCTACGTCGGTAACCTGGTTCTCTTGCGGGACTGGGTGTCTTCATTTCGAATAGTACTGGTTATTAAGACGGTTAAAACTAAACTACTAACTAAAACACACTTTTCAAAATACACAAAAAGTTTCTCAATCCGGTCGTACCATCGCAGTTGATGACGGCTGCGACTGTAGTATTTCTGCTACCAGTCTGTTGCTGGTTGAAGTTAAACGACAGGTTAAAGTTTTCATTAGGTCTAGGCCTAGAATTATTGTTAATGCGGGTAGTGTTAGGTTGAAGCCAGGGTGTCCAGACATAGTTGAAGTTAGCTGGGTCAGACGCGACGTTCAGTCGGAGTGCCCCTCGTCTTTGCTGGGTGGCCCATAGCCCTCTTAAACGGCTGGTTAGCAAAGTGGCAATCTTATTCGCTTTTCCCCATAGGTTGTTGCTTTCCATCGGATCACGGCGGACATTGTAAAGACACCCACGAGCTGAAATTAAATTTGAACTTTTGTAGAAATTACTCCAAGTCTGGTAATCTTAGTTTTTAATCAAGTCTTTATCCTGCACTGTAGGAATAAGGGCATAATAATGCACATTGCATGCACAACACGTGAAAATGCGGGTGATGTTATTTGAATTGATAGAGGTCAAAAATTTGCTGTTTACAACCCTGTGTGAATGCGGGCTGTCAAGACAATGATAGAATATTTTACACATTTTACGGGTATGTTTATTTTTTTTTTTTGATTACCTGTTAGCGTTTATCTAAATTAATACCAAGCAAATATTAATCAGCAAAAACTTCTGAATTTATGATCAATAAAAAGATTTTAGGACAATGAAAAATCATAATTCGTTTCTGAAAAGGAACACTCTTAGGAAATCGTGAAAAGTAGGTTAAGTGCCAAAGGAATCTCTTGAAACTTGAAGTAACAGAAGATTTCTATGGATGTCGTAAAAGACGATTAATGTCTTTTTCATGGTCGGGGGACATTGCATCCACCATTTTGGTTTCACACAAAACGTACAGCTGTCTACAATAACATGAAGTATGGAACGTAGTGTAAACTCGTAAGCTTTCTTTAACATTAATTTTGATCCTTTGTATGTATTTTGGCAAACTGTCAGTCTAGGGGAGCATGAAATGGCGAAAAAAACAATCAGCAGCTCCATAAATATCACAGTTGTATTTTTATCATATTTAATGGTTAATCGCGTAGTAAAACTATTGCTGTATTGCCCAGATACTTAAAATCACTTCATTCATAATTTTTATTGTGCCATGTTTTAAGTGGTGGGCAAAAAAGTACTTGAATCAGTGGTACTTAAATCTTTTTTGCAAAGAAGGTTGATATAGCTTATAGCCACGTAACACCCTACGTAAATTAGACTTAAGTCCAACCACGATTTATCAATGTATTAACTATAGTATCCACACGAACTTACTTGGTGAAGGTATACAAGGTGTAGCATCTCTCGCAGTATCCTCTTGTCTGACAGTAGCCGCTCTTCTTGTTGATCTCACATTATCTAGATCCAAATAAACCCCTATATTCTCAAAAGCTCTCGTCACTTCACAAGTTCTTAGAGCTGGATAATATTCGGGAGGAGTTCTTTTATTCACCATGAATTCAGCTCCATAGTAACCGTTGCTCACTCCTGTGACATTACCAACAACAATTTTATAGTCGCCTGCTCTGTAAGCGGCCCAGGAGTTGGTACTGCTGTCTTCTACGGCTATTAGGACTTCAGTGCGTTTGGATGTTCCGTCTTGTACTATGGAGTCCCATTGGTTGACTCCATCTATGTTTGTAGGTACGTTTCCTCCTGTTGCCGCCATTATGGTCGGTAGCCAGTCTGAGATGTGCATCAGTCCTTGCCAGACCCTCGGTCTGACTGAGGACTGCCATATAAACGCTGGCACTCGGACCCCTCCCTCCCAAGGGGTGTATTTCTTTCCTCTGAAAGGCAAGTTCACTCCCCAGTTTCTTAAGTCTCCGACGGTTGGTGCTCCGTTGTCAGAAGCGAATACTATAATACTGTCGTCTAGAATTCCTCTGTCTGATAAAGCCCGAACTATTTTGCCGACGCTGCGATCCACATGCGTCACGATTTCTGAAAAGATTTAAAGCAACTTATCATAGAGGTTGAATTAACATGAACAACACATCCGTTTTGTGCTATATTATGGTAAAATACGACCGTCTGCTGTATTTTTTTAAATAAGTTAATTTATTCAGATAATAAATGGGGTAGCCACATCACTTGAAAACTCTGGAACCAGAAAAAACCCATACGTCAGGAATTCAGGATTCAACAAGACAACCAGGTTCTAAACTATTGTTTTATTTATGAAATGTTTTTTGTCAACAAAATAGTTGAATTCATGAACGTTAATTATTGACAAAATACACAATGTTTAGAACAGTTTGTTATCTCGATTTAACGGTATCAGTATTTTGCACTGTAGCACACAATACTAGAGACCAGAGCGACTACGAATTTTCCTAGTGTATGCTAAAATCCCTCTGTGCAGGTCTCACTAAGCCGAAAGCCAAATTCCGTACTGAGCTCTCAAACAATACCTGGGAATGCTTATCGTGATTCTAACAACTGAAGCCACTATTCCACCATATGGGTAAAGAATGGATATTCGGGTACGACGAAATTCGTCCAACGTTAAAATGTTTCACTGTTTCCGGCTAACGTAATAAATGGATTTACTAAAAATACTCGTATGTTTTTGACAATCCATTTTTTGTAGAGTAAATTCATATTGGTCGTATTTTGATATAGTCAATATTTTCGGATATATTGATAAAGTGTTTTAACATTAACATTTCAATAAAAAGCAGATGTTTTGCTTTGTGGATGATTTATTTCATCATTACTGTTCTAACATACGACATGTGGCATTGAATGATAACTCATGAATGCCTCTATCGCTGTAGTCCTAATTAAAATGTTATAATATAGGCTGATTAGTTTATGGTATTAATTAAAGTGAAATTGTTAAAGAAAAGATGGATGGAATGTGTGGGAAAAAGGAAAACGTTGTAAATGATATCATGACGAGTGACAGGAGAGAATGTGAGAAAAGACGTGTTGTGCTGACTTCAAATAACATGAGAGAAGGGCAGGAAGATTATGATATAGCATTACCTGCATAAAGTCTCCGGTTAGAGTTGGCGATGTGCGCGTGTTTAACTGCCGAGTACAGAGGAGGTTGTAATGCTCCGCCATCGTTGCCCGCGTGTGGAGCGTTGTGTGTCACGTGGAGAAACAGGGGCTGGGACGAGTTGTGGTGGTGGATTACTGTGGAACAACATACAAACATTCACTCATGCGAAACTACAGTAAGCCATCTGCTACGTAAGAGGAGTACGTAGGATCAACATACTCCTTTTGAATCGCCCATATTCATTATACACGTACACCGGTAACAAGTATGACGCGAACCATCTGGCATTACTATATATTTTTTTTTTAAACGTTGCCCCTCTCTAGGAATTTCTCCTGTATCTAGGGAGCGTTCACAAACATTTAAACTCACATACACGAATACCCAGACCCGAAACAACTACCTGTAGGCCATACAAATATTTGTTCCAGCGCAAAATGGATCATGTTTAATATGAGACTGTCGAAGAGCTGCTAGCAACTCGACAACCAAATCTATATTTGGTGAATGGAGCTAAAACAAAGACATTGCAACAGTTACCACCGGTCGGTATAACGGATATCGAAGGAGTCAGCAGAAAACCAAACAACAATAATTGTAACTATGTAAACATTAAGTTCTTTACTTAATAATTAAACTATTTCTGCAACTTAAATTGTGATTTGCAAATGATATCATTATTAATGGCGATTTTTCGGTTGGAGTTAGACAATAGGCCCCAATGGCGATACGAAATTGAATTCAATCAAAATTCTGGATTACATTGAGTAATGAATATTTGCATAATTGCAATAGGTTCTAACCATACTGTATGGGTTAGTGCTGCAATCATGGAGATACTTTCCATACCTAAATGCGCGTTGCAGAACTTTACATTACACCATTCGTTCCCAATTTTGAGTGCCTATTGAAGATGAAATCATTTCCACCGTTATTGAATTCATAAAAAGTATTGCAAAACGTAATACAAAATACAATGGCATTGTAAATGAAACTTCTGTACAAACTTACTTTTAACTGCTTTCTCGGTGAGTGCGTCCACAATGTACCGTTGCTCGCAATCTTGTGGTATTGCATCATCGTACAGATCTAGACCGAACATTTGTCGTCCACTTGGCCACTGCGAACAAATAACAATCTCGTAAATACAAACGTTATTCTTATAATTAACTTAACATTTGTTCTTGCAAACAAATAGTGCTTAAAACCGTTCACTTCGAAGTACTTTCACGCCTAACAAAACGTGACTGCATATCCGCGTTGCTTGGCCTTATAAAATTTCATGGCTCGGTTGCTGGGTGTCCACACCTAATTACCTACATCGACGAACCTTTTATACTGCCGTCAAATGTCGGTAACTTACCGTTTCCACTTTGTTGTATGTGTAATAGTCGACGTAGCCGCCTCGCATGCCGTAGTGATGGTCGTAGCCGCGAGATGTGGGAAGGAACTCCGGTTTGGACATCCCAACGTGCCATTTGCCCACCAAGTGAGTTGAGTATCCCAAATCTTTCAGGTACGATGGTAGCAAACGCTCCGTCAATGGTATTCCTCGGTCCTCAGAGTTGAATAAAGGCTGGCCGTGCATACCTGTGAACATGGGAAGGAAACCGTCACGCCTCTACCTTGCTGCAATTCGGTAAATTAACACAACATTTAAAAGACCGTTAACAATGCTAATTGTGTGAACGTATTATTATATCCATTTATTAAAGTGAGACTGAGATCATTTTGAAATTGTGAAATGATAATAAAAATATTTCAATGTCGCGTTAAATCTCCTAATTTAGAGAATATATTATTATTGCACCATTACCTAACGCTATTTACATAAACATTTTTACAATTGATAAAGTACTCGTAGAACCATTAAAAGTGATGTCAAAGATCTCATCTAAGCGTTAATAAACCGCGCTTTAAGTACGCAATCAATTAAAAGTAGGTAATTATTCCCGTCACCGCCCGCACGCGATCACGCGGCAAACGGCCCCACACCGCGGTAATCACTGTAGTGTCCGTGAAATAATGGAAATCATTATGAGAAGAGTATTTATTTTTCCATTTTATGCCTAACTTTTCCTTTATTTTTTTCCGGCAAATTACGCTTTTAAGGAATCCAATTGCTATCAAAGCCTTGCGACTTTGCGATGATCTCTAATCTCAATATTGGTACAATGAGTAACTAAAATTACTGGAAACTTGTTTCGGGATCAACCCCTAAATTATGGCAAACAATCTGATGTACCTACCCTTATTTTTGCAAAATTATGCGAACATGCGAAAGGTTTTAAAAACAAAACTAGCTGTTGCCAGCGGCTTCACCCGCTACAACTCGAAAATTATCCCACGGGGAGATAAAATTGGGATAAAATATGTGTAAATCCAGGTTTTAAACTATATGTGTACCAAATTTCATCTAAATCCGTTCAGTAGTTATTGCGTGAAGAAGTAACAAACATACACACTCATAAACTTTCGCCTCTAAAATATTAGTGTGATTCGGAGCAGTTCCTATAATAAATTTTGTTCATAATGATAAGAACCCGTAAGAAGCTTTCAGTTATTTAAATTACACTTTACGTTACCACCATAATTTTGCTGGTCTCAACTACCTACCTACCGAAGTACCTACAACACTTATGAATGAAGCAATTAAATCGGTATTATATTTAAAGTTATAAAAATTACAATATAATTGCCAAAAGCCCTAGTTTTGCGAAAGCGTACCCAGTACCCACACAAAATTGCGTATACGGTATAGCACGGCTGAAGGTCAACAACTCTCATTGAGTCGTTTACCTTCGACTGCATTACACTTTCTTTAAAATCTTACAGTTATACAAATTAATCAGAGTAAATACTAAAATGTTAACAGCCTTGCTCTTCCAGTGGACGCAAATGTTAAGCATCCTCATGATCCTTGAGAACCTCTCTTGGGCTCACCAAGTAAGTAAGTAAATTTTATTTTGCAAATATGGGTACAGTACATGGTGGTTAACAAATAAGAGGTAGGTAAGTTAGGTAAAGTGTTATTGGGTTATTCCATTTTGATTTTTCAAGAACAGTCCGGAGTCCTCATTGTATAAATGATGGTAATAGACCCATATCCTCTTGAGATGTCCACCGAGCACTTAACTGGTAAAATGAGAATGACCCCACAAAATAATGGGCCAGTTATATACAAATTAGGTAAGAAGTGCTGGAAGATTGAGCGGCCTACCCTATGTACAACACAGTACAGGTTTTTGGCCAGTGTTGTACATAGGATTATGAATTCATGAGTGCCCCAAGAGCGTATCCAGATATAATGCATACATATTTGTAACCTGCATGTCTTAGAACCAAAAAATTCGAAGAAATGTGGATTATAACCCATCCCCCTCCTAGAGAGGAGGCCTGACTCCCTGCAGTGGGAAAATTATAGGCTGATGATTATGATGATATTTGTATGGTATCGTTTAACATGCTTACCCAACCGCATGGGGTATTTCCCTGTAAGTAGTGCTGTCCTTGCCGGCGTGCAGATTGCTTCACTGTAGTATTGTTGGAGAATGACGCTCTGGTACGCCAGGGTGTCGATGTTTGGAGTCAGAATCTGATCTGATCCGTGGAATGATACGTCATTCCATCCCTGTGAAAGAAATTATTTTTATAAATGATTAATATTCCGGTCAAACATATTACCTAACAGACAGATGTGATGTTGCTGGGTAGTTTGTTCCGCCACTTCTTCTTCCCAGCTAAACCACTAGGAAGTGTTGAAGGGTGGGCGTTTTGGGGGACTGTCTCTTGTAAATAAATGTTGACGTTCGAAAAGTGCTGATTATAATTATTATAAGCCTAGTTTGAATAAACAACTTTTTATCTTAATTTTTACAAGCATTCACTACGCAATTTGTTTTACAAACGTTCTGCTATGCAGCGTTTTGTAAACACCCCCTGGTTTAAAGGTTAGATTAGACTAGCTTGTACAAATATCTCTAGAATAAGATACCTTCATAAAATACTACTGAGGTATCTCGGTCTTATATATCAGTCAGTATCCGGTGTCACAGCCGGTCTGCAAATAGTTCGTATTAGTTTTGACAGAACATTAACGGCATACGCGGTCTATACCGCTGTCACTACAGGCTTTCAACTCTCTTGGCAAAGGACTATTTCCATCTAGAAATACACTACTAAAAGCCGGAGAGATTTAAATGATCCTTACAATTAGCTACTCCGCTCAACACATCTAACTGGAGCCCTCATGAGCCAGTATTGTAATAGACATGAGACATGAACAAAGTTATCTTAATCAGCTGACTAACGGCCTGACTTAGTAACATAATTCCAGTCTAATGCAGATAACCATTCTAGATATCTGTTACAGATTTCCCAGTCACTTTCAAAAGCTTGTCTTCGGTCCCTCTCATGTGTAGGTTTATTCCGAGCGTATATATAATATATATTATATGTATTATATCAAATGATAGTACAAAAGAAACAAAACACTGCCTGTATTATGTAAAAAAAAACCGGCCAAGTGCATGTCAGACAACGCACAATGTAGGGTTCCGTAGTTGCCCATCAAAATATGTAAACTTACTAAACTGCAGATTAACTGCCCTGCCTACCTGCCTCCGAACGATGATTTTTATTATAAAATAAAACAAACTTACATTTGCAATTTTGAGATCTGCGCATACACAACCCGTATAGGTGGTTTAGGTTTGCACACTTGAGTCTAACTAAAATTTGCACTTATTTCACAAACAAATCCCTTAATCGATAAACTGTTAGAGCAAACTCGCTATGTTTTTTAAAGACCTATCCAACGACATCCCACACAATAGACTTTGCGAGAAAAAAAAATCATTCCCGCTTTAATGTGTACCCAAAAAAAAAATTTTTTGATATTTTACTTTAGCACTTTGTCGGCGTAGCTCATTTATATATTCAGGCCAAATTACAGGTTTCTAGTACTAAGAGTCTTTGAGACGGACTTTGCGGACGGACGGACGGACGGACGGACAGACAGACGGACAGACAGACGGACAGATAGACAGACGTACGGACATGGCGAATCTATAAGGGTTCCATATTAACTACGGAACCCTAAAAACAGATATACTTCAATTTGTTGGTAATAGCAATTAGATAAACGTGATAATGTTATGATAAACCGGATCAATGACAGCGAAATAAAAATCTCAAGGCCAATGAAAAAAACAATGTGGTCAATGAAATACAAAACTATTAAGAAATAATGACAGTTTCGTTTCTTTTCATTCACTACAGCGTGAAATTAGTTATGCATTTATGATTTTAATGTAATATTTGCGTTAATGTAATATGTAATGGTTTAGTGTAGTTTGGTTATTTATAATATTTGAATTAAAGAAAATTATTTGCATTTCAGCAAGCAGAGCAGCGGTGGCCCAGTCGTGGCGGCCCCGATTTACAAACAGTAAGACGTGGGTTCGAACCCAGCCATTCGCATTACTTCGTGTAATTTATTTCATAACCGCTGCTCTCAAAACGGTGAAGGATGACATCGTGAGGTAACCAAAACATTCGAAGACATGTGACATCTACCAATCCACACTAGGTCCGCGTGGTGGACCATCCCTCTCCTAGAGAGAACGCCTGAGTCCCTGCAGTGGGAACATTATAGGCTGATGATGATGATGATGATGAATTGCAGTTCTGCCCAAACAGATTATGTAGGAGAAGTTCACCGAGGTTCAAGAAGCTAGTTTAAATTGATCATACAGTTATTTTCTTATTTTTTCAGTAAAATATTGATGGCAGTAAAAGAAGAGCCTATGCTATACTCATATCTCTTTAAGCCATAAATATAGGAGTACTAAATAGTATTTACATTCTACATTACGAAGATACGATACATTTTACAACACGGATGAATACGGAACAGAACTGCGGACCCCAATTGGAAAGTTCTTGTACATACTAATGAAAGTTGCGCAGTTACAATTAAAATTCTAAGCAAATCAAGTTGATGATAAAGATATTTAATGCATGGAACAGCGGTTGCCTGCCATTTACACACGTAATGGGACAGATTAGTGAATGGACCACCTAAACAGCTGTCGATACAGAACAATACGGCCGGCAACAGGGAGCGATACCGGTGTCAACCCAATGTGGTTTTACGGACTTAAAATCGAGATACTCAATTCTAACTGTAGCTAGTATTGCAGTATTTTTACAGGTTTTTGTAGGCAATATTAGATAGAGTAAGTACGACTAGGTATATTATTTATTTCCCAAAAATTATGGGCTTACGAATAAACTTAACATTCACACATACACATCACACAAACATTACATTTAAAATTATCCGATTTTATTAAACCTGTTTCTACTTTCCCACAAGTTTTAAGTACATTTTTTTAAAGATAAGTAACTCATACAACTTCAAAAAAATACCGACTTCAAAACCACAAAAATGTGGTAAAACAGAAGAAAGTGTAAAATAAACTTCAGAAGAAAAATCAGCTTCTGAAGTCGGTGACATTTGTTTATTTGATATCGTTTTCTTTGCCACCGACTTCAGAAGCTGATTTGAAACAATGAGTCATGAAAAACATTAATAATAGGGGATCGGACTGAGTCAAAAAAAATATGATTCTAATTAGTCAATAAGATTATCGAAAAATATTGGATACGTGTTTTTCGTTTTATCAAAATAATGAAAATTGACGAAAATAAGACGCGTTAAAGATCATGAGTGGGGGGGTTGTGGCGTCATTTGTAGCTAAAAAATGTACTATCATGTAACGTTTTCGAGGAGTTCACGAGTTTTCGACGCACTGTATCGTCATTTTTTGTTTATGTGAAAAAAGAAAAAATACGTGTCCAATATTTTTTGGATATCTACGAGTATCTGACGGACTAATTAGTTTTTTTTTGTCCGTTCCCCTATTTAAGGTTTTTCATGATTGTCTTACGCTACTCGCATTTATTAGAATTTACCGTCTTCTTGTAAATATTTGGGGTCGGCTAATATTCTTCTTCCACTGTCCTCAGTTACTAACGTTCTTCAAGAGAAATAACAAGTTCCTAACAAAAGGAAGTCTTGTAAGTCCAATCGCAAGTGTATCACTAAGTTAATATTTATCTTCGCACACTACATAGTATTGCCTACTTTAGTATTGTATTATTATATTTTGTTTTTAAGTTTTGTTTTGCCGTGACCGTGACGTCACCTTGGGCCCTATCAGAATACCAGCGCTGTGACATTTGTCAATGTTACAGCACCATGCTGAGACAGCGGCCTATTGGCTTCATACGGGACAAATTTTAATTTAAACTTTTGTATGTCCTAATTTTAAGTGTTTCGCTTTATGTTTTAAGCTTTTAATTTTTATTATTTTTTGTCAATTTGTTCTGTCCTGTGTGAAACAATAAATACTTTTTCTTTCTTTCTTTCTTTCAATTATGTCGTGCCCGACGATTGCTAGTGATATGTCCCACTATGAAACCGTAGTAGTAGTCGTTTTTGCGTGAAAGAGTAACAAACCATCCATCCTTACAAACGTTTGCAAATATAACATTAGTAGGATATGCCTCTGGCAGGATGACGTAAACTCAAAGAATCCACAGGATTTTTTTTTAGAAATTATTGGTGACAGCTCTACTAATCCTTCACCAACAATCCACATAACGATAATGACGGCAGTAATGAACAATAATGTTATACTCGTAATGTATCTGTACCTGGAGACCGATAGATTTTTTTGTTTCAACTCGTTATTTTTTGCGAAATACTTATTATTAAATTAACATTTAAGTCACTCTGCAAATATTATTTATTGGCTATTAAACATAGTTGTCCCTTGTCCTTCTAATTTTTCAGTAAATAGCGGTAATAAAAAAAATCTGCAGTTGCCCATCAAAATATGTAAACTTACTAAAGTAATTAACCACCGTGTCTCCGAACGATGATTTTTATTGTGAAAATAAATCAAACTTACCTACATTTGCAGTTTTGAGACCTGCGCTCCCATACATTATGTACAAGAAAATATTTCATACAACTACATGTTATAAGTTGGTAGACTTTAGTTTTATTTTTATTTTAGTTATCTAAGCTACTACCATGAATTTTTTCACACGCCCAAACACAACCCGAATGAGTGGTTAAGGTTGGCACACTTGAGTCTAACATAAATTTGCACTTTAAAGCTTCATATTTCACAAACGAATCCCTCCATCGAAAAACTGTTTGAGCAAACTCGCAGTATTTTTCAAGACTGTCCAACGACATACCACACAATGGACTTTGCGAGAAAAAAAAATCATCCCTACTTTAATGTGTACTGGGGAAAACTGTGTAGGTACCCTAAATTTTTACTTTAGCACTTTGTCGGCGTTACCTACTTATTTGTTTATTTATGCCAAATTACAGCTTTCTAGTACCTAATAAGAGTCTATGAGATATAGTGCAGACGGACGGACAGACAGACGGATTTTTTATTTTTACTTTTTATTTGGGCTCCAATGCCTGCCGTGGATTCCGAGATTTTACAATATTTACATCTTACGGCACTCTACTATGTGGGTAAAAGGCCGTCATGATTTGGCCCCTAAAGGCCAATGACCTTCGTCACACCCTGAAGGATCACTCTTTCAATGTTTCAACCGCCTGTACAATTTTTTAATTTAGGTCTTAAATTAGAAACCTAGCTTACAATTTGTCACATATTTCTATTGCAACAGCCAACAAAATTGATTGATTTTTTTTGTCACTTAATTAATAATATTTAACATACAATGGACACATAATTACGTTGTGAGTTTTATAAACACTATCGCGTGTTAGATTTTACTAGGTTAGGGTGGTACGTACTTGCCCGTTTAATTACGAGAAAGAAACTTGTAGGAACCATCTAAAGGTACGAGTACACCCAGTCGAGACTACGGGTTGTTCGAAAGAGATACCGCGGCCTGGGTACAAAGGGCTAAGAACGAACTTGGTTGGTTTTTAGTCAGTAGAAGGCTTGCCCCCTATTACATGGGACTTAAACATAACTGGTGAAATGTGGGTGTTCTAATAGGTGCACCTCTGCCAAACCCTTTTTTTTGGGGGTAGGAAATCATCAAATAACCCCTTCTGCTCTTGAGCAGAGCGAAAGGGAGTGTCAGACTTCTACTGGCTAAAACCACCTATGTTCCTTGGTAGCCATATATCAAGGCCGCGGTATCTCTTACAGCATTCCGCAGCCACAACGGGCGTCGGCCCTTGAGGCGCGCGTGTAACACGAACGCGCCGTCGACACGGCCTGTCGTCGTCATAAGACGGACGGACGGCGAGATAGCCCATCACTCACCGTCCACCCGCGTCTACGGTGGCCGGAAGCCATCACGTGGCCCCCGACGCCCGGACCGCCTCAAGCGGCGGCTGGGGCGAGAGGTTCTCTCCAACTCGCGTTCCGCCGCCTCCTTTGCTAGCATCACTGCTTCGCAGAAGGAAGCGACGGCGTCCCATTCCTCCTCGCCCCGCCTCTGCCTAACCCTTATGGTATTTCAAGCGTGATGTTACGTTATGTTATATAGATTAAAAACGAATTTCCCGAGGACGTGGAGGGGTGAAACACGTGTCAAGTGTATTGCATTTAGCGTGCACCGGCCTATGCCTGAATATCACTGTGACCTCCATTAACTCAGCTTTTGGGAAAACCCGCAATTCTCACATCCTTAAGCCTCGTACACACTTGGCAAAAGGTCTCGATATAAAATACTGTTTTACGAAACGTAACAAAATGGGAAACATGTATAAATTCGACCATTTAGCTGTTCCCATATTGAGTTTTTCTTGAACTTAACCCTGATCAATTTTAATTTCAGAACGATAGCCAAATAAATACAGTAATCTACCACTGCGGTTAAATAAACACTAAGAGTTATTTGATGATTTCACACCCCCAAAAAAAAAGGGTTACCCCTCATCTAGCAGACGGCTACGGAATCACTAAGCGTTACGGTATGTGTCTTCTTTTATGTTATAATAGTCCTTATTGTTCAGAAGGACAATAAATTAAAACAAACTCTAAAAAAAAAAATTATGAAGTATTATTTACCATATCATCAACCATGATAAACACGACGTGTGGTGGCCCCTGTCGATACGCTGATATCATAGTAGATATCATCGCAAGGATGATCCACCACTGTTTCCTGAAAAGTAAATGTTATTCTGTTACACTTTTGTGTTTGTGTTACACTACAAGTTTCGGGAGCAACTATAACGTGTTATCAGAAAGATTATATTTAAAGGTGTGATTCGGACCATCAAACTGAACAAGTTATTTCTCATTTGACCAGCTTTCTACTTATTGACATGATACATGATGTTTTACATCGCTGAGAAGTACCTTGAACGAGTATCAGCTAAACATGGTGTATCATTTTTATTCCGCCTTACATTTTTCAACACGCTTGTACTCAAATTTGAAATTCGATGCAAATTTTGATTTATGTTTAACAGCGGGTCCAATCGACCAAAGAAAAGTAATGAAAATAATGTAATTGGTAGATTCATCCCGCGGGTCCCACCTGGGTGGAATCAATTTACCAACGAGCCTAAGTTAACCCTCATCGGTTAACAGTCGGGTAAATGGTAACAATGAACTGCATTTCCCGACTACCTCACCTCGTGGTGCCCTAGTATTCGCAAAAAGTGCGACTGTTGATCTTGGGGTGCGATTATCAGATCAGTCAAAATGGTGTTTGGTTTATTCATCAGAAAGCTCTCAGCAGCTAAGGAGACAAGATCTGTGCCCGGTTGATGGCGATAAGCTCGCTCACTATTAAGAATTTAAACAGAACTAGCGAAATGTTGGGGTTGAATACCAACAGGTTCCTTCACCACTGTCTAAGGAATTACACGTTATTTTATTAATGTCGTTATGTGTAGTAATTTCAATGAAATCGTAGAGCACATAACAACCTCAGATTGCCTCAGACATTTGGAAAAGTACGGTTTTTTCTAAATACGTATTTTACCCATCGTATTTGTATATCTACGGTCTGCAAAACTACAGCTTGTGACTACAGTCTGCCCACATCCATGTTTTAAACGAAATGAATATGATACAATATAGTATTTGTAGGTAGGTACTACTTTTTATAGGAGCTAAATCACCACTGCTCTCAAAACGGTGAAGGAAAACATAGTGAGGAAACATGTCTGGGAACCAAAAAATTCGAAGACAATTGTGACCAACCCGCAGTCGGCCCGCGTGGTGGATTATACCCCATCCTTCTCCTAGAGAGGAGGCCTGAGTCTCTGCAGTGGGAACATTATATGCTGATGATGGTATCTGTGTAGGTACTCCCTTTCTTCTTCTAAAATTGTTTGTCCGAAAATCATAATCCATTACACGTTTGCTATAAACTTTATTAATTATAATGTTAAAAATCCCGCAATTTTGTTTAACAGTTCAGTGCAGTTCTAAAAGTATTCTGTCATTAATATCGAGTACTTTAATAATTGAATCTCCTAATTTTACATGACCTAAAGTCATAATTATGTCCTAAGTATTGTTTTACATATTTGTGTATTATTCCGAATGTTAATTTATAATTTTTTTTTTAGTCCTAAAAAATGAGTAACCTTGGAACAACCAGCTCAGCAACAGTATCAGAACATAAATGCGTGTTTATTCAATGCTTGCAAGATTCGTGATAGATTTTGGTAGGTACCTACCTACTTACATAATAAAGACAATGGAATTAGATCTTAGAGCGTTTGTACTACTTAATAGTAAATATATTATTAAATTAGCATACTGATTCTCAAATGACATAATTATCATTATGCCTCTAGGTGCTTGTAACGTTGTAACCTCCGAAGGATTAGGCAGACGTTCCCATAGTTAGTCGACATTTAGCTAGATTGATGTTTAACTGCCGCACTCAGAGAGCTTTAACGCCATCAAATACTACTAAGCCGTCAGTTAGAAAAGATTTAACATACTTTTGTATGACAAAACTGTTAAAACCTTTACTAAGTGATGGCCTAAGTAATCATTAAAGCTCTCTGAGTGCGGCAGTGAGTAAAGATTTCACATATTTTTGTATGACAAAACTGTCAAAACCTTTAAGTACTAAGTAATGGCCTAAGTAAACATTAAAGCTCTCTGAGTGCAGCAGTTAGTAAAGGTTTTGACAGTTGTGCCATACAAAAGTAAGTATGTCAAATCTTTACTAAGTGACGGTTTCAGTAATCATTAAATATCTCTGAGTACCGTAGTAAGTCCCATGTAGGTAATAGGGGGCGAGGGTAACCATAAACCGGGTAGAAATCCAGACCCCGTCGCTGCTATTGAGAAAATCCTAATGGAAAACCCCAATACGCTGCTTGATCTGAGAATCAAACCTCGCGATCAGTAGTAGCACTTGTGGGTGCTGCAAAACTAGACCATCGAGGTCCCAAATGAACGTATCCAAAATATTGCAGAACGATTAACACATCCAGACTCCTGGTGACTTCTGAGGAATTCGTTATGGAAACTTCAAAAACACTTTCTCTGACGATGGGAATCGAACTTGAGACCTCAAAGTACCTACACTTCTCTTACTCACTAGAGCAACGAGGTGTCTCAAAATTGTCTAATAAATGTCAATCGAGAACGACTTGACTTTAATCTGAGAGTAAGAACCTACTTAATTAAAACAGTTTCTAAATTGTGACTAAGTTTTACTTATCCTTACTAAAATTAAAATTATAGGAGCAAATTAAATTAGTTTCGTAAAAGCTCGTCATAAATCTGTAAGTTACGTATTTTATTCATTGTAACCAAAGTAAACAAAAACTGATTAATAAACAAAATAAAAACTTACCAACTCGTGAACATATTCAGTATTTTAAACATTTTCAAATAAAATATCGTAAAACAATAGCACTAGCACACACCAAATTCGTTAAACAGTCCACCAAAAAATATTTCGAACACCGCGAGAAAACGTACATTGAAAAAGTCGAAATATAAGTACGTATAGAGGTCTATTCTCCACGACCGCTCAACTTGCACAAACCTCTGAAACCAAGCGAAGGCTGTATTCTATTGTAAATTGCTTAAGGGCGCCACTGAGATTTACCGAAGGTCATATTTACCTATATTCGTGCGAAAAACCAAACACGTGGTTTCTCATTTAAATGGATCTAAGGTAATTGGTGCATGATTCACTGCTTAATCTGTAAAGCATGTTTCCGATTGATATTTACTAAAAATATAATCTGAGACTGTTTTTGCAATGCTGTTCTGTAGTATTGATATCGTTATATATCTACATTACGATAGCTAGATCACAATAAAGCTGTTAGAATATCTAAATGGGTTTGCGAAATGTTAAGTAAGAGTGTGCCAATCAAAGAGTACTTACTTACTTATACCAAACGAGTACCAATAAAGTATTTTATATTTATCACTGCTAGTTAAACACTTCGAATGTCTGTCAAAAGATAGTGTCAAGTACCATAAATAATGGTAGATATGCAAAACCTTATTAAAAATCTTGAGAAAACTTTTTAGTTCTTACATTTCCTATTTCCGATTTACTTATTCCTCAAAAGATTTTAGAACCTAAGTCAGGTTATGACCAGATTCCAATTCATTAGACAGCCTTCTGCAAGATGCACTTTTGTTCCATTGACACCGATTTCAACATACCCTGTATTTTATTGTAGAGCATCTTTACGAGTACACAATATCAAATGAGGCAATGTCAAACCATAATACATACAGTCAAACTTGATAGTGAGCTACCGTACATGACAGGAATAATAAATTAATTATTAGGACTCCAAAACTACGGTATTACACAACACATGTTTTGGTAACGTATGTACGTTACCAAAACATGCCAAAACATACCCTCACTAAAAGTGTGTTTAAATTATGTAATTTAAACACACTTTTAGTGAGGGTCCACACAACAGTTAAAATGTAACCAAAAGACAGATGACTGTGAAAGCACCGTCAAAGAAAACACAGACTAATTCATTTACTTCAATAGAAAGGCCCTAAGGACTAACGTCCAGTGTCACCAAATATGATAGGGATAACCCAGTGACTGGGTTGAGGAGGTAAGTTAAGCAGTCGGTCCAAGTAAAATACAAGTATTAAGCAGCATACGGTACGATTGGAAGCCGACTCCAATATACCTGAGAAGAGGCAAGGCAGATTCAGTAGTTCAATAGAAAAATAAAACAATTAATAGTTACTTTCATGGATGCCTTTTGAAAACTAAGGAAGCTAGTTTTGTCATCGATAGTTATTGCTTTTATAAAATCTAGCTCGTTCTTTAGTAAGCAGTATCATAAGTTTATTCTTTATTATTAGTAGCGAGAACTTCATTAATTGATCATCAAAATAATAATTTACTAAAAAATAAGTTTAAAAAACTAAAACTCGACTACACAAAAAATCGCAGACTAATAAAACCGCGGTCTTAAAAGAAGAAAACAAGAAAATACACCTTAATTTTTTTTTTAAATAACTTAATAATAAGTAACATTATTATAAAGGACAGTCGTAGTCACATGCCGGGGCTATTATTACAAATCTATTGACACCTCATTTATTAAAATCCGTTCAGAGGTTTAGGCGCTATAGACTGACAAAATCATTACCCTTCCTTTTGGCTTCGCCGTAGTCGGGTAAAAAACATCAGATAAGGTTACATTACCATAATAAAGAACAATGCCCAAAAATGTTTTCATGAACATCGTCCCCACCCTTGTTGCATTTTAAAAACCATGTCAATCAAAGGGCCATAGTCACCTTATAATTTTATTGTATTACAGCGATACTGAAATGCGCATCCGAAAAAAATTTTATCGAAATGAAGAAACTGGAATCAGTCACAATAATGATTATGTTACCGTTCACGATGCCATCTTTTTTTAATTATTACTGAGGAATAATTTCGTTCACAGTTGAGTTGGTGTCAAATTTAACACACTAACACCCACTGCTCTCAAGACTTTGGTTTTGTCCATGTTCATTTTAAGATCCACTCTTTCGGAAGCTCCACTGAGGGCATTGAGCATTGTACTGTGGTCCTCCATGGTCTCCCCAGTCCAGAACCTTAAAGACATCCTCCAGTACACCGGTGAACAGTTTCGTAAATATGACATCTCCCTGTCACACACCTCGCTGCAGAAGGATAGGTTGCAAGATTTGAATATGTATAACATTTTCGGATGCACATTTCAGTTTCGCTGTCACACAATTAATGATAAGATCACTATGGCATTTCGATTGACATAGGTTTTAAAAGTGGTACAAGGGTGGGGGGGACGTTTTGGACATTGTTCTTTACAACACAATTTACATAACAGTAATAAAAAGAACACTTAAAAATGGATGCTGCATTAATCGTATATTCCGAATTTATACAGATTTTATTTGCATTCTTAATAATACCGACTTAGACATCATCTTGTGTCAATGCACGTGCATTTAAACATGTCTATAATGCAACAAAATAACATAATCACACCTGATTAGGCAGACGGGTTAGGCAGTGGTGACCTATAGTACACCATCATTTCGCGAGACAGTTATCAATTTGTTACAAATTACCTTTTTAGGTATAGGCTCTCCACCCTTATTCGTTGAGGAATAAGGTTGAAAATTGGTCTACTCGTGGATACCTTCTCATTTCTACGTGAACGTTTAGTTTCGATAGCAAAACATTTGAAATGCCCTTGCTCCAGTAAACTTTTTCTGTCATTATCTCGAAGTGCCGGATACCATGACTTATACATTTTTCTATTATTCTGTTACGTTGGTGTACGACAATCACCTTATCTCTCTTTTGGCATAGACAGCCGATATTGCGCGAGATCACGACATTCGTAACAGGTAATTGAACAGATTATATTTTTGATAAAAGGTCAAGGTGCAAACTAAACGTAATAAACAAGAGCGGGTTTTCTAAAACTAAAATTACTTTTATTTTAAAAATAGATAATAATATCATCGTTTTGTATTCTAATTTATTTCAATGCTTAATCAATAAGGTAGATCATTAACTCCTTCTTTGTCAACTAATTTGATTAAGTAATTAATTTTTTACTATATTCTTAAAGAATTCTTGACTTATAGTCCTTTGAAACGAAACCTGATTTATGTAATTTCATGTTGTGCAACAGCGATTGTTACATTTTCAAGGAACTACAACTTTTATTATAACAAGGTTAAATTCTCATATCTCACATGGAGATACCCCAAACGTGTGCAGTTCGGGGACTTTCACCAAAAATGCGTTAATTAATTCGTAAGGGGATATCGGTTTTAACATAACCAGTTTTTTGCATGAGCACTAGTGTTAGTGTAATCTAAGTAGCGTTCATAAATATTTTTTTTTATATTTCATGCCGTTGCACGTAGGTACAGAGAGGAGTGAGGCTGAAGTCTACCCATTAATTTTTTTTTTTTTTTTTTTCCATCTTTATTTATTTAGAGGCTTTTACCTTACAAAGGTACGACAGCCTCATCGTACCCTAACTAAATATATACTCCAAAACCCGTAATTATATAATGTACAAAAAAGTAAATATTATTGCGTGAGCGAGGAAGATTGTGATGCAGCGACCATTTCATAAATCAGTTTCGCGTCTCCCGAATTTGGTGAAGATAGTATTTTAATGAAAGCCCCAATATCATACATATTAATTTTTAATTCCCGCATCACTATCTCCCTCTCTCTTCTGTTCTTTTCACATTCCACCAGCAAATGTTGGACATCTTCGACTTGATTACATAATTGACAATTAGGGGAATCGACTTTTTTCATTAGGTATCCAAACTTCCTGGATGGAAAATGACCAGAACGCAATCTATGTGCCATAACAACATACGACCTCTTTGTATGACTTTCGGCGAACCATGGGATTCGAGGAGGCTCACTTTGCATAGTCTTATACCATATGCCTTTTTCTTTTGACTTCCTGTCGAAATATTCTTTAAACCGATTGTAGCATAAGTTTTTGTAGTGGCTCAGTATTTCTGTGTAGAATGGAGCGATGTTAGTTTCCAATCCTTCCAAAATTGCTTTTTTTGCAAGCATGTCAGCCTTCTCGTTTCCCTGTATCCCAATGTGAGATGGAATCCATTGCAACCTCAAATTACTGTCACTCAGTTCATTCAATAGTCGAAGAATAACATAAGCTATCGGTGTACCTCTGCAACCAGAGGCGCATCGAGCTAAATGCATTAAACCACTTTTGCTATCCGTAAATATAACAATATTGTGATTATGTTCCCGACTGATTATGTTTTCTAGCGTTTTTGAAATTGCTACGAGTTCCATCGTCATTACAGATACGTTTGCATCACTAGATTTATACATGGCCGAAGTTCCGTCACTTAAACTATAATTTCACTTTTGCTCTTAGACCCATCAGTAAAGTACTTTGTCCACTCCTGGTATTTTTCATTAAGTTCTTTAATAACCTCAAATTTAAGTGATGTAACCTCATGGCTGCGCTTTGCTACTTTGACACAGTGTAACTTACAACTAATTTTATCGCGTACGTTTATACCTGTCACCCATTTATCTAGTGAGTACATGTCTAAAATACGTGAACAATGTATATTACGCAGTTTGCACTCATTGTATACGGACACAAGCAACGGCTTTTTCTTATTGTTCCAGTATCTTGAGACTGATAGATCATTCAGGTCATCTATTAATTTAATAGTTACATTGTTTGAAAATGACATACTCTTTATACAGAACTTGTAAGCTAAGTATAGTCTCCTAACGTATAAAGGAGGAACACACATTTCGGCCTCCATTACATGTATTGGAGAGCTTTTTATAAAACCACCTATAACCCTCAAATACTGATTCTGAATTTTGTCTAATTTACTTAAATGACTCTTTGCACTATTATCATAGAGAAAACAACCGAAGTCAATCCTACTGCGTACCAAAGAAACATACAAAGATCTCAGATGTTTCGGATGGATTCCCCACGTCGACCCCGCTAAAACTTTGAATAAATTTAAAAACTTTGCCGCCTTTTCCTGTATCTCATTAATGTGCTTTTTCCATAAAAGCGACCTATCTAACCAGATACCTAAGTGTTTCACACAATCTGCTGAGGAAATCGGTAAGTTGGTAATTTTAAGCTGCAACTGTCGCCTTCTTCTACCTCTACTGAACAGACACATTTTTGATTTTTCTGGTGACATATCTAGACCCATATCATCCAGCATTACAACCATAGAGTCAAGAGCAACTTGCATTTCCGATTCCGCGTGATTTAAATCTTTATGGCTTATGTAAAACACGAAATCGTCCGCGTACTGTGAAACAATTACAGTCTCAATCTGTTGGCAAATTGTTGATGTTATAATATTAAAAAGCATCGGTGATAATGGGTCGCCCTGTGCCAACCCCCTGCTCGCTCGTCTAATATCAACAATTTGCCCATCGCTACCACTTCTTATCATCAAATATCGCTCCAATAGAAATGAATTTAAATAACTACAAACCTTTGAGCCAATTCCCAAATCATCCAATGTTTGAACAACCTTTTCCACTAAGACATTGTTATAAGCATTTGTAATGTCCAGGAAGCAAGCCAACGTAGGCTCATTTCTAGTGAAACCCAATTGAACATAAGTTGATAATCTTGAAATGCAATCTAAACATGATTGAGCTCTCCTAAAACCAACCGTATTAGGTGACAAAATTGAATGTTTCTCAATATACCATTCTACTCTTTTTCCGATCATATTATGGAATATCTTACAGACACAAGATATAAGAGATATCGGTCTAAGTTTAGTCTCCGTATTCGTGTCCTGCCCGGCTTTAGGAATAGCAATAACTGATATCACACGCCATTGTTTTGGGATATCTCCAGATCTGAAAATGTCATTATATACCCGGAGAATGAACTTCTTGGCCTCAAACGGAAGATTATAAATCATAGAGTACGTTATTCCATCATTACCTGGAGCAGTGTCTTTCTTTTTTAAAGAATTCTCTAATTCTTCTAATGTAAATGCTGATTCTATTAAAACGTTCTGTGATTTGAATACAAGTGGTAAATTTATTACGGAATCCGGTGTGAGTGAATGTAACAAGCCTTTTAGTTTTTCCTCTGACACACTTAATTTAGCTTGACGATAACCTTTAAGCCATCTCATCTTTCGCCACATATCGGAAACCGAGGAAGTTTCATCTATACTACTACAGAATTTTTTAAAGCTCCTGCCTTTGGCTTTCTTTATCAAATTATGTGCATATTCCTCTTTCTCTTCTAATCTTGTAAGATTGTCAGGAGTAGGATTTCTTCTAAATGTGGCTAAAGTTAACCTACGTTCAGCCACTGCTCTAGATAGTGATGGATCCCAATACTCTTTTGGCTTAAACTTTCTTAAAGGACTAGTGCAAATTTTAATCATTGGTATGTGCTTATTCGCTGCCCTATCAACATGTTCTAGGAAATAGTCGTATGATGCCTGAATATTATTCCTGACATTACCTACCCCAGAAAAAGACTCTGTAAGATCATGACGATACGCCTCCCACTTTGCTCTTTTGAAGTTTCGTCTTTTATCATACTCGATGTGTTCTTGAAAATTCATCGAAATCTTCATTACGAGGTGATCACTACCTAAATTTTCGTTCATTACAGCCCATTTAAATTTAATTGCGATGTCAGACGATGCTAATGTAATGTCCGGTGACGATCTTTGTATATTTCCATTAACTAATTTGACTCGGGTTGCCACTCCACTATTTAATGTCATAAAACCGTGTTCCAAAGATGAGTCCAATATTTGAGTTCCCCGCTGATCCGTTTTATAAGACCAGTTCGTGTGGTGACCGTTAAAGTCACCCGCAACCAATGATTTTTTAGGCACTGATGAAAAAATTTTGTCCCAATCTGACAAGGTTGTTCGCACTGAAGATGGACAGTAAATAGATACAATATGTTCCAAACTCTTACAATTAAGTATTTTCACACATATAACCTCTATACCCACATTACTTAAGCTAATTGGGCATATTTGCGCCTTTATAGATTTATGGATAATTATCGCCACACCACCGTAAGAATCGTCTCTGTCTTTTCTATATATATTATAACCTCTTATATTCAAACGAACGTCTGGGTTAAGCCAAGTTTCACTAACAATAACAATATGTATTTTTTCTTGGGCAAGTAACGCGTCTAAACTGGGTGATTTTGGCTTTAAGCTTTGACTATTCCATTGTAGTATGTTAATCAAAGCGTCTTTGCGATAATTATTCATTGAAAGATTTTAACAGCCATTGAAATAAATTTCCTCCAATCAAAAAATTCTTTACAAATACTTTGCATTCTTCATATATTATTTTCAACACCGACATTATTATTTCTTCAAATCCTTTTTCCGAACAAATTATTTCTTTAATTTTTAAAAATACTTCTACAAATCTGAATTTTCTTTTCTTCTTCCTTTCAACTTCCTCTTTTTCCGATTGTCTATTTTCCATACTACTTCCAATTATATCATCTTCCGTAGAAAAGGTTTCCCACTCTGTTTCCATCAATGTAGTTTGATTTTCTCTCCCATTTTTATTTTGCTTCTTAGATCTTTCTTCTCTTTGTTTTTGTATTTGTCTTTTGCCTAAGCTTCCTGTTTGACTGCATGTACTTTCATTCGTTGAGACTTCCTGTGCAGTAACTGTCGATTGCACAGCACTACTGTAAGTTTTCCTTAAATAAAGTTGACTTTCCTCCATTTTATCATCAGTCTCCTTAATTGCTGCGACTATACTGCCTTTATTGTTGTTCTTTATATATATTTCTAAGGCTTTTCGATATGATATGTTCTCTAAACTCATTATAGTTCGAATCTCTTTCTCTTTTAGGAAGGCAGGACACGTTTTGTCAAGTGCCATGTGAGGTCCTTTGCAATTAGGACATACCATACTGTCTGTTTCACAATTCTCGTGCTCTTTGCTGCATTTAGGACACCGAGTCCTTTTTGTTGGGCAGAACTTCTTTACATGTCCGAATTTCCAACAGTTGGAGCATTGAGACACAGGAAATACATATCGTTCTACTCTAAAACGGCATCCATAGGCATAAATAAATTCTGGAGTGGCAGGGCTCTCAAAACATACACGCACAGTCTCACTTTCCACCCACTCCCTTTCCTGATTAATACGCCTTAGTCTTCTAACTGATAGTATTTTACATGAAGTCTCTAATGACTCCAATATCTCTGACTCACTCAGTTCCAAGTCCACACCCTTGATTATTCCGTAAGATAGGCTGAGTTGGTTAACAAATTGAACTCTTACTCCTAACTCACTGAACTTCTGACATTTGATTAACTTTTCTCCATCTTCTTTCTTAGCAATGTTTATGAAAACCTTGTAGGGACTCTTATAGTTAATTCTCAATATGTTGTGAATACTCTCATTTTTCAATAATTTTGCTAATGCCATTTGTTTGGGCAAGACTTCTAACGATGTTAAACTAACCTTAAATGTGTCATCCATATTTTCTTCTTCTCTTATCTCCTTCCCCGATTCGCATTGAAGTCCAGAGTCACTCCTTAAAAGGCGCTTGGGTCGCCTTCTGATCACCGTTATAAAACCGTCTTCGCTGCAGCTATCATCGCCTTTTTCCCTGGCCCTTTTTTCCAAAATTCTTCCACTATCCATCTCGCAATCCTTCTGGTTACTACTATTACTCGCTTCACCCACAAAGGAAATCGAAGTAATCATCAAATCACTGTTTTCGTCGCTGTTCGCGTTATTACCGTCACTTTTTTCTTCCATTCTCAACTTATGTGGGTACTCCGAAAAAACTTGACTTAAGCGATACGGAGTAAACAAACTACGTGCGCTAGCGTCGGCGTCTCGCGCGCAACTGTACCCATTAATTAGTACACACACATTTCACAAGTATAAGTCCCATATAAATATCATTCTATCCCAAAATTTTTGCCTAGTCGCTAGAAGCAGTTTATTTAGGCTAGCTTAGACACAGAGCTAGATTCAAAATAAACTTTAGAAGAAAAATCAGTTTCTGAAGTCGGTAACTTTTGTTTGTTTTATTTCATTGTTTTGCCACCGACTTTAGAAACAGATTTTTCTTCTATAGTTTATTTTTCACTATTTTGTGTTTCATTTTTTTAACAATAATTTAGCGTCAAAGCTTCAGAATTGAGATTATCAGTTATTACTACTTTTTTTAGATCGATGGTGTGTTATGTACTGATGATCATGGGACCACCTGAGAAGTATACCCTTTCAAAAAAAACAAAAAAAAAATTAAATCGGTACCTACAGCCATCTCCGAATAGTCGAGGAACAAAAATAAAAAAAAAAATCGCCGACGAATTGAGAAGGTCGGTTAAAAAAACGATGTCACGTCGAAAAGTTGAAGTGAAAGAAAAAAAGGTTGTTACAAAAGAGTTTGCCTATGCACTGAAAGAATCTGAACTCCTCATCAACAAATAATTTCGTTGGTCGATTTTTCTATAATTAAGTACAAATCTATTCGTAGAATGTACCTACTTAAAAACCGTCGATTTTGATATTTTATTTTATCTTTATTATTCTAATTTGATGATGATTCTAATTTGAAACTTCTTTGTCTGCTTCACCTTCTAACTGACTTCGGAAGATAATGATATTCTTAACCTGCTTTAAGAAACTAAATTAGTGGTTTATCTGGGTTAACTTGATAAATATCAAACCAAAAACCCAAGCAAGCAATTGACATTAAAAGTGGGTAGGGGAAATCCTGCCACAAAATATAAAACACTTAGCACTTCCGTCTCAGAAGGCAAAGGTCTTTCAGTTACAATAAATAAAATAAACAGTGTCTACCTGCTTGGAACGAATTAATTATTATGTCATTTAATGTTGCCTGGATTGTGAAACATAGGTATAATAATTACAATTAAGAAACTGCATTAAAATGTTATGTTTTCTTGCGTAGGTATCTACAAAGTATTTAATTGGTTGTTCGGTACATACCTAATTATACAACGGTAGTAAAGACAAATAGTATATTTTAACTGCTACTTAATAATCTAGGGCAGAGATTTTAGTACCATTTCCAAAGATACAAAGAGATACTATAAACTGCTCCACATATTTTACCTTAAGTATATATTTTGTTTGAAACTCAACCTATGTTTTACTGAGTTTGCACTTAGTGGCATTGGGTTTTTCACTCAACACTTCAGTGGTTTTAGATGCATTTAACCGGTCCGTGGTAAGTATTATTAGTCACAACCACACACCTTTTATTATACCTTTGCGTTGCCCGGAATATCATAAAATGCTGATTCAGTCAAGGTCCTCGCAAAAAGTTTCACAAATCAAGGGCACTGAGAACAAAAAAGCAGACTCAATATTTAGCGAGTGTGTTATATAACTTTGACGAAATCGAAACTTGAAGAAATTGTCTTTTTATAAACAAAAGTACGCATAATTATTATAAAACATTACCATTATTTGACTGGCCTGTTGGTCTAGTGGTTAGTGACCCTAACTGCGATGCCGGAGGTCGTGGGTTCGATTCCCACCCAGGACAAATGTTTGTGTGATGAGCACGATCATTTGTTCTGTGGCTGGGTGTAATTTATCTATAATATGTATGTATTTAGAAATATATAAGTATGTTTATCAGTTGTCTAGTACCCATGACACAAGCTCTGCTTAGCTTGGGACTAGATGGCGTTGTGTGATAGTTGTGGAATATTATTATTATTATTATTATTAAGAATTATTTATGCATTCTTGAATCTGGGGCACAGATTTGAGTATATCAAGTTATTTGCCTACATAAACACAGTATGGTTTACAGAGAGTTAAACGTTGTTCGCAACTTTTAAATAAATTGGAGATTATAGTTCAGATATTTAATAAATGTATTAGTGATAATGAAACTACGATGATTTTCGTAAAGATTATTTGAGTGCCGTACCGAACCTACATAAATACTGGCACACTGAACTTTAGCTGTTAAGATTATGCCGAGTCATAAATGGTACTCCATTTACTGTTTGCTACCCGATAGCTCTGACACACAAGATCAATTTACACGAACACGTACGGACAGCGAATAGAAAGATGTGTCCAATTTTCTCAACAATCTTGTAAGTCCACATCTGTTACAGCTGCTATTGCAAACATCGTGTAAGATGCACCACGTGAGGAAGCGTCATTATCGGCTGTTATGCAAGATGGCGTTACATCGACTTGCGTCTACTAATGCTCAGTATGAAATAAGGTAGCTACGGATTACTTATCATTGTCGTGACATAATGACCCTCAAACAACACGCAAATTAAAAACAATACGAAGATATTATTAGATAGACTTACGAGTATCATAATTTCTTGCAAGTTGTAGTGACAATGGTAGTTCCGGTAGGAAAATTGGTACCTATGTGTGACAACTACTTAGTAGTTTTTTTGTTAGTAGTTATTTTAATTTTCATAATAGAGAGGTTGATGCTGACGCTAAGTACGAGGTCGGAACTGTTTTTGTTTGTTTATTTACTTAATTACTAACACAAAGCTACTTTATTAAATAACAATTACCTACATTAATGATTTTATTAATTGTCTGCATTTGTATCGATAACTCATGAATAGTCAGTATAGATACAACAACAATATTGTATTCAGGTCTATGTAATATACAACTTGATTTGAAAAGAGTGTTTGTGAAGTTTCTTGCCCATTCTACTCCATGAGGTCTACCATTTGGAATGGGCAACTACAGCCCATTAATATTATGTCTATGGCTGGACCGTAGCTACCTACGGTCCAGCCATAGAAATAATATTAACTTTTGAAGAGGTCTCTCACGAAATAATTGTTTGAATTTGAGTTGAGTTATAGTGAGTGAGTGATAACCACACATACTTTACTTGATAATTCTTTTCACAAATATATATTCCTAGGCCTGCTTATATTGCCTTAATGTACCTATGCCTCGGCAATCACTCATTCATTTTAGTATTTTCGTCCCGTATTACTATTTTGGAAGAATATAATGTATTTATTTTAAATTTTAATTTCAGACTGAGATGTACAAGACAGGAGGAGGAACATTTTGTCCTAAAACAACTGAAGTTGATGAGAAAATTGTGTCTCTACTGACTCCTCAATTTCAACCTTTAACTAATGAATATGACTCATCGGCACCATATTATTTGTCAGGTAAGTCTAAACTGTTTTTCTTTTATCATAAAACATTGGTAATTTTAATATTTAATCTCCGGAAACCAGTTATTTCCTAAGATCATATTTTATTCCTGAAAGGTAGAACTTATATTATTCCAGTACATTATCTTAAAGTAAATACAGTAGTAATTTGTTTCAAATTATTTATTTAATTACAGACACGGAATCACAAATTTTAAATGAAGATGCACAAGGTGGAACGTCTCAAGACTTCATTGTTAATTGCAATGTTTTGGTGCCTGCTGAACTACCAACCCCGACAAATAGGGAACCCTCTAAAAGACCAATTTCGCCAATTATGAAGGATGTAGAAACTACACCAAAAATCAGGAAGACAAATTTAACTGAAACAAAGAAAAATAATATTAATAATCTTAGCGCCTCTATAATTAAAAGGAAGAACCAAAAACAAATTAATGAGGATGCGATAACAGCAAAAAGGTTAGAAATATTGGAGATACAACGGCAATAAGAACTACTGGAGTTAGAAAAAAACAAAAATATTAATGGATCTTGATATTGAATTAAAAAAAAAACTGCTAGAAAATGCAGTAATGGACCACGAGTTTAAAAGAAATAATTTTAATTTATAATCTATACTGTATTTTAAATTAAATTTCTTGCTTAAAATGATTCATAAAAAAAATAAAAAAATATATATAACCCAGTTCGTTTGTTTTCATTATGTATTCTATATTAAAATAAAAGAAAAACTTTACCAACCTAAAATATTGCTCCAACAATAACCGACGGAAATAGTTTCCTTCCGAGGAAAGGGGATGTTCAATAGATTCCGTAACGGTATCTTCACGAGTTGATTCTTCAACTATTACAGTATCATTCTGCTGTAAAGCTATATTATGTAATACAGCTGTTGCAACAATTACTGCCAATGTGTGATCAAGGTTTAACCTTAATTTTTGAGAAAGGCATGCAAATCTTCTTTTCCATACACCAAATGTCATTTCAACGGTGTTTCTTGTTTTAATTTGTGCTTCATTGTAGAGTTTTTCTGCATTCGTAGATGGATTCAAAAATGGTGTCATAATGTACCTTCCACAAGGGTAAGCACTGTCTCCAAGGAGGTGCCCATCTACCTATTTCATTGTTATCTAGGCGTGCTCGCAGGAATGAGTTATGATAAACTGTGCTGTCATGTGTTGATCCATGCCAGCGAGCATCTATATCACGGATTTGTAATTTAGCATCACAAACAACTTGGACGTTAATAGAAAAGAAACCTTTTCGATTTCTAAATAATTCTGCGTGCTCACCTCCAGGAGATTGAATTGGTATATATGCGATCCATCTATACAACCAATTACGTTTGGAAATCCTGCTATATTATAAAACTGCGTCTTTATTTCTCTCAGGTCTTCAAAATTAGGCATACGTATTAACTCCTAGCTAGCTTTGCAATTTCCTTGCTTACTTTATATACCACTCTTGACACAGTAGTTTTGTGAACGTTAATATCATCAACAATTATAACTTGAAAAGAACCCGTAGCATAAAACCGTAACGCAATGAATATTTGTTCTAACACAGACAATGTAAATTTTAAATTCACAACAGGAGCGAGAGCAGGTCTGATTATATCAGTAAGGTGTATCACAGTCATAGAGTAAAGTAATATATCGGGTAATCACAGTGTTCTTATCAAACCGATCTTGATTGAAATTCTTCATCTGTATACATTTCGAAAGGATTTCTCCTGCGTCGTAAGTTTCTGGGTATAGATATATTAGCAATAAACTCCAGCACTTCCTGATCAGAGTCTGATGAGCTGCTCGAATTCATACTTTTCGATCTATTAAATTAACTTTCACTGGCATATAATTTCTAAAATAACACGATATAACCTAAAAGTTTACAAAGTAAACGTCAAATAAAGTTATGGAACCGATAAACGGCACAGATTGGTCGGTTAAGTTGATCTTAGTTTATGTAGAGTTTAACTTACATAGCGGTGTTCAGAAACCCATTTTTGTAGTTTATCGAACCAATAGCGCTATTGAATAGATAAACTTTCGATAAAAGGACACCAGAAACCGGGCAATAGTCCATCCATCGTTTCTCTGGTCTTCCTCTACTGTCATATGCACCCACATTCATAACGTAATGTACCTAACATCGGAACGTTGAAAGGTTACAATAGGGATGTTTACTGACTTTGGATACGTATTTTTTGTACAAATCAATAAAAATTGACGCAGGGAAAACGCGTCAAAGATTTGAGTGGGGGTTGTGACGTCACTAGCCGATAAGAAATGTCATACTGTACAAATGTCTTAGAATATTATTATGACGTCACACGAGATTTCAAAGCAATGTTTCGTCTTCATTGTTTGATTACGTGAAAAAAGAAAAAATATGTGTCCAATATTTTTTGGAAATCTATCTGACGGACTAATTCGTTTTTTTTTGTTAATTCGGTTACCTACCAACCTACCTATATATAAAACTTACTTAATAATAATAATAATAATAGTTTATTTAATCAAAAAACAATGTTAACATCAAGTAAAATAGTAATTTCTATTTAAAATGCACTTAACTTATTGCAAGTTAACAAAATAGGTAGGTGTTGCAACCAGCACCCTTACTAAGTTATGAAATAACTTGTATTATGGGCAGTGGTACAAGCCCATACATAAACAGTTTCACATATCAATTGCAGACAAAACAAGTGCTTAGAACTAAAGTTAACATAAAATTTACTTAAAGATAAGCATAAACATAAAAAAACATATTTTTAGAACTTAGAAAATTTAATTGATTCATTCGTTGATTGATTATTATTTGTTATTATTTGATTTTCATGACATTTGGATAATTCGTGGGTGTGTGTGTGTGTGTGTGTGTCTGTGTGTGAGTGTGTAACGATGGTGGTGTGTGTTGTGTCAGAGCAGAATGTGTGTTCTATACTCGATGAGAGGGTTTAGGATTGGTTATTATCAGACAATAGCAAGCGTTCTGTATCTGAGTAGTTATTTGTAAGTAGGAAGTTTGTCACAGATTTCTTGACGGACGAGATCGGAAGTGAGTAAATTCTCAATCTCCTAATAAGTTTATTATATAATTGTGGCCCTTGGAAACAAAGAAACCGCTTCGTAAATGAGTACTTACATCTATAGTGCTGACAAACAATGTCTTTGCGTCTTTTAGTGACTGTATTAAGAATAAAGAGTTGTCTCACAGAATGTACTTTGCAATGTTTATATAATTCTTCAGTTGGGAAAAGTATAGGACGAAATGTGCTAACCTTTAACACGGCGCTTTGGGCCCTCTCCAATTTGAGCAAAGTGGTCTTAGGAGCACCACCCCAGGCAGAAACACAATATGATAGGAGCGATTGACAGAGGGCGAGGTACACCCTTTTGACAATCCGTGCTTCAGCCACATGACGGAGAGTCTTAAAGACGACTATAAGTTTTCTAACCTTGCTGTCAGCAGCTCTATGTGGGCTGAGAAATTCAGATTGTCATCAAGAGTCACCCCGAGATATCTGACTGTGGGGGTACGTGCGAGTTTAGGGCAAGAACATCCTGTGGTCCCTGAGCAAATTTTATTGAGGGTAAGTTGGTTTAGTCCTCTCTGCGCCGCGTCAAAAGCCTCGTCCCAGGAATTGCCATTAAAGGTGAGTGCAGTGTCATCAGCAAAGGAAGAGATTTAGAGACTTACATTAGTAGAAAAATTTACAGTTGATCCACCAAGGATCTAATCAACAGATCTACTGTGAAATATCCATATTTTTGAGTACCTACCTACGTATCTTTCTTAGGTATTATAAAGAGCAGGCTAATTTTTTTCCAAAGACAGCAAATCATGACAAGCGGTTGTTTTGCTTGCAACAGATCATCTAAATAAAAATACGAATTAAGAAAATAAAATGGCATTTGCACTTAAAAAATTGTGCGACTACCTCTGAAAACCAATGATTAAGCTTGCACCAATCACAAGGTCTTTAACTCCGAGAGAAAGGACACACAAAGCAAAACTCGGTCAAAATAATGCCTAACCAAAAGTAAACATGCTCTTTCATAACATTCCCTGTACGAGAATGGAAGTTGTAGCTGTGTCAGTAATAGCCGTTCAAATCATTGTAAGAACGTAAATTAGGTTTATTGAAATAAAATTTATTAGTCACGATACGTGTCAGATTGACACACCCACAGTTTACCTCGAAGTACAGAACACATGAGTTAACTTAAAATAACGTCATTATTAGGTACTATTCGGTATTTCATCCACCTCATCACGTAGCTTGTGTAAGTAAACGCGTTCTGTGGTTTCTGCTGAGCCCCATGAGAGAATAGGGTATTTCCCCAAAGTCAGATAGATTTTCCAAAAATAGTAGACACGTATTTTTTATTTTTTCACTTAAACAAAAGATGAAGACGATACAGTGCTTCGAAAAGTCGCGTCAAGTCGTGTGACGTCACCAGGTTAGTGCTATCATGAGTGGGGACTCATGATCTTTGACATGTATTATTTTAATTTTTTTTTATTAATTTAATAAAATAAAAACACATATCCAGTTTATTCTAACAGAATGACTAATTAGATTTTTTTGGGGAAATACCCTATTGCATGAGTATAAGTGTATGTTGTGTACTTGTTTGTGTGTATAGACACACAAACAAGTACACAACATACATTCCATTCATTATTTTCATTTAAGTACTTTCAACTCCTATAGAGGAGTAGGATTCTACGCAGTGGCATCCTATGTTAGCACAATTGCGGTCGTATAAGGTAACTGCAACGAAACTCAATTACCACTTTAGGTTTTTTTGCAGGCCTTAGCTACATAAGGCGACAGTCTACGTAGGTATCAACCTAAGTATGTACCGTAGACTGTTTCCATTCAATTAGATATATTCCCACGGTAGGTAGGCACCTGCGTAAATACATACTGATAGTATATCTACAAGGTTTTTTTGAAAACCAGTTCAGATCCAAAATTCTGATTAATAAACTTATCAATCCAGTCAAATCTTTGACTAAGTTATCGCTACATACTTTTCAACTAATGTGCTGACTGAATGAATCGTGTTCGTGATTTTTCTATCGAACAAATCTAAGTAGGCAATGTTCGGTAGTACCTACGTTACCTAATTTGGAATCTATTCGGCCTCTGAAAGATACGGCCTTTAATAAATAATTAATTAAACAATGAGCAGCCTAATAATTATAAATTCTAATCGCTCCCATCTAGATACACGTCATAGCTAAAATATGTACAAACACACACACAATCTCCACAAAGCACAAAAGAAAATTTGAATACCTACCTACACTCCATAGCGTTCATGAACTACTTTGCAACAGCGACATGTCTATAGAAAATTATTTTATTCGGTACTTTATTTAATTTAACCGTGATTTATCAAAATAGTTTGATCGGCACGCGCCCCTAAGGTCGAGCACGCACCGTTTCGCGACAAGTAACACGCATTCACGATGTTTGCTACCGTTTGCACTTGCGCGCCAATATTTAGCAACCTTGACCACTTTCATAGAATATGACAAAGTAATTTCAGAGAGCTGAGAACACCCATTTGAAGAGTGTAAACGAACTCTTCTCGTAGCCGTCAAATACGCATTAGAAACGACTTTTTCTTTTGGGGCTCAGACCATTTTGGGGTGAAAGATCACATTTTATGGTTAAACTCAATGCAGAACTCATAAAACATTGTGCTAGTGGATGCTTTGAATAGTAATCGGGTCATGGAGGTACCTAATCTAAGTGAAGTTATAACCTGATTAACTAGTACTTAAAAACAGCTGTGAAAAATGTGTAACTTTGACCCCCAATATCTACGTAACTAGGGGTTTCCCAGGTATTTTCGGTAAAAAATGATCGCAGTAACGGGGAAAACAAATGCCTTTCGGCTTCGCTAAGGGTACTTTTACACCCTTTATAAGGGTGTGTACATTAAGTTAACACGTTAACAAAAAAAATCTAATTACGATATAGATTACCAAAGCTTTTCAGTCGGGTTTTTTAGTTTTTTAACTACTTTTTTTTATTTCTAACTTTTTAGTTCTTTAGTGTTTGTTCTTTCGTTGGTAGCGTAAAATACTTCGCAGATGATTTAACTTTTGTGTTTGTTTCTAGAATTTGTGACTTTCAATTTATTTTAAACATATGTGTCATATATTTTTGTAATCTCCTTTTAAAACCTTTCATTTTGATACCCTACTCGATGGTAATGGTTCTTTTTTATATTTTCATGTCCACTATTTGGCCCCCAAAACCAGCAATTATCTTTGTTTTTATAATTTTAATGTAGCCAGTGACACTCGCGCCATCAAGACGAATCTAACGACGTATATTTCATTCAAATCCCATCATCCGTTTAGGAGTTATGAGGGAACAAAGAAACGGACATACATACATACATACATACATACATACTTACATACATACATACACGCCAAACACATAACCCTCCTTTTGGGCTTCGCCGCAGTCGGGTAAAAATATTGGACACGTATTTTTCTTTTTTACGTAAACAAACCATGAAGAGGATACAGTGCTTTGAAAACTCGTGTGACGTCATACTCTAAGACATTAGTATGACATTTTTTAACCGTCAGTGACGTCACCAACCCCCACTCAAAATCTTTGACGCGTTTTATCTTCGTCAATTTTTATTGATTTGATAAAACAAAAAATACGAATCATATATTTTTCGATAATCTAACAGACGGACTAATTAGAATCACATTTTTTAAAGTCGGTAAACATCCATTATTTTAGGCGCAATCTTTAATTTTTTTGCGTTTTGTTAATTCAGTTTAGTAATCATTTTTGCATGCTTATTCTTGGTCTTATGTTAATAATATACATTGAATAAGTACCATATACCTACGGCAATTTAAGAATTAAAAGAAAAAAAATCGACTCTGTTGACTGTCTGCAGACTGACTGACTGTAAAAGCCTAAGTCGGTAAGGTATTGTTATTAAAATTAATATTCAAAAAACAGTGAATTAACATGTTTTTACATACATAAACGTAACAATCTCCTAAATCATTTTGGAGATTGATTTTGTTGCTTATTATCCTTCCTTTTCAATAATCACTTTCCTTTTTGAATTCGCCATTCGGTCACTTCGCGGCACTTATTTTACCGCCATTGCCTACATCTATGGTTTAGTCTTTAATAGACTATTTGAGTCTATGATACCTTATGGCATCGGGTGCGTACAAGTATAGCATATAAACTCCGATCTAGTCGATTTATAATTACGGTTTATGTCTCACAGTCCCATCCCGATTATTATCGATTATAAAACATAAACAAAATTGACTTTGACAGATGACAAATCTATTTTTAGATCTCAGAATCTCGGAGATCTTGTAAATTGAATTATTGATTTCATCTAATGTGTTGATAGTCCTGACAAAATGACAAATATTTTAGAGACTCTAATAAACGCTTCAGAGAAGGCAGCATGTGTAGCTCGCTCCTGCTGTGCAGGAGCCACAAACGAAGTGCTGTTAGTCGCAGAAAAATTCGAAGGCGATGCCAACGCCCGTTTCGAGAGAGACTTCAAAACTATTGCGGACGTTTTGGCGCAAGAAGCTGCAAAAACTGAAATAGCAAGTCATTTCCCAGAACTTGCCGAACATGTAAGAGGCGAAGAGTGTACCGAGATTGGGGGAGTGAGAATCGAATTATGCGACACAGTTGAAGGCACTGCGGATATATTACAGTATTTAGTCGCGCCGGCTGTTGCGAAGCGAATGGCTGAAGCAGCCCACCAGGACACAGACCATACATTTTGTGATAATTTACCTAAAGATCTTCCTGAAATTGACACTTCTGATTTAGGCATTTGGATAGATCCAATTGGTATGTAAATTATTATCTTTCACCAACTCATAAAGACAGTATTACCCACATCACACTCATTATTTCAAACATAAATTGCTGTTTTAAAACACCCGTCCATCTTCTGTTATTAGATGCTACTGCTGAGTTCATAGCTGGTGTCCAGGGGCATGCTGATGCAGACCATGGTCTTCCATGTGTGACAGTTCTCATTGGTGCCTATATGAGATCTACTGGAGAGCCTATCCTTGGAGTTATCAATCAGCCATTTTATGACAAGTAAGTTGACTGATTATTCAGAATTCATTTTGACATTGATTACCTACACTAAGTTTTTCCTTAAACATACAGTAATGAAATAAGGTTAGAAATATATTAGATTTCCTAATTTACAGTGGCAAAGGGCGAATTGTATGGGGCATTAACTACAAAGATTTGCATGAGTGGGGTAGTAGTTATGCTGTGGAGAACAATGAAAGGAATATCTTACTCATGAGTTCAGCTGAAAAGCCAGAGATTGCTGATAAGTTTCGACAGGCTGGGTGGGAAGTCAAGTCTCTGCCTGGAGCTGGGCATAAGCTTCTGAAAGTTGCTTTAGGTAAGAAAACTCATCATTTGTAATATTAATATAGTTTGCTGTAGATTCCAGGAATATGGATGATGAATATAGTTATGATTGTAATAAACTCGAATCTTAAATGCAAAATAGTTATTTGCAGAATGATTAAATGTGCTGAGTGTACTCTTCATGTGTGTATTATACCTTATTGTTAACCCAAACGATTTTAAAAGATTAAAAGAGTAACCTTTGGAGTTTCTTGCCGGTTCTTCTCCTTAGGAATCGACCAATGCACCAAACCGTGCCCCTTTTTACCGACGTTTTATAAGTGCCCATGTAGGCCTATGTGAAATAAAAAATATTTTGATTTTGATTTTGATTTTGTAAAATAAACAAAATGAAAATGTTGGTCTGGTCAACATCACACAAAAATAATTGTTTTACCACTGAAGGCAAGAACATAATTTTAATATTTTATATTTTTTTCTATTACAGGTGACGCAGCAGCATACATCATGTCCCAAGGAACTACTTTCCGCTGGGATACCTGCGCTCCCCACTCTATCCTCAAAGCGAAGGGTGGGGATCTTATTAGCTACTCCACTCAAACTCCTATCACTTACAACGATGAGATAGACCTGGAGTCGCAAGACTATAGCAACAAAGAAGGCATTATAGCCTACAGTGACGGGACCACAGCAGAGAAAATTAAGAAAATTCTTAATAACTAAAGAATTTACAAAAAAATATATATCTCCTGAATCTCTATTAGTAGATGTAGAGGAAGCTACGATTTTAATATTACTATCTATTATTATACTAAAAATCTAGTCTTATGTCCCCTCATATCCAGTGCTGAAACAAGTCCCATGATAAGGTCATGAAATGACCTAAAAAACGAATTTTCAAGATCTTCTCAGACATTCCTACTATTTCTAGATAAACTGATTTCATAACTATTACTTTTTAACATATGAGGCCAATTTTTTAACGAAATATTGCTGTTTAACTGTATGTTAGTGAAATGTGGTTGTTTCTAAGATTTTTTGTATAATATGTGACTATCTTTTTACTTGTGAATGTAATATCAAATTTTATTATTAAATATCTAGTCAGTATTAACCAATTATATTATTATTAATTTTAAATATTGTGATCTCTGTGTTGCATGTTATCGTAAACTGTGATGTATTGTTTCGAATTAAAGATATCATAATATACATAGTCTTTTATTTTATAACTTACATTAATCACTTTAATGAGATGACACAGAACTTAGTTTCAATTATGGTGTTATCACAAGCATTCAACAAATGTTTGGTATTCATAGGTAAGGATAAGTTAATATGAATGTGAGTAATGCTTAATTACTAGATTCTGAGTCTGAACTGGAACTTTTGCTTTTTTTCTTTTTCTTTTTTTTACTCTTCTTATCTTTTTTCTTCTTTATCTTGCCAGTCTTTGTTGATTCTTTTTCCTTGGAATCTTTTTCTTTTACCTAAAATAAGATATTAAAGTTAAAATCACAGTTGGAACGAAACAAGAAAATATTCAGCATCTAATTCATTTGTACTTGGAAAAATTGAGAACTACTAGATGGATTGACTTGTACACAATATTGCATTTCTTATATTATGTCACACTGAGCTCCCAACCCCCACAGAACATGGTCAGGTTCAACTAGTTGATAATAATTATTATGAATGTTAAATCCAACTAACCGGTTTTACAATAGTCTCTGTTTTAGTAATAAGTGGTTGAAGTTGTGGTGCACAGCCTTCCATTCGAACTGCTGCTGTCACATCATCAACCTTTGACATATCAGCGTTCGGAGCACGGTATTGTTCACAGTGGTCCACTCTTACTGTACGACCCAGGATCTGCAGGAAGAAAAATGCAAAACTTGTTTAATAAGGTATTATAGCAAAATATGCGCTTTGGATGTGGAGTTGTGGACACCAGCCTGTTATACAATACAGTATGGTCAGCAACTGAAGTAGCTTAACATTAAGGAATTTTAATTAATTGACGTACAGGACATTAGCTATTATTTTTAATGTTTCAGAAGATTATTCTTTAAAATATTCCTCCCTCTTCAATAACTTGTTAGTAACAAGTAATATCTAACAAGTTGTTATCAAAAAACCTGCTTTGAAACTTTGACTAGTGTTAAACTACTTCTGATACTGACTGTACAAGGTTTGATTGATATAATATAGTTGATCATTGTGGACTGTCCTCACAAGTCATTGGATTATTGTTCCTCAAAACTCACAAGTGGAATTTGATTAACATACTTTGGTTCCATTTAAATTATCAACAGCTAGGATCGTTGACCGCTGATCCTCATAGCATATAAATGAGAATCCTCTTGACTTTCCGGTGGCTTTGTCTCTGACTAAGTTGATGTTCACTACTTCACCATACCTGCAATAATAATTGCAATCATTTAAGTTGTGAATCACGATTGTAGAAATATAATCAAAATCTTGATACTTAATCACATTTTACAAAAAAAAATATGTTGGTAGTACTTTAAGAGAGTATAGGTCAGTTCAGAAGCAGCTTTACAGTACTTAAAGCTTAAGTATTGGTCAACAATTTAGATTTCCATAGAGGGACTACGAAGAAGCTTTTAAAATAATTACATGTTACTCACATTCACCAAGTTAAGCTAAGCGTTAAGCTGTTGGTCCCGGGTGCCATATATAGATCTTTGGCAGTCGTTACGGGTAGTCAGTGACCTGAAAGTCTGACATCCAGTCTTACCAAAGGGTATCGTATTACCTAGTATTAACTGGGTTGTGGAGGTCAGATAGGCAGTCGCTCCATGTAAAATACTGGTATTCAGCTGAATCCGGTTAGACTGGAAGCCGACCCCAATATAGTTGGGAAAAGGCTAGGCAGATGATGATGACTCACATTCACCAAGTAAAAAAGTATGTATTTACATCAAGAAGATTTAGACACTATATATAAAAACCTTATGGGATATCTAAAGTTGTAGTTTCGACTTACTGTGAGAAAACGCAGATAATGTCGCCTTCAGTTAGATCATATGGTAAGCCTCCAACAAACACCCAAGCACTGTCCTTGTACTGATCATGCCAAGAAGTCTTTGATTTACCAGATAGCTCGCGTTCACTTAGCTTCAGGACATTCTTTATATTTCTGAGAGAGATAGGTACATAAATCCAAATGAAACACTGGACATCAAGAAATTATCTAAAATAATATTAACACAAAAATTGTACTTACGTCATGGGATTCATTTTGCATTTTTTTTTTAAATTATCTTCTGTGTTTACTAGTGTGCTTGTTTCTGATTTATGTTTTCTAACAAACATCAAAACATAACCTCAAAATCCCACTGACGTATATCAGTGCCATAATGAAATCCTCATATTTTTCTGCCACAGACAAACACAGGACACTGTTTCTTGTTAAATGCATATTTATTGTGGCTGGCAATAATGGTTAACAACACTGTTTTCAATTAAATTAATCAACTAATTTTTTTTTAGTCATTTAACGAGAATATCATTCAAATATAGATAATTAATTTTCTCGACTATGTCAAGATGATTTTGTAATTATTTAATTACCCGACTGCGGCGAAGCCCAAAAGGAGGGTTATGTTATCAAAGTTGACATTTTGTTTGACTGATTTGACATCAGGACAACAAAAACAAATTTTATATTTTTGTCTTGTGAGAAGAGAAACTGTGAGAAACTATACATACACGCTGACTGAAGGAAAAAAGTACTGCTATTAAAATGACAACCCCTCCAGATGCACCAGATAACTACGACCAGGTTCGTAAAATAGGTCTCCAAACTTTCTGTTCCTTTGCGACTTTCATTGAAATCATTGACCACATTTTCCTTACAGTTTGATGAAGAGGAAACTGAACAGCAGCTTGGGGCTACTGCATCAGGACGGAAAAGGCTATTCAGTAAAGAATTAAGATGCATGATGTACGGGTTTGGAGACGACCAGAATCCATACACAGAAAGTGTCGACTTCTTGGAAGATTTAGTTATCGAATTTATAACAGAAACGACACATAGGTAGGTTAACTGAAGAATCTTAATAGTCAACTATAATCTAGCTTTGATTTGTGTTTTTTTTAGAATATTTAATTTTCAGGGCTATGGAAGTGGGTCGAACAGGTAGAGTTCAAGTAGAAGATATAATTTTCTTAGTACGAAAAGACCAACGTAAATACGCTCGCGTCAAAGATTTACTCACAATGAATGAAGAGCTCAAGAAAGCTAGAAAAGCTTTTGATGAAGTTAAATATGTTGGTGAGTAGAAGTCATTGGTCAATGAAGCTTATGAAAATCTGTTCCTAATTTTCTTTTTGTTGTAACTGAAGTGATGCTGATTATTTTCTTTAATCAAACTTATCTCAAACTACATTGTGATCTATTTATTATTAATGTCTATTGAAATAAGAATAATGAGCTAAATAATGAATGCTGTGATTGTCTGAATTTTATATTATGTATGATGTGTAATAATTGTGTTTTTATAATATTATAGAAGATCAACAATAACATAGATGAATACAAGGCTGCCATGCTTCTAAGACTGATGCAAGTAACAATATTTGATTATGACACATTGCTTCTGTGGTTGCACAAACTAATATATTTTTACCAACCCTTGTAATCTAACCATTTTATGTTGCAAGTGCCTTGCTATACCTTTCAAGTAGGCCTTACCTGAGTTTTATTTGTTTTAATCAAGAATAAACAATGTTTGACAATACTGCAAAGCCCTTTTCTCATAATAAGCCTTCAGTTCAGTTCAGTGTTTTAAGTACTGCAGATATTCCTCTCCAATCATCACATTAAATTATAAAGTATATTTAATCACATTATAAACTAAGAACAATAAAATATTTTCTACCAGTGTATTCAAGATAGAGAATATTTTATACAATTTATAATTAATATTCTTATTTGTATTAAAATAATTTTAATACAATTAAGAATATTTTCGATCCTCTCTACTCCTTTCCCGCATGAGCAGAGCTTGTGTTACCTTAAAATAAATATTATAGAAATAAATCAAAGTATGGTCAGAATAGTATTAGAATGAATATTTTTAAAGATTGTGATTTCTTCTTCTCCTTAGTCTTCATCGGTACTGAATGGTCTTGTCCTGGGTTGTACACCAGTTACTGTGGCCTCGACATATTCCTAGGCTTAGTCTTCATCGGTACTGAATGGTCTTGTCCTGGGTTGTACACCAGTTACCGCGGCCTCGACATATAGGGCTAAGAAGGAACATGGGTGGTTTTTAGTCAGTAGAAGTCTGACACTCCCTTTCGCTCTGCCCAAGAGCGGGAGGGGTTATTTGATGATTTTCCACCCACCAAAAAAAAAAATGGTCTTGTCCTGCTTTGTCATCAAATATTTCACTGTAGTTGACAAAAAAAAAAAACAATTAGTCCGTCAGATAGATTTCCCAAAAATATTGGTTATTTTGATTTTAAATATGTAATCAAAAAATGAAGATGATACCTACAGCGCTTCCAAAAGTCATGTGACGTCACAGTTTGGTACATTTTTACCAGAAAGTGGCGTCACAAGCCCCCACTCATGATCTTTGACACGTTTTATTTTCGTATTTTTTTTTTATTTGATGAAACAAATAACACATAGCCTGTATCCAATATTTTTCCATTAGCTAACAGACGGACTAAACAGAATCATATTTTTTTACTCAGGAAACATCCCTATTTTGGGACATTTCACAAAATAATTTAAGTTTTCTAACTAACAACCATCACAATACAATATTTAGTTTGTAAATCCTCTCAATTTAATGTTTATCAAGTAGGTAAGTTGGGAAATGGTCCATAATAATTATATTGAGTAGGAAATAGATTCTAATAAAATTATTTATATTTCAGAATAAATTAGAAGTGGATAGGCTGGAAGGATGTTACCTTCATGCATTATCAAATAATGATATATTTCCACTGCTTCCACCAAGAAATAATTTAAAGACTATATTTTAATATTTATTCTTACATTTCAGTTGTTGAGTACTAATCTGTAATTAAATAAACGACATTCCTCAAACTTCAGAACCTCAATGTATAATTTGTAGTTCTAGACAATAAAGTGTTTAGTTTTACATCTTGTTTTTTTGTTATCCTTTGTATTTTCTTGCTTTCTACTAGCGTTCAGCTGCAAACTAGACCCAAACGTAGTTGGGAAAAGGGCAGATGATTGTCTGCAACTTCATGAATCTGTACCTATTTCCTACTTTCTAAGTCCATAGACAGATATACTACTGTAGACCAGGTAGAAAAGCAGCTTCTTGATTTCCATATGTGTGGCGCGTTCGAAAAAGACGACCAAGAGACGAAAAATTAAGTATAATTTAAAACTACCTTACATTTTCGAGTTATTTCGTCTTGTTATAAAATATTGACATTCATCATCTGCCTCTTTTATTTTCTTTCTTTTTCCCTTTAAAAAAAAACGATACAGGAAAAAATCCTAGTATGGGGCCACGCTAGGATTTTTTTCTGTATCGTGGTTGCGTTTACAAACATTTAAACTCGCATACACGAACACACCTAGACCCGAAACAATTCTGTAGGTACGCCATACAAATATTTGTTCCGTGCGGGGATCGAACCCGCGACACGCAGCGCAGCAGTCCAATCGCTCAGCTACTGCGCCAACCGTGACGTTCAAGCCTAGCCTTTCCCAACTATGTTATGGTCAGCTTCCGGTCATAACTGGATGCAGATGAATATCAGTATTTTACATTGACGGACTGCCTATCTGACCTCCACAACCCAGTTAATAATACTGGGTAATACGATACCTTTTGATAAGACTTGAGACTTTCAGCAGGGCTATTGCGTATCTTTTAAATGACAGTGGCTAACTTATAGTGCCTATCAATTACTGTCAAATGGTTCCATTTTGTACTAAACCATAACCAATTTGCAAGTTAACCCATAGACAATATGATATCCACTGTAATTTAAAAGATACGCAATAGCCCTGCTGGTCACTGTTTAGTCTTAGTTTAACTGGGCTTTTATACGCACGCAGCCTCTTGATTGGGCCATTGTGCGTGGTGTTTAAGGAATACCTACTCCAACCAACATAGGTTGTCTCAGAATTGTAGCAGCCTTCCCAGACTGCTGCAGGCTTCCGGGAGAGTTAATGGGGGTCGTAGAATTTGTGTCCGGTGATCTGCCACGCTTTGCACTCTAGGAGTACGTGCTGTGGAGTTTCCCGCCGCCATGCATCCTCTGCACAGTGGGCTATCTGTTACACCTATGTTAGGTAGATGTTTGTTTAGGGAGTTTAGGGGTTTATTCCTATGATTTTAAGGATTGTGTAAGTTTGATGAGATTCCAAGTAAATTTCATTGATGCCGCCGGAACTGCATCGTTTGTTGCCTGCATCCTTCACTGTTTCTCCATTCGGTGAGGTGTTTTTCTGAGGTTCTTGAACGCAGGCACGTTTTTATTTGGGCCTGAGGTATGGGCAGTAGTGGTTCAGGTCACTGACTAACAGTAACAACTGCCAAAGATCTATATATGGCAGCCAGGACCCGACCAACAGCTTAACATACTTTCCGAGGCACGGAGGAAACTCGGTATGTAATGGGTCACCACCCATCCACAGACCATCCTAGTCAAGCGCGGCTTAGCCTAAAGATCGACTCGAGTGGCAGATTATTACGAAAATATGATAACAATGTGTTTAAGGTAAAAAAACAGACTTAAGTATATTTTTTAAGACTTTATTTGTGCGATACAATAGAATGACAGTAGAATAGCTTGCTAACATAGTACTTAAACATAACAGACAACTGTTATGAAAGAAATTATAATATCAAACAATTAGAATAATTTAACATGATTTTATCATTATTGAACTAACATAATAACACAATACACGAAAAGAAAAAAAAATAGTTTATACATACTGAAATATCAGCAGGATTGAAAAGTCCTGAGAATAATATGGCCCCAATGAAGTTATAGTTTGTTTGGAAAAATTATAAATATGGAGGAGTGTTCAAATTCGAACATGAAAACATTTTTACATACATCAACGAGGATAAAACTATGTGACTTCACAATTTATACATAGATCAATGATTCTTAAGAATTACGTGTAAATAAAATATTTCAACAAAATGTTCACATTTTAGGCGACTAGACCAGGTTGTCAAAAAACAGCCAAACGTCTAAACTTTGGTTTTAAAATATGTGTTACATATTTTTTGATACAACATCGTCCAATAACAAAGTTAATCTTATAATATAAATAGGCCATTGATGGCAGTGAGTTAGTATTTTATAAATAATTATAATAAATTACTTGTTGAAATATTACATACATACTTATAATTTATTAATTCTAAGGTACATCCTAAGCTCGGGCAAAGTGAACAATTTACTATAAATATTGGCATCACACTAATTTCTTCAAGTGAATTGGAATTTTATGGAATACTTTGAGGAATATAATTCTAAAATAATACGAGTGAATTATAATAATAAACTGGAAAGTGGTAACTCTTCTGTACTCTATGCAAGTAAAATACAATCGAAACAATGTAAAATACTTTAAAAAAAAAAATTCAATCTAAAAAGAGGAAGACTGAAAACATTTGAGCCCTTTATTAGCTAATATTGATTTGACAAAACACAACACAACATAAAAAGCGGTAAACTTAAACATTTTCAGTATTTTCTAAGTAAGCTAGATATTTGAAATAGTACCATTAAATTAGAAATCTGTTTACAGTCTTAACCATTTAGTTTTAGACTAAGAAATTTCTGTTCTTGTCCTTAGGACGTTTCCATGTGGAATATTTTCACTACAAACGTGTCATAACGTGTGTTTTCCACACAAATAACTTTTTTTTTTCATAAAGGCTACCATGTGTACTTTAACACTAATAAAAACTACTCTATTATTTTGTAAATATCTATAATAAGACAATATTATTATTTTTACTACTTTTATAACAGCCAACGCTAAGGCAAGTAAACCTGTACATTAGATAGGTATAAAAGCTAGATTAAATACCTTATCAATAACTACCACAGATTATAAAATTGTAATAAACAATGCTCGAGAAACATTACTTGTAACAATGTTATAATATAATAATTATAATCCTTGTAGTTGTTAATACTCAGTATAAAACCTAGCCAATAATTTTAAACATATCAGATTGATATTGAAACATTCTATTCATTTATTTAATCTTGCAACACTTTCAGAACATGCATACATTTTATTCTAAATACTTTTCTATGTAATCAGATTAGGTTCAATATTATTTCGGAATGATTTATATCTACCATGCTGAGATAATAATCAAGATCAGTAATATCATTTTACCCGACTGTGGCAAAGCCTAAGAGGGTACTTATGTTTATTTTTAACATTGTAATCTACCTACATACTTAGGTACAACAATAGGTCGTTCTTAATCATAAAGTGTAGAGTATAAAAAGAGTAGTAAACACTTCTTACCGTGAATATATGCGTGTCAAATATTTAAAATTACGTGACACGGAGTAATAAACAAATGGAGTAAAAAGAGGTGATGTAAAACAAAAGTGCGTTTTCACTGGGCCTTGCACGAATGCATGTCTGTCATTTACAGTATAAAGTAAACGGCAGTAATTTCGTATGGTTAACTGTCAATAATTTAAGAGGATTTGTGTGTAAAACAGTACTCTATCTAGCTAGTTCTTTGAAGTCTGTTTAAGAAACTGGGTAGGTAACATTTTTGCTTTCGCGAAGATCCAAAAAAATAAACGCTCCATTCATTTGCTGCTCCGTGATAAGATCAGCAGATCAGTGATACATATAAATTTTGTAAAATAAGTAAATGCCATATAAATACTTTATATAGCGCTGTTTGCGTTTCGTTTAGTCGGACGGCGGCGGCATGGCGGCTACGATAGCCTTCATCACGGCTGCGGCTGCTAAAGCCGCGTGAGGCTGCCATTCCTTGCCGCGGGTTCCGTCGCGGTAGTCGGATATACCTGGGGATAAAAAAACAAATATAACATAACATAACGCTTGTAATCCCCGAAGGGTTAGGCAAAGGTGTACCCATTATAGTAGGTACACCCACATTTTGCCGGTTATAATGTATGTCCCAAGTAATAGGAAGCGAGCCTATTGCTATCAACCGGGTACAAATCCAGACTCCGCGGCTGTCTACTGAGAAATTCCTGACGGAAAAACCCGATAACACTTTGCCCATCCAGGGAATCGAACCCAGGAGCTCATGCACAGCAGTCGCGCTTGCGACCACTAGACCAACGGGCAGTCTTTGACAAGCTGGAAATGATGCTGAAATGGATGTGAAGTTTCGTGATCTAATTTTCGACCCTGTATACTCCCTAAAGCATTAGGTTACACTGCAAGCCAAACCGGCTTTTTGGGGAGGGGGGAGTTAGTAATCTTCAAATAACCCCTCCAACTCTTGGGCAGAGCGAAGCGAGCGCAGTTTTTAGTCAGTAGAAGTCTGATACCCTCTGTCAGACTTCTATTGACTAAAAACCAACCATGTTCCTTCTTAGCCCTTGTGTCGAGGCCGCGGCATCTCTTTCGAACAACAACCAACGGAACGAAGCGAAACGAACAACGAACCAAGGGAGCCAACCCGGTTCTAGTTGGCGAAATGCTACACAGCTAATGATAGCAAGTTACCTCTAATAGAAACAAAGCAATCCTTTCTATTCCCGATGACGCTATCAAGCACGGCGTCCAGCTCACAGTCGTAGGCGAGAGCTCGCGCATGCGCGGCGAAGGCGGCGCGCGCCTCGCCCGTCCCGCTGACGGCACGGCCGCCCGCCACTGGGGACAGGTGCACGCGGAGACCGCTGTCTTTCCTGTCACTGGAAGATGAAATGCCAAAAAATGTTATTTTATTTGTTTGAATAATTTGCAACTAATTTGCGATTGGCCAGAGAAGGCAAAACACCGGAAGATTTGGAATGGAATGAGGGAGGCCTTTGCCCAGCGGTGAGACATAATAGGCTAAATTGAAAAAAAAAATGCAACTATGAAGAGATAACATTGGTGAATGAAAAAATAATCACAAGTGCCAATTAGGTACAGGTTTTTGATAAGATAAGATAAGATAAGTCTTTATTTGCCTTAAACATGGTATAAAGTTGTTACAGTCAGTTAAGTCCACATGTTTAGCTATACAGGATATGTATCAAATGCATGCAAAATAATAATTTTTAGATAATTGTTGTTCAATGTCACAGATATAATGCCCATACAATAATGTTACAATATTTGTCTCTCAGCAGTATGATATTATTATTATTAGGTAATTATCTGAAAAAAGAAGACATGCAAGAAAGTAAAACATCTATTCGATGGAAATCTTAAATTCATTAATTCACCGACAGGCTAAGCTGCTGGGTCTTGAGAGAAAATTTTCTTTGCAATTTTTATCAACAGAACTCCCGGATGTGTAAATAAGGGTAAGAAAATGGTACTCCTATCTTAAGAGCGATGACTACGGTTCGTATGACTATAACCAAGAAAACAAAATCACTTGGCAATCATCTAGATAAGATATGTTGACACCTTTTTTGAGGGGTGGGAAATCGTCAAATAACCCCTCTCGCTCTTGGACAGAGCAAAAGGGAGTGTCAGACTTCTACTGACTAAAAACCACCCATGATCCTTCTTAGCCCTATGTCAATGCCGCGGTATCTCTTACAACATACCGCAGCCCATATGTTGACACCTCTGTTCACAACACTGAAATCAAATTGTATATGACCGTCTCCTTTCATATGAAAGTGTGTGTTATTAAATCGTACTGAGCACTCCATTCCTTAAACTAGGTAGATTCTCTTTTGATCTAAACAGTTGATAAAACTATCGAATAGAGATGTGAGATAATGTTTAGATAATTCGACGGTTAAACGGATGAGACCGCAGTTGCTGAGCATATCTAGAGTTCATCCTGGCAGATTCGACTCCCATCTCAGGCAAAGTTTTATTATGCATTTCGAATAAGAATTTCTCAGTGGCAAATAAGCTTGCCCTAGGAATAAAACATAAGTGAAGAAATAAGGCTAAAATGAGGCTGGCAGAACATCGTGGAGTTTGGTACAAGCAAAGAGAGGCGGCTTATTCCCAGCAGTGGGTGAAGTTGGGCTGTGGGTGATGATGATGATGATGGTGATAAAAAAACAATGGTGTACAGTATAGAAATTACTATGTACTGCGGTCTTACTACTCGGTTCGCTATCCTCCTCGAATATACTATACGGTAAATATTGTCGAGTAAACACAATAATCTTTACATTACGCGCGAACTGCGTCAAGTGCGTCATAAACACGGATAAATCTGTCTAACGCCGCCGTCTAATCCTAGCGTTTGGTTAGCCCCAATCATACTTTGCTGATATGATTTTCCTGTAAAATTTTATTGTTTACCACAATCCTACTTGCCTTTACGGAGTTATCTAAAACAACAACTTATTTGTAAACATAGCGTGGATTATTCCAGCCGGTATGAATGGGTTTTTCACAGGATATTCTTAGTAATTTATATAATTGTTGGAATATTGTTGTAATAATAAACTTCAGTGACATAAGAGTATTATGTTTGGAGTGTAGGGACTAGTTCGTAACATGATTCATATACACAAGAGTAGAATTAATACAGAATTAACTCAGATTTTCAATCTGAAAACCTCGACCCGGTTTGACGAGGAAATTATTATAGGATTCTTGCTAGTGTTATTGTAGAGTATGGAATATTTTCAATTTATTATGAGGAAGTCGCAATTTGAAATTACTTATCGTATTTTGTCCAAAAATAGACTAACCTTATAGTTATAACCCCGAGCGGCAATTGAAAGCGTTATCATATCATTAGCGAATCGTGTGTTTTTAGTAGACTAGTTTTTTTGTGATAAACTTAATATAAACTGACCTTGACCGTCAGGGCATATCGAAGCAGCTTAGAATTGTAACAAATGGTTTCATCTACAGGTTCCTCGTACAGGTAGCCTAAAATAACATGCACGGCCGTCTATGTTTCTGATCGGTGAGTACTGACTTCCTGAGTAACACAGATCGTACTGATACGAGACATAAAGGAAGCGGTATCTCCAAAAAGTTTACATAATGTTGGAACAGAGTCAGTGTCAATTGCCTTCAATAGCCGGATTTTAAGACCACTGAGAATAGAGTAACGTGGAGGAGCATAGTGCACCAAGTGATCAATGACTAACCAACTAGACCAGAGTATTTATTTATTTTTTTACCACTAGTTATAGCAACATTACAGACAGTACATCCAATACGATGCTATAAGACACAACATAAAACAAAAATGTAAAATTAAATTAAACTACAGAAAAATCCGTAAAACATGACAAAGCTCATAGTTGCACCCCATTTTCAATAACTATTTGTGCCCTTTGAATAAATTTCGCCAGGTTTTGACCAAATAAATCCTCCGATACCATTATAATATTAATAACACGCGCGGCTCGTGACATACCGCGGTTCGTGTCGTAGTAGGTACTAGACACGATCTTCAATAATAAACATAACGACTAAGAAGAAAGAGGAACAGAGTACCTAAAGTATCAAAATTCACAAATCAACATTGAGCTGAGAATAAGCATTTTATAAACGTTATAAACTTATAACTACATGACAATGTTTTACAAAACGTTTACGCTTAACTTCCTTGTGTCATATGCTCCTGTCAGTTAGCCATTATGTAATTCGTCTAATAATACAAATCCTAGTAGCCGGGGCGAAGAATGCAGGGAGCATACTCTTCAGCAACACATCTCTCTCTTATGTTACCAACTAGTTCGTATAAGATACATACACTTGGTCTCCCTGTGGCGCCGGGTGCGACACTTCGATAAAGGCGCCCTGCCCGATGTCGACACACAAGCGGTCTGTCGCACCTTCAGGGGGCTCCCATCTGCCGGGCACTCCTCGAAGTCGCTCCAAGCCTAAAAACATAGATAAAACGATGATTTTGGGTAGAATTGGGCAACTGCAATACTTTCACAAGTTATTATGCCTTGTGACTGACTGCAGCTTCATTTTATAATATTTGTTTTTCTTACTTTCAAAAGTGCCTGTAATGGTCTAATTGAAATAAATGCTTTGGGTTTGGGTTTGGAAATATCATGTTAACAGACATAGAACAAAAAGGATAATTGGCAACAAATCGCTATTTCAGTTTATCTGCAATGCGGCACTTAAAGGTACCACCCTGGACCAAAGCATAGCATTTTAATCGTCCCAACAAAGTGACGACGGGGTGACTATGCCAGTTTCCATAACAAAGTTCAATAGCCTCTTTCAAAGCACTAGGCAATAGAGTTACATATTTCCCGAACACAGTTAAAACACGCACTTCTGATTTGGACTTAAGCCCCCTGTTTTTCCCATTACACGTGACAGTAGTAGACGTGAGTTGACTTCTTTGATGTCACGTAAAACAGTGCTGAATCACACTACTCCAGCGCTGAGTTACTTCGAATCTGTATCATACCTAGGGGTATGGGGTATCCCGTAGCCGACCGCACGATTCAAGTGTGATCGGTTTGTAAACTAAAGCGTAAACACCAAACAAGCATCACGTTTGTTTACTCGAATGGTTGGTCGGAGCCCTCATATTTCAGCGACTCGAAAACGGTTACCACGTGTACAGTACACCATTCTGAACAATATGTTCAGTAAAACAAAACGCTATTTCCTACTAAAGTGTAAAGTGTAATGTAAAATAAAATACGGTCAAAATATATGAAACAGCAATAGCAAAAAAAATACCAATAAAGATATTCTATGTTTGGGGGCTCAGAATCATGTACCCACTGAATACGTCGGTGTCCCATTCACCCTGTATAAGTTTCCTCCACCTAACAGAGACTATTGCCATCAATCGAGCAAATTGAGATTCCGGGCTGCCATTGACAAAAATCCATTAATACTTTTAATCGAGCCCAGTAACAGAAGTAGCGCTTCTTACCATTTAGGCCACCAAGGCTAAGTCCTACCTACACAAATATGTTCTGACGATGCTTTGCACCTTTTCGACGGAGACAATCAATAAACTCACAGGAAACAGACCAAGCCTATTATTTGCTTTGCTAAAAATATGCAAAAAAATTTAAAACAAACACCTTTATCTTTAATAGCTTTGTTTAGAACTCATAAAGATATTTTCGTAACACATTTTCTGCATAATTTATAATGCAAATATTTATTTTTTGAAGGTTATCTGAAAAATAGATCACGCCTACATTTCCATGGCAACCTGAAATGCTAACTTTAGGATGCCATTAATATTACGAACAGTACCTTCTGGACCGATACAAGACAGTTACATCTAAGATAGAAAACATTACCTTTTTTATGGTTGGTAATCATCAAATGACTTCTCGCGCTCAGGGCGGAGCTGTAGAGAGTGTCAGACTTCTGCTGACTAAAAACCACTCATGTACCTTCTTAGCCCTTTGTGTCCGAGGCCGCGGTATCTCTTGCGAACAACCCGCAGCCCCTTTAAGGTTTGGCGATTAAGGTAGCAGCTTCACTAAGGTCGGTTACGAGAATGAATATTTTTTTCTTTAAAACGTCGCCCCACACTAAGAATTACTCCTGTATAGTGGGTGCGTTTACAAAAATTTAAATTCACATACAAAAATACCCAGACCCGTAACAACTACCGTAGGACGTACAAATATTTGTTCCGTGCGGGGATCGAACCTGCAACACGCAGCGCAGCAGTCCAATAGCTCAGCCACTGCGCCGACCGTGCCGTGCGTGTGTTCATTACTCGGCTAGAAGGTACCTGTCGACCTTACTAAGCAGGTGTTAATTGAGGTGCCTAACAAACAACAAAGCTAATTATAAACTGAATAATAAAGGGTGTAAAAGTACCCTTAACGCAAACGAAGAGCACTTGTTCTCCCCACCACTGGAATTTTTGTTTTGTTCTAGACCATTCCTGGGAACCCCCTAGTTACGGAGATATTGGGGGTAAAAAATTCAAATTTTTCACAGCTGTTTTTGTAAATACCAGTTTTTCAGGTTATATATTTACTTAAATTACTTCCATGGTCCTTTTACCATTCAAAGCACCCACTAGCACAATGTTTCAAGAGTGCAACATTGAGTTTTACCGTAAAATGTGATTTTTGACCCCAAAAAAAAAGTTGTTGCCCAGCAAAAATTAGGTTAGGGTAGGTACTTAGTTTGATGTACAGAACGCTTGGTTCACGGATGTGTAAAGGTTTAATTTACACCCTGTATATTTTTTGTCTTACCTTCGCTAACGAAGGCGTCCCAAAGAGGCTTAGCATTGCTGAGTCGCAGGGCGATATCTTGAAGTAGGAAGTCAGCAGGCTTGTAAGGTTTCACCTCGTAATCCCAACCTCCTTTCTCGTTCTTTTCTGCCTTCTCACAGAATATGTACACGTATCTGTGAATAAAAACATTTTATTTAAAAAATCTGTAGTCTGGTGGCAGCAAACGCTAATGCTGCTCTTGAGGTCCTAGCTAGATTCCCGTTGGGTATATTATCCCCAGGCCGGACAAATCGTTTTTGTTGGCTTTTTATTATTCCTCGAAGTTCTCAATAGCAGCCCGAAGGCAGGATTTGTCCCTAATTAATTACCATCGAGAGATTATTCGATTTCGGCCCAGTAAACATTACAGGCCACATTTATTGTGGTATCAGAAGTGATGATGGACATTTGCGAACTATCCAGCAGATAGGTTATTAGGTAATTGAATCACACACATTGTTACCACATTAGTCGCAAAATAATTGCAACTGGTGTAAAATAATGGCGAATTTAATCAGGTAGGTAAAGTAATAAACATGACATTGCAAATTAATAACTACGAGTACATAAAAGGAATGTCTTTCGCAAATTTTAACCGCAAGCAATTTCTCACACATTTAGTGACAAAGCAATGACTGCCTAAACAATATGTTTAGAGTAATATCCAAGTACAGTCACGGGTACAAATATGTACACACTTAGCCTCATCCAACTTGAGATTTTCTCCTTCTAACACAGTACTTGCGAGTGCGGTTTCCCAACACTATATTTTATAATCACTTTTCAGCTCTTTAAAGTGTGTAAACTGCTGAATAAAAACAGTCGAAACTCTTGAATAAAACAACTACTGCTCGTGACTGTACAGTCCGATGTACCAATATACACTTATCAAAGTTTATGAGTAATTTTCACTTATTATTTTGATGTAATTTTCATGTGACTTAACGAAACTAATATTCTGGAACTCATATATTATCATAAAGTAGATCATAAAAATATCTCAAAGTTGCAATTGGTATTTTTAAAACATGGCCAAGTGTATAGGTTCTGCTCATGACTGTACCTACAATTGAATCAGCTCAACAAGGGTCAAACTATGTCAGTGGTCAAATACCAGTCATTGGACATGCAAAACCTCTCCTACTCATTGTTACATAATTTGTAACTCCCACGCTTATGACTGTTTATAGAGCTCTAGAAATATCAATAGGATTTTTACTATCGTTTCAATTTCCTAATTTGGTATGGGCTGAGATAATGTGTGTGTGATTAGGCCAAATACGGCGAGTTTGCGGAAGAATGAAATTGGACGTGCAAGTCGTAAATTGGAGGTCTTGTTTTAGAATCGAGTAGGTTTAGGATGTTTGTGACGATGGCAGTGATATTATGTACCTACTGTCGAAAATCTTTTGGTTCCATAATGACGAAAGTCCATATTTACACTGTGACGAAAAAGAGCGCTGTTGGTGTGTGATAGAACAAGAGTATGGCGTTATGTATGTCATTTGTTTTAAAATTTTACAGCATAATCATCACATTTTGGCCTCGTACGTCTAAGCTTTTCAAGTTAACTTCATATAAGTAGTTTGTTTTCAATTTTTTATTTTGTTTTATTATTCATCATTTTGTTTTATGCTGTGTGATTAATAAATACTTTTTCTTTCTTTAGTTGTTTCAGATTTTTGTGATTTCTGTCCCGAAATCACAGAAAAATATACCGATTTTACAAGGTCGTGAGTGTTCAGTATTAGCGGTACCTATTGTATTAGTTAACGATGACCGATGACACACATTTTCGTTGTAATTTGAACTTTGTCCTCAAAGCCAATATTATAATGTTAACAATCAAATTATCGTCGAAATATTCCATTAGCTATCCCATAAAAGTTCCTCTAATTCAGTGTAAAGGGACTTTCCTTACCTTATTCACCTTCTACTACATCAACTAATGATTACACATTTCTGAAAAAATGTGGTGACATATTTACGGGTTTTCCAGATTTGTCTACCTGACGTCAAACTTTGTGACCTTATTCGTTCATAGTAAATATTTTTACAAGATCATCATCGGCTGCAAAAATTACTGGGAAATATTAACAGGTAATAATTAATTTCCTCGTTAAATATGCAGGTAGTATAGTAGTAGGCAGTTGTTTATAATTGAGTTTGAACGTGTGGACACGCCTGTTATCGCAGTCTTAAACGCTTTTGACAAGCCTCAATGGTTGAGTGATTGAGTTGTCGCCCGTCGGTAATCATAGTCTAGATCTGCCCCACTTCATTCGACAAGTTCTATGTCTATATTTTTGAACTTACAAAGGCGAGCGAGCGATCAACTGAGGATGGATAAAATGGCGACAGGTCACTGGAACAACTTGTGACCAACGGATGGCCCTCAAGTTAAAATTGAAAATATACAAGTCCGTGATTAGACCTGTCTTACTGTATGGATCAGAGTGCTGAAAAGATGGATTATTAACGACTGCATGTAGCGGAGATGAGAATGTTGATATGGATGTAAAAAAAATTAATGAATGAATGATGATGTGAATGGATGGATGGCAAGTAAAGAATGAGTTTATTAGAGGAAGTTTGAAAGCGGCGCCTAAAGGAATTCGTCTACATTGGTATGGTCATGTTACGAAGGAGGGATGAAACGCATGTGACAAAAAAAGTGATGGATATAAATATTGATGGATGGCGAGGGAGAGGTAGGCGAAAGAAAATATGGATGGATTGTGTGAAGAATGATATGAAAGAGAAAGGAGTAAATGCCACCGTGACGTCTAACAGGTAAGAATGGAAGAACAAAACGTGTTGAGCCAACCTCAAATATTAGAATGTGATAAGGGCGTGAAGATGATGATGATGAAATCGAACGAGATAGACTTTATAAGACATCCCGACTCAAAATCGAATCGAAGCGTTTGTGATACAAGGGCTGGTAGATCCTTTTGTTATGTAACGCTTTCTAACTCAATAACTTGTTACTCTGACATCGCAGAGCTCATCGATTAAAGATCTACCCAATTCACCCTCCAGAGTTAAAAGACCAGTGCGAGGGTGAAGAAGTAAGTTGCCGCCTTATTTCGAACGTGAAAACAACAGCACCAAGATATAAGTATAGCACAGTCATGTAAGGTAAGAAAGTTACCTATCCATAAACTACATTACGTACTATGGAAAAGGTTTTTGTTTTAATTCCAAATAATATTTAATTGTAAGATGCTGTTTGTTACATGTTCCATGTAAATTAGGTAATTAATGTCTACCTGCCGCACTCAGAGAGCTTTAATTATTACTTAGGCCATCACTTAGTAATGGTTTTGACAGTTTTGTCATACGAAAATATGTCAAACCTTTACTAAGTGACGGCTTAAGTAATCATTCAATATCTCTGAATACGGCATTAAGAAGATTTTCTACTTAATTTGCGATTGCGTTTTATGTCGTAGTACGTGCTTCTTCGATTATAGATGACCACCTATCCGTATCGAAGGTATTATTATTATATTATTTATCTTTATACTACACTTGCTTGGTAAGTGTACCAACACTACCCCACTAAGAGGCTTGAAAGCTGTTCATTAAACCTTTTCAAAAATCTAGGCAGTTATATTGTATGGAATTTCATTACTGCCCTGAAAATCAGGGTAGTAATGCGTTCATGACGTTGGCAATCAAACGATTTAATATTACCATAAAAAGTACTGGCCACTAGAACTTTTAAAGTAGGTAGCATACATCCCCCAATAAGGCCGGCAAACTTCAAACCTCTATACGATAGAGCGAGAGATTTATAACACTCTCTCGCTTTAACACGCGCGTAAGTTGGAACCTGCGAAACGGGGCGTTCTTACCTTCTCTAAAGCCGCGTCCCCACTAAAGCCGCGCGGCTCTAGTGGGGACGCGGCTTAACGTCTTTTGGCGCGAATACTGTTTGACGCGCTAAAATTTAAAGAAAGAAAAAAGACCCATTGTTTGTTGACGTATTTTGTAGAAACAATTTTCTTGGTAAAGTTTAAAGTTTGGCGGTGTAAATCACAAGTTCTCGTGATTCCAGTGACAATGGTAGCAATTTATTAACAACAACTTCACCCGACATAATAGCAGATGCTAACTTCTTTGTGCCTAAGTGTAGTATAAAACAGTATATATATATCACTCGACGGTAATGGCACTCAAATGCACACTCGATTAGTAATCTGTGCCTTACTCCCCTTGGTACATAATCTACTATTACGGTTTTATTATCTTGCCTATCTTTACAGCTTACTTTACGGCGTGCGTGTATAACAAACGTGGACAAGGCAAAAGGAATATATAAGGATCGTAGCAGGTGGGGTTCTGTGGTTTCTGCCTACCTACATGGGAAAAAAGGTGTGTTTATGCGTGTTAGCTTATACAGTGTGATTCTTTATAATGTGCACATATCGAAATGGGGGAATCTATGCTTAATTTTATCGACGGAAAAATTATTTAAAAAAATCTAAATATTTTTTAATATTTTATATGGAATTTTTAAAAATTTTGTCTGCTACTGTGACCCCAGTGTAAAGAAAACGGTGTAACTTTTAAACTAAATTATCTATCGCGATGAAACAACTCCATAATGATTGGAAGCAATTAGGCGTCCTCGTAAAATGAAAATTGTGGAAAAAAACTACCCTCAATTGAAAATAAACACGTTTTTTGATCAAAAAAACTTTTTTTTTTCAAAACTTTTTACATAAAATTGTTTCATCGCGATAGATAATTTAGTTTAAAAGTTACACCGTTTTGTTTACATTGGGGTCACAACAGCGGACAACATTTTTGAAAATTCCATAAAAAATATTAAAAAATATTTTGATTTTTTTAAATATTTTTTCCATCGATAAAATTAAGCATAGATTCCCTCATTTCGATATGTGCACATTATAAAGAATCACACTGTATGTACCTATTTAAGAAACAACATTTTGATCAGTTTCGTAACCCGAAGTTAAATTGAAAGAATCAATTCATTGCCTAGTTTTCATTCTCTGCCGTTGCACAGTCACATTTAGACAATAGGTGTGCTACGAATATCGTCCCAAGGACCAATCCTCCTCGCCGTCCGTCCGTCTCACGACGAAAACAGGCCGTGTCGACGGCGCGTTCGTGTTCCACGCGCGCCTCAAAGAGATGTCAGCAACATGGGAGGGGCCCGAAAGGGCCGACGCCTGTCGGGGCCGCGGGTAGTCCAACGGTTATCGCGGCCTCGACATAGAGGGCGAAGAAGGAACATGGGTGGTTTTTAGTCAGTAGAAGTCTGACACTCCCTTTCGCTCTGCCCAAGAGCGGGAGGGGTTATTCGATGATTTTACACCCACCAAAAAAAAAAAAAAAAAGGACCAATCCTCCACCTTCCTATTTCCCAGGTTCCATCGTCATCGGTCTACCTCGTGGGGGCTTACCCACTCTATGCCTTCCTGTACGCAACGCAGTTTTAATACGGATAATAACAGAACTGTCTAATCGATATAGAAATAATTAAAATTGAAGCGTCTGTTTGTAATTAAAAAAAACTGATTACTAATGAAATAAGGTATAGGCGGTAGAGGTACTTATACTAAAAATTCCTCTGTGTCTCGGTATGTCTGTCTAGTTTTTTTTCGATTAACCTCCGAAACGCATGGACTGATTCGACAGGACTTTCATTGGCAGATAGTTGATGTTACGGAAATCCGTGCAAAAGAAAATAAACCACTTGAAATTGTTAAAAAAATCTGATAAAATATTAATTTTATAATAATGGTCGCAGTAAGGTCGCGGGCAACATCTAGTTATATAATTATCCCATTAAACATTAGGCCGGAAAATTTCCTTCCTTTTTAGTAGCGCTAAATCATAAACAAGGACGTACCTAATTGCAAAATGGATCATACACAATCGTGCGCGTGGGCAATGTCAATACGTAATAGGGGCACGTCATAGACGGGGATAATCATTATATCTATTCAGTAGTATTAGTAACCGTGTTCATAGAAGTCACGTACACCATAAAAGTATTACCCATAAAACATTTAGTGAAGGTACGTTTGTATGGTTGTTTAGTCACGACTGGTTGGTATTACCCGAGGATTTGTTTTTAGAACAACGAACAGTATAGAGCTTTCAGATACAAATCATGTCAAACGTTTGGTTTTTGGTGTCATTTTTATTGTGGTTCTCAATTTCACGACGCGATTTACGTCATCGTCGGATAAACGTGTATTAGAGCTTAAAAGATAAGATTTGTGAATACTGGTACGCATACTGAAATACCCATTAACATTCTCTTGTAAGAGCAACAAGCAGAGAAAGCAATAGTAAAGAGCAAGAGAGAGCAAGAGGGAGAGAGTGTAGAGGGCAAGAGTTCAGTTTCCGAATTCATTTGAGGTCGGCTAGTATATTTCCTGCTTCTATACTTCTCTTGCAATCTCATCCTTGCCGCGGTCCATCCATCGTTCCTTTGGTCTTCATCTACTAAACTCCCATCCAGAAAATGCAGTGAGAAAAGTTTTGAGTATGTGCATACATACTCAAAACTTTTCTTCATTCCTCCGCATCACATAAATGTGCATGTCACCGGAGCCACTTTCCAGACTTCGTCCTATGTACGTGTGTATGTATGTGTGTGTTCTTACTTAATCCATTCGCCTTACACCACACATCCCCGTTTTTTTTAATTGGGACAAGCCCGCCACACTATTCCCAAACCACTGTAACTCCTAAGCCAGAATCAACAGTGACGTCAACAAGAAATGCGCCAAGACAACGAAAGTCGATGAAGTCCCAGAGAAACGATTTAACTGTCTTGGATCCCGCAACGAAATTAATCAGAAAAGAATAGCAGAGGAGTTGGAAAAACATAATTTCCACTTCCCTCCTTATCGGCAGAAGACAGAACAGAACAAGGCCAATAGGCACACAGGGACGCGTACAACTGCATAGGCCCAGCTCATCCCCGTTTAGCATTCCTATCTCAGTCATACAAGACAGCATTCCGCCAACAATTCTCTTAACCCAATTTATCTTGTAGTATTTTACTGAAAATTCCCAATCGTTTCATAATTCAATCATTGGTTGAGTTGACGCTTGCAAACTTTCACGAGCATTAGCCGTTTTTGTTATTGTAAATGAACATGAAACTTCCTGTTAGCTCTATGTTTCCACAACTTGGCTTTACAATATTGTATGGATTTACAAACTTTCATTCACACGTTGAACAAATCACTTAGTGTTACTTCCTACGCAAGTATTGTTCTCGATAGAGATGATGCATTGGGTGTGCGGTTAGCAAAACCACAATGAAATTGGTTACTAGGTGAGCTAATATTTACCTTTCTTACAAATGAAAATCATGATTTATTTCTTATGAATGAAATTACAATGTTAACATACGAGTATTGTTTAATCTGTCTATTTTTCAGGCTGTAAAAAGAAGTCACCGTTGCTGATTCTTGTAAGTAGGTAGTGCTGATAGATGGAGGGGGAGACCAAAGAAGAGATTGATGGACTGTGTAAATTGTGTTAAAAAGTTGTGGTAAAAAGTAAATGATAGCGTGACGGCTGACAGGACAGATTGAGTTTTAAGTTAAGTAAATTTTCTTTCACTAATAAGTCGGCTGCATGAAGAAAAAGCAATTTAACAACATAAGATTGAGCAATAGATGCGATACATCATTTGCATATCAGCCCGAATCACTCACTGTTGAGTAAGGCCTCCCATTTTTACGCCCGCCACGTTTCCCGATTCTATGCGTCCCTTATCTACGTGTTTCCCGCGACTAAGACGATATAGAAAACCCAACGAGCTTTGCGAATGCCCCTTGAAAACCTACGTCGAGACGATGAACATCAAACGGAATTGGAAGTGGAACTTGACAGTAGACAAAAACGAACGTTTTCAGTGAGTGGGTGGGGCCAATCAAGACCTCGATTTGTAGGTTAATGCCATCAATCCATCATAGTCCAAAGTATGATTTCTAAGGTTCTCAATAAAGAATGACGAATAAGAATTGACGCAGTTTTTCAACGTCACTACTGGACAGCTAATCAATAAAACATGTAGGTACCAGTACTAATTCCCAAGAATATTTACAAGCAATAGCAAACTCCCACGTGAATCGAATCGAGGATAAAAAACACATATGACAGTATTATGTGCTCTTATCCAAGCGAGTCATAAAGTTAATTGTGCTAAAGATAATCACTTATTTGTTTTTTGAGATGAAGGTTGTTAGTTATTACACCATCAATTTGGACGTAAAGTTTTGAATTTTGGAAGGGGCCTCGTCGCTCCTCTATTCTGATATACCGTTGTGACATTTATATTGAATTTTGCATCATCACGCTGAAAGTTCTTACTCAAATGCGGCGAAGCCGAAAAGGAGAGTTATGTGTTTGTTGTTTGTCTTTTTACCTTGTTTGCATTTTATTTATTTTTATTTTTATTATTTGTCCTGTATGAGTCCATTAAATGGTTTTTCCTACTTTCTAATTCGCTGTCAATAATTATTTAGATACACATGCAGTCTGCCTTTGATTTACATGTGCACCCCTTTTCACTACAATGCAGGCGCTATTCTATATTATTATAATCTATGTTTTTAAGATTGAGAACAACTTAGTAGGTATAAACACATTAAAATTTTTGCTATCAGGATTTATCCATATTTCAACTCATAGAATGCACGATCAATTTATCATAAATCCAACTAAGATTAAGGATCAATTCACTGAAGTCGGTTCACTGACTTGGAATCGATTTTGGGAGTCGGATTACCCCATCAATCCCACGTCACATTGACACCAAACGAATGACCGAACGCCATATGCTACGCTACTTGCATACCAAGTTTGGAAGATGGGCGAATAACCTCTGAGTCGACCAAATAAACCAATCTTTTATAGCAGACTTTCTACACGTAGAAACATTATTTTAATTTACTTCTATAGCGTGTACCTATACCTAGTCTCGACCACTTATATGAATAAAAACTCAAAGCATTTATATCAATTAAACCATACAGGACCTTTTAAAATTGATTTCCTCCTACTGTATTCATTAACGTTTATTAACGTTTTCTCGAACATAGTAGATTCTGAAAGCCATTTTACGAAATAGGTAGGTATTATCTTATAGAAAATCGCGTCTGAATTGAAAAGTAAACATAAATGTAGTAAATCAGTTCTCATGGCTGTACACCAATAAGTTAAAATTTAGATGTAGGTTAAAATAATATTTAGGTTTGAAGGTTCAGCGTGAGGCCAAAATTAGGACTAACGCCGTCAATCATTAACCCTGTCAATACAAATTCACGAAATTACTTCATAAACGTTTACCAACAACGTCCCTATCAAATATCATTGAAGCGCCAAAACATCTCTTTACTGTAAGCATATGAGGCACTTAATAGGTCAAGACCAATGAGGTCACTGTACCGTGAACGTCTGTCTAGCTAGGGCGTGCCCTTCCGGAATTTCCAGTTACATTATGGGTGACATATTCAAACCACAAGTCGCAGTGTGTGTCTCGTACGCGCTGGCGAAACTTTGACTTTCTGAATCAGATTTTGTCAATCAAAATGTATCCTTAAAAGGCAGTATTTTCTGGAAAACCCGTTTTTGATGCGCGTTACTTTTCTACAAGTCACTTGAAGGAAAGTCCTCTATGAAATTTCCATTCGTTTTAGCATCAGGACTCTTCTATGACAATGAGTCAGCTTTATAGAAAGCCCTTTATAGAACAATAATAGCGCCTATGCTACACACAAATTTTACGTATTTCCATATACCTAATAGTAAACGTTAATTAGAATGTATTATTAATAAGCATAAACCTTCGAATAAAAATAAAATTGAATCAAATCAAACAGGCACCTATGAAAATCGGCTTTATTTTATGCTATTTCAAGATCATCATGATCATCCTCATTTTTCAGATTCATCCCAATTTTTGTTGGGGATCCTCCATACTTCTTTAGTCACTTTCTAGCCATATCATCATTCACACAATCCATCCCTATTCCTCAGGTCATCCCTTATACTCTATAGGTAGGCTACTCATATAGCCATCCACATTTATAGACCCAAATAAGACTGAATAGATACAAACTTGTCGGGTAAATCCGGCGCAGGCGACGAGACGACCACATCGCCGAGTCGGACGTGTCTCGCATAATCCGTATAGTGAGGCACGCCGCCCCCGACACCTACCAAGAACACGTATTCCACCTGTGAATAGAAATGTCGTGTTGTTAGTCACCTATTGAAACATAAGACCATCCATTGTAAAATTTCTATATCATCGTAACAACACGAATGTAATCCACGAAGGATTAGGCAAACTAGTGTTACTCTTATTGTCATTAACCGGGCACAAACCCTGACTACGTGGCTCCTACTGAAATATACCTGACGAAAATCCCAATAAAACTGTTCCCAACGTGGACATCTTACTCGGGACCGCAAGCTTAGCATTAGCGACCACTAGAGATGCTGCAGATTGCTGTCAGTGACTGGACTGCCCATAGCAACAACTGTTATATAAAATGCTTATTTTTATACTTTATGATAGTCTCTTTTAATTTTCGTGTCGAAGGTCATCATCAACATCACCCTATAATGTTCCTACTGCAGGAACTCAGGCCTCCTCTCTTGTTGAGGGATGAGCAATAATCTACCACGCGTACCCAGTGTGGATGTGGATGTCGAAGGTTATTTGGTTTTATTACAGGTAGATCGAACATATTGATTAAGCCCAGTATGTTGTCGCGTTAATTGCAGTATCCGACTATCTGTGTCCTTAATTAACAAACACAAAAAACGTGCAAGTATACGGGTACTTGGGATTAGGACGACGCAAATAGTGAGACAAGGTCAGTGGGCCATGAACATGAGATAGGTCATTTCGTTACGTCTTTTGCAGAGGCATACTTGTATTTACCAAAATTACTGGGGCTTGACGAAGTCCGTTGAGTGCTTGTCTTCCCATTGGTTCGGTTGCGTCTTTTTTTTTAGGACTAGCCCGCCACATTGTTCCCAAACCACTGTAACTCCTGAAAGCCGGAATCAACAGTGGCGACCACCAGGAAAGCGAAGAGACAATGAAGCTTGACGAAGTCTCAGAGAAACGATTAAACTGTCCCACTGTTACATGGATCCCACAACGAAATCAGTCAAAAAAAAAATAGCGGAAGAATAGAAAAAACTTAATTTCCACTTCCCTCCATATCAGCAAGAGACAGAACAGAACATGACCAGTTGGCACAAATGGACGTTTAAGCCCAGCCCCGCTGAATTAAGCCCAGTTGCTTATCACAACGGATAAATATTATGATTTATATTATTGGCTTGCATCCACTGTATATGATGCTTACTAAGCTTTAAATGGTGTACATAATAAAGACTATGTACTGTATGATCTACTTATTTAGCATTCGTGAGTAACCGAACGGAGTAAACGGATCACGGGACAAACTGCCAAGGTGAGTTGTAAGTATTGCCAATTTAATCAGGAAGCGGACATTTTACACCGATTGTCATCGCTGACGCTTCACTTATCTTAAGAGACGAACAATTTTTTTTTACTGGGAAAGAAAAAATAAATATTTAAAAGTCTCATACTACTCAAAGCTGTGGCTATTTTTATTTTTATTTTACTGCAACACGCTAAGACAGGGGCCTTTTGGCCTCGTATTTCAGACCAATTTAATTTCCTATCTATCTTATTTTTTAATCGATTTTTTTGTTGTTTTCTTTTTATTAAATTTTGTTTCACGCTAAGAAGGATGCAAAAATAAGTCATATTTATGGTACAGCTAATTGGACACTTGCATACGTATACCGTACCGCCTTGATAAACAGTAAGTATTAAGGAAACTGCTCTACCTAAATGATTTAACCAACGACATAATATATTCTCATTATCTTGCCGCAAATTTAAACAAAAAGGCGTAAATATGGTACCAACAATTAAATTATATAAGTAACAAACTATGTGATTTAATTATAATAAATAAACAATTACCTTCCTTATGCAAGCTTGCTATCATGGTAGCTATATAGAATTAACACGTACTGAACAATTGTATAGCTAAAAAGTTAATATAATATGTAATATTGAAAATAGCATTTAGTGACTAAAATAGCTGGTCTATTTATCTAAGTAGGTTTTTAATAGGTTATGTATCTAGTATGGATTTTGTAGGTCAGACGCGTTGGTCCGGTAAAATTTTGTGCATCTGCTTAAACTGGAAGTCCACCACAGCATAGATGGGAAAGGCTAGTCAGATGATAATAATTGGGTACAAGAATACAGGTGGAGGTTAATTTTTAGGTAATTAATCCATAGGACTCTGAAGAACAAACCGATAAAATGGTACTCTTGATGAGGAGCTACTCGTAGCTCCCATTTAGTCTAGTTGTTTTCAGAGTCTAGCTGTTTTCAGCGTGAGGTTGTCTATGATTTCGTCGGGTTGTTTGAAAGAAATACCGCGGCACAAATAGCTAAAAAGGAACAAGGGTGATTATTAGTCAGTAGACGTTTGTCACTCCCTACCGATCTGCGAGAGCGGAAGGAGAAAACCCTTAATCAACTCAACAAAAACAATAAATCAAATTCCAAGCCAGATAGCATACGCAACATATGGCAACGAAGTTATTCCAGTAGTTATTTCTACTGAGCTAATTCTGTCCTTACGGTAACTAAACATGCCAATCCCATGCAATCATTGCTATTTCACGCATGGATACAAAATAGAACAAACTCAAGGCTAAAAATAAGCTCTAAATATCAATAGGATTATCGATACGGATTGCTACGATTTTTTAAATAAACTTCAATGATATAATAGCAAATATTATAATTTATTCATGAGTATGCAGCATTTAAAATACCGATTGAACATTGCAAAACATGAGGTGTGCTGAGTGGATGTAGTTCTGCGAAGGAACAAGCCACAAATATTTTATTGACGTCTTGTCCTAACGCCTAAATGCTATGCTACTGATGTTGTTCTAACTTAACTATCAGGGATTATTATGTACTTAAGGCTTTATTATATTCTTGTATCAGTAGTATAGCAATAGCAGTCCATTGTAGCGACATGGTTTTACATCAGCCGACTTGCGGTCAAACGCTAGTCTCATTCATGTTAAAAGATATAAAAACCTCGCTAGCCCATGCCATGCTTAAGCATTAGAACATTAACAAGTTAATAAGACAATTATCTCTCGTGTAAGATATTTAATGACCAAAAAGAAAGTACAAAACCGCATAATATTACGTAGTATAAGCACGTATGACAATTTTTCCACACAATCGTGTGAAATAGTCTAGTCTATTGTCTGACTCATGTCTTTTGTATGACTCATAATTGTCTAAAGGGTGCAAACTCTACTACTAAACTGAGTATGAGGACTATGAGGTCGTTTTTGTTTTTGGGTGTGGGAAACCATGAAATAACCCCTCCGCCCTGGGCAGAGCGAAAGGGAGTGTCAGACTTCTACTAACTAAAACCACCCATGTTCCTTCTTAGCCCTTTGTGTCGAGGCTGCGGTATCTCTTTCGAACAACCCGCAGCCCCGACGGGCGTCGGCCCTTGGGGGCCTCTTCAATGGGGGTCATTACCACACACCAAAAAATAAATAAAAGGTTATGTCTAGCTGTACGTGTAGCGCTGCAGGTGTGTTCTATCTATCTGCGTTGGATAACCTCATTTAGAGTAAATCTATATCTCGGGTATTTGAAACACTTGCTACGGTTTTTAAAGTTCTTGAAAGTATTAAAAATATCATAAAAAAAGGTTTTTGTAATTGGGCTAAGTTTAAGAACACCTTAGATAAGTAAAAAAATATATTAGTAAGACGTCTTGCATTTCAAGTGAAAATTGGACGACCTATGTCCAGAGCTTAACTACAGGAAAATAATTTAAACTTAGTTTAAATGCGACGATTTGCAAATCCTGTGATTTTGCTTTACTGAAATTTTACCCTGAATAGTTTAATTTTGTTCTGACGACATTGGAAAAACATATCGTATGTGACTGTCGTATAGGCATATATATAGTAAAATGATGAGCACATCAAACCATAAACGGGTCTTTGGCCTCTACGTAGGTAATACAATAAGTAATTTGCAAAGCTGAAAAAGGTAATTATCTAATAATAATTGGAGTCCAATTTGGTAGTCATTCGAAAAGACTACGTCAAAATTAAATGATTTGACGACAAATTGTAAACTGTAAACGTTCCGACAAAGCTTTCGGAGAGCGAGGTTACCCGAATATGTAAAATACAATTTTCAGTACAATAGTATCATGGGAGTAGGCTGGCCCTGTCTAGTGCTGTATACGAGCTGTAGGCCAAAATAATCACGTTGTGGCGCCCTGACACAGCCAAACCAAAAGGCGACGCGGTAAATCTCGCAGAAGATGCCAAGACAAGCTGGACAGAACCAGCAACCAGTAGTTTGACGACACAGTTGGCGCAGTGGCTGAGCAATTGGACTGCTGCGTTGCGTGTCGCGGGTTCGATCCCCGCACGGAACAAATATTTGTACGTGCTAGACTTTAGTTATAACATAAATCATAATACGTGTCGGCCTTGAGAGTATAATGTGCTCGCCCTATGTTCCTACTTCGTCACGCTAGTTTAAACGATATTAACCCACAGGAACCAGTAGTTTTCTGGATCGAATCAGTAGTTCAGAAGATAACCATACAATATCTACACACAAACACATTTTACCTGTTTATAATATTAGTACAGAAGTATCGACTACATTAGGATTGACTTCGTGTCTAACTAACCGGATGCCGGAACCGGATTTTATTTAGAGCGACTGCTTATCTGACCTCCACAACTTAGATACTGGGCAATACGATATCCCTAGGTAAGACTGGAATTTAGACTTTCGGGCTTTAGACTAACCGTCACAAATGTCAAAGATCAAGAAGCCGGGAACAACAGCGTAGCGTGCTTTCCGAGGCACGGATGAAATCTGATTATGGTCACCCATCCACACATCGACCTAGGTATGCGCTGCTCAACTTTGAAAATCGCCCATGGATACGGGTGTTATTATTTACCCACGAGTTCTGCCTGAAATAGTCACTAATGCAAAGCACTTAATGTGCCCCAGAAATCGTATTACAATGTAAATACGAGTAACCTCCTTTTCACTATGCCTAGGGACTTTATTAAAAGCTTACATTATCATAATGTACCGACTTCCATAAACTTTTATGACCAGTGATGGCGAGAGAGAGGTTTAATGGTTTACAGCGAAGTGGTTGTTATAAGACCAGTTATTAATGCGTTATTCAATCTGCTATTGCCAAAGCAACAAAAAATAAAATATTACTTATTGGTCAATAGGAGCCACGAAGGAGATGGCGGGACGAACTGGATGTCTTCCTTGAGAATTGGAGAGACATTGCACTGAATCGTGACCGTTGGAAGGAATGGAGGGAGGCCTTTGCTCGGCAGTAGGACAATATAGGCTAGCTATAATAATAGGGTATTTCACCAAAAAAATCGAATTAGTCCGTCAGATGGATTTCCAAAAATTAGTGGACACGTTTTTTTTCTTTTTTCCCTTAAACAAAAGATGAAGTCGATACAGTGCTTCGAAAAGTCGTGTCATGTCGTGTAACGTCACAAAATTAGAACTTTTTTTACCCACAAAGTGACGTCAAAAGGCCCCCCACTCATGAACTTTGACACGTTTTTTTTCGTCAAATTTTATTAATTTGAAACAAAAAACACGTATCCAATATTTTTCGATAATCTAACAGACGGACTAATTAGACTTTTTTTGGGTAAAATACCCTATTGTGTCCCACTGAAGGGCAAAGGCCTGCCTTTCCTCTTATCCCTAACCAGTGCGGTTGTTCACCGATCCCTGCGAAAAGAGTCGAGTTCGTTCCGCCATTTCTGCCGCCCCGCTTTTTCCACTCTTTCTGGGCCTGCCGCGTTGACGTTTGCTCCTCCGGCATGCGACAGATGTGGCCAGCCTGATTCCATTTGAGTTTGGCAGAAGTGGTGCAGCAAAAACTGAATCTCAAAGCTTTTGTATGTCAATAGAATTCATAGTAGAAGTAATTTAGGAACCATCGTAAGGAAACCGGCATGTCTCAGATCGAAACATTCGCAGACATTTGACATCCAACAAGACTACAAGACGCGGTTGGTTCGCTTGGTGGATATATACCCACTCCCTCACACAACTCAAAAGAGGTCTGCGCCTCCGTAATAGCAGCATAATGAAGATTACCTTTTGGAAGATTCCTAGGAGTCGTGTGGTAGTGTTGCCAGCTGCAGTCATGGCTTCTCGAGTTCGACCCACGGATGGCAGTTTAGTGGTGACCACCCGATGGTTGCCGATTGTGCCCAGTGTGTACACGTTCGATTCCCCTGTAGAAAAAATCATAATGAGACATTCTGATTTACTTTATTGTTGTAAATTTTCATGTTACTTCAGACGATAACAAACCACAGCAGTATGATATAATTAAAAATATTGTATAATATAGTAATTAAAAACATGAAAAATTTATTTGCATACATTTAAGTTTCCAGGTCGAACTTTATCCTCCCATAAGGGATAGAAGGGAACTCCCGAACAAGGACAGTGGAACCATAACAAACCGATATTGTCAATTAAAGCCATAAAAACACTCAACAATGACGTATTTACGCGATCCGCTGCTAATGATTCATTTAAACCCGCATTTAAATAAAAAGATCACTGGATTGAATCATTAGTGTCAACCAACTGCAAATTGGTAATAGTCCTACTATTGGGACTACCAATAAATAAATTAATTTAGTAATTAATTAATGTGCAGTTAAATCATCACCTTAGTTGACGTTAGCCTATCATAACATACACAAGTGACCGGTTCAGTTTGTTCGTGTGGACATTAAGTTATTTAATTTAATTCAGAAAAATGGCAGTGACAAAAACTTCGTTTGTATCGGTGCTTGTTGTGCTTGCGATAACTTATAATCAAGGTGCAGCACGTCCCGCGATCGGAGAACAAAGTGATTTAACGAATAATGAGTAAGTTATTCATAAAATAAAACGAATTACAGATATCTTTGTTCATCTGTATACACTTTAAGGATGTGTTGTGAGAACTCTAAAGTAACCAATCGTTTTTTTTCTTTAGATTATCCAGTTCAGAAGAATCTGGTTCTTTTAAGACTTATGCGCTTCCAACGGCAATTGAGAAAGGTCTTGTCATCACCATCAACGGCACTATTGATACGAACGCTAAATGGTAGGTGTTTTTAAAGTTGAATTTAAATTTATATTGTACTTTCTAAATACAAAGTTCAATTTAAATTAATATTTCATTTCCTAAATATAAAGTTAAATTTAAATTAACATTCTTCTTTATTTCTTGTAAATTATTTTAACTGAGCTGAAAATAAAATACTTATGTTGTGGTCGATATTATATCGGAGTCTAACATCCTTCCATTCCATTCCGGATAACAGTCCTTCATCGTGACTCTGTATTTACCCCAAAAAATCATATTCGTATAACTGAGTACCTAGTATAGATCACGTGTTACCTAATTATAAGTTTTGAAGCAATAATAGTAAAAGGCACGATGGGGTTGGCATATCTGTTTAGACAAAAAACCCCAAAACAAATAAAGAGAAAAAATATATATATATCGGAGTCTATAATTATGTTTTTTTTTTTTTAATTTCAGGTTTGTTGTGGAGTTGCCTTCTTTAAGTGGGAAACCAAGCTGTACAATCGAATTCAACTACATTGAGGAAAAAATGATATATATTACACCAGCCCTTGATGATTATGAGAGCGCGGAATACCATCTTAAAGTTGTACCTGGATCCAGCAGTTAGTATTCGTTTTTATTTTTATATGGAGGTCAACATTTATTGTCACCATTAAGATTTTTTTAAACATTTGTAATCGTTGCCCTTGAACCAATTTATTTGGAGCCAGCACAGTGTGTCTTCTGCGGAATTCTCTAAGAGCTGTCACCCCACGTATATTAATCAGTAGGTATATCATCATCACCAGCCTACCCTTATCCCATTCTACTTAGGGTTGGCGTTGGGGTTGGTTTTCTTCTATCATTCTCGCGTGTCAGACGTCACGGCAACATTTACTTCTCTCTTTTTCATATCATTATCACCTATATTAAGTTTATGCGTTTTCTTATTGTTTTTTTTTGTTCTTTTACAGAAAGTCCATCATTTTCCTTGACGATAGTTGCAAGAGTGGATAGGCAGAACAATGACATGTTGGGCATGACTTTCATGAACGAAGACGTCGGCCCAAGTTCACAACTGATCTGCCCGATCGAAAACTTCGAAGACATCAACCAGATCGTAATTAAATCAGGTGTAGATAGCGTGGACAGTTTATTATTTGAGTTTGAGTGAAATCATTGAGAGTGCGTCAAACAACCTCTTCGGTACTTGAAGGTTCGGTAAGCACACTGGGTGGGTAGTCAGACCCCTCTGCATCTTGCTAAGTGCTGACTGGCAAATAAACAATGGTTTATGCTCTTAGATTTTCCCGATACAAGAGAAGTGGTAAAATCATTAGAAAATCATTAAGTATGTTACTATCCTAATGTCAGTCATTACCTATGTCGTTTATAAATGCGTGTAATAAATATCACATAGTTGTGATAACGATATTCATAATTGAGATTCTTAATTACATCGAAGGTTTCTTGCACACATCACTAACCAGAAAGAAAACATTTTGTAGTCACTTTTAAACTAAAATTAATCATTGTTTTGGTTCTTTTTTAACTCTGTTTAGTTTGAGCGACCAAATAATTGAATATAAGTATCAAATTGTACAAAATAAGTACTTAATGCCCGTGATAAGTTAGGATTAATATCTCATGTGTTCTATTGTAATGAACATTACATATCGCCCTATGGGGTTACTTTTTCTAGTCAGAAACTTCGAACGGCTGGTTCCGTGTCAAGTTATTTTTGTATTGTATATAAATATGTATTAGAATAAGTGAACTAAATATAAACAATTTAAATTATAAAAACACTTTGTTTGATTGGTATTCGTCACACATTTTTATTCATCAACCCAGTCTTATCCCACTATGTCGGGGTAGGCTTCTATCTAAATCGATGCAGCATATTATACAGATTTATAATTGGAGATACTTAGGCCATATTTATAATTTATCAGAGTATTAGCGTCCACGACTTTGAGCGCATGTAAATCAAAAAGAAAAAATTCTGCATTTGGTTTATTAGGTATCCAGCAAAAGTATTTCGAATGATATACGCATAAATAATAAAACAATTGATATTGGCTCCGTTCCAACAAGTACGGCTGCTGTATTGAATCACCTTCTTCTAATTTATTGAAACATTATTACGGTTAGTAATGTCTCCATTTAATTTCTTTTAGATGCAAAGATTACACTGGATATTTTTATATTTGGGACTCATCTTAGATATCATTCCAATCACCACGATTAACGAATTTGATTTTGTAACTGATTTAATACGAATTCTTAAAGTACCGTACCTATTTAAATATAAGACAAAACTTAGAATTTAATGTTGCATAAGTATATGTTAACGACGGCGATGCCATCATCGACAAAGCATCTTAAAATCAAGAACTTATTAAGGGAATTTTAGAATAAACTCACTCTAGCTACATTTGTCTGTCGAGATCCGTAAGTTAACTGCAGAATCATAGAAATGACAGCATAACCTTCGATCAAATAGGTACGTTATGCCTACGCAAAACGTCTTCTGCTGGACATAAAGGTTTCCTCTAGCGATGTCTAAGTATAACCAAACAAACATGAATCCATCATCACCTACATTAATCTATTGAAGAGATCTATCAGTAACTAGCTGTTCTGGTTCATGGGGGACATTCCTTTTGGAAACTAGGCAGTCCTACTTCATGTACTTCTAATCCATAAGAAATTCTGAATAACTTTATGATTTTTTTACTTTTCTATATTTCTAAACATCAAATAAACTTAGAGAACGTTTTAGTACATTAACCTTCCTTCTATCGCCCCTTTCAATAGGGGATCGAACAAAAAATAATAATTAGTCCGATAGATTTTCAAAACATATTGGACACGTATTTTTTCATTTTTCACATAAACAAAAAATGAAGACGATACAATGCTTTTAAAACTCGTGAATTCCTCGAAAACGTCACATAGTACCTAGTACATTTTTCACCAATAGATGACGTCACAACCCCCCACTCATGATCTTTGACGCGTCTTATCTTCGTCAATTTTTATTAATTTGATAAAACAAAAAACAGGTACTTATCCAATATTTTTCGATAATTTAACTGACGGACTAATTAGAATCATATTTTTTTGACCTAGTCCGATCCCCTATTATGTTACCTCTATAATACATCGTCATCTTCATCTACCTAGCCTTTAACACATGTCGGTTTCCAGTCTTACCGGATGCCGCTGTATAACCAGTATGATATATGGAAGGACTGCCTATCTGAAGTTCTGGACTACCTCCTATGTCAGATCCTGTTAAAATAACACTAAACTTCATGGACCCTGCAGCAATAAGGTATTGGAGACTTGGAGAACTTCTGTCAGAGATTTAAAATAGCTGTAGACCGTATAAAGATTATTTTTAAGTTCAAATACAATTTAGTTTATTATCACTCTATGGTGTTCTACGAAACCCACGCAGTCACGACACGCCTTTGACGCAATTACATCTGAGGGGCTTGCTCAATGTTGTCACACTTATTGAATGAAGTCTTTTGTCTCGCAGTATCCTAAGGCGCCAGCAGATAAAATAAAATCGTAAAGCTGAAAAATGGACCATATCGTAAAGCTGTCCAATTCATCATGTCTGGTTTTTAGTTGTATGACGAAGTTGTATGTTGGTAGGTATGTCCATAAAATATAAATTTTTACAATCGATGATAACCAAAACATTTTTTACTTTTAAACTTGCCAAGCGGTAGTTTCAGCCTTAATAGAAGCACAATAATTGTAATAAAAAAATATAAGAGTACTTGTAATTGCATTTAATTCTATCAAAACACCATTACCTACTTCCTAATCAATCAAGAGTTTATTATTTGCTACACCTACTTACTTACACAAATCGTTAAAACCTGTTTTCATCATCCTTCGTGGCTTGTAATTCCTTCATGATAACTGTGACAAGATGCGGTCCATACTCCACTTACACATGCGTCATATGCACTAGTATTTGGCACCGATACGGCAATTGGAGACCAATTCAAACGAACCTACTCACAGGTTCTAACTAAAATTACCTGTCGAACTTAACCTTCACGTAAAAATTCGTAACCGTTAGATTACACAATGCGTTGTTGTATTTTGTTATTTACAAACATGACGAACTTCGGAAACCATAAAAAGATACTTTATCTGATTTACTGATAAAATGGTTGACACATTCATTCACAAATCTTTACCAATATGTATTGGGAGGCCAGTACTTATTCCATGTTTAGTTCGTGTTCGAAGTGGTCACAATGAAAAGTACTGCAGGTAAAACGAAGACAACCACAGTTAAGAAACAGCAGATTAAAGTCAAGTAAGTTTTTATTGGGTATTTCTTATCATGTAGAGAAAAAGCCGAAGGTCGCTATCTACAGCGATACGGAGAAAACAATGAAAATTGCGTCTTTAACGCATTACCTACAGCTACGAAAAATACACGAGGGAAAGAGACATCTTGGATTCATAACACAAACTTTTAACATAATTATGCCTAAGGTACGTACATGTACAGTTCAGTAGTACATATATATCAATGAAAAATAGTACCTACTGTTTTGAGTTGCGTTTTATGTGCTAAGTTGCAAACCCCATCACGATTGTCCTGAAATTATCCTAATTTATTTGAGATTGACGCAATGTCTTCTTCTTCTCTATTAATCTTCATCTCAGCAGTCTCCTCTTTTCTAGCCATAGGTATCATCCTTCACACAGTCCATCCATCGTTTCTTTGGTCTTCCTCTACTCTTATAAAACTATTTACATTCATACTCAACATTTCGTCTCTCCGCATCACATGTCCATACTACGAATATATATCGACGCTGGAAAGGAAAAATTATCCAAGCGACATCAGACTAACTTTACAGTAGAGCTGTTTAAAGTTTGAATTTTCTGAAAAAAAATCGTGTAAATTTTTGTAATGGTCCAAAAAGCCCAATTCTTAGAAATTTATTTGTTTATTTTTTTATCTACATTATAGTATACGTAAATAATGCTTAGTTTTAAAGTTAGTGTCGCTTAGTAAAATTTTCCCTAAAAGTAGAAACGGGAAAAATTGACTAACCGACAAGCTTTGATTAAGGAGGGTACGGTAAAAATGTAGTATATATCTTTTTTTTTTATTTATATCAGAGTAAAAGTTGCCTTACCAATATAAAAAACATGTGGAAGTTGAGGCAAAACAACCTAAATATTATTATTTTTTTTTTTTCCGTAATTTTGACATAAACGACATTTTTACAGAAAATTGGATTAATCTTTCTTAAAGAATTACTAAAAAATAATGGATAAATAAAATGCACTTAAACTGTCTTGAGTTTTATTAAGTTTAACAAAGCAACATTATGGTACACAGTATTAGTATTAGTTAGGTATTATAAATCTACTTGTATAAAAGAAAACTGCCAATTTTAACTAAACGCCATGTTCGAAAAAAACCAAATCAGCCAAAATTACCTAAGTGATAAAAGAACAAATCCTTTCTGAGGAAAAAATATACTATGCGCCTTTTTTTTTTTTTTTTTTTTGGTGGGTGTAAAATCATCGAATAACCCCTCCCGCTCTTGGGCAGAGCGATATACTATGCGCCTTACACTATATTGCCAGATACTGGAAAAATTAACTAAGTGGAGTAATTACCGTACGAACAGAAATGTCAAACTTGACCAAAGTCAAATTTAGCATTTCACAATTACGACTACCACCAAATTTTCAAAAATGCTCGAAAATTTTGTCGGTTAGAAAGGAAAAAAAAGTGAAACCTCGCGAATTCCATAATGTCGAAGCGACATCAAAAGTCGTCGTAGAAGGACGTGAGTAAGACCAAACGACGCAGAAAAATCAGGCGATTCCAACAATGTTTATAACTCAATATGGCCAAAAATGTCGCTTGGATAATTTTTCCTTTCCAGCGTCGATATATATAATATAATATCCATATCCGATCGAATAACTTTTCCGTCACCGGTGCCACTTTTAGCTAACCCAAATGATAACCGAATCCCAAGCACGAAATCCAAGAAAGAATCATGCATCAAAATAATTATGTGAAAAGTTTGCGTCCCCAATGTCCGTCGAGTCCCACCCACCGTGCACCGTGTATTATCATACCAACAAGAATACTACCTTCTCTAATCGGGGTTTGCGTCTGCGTTTTGAGTTTGACTATGGGAACTTTAAACATAACATGTGGGCGTACCTATTGCTTCATTTTCACTTGTCCTTTTTGGAAATTCAATAATTATTTACTTAGGTACCTACTTTTAATTTCTATCTATTTATTTTACGTTCTTCTATTATATTTTAAACGATAGTGATGAGTTAAGCTATTTTTCAGATGCTTATAGATTTTATCTATTACACCTAATCAGCAATAATAACAAACTCTACAGCTAAGTAAGTGTACGTAAGGCTACAATAGCCGCGGCATATTTTATCAGTTCTCAAACTAAGTAGTATCAATATAATAGCTACCTATGTAAACATACAATGTTATATACACGTGCTGGCAAGATGCTAATATAAAATATAAGCGAGGAATTCTCTAACCAGTTTTCTCGCAGCATCTGTTCCAAGTGTTACACGCTCTTAGACATAGCGAGTGAATGTATTTCAACAGTTAAACGAGTAGCAGTATCAAGTGAAATGTCGAAGCGAACCTACGTGTCGTGAAATGACGTAGTGCGAGCTACGAGACAATTTCGAGGTCGGTGGAATCAGTGCCTGTGTGTTTGTTTTCATCATTACGTCACCGTAATACAACTTGAATCTCAGATTCATCTTAGCAGTCAGTAGTCACCATGAAACACTGACGCGTGTTAACGTTTGACGTGTAAGAAAAATCTTGTGTACCAAAATAAACGAAGATGTTGAAATCGTGTTGGGATTGCCTAGCCGGGTATGAGTTAATTAACTAGGTATTTTAGTATTAAATCATTATTTAAGATGAGCTGTGGATAAAATGATACTCATAAAAATAAAAAGGTGTCATGAATAAATTGAATAATGAACGTGTCGGAAATTCGGAATAGTATCAAAAATATTCCCGGACGCAGCTTTTTATTTGTCAATGTCATCGTTTCGTCTGTTTAGATCTAATGTCATGTCATGTCAGTATGACGAAACGTCAAACAAAAAAATAACACGAAAATACTGATAACGATCGTTGAAAGTAATTTACAGGAGAATAAAATTGCATATGAATTTAATTTTAATCACCATTCCTATGACTTGCGAGTGGCATTTCACCTGAGTAAACATCGCGTCATGTACTTTTGATGGCTTGTTTCAAGTTTATACTATAGGTTATGATCGAAATAATAATGAAATACCATGTAAACATTGCGGGATCTCATTATTTCACCCATTACTATATCGTGTTGAAATATTATACCTGTATTCTAGATAGATAAGACGGAGAACTATATGTAGTAACATATTTGTTTATGAAATTAGTGACGGGGCGCGTACTGAAGAGCCGTATAGTGTTCAACTAAACGGGAAGAACGTCGGGAACGTTAGTAGAGCTCCGCCGTGGCCAACGCCACAGCTAAAGAACGAAAAAATGTTTCTGTTACCAAAACAATTGGAATCAAGAGACACAATCACGGTCAACTGCGTGACAGCAAGTCAACCAGGCCTGTATGTAATATTTAACAGTACATAATATTTTACTTGTTATTGTAATGAGTCTTTCATCTTTCGAGTATAATAGACAGTTACCTGTACAACAAAACAAACTATTCAAGGACCATCAACTAATGGTTAATGGTTGCTAATAAACCTGCACTAATCACATGAAATGCGATGACTCATTCATTTGTGTTAATTTCAGTTTAAGGATTGGACTAGTAACAGGTTTCAATACACCTGATTATAATAACATTGCCTGCCAAGTAGAGTTGTATTTACCGCCTCAATATTCTGATAAGTTGGCCATAACTACAGTTATGAATGGAAATCCCACACTTGAACATGAAGAATCTGCTGTGGATAATTTTGAAGGTAAAAGTATGTACTATATTAGTTTTTTTAGCATGCTGACTTTCAAGTCAACTTCATGGGCTTTTAACCAGGTTTGTGGAACTTATTTAGAAAAAAAACCATATTGATGGAAATAGCACCAAAACATTTTAAAATGTTCTTTTAACCAACTGTACTTTTTAAATTTACCAATATATCGCTTATTTTAATGGTTAAGGAATTATGTTACATTAGTTGTTCATTATAACTTTTGTTTAATGCTGCACCAAAAAATGGATGTATCTATTTTGCAGAAACCAATTAATTGGGTTAAAAGGTTAACCATTTAGAACCACCCATATGTTTGATTAACCATTTGAATATTGCTGATTAACCAGAATGAAAGAGACAAAGCATTGAGAGTAGGCTAACTAACTCTGTCACTTTCTTGCATATTTTTAGGTACAAAAATGAACTGTGAGAGTGAATGTATTATAGGCTAATTAACCTTATAATACAGCTTATCCTTTACTCTAAAGATTTTACAGAACATTTAAAAATGTAATGTTTTCGGTCCCTGCTATTTTGGACTCACATTAGCTTTTCATATTGCACTAGTATAACCATTCTAGAACATAGAATGGTTTTAGCAAACTGTTTCTCACCAAACAAATAATTTTTATTATCTCTTTCAGGCAGTGATTTTAGTATAACATTTGGAATGAGGGACAATGGATGGATGGATATAAGATTAGGAGAATCCCACTTACACCAAATGCAGCTAGTACATGATATACAGAACATAAGATTTTTAACTGTCAATGGTGACATTAATAAAGTATTAGGACTTGATTTCCAATTTGGATAAGACAAAGTCTAACAGCCGCACTCAGAGAGCTTTAATGATTACTTAGGCCGTCACTAAGTAAAGGTTTTGTCAGTTTTGTCATACAAAAGTTTGTCAAATCTTTACCAAGTGACGGGTTAAGTAATCATTAAATATCTCAGAGTACCGCAGTAAGGTCCTTATTCCAGATTCAAAACTAATTATTCAACTTTTCCTATAAAAATCTGTAGTGTAATCTGACCAATTAATATAATATCAGTCAGATTTAAGTTGAGATAATGTTATGACAATGGACCTTCTTTCTATAATGTGGTACTAATATTTTTACCAATATGATTACTATTTAAGTGTTGTAAAACCTATTGTATTTGTAACTAAATGCTTTAGCTGACATTACAAAAATGTATTATGAATCTGTCCATATTTTTATTTAAATGTTATTGATTTTAGTGCAGCTGTTTCATACTAACTTGTATTATTATGTTAAAAACTATGGCAGCTACAAGTAACTATAGTAATGTATACATACTGTTGAAGTATTTATATGTAAAGTATTAGGCTATAAACCCTGGCAATTGTTAGAGAACAATTATATCCTACTTAAGCATTTAAGATATTTTTTCACAATTAGTAAGTAGATTAGATGTGCATGTGATTATAATAAATAATTATTATTTTTAATGACTTCCTTGTGTTGGTAATGAATACATCATATTAATAATCATTCTTCTATTTCATCGGTTTTGCATAAAATGCAAATTGATTTGAGTGATTAGTAAATCACAAAAAAAGGCATTCACTTAATTGTGTAACAATAAAATTGGTTATTACCTGATTTGTGAGAATTAAACTAATGTTATAGTAGAGGAGCGTAATTTTTGTGTATCCAAACGATGTTTCTAAGAATATTTTAATTGCATGTCAAATTTTTGTACAGTATTTCAGTATGTCTTGAAATAAAACATAATTCAGTCGTTTATTTGCGACCAGCGACCACGCAATGATTGGTGTGGTCATAATTATTATGGTCGTCAAAAAAATGTTGGTTTCACCTTGATGGCTAGACCTTGTCTACTAAGAGCCCTGAACATCAAAGTTAATTAAATTACGTTACAAGATACTCGACCATATAACAGAAATCATATGATTTGATTTCGTTTGATTTCTTCATCCTCAATAGTAAAACGTGACTTGGCCGTAAATAAAACAAATGAATTTAAAGGTACTGTCTGTCATGTTGATGAATCAACATTTTCATAAACTGAAAATTACGCAGCTTCAATTTTTAGTCAAGATCCCACCATTTAACTTATATACATTTCATTATGTAATAGTCACTTTTATTTCCTTAGAATTTAGGTATATAAATATTTTGTATGTTTTTGAACAAGTAATTTTGTTGTTTGTATTTGCGCCTTGTGGAAGTTTTGCCTTACGCACATAATAGTGTACCTACACATTGTGACATTTATTTTGAACATGAAAATACAATTTTACACTATAAATATGATGTTTTCTTTAAAACCAAATCAAATATTACTTCTTAATATTATGTAAACCTTATTAAAATAGATTAGAATTTCTTAACTCTTTTTTTTTTCATATAATTTTGTTGATTCATGCCATGTGTTTATGTGTGTGTATACTCAGGGGCGTGCGCCCTATATAGGCTCTTAGGCTTAGCCTACCTTACCAACTGAGCATTTCTTATAACTAATTAACGATGCAATAAAATAACACTATGTACAAATTAATCATAAAAAAGTTCAAACTCCTGTTAAAATACTTATAGCAATTTTTCGCGTCCCACTAAAACTCATTGACAAGGATTACGATTAGTACGAATCTTATAGACAAACACTCGACTTGTCTAAAACCCATTCATAATTGTATGCACACAGCGTCATATCGGTACGTATGGCCGTGTCTATGAACCGCACACATACATAGATTTTCGCAATTTTAACGCAGCAGCTCCTGCGACTGTAGCTGAGTGGGCTGTGATTGGCTGCAACAACACAACCAATCTATAACCCGCGAAGTTCAAAACTTGCATTTTTTTGCAATTTGTAGGCCAGTGCTAGGTTGTATGTTGAATAAAATATGACTACATACGTCTTAAAACCGGGAATCATATTTTAATGAACATACAACCTAGCACTGGCCTGTAAATTGCAAAAACGTAAGGAAATTTTAATTTCGCGCTTCGCGAACTTCGGGCTTCCGTGCATAGAGCGCAGCACCTGTTTAGTTCGATGTTCGCAATGTTGTCAACTTGTCACCTCATTCATTGGATTTCGTATAATCCTGCAAAAAATGTTGACCGCTGTTGTGAACAAACTCGTTAGGAAAATGATGCAATTTTATTTGCTAGTATTTTTCTATCGACAATAATAACCTAGAAATTATTTTTTACGTAAGAGGAAGACATTACTGTTTCATTGTTGTGACAAGCAATATATATAATGCGATTTTGTTTTGAAACCGAAAACGTACAGTTAACGTTATTAACAGTAGTGTAAATATTAATTTTGTTGTGTATTACTTGTTTATTCACGTAACCAATAACAATGGTATTTACTTGTGAAGTTTGTGCTGATAATGTGTGTTTATTACATGTTAAAGGTAATAAGTGTTCTCAATTATCGGTCAGTGGGTCGTCTTAGGGGCGGATCGTATAATGATAAGATTCAAGTTGTATCTAGACAGGTAGGTAGACATGTACCCGAATTACGAAAATTTATCCAAAATCTTGCAAGTTACGTGTTCTGTAAACTATCACCCACTCACTTGGATGAGATATTTGAGGTGGCCGAATCTTTCTTCTGTTTGCATCGTCATTAGAAAATCGTGAGTTAAACCTTGAATAATGTGGTGACTTTTTGAATTGTATTTAAAAGTTTTGTTTTTACAGGCTTACTTTAATTTTTTTTTTTGCTGTCATTTATTCGTAGCCTACCCATCGTGGGGGACCACTGCACGCCACTGTGTATACTCATATTTTGGAGTAATGTTAACTATCATATTAATATTTAACAAGATATGAGAAATGTGGAACGGAGGGAGATCTAGCAGTGGAAGAGTATGGGTTATCTGGGGGCACGGCAGTGCCCCCGCCAAGTCGAGCAATAAAGCGGCACGGCCGTACCATTCTTTTCTCGAACCAGTTCAGGCCATTTTCGACCTCCTATAACTTCGTTGTGGATAAAACTAGAAGTCTGAATTTTTAGTAATCAATTAGGCATTGTATAAACACCGGTATGTTTAAAATTTCATGCAATTTAAACCTGTAGTTTAGGAATTATAACTAATCAAAGTTCCTTAGTTTTGTCACTCACTCACTGACTGACTGATTGACCGATCATCAAAAGTCTAAGGCACTTCTAGCAGACATAGAAGCTTCAAATTTAGAATACAATTAGTGTTTAGTGTATAAACCATGGAAAAACTAAAAAAGTATACAATTTCAGTCTAGTTTTATAGTTAAACTAACTGCATAAATAACTTTGTAATCCCATATAATTGTATAGGATTACAAAGTAAAAGTTACATTTTCAGTGAATGAATTTTACGAGTTATTATATTAAACATGCTTCCTAGTTTCTGAAAGATCTGAAATTTTGCACGTATATGTATATCGCCTATTAATGCAATATTATGATGATATGGAACTGATCTGATGATGAAGCTGGAAGTTGACCATAGGAACTCCATTTTATAATATCATAACCCCATCGAGTTTGGACTCGTTTGATTCGTCTTGTCGAGTAGTTTGTCTTAAGATGGTATCCAGGGTCTGTTGATGTAGCTGGAAGGTGGCCATAGGAATTCCGTTATAAAACGACATAACCCTATCGAGTTTGGACTCGTTTGATTTGTCTTGTCGAGTAGTTTGTCTTTAGATGATGTTCAGAGTTCTGAATAGTTCTGATGATGGAGCTGGAAGGTGGCCATAGGAATACCGTTATAAAACCACATAACCCCATCGAGTTTGAGCTCATTTGATTTGTCTTGATGAGTACTCTGTCTTTAGTTGGTAACCAGAATCTGATGATGGAGCTGGAAGGTAGCCATAGGAACTCCGTTATAGAACGACATAACCCATCGAGTTTAGACTCGTTTGATTCGTTTTGACGAGTACTTTGTCTTTGGATGGTCTCCAAGATCTGTTGATGGAGCTTGAAGGTGGCCATAGGAATTCCGTTATAAAACGACTTGACCTTGTCGAGTTTTTACTCGTTTGATTCAGCTTGTCGAGTAGGTACTTTAGCAGTGCTTCAAATCGATGAATAAGACTGCTCCAAATTCGAATAAACCTACATATTGTTGATTCATTAAACGAAATAGATAGAATGAGAGATGCTACAAAAAGAAATGAGATCCCACCAAAAACAAAACTTGTAAAAAAAGTCAAGCCGCGCAACTCGGTTTTACCGTAAAATGTAGTGAAATCCATGTAATACCAAGTCAGTTAATATATTTAATCCCTACTTAAAAACCTTTGATGTTTTAAATAAAAGATTGACTTGGCCATCGCATTGGCCAATGCGATGGCGATTAGCTATTACAATGGTCTGTTTAACATTGGCGAATGCGATGCGATTGCGTTGTGTTTAGGTACATTTTTTGTTCTACGAATAACATATTTTAAGATTTCTAAAAAATCTGTAAGTAGCCAATTATAGTCTATTCTAAATCTAAGAAAAAAAATGTGAAATATTATTATTAAAATATGAAAAACTATTATTCATTATTATTTTCTTTATTCATTTAATTACAAATATCATGCATTTTTAAATATTTCCTAATTATTATTATTATTAACGAGCCCAAACTCGGCACATCAAGTTCTATCCGTCGAGGAGTTCCAGTAGTAGTCACCGAAGTAGACCTTTTTTTTTTTTTTTTGGTGGTTGTAAAATCATCGAATAACCCCTCCCGCTCTTGGGCAGAGCGAAAGGGAGTGTCAGACTTCTACTGACTAAAAACCACCCATGTTCCTTCTTCGCCCTCTATGTCGAGGCCGCGATAACCAGAGGACTACCCGCAGCCCCTCCGAAGTAGACCTTCAGGTCATTTCATCAAGTTCGCAGGTGAGGTTTTATCTTAGCTAACAAGTACGTAAGTATTGACAACATTTCATATTTTTAACTTGTGAGTATTATTAAGTAATATAAAAGCAAATCCAAAACTAGGGCACCCATATTTTTTTGTTTTTCGAAATTATGTACTTTTCATTCATAATTTTAAGTTTCAAATTCGGCGCGTTCTAAAAAGACGTAAGCGCCAAATGACGTCATTCTTACGGTGGAATGGCGATATAACCTTTGCTTTACTGTGACACGACAAAAAAAATTGAAAAGTGTCACACTTGTCTTGTCGTTGTCACTTTGGCAGCTTGTCATACTCGTTGGCGCAGGCTGGTACAAAACAATAATTTGGTTCCTTTATTGGCGTATAATATGTTTCTTTGGGATCCATTTTATTGGGAAAATATCAATCAAAAGTTGATAATACTAACAGTAAGCGTGTCGAGTTTGAAAAATAAATTGTTCAATTTTATGAAAAATGTAAACTTCAGTGACATTCAACATTGACAAATTGACGTCTTGTTTGACATTATTGTTTTCATAAAAAATATTGAATGCTTAGGCAAAGATAACTACATCATTCTGCCGTATAAATGACGCCATCACATGTTTTTTGGTTTTCATTTTTTTTCTCAGAAATAAAGGAATCAAAAAATAAATAAAATACATGTATGAACTCAGGATACGAAAATAAAGAAACGGTATTTTTATTTTAAGGTGGTGTCAGTTTTGAAATGTTGTGAATTACATAAAAAAAAACGAAAATTTTCAACTTAACAAAGTTAGTTCACTTTACTATTTATTCCCGCAGCTAACAAGAATACTCTTGTGTCAGTGACTCGTGTCTATATAGTTCAATTTTATGCCTTTCATTTTTGTAAATACGTCCTTAATTACAAGAATAATCACACCATCATTTCCCTTGCTTTTAGAACATTGTCGTAAGTTATAATTCGTGGAAGGAGATCCTGGGAACTCGTTTGATCGTATAAACAGATTATTTTTATTCAAATGGGCACTGAAAATCTTTTGGAAATTAGGTATTTGAAGATACCTACCATCGCTGACGGTCTACGAGCGCGATTTCGACCTGCGTGCGATAAGGGTAACTGCAGATCCGAATGAATAGCCTACTAACATAACCTTTTCCTTGAAGTCGGGTAAAAAGTAATGATTCGGGGTTTGGTTCTACTATATTATTTCGTCCTTCAATATTGTATTTTTATTTTTTTTTTAACCAGTTTATATAGAATGTTCCTGTTTGAAAGTCATTTTTGAAAGGTTCTAGAGCTTATCAAGAGCAATCATCAAAAAGATAGAAATAGTTGATATTTTAATTTTCCTGTGAAAACTCATTGTGATTTAAAGTCATAAAATAGAAAGAAAACAGGCCAGAGCGTTTGTATGGAGAAAATACCACCCGCATTTCCTCTTAAAATATATTCTTAACGTAGGTACCTAGTTACCTACTCTTAAACCGGACACTACCAAACTTAGTAAAATTTTCCTCCAAATTATGTTTCTAGACAGATTTGAAGAATGTAATGAAACGATTGTATAATAGCAGTAGGCGATATAGGGCTGCGCAATTTAAAGTACACACTGTTTGTAAACCATTTTCTATAATTTCTTGAGTGCTTAGTAAATAATATTATATGACGTCAAGTCTCGATCTTGATAGTTATGACTATGACTGTAACATAGCTATCCAGTGAGTCAATGTAGACTTGGACTTTTTTAATTGACGCAGTAGTAAGAAAATTAGCACCTAATTACCTGTTTTGATTCACATGTGCGTAAAAAGGTTGCTATAGCAGGTTAACATTTTTGCCTGTTTTCGTTTAAGTCACATGATGATACTTCATGAGTTTCTATAAGATAGGTACCTTTTTAGGCAAGCATTAATTTAAAATTAATGATGATTTCCTAAAAACATTAGACCTTATCAAAATAAATTCATAATTAAATAATAATAAAAACATTGTAGTAGGTAATCCATCCATAAATTATCTGGTCAACGTATATGTAACATATTATTCGATTCACAAGTCGAAAGAAATGGCCTTAGATGTCTAATGGCCAAGTCCAATAGGACATAACTACTAACTTTCAAATCGAATTTCTCATCTTAAACCTATCGTGTTTCTGAAGTTTCTAGTCAACGTTTTAATTTTCAACAAACATTCACCTTTCTAAACTGCATTCCGAGGTTGAATACTACTTAATTTTACTATGGAGGATTTCTGTTAGTTTTTAGATTGCCTCACGGAATTCTGAAATTCGTTAATACTCCATCGAGCGAAAAAAAGTTAAGTAGGGCTATTTTAATTTTTTGGAGTGTGGGGAAATCATCAAAGGGCTCTTCCTCAGGGCGCAGCGGAAGGAAGTGACAGACTTCTACTGACTAAAAACCACCCATGTTCTTCGCGGGGTCGACGCGGGGTTTGATGATTACCCACCTTTCAAAAAAGAATGCTTCCCTTTTCTTCTGCCACTCTATTCTGTTCTGACTCATCCATCGTTCATCATTTTCGGTATTCGATGAAAACCAGATTACTTTTGCGAGATGGCAGTCCCGAAGTGAGTTTCGCATAGGTAAGAACGTTCCATGCTCTATTTCAACGTGAAAAAAAACTAAGCAGGTAATACCTGTTAGTGGTCTGAAACGTGATAACCCAAGATTTTCTTTTGGTGAATCATGATCAGGATAATCTATACTAATATTATAAAGCTGAAGAGTTTGTTTGTTTGTTTGTTTGAACGCTAAGATCTCAGGATCTACTGGTTGGAATTTAAAAATACTTTTTGTGTTGGATAGTCCATTTATCGAGGAAGGTTTTAGGCTATATAACATCACGCTACAAGCAACAGGAGTGGAGCACAAATGAAGAATGTTGCTAAAACGGGAAACGATAATCCTTTTTGAGAGCTTCCGTTGCGTGCGCTGCGAAAATGTACTAAAGAAATGTTTCTCTTTAAAAGTTCTACAAGATTGACTCACTGTAACCATTGTTTACTATTGAAATGTTAGGTTAAATATAATTATTTTTTGCGAAGCTTATTTAACCCATATGGTATTAATCTTTAACTAAATAAATGTGTTTGTTAGAATGAAAATCTAATATAGAATATTTGGTCCTTTTAGTCTATATAGATAGTTTAAACAAATATCTTGGAAGATATTGCAATGTTAAAATGTCCGCGCGACAAAATAATGACGCGGTCCGCCGGCAATCGCGTCCCGATGTAGATACGTGGAGATTCTGGCCTCCGGGAAATCCAAATTCAAATCCAAAATATTTATTGCACCATAATATTTACAAGGTGTTATTGTATATTGTTTTGGCAGCAGTGGTGGCCCAGTGGTGGCGGCCCCGACTTACGAACAGTTGGTTGTAGGTTCGAACCCAGGCAGGCGCATTACTTTATGTAATTTATTTCATACCACTCTTAGAGAGGAGGCCTGAGTCCCCTGTAGTGAGAACAATATAGGCTGATGATGATGATGATGATTGTGTATTTAACAGTAAGAGATAGGTGGGTACCTACTTACAGTAATTCTCACTTTAATCATGTAATCTAAGGTTCTATCTAATATTATAGAGAGGAAAGATTGTTTTTTTTGTTTGTTACGATTTAACTCAAAAATTACTCAGACAACTTTAAATATTCTTTAAACATTAGAAAGCTAATTGAAACAATATTACTATGTTGGATAGTCAATCTATCGAGGAAGGTTGTAAGCTATATATTATTGTGACGCAGACGAAGTTGCGTGGGTCAGCTAGTGCAAGGATATGTGTCAAGTTTAGTAGTACACGTAGTATACCTACCTACATCTCAAGGTTGACTCATGTATGTAATAGTAATATACCTACAATATTTGAGTGAAATAAATTATGGATGATTAATGCACTTGTTCGATAAACTATTATCTATCAGCACAATCATGTCAGACAGCAAGGCGGTGAAGTAACACATTATAAATAAACATTTGGCATGTTGTTAGCTCATCTTTCTAGAATAATTATATTCTAATCGACTTGTATGTTGTAAGAAAATATTGGTGGGAAATACATCCTACTGTGTATTCACTAGTTTTTGGCATAAGTGCGCCTATAAATCTTTTTTTTTTAAACGGTGCCCCACACTAGGAATTTCTCCAGTATCGTGGGTGCGTTTACAAACTCACAAACACATCCAGACCCGAAACAACTATCTGTAGGCCATACAAATAAATTTCCCGAGCGGGTATCGAACCAGCGACACGCAGCGCAGCACTCGCTCCGCCAGTGCGCCAACCGTGTCATCGAATGAATTACACATGCATTGATAAATTTACACACGACTAGATTTATTTCAGCTTGATTTTGAGGATTGAAATCGTAACGTTCTGTATGATTCAATGTATTTCAAACGGATAACTAAGCAATCTTAAAAATTTTATAGTTTTCAACTCAGACCAAATAAAAAGTATAGACGGAACTCTGCGAACAGCAAAGTGAGGCCAGTCAAACCGCCTCGCAAACACGTCTCAGACCAAATAAAAAGTATAAGAGCCAAGGCGTAGTTTATGTTGTACGTGTGTGCGTGTATTGTGTATGTACACGGCGAGGCGTAGTTTGACCGGCCTCACTTTGCTGATCGCCGAGTTCCGTCTTTACTTTTTACTTGGTCTGGAGGTTTTCAAGGAGTTCAAGTTTCCAATCGTCCTAAAATACTGCTTTTTTGGGTAAATTATGGTATTTGCTCGTAACGATATAACGATATCACTATCACTAAATATTATAAAACAAAGGCGATAAACTCAAAAACTACTCCACTGACTTTCATGTTGTTTTCACCGACGGAAAGAGTGGTTTTCGAGGAAGGTGTTAGTATATAATTTGTCAAGTTCCAACATCCACGCGGGCGAAGTCGCGGGCATCAGCTAGTTATCAATGTGTGTGTGTGTTGTGTATGTGTTATCTGTGGTGTACAGTGATTATAGTGTACCTACCAGTGACGACGAAGCGTCAATAATACAAAAGGGCAAGCCGAAGAAAATATTTTTTTTTATTATTATTTATTTAAAGGAGTTTACCTTTTATCATCAGCTCATCAACATGAGGTGATGACTGCCAGATGCTTGAATAATTTTGTAAAAAAAAACCGAACACGTAAAACCTGTCTTTAAAAATATGAGCATCCTCGATTACCCGGAGATTCCATCATCAGATCCTGACATGGGGATAATGGGACCTTCTCGTTAGTATATTCTTTCGAATAAAAAGTAATTTTGAAAATCGGTTCATAATATGACGGAGTTATAAGCTACATAGTCTCGATTCCTGCCTCGTTACATAACCCGATAATATTCGGCTTACTGAGTACCCTCTGAACGGTTCAGCGAGCGGCAAAGGACGAGTCTGTAGCTTTCTTTGTTGACTTGAAAAATGTTGGCAATTTGTAATATTTTTAATTCTATGATGTATTTTTACTAAAGTAGCACTACGTAGAGTGTAATTTTCCCGAAGGGAAGCCGGTGGAAATCGAGTTATGGGCACGCTACATGCCTGGTACCCACCTCAATGTAACGTTAGGGCACCACGTAATTTGTACGGGGCTAGACTTACAAATTTCAGAACTACTTATTACGAATTCAGGAAGTTTTTAAAGGGCTAACCGTGATCTCACTATGACTCTGTTCTCTTTCATTAGTCACCCTTTAAGCTTACGACGTAGAGCTAAAGTGAGCGGTTTTCGATATTACCTTTTTGTACTCGTCGCAAAAAACCGCATGACGTATGAACGGGACTTGGGAAAAAGGCCGTGATTTAATTATGACAATGCTTTTTATGGAGTGGAATTTTTACTTTCAATTTCATAATTTCACCACCATTTGCTAACAAACTATTCGGAAACGTCATATCTTACGGAGGAAGACTGTTCAAAATTAAGAATTCTTAATTTTGCTATGTCTATACGAAAGCATATCGATTGTGAATTGGCAACCGGTATTATCTGAATTTTGATCAAAAACAAAACACAAAACAAAGCAAAAACTTGTTTGTCGAAATCTCATGAAATATTTTGACGACATTTTAAATCCATCGGGGAAAAAACTTTTTGCAACTGTCCGGACTAAGATATGTATAAAATTGCATTAAAATGTGACAATCCCAGAATGATGAGATAGTGCCGGTTGCCAGCTAGTACATAGTCGATGTTTTATCTTTGTAGATAATCTGTGCAATGCAATCGAAATTGCACCGCTGTTTACCTACATGCTGACTACAACAGCCATCTTGCCTCATCGCAGCATAACTTGCTTACTTACTTAGCGTAATTTCCCACCAATGCTTAGGTGAACGTATAATATGTACGAAAAAGCTGGCATATGGTAGATATCCTTTTAGTGGTATTGAACTTATCTAATATCAAACTTAGTCGTTCTCATGGTGATACATAGTATTCGAACCAGTCTTCGCCAACACCACATCTCAAATATTTCAAAAGGAATGAAAAAACTAGTTTAGGACCAATTGTTTTGGTGGTACTACGTCGGGTGCTAAGGTTGTTCCATTTTTAACGGCCAACGGGTTATCATTACACCGTTGGTGCTACCAATTCGAGGGCAGACAGAACTCAGCTGATCTGGAGCTGTACTGTCGCCTCTTATACCAGTATTACTTTAAGTTGGAAGCGACAGAGAAAAACATTTTTTTTTGGAATTTGCCGGTCAGTTTCGCTAACTTCTCGGACCTCAATATCGCTTCAATGGACGGTGAGTAATTGGCTAGCTCGCAGTCCGTCCTTCTTATGATGACGACAGGCCGTGTCGACGGCGCGTTTGTGTTCCACGCGCGCTTCAAAGAGATGTCAGCAACATGGAAGGGGCCCGCAAGGGCCGACGCCCGTCGGGGCTGCGGGTTTTTCGAAAGAGATACCGCGGCAAAGAAGGGCTAAGGGCTAAGAAGGAACATGGGTGGTCCTTAGTCAGTAGAAGTCTGACACTCCCTTTCGCTCTGCCCAGAGCAGAAGGGCTTGATGATTTCACACGACTAAAAAAAAGTGTAGGAAAGGGACGGAGCTATACAGAACTAGCTCCATCATGCTTACACTGAAATATTAGTAAGTACTGAGTTATCAGTAAGTTTCAAACAGACTTACCGACAGTGGTGTATCGTACGTAGGTCTCCTGGTTATCCATCATGGCGTCAACGGCTTGTTTCTCGCAGTACAGCGCCGTTATCACGGCTATGCTCGGCTGGCGCGATGAACACAGTTGTGGCATTTGTTTCACAACCTGATACAAAAGGGTTTTTATTAAAAAGACTCGCTTTTTTTCTCAAGCTTTTATTTAACTTGCAATGTATGTATGTAACTATGTTTGTTTGGGTGGTAATTCCCTTTTTTTTGGGATCCGTACCTCAAACGGAAAATACCGGCCAAGCACGAGACGGACTCGCGCACGAAGGGTTCCGTTTTTCTTGGCCCCCCTTATTTTATTTTGTTCTTAGTATTTGCTGTTAAAGCGGCAACAGAAATATATAACATACATTGTGAAAATTTCAACTGTCTAGCTATCGCGGTTCTTGAGATACAGTTAGTAATAGGGTCCCGTCTTAGTCGTAGGGTCGTGTGTCTGTCTGTCTGTCTGTCACAGCCAATTTGCTCACACATTTATGTATTTCTATGACCCAAACACGGCGTAAATAAATGAATTTTGAATATGGGTGTCACTTTTGGGAAGCTTAACAGTTTTTTTTTGAGTTTTGCAAACTGTACCGTGGGATATATCAAATAAAAAGGGTTTATTGTGTGGATCTCAATTTTATTTTTAGATAATTTTAAGATTAAATACTTTTAAAGATATTTAAAAAAATACTTAGATGAAAATTGACCTAAATTAAATATTATTTGAGCCTAAAATTTAAAAATAAAAAACAGAAGTTAGTTTAACACTCGTAGATTACAGGAAAACCTATAAGAAGTCTATGGTGCCGAAATAACATGGAACATCTCTACGGAACCCTTCATTTCGCACTCGTACTTGGCCAGTTTTTGATGCAGGTTTTGGTTTGGTCAATCCATTCCGCTTTAATTTGTCTATCGTCGTTATAAAATGTTAATTGTTTCGTTTCCAAGGAAGTGTTCATAACAAATAACATCATCCCCGAAGCGTTAGCTAGAAGGGTTCTTATTAGAACTGCCACATTATTATTTCTGAACAGTAACAAGTAGCGCCATCTGTTTTTAGGAGTATGTACCTATACATATAGGAAAATGGTACTAGCGGTAAAATAATTCAATGATTCGTGAATCGTTTGCCCGTTTTTCGTAACGATCTCATCTTTTGATTTTTATTTCATGTGGGTTCCTCATCTTTTTTTTTTTTGAAAACGTTGCCTCACACTGGGAATTTACGTATCGTGGGTGCGTTCACAAACATTTAAACTCACATACAAGAATACCCAGACCGAAACGAGAGAAACAACTATGCGTAGGCCATACACATATTTGTCCCGTGCGGGGATCGAACCCGCGACACGCAGCGCAGCAGTCCAATCACTCAGCCACTGCACCAACCGTGCCGTCATCTGCATCTGCATAGAATTTTCCAGCCATGTTGAGATCGACTACCTATACCAGTATTTTAAATGGAGCTACTGTCTATCTGACCTCCGTAACCCAGAAGTACTGGGTAATCCAATATCCCTTTTCGAGCCACAGAGTAATTAGGCATGTAATGGTCACCAATCCACAAATCAACTATGGCAAACCCGGCTAACCCTTTTTTTTTTGGCGGGTGAAAAATCATCTCATAACGGGGTCCCGCTCTTGGTCAGAGCGAAAGGGAGTGTCAGACTTCTACTGACAAAAAACCGCCCATGTTCCTTCTTAGCCCTATATGTCGAGGCCGCGGTAACTAGTGTACAACCCACAGCCCCGACGGCGATTGCTCTTTTACATCAACTTTGCATTTGTGCTGTCGACTCGTATAGTTAGTTTTTATTTTGCTACGAGCTTCTCAACAGGACTGTGTTTATAGCGATTTTTTTGACACTTTGTTGGAAGCATCGCCGGGAGAGAACGCGATTGTTTCTCAAGATGACTTTAACAAGTCAAAGCCATCTTCATGAGACAAAACAGTTAGCGCCATCTATCGGCAAAGTGTTCAGCATGGAACTTATTTATATAATATTATACAGGTTGTAAGGTTAACAACTTCGCTGCCAGCTCCGCAAATTAGCGGGGTGCGGGGTGAGCGCGGGGTGCCGGCCCCGCTAATATGCGGAGTAGCGCCACTCGGTTTCTATGAATTAGTACGCGCCCGGCACTGTTAAAATATCATAGATAGTTTTAAATGAACCATAATACATAAAATAAACTACTCCGCAAAATTGCGGACTTGGCACTGAGGTTGAAACTGTCAATCTGAGTGCCAGGTCCGCAAATTCGCGGATTTTTTTTATTTAGCTTTTTCTTACCAAAAACTCCTAAAACTATTTAAATATTTCCAAAATAAAAATATTGAAACGTCCCCCATGCATATTTTACAAAAAAAATACATTGGATTTTCTCATGACGTCACCAAATTCCAGTTGGCAGCGAAGCTGTTAAACGGGGGACATTTGTGACGTAATTGTGTCATAGTCCCCGTATGCTCGCGCTCTCCAGGTCTCACTTGATTAGACGTTTCTTTTTTGCCAGTGTCTTAAGGCAGTTTTAAAATATGAACGGAAAATTTATGAACGGTTTATTTATTTTATTTATTATTCCTAAAATTCATTGATCCGCGCACATTTACTGTGATAAACGCAAGGGTTGCGAAACTTTTCCGAAGTGTTTTTTGTTCAAATTTTTATTAGTTTCATGTAAGCATGCTCTATAAAGGGGTTTTCAATATGTCCCTCGTTCAAACTAGCATACCGTATATTACAGTTTTTATCCTTATTGCGTGTTAAAAGATAAAAGTAAAAGAAAACTACTTTATAGTTATGTCTTACCTGAGTGTCTACACTGTGCTGTCGAACGTACAGACCTTCCGACATAGCACGGGTCAGCCCCTTCTCTTCTAGTGATTCTAACGCATCCTTCACCTCGGCCTTTGACCACTTTCCAGCACTGCAATATGATTAAAATATTAGCATAACACCACGCCTATCATCCCAGAAGGGTTAGCCAGAGGTGTACACCGTACACCTTTACGAGTACACACTCATTTCGCCAGTTATGTTTAAGTCTTATGTAAAAGGGGGCGAGCCTATTGGCATTAACCGGGCACAAATCCAGACGCTGTGGCTGTTACCGAGAATTCCTAATGGAAAAACCCAATAACAATTTATCCGAGCTGGGAATCAAACTCAGGACCTCGTGCTCAGCAGTCGCGATTGCAACCACTCGACCAACGAGACAGTCAAACTCATAATAATATTATGAGTTAGATATTATTAACTCATCATTCTGTACTGGTAATGACCATCCGGCGTCACAAATGCAGTTAGTGGTCTTGACTCCTATACCGTCTTTCATGAAGATACTGAAGAGATATTAAAAAAATCCAGATGGAAAACCCATTATCACTCTGCAAATGCAATGCAATTACAGTCCATCAAACTTTATTCGATTTTTAACTTTATCACTAAAGCGTTAGGTTCAAAGTTGATTAAGATTTGACAGTTTCGGGTAGCAAATTGTGATGTCCTGTGTGAGACCAATAAATCTTAATTTCTTTTCTTTTAAATGTGCTGGCGTCTCTGTACATGCTACGTAACGTCTAAGAATTATAATAATAGCAATACTTACGTGACAAAATCGTCCACTCTCAATGGATTAGGATACGCATTCTCTATCATATCCAACACTCTTTGTTCTGAGATAATATTATCTTGCGTCTGATTCAATATACTGTCTTCAATATATGCTAAAATAAAACCATTATATTAAATACTATTAATGGAACCTTATACATAGAGATGACAAAGTAGGTATTGGTAACGTTAATAGAAACTTTTAGTTCGGGATTTTCGGCTTTATTGACTGGAATTCTCTTCATAAATCAATCACAGAGCAGGAGGAGGAGGTCTAACATACCAAGAGTAGAAGTTATCTGAACTCTGCTGGTCGAACATAATCTCTTTGAAATAAAGCCTTGGTCACGCGTATCGAGTGCAGTACCAAGGCAGGCTCACTTAACCAAATTTACCTCTCAAGCACTATTCGAGAGCACGGTTGGCGCAGTGGTTCAAGCAATTGACTGCTGCGCTGCGTGTCGCGGGTTCGATCCCCGCACGGAACAAATATTTGTAAGGCCTACATATAGTTGTTCCTGGTTCCTATAGTGGGTCTGGGTATTTGTGTATGTGAGTTTAACCTCACTAATCCTGCGAACTGTAAACGGTACGGCAGATGCAGGGTTTGAGTTAGCTTGTGCCCTCCGCACCGAAACTGGGGCAACGTTTAAAAAAAAACTACACTGTGTACTGGTACTGATTTATCACTGCGCACTGTACTATCGCCAAAAAGATATTCTGAACACCTGTAAAGATAATTTTCGCTTGCAGCGCCAGACACTATTGGTCCGCACAAGCACAATCCACATTATGTAGTCATTGTGTGCACGGGATTTCGTTTTTAAAATGAGCACATTAAATATTTGGTGATAGTACCTGCCATGCTCGGCACAATCAGTTTTATTATCAGTTTATATATATATCAGTTTGTATTAGTTTGTTATTAGCAAAGAAACAAAATACGTTTTATGAAACCCACTGCTTCTCGTTTACTTAAAAATGGTAGATAATTAATTATTTGAATTTCGATTGATATTAGCGGGCATAGATATTTAAACAACCATTCATTATGTAAACATATAGTAAATAGGTGAAGGAAAAAATATTTTGAGCCTTAAAGACTCGTCTTAAAATTAGTCTAATCTAAATTTCAGTTCAAACAATACAAAACTCATACATGCAATCAGTACGTTAGTGGATTGCTTCGAAAAGAAAATGTGTTCGCTAAAATTAAACGACCTAGTAATGGTTACTATGGGTACATTCATATCAATGGCGCGAATATACTAATGATTGCAGCTATTTCTCAAGTACTTTAATAATTTAATATGGTCAACCAAAAAAAATAAGGCAAAATACATGTATTAAAACTTAAAGAAAAATATACTAGAACAACTTTAAGATGCTTGTATAATTACGAAAGTTTAAGATATTTCAAACAAGAAAGTTACTTTTTTTCAACCGTATGTTATTTTATCTATCACTCATGAAATTACATACAATTGACCAATTTCTAATACTAATTATAACTAAGGTGTTGCTACTGGCGGGTCCAACTCTGCACACCGCGAGCGTTAGGCCCAGAAGGCGAGCAGGTTACGCCCACGAGGCGTGCACGTTACGCTAACGAGGCGTGCACATTACGATCACGAGGCGGGCACGCCGTGCACTTTAGAGGCGTTTTGGGAGACTGTCTTGCGTTGTTTGAATAAATGAGTTTTGATTACGTTACGCGCACGCCGTGCACTTTAGAGGCATTTTGCAGCGTAGTTTGAATAAATGAGTTTTGATTATGATTTTGTGTTATAAGTTACGTTTGTTTCAAGTAACACCCCGGGTGAATCAAAGCGTGCTTAAGCAATTTATTTCAATTTCTCCGCAGGCTTTATCAAACACATACGTGCCGCTTATAAGTAGATTCGTGGCTGAGCGGTTGAGTCTTTTCAAGTTACAAATTCTTAAAACCTTTTTAGAAATGATAGCTCCACTTCCTTCAGGCTTGGAATTTATGCGTCTATTAAAAATTTTGTTACAATGTGACATTTAGTACGATTTGGTCAACTGTAGCTACTACGCAAGATATTATAGATGAACAGATACATAATCAAAATAGTCATAGAATACAGTACACACATGCATAATAATAATACATACTAAAATAAAATACATACAGCCATTAGAATAGTTGTATATAACGCTCTTACTCGTAATAACGCCGTTTGCTTCTGTACCATAAAATTAAAAACAGATACTTATTATTATTTGTATTAAGCTTAGTATAATCATTATAAATTGCGATATATTTTGGTAAGGTACAGACTGAATCGTTATTCTTCAATCATTCACTATAATGTTAACTAATGTCAAAGCTTATTCCTACCCTCATTAATATTAGCTCTTCAACAAACCTATAATCTCGAATAGCTACATGAAGTTTAAACGAAGAAGAGGTATAGTTAGCCCACATTTTGAGTCCCATATTATAGGATCCGACTAAAGGAAGCTTTGGTGTTCATCAGTCTGTACCCAGAATAATAATTACAATAGGGATGTTTACAAAAAAAATGATTCTAATTAGCCCGTTTATTTGATTATCGATAAATATTGGATACGTGTTTTTTGTTTTATCAAATCAATAAAATTTTACGAAACAAAACGCGTCAAAGATTTGAGTGGGGGTTTTGACGTCACTCACCGGTAAAAAATGACATAGGTACTAATGTCTTAAAATATGACATCACACGAGTTTTCAAAGCACTGTATATTTTTCTTTGTTTGTTTACGTGAAAAATAAAAAAATACATGTCCAATATTTTTTGGAAATCGATCTGACGGACTAATTAGATTTTTTTGAATAACTACCCTATTCATAAGTTCAAAATTACTGAGTGCACCCATTATTATAGCATCCCCATATTAAAGAATATTCATTTATATTTTTATAATTCTGTTATTTATGTACCCCTATATTGGTGCAACAAATATTATGTCTTATATTTATTTGTTTTGAAAATACTTACCAGGCAATGGGGGTCCAGCTGCTTCTTGTCTTAATTCTACTTCTAGAAGTTTTAGTTGATTATATTTGTGCTGCATTAGTTTCATTATCTTTTTTATGTAGCCCACATAATCTGAAATGTTACAAACAGTCTTCATGAAGCTGGCTGACATAAAGTCATTTCTTTTAGATGACACAGAAAAACGTAAGTTTTCGCCATATATTATTGTCATTGAATACCGGGCAGTTCCGGCTAGTTTCTTCCATCGATTGTATTAAGGCAAAACAAACGAACAATTGGACAGCATTCTTGGAATATACACTTAATTATTAAGAGGGTACTTCAGAAACAATATCAACATGATATTATCATTATCCATTTTTCTAGACTTTGTAAAATAAGAGCTCGAAATCACCTTTAGGAAAATCTTGTGGGCTGACAAGTTCACGGAAAAAAGCCTGTGCTTCATACGGCCTTTCATTAGGAGTCATGTTGGGTTTGAACCAGAATCGCAACGCGCGCGCTTCCCTTGTGTGGGTCCCCGTCGCGCCAGACACCAAATATACGTAGAATTCCAACTGGGCATGGCAAGGCTCGGTCACTCCATTCTCTGAAACATGAATACATAATTTATTATAACCAAATAGTGCCAACAATGATGACATGCGCTGTGCAATCTTTAGATCATACTTTGATGTCATCACAATACTTCTGTCTTGTAGTATAAGTAAGTATAAGTATAACGGGCTGGTGTCCGCAACTCCACGCTCAATGCGCGTATTTTGCGTGCGGTGTAGTAACAAAAATATGAAGTCAGGCTGAGTGTTACGCGCGTCGGGGCTGCGGGATGTTGTAAGAGATACCGCGGCCTCGACATAAAGGGCTAAGAAGGAACATGGTTGGATTTTAGTCAGTAGAAGCCTGACAATCCCTTTCGCTCTGCCCAAGAGCGGGAGGGGTTATTTGATGATTTCCCATCCACCAAAAAAAAAAAATATGGTTATAAAACTGCCCCGTTGGTTTAGTAGCCACAAACTCATTACTGAGCATAGTCTTGGAGCAATTCCCTCATTAGGCAATGTTGTTTATTTTTCCAACCGAAATTTCTCAGTACTTATCTGGAGTAAAAAGGAAGGAATTGGGCCTATGCCCATCGGTGGGACAGTACAAGCTAATAAAAAAAACTGGGGTCTGAATTTACCCCAAGACGCCTGCCAAGCGTGGGGATTATGGCAACTCCCCCCCCCCTAGAATAAAACTTATGCCACAGAGACATGGTCCTTAACTACTGGCCTCTTAGAGAAGCTCAGAGTCACGCATCGAGCCATGGAGAGAGCTATGCTCGGAGTTTCTTTGTGCGACAAGATCCGAAATAAGGAAATTCGCCGAAGAACCAGGGTTACCGACATAGCTCTCAGAAGTGGCAATGAGCTGGCCACATCACTTGAAGAACCGACAACCGATGGGGAAGAAAGGTTCTCGAGTGGCGACCACGAACCCGAAGACGCAGCGTTGGTAGGCCTCCCACCAGGTGGACCGAAGACATCGTGAGAGTCGCGGGCAACCGGTGGATGCAAATGGCAGGTTCCTGTTCGTTATGGCGTTCTACAGGAGAGGCCGTTGTCCAGCAGTGGACGTCTTATGGCTGATGATGATGATGGTGATGACGGAGTCTGTGCCTTATCAATAGTTTTACCCCTATAACATGGGATTTTAACATAACTGGTGAAATGTGGGTGTATAACTTTGGCGATATGGTTGGCACAATGGCAGAGCAATTGGCTGCTGCGCTGCGTGTCGCGGGTTCGATCACCGCATGGAAAAAATATTTTTATGGCCTTCAGGTAGTTATTCCGGATCTGGTTATTTGTATACATGTAAGGTAAAATGTTTGCAAATCCACTCACAACACAGAAAAAGTGGGGCAAAGTATAAAATAAATATAACTGTCTAGCCTTTCAGGATGACAGGCTTGCAGGAAATGTTATATTTTAAATTTATAAATTCACACCTAGTACTACCTCCAAAAAATATTTTAGACAAATGGGAACAGTATAAATTGACAGGAACAAATCAACTGTTGATTCTGGCTAACAGGAGGTACAGTGATTTGAGAATAGATAGGTGGGCTGGCACCATACAAAAAATCAAACATTATCTTACACAAATGATAAAAAAAAACAATTTGAAATAGAAAAGCACTGTGGCAACACAGAGATCCTATTAAAGTTCCATTACAGCCTGAGCTATAAAGAGCAATCATTTGTATGTTTGCTCTTGACACACTTTTGACTCATGACCATTAATTATATTATTATAGGCATGACTCAAAGTAGTATTTATAATTTATTATTTTGTGATCAAAACACACCCTTGTTTTGAACAAACTATCAACCAGTAACATTAATTTTCTTATCTAACAAAACATTGTTTCATTATAGCACAATGCTCATTGTCTTAATGAGTTGATAAATTTAATGAATGATAATTTTTAATTGCAATTGAGGAATAGGTTCCATTCTCTGATTGTGTTAGTCATAGACTTACTATTTATGTCAGCATATGATGCAGGCTATTATAGACTCTATGAACCTACATTTAGGATTGATTCTATTTTATCAGGACTTTCATAATAAAAATTACTTTGTTTTTATATTTTTATAGTATCGTTTTTATAAATAAAATAAAAAACAAATACTGGGAATTTGACTAATATCCAGCACCAAAAATAATAAAAATTGCTACTTATAATGCTAAAAATATGATACAGGAAAACAAGCCAGGAAAGAGTTTGTTTTTACTCAAATACTGTGGTAACTGTATAAGGATTTATGCCTACATTTTATTTTATTTATAAACAAGCCTACAGGAAATGGCAAGGTCAACAATCATATTGATAACCTTTTGCGTGGCTGTCTAGATAGTGTTAAAATTATGTTGTGTGTATTCATTTCATTACAACAGTTTTTCACTACTGTAACAAAATTTTGAGAATGTGTCCCGAGTGGTGACATTTTACTTCCAAAAATTGAGGCAGATCCTTCCCTAAGCACAATTTTTGGAACTAGAACTTGTGAAATAAGAATAACTTTAAAATTACAAAGAGATGAATGATTTGTCTCCAGATTAAAGGGTGAGTTCATGTATATACCAGCCAGAGCACACAATACACAAAAAAGTAAAACGGAGCGCTCTGCAAATTTTGGGTATTAGGGAGAACTCAAATAATTACAATGCAGTTGTGTGTGGCTTAAATGACATCCAGTTTGATGAAAGAACGATTTATGAAATGACTAATTGCATTTCCAAAAGATGGTTCAATGCAAAGCAGTACCTATTTAATTTTAAAAAAGCGAAAGAACATACCATAGTTTTTTTCTTTGTTTATTATAATCCCTGTGTGGTCTCCACCAGCTACATGGATCTTATCACTGGCCTCTGGTTCCACGGCTTTCCTTTCAATCACTAGGGTTGTTGAATTAGAAGTCTTGCATTTTGGTGTCATCACCACTTTTTCCTCTACTTCCGCCATTTTTTTGAGAACTCCTTCAAAGACACAAACGGATGCAATAGCTACACAACACTGTATTAGATCAGCACTACCAAATTACGAACTATGACTCATTCTTCCCTTTTTATGACTTTCATAATCTTAAGAGAATCTTATACGAAAACCTCTGTTTCGATACCTAATATAGGTTGAAAACGAATAATGTTATTCCTAATACTATGTTACTTTGTTAGATCGAACTTTCACAATGTTTAGACACCAAGGGAGGAGTGGGTCAGTCAAGGCTCTGTGGCATTGAAATTATAATAAACCTTCACCTGTTGATGCTTTTCTTCAATTTCTTAACTTAAAAATATCTAGTACCAAATCCAAAAATATCTAGTATCTACTGATTGCTGCAAAATTGTTCAATATACACGTAACGAATAAATTCAAGCTCAAATTAATCTCACAATAATATTATTTTTGTTCAAATCGTGATTCTCGGACCTCCACCACAGATTATAATATTTATTTGACATTGACAGTGACTTTTCCATTTTTCCATAGCCTATCCTCCATAGGCAAATCCTGACAAAGCAAATCATTGAATCGACTAAACTGTAATCGAAATATTTAAATAATTCAAACTTTTGGGCATATTACCGGCTGACACCGTTGACGAGCAGTATTTCGAGGCCCTTTTATAGTTTTTTGTTAGTTTATTTTATAGTTTCTAATTAATATAGTTATTTTATAAATGGGTATCAGATATCTCCGTTTTAAATTAATTTAACGTCCATTGGAGAGATTATTTCATCTAAATCGAGCAATGGACATACACAATCTGTCAATTTTACTTTGTTTATCTAACATGGCCACGTTGAAGTCTGTGGTGTTTTGGGCAAGTGTTGACTTTTGAGCTAAGGATGTTGGAAGCGCTAAAAAACTATCGACACAGTCATATTATATAAATATATATATATATATACATGTATATATTTTAAATATATTTTTTTTTTATTTACCTATTGTTATTTAAATCGATGTCAACACTCTATCGGTGTTGAGAGAGCTTAAGATAAAGACGAGGCTCTCTACCGTCTGCCTGAAAAAAATTCTCGAGTATTTCGGGCACAGCTCGAAAAACCGGTGAGAATTTCGAGAAAATTTTGATAACCGGTAAGGTGGACGGTAAAAGGTCTCGAGGCCGAAGTCCGATGCGTTGGTCCGATCAGATTCGCACCACTCTTGAAACGCCTATCTACGAGGCTATGCAAGTCGCTGGGAATAGAAGAAGATGGCGCACCATCATCAAGGATAAAATGATGGGAGGAGGAGGTCACGACCCTCAGTCATGAGGAAAGCGACTTTCGGAGGGGGAAATCGATGTAGCTTTCAATAAATAGAAAATAGTATACCTTTCTTAACGTCTTACTTTTTCCTAACTAAATAGGTGTCAGCTTCCAGTCTGATTGAAACTAAATTATTTAACAGTACATAAATAACATGGAGTGACTGCCATCTCAGATCAACCCATCTCAGAAAAAATGTGGGTGTGGTAGGTCGCTCGCTCAAAGACTTACATGAAGCAAACGAAAGTGCTGTCCAGATTGCTACGTACTGGTGTGGAAGGGTCTGACAAAAATTCATCAACTCGAAAAGAAGAAGAATATCCGCCATCTGACTTCCACAACCCAGTTACAAAAAAAACCTTACGGCAAGACGGGTTCATGGTCAGAAAGGCTATCGTTTAATCTGCTTTCTGGGGCACGAAAGAAACTCGGTAGGTACTTAATGGATGTTTACTTATCCACGGACATACCATGGCAAGCACTAGTGCCTACTAACCTTGCAGATCAATGCTATTATTTAGCCACGAGGTTCAAAATAAAATAGAAACCAAATTCCAAATTTATTCATGATCATAATTATTAAAAGCGTATTTGTTGTTTTCAACTTACATCAAGTCTGCAAAAAAAAAAAAAGTCAATAAAAATGGTTTTTAATATTGTGAACTCAATTGTGAATGTTTTCTCGATAAATGTCATTAGTAAAAAAAAATGTAAAATTTATATCGATATTTCTTCAACAAGTCTATTTTTGTGTCAGGCAGGTAGGTAGCTAAACTTTAGCTGCTAAGACGTATGAAGTTACCGAATTATAACCATCAAAATTACTAACTACTAAAGAACGACGACTAAATTACTAAAGAATGACTTTTACATGCAAAAATCAATCTTGACATGAAAATGAACTTGGAGGGTTGTATTGATAATTTTGATGGTTATAATTCGGTAACTTCATACGTCTTACAGTCGCAAATCAAATTTTCATAAACATACAACAAAGCACTGGCCTGCAAATTGCCAAAAACGTAAGAAAATTAGAATTTCGCGGGCCAGATGTGAGCTTCCACCTTAATATGTTATATCTCGAAACAATAAAACAGCACATTTTATTCAGTACATATACTCTTTTATAGAAAATTAATATTTTAAAGCATGTTTGATTTTTCAATATACAAATATAGAATGTGCTGTTTTATTGGAAAATTATCCTGACAGTCAATCACCCTTGAGGTCAGTAAATGTAATAATATACATAAGTTTTACTGTACTTTTCGTTGCAAATTGTAGTTGTAAGCACTGTTGCAATATTAAATTGGTGATTGGTGGTGGTATTCTATTCTATAAAATACATGGTGAGCTTATTGTAAAAAGTAGAAATCAGTACCTCTAGACATTAGTGTAATATACTCAGGATTATGTTTAGATGATTGTAAAATAGGTTGTGTTGTTATTGGTTTCACCATCTAGATTAATTATTTTAAATAGTATATTATTGTAATTTATACACACAAATAAGTAAAAAGTATAATTAGAACTAAAATTTGAATCTGAACTGATTTATGCAACTATATTTTTCTGTTAGACTTAATTCTGTTCTTGATGTTTGTTTATATTTATTGAATTGATGTTGGTTTGATTGTAATTGAACTTTTAAATAAACTTTGTTTAAATCATCTCCTTATTTTATTATTAAAACCTTTAAAAAACTTAAAAATCTAAAACCTGTAAGTACATATTTAGAATTGCCGCCACTAGAAGTTTATAGGGGGCGACCAATAGGTGGCATCTTAATCGCTTCTTGCCGCATTTTTTTTGTATGAAGTTGACATTCTTCTCCCGTAGGTGAGTATATGTTCTGTGGTCTCTACATATTATATAGGCTTGGTCGTTATATTATAAAGCAGGATAAAACAGCCGTTTAAAAATAATAGCATAAGCAACCTGCTATTTGTTTTTACGTCTTTATGCTTTAAGCGTTTTAGCGATTAACGCCATCTATTAGATTTTGTAGACACATTTTTCACCAAATCAATTTAAATGTCACTTGCCGTCACCGACGGACGGGCGACGCGGTACCTACTAATGATTTTCTCAAAAAAACGTAAGATGTCGTCGTTGTCGCAGTAATATTTACTATCAACTTACGATTATATTCATTCGAATATATTCATTCTGATGTTCAACGTTCATTCGTTATTTAGCTTAGTAGCGTTTTGCCGTTGCGTGCGTTTTCGAATATATATTCAGATCAGTATTCGTTCAGCTGTTCGACAGTTTTGTTGACCGTCGCCATTAAAATTTGTTAAGTAAATGTTTTAAACTTTTAACTGGCTGGATGCATGTTTGTGTGTGGGCTGAACGTGACTGTATATTATTATTGTGTTTTGTATAGAGTGTTAAATTTAAATTGTAATTATAGTGTTTAGTTTTCATTTGTAAATATAAAATAAAGTGTTTTTAGTTTTAATTTGTAAATATAAAATACCTATAGTGTTTAGTTTTAAATTCGAAGTCCTAAGCCTGTGGAAAAAAGTATGAAGGGAAGTTCATTGAACTTATTTATAAAATAAGTGTTTACTATATTTTTAAAGTTAGTAATTTATCAAATATTTTACAATAATATTTATGTGTTACATATTATGTTATTACGGAACATCGATATCGATAATCGCGAAATCGACGTCGCGCGCGGCGCTATAATACAATGTAATGCTTGTTTCAAGCTTGACGCGTTATTGAATACAACAGTATAATACTATATAACGCAAACGCACGCAGCGCAGCGCATCGAACGTTGGGTGGTACTAAACTAATATATTAGCGCAGGATAAATATCATGCTATTTTTACTAAGCTGAACGTTGAAACGCGTTGTTGAATTAGAGCAGTTTTGCCCACGACTAATATTATATAGTGCTCTGTGGGTCTCTACTTCTCTAGTTTACAGGTGAAGGACGTGAGCGATGTAATAAATTTAATGCTTAGAATTACGGGATAAGTTGATTTCTTCATATTCATAGGGAGTGCAAGAAACATTTATTGATATTTGTACCTTAAAGAAACAAAATGCAGCTCAAAGTGTGTTTCGTAGTTTTACTTTTTTTATTCATTAAATCAAGCAGCGAAACTTTGCAAACTGTAAGCGATGATGATCTCCTTGAATTAATTAGAGAGAAAGAAAAGCTTATTGTTTTATTTAGTAAGTACTTGACTATCCAGTTTTTGTAGATATCCGTAAGTGGAATATGCACTATTTGTTGGCAATACAATCTAGGTCGAACTTAGTAAATATTTCCCAAGCCGGTATTTTATGACACATTGTTTGGTAGGTAATGCTGTGATGCAGCATGCTTTCCTTTGCAATTGATTTTGTTGCATTTGATGCCCAAGGCATTAAGTCCGCCTTTGTATGATTTTTGTGCTTATAGTTTTAATAAATAAATAAAATTTGACCTATAGAAAACTTGATCATGGCCATTGTTATAATTGATTGCTTTTCAAGTGGTTTTGATCTATGAGAAACTACAGTTATAGTGATGACCTGAAAAAACCTTTGTCTAACTGACCCAGGAAGCACTTTGTGTCTTATTTGTTCTAAGCACTTATTTATCTGGACCTAAAAATTAAAGTTAGTCAACTTGGTTCATCAATTTCAATTCATTATAAATTTTTCAGGTAAACCAAACTGTGATAAATGTGATGAGTATGAAACCCACATAGAGAGTCTACAGGATGATTTTAAGAAGCATATGAATGCTGTGAGCGTGAAGACAGTAAACAGTCACCTGAGTAGACTGTATAACCCTGCCAAAGATCCTGCGCTTGTGTTTTTTAGACATGGTGTACCTTTACTGTTTAGTGGTAAGATATCTTTATATTCTGGAGGATTACCTAAAAAGCACTTCTGCCACCACACTGATATATAACAAGTAGAAAGGGTTAGGAATTGTTTTAACTCAGTTTTGGCATAATCATAAATTAGAAACTTCTTCTGGATCTGTTTTTTGTCCCGAAACAAGTTTCTGAAAGTCTGAACCCTTTTATGCAACCTTTCCTTCCAATTACATGGATTTATCTTTGTTATTGTCTTAAATAATTGGTGTTATGTAATTATTCTCCTTCAGTTACATACTACTTTTGAATGCTCAGGGGTTATTAAATGTTTTTAGGGGAACCTGATGAAAATGAAATCTATGGATTCTTTGAGAAGAACCAAGCTCCTGCGGTCAAAGAGCTTACAGACAAAATATTTGAACATATCACTCAGGCAGCTACAGGGGCTACCACTGGTGATTGGTTTGTCATGTTGTAAGTATGTATTTCATGATTTTTGTTGCTATTAAAAAACAGTAACACATGGCAGTCAAAACCTCATAATATTAAGTGCAACAGTAACTGATGTACTAAGTGAAACTGACCCCTTAACATTTAATTTTTTATGTTTTATCATAAGGTGTTTTTTCAGTGTTTACATTCAAACTAGAATCATACAAATTATTTGGAGTTGCAATAATGTCTGCATCTGTAGAAATATGGTCTTCATTTTGAAGAAAACATAAGGGGGTCTTATTACCCGTTGGGGCTGCGGATCCCGTCGGGGCTGCGGGTTGTAAAAGATACCGCAGCTTTGACATAAAGGGCTAAGAGGGAACTTGGGTGGTTTTAAGTCAGTCTGCCCAAGAGTGGGAGGGGTTATTTGTTGAGCTCCCACCCCCCCAAAAAAAAAGGTGGTCTTGTTATCTATATATTATCTTGTATGATTTCTAGCTATGGAGCTTCCTGTGTGGATTGTCAGAGGCTACATGCAGTGTGGGAGAGTGTGGGTGCCACCTTAAAAGGCCGCATCAACGTCGCGCGAATGGACTCCAATCTAGCAGGTCTCAACACCGCCAAAAGGTTCAATGTCAACAAACTGCCGACTTTCCTCTTGTGAGTATCAAGGTGTATGTTTGTTGCTCAGATTAATGCATAGTCAAAGTCGACAATCAAACTCCAAGGAAATAGAATACATTCATGTTGCATATTTGCAAAGTTTTGTATGGAGGAAAATGTGCAAGAATCTCATCTCAATTTATGTACATACAATAATTATAAAGCTATAATTAAGTGGTTAAAATTATATAGCTTTTCTATTAATGTTCAAGGATTTGTATTTACAATTTATTGTGTGTGTGTAATGCTGCATTGAACATGACTGTGATAATAAGCGAGTAGTTAGTATTCAATTTACAACTATTCACAATGTACAACATACATGGTATATTATAATAGGTGTTAAATTAAACAAACGTGTACCGATAATTATATGTTAGAAACTATAATTGTGTAGATATATAATTTATCGTAAGTGTATTTATTGACATAATTAAGTGTCTCTGAAGCAATCATGTGTAAAATTCTTTTTCAGTTTCCGCCTCGGAAAGGTCTACCGTTTTGATTTGCCCAAGAGAGATGTGAAATCTTTTGTGACTTTTGCTCAAGACTGGTATAAGAATACTAAAGGAGAAACTGTGCCATTGCTGGCATCACCATTGTAAGTTAAACATGAAATATAAAAGAATCCAATAATTAACTTTATTTTTCCAATAAAAAATGAAATATATGATTTTGTTACAGCGATGAGCTAGTGGACTGGTGCGTAGAAATAATCAAAATAAGTGTTGCATTTGGGCTGGAAATTTTAACACAACATCCTTGGATTTGGCAAATAGGAGTAGCAGGGTTCGGCTTAGTGGCTATAACAGCCATCATAGCTCTTCTCAAAGCAGGGAGATCAAGGCCTTCTAAAGACCCCAAAAAAGAAAAGAAGAGTAAATAAACTTCTATGTTTTGTAACTTAAAACTTATTTTTTTACGCATTTATCTTTTATTTATTTTATACTTTTTTTTAAATAAAATTTTGCATTTACTTAGTGTTGTGAAAAAGATGTGGTGATATTGGGTCTGAATCAGAGTAAAGTTGTTGCTAAATGTTTGTAGATTTATTAATCAGTAATGTTGCAGATAATTTTATTTATTAAGTGTAACACAATAAAAGATATAATAAATATGTAAAGGTCATGATTACTTTGGTTTTCTTTGTTTCAATCTACATTATGCACCTTCGATGATGATAATTAACCAATTACCATGTTTAAAGTTAATGATTTTATAGCGTTTTTTTCCCTAATACTCTTTTCTACTATGAAGATATTATCATCATTCTGCCCTGTGTTAATTTATTTGGAGTCGGGCGTTACTAAAAGTCTTCAAAAGTAATATAGTTGATTATGGAGTCTAAAAATCTCAACTTTGGTAGGTAAAATTAAACAAAACTTCGAAACAGGCTGGATCCATTTAAATCTAAAAACACAAACACATAACCCTCCTTTTGGGCTTCGCCGCAGTCGGGTAAGAATAGAATGGACCTCGCCTGCTTCCAAGTTTTATTTAACTTAAAATATGCTTGTTTTTTTACTTTTCAGTTTATTGAGTTGGGTTATTTTTGTATTATAATTGTGATCTTTTCCATTACTAAGGGGCTAATTGTTAAATATCTTTGTGTAATCTATATATATATATATAAAAGAAGGTCGTGTTAGTTACACTATTTATAACTTAAGAACGGCTGAACCGATTTGGCTGAAAATTGGTGGGGAGGTAGCTTAAAACCAGGAGACGGACATAGGATAGATTTTTTTGGGTAGATAGTTAGGTTGTATGTAGGTAGGAGGTAGGTAGGTAGGTAGGTAGTAGGTAGAAAAAAGGGCATTGCAAGGCATACCGGGTTCAGCTAATAATATAATAGTTATGTTTGTGAAATATTTTTAGGAAAAATAAAACACTATAAAGTACTAACATTTTTGTACTATAACTATCAATGACGTATTATATGACACGTCATGAACTAACATGGCGGCGCTTCAAAACGGCGAAAATATTATACAGGGTGGAATTTTGTAATGCCACCTGGAGGGAAAGTACTCTTAACACTGCAGATAGAAAATTTTACTCAAAGGAAACATTCCTTTATTTTTGAATAGAAAGCAAACTGCATTCAAAATTTTTCGAAAATTCTCTTCTCCTACACCCGGGAATCGAACCGGCTAAAATCTGAAAAAATTATACCTACCCTGTACTTTTGCATTTTCATTCATATTGTCATTTTTGAGGGCGGACAACGTATCTATAGTTTTAATATATCATTGATACCTATGGTTATTTTGAACTATAAAAACGTGTTATCTTCGACGTGCCATGCCGTCCATGGCGCCGCGAGCACGTTTTAATTTGACGTGTATAGACGTCCGTGGTGGTCACTGGTGGTCAAAAGGTTAGACCAGCTGCAGGGCTATTGCGTATCTTTTGAATGACAGTGGCTTGGCTATCACGCTAATTACTGTCAAATGGTTCCATTTTGTACTAATCCATAACCAATTTGACAGTTAATCTATGGACAATATGATAGCCACTGACATGTAAAAGATACGCAATAGCCCTGCAGTAGGGCTATTGCGTATCTTATAGATGATGGTTTAGTACAAAATGGAACCATTTCACAGTAATTGATAGGCACTATAGGTTAGCCACTGTCATTTAAAAGATACGCAATAGCCCTGCTGGTCCTTTCTAGTTAGTCGCGTAAAATAGTTCGCAGATGATTAGACTTTATAAAACGATTGTCACTATGAATTTCTTGTATACATATAAGTTGTTATCCATCTAAAACCCTTCATTTTGATACCATTTTCATTTTATATTCTACTCGATCGTAACGGATTTTTTTTTCACTCCACGATTTTGCGCAATTTTTCAGTTTATTAATTTTTATGTAGCCAGTGAGACTCGCCATCAAGACGAATCTAACGATGTATACTTTATTCAAATCCGTTCATCCGTTTAGGAGTTATGAGGGAACAAAAAAACGGATATACATACATACAGGTCAAACACAACCCTTCTTTTGTGCTTCGCCGCAGTCGGATACAAAAATTGGGATGTAATTAAAAACAAATCGAGTCTAATTCTTTTTATTTCTGTGCATTTTCTTAATAAATAGCAAAAGCCACATACAACACTCATGTAACATTATAAATTAATTATTGCATTATTATCTAATTAAATCCACCAACAAACACTAAATTGCGTCATTTGATTCTTTATATTCTACTATCTACTCACTATGTTCGTTTGCGACGAGGATGATTATTCAAGTTTTCGATGTTTGTAGTTGAATATAAAATTAACAAAAAAATATATTAAATTAAGTAACGGCTTACGTAAAAAACCTTTCATCTTTTGATCTATAGTTCTGATGTAAAAAGGATTGAATGATTGGTTGGACTTTATTATATTTTAATTAAAAAAAACACTGTCCTGTTTTTCAAATTGTCGCAAACAAGCTTTGTATTACAATCCTTAACTCAATACAATTTTTCTATTTTTTGTTGTTTCTAATTAAACAACAAGTCAAATACCTACATAAAAGTTTGGTGATTTTTATTAAAAATTATAAAATTAACTACCATACGTGATTATAACATAAAATTGTGATAGGTAAATCCACGGTTAGCAGTGCGGGAAGCATCATGCGATAGCTTTGAAAAAAACGAATAAGCATAGTTTTATATTAATTCAAGACTTATAGATTACTTGAGAAGAATAATTATGTCAAATAATTAATTAACTTTATAAGTAGCATAACCATGCCTTTTAGGCATACAAATGAGTATAAAAAAAAAACTTATCTGTAAAATTGAATTGATAAGCCATATTAAACTAACATAGACCTAGATATTGCACTACTTTTTAAATATTTATGTCAACAGAGAGATCATAAGGTATTAAGTTAATCTTAATTAATGGTCCAAACATAACTACCAGTCCTACAAAAATATTTCATGTTAACTTTGAGAAGATAAAAACAATTAGACATGGGTGTGTCATTCAGAAATACAATAAAAATATAGATAGGTACACATGTATTAGTATTTAACACTGGGCCAGTAAAACATTTTTGATATACTATTACAGTAATCAGTTGCTAATGCAAAACAATTATAGCTCAAGTTTTCCCTGTACAATTATTATGTAAGCCTGATGTTTTAGCCTATTAAAAACATTTAAGCAAATTATTCATAAGGCAAGCAAGTATCACACATTTTTTTATTTTCACTCAGTCTTTTGTGCTGAGCCTTATTAAAAATCAATGATTTTGTGTATCTTCAACTAAGTATCGTGAATTTAACTAGCATTGGCTATACCACTATACATTATCAACTTCAACATTTATCCTAAAAACTGAAGCAGGGTCTGCCAACTCGATACGCACGGCATTTTCAAATTTCTTAAAAATATCAGAAAATTCCATAATATTTGCTGGTTTTGATTCTATCCACATTTTATCAAATTCATAGAACAAATAGCAATAAAATTTATGAAATAAGTTTACATTCGGCAAATATTGTTTTGAGTTAAACATATATGTTTTGGCAGAACCATCTTTTAGTAAGTAATAAGCCATTGATGTGATATTAATACCTACTATGGCAAAGGTGTACCCATATTTAGGGTGTAGTGAATGACTTAGAACATGGCTCGAAACTTGAGGATACTCTATAGCAAAGTATAAAAGATTTTCCAATCCAAGGAGCCCCATTCCACGTAAATCAGTTTTTGGATCATCACCCTGAAAATTAATAGAAACAACAATGAATAAAGGTTTTGAAACAAAAAAGGTTAAACAGTTGAGTATTAATTTTATAGGGCATGCCAGAGTTTAAATAATCCTTTAGTAGGTACTTATAGGATTATATTTATTAAAATTAAGACAAAATGCAACACACACATCAATGTTGAGTTCTGAAAGTCTTATACGGTTACAATATGACAAAGCTTACTTGGAATCCTATATACTGCCATTGCTTCGTGACTCGTGCCTCAAGAGGAGCATGAGGCACTAGTAAAGACCACAGTTTGAGTAACTTATCCTCATGTTCATTACTATTGCTATCAAATTGAGTCTGTCGGAGGTGTTCCACTTGGTCCATCAAACATCTGTAGCTCCATATCTGTTCTAAGCATCGTCGAAAAGATCCCACAAACGATACATGAAGTTTGGGATTAATTTTCTTTACCCTTAGTATGATTCCAATTGATGGGTCTAAGAACTCACGAAAATTGCGAGGAACGAATCTTCTTTCATATACCACGCTGTCTAAAAAAGCTACTACCTCTTTTACATCTCGTGTACGAGAGAGCATCAATGATCTCTCTACATTACATGTTCTTTCGGCTCCAGCTTTATCACCGTAACAGATTCTTTGAAGTTCACACAGTTTCGTCGTTTTTCTGAGAAACCATTTGATGAAAGGTCGTAGATACCATTGAAGCACTGACCAAAGGTTAAACATAATCATTTCTTTACAACTGTACTATTAACACACTACTCCTGCTCTAAGTTAATATTAAAATTATATTTTTTCGATCATTTCGGTTTCACATCGGTTGTCATGGCCACAACTTTTTTAAATATTTCGTAATAGTGATGTGTAACATTTCATTTCGAACAATCCAACTGTCAAACGCAAAATTTTACGTTTTTAGCATCTTTGATTTTTGTGGAGTTTAATGAATATTATAAAGTTGACTAATTATGAATACGTTTTTAACTTAGTTATTCAGTACTAGTCTGCGGGGACTCTTACATAACAAAATCTAAAAATGTCATCGAGTTTAGTCGACTTTAGTTTAATTCTATTGGTAAAGCATGAATCGCATCACTAGTATTGGAGTTGCCAATTTTAAAATTAATTTACCGGAAGTGGAGTAGACACGGATGTCCGGCTATCTTTCATAGTCTAATCTTTTACTTACCGATATATACATTTCTTTTCGACTAAGATTATGTTTAAGCTAAATATGAGTAAATGTTCTTACATTGCAAATTATACAGTATGTTAACTAACAGAGGGCGTTCCCGTCAACCAAGCATTCTGTACATCAAACTAAGTACCCCTACTCAAATTTTTTTGCTGGGAAACAACTTTTTTTTTGGTGTCAAAAATCACATTTTACGGTAAAACTCAAAGTACCACTCATAGAACATTGTGCTAGTGGATGCTTTAAATAATTAATGGGTCATGGAGGTAATTTAAGTAACGTTATAGCCTGAAAAACTAGAATTTACGAAAACAGCTGTGATAAATTTGGAACTTTGACCCCCAATATCTCCGTAACCAAGGGGTTTCCAGGTTGGTAATTTTTTTTTAGCATGTATGGATGCTATACTATTGCGGGTTAACGGGAACGCCCTCTGTTAGTTAACATACTGTATACCTTACGGTAAAGAGTGGAGCCTTCTAATACAGGTATTGTTTGCCTAAAAGGGGGCTCCAAACGCATTAACCTGTAATGTAATACATAATGGGGGATTGAACAAAAACAACTTATTCGTTCGTCAGATAGATTTCCAAAAAATATTGGACAGATATTATTATTTCTTTTTTCACATAAACATAAAATTAAGACGATACAGGGCTTTGAAAACTCGTGCCTTCCTCGGAAACGTCACATATCAGTAGGTAATTTTTTTACCTACAACTGACGTCACAAGTCCCCACTCATGATCTTTTACGCATAGTTAAACGTCAATTTTTATTAATTTGATAAAACAAAAAACACGTATCCAATATTTTTCGATAATCTAACTGACGGACTAAACAGAATCATATTTTTTGACTCAGTCCGATCCCTTAATGGCGCAGGTCGGTAGCAGGTAGCAGGTCATAACATGCCTGCGGAGCGGGTTGAAAGTTTTGGAGGAGGTTTAAGGATATCTATATTTGGGTTTTACTTAGACAATGAAACACCGCACGGTTGCAAGATGGACGACGACTTTTTATTCTCATAATTCAGTAACACAACTTGCATTGACAGTGGCGCCACGGCGCATAGCGGCTAATAGTGAAAACATTTGTTGCACAGATAAATAAGTATCATAGATATGCATTCATTTTAATACCCCCCCTCAACAAATATTTTCTTTCAATCTTTACATTCTATGTTTTACACTGTACTTTAATATACTTCAATTACACAAACAAATCTTAACTTGGCTGGCTATGCATTAACAATTCAACTTGTTTGAGAACTAACTTAGCTTATTTACTTTATTTTCCTATGCATGAATGGCCAGGTGATATGAATAGTACCTAACCTAAAAGTTTACAATTCACACAATAGCTTAAATTCTAATACAGTAACTTGACAAACTTTTCAAACAAAGTTTTACCTAAAGGTTTAGTGAGAAGATCTGCCAAGTTATCTTCTGTTTTAATATACTGCAAAGACATGCATTTTTCTTTTATTTTGTCAATGATGAAGTGATATCTGATATCCAAGTGTTTAAGCCTTTTATTATTTCCATTGTTGAAAACCAATTTTATAACTGACTGGTTATCTTCATAAATAATCACATCATTAATGACAATATTGAAATCACATAACAAATTCTTTAACCAACATGCTTCTGTTACAGCCATACTTAATGCAATGTATTCAGATTCAGTGGATGATAGTGATACACTGAGTTGTTTCTTACAACACCATACTACACTACAATTAAACACTTTAAAAATGTAACCCGTTGTAGACTTTCTGTCTTGGGTGTCACCAGCCCAATCTGCGTCTACAAAGCCTTGCATTCCTGTGCCCGTGCTGCTGTATACTAATGCAAAATCTAAGGTTCCCTTTATATACCGTAGAATACGTTTTAATGACTTATACAACATAACACTAGCACAGTGTTGATATCTACTAAGAAAATAAACTGACACACATAAATCTGGTCGAGTACCACATACTGCATACATTAGGCTGCCTATAAGTTGTCTACACTTTCTTTCTATTATTGGATTTTCAGATTTTTCCCTTTTCAACAAATCAAACTTGTAATTCTGGTCTGATGGAGTTGATATAGGTTTGCAATTTGACATATTAAAACGTTCCAAGACTTTAGTTAAATATGTCTTCTGACTGATTATTGTTCTGCATTTATCTTGTTTGATATCTATGCCTAAATAACTAGTTGCTAACCCCAAGTCCTTCATTTTAAAGTTATTATGCAACTCTGTTTTGAAATTTTCTAAAACCTTATTTTCAGAACAAAACATAAGTATATCGTCTACAAATAGTAAAACGTATAGTTCACATCCGTTTAGTTTCCTATAATATAAACAATAATCATTTTTTGATCTATTGAAATTTTCTTTAGTCATGAACTCATCGAACTTTCTATTCCAGCATTTAGGGGAACTTTTCAAACCGTATAGGGATTTATTCAGTTTACATATTTTACCATTTGGTAGCTTTAGGTATACTATTTCATCTATATCACCATGTAAGAAAGCGCCTACCACATCCATTTGATGGACTGGAAGTTGTAGTTTATTGGCTACAGCTATAAATACTCTAAATGTTGGTAATTTGGCTACCGGAGAGTATACTTCTAAATCAGTGTCTGATTGCTCAAAACCTCTAGCAACTAACCTAGCCTTGTATACTTTTTCTCCACCTATTTGTTTGACTTTGAAACACCATTTACTTGATATAACTTTATTTCCACTTGGAATACTATTAACTTCGGTCCATGTATTGTTTTCTTTCAGGGTGTCTAATTCAATATTCATAGCCTTTTCCCATTCTTCTTTTTCTTCTGAATTTAATGCATCTTCCAGAGTGATTGGTTCAGTGTCAATGGATAAGAGGTTTGTGTCATACTCTGATAACCATGATGGTTTCTTTGTTACCCTACCTTTTCTTGTTACCTCTTGTGGTTTTTCTTGTTCTATTGCTTTATCAACTGAATACTCTTCTTCTGAATCTTCTGCAGACATTATTCTTTCCTCTTCTGGACTTGATATTCCCTCCATGGGAATTTCTAGATTCTCTTCTAGCTCTGGTGTCTGTGATCTGTCTTCTTCTTCACAGAAACTATGATATTCTTCTACTTCTTTGTTATCATTTTCTATTTCTTGCTTATCATTTTCCATTTCCTCTGTTTCAGAGTCTGTGATAGTAACCGAGGGTTTACTGTTCTGATCCTGTCTATTTTTACAAACCTTTTGCACATTAATAAACGTACCTTTTATGAATGTTACCTCTCTTTTTACAAGAACATCATTTTTATGTGGGAAATAAATTCTAAAACCTTTTGTTGTTTCACTATAACCTACAAAATATCCTATTTCAGCTTTACTATCCCATTTCTTACGCCGTTGGTCAGGGATATGTACTCCTACCTTTGATCCAAATACTTTCAAATTATTTATGTTGTAGGCTTGCTTTTTATACCAAAGTTCATAAGGAGTAACACCGTTTAATCTACTTTTACCAGTTCTGTTTAAGACATAAACAGCTGTGTTGACCGCTTCAGCCCATAGGGACTTGTCCAAACCACTTGACAATAGTATAGTTCTAGCTGCTTCTGTAACTGTGCGCATTTCACGTTCTATACACCCGTTTTGCTGAGGTGTGTATGGAACACTAGTTTGGTGGATAATACCTAAACTATCTAATAGAGATTTCAATTCTTTATTTGTAAATTCTAAGCCACAGTCTGACCTTATTGTTGTAACTTTGTATTCAAGATTCTTAATGACATATTTTAAAAAAGTTTTTATTTTGTTGTTTGTTTCATACTTATTTTTCAGAAAATAAACCTGTTTGTACTTTGTGTAATCATCTTTTATTAATAAGTAATATTTGGCACCGCCTAATGATGTGGTTTCCATAATACCACATAAATCCATGTGTAAAATTTGACCAGGCTGTTCTGCCCTATTTAGACTTTGTGGAAATTGTTGTTTATGAGTTTTGCCAAGGAGACATGGCTCACATGTGAGTTCCTCATGTTTATCTGCACTAAAATCAATGTTACACTTATTTAACATTATTTTTACTTGCTGTATGTCTTGGTGGCACATTTTTTGATGCCATTCTGTTAGACTATCAAAAGATTTACCTACATAAGCTTTTTCATCTGTATTGTATCTGAATTTCATGATAAATACATTATTTTTACGATAAGCTACAGCACTAACCTTTTCTTCATTATTTTTCCTCAAATAGCAACACTCTTTTTCAATTGTCATATTATAACCTCTATCTGCAGCTGAACTTGCTGAAAATAGATTTATTTTTATAGCAGGGACATGTAGGACATTATTTAATGTTGAACTGATCCACTCTTTACCATTATACGCCTCTAATTGTATAATACCTGTACCTACAGCTTTTATGACTTTACCGTCACCGATTATGATTGGTCGAGGACATTCTAACTCTTTGTATTTAGTAAACATGCTAACACTGCTACACATGTGCTCTGAAGCTCCACTATCCATTATCCACAGGCTGCTGTCTGATGTACTATAAAATGCTGATGACAACACGGACACAGGGAATGCATTACCTTGCTCGCTAGGCTCATTTTTCTTTACACCTTTATTTTTACTATTTTTGAACCAACAATCAACAGACTTGTGATTTGACCTTTTACAATAAACACAAATATTACTTTTTACCTTGTTTTTACAGTTCCTTTTTATGTGTCCTGTCTTGCCGCATTGGAAACACTTTCTGCTGGATCTGGATGCTAGTGCTGCTGACTCGTTACTGTCTTGCATGCAGGTCGTGGCACGCTGTTCCTCGATAAGTAGTCTTGCAGTTAGCTCCTCCATCGTGCGCTTCTCTGCTGGCACCGACTCCCATGCTGACACGAAGTGCTGATACTGAGAGGGAAGAGATGACGTAATTTTGGTTATAGCCATGCTCGTACTGACTTCTGCTTTGACGTTTTTCAGCTTGCATAACAGGCTCTCGAATCTGCCTAAAAATTCCGTGACTGTTTCTTTTTCTTCAAATTTCATTGAGAAAAATTTCTGTTGAAGAATGTGAACCGACAATTCTCCCCGTTGCTCGAATACTGTGTGTAGCTTGTTCCAAATTTCCTTCGACGTTTGGCAGCTCACAATTTGCGCAAGTACTTTTTCAGAAATGCGTGTGACCAAAATACTTTGAGCTTTGGCGTCCTTGTTCATCCATTTTTCGTATTCTTCTGCCTTACCATCTGAAGGAGGCTGGACTGTACCGTCCACGATGCTTAGAAGATCTGCCGCCCTTAAGATTATCTTGATTTTGTATGACCACGTGCACCAGTTTTCGACGCCTTCCAGTAGTTGTTGCTGGCCGACAAAACCAACTGCTGGCGTGTTTCCCAAGGATTCCATTGTATTATTGCTATACCGCAATGCTTAATATTCGTTCCTTGTTGAGATTGGACCTTTACCGGTCCGTCCGACGCGACGTTTTCCCGCGTGGAATTTTCCACTCGTCGTTGTCGTTTTAGCTGCTGATACCGCAGCGACCCCAAAATAATTCCTCTTGGAGATCTGACTCCTGTGAGCGGGATCTGGGCCCATAACCTTTTGGAGGAGGTTTAAGGATATCTATATTTGGGTTTTACTTAGACAATGAAACACCGCACGGTTGCAAGATGGACGACGACTTTTTATTCTCATAATTCAGTAACACAACTTGCATTGACAGTGGCGCCACGGCGCATAGCGGCTAATAGTGAAAACATTTGTTGCACAGATAAATAAGTATCATAGATATGCATTCATTTTAATAGAAAGCACTACTTTTCTGCCCTAAGGAGAATCGCTTTCAACTGACAGTTATCAAATTATTAAAAAAAACTATGGCTATTTTCACATTTTTACTGAACCATGTTCCAACATTTTATACAGCCACTAAATTACAGCGCGATTTAAAATAACATAAAGTTAACATAAGCTACTTTAATTTAATTTAGTTTTTACTATTTCTCTAAAATAATAACATAGATTTCGGCAAAATCTTTACTATTTTTTTTAATGATGAACATGTAAAATAGTGGCTGTATAGCTGGACGACTAGAGGACAAAAAACAAACAAAATAAGCGACAATCAGATCAACACTCATTTTTTCTTTAGCTAGTAACTTTATAAGTTCTTGTTTTTACTTTCTTCGTATTCGTAATGAAAAGTACACCGTTTACCTCGGGCAAATTACTTATTTAGTCCCTCGGACTATTAGCGCCCTCACTACGTTACGGGCGCCAAACCCTGTCTCTGGGCTAAATAAGTAACTTTCACCCCTTGGATAACAATATGTACCTAGGTACTATTTTATTTGTATTTTGTATCTTTTTGTCGTTCCTTTAAAATTAATCTTTTATTGATTTGGTGGATCATAATCCTTATCTAAACAGGTAATTATTTAGCTTCGGACAGTGTACTCGTAGGTGTAGGTCGAATAAGAAGGCATACAAACGTGCATTGAAAACTAGAGTTCTAGTTCTGGGTACTTAATTTAGTTATTCTCATCATATATTAGAGATTTTCATAAATAAAACTTGTAAATCGAATTTGTGTTTTTATTTGATGAAAATTGTAATTCATAAATTTTAACATTAAAATTATTTACAATGCCTTATTACAACACGAACGGGCGGTCAGCGGGCTGACATCTTAATATTTACAAAAGCAAATGGTGTTTATATATTCTGCAAATTATTTAATAACGAATAACAAAACTGTGACACTGTCTTATATTTCGGTGATAGCGCCAGGGTAGTTCGCGAAATTCAAATATTCTTATGTATTTTTTTAAAGTTTTTGTTCAGTATTAAACTGTACGTTGATGATCGCTAGATCTGCGAAATTTAATCTAGTATTTACTAAGGAACATTTTGATTTCTCTAGCTACCCTATATAACGCTTTCACTTACTTTCTAAAAAATATACCGCTACAGAATTAGGGTTGGTTCCTGTAGGTAGGAACACACTATAGTGAGGCATAAGTGGCAGGTACAAATCTATTCTTAATTATGTAACTACAAACCTACCAATTACTTAGCTTTAGCTCCTTCCCATAATAAAATTTTATTTCGAACGAACACAGTAACTATATAATTTCAATGAAGATTGTTAAGAGATTTTTTTACAATAATATTATTATACCTAGTTCATCATGCTTCATCAATACAATTTCTCTAAGTACGAGTACCTACCTACATAATGTTCAGTTTTTGTTCTTCATAAGTAATAATAAATAAATATATGCGTAAGAACTGCAACATGACGGATTTTACTATGAAAATATTAATTGAATACTTACCTAATTTAATATCTAATTATTTGCTTGATACAAAATATCAACTAAGTAATCAAAGCAAAAAAGTACCCAGCTTGTGACACGTCACGTCTCATTACCAATAATCTACGCTTCGTAGTCGTAGGCTTTGCCACTTTTGACATAACCTTCCAGTAATTTCAAACGTCACTATTGATCACCACATCGGTCTTGGAACCAGAATCGTTTTATAATGCATGTGACATTTGGCCTAACACCGAAGGATGCCCATAAAATGTCGACAGCATTTAAAACATGCAGCATATCTTGTTGCACCTTTGCCTCCATTGGTGTGTAGAGTCCATGAGGTTGAATGTCACAGTGTAAAGTCAACTACACCTGCGCAGTTAAAGAATATGTGCATACATATTCGGATGGATAATTGAATATACCTAGTTAAAACAGATCGGTGATCTTATTTAATTGTAGTTGAGCTCTTTGAGTGGCAAAAAAGCAGCTTGTGACGCGTGATCTCCATGGGTACTTGCATTAAAATTGAATATGTACTGTTTATTTAATTTTTCAGAATGAAGTTAAATTAATTCAATTATTTAGTCTGACGAGGAACGGGTGTGTAACGGTTGATATAATAACAAAAATTCTAACGTTCACTTGACCTAATTTCAGTTAATATACTTTTGTTTAATATAACGATCAGTAGAGATAATGAATTGTTGATAAAATTTGACTGGCCTGTTGGTCTAGTGGTTAGTGACCCTAACTGCTATGCCGGAGGTCGTGGGTTCGATTCCCACCCAGGACAAATGTTTGTGTGATGAGCACGATCATTTGTTCTGTGTCTGGGTGTAATTTATCTATAATATGTATGTATTTAGAAATATATAAGTATGTTTATCAGTTGTCTAGTACCCATAACACAAGCTCTGCTTAGCTTGGGACTAGATGGCGTTGTGTGATAGTTGTGGAATATTATTATTATTATTATATAATTTCATTTTATCTAATTTCTTATGATATAATAAACATTTCCTATAATGCACATTTGACATAATATTCATGTAGTATATTATTCATTTACTATAATATTCATAATCTCTAATAACTTTTAATATAATTTAGAAAATCTGATACGATTTTAAACGCCTGCTAGTATGGTTGGTTGAAATTATAAATCGTAACAAACCTGGGTTTTATTGCCTAGCCCATGAGTTGCTTCTAGAATCCAAAGTAAAATTGGGTAGCGTAGAATGTCTTTTTAATGGACAATCACCACAAAAAAAGTATTGAAAAGAAGAAGAAATAAGAAAAAGGAACGAATCGATAATATTCTTTAAAAAAAAAAAGGAATACACTGAAATTGAATTCCTTCGGGCTTTGGCCTCTAACTTAAAACTGAAATAAGATGTAATATTTATGTGATGCTATGTTAATTATGATTAAAAAAATATTGTACTGTTTTTTTTTTCTTCGCTTTATACCCTATACACCTACCACCCTCAACTATTGTAACCAGTAGAAATTGGATGCAATCTGGACTTTAGGGCACCCCGACTCGGACAGGTTAGGTTAGAAGGGGATGGCGGGGTCGTGTGAGCGAGCGAAGCGAGCGAATAGACCCCGCCATCCCCTTCGTGGTTATTTTTTTATAAACCATCCAGAAATAGGAGCCCCGCGAAGCGGGGCTCCGTCGACCAAGCCTACCCTCAACCATGCATTGAATATTTTAAGATTTGGTTAGGTGCCATTTGAGTTAGGTTAGAACTGTGACCATTAAACATGAAAATTAGGTAAAAAGAACATTAGGTCAAATGAATGTTATATATAAAGAATATTATACATATTGAAAATTATATCTTACGAAACATTAGGTCATATGAAATTAGGTTATATGATTTTATAGCATATGAAAATTATATTATATAAACGTTATTTCAAGTGAAATTAGAGCATTTGTTATTATATCATACATTACACACCCGACGAGGAACACCCAACGCACGCCAGGTAATTTGTGAATATCATTTCACAAATACCAGACGTGTTTGTGAAAAGATTGTCCAAGATGTAGTTGTAGTAGGTAGAAGTAAAGTAAGAATCTTGTTTTTTTTCAAACGTGGTTTTTCATCTAAGTTTTCGAGGGAAGTTTTAAAAGAAAATTGAAATTATGTTGGTCCCGGGGTTTTAAATATTCAAAAAGCTTAAGTTTTAAGACGGTCGTAGAGCCAACCAAATAAGTAACTAAGTAAGAGAATTTTACATGGGAATGTATAGTATTAGGTATCGAAATTTTAAATCATTACTGGTAGTAGGTACGTATATTAAATACGTATATTAATCCTATCTACATTACAATCAAAATCTTTACATATTGTAGGTATATTTTTCGTAATATTTTTCTATTTAGTTTGGTTTTCAGCACGATGGACAAAGAAGATTTAGAATTTGCATTCTACCTATGTCCTTTCCTTAAAGTTGATATTTTGTTCCCATATTTTATGAACATTTATCTTGTTCATAAAATACCTACTAGCCCTTCTACTATTTCTGGTCTTACAAAGCAGTTTACTTGGTTATGTGGATATTAACTATCCCTTGTTTGCCAAATATAACTAGTGGCTTTAATTTCATACAAGCCCACAAAAGCTTGTGAGCTTGTTTGAAATTAAAGCCACTGACATCATGGTAGTGGTAGGATATAGGGGCAAACCAAGCGGGGTGCCCCTATAACCTACCACTCTCGTTCTGTTTTTGAACGGGCTGCTTTATTTAAGGGCTTGCCGTATTGTTGATTCAATTAAAGGTATGCCAATGAAATTGTACCTACAAAGTTTATGCGCTGACTCTGCTTAAGGTCTCATTTACGGACATGCGGGGCGTCGCGGATGACGTCTCGCGGCGTTTCGGACGTTTTTTTCTGTTTACGGAAAGACGGCGCGTGCAGCGGCAGATATCATCGCACGCGCAAACACAAACATATGGCAATATACGATGTTGTTAATAGAGACGCGGGGCGGGATGCGTGGAGGTGCCCGCCGCGGCGCACGCGGCGTTCTAAATCAAACCGACTCATTTTAGGTATTGCTGTTACTCGTACAGGTAGTGATGCGGTAATGTATTTTTCATTACTCATACTCTGAAAGTAGGTCATAACATGCCTACGGAGCAGGTTGAAAGTACTACTTTTCAGCCCTAGGGAGAATCGCTTTCAACTGACAGGTGCCAAATTATTATAAAAAAACTCCATTTTCACATTTTTATTGAACCATGTTCCAACTTTTTATACAGACAGATACAGTGCGATTTCAAACTAAAATAACATAAAGTTCATCGTCATCATCAACAGCATAATAATTTTCCCACTGCTGGGACACAGGCCTCCTCTCTTGGAGAGGGAATGGGCTACTCGTATAATCTATCACGCTGGCCGAGAGCGGATTGGTAGATATGTCACATGTGATCGAATTTTTTGGTTCTAAGACATGCCGGTTTCCTCACGATGTTTTCCTTCACCGTTTTGAGAGCAGCGGTGATGAAATAAATTAGTTGGGGCCGCCACCACTGGGCCACCGCTGCTCTCAAATATAAAGTTCATAATTATGAATAAAATTATATTATGACTTTACTATAGTTTAGTTTAAACTATTTCACTTTACACTTTATTTTAATTTACAAAATTTTTGCTATTTTTTTTAATGATGAACATGAAAAGTGCTGGCTGTATAGCTGGACGACCGGAGGACAAAAAAAAACAAAATAAGCAGGAAAGCGACAACATTCGACCAACACAATTTTTTTCATTATTTAATAATTTATGTTCTTATTTTCCTCATAATCGTAATGAAAAGTACAGTGTTTACCGCGGGTAAATTACTAGTCCCTCGAACTATTAGCGCCCTCACTACGTTACGGGTGCCAAACCCCGTCTCGGGGCTAAATAAGTAATTTTCGCCCCTTGGACAACAATGTACTATTGTTGACTATCTAATAAAAAGTTGTAGTAGACATCCTTGTACTCGTATAAATATATATAACCATGAAATACATCATAAAGTCTTTCTACCTATAAAGAGTTTCATATTCCCCAAACTTCTCATGTTCCGATGCTGTAAATACTGGTCCAGTTCTTATATTAAACAGTTCAGTTTAACTTTTTTACTTAAAAAAAAAATTACATTTAGGTAATTTCCTTTTAAAAAGTTGATTATAGGTACCGTACTCCAGCGACAGTGACTAAGTCTGTGTTTTCCAAATAAAACTAAGTTTCGCCGCGAGCATTATAGCTTCATCGAGAATTACCGCTGCGTGCGCCGCTGCTTGCGACGCCGCGCTGCTGCTTGCGACGCCGCGCCGCGGGCTCCGCTTCCAATTAACGCGTACAAAATCACTCATACAACGCCATAAAATATGTTTGAATTGAATTTAGTGCGGGCCGCGCCTCCGCTCGCGACGCGCAGCGCCCCGCGTCTCCGTAAACAAGCCCTAAGCGTTGCAGTGTAGCGGCTAGCTTGGCTTACGAATTCCATTTTCAAGCCTAACCATTTTTCAAAAACAGTTTTGGTAATTAAATTTGTAATATTAGGTTTGCTACATGTAAAGGCTTCGTCTGTCCAGTTCAGCGCTTGATGCACAATGTTATTTAAGTAGGTACCTAGGTAGGTGCTTGTTTTCCTTACAGCGAGTGCATTATCTATTCATTCTTGTGTATAATGACATACGTTTCTCATAAATCTGTAATCTGTTGAGGTACCTACATAAATCGACCAAAATGCCACGCGCCAATCGTGTTCGATTTTGAACTAAAAAAAGCTTTTTATGAGACTTGAGGATCATTTTAAGCAGCCATTTTATTATGTACTGTGAACACGTGGAGTCGTGGATACTACTATACTATAGGTATACAACGGCAAAATAACATCATTGACAACTATCGTCAGTCGTTCTTCAAAAGCCACTATTGCCAAATTTCGTGCCACATCACGTGAAATGATAAAGATTTATTAATTATGTTTACAATTTTATTATTATATTTATAAACAATGACAAACTATCACTTTTAAATACAGAAGAGTTTCATTGTCATTTGTTATCTCACTAATGTCTTTTCATGCATCAAAATGTTGACAATCAATTCTTATACTCGTACATTATAATAAATTATTAAAAATAAGCTATACAGTGTATCTACAATTATACATTAATATTTATAAGACGCAAAAACCAGCAACGCAATGTGCTAGGGTTTTCATAGAGTTTGTTCACATATTCTATAATTTGCAAATTATTAGTTTTGAACACTTTCTAATTAAATAAGTTGCAAGAAAATTGTGTCTTAGCCTTACTAATTGGTTTCAAAACTTCTTAATTTAACAATTTGTACGTTTTTAATGTGGAGGTTTTATTACCTAATTTAAATTTAAATTGTGTTGTCAAATGTATATTTAAATCAGCTCAATATAAAAAAATAACTACTGCATTGAAATTAAAACTCTACCTTGCAATTGCTTAGGTATACAATTTTTATTAAGGTTTTAGGATTATCTATGGCAAAATCTACCTAATGCACAGTCAAATTATTTTCGGTTCTAGCTTCGTGTTAATTACTATTCAAACTGAGGTAAATCCTGAAGTGTCTATACCTATAACTTTATATAACTTTTGTTTATATAACTTTACGTACGTAAAGTTTACTGAAACGGGGTGCGAACCTACTTGCTGAAATCTGATTTGTTCACAAAATTGACCTCAGTTTGCGTAGAACTTTATGCATTCTACAGTTTAAAGTGAATAACACTCGTCCATGAAGACAATCTCAGATATTAACGAAGTCTCTACTCATATTATTGTTTTCATGGTACAGCATATATTGTACATACAACTTCCTATATGTTAATTAAAGTTCCTTATATTATACTTATAATTAAGCGGCTTATATTTAAGCCTAATCTCTCATATCCAGCGAAGCATACTATATTTGCTTTACAGCAGGACCTCAATAGGTTCAGTAATATTCATTAACAGAAATGACTAGAAAATGTAAATGAGATATATGATAGAAAAATAAACGTTCATAGATATTTATAATTATATTTTATTTATTTAAACATTAGGTGTAGAAACGTATTGTAAAAAACACTTAACAATACCAGGTGTTTCACGATTTGTAGGTATCTTACACAATCTTACTTTAAAACGAAATATAAACATGCTTTACTATATTTTTTTAAACGATAACAATAACAATTCATTAGAATAAGAGTGTTTGTTAAAATATTTCAGGAAAAACAAAAAAAATCTATATTCAAAGTCAACAGCTTATTTCATAGAACAATTTAGACTCGATAAATAAAATCAACATTTTATATTTTGGACATGGCCCAAATAATAAGAGATATAAATTAACAAGATATTTCAGAAACAAGCACCGAAGTATAGGAAATACAAGGGGTACATTTGCCGGGTGTATGGGTGTGACTATAAGCATAAATAACGGAGGGAAGCGAGCCTTAAAATAGGTAATAGTAAGTAGTCAGTTCCAAGTGTAAAAGATATATAAATAATACATGTTACAAAATATGATCAGCAATTTAAAAAGTCTGGCATGATTACAATATTCTTTCGACGCGTAATGTACAAAATCAAAGTAGTGCTTAACAATATAAATAAATAATACCTACCCATATCAAATGTATAACTTATTCGTGTATATATATGTAAAGGCAGCATAGAATATATAATATATTTTTAACAGGATAGCACAATATTTTAGATACGAGGTTGAATCTTATAAAGCGAATGATATGTAACTTTTATCTTACATTTTAAATCGTACCTATAAAAACGTAGCGAATTTAAAATAGTATCACTTTGTATCAATCCAAATATAAAGGGAATGGTCTCCATTGTTTCAAAGTTTATTGAACTTTAAAATACTGTTAACATAGGACAACAGTAATTATTAGGTACTTAACAGGTAAAAAGAGATCATTAGCAAAATATTATTTAATGAATATTATCTTTGTAAGCCGTGACTGATAGAAAAAAGTCTGCAGCTGATATTTGTACAATACTTCTTGTTGACTGAATTCAAGTTGGCTGTAATACTTAGCACGTCGTCAATGTGAGATACACTTACTTATAGGTACATAAGGCATCCAAGCTTTAATTTAATATACAATATGGACACCTCACGTATTCCAATAGAAATTGATCGATGCATTTAATTTTTACGCACAGCCCAAAGCGTTGTTATTGTTTATTTAATCGCAGGTACTCAGCTTTTGACCACCCGTTACATTGATTCAAAACAAAATTAAATTATGTCATTATAATAATACATAATTAATTCAATCAGGCATCTCTACATTTTTTCAATTACATAATTTGATTTCAAAGCACAGCCAAAACGCTTTTCTTATAATTTATTGTTTTATTAATAATTTAGATATAAAATCTATTTTTCAAAACAGTTGACTCCTTGGTCCACTTTTTAACAAGCAAAAGGCATAATATCAATGGTGTTCAATTAAATTTAAGGTGTTTTTTTATGAGATATACTACTCGATTATTGAAAACGAAAATAATTAACAGTTTATGATACCTATATCAATTTCTATCAATCATGTAAACTTGTACAAGTACATATTGTTGTGAATAAATAACGTACGTCCTACAGACGTACGGGAACTAAAGCGCATTGCGGTTTTGGACAAAGATTTAGTTTATTAATATATTATTCCTAAATAAAAACGGCTTCTAGCATTCGTGGACACTACGTAATATCTAGGGTGTGATGATAGAGGACAATATTTATCATTATAATGTTACAAATATGTTAACGTGGTGAATATCCTACTTACGCAACGAATAAGGTGACGGTATGGTCTCACAGCACAATATTCTCGATACCTATACTCATAACTCATGTATCTAGTTACAATATCTCATTTTTAGGTTAGTATACCTTACGTATTGATAGGTGTAATTTAATTTCATTATTATTTACAGCCGGCAATATATTCATCAATTTCTGTTTTAATCACTAATATTATATCAGGCAAAAATAATTCTTTGACATGTAGAAGGCATGTTCATGGTACAATATCAACACAACCGGTATACACACACTTGTACACCTCTTCTGGAATAGCGTGAACTCATTGGTATTATATATTTATATTAGAATTTAAAGATAATAATGACTTGAGCTTCATCTATGCATCTACAGCTATTTTTTACATTACTCCGAATTATATTATTTCGAAACTTAATCACTTTAGTTCAAATGATACGGCGATCATTGCCCTACGTCTCACCTTCACAAAGCAATAAGTAAATATTATTATAATTATCACAACATATTATATAAGTGTTTGTTTGGACAAACTAATAACTATGGTGATTATATTCTAATAATAAATATAAAAATTAATCATGTCTTTTGCTATCTTACTAGTAATAATAACTTAAAAGCAATAAAATACGCTAGGTCTGTCTTTAGGTTTGAAATAGATTTCTTTCTCCTGCGCGTCGAAGGAGCTCTCCGTATTATAAACTCCGCCGTTCGATATATCTAGACGATCTCTCTAAATTCATACAAAATCCGATGTAACCACGTTGATACAAGAATTTCCATACAATTACATAAGTTGATCCCTCTTTATCCTATCATAAGTTTTCGTGTATTCACAAGAAAGTAATTCTTACGCGTAGATATACATTAAAAACGTCGGCCAATGAACTTGTAGAAAACTATTTCAAAACCTGTAGAAAAATCGCACACATCTTTCAATATATTGACGATAAATCATGGAAAGCCGCGACGTTAGCTTTCTGCTTCAAGTCTCTTAAACTATAATTATCTTAACAGTACAATCACTATAAACGGGTAGGTATAATCACAATTCTCGACCGTCGACAATCATCAAATATGTATTACAATAGCGTGAGTAGCTTAATTTTATACATATTTGTGACGCAGTTAAAGAATAGTAGAAAAACACAGTTAATGTCCGTTCACACGAAGCGGCCAGCGACAGCGGTAAGTGAAGGCAGCATTAAGAGAACGCCTTGTAGTGAATGAAGAAGAAGATGAGAAACACGGCGTAGGCAGTGGGGAATGTGATCCGCGCGATCACGTCGATGGTCTTCGCCACGCGGATCGGGTGCGGCGGTTCTTTTTTGCGAACCTGGACGAAACATGGCTGAAAGAGATTATTATGCAAAATGAATGATGATACCGAAAGCCGCTACTGTGTATAACAGGCTAATGGAACTGTGGATCTGTGTCTTTGCTATTTACGTAACAACCCTACAGTAGATATAATTCCAATACTAAAGTTTTCTTGCATTCGCTGTGATGTACTGGCTATCTACGCATCAGCGTTAAAACAAAAAGTAGCGTATCCAACCCCTTTTTTCATGGCTGCAAAATGTTATTGAAGTGCTTTTACTATGTAATGTTGTACTAAAATAAATGGGAATATAGGGTCATACGCAAAATATTGGTAAGTTTATGTTAGCGTCTGATGGAGGGACAGTTACCTCCGAGACTCCGCCATTGTTGGCGGTGTGTGTACAGGCCCCTGGGCCAGTGCACGCGGTGCAAGACACGAGGTCGGCGCCGCCTGTCGACTCGCGCTTTTTGTCTCCCTGTAACACCAGTTGTTTGATTTCTTTTATTTTACTTGATCAAATATGAACACTGGCCTATTAGATAAAGACGTGCACATGACAGCCTATAATGCTTCCACTGCCGGTAGTCCAACCTTCTTCACCCCACAGGTGGATTCCATAGTGGAAAAACGTATGCCGTAAGTGGTTGACCACTGGGAATGTCAACGTCATGTGATTGGCACTGTGCATTTTGAATTGAGTAGAAAAATCAAATACACTACTTGCGCTGATCACGAGCAGTCGCACACAATTGTATCACAATGTCGAAAAATGTGTTTTGTTTTATTTCATCAATAGACAACAACTTACTAAAACTTACATTAATAAAATTAGTAAACTAACTACACACAATTATATGTATCATAGTTTCGAAAGAAAGTCACTCTGTTTGGTTAATACGTGAGAATATCAAGAAATTCAATACAATACAGTTCTACATGTTTAGAGCTACTCAAGATAGAAGTGACATAGCTAATAATGACAGTATACTCACAGGCTGGAGTGATCCGAAGCAGCGTTAGGAAAAAGAATGCGTTAGTTTTCATGATATCAGACTCAGAGATGATGATGCTGATGATGTGGGGCTAACTAGTGTCATTGTCGACGTCACTTACAGCGCCGCTACTCTCCGCTTGGGGCTCTTGACGTGCCCATTGGAGGAAAGCCATCGCCTCCTACGTAAATGTTCAACCAGTGGTTAGCTGAAGCATGACTTAGTATCATATCGCTAAAGCTGCAGAGTCAACTTAGTCTCAAGGTTCATACAAGCAAAGTGTTCGATGTAAAAGAAGTAACTATAAGCGTTCTATTGATTATCAAAAATACTTTTGAAGTTATTAAATCTGAGTAAATAAATTTAGAAGACCCTGATATAGAAGGGATTCCTAGTTTACTTTGATTAAATTGAAGTATCAACAATGTCGGAGTTTGTATGGGTATAAAGAGGAGGAAGTTACTAAAATTGGTGTGCATACATCTAAAGTGGACAATTCAGCATTAGGACTTAAAGAAAATGAAAATAAAATTAAACAACGACAGGAAAAAGAATCGGAATTAGTAAAAATTTAAGAAAATGGTTGGATGAAGGCCAATTCTACTGAAGCTTGTTAATAGGATTGCAGCATGCAACTTCGATAACTGTTTTGTGTTTGAAGATGATGACAAGAGCTCAGCATATTTCATTTTTACTTTAATAACGAAAACAACAATCAGAAATTTACAATGAATATACTATCTTACCTTCGTAAAAAATTAAAAAAAAAAAATTTCAGGAAGACTGATTTAGACTTTAAACTAAACTTACCTGCTTTATCCTAATTTTAGAAGCAATTATTGTTAGGCCAGTTTCTACAGCTGATCAGCCTTCCAGAAAAAGTAAAAGAGACATAGGCGAGCAAAGTCTGGATGGTGCCAATGAATGCGGCGAATGTTCTTACCAAGGGGCTGGCCAGTATAATGCCAATTCTGCTCAGAACTGCAGGCAGTCGCTGCGAACACATCACACACAGTTTGTTCACTCGTGACAGATGGTCTAACGAAGTGCAATCGTGAACATAGACTAGATTGTAGTGGCCACATTTATAATGGATAGTATGCACTTTGAAACAGATACGGTACCCATCAGTAACACTTCACAATAGTATGAATGAATCACACAATAAAAGTCAATATGCATCTTTGCAATGTTTTCTAATATATGTTAGATACACAATTTGAACTCAGAATTATGGAGTTTATTATGAAAAGCAGGTAATGAAGACTAAGAGACACGAACTTTACGTTATGATGTATGGCCACACAAATTAGTCTTATTGGTGAAGTGACGATTGCCAATGATACAAAAATATGTGATGAATTCTTGCTTATCCATAATATTTTGTAAATATATGAGTCAAATACATGCAAAGACGGTAAAAAGGTGAAGCATGCTGTAGGAAGAAGACAAACAACACGACATTGCCATGTTACGTATGAAATAAAGTACGTACTCGTTTACCAAGCCATGTCTTGTTGTTGTAAGATTGAAAGAAAACATTGCAAAGAGTAAAGATAGAAAAAAAAACAATATTCACGACGGAACTTATTTGTTGTGTTATTCTTTTAACTAATTTATGCCAGGGAGTCCAAAATAAATACAAAATGTTGTTTGCAATCAAAGACTTGGGAAACTTTTAAATTCCTTCGTGAACTAAGAAAATACTCCTAAAACCACCATAAAAACAATGTGCTTTTTTAACAATCTAATACCAATTGCTGGCTACAAGGACCACAGAAGGAAAGGGAGCGTTTAGTAGCGTAAACATGTAGTGAGTGTATGTACAGGGCTTTGGACATGTAAGTGGGTACCACTGAAAGTCTGAATAAAATGTTATATAAGAATTTATTTGTTTTGTAACTATACCCACGAAGCCTATCAATATACGCTAATAAACAGATTTTGAATTTTGTACAAATAATAAAACAAGAAAAACCACATCTGTAACACGCTTTACGAAATTTAATTTAGAAACAGAAATTTTAAACTTTGCAATAAAAATACACGTAAAATCTCTATTTGCTAAATAAATCGTCATCAAAGAAAATTTTGAAATTAAAAGATAAAAAGAAACACTGATTACGTTCTAGACACTGAAATTGAGGGAGTTATAAGAGAGTATTCACCTGTGTGACTGGATTTTCTCCGGGTCGGTACACAACATTGTGTAGGGGTCGTTTCCTTCCCACGTAGTTGACGCACACGAACTCTAGTAACGACGCATAGATAAAACACATGCACACGCCGTCCCACACGTTCATCGCTGTCAAGTTCGACACGACCGGTAATGTCGATCTGAATCCATTCGATGTAGTGAAAAAATTCAACATTGTTGTAACACCTGCGTAAAAAGCGAAGCAACATAAGAATCTTATCACATTAACACCAAACATTTAACATTTAAAAGATGACAATTACCTACAGCTAACAATATTAGTTGGTTAAAGAAAGCGTGTTCATGATACAGTTAGGTACTAGAACATTGAAAATGCAAATTTTGAAGCTCTATGAGAAACGTAGAAAGATCATGCGATTATCAGAGTACTAGTACATTTACATAGATCTACTTACGAATAGCCAATCTTATCAAGCAAGGCTTGTATTGCGTAAAATGATAAATTTTTTGGAAGACCCCGGTACTTACAGTAATTTTCTGTCAATTTCGTAACCGTGAACGAACTCATTTAAAAAAATCGAAATATTCACAATGTTATTAAACTTATTCAGAATTGAGCAAATAAAACAGTGGACCAACCTATCATTACTCTAGCAGGCACTGCATTCCATTCCAGCCAAAAAGTAATAAACGATGAAGTCACCAAAATGATCCCCGGAATGAAAACTGTGGTGAAGTAAAATGATCTATCCCTCGTGAAGATAAGATCCACTTTGAGGCAGCTGTAATTACCTAAAAATGTCAAGCATAATCTAAAAATAAACAAAAATAAAATTGGCAGGTGAGAATGAATCGTGGGCTGTATATATGAGTATTATTTACATAAAATAAGCGAAACCTGCAACAGATAGCGTGTTATATCAACAGCCGCAGCCAACATCTATGAAGAGTAAAATATATGCAGTACGCAAGACCGATAGCATTCCAGATATTTTGATACCAGCCACTGTTTTACCTATCATGGAACGGGCTGGTACTGCGTTCCACTCCAGCCAGAACGTGATGAACGAAGAGGTCACCAGAATTATTCCAGGGATAAATACTGTTGTAAAGTAGAACGCTCGGTCTCTAGTAAATATTAAGTCGACCTTTAGACAGCTGTAGTTACCTGTGGAGTGAATATCATTAGGTACAATTAGAGCATCGAAGCACGCGGAATGTTTGTCGTTTTGTTTCAAAATAAAAATAACCAGGATACAAAATTCCAAGTAACTCAATTCAGAGGCCTTGTTAAAATTAAAATACATATGAACAGCCAAAACATCATCTAATATACTAACTACGTTCTGTATGTATGAGTAATGCGTGTTGTGTTGTCGTGTCGTATCATGTTTATGAACATACATCGTAGCGTTATGACGTCCATTAAAAACGATACAGCGTACTATTTCAAACGCATGCTCTCACAGTCATGTATGGAAATTATACGAGTATGTGCATGCATGAAAACAATGAAGAAAGTGATGAGCTCTTAACTAAAACAACATGAATGCTTGGTGAGTATAACAAAGGTAGGTATCGTAAAGAGCAAACCTTCGACTTTCCATCATCACGGCCGATTTTACAACACTATACAACACTTTATTATTATAACACAATAACGCATTTACTCACACATAAGCAAAAAATATTTGAAATACGACGACACCGGACAGAACGGTGCCTCGTCCGGTGCAACTTAAGTACCTTGCTCCTCAAAGCGTCTCTGGCAAAGATTACATGTCATCTCTTCGTCTTCCTCGTAAAGTGAATTACCCTCAGCTGCTTGCAAAGACGTTAATAAATTCTTACACTCTACATTCTCAACAAACTAATGAATACATTTAGATGTAAGGAATAGCAAAATTTGTATTAATAACTGTACACTACAAAGTCACAATGTATATAAAGATTAATGATCACTGTATGATCAGACGGACAACCTACATAGATGAACATGCTGGTTAGCTAGTGTTACACCTAATGTATCGACGAAGTGTGATCGCATAACGTACACTATCAAGCTACTACTATATATATATTTTAAATAACACACAAAATAAATTAATTATGAAAATTAACCTTTTACATAAATCAAGACCAAGCTGAAAAGAGTTAATCAGAATTTCAATAAAATTACGCATCCTTTGACCATCTCTTGTGCAAAATATAATATGTGCTTTAACAAAATATCTAATTTTGGATACTAAGCTACCGTATAGGCCCAACAAAATATATGATTTAGAGGATATCTTTGTTTAATATATCGTTTTAGAAGCGATGTTGGTATGTTGTACGAGTATGTATGTAATATGTAAGTATGAAAAATCGTATATTTTACCTCTCCAACTGGCTTTGATAGGGCAGGGAATGGTTTGGTTCTGGATGAGGTACGCATTGAGCGTGGTGAGCGACGGCGACTTGCGCAGGGTGTCCTCGTCGTTCTTCCACACGTACGTGATCGCTGACTGCTCGTACGATACTGGCGAATACAAACACGGTTACAGCAAAGGCAAAGGAATTTGGGGAGTGACTATAAACGTGTTCTACTATTCAAGGAATTGAACATAACAGTGCGGACTTTGTAGGGAGAGATGCATAATAGGACCAAGTAACTTACTACTTTCTAAGGCAAATGAACACAATGGGTCATCAAAAGGAAAGATGTTGAGCCGTCCCTGACACGACAGGATGAGATGCCGCCGCATCAAATAGTTAATAGTACCATTGCGATAGATACGCAAAGCAAAATGCATTGGTATTATCGGGTCCTGAAAAATAAGCATAGTTAGAATATCATCTGGTGTAAAATGTAATCAAAATAAAGCATTTGCACTATAAAAATACGCTCCTATCCTAAATACTCCTACATGGTGTTCTCAAATATTACTTATCACCAAAACCACCGGACCAAATGTTACGATGAAACTACGAAAATCAACTCCAAACTTCTAGATTGCATTTTAAAAACCAGAAAGAAATCGAGGCGAGCATGAAGTGTCAGCTATAAAAATCTGTATGTACAAATAATGGTCCTTTTAGATCATGAAGCATTGTATGTAGTTATAAATACCCATGAGTGCTGGGAAAACTCCTTCAGAAGAAAGCATGGTGGAAATAATTATGTATAAAATTAGATGAAAATATAATTTTGTAATCTGTATCTTCAGATAAGTAATCAATCATGTAAGTAATCTAGGTAAAGTTCGATACGGACCTTGAAGTCGCCGTGCATAATGAAGTACGTATCCGGCAACCAGATATCTTCGTGATGATGGATGGCGTTGAGGAAGTCGTAATGAGACTGGTTGGAGTACCGTAGGCGAGGGTCGTACCACTGCTGCTGAAGTAAGAACTCCACTTCGTATTTCTGAAAGTGACCAAGTTAGAAAAAAAAAAATTAAACAAGAGGAAAGAAGAAAGAAAGACAGGAAGAAATAAAGTTAGTTGTCTAAACACTTACAAGACTAGATTCGTCCGGAGAGGCTAAGCTAAGAAGTAGTACGCTTACATTTACGGTGAGGACACCTGAAAGAAACACAATTGATGATATTCATGAATTTGTTACACCTTAATTCATACAAGACACAACAACGATATACACTTAAAGTACATGCTTCTAACAATTGTGCTGGAGTTCAGTAGGGCTCTACCTCTACCTATCTTAACTTAACTAGCAGTTTTCTTTTTATTTCGCTTTGTGAGATACATAACCTTTCTTATTATTAAGGTTTCGATTATGAGTCATTTTGTGAACGAAACAAGTAGGATGTAGTAGAAATAATGATTGGTAAGAAGGTATAATAAAATTAAACAGCGAAAATCAATCGTAGGCTACACATGTTGCAATAATAACGAAAATTGTAAATAAGAAGTTGGCAGATCCGAATTCTATTGGAAAATAAGTATGAATTTACGACAGATAGAATTCATAATTCGTGTTTGATGTTTGTGAAAAGAGAAAATCATTTTAGGCAAAAAGCATGGCGTAAAAAGAAAACTCGTTATTCAATGTTGAGTGACTGAACCATTAAACACAGTGTTGTTATTTATGAGGTAGACGTTAATGGCTAATGTAGCTTACCGACGACTAGAAAATAATCAATTGAAATAAATTCAATAAAAAAAGTGTGTGTGTTCTAATCTAATACATCAATGTTATCAGGTGCATACTGGTAGAAATAATACGTGACTCATATACAAATACATAAGTATAAAATTATTCTAAAGCATAGGATCAGGTAGGTATCTACAGTTGCGTGAGGTAAGAGAAAGATTGAAGTTGCGTGCAAGGAATTAATTACAAAGTTATAGTAGCTACGATCCAGGTACATGTGGAAGGATTTCTCTTTTCATAAACATGAACACAACGCACCACGGTTGTGCGAGCGCGGCCGCAGAGACGGGAGCCCCACATTATTTTGTGCCAGAGAGTCGTTGGGCGAGGTTAGACCACAACAGAATTCTGGATCTGCAATTTACATCAATTTTCAATGACCGACTTGGCCCTTTCATTCATACGCAACATCAAGTTTTTAAATTATATCATATCAATGATGCTATGAAATGTAATGATATAATTTGTTAACTTGGTTATATTTGATATTATGTAAGTTCGGTTAAAAATTAACATTTACCATCAACTGGTGGCAGCAGTCTTTTGTCATAGCGGGAGTTTTTCAGAAGGTTGTCCAGTATCTCTTTGTCTGACTTCCCCGCTGCGAATCTGCAGAATAGTGAAAAGTCTTTCATGTAATAACTGCAAAGCAATTATGCATTTCTAAAGAACCTTTTAAATCATCAAAATAATGGCCTGAAAGCGAATACTACAGAAGATTTATGCCGTAACATATATCATGGCAAATTAAGCGTGTGGGAACGCACAGCAGTACGCTTAGTATTGATTTTAGATTAACACTTATTACCTTGCTGCTACAAAAGCCGTTCAATAAGCTAATAAACAGAGCAATGACACGGTCTAATAATAAATTCCGTAGTTTTAATAGTGAGTTGTTAATAATTGGAACTGGCAATTGTATTGAGTCATCATTTCGAAATACAACCATTACCCAACTACGTATTAAAGAAAATTTCAATCAACAATGTTTACTGAAGTTTGTGAAGTTCGGTAACATTGAACCACAAGTGAATCATATCGAAACACACTTCAAAGCTAACTTTTGGTAAGTATGTGCGGAAACAAAAGCTTTGTGAGATGCTAGGAGCTGTTTACTCGTGCGAAACTGATTTGGAAGTTACCCTAAAGTTAAACAGAGGCCTGTATGCAATCTTAATAATCACATCAGCAGAGAGTAAGCAACTAAAGCAAGTTGTGTTTACACTATTCAAGGGAAAGTGATAATGTAGACGGGATAATAAACATACTGGGGGTAAAACCCTCGCCACAGACAATTTGTTTTGCATGGTGCCGCAGGGCGTATAAATGGAGCGAGGAACTTCACGCTTGGGTGACGTGGGCCGGCTGGCGTGTTAAATACGCTTCGTCGCCTGCGCTCGCCGTGTGTCCTTCCACGCTCTACTCATTACCATCTAAATCTATCGTTACTATAAATCCACAGAAAGCTGCTTTGTCGGTATGAAATTTTGAAAAAGTTTTTAATTAAAACCAATGAATTAATTTGACTGAACAAAAACTGTTCTATTTTTTGGTGGATGGTAATAGAAAAAAAAGTTAAATTCATGATTCACTGGCCATTGTTACAACTTGAATGACATAAACGATGGTTTCAGAAAACAGTTGAACTGTTGTCACTTGTCTTGTAGACATGCCTACTTACAGTGATTGGTTATTGATATTCTGGACCACCAATTGCAACACAGCTCACGAGAGATTTGACAGCAGATGTATTGGCTTTCAGGGACTAGTGTAAAAATAGGTTATAAGGGGTACAAAATAAAAGTGTTTTTCGCTTACATGTCTGATGTGAGAGCTGATGCTCGGCTGAGCATGAGGAAGAAGGCCACAGCGCGTGCCACGACGCATGACCAACCCATATTAGGACATCTGGAAATATTATAGAAAAATGGGTATACTTTTTATAGCAAAACTTTTAATGTCTGAATTTTATTTTGCATAGCAGTGGATGGCAGAAACGTCATTTCGACGAAAATCATTTGGCGTACACCTGCGCACACTTATTTATCATAAATTCAAAACGCATAATTTTGTAAGTCAGAATCATCTTTGAGCATAAACTTCTTTTCCAGAATCATTTAAAAGTAGAACCATCATATTGCCGAAAGTTCACAATCAGAATCTTTTTTTTTATCTTTTGGCATACATTTCATTTCCAGGCGCGGGTTTAAGCCACTTGGTCCTTAGCTTGCGGGCCGTCTCGCCCCTCCGTGGGCTTAAATTACACTCTCGGGGTAGGGCAGAAGAGACTACGTGGAGTCGGTTTTGCAGCGATTCGTTTCTGTCACTAACTTTTGTAGCACAAGGTTTGACTTTAAATTTTAAATTAGGTCAAAAATATTGTAATAGAATTCGCAATATACCGTATAAAATTATTCCAAATGAAATTCAACCATCTTCACAGTGATCTTCCATGTGAAATTCTACCAAATAAAATTCTGCCATCATAACATTCGGCCAAACGATAATTCTATTAAATAATTATTTTGCCTTAAACACATTCGTTCAAAGAAGAATAGGCCAAATTTCGGAGTAATTTGTTTTAAACAAATTACTCGTACATATAAACTACTGAATGAAATGGAATCGTGATTAACACATAGATCCAAGCTCCCAAGTATCATAAACTATATTATTTTTGTAATACACACTACTTTGGAGGAGTTAAAGTACGTATTCGTACGTATTCATGAAATAGAGTGATGCTTTGCTCAAACGCGCGGTGTGAACATTACGTAAAAAACAATCCGTCGATATAAATCATCATTCTCTTGCTATTATCCCAATCCATTTTGGGTCGGCGCATCATGTCTTCTTCTTCCATACTTCTCTTTTTCTCTTCATCTCATGAGACACCTCTTTTCTTACCATATCATTCTTAACACAGTCCATTCATCACTTCTTTGGTCTTCCTCTACTCTTATACCCATCCACATTCATATTCAAAACCTTCTTCACGACTTTTTCCTTATTCCTCCGCATCAGATGCCCACACCACGACAACCGATTTCTACACAACGTTTCAGTCACCGGCGCCACTTTCAGACTTCCTTTTATGTACTAATTTCTTATTTTATCCTTTCGTGTAACACCACACACCAAGCATCTTAACTCAGCCACATGTATTTAATGCCTTTCATTCATCCCTTTTCTGGCCCAACATTCTGATTCATACAAGATAGCAGGTCTAAGCAGTGTTTTATAAACCTTCCCCTTATGCAGGAGTCGCAGATTGTTCCCGTGACCTGCCGCCTTTTCATCCATCCCGTGTTAATTCTGTGCTTAATCCGTAGATATAAATAAATTCTTGGAATTATGAAAATATTGTCTATATGATAGATCCTCACTGCAATACTGTATTTGTCTGTATTCTTTTGTGTAGTGTGCAGTGAATAAAATCTATTCTTACACAATTTTAGTAAAATTAAATCATTTTTTGTACAATAATTTACGACGTCTATATATTTTTTGTGGGCAAAGTTATGCCGTGTGTAATTGCTATTTGTAGATCTTCTATCGATCTCTTACTTCTCCTAACTTAGTCTGTACCATGCACGTACATTTATTATTAATTAGCTTTTGCCCGATGGTTCGCCTGCGTAAAAATGACGATTTTCTTCATTATAAAGGAAAATGCAAAATTTCAGACTCTAGGTCCAAGGGTTTGAGCTAGACGTTGATGTTAAGTTTGGTCTCATTGTGCATGGTCCGACATTCACTAGGCTGTATTTTTTTTTACGCGGGAGAAGGTTCGGGCAAAAGCTAGTTAATAATAAATGTACGTGGATGGTACAAACGATAGAAGATCTACACAAAACTTTGCCAACAAAAAATATATGTAGGCGTGATAAATTGTTGTATAAAAAAATATTTTATTTTACTAAAATTAAAAAATTAAAGAATATATTTTGTTCTGTAACGACAGTGGTAAAAAATAAACAGGAACTGATTTGTAACTTTATTCGGGCAGAGTTTCCCCTTACAACTTTTATAACCGAGTGCGACAAGACCTTAAAACTGAGCTTGCAGGGCATTATAATAGCCTTTTCCCCACCTGAGGCGTCTGGTAGTTATGGCGGTGGCTTGGCTTGACTGTGATTGGCTTGCCAGAGTGGCTTGGCTATGGTTGCCTGTGATTGGCTGGCTAGAGTGGCTTGGCTACGGTTGGCTAGACTGGCTTGGCTGTGGTTGGCTAGAGTGGCTTGACTATGGTTGGCTGTGAGTGGGCTGTTGTAACAATTCACTGCACACTACACAAAAGATTACAGACAAATACAGTATCCCAGTGAGGATCTGTCGCAGTAACGAGCATCGCGGTTTTGTAGCATCGTGTTAGCATTCATCGATATTTTGTGCGTCAAGATTCCGAATTCTACTCGCTAATATACACACATAATCGCCCTTTTTTTTTTTTAGTTGCGTTACGTTTCCCCACACTAGGAATTTCTCCTGTATCGTGGATGCGTTCACAAATATTTAAACTCACATACACAAATACCCAGACCCGAAACAACTATCTGTAGGTCATACATGTATTTGTTCCGTGCGGGAATCGAACCCGCGACACGCAGCGCAGCAGTCCGTTGCTTGAGCCACTGCGCCAACCGTGCCGTCTGACTGTCAGCAATGACTTTAACGTGTCAATCATATCCCTGGCAGATAGTATGTACATATACCTATTTTATAGATAAATTTGATTAGATGAACTGGGTTATGTTTATGAATGATTGGACGTGGCGGTCAGTGGGTGAAACCTGTTTTGACATTGTCGGATCACGACAATTTTCGAATTCTGTTTTCAGTCTTAACAGTGGGGCATAAATATTAAAATCGAGTTTTATTTTCCAAAATTAGTTCAAAAACAATCGTGCAAAGACCATACTGGATGCAATACCCTTTTGGGCTCATTTTGTCGATTTTCATAAATACATAGTTGCTCCCTTTTGGGCCATTTCAAAATTATTACAGCCTCGTCTTATATTTAAATGGTTAAGATTAACCCTCTTTTACTTAAAATTGTACCTACAGTTGTAAGCACTCAAATTAACCCATTTTACAAAGCTAGGATTATTAAGGCTAATGGCGTGTTTTTGTTGCACGTTCCAACCGTTTCTAAAATTAACCGGTATTATTTTACTTATTATACTTAAAAGGAAGTCGTAATATACGTACATAATTATTATTCTTTTGAAAAGAAAGGAAGAAAGTCCTCAGCGGTGTAAAGCGGATTACTGAAGGTTAATAAAATATAAGTTGAAATATCCGTGTAAGGGAAATAGTTTCTGGCTGCGGGATGTTGTAAGAGATACCGGGCTAAGAAGGAACATGGGTGGTTTTTAGTCAGTAGAAGCCTGACACTCCCTTTCAATCTGCCCAAGAGCGGAAGGGGTCATTCGATGATATACCACCCGCAATAAAATGGGGAATAGTTTCTTAGAATTTTCCTATAATCTAAATGAAATGGATTGACATTGAGGGACTCTACTTCATCCTTTCAGATGGGTTTACAAACAATAAACATTTTTGGAACTAAATTTCTTATCGCATGTCATCGTTCTGATTTCTTTCGGGGCTGTATTGCTAGACCGAAAAATGTAGAAAATTAAAACTTTTAATCGATTCAGCTTACCGTCAGTTATGTGTAAAGGTATACATTTTTTTATTTTATTTTAACGTTTTAATACCCTTTTTAGGGTTCCGTAGCCGAATGGCAAAAAACCCTTACAGATTCGTCATATCTGTCTGTCATCATCATGTCGTCACATACGGACGGACATCTACATCTACATCTACCTGTCTAGTCTTAAGACTAGACAGTTGAAGCTTAGTAGGTAGATGTATCCTGTAAACCACTTTACGATTTTTATACAAAAATAAAAGATTAATGGGGGTTGCCCCATACACGGAACTGAAACTTAAAAAAACTTTTTTTCACCAAACCTATTCGTGTGGGGTGGGGTATCTTTAGATAGGTCTTTAGAAACGACGTTGAGGTTTCTAAGGTATTTAAATGATAGACACCTCCAAAGTGGTAAAATGTGTCCCCCCCCCTCTAACTTTTAAAATAAAAGAGTGAAAAATCTTTAAAAAAATTATGCTGTGGATCGCAATAAAAACTTCCAACCAAAATTGGTTTGAACGATATATAGTAAATAGATTTAGAGAAATAGCACATTTCAAAAGCCGCAAATATAACTTTGTCATTCATACAAACAATATGAAAAACAAACTTATCACAAAATATGTTTTTATGTTGTTGCTTAACAAGAAATAATACAAATTAAAGGGGAAGCCCCCTTTAGTCCTAGTACGATGGTACGGAACCCTTCATGTGCAAGTCCGACTTGCACTTGGTCAGTTTTTTTATGAATATTAATAATCGTTTTTGCGAACTCTATTTCAACCGTGTGTTCATAAGACCCTTGGGCCCACTCTATTTTTTTGTTTGTAAGTATTTTGATTGTAATAAAGTACTTTACGGGGTCGGATTGGACCCATTAATTACGAGTACATTGCAAACTATGCGCACATTATCTCAATGGAAGTCCATTCGATAAGTTCACAACGCTGCAATAACAGTAATTTACCACTGGCATAGTTGGCAAGTTCGCGAGCAAATATCCGTTTTGTACTTATTTTATTTACATACTTAATTTGCAAATAAAATGTATCAAAGTAGGGCCATGCGCGGTGTATTGTTGTTGGCGTGTTGCAAGGCCTCCCCAACACAATACTATATATTTTTAGGGTTCCGTACCCAAAGAGTGCACGTTTGGGCAGGTGTCGTGGGTTCGATCCCCGTACGCAACAAATATTTGTATGACCTACAGGTTCCGTGTTCTTTTTGTGTATGTGAGTTTGTTAACGCACCCACGAAGCAGGAGAAATTCTTAGGAACGTACTGGGTGTATCTTTTGAACCGTAATAGACTATCGACACTATATAAATAAATAATTAAAATAATTATGACTGGCCTGTTGGTCTAGTGGTTAGTGACCCTAACTGCTATGCCGGAGGTCGTGGGTTCGATTCCCACCCAGGACAAATGTTTGTGTGATGAGCACGATCATTTGTTCTGTGTCTGGGTGTAATTTATCTATAATATGTATGTATTAAGAAATATATAAGTATGTTCATCAGTTGTCTAGTACCCATAACACAAGCTCTGCTTAGCTTGGGACTAGATGGCGTTGTGTGATAGTTGTGGAATATTATTATTATTATTAATTAAAAAAGATTTAGTTAAAATTAGAGACCAATGTGCCCCCATCCGGACAAGGAACGTATTTTTTACGGAATCGTTTGAGTACTACCTACTGAGAGTCGCACTTGGCGGGTTTTTTTCACTTTTCCACCGCTTGTAAGCGCAGAGAACACATGACCTACTTCCAAATATTGTATTATGGTTATGCTTATGACGTCAATAAGAGTCGGCACGCGAATCATTGGCGCGACAACGCCTACCTACACCTATATTGTATTAACTGTACGTGCAGTTTCATGACAACCTTTTTAATAAAATATTGTGGTTACATTTTCATGTTTTTTGGTAATTGGATTTTTTCATTTTCACATTCGGTTTGATGAGTTTTGTTTTGTGTTTTTTTATTTGGTGTAATTTTTGTCTCTGAATATTAATACCAATTTGTCACAAAGAAAAAATATTTATGTGAACTAAAATTGACAAATATTTTTATAGTACTGTATCTGGTGTCATCATCATCTACCCTGGCCCTGAGTCAGTATCCAGTTTTAGGGGATGGATGAGCAAATACCGACTTTCTCCAAAGATTTACAAAAGAAAGCCGATATCATCAGCATACTTTTCGTAGCTCGGAGGACTGTCCGCATCTATTGCATGGTCACCCATCCATGGACAAACCTTGGCAAGCACTAGTTATCCTTTAAGTTCGACCCGTGCAGCTATTACTATTCAGCCACGAGCTACCAAACAAAATATGTATTCCTACTCAAACAAATTAAACAATCGAGAAAAAAAAAACAGTTACAAAAGGTTTATCACCCCGATACTACTGACGTATGAAGTTGGGAACGCGGTGTCTGGGGAAATATCGAAATTTATGACTCGGGGCCTATTTTATGCTCGTTCCCTTTTCAAACTTGGCCAGATGCCGGCAACATTTTCTTTGTGATTGTGTCTGTGCTGCCCAATGGTCAAACTTATTTTTATTTTCCGAAATATAGGTTCTGAGAAGTAATATATTTTATTTGACTTCTCTGCTATGTTATTTTGAAAATATCATAATGCACGGCTTCGATCTCATTCATTTTCTCCAGAGATAGTGTTGGAGCGAAGCTCTTTGTAGAGTTCATCAATAAAATGGTATTCGCTTAAGCACATCTGTTAGATATTTTCTTCGGAATTGGATTCTGTTCATAACCTACAAATGGAAGAATATTTATGGTACCTAGACGAAAGATTATTATACAGATTCGATGCAATACAATATTTGTGAACAAAGTAAGATGATTGTTAGGTAGACGTCTAGCATTTGGTTCACTCAATTCTTATTTAGTAAATGCTATTAGGAATAAACTTTTATCCATGGCACCGCATTCACGGGTGTCTGAAATTTTCCCGCGGGTACCTGTTATTACGAGTACAATTTAAAATATTCTAGTAATAACAGTCATATTATGATGCTCATACGACAGTGCTCCAGACATACTGACAATTTTGTATAGTATTCGTCTAGCATCATGTCTCGTCATGGAATCTTCGTATGCCCGTATGCCGCCACATCTGTTCAGTAAATGCGCTAAGGTAACAGGACAGAGTTACTTTCGCATTTAAAATATAAGTAACTAGCGGACGTCACGCGGTTTCACCCGTGTAGTTCCCGTTTCCGTCGGATAGTGTAGCTTCCCAACAGTGAAAGAATTTATCAAATGAGTCCAGTACTTTTTAAGTTCATTCGTTACATACAAAAATACAAATCTTTTCTTTATATTATTATATATAATAGTTTATAAGTGACCGCCTATTTCGGCCACAGCGACTACCAGTCTTTGGTGTTCTGATGTTTCATGTGCCCTCAGTCAAGTGACCAGCCTTAGGTTTTCATTAGGCTAAAGTTTTATGAATGTAAACTTAGAAGTCATGAATACCTTTCTGCTGACTGCAGAGCTTTGTCGGCATGTGGAGAGATGGATCAACCCGCCCGCGTACCCCGCGCCCGCCACAACATGTCCGCTGAATATCTGCAACAAACAAATTAAAGTTAAAAAAAGGTTTATCAATCAACATTGAACACGTATACAAAGTTTCATTTCCAGGCTCTTAGCCGTTGAGGAGTTCTTTAGTGAGGAGGCGATCCTGGAAGCGGGATCAAGTTATGTTTATCATAAAAATGTTCACTGAAATTCAGTTGCAAGATTTGACCAATGTATGTAACTAGCTAACAAGGCAAGTTGATTATAAGCTTATATAATAATTAATAAAAAAAGAAATGAAATGAGAAAACATTGAAAACTCGACACTTATTCGCGACTAATCAGGAAAACTTAAACGTAATTTTTCTAAGAGCTAGAGGTCAGTAATTCATATGAGAGCAGTGGTGATGTAGTGATACAAATGCTCTCTCTTAAGAGCTGCAATAAATACTAACGCTTAATAGTGTGTATTACCTCAACACACATCTCACTGTAATTTTCTATCAGTATATATTTCTAGAAACATAAGCTACCGATTTGGCAACAGACACAAAGAGAAACAGAATCACGATTCCAATAACATCAGCGACTTTATTAATGACCACCTGTGTAATTTATTTGCAATACAATTGCCTATTTCTCCCATAGCAGCATTATTTCTCCACCCCAAACGCGAAGATAATACGAAAAATGTGAGAAAAATTTTAGGTTCACCCAAGAAAGCTGAACTAATATACGCCTTTAGATTTATATAGATAAATCGTGATCGAAAAATAGCGATAGGCTCCCACTTATTATGTCGGAACAATAAATTGGAACAAAATGTTACCAGTGCGACTAGAAAGCTTTTAATTTATTCTATCAACTTATGTAACATTACACCTATTGATTCGGGAGGGCCCGAGCTAGAATTTGATACTTTACGTTATGGAGGAGTGATAATTCCCATTATGTTAAACTGCTCCTTAAGTCTCACTACAATTTGTTTCCACTCGTAACATTTAATGCGATGTCGTACCACCGTGAGATGGCGCCACATGCGACCTTGCGGTCCTGACAACGAAAAACTAAGTTACATTACGAAAATTAAAACGGCCATTATCAGTTATTTATATTCACTTCTATTTCCGAGCTAATTTAAATGCGAATTATGTCCGAGGGCTCTGTCGGTTCTTTGTGAAACTTGTTACAAGGTTCTTGAGAACGGTCCGCATTGTAGCAAGAATAATGGCTGACATAAAAATATATTCTCATTCAGAGCGACAATATTGCAAAATGTTTGGGCTTCAACCTCTGGTGAACATAAGTTGGAATATTATGGTTTTTAATTTAGATCTTAATTTGGTGTGCCCTCAAAAATATCGAGGGTTGCCGCATTTTCCACTCTTCTATTTGCCGACAGCATAAAACCCTTTTTTCATTGGCGCCCTCTCTCGTTTAATTAAGTCAACAACTGGCAGCCATTTTAATAATTCTCCCGGTGTTTTGGTTTTATAAAACGTTACCCCGAAATAAAAATATATTCGAGGTATCAGACACAAGTAACTGGCAAACAAAAACGCGTTTTTGCCACCATTAGCAGTTCATTGACGAAACTCAATGTTTTTTGTTTTTGGAAATAAAAAAGGGAAATTGACATCGGACCTCATTCATTTGTTTACTTTTGATTTATGCATTTGTTCTTTATTGTACCCCTGTTCCCAATGACTCACACTCACACTGTTACACGATGCAGTGTGACTCGTCAGGAGTATCAGTAACACTGTGACTGGTTGGGATTCTTATTCGTAATTTTTAACGAGTCGAGAGTGTGACTCGTTGGGAAAAATAATTCTTAATTAGGGTGGTTAGTAAGTAAAATGGTTCGGTCAATTTGGTCTGTACAAAGTTAGGGCCGCAGGTATATGACAGATAACTGTACTAAAGTATCCCTCAGTGTCTGGGTGTTCGGTCACACTATGTCAACATCTTTTATACATTAACCTATGACTGCAGGAAGGATGTTTTATTGTCCTTCCATGTAGTTATTATAAACTATTTTCTATCATGGACATGTGCATTCTTCTCATTTTGACATATGGATTCCAGACTTGGTCTTTGACAAACATTCAAAAGTCCAAGCTCAAGGTTTGCCAACGTGCAATGGAGTGTAGTATCCTAGGCGTTAAACTAATTGACCGTATACGCAACACCACAGTGCGCTCCAAAACACAAATCAATGACGTTGCTCAAAAAACCGCTAAGCTGAAGTGGGACTGGGCTGGCCATGTCTGTCGTATGCCCAACGAGCTGTAAGCCAAAACAACCCCTGGAACCTTTGGAACCATGACAGAGCCAGAAGGCGACGCGGTGAACAGCGTAGGAGATGGCGGGACGAGCTGGAGAGAACCAACGACCAGTGGTCCACATTCGCCCTGGATCACAAAGAAATCATGGGGAGACCTTTGCCCAGCAGTGGGATGACGCAAGCTAACAGTAATAGTATCTACAACTTGCGTGTGAAACAACATTACGTCTCTATTATAAATGAGAAAAATCCTAACTTGAACAATAAAAGAAAAGGAGTCTGACTTAAGCTAGCATTAACCGCGAGACAGGCCCGGGGTTATCAGGACTAAGGTCTAAAGAAGGTTGGGAATCATTGCATTTACAAAATGCTGTCATTTTTCCCTAAATCCGTGGCGTGGTGTCACATTATGCTAATTTCTGTCTCGTTCGTAAATTCCGTGGAAGAGACTAAATCACCTTCTTAGGAGAATAATCTTTTTATAAATTATTTTTTATGTAAAAAAATGCTATGTTCCGAATTGGATGTTTCCTCTTATTTATATAAACGTTCTTTAATTTGAGTTGGGTTTTTATTTTAGGTTATTTATTTATTCTTCTTAGGGAATAGATTTTGTTTTAATAAAATTAATGTCATGGTAGCGGTGAAAAGAAGAATGGCATAAAGATTAAGTACTCTATACGTAGCTCAGAAACAGTCGGTCATATATGCTAAACGGAGTGAGCGAGTCCTGGAGGGTAAGCTTGAGGGACGCTTCCTGTTATATGAACCGACAGAGGGCGGCAAGGTGTTGCATTCAGTTTTGGAGTGACCTATGCCCAGCAACGGAGTGTCATAGACCGAGTTGATTAACATTGTGCATATCACGTATATTATAACACATATTACACATATATTAGTTTATATTAGTTACATTTATATTTATAACAGAGGACACTTTTCTCAACTTTGTTGGAGTAGACTTCCAGCCTGACCGGATACAGCTAAACACCAGTATTTTACATAAAACCACTGCATTTAACATGCAATTATGTAACTATATACGTAAAGATATAGGGTAATACAGGGTGCAAGTTAATTACCCGGGTATTACGTTTGACCCTATTCCACGCAGTTAATACGTACGAGAAATGTAAAATAGAGTTGTTCCATGTTTCCAAGTTTTGAATTAATTAACGACATTACTCGATTCACTGGGTTTACATACATATCTACTTGTGAAAGTAGGCACCTAGTCGTACAAATTCGTTGAACTTTACACTGAAGTTTGAACGACATAAATATGTATTCGCACGAAAATACTTAAGTATTCCATGTTCGGTTGGCAAATGATCATTTAAACTTATTTAATCTAGGTGTTAATTTAAATTAATATTACTCTAGCTAAATGTAAGATACAGTGAGTACATAATTAGACATAACAAAATCCCTCCAAAATAAGTGGTACAAATCTAAAATAGAATGCAATTTTTCATAATTATGAATATCAATAGACAGATCCCTGTTTCTATTTATATCCTGTACAAAATTAGCCGTTGTCCGTCATAGGTGTAAATGAAGGGTATTGTTTCGAGGCTTATCTGTGGCCGTAACCATTAAGCCTCGTATCCACTAGGCAACATTTGGCGCGCGACACGTGAATCTCAACATGTACGGCAACGCTGCACAACAGCGCGCGACGTTGCCAGCTGCCGCGCAACATGACGCGCGGCTTGTTGTTTGTTTTAGTGCATCGTTAGTTGAGCATCAATTCAAATCAACACAAGTTCCTCTGGCGACATGTTGTCGACGACTGAGAATGTGTGGACAGACAACGTTGTTAAACAAATGTTCCGCGTCAACATTCAACAAGTTGCGAAACATGTTGAGCAACATGTCGCGCGTCAAATGTTGCCTAGTGGATACGAGGCTTTAACTTAATTATGAGTGGGACAGGCCTCGTAGCCCGTAGCAGGTATAGCGCCTACGCGGCTACGCTGCTACGAGATTAGAATATTTCGTAGCTATTATAATGTGAATACAGAGACGTTTACTATGTAAAATTCTGACTTAAACAAATGAGTCAAAGTTTTAATCGTTGTGTAAATGGATCTGTAAATTAGGGTTCCAGTGTTACTGGATGTCTTTAATCAGCTTTTTCATAATTATAATTTAATTTAATGTCAGATAACATGATACATAAAGGTTAGTAACAATTGGAAATTATAAACTATGTTAGGAGGCCCTAATAATCGGTTGATCATTATAAAAATCATATTTGTGGTTCCAAATAGAAATAGTTACATATTAATTGTGTTGTCTTTATTTATTTTTAATGGACTGACATAATCTTTTTTGTCATTTTAAAACCCTTGTTGACAATTAGGGAACCCCAATAAAAGCCGCGAAAGAATAATTGCTGTTTCTGAGTAATTAGTCAAATTGTTAAGAACAATAAATCACTCCGCCCGTTATCGACTGGTAACGTTTATTCTTCACTTTTTTACCAATTTTCTGAATGGCGAAACATTTTACGTTTTTTCCCAGAACATGGGTTCAATTATCGCAATTTGTTTTTCAAGTTTAAACAGTTAATTTTTATTTTGTTTCGACTGTTTTTAAACATTGGTTATTATAATTTACGTATTTTTTTAATGTCATACAATTGCAAATTGGTCTTGTATGGACAGTTCTTTAGGGATTTGCAACATATATTCTATTATTCCAAGATCCATCGAATGTCAATTGCTTAGCTCAGTTAGACTCAATCGTCAATTTTGACAGGATTCCTACAAAAATCTTCGATTGTGGGTGTCAATTTATAAAAAAAAACTATGGAAAATGTGTCTATATATATCTAATGAGCGAATTTATGACGCTTCGAGCTAGACTTGAGCTTAGTCAGTGAATCAAATCATTTATTACTTCGCAAACTTGGGTAATAAGCATAATCATAATATAGACCTCCATATTTTACCGTCACACGGGCATGCAAATAATTGGATTACAGTTTTAGTAATTTAAAATAAGTGGCATGTCAAATGAAATAAAAAATGTCACTAAAATTACATACAATAAAATAAAAAATAATTTAAATTAAAAAATGTCAACGTAAAAATGGACAAAATAAAAAATACTATCAATAATGTCAAACGGTATAAAAATGATGACAACTAGAACAACAATAATGTCAATCATAGTGAAGGTGACTAAGAGCGTCTTTAATAACCGTAACAAAATGGCTTTAGTAACCGTCAAAATATGTTCTGCACACCTAAAATATAGAATGACATTTATCATTTCAATACCCAAATACATCTCCATTCCTATTTATATCCCGTACAAAATTAGCCCCTATAGAGTCCGTCATAGGTGCAAACGAAGAGATTGTTTCGCGGCTTATGTGTGGCTGTAACCGTTAGCATAATATTATGAGCGGGATAGGCCTCGTAGCCCGTAGCAGGTGTGGCGCCTACGCGGCTACGCTGCTACGAGGTTAGAATACATCGTAGCAATTAATGCATTTGTGTATGAATGTGTAGCGAGAAATGTTTTTCGTGTGAAATTTTCATTGTTGTCGTTCGGCAAGTTTTTTAGGGACCTGCAACAAAAACACTCTTATTTCAAAACCGACCACGTCTTACGTCAATTTCTCAGCTAAATCACGCAAATATAGAAGAATAAAGAAGATAAAAGATAGTACAATATAGAACTCAAGATAGTTACTCAGTCGTCATGACAACGGTTCAAAACGCCTATCAAATCTTTACCCGGCCTGCGGGGCTATTGTGTATCTTTTAAATGACAGTGGCTAACCTATAGTGCCTATCAATTACTGTCAAATGGTTCCATTTTGTACTAAACCATAACCAATTATTGTGTATCTTTTAAATGACAGTGGCTAACCTATAGTGCCTATCAATTACTGTCAAATGGTTCCATTTTGTACTAAACCATAACCAATTATTGTGTATCTTTTAAATGACAGTGGCTAACCTATAGTGCCTATCAATTACTGTCAAATGGTTCCATTTTGTAATAAACCATAACCAATTAATGTGTATCTTTTAAATGACAGTGGCTAACCTATAGTGCCTATCAATTACTGTCAAATGGTTCCATTTTGTACTAAACCATAACCAATTTGACAGTTAATCCATAGACAATATGATAGCCACTGTCATTTAAAAGATACACAATAGCCCTGCTGGTAATCGAATATATAGAAACTTACGCTAAACAATAGCATTTGTGACTGCCAGACTACCAAAACTAAATCTACCATTATACACTAGCTTACGAGTGACTAAAACAGAAACATAAAATTGTTCTTAAAATGAAAAATGACATCCGTACACCGAACCGTACGATCCGGGACTCGGACCGGGTCAAAGGCTCACGTTGTGAGATGCCTCCGGTTCACTTCAGGGCCGTTCCACTTGCATCATCCCATAATCCCAGCCCGCATCGCTTATGTCCGTTTCCGGACACCGGGATTTAGGTTCCGTGTTACTTGTAAAGCTTTTATTGTCGTGTGTGTGAGTTTGGGCGTGTGTGCGTATTGTATTAGTGATGTGAAAGTGTGTGTTAATTGTGCATTATGACGGTTAGTCTTAGCTAAATGGGTGGATGTGTTTTGACGCTTGAAAGGGTGCCGGTTTAGCTCTGAGGTTACAGTACTGGTGGCCGCGGGTTGTACACTAGTTATCGCGGCCTCAACATAGAGGGCTAAGAAGGAACATGGGTGGTTTTTAGTCAGTAGAAGTCTGACACTCCCTTTCGCTCTGCCCAAGAGCGGGAGGGATATTTGATGATTTTCCACCCGCCAAAAAAAAAAGGTTACAGTACTGGTGAATATTTGGTGTTTTAATATAGCTAGGTAACTCAAATTTCGAGGTGAAACTACTAAATTGACTGGACTAGAGTTTACTACGAGTATATCTATAGCAGTTGCATGCGTACCTATCTATACTAATACTAATAATCAAATTATTATGATGAGAAAAGATTTGTATTTTTGTATGTAACGAATAAACTTAATAACCCCCGTTTTGGGCTTTGCCGCAGTCGGGTAAAAACTACTGGACCGATTTGAAAAAAAAAATCTCCGTTCGGAAGCTACACTATCCCCGGGTGACACAGGCTGCACAGGCAGGTGACACAGGCCGCGTGACGTCCGCAAGTTGTTCATAAAAGACCTACCTAGTGATTAGGAAATAGTGGCTGGAGGTGTAGAAGGGTGATCAATACGTAACGATCTATTCTCATACTTACCTTATATATAAAAAAAACGATAGAGCCGTTTCGGAGGACTACGGCCACAAACAACGAGATTTTTATATACTAGACTAGCTTTTGCCCGCGGCTTCGCCCGCGTGGATTTCGAAAAATATTCTAACAAACTTTCATCCCCTATTTAACTCCCTTAGGAGTTGAATTTCGAAACAGTATATACTGAAAATCTTCCTCGAGAACCACTCTATCCATTGGTGAAAACAGCATGAAATGGTGCAGTAGTTTTTGAGTTTATCGCGAACAGACAGACGGACAGACAGACTTTGTTTATAATATGTAGTGATGACTAAGCTTCTACTGTTTCCCTTGCGTGTCTTTAAATAGTTTGTGACGTATCTGACATAAATTATACTGATCTTATCAATCTTCAGTATTCATACAGCAATTTATGAAATTACGTTATCTGCGTTAATATGATGATTTATTCTATCACCAATTTCCACCCCGTAATTGTGTAAAATTAACTCGGATTCAGTAAGTTATTGTGTTGGATAACAAGCTCTGAAATCTCCCCAATCAACACAATACATTCAAAGCAATAAGCATAAACCAGACAAAACAAAATACAATACAATAAAATAACTTACATTTATTTACGGCACCAATTATAGGCACGATTCGTTGCATACCGTTCAATGGACCGTGATTTTATTAACTTTTTCAATATAGCCCATATTATATTCAAAATCAATAGGATGCCAATATAACCCTAAAAAGGTCGGGGTATATTGTTATTACACAAGGTTATGAAAACCCTTCTGCACCTGTGGTGAAAATATGACTCACTGATGCATAAAAGAGTCGCGTGCTCGAAAATGTGGGATTAAAATATAAAACTCAGTTCTTTTTTTAAAGTTTGTTGTTTAAATAGATCTACTATAATGATTACAGGCGGCACGACATTTTACTGTTGTTTAGTACTGCAAGAAGTAATAAACATTACCTTCCTTTTATGTTCTATATGACTGTAACAGGTTAAACAGTTATAAAATATTTTGACTGTACCTTGACACAATTCAGTGGTACTTTTAGTTATTGTAAGCTTCCTAACAGCCCCTAATACAGATAATACAATTGTAAAAAAACTGGTGTAAATCTCAACGCTGCACAGGAAGGTTCCACTTCAAGTTAACGCGTTGATGGAGGTGACTGCTGAAATGGCAAGTATACAAGGGAGCGTACAGAAACACGTGACACGACGATAATATTGCCGCGAATCTCTCGCTCGTGGAGACGGCCCTGTACAAAGGTTTTCGATATTGGAAATCGCGTTACTGAACTCAGAAGGAGTTGGGCAGGACACCTAGCAAGGCGCAGTGATGTCAGGTGGACTAAGGCTGTTACCGAATAGCATCCAACAGTTGGTTAAAAATAAGAGTCTTCTAGTGGCGAGATGGGTGGACGACAAAGTATGACAGGGTATAAACCTGGATGAGGCTGGCACAGGACCGTAGAGATTAGCACAAAAAAAGGTCTATCACCCAGCAGTATGTAAATTCAGACTGTGATGATGATGAAAGAAGAAGACAGGCTACGACGACCCCAAATAAATTAGGATAAGGGCAGGAGAATGGTTGTACGGGGCCGCGGGTTGTACACTAGTTATCGCGGCCTCAACATAGAGGGCTAAGAAGGAACATGGGTGGTTTTTAGTCAGAAGAAGTCTGACACTCCCTTTCGCTTTGCAGAGCGGGGGTCATTCGATGATTTTCCACACCCCAAAAAAAAAAAGGGCAAGACAATAGGAATGTTTACTGACTTTAAGAAATATGTTTCTAATTAGTATGTCTGATAGATCATCGAAAAATATTGGATACGTATTTTTTGTTTTATCAACTCTATAAATTTTACGAAGAAAAAACGCGTCAAAGATTTGAGTGGGGGGTTGCGACGTCACTGACCACTAAAGAATGTCATACTAATGTCGCAGAGAATGACGTCACACGAGTTTTCAAAGCATTGTATCGTCTTCATTGTTTGTTTACGTGAAAAAAGAAAAAATACGTGTCCAATATTTTTTGGAAATCTATGTGACGAATTAGTTTTTTTTGTTAACTAGCCTATTGATGATGATGTTAAGTTAACGCATCGATGTCCTTTACTCCGTGTATACAGTACGAAAAGATTTTCTTTATCTCATATTCTAAACAGCGGGCGGTAACAATACCTACATCATAAAAGATACAATCTTCTTTCCAATGAAGAAATATATCGTATGGTCAGCTCGTCCGATACTGGAGAACAAATAAATATCCGTTGTTATTTCTCTGTGACATGTCAGTATTTTTATTGATCTATATTTTCTTTATTAGGAGGAGTGTGGCGTCGCGTAACGTTATTAAAAACCTGAGATTTTTGTGAGTCATAAAATATGATCGCCTTCGTTATTTGAAGTGTCTTGTATGTAATGTATGTATTTATTTAGATTCATTTATCTCTTATTCTCTTATTATCTATTTCGAAGCAAGAGCGATTTAAACCTACTTATGAACTTTTTTATTTCTTTGGTCTATATTTATGCTTTTATTAATATTAACACTGGTCAAAGAAACCAAATGAAATGTTATATTTGTTTTATTGTGCTACATGTAGGCCTGAAGTTATAATATTTGTTTATTTTAAGTACAAAAAATACGCGTTTCGTGGGTCGAGTTGCGTACGTACGATACAATACAATGTTTTATTTACTCAAGTTATGCTCGTTTCGTGCAGATGTTATATTAACTAAAGTTGACATACATTACGCCAAGCTGTTACATCAATTAAAGAGAAAAGAGGGTAAAATGACATTAGAAGTACGCACACTGATTAATTACTGCTATAAATCTGCTTCTTCTAAAAAGTTAAATAAAACGTTAAGTTATTTCCTAGATTTTTCTAACAAAACCCCTCTGATACGTACTTTTACATGATCTAAAATTACAGGAATATAATAAATAAATAAATAAAATAAATAATATTCCACAACTATCACACAACGCCATCTAGTCCCAAGCTAAGCAGAGCTTGTGTTATGGGTACTAGACAACTGATAAACATACTTATATATTTCTAAATACATACATATTATAGATAAATTACACCCAGACACAGAACAAATGATCGTGCTCATCACACAAACATTTGTCCTGGGTGGGAATCGAACCCACGACCTCCGGCCTAGCAGTCAGGGTCACTAACCACTAGACCAACAGGCCAGTCAAATATTAATAATATTAATATTTTATCAAGTTTTCACAAGAAATCTCGTAAAATTGTATGCAATTGTTTTGAGTTGAAAAATAATAAATGGCGAAGGTATTCATTTTGTTTGCACATTCCCTGTGACTTAAAATTGATGTGAAACATTCATTAAGTAGATGTTCAGTGTTTTTAAATGGTTTTTCTTTCGGGAAAATTAAAATTTATTCTCACTTTATAACTGCGTTGATGCGTTAATCTGTGGTTCGTAACATTTTCCGACCACCACTTTTATGTTCATAAATAACTATTAATTTACATAAAAGTGCTGGTCTGAAATTAACAGACGACTTTACGGGCTGATGTAACAGATCATTGGTGAATTATATTTGTGCTTAAATTACGACAATGACCATAGGCGAAGGTAAAAAATGTAAATTATGAAAATCTTTCCATTTTCATATTCATGCGACGAACAGTTCTAATATTTTTTTTTGTGCAAACATTTCATAGCAATATGAAATATCTGCATCATGGATTGGACATTGAAGAATGAGAGTAATAATGTTACGTTAACCTTAACGCGACGCAGGCGCCGCCGCCGCGCCGCTTTTTTAAGCGGCAAAAGTGTAGTTGTAACTGTCATATTAAATTATTTTCGTAATGAAATTCATGTCAAATATTTTTTTCATAGTGAAAGTTATTTAGTATGAAACGTATAATCACTCACTTGACGATTGTCGATCACTAAATCGCCATCGTGTATTTCATTATATTCTTACGAAATAAAACTAACCTTTTTACACAACAGTACGAGGCATGAAGACAGCACGTAACTAAAAGGCACATACCTACATAAATAAGTACTTGTTTATTGTGGCGTGTGCTTAAGATGGCTGGTGGTTGATGCCCTAAGTGCTCTTAATGTTCGCGCCATGAATTCGTGCTGCGTAAACTTTGTTATTAGCGCCGCCAAGCAGGCAATTACGACCTCCTTCTACTGAAGCGTCTGCTATTTGTGGGATGAGGATGGGGACATTTACCCTGTTTGAGTTTTAAATGACATCCCAAATGAAATATGTATTACATGACAATTGTCCCAAGTGCCTTTAAGATTTTGGTCAAACTGTTAGGTTACCTGACACGAAAACATGTTTATACCTTTTCGGGTGTCCAGTTACTGAAAGGGTGGTTTCAAATTGGGAGACTATTAATGCATAATTTTATTAAAAGGCCGCTGTTTACGTTTGAAACACTATTCAATTTGTGTGTGTGATCTCTGAAAGTGAAAGTTATTACAATCAAGTTCATCTGCACTGGTTTTCAAACACGTAATGACCAAGCTTGTTATTTGACTCTAAATTATTGCCAGAAACAAAGTATCGACAATGCAGTATTGTACATCCAATTACTTAGCAATGATTACGTACCTACTAGTTTTAATTAATTTGCCAGCAACTAGGCCGAAAGTTGAAAGTCAAGCCGCGCCTAAATACATACAATTCGCCTCCCAGCTACCGAGAACTTCAAACTTCGAACCCTTTCATTCCAATTTCAAAGGGCCCTTTCTTATCAAGGGTTAAAATTTTATGTGAAGCTCAACAAGGAACCTAGTTGATTGTTGTCGATTATTTTGATTAACTTTGGTTTACAGAAATGCAGTATAGCGGTACCAACTTGTTTTCATTTTCCTTATTTCAAGTTATGCCATAACAGAACATTACATTTTGACTGTAATTCTTGAAGGTTTAGGCAGTGGTGTAGTACACCGTATGGTAATCACATCGCCAGTCGTGTTTAAATCCCAGACCATACTTTTAATATTTCACTAAAATCCTTTGCGTATTAATTCTATTGTTTTTGGTAATTATCTGACTCTTGATTTGTCTTAAACTGTTTTGGCGTAAAACATATCATTAAAAAAATTGTGTAGTTTTTTTCCAATCAGAAGTTTGACCTAATTTGAGCGATTACTGGTAGATATTTTGGCGTACCTAATAATAACGTAGTCTATACTTTGAACATAGATAAACACACAAGACATTTTAATAAGGACATGAACAACAGTTGCCGTCTTCTCCTGCGAGACGTGAGGAGCTCTATTTTTGGTGCAGTGTGACAGTGTCTGCATAATATCTATGAATAATGGAAGTGGTTGGACTTCGTACGTACAGTCAGTGACCAGCATTATCTGACCCCTCGTACTAGGAAAAAGAGGATAACTGCCATGGCGTGAGAAGAGGGATCAGATAATGCTGGGCACTGTCCGTAGGTACATCACGTTTATAAGAAAAACTTGCAGAATACTTTAGCTAGAGTAAAAATGTCGGAACCTATGTTTCGTAAAATGAAATGCACTGGCGTCTACGTTACATCGAACTGCGATGTGATAAAAATCAATGACTCTATTCACTCCGTTACTTTAATACATTTCAGTTTATTAATTTTAACATAAAAAATATATATATATATTTCTGTAATCATTTTGACAGCATTCTATTTAGTTTGCATGTAGTTGTAGTGCTCAAAAGATGAAGTTTTCAGCTTGCCTCAAATACCTACCCAAAAATTGGTGCCAGCTCTTGGACTATCAAGCGCGCGCAGTAGTACGTAGTACATTATATCTCAATGTGGTTATATTAATTATATCTTAATACGAATAATAGACGTACAAATTTTTACCATTGAGTTTGTATATGAATATCCTATTTATTGCAGTGTACGCGGCACCAATTTTGTTAAATAACTCGAGACCCTTTATAGTACTTTTTTAATATTATGAACAATAATGAACATTTTACGAACAAATTTTTCGCATTAACCCCAATTCAAAATGCGACTGTGGCGCGGCCAGGAAGTATCACGCACTTTAATGAACTTTTTATAAGCTGTTTTTTTTCAAATATGGTATTTGCGTTCTTTCAACGGAGGAGCTCGTGGCTTAAGAATAACTTGCCACAATGGTTGTCGCCAACCGTGCTTGTCTAGTTTGGTCTGTGGTTGGGTGACCCATTAAAAACCGAGTTACCTCCGTGCCTCGGAAAGCACGTTAAGCTGTTAGACCCTGCTACACAGATCTTTGGCAGGCGTTAGAGGTAGTTAGCGGCCTGAAAGTCTGACAACCAGTCCATTCAAAGGATACTCACTGGGTTGTGGAGGCCAGAGAGGCAGCCGCAGTTAGAGGCAGCCTTGTAAATACTGATATTCCGCTGCATCTGGTTAGACTTGAAGCCGATTCAAAAATAGTTGGGAAAAGGCTACGTAGATGATGTTTTGGTTCTTTCAACACACCTTCTGTGAGAAGGTATCGAGTTTTCGTGCTGAATAACTATGCTAGCTGTACTCTATGTGAGCCATTTTTCTTTACAAAGTAAAAAAGAAACGTAGACAGCTTAAGTACTACTAATAAATATCGTCCAGCCACGTTAGTAAGTAACGCTGGCCGCTGTAATGTGAGTCAAGTAAAGTGGACCTCCTGGAGATAACGAGGTTTATCGTTCACCCTCCGCTTCACACCACTAGTCTTTCATCTAGGTATGTAGTTTAGATTTGATGGAAAAATGTTATGGTTTCATAAGGGGAACGGATTCTGATTCGAAGGAATGAGGAAAAATGTCTTCTGGAAAGATTTGAGTATGAATGTTGATAGCTATAAGAGTAGAGGAAGACCAATGAAATGATGGGCGGACTATGTCACGGATGTAATAGCTAAAAAGGAGGTGTTTGTTAAGATTATGAGAAACTGAAGTATGGAAGAAGAATACGTGTGGCGTCGACCTCAGGAAAATTGGGGCAAGGAATAGAGTATGATGATGAAGGGTGTGGGAAATCATCAAATAACTCCTCCCGCTCTTGGGCAGAGCGAAAGGGAGTGTCAGACTTCTACTGACTAAAAACCTCCCATGTTCCTTCTTAGCTCTTTATGTCGAGGCCGCGGTATATCTTAACACATCCCGCAGCCCCGATTGGATTATGAAGGTGACAGATCAATATTGTGAGATTAATATTGGTGTAAGTGTAGATTGATTTCTCTACCCCGTTTTCTGTCGCCTTCGAGTTACTTTTTTTTTCTTTGAAACCAGTGTTTTATTTGTGGTATAACGATTGTGATCAAAGAGTCAACGCCCACATCTGATTTTTTATGCAATATTGTAATTAAAGTTAGGTAGGTAATTGTCCGGATGGAAATAAATCAAGAATAATGTAATAAATTCAGTTCAATAGTCCCGGCGCAGTGAATTACTTCAGGGTAATGGTTAATTGCCAAAGTTTCATGAAGAATGTTCTTTCATTTAGCTTTGTTCACAATTTCCTTTTAAATTCGACGTTAGGAGGGATAAGGCTTAAAATAATAAATTATGTAAAACATTAAATTACTTTAAATCCTCCTGGGCCAAGTTGTTTTAAAAGGAAAAGTGAAAAAAAAATGTTTCGTGAAAGAAGAGTAATTCCTCCACTGACAGGTTATTTGATAGTCAAATATTGTTTCACCTGCTGAAAATAGGGCAAACTGGTTGGCCCAATTTTTTAAAGCTTACTATGCTTTTCGTAAAATGATTTTATACTTCTTGTATTTTTTTTAAAGGTGCTTCCAATTTAATTCATTCACTTGGTCGCTTCATTGATTTAATTACTAGCCTTAAGGTCAATCGCATCATAACTCCCAAAACGCGTTTATTTCTAAGCATGTTAAGGGTGCAATCTCATTTACATGCGAAGCATTTAACATTTTCTTGCATGTCTTTCCCATTCTATCACTAGAAGTGCACTTCGATAAAGTGAGACTTTAATTTGCATGTTCAAGTGCTTTCGATGTGAATGGATTCGGATGCTTGTGACCGAAATTCTCGCTCCACTTAATAACGGAATGAGATAGAGAAACCCAAAAACGTGGATCCGTGCGTGTAGATGTGATTTAATAATATTCGGGTTTTGTCATCTGTGAACGACTAAATGAAACCAAACCATATTTAAAACACGCTTAACGCAATTAATGATTTGGAGTGCCAATAGGTAAGCTAAGTAACCTATGCCAATTACATTTTAACTAGGCGGCAATCCACCGTTAAATCAAAAACGTAGGCGGAAGATGTCAATCGTGTAATTCTGGCTTACTTGCCTTCCAACGCGTAAAAACGCGATTAAACGATTAATTCAGGTGAATGGGCAAAGGTAGCTGCCTACACGCCGTATAATTGGACTTATTGGATCCCCAATGAACGAACTCGTATAGTAGGTATTATAGACAACCCAGTCGATCAAATTACCCTCTCGATTTGGATGATATTGACCTTAACAAAATTGAACCACTTAGTAGTAATCGCTTTTGAAGCATTTCACATATCTACAGGGACTTTTAACAGGATCGACATAAACTTTTCGGTAGCTTTTGTCAGTGTGACACGTTTTTGACTTTTCTATCATCGGTTTTGCTGTTCGGATGTCGCTGTATCTATTCCCTACAAGATCAATGTGCTGAACAAGATCAAATAAACTTCACGACCAATTTTAAAATCTGCGGTACTCAGAGATATTTAATGATTACGTAAAGATTTGACTTACTTTTGTATGACAAAACTGTCAAAACCTTTACTAAGTGATGGGTCAAGTAATCATTAAAGCTCTCTGAGTGCGGCAGAATTTGTCATTTACGTATACTGGTGCTGCATAAACACTGATGACGTAAAGTAAAAAATGTAACAAATGTGCAATTAAATGTATAATGACAAAAAAACAAAAAGTTAGAAAGCGATCGCTGTTTAAAGTTAAAGCAAATAATAAAACTGTCAGAATACAAACCCAATCCTCTTATGTAATCCCGGGATATTCACAGTTGTTTCCGGGATAATCCCGGGATTTAGCATGACGTAAAAAGAGCAATAACGAAACGCGGCCGAGTGCAACACTCTTAGCTCGGGCGGACTTTATACGTCAAAGCTAGATGCTAGTTTTCTGTGGCGCTGTGTCTTTTACTTTCAAAACGAAGAACAAAAGTAATAAACGAGGACTGGCTACTTAGGGAAGGAAACGAAATGAATAAAGTTATTCCGTTGTTACTATCTTTATTAAAAACTTTACGGTTAATAATAAAGTGCTTCATGATTCTTTTGGTGATTGTCCTGATTAAAAACCAATGCGGCCATCTTGTTTTTCAATACAATTTCCATAGACAATTTCACAACTGTTTACCGTCGCGCCTCACGTCAATGTCATTTAACCGCTAAAAGAACCATGCAACACTGTTACATATTTTGAAAGTGTCAAAAAATATAGCAGCAGGCGAAAACAATACTGTACTGAATTTTACATTGAAATAGTTTACAATTCGCAACCATACAATCTGTGACCATAACTCTCTGCCATACGCCATACAACACTGACAGCTCTTTACTTAAAGTAACTGTGCACTATTCTTGAATAAACGACTGTCAAAGTTCAAAACGTTCAGCGGGTCTAAAATAGCCGCTTTATCAGAATCCACGCAGAATCTTAGTATGAATCACGTTAAAATTTCAAATTCTTAAAATGGACTATAAAGTCTATAAAGTCAATTTTAAGAATTCAAATTCTTAAAATGGACTATAAAGTCAATTTTAAGAATTTTAAATTTTTAACATGATTCATATTACGATTCTGCTAAAGCGGCCATTTTAGACACCCTGGACAAATTCTGGACGCGGTATCTGTCCGGAAACTTTCCCAAACGGTATGATTGAACCGCTATACCTGGCTGAAAAGAAATGTCTAGACATTCCTTTACGTTTCTCGACAATAGACAATCGTCTTCTCAATACGGCTTGCAGTAAACATCGGCCATAGTAATAAAATGCACTCAGGTACTCGGTATCCAATTCAATCTAACTTACAGTGGTGCTTGAACTTACTGGTTTTCCTACCTACATATAGGTACATAAACAAGGTTGACATACATTGAGGATATAAAAAAACGAAACAGCGCACGTTAGAGTGGTTTTGGGATAATTAAATCTCGTTTAAAAGGGACAGTATTTTTTCAGAGAACCCGAGTTATTGTTGTAGTCGTTTTTCTGTTTTCTTTGTGTGAAAACATTACCCGTATAAAGCGGTGAAACCACACTGACAAAACAAAGTTATAAGATAGGCTAATAGGCTGTTTGGACCTCCGAAAAGACTAAGGTCAAGACCCATGACTGTTACTTAACACGAACTTTCACTTAGCATTATTTCTGTCACTGTCTCACTACTATAAAATTACAATACTCAGATGGAGACATGTCTAAGCCTGTTCGGACAGGCAGCGAAAAAGTAACGTTCACAGATCACGGCCCAGAAACTTTTGATCGGCTTAACGGGGATAAAATATTGTTTACGAACAAAGTTCGGAGCAACAGCTAATATAAAACAAACGCACAGAGCGTTTGTTTTATAACAAGTTTGTTGAACACGACTGTTACTAAATTCAATAAATAACTCGATCGCGCCGCGGACGAAATTACTTTGATTCGTGACTCGGGGTGCTATTTTACTTTCTTGAAATTGAAAATAGAGGAATTGCCAGCTATTATGTGCCTACTTATTTGATTTAGGACAAAAGTTTTTATATATTTATAGCCACCTACAGGCTTTATTATAACAAGCACTGTAAATGCTAATCTTTCGGTTTTACAACTGTTATTGGTTTCTAAGGCCAGCCAAGGTCCTAGAAGACCTGCTATTTGGTTTTTACTGTTACAAAAACGTGATGAGATGGCGATAAACCTTATCTATACTAATATCGATACCTATGGGCTCAAATGGCGTATAGTACAAATCATAGGTTTTCAGGAGAACAAAAAACAAAAAAAAATCGGTAAACTGAAAATCCTGAAATGAAGATCCTTATAATTTGTCTTTTAAAGTGCAACTTTTTTTGTGAACTTTTTCTATAATGCTGGTAACTATTCTGTCCGATTACTGACGCACTAATTCATTCTGTAATTTACAGGAACAGCCTATCAGAAGACTACAAGCGCCAAGTGGAAAGGCTGTTAGGCATTATAGATGAACATCTAGCAGATGAAATCTTCAGTAAATGTGTGGTCACAATAGGAGAACCTGCATTAGGAGGTCAAAGCCCACAGCAGTAGTTGCCTAGCCCCAGTAGCGGGTTGCCTTAACCGGAAAAGTCTGAAGGCTTACGCAATAACCAGCGAGACTACCCCAAAACAAGGCACGATGTCAATAGTGGTGTCAAGTAGTCAAGACTTGGGAAAGACCTTTAAACTATAATAAAGATAGTTATATTTTTTAAAAATTGAAACAATTTAACAAAATAATTTATATAGTTGAACAAAATGAAAAACGTAAAAAACTAATTAAAAATCCTATTTGAGCCATTTTCGACTTCTACGCAGACGAAGTCGCGGGCAAAAGCTAGTTAATACATATTATAAAACAAAGTTTTCCACCACGCCTGTATGTCTGCCTGTTCGCGATAACCTCAAAAACAAATGCAACGAATTTTATGCTGTTTTCACCAACAAATAGAGTGGTTATCGAGGAAGGTTTTAGTATGAATATATTTCAATCATGCAATATTATTATGATCAAATTAAAATCGGAGTTTTAACATGTTGTCCACTGAATTAAACGATAGTGCCTCAGTCTTCCCACTGATCACAAACACCATGGTAATATTCTAATCGTAATATATTCCACCAGACAGAGTGGAGGCATGTCGGGTCGCGTGCAGGGAGCTTGGGACTCTGGGGCTCAGGGCAGACGCCGCAATCCTCGAACGCGACCGGCAAACTAATTCACCAAATCAATATCCGACTTCGCGTGATGCTCGCGAATTTCTAGTTAATTATTTATTATGAATTGGCCTTTAATATGCAGGTTTATATTATGGATTCAGTTATTATTTTGGGAAAATATATGCTTTCAAAAACAAGACACCCACGGCATGTAGTAGAAAATACAGTAATGAATATTAGTATTATGTAATGAAAATATTTTTTTTTTTGTGATTTAAAGAAAAACTAAAAGCCAACTTGAGGAAATTTATATAGACATCAAAATAACCTGCCCATTTGACGAACGATTTTGCAATAACAAAAAATAATACGACCGTAACTTTGTTTGTACCAGTGTATCCGAAGACAACATTTATCTGCCGACGTACACAGACAAAATAAATATAAATAATACGATGATCGTAAAAACTTTATAGATATAAATAAGTTCAACAAATATTTACTGAAAGTTCACAAACAGCGCGGTGTTCCATCTAATTTAATAAGAACAAATGAAGTTATGTTCGTGCCCCAACCGTACCATTTCGTTATTGAAAAATGTTTTCAACACACGGCGGGAGAGTTTTCCGACGTTAAATAATTTTATCGAGGTAGACAGTATGTATACATGGAGTAGAACGTAATGGAGCATATTCAGACTTCACGGAAATACATTATCTGAGAAACTCGTTCTGCGGAATTGCGAAGTGTGGAACTATTGAGACGGACGAGTCCTTTTCAACTGAATCTTGCATTTGAAACTACATCAAGCTATTTGAGTGTACGAAACCAAGGTCCCTCATGAAGTCCTTTTCACTTTGATTTAACTCCATGTTCGAAATCGAGAGCAATGGTGGTCAACTGGCCACGACCCTGGCTTATAAATTGTACGTCGAACTCGGACAGGCGTCAACTTTGTGTAATTTATATATATTTTTTAACAGAACACTTATACTCATAGCGAGGAGGATTCTGGTCCTACCTGTAAAAACAATGTATGCTGATGATTATAAGTACTTATAATACTCCACGTTTTCTCTACTCCATGTCCCAAGTTGGACAATGTAGCAGCTACATAATTTTGTGTCGCTTCACCACACTAATTACTCTCGGTCGGATGGGCACGACGCGAAATACCGCTGCTGAGAGAATGTAAATATTGCCCTAAATCTTGTTCACACTCGGCCAGTAATTAAACGGACGGGATAGTGTCAATTGAACAGTTTCTGTTTGACATTTGCTGATTTAGACAGCCTGATGAGATTGGGAATGAGATTGCTTAATTTGTTTTTGATGCAGTATTATGCTTTTTTGATGTGATTATCTGATATTATTCTAATGATTATACGTAAAAGAGTAACAAAGGAGATTGAAGAAACGACCAATTTTATTTCCGCAACCGTTGTCACGTTTTATAAATGACCATGTGTATTTAAGTACGTGCAAATCAAAATTTTGTATTACGTTTTATACCAGACCTGCAAGCTACAATACAAAAAACTGTAGATCCTCTTTCGAATTCGCAGAGGTCGTCAACTATGAAACAGACAGACTGTTTCATCGTTGACGACCTCTGCGAATTCGAAAGAGGATCTACAGTTTCTATGGAGTGATTCGATACAAGTTGTTTTTTTTCCAATTTGGCATCGTACACTAACAAGTAATGACGCCAGAAAAAATCCTTTCGTAAAAACGGACGTGATTTTAACTGCATCAGACTAGTAACCTGAAAATAGTGGAGGAGAAAATCCGGTTCACTTGCATTCTGTATAGTTCATATTGACGCCGAGTAACGAAGCAGGACAGAAGAAAAAATGACTCCATTTTATCAAAACAAAAAAGTAGTAGAAATAGTCTTTCCAACATGACTCATACTTCGAAAATGTCAGCGGCAAATTAAATATAGAAACATAAGCAATTTCAGCTTAATTATAAGCACTATTCTGAACGTTTTCAGAAACGGCGATAACCTGCCGTGCATTGACTTGAGTATTGCGTGCTGAAACTTATTTAGTTCGTAATCCTTCCACGTATACAATAAAGTGAAACCGATATTCAGAATAGGTACGTTCATCAAAAGTACTTGTACTCTATATTGAAGGAAAACAAAAGGGAATGGGAATATTCGATGGGAATAAAATGTAAAGTCGGTCTATGAAACGTCAACACAATTTACTAAAATAATACATGCTGTTTTGTTATGTTGAAGTTAGCAATATTTTCGGGTGTTATTCTAAACTATACGCAGGTTTTCTGTATGCGGTAGTCAGGTATAACGATTTATTTAGGACAGATAGGGTTTGATTTAAATATCATTCCATCGTTTTCAGTCTGATTCTCAAAAAATAATTCAGTCATGAAAACGTTTTTACCAGACTAAGTTTAAGTCAAAAGGAAGGATTCTTCTAATAGCGGAAAATCAAAATCAAAATATTTTTATTTCTCAAAGGCCTACAAGGGCAGAAACGTCGACATAAAGGTGCACGGTTCGGTGCATTGGTCGATTCCTAAGGAGAAAAGTTTGAATTTCCCACAAATTATTTCCAAAAAGGCAATTATTCCAATTTCCTATATAAAGTTATTATAATCCATTATACCGAGTACCCGGTCGCAGTGGAATTGATTAAATAATTCAAGGAGAGTCAAATATTTTGGTAGCTATGGTAAATCGATGAGGTCGTGAATATTTGATAACAAACTGTCTGTCACGGTACTGAGTCAGAAACTATTGGTTTATCGCATTGCTCCTTTTTTCATCTGGTATTGCTATTTCATTTAAATACATTGGATACTCAAAAAATCGATCAACTGGGAACACGTTTTTAATTAAATCTGGAACTAGGCTGTTGATGATTGAACAGAAATAGCTTGCAATGAACATCTGGGTATACATATATTGATGGAGTTGTTGTGGATATTTTTCGAAAGAGTTGCGGCGGCCCTAGAACTCAAAGGGCGTTAGGATATACACGGAAGAGTGTCTGTCAGTAAGATTCTGACACTCACTTGCTAATTTACCAACCTTAATAAAAAGTTTATTGATGGATATAGCAGTAGATAACTCTTATAAACGTGGTATAACGTACGAAATGAATTTATAGGCTCTTGCGACCTCTTAACTTGGTCTAAAAGATTCAGCAGACATCCCCGCGGTCATACGCTTGCGGTTGAAGTATTGGCGACATTCACCATAAAAGGGAGACCAACAAAACAAATCGACGGTCAAAAATATGAAGGACGAATAAAAAAAGATCAATAAATACACCACTCATATCTACTTGTAAAAATCAATTAATTAGGGGCACATGAAACTAATCGAAGTCAAAGGTCCGAGTAATTGATACTTGTGTTAATCATTTCATTCGAAACGCTCATGTTTGTTGGAAACTTTCCGATAAAAAATTCGTGACTTCGTTGCGTAAGTTTGAACAACATTTCTGAAAGCAATTTTAAAAATTCATTGAAAATGACGGCTCAGTAGTTCTGTTTAACTTGTACTACGAAAAGTATGTTTGGTGGAAAAGTTTGAAAGAATTAACTTATAAATGACTACTAAATACTTTGTAATTAACGGTGAAAACGGGACAGTTACCATGTTTAGGTGCTAATGGTTTTGAGTTCCCGATATTCCGGCGCTCTATAAAAACATGGTTAAAATGCAAAAGTTGTTTTACAATATTAACGCCTGAATTTCCTGGCTTTTCTCACCTTAAAAACTTTTCCCCTTCTCTGTTCTGTCAGGTAATTTAAGAGATAAATTTGTTCAAAATCTTTTTCTTATAATTCAATTAGATTTTAGACAATTTCACTCCTGAAAAACTGTAATAAACCAGGATAAAATCTAATAAAGTAACGTTTATTTATAGCCACAAACATCTAAGTATTCGTTGGTTTATCACAAAAGAAATCGACTAATTTAAAATGATATTAATGTGTTTAATATAAACAATTTAGGTCAATGTCAAATAATGGCGAAAACAGCTTGCTACTTATTAAATGGCGTCAAGCAGAAGCTTGGCCCACGATTGTTTGCGTGACTATATCCATTTGTAGGCCAATGTTTGGCGTTCTAGGATATTTTCGGCATTAATATATGCATTGGAGGAGCGCCTACCGGTCTGTTTAATTCTTTATAAATACATATTCATTTAGTTCAGGATTTTATACGCACGCACGGGTGTATTTAAATGGTTTCGGCCGTCTACGAAACCGTAGTTTCGTAACTGGTTTCGATGAAGGAATGATTTGTCCTTGTACGTAACTAGTTTCGATGGAGGACATATTTGTCTTTGTACGAAACCTGGGTTACGTACAAGGAATTTTTGCAAAAATATGAAATTTTACTAGTTACGAACAAGGAATAATAATTCTTTTATCGAAACTAGCGATTTATGTCTTAATTGGTCCAAGATTCCATAGCCGCAAATGTAAATCTGCAAATTTCCAAAAAAAAAAAAAAATACAGTGTGTAAACCGACCCTTTACGAAGGTGTCAACCAAGCATTATGAACATCATACTGAGTACCCCAACGAAAAATTATTGCTGGGATACGACATTTCTTTTGGGCCAAAAATCACATTTTAGGGTAAAAAAAAAATTGGAAGCATCCAGACCAATCGGATAGGCCAATCATCTTCCCAGACGCACACAACGTGTAGCTACAAGAATGAGTAATAAGATCATAACTCTGTCAATTATGAACCGATTTTCAAAATTCTACTTGGGACGCGGCCGTGCCCCGTGAGTAGGACGGGTGTCGGTCTACTTCAAAGAAAGCTGTGTGGCTCTGGGTAATTGGTCAGTGCACTAGTGCCATAACATAATGTACTTAATAAAAATCTATAAAATTGTTTTTTTATTTATTTTAATACAGACTTACCCACTTTCAATAATTACAAGGTGAAGGTCAGTTCAGTAGACAGCCAACGCTCTACTGAACTACCTCAATCCCCAAAATAATTCCTCCATGGAAACTAGTTACGTACAAGGACAAATCATTCCTTCATCGAAACCAGTTACGAAACTACGGTTTCGTAGACGGCCGAAACCATTTAAATTACGAGCGTACGGATTTAGAGTATACGTAGTATTATTAGGACGACAAAGGAGGATTTTAGATGGTCAAATATTGTTTAAACGTTATCCAAGAAATTCCTGAATCCCGTTTCCGGAATTTTGCCTGTATCGAGGGTGCGACGCATATACACTTTTTTTTTAAAAAAAAAAACGTTGCCCCACATCAGGAATTTCTCCTGTATTGTGGGTGCGTTCACAAACATTTAAACTCGCATACACAAATACCCAGACCCGGAACAACTATCTGTAGGTCATACAAATATTTGTTCCGTGCGGGAATCAAACCCGCGACACGCAGCGCAGCAGCCCATTGCTTGAGCAACTGCGCCAACCGTGGCGCCATAAATTTTTTAAATGTTATCCAAGAAATTCCTGAATCCCGTTTCTGGAATTTTTCTTGTATCGAGGGTGCGAACATTTAATCTCGCATATACAAATAGCCAGACCCGGATGAACCTAACACTGACTAACACACTGAACCGGCTACACGCGGCGTAACAAACCATCACTTAACTGGGATGGGATAGAGGTGTGCTATCATTATGCTAGTCTATCATGATGTGCTTACATATGTATAGTAGGTACTGTAGAGATTTTGTCAGGTTATTAATAATTACAATAAGGGTAGACAAATAAGACAAATAGACGGTAACATCCAGACGGCTGATATTGGTGAAATAATAATTTAAAAATCCATTGAAAGTGCCTTTGAATTGAAGATACCTGATTCTTAACGAATTCTGGATGAAGAAAAGCCGTTGAGTCCCTATTTGTAACGCTATGCGGATCAGGCGCCTTTGTCAATTATTTGTTGTATTCTTACATCAGGAGGTACATTACACAAAAGTAGCTGTTTTATCCAAGCAATTGTACACGAGCGAAACCTCAAAAACAACAAAAAAGCAATTTAATCCACTTTCTGAGCCTTTTAAGTGCACTCCTAAAAGTAGGTGTACGAAGAAATCTAATCACAAACTTCAGACTCAAGTGTCTCTTGGGGCCCATTATGAGAAGCGAGTGTTATATTTTTGCACAAACTTTCCAAATAATTAGGCTAGTACACATTTGGGAGAGAATTATCTCAATAATTGCGAGCTTAGCTCTCCCTCGTGGGCTCTATGCAGAGTCGTAAGTCTGTTTGTCTTTGAGTAGAGAATCCGGCTCGATGAACCATATAATTATGTTAAGCTTTACAAATATTCGCGCCGGATTCTGTGTTATGATATTTTTATTTTATGCTTTCGAAACTACAACACGTGTGGTCTAAGGGAAGCTGTACTAGAAACTACGATCTGTTGTACATGATTATATTGTGTAGATGTGTGTAGGTAGAATAATGAATATAGGGTATTTTTTTAATAACTATAGTCGACACAGTTCTTAATTAAACAAGGTACCAAACCAAGGTACAAATTGAATTGTAAAAATATTATAATTACTGGTGATTATAATATAGATATTTTAAAACGCAATAATGTAACATTAGATTTTGAATGTTTACTGTTAAATTATAATTTAAAACTTGCTTTACATGAGCCGACCAGACTCGCCAGTCGAACTTGTATTGATAATTTTGCACATAACTTTAAAAAGGGATGTAAATGTGAAATTTTGGAATTAGGTCTGTCGGACCATACCGCCCAACTAATCAAGGTTCCTGTAAAAAAAAATCTGACATTGCATTACTGGCGTACAATGAAACGTGACTATAGCAGAGAAAATATTGAAAAATTTAAATTGTGTATTAAGAGCTTGTCTTTCTCAGAAATTTACCTCACTGATGACCCAAATACAGCTTATCAACACTTTATAGATAATTTTAAACTTTTTTACGACCTTTGTTTTCCACAAACGCAATATTTGATAAAAATTAATCATAAACCAAAGTGGGTATCACGTGGTGTCAAAATTTGCAGTCGAAAGAAAAAGGATTTGCTATGGAAATTCAGATTAAATTCAACTAAACAAAACAAATTAAAGTACTTAAACTACTGTCAGTTATTTAAGAAAATTATAAAATTGACAAAACGTGCACAGAATAACTACAAAATAATAACGTCTCGTAATAAAACAAAAACAGCGTGGCGGATTATAAACAAAACCAGACTGAACACCCCAAAAGCATCAATTGACAAAATAAAAATTGATGAAAACAACATACTCAATAATCCAACTGATATAGCGAACGCTTTTAATAATTATTTTGTAGAAAAAGTCAAACCCATTCCGGATGCCGGAAAAAAAGTAACATCTTTAATTAGTCACCCATTAAATTCAATGTTTCTTGCACCAAGCTCACCTTACCATATTAATACAATTATAAACAGACTTAAAAATACCAACAGTGTAGGATATGATGGTATCTCTACGAAAATAATTAAAGCAGTAAATGAAGATATATGCCATCACCTGAGTCACATTCTAAACTTGTCGATATCAACTGGAATATTTCCAGAAGATCTTAAAATTTCAGTTATAAAACCTTTATTTAAAAAAGAATGCAAACAGCTAATGGTGAACTATAGGCCTATTGCATTATTGTCGGTATTTTCAAAAATCTTTGAAAAATATCTTTATAGCGAACTCAATGCATACCTAGAAAACAATAAATTATTGTGCAATGAACAAAAAGGCTTCCGACAAAATAAAACCACAAATATGGTAATTTATGAATTTATCCAAAATGTTATCCGCTACGTTGACAAAACAGTTCCAGTTTGTGCTATTTATTGCGATATGTCTCAGGCTTTTGGTTATGTAGACCATAATATACTTATCAGTAAGCTTGACGCATATGGCATAAGAGGCAATATTTTAGACTTAATTAGATCCTATTTAATGAATCGACAACAGATAACTGAAATAACTAAAGTGAATCTTAAAACAAATAAAGAAGAAACATTCAGGTCCGTGAGAAAAAACGTTACATACGGTGTCCCTCAAGGTAGTGTGCTAGGGCCGCCATTGTTTATTGTCTACATCAACGACTTGCCAAAGGCAACGACTCAACCCATGACATTATTTGCTGATGACAGTACCGTTTCAATTGCATGTAAGGACACTAATAATTATAAATCTGACATAAATAATTCACTGACATCTATAATTTCTTGGCTTGATAATAATAATTTAAAAATAAATTTATCTAAAACAAATATAATGCACTTTGGACAAAGACTACATAATCCACTAAATGTAAAATTAATTCATAATAATAACACCATAAATGAAGTATCAAATGCCTGTTTTCTCGGCATAATTATTGACAGTAAGCTAAATTGGAATAAACACATTGACGTACTATGTAAAAAAATCAGTAGTCAAGCATATGCCTTGTACCAACTTGCTCCAACTATAAATACGGATGTATTGCAATCGGCTTATTATGGACTTGTTGAATCTGTCCTCAGATATGGCGTTATCTTTTGGGGCAACGCATCGAATAAAGAAATGGCATTCAAAATGCAAAAGCGATGCATTCGTGCCATGTTCGGTATACAAAGTACGGAGAGCTGTAAACCATTTTTTACGATGCATAAGATCCTCACACTGCCGTCACTATATATTTTAGAGATCGCCTTATTTGTAAGAAAAAACCCCCATTTGTTTCCTCGAATATCGGAAATTGTAATACGAAATCGCCGGGATAACAGTAAACTTCGTGTTCAGCCATCTAAGACAGCGCTACTTCATAAAAGTGTTGTATGCAGAGCGCCGATAATTTATAATAATATCCCTAAATGCCTAAAAAATCTAAACACAAACCAGTTTAAGACAGCATTTAAAAAAATACTAACGGAAAAAGCATACTACAATATTAATGAATTTTTAAATGACAAATCGCTCCAAAAATGCCAATTAAATTTATTCCATTAATTTTGAATCACATGACTATTTACAATTTATTTTAATTTTTTCAATTTTAAATGTGACTTATTTATATTATTATTTTTTGTGTTTTAATTCTAATTGTTGATTTATTTATATTATTATTCTTTGTATTTTAATTTTAATGAAATCTTATGGTCTTTCGACCTAATTTGTACACCAGCCATGGTCAAACATGTTGAGCCAAAGACATATTTTAACACCAATAATTACATCATTTACTATGTAAATTATCTACACGTGTTTTTGCAAAATAAATGAATTTGAATTTGAATACCTCTTACAAAAATACTCACGTCCGTTCTAAATAAAGACCATTTAATCAAGGCTCAAACAGTAACACAGAACAATTAAACTAATCTCCATCATAAACGAAACTAAACCTTACTTCCTGGTGATATGGAATGTTATTGCTGATCATATATTTCAATCAGGATGCTTTTAATAAACGTGTGACATCACCAATTGATCAGTCTCGAAATAGCAGTCATTAACGGTTTCTCAGTTTGCCGTCTGTCTTGATTAAAATGTCAATGTCGTAGGGCAAACTACGAATATAATACGACGAACTTGTTGGTCAAATGTTTACTCTAAGGGTACTGCTGGGCCCGTCGGGGCTGCGGGTTGTTTGGAAGAGATACCGAACCTCAACACGAAGGGCTAAGACGGAACATGGGTGGTTTTAAGTCATTAGAAGTCTGACACTCCCTTTCGCTCTGCCCAAGAGCGGAAGGGGATATTTGATGATTTTCCACCCGCCAAAAAAAAAGTCCTGGGTTGATTTCTCTGATCGGGCAAACTGAATTAAATTTATACATCAGGTATTTCACAGTAGTAGTCAAAATAAATTGATGGCAATAAGCTCGTCCCATATTACGAGGGTAATATAACAAATAAAAAATAAAACTGCCAAAATGTGGATATATAGTTATACCGTTGCTTATCCCCTTGGGAATTACATGCGCGATTACGGATCATTCCCACTAGTTCTACTGCACAGTTCTACGATAGAACTAGTTCTACGATTCAAGGTGGTTGGTAAAATGTATGTTTACACAATATACATAATTTGACATAACTAAACTGATTTGATAATTTGTATCAATTTTAGCATTTCCATAAAATTCTATTTCGATTTTAATATAATGTACACAGCTCTTAATATTTTTAAAACCTAAGCGTTTATAAATTTTAGTGTTTTAAACTGCAGCGGAAAAATAAAACTTATACGTATATGTAATCGAAATTAGCTTGATTGAGTCTTATTGGAAGCACAACATGCGAATATCTAACAGAAGAAAAAAAACTACGGCATTCCCCGAGGTCACTCGACGTCCTAAGTTCACTGAACTCATGGTATCTAGAACTTCTGTTGGCTACGTCACTGCTACCTGCTCGCTATCGATCCGACTACGCCTAAGTAGAGTGGAACTCCTGCAGAACTCGGCTAAACGAGTCCTTTGGCACCGGATACTCGGGTTACATCGTACGTGTCTCACACGTTTAGACGTGACGTGCCGGAGATACCTACATGCTGACTTTTTAATGATCTTAGAGAGTGGTATGTTGGTAGCGGATAAAAGAGACTGAATAGTTCAGTTCCATTTGAAATTAAATCGTTTAATTAGTAATTTAGTAGTTGATTTTAAATAGCACTAGCTGTCAGTTACCCAAGCCCTTCGTCCGCGTGAAACTAGTAACAAGTAATATGTATGTAATAAACGGTTTTTTTTGTACGGAACCTTCATTCTTTTTCTATAATAAGAGTAGCACAAGTTACTTCTTATAACATAAACTATACGCCATTAAAACCCCATCAAAATCGGTCCAGACGTTTTGGAGATTAGCCGGAACAAACAGACAGATAGACAAAAAAATCAAACAAAATCACACCACACGCCTGTAGTACCCGAAGGGTAAGACAAATGTGCCTATTGTCATCTTCATTGCAACAGTTATTTTCAAGTCCTATGTTACAGCCAACTTATTGCCATTGAACAGACACAAATCCAGACTCCGAACTCTGAGTACTCGGTAATATTTCGTGGGAAAGAAATCGTGAGGTGCCTATTCGTTCTACAATTGTTTTAAGTCTACTACTAAATCCAAGGATTTTCATTTCGCGTATTCCCAGTGTGGTCCCTCAGTTTACACGCACATCCTAAACCCACTAAAACTTGAAGAACTTTTAATGCCATCCATCAATGAGAAAGAGTTACTTTGTCCCATTTATACCTAACGACATGTAAAAGGGAGCAAGCCTGCATGACCACTTCACTTTAACAAATACATAGGGGTGTCAAGTGGTTACATTTGTATCAATACAAAACCAAAAAGCCTTACAAGAGCTTAACATTTATTTTCTCAAAGAGTCGTTTCTTTACGTCAAGATATATTTATTCGTCCCATCACTCAATGTAGGCTTAGCACGTTTTATGTTAACTCCGGGATTGTCTTTCTTTTATTTTTCCTTGTCCTGGGAATTGCGTACAGAGAGGTTATGCGGTCGGAGATAATTGCAATTTTCGTACACATTTACGTCATTGTCAGCAAGATTGGCTTCCATACTGGATTGCTGTTGTTGTTTGCTCGAAGCCAATTATATTTTACGTTTTCATACGGCACTTTTGTCCTTATTAATACAAATTGGAAGTATTTAATCTGAAGTTAATGTTTTACTATTTGTATTTAATCTATCCTACATCACGCATTATAGTCCCTGTAGGATAAGGCAGACATGTACCTAACAAATACAGCCACAATTCGCTTGTTATGTTTAAGTCTCATGCAATTGTGGGAGGGCCTTTTACCATCAATCAGACACAAAACCAGACTCTCTATCTGCTACTGAGGAATTCCTGATAGAAAAACTCAATAACACTTTACCCGAACGAGGAATGGATCCCATGACCTTATGTAGAACAGCGAGGCAGTAATCAATAACTTAATTTTTACGCTTTAGATTATTAAATAACAGGCAGACAAACTAGAATAGCAAATATTTTACGCGTCTACACCAAAGGAGGCCCAAATCGCTAGTTATAATTATTATATACTGTGATGAAAAGGCAAACGATATCTAAATAACCGTCGAGGCATCCTAAAGCTCATGGCATAAAAATATTTCACAAAACAAAATGTTATCTTATGCGGGCAAAGATCCTTGAGGTCAACGCCCTCGCGATGCGTGCTATTTTCTTTCCTTGAACAAAAAATACCGCCAACAATGAAAATGTAACTGGTAACATGACTCGGCTGTGACCTTTTCCTGTGCCTAAAACAAAGGGCGCTCATTCTAGCGAAATAAGTTTCTGGGGCAGTTTTTCCCTGTGAACTAACTTTTGACAAAGGCAGAGATAATCATGGGACATGTGGCGGAAAATCCCTAAAGAAGGTATCTGTTGCTGGTTATATCAAGATAGATTTATATTTTGCGATATTCTTTAAAGGGTTTTTATTTTTACTACCTTATTTCTATCGCAGGATTGATATACAAAGGCCTCCGCACTTACTACGTATGTATACTGTGTGGTTGTGAATACTTAATTCGTTTGGTTGAGTCCTAGTTTAAGGGATAAAGTCTACTATTGCATCATAGCATAAATATTATTTTCAAACAATGTGTACAGTGCAAAGTGCTATGTTTTTGTGAAATAAATACGTTATAATTATTTTATTATCTAGTTAAGTTACCATCAGTGGGTCGCAGATCTTCAAAACCTTTTTGTAAATACGAATATCATCCACATTCTTATTTAAAATTGATCGATTTTGACCAAGCCATCATTGGCTTGGAAGATTTAATAACAAGAGATGATTCTCTCCTTATTAAAACCAACAAAGCCAATTTGTATGCTAACCAGCACAACAAATAACGACCCGTGTTGCGGTATATTAGCTAGATATCTCCACTTATTTGATTAGCACTCAAGGATGCTTGTCGCAGATGACGGTCTCTTATTCTTCAGACAAAGGCCAGTTAGACTCTTGTCACCACTAGTTTCACAACGCCTCTCAAACACTTTTAGTGGAGAGGCCACTTACCAGACGTTTTCTCTTAGAACAAAGAGCTCTCGACTCGAAACTTTTGCTAACATAACAGAGCTCAAAATAGAATGTCGTGCAGAGTCCACGTGTTTGTGAAAAATTACGAATATTCGATCAAATTATTTATACAACAGACTTTATGTGCGTGACTATACATTTTATTTTTAAGTGAAGAAATAATAGCAGAAAATACTAGTTCCTTGTTTGTTTATGTAAATTATGTAACAGAATGTCGGACGAAGGAAATTGCGTGGGCGTTGTGTAGATGAATTTAAATAAATATTTCAAAGAGATATAAAAAATACGGCTTTTACTATCTCCTTGTTTGTGTTGATAAATAAAACAATATTTTGAGGACGTTTGTTTTTATTGGAGTTTTATAGATCAATATTTTACTGTGTTGTTGTTGTATGTTTGTTTGTTGTCCGAAGTATAAATCCGTTGATACCTTCAGGGCTTCGTCCAAACCGGGATAAGCACGGTAAAGGTATATGTGACGATATGGTTGGCTTCTGTAACTACATATTTATAAGTTTAAACTCACATACGCAATAATAACCTTTATTGCGTACCTGTACAGTTAAATTTTTTTTTTTTTTTAAAACGTAGACTATAACAAATTGAGTGAGTTTAAGTTCCAGTCTTCTTTAATAACACGCTTGGAATAGTATTTTCATCGAACTAAGTAATCATATGTTAGTGAAAGATAAGTGTTGAGGAACAAACAAATACAAGTTAAGTTTTGAGTACAGAGTTTGGAGTGATTAGTTTCGCAAAGAAAAATGAATTAATCTTAACATCTATTTTATTCCTTTTATTAAAAAAAGATCTTATTTAGTGCATCAACATAACAATTAGGTGTCCGTATTAAGCTCATGTCAGGGCCAGCACAAGTGAAGTCCCAGCCTCACGGAGTCAAGCCTCTCTTTAATGTTTTTGTTTGACCTCGCCCTGTATAATGAGGTGTTAGTACCGGCAACCACTCCAGGCCGAATGTGTCACCCGCTTTAAGGTGCTTACTGAATAACTGCACATTTATTTTTAGTTTTAATAACCTTGTGACTAGGAAGATTGTAAGATTCCGTAGTATATAGTTCCGTAGTGTATAGTTACACTTGCAGTTTAAGTTAGAAGTGGCAAGCTGGTATTTTGAGTGAGGTGAGTGTGCATAAACACACACTTTCATTAGGTAACACTAAAAGTTCATTAGATGTACCGATCAAAACTTAGTTACAGTAGATTGGATGCTTATCCGCGGTGTTCGCTTAAGTAAGTGATTTGTCAACTAACTTAAAATTATATTACATAAACATAAGATGAAAATTAGGGGTTAATTAATTACTTTTAATGATCAAAACGCGCGATTCCATACAAAAACAGGTTGCCTTAGGGCTATAATAACTTAAAAAGAACACATTCACCCCAATACGTCTCATTGGTATAAAATTAGCTGCTCGATCTAACCTGTTCACCTCCAATTTATTAAAAGAATAGTTTCCTTTGAATATGTCACACGTCTTCCGATTAAACTTGATTGCTGACACTCCATAGATTAATTTGGGAAGAAAACTTTTACAGGATAAACTTTTAAAATCGTTCTCATAGATAATTTTCCCTGATTTTTCGTATCCGTTTTTGAATCGCCAGGAATACCCGGATAGGTTCTCGTTGACACTAAAGTTAGCGTTGTAGTAAAAGGAATCGCTATTGTTCACTGCGTCGATGTTCACGTTTACTTTTCTGGGTTTTTCGTAGGGAGGGTCCGGATGGGGGCAATATTCTAGGCCTAGGTAAACCATTTTGTACTTCACGCAGAACAAAATTGATTGGAGTTGCAAGATGATTATTACTCCGAGAATAACTCTCATTTTATATACTAACATGTACAATTTTCGTAGAGTACTGATTTTGAACTGCATATAGTTACTCCGATTGAACCTGGTCAATCAGAATGTCATTAATGTCGTAGTAGTTAGGTGCTCATTATCAATAAAACAATTTTACAGTCAGTGAGCTAGTAATACATTTAAATGTAGTCTATTTAGTAGATATTTTTTAAATCATGTACATCCAAGGCAATAGTAATTATCCTATGAAGGTTTCCGTAGGAAAATTTTAAATGTAATAGTTTGAATCCCACCCCAGACGACCTTATACGAGTACAACAAGGAAAGGACAAATCACATATTACAGCTAAAACTTCTCCTTTATTACAATAGCTATATTTGATATATAGATGAAAGGAGGTGATAGCTAGAAAGGAAGCGAGCACGAAGATTGAAGAATTGGGGTAACGGCAAATGGAGTACCTACATCTTCATCTGCTACTGATAAAGTTAGCCTGCGTCATGCCACTGGGCAAAGCCGAAAAGGCTAATGTGGACCATTGATCGTTAACTATATTTTTAGATTAACAATTTTTCCATACAAAATTTGACACAGTTATTATTACAATGTTTTTTTTTTTGTGAAAAGAGCCGACTTGACAGGAGGTTATAAATTCATGAAGTTAAGCCATTTGTCATTCACGTTGACACCGACATTATTATATTGTTCACGTGTTCTTTTATAAATGTATTTTGTTAGTTATAATCGTATACACAAAAATAATTGAGTCAGACCAAACTTTTTGGTATTCAAAACGATTTGTGACTTGTGTAAGGTTTACAGAGCTGGATTGTCGGAGACCGCAGTTTGTTAAGGTTCGGCCATACCGATACACTATACATACTACAGAAAAATTGGACATAAGCTACGGACAACGGGGACTGACAGGAATTTCTGTTGTTATTTCCCACCCCCAAAATAAGGGTAGTGTCAAAACACTACCCTTTTTTTTTGGGGGTGGGAAATCATCAAATAACCCCTCCCGCTCTTGGGCAGATCGAAAGGGCGTGTCAGACTTCTACTAACTAAAAACCACCCATGTTCCTTCTTAGCCCTTTATGTCAAAGCCGCGTTATCTCTTACAACATCCCGCAGCCCCTTTGACACTACCCTGAAGTTGATGTTTAAATAAAATAAATAACAATAATAATCGCTTGCCTTTGTTGGTCTATGGTTGGGTGACACTCTTTACATACCGACTTTCCACCGCCTCGGAAAGCACGCTATGCCGTTGGTTCCCGCTGCAATAGAGGTGTTTACTGACTTAAAAAAATGTGATTCTAATTAGTCCGTCTGTTAGATTATCGAAAAATATTGGATACGTATATTTTGTTTTATTAAATCAATAAAAAATGTCGAAGATAAAACTCGTCAAAGATTTCAGTGAGGGTTCGTGACGTCACTGACCGGTAAAAAATGCCATACTAATGTCTTAGAAAATAACGTCGCACGAGTTTTCAAAGCACTGTATCGTCTTCATTGTTTGTTTACGTGAAAAAAGAAAAAATACGTGTCCAATATTTTTTTTAAATCTATCTGACGGACTTATTAAACCAAGGGATATCGTATTACCCAGTACTACTCGGGTTGTTGAGATCTGATCGGCAATCCCTCCTTGTAAAATACTGGTAGTCAGCTGCACTCGGTTAAACTGAAAGCTACCTACTTTTCATTAGTACACCTGACCTGACGTTAGTATACTGACTGCCGCACAGAGACCTTTAATGATTACTTAGGCCATCACTTAGTAATGGTTTTGACAGTTTAGTCATACAAAATTATGTCAAACCTTTACTAAGTGGCGGCTTAAGTAATCATTAAAGCACTCTGAGTGCGGCAGTCAAAGAGCTTTAATGATTACCTAGGCCATCACTTAGTAATAGTGTTGACAGTTTTGTCATACAATAATATGTCAAACCTTTACTAAGTGACGGCTTAAGTAATCATTAAATATCCCTGAGTACGGCAGTGAATGTTTCAAAAAGAAAACTAAAATATTTTTATTCTGTTCCTTATAAACGGCTGCTATTCACAAGTAACGTTACTTATGGAACAGTATATATTTATATCTAGCACGTACATGTTACATATGAGTTTCTCTGTGAACAAACGCTGGTAGTAATATATTTTGCACGTTTCAGCGGCTTTACGAGATCAAATATGACGGCGCGGTGTATCGAGCAAGTGCTCACAGAATGCACGCTCATAATAATGGAATATTTTACTACTGGGATATATGGGAACATATTGCTTAATTGAGGTAATAAACGTAACTATAAACGGGTCATAATTGCATAGTAAAATAGACAACAAAAAGGTAATCAAGTTTTTAAATACCTGGTCATATTTTTGTACGATCTTGGGGTATTTTGAGAATGTAGCTTAGTTTTGTTATGATAAAGGACGCAATATGAATAATCACATATGTTTAGGTACTTCATTTGTGTTTGGTATATATAGGTATTACATAGGTATGTCACGGACAGATTATGATAACCTGATTCACTTAACTTAACACATCCACATGTATTTATAATGAGCAATTCCTGTAGCGTTTGATTCAAAGCACATATTTTAATATCAAGCTTTTTCGCTATTCGTTTCTTTTTATTTTAAAATTGTTAAAATTGTAATTGAAACGTATTAATTAAGGACAGTAAAACACTGAACAGCTGTTTATAATTCAGTAAAATCCGGCTCGACGTGGACTATATAATTGTAAGAAAACAATAGTGGACCGCGCTCTTAGTAATTATTGTGAATTATTAAAATTATTGGTCACTTGGCCTTAATTTTATGAGTGGTAACGTTATTACAGCTGTCTAGTCAGTCTGTCTATTTTTTTTAGACTTTTTTCACATAAACAAAAAATTAAGACTATACAGTGCTTCGAAAACTCGTGAACTCCTCGAAAACGTCATATGATAGTACATTTTTTAGCTACAAATGACGTCATAACGCGTCTTATCTTCGTCAATTTTTATTATTTTGATAAAACAAAAAATACGTTTTCAATATTTTTCGATAATCTAACTGACGGACTAATTAGAATCATATTTTTTTGACTCAGTCCGATCCCCTATTATCTTACGTTGTTGATGCATCTATTGTACAGACGCAAATCTAACCAAAAAATTGAAAAACGAATTATCAAACAAAGGAAAGCGTAGTTCGAAAATATATCTATTTATTTACTTTATTATTTAGTTATACACCGTTAATAATATAAGAAAACAACAGAAGACAATTTATAAAGCTGAATTCATAAGAAAGTTCTACCGCAAAGGTGAACATTCTACGCCCGAAATATTTTTTTAACCGACTTCCAAAAAGGAAGAGGTTCTCTATTCGTGTGTATGTTTTTTTATGTATGTCCGCGCATATCTCCGTCGATTGTGGACCGATTTTCAAAATTCTAATCTAATAAAAGGGTATACTCCCGAGGTGGTCCCATTCTCACCAAGCCAGGATCTGATCATGGAATCCCCGAGAAATCGAGGGCAACCCTAAAATTTCATAGGCACTACGTTTTCCATGTATTTTCTGAAGCTGTTCAAGTATTTATGTGAATCAGAATCTCATGTGGATGTGCTGATGATAGAAGGTTCAACTCCTCAACGGTTAGGAGTTGAAAGAAGAATACCAAAGCCATTTTTTACTCAACGTCCAACCGTTGTGTCGTTCGTGATTTATTTACAAAAAAAAAAAACTGTTCTGACAGCGAGCTGTCTACAAACGCCCGATGTTACCCCTCCCTTAAAAGGGGGAGGAAATCGTGGATAACGTTTCCGTGGAAAGCTTAATGTGTCCGGTCTTATAGCAAAAAATCTTTGAAGCCATGTTGTTAGCAAAAAGTACCAATCTACTTCTAAAATTGAAGTGCTGTAAATTATTATGTTGCTTTTCTTGTATAGTTTATCTTTTTTCTTTGTGTGTTTATCTCCTGCCAGTGAGTACTTACTGGAGAGTTCTCATTAACAAGTTATCTGTAGAACTCGCTAATGAGGGCTGGTTGTACGTTGTACCTAAGTCTAATGCGCCGACGCGCTAACAAGTTCCTAATGGGTGTCTCTGTAAAATAGATTTAACAAAGTATCAAGCTTTTGAAAAATAAAGGATACTTTAAACACAGCTGGCGTTAATTGTTTTTATCCCGATTTTATCTTCCCGTGGGATAATTTTCGAGTTGTAGCGGGTGAAACCGCTGGCAACAGCTAGTTCAAGATAAATTCTAAGAACATGTTGGTACGCTTCTGGTTTACCCCTGCTTTCCTCAGGGATTCCGGATTCTGCAGTATTATTCCTCTGTTCACGTGGATAGCGGTGGTTTTTCACTTGGTGTAATGCCCTAGGGAAGGGCTTTACCTGCCGGTAATTAAATTAAACAAAATTTTGTTTGTGTGCTTTTGTGGAGTCAATGGGAGAGGAATAATAATAATAATAATAATAATACATGGCAATATACATGGCTCATGAGGGTGCTGGAGTTGTACAAGATAGACGCAACTCTACGCGCCTTCCTTGAGTCATGTATGGGGCAATGGAAGACTGTCCTTCGATATCCGGGATGTCAACAGATTCAGGGGAACGATGAACCTGTATGGATCAAGCGGGGAATATTCCAGGGCGACAGTCTGAGCCCGCTTTGGTTCTGCTTGGCCCTGAATCCTCTCAGCACATTACTGGAGGATTCAGGTCTAGGCTACCGGTTGAGGAGAGATGGTCAGGTGATATCTCACCTTCTTTACATGGATGATCTGAAACTCTTTGCCCCCAACAAATTGCGACTGATGGAGTTACTGAAACTAACTGATTCTTTTAGTAGCGCCATCAGGATGGAATTTGGTGTGGACAAATGTGCAGTCATGTATGTAAAGAGAGGAGAGATTATGGAATCCGAGGGAATTCAGCTTTCGGATTCCATACACCTCAGATCCCTTTCCTCGACCGAAAGCTATAAATATTTGGGTATGTCGGAAGCGTTAGGCATTAACGTAGCTGACATGAAGCAATCGTTGAAGGAGCGCTTCTTCGGACGCCTGAAGAAGGTTTTAAGTAGCCTTCTTTCAGGTGGGAATAAGGTGCGCGCCTTCAACGGTTGGGTCATGCCGGTTTTAATGTACTCTTTCGGCATACTCAAATGGACTCAGACCGAACTTGACGCATTAGATAGGAGAGTTCGTACATTGCTGACCGCAAATCGGATGCATCACCCACGATCATCGGTGATGAGACTGTATATCCCGCGGAAGTGCGGGGGTCGAGGCTTTTTAAACGCGAAGACCTTCCACAACCGCGAGGTGTGCAGTCTCAGAGAATATTTTTTAAAAACTGATGTGGGTATGCACCGAGATGTGGTCGCAGTGGACAAGGGACTCACCCCGCTGTCCATGGCTAACGAGAACTGGCGCAAACCTGTGGTACTTACTGCTGATGACCGCAAGGTAGTATGGCAAAGCAAGGAGCTTCACGGGCGCTTCTACCGGGCTCTTCATGGGCCCGATGTAGATTTTCTAGCGTCCGTGTCCTGGCTACGTTTTGGCGACCTCTTTGGGGAAACTGAAGGTTTTGTCTGTGCGATTATGGACGAAGTTATGTTGACGAACAACTACCGGAAATATATTATGAGGGATGGGACGGTTGACGTGTGTCGGGCATGCCATCGTCCGGGTGAGTCCATCAGACATATTATTTCTGGTTGTTCTCGTCTAGCTAACGGCGAGTACTTGCACAGACACAATCAAGTAGCTAGGATTATTCACCAGCAACTTGCCTTGAAATATAAACTTGTGGAGTCGGAGGTACCGTACTACAAGTATGTGCCCGACCCAGTTCTCGAAAATGACCATGTAACGTTATACTGGGATCAGTCTATCATCACTGACAGGACTATTGTTGCCAATAAGCCTGATATAGTGGTGATGGACCGATCAGCGCGCCGCGCAATGATAATCGATGTTACCATTCCACATGACGAGAACCTCGTGAAAGCTGAAAAAGAAAAACAAATAAAATATCTTGATTTAGCACACGAGGTTGTCGATATGTGGCATGTGAACTCGGCTATCATTGTGCCGATAGTCGTAACGGCCAATGGCCTTATAGCCAAGAGTCTGGACGACCACCTGTCCAAACTTTCGCTCGGCGGTTGGATCAAGAGCCTGATTCAGAAGGCAGTACTCCTCGATACGGCTCGCATTGTGAGGAGGTTCCTGTCTCTGGAGCCCTAACCACCGGTAGCTTGGACCCTGCTCCCGTCACCGGTGAACGACTATTTTTTATATTTTTAAATGTTTTTTTATGAGTTTTATATGAAATATTTAAAAATGTAAATTTTATGTGAATAAATAAATAAAGGAAATAATAATAATAGTCCTTCTGGACACGGCGCGCATTGTCAGGAGGTTCCTCTCTCAAGAGCCCTGACCACCGGTAGTTCGGACTCTGTTCCCAATACTAGTGGACCACTATTTTTTATATTTTTAAATGTTTTTTATATACCTTTTTGTAATTAATATTTAAAAATGTATTTAATATGTTATAAAATGAATAAAGGAATAATAATAATAATAATAATAATAATAATAATAATAACCCTGTTCCCAATGCCGGTGGGCTACTATTTTATATATTTTTAAATGTTTTTTATATGCTTTTTTGTAATAAATATTTAAAAATGTATTGAATATGTTAGAAAGTGAATAAAGGAAATAATAATAATATTCCACAACGCCATCTAGTCCCAAGCTAAGCAGAGCTTGTGTTATGGGTACTAGACAACTGATAAATATACTTATATATTTCTAAATACATACATATTATAGATAAATTACACCCAGACACAGAACAAATGATCGTGCTCATCACACAAACATTTGTCCTGGGTGGGAATCGAACCCACGACCTCCGGCATAGCAGTTAGGGTCACTAACCACTAGACCAACAGGCCAGTCAATAAATAAAAAATAAATAAAAAAATAATAAAAAATTTATAAAATGAATAAATTGATTAAATGGACGGTTTAGTGTTAAATAAGGTTGAATGGAAATAAATAGACAATCTACACTAATAATAATAATATTATAAAGTGGAAAGATTTGTTTGTTTGTTTGAAACGAATAGGCTCCGAAACTACTGTCACCGTTGGGAAGCTACACTATTCCCGGGTGACAAAGGCTACTTTTTATCCCTGTACTCTCACAGGAACGGGAGCTACGCGGGTAAAACCGCGTGACGTCCGCTAGTGCATTATAATAGTCTGGGTTAACAGTGTTCCAAAGTATTTAGGCAAATGCCGTACAGGTTTTTTTTTTATACGAGAATTGCATCTTCGTAATTGTTATGTTAGCACACATCTGCTTTGTTTATTTGTGCAATGATAATTCCTTTAATTTCTCTTTAATTGCACCGTGTTTCGTTTTGATTGATTAAAAAATATTTTATCCACTTCTTGCTCCATATTTCCATTGTTTATTTAGAGAGTAACCGCTTTCTATCGAATCTTAAAAGAATAAAAATAATAAAAATATCTATAAATCTTCCACTCCATTTTACGAAAACCCTCCATTTTATAAATCAGAACGTTTCCTTTTCCAGAAATAGTGTGCATGTCTTCATTTTCACGCCGAGGTACATTAATCATGAAAGGTTGTGATCTTTCCGCTATCCGACACATTCCGACGTAGCTACATCCGTACTGCCTTGTAAAAAGGCCCATCGATCACAAACGAGTATGTTCGTCATTATGTAGGAGATTTGTCTTATATAAAATGTTGAAGTGTTTTTGTTGGAGGTCCTTATTCTTGTCCAATAATGGGGAACAACGTTGGTGTGGATTGTTGTGTTAGTTGGCCAAGGTAAGTTAATGCTATCTTATGCTTTTACTATATCTCCTTTGGCTGTGGCTTGGCCCTAGTTGGGTATAAATTACAGAGACGTGTGTGCGTGTATGACAAGGTTTTAGATCATGAACGAGGTGAAAAGAGTATATAGCAGCTGGTGATGTTCTGTGGTTTCTGCCTACCCCCATGAGAAAAAGGCGGACGAAACGCCAAGAAGATGAAATTTGGAAAACATATATTAATATGTTATCCAAATTTCATATACCTATATTACATATATAATAGTTTTCCACTTCTTTGCGTGTCGATGATAGTTAAAACTGTGTCAGCCTATTTGGAATAGTTTCACACTTTCAATAGCGTCCATTGGCTGTGCGTCCGTGTTGTGCAAGAAACAGGACAGCCAAGTCACGATATTAAGTGTCACATAAATTAATGCACTCATGCTTAATTTTAAATTGCGATTCCGACATTATCATGTTTACAAAATATCTTCAATGAATTTTAGACGTCAAAAACAAAAATCATGATCTCACTTTACACTTTAATTCATAACTTTTCTTAACGTGTCACTCACCCGCCCCATTCATCAGAACGTATCAGCCGATGTGTAGCTCAGTGACACATCGTGTTACGAGCGCCTCTCTATCGAACATCCATTGTGTCTCCACTCAGCTACGATGCGATGGCGGATACATCAGGCAGATTGCTTAGCGCTAAGATGCATCCACTGCAAAGTCGCTTTTGGTTGAGCAACATTTTGTATAAAACTATGAGTATCTTTTATTCTGATATCCGTTCTCTCTCTCTTTCATCGTGTCGTGAATGCGTAACCTGTTGTCAGAGTTTATTTTAGCATCCCGGACTTTAGAAGTGGTAAATGTGGGCAATATTAATTTTATTTTTTATTGACTTATGTGAATGGTGCGTCCGGTGAAAATAATTTAAAAAACTAAACCATTTTGTAAGTCACAGCAATAAATAGTTTCTATTAGATAATTGATGTGAAGCTAAGTCCTGTACTCTAAAATAAGCATATTTCATATTTTATACACTAAAAGCGGTTTATTTACCAGCTCAATTTCCGACAGTTTTACCGGTACGGCCGCCGTATGGACATCAACCCTTAGGGAAATCAAGCTGGGGCCAGCTGATATGATTAAACGTCTGTCACTTTTGGTGGCGAAGCCATGGGGTTACTCTCGGTTAAGTGCTAAACTTTTTAGTTAAGTTAAACTATGAATACATAAGAAACGAACAAGTTTAAGAAGCTGGAACACTTAATACTATGAACAATAAATAATAGAATACTAAAAATAAAAAAGATTTTCGGATTATTTCACTTGTTAATTTTTCACAAAAATATAAGCGAATTAAGTATAGCAACAAAAGACTACGCCTACACCATCTTAGCCGCTGGCTACGCCGTAGCATTTTGCGTCAAGCCGAGAGCGTCGTAGCGTCGAGCGATTGGATAATTTTAATAGATGAAAATGAAATAATAGCTTTTTTTCCCTTCAAAATTTATTTTCAATATCTACAAACTACAATTTACAGAACTAAAATTATATTAAATTATATAAAAATATCAAAAAGAGAGGAATTACAGGGCGTCAAAAAATTCGTCCACATTGCTGTCAACAGGAAAAGTGCTCAGAAGGCTGGCAGCATTCCCACGTTGGATGGCAATGCTGATTCTTTGACCTAAAAATAGGCCAGCCAGGTCACATGAACAGTCGATCAACCGCTTGGCAATTTCCTTAAATATTAGGTGAGCACTCGGACCCCAAGGCCCCAGTGTTTCAACCCCAAACGGCTCAAACACATAACTGCCAATTAAATTGTTGTATTTGCGCCGTTTGAGGTTTTCAGCACCTGCAGCAGCCGCCCCAGCACAACTCACCATGCTAGGAAGATGGGATGGCGCAAGGGTATCGACGCAAGTTGCGTCCCACACCAAAGACCTACCCAACTTCCAAGGCAATATGGTCATACCATCTGGTCTCTATCCATCACTTTTTTTTTCATTCATATTTTTTCATTTCCGTTCCTACCCTTTCTTTTAATATATTCGTATCTATTTTCATTGGGAATAAATGATTAAAAGAATTATTTCATTAAAAGGAAATATTGTGTTGAAAAATTGAAGCAGCTATTAAATACAACCCTTCTACGAATAATTAAGTTTATACAAGGGTACATTGTAGTATCTACAACATCTGACTTATTCACAATAAAATGTTAAAACGGGATGAAAAGTGAATGAAATGTTTACACAGAAAGCAAATACAGAAGCTCTAAAACCAAAAATGTATATAAAATGTATTTTGGGTGTTGCGTAAAGTTGGCCCTGGATAGACCTTTGTGTCCAGCAGGTCCGACTGAAGAAGGAACATGGGTGGTTTTTAGTCAGTATTAGTCTGACAGACCCTTCCGCTCCGCCCAGAGCGGGAGGAGTCATTTGATGATTTCCCAGCCCAAAAAAAAAAAGAGTTGCGTATAGTCAGAGGTAAAATGTGTTATATTGTTGGAATGAAAGATACTGTTGAGTAGACTTGGTTTTTTAGACGTATGTAACATTATATTACAGAGACAGTTATTTAGTAGTATCACAGACGGGTTCAGACATAGCAGTGTCCGATGACAGGTATCAACCGGAATCATAGATTATATCTAGTGGTGTATTAATTAGTAACTTAATAGTGATGTTACAACAAAATGAACTGGGCAGCAAGAAAGCTTATGTTGGAACACACAACACGCTTTCACCCAAGTTTTTTACTCAAGTGACAGCACACACTTGAAACAGAGTGATACTTCTGCAAGCCATTCATCACACTCCCGTTTTCATTTGTTATTCTAAAAAGTTATGCGCGTCGGGAAAGCCTTTTAGTTGAAATGGGTTTGGATCGTCTGCGATTCACTCGGATAGTAGGTACACATTCTAACGTAAACATTGACCTGTTTTGACTTAAAACCAAGGCTAAAATAAAATTTTTAGCGCATATTTTATAGTGGATTGTGGCATGGACGGAATGGTGTCGTAAAGTTATTGCGGGAAACTTGAACTATTACGTTTACGATGAATAAAATGCAAGTTTGTATTTTTTGGTTCAGAAGTAGATGTTGAGATTGGTGTCAAAAACTTTGTAAAGTAAAGTATAACTTTAATGTAAGTGTAATATTTATAATGTCACTTTTATATAAAGTGTTATTTGTAAAGTTAACTGACAGCCCAGTTTAGCTGCTCTTACGGCCGAATACTGAAACGCCACTCAAATATAAGTAACGCTCAAATCTAGTGCTGTCTCTAACGTGTAACGGGTAACGTGTCTAGTGTGTAACTAACTTACTGAAGTAACAGAGACAGAAAGAGATTTAAGGGCAACTTAACATTGAGTAGCGGTTCAGTATCAAGCTGATTCCCCAGTAAATCAGTATTGGATGCATTGAAGCTACAATAAATTTCCTGGAATTCACTTTTTTTATACATTCTATTTTTATCTTACGAGAGAAGATAAGGGACCTTTCATTACACTCTTAACATTTTCTACAAAACTGCGTTCGTAAGTACTCCATATAAATCCTTTGTTACTTTCTTTCTAACGCCAGAAGCCATTTATCTAGCTGGTCCATTTTTTATCTTATTCCAGTATAAAGTTCCCCGAGGCGAGCTAAAAGTGCACAGACGGACAGACCTCTCTCTAGCGTGCTGTTTTGTGAATTAAAAATAGAATAAAAGAAAACAGTTGTACGCTGCAACCGCGAAATATAAAGAGACAAAACTTGTACTTTTAGCGAGATTAATAGCGTCAAGAACTCGGATGGATGGCTGGTAAAGTAGTAGCTAATGTTACTTTACAAACACGGGTATTTACCCGCGGAGTGTAAAATCATATTTTATTATGTTTATTTTAAAAAGGAAGGTAGATTAAGTATGGGGAGACCGAGCCGTGACATAAAAATATGTTTATTAAAAAACAAAATCAGGTCCGTTGTATTTTCTTTTCTGATAAGAATCTTAGTAAAAAGTAATACTAATTTATTACAACAAAGGCTACAGCATGTGAAGGTATTCATCGTAGTATACTATTGTTAATATTTTTTGTCATAAATATCAAAGCATTCAAGTTTACTGAAGAGGACCTTTATTCTTTCCTACTAAATAAATCGTTACAATCATAACCAATCTTTTGGGAATATTAACATAGATCTTAAGAAAATAGTTATATGGATTCTGTCTACTCCTCCGCTATTCTTTTCTGATTAATTTCATTGCGGGATCCAAGACAGTCAAAACATTTCTCTGGGACTTCGTCGAGCTTCATTGTCTCGGCGCTTTTCTTGTGGTCGCCACTGTTGATTCTGGCTTACAGAAGTTACAGTGGTTTGGGAATAGTGAGGCGGGCTTGTCCCATTAAAAAAAAAAAATGAATTCTGTCCAAAATAAATGGCTAATAATAAAAAAAAAATCATACCGGTCGTGATTCTTCGCCCTAATTTCGTCCATGTTTCAGTTAGGGTAGTGTGTGCGTGAGATTATAATCGCGTGTTTATGAAGTGCCTTGACCTTTCCTAGACTTTTATTTGTGGCTAACTTGCAAGGTCAGCGTAGGGAAATGCATTCGTTATTTACAAATTGTCATAGTCCAAACTATCCATCATATTAGTAGTTAGTGAATGTCGATACTTGATATCATCGTGTGATAAAAGAAATTATGAAAAAACTATCTGTAGTTAGTGTTTGTTTTTAATGATAGTCGGTGGGCTTAGTGCCAGTTTTTATCACAGACAATACTTAGTTGATCACGTGAAAGTATACTTCAATTTATATGGAATAATCAAGTTTATCACTTTTGTCGTTTTTTGTTTTTTGGAAAAAATATAGTCCTATTTTTAGCTGCGGTAGAATGTTTGCATCATTTATTGTACATTCGAACAAGCTAGTACGTATACGGGCAGAAATCTTTATAATTTTGTTTTATAAAGCCTTTCGCATTAACTGGTGTCAAACTGTGTATCGTTTGGCATCAGGCTCTATGTATCTGTATAATCTTAAAAGTAAAATTGCAAGTTAGCTGGCTGTAACCAACGGAACGGCTCCCAAAATAATTAAAGGAACACGTTTACTTTTTAAACCATAAAAGCAGAAGCCTTTCCAGAAGGTTGTTATCGCAAACGCTCGATAAACGCAAAAACATTTATAGACATTCAACTAAAACAAAAATAAAGTGGGCATCAGGAACATAACCCCAATGCTCATGTGAACAGGCTTTTAATACGGAATTATCTTGAACCAATAATAATATACTCGTGTGATAACAGATGTTGAGATCATGTAATCATAGATTATTCATGCCTATAATTTGAAGCAATATAGCGACTGTCATTTAACTTCCGTTCACACAAACTATATATTATGCTGACACAGTCCCCATTTTCTGGTAAACGGTTCAATGTTAGAAACCCGTGTTCATTGGCTACGTTCACGCTACAACGCGTGTGGCCAACGTTTAGCCAACAGAGACCAACTTACATAAGTTGGTCGCGTCATGTTGGTTGTTCAGTCGATGTTTAGTCGGTTCATTGGCTGCCAAAATCATCCAATGAGTTGGTTTATTGTCTGTTTACTGGCCGAAATTTGGTTCATGATTTGACTGTGACAGATCAATTAGGTATGGTTTTAGCTTTGTGTTGGCACCGACCACTTGGAAGAAACGCAACGTGTTTAAGTATTGTGTAGATGTCGCATTACATTAGCTTATCTTCTTGTTGGCAAACTACTTAGTTGTATTAGGCCTGCGAATGATCCTGTTTGGTCATCTATTGCTACTACTCTATCGTTCCCCTTATTTTTAAGGGCAAGGACAAAACCAGGCATTGTTTCTCGATTTGTCCGATTTAATACCTTGCCTTTGCTTTTATGTTTGTAAAACTTGTATGATTTCGATTGATATTTTGAATCTCTTATCCATAGTTACTAAGAAACAAATATTAAACCTAAATCTGTTTGTTCATACTTTATCGTTCCTCCAACAAAATCCTTGTTAAGTTTAATTCCTATTTCTAAAACATCAAAACGTAAATCCACGGAAGGTATGACAAGTAAATATATGTCAAGGCCGGTTGTAACACGCATTAGTGGCTGAAGCAAGGCATGGCGTGGGTAGCAAGCGGTCGCGACTTACCCCCCCCCCCTGCACCTCGCATTCCCCTCTCATTTGTATTCATCAGGATAAAACAGTTTTATGTTTTAAGGCGGCAAAGTTCCGCACAATTTATGAAAGGTTTAAGGAATTATAATTATTATAGTTTGCAATTTGAATGGGAATTTGTCGTTAAATGTGATGCGTTCATTAGAGATTTTCGGTGGAATGTAATTTCAGTCGGTTTATGTTAGTTTGCTGCAGTTTGCACAGCTTTTGTGTGGATTTGGTTAGCAACTATTTGGCTTAGCCTTCGTTTGTAATACGTCGACTGGTATTTAGTATTTTAAGCAAGATTAGAGTACTACCAACTAAAAAGAGATATACTAATTCGTATAGTAATTACCTATCTTTTGGCAGTCATGAAACCACTTCATGTTTCTGCCGGGGCTGCGGGTTGTGGAGAACATGGGTGGTTTTTAGTCAGTAGAAGTCTGACAGTCCCTTCTGCTCCACCCAGAGCGGGAGGAGTAATTTGACGATTTGCCACCCTCCAAAAAACCCACTTCATCTTCAATGCAGTTTTGCTTAAACACTGCTCTTTTAAGAATTGCCTACAATATTATAAGTCAACTTAGTTGACATAGCAAATTACAACTCAGTAAAATTGCTTACTCAGTTTCAGGTCATTTTCGTTGTAAAAGCAGTCCAGCAAAGAGTAAGGGTGTGTCCACACTGACCGAACGCGTTAGAAAAAGTTTAAGGTACAACATTTTCATAATACCTTACATAATATTATATTAAAGCTATTCGCAGTAAGTAAATTTTGGTCGTTTACTAAGTGAGAGCTTATCGAATATTGCCATAGTTGAAACTCAAGCTAGTGAGATAAAGTGCGCCTTTTAAATGCGATCACTGTCTTATAAAACCTTTTGTCTCCTTCTAACAAGCGTTTTTAAGAAATCGGACGTTGTCTGGTCAGTTCATCTTCATAATCCACAGCCTGACTTCACCCACTGACGAGTATAAGCCTCTCTTTCGTTTGTGTCAGTCTGCATGCACCAGTGTCAGCTGCGTCCAAGTTCTACCCGCAATAGCAACAATGTCGGCTGTCCATTTCACCGCGGGACGACCAACACTTCCACCTTTATTCCTTGGACGCTACTCGGTTATAACTTTACTCCACTTGCTACCATCGCGTTTTGCTAGGTGTCCTACCCAACTCCTGTCTAACCAACCTCGTCGGCTAGTGTGGATAAACCCTTACACCTTCCGTGCCAGCCGGAATCGATTAGTCATTTAGTAGCAGTCAACTCGATAAGGTCATACCCCGCCGCTCGAATTTATAAGGGGTGTTTAAAACCGTTATATTGTTATACAAATTCGTCCCTTTATGTTGTAACTTCAAAATTAATTGCTGACATTGATACGTTGATTTTATAGTGTTATAAAAGTTTTATTTCGATGTAACTGATTGAAATGGTATTGTAAGCGTTCCTTGACAATGATAGACTAATTATAAAAGAGGTGTAAAACACGCAATACTAATCTATTTGTATGTGGAGTTTAATTGATTGAAGTGCATGCATGGTATGACATGAATTCAGCAATTTTATTATTTAGTCTACGAAGTCAAGAGTATTCTAGTTGCTGTGGCTATCCTTAACTATGAATGAAGCAATTGAACTACGGTCCTACGTCAAAGTATGTAGTTAATAATAAGTCATAAGTCATTTTTATTCATTTGTTTAACATAGGTATGGCTTTTTAGACTTCTGAGTTTTAGTCGGGAAATATTGCAACACACATCAGATTTATACTCGGTGGAAGAGACACCGATGCAAGATGTTACAACCTATTATATTCCGTACATAATTTAAAAAAAATATCATGTTCCTTGCACTTAGACCATGTAAGTAACAATATTATATTCAGGATGATGTCCTGAATACGTGGTTACCGTTTACGGTCGAAGCCCCAATCTGCAACTCTGCTGAGTCATTTTTCCCGTCTACAAACGGATATATACACACTCGGACGGTAACCCCTAGATTAGCAAATAATCCGTAAAACAATCATAAATATAACAGCTTTGTACTAAAAAATATATATAAAAACAGAAACAACCCAATCCAAGACAGACATTATCTATTCCAAGCCAATTCATCAACAAAATTAACCCTACAAACTTAAAGATGATCTCCCTAAAGCTGTTTGATTCTGTTCGAAGTGGCGGTAAGCGATAAATTAATTAGCTAAGCCGTCTCAAGTCTCATTGGGTATCAATTAATATTGATTGCATTGCACAGCCACTGCTCGTGTTTAGCGCCGAACTACTCTGGCGTTATGAAGCTCATCGCTTAGCATTTAGACCGAACTTGCTTTCACTAGAAGATGGTTGTTACTTGAAATGGATATTTAAATGGATATTTTCTGAAATTAGTAAAATAATAAATGGAATATCTAATATGGCCGCACTCAGAGACGTTTAGACATAAGCCATCGCTTAGTAAAGATTTTGACACAATATTGAAAGTGTTTCAGGAACAGCGGTGGCCCAGCGGTGGCGGCCCCGACTTATGAACAGTAGGTCGTGTGTTCGAACCCACAGTACAGGCACATTACTTTGTGTAATTTATTTCATCACCGCTGCTCTCAAAACGGTGAAGGAAAACATCGTGAGGAAACCGGTATGTCTTAGAACCAAAAAATTCGAAGACATGTAACATCTACCAATCCGCACTTGGCCCGCGTGGTAGATGGCCCATGCTCTCTCAAAGAGAGGATGCCTGTGTCCCAGCAGAGGAAACATTAATAGGCTGTTGATAGTGATGGTGATGATGAAATCTTAACTAAGCGACGGCTTAAGTAATCATTGATTATCTCTGAGTACGGCAGTGAGACGCTTAAGCGAACTGTTGTTTGTTTAATTAGTGCGTTTATTTTACTTAAATTAGTCCTTTTATTTTGTCAAATATTTAGTGTTAATTATTTTACAAGTTTCATTGCATGAGAATAAATGACATTAATTGAATGGAAACTGTGCTAAAACCTACTATTATTATGATTAGTTGATGTAGTCTTTTGCGTTAAATCAATCTGGATTGTTCTGTAATCTTACTTCCGTAGGTAAGTTACTTTAATTTCCTAAAAAAATACTATTCTTAACAACGTTAAAGAAAGTGGACGAATCGACCTTGACATAGGTAGTCTATTGCCTGAGCCACTGCGCCAACCGTGTCGTCCGTTATCATTTAAATATGATACAAAAGGTCCGTCAGTAATTATTTAAATATGATACAAAAGGTGGTCATGCAACAAAATAACCAACGTATTTTTCGTTGTATTCACAAATACAGACAAGCAACGGGCATAACACCATAAAGTATTGTATTTTTTTTCATACGCTCTTTTTTGTAACCGTTGAATCCGATTCACCCAGTCAGCAGTTATTACGAAAAACTGCCTATGGGTTCAAAACTTCAAACCGTTTTTTTTATTTAAGATTTTTACTAAAAGCAAAGGCAATAATATTTCTGTCTACGAAGGCATTACGTAACGCTTAAATTCAATTCATTCAGTCAGCAGATAATAGGAAAAAATGCTGTAAAAGGGTTCAATCCGATCCATTTCATTAAGATTTTTTTACTGGAAGCAAACCTAATTTAATTCTGTGAAATCAGCATTCGAAGGTAAAATAAGCTCCCCGTTGTCGGGGCTGCGGGTTGTTCGCAAGAGATACCGCGACCTCGGCATAAAGGGCTAACAAGGAACATGGGTGGTTTTTAGTCAGTAGAAGTCTGACACTCCCTTTCGCTCTGCCCAAGAGCGGGAAGGGTTATTTGATGATATCCCACCCCCCTAAAAAAAGGTAAAATATGCTGGCATTGCAACTTTGAAGATTATTTGCTCACTAAAGTAATGAAGGCGAACGTTTTACCTTGGGGCTTTCATATTAAAATGCTACTGTTTAAATGCCAAGAGAAGTTCGCATACGGTTATCCGGGTAGAGAAATTTATATCTGAAATTAATAATTTAAAAGTATAATTTTTACTTACGAACGTTGTGTTTTCAAAGACAAGTACCTGAAAAATTCAAAAATAGAAGTTTGTTGTCGTTGTATTTCTTGTTTTAAATGAAAGCTGATAATGTTAAAAAATATATTTTCGTTGGCCAATAAAACACAAAACATGCTTGCATTTCTAAAATCTCCATGCCAAAAAGGATTCGTAAGCAGCAAAGGTAGAGGCCCCCAAGAGAGTGTGTGTGAACAGATGTGCTGAATAATTTAGTTGGCAACACTTTGAGCGCGGTTCGTGCTTGATGAGCAGCCTGGCCCCTCACCCATTTACCTACCTATTATACGTACGTCGTACGAGCACAACCTCCCGGGAATGTGTGTACATTTTTCAAGCGACTCAATTAGTCAGAACGACTTACTAGGCAACGAAGGAGCTAATTGGTCGTGTGGACAAGCTATTATTATTTTTTATTCAGCTTTTGGTGTTAATTTTTCACATTTATGCTATGTAATAACGAATTATAGTTTAATATTTTCAAATAAAGCTTAGTAGTACGTTAGCTTTGCCTTGAATGAGGTGTACACAGTATGATTGCCACATTACCACGGCATTAAGTTTTGGTGTAGCGAATGCCATTCAAATGAACGCATCCATTAGCTAGTCTTGTTGACAAATATGAAGACATTTAATGGACGATTTTAAAAGCATAAGCTTTTAAAATTTTAAAATTGGAACGTCATAAAATGCTCACAATGCAAGCGATGCGGTAAAATACCTAAATCTATTTTTTAGGTGTAAGTGTTTACTACAGATATTGTATGTCTGTCAAAGCTTTGTTCAGTATGATTAAAATTAGGGTAAGAAACCTACTTTAATACTTACATGAACTAACATCTAATTTAAAAAAAGATGTATAATATTGTTATTGTATTATTGTATAAAATTACTGTTATATAAACAATCTCTATTAACTCGATATATATTAAGATACAAAACCGTACGAACTATAGGAGCATACAATGAAATGAACATAGATTTTTTTAATACCAGTTTTAAGATGTAATCTTCATTTTATGCATTTTGACCACGTAGGTAGGTATTGCATTTTTGTAGGAAGCAGCAATTTGTTTTTATAGCCGATAAAAAAAATATTTGTGGAGTGAGGGACCGGTCACCCGTCAGGGCTGCGACATACCACGGCCTCGACATAAAGGGCTAACAAGGAACATGGGTGGTTTTTAGTCAGTAGAAGTCTGACACTCCCTTTTGATGATTTCCCACCCCCCAAAAATATTCGTTATGTCTGTCTGTCCAGACAATCAATCTAGGACTCCGTTTTTTTCTGTTAGGCTACGGAACCCTAAAAAGGGGGAGAGGACATAATGATATCCCTTCCCACCCGTTATGATCTGTATAACTTGATTAGTTGTACTAGAATGCTATTCTAGGTATGAAATAAGTACATGAGACATCGTAGCCTGCCTGTCGGGGCCGCGGGTTGTCCTCTGGTTATCGCGGCCTCGACATAGAGGGCGAAGAAGGAACATGGGTGGTTTTTAGTCAGTAGAAGTCTGACACTCCCTTTCGCTCTGCCCAAGAGCGGGAGGGGTTATTCGATGATTTTACACCCACCAAAAAAAAAAAAAAAAAGACATCGTAGCCTCAATACTATTCCAATTTTCGCCGAACGCTAAACAAATGTGCTGAAGCCTAAATCGCAGGAAAATGTCGTTTACTTACGTACGAATTTTATATATCGCCGATTATGTTAGAACGTGACTCCGTTCGTAATATTGGGATATTTTTGCTAAATGGGAAATGTTTGTAGGAGAAACATTTCATTTAGTTATTTGATGATGTACAGCATCATAAGGTTCGATAAAAATATAAAATCGCGACGATTAATTTAAAATATTGGAGCGAAACTAAAGTGTCAGCTACCGCCGTATAAATGGGCTTTGAGTGTCATCAAAATTAAAAAATAAAAGTTTCGAATTTTAATTTCAGCGACCTCCGTTCTGCCGTGGCAAGGGATTTCGCATACGAGCCAAAAGCAATCGCATAAATACACGTCATGCTACTAGAAAAGCGTGCTTGTTTGCTACTAGGTAGACTCATTTGCAGCATGCTTTCCGAATGTTTACATTTGCTCTAAAGCACAGACGTCAAAAGCATACTTTTTACGAGCATACTTATTTTTAGCACGTCTGAGGGACATTGTCGCCTTGCGCTTGGTTGTGAGCGAGGTCTGAGCTACAGGGCCGAACAGTAACATTAAGCGGCGTTTCCACTTACACTGCGCGGCTCTATGAGGCCAAGCCGCGTAACAGGAACGTTTCGGGAGGCGTTAGTGGGGACCCGGCTTTACAGTTTTTTATTGAATACACTTACAGAAAACAACAAAAAGGTGACAGCATGATTAAAAAACATTTTTAACAGTAAAACCAAAGAATATCAAAAAAGAGGTTTTATGCGTCGTGCTAGTTAGCACGAAAAATAGACCGGCTTGCGATTAGGTAGCTTGCTTATTCACAAGCATGCTCTTTTTTTATACACGTGTTACTTGTATAATACTAAGTGACAGCTGCTCGAAACTAGCACGCTTTTGTGCTACTACGTGGCATGTGTATTCCAACCAGCTACAAACAAGTTTAATACTGTTATGTAGTATTTCAATATAAGGTAAAAACGGACCCTTCATGAAACCGTTAATCAAGCATGATGTAGGTACATCAAACTAATTAACTCTACGCAAATATTGTTGCCGGGAAACGACTTTTGTGTTTGTTTGAAACATCAGGTTTTAAAATGTCGCCGTAAGTAGAAGATTTCCAGGTGTGGCCAAGAACAAAAAACATGAAAACGGGGAAAACGAATGCCTTTCGTCTTCGGGGTATTGCCAATATGGTATTACAATGGCTGCAATACTTTCCAATACACAAAATATAACAAAAAATAAGATATGAAGGTAGAAGTAAGAATATTACTATAATGCTTGCATAAGAGACTCAGCATCGGGCGAAAGTTTAGTCGGACTCTTTATCAGTATAAACCTGTACACTAGTGCGCATATTACAACGTTTCAGTATCGACCGATAAATCAGTTGATGGGCTGCAAGATTGCCTTCAAACTAAACTATCAGCCAACTGCTCTAGGCGCTCTTTTCCTGACCGTTTACTTTAACGACCGATCGTTACAAAGCTTAACAAAAAAAATACTGGGGGAATTCCCTATTATTTTTAAATTGAGGGTTTTCCCCAGTATTTTTTCCAATTAGGACGATAGTTCTAACTAGCATTTGTGTCGGCGACGAAATATAGAACTAAATGTATACTAAGTTTGACATATCGTTGGATTTTTTCTTGACAAACAGTGCCACCCCGAATTTTGCCAACTTGAACGGTGGTTGGTCTTAGGTTGTCATGTTCCCATACTACCGAAAAACTTATCAATCCTGTTGAAAGTCATTTTAGAAATACTGAACATTTTGAAAGTGATTGCTAGTTGGTCGCTGTAAGCTTCTTTGTTTAATTGTCAATTTTTTCAGTAGAATTATGGTTTCATAAATAAATCAAGCAGCAAAATGCAAATGCAGTTAAAATTATTTCGGGAATCTGAATTCGTGAAACAATTTAAATAAAGTAATTATGTATTAAATTTTTCCCATATTTACTTCATGCTCACTCTTAACCATTAATTTAATAAAAAATATATGCATGTGTAAAAAGGTTTCATGTTTACTGAAATTAAACTTGAAACCTCTTATACATGCATACATTGCGGTCGATGGTCGTCCAGTGGAAAGCAATGGGCCATCTAACCGCCTTTATTTCCACTCACAGTTCACTGGATGAACCGGTTCATTTCACGAACCACGAGCGCATTCGCGGTTCAAATCGATACCACTTCTTTGTGATACAATATGAATAAGTTCTATGAGTTTTTTTTCAAGGTATTTTGTAGTGTTAGTTCAGTTATATAAATTCTGTACTCTATGAAAATATAAGGTATTTTTGTAGTATCTTGCGTCTTTTATTTACAGATGTCTCAGGTAGGTACTTTATTGTTTAAATCGTTTGAATAGGTACCATAGTTTTGCTTCAGTGTAGGTTTATATTCGGTACAGTCACGAATGTATGCGCATATTCAAAAGCTAATTTCTTGAAAAATAAACGCTAATAATCGCCTTTGAAAGCTTTACCTAAGTGGCAATAAGGTATATTTTATAATTATAACATGACTTTTCAGTTGTTTATTTGTCTATTCAGTTTTGTAACTGGTTTCGATTTTTTTTTTATAACCTGCATTGTGCCACTGCTCGGCAAGAGCTCTTTTCTCGTACAGCCTCAAACCAACCAGTTTCGAGAATACTATGTGAAAACGGGATAGAACCGATGTGGCATATCAACCTGCCCGTCATTTTGTTTTTTTTGGTGCCTATGTATAGAGAACACATTTTGTCGATGTATACCTTTCGATATCTCGATAACGTGGGGTTGGGTTTGGGGTATCATGTTACATGGCATTTTTTATTCTAGGAGTCCTCTACCCATGCCTAAATATCAATTTCATCGTGTACCATTTCTGAAAAAAAAAAACAAAATGGCGTTGGGTCGATATGCCAGCTTCGGTACAAAAAAGTTCAAACCCCTTTTAATACTATTTTTTTTTCAGTTATGTACACACAAGAGAGAACATAAGGAAACAGCAGTAAGATTAAATCTCCTTTAGAACTTGCAAAGTGTATTCTATGAAGATCGTTAGTAGATAGAAATGTGTAAATAAACAAAGTCGTACCAGTCGTACGTTCGTAATTAATCTATTTATACGCAACAACACAAACACATCCGGAAACATCGAAGAAATGTACACATCAGAAATAGTTTTAAGATGCCAAAAGCTCTAAAGTGTGAATCATTAACAGGTACCTATACTTATAACCTTAAATATACTATTTGTCTATGAAGAGAAGAGGTCGCTTCTCATACACAGAACGCGCATTGCCTTGCATTGGAACAGTAATAGACCGATATTATGCTATACGAAACTGTTACTTACTGTTTTCATGTCATAACCGATTGATCGTTGTTTATTAACACAAATAAATATTTTCACGTCACACACAATGGGCTTACAATAGCCAAATTACAAAATACCGAAACTATTTATACAATGTTACAATTTAAAATGAGTGCAGTGAAATCACGTAAGTACAGTCACGCCCTCACGTGGTCTGTATGTGTTCTTAAACCACACGTGGTCGGTGCGATACAATACGGTTCGATTAAAAAAAAGCAATCAGTGCTGAAATAATGTAGTAATTACACTTTTGTAGTTCAATGTACTTGGGATCACGTGAGTTTGATCTTTTGTAGGTACTTTTTTGTTTGTAATAGTTGATTGGTCTTGGCTGGGAATTTAATCAAAGAGATAAACAGAGTGCTAAAATTGCTTACCTTTTTTGGGACACGGATAATAATTTGGGTGTCATATTGGTTGGCTTCTTCACCACACTGTAATGTGTAATGTAGAATGTGAATGTAATGTGGGATGAAAGGCAACTATGCCTAATATTTCCGACGCAAAAGTTAATCGTTTATCAATTTAATTGGGTACTAAGTTAAATTGAATTCAAGCTTCACTCTTCTTCACACAAAATTAAAGGCAAATCTGGCACCACGCGAAGTAGGGTGTTTGATTGATAAACAAATATGTCCAATTTGTACCAACTGTACCTACATACAGGGTGTAAATTAACCCTTCACACAAACGTAAACCAAGCATTCTGTACATCAAACTAAGTACCCCTACTCAAAAATATTGGTGGGAAACGACTTTTTTTTTGGGGTCAAAAATCTCATTATACGGTAAAAAATGTAGCACTCTTAAAACGTTGTGCTAATGGATGCTTTGAATAGTAAACGGGCTATGAAGGTAATTTAAGTAAAATTATAACCTGAAAAACTAGTATTTACAAAAACAGCTATAAAAAATTTGAAACTTTGAACCCCAATATCTCCGTAACCCAGGTTCCCAGGTATGGTCTAGCTAGAACAATAAAATATCGCAGTGGTAGGGAGAATAAGTGCGTTTCGTTTGCGTTAAGAGTACTTTAACACCCTTTATGTATATAGAACTAAATAAAATACTCGAAAACTTCCCAAAGAGAGTAAACAGAAAGTCTGAAAATAAACACATAGGTGTGTATCCCTTTGATTATACAAACAAATTGCCTGTTTAGACCAGCAGTATCACGTTTTTCAATAGCGATCGATACCAACGTTCTTTTCTTCCTGACCGCATGTAACTGCATAGTTAGAGACTTTAATTGATCTGACTTGCACCAGTACAGAGCAGCACAAAACGTAGTCTGTAATAGGAAATTCTTTGAATAACCAAGCTAGAAAGAGAGGTTCGATTCTTTTGTAATATGAAAGAAGGAGGAAGAGATAGGTTATTCTGTTTGAATTGTCCAGAGCGTGCCATTTCTTAGAATTTATAGATTTAGTTTCGCGTATTCCATTTATTGCTATTTCGTGTTTATTAGTGAGGTGAGATACATGTGTCATGTGCATTGCAGGTATATTATGTACGATAATTATGTACTAATTACTCATGTGTAGTTGGACATGTAATTATGTCCGACTGTGACGGGTTGATTAACGTCATTATGAGTTAGGTACTGTTGTATTGGCTTCATTCGAAATCAGAACTTATCGAGCAATTATTACGAAGTTAAATACTAGAAATAAATTATTATAATTTCTCGTATATTGTATGCCTAGCCTTTTCCCAACGGTCGGTCGGGGAATGTGTTATTTGGCCTTTCTATTAACAATTACTCAGTAGCAACCACGGGGTCCCGATTTGAGCCCGATTGATAGCAATAGGCTCGCCCCCATAACATAGGACTTAAAACATCCAAATAAACTCAAAACTGGCAAAATGTGGGTGTTCCATTAGGTACACCTCTGCCTAAGTCTTCGGAAGTAAAGGCGTGAGAATGTGAAAAGAAAGTTTCGTTTATAATAAATAACAGGAAAACCTTTGCGCTGTCCTATAGTAGGTTATACATTTTGTTACCCGACTGTGCCCTACGCCCATTGTATGTAAGACGGTAGAACGATTTTAACCCAGACCTTAGAAAGTAATATCCTATAATAGGGTGTTGAATATGAGCACAGGATGTATACATAGGTAGAGTGCAGCCAAAAGAGAGGAAAGTGGAGATTCAGGGACTTGGGTAACCCTTAGGTATTTTTATATGGAGGCATTGAGGTATGTTTATTTTTATGTTATCAATTGGAAAATATTTTGGGGATTCACCCGCCTGATGATGAGTGGTCACCGACGCCAGAATATTTTTTAAAGTTCTATCCTCAATGAAGTGTAATAGGAAAGTGTGAAGGGGGAAGCCCCCGTCGGGGCTGCGCGTTGTTCGAAAGAGATACCGCGGCCTCGGCACAAGGGCTAAGAAGGAACATGGGTGGTTTTTAGTCAGCAGAAGTCTGACACTCCCTACCACTCTGCCCAGAGCGGGAGGGTTATTTAATGATTTCGCACTCATCCAAAAAATAAAAAACGGGAAGCCGGTTTTTTGCAATTTGAAATTGTTCAGTATGTGACGGTAAAACGTATGTATTTATAGAATTATATCAACTTAAGTCTTTAATTTTACCGATGTTATGGGAAACCCCACTCGACTCGCGGCTGGTCTATTAATAATTTACTATTATTTTTATTTAGTTGCCTTATTTTTTACTACGAGTACAACCAATGTAGGTAAAAAAGGTATGCCACAAAGAACTACAGACTGCATTATTAAAAGTCTAAATACGACAGCGGTTAATATCAAACGGCAAGATTTTTCGAGAATATCAAAAAGTCAACCTACAAGAAAATAAGTTTACGTACATTTTTAAAGTTTGTATTCATAAAAAACGAACGTTGAGAAATAAGCGTTCGCATATTATTTGTTTATAAAAAAAAAAGCTGAAAGGTAAAATCAGTTGTGCCCTGAATAGATCAATTGTTTCGCATTTTCTCTTATATTTTTCTTTTTTTTAAACTTTGCTCCACACTAGGAATTTCTCCTGTAACGTTCACAAACATTTAAATTCACATACACAAATACCCAGACCCGGAACAACTATCTGTAGGGCATACAAATATTTGTTCCGTGCGGGGATCGAACCTGCGACACGCATTGCAGCACTCAAAATCAAAATCAAAATCATTTATTTCAAGTTGGCCAGTTACAGGCTCTTTTGAATAGTCGAACAAATACTAAATTTTAATAAGCTAATAAACTATGCTACAGTCCCACCCACAAGGCATTAACTGTCAGTGTACTGTAGTTGCCGATTCCAAAGCGTTGGTCTCATGAGAAGAATGGCAAGAAACTTCATGGATACCTACTCTTTTAAATCATAATATTGTTACAAAACTTTGGTTCCATCATTCATATCGAGATTGGTAAATTATCATGTGAGAACGATGTGCACGATAAGTGTCGACAGTAAAGCCAAAACGACGATTTAAAAATAATATAATAATTCAAACAAGCCGTGGCAACTAAGAGGTGACCAGTCACAACTGACAGCACCCGTTCACGAGCATGACGCATGGATCAGCACCATTCCACTCAACCATTTTAAAGGGAACGAAATGACCCGACACACCCGCCACCATCAGCGAGACATTTAAGTGAGCATGACACACTCTCACTCCATTGCCTGAGCCACTGCGCCAACCGTGTCAACCCCAACTATGATGGGCTTCCAGTCTACCCGGATGCAGACGAATACCTGTCTGCACAAATGTTATAAAGAGGGAAGATTTGTATTTTTGTGTGTGTGTATGTATGTGTTTGTAATGAATAAACTTAAAAACTGCTGCGCCGATTTTTAAAATTCTCTCACCATTGGAAAGCTACATTCACCCTGAGTAACATACCTAGGCTATCTGAATTCCCACGGGAACGGGAACTACGCGGGTGAAACCGCGTGACGTCCGCTAGTATTTTATATAAAGCGACTGCCTATCAGACTTCGCCAACTTAGTTAGAACTGGGTTGTCAGAATATCGAGCCATTCAAAGTCCATCTATGACAGCCAGGACGTACTTAATGTTTCCTTTCCTGGCACAGACGAATTCTGGTACTTATGTAATGGGTGATGATCGCGATTCATGCACCAACCAGCTGCTGACCGACTGTGTTATTTTATTTAGCAACTAGCGGACGTTCCCGTAGGAATACAGGGATGAAAGTAGCCTTTGTCACCCAGGGATAGTGTAGCTTCCCAACGGTGAAAGAATTTTTCAAATCGGTCCAGTAGTTTCGGAGCCTATTCGTTACAAATAAACAACCCCCCCCCCCCCCCTATCTCCATCTTATGACATTATTAATTGTTATTTAATACGATCTTGATTAATTACATCTCCAACCACAAGTAAATTGAAATCACTCATTTATTTTCTCATGGAAAATGACCGATGGTTTTCCCATTATCACTTATTTTCCCGCCACAAAGATGAATCGAGAGAAATCTCATTTGTCAAGCGGCAGGTTCTACAAGATGACAACGATTTATTACTGCCTATAATGGAAACAGGAGACAATTATTTGAAAAGGGGTGTTTGAATGCAAGGGGGGTTTCCCTTGCAATCTTTGGAACAAAAGTATTACATCTTAGTCGTAAAAACGTTTTAAAATTAACCTAAATAAGTTGCGTGCACTACTGAGGTCGCATGAGGTCTAAGTTTTGATTCCTCTCTCTCTCTCTCTCTCTCTCTCTCTCTCTCTCTCTCTCTCTCAGGTCTGACGTAGTGTTATTGGGGTTTTCCATGACGAATTTCCCAGGATCCGTTCCGAGCCTACAGAACATCAACCGCTTTCTTCTTCAAATTAAACTGGTGAAATGTTGGTTTTCTTTTAAAGCACACTTCTAAGGTGTGATGTTATGTTGATCATTATGATACTCTTCGCATTTCGTTTGATATAAGTCCCGTCGTCATTCTTCCGTAACCAAAATTTATTTCGGGTCGGGAGCATGTCATTTACTCCCATACTCTTCTATTACTTGTAATCCCAGCAATCATCTCCTCTCCAGACATATCATCTTTCACACAGTCCATCCATCGTTTCTTCGGTCTTCCTCTACTCTTAAAGCCATCTAAATCCATACTCAACACTTTGTCCATAACATGATAACCGATTACCAGACTAGATGACAGATGTCTCAAGATCAGAATCAGTTCGACAGACAAAATATCCGAATGCTATAAAGAATACGAAAGGCACATCCATTCGTAATAAGCTCGTAACTTTTTCTTTTGGTTCGGTAGTGTTATGTGTACTGACTATTTGTGGTCCAGCGGGCAATGCTGAAAAGTTCTTCCCCATTGGAACCCCGGTCACGTTCTTGTGATTGCGCTGATTTCTTCCATTGTGCTCAGAACTTTTATTCTATTAGTTAATTAAAGCGGGACTGTACGAATAACTAATTAGCTTTTTGTATTAGGTATACGTAATTTGATGGATGTGGGATTTTTATGGCCTGGTTTAATAAGAATGACGCCAAAAAGAACCACTTTTTGGTCTCTTTTAAAAACCTGGAGATTGATATTCATCATCATCTTCGTGTCCTAATCCCATGTTACTTGGGGTCGGCGCAACCTGTTTTTATCTCCCCTGTTAACCGCGCGCTACCATTTAATTTAATTCCTTTAAAATTCTCAGTTTGAAGCATGTTTAAATTCCCTTAGGGAATTAAAGGAGTGATGTTTTATAATGTTACAAATAAATCAGAAATAACTACATAATCAGGAGGTCTAAAATGGCCACTTTAGCAGATCCTAATATGAATTGCGTTAAAAAACGTAAAATGGACTTTTCATAATAGTAACTGTGTCTGAGACCATTTAGGAAAATAGATCATAATAGGAAAATAATATGAATTGCGTTAAAATTCGTATTAGGATCTGCTAAAGTGGCCATTTTAGACGCCTGCCCAGTTAAACTGTTTAACAATAAATTCAACTGCGTTAATTACCGTAATTCCAAAATTAATTTACCCTCCAACACAATTTTTCCTCTGTGTGTAACTTTTTAAAAGTCTCCGTCGCTCGGTGGCCGACAAAGCGATAAAATAAATATAAATCGTCGACCCGCACTCGTTCCGTCGGGGTAAATTAACCGAGACAACTGCCACTTACCTGTTAGTTCATATGAACGTAATGTTTATGTACTGGAATGTAAATATACTTTCGTATATAATATAATGGAGTTATATGTATTGTATTCCCTGAGAAGCTCATGGGCGTTGTAATTCTATGTGGCTGTGTAATCGCGTAAGGCGTATCTGCGGGATGTTGTAAGAGATACCGCGGCCTTGACTTATAGGGCTGAAAAGGAACATGGGTGGTTTTTAGTCAGTAGAAGTCTGACACTCCCTATCGCTCTGCCCAAGAGCGGGAGGGGTTATTTGATGATTTTCCACCCCACAAAAAAAAGGTGAATGACTACGTATAATGTTTTAGTAAAACAAGAAAATTACAGAACTTAACATTACGCTTGTAATCCCTTAAGGGTTAGGCACAGGTGTAACTGAGGCCTAAGAAAACACCAACATTTCGTTAGTTATGTTAAAGTCCCATGTAACAGGGGGCGAGCCTATTGCAATTAACCAGGCACATATTAACCGGGCACATATTCAGACTCCATGGCTGCTATTGAAAAATACCTATTTTTTGGAGAGTAGTGAATCTTCAAATGACTCCTCCGGATTGTCAGACTTCTACTGACTAAAAACCACCTATGTTCCTTCTTAGTCCTTTATGTCGAGGCAGCAGTATCTCTTTCAAACAACCCGCAGCCCCAATAGGAGTTAGAAATTCTTGACAGAAAAACTTAACAACACTGCTCGACCCGGAAATCGCAGCCAGAGCCTGCTCAGCAGTCGCGCTTGCAATCACAATAGCAATGAGTTACTCAAGACAAAACAAGTAAATGAATGTATTGTAATTTTGACTACAAGTGAAGTAAACTATATAAAACTCAACAGGAAATAAAACTGTAACAAGGTGAAATAAACTGAAAAGAAAATATTTCGGTTTCAGTTCATATCCTTTTCTAACCCGGTCGTGTAAAAATAGAACCGAACAGGAAAATAGTTACGTAATGTTTCAGAGTAGTGCTTTTTACAACACCAAAACAGGGTTGTTTCTGTCAGTCAGCATTATTTATTTATTTATTTCAAAATTAATTATGGCAGCATTACAGAATTATCCAATACGATGCTATAAAACACAAATTAAACTGTAGCTTTATCCACATAGATATTGTACAGGAACAAAAAATGACAAAGAACTTTTTTATTGAGATATAAGTAAAACTATACTAAATTTATATAAACTAAACTAACCTAAAAACGCGTTGTATGGCAACACTTAGCCTCTGGCCAAAGAAAAAGCCAGCCCTTGGGTCAGAGGATAAGTGTTGCCATACAACGCGGCAACGCTGCCAGTCTCTTGGGCACTTTACCTGCTTACAGCGTTGAGGAGAAGTTTTTCGATGCCCTTTAATAACAAATAATAAAAAAAAGTTGCCTTTCGTGCATCATCAATCAAAACATCATCCTCTCACAGAAACTCAAACATACACGACATACATCAACCCACTTAGAAGCAAACAAATCACATTCAGGTGTCGATGCCAGAAGAGAATTTGGCAATGGCAAGGGCACGAACTAATGGAGAATGAAAGTGGGATACAGTGCGTGCACATGGAACATTAATAATTATATAGCTAGCTCTTAACCAGAATCCATTACGGTGTCAATTAACGTCTTTCACTAAGTTGTTGTATTTGCACCGTCGGTCGGTAGACAATGTGGATTTAAAATAGATGATACATAATTACCAAGGTAAAAATTAAACTACCTAATTGTAGGTCCCGTACAAGACTAAAAAGCCTCTATCTCAACACGGTACGGTATTAAAAAAAAATGCATCGAGTATAAACTAGAACGAAGGAAAATCTTAATTCGCTCTCAAAGCTAGTCGTATTTCCAGAACAGTAAAACAGGATTGACAATTACGTTTACGAGTATTTTGGTAGCTTAGTCAATAGTTCAATACCATACATTTATATTATGTTTCCGTCATGGTTATCCTTAATTGAACGCCACTTTGTTTTCGCCCTTTCGAGTTTGTTTCGTAAAATGTTTCGTCTACGTTAACATCTATCTTTTATACGAAAGATAGACGTGCTAATTTAGTTTTTTATAGTCAGGTCTTGGGTCTGACAACCACTTAGGTAACTACGATAAACGGGCAATACCAACCTATGTAAGTATCTATCCAGCTAAGTCTTGTCACCCATTCTGATTCTATGCATAAACAACACAACTTCACTTTACCAATCTTAACCCTTCGAATACTCCCATATTCACAATACGAACACTGAATCTACCGATCTTAATAACTTTTGCGAGAAAGGGTTCAGCTTTCTCCTGTACTTACGAGACCTACGTTAAGCTTGATACCTCGAAAGTAACAGTGGCTGGGGAGAATATGACTAGCAAATATTGAATGTGTGAGGGGTGAGAATATGAGGGTTAGATGAAGGCGGCTAGGTGTATGGGAAATTAATGATGGTGGTGATCAGCTGTGTCATGCAACGAGATGTTTGTGTGAATTTGGTGGTTTTGCATTTTGTAAATACAAAAGAATAAGTTATATTTTAGATAGTATCTTGTATATAACCTTATCACAATGTTGTCCTATTTAACCCAAAGGTATTGAATGGTAAGTACATACCTATTGTATAATATATGTAACTTTGAATAAATAAAACACTGTTTTGTACGTAGTCTTAAAAAAAACAAGATTATCCCTTTGCTAATTCGCTTGAGCTAAAATGAAGATGCTCTCGTCATCTGAGGTTAAAAAAAATAAGCGTCTCTTGAAGTGCCTTCGTGTCGTGGCTAATAACTATGTAAACCTCTCAATATATTTAAAGAAAAGTACACCATTTACTTGTAGCAGAAAATACTAGAGTTGAATTGTGTTCCAATTTTTGGCGTAATATTCAGTCGCTCCACAAATATCACCTGAATAAAATAACACTACCTCATATAGATAACACTTGATTTAGGTAGGCATCCTACACACGATATCTCTATGTCATCTTTCATAATATATCTTCTAGATTTTGACAAAAGGGACAAAATATAAGTCGCAATTTCCATTTCCTGCTCTAGTGACGTAAAGAAGCTATTGATGCGCGATGGAATTTTACTTTATTATCCCCATTTAATATGTATCCTTGATTGGAATTGTGCTTACTGGAATGAAAACCTATTTGCTTGGTAATATGTCCCTTTTTCTAGTCTCGTTCGTGATTTGAATAGATTAATCTAGCCTTATCTTAGTTTCTTTGTTCTTTTGCGACGTCATAAAGGAAATTGGTTGTAATTAAAAGGTTTAATCTAATGGTTGTGTGGGTAGTGGATGGGTTTTAGACCTTTCCATGTAATTAATTGATCTGATTTTCGAAGTATCAGCTGAACTCTTTTACATATACATACATAGGGATAGGCGAGGAGCTCGTGGCTTAATGAGGAGCTCGTGGCTTAATAAGAACTGCCACTCGGGTTGATCTTTAGGTTAAGCTGCGCTTGCCTAGGTCGATCTGTGGATGGGTGACCGCACATTACATACCGAGTTTCCTCCGTGCCTCGGAAAGCACGTTAAGCTGTTGGTCCTGGGTGCCATATATAGATCTTTGGCAGTCGTTACGGGTAGTCAGTGACCTGAAAGTCTGACATCCAGTCTTACCAAAGGGTATCGTATTACCTAGTATTAACTGGGTTGTGGAGGTCAGATAGGCAGCCGCTCCATGTAAAATTCTGGTATTCAGCTGCATCCGGTTAGACTGGAAGCCGACCCCAATATAGTTGGGAAAAGGCTAGGCAGATGATGACATAGGGATAGGCGGACACACCGGGAATTTAGGAGGTGAATAATATTAAATATAAACCATTCAATCACTACACACAGGGTATAAATGAACCCTTCACGAAGATGTCAACCAAGCATTATGTACCTACATAAAACTAAGTACCCTATATACGCAAAAATTATTACTGTGAAACGACATTTTTGTTTGGGGTGAAAAATCACATTTTACGGTAAAACTCAATGAAGAACCCTTAAAACATTGTGCTAGTGGATGCTTTGAATAGTAAACGGGTCATGGAGGTAATTTAAGTAAAGTTATGACCTGAAAAACTGGTATTTACAAAAACAGCTGTGAACAATTTGGAAATTTTACCCCCAATATTCCCAGGTATGGTCTAAAAAAAATTTCGAATTGACGGGGAGAAAAATAAGTGGTTCACGAGCATGGTTTTAGTATATTTGACCGAGATCGACGCCGGTGAAGCTGCGGGTTAGCTGGCAATAAATAAAACGATGATATCAAGAGCCGGAGCTTCTTGTTCTGGCAGCAAAAAAAAATACAAAACTCATAAACCGACCTTTAGCTCTCTAAAGGGTCTGTTATCCAATCCACATCAGTGTTTGCCCAAAAATCTTGGTTTTTTTTTAATAATAGTAAGGATACACCAAAAAACTATCTACTTTAATCAGTATTACTGCCACATAAACTTTTACAAGGTTAAATCTTATTGGACGTAACAATAGTTCGGGTCGTACCTACGTCAAACGTGAAAGATGACCGTCGTAAGTTTCCCGCCACACATGCCTGTGTTAGGAGGGCGCCATGCATACTAACAGGGTCACAGGTATTGATGCACGAAGTATTTAAGAAGGTGGAAAATTTGTATCTAGTGTTTTAATTCCCACTACGACTCGTTCGTTTCTTACGCAGCCATGGAGTCTGAACTTGTGACCAATTGATGACAAGGACGAAACCCATAATCTAGTAATTAATTACAAAACAAACAAAAAAAAATTCGAAGACCAAACAATACAAATGACTAACACCCGCGCCGCACGTACCGCGTAAAAGATTGGTCTCTCCTCGATCAGCTGTTCGGTTATTGCGCCAATAAACTAAATAAAACGTTCACTCGGAAAATCTTGATTAATACGCACTATCTGTTATTGATAAATCTTCCTATTCAAATAATAATATCTTGATTAATAGGCAGTAACTGTTATTGATCAATCATCAATATTTTGTCTGTCGAGATGTTTTAGTGGCACTTATGTCTTTGAACTATTATTCATTCAAAATCCCATATTAATAAAGCAAAGAATAGAACGTTTTTGGTTTTGTCAATCTATCAATTTGTGCCCGCTTGATGGCAATAGATATCCCCCTACGCATGGGACTTACAATCTTACTGATGAAAACTGGCTGCTCTATTTTGCATTAATTTTATATAGAAAACGGTAAAGCAGAGGTTTCGGTAGGTAATAAGCTACACCTCTCCCTAACCCTTGGGAGAGGACAGGTGTCATAGTATGTTTTATTATCTTATTGTTTTAAGAGCATAGGTGAATCACTTCCGCAAATAAAAGCAAAAGGAGAATTGCCGAGCTCACAAGACAAGTCGGCCACGGGAAGTCTGGCCAACTTGGCAACGGGTGACTGTTTAATTATATCGATCAGATGCCGATAGCCTTGTTACGATCCCTTGGCCTAGGCGACGCTTCCTGACTACTGGCATTTAGGCCCAACGCGTAATTGGGTAGTATAAGCATGTAGCAGACTTTGCGTAATGTTTTTGGGTCACATAGGGTATTAACGAAATACCTAAGCCGTAGAAAGTGTTCTGGTTTAACGATTGGTAGAGGGCAGAGCTGTAAGGCCCTTTTTTTTGTAGGGTAGAAAATGATCATTTATTTATTTAAGTATAACCTACTTACAGTAACACCAAACATATAAGTTATAAACTGAGAACACAGAAAAAAACAATATTACAATGAATTAAATCATTTTAGTGGAAAAAAAAATCTAATAAAAATTTACAAAAACTTGAGTCAAGTGCCAGGCTATTATTGTTGGGAGCCCTCATAGTTTGAGAAGGCTGAATGGGTTGACGCTGCCAGCACCGGTTACCTTTGACGGCACAGTGATTCCGTTTAGCTCTGACGTCAAGGACCTGGGTTTGCATGTTGACACTTGCCTCGACTGGCGTAAGCAGGTCGCGATTGTGAGCAGGAAGGTCACCGGAACGTTGCGATCGCTCTATCGGCTGAAAAATATTCTCCCATCACACATTAAGGCAATGCTTGTACAGTCCCTAATCTTCCCCATAATTGACTATGGTGATGTGTGCTACTATGACCTGAATGCAGATCTCCTCAATAAACTTGACCGACTTCTTAACAACTGCATTCGATTCGTCTTCAATCTCCGCAAGTATGATCATGTATCTGCACATCGATCGCTTTTAAGGTGGTTACCCATCCGGCAGCGCAGAGCATTGAGAGCCTTGAGAACCCTGTTTTCTCTTCTTCACAAACCCACTTCTCCTTCTTATCTCACTTCTAATTGTCAATACTTATGCTCTGCGCACAGCAAGAATCTTCGTTCCGCCAATAACTGTCTTCTACGATGTCCTTCTCATCGCTCTGGTTTTATAAAATCCTCTTTCTTTGTCCAGGCGGTCTTCCTTTGGAATGCGCTCCCTCAGAGTATCAGGACGGTGACCAGTCGGTTCACTTTCAAAGTGAAAGCTCGTGAGCATAATTCACAAGAAGTTGGCAGATTCGTCTCAAGACTAAGTTTTTCTTGTTGATCTCTCTTAAGTTTATATATTTTGTTATATGTATGTATATATGTATTTATTCTTATATGTTTTATTTATAAATATTTCTTGTCTTTTTTCTGTTGTTGCACCTACTGAATATTGTCTCTGCATCACCCTAAGGTAGACCGGTAGAAAATGCCCAAGGCATTAGGTCCGCCTTTGTACAGTTTTTTGCTTGTGCATAAAGTTTAATAAATAAATAAATAAATAAATAAAAACTTTTAACATCGTATAACTATATGACTCCTCCCGCTCTAGGCGGAGCGGAAGGGAGGGTCCGACTTTTACTGACTAAAACTACCCATGTTCATTCTTAGCCCTTTGTGTCCGGGGCCGCGGTATCCCTTTCGAAAAACCCGCAGCCCTGACGCGGCGGGGCCTATCTTTATATAAAGTTAGAAATGAAACCGAAGTTAGAACAATAAACACGTCTTCGTACTTACCTGACTCTGTTCCCACACAGTTTTCATCGGTAATTTTTAATAAATCTACTGTTTTCTACATAAATGCCATACCTCGTGCAGGTCCAAATGTGAAATAGGTATGTTTTTTTACGATGCAAAAAAAATATTTGTGGAAGGGTTCAAAATGATATGTACAAAATACGTGGCAAGCGTTTTGTGCGTCGGTGTTCCTTCCAACCTGTGTATTTATTTTACTTTATAAGGAAATACGTTCCGAAACGAAAAAATGAAACATGATCTCTTTCATTTTGCAAGAAATATTACCTACGTTTAATATTAGGTGAACGGAGACGATCGACTAATGAAATACACTACCAGCTACATCATTTTGCCATTCGGTCACTGAACTATATTTAATCTTATCCCTATAAATTACGAGACAAAAAAAAGAAATATAGCTCATAAATCTGTCTGAGTGACAAGCCTTATGATAGTAGACGACAACTTTTTCGTCTAGCGGACATCGGAAAAACCAAGCGTACAGACTTTTCACAATTATTTCCCTCTGACTTTCGATCTATGTCACAGTCAAAGTGATCTTTAACATTGTGACTATAAGGTTGATGTTGTATTGTAGCTGTCCGAAGAGAATATCTGTGAAAGGACTGTAGCTCGATTTAATTTGTTTGTCTACTTTACGTAACCTATCACAATAGGTAATAGAGAGGCAAACAAGACGATAAACGTGAAAAGTTTCCCGAAAATAACAGTTTTTGTTACACAACCTTACTTCACTACTCTGTTACGTAAGTCAAATAATTTCTAAAAAAAAAAAGGATATTTTTTCTCTTTTGTTTTTGGTCAAAGATTAGACTTTAACATCTATTACGTGGGTGTCGGGGTATATATATATATATACAATTACATCACGTGGAATTGATTTTTGTAGTTTAATTGTATTGCTAAAATACTAAAGCTCTTTTCTATTAGAGGACAATAAATAACTGTTTACTCATATGATTCTGTTGCCCTATTCGTGTGTGGATGACGTAAAAGGACATAAATATATGTGCTGAACTATTATAAAATATCACAAAATCTAAAATGCATAGCTTTGAGCGATACCAACACTGATAATGTCTGCTGTCACGAACTATAATAATATGCTAAATGTTCACAATATTCAGATTGCTTTCTTAATTTCTATATCCCTGGTGTCAGATTCTTCGTGCTGCACATGAGCCTCTGACTAAGCTTTACATACCGTCGAGAATAGGGGATCGGACAAAAAAAACTAATAAGTCGGTCAGATAGTTTTCCAAAAATTTTGGACACGTATTTTTTTTTTCACATAAACAAAAAATGAAGACGATACGGTGCTTCGAAAACTTGTGAACTCCTCGAAAACGTCACATGTCAGTACATTTTTTACCTACAAATGTCGTCACAACTCCCCACTCTTTATATTTGACAAAACACGAAACACGTATCCAATATTTTTCGATAATCTAATTGAAGGACTAATTAGAATCATAAAATATGATTCTAATTAGTCCGTCAGTTGACTCAGTCCGATCCCCTATTATCTCTTAGGCATGCCGGTTGCCTGTTGGGGCTGCGGGTTGTTGTAAGAGATACCGCGGCCTTAAAATAAAGGGCTAAGAAGGAACATTCAGTGTCAGACTTCTACTGACTAAAAACCACCCGTTTTTAGTCAGTAGAAGTCAGACACTCCCTTTCTCTCTGCCCAAAAGTGGGAGGGCTTATTTGATGACTTCCTCCCCCCCCCAAAAGCCATGCTGGTTGGCTCATGATGTTTCCCTTCACCGACTGATTCCGAAAATTCAGATTTGCGTAGCGTGGGTTCGAACTCGTGACCCATGACTTGGCAGTACGACGTTCACACTACCAGACTACTGGTAATAGTTTACTGGCTTAAAAGATACCTATCAGAAATGACCACCCATCTTACAGAAGTACTTACTGTAGTAGAAGTATCTTCGTAGTACAAATAATCATGAGAAAACTCGCTCATCGAGCAATTACCCACTTGTCTAATAATCCTAAGGCCTCCGTCCGGTGGACGACCTCAATAAACCTAGTAGTATTGGCTCGTAATCCGCCTGTAATTCCCTATTCACCACAATAGTGTAGCCAAGCGAATTTAGGCCATCGTGTTACTAGTATTACGAGCAAGTTTTGTTTGCATCAGCTTTAATTAGTGCTATTTTTATACAAACGATCGATGGAGCTGATTGATTGGTGTTGACTAGCGCATTCGCCAGTCATCAATATTCGCTTCGATAAGTTGTTTGGCAATTTTTTTATTTATTTGCTCTATTTATCAAGTTTGGCAAATATTTTTCGTGGACGGATAACTCTCTGTGCCAGCAAAAGTTTGGGGTGGTTTTTCTATTAGAAGAGGGCATTGACCTAGTTTTATTAATAGGCTGTGTTATTTCATCGTGTTCTGTCCTATGACAGCATGTTTACTGGTTGGATAGAAGTCTACTTCGCATTAATCTAGGCCATTACATAAATATGTAATCAAACAAATTTTGTCTATAACAAAAAGAAGATTTTGTAGCATTTTCTTTTGGCTTTAAGGTCAGCAATACCTAATTGGTAACCTAATAAAAAACTCCCACAGTGTTTCATGAAACGAATTGGAACGCTCCAAAACTCAGAGAGACAGCAAGCCTGCCATTATAATTTACACAAGACGTTTTCTTTTGTACTAAAACACATTTTTTTACAAAGGCTCATTTTACACCCTTACACAAGGGAGAAAGCTAAGACATTTGAGAAGGCATAAAGTAGTAGGTTGGTTAAAATTTAAATATTTTATTAGTTAAGTGCTTTAGTATGTATGAAACAACGAGGACTGAGGCGAGGCAATCTGGCCGCCACTGAATGGCTTCAGGGTTCAATATACTTATGTACATACACATATATCTACATCTATTCATTCTCCCTGACCTCACTAGCAGAGCGGTAATATAAAAACTAGTGTACTTACTCTGTTTCGGTTTAATAAAAGTGCTTTAAGAAAGGTGATTCTAGTGTTACAGTATGCCAATAAAGATGCCAGTATGGAAAAAAAAATATAAGAGATTAATAATTAATTACTTACACAGTGATTTAGCGGAGTTTAACCAGTGACTAGTCTAATTTACAAGTAGGTATTACGTAATTTGGACAAAGACATAACGATGCTGTAACATAACTTTAACCTCCTCATTCAGTTTTTTACCACTTTACTGACTGGCTGGAAATTGCACAATTTGTTCTCATATTATTTGAGCTAACTACGAGAAAATAATTTAGCGAACTGAAGGACGTATGCAGGAATCCATCATCATCATAATCATTCGCTTCCTCTTTCATACTTCTCTATTACCTTGACATGGTCGAACCACTGTCGAAGAAAAAAAAAACTTGGAAGCAGGCGGGGTCCATTCTATTTTCATTTCATTTCATTTTCTAATTTAATATTCAAATGCCTGCTTCCAAGTTTTGTTTAATTTAATATTTGCTTTTTATTATTTTTAGTGGGATTTTTTAGTTTTTTTAAATTATTTTTTTCATTTCCAACTGTTTAGTTCTTTTCTGTTTGTTCTTTCCTTAATCGCGTAAAATTAACTTTTGTGTTTGTTTATAGGATTTGTCAATAAATATAATAATCTCCTTTAAAAACTCTTCATTTTGATACCCTACTCGATGGTACATCCCTTCATCCGTCCAGGAGTTATGAGGGAACAAAGAAACTGACATACATATTACATACACGTTAATCACCCTCCGGATAAATAAAACAATGGTCATCCCTTCAATTTAATTATAGCTGCTTTAGCTTATTAATAAACTAACATCTAGGATTTTCGGTAAAATATATCATTTCATTCCAGTCTATATTTGTAGGTACTATAGTAAAACATAATATCCGCGACACTCCGTGGCTGCTCAGGTACATAGTTTGCTAAATTAAAAGCAGACTTATCCGAGGACCCTTAAAACCTTTTTTATTAAACAAGAGTGTCAACCTAATTTATTTTATTTTAATGGACGAAAATATTACGAGAAAGCGAAAATCGAAAAAGATAAACACAATAAACATCTACACTCCGGATACAAAATCGTCAATGAAGATACGCCAATGATTTCCGCAATTTATACCGCGATCGACGATCGACGCTGTAATGGAACAGAGCCTTTATCAAACGGCTCTCGTTAGACGACCTGTCTGGTTACGCACGTCCTTTGAAGGGCTACGTATTATGTCGAGGTTTCTCGTTCCAAAGCTATTGTACAACCTCGTAGGTAGCTCTAGGTGTCGCACTTATTGGTGGAGGATCAAATTTCGGTGTATTTCGGGATTGGATGATTTTGGAGGTTATATTAAGTAGATGTGTATGAAAAGCTGAAGAGAGGTTAGTGCTGTGTTCAGGGAGGCGCCTTGGTAAAAAGTAAATTATGTATTTACAATAATGAAATTTAGCCATTTAGCACGAATGCGCCCAGATCGAGAGAGTTCGGCCACGATTACCACTCACTGGACGCCTGTCGGAGGAAGTCGCTGTCGAGGTATATAGACCGCAGCAAAGGTGGTGTGACGATCTGATCTTGTTTGCGGGTCGATCAAGACCAGATATTGCTCAAGATAGAGAGTTTTGGAAGCAGAAAGGGAAGACTTCTGCCCAGACGGACACAAATATGCTAAGAAAAAACAAGACTCAATCGATTCATTGAGTTTTAAAGACCCGAAGGTACAATACACAAAAATCCAGTAATTTTCCAACAAATTAAACCAATGTGATGAACACACAATATATTTCTATCTACCCGGTTCATATAGAAATTCATCATTACATGCACTGTCTCTAATTGACCTAGGAAGGATACAAAAGAACGTTCAATCAAGGAACCCTTTTTTTGCTCTCGGCACCGAGCTCTAATGTGCTGTGTAATAAACTAAGTAGCTATAGAAATACTGGTACATTAAACACGAAGTAGATTATCTTTGGACGTATTAGCTACCTACACCCATCTTCTTCTGCTTCCGTACATCCTATTCTTAAAACAAATTGTCTTTGTTTGCCAATGTAACTAGTAGTAGATAATGTGATGAATTCTTCTTTTTACCCGACTGCGGCGAAGCCCAAAAGGAGGGTTATGTGTTTGGCGTGTATGTATTTTATCGAGTGGTAGTGCCTTTTTTTGGGTGGTTGGAAAGCATCAAAATGACTCCTCCCGCACTGAGCGGAAGGGAGTGTCAGACTTCTACTGACTAAAAACCACCCATGTTCGTTCTTAGCTCTTTGGTGTCCGGGGACGCGGTATCTCTTACAACTACCCGCAGCCCGTGTCGTTATAGTGCTCAACCAGCAGGGCTATTGCGTCTCTTTAAATGTCAGTGGACTCAGTGGCTATCATATTGTCCATGGATTAACTGTCAAATTGGTTATGGTTTAGTACAAAATGGAACCATTTGACAGTTAATTGATTGGACACTATATGATAGCCACTGTCATTTAAAAGATACGCCCTGCTGGTGCAGGGTTCGATGGGGGGCCTAAAGACTCTGGAGTCTTTATGCCCCCCCGAACTCTGACTTGACTTTATGTTGTGATGAATGAAACGGCATCTTGCCAAATTAATTATGAACTTAAGTTGAATCATAATGTGTTTCTTATTTAGGGCATATCATTTCTATGTAACGTTACGTTTCTACAAGCAATTCATCTATAAACGCAACCGTGTCATATGTAATTGAGGGACGAGTATGTCATCCACAAATCAGACGCATTCATTACATTGTTTATGGACGAATAGAGAGAAGAATATCAAAGAAAAAAACACTTCAAACTTCGAAGACACAATAAATGAAAAAGAGTCTAATAATTATACAAAGGATGAAAAACCGTTCTATTGTTTGTTTATAATTTATTTTCATGCTAGACTCCGGACTTACCATTCGGTTTGAGAATGTGGAAATAAGTTTTATGACTTGGTATTGCTGGGTAACACTGAATTTAAAAGAATTCAAAAACATAAGTACGTGTGTGGTGAAGTGCTACTAGCATAGTCTTAAGTCTTATTTATTAAGAGTTTTGTATTTAATTTATATAATTATGTAAGTTTATAAGGTATATATCTATGGGCCATTGTAGCCTGAAATAAAATGACCGAAAAAACTTATGATGAAACATAATATGAAAAATATCCACTAGCCTTATGCCGGCCGTGTACTACGTGATCATGTGTGTGTGTATTTGTTGGTAGTTCAACAATTACAACAACAACTAACAAGCCGCTGCTAAATAAGAGTTCACCGGCAACGGTAGTGTATGTGATACTGTTTTATATTAAGATCTTGTAGCTACCATATACTCAGAAATAAATACTATTCTATTCTATTCAAATCTTAAAGTTATGAGTCCGTAATACTCGTGTAAAATATCTACGAACGACAGCCGAGTTGAGCCGAGACAGCTTAACATGCTTAGAAGAAAATATAGAGCAGAAAGACTCATCATCTGCCTAGCTTTTCCCAACTATGTTGAGGTCGGCTTCCAGTCTAATCGGATGCAGCTGAATACCAGTATTTTGCATGGAGTGACTGCCTATCTGACCTCCACAACCCAGTTAGTATTAGGTAATATGAAGCCTCCTGGTAAGACTGACTGTCGGACTTTCGGGCTACTGACGGCAGATGGCTGTAACGACTATTATAGATCGAGAACTAAATAGCAAAATATTTACGCCAATAAAACAACAATATACGTACAAAACAAACAGTATTTGCAAATATTTTTCCCCACACTATCACCCCTAGCCGAACATGCTCGTGTATGCCCCAGCTGATTGCGATAGACCATGATTAATTGATTGCAATCGTGCAAACAGCACTCGACAGCGACACTAGTCATCTATCATTTACAAACACTATTATAGCGCTACGTTTCCACAAATCGACTTTAAAATTGAATTTTAGAGTTGTACGGAGTAAAATTTTTATTTCCGTTTTCAGATTTTGCAGAAGTCGGTCTGGTTTCACCTGTTTCGAAGCTGCGGTAACTGCATATTACTTTTACGATTGCGAATTTATTTTACTTTGATTTTGCAAACCGCCTGTATAGTATAAGAAGTAATAGTAACCGCCACTGATTTGTCCGGTCAATTTAGACATCCGAGGTTACATTAATTCCCACCCAGCTGAAAATTGGTAGGATCGTTCAAAACACCATTATAAATGATATGTAACAGGTCCCCATCGATCCGACTCCTGGAAAAAAAGTTGTTAGGTGTCAAAGGTCAAAAAACGGGTTTTCAGCAAAATGGTAAAACAAAATTGTAGATCACACATAATAGTCTACAAAAATGTTCAAACACTTTTAATACTAAGATCCACCGTTTTTGTGATATAGGTAACAATTCAAAAAGTTGAACCGTGTAACCAAACCTACCAATTTTCAGCTGGGTGGGAATTAATAAAAACTTACCCCTATTTTTTGGGCTAATTTGAAATTTTAAACGGACTATGATGATAGTGATTCTGCAATAGGTTCCCTAGGTCAGCCCTGTATGTCGACATTTGCTGGCAAGTTTACGTACGTTTTATATTTCAATGGACTTAATCATTACGGATTGGTTGTTGGTCTAGTGATCGCAAGCTCGACTGCTGAGTTCGATTACCGGGTCGGACTAATAGTTATTTCATGCACATGTGGGTGTACTGGTTAGGTGCCCCTCAGCATAATCCTTCGGGGATTACAAAGCGTGATGATGTTAAGTTTAAACATTACTGGTGAAATATGAGTGTACTTCACCTCGGCTTAACCCCTCAGGGAATAAAGGTGAGAATCTCGTCAGCAAAATAACGTAACATCTGACATTATACAGAAACGAGCTTGGTTCCATCATCAACTTTACTGCATACCGTCGGAGTTTCACTGCAGTCTCTATATGAATATTCAATGCGAAGATCATTTTACAAAACACCCCCGGGGTTGCACAATAGTTTGATATGAATATAAACCGTGTTCCTCAGAGTTATACCTAGTTGTTGTACTAATAAAGATTTTAGAAACTTGTTAACTATCTTGTAAGTTTGAGTACGCACGTGTACAGAGTTTGAAAGCTAGAAGGAGGTTGGAGTTGTGTAACAAAATTAGTAGTGCGTAGAGAAAAGTTGTAGTTTTGGTCTCCGATATATATTGGAGAATTCTACTAAAATGAACTATTGTAATGATATATGGTAGCACTAACAGTGCCACGTGTGTGTCTTATTGAAATTATTAAAAAAAAAATCTTCTCCATTTCAATACGATTTTGTTAGCAATTTTAAACGTACTTTTTGCACGGAATCTTTTTCTAATTATTGTAAAAGTAGCCTTAGTTACAACTTAATACATAATCTATCTTCAAGTAAAAATCCGTCCGTCAAAACCGTTTGATTCATTTCAGATATATGCCGAAACAAACAGACAGACCGACGAACAGACTGACAGTTTTTTTCATAAAGTATTTTTTTGTTCCGTACCTACTCTCATTTAAATTTATTAAAAAGCTGTTATTTTGTATTTGTTGTTTGTGTACATTAAAAACAGACACATTTTATTTATTTGTCTTGATTTATGGAATTTTAAAATATTCAAATATATCGCAATTTTCACACCTCAATTAAAAACAACAAAACATTTTATACGACTTCAGTTCAAGAGTCGGAAACTTTGTTATAAAAAAAAAAACAAAATCGTATCAACAAAACACGCTAAAGATAAGTGCTCGATACTAAATAAAGGATCAACATTAGGAACGTTAACCTGCTTTTTATAACAAAATTGTTTATAGCATTACTTTCATTTTGTACTACGGCACATACATGTGTCGGTGGCATCTAAAATGTTTATCTTAGAAACAGCTATCTCACTGGAATACAAAGTACTATTCTAAATTCGGAGATGGAACTCTGAACTGAATACGTTTGTGGAAACTTTTAAAATAGTGCTAGCTATCGATTTTGGCTGGTGGACATATTTTTATCTGCAGCAGTAAGGTCGATGTCTGAGGTATATTAACGTCTAGATGCTCTTGTTTCCTTTTTAATTTGCAGTATACCTACAGGTAAAAGTGCTTTGTACAGTCAACAGCAGAATTAGATCAACACTATTTAAAGTTTCAAAGCAGGTTGAAAACAAAAAACTTTGTAAAAATAACACGTTACTAACAAGTTATTGACGAGTTAGGAATATTTCCAAATTCAAATTCAAATTCAAATTCTTTATTTCAGACGTGAGTCCATAGTGTTAGTATCAACAAAATAACTTAATGACTAGGGTTAGTAATCAGAAAAAGGAAAAAAAAAAATATGAAAGTCAGATGGTATGGATCTTTACCCAATGGCGCAGCAGAGGGGAGTCCCAACGATCTGAAAACACGCTCAGGAGACCGTTCGTGGCAGTGCGTAGCCGACCGACCATGGAGGCGGTCCTTTTTCTAATGATTGCGTAAAAATCATCTGTGCGCGCCTCCGCATTCCGTATTTTATTAAATAAACTTCAGAAAAAATAAAAAATATAGCTGGAGTTCAGTACTATACAATAATATAAAATACGAAACGTTAAGCTTCTTCTGCTATTGATTGTACTATTTGATTTATGCTGACTCGTTGGTCTAAGTGGTTGCAGGTGTGAATGCTGACCATGAGGTCGGGCAAAGTGTTATTGACGTTTTCCATCAAGATCTTCTTATTAGCAGCCACGGAGTCCGGATTTATGCCAGGTTGATGGCAATAGGCAATTTTTTTTGGAGGTTTAGAAATCATTAAAGGACTCCTCTTGCTTTGGGCAGAGCGGTAGGGAGTGTCAGACTTCTACTGAATAAATACCACCCGTGTTTCTGCTAATCCCTTTGTGCCAAGCCCGCGGTATCTCTTTCGAACAACCCACAGCCCCGACGGGCGTCTGCCCTTGCGGGCCCCTTCCATGTTGCTGATATCTCTTCGAGGCGCGCGTGGAACACGAACGCGCCGTCGACACGGCCTGTCGTCGTCATAAGACGGACGGACGGTGAGCTAGCCCGTTACTCACCGTCCACAGGCCAGGTGGTTTCCTCCCGCCTGATTCGGTGCGGGTGTAACCTTCCGAAACAACCGTGTCCGGTGAGGACCTGCGTCAGACGTAAGGTGAGGGCGCCGTGGCACCTCTCAAGCCACTCCGCCACTATCGTGGCGTGCCCTATCTAAGGTACACCTTTTTTTTTATTCTCGGGTGGGAAATCATCAAATAACCCCTCCCGCTCTTGGGCACAGCGAAAGGAAGTGTCAGACTTCTACTGACTAAAAACCACCCATGTTCCTTCTTAGCCCTATATGTCGAGGCCGCGGTAACTAGTGTACAACACACAGCCCCGGCGGGCGTCGGCCCTTGCGGCAACCCTCCCATATTGCTGACATCTCTTTGAGGCGCGCATGGAACACGAACGCGCCGCGCCGTATCTAAGTTACACCTCAATTGCGAAATTAACTTTTAAATCGCAATCCAAGAGATTTTTAAAGAAATTCTTAATCAATGACAATTCGTACAGATGAATTTTACAAACATTATGTTTACATAAATAATTTAATGAATTCCGAAAAAGACAAAAAGGCTACTAAATTAACACGTTATAGGAATCAACAAATAAAAGCCTATTGGAATCTTGTTCACAGAACAGCCGGCCACATTAACAGAGAGCGTCAACATTTGTAAGATTTTAACATCTAACGGAGCGTATCATTTTCTGCTTCGCAGATTGTCTCGGGTGACATTGCTTTCTACCGACAATTATTATTCATTAGGTTGTTTCGCAGCGTCCTTTCATTACAGGCTCGACTCAACTCGTTATGTCTTATTCAAGTCGAGGCTTGTGTATATTTTAATAAAAGACCGCCTCGGGCAGGGAATGTTCTAGGTTGAAATAAATAAGTGAGACATTCAAAATATTACGTTTTGAGAAACAAAACTTTTGTGCAATCTGTCTCTGCGTCAGGGGTGACTCTGGTTTACATGAATGTAAAATTATAGTATTAAAACAAATGTGGCTCTTTAAAGCTTTTTCTATTTGATGAAGCATTCAAATATTTCTTAAAGAGAAATAAATTGTAACCACACGCCTATAATCCCGTTAGGCAGAGGTTTACCTAATAGTACACCCACCTTTTGCCAGATAAGTTTAAGAATTAAGTCTCATGTTATAGTGGACAAGCCTATAGCCGGTCACAAATCTAGACTTCATGGCTGCTAGTGAGAAATTTTTGTTAAAACACATCCGTCCCGGGGATCGAAATCAGGACCTCATACTGAGCAGTCGCATTTGTGACCACTAGACTAGCGAGACAGTCAAAAAACAATATGTACAGTAAATTATAAATTAAGTACACATGACATGAACGTTTTGTCACACATTTTGAAATATCAAAATACTTAGTTAAAATGTTCACAGTCTAGCCAAATGTAGGCACAGCTCTGATTTTAGCACTAAAGTAATTAAAAGTAAGAAGTAAATTAATTTAAAACCTACATTAGGCTCAAAATAAACTTACGTGTTTTCATGAAATTAATTGGCCTTGACAGAGCCTTAAGTGTATAATTACACCGTACCTACGACGTAATACTTACTTAGGTTCACATTTCTTTAGGTTGTAAGTAAAAACGATACTTAATCTTCACATACACTACGTGATAATATCACATTACAATCGCCCACAAATAAACCATACCACAATCACACAAACACATCACATTCACACACACACATTCATATTTCAAATTTACACCCTAATCTTTTAACGCCAAGAGAGCTGAAATCGGAACAATATTGCTTTGCATAATTCCCAGTCGGATAACAGCGGCGCAATCGGAAATATTTGAATTTATGGCCGGATCCAAGTTGAAGGTAAGCCTATGCCTATCGGAGGAATCGATTGCAAACTTTACTCAACCTGTTCAAGTTTCACGATTTACTGTCACGAGAGATTTATTGTATTTCCGATTGATTGATGACGGTGGACTTAACTTGAGTTCTGTTGGTTTTAGAAAGACAATTGCACTGATCGACGCATCATCATCATCATTATTTCAACTAAAAGGCGTACACTGCTGAACATAGGCTTCCCCCAAGTGTCACTACATGACCGGTCCCGTGCGTCTCGCATACAGCGAATCGCATCAGCGCATTAAATAGGAAGAAGAAAGAAGAAGAAGATTGTACAACTATCTTAGCAATGTATAAATTCAATCTCTTTAGTTTTATATAGTCGCATTCTGTATAGTCGCAGCTGTCATTCTCTGGAAACCTACATTTTTTTTTTTGACTTGTATATGCCTTGGCGATTGAGAGTGTGTCATGCTCACTTAAATGTCTCGCTGGATGGTGGCGGATGTGTCGAGTAATTTCGTTCCTTTTAAAATAGTTGAGTGGAATGGTGGCTGATCCATGCGTCATGCTCGTGAACGGGTGCTGTCAGTTGTGACTGGTCACCTCTTAGCTGCCACGGCTTGTTTGAATTATTATATTATTTTTGAATCGTCGTTTTGGCTGTTCTGTCGAAACTTATCGTGCACATCTTGCTACATCGTTCTCACATGATAATATACCAATCTCAATATGAATGATGTAACCAAAGTTTTGTAACAATATTATGATTTAAAAGAGTATCCATGAAGTTTCTTGCCATTCTTCTCATGAGACCAACACTTTGGAATCGGCAACTACAGTACACTGACAGTTATTATGCCTTGTGAGTGGGACTGTAGCATAGTTTATTAGCTTATTAAAATTTAGTATTTAGTATTTGTTCGACTATTCAAAAGAGCCTGTAATTGGCCTACTTGAAATAAATGATTTTGATTGAATCCCTGCAACCTCATCAGGTCATCAGGTCATCGGTCTACCTAGTGGGAGGACTTACAACGCAACATCTTTTGGTTCGCGGATACGAAATCAACATTCTGCGGATTGACTCGATTTATGAATTAAATATTTTGAAGTGCATCTGTTTTGGTTGATTCTGAGTAGACGGTGCGTTTACGTAGTTTTAGTCCAGCGTATATGATGCCGATCAAAAATGGTGTGCCTACGATGCGTAGCACCTTCGAAGCGCCGCATTTTGCTTTGCCTATGATGTGTTACGTTACTGCAGCATTAACATTGTTAACAACTATTTTGTACTTTTTCAGTACACTCCTGTAATTTAGAGTGTACGATTGCTCTATTAAATCTGTTAGCAATAAAATCTATCAGAAATATAACGACACTTAACCCAAACCCGCGTTATCTTCGAGCCACACTCAAGAACGGATAATTGAAATGAACTCGACTGTCATACACGACAGCCGTCCTCAAGGTAAGAGTAATAAAATAGATTAGAGAGCGACCATCTACAAATATTTACTGTTACGAGCTAAGGACGGGAACAGTGTCGGCGTTCCACGCATTCCCAAGATAATCCGTGCAATGATAATATTATTTCGTCGGATTTGGCGAGACTTGATTACCGTAACGTGTGGGCACGCCCTTACATGTGAATTCGTTATGAGGATGAGTGGGCTTGTACAAACGGTTATGCCTCTTACGCTGTGAAGCCTCGTTTGTGTTATCTTTGGTCTACATATGTTTCAGAATGAGGTAACGTACAGAAACGGGAAGTGTGACAGAAAAAAGACGAGGTCTATACTCAACACTGGGTGCTTTCGGGCTGATAATATGATGATGATGTTTCAGTATACCAATATTTCCTCCTTAATTTGAACTTCGATCCCAACACAACTATCCATCATAGAATGCAATTATTCATCTTAGAATGCTCCGAATGGCTATGGCCTTTGATATTTTTGTTCCTATTGATCCTAAAATCTTTTATTAAGTTAAGAGGAAAGATCCTAAAAGTCTCTGAGGATCGTATCCTTCAAATTAACGTAATTTTTATGTCTCCACTGTTTTGGGTAGAGAGCATTTTTTTGATAGCAGTCATTCGTTTCATTTATACAAGACGTACACGGATATTTCACGAAGCCGTCAACCAAGCATTCTGTACATCAAACTAAGTAAGGGTTACTAAACTGTCAAAAAAGGGCTAATAATAATATAATAGTGGCTAATTTGATGTACAGAATGCTTGGTTACGTACGCAAGGTTTGGTACGCAAAAACGATTGCTAAAAGATGACTTCTTTTTTTGTTGAAAAACCACGTTATTCGGTGAAACGTACTCAACACAATCTTTAATATTTATTCTTTCAAATATAAATCGTTACTCTCAATAAGCACTTGCATAAACTTCTATACTACTGTTGAGCTAAATTCGTCACAGACCTGCTTCATGTATCTATAAGGAGTATAAACCAAGAAATTGATTGCATTCCGGTCGCTCAGTGGCTGCAATTAGGAGCAGATAAATCTCGCTGCCATTTAATTACTCTTGCAGCTCTAGCTTCATATTATTCAATCTGTCTTGATTCCAGCTATCTGGAGCACAATACTTTGTTTTTGTCCTTATTGTGTTGCAGTACCCATTTATTAATATTGATAGTCATTTGTTAGGATCTGAGAAACAAATGACTACCAATTTCAATAATACTGGCATTGACATGCTAAGAGGAACATTTTTAAAAGGAAAGCTTTAGAAAATTCAGAACATTTAAAAGAAAGGTGGGACTCTGTGAATGTTTTGAAATGTCTTGATCACAGCGGCACAAGAAGCAGGAATTACTTACCGCTAATTCATTTGTAGTTATGTAGGTATTAGAGAATGAGGTTTCATGTGGTTTCCAGCCGGGTGCAGTTGAATACCAGTATTTTACATGGAGCGACTGCCTGTCTGACCTCCAGAACCCAGCTAGTACTGGGTGATACGATACTCCTTGGTGAGACTGATTGTCAGACTCTCGTGCCACTGACTACTTGTTGCTATTGTTAAAGATCTACCAATGATTTAAATTGGTAGACTGAAATTTTGAAAACAATATTGTTCCGACCCCTTTTAAAATCTCTTTGTAATTCACCTCAGAGCGGCCCTTTCAAAGCACCGACCGCTTAGGCATAATTTATTCAAATAAATTTGAACAGAGATCACTTTGAGTGTTACAGGAAATCTGAATCGTCAAAGTTTTACCGACATGCGACGTGTACTTTTCAAAAGTTGTTACATAATTATGTCCGAACAAAGTTGTGTTTCTTAACTGATTATTTGAAAATCTTTTACTGAGAACTGAGATTTATTTATGAGTTTAATATCTTTAACGGTTTTAAATGTTTTTTAGGTTTTCGAGCACAAATAGCCGGCAGAAATGGCTGTATAGTCTTGGGCAGTCGATTAGCCCTCATGGCGCTTACAGGCTACCGTGATCTGATCAGGGCCTCTTCTGAAATCCAAAGAGTTAAAGCCTAACATCCCTAACAGATAGTTGGTAAGGTACGTGAAGGGCCTGCCAAGGTTGGGGACTTTTTTCGAAAAAGTAACTATTACCTGGAACGCAAAAGGCATTTAAATTAGAAAGATCACGCGTGGGTTTAAAACATGAGTTTTAGTCAGTAAGAGTCTGACACCCCCGTCTGCTCCGCCGAAAGCGGGAGTCATAATAGAGTATTGTTTTATATATTTCACCAAAAAATCTAATTAGTCCGTCAGATAGATTTCTAAAAAATAATGGACACGTTTTTTTTTCTTTTTTCACGTAATCAAAAGACGAAAACGATGCAGTGCTTCGAAAAGTCGTTTCAAGTCGTGTGACGTCACAAAGTTAGCACTTTTTTTCCCACAAAGTGACGTCAAAAGCCCCCCCCCCATTCATGATCTTTGACGTTTTATATTCGTCAATATTTATTAATTTGTTAAAACAAAAAAACACGTATGTAATATTTTTCGATAATCTTACAGACGGACTAATTAGATTTTTTTTTTGAGAAATAACCTATTATGGTTTCACATCCTTTAAAAAAAAGGAAACAAAGTAATATGACCTTTTTTATTGCAAGCAATCATCTTTACTACTCTCATGTAGGTACTTTATTATTGAATCATAGAACCTTTTCAATAACTTATAAAGACATTCGAGTTTTGTTTGTACCGGTTATGATCAAAGCGAGCAACAATCTAGCCATCGTGTCAGTACGATATTGACAAATAGAATTCCTTTGTGCATTGTAAAGTAGATATCATTCAGATATCTCTGACCGTATGCAGATATAAACCTATCATCCTGTAATCCTTGTAGATTATTTTATTTTATAAATGGCTTTACAGTTGGTCGTGACCCTGTGAAGTGGTTTTCAGTGTTTGTTTAATAAATTTATGAGTTTTTAATACCAGCCAAAGGTTTTATCGTTACAGATATCAAGTCAAAAAATAATGGTTATGCAATCTAGGAACTAGGTTTATAGTTCGCGCTCATACATAAAATATTCTCAAAAGATTGATCTCGTGTTGCAGATGCTCTATCTCCATATATAATACTGGATTCAGCTACAACCGGTTCCGGCTTCCAGTAGGTACAAATACCTACCTCCTCATATCTCTGACCTCAACATATATTTAGAAAAATGGTACACGGGCCGACATGATTGTTTATCGTCTATTACATTTCTTATTGTACAAAGTACAAAGTATAACGTTTTTGTTAAGACATAGACTATCATAACCGTGGAGTTCCTTTACTGATCTCGTTAACGCATTTGAAGAGCCTCCATAAATGTGCTTTCCACTTTCCACCCTTGTTGACTGTCTTTTATTTTTACTACGATACTTATCGTATACTCCGGTCGACATCAGCGCGCGGAAAGAACAAAAGTACTTAAAAATCAAACAAAAAATAAGGAAGTACTCGTAAGGTTATAAAGATTCCTATTTCCTTTTGTTTGGAACCTTAAAAAGACATCCACCAAAAATAATACACGAAAAAGGTAGGTAAAGAAACTTCAACCTTGTTACGCTTCAGCAAAGACATATTTATACGTGGACAATACAATATTTGTTATGACAGTGACGCGTTGCGGTCTCCACGAACTTGTGTTATGAAAGTATGAAAGAAACCCTAATTGTATTTATTTGTTCACGCGACGATGACATTAGGGGAACACAAAGAGAGCCGCCCTGCGGACATTCCGTTATTAAATTATGTGATGTATAGCGTTTAGGAAGGCCTTACTAAGTGTTTCATTCATCACGCTGACTAAAATTATGGAAGCTTGCCAAACATTTGTTAGTGTACTTCTAAGTATGCACTAAAACAGTTTCGTGGTTGATGAACAATGCATTTCAACCGCTGAAGATGGAAACATGACGTTTAGAAGATTTCGTTCTATAAGTTATCTGGAAGATTTTCAGCAACTCCAACTAATGTTTACGTGGTCAAACTCGTAGCTAAAAAATCGAATTACTCCGTCAGATAGATTTCCAAAAATTTTTTTTTTTTTTAATAGCCTGTACTGTCCCACTGCTGGGCAAAGGCCTCCCCCAAATCCACACATATTTTTTCTTTTTTCACGTAAACAAACAATGAAGACGATACAGTGCTTTGAAAACTCGCGTGACGTCATATTCTTAGAGTTTAGTATGACATTTTTTTGCGGCCAGTGAGTTCACAAGCCCCCACTCAAATATTTGACGCGTTTCATCTTCGTCAATTTTTATTGATTTGATAAAACAAAAGAATACGTATCCAATATTTTTCGATAATCTATCAGACGGACTAATTAGAATCATATTTTTTTAAGTCTGTAAACATCCCTATACTATATATATATTATTATATATTGGAATCAAGAAACTATCTAACCCCGAGTTAGGTTCGGATACGCGGTCTTCGAGCCGTCTCACACGGCTCGAAGGTAGCACTGACCGCTATAAGAATGAAATCTGTTTATAAATCCTGATCATAAGGTATAATCTTTATCTCTTCAAAGCTCTATAGCTAGTGAATCGGTTTCTCTTAGGCAGGATGCTCACACTTTTCAGGCGGGTTGCGGCAGAACGTGTGTATAATAAGTTACGGGTAAAAAAAACTATCTTTTTAGTGTTTGTGTACGCTGCACACATCATCAACCACTCCATGTATTGCTACTCTTTGGAGCCTTCGAAAGCCACAGTTGGGCATAGCCGCCCAAAAACAAGTGCCCTCAATGTCTAAATGAGAGCAATAGCTGTCAAACCCTCTTTTTCGAGCGTCTTTACGTAGGTTTACTGTGGTATTCAAAGGGTGAAAAAAAGTGAATTAGCGGAGGAGTTCGGGTTGCAAACTAGTTACAAAATCTGCATCACCATCATCTGCCTAGCCTTATCTCAACTATGTATGTTAGGGTTGACTTCAAGTCTAACTGGATGCAGCTGAATACCAGTATTTTACATGGAGCGACTTCCTGTCTGACCTCCACAACTGTAACGATTAAAATGGTCGTCAAGCTTTCAGGTCACTGACTACCTGATACGACTATCAGATATCTATAAATGACAGCTAGGACCAACGATTTAACATAGTTTCCGAAGTACGGATGAAACTCCAAAATAATATGAAATGGATGGTCACCCATCCACAGGACAACCTAGGCAAGCACGACTGTTATTCTTAACCACGAGTTCCTCACGGAAATGTAGAAAGCGTTGTCTTTTCCTTGAGATTCTGTAATGAGCTGTGAAAGGGTTCCCTTTGCAAGTAAATTAATTGTTTATCAAAGGAATGCAAAGTCTTGTGTAGCAACACCTTTGTCAGCAGTCTCGTTACCTTCTTAATTATTACTCAAAGCTCTTATTGCAGTTTCAAGAATGTTTAAAGTGATTGTCAGTTTGTTAATCACTTCCTGAACATTGAGATAGAACCCATAATAAAACGGCAACAGTAATCACCATTACCCTTTTCCCAACTATGTTGGGGTATGGTTTTCAGTCTTACCAGGGTGCTTGCTCTCGAATATAATTCCGATAGATCGACATTGGAATTGTCAGTCAAACGTCAAAACTCAACCAACTGACGTTTGACCAATGTCGATCTATCGGAATTATATTCCAGAGTAAGCACCCTAATGCAGCTGAGTACCAGTATTCTACATGGAGCGACTGCCTACTTGACCTTGACAAATGACAGCCCGGAACAATGACTTTACGTACTATCTGAGGTACGGGTTCTCACCCATCCACAGACAACCAAGGCTAGCTGCTTAACCTGAAGTCTGATTCAAACAGTTGAAGTGTTAACGAGCAAGAATATTAATTCTCCAGAATTTAAATAGTTAGTCCCATTAATTAAGTGTTCAACGTTGGGAGGAGAGAACAAGTACTCGCTGGCTGTTTGCTTATTTAATAATTATGATTGATATTTACGTTCCCAGCTTCACATGTTCTAATTATATCTCTGTTCTTGTATATTCGAATTATTTGAGTAAAAAGGAGACTATGTGAGTCTTCTGAATTTATAACGCTTTAATTAGAGAGGAAAATTTAAAATTTATTATTAAAATAAATTTATTAGGAAAAAAAATTACTGAAACACAAACATGTTTAATTGTCTATTCCAGGACAATTAAACATGTGTTTTTTGTAGGTTTTAAATTGGTTATCAGTCAGTTGCTGTGGTATCCTTTTTTATTTGATTAAATTAAGAATGATCAAATGACAGAAGACGTCCGTCTTCCTCAATGCCCTTTGCATTTCAGGGCCGCGGTGATTCTTTCGAATAAATGCCGCAATGCAAGTGTGAATGTCAACTTTGGGTGGACTATGCACGATTCAAAACAAACAAAAATTTTCAATTTCTTTAGGCACGGCCAATTAGCGTAAAATGTTTTTTCTTTTTTGACTTAAACAAAACAGTGAAGACGATACAATGCTTTGAAAACTCGTGTGACGTCATATTCTAAGACATTAGTATCGCAATTTTTACCTGTCAGTGACGTCACAAACCCCCACTCAAATCTTTGACGCGTTTTACCGCCTTATCTTCGTAATTTTTTATTGATTTGATAAAACGAAAAATACGTATCCAATATTTTTCAATAATCTAACAGACGGACTATTTAGAATCACATTTTTTCTAGTCAGTAAATATCCCTATTTGCATTTCCTTTTTAGATTCCCTTTCCACTTAAGTAGTGGACGCATGTCACAGTTTTAAACTGTTATTTTCATTATTAAAAGTGTGGCAACACGTCTACGGAATAAAGTAAGTAACACTTTCTGCGGGTTGTTCGAAAGAGATACCGCGGCCTCGGATACAGAAGGATAAGAAGGAATATGGATGGTTTTAGTCAATACAAATCTGACACTGCATTCGTACTGCCACTTTTCTACCACCGAAGGTGCAACTTAGATGGGCCGCGGGTTGTACACTATCGCGGCCTCGACATAGAGGGCGAAGAAGGAACATGGGTGGTTTTTAGTCAGTCTAAAAAAAAAGGTGCAACTTAGATGAACATTTTATTCCTTGACGATATCTAAAACCTCAACACTAGGCTCTTCGTACTTTTCAGTACTGACACAAGAAATAACGTGTCTAAATAATTAATATTTCAACAACTGTTAGTAAGGAAGTCAAACACTGAATGTTTACAATGTGACAACTGAATCAATTAGACTTAATACTAGATTACGTCATTGTATGTGCACACTAATCTCCGGAATTATTAAGCCAACGTCTTTACGAATAATTCCTAGTAGCTAATATCTGAATCTAAAAATGTTTTATGATCGCTCTCATAATCTGCTCTCTGAAACAGTGTTTGTTTTGAATGTGTGTTTAGATGAATGAGGATAATTTATAATGTAAATCAACTGCAACTACAACAACAAGTAACACAAAATAATTACAACTATTTGGGATTAAAGGTACTTAGCTGAAAAAAATCAGACGTACAGCTTCTTTGAAAAAAAAAAACAAAAACAAACCATTGAATTAAACAAAGAAACATTGAATCGAGAAAATGTTGGAAAACGTTTTCCAAGATTTCAGTTCAAGAATTCCTGGAAAAAACACCTCAGTTAGCCTTTCCGTAATCCGTGGCATTCACCCGAACCCGGTTCACCGGAAGCAGTTAATGTTCGATGGTGAGCTCAAATCGGTTAATCCGGATTATCCGGGAAAAGCAAATTATCCGTTTGAATCGGTGATTAGTCACCGACTACCGTGTGTTACTTAAGGTGCGAGCCTGAAACCGCAATGCGAATAAAGGTGGTTTGTTGTTACTAAACACGTGTAAGGTGTAAGGCTTCATGTAGCGCCATGTTTTGGTGAGGATTATCAAATGGATTAGGTTAAGGTAACGGTTAATTCAGCCTATTTTTGCGAAAGTAAAGACAAAACGGTCTTAAAGCAAAGCCAAGTCAGTCTAACACCGTCATCGTCTGCCAAGCATTTGCCCGATATATTGAGGTTCACATCCCAGATAATCCTTTTTTTTTGGGGTCGGAAATCATCAAATGCACAGTTGAAAAATCGCAAATATAACTTTGTCATTCATACAAACACTTTGAAAAACAAATTTATCACAAAATATGTTATTCTGTTGCCGCTTTAACAAGAAATAATACAATTTAAAGGGGGCTTCCCTAATCAGATTATACGGAACCCTTCATGTGCAAGTTCGACTTGCACTTGGCCAGTTTTTTCTTTCATAATATCATTCCTTACACAATCCATCCATTGTTGTGTGTCCCTCTTTAGCCTTCAACATTTATATTCAACACAAAGCTAGGTATCCGCATACTTAACCAAATATTTTAACCAGTTTACAATATAATGATGTAACATTCGTGCTATTTAACGGAAAAGGTATTTCTACAACATTGTAAATTACTATTGAGTGACTTTTTAAAAACGAAACAGTACAAAAGAATTAGCGGAACGGTCGAAATTGCAGTTTTTGAGTGGAGTGTAACCAAAAGTTAATTCTGTGAACTCGGCGGAATTCTCGCTTTTGTTCCGGCTTAATTTCTTTCCATTACTTTATTTTAGAGAGAAATGTACTCGACGAACGAACTTAAACAGACATGAGGGCCATGTCTATGGGCTGTGGGATGTTGTAAGAGATACCGCAGCCTCGACATAAAGGGTTATGAAGGAACATGGGTGGTTTTCAGTCAGAAGTCTGACACTCCCTATCGCTCTGCCCAAGAGCGGGAGGGGTTATTTGATGATTTTACACCCGGGGGCTATGTCTATAGTTAGGTACGTGTGTTCAGTTTATGAAACGCAAGTAACAATCAATCCATCTGTTATCACCTTGCTGCATACTTGATGTTGCCATCCCCAACATTTAATTTTTATATTTTTATTCTTGCAACCCCGCTTGCATGTCGTGAGATCAGTCTCGTCATTAAAGACTCTTGAATTTACTCTGTACAGCTGGATACAAATTCATACCTTTGGTATGTTCTAATACATCAGTCATCATCTCCAAAATAATCATATTTTTCGAACAGAATGGTGATCACTGATCACAATAAAGAAAGAAAGACAATCCACTTCCACAGATCTACTCCACACTGACCTAATTGTATTATAAATGGCCATGAAGAAGAAAAACTTACACCCTACAAAGTTCCCAGTTATGTAAGCTTTCATATGTCGTTAAACAAACGTAGTAGTTATACCATTTGTATCGATCGCCTAGTACAGTAATATAGCCTAGTTCAGTTCTTAAGTCGGCTGCGAGTAATACGTTAAATGAATATTAGAGGCCTGGGCAAAATGCCGCATTTATGTCCTTGGTTCAATCATGTATGGTGGCGGGCGAAATTATTCATGTAACTTTTAACATTAAAATTATAGTGAGGTATACAGGCTATTTTATGTGCGAGAATGATTGAAATTAAATAAAACCCAGTGTAAGGTTTCATTTCTGTTCTCTCATAACTAAGTCATTATGAAAATAATACTTGAAGGTTAAGTGGATTTAGTCATTAGAACGAATAGGTAATGTATTATGGGGGTGATTTTCTTTCGATTTATAATTTACTAGTTCAACCTTTATTCACCCACAATTAAAGTTCAGTATGAGTTAAATTGCTAGATCTGGATGGTACAGGCCGTACAGGTTATCTACTTGTAGATTAGTAGAGGAATCTTGTTGCTTGATTTCCCATCATGACTCTCGCAGTAGCAGGCCACGGAGTCTTCATTTGTGACTGGTTAATGGCAATAGGCGCGCCCTCTATTACAGCATAGGACTTTATCATAACTGCCGAAATGTGGGTGTGGTTACCAATGGGTACAAGATGTTATAGTGTTAGTATGTTATTTTATGTAGCAGAATAGCTGTGCTTTTATTATTGAGAATTCGAGCTAAGAGGTTATTTTATTAAGCCAACTCACATGGTAGATACAATTCACACCTACCTTCATCGCCTTCCCATTCACTTTGATCAAAGTAAATGGGTACCATAAATAGATAGGTAGATCATGTAGCCACCAAAAAGGCACAAAAAACCGAGGCAACTTGATCAAACGTTTGTATCGCTCGTATTCAAATCGAATCGATATCGTTTCCGTCGCATGTTTTATTAAAAGCTAGCCTGGTAAGCCAGCGAGGTAGTCGAGTAGGACAGGTTGTGGAGTGTGACCGACCTCAGGACAGACTATTTATACTGTGCATGTTGATCAATAGTCGCATAAACTCTTCTATTAAAGGTTTACGGTTATAAAACCTACGGTAGATATTATTAAGGAAAGCGAGTTAATATCGGTTGGTGTGTTCTTTGAAGGAAACCGAAATATGGTCAGATTGTTAAAAGTTAAAAGTCTGAGAACTAAAAAGTCAAAAGTAATTAAGTACTACAAAAAGCATAAGACTATCTTTAAAAGTCGCTGTAAGCATATGTATCTGATGTAACTGTGTCTAGGTCTTACGAGCTGATTTTCTTTTTGATAAAGTTCTATTTGTTATCATTGTTTACACTAAACAAGTTAACTTACAATCACATTGTCCATGTTTCATGCAGTAAATAAACAAAAATGGGTCATAGCTGCATTTGCCAACACACTCACACAGTTTGGTCGCAACAGGGTATTTTTTTGTCACCGACGTTGTTTTTACTGATTAAACTTTTAATCAATTTTTCTTTTTCACTGTACAACTTGGTGTTCCAATAGCAAACAACAACTTGATTGTCATTTATGAATGACCTTTGTTGTCCACTTAACTAGGTTATGTACTTTTCTGCGCTTTCAGCCACCGATGCACTGCTTTTTTATGTGAAGTAGGTAGATGGACGTTACAACAGTATTTGCAATTTGATTTATTAGTCTCCAAAGAGTTTTATCGTCGTTTCAAAAAAATTGTTCCTTACTTGACAGTATCTTTTTGGTTTTAATAGTGACTGTAACTTTGTCTGTATGTATGTTTGTTTTGGCTAACTCCGGAACAGTTGGTCCGATTTTATTGTGACTTTTACTGGCAAGTAGCTGATATTATAAGGAGTAATAAAATTCCAGTCCATAGTAAGTAATAAAATCGGGTTTCGTGCAAAAAAACCTTTGAAATTGTTGTTAGCTAAAGGTAAATTTTTAAAATAATTTCACACGGATGAAGGTCGCAGGTATAACAGCTAGTTAAATTCTTTGAGTTTGAGAAATAAATACTGCTACAATTTCGTGTATGCGCTGAAAACAGCTGTCATAAATAACAATTTATGTGCAATATTGTAACATTTTTGTTTGAAAAATGTTCTGCTCTTTTAGCTTTGTCGTAATTTGGCTTTTGCAGTGTTTACATAAATATGATTAAAATCTGTGGTTTACATGCGTGGCTGTGTCACATATCGTGACTTTATTTCGAAATTTCGAAAACAACGTCAAGCTGTCAGTTGTATTTAAATATATTATATCTGTATTAATAGCATCCACTTTCAGGGTTTTGTAGTCAAACCGCAAAAACCCTAACCGTCTAATTTTCCAATGGAAAAACGTCATGCCTTTATTTTTTTGGGGTGTGCGGAATCATCAAATAACCCCTCCCGCTCTGCGGCAGAGCCCAAGGGAATGTCAGACTTCTACTGACTAAAAACCACTCATGTTCTTTCTTAGCCCTTGTGCTGAGGCCGCGGTATATATCTCTTGCGTACAACCCGCAGCCCTTCCATGTTGCTGACATCTCTATGAGGCGCGCGTGGAACACGAACGCGCCGTCGACACGGCCTGTCGTCGTCATAAGACGGACAGACGGCGAGCTAACCCATTACTCACCGTCCACATCTTTTTAAAACGACTCCAGCTGGCTTTTGCATATTGCAAGTTTTTACATATCTGTATCTATGGCCCAAAACTGCTTGAAAATAAACTGATGTTATGTCATAATAAACAGGTTCTTCAAACTACAGAGGGTTTCAGGCATATACACTACCTATTCCAATTCGTGGAAAACAAAGTTTTTCCAAACACAACAACCCATTCCTTATCCAATTAGTTTTCAATTAAAAAGCATGCCTTGAAAGGAAAATCTATAACCGGCAAAGCTCATTAGTGGTGTCACGTCACTAAACTGCCTCATATAGCGACAGTCAACGACCTTGCGTGTGAGTTGTGGCACATAGATACACTGTTTCCCATTCTCCCCATAGTACGCGGCTATTGTATGATAATATTTATTTACGAGCTACCTATGGGTTAAAAATACATCACCACACATCTATAATTATAATCTGTGGTGTGCGGGACTTCGGGACGCGGCGATCGAAACTAGTTAAAACTGGATTACTCATTAACGTTCGTTCTGTGACATATAAATTAGTGTAGCACGCAGTTTGTTGGTAGCATTGCTTTTGTTTTTCACTGTAATGAGATGTGATTTGCTGACTCGTTATATTATATGAGTTAGTAGGACATAACATCACGCCTGTAATCCCCTAAGGGCAAGGCAGTGGTGTAGGTACCTAATAGACCTACACCCACATTTAGCTAGTTGTGTTTAAAATCCATTAATAGGAAACGAGAGAAATGGAACAGAATAATTACGGAATGGTACCCAATAGAAAGCAAAAGAAGTAGAGGAAGGCAGCCAAAGCGATGGGAAGACGACTTGAAGCAAGTAGCTGGGCCAGAATGGAAAGAAGCAAATGGATATCCTTAGAGGAGGCCTTTGTCGAAAGACAAGCTAATTAAGAGAGGAGGATAAGACGACTGCCGAGAATATGTCTTAGTTTAAGTTTTATGATTTTATTTTAAGTTTTCTTACCTTTATTGTTACAATTTTTTTAAGTAATGTTTTGCAAGTTAAAATCTAAAAGCAATAAAGGTTTTTTTTAATAGGAAACGAGCTTTTTGCCGGCAACCGTGCACCAATCCTAAAACGTAGCACTTATTTATTGAAAAGAGTCTTACCAACTTTTTCGAAAATAACATGGTTATATATAAACTTACTAAACAGTTTGATCCCTATCTTTAAGTGGTTGTAACTTGTAACCCCATGAATTGTTAAACAATCACCGAAGTTAGCAATCAATCAATCACTCATTGGCTGCTTGATCACATTATATACCTGAAAGTAAGTACTTCTAGCCCGTAATCAGTTCCTTGAAAAATAAATTACCTGAATCAAACAAAATGTTCGTAGAAAGAGCGGAGTTTCCCCAGTTCCGTACAATCGTTGTTGCGAACTAGGTTATCGTAGACAAGGGAGCAATTTATTCGAATGTATAATTTATAGAAAGAAAAATAATCCTTTAAGTGTATGTTGCGCTATTTGCGACAACTACTCGTTCTTACTGCTGAAGTTTTAAAAAAAAAAGTATTTTTAGTGCTTAAACAAAATAGGGTAAGTAGTTAACAAAAAAAAAAACTATTTTCTTACTCCTCCGTTATTCTTTTCTGATTAATTTCCGATTATTTTTTTATTACCGATTAATTTCGTTGCGTGATCCAAGACAGTTAAATGTTTCTCTTGGACTCTGTCGAGCTTCATTGTCACGGTGCTTTTCTGGGGGTCATGGTTTTCTGATGTTGCCTTGCATGCAGAAGTTTCAGGGGTTGAAGAATATTGTGCGGGCTTGTCCCAAATAAGAAAAAATACCAACAAAAAAGATATTCTAAAAAACATCAATTTTGTCTCTTTAACGATATCATTAACCCTCTCCGACCTCTTCATATTACTGAGTCCGAAAAATAACCTACTGTCATGACCACGGTATCTTTACAACATTTTTATAGCTTTCATAGAAGGAAAACTGCGTATGAAAACATCATTGTCGTTTGTAGCTACGCAAAACCTCGACATCGGTGAACAATTGTTAGAAGTCGGCGGGATTTAGGACGCTGTGTTTACGATCCCTCTGCTGTTATCACTCTTGAGGACTTGAGAAAATGGCTGCGTTAATTTTATTATAGCACTTACTCTTAGTCTTTGTTGATACGAGGTGGAATACTGATTCAAATATGAATGCCGTTTAATTTATAAGGGGAAGTAAGATATCGTGAGGATGCTTGAACTGAGAATCAGAATTCGTCGAAATAAGCCAAACGTTCATCAATGCTCGTTTCTTTTCGGCATTGGTTTTGGCCTGCAATGGGACATATTCAAGCTCTTAAGTTGTAGGTACTGTTGTATGACCGGGCGCACGAATATGAACGCAGCAAAGTGAGTAGGTATGTAAGGAAGGATCATGTTTCTACCTCCATGGAAAAAGGCGTGCGTTTACGTATGTTGTACTTAACTTCTAAAACCGAAGCTATAAATTACGGAAGAAGTAAATAATATTGTGGAGGTCTTTCCGCGGATGAACTTTCCTGCAAAAAGTTTGCAATGCGCTGAGATTAACAAATCTGAACTGTTACTGTACTGTACATACTAGCTGTAGGTATTTTGTTTCGTTTCTGTTGTCAGAATCGGGAATAAAAAGCTAAATACGGTAGGTAACAAAAATGATTACTTAATTAATTAAATTAGCAATGGCATCGCGTTGAAGAATGTATATCAGCTGTGGATGGTTTCTCATCAATTGACGAAGAGGTGAGAAAACTGAAATGGGATAGTTCAGGTTTACTAAAAAAAAAGAGTCGAAGAACAACAACAACAACGACTCTTTGGGACCCTCAAGACAACAAGGTAAGAACTCTTTTGCAATTTAATTTTTATTAAGAAAACTAGCAGTTGCCAGCGGCTTCACCCGCTACAACCCATATGAAAATATGAAATCGGGATAAAAATCGATGGATGATGGATAAAAAAAAGATATCCTATTTGTTAATCCAGGTTATAAACTGTCTGTGTACAAAATTTCATACAAATCCATGCAGTAGTTTTTGCGTGAAGAAGTAACAAACATACACACTCACACATTTACAAACTTTCGCCTTTATAATATTAGTGTGATGATGGTGAATCAGCTTGAAAGCATAAACATCAAAGTAACCAAAAACCTGACATACCTAGCTATCGTAACATGACATTGTTTATTTTTGTCAAGAGCAAGGTGGCACGGTCACGCATCACGATCTAATTTTATCACCATTTTGACAGACTACACCCACCGTGCGGATAGAGAAAGGTGAAACATTGCTGGCAAGTAGGTAGGTACTGACCTGAATGTTTCAAATTAATTGTTATTTCACTACGTCGTTTGTGAGAAATACTAACATTATTAGAATTTTATTTATCGATATTAGTTTGAACTTAAATCGAAAAATGTTGTACTAGGAAGATATTTAGTCAATCATCTAGGTGAAACATAGACGTGCCAGAGTTTCAGGATATGTTCGAAAGAGTCATCACGGCGCTGAAACGCAAAGGCCATTTAGAGATTTTGACAGAAGGCTTTCAGTTAGTAGGAGTCTTACACCCAGAGCGGAGTCAATTGATGATTTCACATCCTTAAAAAAAAAAGGTGAATCATAGAGTGAAGAAAGATCGAAGAATATCAATATGGGGAAACCCTTTAACCAATAATGGTCAACATGCTCAGGAGTATGTATGAACGAGACTGTGGTATTTATTTTATATTTTGGATTCGAACAGCTCTTTATGTGGATTCCCCACATAAAAAAGCTGGTTAGTGCAGCTACATTTTAGCAAAAAAGCTTTTAGCTTAATGATAAATAACCATCCATTTCGTACATAGCTCCCTACTTTACGATAACAATACATCATCACAAAGTTAGACGTGCTGTTGACCAAGGCAACAGCGTGTTAAATTATACATGGTTATACCGACGGCTTTGATTTACATCCGGAGCGTGTCAATTATTTATTTCAATTAATAACAACCGCTCTGGAAAGTATGAATTGTTAATTGTTCCCTTTTGTCGCACTGTAGCTCGATCCACTTCCCCTGTACCGCGTAAGTATACCTACTGATGATCTTCAACGCGTTATTGAACTCCAATCTTGGAGTGGACTTGTTTGGTGATGAATGGAAGACGATAATGTTCGAATGTTTGTGGTTCTGCGAGAAGCCAGAGTGAAAGGATTACTTAACTTAATTGAATACTAAATTTATTATACATATAAATGAGATTAAATTTGGGACCATTCTGGACTAGGGTGGCACAGAGCACAATGGAAACGGTTGGAGGTGGCCTACCTACGCCAAAAGGCACACCAAATAACGTGAAATATTATAAAGGAAAAACATTGTTATATTGTATGGTTCTGAAGTACGAAATTCGAAACTAAAAGACTATTATTTCAAGCACTGACTGCAATTTTAGATTTTGTCTTAATCTGAGCAATTTCAACAGATTATCTAATATTAATGTAAATGTCGTTGTTACCTACTCTATTAACCCAGCAGACATTCCTCCACCCAATTCTATTAGCAAATTGTACTACAAACGAGAGAGCCTTTGAATATTACCATTTCAATTACCCGTTTATGAATTCTCAAGTATTTTAACCTAGCTAAACAAAGATCCTACTTCGTCCAAGACTCGATTTCGTTTTATGATCTTAATAAGAGGTCAGGAGGTCTTGCGGCATGATTGGCACTAGTCCAAAATTGTTATCTTTATAATGATATTTCATACGGTCTACATTGAGATTTATTTCTGCGAGTTTTCCTTTGTTTTCGGCCTAGGACTAACGACTTTCTTGGATCGATCAACAAAACAAATGATAGCTCGATCTGCCATAAAAATCTTAATAACGTGAAGACGTGGTGACTGCATTTTCTTAAACTATTTAGCCAACTGATAGGTGACCTACTTTTGAGAAAGTTTCATTACCCCAGCAATAATTTGCGGCAATAACATTGAGATGCAAAGTTGAAAGTCGCATGTGGCTATGATTTTATTGTCGCTATGCTCTCGTTTGGAGTAAAAAAAAAAAAAAAAAAAAAAAAAATGTTGCTTGTTGGCGGAAATAGTATAAGAATAATTCACCCGACCAAATCGTAATCAAAGACTTCTAGTACTTACTGCAAAATCTATCTGTTTACACTGGTAGAAAATAACACCGTTACCCTCTCTTTTGTGAAACAAACAGGAACGTAAGTCCCGATTGGAAGTCTGATAATGTACGGAACAAATTGGGTGTTTGTAAGATAATTTCCCTCTTCCCTCGAGAGGTTTTCCCTCCGGGTCCTTATCCAATAAATGTCTGGCTACGTGCCGGAGCTCCGGCGATTTTAAAACGTGACGCGGGACGCGATCCTTTCGAAGACGAATTGGTTGGAAGGTTGGGAGGCTTTAGACCCTTGCTATGTAGCTATATGTATGAAAATAGGGTTACGACATGCATTTAAATGAAACATGGTATCGATGGTCGGCTAAGAGGATCATCTGTCATAAATCTCGATTTAAAACGAGATTAAAGTCGAGATTATTAGCAGATATGTCAGTTTTAATCAAGATTCATGAATTCTCAATTAAACATTATTGTGGTACTCAGGCTTTATATTATGTTTGAAAATATTATTTAATCAAACCTACCATATCGTAATAATGATGTTGTTTGTTGTGTTTAGTCGGTAAGAGAAATGAAAATAAAATGAATGTTGGATAGAGTCGCACCGTAAATATTTTTTTTTCTGATTTGTTCTGTTTTTTGTCCCTTTAAACATGCTGCCTGTACGCGCTGCTGAATGGGCTCGCACACTGCCTGACTGCATGCATGACTCGTACACTGCCTTAGCAAGAAAAAGCTGTCTCTTTCCTTTCGGTACCAGCTTTTCTAGAATGTTCCGGTGGAAGATAATATCGTTAACAGCGGTCTTACCGCCATTGTAACCATAAAATCAAAAATATTTTAAATCATTTATGTTTATATTTTGGCGTACAATAATCATCATCTGCGTAGCCTTTGGTTTGGCTTCCAGTCTAACTGGATGGAGCTGAATTACAGTAGGTATTTTACATGGAGCGACTGCCTATCCGACCTCCAAAACTGGGAATAAATAAAGTAATTCTACTCTATTCCGTCATTCTCTGGACTGTTACTGATCCATGCTGACATGATTAGTTGAACCAACATAGATGTTTTAATCAACATAAAGTCACGTATAGTGGCTAGTTGTAATCTCAACGAGTGTCGCCCGCGGTTCAAACAGAGCATTAACAATTTTACGAGGTCGTTCATCAAACTGATTCAGGGGGAAACGGCGCCAAACTGAGGTGTTATTTGTGTAATACGAACCAAGGGTGTCCCTGGTATAGCTTGAAGTTGGGTTTAAACATCATAATGATATCGTATGTGTGCTTCATTAAACGAGCCTTCGAGAAAGACGATAGGTACCGTAAGTCATCCAGTTTGCTCGGGCGCTTAAACAAAATGACGTGTTTTTTTTGTGATAGGATCTGATATCCCATAATAGGGTAGTTAACAAAAAAAAAACTAAATATTCCATCAGATAGATTTCCAAAAAATATTGGACACATATTTTTAATTTTTTCACGTAAACACACAATGAAGACGATACAGTGCTTTAAAACTCGTGTGACGTCATTTTCTGAGACATTAGTATGACATTCTTTAGCGGTCAGTGACGTTACAACCCCTCACTCAAATTTTTGATGCGTTATAACTTTGTCAATATTCATCGATTTAATAAAACAAAAAATACGTACCTATCCAATATTTTTTCCATAATCTAACAGACGGACTAATTAGAATCATATTTTTCTAAGTCAGTAAACACCCCTATTCTGGTTTTATTCTTTAAGTAAAAATAATACATAAAGTACTCAAATATGTGATCCAAAAATGCTTAGTTTCGATGACTCTCGTTAAGAGCAGGTTCGGTAGACATTTTCACTTAAACCAATCACTCATATTATAATATTTAAAGCTAAGAAAATAGAACGTTGTCATACTTCACGTACGTATTTTACATCAATAAACGTGAATTTGTTGAATAGCAACAACGTTAAAGGAAAAGAAGAAGAGAGGAAGGAATATATTATGTCAATTCTATTGAATGAAATGTTGTAGAACCTCAGCATAGTCGGTTATGCAAGGCTTTCCCAAAATGGCATCATTTAAACTAAGTGTTATAACTTAGCATCTACCAGCCCTATAATAATAATATAATGCCCCTAGCTAAAACCCATGGCTGGAGCCCTAAAACTCAAACCATCCACAGGATTTGTCCGGTTAAGCAGTCGCTACGAATAAAGAAATAAATTGTTATGGGTGTGGAACGTGATTTAGGCAAAGCTTCCGATGTTGAACAGTTGATTAGCTTATACAAATATCGATAAGGTACCTACGACGTAAGAATGAAAACGGATGTCCGAAATAGCCGAGCTTTCTGTTATCAGTTACCTCTCTAATTACACCCCAATCGTTCACCGGAAAATAAATTAATTTCTGCCCACCCCTTTAGCTGAAATTAAACAAATAAATTAACACGAATTCGTTCGCACCCCTATTACGTTTGAAAAGGTATTGTGTGTTCATAAAACACGTAGCTAACTGGTGTTTATAATTTGCTTTATTCATATTTATACAGCGGGTACTTTAATGAGCATTTTTGTGTAAATTTTACACGTCTCGTTCTTAAGAAATCTAAAGAAATGTAAGCTTGAACAAAGGAAAGAAGTATACCTTATTACGTCAGCCGAGCTATGTAGAAAAGAAATTCATACTATCCAGTAGGTAGCGTAATTTGGTATGCAGTATGTACTTTGTAGTATAAAATTTGAAACTGAGTAACATTTGGCATTTGGCTCCTGAACTACAGGTACTCTCACCTAGCTCTGAAGCCAGGGTCTCACATTTTTCTGTAACCTGTTTTAATTAATGGCAATAAAGCATGTATTTATTTCTAACTGATTAACATTTTCTAGAGGTGCAATGAAACGACAAAGGAAGTTGTGCGCGCCAACTATTTCAAATACATTTTATAAATAGACAAATAAATACTAACATCTAATTAATATCATAGTAGGTACTTATGTTCGGTAATATTTTACACATGGTCGTAAAAGAAGTCTAAGTAGCTCCAGACCTACTTAGGTATATGATGTGACCTAGTTTGTCAAAGATATCTACGTCACTGGTTTGGCTGTATCCCAAATTTGGGAATAAAACGACGTAGAAAGTGTAAGCGATTGGTGAATGTTGCCGGCAGCCAGGCTGTCGAGACGAATCGTTTAGAACTACATGCTACATTAGACAGGACAAATAGAATATTTTTATAGGTATTTTTTTTGCGTAAGAAAAGTTATTGACTATGTTATGTGCTTCGTCTGTATAATAAAAGAGGTCTAAACCCTTTTTTGGTCTTTTCTTAGCAGCTTTGCACCCGAAACGTTGGTTTGAGTTTCAATAAACTTACTTCAAATTTAAAATAACGTGCACGAGAATATTACGTACCACTTCCAGTAAATTAAATATCAACACGTTACAAAGTTATTAACTTATTACATACCTCACAGAATGGGCAGTTAAAGTTAAAATTTACAGCACTACCCGCATATTTTCAGCGGTTACGATAAAATATCGAGTTAAGGGGCCGTCTCTACTTAAACCTACTACGCTATAATTTAATAGAAAAGGTAATAAAAAATAAATACCTTCGCCGCTCCCACCGCAGTATCGATTCCCAGCACCACGCAGACCAACACTCAGGTACCGTCAGGCCACCACTCGAGCAAAGAAAAACAAAGCAAGTGAACACAACACTCGGAAAGTCCTCACTATTATAAAAGCAGCCGGCAAAACCGCAACAGTTCACTTTTCGCCACAGTCAACTTCAAGAGAAAACTTTGACAACTCAAAAATAAGCAGAAGCGACGCTCTGACCACGACCAAGGCTATCCAATCAGAAAAGAAGAATTTTTAGCAAGTCTAACGGCGCGCACCGCGGAAAAGTTTTATATGAATTTACGTGTCTTCATCCCGTAGACGCGGGCCGAGCGGCCGAAAGTTTTCAGCGTAGCGTTGGGAGCCGAGTGTGCTTTTGTTACGCAACTCACTGCAGCGCCGCGCCGCCAGGGGGAGCGCGCGCTCAGTGGCGCAGTGGCGGGCATGCGCACTGCCGCGCGACTGTCGGCTCCGCACGTTACCACGTACACCGACTCCTCGCCAATCTTTTCACTCCTCACCACTCGCACTAGCTGCTCCTTTCAACTGATATGAACGACTGGCCTAATTAGTAAGTAAAGACAGCACGCTACACACTACTCCCCAGCGCATGCCTTGAACAAACTTCCCGTGACACATCGCTAGGGTATCGCTGTGTAATCAAACGGAATTCATCAACCTTCCTTATACATCCTGACCCAGTTTTTGACTTACCATCAGAGGAAAGTCAATAACAAAACGGAGGTCGTGGTGCCAAGAATCGCGTGAAGTCGCGATAATAGCAGAACCGAACGCGAGCGCTATCTGCGATCTCAAGTGAGGCAGGTAATGTAGCTAACCAGAAACTGCGAATAGCGTTTACATAAGTGCCGTTTGTAAATAAATACATACTCGTTCATGGTTTTACAGGATTGAACAAGCTTTTTATAAAAAGCATTGGTTTAATCTGACAAGGTTACGCAACGCATTCGGCCGTCATTTACCCTACTACGAATGCTCATAGAATATTCACCACTCCACTAGACATGGGAACACCTAAATAAGGAAAAGGTCTCCAGCCCGGCGAGCACGGCCTACAGTGACATGGCATGAGTCACACATTTTATCACAGTTTGGGCGATAAAACCGTTTTGTCTTAAATGCTAGCACGGCGGCGTAAGATAATTTCTTGATATGTGATATAACTTCTTGACGTTTAGTTGGGACTCCTATGTCTTATTTGCTAATATGGGCGCACCCATTTTGTAACAAATGTCACATTTTGACAGATGAATATGCTCGTTTATATCACGTTCGTTCGGAGGTGGTGATAAAAGTAAATTAAAAATATAAGTATATTTTTCTGCTTACTACTGCATCAAATGGCAGTAAATTATTATAATTATGTTCTTGCCCGAAGGCAAGAGGTCCAAAGTAGGAAAATATTCCGAAGAAACATTCGGGACTCCTCTAATCCGTTCGAGTTGCCAGACAGGGAGTTCCAACGGATTTTCCGCCTGACAAATATATTTCAAAACAAATCACATCAAACTTTTAAAAGAAAAACAGAACTTTTAGTTAGTAGCAAGTTATCAAATAATAAATAAAAAAAGAAAATGAAAGACGTGCCGAGTACGTGTTATGTCAAAAATGAATTAGTACCCAAGAAAATTAAAAAGTTGTTTAACTGTATGAACTGTGCTCTTTTATACGTATTATTTTATTTGGTCGCCTATTCAGATGGTCATAGACATTTTTATTTTTTTAATATACTAGGTCACACTATGAAGTCAGCAACAAGAAAGACAAGTCGCGTCTTAAATTATATCACATGTGGTACCCGTGCTAGCATTTAAGACAAATTCTAAGACATGACATAATTTATAACGTCTTGTCACCAACGTCTTGGGTACGCCCGTGCTCGCCCCGCAGCTGTGATAGACACGCGAGCGAGTGGAATACCTGAAAATAACTTAATACGATGTCGAACACTACCCAAAGAAGTTCGATTGTAATTCTGACCCAACCTTTTTATCTGCGCAGGGTACGGTAGATTTGACTAAAGTGACGACAACACGTGTCGGTCTTTCCGTAGCCACCTTTGAGAATAGGAAGGTATTAAATTCCTATAGGCATTCCTAAGTAATAAAAAGTATAGTAATACCTAAGTATCAGCAATGTTGTCTATTTTCAGAAGTGCGGCAGAGAAGAAAATAAAACTGGTTTAAGTTTAAAAATACTCATACGGCCAACTAAGTCAATCTTGATTTTGACACATGATAAGGAAAGACAAGATCCTCTGTTAAATTTATTATGTTGTAACTTAAACAACCATTAGATAGACCATACATCAAAATGAAAATGTAAGTACAACTAAAGTAGCTTTACCAACTTCCATTTTAAGATAATCGTTTTCCTAGATATTGCACCATCTATCTCTCCCGTGCTCAGACACAGTGGGCAAACTTCTGGGTTAGACGTTAATTGTGATCTTCTTAGAACTAGTGCTGTGCATACAATATTATCACATGCAGTGATTATGGGCCGTGAGCACACCTGTGGCCTGTTCAGACTACAACCCTAAATATCGCGCGGCAGTGAAGCCTAGGTACTACTTTGGGGGCATGAGGAACAGGGTGTAAAGTTCCTCATCCCCCATAGAAAAGGGAGGATCCTCCGACCAGACGGGTGTTGTGTCTGGTGGGCTAACTGCCCGACATATGTAAGTCGGGATTTTCTATATAGGCTAATGTGGCGGATAACTTTGATAGCGCGATGCAGAATTGCCAATGTTAGTTCGCATCTGTTGCGATAGATGGCGCTGTCGCCACATCACTCCCCTCGAGACCGTAGGTCGATTGCAGGCTGTCTTGATGCTTGCCAGGCCAGTGGAAGGTTCCAGTGGGTCGGAACCGGATGCCGCATAGTTCACGGTGAGTCGGAACTGTCTGCGGTGATGCCCCAGTGAGTCGGGGTGATGCTGCGTGTGCTCCAGTGAGTCGGAGTGTGCAGTGCTGCGTAGTGGCTGGCTGCTGCGTCGACCAGGAGAGAAGTGCGTCTCTGCTTGCTGACCGGCCGAAGTGCAGTGTGCTGTGCCAAGGTCGCTGATGAGGCTGAGGGTGATGACCAGGAATGCGCTTTCGCTGCATGCTGGTGGTCAGGATACCCGGTGAAGCCGTAGTTGCTGGCTGACGGTATGACTCGCTGCTCGAAGGCTCGAGGAAGTGATGATGAAGTAGTTGCACGAAGGCTGCGCTGATGTTCATGCTCGGGGTCACCAGTTTGGGGGCATGAGGAACAGGGTGTAAAGTTCCTCATCCCCCATAGAAAAGGGAGGATCCTCCGACCAGACGGGTGTTGTGTCTGGTGGGCTAACTGCCCGACATATGTAAGTCGGGATTTTCTATATAGGCTAATGTGGCGGATAACTTTGATAGCGCGATGCAGAATTGCCAATGTTAGTTCGCATCTGTTGCGATAGATGGCGCTGTCGCCACATCACTCCCCTCGAGACCGTAGGTCGATTGCAGGCTGTCTTGATGCTTGCCAGGCCAGTGGAAGGTTCCAGTGGGTCGGAACCGGATGCCGCATAGTTCACGGTGAGTCGGAACTGTCTGCGGTGATGCTGCGTGTGCTCCAGTGAGTCGCAGTATGCTAACCCTCTTATACGCATAAGTAACCGTTGCGATTTATACCAATCGCTCCGCCGCGCTTAATAATTGTTGACTGTTCTTTCGCTTATTTCCGTGCTATCTATTTGTCTTCTACCACTCCTTCTTCTTAGTGGAACTCTTGTGTGTGCGAACTGTAACCTGTGTCTAAAAACTCCTGTGCAATAAACTTTCTTCATTCTTCTTGTGTACTACGGACTTTTCTTCATACCTTCACACACACCATATACCCATCCTACACTACTATCCCAATTTTGGGTAAAGAAGACTTCTCATGTAGAAAAGACATGATTATTGTCACCGCTCTCACTCAAATTCACGGTGTAATCCCTTAAAATTGTGTTTCTTGTAACTACACCAGCACTAACTTGTAAGCGCTTTATAGAGTAATAGCAATGACTAGGTACCAACTTATATTATCTAAATTTATGAAAATTGCATACAAACAACAATATTACCACAAGCAGTGATTATATGAGTAGCGTCCACACCTGTGGAGTAACTAGCGAAATAAAATTAGGCACTGTTCAGATAGCAGCGATGCGGTTAACCGTCGCGCGGGTGTGATACCGCGACGTTAAACAGTGAATTTTCCGAAAATTTAATTTCTGCGATCCAGCGATAACACATCCTATATGTGTTATTCAGAAAAAGCAATGGTGATAAACTATGTAATAATAAATTAAGATTCGAAAAATGATGTGTCCTCTAACCTAGAGTATTATTAACCTTTTTTTTTTTTTTTTTTGGTGGGTGTAAAATCATCGAATAACCCCTCCCGCTCTTGGGCAGAGCGAAAGGGAGTGTCAGACTTCTACTGACTAAAAACCACCCATGTTCCTTCTTCGCCCTCTATGTCGAGGCCGCGATAACCGTTGGACTACCCGCGGCCCCGACAGGCGTCGGCCCTTTCGGGCCCCTCCCATGTTGCTGACATCTCTTTGAGGCGCGCGTGGAACACGAACGCGCCGTCGACACGGCCTGTTTTCGTCGTGAGACGGACGGACGGCGAGTTAGCCCATCACTCACCGTCCACAGGCCCGCGTCTACGGTGGCCGGAGGTCATCGCGGGGAGTATTATTAACCTAGAGTAGTATTTATCCTAGTAATAATAAAGAACCCTTTCTATTGCACAAGGAGTGTTTTTCGGCTTTCTCCTTTTCTTTATTAATTTATAGCCAGACCCAAATGGTGTTTTGATTTATATGGGCTGGTCGTGCGTTGCTTATTGTAGCTATTATAGGCTCACACGTCTAGCACATTCATCTATGAAAATGGCGACATTCGGATAGACGAAGTGGACGAATTTCTTTTTATGTACCAAAAATCTTTTTTGCTGGATATATTCTTAACATAACATAGTGTCTGCATCTGCGAAGATCCGTGTATGCGATATTCAAAGTTGGAGAATTCTTCTACCGAAAAATTCTAGCCGTCTTTGAGAGTGAGTTTAATTATCGTACTATCTGTTACATGATCATTGTCAAGTGTGTGTGTATGCTGGGGGACCAAGATGGCTGCCGGCCACCGTAGGTGCGGGCCTGTGGATGATGAGTAGGTAACGGGCTAGCTCGCCGTCCGTCCGTCTTATTACGACGACAGGCCGTGTCGCCGCCGCGATGGCGTGTTCGTGTTCCACGCGCGCCTCAAATAGATGTCAGCAACATGGAAGGGGCCCAAGGGTCAACACCCGTCGGGGCTGCGGGTTGTTCGAAAGACATACCGCGGCCACCCAGAGCGGGAAGAGCCATTTAATGATTTCCCACACGCAAAAAAAAGTGTGAGTGTGCTACGAGGAGAGCAGGTTGTATTCATAGTGTCTAATAGTACTCCCACATTTAAAAGGGGGCGACCCTATTACCACCAACAAAACATAAATCCAAACTCCGTGAGCGTGACTGCTATTGAGAAAAAGGGACTTCAAAAGGGGGCAAAAAAATGTGATTCTAATTAGTCCGTCGCGTCGGTTAGATTATCGAAAAATATTGGATAAGACAAGTATTTGTAGTTTTATCAAATCAATAAAAAATTACGAAGATTATTTTTCCGACCCAAATGATAAAAGTAAGAAATAATCCCCCGAATACCACACGAGCTTCAAAATTATCTGGCATTTCCCTCAAGGTTCCCTGCAAACAAATAAAATCGTCAAGTTTTTCAGGAAAAATCAACTACTTGTTCTAAATCCTCATTTCACTGATATTTAACTCTTTTACCAAAGGAGAGAGCCTGTCGGCATCAACCGGACACAAATTTAGACTGGTCTGTTACTGAGAAAATCCTGATGAGAAAACAATAGGGTAGTTAACAAAAAAAAAAACGAATTAGTCCGTCAGATAGACTTCCAAAAAATTTTGGACACTTTTTTTTTCTTTTTTCACGTAAACAAACAATGAAGACGATACACTAGAGCTTTGAAAACTCGAGTGACGTCATTTTCTGAGACATTATTTTGCGGTCAGTGACGTAACAACCCCCCACTCAAATCTTTGACGCGTTTTATCTTCGTCAATTTTTATTGATTTGATAAAACAAAAAGTACGTATCCAATATTTTTCCATAATCTAACAGACGGACTAATTAGAATTATATTTTTTAAGTCAGTAAACATCACTATTCTTTATACAGCGGCTAAGAAAGCTTCCGTCACAAAAATCAGCATTTTTTTTTTGGTGGGAGGCAAAATTATCAAATGACTTCTCCCGCTCTGGGCGGAGCGAAAGAAAATGTCAGAGTTCTACTGACTAAAACCCACCCATGTTCCTTTCTAATCCATTGTGTTCCGCGGCCGCGATATCTTTTCTGAACAGTCCCGCAGTCACAGCAGGCGCAGGGGCGTGCGCCCTATACAGTGTGATTCTATATAATGTGCACATATCGAAATGGGGGAATCTATGCTTAATTTTATCGACGGAAAAATTATTAAAAAAAATCTAAATATTTTTTTATATTTTATATGGAATTTTTAAAAATTTTGTCTGCTACTGTGACCCCAGTGTAAACAAAACGGTGTAACTTTTAAACTAAATTATCTATCGCGATGAAAACAAACTCCATAATGATTGGAAGCAATTAGGCGTCCTCGTAAAATGAAAATTGTGGTAAAAAACTACCTTCAATAAACACGTTTTTTGATCAAAAAAACTTTTTTTTTTCATAACTTTTTACATAAAATTGTTTCATCGCGATAGATAATTTAGTTTAAAAGTTACACCGTTTTGTTTACATTGGGGTCACAACAGCGGACAACATTTTTGAAAATTCCATAAAAAATATTAAAAAATATTTAGATTTTTTTAAATATTTTTTCCATCGATAAAATTAAGCATAGATTCCCTCATTTCGATATGTGCACATTATAAAGAATCACACTGTATAGGCTCTTAGGCTTAGCCTACCTTACCAACTGAGCATTTCTTATAACTAATTAACGATGTAATAAAATAACACTATGTACAAATTAATCATAAAAAAAGTTCAAACTCCTGTTAAAATACTTATAGCAATTTTTCGCGTCCCACTTAAACTCATTGACAAGGACTACGATTAGTACGAATCTTATAGGCAAACACTCGACTTGTCTAAAACCCATTCATAATTGTATGCACCGCAGGCGTCGGGACTTGCAGACCCTTTCCAAGGTGCTGACATCTCTAAAGCAGCAGTCCTACTAAGTAAATTAAAATGCAAATCTTCTGTTAACGAAACCAAAAGTAACAGCGGATTGACAGCGCCCGTCTGTCGCGAGCCTTATGTAAATCAATTAACCGGCACATCTGGAGTAGTAATCCATGTAACAATTACCACGAATTTCCGCCTAACATCTGGATATAGATGTACCTAGTTAACTACTTAGTATAATTGTAGCTGTTGTTGTTGTTGTGTGTTGTTCTTGTTGACACTACTGTTAAGCACAGGAATCCTCTAATCCCATTGGTCACCCAATACGAGCCATCGCGTATTTGTATGACGCGCCCTCCGCGGCATACTCTTACCAGCCCTGACGACCCTATCACCAAACTTTCAGGAAAGCTGTAGGGAAACTAGCACTCTTAGAAAGACCCATGCCGGAGCCAGGCCCCTTTGCTGCCCTCCCCCAGAGACGTCCTATGCCGAGGTCCGTATCCCACAGGGGATGCCCTTAGCGATTAGCCTTACCTAGTCTATAAATGATTTGCCCCCGGCTGGAGGTCTTAAACTCAAGGTATCCACAGGGATTTGCCCGGTTAAGCAGAAGCCAGTCTCCTAGACTGAACTGCGACATGCAACTCCAAAAAAAAACTGCCCCGTTGGCCTCGTGGTCTGAGCTGTGGGTCTTGGGATTGATTCATCGAGCTAAAAGACGTTTTGGGTTTTTCCATTAGAAATTTCTCAGTAGCAGCCCCAAGTCTGGAGGTAGGCGGTATGATATCCTCGTGACTTGGAACAGTACCGTAAGCCGATGAAGTTCCGCCTGATCTCTCACCGCTAGTGTCGGATGGCCGTCCCATCGGACTATAAGAGTAAAGGAATTTAGAGTGCACTTGTGTCTGCCTGCGCATACGCTTCTGCACTTGATCTGTGCTTGTTCATTTGATTTTAGTAGAATTTTATTTTTAAATGTGTTTATATTTTCGAGTGTATAGCACTCCTGGGAAGTAGCTGAAAATCAGCGTCAGGTAGTGCACTTTGTGTTGCCATCTGGCGTTATGCTGAGCTGAAGCCCTTTTGGCATTTTTAGTTTTAATAATTTTAAAAAACACCCCTGGGGGTACTGGTATTCAGCTGCATCCGGTTAGACTGGAAGCCGACCCCAACATAGTTGGGAAAAGGCTAGGCAGATGATGATGATGAGTTTTAATTATTTTGAATTTAAACACAATTTTCTTTTTTTCTACTTTCTTTCACCTAATGTCTCGCACCGATGTGACTGATCTCCGCTAAGATTAGTTGCCGTGACCAAAAATGGTCTGGAGGACTATAATAATCCTTTGGGGGCTGCGGGTGGTTCAAAGGACACAGCGGCCGCGGACACTAAGAAGGAACATGGGTGATTTTTAGTCAGTAGAAGAAGTAGAAGTGTGACACAGACACTCCCTGGGCTGAGGGATGTTATAAGAGATACCGCGGCCTTCACATATAGGGCTAACAAGGAACATGGGTGGTTTTTAGTCAGTAGAAGTCTGACACTCCCTTTCGCTATGCCCAAGAGCGGGAGGGGTTATTTGATGATTTTCCCACCAACCAAAAAAAAAAAAGTGTGACACTCCCTACCGCTCTACCGAACGTATGAGGCTACTGCTCTGCCCAAAGCGGGAGGAGTCATTCGACGATTTCCCAAACCCCAAAAAAAATACCTGATAATGACGTACCTATTTACCTATTTGATCGCATGAACTCAACTTTGATACAAATGACATTCGGAAGCTATTAGTGGTTTCAAAGGATTAATCAGCTCGAGTCAATGATTTGACCTAACCCTATGTCAGAGGTAGCAAGTAGTAACTTAATAATAGAAAGGTTCTAAGGCCAGTTACTTAATCGAAAAAAACCTATGTCTTATTTCTATTCAACTTCTACCGGATTACTTAATAATCGATCGAGGTTACAATACATTGAACACATAACTCGTGAACTCGTTTGTATCTATCATATTCATCAAAAAATGAAATATTAATTAATAGTAATTAGTGGTTTAATTAGTAGTTTATTTATTTATTTATTAGTAATTTTAGAATGTCATAAAAAAATGAAATATTCATGAAGACAACATATTAACATAACATATTATACCTGTAACTAATCATCGACGGGTTAGTCGCAGGTGTAGCTAAAGGTAGGCACCTAGGTACTTAGTTGAATAGCAAATCCAACCTCCGGACTGCCATCGATACATTAATGGTGTAGGAACCCAAATAATATTGCCCGGGAAACGAATCTACATACCTACTTAATACAATTTTTTTTGAGGGTGGGATATCATCAAATAACCCCTCCCGCTCTGGGCAGTGCGAAAGGGAGTGTCAGACTTCTACTGACTACAAACCACCCATGTTCCTTCTTAGCCCTTTGTGTCGCGGACGCGATATCTCTTTCGAACAAACCGCAGCCCCGACGGGTCAACCCGCTGCCTTGACGATATTCCTAATACCTCATGCTCAGCAGTGCATCTGACAAAAAATAGTAGGTACATTGTTATCCAAGGGGCGAAAATTACTTATATAGTCCCGAGACGGGGTTTGGCGCCAGTAACGTAGTGAGGGCGCTAATAGTTCGAGGGACTAAATAAGTAATTTACCCGAGGTAAACACTGTGCTTTTCATTACGAATACGAGAAAAATAAGAAAATAAGTCATTAACGAAAGAAAAAATGAGTGGTGATCGGATGTTTTCGCTTTCCCGCTTATTTTGTTTAAGCATTTTCTCGGGGAGCTGGGGTGGATCGAGTGATATTGCCGCCCGTACGCAAAATACGCGCATTACGCGTGAAGTTGCGGATACCAGCCCGTTGTCCTTATACTTATATAAGGGTGGAGAGAAATTCGTAGATTCTTGTTAATTAATTATGGTGGTTGTTTTTTAATTCCATTTATCAACTTTTAAACTCCCCTCATACTTGGTTGTCGCGTAGCCACTGGCAGTCGATCTGGCATCCTCATTAAGCTCCAGTTTGTACCAGAACTTCATGAAAGTTTAACGCAACGACACTCGCTTATTTTCAATTGGAATAACTAAGTAACGTTTTTATATTTTGGATCACAGTTATGACGAATGTTTTCATGGCAATAATAAAATCAAAACATGTATAAGACTTGCATACGAAGCGTAAATACCAAGACATGACGACATTAGCATTGAGCAATTGAGCACTGCCCACTGCTGGGCAAAGGCCTGCCCCGATTTATTTCAAGAGCTCTTTTCCTGTGCCGCCTCGAACCAGTCCTCAGAGTATTATCGATGTTTTTTACTTTTGGTATGAGATGCTCTTAAGTAACAACTAACACCGGATGAGTGAAAGCTATTGATAAGCCAGGAAACAAGAATAAGGTATGGAACGCCTTGGACGACTACAACCGCAAACTCTCCTTTCCACTGTTGTAGTTAAAGTAGTGGATAGGTATGCTGCAGATTTCGGTTTTAAAGCCGGATTGTCCACGAAAACAACAATTTTACAATGTATTTAGGTTTGCAGCTTTGTTGTACCAGATAAAAACTGCAAAATATAAAGCACTGTTTATTTACAATAAGTACCACGAAACATCATGTGAGCGGTGCTGGTATGAAGCAAACACAGCATGCACCAACAGTAGATTTGTAAATAAATATTGCTGTTACTAGCAATGTGGGTACTTTCCAGTTCACCTTGATTATTTGAAAATAGGTAACTGAAACTTTTTTTGTCTGCTGGCCAGTATTCCTTTTCAAAAATATTTCTCAATGTGTAAATAATATGTAGGCAGGTACCTACTTACTAGTTAATAGGTACATAACTAATAGTTCTAGTAATTAACTCAATTGATGTACCTACATATACAGTCGATTGGTCCATTAACCAATTGATCAACGATATCTTTAACCCATTAACTTTTCATCCAAAGGACTTTTAACCCACGAACGTTTCGACAACAGAACTACATCAATAACTTTTCACCCAAAGAACTATTGGCCAACAGACACAGGGACAGGTGAAAGATTAAATACTTAAATGCTTTTAATTTATCACTTCACCATCGGCTTATAATGTTCCCACTGCAGGGACTCAGGAATCCTCTCTAGGAGAGGGGTGGGCTATAATCCACCAAAGGGCCCAGTGCGGGTTGCTAGATGTCACATAGGTACCTTCGATTTGTTTGGTTCTAAGACATGCCGGTTTCCTCACGACGTTTCCCTTCACCATTTAGGGAGCAGTGGTGATAAAATAAATTACAAAAAGTACCTAATGCGCCTGCCTGGGTTCGAACCCACGACTGGTAATAGGTAGTGGTAAGTAGGTACTTAACTAATATTCCACATATTCCATTCCATTCCTATTGTTATATTCCATTATATTCACATGATAAAGGCATAAAGCAACTGGTTGCACCCAATAAAGTTGTCAACTTGGTATCCATAGCAGCCAAAGGTCAATGAATGGTCAGTCAACTCTGCAACCGTACAACATAATTATACCTATCTGCGTGATGCAGGTAGGTAAGTATATTATATACGTACCTACCTACATAAGGATTCATGCCCCAACAGGCAACAGCGTTGAAATATGTATTGATATCGAACGCTGCTCTTGGAATTAAGTACTTGCCTAGAATCTTCATACCCATCAATAATTGCTAGACATGGCTAGCATAGCATGGCACGTTAGGCCTCGTTCATAATTAGATAATGTTAAAGATTTTGCGTGAACTTGTTTCGTATAGCACTTCGTAATATTTTAAAGGACAATGGGAAATGAATGTATGGAGTCTGGGCCCACCCTTCAATAGTAACATCTGATATACCGTTGGATAGGGCTTTTTAAGTGGAACATTAGTTACTAATATAACTATGGTCAAATGTTAGTACTTTCGGAGATACGACATCTTAAAGTCGTCTCAGTCTAACATATTCTTTATGGATACTTATAAGGTAAAATAGTAATAATAAGTACACTTTAAAACAAAAGAGATTTATTATTCGTCTTGGACATCAACGACAATTACATCATTTAAAAAACCCGCGGGGGCCACGAATGGTTGATGTCTCCCAACTCCTAGGTACCAAATCAAAGAAATAGTGTGAGCGCAACTTCCTACAGTTCGCCGTCCGGTCAAGCAAGAGCAATAATATTGTGATATCGCGTTTCTTCCAACTTGGTTTCGATCGATTTCGATTTCCGTTGGTCGCCATTTGCAAATGCGCCTGGGCAAACGGCGGGCGGAGCGGGTAGGGTGGGGGGCGCAGGTAAGGAGCAAGAGCAAGCAGAAAGGTGCCGTCCGTTTTGAGTCTGGGCATAGTAAAGTTTATCTTATAACGAAGTAAACTACGATCACTTTTATGGCAGTATAATAAGTAGTATAACTCCGAAAGTACTGACTTTTGACCTTAGTCGTAATAATAAGTTTTATTCTACATAAACATACCTATTCATTTATGAGTGTCTTATTCCTATTGAGAGGTGGGCCCATCATTACTCATTCTCCTTTGGATTTGAACGCGGGTGATGGCAATAGGGTCACCCCAATGTTATTGACCCATTGCCAAGGACTTAAACATAACTGGCACCACATATATTTCGTCGCTGAAGAGTTAGGCAGAGTGTATATAAGTACCTACCTACAGCTCTGCCTAACTCTAAAGGTATTACAGGCGTGATGTTATGCCGTGTCGACGGCGCGTTCGTGTTCCACGCGCGCCTCAAAGAGATGTCAGCAACATGGGAGGGGCCCGAAAGGGCCGACGCCTGTCGGGGCCGCGGGTAGTCCAACGGTTATCGCGGCCTCGACATAGAGGGCGAAGAAGGAACATGGGTGGTTTTTAGTCAGTAGAAGTCTGACACTCCCTTTCGCTCTGCCCAAGAGCGGGAGGGGTTATTCGATGATTTTACAACCACCAAAAAAAAAAAAAAGGCGTGATGTTATGTTGTTTGTTGTAATACCTTTTATTTCAAATTTAGCCTAATGTGGTATCCAAAATTCTAAGTTCAATAAGCAACTGACGTATATTTCCTACACTTACATGCAGCTGATATACTTAGTGGGTATATTCTCCCCACTTAGGTACACGCAGATGATTTTTTCAGATTGAAGGTATAATCTTCCCATAAGGTTTCGACGAGGTATGAATTAATAACTTTTTCATTATCTACTCATACTCAAAAAGTAGGTCATAACATGCCTGCCGAGCGGGTTAAAAGTACCTCTTTTCAGCCCTAGGGAGAATCGCTTTCAACTGACAGCTGTCAAATAATTAAAAAAAAAAGTGTAATGGGGGAGCAAGCCTATTGCCATCAATTGATGTAATTGGGAGTAAGCCTATAGCTAACAACAGATGAAGTTGATAACTGACTTAATTAGGAGCAAGCCTATGGCCATCAAACGATGTAATTAGGAGCAAGCCCATTTGCCGTCAACTGATGTAAATAGGAGCAAGCCTATTGCCATCAACCGATGTAATTGGGGGCAAGCCTACTGTCACCAACTGACTTAATTAGGAGCAAGCCCATTCGCCATCAACTGATATAAATAGGCGCAAGCCTATTGCCATCAACCGATGTAATTGGGGGCAATCCTATTGCCATCAACTATCCTTGTATTCGTAATGAAAAGCACTTAAGACTTATTTATTCCCTCGAACTATTTGCGCCCTCGTTACGATTAGGCGCCAAACCCCGTCTCGGAACTTAATACGAGTAGGTACGTTACTTTCACCACCAAAAATTTGAAGACATGTGACATCTATGAATCCGCACTGGGCCCACGTGGTACAATATTGTGTCCCAGCAGTGGGAACATTATAGGCTGTTGATGATGATGAAGACTACTTATTACATAACGAGTTTCCTCCGTTCCTCGAAGAGCACGTTGAGCCGTTGGTACCAGCTGTTTTTTGCAGATCTTAAACAGTTAAACAGTTACAGATAAATCAGTAGCCCGCAAGTCTGACAAGCAGTCTTACCAAGGGGTATCTTACTACAATACTAACTGGGTTATGGAGGTCAGATAGGCAGTCGCTCCACGTAAAATATTTTTATTCACTGCATCCAGTTAGACTGGAAATAGACCTCAACATAGTAAGGAAAAAGCTAAGCCGATGAGGAAAACATTTCGCCAGGTTTAAGCGGTCTCCCGGATAACTAAAGCTAAATTGACTCACGTAAACACATTGGCGAGCAAACGTGTCATTTCCTACTTATCTAACTCGAGCAGGAAGTGATATGTTAGTCTTAAATTCGTGGATGTTTATTGGATAGATACCTACCGAGTTAGTACTTATGTGTCCACGTGTAAATCACACTAACTAGGTTCCTACCGTCTACTGAGAAAATGCGGGGCTAAATTTAGGCTTCACAACACGGTTTTGCTTGGTGTGGCTGCATGGTCCATTGTGATCCTCATCAAAGTCCACTGGCAATCCAATGGTAGCATTTCCGTCATTCCAGTTGTAGGCCCTTGGTTCTAGTCTTGATTTCAAAAACATCTATTTAAGAAGTGAGCACAATAACGCTTTTATTTCAGTACTTACTCATCGTGTTAGAGACACGTAACTTTATGTAAGTTCCAGCAGTCTATATAGGTCCTCTAAGTGGCTGCTGTAAGTACTTGATTTTTTAAAGCTCGAGTTGATACAAGTGTGGCCACAAAATTTTTTGTTCTACTCCACAAAACATCCTGTCATTTGACTACTTCAGGATTGTTAGACTATTCAATAAATAAAACTCAAAAGTTTATTTACACACTTTTATTGAATTAACATAATGAAAACAAACATTAATATCATATTGAAATGAACCTCATGACAGTATACTGTAACCGTGAGTACAACATTTATATTCATAACATTTAATCAATTCAATACACAAAACGATTAGATATGTAGATAATTACAGTGATATTCGAAAGATATGAGATGTGAACATCTAGAGTTGTGAAAACAAAATAGAGATTACATGACATCTTGCATCTGAAGTACAATTACAAGCAGTAAAGAATAAACCATTATTTATCAGATATGATAAAAATATGTGCAAGTTATTCTTTATTATTATACTATGCACATTCCCTATCTATTCTTGGCGACATTCGGGCAAACGAACGCTACGTGAAATATCCGCACAACCAATTTATTACTATGATAAGCTCACTCAACAACACGTTAACACAGTGCTCGACTACCGAGCCATCCCTACAGCCTGCCTCCACCTCAGCTGCTCATATCATATCAATATTATTGAAGGCCTGTGAAATCCAATCAATAAAATTGATTTCTACAGGAAGCAGTGATTCCCCACGCCAGCCTACTTCACTAGAAGAGTACCGTAATGTCGCCCGACGCGTGTGATTCAACCGTCAATTGATTCTAGTTACATCTAACTTTTAATTAGGTACCGGGTATTATTGCATGGCTTATGATGTTGGTGGCATTCAGCGCCATAAATATATTAACATTAAAGGAACTGCCGCAGCAGTATCGATAACATTACGTTAGATTGACTAGACACATAGCTGCGTTCGAGATCACAATACACACACTTTCAATCATCTTAACCATACTCTCCAAAACTTAAATGTCAGTATATTTATGTCATTGATAATAACCAATAAAGTCTATGTTTATATTCAAATAACACTTGTAGAACAATAGACTTTTATAATGTTTACTAATTATAGTGAATACAAAAATTAAATGCTTATTGAAGTAACAGCAGTGAAACAAAAACATCAGATATTCTTGTTGCTTTTTGATATTACAATTCTTAACTATACTCAGTCAATAATTACTATTAACTTTAATACTAAACAGGTGACGAAACATTGAAATTAATAGCCTACGCACATACACAATATGACAGAAAATAAGATAGCAGATCTACTTTGATAAATTTTGTAAACACACACTATGTGTGTTCGTATACTTTATAGAACATGCTTAACGAATGATATTTACCATACTTTTTATATAGTACGATCTGTCGTACCCGCGTAGACAATTGAATTAAAATATGTACTACCATAAAGACTATTGTATTCGGAATACATACAATTGAAATAATATTTAGCTGTGTAGATAATGTGAAGATAATATGATGAAATCCTCTGTATCATGTTACCCTGTTCACTACGAAAGTGTAGTATTAAAAAGATGAATATTTTGTCTTTATGGTCGTAGTGTACTTAGAAAGGGATGAAGTGAATATAATATTATTGGATATTGTATAATAATAAGGATAATAAATTACACAACCTTTTTACCCAATTGTGTTGAACTTGTATATGGATAAATATGTATTAGGACATAGCAAAATATTATGTACTATTATGAATGTAATCATAGCAATATAATGTCACTAATAAAATTGCGAACGAAGAGGACCGTAAGCATATATCCAAAATATTTAAATATAGAATGTAGTAATGTCAAATTTTAATATTATAATCCGTAAAATTCAAGGTAGTCTTGAAAACGGTGCAATAAGAACTTCAAATACATGTGCTAACACGAAAATTGTAAAAAAATTCACTATTACATTTATAAATATTCGCTAAGATTGAATGTAATTACACTATACAGCGCTGCCTGACCCTGTCAATAAAGGCTATATAATTCATAACACGATCCAAAAGAAGTCCACAATCGTACAACTTACAGTTTAAAAGAATTTCAAGAAAATCTAAGAACAAAAGGCACTAACTTTTAGTTTAGTGACTTACTATAATACGAATATTTGAAACATACAAATAACGAGGATAAAACTGACATCTGATTATACAGTAAACAATCATAAAATTGAAATATCATATATGATACGGAATCATGGACTACCTATGTAACTTTATCTTGAGTATTCCACATAGTTTCAACCATGTTATGCTTGTTTAGAGTTTCCTAGCCCTTACTCGATCTCTTATTATCCTTTCGATGGCACATTGATATTATTCTCAACATAACCTAAAAAAACATTCCTGTACTTACATGACCCCTAATTAAATAAAATCATCGACATTTAACTGTATGTTAAAACTAATTGCCTATTTAAAATGTTATACGACACGATACGCAATAGACAGAAACGAAATAAATGTCGAGCAATTGACAGAAGAGTAACAAAATTAAATGTAATTAAGAAGTGATTATTTATTATACAATAAGTATAGAATATAACGAGTTACGTATCATGCCTATAGCATATTTGGTGCGACTAAATGTAAGTAATCAAGTTGCCCCATATAAATGTATTCTTATGTCGCACAAATGAGTACGATGTGCATAGCACACTAAATTATAATATTGCTTATCGAACAACAGAAAACAAACTAAACTTAATTTCGCATCTTAGCTTACATCAACATTGACAAAATTGAGCAAATGAAAATAACAATAACAATACGAATTATAATAATATTGCTAAGTATAATTATATAATGAGTATAATAAAGATTATATCGATTGCTGTGATTACTATTAATTACAACAGAACGTAATAATACCAGGATATAATGAAAAATTATGACTAATTATTATTTTATTCACTAATAATTTAAAATTGCATTGACCTAAATTTTATTAACATGATTGACAACACCGATGAATTGATACTTCCACATCAGAAAGTATTTGCGTTACAATAACCTGTCAAATTGTTATATAAAACGTGTTTCATTTCTGAGCCACCCTCCCGCGCCTCCCTGTTCCTCTCTGAACTATACAAGCGTGCACTATGACTACTACCTGCTTCACTATCCCATAACGCGATAAACGACTTCCTGACGTAGCTGTTGCACAAAAGTGCAACCCCCCAACGTTAATCACAGCTATGAAATCTCTTCTCTTTAGTAAATTACTATTTTTTTTTTCAAAATCATTTTCTTTTCACAAATTTATATATATAGAGTAATTCTATGTAACCTGTGTGGTACTTAGTTTACGAAGCTCTATACATTGTCTTAATTGCAATATAATAGACTATAAATAATTGATTTTATCAAAAATTTTATTGCTACGTTAATTTACTTCAAGCACACAAAAATAGTTAAAACTTTGAGAGAAGTGCAAACAAAAATAAAATTAAACTTTTAATATTTTTACATAACGCAAATACACCGATAGAAAAACAAATTTTGACTAGCATTATAGAATTTCTTATTTTTTTTGTCCTACTTTCAGAATAATTTGACTAGCATATCGACCGACGATTTAAACGAAATACAAACTAATTTTCAATACTATAGACGTCACATTAAAATACACGTAATTATTTAAATAAATTTTAGACACAACTTTGGCACAATCATTAATTACTGAAATACTGCAGGGGAAGACTTGGGAAATATGTTATCGGGATATGTTTCGAGAATATACTCTAATCGCGTAATCTTATAACTAGGGTGCAAAATTAATAAGTAGTGGATAATACAGTAATCGCTTACGTAGTTCCTATTAACTTGATACTTTTACTGTTATTTTATTATTAAATATAATGTTTAAAATACATGCATAGTTGACACATATGCCTTATTAACGAAGTTGATATTCAGATATTTTGGCACTCGATATTCATCGTGACTTGGCACTATTCAACTTTTAAGCAAGTAGAAAGACATTTCCTGAGAAGTTTTGTCAATATAGTGGTCCTATAGTTATCTTACCCTACATTACTCTAAGTGTATTTTTTTTTACTTTTTTGGAAATATTTGATTACCACAGGACTATATTTGATCTAAAACTAAATACAATGAGCAGTCTGGAGAGGGTGATAAAATAAATCAAAATTAACCTTTCTACATTACATTACTAAACATTAACTACTCTCAGAATAATTTAGCATAAATCCACAACATTATTAATGTTAAACAAACTTTAACAATCTTTGGCTTTGATCCCTAGACCAATATTAATAATTCGACTTAAATTTTTCCGCAGCCGATGCATCTACACATTGTGTATAAGTTAGAGATCTTAATAGTTCAAATGTAAAATAAATTAGAAGACTATCACATTTAGCAACACTATTTTTATACCTAACGTCTTTTTTTGTGATATTAGACGATTTAAAATGATATACTGAAATGTTATCTTCTCCTCTGTCTTCGTTTTTAAAGTAAGTTTTCTTAAAGGATTTGATCCCATCGGTTTCGTATCGCCGCGCCGCGTCCGAGCGCCGCAACTGTTACTGTAACACCTAATTCTCAGGTAATTACGATTATTTTATTTACAAATATTGTCTTTAAACCCTCTCGCTCTGTTCGCTACTCTACACTACGCTACGTCAGCGGGTCCGAGGTCGATTGTAACGCAGCTACATCTATCTAATGTACGCCGACACTCGATTAAACTTACTTTGAACATTATTACTTGTGGTCGGTACTGATCATAATGGAAAACAAATCCAATAGACAATTGATACACTCAACCGCTTAAATCCATAGTAAATTCGATCAGCTTAGCTAACTCCAGCTGCACACTTTGTTATAAATTCATAAGCCGTGACCAGTGAACTAACAAATTATTATAAATATTTAACTATTTAAAATAAGTGTTCTGTGAAGTTATATAACATATTCACTGATCACGGATTAGCAAAAATGTTAAAATGTCAGTCGTAAGTTTCTTTTTATAATAATATTTTTTAAACCCCATCCCCAGCTCTTACTGATATATAAATCACTGACATGTTCTGCTCCAATTAATCATACAGTGGAGAATAAATATAAGAATATCTAAAATACTTATAAACTCGTAACAAATGTAAACATACATTCAGCGTGGATCTAATGTCTTGCCAATAGCGTCACCTCGATTTAGAGAGATTGTTTTGGTCACGTTCATTTGAAGAAATATAACGGAGCCAGAGTTCCGTATTGCGGCTGCAGAAAGGTGCGTTCAGTGTTGTACCATTGTTTGTACGCAACGCCGGAATTCTGGCCGCGGAGCCCCATTCAATGGATCGGAGCTTTCACGATGTGGTTCGGAGCGATGTAGTGGTAGCCCGGCAGCGGCAGGCCGGCTGTCTCCATTGTGATCCTGGAAAACATTACATACAACTTTAGTCCTCTTTTTTCACACCACAACACTACGTCACATCTGTTCAAACAATGTCAAAATAACAACCAGTAACACCCCATTCATTGGGACATAACGAGCTAAATTTTCGCGTTGGTATTCAAAATATCAGATTCAAATAACAGCGTGGATGGAAATGGAGTTCATAGGATAAAGCAGCAACAGGTTCTGATGGTAAACCCGTTTATCGAAACAAGTAAGTTTAAAATGTGGAAACACTAGGATTTAAATTAAATGTAAGGAAATCTCTTACCAGGATATTGGATGATCCATTGAGCAGTAGGATAGTACGCGTGGAGCGAGAGTTCAGCATGTCAGGTATCACGGGAATGTTTGGTGCCGTGGGTGGGCAGGAATGTGGCGTGGGTTCTTCAAGGAGGCTTTGTGTTTCGGAAAATTTACTTAGACATGGTTACCTGCACTTAGGACTAAGCCGCGCTCTGTCAGACAAAAGTTTTATCAATGAAAAACACACGCGTACTATTATTACTTTTATTTAGTATGTACTTTAAAACAATACACTTTTGCTTAACGATTCTAGCGAGTAATATAAACCTGAAACGAATACGAAAACGTTTACTACCTTAAAATTAACATGATTTTTATTACAAATAAAAAATAATGTTGACAGCTAAATAATCTGCATTCCCTACGGAACTACATTTAGAAACATACGAATTGGACCTCAATTTTAAATTCGCACTAATTAATAAAATAATGTAGTGACAAGGCAACGCCATCACCTAATCTAATCTTGCTATAGCTTCGCTATGTCTAACGTAATGGCGTTGCCTGCCTTATATTTAATAAGGTCACCTAAATATAAAACAGTCCAAACTACTTATAATCCTGAGATGTAATCATAAGTAGCTACAAATGTAAAATAAATAATAAAAACATCCAACATTCCTATTCCTGTTGGAAGATATTTGGTGTCAAGAACGACTCAAACGGACTACAAACGAATCATTCCCTGATGATTACCGAAATAAAAGTCATACACGATCGGTCAGCGTTATAAAACTATAAACTGTATCGTTACCAAGTAAAAACATCAATCATAATAGGACTTTTTGTCGCATTAATTTATAGTTTTACAAAGCCCAGTTCATTGATTTCTAAAATGTGTCGAAAACTTTCAAGGATTATCAATTTAGCAAACAAATAGACAAAGTCGTAAACTGAATAATTAAACCCAAATATGATTTGTAAATACAATAATTCTGTCAAAAAATCTAATTTGATATTCCATTTAAAATGTGTATACAGAGGTATGTACAGATAACAAACAATACTTCTTTATTATGTTGAAATGCAAGTGTACAAATGAGGCGAGTTACAAAATAACTAAAGTTGCTGCCAGTTAAGATGTCAATAGCAGTCATTGACCCACCTACATTTATTAAAGTTCTTAACTTTGAAATCCAATAGTAAGCCTGTTCATGTCTTGGATCGTGATCTATTGGGAACTTCAACATTTTTTTCTAATGAAAAGCGATACATCATGGTTCATTTGTTTTGGTTCGTACAAAGAGATATTAGGGAAAGGGCAATGACCGCTATTGACATCTTAACTGGCAACAACTATAGTGCATCAATTTGCTAGAATTTTTCGAGTTTGAAGTATCGTTTGATGTACTCTTCTGGTTGCGACACCCTGTATTTTGATTCCAAATAGACATTTCATTACATCTGAACGCAAAGCACTCTGTATATTCTACAGCCTTTAGCTTCTACGTACTTCTACTATTGTCAAGATCCCTAGTTGTCGTTAGTCGTATTAATTTTAATTTTTCCGCCGTTTAGTCCATCATGTAACTTTACATAACTATTATGTACTAAGTAATTACCATCGCGATTTCATTTAAGTTGCTTAATTTATAATGATCATATTTTAGTCTTATTTTAAGTTATAAAAAATCGAGGTCTTTTTTTACACTAAGTTTAATTTAGTATTTTCGTCATTTCAAAAGCTGTCTCTACTTCAGTCATATAGAATAGAAACAGAAAATTCTGTATTGATCTTTATTTAAAATAGAAAATCAATATGTTGTTAACAAAAAAATAAAATGATAAAACAATGTGGTTTAAAACAATTTAAACCTAGAGCGGTACTGCTACCAAGTACAATAAAAAGTTAGTTCTGATGAACAAATAACCTTTAAGTATACGATTTAGTATTTTAATTACGAGAGTGTTTTAAATATCTTTCAATATACTGAATAAATGATATTGAATAAAGTAAAAAAAAAATGAAAAAAGTTGTTCCATAATAATACAGACTGTTTAGAGAATATAGCGTTTCGAGGGAAGTCTTATTGCGAGACGCACTTGGGTCCATCGAATCCCGTTACCCAGCCAAGCAATGGGCACCTACAGCGACAATTAATATCGCTCTTACATATCCATAAAATCTTACGATGACAATTTAAGTTACATGATTTCAAAGTAACAAAGGAGAATGTCCAACACACGTGCGGACCAAAATTCGCTATCGATACGAAAACATTGTGTGCCATTGAGTTTCGTCTAGTGAAATAACGCTACCTCTGGGTAAACCACAAACTGAAGTTATAAACTTCCCTCTAATTCGTTTTTCGCCTAAAAAAAAACATGAATTAATATTTTAGGCAAAAAATGTTGTTAGGACAGATTTCAAAGATTTGAAAGACACAATTGACAATTCATTTGTGTTTGTGCCAAGTAAAACTAAACAAGTTTGTTGACAATATGAAAAAGGAAACCTTACTTAGTTATTAACCTGTGGAATAAGACTTTACACACACACTTTGTCAGCAATTTGGGTAGGACTATTTATTTCACCATGGGAAATTATTGGTACACATTTTTTTCGTATCGATTACTGCTTTAATTTTATATTATCCTCATCAATCTTTCATGTCACGATCACTTCGATTCCAGTCCGAGCCGAGCCCATTCGAAGCCGCCCGCGAATATGCGGCTAGTACGGATTGTACTTTCTATCCTTAGAGGATTTTGGGGGCGCTTCGTCGTCTTGTCGGCGACTGAAAGACTTGTGGCTGCGATGCACGCCCGTGGTCTGCACGGGGGGCTGCGCGCCATTACCGCTCAGCAAGTCTGTGAGCCCGCCGAGCGCGGAGAGCGAGCTGAGCGCGCCCAGTGCGCCGGTCTTGCTGAGCAGCTGCGCGAGCGGGATGGCGGACGCGAGCGGGCTAGCGGCCGTGGCGGACGACGTCGCGGTGGAGCCACTCGTAGAGCTACCCTCCAGATTCGCCTTCTGAAGCTCCACACTGCCGGAGCGGGATAGGAATGTTGTATAGGGTCAGGTGACCTCTGGGCCTATTCGAGTGCACGCGGATGTGGTTGAGGCGCTGGCCCAAGATTTACAGCGGACGTTTTAGTTATTAAGTTTTATATGATTTTTTATTATTCAAACTACTCAGTTGCTCTAAAATCGTTTTGAAACGAGCCATAAGGCATTTGTGCATCATCCTTTAGAATTGCGAATAATGTAGTCGCACCCTAACATAAAAATATTTTTATCTTAAATCTGTATCATTAACAACGGCTCGGTAAAAGTATTACGACGCAAACCAATGTTATTTATTTTTGTTTCAAACAAAAATGATTTGAATATATTTAGCCAAAACTAGAGAGTATAATTTTTTAAGTTATAAAAATACCTGTACCTATATACAAATCAAGCAAGTCATCTGTAAGACTACCTCAGTCTCCTGATGGACTACAAGTTGTGACACAAAACTCAAGTGTCCCAAGTTCTTCGGTCCTTATAAGTGAAAGGGACTGGTAATGCAACGTTTTTCGATGCTGCATCCTCTCCGTCACTCCAGGATTCATCTGGTTGAAGAGCCACCGGTCCTTCGACAAGCATGGCAGGTCCACTGAAAAACTTCAGATTACTGTCCCCGTAACCAATGTCGGTAACGCTTCATTTCGGTGTTCAAATAACTCCTAAAATACCTCAAGTGCGCTCAGTGACCTTGAATTTGTTGGACCAAACCGACAATCAGAGACAAACTTTCGGCACCATACGTCGTAACAGGCGGGACGCAATTGTTAAAGACCTTAAATCACAAACATTGCGACATAATTTCGAGCAGGCAGGCCGTATATTCGTTGTTCAAAATGAGTTACTGTCCTCGAAAAAAACACATATGTTTTTGGGTGAGCGCAGCGAGCGTACGCTACCCCTAAATATAATTTTACTAGCTTGTGCCAGCAGCTTCGCCCGCTACAACTCGATTATCCCACAGTAAGATAATATCGGGATAGAAGCTACCCTATGTATTAACCCAGGTTATTATCTGCGTACCAAATTTTATCCAAATCCGTTCAGTAGTTTTTGCGCGACGGGTAACAAACATCCATCCATACTTACAGACTTTCGCGTTTATAATATTAGTAGGATGCCCCTCAAATTGGTTACAATGTTTATAGTCGGCTGATGATGCGTTTCATCGACATTTCGAATTGATACCACGATATCATTTAAACAAACAAAAAATAATGTAACTACAATCCTATTTATTGCTCGGGTCAGACGCCTTTTTATTTTTAACTAATACGAGATCGATTTCGTGCCTAGTACGCAGGTCCTGTTGAGCAGCTGCGCGAGCGAGATGACGGATGAGAGCGGGCTAGCGGCCGTGGACGAGGTCGTAGTGTCACTCGTCGGGCAACTCTTCAAATTCGCCTTCTGAAGCTCCACACTGCCGGAGCGGGATAGGAATGTTGTACAGGGTCAGGCGACCTCTGGGCCTATTCGAGTGCACGCGCACGCGGTTGCGGCGCTGGCCCGAGTTTTACAACGAACATTTTAGTATTAATATTTGAGCGTATGATATACGCGCCTACTGCGGCGTAAAGGCTTCCTTTATTCATTTTTCGCTGTCTACTCCTACCAGAGTCCAGTCCTTTAGGCCATTTTATCATCTGATTCATGCCTGCCGCGAATTATTTACTGTTGTACTGAGCCCACTGAGAATTTTAGTTCCACTTCAACCCATATCCAACCTGTACGACACAAACAATTTGAGTGCGTTTTGGAACCCAGTGATGATTGATTTTCCGGATACTAATCTTAGTATCCGGAAAATAAGTCGCACTTTTAAAATAGTGTGTTCCATTAGGCTGGCTAGCTCGGAGGGTTGTATTTTGACGCCATAGCTTTTATCTTGCCGTTGACTGATGAGGGCGGGAATCACGGGTAGAGAACGGTCCATGGTTTCTTAGCTCTTGATTTTTGGTGCATTTAGCAAAAGTATTATGTTATTTTATCTGGATAGAGATTATTCGGTCGAAGTATTCATGAACATTTTCAATCTCGTTTCTGACTGCTGCGATGCGTTTGGTGTTGTTTGTCTTCATCATGGGGCTTGTTTGGCTCTGTCGCACGATTGTCAAGTCGACCGACCACTGGTTGCCGCGGGTCGCAACTTGAAACCTTTGATTTCTAGGACATTCTGGTTTCCTCTCGATGTTTTTACTCCGTTAATGAGGGAAAATGATGTTTTCTTATTCTATATACGAATTAAATACGACTGTGCTCGATAGATCTCAGGTAATTATTGTGGTAGCATTGTTTTACTGCATTGCCATTATGACCATTAGAACTAGATTTTTTGTTGCCATTCCGAGTTACGTTCTTTCTAACTACGTTCTCATTTTGCGACAGATGGCGTTTGCTTGCGTTTATTTCAATTATGCCTTAATGTTGTTATAAGTATCACTAACAAACGCTCGGTAAACGACACAAAACATAGTATTTATTTATGAAGTAAACCACTAGCGATTCCTGTTTATATATTCTTCAGAAAAGCGCTTAATTAAAGTATTTTTAAATAAAAAATTGTAATCTATACAAAACTCAACATAAACATTTAACAATGTATAATAAACTTAGTGCGAGTTTTAAATTGAGAACTCCCTTCTTTTAAGAATCGGTTAATAACGTGTCATGTCTTCACTTACGAGTTAATAATATAAGTAGAAAGTAAATAATTGCGGCTTATTTAAATGCAGGATATGAAAAGGTATAGGATCAGGATTTTTCCAAAAGGTTTTCATATCAGATACTTTCCAAATATCAACAAAACTTTAACGAACCAAAAAATATTAATTTCAAATAAAAAATAATAGTTGTAAAGAATGTAGCCAATAGTTGGCTTTATTAAAAAATCAAAGAAAATTTATTATTATTTTCTAGCAAAGTAAGAAAAGAAGAAGTAAGATAAGTGGCTTTCCGAGCGTTTGAGAGTGAAAATAAAATTACCACCAAAGGTAACTGAAAATTATTTTAACGGCCAAATAACAATGGTTTGCATCGAATATCATGAACAATGATACAAATAATACAGACAAATATACAGATAAAGCATTAAAATAAACAAAAAATAATATCCTATTTTATTACTCGGGTCAGACGCCTTTTTTTTTGGTTAAGAACTTTTTTTTTACGAAAACGATTTCGAAACGGCCCATAAGGTAGATAAATCAGAGGAATATTGTGGGATTATAAACAAAAATCGACCTTAAGGGTGGACTAGGCAAGAGTTCACTGGACAAAATAATACTCCTGAGGAGTTGGATGGATCGGGAAAAGAATTAACGGTTTTTAGTTGTTAAGTATCGACTTACCTCATGTTGATGAGATATTGGGCCAGGGCCACGGAGTCAGGGTTGCCAGAAATCGTAATGGTCCGGTCAGTGCTGCCACCCTCGCGCTCCTCGCAGTTCGATATTCTGATCATAGCTCCGGAGATTTGTCGGATTTCAGCGATTTTGGTGCCGCCCTGGTGATATATTTTAGTTTACTTTAAAAATAGATTGGTGGTAAGACCACATCAATTTCATATTATTTGTACTGGTATTGGTCAACAGCCTGTCTATAAGTGCGTTAAAGTGTGTAGCAAACATCAAAATTACATTTAGTAAGAGTTTCATTAGAGAATAAAGTTACAACTTCATCCAAATGAAATAAGGTTCAAAATGAGGAATAGTTTTCTTTTCACGATATCGTAATATCGCTAGGCATTGAAGTACTAATGAAGCTGTGTAAAGGTTCAAAATTCGCTGAATACATCATCGTATAACGCAATACCTTAGCACCAACTGGGAAGAATTTAAAGGGATCTTTGTCAAAGCAAAATAACCGGTATTTACCTTGCCAATGATGCAGCCTATCAGTTCGTTGGGCACGGTCATTTCATGCGACTGCTGGTTGGTGGCGGGCTGGTTGCGCGACTGGTTAGACGTGCGCAGTTGTGAGCCCGCTAGAGCTGCTAACGCTGCAAACAAGACAGATTTCATTAATCATAACAGCTGTTAAGCAGTAACATGTTCAGTGTGAATACATTGGACCTGCGATAATCCGACAAACGTTTTGCAGGGCCGTGTCGGACTATCGAATTTCTCGAATTATAGAGTACTGCCTAAGATATAGTCCGGATTTTTTTAAAGAAGAGTAAGTACCTTCGACAAATAACAGATCAAAATAATAAGATTCTATCTGAACTACAAATCATACTACATTATGTATGTCTGTTGAATTATCAAAATAATGTTTGTGTTGCTACATTCAACAGTGACAGGCATGTCGGATTACCGAGTCTCAGATAATGTTATTTTCTAGAATGTTATGACAAGCTGTAAGACTCGCTGAAAACATGGTAATGGTTGTAAGATTTAATTAATGAGAGGTCATGTCCTGAATGAAGACCTCTTTTCACGTTTACGGCCATTTGGATGGTGCTTTATGACTATAAGACAGTTATTTGTGTTAGTATCTACACTACTAGAACCAGCTATTGAACGAATTGTAAAGCGCGTCATCCTAGACAGGCCAAGTGTAGTTGCACTGCACATGCTCATGATCGCTTGACAACAGATACTGAAAGGTTAACCCGCATTGGGGTTTTTATCAAGATATTTTTTAAGGTTGGGTGAAAAACCTTCCAGTAAAGGTGAACCCGTATTATAGGGCACTAACTGGTTATTGTATACTGATATATAATAACCAATTCATCTTTGTGCACGGTAATGGAATGCACCCGCCCTTCGTATTTTGATTTCTTTACAGCAATGTTTAAAAGGGTAACCCATTTATAGGTTGATCAAATATATGGGTTACCGGTTAACCCGATAAATCAATCCCTGCTTGACACTTATGCGAAGCATTGCCAGTGCATGGTAAGCCCGTGATCATTAAAGCTTGGTGAATATATCAGATTCTAATTTCTACATACTTATTTAATTACTATTGTAAATGCAAGAGTGTCCATGGAGTTTCTACTACAATACCTTCACTAGTTATTAAGCCTTGTGGCTGTAGTTTCGATTTCTTTGTTTTTCAGACATTCAAAAAAGAATTTAATGGTCTAATGAAATAAAGCTTTGTATTGCATATGGTTTTAAAACTTTTTACAAGTAATTATGGTTCTAAGATACAATCTCGTAGAAGAGACGCTTTACTTTATTTTTAGAAAAATAAATAATACCAAACACAAAGTAAAGACGCATGCGGCCGAATAACACTGGGAATACTAGTTCATAAGAATATTTTTAAACTATCAAATAAATCCAAATATCGAAATCTGGTATAATGTTTCCAATCCTCTTTTTGGCTCTGTTTATTTTTAAATTTTTGAACGTATTATAAGCCTATGTTTTGCTTCTAAAGTAGGTATTATTTATTATTCTCTAACACTATAAAAACTTTATTTATACATATTTACAAAGATAAAATATAAAGAAATGGTATTATGAGTAAAAAGAGGTTGATAGGATACATATTATTTTACAAAATTTTTCATGTTCAGAATGTCATACAACTGGAGACATAAGTGTAATATTGTAACGTTTCCATTAGATTTTATTAAGATAACGAGTGAAAGTAGGATAGCATATCGATATTATAGAATACGGAAAAGAGACAGCTATATGTTGTTTCTCTTGAGGGCGGAAAGACATGGATGTTCACAAATTTTCTGGCTACCCAAGTTTTAAGGTACTTTGAGCGCGTACAATGTATCGACCTCTTTTTACTAATAATAACATAAATTGTTAGTATGGATTTAAAATAGTAATACATACTTAGGCTCTGTTTACCTGCAGGGTTTAGACCGGTAGCATTGGCTGGACCGAGCCCGCCTAGACCGAGTGCGGCCAGGCCGGCAAGTGGTGACTTAGCCAGACCTCCCATCTAGAAAAAAAAACACTGTTTAGTCACGTTTCTAGTTCGAGTTTTGCCAAGCAAGCTGGTATTTATATGATAGTGTATCTGAATTTGGCTTGATTTTGAAAACTATTAAATATTATAATCATTGGTAAATGCGGTTAAGGAATATAATCGTTAAATAAACGTTTAGTTTGCTGTATATTATAATATAGTCAGTTCAAAGTGGTTAAAAAATTACAGTTTTAAATATATAAACATTTTTTTAGTCAATTGACGGAACGGTTGGTGCAGTGGCTGAGCGATTGGACTGCTGCGCTGCGTGTCGCGGGTTCGATCCCAGCACGGAACAAATATTTGTATGGCCTACAGATAGTTGTTTCGGGTCTGGGTATCATACCTCATCTTACTGCCTTATAAAAGATTTCTTAGCCGTATAAGATACACAATCAACATATTTATCAGCTTGCTTGGGTTCTAAAATTCAAGTTTCCCAATCCAAACCTTAGGTCTACATTTTCGTATTGCGTTCTAAACAAATGTTTTAGTAAGCATACTTACTAAAATAAATGTAAAATAAGTATTATACAATTTGGATAAGTATTATTTTTTATTTATGTTAAGGAGCAAGTGATTAATTGGGGATTATCAGAATGTGATGACTGTTGACATAGGTAATTTAAATTGCCCGGGCAAAACTATTCCTTTCACCATGAATTCGAAATGTTAAAGGCTCATAATTGAGTATAGCCTCTAAGGTTGGCACTCACAAAAAGATGAATATAGGCCACCCTAGTAAATAGATTAGGTTAGAACTGTGGCCAACAACGCGTGCGCCGAGCGAACGTAGCGAGCGCTGCTGCTGCAGCGGCTGGCTGGGCTATATCTAAGGTGGTCTCTTTGTAAACCAGTAGACCTAAACAATCTTATTACATTTGAAAACCAAAGAAAATAATATAACATTGTTGTATTAATAAATATGTGCTCTGATTGGTCAGTGCGTCTTACGTTTTAGTTTCTAACTTTCGCAACTTAAATTATCAAAATGCCCGATAATAGCAAAGCAATATTCATAATGGCCTGATCTGTGATAAATATTGAAGTTTTGGTAACAATTATTATTTTGCCTGTTATGACTTGTCATTTATTCATAATACCCGGGCTAAAATATAATGCCCTCATTTATCACTTGATCCACAACGCATAAATACTACAAAACAGCTTATTTTACAAGACCATACAAAGGAAGAAGAAATCATACTACACAGTGTGATACTTCATTCAATGTTTTTTCTAAACCAAATTCATAACAGTAGGTATGCTAAGATTAATTTTAAATATATTTATGAGCTCCAGCTGCTTGTTTTCATCTTCTCTGACATAGCCGGGATGGGATCGCTGGATAGGGTTACCTGGGTAGAAACTGGATAGTACAAAGTAAATATTAAACTCTAGGAAAATTCAACTTAGACATGACGCATGATTAATTCAGATAGTCAAAATAGACGTCTGTGAGCAAATATTACTTATTAACACCTGAATTAAACATACAGGCCCAGCGAAGTACATGGAATCAGATTGGATGAAAGGTAAAGGATTTGCGAATCTTCATGTCATTTTGCGAATTCTCAGAAAAAATTAAAACCACGTCGTGAGTTCTTGAATGGTGCTGCCCATAAAATGCACCTTTTAAATAACAAAAAGGCAAAGATTACTGTAGTCTAAAATATAATTTTGTTTCACGTTAAGCCATGCGCGACCATGGTTAATCACCATTATTAATATTCGTGTGGAAAATAAAAGAAAAACGATGGAATAGGCAAGGCAAAGGCAAAATAAGGAGAGGTGCAAGTACAGGAACGTTTGTAAGAACTTGAACATTGATAGGTGCGCGAGCTGTATGAAGTACATACGCTCGTATCTCGGCAATGCCAGAAAACAAACAGATAAAGCTTTGAATGTGAATGTGTTTATCACTACACGACTATAATAATTACATTCGGTTCAAATGTGCTAAGATTAAATGCTATACTACGGAACGATAAATGGAAAACTTATGGAATAGAATGATACAGATGTGGGGGTATACGTGCAAACAAGAAAGAATATATCGATGAGTTTCAAGCGTAGGTGCAAGAGAGCAGCGCAAAATAATATGGATATCATTCCTACACGCCACATCACCGGGGTTCTAAAACTATTATAGTACAGGGTTATTTCATGGCCGCTACGGGGATTCGACACCACACATCCAATTTGAGGGGATTCTGGGGCAGCACCAATCACATTACGTCACTCAGTCCACACAACCTCATAGAGAAGAGTTTGAAATACTTGTTTCATGGAGTTCTTGTCATAGGTATTAACTAGAAGATCTTCGTATGTAATGAACTAACAGGCAAAGTAGAACATTCTGGTATTTTCAAGTCTACAGGGCGGGTTTAGCATAATAGTGTTTTTAAAGATTCTATATCCGGTTCAGCATTCATTACGGACGTGAAGATCTTTTGGTAGGCCCTAGTTTTTGGTCCCAGCTAGGCAGGCAGCATCTTGGATATCTGTTGTTTATCCTACATGCAGACGTTATTTCGTACATAGAAGGGAAGGTAGTAAAAAAATGAACCACTAGAATCTGTTTTCTACCCGATTGGCCTGCATATGGAGGACCAAACATGTAGAGGTTTTTCGAGATGCCTTAGATCACCGACACATCTGCCGAAGTTTACATCGCGTAAGTCGGCGCCGAAATGAACGCTTCGATGTTCCTACTACATGTGTCAAATTGAAAAATGTGAAGGCGTTGTTGACCGAATTTCTGCGGCCAACTGTTACGGTTAAAGCGATTTCAGATTAGCGCAAATTTTTTTTAAGCTTATTAAAGCTCGTATCGGCTTGCGCGTGTACTCGCGCATACTTTGAACTTCAGAAAATCGATCGTGCGTACTTGCGTCAGTGGTGATAAGTCAGTATCTTGTTCGGTTCGCGGTTGTAAGCGCGTCAATGCTCGTACGAGTTGACCGTGTGACAAAAAGGAGCGTATGTGTCCAAAATACGCTAATCTGAAACCGCCCTGACACCTATATATATGAGGTACAAAATACGCTAATCTGAAACCGCCCTGACACCTATATATATGAGGTATTCTCGACTTATGTGTAGCTGACAAAATTGATTCCAGCTCTTAGTTTGATGACCTTCAGCAGATGTGTCCATTGCACTTGGTAAGATTAGCAGTCCATTAGTTTACATCTCCTCGCACAAGTGTTGCCACCCAGCTAGGACGCAGCGGAGGCACTCTCTGTATGCGGTGTGTGGGCGCACTCACGAGGTGGTGTTCGTGCAGCGGCTGCGGCAGCAGGTGGTGCGGCGGCAGCGCGCCCACCAGCGGGGCCTTCACCTCCAGCAGCGGGAACATCGGCGCGCACGCCGCGCCCGCGCCCCACTGCGCGCCGGACGGTCAGTATCCGCGACCGCGTGGAACTAGCACACCTTGTGTGTGGGAGCTCCACGACGAGGGCAATAGTGCACTGAACATTTTGGCCGCCCTGAATATAATCTTTATACTAGGTGGCGCTGGTCGCGTAGTTGAATGAAGCTAAATATTTTATAAAGCAGTATTATCATCATCATCAGCCTAGCCATTTTCTCAACTATGTTTGGGTCGGCTTCTGGCTTTATAAAACAGTGTACAGCCTTTGGAGTTATCAGACACAGCTTATTTTGACCTTGCTTGATTTTTACAATATGTTATGGGCCTCGTCCTTGAATGAGTAGTATCAGTTGTGATAACACCACCTTATGGAGCGTACGATATGTTCTGAATATTTGTAAAACAACTATATGTGTACAAGCGTATGTTTTCCTGTGACTACGTTCAGGCCGGCCATAAAGTTTAGCGCAATTTGCAATAACGGAGAGAAGACGCTGGATATGCAGATATATATCCATTGCAGCAGCATTATGTTGGAATCTCGGTCGTCATGGCTATACCAGTAAATATGACACGAGTACCAGTAAGACAGAAGAATGTCTTCGAAGAATAAAACGATAGCGCTGGACACATAAGTTGCCTGCGTTAACTGTACAATCATCTTATGAAAACCTTAAATATATTTTTGCTTTACTAAAGTATGCAAATAAACAATGTATCAGAGACTGGTAAAGCTAAATGCGACTAACATCTAAAAATATTAACGTTCTCGTAGGCGAGTTTCTGAACGTTCGGCCGGTTAATATGTAGCCGTTAACTAAATTCATAAAATAGTGTAGTAAATTGATTGTAAAATCAGTGTGCTTCAAAGAAAACGAGCTAAATGTAATACATTTTAAATTTTGATTAAGTCATTAACATAATTATCTTATAATTAATAGTTCCCTAAGTCTAACCTAAATTGTATCCATTTTAATTTTAACGAGATTGTTAACAATGCGAAGCTGAAATATGACACAAACAAATGACAGTTACAAATGGTATAGCCAGTTAAAATAAATATAAGTAATGTTGCCAGTTTCCAATGCAGTTTTAATAAATCGTTAAATTTTATTTTTCATAAAGCTTGAAAATTAAGACAATCAATGATTTTATAATGAACTTACTATAAATCTTAGTCATTTCCAATAAAAATTACTTTTACAAAAAAATTAAAAGCCAATTATTCGATTAGCAGTTTATTAAGTTTAAGTATTATTAATAATATAACAAGTTAGGGTATTTAAAACTTACATCTTGCGCTGGTACCGCGTAGTTGCCTTGGATTGTGTAGGCTTGTCCACCGGCTAGTATGACTGGCCCGGCGACATTCGGCTTTGGTCTGTACGGAATTGTGGCGCCTTTTGGTGGGCTCTGAAACAAAGGTGACTACGTTACTTCAGTGATTTAATTACTTATTGTTTTAGTATGTCTTGCTGCATAAGATTGCAGTGAGGTAAGGACAGAGAAAGACTATAACACTATAGGAATACCGCTGCTACGTCTTGGTAGCATTACAGTAGCTCTAAACTTTAAGTTAAATTGATCTAGTCTTGGTTTAATTCAATTTGGCCATTTTCTTCAGTCTTTTTGTCAATGCTTTGGTAGTCTGTGACATTTACAGCATACACAGTTTATAGACACAACAGCCCAGCTATAGTCCGCGTAAGTAAAGCGATTCGTCTCGCGAATCGCGATCTTCATTTTCATTATGTCACTATTTTTTACGAAACACAGGAAAAAGAGCATTTGTCGGCGCTATCACAGTTTCGTGTTTGCCGAACGGCATTCACGCGACCGTTGCGTGTTCAAATAGACAATAGAATGCATTTATTACATTATTTATCACAATTAAAATATTCTGCCGTTTCTGGCGTATAAACATGGTTTGGAAAATTATGGGTCATCATTACATTAAATTATAAATTCGTTTTTCGCTAGACGATCACTTTGGTTAGAACGTAACTGTTACTCAGTCAGTACGTCCAGACTTTGTGGCTTTTAATAAAGGTATTGAGGAGTATGGCATGTTTATCATGTGGAGGCGAAAATTGAGGTTTTTTTTAAAGCACTATTGTGAATTTTCGGTAGACTTACCTCTAGCATGACACAGCAGATGTGATAAATGCACTGTGTGATAGCGTCGCAGGTCCCACTGATAGTCACGGCTCGCTCTGTTGAGTTCGGTAGCATTTCACTTGCCACCTGAAAATAACAAAGATAAAATGTTATCTAACTTGTTCTTCGGTTCGATGATTCCCATTTTTAACCCCTGAAACAAAAATCAAGGGGTGTTATTTTTTATTGTTAAATTAAATTAGTTTCGGGCTGAACTCAGCCACATCGACGGCGTTGGTAGTGGCTTCGGACTTCTTGGGTAACTAACTTACTAGTTAGGTGGTTTTGATAGTTATATGATATTCTTGAATAATGAGGTTTTGGGTAATTTATTTTTTAAACTAGCAATTTTTTTGTCGTAATTACCGCATGTTTAAGCATTTGCAATTACTACCACATTAAAATTGCTATTGTAATTATCCATACTATTAGCCATAGATTATCTATGTTTTTGGAAGGAACGAGATTGGTTATTGTCATGTTTTATATATTCACATCTAACAATCCCCACGAATTTGTATAACGGCGTAGGCTTATGACTGATCTATAAAGAATGCGGTTATACAAAACTCGTGGCCATAGGAAGTGGGCAGACCAGCGCCCGCGCAGTGCCTCAGGCTTTAATGGTCATGAACTTGTACTGCCCTGATTTAGAAACGTTTACCGTCAATTTATTTAAATGCTTTAGTTTCCGGCGGATAGAAGGTTAAGGTCTTGTTTTGCGTGGCTGTCATTCATTCATGTAAAATGGACTAGGGCAGCGAATATATTATTATTAGATTATCGTTCAAATACCATGGTTGACCGACATTTTTGTTTAGATTTTTTTATTACCAAACAGTGTTTATTTTTTTATCCTTTTTTTTATGTACATGTATGCCTGACGACATTTTTTTTGAAATTTCGTTTACTTATACTGCGTCGAAATATTCGTAAGTTTCGATACATTGAGCAGTTTTTCTGCCTAATCTAAGCGAAGAGCAGATTTCGATAAGGGAGGGGTGCGGGCATACAGGTGGGGCTGCGGGTTATTCAAAAACGATACCGTGGACTCGGACACAAAGGGCTAAGAAGGAACATGTCGTGAACATGTGTTAGTCAGTAGAGTCAGAAACTACCTACCGCTCCGCCCAGAGCAAAATGAGTCATTTGATGATTTTCCAACCTCGAAAATAAAAAAGGGCATACAGGTAGGTGGATACCCTAAGCCTCTTCGCTCACTCGTCATACTCCGATGCGACAAGAAATAGTGTCTCTCACCTGAATGTTAGCACCGGTGACATCCCGGATCTCCTTGATCTTGGAGCCGCCCTTCCCGATGAGCGAGCCGCACTGCGAGGCCGGCACGATGAGCCGCAGGGTGATGGGAGCGCGCGACCCGCCGCCGCCGCCCTCATTGAACTGCGAGCACCACTGGAATGTTACAAGTGACGGCTTATAGAGTGATGGTCTACTGTGAGGCTACCGGAGAGCTAACATCGCAGGGGCAAGGGCTGACCCTTGTCGGGCCTGCGGGATATTCGAAAGAGATACCGCGGCTTTGGACACAAAGGAACATGGGTGGTTTTTTGTCAGTAAAAGTCTGACACTCCCTACCGCTCCGCCCAAAACGGCCTACCGTTCGGATGATTTCCCACCGTCCAAAAAAAAAAGGTTACTAGAGTGCTTCATTTTCGTGTCTGTTGTGTGATGATTCCCATGGTTATTTAAGGCGGTAGGGAGAGGGATCTCGCGGCTAAACCATACCAGCCGTAAGGATCTATCTTGAAGGCTAGGCTGCGTTAGCCGAGGTCGGTCTCTGGATGAGTGACCATCCATTACATAGCGAGTTTCTTCCGTACCCGTTAAGCCGTTGGACCCGACTGTCTGTTGAGGATCTTTGACAATCGCTACAGGTAGACAGTGGTTTGAAATTCTGACAGCCAGTCTCGCCAAGTATTACAATACCCAGTACTATAAAATGTCGTCTATGTTAAATACTAATATTCAGCTGCATTCAGACTGGAGGCCGACCTCAATTTAATTGGGAATTAAGACATCATCTGCCTAGCCTTGTAGGCAGATGATGTCTTAAGTAGAAGGCTGCAGCCAATATAATGCGGTGTGTCGTATGCGCACACGCACCGATAGTGACGTATGTAACTCTAACAAAAGCGTGTGCGCGTGGGCATTTGATCAGTTCCAGCCTAAATCACGTTCGAACAAGACTAGGCCACATCAAACTCAAAGTGCAGATGGAGTTAGTTGTACAACGTAAAGGTGGTAAGAAATCCATCAAGAAAACTGAATGCAGCCCGTGTGAATAAACCTAAATGAATTCAATGAACATTTGGTAAATAGCACTAAGTTGACTTGACGTAGCAACTAACATCGAATGAAACCACGTGTTTTAGAAGGTACTTATCACATTACGTTAAAATATGTTGGAATTATATTACATTTTTTTTTCCAATGAAGCTTGGGAATCATGTGACGACCGCGGTATAAACATTGGCGCATGATTCGCTCTTTTTGGCAGTATCATAATTATACGAAAATAGTTACATCATAATAACAATACTTTCATATCAATCAATATTAGTAAACAACATGTTAAATTATATGATAAGTCGTACAAACCTCTTCGAACTTTTTGCATATGAGTGTGAATGCTTTGAATATAGCACTCGTGTTGCCCGTAACTGTAACAATACGTTCTGGGCACGATCCATCGGATATGTTGATTTTAGCTCCAGACTGAAAACAAAACATTAATAAATATTAATCGACCCTTGAATTTCGCTGATAAGCCGAGCAGTTCTTTGCAAGTTTACTTTTATTGAAATAAAGTTTTGATTATTTATGATTTCGACATAAGACTTACCTCTTCTCTGAACCTTTTAACAATCTCTCCTTTTTTGCCAATAATACTGCCAACCTCCTGCAAACAAACATAATCTATGTTAAACTCAGAACAAGTGTTACATTCGATTTAATTAAAATTATCGTCCAAAATAACCAAAGGGATTGCTACATTGGCAAGTATTGTGCAACGGGCGCACGCACTTGTAATTAATGTAGTCGCGCTGAGATTTATAGTACAAAAGATTTCCTGTCTGGTCGCCAATAATAGTCACTGCATAGAGATTCTTTGCTGCAGGCAGACGCATCGGGGTTGCAATGAGACGGTTTTAGAGACTTGTTGTATCAGATCGGTGCTGGCAACAGAGCATCATGACTTCTGCAGTATGTGAACAATGCTATTGCCCAACGCCGCCGCTTACACGACACAAATAGCGAACATAATCTAAGAAAGCAGCCAGCTACTACTGTGACGATTGACAGTGACCAATTTCACTGCAGATTAATCTATGAATTATTTACTAGCTGGTCGTAAATAATTGATTACATGCCGAGAATTTCGTTTCACTTTTACGTTTATTGACGAATTGTAGCGTGAAAAGAGAAGTCGGCGAAACAAAAAAGTAGCCTAACTCTCGCGAAAACATGGAATTCGTGAACGTATTTGGAACTTCCTGTTACTTTGACAAATATAAATAAATATGTATTGTGCAACGTATGTCATAACATTAACGCAACTAATTTATTGGAATGTTTACACAAAACATACAGTTAACACAACACGGGAGCAAGTCAGGGAAACAAAAATATAGCCATCCCAGACTGCGATTAAGGAAGTGAACAGAGGCAAACACAATGACAACATTAAATATCACACATTACTCCAATTAGAAAAAGGTACAAATCGAAGTTTGATGAACAGGGCGAGTGCCAATAGTTGGCCAGTTGCCAAATGTACTTTGTATTGGATTATAGCCAATTAAAAGTACCTACATGTAAAAGTAGATATAGGTAGATGTTAACATCAATACATCTCAGATGTCAGAGCAATCTAGCGACATCTAGGTGCGCTAAATTAGCGACGCTGTTGAGTAATGGCAGCTTAAATAAAACAGTTAAGATGTGATGTGAATTATATCATGCTAATAAAATGTTCTGTCAAAAACATGCAACTTGATACTATTTTTAGGCGTTTGTAGAGGACTTAGGTTGACCCGAAGCAGTAATAAGGGTTTGTTAGAAATAATAAAATGAAAGCCTAGTCGCTAAGCAAGCCTACATGGTTAACAAACAGGATATTGCGTTAGGCAGCCTTACAAGTGTGTGTTCCCTAACAAGATTGAAATAAAGTCATATTAGATTACCATAATTATGTTCAAACAAATACAACTCTTTCACATTATGAGAACAACAATAAATTATATGGATGTAAGTTGTTGCTGAATGTTTACTTTCAGTTTACAAATTATTCCATGTGTACACCAACATTTTAATCTTTTAGGTGGGGGTTTTTGTAGGTCATAGCATTAGTACAAACAAAATTGTTTCAACTTGATTGAAATGTGTGAAGTGAAACTACTTTATTTAAAGTTGATGTACGATGTTGGTCCCGAGACAACTTTCATTATAAAATATTCCAAAGTAAAATTAATTAATTTCCCTAAGTATTATACCTACTTATTGCTGTCAATTAATAAGCAATCCTAATAAACAAGATCAAATTGGAAATTGACGTAAATATAATATGTAAGTATATTAGTTAAATATTCAAAGACAGTGTGATGACAATGGCATTTGTACTTATTCAGAGTGTGATTTAACCACTGTGTCTTTCAAAAAGTGAGTTTGCTTTTACTGTCCCATATTTTATTCACTAATTCTTTAATGCATGACGACTTAAAAGCGTATGTGAAAAATTTGGCAGGCAACCAGAGAGAAAAAACTCAGAGAGAAAAGTGGAAGGCTATGGGGGAAGCCTTTGCCCAGCAGTGGGACAATATACAAAAATCCTTTATGATTAGTTAATTGTCTCAAATTATTTTTGTTTGTTTTCTTGTACCTTTTTATTAGTTCTTTTTACTTGTCTAATCTTAAACTGTTCATCAAACAATACAACTGAAACATGTAGACAATAATACAAAATGACTGACCTACAAATGATTACTTAAAATCTTTGTGTATCTGGCATTGAAATTAAAACAATGAGCGAGTAACTAGGGTACCGTTTATCAGTTTCAGAGGTATTTTAAGTGTGTAAAATATTTGTGAAGTAACCTCTTGGAACATATTAAGCCTATAGGATAATGATTCCTAGTATATGTCTCAAAGAAGTTTGTTATGTTTTAAAAAAGTTTTAATGCTGCGATGAGTGTTCAAAAAAGTTCATTTTTTTAATGAATTAAATTTACCCCGAAAAAAATGCTTTTTAGTGTCCAACTGGAATTCTTATTACAATCAAAATGACCACATGTAAGCCTGCTTTGTTAAATGGCACTAATTGGTTTTAATGCTAGCTAAAATTACATTTCTAATACAGGAACTAATTACTACATTACTTACTGATATTGGGAAACAGACTCATTTAATAACTAGGTAGGTACTTTGTTTACACTACATTACTAAAAAATACACATTACTTAGAGTGGAGTTTAGAAGAAGGTAAAGTGTACACTTTCACAATTTGTAAAATATTTTGAAAACAGTGCCAATTTTGAAAATAAATCAAGTGTTCATTCTCTTACCTTCCCCTGCATAATCAGTCTGATTGTGAGGGTAACTTTGGAGTCTTCCTCGTGGAGAGAAGGGGCTTTCTCCAGATCCATGCTGGAGGAGGTGTCCGTGTCTCGCGGAATTTTGGCTGCGTACAGGGCTACGTGTGGGCACAGGGGACACTCCACTCAATCTAATGGCTGGGACTCTGGGGCTCGTGGCACGCACTGCAGGCAGGGTAAGCTGGAAAACAGGCGCACATCTCAAAAGGAACGTCCATAGGTCTCGAGCGAACTAAAGGTACAGGGTTTATGGGCACTCGGCGATTTTTAATAAGCGAAGCCGATTACCGAATATTTATTTACAGTGACGGTCGATGGCAAGCGTAACGGAATGAGGACGGCAAATGAGGATCTAGACGCTATTATGAACTAACTGGTCTTAGGTACGACCGGATTCTGCGGCTGTAACGCGAGGCGGCCCGCTCCGGACGGAGGGACCGTTACTTGAACTCCGATACCTGTTCGCGGCTCGCGACATAACCTCAGCGTCGCGCCTCATGGCTAGCCGACCAGGTTATCGATCCCAGTAATCCCAAACAATTCTCCCGACAGTCGAGTTTCAACAACTTTCTTACCTCGATTGTTTTCCACGTTGCAACAATAACTTAACAATTCTTAATACTAATATTATCACCAAGATGTGTATAAAAATCACACTTATCACAATTTTCTTTGTCACGTATAATTATAAAATTAAAATAAAACCCGACGGTGACGCGTCGGTGTGAAACTGTGAAGCTTGTAATTGTCATAAACAATAGAGGATAGAAGGAAAAGCTGACTACAGCGCCCCTAGTGGCAGATAGACGCGAACTTTGACAGATGACGTTTTTGTCGGTAAAACAGTCCACATTAGTGCCCGCACAGACGAATCTTCATCAATAGAAATATAGCTGAGATGTTGTTGATGTTTGTAAATAAAGTTGTAGGACTTGACCAGGCGCCAGTTTCAAATATTAGTTCAAGTATTTATTTATGTGTTCATATTTCATTATTTTACTGTGCGAATCTGAAAGTTTTCTGCATCATCACGTTTGTGTTTTCTGAAGATGGAGGCATAGTTAGGTAATGTCTCTACTGTTGCATATCCCACGTAATTAGGGCAAGCCTTTTGCCATTATTTGGCACAATTCCAAACTTGGCTGCTACTTACCAATAATTGTACCTAAGTTTTCGAAGAGAACCACCTACTATCTACGATTAACATCGAGGGAGTGGGCAGATACAAACGTATTGACCGATGTGTTTGTGAGAACGTGCACCCATGATCCGCATAACGGTACCTAAACCATAAACGTCCACAAGGTATTAATTATTTCTAAGGACGTGATCACGGTGACGTGTTCATGGCATACATAGTTATCATCCACGCTCTGGTTATGTTTGCACTCTCGACCTACTTCGCTATGCAGTGAACTGTCACAATAAATATAGGTAAGTATGTGACTTTTAAGGACCGATTTTAAGGGTTCCGCAGTTTTTTGATGGACACTCCACGCAGTGTTCAGATCGGTAGGCATTCTGACTTGTCCACTGATAAACCATAGTCTCACCCTGAGATTGTTACTACGAACGTTGACTCTGCTTGGCAGACGCTGAAATGCCACCACACCTAGGTGTTGAATGTAGTGATTTATAAATAAGTAGGTATTTTGTTTTAGTAGTCGGTAATAGGGTAGGTACTAATAAATTATTAATGTTGAGAAATTGAAGTCACTTTTATGGCAAGGGTGATTTTGAAAAATCGGTTCAGTGTAGATACTTTTAGAAGCAGGGGGGGGGCTTGTGGTCACCATGAGGGATTGTTTGAGGGAGTTAAGAATACCAGTATAAAGACTGTCTGGTACCTACCAAAAGTTAAAAAGATGTGTCTTGAAGTGTTCTCCAAGAAAAAAATACTTATCTTTCTGATTTTAAAATGATACACGTAGTAGAGATTTTACAAGACACTTTACGAAACGCTTTGGTCAGAAACTAAATCAATAAGTACAAAATCACTAAATCGAAATTCATCAAAAGTATGAAACTTTGTCGTACAATATTGCATTCGCAGCTATGAAAGACAAAAACTATTGGTACCTACATGTACCGAGGTACACCCATTCTCCATAAATAGAAGATTTTAAAAACACTGAATAAAACTCAATAGATGTTGCTAAGAAGAGTTGAACAAAAAAGCCCGTTGGTCCCCCGCACGCCAATATTGAAGCCGAATGCTTTGTCCCATGCAAATTCGTTCCCCGTTTATTTTCGGTCGACGGAATATTTTCTGAGGTAAACTTCAGACTAGTTCGGGACAGCTACGGATGTGGAGATTTCATAATGTTTTGATTGTTTAATATCGATTTAAAGGTACTCAGATTAAATTCTAGGGGCTTTAATCAGACAATAATAAAGCCTTCATCAAGTCTGACTTTTAAAAGCTTACAAATGTAGGTCTGTACTATGGGCCTAGTTTATAACTCTCCGCAGTTTCATTTCAAATCTCTAAATATAATTATCTGGTTCATATAATTATTTTAAATCAAGTGAAGTTTTCTTCGTCGTTGTAAGATTGACAGAAGAAAGCTCTATGTAAAACCCTGACTAACTCTTGAAACCTTGGATAAAACTTTATGAAGAATAGGTCTAAGTGAACAAACAATCTTCGATTAGAGAACTGGGAAAAAGCTCACAAGTTTCCGTGAGACATAAAAGAGTAAAATTGAAAAGCTTTTAATTGAAAATCGCCTAGGGCCATGAAAGGTCTTTGCTTTGTAAAAGTAAAACCTACTTACTGAAGTAATCCATTTTTTACTTCGCTGTTGTCGATAATATTCTTTAGTTTTTTGTCAGGAAAAATGGAAAATATAGGTACAAAGTTATTTTAATAACTGGCTCAGGGCACCTACGTATTTAACAAGCTAACTCAGAGAAGGAATAAAGCCAGTTTTTGTTATTGGCAACAAGATCTATCATTAAAATAGACGGGATAGAGACATTTCTCGAAGTCTAGTAAATGGCGTAATTAACGTTTTATTTCAGGTAATTTAACTCTCTCCCCAGAATCACGATTAGCTACCCACAACGATTCGTTGATTGCTTTGAAACCTACAATAGAAATCCTTGTTTTTTCTTGTAATTTACCGAAAAGTAGCAAATTGTTGCCAGTGTGTAGTGTGGACAATGTTTCATTTGAATTCTGAGCTAATTTATTTAATTGAATAAAAATGCAATTTGAGAAGAATGTACAAATTAAATGTTCAAGCTGTTATTGTAATAAAAGAAAACATTGTTGGAAATGTTTAATGTACTTAATTATTGCTATATTACTGGTTTACCTCGACACGGCGAATATTTGATTTAAACACATTGTAGTAGGTTGGTACCTACACGTTATCGGATGTTTTGCAATAGGTTTGTAATCTAAGCAGTTTTCGAATATTATGTTTTTTTACTAAATCAACAAATCATTATACGAGCTACTTTTCATGTGCATTATATCAATATCTAATACGACTACTGACAAAATAAAATACATAATAGGAAAAGGTAATACTTACTTGGGTATTACAGAAAAAAAATAAAGAGTTATTTTTGTCGAGATTTTTAAAGGTTGACTGATTGAGAATGCCAAGGCATTAAGTCCTCCTATGTTCCTCTATTGTACGTTTAAATAAATAAATAGTGTGTATAGTTTGTATAGTGAGTCTTAGCAGTTTTGCAGTAAAAACATGTAGGTAGGGAGGTAGAAGCTCAGAAATATCGCTGATACTCATCAGCATCACTCAACCTAAATGCTTGTCTAGTACGCACTTATAGAGTTCTCACGAAGATGCCCAACACTAAATATGGATTGCTTTATTCCTTGTTTGTGGTTAGAGTTCGTTCACAGTTCACAGAGTACCTACTTTTATTTAAAGTTAAGTCCGTTGTAGGGTAACAAGTGTAGTGAAGCACCTAACGAACAGCTAATGAATGTTTCGTTTCTGTCCTCGTCTCGTCGCTGACTTCAGTGCACTTCGCAGGATAGGCAGGGTTCAACCGAACCTTAGAGACGAAATAAACAAGAGTGTCTATGAATCTTTTGGCGCTCGAATGACGTAGAAAAAGGGCGCTGTTGGAAACAATTGTGAAAAAAAGATGGCGACATTAGTTCTGATTTTTGCCACACGCTAAAGATGCTAAACCACTCTATAATTTGTAGACATTTCCTTACATTCTGACACTTTTAATTATTAATTTAAAGGTAAAGAAGGCAAATCGTGTCGGTCGCTCATTACAAAATACTGATTAAGTTTTATCTTCGTTTCGTTTTAATTATCGTGTAGGTTCCTAGTAGGTATTTATAAATAGCAATATTGATAAATAAATAACAATAATGTTTGTATATTACACATTTCTTAGCTCCCTGATAATTATGAAGATCTAATAATATTAAAGAAAAGTTAATAATTATAGGAGATCTTGTTATTGAAAACTTGGGCTGATATTAGAGCCACTTCAAAATAAACCTACGCGTAGTGTGGATCTTAGGTAACTACAGTATGTATCGGAAAAGTGTGGTAATTTTAAGGGTGTGGGTACTGACCGGTAAATTGAGCCTCTTTTTCCATGGGCCAAAATATTTTCGACGAAAAAACTCTTCTGTCCCATATACCTACCATTAGAATAAGTAGCTACCTCCCTAGTGATAGGTTTTATGAGACAGCTGTACCTAGGTATAGGTCAATCAATCAAATTTATTTTCTCTCACCACAATATACATAAATTATTTTACAATGGTCAGATTCAACCAAATACATAATTCAGGTAAGTATATATTGTGGGAGACTGGTGCCTAAGCTAGGCTAATGGCCTGTGTTTCAGGACACCAGGATCCCACCCCTTTAATTTTCATTTTTATAATAATGTACTAGACGCGCTGACAGAATTTAGTGAGTAATCATACTAATCATACGGCATTTTATGGTTTCATATTACTCTAATTTAAAATCTAGATTTTAAATCATAGTAATATGAAACCATACCATTACCATACCATTCCATACCATTTTATGGTTTAAAAACTACTAACTACTACTTAACCTAGGTTAAGTGTGCAAAACATGAATATTATTATTGATTTATAAACTATGGATGTTAGTAGATGTGTAGGACGGGTGATTGTCTGATTGTGGGAGTGTTTAGGTGTGTGATGTGTGGGTGTGTGGGTGTGTGAGAGTAAGTGATTGTGTGTTAAGGTCATTACTTTAAGGATGTTTTCAGTATAATTATAGTTAAATTTAAGTAGCCAGTCAGTTAGCTTCTTTTTACATTTATTCTTAGTAAGGCTAAAGATATGTAACACCTTGTGAATTTTAGGTGCATATGCTATATTCCCATTATGCAAGTACCTACCTACTACGCAACTAGTCGTGGGAAATCGTGGTAGGTAGGTAGGTACATTTTGAAATATGAAAAGTAATGGATCACACGTCACAGGGGCACATAATCTCCTGACAACGGTCACCGCGGCAGCCAACAATTTATTTACAACGATATTCTCACATGACACCGTTCTGACGCCGAAAGCCGAGGACCGGGGCCGAGAGCCGACGAGCCGAATCGTCCTCCCGACCCGGCGCTTAATTTTAATGATGATTTTGGGTTTTGTATCCCTGGATATTTCGAGTTTGTTTTTCGATGTTTTCGTATTGGAAAGGTGGGATGTATTGAAATAAAGGTTGACGTTTTTATGGGTACAGAATGTAGAGATTATTTGGAGTAAATACGCAGAGTATTTCGGTTAAAAATATTATGAAATGCTGTATGTAAGTACCTACCTACCAGTAGGAAAAAAGTACAAATATTTGTTAGCCTATAATCTTTGATTTGCTGCAAGATTTTGGCTAAATAGTTTTCTAGGTTCATACTCTAGAAAACACTACAGACCTCCGTCTAAAGGCAAAGGTTGGAACGGTAGGTTTTATTACTTATATGCCAGCCTACCTGACATGGCATTTTTTTTATCACGCCCACACATACACCTACTTGTACACGCTTTAAACTTTTCGAAAACAGAACATTGCGTAGGCACTAAAAACAAAACAACAGAATCTAAAAAACAAAACAATTAGCCCTCAACTAATCTACCATTAGAATCCCAGAAATAAGGTCTTCATCCACATAATGATAAGGATTATCCGGTACAAGTATGTATATAGCAACAACAGCTGAGAGGCTTTCCTATGTTGTGTGTTTGGGTGTACGGCTCTTAAGTACATCTCTGCCTAACTCTTCGAGGATTATGTTATTTTCCTAAATTGGTATCATCAGTGAGTAGATAAATCTATAGGTACAGCAGATTCAGTGGTTTCTAAAAGCCTAATTAATGTTGTCAAGTGGTTAGTTTGTTAATGTTTTATAACCAGATGTACCTACTCGTATTAATGTGGAAAAGGCAAAAGAAGTATTTAAGGAATGTAGAAAGGGGTTCGGCAGGTACCGAAAGTACCGGTACCGAGGTACCGGTTCTGGAAAAAGCGCGTGCGGCGGGTTTTGGAAAAAGGGCGTGAGTTTATGTACGTAGGTATTTAATAACAAAACAGTTTAAGACTACATTTAAATCAGTGAGCTTTCAGTAAAATTCATGGAGATACGTTTTAAAAGTTATTCATAACTAAACTAGGTAATTAGCTTACATCGAAAGCTATTACATCGAAAGCAAACAATCAATAAAACGCATGTTGAGAATAACCTCTAACGGCGGTCGAGTTATTTGTACCTTACTTGACATTGAAAAGTTTACGAGTAACATTTCGCCTCGCGAGTGAAATACCGCTTCGCTTTTCGGACCGTTTTAATCCTAGTTGCGGGTTACATTAATATTTCTATGTGACATATGACGGGACAGAGTTGTATTTCATTCAAAATTCACCAATTCATCCTTTGAATTGTTTCTAGAGACCCGTTACATCGCAGACATAGATGGGGGATTATTCTCATGTCCATTCGTTTTATGCAAATTTATTCGAATATCGTGTTCAGTTCGTGATAAAATTCGAATAAAAATACGACAAACGAGCAATCACTTTTATGTTTGACTAAGTATTATACGGATAAAGGGTTTTGTTGAAAAATATAATTGATTCTAGATGGAGACCGACTTGTTATCTACAAATAAGTACGTATTTTTATAATCAAATTGTTCGTCTTTCTGTAGGCTGCTTTGTTTTTCTAAAAGCGATATCTAAGGGATATGGCATACCCGTAGGCAGTCGATAATAGGGATGTGTATGCCAATTATCTGCCTTTCAGTTTGAACTAGCTAATAGGTAGGTAGGTATCTAATATAACACGAAATACATTCAGAAGATTTTTATATCTACTCACATGTTAATAGGGCTGCTTTGCCGATGTTGTGTTCTTTGCGAAAAATCTGAAAGCAAAGAAAATAAATTGAATTATGACATCATTAGGTATAATATTACAAAGGTTGGCAACATAAATCAATAAAATGAGTATAATTGCAGAAAAACTTAATTTGTATTAAACATAAATATTGCATACCTAGTAGAAAATAATATCTATGAATTTACTTTGTACCTAAGTATATGAGAATGCCTTGTGGTATTAAGTCCGCATACGTACCACTGTTGTACAGTCGAACAAGCTAAAAAGTAGGTATACTGCCAGAAATATTATCAATTTTGTTTTATAAACCGTTTCGCATTATTAAGCGACTGATGTCAAACGCTGAACCTATCGTTTGGAATCAGTCTTTTAATGTATCTGAATATTATTAAAAGTAGATGCAAGTTAGCTATCTGTCCTATCAAACACTACGCAGGCACTGTAATAGGGCTGTTAACTAAAAAGTTCAAATTAGTCCGTCAGATAGATTTCCAAAAAATATTGGACACGTATTTTTTTTTCTTTTTCACGTAAGCAAACAATGAAAGTCAGATATCATATCTATTTCCTTCAAAACATTCCACGATATTCGATTACATAGAAAAACAATAATCAGCTATTTTTATTGCTGTGTATCTACCAACATCTAATTTCCGTTGACTCAGCACATAAGGGTTAATTCCTTTCCTTGATTTATATGTATTTTGCTTAGTAAATAATTGTGTCAGTAATTTGTTGAGCTGTTCAGGGAGTTTCAGGACCAATTAGGAAGGTATGCTCGTGAAGGGCTTTTCTAAAACTTCTAATTGAACCGTTTAGGCCCTTACGTGAATCAATCATTTAATTTTATTGCTAGGTATTAGGAAATGGGTTCTGTTTTGTATAGACGGTTGGAGAAATTATTAAGAGTTTTGTGAATCAAATGTGTTGGTAATTGACTTAGGAATTGATTCCAAGACGATATCAACTTGCGAAGATTTTATTATCGCAGATAGATGTATATAATATATGTTTCTACTGTAACAGCGAAAATTTTCCTAACATCACGCCTGTAATTCACGAAGGGTTAGGCAGTGGTGTACCAAATAGTACACCCACGTTTCGCCATTTATATTTAAGTCCCATGTAGTAAACAGGGGGCGAGCCTATTAATTTGGCACCAACCAGGTACAAATCCTAAGTTTGTGGATGCTACTCAGAAAATACTATTGTTATTGGTTCTTACCGAACCAATAACAATAGGGTATTTCACCAAAAAAATGTAATTGGTCCGTCTGTTAGATTATCGAAAAATATTGCTTACGTGTTTTTTTATGTCAAATGAATAAAAATTGAATAAGGTAAAACGCATCAAAGATCATGGGTGGGCTTTTGACGTCACTACGTGGTAAAAAATGCAGTGCGAAGTGACGTCGCACAAGCTTTCGAAGCACTGTATCGTCTTAATTTTTTGTTTACGTGAAAAAAGAAAAAATATGTGTCCGATATTTTTTGAAAATCTATCTGGCTGACTGATTAGATTTGTTTTTGTCAACTACCCTATTATTTATCTATAGGGATGTGTGACCTTTATATTTATAGATTAACACAAACTATCTACTGCTTTTCAATAATGCTGGGGTCGAAACTAATCAAGCTCAGTTGAGATCTAAACTGATATTACTTAAATACAATTCAAAACCTCCCCAAGCTGATTACCTACCCAGTAATATTTTTTTCCCGACCTTTATCGAACCCATGATCTAAATACTTAATAATAAGGGTTTGTTAGGTACCCACATATTAGGTAGTATTACATATTTTATTTGTGTCGCGTTTCAAAAGCCCGACTGACGGACAGATGGACAGACGGTAGCCATGTGTAGGGTTGACAACAAAGGAGTTCCGTTCCGACCCTCTCGTTACTCTTATCAAAAAATATTTCAATTCCGACTGAACGTATAACTGCAGCCAAAAGATAATTAAAAACGTTTCAATGGCAACTTTATTATTATTCGCAAAAATATAATTTCATTTTTTCGAATAAGTTTTAACTTCATTGTATTTTTCTCGGATCACGGAAAAGACTTTATCGTTAAATTGCATGCAAATATTGAATTAATCTTATTACGGTGTACACAGAATGCTTCATTAAATTTAATAATATTATTGTACTGTAGGTACACATAATCTCGTTTGAGCTCCATCAATTATGCGAAGCAATAAGTTTGTTTCGACTACAGAGTTACGGACCCTCCTTAAATTCTTCCTCTTATAGAATCTCTTTAAATTAATGACTGACTAATTATAGATATTTATACGAAAATTTTGGCTTTATGTAAAAAATATCTACTTAAAATTTAGGGAACTTGGTAACTTTATTATTTTAATTAAAGTATTCTGATAGGCTCGTGAATTATACAGTCTGAAGAAGCTTACAGTGAATGTCATTTCAACGGTCGGAAACCAATTAAAGTTAATAATCCTCTAATATAAAACAATCGGTTTTTAAACGAACTTCCAGATTCCGCCGCTTTATCTCAGTTGACATTCCCTCTCGCCGCTTTGAGACATACTTTTCGAATACATAATTAAAGATTGTCGAAAACTTCTAAGAAATCGACGCCATTTTCTTGCATTATTTCACCTGTTTATTTTGGCAGTTAATCAAAGTACGGAGATATAAAATGAGAAAGTTCCTGTAAATTGACAGTAAATAAATAGATTAAGTCGCCAAGGGTAATTGATGATGAAGACCTTGGCGCCATGAGCAACGAGAGATTATTATCTGTACTTCACATAAAACAGAATAACAAGGACTGTGAATTAACTGAAATAGAGTGATGTGGGTTTTCTTAGAGTGAGTTATTATGTAGAGTCTTGTTGAATTTTGGATAAACTGTAAGATACTCTTTAAAGGAAAAAGACATTAATTGAGTTGATCTAGGAATTTTTAAGTTTTCAGGAGAATCAGGTATCATAATGCAGGTAGGAACAAACCTGCAACCATCAAATATTTAGTCTCGGAAAGTATGCATCAGCACACTTCACACTAATTATTATAAAGGCGAAAGTTTTTGAGTGTGTGAGTTATGTTTGTTACTTCTTCACGCAAAAACTACTAAACGGATTTGGATAAAATTTGGTACACAGATAGTTTATAACCTGGATTAACACATAGGAGTTTTCGTCCCGATTTTCTCTTCCCGTGGGATATTTTTCGAGTTGTAGCTGGTAAAGCCGCTGACAACAGCTAGTATATAAATATTTATTTATTTATTTTCCAACTTACATCTATCATTACAGGGTAACCCCAATGCGATAAATATGCGCCTTAATGACTTAGTTCTAACTTAATAACTACGTAAAACTAAAATATATAACTAATCACACTAATATTATAAAGGCGAAAGTTTGTGAGTGTGTATGTTTGTTACTTCTTCACGTAAAAACTACTGCACGGATTTACATGAAATTTAGTACACAGATAGTTTACAACCTGGATTAACAAATAGGATAGTTTTTATCCCGATTTTATATTCCCGTGGGTTGTACCAGGTGAAGCCGCTGGCAAAAGCTAGTGACAAATAAAGCTAATAATTATAATTTACAGCCTATAGGAAACAAAATTTATAGATTGAAACCAAGACCGGCCACCACTCGTCCCCATCACAAGGGACCTTATATTTTCGTCGCAAAAGTTTGGGAGTATGACAGTTCAACTTTTCCTAACCTGTCAAGGATTACAGCCCTAATGGTTATTTATTATGTCACTTCTACCCACAAAATGGAGCGGTAGGACTTTATTTGTGGGTTGGTACTTCCAAATTATTTAGTAAACAGATTTATTCACATAAGTAGAACGAAATGTTCTATACTATTGTTACCTGTACTTTAGACTAAAGGTGCGACTGTTATTTGTAGATTTGGCTGTTGTTACTGGTATTCAGTGGCCAAAAAGTCTAACAACCAGTCCTACCAATGGCTATTGTATTACCTAAACTAAGTCGTGGAGGTTGTAAAATACTGGCATCCAGTAAAACTGGAAGCTAACCCCGACAAATTAGAGAAAAGGTTAGGTTTTCATCTCATGATCTGACATAGTCTGGCGGTCCATACTTCGGTCCGCATACTGGTCCACTCGGTTTAACCGTACCCATATAATAGTACATTGTTATCCGAGGGGCGAAAGTTACTTATTTAGTCCCGAGACGGGGTTTGGCGCCCGTAACGTAGTGAGGGCGCTAATAGTTTGAGGGACTAAATAAGTAATTTACCCGAGGTAAACACTGTGCATTACGAATACGAGGAAAGTAAATAACATACATTATTAGATAAAGAATAAATGAGTAATGATCGGATTGTCGCTGTCCCGCTTTTTTTTGTTCTGTGGTTTTCCAGAGTACACAGCCAGTATTTTTATGTTCATCTTTAAAAAAAATTGGCAAGATTTTTCCGAAATCTATGTTATTTTAGAAAATAGTTAATACTATATAATACTAAAGTTATAATCTAATTATATTCTTAATTAACATTATGTTATTTTAATTTTAAATCGCGCTGTAATTTAGTGGCTGTATAAAGGAACATGGTTTAATAAAAATGTGAAAGTGGACATAGTTTTTTTTAATATATATAACTTGACAGTTGTCAGTTGAAAGCGATTCTTCCTAGGGCTAAAAAGTAGTACTTTCAACCCGCTCCGCAGGCATGTTATGACCTACTTGAAAAAATGAAAAGATAATATCAGTTGCGTATTATCGAATAGCGATTGGCACCGTCAGTTACAGACATATGAGAATGCATTCAACTTAGTACGCGATATGGCTTTACTACAATACTCAAACACTCTATAATTAATCACAATTATTGCAAAATGAGCCCTTAGCTGATCTGTAGATCACATCATAAGTGGGCTCATCACGCTCTATAATAGTAATAATTGTAAAGTACCGTCTTATACCACGGGAATTCGTGTGATCAATTCTATTAATCAGGTGAACTTACATGCATTCTTGTATTTACTGATTGATATATAGCATTCCATAGCGGTAGATTCAGTTCCGTGCGGGTGTTATCTGTGAATAATCTGTATACTATACTTAAGTTAGTGATGCATACAATATTATTATTTGTAGTAAGTAAATAGCTATCATGTATGGAGTAAGAACATATGGTATATGGAAGATTAGACGCTAATGATATGAAATAGATTGTTTAGTTGCTAACTTCAATTTATTTATTTTTTAGCGGTGGATGATTTTCATAATGAAAAATTTTTTTCTAGCATCTGCTCTGAAATGGCTGTTGTCTTTTTGCTCCATTATAAGATTGGATAGTAAGATTTTATCGCGAAGTTTGAGTGCATTTTACCTTTAGACATAAGTACCTTTTCCATTTTGAACATAGAAAAATAATTAAAACTGACATATACACACGCATACATATTATACACACGCAGCAACAATTTTCGAACTCATATTACTATTACTATAATGGTTATGTTAAAGTTGAAACTGTTATTTCACGGGAAATAAGGTTTAAATTTTGCTGCATGTTTGCATATTATTAGTACCTACTCGTGACAGCAGGACTTGTCTGAGCTACGAAGTATTTTTAGTCAGATATACTGTTTTCATGGTTTCAGCCTTTTGTGTAACGACATATTCTCAGAGCGTCAGGTCTATTTGCTACTCTGTTTACATTTCCGAGCGTCCGCGAAATGAAAACCATGGAAAGAGGCTACAACTTCTGAACCTATTTATACAGTCCAGCAATAAAGCGGAGAAAAACAAACACAAATAAAATATACGTTTAACCCTAGGATGGGTTATTCACGTTTTGGTGTATTCACGGCTGAAAACACCACATATGTACATCGAAACCAATTATTCCGTAGAGAAAGTACATGGTACGTATATTATTTATTGCAAGCCCGTTGGACCATAACGCTCAAAGCTGTTGTTCAGGAACGTTCAACAATATTGGAATAGTTTGTTAGTGTTTACTTTTCGACAGCCAGTATACAGTGCACCTCCCCGTTTTGTTTTCGGACCCGAGCCAATTGTGATACGAACCGAATACCCGATATTACGAGCTGCTTGTGATGTAGTCCATGCTAACTCTCCATCTCCGGGTTTGTGCAAATCGCCCACGGTTAATTGCATACGAGACCAGCAATGATGATGGGGCTTAATGACTAGTGCAGTTATTAATGTACCGTTGTGCAGCCTGGGTGGGCGGTAGAAGGAAGCTGCTGGATTATATGAGGCATCATGGGATTATAGGGAAACAGAATGGCATATGTAGCCATTATGTGAATCGATTGCCCGAGATGGATTGTAAACGTGTTTGAGGCCGGCATTTGGATAGTAGCATGTCTATCGGAGATCCTATTGTTCATCGAAGGTAAAGCGATTAACAGAGCTCGTGGCTTAATAAAAGCGGCTCGGGTCGAAGGCTAAGCCGTGCATGCCTAGGTTGATCTATAGTTGAGGGTCTACCTATGATATACCGAGATTCCTCAGTGCCTCAAAAAGGACGTTAAGCCGTTGGACCCGGCTGAGATTTGAAGATCTTTCACAGTCGTTTTTGGTACGCAGTGGCTTGAACGTCTGAAAACCAGTTTATGCAGGGGAATCGTATTACGGAAATCCGATAGGTAATCGCTCTATTTAGAATACTGGTATTCAGTTGGATCCATTATTTGGATAGACTACTCTAGTCTAACCACAAAAACTACGTTGTCAACTATGTTAGGTGACCCTGCTTCTGAAAGGCTAGACAGATGATGATGAGGTAAACCGATTAACACACGGACGAGAGCTAGTACTTACTTATGTAATGCAATACCAGCATAGGAGCCGTTGTGAAAACACCGCAGCAAAATGTTACCCCCTAAGGGCTGAAAAATGGCCGAGACGGTTCAGCCAATGAAAGCTTATTCGACCTAGAATTGGAACTTAGAAACTCTTTATCGATTTAGTGGTCCCTAGCTAGACTGCAATGATTTACAGTTTTTTTTTTATCTTTAAATTCTTATTTGTTCAAAGAATTTTCTTAAAGGTCTCTCTGGAAGGTATGGAAATATGTATGATCAACACCAGTTAGTACGCGAACGCTTTATCCATGAGAATATTAATATCTTCGAATTTAAAACAATTTTCATTTTGTAACATATTATATCAATTTCAAAAAGGGATTAATTCGCACTAGTTCGGGCACAAGTCCAGAATCCATAGCGAATTTTTCTGATGGAATAACCCAATAACACTGCCCAACCCGGGAATCAAATCCAGGATGCTCAGCTGTCACTCTTGTGACCATTCAATTATTCATTTTTGTACCATATAACATAAGCTCTCTACATAACAATGTATACAGGCATACTACGTTAAGCCCGTGTTGATATGTAGGTACTTACATACGAGGTCAATGACCGACTTATGTAGAGATCAACTAAGATAAAATTTTCATTGGACATTGTAGGTAGGTATCCATGAAGTAATGCCGTGGGAGGATAAACCTCTTAACTCTGGACTAAATAACTTACTTACTTATTTTGTACAAAATATGTTTGTGTTGTTTTTGAAAGTGACTAAGTTCAAGATTATTAAAATAACTTGGCTTATAAAAGTTGGTTTTAACTATTCAAAAATGGTTAGGACCAACTTATAAAAGCTAAGTTATTTTCTTAAAACTTGTCTTTTATTTAATTTCTACATAACTTGGCTTTTATTATTATCTATATATAAGTTACAGGTAAAGTCTTGCTATAAATATGCAGGTTAATATCTTGTTACCGATTTGAAGGAAAGCTTTTTGACCTTTAAATTACGACCGCGACGGTTAGTAGTAAATCGTTTTGACAGTTTGACAACATTCATTGCGTTATTTACGTTGCTGAGTAAGTGAATTTTTTAAACATAAGAAGCAATAGTTTCAGAAATTGATGTAGGTACTAATTTCAGTCCACCAAACTTATATTTACCATCGTTGTCGCATACTCTGACTGGCGCTTATGATGATCTTAAGACTAGATAAGTAAGCGGAGTAGGTACGCGTAGACGTAGGTAAGTTTAAATATGATTTGGACAGGTCGTGAACCATAGATTTTCATGGCAATGATGACGGCAATTTGTCAATTCAATGACGTTCTTTTCAAAGCAACTGAAAAACTAATTATACAGTTAATAGAAAATTTATCGGGGTCGAGCCCAAAATAAAGCTTTTATGTAGAGAAATTGTTTCTTTGAAATTCTTGGTTTAATGTCCATACTACCTCATTCATATTTTTTGAGATTAGCAAGCTAAATAGAAGAAGTCTACCAAAAATACTTATCAAAACAGTAGAAGATAGTTACTAGCAACTACGCTAATTACGTTTGTACACACACACCTGCAAGCAAGAGTAATTTCAGGTTCAAACTAAAGCATTTATTTTAAAAAAAATGTTTTTTTTAATTATCGCTAAAAGTTTAAAAAAAAAAAAATATTTATTAAATTAAACTATTTATTACATCGTGCATTCATAAATTTAAAAAAAAATACAGTAACAATAACGCTCAATCTATCATTTAAGATTATGTGCGCTATCGATTATATACTCGCTAACAGTCTTTTATCAGGAAGTGAGTCCACACGTTCAATTGGGTAGTAGATTACCCAATTGAACTTTAATAAATTCTCAAGAAGAAATCTATCAAAATTCTCATCAAAACAGTAGGAGACAGTAGCAACTGCACTAATTACGTTTGTACACACACGTGCAAGCAAGTTTTAATTGCTTCGTGAGTCTGACGTCATTCACGGTGTCTGCAACGTCGCATCTTCTCATAAAAGAACTTACGCTTGTAAAAGAGATGCAACGCAAAGTTTATGTTGCCTTGCAAAAATTCACAACGACGCGACGACGTCGACGTCCGCCTTTCAATCGGAATACCTTGACATGCATGGAGAAGCGTTTTAAATAGAATATTTTAGTACAATGCTTGTTTTTTGTTGTATAAGACTGAATTTGTGGTGTTAAGGGATAATTATGAGTAGGGAATAGATGGCGTTGTTTAGTCTTATAATAATAATAAAAACTTATCATAACATCATGCATGCATGCAATTTTCCAAGGGTTAGGTTCCAAAAGTCTCACGAGTAATAAAATGTAACTTAGCAAAACGCAAAAGCGATTTTCTTCCTCTATATTGGTTAAAATTTTACGTTTTCTCGAACATAATTATTAGCTTGAATTATTTTGCGTTTTTATTATGAAAACCATGAAATAAAAATAACTCTTATGTCAAATTTGAAACCATTATTTCGCAAAAAATGCTTTTTTCCATTGCTAGTGATTGACAAACATAATTATCGCCATTGTGTTTCAAGTCCCATTTAATTATAGACTTTTATTATTATTATTATTTTAGACTCGAAGGCTATAGCCTAAAATAGAAAATTTCGAGGTACTTTTTCTCAAGTGGTTCTGGAAAGAGGCAGGTTTAATTTTTTATATATTTAGGACGTAGTTCAACAGTTTTTAATTTTATTTTCCTTTCTCTTTGCATGCATAGTTAGGCGTGCATTGTGTTGACATTTGTACCGCTCGATTTCAGGTTCGGTAATTATGAGCGGACTAATAAATGATGATACCTGGCCTCCCACCATTTGCTAAATATATGTATAATAATTTCCTATTGTATTTGGCAAATGGCGGGCGACTTGTTATCAAGGTTTTCAACCCTTCGCCTGCGGCTGTTATGTTATTAAATTATGTTTGTAACGAGAAATAAACATCGGTAGGTAAGTACTTCTAATGATTAGAAGCGCAACAGTTACGCGAATATCTGGGGGCCTAAAACGGGTCTTAAATTGGCCATGGACTATGATAATGATATAAATTGTCACTTTGTGATCATTTTATGAATTGTAACGTACATAATTCATATTATTATCCTATTATGATTCTGCTAAAGTGGCCATTATTTACAGTCAAAACTCTTTTGACCGGTCAGAACTATTAAAAAATTACTTAGAATCTTATTTGGTGATTTCTGTTTTATTACATCGTTAAAAGTAACTTAAAGGACATTTTCATTAGGAAACTTACTAGGTTTGTTAGGTTTTTTGTTGTTACCCTTTGGATAACCTATAATACAGAAAACGCGTTTTAACTTCATGAGGGATTTGACTGACACAGTAAAAATTATTTTTGACCGATTAACAGTTTTGACTGTAACATATACTATATGCTATTTCATCTATCGTCTCCCATCCATCTGCAAACCTGTCAGACTACCTTCCTACGGTACTAATTGATTGATTACATCAATATTAATGTAAGAGCAACATTGCAATATACTCGTAACGTTACCGTCAATTATTTTTTTTGTTGTTCAATGTGGCTTAGTAAAAATCCTAACAGCTTAAGTTATTGTGTTGATATTTTTGCACAAGAAGTCTTTATACAGATTAAGAATTAGTACCTACATATTTTTGAAAATTCTCAAAATGGCAAAAAGGGTTGAAACTTTGTAAGAAACTTTGACACTTATGCTGATGAAATATTGCACCGGGATCATGTTATATTTCTAAATATTTATAAATCGGACAAAAAAAAAACTAATAAGTCCGTCAGATAGATTTTCATAAAATATTGAACACATATTTTTTCTTTTTTATAAACAAAAAACTAACAGTGCTTCGAAAACTCGTGAACTCCTCGAAAACGTCACAGCACATTTTTTTACCTACAAGTGACGTCACATTCTTTGACGCGTTTTATCTGCGTCAATATTTATTAATTTGATAAAAAAAACACGTATCCAATATTTTGCGATAATCTTACTGACGGACTAAACAGAATCATATTGTTTTGAGTCAGTCCGATCCCCTATTCTTGAGTGTCAGTGTGTCGCAGACAATTAAGACGTACAAAATATCTAAACCCTTCTATAATAAAATGCAAAGCATAGATTTTGTAACCATATATTTTAGTTTAAAAAGTTAGTTATTTGAATTGTTATCGCAGCGCAACATAGAATAAACAATAATAGCTAAGCTAAGAGAAGTTTCTATAGCGAGTTAGAATTTGAGGTTGAATTTATATCCTTCTGTCTCAAAACGGGAAGGTTGCATCAGAGGGCCTAGCTGGATCGTGCGACTTGAATGAAACGCTCTTATGCTATTTTAGTTTACTTTTGTGACTTTAGTCATATCTATATTGTGTATGATATTTAATGTGTCATTTCTCGGTAAAGTCAGCGTTAGTTACGGCGGACCCCGCAGATGTCTGACGTAACTAACGCTGTATTTCAAGCAAAGGCGTCGGAAATCGCTTCTCCGTAAACGGTATATAAGAAGATCACCATAACTTGATACTGGTGAACCCGCAAAACCGTTTTTTCGCATCTAATGCCTTGAAATTACCTTTTCTTTGTAGCATGTAAAAATTACAATAATTTATCAAATAATTTTAGTTTACGAGCTCGTAAAGTGCTGTAAGTGACATTATTTTAAGCAACGCAGCAACTTTTAAACCGCTCTCCTGTCAAGTTGTGATTTTGCATTTGAACTAGTTGGTATACGTAGGACCCGTCGCGGTATGTAAGTAGTTTGTTTTTGCGGACTGCGCCGTGCAACATGTCGTGCGTCGCGTCGCTTCTGCGTCTCCGTTAATGAGCCCTGAGTTAGGCCCGGTTTCCACCAAAGCGGAGAAGAGCGGAGACGAGAGGAGCTGTGCGGAAATTACCAATCACATTAGTTTAAATTTAAATCTTTTACCCTTCCTGTGATTGGTCGAATTTGGCACAACTCTCCGCTCCGCTCGTCTCCGCTCTGGTGGAAACCGGGCCTGACAAACACGCGTGTCTTTTGACGCAAGTAGCATTGCACTCGCACGTTTGTACTAGGCTCACAGATTGTATAGGTAGTGTTCAGATATATTTCCCTTGTGTAGTACTCTAATATTTCAGAGCGTAGTAATCGGATTATGCAGGTATCTCGCTGGGACTTACTGCTTAGGCCGCCTTAACATGTTGGCAGCCGAGAGATCTGTGTGAAAGAGAATGGCATCCGACTTTAAGACAATCGGTTTTGTATAGAAGTTGTTTAGTTAAGTATGATCAATTTCTGGAGTATGTACTAGTATGTAGTCTCTTGTGAGTCGTGGTTTTATAGTCGCTTGGGTTGGTTTTCAAGGGTAAGCCACGTTTAACGAGTTCGGTCCGTATCGGCATCCTCTTGTCTTGAAAGCCATTAAGCTTTGGATCCCGATTATCATAAGTAAATCGTTGACAACCGTTACAGTTAGTTAGAAGCCCAAACTTTTTTGAAGGGGTATTCGTGTTAACCTTTACCTGGATTGTGGTTGTCAGATACTGCACCATGTAAATGACTGGTATTCAGCTGTAAGTATCTGGTTGAACTGGAAGCCGACCCCAACAACGTTCCCCGTTAGTATGCTCACTATGTGTTTGCGAAATGAAGTTATAGCTTCATTAGGTATATCAAAGATCTGGTCATTATAAAACTGTGGGAAAATAATAAAACTATTGGTATTGAGTCAGAATAACAAAAATGATGCTTGATTTAACCTTTCACAGGTTATAACGAAACTTGAACTGTCACTTTCGGGGTATATTTCGTGATTACCTATCCATAATTGTTAGCTGCAGACAAAACAAGAAAAGACAAAGGAAGAGGGTAGACAGATTTGTCTACACCTAATAATTTATTTACCATCCGCGATCATGGCGCTAAGAACAGAGTCGAAATATCAAGAGCTCATAATAATGAATAATCACGGAAGATATCCCGAAATGAAAATAATGATCTAGTGATAAATTATTTGCTATAAAAGCGGATATAAAATGAATTATCTAGACCTGGCCAGATATTGGATAAAAGTTTATAGTGAGTTTTAATCTAATAATAATAATAATAAAGTTTATTGATTCTTGAAAAAGGTTTACAATTATGTAGCAGTGACACTGAGGCCGCTTTCATATTAGGGCGTTAGCAGCGCGACAGTCGCGCGGCAGAAACACATTCCTTCACATTTTATAAAAACAATCGTAACAACTCGTAAGTATTTGTTTATAGTCGCGCGACTGTCGCGCTGCTAAAGTCCTAAAATGTGAAAGCGACCTAAATCCCGCGCTAGGATGTGTTGCAGGATCCAGTCTCCTTCGACAAATAATAATGAATTATAGAAGGTATGAACAATTGACGTTGTTACAGTATAATTAATTATAATTAATAGTAGTATGTATGTGATGAGTATGTATGTGTATGTGATAAGTAAAGGTATGTAGGTTAATAATAGTACATTGATAAACAAGCAGTGAAAATAACTTATTTCGTCCCGAGACAGGGTTTGGCGCCCGTAACGTAGTGAGGGCGCTAATAGTTCGAGGGACTAAATAAGTAATTTACCCGAGATAAGCACTGTGCTTTTCATTACGAATACGAGGACATAAGAACATAAATTATTAACTAAAGAAAAAATGAGTGTTGATCGGATGTTGTCGCTTTTCCGCTTATTTTGTTTTTTTTGTCCTCTGGTCGTCCAGCTATACAGCCAGTATTTTTCATGTTCATCATTTAAAAAAATGACAAAGATTTTGTCGAAATCTATGTAATTTTAGAGAAATAGTTAAAACTAAACTATATTAAAGTCATAATATAATTTTATTCTTATGAACTTTATGTTATTTTAATTTTAAATCGCGCTGTAATTGAGTGGTTGTATAAAATGTTTTTTTAATAATTTGACAGCTGTCAGTTGAAACCGATTATCCCTAGGGCTGAAAAGTAGTACTTTCAACCCGCTCCGCAGGCATGTTATGACCTACTTTCAGAGTATGAGTACCTAATGAAAAATACTTTTCTTGGTTTTATTATCTTTCTTAGCACGGGAACCTTTAGTGAGCTATGTCAAAGTGATGTTAGGTAGGACCAACCTTTTGTACATGAACCAACAGTTTTAGTAGATAGACTACGGGGGTCTCGGCCCTACCCCACCGGGGTACTCTATTACATACCGAGTTTTCGGTAGCCAGTTGCCCGAAAGAGTAACTGCCAGTCTTACTAAGTGGTACCTATCGTATCACCCAGTGTTAACTGGGTTGTGGAGGTCAGATAGCCAGTCGCTCCCATTAAATACTGGTATTCAGCTGCATCCGGTTAGAATGGAAGCCGGTCAGGAACACAGACCTTCACGAGTTTGGGAATAGTGTGGCGGGCTTGTCCCATTATAATAATAAAAAAAAAAAAAAAAGACCTTCACGAGAGAGTGAGGGGGTCTGGAACCCACCCACATTGGCTCAGTGTGGGTTAGAAGATGTCACATGTCGTCGAACGTTTTTGTTACATCTTCTTGCGCTGTTTACCATTTTCAGAGCTGCGGTAGTGAAATAAATACCCAAAATAAAGTACCAACCACGCAATTACTACCTACATTTGCTCTGGTGAACACTCAACTCCGATATTAATATCCATTTCTAAACATCGCACCAACTGAAAGCATTGCTTCAAAGTAACCTACCGCCTGCCTCAAGTCAATTAATAGTATGTGGTAGCACATTCCTTAGTGAGGGTCTTGTCAATCGTGTGAGGGAGGCGTGTGCGGTTGACTCGCCTACTGGAGTTTGCAACACAGAAAATTCCACTCGGTTCACAACTGTCACTTAGTCTTTGACAAATTTCAAGAAAGTCCCATGACTTTCTTGTTTGTCAAAGATATGCACACACCTCCCACACACGCTTGATCGATTGAGATAAGGCCATCCATAACATAGTCATAAACCATATTAATATGGCATACTAGCTTTCGCCAGCGGTTTCGTCCTCGTGAATTTTCGACAATAATCTACAATCATCCTTTTGGGATAAAAAGTGACCTATGTGCTGCTTCTGTTCCAGGCGACTATCTTTGTGCCTGATCTGTTCGAGCGTTCTGGCGCAATTGAGAAATAAACATGTATCCATCCATCAAAACTTTCGCATTTATAATAATAGAAAGTAAGATAGGCAAAGCCGACCAGGCAACCACGCACGCCACCGTTGGCAACACTAACTTTGGATTGGCATAGTATAGTAAGGAGTTTCAATTATATAAGAGGCCAACCTGTGCTGGTTTTGTACCCCAGTCCCTCACCCCTAAGTTTACGAAATTGTGTATTAGGCACTCTGTTGGTACTACTCTCCGTGTTTCGGAAGAATCCTTGTTTATAGAACTTTGAAAATCGAGGGAATTTAATTTTAGTTCAAGAGCATGAAGGCATGCATATGATACGGTTGGAGCAAATATGTGAGCTGCGTAGACACGAGTTTGTGGGACCGCCGTTATTTTATTAGATTTGCGTTGCTGAGAATTTCGAAAATTTTAAACGGTAATTTTTATAAAAGGCACTTTTCCGAGAGGTCATAGGGGTCTAATTATTCAGTCAAAAAGTTAATTTGCGTGAGTCTTGATTGAGACGCGGGTTAATTAGGGGTTGATTTATTTCATTTCACATTTACTCGCATCCTTTCATCACCGAAGTCGGTACTTTCAGATGCCTGTCGTATACAGCTGTCAAGAACTTACTTAAATCATTTTCTGTTTGTCGTACATTTAATTAAACGTATTTTATTTATCTGACAGTTGTTGGGGTTGTTATGAAAATATGTAGGTTTATTACAAGTGGTAAAATAAATCGTTGACCTTTACAGGTCGTTCGAGTAAGAGTCAGAGTTCAACTTAAGTGTCATTATAATACAAGCTTAGATACCTAGGTACGTGGTTAAAATCGGAACTAGCCCCACCATCTTTTCAATAAATTTTCACGGTAGAAATAATTTCCCAAATGTTTTAGTCGATGACATAAAATCGCAATAATACAACTCTATAGCTAAAGACCTGGGCAAAAACATTATTAACAGTGAAAATGGGATATTGACCATGCGTGTTAGTGATCAATTGATCATATCAGTGTAAAAACTTATATCTGGGCAAAAATATGAAACAAGAAAACAACTGAGCACTAAAGACTATTTTATGAGCTTAATAATGCAAAAAAAAAAAAATTACAGCCAGTATCTTTCTTTTTGTGTAACAAATAATAAAGACGATTTATTTATTATATCTTTCGCTCATTTTCTCTTATTAGGTGGCAAAAACTCGTAGCGCCATCAACGTTAATTCCGCTCGTTTCACACAAAGCCAGGTTTAGTGGCGAGCTGTTAAAGGTCGTAGCTCGCATATTTAGCGGTTGTTTGCTAGCTCATTGCCACTAGACACAACACTAATCCGTTTTCATTTGACGGCGACAGAACGGGGTGAAACGTTGGTTCAAGAGGGGTGAAAACTGTTTTGATATGCATCAATCAATTTTATTCTTTTGAACCAGTGTTTGTTATTAGGTTTTTGATGTTGGTGTCGAATTTCTTTGGTAATTTGTTTGGAAACAAGTCATTACCTGATATTTTGATCTAATTCTCATAGTGTTGATGGCAAGCTGAATTGTGTTGACCTAGAACTTCTTATGGTGTTCTACTTTTTAACCGACTTCAAAAAGGAGAAGGTTATCAATTCGTCGGGTCTTTTTTTTTAATTTTATTTTATGTATATTCCCCGATTACTCGAAGATGGCAGGACCAATTTTTTTTTTTGGTGAAATGGTATACTTACTTCCCAGGTGGTCCCATGATCATGAAATCAGGATCTGAGGATGGGATCCTGGAGAAACAGAGAGAACTTCACATTTTATAGGCTAAGATGAAGCGATTTGGGTAGTTTTTGGAAGAGTACTTTCTCGGTGTGGCGCATTTCAATTTAGTGACGATCTGATGAAGAACTTCGGAGGCAGGCAACGGAACTTCTCAATAAATGATAGCAAATGGACTGGGATTGCTGAAATCTCACGTCTGTTTATTGTTTATACCAGTTCATAATATAACTTTACCGGTACGCTGTGAAGGGGTAAGCACAAGTGAACCACTAAAAAGTGACAATTAAAAACTTTTTAACAAAAAATAAAACCGACTTTAGCCTCAAGATCTTATCCTTACTTTGCCCAAAAAGCCTTGTATTCCGACCTATAGTATCGGAAAACTCAAAAATAAATCCTACACACCCTTTCGCATAAATCATGAATCTACACTCAAATCTGCACACTAAGGGCTACTTCAATTTAAGACCCATAACTTTGAGCATTTCTATTGAAAACATTTACCCTAGCAAATATATATGATCAACTTGGAAAGTTAAAGCTTAAGGTGTCGGTAAACGATTGCCACTATAAAACTGAGTTGTGGCCTTAACTTAGATGATAGGTAAGATAAAGGTGCAGTTACATTTTAGATGAAGTGCTGTGAAAGTAAAATACTGAGTGTGCCTCAGCCTTCTAAAAGGGATTCTATGAAGAAAAAAATAAGTCATGCTGCATGGACCCCAAATAAATTAGGATGAGGGCAGGAGAATAATAAATGATAATGATTTTATTTATTTAAGTATTTATTTATTTATTTAAAACACACACTATCATTACAGGCTAACCTAATACAACAGTGTAGTTATAGTTAAAGTTTACCAATGACTGAGACATACTGATGATGACTGTGTGTGTATTTGGATGACTGAAAATGGAAAGAGCAAGATAAAGTTCGTATCCGTAATTATTTCCTCCGTTCTTGTTTACTCCCGAAAATTTGTCTGTTTTGATGATTAGGTACTGATTAAAGAAAATATGATTTTTGATTAGTCCAGTCTTCTGTTAGATTATCGAAAAATATTGGATACGTTTTTTATTGTTTTATCAAATCAATAAAAAATGACGAAGATAAAAGGCGTAAAAGATTTGAGTGGGGATTTGTGACGTCACTCACCGTTAAAAAATGTCATACTAATGTCTTAGAATATGACGTCACACGAGTTTTTAAGGCATTGTATCGTCTTCATTGTTTGTTTACGTGAAATAAGAAAAAATACGTGTCCAATATTATTTGCAACTCTATCTGACGTACAAATTAATTTTACCCGACTGCGGCGAAGCCCAAAAGGAGGGTTATGTGTTTGGCGTGTATGTATGTATGTATGTCCGTTTCTTTGTTCCCTCATAACTCCTAAACGGATGAAGGGATTTGAATAATTTGTTAACTACCTTATTGCGTTTTATCAAATAATATCAAGGAGTTACAGTAAAAACAGAATGTTATTAGTGTTGTATGTTTGTGAATCACGCCAGTTCGACAGATTTATTAACAAGAATGATGAGTCAAAACGTGTCAAATAAAGTGTAAAAATAGTGAGTTATGCTACAATGTTAATACTTTGAACCATAACTCACTATTTATACACTTTATGCCGCCGAAACATAGAAAATATATTTTTCTAAATTTCGGCGGCATTTGGCAATTAAGGTACGTATGTAGCTATACCATATCGTTTTAATAACATTCAGAAAGTAAAACGAATAGGGAAAATCAGCATTAACCAAAATTTCAGGTGGGCAGCATTGTAAAAGCTTAAAATAAGTCTTTTATGCCAGTTATGTCTCAAAAAGTTAAAGGTAAAAACAATTAATTTAAACTTGTTTACGACTAAACACAAGTTGATACTAAGCAGACTGCATAGAGACTTTGTAGGTTGATTATGAAACGTGAAACTTCAGACTTCCAATCAGCACGACGTTTTCTAATTAAAAATAAACACGCCCAACTTCTACAACAAAGTTTATTAAAACTTTGCGTCCTTGTCACAATATATCATGACGTCAGTCATAAACCATGGTAACCCTACGTGATATTTTCTAATTACGTCACGAGCTGCGGCAAAAGAGACTTCTTTTAATTTTTAAAGCGCAAAGGAAGCTCACAATTGCCCATAGACAAGTTTAATTCCTCCCTAAGCGGAAAAGAAATGATCAGACACCTCTGCCAAAATGAAAAGAGGCCTGATTTACAACCTGCGTAAAACAGAGCCCGGATCTTATTAACATTACTTTTTATAACATGGCCGGTGTTAAATTGTTACAATGTAGAGTAAAATTTAATTAAAACGTCTAGTTAGGTGTTAACTAACGCCATTAAGGTGTATGCTTTATGTACGGAACTAACTGCATCTGTATTTATTATTTTTTCATGTTTACGCTGCGTGGCCTTTATTAAATCTCCTGTTGGTTCTTAAAGATTTTGTTGTAAGACTTCTTACATGCACCGTCTACTTACTATGGTTCCTTATTGTATCCTTTGCTTCCGTTCAGAAACTCGTTGACCCGTTTAGAGGTGAAGTTTGAATAATATTCACAGCCTCTTGACTCCCCCTAAGAAACATATCTTTCGAATTTCATGCTTGTCAGTCAATCAGTCACGAAAATCTTTTATATGGAAACCGGGTATTTGTTGTAAACAGGTCAAATATGTTTTCTTTTGTTCCCGACCTTTATAAGGTTACCCTGTATAAAATCTTCTGTGCCTATCTATTATGTGAACATTTTATACCGAAGCGCCCCAGGGTAGACTAGGTCCTATGTTACGCAGCCTGAGCTTACAACGCTTTAATTGTATATTTATGTTTTCCTTTCTGAATCCCAGGGCTGCTGAATAAAATAAAAACATGATATCTCTGTTTTCAGAGTTGCCAAATTAAATATCTACTTTCGTTGTAATTTTAGTCAGACATCTCGGAATAGGTTGGTTCAATTCCCTAATTACATAAGCAAAATTCTTCAAGCAGAAATCATTATGATCGCTCATGCCCGCGACATGGACAGAATTGCCCATGCCACTAATAATATAGCTTCCAATTAAAGAAAAAACTTTCCAAATCGGAACAGTAGTTCCAAAAATGATCCAATCTTTACCTCTTCATACGAGTATCACTGCAGATTGAAGAAATACTCGTATCATTTAAAAAACGATATATTGCTATAACGTTGTCAAAAGCACGTTTATTAAGTTTGTACGAGAGTTTTCCGGTCCTGGGTTTCCGCAAGGTAATGTGATGTTACCTCTCAGTCCCCAGGGGCTCCGCATCACGCGTCTCTACTTCACGGCTTGAGAGCATCGCCGCGGTTAACGCAGGGGTAACCAACCGTTGGAGCGGAAAATATTTGTATCTTTACGTGTACATTTATTGATGTTACTGTGTGTCTGTGCGGCCACTGAGTGGATGGGACATTTAGCTCTAGTCGGTACAACATTTTCGACGTAGTTTTATGACGGAAGATATTACCAGTTGAGACAAATGAGGCTTACTTAGTAGGTTTGGTTGCATAGAATAACAACAATATAATAATATCTTTATTGCATAACATTAAAAAAGTAAAAAAAGATGTTCTATAATTGAAATGTGGATATATAGCGAACATTTTTACGACCTTTTCAGCAGATTCCTATCGTACTCATTATTACGTTAACCTACTTATTACACTACTTACCGCGAAAAAAAACCTAGACTTATAAAAATATAAACCTAATTCTATATTTTGTAGAGGTAGCAAAGAATTCCTGAAGCTACCGTCGTGGCTTTAATCCCTGGCTACACTTGACGTCTCTGAGTGGGTTCACGAGGCAAAATGTCTTTGTGTTACACCAAAAATTTTCTTAAGAACCTCTTTTAGGAGCCTCCTCGTATAATAAGCGGCCGTGTCCCAAATATAATATTTTTTTGTAAAAACTTCATGTTGGGAAAAACACAAAAATAAACAAAATGTCAAAGGAAATATTTACTGTTGGAAATATTTGTTATGTTTGTGGGTACTGGTTGCTATGGATTAGTTAAGAATCTATTTATTTTATCTGTGTATTTTGTATGTATTTAAAAGTTTTATCAGGCGACTTTTCATGTAAATATTTCGCTATCAAAATCATCTGCCTAGTGTTATCCCAACTACATAATAAATTTTGGGGTCGGCTTCAAGTCTAACCGGATGCATCTGAATGGAGCGACTCCCTATCTGACTCTCTACTTACAATCCAGTTAGTACTTGGTTAAACGATACTCCTGGTTGTCAGAATAGGGGATCGGACAAAAAAAACTAATTAGTCCGTCACATAGATTACCAAAAAATATTGGAGACGTATTTTTTCTTTTTTCACATAAACAAAAAATGAAGTCAATACAGTGCTTCGAAAACTCGTGAACTCTTCGAAAACGTCATATACTTATGAGAGTACATTTTTTACCTTCAAATGACGTCACAACCACATCTTATCTTCGTCAATTTTGATTAATTTGATAAAACAAAAAACACGTAGCCAATACTTTTCGACAATCTAACTGACGGACTAATTAGAATCATTGTTTTTTGACTCAGTCCGATCCCCTATTTCGAGGCAGTGAACTTTAACGTCCCCCATTGTCAATAAGTCGCTATATTAGTGCATATATGTAATTACTACTACAGCGCTACTAAATTAACAATAAAGTTCAAATCGTTACATGGGTCAAAATGGCCTTAAATAACTCAATTACTTTCAAAAGTATGCATTGAAATTCTTCAAACACATTCAGAAGCAAAAATCAAACATTAAAAACTGAAATATTGACAGTAAACTATGAAGACATTGACAGGTAAATAGTGCCCGGACAAGGGTACAAAAGGGTCTGAGCGGCGGGCATCGGGAAGTGGACAGATGTCCGGGAAATAAAAGAAATAGCCAAATAGGAAAGTTTTGTGTTAAGTGAGAGAGGATTGGCTGAATTACTGATTGTGGAGATTGTTTCTGGATGTTTTGTGTCGGAAGGGGATGAAAATTAGTCTTGCTTAGCAGAATATCACGACCGTAATCCCCGAAGGGTTTGGTAGAGGTTAATATAAAATTACGTTCATTCTGCCAAAGACAACACTCCCATAAAATGTGATGTGCAGATTGTTCAAATTCGCAGTCAGATGTAGAACATTGACAAAAAAGCGAGGCAACAAAGCTTGAAGGAAAATAATTTACTCTTAAAGTTACCATGACCAGTATGAAATTAGGCATCACAGTGATCCACCTCCAGCCATGTCCTGCAGGGCTATTGCGCATCTTTTAAATCACAGTGGCTATCATATAGTGTCCATCAAATAACTATCAAATGGTTCCATTTTGTACTAAACCATAACCAATTTGACAGTTAATCCATGGATAATATGATAGCCACTGACATTTAAAAGATACGCAATAGCCCTGCAGGACATGGCTGGAGGCGTATTTTTAAAATGATCATTTCGTTCAAAAGATGGCTTCAAATTTATGACAAAATATGAACTCTTAAACAAATATTCACACCAATGTACTACGTCGTTTAGTGTTTAATCATCTCATTATTTGACAGCCTATTAATTATAATTAAATCCCCCTATTAAACAGCGGACGTTTAAATCTAATACGATATAGAAATTGATTTGAATGATGATGCTCAAACGTCCGGCTAGCTAAAAGCAGATCACACTCGGACATTGTCAAATAATTGACTAACTCCATTTCCGCTCAATGTTATTGTCAATTCAGAGCTTTGAATAAATAAACATGAGGAGAATGCACGTGGTGATTTGCATAGTCGAATAGAGCTTACAGTTTGTCTAAGGGAATTGAATGGATAGTTATGCTTAAAGAGATTTATTTAGAAAATAAGCATAACCTTCGTACTATTTTCTGTTCCGTGTTTTTCTTTACAGTATTGCGTGTGTACATAAACTGTAAAATTAATAAATTGGGTACTTACATTGTTAATTTAGTAATCTATTTGGATAATGCACATCTTCACGTCTGTAATTCTTGAAGGGTTAGGAAGTCTTCCCTTACGATACATCCATGAATAAATAAAAGTAAGTAAGTTATTCTTTAGACACTATTTTGTACCCCATCACAATGTTGTCCTATTTAACCCAAAGGTTGACGGGTAGAAAATGTATTATGGTATTAAGTCCGCCTATGTAACACTATATTGTACATGAAGTTTAAATAAATAAGGAAGTACTGTACAAAAAAATCACGTCTGTAGTCTCCCAAGGGTGAGGTAGAGGTGCCAGTCGGGGCTGCGGGATGTTGTAAGAGACACTCCCTTTCGCTCTGCCCAAGAGCGGGAGAGGTTATTTGATGATTTCCCAACCCCCCATAAAAAAGGTAGGTAGAGGTGTACTTAAAGTACAGCCACATTTTGCTAGTTATGTTAAAATGTTTAAGCCCCATGTAAAAGGGGCGAGCCTTTTGCCCTCAAACAAGCACAAATCCAGGGTCCGTGGGTACTACTCAGAAATTCCCGATGGATAAACCCAATAACAATTTGCCCGACCCGGGGATCGAACCCGGGACGTCATGCTCAGCAGTTGCGCTTACGACCAACGAGGCAGTCTGTAAACTAATACAGTAGGAATGTTTGCCTTTTGTTCTGCTTAGTTTGTTATTACTATTGCCATTATAATTTAAATGACTCAATAAAATGCCTCCAATTTTATTTTTTTCTTTTTGCATAAAAATCTAAGTTTTCCAAAAAATGCAGGGAAAACGTACGAAGATTTAATGTTCAATGAAAAGATCTCTTTTTTATTATTATTTCCTGCGGTTCCTTTGAATCGTTCACAACAGAAAATAAAAACAAATACCGATTTTATGCGGCGCCATCAAGTTTTCAATTACAAGAGCATCACCGTTTTGCACTAGAAAATAAAAAGAATATTCAGCCAATTAAGAAAATTACTACATTAAAATACTAAAATTATTACTTAACTTCAATCTTTTCTGAAATCTTGCATATAACTTTTGGTATATATCATATCACACACGCCTCTTATTTCATATAGAACATTTTATGAGTGCGTCAAGATTATGTCAGACCCATAATATTAATAATTGTTAAAGTACAAACCACAGAACTAGCCTCACTCAGAACACTATCAATATTATTCAAATACATCGTCAAAGATATTTGTTATGAAGTATAGCAAAGATAGAATATCGGATAGGGTAAACGATAAGATAAGGGTATGAGACAGAGCAGATGTAACCCGAATAAAAATATTTATACAATAGGAACGTCGCGTGATTTCATCGTGATTTTTTTAAAAGAAAGAAATGCGAAATGTGGATATATACGGAGTTTAAGCTAAAAGCTTTCTCAGTACCGAACATTTCAGAAACACATTTACATAGCCTTTTGTAAATGAACCGTTATTTACGTATTTGAGAATCGTGCGTGCTATAAGAACATTAAAATTTGTTTATTATTGACAAGTGCTAGAGGATCAGTTACAAAAAAGCTTTTATCTTCTTATGTTCGCATACTTCCTTAAAATTAAGGGATCACCTTAACGGAGACATTCTGTTACATTTTTTTATGTAAATTATTTTTTTCGTTGAGAAATTCTACCCGAGAACAAGGGGAACGTGCTATAAAGAGAAGACAAGGGATCGAATTATAAAGTAATTGATCGAATCATAAAAGTAAAGATATCGTCACGTATTTCAATAATGAATGTAGGCATTGTTACCATAATAAATATATGTGGTTCAACAGTACACAAAGCGGTGACAATCGACAATATATTGGGCACCTTGAATGGCTTTTTCAATAATTGACAAGAAAGGCGCAACAATGAGGTAAGTGGAAGGAATGGGCCTTTGCTCAGGAGTCAAGGAGTGGGAAAGTTCAGGTTATAATAACTAAAATGTCACAAAGCAGAGAAAGTGTCCACAATCATAGGTTCTCACCACCCGCTGTGTCGGTGACAACGTTCAACTAATGACATAGAATTTAATCACAAACTCACATCTAAATGAAGCATCAAATACCGCCTTTACTTTAACAAACAACGACAGTTTTCTAATCAATACAAACAAAATCAATAAGGTTTCTAATCTAGATGATAGTCCTTAAGAAATTGGTTTTGACGACGTAAGCTCTATTGCTTTTGAGAAGACAAGTAATTTCATCTCAGCCGTCTAAGCTGGTCGCGAAACATTTTGTCTGTTCTACAATATTAATAATACCTTTCAGCTTCCCGTAGTTGGTTCTGAAGTGCTAATCTATACCTATTGTTTGAAACCGGATCAAACGAAACATCCCCTTTTATTAGCCGAAACGAAATGCCTGTCGAATCAAATTTCGTCATTCGTCCCCCCTCGGAAAAGTGGCCCGGTATTCAAAGGGTTATTTTTTGTGGACATTTTGTTTGACTTTTTGGATACTGTTAGTTCAGTGGGAGGTTTTAACACATTTAGTATCCAGGTATTATCCTACCGATGTGAATCGTATAAAACCTTTTATTATTTGGCGTCTGTAAATATTTTATAACAAAGGTTTCTGGGTGCTGTGATCAGCCTGAGGGTCTGGTCCTTGGATTTCCGATTTGGGCCAAGTGTAATTGAATTTTTCCACCAGAAATTTCTCGGTAGCAGCAGCTGTCCGGTTGATGGTAATCGGCTCGCCTTCTAGTACATAAATCTTAAACATAACTGGCGAAATATGGGTCTATTAGGTAAGTACACCTCAGCCTGACCCTTCAGGGATTACATGTGTGATGTTACTACTACTGACTATGGAATGTCAAACAGATTGCATATTATTCGGATTCCACTATCATTCAAAGCTTTCCGAGAAATAGTACTCATCCAGTACGTGTGGATTTACCGGTGACGCACAGGAACTTTTTTAAATTGAATTGTTTTATATATCCACAACTAACATTGTTTTAACATGAGAGCATCGACTGTGAAACTTTGTTCCTGTGTTTGCAGATTTTCTTTATAAAAATGCAGCTTGCAGAGCTGTTTAATCCTGTCTATATACGATAAATGCTAATTCTATCCCAACTTCTGTAACAAACAAAAAAATTCACTGCAAAAGCTGGAAGAAAAGCCTTCTTGTGCAAAGATTTGAGAATTCTTGGAGCTTATAGTCTCCATCTCGACACATATCTTTTAAGTTTTAATACTTGGCCTTTGTGTGCTGATCTTAACTAAGGAATTTTAATGAAAATACATAGAAACATATCACCTACTAATCTTCAGGGAGTGAAAGAACAACACACAAAACATGTACAAAAAAACAACTGGAGGTAAAATCATATAATCCTCTAATACTTGTAATTCAAACCTATTCGTCCCTCCATGGTTTATCAAGAGCCATTAAAAAAAACCCTCCGAAGGAAGAAAAGCGGCATTGTTTAAATTCTACAGCGTTACAATACCGGGCTGCCAGGCTAGACAATTAACATTGCCGCGTAAGCTGACGAGCCGTTTGCAGACAACAACGTGCTGCTCTCTCGTAAGAATTCGAAGTGCTCCAAGCATTTATGAAGTCCTGGTACCTCGAAGTTAATCGTGAATGAAAATGCGTTCCCTTTTTTGTGTTGAATGCAGTTTGATCGCTTAATATTGACTTTTCATGCATTTCGAAGGTGAGACTGTGAACAGCTAGATTCAACGGTTCATTATATTTTCGATTATTCAGTCTGCCAGTGATGACAGGTCAGGAGATAGAAAAGCAAAAAAAAAAGGTTTTTGTTGAAAAAGAGGACATTGTTGTTTTTATATTTTCCGTTTGCAAGAAGTAAATCGCTAAAGAGTTTGGGGTAGGTTAGTTAGATTACTTAGGTATAGTTTTTTCAAAATTGAAAATGGTGACATGGTTCTGACATGGGAATGAAAAAGTTACACATCTGCACCCTACAAGAAACATTCATAATAATATTCAACACCAACTAAGTAATGAATTTTCGCTGGCATTACATGTCACCGGCCATGGGAACAGCTGAGATAAGCCAGTGACGTCATACACTGAGGTACGGGGCGGACATGTAGGTCAGCTTGCTGAATTTAGTGGCTTGACACATAGGCCATGTTGGTTAACATCGGTCTGTACGTGAAATGTTTTTTCAGCAACTAAACTCTCACGCAAAATGCTAGAGCCATTTCGATTTTAATCTGTCAACGGTTTGGACGAGAAAAAAGCTTGTACAGTGTACAAGAACGATAGTAAAAAATATCTAGTTTCGACAGAGTTTGAACGTGTAATATTTATTTTAAGTTTTATCCAGGCTCTAGGTAAGTATATAATGTGGTTCCATTCCGATAGCTTGGTATCTAAAAGAAATCACTTTTAGTAGGGCCTAGAAGGAGAAAAAGCCCAAACTGCAAACAATTTAGACAAATTTTGCAAACATTTCCGACATGTTACACATGATCTACCACTTCTAATAACGACCTCAACATTTCGGTACGAACGTTCATTTTCGCTTTAATTTTCAGGCCTAAATGGACACGTCCTTGATTTTCCACTCCATCCTGAAATCACTACACAAAATAATAGATGTTAACGGCTAACAAAATTTTATCACGTCATTTACATATTAAATCAATTAAGCGTTCCACATTAATGATGCAAATTGGCAAATAAGCTATCGTTGGCCGCAGCTCAGCTCATCCCGAGAGGTTTCTAAATAAATAGGTACCCTCTTAACATGCCGATCGTTTTCAATAGCTACCGCAAACCTATCCGCAAACATTTGTAATCCCTGCCAACTAATGTTGGAGGCCTAATGCAGGATTGTGGCCTGGAGTGTAGGATTGCGTCTGTGGGGTAAAGTGTGTGGGATCACGCGATCCGTTTCGGTACCTTGTTGGAATTTCGAATGCTGGCAGTTGATGCAAAAATCAGACAACAAGCAAATAACATGAAGAAGGAGTAAGGAGTCCTTTAAGTGGGTTTACATGGTGTAAGTTGCCTGCTGAAATGTATTGTAAAACGGAAAACTTTTTAGACATCTCTTTCTCGAAATAACGTGTTTTAATTAACCAGACGACTATCGTTTTACGCAGTTGTTGCTGTATGCACTGATCAGTAATACAGCATTTTGACAAGTTAGAATTGAAATCCTTAATTAGTTATGAATTTAAATGTATTCCTATTTTTTTCTGACACTCGTTCATGATCCGCTCGAAGGACCAAAATAAAGACTAACACTCCTTGCTCATCAAAGTACCAACATTATTTATGAGTGACAAGTAACAACAAACGGACGTGTGATAACACGGTAGAAGTAATATAGGCATTATGCTGACAGTTTTCAATATACGCAAACATTTTCCTGCCCAAGAGGATTGTAGGATTGCGTCTATAGTGCAAAGTGTGTGGGATCAGTCAATCCGTTTTGAGGAGAAATGTCTGATAGAGGTGTGTAAAGGTAAACATTGTTGTTCATCCATTAAATCCGTTAGAGAGAAAGAAGAGATAATATTAAATCGGTTTATCCCGAAAGTGAATTTCGTTAGTGATAAATAGTGCGGCTCTATCAATAAGGTAGTTTGTTGAAATAACCGTACCTGTAGCAGTTACAAACACCACAGTTGCTGGACGACCAAAAGCTGGTTTATTAAAGTCATTTAAGAGTGGTTTCTTACCCATATTTCTCCATAAAGATGGAATGGCAACTACAGTTCTACAAAAGCTCTAATGCCTTGTAGCTCACTTTTTTAATTTTACTGACGTTCAAAAGAGTCTGTAATGTTCTTATTGAAACAAATGCTTCGAGTTTGAGTTTATGAATATTCAAATTATGACAGGTAATAGGAATATAGCTCGATGATACTTAACACAAAAGTGAGATAATTCTATCAAGTGATGATAATACGACATGCAAATACAAATCGATTCAGAGATTATCAATATTATGGACATTTACGTATTTCTATTCAAACATTCATGTTAAGCAATTATACGATGAAAATTAACAATGCAAATTGGTGAATAAGCTATCATTGGGAAGGTATATATAGGCGGGCAGGGTACCACAAAATAAACAATGTACAAAATAGGAGCTTATTCCCTTTATAAAATAACTCACAAAATTTCAGATTGAAAGATAACATTCTCCCGGGTATCTTGGGAAGTTTAAAAAATATGCACGTTATTATACAGACGGTTTAGAATTATGAAGATACTTTTAGCTAAGCGTGGCAATTTTGGTTTTTCTTTTGTTTTGAAGCGCGGCAAAATAAATGTGGTTAAGTTGTACGAGGCGGGATTTAAATTTAATGGTTTTTAAAAAGAGACTTTTCTAGAGTTTTCATAAGTTTACTCTTTCATTAGTGATGTTTTGAAAAAGATGCACATATTCCATACAACAAATAAATTTAGTAACCATATTTCGGGACTTTGAAAAAGTTTGAACCATTTTATTTGTGACTTAGTTGTTTACAAATGTATATATCGAATTTTACGTTTGCTTAAAAAGTAGAAAGTTTTCAACGTTTCTTTATTCATAAAAACAATTGTCTTTATACGTAAAAACATAGTTTCCATGAGAATTTGTTTTACCTTCCTGTCAAACATATTACGAAAACAATAATAATAAAAAGGAAATAATTTTCAAATGCTCCTAAAGTGTAATATTTTTTCAATTTTTTATCAGAAATCGTAATGTATATTTTAATTATTTATTACGTTACTTCGTTATACACAAGTTCTCGTAAGCTTGGATATCCTGACACAAATATTGCTGCTATTAATCAGATTCCAAGACTATACACTGAAAAGACTGACTCATCAAACAATAATACCTCTCTAGTCCCTCTTCTGATGCTGTGTAGTTATAGCTATGCAGATGTGTGTTACTCTGTATGGAGTGGGGCAGACACCGATGAACAGACGGTTACCAAGAATTCAGTAGGTACATCATTCAGAACCACTCCCTCATATACCTTTTTAAGTGTATTTTTACCTGACTGCGGCGAAGCCCAAAAGGAGGGTTATGTGTTTGACGTGTATGTATGTTTGTATGTAAGTCCGTTTCTTTGTTCCCTCATAACTCCTAAACGGGGGAATGAAAAATTGCGGATTTTGGGGGCCATAACTTTGGGGGTGTTTAAAAAAACACTGTAATCCAGTACCATCGAGTAGAGTATCGAAATGAAGGGGAAGGGGAGGAGATTTATGTTTAAAAGAAAATAAAAGTGACAAATCCTATAAACAAACACAAAAGATAAATCATCTGCGAAGAATTTTACGCGACCAAGGAAAGAACAAACACAAAAGAACTAAAAAGTTGGAAATAAAAAAAAACTAGTTAAAAATTTGAATTGAATACATATTAAATTATGAAATGAAAATAGAATGGACCCCGCCTGCTTCCAAGTTTTGGTAATTTAAAATGTGCTTGTTTTTTGCTTTTCAGTTTTTAGTCGGGTTTTTTAGTTAAATTGTTTCCAGCAAAAAGGTACATGGTCAAAATCTTTGCAATGGCTGATTTCGATGTCTGAACATCACGCCATGTTATTTAGCAAAAGGCTTGAATTCTATTAGAAAAAAAAAATTGGCGACGACGGAACAGAAGTGGGTCAAACCATGTGCCACCTCCTACTCTGCCCTCTTATACCAAGAAAATGCAGTCGAAGTGACTTCCGCGCTACCTTTGATGACGCCGTGGAAGTGGCGAAGTACTGGCCTAACAAAATATAAATACTGCAATCCCCGATACGAAGAAAAATACTTAGATAATATTGGGCAGAACGGACCAAACACCTCTTTTACTCCTTCAGGAAATACGAGCGTCGTCGGTCGTGTACTCGTGTTTCGCGTGCTATGTTAGATTATAGCTAATTTTGAAGCAAAGTTAGGTAGGAATATTTCAAACATATAGGTCAAAAGTTAAACTTCTGATAAGTACCCTAAACAAAACATGGAAGTTAACTATAATACACCAAAAAGGAAATGTCTGCTTTTAGGAGATATTTCCGAATTCCACTACGGGTTGAAAATGTATTTTGAAATGTAGAAATGTATTAACATGTTTTACTATCCATCCGGATTTATCTAAACATGTATGGATTGTTGGTCCTCCATCTGGGCTTTCTCCGGACTTTCCGAAAAAGGTGATTCCTAATTAGTTTAAAAAAAATTAAATTTAAAGCCTAAATTCGCATGTTTAGAACCGTAACAAGCTCGTGTGATGACAATATTATAATAGTATCACTCTAAGCCAAAACAAATGCTTGTTACCTATATAAAATCCTCTGTATACATGGGTAGCTATTAGTTTCATATTCATATGCATTACATGTCGCTTCGGATAAAGCTTAATCCTGAAGGATAAAACGTGACGGCAGGTAAATGCATGTCCGTATCCATACATTTTATATAGGCCACCCCACACTGAGTCCATCTCTATACAGGATGTCTTAAAATTTGAATCATTTAAACCACTGGAGCGTCTCATAATTTAAGAAATGCGTATTGTTTCTGTTTTTATTTTTTCGATAGTTAAATCTTAGTGTAAAATACACTAATAATAAAAAAAATAATAACTTTTTAATATTATATGTACCAAAAATATTTAAAATTGATTTTAATCTACCTACTATGAAAATGCACATGAAATTACATAAATGTAGAAAAACTGTTTCGTAGGTACACAAGTCCCTCACAAATTCAGAATGTACGATGAAATGTTTCAGCGCTTGTAGATCATCATCACAGAATTAATGACAACAGTTTACGCGACCCTTACACGCTGTATGTCCTCGGTCGCTAAATGGGTCATCAGTCTATTTACTTGACAAATAATCATTACAAAAGTTACGCTAACTTGTGGAGGGGACTCACAGAAGGTTCGATTGAATGAGCACTCCCACATATTGGCTCTGAGGAATCAATTAAAGTTTTCATCGAAATTTGGAAACTAATTTTCGGTTTGACAGAGTCAGCCGTTCAACGGTCAGGCCAGGTAACTTCGTGACACCGACCGGCCAAACTGTAGTTTAATTAGTATCGGCACTTTTTAATTGAACCTGTTCGATAGAATTTAGGTTACCACGACAGTTTTGTAATAACCTAACTTTAAGTTTCGTTGCTGTTTCAGACATGTTTCAATTGAAATATTTTGGGAATTGTTTATTGGGAACCTACTTGTATTGTTATGAGTTGTTTTTGGAGATAATATGTTTAACATTTTTCACTTAAATTATCAATACCAGCCTGACATAGACAGTAGCCTGGACAGTAAGTGGCTGTTCTGTATTAAAAAAATAAAAGCCTCTTGCGTATAGAGAAGATATTGATCACAAAGCTTGCCTAAAACAGATTGGTGATCTCATACTTATATTCATTATAATAATTTATTCATATTTTCCAATGAAGATTTTTTTCACAAAAGAAAAAAAATACTTGAAACATCTAATAAACTTTTAATTCACGTTATTGTATTTTTACCCATTTAACCCAAAAGTCACCTGAATATGAGAATTCTGCGAACTCAAACAATTGACCTCTAAACTTGTCAAATTCTAAGAAAGGTGGATAAAGTTCACGAAAATGACACGTGTAGATTCAAGGTTACCTTCAAGTTATAACTGAGGACTGAGGTTAAAACTTTTAAATGCCATGTCTGGGCAGACACTACCATTTGTAAGTCCATGCACCTTTTACAAAATGTTATCTTTTTTCCCATTGAGAATAAGTTTAGTCTGTCAGTTAATAACTGGTGGCACTCCGGATGTCAAAAGTCAATATCTATAACCTACAAATAAAATCATATTGAAACGTAGTCTTTCAAAACCAATCAGATACTTTCAGGTCAAATAAAAATACAAACGCAAAAGTAATTTAACTTTCCACAGCACTGAGAACAACTAACATACTTTATGAAAGATCCTGAAACGAACTGTAACACTGTATTTACTACTCAATTTCATTTTACCCGAATATTTGTCGCGAGTCTGCGAACTTATATTTCGATTTATTGAATTGAAAAGCGCGAACTGATTCTCGTTATCACAGAACATAGCAAAGATAAAAGTGCTCCCGTGAACTCTGAAATACAGCACTAAATTAACTTTTCAATAGCAGGTCAAGCTTGTCTCGTATTTCGGTTTGTTTCGTTTCAATTAAAATTGCGCAGTAGTTCGTTGAGGCTAACAAATAATTATGAACTTGTTCGTTTGCTACAATGAGAAAACTTTGTCTCTTCCAACTTCAAAATTATTTGTCACGCTTTATTATTAACGTGAGACAATGTTCCGGAAAATTTAAAATGTCTGATGGAAAATTAACCTTTTTCCTGAAAGCGTCAAAACAATTTCGTTGCAAAAATTATATCGTTTCGCAAAAATGACTAACAGCTACTGCTGCTTATTTAGTGGAAAATTCGCACAAAAGTTAAAATGTTTGAATTGCCGTTCTTTTTGCTTACTTTGAAGTTCGTTTTTTAATATAAGTAAAAGAAATTCTTTTTTTCGGAATCCTATATTTTCGTTTGTTCAAATTATTTTGAGATTTATTCTCAAAAGTTTTCTTTGAATAAAAGCTTCGACACGACTAAATCTTATTTTTCTGAGTAAAGATATTTAATACTTTTTTATCAACTGCGAGAAACTATCAAGTCTTCGTCCTAATATCGAATATTGTTTATCGCAACGTCAATTGAGGGAACAACATTTGATATAGGACAGGGATAACTCAAATAGTGGACAAAGCCCAAATAGATTGACAAACTAAAGTTCATTGATTCGTCAAACGTCAAGAAGATACAGAACATTGATAGTGGAACGGAACTCTATAGAAATCATACAGAAAGAGACTAGGAGATACGAGTAGTGCGAGAAGAGATGTAGGGTAGAGGTACCCTATTGTTAGGCACAACGGTCGCCACTCACGGAAACACTTGTCACTGTCGCAAGGCAGCCTGTTCTGATAAATGTGTATTATACCTTACACCTTACTGCTCTAGATATTACGATGCTTTTGTGAGTCGACAGCTGATAGACGTGGCCATCTTTATGGTCGGAGCTCGGGTTTCCTAACTAACTTTAAAATGAGAATGTGTTATCGACATGTCTGTGAGATCCTGTGGTGTATTCTGTCATAGTTCAGTGACGAAGGTTTCAGGCGTTTGCTTGTGATGTCGGCTTTTGTACCTCGTGTGTACTGATATTAAGTTTGTAAAGGTACACCTTGATAGTAACTTTTTGCATAATGGTTTTGCTGTTTTGGATTTAGATGTAATTTTGAAAAAATATTTGTACATTTTAAAGCACAAAAAGTAAGTCAATAGAAATTGTTCCTGTATATATTATATTGAGAAGTCTTACGGGCGTTTTGTCCGCCAAAAAAGGGTGATTTTTGGGACATCAGAATCTCTCGATTAAATACAAAATGTTATTAAAATGAGTAATTTTAAGAATAAAAACATAAACGTCTGGTCACGACAGCAAAAAGAAGACTAAAAATATTTGTTAAATTTCAGATAAGGGATTTGTTTATGAGAGAATTCCGCTGAAGTTTATAAAATGGTTTCAGTCTCTAAGCAAATAGAAAAAAATATCTTCGACAGTCCAATTTTTATCTTATCGATGTGTTTTTTACAGAAGTGTACTACTAGTACGGCTAAGTGCGCTCGAATGACGTAGACAGGCGCTGGTAAAAAAATTACAATTTATAATAACATTATTTTCAAAATAGCGGTCATAGTTGGCACAAATACAAACAAGTATTTTATGCGACAAAATCCTCTTAAGTGTCACATTTTTGAGATATAATACGAGTACTGTCAAAGTTACAATCGCTGCAATAAGCACAACTTTGATTGCTTATATTTCGGAAACGCAACATTGTAGAAGATTTACTCGAAAACATTTTGTTTTGTGTTGATTCCAGCTATTGATTGACATAAGTTTTAACGCATAAAACTTATGCCAATCAGACATAAGTTTATGCGGGGCGAATAAAAATCAAAGTAATGATGGTACTATCAGTGAATAGTTTCTAACTTTTATTATCTCGGAAACGTGACAGTTTAGAAGACATTGTCTCATTCAAAACTGGTTTGTATTGATCAGCTACGGATTAATATGGGTTTTATGCGTGGCTGCTAATATATAGTTTTTTTATTATAATAAAAAATGGTATAAAAAAAATCGCTCCCTCTGTTTATACGCATAGATCTTTGAAACTACGCAACGGATTTTAATAAAGTTTCCAGTAAAAGATTGAGCGTGAGTAAGTCGCTAGACTGAAAATAAAATAATAAAATGGCGGAAATCTGACAGGTCCTTATGTTATTTTTTTAACTATGAAGGTTGCGTTAATTCAGATTTCTGCCACACGCCTCAAGATACAACTATAATTTGAGTAAAGTACAAAGCATCGCCAGTTCTGTAAATAATACGGCGAAGCTTAGATCTATTGAGTTTCTAGTAAAGGTATACATTACGAATGCCCCAGTGATCCTCCCGGGACGCTATGGGGAGGCCCATTCTTATTTCTTAGTGGACCGCAAAGCAATATACATGATGTTCTTTAACCTCGTGTAATTTGTTACAGTCACATGAGGAAAATGTGTTATTTATTGTGGTGTTAATGGACTGCTAGTAATACACTTTATTTGAAAAAGACGATAAAAAATACGAAGTGAAAACCTTTGTGTAGACGACGGACAAAATTAATATGGACTACCTCGTTGGTGGAGTAGTCGCAAGCGCAACCGCTGTGCGTGAGGTCTTTTTTTTTGGCGGCTGGAAAATCATCAAATAACCCCTTCCGCACTTGGGCAGAGCGAAAGGGAGTGTCAGACTTTTACTGACTAAAAACCACTCATGTTCCATTTGAGCCCTATATGTCGAGGCCGCGGTATCTTGTGAACAACCTGCAGCCAAAAACAACCCGCAGCCATGAGACACGTGCGAGAGGTCTTTTTTTTTTTGGCGGCTGGAAAATCATCAAATAACCCCTCCCGCTCTTGGGCAGAGCGAAAGGGAGTGTCAATATCTACTGACTAAAAACCACCCATGTTCCTTCTGAGCCCTACATGTGGCCGCGGGTTGTACACTAGTTATCGCGGCCTCGACATATAGGGCTAAGAAGGAACATGGGTGGTTTTTAGTCAGTAGAAGTCTGACACTCCCTTTCGCTCTGCCCAAGAGCGGGAGGGGTTATTCGATGATTTTTCACCCGCCAAAGAAAAAAAGAAAATAAAAAGCCCTACATGTCGAAGCCGCGGTAACTTGTGAACAACCCGCAGCCATGAGCCACGTGCGTGAGGTCTTGGGTCGATTCTCGGGTCGGGAAAGGTTTTATGGGTTTTTTATCAGGATTGTTTCACTAACATCTACGGAGTCTGGATTTGCGCCTGGCTGATGGCAATAGGCTCGTCCTCTAGTACATGTAACTTAAACATGATTAGCGAAATGTACGTGTTCTAATTGGTAACCTATCGAGTATTACACGGGTGATATTATGTGATTTTAAGATGTTTTTTTTTTTTTTTTGACATCCCGAAGCCTTATAACTAAGTAACTAAGTGCCTGGTGGATAGCAATATACCTGCCGTTTGTAAGATAATGATAGAGGCCTTTTCTATAAGTGCTTTCACTCCTGATTAATCCTTCAGAGACAGCAGATGTTATAGTATTAATTAAGTAATTTTGTAAGTTTGAATATTAAATTAGGTACCTATGCACATAGTAACCCTACGCTACACTACTCAGCCTACAAACAGATTGAAAAATACCAAAATGTTCTTTGGGTTTCAAGTTACCTTTGTCGCCTTTCATTAAAAACGCCTCGCCAGCATATACTTTTACAAAGAAAAAAACTTGCTTACGCATTTTCTGCTTGAAAAGTTCCTATAACTTGCATATTAACTAGTTTATATTAATATGTGTGCCGGTGTTTGTGGCTTGTCACGAGTCATAATCCCAATATTAAACGCATTTCAGATGAATAAATGTGCCGAAAGACCAGATAATCATACTACAATAGATCACAGAGTTAACAACAAATTGTTCACCAGCTATGCTCTCATAAGCACCAAATTAGTTAGTTATGCAAATTCTTTGAGCTCAGCATATTATTACCCATCCTTTTAGGGTCTGATAAATAAACATGAACCCGATTGAACCCACGGGAAACCAATTTGATCTGATATCCACTAAATGCTAATTTAATTTTGAAGATCTACGGAGCAGAAACATGAAATTTTCTGTGAATTTCCCTCTCTTTTATTTTATAAACTCAAGAGCTGTCGATTTGCCCTTATATTTTAAGTTATAGGTAAATTGTCTCACTTACGCAAATTCTGTTATTTGAATATTTGAATTCGTGAAGAGTTTTTTTTTAATTTTAATATTGATATTGTTTCCGAAAACAATAAGGTTAATATTTTATTTATGCGAGTATTTATAAATCATCAATAAATATATTATTTATTGTAGAAATTAATTATTGGAAATTGACTTGGATCTACTAAATAACGTTGGTATAATAGGTAGGTTGATTTTTGAACTTCAAAGGCGCTCATTCTTCTTAAAGTAACGTTGATAATTATTCTGTAAAATTGCTAGGTCGTTAATTGAGAAACTAATTATTTGACATATTGACTTATGAAATCAATCCTATTGTTTTGATTTAGCTACCTACCTCACGCTAGGTATCTTAGCCATACCATGACAATGAAGTTAATAAATTCTACCAAATGTATGAGCCTCTTTATATGGCACTGTTATGAACGGCATGAAAGAGTAAAGAGTTGGGATCACGTGTCTACCTCCCCTCTTTTTTTTTTTTGGCGCGTGGAAAATCATCGAAAAACCCGTCCCGCTCTTGGGCAGAGCGAAAGAGAGTGTCAGACTTCTACTGACTAAAAAACCACCCATGTTCCTTCTTAGCCCTCTATGTCGAGGCCGCGATAACTAGTGTACAACCCGCGGCCGTCTACCTCCCACCTTAAGCCGGCTTTTGACTAAGGGATGTAAAATACAGTGTGTTACGTTAAACGAGGGACATATTGAAGAAGGGTATTCAGAATTCGATTCTCGTCCCAATTACGTAAAAAAACTATAACCTTAATTTGTGACGTAATTGTGCCATGGCCCTGCACGCTCTCCAGGATGAAGGATCTCACTTTATTAGACGTTTCTTCTTCGCCACTGTCCTTTGCCAGTTTTTAAATATGAAAGGAAAATAGATTATACTTAAAAGTCATTGATTTGCGCACATTTTCTGTGATAAGCACAAGGGTGCGAAACTTTTGCGAAATGTTTATTATGATTCTCTCTGTTATTTATCACTGGTTTTTTTATTTATATTATTATTACTATCATGTAAGCATGCTCTATTGCGGGTTTCATTATGTCCCTCGTTCAAACTAACGTCCAGTACGCAACTACAAAACAAATAATTTTCTTGCAAATTCAAATTAAATTCAAATTCAAATTCAAACTTTTAATGCTCAACACAGTACATAATCATACATTTCAAGATCAAAAGTGAATGCGCAGTCCACTGTGTTGCACCAATACAGGCATGCAAAATTAAGTATCATTAAAAATTATACCATGAGCTAAATTACAATTAATACCAAAAATTCATAAAAACATTATTAATACTCTCTCTCTAATGTCATAGATTCAAATCAATAAGTTATGCGTTGTCATAAATTCAAATTAATAAGTAGGTAAGCAATGTCAGAGTATCATAATGTCATAATAAATAAGTAATGTCTAATACAGTCAACAATAATTTTAATAAAATAAATCGGACTCAAGTATCCACCATCGTTCTATGTATTATTATTATTATACACACAATTTTTATCAGACAGGTATTCATCAATTGTATAGTATGTCTTACTTATCAGTAGATTATTTAGTTGCTTCTTAAATACATCGATATCTTTAACACTTAACAAAGAATTAGGTAATTTATTATAAATATGAGGTGCCATTCCCAGGAAATTTTTACGAAATACTGCTTTTTTGTGTTGCCCATATTAAGTAAGTTTTTTTTTTAATTGGTCCTGCGCTTGATTTCTGTAACACTTGAAAGTGTCATAGAAATAAAGGACTTGTCTGCTACGAACCTATTAAATTGTATCAACGATAATTTATTCACACAAAATACACCTACCATCATATTTCCTTCCTACAAAATATCACCTACATCACGCCTACATCTGACACAGGTACCAACATGACAGATCTACTACAGGAACCACTCCATCAAGAAACACTTCGGAACACTCTCCTGGGACTCACAGACAAACAACATTTATTTATGCAGAACAATCTAACAGCGCTCCCTCAAATAACTTTGGAAATAATTAACGCTCTCTTATTGGTTGTTCCTAGTCTACGGTACCCATAACCCTTGATATACAAAAATCAACCTTATCGTTATGCAATAGTGATGAAGAGGTAATATGGCTTGAAGAAACAGTTTACGTAATTTGTTTCGTCACCACCAAAGCTCTCAAATGGTGAAAAATACATACAAACATACATACAGGTACCATATTCTAGCTTTGTACAATATTCTGACAAATACATGCATTCTTATTCTTCACTTTTGTAACACCAAACAACTTAATAACAACATTTTAACGCCAATTTATATTATGTCAATTTGAACTTAACCGCAAAACTAAATTTGGTTTTATACTATGTTAATGAAAAACTAAGTAACTGCTGCAGTTTCAAATAAATTTTCTTTATAAGTTTTTTTTACGATCTATCAAACCAATTTGTTTCAGTATTTTCCTCTTAGTGTAGAAGTTAGAGGGGACATACACAATGTTAACGACTTTTGACGTAATATCTCATCAACCATTGTCGACAATGGGCGTCTGCTCTTGCTATGACATAAAAGTCCTGTCAACTTCAACCTGTAGCCCTAAATGATTCATTGATGAATTACCGTTACAATACTGATGCGATGCACTTATGTAATGAATTTATTATGACATCTGAAATTCAGTTTGTGTATTGAATTTATAATACGAGTATTAAGCTGTTTAGGCAATTACGCACTAGCTCACTACTATTACTAATTTAGTCTGTTAATATTGGTAGATCAATTTTAAAGGTTGTTAAGGTTAAAATTATTTCATAATGTTGGCGTCGGCTTCCAGGGCATTCAGATGCAGCGAAGTAACAGTAATTTACATGGATCGACAGCCTATCGGACCTCCACAGTCAAGTTACTGTGTAGCACGCTGAATTACCTCTTAAATTTATATTTATGTACAAACATAGAACACATGGGTATAAATCAATCCACCAAAAACTAATTTAGATTAGATAGAGGTACATAAAACACAAAATTTTAAGTGTCAAAAACCTAAGTTACGTCCAAGAAAGCAAAGAAAATTCCCTTTTCATTCACAAGTAAAAACAGAACCTTTATAAAAGTCGTATAATAAACAACAGATAAAAATTGTAAAGTATCGCATAAAGTGGGGACAACGACGGTAATGGGAAGGGCAGTGATGGAAATCGCCACAGACTTGCCCGGCACTGAATTGCCGCCATAATAGACACAATCTTCAGCCATCTTCCAGCTATGGACGTTCAATCGAGCTATCCATCGGCCCCAGTTTATATTCAATATCCTAATAAAATAAAGAATTCTGCAGACGGAATAAAGTTAATAAAGAGTAGATAATTTTACAACCTTTGTCTGGAATTCAGTACTTTCCTATTATCTTTACATTGTTTTGCTTCATTGTACAACATAACATCTGACTGTAATCCCTGATGGGCAAGACAGAGGTGTACCCATTAGCACGTCCACAGTTCACCAGATAAGTGTAAGTCATGTAATATGAGGTGAGCCCATTGCAGTCAACCTATCACTAATCCAGTCTCAGAAAAAATACTGTTGGAAAAACCCAAATAACAATTTATCCGACCGCAACACGAATGCAAGACCGTATACCGTAGTACGTCCCAGTAATTATTCATAATCCATACATTTTGAACATTGAACAGACTAAGAGTCCATTAGAGTACATTATTTAATAAAAAAGTAATCAACTAGCTATGCATCAACTGTTACCCAAACTTTGTTAGGCCAGTGTGATTACATTACTACAGCTTTACATCACGAAATATTAAATATTTCATCTCCTAAACAAAACAGATAATAACTTGATTTCTGCTGGGGCAAGTATACAAACAAACCACGGGCCGAATTATCCAAGTTATTCCTTAATAAAACAATAAGCTTCATGACTTTTTCTCCAATAAAGAAATGCTTTGAATTAAAGGAATGTGCGACGTTCTCCGCAGGGAGAGAGAATATTTATTCCTGTAGCGTACTCGTAACTGAGGACTTGCAATTATTGGACAAATGTTTACCAAACCGAGTGGCCCCTTGCTCTGTGCTCCGTACATGTGCCAAGTGCTTCCCCATTATAGAAAAGTACTACTTGCTTTCTCACAAACTCACTGCGGGCACAATGAGCCAATAAAGTGAGACTTTATAGTTAATAGTTGCCTAAACGTTTCTGATAGAGCGCTCTTTGATTTCATCATACTTATGGTCTGTGTTCTATACAATTTAAAGACTCAAAACAACATCGCACATACTTGTAAATAAAGCATTTCAATCATTGTATTTGAGAAAGAACTCGTGCGAATAAAACAAACATAAGAAACAAAGCTCACAAAACATAATAGTTCACAAATAAATGTCGACATTCACAAGCTTCAAATATGAATTTTTTTGCCACATTCTTGGCGCAAAACCTCTGAAAAAGCTCTCTTGTGAGCATATAAATCTCGACGTGGAAGATAATCGGGTTGGCGGAACTGATTCGCTCACAAATTGAATAAGAGGCACGGAATATACCCCCGCGAGAGTGGGTGCGGGGTGCGGGGTGCAGGATGCGGGGTGCGGGGGACGAGGGCGATATCCCGACTAAACTGTAAAACATTTCACTTACAAGCTATTGCTCTATACTAATGAAATGTTAAAGTTTGCTCGAACTAGTATTACGTCAAAATTGTTCTCGACTGGATTATTGAGACGCATGGATTTGAATTGTAAGTGTTTTAACGGGGCTTATTGGATGTGCAGTAAACGTGTGACTTTAGGGGTTATAATATCCGAAATTTATTTAATTCTCTTGTGTATTCAATGGGTTCCATCTGTTAGAGACAATTAAGTTACTTTAAAAACACTAGGGCACTGATTTCTCCTTCTTTTTTATCGTGTGGTTAGTGCTGGTTAGGCTTTACATGGTTTCGATAAAATATCTCTCAGGCAAGCTGGTTTCTTCACGATGTTTTACTTTACCAAGTGATAAATTTATTATACAATACGCACATGAATCCAAGTCAGAATTGGGTTCTTGGTTCAAACTTAAGACTTGATAGTCCGACGGTCACACCACTAGGCCGTCTCTGCGTATTTTCTTTTCTAAGGTGACATAAAATCCTTCATAGAATTTTCCAAAAAAACATGCCTTTATCATAGAAATTTTATGAACACTCAAAACAAAAAACGTGTGAACATTTAATAAGATCAGTAAGTTCTTTCAATGTCTCCAGAGCTTCCCGGGAAAGTATTTCATTACTTTTATGTAATTTAGCGGAAAATCAAATCTTCCAATGAGATTATCCCGACGTCCGTAGTCGGGGACGCTTCGATGAGTTCACGCCTTGCTGTGCTGCCATTTTATTACTGTACAGAAATATAGAAGATATAATAAATAAAATCTTATCTTATCTATAATAAATAAAATCTTCTAATAAAAGAGCAGCGGTGGCCCAGTGGTGGCGGCCCCGACTTACGAACAGTCGGTCGTGGGTTCGAATCCAGGCAGGCACATTACTTTGTGTAATTTATTTCATCACCGCTGCTCTCAAAACGGTGAAGGAAAACATCGTGAGGAAACCGGCATGTCTTAGAACCAAAAAAAAAAAATCGAAGACATGTGACATCTACCAATCCGCACTGGGCCCGCGTGGTAGATTATAGCCCATTCCCTCTCAAAGAGAGGAGGCCTGTATCCCAGCAGTGGGAACATTTATAGGCTGTTGATGAATAAATAAAATACGTTCGCGTGTAAAATGTATGCAATTGATACTTTGGGAGAAAATCGCATTTCACTTTCCCTCTGTCACCTATACACAAGATAACATACCAAACGAATTGAGTACCTCCTCTTTTTTGAAGTCGGTTAAAAATATACGACTTGTTCGTTATCTTGCGGTTAGTGAGTGTTTAACCCGAAGTCAGAATTTTTATGTCACCCATGTGTCTCTGACATGGCTTGAGGAGCTCGTGGCTTAATAATAACTGCCACTCGGGGTCGATCATCAGGTTAAGCTGCGCTTGCCTAGGTTGGTCTGTGGAAGGGTGACCGCCCATTACATACCGAGTTTCGTCCGTGCCTCGGAAAGCACGTTAAGCTGTTGGTCCCGGCTGCCATATATAGATCTTTGGCAGTCGTTACAAGTAGTAAGTAACCTGAAAGTCTGTCAACCTTAACCAGTCTTATCAAAGGGTATCGTATTACTCAGTATTAACTGGATTGTGGAGGTCAGATAGGTAGTCGCTCTATGTAAAATACTGGTATTCAGCTGCATCCTGTAAGACTGGAAGCCGACCCCAACATAATTGGGAAAAGGCTAGGCAGATGGTGTGCCTCTGACATGGCTTGACATGCCGTCGAGAATTAATATCTCTCAGGTAACCAGCAGGGCTATTGCGTATCTTTTAAATCACAGTGGCTATCATATTGTCTATGGATTAACTGTCAAATTGGTTATGGTTTAGTACAAAATGGAACCATTTGACAGTAATTGAAAGGCACTATAGGTTAGCAACTGTTATTTAAAAGATACGCAATAGCCCTGCTGGTCTCCTCATGATGTTTTCCTTTATTGGGTAAAGGAAAACATCATGAGGAGACCATCTAGTGTTAATGAGAGGTGAGTTGTCTTTGGTTTGAATGAAAGAAACAAAGAAAAGTATTTATTGGCCTCACACAGGACAAGAAACTCATAATAAAAATTGTCATAAAAAAGAAAACGTGAGAAACACTTAAAAATAATACAGAATTAAAATAACGTACGAGGCCATAGGCCATCTATCTGTTCAATATGGAACTGAGCCGATTATGACGGTTCCTTCTTAAATCTTCTTTAAATAATATATATTTCTTCTGTAGGTATGTGTGTCTGTCACTGAACTCCTCCTAAACGGCTGGACCGATTTTGATTATTTTTTTTGTGTGTGTTCTAGTGGATTCGAGAATGGTTTGGATTCACAATTGGACCCGGTAGGTGGCGTTGCTGTCCGGGCAGGACGACGTCTGCCACAAATATATTCATATATTTAAATATATTTTTATTTGGAGTGTGTCAATACCAAAGTCGCATACGAACAACTTAATCCCTCTTAAAAGACCAGGGCCTGCAGTCTGTACAAAGATAGCGATCGCTTTACGACAAAATTCGGTCGCAAAGCTATAACGATGCGTATTTAAGGTGGACGTGAGCCGGACGCGACCCGCCGGTATTAGCTACCAACTTAAATCCGCATCGTTATAGCTTTGCGACCGAATTTTGTCGTAAAGCGATCGCTATCTTTGTACAGACTGCAGGCCCAGCTCTAAAACCCAAACAAAAACTTTAAACTACGAATATAAACTTAATCGGTGCAGATTAACCAAAAAGGAGTCAAAGGCAGGAAAGAAATGGCGGGATTTCTAAACTTCTCGCCAATAGAAATTTCATTACTTCATTCCGATTTTCGCGCGTCTTTGACTTTTCTCGCCAACAAAAAGGCTAGCGGACCGCCAGTGGTGGCTTTGATGGAATTAATTGAAGTTTTCCCGCGAAAATACCTAACTAATTAGCGGTAGTTTGGCTACGGACGGCCGCCGGTTGCTCTACGCAGGTAACTATGCAACTCCGTCTACGAATTTCGGTTTTTCGCTCTCGGTTTTCCGGAATCGGGAGCAATAAATGTTTTGGTTTAGATAAAACTCGGGATTTTAAAAACAATCCGGATTTTGAATTTGTTTTACGGATTTTCGGAACTACTGCAAAATATTATTACAAAATAATTGCAATTAACTGTTTTGATTTTACTAAGGGTATTATTAAAGTCATCATAAATATCTGTAACCAATAATTCAACAAACGAATGCCGACTGTCTGTGGTAAACCGAATCATTGAAAGTTAATCAGTGATATCCATATTTTACAGCTACGAAATTCAAACGTTCCATTAAATAAATAGAAACAATAAACCATTACGACGTGTAATTAAAAACCAGGTAAACCACGTCTGGTTTAAACATGATCCAATTTTATTTAAAATCTTTTATAAGCGATTGTCTATCGATCGGCCTCGTTGGTGTTGTGGCTGTAAGCGCTACACCTAAGCATGAGGAAGAACAAAGTGTTATTGGGTTTTTCCAAACAGGAGTTACTAAGTAGTAGCTCCGATTTGTCAATAGGTTTGTTTCCATTTATAACATCATCTGCCTAGCCTTTTCGAAACTATGTTGGGGTCGGCTTCCAGTCTAACCTTTAAATGGTGTGACTGCCCATCTGACCTCTACAAGTCAGTTAGTACTGGGTAATACAATATTCCTTTGGTAAGACTGGTTGTCAGATGGTTGGTTGCCCAAATTACATGAGACTCAAAAATAACAGGCTTGTGTACTACAAATTGGACAGATTATGTTACGGTTAGTTAAAATCGTTTATATACCCATATTTTTCCAAAATATGTTTAGTATCCTATCGATTTAATAAATTCAATTACATTAAAGGAGCAGGGCAGTAAATTCCTCACATTATGCGGGTATAAAAAGTTCAGAGAAAAGGTTCTGCTCATAAATATTTTAGAAGCTACTAAAGCACTGGTTCTATAGACCGCTAAATATGTTACTAGTGGTTTGTTTCCGCATTTATTTTAAACTCAAAATTGTAATTGTGGTTATCAAACTTATTTAAACAAATATACACATACACAACACACATATACATTTCAAGTGACTGTTTTCAATACACAACAGTTTTTTTATTCAAAAGTTTTAGCAAAAGCTGTCAAAGAGTCAATGGCATTCAAGTTTCTAAAGATTCCGTAGTACTGTAACAAACATTGGTTTAAAAACATTTTATCACCTATGACATAAAAGTGTTTTAAAATTTCATTCAAACGAGCTTTGACACTTTGTTTAAAGACCAAAAAACTCCTGAATGCAACTTCATTTAGTTCGAAGTATAGCCAGTGCAATGTAGCTACTGCTTTGCAGGCGTTGAAATGCATATTCTTTTGAGGAATGTAATGTCACACTCCGACGCATGGACTTCAAACGAACCTTTTGAATAGCAACATAGCTTAAAAATATGACGAATATTTTGCTCACTATTATTTACAAATTTTGAAAGAAACATCATGAAAGAAAGCGGTTTCAATCACCATGAAATCTAGCGGTTGTGTTTAAAAACCTAGGGGTCTGGAATGATAATATAATAATAATGTTAATAGAGTAAAAATCCTAAAAATCCCCATTTCTAGTTTTTTTTTCTGTATTTAGACATTGTTATTAAAAATATAATTGGCACTTAGTTTGACGAATTGAAACATAATTTTATATTAGACCCCTGTTTTAAACGTTATTTTATCTGTCATCTTCAAACTATTGAGAGAAACAGATCGATTTCATAAATAGGTACCGCTGACAAAATAATTAATGTGCTTTTCGTCATTTGTGGTTCTTATTAATAAAATGTTGTGGCGGATAAATCTGCATATTGTTCCGATATCGACACAGTTTTTTCCAACTTCCCTTTATAGTTTTACAAACTCGTGTGCATTATCGAGAAAGTACTGAAGATTAATGAAACATGGTGCTGATTATAAATTGTGGTCCCCGAGGAAATCTTGCTTAAGTTCCCGCCAACAATGGTCACATAAAATATTTCTACTAATATTCTCATTTATATGAACGTTCTCGGGAAGTTTTACTATTCAATATCGCGCGTAACCGTATACATATATAGGCTATTCTTTAATATATGGCGGTATTGCCTTTCAAGCATAGTGCTTTCATATTAAAAGCATAATTTCATAGTTGATGGTAGAAGGAACGATAACATCGGCAATAACCCTCCTTTTGGGCTTCGCCGCAGTCGGGTAAATAGCTTTGTGGTGGATATCTGGTGGCTGTGGCTGTCCATTCTTCTAAGGAAATATATCTGGATTCTATGACAGTGTTTAAATTCAATCCAATCACGTTAAAACCTGTGTTTGTTTTGTCTTTGTCTTTGCACACAATTATACACTACAGCACTATACAGTATGTTAGTTTGAACGAGGGACATATTGAAACCGGCTATAGGGCATGCTTACATGATAGGTACAACAGACAGAACCATACCAAATAGTTCGGAAAAGTCTCACAATCCTTGCGTTTATCACAGAAAATGTGCGCGGATCAATTTTTTTTTTGGTATTATCCATTTTCCCTCCTTATTTTAAAACTGTCGTAGAAGCCATTATGAAAAAGCCATGAAACAATTACGTCACAAATGAAGGTTATAGGTTTTTTATATATTTAGGACGAGAATCGAATACTGAATGCGTTCCTTCAATATGACCCTCATCTAACTCAACACTCTGTATATGAGAAGAGGAAGGCCAAATAAATTATGAATGGGTTGTGTGAAGGAAGCCACCTCCTTTCTGGCCAAGAAAGGAGGTGGCTGCTGAGATGACAAGTAATTAAGAAGTGTGGAAGAAGATAACATGTATGCTGCACCAACCCCAAATCAATTGGCATAAGAACAGGAGCATGATGACTCTACAAGTATCTTCATAATTATGAAGATCAATGTTTTTATTGTTTCTTCATTATTCCAATAAAGTAAAGCCTTCGGACACTTTCTCTTTCTTAATTACCGCTTCCAAAACATAAACTCGACTAAAAGCTAAATATCAAGAACTGACCAATTTCCTCGCACAATAGGGGATCGGACTAAGTCAAAAAACAATGATTCTAATTAGTCCGTCAGTTAGATTATCGAAAAATATTGGATACGTGTTTTTTGTTTTATCAAATTAATCAAAAATGACGAAGATAAGATGTGGTTGTGACGTCATTTGTAGGTAAAAAATGTACTATCACATGACGTTTTCGAAGAGTTCACGAGTTTTCGAAGCACTGTATTGACGTCATTTTTTGTTTATGTGAAAAAAGAAAAAATACGTCTCCAATATTTTTTGGAAATCTATCTGACGGACTAATTAGTTTTTTTTGTCCGATCCCCTATTCTTTTCTTTCCGTCTGATTAATCAGTAATAAAGCAGAAATTTTGAACACTTTCACTTTAAGACTACAACAAAAGTAATTTTACAGCAACTTGAGATACATTGTCTAGTAAAACAAAGATGGCTGCCTCGTTATTTCGGAGGGTTAATCATCTTTATCGAGTAGGCACTAAAGTAAAGGGGAAAGTGATTTAGGTACTTTAATATCTTCTTTAGCTCACAAATTTTGAAGTTTTGCCTCTAGTTTGTAATTAGGCATTTTCTTGGGAAGATGGCCAGAAGTGTCGCATTAAATATTACCTAACATGAAGTTAAAAAATAAACTTCGATTGAAAGCGTTGGTGCTCCTAGAAAAAAGGGCATGCGAAATTCCGTTAAATTGAAATCAAGTATTTCGTTCTAAGCATTCCAGGAGTTAAATCCTTTAATAGTAGAATTATATGAATCGATTAGGGCACCTATTGTAAGTAGTACTTAATTGAAAACTTCCGATTTTCAGGAAAGGTTTTTTTTATTTATTTATTTTTTTAAATAAATTTATAATGCTAGAGTAGAACAAGGTTAACTTATTCTTATCTTTACAAGCTACAATAAAAAACAGACCATTCAAAAAAAAAAAAAGTTTCTATGATTTTTTGATTTTTTTTATTTTAACAGCACAAACAACAATGATTTAAACCGATTTCCCTGATTAAGATTTGTAAACATAGTGAAGTCAATGCGCGCATTATCATCAAAAGTACATCAGTCATGTATTTAAATATTACCGAGCCCGTATAACTTTCAACAACGTGTAAATTTCAATTACATCGTTATTTTTACGCCAATTAACTCCGATGCGGTGTATTTGTAGTGCGGGATTGAGTTAAAATTTTCATTCATAATGTTAGTTCAAAAAGATTTTTTTTATTAGCATAATATAACATCACGCCTGTAATTGCTGAGGGGTTAGGCAGTGGTGTATTAATAGTACAGCAACACAATATTACCATATATATTTAAGTCGCATGTAATAGAGGGTAGTCTATTGCCAGATTGCCATGGGGTCTAAGAAATTCCTGATGAAAAACTCAATAACATGTTTATACATTATAATATTATGTATATATTCATATTATAAGTGTGCTTTTTTATATGTGTATATTTTTGTATGTATGTTTATTTTATATCGATATATTTTTTTTTGTCTCTTAATTCTAGTTTCTGTTTTTTTTTTCTACACACTGTGTCTATATTTCTAATCCAACTCTCCTCTCGCAGGTCTGCTGGAAGAAATTTCTTTAGAAATAAGCAGTACCTTTGTGCTCTTCTATTTTTTATATATTTTCCTTTTTTTGTATTTTGTGTGTACATAAATAAATAAATAAATAAATAAATAAATAAATAAATAAATAAATAAATAAATAAATAAATAAATAAATAAATAAATAAATAAATAAATAAATAAATAAATAAATAAATAAATAAATAAATAAATAAATAAATAAATAAATAAATAAATAAATAAATAAATAAATAAATAAATAAATAAATAAATAAATAAATAAATAAATAAATAAAATAAATAACACTTTGAACAACCCGGGAATCGTACTCAAAAAAAAAAGAAAAAAAAAGGAGGATTCTCAGCAGACGCGCTTGAGACCACTAGCCTAACGGGGCAGTTTTTTTTAATACTCATTCTTTAAACATTTTTTACTTTAAAAGTCAGACGCTCCAACGTTTTTGTTTGCATTTAATGAAAAATTATTAAGTTTATGAAAGTGAATGCATGAGGTGTTTTACAGAGTAATGAATTTTGGATAAAAATCTCCGTAGCCCGGTGGATTTACAGGGATTTATGTGTAAGCTAGGTACTTATTTTATGTAATATAAAAAAAAATGTGGTTGTAATAATAAGTATATTTATATAACGACTGTTGTTTATAAGAAGGTAATGTAAAGGTAGGTGTCTTATTTTTTGTACTTCGTAATTGGCGTATTGTTCGATATAATAATTTTAGGTTAATGTTCTGTCAGCTGTGAAGGTACCTTTCATAAAATAAATATTAATAAGCACTACAAAAAACCCCGTAAAATACGATTACTCTTAATCTAAACCTAATTAACTTCGTCAAAACTTTCCAAAAACAAATATCACGCAGCTGTTTATCTTCTAACATGATTAAAAAAGTAACTTGTCACCATTTTCCCGTAATATCAAGCTAAAATAATAAATGCTTGCTCAGAGGGCGCTTAAGCTGTTTTAGCGGTAAACTTACACGAGGTAAAGTGGGTTTTAGTGTCGCACTGTGCATCCTTGCGTAAGTTTGACCGTAGCCTAACTTTGTACTTGTGCTTTATACACTGGCGGCGCTTGAGTATCGTGTTGTCATTATATGCTTAACTTTGAGGGGTTTGGCACAGTTTCATGGAAATATAATACAAAAGTTTTATACGTTTAAGAATGGCTTAAAATACGCATGTTTGATTTTGATGAACTGATGATGAGGCGCAAATAACTTAAGTAGATTAAGATTTATCAAGCTTAGTAAGCTCAAGCAACCCATCCACTGCCCAATACTTTGAGGACTACAGGCGTGATGTAATGTTACTTATGTGAATAGTAAGCTTCATCAACAAACAATTAGTTACCACAAATAAACTTCACTAACCGTGCTCAATACTAAATAGATTAAAAAAATAAATAAAAAAAAGTAAAAAAAAGAAAGAAAAAGAAGAAGAGAGAAGATTAAAAATAAGTTGAATATTTGAATCACAATTTATAGCAAAAATTTCAGTTTGATGTACCTATTCACTACTTCCAGAAAAAAAAACCAATTGAAAAAAAAACATACCTACCGCTTATCACCACGGAAACAAACAACTAGACTAAGCTCACATACAAACACTAGTTTAACACCCAAACCCGACTAATTGAGCTAGAATTACACACCCCGTAATATTCACGTTTCACCCCCCACCCGCTGTAAAAGTGGGGTAATTAGGGGAATTAATAACTCCTGGTGTATTTGGTAATTGTTCCCTCCGTGTCTAATGAAATAAGAGCTTTGTACTGAGCTTCCGACTGCGGGGAACGAATTTATGAAGTAATTTCATGAATATTATAGTGTGATTGTGCAATCAGAATTATATTAACGTTATTTCACTGTGGGTAAGCAATTACCTACTAAACTGGTGTTTAATTTTAATAGATTCATAACTTTTATTGTGATTTTAATTTGATGGACAATAGTGCTGGTGAATGTAAAATAATGCATCTACACTAATAATATAAAGAAAAAAGATTTGTTTGTAACGAGTAGGCTCCGAAAATACAGGACCGATTTGAAAAATTCTTTCCCCGTTGGAAAGCTACACTATCCCCGGGTGACATTGGCTACTTTTATCCCTGTACGGGAACTACGCGGGTGAAACCGCGTGACGCCCGCTAGTATGATATATATCATACAATATTTTTGGTAAAATATTATATTTGTCCAAGCAGAAAATTGCTGCACAATACGATCCTACTCAAGCCAGAAAACCGCCTCTATTTCACCAAACTCCCTAGTTTATTATCTTCGCAACTGCACCCGTAATTTACATCTGCATCTTACAAATTCAAAGCAAGTTGATTTCTGCAATTCGATAGCGCCGTCCGGCCGATCTTGCATCGACTCCCAAATAATTGATATCGTCTCGACCGTACCAAAATGTGCCAGATACCAGCCGTTCAGAAATCTGTCAGACATCAGGTGGAACGGTCCGTAGGGCTAAATACTGTAATGGCTAGCTCGTCTTAGTCTAGCTGCAGCTGTTATTTACTTACCGACGTCCGTAGGTAGCTGAATAATAAATAATTGCATTGGATGGAAATCTTGTTTGAGGTGGAACTTTGACGGTCAGTTCGGTATTATTTATGTGGTTCCGATTAGGTTTCGTGTTGTAGCTGTCTTAGTTGTGAATAGAGATTCACTGCTTAGTTGCTTTGGTATTTTGTATATAGAAATATAAACTACGTAACTTTATTCTATTTAATCTAGTTCGTAGACCTACATTATCCAGCTTGACTTAAAAAAACTGTGATTTCTTGTTTTTCCGGTTTTCCAGCCAAGAGTATCCGTATAGAAAATATCTGGTTTTTATAATGTAAAATGAGTAGCTTTTACATACAAGCATTGTAAAACCACATCTGTAAAACACCTCAAGCATTTATTTTCACGTACTTATTAATTTATTCCTAATTTAGATATTGTGGTTTATAAAGTGTATCGCAAAACCAATTTCCAGAATATGATAACATTATTCAACGCATTCGTTATGCAATCGACAGTCGAGAATCTTTTCCTCTAAGTAAATCAATAAATATCGCCCCTTGTTCAAAAATAAGTAGGTATACTGTAAAACAGCCGCCTAGTTTTAATCCCCTCTCATACAATATTGTCGCGCCTCTGCCCGGCTTATCTCATTGTCATACGAAACTCCTGTGATGTCGCCGCAGACGCTTTAAGCCGACAGTTCGCCGGCTGTCAGACACCATATATAAACAATTGCCAAGCGTGATCGGGGACGCCTCTAAAAGCAAAGATACATGGTTCACTATTGCATTTCAATTTGGATGGGGCGACCAAATTGGATCGTGTACAGTTAACGTTACCAATATATATACACTTAGCAACGTTTATGAGCAATTTTCGTATTCGTATTAATTTAATTTTCACATTAGTCTTTGTCCTGCAGTGGGCCTGTTAGCCTGTATCATGGCTCATCAGTTGACTGAGCTGTAGGAGCATATACCTGCACGATGTTAAGCTTGCACGGTAAGGTGTTAAGTTTAAGAGTCATTATCCGATCACTGACTGGGTTATGGCCCAAAACGGATTTGCTCATAGCCCGTGGCACGATAAAAGCCACTCCTCTGCTGCTCTTGTCTTCAGGACCCGAGAAATACACTGTACTTCCAGAGTCAGAGGTAAAGTGACCCTGACCTTTCCAGTGTGTTTCGCTTAACCCTAGCAGATGAACGTTTTTTCTCTGCATCTCGTTCTCCACAATTTGTAGTTTGCCAGGTTGGTTAAGGCCGCGCACATTCCACGTTCCGATGCGGTGGGGATGGCGATTGATTTGCTGGTTTGGAACCCACATTATCATATTTTAAAGTTGTAATAATTATTTCACGAGAAATTCATGATTTAATTTTGATAAGTGTTTCTTACTCGTGACTGTACATGAACGTCTGCACACACAGTTTCGCATTCGAATTCTCCCTTAATTCGCAGCCTGGCAATGTTGAATGCTCTACTGGAATCAACACCGGAGTCTCATGTTGTTATGTACGTTCTTGTTATTTTGAAGTATTTGATTTAATAATATTTATCATTTCTTAAAGGAAATAATTGTTTCTTTTAACTGTGCAATAGCTTTCTATTATGTCGTTTTTACAAGTTTCCTCAATAAAAACATCTCAAGCCAAAATTGTTATGGAATATTGACACCAGCGGTTTTAGAACAAGGTTTAGATGCATTCAGTTTCTTTGGTGAAATACACTCTTAAAAAAAAGAACACGTCACTTAGTTCGGTAACAGGAAACGACAAAGTACGAGCACGTTATTTGATCATCAATTAGGTGAAAAGTACTTACCTAATTAGATTGCTTGGACCGTATTGAATGCGGGATGAGCTGTAGTCTGAAACAAGAAACGTTGGAATTATTTAGAATCCTTTGGAGACTCGAGGATGTAGTGAAGCGTAGTTATTAACAATTAGTGCCTCCAAAAGTGGGTCATTTACCTTGTCTTGTGTACAAGGGTACTAAATTGTTTCGTACTATTAAGGAGGCTGCATTGCGAGGCTTGCCATACATACATAATTGTCTTTTGCTAGTATAAGTAATTTAAAAAAAAATAAAAATTGGTACGTATGGAAAATACAGACAGGTCGACGGCGCGCATGCAAGGGCCGACGCCCGTTGGGACTGCGAGTTGTTCGAAAGAGATACCGCAGCCTCGGCACAAGGGCTAAAAAGGAACATGGGTGGTTTTTAGTCAGTAGAAGTCTGACACTCCTTACCGCTCTGCCCAGAGCGGGAGGAGTCATAAGTCAAAAAAAAAATGTAAAGAGACACTATTTTCTAAACAAAATGTTGTATGGAAAACATAAAATAAATTTTCTACGTAAGTGTTCTCTGAGATACGTCTCACTCTAGGAAATTTAAGGTTGCTTAGTGACAAAAGAAAAGATCAATTGGGATAATTATTATAAAGTCAGCACTAAATTGATTGTGTTGTGACCTACTTAAACATTTTCCAACAAAATTTTTGTTTGTTGACACTTTTTTACATCACTATGGACAGCAAAATTCGAGCATTTTCCGAATTCCCCGCCAAATTTTGGTCTCGACCGAGCTCAATCATAAACTCATCACAGGGCGGTTTCACAAGCCGAACTATAGCTGGCAATCTCGTATTGAATTACATCAAACAAACTACCGTTAACAATGAGAGTAAATTATTAAGCAGGTGGACGCTGTAAAAAGTTTTCTACCTTAAAAGTAACCTTCTTGGTAACCTCACGTTATACTGGCTAGTAGAAAAAAGAAGGCTGGTTGCAATGGATCACTCAAATGAATTCTAATACGATTTTTTAAATGGAGAACTTGTCGTTTGTTTTATATGATTCAGATTTTATTTCTTGTCGCAAAAACGAACAAGTTAGTTATCTTTAAAATTCAGCAAAGCTATTCTACTTTTCCTTTTTTACTCAAACCTAAACGTTAGGCGGTTTTAATAAATACAGGTTTTTAAAAACCTACTTTTTGTTGGTTTGATTTTATGCTACTAACTTAATGACACCTCCAGAGTACCCAATGACCCAATGGCCGCGGGTTGTACACTAGTTATCGCGGCCTCGACATAGAGGGCTTAGAAGGAACATGGGTGGTTTTTAGTCAGTAGAAGTCTGCACTCCCCTTCGCTCTGCCCAAGAGCGGGAGGGGTTATTCGATGATTTTCCACCCGCCAAAAAAAAAAAGAAAGAGTACCCAATGACGTAACAATTACCACAGACCACAGTTTAAAAAACAGATACAGGCACAAAACAAAAAAAAGAACTTTCGAATAACACCGCTAAAAGTAAATTTGAAACACGATACAAGCCCAGTGGGTCGGAACACGATAGTTAAGTGGTTAATCTAGCTGTCTATTGGTTTGTATCGACAGTCCTAAGCAAACTCCTCGTGTAGAATGATGTTTGCTCTCAACCAATAGCGTTCGAGAGTTCTTTTTGTAAATGCGTAGTGTTAGTGTATGTCTTAATGAATGTTTAAACTGTTTTATTGGTTTTGAGGGTGTTTTTGGTGGAAATAGGTCACTAAGTAAATTGTTAAGTGATTTAAGAATAGATACGCCTTATAGACGATTTGAAAATGGCTATTTATTTATTATGATACTGCTGCTTAGAAAGACCAATTAAATATGTTATTCGAATCCCAAAGGATACCTATATGATTTATTTACCTTTATTTTTTTTATGTTTAATTATAATTGGAGGACACATTTATTTAGCAATATTAAAAAAAATCTGTAAATTATTAGAACTTGTAATAAAAATATTTTTTTTTGTAATACAAAGAAGCGATGACCGCTAAGCCAAAACTATATTATTATAACCACTCTCTATGGTGTTAGCACTGTCTCGTGGCAAGCGAGGGTAGACCATTTTTTTGGGATGGTGCGAAATCTTCATAACTCCTCCCTCTCTGGACAGAGCGGTAGGGAGTGTAATTTTTTTTTATTTGGGACTAGCCTGCCACACTATTTCCAAACCACTGTAGCTTCTGTTAGCCAGAATCAACAGTGGCGACCACAAGAGAAGCACCGAGACAATGAAGCTCGCCGAAGTCCCAGAAAAACGATTTAACTGTCTTGGATCGCGCAACGAAATTAATCAGAAAAGAATAGCGGAGGAGTAGGAAAAACATAATTTCCACTTCCCTCGATATTAGCAGGAGACATAACAGAACAAGGCCAATAGGCACACAGGGATGCATGCAACTGGAATAAGCCCAGTTGCCTAGGTAGGGAGTGTCAGACGTCTACTGACTAAAAACCACATATGTTCCTTCTTATCCCTTTGTGTCGAGGCCGCGGTATCTCTTTCGAACAATCCGCAGCCCCGACGGGCATTGAGGGTAGACCATTAGATTTAATTTATTTGGTTTAAATTAGCATCCATATCGAGTCTATTTCTGTCTACTGTCAAATTTCAAGCTAGCCGTTATGACTATTTAATGATCGACAGAAATAACTACGGCTACCTTAACGGATCACTGTACAGGAGAACTGACAGCAGATTAAATTAAGCTCTCAGACAGGTTGAATTAGAGATCTAAAATCAGCGGTAGAAGGACTACGACCTTTGCGCAAACAGTGTAAATTGATTTAGGTAGTCTCGATTTTAGTACTGGTTATTTAAAGGTTATTTTCATTTATTATATGAGAGCTAGAACCTGAGTACAACTAATAACTTAATTAAGAACAATAAAAACTATTTTCTTTGTAACTGTTTTGAATAGGAAAATAATATTATGATATCCGAACTCTATTATAAAGGTCTTACACAAAGCTTATTAACTTTACAAAGGTAACAGTGTCCAAGACTCGAAAAAAAAAAAACTGTGATACTTTCCGTAACTTCAGGACGATCATTTTAAACAAACAACTTCTGCAGCTTTTCCTTCGTTATGGTCTGGTAAAAGTAGAAAAAAAAAGGAATATTCTGCAGTCAGTCGAAGCACGTAGCGTAGTCGTTGGGATCAATCCATCAATCTCAACAGGTCGTAAACGTCCACTGGTGGACGTGATGCCTCCGTCATAGTTCCGAAGAACGGTCACAGGAGCGATTGGCATAATCACCGAAGGTTTCACACGAGTGGGTACGGGCGGGGGCGCTGGTATAAAAAATGGGGAATTGCACTCACACTGCGTGACACATATTTCTATCATACATAACCCTACGAATAGGGTAGTTAACAAAAAAATCTAATTAGTCGGTCAGATAGATTACCAAAAAATATTGGACACGTATTTTTTATTTTTTCACGTAAACAAACAGTGAGGGTTTAAAAACTAAAACCCGACTACGAATAAAAACGCTGACTAATAAAACCGCGGTCTTAAAAGTATTAAATAAAAAATAAGTTTAAAAATCTATAACCCGACTACAAATACTAATAAAACCGCGGACTTAAAAGTATTAAACTAGAATAATCGTCTAGTAAGTAGATAATTTGATAAATTATAGAAGACAGTCGTAGTCGCATGCCACCTTGCTAATGGCAACCAGCAATGGCAACGCCATGAAGAAGCATCAGGTATCAGTGGCATGCGACTACGGCTGTCTTCTAAGATTGTGAGTATCATTCGCCATTACTCCGCTGATCTTTTTATGCACTTTGAAATGTTCGCTTATAGATTGATAGCACTTTGAAGGTACCGTAGATTATTGCTTGTGGCCTTAACAAATTCAGTCCAAATTTATTCCATTCACTCGGGCAGAATTTATTCTGATCTGTGACGATGTTGGCGATCATCTGGTATGTACCATTCTGCCATTCTACCATTCTGTAATAAGCGCTATATTTGTTAAACGCTCTAGAAGTTTGCTTAACAAGTCTATTGCTGCTGTATTTTCACTATGACCTTTATGTTTATGAACATTAAGAGTCTAGACTACGACAGCCTCGAGAGGAAATAACCACAATCCACCTGATATGGTCCTCGGTTCCAAGGAAAGTTATGGCATGTTGAGCTCGAAACTGCCGCTTTCGTGCACATATTTTGGAGGTAAAAAGCATTCTGTTTGCTTACTAAGCTTTGCCTAGCTTATGGGTAAACACTTTCATTTATTCAGCGATTATGGCGAGATTAATTAAGTGTTAGACATCGAAATTCTCTCAACAATATTTATTTATTTATAACAATTTTTTGACTACATTCGCGGACGAAATTGATGGGCCATTTAATTAGTCACCTGGCTAACTGGACACTAGTTATTAACTAACAATAGGTTAAGTTACTATACCAACTTTGAATGGACCTATAGTTTGAAAAAAAAAACCTACGTAATTATGTGTTTTATTATTATAATATAGACGAAACGGTTGGCGCAGTGGCTCAAGCAATGGACTGCTGCGCTGCGTGTCGCGGGTTCGATCCCCGCACGGAACAAATATTTTTTTGTATGTGAATTTAAATGTTTGTGAATGCACCCACAATGCAGGAGAAATTCCTAGTGTGGGCCAACGTTAAAAAAAATGTTAGAATATTCGAAGTTGATTTGTAAGTTCCTGAATTGTAATTTGGCTCAGTTTCAAGTGAGCCTCTTAATAAAACTAACTTAATTCGTGAAATAGTGAAAAGCTTTCTTGATCAGTGTAAATCTCAAACACCCGTTACAAGTCGGTACCACCACAAACCACACACACGGGTGTTCTCCACATTTTCACGAGTAAATAAAACGGGAAGTCGTCTATCTTAAGAATCGTTTTTCTAAATTACTTAGGTTCGGCCGGGACCCCATTAGGCGGTCCTCGTTACCTCCCGAGACAAATGGTGCGAAGCGCGAAGAGTTGGCGCCTTTGCCGAGCCGTTTATTAGTATTAACAAACTTTGCCACCGAGATCATTTATACGAATAGAAAAATAAACTAAAGCGCGCTTGCCTGAATTGTGTTTTAATTGAGAACTATACCACCTTTATTTATCTCGACTAGTCTTAATTTACAGTTTTAATGTACTTAAAGCAACTTTGTTGTTTTATTCTCAGTGAGTAAATAGAACGTGTTGAAGCGACGTAAATGTCCACAATGAAGCCTCTGATAGTATGTTTTAATATAAGTGAAACTCATCAGCTACTATCATGATATATCGAAATTAAAACATATTCCGGGAGGTTCGTATTAATTTGTGTGCTCTCCCGGGCGAGGGGACTCGACGAAAGGTATTACGGAAATTTAATTGAAGTTTTGATTAAGCACTGTTGCACATGGTGGGCTCATTGATCACGATGTTAAAGGCACATGCTTAAAAATGTGGTCGACATCATTACCGACAAACTGACGTGTTTAGCCGACTGAAAACCCACGTTTAATTACAAGAGGTCCATTTTGACTTAGTAAAGTTACATTCTAAAACAAATTTAATGTTCCGCTCACCCCTTTGTAAAATTTAAAGTCTTTTCGTCGAATTTACGAAACGAACGACCTCGACTATCCGAAAATCTGAGCATTGAGTACTCCTTAGCTCGTTTTGAAGTTAAACGTGGGTCTTAAGGGGAAGAGATTAAGGTGAAAAGTGTATTGGATAATCTGAGCAGATGTGACGTTTCGTTTTTAGTTAAATAAACAAATAATGGGAGCAAGGGATTGATGGAAGTGAATGAGTCCACGTCCTACGCAAACTTGTGCAGTATCGAACTAGGGCCATTGTTGTATTGAGGACGTTTGGAATGTTGAACCATTGGGAAAATATTGATCTTTTATAGTTTATTCAATATCGAATACCGGAGTGGATACCTTCTCAGTTGGAAAATTGTAACGTAATGGAAACAACAGTCACATTCCGCGCTATTTCACACTTTTATTTTCAGATCGCGTTTCTTTTTATTCTGTTCAGTTGTTATTTTATGAATGGAATTTCATTTAATGTTCAGAGTAACCAAAAGCTAATATTTTACAATTTCCTATTACAACCTTGAATTATCGAACAACGGAATTTAATCCAGCAGTGAAACTTAAATTTTATACTTTTCTTGTTTGACCTACTACTACTTTCTTGTTTGACTAGCGGGACCGAAACTGAATTTGACTAAATATGTGCTAGGACTTAAAAAAATATAGGCTTTCGTTACTGTGGAACTCGCAGTATTTGCGCTCAGGTTCCCAACAATGGGACTCAAATGGACAGGTACGTATATGAACAGTAGCTTTGCCTTTAGAATTGGGGTCGATCCCCAGGGCATGCAAAGTGGTATTGGGTGTTTCTGTCAGCCCGGAGGTGCAATTGCGCCGGTAAATAGAGTTAAGCTCGCCTTCAATCTCATGGGATCCAATTCCGTCATCGACGTGCAGACGTCAGTGTCAGTGACGGTAAGCTGAAACATGCTGTCTGCTGGAATTAGGGTTGGGTTGAAAGCAGGTTTGACGTCAATGTCGAATTTAATAGTGAGGGGTATAGAAAATGAAAATTACAACATATATCATAATGCCTGTGGTTCTCAAAGGGTAAGTTAGAGGTAATTTACCTATTTAATCCCATTTTTTTCATTTAATAGCCGGGCATGAATACAGACTACAGACAGTTGCGGAAAATCTGAAGAAAATGCTTACTTTCCGAAGGTGTCAGGAAGTATCTCCATACTTTTTTACTTGAGTTCGTACACAATATTGCGAACTTCAATTAATTATTTTAGATTTTTGTACTACTGACGAAGGGGTTTAATCTCTATTAGCTTTATAAATGTCAAAGTCTGGCAGAACAGATTTGAATGAAAACAACAAACAAAACCATCCATTTGTCAGCCGCAAATAAAATAAACCCCTCAGCGACAATATAAAAGAAACTCTTTCATTCAAACACAACACTTTGCAAACCATTGCATTACGGTAGCAACAGCAACGGAACAAAACGTCATTTTATAAAATTGCGAGAGAAAGTATAATAATTCGTATTATTATATTCGTGTCTGACACTAATATCTCGTCTCGACCGCTTGGGGCAACTGCAAGCAAACAATGAAACAACTTTAATAAAAGTAAATCGTATTAACACCTAACTCGCTAAGCTGTTTTGTCGCCTGAACTGACGCGGGTTAGCAACTGTTTTAATGTTGCTTGCTATGTTATTATTGGAGCTTAATTGATAGCTATGTTTTTCGTATGAATGTGGAGGGTATAAGAATAGAGGAAGACTAGAGAAATGATGGATGGACTATGTAAAGTTTGATATGACAAGAAAGGAGGTGTCTGATGCGATCACGAGTATTAGAGAAATAATCGTCCCCTTACCGCAAAACCCAACTAATTGCACAATATAATATAGTTTCGAGAAACTCGTGTTTAAATGTTCGAATCGTGAAATTTCTATTAAAACAATTGATAATGAGGAGAGTTCGTGTATTTTTGATTTATTATTGTATTCATTATTAGGGTGAAAGAGAAAATATAACTTCATTCTCACAACAAGTAGGAAAAATTGAGGATTAGCTTGATTGCTGTAGCCGCAATGTTTTCTTATCTTTTAAAGAAATAGTTTGGACAGCAGTTTTTTACGAATTTAATTTAAAATTTGTGTAATGAATGAAAATATTTAGTCTTTTTACCCAGTTATCAAATTGTTCCTGCTTATCTAACTTGAATTATGCCAAAACCACTTAAACGGCGATTTAATGTTTTTCCCGGCGAAAAACATTGCTTACAAAGCAAAAACATTGCTTTAACCGACACTTATAGTGTTTTGTCTGTTCTTTATTTTAAAAATCTCCTGTTCCAGAATGTAACGTCATTTTGGAAAATGGGTTTTACTAGTATGTAGATCTTGAAAAGGAGATTCTAACGATATATGTAACTCGTTTTTGCTCATAAGTGACTTTAGTTGGTTTTTGCTTTAAGGGCGGAAGAGTACAGGGCACGCCACGATAGTGGCGGTAAGTCCCCTCTTTGAGGAGTGGCTTGAGAGGCGCCACGGCGCCCTCACCTTCCGTCTGACGCAGGTCCTCACCGGACACGGTTGTTTCGGGAGGTACCTGCACCGAATCAGGCGGGAGGAAACGCCCGGATGCCACAATTGTGAGGATCGGCCGGAGGACACGGTGGAGCACACAGTGGAGGTGTGCCCCGCCTGGGCGGAGCCCCGCCGTGTTCTCGTAGCGGCGATCGGCGGCGGCGACCTCTCGCGCCCGGCCCTGGTGCAAGCCATGGTCCGGGGCGAGGAGGAATGGGACGCCGTCGCCTCCTTCTGCGAAGCAGTGATGCTGGCGAAGGAGGTGGCGGAACGCGAGAGGGAGAGAACCTCTCGTCCCAGCCGCCGCGGGAGGCGCTCCGGGCGTCGGGGGTCCCGCGATGACCTCCGGCCACCGTAGACGCGGGCCTGAGGACGGTGAGTGATGGGCTAGCTCGCCGTCCGTCCGTCTCACGACGAAAACAGGCCGTGTCGACGGCGCGTTCGAGTTCCACGCGCGCCTCAAAGAGATGTCAGCAACATGGGAGGGGCCCGAAAGGGCCGACGCCTGTCGGGGCTGCGGGTAGTCCTCTGGTTATCGCGGCCTCGACATAGAGGGCGAAGAAGGAACATGGGTGGTTTTTAGTCAGTAGAAGTCTGACGCTCCCTTTCGCTCTGCCCAAGAGCGGGAGGGGTTATTCGATGATTTTACACCCACCAAAAAAAAAAAAAAAAAAAAGGGCGGAAGAGTAAGACGTGATGCACGGACACCAACTGAATTAATGATAATGACGATGAATTGTAAGCAATAGCAACTAACAGAAGAAAAGGGTTTTGAAAAGGTTTAACTGACGCATGACTGCAAGCATGCAATGAAACAACTTTTAATACAAGTAAATCGTATTAACACCTAACTCCCTACGCTGTTATTGTAGCCTGGACTGATGCGGGTATGAAACGGTTTTATCGTTGTTTTTTATGTAATTATTGGGAGCTTAATTGATAGCTAAAGTTACAAACACAAAAATTTGGTTTTATGAAGCATTCACCGAAATTCTCCTAAATTTTAAAACCCTAACTGCCGTACTCAGAGATATTTAATGATTACTTAAGCCGTCACTGAGTAAAGGTTTAACATATTTTTGCATGACAAAACTGTCAAAACCATTGATAAGTGATGGCCTAAGTAATCATTAAAGCTCTTTGAGTGCGGCCGTACGTACCTACCTACATCGTATACTATTAAGTGATCTCTGAACGTCAGTGATTAAGAAAAAGATCTTAAGTAAAGAGTTTCTGAAAAACGTGCGTGCGTGTTTTGGTAAACGATCGATTTTCCACCGCAGTGATATTTCTATTGAATCAGTTTTTTTTTAATAAAAATTTTGTCCTACACCAGGAATATCTCCTGTCTCATGGGTGCGTTCACAACCATTTAAACTCAATACCCAGATCCGGAACAACTATCTGTAGGCCATACAAATATTTGTTCCGTGCGGGGATCGAACCCGCAACACGCAGCGCAGCAGTCCAATCGCTCAGCCACTGCGCCAACCGTGCCATCAATTGGCAAGTAATAACATAACATTACGCCTGTAATCCCCGATGGGTTAAGCAGAGGTATATCTAACCACTTATGTATACCGATGTTTCGCTAGTAATGATTAAATCCCATGTAATTTGATGTAATTCGGGCTGCTACTGAGTTTCTGAGGACAACACTCAATCGCGTCGGCAGAAAATTTTCAGACATAACCAGGATTAAATCTCTAGCACGTACGGGAGGAGTTCATCAGACGACTTTGAAACAGGCCCAGTAGTAGCTTTTATTTTTTTTGGTGAGTCGTAAATCATCCAATGACTATTCCCGCGTAGGGAGTTTCGGACTTCCACTGACTAAATACCACCCATGTTCCTTCTTAACCCTTCGTGTCGTGACCGCGGTATCCTCTCGAACAACCCGCAGCCCCGACGGGCGTCGCCCCTTCTATGCTGCTGACATCTCTTTGAGGCGCGCGAGGAACACAAACACGCCGTCGACAAGGCCTGTCGTCGTCACAAGACGGACGAACGATGAGCTAGCCCATTACTCACCGTCCACAGGTCCACGCCGATGGCGGTCGGAAGCCATCACGTGGCCTCCAACGCTCGAACCGTCTCCCGCGGCGGCTGGGACGAGACGTTCTCCCGTTCCGCCACTACCTTCACTAGCATAACCGCTTCACAGAAGTAGCTGATGGCGTCCCATTTGCTCTCGCCACATACTATGGCTTGCACCAGGGCCGGACGCAAGAGGTCGTCGCCGACAATCGCCGCTACGAGCACATGGTATGGCTCCGTTCATCCCGCCTGATTCGGTGCAGGTACCACCCGAAACAACCGTGTCCAGTGAGGACCTACGTCAGACGGAAGGTGAGGACGCCGTGGCGCTTCCCCAACCCTGGAATACCTCAAGTGATTTTTCATAAGCTCTCAGATTAAAACAGCCACTTTCTGGAGCCCGACATAGTCAGAAGGCGTCGCGGTAGACGTGGAAAGTGGGAATATGGTTCAATAAAAATGTGAAAATAAACCAAGTTTTTTTTAAATAATTTGACAACTGTCAGAACTACTAGGTCTATTTTCACATTTTTGTTACTTATTTTTAGTTTCCTTGTATTCGTAATGAAAAGCACAGTGTTTTCTTTTATAATTACTTATTTAGTCCCTCGAACTATTAGCGCCCTCACTACGTTACTGGCGCCAAACCCCGTCTCGGGACTAAATAAGTAACTTTCACCCCTTGGATAACAATATACTATTTTAAGAAGAATCCGAGCAGCTGACAAAGGTATTTAGATCTTTTAATAAAGGACTACGATTGACGAGGCTTTCCAGTTTAATTTTAGATTCTGAGAAGGCGGTCTCAACATGGTAGAGCAAACATGTGAAACAGAATAATTATTATTATTTATTCTACAAAGCGTCTAATTAAAATGATTGATGAAATTGTCATGTACGTACGAGTAACTTGCCAAAAGTCTGAGAGGTCTTCGCTGGTACTTCATAGAATTAGTAATTAGAACCCAAAATATTCACGTTAAAAAATCTTTTGGATGAAGACTGATTAGATCCTATTTTGAGATTAACTTATTTGAAACGCCTTTCGACTTTGCATAATTCTAATAATAAATTAAGTATAAAAATCTATCGTTTTTGGATAACAAGAAACAACAATTATAAATGTACAGCCCGTCCATTTTTTCTTTGCATTTAAAAACCCACTTTCTGTATCGTAATATAGAACTTAGTTTTTGTTTTTTATAAACGTTGCCCCACACTAGGAATGTCTCCTGTATCGTGGGTGCGTTCACAAACATTTAAACTCACATTCACAAATACCCAGACCCGAAACAACTATCTGTAGGCCATACAAATATTTGTTCCGTGCGGGGATCGAACCCGCGGCACGCAGCGCAGCAGTCCAATCGCTCAGCCACTGCGCCAACCGCGCTGTCAGTTTTCATTCAATAACTTTAGTTATTTATTTTCATTCGTCGCTGCGTAAGATTCTTTTTACGCGAAATTGTAAGTAAACCTCCTTTAGATGAACTGGCTCAAATTGCTCGACTAAAACATAAATAGAAAGTTCGGAATAAAATGGCGTATGAAGTTAAAACAGCCGATCCGGAGAACTTGGTGCAAATACAAAGACTTGAAATGAACGAATGAATTAATGATCAACTCTACTATGTTTAATAATAAATAAAGTTCATTTGCAACCCAGTTCAGGCTTTATCTGAGAACGCGTTAGTATTTTGTTCAAGTAAATTTGATATCGGGCCTCGTTCCCGCTCAGAATTCCGTAGGTGGCTCCACCTAACGTGGCCAACAATGGGATTTCTGCCAACGTTGTTTACCCGAGAGAAGTTAAAATATATTCAACTATGCGATAGAAGTTTCCGAGTTAGGGGTAGCTTATTTGGCTAGAGAGGCGCCACGGCGCCCTCACCTTCCGTCTGACGCAGGTCCTCACCGGACACGGTTGTTTCGGGAGGTACCTGCACCGAATCAGGCGGGAGGAAACGCCCCGATGCCACCATTGCGAGGATCGGCCGGAGGACACGGTGGAGCACACAGTGGAGGTGTGCCCCGCTTGGGTGGAGCCCCGCCGTGTTCTCGTAGCGGCCCTGGTGCCATGGTCCGGGGCGAGGAGGAATGGGACGCCGTCGCCTCCTTCTGCGAAGCAGTGATGCTAGCGAAGGAGGTGGCGGAACGCGAGAGGGAGAGAACCTCTCGTCCCAGCCGCCGCGGGAGGCGCTACGGGCGTCGGGGTCCCGCGATGACCTCCGGCCACCATAGACGCGGGCCTGTGGACGGTGAGTGATGGGCTAACTCGCCGTCCGTCCGTCTTACGACGAAAACAGGCCGTGTCGACGGCACGTTCGTGTTCCACGCGCGCCTCAAAGAGATGTCAGCAACATGGGAGGGGCCCGAAAGGGCCGACGCCCGTCGGGGCCGCGGGTTGTCCACAGGTTATCGCGGTCTCGACATAGAGGGCGAAGAAGGAACATGGGTGGTTTTTAGTCAGTAGAAGTCTGACACTCCCTTTCGCTCTGCCCAAGAGCGGAAATGGTTATTCGAAGATTTTACACCCACAAAAAAAAAAAAAAAATGGGGTAGCTTATTTTTTCAACTAGCCGCTGCGGTGCGCCGTGAAAAGTCGTAATTAACGTGGCTTTCAGCATGACTCCAGCGAACAGTGGGCTCTCATAGGATTGTCATGACAAGAATACAAAGCTAGTTGCATTGTTACGCAAATAAAAAAAAAGCCCTACTTTTAAAATTACTCGTTTTCTACATCTTGTTCTGTGTAAGTGGTTCCAAACTCTGTTAGCGAACTAGGGAACACTTGTAATATGAACTTGCATTGGAATTTGGGTACAAACTTTGTTAGGAGGAGATTATCTCGCAACTACACAGCTTCTAAGTTTTATCAAATCGGATTATCTGTAACACGGCGGCGTTATGTCGCAGATTGGTGCATACTTTTTGAATGAAGAGTAATAGTGATCTTTTTCAAATATAGGTGATAAATTGAGGGTGTTACCTGATGTGGAGTATTATGAAAATTATGCAATTTTTTTCATAAAGTTTACCGCAGCTGCCGGGCAGGTGGGGGAGGGGCTTAACCGCTCTAATGAAGCCAGGATGCGCCCGCACGTTATTAAGGGATCACTCCCAGCCTTTTATGCGCCATGAATAGTGTGTTTTATTAACTTTATTTTAATGCTAGCCGAGTTTTTTTCATACGTTCTACAAATATGAATGTGTTTTTTCAAGATTGGAAGTGGGTATTTGTTCGTGTGTGAATGGTAGACACTTCAGTAACAATGTTTGGGTTAAAGTAGTGTATAAAAGGAAGCTGTAATTTGGTATATAAACGACCTAAAGCCATTAGTCAATTATATAGCGGTAGGTATATAATCTGGTTTAATATTATATTTACTAAACTCTTTTTCTTCATGTCACTTACTCAAAACTTAGTGTTCTGATTTTCATATTAATCAAAACTGTTGCGTATATGGAAAAAAACCAATATGCTTTGATAAGCAGAAATGAACTTAGTCGTAATTGAGCAGTCAATCACTCCTCTATAAATTCTGTAAAAATAGATTACGAAAACTTAAAACTACATATTTACATATTAGCCTCTAAGAATATATTCTCTGTAATAAAATCTCAAGTAAATAAGTAAATAGCAGGCGTAGTATCTCATTTAAATGTTCAGCAGGTGTACATTAAGCCGACTGGATACAGGACTGTGGCTTCACCGAAATTGAATTTAAAAAATATTACCGACTCGCGAGCTTGGCTGGACTCCAAGAGACAATACCTAGCGTCGCCTTGTATATTCATTTTAGAGGAATAAATACTTACGGCGCACAAAGAGTAGTCACAGGCTTGTTAGTAAAAGAGCCATGAAAATGATTACAGCCTTCTGTTCTGAAGAGGGGAATGAAATGTAAAATGCATAGGCGGCTTGATTTTTTGCGGGAGTGTAGTGTAACATTGTGGTTTTTGTTCATGAAAAGTTGAATTTCTAACACATTGTCATTTTTCTGTGACTACCTAGAAGGGTAATTGTAATTGCCTCAGGTCGGGTAAAATGTTGTTTGGGTTTTCAACCAGGAATATCAAATCAATAGCAGCCATGGTTTGGTCGCTCGGTTGATGTCAATAGTCTTACAGGGACCTAAAACATAACTGGCGAAATGTGAGTGTACTCCTCTGTCTAACCCTATGGGGATTACAGGCGTTATGTTATGTAACGTTCACCAGAAATAAAACAGGGACAAGACTCAAAAACTAATTTAGGTAACAAACATTTAAAGAGCTTCGTAAAACAAAGCGAACATTATCGCCTTTATCCCAAAAAGACAAAGTCAAAAATCAAACGCTTCAGCCAAGTTACGGCTTCCGTGAAAATGTTTAGATGATCGTCGCACAGGTCGGTGTTTTGTGTGCAAACAACAGCGTTACCACCTCGCGAAACTTTTTACATTAGCCGTACCTACGTCCCGACTCTGTTTCGTGCCTTCGAACCTGGGAAACTGGGAACTGGGAACTACGGCGCACAAGTTTTGGGTCTCATTTTAAAACTCCCTACCCTGGCCCGGGTAAATTTTAATCATAAAGAGACAATAGAGGTAAAGGTGTACGGTAAACTTTGGTCAGACTGATTTACGCGATATTTTTGCACCGTATTCATCTGCCTGATTTTATTTGCGGTTATTTGCAGCGAATGCCTTTAATAATAGTCCGCACAAATCTTCTCTGCGGCCCGATATTAGCACGAATGGCCATTTTTAGGTAATGGTTCGGGGAAGCGGGTTAAGCGAGGGTGAACGGCTAACTAATGAGAAATGTTGGCTATTTAATAGCCTGCAATATGGAATCAGGTGTTGAAGTATAGCGGGGTTGTATATTTTTATGACGGAAAGTGTTTTTAATATAACACATTAATAACCTATCTTTAATTTAGTGTCGTAAAATGTATGATGAACCTACTTCTAGCGGAAAATACGGCTATACGAAATAAAATTTTCAGTAATTTATGACGTTTCTATCTACAGCACTCCGAAAGTCAGGTGTAATAAAATGATGCCTTATTTCCTTTTAGTCTGAGCAGCCGTAACGTAAGGCAAAAATGTGGCACTGGAAACTGTCCAACGAGCAGTATCTACACCGGAGTCATATATTTTACATTCAATTTGAGGAAAATGGACTTCGTATTTATGTTTTATTTACAGTCGTAATTTTGTTACGGATCGTAACATTGAATTAACGCTAGATAGATTCTTTAACGTCATTAACAAACATGAGATTTCATTCACATTAATATTCAAATTGTATAATGTTATAATTTTAGTGGTCTCTTTTATCTGGGGGTCCTCGGTAAGAAATCAATACCTGTGTTCTGCACGGGTATTTCTTATAAGGAGGAGGCCTCTATGTATGTTTGAATATTGTAGAAGTTTTTATTGTTACTGTAATAAAATATATTATTATTATATTATTATTTTACCGTAGTTTATTCCGACGTTCTCATGATTTCTTATTAACTAAATGGAAAAGCTGCGAAAGTGAACTAGCAGGAAGTACGAGCAAGATGAAAAAGCTTTTGCTTCAAATAATTTTAATATTCAATTATTCAAGATTTTCAATTTTCAAGGAAAAGATTATTAGATTTCTTAGCTGGTTTAAGCCGTAATGAGTTTCCGGTATAACAGTTTAGTGGGATGAGGCTTCGAACCACTGCTTCATTTGAGCAAGGAATCTATTAACGGAATTACCATCAAGTGGGCCTCTGGCCCTTTAGCGCCATCGTGGAGAGAGCGTTGATTCAAGATTAAAAGAGATTGCACTAATGAAAACAACTTTAGAGCTTGAGCTTTTAAGTTTTTAAACACTGTGGAAGTTTAAACTATTAGCTCGAACTTGCTAAAAGAGAAAATAAATCTTGAACTGCTGAGAAATGTAAGTAACACTTAGCGAAGAGCTATTCTTCTCGCTTTGATCCAGTAGGTACCTAAGTACGACACATTTAAAATTTGACTTCTATTTTCGCTGTAACCCGAAGTCTGACTGTTCTTAATAATGAGGCAATCCACCCAGATGATAAGCGACGCGAATAAAATAACGAGATCAGATGTAAGGGCATTAAATCAGTTCACGTTCAACAATCTGTCTCCGAGGAGAAGTTAATGTGTTTAATTATTTACAAAAACAAGAGTTTTAATCATCGTTTATTTGAAAATTTATTTGCCAACTTGTGAACGTTCACGATAAGCCGCGGATTGGAGGTTATGAAATCAGATAATGTAAATAAATGTGAGAAATGTGGGCATTTGCCGGCTTTTGCGGGCTTTATACACCAATTATTTCCATAAGGCATTACGGGGAACGTTTAATTTATTCAGTTTGGATTAAGGGACATCAAAAGATTAGGGCTTAACAAATATGGTGATTAATAAATCAAGAATTAAGCCTATTTATTATGAAGCTACGAAATTACTGTTTGAAGTTATTTTTCACTCAAAGGTGCATGAATGAAAATTTACGGCAGTGTTGTGAATTTCTCTCTTGAAAGCAGAATCTTGCTCACATTCCCAGAAACGCGACGCTCGATATTGTAATAGACAAGACAGAGTTGTAGAATAGGTATGAGCACTTTGAGCATCTGTTAGGTGCGAGGAAATGAGCTCTGAAAACATCACACATAAAAACATTTTATATTAGATAGAGATTTTTATGATGTGAAATATTCAATAATTCGTCAGCCAAATAGATGATAGTGATTGAATATTGTTAAAAAACTTTTTAACAAAATATAAAACCTTTTTGTTAAAAAGTTTTTATTTTTCACTTTTTAGTGGTTCACATGTGAACCCCTGTTATCTGTAACCCATGTTATGAACTGGTGTAAACAATAGACGGACATGACATTTCAGCAATCCCAGTCCTTTTGCTATCATTTGTTGAAGATCAGTTCCGTTGCCAATCTCGTAAGTTCTTTATCAGATCTTCACCAAATTGAAATGGGAGCACTCCGAGTACTCTTCAAAAACTGGCCAAATCGTTTCAAGTGAGCCTATAAAATTTGAAGAGTTCTCTCCAGGATCCGGAAGTATACCCTTTCAAACAAAAAAATTATAATCAAAATCGGTCCAGCCATCTTTGAGTAATCGGGCAACATACATAAAAAAGATCCAACGAATTGATCACTTCCTCCTTTTTGAAGTCGGTAATTTTTTTTTTAAAGGTTAATAAACTCGACCACAAACTTTTATAAATTCAATATACAAGGTGAAAAATGAGTCGATGAAAACAGAAACGCAAACGTTGTTATTATGTTCTTAGGTACCTACTGCTAATTTCTTACAAGTTATTATTATTACAAGGATGTAAAAGTACCCTAAGCGCAAACTAAGAGCACTTGGTTCTCCTCACCACTGCGATATTTTTTTTTCTAGAACATACCTGGGAGCCCCCTAATTATGGAGATATTGGGGGTTAAAATTAGTTTTTCTTACTAGTTTTTCAGGTTATAACTTTACTTAAATTACCTCCTTGACCCGTTTACTATTCAAAGCATCCACTCAAACAATGTTTTTAGAGTGCTTCATTGAGCTTTATCGTAAAATGTGATTTTCCACCCCAAAAAAAAATACTTAGTTTGATGTACATAATGCTTAGTTGACGGCTGTGTGAGGGGTAAATTTACACCCTGTACTTAGGTATTAGGGCTGATCTTATTTGAAGGAACGTGCTTCGATTGTGCGACTGTCGTAACGTGAAAGTGACCTAAGACCTGTCCGAGTGATTATTACAATGTGCTGAAGACAGTCGGCTGCATTGTTTTCTGTAGCCTTCTGTTGGTTTTTAATCAGTAGAAACCTGACACTCCCATCCGCTCGGCCCAGAGCGGATGGGAGTGTCAGGTGAGCCATTTGATGATTATGAAAAGTCCAAAAGAAAATCTTAAAAAAAAAAAAAAAATGAAGAAGTCTGGAACAATATTGTCACAGTATTTTTTTTTTTTAAAGTAACGTCGCCCCACACTAGGAAATTTTCCTGTATTGTGGGTGCGTTCACAAACATTTAAAATCACATACACAAATACCCAGACCCAGAACAACTGTCTGTAGGCCAAACAAATATTTGTTCCATGCGGGGATCGAACCCGCGACACGCAGCGCAGCAGTCCAATCGTTTAGCCACTGCGACAAAAAAAAAAAGAAATAAAAAATGATTATTTATAAAGACACCGACATTTTCATATTTTTTACCATTTTCCTAAACAAAATCATTTCAGTAAAAACACTATTATGTTGAAGTATCCAATTAGGACGCAACGTCAAAACAAAGTGAAAATATTGAGAAGCGAATATTTAATAAATATCTATTTGTTTGTTGTACGTGGATACTTGGAATGCGAACAATAAATGATAAACTTGCTTTGATAAATTATGAGATGCTTCAATAATTATGTATTTAGGTTGCTTGGATGAGGGCACGCCACGATAGTGGCGGTAAGTCCCCGCTTTGAGGAGTGGCTTAAGAGGCGTCACCGCGGCGCCCTCACCTTCTGTCTGACGCAGGTCCTCACCGGACACGGTTGTTTCGGGAGGTACCTGCACCGAATCAGGCGGGAGGAGACGCCCGGATGTCACCATTATGAGGATCGGCTGGAGGACACGGTGGAGCACACAGTGGAGGTGTGCCCCGCCTGGGCGGAGCCATGAGCCATAGTCCGGGGCGAGATGGAATGGGACGCCGTCACCTCCTTCTGCGAAGCAGTGGTGCTAGCGAAGGAGGTGGCGGAACTTGAGAGAGAGAGAACCTCTCGTCCCAGAAGCCGCGGGAGACGCTCGGCTACGGGGGTCACGTGACGGCTTTCGACCACCGTAGACGCGGGCCTGTGGAGGGTGAGTAATGGGCTAGCTCAACGTCTGTCCATCTTATGATGACATCAGGCCGTTACGACGGCGCGTTCGTGTTCCACGTGCGCCTCAAAGAGACGTCAGCAACATAGAAGGGGCCCGCAAGGGCCGAGGCCCGTCGGGGCTGTGGGTTGTTCGAAAGAGATACCGCAGCCTCGGCACAAAGGCTAAGAAGGAACATGGGTGGTTTTTAGACAGTAGACGTCTGACGTCTTTATAGAAATAATGTAAATGCTTGTAATTATTAGGTAAGAAATGGTGAGCGATAAAAAATATTGCCAGATAGATCTTTCCTGGGCGACAAAAACTCCTTATATTTCTAAAGTAACATTCAGATTTAAAGTAGGTGTTTTAATAATTGTTTTACATGATTTTGACAGCAATATTTCACTTAGTTCATACCTATAAAACACACAATATCAGTACCAACATCAACTTCTAAATAAAATACACCCTGTCTACCACCAAGGAAAGTCTAAAACGGTTTACGTCTTGAAAATTTTTCAAATTCAATTCCTCCGCGACTGGTTCTTCTACTTTGTTTAATGTTCTGCAGGTGTATTCTTACTTGAGTAATAGCTTTAGTGTTCCTTGTTCTAGGCGAAGTAATGTCCAGCATGAATGTTTAAGCAAGTTAAGTAAGCCCCGTCTTATGAAGACAGGGGCGATGTAAATCGGGCCATGTTATGTTAAAAAGATAGGATAAATGGTTAAGAGTTTAGTGGATAAGTGTTTCTTTAGCATGATTCATGTTTTATTTAATGATAGCTTTTGCTTGCGACTTTGCTGGTGTTTAGGGTGGAATTGATTACACGGAAACGTACAATTGAGGTAAAAAGTATGCTACACTTCAACCAACTAGTTCAACAATCAAGTTTGACATATTTATTTATTTTATTTTATTATTTTTGGGAAACTTACAGCAAATACAGACAATGTACAATGTACTTAACAACTTACAATGTACTTAATTAATAAACATTTGAAGGCCAATTACAATAATAATTAATATCGTTCTAAATAATCTTGACATGCGCCAGTTTGAACTGCACACTGAAAGTGATCTTATATTCTAAAAAAACACTAAATTTGTATTTCCACGTGCGTTCATAAAACTATTCTGTATGGAAATCATCAAATGACTCCTCCCGTACTGGGCGGAGTGGTAGGGAGTGTCACATTTCTACTGTCTAAAAACCACCCAAGTTCCTTCTTAACCCTTTGTGTCGAGACCGCGGTATCTCTTTCGAACAACCCGCTCCTTTGACGGTACCCACAGCACCGACGGGACCGGCAGCTACGACGGGACCCGCAGCCCCGACAGGTACTAATACCTACTTACATAAAAATAACGCTTAATCTTTTTGAGGCAAGATTACGTGCGCTGTTAATTCTAACCATATTTTAGTTTCTAATTCGATTGAAATCCATTCATCCATAAAGGTGTGAAGTGGCAGAGATTTATTACTAGGTATATATATTTTTTTTCTGTACCATACCGACAGACATGTAGAGTTGCTTTCCTATTATTAGTATGAATAATGTTCATAATTAAGAAAAACTAATAAAAGGCCTAGGTTTTGTTACGTAGAAAAAAGCGATATTAACGTGTCTTACAGGCATTAAGCAAACTCTAACGCACTGCGTTTAGCAAGAAACTCCGCCAAGACAGAGATATTCACTTTTTATTTCCGCTTTATTTACACTTAGGTCCGAGCTACCCACAGTTTTTTTTCACTCTGATTAACCCCTTTTATCCCTTATATAACATGGTGCTTTCATTCGCAGGTCAAATGTAGGCCCTTGAATGACCCGTTTTTTTTGTGGTTGGGAAATCATCAAATAACCCCTCCCGCTCTTGGGCAGAGCGAAAGGGAGTGCCAGACTTCTACTGACTATAAACCCATGTTCCTACTTAGCCCTTTATGTCGAGGCCGCAGTGTCTCTTGCGAACGACCCGCAGCCCCGACGGGCCCTGCAGCCCCGAAGGGCCCCGCAGCCCCGTCGGGCCCTGCAGCCCCGACGGGCAGGGATGACCCCTTTGGCCAATTTGTGATGATGCTTTTCAACCCCACATTAAAGTATTGTTATACCATCTGTAAATTGGAACAATTAGATCTCAGAGCACCATTAGCGGTGAGCCAAATTCAATACTTTCCACGATATTTCATCTGTTTGTGCAAAACTACTGCGTAAATTTTAATGAGGCTTAAGTTACTATTGCGCAAAGCTTACAACACAATAGACTTTTCGTAATTGACGTGGTTAGACTAGTGTGTATATTAAATAATAAACATCGTAATATTATAATGATGAGGTAGAATCAAGATAATATTTGTTAATCTTTGTGTTACTTTATTACGCTAGTAAGTCTATGACTTATGTATAAAAACATTCGCTTTTCTAGCAACCACTTTAAGAATTTCTTCTGTATCGTGGGTGCGTTCACAAACATTTAAACTCACATATAAATACCCAGACCCGTGACAACTATCTGTAGGTCGTACAAATATTCGTTCCGTGCTGGGATCCAACCCGCGACATGCAGCGCAGCAGTCCATTGCTTGAGCCACTGCGCCAACCGTGCCGTCGCATTAGGTGAATTATGAGTGATTAATTAAATATTTCTGGGCATGTGGTAACTCTCATTAAGAATTTGCGGTAACGCAACCGCATATCCACAGCATATTTTCGTAATCTTAACTTATTAAGCACCCATTAAAGTTACTACATCAGCAAACCCAACTTAAGCTTATTAAGTCTTTGGATGTAACTTGGTGCTCTACTTAACCCTTTACCAAACAGGCGTAACGATTAAACAGTTTAGTATCCACGAAATATGGCATCCTGATGACAGGCAACAAGCTAAAACGTTTATTAACTAACCTGACGGATGGCAGGCAGCGTTAAGTTACCCGACGCACACACGCCAGCCGGATTGCCTGCCGCAGCCAATCTGAGCATAAACTTCAATTATCCCTCGATAATTGTTAAGTGAACCAAAATCAAACCCCAAACTGGTATTACATAATTAAGTATTCTAGTTAATATTAAAATTTGCGAGAAGACGCCTAAATCAAACATCAAAAATGAACCTTTTGTTTGACCCAATTTTTCGAAAAAAAAAATACCAAACATACATACATCCCTGAAGGGAAAATATTTACTTTTTGCCTCAGACCCCTACGTTTTATCATTTGCATTTTTCATGACCAACTCAATTTAGTAGCTACCCACCGTTTCGGGTCCGCCGTATCTGCTTGAAAGTATCCTATGGGATTTCCTAAGTTAGTTTTTCGGCGTGTAAGTCGCTTGAAATATTCAAGAAAAATGGAATTTTGATTTAGATCTCCTGATTTCATTAAGAATTTAAATCTCTATTACGGTGCTAAAATTCGGAAAGTTTTGGAAAAGTCCTGTTTTATTTAGGTTTTGCGGATGCAATAAATAAATATTGTTGAGAGGAAGCACTACTTTTCACAGTGGTGAAAGCATGGAAATAAAAAGCGAACTGGAAAAACCGTGGGAGTCGATAAAATACGTAGTATCTTAAGTCTTGACGCAAGTGAGGTAGACATATTAAAAGCACATTGACATAAAAACAGGCTCCCGTAACCAAAAGCCCATCTAGCGAAATTGCCATCCGCTTGCTCATTACCGACGGAGCCAACCGCTGGATCCGATATCCCGGCGCACGTGACTAAAGGAAATTGAAATCTCTATCGGTTAATCGAAATATTGAATGGAATTTCTAAAAACAGAATTTTAATTATACATTCATTTTGACTTGATCACTTCAAATACTAGTTTATGTCACGGCATTGTTGATGGATTGTGACATTGTGACTAGGTATCTCAAATGATTAGATGTTGGTTATGACACCCAAACCATCAGTAAAAGTCGTCACTCTGCAGTCTCTCAACAGCTTTGTAATTAATCTGTATACATTACAAACAACCAAATGTTTTCTTTTAGACAACAAACTTTCATTTTTCCTGTTTCAGCTTCTGTATTTACAAACAATGAATCCAAGTTATCAACAACAATGAGTATTCATTTAATTTATTTTTCTAGCATAATATTTTTTAAAATTATTACTACAAACTTAGTAACAACTGCTACAGAAGTTGACCAATTCCTATATCCAAGTCTATAGGCACATACGCATTGTACTCAGAACCACCTTTTAGAAGTCGACTGAAAACAGTAAAGGTGGAGATTTTATGATTAGAAGATAAGGTGCGAGGGCCGCAGCGTGTTCCGAAGCTACCCTGATGAAACCCTCTTATTATGAGCCTGCACGACTTGCCACTTGAACACGTCTGCTTGCCACAATCTGGAGAGTCCTTATTCCACCATTCGTTTAATTTCGCTTTTTTCCGTTAAACATACGTCCGAGTCACGGCCACTACGAGCCGATACTGATCTAATAACGTGTAACGTACTAATTATTCCGATCAGATCATTAATTTCTGTGCTTGGCAGCCAAATAAGGCTCCTATTAAATACACACGATAATAAGTCTTGCGTAAAATTTGGGGGTCTTTATTTGAAGTACCTTGTTTGCACGAGGTTAAATTCTTTACCAACTTAATTATTTGCTTTTCTATGGTTTGATTATTTAGCTTTCTGTGTTGTTCGTAAAAGTTGTGTTAATAATACGTAGCAAGAATTCCGCGTTGTATGAGAACGGTTTAATGTATGCTTTTCATGATGAGGGTCTATTTTACGTCCGTAGCCTGTGAAATTAGCTAGGAAGCATTCATGTGTATAATCTGAAACGATTATAAATTATTAACGAGCTAGAGCTCGGAGAGAGTGAGAGAGCGGCCTGTATGACAGCAAGGTGTAAATGGAGGCAAATTCGTCAATTTATATGCGAACAGGCTGCCTTTGAGAAGCGTTGACGCCTTTGGCACCTCCAAAAATTCTATCGGTTTTCTCGAACTATAATTTATTTAGTGTAGTAGATGAGACAGTGTATTCAATTAAGATCAGTCGAGATCTTGGCTTTTTCAACTGTTCTTGGTACGTTTGATCTTCAGGTCAGAAGATATGAATATAATTGAGAAGCTCATACCGTATTTAAAAAAAAAAAACTGCATACATCACCAAAACATTTATCGAATACGTGTCATTGTGAATCTTCCAAACGTAAATTTCAATATCATCCAAGTACTTCTTTATCGAGAACAATTATTTCTCTCTCTGAATCACAAAATATTTATGTCAAAATGTGTACCGAAGCATTTCTTCCCCATCTTTATTATTTAATTACTGGATTTTTTACGGTTATAATAAAGTCTTATTACGTGGCAAACGTCGGGGCTCATTAAAAATCTCTTTTCTCGTTGCTTGGCTTTAATTATCCGTTTTCTTTGTTCGTGAGCGTTGGGCCCGTGTTGGTACATTGGCGAATAGTGCGCTGTTGTGTCCTAGCCTTAACGAAATTAACGTGGGGATGATTGTTTGTTTAATTGATCTTTTCTGATGACCTACTTGTTGTCGCACTTGCTATTTCCATACCGGAGGAGAATAGGAGGGGCGCGCCATGGTAGCTTATTTTTTGAAGAGCGCTGCGGAGGACACTTTTCCACGCACCATCGTCGAGACAACACCTCTCCGTGACCAAGATACTTCGTGTTCAAGGGTATATAGGTATCAGCCAGAAATAATGTTGGTAAAACATTATTTCCATACATTTAATTATTGTTGAAATTCTACTGTTTGATTCATCTGTAACTGTGTTTTTTATTTCAAATATAAACTGTGATTATTTATAATTTAAATACTATGTTGAGATAAAAGGGATTAAACTGATTTAACCTAGTTATAATTTAGGTGTGTTGTATCTACCTTATTATCAATAAACGCTTCTTATGATTTACTGACCGTTATTTTTCTAATATCAGAAGTGACAACTGTACCTACATCGCTCACAAACATGCCGCGCAGCCGCAAACGAAGATCAAGAAGGGAGCCATCGACAAATTCAAGTACGTCGACCTCCAGTTCGAGTAGCAGCAGCAGCAGCAGTGCTAATGAACGGAGGCGCAAGAAGCGACGCCGCCATAAGAATTCGCAAACCGTGAGTCAGAATGTTTTATTATCGTCAGTGATTCCCGAATTCGACCCACTTGTAGACAATGTAGATATGTGGATTAATGTTGTTGAGGCAAATTCTCGAGCGTTTGGATGGTCCGATAATGTGATTAAGTATCAGGCGCTTCAAAAATTACGTAATACCGCGAAAACTTGGCTAGACGCTTTGCAAAAAAATGAAACCAGGTGGACTACGTGGAAGTGGAAGCAATGGCGCGAAACAATGTCAGATACCTTTCAAGTAAGAAGTGATATGTTCAGATCTCTTAAAGAACTAATTGATACGAAACCCTCAGCAAATCAGTCTTTATACGATTTCTTTTTTAAACAAAAGTCGAAAATAGATCGCTTGCAATTAGGTTTTCGTGATCGAGATATAATATCCATAATAGTAGGTTCAATAGGTGATAAAAACATAAGTGTAGCTGCCGAAGCAGGCAATTTTAGATATTGTGACGATTTAGCCTCGTTTTTACACGGCAAAATCCAGTTACCTGCGGTTAATGAACTACCTTCTAGAAACGCATTGCCACCGAAACATTCTTCTCGACCACAACCCGGGTACCAAAATACTATAGGTAAATCTGACATCAAAGTTGAACCTTCTGCCAATAATAATAGTGTGCCAAACCATACTTGCTACCGATGTGGAGAAGTAGGTCACAGAAGAAATAATTGTACTGTCAAAGACGATGTGAGGTGTACTTTCTGCAAAAAGCTAGGGCATCTAGAGGCAGCCTGTCACGCCAAATCAAAGTCGAAGGTCGAGAAAAATGTTGAAGTGAAAATGATTTCTGATCCAAAAATGAAACAAAAGTTTTACAAACCGGTTCTAATAAACAACCAGGAATGTAGTGCATTTTTTGATATGGGCAGCGACTGCTCCTTAATTACATCTGCGTTCGTAAACCAATTTAAGTTGCAACCTTTCCGGTTGAATAATCCTATTAATTTAGTGGGGTTTACAAATGATTTATCCGCTACAGTAACTAAGGCTGTCTCAGTTAAACTTAGAGTCGATTCTGTAGAATTAATTATTATATTATACGTCATTGATACTCTATCTAGCTGTGACATTTTGATAGGGAGAAATTTTACTGAAGATAAAAATATAATGTATGTTCGTGTCGGAGAAACTTTAACTTTTCAATCGGCTCGAGCATTGAATGTGTGCAGTATTAAGGTTACTTATAACGTAACACGTGAATACGAAGTAGCATTACATAATATATTACTAAAATACCCTCAATCCTTTGCCCAAGATTTATCGAATTTAGGAAAAACTTCGTGTGTCGAATTAGAGATACAACTAACATCTAATAAACCTATTTACCAACGACCGTATAGGATGTCTGAGTCGGAAAGAGCTTTCACGCGTGAATTGGTAGATGATCTATTAAAAAATGGAATTATTCAAAACAGTAGATCTGCATATGCTAGCCCAGCTCTTTTGGTTGACAAAGCATCTGGGGCTAAAAGGTTATGCGTAGATTATAGGCAGCTAAATAAAATCACTGTTAAGGAGAAATACCCAATGCCCATGATAGAGGACCTCATTGACTAGTCTATTAAAAAAGGATGCAATTTGGCAATGGGGGCCCCAACAAGATCAGGCTGTAGCACAGGTGAAAGATGCGTTGATTAAAAATGTGGTACTCTGCGTATTCGACCCCAAACTACCCATTAATTTGTATACGGACGCTAGTCGTGATGGTATAGGATGTATTCTGACACAGCTGACTAATAATGGTGAAAAACCGGTTTATTTTTATAGTCGTCAAACAAGTAATGATGAGAAGAAATACCATTCCTTCGAATTGGAGCTTCTAGCAATTGTTTCCGCTTTACAAAAATTTAGGCATTATTTATTGGGGACGAGTTTTATAATTACAACTGATTGCAATGCAGTACGATATGCCTTAAGTAAAAAGGAAATAATTCCACGAATAAGTAGATGGGTATTATATACACAGGATTTTACATTCGAAGTAGTTCACAGGGCCGGGTCACAGATGCAACACGTTGACGCGTTAAGTAGAAACCCTATTCCTAATATCAATACTGTAATTGATGTAGAAAGTATAAACACAATTACTGAAGGCGATTGGTTACTAGCGGTTCAATTGCAAGACCCCAGTATATGTAGTATTAAGGACATATTACAGTCAGGTGAGGCCGATACTAATAAAAGTGTATTTAACGAATACGAATTGTTAGGAAACAAAGTATATCGTAGAACTGAATATGGCAGGCGTTGGTTAGTACCAAAGAAATGTATTTGGTATGTAATTCGTGCCAACCATGATGATGTAGGTCATTTCGCGTTAGACAAAACTATTGAACGAATTAAGTCGAAATATTGGTTCCCTCGCTTAAAGAAAACCGTTTCGAAATATATTAAAAATTGCTTGAATTGCATATATCACAAGCATGTTCACGGTAAGAAACCAGGCAAGTTGTACCCAATTCCAAAATTTGCTAGACCATTCCACACACTTCACGTTGATCACCTTGGTCCATTTGTTAAAACTTCGCAGCAAAATAGTTACATCTTAGTGATAGTTGACTCATTTACCAAATTCGTTTTTATTTCGGCTGTAAAAAACACTAAAAGCAAAGTGGTCATTAATGAATTAAATAAAATATTTAAAGTATTCGGAAGTTCAAAACGCCTAATTTGTGATGCTGGTAGCGCTTTTACATCCAAATTGTTCACTAACTATTGCAAAGAAAATAACATTAGGCTTCATATAATTGCTACTGCTGTTCCGCGCTCAAATGGCCAAGTCGAGCGCTATAATCAGACAATTTTAGAAGCATTGCGTAGTTTGAGTGCTGATACTGATGATAATAAGTGGGACCAGCATATAACTAGCATACAGCAAGGTATTAACAGCACAATTAATAAAACCACGTCTGCTGTGCCGAGTGAGGTATTTTTTGGGTTTAGAATTCGAATGAATAATGACGCGATCGCTGACGATAATAACGAGCATTCTATTGACGTCACTGCGTTGAGGAATAAGGTCGATGCAAATATAAAGAGTAATGCTGAACGACAAAAGGCATCTTTCGACTCTAAAAGAAAAGAGGCTCCTATTTATAAGGTTGGTGATTTGGTGGTACTCAAAATTCCGAGTCACACAAATGATGGTCAAAGCACCAAACTCTTGCCTCTGTACAAGGGGCCCTTTCAAGTGACGAACATCCTGGGGCACGATAGATATCAAGTGGCGGACCTGCGGGGGGCTGAAAGATCTTCCAAAAAGTACGATGGTATTGCCTGCGTGGAGAATATGAAGCCCTGGATCCGCGTTGCTGAAGTACCGGATGTTGTCGAAGATGCATAGGTAACTAAAAGTGGCAATAAGGTAAATTTTATAATAATAACATAGCCTGTTCTGTTGTCTTAATTGTTTATTCAGATTTATTCTTTTATTTTTTCTATTTTTACATACTTGTTGATACTGATATTTCGCCGAATAGCGGTTATGATTCATGTTGTCCAATGCATTCGCTTTAAACATTATGGATGTTTATAGGGTGTTCGGTCTCTGATCGGTAAGCAACAGGCATCCGTAGTGAACGCTGTTGCAGTATTAGTGGTGATACACGACTAGATTGATAATAGCGAACATTGATCTAGTTCAAGCCACAGACGGAGGGAGCATGTTAACCATCGATGGAATAGCATTGCTCTTGTCTGTCCGAACACCTTATCTACAGTCAGATGTTAAAGCAGGTCACATATGTACCGAGTTAAAATACGGCTACTAAGTATTTATTTTATGTTTTCAGCTTCTACATTGGACCAAAACGCTGTTCGAGGACGAACGCGTGAGCAGGACGGCCGGATGTTGTCGCACTTGCTATTTCCATACCGGAGGAGAATAGGAGGGGCGCGCCATGGTAGCTTATTTTTTGAAGAGCGCTGCGGAGGACACTTTTCCACGCACCATCGTCGAGACAACACCTCTCCGTGACCAAGATACTTCGTGTTCAAGGGTATATAGGTATCAGCCAGAAATAATGTTGGTAAAACATTATTTCCATACATTTAATTATTGTTGAAATTCTACTGTTTGATTCATCTGTAACTGTGTTTTTTATTTCAAATATAAACTGTGATTATTTATAATTTAAATACTATGTTGAGATAAAAGGGATTAAACTGATTTAACCTAGTTATAATTTAGGTGTGTTGTATCTACCTTATTATCAATAAACGCTTCTTATGATTTACTGACCGTTATTTTTCTAATATACTTGATTTAATTTTGTGTTTTATACAATCATCGTCATCTTTTACGTAACTTAAATATTTACGTTTTTTTATTAGGTAGCAATAGAGACTCTAAAATCAACTGAAATTTATTTCAAGGGTTATTCGACGGGCCGCGGGTTGTACACTAGTTATCGCGGCCTCGACATAGAGGGCGAAGAAGGAACATGGGTGGTTTTTAGTCAGTAGAAGTCTGACACTCCCTTTCGCTCTGCCCAAGAGCGGACGGGGTTATTCGATGATTTTACACTCGCCAAAAAAAAGGGTTATTCGATCAATTAGAAACAAGGATTTGAATAAACTTAAACTATTTGCGTTCAGAAAACTACTGTAAATCTGTGATAATATTAATGAAACTTATTTTAGTTATCGTCAGAGTAAATTAACACTAACTTGGTACTGTGTTCATATTTAACCATATCTTATCTTTGAATGGTTTTAGCCCGTCAGTTTTATGTATTTCGTAATTTTAAAATTTATATTTATTAACTGTCAACAGATATTTATAAAATAAATAAAAGAGTAAAGTCATCACTGAAACAAAATTGCTCGAGTAGCAATCAAATAAAATGCTTTAAGCTTTTACGTTTCATCAATGAAAGAGACCATTTTTCCTCTACAGAGTTATTGTTTTTCAATCTATAACAATACTGAATGAATTGGAACATAAGCCGACGATCATTGTGTTGCATCGGAACACTTTGGTTTGGTCAAATGAGAAAACGTCAACTTAAATCGTATTTGCGTACATAATAAAATAGATGTTGGCTTTTTATTTACGTTCTCTAGAGATGAAAGCTGTAACAAATTCGAATACCGATCCACGTAATATTTAAACATCAAATTCAATGTAGCCTGAATATTAACTTGGTCTTATTTGATTGTTATGTCCCACAAGGTTTTGAATATTAAGATCCATTTGTCTAAAAAACACAAAAGCTGGCACGTTTGTGTTTTTTTATTAGACCACACAGACACTCTAAGATTACTACTGAGTGATGTATGATATAGAATGAAACCAAAAGTCATCATGAATAAGTTGGTATACATACAGCCTGAAAGATGAAAACCTTCTGATAGGCAGTTCTAATTTATGATGATACTTGGATGACTCAGAAAAAAAAAACTGCTGAAAACAAAACAAAAGTATGTAATCAAAATAAAGATCAAATGCGAGGCCATTTTCTAAGAGGACGACAGACTAGCGGTCAAAGTTTCGAAGTCACTCTGGTGTTAGGAACTATAAGAAACCAACGCAAAGTGCGATTGACCGCAACACAACAAATCACTTAGCTGCGGTCTAATACTATTTGCAGCCGACCACTTTTTACCACCAATATTATTTCCCTTCCGATTTTCCTTCCTCTTAACATTTTATAAGATTATTATTAGACCACTTCACCACGATTCAGCATCGTTCTTTCTTTTTCTTTAATTACCAACAACAATGATTGAATTTGAAAGAAAAAAGAAAAGATTGAAAGAGCGTAGCCATTTTATTTTTTGTCATTTTATGCTACGTTTAGTTATTGAAAATGATTGATCCTCGAGGGGGATCCGTGATAAGATATAGCGCCTCGACTCCAATATATCATGGAGTTTTATATTTTGTGAAGTAAACAAGTATTTTAAATTCATTCGAACCCGTATCCTCTGAAAAGTAATTTTGATTTAGAAACAGATTGCGAGGGAGAGCTTATATTTTTATTTTGTCTTTGATATTATGAAACTTCCATTACTACTTAGCTCTCAAGAATTTTAAAATCAACATTAATCAATAAAACAAATGCAACAAAGACCATTCATAACCATACCATTCATAATAGCTTCGTCTCACAACTAAGTTGTTAAAGTTTTTCTTGTTATCTTTCAAATTTTTGGTCAACTCTTCATGTGACCAGAGGGCTGGCCTATTCTTTGGCCAAAGCTTTCTCTTTTTGATATTTGTATATCATTTAATATAATTTTAGTTGTGTGTAAATTGTAGTTTGGAAATGTGTAATTTAAAGAAATTTTTATATATTTTATGTATCTAAGTATGTATGTATTTATTCTTATATGTTAGATACTTACATATATTTTCTAATTTTTGTTTCTGTTTTGCACTTACTGTGTAATGTCTTTGCATCACCCTAAGGTAGACTGGTAGAAAATGCCCAAGGCATTAAGTCCGTTTTATTACTTGTGCATACATTTTTCATAAATAAATAAATATTTTAAAAGACTCCATCATACAGGTTCCTCGTTTCCGAACGCAGAAAGAATCGCTCGTTAAATCCCACAAAATGTTCCTACATTTGTAATAGACAACAGAATTATGATAAAAATGTTCATGTAACGCCTCTGAATTTGAGAGAGCATGAGATAATTTTCGGCTCCATTTACTTTATTACATTTTGGTGGGTAACAAGCACGTAGGAGCTCAGTATCAAATATGTAGACATGGCGCTCCACATCGGAATATAATCGTTTGTTACTACACTTCATGCGGGAAGTCGTATTCCACCTGTAATGTTTAGATGCCATTGTATGTAGAATGTAGGTACAGGCTTTTGAAGATTTTAAGTTTTTAGGTTTTTCGTTACTGCCTGGTTGGTCCAGCAGGGCTATTGCGTATCTTTTATATGACAGTGGCTATCATATAGTGTCCATCAATTAACTGTCAAATGGTTCCATTTTGTATGTACTAAACCATAACCAATTTTACAGTTAATCCATGAACAATTATGATAGCCACTGTCATATAAAAGATACGCAATAGACCTGCTGGTCTCGGGTTAGGCAAGTTGTTGTTGGGTTTTTCCATCAGACAATTTCTCAGTAATGGCCACGGAGTCTGAATTTGTGCCCGGTTGATGGGAATAGGCTCGCCCCCTATATGGGACGTAAACATAACTGGCGAATCGTTAGTGTAAGATGTGGTACACCGATGCGTCGTCGATAAGAGCGTAGAGGTATCTTAAAAATGTTGTAGCTCAGAGGCCAGGAAAAGAGGAACAATTGTTGAAAAGAATAAGATACGGCATGTTCCACCAAAGGTCCTAGATTTGAACCTCTGGGTCGAAGTAAGAAAGAGGTCATTGCTTCCCCATATTCATACAGTTACAGATATTTATTATTTCCTTTAAACGTAAAGGACATCAAAAATAATACTGCCATGGAACATTTTAAGGAAAATATCTGCCGAAATAGTTACCACGCTGATCAAAAGTATTGCGCAACGGTGGATACCAATTCTCTTTAAATTCGGGTGGGTCAATAGAAGGAATACTAATATTAATATCTTACAATCGCAGTCCAATTTCAGGCAGGTGCATTATTCGGCTGTGGCTATGTTGGAACGATCGGCAGCCGCTTCAAATCCGTTTGTAATTGAGTGGGCCGACCGTCTGCCCGTTCTTTCACGTACTCGCTATTAGGGCCCTAGTCCACTTCAAGTTTTAGCAGCGATGCGGTAAGCGCTAAGAGGCCGGACACAGTCGCGATGTTATCGTTGTCTGAATACCTTCAACTACGTCTTAACGATTCTGTTCCGCCATGGTGACTTGCAGTACCAGGATCACATGACACACCAGGAACTGTCACTTGACCTATGCTACCCTAGTACTTTTCATCCGTCACCAACACATACCGCAATGGTGACTTGCAGTACCAGGATCACATGAATAACCAAGAACTGTCACTTGACCCTATGCTACCCTAGTACTTTTCATCCGTCACTGACACAAACCGCAATGGTGACTTGCAGTACCAGGATCACATGAATTACCAGGAACTGTCACTTTACCTATGCTATCCTAGTACTTTTCATCACAGCATTGTTACAGAAATACAGCTGTACCATGATGGACTCCACCGAGACAAGCTTTTTTTTTTTTTTTTTTGTTGGGTGTAAAATCATCGAATAACCCCTCCCGCTCTTGGGCAGAGCAAAAGGGAGTGTCAGACTTCTACTGACTAAAAACCACCCATGTTCCTTCTTCGCCCTCTATGTCGAGGCCGCGATAACCGGTGGACTACCCGCGGCCCCGACAGGCGTCGGCCCTTTCGGGCCCCTCCCATGTTGCTGACATCTCTTTGAGGCGCGCGTGGAACACGAACGCGCCGTCGACACGGCCTGTTTTCGTCGTGAGACGGACGGACGGCGAGTTAGCCCATCACTCACCGTCCACAGGCCCGCGTCTACGGTGGCCGGAGGTCATCGCGGGACCCCCGACGCCCGGAGCGCCTCCCGCGGCGACCGAGACAATAGTCTCAAGTTGCATCGATGCAGAGTGATAGTGACGGGCTTTTCTATCGACTCTGTTGCGACTAATAGGATTCTTTTGTTACCGTATGCTTAGTGGCTAAAATTTGTATGCCGTCCAATGGGTCTCTGACTTGGGTATTACAGACCGTCATGAAATACCTCTCAGGCTTCCTGGTTTCCTGATGATGTTTTTCTTCAACGCAGTTAGTGATATAATTATATTACTATACAATACGCACATTAATCCGAAAAATCAGAGGTAGGTCTTTTGGGTTTGAACTCGAGACTTATGACTTGACTAATGTGCTATAGCAGTAATACAAGAAACCCGCGACTGCATCGCTATAAAAAGTACACCGTGGGTGAAGGGCCTTACTCACTATGGATCACTGAGATTGCAGAACCACAGCCGCTAGATCAGTTAACAGCCAATGGAAAAACCGATATCCAAATGACAACAAAGCCTTTAAACGCGGATGATTCGATGAAAGAAAAACTGTTTTATTGACATTGGATATCACAGAGGGGAAGAGCTACTTGTTTTCTTTTTATTTCCATGGATGACTGGAAACTTACTGCAGTAAAAAGTTTTTTGTTTCCTGCCATTGCTGAAATAATGGATTGTTCGACATTTTCAAATCGTTTTTTGCAGGAATGATTATTATAATATAGACTTCTGTTTCATGTTTTATTTTCTGGGTGTGCGTACTCGTACGTAAATGATACACTCATGACCGTGTAACTTGTGCATCTGCTTTCTGCATTGGCGGCTATATAACTGAATTTTGAGCCAATTATTTTAACTTTTTTGTCATTCTTACACTGACAAGTACAATCGACTATAATAGTAAATGTTTTGCTGTAGTGGGACAGAGTAGGTCAAAAATTTTTTTACATATTTTTTTATTTTAATTAGCAAATAAATGTGTACCCGATAGAGCCGTCACTTAGTAAAGATTTGACATGCTTTTGTATGACAAAACTGTTAAAACCTTTACTAAGTGATGGACTAAGTAATCATTAAAGCTCTTTGAGTGCGGCAGTATGTGTTTAATTTTAATGACAAATTAGTTCCAAATACTTAAGCTAGATGCAAAGGTGCATTCAATTGCATCGTCAATCTCAATCGTACTGTCATATTCACAAGACAAGTCAAAACATACATCCAATGTGACCTACAATCAGTTCTAATATTCTCCCTCGAAAAGATTAGCAGGCATGTGATTACAGCAGTACCCAGCGAGTCTTATTGCGCTATTAGTTAGGCAGCATTGTGCTTTAAAACTTAATTATGGCCGTATGCGGTCTCCTGTGGTAACTGGGCATTCAGTTGCTTTAGTTTGAAAATAAATTATTGCTAAACAGTGGTCGAAGGGATTATAAAATAGATTTCGTGAGGAAAAAGTGATGTTATTAAATGGCGATTGATTTAGCTTGCTTCATAATAGTGGTGTCTTATCTTATCACTAAAGTCACTTAGCACTAAAGTTAATAATCTGGTTTATCAAATTATTAGGCAAAAAATAAAAAATATTATTTATTATATTCTCCGCTGTAGGTGTTATAGTAAAAACTCGTTCTCAGATATAAATAATAAGTAAATGATTTAATTTACACTAAAGAAACGTACGTAATTACACCTACTGGCTAGGCTTTATGGTCTAACCGCTTTGCAAGACCGGACGGGACCTTTAAGCTGAAAGAATGCCTAAGTAAAGTATATTCTTTTGTTGAGCCATTGTCAGTGAGAACAGGTATAAGGCAAGTATCTAAAGTTTTCTTCGACCAAAGCTCAAACATAATACTCTTACTTACACAAACAAGTATCAAGTTAGACAGTAAATAACAAAAAGTACTTAACTCCCGGAGTAGCATGTGGCATGTTAGTAAAGAAGCTATCATGTCAATATATTATGATGACATGGGTTTGGGTGGTCCATTCATCATAATTTGCCACGATCGTTCAACTTTGTACTTGTGGTAAGCGCCGAAATTGATACGATGGGGCAAATATGTAGGGAAACGGAAGATCCCTTTTATAAGGGGAAATATTTGGCAAAAGTAAAAGCAACTGGAAAATATGTTGTTGGTTTTTTTTTTTTTTTTTTTTATAAATTACTAACTTACATAGAGTTCGCGAATTGTCCACGAGATCGTATGTCCAGGATTAAAAGTAGCTTAGTTTAGTTTAGTTTAACTAGGCTTTATCCGTCTATCTCTGTGCCAAATTTAATCCAGATCCGTTCATCCGTTCTATCGTGATGGAGAAACAAACGTCGACAACAAAAAAGATTAATAAATAAAATGATCATAAATCCAGCATAGCTTGCGCAATGGTGATACTTACAAAGAGTAGAGGTACCTTCTAAGCTTTCGACCCTGGGCATAATCCGTGTATAATGTTTTCTCTACCGGAACACAGGCTTCATTTTTGTGAAAGGATCGTAATCCACCTTGCGGAACAAATGCAGGTTGTCACTATAGGGATGTTTACTTCAAAAAATATGATTGTAATTAGTCCGTCTTTTAAATTATCGAAAAATATTGGATACGTATTTTTTGTTTTATCAAATCAATAAAAAATGACGAAGATAAAACGCGTCAAAGATTTGAGTAGGGGGTTGTGTCATCACTCACCACATGTCTTAGAAAATGACGTCACACGAGTTTTCATAGCATAGTCTTCATTGTTTGTTTACGTGAAAAAAGAAAAAAATGTGTCCAATATTTTTTGGAAATCTATCTGACGGACTAATTAGATTTTTTTTGGTAACTACCCTATTCATGTCTCCAAAAGATTCGATGTGATTTTTAAAAGTAGTCATTCTATGCCTAACCTTTTCCCAACCATTTTGAGACCAGCTTCCAGTCTACCCGGATGCGCCGGATGTACATGGAGCAACTACCAATCTGACCGCAACCCAGATTTTAAGACTAGTGGTGTTGAACTAATCCTTCACTGTTTTTGAGTGCATTACCTACCTGTATTAAAATATATTTCCGCTGATTTGTTGGTAAAATCGTTGAGTAAAATGAATTCTACGAGCTTATTAAACTCATTCATTTGTGTAAATTATGTAATTTTCCACAACACGAATTTAATGTTTGCTCGTTATTAATACCTACATGGATAGCACAATGTTGTTAATTTACTGCATGGACAGGTCCATGACAATTAATAATGTTGCCGTGTATCCACTAATGCTGATTGACTAATGAGTTTGTATGTCCTGGGGTGCATTATGACCCACGACAAGGGTGCCTAAGCACTGTTCTACGTTCAGCGTTCTTTAGGCAGACAACACCACTGTTTAATATGCTGTTTGAAACAACTGAAAATATTGGAATTATCAAATGGTGACAATGTTTGTTCGCATTGTGCGAACTTATATGTATGGAGCGGTTTTTTTTACGTTAAGAGTTGGGTTGGAAGACGTCTCCCTAGGTGGACCGAAGACCAGGTGAAAGTACCTACGGTGATTATTTTACCGCTATTTCAACAATACGACATAGATCATAAACTTCTACAGTTGTTAACTGTAGCACTCTGACGGCAAACTGTCGATGATCAAGTATATTAGCTGACAAAATGCTGTGGGTTAAACAACTTGTTTAGTGCTTCGACAACTTCGCTATCAGGGTATCATAGGTATTACGAGTTAACCTTTACCCAATGAACGTGAACTTTAGTGGCATAATGTCATAACATTTTATGTTTAAGTAAAGTCAATTTATGAATTTGAACATTTGGAAAATTGATTACTGTGGTTTGGCTACACTGCATCCCGTAATAAGGAAGTCTAGGGGGCTAGATGCCCTTAAAATGTTTTATGAAGTCAAAACTTCTTTGTGCGAAATACTTCTTAAGGAACCCCAATCTACCATGCGCGTGTGTGTCAAATGTCATAAATTATCATGTTTGTGTAAGATAGCGCAATAAAAAAATATTGTTTTTCTATTTAACCACATAAATGATACTACTTTTATGCTGATAAATAAATCAATCTCTGCGAAATGACTCCCTAACCTATCAAAAATGCACAATGTTCAAAATTCACTACTGCTGGCACTCCCGGAGTGCAACCCGTTTTTTTACTATTCTTTGCTTTAAGCAGAGGACATAATATGCAGTCTAATTAAATAAGCAATAATGATAATGATCGAAAAGTGAACTCAAAGATCATTGTGCCGGTAGTCGCTTCAGCTAATACCTGAAAAGACTTTCGTTAGGCAGCTGGATCGAGCTTGATAACTGGACCTTGATTTAGAAAGCGGTATTCCTGTACACGGCTCTTAGTTGTTAAAGGGTTCTTCCTCACTAAGGAGCCCTGACTGCCGGTAGCTAGCATTTTTAAAGATTAAAAAGTAAGTAAGTAAAATGTAAAATAATGAAAAAATCTAAATGCATTGAATTGATGCAAGCTACTGGATAGGCAATACCGCTGGAAACCGTTGCAAGTCACACCACAAGCCACTTGCCTGGATTCTCTTTTTATTTTACTAACGGGACAGTTAATGTCATTCAAGATATGCAATATTTTCCTTCTTTGGTCCCAGTCTAGACGGTTTGTAATATCAGATTGGCAAGATTACCTGCGCTTCAGATGATATCTTGTTGCTATGAACTACAGAATCCTCTTACGTCACTGCGATTCCAAAACTGATTTTCTGCTCTGCTCTGTACTTGATTATTTTTTGTCCCAGAAGGTAAGGTAACTATCCCAATGATGACGTATATATAAACGGTCAAAGAACAGGCCACTCATAATCACCAGTCACTACGGCTCGCAGACCGTTGGTGATTGCAAAAAAACTGCAAAAAAGGACAATGTTATCCATTCTCATAAACCTCTTTGACACCAACGACGTTCTTGGTTGGGCGCGAGATGTGACTAAAACAATTTGAAGATACAGGTTCTCGCACATTCTAAAATAGGCCTCAAATACCCGATACTATTAAAGATATAAACAAGAAATGGTTAAACGGAGAAACCTGGTAATGTCACAGGTCAGACGCGCGGTGGTCCGAAACTCTGTCACATGTTGGCATCTTGCCAACAACACGCTAAGATTTGTACCATATCTTATTCATATATTATAATAGCGCTCCGTAACTTATATGAAACATGCGAAACAAATTGTTGCGGTCTAATATCAAGGTATCACGTTATGTAGGTAAGTACATCAAGATCCACTTACTGTCAGTGTGGAAATGGGTTGAACCATGTTATAAATAGGTAAGGGACGAGAAAACTCTGGTTACACTGTTCCTGTTACATGGAGAAAAAAACGTCAGTAACGCGATTCTCTGAGTGACAGAACAATACGTTTAATCTTCACGTTCTAGAAAATGTGACACGAGATAGAAGGCGTCCGTTTAATAAGAAAACTTTTTTACTTCTTTTACGTTTATTAAAATACCTTTGTAGGATGCTTTTGATGCATTTGTTCAGTGAAATGTAGAGCGTTAATTTTTTTCGTGAAATGAGTCTGGGTTTCCCATTACCCAATACTAATTGAATTGTGGAGGTCAGATAGGCAGTCGTTCCATGTTAAATACCATTATTCAGCTGTGTCTGCCTAAGATATATAAGATAAAGCTAAGTCAGAGGGCATATGGCGACAAACTCTGTCACCAGGATAGGCACTCACCACTCGATAAAAGAAGAAAGTAGAAACTGTATCCAATTAGGCTGGAAGTCGTCATCATCATCATCCACATCCCCAATTCACCCACTGCTGGGTATAGGCCTCTCTTTTCTGGTGCCAATCGCCATGTTTTTGTGCCAGTCTCATCCAGGTTTTTCCTTCGATGGCAACTATATCGTCTGCCCATCTCATCACCCACATTTCTTTTTCCCGTTCTTGGACGTCATTGAGTGACAGCCTCACTCCACCTGCCATTTCAACGCCTTGCCAGGTGTCCTGCCCAACCCCATTTAAGTTTCAACGCGCTTTCCAATATCGGTAACCTTTGTACGTCTTCGGATATAGAGGTTTGGAGCTCAGCCTACCAGTGTATCCTATCAGTACCATGGCTCTCTGTGCAACTCTTAGGCCTTATTTACGAAGACGCGGGGCGTCCTGCGGCGCGTTGTACGTTTTTAATTCAAGCACATAGTGATGTATGAGAACGGTAACGACTTCAAACAACAATTTAACGAGTTTAAAATGCAGCGTTTGTTGCGGTGGACCTTTCAGTAAATGAATAAAATAGCACGCGACGAACCAGCCTTTAGTCTGTCCATGTTTCAGCACCGTAAGTCATTGTGGCCAGAACACACTGGTAATAGAGACGGGACTTTAGACATAGCGGAATTCATACATGATAATAATCTGTAAATTTTGGGAAACATTAAATTAGAATTACAAAACATCCTTTGAAAAAAGTAGCAAGCAACCGACGCATTCATAGTACAGCCAGGAAACTGCGAAAATAAATTATTATTTTGGGGAAGCCATTCGAGTAGGTTAAACAATTCTAATGAAGAAACTTTCAGAGCTTCTGCTGTTAAGTACACGAACAAACCACAATTTCCAGTTCATCTCCTCGATTGTCCAGATACATGGAACATTACGTAGGTTTGTAATTCGTGGTTATTTAGTACCGAAATCACGTTGGATACTGTTTGTGTATTATATTATCTACGTTTGGTAGATTTTGTTCACAATATGAGTTTCCGCAATAGACCGATAAAAAGTTAGTTTATTGATTGGTCGGTTGGCATCTGCTTAGCCTTTTCCAATGTAGTGGTTGGTATATTTGGGTACGCTTTCAGTCTTACCCGATTCAGTTGAATAACAGTGTTTTACATGGAGAGACTGCCTATCTGGCCTCCAAAACCTAGTTAGTGTTTAGACATACGATAAGCCTTAGTAAGACTGGTTGTCAGACTACCGACTGTCATACATTTTCAAATGACAGCCGGGACCAACGGCTCAACGTGCTTTTCAAGACACAGAGAGGAAACTTGGTATGTTATCGGTGGTCACCCATCAATGGACCGACTTATCATCGTCACCTTTTATATCTATACCTATATATAAAAATCAATGCCACTTTTCGTTGTAATTTTGTAACTCAAGAACGGGCTCACCCATCCAAACCAAATGTTTAGGCTTTGTTCGGACTATTTAGTAGATGGTTTATGTGCTTGCACAGAATTGATCGAGCGGTTCTTCATTTATCACATTTTTTGTAACAAATAAATTAAATAAATGGCAGATCATTTTGTGTGTGTTCAAGTGGATTCGAGAATGGTTTATATTCACAATTGGACCCTGTAGGTGGTGCTACTGTCCGGACAGGACGAAGTTTGACAGGTCCGCTAGTAGTCTATAAAAGGTTGTTGCCTAGGTACACCTTGAGGAAAACAGCTCAGAAATATTAAACAAAGTTTTATCCAGACTATCATAGTACTTAACCCTCAAACAGTACCCACCAATTTCGTGGCCATCCACAAAATAACTACCAAAATGTTTACACTCCGGTCCTATGGCCAACACCTCAAATCGCAATCCTCCAAATTAACAGGACGTTTAACCGTAGTTTACGTGTTCAAAATAAACATGTGTAATATCACAGTTGATAGTGTGAGCCGTCCAACCGCGCATTATACACACACCGGCTCGACGTAACCATTTGTTAGGGCCCGTTCTTTGTAAACGTCTCGCTTTGTGATTCCCGTGTACATAGCGTGAACATTTTGACAAGTGGAATTTGTTGTGCAAGAGAGGGTTGGAAATATACATCTCGGCAATGATAATTTTGCTGCTGTGAAACTGTGGTACTTTGATTAAGCTTCAGTTGTTAGTTTACTTGGTTGTGGTTTTTGTTGTTTTCGTGTGTTGTGTTAAGTAACTAAGTTTGTATGAAGATTACCTACAGGATTTTATTAGAAAAGTTGTCGACAACGGGACTAATCAGTAGTGATTTAAAATTTCCGATAATCGTCTGTTACTAATGATGTCTTGCAGGAATTGAACACGCAACACGCAGTGCAGCATACATATAACGATTTAAGTGAAGTTTTTACTGGCTACATTTTTTTATTTTTCTCTTTCTAGACAAAATAAAGCCTAAACATCAACATTCAGGTGCTACACGCTTAGTATATTATGCTATGAAGGGGTTCATAACATTTAGACTAGGCGATATCTCCACGCGAACAAGTGAGTCCGTATTCGAGCGAGTCACTTTTATGCGAACACGCCCACAAAAAGTAGGTTCAACTCAACCCTCCCGAAACCGAACAACAAACAACCCGTGAGTGTAACATGCACAATTTTTCGGACGTTTAATTTCCTCCTTTAAAGTTGTAATTCGAGACATAAAGCGTGCTTAAAAGCGTTGTCTGGCAAGTTTCATCATCGCACAGATGCTTCGGTAGGAAGCTTACTTTGCACACAAAGCCTACAAGTACAAAAGGCCTTGCCTCCGCTCCATTTTGTGTCTGACAAGCCGGGAAGTCGCGGAATGAGACGCGTCAACTCTGTTATGACGTCACTCGTTTAAATGTTTAAATTTAGAAGGATCGAAGAGTGACAGGCGTTCGGATTTTGTTACTCCTTAAAATTGAAAGAAGCCTTCTTGGAAGAACTTTTTAAAAGTTTTGTATTTCGAAAATAAATAATAAATTCCTTTCTTTTTAAATAATGAAAAGAGGATTCGAAAATTGTATCGAACCTTTTCATCTTTTACGATTATAATGAAATGAATTAAAATTTATTTTTGTACGTCGAATAACACTTTAACGTAATTTTTTTTATATGCTTGATTAGATCAGGCTAAGTTGCCTGTGTGACTACGCTATGAAGCAAAATAAAACAAATTGGATTTTTTAAGCCCAGACATTGTTGAAGCCACATCACGTGACGACCATGCAGATTCGCGTCCAAGATAGTCTTTCAAAGAATGAACTGCTCAGTTTGCTTAAACTAAGATTAAAAGACCCGACTCAATGTCAGTGGTTAATATAACAATAACTTCAAACAGTTATGCGGATGCTAAAATAAACGCTACATTGATAACTCGTGACTGATACTTAGTGGGAACGCTGCTAACTGTAGCTAAGGGCAATAAATAGAATCGGATAGTACCGACCGGTCACGTCACACGCACCTGTCCTGCGATTAAACTCTACCGTATCGTGGCGTCCACTATAATCTACGACGTTTAATATTGAAGTCAATCTTCAGGGTTGGCATAACTATGTTAACCTAGTATTTTAATTGGACCGTTTTGTATTAAATTATTAAAAAAAAATGACGAAACGTAATTTGAAAACAGGCCTGGATTGAGAGAACTGGAAGACATAGGTAAATAAATACCTTTGCCCAGCTGTGGGATGACGCTGGCTCACAGTAACATCAGGAATAGTAGTTTAGTATACGAAGACATACACACAAGTACGAAAGTTTCATATGTAACTCTAGTTACAGGATACAGCTTCATATACAAATATAACTGTATCACTTCCAAAATGAACTGACGTACGCAGCTCAGCCCTAACAGAGGAAAATGCGGTGTTGTCTACTCCGCGATATTATTTTGGCAATAATATCATATTATGCTTTCAGACGTTACTTTCCCCTCTCCCCCCTACGACTCGTCCAGACACCCCCTCTCAGCTGGCAACGACGAGTTACAGAAATAGTATTAGAAATTCATAGTCTATTATTGAACGGATACTTTCGTATTTAGAACATTGCTTTTGTGTTTGTAAGTGACTTAACTTCTGGTTGCGTTTGTCTTTGGTGCGATTTTTTTTTGTTGAACCATGATGATTTTGTGTCTTAAATTAGTTGATTGTGTAGGCCCTATGCAAAGTTTAATTATTTGGTCAAATTGATATTTCTCTTTAGATTTGGAATATTGTTAACCACCTTTTGGTCGTGACTTCGCTCATATTGGATGTTTTAAATTAACCGATGCGAACTTACTACCGGTATAATAAGTAGGTATAGTTATGGTGCCGTAACGTAGGTCATGGTCTAAGTTTCTCTGTGTTAAATTTCACATAAATTAGTTTCGACAAAATTCGAGAAAACGACAGATTGATTTCATTTCTCAATTAAAATAACGGCTTAAATGTTTGAACAAAGTCCCTGCAACTTTAAGACTTCATATAACGGAAAAGATGGCATTCTGAGGTAAATGCTATGTGTAAATTAACTAATAATGATATAATATATGTAGCCTAAGATAATGTTGTATACACATTCGGTAACCCTGATCTGTAACTTTTATTGTTGATTGTAAAATATATATATGGTTGACGTACCTATTTTAAATAAATAAATCACTACTTTGGTAATCTCATAAAATACTCTCCACCAATGCTAGCCAATCCACAAGCGAGTTCATAAATTCGAAGTGGAGTTTTGGTCGTTCAGCGTGACAGATAAGAGGTGCGTCGTAAACAATACGCTTCCGACTGACGCCGGCTGACGCTAAGCGTACCCGCTGCTAAAGTACTATCGCCATCATAGTACATTTACGCTCCGGGCGATGGGACTAGTGACGTTTTTTGCGTCAAGCGACTCGCGCGGCGTCACTTGTTTTATTCATGTGTGTCGGTGCGCAAGTCGGGTACTCTAAGCAATTTCTTTCATTTGTTGTCTATGCCACCTGAGCGTGCAGCTTATGGCCAAGGGGCTATGTGATAAGTGTGGTTTTTGTGGGAAGAGTATATTAGTTGTCGAGTTATATTACGATAATAAATATTTTTGTCGTTTAACGTGATATATTTATATGAGGTAAGTACGTCGTATACGATGCACTTGAGACTGTGACGGCAGCTGACGCTAAGCGTACCCATGTCTGCTAAAGTACATTTAAGTATGCCAAGTTCTTGGCTAGGGCCGATGCGGCTTGCATAAAAAACGTCTTGTCTCTTGTCTACACTAATATTATAAAGAGGAAAGATTTGTTTGTTTGTTTGTGACGAATAGGTTCCGAAACTACTGGTCCGATTTGAAAAATTCTTTCACCGTTGGGAAGCTACACTATCCCCGGGTGACATAGGCTACTTTTTATCCCTGTATTCCCACGGGAACGGGAACTACGCAGGTAAAACCACGTGACGTCCGCTAGTCTTGTATAAAGAAGGAACTCTAAGGACACTTTTTTAAGTTAAGTTAGGACTTGGTACGTTACTGATGTTTCATAATAATTATGTGCAAATTAACTCGGCTGAATACAATTTCTTTTTCTTTTTTTTTTTACGTAAACGTCAAGCTTTAACTGTGACGTCGTTTTTTTTTGGTGATTACTCTTTTAGCGTCACCCAGCGTCACAGTTGTTTTTTTTTTTTTTTTTTTTCGAAGTGGCATCTCGCAGTTCAGTCTAGGAGACTGTCTTCTGCTTAACCGGGCAAATCCCTGTGGGTGCCTTGAGTTAAAGGCCTCCAGCCAGGGCAAAACTTACAAACTAAGTGACAAGTCGCTAGGGGCACCCCCTGTGGGGTACGGACCTCGGCTTAGGACGTCACTGGGGGAGGGCAGCAAGGGGACAGGCTGGATCTGAGTGAGCGTCACAGTTGACGTCACAGAGTACTTTTATATGTTGACGTGCCAACTGTGCATTTCATAATACGTAATCGAATAGTGCGTGAGGAAAATAATTAAGCAGTTGATGTTTTGAGTAGGTAAATTAATTTGTTTGTTTGATGTTGATTCAATTCTATAAATGGTGGCCTGCCGGCGAGTTTAATAAAATATTGTTTCTTGTGAATTTAGCACACCTTTATAAGTTTTTAAACTGTCATGGTCACCATCAAAATTCAAACTGAAAACGGGACAATTACCATGCTTACTATTTGTTTTGAGTTTCTGCATATATTCACCCACATTTTTGTACTTGCATCGGCACCGAAATATCAATAGCAAATAGTAAAAATTGAAAATATTCCATTTTCAGCATTAATGATTTCTCCCGCTCTGGGCAGATTGGTAGGGAGTGTCAGACTTCAACTGACTAAAAACCATCCATGTTCCTTCTTAGCCCTTTGTGTCGAGGCCGCGGTATCTCTTTCGAACAACCCACAGCCCCGACGGGATTACCTGACCCCTCGGAAAAAGACTTAGAGGGTATTGTGAGAATAGGGGTGAAGTAAAACTGGGCAATAGCTGTACAAAACGCGACAAAGTGTACAAAATACGACAAAATCCGTGACAAATATCTCGTCAGTGTTACGTAGTGCGTGCTCGAACTGCCGTAAGGAAGTGTTAGCGAAGTTTAGCACCCAAACTATCTGATAAGACGCGCGTCGTAACAATACGCCAGCCGTCAGTCGCCCCTCCTCGCGTACCACGCCGCGTGCTAGCGAGTTACGGTGGTTTAAAATGATATGCGAATATTTATGCAGTTGTTAAGACTGAGTGGTGAGTAAAGTCGACATTCTTAATTCCCATATAATTTTGTGGAGATACTAGTAATGACCGGCCTGACTTAGAAGGTGTAGTGGTTTCGATCTCAGGCGGAAATATTTATTTTTTTCCGTTGGGCATGCGGGATGTTGTGAGAAATACCGCGGGCTCAACATAAAGGGCTAAGAAGGAACATGGGTGGTTTTTAGTCAATAGAAGTCTGACATTCCCTATCGCTCTACCCAAGATTTTCCAAAAAATAAAGGTCCATATTTGGTGCCATTTAATTCATCATCACCACTCTTAAAATAGTGATGAAAAAGTAGCACCAAAAATTCGGAGACTGTCTACCACCCAACATTCTGTGTCTGGCCTACTCTCTTTGACAGTGTGTCCCAGTAGTGGAAACATTCAAGACTCTATTGCACGTGTCTTTCCCGATTTATCCGATTAATCTATCTGGATTATCTAATTAATCTCAAACATTCTCTTTAGAATTTTGTCTATTGACACCTTTCTCTGGAATAGATAGAGGAAAAACACGACGTTTTACTTACTCTTTGACTTAAATAAAGATCAGATCTATAAGAAAACAAAAATCATTTTAAGTACAAGACGGAATGCAAAATTTATAATTCAAGCCTTCCAGCCTTTGTTAAATGTATTAAGAACTGCCAACCTTCACTTCGTCATTTGAAGATCGGAAGTTGAAAAGCGTTCAAAAAGGTCTTATCCAAAGAGATTTCATTATAAAATTCTTTGGTTTAGAAGGAAAACCTCATTTTAAATTTCAGAAGTTTTAAACACGGATATTTTAATACAAGAAGGATGCCCGACCCGCGTCAACTCCTTATAATGCCTTTGTAAATTCCTTTTTAGATAAATAAAAGTAGTAATTGCTTTTTTAAGTTATGATAGATACTTACTTATCTAAGTCGCCAAGTGACATCGAATGTCAGGTCTAAAAGGCCTGTTTTCCATTCCAATTTAAAAGCTTTACAGCCAGATCATAATAGAAAACACTTTAAATAGTTTATGAAAACATTCACAAAATTCTTAGAATCTTAACGAAATGTGCGGTTAATTAAATCCATGGATGGAATTCGTTAATCGATTTTATATTTAAATTAATTTCGACGTTTATTGTTTTCAATATCCTTCTATTTTTGGTGTGATGAAATGCTCATTCTGAGAATATTTCGATATTTGGAGTAAATATTGTGACAATATCATTTAACTAACGAAAGTTCAATGCTCTCCTAACGTTTCAGATTTCACAATTCTTTAAATAGCTTTTCTTTGTAACCCGAACACCAATTTGATCTTCTACAGTTGATTAATATAAGCGTGGAACAGTCTAAACGAAAATCAGCCGTTCCTTTTATTGAAATATTAAAATGTACCATTAAGAGAGTGCAAATTCGGTTATGATTTCGTACGCCTAAATTAGTATTTATAATAATTATTTTAAGGGTAAGCTCAAAGGTAGCCCGCGAAATAGGATGATATTTTCATGAAACCCATGTGATTTGAATTCACAACATCAATAGCTTTAATATTGATGTATTATATGTAGGTATTTGAGCAGTGGTGGCCCAGTGGTTGCGGCCCCCACAGTTGGTCGTGGGTTCGAACCCAGGCAGGCGCATTACTTTGTGTAATTTATTTAATCACCACTGCTCCAAAACGGTGAAGGAAAACATCGTGAGGAAAAAAACGACATATCTTAGGAACAAAAATTCTAAGATATGTGACATCTACCGATCCGCACTGGGTGAATTATTGCCCATCCCTCTCCTAGAGAGGAGGCCTGAGTCTCTGCAGTGGGAACAATATAAGGCTGATGATGATGATGATGATGTAGGTATTTATAACTTTGTAAAGCCATTGTTTCCGTCTGTCATCATATTTTAGTCATAGTACAACCAGACGGGCGCGTACTACCCCGGATCTGCCACAATAAGTTTACATTGATTTATTCGTATCACCCATTTGTTGATGGGTTATAATCGACTCATCTCGGATACAACGCAAGTGTGGAGCCCCAACACAGGATATACAACACCTCTTCTCTTGCCCGTCGTGCACAACTAACTGCAAACTTGAAGAGTTTGAGAGCTGTCCAGGTTAAATAGAGCTAGTCGGACAAAATCTTCGTTCTAAGATCAAAGAAAAGAAGAATAATCACCCAAAATAAACGAGGCTTAAAGTAGTAAAATCTTACTAAATATTGTTATACCTTACCTTATTTCTAGTTACCTTAAAATGCTCAAAGATAACATCATTATTATCAAACACAGTTTGTAGAAAACTGACTAACGTGTCTTACCTGAAACAAAAAAATAATGAACATTAACTAAAATGACGACAAAACTTAGACATAAAACATATTTGAGTTGAAACATTTTACAGTAAGTAGTCAGGATAAAAAACGTTCTTTTCAATAAAAAGCTAAGTAGCAAGTGATTTTTGTTATTCCACCATCTTGTTTCAACTGAGTGTCGGAGTGGCAGCCACTCTCGCGAAGGATGAAACATTTTCTGACAACGACGGATATTATAACTGTCAAACATCACAAAACAAGATGGTAACCGTGCTCCCGACGTTACAGATTATTACAGATTAAAGAAAAAAAATGTTTCGGGATTTTATTTCTGTACGATTTTCAGATAAGACTGTTTTAGACGGCTCTTACTTCAAAGGCCTAATTTATGTAACTTTTAAAGGTATTTTGTTTTTCAATTACAATTTTGTCGTGTTGGAATTTTTTGTAGGAATTGTTGCCAGCTGAAACAATTATTTGTGGCTGATTATTTTGGTAGGTTTAATTTTAATTGTGTAGCTTAATCAGCCTGACAAGTAATAATACGTCTCTAATCGCCCAAAGATGTCCGACCATCACATCGTCAAGGTGTATATATAGTAAGTCGATGTAAACATTTGGACTACGTGTCAAGTACCTACCTATAGAGCTACGTCGTCGCACGATGGATGTAGGTGAAACGTTGAGAGGGTTCACAACACAAATGTTCAGAGTCGTCGCTCGGGGCGCCACTCCACGAGACATCCTCTGTGCCAGGTCCCGGTAACTGTAGCTATGTACCTATGTAGGTTTGGTATAACGTTGAATTACTCGCAGAAGGCCTGCTTCTAACCTTATGACGGTCGTTATGGTATGCGGTTTGGTTACAAGACTATTTTTCAATGCATGCGAGTCATTTCAGTTCAATTTCAGAGTGCACCTTCTGACAGATTTTACAAAGAACCTACTGTAAAAATTGGGTAAAGTGAATTTCAAATAAATATTTTTATGTGATAACAATTTTGTAAGTTTAAAAATATACTTTGTATTTCAAGAAACTGATTATTTATAATGATACAATCTTTGTTGCAAACATTGTTTTTGTTATTTTAATTAAAATAAAAAGAAAAGGTAAACTACCTTGGAAACGTATTTAGTTTTTTCAGCTACACCTCTGCCATTGCTTCAGGGATTACGGGCGTGACGTTATGTTATGTTACCTAGTTTGCTATCTCAAAATTTTCTAACATCATAGCGCTACCATTTTAAATAAGACGTTATATTATTCGGCACATAATGTACGAGAGATAGGTAACATCGTTACATCGCGATGTGAACTTCCAACGCTTTTCAGTAGAAAGTGAACTTCTCTCATTTCCGTTCACTAACATTACGACGAGAGGTCCTTGCTCGGCATGAATTAAATACTGTTTATATCATTAATGTAGAAATGATATTTTCCACGAAAATATAATTTAGTTTGAACAATAATAAACTAAAATAAAATTTTCAAAGAAAACTCTTTGTAATGGTAAATAATATGGAACCTTTTAAATACAAGTTAAGGAAACCAAGTTTAGCCTGAACTGTTCAATGGTTTCTCAGAAATCGGTGACCATTCAACAGTATGAAAAACTGAACAGCAACACGTGTAACGAATCATGGTTGAATAGGGGATCGGACAAAAAAAAACTTATCAGTCCGTCAGATAGATTTCCAAAAAATATTGAACACGATTTTTTTCTTTTTTCGATACAATGCTTCGAAAACGTCACATGTCAGTACAATTTTTAACTACAAATGACGTCACAGCCCCCCAACACTCATGATTTTTGACACGTTTTATCTTCGTCAATTTTTATTAATTTGATAAAAGAAAAAACACGTTTCCAATATATTACGATAATCTAACTGATGGACTAATTAGAATCTTAAAATACACCACAATAAAATTAAATTCCCCAAAATTCAACTTACAATCATTTTAAAAAGCAAGAAGCGTTTCGTATTAACATCCATGAACTTACACCATATTTCCCCGAATTCCCACTAATTTACCTAAATAAAACTTACGAAAATCCTTAAGCAACTTCCCGAAACCTGCTCTGCATACCTCGTCACTACGACATTGATTTTTAATCTAGTCTATTAAAGTTAGAGTGTCGGCCTGATTGCTCCATCAGGATGTTTAATACGTTTACCAGTACATCACCACTGCTGAGAGCAATTTGTGCCTACGTCTTCGACTTACCCTTTGTATAACTGCTATAAGTGCTAGGTAACCACAGGATTTCACTCACAGGTATGGTATGTACCTATTGAGTGGGTTGTGCAATGTAATGTAATGTAAGAGTTTGTGTGTTTTGTGACATACAATTTTTTATGAGAGAATAAAGAGGATTTTTTCGGTTGTAAGTTTTATTTTTGACGAGCAAAGTGTAACTATGAAATGTCATATCCTACTTAATATTATAAATGGGAAAGTTTGTGAGAATGGTTGGTTGTTTGTTACTCTTTCACGCAAAAACTACCGAACGGATTTGTGTGAAATTTTGCACACCGATAGTTTATAACTACTACTTTTATCCCGGTAATATGCTTCCGTAGGACTATTATCAAACGCCGCGGGCATAAGCTAGTGCTAAATATATAGAAATATCCGGTATTTCCTACATTCTACTCTTAGTACTAAAAAGCTGTAATTTGTCATAAATATACAAATGAGTTACGCTACAGTAAAATATTGAAAATTTTTTTTTTTGTTTTATCTTCAGTACACATCTAAGTGTGGATGATTTTTTTTTCTCCTAAAGTCCTTTGTGTGGATGTCGTTGGATAGGTCTTTAAAAAGTATTACGAGTTTGCTTAAACAGTTTTTCGATTTTTTTGATTAGGAATTCACTTGTGAAATATTAAGCCTTAAAGTTCAAATTTTTGTTAGACTCAAGTGTGCCAACCTTGACTTGACTTGAATACGGGTTGAGTTACACAAATAAATATTTATTCTATATACTTATATGTTACTTACGTAGTGTTTTCAACCGACTTCCATATAAGAGGAGGTTCTCAATTCGCCTGTATGTAACAAACATACAAAAAAAAAAACAGGCTATATCCGTTAATAATTAACCGATTTTCAAAATTCTTATTGTATTCGAAAGAGTTTACTCCCAAGGTGTTCTGATTGTCACCAAGTCAGGATCTGATGACTTGATCCCTGTGAAATCGAGGACAACCCTCAAATTTTTGAGGCACTCATTAAGTTTTCCATTTATTTTCTAAAGCTGTTCATGAATTTGCGATCGATTATCATAATCTCATGTGGATGCGCTGATGAAGGAAGTTGATTTTTCTTCCGAAATTTATTTTACACTTTTGAGTGTTTTTAAAGTCGGTTTTTCAGTGTTCGTTATAGGTACACGTGTCTGATTTCTGACATCAAAATAATTTGTAAGTGTAATTGAATCAGAACCAAAGTTCTACCTAGAACAGTTTGCAAATGACCGATCCGACATTTTTACTTAAGATATAGACTTACTAACTTAATCAAATGCGTTCCATAAAAGCTTAATCAGATAATAAGTCAAACTCAAGTTAGCATATTTCTCTGTTCCCTCACATTGTAACGAGAATACAAAGTTTCTAGACTTATATGCATGAAGTGGAATGAGTTCCGTAATCACTTTATAAAACCTATTACGTACTGAATTTCAATCGAGAAATCATTTTTTGGAAGCTCCTTATTACAGGTAATTCAGATTCTAACTATCTATAATATAATTATATGTACCACAGTGGATACGGCCTCGATTTACGAACAGTGAGTCGTGGGTTCGAACAAAGTCAGGCGCATTACTTTGTGTAATTTATTTCATCACCACTGCAGCTCTATAAACGGTGAAGGAAAACATCGTGATTAAACCAGCATGTCTTAAGACAAAAAAAATCGAAGACATGTGACATAAATGTCAACCCGTACTGGGCCCGCGTGGTGGATTATACCCCATCACTCTCCTAGAGAGAAGGCCTGACTCCCTGCAGTGTATTTAGCAAGTAAATAAATGAAATAAATTATTACCCTTCCTTTTGGCTTCGCCGTAGTCTAGTAAAAGGAAAGCAGCAATAGCAATATTTTACATGGAGCGACGGCCTATCTGAACTCAAAAACTCAGTTAGTACTAAATAATATAATACCCCTTAGTAAGACTGGCTGTCAGTCTTCGAGGCCACTGACTACCTATAACGTCTTTCAAAGACCTACAAATGGCTGCCAGGACCAACGACTTACCGAGCTTTTTAAAACACGGAGGAAACACATTTTAATGAGCGGTCACCCACCCACGGACCAACCTATTCAAGCGCGACTTAACTTGAGATCCCGAGAAGCTATTACTATTTATCAACGATCTTTTCTCGTCAACCATCATATAAACGTGAAAGAGCGTCACATTCTATCGCACAAGACTACACAGCCAAAATTCAGTTCAGTTCGAGATTTTCGCGAAAGTCAGCTTTTACAAAGTAAGTTTGGAATGGCTGGAAACTTTATTTACTTGCTTTGTGACACGGCTTCACGGAAAAATCTCATATTTCCGATTGATGTGCGTTTCACAGAGCAGATTGATATCGCATTGGATGTTGCACCGGGCACGTTGGTCCGAAGCTGTGCAAAAAATTTACACGTACAAAAGGATTGCAGCTTATCGTATTAGGACAAAACACAAAGGGAAGTATAGTTTTTTTGAGGAACTGTATAAAATAGTTGAAGCTTTTACTTGAATATTAGATCGAAATGTAGCTGTTTATTATAAAAGTGACTGCATTGTTGGTCTAGTGATTGCAGGCACGACTGCTGTCCTTGAGGTCCTATATTCGATTCCGAGGTTAAGCACAGTGTTATTGAGGGTTATCGAGATTTCCCATCAGGAATTTCTAAGCAGACACGTGACGGCTTCCGGCCACCGTAGACGCGGGCCTGTGGACGATGAGTAATGGCTAGCTCGCCGTCTGTCCGTCTTATGACGACGACAGGCCGTGTCGACGGCGCGTTCGTGGTCCACGCGCGCCTCAAAGAGATGTCAGCAACGTGCAGTCCGTCAGGGCTGCGGGTTGTTGTAAGAAATACCACCGCCTCGACATAAAGGGCTTAGCAGGAACATAGGTGGTTTTTAGTCAGTAGAAGTCTGAGACTCCCTTCCGCTCTGCCCAATAGCGGGAGGGGTTTTTTGATGATTTCCCACCGACCAAAAAAATACGTCAATTTAATAATAATAACGTCTCGATTTGGGGTAAACTAATGGGTGCACTTCTTTCTAACACTTCGTTGTTTATGTTATGTTTTAATAGAAAATGATTCAGATAAAAAACTCAAAAATAAATACTTTCTAAATTTAATGTTACTCTTTGATGCCTGCATCGGTTGTTAGTCTCGTTATCCCCGATCATGATCCAACTGGGTGCACATCGTAGCTTAGCTAACAAATCTATTTCAACTTATATCAGATTCAAAGATTCCCGATTTATAATGTTCTCTTTAGAGTTTACATTGTACAAAATAAAATGTTGTTTGCGGATAACCTGAACATGTTGTTTGTTTTGCGCGAATCAATAAATAACATGTTGTTTTGAGTAGTGGATTATAGCTTTGATTGAGTTTGTTTAAATACGTTTATATTATTTAATCTAAAAAAAAAACATAAATACCTTCCGTATTTATGTTTTTTTTTTATTAAATATAGTACAAGTATCTCTTTTTTTTCATGGCATGTAGAGTAGCGGGGGCCCAGCGGTGGCGGCTCCGACTAACGAGAAACTAATATGTGGGTTCGAACCCAGTCAACCGGTATGTCCTGGAGCCAATCATTCCAAGACGTGTGATGCGCGCGTGGTGGATTATGGTCCATTTCCTTTCATAGAAAGGAGGCCTGCGTCTCATTAGTGAGAACATTATACGCTGTTAAGGCATAAGCTTCTAATAAACGGTCACAAAAAAAAAACCCTCACAAATTCTCTAAGTGGATACTTAAATACTTGAATGAATAGGAATGTATAAAATTAAACATCTCCAAAGAAAACATTGATCTTTTTGATCCCAGCCTTTTCCATCGGAAGGGCTGGCTGATAACATTTTTTTTTCTTTATCTCTTGTTTGCTTTACATTTCATCTGTAAACCTTTTTCGATTATAATGCGAAACACGTATATCAGAACAGACTGTGAGCAGGAAACTGATTTTTATTAATAAAACATTCTGGAATGAAGGATTTAGGTCGATTGGCTGCATCAGTCGTAGCGAGTTATATTTCAGTTTTTCAGCATGTTGCAAAATACTTTACTACGATTTTTTTAAAGCTTCCAACATAAAAATATTCCTGTACCTACCTTCAAGTTTCATCAATAATTTCTTATTATGGATAAACATTAATATAATGGGAAAAGTGTTATTGGGTTTACTATTAGGAATTTCTCGGTAGAAGTCACAAAGTCTGGATACGTATCCGGGTAATGGCAATAATTTAGGGTCGCCCCTATTACACGGGATATAAATATAACTGGCGACATGTACCTACCTAATAATACACCCAGTATTATTAGTAAATGGAACTTAATTATGGGATAAACTAAATTTTGGATTAACTTTTAAGTATATCTGCAATATTAATTTACTTGGGAACAATACAGAGTAATTGATAATTCGATCGAACAACGAAAAAGCCATAGAGTAAGAAAAAGTTTTTAAAAACGCATGTGTCTCCGATGAGGTCCGAGCACAGAGATCGTCGGTCACAGGGCACGCGCTGCGCTATGTTATGTTTAAGTTATCTGTCTGACTACTAACTGCCGCACTCAGAGAGCTTTGATGATTACTTAGGCCCACTTAGTAAAGGTTTTGATAGTTTTGTCATACAAAGTATGTCGAATCTTTACTAAGTGACGGCTTAAGTAATCATTAAATATATCTGAACACCGCAGTTAGACATCTACTTGGCTTCCAATCTGTCGGGATGTAGAACACCAGTATTTATCGCCGCTACCCAGTTACTAAATAAAAGGACATCCCTTTGTTAAGCAAACACAAATAAAAGCAAAGGGTAGACTTCTAAACATCTCCTGAGTATTTTCATCTGTTCCAAATGTACCCGTATTGATTTTTAATTTGGTGTGTTAATCTCGATTGCGCGATACTATTATTAATGGTACAAAGGCAAAGGCCAGCTCGGCACTACATTAAACACCTCCAAAGGAACCGTCAAGGGATAATGGTCCTTATTTACAAAAAACCGACACGTACCTAAGGAAGGAAACTCCCTTCAAGAGGCATAAAACATGATTTTACTTGGCTTTATATAGAAAGATCAAAGAAATGGGAATATAATACGGATTTTATTTTATGTTGATTTGTTAAAGTGCAAAATGTGTAAAAATTGGATGTAGATTTCATGAAAATTCATCATCATCATCATCAGCCTATTAATGTTCCCACTAGTGGGACACAGGCCTCCTCTCTCTTTATCTACCACGCAGGCCCAGTGCGGATTGGTAGATGTCACATGTCTTCGAATGTTTGGTTCTAAGTCATGCCGGTTTCCTCACGATGTTTTCCTTCACCGTTTTGAGAGCAGCGGTGATGAACTAAATTACACAAAGTAATGTGCCTGTCTATGTTAGAACCCACGGAGTTCGTAAGTCGGGGCCGCCACCATTGGGCCACCGCTGCTCAAAATTACTCAGTTTAAATTGTTTTCGCTATTGGGACAAGCAATGTATTACGAGTACATTTTTGTTTCACTTTCACTAGCTGATAACATGATACTTCTTGGCAAGACTGGATGTCAGATGACACTGACTACCTGTCATGACTGCCAAAGATCCACGGCTGACAGCCTGCACCAACGGCTTCACCTGCTTTCCGAGGCACGTAGGACACTTGAAATGTAATGGGTGCATGATCACCCATCCAAAGACCAGCCTAAGCAAGCGTGGCTTAACATGGAGATTGATCTGAGACGTTTTTATGCTAGTATAATTATTTAAGTGAAACATTGGAAAATACGCGGTATATAATCATTTTATACAAGATGATTTTTTTGCCACCGCCCGTCCAAATTCTGAAATATTAATCTTTGCCGAAAATCATTGAATATTTTTTTTCTTTTAGTATCACTCAATACAAAAATAAGAGAGCGGATAATTCTTTCGAAAGAATGATTTAACATGAAAATTTTACGTATCGATTTTTTTTCAAAAATGGTGTTAGTGAATGTACCTAAAGCAAAATCATCTTGTATAGCACAGCATACAGAATCCATATCTCCCTAACAATTTGATTTATCATAACAAATAACTTAAACCTACATCCCCAATCCTGTTACATTTGTTGGAGGATATAACACCCTTATTCGTAACATTAAGCTTAGCGAATGTCAAGGAAATCCGGAACTATTTTAATATAGAATTTATAAGCAAAACCCTTGCAATGTGGCTCGGGGGAATTACATACTTTGTTTATGGCCCCACCTTCCTTTTGATTGAATTACATGTATGGAAACTAGACATCAAACGGAAATGAAGGAGGTAGTTGTTTTAATATTTATTAAGCTCTGGAATTAAATATTTTACTTGTAAGAGTGTGAAATATCCTGGCGGGGCTACGGGTTCTTTACATTAAGAGCTGAGAAGGAACATGGGTGGTATTTAGTCAGTAGAACTCTGACACTCCCTTCTGCTCGGCTAAGTCTTACTGTACTATAAATATAGACGAATATGGTCGGGAGGATTTATACACGGTATGTAATCCCCCCAACCATATTTACTTTTAAATGGGGTTGCAACAACGATTGATACAATTTCTAATTGTTTATTTTAAAGATATTCCCTAAAGTAGTAACAGAAGGCGCTCGTCAATTTGGATGGGTCGGAGCCAGGAGAGGATTCTATGGTGGACGGCGCTGAGGTTGGTCGTGGTCTTAACTATATTTGGTAACTGTTATTATTTGTGATTAATCATTTAAAACCTATTATAATTTAGATTATAATTACGGAGTCAATAATCAAACTTCCATCAGTCATAAAGTTTTGAATTTGTGGCCGGTATGTGGATGGTGAAAGGCTGGCCCCAGGTGAAATGTGTGCGTAATGAATACTCCTCTGCCTAATCCTAGGGGAATTACAGGCGTAAACTTATGTTATGTTAATCAAACTTTCTTAAGCAAATAAAACAGCTGCTAAGGAATACGAAATCAATTTTAAAATCAACAAAAAATGATAAAGCAATAGTTATGATACAGTTTTATTTTCAAAACAAAAATTGTCTCACTTGCAAAAAGTAGTCAGTCAGCAACTAGCAAACATTTTGAAACCAACACACAAAGTTGATAAAGGCACCACAAACGACACTCCGTTCAAGACACAAATCTAGTTTGGCGGCGTAAGATTGCTTAAAGTTCTGCCAAGTCGCACACCTGCAGTTGCTCCTGGCTTCATTTACATTAACTTGTGACGTGTCAGTGCTTGAAAACTTATTGTGGACTTAGTCGCTGTGATGGGGCTAGATTAATTGTAATAATATTGTATAAATGTCCGGATTTGAAAATACCTAAGTTGTCACATTATTTGTTAAATTATAATTGACTAGCGGACGTCACGCGGTTTCACACGGGTAGTTCCTGTTTCCGTAGGAATACAGGGATAAAAAGTAGCCTATGTTACCTGGAGATAGTGTAGCCTCCCAACGGTGAAAGAATTTTTCAAATCGGCCCAGTAGTTTTAAGTTTATTCATTACAAACATACACACACACACACAAACATACAAATCTTTCCTCTTTATAATATAAGTGTAGACTAGATGATGCCCGCGGCTTCACCCGCGCTGATGTCGGTCAAATTATGTACTAAAACCTTCCACAAAATGAAAATCGGTGCAGTAGTTTTTGGGTTAATCGCGAACAGACAGACAGACTTTGTTTTATAATATTATGTAGTGATAGTAATTGTACAGACACATCAAACTCTGTATAACAATCGTATTAAAAGGCATAAAACTAAACCAGTCGTCGCAAGTGCGATTGCTTATCATGAGGTCTTTGGTTTGAGTCACAGTTTGGAAAAAACTGTGTTTTTCTATCACAAATCTCTCAGTTAGATGGTAATTGGCTCGTTGTCTATGATTTTTAACATACCTGGAAAAATATGGGTTTGGATATGTATTGTGTTATGTTCTCATCAGCATAACTACAGGCGTGATGTTATGAAAAACTAAACTTTTAAAAGGTAAGGCTTTTAAGTATTTTAAAAGAAAAATATACATATACTCCGTCGCTACAACTATATAAATATCGACGAAGCAAAGTTTACTAGAACTTGTTTTTAACGAGGTCCTTTACATTCATTAAACGTCTATTTAATGATCATTTAACCTGTTTAAATCCTAAAATATTAATGTTTAGGATGTAATAACGGCCCTACTTTCACGAACCAAGATTCCAAAGAAAATTACCTACAAAGAAAATTATCAGGCTCCGAACATCTATGTAATTGTTCCTTTTGTTTTGAAAGTACTCTAATAACAAAGTGAGTAAGATAATCACAGTGATTCGCCCATTGTCCTAATAGCGTTAATTACAGCGATTTATAAATGTAATACAAACATTTTAATTAATATAATTACAAATGACTGTACATTTATTGAGATAGCTACTGATGAGAGGGTGCGAACTCTTGAATGTAAACATTAAGTTCGTCAAAAGGGACAATCAAAAGGCGTCCCTCAGATGGCCCTCTAACAAGGAAACTCTAATTAATTGAAATGTTTATGATCTCAACCTTTCAAGCTATCAGTCTGCAAGGCAATTCGTAGATAAAATAAACAAGTTCGACAAAGTTTCATGAAACTCGTATCCAATATAAACAGAGATAGTTTTGTAAACAGTATTGTTTAAAGGGTTAATATTGATTGTTAAACAGGTGGGTTTCTTAAGCTAACTTTAGTTATTTTAGTGTAATTTTAGCTGGGAATACTCGGGTGGGTTTGATCACGTTACGAACAGGCGTTAATTGATACACAGTGATAATTCAGTGACTCCAAGGAGGATTGAAATTGGTTTAACACTATTATTACATTTGGCTATTAGGTATCGATAAACTACAGGTACTATCCCCGATCCATTCAACTATAGATATTAATTATGTGGATCTACTGCTATGAAATCTGACTATATTATGATTTGATGTGTGTGTAAGTTTAGATGTTTGATAGGTAACTTAAACAGTCAGCGACACGACGATTGAAAAGGTTTTTTTTAATACAAAACCTTTTGTTACTTTTCACCTCGAAAAATTTAAGTGGTTTTGTTCGGACCACAGAAAATTTAGTGCAATGCATACCTGTATTTGTCCTTACTTTTGTAGTATTATTTTATTTGTTTCTTCAAACTGGAAATGAAATGTTTAGTTAAAAAGATAAGTGTACTTTTAAAAAAGCTTATATTTAGGAAAAATATATTACACAATAACTTATGCCTGTGACTGCGCTCGCGCCGAGTAATATATCCCACGGGATTGTACTAGCTACCGGGATGAAAAGTCCGTTAATGCAGGTAATAAAGTATCTGCGTGTCAAAATAAACTTGAATTCGTTCAACCGTTTTTGTGTACAAGATGAACTTGTAACAGTTTTCAAATATGGAAAACTTCCTATTCTAGCAAATATCTTTCAAAAAAACAAATGGACATTGTATCAACCCTTGCTGTTGAAACCAAGTTCATTATTAAATACTTAAAGGTCCTATTCAGTGTACGTCTGCAATAATACTTCGACATAAAGTAGCTCATTACTTACTCCCGGATCCAATTCCTCCCAGATGGCTCTTATCAATTGAGCGGAATAATAACCAGCTGATCCTAATATGTTTTACCTTCGTCCCCACATCAGAACGATCCTCCAAATATTTGATACGTGTCTTACGTCATATTTTATTTATATTACGAACGTCCGTACTCGAATTTTCTTCTCTCGAATTCGAGTTTTCCTTTGCTGCATGCTCTGTTCAGCATACTTTTTTGATATTTCAATTAATGTTGCAAGCGAATATAATAAAGTAAACTATATTCATGAGTCACTAACATAAACCAGAAATAAGCAAGCATTAACCGTATTATAAGTGGAGTCAAATCATTTACAACTTGTATGCTGAAAATAAAATAATTTATCCGAAACCGGCCAAGCGATCAGTACCGAAATGAGCTGCTCTGCTAGAACAGCGGAGTTCCATTACGTTTGTCTAGCGACACTTTCCGAAAGCGAGTCGATCGCTGGCGCTAAATTAGGATTGACGCCGACAGGTTTTGTAAAAGCATTGCACTGTTGAATTATTAAGGCAACTCCGGCTGCCTCTATATTCGTACCGTCGGCAGTCAACGTCTGACTCTATACCTACGTCCGTAGTGCTCCATAAACGGAACCCGGCTCATTTTCAATTCTGACACCCGAATAAAGTGGTCGCTGAATGAATATAAGCCGCAGTAGGCAATTTAGATATAAAAAAAGAACCTTTTAAACGATTGAATGTTTGAAGGTTTTATGCTCCGCCAACTCTCGAAGCAGATTTTGAACTAATTTCTTAACTAGTTAACTGAGCATACGTATACAAGGTAACCAGGTAAATTAATATACAACAACGAACTATGTGATCAAAACTATGCCTTCGGAAATTGAGTTTGAGCTTATTGAGAGGGGAAAAGTTTGAAAGCAATTTCGTGAAAATTTAATGCTCTTGCGAACTTATGAGAATGAGGAATTTGAGAAATGAAGCCAACACTGAGCATAGCTAATTTGTTGCGAATTTTTAATGAGGTCCACCAGCCTGAGGTCCGGGGCCCGGGGTCCTGTGACGTTACGTTTAAGCTCCTCTTGATCGGTTTGAAGCGCTACCTTACGGCTTTTTTACCTGTACATTGTAATTTACTTTGATAATTTCCTAACGAAGCCCCGGGGTGAATGACAACGCAGATCAATCTTGCTACAGCGATGACACTGAGGTCAAATGTTGGTTAACGACTTCTCGGTTCAGAGAGCAAGTTAAGCCATTTTCAAACGAATATTGGGTAGAGACTGAAATTCTGAAAATTGGTGCAGGCTTAGGACATCGGGTATCACTTAGTAAAAGAGTTGTTTTGGTATGTTTACTCTGATAAACCCGTCGCCTTTGAATTTGGTACTTTGACATTCTATTTGTTTTTGTTGTAAGGATCGTAGCAGGTGGCGTTCTGTGGTTTCTGCCTACCCCCATGGTAAAGGGCGTGAGTTTATGTTATGTATGTGTATGTTGTTCAAAAGTCTGTTCTTTTGTTATTTAGCGTTATAGAGTGCTGTGTATGTCATTTACGGACCAACAAAATATAAAACAATGTCGTGACAATCGAAAAAAAAACCGGCCAAGTGCGAGTCCTACTCGCACATGAAGGGTTCCGTACCATCGTAGTAGGGGAGTCGCTTTTTATTATTTTTTTTTAAATTATTAAAAATATTTTTATTATATGATGTAACTAAAAATGTATGCTTTTCGCAATTTTTCCTTTATCTGTGTTATAAGACGTTGCTTCGTACCAAATTTCAAGATTCTGAGTTCACGGGAAGTACCCTGTAGGTTTTGATTCCCTTGCGAGTGTCGAAAATTTGCGGCATTAACGGGAGTATCTTTTGATCGCGTTGACTTAGAAGTTTGATTTTTTCACAGCTCCAAGAGACCATAGACTTGAGTATTTGATATGAATTTCAGCTTGATACCTCCACGCGTTCCTGAGAAAAAAGGTCTTGACAGACAGACAGACAGACAGACAGACGGACAACAAAGTGATCCTATAAGGGTTCCGTTTTTACCTTTTGAGGTACGGAACCCTAAAAAAGAAATGTTGCGTGACTTCGGACAGTTAATAACATACAGGTTGAAGTACCTAATGTTACTTTTTTCTAAGCATTAAAAAGTATGCACAAAAATGATAACCACATAAAATTGAAATACACTTATTTATAAAGCCCAATTATATTATTCTTTTGAAACACGAGTACTTACGAATACCTACAGACATTAATCATGTATTCTACGTATAGCTTTATAAAAGGGTAAATTAATTCTATTGTAATAAAGGTTTTCAGGTCGACTGAGTATTCATATTAATTCTCGATTAATACAACACATTGGGATATTAAAATTACTAATTAATTCGTATACAAAATCATAGCATTACAATTTTCAGCATGAATTCTTTTTGTAATTATGAAATTCCCAATATCTGTGTTTTGAAACGTAATATTAATGTAATTTATTTGTATTTAAGAAACAAAGGTAGCTTTTTTATTTTCTCGTATACGGAAACGTGTTAAAAAACTGATATCTACAAAACTGAAACAAAAACAATTATTTGCAGACCATACAATATTTATACATTTGGGAAATCAACCCAAGATTGTGTATGTACGAACAAGGTACTGTCAAAATTGGGTCACGTCAACCCTTTAATGCTAGCATGAGTTTATATTTCAATTACCAATTACACTTGAGGCAATACAACTCAATAAATGAATTACAGACAATGTCTGTTTGTTTGTACTGTTTGAGTAATAGCTATAGGCGTCTTAAGGAGATGAGGATGAGGTAGATGGTATGTCGTGGATATTCCAAAGGCAGGGGTAACACTCGCGTACCCTCTAACGATAGAACAAACTAATTAGTTGTTTAGACTATTTGTTTTAGCGTCGTGATTGCTTTGTCGCTTCCGGGCATTCACGAACATTGAGCATCCCTAACAAGCTGCGAACATGTTACTCCAAGAACAAGCCATTGTTCCCTTGGAACTATATTTATATATACGAGGGAACCATTTATGATTTAAGATAATAATTATTAATAAGTTTCGAGAACTTTTGCTGTTTACTAATGACTTTCGTGGTTGTGGTTCGGTGTAATTTTTATTCGGTTCGTCATCATCATCCACGATATCACCCACTGCTAAGCCTATAAGACATTCTGGCGTCACAGTGAGGTCTAAGGCCTCTCTTTACCTGTGCTAAGCTCCACGTTTTTGTCCCAGCCTCGTCCAGGATATCCCGCGATGGCAATAATCCCGTCTTCCAACGAATTATTATTTGGTTATTTTGTATAAATATTTACGTAGACTTAAATATGAGCTGATAATTAACATGATCCATTTATTTTAATATAAAGCACAATAATAGTAATGAAAAGCAAACATGTTAAACCAGCCAATGAATTAAAAAAAAAACTACAATTACATTAAAAAAAAGGTTCCCATAGCGCCGGCAAGATAGCAGCACAACTTCAGCCAGCAAAGGTATTTATACCACGTGGAAACACCAGGTATATAGGCCTTCCCTTTTACACTGACGTAGTTGTGATTAAGAGCAAGGGAGCGGGCATAAATTCCAGCGGCATGAATCAATAACCCACACACACACGTGCGTATATTTGTGTGTTTACGTCACACATTGGTATACAGACGATATTTTGACGGGAGCCTGGTGCGGTCTGTTTAGAAATTATACGCCACGGATGCCAGTTGCGAAATAACAATGTAATCGAGTTGCTACGTACATGATATTAATAAATGTATGACGATTTGTATCATTATTCTGTCTTTAGACGGACGTAATAAATACGGTAGTGATGACTTATTTTCTCTGTGGCTTGTGACTTATTGTCTCAAACTATACAAATCCAGTATAACCTGACCTCGCTTTGTATGAGCTTCCTGTACCATCATCATCATTTTAGCCAAAAGACGTCCACTGCTGGACATAGGCCTCCCCCATATGTTGTCATTGACATTGACCGGTCCTGTGCGTCTCGTATCCAGTGGGTCACCGCAACCTTCACCAGGTCATTGGTCCACCTGGTTCGGAAGGCCTTCCAATGCAACGTCTTCCGGTTCGCGGTCGCAACTCCAAAACTTTCCGGCCCCATCGGCCATCCGTTATGCAAGCAATGTGCCCACTGCCACTTTGGCAATTCTTCGGGCTATGTCGGTATAATGAGAGATTATCATTTTTTTTCATTAATTTGGTTTTACATAGCTTGATTGGTCATCATGAATTCGTACGCAAAAATCCAGCTATACAGTTAGGCAGATCTTTCATTGTACGGGAAATCTACACAAAGCGAGGCTAGGTTATGCTGGAAATGTATAGCTTTATATGACGCCTTGATACTGAATACTTAATACGTCCCACTAAATTAATTAACATTTGGAAATAGCCTCTGATGCCTTTAAAGTTGTGTTTTCTGTAAAGATTTCCTTAATACAATTGAAATTACAGGTTCATAAGGAAAATGTGGACGTAAAAGCTTTAATAGAAAGAGGAAGGTAGCTACATAAATCTCTGAGTACGTTCTTATTACCAGGTGAAAATTCTGTACGAAAATGGAGGTCAAAGTCAAAGTATTTTTGCAAAAAAGCGCAGTGAGAATATCCTGTTGCTGTGGAAAGCACAACACGTCTTAGAGTGACCTTTTTTTTGTTTGGTGGGAAATCATCAAAATAACTGCCCCCGCTCTGCCCAAAGCGATAGGGAGTGTCAGACTTCTACTGACTAAAAACCACCCATGTACCTTCTTAGCCCTTCGTGCCCGGGGCCGCGGTATCTCTTTCGATACACCCGCAGCCCCGACGGGATCTTGGAGACCTCGCAGCGGAATCCAACGCTCTTTGTTATTTATTACAATTGACTTGTTGTTAGAACTAATTGGACTTAATATTTTTATTTTGTTTTATTTGACTGACTTTGCGAGACGTTCAGTTACCGGACCTGACAAACTGTCATTGAATTTTTCCATCAAAATGTTCTCAGTAACCGCCGTAAAAATAATTTGTATTTAAATTTTCTTATTCACAACTTTGAACTGACATATTCACTAACCACCACCCGCAATAACTTCAGTGTATCTGTAATTTTAGTGCTTGCAACAATGCGGCAGCGCTGAAATATCAGGAACTCGAAATAAACAGAAAACATGGTAAATATCCAGTTAATAATCGCAGTTTAATTTAGATTCAGTTTGAACAAGAGCAGTTAAATGTGACACCTCTACTCAATTTGTGGTTTATCGACATTCAACGCTTTGAACTTGTGAATTAATATGTATGGAACGAAATAGCTTCAGTGTATGATATTAATGAAGTTTTCTACATTTCATAATTTAATGGAAAGTCATACACAAATCTTTATCTCAAGTATAAAAATTGACGGCACAGTTGATGCAGCGGCTAAGCGATTGACTGCCACGCTGCGTGGCTCGTTCGATCCCCGCTCGGAATAAATAATTTGTTTGACATACACTAAGGCCTCATTTACGAAGACGCGGGGCGTTGTGCCTTTTTTATTCAAGTATATGGCGATGTATGAAAACGTTAACGTTTTCAAACGATGATTTTACGAGAAGCAATTTTTCGCTCTCAGTTTAAAATGCAGCGTTCGTTGTGGTGGCGGGTCCTCTCAGTAAATGAATAAAAAAACACGCGACGAGTCTTCTGCACGCGCCGCGCGACGCCCCGCGTCTTTGTAAACGAGCCCATACAAATAGTTGTTCCGACTGTCTGTAACTTTAGATGTTTTTAACGCACCTGTGGTATAGGAGAAAAAAAAAGTTATAGGTGAAATAAGTACGGATGCTTAGAAAAAGCCGTTCCTAAAGATACAAAAACATTACTTCTTAAAGCATAAATAATGCTCCTTACAAATAGCAGAAGAAAAGCATCTCTTTTTACAAAATGTTTAAAATAGGGCGCTATTATGAAAACCATTAGCATTGTTTAGCATTGTTACCAAAACAAACTTCAGCTGGTCTTAAAATGCACGACAATGGACTTAAGAGGTGAGAAACCGCGGACATTAGGTATACATGTTTACTTGTATATTTTATTTCCATCACGTTCCCCAGTGTTTGAAATATTCAACAGAATCGATTATCGGCTCACTTTGTATACAAACACTTTTTTATTCAATTTAACGAGAGGTCGATCACGACTAGTTTAGAATTTTTTAGTTGTTTCTCAAAGACTGCTCGTTTAAGACCGTTTAAGATGTTTCTAGTTTGATTTTTCTTCTTCAGTCTTGTTTTTCTTGTGTTTTATTTGTTTTTTGAACAGGATGTTTGCGACAGGGACACGATGTTGCCTTACTAAAAGATAAATAATACAAAGCCAATTTTATATTTTGTGTAAGTTTACGTATATTACTTTTCTGCAGGCTTAGCACGAGAACCGTAGAGAAGGGTTTTGTCGACGGAAGAAAAGACAAAAATGACGTTTCCGTGTAGACAGTAGAAAGATTTCTACAGTCTGTAGCACGGCGATTATAAAATCAAATGTGAAGAGAAGTGTCTTCACTACCCTAGACAACTGTCTATAATGTCAAGCATGACGTACCATTTTTCTCCGATTTTGACAGTTTGGATTAGAGAACTTTCTTCCGAAATAATCTACATTAAAAAGGACCTAGACAGAGTTTCTTTAGTTATTTTTTCGTTAAATCTAATAATTTTAGGCGGTGCTTTATAATACACTATATAAAGTAATAGGTGCTTTGTTGTATTCCGTAGTAGTATAAGTACCATCTTCTATTTTTGAATTTGAATAAATTCATTTATTTCTTTACTAACATGTTGGGTTCAAATCGACGATATTATTTAAGTTTTTATATGGGTAAACTTGAGCGTAGGTGGGAAAGAGATGCTGTTAGGGAGCTCGTGGGAGCCTTCGATCTCCCAGAAAGTGAGCCGGTATATTTAAAATTTCATTCAATTTGAACCAGTAGTTTAAGAATTATAACTAATCAAAGTTCCTTAGTTTTGTCACTCACTGACTGACTGATTGACTGATCATCAAAAGTCTAAGGCACTCCTAGCAGACATAGAAGCTTAAAAAAAACTTACCAACCTTTTAAATAAAAGATTGACTTGGCCATCGCATCGCATTCGCCAATGTTAAACAGGCCATTGTAATAGCCATGGCATTGGCCAATGTGATGCAGTGGCCAAGTCAATCTTGTATTTAAAACATCAAAGGTTTTTAAGTAGGGATTAAATATATTAACTGACTTGGTATTACATGGATCTCACTACTTTTTACGGTAAAAGTGAGTTGCTCGGCTTGGCTTTTTTTACAAGTTTTGTTTTTGGTGGGATATGTACCTACTTACTTTTTGCGTGACACCATCACAATTTACTATAGATAAAATCGCAACACACAGTACGGTGTACTTGCACACAAATCCGTTTTAATATTTAATTTAGCCGCACTAGGAGCAAACAAATCACAGATAATTCTAAATATGTCAAACATTCAGAATTTGCGTTATGTTATTGAAGAAAGGTCCGCTCAAAACAATGCTTCTTTGAGAACGAAACGCAGCAATATGATAAAATTGGCTAGTAATTACACGTCACTAGCGACTACCCCGTTGCTATGGAAAAGTCACTGTCTACGAAGAAACCTAAGTCTAGGTGTGACCTCGTGCTCGGGAAGGAGAGATTTTGAGAAGTGTAGACAAGCGATTTCTATTCTATAGTAGAGTAGAAATAGAAAGCGTCGTGCTAAGCCTGCTGGGCTGTTAACTATGTCTACACTAATTTTAAAAAGAGGAAAGATTTGTTTATTTGTTTGTAACGAATAGGCTCCGAAACTACTGGACCGATTTGAAAAATTCTTTCACCGTTGGATAATGTAGCTTACATTATCCCCGGGTGACATAGGTTTTTATCCCTGTATTTCCGTGCACGGGAACGGGAACTACGCGGGTGAAACCGCGTGACGTCCGCTAGTTGTTTTATAAAACTACATGAAGTTCCTTGAAATATACCTACATTCACTAGCTATAATTAAGTCCCATGTAGGTAATAGGTAAATATTAGTTACTTACGTTTTAAAGTATCATTATCACTACATATTATAAAACAAAGTCATCTGCCGCGTCTGTCTGTCTGTCTGTCTTTTCGCGATAAAATCAAAAACTACTGAACCGATTTTCATACTGTGTTCACCAATGAATAGAGTAGTTCTCGAGGAAGGTTTTAGTTAATTTACACGCGGACAAAGTCGCTAGCAAAGTGCTAGTAAATAACAAAGAAAAAGAGTTTTAAACCACAGGATATCCTATGGTAACTTATTGATTCCACATTAAACAATTTTTTTTCCATCATTGTTTATTGTATGATGAATGATATAGAATGCAAAGCTGTGGTTTTCCTTGATATTGGATATTCAATATTCAATTAAATTGAGCACCCACGTTAATACGAATCGAATAAAGTCGCAATCGGCTGATATTAAGACTCAATTAATTAGTATTGCAGATATAAAATAAAGAGCATTAGCCCGTAATTAACTCGATTGAGTTTTATTACTAGTCCTGAAGGAAAATTAATACCGTCTTTGCTGTGACTGAAGCTTGCTTCTTTTTGCGGTTTCTTTCACTATGTCATTTAATTTTATTGCCGGCATTTACTTCATATTTGTAGTTGTTTTTGCAATATTCTTTCGCTCAATTTTCAACACAATACGGTGATTCAATAGAAATATTTCTGTCAAAATGAGTTTCTCGAAAACGGAGTCATATTAAAGACGAAATTACTTATCAAGGAAATTTCTTTGGTGGCACAACTTTTAAGCATCACAAACAAAATCAAATATTCATTTATGGAGAACATACGGCTTCATTGCCATACTGATTTGAGACTTGTTTGCACAAATCTTGTTAGAGGAAACATGACGCTTGCGCTATGGACGAAAATGAGCTCTTACGTGTGTATAAAAATATAGCGAGGAAATCTTCAATATGTGATGTTATTGACATTAACAGGTATTGGCAAACACTGCTCACACAGACGAGTGGGCAAATGTCGTTTACCGCGTCTTCCATTATTGGAATTGAAGGGCAATCATTGCTATGTTTGTTTGGGAATCGGAATTGACATTTTGAAAAGGACTCTGTAAATTAATTAATTCTACGTATCTGTGAATTGATGTGAAAGTATTGATTAAAAAAACCGTCCAAATGCATGTCGGACCACGCAAAATGTAGGGTTCCGCAGTTGGCCTTCAAAATATGTAAACTTACTAAACTAATTAACCACCCTGCCTATCTGCCTCCGATCGATGATTGTTTTTGTAAAAATAAAATAAACTTTCATTTGCAGTTTTGAGACCTGCGCTCCCGTACATTATGTATAGGAAAATATTTCATACAAGTACATGTTATAAGTTGGTCGACTATTACTCGTAAACTTGTAAAGCCTGCTTAGCTGTGATAGTTTTCTTTTTATTTTTTGTTATATATGCTACTACCATGCATTTTTTCTCACGCCCAAACACAAACCGTAACATAAAATTTCACTTTAAAGTTTAATGTTTCACAAACGAATACCTTCACCGAAAAACTGTACGAGCAAACTCGCAGAATTTTTTAAAGACCTATCCAACGACATCCCACACAATGGACTTTGCGAGAAAAAAAATCATCCCCACTTTAATGTGTACTGGAGATACCATAAAAAAATAATTTTCAATACTTTACTTGAGCACTTTGTCGGCATTACTCATTTTTATATTCATGCCAAATTAAAGCTTTCTAGTACTAAGAGTCTTTGAGATATAGTGCGGACGGACGGTCGGATGGACAGACAGACGGACATGGCGAAATTATAAGGTTTACATATTGACTACGGAACCCTAATAAAATCTTACTGGCTAGAAGTAAACTCAAAGTCATCATGATAGATAGTTTTTACCCGACTGCGGCGAAGCCCAAAAGGAGGGTTATTATCAAGTGCAAAACATTGAACAAAGACTTACATGTACCTAGACTACAAAATGTTGTTTAAACTGTAAAATCTTCCGTCGCAAACACAATAAAAATAAACAAATAAAAACAACAGACAAAGTTTATTCAATTAAAAATAACATTAACATAGAAATTTCGCGCAGGTTCCCATTTGGATAGATAGGTAAACACAGAAAAATTACCAAACTGGTATTATTTTGTGTATGTCTATATCTTTAAGACTCATGTTACGAGTAACTAACATCAACTGGGCCCAAATCTAGAATCTGCGACAGCCGCTGCAAAGTTCTTGATACAAAAACCCAAGTTTGCACAACCTTTTTTTTTTTGGATGGTGCAGGGAAATCATCAAATAACCTCTCCCGTTCTTGGGCAGAGTGAAAGGGAGTGTCAGACTTCTACTGACTAAAAACCACCTGTAGCATCCACTTGTAACTAACCTAATAGGTTGATAACACAATTAACTAACTATATCCCAGGCTCACCAGACCACCAAGCCTTTTTTTAATTTTTTTTTGGCGGGTGGAAAATCATCGAATAACCGGGACCCCGGTTGGTGATGCCCGCTCTTGGGCAGAGCGAAAGGGAGTGTTAGACTTCTACTGACTAAAAACCACCCATGTTCCTTCTTAGCCCTCTATGTCGAGACCGCGATAACTAGTGTACAACCCGCGGCCCCGACGGGCGTCGGCCCTTTCGGGCTCCTCCCATGCTGCTGACATCTCTTTGAGGCGCGCGTGGAACACGAACGCGCCGTCGACACGGCCTGTTTTCGTCGTAAGACGGACGGACGGCGAGTTAGCCATCACTCACCGTCCACACGCCCCGTGTGTCCCCGGGCGTCGGGGGTCCTCACGTGACCCCCGACGCCCGGAGCGCCCCCCGATGCGGCTGGGACGAGAGGTTCTTTCCCTCTCGCGTTCCGCCACCTCCTTCGCTAGCATCACTGCTTCGCAAAAGGAGGCGACGGCGTCCCATTCCTCCTCGCCCCGGACCATGGCTTGCACCAGGGCCGGGCGCGAGAGGTCGCCGCCGCCGATCACCGCTACGAGAACAAGGCGGGGGCTCCACCCAAGCGGGGCACACCTCCACTGTGTGCTCCACCGTTTCCTCCGGCCGATCCTCACAATGGTGGCATCCGGGCGTTTCCTTCCGCCTGATTCGGTGCAGGTAGATACCTCCCGAAACAACCGTGTCCGGTGAGGACCTGCGTCAGACGGAAGGTGAGGGCGCCGTGGCGCCTCTCTAGCCACTCCTCAAAGAAGACCACCAAGCCTCAGTCCAGGATCACTTCACTTCCAACTTCTCTCCTGACCCCTTGTGGCTGTGAGACAGTGTTTACATATCTATTAAATAGATATACACTACACCACCCTGTTCCTTCTTAGCCCTTGTGCCGAGGCCGCGGTATCTCTTGCGAACAATCCGCAGCCCCGACGGGACTTTTTCCAACCTTGGAATTGAGGCAAAAACTTCATACTCAGTAGTACCAATGAGGAAAATGAACAGAAAAAACGTCAACGTTTCGATTCTTAATCGATTTAAGGGCTGAGTCCGACGGCCGAGCCTAATTCGCCCCGTTTTTTAGTTACGGATACGATCAAACACTAAATCGAGTTTATCATCGGGAATCGGGATTTCAATCAGCAAGTATCGAGTGTCGACTCTGCCGTCAAGTCAATCAGAGTAAATTGAACATGTCACCAAGCACTCTTATCAAATGGACGAACGTTTTACAGCGGGAATTTTTTTTCAGTGCATTTTTTATGAACGTGTGTTGTGGTCGGTTGCTTGATAAAAATTGAATGTTTCGGATGGGCATATTTGTTTTAGTATTAAATTTCTTCGCCAGAAATATATTTTATATAATAATAATAATAATAATAATATTCCGCAACTATCACACAACGCCATCTAGTCCCAAGCTAAGCAGAGCTTGTGTTATGGGTACTAGACAACTGATAAACATACTTATATATTTCTAAATACATACATATTATAGATAAATTACACCCAGACACAGAACAAATGATCGTACTCATCACACAAACATTTGTCCTGGGTGGGAATCGAACCCACGACCTCCGGCCTAGCAGTCAGGGTCACTAACCACTAGACCAACAGGCCAGTCAAAAAAAAAAAAAAAATATGGCTGTTTAAAATTTGATATTGAAAGAATAGTTTAGGGATTATCAAATTATTACGTACCTTTGAATAATTTTATTTTATTATAATTTTAAGGAAATTTCTCGCTGACTGGTCGACACTTGCTCGTGACCAGAGAGTTGACTTTTCCTATGGCTAAAGAATTAGCATTGCCATTTAACCTGGCAATACTGCCAACGTTTTACAGAGGGTTTTTTTCGTACATTTTTTGAACGTATGTTGCGGTCGGTTGATATATTTATTTATGTTTCGGATGGGCTCTTTTTTATTTTTGTATTCAAGTTCTACACGTAAAACATAAAATAACATCACGCCTTTATTCCCCGAAGGCTTAGGCAGAGGTGTACCTATTAGTACACCCACACTTCGCCAGTTATTTTTAAGTCTCATATAATAATTGACGACACGGTTAGCGCAGTGGCTGAGCGATTGGACTGCTGCGTTGCGTATCGCGGGTTCGGTCCGCACGGAACAAATATTTGTATGGCCTACAGAGAATTGTTTCGGGTCTGGGTGTATGTGTATGTGAATTTCAGTATCAAATTATACCATCCAACAAAAAAAAAATCTTTGCCAGCCACGAGTACTTATCAAACCCAGGATCTCATAATCAGCGGTCGCACTAGACCTACATGGCAGTCAAAGCAATCAAGTAAGAGTATGCATAAAAAAAGTTACAAAATAAAACCCGCCTACGACAAAACGAAACGATTTTAATAACGTGTGACTGCGGCTTTTCTTTTTCAGAAAAGAAAATCTTGTTTCACACTTTTTCAGCGTCATTTCTTTTTGTCGTTGTCGGGTTTTAGTTTTTAACTTTTTTTTATTTAAAATATTTAGGTGTTAAATATTATTTTTTATACATAACTTTTGGTCCGCTAGAGGGCGTCAATTTAAATTTGAGCAATATTTTGTAAATGTACAAGTGAAGCCCTTTCAAATGATACCAAAAACGGCGTATTTATCTCCATTTTTATTTTAACACATTACGTGTTGTCCGCTTGAGGGCGCCATAATTATCGATTTTTGTGACACGTCACGTAGCCTATGTTCACCAGACACTTAAAACGGTTCTAATGATACCTCATATGTCGAGTTCCGATAAGTAGATTATGAGCTGTGAGGTAACAGATTTACATACTCACATACATAGTCAGTCAAAATCATAACCCTCCTATGGCTTTGCCGTAGCTGGGTAAAAATAATTATAATCGTTTTTTACAACATCGATATTACCAGATAAGATAGAAGAAGTACCTAAAACAAGTTGCTACAAAATAGTATTCCGAATTTCTCGGAACACAAAACTTGTTTTATGATCTTTGTGATTTCAAAGATCAATTGGATGAATTAACCTCTCTTTGATTTCAGTAGAACTTTTAGAAGTTAGTTCTCATACTTTCATAACTTAAACAGCAAGACAAAACTAAATAATATCCGTTTTATCAATAGGGTTTTACCAAAAAAATCTGATTAGTCCGTCTGTTTAGATTATTGAAAAATATTGGATACGTGTTTTTGTTTTATCAAACTAATAAAATTTGACAAAAATAAAACGTGTCAAAGATGGGGGCTTTTGACGTCACTTTTTGGGTAAAAAATTACTAACCTTATGACGTCACACGACTTGACAGGACTTTTTGTAGCACTGTATAGTCTTCATCTTTTGTTTACGTGAAAAAAGAAAAAAGACGTGTCCATAATTTTTTGGAAATTTATCTGACGGGTTAATTAAGTTTTATTGTGAAATACCCTATTCAATATTTTTGGACTAAGTACTTCGTTGGTTTAATGGTCGCAAACGCGACTGCTGAGCGAGAGGCTCTGAGTCCTATTCCCAAGTCGGGGAATGTGGTATTCGACTTTTTATCAGAAATTTTTCATTAACAGTCGGAGTCTGGATTTGTGAAAGGTTGATTGATTTTGTGCCCGGTTGGTTAATGTCAAAGGGGCTCGCCCCCTATCTGCCTAACCCTTAGGGGATTACAGTTTTGATTTTATATTACTTTTTGTATAGTCACACAAAGTCCAACTATTTAGCACTCCATAGAATATAGATATAGTGTTTGTTTCACGTCATATTATCGCATCACGCGAGACCATTAATCTGCGTCAAAACCTTTGGGCAAAAGGTAAAGTGACCAATTCCAAAGCGACCCTACTCTCAGACATTAGCAAAATCGTTACTGACTTATACATTTACCGCAACACTTGATGAGAACCACTCATCTACCAGACTCACGGCTAATGGAATTAATGCAGATTCCACTACAATTTGTTCCTTTTTAACAAAAACCCTCGTCAAAAGATATCTTGATAACTTTCAGCTTTCACAAACTCAAATCGTTTCGCCCTCGTCATTGTAAAATTCAACCCCATCTCGAATAACAAGTCAAAAACGGTGAAGTTGGCAAGTTTCAACAAAGTTCAAACTCGCAGGGATGAAACTCAACCGAACCGAATCCGTTAGTTCGTCGGAAAGCAACTAAATATCAATGGAAGGACTCTATCAATTTTAATTACTTGTGGCAAATTTCTGAATTACAGACCATTATCTAAATGAAAGTGAAACGCTGGGCATTCCGGGCACCGGAGTCTAAAAATTAATTTGTTTCATATTCTTCTTCTTCGGAGTTCCACTTTTTGTTCGTAAATTACAAAACAAATTACATTTGTTCAGCGATACCTGACTGAGACATATTTTGTTATCATCATACGCCATGCGTCGTCGACTAGAAAATAATTACATTTATAATTACTCTATTGCGAGTGGGATTGTAAACGAGTTGCTGGTCACGGGACCTTAATACCCGATTGTTTTTGCTCGTATTCAAATTAATTTTAGCTCCGAACAAAATACTCACACGTCATTCACTTACTCAAAAGTTTTTACTTTAGTACCTACAGGAAACACAGAATCCTGCAGTAAACATGCGGTAAACGTTTTTGCGAGAATTTTGAACAAGTAAGTACATTACATAATTACCGAAACGTATATTAGAGTTTGCGGTGCCACAGCACTAAGTAATAGTTTTACATTTACATTAATACAGATTGCGTGTTCTAAAACAAACTAAAGCAAAGCAAATTAAGTACATACTGGGTGTGAATTAACCCTTCACACAGTCGTCAACCAAGCATTATGTACATCAAACTAAGTACCCCTACGCAAAAATGTTTGCTGGGAAACGACTTTTTTTTTGGGGTCAAAAATCACATTTAACGGTAAAACTCAATGTAGCACTCTTAAAACATTGTGCTAGTGGATGCTTTGAATAGTCAACGGGTCATGGAGGTAATTTAAGTAAAGTTATAAGCTGAATAACTAGAATTTACAAAAACAGCTGTGAACAATTTGGAACTTTGACCCCCAATATCTTCGTAACTAGAGGGTTCCCAAGTATGGTATAGAACAATAAAATGATCGCAGTGGTGGGGAGCAAGTGACCTTTTTTTTTTGGGGGGTGGAAAATTTTCAAATAACCCCTCCCGCTCTTGACTTCTACTGGCTAAAAACCACGGTAAATAATGTCGAATCCTAGTCTCACAATTCAAAAGAAAAATCTCAATCAAAAACTTATTTTTGTATGAATATTTCTAAGAAATATCCTCATTCACATATATTTTACCCTAACGAACAGTTCACATTTTCCTGAGCTTTGAGCTTTGAACGGAATAAAACATTTTAAAAAGAAAATGGGGATTCGCCATTAGTGCAGAGCCGATTAGCACAACATTTCTGGGTATTAGTGTTTGTTCGAACGGGCGAGCTGCTCACTCGAGTACTCGACTGCGACAGTATTTGTTATCTAGTGTCGTAGAGACGAGTGAGCTTCGAAATAATACGATGTACCGGTTACTCGCTGTTCAAGTGCACGTTATACGGTCTTCTATGTTTGCATGTCAGCTTTAGATGATTGTAACTAACATTATTAAGTACATTTAATTTGTTTTATAATTATCTTCCTGGTTTGTTTCATGTAACTTTGCGTTTTTTCTTCCATTTTTCTTTCATAATATCTTTCCTCACACAATCCATCCATCGATTCTTTGGTTTTCCTATTTGTTTATGTATAAGTATGCTATTATCTCATTAATACAACTGTCACTATTTATTTTGTCTTATTTTGTATTGGGATCAACGCGGTGGAAAATGTTTAATGAAAAAGCCATCTTCAACACCAGGGGATTAGCGATGAGTTGCCAACTTGGAATGTCCCATGGCACTCGTCAAATTTAATCTGTATTTCCTTTGATGAATTTTGTTTCATAAGAGCTTTTTAACTAATTGTTGACAAAGAGATAATATTATAGGCGTAATGTAATCAATTTAATTACATTTACATTAATTATGTTTGTTTACTGAGACGAAGGATGACTAGTAGTCAGTATCAAACGCAGCATCACTAGTAGCCAGTAACTCGCTCGTGTTACACCACTTAACAGCTACATACTGGGTGCTTAATCGTTTTGTTTTATTGTACTCAACGGTTATTTTCTTTTTCGATTTATTCGTAGGAATGTATGTATACTTCATTTTACAATAGCCCTAATGATAATATAGCCATAATAATGCAGTCTTTTAGGTAGAAAAGGCATTGTTTTACGGGAAAAACATATGCTAGTAAGAGGACTGGGAATATTTTTACCCGACTACGGCAAAGCCAAAGGGGTTCAAAAACTCACATCCCCTTCTTCTTGTGCCTCGTCTACATTAATACATCTGATCATACACGCAAACTATAACTACGAGTATAATTTTAGTTTCTAATTTATTATACTTTTATTATTTACTGACCAAAAAAAGCATTCTATAAAAAATCAAACTCGGGAACCGTATTCATTATTATTTTGAATCCCACCAATAGCTAATTCGTAATCAAGATTCAAAGGTAGATTCCCGGTGCGTAAGACTCTACGAGCAGCAAGTAGCTTAATGGTCCGGAACACATTGGAAATTTGCACTTACCCCACCTGGTTCCGACCTTATTTTTTTAAGTTTGCTGTAGCGACCGCAAACTCTGTGCGATTGTCGTGTTTCTTTGTTTGTAGTTAGATAAATACTTAGGACGCGAATTTGTTTAGTTATTTTACTTATAATGCAACTTTTTATCAGTTTAATTATTTTTAATTGAATCGTTTAATTCGTACAGGTTCATTGATATTTTTTTTTTTGCATTATTTTATATCATTAAAAAAATATACTGACGAATTGAGGATTAGGGGATCGGACTGTGTCAAAAAACAATGATTCTAATTAGTCCGTCAGTTAGATTATAGAAAAATATTGGATACGTGTTTTTTGTTTTATCAAATTAATCAAAACTGACGAAGATAAGATGTGCTTGTGACGTCATTTGAAGGTAAAAAATGTACTATCATATGACGTTTTCGAAGAGTTCACGAGTTTTCGAAGCACTGTATTGACTTAATTTTTTGTTTATGTGAAAAAGAATAAATACGTCTCCAATATTTTTTGGAAATCTATCTGACGGACTAATTAGTTTTTTTTTTGTTCGATCCCCTATTATTGTTAGTTTCTGTTTTAGAAAGTCAAGTTTTCTGTAGTAGCTTTAAAATAATAGTAAATTTATACCTAATTGTTAAGTCATCGAGTAGTATGACAAAGGGCGAAGCTGCTTGTTTTCATTACTTTTAATTAAGGTAGAACCACTTTATCCTTTGTAGAAATATTATGATACAGGTAGCATATTTCTTGCAGGTTATTTTATGACTCCATGTAACACCAAAAAAAAAATTGTTTTCTTAGTTTTTTATTTCGAGTAAGCATATCGAAATTACAAACAGTAGTTTAAAATAAAAGGAGTAGTTTCGGTGCAACTTCGGTTCCAGTACGGCTATATGACATACTAGCTGTTGCCAGCGGCTTCACCCGCTACAACCCACGGAAATATAAAATCGGGATAAAAACTATCCTATTTGTTAATCCAGGGTATAAACTATCTGTGTACCAAATTTCATTCAAATCCGTGCAGTAGTTTTTGCGTGAAGAAGTAACAAACATACACACTCACACACTCACAAACTTTCGGCTTTATAATATTAGTGTGATATCCGTTATCGAAACGCCTTTATATATTTCTGACCAAGCAATACATAAGTAGTACCGAACTACGTACCAAGAACCAAGTTAATTCAGGCATACTAAATGCAAATTATATCAAAGGTAAACAATGTACGCGATCCATCTGGCAGAGCTTACAGTTTCCTGTAATCAGGGGGCAACCCTTACGTACCGCCTCGACATTCGCAGACGATTTAGTGGCGCCAGGCCAAAAGGTCCCTTGACCTTCTGACCGGTGCGTTGCCCAGACGTGACACGATTCACAACTCTGTGTTTATCCGCCTGTTCATAACACTCTGGTGCAGATATTCGTACTGCATATTTAAGCAGAATCTCTCTTTGCTGCATACGTTTGCGAATAATTAACCAAGACATACTCGTTTGTACCAAACGTGTTCAACAGAACGCAATTGAGGGTTATGCAAAAGTAAATACGCTTACAAAGAGACTGCTATGAAAATAATGTATTTCAATACTTGTGTGTAAATCTAAGTATGAATATGATAAGCCAGGGTGGGACCCGGATAGGGCACGCCACGATAGTGGCGGTAAGTCCCCTCTTTGAGGAGTGGCTTGAGAGGCGCCACGGCGCCCTCACCTTCCGTCTGACGCAGGTCCTCACCGGACACGGATGTTTCGGGAGGTACCTGCACCGAATCAGGCGGGAGGAAACGCCCGGATGCCACCATTGCGAGGATCGGCCGGAGGACACGGTGGAGCACACAGTGGAGGTGTGCCCCGCTTGGGCGGAGCCCCGCCGTGTTCTCGTAGCGGCGATCGGCGGCGGCGACCTCTCGCGCCCGGCCCTGGTGCAAGCCATGGTCCGGGGCGAGGAGGAATGGGACGCCGTCGCCTCCTTCTGCGAAGCAGTGATGCTGGCGAAGGAGGTGGCGGAACGCGAGAGGGAGAGAACCTCTCGTCCCAGCCGCCGCGGGAGGCGCTCCGGGCGTCGGGGGTCCCGCGATGACCTCCGGCCACCGTAGACGCGGGCCTGTGGACGGTGAGTGATGGGCTAACTCGCCGTCCGGCCGTCTCACGACGAAAACAGGCCGTGTCGACGGCGCGTTCGTGTTCCACGCGCGCCTCAAAGAGATGTCAGCAACATGGGAGGGGCCCGAAAGGGCCGACGCCTGTCGGGGCCGCGGGTAGTCCTCTGGTTATCGCGGCCTCGACATAGAGGGCGAAGAAGGAACATGGGTGGTTTTTAGTCAGTAGAAGTCTGACACTCCCTTTCGCTCTGCCCAAGAGCGGGAGGGGTTATTCGATGATTTTACACCCACCAAAAAAAAAAAAAAAAAAAAAAAAAAAAAGGGTGGGACCCGGATAAAGACCTCAGCTTTGTATGCTTGTACAACAATTTCGGTACCTAATTGGATGAAAGAGAATAAAAGCACGATCCGGGTTTATGAAAAGAGGTTTTCCAAAAATAACAACTTGTTCAGAATATGTGTGTTGAAACATTTTACATTCCGAAAAGGAGAATTTTATTGTTTCATAGAAAAAGTTACTTTAAACTCCACATTCTTAAAAATTATTTTCAGTAAACAAAAGTTGTTCGATCAGTATTTGGGCTGGCTTATAAGCATAAAAAGGGTGTCGGTAGGGCAGAGAGGATCGCTTTTAAGTATTCTTATCACTGCACGTTAGTAATATATTCAATGAGCAACCCTTAAATTTTGAGAGCAACCTCTTTGTCTGCAGATGACCTAAACGGAGGTGTGAAATAAACATTCTTTTTAATTTACCTTAATGATAGGTAACATCCGCAAAGTTCCCGAATCTGTCAAGTCACAAGACACTTGAAAATGAACTTAATGGCTTCCACCAATACTTGGAAATAGACTGACAAATAAAACAACCTACGAATTCCCGAAAAGTTTAACAAAACTCGTCTTGACGTGAAAGAACGGAATGCAAGTTTCATGAGGTCAGATTAGCTATTCTCTTAGAAAGGATCACGACCCCGATATAATATAGTTATAACTTTTGTAAGAGCAATGCTTTGTCGAAGTAATTTAATAAATTAGTAGCTACTTCGTATTAATATTTGATCAGTGCCGCGGGCATCAGAGATCGAACGTTGTGAATAAAGACGTATCTATTGTGTTGTAACGATATTTATATTTGCATTTTCCCACCGTTTTCTTTTGCCTCTACTAGAAATTTCTCCTGTATCATGAGTGTTTAGAGACATTTTAAGCTCTACCTTGTAGACCGCACAAATATTTGATCCGCGCGGGAATTGAACCTGCGACACGAATCGCAGAAGTCAATCGCGTAGCCATAGCTCTAACCATTTTTTTGCTCATGGTCATAGAAAGAAAAAAAATATTGTTGACCATATTTTTTTGAGTAAACCATTCATGCTGGATAGGCAGTCCGTTTGTGACTGTACGAATAAAAATTATATTTATACTAGCTGACCCACGCAACTTTGTAAGCGTCACAATAATATATAACTTACAACCTTCTTCGATAGATCGACTATCCAACATAGTAATCTTTTTTCAATTAGCTTTCTAATGTTGAAAGAATTTTCCAAGGCGTCTGAGTTTAGAGTTAAATCGTAACAAACAAAAAAGCTAATCTTTCCTCTCTATAATATCTGATAGAACCTTAGATTACATTATTAAATTGAGAATTACTATAGGTACTCGTACCTATCTCTTACTGTTAAATATACAATCATCATCATCATCATCATCAGCCTATATTGTTCCCACTGAACGGACTTAGGCCTCCTCTCTAGGAGCGGGATGGGCTATAATCCACCACGCGGGCCCAGTGCGGATTGGTAGATGTCACAATCTTCAAAATTTTTCCTTCACCGTTTTGAGAGCAGTGGTGATGAAATAAATTACACAAAGTAATGCGCCTGTCTGGGTTCGAACCCACGACCAACTGTTCGTAAGTCGGAGCCGCCACCACTGGGCCACTACTGCTCACAAAACACCTTGTAAATATTATGGTGCAATAAATATTTTGAATTTGAATTTCCCGGAGGCCAGAATCTCTACGTATCTACATCGGGACGCGAGGGCCGGCGGACCGCGTAATTATTTTGTCGCGCGTACATTTTAACATTGCGATATCTTCTAAGATATTTGTTTAAACTACATAGAGTAAAAGGAATAAATATTCTATATTAAATTTCCTTTCTAACAAACATATTTATTTAGATATAGATTTATACCATGGGTTAAATAAGCTTCGCAAAAAATAATTCTATTTAATCTAACATTTCGATAGTAAAAAATGGTTACAGTGAGTCAATCTTAGTAGATAGATATATGCTGTCGCGGACTTCTTTGTAGAACTTTTAAAAAGGAACATTTCTTTCATACATAATATTTACATAACTTAAACCATTTTCGCAGCGCACGCAACGGAAGCTCTCAATAAGGAATATTGTTTCCCGTTTATGCAACATTTTTCATTTATGCTCCACTCATATTGATCGTAGCCTGATGTTATATAGCTTAAAGCCTTTCTCGATAAATGGACTATCTAACACAAAAAGATTTTTTAAATTCCAACCAGTAGATCCTGAGATCTTAGCGTTCAAACAAACAAACAAACAAACTCTTTAGCTTTATAATATTAGTATAGATTAGTTTTAGATGTTGTTAAGGGCTCAAAGCGGCGCGGCGGTGAGAAATTTTAATGGCGTGTATATTTTATTGGTACAAAGTTACCTTTGTGATGACAACTTAAAACCTTTACCCATTTTTTTCTCCAAAGTAAAGAAGTCTGAGCTTTATAAAAGGTTCAAAAATAATTTTCAGAAAAATGGTCAAGTGAGCTATTTTCAGGTCATAATTTTCTCATTGCCATTGAAGCTTTAAAAAAATTACAAAAGCAACCCTGGAATAATTTCACTACCCAAAAACTCCAACACAACAAACACTTGAAAACCGATCTTTAGCCTACAGCAATAAAGGCGACAATTACTTCAGTGCCAGTATCAAATAAGTAATTACTTTCGTTGCTTCAAGCATAAACAATGAACTGGGACGAAGGCAAAAGCGGCTCAATATCGGGCCCAGTGCGTGATGAAGGCAAAAGCGGCTCAATATCGCACCCAGTGCGTGTTATTGGTCGTCTAGGGTTGCACCTTGTTCCTTGTGTGGGTAGGGTTGCACCTTGGTCCTTGTCACTAGGGTTGAAGGGGTTGGCCGTACGTCGTTTGCTAACGAGCTTGCTTCAAACAATCAGTAGTCAAGCAGAAATTGATGGGGTGTTCCAAACGGCGTGCACTGACGTACCACCCGGCTTAATTAAAAGACTTCACTCAAGCGTAATTCGCAATATCGGATCGTCTGTCTCTCTGCGATGTTCTCAACTCTATGGATTTCGATAAGACGGATTACACAATTTCGTTGAGTGGAGTCCGTTGTGTAAATAATTATTTTGTTGTACTACTCGAGTTTGTAGGAGACATAACGGCGGCAAGCGCCACAATTAAGAAATTACCGAAATAAAATCAAATTGTTTTGTTTTCGTAAACATCTCATTTCATCACAATAAACCTTCCTGAATTTTTATTATATGAACAGACTGATCAAGTTACAAACCAAACATTAAGGTAATAGGGATGTTTACTGACTAGAAAAAATGTGATTCTAATTAGTCCGTCTGTTAGATTATTTAAAAATAATGGATACGTATTTTTTGTTTTATCAAATCAATAAAAATTGACGAAGATAAAACGCGTCAAAGATTTTTTTTGACCGCTAAAAATGCCCCTACTAATGTCAAAAGCACTGTATCGTCTTCATTGTTTGTTTACGTGAAAAAATTAAAAATACGTGTCCAATATTTTTTGGAAATCTATCTGACGGATAATTTATTTTGTTAGTTAAACTACCCTTTTATTATAATCTGCGAATCAACCTCGGCAAACATGATATTTGCCCACGGCTCTTAATTTTAAACTTACGGCATTTTAGTCAAGCAAATAAATTCTCAGAATATCATAAAATCAATCACAAATAAGCATACAATGTAGATTAATTATTGATAACCGTTTTGAACTAAGTTAAGATTAAGACGCATGCTGTGTGAGACGTAGGTAATTAAACATCGAACGCTTATTGACGTCCAGACAAGCTTACGGCACTATCACATGAGTTGAGTGGGTAGACCCACTCAACTCATGTGATAGTGCCGTTGATAGATCAAGCAACAATAGCTGTCTCGCTAGATGACCACAAGTCAAGAACGTTACGGTCGCAACGTGTTGTGATATTAATTTAGTGATAAACATTATAAATTGTTTAGAAGGTTGTGAATGAGATTTATTGTGCTTTTATTCTTTAATGACTCAGTTTTGTTGATATTTGGCAATGAAAATACAATGCATTTTCATGTCTAGTATGAAGACCTTATCCACATGTATAAACTTATTCGCAGAGAATATAAAGGCAGTTTTTCGTTTTTCATTTGTTATGTTTGCCGCGTCTACTAACCCAAATATTCGCATGAAAAAAAAAACCAACTTGCTAAATCGTAAGATACATAATCTTTTTAATTTTTGTTCGATGTGGTGCTTTAAGATTAAATTGCGAATTTTGAATTTTTACCAGCTTTTAGCATCACATTATCAAAAACATTAAAAAAAATGTTCTTCACAATTATTTTTTCTAAGTTTTCACCGCGGATGCAGCTAGTCGTAGTCATAAAAAGGGTTTTTTGACCACTGATTAAAATGCTAGTAAAATAAAAATCGACTAAATCAATTTTGAATTTCTACATAAGTAAACATTTACTGCATTTATTGGCACAAGCAGAACCGAACCGTTTGAGAAAACGTTATTCTGACTGCTTTAAAAGGTCGTAAAAGAAAAAAAAGTGTTTGTAAAAAAGCAGTAAGTTTCTCTCCAGTTTACTTTGCTCCCGGAGTTCGTTACTCGCTTGCATAGCAGATATATAAACACGGATGTTACGACTCATTGCTTCCGTGACTAAGAATTATTATTTACTCTTGAGTACCCAATCGAATTTGGTATTTTTTTTATTAAATAGCGAGTTACTTGAAAAACATCATTGTTATTAATAATTTTTCTTTCTTAAAATATCATCATCTGTCTAGCTTTTTCTCAATTAAATTGGAGTGGACGCAATTCTGAATACCAGTATTTCACATGGCGCAACTGCCTATCTACCAACCCGCACTGGATATGCGTGGTTAGCCCACCCCTCTCCTAGAGAGGAGGCCTGAGTCCCTGCAGTGGGAACATTAAAGGCTGATGATGATGATGAACTGCCTATCTGGCATTTGTTTATAATATAATTATATAAAAGGAATATTAAAGTAATGAGATCTTTGTCCAGCCTTGGGACTAAGCAGGTTTACTAAGAATACGGCCTTTGGGCTAAAACTCTTGCAAATTATAAGCCTGTACTCAAAAAACAGTCTTGAAAAAATCCAATTCAAACTGGCAAATAACAAAGAGTATCGTAAAATCTGTCGCGAACTATTCCATTTTGCGACATGATAAAAAAAAAACAAATGGTTACAAATGATAGAAGTGGCAAAAACTGGCAACAGTGCACTATACGTTAATTGTCAACGTTTGCGGGCAAAGATGCCATTTATATTAATGTTTTCATTTACAGTTTGCAGTTTTTTCTTTAAAGTTGGAAAGTGATTTTAAGTTACATTTTACGGTGTAAAGTTTTATTCGCCGGCTTTGAAAGTGAGTTTTATTTGACTTGATGTTTAGGTTCAAGTTTTAAAGAGACATATATATTGTTTTTGTTGTATCTTCCACAAAATTTCTTATTACCCATTACCTGATCAATTTTTTTTTTGGTTTTGCTTACGTTTTTTTAAAGGGTGACCACTGTCAACCAGTTCTGCGCTGTGAGTTCCCCCTTAACACAGCATAATGCTGAGTGGGTAACCTACTTCTCCCAGTTACGATGTGCAAGCTGTTTGTTCCGTGTTGTTGTATTTATAGATATTTGCTATGCATGTTTATTGTTTTTTTATCATTTTGTAAGCAGTAAGCAGCCAAATTAATATTCTTAATGGATTCTTTTATTGTCAAACTTTAACCTCTGAAAAGCATTATAACTCTCTGTGTTTAGACAGCCATGTTAGTTCAATTATTCATGTTATTTCAGTTATTTTATGTAACAGCAAACTAATTAGAACAGTAATTAAATGCGCTATTAATTGAACACAACTATACAACGAACTTATTCAACGCAATGCAAAGACAATCAATATTGTTGATGAACTAATCCTCACGTCAATTTCCGTGAACACGACCCTAGAACAGCGTTACCACGTAATACGACGTTGCCACCAAATAGGGCATTGCCACCTAATATGGCATTGCCACATAACTGTGGCACACGGCTCGATCACATCTCGATTGAGCGTAATGAATAGCCGTTAGCAGCTGTGTGATATTATGTGCCTTTGTTAGTTTGTTTGCATTGTTTCAACGTACTAAACAAGGCTGACAAATATTGTATAATCACTACATACTCGTAAGAATGATGCCGATATGGTGTAAAACTATGAATTACCCAGCGAAAGAGAGAGAGCAGCGGTAGCCAAGTGGTGTAGGCCCCGACTTACGAACAGTAGCTCGTGGGTTCAAATCCAGGCAGGTGCATTACTTTGTGTAATTTATTTCATCACCGCTGCTCTCAAAACGGCGAAGGAAAACATCCCATACACACATACATATATGGCACCCGGGACCAACAGCTTAACGTGCTTTCCGAGGCACGGAGGAAACTCGGTATGTAATGGGCGGTCACCAAGCGCAGCTTAACCTAAAGATCGACCCGAGTGGCAGTTCTTATTAAGCCACGAGCTCCTATAGGTATAGTTTTTAATTTAAATATTGGGTTTAATTTATTTGCTTAATTTTCGTTAAGTATGTAATTTTTAAAATAGTAAAATAATTGCAGTCTATTACTTGAAATATGTTAAATATGTTTAGTTTATTTCAGTGTGATAATAATGAATGTACTGTGTTAAGTAAGAAAACGACACGCTTTGTTATCAAGATTTCAGCACATTATTTATCCGTTCCGTATATTTCAACAAGAGTGTAACCGTAAATTGTATGCATTTTGTATAAAACACGAATTACGAACTACTTACTTCTAGCATCTAAAGTAACAACAATTTCATTCAAAAACACACAATATTTTGATAAAATCCAAATCCTCTAAAAAGCTCCGGGCTAAAAAGTCCTTACCTCAACAGTAAATCCCGTCGTCCAATCTGTAACAAAAACAATACATAACATCAGTAAGAGCCAACGTGACCCAAAAACGAATGGCGGGCAAAGATATAAGACAAGCAATACACTTATCATCTCGTAAAACTAAGGAGGTAACAGTTTATTGACCCTTAAGGCGTGTTATCGTTACATTTGCATATGGCCAGGCATACACACGACCCCACTCACTAACCTTACGTTTTTACGATCAAAGTATGCGTATAGGATCTAGGTAAGTTTGGAACGTAAATATTTTTCATGTTCGTGCTGTGAGGTCTATTTTAATTTGACAGTGTTTTATTGGAAAAAAGGTCTGTGTAAAAAGGTTTCAAAGTCAAGGACTAACACTAGAAGGATCATCACCTGCCTAGCCGGTTCCTAAATATGATTAGGTCGACTTCCAGTCTAACTTTGCTGCTGAATACCAGTATTTTAAAAACTGAGTTTTAATAAGTTTCAAGAAATAAACTTTGCCTCTAAGGTGAGCAATGCATTTTTTTCTTTCGATTACACTGATTGTTGTAATCGCCCGCTGGGGCTGCGGGTTGTTCGAAAATGATACTGTAATGTAGGTACTCTCATAATTGTGTTAGTTAAGAACTAGTGGGTAGGTTCAAGCTTCTGTACGTCAGTCCAAATATATCGGTGGTTCTAGATGTGCGTGTTTCCTTTACTGACCCTAGACATTACAGTGGCGACGAGGATTGTTAAATACAGAACTAATCGCGTGGTATACCAGTGTTTCGCGGTCATTATCGAAGTGAACGAACCTAAATAACAATGTCAATAGGAAAAATAAAGGAATTCGACGTAAAGTCGGGCACGTGGTCAGTGTACGTGGATCGGTTAGACATGTACTTTAAAGTGAACAAAATCAGTGATGACACTAAATTGCCTACCCTAATAGCCATCATGGGGGATGAGGCATATGAATTATTGTGCAATCTGGCTAGTCCACAAAAGCCAGCGCAGTTAACGTTCGACAAGGCGGTCGATCTTTTACGGAACCATCTAGAACCGACGCCGTCGGTACTTGCAGAACGTTATCGGTTTAGACAGCGGAGACAGTCCGGCGAGGAAAACGTGGCTGCGTACCTAGCCGAGCTCAAGAAACTCGCTCGATATTGCAAGTTCCGAGATGGATTAAACGATAACCTGCGAGATCAGTTTGTCTGCGGGCTGCGGAGCGACATAATTCGCCAACGACTATTTGCGGAGGCCGACACAGTGTCATACACGGATGCTGTAAGGTTGGCGAGCTCACTAGAAGCGGCGGAGCGGGATGCGGCCGCGGTGGAGTCGAAGGCAGCGGTGAGCAGCGTGGGCGACGCCGCGGGCGGCGGGGCACTGCCGGCGCAGGCGGTGCATGCGATCGGCAGCGGCTGCGGCGGGGAAAACGGCGGCGCCGAGCGGAAAGCGCCACGGGGTGCGCGATCTGGCCACAGCGCGGGCGGTACCAAAGCGGCAACAGCGCGTTACAAGTCCGCGCTTAGCTCGAGAACGCATGCTGGCGGTCGACGGTACAATTGCGAGGGATGCGGGGCAACGGAACATACTTACTCTAGTTGCCGATTCCGTAACTACGAGTGCAGCAGTTGTAGACGACCGGGACACCTGCGACGCGTGTGCCCGAACAGGGCAACGAACGGAGGCGGCGCCGGGGTCAGGCGCTCCACGGTGAACTACGGAGAGGCGAGGGAAAATCTACCGGGCGAGGAGGTGTCGCCGGAAGAAGATTTCCATCATCTGTGTTTGAACGACTATCGAGCGGTAAAGTTACCCATTTGTATTGATAATGTTACTATTCAAATGGAGATTGATACCGGTACAGCGGTTTCGTGCATTAGTGAGCGAATGTATAATAAGTATTTCAGTGCCCACAAAATAGAACAAAGTGATCTGGTATTAAATTTTTATGACGGCACAAAAATTAAACCGCTAGGTGTCATGAAACCTCTGGTTGGTTACGGACATAGTAGTAAGCAATTAGAATTATTTGTAATAAGGGGAGGTACCACCTCTTTGCTCGGCCGTCAGTGGTTAGCAGAGTTAAAAATAAAAATTCCAGTCTTGAGTAGTTGTAATAATGTAAAGTGGAAAGAAGTTAGTATATCTAATGAAATTAATGTACTCCTAAACAGGTTTAAGGAGTTGTTCAGCGGTGGGTTGGGGCGGTACACTGGAGGCAAGGCAACGCTGCGGGTGCGCGAAAATGCAACGCCGGTGTTCCACCGAGCACGACCAGTGCCGTACGCACTGCTCGGCCGGCTCGACGACGAACTTGACGCCATGCTGCGCGATGGCATCATTGAGCCCGTCGACTGCTCCGACTGGGCCTCACCACTAGTGCCGGTAAATAAACCCGACGGTTCTCTGAGAATCTGTGCTGATTATAAGGCGACTGTGAACCCGGTCTTACTAACAGATCGTTATCCATTACCCAGAATCGAGGATCTAATAGTTAAACTTAGCGGAACTTCTTATTTTTCTAAAATTGATTTATCCCAAGCCTATAACCAAATTGAGCTAGATGATTCTAAGAAATTTACAGTCATAAACACCCATAGGGGTCTGTATAGGTATAATCGGTTAGTGTATGGGCTGTCGTCGAGTCCAGGCATTTTCCAACGCATTATGTGCAACTTATTGAAGGGAATTCCTAACGTGGAAATATTTCTCGACGATGTAATAATAGGGGGGAAAAACAAACGTGAACATTTAGAAGCACTAGAGGAGGTTTTCTGTAGATTACATCGTTTTGGACTTAAATTAAAAAGTAACAAATGTGTGTTTTTAGTGAAAGAAGTACAGTATTTGGGTTATATCATTAGTAATGAGGGAATTAAAACAGATCCGTCCAAGGTTCAGGCCATCATTAATATTCCCCGACCGACAAATATAACAGAATTAAGGTCGTTTTTGGGAATTACGAACTTTTATGGGAAATTTGTTAAGAATATGAGTAGTAGGTTAGCAACACTTTACGAACTGTTAAAAAAAGGTCAACAGTGGGATTGGTCGACTGAGTGTGAAAAGTGTTTTGTAGAAATAAAAAAGATTCTAGCAGGGGGGCAAGTGTTAGCGCATTACGAACCTCGGAAGCCATTGGTATTAACGTGTGATGACAGCGGGCGCGGGGTTGGGGGGGTATTGACACAGCCCAGCGAACGAGGCGAGCGGCCGGTCGCCTATGCGTCACGCACACTTACGGAAGCAGAAAAAAATTATTCACAAATACACCGGGAGGCGTTAGCTATTATATTCTGTGTAAATAAATTTCATCAGTATTTATATGGCCGTAACTTCATTCTACGTACGGATCATAAACCATTAGTGTCAATATTTGGCCCGAATACCGGAATACCGACTATGGTGGCGAGCCGAATGCAAAGATGGGCAATTATTTTATCAGCTTATACTTTCACTATCGAGTACGTACGCACCGATCAAAACGGAGCAGACGGGTTTTCTAGGTTACCGCTAGCTTTAAGTAATTCAACTACGGCCGTGCAGCCGGAGCAAACTCATTTGCACTTCGTGCAACAATCATTGTTATTAGACTATAATGAAATTAAACGTCAAACAATGCGAGACGGGGAGTTATCAAAAATATTGAGTTACATAAGAGATGGTTGGCCTAGTGAATGTGAGATAACTAACTTAAAACCTTATTTCAATAGGAAAAAGGAACTTTACGAAGAATTAGGGTGCATCATGTGGGGATATCGACTAGTAGTACCGGAAGCGTGTAGGGGTAAGGTGTTGTTAATGTTACACGAACCACACATGGGGATAGTAAAATCAAAAGCTATAGCTCGAAGTTATGTATGGTGGCCCGGGGTCGATGAAGCTGTGGAGCACATGTGTCGGGGGTGCGAAGTGTGTGCGGCCCAGGCAGACGCGCCGCCTCGGCAAGCACCGCGCATGTGGCCCTGGCCGAACCGACCCTGGAGTCGGATACACATCGACTACATGGGACCCATAGGTGGGAGAACATACCTAGTGGTAGTGGACGCCACCTCCAAATGGTTGGAGGTATTCAATGTTTCAAGCACTACAGCGTTAAATCTAACCGAACGGTTAACTGAGTTGTTTAGTAGATGGGGTTTACCTAGACAGATAGTTAGTGATAACGGTGCACAGTTCACGTCTATGGAATTTCACGATTTTACTAAAACTAACGGGATTGAACACATTCTTACAGCCCCTTACCATCCCGCGTCAAACGGATTAGCAGAAAATGCAGTTAGACTTCTAAAAAGAGTAATAAAGAAAGCTATGACAGAAAAACAGAATATAGATAAAGCCATTTGGACATATTTACTGCATTATAGGAACGTAGAACATGGCACAACTGGAGATAGTCCGGCGATGATCTTGTTAGGCAGGCGTTTACGTACTCGGTTGGACACTATCAAACCAGATAGGGAAGGCAAGGTACAGCGAGTCCAACAAAGACAGGTAGAATGTGTGGAAGGGGCGAGTAGGTGCGTCGGGGAAAAGGGGGATGATGTATGGTATCGACAATACCTAAAGGGGGAAAAATGGGTTCCCGGTAGAATATTAGATTGTCTAGGTCCCAGTAATTACACAGTCAGGGGGCAAACAGGAGAAACACTTCACAGACATATTGACCAATTGCGTAGGAGAACAGGAGGGAGGTTATCTTTAGTATCTAGTGGTCCTAGTATTAGGGAGCGATCAGCAACAGATTCTCAGACGACACATAAGGCGGGTGAAGACCGAGGTGAAGGGGCTCAGACGGAGGAGTCACCAAGTCACAAGGCAGAGCCGCCGCCGGCTCCACCCATTATCGAGCAAACGGTGGACGCTCAGGTTTCCACGAAAGGTCAGGTCGTCTTGCCCCAGCTGCCGTCGACCCCACAACGCGCCGTTAGGCAATGTAGACTTAAGATTCCTAGTTATAAGATTTAGTAAATAATCATTGTGTATATCTTTAGTAAGTTAAGTTTATTAAAGTTAAGTTAGTACATAAATTAGTAATAATCACTGTGTGTGTCTTTAGTAACATAAGTTGAATTAGTTTATGAATTAGATGATAAGTTATGTAATAATTTAGCAGGAAGGAGTGTAATGTAGGTACTCTCATAATTGTGTTAGTTAAGAACTAGTGGGTAGGTTCAAGCTTCTGTACGTCAGTCCAAATATATCGGTGGTTCTAGATGTGCGTGTTTCCTTTACTGACCCTAGACATTACAGATACCACAAAGGTTTGGCACAAAGGGCTAAGAAGAAACTGGCTGGTTTCTCCCCCTACCGTTCTGCTCAGAGCGGGAGGAGTCGTTTGATGATTTCTCACCCTCCTAGATAAAAATGACAGGTACAATGTCCCACTTACAACAGCCGGTCTAATAATAAAACAAAACAAAGGACATTGAATGAAAAGTTCAGTAACTTGATAAACGCGCCCAATTGTATATTTGAGTTTCTTTTTTAAGAAATTCTAAACGCGTTTCCCAGAACAATAATCCTTGTTTGAATGCTAATTAATTTGAATTAATTTCACACTTTGAAAAAGGTATAATCGAATAGACAATACCGAATTACTTTCCGACGAATCTTTCGGAGTTGTAAAAGAACCTGCTATTATGTAAAATTTTGTTAACATATTTCTGAACGGTTTTTTTGTACGTAGAAGTCCTGTGTAGCTCAAATGCCGTAAAAATTGAGTTGATTGCATTCAAAAGTTGAATTTGTACTTCATACGTCGTAAAGACACTTATTCAGTGAACTAAGAAGTGAATTTGCGCAAACAGAATTTTGAGCAGCATGCTAATTTACGAGATATCGTATTCGTTTTAACAATACAAGTAAATTATGAAGCAGGAAATAACACTTTGTTCCTTTTGAATTAAATTGGCACAACAAGGCTTTATTTTACGCTTTTTTGTCAGAATAATTTCGTTGACGTTCATATTTTTGGGAATCGAATCAGGTCGTAATAATTACGTTCAAGTTTATTATTCTGAAGATAATTGCAAGATGAAATGGAGCCGAAAATTTGATCGGACGTCATTAAAATAATAATTGTTTATATTATTATGTTTACAATTTATCAGACTAGAAACCGTTTAATTTGGTCCGATCATATCATATTTTATTGCTGTAAATTGGTTTTACACAAAACTTTAACACGTCACAACATGTTAGGTTTTAAAAGTAGGTGTTTCGTACCTGACAACTCTGAAAAGAAACAGACGAAACAAACTCAGAGATGACTGTCGCTTGTAAAGTTCAGACAGTGGTCAAGTCACATGAGGACTTTTTGAAGAAATAACCAAACATATTTGAGTGGACCTGCCCAATCGGTGCAAGCATTTGTCAAAGATCTTGAAGCACGATTCGTAACCTTAGGGTGGGTATCGGGGGCCACGTGATGACCTCCGGCCACCGTAGACGCGGGCCTGTGGACGGTGAGTGATGGGCTAACTCGCCGTCCGTCCATACAAAGCAACATAGGAAGAACCCGAAAGGGCCCATCAGGGCTGCGGGTTGTACACTAGTCACCGTGGCCTCGACATATAGGGCTAAAAAGGAACATGGGTGGTTTTTAGTCAGTAGAAGTATGACACTCCCTTTCGCTCTGCCCAAGAGCGGGAGGGGTTATTTGATAATTTTCCACCCACCAAAAAAAAAAAAAGGGTGGGTATCGGGCGTATACCTGTATTGACTGGTGTCGCATGACCGAATTCGATTTAGATTAGATTTCTATACACTAAGGATAGAACAGCACTATGTAACTCCGGTACGATATAACACGGTATCGGTTCCTCGACTTGAATGAAGCTTGAACGGTGCATCCATATACCTATATGTGGGTAAACGAGAGCGCGATACAAGTGACACGTGATTACCTTGAAATATGGATTTTGGCGACATATGGCGTGCGTAATGAGGCCCAAAAATATTTTATTCAATAAGCACTTATATTAGTTTTTAACGTTTTCAGTCGTATTGTTTTTATTTGTTATCGTGGTAGGTCATGCTATGCTAGAAAATTTCGTGAAAAAATTTGAGTATGAACGTGGATAGGTGTGGTAGGCAGAGGAAGATCACAGAAGTAATGAACTGTGTAGAGGATGATAAAGCAAGAAAGGCGGTGTTGGTTGACATGACAAGAAATAGAGAATTATTTAAGAAGACCAAATGCTGCGCCAACCCCAAATGAATTGGGATAAGGCCAAGAATGTCCCCGTCGGGGCTGCGGGTTGTTGTAAGAGATACCGCGGCCTTGACATAAAGGGCTAAGAAGGAACATAAGTGGTTTTTAGTTAGTAGAAGTCTGAAAATCCCTTTCGCTCTGCCCAAGAGCAGGAGGGGGGTTATTTGATGACTTCCCACCACCCAAAAAAAAGGCCAAAAATGTCGAATATATTTTTTGTGGGTTTTAAGTTAGAGGTGGCCTCTAATTTCTCAAAGTTTGTAGACATTCAAGTCTAACACGATGTTTGACTTAGATTTGAGTATAACCAACTAGTTTGAAATGCAGTAGGCGATTAACAATGAAGTTTGTTAAGTCTTAACTTACTTACTAGTGGAATGTATTGTTAGACGTAATTTTCTCTAAAAGTAGAGTTGTCACCGTCGTCGGCCTGGGCTTATTATTTTGCAACTGTCCTATGTTATGTTATGATATCAAATAGAAAAAAAACTTATTCTACTTACGATATTACAAAGAACAAGTGACTCTCTTTCTTTACGCCCATTCCTATCCTTGTCACGACTCCAAAACTAAGAAAATACTCACTCATTTTTTAAGTCTCAATATCCAAAGTGTGTCATATTTTCAGAGTATCCCGCCCCCATACAAACTTTTGCCGCAGCTTTAAATTATATTAGTATACACAAGCGGAAAAGCTCAGTTTTCAATTGAAAGTTAAATTTTGCAATCACTAAACGCAGTGCGGTAGTCAAACTTGAACCTCTGGGGGTTTAACGATGCAATTTAGTCTTTCCTAAAGGCAATGCTGCACGTTGTGTGTTTAAAACCTGGTTAAAGGTAAGTAGTATTTCAAGCACTGCTTATTTTATTTTACATACCTAATACTGAAGCTCTAGGCATTCGTACGTTTTTCACGGGTGACCACTGAAAACCAGGGCTGTGCTGTGGGTGACCATAGCACAGCACCATGCTGAGTGGCAACCTACTTGTCGCAGTCACGACGTGCAACATTTTTAATTTATTTTTTATTTCTTGTTGTATTTTTTTTAATATATTGGTATTTGTGTATGTGAGTTTAAATGTTTGTGAACGCACCCACGATACAGGAGAAACTCCTAGTGTGGGGCAACGTTTTAAAAAAAAATATATATATATGTTAAGCGTTAATTGTGTATTGTTTTTTCCTGTATGCTCGATGTGTTTCTGCGACAAATAAATATTTTCTTTCTTTTTTTCCAGTAGAGATATTGATCGTTGATTAAAGTCCTATGGGGAACAAAACATATTAAGCTACCCGGATGGTGATCGAAAACCGTAGAACTGGTGAAGGTTGCGAGGATCCGCTGGATGCAAAACGCACGGGAGTTGGTCTATCTGCCGACACTTGGGGGAGGCCTATGTCCAGAAGAGGACGTGTTTCTGCTGGAATGATGATGATGATGATTAAACTACGCGCAGATGAAAGCTAAATGATATGATTAGTAAAGTTTGGCTTTTATCGTTGGTTACTTAATTGTCTTCTTCTTTGTAGTGTGGTTAATGCCGAACCAGGTGGAACCCATTGGCCACTGACTTCGCTATGCATGAGAATAAGGAATGTTATTCTGGCATGCTGGTTTCCTCGCGATGTTTTCCTTGACTGAAGCAAGTGATAACTATATAATACGCACATGAAGCCGCAATATTAGATGTGCATGTGCCGTGTTCGAACTTAAGACCTAACTTGGCTGCGAGATGTTGTAAGAGATACCGCGGTCTCGACAGAAAGGGATAAGAAGAAACATGGGTGGTTTTTAGTCAGTACAAATCTGACACTCTCTTTCGCTCTGCTCAAGAGCGGGAGGGGTTATTTGATGATTCCCCCCCCCCCAAAAAGACCAGGTCTTGTCAGACCACAAGACTATGTAATTTGGTACTTCTATTACTTAAAAGGGTCAGAAAAGATAGAAACTGATTATAAAAATAAGGGAACCCTTTACGAGTATCGAACCGTACCCTCACGAAGAAAATTCAATAAAACGTATGAAACTGGCAACGTAGAACCACAAGATATAAAGCTCTTAATAAGAATACCTTTGTTCTCTCAGTTCATAACCTCAGCGTCAATGGAGCGGTATTATTATGTTTTACCTTAGGTAAACAAGGTAAACTGTTTACATCGATTTACATATTTTACGGTAATTATACCGCAAACTCCACTGAAAGCTTTCAATATCTTTTAGTAAGTCCATAATTCAATGTTTTGGTAAAAGGTAACTCGATCAAATTGAATTTTGTCACTTAATCGTTTTTGGCCCTTCAAATCCAGGATCTTAAAGTTTGGTGACGAGATAATTGTATTGTTGTAAACGTTGTTGTTTATTGTATATTTAGTTTTAGGTGAGAAGTATGTTTGCATCTATTTTAATGTTTTATTGTTATGTTTAATAGGATTAGTGTCTGAATCACCCAAGTGAACATGTAAAAAAAAAACCATGTAAACACTAATGTTCTCCTGGGTGACATGACCCACTACAGTTAAATTATATACTTGTATTTAATAAAACCAACTAAACAAATTCCTACAAAAAAAACATGTTTCCATCAATTACCCTGCCTCGGTCGTCTAGTGGCTTATTAAAACTGCCTACCCTTCGGGTATTACAAGCGTGATGTTATGTTAAGTTATTTATCAAAAGCAGGAAATTGTGGAAATACTCATTATAAGTATGCTATAACGACTTTGTAGGTACGCAGAAATTATCTTTGAGTCAAGTTTGAACTATTTAATTTACAACTAAATATAATATGTATTTCTAGAAGTAATACATAATGCGTTCACATTATATATGTCTTCTACAAATCATATCAATTATTTCCCTAATTTTCCAGACAGGTAGCTGTCATCAAATTCAAGTCGGGGATTTGTTATGAAATTAATTGTAATGTTGCCACGACTTTAATAAACGTATTTTAAGTAAACAGACAATTAACAAAAAGAAATACACTTACAAAAAAAACACAGGTATAACACGTAACATCACGCCTTGTAATCCCCGCAAGGTTAGGCAGAGGTGTACCTTATCGTACACCCACTTTACGCCAGTTGTGTTTAAATCCCATCCCATAATAGTGGGAGAGTGTATTGCAATCAATCTGGGTCAAATCCAGACCACGTGGCTCTTCCTGAGTAATTCCTGATTGAAAAACCCAATAACACTCTAGCCGAGCCGGAAATCAACTACAGTATCTCAATGACTAGACCGACGAGGTCTTCAAAAAGAAAAATTACAATAATAAAAATGTTAAACAATTTTCTTTTAAATAAATGGGGCTGAAATTCATCAAGACTTTTGTAAATGATTTTTAAGGCAGGCACAGCGACTGAATGCTTAATGAGCCCCCGCATCAGGCTCTTTGTTTCAGCATATTCATTACCTGCTCCCATCGCCTCCTCGTACTAGGTACAAAAAAGTATTCATTGTTTTCCGCCTACCCTCTGGAGAGTAAACAAACAATATCTCTAACAATTTTGGGGTCAAGTGATTTCGTCCGGTGAATATTCAGGAGATAATTAGAACAGAAAACAAGCTTAATTAGTACAAATCGCGTTGAAGAAATTATTCTCGAGGATTTTTCGTGAAACGTTTTGATGAAATTAAACAGGTGAGTTAATTGGGGGAATAATTTTTATTTTTATGTGTTAAAAAAGGACAATGAATTATTTAATAATCTTACTTTTGCAAGTTTGTTTATTGTTGCTGTTTCTCATAATTTTGTGCTTCTACTCATACCCCGTTTTATTTTTCTCGTAAAATTATGGTGCCTGCGATGAAAGACAAAACTCATAATAGGGGTGGTGACAGACGAGTAAATAAAAATGTGTAATGTACACATTACACATTTTTATTATCGTATATTTTATTTTTATCGTGTAGGTATATATTTTATAATATAATTTTTAATTTGTATCAGACCAGGATTCAATTTGTCCTCTGTGTGAATAAAACGATTAAATCAGGGCTGTGACTTTTTGTTTTATAGCACCAAGCTTGTATAGGGGCTTCTTGACTTCGTACAGAACCTTTGGAATTTGGTTTATATTATTTTTTTCTCTTTTTTTACTTTTTTATATCATAACAATTTCTTGTAGAGTCGTGTGTGAGACAATAAAAAATCTTTCTTTCTGTTCTTTACACATTGCCAAGAAAAAGAAACAGCATGGAAATAGTCTCAAACAATCTCTCAATACTTTAAACCATTTATTTAGGAACCAGACGAGGGACAATGAATTGAAACACACAACGTTTGTGAGAATATTAGATGAAGTGATGTTTGAATGTAACTTGGTAACCGAGTATAAACTTGTGACTTCAGATCTAGTAGCTTGGAATCAACTTGCAGTTAAGTTATAGTAAGTTAGTGCCGTGGCTTATTGCTGTACCCAACAGATTTAATAGTTCACAATCGCTATGAATAATGCAGTTTTGATAAGTCTGTTGTTTTAATCGAATTTGGTGAGGTGGAAGTAAACAGTGATTTAGTGGCAGACTATGTGGTGTGTGTGTGTGTGTGGAACAGTTTAATAAAACAGGGTATTCATTACTTTACGGATTGTCTTCATTGGATATATTTTATTGGTTTAGTGTGGTTTATCCAACCGCTGGGCTACGAAAAGCGTCGTAGCGTGATAACCTTCCTCAAAAAAAATAAAAAATGATATTGTGAATGTGAGAACCATGCGAGTCTTTCTTTAACTGCCAGACAATCACAACAATTAAAATTTGAGTACTTTAAGTGACCCACCCAAATGTCCTTTCTTTGGTTTTGTTCGTCGTGTCGTTGAGCTCCTTGAGTTATAAGTCGAGCTCCACGATAACTGACAAATGCTTGCACTGACTGGACGGGTCCACTCAAATCTGTGTGGTGCTTTCTTCAAAAGACCATCTCAGACATTAATCTGCATGGTCATCATGTGTGTATTATACCTTATTGTTAACCCAAACGATTTTAAAAGATTAAAAGACTAACTTTTGGAGTTTCTTGCCGGTTCTTCTCCTTAGGAATCGACCAATGCACCGAACCGTGCCCCTTTTTACCGACGTTTTACAAGTGCCCATGTAGGCCCATGTGAAATAAAAATATTTTGATTTTGATTGATTTTTGAAAAAGAACTGAGATATAAAATTCAAAAATATTTACTCATGTCCGGCTCGTACTTTACTTTAAGATAAGCGCGCTTAAACCAACTAACACGCTCTTCAAATTTATTATACTAAATGACTCCTCTATCTTGATGGTAATAGAGACTTAATAATTATATCGATTGGTTAGTTGCCTTAAAACCAGTAAAAGTCAAATAATTACCTAAGTAAACCCCTAAAGAACTTGCCAAGTACTCCATAAAATGAGTACAACATCCTCTAAACACCTTCACCATTGCACAAAATCTTCTAGTCTACCAAATATGGTTGCCAAAGAGAATTTTTCGAAATATAAAGCACCTTGGCGAGAGTTTGTGGACGAGGTAAGTGTTGTCGAGTAAATCCGATCAAATATGGATAGGGAAATTCTAGCGGCAACCAGTTCCCGCCGAACGGCCTTATGCATTGAAAACTGACGCATCGCTGCCTAGTGTTGTGCAGCCTTTCATATTTTATGTTGTTGAGTGTTTTTTTGTGGAAAAACAACGTTCGATAATGAACTGAATATTGCGAAAATACATGTGTAATATTGGTTTTATACAGGAAGGAAGCTTGTGGGTGGATTGTAGTATGATGATGTTGTTAATGTATCTACTGAGATGAGGATTGTGTCTACGGTCTCTCAGTCAAAAACCCTCCAGGCTCATTTCCTTCGTGAAGTCATGCGAGAGGTGTTTTCTGACCAGTTGAAGCTTACAGTATAATTTGACCCATCACACAGTCGTCAACCAACCGTTTTGTATATCAAACCAAGTAAAAAATAGCTGGGAAATGACTTTCTTTTTTGGGGTCAGAAATCATATTTTAAGGTAAAACTCAATGTAGCACTCTTAAAACATTATGCTAGTGGATGCTTTGAATAATAAACGGAGGTAATTTAAGTAAAGTTATAACCTAAAAAACTAGTACTTACAAAAACAGCTGTAAAATTTTTGGAACTTTGACCCCCAATATCTCCGTAACTAGGGGGTTCCCAGGTCCCGTAACTAGGGGGTTCCCATGTATGGTCTAGAACAAAAAAAATTGATCGCAGTGGTAGGGCAAACAAGTGCCCTTCGTTTGCGTTAATGGTACTTTTGCACCCTTTATACCGACGATGGTCTCATTGGGAGGTAACTATTAAAATAATAAGTCTATTGAAAATATGCAATAACTACATATATTTCAGTAATAAAATTTGGGAAGGGGATACAAGTGCCACAGAACGATAGTCAGATCCTATATTGGAGACCTTTAGACCATTGAAGTGACCTTCAAAAGTAATTGACGACACGGTTAGCGCAGTGGCTAAGCGATTGGACTGCTGCGCTGCGTGTCGCGGGTTCGATCCCCGCATTGAACAAATATTTGTATGGCCTACAGAAAGTTGTTTCGGGTCTGGGTGTGTGTTGTGTATGTGAGTTTAAATGTTTGTAAACGCACCCACGATACAGGAGAAATTCCTAGTGTGGAGCAACGTTCGACGTTATTAGGTTTACTTTAATTAGGGCGGATCCTATAACCGATCATTAGGCACAATTTGTAACTACCCGAACCGATTATACTCCACCTGATCTAGTTGACCCATTCTGAATTAATTTAAATCTCAAAATGCAAAGGGTGACAAAGGATATTATATAAAAAAAACATTACACCTATTATTGCCGAAGAGATGGGCAAATGTGCCTATAGTAGTATCCAGTCCACTGCTGGACATAGGCCTGTTTAATTAGTTAACTGTTCAATAAGGACCGACAATCAACTGGGTGTGCACATCCAATGTGCACACGGTTGACTCCACGACGGTAAGTAACTCATGAGTCTTTAAATTATGCTTAGCAGTATTTCCTTGCGATCACTGGACCAACACGAAAATAATCACTAAGTATATAAATGTGGAGCAGCGGTGGCCCAGTGGTGGCGGCCCCGACTTACGAACAGTAAGTCGTGGGTTCGAACCCCGGCAGGCACATTACTTTGTGTAATTTAATTCAACACCGCTTCGAAGACTTGTGGCATCTACCAATCCGCACTGGGCCCGCGTGGTAGATTACAGCCCATTCCCTCTCGAAGAGTGGAGGCCTGTGTCCCAGCAGTGGGAACATTAATAGGCTGATGATGATGATATAAATGTATCATAAACCTTACCGACGATATTTTACTCCCATTTGCGTAACTAACAAAACAATAAAAACTGACACACTTTTGAATTTTACAAGCTTTTCATATCCATTTTACAACGAAACATGACACGCACGTGACACAACAAACTGTAGTGGTCATCGAAAAATTATTAAAAACTAAAAACAATGTCAAACGTGTTGTCGTTGTGAATATTTTTGTGTCTAGAGTTACCAATTGCATGTAACGTGGAGTCTGTTAACAAGCTTTTTTTAATGTTGCCTTTTGTTCTATGTTAGTGTGTTGTGCTTGTGACACAGTTTCATATATTTGTTTGTTATAGAGACTGTTGTAGTGGTACTGGATTACATTGCAAGCGGGATATCCACATAAGCGCCTTCTTCATTAGATGCTTTTTTTTGCGTTGTGTAAAATCATGAAATAACTCCTCCCGCTCTTGGGCAGAGCGGAAGGGAGTGTCAGTCTTCTACTGACTAAAAACCACCCATGTTCCTCCTTAGCCCTTGTGCCGAGGCCGCGGTATCTCTTTCGAACAACCCGCAGCCCCGGCGGGACAACCCGCAGTCCCGACGGGTTTGTCAGATGCTGGTGTTGTAGTTTAAGTTAGCTGAAGAAGCATGACTATAACAAGTTCTAGTATGTTACCACCAGATGCAAATAAATATCAGTACTTTACATGGAAGGACTGTCTACTAGATAGTGGGGACAATCCAGTAACTGGGTACCTTTCAGACACTTTTAAGCTTTAGGCTGTCTATAACAACTTGATCATGCTTTTCGGGGCTCAGAAAAAGTAAATAATAGTAAAAAAAAAAATTTGAAAACGACGCTTTGAACATTAAATAACTTACCCAGTTTCAGAAAAACAAACAACTCTCAAATAAAAACATACCTCAAAATAATAGTAATAAAGCCCATTTGAGTGGGCACATGCTCACAGTAGCGACGGGTCATCTAATATTGATAGTTTCATTTTAGTGCTCATGGCGGTGACTCTTGACCGTAAAGCGTGCGTTGTGGCGCATGTGCATAGCCAATAAAATGTTCTAGCGGGTTGAGGACCTCATCATCCGGCTAGTTTTTTCCTAAATATGTCGGGGTCGGCTGCCAGTCTAACCGGATGCATATGCATATACCAGTATTTAACACGGAGCGACTGTGTTTCTGACCTTCACAATCTAAACTCTACTGGGTAACACGAAAAAGCTTGGAAATACTGGTAGTCAGAATTTCGAGCTAGAGGTCAGATAAGCATCTGACCTCGACAACCCAGTCAGTACTGGGTAATATAATATAATATTGCATACAATTCACATTTACATCATGTAGAGCGTAATATTAGAAACAACCCGCGACAGTTTTGGCAACACATATCCACCCTCCGATGCAAAGGAGGATTTGAGCCTACAATCAACTCTCAGGGTCAATCACTCTCGGGTATCGATGCGGCTAATGCTTTTGCTGATTTCTTTGCCAGTGTTTTCTTACCTGAAACACCTGATTTAAATGCCTCACAAATATCTACTCTTGATATCTGCAGCAATAGCAACTCCATCAGTTTAACAAAATTTTCTATTAATGATGTAGAACGTGGTATCAGTAAATTAAAACTCAGTAGTTCTGTTGGGCCGGATAACATTCCAGCCAATATTCTTAAAGAGTCGAAAGCTTCCATAGCCATACCTCTATGTCATATATTTAATTTATCTCTAAGCACCGGAAAATATTCAACTCAATGGAAACTCTCTAGAGTAACGCCTATACCGAAAACAGGGATAAAATCATCAGTTGAAGACTACAGGCCTATTGCTATATTGTCAACCCCTGCTAAAGTATTCGAACACATTTTATATAAAGAAATTCAAAGACAAGTCGATATTTATATGTGTGATGAACAACATGGTTTTCGTAACAAAAAATCAGTTAACACGAATTTGCTGACATTAGTAGATTTTATTTCTTCTCAAATGGACCGCGGACAGCAAGTGGATGTGCTGTACTTCGATTTCCGTAAGGCCTTTGATAGAATTAATAACGACATCTTGTTACGCAAGTTAAGTGCCATAGGATTTACACCCAGTCTTCTTCTTTTGATTTCTGACTATCTCCGAGACCGTCAGCAATTTGTTCGCCTTGGCTCATACAACTCACATGCATATCATACGCGATCAGGTGTGAGTCAGGGTTCTATTTTAGGTCCCTTGCTTTTTTTAATTATGGTGAACGATCTGCCACAAATTATAAAACATGCAAAATGTCTACTTTACGCCGACGACCTGAAAATATATGCAACTGTTAACTCTGTGTCTGATTGTATAGCTCTCCAGCGTGATATCGATGCCTTGAGTGAATGGGCTGCCACTAACAAAATGGAATTTAACACATCTAAATGTCAAATTATGAGCTTTGGCCGCAAGCGGAGTCCTATACAGTACGACTACGGAGTGAACAGTGAGTCTATAGCCAGAGTGTCCATAGTCAAAGACCTCGGTGTAACGTTTGATAGCAAACTGACGTTCCATACACACATTATAGGTTTGGCTAAAGAATCTTTCCGACGCTTAGGTTTTGTTTTACGTAACTGTCAAGGTTTTAATAATCAGGCAGTTATTAGGCTTTTGTTCAACGCTTTAGTTCGGTGCAAGCTTGAAACCAGCGCTTGTGTGTGGAATCCTCACGAGGTTACCTATATGCTCATGTTGGAAAAGGTACAAAAAGCTTTCCTCAGGTACCTCTACAAACATGTGTTTGGATACTATCCTTATATGTATCCTACTAAATTCCTTTTAGGATGTTTAAATTTTAATTCCCTTCAAGTTAGGCGGGCTGTTGACCAAATAACAACAGCGTATAAAATCATACATGGTCATACCGACGCCTCAGATTTACATGCGGAGCTGTGTCAATTATTTGTTCCAAATAATTATAATCGCTCCAGAAAACATAAATTGTTTAATGTCCCATTTTGTCGCACTGTAGCTCGGTTCACCTCTCCTATACCACGTATGCTAACTATGCTCAACGCACTCGTGGAGACCAACCCTGGATTGGATTTGTTTGCTGATGAATGGAAGACGATAATGTTAGAATGCTTGTGGTTCTGCGAGAAGACCGAGTAAAAGTTTTACTTAATTAATTTAGTGTTAATGGCTTTTGCTGTACTAAATGTAATAATAAATAAATAAATAAATCCCTTGGTAAGTCTGGTCACACTGGTTGGTTGGTGTGGTTGACAGGGCTACTGACTACCTGTTACGACTGTCAAAGATCAAGAGATGAACAAGAGATTACGGGACATTCGGCTTAAATTACTTTCCACGAGGTCTGAAATAAGGATGTTTACTGACTTAAAAAAATATGATTCTAATAGTGCGTCTGTTAGATTATCGAAAAATATTGGATACGTATTTTTGCTTCATCAACACAACTTGTTGACGTCACTGACCGCTAAAGAATGTCATACTAATGTCTCAGAAAATGACGTCAAACGAGTTTTCAAAGCACTGTATCGTCTTCATTGTTTGTTTACGTGAAAAAAGAAAAAATACGTGTCCAATATTTTTTGGAAATCTATCTGACGGACTAACATTTTTTTTAATAACTACTCTATTGTGGCAGACTTGCACTCTTTTATAAAGGGTTTTTTATTGTATTAAAGTACCTCATCAAAATCCCTTATATGCACTAAAACAAAAATAAACCTTCTAAATATTTCTAGATATAAAATAAAGAACATCTGATTCAGATTGAAAAAATGAAAAATGGCAGTTGCTAGTTAAGAACTATGTTAGGCTTACTTGTAAACGGGGATTACCGTTAATGGCCAATTTAAGTGCTAATAAATTTTGTTTAGCAACATCTTGAAACATTGGGTCGAGCCTAATTGGTTATTGGGAGGTCAATAAACCCAAAATGCTAAGAGGCTGACCGGTTTTAGTTGGAAACAGGATAAGGGTAAGTAACTTAGACAATTAATACAGGTATTCAATTAGGAACTTGAGGGGATTAAAATAGTTTCAACAATAGGGTATTTAACAAAAAAAATCTGTCAAGTCCGTCTTATACTCGTAGATTACCAAAAAATATTGGACACGTATTTTTTATTTTTTCACGTAAACAAACAATGAAGACGGTACAGTGATTTGAAAACTCGTGTGACGTCATACTCTAAGACATTAGTATGACATTTTTTAGCAGTCAGTGACGTCACCAACCCCCACTCAAATCTTTGACGCGTTTTATCTCCGTCATTTTTTATTGATTTAGTAAAACAAAAAACACGTGTCCAATATTTCTCGATAATCTAATAGACGGACTAATTAGAATCACATTTTTTAAGTCAGTAAACATCACTATTACAAGGATTTTTATTTAATACCACCACTTCACCTGCCAAAACTGTGGTAACTCTAATATGCATGATAAACATTTTATTTATAGCCTATAGTAACCATGAAAAATATATCTTTCTATGACAGAAATTTACAAAAAGTGTCATTATTTCCGAAGGATCCTAATATACAAAATTACAAACAACATCTTTATAATATTAATATATAATAGATAGGATTGTGTTTATGAAATTGAGAAGCATTATCAAAACAAAAAATCAACAGAAACAATTAAAATAAAATAAGTTACCAAAATTAAATATTTTCTGAACATTCCTTGTAAACTGCAAATACCTTGTGTAGCAGCGCTCGCGCAACCGGCGGCGGCGGCGTGCTACGAAAATGACTACGGCGTAGGCTTGCGTAAGTAGTGCTACGTCCGCGAATTAATATAGTATTTTTACAAGTCCCGTATATACATTCATTACCTGTTATTTTGATATTATAAACAAACACTTTAATCATTTATTTGTATACTAACGTAAGCGTGAGCGTCGAACCAAACAAACGAATGACTGAGGACGCAAAACCCATCGGCTAAAATCAAAGTCACTCTTGTATTTCAGTTACAATTTGTTTGAAAACCAATTAAACCATTACTTTGTAACGATACAAAAAACTCCTTTTACCTACTTTAAAAAAAAACCAACATTGAGGAAGGCAAAGAATCTTGAGGTATCACGACAACACTGTTAGTGAGTAGCGTTCCTTCTTGTAAGAATATCTTCAGCAGCCGATATGCAACGGTATCAAGTAAGCCTATAAACTGACTCAAACGTTCTCAGAAAGGATTTGTATGCAGGTGACATTTGTATACATAATTTACATTTGAACTTGGTTCATACACGTTGTGATGTTGTTGACAATGTAAGTCACAAGTTCAGGTTGTAATTTTTTTTTTTTTTTTTTAATTTTTTTTTTTTTTTTGGTGGGTGTAAAATCATCGAATAACCCCTCCCGCTCTTGGGCAGAGCGAAAGGGAGTGTCAGACTTCTACTGACTAAAAACCACCCATGTTCCTTTTTCGCCCTCTATGTCGAGGCCGCGATAACCGTTGGACTACCCGCGGCCCCGACAGGCGTCGGCCCTTTCGGGCCCCTCCCATGTTGCTGACATCTCTTTGAGGCGCGCGTGGAACACGAACGCGCCGTCGACACGGCCTGTTTTCGTCGTGAGACGGACGGACGGCGAGTTAGCCCATCACTCACCGTCCACAGGCCCGCGTCTACGGTGGCCGGAGGTCATCGCGGGACCCCCGACGCCCGGAGCGCCCCCCGCGGCGGCTGGGACGAGAGGTTCTCTCCCCCTCGCGTTCCGCCACCTCCTTCGCCAGCATCACTGCTTCGCAGAAGGAGGCGACGGCGTCCCATTCCTCCTCGCCCCGGACCATGGCTTGCACCAGGGCCGGGAAGTTTGTATTCCTTTAACCAACTTTGACTAGTCACCGTCAATAGCTGTTGAAAACTTTGGTATTTGCAAAGTGTATTTTGTGTTTTTGGAGCCAAGGTTTAAATTGTAATAACTCGATACCACGTCCCTACTTTTCGTATAGTAACTGTTTTTTTTTTTTTTTTAATTTCTGCTGTATCGTGGAGGCGTTCACAAACAATTAAACTCACATACACAAATACCCAGACCCAGAACAACTATCTGTAGGTCATACAAACATTTGTTCCGTGCTAGGATCGAACCCGCGACGCGCTGCGCAGTGGTCCATTGCATGAGCCACTGCGCCAACCGTGCCGTCGTTTATTGTAATGCTGTTTATAATAATACAAAGTTATATATTATATCATCATCTGCCTAGCCTTTTCCCAAAATTATATATTATATACCAAGTGAAAAGTAGCCTACCAAGGGATATCGTATTACCCAGTATTAACTGGGTTGTGGAGGTCAGACAGGCAGTCGGTCCTTGTAAAACACTGGTATTCAGCTAATATTCAGCGTAAAATTGAAAAATCAAAATCAAAATCATTTATTTCAAGTTGGCCAGTTACAGGCTCTTTTGAATAGTCGAACAAATACTAAATTTTAATAAGCTAATAAACTAAGCTACAGTCCCACTCACAAGGCATAATAACTGTCAGTGTACTGTAGTTGCCGATTCCAAAGCGTTGGTCTCATGAGAAGAATGGCAAGAAACTTCATGGATACTCTTTTAAATCATAATATTGTTACAAAACTTTGGTTACATCATTCATATCGAGATTGGTATATTATCATGTGAGAACGATGTAGCAAGTTATGCACGATAAGTGTCGACAGTAAAGCCAAAACGACGATTTAAAAATAATATAATAATTCAAACAAGCCGTGGCAACTAAGAGGTGACCAGTCACAACTGACAGCACCCGTTCACGAGCATGACGCATGGATCAGCCACCATTCCACTCAACCATTTTAAAGGGAACGAAATGACCCGACACACCCGCCACCATCAGCGAGACATTTAAGTGAGCATGACACACTCTTAATCGCCAGGGCATATCCAAGTCAAATAAAAAATAAATGTAGGTATTCCAGAGAATGACAGCTTTCTAGTACATAGTACTCACACAATATGTGCTATGCGACTATATAATACTAAAGAGATTGAATTTATACATTGCAAAGATAGTTGTACAATCTTCTTCTTTCTTCTTCCTATTAAATGCTATTCATTTAAGCGTCCTGTCCTTGTGGAGCAGGACCGGCATTGAGCCAAGCATTTTTATCAGCGATATAATCGTCTAACTTGTAATATGCTTGCTTGCATAGTGTGCGTTTGATACATGTTTTAAATTTCGTCTCATTCAGTTCAAGAATGCTTTGTGGAATTTTGTTATAGCATCTCAAACAGTACCCCATGAAAGATGAGTCTACCTTAGCGAGTCTGAAGCCTGGCTGCACTAACTGGTCCCTATTCCTAGTAATATAATTGTGTCTGTCACCTCTTTTACTAAAAAGATGCAGATTTTTTCTCACATACATTATGTTTTCGTAGATGTACTGACAATGCACCGTCATAATGTTAATGCTCTTAAATAGTTCTCTCAGAGAATCGCGCCTACGAAGACCATATATTGCTCTGATGGCTCGTTTTTGCAGAATAAAAATAGATTCAATGTCTGCAGCTCGTCCCCATAACAAAATGCCATAAGACATTAGGCTATGAAAGTAACTAAAATAGACCAGCCTAGCGGTATCTACATCAGTAAACTGACGAATTTTTCTAATGGCATATGCTGCTGAACTTAGCCGCCCTGCAAGAGATGTTAAATGAGCACCCCATTGTAGCCGTGAATCAAGCGTAATCCCCAAGAAAACCGTTTCATCTACGAATTCTAGTTTCTCGTTATTTAATAGAATATCACAATCACTACTTTTAACATTTGGTAAAGCAAATCTTATGCATTTTGTCTTTTTTTCATTTAATACTAAATTGTTTGCTGTGAACCAATTATGAATCTGAAGTAGGGCTTTATTCACATCATCTAGCTTTTGAGCCCGTCTATTTATCTTAAAAATTAGGGAAGTGTCATCAGCAAATAACACCATATTCTGAGGTTGGTTTTTCAATAAATAGGGTAGATCATTAATATATACCAGAAAAAGGAAAGGGCCCAATATTGAGCCTTGCGGAACCCCCATTTTTACTTTTAAACCCTGTGAATTAACACCATTTATTTGGACATGTTGTTGCCTTTCACTCAGATAAGATTTTACTAAACTAAGTGCAAGTTTACCTAGTCCATAATGCTCAAGTTTCAAAAGCAATGTGTCGTGATTCACGCAATCAAATGCTTTTGAGAGGTCACAAAATATTCCTACAGCATCTTGGGACTGTTCCCACGCATTAAATATGTGCTTTAATAAAGTTACACCGGCGTCAGTTGTGCAACGTCCTTTAGTGAAACCGTACTGTTGATCGTGTAAGATTCTGTTGGTGTTAAAATGATTGAGCATTTGGTTAAGCATAACTTTTTCAAAAACCTTGCTAAAAGCTGGCAACACCGATACAGGTCTATAATTATTAGTATCTTTACTGTCACCAGATTTGAAAAGAGGTATGACCTTACTGTGTTTCATTAAATCTGGGAAAACCCCTTGGTCTACACACAAATTAAATATTGAAGCCAAGTATGGTGCAATAGTCTCAACTATGGATGTACAAACTTTGATAGACATTCCCCATAGATCTTCGGTCAGTTTAATTTTTATTTGCCGGAAAGCTTTAATTACCTCCGTAGGGTTTATATGTTTAAATTTAAATTCAGCCAGGCAACCAGGCACGTTCGCCTTCAACAGCCGACCCCAACATGGTTTGGAAATATTTAAGGGGACAACAGGAGCTAAACTCGAGTTTTATAATGCGTTAAGGTCAGCTCACACCGAGATGCGACGCGACGCGACGCTGCGCGCACACTTTAAAAGAGTTACTCAAAATACAACTTTATTTTGTACACGAAAAGATATACATTTGCGCGATGCGTATCGCGGCGGCGCGCGGCGCAGCCCGAAATCACTGGCCTCTTCTAGTATCGTCGCGTCGCGTCGCGTCTCGGTGTGAGTTGACCCTTATAGTTAAAGTATAAAGTTAAAGTATTCACTGCAGTAAACTAAATCAGAAAAATATATGATAATCTTCAGGATATACGTTAGTGTGTTTTATTCGATAGAAAAAAAAATCGCGAAGATACCTCTAACATTATTTTAACGAGTAAAAACTATACTAAAATACATGTTATCGTTCTGATTTTTTGGCAAATAATTCTACAAGCAACATACTAAGGTCATTGTGTTTTATTTTTTAGTCTAATCAATAGTTTTTTGTAAATCGCATATTCTTATTCCCGAACATAATTTTGAATGGTGATAAGAAATAGGGCTGGACAGTCTTTAGAATTTGAAACGTATAGTTACCCTACGAAATTACGAGCGTGCATTGTGGTGATGCGTTCCGCAGTCGCGGGGAGTGACGCAAGCTCCACTACTCGTTCAAGGTCGCTGGCATTTAGTCTCGCCTTAAGCAGATGATGATAGTGGAAAATTTCTTAAGTCGAACTTTGGTACTTGAATAATAATTATACCTATGTAAGCTTTGTTTAAAAGTTATTTGAATTAAATGATCTGGTTAGTTATTATGTGTTTAGTGGAAAGTTTCAATAGCAGTAGACTAACTGAATGTTGTGAAAGCATCCACCAGAAAGTTTTGCAGGTTATTTTACAAAAATATGCGGTATTGAATTCTCTTTTGTATCCACAGTGAACACGAAAACTTTTGATTCTGGAATTGACAGCTGACAGTGTGTGGTAACTGAAGCAAATACGAAGGTGGGTTATTCTCGGAATTGCGTTTTTGTGGGGTTAAAAAGAGAGGCATGGAAGAGTTTAATGCCTTCTGTAATATTAGAGGCCGTGTGCTATGCTTCCAACTTATGGTATATGTATAGGTTATAAATGGTGGGTTGAGACTGGCATTTTACTTCATCTATTTTATTTCTGCACTACATAACACACTATCACGCCTGTAATCTCCGCAGGGTTAGCCACTACACTTTTCGACTTACTGCATAGTACACTTACATTTCACATTCCTTTCAAAACAAATAATAAGACATAGTGCCTCGACCTTATTTTTTATTGGGACAAGCTCGTCTCACTGTTCCTAAAAACTGCTACTCCTGAAAGCCAGTATAGTGACGGCCACCAGAAAAGCGCCAAAACAATGAAGACTCGATAAAGACCCAGAGAAATAAATGGACTGTCTTGGATCCCGTAACGTAATTAATTAGAAAAAAAAGGAATCGGTAAAACATAATTTCCACTTCCGAAGCAACCGGCATGTCAAAATTTGTGTCTTGTGAAATCTACTAACCCACATTAAGCCCGCGTATTGGAGAAGGTCTGTGGCCCAGCACTGGGATCATTAAACTCTGATTACGCTTAACTGGTCAAGTACATAACTTCAACACTTGATCTAAATTAAACCATACACCAAATACCGATGTAAACTGTCTCATACATACATAGATAATGTGTTTGAACTTGTTCAGCGGCGTAATATAAATTTACGAGTTATTACTGCTGGGAATTGAACACTGCCATGCCAACGAGCTGTTATCAAGCATGCCGCGTTTCGTTATTGATATGTACTTTCACGTCAATGTGGGAAATGGTGTTTTTTTGGAACATGTTACAGCTGTATACTACACACATGCCTGTTAGATTATTTTTTGGTATATTGTGCAGTTTTTCATAAAACTTTAAAAAGGTTTTGTATTCTATCGACATAACATAACATCTGATCTTTTGTTGTTGTATTAGCAATTTTTGGTCAGGTTCTGATAAAGTTTGAAAAATATTCTGATATTTAGTAGTTTTGAAATTTTTTTTTTTTTAAACGTTCCCCCTCACTAGGAATTTCTCCTGTATCGAGGGAGCGTTCACAAACATTTAAACTCACATACACAAATACCCAGACCCGAAACAACTACCTGTAGGCCATACAAATATTTGTTCCGTGCGGGGATCGAACCAGCGACACTCAGCGCAGCAGTCCATTGCTTGAGCCATTGCGCTAACCGTGCCGTCTAATTAAATGACGCTGCTGGCCTTTGGTGACCTAATCGCGGCGGTACTTTCATACTAGCCTGAAAGCATGACTTGCACTTATAGCCTACTGTTCTTCATGATTCTTCAGGTTCTCTGACAAGTCCAATTGCCCTGTAGGGCTGTCGTATCGCATTGAATATTTTCTCAAACTTAAAATTATAAAATAAACTTATATGGTTATTCTTTTTTATAAAGATAGACTGCTTTGAACTTCGATAAAGATACTACTTTACCCTAGAACCTTCTAGTTAAAGTACCTTCTCGCAAAGTCGCAAAAAAAATTAAAACCATTTAATTAAATTCTCAGAAGCCTAAATAATTCAAGTTCAATGCATATTATATCCACGTAAATTAAGGTGCCGTCGCAATGTAATAATTATATGCAAATAAATTCACGTTTAGCTAGGAGATGCGTACCTACGTCAAAACTGAGATGTGGGTCGTCTTTGCTCACGTATTAGTGAGCTACAAAATGGATTAAGTCCTCTCACGGGAGGGATTTAATTAATACGAAATTAGAATATGTTTGGCCGTAGAAAAGTGTAGTTGTTTATTTGTTTGGGAGGTAAAAATACGCCATCGTGATGGATTAGAAAATGGGTAAGTACAGTGTAGGGAAACTAAATGCATGTAAATGTGTTTTTTTCACTGTATGTTTCGTCTTCTAGCGATGCTATGAGGAGCTATGGAGAGCCGTGTGGAAGGATGATGTGACTATATAAAAAAAATGAATGTCAACGTTGATGGAGGGAGAGGAAAGCTAAAGAATGCATGCATGACTTGTGTAAGGAATAATTTAAAAGTGAAAGCGACCTCTGGGCATGAAGACAGGGATTCAATTGACGACATGGTTGGCGCAGTGGCTCAAGCAGTTGATTGCTACGCTACGTGTCGCGGGTTCGACACCCGCACGTAACAAACATTTGTATGGCCTACAGATAGTTGTGTCGGGTCTGGGTATTTGTATATGTGACTTTAAATGTCTGTGAACGCACCCACGATACAGGAGAAGGTAATAAGGATGTTTACTGACAAAAAAAATGTGATTCTAATTAGTCCGTCTGTTAGATTATCGAAAAATATTGAATACGTATTTTTTGAAGGATAAAACGTGTCAAAGATTTAAGCGGGGGTTTGTGACGTCACTGTCCGGTAAAAATGCCAAACTAATGTCTTAGAATATGACGTCACACGAGTTTTCAAAGCACTGTATTGTCTTCATTGTTTGTTTACATGAAAAAACAAAAAATACGTGTCCAATATTTTTTGGTGATCTATCTGACGGACTAATTAGTTTTTTTTGTTAACTACCCTATTTATGCCTTGACGTCTGATAGGGGAGAACGTTAGAAGAAAACGAGACGAGAATGAGCCAAGTGCAGGGAAATTATGATATTCGTCTTCTAGCAGGGTTTTAACTAGTTTTAATAAGTGTGTTCTGGATAGTGAGTACTTATTACACAGTAGTGTAAGACGCGTACCGAGAGAAAAACGAAATGCCAATGAAAACTACTACCTTCTTACGGGTTCCTAACTTTAGTGTAAGTAAAATCAACAAGAAGGTTTAATACTTTCCTTTGAACTCATTCCAAAAGAGTTAAAGTATCATCATCTGCCTAGCCTTTTCCCAACTATATTGGGGTCGGCTTCCAGTCTAACCGGATGCAGCTGAATACCAGTATTTTACATGGAGCGACTGCCTATCTGACCTCCACAACCCAGTTAATACTAGGTAATACGATACCCTTTGGTAAGACTGGATGTCCGACTTTCAGGTCACTGACTATCCGCAACGACTGCCAAAGATCTATATATGGCACCCGGGACCAACAGCTTAACGTGCTTTCCGAGGCACGGAGGAAACTCGGTATGTAATGGGCGGTCACCCATCCACCGATCGACCTAGGCAAGCGCAGCTTAACCTAAAGATCGACCCGAGTGGCAGTTCTTATTAAGCCACGAGCTCCTCGATTCAAAAGAGTTAAAGTATATTTTTGTTTAATAAAAAAATATTTTCAGTTTATACTTACCTACCTTTTATGAAACTTTTTAAACTAGTTGGCAGTTCTATCGAGTTCTAAAGCCTTATTTTGCGTTACTCATGAAGCTAATGTAAAGGCGTAAAACATATTTTTTCATTTTGATTTTTGATTTAGTTGGAGAAAATAGGCGCATCTGTTTTTCCCGTGGGAAGTCTGCGGGTCACAAGTTGGTTAAAATTATTTTATATTTTTAAAGTATAAGTATATACATATATATACAGCTAACACTTCCAGCTTGTTACAATTTTAAGAGTTAATAACCCTCCTTTTGGGCTTTGCCGCAGTCGGGTAAAAAGTAAAAGTGCAACGCGACATCTCGGGAGCTCAGATATATCAGAAAAAGAGCAATGTAATATACAGCTTTATTGAAACATCGTGATCAATCGGAAAACTATACTTTATTAAGTCCCATAAAGTCGGGGTCGGGCCTGTGAAGCTTAATTCCTGATGGAAAACCAATTAGTACTTTGCGCAACCCAGGTTTTTTTAAACATTGCTCCGCGTGGGTGCGTTCACAGACATTTAAACTCACATACCTACACAAATACCCCAAGCCGAAACAACTATCTGTAGGCCCTATATATACAAATGTTTGTTACGTCCGGGTATCAAAACCGCGACACGTAGCGCAACAGTCAAATGCTTGAGCCACTGCGCCAACCGTGCCGTCAGTTGAACCCATGTCTTTATGCCCAGCGGTCGAACTTACGACAAATGAGACAGTCGAATGTTCAACATAGGGATGGGTCTAAAAATAATAAGCTGCTAAATTAACACTGCAATTTTTTGTTTTGTGTCAACACCTGTTAAATAAGTTCTAGGATAGCTGCTAGATTTAGCAGTCACAATTGAAAAGTTGACAACAAAACAATAATAACGAGTTATTTAGCAATTAGCAACAACTTAACTTCTATTTTTTTTATTTAGTGTTCAGTGACAGTTAGATTGTTAAGGTCGAGCGAGTTGATTTAATTAACTGCTAAGTGCTAACTGCTAAATATTACATTTAACTAGTGTTAAATAAAGACTGATATTCGTTACGAAGGTTTACGCGGGTTTGTTTGTGGTAGTGTAGTGAGTGAAAATTCCAATTGTTTGACTGTTTGTGTAGTGTTGTTTACGTTTGGAAAAGAATACTTACAAATTGGAAGAAAACAACTAAAATAGATAAACAGCGCTAAAAAAAAATGAAATATGGAACTTTAAGCATGTGAAAAGTATGTAAAAAATATGTCTGTAACTAAATTTAACAGTTGCTAAAAATAACTACTAATTATAAAGGTAATAAGTTTTCTCAAGTAGCGTAAGTTTCAAGTAGTATCTAAAGGTAGATGTGTACCCGAATTACGAGAATTAATCCAAAAATATGGTAATTCAAACACGTCATTTCAATCCTCATAATTATACAACATTTACCTGGCTGTGTGGCTGCATACACACAAATAAATGATTTTGTTTTCCGTGCATTTTGTTTAATACCTCATTTTCATTCCTCCGCCAAAAAGCATGACCTATCAGAAAAACATAGAGGGTGTAAAAGGACCCTTAACGCAAACGAAGGGCACTTGTTCTCTCCACCATTGCGATCATTTTTTTGTTCTAGGCCATACCTGGGAACCCTCTAGTTACAGAGATATTGGGGGTCAAAGTGCCAAATTTTGCACAGCTGTTTTTGTAAATACTAGTTTTTCAGGTTATAACTTTACTTAAATTACCTCCATGCCCCTTTTACTATTCAAAACATCCACTAGCACAATGTTTTAAGTGTGCTACTTTTGAATTGTAGGTACGTATAACTTTTGTTTTAAGTGTAAATTATTTTAGCATTAGCATTTAGCAGTGTTATTATTTTTTAACGTTTAAGCCCATCTCTAGTTCAACAGCCCTACCAAAACCACAAAATTAATTCTGGCTAGACAATGTCGTAATAATTACATTGTTTCAAACAGTTACTTACATTCGCCAACTAATCCAACTAACTACTTCAGCATATAATGAGCTAAGCGCGAATTCAAAGTTTGTTCTCATTTATAAGCACATAGTTAGGGTCGGACATTTCAAGGTACCTTGTATGACGGGGCAGAATTATGTTAGAAAACTGGACATGGCGAACAAAGGATCATGTTTTGTACTTATTTGGTGAAGTTTGGAACTTACATAATATGGTTATTATGTTGGTACTTTGTTATGTTATTTATGATTAAATGTTGATTTAATTATAATAATATGTTATAAAAGCATCATGTTATTTAGTTATTAGCTATTTGATTGTTATAAAAAACCACTACATTTTTTTTAATATACATTTCAATCATAATTCGATAGTTACGTAGCGCCATCTATTATCATATTTTTTTTCCATGGGTTAAGTTCTTTTTTTTCGAGATTTAAGGTAACCTTAGTCTGTTTCTGCACAAATGACAACGAATATGCAAAATTTTAGGTCGATCGGTTTATTAGTTTAGGCGTGAATAGGTAACATAAAAACTTACAATAAAATGGTTTGATTGACTGATAATATGAGTTAGCACAATTCCAGCAAATAAAAAAAAAATACAAGCACGATTTAAATTAAATAAAACTTGGAAGCAGGCGGGTTTCATATGAATATTAAATTATGAAATGAAAATGGAATAGAGCAGTAGGGTTTTTTAATTTTTTAACTACTTTTATTTATTTCCAACTTTTTAGTTAAGTTGTGTTTGTTCTTTCGTTGGTCGCGTAAAATTCTTCGCTGATCATTTAACTTTTGTATTTGTTTATAGGTTTTGTGACTTTAAATTTCTTCTAAATATATAACTGTCATATATTTTTGTAATCTCCTTTTGAAACCCTTCATTTTGATATCCCACTCGATGGCAATGGATTTATATTTATTTTTCAAATCTACGATTTGGCCACCAAAATCCGATTTTTTTTAATTTTAATGTAGCTAGTGACAGTCGTGCCTTTAAGACGAATCTAACGACACATATTTTATTCAAATCCCTACATTCGTTTAGGAGTTATGAGGGAACAAAGAAACGGACATACATACATGCCAAACACATAACCCTCCTTTTGGGCTTCGCCGCAGTCGGGTAAAAACGAAAACGTCAGGTGGCGTAAACAACGTAATGGCATGTAATGTTGGTATTAGTTAAAAAACTTGTCAAAATTGTTTTCGTCAAGACTTTAATGTAAGGCAACAGTTTGATGGGCCGCGGGTAGTCCAACGGTTATCGCGGCCTCGACATAGAGGGCGAAGAAGGAACATGGGTGGTTTTTAGTCAGTAGAAGTCTGACACTCCCTTTCGCTCTGCCCAAGAGCGGGAGGGGTTATTTGATGATTTCCCTGCACCATCCAAAAAAAAAAAGAAATTAATTAGTTAACAAAAAAAATTAATTAGTCCGTCATATAGATTACCAAAAAATATTGGACACGTATTTTTTCTTTTTTCACGTAAACAAACAATGAAGACGATACAGTGCTTTGAAAACTCATGTGACGTCATACTCTAAGACATTAGTATGACATTTTTTTGCGGTCAGTGACGTCACCAACCCCCACTCAAATCTTTGACGCGTTTTATCTTCGTCAATTTTTATTGTTTCTTTAAAACAAAAAAAAACGTATCCAATATTTCCGATAATCTAACAGACAGACTAATTGGAATCACATTTTTTTGAGTCGGTAAACAGCCCTATTTCGACGACATTTTTTTCATCTTCTAAAGCGGGTGCAGTCGACAAAAGCAATAAAAAATAACAAATAAGTAAGCTCATCAATCTCAGTCCCAAATAAGTGGGGGGGAGGGGTCAGTTGACTAAAGACCCTACCTGCAACTTAACAACAAAATGTCAAAAACAAAGTAAAAGTCTAAGCTGTCGCTAAAAAACATTAAATAAGACTCGTTTGAGAGCAGATATCAGGTACTGCATTCAAATGAGATATTCAATACGTTAGGAATTCGTCCAGCATGAAACTAACCCTCTCGTCCAGCAAACTGACCTGCCCCTAACTAGATTATCTGGAGAGGACGACGATATTAGTAGGTACCTGGATACGATAAGGGTAAGGAAAATTATAAAAAAGGCTTTTCTTTGAGCTGTCTGAAAGCAAGTGGAGTTATGGCTATATTTAAAAAAAAAATGATTTTATTATGAGACCGTACAAGTTTTTGATGTGTAGTTGAATTTTATGTATTCGAAATTTAAATCTAGTTATTAAAATACTTAAATTCTAAATCTAAGAAAATTTTGCCCAAAAGTACTAAGGCATATTATTTGAAAATACCTACATACATATTTTGTAAATGGCTGAAATAAGAATTAAAAGATTTCATGGCTGTTTTTTTAAATAAGACTACTTGAGTTTCTTTTTCATGAGTTCTAGAATTTTTTTAATCTTAATTGCAACCGGTTTTATTGCTGTTAAACCTTATATTAACAATTTTATTATCCTCACTTTATTTTATAAATGTGGTAGTAAATCAAATAGTTTGTTACCTTTTCGACCAAACCACTGAGCCGATCGTCCTGAAATGTTGCATTAAAAGTTGTTAGGTGTACAGAAACGGACATATACCTCCCTAACCTATGATCCCGGAAAAAAAGTACTGTCCCGACCGAGGCAAACAACTAAAACGTGGTTATGATACATTCATGGCGTGTCTTTCAAATCATGATTGAACTTTACACGAGCGAAGCAGCAGGCTAAAGCTAGTACGTTTATATAACCTGCATTCACTTTAAACTGCCGTATCTAGTCTATTCACATCGACGTTGAAGCAAAGACATCGTATGTCGCAGCACACTCATTCAATAATCTGATTCAATTCCAAGCGTAGCTACAGTTTCATGGTTACCGACGACGTCTTATTTAATATTCCTCTCTTGTGTTCACTCGTCTACGAACTGATATTTAAGGTATATAATAAATATACATGTACCTAAATTGTTTTACTTCAGATGATTTATTCTTACGACAATATTGATTTCCCACAATTATGAGGTTACACGAGTCGAGGTTGGAAACCAACAACGTGCGTTATATTAGTGAGGAAAAATTTCGCTAAAAGATACTTAATTATTCTTGGCTTTTTCCTTAAATATCTTCGCCTATTTTGGAGGTATGGTATTCTCTGAATATAATATAATTAAACGCTTCGCTTTGACCTAGGGGTGCCATGTCAAGTCACCACTATTGCCGATATTCACAGGCAAGCCTATCACAGAGGTGTTGGTTGTCAAAGGCCAAACTGTTTTGCTCAAAATCAAAGGCCTGGCTAGCCTAGTCTACAAATCGATACAGGTATTAGTTTGCCATCTGAGTAACCTATAGCAAACATCCTTTAGGTAGGTATGTATAATCAGCCTATAATGTTTCCACCGCTAGGACACAGGCTGCCTCTCTATGAGAGGGAGTGAAGTATTAATAATCCAACACGCGGGCCCAGTGCGGGCTGGTAGATGTCACATAATATGTCTTCGAATTTATGGTTTAAAGAGGATTTCCTCACGATGTTGTCCTTCACCGTTTTGAGAGCAGTGGTGATGTAAAAAACTACAAAATACACTAGATTTTGTAGTTTGCCTGGGCTTTGAACCCACGACTTACTGGTCATAACCACGGGGCCACCGCTGCTCTAGGCAGGCAGCAGGCTGGTATGTCACTGATAATTTAGGCGATTTATGATGATACATTTTTTTTCATCAAGTCTAATACAATATTTTATTTTTGGTTCATTTAAACAGGCGGGACTTGAATATTTCCTTCAGTTATTAAATAATATCAAAAATACACTCTGCTAGTTAGTAGTGCAGCAAATAAGCACGTTGGCATTGCCCGCTGTTTGCCGCTAATGGTCCGGCGAGGACGTGACGAGGTTGCGACGAGCGAAATATGAACGCAAGTGTCACATAGTGAGTGAGAATATTTTTAAAATTCTCGTGTCTTTGGTACTCATAATTTAACGAGAGGAACAGTATACTGGTGATTATTTTAGTTCGGTTGTAATATTATGTCAGTAAATATTTATTTTCTTTGTTCCTAGTATAACTTAACTAAGAACAAAGGTTAACTTAAAGCTCAGATAAGGATTAAGGTAAGTCAGGTGAGTAAGCTTCTCTAAATATTAGTAAACTAGCGGACGTCACGCGGTTACACCCGCGTAATTCCCGTTTCCGTGGGAATACAGGGATAAAAATATATAAAAATCTTTCCTCTTTATAATATTAGAGTAGATTAATGCAGGATTTGGTATTTTAACCTAAAAAATAATACGGTAACATAGTATGCAACTCAGAGAAATTGTGTCTATTTCACTTCAAAATTAATTCTTAAGACGACACCAGGTACGATGACACCAGATACGTTGCCTGGTTAATATTTCCTTTAGATAGCTAATTCTTATAAGGCCCATTATTATTACAGCTGTAAAGATAACTAAGCTATGACGACAGCATCAGATTTATTTAATACTTGGTACAATATAATAATTGTAGGGCCCGTTAATAGAGGATTTTCCGACATGTAGCCCCAAAGGCTTAACAACCGTAAAATATATATTCACGGTTAAACCGAGGCGGTCTGTCGTATACAATTATATTACCTTACATTACGTTAAACATGAATTTTGTATAAGATTTTTTTTCACACATCTCTGCTCACTATTTCATGATTCTGCTTTTTGACAACGATAAAACATAGAGGCGTAGAAACCAAATGCAGCTGAATACCAGTATTTTATGTGGAGCGACTGCCTATGTGACCTCCATAACCTAAATCGTTTTGAGTAATATGATACTCCTTACTAAGACTGGTTGTCACACTTTCTGGCTACTACTTGTAACGACTGCCAAATATCTTAAAATAACAGCCGGAACCAACAACTTAACGTGCTTTCCGAGGTACGGAAGAAATTCGGTATTTAGTCAGCCCACCCACGCACCAACCTTGACAAGCGCAGCTTAACCTGAAGATTGACCCGAGTGACTGTAATTATAAAGCCACGAGCTCTAATGAAAACTAACCTACTCTATCTCATTTCAAAATTACAAAAGTAACTAACAAAATCCACAAATTTAGCCACCCGTCGGCAAACACCTGAACTATAATGAACACCCATTGATATGTGTTAACAGTCACATAAATCAAAAATTATCTCTCACGCGAGTACATAAAACGAACAGCACTGTATCTCTCTATTCTACAATTCTAGCGAACCACCGACAAACGTAACGTCATAATAAATTGCCTGTTTACCATTATATGGCAGATATGCTTCCACGTTACCTACGAACTAACAGATTGTAAATGTTATTATTATACCTATTTATTAGGCTTGTGCACATGCTTCTTCTTATCGTGTGAGCAGTACCTAAGGTTAAGCGACCCAACACACACACACCTCTAGTGTCAGAGTTTCGGAACCGCCTGAAGGGCATCTGACATCCCGTCGGGGCTGCGGGATGTTCCGTCGGGGCTGCGGGATGTTGTAAGAGATATCGCGGCCTCGACATAAAGGGCTAAGAAGGAACATGGGTGGTTTTTAGTCAGTAGAAGCCTGACACTCTCTTTCGCTCTGCCCAAGAGCGGGAGGGGTTTTTGATGATTTCCCACCCCCCCATAAAAAAGGGCCTCTGACATGGTTTGACGACCGCCATTTGGCGACCGGGACCACCGGATTATACGTGCCTTAAAAAAACAAAAAATCGTTTTTTTATAAGACTATCAGGTGATTCAAGCCTGCAATATCCTAGCCAAACTGGAAACGAACAAAACCTGCTAAAAGCATATATTTTCACTGGTCGTAGAAAACATTGGTGTGTCTTTTGTTTTTTCTATGTATCGTAAATGTTGGCTAGACTAGATTGAACTTAAAGATACGAGTATTATGGCATCTGTAATCCCCGAAACCTCTACCTAACGGTGATTACAGATTTATACCTTACTTTCGGACGTCACGCAGTTTCACCCGCGTGATTCCCGTTCCCGTGGGAATACAGGGATAAAAAGTAGCCTATGTCACCCGGGGATAGTGTAGCTTTCCAACGGTGAAGTAATTTTTCAAATCGGTTCAGTAGTTTCGGAGCCTATTTGTTACAAACGAACAAACAAATCTTTCCTCTCTATAATATTATTAGTGTAGATAGGATTTCCACGTTTTACTAGTTATGTTTATTTTATATGTAATTGGAGGCGAGCTTATGGGCACGAACCGGGCACAAATGCTGACACCGTGACTGCTCATGCACAAACTTAAAATAAAGAAGAAACACAAAGCACGCAACATTTCCTGAAATACCATCTTCCATCTGTGAACTCTTAATTTAATTACTCATTTAGCACAGGGCAACCCCACATGATAAACACAAATGAGTTCTTAAATTGAGATGGCCCAAATTGTTTGCCACCAAATTTTCTCCATATTAAATTAAATGTTTGTTGTCTGCTTAGGAGGACCATGATGGTTTAAAAAATTAAAAAGCCTCCTCATTTCACGAGACGAACGTTAAGGGGATGACATGGTGATAACGAAAATGTATGAAAGGTACGAAAATATACGAAAGGCCCAGGCGAACCCCTTTGTTGGCTAACAACATGCCATTCTTTATAATCGCATCAAATCCTTTCCAAGGTATTAATTTAATGAATTTTACTTGTCATAAAATTAGCCTGTTTTGAGTTAAGGGTAGGGACATTAACTTCGTTGAATGAGCGTGTAAGAGGGCCGTAATGGTTAATAAACATGATTATGTAGTGTTCCCTGCAACCGCCGGGAACTTTGTGACTTGCATTTTAATGGCGGAGAGTTACTTGGCCGTGTTTAGGCGTTTATTTAGGTACAAGGAAATTGTTGTTTATAATTTTAGTGTGTTTGTCTGGTTTGAAGGGTTTTAATAGGTTAATACTTACACACACCAGTAAATACAACGCGTCTTTAACAATATTTTGGTTGTTAACCCTAGCAATTGTCATAAAATCTATAAGCCCTAAAAATAAGAAGCCACTCTGAAAACAAAAACACTGTCAGAAAAGAAAAAAAACACTATTTCTTTCTATGTTTTTGGTAAATTGCAAAATTTACGATGGATTTCATGGCCATAGAGTTGCAAAAAACGTGAAACCAAATAACAATTTTTATAACTCGAAAGTTATTTTGCAACCTCTTCGCTATAATTAGATACATTAAAATCCAACTCCACTTCCCATTGACGGCGCTAAAAATCCCAGTCACAAATGCTTACATCACTTAAAAAGTAACCAACATTTATAAACGTGAGGGCAACCCAGAAAATTCCATTTACACAAGGCAAAGTGCTCCAACGCGGAACGTCAAGATGCATCGTCGAAAATTATGCATCACAGCAAGTACATACCAAAATATTGCGAGCAACAAATAGCGGGCTCGGTGCTGCTTTCCGCAGCATCCAGAATTTCACGGATTATTTCGTATAACGTATTCTTAACATAAATAATGTTTTACTAGAAAGCCGAGTCGAAAAGCCGAGCCGAGCTTAAAATATTTAGGAAAAATAGATCTATGTAGAATACAAGATATTTAAAGATCGAACTTCAAGCGGAGTCTCCGTTTGAAGTTCGATCTTTTAAAAAAAGAAAGGTAACAAAACTCTTTTGTGTAACATCCAATATCAAATTTTTAATCAAACCTGTTTTAAATTAAAAAAAAACTGTTCTAAATTTTCTCCTTCGAAGTTTAAAACTGAAAGTGGAATTATTTGGAAGCGATAGAATGAAGCCATAAAATGGCCAGACACTTTGGAACGTGAAGAATGTTCATAGCTCAGCGTTTTAACGCAATCACATATTATTGTATGGTCGGCTTCATTTCTTGATTGATGTTAATGTTTTGAGTTAAATATTAAAAAAATACTGCGGTTTTATTCATGTTTAAGAAATATTATAATATTTATGTCACTCTATGAAAAAAAGTTTGAAGACGAATTAATAGTTTCAGAGATAAGTAATATGCAAAACTTACAAACTTTATCCCTTTACAGTATTGGTCTAGATTCTAGACTATTAATTAATAAATATCAATAGCTAAAAAATATTTTTAATATCGTAGTTTCAAAGAACCGAACCGATTTCAACTGCCAATATCTTCGAATAAAATATTCTGTATAAACCTCTAGCACTCATTCAAATAATTAAAGTAAATGTAAGTTATACATTCCAGCTGAGAGTCCTGCGGCCTTTTATAATACAAAAAGGTAGGAAGATATGTTTTTCAGGCCAAGGTTGAGTTTTCTCAGGAGAGAGGAGAAAAGAAAGCTCTCGACTTGAAGAGGGATCATTGTATTGTATGAAAGTGGACAAAGGCGATTCATTATCCAGTTATAAGGGAAGTATTATTATTCCTATTGAAGTGTGTCGTATAGTTTACTGGACTGGAAAATTTTACTTTACCAGTGGGTAAACAATTTTTTTTTTGTCTATGAAGGGTTAAAGCCGGTTTTTATTTTTGCAGTTATAGGTGGCGTTGCTTCTCATGAAAATTTACATCGATATGTCAAACTTGACACATTATTTTTAGAACGTTTTTCCTACCTGCACAGATATATTATGTTGGATAAAGCGTATTTGGGTCGTGGGACTTTCGGGACCGGTACCGTGGTTCAGGATTCGCCCTATAATAATAATAATTATGTTTTAGTGGTATTTTGGGACCACAAATAAAATAATAAAACGTATGCCTTTAAAAAGTACGGTCAACCTAAAAATATTTCTTTTATTTCAATAGTAGCCTGGCTTAGAATGAAACATAAAAAATAAAATATTATGTTTGCATACAAAAGTTTAATTGAAAATTTGCAGGAGTTAACAGGGGTAATGTAATGTGTTATGAAGTAAGTACTAGGGTATCATAAGTTATTAGGAGATTAATCATTTATTTCGGGGTGTCACCAAATACAGGAGTTAACAGGAGGAATGTTATGTGATAAATAGCACTAGGATATCATAAGTTATTAGGAGATTAATAATTACAATTTAAACTTTGTACCATCAACATGATTGATTGTCTTAAAATTAAGAAAATATAATATAATCAACAGTATACATAAGTAAACATTAAAAAATCATGTAATTGTTGATCATATTTAATATTATATCACTTTTTTGCTAACTGTACTATAACTTCGTTTTTCTTGTGGTCCCGATGTACTACTCCAAATGAATTAAAATATTGTGGCTTTCGAGACCGTGGTCCCGGTACCGAGAGCCTCACGACCCACGTATTTTAGCACTTTCTGTAACTAAGGACCCGTTTTACTTGGCAGATAACTTCATACAAATTTTGTTCTATATTTAAAATTTCGGTAGTGGTACATATTTTTTGTTTTATTTAATCATTAAAAATATATTAGAAGTGTCTTAGATTTGAGTGGGGGTTTGTGACGTCATTCACCGGTAAAAAAGGTCTTTGATTATGACGTCACAATAGTTTTTTAAGCACTGTATCATCTTCATTATTTGTTAACGTAAAAAGAAAAAATATGTGTCCAATATTTTTTGGAAATCTATCTGACGGGCTAATTCGATTTTTTTTTGTTAACTACCCTATTTGTATATCTGTCACTGTCAGACAGCTGTCAAACTACATGTGTATATCTAAGCTAGACACGGGAACCTTTGCTAAAGTACGTTTATAATAACGTCTACAGACATTGGCCTGACACCTCAGCGAGAAATAACCAATTGATATTTTATTTAGGTAAGTACACGTGCTACCTCAAAGTGACCGCACACTTAAACTTTATTTCCCCGCGAGACCTCATAAATGTCAGTATTATTTGAGAACCAACGACAAATTCAACGCATGAAAAGGCATTTAACGATATCGAGGCGCCTTACCACGTAGCCATTCAGGCACGACTTTTCAAAAGCTCTGCACTCGGCTTTTCAATAAATGCTCAATGAATACCTCCAGTAACCTACCTGCTTCCCTCAAAATTAATAACGTTTTGGATTCTTGTACATCGAGATTTTGAACGGAATGGTCTTGAGATTGTGTATGGATAAACAGATAAAACCTATTTATGTCAAAAGCGGGTTTTAATTGGTATATTCCATTTATTGTAGGGACGGCAGATTTAATTGGTTAACCACCCTTCTGAAGTTTCAAAGCCAATTTAATGTTATGGCGGATATCTAATTATTGCAGCTGTTTTATCCTTTTTGGATATCCACTTATAAGATTTCGTTTAGGTATTATTATTATGATTACTGTGAGAGATTATGTCCAGTAGCGGATATGTCTTCGAAAGCTAATATTTATACTACCGCTTAATATGTTTATGTTCGTAATACGTATCAAGCTTTTTTTATCCATGTCTAATTTAATCGATATTTTTAGATGGAAAGAACTGTCTAAAAATATCGATAAACATCTTTTAGTAGCGATAGACTAGTAGTTTGACTGTCAAGTCATAGGTCTTCAGTTCGAACACGACCCGCACCTCTGATTTTTCGGATTCATGTCGTTTAATTATAAAATTATCACTTACTTCGGTGAAGGAAAACATTGTGAAGAAACTAGCATGCTTGAGGGATATCTTTTGACGGCATATAAACATATGTCAGAGGCTATGGGTGGCATATAAAGGCACTACACCCGGACACTAGGTTAGGCACTAACCGACATGATAAAGAAAAAGAGTTCCTATCCAGATGAAAATAAAGCATAAAATGTGTTAACCTAAACCTGAACCGACCTAAAGTTAAACCGTTCCTGTTGATAAAGTAAAAACAAAAAACCCACACAACGCACCTGCCAAAAAATTATCTTTTCACAACCCTTGAACCGCTACGCATAAATTAGGAACGACAAAAAAGGCCAATTAATTAGTTTCTTGAGAACAATATACGAGTACGTTTAACAATAAAATAACAAAAGGGTATTCGTTCATGTTATTTCGAATTAGCAGGATAGAACAAAGGTTCCGTGGCCATAAGAATGGAATATTAATGAAATGGAGGAAAGCTCGCATGATGGCGAAACAATCAACTTGTTTGTGTTGGCATTTACAATATCAAATTCCAACAGCGGCGAGGCTATGAAGATTCAGTAAACTGTGAATGTTTTAAAATTTCATGCTTTTGTATATTCATTGTTTATGCAGATATAATTTCATGGAAATGGCGGATATATATATGTTTGTAGATTGATTGATGAGTACAATTCGATTTATATTCAACGAAAGGGTTTTATTGGCAATTTCAAATGTACAAGTTAATGGTTCCGATATACCGCATTGATCAGTGGCCACCCCTGTTAAGTCTTCGGAATCCATAGAAGTGACCACCTAGGTTGCATATGAAATTGATATACCCTTTCGCAATTGAGTAGAAAGTCTCTGGACAATTTATCCGTATACATTTCCTCGCAACCTTTAAACAATCAACCATTTCCCAACCACTTAGGTACCTGAAATCAAAATCAACAAATCAACTTGACATTGACAATGAGCCAACAATAAATATGTCCTACAGGTGAGCTCTAACAGCAATGAGCTAACATTATGTGTTGCGTACTGCTCATTATTTCTCCTTAATAGTTGTTTTTCCCTACCCCACACTAAGTGCAATTTATATTAATGCCGTCATATTTTCACGTTGGTTACCCGCATTTTCATATTAACTGTAGACCAAGCTTCCATCATAATATGAAGGTCCCACCTTCGTCATTTGTTTGCAAGCTGATTAAATTTACAGGACTAACGCGGTTCGCTGTAAAATTAATTCCCTTAATACGTGTGCTGTGTAAGATTTAAAAAATAATCCAGTGCCGAGTTCTAGGGGTTGGGAGTGATGACGTCACTTGATGTTGTGCGTACGACCTTTGTGGGCAGGATTCGTAGTTTATAGGCGTTTTAGTGAAGAGTGGTCATTGTGTGTGGTCGTAAAGTATATTGGGTACAAGCGGTTTTTTGACGCATTTTCTGTAGTTGTTTCGCTTGAGACCTTTACGTGGTTGGTTCAATAAAAATGAACGTCTAACTCATAATTTTTAACTTATTTTTGGGTACTTAAAATTGAAGAAAGTGATGAAGAGTTTAAAAGCTTGAGAAAGAAAGCTTGTAAAATTAATGTATGAATTAATTTTACGGGATTTCTTTGATAAGTACCTAATATTATTTTGTTTTTTCTCCAAGCAAAACTGGCGAAATGAAGGTGTACTATCAGATACACCTCTGCCGAACCCTTCGGGGATTACAGGCATGATGTTATGTTAATGTTATCTCCAAGCAAAATAGAAACATAATTTTTCAACACTTTAGACCGTGTTGACCCAAAAAGAGTCCTTTACCGACTTTACATAAGTAACGGTATGAATGCGTAAATAAATTCTTTACGGACCCGAGCTTACGGTTTTCTTCAGTTAACAAACAAATATACATGAAGGGAAAAAAATCGTGAACAAAAACCGGCTATAATCTTTGTCCCTCTCGACGGCTCGACGTGGCTTGCCCGTATCACACTAGTAAACCGGATCCGCAAAGCGTATTTTCTTTGAAAACTGATCCCCTGAAATGCTTTACTCACACGGGGTGAGAGACTGACGTCAGACTTTATAAAAACAACCCCCGACTTAGGTGGAATTTACTCCGACGATGCGACTTCGCAAAAAACCAGCTTTGGAAATTGGCGCTTTAGGAAGCTCTACGAATGTTGAACACCATAAAGCATCGTGAACCGGCAATTTCTGGTCGCAAAACGGTGATATTGATGCGTATTCCCGTAGACTAGTAACGGCTATTGACCGATAATTGACCCCCGTTTAGTCTCAGTCTAACACAAACATCGATTTAGTCTGCCTTTTGTTTTACGAGCATCGTTGGTTACTTGAAACCTTGCGCCTTGAACGTTTGGTAACCGCGATGTAAAACGTTAGTTAGTGTGTGTTTAGCGTTATTTACATAAAATATAAACTCCCCTTGATAATGACGTGTCGGCAGCTCACAAAGCTCCAGATGTAAATTTTAGCGACCAACCCATTAAATGAAGTGTTATCGAGCTCCTTCCAACCAAATTTAATTTTGAATTTACGATTCGGTTCATGAAATCGAATAACAGTGCTCACTAAATGATGAAATTCTAAAGATTCTAATTTATTTGGAATCCAATTCGGGAAGGCTTTTTGACTGACAACATCTGAGCGACGCTATTTTGAAGGTTTAACTGTAGGTTGTATTTTGAGGCTGGTTCTGTTTTGCCCGGTGCGGTCCCGGCAAGGGGTCTCGGGACTCCCCCTTAGTTCCCCTGGGCGTCGTTAGGGGTGAGAAAGGGATTATGCCAGTTGAATGGGCAGTAGCGCTCATCTTACTTTAATGATATACATGGTGATAACCAGTTCGCATGTTACACGTTCGACATGGTGACTAAAGAATTTTCACTTCTAATGAGACGTCTTTGTCTTCGTGTTAACAGCGGTTCGATGGCTTGTTTTAATTGGGAACTGGTTTAGTGCTTTATTATTTTACATTGAAATAAAAATGGACACTAAAGTCGTTGGCTTTTATGCTAACCTGCTTTAAAATCGTTCCTTACAAGGTATGTAGCACCTCTGTCCACTTAGACAGAGCGAACTCAATTGCTACTGTCAGTAAAGACAACAAGCGACAAGCAAAAGTGCTGCTCTTACATTAAACATACCCAATTCCTCATTGAAAAAAAACCAAAAGTTCAAAAATAAAATAAAATTACTCCATGTAAATGTAAAACAACCTCCAATTGCGAATTGATTCCGATGCCTTGTTTGCCCTACAAATGCGAGGTAGGCGTCATATTGCCGCCGATAGTCTGTGGTGACCGCCACAAACCGCAGCCCGACATACTATATGCGTTTGTATTTACGGACAGGTAATATTATAGTGCAGACGGATTCCTGTTTAGTAATTATGTTGACTTGCTGAGTTACACGTTTTGATGGGTTATCCCATCTTCATTCTTGGACTGCTTACAATAAGTATTTTAAGTTATAGTTTTTTGTGAGGTAATTCGAAAATCATTTTGGTTTTGATAAGTCGAAAATGAGCCTTCATTTTTGGTAAAGTTACATTACAAATTGGTTTTGGCGTATTCTACTGAATATTTAGGAAAATTCTGCGAACATCCGCGTAGTAAAATGTTGACAGAAAACCCCGCCACACACTGGTCAAATTTCACGAATATATCGGTCAGGCTCAAAACAGCTTGGGCGGAGCTCCGCCGTGTTCTCGTAGCGGCGGTCGGCGGTGGCGACTTCTCGCGTCCGGCCCTGGTGCAAGCCATGCTGCGGGGCAAAGAGGAATGGGACGCCGTCGCCTCTTTCTGCGAAGCAGTGATGCTGGCTAGGAGGTGGCGGGACGTGAAAGGGAGAGAACCTCACGTCCCAGCCGCCGCGGGAGACGCTCCGGGCGTCGGGGGCCACGTGACGGCTCCGGCCACCGTAGGCCTGTGGACGGTGAGTCATGGGCAAGCTCGCCATCCGTCCGTCTTACGACGACGACAGGCCGTGTCGACTCGATGTCAGCTTAACAATGAATTTCACAAAATACCAGTATTATCTTTCACTGTACAGGCAAACGTCAGTATTTATTGGGTATGACTGTACTCCTAACTGGAAATGTGTGTAACTTATATGTTAGTTGGGTCGGGTCATTATTGTTGGTGTATTTTTAACTGCAAAAATGAACATGAATATAAAATAACATCCGACCTGAAATCCCCGAACAGTAAGGCAGAGGTGCACCCATGTAATAGGGCTGTAAAAAGAAAGAAATAAATTATATTTGACATAATCTTAAATTACTATTTCAATCAAATCAATTTCGTTTGCTCTGTATTTTGTTGATGGATCGCCATGGTATCCAAAACCTGACGATAAAATTTGCAGTGAACATTTCATAGTAGACCATTTCAAATCTGACGCGCAAGCAAGTTCGAGTTATGTTTCCAGTTTCCACTGATATACCCTAAAGTATATCATTATCGAAAGCAGAATTTTTACGAGTCAGATGCTCTAGCTACATATTACATAAACATGCCTAATCAAACGAAGAACGACAAAAAGCTGAAGATACCACAACAACAGAAGTCTCGGATACAACAACAAATAAAATAATAATGGAAGAAGAAAATGAATTACATCAAACTCAACCTCGTCTGGTCAATCAAGGATGTCTAGTCAATCACTTCTCTCAAATAAATTTAAGGGAAACAACTATTAAATGCAAACCTTTTATTCATACTAATCACTGTGATGACGAAACATAAATATCTTGAAAGTACCTCCATTTGGAATATTTACAATGAACAAATAGACAAATGCTGGGTTTTCCCCATTGTTGTTCACAACTTGTTTTTGAATGACTAGCTCTATTGTTGATGTAACATAATTATTAAAGCAGCAACATGTTCGCATTTGCCGCTCTGATCATAAATGCAGCCGCATTTAACACCCGTGACAACCCGAGAGTTATTGATCTGTAATAAATTAATAGATACACTTTCTCTACAGTACAATACTAAAATGTACGTTTGTTTTAGGCTAGCAGAGTAGAAACGTTTAAACTTGTTTTATAGCGTGTTAAAGTCACCGATGTTCGACGAATGATGTGGGCTCGTATTAAATAACGATTGCAATTAGTTCTTAGTTCTTGAACATTCCTTAAGTGATCTGATAAAATCAATATATTCGTTTTCAGCATAGTTTGGGGCTGGAAACTTATTTTGTGTTTTACACTCTCAAAACCAGTCATTATAATAACATCCATTTTTTCGTGTACTGTTTTAACAAATGCCCTTAAAACACTATTTATTGTCTTTCTAAATCCTTTTTTAATTACTTTATTTTATACAAAATAATAAGCAAATGACATGCACTATTTGACATTATGCTTGTGGTTCGTTTGCGAAATGGCGCTGATGTCGTGCACGCTCCCAATAGCCATCAATCGGGCACGAATCTGGACTCCGGGGATGTTACTGAGAGATTCCTGATGTAAATATCTCATCACACTTAATAGTTCCCTATTCATAAAAAAAAAAAATCGTTCAAAATCAAAATCAAAATCAAAACTCATTTATTCAAACTAGGCTGATAATCAGCACTTTTCGAACGTCAAAATTTACTTTACTTTACTTATTTACAAGAGACAGTCCCCCAAAACGCCCCCCCTTCGACACTTCCTAGTGTTTTGATGGCTACAAAAGACGGATTGGGCGCAATAAGTTCGAAGTTCAACGTCGGTTTATTGAAAACTAATAAAATAATAATAACAATATATATTTCTAAATAGGTACATACATACTATAGATAAATTACACCTAGACACAGAACAAATGATCGTGCTCATCACACAAACATTTGTCCTGGGTGGGAATCGAACCCACGACCTCCGGCATAGCAGTTAGGGTCACTAACCACTAGACCAACAGGCCAGTCAAACCGCTTTGTATCGAATAACACGGGTATCGTCTTTACAGATTATTTGGAACCTGATTACAACAATACAAGGTTGATACAATATTAAGATATTATTTTTACGTATTTTTCAAGACCTAAATATTAATTCAGTTCAGCATTTTTTATTTTATTTTTTGTAATTATTTAATGTTCGCGAGATGGGCAGACGGCTTAGTTAATTGTCATTAGGGGAAAAAACCTGGATGAAGCTGGTACAGGAACGTGAAGATCCTCACAAGAAAAGAGAGGTCCAGCAGGGCTATTGCGTATCTTTTAAATGACAGTGGCTAACCTATAGTGCCTTTCAATTACTGTCAAATGGTTCCATTTTGTACTAAACCATAACCAATTTGACAGTTAATCCATAGACAATATGATAGCCACTGTGATTTAAAAGATACGCAATAGCCCTACAGGACGGTGGTAGGTGATGGTTTTAAGTAAAGTATCAAACCTCGCATCCAAGTCGTAATTCAATTAATAACTTGTAAAGCACGAGATTGAATTCTTAATATCATTGAGATTCACGATACTAAGATTCGCTTAACGTTATAATCCGATCACACCAATATCATGCCAAAACATGCTTGCAATACTGAACAGAAAATTCCTTTCATCGAATTAAACAAGCGAAAAATAAACGTGATACACAGCGCAAGGGTAAGAAAAGGGATAACCAAATAATCTATAGGTACAAAATAAAAGCAGAAAACGGCCATTTTAATCCCAATCTGAATAATAAAATATTTACACACTTGTCATTGTAACGACATATGTACGCATCCCTACTCACTACATGGTCGCTTTTTGCTAAAAAATTTATGTAAAAAAGGCTTTTTTCCACTCGCCCTAGTCGTATACGTGGAGGATAAAGCTATGGGAAGGTTGTAAAGGGAAATGTGATCATAATCCGTTACTTCCATATTTGTTTGGGTTGTCCTCTAATACACTCCCGAGATGAAAGAATCTTCCAGATTTTTCTATCGAGATTGATTCATGTATAAAGTTCGTTGTCCGTGGATAGGTATGCGATGACAACCTTTTTTCATGATGAGCATTCATTCTTGAGCTTTATATTTTTTGCTGCTCACTAAGAATCTGACCTAATTACTTTTTCAATGATAAGAGAAAATCTATAAATATGCTCGCATGGGTAGTAAAACCGGAGATTTAGGAAGATGGCATGATGCTGTCATGGTGCGACGTCTTTTCTATGCCTATAAGAATCAATTCCATTAGAATCAACTTTTTTTGGGAAAATTGTTGATCTACACTTACCGTTTCCGTGAGTTCACGCTACTTAATTAGTAATGTGTGTAGGTCGTAGAAGAAAATACTTTAATGATATATTAATAAAATCCTTTATTCTTCATTTTACTCCCTATTAAATTATAGGTTGACGGCAATTTTTTTCCAGATTAATTTCTAGTAGTAGACTTGAGATCGGGTTTGTGCACGGTTGATGAGAGTCATTATTCATTCATCATCATTTCAGCCAAAAGACGTCCACTGCTGGACAAAGGCCCCTAGCCCGCCCCTAACTGTCGGCACATTGACCGGTCCCGTGCATGTCGAATCCAGCGGGTCTCCCCAACCTTCACCAGGTCATCGGTCCACCTAGTGGGAGGCCTCCCAACGCAATGTCTTCCAGTTCGCGGTCGCCACTCCAGAACTTTTCGGCCCCACCTGCCATCCGTTCTGCGAGCTATGTGCCCTGCCCATTGCCACTTAAGTCCGGCGATTCTTCGGGCTACGTCGGTAACCTTATTTCTCATGCGGATATCCTCATTTCTGATTCGATCACGCAAGGAAACTCCGAGCATAGCCCTCTCCATTGCCCTTTGGGTGCCTTTGAGCTTTCTGATGAGGCCCATTGTGAGCGACCACGTTTCGGTCCGGTATGTAATCACTGGCAACAAACACTGGTCATAGACTTTTATCTTGAAACGCTGTGCCCCCCGCAACTTCCAGAACGCTGCCCAGCCGAGTCAGATTCGACGATTGACCTCTTTCTCGAAGTTAGACCTACCCAACTGGACCGTTTGATAGAAGTGGGTGTTACATGAACTTTCAACATAACCTTGGTTTTGTTCATGTTCGTTTAAGACCCACTCTTTTGGAAGGTCTACTGAGGTCATCGAGCATTGTACTGAGGTCTTCCATGGTCTCAGCCATGACCACTATATCGTCGGCAAACCGAAGGTAAGTCTTCTAAAATCCAGAACCTTGTAGACATCCTCCAGTGCAGCGGTGAACAGTTTCGGAGATATGACGTCTCCTTGTCCCACACCGCGCTTCAGAAGGATATGTTCCGAGGGCTGGTACTAAAGTCGAACTGATATGGTGGCGTTTTTGTACAAATACTTCAACACCTCGATGTACCGGTAGTCGATTTGGCACCGTTGGAGAGACTGCAGTACAGCCCAAGTCTCGATCGAATCGAAGGCTTTCTCGAAGTCCACAAACGGTTGATGACAGCAAACTAAACAAATCTGGCGAAATGTAAATGTGGATACTTGTTTAAACCTTCTTCTATCAGGCGTCATATTAAATTATGATATTACGAACATCACTATACTTGAGAAGTTAATTGGGTAACCGCAGTATGTTGTTATATATTATCTCGAATGTTGCATATGCCAGCGCTAACACGGTACTCACAGTTGAGTAGGGTCCCCTCACTATTGTAAGAAATCAATCTTCCAATAAGTGTCTCTCACTCTAACCTTCTCAATCTGGAGGTTTGGTAAAGTATTTGCTTAGTAAATGTATTAAGACGTTTCTATTAGTTGATAAACGATTTAACAATCATAGAAAGAAAAATAAAGAGGAAAGAAAGAAAAGTATCATCTAAAAAATTACTTTAGATAATACTAGCATTTTTGTCCAACCACTAGATACTAGAAGAATAAGTATGTCCCAGATTATGTCCCATGTCCCAGATTATGTTCTACAGTACCTATCCTAACATCCGTTCAACTGTTAAACATTAAATAGTTACCTACTGACAAACAGAAAAATAGTTACTTTCGTATAGGGTGTAAAAGGTTCCATCACTCAACAAGCATTATGTTGATCTAACTAAGTAACACTGCGCCATAATTATGGCTAGTAAAGGGACTTTTATGGTGTGAACATTCAATGGTTTAAACGTCTCATGTATGTAGGTAATCAGGGGTCATACAGAGTAATACCATTTAAAACATGCATTAAAAAAACGAGTGTGGAAAGAGTTGGAACTTTGACTTTAAATATCAATAGTAGCTAAAAGGTAGGAGCTATGGTTCAGTCTAAAATAAATACAATAGTGTGCAAAACACATTTCTCACAGATGTTTACATTCTAGTATAGATTACGAAACAGTGCATTTCAAAACTTACGAAAAAAAGTAAATATCTACATATTTTTGTTTCCAATTGACAACCTATTATGTTTCACGGCTGTTTGTTACCTGGGCAGAGCGATGGATGACGCCAGAACTTTACACAAAGGAGTTTACGCTACGGGCAACAACACAACCGTACTCCCCCGATTAGGTGGGCAGGATAATAGCATGAGCTCCCCGACTTTTGCCCAAGTTTGCCTTGTTTGCGGATGAAAACAGTTCCGAAAAACATTCTGTCATAATATTAAACAAGCATTTGCTGGAAGAAAAGAGAATGGGATGTTAATTTAAAGTAGGTACTTTGTTTGGGTTATTAGTCGATTGGAGTGGAAGATTAAATTAATGAGGTTATATTCTTGGAGTTGGTTTAGGTGGGTTTATAGTTTATTTAGAGATTTTTCATATACCAAGTTAATTAATAAAAATCGTGCAGGTATTCATAGAAATGGTCACGCCAAGGCACGCAAGATAGCGACACTTTCGGAACACTGTTAACCCTAACGACTGTCAAACATCTACAAAAGACAACCGGAATGAACATCCTAACATGCTTTGCGAGGAAACTCGGTAAGTAATTGATGGTCACCAATCCATGGACCAACCTAGGCCAGCGCGGCTTAACCAGGAGATCGATTCGAGCTTTCGTTGTTATTTAGCCACGATCTCCTCTGATAATAATAAATATTCTTCTACCACGCCAGACAAAATAATACTGACGAGTTATCAGGTAAGGATATTTTATGAATATTCACTCAATACTTCACGGTATTCAAAAAAACACACCTTTTGAGACTATGACAGCCAATCTACAACTATTCAAAACACAAAACGCTATTCACAACTTCCCATTCACGGAAAAGGATTTACGTCATTCCCATACATCAGGTTACCAACACACGTGCGATTCAAACAGTTCATTGCAGCCAGTCTGAACGATACACGCACTGTTACAACCCTTATTACTGGGCAATAGTGTCGACATCTGCACTTTAGAGTCGGCCTCTCATTTTTCATTGTAAAGTAAACGCTGAATTGCATTAAAATTTGTCGCCCAGTAGCATAATTTTAATAGGTAATTTATTCACTTAGATTCTGGAAGCCGCGCGCCGCGCCGTCGCGGAAACCAATTTTGGTAATCGTCTCCAAAAACATAAGATATAGACAGTAATTTTAATGTTGGTGAATTTGTGCATTATTAGTTTTAACTAATAATAAAGGTGTAATTGTTGGTTTTATATAATTAAACAAGTGTTTATGTAAACTGCCTTTTTTTTAAAGTCTTTCGGGGTCATCCGTGTAACAGCACGAAGACCAAACAAGATATGAAAAACCAGATTAAACTAATCTCTTATTGTTCGAGAACCTGATACAAAGCACGGACAGGTTATACTGGTTATAACATAGTGAAAAAATCACATTAAGCTGATCGCTCATTGTTTGAGAAGCCCATACAATGCAAGGTCAGGTTATACTGGCTATATACAACTAGATGTGTCGCCAACATAGTGCAACATTTTAGAACATAGTGCTCGGCTCTAAAGCTAAACCTGAAGTTGGAGTACAAACAAGTTGTTTATGACAACATGTCGTGTTCTGTTGAGTTTCGTAACTTATTCTCCAAATTCTTGTTGTCTTTTGTTAGTGAAGTTTTAATTTTGTTGGACTTTATGGGGTGTTTTGAAATAATATTGAGAGGTTGAGGAGTTGTATTGTATTCTGAACATTTAAGTTTGGTATTCACTGAGATGTTTCTTTTAAGAGGTAAAGAATCCTGCCTGGGCTAGGGGTTGTTTGAAAGAGATACCGCGAGGTCACAGAGGGCTAGGAGGAACATGGGTTACATTATCTCCTGTCGGGGCTGCGGGATGTTGTAAGAGATACCGCGGCCTCCACATAAAAGGCTAAGAAGGAACCTGGATGGTTTTTAGTCAGTAGAAGTCTGACACTCCCTTTCGCTCTGCCCTAGAGCGGGAGGGGTTAACGATGATTTTCCAACCGCCAAAAAATGGTTACATTATCTTATTAAGGTGGAAGCTCACATCTGGCCCGCGAAATTCTAATTTTCTTACGTTTTTGGCAATTTGCAGGCCAGTGCTTGGTTGTATGTTTATGAAAATTTGATTTGCGACTGTAAGACGTATGAAGTTACCGAATTATAACCATCAAAATTATCAATACAACCCTCCAAGTTCATTTTCATGTCAAGATTGATTTTCGCATGTAAAAGTCATTCTTTAGTAATTTAGTCGTCGTTCTTTAGTAGTTAGTAATTTTGATGGTTATAATTCGGTAACTTCATACGTCTTACAGTCGCAAATCAAATTTTCATAAACATACAACCAAGCACTGGCCTGCAAATTGCCAAAAACGTAAGAAAATTAGAATTTCGCGGGCCAGATGTGAGCTTCCACCTTAACTGGGAGTAGGTGAATATAATCCAGTGCCTTATATGGAGCTAGTGCCTCTCCTAATATAATCATAATTTTAGTGTCGAATGCGATACACTTTTGCGGAAACTGACTTTGTTACTAAGCCAGGACCAATACCTAAATGTGCTTTCAGAGACACCGAGGGGCTTAGATATGTAAGGACGGTCGCGAATACACGGATAGACCAGCAGGGCTATTGCGTATCTTTTAAATGACAGTGGCTAACCTAAAGTGCCTTTCAATTACTCTCAAATGGTTCCATTTTGTACTAAACCAATTTGACAGTTAATCCATAGACAATATGATAGCCACTGTGATTTAAAAGAAACGCAATAGCCCTGCAGGTCAGTCGACAGGTGACGATCAGTTCGGTCGTTGTTACTTTGCCTTGAGCCCCTTTTCTTATGTGTTAGTTATCATGAACACTAAGAACACGATATTTACACCATGATCATGGATATACCGGAGTTTAACTGTGATCATGCAACAGCGTCAAAATATCGGAAATTCAGTATTTAGTACTAATGATAATGTTAATGTGAACTCAGTGTTCATTGTGCTGCTATCTGCACGAAAAACGACTATTTGTTTCAGTCACTGGCTTAATTGCCAAGAGGCAAAATGACTGGACTCTCGTTAGGCAACTTGATCAAGGGGTTGATTCAGAAATCGGTACCTACGTCTGGTCATTGCTCGTATTGTCAGGAGGTTCCTCTCACTGTGGCAAGGGACCGGTGTTTTGGACCCAGTCCCCGATACTGGTGGGCTACTTTCCATATTATTTTATTATAAGAATACTAATATTATAAATCCTACTTCATACTAATATTATAAAGGCGCAAGTTTGTGAGGATGTTTGTTACTCTTTCACGCTAAAACTTCTGAACGGATTTGGATAAAATTTGGTACACAGATAGTTTATAACCTGGATTAACACATAGGATAGTTTTTATCTCGATTTTATCTTCCTGTGGGATAATTTACGAGTTGTAGCGAGCGAAGCCGCTGGCAACACCAATAGTAATGTATTAAATGAGTAGTGGTAAAGAGTAGAATGTTGAATGAATGTAAATGTGTACAATGTCAGTGTTCATTAAAATTTCAGCTTCATTATTAGTATTAAAACGAAGTTACAGATCAAACAAACCGTCTCACTCTACCTATTCGATATTCAGTTAGAAACAACGGCTTCGGAACGCCGCCGTTCATATTAATTGTATTTAAACTAATGAACTATTTATTGAGACTACTACCCTTGGAACAATCCGTTTTGTAATATAATCTCAATATGCCCGAAACTATAAGAAACTTTTGTAACTTTGTGACGATGTTTTGGCCGAACAGAGCTTTGTTAGATTTTGCTTACAGCTTCTAGCCGAATACCGGGATTAGGAAAGTTTTTAGGTTCCTAAAATGTCATTTAATATAGTTTTAAGCAACAATAAACTAAACTAATAATCGTCTATAGCTGAAATTGTTGACGGGCAAAGTTGATATTGTCTGTGTCAACTTTACCCATTGCGAACTTAACCCATTTCAAATTTAAATTCCCAATTAAAAGGTATTTAAATCGCATTATTAGTCATTGTAAACAGTGAAACAGCAAAGCAAGCATTGAACTGTGAAACCAAGCCACCTAAAAATATTTTCCATTCAATTACTTATGCAAACAGAATCGAGAATTTTATGCAAAATCATAATATACGCAGCTACCGGAAAATTGGGGATTTAAAGTTATTATATTATATTGGTCAAATAACAGTGAAATTGTGTGTCAGAAGCACTTGTTTATTTATTATCATTTATTTATTGGAAAACTATTGCTGTCTTTATTTTTCTGTAAAAAGAATGAAACGATTTCAGAATGATCTCTTTTTATTAAACAAAATTCCTGCTGCTTTAAAAAAAAACAGTGATAATATATAATAAAATAAGATTTGAATTTATTAACCATTCATAAGCTATTTGAGAATGGTTTCAATATTATCAGCCCAGAATATCCCACTGCTGGGCAAAGGCTTTCCTCCACTCGAACACTTGAAGCGATTTAAATTCTTTCTTACATAATTGATGAGTTTTATAAAATATCACCCTAGTTTTAACATTAGCTATCTGGGTAGCTGTCCAGCTATGTCATTTACCGAAATTAAAGTATCCTATTGGATATCAGTTGGATTCATTGGATTGCAGTGGTGGCCCAGTGTTTGCGACCCCGACTTACAAACAGTTTGTCGTGGGTTCGAACCCAGGCAGGCGCATTACTTTTTGTCATTTATTTCATCATCACTGCTCTCAAAAAGGGTGAAGGAAAACATCGTGAGGAAACCGGCATATCTTAGAACCAAAAAACCAACCATCTTAGAAAAAAATCCGAAGATATGTGACATCTACTAATCCGCACTGGGCCCGCGTGGTGGATTATAGCCCATACCTCTCCTAAGAGAGAGAGGAGGCCTGAGTCCCTGCAGTGGGAACATTATAGGCTGATGATGATGATTTATTTAGGTTATAATCTATCTGCGTGCCATAAGTTAATTTAACGAGCAAACTAATAAAATAATTAGACAATTTACCCATACTAGACTGTACTAGTTCATTGTTATCCAAGGGACGAAAATTACTTATTTAGTCCCGAGACGGGGTTTGGCGCCCGTAACGTAGTGAGTGCGCTAATAGTTCGAGGGACAAAATAAGTAACTTACCCGAGGTAAACACTGTGCTTTTCATTACGAATACGAGGAAAATAAGAACATAAATTATTAACTTAAGAAAAAATTTGTGTTGATCGGATGTTGTCGCTTTCCGCTTATTTTTTTTTGTCTTCTGTTCGTCCAGCTATACAGCCAGTATTTTTCATGTACATCAATAAAAAAAAATGGCAAAGATTTGGTCGGAATCTATGTTATTTTAGAGAAATAGTTAAAACTAAATATATTAAAGTCATAATATAATTATATTTTTAAGTTAACTTTGTTATTTTAATTTTAAATCGCGCTGTAATTGAATGGCTGTATAAAAAGTTGGAACATAGTTCAATAAAAATGTGAAATAGACCAAGTTTTTTTTAATAATTTGACAGCTGTCAGTTGAAAGCGATTCTCCCTAGGGCTGAAAAGTAGTACTTTCAACCCGCTCCGCAGGCATGTTATGACCTACTTTCAGAGCATGAGTAATGAAAAATACATTGAAACGTGTTCAAAATTTACGACCTATTTTCAACTATAAGAGTTACTCTAATGTAAGTGACAGTAAATTTAGTTCGCGCCAAATATACAGGGTGTTTGGTAGGGAGCTGTACATACGCCTAGGGTAGAAACTAGGGATAGTCTGCTACCTACCCCCGCCCATTATATTGACCTTGGCCTCAAGGTTTTTTTTTAATTTATTATTATTTTTTATTTGATTTTTTGACTAAAACTACCTGTAGCTCAAAATCTATCCATGGGACCGGTCGGCTAATGGTCTTGTTTTAATCGTTAGAGTCTTAGGGTCCTGCAAAAAATTATTTTACACCAGAAAATTGTGGAGAAGAAAAGTTATGGGGCCTGAAGTACCGTAGTAAGGTAAAGAAATAATTTTAAATTAAAAAAAAACCTTGAGGCCAAGGTCAATATAATGGGCGGGGGTAGGTAGCAGACTATCCCTAGTTTCTACCCTAGGCGTATGTACAGCTCCCTTCCAAACACCCTGTATACATATGTATGAGTATATCTAGTAAGAACAAATTACATAGTCAACGCTACAACTTGCTATAAATAGTTTGAAACGCATTCTAGTAGCATCGAATGTACGAATATTTATTGCTACTCTAATGTAGGAAACGTATTGCGGTAAGCACGTGGATGATTCTCGGTGGCCAGTATTTTTTCCGTTAATCGATTTATTAAACAGTGGTGCTAATTTATTGGCGTAGCATACAGTTTTTTAATACTCCTTTTTAAGGAAATTTCTTTGACACTTCACTTGGCAGCTGGTTCTTTTTTTGGCCAAAGTGGCCAAAGATCAACGTGGTTGTGGAACGGATGACATTCATGTCGAGGAATTTTTTAGACGCCTAAGTGCGCTGTTGCTTGTTTAGTGAGTTACTTAAATCAGTTTTAAAATATTCGCTTTTTTGTAAACATTTATTTTTACTACATCAAACTTTCGTATTTATAATAGTACTTAGATAAATCTACCTAAACTCCTAATTACACGTTCATGGACCATACATAGTACAGACGCGACTAACATTTTCCTTATTCTGAAAAGCCATAAAGAGAATTATAAATGTGAAGTCTAATCTCTAATTTACTTAGCGTTTGAGAGCTGAGAAATTATAAAACATAATTCTCCTTTATTATATTCTCAAAGGTGTTCTTCAAACGTGTTTCTGATTAATCTCTTATTTACTCTCTAATATAAATAAGTGTATAACTTTTGATGTATATTTGATGTAATACATATTTTTTACACAATGGCTAATTATTATATTTGATCTTAATTAGGTACAGTTTTTAGGAATGGTGGGTGGTGTAATAATAATTGGTACCAACCTACCAACTGCTTAAAAATTACAATAGCTTAAAGTATTTATTTCAATTAGACCATTACAGGTACACGCATGTCAAAAAGAATTTTGAATTTTGAATAAAAAAAAAACAAATAAAGCGAAGCGATAGAAAATAAATACTTAGCACAATAAATTAAAGCGATAGTAAATAGCATAATAAATAACTCGTGAACGTACCGCAGTTGCCCATTCCAAAACGTATATGGAGAAGAATAGGCAAGAAACTCTAAATAGCGCCCTATTTTAATTCAAAAATATTGTTAACCTAGAATCTAGAATCTTATGGTCAGCAGTCGCATTCAAAGAGATCATCACAGACCAAAGAGGTAGTCAGTTATAGAAAAACATAACCCTTTCCTTGCAGTCGGGTAAAAGTGATATAATATCAGCGAAATATTTAAATAGTCATCATCATCATCAGTCATAAGACGTCCACTGCTGGACAAAGGACTGCCCCATAGAACGCCATAACGAACGGCAACCTGCCGTTTGCATCCACCGGTTGCCCGCGACTATCACGACATCGTCGGTCCACCTGGAGGGAGGCCTACCAACACTGCGTCTTGCGGTTCGTGGTCGCCACTCGAGAAATTTTCTTCCCCATCGGTCATCGGTTCGTCGAGCGATGTGTCCTGCCCATTGCACTTCAACTTGCATATTCTGAGAACTGTGTCAGCGAACCTGGTTCTTTGGCGAATTTCCTCATTACGGATTCCGTCGCATTAAGAAACTCCGCGGAGTATAGCTCTCTCCATGGCTCGTTGCGTGACTCCGAGCTTCTCTAAGAGGCCAGCAGTTAAGGACCATGTCTCTGTGCAAAAAGTCATCACTGGCAACACACACTGGTTATACACCCTCGTCTTCAGACACTGCGGAATTTTGGACGAAAAGATATCGCGTAGTTTCCCGAATGCTGCCCATCCGAGTTGGATTCTTCGGGCGACCTCTTTGTCGAAGTTGGATCTGCCTAGTTTAACAGTTTGTCCAAGGTAGATATAACTATCGACAACTTCGATTTAAATAGTAATACAGAGGTATTTTCTTTTACAAATAACTGTTTTAATAATACCTTAACAAAATAGACAGCAGTAAACTCAAACCCAAAGTCCGTTAAACAGTTCTTGTAAGCCATAAACAAACTCTAGGTGGGTATCGAAACTAATCAAAAGTTTTCACACAAAGAACACCGAATGCAGTCAAAGCAAGCAAGATATTGCTGTTTTATTGAAGGTAGTAGGAAAACTTATTGAATTGGTGTAACAGAAACTTTGAAGCAGTGTCGGGTTAAATATTGACTGAGATGTGTCTCGCGAATTGCAGATGAGACTTTCAATACATTGTGATTTTTCAATTTACCTTTCTGAAACGTTTTGAATTGGTTACTCAATTTCGTTTATTAAATGTACCTAAACGATACCGTATTTTTTATATTGCATTTAATATGGCACAGTTTGAGCTCGTCGACACGTAATGAAGATTTTAAATATTTTATAGAGTAGATACACAAACGTGCACATAACATCAGGTCTGTAATCTTCGAAGGGTTGCGCAGAAGTGTCCCTAATAGTACACCCACATTTCCCCATGCAGTTTTGTTTAAATCCCATGTAATAAGGGGGCGAGCCTATTTGCATCAAACGGGCATGAATTCAGACCGTGGAGTCTGAATTCATGCCCGTTGCTGCTACTAAGAAATTCGTAAAGGAAAACACTTATTTAGAACATCCCTGGTTCTAAGGCTGAACACTAACAACGCCCACCTCGCGAACCTACAGAGTAGATATTTGTGCTTAAGGTGGAAGCTCACATCTGGCCCGCGAAATTCTAATTTTCTTACGTTTTTGGCAATTTGCAGGCCAGTGCTTGGTTGTATGTTTATGAAAATTTGATTTGCGACTGTAAGACGTATGAAGTTACCGAATTATAACCATCAAAATTACTAACTACTAAAGAACGACGACTAAATTACTAAAGAATGACTTTTACATGCAAAAATCAATCTTGACATGAAAATGAACTTGGAGGGTTGTATTGATAATTTTGATGGTTATAATTCGGTAACTTCATACGTCTTACAGTCGCAAATCAAATTTTCATAAACATACAACCAAGCACTGGCCTGCAAATTGCCAAAAACGTAAGAAAATTAGAATTTCGCGGGCCAGATGTGAGCTTCCACCTTAATCCAAGTTACTTTATTTCTAAAAATTGTAGGAACTTTGTTTATAGTAATAATATGTGTTATAGATCACTACAACACACATTAAGATTAAAATACGTAACTACAATATTCAGTTACTAAGAATTCGACTTAAATAATTAATCATAGGTGATCAAGCATACAAATTGCTTCAACAGTCCTTCAAACTCACTTAATCCGCAGAGTTACCGCGAATTTAGCATATCCCTCGTTCAAAATTAATAGTTGTCCATTTATTTCAACTAACAATTGTAATAAGTCGACAATTATTATGAGATTGTTTGGAACTAATTCCCAAGTTATCTTGAGGGTCCTACTCGAAGATGGTTCTATACAGGGATGTAATGGATATGAAATTTTGGATCTGGATACGGATATATAAATCATTGTATCTCGGTTTCGGATACGGTAACGGATATGACATTGTATCGGATTATCCGCTAGTTTTGAATCATATTGGTTGCGGATTTAAGAATCTTAAAACACAATCTGACAGTCGATGGGTGACGTCTCGATCGGGCAAAAAAAAAACGCAATGCTACCAACTCTCATAAATATTTAGCCATAAAACTAAAATAAAAAAAACCTCTAAAATGCTGCCAATATTTGAGAATACCTCTAACAATTATTTTGAAAAAATTATTGATAGTATTTTAGACTCCGCCTTTAAATTCAATTATTTATTAACTAACTACTTTTTTAACAAAACCTTTATATCGGTTCCGGTTACGAATATATTTTTTTTTGGGGTACGGTTACGGAGCTCGATAACATCCCTGATTCTAAAGCTTGTTGTAGACTGTACAACGGACTTTAATTTCGCACCTTCTGTGAGTCGTGCATCCCTAACTAGCTCGAACTTATTAGCATGTCTATAGCCACTCGTGTCTACACGCCCTATTGAGCTGTATTGGCTGGATGTCAGGGCTGTGTTTTTGATGGCAATTGATTGTTTGGAGTCGGTGACGTTTACAGGGACGAGTCGTAATAGGCTTGAGGACTTGTTCGATGGTTTGTTTATGTACAGGAGATACCAACAACTATAATGGAACGATAGCAATTTGATTAAACTACCTCGTTGGTCGAGTGCTCAAGACCGACTGCTGAGTATAAAGTCCTGGATAAGATTGTCAGGCTGGCAAAGTGTCTAGCTCGCCGTCCGTGCGTCTTATGACGACGACAGGCCGTGTCGACGGTGCGTTCGTGTTCCACGCGCGCCTCAAAGATATGTCAGCCACATGGGAGGGGCCCGTAAGGGCTGACGCCCATCGGGGCTGTGGGTTGTTGTAAGAGATACAGCGGCCTTGACTAATAGGGCTAAGAACGAATATGGGTGGTTTTTAGTCAGTAGAAGTCTGACACTCCCTTTCGCTCTGCCCAAGAAAGAGAGGGGTTATTTGATGATTTTCCACCAACCAAAAAAAAAAGTCTGGCAAAGTGTAATTGGGTTCTTTCATCAAGAATCTGACAGTAGCAGTCATGGAGTCTGAATTTGTGACCCGTTGACGGCAATAGGGTGTAGGGGGTACCGTATTTACATGAGACTTAAACATAACGGTGAAATGTAGGTGTACCACTAATAAACCACCTCTGCATACCCCTTCGGGGATTATAGGCGTGATGTTATGTTACGTTATGTCATTAACACAGAGTCAATAGTGTAGTTGAAAAAAAAATCTAATTAGTCCGTCAGATAGATATTCAAAAAGTATTGAACACATATTTTTTCTTTTTTCACGTTAACAAAAAATGAAGACGATACAGTGCTTCGAAAACTCGTGTGACGTCACAACGTACTACATTTTTCACCACAAACTGGCGTCAGAAGCCCCCACTCTCATGAGTGGTGGCTTCTTTGACACGTCTTATCTTCGTATATTTTATTAATTTGATAAAAATTATACACCATACCCAATATTTTTCGATAATCTAACTGACGGACTAAACAGAATCATATGTTTTTTAGTCAGGACACATCCCTATTATTTGTAAATATATGTCAAAGGGCAGAGTAAAATAACCATATTTAATAAAAACACTCCAACCGTGTCGCGTTACCTCTCACAACGCGGGGGACAAACAGAAACATCAACAAATCTGTAATGTACTCGTATGAAAAAAGAATTACGAATCGCGGCTGTAAGCGATACGAGTGCAAACCACGACAAATGCGCTAAAAACGTGAAACAAAATTTTAATTAAATTCGAGGTCGACTCTATCTGGGATTAGCGCATAGACTTCACACTTTCATCCTCTAAAAACAAATCAAATCACATCACAAACCTAAAACACCTCAAATTATAATTTTTGAAAGCCTTATTTCAGCTGTTGTTAGACAACTTACAATAATTATTATATTTGTTGGTTTTAATATTGGGTTTGCGTAGATGAGCTGCAAAGTTTGATGCTGGTGGCTCTTGATCTATATCAGGATAAATCTGTTGGTACATATCGCTTATCCTATGAGAAACATCAACAATCAGACCAGTTAAGTTAGTAATATAATCCATTAGCTTGTGCCCACATCATCATCACATTAAACATCCATGCTCACTAAGCTACACATTTTTAATTGTTCATTGTATTAAAAATGTGTAAGATAAAAACTCATAAACAGACACAGCTAATAAACCAATCACATTCACAAGCATTTAATGTTAAAGACTGTCAGAGCGGCAGTTTACTAGTCTCTTAATTAGCCATGTTCGTGGCTTGTTTGTACCCAAGCGTAGTTCCACACGAGCACGGCGCGACGCGGCGACACGCGGGAACCGTCCCTTCCCACCTACTAATAACATTTGCAAAATTAAACAAGCGGTTACTCGGGACACCGCATATGCACAATTACAACGGGCTAGCCAGCTTTTAGCACCTAGCCACCCAATAACAATTACATAAACAAACCGTAAAGCCGACTACAAAATGTTATTAAATAAGTACGTGAGCTACATGAATGCCGAAAGTTTTACAAGCTTTGATTCTACCTTTTGTAGGTTAAGCCTGTTTCCTTTTTTGGGTAAAGATTTTTTGCTCTAGTATGATTTAAAACGGGTCTCCGTGGGGAAAGTTGCATCTCACAATGATCAAAGAAATATGTGGCAAGGTTTCCAACTCAATCTAAAATAAATCGAGTGACTGATCGCACGCTTGAAAAACTCGAGCATCGTATATTTCATATAAATATCGAGTGTATCAAACTGAAACTAACTGAAGCACTAGAAAAATAATTGGCATGGATCGTCCATATTGTCTGTGAAATGCTTTACAAAGAACTCTCAATATTTTGTAGTCAAAGCTTGTAAATATTGTTCGATTATTGGACATAGTTGTTTTCTGCGAATGCTTACTCTTTCTGATTCCTGACACCAGGTAGCTTGTACCCTGTTCCTGGCACAGGCTACGATATTCAACAGGTTCCTACAAACTATAATAATAATAATAATCCTTCCAAGCCGGTTTCAGCTACGGTGACCGTTTCATCGTCAACCCACTGGCGTCTATCACGGTGCTCATGTGGCTAGAAGAACCACCTTTGATTATAAATATTCTCGCACAGAGTGGACACGTGAGAGCACCATTAATATATTAATTGTAATTGATTGCCACTGGTAGTTGGGCTTTTAGTTCGTCACGCTTCGGAACCAGTTTTGAGAGTCGACGAACTATAAAAGCCATATAAAGTAGAAAAACAAGTAAAACGTTCGTCAAGAAAATGAGTCAATTGTTATAAAAAAATGTTTAAAACATAAAGATTTAAGGATATATCATAAGATCGACGACACAAGAATATCGACAAGAAATATGTCGAAGAGCCTCAAAGATCGGCCCTAAAAGCATTCTCTGCATGGCTCCAGACATATAAATTTAATAAAAATATCAAATGACAGATTTAAACTTGACACAATTTAGACGAAAACTAAATAATTTTAAAATGTATAAATTCAAAAGCTTGACTAATTTTATCGGAATATAATTTATTATAATTATTTGTGTTCTAAATGTTTGGTAAAATAATTATTGATTAAATTCTAAATATTGAAACGTTTACGTATGAACCTGTGAACGTTTGCAGTATGAACAGACTTTCAATCGCTTCGAGGATACATCACACACACACATCACTTTTGGGGCAGCCGTAAGGTCCAGACATAAGTAATGTTGGTGTAAACTGCATTGTCCTCATGTGAGTATTCGCATGAGGACAAATACTTCGTTTTTAAATTCTTATATTATTAAATTGTATGGGCTAATGAAGTTACCATAACCTAACTATAAAACTTATATTTGTAGGATTTTTGGTTAATAATACAGTAGTATATTACTAAACATAAATCCCACAATTAAATACTTTGACTTTGAAATTCATTTTTTTTTTTGAGAAACAAAATTCATAGCTTGATCTATAACCGTGATTAGAAATGGTGAAAACAAATCGAAAAAAAAAGCGCAAAAGTCATGAAGTTGGCAATAAGTTCATGTTTCGTGCTTTTACATCGCAGACTGCAACGTGGAATGCATTCTATTGTTTTCCGATGGCAGTCGACAGGAGATGGATGGCTGCCATTGTGTACAAATACAGATGGAGTGTTATAGAATCATGCTCGTACGCCAATCGCGTAGCAACATTGTATGACATCCTTCCTGATTTAGATTGAAACGTATATATAGAGCTATTTAGAACACGGCGAGTGTGCAAATTGTATACACTTGTGAACGGGGTTTCCTGGATGACGTTATGAACTAATGGGCTTTTAGATATTGGTAAGAAATTCCAACCACAAGAAATAATTGAGGTATATGATCTCAGGGCACGCCACGATAGTGGCGGTAAGTCCCCTCTTTGAGGAGTGGCTTGAGAGGCGCCACGGCGCCCTCACCTTCCGTCTGACGCAGGTCCTCACCGGACACGGTTGTTTCGGGAGGTACCTGCACCGAATCAGGCGGGAGGAAACGCCCGGATGCCACCATTGCGAGGATCGGCCGGAGGACACGGTGGAGCACACAGTGGAGGTGTGCCCCGCTTGGGCGGAGCCCCGCCGTGTTCTCGTAGCGGCGATCGGCGGCGGCGACCTCTCGCGCCCGGCCCTGGTGCAAGCCATGGTCCGGGGCGAGGAGGAATGGGACGCCGTCGCCTCCTTCTGCGAAGCAGTGATGCTGGCGAAGGAGGTGGCGGAACGCGAGAGGGAGAGAACCTCTCGTCCCAGCCGCCGCGGGAGGCGCTCCGGGCGTCGGGGGTCCCGCGATGACCTCCGGCCACCGTAGACGCGGGCCTGTGGACGGTGAGTGATGGGCTAACTCGCCGTCCGTCCGTCTCACGACGAAAACAGGCCGTGTCGACGGCGCGTTCGTGTTCCACGCGCGCCTCAAAGAGATGTCAGCAACATGGGAGGGGCCCGAAAGGGCCGACGCCTGTCGGGGCCGCGGGTAGTCCTCTGGTTATCGCGGCCTCGACATAGAGGGCGAAGAAGGAACATGGGTGGTTTTTAGTCAGTAGAAGTCTGACACTCCCTTTCGCTCTGCCCAAGAGCGGGAGGGGTTATTCGATGATTTTACACCCACCAAAAAAAAAAAAAAAAAAAAAAAAAAAAAAAAAAAAAAAAAAAAAAAAAAAAAAAAAAAAGGTATATGATCTCACAAAATTACTCAACAATACAAATCCTAGAAGAAGATTAGATCATACGAAATTGAGCAGTAGATTTATTTGGGTCGACGTCATTTTTCCTAGCAGTGTTTTGAATCAATCGCGGTTTTTTCGAAGCGAGGAAAGCTTTGCTTGCCACACAGGATTTGTACGGATTTGTCGGCTGCCAATCTGTGCCGCTACCGCTAGAGGCGACCGAACATTTCGACCGGATAAAAAGGTCCTCTTATTTCTTGTTAACAGATTCCTGAAAGAAGTTTCAAACAAGGACACACAAAAAATATTCCTCATTTTATTTAGAACAACAATGAATGCGACAGGTGAATGTTCCCAGTACTTATTTCGCTACCCACTTTGAGGTACAATCATTTACAGAATCTTAGATTTACTCTCGACCGCTCGGAATATAAATAGGGCCACGAAAACGAAAATTTAATTCGGTTCGTTTTTCCCCGACTTTTATTTCGTAATCTAAACAAGAAAAATAATGCTTAACAAAGTACAGTAAGATTTTTTCAAGCGACTAACTTGTTTGGTGGGAGGGAGATAAAACAACAAGGGCACAGGTGGCAGCACTCAGCAAATTATGCAGAACCATATGGGCGCTAATCCATCAAGCGATCGGGATCGTGTGCCGGCTTTCATTAATCATCCTTTATTGATGAATGTGTCTCCACACAAAGTAAGTAATTTACTCGGTATCAACAAATTGATGAAGCGTGCCTTGATTTTTGGACCCCTAAAGCTTTTTGGTAATATAATTAGTGAAAACCTACTTGTGAGATTTGATGCATAGTTTTGGGCGCACACATTTTTTCTTCGAATGTTTTGGCTTGGACTTCTCAAGAGGCTGTCCTAAACGATTTCATGTAACGCATAAAAATCGCACCCTCGGACATCAAAATATTTACGGAAAAACACAATTTAACTTCCGCGATTTCCCTCACAATATTTTCGGGAAACACTCATTGTAAAATCTGGGTGACACGTATCACGAAACATTTTTGAGGGCATTGTGTGTGCCTCATTAAATAGTTACGGCAGACATATTGTTTAATTCCGATGCCATCCCGAATGGTCTGTTATTAACCCGGAACATCAAGCTGGCGGCTCGCATAATTAATATTGCAAATGTTGTTAGCAGTTAGGGTACGGATTGTGTGAGCGAGCGTACCTACAGTATGCACTGTAGTGTATGTTTGGGTGATGTAGTGACCGGGTTTGTCGGTACATGATTGGTTATAAGCGTTGGCGCAATTGTGGTGGCAAGCTGTGGCTTAGATCGTTATTATTAATGTATTGTGTTTTATGTAAAAGTGTTTTTTTTCCAGAACCTTTGTATTTCTGAAACGTAGCTTCGCAGTGAAGAGAAAGTGCAAGTTCAAACATCATGTGCCTAACTTTTTGCCATCTATAACTATGTTGGGGTTGGCTTCCAGTCTAACCGGATGCAGTTAAATACCACTATTTTACATGGAGAGACTAACTCCTACCTCCACAACCAAGTTAGTACTGGGTAATAATGTTACTCTTTGGTAAGATTGGCTGTCAGAATTTCGGACCACTGCCTTCCTGATACGACTGTCAAAGATCTACAATTAATGACAGACGGGTCCACGTGCTTTCCGAGGCTAAGAGGAAACTCTGTATGTAAACGAAAGATTATTTTATTGCTTTCTTATTTTGTAACACTGTTGAAATGTTTAGTCTTAATATATATACAGGGTATAAAGTAACCCTTCACACATACGTCAACCAAGCATTCTGTACATCAAACTAAGTACCCCTTCGCAAAAATATTTGCTTGGAAACAACTTTTTTTTTGGAGGAAAAATCACATTTTACGGTAAAACTCAATGTAGCACTCTTAAATCATTGTGCTAGTGGATGCTTTGAATAGTAAACGGGTCATAGAGGTAATTTAAGTAAAGTTTTAAACTGAAAAACTAGTATTTACAAAAACAGCTGTGCAAAATTTGAACTTTGACCCCCAATATCTCCTTAACTAGGGGGTTCACAGATATGGTCTAGAACCAAAAAATGATCGCAGTGGTGGGGAGAACAAGTACCTTTCGTTTGCGTTAAGGGTACTTTTACAACCTTTATATTTACAAAATACCTAATTGTGAGCTTTATCACAAACTTACTAAATTTTATGTAAAACTCCACAAGGATTCATATTTTCTACACACCTTATTCCACGTTTAATGTATTCCGTTTACAAGGGTCATGTGTTAATTCATAATAAATATATTAATTACGATTAATGTTGTCATTTTCACTCGTAATAACAGTCTAGAATTATTCAGAATAGTTAAAACTTGTTGGTATTTGGTTTATTTTGTATGACTGTAAAATATGTAGTAATAAACAAAAATAATAATATTATGTACTAGTAATTAAATTATGAATGTACTACCCGCGGTTTCCAGTTGTAAATCCCACGGGAACGTACTAGAGGGATAAAAAGTATCCTAACCTTGGTCTAAATGTGTATTATTTTAATCAAAATACCTTTAAAGACAACAGTAAGACTGATAGACCGACAACTATGGAAGTGAACGGATTACTTTCACATTTTTAACATTTGAACAGTATAGTAATCGATGCTTACTCTGTGTGAAAATAGACTTTTGCTTACCTACATATTTTTTGGTGAAATTTCAAAATACAGTTTTTTATGAGTATAAGCTAGTAACTAAGTGGCTATCAAATACAGTTTCAATAATTGCTGACCTAATCAAGAATCAGAATCAATATATTTTAGGACTAGGTATTATTTTTGACAGGTAAATGAACAGTTACGAACTCATTATGTTTCCTAATTAATTTATCGAGTTCAGATAGAGAATTAAATAAACTGTTATAACCATTAACTTACTGTTTTCACATTTAATGAAGTGATCCGTTTTTATCTAGAAGTACCAGGAAACTATAAATGAGAGGAATGTTCGCTTTCTATGAGCCGGTCATTAGTGGTGCAGGCTCATTGATCTGCTGGATAAGCACTGGATACCTTTATGAGTTCATTATTATCTTAGTTACCCAATACTATGGTCAATTGCTGCTACTAGGTAATAAGGATGTTTCCTGATTAAAGAAAATTATTCGAAAAATATTGGATACGTGTTTTTTGTTTTATCAAATTACTCAAAATTGACGAAAATAAAACGTGTTTAAGTTCTTGAGTATGGACTTTTGACGTCACATCGTGGTAAAAAAATTACGAAGCTGTGACGTCACACGACTTTTCAAAGTACTGTATCTTCTTAATTTTTTGTTTACGTGAAAAAATAAAAAATATTATGTCCAATATTTTTTGGAAATCTATCTGACGGACTAATTAGATTTCTTTAATCAACTACCCTATTGGTAACCTAACTTAAAATAATAATAGCTAGCTAATATCATAGATAAGAATAGCTGTCAATATTCCTTATATTGCCCAAAAACCCGGCAGCATTGCCACCTTACGTGGCAACACGTCGCGGGTGATTAGTTAATTATGAAGTATTATTTGAGGTGCAAATAATAATAATGTCAGCATGCAATATAACTTAAGTTAATACAAATTAAATTTATAGTAACATATTCATGTATGAAATTCGTATCACATTTGCAAATACGTATAAATGTTATTCCTTTATTTGTTTGTTTAAACTTTATGCGCAAACGTGGTACCTATGCGGACTTAATGCCACAAGGCATTCCCATAGACATGTTAGTAGTTGAATATTATTTCACATCAAAATAAACGGATAAATGTTGTTGAAAATGTTGAATTATTGGAACTGAGCTGGCTTTAGTAAACCCGTCTATAAAGTTTTGTTCAGATAATTATCTATTTTGACTAATAAAACCATAACTTAATATTTCTGGATCATTTACATACTCAAAAGTTTTTTTAAATACTTGAAAAATAATCACGTGAGATATCTAACGGCAAGATACTAAAAGAACTCAAAAGTCACATCAAATAAAATAACCTAACAGTATACATCCAACAAAAAAACCCGCACCTATGCCACTGCAAAATACCTTTGCCTCAGCTAACAGCAAAAATAAGCCGCCTTTGCTATTCCAGTAGCGGTATATCTTAGGCTTTATACTGACAGGTTGACGACCTATAAAAGGCTTCATATGTACTGCGAAGCCAGGAACTCTCCCTCGCCTAGAGAGTAGCGTTAGTCAGTGCTGTAACTGGATAGTCGTGTATTCCTACTATTTTATGCTTGCCTAGTACTTCTATGGCGTTATGATGCTATGGGAAGATTATGAGTAATGTGTTAGTAAAAGTAGTATAACATTATAAGTTTTGCTTTTGCGTTACTTACGTGATTTGCGAAGTTTTATATTCCTTTATTCATTGATGAATTAAAATCTTACCTGCAACAAGATACAACAAATTAAATTAGACATTGAACATAGCATAACATCTCGGCTGTATTTCTAAAACGGGATTTGACAAGGGTAACTATAGATGTTTTGGATCCAATGTAAAAGAGAACGAACCTATTCCCATTATGAAAATTGGTATTGAACAATAATATTAATCACAGTTATAATCACAGTTCTATTTCATGCACAAAAATGCTTTTCATTTTTAAAACCAATACCTAGCACCTGTTAAGAGTTACAAACAGATCTAAAAATAACTTGCCACATAGACAGTTATCATTTGCTTTAAAATAAAAAACCACTAGACCGTAATTTTTAAATCATGCTCCCAATAACGAATAAGGGTCTCTTGTGAGATTTCTAGGAGTTCCAACAGTGCGTGAACATCGAGACTTCCCACCCTCCTTCCCCCTTTCAGTCGTACACCCCTCAGCAAATCGTAGCTCTATGTATGTTCAATAAAAAGGTTGTTTACATCGACAGCTGGTAAACAAACATCAATGGCTGTAATGTTATAAGTAGTGGGCTCAAGGGATCAGGGCCTGAATTAAGCATAGAGCGCTAATGCAAGTGATAAAGTTGACTTTTTTACCCTAATTAGGAACAAGAATGTTAAGAAATTAGTAGTAGTAAAAAAATTGGAGCAAGTGCTAATTCCCCCCGAAAGTTATTAAAACTATATTATTTAACGACATGCATACATAAACTCTCGATTGCCTTGGATTTTAAAATGAGTACTGTCAAGCACAGCTTATTTATTATCACAAGTTCTTTGATTTTACTTGACACCTTACAAACTGGCATAATTATACACTTACTACTGCGTGATAACTTTTTGTCGGTTGTCAAAATAAAGTAAGCTACAAAATAGTTGTGTGTATATTCTACACAAAATATCCTTTTTATATTATACTGTAAACAAAGTTCCCGTTTAGTTTTGTCAAACAGTTTTACCGATATTCATCGTTTTTATGATATGGGTAAGTGGGTGTGGGTGGTATAAGTGCTTACAAAAGTATTTATTGCGACTAGTATCGGTTCTAACCATAAATCAAAATATAAAAGGGTAAAGTATGCTTTGGTCAGCAATCAAATCTGTAAACCCGATGTCACAAGTTTCACTCATATAAATTTTAATGTTGTACTAAAATGCTTGTTGTTTCATTCTTCATTCATAACTTAACATAATAATAATATCATGTCTGTATTTCAAATACTACAGGTACCCTTAATAGAGATGTATCCTGACTAAACAAAATATGATTCTGTTTAGTTCGTCAGTTAGATTATCGAAAAATATTGAATACGTGTTTTTTGTTTTATCAAATAAATAAAAAAACGTGGTAAAAAAATGCAGTGCGATGTGACGTCACACGAGTTTTCGCAGCACTATATCGTCTTCATTTTTTGTTTATGTGATAAAAGAAAAAATATGTATCCAATATTTTTTGGAAATCTATCTGACGGACTAATTCGTTATTTTTAACAACTCCACTGTGCACCCAAATGCCAGTTATTTTTGCGTCCCATGTATGTATGATGTAATAAGACCGAGCCAACGAGGCAAAAATCCTTCATGGTTGCTATTGAGACATCCTAGAACAAAATCTCAATAACACTTTGTCCGACCCAGCTAATTCCAAGTTCACTATTAATCCATATTATGTTGATAATTTTCTCTTCTAGAAGAAAGATCCTACTAACAACTTTCGCATTTAAAATATTTATCATATCCTACTAATATTATAAATGCGAAAGTTTGTGAGGATGTATGAATGGATGGATGTTTGTTACTCTTTGATGCTAAAACTCCTGAACGGATGTGGATGAAATTTAGAACACAGATAGTTCATAACCTGGATTAACACAAAGGATACTTCTTATCCCGGTAGTATGATCCCGTGGGACATTTATCGAACTCCACGGTGGCAAAGCTGCTAGCACAATCTAGTATTACGTAAAATGCAAAAAAGAACGCAAACTAAAGCATCATACATCGGTTTAAGCGCTCTATTATTATTCATACATCCTCAAAGCACGCAAGCTTTATGAGTTAGGAACAGAAGCTCCAGCTTCATTGAACAGATTTTATTAGCTGAGGAGCACCACACAGGTCTCGTAATCCAATAACTGTCTAAGATGGTGTAGAGGATCCATATTTCAAATCACCGTAGTGCAGGTAAGGTCAGAAGGACCGAAAATGTTACATTATGGCTTTATTAGGGGTCATTTAGTAGAACTGTGTGATTGGTGCGAGTCACACGGGATCTGTCAATGTGATGACACTTGGGGGAGGGTTATGTCCAGCAGTGGCTGTCTTTCGGCTGAAAAGATGATGATATTGTCCCACTACTGGGCAAAGACCTCCGTCATAGTCTTTCACTCTTTTTTCCGTGCGGGTTTTAATCTATGTTATTTAGTAAAAGCAACGAAAAAGGATGCTCTACTTGTCCCGTTTTATGCTGAAGTTCAAGAAATACAGATCTAAGATAATTTTGTCAAAATATCTGTCCAGTCTGGTTTCACCAGGTCGTGTTCGTTTCGACAGTAGTGTAAAGAAGGCCTTCGTTAATTTCTTTGTAGAGGAACATACAAAATAGTATAAATATGAGGGTAGTGAGTGAGTGAGTGGCAAGGCAGTGGAGTTCTTATGTCGGGGTTTATTAATATAATTTGTCAAAACGACCTATTTACATAATTGATCAGAGTAAATTTAATTAAATTCTTGAGTTTTATTATGTTTGAAGCTTACAGACTGCGATTTAATAATTACATCTTAATATTATAGCAACAGGCTCTTAAATTGAGATTTACTTATTAAATCAGCTTTTTAGTCAAAACTACATTAAAATAGTATTAATAGTATTATTTCACAAGTGATCGCTTATACCTAGATTTAATTGAATCTTAAAAAAAAATCTATTTCATTAAGCAGAACCTCAATGTCTACTTTATTCATTAAAAAAGTCTGATACCTGAATCATTATCAATGGTACCTTTTCGGTTTCACGATTTTTTATTAAGTCTAACAATTGTTTACATTTAAGAGATTTGAGACTGAGCTGTAGCGCCGCGTCTACGTAGAACAGACCGCACACACGCAACTTGCTGAACGATACCCGCTGTAACCGCAACATATAATATCATGTTGTAAGAAGGTGGGTGATAATAATTCTATTAATTATTAATAGAATGATCCCCCACCCTCTTCTTCAAAAATCATGAATCGGCATCTGTCCTCTTTACATATCAAAATAAATCAAAGAGAGGGGGTTGCTGAAGCATGGACCTCTTTGTATAACAAGACGACACAAAATCTACCTCCCGAGCAAAAAAAACATTTACTCGACTTAGCACTCATATTTTCTTTATAAACAAAACATACAGCGTCGGATGTCAGCTTCTTTTGTCACTACGTTTGTAGAAACTGTATTTACGTTATCTTTTATCTTTCATCTTTATTTTGCTGCTTCACTAGACATCTCTCGAGGATTGTTGAGTTATTTAAATGGTTAAAGGAATTTAAGGAGTGATAAAAAGCCGTTCGTTTGTAAGGTGGAACCTTTTGATATATTTTTGGCTTTCTGGACGATAAATGTAAACAACTTTTCAGTTATAATGAAATATACAGTTAAAAATGGCTATGAAAATTCTCATAAAAATGTTATAATTTTTGTAAATACAAATAATGTCAGCGAAACGAATACCGTCCATCCATTGTTTCTTTGGTCTTCTTCAACTCTTGTACCCTTAGTAATAGCTAATTACATCTAATAACTGCATGTTTCAAAATGCATCCGTTGTTTTTCAGTATTTTAACTCAATACTCGATCTCCGAGCGCCGTCATTGTAGTCGTCGATTTATACCGGTTCAAACACTCGAATGGACCGGCCGGTCACTTGTCATTGGAATCGAATCGTTTGATTAACTAGAACATCCCTATGTTGTATAAAAGGTTTTTGATTTGATAAAGGCAATTCTGTGGTCGCTGTTGTTTTTGTTTTGTAAGTGCTGCCACTACAGTTTAAACTGAACTGTAGTACCTACCCACTCTTGGAACATTTCCTTTCTGTCACTGTGTCTTTACGTACCGTCAAAGGATTTTTATTTGCAAGTAGTAGAGTAGTGTAGAGGTAGAGTTACCAACGTCAGTATCCAGAGTTATAGAGATTTCATATATTTTTTATACCAAATAGGCTTGTGTCTGGGCGCAAAATTTGCCAAAGAATAAAACTTGTTATTTGTATACGGACTGCTTAAAACTTAACTAAATTTACAAATTCATAGCAGTTTAAACTGCACAAAGAAGATATCCCAGACTTTTATCTTCTACAAATCTTTTCAAGTATGTGTGAATCCCACATCAAGACCTTAGCTGAACTCTGTTCACAGGTAAATAGAGCAATTTACCATCTACTGAATAAAATAACGCGGGAGGCCCGAATGAGTAAGTTACCCTAATTTCCTAGTGGGTTCATAAAACTGTTACCCCATTTGTGGGAAAATGCTGTAAGAAAACAATGAAATCTATTACTTTAAAGTCACGAACTCGCGACTCAAGCCACCTGCCTTGTGTGACGACACTTAATATTACATTGTTTAATTTTGAAACGAATAAATTAAATGCCACAACAACAAAATAAATACCCAACAATAATAATTATTCTAAACTATTATTCTCAATGGTAAATGGACCAAGGAAGCGAAAAAAAAACTTTAACTTAAAAATTAACTTAATTGTTATTTTTTGAGATATTTAAATGTTATTTAAATATCTCAAAAAAAAAAACAATTAAGTTGGAAGTTAGAACACTGATGGCTCGAGTTATGTACACAGGAATCTGTTTTTTTAAGAGACAAATGCATCAAGCCGACACCAACTAAAGATCAATGATGCACCCTAAGCTACCTCAATTCTAGAAGACACCTGCATAAAACTACCACCAGTTTGAATAACAATGAAATCCACTCGAAGTCGAGACGTTAACGTCCCGAAGCGGCGACAAACGTCACTCACATACAGTCACAAACTCTCACACCCCACAGTTGCACACTCACACACCTACATTACGGGAGGCGCTCTCAGATATTGAGACGAACATTCCGAGTCTCATATTGACACGAAGTGCACCTTGAACCGATAATAATGTGATCCGCGGAATCGCATTGAATAACGCAAACTTTTATATGACTTTTAAAGGGCGGAGAAGGAGCAGCTTAAAGTTATTTTATTGTAGGGAAAGGTGCAGACGATATTTAAGAAAATGTGTAAAATAGTTTTACAACATTTTATTTTAATTGATATTTTAAAGGTAAAGTCTGTTTGTTTGTAAAGTATGTAAGATAAAATTTCCGGAATGACTTATGCAATTTTAAAAATTCTTTCCTTTCTTTTGGCACAAAGTTTCATTATTTGTGGGTGTTATAAGCTATAATTTATATTTTTATCATGCATATTAGCCGCGATATCACAATTTTTCCTAACGAAATCGTGGGCGAAGTGCTAGTCTATATCTATACTATCTATACATATATACATATTTCTTCTTTACGTGTGTTTGTCACTGAACTCCTCCTAAACGGCTGGACCGATTGTGAACTCGAATGAACTCGAATCAAAAGTTTGGAAAAAAGAGAGAGACGGACGGACGGCGACCAAGTCATAGGTCTCACGTTCGAACCCAAGCCCACTGATTTTACGGAGTCATGTGCGTATTATATATTATCACTTGAAGGCAAAAAACCCTGAACAAACCTGCACGCCTTTTTGTGGGGTTGAGAAATCATCATATAACCCCTCCCACTCTTGTGCAGAGCGGAAGGGAGTGACAGACAACTACTAACTAAAACTACCCATGTTCCTTCTGCCCTTGTTCCGAGGCCACGGTATCTTTTTCGAAAAACACGCAGCCCCAACGGTTGTCGGCCCTTGTGAGCCCCTTCCATGTTGCTGACATGTCTTTGAGGCGCGCGTGGAACACTAACGCGCCGTCGACACGGCCTGTCGTCGTTGTAAGACGGACGGACGGCGAGCTAGCCACACACAAACCACCACCACACCACCACCACCACACAGGCCCGAAACCAGCATGCCTTAAAGATATTTCTTTTTTTATGGTAAGCCAAGTCACGCCCATGGGTGACATAAAAACTCTGGCACCAGCTTTCCCTAACTACACACTAAAGAGGAAAATTCAACTGTTTAAAAAAGACAATTAATTGTTTACTGTTTCCGCCAAATAATGAATTAAACCAAGAAGATAATACAAACAATTATTTCAATTAAAATAATTTACGTGAGAGTCTTATTTGTACACCAAATATTGTTTGAAGCTGCTATTTCAGTAAATAACTACCGTAAGGAAAACCTAAGTAAATCTGTTTAGTTGTTTAAACACTAAAGTAATAAGTAGGTAGGTTGGTTATCTGCGTAACTCAACGCAGTTTGAAGTAACCAAAAGAAGTTTGTCTGCTACATGAGTCTGCTTACAATAATTTACTATCTTTGTGAAATCTTGACTAAGAAATTCTTAAAAGCAGTAATTAAAACACAGAGGGTCTTCATAAATTTACATTATATAACATCACGCATGTAATTCCGAAGGATTAGGCAAAGCCGTAAGTGCGCATTAGTATACTCACATTTTGCGAGTTACCTGACCCGACCTGGGATTCAAACTCTCATGCTCAGCAGTCGAAATTTCGACCACTAGACCAGCGCATGTAAACACGAGAAGAAAATACTTAATGACGATAGACACTGACTATCTACAGTCTCAAATTATAACAATACAGTGAACATCTGAGGAACTAGCACCGCTTAAACAATATACACATTGTTAATACTACTGCAATCGAGTTGTACAGTGTTTAATTGGAAATCCCAGGTTCATACACTAAGTTCTTACATTTGAACTGTAGTAACGAAGTAAGTAACTGCGGTACTCAGAGATATTTAATGGTTACTTAAGCCGTCACTTAGTAAAGATTTGAATATTGAGAACTGTCAAAACATTTACTAAGTGATGGCCTAAATAATCATAAAAGCTCTTACTGCGGTACTCAGAGATATTTAAAGATTACTTAAGCCGTCACTTAGTAAAGATTTGACATACTTCTATACTTATGACAAAACTGTCAAAACCTTTACTAAGTGATGGCCTAAGTAATCATTAAAACTCTCTGAGTGCGGCAGTTAGAGTGCGGCAGTAAGTGCACTTACTATATTTAAGACAAGTATAGCAAGCTACACCTATCTACGTAAAGATTTTTTTTTGAGTAAGGAGTAATTTAACAATAATCTGTTTTGCTTGTTATGAAGATAATGGGTTAAAAGGAGAAGCTGTGATTATTTCTGTGAAAGGATTAAATGACGTATTTAATTCTTCGTCTCGTAAAATATTTGGTTAAACCTACTTTCTACTAATAGTTTATATGAGAAAGATTGTGAGGATGGATGGATGTTTGTTATTCTTTCACGCAAAAGTACGCTTTATAAGGGATTTGGATGAAAATTCGTAAACAGATGTTTATTTGAATTGAATTGGATTGGATGGGATACTTTTTGTCTCGGTAATATGATCCCATAGGACGATTATAGAACTCCATGCGGGTGACTTGATAAATTATGCTTAGCTTAACTTTTATTTTTAATCAGTAATTCTCTTACTTTGTCAAGTCTAGAATTATGAAAAGTAATTTTAATAATACTACAGGTTATTTACTAGCATGATAGTGTATTGGTTTTTCAAATTTGATGTGATTTTAGAGTAAATGAAATAAGATGTAGGTGGCGCTAGTTTCGGAAATTATTATTGTCTGTCACAACAATTTGTCTAGGAGTTTTTGAGAAATACGACAAAATGTAATGTATTATCATAAAATCCTTTATTCTCACAATAAAGTAAAGAAATACGGAAAAAAACGTCTTATCGCCCATCAGCGAAGTGGAAGTTTATCGTAAAATCCCGTGAATTTTTCTGATGTTAATATCAGTAGGTTTGGCAGGTGGGCACATATTGTGTGAATTCGTCGTAAAATTTACGCTCTCTTTGATCTTTCACCTCAAATCGTAAAGGACATGTAAGTAACAAATTTTGCCGCTTCGTCAGTGTTCAAATATCAATTTTTGTATCAAAGCAACTGAAATGTTTCATAACGGAGAATATAATTTGGAGAATTAGAATATCTCTCAAATGTTTTATGTACACAGAATATTTTATTTCAAGCATTTATATTTGAACGTGGCAAATAATGGTTTATTAAAGAGATTGATAACTACGAAAACTGGATTAATAAATTCAATATTTTCTTATAAATTAATATATTTATTTTTCATTTACAGGTTTGAGAACAGGTGGTGATAAAGTAATTACGGTACCTAAAAGAGCACATTCCCTAATGTCATAATTATGTCGTCCCCAAAGTCCACAGAAATCAGTACCATAGTTTTATCCCGAAAAATTCGTTGTACCTACACTTACCGTAATAATCAATTCGACAATGCTCTTACAGGCTTAATGACGCATATTTGCATCACTAAAGTCATTAAACATTATTATGATTGGTCAGCTTAATACCTTTTCGGAATATTGATATCAATCGGAATAAAAGCATTCTCGCCACAGAACAATTTTATAAAAGTGGTTAAAGTATTTTGCGATTCGGTTACGGTTTTATCAAAATAAACTGTTCAGAGACTACTGTTTTCTCCATGACTGTTAGATCAGTCCTGAAATTCTCATGATAAAAATTTATATTGATTTATATGATTGATAAAATTTATATGTCTAATTCTTTATTATGTTGTTGGGTAGCTGTGGGTAGCAATTGGGAATTTAGTTGAGAAAAGCTTAACTTAATCAGCTTGTGTGCCCATGGATTCCACTTGTCCCGTAATTTTTGTGTCTCAAAGTAACGCCAAACTCCATCATCTCCAAAGAAACACAGGTGTAGATATGACATAGTCAGTGTCTTACAAATAATCAACTTTTACACATTCGTTTGGACCATTATAAAGTCTTTCAAACTGTTACTATGGACTTTTAAAGTGTTCCGTACCTACATAAAGTAACATAGCATCATGCATGTTGTCTTTAAAGAAGTAGGCAGTGATGTACCTGTAAGTAGAGTGTCAGTTATGTTTATTTAAGGGGTGAGCTTATCGCCATCAATCGTGCTGGTATACATAGTCTGTCACTGTGAAACTTCAAATGGAAAAATCCAGAAAACAGTTTCCATGTCAAGGATGGAAATGATGTTATACTTACGTGTATCGCGTCTTAAAGTTAACTTAGAAACGACAATAACAGATACTGACTGGAGCAGCGCAGTTTTACTTTTAAATTGTATGTTAATGATCTTTTTCCAAACAAAATATTTAAAAAATGACACCATATATTTTATAAACATTTTGTTTGGGTACAAACAAAATATTTATATCACAATGTTGTGTTATTTAACCTTAAGATTGACTGGTATAAAGGGTGTAAAAGTACCCTTAACGCAAACGAAGGGCACTTGTTCTCCCGCGATGACCTCCGGCCACCGTAGACGCGGGCCTGTGGACGGTGAGTGATGGGCTAACTCGCCGTCCGTCCGTCTCACGACGAAAACAGGCCGTGTCGACGGCGCGTTCGTGTTCCACGCGCGCCTCAAAGAGATGTCAGCAACATGGGAGGGGCCCGAAAGGGCCGACGCCTGTCGGGGCCGCGGGTAGTCCAACGGTTATCGCGGCCTCGACATAGAGGGCGAAGAAGGAACATGGGTGGTTTTTAGTCAGTAGAAGTCTGACACTCCCTTTCGCTCTGCCCAAGAGCGGGAGGGGTTATTCGTTGATTTTACACCCACCAAAAAAAAAAAAAAAAAAAAAAAAAAGGGCACTTGTTCTTCCCTACCACTGCGATCATTTTTTGGTTTTAGACCATACCTGGGAGCCCCCTAGTTCGGAGATATTGGGGGTCAAAGTTCCAAATTTTGCACAGATGTTTTTGTAAATTCTAGATTTTAAGGTTATAACTTAACTTAAATTACCCCCCTGACCCGTTAACTATTCAAAGCATCCACTAGCACAATGTTATAAGAGTGCTACGTTGAGTTTTACCGTTAAATGTGATTTTTGACCCCAAAAAAAAAGTCGTTTCCCAGCAAAAAATTTTGCGTAGGGGTACTTATTTTGATGCACAGAATGCTTGGTTGACGTATGTGTGAAGGGTTAATTAACACCTGTAGAATGATTTGTGGAATTAAGTCCACTTATGTACTTCTATTGTACATGAAGTTTGTATAAATTAAAGGTGCGTTTTTGCTTTAGTAAAGTGTCGAGCGAATAGTCGCAAAACAATTTGAACTAGGTATAATAAACTCAGTTGGTTATGTCATAGGTAGGTATTACGAATGTCATCAGACCAACACCAACTTTTAGGTGTAGAAGCTTGTTAGAACTTTGGCACTAATTAGTTCGCCAAATACAGTCCCAGGAAACCGCGAGTGAATGAGGGAAACAATTTGTATGTGGTAGAGAGTCTAGTAGATAGTTTCATTTTGTATTCAAATTGATATTGAAAAAGCATGAAACTTCAGATATCGTCTAAATACGATTTCAGGGTAGTGTATTTTGGAGCGCGTTAAGGCGCATCGAATAATGACGCGCTTCAAATAATACGAACGCGCATGATCAAAATCAAAATCAAAACTCATTGATTCAAACTAGGCTGATCATCAGCACTTCTCGAATGTCAAAATTTACTTTTACTTATTTACAAGAGACAGTCCCCCAAAACGCCATACACGCGCTTATACCATGCTCGAATGGAGTGAGGAGGCGCAAACGACTAACGCTAATACAAGCTCATAAGCGCGTCATCACTCGCACGAGTCCCTTTTGAAACACAATGCGTGAATATAGGCGCATACACGCACTTCCAAAGATGAGCATATTATTAAACATGTCATGCTGAAACTATGCTAATTTGAAACCTCCGTAATGAAGCTTAGATACCGATTAAATAACCTGTCAAATGCAGCAACCAACTAAACCGCAATATCATTTCGGTTGTAAAAGCGCCGATTACACGGAGTTTCCTGTGTGCTTCAACTAAAAGCTATAATAGTTGGTTTAACAGTTAATAAAAAGTCCCCTGTGGCCACTGCATTGTGCGTGTACCAGATAACAGAATGATAAAATATGCATTAGTAGTTTATCATAGGTATTGAAATACCTCTGGGAGTTCCCACAAGAATTGTGTTTAGTAAAAGTAGGCTAGGCTAGGCTAAGATGTTTAATATAAATTAACTATGTTATTCATAAATCGGCTGTAACTATATTTCTTTTCTAGAATATGGTAGCGCGTAGTAGTGCTCTTCTTTAAGTGATGGGGCACTATGGTTTTCTATTTATGTAATAGTGTATTATTTTTTAAGGAACCAAATCTACATACTTACCTATTAAAAAACAAAATCATCCGCCGCGTCTGTCTGTCTGTTCGCTGTAAACTCAAAAACTATTATATGTATACGATTTTTATGCTGTTTTCACCAATAGATATTGTGGTTCTCGAGGAAGATTTTGGTATTTTTTTTTTTAATTCTGGTTGAATTAAAAAAAAAATACCAAAATCTTCTAAGGGAGTTAAATAGAGGATGAAAGTTTGTTGGGATATTTTTCGACATCCACCCGAGCAAAGCCGCGGGCAAAAACTAGTTAATAAATAAATCAATAGTAAAGTTAAGGATCGATCAAACGAGTAGATATAAATTGAAGATGGGACTTTGGAAATCACAACCACACTTTTAAACAAAATTAGGTTTCAATTAATGTTTTTATGATTTTTGTTCTGAATTTAAATTGAGCAACATTGTAAGCGTCAATTTCTCCTTATATTCTGCACAAGCAGTGCAGGATGTTAATTTATAAGCATATACATAGTTATCTACGCTGTGCTTTCCTCTGCTTACCTCCCTAGCTCCTTGCTGTTTGTTCGGGAAATTGCACAATAATCTTGTGTGGTTTCCTATTCTAAAATGGACCATGACTGTCGTTTGTGAGCATGTGGGTAAGTAAGTAAAATTCCAAGGAATTAGGTAAGGAGTAGATGGATTATCCTTCTATGACTTCACTTCATTATTCAGAGTAGATGATATTTTATATTCCTATCAAGTTTCTAAGTTTTAAGATATGAGTTACCACAGGTTTGCAAAACTCCGGGGCTGCAGGACTGTTTGAAAGAGATACCGCGACACTGGAACACAAAGGGCTAAAAAAGAACATGGGTGGGTTTTAGTCAGTATAAGTCTGACACTCTGCCCGGAGACAAACCTGTGACATACCTTATCTGAAGTTTAGAACTATATATTACTAAGATACATTACATAATATAGACATCATTTCTGAGATTCAATTGTTAAAACCAAAAAAACACACATTCCAAGTTACAAAGAATCTTGAATAAATAACTTATGAAACGATCATACTTTCGTAAGGGTTGTATTCGAGCTACATTGCGTCCGCAACGAACGAATTTGATCCCGGGGCCCATCGAAAAAACGTGTAGTCAGTCACGCGTAACAGATTGACAACTGACGAGAATACCGGCACAAGCGAGGGACACATCGACGGGAACTCCCAGAAATTCCGATTATGTAGAACAAGGGAAATGAACTTCCCTGAAACATTTTCGGACTGAAATGCTAGTTGCTGGGATAGCTCAAAGGTAAAGTGGGCATTTATATGAAAAACTTCTTTTATGGTACTGGAATTTCCTGCTCTGAAAATTCATAAAAGGTGAGGAGGATAAAAGACAATGACCAAAACTGGTACCTACCCAGAATTCTCATGTTTCAAGATCAAAATGTTATAGTAATTATTTTCATAATTCTTTACGACTTTATGAGGCTGGGACTTGATTTTTGAGTGGGGAATTTAATTTAAAGTATAAAAGTATGAATATTGCTTTACTCCCTAAACATGGCGTTCACACTAAGTTAAAAAGTCGTTCTGTTAGATCTGTCAGTTGATTTTGACAGTTCGGCTGACTTCACATCGTAGAAGTTTCCCTACAATACCTATTTGCCTGGTTTTGAGGTTATTTTCAAAATTACTTTTTTTATAAATTTACTCCGAAACTCGAATTAAAAGAGCTTTTGTAGGAGTTTATATGATAAATGTAGATAATGAAAAAACAAAGTTTGATGTTGATGCAGTTTGGTACGGGATTTTATTTAAATCATGAACATGATCTTTTACCTTCGTCTTCTTTAACTAATTTTCAGCAATATAGGTACTATTTAATAGTTTGTCTAGTAACAAAGGTAAAACAATAAAAATATCACACTTCTTTATGTATGTGAATATAAACTCATACCCAAGCACAGTAATTATGTTTCATAGTTCAACAAGGTTCACTTATACTTAAATCACAACATTGAAACGCAAAAGGAAAATGTACTAACGATATTTACATCACCATCGCAAAATTAAATCGTATCAAAGAAGTGCTCACTTTTCTGCAGCGTCGGTTGTAAAAAGAAATAATAAAAATCCCTTCAGTCTGTAAAACAAATTTATTTTGATGTTCTTTGAATCCGTTTCGAATATTTAACGAAACACGGAGAGCGAGCGACAGATGTCTAAATATATTATTATGTCTTGCTGTTGTGACGATAGCAATAAGCCCTGTGACAATGCTTTTGAAGACAAAGGTAGGGTATAAAGCTTGCTATCTATTATATAATTGTGTTACACGTGTTTAAGTACTCGTTTACTAATTAAAAGTTGAAAATGTCAAGAAATTAGTCCGTCAGATAGATTCCCAAAATATGTATATTTGACGCGTATTTTTTCTTTTTCACTTAAGCAAACAATGAAGACGATACAGTACTTTGAAAACTCGTATGACGTCATATTCTAAGACATTAGTATGACATTGTTTAGCGGTTAGTGACGTCACAAACCCCCACTCAAATCTTTGACGCGTTTTATCTTCGTCAATTTTTTTGATTTGGTAAAACAAAAAATACGTATCCAATATATCTCGATAATCTAACAGACGGACTACTTAGAATCATATTATTTTAAGTCAGTAAGCATCTCTATTAGCTGTAGTTCCATTAGAACATAAATGGTATCGTCATTCTCTTTACCCTTATCCCAAATTATTTGGGGTCAGCGCGACATCTTTTTCTCTTCCATACTTCTTTAGAATACTCTCCAGACAACTCTTCACTTGTCTTAACATCATTCATGGTCTTTCTCTAACTATTAAATCCATACATTGTATTACTAATTATTTTATTCTTTTTTCTAAAACCTTATCATTCCTTGAAGTAGAAAAACCACTGTAGCAAAACGAAGCGTCACATTCTCACAGATTGTTTTTCAATAAACTTTAGCTAAGCTTATGTAAACATTTCTGACTCTTCCGTCATCGCCGATTAAATATTAAATGTTCTAAGCCTCAATGCTCCATAAATATTAAAGATCGTATTGGTTTGAAGACTCATCCTTCAGTTCAATAGACAGACAGATAGCCACTGCAAACAGTCCAATAACTAAACCAGTGATTCCGAACGGAGCGATCTCAATAAAACGTGACTTGACCGTTCAGAAATCCAATTTGAATTTGACAATTGATGCATAAGCCTTTGATTGCCCGTGGAGAAACTTTAAATTCAGACTTGCGATGGAAATTATAGAGTATAGATTATTTTTTAGCAATGTGAGGAGCCGTTGATATTTATGATTTTATGCTAGGGTGAATATCATCAGGTCGGTGAATATCATCGAACTTCAGTAGCCTTTAAATAAAACCCTTTTCTAGAGTTTTTGGTAACATCAAGTGCATTTGTAGTTACCTACCTTATTTCTTCATTAGTTGTGGGTTGAAAGAATTTATTCCACAGATTTAGATATAGACAGCACTGGGCATCGGAATGACTCGTGAAATATGCTTAACATTTGAAGGAATACCTACAACAGCGGTGCACATGTATACTACGAATATGAGAGAGGTATTTAGTTTGAAATGAAGATATTTATTCACGTATTCCCGTCTCCGAACGACTAAAGCCCGTACAATAAACAGAATTCAACGAAAACAAAGGAATAATGAAATTCGTTGTCTATTTTAAACAATTTGAAAAGTCATCTCTTTTAGTTTTAAAACAACGGCCCAGTTTCTGAATAAAAATTTAAATGCCTTTCTCACCGATGTGCCTGAAAATAGTTGCCAGAAATACGACAAATCAATATCGGCTGCTGAGCCAGGCCCACTAAGTTATTTAAAATGCAGTTGACACTTCATTCAGGTGGAAATGCAATATTCGCCTTGCCCATGCGGAAACATGGTTATTTTCAATCGCGTTTTTGTCGAAATATTCGGTACATTGATTTCGGTGGCTTTTGAATAATTTCGGACGTCTATTAAATTATAAAATTTGGTTGCATTTTCAACTTTTTCGAGATGAAATCTTTTTTATGGTTTTTATTTTTGTATCACTGAGGCGGCGTTGCTGACAGTTAAAATATCAGCTCAGATTTGCGATTGAGAGAAAATAAGGGAAGTAGATATATTATATAATTAGGGGTTGGATGTATTCTAGCAAGATACGAGAATGAATGCCATTCCAAGGTGGAATTAATCAGATTTTTGATCAGTTATAATAAAGCAGGTAAGACCTATTTAAGACCTGGCAAGTAAGACCCAAAAAACAAGAGGATTATTAAACTACGCAGTGGTTCAAACGAGACTGCCGAGTGAGATGATAATAATAATGATGATGAACAATTTGATCAATTTATTAAAAAAAAAACATAAAAGCGGTATTCCTGTACTACTATTTAATTTGTTAGTTACCACATCAAGCAGCAAATTAAACTTTAAAAATATTTGGAATTTTGGATACATATTCTTAATTACTTTCATTTAATTATTGCTAGTAATTAAACCATAAGCGACTTAAAAATATTATGATATTTGCAAGTCATTGATGGTTAAGTTATGAGCCAATTATGGGATTCTAATTTATTTAATGTTTTGGAAATATTTAAATGAACTCGCAAAATTAATAATTAAACGCAAATTGTTGACGTGGCTCACAAGGCTGCCATACTTAAATGGGACTGGGCAGGACATGTCTGCTGTGGGCCCGTAAAGCTCAAGATTGGTGCCCTAAACAGTGAGGCGAGGTCGTGGCAGACCACGAAGGAGATGGCGGGACGAACTGGATGTCTTCCTTGAGAATTGGAGAGACATTGCACTGAATCGTGACCGTTGGAAGGAATGGAGGGAGGCCTTTGCTCGGCAGTGGGACAACACAGGCTAGCTATAATATAATAAAGAACTGATTGACTGACGAATTACATTGATCATATATTTTCCAATACGATGATTAGCATTTGTTTAGATTTTTTTTCAAAGTAAAGTCAAGAGTTGTATGAGACGCCCGACGCGCGACGGTTAGAGGGACCAAAAACACATAACCCTCCTTATGGGCTTCGCCGCAGTCGGGTAAAAAGGTGGCTGTGGCAGAAAGTTTGGGATGGGGCGCTTGAGAGACTAACAAAAAATAAATAAAAATCTTCAAAAAAGTCAGTCAATAACATCCCCTAGACCGCAAGAGGGTAAGTTAATTGAAGATCACTTGTTTTATAAAAGTTATTTCCAATTCACCGTAATTTGGGAATTCAGGACAATACTCGTACCTTTACAGTAAAATAAAATAAAAATGCAGATTTACTCTTCGCAAATTATATTGCAATCCTTTTTTAATAATATTATACCCATTAGTGGTAAATAAATAAATAAAGTTCCACCCATAATTTTCATTTCTAAAAAACTTATACATCATAAACGACCATTTAAACCAACAACACCAACACAAAGACAGCCGTTCTTAAATCAAATCTCTATCTCACACCGTAATGGCATGTTTCCCCCTCGACGTAAACTCTTGTCAACACACGGAACCGGATGCCAGCGGTTGTTCCTCTGAGCCTTACAAATGATAGCTTTCCTTCACACAGGTCATAGGTGGTCTGTACAAATTCCGCGCAAATTTTGTGACGTTCGTTGTGTTTTCGTTTTTGAAGGACGGTTTAAACGTTGGTGTTAGTGCTTGGTTGTGACAAAAGGTGTTTTGTGTTGGATGTATACAGGGTGTAAATTAACCCATCACACATACGTCAACCAAGCATTCTGTACATCAAACTAAGTACCCCTACGCAAAAGTTTTTTTATTTGGGGTCATAAATCTAATTTTACGGTAAAACTTAATGTAGCACTCTTAAAACATTGTGGTAGTTGATACTTTGAATAGTAAAAGGGCCATGGAGGTAATTTAATAAAGTTATAACCTGAAAAACTAATATTTACAAAAACAGCTGTGCAAAATTTGGAACTTTGACCCCCAATATCTCCGTAACTAGGGGGTTCCCAGGTATGGTCTAGAACACAAAAATGATCGCAGTGGTGGGGAGAACAAGTGCCTTTCGTTTGCGTTAAGGGTACTTTTACACCCTTTATAGAGTGACTTTTGCTAACAGTTTTTTATGGTTAATAAGGTAACTTTTCTTTTTTGGAGGTTTTCACGATAAGTATACACAAACTTATTTTAAATTTATTTCTAGTGTTTTCCTCGATAGGTTACAAAAAACGTAGGTTAAAAAAATCAAGAGTAATTTAGGTAATTAAATTCGGAAGATCTTTAAAATGAGCACTCTCTGAACGCCCAAGTTTACAAGAGGCAGTCCCCCATAGCCCGCTAGTATTTTAGCTGGTAAACACAAAAGCGCGGAATAAACTGCAGAAGAAGAAACAAATTCTAAACAATATTGATATTTATTTACGAACATCGTTCACAAAGCTTGTTGCAGTGACAATTATTCACTTTTATTTTCTTTTAACAACATAAATATTTATAAATGGTTCTTAACACCTTTTTTTTTTTTGGCTGGTGGAAAATCATCAAATAAGGGGTCCCGCTCTGGGCCGCGGGTAGTCCACCGGTTATTGCGGCCTCGACACAGAGGGTGAAGAAGGAACATGGGTGGTTTTTAGTCAGTAGAAGTCTGACACTCCCTTTCGCTTTTGATTATACACCCACCAAAAAAAAAAAAAAAGGCGTCCCGCTCTTGGGCAGAGCGAAAGGGAGTGTCAGACTTCTACTGACTAAAAACCACTCATGTTCCTTCTTAGCCCTCTATGTCGAGGCCGCGATAACTAGTGTACAAACATGGCCATGGAGTAGATGTTATTTCTCCAGTAAAAGCAACTAAAGAAAAAATCTTGCTTGCATTTTGAATAGAAAAAATCTTGCTTGCTATTTCAATAGAAAAATACTAATAGGTTCGCTTCACACAAAGGTGACCTATTTTTCATTGTGCATATTGAGATGTGGGAAAAATTTTATTCAGGGAAATTGTTCATTTAAAATGCTAACACTTTGTTGTTTGGAATTTTGTGCTGTTGTATGCAAAATTACGATTTTTCTATTTTGAAACTGTCAATTTACTTTTTGTAGATTATATAGAAAATGAAGGGAGCTGTTGGTCAAAACCAATGACCAGTTAACATTAATTGCTGCGGGTTGCTCGAAAGACATACCGCGGCCTCGACACAAAGGGCTAAGAAGGAACGGGTGGTTTTTAGTCAGTTCATGGTTAACATTAACCATGGATCGGAAAAACTGGAAATAATGATAACGCAGGTTTTTAGGACTTGTCGGTTTCCTCACGATGGTTTCACAGTGATTTTTAGTTTTTATTTATTTATTTAAACTTCTTGTATAATAGTGGTACATAAACGGAGTTAATGCCATAAGGCATGTCTCTACCAGTCAACCTTTGAGACAAAAAAAAATAGATTTTTTCCTAGAAATGCTTTCATGTTATTAAAGTCCTTTTTTCTACATTACAATTAAAGCAGTTGCCGGAATTGACAGTTAACATTTCCTCACTACCGTTTGGTTATTTACTCCTTATCCAGGAAAAATATTGAATCAACCCTCTGTAGTCTATTGTTCTGACTGTCCAGCTACCAATTAAAACAGTAGCTGTTAAATGAAAAATCTGCTAATTAATCATAATATAATATCAGGCCTGTAATCCCTGTAGGCAGAGCTGTACCTAATGGAACACCCACATGCAGCCAGTTATTTTAACCTCCTATGTAATAAATAAGGTTACTAAACGGAGCACAAACCCAGACTGCGATAATACTGAAAAATCCCTGATTAAAAAACCCAATTACAATTTTATGGTTTTAAGAATCGGAAACAGGAGGAACCCGTGATTGGCAGTCGCGCTTGCAAACGCTAGACCAACAGGCAATTATTTTTTTTTGATGATAAGATTGACAACAAAAAGATAATTAAAGGAGTTGACAAGCATTTTTTTTCAACAACCATGGAGATTTTACGTCAGTAGGAACCACATTTGAAATACTAAAACCGTGCTCTCGGTGTATTGCAAGCAAACTTATAAATATTTGTTCTTTATGTCTCAGGCGCCACATAAAGACTCGGGCCACATAGATGCACAGCGGGACGTTGTTTGCCACCCCTGCATTTTATACCATGCGTTTGTGAAGTAAGTATTCTTTTTCTTTTTGAGTCTAATGATTTTCTACAAAAATAACACCCTGCCTGTAATCCCTGAACGGTTAGACTGATGTGATGTGACCTTTTTTTTTGGGTGGGAAATCATCAAATAACCCCTCCCGCTCTTGGGCAGAGCGAAAGGGAGTGTCAGACTTCTACTGACTAAAAACCACAAATGTTCCTTCTTAGCCTTTATGTCGAGGCCACGGTATCTCTTAAAACATCCCACAACCCCAACGGGCGTTGGCCTTTGCCCCTTCCAAGTTGCTGACATCTCTTTGAGGTGCGCGTGGAACACGAACGCGCTGTCGACACGGCCTGTCGTCGTCATAAGACGGACGGACGGCGAGCTAGCCATTACTCACCGTCCACAGGCCCACAGATGTGTACCTTACAATACACCATTTTGGCAGATATTTTTAAGTCCCATGTAACAGGGGACGTGCCTATTGCCAACATTCGGGTACAAATACGGACTCCGTGCTACAAAAAACTTGTGATTTAAAACCGAAACACACTTGGCCCGAACTGAAAATTATCTGAGCAGTCGCGCTTAACTTACTAGACCCACGAAACACTCTCTACATCCAGTATGTTAGGTAAAACAAGGGACATTTTGAAACCCACAATAGGGCATGCTTACCTACATGATACTAATAAAAATATAAACAAAAAAAAAATTGTTATAACAGACAGCACTATACCAAATATTTCGAAAAAGTCTCCCAACCATTGCGCTTAAACCAGAACATGTGCGCGGGTGTGACTTTTAGGTATAATCAATTTTCCTTTCATATTTTAAAACTGGCATAGGACAATCACGAAAAAAAACGTCTAATAAAGTGAGACCTGGAGGCCATGGCACAATTACGTCACAAATAAAGGTTATAGTTTTCTTACATATTTGGAACACGAATCGAATACTGAATAATTCCCTCGTGTAACCTATCATACTGTATATGAAGGTATGTGTTATTCTTATCACAATTGTCCAACTATCTCATAAGGTTCTTCAACATGTATAATGAATGTTAACGGCCACTCATACAAATGTATCACTATTTCAGTCCGTGGAGAGATACTTACCTACTTAATTTATTCTCTCAGTTCCCGTAATGCGAGTTTGTCACGCGCCGTTTTATGACCCAAGTATCTTCTATGACATCTTGGTTTAGTACCTACTAAAAGGTCTCGGAGGCCTTGAGCACTAATGGGTGTATGGAAGGTGTAAAAAATACATAATCGCGGATGATGTGGTCTGAGTTCGGATGCAAAAAGTTGATGCAATGCGAATTAGCTACCTTTATGGATTCATACATGCACGCTTTTAGAGTAGCAGCCGTTTTATTAAAGTTTTTCAATGTTATTAATTATTGTTTTTTTTTTTCTTTCTGTAATCACATTTTGCTAATTAAGTACTATTCTAATTATTTTTTTTACGTAAGCAAACATTGTAAATGTTTCTTTGTGTAGTGTCCGGGTCACGAAAATACAGGCTTTGTCTAGTTTAGGACCCGCTGTTGAAATCTGTCAGTATTCTATTGTTGTCTAAAAATGAATTTGAATAATCCCATCTGGTCGGAGTATCTTCCATTTTCAATCGGGGATGAGGAACTTTCCACTTTATTAGTCATACCGCTTTTTTTGTAGCGTGAAATCGGTTGGAGTGTCAGACTAAAAACCAGCCATGTCTCTTCTTATCCCTTTGTGTCCGCGGTTTATCCCTCGAACAACCCTCAGCTGTTGCTGACATCTCTTTGAGGCGCGCGTGGAACACGATCGCGCCGTCGACACGGCCTGTCATCGTCATAAGATGGTCGGACGGTGAGCTAGCCCATTAGTCACCATCCACGGACCCGCGATTCTTCATACCCCTAAACGCAAATTGCAAAATACCGCATCATTTTGTAATACTCCATAACTATTTCCTCACACAAACGGTGCTGTCACCACTCGCTTCAATTACAGAATCGACTGTTTACTCGAATATGAAACCTATGCAATGCAATAACCGTACCCCTAATATTTATATTAAACAGCTGCTCTACAGTCAAAAGCATTCCGTCTTGCGACAGTCGCTCCACGGATTATGACATACGTTTGAACAACTGGAATACACAAATACATGATATAATCCAATTACAATAGCAGGCGATGTTATACGCTAGTAATCAAATTAGTGACATACACATGTTTATACGGTAAATCTACACTTCAGTACTGGGAGTTCATGTTTTCTCTGATGGACGTCATTTGAAATTAAATTATCTAGGTATGTTTGAATCTAAATCCTAGAGTACCGCGTCCAAAAACAATATTTCAATGTAAATGATATTTAATTATGTATCAGGATAATATCGTGAGTAAGGTTTTCGATATGAATGTGGATGGGTTATCGTGGTATGGACATATTGTGATGCGGAGGAATAAGGAAAATGTCTTTAATATGAATGTGGGTATAAGAGTAGAGGAAGACCAAAGTAATAATGGATGGACTGTGTTAAGAATGATATTGTAAGAAAGGAGATGTCTCCTGAGATGATGAGAAACATAGAAGTATGGAAGAATAAGACAAAGAATAAGACCCCAAATAAATTGGGATAAGAGCAAGAAAATGATGATGATTAAAATTAGGTATCAAAAAACTTCAATTTAATGCTATTCAAGACATTCTTCCGCCGTTGGGGCAGAACATTTCTGGAGTGGCGACCGCGAGCTGGAAGACGTTGCGATGGAAGGCCTCGCACTAGGTGGACCGATGTCCTGGTGAAGGTTGCGGGGATCCGCTGGATGCGAGACGCAAGGGACCGGTCAATGTGGCAACACCTGGGGGAGGCCTATGTCCAGCAGTAGACGTCGTTTGGCTGATGATGAACACATTCTTCTGTGTTTTATTTAGTTTAAAAGTCTCCGCCTCAAAAAACCAGCCAATATTACTACACTAGTTTACAAAATAAAATCGGTTTTCATGTGTGTGTTTGTGTGTGTTTTCGTTATTCTTTTAACCTACGCAATGGTACTGACTATTTACATAAGATCCTTCACGGGGTACTTTTACAAAGTTATTTTGTACTTACTCATTAAAATTATACAATTTTAGGGCTCATTGACTTCTAACTACTTAAGGGCCTGTTTCACCACATACGATTAAGTTCCCGTTAATTTATTTGGCAGATATAATTTCATACTTGGAAGCAGGCGGGGTCTATTTTATTTTCTGTCTGCTTCCAAGTTTTGTTTAATTTAAAATGTGCTTGTTTCTTGCTTTTCTGTTTTTTTTTTAATTCAGCAAGCTCTCACCACTAGGCGAGTCGGTTAATTATGGTGAAATAAGCCCGTCTAACACTTACTTTAATATAACGAATAAAAATTCTCATTGACATCTAAATATTATTTCAATGACAGTGCAACATTAAAACAATATTTATCTTCATCTCAATTACGACCGCAAAGTGGCGACAAGAACTGTTAACCTACTATTTTTTTTAACTCTGTTGATACAGTCGTGATCTGCGGTTTAGGCTAAGGTTGCGGTTTGGGTTAGATACCTAGGTTTTACACTCAGTAATAGTATCAACTGTAGCCCCATATTGATTTCATTGATATAGCCAATGGCATGCATACAAATGATCAGGGTATTATGTTTCTATTGCTGAAAAGAGGGCCTTCTCTCTTTTGAAAAGCCGTGGGTCGTTATACACTATGTGGGCCCATTGCAGGTAGGTAGATGAAACATGTCTTCGACTGTTTAGTTCTAGAACATGCCGAACCTAACAAAGTTATCTGTCACCTTCGTTTTTGGAGTCAGCTTCTTGTCTAACTGGATGCAGCTAAATAGTAAATGAACATAAAAAATTCATAAGTGACAGCTGGAACAACCAGCTTAACATTTTTTCCAATGCACGGAAAAAAGTCGGTTTGTAAAGGGACGTCACCCATCCACGGACCAACCTAGGCGAGCATGGCTTAACCTGAACATCGACCCCAGCGGCTGTTGCTACTCAGCCGCGAGCTCCTCCGCAAGTTATACTTATATGTATGAAGCATACGTTCCTACAGGGCTACAAGGCAAATACTCCAACATAATTACGGAATACCAGCCCACAGGAATCCGTAGCTAATGAATACACAAGTGTATTATCAATATGACGTCACATAAGCCTTATTCACAAGGATTACCTCCTACTGGTTCGGGGAAACCAGTTTGGGAAGACTACATAAGTATAGCACAATCAGTCTTTAATGTTCCCACTGCTGCGACAAAGACGCTCCTCGCTCTTTGATTTTTTGATGGCGTTTATACTGATTTGATATCATGTATAGTCATTACAAAGCCTATATTCCCCGTTTGTATTCAATAATTATCTACACTATCTGCAATGTTACCTGCAACTTCGTATACGCGTAGAAATTTTGATCTAGCTTAGGATGCGCTTTTCGCAATTTACATCTTTTTTTATTTAATAACTTATGTACAGTCGAACAAGTATACAGGTAGCGAACTTTATCATTCTAGGACACTGAAAATATTGATTACAATTTTGTTTTATAAAGTGTTTCGCGACTGATGTCAAACGCTGTATCGCTTAATTTCAGTCTCTAAATGTATCTGTATAATCTTAAACATAAATACAAATTAGCTGGCTGTATACATAATAGCTTGTTCGACTGTACACACTAAATGCAGGAAAAAATTAAAGCAACTTTATCGAGTTATAAAAAAACCGTACTTATGGTAGTCATCACATCGTCGTCATCCTAAAGTCGCTTGATCCAATACTATTAATATAATTTCCACGAGAAGATAAATCGGGATAAAATGTATCCTATGTGTTAATCCAGGTTATAAACTATCTGTGTACCAAATTTTATCCAAATCCGTTTAGTAGTTTTTGCGTGAAAGTGTAACAAACATCCATCCATCCATATACTTACAAACTTACGCGTTTATAAATTAGTATTATTAAATATCCGAACAGATAAACACAAAAACCATTCATACATTGCACTTCGGAATGCGGAGCCGGTATTATCAGTAATCACATGACGTTATATGACATAAGCCCTGTTCACAAGGATTACCTACTGGTCCTAGGAAACCTGTTCGGGAAGACTGCGCTAAGACCTGTCAGGTTGTTGACACTATCGCACTGCTACGTTAGTCGCGAGCGCAGTTATGTACCGTTGGTAGAAACAATCGTTTGAGTTTTTTTTTATATGTTTTTGAGAGTGTGTGTATTTTGGTAAAACATTATTGATTTATTGGTGGTCATTATAATGACTTCCAGAAAATAAAGGTAAGTGATTAATCCTTAGTTCTCTCATCGTTTGATATATCAGTAGGCTACAATCAGATTATTCATTCATTTGTTTTATTTGTGTTTAATTTTTGGGCCATACTCAATGCCATTACATTTTTTTCTTCTAAAACCTATTTGAGAATATTACAAACATTGCTAACGATTAGAACAACGATAAATAAAGATTAGAATTTTAAAATACACTTTTCCACGTCCCGATTCATTCATAATAATATAGTAAAAAGTGACGCAGAAGCTGCGGTCTTGCTTAATAGCATAAAATACCCATAAAACACGGGGCATTGATGATAACAACGAAACTTGCTGAGAGCACTTCATAAGTACTATAACGAAGGAAGTGGGTACTTATCTAGGTACTATCGATGTAAAAATGCGTTCTAAACTTTATGATGTGAAAGTAATAAAATCGATTTTACAACACGCTTTGAACTCAGATGGAATGGAAATTTCTTATTTTACGGCGTGCTTTTCCGTTCTAATGTGTTTCATTTGATAAATAGGTTTGTTTAAGCGTTAACTATTAGCGTTATTCTAATAGATAAATACTTTTAAAATGATAATTAGGTACGAGTTTTTCAATTGGTTCAGATTTAGGACAACGTTTTTATCTCATTTTTCAATCGAGGTGGATATTATTTTCCGCCCCCAATTATTTCACGCTTAGGATGGGTGTTCAGAATCTATAATATCGTATCGCATTATGTTATTAAGTATGCATTTTCCGTAAAGCCGTTAAGGGATTTTATAGATAAAATCTATCATATTTTTCACCCTTGTTTTCTTTTTCGTAATAATTATGTAAGAAAAATGTTTTTCACAGACGCTTTTTTTAAATACAAAATACATCACCAAAATTTAAGTTATATCCGATAATATTTTTCTTATTTGAAATCTTAACTAAATATAACTATCATGCCGCAAGCATATCTGATTGTTAATGAAGTATTTAAAATTATCATTTAACTTTTCATGAAAAAAAATTATTCCAACACTTTTTTTAAATGTTTGCTGTCGCTACCACCGCTTAGTGACACATTGCTTAGTAAAAACTAATCTGTGCTTCCATTGCGGCTTTCGTTTCGCGGTAGTGAGTTTCACTGGCGCACTATACTTGCCATACCGGTGTCATGGGCCCTGACCATCAAGCTTAAGTACCCTTTAAAAGAATACCCTAGAGACTGTTTCCGATTTATGTCGTAATTTTTTCTGTTCTGTGAAGTGTCTGATAAGGTGTTCAAATCCTTTTACCCAACTGCCAAAGATGAGTTATGTTTTAGTCTTTCTTTTAAATTTTTATTATTTTTAAAGAAAGTTTTCTCTCAAATTTACATTGTGCAGATAAAAACGTGTTTTCTTATTGGCACAAGACCATTCCCAAACCACTGCAACGTCCAAAAAAAGCGCCGAGACAATCAAATGGTGCTCGACGAAGTCCCAGAGAAACAATTTTATCAGTCTTAGATCTCGTAACGAAATTAATCAGAAAAGACTAGCGAAGGAGTATGAGGTAGGGCCGCGGGTTGTACACTAGTTATCGCGGCTTCGACATAGAGGGCTAAGAAGGAACATGGGTGGTTTTTAGTCAGTAGAAGTCTGACACTCCCTTTCGCTCTGCCCACGAGCGGGAGGGGTTATTCGATGATATTCCACCCGCCAAAAAAAAAAAAGGAGTATGAGGTAACAGACGTATTACCTCATACTCCTTCGCTAGTCTTTTCTGATTAATTTCGTGATCTTTGTATACTATCTGTGGACCCGATTACTCAACTGAATTACCAGATCAAACTGTCATCAACAAATATTAGAATATCCCTCTCCACTGGTTGAACATTGCGTGGGAATAAAGCATCGGGTACACTTTGTGTTTTTCTTCTGTTCAAAGATCAGAGAGAGAACAAGCAAGCTTATGTCAATAACAAAGGGATGTTGATAATTCCTTTACTTGAAGTTCTGCCGTTATTCTTTGAGCAATTCATTTTATGTCGTCATCACTGTAGCCTGAAGCTAGACATTACCCGTAGTTACTGCGACAGTTTTATTTATTTTATTAGCTGTTGCCCTCGGTTTTACTTGCTTATCAGAAAAACTGTGTCAGGTAGGAGGATTAAAAGTGTTTTATTTTTTTATGTAATAATAATAATAATTCTTTATTCAAAAACACAGAAGGTAAATACAATAAAAATCTAAAACTAAAAATGTAGATCTAATAATGTTACATGCCTGTACTAGGATAATCCTGTGTCACAGGCTGCAGGAGCTCTAACAATGCTATAATATGTAGGACAGTATTTTTCCTGTTTAATCTTTAACATTACTTAATGACACAATTATTTTAATTTACTATTTTAATTTTTTTTTCATTTACTTTTATTTTTTACTTTTTTATGTAGGTCTGGAGCTATCGTTGTGCTGGTGTTTTGATTGAAATCCGTTTAATTGTTAGTGAGTTATCGTATATTACATCACTAGAATATATGCTAGTAACATAAAAAAAAATAGTTTAAAGGATTTACACTATTTGCGCAGTCTTTTTCTGACATCCAATGTACCTGTGTGAAATTAAAGGTAGGTACTTTGTGTCATTGAACTTATTACATTTTTTGTTTAAGTATATTATTTTATTTACGCCATATGCTAAGGTTTACACCGCCCCGCGTAGATGGTATGATGTATTGTGTACTTACGACAGGTTACTGAAAAAGATCAAAGTTGTGTGTTTCCTTTCGTAAAGTAAATGGCAAATATAAATAAGTTCAAGTTCTTGGTACTTATTATCTACATTTTTTTCTCTTCATGCGTTATCACTATTTCCTAAAACATATTTTTCGTTTTATTCCAAACATTTAATGTCTTTAAATGACTCACAGGTTTGTCAAGGAGAACAAAATTAAAGTGACATCGTCTCAAAGAGCCTTTGAAGGCCATTATTTTGGACAGGGTATTATTTTACTTAAAAGTTAAGGTAGCAACTGTAATTATGTAATATAAAATATGTCACAATAAATTATTATTTACAGTGTAAAATTGTACGAAAGTAAGCAATGCTTTGATAGAATTAGTGTTTCATTTCTTACGGTAACAGTATTTTGTATGCATGAGTTAGGGCGTTCCCTTTTAAGGGGACGTTAAGCTTTATGTCCTTTAAGTTTTTAAAGGTAAGCAATTAAAATGGTATTTATATTGAGTAGCTGTAGAAACTACAACAATTGTGTGATGGTTGATACGGATAACATCGTAATTTAAATATCTGAATCGAAAATCAATATCAGACCCAATTTAATTGTTTATTTTAGTTTAAAAGACAATAATATTTTGGTTTCTCTACAGAGTATAACATCACGCCTATATTCCCCAAAGGGTAAGGCAGAGAAAGAGAGCCAACTAAGAAATTCCTAACTGCCCTGATCCCCCGATTCAAATTTTTTATTTAATTAGTATTTATTTATGTACAAAGATAAACGTGTTTTGGCTACAGAAATAATTATGAAAATAATTCTTTAAACCCCAATAAACACATCACTAAAACTAATCCACTAACTGCTCAAAGCCTCAAAGTAGCCGATAACGTAAATACCATTACAGTGTTACTTATACATCACTGCTTTCATCTCGAAACATTTCCACGTTCGACCAAGAAAAACCTATGTCATGAGGTTGTAATTTTTCTCCCAACCACCAATAGATTGTATCGAAGTACCTTTGTCCCGTAAAAATGGCGGCCACAGCTACCTTTTGAATAACCCACAGTCTCGTGTAATGGAATATAAATATGAATAGAGCGGCACTTTCTAGCCATGTAGGTCGCCTACAATAACTCTTGGGTCCCTACTGTGACATACGTCTCCATTTTTGCACCCCAAGCGTATATAATTTAGCCTTTAAAGAGCCGAAAAGGGGAAAGTTGGCGATGTATTTATTTTATTTTCAGAAATAAATTACTTTGTTGACGTTTGTAGTGCGTTTTTGTTGATTTTCAGTGCAGTTTTATTTTATTTTCTAAGGTTTGAATGGTTTATGTTTGACGCTTTATCAACCGATATGTTTTTGGCAGGCTCAATTTTTTCCGGTTTTTCCGGCAGTGTCTAAGAATGGTTTTGAAGACAATTTCCGGTGGTTTCTTATATGAGTTGACGTTACTTGGAAGTTATAGAATGTTCGAAAAAAAGGTTCTTACTTTCTTTAGTTCCCATCGAAAAAAGAGATGAATTTCCTAACGAATATTCTTATTTCTATGTTTTTTTTATATAAAGGATACTATTAGTCTAGGATTTTGTATCTTTTAGACAATAACTTTTGAAATAAAAAGACTCACTGCCTACCCTTTTCTTAACTATGTTGAGGTAGTCTCCTAGTCTATGAAATAATTTTAAAAAAGAATCATAACAAACCAAAAGATAAACAAATCCGCAAAAAGTAATTGAATCAAAGAGTCATCAATTTTCATTAAGGTCCATTACAATAATGACGTTGTGGCGGAATGATAATTCAATGGAATAACTTTTATCTCAATAAAATTATCTACCCTTGATAATACAATCACACTCATCACACTAATATTATAAAAGCGAAAGTTTGTGAGTGTGATGTTTGTTACTTCTTCACGTAAAAACTACTGCACGGATTTGGATGAAATTTAGTAGACAGATAGTTTATAACCTGGAATAACAAATAGGACAGTTTTATCCCGATTTTATATTCCCGTGGGTTGGAGCGGGTGAAGCCGCTGGCAACAGCTAGTCAGAAATATGCATGAGAAACCAAATGTTTTAAACCGTCTTTAATCTGTTACTGTAAAATAATATACCTTATTTCGTAACTCAGACCAATGTGTTTCGATGACTTGCAGAAGCTAGTGTTTATTTTACTGGAATTTTATGAACTTTGACAAATATTTATAAATTTTTAAATTGTTTCTTTTTATGTTCAATTAAAATTTTATCTATAAATAAACTACACTACTCATTGTTTCCCAGGCATCCGGAAATTTTTGCTACAACGGAATTATAACAAAGACTTACTTATCATCAAAATAAGTATGAAATCGGAAACTCATAAGAACTTACAGGAGTAGACAGTACGGTGTCCACTGACCCGCCTAAATACCAATATGGAAGAGATCAGTTTACGTACATAATATACATGCATGAGCCACGAGAGCCACACAGGCCACCTGAGCCATCTAAACCATGAGCCATGCAACCACATGGGACTCGTGGCTCTTCGTCTAATAAGACACCTCTTCCGCAATCTAATATCTTAGCCACAAACGTACGCGGATTGGATGACAAATAACATCTTGGTTTCTGAGTAAAATACCCCAAAGTCACTTGTAAGTACTGGGTACAATAATACCCTTACTCAAAGTTACTTGTACTGGGTACAATAATACCCTTACACAAAGAAAATTAGAATCGAGCCAAAGTGAACAAAACTTTTCCTTATTAAAATCGTCGGCGAACAATCCCAATGGGAATTGAACCAAAACATTGTTTAAACGTTATTTATTACCTTTTAATTAATAGTTTCAAAGACTAGTTTGTACCCAAATTAGAGGAAAGTTCCCAACTTCCGCAATAATCTTATCCCTTTCCCGCGCTTTTATGGAATTTATAGCGGATTGTTTAGGTTGTAAATTGAAAAATTAAGTTGTATGTGGAATACTTATTGGAACTCAAAAGTTACTCCATAATTTAGAATATAAGCAAAGGTAAAAAAGTCAACGAAGTTATACCAGACATTAATCAATAAACATAATTACTTCACCGTTTCACGAGAGTTCAGAATAATATGAAAACTTCAGGAACGATTTGGTTCGAAAAATGTTATTAAAGAAGACGTGAAAAATATTGAGTCAACGAAAGACGGAAATAGTTAACATTATAGTATATAAATCCAGTTAGCAATTAGAAGATCTTTAAAATACCAACACAAAATTAAAGACCCACTTTGAAACAAAGAATTCCAGACAGGTGAAGATTTATATTAAATTTTAATTACTTACACAGATTGTCCGCCGCGAGACAAATAGAACGATGACTAAATAATTAAAGTCACTACCCTCTGTTTGTTTTGCAATCACGCTGTGTCAAGATTAAAGCTATCCAAGAAAGATCTCCTCAAGGGCTCTTAAAAAAACCAGAAGGATTTTAAAAAGCAGACGCAGCAGGTACTCACCTAGTGCTTGACAGATGCAAATGAGACCGGGCGGTGAGGGGCCGACCGCTTTTCTAAACGGACGCTTTTCCGTTACCACAATGACCACAATCCAAACAATCCTTTTTTTGCACCGACTTACAAAACTCTACAGTGCCGACTAACCACGTGTAAAGTCTTAAATATAACGGTCTTTAATTCACTATACGAAAAGTCCAAAACAAAACTTAATAATTAAAAGAAACTTTACTGACCGTAGGCCGGAGAGCTGGCGATGGGACCGTGGAGGGTAATTCACGAAATAAGGGATATGTTGTTGATAAATTGCGCTCGATTTAGTACCGGTAGATTTCGGAGAGATCGTACGTCGCGGGTAGGAGAGGATCGGACACACGATCGGGGAGACCGAAACGATGTGAGTGACGCCGGGCCGGTGCGGGTGCCTCCCGCCGCCGGGCCGCGTCCGCGAGCAAGAGGGATGCAGCGAGCGAACCCCCCAACTCGCGAATATCGCCACTCGGATCACCTCGCCAGAGTCTCAAGTGCTCTCCGCCGCCGGCAACGCTCTCTCCTAGAGGGAGGGCTCCCGCCGTCCCAGAATCAAAACGCCACAAGCAACAAATTTGCACACACTCCCGTTTGAAGCTTAAAGCGGTTGTTTTAAAATAGAATTTGATAACTAGGTCACGAGATGAACACCTGACGTTCGGCGTCATATCGAAAAACGTATGCCCCTGTTGGCTAGGTGTAGCAAATACCATAACGAATACTTTGGCTGAACACGCGCCATATTATGCAACGTTACGTCTTGTATCCTACAGCCGAGCTTTGACTCAGTTCAGATGCTTTGTAGGATATGGGGGAAGTTGTGCATTGTTTTAGAAAATTTTGCAAAGTTTTTCTAGTAGCAATTGAAGTGATCTCTTAGCTTAATAATAACTGGTGGTTGCCTAGATTGGTATTATGATAGGTGATCCCCCATTACATACACGAAATACACGTTCAGCCGTTGGTCCTGGCTTCTGTTTCTTTGGCATCCATTACAGTTAGTCAGCCCTAAAAGTGACAACCAGTGTTACCAATAGGGTGTTTGACCAAAAAAATCTAATTGGTCCATCAGATAGATTTCCAAAAAGTAATGGACACGTATTTTTTCTTTTTTCACGTAAACAAAAGATGAAGACGATAAAAAGTCGTGTGAAGTCGTGTGACGTCACAAGGATAGTACGTTTTCACCCACAAAGTGACGTCCAAAGCTCACTCATGATCTTTGACACGTTCTATTTTCGACAATTTTTATTCAAAAAACACGTAAGTATCCAATATTTTTCGATAATCTAACAGACGGACTAATTAGATTTCTTTGTTGAAATAGCCTATTGCAATTGCAGGGGTGAGATATGAAGTCGCTCTAGTTATCGTACTAGTATTCCACGGTATCCGTTAAGACTAAAAACCGACCCCAACATAGTTGGAAAAATGATAGGCAGAAGAATTGAAGTTATATCCATGATCAGCCATGATATAAGATACGCAACCTGGGGGTCTAAAATGGCCACTTTAGCAGATCATAATATAAATGTAATGTAAAATGGACCTTGCATAATAGTAATTTTAACGCATTTCATATTATTTTCCTATTATGATCATAATAGGACAATTATTTTGAAATGCGTTAAAATTCGTAAAATGGTCACAGACGCAGTTATGATTCTAAAAGGTCCATTTTACGCTTTTTAACGCAATTCATACCATGATCTGCTAAAGTGGCCATTTTAGACCCCCTGGACTTTTCTGTTAAGATGATTGTATTATGATAAAACGCGGTCCCGGAATTCCTTTCCTATGTTCCTATGTGGGGTGCGTTCTCAAAGAACAGAACAGCTATCCATCAATCAATTAGGAAAGGTTAACTCCTGTTATTTATTGAACATAAACTTCTAATGTTTTGCTTTTGTTTCTTGCCGAGTTTCCGTGGAAAGGAAAGTTTTTCTTCAAATGATATTGTAGTGATATTTTTAGTTTGTCACATTGGGTCAGTCACATTTGGAGAACATGAAAAATTCAAGTAATCTTTGCAAGTTGTTGGAAAAGTGGTTTATTATTTGTGGAAAGTACCTGACATAAATTTATTATTTTAATAAGTTTGTAGTGTGATAGTGTGTGTAGTAAAGTTTGCTGTCTTCTAAGCGTCATTCTATTATACATTTATAAGGAAAAGTAGTTTCATGACAACAAAACTACTTTTCTTTCTCGCTTTTATTTCTAAATGGAACACTTTTTTTTATTTTTAAACGGTAGCATGTAAGCACTTAAAAACATCATATTTTATTCACATCACAGCACAAGTGTACAAACACACAAACTCAGGTAATACAAGCTACTCGTATAACGCTACTTCAGCCGGAAATCATTTTATTTCCGAGCGCACGGAAATAATTTTATGCGCGATCTGTACGGGATTAGGTTTTAAACTGAAAAATGTTGCTGTTCGATTGTTATCGTTTCTCACTGCCAATTTCTTTGTATTTTGATGAAATTGATGTTATTTGTAGTTAATAAATTCATATAAATAAATCGCAGGTTTACGTGAAGTTGGCGACATCAACACTTCCACACTAATTTATTAAAAAGAGGAAAGATTTTGAATAAATTAAAAAAAACTACTGAACCGAATTCAAAAATTCTTTTACCGATAGAAAGCTACACCTTTACCGAGTACCTAACATAGGCTACATTATATTTTCAAAATACACGCAGACGAAGTCGCGGGCGACGTTAGTTTTTTATTATATAATAGAAATTCCCTTCTCAAGTTGCCCTAACAACTTACCAGAACCCAATGCGATGCTGCGTTATTTTATGGGCATAACAGGCCATTTTTCGTGACACCGCGTGATGTGACAATTAACGTGTTGACAAATTGGAGTGAATAGCAATGTAACACTAAAATACCTAGTCAACTATTAAATCTATGTAATCAAAATATAGGGACATTTATTGAATGTCATAAACAATGAAGCCGTCTCTGTTAAAAGGTACTTTATAAACAGAGTAATAAATTCTAAGATTACGCAAAACCATATTTAGATAAATACTTTCCTCCATTGTGACTAAGGAAACGACTAATAAAATAAGTAGTTTAAAAATAATTCAAATGTTTCAAATTCTTAACTAGACTATTTAAGAAATATTTAAATTGAAAATGGAAGCTCTTGCTAGCCACACTAAATCGTGGTTCAAAACTAGGCAGATTTCCAAAACGTGGTTAAAATCAATGTTGTGTTGCGAACGAACAAATTAGGAGATAGGAGATTTGGAGCTTTCAAATTATGTGTGGTGTCAGTTTTCTTTTTATAAATTTTATACTAGGTCCTGCCCGCGGTTTTTCTCGCGTGTTCGTCAGAAAATATCCAACGGGGAGGTTTGAAAATTATAATCATATTATGACACTTTAGAATAATGTAGCTTACCCAAAGTTTTTGAATTTTCAATAACTTACCTTATAACTTTACTCTTTACATTTTTAGTCCAGAAATTATAGAATGATAATGTTACAAACATATTTGGTCACAATAATCTTCAAAGTTTCCACGTGGCAGATATTTTCGGATTATAAAAAAATTACTGAATTATTTTAGATAAAACTCAACCTTTTTAAAACGAAAACACATCATATATATTTCCATTTCAAAATCTCAGAAGCTTGAAGCTTCCGCGTGATATCAAAAAAGCAATTAGTAATTGCTCTCAGAAGGAATCGCTAACAGGTAAAGTTCTGAGAACATCAGATAGTATTTTATTATTTGTTGTATTTGCTCCCATCCTGATGATGTGAACGTTTACATTAAAAGATAAATGTTTAAGGTGGATGCGCCGAGGTAGTCCCTGAAATTCAATTTTTCTTTCGTTTTCTTGCAGTTTGCCGGTCAGTGTCAAGTTTTATGAGGATTTAGATATTATGATTCGCGCACATAATGTGTATGTATTTAAAGAGATATAATCATTAAGAAGAAGAAGAAGAAGAATTAAGAAGAAGAATCTTGAGTGGACTTAACTCCATTGAGTAACTATTTCGCGAAAAGGCATTCAAGGAAGTTAAATGAACTGAGAGGGTTGTATTGGTGATTTTAATCATTATTATTCAGTAAAATCACATTTTTTGTTACGGACGCGAATTCTATTTTATTCAACATACAACCGGACAGACACCGACCAGTAAATTTTAAAAAAAAAACGTAAGAAAATTAGAATTTCACAGGCTACCGGAGCTTCCACCTTTTTTCGTGGCGAGTGGAAAATCATCAAATAAAGGGGTTATTTGATGATCAAATGACCCCTCTTGGGCAGAGTGAAAGGGAGTGTCAGATTTCTACTGACAAAAAACCACCCATGTTTCTTCTTAGCCCTATATGTCGAGGCCGCGGTAACTTGTGAACAACCCGCACCTTGCGGGCCCCTCCCATAGGAGCTTCCACCTTAAGCGAACGATGGCCGGAACTTACCGACACAGAGGACCATGGTGGACCATACGAGCGTCACCGAAACATTTTCCAAACTTTTTGTCAATTTTATTTCAATGGCTCATTATTTGGTTCACTTTACCGCGCGAATCAATCCTTATGTTAAGCCGCGCTTGCCTAGGCTGGTCTGTGGATGGGTGACCCAATACATAGCGAGTTTCTGAAAGCACGTTAAGCCGTTGGTCCCGGCTGTCATTTGCAGACCTTAGACAGTCGTTACAGGTAATCAGTGGCCTGAAAGACTTACAACCAGTCTTACCAAGCTCAAACTCAACTCAAATATGTGCTAAGTTGTATCGTAGTCCCTTCTAGGTTGTAATTGTCAAATAGGTAGCATCCTCATAAAATACTGGTATTTAGCTGAATCCGGTAAGACTGAAACCTCTCTCTAAAATTAGTTGGGAAAACGCTAGCCAGATGATGATTCACATTACGAGTACAGGCATGGTTACTTTGCTAAACAGACTTTCGTTTTGTTGAAAGAACAAAAATAAACTCATTAAAGCCTTTTCACGCATACTCTTTCAACGCATAGATTCGTGACTGGGAAAAGCTTGAGATTTTCACATGATCGCGATAAAGAACTACAACGCTTAGCTGAAAGGGCTTTTATGGAGTCATCATTTTTATTTTTTTTAAATTAAACGTTGCCCCACACTAGGAATGTCTCCTGAATCGTGGGTGCGTTTACAAACATTTAAACTCACATTCACAAATACCCAGACCCGAAACAACTATCTGTAGGCCATACAAATATTTGTTCCGTGCGGGGATCGAACCCGCGGCACGCAGCGCAGCAGTCCAATCGCTCAGCCACTGCGCCAACCGTGCCGTCAAATATATAATCAACAACCTATTAATGTTCCCACTGCTCGGGCACAGGCCTCCTCTCCTTTTGAGAGGGAAAGGGCTATAATCTACCACGCGGGCCCAGTGCGGATTGGTAGATGTCACATGTCTTCGAATTTTTGGTTCTAAGACATGCCGGTTTCCTCACGATGTTTTCCTTCCCCGTTTTGAGAGCAGCGGTGATGAAATAAATTACACGAAGTAATGTGCCTGCCTGGGTTCGAACCCACAACCTACTGTTCGTAAGTCGGGGCTGCCAACACTGAGCCACCGCTGCTCTGGTCTTTTATGGAGTGCCTGTGAACATTTTGCAAAAAAAAATTAAACCTACGTATTTGAAATCGTAAACAACAATACAATAAATATTAAAATAAATTATTTTTGTTTGTAAGACTTCCTTTTAATAAATTAATACCCCTTCTCTTGCAAGTATTTTTATTAAACCCTCCAAACCGGCAAATATCTGACAAGAAAAAGGTATCGAAACAAATTATATCATAATAATCTTCACGGTTATAATTCCCGAGGGGGCACGCAGAGGATATTATCGAATACCCGCAGTTTGCCGATGTATTGAGTTCCGCTGGGACAGGGGTCGGGCCTATTCATTGGGAACGTTCCAATCCTCTATAACCGGGATTTTCTTTTGTAATAGAAAAACCCAATTACGGGTTTATGGTAGAAAGTTGAAAAGTTGTGTCTTTCACCGAAAATCATTGGATTGAATGTTTGCAAAGATGTAGGTAAATATTTAAGTTCACTTGATATTAAATATAACGAAGGTGGTTCAACTATTCCGGTTACATCGTTGGCAGAGTCCAAGTTCGACGTGGTGGAAGTACAAAATAATAGTCTTAACACTGATTACAACCCTTCATCTTCATCTTTAGGTGCTGCGCTTGCTTAGGTCGATCGGTGGATGGGTGACCGCCCATTACATACCGAGTTTCCTCCGTGCCTCGGAAAGCACGTTAAGCTGTTGGTCCCGGGTGCCATTTAGAGATCTTTGGCAGTCGTTACGGGTAGTCAGTGACCTGAAAGTCTGACATGCAGTCTTACCAAAGGGTATCGTATTACCTAGTATTAACTGGGTTGTGGAGGTCAGATAGGCAGTCGCTCCATGTAAAATACTGGTATTCAGCTGCATCCGGTTAGACTGGAAGCCGACCCCAATATAGTTGGGAAAAGGCTAGGCAGATGATGACTGATTACAACCGCCTATTTATTTACTTCCGATAACAAGTTAACAAAATCTTAAACGATCAGGCCATGGAAATGGATTAAGTACGGAAACGCGGTAAGTTCGATACAGGCGGGCAGAACGACCGTTCGCGCTGGTGTCTCAACAAAAAGTCCCATCAAAGTCAAATGCGTCTAATGTCAACGACAACCAACCACTGACAGCTGCCACACCGCCACGCTCTGTATCGACCTCACCCAAGCACACTGCTTGACGTTTCCGACAAACGATGATAGATGGCGTTATTCTAAATTAACAATAATCAATATCAACTCTAATTTATTGTGCCTCGGTGTTCATTCTGCGACAAATATTTAATGGAAAACAACGAAACATGCGAAAGATGATTGTGATTAAACAAAATCAAAGCAAATGAATCGACCAGGGAATATTAATTGTCGTGTGTAGAAATCCTTTAAATGACAGACAGAAAATTAAACAAAGCCGATGAGGGATTTATAATGATCGATTCTAATTGTTTTGACTTTTATTTACATATTATTTGTATGCGCCTTATTAAATTATGTATGATTTGGAGCGAAGATGCGGGTTTGGGCCTAAAAGAAACCAATTCACATGAACCTTGGAGAGATCCAGATTTATGAATGAGATGAATAAGCCAGAGAAATGAATTCCATAGATTATATTATGCTATGGAATTCAAAGCATAACAAAATTGCTGAGTGCATACAAAAGCCCACGTAGCGGCCAAAATAATACCTGGATCAAATAGAACTTTTTTCATGTGTTTTAGGATCCGTTCTATTTACAAACACTTTGTTATTTTGCACCGTGCAAGAAATTTAAATTATAAAGATCGAAGACACAGAAGACGGCAATAAATTTCTATGCTATAGAATTCACAGCTTAGCAAAATTGCTAAGTGCATACAAATAAGCGAATTTTAGAGCGTTTTCCATTTGTTTTAAGCTCCGTTCTATTTATAAACATTTAGTTAGTTTACATCGCGCCCGTTGTGCCGTCGCCCTCACAACAATACGGCACGTTTGTGTTGCCCGCACGCGTGACTTTGCATGACACAGACCAATATGTCTGACGCCGATGTGGCACAAATCGATCCTGATACGGTTTGTCACCCCTTTGATGGATGGATTGCCGTTTCATATACCCAATTCCCTGTTTATACGAAGTTTTTCCTGTTAACTTCATAAACTAAGTGTTGACGGGGTGGGTCTTTCAATCGAGTGTATTTCCCGGGGGTTTGGTACCTTACCTAACTACTTCTCTTAAAAGGTACACTATCAGTTGTAAGTTTTCATTTAATCGTTATCATCAACCTACAGAAGTTAATCACTGACTGATGATCAGTCATCATGATGACTATTAGCATATTACATCAGTCTATAGCAATCCACTGCTTAAAATAGGCCTCTACCATCGCATGTCCACCTAACTCGATTCTCGGCTCGAACTCAGCCAGCCGGCAGGAACTGGATGAGAGTTACCAATAATAGAGGTTGCTACTCTGCAAAGATCGTTGCTCTACTGACCTCAGGGCGTCCTATACCATACGCTTGCTGATTCGCGATCTCCACTCAAGAATTCAAATTATAACTAGCGCAATGGGGATGTTTACTGATTAAAAAAAATGATTCCAATTAGTCCGTCAGTTAGATTATCGATAAAATATTGAATACGTATTTTTTGTTTTATCAAATCAATAAAAAATTACGAAGATAAAACGCGTCAAATATTTGAGTGGGGACTTGTGACGTCACTGACCGCTAAAAATATCATACAAATGTCTAAGAATATGACGTCACACGAGTTTTCAATACACTGTATCGTCTTCATTGTTTGTTTACGTAAAAAAAGAAAAAATATTTGTCCAATATTTTTTTAAATCTTTCTGACGGACTTACTTTTTTAGATTTTTTTTATTAACTACCCTATTGTAATTGGTTTAAAACTTAAATGCCAGTTGTTTAGTTTTAACTTTAATTTTAAAAATACCACAACGGTCATATTTTAAGGCTCAAATGGCCTGTCCATTATTACCTCAGACTTTTTTTTTCTTTTTTTGGGGGTGGGAAATCATCAAAAAACAAACCCCCCCCCCCCGCCCGCTCTTGGGCAGAGCGAAAGGGAGTGTCAGACTTCTACTGACTAAAAACCACCCATGTTCGTTCTTAGCCCTTTATGTCGAGGCCGCGATAACTAGTGTACAACCCGCGGCCCCGACGGTAGAAGTCTGACACTCCCTTTCGCTCTGCCCAAGAGCGGGAGGGGTTATTCGATGATTTTCCACCCGCAAAAAAAAAAAAATACCACCACTAATTCTAGTAGCATAGCATACAGATTCTTACGTTACGCGAATGGATAAAAGAAATGAGTACATATGAGGAAGTCTGAAAGTGCATAATTTTCATATCGTTTGTAAAGCATATTATGCTTATGTATAAGAAAACCAAAAATCAATAATCAATGCGATAAAGTTTTAGTTTGTTAATTGAATATTGTTTTTTTGCTTTACTACTTACTTCTGAAAGCAAATAAAACAATATTCAATTAACAAACTAAAACTGTATCGCATTGATTATTGATTTTTGGTTTTCTTACACATAAGCATATGCTATAAACGATACGAAAATTATGTGCCCGTCCGCAGAGCTGTCTTTAGCAAAAGTTCCTCTGTTTTTATCTGGCAGTTGATTTTGACAGTGACTGCAAAGTTGTGTGGAAATCGGTTATCGTGGTATGGACATATTGTGATGCGGAGGAATAAGGAAAATGTCTTTAATATGAATGTGGGTATAAGAGTAGAGGAAGACCAAAGAAACGATGGATGTACTGTGTTAAGAATGATATTGTAAAAAAGGAGATGTCTCCTGAGATGATGAGAAACATAGAAGTATGGAAGAATAAGACAAAGAATAAGACCCCAAATAAATTGGGATAAGGGCAAGAAAATGATGACAGAATCTTCTAATATGATGCTATACGGTACAAAATAGAACAACAACATTATCTGCCTAGTCTTTTCACAACTATGTTGGGGTCGGCTTCCAGTCTAGCCGCATGCAGCTGAATACCAGTATTTTAGATAGAGCGACTGCCTGTCTGACCTCCACAACCCAGTTAATACAGGGTAATCCATACCCTTCGGTAAGACTGGTTGTCAGACTTTCAGGTCACTGACTACCTGTAACGACTGCCAAAGATCTATATATGGCAGCCGGGACCAGCTTAACGTGCTTTTCGAGGCACGGACGAAATGAGTGGTCACCCATCCACCGATCAACCTAGGCAAACGCGGCTTAACCTAAATATCGACCCGATATATTAAGGTAAAAAAAGTAAAATTACATTCAGTAAAATTATTTAGTTATTATTTAATCTATGGCTCTTGAACGTGGTTCAAATGTGTCATTTGCGCTCAGTCTCCTGATATGTACAATTCGCTCTTAATCACAATACCCCGAAGACAATTCAACCACATAACCTTATCAACATAACATAACGCCTAATAATCATGTCTCCATACCACTACAAGCAGGATAGACCACAAATTGCCAGTAATATTGCCTGCCTATAGCTAACTATCTAGATCTAGACATTCTGCACTGGAACTCAATAACCAAACGACCATGACTAAACTGTATCTAAGTAGCTAATAATAATATACCATCGTCTGGGTGTTAAGGAGTAGGGCGTGAATGGAGGATCTTTTTAATTTTTGTAAGTTCAACAATAGGGGATCGGACTGGGTCAAAAAAATATGATTCTAATTAGTCCGTCAGTTAGATTATCGAAAAATATTGTTTTTTGTTTTATCAAATTAATAAAAATTGACGGAGATAAACCGCCTCAAAGATCATGAGGGGGGGGGGGGTTATGACGTCATTTGTAGGTAAAAAATGTACCGACATGTGATTTTTAGAGGAGTTCACAAGTTTTCGAAGCACTGTATCGTCTTAATTTTTTGTTTATGTGAATTATGGTTCAGGAAATCTATCTGACGAACTAATTAGTTTTTTTTTTGTCCGATCCCCTATTGTGTACAGTTCTATCGTATCATGATGAAAAATTCGAATTCGCTTAATTGTGTAGAGTTGTCGAAGACTTACAACACTTTTTGATGGATTGTGTTAGGTATGAGTCTGGGAGAAATTTCCTTTAATGTTTTGATAAGCAGACTTTAATTTAAAAAAAAATGACGACTTTAGTGAAAAAACTACGACGATAGTCTTAATGCTGGTAAGTTACGGTTATTTTTTTCTTATTACCTGGTTTGTACTTTCCTTAGAAAGTCCAGAACTATTTAAGCATTCATAATAAACTAAGTATATTATTAAAACGTTAATTGCATTGTAGAAAAGCATATTAATGCATTAATCATGTTTAGTCACATATATGTATAACAGGCAGAGGCGGTGTTAAGTACTCACATAAAAACAATTCATGAAAAAAAAAATACTAAAATGGAAAAAGGCTTTTACTCGTTAAGTACATTAAATTTACCATAGAACGCGTTCTATAAGTTTTATTAGATGCTTTTTTATGCTATGCGACCGCTTAAAGAATATGTGTTTCAGTCATCGCTCCATTTACCGAGTACTCCATGTTGTCCACATAATGCGGATGTTTCCCGCTCTCAACTTAAACTAACTTCCGGTTCCGGTGTAATCGCATTTCCTTTGTTTCAGGCGGCGGCGCCGGTGAAAATTTACAAGTTGCTAGAATGTTATACAGAAAGTTAATTTTGTCGATAATATGGTCATATTGATAGTATTACTTTGTGAACTAAAATCATTATTGACCCTAAATAAAGGTAATGTACAAATTCTGTGGGTTTCCTTTACCATGAAATGAAGCTCCATGACTAGCAGTTCTAAAGAGTATTGAATATTACAGCATCAAGTTTGTTAGTCCATGATAATTTTTTTTAATAATAATAATTTATCTCAATAATAATTATTGAGCAACAAGGCCTTGTTTGGATTGAAGATCGGCTAAATCATGGATGAATTGGTTACCTTGGTTGGAAAACTTGTAAATGGTAGCATGACGGTTGACAGAGGAGAAAAGACGAACAAAACGTCATGTTGCCCCAAGTAACATGGGTCAAGTAGGGTTCGCAACTATACTCTTAAAAACAAAAAAGTATAATACTTTGTTAGCTATTTAAATACATTTATAACTAGTTTCAAGATATTTACAGTATTTTATAAGAATTACAGGATTGTTTTGTATAAATAAGTAAGTTATTTGATTTAGTTGCAATGCTAAAATGGCGCCAACGATTATTGGAATGACAGTTGAGTACCTACTACAGTCTTATAAAGAGGCTTTAAAAGGTCCAAGGCGCCATTTTAGCAGGACATTCATTCATTTTCTGAACTTTGAAAGTTCAAGGAGCTTTAAAATACCTGTGTAAGTACTGTGAATTGTATTATAAACTTGTAAATGTTATGCTGTAGCTATTTATTCTGTGCTTATTTTGATGTTCTGAACCCAGTAAATAAATGATTCTTTAATCTGTTCAACTAAAAGCTTTTATTTCCCTTTTGCTCTGGCTTGTCCTACAACTTTATACTGTTTTTCACTACGCTTTACTTTTTACTGTCGGACCAAAAACAGTTGAAAAAATACTGTTTATAACATCACTGATACAACTTTGTTTTTTCGGTCATGAATGCAAAGTTGCGGGCGGAAAGAAATAGATCTTCTATACAAGTAATACAAAATTAGGTCCTCATTTACTTTAATTTTGATTTCACAGCCCGAAAAAATGACACTAAATCGCTGAGTTGTGCGAGAAACACCAAGAAATATGTTTTTAAAACATCAAACAAATAAAGTACTGTTACGAACATTTTATTGAAATACTATTGATTTTCTGTCTCCAACCTAAATATACCTACTGTTTTTTTTTGCGAAAAAAGTTTGCAACCCTAGAGGGTCAAAGTACATCACGATGATGATGAAATCCTTGTTTAGATTTACGAGTCGAGCAAAGTGTTTTTGGGTTTTTCAAGTCTTGGTGGACCGATGACCTGGTGAAGGTTGCGGGGATCCGCTGGATGCGAGACGCACGGGACCGGTCAATGTGGCGACACTTAGGGGAGGCCTATGTCCAGCAGTGGACGTCTTTTGGCTGAAATGATGATGATGATGACGACTAGTAAACTTAATGGATCTAATGGCATATGTGCATATTGTAGGTCCTTTGTCCACTCAAAAACTCAAAAGTTAATTTATGTCAACGCATCATAGATATTGGTTAGTACTTTGTATTTTCCCCGAAAATAGTCAAATTTACCAGTCTATATGTAAAACTTGTCATTAAACCAATGGAATACGTCATTTCGACGCAACGACTGTTAATTACACCAATTGATTAGTTTGTGACGCTCACGAATCTAATTAAACCGCTGATACGCGCCTTTCATGTACTTTGTGTGGATAGACTGATTCCAATGATATTTATTACTACCTTTTACCCGTGGCTTGGCTCGAATTATATTCGGAGATTACCACACGGGAACGTTTTAAATATAGCCTATGACACTCGGGAATAATGAAGCTTCCCATTAGTTGTTTTTTTTTTTTAAATCAGGTCTGTAGATCCAGAGATTATCCCCTATAACCTCACAAACTTTATCTCTTTACTGGATGATGACCGCGGCTTCGCCCGCGTCAAATAATATAGGTATTATAACCTTGCTCGAGAACTATACATTGATGAAAATAGGCCTCATATCCAGCAGTGGGTGAAATCTGACTGTCGATGATGAATATGGTAGGCAAGCTTTGCGGCAGACCGGAGGCAAATGACAATAGGGGATCGGACTGAGTCAAAAATATATGATTCTAATTAGTCCGTCTGTTAGATTATCGAAAAATATTGGATACGTGTTAAATATAAATATAAATATAAATATCCTTGGACATTTCACACAACGCCATCTAGTCCCAAGCTAAGCAACCTAATGCTTGTGTTATGGTAACGAGATGGCTGATAAACTACTTATATACATTTTTTTTTTGTAAATACATACATATTATAGATAGAAAAACACCCAGACTCGGAACAAATACTTGTAGGTCGTACAAATATTTGTTCCGTGCGGGAATCGAACCCGCGACATGCTGCGCAGCAGTCAATCGCTCAACCACTGCGCCAACCGTGTCGTCGCTTGTTATTCGTTTTACTAAATTTATAAAAATTGACGAAGATAAAACCCGTCAAAGATCATGAGTGGGAGGTTGTGACGTCATTTGTAAGTAAAAAAAATACTTACATGTAACGTTTTCGAGGAGTTCACAAGTTTTCGAAGCACTGTATGGACTTATTTTTTAATTATGTGAAAAAAAATAATGTGTTCAACATTTTTTGTAAATCGATCTGAGGGACTAATTAGTTTTTTTGTCCGATCCCCTATTGCCCACGTGTATGCGTACGATTACAACACAATTACGAAGACATGAAATAATGCAACGAAAAGTATGTCATGTACTTAATTAATGGGAAAATGTAATATCATTCTGTTTTTTTTTTGCGGCAATTAAATATCAAACCTTTATTTTACAATAATAAAATAAAATGGTTTTTCAATGTACAAAAAAATCGAGAGTAGGTAATGGAAAATCCTCTAAAAAAGATAAATATTTTTAAGTAGGTACGCGAACAAAAGCTCTTTTACATATTATGACGTAAGTACTGACTTTGAACAAAACATTTGCAACAACTTGTAAAATGTTATGAAAATATTGTAAAAAAAATCTGCTCCAGTTTCATAAGATTCCAAGAACAATCGGCTAACCAAATAAGATTGGTTTTTGATATTACGAAGTACCTATCTCTACAATTCATCCACTTAAATAAACCAGAGTTTTATTTCGTGCAAACGAAATAGATACAAGAGCCCTATTACATTAAACGCGGTACTCACAGAATCTGTTATTAGATTTAGAAGTCAAAGCGTACACTCAGCTGCACCAATATGTATACACATAGCGAAGTTTAGAAGCAATTTTGGCTTACTGTATTGAATAGTCGGCCTATGTTTTAACCAAAGATGGTTCCTTGGCCATCTTTGATATCCAACGTGGCAATGCTCCCAGCCCTCCGAGTACTTTTCCTGTTGACAGTGATATGGACAATTTTTTGGACGCCCTGTAATTCTTACCTTTTAGGACTTACATGTACATATTTTATCATATAATTATGTTGATCTGTAGATTGTAGTTTTTAAGTAAATGAGAATCGAAACTGAACCATTTTCTGACATACAAAAATATTATCATATAAAGCAGGTGGGTGGTTCTCCGAGGTCCCTAAAAACGCAGTCACACGGTCTTAATTCCTAACCTATGTAACATTTAGTCTTAGGACCAATTACAGATTACTCTTTATTTATTGTAACATTAAACATCTAAAATGATTTAACATTTTTATTAAAAAAATATCTAATTTAGAAAACGAGGACAAAATCGGTGTTCTCCGCGTGTCACACTCACGGGAAACTTTCATGACTTTCGAATTTTGTTTAATCATGTAATACATCAAATTAACTAAGCATTATAAATACCGAAGATTATTTCATGTCTTTGAGATTTATTTTATGTCTGAACTTAAAATACTTAATAGGCGTCATGTTTCGGCCACACGATTTTGCTAGTTTAAAAATACACTGTAAAACTGGACCTATCTTCCAAGATCGAAAACTTTTCGCTAGATGTTTTAGCTTATTAGAAGAAATGATTGCACGAAATCAGTGGTCGAAAGTGTTCGTCCAATTACTTGGGAGGCGTCACCTGACGAAGTTGACCAAATTTTGTGGGGATATCGTCGTTTCGAAGCCGGAGATTCTTTCAGAAGTTGAACTACTAATGCCTGTTGTGCGCATCGCATGCATCTTGACCAGACTCTTAAAATGAGGATTCCAGAGCCACCTTAACCCGCCATTTCACAAAAGACGTGCCAGAAGTCAGCCAAGACAAAATCGAGGAGGCTCTTAGACAGCTTGAGATTGGAAAAGCTCCTGAAGAGAATGGGGTAAGGACCGAGCTTGTAAAAGCGGGAGGACTTCCTCTATTAAGAGAACTTAGGGAGCTTTTTGACTCGGTCCTATTCTCCGAAAGAACTCCCGAAGCGTGGAAAGACGACTTTTCCACTACCGTAGCAAGCTGGGGTTTCTGCTGTGCTGGGCCGCCAATGGAAAGCTTCGTCGGGTCATCTCGTCACGTAATCCACAGAACTTAGAAATATCAAAAGAATGCGACTTTGTATTCAACAGTGTGGGACGCATTTTGAGCATTTGATAAATTGATTAATTTTGTATTAAAAATGTTAAAATTCATGGTCTCCCTTTTATTTCTGACACTATGTTATTAAGCAAAAAATAATCCTTATGATGAAGCCTTCCGACCGGTATGATAAAACAACAGCATAATTTATTTTCTCGTGTAGCGGGTTCGATTTGCGGTTCAACCATGTAATTATTTAAAAATCGATAAATACAGTTTAAATTGTTTTGAAAATTAAAATAATGACTTCTTTCAGTAAAATGTTCCATCTACAATATTCAAGGTACTTTACCTCCATGTGGCATTTTTTTATTTAATAACATCAATCCAAAGGAAATTTGTGAAAATATATGGATTTAAAACCATATTTTGCTTGGAGAAAATATGTCTGTAACTTTCGTGAGCACCGAAATTTCAAAATGGAATATCTCTGTAGTTTATGCACCGATTTACATGTAGTAAAAACTATACGTATTAATTGTACATCGTCTTTGGTTTGTGTTTATAATTATGAAGATTATTCTAAATCGCCACGAAAGTTACGCGGAGAATGCTTTTTGAAGAACTACCCAGGTCTTATCTCATAGTTACAATAGTTTTTTCACGAGAATTTCGCTTTTGAACTTTGCGAAGTGTATACATATTATTGGTCGTGACTGTACAATTGAATATCTATGAGTCAGCATTTGAGATGCTCTATTAGATCGTATTAAACTCAAAGTAACTCCTCGCAGTTGTGACCTTTGCATATAAATTGGATGTAGAGCGCTTATGATTCGGGAATTGGTGTTGATTGTAATAAATTGGCATTCACGGTTTTTCGGCACTCTTAGAGGATTATTTTACTATCCGCCTGTTCGTCTATCTGTCCGTACTTACCTTTTTACTCAGTAACACGTAGAGATATCCGGCTGAAAATAATATAATAATAATACTTATGTCTATTGCCTCTTGAAGCAGTGGAAAAATGAAACTTGTAAGTCTTCAAGTCTACCTAGTGACTATAAGAAGCCGACCCCAACATTTTTTTTTAAATTTATTTATTTAAACTTTATGCACAATATTGATACATAGGTGGACTTAAGGCCACAAGGCATTCTTTACCAGTCAACCTTAGGGTCAAATAACACAACATTGTGGTAGGCTACAAAATAACTAAAAAAAAAACATCAATTAAAATATATACTTATTATATTACTTTTAGTAATACTAATACACATATAAAAATAACATGAACTAACTAAATATTTTAATAAATACCAAAATAATAATAAAAAAACGAAAAACTTAACTGGCAATTAATATGACGTCTTGTAATAGTTGAGAGCTATTTGGTCTGATTTAAATAGTTGCTTACTTTCTTTTCATAATCGAGAAAAGCATGCAAAGAGATCTGAGGGACCTCCTGAGTGAGATAGGCAGCCATTTAAGCTGAGAACGGAAGGAAGAAATATGATCGTATTTACGAAGGTCAAAAACAAAACGAATAAAATTATTGAGAAGCCGATCCAATTTATTTAGAAGTTCTTGGGATATATCAGAATAACAAACATCAGCAACACCAACATGGTTGGGAAAAGACTAGACAGATGATGATGAGTTCCCTGAAAATAAATATAAAAGCCAACTCAAAATTTATGGTCCGCCGAACAGTCAAGGTTTTTTTTTTGCTCGTTGCTAGCTCACCGTCCGTCCGTCCCATGACGATGACAGGCCGTGTCCGGCGCGATCGTGTTCCACACGCGCAAGGGCGGTCGCCTGTCAGAACTGCGGGTTTATCGAAAGAGATACTGCGGCCTTGGACACAAAGGGCTAAGGTGGTTTTTAGTCAGTAGAAGTCTGACACTCCCTACCACAATTGATGATTTCCCAAACACCAAAAAAGAAAAGCCTATGTCCAGCATTGGAAGGTTTTTGGCTGAAGTGATAAAAAAGAAAAGGCTCGATGCTGACTACATACTTTTCTCAATTCATACTCACACATTAACGTTCCCGTTCGACCCTTCATGTCAGACAGACGTCTTTGGTTTCCAACGCGTGTGTTACCCTGATAACAGGCGAAGGGATGCAGCTATACAAATAATACGTAAGCTATACAAATAATGGTAAGGATACTGAAGATTTGGTTGGGATAAATCATTTTTCTTTGTAAAATATTGTTATTGTTGTGTCTGAAACTTGTTTTTCACAAACAAATAAATAATGTAATCTTGAATTTTATAGCAATAAGTCATAATCTTTCAGAATTAAGATTAAGCGATGTGTGTTAAGCCAAAATTAATTAAATGTTTTTGAAATAAAAAGTAATATTATATATTTTTTTTAATGGTGTCTGTAAAAAGGTTTTATTGAGACATTTGTAATTTAGGGTGAAGTTATTCCCGTCGGGGCTGCGGCTTGTACACAAGTTACACGACATATAGGGCTAAGAAGGAACATGGGTGGTTTTTAGTCAGTAGATTTTCCACCCGCCACAAAAAAAAAATAAAGGGTGAAGATATTACTTCATTTTTATAAGAGGAATAATAGATTTGTTACCAGTACCTTATTGTTGGTAGGTACCTCTTTGAATTTTCACAAAGCTGATGACTTATTGATGCTATTAGAACTCTGACGCTGTGAGGAATCAAACCAGTAATAAGCTATTCAGGCTCTTTTTTGTTAACACGGTGGGATCAACAACAAAACTTGATAAAATTCATTATTGTTCTGATGATGATTCTCCATGTGCGCGGTAAATATAGCATATGTTCACCGCGCACAGAATGGAGAATCTAGATGATGTATGGTGTTCCAGTAAGAAGAAAATATTAAAACAAACATAATATATAACTACACGCAAGTGTTAACTGGGTTGTGGAGGTCAGTTAGGCAGTCGCTCCATGTGAAATACTGGTATTTAGCTGCATACGGTTAGACTGGGAGCTGAAGGTAAGGCAGAGTAGGGTTAAGCAAGTTATGTTTTAAAGTTCCTTGTAAGAGAAGGCGAGCCTATTTCCGTCATCATCATCATCATCAACAGCGTATTAATGTTCCCACTGCTGGGACACAGGCCTCCTCTCTCTTTGAGAGGGAATGGGCTATAATCTACCACGCAGGCCCATAGTGCGGATTGGTAGATGTGACATGTCTTCGAATGTTTGGTTCTAAGCCATGCCAGTTTCATCACGATGTTTTCCTTCACCGTTTCGCGATTTTCGTCAACCGGACACAATCTTAAGCTACTGAGAAATTTCTAATGGAAAAACCTTTTGGCACTTTGACCGGTCTGGAAATTGAGCCAGGAACCCTATGGTCAGCAGTCGCATTTCTGACCAGTAGACCAACGTGCCAGCTCATATAAATAAACCAATATTATATTGCAACCCCCATTTTCCATTGCCCAGACTTATTACCGCCAAAAGAGGCCACTTTTATCTTCTAACTAGCGGTTGTCACGCCGTTTCACCCGCATAGTTCCCGTTCTCTTGGGAATACAGGGATATTTAAAGTAGCATGTTACTCAGCGTGAATGTTGCTTTCTAATGGTGAAATAATTTTTGTAATCGGCGCAGTAGTTTTTGAGTTTATTCATTACAAAGACACACACAAAAATACAAATCTTTCCTCTTTATAATATTAGCGTAGATCAGTAATTCTCTTAATTTATCAAGTCTAGAATCATGAAAAGTGATTTTTAAAATACTATAGCTTATTTACTAGCATGATAGTGTTTTGGATTTTTCTAATTTGATGTGATTTTAGAGTAAAATAAATAAGATGTGGGTGGCACTAGTTTCGATGCTGTTAGCGTCTTAATGATATTTTTTTTTAAAAACCTTTCAGTTTAATACGCCATCCGAATATCGCTGCCCAGAAGACGTACATATTCAAACTCCAAAATTGTCGGATCAGTTATTAGATGAAGACATTTAATGCATGTCCTAAAATATATCTCCCACATCAAATTCAAATTATACACAGCTCGAGAGCGTATCGGATGAATTTTGAACTTGCAATCTAAATTCATGGGACGCCGGATCTGACCGGACGGTGGCCAGTCTTACTTACGAGTATTTGTACATTTGCACTGCGTTTGTTTGGAATATTGTACCTAGCCAGCAGGCTTAGCACGACGCTTTCTATTTCTACTCTACTATAGAATAGAAATCGCTTGTCTACACTTCTCAAAATCTCTCCTTCCCGAGCACGAGGTCACACCTAGACTTAGGTTTCTTCATAGACAGTGACTTTTCCATAGCAACGGGGTAGTCGCTAGTGACGTGTAATTACTAGCCAATTTTATCATATTTCTGCGTTTCGTTCTCAAAGAAGCATTGTTTTGAGCGGACCTTTCTTCAATAACATAACGCAAATTCTGAATGTTTGACATATTTAGAATTATCTGTGATTTGTTTGCTCCTAGTGCGGCTAAATTAAATATTAAAACGGATTTGTGTGCAAGTACACCGTACTGTGTGTTGCGATTTTATCTATAGTAAATTGTGATGGCGTCACGCAAAAAGTAAGTACATATCCCACCAAAAACAAAACTTGTAAAAAAAGCCAAGCCGAGCAACTCACTTTTACCGTAAAAAGTAGTGAGATCCATGTAATACCAAGTCAGTTATTATATTTAATCCCTACTTAAAAACCTTTGATGTTTTAAATACAAGATTGACTTGGCCACTGTATCACATTGGCCAATGCCATGGCGATTAGCTATTACAATGGCCTGTTTAACATTGGCGAATGCGATGCGATGGCCAAGCCAATCTTTTATTTAAAAGGTTGGTAAGTTTTTTTTAAGCTTCTATGTCTGCTAGGAGTGCCTTAGACTTTTGATGATCAGTCAATCAGTCAGTCAGTGAGTGACAAAACTAAGGAACTTTGATTAGTTATAATTCTTTAACTACTGGTTCAAATTGAATGAAATTTTAAATATACCGGCTCTTCTTATGTTGTTTTATATTCCCTGTGAAATAATAGATCAAAGTTATAGGACAACATAGTGTAAAAACTCAGGATCTTTTGTGGTTCTTAGATTATTGTTAATACCTAAAATCTATTATTTATATTTTTTTTTTGTACTTATACTACTACGGAATACAACAAAGCACCTATTACTTTATATAGTGTATTATAAAGCACCGCCTAAAATTATTAGATTTAACGAAAAAATAACTAAAGAAACTCTGTCTAGGTCCTTTTTAATGTAGACTATTTCGGAAGAAAGTTCTCTAATCCAAACTGTCAAAATCGGAGAAAAATGGTACGTCATGCTCAACATTATAGACAGTTGTCTAGGGTAGTGAAGACACTTCTCTTCACATTTGATTTTATAATCGCCATGCTACAGACTGTAGAAATCTTTCTACTGTCTACACGGAAACGTAATTTTTGTCTTTTCTTCCGTCGACAAAACCCTTCTCTACGGTTCTCGTGCTAAGCCTGCAGTACGTGTGTTCTATGTTGTTAAATGAGTATGGTTGAACTCCGGTCAATCGATTTAAAAAAGGAAAATCTATACTTCTTTTGTTAACATAATAATTATAATGACGAGTCTCTGTATTCAAGGGGTTTCAAGAGAACTCTATTTCTAAAACTCTTTTGTCTGTCTGCCTGTCACGATGATCATATTAAACCGTATAAATAGGCAAACACTCGAAATGTTCGCATAGCATGTATTGCTACAGCCGCACAACAAAAAAAAATCTTCACCGAAATATATATACCTACATTTTATACTAGTACGAGGAACGGGGTGGATCAGTTCTGTGGTAACAACCATTGTAAGTACCGAAATGTAACAAAATTTGTAACTACATCTACTGCTTATTAATAGGTTACTGAATTGTGCTATGTTGTTATTTTTTACTTTACCAAGTAAATAAGTTTTTTCCACACATGATATAGTTTTTCGGATTGATGTGGAACCTTACTTAATTATTGTATTAAAGTAAAACATTAAAATAATAATATTCAACATTCTTTTCTTAGAAAATAACTAATACGCTAAGCTTTTCATTACAAATTTACAACACAAGATCGCACCAATTTTCCCAATAACACAAATAGATATTTGGGAGTACCTACTTTAGCTAGCTAAAAGCCCATTTACGTTCGCCATTACCTAGTGCACCAATAACCACCTGCGGTCATATAGATATAAGATAATATCTATCTAAGTAGCAATCAATAAACCTTGTGGTATCCGGCGGAGAATCAACTATCCATTTTCTGTGGTTGTAATAAAATGTGAAGTGATATAATACGTTGGACAGTGATAGCTTCCGTCATGGTCATCCTACTTTTCTCGTCGGTTTTTATTTGGAAATGGAAAAGTGTGTACCTACCTACTTTTCTTAAACACAACTCAAACCCTGTAATGATGTTTCATATTCAAATCATCATCATCATCATCAGCCTATAATGTTTCCACTGCAGGGACTCAGGCCTCCTCTCTCTCTTAGGAGAGGTATGGCCTATAATCCACCACGCGGGCCCAGTGCGGATTGGTAGATGTCACATATCTTCGGATGTTTGGTTCTAAGATATGCCGGTTTCCTCACGATGTTTTCCTTCACCGTTTTGAGAGCAGTGGTGTTGAAATAAATTACACAAAGTAATGCGCCTGACTGGATTCGAACCCACGACTCACAGTTCGTAAGTCGAGGCCGCCACCACTGGGCCACCACTGCTCCAGTCTGTCAGAAATAAATGAAGAGTACTAATTCTACCTTTAGTAGAAAACCATTGAACAAGTTCACAACTTGGAACGATAATATCGAGTACCTATTGTGAGTTTGCAGTGTTGCAGTCGATATTATCGTTAGTCATACTAAGTGTGTGGGTAGAGGCAGCTATCGTTAGCTGTTGATTAGGTTACTGATTAGATTGCTAACATAGCATTGGTGGCCCAGTGGTGGCGGCCACGACTTACGAACTGTAAGTCGTGGGCTCGAACCCAGGCAGGCGCATTACTTTGTGTAATTAATTTCATCACCACTGCTCTCAAAACGGTGAAGGAAAACATCATGAGGAAACTTGTATGTCTTAGAATCAAACAATTTGAAGATATATGACATCTACCAACCCACATTGGGTCCACGTGGTAGATTATAGCCCATGCCTGTCTTAGTTAGGAGGCGTTAAAGGCTGATGATGATGATGATGAAATTGTTAACAAAATCCGATTTAAAAAGGAAACTTATATTTTTATTAAAACAGCACGCGAACGAAAGTCGTGGGGAACAGCTAGTCTGATAATAATAACTGATGTTCATTTCCTTATAATGTCTTCACGCTAGTTCCCAACAAGTTACTATCGAATACCATAGAAACCATTGACCAAGTGTGTCAAACCCTTCATCTAGGTACATATTCTAAGCATCAAAGGAGCAATTGTTGTGTTATCGCACTAGCATCTCGTATCTACCAGCGGTACAACATTGGCACGAGTCTACGGAAGCCTCTCGAAATAATAGGCGTTTCAATATGAACAAAATACACGACAATGGCGGTGCTATCTTATTGTGACGTGCCGGAGTGTACGCGTGATTGGGCCGCGTTCAAATGTAAACATGAACCACTACTATGGAGGACGTTACTTGGGTGGTATAGTTTAGTTTAGTTTTGAACTCCTTTGTCAAGGAGCTGGGGAGGACTGCCAAAGCGATATCTGACGGCAAGCAGTTCTGACGTGTACCAATAAAAACTATTTGTTCCCACATGTGTAACATGAAATTACGGTCAATCTTTTTGTAGCAATACAACATTATATTGCTACAAAAAGATTGACCGTAATTTGTGCACTTTGTGTACTTTGTGTGTGCACTTGTGGCATGTGCCAAATAAATTTGTTTTCGTTCTTTGTTTTCTTTCTTTCTAATTCTTTACGCTCTATTGATTTATTAGATTTATTTTAATTAATTCTGGAGCTGCAACTACTAAGAAAATAGGAATAGAGCTTCGGGTAAAAAACAACTTAAAAAAAAAACAAATAAACAAAATCTTCTCTGGATAAATATTTACAAACACAATGTTATTTTTCAACTCATTTAGTAATACTCGAACGAACATCCGTGGTAGGATCTCAGAACATTCAGGTGTGTAACATGATAACGCTTCTGTAAATTTTATGTATAAGCGTTGATTTTTGAATCGTAGTATCTAGTACTAAAGGTTACCCAACCAAATCATATTCTTCCATTGTATTGGAGAAATGATGCAACCCTCTTGACTTGATTCTCACAATACAACTAATCACAGAACAGAAAGGACCAGCAGCAGATCAGTTTGTATGCACCTGCTTCTCGAATGTCTTTGAAAGAACCGCGTAAGACCGCGTATATCTGGTTCTTACAAGGTGTTTGTAGAAGTTGTAGAATCGGGTGTACTCAAGTAATATATTAAATGACTGGCTGTTGTCAGCGGCTTCACCCGCTACAACTGGAAAATTATCGGGATAAAAACTATTCTTTGTATTAATCCAGGTTATAAACTATCTGTGTACCAATTTTTATCCAAATCCATTCTGTAGTTTTTAAGTGCAGAAGTAACAAACATACACACTCACACACTCACAAACTTTCGCCTTTATAATATTATATTAGTGTGATAGTGTGATTACTTAGTCGTCACTTCTGTCAAAATCTTTACTAACTAATTAAACGTATCTGAGTGCGGCAGTATGTACCAGCGCAATGTGTACCAGGGTACTTTAAACACTTATTTATTCCAGAAAAAAACGTGGTTTGAACATTCAGGTGTGTATCACGATAATAGTATAAGCGTTGATTTTTGTATCGGAGTATCGTATGCATTAAAGGATGCCTAACCAAATTTTATAATTCCATTATATTAGTAGCTTACCAGCTAAAATACTGTATATAGGGTGTAAAAGTACCCTTAACGTAAACAAAAGGCACTTGTTCTTCCCACCACTCCGATCATATTTTTGTTCTAGACCATGCCTGGGAACCCCCTAGTTACGGTGATATTGGGGGTCAAAGTTCCAAATTTTGCACAGCTGTTTTTTGTAAATCCTACTAGTTTTTCAGGTTATAACTTTACTTAAATAACCTCCATGACCCGTTTACTATTCAAAGCATCCACTAGCAAAATGTTTTACGAGTGCTCCTCCATTGAGTTTTAACATAAAATGAGATTTTTGACCCCAAAAAAAAAATGTCATTTTCCAGCAAAAAAAATTGCAGAAGGGTTACTTAGTTTGATGTACAGAATGCTTGGTTCACGTATGTGTGAAGGGTCAATTTACACCTTGTATTTGAGTATTATATTTTAAATTTTCTCGAGATAACAAAGCAAAAAGGGCAAAGTGTTATTGGGTTATTCCATCAGAAATTTTTCAGTAGCAGCCACAGAGTCTGGATTTGTGCCTAGTTTATGCCAACAGACTCGTCCGCCCCTATTAGCTACGACTTGAACATATCTGGCGAAATATGGGTATATGTACTATTTGTACGGTTTGGGACCTTGCACCTTGAGTTGATGCTGATTGATACACTGATAAATGTGACTGATATTTTATTGATAAAAGTAGGTATTATTGTATGATAGATGAGTGCACGCGGTATGAATGCTATTCGTGTACTAAATTCACCGGCCCAGCGCAGGTAAAATGCAATCTGACAAATTGTGCTGTGCTTGCACTGTATACTATTTAATTAGGCCTATACAGGCTGTAAATTAACCCTTCACACATACGTCAACCAAGCATTCTGTACATCAAACTAAGTACCCCTACGTAAATTTTTTTGCTGGGAAACAACCTTTTTTGGGGTCAAAAATCACATTTTACGGTAATACTCAATGTAGCACTCTTAAAACATTTTGCTAGTGGATGCTTTGAATAGTAAACGGGTCATGGAGGTTATTTAAGTAAAGTTATAACCTGAAAAACAGTATTTACAAAAACAGCTGTGCAAAATTTGGAACTTTGAGCCCCAATATCACTGTAACTCGGGGGTTCCCAGGTATGGTCTGGAACCCAAAAATGATTGCAGTGGTGGGGAGAACAATTTCTTTTTTTTTTGGCGGGTGGAAAATCATTGAATAACGGTCCCGCTCTTAGGCAGAGCGAAAGGGAGTGTCAGACTTCTACTGACTAAAAACCACCCATGTTCCTTTTTAGCCCTATATGTCGAGGCCGCGGTAACCTGTGAACAACCCGCAGCCCCGACGGGAGAACAAGTGCCCTTCATTTGCGTTAAGGGTACTCTTACGCCCTTTATACTGAAACATCAAATCTATCATCATCATCATCATCATCATCTGCCTAGCCTTTTCCCAACTGTGTTGGGGTCGGATTCCAGTCTAACGACTGCGCCTGCCTATCTGATCTCCACAACTCAGTTAATACTGGGTAATACGATACCCTTTGATAAGACTGGTTGTCAGACTTTCAGGTCACTGACTACCTGTAAATACTACTAAAGATCTATATGGCAGTCTGGACCAACGGCTTAACATGCTTTCCGAGGCACAGAGGAAACGTCATCCATCCACAGACCAACTACAGCAGATCGACCCGAGTGGCAGATATTATAATTCAAATGATTTTTATTTAGCTTTAAGTAAACATTATGGTAGGTGTACATATTGAATTATAATAATAATTAAATACAAAAAATAGAAATTACAAATTAAAACTAAAAGTAAATACTTACATATATACAATGACTACTTAGGCGTCTTAGTACTCCTCCGCATCGCTGACAACCGGGAACCAAAGAAGCAAAAGCATTGCCACGTTGAATTGCGATGCTAATTCTTTGACCAGTGAAAGAGCCAGCCCTCTGGTCGCGCGATGTGTCGACTAGACGGCGAGAGATCTCCTTGAAAAGGAGACGCGCACTCGGACCCCAAGACCCGAGCGTTTCGACCTCAAACGACTCAAAACTATAATTACCGCTGAGGTTACAGTATTAGCGCCGCTTGAGGGTCTCAGTAGATGCAGCAGCAGCGCCCGCACAGCCCGCCGTGCTTGTTTTTTAATTATTAAAATACATCGGGAATATCAGCTCTACATTAAACTAATATTCACTCACAGTACACTATAACCGTTCAGTTTTAGTTAATCTCAGTGTCATAACAATATCTCTTGAGAAAACGTACTCGTGTAACTTTATTAAAACTTTCCTACATGATATTTTCTTTGCATAGTACTTACTTAGGTAAGCTAGCTACGATCTCTGATGGAAAGTTAAATATCAAGTCCATTTGAACTATTACAGGATGCAAGCTTATGAAGATAAATATCAGTTTTATTTTAATATTAAGTTTACCTACATTATTGTCTAAAGATAATATAATAATATTTATTTGTCGATCAGATAGAAATGATGGGCATCTAAAATGACAAAATTAAATAGAAAATAAACTCACAACGCATAACAAATGTTTTTAAATACAACAGGACGGAACACTAAAAAAGTAAACAGCAATTCGATTGATATATTTTAATTGTTTTATTGATTGGATTAGCCAAAAGTGTTGGAAATCAGGCGTAGTTTACGTAGAGAATTGTACCTTATACACTTCTGACACCCACTCCTCTAAGATTGAACCTGTGTTACGAGTGTCAGGGCTCTCTAAGTTCACTAGGACAAAAAAATAAAAAACACAATGTGCTTATTATTTTACATCTAATTGGTATGTAATAAATCATAATAAATTATGTCTCCGTCAGTACCTCTATCCAAGAAGCCAGTGTTTTGAAAATAACGAAAGAAATATAATATACAAGCTGTTGCCAGTGGCTTCGCCAATGAGTAACAAACATCCATACAAACACACTAACAAACATTCGCGTTTATAATATTAGTAGGATAGAAAACAAAATAACAATTTCCAAACCAAAAAGCCTTTATTTTAGGTAGGTACCCTGCTCTCCAATATTAGTATAATACACACCTATATATATACAATTAAGTCCAAAGACAATAAACCTAGATATCCCTCTACGAACTAATCTAACTACCGTGACAGATTTAACTGAACTTTAATCGTACGTGATCAATTAAATGAGGAAACGTCGGCGTCGTTACATCTGTCAACGTTCGCGTTCAGACACAGATATATCAAGAATTAAATGTCAACTACATGATGTCCACAGTATAATTGACATCAAGTACCTGTTATGAGAAGTAGATTTAAGTTGTTAGGTTAAATTAATAAAAAGAAAAACTTACATTTGCATCCTTTCTTAGCGTGTCGAAATTTGCATTAATTAGGAGGAATAATGTAATAATAACAGTTCTCTTCTTGGTGAGAGCAGCGGTGGCCCAGTGGTGGCGGCCTCGACTTACGAACAGTAGGTCGTGGTTTCGAACCCAGGCAGGCACATTACTTTGTGTAATTTATTTCATCACCGCTGCTCTCAAAACGGTGAAGGAAAACATCGTGAGGAAACCGAACCAAACATTCGAAGACATGTGACATCTACCAATCCGCACTGGGCCCGCGTGGCCCATTCCCACTCAAAGAGGGAGGAGGTCTGTGTCCCAGCTGTGGGAACATTAATAGGCTATTTATCATGATGATGAATAATAACAGTTAGTTAGTCAGTGGATAAGTGAACACCCATTGTATATAGAATGTTCACAACCTAGTTAGTACTGGCTATTATGATACTCTTTAGCTTGACTAGCTGTCAGACATTCAAACCACTCTATTCGATCCATTTATTATTATGACAACTGGGACCAACAGCTTATTGTGTTTTCCAAGGCACGTAGGAAACTCAGTATGTACCGGGTCCCATCCACGGTCCAAACTAACTAAAACTTAACCTAAAAATCATCCAGAACCGCAGTTATAAGCCACAAGTTCCTCGGCTGATGCCAAAAGATTCATAAATTACTGAAAAATATAACCTTTTTGATGTAGTTACTCTTTTGTCCCCACCTGAATATTATGAACAGGCCCTTAGAACAAATTTTGTGTACGCCCGCCGTAGACCGCTACCTCCACGACTAAGTTTGCACATAACTTAATACTACGCGCGTGTTCTCTGCACTATAAGATACATTGTGTACTGTAAAACGGGGTGAATGGGAATGCAGGGGTGAATCGGAACGAAACTTTAAAATGGATTTTAACATTGAAATAATATAGTTGGTTGCTAACAAGGACACTTGATCTTTAATTAAAAAACAGTAAACACATTACAATCTTTTCTGGGAACAAACTATATTATTTCAATGTTAAAATCTATTTTAAAGTTTCGTTCCGATTCACCCCTGCATCCCCATTCACCCCGTTTTACCGGTACTTTTAAAATAATGCTGCGAAATAGAAAAAAGCGTAAATTGTAAGTTTTTGGTCATTAAAGTATGTTACTTGATACAAAAAGTTGTTGTACCTCCGTTTGTCGGATCAATGTTAACAGCTTATATAGCCTTCTTAAACCCTTCATGAAAACCGAAAGCACGAAGTAAGTCGTTGACTATCGTTACGTAGTATGGAGCTAGTTAGTTGTACAAAGCCTAAAAGTCTGTTAACCATTCCTAAGATGTAATTGGGACTTATGGGCCAACAAAGCGGCAAGCTCATTAGGCAAACAGACTGTTCAGAAACCCTAACATCATGTTGGAGAAGTTGGATGTAAGACGCAAGTCAACCTTTTAGGCTTGAAATGAAATTACCGCGATACATACCTTCTGGTTTTACGCTGCATGGAAAATTATAGGTAATAATAAAAATATTACCTTTATAAGAATCTAAATACTAAAGTTACAGCTAAAGATCAAATTTAGGCAGACGCCGAGGAAAAAAAAAAGATGGTTTAATTCTATTATTAAAACTATAACCGGGAGATTTACAGATTCCCAGTTTACCGGCCCTATTGTTTTAGAAATCTTTTATCAAAATCGATAATTTTCCTTTACCTACAAGTAACGCTTGTGTAGGTAACACTTAAAATATTCCTTTTTTTTTTTAATCCTTCTATGTACCTAAACAACGTATTAACATAATCTCACAATCCAAACAAAACGATTTCCAAGAAACATCAGAATACGCATATCTTCGATCGCCCCTCTATCAGTATCTCCGAAGGAGTTTGTATGTGTTTGTAAAATATCAATTTGTTGACTAACTGGAGACGGTTACATCCCGGTGTACGTGACCGCAATACTGGGGAAACCGAACAGATTTTGAAGAAACAAGTCGACATTGATAGGGTTAGAGTGTACGGGAAACTACGTGAATTATTTATCATATTTGTTGAGGTGGAAGCTGTCTTTGTGTAGTACATATTTTATATTTTGTTGTTCTATACACGCACAGTTTGTAGAGTAGTGAGAATGTGTCAATATTTGTATTAATCGTATTAAACTTAGTAAGAAATAAAAAACTTGCAAACATGCAACAAACAAACAGTAAGCAAGCAGCAAGCAGTCTATTTGGTGCCTTTTGGGGGGGGGGGGGGTGAAATCATCAAACAACCCCTCCCGCTTTTGGGCAGAGCCAAGAGCCAAAGGGAGTGTCAGACTTCTACTGACTAAAAACCACCCATGTTCCTTCTAAGCCCTTGTGCCCGTTGTAACATCACCACTACACACCACTAGATATAATCGATGGTTCCGGCACGGCTATGTCTGATCCCGTCTGTGAAACAAATACTAATCTGTCTCTGTATCATAATGTGTTCCTCGTCCTAATGAACCTAGTCTACTCAACAATATCTTTAATTCCAACAAATATAACAGTGCCGAGGACGCGGTATCTCTTGTGAACAACCCGCAGCTCCGACGGGGCCCATTTGGTGCCTTACTCGCATTTTCTAGTAGGTACATACAATAGGTTTTTTTTCTCCTTGATGGCCTTGGGTATGACCGTAATTCGCCTAATCTGAGACGATGATGCGGCCTAGAGTGGACCCAAGAAAAAACCGATTGACCTGACTTGTAGTTGAATGGGATATACCCAATGACGTAATATATATAGACACGTCATGAAATAACATGGCAGCGCTTCAAAACGGCGAAAATATTATATAACTACTTTTACGCGTAAAGAAAGGGAAATAAAATATGACACCGTACAGCGGGTTGTCTTTATGTTTTGGACAGGTTTGCACACACGATTTAAATTAAGTACAAACGTATCATCGCGCGAGAGGTTGGTGCGTAACTAAGTGCGATGTGGACAATTGGCTTCATTTCATGTTGTCATTTTTGAGGGCGGACAACGTATCTATAGTTTTAATATATCATTGGATATACCTACTTTTCTTTTATTCTATTCTATTCTAAAAAAGAAGTAAAGAAGAGTATCATATTTTGGCAAGTTCGTGTATCTCGCTGTCTAAAATTGCATTCAAACATACATAACTATGCAGGTTAACAAATGTAGTGTCTGAGTTTGTCCAAAACATGAACAAGGCTGTTGCAATGCGCATCGCTTGGAAGCTAACCTTGACTAACAAAGTTCATATCGTTAAAAGTTAACGTTTGAAGAGGAGCATACGTATTGTAACGCCCGCGTCTTTGAATGGGAATAGTTTATGCTACAGATATCAAAACAGCTAGTTAAATGCAAAACTTCTGGAAGCTTATTGAAATAATGCTATCCCTGTAGCTAACACTCAATATTTATGATTAAAAGCGATATTGCACACAAACATCATACATTTAAAGTCAGTTTTTACCCGACTGCGGAAAAGCCCAAAAGGAGGGTTATGTTTTTGGCGTGTATGTAATGTATGTCTATTTCTTTGTTCCCTCATAACTCCTAAACGGATAAAGGGATTTGAATAAAGTATACGTCGTTAGATTTGTCTTGATGCCGCAAGTGTCACTACATCAAAATTAAAAAAAAAACAAGAAAAAATGCGAACTTTGGGGGCTTTATCGCGGATTTTCAATAATCAAAAAAAAATCCAGTACCGAGTCGAGAATCATCGCGTAGGGTATCAAAATGAAGGATTTTAAAAGGAGATTACAAAAATATATGCCATTTTATATGTTTAAAATAAATTCGTCACGTAATAACATAATAAGTCACACATCCTATAAACTAACACAAAAGTTAAATCATCTGCGAAGAATTATACGCGACCAACGAAAGAACAAACACAAAAGAACTAACTAGTTGAAAATAAAAAAAAGTAGTTAATATACTAAAAACCCGACTGAAAAAACTGAAAAGCAAAAAACAAGCACATTTTAAATTTAAGAAAACTTGGAAGCAGGCGAGGTTCATTTGAGTATTCAATTATGAAATGAAATAAAATGGACCCCACCTGCTTCCAAGTTCTGTTAATTTATAATGTGCTTGTTTTTTGATTTTCAGTTTTTTCAGTCGGGTGTTTTTTGCTCATAGGTAGAAACCAAGAATGTTACCTGCTACTAGCATTACATGGTGTATGTATTTTGCCTCGTCCAAGCCCATACATAATAATGATCATACTTGTCTACACACAAGCTGAAAGCCGCGCACCGGACCATTCCGAAGAAAACTTGTAAATCACTTGGAACTTTGACCTCCTATGTCTACGTAGCTAGTAGATTTTAAGGTATAAACAATAATAATAATTAATAATGGAGAATATTTGCATAGACACAACCTCGTTGCCAGGATTATCCACCAGCAACTTGCTTTGAAATACAACCTTGTGGAAACAGTCTGTAGTGCCATACTATAGGTATGCGCCCGACCCAGTTCTCGATAATGGTAATATTTCGTTGTATTGGGATCGACCTATCGTCACTGACAGGACTATTGTTGCCAATAAGCCTGACATTGTGGTGATGGATCGATCGGAGCGTCGCGCAATGATTGTTGATATAACAGTCCCGCATGACGAGAACCTCGTGAAAGCAGAAAAAGTTAAGCAATTCAAGTATCTGGATCTGGCTCGCGAGGTTGTCGACATGTGGCACGTGAATACAGCAGTCATTGTGCCGATAGTCGTGTCTGCCAATGGCTTAATAGCCAAGAGCCTCGACGAACATCTAAGGAGGCTCTCGCTTGGTAGCTGGATCAAGGGCTTGATTCAGAAGGCAGTACTTCTGGACACGGCGCGCATTGTCAGGAGGTTCCTCTCTCAAGAGCCCTGACCACCGGTAGTTCGGATTCTGTTCCCAATACTAGTGGACCACTATTTTTTATATTTTTAAATGTTTTTTATATACCTTTTTGTAATTAATATTTAAAAATGTATTTCATATGTTATAAAATGAATAAAGGAAATAATTAAAAAGTATAAAATAATAAGAAAATATATGATTGATGTGTGTCTGTAGTCATTAACTTGCACCTTACTATTGAATCGAGTCTGGTTCTTCTAACCAACATAACATACAGATTTATGTTACCGGGCAGTATGTTCCACCACTTCTTCTTTCGGTGGGTGTTTTGGGGGACTGTCTTTTGTAAATAAGTAAAGTAAAGTAAATTTTGACGTTAGAAAAGTGCTGATTATCAGCCTAGTTTGAATTAATGAGTTTTGATTTTGTAACTAGAACTAGAAAAGATAAAATAGCAGTGACGACAAAAACAAGTTTTTTTCGGATTCATAAAAGTTATTTTACACCCATTAGAGACGCGAAGCATATCTAAGTCGAAGCATGTGCCAAATAAAAAGCTTGGCATAATAACAAATATTCTACAACAGATTTCCCACCCAATTTTTGTCCACCAGCTAGTCAACAGAAACCATAAAACTATACAAAATTAGATATTTAATTAGGCAATTACTCCCAGTGGGATAAACGAGGGCGTATCACAAGGTATAAGGAGAAGTAGGTACTGAAGTATATCGGATAACAGAGAATGTGCCCGTGGAAAAGATAATGGTCCTGTTTTTTTCCGCTTTAGATATTTTATTCGGTAGAAAGTACTCGTGTTCTGGATTTCGACGCTAATAGACGTTGCGAGATAATGTGGATAATATTTTATATGCCTTGTTAATCAAGGAATATTTTTTTTGTAAATATATCTGTGGTTTTCATCTTTAGTAGGTACTAACCTGTGGTACTAACAACAAGTTTTGTATTTCATTTAAATATGTCTGTTGGAAATTTATGAAAATGTTACTTGGCATAATAAAGTATGTGTATACTATAAATGTCCATAAAGTAATTTATGCGTATTTTATCTCATGCAATTGTCCATTCTGTCCGTCATTTATTTCACTAACATAGAGGCCTTTGGGTGATACAGTTTGGATTATTGGAATAATAGCTAGTAACAAATCGATTGAGCATCAGTAATCTTTTTTGACACGACATGACGTTTGAAGACGATGGCGGCGACTATTGTTATTCTTATTATTAGTCGCGTGAAATACTTTTAACCGACTTCTAAAAAAAGAACGAGGTTCTCAATTCGGATGTTTCTGTATAATTATGTATATTTTTTTATATTTTGTCGGGCATAACTCCGTCGCTTGCTAACCGATTTGAAAAAATATTTTTTGTCGGAAAGGGAAAGGGGAAGAAGAAAAATTTGTTTCTAAAGGCGGTGGTAATCAAATTAAATCAAACGAATAGAGCTAATTTTTCTTCTAAAGTTCATTTTTCACTTTTTTGTGTATTATTTTTTGTCGAAGTCGGTTTTATTTTTTGGTTAAAATTATAAATGTTTGTTTTAGCGCAGCAGTCCATTGGTTGAGCCACTGCGCCAACTGTGTCGTAAAGGGAAAATCCCAGCAGTTACTCCAACGGCGTGAGAATTTTAACCCAAAAGTGTTATTGTTTATTTTATAGCTTGTTGGTGTAGGATAACTAGTTTAACAGTGCCTGTTAGTTAACTACTAGCACGCATACTCATTTCTCGGCGGCGTAGCTATATGCTAATGGTACTTTAAGCGCCATGTGAACTGAAGTCTTGGTATTTTAAGCTGAATTTTGCGTGTTCAATCTGTGGGTTTGATCTTTAAATTAACAAAGAATCCAAGAATCTTAAACTTTGTTGTAGTATTTTAGGACACAGAGTTAAGCTTAGAGGCAGCAAAATGTAGTTCTTTTTCCATAATAAAATCATGTTATTTTAATTTCGCAAAAGTACATTTTATTAGACTCTGTGCTGTCTGATTTATGAATTATCCGTTATGATCACATGGGGCGCGCCATATTGTGAATGATCAATAGTCATACAGGGTTATAGTTAAATTCTTTATTTTTATTGCGAAGATAGCAAACTTAACACAAATAACTCAACATTATTCCATGGCATTAAACACTAGGTAAATAACAGGTGTAATATAATTAGTATTAGAACTGTTACTATTACTAAATGTTGACAAAGTTACATGACTATTTTGTCCACTAATTCGTAAAGCATTTGACTGCACGTATTATTTAGGAGCCATGGCACTTAAACAACAAAGATGTTTACGTATGCAATGAAATAGTAGACAATGTAGGTGAATGTTTGTAGGAACAAAGTTATAATTTGATTATTTACATCGTAATATTTCTCTTCACTGTCACTAGGTACATAGTATAAAACAAAGTCGCTTCTCGCTGTTTGTCCCTATGTATGCTTAGATCTTTAAAACTAAGCAACGGATTTTGATGCGGGGTTTTTTAATAGATAGAGTGATTCAAGAGGAAAGTTTTTGTATTTTTTTACACCCGTGCGAAACCGGGGCGGGTCACTAGTCAGATAATATAAGAAGGAAAATTACTTATTATTCGCCTTGGCGCAATCTGAGTCCCCGTGTTTGAAATGAGAATAAAATAGCTACTACAAAAGTTATTATATAATTATATTTTATTACAATAACTTAAGTACTAAGGTAAAAAGAAATGAGCATAATTAAACGTTTATAGCCTCTTATAGACTCTTCTCTATGAAAGAGAATGGGGTATGTACTTACCTCATATGCTTTTCGCGAAGTTGTATTTTGTGACTTACATGTCAGTGAAGTAAGTGCAAATTCATTTAATCATAAAGTAAAGAGTTGTGTTCACTCATGCAAGAATGACCCATTTATTTAAATAAATACACACCTTCTTTCTTTCAGGCAATCAAACTACCACGTCATAAGCGAAACCGATCCCCGTCGAAGAGACACACGCCTGATCATTATGCTCAGAACTCGATGCCTCACGTGATCGTTCAGCGGCTGAAAGCGTGCAAGCATTCAGTAAGCGCCGTCGTCGTGTCAGCCTGCGCCTCGGAGATAAGTCACGTTTTCATTACACTAACTTTGGATTAACCAACATACGTCGGATAGACGTAGGGACGTGGCCTATATGAATGGTACAGACTTAAGTGACTAAATAATGAATGGTTATTAATGTTTTTGTTTGATATGGAAAAATTTATTACCGTATTTGTGATAAAAAGACTACTGCATAATGGTGTCATTATGTATATTATAATATAATTATACACTTCTAGACACATCTATTGGCCCACCTTAGAGTTTAGGTTTCGAAGGCCCCTACCGAAATATGATTGCTAGATTGAACAAAAACTGTTGATGCAGTTTTAAACCTGATACATTTTACCACCTTTTTCGATCGTATTGTTTTAAATTTGAATTCAGAATACCATACGACATGGAGTTACGCCTAACAAGTCGGATATGCGCCTTGTTAAAGGCAATTGATTTTTGAATAAAAAACATGTTTTATCAAATAAAGGTTTAATTTTATAACGCGTGTTGCCTCCATGGGCATCTACCACAGCTCTCATACGATTAGGCATAGAGTTTATCAACCGCTCTATGAAATTTTGAGGGATCATCTCCCATTCCTCTTCTATGGCAGTTTTCAACTCCTGCATCGTCTGGGCAACTGGCTGACGAGCCCTAACACGTCTTTATAGCACGTCCCACATGTGCTCAATGGGGTTCATGTCTGGGCTTCTGGCTGGCCAGTCCATAACTGTGATGTTCACATCCCGAAGATATTCCCTGACGATGCCGGCCGCATGGGCTCTTGCATTATCATGCATAAAAAGGAAATTTGGGCCCACATAGTCCGCGTATGGTATCAGGTGAGGTTCTAAGCACTCACGAATGTACCTTTCAGCATTTAATGTTGGCAGCCGTGGTCCTGTAACAACCTCAAGTTGAGTTTTGCCGCTCGCGGATATACCGCCCCAGACAGTCCATGAGCCACCGCCATAAGCAACCCTCTCTTCAAAGCAGCATTGTGCGAAACGCTCTCCCTTACGTCGGTAGACCTTCTTCCTTCCATCATTTCCATGTAACACAATTTTAGACTCATCAGAAAAGAGTACACGGCTCCAATCTTGCTGTGTCCAATTTAAATGACTGCGTGCGAAATGAAGGCGCGCTGTTCGGTGGGCTCGCGTTAGTTTGGGCCCATTAGCTGGCTTGTGTGGTACCATATCGCGTTCTTTTAACCTTCTCTGAACAGTTCGAGCGCTCACAGATACTCCGTGGAAGTCGCGAAGTTGGTTTTGTATCTCAATGAATCGATCCTGCCTTTCAGTTGTGACCCGAGATCGTGGCCTTCCTTGGCGATGAACAAAGCCGCCAGTCTCTAGGTACCTCCGATAAACATTTCGGACCGCAGATCGACTTAAATTAAGTTGAGCACTCACGTTTCTTTGGCTGTGTCCGGCCTGAACAAGTGCCACAGCTTGGGCGGCGACTTCAGGTGAAGTATCCATAGATTATTGATAGAACCTCACCTTAATGTTAAGAATAAGTAATGTTTGTTGCAAAACCAAAGATATCAATCACTTTTTCAAGAATTAAATCCAAGTAAACCAATAAAACCAAGTTTTCTTAGTATTCGATTGTTTGATATCAACAAACAGGCTCCAAATTGTCTTTTGTTTCTTTAAATTCTGTGTTCGAAATTCAAAAAAAGACTATTGAATGAAATTGTGAATGTGCCAGGTTCAAAACTGCATAAAAACTTTTTGCTCGACCTAATATAAAATTTTAGCTAGGACCAAACGAAACTGTAAATACAAGGTGGGCCAATAGATGTGTCCAGAAGTGTATAATCATTATTATTCAAAAGCGTTGTTTTAAAAACACTAATCGGTTAGCACTAGTTAGGCTCGCATACCTTGATATATATGTAGTAATGTTTACCTATTGGAATATGTTTCAAGTTATTTTATTTATGTATATTTTTCAATTTTTTATATTTTTAAAACATTCACAACCTTAGATAAGAGCTCTAAAGTATTATTTATTAAAAGTTTTCAATAAAAAAGATTAGTAGGTCGAATATTGTAATATTTTATGTTTATATCTGTTTTTAATTTTACTTTATGAATTTTTAGATTGTAGTTCTATCTTTGTATGATTTGTAAAGCTTGTATTTTTTTATAAGTATTCTGTGGAAAATGTTTTTGGTAACACATTTGCTCATACTTCTCTTTATTTTAATTTTATATTTAATGTAATGTGTCACTGTTTATTTTCCCCAACAAATAAAATTAAAAATTAAAATTATCATAGGCGTCATTCAGAAATACACACATCAAAAGTGTCTAGGGATCAAGCATTTTTATGCGGATTTCTTGAGATTGAGATGTGGCTTTGTAATAAATTTATGATTTTATAAATTTGTATGGATCCTTTTTGGTGCATTTCATAATTTGAATCAGGAACTGTGAATCAAATTCGAGTAAAAGATGAAAATCAGCTGTCAATATTTTCCCTATAAAAACATACAACGCATTGAATACATTATTAGTGCTACTGTTTCCCTACTACTGATTAAAACCAACGTTATTATGGAGCGGCGACGTCATTTAAGCAGGGAAGAAATGCTCAGAGCCTTGGGAATGATAGAAGCTGGTTCCCGGCAACGTACTGTGGCTTTAGCTCTGAATACAAGTCAGAGTGTTATCAGTCGACTTTGGACACGTTACCGAAGCGCTGGTACCGTGGCTGAGCGCCATGGAGGACGGTATCGCTGCACCAAACGGAGACAAGACCGATACATTCAAATCTTAACTCGAAGAGCTCCAACAATAACCGCCATGATGTTAGCCGTCGGGCTTCATCACTCTTCAGGGAACTTAATTAGCGACCAAACAGTCAGAAACCGCTTGCATGAAGTGAACCTTCATTCCCGAAGACCGCTACGGGTATCACCTATAGCAATGCACAATCGTAGGATTCGATATCAATGGGCTCTTGAACACAGAAATTGGGCAGAAGACGTTTCGGCGTTTCGTGTGCTTTTCTGATGAGTCTCGTTTTGGTATGAGACCGGATACAAGACGTATACGACACTGGAGAACCCCTGGACGCCAACAGCGATTAAAATCCTGCCAGGAAGTCCATCCTTATAGTGGTGGAACCATCATGGTATGGGCGGGTATTTGGATCGGCGGAAGAACTGAGTTGATTTGGATCAGAGGCAACCTCAACGCTCAAATTTATGCTGAGACGATTGTATCAGACGTCATCGTTCCTCTACAAGTGCAAATCGGTCCCTTATTTCAGTTAATGCATGATAATGCACGACCGCACACCGCAAGAGTTGTAAGACAGACTCTCGCCGCAGCTAACATCAATGTCCTGCCCTGGCCTGCTCAGTCGCCAGACTTGAACCCGATTGAGCATGCATGGGATATGCTACAGAGAAGAGCTCTGCCGAATATGGAGGGTATCCAGTCGCAAGAAGACCTTTTTTTGTTGTTGCAACGAACATGGGCGGCCATTCCACAGCGTGATTTGGATGAACTCATTTTGAGTATGCCAAACCGATGTTCTTGTGTTGTTAGTGTTCGCGGTAGAAACACGGATTATTAATTGTTTAAGTTACCCAATAAAATTTTAAAGAAAACTGTTATTTCAGTCTTTTTTTCGAACTTTAATGTTAGTGGTTCAAATGTCAAAAATCCCTTTATTAGGAAAATGGCAAATTTCTTTATTAATGCAAAGGTGATTTGGTTTATCGTTACTGTGACAAACGAAAACACTTTATTTGATGAATCCTTAAAGAAAATTTTAATTAATATCAATCAGGAGAAAAGTTATTGCAAAAATATATGTTGATCCCTAGACACTTTTGATGTGTGTACTTTAAGAACTAGGTTTGACAGAATGTGCCCACCATTCGGCCAAATAGAGAGTAAGACGAAATAAGTTTATGTTTGTAAAAATATTTAAGCCTTTGTTGTCCCACGGCAAGGCAAAGACCTCCTCCCACTTTTCGCGATCTAATGCGATTGTACGCCAATTCTTTAGGAAAGAGTCCAGCAAATCCCGTCGCCACACTTGCTATGTAATTTTGTTTATTATTTACCCTCCTGAGTTTCCACGTTTACGTAGCGTTAAACCAAGACCCAGAAATCCTATGAGAATATAAGCACGGCTCTCATATAAGTATACTCTCGTTATTTTTCCCCCGAGAAAGATGAGGTCATAGCACAAGTGCATTAGCAAAGCTTGGAACCACACCTGAATTTATTATACGAGGGTAGAATAGAAAATCTAGGTTAGCAGTAAAGATCCCTTTGTTGTTCATCATTGGAGCTTATGCTGTTGATTGGGGTAATCCAAATAGCTTTACTACAGCTTGCTTCCTCAGTTTTCATGTAAACTTGTTTAATTTTATTAACCACGTCTAAATATTTCTGTGTGTTTAAGGAGCCAGTGGCTACGTAATAACAGTCGTTCGGATCAATAATGAGGTTAAGCTGCGCTTGCCTTGGTTGTTATGTAGATGGGTGGCCACCCATTACATACTGAGTTTCCTCCGTGTCTCGGAAAGCACGTAAAGCCGTTGGTCCCTGCAGTCATTTGTAGATTTTTGAGACTCTTTACTCCCGAAAGTCTGACAACTAGACCTACCAATCAATTATTATTTATCACTAACTGGGTAAATGCGGTCAGATATCTGCATCAACTGCGTCTGCACGCTCCATGTAAAATACTGGTATTCGTCTGCATCCGGTTAGACTGGAAGCCGACCCCAACATAGTTGGGAAAAGGCTAGGCAGATGATGATTGTGTTGATAGGCAAACCAGATTCAAATAGTGATCTCAGAGTATCAGCCATGTAGTTTCCAGTATCTCCACAGGCAAATACCGGGACCTGACTCATCATCATCATCATTTCAGCCGAAAGACGTCTACTGCTGGACATAGGCCTCCCTTAAGTGTCGCCACATTGACCGGTCCCGTGCGTCTCGCATCCAGCGAATCCCCGCCACGATCATCAGGTCATCGGTCCACCTAGTGGGAGGCTTTCCAACGCAACGTCTTCCGGGACCTGACTAGGAATAGCAATAACCAAAGCTCATTGTATTTTATCGTTTTAACTAACAGCATTCAGCAGTCGCTAGTAAAAACAAACTTTTTTTCAAGCATTACTATACATTCACACTTTCGATGTTATAATGTTTCTTTCTTTTTGTACCATCAAACTCGGTGTTATATTTTTATTACCACAGCATAGGTATTCTCCCCCAAAAACTCCTGCATAAAGAATCAATCTAACAAAAATCAAAATATAATGAGAACACATGTCGTTTTGATCATAATTGGCAGTAAAACGGGCCAGGCGATCGCTCTCTGCCACCGTTCCGGTCCTGACCCCATTACGGACACATATTAATTTTTCGCATCCGGCACCGGACGCGGTCCTAATTGAGCTCTTTCACCTCCGCTTAACATTGACGATGATTAGTATAAACCGGATTACTATGACCGGAATGTATGTGAAGCCTTATTTTAATGCATGTTCTACACACGCTTTGGGTTGTATATGGTTTTATTAAATAATAATAAGGTTGCCGACATGTGACACGTCAATACAGTAGGCATTGTGCCGATAGTCGTGTCTGCTAATGGCTTAATAGCCAAGAGCCTCCACGAACATCTAAGGAGACTCTCGCTTGGTAGCTGGATCAAGGGCTTGATTCAGACGGCAGTACTTTTGGACACGGCGCGCATTGTCAGGAAGTTCCTCTCTCAAGAGCCCTGACCACCGGTAGCTCGGACCCGGTTTGGAATGCCGGCGGGCTAATGTTTTTTATTTTTTTAAATGTTTTTTTTACATTCCTTTTTGTAATAAATACCGTATTTAAAAATGTATTTAATATGTGAGAAAATGAATAAAAGAAATAATAATAAAGTTTATTAATGCTCCAGTATACATAATGTGTTTAGTGTTTGGGCCTCCTTTTAAGCAAATAATGCCTGTGTTAAAATGGAACCTCTATACCTTGGACCTCCATAAAAGAGCCCTCATCTATAGCCCTTATCATTATCTATTTAGCGTTTTCATCCGTGGTTTTCATGAACTCATAACGAAAAACCCTATTTATGAACTAATCATGCACAGGATTGCCAAGTCCATAAAATTTTGTTCTGGGTACAGTTGGAGGATCAACCCATTGTAAAATGGTATCTTGGATAAAGTTACCAAAATAAATTTTATTTTAAATTTTTAGCTAGCTTTTTCTCCTTCTTGTCTTGTCCATTTTACTTCCATCTTACCTACACAGTTTGTGCTCAGTAGGTGGTCACGTTTATTGTAGCGGCAGAGTCGCTAATCAAAAAATATCCAGAGCAAAGCTCAAAACTTCCATCACCACAAACGTAACAATGTGAGCCACCTATCCTTAAAGTTTTAGAAACATTATTTAAAGTAAGCAACTCCGAGTCCCTATCCAAATTCATTAAAGCTCCCAACATATCATATTATTATTATAGTTATTACTTAATTATTTATTTGTTTAAACTTCATGTGCAAGAGTGGTACATAGGCGGACTTAATGCCACAAGGCATTCTCTACCAGTCAACCTTTGGGTTAAAAATGACAGCACTGTAGTAGAGTACAAAACAATAAAAATAAGGATAATACCATTTTGTAAACATAATACATAAATTGGTGCATACTAATACATAAATATACAGATAGAATTAAATAAACTTATTGATATTTTAATACATAGAAACCTTTTAATAATTACCTCCACTTCCTTATAACAACAAAATAATTGAGCTATTATGAACAGCAGCCGGATTTTAATATACCTAATATCTCATAAAACGCAGCACCTTTGATAGCAGCAAGCAATAATGTGAGGAAAAGCGAGAAGGTATATTAACCGGCTTAGATGTATTAAAGAAAAAACCAAGTTTACTGCTTGTTAATTAAAATTATTCTATTAGCTCAATTAATTACGTCTGTAGTAAATAAAGTTTTCAATAGAAAATCATATTTGCTTCTTAATAAATGTACGTGAAATATGTATTATTAGATAATAAAAATTAAATCTCGACTTTCAAGAACGATATTAAAAAAATATAATTCCCCGTGTACATGCCTCAACCAACCCTTTAAGGTTTTCATTGCTCGGCTCGGTCAAAGGTTTGATTCAGCAAACCGTACTTCTGGATACGGCACACATAGTGAAAAGTAGGTTCCACTCTGGAGCCCTAACCTGGACCTTTTGTAAAAAAAATATGTTTTTTTTATATGGTATTGTATTATAAACTTTTTATAAATGTAAAACAATTTGTACAAAAATAAATAAAAATACCCTGTGGTGAGGCAGAAGTAATCAGTAATATCAGTCAAAGAACAAACGATGATTATTTTTGCCTCACCTTGTACTTATGTGTAAGATCTACTTACACCACATTTTATAAAAAGTGTGTAAAGCGTTAAAATATCGAATTAAATAAGGCCCAATTGAACCCACACGTACTTAATGCGTTTAACTCTAAATAGATTTCAAACAACATTCGAAATTTTAGGATTAAAAAAAATAAAACAAGCTTTAAAAAACCTTTAGTGCAAAGTTTTTTCAAAGCTTACCTAAATAATGTTGGACTGCCAAAACGGCATAAATACAGGAAAATATCCACATTCCACTATAACAAAAGTGATTACCGACAGTGAGCGTAACTAGCTCACGTTACGTACAGACCAACGGAATGTAATTGCAAATCAACAGCCAATCACAGCGTACTGGATTACTAATCAGCCAATAGTATTATGCGTAATGAAATTCTGAGCTGCTTTACACGTGGGTCGGAGTTTTTAGTTCTTTTTTATTTCAGGTAGTAATGGTAGGTATGTTTGCTTTTACTGCTTACAAAATTGTTGGGGTGAACAGGTAAACCTATTGTTTTTTTGGAAACTAAAATTTAATTTTAAATTCATCTTTATTTGTTCTTATTTTTCCAAATAATTTACAAAAAACCAGTCAAGTGCATGTCGGACCACGCACAATGTAGGGTTCCGCAGTTGCCCATCAAAATATGTAAACTTACTAAACTGATTAACCACCCTGCCTACCTGCCTCCGTGCGATGATTTTTATTGTAAAAATAAAACAAACTTACATTTGCAGTTTTGAGACCTACGCTCCAATACATTATGTGTAGGAAAATGTTTCATACAACTACATATTATAGGTTGGTTGACTATTACTCATAAACTTGTAAAGCCTACTTAGCTGTGATAGTTTTCCTTTTATTTTCGATATATATGCTACTACCATGAATTTTTACGCCCAAACACAACCCGTATGAGTGGTTTAGGTTGGCACACTTGAGTCTAACAGAAATTTGCACTTTAAACCTTAATTTCGAATCCCTTCATCGAAAAACTGTTTGAGCAAACTCGCAAGTATTTTTTTAAATACCTATCTAACGACATTCCACACAATGGACTTTGCGAGAAAAAAAGTCATTCACACTTTAATGTGTACTTGGGATACACTAAAACAAAAAAAACTGTATTTTACATTAGCACTTTGTCGGCGTTACTCATTTGTACGAGTATATGCATGCCATGAGTACATTCTGCTTTCTAGTACTAAGAGTATTTGAGATATAGTGCGGACGGACGGACAGACAGACGGACATGGCGAAACTTTTAGGGTTCCATATTGACTACGGAACCCTAAAAACTGAAGTTCACACTTGCCTATTTCACCAAAATTACCCAATAAAACTGAACTTGATCAGTATGTGAAAACCGTGATCAAGAGCAATTAGAGTCATCATTGTTAATCATCATTTTCAATTCAGCCGAAAAACGTCCACTGCTGTACATATGGTCCCGTATGCGTCTCGTGTATCTAGCAGATCCCAGCGAACTTTACCAGATCATTGGTCTAGCTAGTGGGAGCCCTTTTAACGCAACGTCTTCCGGTTTATCATTGAAATTAATGAATAACCTTCTACCAACTCTTTGGAGTCGACTCAAAGTCTAACTGGATGCGATTAGATACTTGCAAACCATTCAATCTTCACCAAATACACCGGAATTGTCATCCGTTAATGGAATTAGTAATAAATCCACTACCTACGCCTAATTTCGATACGAATTCCTCTATGAAAACAACCAAACTGCATGTCAATTAAGCGTATAAACCTCAGTCAGCTTCAAAAATATGGAACCAAACGCACGCTGGATACTCAATTCATATCAAACGAATAACTCGAATTCACAAACTGTAAAATACTCCCGACCGGCGCAAATAGTAGCAGATTAAATTGTTACAAATTGTAGGTAACAGTAATAATTTCGTGTAATAGAAGCGACGGTACATAAGGCTGCGTTTCCACATCATGAATAAGGTAGCTAAGCGGTGTGCGCGGATAAATAGGTTTTTTTCTTAAAAGTTATTCTTTATATTTTCTCCAAAGCAAAGAACTCTTATATCGGAGAAGTCTTGGAGTCCCAAAATGGGTTTGGATGAAACTGACACTACAACAATGTAAACGAATCTATGAAACGAATTGTCTTATAATACCTACCTACTAGGTAGCAAACGACTCATGATACTCACTATTAGGTAGAAACTTCAACCGAATGACCTGGAAATAAGAGTACAGTTTATGCTTCACAGGAGCACTAATATTATACGTATAGACACGCAGAAAAATATACAAAAAAATCGAATTCTAAAAATATTGGATACGTGTTTTTTGTTTAAGCAAATTAATAAGAATTGACGAAAATAAAACGTGTCAAAGATCATGAGTTTTGACGTTACTTTGTGGGTAAAAAAGTACTAACCCTGTGACGTCGTACGACTTGACACAGCTTTTCGAAGCACTGTATCGTCTTCATCTTTTACGTGAAAAAGAAAAAAAATGTGTCCAATATTTTTTTTTAATCTGTCTCACATTCTAATTAGATTTTTTTGGTGAAATACCCTATTTAAACTTTAAAATACGACCTATTTTATAAATTATTCAAAAATTATTTTCCGGTTCCGTAACTATCACACTTCACACTAATCACACTAATATTATAAAGGCGAAAGTTTTTGAGTGTGTGAGTATGTTTGTTACTTCTTCACGCAAAAAACACTAATATTATGAAGGTGAAAGTTTGTGAGTGTGTATGTTTGTGACTTCTTCACGCAAAAACTACTGTACGGATTTGGATGAAATTTGGTACACAGATAGTTTATAACCTGGATTAACAAATAGAATAGTTTTTATCCCGATTTTATATTCCCGTGGGTTATAGCGGGTGAAGCCGCTGGCAACAGCTAGTACAAAATAACAATCAAAACAGCAGGAGAAAAAAACTTATAAAAGTGTATGCATGTACACACAAAATAACAATCAAAACAGTAGGAGAAAAAAACTTATAAAAGTGTATGCATGTAGGTAAACAGAAAATAACAATCAAAACAGCAGGAGAAAAATACTTATAAAAGTGTATGCATGTACACATTAGTGCTCGTAACTGTACATACTATCATAGATGAAAACTTCTGAAAAAAGAGGGCTTCTTAATGCAGGTCCTCTCATCTCTCCTCTGCTGTAGTGGAAAGGTAACCTTAAGCTACGGTTTAACTGCAGCCAGCTGTGTCTCGGGAGTTGTAAACGTTCGGCGTATCGTTCAAGTGTTACTCTAAAGACAATTTGTTTTAACTTACTTTGTATTAAAGGATTGAGAAGTAATCAATAGTTGACTAATTTGTTCTGGTTTGAGGGTTTAATTGGTAGCCCCGTGATGGCTTCCGGTCACCGTAAACGCGAGCATGTGGACAGGGAGTAATGCTCATTGCTGACCGTCCGTCCGTCCTATGACGACGACAGGCGGTGTCGACGGCGCCTTCGAGTTTTGCGCGCGCCTCAAAGAGATGTCAGCAACATCGCCTGTCGGGGCTGCGGGTTATTCGAAAGAGATACCGCAGCCTCGATATAAAGTTCTAAGAAGAAACATGGGTGGTTTTTAGTCAGTAGAAGTCTGACACTCCCTACCGCTCTGCCCAGAGTGGTAGGTGTCATTGGATGATTTCCCACCCCCCAATAAAAGACCATAGTTTAATAGTAATTGGTAGGTAGGTCGTTTTAGATGGATTTTGATTGGTTAACGTCTTGATTTATTTCTGTACGCATGACATACATTGCAAAATATTGTTGGACTGGAGTTCTCTCTTTTGCATATAAAATCATGAAACTATCACCGTGCTGTTATATCATTATCATCATCATCCTCAGAATGACTGCACCCACTGCTGGGTAAAGACCTCTCTTGGCTTGTGTCTAGCTCCACATTCTTGCTCATGAAGTATATATCTATCATGTTTCGGTCCTACATCTAGCAAGGCCTCTTCTCAGTCAGCCAAAAAAGGCTCGAGCATTTATCACCACGATTTGACCATTTAAGACTTAATAAATTAAAAGTACAGGTTTCCTCCTGACGTTTTCCATCACCAGTTTTGTAAAGAGAGATTAACGTCATATCATATATCAAATCAGTCATTTATTAGCAAATTATAACCTTATACAGACCAGGTTTGACTGCATTTCCTTAAAACATGCCATGAATGTATGGAAAGATTAGCCAATAAATCATAAATTATGCTTCCGACCTCGGAGCAACAACTAATGTGTTAAAAGGTTATTACCTAAGGGGCTATGTTAAGGCCAAAGGCAGCAGCATTCTTCGTTTATCTAGTTACAAGTGACAGCATAAAGTTACGGAGATAAATTGGGGGACAAAGTTCAATTTATATCACAATGTTTTCTTTATAAAACACAAGTTGAAACGACAAACCATATATTATTTTGGAGACGCCTTCTGCCTAGATGACATTCCCATAATATTTTATCATTTAATTTTCTCCAATATTAGCAGCAATCTTCAAATACTAGCGACCTCCCATTTGATGGCCGTTTTACCGTAGCCAAGGACGCTTTTTACTGGGCACTTCGTAGCTTCTTGAAGCGATGCAGCTAAATGCTTGGCCATAATTGCCCATCGAAATGATAGCCTAGAAAATGTCAGGCTATAAAAGAAGACATTTCCAGTCATATTTATTGTCCCACAAACATTTCAAGCCTTAAAGAATGACCTAATTTATGGAGACGAATTGTAAAACAAGTAATAAAATGATTTTGGAGTCAAATGCTTAAGTCGTTCCTGTATACCGTTGGAAAGGAATTAACGTTGAATTCTATAAAGATTTCATAGTGTTGCTATCATGTAAACTATTACTTATATTTGCCATCGAATTCTTGAATATCTCTAAAATGACACCAACTCAAGTCAGCCGTAGCAGTGATAATCTCCACAGTTGGGTGTTGATGTACGGCTCAGATCTTAAGTGTGTATGTGGCATGTCTCCGAACTTTGGTCCACCTTTTAGCTTGCGCTGCATGCCCTGACAGTGCATGCCCTGACAGATCATCAAGTGCACAGGGCACTTGATGATCTTATAAATTCATCAATGAGTGAAGCAGCAACTTCGTCTGCGCCACAAAAGAGAGGGTCAGAAAATTTGCATCGACACGTTAAGAAGATTCGAGTTACTGTCACACAACGAGACGAGACCACGTCTAAAACAAAGCACGTGTCAAATAACACTGTATGATGCTTCTACCAGCAAAGAATTGGCCATCTTCACAATTCTAGTTGAGCTGGAATGACCGCGGAGTGAAAAAAAGACCACCAATTTTTTTTTAATAGGCTTTCTTTTGGCTGCTACTCGCGGTCACCTGGTTTAAAGTGAAGACGCTTTCTGGGAAGAGCACCCTTGCTTAGAATACACCGATAAACTTGATCATTGAAGAGATATAGATTAAATTGACCGGGAAACATAGAACTAAATTCCACTGACTGGCGGTTTGCAAAATAAATATGGACTCATAGCACTCTTTTGGGGTTCGTGCACCTTCAACCTATAACGATGCCGCATCATCAATCCAGTTATATCACTGGTTCTCTCAATGGATCCCAGTGATGGATTATTTTATTCCAGATTGCGGATTAGATCACTGTGCTGGGATACTGAAATAATCTGAACACGGCATAAATAACACATTCTTATGTTGACCAAAATCTTTTAGTTTTTTCATTGTTCACACTGTTCGAAAATGTTTAAACAGTAAGAACAATTCTCATTTGTTTTATCGTAGAACAATTTTGGAACAAAAGAAATGGGATTTTATATTCCTATTTTGTAATACCTTAAAATTTAAGGTATTACAAGAATTCCATTGTATATAACGGAGTACCGGGACCATTTAGATCCTTAGAAATTGTGTCATCAGCAGTACTAACGCCACCATTACCATTTCTGGGCTCCCTTATTGCAAAATGATAATGCAAGTCTATCTGCACACCGTTTTATTGCTATAGTTAATTAAAATAACTCTAAATCCTGTTTTTAAACAATAAAAATTATACTCACAAGATTTTCTTGTGGACATTCACGAGTTCTATCTTTAAAATGTGACTTCACAGCGTCTCGCCCTTTCTATACCAGGAAAATGGCGACGTCGCTCGTTGCGAAGTCATTACACATCTCTTTTTACAAATCACAGATAACTTTGATTGGAGTAACAAACTATGATTTGCTAATTAATTTTACTATTTTTATCACTCGATTTTAACATTGCATTAATTCTATATCGTCTAAAACATTTTCCTAAACAATTTAAAAGCGTACAATTATTTCCGCTTGATACGTAGTTCAATCGACTATTTATTAAACAATAATGAAACAGAAATTATTGGAAAACTAGCGCATATCGCTTATTAATTAATAAATGAGTTTTTGCAATACATAACTTGTATTTTTAAACCTTAGTTTTAATAAACCTTCAGATAAGGTTTAGTAAATAAGGTTTAACAGTAACCACAAATCATAACAGGACTTTTTGTATTGAAAAGTAAGAAACTTAGTACGATAATCAAATCGAACTAATTTCAACCTATCCAGTAATATTTAACTGTTAAATTTGAGCTTAATGTTAATATTTTTATGTTTACATTAGTCTTGCGCCGACATATATTATCCAATTCGTTTTTTGTAGAACTATTGAGTAGAACAAATGAAATCACACAGCAAGAGGACGAAGTTACAGAGATGTAGATCTGAAAAACAGAAAGAAAATTATTCTTAAAAAACAAAAATACGACGACTATTTATTCAGTTTTAATTATATTAAAACTTTGGAGGATTTCAATTACCTAGAAGTCCAGCAATAACTTTAGTAGCGACGGCGACGGTATAAAAAAGAACAATTTTGTTTAAAATGCCTCACGATTTTCTTAAATTTTACTTCCCCAAGATAAAATACCTACGAAAAATAAACGCTTACTCAATTAAACCTAAATTGAAATCTCAGCGGCCATACAAAAATTAAATATTATGGATTTCCGCAAAGCTCCACCTAATTTCTTCTTGCCATTCCAAACCCCGTTTCATCATATTTTTTACAAGTATGTGCTTAATTATTTTTATTAGTATTAAGCGTTATCTTTTCATAATAGCTTTTCATTTCCGTAAATGTATCCAGATTTTAATTATTTTGCCATAAAACGGCACAAATGGCTTTTTCACAATCACTTAGCCAACGACATTGCCCGAAGCGATAATACAGCAAATACAGGGTTATTTGGCTCACGGAATTACTGGTCAGAAAATATCGGTCACATAATAAAAGACAAGACATTTTCTACTCAATTGAACTATCATCGGATGTGTTGTATTCGTATCGTGTTCTATATTTCTATTATAAAGAAAGTGATAAAAAAAATATCACTAAAATCTAGGATAAATATTGAATATTCAATCTTGACAAGCCGTTGAGCAAATTTCAATCAAGAGTACTGTAATTAACATAATATACCATAACATAACGCCTACAGAAATAATCCCCGAAGGGATTAATATTTGATTAAACCCTTAAAACTGATGGCAATTCTTAAAACAATAGCAATAAAAACCTTAAAATATATGCGTAATAGTGAACTTATAAAATCGTGAGGTTATGATTGACACAACATACTTTAAAGTTACTTCATACTAAACAGTCGCCATGTGGGAAAAATTCAAAACATTTTACAATAAAGACAATCATGATTTATCAAAAGGCTATGTCGATCCTTTTGAGTTTCATAAGACCTTCTACAAAATAAACGTAATTTTCAAAGTTGCAGATCTTGGAAACAAAAATCCACCATCGTAAGTTTTTTTCGAATCTTGGTGTCCATCATAATCTACCTACCCTTTTACCAACTGTGTTGGGGTCGGCTTCCAGTCTAACCAGTTTCAGTCTAAGCGACTCCCTAACTAACCTCCACAATCCAGTAATACGATACCACTTCGTGGTTGTCAGACTTTTGGATTCGAACTAAACGTAATAACTGCCACAAACCTACAAAATAAATGACAGCCAACAGCTTAGCGTCCTTACCAAGGTACAGAGGAAACTCGTCATATCATGATGGTCACCTACCCACAGACCAACTTCAGCAAGCAGAACTTAACCTTTAAGATTGGCCTGTGCGACTGTATCATATAATTACGAGCTTCCTTTTTCCTCTTCATTCATTGTACATTTCACATTATCTGTCTATTTTGTGTCTATTATTAAGTTACTCTGTATGGCTGTCTCTAATTTGTGAATAAATAATTATGAATTATGAAAATTCGTATCTTGGAGTTCAAGGAGTTAAGAAAGACTTGAAATGAGCCTGTTATCTTCTACACTACTACTAAAGTGCTTCATACATTTTGGTCTTTGGATTTTTAATGAACACATTATTATGGTAGAAAATAACATAGAAAACGAAATTATACACGGCGGTTTTGTTAAAAACTCTGTCCGGATGCACTTGAATCAATATAATAGTTCAGAATGATTTTACGTTGGCTTATTAGAGCTAAACTTGAAAAGAAGGGTAGTGGAGCAAACTGGTCAAAAGATATTTATAAAGGTCTGGAGAAGAAAGAAGAAAGAAAGAAAATGCATTTATTTGGCACATGCCCCAAGTACACACAATTTAAAAAGTATATAAAAAAGGAGTTAGAAGTAAACAAAGCGTGCCACTATGTGCCTCACGGCTGCGCCAAAAAGGTCCAATTCAGCAAAATGCCGGTCAACTATTGCCCGACGCTGGTTTTCAACTGAACCTGACTTAGAGTGGTTACGGATGTAAAACAGTTTTATATGTTGTGTCAATGTTTGTCGTGAATATGTGCTTAAATAACTGTAATAATAATGGAGGGTATTAGCAACTGCAGTTGCAGTATAGTGCAGTAACTAATATTGGGCAGACGACATTGTTGCCATTGCGGGAATATCCTGTATGAGGCTAGCACGTGGAGCTTGGCGCAAATAAAAAGAGGCCTTACACAGGAGTGAGTGAAGTCGGGCTGTGAATGATGATAATGATGATGAATCGATAGTGTAACTTTAAGGATCAAGTATCAATAAAATTGTTATTTGGTCTCTATCTCTTTACATCCATTATACATGATCCACAAATGAAGCAGCTGCATATTAAATATGATCTGTAATGATGACCTATTGTGAAATTTTAGGTACTTCAATCATAACACTGTCCTCTTTATCATGGGGTTCATAGCTACAGTGTTTTCATTTATGTCCTGCTTTCATGGTGTGCAAACATTCGACTTACTTCATATTACCGAAGCTGGTACCTATACTCTTTTACTGAGTTATAAGTTACTTATACTTTCTTGTACGAGACATAATTTACCGCAATATCACAACCTTTTGCGAGCTCTGAAACAAGACTTTCTATATATTTGTACGTACGGAGAAAAATACCGGTAAGTTTTGAAATTCCAGTTTGTTGCAATTTAACTATTGCTAAATATCTATGACCAGTTGGGTAGGTCTAACTTCGAGAAAGAGGTCAATCGTCGATCCCACTTGGCTGGGCATCAGCGTTCGGGAAGTTGCGCGGTATCTTCTCGTCCAACGCACCACAGTGTCTCAAGACGAAAGTTTTTGACCAGTGTGTGTTGCCAGTGATGACATACGGGACCGAAACGTGCTCGCTTACAATGGGCCTCATCAGAAAGCTCAAAGTCACCCAAGGGGCAATGGAGAGGGCTATGCTCGGAGTTTCCTTGCGTGATCGAATCAGAAATGAGGACATCCGCATGAGAACCAAGGTTATCGATGTAGCCCGAAGAATCACCAGACTTAAGTGGCAATGGGCAGGGCACATTGCTCGCTCATCGGATGGCCGATGGGGCGAAAAGTTCTGGAGTGGCGACCGCTAACCGGAAGACGTTGCGTTGGAACGCATCCCACTAAGTGGTCTGATGACCTGGTGAAGGTTCCGGGGACCTGCTGGATGCGAGACACACGGGGCGAATGTGGCGACACCTGGGGGAGGCCTATGTCCAGCAGTGGACGTCTTTTGGCTGAAATTATATGTATGTATGTAGATTAACAAATAAATAACTCGAATCCGTACCGTTTATTTTTAATTATTTGGTCTTATATTTTGTAACTAGATTACTAACGTTGCTCAAAATTGCCACTATCCTGAAGTGGGACTGAGCTGACCATGTCTAACGTATGCTCGATAAGCTGTGAGCCAAAATAATCACGTGTTGGAGCCCTGACACGGCCAGAAGGCGACGCAGTAGACCTCGCAGGAGAAGGCGAGACGAGCTGCACAAAACCAATGAACTGTAGCCCACATTGGCCCTGGATCGGAAGGTTTGGAGCTCATGGGAGGGAGGGGGGGCTTTGCCCAGCAGTGGGATGACACAGCCTAACAATAACAAAAATGTTTTAACTTTACGTTTCAGAGCCCGGTATTTCGAGGAACAACTGAAAACCTGGAAGGTTTGCATAATAGCGTGCATATTTTCTGCTTGTGTTCCAGTCGGGATGAATATGTTTGCTTATTTTTCGCTTTTCTACTTTTTATCAACTCATGATGCCGATACTGACGAGAGCAGACCTCTTCTGTTTCCATTTTGGATACCTAACGTCGATTTTAGCAAATCTCCACTTTATGAGGTGGCTTTCATGTTTGCTAATATATGTGCCGTACTTTATGCCTACAACTACACCTGTGAGTTGAGGATGATGATTATTATAACAATTTTCATTGTCTGTTTGATCACGTCTCGGTCATGTGGTGTTCTATTCATGTAAATCTGTAATGATGATATATTTTCAGTTATGCTACAAACACAAATAATATGGATCAGGCAGATAACTTCAAAAGTTGACCTTGTAGCATGGAGTCTCCAAGATCTTTTCGTAGACATACACCCAGCCACTAGTAAAGAGGAAAGTAAACATTTCTCTTATTTGATTAAGACTCGAATGAGAGACATCGTGAAGCATCATCAATCTATGTACAGGTAAGAAATATCGACCCTGAGCAGTTTAAATTTTATTTTGACGAAAGAAAATGTTCGCAATAAAGAATTTGATGTTTCCGTCTATTTATGAAAGCGAGCAAAATAAGATGGTATTTTATATTATTATAGTTCCTAAAATACATCCTGTAAGACTGGAAGTTGATCCCAACATGTTTGGGAGAAGAACCTTCTTTTTTTAACTTTTTTTTATTTTTTTTAACCTTAGGGGTGTCTTGCCGGGCCGCGGGTTGTACTCTAGTTATCGCGGCCTCGACAAATAGGGCTAAGAAGGAACATGGGTGGTTTTGAGTCAGTAGAAGTCTGATACTCCCTTTCGCTCTGCCCAAGAGCGGGAGGGGTTATTTGATGATTTTCCACCCGCCAAAAAAAAAGAAAAAAGGGGTGTCTTGCCGGTTTTTCTCCTTAGGAATCGACAAATGCACCGAACCGTGCACCTTTTTGTGACGTTTTATAAGTACCCCCGTAGGTCTATGTGAAATAATTTTTTTTTTATTTTGATTTTGAAGGCTAGGAAGATAATAAGCTGCAAAAGCAAGCGAAACGAGCTGGAAATTTTTAACAGTCTCGCTTTTTTTGTCACTTTGTAATACTCGAATAGACGTAAAGTCACTGGGTGGCAGGCTAGAAGTATACAGCGCTTGTTTGATAAAAAGTGAGTGGCAGAGATCAGAAAGTAGGTACCTAGCGTAGATTGTATGGAAAAGGCGTTTCGTGCTGCCTTTCGTAGTTTGCCAGCCCGGGCTATGAGTTAATACAATATTAGTGTGTTTTGTCTTTCTCTCCACTAGTCTTGTCCTTATTTATTTATTTATCTTTAGCTTGTTTTAGCCTAATGGAAGACTTTGCGACTGTCTACAAAAAAATACTGTTGTTCGAACAATCAATTAGCGCACCTGTGGTTTGTTTAACAGCCTACTGTATTGCAGAGGTATGTATTTTGTATTTATTATAAGTTTACATAGCTACATAGCATCATTTTACAGTTACTAGCTTGAACTGAAAATGGGTTGGTTGGTTCATGCGTCATTTTAGAAGAGTAGGTATAATGGGCAAAAATAACCATTTAATGGATGGTAAAAAACAACAATGTGGCCGGATGAGTTAGACTCGCACATTTAAAGCATAAGTTCTAAAAAAGTGGGGAAACGGAAAGGATGCCTTTACCTTGAAGTTAAAAATTTAAGGGTTTTTTAATAATAATTAAAAATACATCATTTTAAAATGTTTTTTTTTTCAGAAATTGGACCAAGGCGAATTTCAGGCGATACTTTTAGTAATGTGTGTTTCTACTTTCATCCTGCATTTTGTGCCCAGTTATATGTGCACTTATCTAAGCTACAAGGTACTTATGGTATTGATTCGAAACTATCAAAATAAAAATCGGCAGTTCTAAAATCAGATGAATTTACAAATACCTACTGAGAGTATTTATGTTTTCAGGTTAAATCAGTTGGTGACGAGTGTTGGAGTGTTCCTTTCTGGAACGCAGATCCCGTGATACGTCCTTACCTGGTTCTTATGATACTGCGTTCGCAACGGCCTTTGCCACTTCAGGCACCTGGCTTTCCAGACGTTTCTATTGAAACATTTTCTCAAGTAAGTAAATAAAGATTTTGTAAATATCAGAAATAACAACGTCTCTAGCTAATGTCGTAATTCTGTTTTTTGTTTCAGAAAATGACCTCTGCTTATTCTGTTTTCAGTATGCTGCGTCAAACTTAATCTAAAGGAAACCGAAAATAGCACAATTTCAACAACTATTGAGTGCACTGCTTGTATAAATAAATAAATAAAATACACACCAGAAAAATTATGTATTTCACAAATAAATGAATCGTTTTTATCGGTATTTGTTTTATTGTTCAACTTGTTTTCTATTCCAATTTTCTAAACATGTTACAATAGGAACCCTGCAAAATGGTGTAATATTGGAGCCCACAATTGCACCAAAAAATACCTACTTATTACATTAATCACTAATAAGAATGACTAAAATTGCATTTCTTTTTCCTTCTAAACCTCAGGAAAGACTGGCTTATATTTACGTCTCGCAGTTCATCATCATTATCCGCAGCCCGAATCCACTCTCTGTGGACTCTGTTTTCTGGTGCAAATCGCCACGTTCTTGTGCCAGTTTCATCCAGGTTTTTCCCTCGATAGCAACTATATTGTCTGCCCATCTTGCCGCCGGCCGACCTACATTTCTTTTACCCGTTCTTAGACGCCATTCGGTGGCAGGCAATGATTCAAGTATTTTGTTAAAAACCTCCTGCAGTGCGCTTGTAAATACCTTAGGTGAGAGTGGCTCGCCTTGTTTGACACTTTTTTGTAAATTTAAATTTGAACTAGAAATATGTTAGTTGATGTTGGTAGTGCTTTTTCGATACAGGGTGTCAATGAAGTCAATGTAGGTGTCCGTTGCGGTTTGGAAGTCCAAAGCATTATAATAAGTGATTGATGATCAATCGTTTCGAATGCCTTGACATAGTCCACGATGGCTAGGTAAAGTGGTATGTTAAATTTACTGAATTTTCTATCACTTGGTTGATATTATGAAGATGATCGGTTGTGGAAAAATAGAGACCAAACCCAGCTTATTTAGAAGATCAAGAGTAGGACCGATACGATTTTCTTTTTTTTAATAAATAATTTGAATGGGTTCCCTACGTTACTTCGAAACACTATCCTGCGAAAATTGTTTCACCGTAAACTATACATCGATACGCCGCTACGAGCTACGCGTTACCTGCTGGTCATCGCTACAACAGTCATCGAAACTTAAGAAATACAACAAGCAGGGATAATTAAAAACAAAGCCTTTACGTCATGACTGCAAGGACCACGACTCAACATGGCGATGTGTCGCCTCGAGTCGCACGTACATCTCGATCTGACAGATCCTGGTCTTCTTATGACCTGCCTTTTTCTAAAATAGTGATGATATTTGAATTTCATTTTGATTTTAGCGACATTATAATTATTCAATAAAGATATAATTTTTATTTGACAGTTTGAAAACAAATGGAAAGAAACAAGCAAAAGTAAAATAACATCGAATCGGGATGTTTACCGACTTTTAAAAATATGATTCTAATTAGTCCGTCTGTTAGATTTTCGAAAAATATTGGATACGTATTTTTTGTTCTATCAAGTCAAAGATTTGAGTTGTGACGTCACTGACCGCAAAAGAATGTCATACTAATGTCTCAGAAAATGACGTCACACGAGTTTTCAAAGCACTTTATCGTCTTCTCAATGTAAAAAGATTATCTCCGTTCATTTAAGTACCTTCGATTTTTATTTTTTGTTTTATCTTGTACTTTTTCTCCCCTTTTTTTTTCTGTAGGTTTTATTTATTTTTGATAACTACATACCTATAATATTTCTTATCTGTACACAAAATACACTTTATTATATTTATGTACCTATCTATATATTTTAGTTGACACAAAGTGCAAAGCTGTTTTACATCCGTCACTTCACTATGTCAGGTTCAGTTGAAAACCAGCGTCGGGCACTAGCTGCTCGGCAGTTTGCTGAACTGGACCTATTTGGCGCCCCCGTGAGACACACAATTTTATATCTTTTTTTTTTTGTTCCCTGTTTAGTTTCTAGTTTTTGTATTTTTTGTTGTGTGTACTTATGGTATGTGCCAAATAAATATGTTTTCTTTCTTTCTTTCTTTCTTTCTTCATTGTTTGTTTACGTGACAAAAGAAAAAATACGTGTCCAATAGATTTTTAGTTATGAGTGGTTGTAAATCTGGTATTAAAGTTTTTATGCCGCTCATGACCCTCGGACTTGGCTTTATATGCCGTCTAGAAATATCTCTCAGACAATCTGGTTTCCTCCAGGTGTTTTCCTTCACCAAAGCAAGTGATAGTTAGATATACTTTACTGTAAGCAACGCTAATATTGATTATTGAATTAAAGAGAGGTTTCTTTGTTATTTAAACCGTAGCACTATAAGGATGCGCGTTTACGGATTCTCACGGTTCAATTTTAATTTTTGAGTCTTGATACTACAAATATTGTATGTTCGTAGAGCTATCATTTTCAACACGAGATACAGCTAAAAAACTATGCAAGGTCCACCTACGACGCGCGACGGTGCGGCCGAGCGCAGATTAAGTTTTATAGTTAATTTTTTTGCGTAATTTATCATTACAGTGACCACTAAAATGAACCTTATGAGAAGCGTTAAAAGTTTACGCGACGAAATATTATAACGATAAATTTGCCGAAAAATTAGGTATGATTGTTATTTTATTTCTGGCTCTGCTTGTAATATTTTGATAGTTCTTATTTGAGTTGAACATATTGTCTTTTCCCATAAAATATTTTTAAATAAATAAATGTATGTCACAAAAGAGAGAGTAACGTACCTAAAGTCAACACGATATAGCTAATTTTGTGCGGAGAAGCACCGAAAATATTTTTTATACAATATTAACATGTTCAGTAGTTATTGAACATGAAAAAGCAATATTTAGCTGTTAATTACTGGTATGGGTTGACCGTATAATGTACCGAAAAACTGCTTATTTGTAAACACGTTCCTTATCCTTCGTCCTTTACCTTGCAAGTTAGAGGGATTTTTGTCGTCAATCCGTATTATTTGCTCGTGCATTTACACTACAGCCATCCATTATACAGGGTGTAAATTTACCCTTCACACATACGTCAACCAAGCATTCTGTACATCAAACTACCTACGCAAATTTTTTTCTGGGAAACGACTTTTTTTTTTGGGGTCAAAAATCACATTTTACGTTAAAACTCAATGTAGCACTCTTTAAACATTGTGTTAGTGGATGCTTTGAATAGTAAAGGGGTCATGGAGGTAATTTAAGTAAAGTTATAACTTATAAATCTAGTATTTACAAAAACAGCTTTGCAAAATTTGGAACTTTGACCCCCAACATCTCCAAAACTAGGGGGTTCCCAGATATGGTCTACAACCAAAAATGATCGCAATTGTGGGGAGAATAAGTGCCCTTCATTTGCGTTAAGGGTACTTTTACACCCTTTATATAACGTTTTTTTTATCATATCCGGTCATTTGTAGGATCATTCCCACTAGTTCTACTGTACAGTTCTACGATAGAACTAGTGGGAAAAAACCGCACTAGTTCTATCGTAGAGCTATGCAGTAGAACTAGTGGAAGTGATCCACTTTTTACCCGACTGCGCGACGCAAAGGTGTTTATATCAGTCTATGTATGTATGTATGTCCGTTTGTTTCTATGTGGCATTCTAGAGACCAAATGCGTAGGCCGATTTTGATAATTCTTACGTCCATCGATTCGTCTTGAACTTGCGAGTGACACTAAAGTCATGTGTAGTCATGACAGTAATCAAAATTCACCACAGCGACAACCCAGACGCCATATTGTCAAAATTAAAATAAAAGATAAAGTAAAAAAAATAAAAAATAAGTGTGTCGTTGAAAAGGTATTTTAAATCATCTTTAGGTTTCTTATATCATTTTTCATTTTAAATAATAGTTTAGGATTTATAACGATTTAAAGTTGTTTAAGAAAACAATCATTCTCGCCAATTTTCTTCTTACTTATTGATTTAAGTTTTTTTTTCAAGTATAAACGATATACAATCAAAAAGAACAGTGAAAAAGCATGAAGAACAAATAGTTTTGGTAAAAAAATTACTTTTATTCATCGCCAAGTCACCGAGTAAAAAAAAGTTTACCACCAAGCTCGATAGATGACGTTGTTCATTTGATGCACGTTTGTGAATCACGGTGTTAAGGAGTCTACATTGAATTCTTTGTTATGGATTTAAGTTTTCATACTTTACAACTGATTTTAGCTCATTAAGAGAGAACAGTTAACTGACTTTAGTATGTACGTAAATTTGAAAATATTTTATTTGGATTCCTATTGTTTTTTACCCGACTAAGGAGGGTTATGTGTTTAACGTGTATGTATGTATGTCCTTTTCTTTGTTCCGTCATAACTCTTGAACGGATAAAGGGATTTGAATAAAATATACGTCGTTAGATTCGTCTTGTTGGCGCAAGTGTCACTGGCTACATTAAAATTTAAAAACAAAAAAAACAGGAAGATTTTGGGGGCCACTACGCGGAATTCAAAATAAAGGGTAGAGTAGAGACAGAAAAGCAAACAACTAGCACATTTTAAATTTAACAAAACTTTGAAGCAAGCGGGGTTCATTCTGTTTTCATTTAATTATTTAATATTCAAATTGGTGGGTGATTTTAATTTAAAAACTACTTGACATTTTAAATCCAATGTAAACTTTATAAATTTTAATTTTGTTATTTTCATATATTTTCAATTCATTTTTTATTATTGATCTTTTATACAAATGCTGTGCACACCTATAAGTGACGAATTCACCGCAATGCTGTTAAATTAGATTATTTTTATGTAATGATTTAGTGAATAAGTCGTTGGTGTGACAATAAATAAATAAATAAATAAATTGGTCACACAAACATAGGTCTAACTTATTTATGTAGAGAATAAAGCACGCCTTAGGGATGTTTCCGGACGTAAAAAAATATGATTCTTTTGAGTCCGCCTGTAAGATTATTGAAAAATATTGGATACGTGTTTTTTGTTTTATATTCGTTTGTGACGTCATTGACCGGTAAAAAATGCCATAATAATGTCTTAGAATATGACGTCACAGGAATTTTCAAAGCACTGTATCGTCTTCATTGTTTGTTCTCGTGAAAAAAGAAAAAATATGTGTCCAATATTTTTTGGAAATCTATCTGACGGACTTTACCTAGTTACCAAAAAAAATCGAATTAGTCCGTTGCTGCAAGAAAATAAATATAAAATAGCGACTTTTTGACGAGTAAACGTTATCGTGACATGCATCATCATCATCTGCCTAGCCTTTTTCTAACTGTGTTGGGGTCGGTTTTCAGTATAACCGGGCAGCTGAATACCAATATTTTACATGAAGCAAGTGTCTCTCGGACCTCCACAACCCAATTATAATTGGGTAATCTTGTCACACCTTCGGTTTACGGAAGATCTCGTGTTGTTTGCCGAATCCCTGCGAGACCTCCAATGCGGTCAAAATCACGCTGTTCAAAGCATACGCACATCTCTGTACTCGAGCGCCCTATGGATCAACTGTACTAAACGTGCAGCCAATGCTTTGCGTGTTCAATACAATAACGCTTTCAGGGCACTGTTGCGACTGCCACGATATTGCAGTGCATCTGCAATGTTTGCACAAACCAGAGTGGACAGCTTCTCAGCTGTAGTGCGTAAGAAGAATGCGTCTCTTCTCGCCAGATTGCGTGGCAGTAGCAACGGCCTCTTGAGCGTAATTGCTGATAGGGCATGATGAAAGCCCCATAGTGAGGCATCTAATTAAAACCACCTTACCTGTTGTAGTATATAAGTACTAACATAGTTTTTATAAGCTTTATTGTTACTAACATTCTAATAAGGTAAGTATTTCTTGTGTAAATGTTTGTGAATCGTGTTTGTTTTGTTTTTATTAAGTACTAACATAGGCTAAGTTATATTGTTGCTAACACAGTGGACCTCTGTAGTCTGTTTAATAAATAAATTATTATTATTAATGCACGCTGAAACAACTCTTTGATGCTTTCCTGCAAGTTGGCTTAAGAATGAACACGTCCAAGATGAAGGTCATGTCAGGCATTTTGGACGACTATGTCTCAGCTGTTACGGTTGGAAACAAGCTTCTGGAGATGTTTAACTTGGTCGTGTTCTGTCTTTTGACAAGGAGCATTAAAACAGAGAGACTTCTAGGAGAGTACAACTTGGATGTGCGGCTTTTGGTAAACTGGAACATATTTTTAATCAATGTGTTCTACTAACAATTAACAACGGTGCCAGGAGATGGGCGCTCACAAAAGAGACTGTCCACCTTGTGCGAGTTGTACAAGGAGCCATGGAGCGAGCCATGCTCGGTATAACCATATTAGATTGAGTGCGTAACACCAATATCCGGCGTCAGACGAAAGTCCACGATGTCGGGGCTGCGGGATGTTGTAAGAGATACCGCGTCCTCGACATGAAGGGCTAAGAAGGAACATGGGTGGTTTTTAGTCAGTAGAAGTCTAACACTCCCTTTCGCCTAAGAGCGGGAGGGGTTATTTGATGATTTTCCACCCTCTAAACAAAGAAAAAGAGCGGTGTGCCTCAGGTGGACCTTGGCAAGACATCTCGCTAGACGTGGACATGGCCGGTGGAGCAGGGCCTTGAATGAGTGGTGGCCAAGGTTAGGCCATAGAAACAAGGGCCGCCCTAAAGCTCATGCACATGTGGCGGAAGAAAGCCTATACCCAACAGAGGGTGATTCCGGGCTGATAATTATGATGATGATGATTCCCTTGGTAAGACTGGTAGTTAGACTTTCAGGCCACTGACTATCTGTAACGGCTATCAAATATCTTCAAATTCAGCCAAGACAAACTTAACCGTGATAGAGGCCCTTAAACAGACCAAGTCAGGCAGGCGCGGCTTAACCTGAAAATCGATCCATCGAATTATTTATTTAAGATCTTCAACAAAGAATGCGAACTATATAGTGGGCGACAAACGTATCACGTAAGTGTACTCCTTCACTTATGAGAGACCACAGCATGCGTAATAAAATCTAAGCTAACAGAGACAGAACAATAATTATAGAGAACAATAAATAGTCAAACCATTGCAACGGTTTTGTGGGGCTTACCTTATAAATTCCCTTCTGGAAAAATGATAATAAATAATAAAATAAAAAATAAAGAAATACAAAAATTTTAATCAAAATGTAAAGTAACAATTTAAATCAAATATTTAAAGTTAAAAATGTAAAAACATATTCTTTAAACTAAAAATTAATGTAAAAAATTACAATCAAAATTAAGAATAAGAATAATTTATTATTTACTTACGAGCTCCTCATAATTCTATAATTAAAATATACAATATTTAATCGAATTTGATGCCTCAACAATTTGTAGGTACTTTCTCACCGCTTCTCTTTTTTGAGTTGGGTTTTTTTATTTATCTACTACCTTTTGCCTGCGATTTCGTCTGTGTGAAAAAGTTACTTCGAGAACCATTTTTATTTATAGCCTACAGCCTTTCTCGATAAACGAACTATCCAATACAAAAATATTTTTTCCATTCCAACCCGTACTTCCTGAGATGAGCGCGTTCAACTAAACAAACACTTCAACTTTATAATAATTATTAGTATAAATAAGTATAGATACGCTATCACTTCCTCAATTGAACCTATAAAAGCGAATTCAATTTGACTTGATATTAAAATCTTAACTACTATTCGGAAACATTACTCATCTTAATTTTTTTTCACTTCTGTGTGCATAATTACAATTAGTATTAAGTGTAAAATTTTCATAATGGTTAGTGACCATGTCAGTTTGAAAACTTATATTTCATAATGGCCTTTCATTTTTACGAAAATATACCAATCCGGATTTTAATTATTTTGCCGGAAAACGGTACAAAATTGCTTTTTCACAATAACTTAGCATTGCCTGAAGCGGTAAAATGGCAAATACGGGGTTATTTGGCACTAGGAACTACTTCTCAGAAAACAGCGGGCACTTAGTGAAAGAAAGCATTTTCTACTCAATTGAACTATCATCGAATGTGTTGTATTCGTGTCGTGTTCTATATTTCTATGATAAAGAAATTGATAAAATAAGATCAATAAAATTCAAAACAATCCCTAAACACCGATTGCAATAAAGTTTATCTCCAGACTAGTCCAGAAAGACCAGAAGTAAATAATAATAAATAATATTACGTTTGTACATACACACTCACAGTTTTAATAATAGGATCATAGAAGCTGAGCTTCAGTCTGTGAACGAACGAGCATTTTTACAAACCTTTGAATATAGTTAATTGAACCATAAAAATGAATAGCAACTCTTAGAGCAAATTTAATAAAAACCTTATTCAGAATAGGATACTTTAATGCATCTTTTTCTGCATGATACTTCATACATTCAAATTTACTAACACCAAAAAATTGCCATGTGGAAAAAAATTAAATCATTTTACAATAAGGACAGTGAAGATTTTTCGAAAGGCTATGTTGATCCTTTTGAGTTTCATCTGACCTTCTACCAAGTGTATGCTGCTTTTAAAGTTGCAGATCTCGGAAACAAGAATCCACCGTCGTAAGTTTACAAAGGAGTCACTAGATTAATTTATTAAAATTATCAGGAAGATTCGAAACCAGTATGTTATCCTCTAACACATCTGGCAGTATATCTTCTTCTTACTTGCTATCTGAGTCATCACCTCAGAAACCACGCCCTCTAGCCATCCTATATTTCACCTTTTGTCTTCTGTCATCTCTTTCATTTTATCTACAAGTGTAAGCAGTGGTTTATAATCTGAAATTATATCAATTTGTTCAATTCCAGGTACTTAAACCAAAATGCTATTCTTTTTATCATGGGTTTCATGGCTGCAGTGTTTTCATTTATTTCCTGCTTTCATGGTATAGAACCATTAGACATACCTCATATTACCGAAGCTGGCACCTATACTCTTGTACTGAGTTACGAGTTGCTAATACTCTATTGTACACGAAAGAATTTACCGCAATATCACAATCTTTTGCGAGCTCTGAAACAAGATTTTCATTTTATTTGCACAGACGGAGAAAAATACCGGTACGTTTTTGGAACTCCAGTTTGTTGCATTTACCAATTGTTTACGTCATATCCATGAGGTTTCAAAATACAACAAGAATCCGATTGTTTATTATTGTTCAAATAATTTTGTTTCTTATGTTTTTATTAACTTTACGTTTCAGAGCCCAATATTTTGAGCAACAATTGACAACTTGGAAGATCTGCATCTACGCGTGCATATTCACTTTTTCCATTCCAATAGGGATGAACATATTTGCCTATCTTTCGCTTTTCCACTTTTTATCTACTCATGAAAGCGATACCACCGAGAGCAGACCTCTTCTGTTTCCATTTTGGATACCTAACGTTGATTTTAGCAGCTCTCCTGCTTATGAGATGGCTTTCATGTTTGCCAATATTTGTACGCTGCAATATGCTTATAACTATATCTGTAAGTTGCATTTCAATATAGCAACTAAATCTTGTTCTCTTTGTGCATCGAGTGAAATAGAAACTTTTTCATATTTTACATAGAATTTCACAACCATCACGAATTTGTTTTCTTTGGTTACCAAGAAAATATTAAAAAAGGCAAAATGCCCAGGACATTGGCATTGACACGTTAAATAGCAGTGCCCTAAGAATAAGACAGCCCTTTGGTCACTTACTGTTTAGTTTTTTTTTTGTGTGTACTTATAATAAATATGTTTTCTTTCTTTCTTTTATTTCTTTTTAATGGCCGTTTTCTCATATTGGAAGCTGTTATTGATTTCAGTTATGATACAAAATCAAGTAGTATGGATCAGGCATATAACTTCAAAAGTTGATATTGTTGTTTGGAGTCTCCAAGATCTTCTTGTGGACATACATCCAGCCACTAGTGAAGAGGAAAGTAAATATTTCTCTTATTTGATTAAGACTCGAATGAGAGACATCGTGAAGCATCATCAATCTATGTATAGGTAAAAGATATTGGGCCCAACCAGCGGCATATTTAAATATTTAATAGCAGAAAATTATAACACCTCTATAATATAATAATTAGTTTACATTTCCAAATGACTAGGTATTCGTCAAGGTAGGTATTTAGGTTTTTTCAGCGATGTTTGCATTAATAGTTCAGATAAGTGAGAATTATTCAAGTAGGATGCGAGAACGAGCAAAGCAACATCCAACATGTTAGCACCGTGCATCAATTGTGTTAGAGTTTGTTTTTACCTATTATACAGATAATGTATGAACACAATCTCCGGAGTAATTAAGCGAGTTTTGTCTGCAAAGTTGAGAGAAATGAGCTTACAATTTTTAGCACCCTGCTTCTGAAAGTAGATTTTTTGCTAATAGGTGAACAGTCTGCAAATTAGAAGCATATACTAGCAGATCAAAATGTACATGGTGCTTGTGTCAAAAGGGCGACTCATGCCACACCTCGCAGTCTGCAATCCCGCAGTGGTCCTCTTGGCCATAAACTAAATACGCCAGTGCACCTAACCCCACTCGAGATCAACTTACTGTTTTTTTTAATATGATATTCAATAATAATAATAATAATAATATTTATGGTTTAACTTTATCGCAGCTAACTTCTTCTTCTTTACGAGTGTCGATGAACTAAAATTGTGTTAGACCAGTATGTACCCACCTGCACAGCACTAACATTTGCTTCGAGTGAATCTTGAAAATCTCAAATACCTTATTTCTTTTTATTTTGTTTTAGCCTAATGCAAGATTTTGCTATTGTCTACAAGAAATTACTGTTGTTTGAACAAACAATTTGCGGTCCTGTGGTTTGTTTAACAGCCTACTGTATGGTAGAGGTATATATTTACTTATCACACAACCTTTTATATAATATTAAAGCATAATACTGTAATGAGCCAAAAATCACACACAAGACCCCAACTGGTACAAACTTACCTCTAGCAAGCCTAAAAGGAACCTAGAGATGACGGAATCAGCTGAACTCAAACATTTAAAGGAAAGTATTGCAATAACGTTCGGTCAAGAAAAGTGAAAAGACGGAAGGAGGCCTTTGCCTTGCTCGTCGGGGCTGCGGGTAGTTCGAAAGAGATACCGCGACCTCGGCACAAGGGCTAAGAAAAAACATGGATGGTTTTTAGTCAGTAGTAGTCTGACACTCCCTACCGCTCTTCCCGGAGCAGTCATCTGATGAACCCACCAAAAAAAAAGGGCCTCTGCCTTGCAGTAAGACTATGTAAGCTTATATAAAAATATAAAATATTTTTAAGATGTTTTTGTTTTCAGAAATTGGACAAAGGCGAGTTTCAACTGATTCTATTGCTACTATGTGTTGCTACTTTCATACTGCATTTTGTGCCAAGTTTTTTGTGCACTTATCTTACTTACAAGGTAAGTAGTAGGTACAGACGCCAGATATACAAATATTTTTAACAATAACGCATTAAAAAGAATCATTTTCATATACTTGCCCTTATCCCATGACATTTGGGGTCTATGCAACACCGTTTTTTAATTCATTCTGCCCTGTCAGTCGGCACGTCATCATTTTATTCGTTTTTTCTTCATATCACTCCTCACACACTCCATCCATCTTTTCTTTGGTCTTCCTCTCCCTCTCCATCCATCCACATTAGGTTTAAGATTGACTGGGAAAATTTGATATTTTATTTGAAGATAAAAAATATGGCAGAAACGTGTATTTATAACCGCATTTTATATTTTTAGGTAAAATCAGTTTGTGACGCATGTTGGGGCATTCCTTTCTGGAACGCAGGCCCCGTGATACGTCCTTACTTGGTTCTTATGATACAGCGGTCGCTACGACCCTTACCACTTCAGGCTCCTGGTTTTAAAGACATATCAGTTGAAACGTTCTCCGAAGTAAGTAAAGAAAAATTGTAGATCCCGGAATCCCCAATAGTTATCTAAGTAATTTATTATTTATTTAAACTTCATGCACAATAATGATGCATAGGCGGACTTAATGCCAAAAGGCATTCTCCACCAGTCAACCTTAGGGCTCGTTTACGCGGGGAAAAGGCTCGTCACGTGCTATTTTATTCATTTACTGAGAGGCGGGTCCACCGCGACAAACACTGCATTTTATACCAACGAGCGAATAATCTCTTCTCGTAAACTCGTTGTTTGAAATCGTTACCGTTTTCATGCATCGCAATGTGCTTTAATTAAAAACGCAAAACGTGCCGCGCGACGCCCCGCGTCTCCGTAAACGGCCCTTAGGGTTAAAGCGGTTAGGGCTGCGGAATGTTGTAAGAATCAAAATCAAAAAATCAAAATCATTTATTTCAAGTTGGCCAGTTACAGGCTCTTTTGAATAGTCGAACAAATACTAAATTTTAATAAGCTAATAAACTAAGCTACAGTCCCACTCACAAGGCATAATAACTGTCAGTGTACTGTAGTTGCCGATTCCAAAGCGTTGGTCTCATGAGAAGAATGGCAAGAAACTTCATGGATACTCTTTTAAATCATAATATTGTTACAAAACTTTGGTTACATCATTCATATCGAGATTGGTATATTATCATGTGAGAACGATGTAGCAAGTTATGCACGATAAAAGAGATAAAGAGATACCGCGACCTCGACATAAAGGGCTAAGAAGAAACATGGGCGGTTTTTAGTCAGTAGAAGTCTGACACTTCCTTTCGCTCTGCCCAAGAGCGGAACCACTTATTTGATGACTTTCCACCCGCCAAATAAAAGGGTTAAAAAGAAAACAAAAAAAAACTAATAATTTATCTTTTGTTTCAGAAAATGACCACTGCTTTTTCATGCTTCAATATGCTGCGTCAAACTAATCTATAGGATGACTTCAAGCACATTAAAATTTTAAATTACTATAGGTACCTACTGCAATTAAAACGAGAACTGTATTTTAACGAATAAATAAATAGGAAGCACAGTGCAAGAATAGTTTGAACTACGCAAAAAATAAATAATTATTTTATCAGTATGTTTTTTTATAGTTTTTTTTTTTTTTTGTTTAGATTAATTTGGTTCCTACTACAATTTTTTGAACATGCTATTTTGTATGTACGAGTGAAAAAGCAGAGCAGAGACAGCAGTGTTGGCCCAGTGGTGGCAGCCTGACTTACGAACATTCGGTCGTGGGTACCCAGGCAGGCGCATTACTTTGTGTAATTTATTTCATCACTACTGCTCTTAAAACGGTGAAGGAAAACATCGTGAGGAAACAAAAATTCGAAGATATGTGACATCTACCAATCCGCACTGGGCCCGCGTGGTGTATTAGCCCATCCCTCTCCTAGAGAGGGGGCCTGAGGCCTGCAGTGGAAACAACATAGGCTGATGATGACCATGATGATGAGTGAAAAGTGCAGCCATGTAATCGTGTGGTTGTTTGGCAAACAACCACAAAAGAGCTACCTAACTAGCTATTATTCAGCTTGTCAAAGTCAAAAACAAACAGATCGGCCTATCGACCTATCCTATACCCTTAACTCATCACGATATCCTTTACTCATAATAATTTGGTTATTTTTATGAATTTTTATTACGTTAATTACGTTTTATTGCTGTCTCACACCGGCAAACAAATGTTTTAGTTAAACAAATAGAAATTATTTTAGCACCACATTAAATCTTGAGTGGGTAGTATTCAGATCAGAAGCATTTACTTTTCAAATATAAACCATATTTTTATGAACTCTCATAAACCTTAATAATCCAAAAGAAATCGATTTTCAATATTCAAATCACAATCTGCATTTACGGACATAACTTTGGATTTAATACTAATTTGCCCCTGATACTTTGCAAATACGTTATGCGAGTTCCTGTTAAATACTTGAGCTTTATCACTCTCGTGGGACCAAAGATTTGGATAACTGTAGTTAGAACAAGCTTTGCTGTTGAGCTTGAGATTGTTCGTAACTACTAATTTGATTCATTAATTAATATAGTAGATGTAGCTGCAGTGTCGGCTTTGAGGACATACAGAAAAAGGCACTCTGGTGCATGCTGTTTGCCGGCAATATAGTTCTTGTCGGTAAAGATGGACCTGAGATCCAGAACAGATTAGAGAAATGAGAACAGAAACAGGATAATGTTGGTTCGAAAATCAGTAGAACTAAAACCGAACACATGTTGTGCGAATTCGGTAGGTAGGATTTGGCATTCTGGAGTCATAGCGCTAGGTGGCGCGATTCTTCCTGTCTGCTCCGGTATCTCAGATTGCACGTGCAAATTTAAAGAGAAGATTTATAAAGCAAAGGTTAGTCCTGCTGTTTTTTATGTATTAGATAGTTGGGCCAGAAAGTAGGCTAAAATGAGAATGATGGCTTGTAGGATAAAATAAGAAATGAGTAAATGACATATAAGAGGGAGTCTGAAAGTAGCGTCGGTGACTGAAAAGTAGTGTGGTAATAGGTTGTCGTGATATGGGCATGTGATGCGTAGTAATTAGGAAAATGTTGTAAGGAATGTTTTGAGTATGAAAGTTGAGGGGTATAAGAGCAGAGGAAAAACAAATAAACAATGGATGAACAGTCGAACAAGCTAATAAGGATAAGGCTAGCTAACTTGTTTTTACTTTTAAGATTATGCAGATACATTTAGGGACTGATGTCAAACGATACAGCGTTTGAGTTCAGTGAGCTTAATGCGAAACACTATAAAAACAACATTGCAATCTATATTTCCAATGTTCTAGATTTATAAAAAAAAACTCTACCTGTTTACTTATTAGCTTGTTCGACTGTACTATGCAAAGATTGTTATCGAAAGAAAGGAGGCATTATTATAGACTACGAATAGATTAGTATGGAATAGAAATTGGGTTAGGGGCAAGAGACTTATGATGTAGTTGCCATGTGGGGACCTAGCGATACTGACGAGTTGTATATCCCGAGATTGAACAGTGGCAGATTGTTTCATGTAAGCCCGAGAACAAACAATTCATAGACATAATGCGACATGTAGGTACCAATTCGCACTTGGCTCTCGAGGTGGACTACAGTCCATTCCCACTCATGGAGAAAAGACGAGCCTGTTCTCTGTCCCAGCAGTGGCAATATATTTGCTTCGTAGATCTATATCTCTTTGAGGATGATAAAGGCGTAACTGAGAATTCCTAGAGAATGGACACCACCATACTTTGATATGCTTTAGTGTAGGCAAAGAACTATAGAATAGAATGCATTTATTTGTCAGAATATTGTACAAAGCTGGAAGGTGTTTTATGTATTAAGATCATAATATTCTGCCGTTTCCGGCGTACAAATATGGTTTCTAAAGTTTTGTATTATCATTACATTAAAATTCAATTATTAATCATGAAAAATTATAAATAACATAAATAATTTGAATAATAGTTCTAAAACGGATTAATTACAAAAGTCAAAATTCGATGATCTCAAAAGGATAAAATATGATTTATAGGTCAAGTATTTAGATAAAATTATCATTCATAAAATCTTTAGTCGAGTAATAAAATTTGTTTAGAAGTAAGTTAAATCATTTACATTTAAATGTTCTGAGGCTGAGAGTTTTGAAGCCGTAAGGCAATTTGTTATAGACAGTAATGGACACACAGTAAACAATAAAAGAAAACAATTTAATTCTACGCCTAGGAACATTGAGCATATTATGAACTCTGCGACTGGGTCTGGATACAACATCATTATACAAGTCAAATTCATGTCTGTTTTGGTGTACATAGGTACAAATTTCAAAAATGTATAGTGCTGGAAGTGGCAATATTTCAAGATTTTTAAATAGTGGAACGCAACTGCCCAGTGAGTGCGCTCCACAAATTAAGCGCAACACATTTTTTTTAAATTGAATGAATCTATTTAAAAACTACACTTATCGAAATCAGAACGAAAACTAGTTATATTATTCAAATTAGGCTACTATTAATCAGTACTTTTTGATAGTCAAAGTTTACAAGAAAATACCCCCAAAACTTTTGCGCTTTGCCACTTCCCTGTGTTTTAGTCGGGAAACCGAAGTGGCGATGGCGAAACAAACACCCCAGCAACACACAGTTTGTCTGTTAGGTTAGAGAAACCCGATTTTATACAATACCTAGTGTGTAAAGTTTGTAGTGTTATATTGTCTTTAAATGAACCAATTGACAGAAATAAATCGGCATCATTTACCTCTCTATAATTTTAAAGATCGGGTAAATTCACTGTAAGTGTTTATCAGAAAACCTGCTCATAAATATGGAACACGGTGAAAGCTCCACTTCATCATATTAACTGTTAATGAAAAACAGGACTTACATGTTGTAAACAACTTTAATGTTTTCTGCATTTTAAATAATGTGATAAACATGAGCCGCTTCAATGATTAAAAAGTGTTTTTAAATCGAGTCTCGCCGCTGAATCGAACCTTCAAAATCCGACTGTGCGCTTATGCATTTATTTAGTTATCGCCTAGCGTAATTGAGAGCAGTCACTCTTCTTCTTAGCGTGTCGATGCCGATCTAAATTCTGTCGGTCCGGAGCTGAGCCACGGCTGTGACGCATCCAATAGCGTCTATCAGTTTCTGTAATGAAAGTCAGCTTATCTTCTTCATTAAACGAAAAATGAAATGACTGAAAAAAAACAAAAAATATTAATAAAAATGGTATCAAACGCTACTGAAGTCGAAGAGTTCTGGCTTGATCAAAACTATGACTTTAAGGCTGTACACATTCGAAACAATAATGAGATGTCACTAAGAAATTACGAGGACAAAGCTACGGTCTCTTTCTAGTGTTAGTAGTAATATGGAATACATTCAAGAACACAAAATAGATAGTTTACTCTCAATTACTTAACCGATGACATTGCCCCTAGCGATATACAGCAATAAAAATACGGAGAATTACGATTCAAAAAATTACTGGCTAGAAAAATATCAGATAGTAGGTCCATAATAAGGGAAACCTTGTACGAAACCGTAAATTACGTATTAAAGCCTTGTCATGATAAAGGAGACTATATTATTATTTTAATGATTTTTCTAGTGAGAAATCAAAACTATTTGTGATTCATTCATTTCTTAGTAACTGTTTAAGACCGTTAGACGATTTTTATAAAGAATTGTGTATTACTTTATCAGGTCTTTGACGTCATAACTGAATGCAATACCAATAAAAATTGTATTTGCTAAAGTTTCTGCGAGCCAAACAGTCACGATGATTAAAAAAATTAAATCCTTTTACAATAAAGACGACACCGATGTCTCTACAGGATATGTCGACCCTTATGAGTATCATCTGACTTTCTATAAAATGTTGGTTGCTTTTAAAGTTGCAGATCTCAAAGACAAGGATCCACCATCGTAAGCACCAGCACATAATTTTGAACTTAATCCTTCTTTTAAATACCAAGAAATATCAGAAATCTAATAAAATCATGACGGATGTTTGGGCCGGGGTGGAGTAAATCACGCCATTTCTAAAAATATTAAGTCTAAATCTTTTTCTAAAACGATATAGACAGGATACTGATTAAAAATTTGAATAAATTTCAGGTACTTTAATCAAAATGCTATCCTTTTCATCTCAGGGTTATTAGGTACCCTAATATCATTCACCTCTTTCTGTCATGGTGTGGAGTCGTTTAACTTCGCTCATATGACTGAAGCAGGAGCATATACCATTATACTGAGCTACAAATTGCTAGTACTTACGAGCACAAGAAGGAACTTGCCACAATTTCATAACTTTTTGCGATGTATGAAGGAAGACTTTGAATTTATTTGTAGTACAGCTGCAGGTCAAAAATATCGGTGAGTATTTGGATGACCTTCTGATTTTTACAGTGTTAATTTTTGGTTGCATAGTTATATTAATTGGCTACTTGACTTCTGTTAAAAATTCACGAAAATGTTACCTATATTATTTCAAAGAACTAACAGAAATAACTCGATGTGTGAAAATCGATCAAAAAATGAAGTAGCTACATGCTTTAGAAGTTTTTGGTGGGGGCAGTTTCTATCCTAGTCGCGCGAAACGGCCATTTATACTACATCACCGTGACGTAACTAATGCGGTTTGAAATATGACGTCACGCATTTATAGCACTGTCTTTGTCAAAATCAAATCAAAATCAAAATATTTTTTTTTCACATAGGCCTACATGGGCACTCATAAAACGTCGATAAAAAGGGGCACGGTTCGGTGCAATGGTCGATTCCTAAGGAGAAGAACCGGCAAGAAACTCCAAAGGTTACTCTTTTAGTCTTTTAAAATCGTTTGGGTTAACATTAAGGTATAATACACACATGAAGACCATGCAGATTAATGTCTGAGATGGTCTTTTGAAGAAAGCACCACACAGATTTGAGTGGACCCGTCCAGTCAGTGCAAGCATTTGTCAGTTATCGTGGAGCTCGACTTTTAACTCAAGGAGCTCAACGTCACGACGAACTATTGTACGTTTTGGTATTCCAAAGAAAGGACATTTGGGTGGGTCACTTACAGTACTCAAACTGCCAGACAATCGTTAAAATTTAAGAAAGACCCACATGTTCCTCGCATTCACAATATACACACATCAAAAGTGTCTAGGGATCAAGCATTTTTATGCGGATTTCTTGAGATTGAGATGTGGCTTTGTAATAAATTTATGATTTTATAAATTTATATGGATCCTTTTTGGTGCATTTCATCATTTGAATCAGGAACTGTGAATCAAATTCGAGTAAAAGATGAAAATCAGCTAACAATATTTTCCCTATAAAAACATACAACGCATTGAAGACATTATTAGTGCTACTGTTTCCCTACTACTGATTAAAACCAACGTTATTATGGAGCGGCGACGTCATTTAAGCAGGGAAGAAATGCTCAGAGCCGTGGGAATGATAGAAGCTGGTTCCCGGCAACGTACTGTGGCTTTAGCTCTGAATACAAGTCAGAGTGTTATCAGTCGACTTTGGACACGTTACCGAAGCACTGGTACCGTGGCTGAGCGCCATGGAGGACGGTATCGCTGCACCACACGGAGACAAGACCGATACATTCAAATCTTAACTCGAAGAGCTCCAACAATAACCGCCATGATGTTAGCCGTGAGGCTTCATCACTCTTCAGGGAACTTAATTAGCGACCAAACAGTCAGAAACCGCTTGCATGAAGTGAACCTTCATTCCCGAAGACCGCTACGGGTACCACCTATAGCAATGCACAATCGTAGGATTCGATATCAATGGGCTCTTGAACACAGAAATTGGGCAGAAGAACAATGGCGTTTCGTGTGCTTTTCTGATGAGTCTCGTTTTGGTATGAGACCGGATACAAGACGTATACGACACTGGAGAACCCCTGGACGCCAACAGCGATTAAAATCCTGCCAGGAAGTCCATCCTTATAGTGGTGGAACCATCATGGTATGGGCGGGTATTTGGATCGGCGGAAGAACTGAGTTGATTTGGATCAGAGGCAACCTCAACGCTCAAATTTATGCTGAGACGATTGTATCAGACGTCATCGTTCCTCTACAAGTGCAAATCGGTCCCTTATTTCAGTTAATGCATGATAATGCACGACCGCACACCGCAAGAGTTGTAAGACAGACTCTCGCCGCAGCTAACATCAATGTCCTGCCCTGGCCTGCTCAGTCGCCAGACTTGAACCCGATTGAGCATGCATGGGATATGCTACAGAGAAGAGCTCTGCCGAATATGGAGGGTATCCAGTCGCAAGAAGACCTTTTTTTGTTGTTGCAACGAATATGGGCGGCCATTCCACAGCGTGATTTGGATGAACTCATTTTGAGTATGCCAAACCGATGTTCTTGTGTTGTTAGTGTTCGCGGTAGTAACACGGATTATTAATTGTTTAAGTTACCCAATAAAATTTTAGAGAAAACTGTTATTTCAGTCTTTTTTTCGAACTTTAATGTTAGTGGTTCAAATGTCAAAAATCCCTTTATTAGGAAAATGGCAAATTTCTTTATTAATGCAAAGGTGACTTGGTTTATCGTTACTGTGACAAACGAAAACACTTTATTTGATGAATCCCTAAAGAAAATTTTAATTAATATCAATCAGGAGAAAAGTTATTGCAAAAATATATGTTGATCCCTAGACACTTTTGATGTGTGTATATACATTTTTAATATTTATCATATTAAATAATCATTTTACATTATTAAATGTCAAAAAATAATATTATACTTGAAAAAGTAAACAATGTCACTGTGTATAAAGTATAAAAAAAAAACATAAAATGTCAAATTGTAAAAATAAAAATAAAGTCAATTCAATTTTGATTATTGGAGCAGTTCAATCCCAAGCTTTATTGTCCTCTATATGTATAATCTTTAACAGTATAAAATCCTTTCTGACAAGTTTACGTTTTATAAAGAATTTGAATTTATTAAGGCTTAAATTTTGAATGTGGCTTGGTAGTTTATTATTTTTATAATATATATAATAGCGAATAGATTGGCATCTAAATGATACAACTATTTTCTTGAGCCTTGTTGTGGGTACAATATATTTATGTCTATTTCTTGTATTTGTATTGTGAATATCACTTTATTTCTTTAACAGCTTTATATTTTTGCGAGCATACAAAAGATTTTCATAAATATACTGAGAAGGAACAGTCATTACATTAATTTCCTTAAATTTTTCGCCGAGAGAGTGTCTCGGACTCAATTTATAAATTGATCTAACCGCCCGTTTTTGCAAAACAAAAATGGTCTGAATATCAGCAGCATTCCCCCAAAATAGAATGCCGTACGACATTACGCTATGAAAATAACTGAAGTATACTAAACGGGCTGTCTCTACATCGGTTAAATTACGAATTTTTCTAACTGCGTATGCTGCCGAGCTCAGCTTTTTCGACAATTTATCTATATGAGGCCCCCACTAAAGCTTAGCGCCTAAAGTTAAGCCAAAGAACACCGTGCTATCTTCAGGATTCAACTCTTCGCCTTTTACCAACACACAAGTTTTCACCTGCCTAACGTGAGGTAGTGTAAACCTAATGCATTTGGTTTTTTTTTTTCATTTAGAAGCAAATTATTAGCGTTAAACCAATGCACCACTTTATAAATCGCGCTATTTACATCGTCAACAACTACCTGTTGTCGTTTAAGTTTAAATAAAAGCGAATTGTCATCCGCAAATAACACGATATCGTGGTTATCCTTTATGAGGCAAATCATTAATATAAATAAGAAACAAAAAAGGGCCAAGAATCAAGCCCTGTGGGACTCCCATTATTACAATAGATCCAGGTGATCTTTTTCCGTTGACGTCAACGCTTTGGATCCTATTACTCAGGTATGAGATAAGCAGATACAGAGCGCTGTTTCCAAAGTTTAGTTGTAGTAAGTTTTTAAAGATGCCCAAAGCATCGCATTTATCTTCCCATGCATTATAAATATGTGCTAAAAGTTCGACACATCAGTAGTCGATCTACCCTTCGTAAAACCGAACTGTTTGTTGTGTAATAATTTATGTTTATTAAAAAATCTTTGCCTTACACGTCATTTAAAATCAGTTAAAATCAAGCCATTTTCTGATCGATTTTATTACTTTTTTCACACATCGTGTTATTTCTGTTGGTTCTTTGAAATAACAGAACATTTCGAGGAATAGCGTGTTATCATTACGGACTAATTAATCGTGAAAAATATTCATATCTTACTGATATTTTTCATAAAATACGATTGACCTTGTTTGCCCTTAAAATTACGTCAGCTTTGGCAGTACAGTTTTGTATCATTGCCTCGGAAAACAAAAAGTAAGTGGCAAGTATTGTCTACCATCTGTCAAGTGTAATTATTGTCATCTTTAACCCTAGAAAGATAATCTACGTACGCGAGACGTATCGTGAAATTAAATTTCGTTGTACATTTTTTATTATTAATCGCAGCGTGCTACTCAGTCGGCAGCTGGAGCTCGCGCTAAGCAGCAGTGGCACTACGGTAAGTACGTTCAAATTAAAGATATACCTATGTCGTACGTCCGCGAGACGTATGATTATCTTTAATGCAACTTTTGCAATCATTTGAACTGATAGTTTATTGTTATTTACACTTATTTATTATTATTTTCAGTTATTCATTATTATTATATTATAATGGCAAACCGAAGGGTGTTGGATAGTTCTCATATTGAGAACTTTTTATATCAAAATGAAAAGGAATCGTCAGTAGAATCTGAAAGCGAATGCGAAGATAACATCATATAAGACGATGTGCAGAGTGACACTGAATACGAATTCATAGATGAAGCTGTGGATAAATCCGAAGATTTTGCTAAAGCCCATTCAGAGTATACTGTCAACCAAGCTGCGCCTTCTGATATTATTATTGCATAATTATTACTTCTCAGCGCACACTCAGAGCTAAAAATAAGCATTGTTGGGCCACAGGCAAGAGTCGGAAGTCAGGGTAGAACCTCAGGGGCTGCGGGATGTTGTAAGAGATACCGCCGCCTCGACATAAAGAGCTAAGAAGGAACATGGGTGGTTTTTAAGTCAGTAGAAGTTTCACACTCCCTTTCGCTCTGCCCAAGAGCGGAAGGGGTTATTTGATGATTTTCCACCCGCCAAAAAAAAAGAAAAAAGGGTAGAACCTCAGCCCGTGTGGGCTGCAGGATGTTGTAAGAGATACCGCGGCCTTGACATATAGGGTTATGAAGGAACATGGGTGGTTTTAAGTCAGTAGAAGTCTGACACTCCCTTTCGCTCTGCCCAAGAGCGTGAAGGGTTATTTGAAGATTACCCACCCCAAAAAAAAGGTTAGAATCTCGGCAAAATTGTTCGATCAGCTGGAGGAACAACGTTTATTTAAGTGTAACAGTACAAAATATGAAAATATAAAGACTGAAAGTGATTTTATATGTTCCAATAGAAGACAAGTTAAGTTTTGTTAATTTGTAAAGAAGTTTACGATTTTTGTTTGTAATTTGTCAATTAAACTTTATTATTGCTATTTTATCGTTTTATTTATTTAAATAGAATACAAACAATTATTTCAACCTATGGCATGATAATACTTCCGTAGGCTTGCAAAAAACTCTTAATTAACTAAGGTACGTCTGACAGACGTATGATTATCTTTTACGCTAGTTGCTATATTATGATTATCTTTCTAGGGTTAACAAAACTATCGCTCATTGTGGTTAAGGAAAACGAACAAAATGTCACCGCGTCGTTTCACTTTCCGTTTACTGTTTCGGTCGAAATTTCGAAAAATAAGCTTGTATTTGTAAATAAGACATATTCGATTATGTATGACATCTATTGACACTTTGATTGACAGATGTGAGATGGATGACGTCGTGTTGCCAGATATAAATTTTTAATTATATATTAATGAGGCAACGGCACAATCTTTTGAAGTCACTGATGACGTCACCTACCATAAAAATTTAAAATATATACATATATATTTTTTTAAATAACTATTGAGCCAATCATCAAAATATTCAAATTAGTTTCTCAAAATGGTCTAAATTTTCAAAAAATAAAATTAAAAATCTAATGGTTAAGAATTTTAGACAATCCCCATTGTTTTATCTCCTTTTTCAGAGTTAATTTTTTTGGGAATCAACTAAAAACTTGGAAGATCAGTATATTGGCGTGCGCATTCTGTGCTGTCGTTCCAGTGGGAATGATCTCGATTGCATCCCTATCGCTCTGTTACTTTCTGGCAACTTATGATTCCGATGTTGGAGGGAGTAGACCACTTTTGTTTCCATTTTGGCTACCCGGCGTTGATTTTGGCAAATCACCAGTTTATGAGTTGGCTTTTATGTATGCTAACATATGTGTTGTGCTTTATTCCTATAATTATACCTGTAAGTTTATTTTCTATTTTATTTTGTTTTATTTTAACTGCTTTTCACTCTCATTTACTGCTGTTATGTTTCAGTTTTGATTCAGACACACATAGTCTGGATCAGACATATTACATCAAAAGTTGACATTGTAATATGGAGTCTCCAAGATCTTTTAATGGGCATGCAACCAGCAACTAGTAAGGAGGAAAGTTTGTACTTGTCTTATTTAATAGAGCGTCGAATGAGAGAAATCGTTAAACACCATCAATCTATGTACAGGTGGATTTTCATTCCTATCCATTATTTATTATAATCATTAATATTATTATTATCTTCTTATTCATTTAAAAACAAATTAGATACATTTCTAAATATTTCCTATTATAATGAAAAAAAAATATATAAAAAAAAAATTGTAGCCCACCGGTATCGGGAACAGGGTCCAAGCTACCGGCAGTCAGGGTTCCAAAGAAAGGAACCTACTAACAATACGAGCCGTGTCCAGGAGTACCGCTCTCTGCATCAAGCCCTTGATCCAGCTGCCTAACGAGAGCCTCCTCAGATGTTGATCGAGGCTCTTGGCAATTAAGCCATTGGCTGTGACGACTATCGGCACAATGATCGCTGATTCCACACCCCACTTGTCGACAACCTCGCGAGCCAAGTCAAGATACTTGATTTGCTTATCTTTCTCGCCTTTCATGAAGTTCACGTCATGTGGGACGGTTATGTCAACAATCATTGCGCGCCGCTCTGATCGATCCACCACCACTATATCAGGCTTATTGGCGACAATAGTCCTGTCAGTGATGATGGATTGATCCCCAGTACAATGTGATATTGCCATTTTCGAGAACTGGGTTAATTTGTTACAAAAAATGTGATAAATGAAGAACCGCTCGACCGATTTTGTGCAAACTTCCCATAAACATAACATAACATAACATTTAGTAGATGTACTAAATATTCCGAACATAGCCTAAACATTTGGTTTGGATAGGTGGGCCCGTTCTTGATTTATAAAACTACAACGAAAAGTGGCATTGATTTTTATGTATATAGAAAAGTTCATAAAAAGTATTCGTGCAAAAAGTAATATCAGTTTTTAAAATTCCAGTCCTTAGACATATCACTATTACTAACGGGCAAAGGACGAACATGTGAAGCTGTGTCAAACGTTAAAGTTAAATCTAATGGCGGGTGGTAATTATCTGGTGGCACTATCTTCTGAGTCGCCAACAGATACCTCGACGCTCTCATGGACCAACACTACATCTAGCATATCTCCATGCAGATTCTTCACAATATTCTTCTCGCCAAGCCACAAAAAGACAAAAAATAACAAAAATAATTATTAATATTAACTGAATCACTATTTAAATTTAAATCACCACAAATAAATACAGTGCCCTTTATGGTTTGTATAAAACTTTCAATTTTACAAAACCCATGACATATAGTCGTTATCAGTTGCACTGGGCTCTATATACACGACACATACAAATATCGAGCGATCATCTATATCACATGATACCCATAGATCTTCACCACTATCCATCTCAAGATCCCGGCGTCGATTCATGAGTATACCAGCTCGTGACAGGAGCTTCACCCCGCCGCCGCTCGGAGTACCACGATCTCGTCGTATAACGTTGTAGCCATTACACGTAACTTCAGAGTCTTCAACAGAATTATCGAGAAATGATTCCGTTACAACAATAAAATCATGTTCTAATAATAGTAAACTAGTTCTCCACATTGCGAGTTTTGTCTTTAATCCACGAACATTTTGATAATAGATGTCGACTGTTCTTGTTTTGATAGGTTTACTGTGGGTGGATTGAGCCACGAAAAGTATGCTAGGTTGGTGTTAATTCCCGCTTCTTAAAGTAACGACGTATGTAGGGAAACCAAAGTTAAATTTGGGCATTTACTGGCCAGACATCCACCGAAAAAATCTTCTCGAAGAAAGGGACAGGGTTTCCAATTTTTTAAGACTTGTAGTGTCCTTTTGGCGTAAGTTCGTCGACAGTGCAGGTTACTGTGGGACATAGCCGACGCAAATAATCACGAACTTCCTCGACATCTGATTCCATATTACATTTTATTTATTTATTTGTTTATTTATCTATTATTAGTACACTTACATTACAACAAGTTGGTGCAAACATAAACTCATTAGAGTTTTACCGTGCACCAAAATCATCGACGACATAATTCAGACAACAATAAAATACGATAAGATAAGGAACACAATAAAATTAACAGCGAGGGTATGCAGCGAAATATCATTAGTTGCTACCTTACAAACCAGCGAACATCGGTGACCAACTGCCCGTCCATCGAAACAATAAGTAGTGGAGGAATGTTATTTCGCTTGATAGGTACATGTTGTTCCAAAAAATTTCAAAAATTAAAAAATATGTGTTACTAGTAATATTCAGTTATGTAAATGGATATTTTGAAGAAAATGTTGCTTTAATTTGTGTTTAATGTTCATACCAGTTATTTTGTCCCAGTGTTTTTGTTATACATGTATAAACTTCCGTATGAATGAATGAATGAATGAATGATTTTTATTTCACTTCAAGAAATCTTAAAACTAAATACATAGCCCCACAACGCTGCTTACGCAGTTTAACTGTGAGATCGATGAGTCACCTTCACAATAGAATTCACATCATAGTAACCTATAATCTTAATAACTACGCTTAAATAATATCTAATAAATATTTTTCGTGTCTCAGCAGCTTTCAGCGTCTTTACATTTGGACCTGCCGTGCCAGATAATGACTTGTGTTCGTTGTAGGTTTCTGAACTGGAACGACTAGAACTGTCAGTGTTATTATTAGACGGTAGATTTTGTCTTTGAGGCGATTCGCAATTATTGCTAAAAGAACTAGGCCCCGTCTCCAAGTTTTCCAAAGGAGCCTGTTCATCGTTTGTTTGCTATTGTTGTTGTTGTTGTTCGGAGTGGTTTATTGTCAACGAATATGGGGTTGGTAGAAGTCACAGGTATCCATGATTATCGCAAAATTGTGAAAGCCTTTAGACATTGTATCAAACCGTTATCTAATCAATATTATAAAGGCGAAAGTTTGTGAGTGGTGAGTGTGTGAGTGTGTATGTTTGTTACTTCTTTACGCCTATACGGCTGGAGCGATTTCAATAAAATTTGGTATGGAGTTAGCTGACAACCTGGATTAATACATAGGATAGTTTTCATCCCGATTTTATCTTCCCGTAGGATACTTTTCGTGTTGTAGCGGGTGAATATAATTTTGAATAAAGTGACGCCACAGAAAAGTTTGATACTGTATGTATACACTTCAAGTGATCATCGAGAAGCGCCTGGCCCTGGTGCAAGCCATGGTCCGGGGCTAAGAGGAATGGGACGCCGTCGCCTCCTTCTGCGAAGCAGTGATGCTAGCGAAGGAGGTGGCGGAACGCGAGGGGACCTCTCGTCACAGCCGCCGCAGGAGGCGCTCCGGGCGTCGGGGGCCACTTGATTGCTTCCGGCCACCGAAGACGCGGGCCTGTGGACGGCGAGTGACGGGCTAGCTCGCCGTCCGTCTTACGACGACGACAGGCCGTGTGGACGGCGCGTTCGTGTTCCACGCGCTCCTCAAAGAGACGTCAGCAATATGGGAGGGGCCCGCAAGGGTCGACGCCCGTCGGGGCGGCGGGTTGTACATAAGTGTTACCGCGGCCTCGACACATAGGGCTAAGAAGGAACATGGCTGGTTTTTAGTCAGTAGAAGTCTGACACTCCCTTTCGCTCTGCCCAAGAGCGGGAGGGGTTATTTGATGACTTTCGAAGCGACAAAAAAAAAAGGGATCATTGAGAATTGTTTTGATTCCTAGCTCTATGTTATTATCTTCCTTTGATCTTTGCAGCAATTCTGTTGAGAAGTTTCACTAATTTTCATGTGGCGCTATAAGTGGATCCAAATATCTTGACTAGCTAGAACAAACTAACTACTACGCAGAAGATACAACATTGTTTGCCATTCCTTGTTTAATTTCCTTAGTGCATGAATTTGTTTATGGCGCAAACATGCTTGAACATACCACTATACCTGGAAATGTGGCTACTAATTTAATTAATGTCCCCCGGCTACAAATTAGGGCATGTTCCGAGGACATTTACGGGCACTCGTGGCATGGTATAGATGGACCAAGTAATTATTGCTTTCTCAAGGTTATTATTGGAATTTGAGTATTGTGCTAATTTAGTTTGTTACTTGAGACTGTGGTGGTCGTTTGTAGCTAGATACACATTTTCAGAGCTAAATTGACACAATCTTTGTATTATCTCATCTTAGTAGAAAAAAAATGAGACTGGCACAAGATCGTGGCGATTGGCACAAGAAAGGAGGCCTGTACCCAGCAGTGGGTGAGTTCGGGCTGTGGATGATGATGATGATAGAAAACGGTATTGTACCCTGTGGGGCTCTAGTTAAAGATTTTATTTATTTCATTTCAGAGGTGAACCTCACTGTAGGCTGTAACAAATTTATTGAAGCTAATTAATCCGTTTTTTTTTTCAGAAAAATAGTGTAATGTCACAGTCCACTGATATCAAACTTAATAGTTAATCGTATCGAAGGTTTACCCAAAATTAATGATGCCTTGCCAAACATCAGGTTATTTCACCAAAAGAATCTAATTAGTCCGTCAGTTAGATTATCGAAACATATTGGATACGTATTTTTTGTTTTATCAAATTAATTAATAATGACGAAAATAAAACGTGCCAAAGATCATGAGTGGGGGCTTTTGACGTTACTTTGTGGGTAAAAAAGTACTAAACTTGAGACGTCACACGACTTGACACGACTTTTCGAAGCACTATATCGTCTTCATCTTTTGTTTACGTGAAAAAAGAAAAAATACGTGTGCATTATTATTTGGAAATCTATGTGACAAACTAATTAGATTTTTTTGGTGAAATACCCTATTCATGAACTTTCGTTTTTTATGTTCTACTTATTATATTTCAGCTTAATGGATGATTACGCGATTGTCTACAAGAGATTTTTGCTGTACGAACAAGCATTTTGCGGTCATTTGGTTTGTTTCACTGCTTATTGTATTGCAGAGGTAGCTCATTAAGATTTTTTTTATTTTATCTTTTAAATTATAAACTTTTTTGGTCATAAATTATTTATGTAATATTTTTAGAAATTGGATGAAGGCGAATTCCAGCTTATACTCTTAATACTCTTCGTTGCGACGATTGTGCTGTCTTTTATACCTAGTGTGTTATGCACCTATCTTGCCGATAAGGTACATTATAAGTATATAATTTAATTACAATACAGTATGGTAATTTTAATTTGAAACATCGAAATAATATAATAGTATTTTCTAAGAAAATAATTTACATGTACCCTCAAATTACGCTTTCAGGTAGATTCTGTGTGTGAAGCATGTTCGAGCATTCCCTTTTGGAATGCAGGTCCCGTGATACGTCCTTACATCATCCTTATAATGCAACGCTCGCTACGACCTTTGCCGCTTAAAGCCGCTTGCTTTGAAGACATATCTATAGAAACATTCTCCAAAGTAAGTCAAAGTAAATAGTTCAGAGTTTTTACTGAATAACCTTTATTTAAACTTTAACGTAATTTAATAAAAACGTGTTTCAGAAAATGACAAATGCTTATTCGCTCTTCAATATGCTGAGGCAAACTAATTCTAAATAATATTGCAAGAATTTAAATGTAACCGAGTCATAATCCTACACGTAGCCACTAGCTTGAAGAGCACTGTATTAATTAATCCGATTAGTTCCCTAGAACAAGAAATATTATAAAATGCTATTACTGTCTATATTTGTTTTATTATCCAACTTTTTTCCTATTTAAACTTCCCAAACGGGCCATTTTGTACGAGTGAATTTGCAAACGTTGTGATTCGAGTCACGTAAAAGTGGCGCCCAACGCGGGACAAACAAACACATTGGTGTTAAATGCTAATCTTATTATTTACCTCTTTAGTTGTTCTGTGCTATTTTACAACCAGGTTCCAACAATGAAACATTTGGGAACGTTGTTAAAAGTAGGTTTTATATTATTTACGAATGTATTCAACTTCAAATTACATTACGTGGTGCGTATAAAATAATTTCGTATACTATTCACCGATACGGTAAGTATACCAATCATAAAACATTATATTTTGATGATAAAACACACTAGCTGAAATAACGTACAGATCACTTAATAATGAAATCAAAAATCAATCGCTCATAAAGTCGTTCAGACACTATAGAGCACTTTCACAACGCAATATCCAATACAACACGTAAATTATTACACTCCACCGGACACTGAAAATAGACAAGAAGAAAAGAGGCGAGCTTTATCCAATAATAATTCTCACTTGAAACGCTCTATTTGCTCGCCGTCGCACGATCTGATATTGAATATGGATAAAGTGAATTATACTCCAAACGGCGAGCGTCGACGCGCAGAGTTTCAGATAAGCGGATTACTTACAAGTTATAATTGGTTCTCGCTATTCGAGTGACTAAGAGAAAAACCCGGAGTCATTTCAAGCACCTCTTAAGTTCTTAGATAAAGACAGCAATTTCATTTTTCCCCCTTTTTAATTCGTTATCTGTGGTGAACGCAGTTTTGCGCACTTTGTAATTTATCGCAGTCACAACAGAGATTAACGAAACAATTGGGGAGTTTTCTACGATTTCTATTTTGAGAAACAGAATTTTAGGGAGACGAAAATGAGAGTAGAAGAAAAAAGAACATTTAAATTGGGGTGTAAGAATAAATAATTATTGAGCAGTTTACGTTAGTAGACATTGCCAGGGGAAAAAACAATGAAAGACTACAATTTTCAACACGAAAAGTTGAAGGTATGGTTTGCAAAAATTTACTCGATTTAATAAAAAATAAATAAAATGCCACAGATAAACTTCAACTACAAAGTTTACACAACATTACAAACACAATGCCCACTCAGATAACAACATCTTACATTTACATAATAGAAATTCGAGACCAAGGCCCAGAAGATTTTCTGAGAGCCCTAAAACTTGATTACGAACTTTCATGAAACACTTACCCCGATTTCTGAAAGCTTAATCAATTTAAGCTGTTGTCAAGTCTCATGTCAGTGAAGGTTGTTGTTTTGTTAGAAACCAGGATTTACTCGGTCTTGCTGACATGCTTTCAGAATCCGGAAGTTAACTTTAAATTTAATTGTTTTGCGAGCTGCATTCATAGATTCAATTCATACACACGTCGCATCCATTAATAATAAAACTTCCATCCAGTTCGTATGTAAAAAATGGTCTCATCGAATAAGCACAGTTAGAGGGCTGGACATGTTTGTAGCTAACGCAATTACCACTGCCGCCGACAGCGTCCTGCAATCTGAAGCCTATTCAATTAACAGCGGCTTTTAAGTTCATCTATTGTACGAATACGTTTGCTGCCACTCGTGTGCTGTCTGTGAATGTGAATGTCAACATGTGTTTATCATTTTTAAGAGTCTCGATTTTTTGCTTGATATTTTAGTGTGTTTTAATTCGACAATGATAAATCGGTAGTGATTTTATTACTTGTTTATAGTTTTTTCTACCTATCGGCCTTTCGTTTTATCTATTTCATTTCCGAGTTGTAGATATTTTTTAGATTTTTAGCAATCATTTTAACGATTGCCATAGAAAAACTTTTGTCTATTTCAGACAGCATTCATTCCGAAGCTTTCGTTAAAACTATTGCGGACTTGTAGACCAAACAATAGAGCGCTACATCTTTCGAACTTTAAACCACAACACGTAAACAATCACTATACTGAAACCCGAGGTTCACTACGGGAAAAAAATGAATAAAAATCTGCATGGAGTCCAACAGGGTGTAGGGAGTTGCCAATATTTGATTGTTTCCGCGCTCCAGCGGTGCGAGCCGTACCATTCATGTATGGCCGTGCTATGTACTCAACCCAGTTCGAACCACGTGTTAACTTTTGCTACGTAAAAACGTTTTTTGCACTAAAATTTTCGCATAAACTATGGTGATCAGGGATTTAATTAATATACATTAGAAGAGGACCTACCTGTGTAACTCCTCGCTTCTCTGCATGTTTCACCTTTCTTAAAATAATATTACAGCCTAAAAGACCTGTCTCCTAGAAAAGTTTGTAAGATCTATAAATTATTCATATTTCCTGGTCTTCCTAGTTTCAACCCACAACATATAGTTTTTTTTCTTGTGTCAATAAAAATATTTAATATTATTATACAGTCAAGATTAGTAATTTTTTGCAGTAAAATCTCCAAATCACACATTGGCTCGAAAAATGTCAGAAGGTAACTAAAACATGCGTCCTCAAAGTTATCATAATACAAAGAAAAACTAATAGTGTGTCAAGTTAACTTCGCCTGAAGGTCCATGCCACCACGCAGATATTTCCACCACTTATTTACGCTTTTTACCCGACTGCGGCGAAGCCCAAAAGGAGGGTTATGTGTTTGGTACGTTTGTATGCATGGATGTGTGTTTCTTTGTACCCTCACAACTCCTAAACGGATGAAGGGATTTGAATAAAAATACGTCGATAGATTCATCTTGATGGCGCGAGTGTCACATTGACATTACAATTAAAATTAACATGACATTTAAAAGTAAAAAAGCAAAGGAAAATTGCGGATTTTTGGAGAATAAATAGTAATGTGTAAGTTTTGTTTAATTTAATAAGTGCTTGATTTTTGCTTTTCAGATTTTTCAGTCGGGTGTTTTAGTTTTTTTTTTATAATGATATCAACATAGGTCTATTTATTCAATAAAAAGAGAAGCACACAAACTATAAATATTTTTTTCATAATTAACCTGTTCGGCAGTCGTTTAGGACAAAGTTTTTTCGCTTTTATTTTAGTAGCTGTTATGGTTGAGTGAAGACGCCAAATGAGCCCGCGCCCCACTTGATATCAATTTGCGTCAAATTGTCTATGAAGTTACTAGCAAAAACATTTCTGATGGTAAAATATGTAACGGAACCGTTGCTTTGTAGAATGTAGTTAACTACTCGTAATAAAAACGAAGCTATGATGATTGGTTTAAAGTTGGTAATTGTTTTGTCACTTTTATTGGGACCTGTCTTTTATCTAAATAATTGTTTTCTGTTTATCTTTAAATAATTGAAGTTTGATCTGTAGTCTAAATACATTCTATAATCTAGAACAACAACCTCCAAGCACCTACATACTACTCACCCACAATTATTATTGAATAAATTCGTTTACTTTTAACTCATTGCTGAAAAATATTTGATAAATCAACCTGTTTAATTTAAATGCCACGTTGAAATTACTTTTAAGGTATTAAACATTTCATGAATAAATCCCAAAAAGGTGGTCCTTTCTGGCGCCTTTGAGATAAAGAGGAGTATTACAAAATGTTCAGTTACATCTGCATTCACGAGTTGTCGACCGCACTCGGCGGTCAGTTGGAACATGGATCATAGAAACAAATGAGCTGGCTAAATTACGATGATTAGTAAAGTTTAAAAAAAAATGAGTTTCCATGTTTATGTAATAGTTGCTGTTGAAAACAGAACAGTAGCTTTTTAATCATTGGACGTTTAAATTCCTTCGAGAATTTCTCGGAAATCAGCAAATTTCTTTATACACCCGGTGAAAACATCTACAAAAATCACCCTAATTGAGAACTGTCAGAGCGTCACTATCAAATTATTAACTCCGATGAGTTGCATCGTACAGTAACTCATGTCAAATTATGTTTCAAAAGAATGACACCTTTGATTTTGTTTTTGTTTTATTTGTTTGATTAAAACAAAACTAGCATATACACCACAATCAAGACCGAATAACAATCTAATAAAAAGGTGCATAAGGCCATAAAAGGTCATAAAACCAATTCTGGATGAACAAAAAAACGTTGCTTGTCGTATCCTCCGTTCGTCGATCTCCGCGAAACCTATTTGCCGGACCGACATTATCGGCTCGGCAAATTTCTACAATCTCTGGCCCTTTGTGACCGCTACTGGTCATGACATGTCAATTACGATATCCTGTAAGCCCGCTCTTGATACATTTATAATCACTTTATATTCTCTTTTCCAAAGAAAAGCTCGATGGTATTTTTTGTTTTGTAATGATTTTAGGTATATCCGTAACAAATTTGTGGTGTAACTGCCTTTGGGATCTAGGCGCCAGTTTGTGTACCTAAGCATGTAGGTTACTTACTCACGTAAATAAATAATCTTCAGGTACGTGTCGATGAACTGGAACTATGCCAGACCAGTATGTAGTCACCTGCACGGCTCTAACACTTAGTTCGATTTTAAAACCACGCTAAACCAAGAAGCCTTTAAATGTCTTAAAATAACAAAATACATTGTAGTATGTGTGAGATATCCTCCCTGTATTAAAGTAACTTGTACGTAAGTTATCCATCAAAGGATTTTGAGCAAGACGCTTCTTGGAACTCGTGGTTAAATAGTAACTGTCACTCGGGTTGATCTGTAGGTTAAGCCGTGCTTGTCTAGGTTGGTCTGTGGATGGGTGACCGCCCATTACATACCGAGTGTCCTCCGTCCCTCGGGAGGTACCGTTAAGCTGTTGGTTCCGGCTGCCATATAATTAAAGATCTTTGGCAGTCGTTACAGGTAGTTAGTGACCTGAAAGTCTGACAACGTCTTACTAAAAGGTATCGTATCACCCTGTATTAACTGGGTTGTGGGGGTAAGATGGGCGGTCGCTCCATGTAGAATAGTGTTATTTGGCTGCATCCGGTAAGACTGAAAGCCGACCCCAACAAGAATAGGAAAAGGCTACGCAGATGATGAGCAAGACTCTTCTTTCAACTTTGTCCCCTGAACACCAATCAGTAACTACACCATAATTCCATAATTGTTTTAAGGGTTCCCTAGTCAACATGTTTACCATGCAATTTACAATGCCTACCAATACAGTTATATTTTAATGTTAAACATAATTATATTCCACTTGCATATTTAATTAATGATTACATTTTCAGTTTTATTTAAGTTACATTAAAGACTTCAATTATATTTGGCTAATACAACACTAATTTATGAAGAGATTGAAAATATTATCCTTGGCTTGAAACTTAATACCGCTGTTGGCTGGGATGGTATATCCACAACCCTAATAAGAGCCGCTAGAAATATTCTTATTCCTATTATCTACCATGTCTTCAATCTCGTTTTCGAAACCGGGGTTTTTCCCACTGCGTTCAAAAGGGCCATTGTACACCCTATTTATAAAAGTGGGGACAGGGCCAGTGTCAACAACTATAGACCTATCTCAGTACTCACTATTCTTTCTAAGATTCTTGAAAAAAATTTAAACAATAGACTTCTCAGCTATTTGGACACAAACAAAATTATTGCAGATAATCAATATGGATTTCGGTCTGGTAAAAGCACAGAAGATGCTGTACTTGATTTAACTGGGGCTATTGCTAACAATTTGCATCATAGGCACAAAACAATAGCTATTTTTCTAGACCTCTCAAAGGCATTTGACACTGTCTCTGTCCCGCTTTTGCTCAGAAGATTGTCTCGGATTGGGGTAAGGGGATTACCGTTGGATATCTTTAAAAGCTACCTAAGTAACCGCTCGCAGGTTGTTAAAATTGGTAACCACACTAGTGAAGAACAGTTTCTTACCTACGGAGTTCCTCAGGGCAGTGTCCTGGGGCCCACCCTCTTCCTTATTTATATAAACAGTCTCTGTAAACTGTCCCTCACAAATTGCAAAATCATAGCGTATGCGGACGACACAGTGTTGTTAGTTTATGGTAGTGACTGGGCGGACGTGCAATTTTATGCGGAATCAGCCCTACGAGATGTTATGAATTGGTTAAATAATAACTTGCTGACCCTGAACTTAGAAAAAACGAAATTCATAACGTTTGCACCTCGGTTTATATCACAACCAGATTCCTCCCTCACACTAACTGCTCACAAATGCCACTCGAATTCAAGTGCAACTTGCAACTGTACCACAATAACGCGTACAAATGAAATTAAATATTTAGGGGTGATTATAGATAGCACCATGACCTGGAATGGGCAGATTGGGTCTTTGGTTTCACGTGTCAGAAAGTTAATATTTGTGTTTAAGAACCTCAGAACCTCGGCAGATGTTGAAACATTAAAAACCGTTTACTTTGCACTGGCACATTCCATAATAACCTACTGCATTACCGCGTGGGGAAGCTCTGGTAAATGCCTCCTACTTCGTCTGGAAAGAGCACAAAGAGCTGTTCTAAAAGTTATGGCACACAAACCTATTCGCTTCCCCACGCACGATTTATATGCTCTCTGGAATGTGCTTACTGTAAGGAAAGCATTTCTGGTTTCCACTTTATTACGGAAGCATACTGATGTAAAATATGACCCTAATCTCAATACTCAAAAACGACGAGTTAAAAGAGTATGCCCGACAGAGAGTGTTAATCTCACAATTGTAAGAAGACATTATAATTTTTTAAGTCCTGTTATTTATAACAAAATTAATGAAAAATTACAAATATATCCGCTCTCGTCACGAGAGTGTAAACTGAAAATTGAAAAATGGCTCCAAAATATGACTTATGAGGAAACAGAGAGCCTCGTAAAAATTTAAATCATATTCGTTCACTTCCTCCGCATACACATATACGTACCCTTCCCACACACACACAAACACACTGACGCACGCACTTTCACTCTTCTGTAACACACACATTAACACACACACACACACACGCACACACATTCACTCACACACCCCCTTTTTTTTTTTTTTTTTTGGTGGGTGTAAAATCATCGAATAACCCCTCCCACTCTTGGGCAGAGCGAAAGGGAGTGTCAGACTTCTACTGACTAAAAACCACCCATGTTCCTTCTTCGCCCTCTATGTCGAGGCCGCGATAACCGTTGGACTACCACCCCCTTAAGTTGCTACCAGTATTGTTAATAGATGTTTAGTTTTAGTTTTATTATTATTAATTTGTTGTAACTAGTTTCTACCTACTTTTAAGCACCAAAATTATTGTTTTGGAACTTCTGTTGCCTTTCGATCCAGGGGTGGGCGCTAATAACTGCGACACAGTTACTTAACTAACGCAGTATTAACGTACACAAAAATTGTTATAACGTTTTTTATGTTCCAATAAATATTTGTATTTGTATTGTATTTGTAATTTTATATTCGTGCTTTCATTTGACTTAAAGAATCATTATTTAAATAGTACATTTGTAAACATTGATAGTTCTAGGTATTCAAGTTTTAATTAAATATATGTTTCTTATGTACCTACCTACATGCCTAATGTAAAAATAGATACGATAAATTTCCTTTTTTAAAAGGAAAAAGTGGACGTTGAAAGGTATTAAATCGTTCTAAGAGAGATATCGTTTCAAGTCGATTGAGACCGTTTGAGTTTCAATAATACAAGTGCTTCTTCTGAGATTGAATACGAAAGAGGACCTTAAGTTAAATAATTGTTTAAATAGTTTATTTACTCAACAAAAATGTAGTTATCATTTCACTTCACTTAAATACCTTGACGGTAAATTATGTTATAATATACAAAACATATTCGTACCCTTTAGCATACGGTCACATTTCGTTCGTTCGTTGACAACAACTACACCTAAAAGGTGAGAAATAGAGATTTCAGTATGTTCAGGGTTCCGTACCGTCGACCAAACTTAACTTACATTTGCAGTTGGAATGTACCTATGGGCACAGTATAAAGTATTTTCCTTTCATTTAATTTATCATGTTTGTTAGAGAGATTTCATCCTTATAATTGACCCTAACGATCGATGCAATAATAGGGTATAATTTTTTCAGATTTTAGCCGGTTCGATTCCCGGGTGTGGGAGAAGAGAATTTTCAAAAATCTTTGAATGCAGTTTGCTTTTATTTCTATTTAAAAAATAAAGGAATGTTTTCTTTAAGTAAAATTTTCTATCTGCAGTATTAAGAGTACATTCCCTCCAGGTGGCATTACAAAATTCCACCCTGTATACCTACTGCAGCTACTTTACAATTTTTATGTTTCGTTTTAAATGAAGTTCGGAATACTTCCTCCATTTTTAATTTATTAAAATTTATCTCTGGATGCGTTATTGACGAATTCATGCAACCAAAAACAGCACAATATTTCCTACTCTTCATAATTATTAAGTATGTACTTGACAACTATTTAGTGAAAAAATCGCGCGGTTATTGTTAAAAAAACCACACAACGTCCGTTTATCACCGCGGCACTGTCGAGACTGTCTGCATCCCGTAATCGAGGCGCGTAGGCATAGCTCGCGCTTCGTCCGTTTGTATGAAGTTGGAATACTGTATGATAAAATACCGTGGTATGAGTAGAGAGCAACCAAACATTGCAACTATTTTAATGTAATAATATTGAGAGATTTTTCATGATATTTTAGCAGCATAGACTTCTTATTGGTTTTTCTTTAATCTATAAGTGTTGAACTAATTTCTGTACTTTTTTCAAAATGTTTGGTTCAGTAGTTTCGGAGATAAGGGGGGGATGTTAATTTTAATCTATTTTCTTGAATATCTTATAAAGTGTTTATCTTAAAATTATAAAAAAAGCCTTTACATATGATATGTCACACGGTACATTTTGCAAATCTTAAAAAAAAAACTGTTAAGTTCCCCAAAAGAGACCCACATATTCAAAATTCATTAATTTACGTTATGCGTCCGTCCGTCTGAGAGTAGGTATTCATACATATTGTGCTCGTGACTGTACATCCTAGATTATAACAGCAATCACAAATTAATGACGTTATAGCCTAGTTATTGGCGACGTCACCAATCCGCCGGGTGTTAGCGACGCAACGACCCCACTTAACGAATTCGGACGCAAATCCCGCCGCCGACCGATCCGATTAAAAGCGTCCGAATTTTCTGCTTATTTATGCGAATCTATGTTTGTGGGTTTAGGGTTTATACTCGTAGTTGATATGTTGAAATTATTGTTTTTTTGGTATGTCAAATTTTTGTCTTACCCTTTACTTTATCTACAAATGAAATAGGTCGTTTTTTAGGGTTTCCTACCCGAAGGGTGCCAAAGGCACGCTATTCTAAGCCTCCACTGTCTCTCTGCTACCGGGCTGTATCTTATAGTATGGAATAGGTAGATAGTTGAAATTTTAACTGAATGTTTATTTCTGTAGCCGCTATAACAACAAAAATAATAAAATAAATGGCGACTCTACTACGATGCTGCGGAACCCTTCAAGCGCGAGTCCGACTCGCACTTGACCGGTTTTTCAATCGTAAAGGGGCTAGTAGAACCACAGAATATAGGTACCGAAATAGTAAACTAGGTGACCAATCTATATAAATCCAAGTTAAACATTATAAGATAACATTTCATTATTTTCAGGCAACATTGGCCCAGAGAAAACAAAATAAGGTGATCTCTACAGGAAGCTCATTCAAAGCGAGGTCAGGTTGTACTGCTTATGCATAGCTTGAAGTGTCACTCTGTGTACGAAAAAAAAAATATTCTCATGAGAAAAAAACAAGGTGTGCCCTGCATGCGTTGCATTGCACCTTTGTCTACCTACCCTACCTTAGGGTGGGGTTAGGAGGGTGAAAAATACTTGACATCCTATTCTCATCATCATTTCAACCGAAATACGTCCACTGCTGGACCGCCCCCTAAGTTTCGCCACATTGACCGGTCCCGTGCGTCTCGCGTCCATGTTATAATCCATCTCATACCTATTAAAAATACACACAAAATTTCATAACAAATCGGTCAAGCCGTTTCCGAGGAGTATGGCAACTAACACTGTGACACGAGAATTTTATAATTATAATAGAAAAATAATTATTTGCGGTTATTTTTAGAATTGTCTCGGCTGAATGTCGCGACCAGTCACCAGCATATAGATATATAGATAGATTTATTTACAATATCTACAAATGTACCTATTTATCTAGAAATGGTATTTTTGTTTCGTATTCCGAGGAGTAGATCAAGCAAGCTGAAAACAAACTGATGGACTGTAATAAAATTAATCATTTCGGCGTGATCGAAACAGTATTTGTGCTAGAAATAAAAGATATTGTTATTCAAGTGTCCGTGAGCTTACTGTGTCGAACAGCCATATACCATTGTGCTTAGCTCTCTGATCAGCAGTCAGCAGCAGTTATATAAGAAGGAGATCCCCATGTGGCTTACTTTCTCGAAGTTAAGGCAAATAAGCCGTACGTTTTCAAATTTCCAAACGTAAATTATTTCTTAAAGAAACAGAAAGTGTACAAGAAAACGTAAAACATCAACTTTGCTAAATCCATTTTCTACTCGCGATATTTCCTACCAGTCAACAATCAGCCTTAAAAACTATCGACTAACTAGCCCCAAAACTGAAAATAGAAAGACTAATACCTGAAAATGTCACCGCGACCTGGGAACTTCAACATTTACATTCTATTTTAAATACACTGCTGCAAGCCTGAATTTAGCTTAACGTAAAAGCTTTTCCCTGTATGTGCAGTGGCAATTAAAAACCCTTTTAACATTGTCTTATGGATCCGATAATGGCCAATGATGGCGCTGCGGATGTGTGTACGTTGATAGATCGTTGTTGGACTTTGATTGGCTTTTTGAACATGGCAACATTGTTTTTGGACTGGGATTTTAGACTTAATTTGTTTGTTGTTTTGGATTTTTGTAACCTTTTCTACGCGATTGAATTTATTTAACTGCGTTTAAGTGAATGCGCCAGTCTCGGCTCAGTACGCTTATGTTTTTCATCGTTTATTGGGCTAGTTTTACAGTTTCAGATTGTAGGAAGTATCAGAGTGCATGTTTATACTGTTCAATCTTGAGCAAGAAACCACAAAATATCTTTATTTTGGTAACAGATTAAAATGTTTAAAAAACAGTTTTACTTTACTTTCAATAAAGTCCTGTTTTTCTTAGTCATTCACTCTTGAGTTATTTGAGTATTGACACGTTTTTCCGATGAGCGGTCCAACTTATTCTGAGCATGTGTCTCCAACATCACATCTCAAGTACAATATTTTAGTACTCTACCGTTAAATTACATTTAAAAACCTTATATTAACTTTAAAACACCTACGTATCTAATACCGGCCATACATAATAAATACCCGTTCCATAAATACCACTTTATTCCTTTGAAATATCAACAATTCAAAATAACGGGAGCGACAGTAACACGCGTGACACGTCCGCTAGTCACCGCTGCCGAGTTTTGAGTGACATCTTATTTCCTCGGCACACTAGCGCCGCGTCCGTGTAATAGCCACGTGGCATTCTATTGAACGTTGCCGGAACTACCGTCCTACTTTACATACCTACTACATAAACGTCATTGTTTTTGCATTTCAACTGTTGTATTAACATGTCATCTGTTTTGATAAGTTTGATGCGGGTCCAGTTAGTGGTTCATGAAGTTAGGGCGGGTTTTAGAGGATATATCCTCATGCACAGCAGCCACACTCGCAACCACTAGACCAATGTGGTAGTCATAGGGGCCGTTCAAGTATTACGTAAACCGAGTAACTACAATTATTCCCCCCCGCTGCCTCCTTGTCAGCAAAAGTAATCAAAGCTCTCACCCCCCCCCCCTCCATACTTACGTGAACATTGCTTAATGGATTTTTCTTGTAGTGTATTCCGTTTTTTTATTGATTTATAGAATTCTTGAAAATGCGTTTCGTTTTCAAGCATATACACCGTGTGGGTTGCAATATGTGTAAACAGTAAATAACTACTGACGTTATAACCATGTAGACCCATGTAGACCCCCAATTTCATCAAAAATAAGCAAAGTTAAGACCACCCCTTGTAGTGCTTACGTAATACTTGAACGGCTCCTATGACTACCACATTGGTCTAGTGGTCGCGAGTGTGACTGCTGTGCATGAGGTCCTGGGTTCGATGGGCAAAGTGGTATTGGGTATTTCATCAGGAATTTCTCAGTAGCAGCTATGGAGTTTGAATTTGTGCCAAATTGATGGTGATAAGCTCGCTCCCTATAACATGGGACTTAAGTATAACGGGCGAAATGTGAGTGTTCTAATTGGTACACTTCTGCCTAACACTTCGGGGATCACAGGCGTAATGTTTTGTAACTAATATGAGTTAAAAATGGTCGTTAGGGTTCACTTGCTGTTAGTAAGACCTCATCACGCTCATCTTTAATTTTTGTCTATTGTAGAGTTTTATCAATAACTACCAGCTGACCAGTCCGCACCTCGCTGTCTTTCGAAGTTTCAATAAATAATTTCTAGTAACGTGATAAAACTTACAATTCATACTTACTTAGACCAATCAAACTAAAAAAAACTGCTAGCCTACACAACTAGAAGTATCTTGCAAAAACTAAAGGCTAAAAACTAATTTATCCAATTTCGTATAACACTTTACCTGAAAGGACAGAGTAGGTTGGCAAACGCTCCGTCCGCCCCGAGTTTAGCCTTCCAAACTACCTTCGTCCAGTTAAAAATAAACACGTCTGGCGCGCCTGAACGGAGTGTCAGAGTTTTCTTTGTTTAAACTGGAAAAATATCTAACAAATTATTGTAGTCTTGCTGGAGGATTATTGTGACATAAATAGAATTATATCTTTATTGAACAGTCGAATTTTAGGATATGAAAGACGACTTATTTAATATTTATTTTCAGCATTTTCAGATTTAGCCATTTTTGTGTATCTGTGGAGAACGTGTTGGTTGCACATTTGTATAACTCCTCATATTCTATTTTTTGTAAGTATTATTAATTTCATGTGTAATTGTTGGTTTTTCTGAGTCATAATCATCTACAGCCTGAATTCACTCACTGCTGGTTTTATTCAAATTTATCAAATTCAAATTGTTTATTGTTACCTACAAGCCTCGCTTTTCTTGTGCCATTCTCCACGGCCCCGAGCCAGTTTTTCCCAATAACAAAAATAATCCCCTTTTAGGGGATACAACCGATGTGGCATATCAATTTGCCTGCCATTTTTTTTTTCTAAATCGGTAGGTCGCGATTTCGATAAAAAAATCAAATTGGGGTAGGTCGATATGCCAGCTTCCATACAACAAAAGTTCAAACCACTAATTCGTTCATTAGTGAGCCACGAGCATAATAATACGCGTACCTACACTAAGTTAACGATTAGAGGCGATTCTTTCTTTATTTATGAAACTTTCTTATTTAAGTATTCAACGTAGTATTTTAGAACAATCATAAGATGTTGCCGTTTTCAAAGCAGCAATCGTTTTTCACAAAAAAATCGCTGAAAATGCTAGATTTTAATCAACCAAGTCCCCGGACCCGATATCAATCTTTTAACACGCGTTTAACGAAACATTTATGCCATTTATAATTCAAGTTATAAGATCGCTTGCGGACATAAAGCGAAGGCAATAACTTTCAGGTCCCTAGGAAGAGCTCGTAAGTAAGGAACTGTTATTGCGGAAGCAGGTTAACGTTTGTAGAGAACGACTTCACAGACTGTTGACTAACCAGTGCACTGAGGGAGCTACCTACTCTAACAGGGGTTGAGACGCTATGGTAGATGCCTTAAGCATTGTGGATTGAGGTGTGCAGGAAACGAAATTGCAAAGCTGCGTGATGCGTGGAGCTGCTGTATTTTACTGACCCTATATTTTTTCTTTAGTTGAAAACTGCATGACAGAATTTTTACCATAAGTAGGTATTTACGCATTTTAAAGTGCAGTGCCTGTATCATCTCGCTAGTGTATCTACTGACGGCTACTAGAATAATCTAGATGAAGAAAAAGGTCGTGCTACACATACCCCTAATCGTTTTTAAATTTGGAAAAGGCAAGAGAATGAGGATTTATATGGTTTATTTTTTTACATATTTATATCTTACAGTTGAGAGCCGCCCACTAAATCATGAGGGCTTAATTATATTCCAGTAGGTAGTTACTACTCTCTAGTCTAGTAACTTACCTACTTCATGACAAAATGCAAGCTTACAGCTCATACTGAGGTATAAAAAACTCTTTCCATCAATTTCGTACAAACAATATAGTGCTCGATGACCTGTGTGTCTCCTGTGTAACGGACGGATAATGGAGATTTAAATTATGCCGAAAGTGCCCGACACTTGCCGGCTCAATAAAAACCTTTGTTTACATTGACGGCAATAAAGTATTGCAGAGCGTGCCTACGGTGTAGTGTGTGCTAGGTATTATAGGGAAGAGTATGTGAGTGTGTTTTTATTGGAAACTGGGTGAGTACTTTAAAAATATACACGTAAAAAACACGCGACAGTAGCCGATCAACCGTAGGTACTTCCAAAAGGGGTACCTAGAGAAAAGTTTTTATTTTTAAATTAAGAAAAGCGAAGTAGTTAATGCTTTCATAGGTTTTAAAATAAAAGTATCAAAAACTTTATTGAACTGTAGGTATCAATGTGAGAATTTTCATTATTTCTGCATAAAGTTTATTTAAAAAATATATTTAATATAATATAATAATAATATTTCACAACTATCACACAACGCCATCTAGTCCCAAGCTAAGCAGAGCTTGTGTTATGGGTACTAGACAACTGATAAACATACTTATATATTTCTAAATACATACATATTATAGATAAAATTAAAATATCTCAAAGGATCTTTAAAAAAAAAGGACATTTGCTCAACACTCAAGACTATTTATCATCATCTGCCTAGCCTTTTCTCAACTATGTATGTTGGGGTCGGCGTCAAGGCATTAAGAAAAATAATATTCCTTTACTGACCGATTGCGTTCCATATATGAAATACATGAGAAAAGCAGTTTTTTATTTAAAATTCCTATATGAAAATCAAAAGGTTCAGTACCTCTGCTTTCCTCAAACCTACCTAACCGTAGGACTCGCGACGAGACGTACAAACGATCAACTGTCGTGCAATGGTTTTAAGGTTATAAAAGACGTCGACTATAGCAATTACGGTCACATTGCTTTTGCCTTGAATAAGGTACCTAGTTCACAAAAACCGGCCAAGTGCGAGTCCTACTCGCACATGAAGGGTTCCGTACCATCGTAGTAGGGGAGTCGCTTTTTTTTTTTTTTTTTAAATTATTAAAAATATTTTTATAATATGATGTAACTAAAAATTTATGCTTTTCGCAATTTTTCCTTTATCTGTGTTATAAGACGTTGCTTCGTACCAAATTTCAAGATTCTGAGTTCACGGGAAGTACCCTGTAGGTTTTGATTCCCTTGCGAGTGTCGAAAATTTGCGGCATAAACGGGAGTATCTTTTGATCGCGTTGACTTAGAAGTTTGATTTTTTCACAGCTCCAAGAGACCATAGACTTGAGTATTTGATATGAATTTCAGCTTGATACCTCCACGCGTTCCTGAGAAAAAAGGTCTTGACAGACAGACAGACAGACAGACAGACAGACGGACAACAAAGTGATCCTATAAGGGTTCCGTTTTTACCTTTTGAGGTACGGAACCCTAAAAACAATCGTAATTAAGTACAAGCAGATATTTATCTACATCGTTGACAACATAATTAAATATATAGTTTTGATTGAATAGGTGAGAGATCTACATGAGTTTTTTTGTAATAAGTACATAATAACATAAGTTAAACAAGCCTTTTAAAAAACAAAATTAATAAAATCTTTCAAACGATAAACTTTTTTCAAAACAATTCTATGGGGTTCCATATCCTTAAAACATATAAGGATATGGAACCCCATAGAATTGTTTCAATATTTATTCTAGCTGAGCCTCGCGTTTTTCGTCTGCGTGAAATTATTAGAAAAATACTACTTAAGTTTCTTTAAAATTCAATCATGAATAGGGGATCGGACTGGGTCAAAAAAATATGATTCTAATAAGTCCGTCAGTTAGATTTTCGAAAAATATTGGATACGTGTTTTTTGTTTTATCAAATTAATAAAAATTGACGAAGATAAGACGCGTCAAAGATCATGAGTGGGGGCTTTTGACGTCATTTGTTGGTGAAAAATGTACTACCATGTGACGTTTTCGAGGAATTCACGAGTTTTCGAAGCATTGTGTCGTCTTCATTTTTTGTTTATGTGAAAAAAGATAAAATACGTGTCCAATATTTATTGAAAATCTATCTGACGGACTAATTATTATTTTTTTGTCCGATCCCCTATTGAAAGACACGTGGCGCTATATACTCGTGCTATCATATTATCGACGACACGGTTGGCGCAGTGGCTCAGGCAATGGACTGCTGCGCTGCGTGTCGCGGGTTCGATCCCCGAACGGAACAAATATTTGTATGGCCTACAGATAGTTGTTCCGGGTCTGGGTATTTGTGTATGTGAGTTTAAATGTTTGCGAACGCACCTACGATACAGGAGAAATTCCTAGTGTGGGGCAACGTGATAAAAAAAAAAAATTGCTGTTTTAATCCGGAGCAGTACTTTTTTCGCAATAAAAGGTACTCTATGTCCGTTTCCGTAGACCTGACAACGTTTTACATGACTTTCAGGATGAACGGTTCAGTGAAACATACCTACTTACTTTTGCATTTATTATATAAGTAATAAGGTTTAATCTATACATATAATAAAATCGTAGGAAAGTCAAAACTGTGCATTGAATATTTTTTTAAAAGAATACTTGGGATGTGATCTACAATCGATACCGAAGCCAAAAATATATTTTTTAGAATTTTTGTCTGTTTGTCTGTATGTATGTCCGGGATAAACTCAAAAAGTACTGCATGGATTTACTTCAAATTTGGCACGCATATTACTAAGAAGTCAGGTCAACATAAAGGCTACATATTATCACGCTATCACCTACGGGGAACGCGCAGTGAACCTTTATTTCTTCAACGCATTCTGTAACAACTGTAATCTAACGACGCATATTTGAATGGTGTCATTATGTTAACCATGCTAAAAGCTAGCTTCACACTATAAAAATCACGCAATATAACTAATTTAGGCCGAAAAATATAATTAAAATTAAATAAATTGTCAGCGCCATCTATGAGATTTCAGAAACATGTCGAATTACATGTGTAAGCACTTTTTGGACAAATAATTTAAATTTGATCATGTTAGCGAGGTTTATAGTTGTTTATTAAACTCATAGCTGGAGTTGTGTTTTTGTTGTGGATTTGTGCTTATATAAGAGCAAGACAATTAAAAAAATTGTGTTTATATAAGTTTTAAGCTGCTTCATCTATGTCTTATAAAATTCATCGAGTTTGTCTTTTTGTTTGTATTTTTGTTCGGTATTTATTGGTGTAATTATCTATATCTATACCTACATATAATAAATCAGTAGATTTTTTTTTTGTACATCGAAAATATTTAAAAAAAGAATCGTCAGGGTGTTAAAATATAATCAACATAACTCATTTTCAGCATTTTTGGAATTTTGTCCGTTTGTCTGTTTCTATGACTAAGCATCACGTAAAATTTACGAAACTAATGTAGGTAACTTTTATACATAAATATTGTGCGCAACTCGGGCTATTACTTAGGCTTTGTTTCATCCTAATCGGTGCTCTCTATCAAAAGATATTTCAATTTATAGTTTTCGAGAAGAACTTTATCATTATGTTCAAGAATGAGACACACAACGACATCTATTAAACGAATATGGTACTTATTAATAGATGCCGTCATAATTAAGATTACTTTAAAAAAGTTATAATAGCAAAACGTACTCTGAGTATTAGACTAAATGACGCTGCTTGCAAAATCTACATAGCCTAAATACTATAGTGTGTTTGATCGTTTTCCATGCATTAAATTTTAGTAGTTTATCTTCGTATGGATAATAGATGGCGTTGATGTCATTTACTGGACCGCAGTGTTAATAAAAAAAATGTTCCGTGAGCAGTCATCAAATAAAAGTTGACCACACACAGTATAAAATTTGGTTCCGTAGTCAACAAGGAACCCTTACAGTATCGGCATGTCTGTCTGTCTGTATGTCTGTCCGTCCGTCCGCACTATTGCTCAGTCACTCTTAGTACTAAAAAAGCTGTAATTTGGCATGAACATATAGATGAGTTACGCCGACAAAGTAGTAAAATAAATTTTCGTAAAATATATATATCTCCGGTACACATAAATGGGATTCGCAAGGAATAAAATCATACCCTGATTTTTTTTTTCTTGCCAATCGCATAGTGTGGGGTGTCGTTGGATAGGTCTTTGAAAAAGATTATGAGTTTGCTCAAACACTTTTTATCACACTCACTCTTTTTCACTTTTTTTCTTTTTTTATTAAGGGAAATATTTGTGAAATATTAAGCTATATACTTATATAAAAAAAATCCTGGTAGTAATATACAGGGTGGAATTTTGTAATGCCACCAGCAGGGCTATTGCGTATCTTTTCAATGACAGTGGCTATCATATAGTGTACATCAAATAATGTCAAAAGGTTCCATTTTGTACTAAACCATAACCAATTTGACAGTTAATCCATGGACAATATTATGATAGCCACTGTCATTTAAAAGATACGCAATAGCCCTGCTGGAGGGAAAGTACACTTAATACTGCAGATAGAAAATTTTACTCAAAGGAAACATTCCTTTATTTTTGAATAGAAAGCAAACTGCATTCAAAGATTTTCGAAAATTCTCTTCTCCTACAACTGGGAATCGAACCGGCTAAAATCTGAAAAAATTATACCGTGTACTTTTATTGCATCGATCGTTAGGGTCAATTATAAGGATGAAATCTCTCTAACAAACATGATAAATTAAATGAAAGGAAAACCAGGAAATCTTAAATTAAAAGATGGATGTTAGTTAAAGAGCTTTAACTTGACTCATTGAATTTGTAACTTCAGATTTCATCCTTAATTATAATTGACCCTAACCATCGATGCAATAAAAGTACACGGTATAATTTTTTCAGATTTTAGCCGGTTCGATTCCCGGGTGTGGGAGAAGAGAATTTTCGAAAATCTTTGAATGCAGTTTGCTTTCTATTCAAAAATAAAGGAATGTTTCCTTTGAGTAAAATTTTCTATCTGCAGTATTAAGAGTACTTTCTCTCCAGGTGGCATTACAAATTTCCACCCTGTATATAATAAAATTAATAGCAAAACTTACAAGTTTACGAGTAATAGTCGACCAACTTATAAAATGTACCTGCATAAAATATTTTCCTATACATAATTTATGGGAGCACATGTCTTAAATCTGCAAATGTAAGTTCGGATCAATCATCGTTCGGAGGCAGGTAGGCTGGGTCTCAGTTTAGTAAATTCACATGTTTCTGATGGGCAAATACGGAACCCTATATTATGCGTGGTCCGGTTTTTAAAACTAAATTAAAATTACATAAAACCCAACATATATTTTTTTAGTCTGTGTGGAAATCGAATGCGACACGCAGTGCTACTGTCAATTGTCCAGCCACTGCGCCAGCCATGCCCTCAATAGATGTGGTGTGGTGTAAGCCCTTTGTGTCGAGGCCACGGTATCTCTTTCTAACAACCCGCAGCCCCGACGGGCGTCCCATTACTCACCGTCCACAGGCCCTCGCCTACGGTGGCCGGAATGCATGACGTGGACTCCGACGCCTGCAGCGTCTGCCGCAGCGGCTGGGATGAGAGGTTCTCTCCCTCTCACGTTCCGCCACCTCTTTCGCTAGCATCACTATTTCGCAGAAGGAGGCGACGGCGCCCCATTCCCTCTCGCCCCGGACCTTGGCTTGCACCAAAGCTGGACGCGAGAGGTCGCAGCCGCCAATCGCCACTACAGAACACGGTGGGGCTCCGCCCAAGCAGAGCAGACCCTCCCGTTCTGGGTGGAGCGGAAGGAAGTGTCAGATTTCTACTGACGAAAAAAAGCACATGTTCTTTGTTAGGCCTTTGTGGTTTTGGGCCGTGGTATCTCTTGCGAACAACCATCAGCCCCGGCAGACGTTGTTCCTTTGGGGCTCCGTCATTGTTGCTGACATCTCTTTAAGGCGCGCGTGGAACACGAACGCGCCAACGACAGGGTCTATCGACTATAAAGTACCTTTTTTTTTAGGGGGGTGGGCAATCATCAAATAACCCCTCCCGCTCTTGGGCAGAGCGAAAGGGAGTGTGTGGTTGATTGTCGTTGACATTAGACGCATTGGACTTTGAGGGATGGGACTTTTCGTTGAGACATGAGCGCGAACGGTCGTTCGGCCCGTCTGTATCAAACTTGCCGCGTTTCCGGACTAAATCCATTTCCATCGGCTTGATTGTTTAAGATTTTGTTAATTTGTTATCGGAAGTGTAAATATAGTATAAATACGCGGTTGTTATCAGTGTTGAGACTATTATTTCGTACCTCCACCATGTCAAACTTGGACTCTGACAACGATGTACCCGAAATAGTTGGAACTACCTTCGTTCTTCTTTAGTCTCATTTACTTCTACTGACTAAAAGACAACCCATGTTCCTTCTTAGCCCTTAGCCTTCTGAGGCCGCGGTATCTCTTGCGAACAACCCGCAGCCCCGACGGGACTATAATCTACCTCTGTTTCAAATTTCATCAAGATCCGTTTGGGCGTTCTGACGTGGTTGATTAACAAACATCCATCAATCAAACTTTAGTATTAGACATACTCAGTGCTTTGTATTACCCTCTTCTTATTTGCTACAGCGTCAGTAAGTTAACGCAGGGCAATGATTTAATGTACTTTCGTCTAAGCGACGCATTCCAGTTTCCGACAACCACGCGAACGAAGTCGCGGGCACAGCTAGTAATAAAAATAATCGGAATGTATAAATGACGAACTTCTCACGCGATTTGAGATTCGTGTGTGAAAACGTCTTAATGTTATGCCTTTGTTTTGATTGTAATTTAATCTGATTTATTATTAGGTACCTACTTACCTACCAGCCAAAAGGCACTAGAATGTTAGTTCACTGTATCCAAAAACATAATTATTTAGGTAGGCAACGTCGGTAGGTATACGAAATTTCTCAAGTGCGAAAAATTACGCAAGATGTGGTTTTAGTCCTAAAATCCTAACACCTATGTCTATGCTTTACATAAAAGGTGTAAAAGTACCCTTAACGCAAACGAAGGGCACATGTTCTCCCCACTACTGCGACTTTTTTTTTGTTCTAGACCATACCTGGGAACCGATACGGCGATATTGGGGGTCAAAGTTCCTAATTTTGCACAGCTGTTTTTGTAAATACCTACTAGTTTTTCAGGTTGTAACTTTACTTAAATTACCTCCATGACCCTTTTACTATTCAAAGTATCCACTAGCACAATGTTTTAAGAGTGCTACATTGAGTTTTACCGTAAAATGAAATTTTTAACCCCAAAAAAAAAGTCGTTTCCGAGCAAAAATTTTTGCATAAGGGTACTTAGTTTCGGGCCTGTGGACGGTGAGTGATGGGCTAACTCGCCGTCCGTCCGTCTCACGACGAAAACAGGTTATCGCGGCCTCGACATAGAGGGCGAAGAAGGAACATGGGTGGTTTTTAGTCAGTAGAAGTCTGACACTCCCTTTCGCTCTGCCCAAGAGCGGGAGGGGTTATTCGATGATTTTACACCCACCAAAAAAAAAAAAAAAAAAAAGGTACTTAGTTTAATTTACAGATGCTTGGTTGACGTATGTGTGAAGGGTTCATTTATACCCTGTAGGTACCTATAAGTGAATGATTGATAAAGTATTGTTGAAAGAGAATCACTTCGCCCAATCATCATCATCTGCATAGTCTTTTCCCAACTATGCTGGGGTTAGCTTAACCTAAACGGATGCAGCTAAATTAGCTTATCTAAACCTTCACCACCCATTTAGTACCTACTGGATAATATCCATACTCTGTCGGACAGAGTATCGATATTATCCAGTAACAGTGTGGACAGGCTGTCCACAGCGAGTCTCCCTTGGTAAGACTGGCTGTCAAACATTCGGGCCACTAACTACCTGCTACGACTGTAAAAGAAGGGTGGTGATTATCGTGGTCACCCATCCATAGGTCAACCTAGGCAAGCGCGGCTTAACCTGAAGATCAACCCGGTTGTTATGATTGAAATAACTTCGTAAATAGTTCAGGTTAAGCGACACTGTCGAATTCTATGATTCGGCATGAGTTTTCCATACCTATTTTAATTTCCGTAAGTCCCTCTCACTCGATATCTTCTCAATCATTTTGTATACAATTTCCTGTCGGTGACTAAAAAAGAATTTAGAATTCAGCCATCCACTCGAAAGGTTTTCAAAGCGGTGTCAGTAATAAAGGTGCATGCAGACTCATCGGCGGCGGCCGTTAATAATTCATGAACATGCTTAGCGTGCTCTCGTCATGCCACACTTAACCTGGCGATCGGTTGCACACCCTTTATGTGAACTTCACGGAAAATTCTCTTTTAATTCTTGCGTGGATGAAATTTTGTGGGGCGTGATGTACGAGTAGGTAATCAGATTTTGTAGGCTAGGTTTTGGGGGTAAATGTTAAATGATATTTTATTTCTGTATGTAGGTCTTCATCATCAATTTCATGGCCTTATTAATTTTTTTTGGATACAAATAGTTTATTTCCCATATCAAAATGAGATGTCAGCAACATGGAAGGGGCCCGCAAGGGTCGACGCCCGTTGGAGCTGCGGGATGTTGTAAGAGATACCGCGGCCTCGACATAAATGGATAAGAAGGAACATGGGTGGTTTTTATTCAGTAGAAGTCCGACACTCTTTTTAGCTCTGCCCAAGAGCGGGAGGGCTGACGCTGGGCTGACGGGGGGGATGACTTCCCACACCCAAAAAAAAAAAGTTGTTTGAGATCCAACCTAGGCATTAAGTGGCAGAACCGTGTTCATACTGAGGTTCTGCGGCGTTTAGAAATGTTTGGCATAGAAGCTACTAATGCAACGCCGACTCAGCTGGTTTGGGCACATCCTTCGCATGAAGCATTACCTACCGTTTACCCAAAGTGGTCTTCTACTCGGAGATGACAGAGGGCAAACGAAAGCATGGCGGTCAACATATCTGCTAGGATGTGCTCAAGAGGCATCTTAACGCTTGCGCTATTGATCCAACTGGTTGGGCGCTTTACTATTTACAAAAATATTAAAAAAAAACTTTCGGATAACAGCGAGCCGGGACAATGAACAAAAAATACGTAAAGAGGCACCTAAGCCCTCCTAAACCTATACCTACACCTTTGCCGGCCAACTCTACTGCTTTAACTGTGACAGGGTATTTAAGAACCAATTCGGTCTGGCCAGCCACATACGGGCACACGCTAGGAAATAGCTTGAAAGGGTCGCTGTTGCCGAAATCGGTAAGGAGGACTATTATCGTCCTTCGAACAAAATAAACACAATAAAAGTAATTAGGAAAATTACTATATTTTTCCCTCTTGCGGCGGTAGCAAAATATGTAGCTAATGGTGAGTGGTGACTCATCAAGTCGTCACTCAGTTAAAAGGCTACCATTACGAATTCATGGGAGTCAACTAATACATAATGTCACAACAGTTTTAAACACAAGAAGCAACTGTTGTTTACCGATGCCGTGATCTGTATGCTAATTTGTTTGTCTTTAGCATTGCCAATGTAACTACAATTGGGTAAATAAGAATTGAATGCAAAACCTTGAGTTTAGAAATAAATAAGTTAATTAATTAGCATTGTGTATTCTTGAAGGCAAAGATTTTAATAAGTACTAACCTAATTAAAAATATTGTGCGTATCATGGCTAACTTGAAATTTGAATGATTTCCCTGTAATGCGGCCGCCACACACTCCACGAGTGGCATGGAAAGTAGCGAGGAAAGGAGGCAGAGACATAGTGTGGCCACTTTACTCGTCATGCCGCACGTCATGCTCCTCGTCCTGCCCATCGCTCTCTATTTTGTCGGTATTTGTTTTTGTAGGAGCGTCGCGATTAATTGCGCGAGTAGAGCAGTGTGGGCAGAGCGGGCAACATCGCGGCAAATAGCGATGAGCAGCGCAAAGAGCATAGTGTCGCGTCCGCATTATAATTAATTTTACATAAACCTCACGGGAACTTAGGACTCTAGACTAAATGCCGTACTCAGAGATATTTAATAATTACTTAAGCCGTCACTTGGTAAAGGTTTGGCATATATTCTGCCGCAAAAAGGGTATATTTAACACAAGCACTAGTAACACCTATGAGATACGACTAAAAGCACCGCATAACAATTAATAGATAAGAATTACTTAGTGACGGAGAAAAAATTGTTTATTCAGTAAACTACAGATTAGGTACCTAAAAAATCTATATGATGAGATATGTGATGTGATTCAGGAGCTTCCTTCGTAAGTACCTACATTTAAAAAAAAAAACAAAGTATTTTGCCATAAATCGGATAAAAAAACTGAACTTGAAGTAATAGCTTCCTCACATCATAACAAGCCCGCATAGTTTTTATCATACGCAGGTTATTTTGTAGTTTTTCACCTGCCGGATGACCGCTTTATATACATAAAGCGGTTATCCGGCACGTGAAAAGCTTTTAAAACAATTAGTTGTGATGTTCGAGCCACCAAAGCACTCAATATAATTTACGCAGATTCGCTGTGAAGTATCAAACATAAACATGTACATAAATTGTTATTGATACGAGGGATTATATGTATTTTACGTAATCATGTTGAAATGATGTTTAAGTACTTGGTTTTGATCTAAATACTGTCTAGATGCTTGTGGTCTTCACGCTAGATCACGACGATTTCATCTGGTGGGTTTGATTTAAAATTAAGTTACATTTAGGATAAGTAATATCTTCATTCATCATGATGACTCTCCTGCCTTTATTTAAATATATTTGGGGCCGCAGTGTGTCTTTTTATTCCATACTTCTCTTCTTCCATATCACTCTTTACAGTCGATCCATCGTTTCTTTGGTCATCCTCTCGTCTTATAGCCATTTACATTCATACTCAACATTTTCCTCAGTCCCATCACATGTCCATACCACGATAACCGGTTACATCACAACTTTTCACCGACAACACATTCACATTTCCTCTTAGTTTGCGTAGCGCACTGTTGACGTTCATTACCCCACTTGGATATAATAATTTACTCCCAACCAAACCTACCTATACGCTCAAATTGCTTTAACACACTGAGCTTACACAGCCAGTGAGCAAAACACATAAGCAGGTGAATTTAAAATAGGTTGTTACCTACTCCTAAGTATAACACTTGAGTACATCCCGGGAATAGATAAACCAACGTTTTGAAACATATTAACCTAAATGATTTACTCCACTTAACACATTAGCCTAGCAGCGCCCCGTTGAGTTTTATTTATGCTCCTCACTTTGAAGTGAACCAGTCCCTCGAAAGGGTTAATTAAGTGAAAGATTCTCATGGCCTGCGGACTGAATGATCATGTTAGACAAATTAGAACGTATTATTGAGCAAAGAACCCATATATATCGTGACAAATATAAAATTACTGCACCCCTTTCACGTTATAACCTTTAACAAACAGGTGTATTGGGGAATTTTCTATACACGTTCGTTATTGTTTTTTTTTTGTTGTTTTTGATAAATAAGGGCAGGCTTGATCAATAATTACATATTGGCCTAAAACAGATAAGGGCGTCGGTACATGCATAGGTATGGCCATAGATTCTGTGACATAATTTGATGTATTCAAAACGTGGTGAAACACAGCTTCCTTAATTTATTTCCCATCACCCGAATCGGTAATAAAAAAAGAAGTTGTATTTGTACTATTACTTACTTAAAAACTTCTGTTAATGCAACTGTAAAACAAGTTATCTTACTAATGCATTACTTTTTGTGTTATAAAAAATGTTGGTCCTTCGAGCCGGATACTGTACTCATAAACACGTCGAAAGTTTAATAAATCTACTTCATATCAACTACCTATATTAAACTAAAGGCAGTAAAATCATACGCTAGAACCATTATTTAATTATTCTATAGTGTTAAACTCGGCACGTTTTAGTGTAACAGTAACACAATATTGTTGTAGTTAATAGCCTGAAGTCATGAATTGTATAATGTTGATTGGTTTGTTCTATATTCGCCGAGTTACCTCTGAGCTATAGTTTTCGGCAGTATTCGGCAGATTTCGGAAACGTGTTAGCGAAATACACCGTTGAAATAAATCATTATTCACATCTACACGTCTGATATTGGGATGATTTGTATGTAGTAACAACTTTATCTGCGTGCATTTACAGGGATAAATAGTACAAAGGCATAGTAGGCGTAATATAGGTTCTATAAGAATTTAATCGAAAACGCTTAGCCAACTTTTTTAATAAGTTTAACCAACTGTAACATTTCAAAATCTAAGAATATAAACTAAAACTATCATCGTAGATAAAATAGAATAGTAGGACTAAGTTATCAAAAAAGCTAAACTGGAAAATGTTTTTTGCGGTCTATGGTCATTATGCTTGTGAGATGAAAAAAATGTATGGCGAGGTCTGTTCTTTTGTTTTATTTATGTGAAATAACGTGTATTTGTGGGAATAAAACAATAACTTTTTCAAATAATGGTTTATTTTTTGAATTCTAATCACCTTTACACTAGAAACTGGTAAAAATTCCCTCACACTGAACACACATTACATTTACTAATACATTACAAGGCAAAACTATACTAAACCATACATAACTAGTTAGCTAATGTAATGACGATTCCATTGATATAACTGGTAGCGAGCTAACTAACGGAATTTCGGAGATATCGTCGTTTTAATCAAACGCGCTGAAATCGCATGCGACCACCCAGGGTGGCCCCACAGATTGAGCTCATTCGTGTTTTATAGCATCACAGCTCACGGGTGAGGATTGAAGATAGTTTAAAGTAAATTCTTTACCTAATCATGTGGCTTCGGAGGCCAATATCTAAACTCAAACTCAAACTCAAAGCATTTATTTCAATTAAACCATTACTGGCACTTTTGAATGTCATAAGAACAATTCATAAAACAAAACTACGAAAAACTACGAGTGCAATACGTCATTCCGAAAGCCACCACGCCGAACCACACGCCGCCGAATGCCCGCAACGACGAACACTGCAACAACGAATGCACGCCGCAACGCGCAACCGCCGCCCCGCGACCCGGAGCCCCGCGCACCCGCCACCACGGCACGCGCCGCCGCGCGCCCCCGCACCCACAGCACTCGCCGCCGGTAACATCCGGCGCCGCGCAACCCGACGCAGCAACCCCCGAAACAACGTATTGCACTCCTAAGCTACAGTCACAGTCACAAGGCATAATAACTTGTGAGAGTACTGTAGTTGCCAGTTCCCTAGCGTAGATCTCTATGGAGAAGAACGGGTAAGAAACTCCATGGACACTCTTTTAAATCAGAATATTGTTACAAAATCTTGGTACATTACATCACTCATGTTGAGATGGTATATTATGTGAGAACTATGTAGCAAGACGTGCAAGTTAAGAGCGTCCAGAGTAAAAAGGTATAATAAACAAATCAAAAAAATATGTATATATTTATAAACCATGGCAACTAAGAGTGTATACTGGTCATCCACTGGCAGCGCCCGTTCACGAACATGACGCATGGATCAGCACCATTCAACTCAACCATTTTGAAGGGAACTAAATGATCCGACACACGCGCCACCATCAGCGAGACATTTGAGTGAGCATGACATTCTCTCAGCCACCAGGGCATCGTCATTAAAAATAATATATCTAAATCTAAAAAGTGGCTTTATAGTACATACTACTCACACATGTGCCATGCAATTATATAATATTAAGATATTGAATCTATACAATGCAAAGAAATAATTACAATCTTCTGCAGCCTCTACAATAACTTCACATGAGATATTCTAATAAAATATAAAATAAGGTAGTTAGATTGGATAGTTGATTTATCGAGAAAGGTTATAAGCTACATTTATGTGACGCAGACGAAGTTGCGTGGGTCAGCTAGTAAAAAAAAAAATAATGTACCATGGCAACTAAGAGATGACCAGTCTCTACTGACAGCGCCCGTTCACGAACATGACGCATGGATCAGCGCCATTCAGCTCAACCATTTTGAAGGGAGCTAAATGATCCGACACACATGCCACCATCAGCGAGACATTTGAGCGAGCATGACATTCTCTCAGCCACTAGCGCAAAGTCACTACAAAAATTAACTAAATGTAAAAAGTGGCTTTATAGTTACTATAAAGCCACTTTTTACATTTAGTACATAGTACTCACACATGTGCTATGCAATTATATAATATTAAGATATCGAATCTAAATAACGCAAAGATATTTTTACAATCTTCTCTAGCTTCTAAAATTACTTCACATGATAATCGATTTATTTGCCCCTATGGTTGTGGAGCAGGACCAGCATTGAGCCAAGTATTTTTATCATCAATGTAATCCCCCAACTTATAGTATGCTTGCCTACATAGTGTGCGTTTTATACAAGATTTAAATTTCGTCTCATTCAGTTGAATAAACAGAATGTGAGGGGGTATTTTATTGTAACATTTTAAACAGTACCCCATGAAAGATGTGTCTACTTTAGCTAGCCTGAAACCTGGCTGAACTAGTTGGTCCCTATTTCTCTTATTATAGTGGTGTCTATCACCTCTTTTGCTAAATAAATGCAGATTTTTCCTAACGTAAATGATGTTTTCATACATGTATTGACAAGGTACTGTCATGATGTAAATTTCCTTAAACAGCTCTCTCAGAGAATCGCGTCTTCTTAGACCATATATGGCTCTAATGGCTCTTTTCTGCAGAATAAATATAGACTCGATGTCTGCAGCCCGTCCCCATAGTAAAATACCGTATGACATAACACTATGAAAATGGCTAAAATAGACTAGTCTCGCGGTATCTACGTCAGTAAATTGACGGATTTTCCTAACAGCATATGCTGCTGAACTCAGCTGTCCTGCAAGAGATGTTAAATGCGGACCCCACTTAATAGCTACACAACGAACCACTTGTTTACTTCCAAATATTACATTGGCGACGAGGATGGCGAAATTTACCGAATTTGACATGAAGACCGGGAGCTGGCAGACATACTGCGATAGGCTGGAAATGTATTTTTTGGTGAATACAGTGAAGGAAGACCTTAAACTACCGACGCTAATAGCATTCATGGGTGAAGCGGCGTACGAGTTATTAGTGAACTTGTGTAGTCCAAAGAAGCCGGCGAACATGACCTTTACCGAAGTCGTGAAGGTCATGCAAGAACATTTACAACCAAATCCGTCTATTTTGGCAGAACGTTATAAATTTCGACAAAAAAAACAACTACCCGGTGAAAGTATTTCAAATTATGTGGTGGAATTAAAGAAGATTACGCGGTATTGTGACTTCGGGGCAAGTTTAGACGATAATTTGAGAGACCAATTCGTGTGCGGTATTTTGAGTGACTTAAGTAGACAACGATTGTTTGCGGAAGGAAACATAAAGTTCGTGAAGGCGGTATCTGTGGTAAGCGCTTTGGAGGCGGCGGAGCGGGATGCAGCCGCTGTAGACGGCCGGGGCAACGTCGGCGGGCAGGCCGCGTCCGGCGCGAACGTTTTCGAACCGGTGCTCGAAGGTTCCAGAACAAGCGCGGTGTCGCGGCGTAGTTCGGCAGCGTTCGACCAAGCGGGAGACGTACATCGCATGCATGTGGGAGGATGCGCTGCATGCGGGGATTACAGGCACACAAAAATGGAATGCAGATTTACAAAATATCAGTGCAGTAAATGTAGGGAAGTGGGACATTTACGTCGTATGTGTCAGGAAATGGTGCACGTGGTATCGCAGACCATCGAGACCGCGGTCGCGGTGGCGGCGCCGCGGCGGAGCGGGCAGGACGGGGCGCGGCGCCGGCGGCGCTGGCGCCGGGTCGGCCCGCACGGCCAGCCGGAGGAGACCGGGAAGGCGCGTCCGGGTACACATGAACGGCCAGCTATGCACACGGTTGAGGCGCATTGGGAGGAAGACGCGGAAGATTGTGTGGAGGAAGAAGAACCGATGTTTCAAATGTCATTAAGCCAATATAGGCCGGTGAGCATGAACATTCAAGTAAATAATGTAGTGCTAACAATGGAAATTGATACCGGGTCTCCCCTATCTTGTATCTCAAGTCAAACATATGAGAAATATTATTCGGATATACCATTGTTACCATGTAAATTGTCAGTAACATTTTATAATGGATGTTAAGTTCAGCCTATGGGGTATCTCGAAGTAACGGTTACCCATAAAAATCAGAAAAAGACGTTGGATTTATATGTCTTTAAAACGGGTAGTACAACACTTTTAGGAAGGCAATGGTTATCGGAATTAAATATTAATATACCCCCGATAACCATAAATAATGCGAGTCTAACAGACACAGAGTTAACGGTTCCACAAAAGAATAATATTGTGTGTAATATCTTTTCTAGGTACCATGAGTTATTTGATGGCGGATTGGGGTGTTTCACGGGCGGTCGGGTCACACTACATTTACGGGAGGGAGCCGTGCCGGTATTCTGCCGTACGCTCTGCGCTCGCGTGTCGACGCCGAGCTCGAGACCATGCTGCGCGCGGGCATCATCGAGCCTGTTCACACCTCCGACTGGGCCACACCACTGGTAATTGTATAACACAAGCCGGATGGCGCTTTACGTTTATGTGCTGACTATAAGGTTACTCTGAATCGTATGTTAAGAGTTGATAAGTATCCTGTGCCTAAGATAGACGACTTATTCACCAATTTAAGTGGGAGTAGGTATTTCACAAAACTAGACTTATCTCAAGCTTACAATCAGATACTATTAGATGAATCTAAGGAATTTACGGTGGTTAATACTCATAAGGGTCTTTTTAGATACAATAGATTAGTGTATGGACTCGCGTCGAGCCCAGGAACTAATTATTATTATTATTATTTAGAAACAATAAACAAGGTACTTAAAATATTGCAAGAAAATGGTTTAAACATTAAAAAGAAAAGTGTGAGTTTTTGAGTAAACAAGCCAGATATTTAGGGTTCATAATTAATAGAGATGGGGTTAAAGTGGACCCAGATAAAATTAAACCAATTATTAAAATGTCATCTCCGACTAATGTATCCGAACTGAAATAATTTTTAGGTATGGTTAATTTTTACGGCAAATTTATAAAAAACTTAAGTTTTCTTTTATCCCCATTTTACGAATTATTGAAAAAGGGTAAACATTGGGTATGGGGAAATACACAGGCTCAGGCATTTCATCAAATAAAAAAGTTATTAATTAGTTCAGAAATATTATCGCACTATGATGAATCACGGCCCGTGATAGTCACGTGTGACGCGAGCTCCCGGGGCATCGGCGCTGTGCTTGCGCAGCGAGCGCCCGACGGCCGCGAGTATCCTATAGCGTACGCATCAAGGTCGCTCACCTCCGCGGAATACCATTACAGTCAAATACATAAAGAGGCGTTGGCTATAGTATTCACTGTAAAGAAGTTTCATCAATATTTATATGGCAGACCATTTGTTTTTAAAACGGATCATAAACCATTAGTTAGTATATTTGGATCGGAATTAGGAATTCCAAACATGACAGCTAGTAGGTTACAGAGATGGGCGTTAATATTATCAGCTTATGATTTTAAAATTGAATATGTGAACACAAATTCAAACACAGCTGACGTTTTGTCACGATTAGTAGAAAGTTACAAAGCTATCAGCGAATCAGGCATAGAGGAAGTTCCGGAGCAAACGTATCTTCACTTTGCATCGGATGCCTTGTTACTTTAACATGAAGATATTAGACAAGAGACAAAAAGAGATCCAATGTTAATGCGTATATTGAGCTATGCTAGGAATGGCTGGCCTAGGGAAGTAGAGATAAAGGAACTTAGACCTTATTTCAATAGACGCAGTGAAATATATACCGAGCTAGGTTGTCTTATGTGGGGTCATAGGCTAATCGTGCCAAGATCTTGTCAAGATAGGGTATTGATTGAACTACATGATACTCATATGGGAATAATTAAGACAAAATGTATAGCTAGGAGCTATGTGTGGTGGCCGGGGATTGATGAAATGTTAGAAAACCAATGTCGAAACTGCACAATCTGTGCAGAAATGGCCGAGGCACCAGTACACCACGCACCGCAGCCATGGAACTGGCCGTCTCGTCCATGGACTAGGATACATGTGGACTTTTTAGGGCCTATCCACGGACATAAATATTTAATCATGGTTGATGCCACCTCAAAATGGATCGAAGCATGCCCGGTCGGTTCGACAACAGCCAAAGCAATAACATGTAAAATTAGAGAAATTTGGTCACGTTTCGGTTTACCAAAACAATTAGTCTCCGATAACGGCCCACCCTTTAGTAGTGAAGAATTTAATACATTTTTAGAAAATAACGGAGTAGAACATGTATTTTCCGCACCATATCACCCAGCTTCCAATGGTTTAGCAGAGAATGCGGTCAAGCAGTGCAAAAGAGTTATAAAAAAAGCTATTATTCAAAATATACAGATAGATGTAGAACTTGCTCTTCAGCGGTATTTACTAGTGTATAGAACTAAAAACATAGTACCACAAAAGAAAGTCCGTCACAAATATTACAAGGTAGGACATTAAGAACTCGGTTAGACCGACTGAAACCGTCGCGCGAGAAGCAGGTGGCTGACGCGCAGCTCCGGCAGCAAAGCGGGGCAGTAGGGACACACCGCGCTCTCGGTACGGGGGACGAGGTTTGGTGCCGGGTACCAAGGGCTTAAGAAGTGGATTAGTGGTACAGTCATTGAGCGCTTGAGTACTACAGATTATCAAATAAGAATATTCGATGGCACAGAGATACATAGGCATATTGATCAGTTAAAATTAAAATGTAAGGTAAATGAATCAGAACCGACTAATGACGTCATAGTCAGCACAAAAGTAAAGCCTACAGCCTCTAACCGGTCTCTAGGTAATGCACTGGTTTTTCCAATAGTACCCATTACGAAATTACCCACCGAGGTGTGCTTAGGTGGAGGTGTGGGAGGTTCAGGATGTGGTAGGGATGAGGTACAGTCAGAATCGGGGTCGATAATGCCAGATACATCTAAAGGGTTGGTTGAAAGAGCCAACAGTGGGACCTCGACCGCCAGTGAAACACGGTCCGTTAGAAATAGGAAACCTCAAAGATATGGTCAGCCTTCAGTATAAATAGTTTTGTTTTAGTTAAGTTATAAGTTAGTCAGTAGTACTAGTTTTTAAGTTTGGTAAATACAGTGTGATTCTTTATAATGTGCACATATCGAAATGAGGGAATCTATGCTTAATTTTATCGATGGAAAAAATATTTAAAAAAATCTAAATATTTTTTATGGAATTTTCAAAAATGTTGTCCGCTGTTGTGACCCCAATGTAAACAAAACGGTGTAACTTTTAAACTAAATTATCTATCGCGATGAAACAATTTTATGTAAAAAGTTATGAAAAAAAAAGTTTTTTTGATCAAAAAATGTGTTTATTTTCAATTGAGGGTAGTTTTTTTCCACAATTTTCATTTTACGAGGACGCCTAATTGCTTCCAATCATTATGGAGTTTGTTTCATCGCGATAGATAATTTAGTTTAAAAGTTACACCGTTTTGTTTACACTGGGGTCACAGTAGCAGACAAAATTTTAAAAAATTCCATATAAAATATTAAAAAATATTTCGATTTTTTTTAATAATTTTTCCGTCGATAAAATTAAGCATAGATTCCCCCATTTCGATATGTGCACATTATAAAGAATCACACTGTATAACAGTTAGGATTTTGTAAATAGATTCAATGTAACTATGTTTGTTTAGTTTAAGATAGATAGCCCATATAGTTAAGTTAGATTAAGTAGGTACTAGTTATAAGTTTTGTAAATGTAGTTAAACAGTTGTTATTATGTAAGTAGTAAATAAGTAACTGTGAGTTTATTTTAAGTTAGTTAATAAGAGTGGAGGTGTAATGTAGGGTATTCCTAAGTTGTGTTCCGTGACCTGTCCCATATAAATACCGTTGCCCACCCGCGATGTTTTAGTCAATAAATAGCTACACAACGAACCACTTGTTTACTTCCAAATATTACAGAAATGTAGCCTCACATTTCAAAGGGTTTTCAACCATTTCCATGTCCATCACTTTAAATCAATAACAGCGACCAAAATACTTTTAGTACTTAGTATAACATTTCCAGCCCGTACACAAATAGCACTCATTTGAACTTGGAAACCAGCCACTTCTTTTTTAACGCTTTAACTAAGTTGACAGGAGGAAGGAGAATTATAGCAGCTCTATTTTTAAAAAGAAACCGTTTATTCAAATAGCTTTCGCAAAGGCAGCGTGTATTTGACTGAAGCTACATTTTGTTAATTACGGATGTAATTGAGAGGCAGTCTATATTTTCAGCATTATGCAGTGTTGGGAAAAACAACGAATGCACCTTATAACAAAGAGCATACCAGAGCAGTGATATAACACCTGACAGGATTATTTGAGTAACGATATTTTCCTCATTTTACAAGGTCGTTAAGGCACCAGGTCCTATTGCAGTATCTACTGTTGAGTTGCTAACACATTCATTGTTCGTAATTGTGTGTGTGTGGTGTTGTATCACAGGGCCTTAAATCGCCGCTTTAGCGGAATCATATTTATTAAAAATACTTTCGAGACGCAGTTCATATTTTGAATTATCACATAATACCAATTTCAACTTTATATATTTATCATAGATATTTTAATTGTATTATGATTCTGAGTCAAATCCGTAAAAGCAATTCACACTTACGCTAATTATTTGTAATTTTCATAAGCTCTTATAAATGGAAAATGAAAAAAAATCATCTGTAGCCAGCAGAACCGCAAAACTGACAGGACAATCAACTGACAGGTCCACTTAACCATACAACATAGATCCATTTCGAAATTTAACAGAGAGCACTTAAAACCGACCGCATGTAAATTACGTTACATAAAATAGGATGCTACCCTTCATTGCACAAGTAATACAATATTCCCATAATTGCAATCAATATAGAAAAGCCAATCGTGCCTTCACTTTGTAGAAACCCTACTGATGTATCTTTTCAACTCATATTTTTAATTTTCTAAGTTATTTTCGTTCGTTGTCTATTGGCGGGGGAATCACTGTAACTTTGTACAGGTGTCATGTTCTATAAGAAAACACGGTTGAAGGGTTATCCTTTATGCAGTGTGTTGCTTATTGTTGGGATTAGCGAGGAGTAGCGCAGACGAAGTTCCTATTTAGTTCCTGGTAAATTATTGGTAGGTAGGGGAAGGTATTAGGTATCTCGTGTAATAGGTATTTAAATGGTAGATGCTAGACTGCCTCGGTGGCGGAATTTGTTCGAAAAAGTCGCCGCGGCCCTTGAACACGGATGGGTTTTATTCAGTGAGAGTCTGACACTGTTTTCTGCGTCATTTAAAGATTTTAAGCACAATAAAAAAGGAATGTTATATCTAGTGAGTTTAGGTTTAAATGCAGTAGAGCAGAAAACCTACCGTAAAATGAGCAATTTTCTTTTCTACACAAACATGTCTGTTTTTTCAAAAGCTTATAACAATTATAGACGCAAAACGAAGCAACTCGAACAAAACACGGAACTCCAAATACGATATGAAAAAAAAAAATGTTTCCATGAGAATTTTGAATGAAATTCAATTAAAAAGTGTGGTGTGTAACAGACGTTCGCTTTTTTAACGTTTTCTATTTACCCGGCTCGTTCTTTTGTTCGCAATGGAATTTGACAGTTCAATTTTTGAGAGAAAGGTTGGATTACCGTAAAACCGTAGGTAAAAGTAGACAGTAACACAAAGAAGGATCGTAAAAGTAGGAGTGTAAGATGTTACTTTATTAGGTTTATTATATTCTGAATAAGATATTGTGTAAAAGTGCGAAAGGGGTTTTTGGGGTTTTATAGGGAAGTAAGAACATTACGGGTGTTATGGGCTTAAGTAGAACTTTTATTAGTAACGCCAATAAGATTTTTTTCTACTTTTAACTAGTTGCGCATTGCGACTTTTTAGGGGAAATTTTTATTAAAAAAAATAATTGAATAATTGAATATTATTCTTAAACTTTTCTCTAAAAAAGTAATAATCAAAATTAGTTTAGCCAGTACGGAGATTAGCCGGAATAAAAAACACCGACAAACATAATAAAAATGTAATCTTATTATAAGTCCCTACTTTCATTGAAAGTAGATTTCAATGTTATTTTGAAATTACAAGCAGATACTTCAATTGTATTTACTTGTAGTTACAGATAAGTAATAATAAAACCACAGTTAGGTAATTGATCACTCCGTGTAAATAACAAAATAGAATACCCAATACCTACGATTTCAAGAACAATACGAGACAGCTTATACCCACTACACCTGGATGGATGATAAAAATCTAAAAAAAAGCGTCAGCCCATCGCCGTATTCGGACACGTTACACAAGCGCAGGATCCATGTTTCTATTTCGATTACCGAAATATTGGAAATAAAATTTAACCGCTATCGTATTTCATACGACGCGCGACGGGCGGAAATAAAGCTTGCCGACAAATCGACACGGCACCGCATCGCGGTAGGAGCGTGCCGTCGCATCACAGCCCTATGCTGACGAAATTGTATTACACTGAAAACTCTAGGCTCTCCAATTCTGGGTATTAACACGACATATGAAAAAAATCAGAAGGCCAACTTGCGGGTTAAAGAAATCCAAATTATTGAGAGGCACCACAATGGATATGTGATTCGAAAAATAGGAATGTTGGATTTTAAATCGAGGGGTTATGAGACTATTTTCTCCGAGTAGGCCTTTGTATTTAAAATGATCTATTGTTTTATTGACATATTATGCATTCTGCTCGTCCTAACCAACGGTGCGCAAAGCTGGTCATTTACTGAACAAAAGAAGTCCAAACTCAAGATAGCCAGCGGGACACGGAGCGCAGCATATTAAATATGTGAAGCGTACATATCGCGTAAGAAACACAACCCTGCGTTCCATCCTCGGGTTATGCAGATTTCTAAAAATCAGCGAATCTAAACTGGGAGTGGGCTCGCCATGTTATGCAAATGCATTCGTAGAGGTGGGCAAAGATCGTCACTCATTGGACGCATGACGAAGGTCAATCACACTTGAGGTAGACCGCGGTGAATGTGGTGTGACGACCTTGTTCGTGGGGAGAACATGGTCAGATATCGCACAAGATGGAGAGGTTTAGAAGGAGAGAGAGGAGACCTTTGGCCACTGGGATACATTAACGGTTAAGAAAAAATGTTTTGTCAGTAGTATATTTAGTTGAGTGTTCCTTATGGTTTTTAGAAACCACGAATTTCGTTCTATTCTGTAATTGTAATAGGTACCTACTCTTACTGCCGTACTTAGAGATATTTAATGATTACTTAAGCCGTCACTTAGTTAAGATTTCACACACAAGACCTTCACTAAAATGGTTGAGTGGAATGGTGATCCATGCGTCATGCTCGTGAACGGGTGCTGTCAGTTGTGACTGGTCACCTCTTAGTTGCCATGGCTTGTTTGAATTATTATATTATTATATATTGGCTTTACTGTCGACACTTATCGTGCACAACTTGCTACATCGTTCTCACATGATAATATACCAATCTCGATATGAATGATGTAACCAAAGTTTTGTAACAATATTATGATTTAAAATAGTGTCCATGAAGTTTCTTGCCATTCTTCTCATGAGACCAACGCTTTGGAAACGGCAACTACAGTGCACTGACAGTAATTATGCCTTGTGAGTGGGACTGTAGCTTAGTTTATTAAAATTTAGTATTTGTTCGACTATTCGAAAGAGCCTGTAACTGGCCAACTTGAAGTAAATGATTTTGATTTGATTTGATTTGATTGACTAAAGTGTCAAAATCTTTACTAAGTGATGACTTAAATATCTCTGAGTACGGCAGTTAGTAATCCGAGCGCAGTAGCAAGCAGTGCAACAATACCTATTACATTTTTCAAGACCTCGTGCCTCTCTCTAATTAGACCTACACCTACATAACACCTAACTTCAGGATATTTTGCTTATGAAACACTGGTCCTTTCAATACCTAAATTAATTTCATTAGTTTTTCACCCACCCTTCGATATAATATCTTGATGCATCGTCTGCTTTCACGCTTGTAACCAAAACTTCTTTATTATTAATTTTACGCCCGCCTCATAATGAACTATTGTAAAAAATATTAATACTAACCTGGCTTTGACCTGGCCTGTTTATGAAATCCATTGACGCCTCCCCGTGCAGTTTGTAATATCCGTTTATTAAAATGGGACTCCGGTTGAAGCTAGTTGTACCTTCATGATAGCTTATTACATGCTAGCGTTCCGCTCAAGGTTCTCTCATGTTTCCAGGAAAAGTTTTGGTCTTTTCAAACATTCTTTTTTTGATAGAATTTGGTCCTAGGAGTCGAAGAAACATATTTATCACGAGAAATATAAAATGGTGATAAATGTACCTTTAACGTTAAGTACATATTTATCTATGTAAGAAGAATTTGTTGAATTGGTTGCATTGGTAGTTTGTTAACTGTAAATAAGGCAATTCGGATTCCCTGATGCTAAAATGATCTAATCAAATACGACAACAACTAAATATAAACGTAACGTTGTCAGATTGGTGAAATAAATTATTGGCAGCTATGGGTAATAACTAAAAACAGGTAGTGTTGATTAGCAGTTCTACAGACACATAATTATAATAAACAATTAACGTACAGGCTGATGTGATGAATAAATTAAAACGGTCCATGAACCGACACACAAAAGTTAAGATAGCCTCCTTCAATTTCTATTAACTTAACAAAATACCTAACAATTCAAAGTTGTTTTAACACAATGAAATACTGTGTAATATTTTACCTAACATAACAAATATATATCACTTAGTTGAAACGTTTGTTAGTTTTAACTTAACTGGTATTTCGTAGAATCCGTTTACAATAGGTACTTAATGAAAAACATTGAGCTAGCCCAAACAAATAGCTTTTCATTGAAGCGTTTGAAATTAAAACGACGTATTTTCTAGAAAGAGGAGAATATTGTACTACAGACCAACTGTTTTTATTATCAATTTACAACATGTTGAATGTACTTAAACTGACATGGTTTTATTTAATAAAAGCGCTGCATGGGCAGTGAATTTTGCATCAAAGGTTATTTAATTCTTTGATGCAAAAATCACAGTTATATCTACGATAGTTCGAATTTTGTCTACCGGCCGCATCAAATCACATTGAATGAATTTATATTAATTTGTTTACGTTTTATTCCAGCGTGTCTTTTTAAGGCGCTTCCCCGAGCAAATCGCAGCGCTAAACGTTTTTAGCAGTTTTCTGGAGCTATACCTCTTTAAACAAAAGAAATAAAAACAAATAAAAATACATTAAATTTCTACATACCTAATCTTAGCTTCAAAATGGTAGATTTTGCTATTTTTTACTAAGTAAAATAAGTATTTAATTAATCCCCTCACAACAAAACCACAGAAACAAGAAGTTATTATTGAAAATATTCTACTTCTCCAGAACTAACGATTGTTTTGATTTTGTTCGTACACTAATGGATAGGCAATTTCATTATGAACATTATGGTAGAAAAAAAATTTCAAACGACCAAAATTAGATTTTATAAACATTATATTCAAAATTCTTAGCGTATTCGCAACTGTTTCTGTTGATGATTCAGTGTAGGTACCGCCAGGCTTAGAAGGGAAACCCGCCGCCCGTGTCATTAAAATTTGTCATCGCGCCGCGTTAGTTCATGCACTTGCTCGCTCACATCACATTATCAATAGATATAATATTTGTTTTTTAACCGACTTCCAAAAAGAGGAGGTTGTCTTGTGTATGTGTTATGTATGTCTGCCGATATCTCCGCCACTTGTGGACCGATTTTCAAAATTATTTTTTTGTTCAAATGGGGGTACTTACTCCCAAAATGGTTCCAAGTCAAGATCTGATGATTAATTTTATGATATAAAATTTAACAAAAAAACAAACAAATAAGTGAACAAAAATGTGTAAAATAAAGTTCAGAAGAAAAATCTGCTTCTGAAGTCGGTGGCAAAAAAATTAAATCAAACAAACAAATGTCACTAATTACAGCTACTTTTCCTTCAAACTAAAAAAAAAACACCGCATGATGTTCATTATAGAGTACCTACCATCAATATTTGCGTCACAGTAAAAGTTAAAAGTACCTACCTATTTATCGACGTGAGTATAGTAACTGAATCCATAGTGACATAACATTTCATAAAAAAAAATATTTTTAATTTAATGCCATTTGTTACTTCGTAGATCTGTGAATTTTACTTGTATTCGTAAGAAGTTCGCCAGGTGGCGCAAGTAGTAGTTTACGAAGTATTGAGGTGGGGTGCGGCAAAGAGGGAACAAATGCTCAAGGTTATTTGCTCAGGGTATGCTCTTAACAGATATACTAGTAACGCATAATAATAATTATAACAACATCACGACTGTAATCCCCTAATACCTACTTAGGTAGTACCTACACCCACATTTCACCAGTAATATTTAAGTCCCACTAATAGAAGACTGCTATTGACATCAACCGGTCACAAATTCTGACACGGAGTCTGGATTTGTGACCTGTTTTAACTGAAAATCATCATTAGCTAATAGGTACCTACTTACCTACATAGATAGGTAAATTTCACAGTATCAGTCTCCTCTTCGAAAAAATAAAATAATAAAAGGCAAAACCGTATGGTACTCAGCTAGTTATTTTAGTTTAATTTAATGAAACCTTATCATTTACGTGGGACACAAGCCATATTAAGTATACAGAGTTCAGGTTTTTGATTCAAATAAATACGAGTTTTTTGTTTTACTTAACTGGTATTCTTGCATTAATTGTCTGTTGTGAAAGCATTGTTAGATAGTTGGTACAGTGCGACTGTGTTGTGATGCAAGGTAGGTACAAGTCTTTAAAATTTACATCAAGTTAAGGAGTATAAAAAGAACCCTTTTAAAAACAGAAATAAACCTTCTTGATCTTGGTAATCTTGGTTGAGAATGATATCATCAATGTATGAAAACATTAAGGTTGAGGATAACTTCTGTGTTGTGATACAAATAGCGGATCGGACAAAAAAAAAACTAATTAGTCCGTCAGATAGATTTCCAAAAAATATTGCGGACGTATTTTTTTTTATCATATAAACAAACAATGAAGTCAATACAGTGCTTCGAAAACTCGTGAACTCTTCGAAAACGTCATATGATAGTACATTTTTACCTACAAATGACGTCACAACGACATCTTATCTTCGTCAATTTTGATTAATTTGATAAAACAAAAAACACGTATCCAATATTTTTCGATAATCTAACTGACGGACTAATTAGAATCATTGTTTTTTGACTCAGTCCGATCCCAAATCAAATCAAAATCAAATCAAATCATCTTTATTTGTGAACACAGGTATAAAGGTCTTAGCATACATTTTAATTGAAATCCATGTCCTACCAATGAATTTGGTGTACAATTAATATTCGTTTTTTAAATGGATTGAATTAGAATTCAATGTATTATTATTAGGTATTATAAATCATTATTGAATCAATTATAATTTATTTTTCATGCATGTCAGCTGTAAATTAAATATAAAAGGATAGAAATGTCAAATTTGGTTATGATTGTAAAAAAAAGAAATGTCAAATAAATGGTTGTATCAAACAAATAAATTAGAAAAATAAATTATAATAAAGATGGAAATGTCACATTTTATCATTTAAAAATTCTTCGATAGAGTAATACGTCTTATCTATTAGAAATGAGTGCAATTTACTTTTGAATTTGCGGACATTGTCTTCATTTCTTATACATTTTGGTAATTTATTATAGACCTTTGGAGCCATTACAAAAATACTGTTTAGTGCAGTACCAGATCCAACTGTCCGTAACCGATCACAACGGCGCCGACTAGTTACTTGAGCAAAATGTAGGTAAATTATTTTTGACGAACATAGACGTTTCATAGATATACACTGAAGGCATTGTTAAAATTTTCGTATCTTTAAAAAATGGTTTGCAGCTTTCTGTTGTTTGCAAATTATGAATAGCTCTTATGCACCTTTTTTGGGACTTGAATACCATATCCTTACCCGTGGCGTTGCCCCAAAATATGATTCCATATCTCAATGTTGGAGCTACTAGGCCATGATATCCCTTATTCCCTATTATTATATTAAAGAACCTTGACTATGTAATACTTAACTGAGCGGAACATAATACAGATTTAGGAATTCATAATTGCCGCGTTGGTTTCGTTGTAAGCAAAAGGTCCTGCTGTTGCGATTGCCATCAAGCGTAGGTATATTTCAAATTCAAACACTGTGGCGGTTATTTAGCCATTATTGATAGAAAAATTCAATAACACATTGGCTTTGGGAATCAAAACCAGACCTCATCGATGTTCCACACTTAAAATGACGACAACCTATTTAAGTCACCAGTTAATAGGCTTCTTCTGGGTTTACCTACTCGTTTCCATCGTCGAGCTCATCTCTGTCCTTTTTTTTTTTGGCGGGTGTAAAATCATCGAATAACCCCTTCCGCTGAGCGAAAGGGAGTGTCAGACTTCTACTGACTAAAAACCACCCATGTTCCTTCTTAGCCCTCTATGTCGAGGCCGCGATAACTAGTGTACAACCCGCGGCCAAGAGCTCATCTCTGTCCTCAGGTCAAGATTGAGGTCAAGAGTAGGCACATTTCAAGTTAAAAAGCTCAGCAGTCGCCCTTGCAAACTAATGAGGTATTTACTAACCAAACACTTACCAACAATATTTTTTTCCTAAAAAATTACCGGTAGGTACCTGTCTAAGCGAACTGACCCTTTATCCCCCTTGTCCTCTTTCGCACGTGTCGCGTTGTTGTGCCAATTCACCGATCCGCCCCTCGACACATTATCGCTCCTCTGGAAGTTTACCTTATGATGTGTTTACGGATGAATGGCAGCATTTGGGGTGTATTGGAGTATTGTGAGCACGTGGGTAGTGTCTGTAATTAATGTGACCTAATATGTTCGGTTTTAACCAAAGAGTGTTGGTATTGAAACATTTTTTTTTATCTTTAGGTAGTTAATCAACTTAAGGATATCTGAATATCGTGTCTTATTGAAGGGTATGTTTATTATCCTTATACGGGTGTCCCAGAACTCAACGTCAAGCCGAAACGGGGTGACAGGATTGATCGTAACCATCACGAGAAAAATCTGAAAAAAAATCTATCCCATGCAGTTTGAAAATTATAGGCATTTTAAGAAAAACCTAGTAATTTGATCAAACTGTACCATTTTTCGGTTATTGTGGTTATTCTTTTTAATTTTTGTTCATTTGAACTTTGGAAGCGTAATCCTAAATAACATTTCTAGAATCCCAATAAAATATAATGACACAATTGCCTCAAGTTTCCGAGAATTGAGACTATTTGTTAAACTCGAAGATTCTAACTTTGAAGATTCGTCGACTTTGACAGGCCCTCCTTTAAAAAAAATGTACTAAAGTGCCTTGGCAAGTGGCATTAAAAGTTAGCGCATTTAATCAGAATTCTAAAATGGTACAATACTTGTTAGTTCCATACAATAAAAAAGAGTAAAAAAATTAAAACCTCAAGTAACCCGATTTTTGCTATCTCAGTTAAAATATTTTTGATTCGCACAAGCTCTAGGTAGGTTCTGAATTTTAAGGCAAAATGATGAGAGAGAGGGATAGTGGGTATGTTTGCCATGAGTGAGCGAGACAGATAGTGACAACTTAAAATTAAGAACCTACCTAGAGCTTGTGCGAATCAAAAATATTTTAACTGAGATAACAAAAATCGGGTTACTTGAGGTTTTAATTTTTTTACTATTTTTTATTGTTTGGAACTAACAAGTATTGTACCATTTTAGAATTCTGATTAAATGCGCCAACTTTTAATGTCACTTGCCAAGGCACTCTAGTACATTTTTTTTAAAGGAGGGCCTGTCAAAGTCGACGAATCTTCAAAATTTTAAATTCGTAGTTTAACAAATAGTCTCAATTCTCGGAAACTTGAGGCAATTGTGTCATTATATTTTATTGGGATTCTAGAAATGTTATTTAGGATTACGTTTCCAAAGTTCAAATGAACAAAAATAAAAAAGAATAACCGCAATAACCGAAAAATGGTACAGTTTGATCAAATTTCTAGGTTTTTCTTAAAATGCCTATAATTTTCAAACTGCATGGGATAGATTTTTTTTCAGATTTTTCTCGTGATGGTTATGATCAATCCTGTCACCCCGTTTCGGCTTAACGTTGAGTTCTGGGACACCCTGTATAAGGCGAAACTAGCACCACCCACATCTTATTTCTTTTAATCTAAAATCACATCTTTGAATCCAAAACACTATCATGCTAGTAAATAACCTGTAGTATTTTTAAAATCACTTTTCTTCTTCTTTCTAGCACTTTTCTAGACTTGATAAATTAAGAGAATTACTGATTAAAGATAGTGGCCACTTTTGGCAGTAATAAATAATTCCCTGTGATTTTAGAGTAAAAGAAATAAGATGTGGGTGGCGCTAGTTTTGGTGCTGTTAGTGCCATACGCGGCTGCCACACTATGCTCCTTGCGCGGGTCATCGCTATCGCAATTAATCGCGTCGCTCCTACAAATACAAAAACCGACAAAATAGGGAGCCATGGGCAGAACGAGGAGCATGACGTGCGGCATGACGAGTAAAGTTGCCACTCTATGTCTCTGCCTCCTTTCCTCGCTACTTCCCATGCCATTCGTCGAGTATGTGGCGGCCGCATTAAGAGGACGAGTAGGTAAACCTTCCCGCGTAAGACAGAAGAGCCACCAGTCTAGCATACAATTAAAGACATTAGTCGAATGTTGGCGAGTGCGACTGCTGAACATGAGGACTGGGGTTCCATAGAACCAGCCATGGAGTTTAGTCTTGTACAGGCGTGATGTTTTTATGTTCAATAGCATTCTCAACTTATTAGCGTGTAGATTATGCAAATTCTAATTAAATTTGCAATCACGTAATCGACAGCAGAGGTTCTTTACGTTGGGCCGTGGATTGTATACTAGTTATCGCGGCCTCGACATAGAGGGCTAAGAAGGAACATGGGTGGTTTTTAGTCAGTAGAAGTCTGACACTCCCTTTCGCTCTGCCCAAGAGCGGGAGGGGTTATTCGATGATTTTCCACCCGCCAAAAAAAAAAAGGTCCTTTACGTTTACAAAACACAATTATTTTAAACTAGCTACTTCTCAATTCATCTTGTTTCGCAATAAAAATAAATATCAAAGAAACAAGGTTATAATAACCTGTCAAGGTCGACCAGTCTACAAAATCTGCATTACAAAATGCAGCTACTAAAATGCAGCTACTAAAATGCAGCAATGCTACGCACGTGTACGTAATTTAATCTGTTTTTGCGAAACAGGAAGTAATATATTTTAGTATTTGAATCGTCGACCTCAGTCCTTTCAAATATTTTGATTTTTAAATGTGAATGAAAGGTGATACTGAATGCATTTCAAGGATTCTTGAAGCTATAAATATATTTTAATTAAGAAATACCCAATAATTTAAAATATCTAAAATGCAACTCACAATCATAACCTTTATATACATTTTGGTAATTTATTATAGACCTTTGGAGCCATTACAAAAATACTGTTTAGTGCAGTACCAGATCCAACTGTCCGTAACCGATCACAACGGCGCCGACTAGTTACTTGAGCAAAATGTAGGTAAATTATTTTTGACGAACATAGACGTTTCATAGATATACACTGAAGGCATTGTTAAAATTTTCGTATCTTTAAAAAATGGTTTGCAGCTTTCTGTTGTTTGCAAATTATGAATAGCTCTTATGCACCTTTTTTGGGACTTGAATACCATATCCTTACCCGTGGCGTTGCCCCAAAATATGATTCCATATCTCAATGTTGGAGCTACTAGGCCATGATATCCCTTATTCCCTATTATTATATTAAAGAACCTTGACTATGTAATACTTAACTGAGCGGAACATAATACAGATTTAGGAATTCATAATTGCCGCGTTGGTTTCGTTGTAAGCAAAAGGTCCTGCTGTTGCGATTGCCATCAAGCGTAGGTATATTTCAAATTCAAACACTGTGGCGGTTATTTAGCCATTATTGATAGAAAAATTCAATAACACATTGGCTTTGGGAATCAAAACCAGACCTCATCGATGTTCCACACTTAAAATGACGACAACCTATTTAAGTCACCAGTTAATAGGCTTCTTCTGGGTTTACCTACTCGTTTCCATCGTCGAGCTCATCTCTGTCCTTTTTTTTTTTGGCGGGTGTAAAATCATCGAATAACCCCTTCCGCTGAGCGAAAGGGAGTGTCAGACTTCTACTGACTAAAAACCACCCATGTTCCTTCTTAGCCCTCTATGTCGAGGCCGCGATAACTAGTGTACAACCCGCGGCCAAGAGCTCATCTCTGTCCTCAGGTCAAGATTGAGGTCAAGAGTAGGCACATTTCAAGTTAAAAAGCTCAGCAGTCGCCCTTGCAAACTAATGAGGTATTTACTAACCAAACACTTACCAACAATATTTTTTTCCTAAAAAATTACCGGTAGGTACATGTCTAAGCGAACTGACCCTTTATCCCCCTTGTCCTCTTTCGCACGTGTCGCGTTGTTGTGCCAATTCACCGATCCGCCCCTCGACACATTATCGCTCCTCTGGAAGTTTACAGTACGATCAAATTATCTTGGCAGGTCTGAACATAGGCTCTGCGAACTTTTGCGCATGTATACTCGCGAAGAAAACTGTTATTGCCAGATACATACGATCAGACATATACGATCAGAAAATACCTAATACAGTGAGAAAATACAAATGAAATAAATATCAAAACACTTTTAGATACCTAGTCTACATTTTTAACTCCATTTTCTTTTTCCCCTTTCATATACCTATTGAGTTAAATCGTAAATATTTTTTCTCGCCTGGCGATTTAAAACACTACTATACTTTGGTGGCATATTTGACGAAATAAGTGCCCACTAACTTTTCTAACAAATAATAAAAAATAACAGTAATATTAAAAACAACAAACAAAAACACAACGAAAACTTTTCTAATCGAATGTGCTCAAGACAGAGATAGCAACACAAACACTAAACAAATGCTGTCGTGTGACTGAGATATATAATACCTCGTACCGAATATTGCCGAACTTGCACGAAGGTCACGAAGTTAACAAAAAGAGATGTGCATGTGCATGTGCAATGGGTGTCGTTTAATCGATTATTCTCAGAATCGATTGAAATTAAGTAATAAAAAGATGTTTCTATTCAATTTTATATTGAGGTTTTAAATATTCGTAAACATTCGTTATTCAAGAAGTCTGTAATAGATTTCTAAAATATAAGTAAATCATGTCTTTTAACAGAGAAAACATAATGTTACTATACATTTTTTATGTAATAAAGACGAAAACTCAATTATTAATGATTAAATTCACTTTATTAGTTAATGTATTCACTTAAATATCTTCTAAACACTAATAATAACGTATTCCAAATAAAACTAATCGATTACGATATTTGATCGTATAAAGGATTGATTGTGTTTATGTAAGGTGCATCTCTAGCCTAGACTACCGCCCCCCGAACTTCACCTCATGTCACCATTTGGTTCCTAATAAATGTTACTGCGCAGCGTTCTGCACGAAGTTCGGACCTGCCAAGATAATTTGTTCGAACTGTACCTTATGATGTGTTTACGGATGAATGGCAGCATTTGGGGTGTATTGGAGTATTGTGAGCACGTGGGTAGTGTCTGTAATTAATGTGACCTAATATGTTCGGTTTTAACCAAAGAGTGTTGGTATTGAAACATTTTTTTTTATCTTTAGGTAGTTAATCAACTTAAGGATATCTGAATATCGTGTCTTATTGAAGGGTATGTTTATTATCCTTATACGGGTGTCCCAGAACTCAACGTCAAGCCGAAACGGGGTGACAGGATTGATCGTAACCATCACGAGAAAAATCTGAAAAAAAATCTATCCCATGCAGTTTGAAAATTATAGGCATTTTAAGAAAAACCTAGTAATTTGATCAAACTGTACCATTTTTCGGTTATTGTGGTTATTCTTTTTAATTTTTGTTCATTTGAACTTTGGAAGCGTAATCCTAAATAACATTTCTAGAATCCCAATAAAATATAATGACACAATTGCCTCAAGTTTCCGAGAATTGAGACTATTTGTTAAACTCGAAGATTCTAACTTTGAAGATTCGTCGACTTTGACAGGCCCTCCTTTAAAAAAAATGTACTAAAGTGCCTTGGCAAGTGGCATTAAAAGTTAGCGCATTTAATCAGAATTCTAAAATGGTACAATACTTGTTAGTTCCATACAATAAAAAAGAGTAAAAAAATTAAAACCTCAAGTAACCCGATTTTTGCTATCTCAGTTAAAATATTTTTGATTCGCACAAGCTCTAGGTAGGTTCTGAATTTTAAGGCAAAATGATGAGAGAGAGGGATAGTGGGTATGTTTGCCATGAGTGAGCGAGACAGATAGTGACAACTTAAAATTAAGAACCTACCTAGAGCTTGTGCGAATCAAAAATATTTTAACTGAGATAACAAAAATCGGGTTACTTGAGGTTTTAATTTTTTTACTATTTTTTATTGTTTGGAACTAACAAGTATTGTACCATTTTAGAATTCTGATTAAATGCGCCAACTTTTAATGTCACTTGCCAAGGCACTCTAGTACATTTTTTTTAAAGGAGGGCCTGTCAAAGTCGACGAATCTTCAAAATTTTAAATTCGTAGTTTAACAAATAGTCTCAATTCTCGGAAACTTGAGGCAATTGTGTCATTATATTTTATTGGGATTCTAGAAATGTTATTTAGGATTACGTTTCCAAAGTTCAAATGAACAAAAATAAAAAAGAATAACCGCAATAACCGAAAAATGGTACAGTTTGATCAAATTTCTAGGTTTTTCTTAAAATGCCTATAATTTTCAAACTGCATGGGATAGATTTTTTTTCAGATTTTTCTCGTGATGGTTATGATCAATCCTGTCACCCCGTTTCGGCTTAACGTTGAGTTCTGGGACACCCTGTATAAGGCGAAACTAGCACCACCCACATCTTATTTCTTTTAATCTAAAATCACATCTTTGAATCCAAAACACTATCATGCTAGTAAATAACCTGTAGTATTTTTAAAATCACTTTTCTTCTTCTTTCTAGCACTTTTCTAGACTTGATAAATTAAGAGAATTACTGATTAAAGATAGTGGCCACTTTTGGCAGTAATAAATAATTCCCTGTGATTTTAGAGTAAAAGAAATAAGATGTGGGTGGCGCTAGTTTTGGTGCTGTTAGTGCCATACGCGGCTGCCACACTATGCTCCTTGCGCGGGTCATCGCTATCGCAATTAATCGCGTCGCTCCTACAAATACAAAAACCGACAAAATAGGGAGCCATGGGCAGAACGAGGAGCATGACGTGCGGCATGACGAGTAAAGTTGCCACTCTATGTCTCTGCCTCCTTTCCTCGCTACTTCCCATGCCATTCGTCGAGTATGTGGCGGCCGCATTAAGAGGACGAGTAGGTAAACCTTCCCGCGTAAGACAGAAGAGCCACCAGTCTAGCATACAATTAAAGACATTAGTCGAATGTTGGCGAGTGCGACTGCTGAACATGAGGACTGGGGTTCCATAGAACCAGCCATGGAGTTTAGTCTTGTACAGGCGTGATGTTTTTATGTTCAATAGCATTCTCAACTTATTAGCGTGTAGATTATGCAAATTCTAATTAAATTTGCAATCACGTAATCGACAGCAGAGGTTCTTTACGTTGGGCCGTGGATTGTATACTAGTTATCGCGGCCTCGACATAGAGGGCTAAGAAGGAACATGGGTGGTTTTTAGTCAGTAGAAGTCTGACACTCCCTTTCGCTCTGCCCAAGAGCGGGAGGGGTTATTCGATGATTTTCCACCCGCCAAAAAAAAAAAGGTCCTTTACGTTTACAAAACACAATTATTTTAAACTAGCTACTTCTCAATTCATCTTGTTTCGCAATAAAAATAAATATCAAAGAAACAAGGTTATAATAACCTGTCAAGGTCGACCAGTCTACAAAATCTGCATTACAAAATGCAGCTACTAAAATGCAGCTACTAAAATGCAGCAATGCTACGCACGTGTACGTAATTTAATCTGTTTTTGCGAAACAGGAAGTAATATATTTTAGTATTTGAATCGTCGACCTCAGTCCTTTCAAATATTTTGATTTTTAAATGTGAATGAAAGGTGATACTGAATGCATTTCAAGGATTCTTGAAGCTATAAATATATTTTAATTAAGAAATACCCAAAAATTTAAAATATCTAAAATGCAACTCACAATCATAACCTTTATGGTCTACTGAATCTGTAAAGATTACTTCTTAAAAATTAATTTTACTTTTGAGGAATCTATTATCTCATCAAAAATAATATTAAAATTCAAATTAAAAATTAAAATGATTGTAACATGTTTACAAATTTAATATTATTTTTGATTGGTAGCGCTGTTAGCTTAAAATAAGTGTGCTGTGCCTTGGTCGTCTACTTATAATTACGCATGATTTGTCTACGTGCTTTGGAGATCCAAAATCAATAAATAAATTAGAATGGAATTGAATAAGTTAGATTTTATGATATTATTATATAAATAAAAAGTCCTAATCTCCACGTTTTATTTTGTGCCCGATTGCGTCCTTTACTGATTTGTTTAAAAAAATGTTTACCACCTTAGCCTACATTGTGGTATGCAAGAATTGAGTATTGTTTCACGTAGCTATAATTTACAAAATTATAATTTATTTCACTTTAATCTTAAACAGTTCACATTAGTATAAATCAAAAATCGCTGAATCGAAATTCCAAAATTCTTTACAAAACGTCCCCTCAACTCCAATAATAATAATAATAATAATAAGCACTAAGGAGCTGCTCCTCATTGATATGACCATTAGCCAACAGGTTCGCCGCTCCCGAAAGGATCTGTCTGCATGTTGGATAGATTATAAGAAGGCCTATGACTCGGTGCCTCATACATGGCTCACGAGGGTGCTGGAATTGTACAAAGTAGATGCAACTCTGCGTACCTTCCTGATGTCATGTATGGGGAACTGGAGAACGGTCCTTCGCTATCCAGGATGTCGACAGATCGGAGGAAACAGTGAACCGATAAGGATCGAGCGTGGTATATTCCAGGGTGACAGTCTGAGTCCATTGTGGTTTTGTCTAGCCTTGAACCCTCTTAGCACACTGCTGGAGGGTTCAGGTCTAGGCTATCGGTTGAGGAGAAGTGGTCAGGTTATGTCATGCATGTGAAGCGAGGGGAGATTATGGAATCCGTGGGAATGCAACTCTCGGATTCCATACAACTTAGATCACTCTCGTCAACAGAAACCTACAAGTATTTGGGTATGTCGGAAGCATTAGGAATCAATATTACCGACATGAAACAATCGTTGAAGGAGCGCTTCTTTGGCCGCCTGAACAAGGTGCTGAGCAGTCTTTTGTCAGGTGGAAACAAGGTGCGCGCCTTCAACAGTTGGGTCATGCCGGTTTTGATGTATTCTTTCGGCATACTCAAATGGACTCAGACAGAACTTGATGCCCTTGATAGGAGGGTCCGCTCACTATTAACTGCAAATCGGATGCATCACCCACGGTCGTCGGTGATGAGACTGTATATCCCACGGAAGTGTGGGGGTCGTGGTTTTTTAAATGCTAAGACCCTACACAACCGTGAGGTATGCAGTCTCAGGGAATACTTCCTAGAAGCCGACGTAGGGATGCACCGAGATGTGGTCTCAGTGGACAAGAGCCTTACCCCGCTCTCCTTGGCTAACGAGAACTGGCGCATACCTAAAGTATTAGACACTAATGACCGCAAGGAGGTATGGCAAAGCAAGGAGCTACACGGACGCTTTTACCGGGCCTTACATGGAACCGATGTAGATTTCTTAGCGTCCGTATCCTGGCTACGTTTCGGTGACCTTTTCGGGGAAACCGAAGGTTTTGTCTGTGCAATAATGGACGAAGTTATGATGACGAACAACTACCGGAAATACATTGTGAAGGATGGCACGGTTGACATATGTCGGGCATGCCACCGTCCTGGAGAATCGATCCGTCACATTATTTCTGGGTGTTCTCGTCTGGCTAATGGAGAATATTTGCATAGACACAACCTCGTTGCCAGGATTATCCACCAGCAACTTGCTTTGAAATACAACCTTGTGGAAACAGAAGTGCCATACTATAGGTATGCGCCCGACCCAGTTCTCGATAATGGTAATATTTCGTTGTATTGGGATCGACCTATCGTCACTGACAGGACTATTGTTGCCAATAAGCCTGACATTGTGGTGATGGATCGATCGGAGCGTCGCGCAATGATTGTTGATATAACAGTCCCGCATGACGAGAACCTCGTGAAAGCAGAGAAAGATAAGCAATTCAAGTATCTGGATCTGGCTCGCGAGGTTGTCGACATGTGGCACGTGAATACAGCAGTCATTGTGCCGATAGTCGTGTCTGCCAATGGCTTAATAGCCAAGAGCCTCGACGAACATCTAAGGAGGCTCTCGCTTGGTAGCTGGATCAAGGGCTTGATTCAGAAGGCAGTACTTCTGGACACGGCGCGCATTGTCAGGAGGTTCCTCTATCAAGAGCCCTGACCACCGGTAGTTCGGACTCTGTTCCCAATACTAGTGGACCACTATTTTTTATATTTTTAAATGTTTTTTATATACCTTTTTGTAATTAATATTTAAAAATGTATTTAATATGTTATAAAATGAATAAAGGAAATAATAATAATAATATATATATATAAATAATATATAGTGGTGATGGACCGATCAGCGCGCCGCGCAATGATAATCGATGTTACCATTCCACATGACGAGAACCTCGTGAAATCTGAAAAAGAAAAACAAATAAAATATCTTGATTTAGCACACGAGGTTGTCGATATGTGGCATTTGAACTCGGCTATCATTGTGCCGATAGTCGTAACGGCCAATGGCCTTATAGCCAAGAGTCTGGACGACCACCTGTCCAAACTTTCGCTCGGCGGTTGGATCAAGAGCCTGATTCAGAAGGCAGTACTCCTCGATACGGCTCGCATTGTGAGGAGGTTCCTGTCTCTGGAGCCCTAACCACGGGTAGCTTGGACCCTGCTCCCGTCACCGGTGGACGACTATTTTTTATATTTTTAAATGTTTTGTTATGAGTTTTATATGAAATATTTAAAAATGTAAAATTTATGTGAATAAATAAATAAAGGAAATAATAATATTCCACAACTATCACACAACGCCATCTAGTCCCAAGCTAAGCAGAGCTTGTGTTATGGGTACTAGACAACTGATAAACATACTTATATATTTCTAAATACATACATATTATAGATAAATTACACCCAGACACAGAACAAATGATCGTGCTCATCACACAAACATTTGTCCTGGGTGGGAATCGAACCCACGACCTCCGGCATAGCAGTTAGGGTCACTAACCACTAGACCAACAGGCCAATCAATGTTAGCACATTTTGTTTATTTATTTATTTATTTAAACTTTATGCACAATAGTGATACATAGGCGGACTTAATGCCACAAGGCATTCTCTACCAGTCAACCTTAGGGTCAAACAAGACAACATTGTGGTAGGCTACAAACTAACTAGAAAAAAAAACAATATCAATTAAAAAAAAATAAATATATATATATATATATATATATACATATATATTATATACTAATACACATATAAAAATAACATAAACTAATAAATATTGCAACAAATACCAAAATAAAACATAACTGGTAATTACCATGACTAACTTGTAATAGCTATTTTGTCTGATTTAAATAGTGGGAACGTACTTTCCTTTTAAAAGTGAATTTGCTTTCAGCTATATGTATATATTTGTTCTACAACAAAACCACCAAAGTGCTCATTGGTCCAGTATTTGCGTCCAGTATAGCGATAACGTGGTTTTTTACCGTTTCAATGGCGCAGCCATTGGGTTTTAGTCTTACAGTTTTAGTCTTACAGCTCCTAAAATATAAACCTAGGTCCTTTTTGGGTATTTCCAAAAGTTTTGACATATTTAAATCTAGGTTTTACAAGAAACTTCAGACCTCTATGATACTTTTTCAGCGAGATATCGGCGATAACGTATTTTTCACCGTTTCAATGGCGCGGCCATGGCGTTTTAGTCTTATAGCACCTAAAATATTAACCTATGGTTTTTTTTTGTATTTTTAAATGATTTGACAAATTCAAATCTATGTTTTACAAGAAAATTCAGACCTCTAAGACGCTTTTTCAGCGAGATATGGGCGATAACGTATTTTTCACCGTTTCAATGGCGCGGCCATGGCGTTTTAGTCTTATAGCACCTAAAATATAAACCTAGGGTTTTTTTTTTGTATTTTTACATGATTTGACAAATTCAAATCTATGAATCACAAGAAACTCCAGACCACTACGATGCTTTTTCAGGGAGATATCGGCGATAACGTGGTTTTCACCGTTTCAATGGCGCGGCCATGGGATTTTAGTGTTACAGCTCCTAAAATATAAACCTAGGATTTTTTTCTATATTTTTACAAATTTTTTACATCTGGAATCTGTTATTTACCTAAATTGCAGGTCTCTGCAACGCTTAGTTTTAAAGATATCCGTGGCCGCGCGGTTCCCCGCGTTTCGATGGCGCGGCCACGTTCAAACCCTTAAAACTTTGTAACCATAACTTCGACAAATTTATGGTTTTGGGAATCAACTTTTACATAAACTTGGTACAGTTTTTTTAAAAAAAAAACGTCGTGGCCGCGCGGTCGAAACGCACACTGCTCCTTGCGCTGGTCATCGCTATCGCAATTAATCGCGTCGCTCCTACAAATACAAAAACCGACAAAATAGGGAGCGATGGGCAGAACGAGGAGCATGACGTGCGGCATGAAGAGTAAAGTTGCCACTCTATGTCTCTGCCTCCTTTCCTCGCTACTTCCCATGCCATTCGTCGAGTGTGTGGCGGCCGCATTAAGAGGACGAGTAGGTAAACCTTCCCGCGTAAGACAGAAGAGCCACCAGTCTAGCATACAATTAAAGACATTAGTCGAATGTTGGCGAGTGCGACTGCTGAACATGAGGACTGGGGTTCCATAGAACCAGCCATGGAGTTTAGTCTTGTACAGGCGTGATGTTTTTATGTTCAATAGCATTCTCACCTTATTAGCGTGTAGATTGCGCAAATTCTAATTAAATTTGCAATCACGTAATCGACAGCAGAGGTCCTTTACGTTGGGCCGCGGATTGTATACTTGTTATCGCGGCCTCGACATAGAGGCTAAGAAGGAACATGGGTGGTTTTTAGTCAGTAGAAGTCTGACACTCCCTTTCGCTCTGCCCAAGAGCGGGAGTTTTAACGTTTACAAAACACAATTATTTTAAACTAGCTACTTCTCAGTTCATCTTGTTTCGCAATAAAAATAAATATCAAAGAAACAAGGTTATAATAACCTGTCAAGGTCGACCAGTCTACAAAATCTGCATTTTGTACTCCGCACATGTACGTAATTTAATCTGTTTTTGCGGAACAGGAAGTAATATATTTTAGTATTTGAATTCATTGTAAATGGCTAAATTTATTGAATTTATAAATATTTACTCAAAAGTACACGGAAGTAAATGACTAAAATATTTAATAAGTATGTAAAAGTGAACGACCTCAGTCCTTTCAAATATTTTGATTTTTAAATGTGAAAGGTGATATTGAACGCATTTCAAGGATTCTTGAAGCTATAAATATATGTTAATTAAGAAATACCCAAAAATTTAAAATATCTAAAATGCAACTCACAATCATAACCTTTATGGTCTACTGAATCTGTAAACGTTACTTCTTAAAAATGAATTTTTTTTTGAGGAATCTATTATCTCATCAAAAATAATATTAAAATTCAAATTAAAAATTAAAATGATTGTAACATGTTTACAAATTTAATATTATTTTTGATTGGTAGCGCTGTTAGCTTAAAATAAGTGTGCTGTGCCTTGGTCGTCTACTTATAATTACGCATGATTTGTCTACGTGCTTTGGAGATCCAAAATCAATAAATAAATTAGAATGGAATTGAATAAGTTAGATTATAAGATATAGAGCTCGTGGCTTAATAAGAACTGCCACTCGGGTCGATCTTTAGGTTAAGCTGCGCTTGCCTAGGTCAATCGGTGGATGGGTGACCGCCCATTGCATACCGAGTTTCCTCCGTGCCTCGGAAAGCACGTTAAGCTGTTGGTCCCGGGTGCCATAAATAGATCTTTGGCAGTCGTTACGGGTAGTCAGTGACCTGAAAGTCTGACATCCAGTCTTACCAAAGGGTATCGTATTACCTAGTATTAACTGGGTTGTGGAGGTCAGATAGGCAGTCGCTCCATGTAAAATACTGGTATTCAGCTGCATCCGGTTAGACTGGAAGCCGACCCCAATATAGTTGGGAAAAGGCTATAGGCAGATGATGATTATAAGATATTATTATGTAAATAAAAAGTCCTAATCTCCACATTTTGTTTTGTGCCCGATTGCGTCCTTTACTGATTTATTTAAAAAAATGTTTACCACCTTAGCCTACATTGTGGTATGCAAGAATTGAGTATTGTTTCACGTAGCTATAATTTACAAAATTATAATTTATTTCACTTTAATCTTAAACAGTTCACATTATTATAAATCAAAAATCGCTGAATCGAAATTCCAAAATTCTTTACAAAACGTCCCCTCAACTCCAATGTTAGCACATTTTGTTCTACAACAAAACCACCAAAGTGCTCATTGGTCCAGTATTTGCGTTAATCGTGATTCGTTAACGAAGAGCTCGTTGACTGTCCCTGGACTCCCAGCCCAGGTAGTCGTGTTCATTACCTAGACAATGCAGAGTGTTTTTCACGATTAAATTGACCGTAGAGAGGCAATTTGAACAGGGCGCCTGTTCGTGACACCAACCATTCGGTCAGACTGAGTTTTTTAATTTTTCGTCTCTCCGTTCACGAGCTTTTGTACCTACAGATAGGGGTTAGATCTGAGATATTTTATTGTTTGTTTTCTGCATTTGTGTACTGGTTTATTTTTGATAATTGTTATGACGAAAGGAACTTTTTAAGCTTTAGCTGTAAGGAATTTATAATTATTTATCTGCATGGTCTAGAAGGTATAATATAATTTGACCAATGTATGGACTTTAAAAAAAAAATCTTCCGACGAATTGAGAACCTCTTCCTTTTGGAAGTCGGTTACAAAATACAGTGACCTCTGAGTTTCTTGCAGCTGTCTTTTTTCAGAGTAGTCAGGTACGATATCGGCCCATTTGGTTTTAAAACATAGCATGGTGTGACTTGTGAAAGTGTTTTATAAAACCAATTTACAGGAATAAATAATGATTTATTGTTTCTTCTCTTTGGTGATGACCCGAGTGTAGAGACAATTAGTCATAAAACTTATACGTTAGCAATGTCGATCTACATCAAACAGCAAAACATGCTGCTAAATTTTAGTCTACGAACATTAAAAAAACACATTTCCAGAACCATTACCATTGGTAATTTGGTACATATGCGTACCTGTGTATCGACACACAGTGAGTATACGCAGTTATATTTCAGTTTGCGTAGCTTTGAGCGATACAGGTGCGTTGTGTGTGACTTTTCAATTATGCCCGCGCCGCGGACTCCCGATATTTATAAATTGTTTTTTCGACGAAACCTATTCTATATTTGGTGCACATAGTCCAAACAAATGATCCTTGATGGACAGTTAGTTATTAAAAAGTTTGCCGAGTTTGAATGTAGTGTATACTCTGAAATAAAACTCGCTTTGTAAGTAGAAACAAAACATTCTTTGTCATCAAAATTGAATCAGCATTGTGGTAGATATATATATGTAGTATAGTCTCATATGTCGTCATAGTCATACGAAATTAGGAATGTCATACATTTTTTGATTTAAAAAATCTATTGAAGTTACAAATAATTCAAATTAATGTGTGATATATTATGATTATGAATATCTTTATTTTTTTGCAAAGAAGGTTCTAAATTCATCATTGTCTGCTAAAACTTTTAAATATAACATTCGTAAACAACAATATTATATTTTACATAGGCAAAGGCGTGATCCGCAAAACACCATGCCTAATAAATATATAGGTAGGTAGATGTGTGAAAATGATATTTACACGCTTCATACTTGTTAATATTCGATTAAGTAGTAGAATATTTATAATTTTGTTATAATATCACATTTCCCGGTCACACAACAAACACTTCAGCGTAATGTTAAAGCACAGTTTAACACAAAAACTAGTTTGCGTTACAAATTCCGGTGAGAATTTTAACATGTCCAAACTGTCACGTTAAAAACTTTATTAATAGAACTCGTTATTAACATGATATTTAACACATTGAGTTGAATATAAATTATGAACTTCATATTAGAATGCTTAAAATAAATATAATATTATTATATTTATTTTAAGCATTCTAATATGAAGTTCATAATTTTAATAAAACTATGAAATCTAAGTAGGTATTTTTTGTAGTGGGTATTCTGTTTTTATTTTCTTTAAAATAAAAGTATTTGTAACTATAAAAATCAGTCCACTTCCTATTTTCATACATAAAATGCATTTAATATAATACATATATATAGGTAACTATTATCAACATAATGACAACTACATTTACAAAATAACATCTTGAATGTACTTAAAGCGTAAAGGCATAATATTTAACTTAAAAAAACACATCATTTCAATTCTTATTTTTGTACTAAAAATGTATATAAAAGTATATGACATTTTTTATGTTAAACACATATGTAGATATAATATTTATATGATAACTTTCACAAGTTCCACGAAACAAATAACATCTGTCAAAATGTAACCATATACTTGACCCCTTTTTTTTTTTTTTTGGTTGGTGTAAAATCATCGAATAACCCTCCCGCTCTTGGGCAGAGCGAAAGAGAGTGTCAGACTTCTACTGACTAAAAACCACCCATGTTCCTTCTTCGCCCTCTTTGTCGAGGCCGCGATAACCAGAGGACTACCCGCAGCCCCGACAGGCGTCGGCCCTTTCGGGCCCCTCCCATGTTGCTGACATCTCTTTGAGGCGACATCACATACAACTACAACATACAGGGTACTTTTTAACCGATTTTCAAAAACGGAGAGGTTCTTCGTACGCTGCTCTTCTACAAATTCTTAAATCTATGATAAGATACTATTATATGATGGCATTATTGCTAACAGCGATATCTTCTATGGTATTGTGTAAATAGTGTATCTCGTAAAATAATATAATATTAAAAAAACTATATATATACACATTTGGGGCCGCCCAGTGGTGGCGGCCCCGACTTACGGACAGTAGGTCGTGGGTTCGAACTCAGGCAGGCACATTACTTTGTGTAATTTATTTCAACACCGTTGCTCTCAAAACGATGAAGGAAAACATCGTGAGGAAACCGGCATGTCTTAGAACCAAAAAATTCTAAGACATGTGACATCTACCAATCCGGACTAGGCCCGCGTGGTAGATTATAACCCATTCCCTCTCAAAGAGAGGAGGCTTGTGTCCCAGCAGTGGGAACATTAATATGCTGTTGATGATGATCTACATACTAGACTTAATTTAAAAAGTAGGTGGTTACTTAAGGTTTACCTATTTACAAACGTTGTCAAAAGTTACGAGACGTTTAAGTATGAAAATTATGTAAAGTTACGAAGGCATCATTTTAATAATTCTTCTTTCTTCCTATCATTATGGAATATTATTATTATTATTATTATTATTATTATTTCAACATTTTTAACTGTTGAAAACCTTTATAAATTAAGCATTAAACAAGAACAATTATTTATTCGGTGTTTTAAAATTGAATCACAAATTAAATATAAGTAGCTAAGTATTAAAAAGTCAATGAGCTCTCTTAAAGCATTTTTGTAGGTGTAAACATTATGGTATCATAAAAAAATATTGTATAAAAAAACATATTGTCCTCTTACTTATTTTATTTTTAATTGGCAAGTTTGATCCATAAGTTAACTAGGTCGTATTATTAAAACAAAGAAACGATGTTCAAATTATAATGTTGATGTTGGCTGATCGTAATTCCACAAGTTATGTTTATCACACTTATATTTTATAGGCGAAAGTTTGTGAGTGTGTATGTTTGTTACTTCTTCACGTAAAAACTACTGAACGGATTTGGATTAAATTTGGTACACAGATAGTTTAAGACCTGGATTAACACATAGGGTTTTTAGGAGTTTTTATTCCGATTTTATCTTCTCGTGGGATTAATTTTCGAGTTGTAGCGGGTGAAGCCACTGGTAACAGATAGTACTATAATAATTGTTATACAATTTTTATTATTTAAATTATTATAGGTAAAGAACCTAACTAACCTTACTCACAAAAACTTGAGCGAAAATCTCCAAATAAATTTATTTTATTTTTCAAAATATCGTATTGATTGCAAACTCTTTGGTCTCCCTTTTTGACCCCTACATAATTTTACCCTTTGAACCCAAGCAGAAAACGTAAAAAAAAACGTATTTACATTATTTTAAAATTTTTAAAACGGCGAGTTTTCTTCCCTTTTTCCTTTTTTTTATTCGAATAAATAGAGATTCTATTGATTTATAGGCTCTTATAAATATTATTTTGGGATTCCGTGTCCATCATGCATGAACCACCCGTTTTTCTGTTTGTCTATCCGTTATACTGGGGTTTGGCAATTTATTTAAAAAAAAATAATGTGTGTACCTACTGTACCTATGTACTACAAAATTGTGGTACGGAAGCTTTGGTCTTTGCACCAAACACTTGAGCTGTTTTTTTTATAATAATTTAATATTTAAATTTTCAGATAGAATTCCAGCTATAGGTAACACAAATAAATAATAAATGATGCTTGGAATGTTGAGAAAACCAAAACATACAGTAGGTACTACCAAGAAACCCGGGGTTGGAATAGAGACGTTTAAGAATATCACAAATTCATCTAATAAGGTGCTACTAGGTCTATTTATTCACCAACGTCTTTTATACCGATTATTTACATTACTCAGCGTGGAAAATTGTATGCAGCTACTGTTACAGGTGTAGGACAAGTTTGTAACCCAATAATATAAAAAGGTAGGTACATTTAGTTACCCACTCCAAATCATTTTGTTTATACACTAGATCGGAATATTTAAGCGTACAAGAAAAAAAAGTAAAACGAGGTAGGTATCATAATTAAACCTTTCTTCATCTTTCTTTTCGGTTTAATATTTACAATATACTTAAAGCAAAGTTCTTGTTATCACAGGGGATAAAAAAATATCTATGTAAATACTAAAAACATTTATAATTGCCCGCTAAGTATTCTTTTGATATCATCATTAACTACTTCATTTACTCGAGAGCCATAAACAAACTCTAAATGTGTGAAATCTATGGAATTGTTCAACTTAACATGCCTTACAACATTAGGAAGTTCAGCTGTCAGTCTTCCTACATCGACAGGGGTACTAAACCAATCAGATTCACTACTAAACATATAAATTGGAGCAGTTATCAATGAGAGGTCGAAGGAAGGAGGCTGCATAGAAGAATATGTCTCCTGATTAATTCTAGAACCATAATCAAATCTTTGGAACCGTTTACTCAAGTAACTTTGAAAGTAATGCACAAAGGTCTTAGTAGACACACCAGCGGGTATATGACTAGCAAGTACTGGAAGCCTTTCGGGATACAGATTCGTGATATTTCTTAATCCATAACTTACGTAATACTCTAATTTACACAAAATATTTTCAGGAACACCGTCCCGGCACACTTTTGCGTGATAAAAATTACTTAAGACATTATTAGCAAACAAGTCGTACACTCCGATGCTATCTAGAAATGATGCCAAAACGTCCATGTTTTTCGCCACAAGATCCATAAACGGGTATTGTGTTTCAGTTATCCACGCTATTGGAGCTAATAATATCGCTTGCTGTATCTTCGCGTTGTATTCAGGCCTCATGCTACACATTACGAAAAAAATGGCCGTTCCTTGAGAAAACCCAATATAGGACAGGTTACGTCGAGACGTTGTTTGGAGTATATAATCAATCACCGCAGGCAAATCTTGCGTTCCCATCTCTTCATAGCTGAAATTCCAATATTCTTTTTCAGGGAGGTTGTTGATGTGTCCTTTACTGTATTTATTCCCTCGAGCGTTATATAACCAAACATCGTATCTTTGCTCGGCTAACTGAAACGCTGCAGACTTTGCTGGTCCCAGGACCAACCACGAATCAGAACTGTCACCAATTCCATGAACTAACAACACTGGAGGTCCACTGTTCGGTATTCTGTAAGTGTTCACTTTATAACCATCCTTCGTAATCACTGTGTGTCTTTCAGGCCTATGGCCGTACTTAGCTATTAGTTGCAAAGAGTTTAAATAGATATCCGAATTCCGGTTACGATAGTCTGCATCACTACTAAGTTTTATTTTACGCCGGTTCTGTACGTATCCGAAACAAAACACGAAGATAACACACCGAAATATATTCGCGTCAACAAAATTCATCGTAATTGCGAAACGTCTCGCAGTCGCAAAAACAAAAATTCATCTGTAGTTGAACACATACGACGGCGTTATTTACTTGCTTGTTGTCAGTCAATGCCATGCCGCGGACAACTTACTGTCTAGGATAAGGTAGCTTTAACCTTAGACAACGACCTACAACCGAATTTCCGACGCGACGTTCCGATCGGAAACAAACGCTTTGGTAGATACCAATAACTTGATAGACTAGTTTTAGCTAATGACTATTTTAGCGCCGCCGCCGCCGCCAGTAAAAGAATGATTGTAAACACAAAACCAGTTGCGTATAGTTGTTACTACGCAATGTCAACAAACTAAGCAATTTATCATTATTATCTAACTTGTCTCCATGGAAAACAGCTATGATTAACATAAATTCTAGCAACCACATTCAATTCGTACTGTAAACATGAGCAGTAGAACATGATCCTCTGGCTTTCAAAGAACGGTTAATGATTAATTAAACAATCAGTTTTTAAAGTAAAACAGGACGTATGAAATTGTAGCCACACGGAAAGAAAGAGATACTCTACTCCCACGATCAGTGTCCCCAAAGATTAAACAAGGTTATTTAATTCCATAAAAACGTTTTGCTAGTAAGTAATGAAAAGTATTGTGTACTTACTTAATCACATAAAAATGCTTGTACTTCAACATGCGAAAGTATCTCGTATAATTGCATAAGCGATATGTTGCAATATCCTCTACAAAATTATTGATGAACAGTTCTGTCGGAAGTTTCACAAAGGTCTAGGCCACAATCTTGTTGCACCTTGTAACGCTACTCCAGTGGTTACCGAAGATGGCCGCGGGTTGTACACTAGTTATCGCGGCCTCGACATAGAGGGCTAAGAAGGAACATGGGTGGTTTTTAGTCAGTAGAAGTCTGACATTCCCTTTCGCTCTGCCCAAGAGCGGGAGGGGTTATTCGATGATTTTCCACCCGCCAAAAAAAAAAAAGTGGTTACCGAAGATAGTAGACGCAAGTATTATAAATAATAAATAAACAAATACGTGACGAAAATTCCAAGGTGTTCTTTTGCAAAGGTAGGTAAGTTATTTTTGAAAAAAGGTATCTCTCTATAAGGCTCTCTCTCTAAAGCAAGGTTAAGATGCATTCGTAGCAGTCTGTAGATAAAAGGTGTAAAAGTACCCTTAACACAAACAAAGGGCGTTTGTTCTCCCCACTACTGCGATAATTTTCTTGTTCTAGACTATACCTGGGAACCCCCTAGTTACGGCGATATTGGGGGTCAAAGTTCCAAAATTTTCACAGCTGTTTTTGTAAATACTAGTTGTTCCGGTTTTAACTTTACTTAAATACCTCCATGACCCGTTTACTATTCAAAGCATCCACTAGCACAATGTTTTAAGAGTGCTACATTGAGTTTTACCGTAAAATGTGATTTTTGTCCCCAAAAATAAAAGTCGTATCCCAGCAAACATTTTTGCGTAGGGGTACTTAGTTTGATGTACAGAATGTTTGGTTGACGGCTGTGTGAAGGGTTAATTTACACCCTGTATGTAACTAGTTGTGGTAATTTCTTATGACTTGTGTTGTGACCCTGTTCATTGGAAAGGAGAACATGGCTCGTTATACCTGCGAAGTTATCCTTGAAGTCTCCACAATCACTCGGTCGGATTCTTCTTTTTTTGCTTTCTACTGTTCCATATTTCTTGGAGGTTAAGGCAATTGCTTATTTCCATAATGTGAGCTGTCACTTATCTATGGTCTTCTTTTCATTCACAAATTGATATCAATAATTATAATCTCTCAGAAAATCCACTTCCATTTGCTTGGTTCCTCGTTTATCTTTCTATTTTAATAAGTCGCTTTTGGGTGAAGTTCTTCGAAATCAACAGGAGTTCGCTATTGTCTTAGGTAAGAGTTCGCTATTGTCTTACGTAAGTAGCGATGGTTCTTTTTTTGCCAAAAATGTGATGCCCATTTGATATAGGGTGTCGAATCTTACGTGTGCTGATCTTGAAGGTACCTACCTTTTACAATAACAAAGATTTTATAACAGACACAGAAGAGATTCGAAACTTATTTTAAATTCACATTGCAAATATTAAATGCAACAATGTTTTTCAATAGCTTACTTATTCACACCAATTATAATATTATAATTCACTATAGTATGGCCGATGGACAGTTATATTAAAAATAATACTTAAATCGCTGACTAACGTATGACTATACGTATAGTCAAGTAATTATTTGAGTGTAAATAATTACTGATGCAACCATTTTTATGCAATGAACAAGAATCTGAATGAAGCACAATAAGTTTATGTTTAGATTATTTTAGGGTCCATAGACAGATCCAGATTTAAGAATAAGTTCTTAAATCTAGATCTGTTTATAATTTGTGAATAGAATGAAGTAGGTACTAGCGGACCTGGCAGACGTCGTCCTGCCCGGACGGCAGCGCCACCTACTGGGTCCAATTGTAAATCTAAACCATTCTCGAATCCATTTGAACACATACGAACATTTTTATCAAAATAGATATAGCCGTTTAGGAGGAGTACAGTGACAAACACACGTACAGAAGAAATATATACATACTAGTGGACCTGACAGCCGTCGTCCTGCCCGGACAGCAGCGCCATCTACCGGGTCCAATAGTAAATCTAAACCATTCTCGAATCCACTTAACATATACTTTCATCGAAAACGGCCCAGCCGTTTAAAAGGAGTTCAATGACAAACACACGTACAGAAGAAATATATATCTAAAGATAAAGATTATCAGACTCGCACTTGATGATCTGATCAACAGTTTGATAAATCGAGAACAAGCTTGCCTTGGTGTCTGTCTCTGGGCGACCATCTGGTCAACAACAGCTAGATATTTCGGAAAGCTAGTAAAGCCATTGATTGGGATATCGTCCTATACAGTTTGTAGGTTGCGGAGGGCAGATATGGAGTCGCTCCTTGTAAAATAAATTCTGGTATCTAGCCCATCCAATTGGATTTGAAATGCCCCCAAAGGCTGGGCAGATAAAATTAAACCAGATGTATCAATCAACAGAGCTACAAGTAGGTACTGAGTGACTAACTAGAGTGTCGAATTTACGATTGGATGATCAAGAGCATAAGATCCATAACCACAAACAACAAAAACATTTTTATAGACGTTATGTCATCATAATAACATTACCGAGCGCTCATAATAGAATTATTATACCATAATATTGACTAATAATGTTGTCACATTGATAAACAACGGGTTCAGGATCGTAGGGCCATGACAAACACTTTCATTCAGTAAGTGTCTCGCGTAGAACATTTTTTTCTCTAGGTATTGTTTGAGGAAATTCTCTGTGCATAGCGGAAACAATAGTATCGAGCTACCGAAGGCTATAATATGTGGTGACTAGAGTGCCTGGACTCATTTGTCACTCGAGCAAAATGAGATCAACCAAGGTCAAAGTTGAAGGTTCGTGTTATAATATGTATTATTTTATTCCTTTTGCGAAAATGAGATTAACTTCTTTTTTATGTTAGGGTAATTATTAAAAAAAATATTTGAATTTAATTTATTTTTGTTCTAAAGTATTTTTTTATTGAGGTACCTATATAATATCTTACATACGATTTGAATTAGTTATCATGGGCATTGTTGTTAAACCCGGAAGCTCAGTCGCAAAATCAAACATTTAAATAATTTAGCAGTTTTATGTTGATTTAACGTTTTAGTGAGTTTTTAGTTTTATTGCAAACGTTATCAACATCAACATTGATCAAAACATTCAACCCGTCAGATGTATGTATTATTAAGATATGAAGAGTTTATTTACCATCTTGGTTACCTCATCATTGTCATCTTTCTCCAGCGCTTATCCCAATTTATTTGCGTTTGGCGCAGTAGGTATGACTTCTTCTTCCATACTTCTCTATTAGGTACTGACACCTCTTTTCTAGCCATATCATCCTTCACTTAGCCCATCGATTGTTTCCGTTCCGGTCTTCCTCTACTCTTTTATCCATCTAAAATTCTACATTCATTTTCCTAATTCTACCGCATCACATGTCCATACTACGCTAACCGATTACAATACAATACTTTTAGCCACCAGCGCCACTTTCAGACTTGAGGTTCCTCTTGTGTAGGAACTCATTCCCTATTTAATCTATTCGCGAAACACTACACGTCCACCTTAGCATTAATTGTCATTTCCACATCCAATTATTCAGGGCTAACTATTCTTAAGAATTATGATGGTATATTTAAAAGGTAGGTACCTATGTAGGACGGTTTATTAAGCGCGAAGTTAATTGTTTATAACCTATTTCAACTCGGCCCGTTTTCATCTTAAAGTTACCTAATCGTTTCCCCCCAATAATTATTTTACGTAGGCCAAAAACACGTTGACCAAAACTTCCTCTGTGACATTTTTTAAAATAACCACTATTCCCGCCATTTTCAAAGCGTAATTCTGAAACTTCTTCGTCACTAAAGTAGTCGCTTGTCAGAACGTCCTCTAGGAAAAGTGTAAAGCAGTAAATGTCCTCTGTCATGGCCGTCAATTCACTTAGAGGAAGTCGATCATGCCCCGCTTGATACTAAAAGCTACTAAAAGCCCTCCATAAAAGCAATAATTAAATTGGTGTAACTCAATTTAGTAAGGCGATGCTGCCGAAGGTGAACCTACCTATGTATGCGAACCTCTTTTGTGCAATAGACTTAAACTATTAGTGCCTGTGCCCTATTCCATTAAGTAGGTACGTTTTTTTTTCTCTTGGTGAGTCGGTCTTTGTTAGAGTAGAATAATTTAATTTCCTTGATAAATTATGGTGTGTTTTCTCTTACCCAGCTATGATTCCCTTTGTATGAAAAGTTTAGAATCATAAATTATTGCTATGAATGTGCCACTCTTGTGCTTAAAGTTTAAATAAATAAATAAATATAACATTTAGTTACTTCAAACTTTAACAAAAGCGGCTAAGAAAGCGGAGCTTTTATTTACTGCAACTGCTAACGCCATCTTGCGAAATTGAAGTGAACCTATGAGACGTGGTTTCGAGAATGTAGACGAGTTAAAATCTCACTACAGGCAGTCAGACGGTCGGTAGGTACCTACCTTTGCGAGTAAAGCGTTTACAGGGTTTCAATAATTTTTGTTAAAAGCTTCGGCAAAAGCTAGCGCACACAAATGAGAGACGATGTAAGTAAATGATGTTGATGTCAATATCTTTAGACTATAGAAATAATAAACCGGTAAATCTTAAAAGTAATATTCGTATAACAAATTAATTGACGAGTTAGATATATACGTAGATCATTAATTCTACATAAATAGATCTTCCGCATGCGTTAAAAAATGAAAAAGGCCTCGAGGTAAAACACATATTTGGTATCCTACACGGTTCTAAGGATCTGAGAAACAGACAATAATAATTGGAAAATGTGTTTGAGTAAAGGATTAAAAACTACACTAAGTACAAATTTATTCTGTTAAAGGTACTAATAAATATTTATAAACATCTGCCGACAATTTATAAACATTTAAACCAGTTGTAGACTATTATGTAAACTATCGTAGGTAATTTCGGATAAGTATCGGGTAACACAAAACAATAAATTAATACTCTGTGGTAAAAAGTCAAAACAAACACTGCTGTCATTCAAAAAGCTGTCTGCTGTCACTTCAAATGTCAGTTCAGTCAGTTGATCACTTTTTCAGTGAGTGATGTTTTTGCGCTCATTATTTTGAGATATTAGTTTATAATTACGAACAGTTGTTACTTTACTAGCATACAAGGTTATTCAAACGAGTTGTTTATGACTACATACTAAGGTTCAACGTTAGAACTGTCGTGTGTGCATTTAGTTTTGTTGCTTTTATTTTGCGTTGCCGTAGTTGTTAGTTATTCAAGTTTCTAATTTTATTAATGTATTATACGTCTATTTATCAGTTGGTTTAATTATGTCAGGTTCCTATGAAGATCCCTCCGAGATGAACCCATTGAGTCAAGTTATTGATACGGAGCATATGAACAATATTTTATCGAATTTCACAAGGTTAGGAGGTAAGTGGTTTCTAATTAGTTTTTTATTACTTTTTATGACTTAAATATCATGTACTTTCACTATATTTTTTACTGAAGAGACACAAGTAGGTAACTTATTACTTACAAACTGGAAAGAAATGAGAAAGTACCTGCTCTCATTTGGTGCAACAACACACAAAGTATCACACTTGCCTTTTTATTTTAGATTTTTTTATCAGAAACTACCATGTGGAGTATTCTAGTGTGTTATAAAATAATATTGTTATCATTTGTTTTCACAATGCAGTCAGTTATAAATAACTTGACAAGTAAAGATAAAATATTGCTACAGTATAAAATATTTTAATTAAATAATTTGGTTTATGTACTGGGATATTAAAAATCCTACAAAGTATTGCATTATCAAGCATGCATTTAGATATTCATTTGTAGCAATGATTTACTAAGCTGTTTGCAACTATTCAGTAATTAAGTACCCTTACATAATACGATTTCTCTAGCCTTCATAAACTGTTTCCTTGCTTCATTTATTAAAATAAACTATAAAGGCTATACTGATCAAGTGGATTCAGCTGTGCACATAATACACAAATATTTTTAATAACTTTAAGTTTACTTCAATAAATTACATCTTTATTTTGTTTCATTACAGACAAATGTTACTTGGAAAATGCTGGGGCCACATTATATCCACAATGTTTACTCTCTCTTGTACATCAAGACCTTATGGATAACGTCTACATGAACCCTCATTCTGACAAATATACTAAGGACTGTGTGGAACAGATCCGAAGTGACATCCTAAAGCATTTTAATACAGATCCATCTGAGTACACAGTAGTATTTACTGCAGGAACCACATCTGCGTTAAAATTAGTTGTCGAGTCATTTCAATTTTCTCCAGAAGAAACTGACGGTGCTGAATGTACCAGTGGATCATTTGTGTATTTGAGAGACAATCATACATCAGTGCTAGGTCTGAGAGAACTTGCTGCTGATAAAGATGCAGATGTAGTACATATATCGCATGATGATTTCTTAGAAGCGGTAAACCAGAATAACAATAAGTCAAACTCCTTGCATAAGCCCACATTACAAAGCAATAATGAAGCTAACACGTTGCTGGTATACCCTGCACAAAGCAACTTTAACGGCTACAAATACCCTATAGACCGCATACATCACATAAAAAATGGGTGCCTGAAAAGTCATTTAAAAAAACAATTATGTAGAATAAATAATAGCTGGTTTGTCCTACTTGATGCAGCTTCGTTTGTATCAACAAGTAGATTAGATTTATCTGAAACACAACCTGATTTTGTGTGCTTGTCATTTTACAAAGTATTTGGCTACCCAAGTGGACTAGGCGCAATTTTAATCAAAAATAGTAGTAGCCACACGCTATGCCAAAAGAAGTATTTTGGAGGAGGGACCGTTGATTTTGTGTTAAGTACAGAGGATGTTCATGTGAAGAGGAAAGACTTGTATGAAAGGTGATTACAAAGTTTTATATTTTTTAAGTAAAAAATTCGTAACTAATGACAGTTACGATTTTTTTCAATTTTATTAAAATTGAAACGAAACCAGGTTATCCCGAAAGTGTTTGAAATTCTTTTGATAGACCATTTCTTAATATATTCCAATAGTTTTGTTTCAATGATTTCCATCTGAATCAATATTCTTGAAATGTCAACATAATGTGAAATAATAAGCATCATGATGTAGCATAATTTGGAACAATATCTACATGCCACATTTGATCAGCTGTTCTAAAATTTAAGCAGTAACCACCTATTTAATATTCAGTCACTTCTATAGGTAGGTAAATCATTTTTAAGCAGAAAAATGTAGTTTTTTTTATAATGATATTCATGTTTCTAATTGCAGGTTGGAGGACGGAACTATACCATTCTTAGCAGTAATTTCCTTGAAGCACTGTTTTGATACAATGAAAAGTTTGATACCTAAAACAATGTACCTTGATTGGATGGACACCATTTCTTACCATACATATTACTTAGCTAAAGACCTTTACAATCAGCTGAATGAGCTAAAACACCCAAATGGTAACAAAGCTGCAGTAACATACCTGGATTCCGATTTTAGCGACATTAAGACACAAGGTGGAATTGTTACATTTAATCTTCTAAGAGCAGATGGATCATATATCGGATTTGTTGAGGTAAGAACTATTATTTTAAATATATCTAGTCTTAGTTGGTAGAAAACCTCTTCTCCTCGGGTTAAAACATTTTCCAGGGAAAAAAACTGAAGATAGAAAACGTACAAGTACAAGTTCCCGTATTTTGAAAACAATAAATTATGCGTATTCATCAATCCATTGATATACCTATGTACTAATTGAAGTGGGTTTATTCGAACTAAGAATCTCGCGGGTAGTTTCGAACCAAGAATTTCTTGCTCCCCATATTGACGCGTTAGCCCATAAACTTGATAACTACGTACCTTTAGCTACTACTAAGTTTTACCCCAAATTACTGGGGTCCCGAATAACTTACTCCAGCGCTATCGCAGATCCAGATACCATCTAGAGAGCAAATCCTGCTGCTTAAAGCCATTAATGCGCGACTTCATGAAGCGTGATCAGAGATCAAATACCATGCTTCGACAACCCTACCAAGTATAAAACCACCTGGATGCATCCAAAATGCTAATGTCAACGCCTTTAAGTTATTTAGATCTGAAGTAATTAGGTTGAATTGTTATTTAATTTATCATATTTTTATTATTTGCTTAATTCAGCTATATATAGGTACCCACCTACATAAAAATTAAAATAAATTACATTTTTATATATTTCTTACAAAACCATAGGAACTTATAAAAACATTTATTTTTGTATAAGCCTACATTGTCTCACTGCAGGATAAAGGCCTCCCTTTCCTCTTTCCGCTTTTCGCGATTTAGTACGATAGTAGTTACTAATTAATTTAGCACTAAATAACTTTGTCTATGAAATACTAGCCCGAAATCATGAGTACGATACGCCTCAATTATGTTCTGTACCTATGCTAGTTAACCCAAACTAAATAGACCCGCAATTGTTCGTGATCATTTCGTCAAACTTCTCACGGTCCACGGAACTCAAATTACTGTAACTTAAAGTACCTAACTGTTTGGACTACGCGGACTAAGGCCAACATTTACAGACCGCACTTTGATTGTCCTTTGCCAAATATTTAAAAAAGGGTTACACAGAGATGTGCCTAAAAAGGGTCAGTTCCGTCTAAGTGAAAATTCTTGCGCACTTTTTAATGTCAATGGCTTTGTCAATAGCTTTACCGAATAACATATGTACAGGTAACTGATTGATTCAACCTGTAACCCATGATACGGTGTGATTAACGACGAGTTAACACTTTAATGGACTAACGATTTTAAAAATAGAATAACCCTTATTATAATCGGCTAACGCTTATAATAAGGGGCTAACGCTTTTAATATAGGCTTACCCCTCTAATAATCGGCTAACGACGAGAGTTAACCCTAAAATGGGCGTTTAATAATGGGTTAATCCTTATAATAATAAGCAAACCCATCTAATATTGGGCTAACCTTTAAAACCGGATTCCGAAAAGGCTTTAATACCGTAGACCACATACATACGCTCTGTTTAGCGTTTGTTGACTACGAGAAAGCTAGCCTTCGATTCGATCGAGACTTGGGCTGTAGGTACTGCAGTCCCTCCATCGGTCCCAAATCGACTACCGCTACATCGAGGTGTTGGACGTATTTGTACAAAAACGCCACCATGTCAGTTCGACATCAGGACCAGGTCGTGGAACCTATCTTTTACCTTCTCCAGCGCGATGCGAGACAGAGTGACGTTATATCTCTATCACCGCCGCACTGGAGGATGTTTTCAAGGTTCTGGATTGGAAAGGACTTGGCATCAACGTCAATGGCAAGCTCATGACTTACCTTCGGGTTGCCGACGATATAGTGGTCATGGCTGAAATCATGGAGGACCTCGTTACAATGTTCGATGACCTCAGTGGAGATTCCGTAGGAGTGGATCTAAAAATGAACATCGACAAAACCAAGGTTATGTTGAATGTCCATGTAACACCGACTCCTATCAAGATCGGATGCTCTACACTCGAAGTTGTGGACGATTATGTCTACCTGGGACAACGGTCCTATTAGATAGGTTTAACGAGGTCAATCGTAGATTTCGCGGGGCAGCGTTCTGGAAGTTGCGCGGTATCTTCTCGTCCAACTTAGCAGTGTGTGTTGCCAGTGATACTGGTTACATACGGGACCGAAACGTGGTCGCTCACAATTGGCCTCATCAGAAAGCTCTTTCACCCAAAGAGCAATGGAAAGGGCGATGCTAAGAGTCTCCTTGCGGGATCGCATTAGAAATAAAGACATCAGTAAGAGAACCAAGGTTACCGACATAGCCCGATGAATTGGCAAACTTAAGTGGCAGTGGGAAAGAGACAATCGAGGGCGAGCCAACTAATGCGTGTTAACCTTTACTGTCGAGTTTTACACCTAAATCTAAAAAATAGCCCTATTATACTATAAGGGAAACCTTTTCAGTCCCTGGTATGTACAACAGTTTCTTGGATGCTTGACAACTGGTAGTTTCAAACTACTGATGACTTCAAAACGTGCACTTAATAAAAATAAATGAAAACAAACGTTGCATAAGAAATCCCTACTATAATAATACAAACAATGCAATACATTTTGTATAACAAGTACTTGATCGTAAACAACATGACGAAAGATTGTTTAGTGACCATCCTTATCTTCTGGCGTGACGCAATTTCTTAAGTATTACCAACTGTATACAGTATGTTAATGTTTTCATTGGATAGGTACTATGCTATGCAGTTACGCGTTGTTTTACTTTCATTATTATGGTTATGCAGTTTGCGATAGGTACTTATTACCAACCTATTATCTTTGTATCCACGTGGTTTGTGAATTTAGCGATAGTCACGAATCATCTAATTTTATCTCAGTAGGTAATCTAATCGTCTTCTTGCATCTGACCCATTTTATTTTGAATTTCCGCAACATTCGTCCGTTCTTCCATACAGACAATTCATCTCTGTCAGTTTTAGCCACTTTTTTATGTTTAGCCTAATTGCCAAATTAGCTAACACACACAGTCCGTCCTTCATGTAATGGTGTTTTTGTTATTCCAAAGCCACATCGCATCTATGTATCTTTGAACTATATTCCTAACTGTGTTGAACAAGCGTCTCATTGTAAGTCAATTCATTATAATTGGCGCATATTAATAGTGAAGTAGGTAAGACTTATGAAATGTTATGCAATGCAGTCTCTTAAAAATAGGGTCATTAACTACCTATTAATTTAATTGCGTATACCGTTACAAGTACAAATAATTATTTTGATAGTTAAAAACATCAATAATTCTGTTTCAGTTTCAGCATATGGCTGATCTATTCAACATAAGCGTCCGAACGGGATGCTTTTGTAATTCCGGATCTTGCCAGCGCCATCTAGCAGCGACAAATAAGGAATTAAAAGAAATGTTCAAATCTGGACATGTGTGTGGTGACGAGATTGATCTTATTGATGGAAGACCGACTGGAGCTATTAGAGCGTCATTCGGCTTTTTCAATACATTCGAAGATGTCGACAAACTTTTAAATATGATATGCCGATGCTTCGTTAAAACGAAAAGGAAACCAAGGAGACGTTTACTGTCACACATTATGCAATCCTTGAGAAATAGCAAATTATATAACGGCTTATCAAATTCACAGAAAATATCAACAGAACAGCCAGAATTTATTTTTCAGGACGTTGAAGATCTGTCGCAGAATATCGATTCTGCTATTGTATTAAAAGAAGCAGTTATCTTTCCTATAAAATCATGTGGTGCTTTTAAAATTAGGTCTACCTGGAAAATTGGACCGAAAGGGTTTGAATTTGACAGGGATTGGATGATTATTAAAGATAATGGTGTATGTTTAACACAGAAACAGAACACAAGAATGTGTATGATACGGCCAAAAATAGACCTGCATAAAAGAAGAATGTTGTTATATTTTGAAGGTACGTAGTAATACGTATAAAAGCGCTAAACACATGTGGCGATATGCGGTGTGGAGCTAAGCATCTGTAAAATCATATCTGAGGCTTTACAGCCGCTGGTGGCTTTTAACCTGGTCGAGTATACTTCTCCATTGTGACCTAATTTGTCACTCCAACGGTTTTTAAATCTTGATCCACGCTATCGAACCATCTAACCTTGGGTCGACCTCGCCTTTATCGACCTACGGTTTAGTACACATCTCTGTGCTCTATTCAAAAAATAAGAAAAATCAAAGACTATTAACCCATTTCAGGTAAACCCCCAATATCGGTGCCTCTGGATATTCCATCTGACAATAAACTCAAAAACTCATCACTCTGCCGTAGCAAAATTTGTACCGACACAATCGCTGGCTACGATTGTGGTGATGAAGTAGCAGATTGGATTTCGGAAGCGTTAGAAATTTCATACCTAAGGCTTATCAGACAAGCAAGTGACGACAATAGAACCCAAAAGAAGAAGCATGACGGAGAAAAGAAGTTACTTTCGCTAAGTAATCAAGCCCAATTCCTTTTAATAAACAAAGCTACTGTGCGGTGGTTGAGAACTAAGATCCATGATCCTCATTTCACGGACGACATCGATAGTTTAACAGATCGTTTCAGAGGAAACCTCGTTATTGAAATGGATGAGGAACTTGCCGAACGAGATTGGCATAGAGTTATCATTGGGAATCAAGAGTTCAAGGTAAAGATTAGCTTATGTTTTTAAATGCCAAGAAGGTTTTTTCAAGTTTTTTTTATCATGTGAGTCTATCACATGATAAATCAATGTTTTATCAAGTTTTTTATTTCTACTCTACTATCTGTAGTGAGCGTGGATCCTCCTAATATTATTACGAAAACTGGTTATTGTTTTAAAGATGCTATCATTTTTTTCAGGTCGAAGGACTTTGTCCTAGGTGCCAAATGGTGTGCATCGATCAAAAAACCGGTGAAAAAACCGTAGAGCCTCTGAGAACTATAGCCGAACAGTTTGCCGGCAAATTACGGTTTGGTATTTATTTAAGTTACGTAGGTGCGGCTGACGGATCAAAAGACCGTCTCCTCAAAATATTTTCACCAGTAAAACCTGTAATCAATGATGATGATATAAGTAGATGAAATATTTAGATATAGTTGGTTTCAATGTTATTTTATTTTAAGATTTTTTTCTTATTCGGGTTACTTAAATATGGGTGGTTGGGTATTAGTTAACTGGGATTTATGATTTAAGTATAGATGCTGCGAAACATTAGATGAAGGCAGATACTTCTAAAGTTATAACAGTTATATTATTAAGATACACTGTTATATTCTATGTAACTCTCATTTTACGTTTTGGGGCTATGATCCGTATCTCATAAAGTAGTCATTATAATATGGCGGCGCGGTCATCATAATATTTAGTGTTTCTCCAATCACATGCTATCATAGTAAAATGACAACAACAGGACATATTAATGATCATTTCACAAGCCCAAACTTAAACTACATAGTTCACACTACACTTGTTACCATTTCTAATCAAACGTTTCGTTTCAAACATAAAATTATTATGTCTGTATATCCTGTAACAGACTAATTTTAACGATTTATTTTCAAAATATCGTGTCTAAAATAGGTAAAATTTTAGAATTTGATCTGCATGTATGTATATTATAGGTGTAGTGAATAAACATATACCACTTTTAATTTATTTACTGCATCACTCCCCTTAAAATATATTTTAGTATCGTACATACAAAAGCAATGCAATATTGTCCCGGCACATTGAGAATAATCCCATGTTTTAGTTTGACATAACCAGTAATATTATTACAATCAGACCTTCATGAGATATGGACCTGTCCATCTGTCCGTAATTGTTTACTTTACTTGTATGTAACATTCTAATACTTATTTTATTTTTATATAGGTACCTTACTTACGCACGTAAAGTATTTCATAAAAAGTTTATATAAGTATTTATTATACAAATGTATAATATAATTAGTCCAAAAATTTTATATTGGCTGTGATATATTAATAGAAATCAAATAAAATTCGAAATTGGGCTAAAGTTACTATTATACTAAAAAATGTTTAGTTGTGGCTTATTTTAAAATATTGAGTTTATTTTACTAATGGAGTCCAACCATATACGTACCTAACTCAGCTATATTCGCTAATTTTAAATAAACTAAATGTATTGTTTTATACCATGTTGCCAATTCCTGTAGGTTTTATAAATATTATTAGGTAGGTAATGCTTTTACAATTAATAAAAGGATTTTATTACCTCTATTATTTTGAGGCTGACTACTTATTATGTTTTAAATAACCAATTGATTAGTTAAGAGAACCATTTCATTCTTGCCGTATTGATACTTTTGAAAAACTATTTTATTTATAGAATATATTTTGAAATATTCTGCCATGAATATTCCATTAGAATTTTGTGTTTTCATTAGATAATAGATAGATTGTTGGAAGGATAAATAGATCTCTTGACCAAAAACCAAAATAATTTTGTTACCCTGTTATTAGAGGGTGGAAGGAAGGGATATGGATGCACAAACAATTACCATTTAATTAATTGATTAATTGTTAAATGTATGAATTATTAAATGTTTAAATGGTTATTATATTTTTTTTTTAATATAACAGGGTACCTAGGTACTAAATGTAAAACCTACAAAAACCTTCTAATGTTTGGAACAGCTGTTTTTTTTTCTAATTACTGATGAAAAAATTCTATGTGGAGGCTTTAGAATGATGTACTCGATGCATGGTAAGTGTTTGTGTTTCAGTGTCCCTTTCACCCTTTATACGTTTTTTTAATAAATATGTATTCTTGTCTATGTAAAAACTTACCATGATGTCAGTGTTAAATTAAAAAAATCAGTTGAGTTCAATTTTCAAAAAAGATTTTTTTTATATTTATATCCTTGTTTATATTTATTATGCTATGACTAGTTTTGTATAACAGTTGTTTGTAATTGAATATATTTTATGATATTGCACAGTTTATTGGTTGTTCTCCTTTTATTGGCCGAGGTTCCTCACCAAGCGATACATTGTTTACTACATCGGCTACCTCATCAAAGTCTGGCAGTGCCATTGTCTTTAACTTTGAATATACTAACCTATCATTTACTTCAACCTCAAATGCACCTGTAAGAGAAAGAATAACTACTTATTTTTACTTGATAGACATTCTAGTATCCAACAAAAGGCTGAAGCCCCTAAATAAATTTGGTAGGCTTTGACGCTTCAAATAGTTTGCACTTTGGGTTACTTTCATTCGCTGACAGACAATGCACAGCCGAAATCGCTAGAAGCATCAAATTTTGATCTCTAAAGAGTTATTCTTCATATATTAAAGGATCAGATTAGAGTTCTTTTTTTATTCAAACCAAGAGTTTATTATGGGTTGATAGCTCATCATTTTAGCCAGTGGGATGAACCCCAATGGGCACACAGCTTAGTTGTGTAAAACTAAACTATCTAGTATACACTCATAGCACTGAACTATAGCTTTAAAAATATAGGGAATATACACAAACTGATTTTGAAATTGTCTGTTGATAGTCAACCTGATTGTCAGTTAGCCACTTGAACATCCTGGTCACTCCGTCAACATTTTCACTTAGGCATCATGCACATTGCACATCACTAGCAAATTCAGCACAGTTATCATACAAGCTTGGTGTTACTTTAAACATCCAGAATGATTGCATAGATCTGCAGCACTAGTAAATATATTAAGTATTTGTAAATGATTTAAAGCAGTACCTTGCCTTCCACGAGCACAATTTACAATTGCATTAGGAGTAATCTTCTTAATAGTTTGTCCAAGTGCCAAGCAGTGGCCGCCATAGTCACAAACACCACTGAAAAATAAAGAAAATCATTACGTCTAGGTACACAATTTTCATAGCGGGGATGATGCAAGTGCAAGTGACTTACTGTAGTATCCACTCTAACCTTTACAACAAAAGCGAGTTTATGATAGACTGGAAAGATGTATCATTTGATGGCTAATATTATACCATCTTATCGATACCTACAGTTATTACCATAGCTATGTGACGATACCTTTACGTAAACTAACCTTAGATTTAAATTAAAAAGCTACATAGCTAGCCACGTCAATAAAATCACGACAATTTTGATTCTACGGCTTTAGAGTGCTATTTTCCCAAGCCGAATGCTGAAAAAATAGCCCTTTTGGATAAAGTTGGATAGCATTGCAGATTTGCAGTGTTGAACTCCCATTCATAAATAAGAGATGAACATTACCAGTACTCAACCTTGACTACTGGATCATTTAGCTTCACTGTTTCATTGCTGGCCATGGTTACAAGTTTTAATAGTAGTTTTCTCTCATAATCCTCCTAATTTTGTCACATTTAAATTGTGAAATGTGAATGTTTGGTAAATAAACTTGAACAGCTGATTGCATAGTGTTGCCAACCAAATTTTTGATGTCAAGTAGTGTTGCTAGCTATGCAGAATTCTGTAGAGGCGTTTTAAAATTAAACAAGTTATTTCGTTCATTAGGTAGACGTTAAATTATTTAACAAAATGAAAAATAACATTAATGTAATTTATCTAGCAGTAAAATACATTCAGATTCTGGCCTCGCTCTTATCTGATAAGGGCAGATGTCCATTTGTCATAATCAAATTGACAGTGACATCTAATGGAAGCGATCGATTGTTGATATTTTTTTTTTATTTGTTAATAATTCACATTGTGTCCAATTCAAAGTATACTATGAATCAGTATTATTCATAAAACAGGATTTTGTGCCAATAAGTAATCAAGTATCGGTAGGCGGCTTATGGGAGGTGGTATACTGATGCAACTTTCCTGGAATACCATTGCAGCATTCCCATGATCAATATGGACTACGATTATCTCATTAAACTTCTATGCGTTGGTGACTCAGGCGTCGGGAAAACAAGCTTCCTGTACAAGTATACTGATGGGGTATTCCACACACAATTTATTTCAACAGTTGGTATAGATTTCAGGGAGAAAAGTGTGGTAAGTTCATAATCAAACATTTAATATTTTATCACATTAATTATTAACCTAGTTTATCGAAATTGATTGATACCGATAAAATTAATTAACGATTGGAGCTTTTTGAAGTGTATTTTATTTAAGTGCTTGAATTGATTAGTAAAATACTGCCCTTAAGTACCAATATGTAAGTGTCTAATGATTTATTACTAGCCAATATTATTTAATTATTTTTGTACCTTCAGCTATATCAACAAAATGGGAGACAGCACCGTGTGCACTTACAGCTATGGGATACAGCTGGACAAGAACGGTAAGCTATAAATTTGTGTAGCTTTGTAAATAATAATATTATATTCCTTTTCACAACTATTTATTTATAAATAGCCTTTTCCAGATATAAGGATTTTTTTTTTATACTGTACTTTATACTGTGTGCCCTTTAGTAAAGGCCTCCTCCAACACTTTCCAATCTTCTCTTTCCCGCAACAGTCTAGTCCAGGTTTTTCCAGCTGTTTATACTACAGACATCATTTTCCCATCTGAATAAATTTCCCTTTTCCTCTTTCCCTCTCTTGGGTACCACAACGTTACTGCTTTATTCCATTTCTCTTCTCCTCTAATTACATGGCCAGCCCATTTCCACTTTAGTGTTCTTACTTTCAATACCGCATCTTGGGTTGTTGTAGCTTTCCTAATTTGCTCTGGTTGATTTCATCTATTTTTCTTTTCCCCATTATGCTTCGTTCCATGCTTCGCTGGCAAGTTTCAATGTTCAGATTTAGTAAGTTGCTTGTAGAACAAGCAACACGGAACTCATCTGCTCATAGTCCGAAGACTGATTGCAGATAAAACTTTGAGAAAAAAAAAAAAAAGATTTAGTAAGTGCCCAAGTCTGGCACAATTACAGTTGTCTGGGTTTCCCCGGATTTGTTATAGTTTAGAGGGCGTCCGGGGAGAGTCCAGGCGGGGTTTCGTTTGTAGTCCGGGTTAAAAAAAAATTAAGTCTTGATCCACCCGCGACACACGAACGGTACCCGCACGCTGCGATCAAACGACGAACCAACTCGCTAAAAAAATTTGACTGATGAAGTGATGACATGTCCAGGCTTAGGGCTCTAAACCCGGACATGTCATCACCAGTCTTGTCCTGGTTGCCAAATTTTTGAGATGGCAACCCTAGGCACAATAGCTTTCCTTTGACTGCTATGTGTATTGTTTTTCCCTTAATTTTTTCTGTGTGCCCAGTAATTCTTCCATGCATACTTTTTACATCCAAACCATTCTTAATAAATTGCCATTAACAGAAATATTTCAATACTTATTCTATGTATTCTTGTCTTTTACAGATTCCGTAGCCTGACAACAGCCTTCTATCGAGATGCTATGGGGTTTCTTTTGCTGTTCGATCTCACCAATGAGGCCTCTTTCCTTGAAGTCAGGAATTGGATTGAGCAATTAAAGGTAATCACGTATTTGTAGCTCTTCTATGAGAACCATATTATTCTGAGGACTATTCATAGTGAATTATAATAGAGTTCTGAATTGAATAAGCACTAAAAATTCTGTTGACAACCTAAGATTAGTTTGATAAAGACACTCTTTGTTGTCAATCATGTTCATGAAAGAAATTAAATGAAGAAACTAAATAACTCACCATTACATTTCAGACTCACAGCCTGTCCGAGGATCCAGACATAGTGCTATGCGGTCACAAATGTGATTTACAAGAGAAGAGACTGGTTAACCAGAACCGTGCCCGGGAATTTGCCAAAAACTACAACCTTCCATATTTAGAGACTAGTGCCAAATCTGGACAGAACATTGACCGTGCCATCGAGATTTTACTTGACCGCATCATGAATAGGTGGGAGATAATATTTTATTATAGGTTTTAGTAATTTTGTGTTTAGTCTTTAAGTATTTTTTTCTTCTGAGTCTGATGTGCCCGGGTGATGGCAAAGGCTTGCTGCCATCTATTGCTTGAGACTCAAACATAAATGAGAAAATATGGGCTTGTTATTCCCTCACACATTAAGGGTGTGATATGTTCTGAGCTAATAAATAGTTTCTAAAAGCATGCATCCCAGACAAAAAGGAATAGATGATAATATAAAGGGATTTGAACTTTTTTAAATCGAAGCTGGCTCATCGACCCACCGCCATTTTGTTTTTATTAAGATCTCACGGCCCACGATGAAATTGGTAAAACCTGGACTAAAAAAACATGTTACCCCAAAGTATCTCGTTATCGAGATATTTGAAGGTAAATATCGACTTATCAGTACAATGATAAATGTGTAAAAAGTCCTATTTTTACCTGACTGGGTAATGTGTTTATCAGTCTATGTATGTATGTTTGTTTCTATGTGGCGTTCTAGAGACTAAATGCGTAGGCCGCGTTGCACTCATATAACGATCTTTACCTTCAAATATGTCGGTAACGTGAAACTTTGAGGTTACGTGTTACTGGACACTTTTTTGTTCGTCTATTGTCTTCTATCCACATACCACTTTCATTGTGAACCGCGATTTCGAAAAAAAAGACGAAATGGCGGGCAGGTTGATATGCCACATCGGTTCTATCCCATATTAACATAAATCTTGTGCAGTCTACAAATGTAAACTCCCTAAAACCATCATTTTATAAACTGTGTGCCATCTGGGTACAAGTTCTTGAGTGAACTAGGTATCATATTTCTATTAATATTAAGAAAATTGTTTCCTTCCAGGATGGAGTCTTCAGTAGAATACGCGATGCTCTGCGCATCAGGACGTCGCCGCCAATCCCTGCAAAAACTACAGGCAAACAAAGACAAGAAGTTTTGTGCATGCTAAAGTTCTATGGTCTGATTTTTAATTGTCTTTTATACACTATACTAGTCTACTGTCTTACCTTGAAACTAAAAAGTATTTGCTATACACTTTTTAAAAATATTTTAAAAACGTCATAAAGGTTTTTCATATTATAACTTGGAACCAAAATTATTTATTCCAAAAGGGTCTATGGTTAATGAGACTGATTTTAGTTTTCTAGTTCATGGAACTAAGTATTTGTTTTACATTCCATCCTCGTGTGTTTTTATCTTTAGGGTTTTTATAAAATTCCGTGTCGCTAGTTGCTTTTTCGATAAGTTTTAAGAACTTTTTATTGTATTTTGACTTATGATCTAACTTTTATATTGTCCTAGCTTATAACATTCCGGAACATGATTTGAAAAATGGTCTGAAAATATTTTATGACGGGAAACAATGACAATCGATACGTTAAGAAGAAGAAGATGAACTAGTCTATCCACTTTTTGTCGTTCTGAACTCGTATCGTCAGAAAGCTCAAAATTGTACTCACGTTTGCATTTTGGCCAAAAGCGGATCCAGGGAGGCGACACGGGGGCACGTGACCCCCCCTCCCCATCCCCAGACGGTTATGGAGTTTCCATCACAGCACATACTTATAACCAAATCATGAGAAAAACATGAGTGAAACTTGCGCGATTCTGGTTAGAATTGGATTTTTCTGGGGGAGGGGGGGCACATGTAGTCTAGTCAACAAGTGCTTTTTGGTAAAATAATCTCTGCCTCAGAAACATAAGTATAAAAAAGCTCTTGTTGAAGGATCTCCTGAAGGATGTCCTGGATCCGCCCCTGATTGTGGCAAATAAATAATAGTTTTACCATTTACTGATTATTCCTTAAAATGCGCTGACTAATCTATATGCGCACAATATTCGATACATGTAATACTTAATAAACCTTAATTCCATCTTATTATGGCCATTGTTCCTTATGATAAGTGCAGGGTACATAATCCTAGTCACATGGAATTTGAAGAGAGATAAACTTAAGTTATTGTTATCTAGTACACAATGAACACTTTAGCGGTGTAACTGCGGCTAGGCATGTTTTTGTGTTTGGTGTCCACAGATGGTCTGGTTTACAACAGGGCTATTGCGTATCTTTCTAAATGTGAGTGGCTATCATAGTGTCCATCGATTAACTGCAAAATGGAACCATTTCACAGTTAATTAATAGTCACTATGATAGCCACTGACATTTAAAAATATACGCAATAGCCCTGCTGGTCAGGATTACGAAAAAAATTTGATGAAACCTGGGCTGACCCAATTATCAGCGCTTAAAATTAAATTAAGCTGATCTAAGTTCATACAAAACCAGACAAAGTGTTGAAATGTTACCCTTATACCCTACGTAATATGGTGGAAAAGTGGTCTACAGTGAACTCGGTAGTATTTCAAGTTGGCTAAACCTGGTTGTAGATTAAACTTAAATATAAAAAGTCGACTCATTGTGTACTAGAAACCTATTGTTATTAGCTTGTTTTTGTTGTTGAATGTGTTGCACAAGTGTGATATTTTAGTAGCACAAAATAATTATACAATTTTTACCCACTGAGTTTTGATCTGCTGCTGTTTTTGGGGAATCTTATGATATTAGATATTCATGAATAAACCCTAGTTTATTGAAGTAAACATAATCTGAATGAATTGTTATACACTTTTACATTTGAATAATATTAAGATTGTAAGTGAATATTATCGTTAAGGTGTGTTTAGACTAAATGGACGTAGAGCAAAAGGCATAGACAAGTGGCAATCGCTAAAGCATTCGACTGGACTCATAAAAAAGCAAAGTTTTGTTTTGTTCACCCCTATTGCACGGGACTTCCACAAAACTGGCCAAATGTAGCACTTATGGGTACACCTCTGCCTAACACTTCGTGGATTACAGGCGTGATGTTATGTTACGTGGACAGAAGAAAATGAGGCTACTTAATTCATCAAAATTAAACGCGTATGTACGCTTCTTGTCCGTGCTATTAACCGTTGAGGAGTTGAGGAAGCGATCCTAGCTGTAGGATCAAGTGCTGCGGGTTGTTCAAAAGAGATACCGCGGCCTCAACACAAGGGGCTATGAAGGAACATGGGTGGTTTTTAGTCAGTAGAATACTGACACTACCTACCGCTCTTCCCACAGCGGAAGGAGTCATTTGATGATTTACCACCCACCAAAAAAAAAATTATCAAGTCATGTTTGGCATAAAAATGTATTGTCACCAGAACCAAACGTTTGTCCAAAATTTCAGCTCAATCGGTTCGGGGCAACTGGTTTGAAATTCTGTCGCTAGATTTGTCCAATACGTACTTGACTATTAAGGCAAGTTAGATATAAGCTTATAAACAGGGTTGGATTGACCAAAGCTTCTCAGTAGCTAATGTCAAGAAGGATATGGCAAGAAAAGAAGTGTCTGATAGGGTCACCAGTAACAAAGAACTAAAGAAGTATGGCAGAAAAAGATATGTTGCGCTAACTCCAAATGAATAGGGATGTTTACTGACAAAAAAATGTGATTCTAATTAGTCCGTCTGTTAGATTATCGAAAAATATTGGATACATATTTATTGTTTTATCAAATCAATAAAAAATTACGAACATAAAACGCGTCAAAGATTCTAGTGACGTCACTGACCGGTAAAAAATGCCATACTAATGTCTTAGAATATGACGTCACACGAGCTTTCAAAGCACTGTACCGTCTTCATTGTTTGTTTACGTGAAAAAAGAAAAAAATACGTGTCAAATAATTTTTGGAAATCTATCTGACGGACTAATTACATTTTTTTTGTTCAATGCAATGTATTTTTGACTTAATAATCATAAATAATCGTAATCGCTGATAATTAAGTAACAGAAAGTCACTTTGTCTCAGTAAGTTTACGCTCTAAAATTTTTGACTTGACACCTGAGTAGAATTTGCCTGTTTTTCGTTGAGTCTAAACACATCTCGCGTTGTATTATAAGTATACTTGATCACGAATGTATTTGTCTATTTTTAAGTCTGTATATTTTGTAATGATCCCTCTGATGCTTCAGTCCCATAGAAACAACCCATAGAGTCTGCTCTATGGGTTGTTTCTAGGGGACCGACACACCCCTTTAACAAGATCTCGAATGAGGCTGCTATTATTCCTGTCGGGGCTGCGGGTAGTCCTCTGGTTATCGCGGCCTCGACATAGAGGGCGAAGAAGGAACATGGGTGGTTTTTAGTCAGTAGAAGTCTGACACTCCCTTTCGCTCTGCCCAAGAGCGGGAGGGGTTATTCGATGATTTTACACCCACCAAAAAAAAAAAAAAAAAGGCTGCTATTATTCAAGTCTAATTTCCGATACAGACACCTTTTGAAACAAGAGAGAGTGATTACAAATGAGAGAAATTCCGAAATGCTAGATGATACCACCTTTGTTATAGTCTAGTTATAAAATCTAAATCTAATTAAAAGTCTTGCCATAATCATTAAGTACCTATCATAACCAATTCTAGTCATATTTAATCAAATTCGTCAAAGCGCAAAATTAAAAATGGCGCATAAAATTATAACGAAAACTTTTTGTAATTATTGTGATCGGCTTAAATATTTATTAAAAAATAATATTTTATATTATATTCATAAAAATATTGAAATTTACCCTTGACCAAATTGCGATTTATATACATACCTTATTATTATAAAGTGTCAATTTTGTTTACAATTATTATCTATTTGATGTTTTCTGTGTCATTAAATCAAATTATTACTAAAAATTGTTTATATATTAACCTGAGTGACGTTCCACAGAGGGACTTAAAAAAATCACATGATATTAATATTTTTTTACTGTATTTACTATAGAAAACAAACAGTATTACGTTAGTACAAAAAATAGGCTCAAAAGAGTTGCTCATACTTGGAGCAAATGTATACCTACTACATTTTCCTCGGAATGCATACAAAACATACAATATAGGCTTGTCCACACTGTACGCTATTGTGTGAGCTATTTTTTTGGGTGGTGGGAAATCAGCCCTTGTGCCGGGGCCGCCATCTCTTTCGAACAACCGGCGACCCCGACGGGGTGTGGACAAGCCTTTAGTCAAATCTTGAATTACTGTAACGGCAGGTTCTGGTTGCCTAGTTGACTCAACAGGTAATGGGGTCACAAGCGTCTATGATGCGTATATTATGTTGGATAGTGTACAGGTTACATCCGGAGTTATTTACTATACGGACCTTGTAGAAACTAGAACAAATTTCCGTGCGTTCAAGCATTTTTGTCATACCTATTATTGGAATCAGATATAACAGCTCACAACTTAGGACCCAGTAATATTAATGACAACAATATCCGTGGTGCTAGGCAACTGGGCTTATCCCAGTTGTATGCGTCCCTGTGTGCCTATTGGCCTTGTTCTTTTCTGTCTCCTGCTGATATGGAGGGAAGTGGAAATTTCTGTTTTTCCTACTCCTCCGCTATTCTTTTCTGATTAATTTCGTTGTGGGATCCAAGACAGTCAAATCATTTCTCTGGGACTTCGTCGAGCTTCATTGTCTCGGCGCTTTTCTTGTGGTCGCCACTGTTGATTCTGGCTTACAGAAGTTACAGTGGTTTGGGAATAGTGAGGCGGGCTTGTCCCAAAAAAAAAAAAAAAAAAAAAACAAAAAAAAAAAAAAAAAAAGCGTCTATGACGGTAGTCACAGTCTTCATTCGTTTTATTCCCTGGACAATGAGTAGGTAAGTTGTGCTGTTTTCCTGGGGCTCCATGGAGCAAGGTAGTCTCCCATGACGTACTTAGTCACAGTCTGGGATAATGCGAAAAAAAATCAATCGAAATGTAGGTAGATGTAATATTTTTGCTACTCTATAGGGAAAATTATACCCGTGTTTTTATGGTAAAATGAACAAAAAAGACAGAAAACGAACAAGTCTCTATTAGCGACAATTCGACAGCAAAACGACAAATAGATAGGTGTTCCCTAGTGTGTTAGAAATGATGGTAATACGATATTTTATTTAAGGGCTAGTTTAAAGAAGTTTTTAGCTATAAAATCCAATACGTAGCAGGTAGTATCGGATGTCGGTGAAAACGGGTATTACGTATTAGTATAATTTAAGATCATATTGACTTTTAAAAAGTAATAGGGTATCAAGAAGGCTGCGGGTTGTTCGAAAGAGATACCGCGGCCCTGGACACAAAGAGCTAAGATGAAACATGAGTGGTTTTTAGTCTGTAGAAGTCTGACACTCCTTTCCGCTCCATCCAGTAGGGCTATTGCGTATCTTTTAAATGTCAGTGGCTATCATATTGTCCATGGATAAACTATCAAATTGGTTATGGTTTAGTACAAAATGGAACCATTTGACAGTATTTGATAGGCACTATAGGTTAGCCACTGTCATTTAAAAGATACGCAATAGCCCTACAGAGCGGGAGGAGCCATTTGATGATTTCCCTTACTCCAAAAAAAGAGGTACGAAGAACAAGGTTTAAAGATCTTCAGGTCACATAGAAAAGAGATGCATCCTCCGACCTGCAGGGCTATTGCGTATCTTTTACATGACAGTGGCTAACCTATAGTGCCTATCAATTACTGTCAAATGATTCCATTTTGTACTAAACTATAACCAATTTGACAGTTAATCCATAGGCACTATAGGTTAGCCACTGTCATTTAAAAGATACGCAATAGCCCTGCTGATGGGTTTCGTATCTAGTGGGTTACTGCCCGCCAGTTTTAATACTTCGACGTCAGTTCTTCATATAAGTCATAGATGGCGCTGTACTCGTAGTACTTTTATCCTATGTCGCTCTACCTAATACTTTTGTAGAGCATGTACCTAAAAAGAAACCTACATAGATAAAACAAAAGCATCCTGTCAGTTTACAATCAAACCTACCCACGAGAACAAACGATAATAATGGGGAGTGGAACCAAATCAAAGTTTATTTTCAAATTGTATTTAGCTCGAAACCGTACACCGAGGGGTCGTGGGTGAGTTCACCAAACTGCGATCATCTGGCCCCCCTGCACGCACGTGATACCGTCTGCCTGCAGTATTATATACCACAGCCACTCAAAAGTAAACCAAAGTGCGTAGAGCTAAAGCTCACAACTCCCTGACTGCTACTGATAAGCTGCAATATACAGTGACAATGCCGCTCCACATGGACTCTGTTGCAAGGACATAGTGTCGAAATTGGCCTCTCTGAAGGACGCGACCCCATCACGCAGACGCGGAAGCTTTAGTACTACGTCACACTAGCGCTAATCTCGCTCCTACTTAGCGTTGTTTTCGTTGTTTCTACAATACAAAACCATCATGTGATCTTTTGTTTTGCTTATAAATTAAACCTTTCTTCATTTTTTGTTCTGTATGTTTTGTGTGTAGAAATTTTCGTTAGGCCGTGTCTTCTGAAGCGAGAGTGTACTGTGTTATAGTGGACCGTCTGTGGCTAGCTTCATTCCGTTTGCCAGTTTGTTTATGAGTTCGAAGACAACAGATTGGTGCAGCCGGCTTCCGAGCTCCGTAATTCGAAGCAGCGTGTTTTCAGTAAGACGCGAGTTATCAATGAAGCCGCCTGAAACGGCGATCGAAACGCGAACTAAGTGTAACATCCGCATGTACGGGGAGTGAAAAACATAATATCCGCGTGGTTTCAGTGATGTGTTGACATTTTATACTATCGAACTGCAAACGATTCGACCACGATATTGAGATCATTTCGAGAATTATTCGTAATCAAGTAGTAGTAATTTAAGCAGTGATTAATAAGGAATATTTAAGGGTAAGCTAATAGACTACTTGGTTATTTTATTAAATATAGTGATTATAATAAATAAGTCGCGTGAAAGTAGAGCACTATTATTTCTTTACAACAATAACAGCATGATATAAAAATACAAGAGTACCTATCTACCCACATACAGTAGGTATGTAAGTACTCATAGTATTTTTATAAGTACGTATTTATATAGGTACTTATATTTTTTAAATTGAAGTCTAGGATACAGTGTCGTGAACAAAACAAACTTGCACCTCTATTTGATCCTTATTGGACACGATTTCCACCTACGAAGTGTTCACATAATGCAAGTTACTAATAGTACCTAACTATTATCATTATTTAAGTATCCACCTAAGTATATTATACGTCACATTATACCACCTACACCTAATTAGGATTTAGGTACCAACTTAATTGAATAGCACGACTTTTGTTACGTGCTACGAGCATAGTCGTCAGACTCCATACGTATTTACCACTATTTTCCTCGTAACGTAAATTCTATTTAATTATCGTGTTTTTGTTTACTAGGCAGGCAGTACCTACCTTGGTAAGGACTTTAATATATATACTTAAATATGAAGGTTAGGCACCTCAAAGAGTCTACTCTTTGAGGTGCCTAACCTTCCTATATAAAAATGCATGTAGGTAAGTATTGTCTACATGGCACATGGTTGCAAGGCCTACTGCGTTGCTACGTTGCTACTTTAAACTTATAGTTCAAGCGATCCTTGAATTATTAATGTCTAGTCTTTTTAGGAGACTGGGGTGTGAATAAAGCCAAGCGATATTATTGTCCTGTAACTTAAAGATCGGGCCAGGATGTTAGAGTTTTCCATTTGGAATTTGATATGTATCGGCTCACAGTCAGGAATTCAGGATTCGTGCTCAGTTCAGTTGGTGGCAATAGGCTTTGGGGGAAGGGGGGGGGGGATCATCAAAAAACCCCTCGCGCGAAAGGGAGCGTCAGACTTCTAGGTACTGACTTAAAACCACCCATGTTCTTAGCCCTTCATGTCGAGGCCGCGGTATCTATCTACACAAATGTGGGTTTCCCTACTATAGTTATCTAGGAGAGACATGTCCGCTTATCCTTTCGGCGAGAACAGCCGTAATGTTAAATGTTATAAATTACCTACGATTGCAAAACCGATCCACACTATTTTCAAAATGAACATTACCCAACACAGGCTTATTATTTCGAAGTTAAGAGCGGTGGAGTGTGAAAACAGATCCCAATGTGGTTACCATTTGTCCCACTGAACGAGTTTGCAATCAGAACCCGGATTACTTTCACACTACCGTAAACTAATATTAAAAATTCAGGGTTTAATCTCGGGGAAAAGTAGGTAACACAGAATTTAACAACTTTTACAATGAAATCGTCCTTACCTAAAAACAGAGAAGTTTACCTAAGCAACAGGAACAAAATGTAATAATGCAGTAAGACCTAAGTCGGCTGCTGTTTCAGGAATTGCAGAATCCCGCATTATCAAAGCTGACATTTAATTTATTTAAGTAGATCCCCGTGACCTACTCGTAAAGCTGCTTTCTTGTTCCTCTTCTGAGAAGTATCTCAGAGTCTTAGGGGCTGTTTCAAATTATTCTACTGGTTTATTACATGTACCACACTGTTCTGGTGAAGTGAAGTAATATGGCTAAAAAGGAGATGACTGCTGAGATAATCAAACGAGTGTAATTTTTTGAGTCGTGAGTCGCAGAATTTCGGTCGCAGAAATTGTGTGTGTTGTGTTGAGACGACTTATTTTGCGTCACTGTGTGAATCTAATAGGACTTTTGTATGAAACCTATTGCAGCAGAATTACTGCGACAGAAATTCTGCGACTCACGACTCACAAAATTACGCTCGTTTGGCCTCACCCTAATAGAGAATTATGGAAGAAAAAGACATGCAGCGCCAACCCCAAAGAAATTGAGATAAGAGCAGGAGAGGAGAATAATAATGACGATGATGACTATTTTTAACCCACTTCCCAAAAGGAGGAGGTTCTCAATTCGATCGTTGTTTTTTTTTTAAGGTATACGTGTACACTTAGCAGCGTTTAGAAGCAATTTTCTCCTACTGTGTTGATAATATATATAATAATTTCATAATACCTAACGAAATAAGGAGCTCCGCCCAAGCGGGGCAGACCTCCACCAGTGTGCTACACCGTGTCCTCCGGCCGATCCTCACAGTGGTGACATCCGGGCGTTTCCTCTCTCCTGATTCGGTGCAGGTACCTCCCGAAACAACCGTGTCCGGTGAGGACCTGTGTCAAACAGAAGGTGAGGGCGCCGTAGCGCCTCTCCAGCCACTCCTCAAAGAGGGGACTTACCGCCACTATCGTAGCGTGCCATGCACGGGGTTGCGACAGACGCTCTCTCCATGTCGCCATGAGAAGTAGGTCTATCTCAAAGTCGCATTACTATTTCATGAGATGTTTGCGTTTTAACTTTGCCAAGTGTAGACATATTATTGCTCGTGACTGTACACCGATTACGCTGAGATTTATGATCCGGTGATTCTTTTTTAGTTTCATGCGGAATAATTGCCATTTGGTCCCATAATAAAACATAGTTTGGCCGAGTACTTTTCATTTTATGGACACTTTGAAATCATATCTGCAATTAGTTGTCATAAGTTACATAATAGGTATATGTATATGTCTACCATAGAGCCTGGAACTGGTGAATCTTGCCACAAGCAAAGAGGCCTGTACTTAGCATTTGGTGAACTCGGACTGTTGATGATGATGTAGTCTAGTCCATAGGTAGACACTTATGTACCTAAGTATTTTGAAGGTTTACTTAGGCGTTTCTGTATTGAGATTAAATTCTTTTAGAAGCCGTTGGATACCCAAACCTGGGAAAGTAAGCTGACCAAAATCTGGTCTTTCTTTTTCATTTAAGAGCTGGATATACGCTTCTGACATTTCACCCGCCCGCAACCGATTTATTGGGCGCCAGAGGGGTAGTAGCTACGCGATTTGCGAGTAGCGATTACGTAAAATATATCCATATAAAGAATTAAGAAAGTTATTGGCAAAAATAAGCCGAAGGTCCCCTTGGCATGACGTTATATAATATATTGATGTCAATAAAAAGATCCTAGGATTGATAGTTTAGGAGAAAAATGGTAGTTACAAAAACAGAAGCTACTTTGCATTTATTTATTCATGATGTTTAAATTGAATTATGTTTTTTTTTTAAGTGAAAAGAACATGCTCTAGATTGTGTAGATTGATATAATATATATTCTTTTGAAAAAAATAAATCCATTGGTGGTTGCGGAACAAAATGTTCTTATGTATCCTAAAAAAGGCCAAATCACGTATAACCACGTCTTAAGTTCTTACTTACCTAATTTAAAATTTAATGCTTCCATATGCCACATTAAATCCTTGATTCTGACACTTAAAGCATTAATGTAGAGTGGGAGTTTTAAAGTAGATCCTCATGTTCTATTACAACCAATTAGTTTTAATTAATCTTAATAACTCGTTAATTTATACGCAGTGTTGTTGCCAAAACAAGCTCGTAGCCAACGTAGAGGACAATAGAAATGTTTAGAACATTCCTACTAAAAGTATGAGGACCTCTCGACCGGCTTTCCAGTAAACGTGTTAGGAGTTAGAACTAGGTACCTTTAACAGTCAACAGCAAAAATGCATAGACAATTCAGAACTAAAATCGTGTGAAGCGAGAAATGACGCCACCTAACGTAACTAGCTATCGTGTATAAACGCTCACAGGAAAATACACATTAAAGTATCCATGCAATTTCGCAGGTACCTACTTGAAAACCTTCCGTGTCCGTTTTTCCTCAACCCTTCAACAGCTTTTTACAAGATTACCAATTGAATGAAGACTGGTAAGGTAAGGTTATTAGCCAGTATTAGAAGGGCTGTAGAGGTCAGATGGGCCGTCGCTACATGTATATTTAGATGCATCCGGTAAAACAGACCCCAAGTTAGTTTGAAAACGATATGCAGATGATGACGATTTCTGTCTGATTGTCTCAGGGCGAAGGGTTTCAAATTCTCTACGATATTGCGGATAAGGGTACGCTTTACCATTTATATCATACAAGTCTTTCAAGAGATTTCCCATCAAAATTTTCCTCAACTGCGATCGAGAGGTCAGACAGGATCCAGCTGAGTTTGCCATTGGAATCTAGGCCAATGAAGCGATGGATGATTGAAATACAGACTGTTTACATTCCTCGCGAAAACCGAATAATTTATAACATTCACGTGGACGTGATTCATGGCTATACATATTTTTGGTTTCTCAACGATTACCTTGTGAAGAAATCGGAGAAGAATTTTGATGGAGTTCAAAACTGGCTGACGTCAAAGTTTGATTGACTGTTTTTAAAATACGAAGCTTTAAATGCTTACGTTAGTCTATTTGTAGTTGTTGTACCTGGAAACATTATTTATAGCTTGGTCTTGTGATCACAAACCCGGATTCCAGATGCGGTGTTTAAGGTTTTGATGATACAGAACTGTGAAGGTGAACTGGACGTTAATTAACTTTCTGCGGTACTAAAAGATATTTAATGATTAATTAAGCCGTTACTTAGTAAAGATTTGACATACTTTTGTATGACAAAAACCTTTACTAAGTGGATGGCCTAAGTAATTATTAAAGCTCTCAGAGAGCGGCAGTTTATGTTGCTACAATTAAATAGCTGGATCAGAATCTACCCATAAACAGCTGAACTCATACGATGAACTTGAAGTATACCATCTTCATCATCATCTTCTTGACTCTGTCCCATTCTGCTTAGCATCGGTGCAAAACGTTTTTTTTTTTTCATCTTCCCCTGTCAGACGTCATGGCATCATTTACTCTTTTATCTTTCATTACTATCTTCTTATTCAATTTTCCGTGATTGGACAGCCTCGAACACTTAATACTCAGTTGAATACAGACTAATTGTGGCTCCGATTCCACTTAAAACTCATCATTCTCCTTCCTGGTGTCCTTGAAAAGACTCCAAATAACATTAATTGCGTAGACGCAAGCAAAACTATACCTTACTATTTCGATACCACCACAATAATAGTATCTGCAACTTGCACTTCTATTTTGAATCTCGAATCTAAAATCTCCATAATAACGCGTCGTTGGTGTTGCCAGTAACCGTGGGCTGCATAGCTTGATAGTCTTTAGATAACAGACATAAACAAACGTATTTTCAAACAGCTGTCATAGTTATTTCTGTGGAGTAAACTTACTGTATGGATGTATGTAGTTACAAAACTGTTTGCGTCTGTGTCTGCGGTAACCTCTCTTTGACGTAATTATAATTAATCTTTCGGAAAACATGTTTAGACGTGCCAACTAGAGCATACATTAGTAATATTAGTATTAACATGTTCCCTGAAAATTGAGTTTTCAGTTATGTTTATTTTCAATGACAAACGACAACATAAAATTCCACCTTTTCTATAAGTTTTTGACGGACAGATATTAATAGGATCACGGTATGGTAAACGCCATCATTAATGAGTTGCTATTCTGGTCTGGTGATCCACACTATCCACAAATACATGTATTCGCCAAAAAATCTCGATAGCTGATAAGAGACTCAGGATTCTTATTTGGACCTTATTAAATATATTATTAACGATCTCTTATCACGCCTCATCTACTCAGCTACCAAGTTTTCTTGGTGAACAGGCTTCTAGGCTTCTAGGCTTTTTTATCAATGAGCTACGCTCGCTGCCTACATCATGGGTAAAACTGTTGAATGGATGGTCCAACCATAGATACTTACCTACTATAAATGTTACCTGAGTTACCGAAGCTGATCCTGTCTATTACCAGCACCTCTTCAATTAATTATTAGTAAAATTATGCGGGTGTTGTTATCTTCACTGACTGAAGATTATCCTCTTCAACTGATACACCCCTTTTCGCGTAATTCTACGTAATAATATCTTGAGGCCTTCCTTCATTAATACCTTCCTGCCTATCTTTCTATCTAATACTCTTTGGCATCATAACAGAGCCTCCCTCAATAATATTTTTTACTTCTGTTTCTTTGCGACTTAACTGAGAGAATTCTTTTATTCTTGGATTAGCAAACATTTTAAGAGTGACCTATTCTTTACTTAAAATCTCATGCCCTGCATTCATATATTTAAATGATTATATTTTCTCATCATTTTCACAGGCTATTCCAACTAGGTATGCCGTATTCGATTTCCCGTCTACCGGGTGAAGTTGAATACTAGTATTTTACATGGAGCACTTGCCTTTCTGACCGCTATCCATTTGTTAGGTAATACGTTGCACCCAAGAACGCCTTGTCAGAATTTCTCCAGCCGCAACAACTGACGAAAACTACAAGGACAGTCAAGGACTTCATAATTAAAGGATTGTCATGCATTCAAAGATTTTCTAAAGGTTGTTATTTTTTGACAAGAGCGTTTAGCCTACGTAACTACATTCACTATTCGGCCATTCCAAAAATAGATTTTAAAATCGAAACTAAACAGAGTATGTACGTAGCGTATTAGATCTCCATTCACATTCCGCGAGCCATTCAATCATTGTTACTTCACACTTCATAAAGCTTATTGTACAGTCATTGCTAATTTAAGCGTTCTCTGTTCCGCGATACTTAATCAAAATGGTGGAGGTCGTACTATGTAATTTGTGGATATTATTTATAGCGGTCTAGATTTCATGTTCTGAAATATCGTGACCTGAAATTTAGGCCTCATTTAAAAGACATTTTTTATTATTTGTTGGTTATTGGTGTTTTAATCACAATTATGTTTAGGAAATTAATTCTTAGATAAGGTCATAACAGGTCCTCATGTATATTATAAGACCTATATTTCAGTCTAGACTGTGTCGATTTTAAAAAGTCAGATTTAATGCTTGCCACAAAATCACCACTTCTGTAAATCTAGTCAAAACTTTAACGTCGGACTAGAGTATTTTCATGTTTAAATACAACCTACAACCTACTGATGAGACGTCTTCAGTTTCCGAAACTACCCATGTTTGAAATGATCAAACTTTTACAACAATAAACTGTCTCAATGTCTAAGTGTATTGCCCTTTTCCAAAGAAGATAAAACAATATTGAACTACAAACGCTCTTTATGTTAACAAAGGTTACAGTTAAAATAAATGATAAAATAATAGGGCATTTGTACCGCGTGCTCCCACGCACGTTAAAGGAGTCAAATAAGGGTCACTCCTTGAATGAACGCGATTAAACGCTTTCATTATAGTATCATTGAGAAAGCGTGCGATACGATAAATAAGAGTGATGGCATTTTAAGAGTTTAAGAACTTTACTGATGATTATTTTATCAGTATTTTGTACATATTTTTTCCTTGGATTGTTATTCTGATTGACGTAGCGTGGGTCAAGCGAAAAGAGTATGAAAGGATCGTAGCACAATTTTTCGATAGTGTATAATCGGGCAAGGTAGACTGTCTTCTGGAAATGTCCAAGCTCTAGTGCCTTGTGCGCCGAAATAAACAAGACGTGCCTATGGTCGGCACGTCACGTTTTCTCCTTCTTTCAGAATAATCACTATTCTAACCATCGTCTCATGATCAAATACTCACGTCTTTCTATGTAATTTCGTTACTATCCCTACTCCCTACTTTGGCCCCTTTTGGCCTGTCTCTTATAGATGATGTCTTTTATTACCTACACATTTACGAAAAAAAAAAAAAAAACAAAACAAAAAAAAAAAAAACAAATCTTTCTTACCATTACAAGATTCGCGTTCGTTCATATCATACGCGTCTTCAGTCTCTAATTGCTGCGCTTTATTTACATTTTTATTTTAATTTCTGGCCATCATTGTAGCAGTGTAAGATAGAATGACGTAGGTCATGTGACTACCACAACTGACGCACCCTTCCCCAGGATATGCACGTCAGCTGTTTACCCAACGCTTGCACATTCGCTGAGCATTCCTTATATATTCAACCTAAGATACATATAATTACACAAATTAACATACAGACAGGCATTCCTCGGGTCTCTGCAGCGAATCTCGTAATGGGACTGAACATTATCATTCTGGGCTGTCCTTAAAAGATTCATGTAATGCGATATTTAACAGATGGTAATTTCTTAATTTGAATGCACCACTGTTGGAGAGTTTTATCTTTGAGATCGTTTAACTCTCGCTAATTAGTATTTCTGGTTTGTGTTTGCACATACCTACCTAAGTGAGTGGGAGATTTTGAATGCAAGTCTCTCGCAATCTCCGAAAGTTTAGGCAGAGATGTCCTAATACTCGTAGAACACCCACATGGAATTATAGCAAGGCGGACTTCTATTCTTTATACTTGGGACTTGCAGGGGTAGACTGGGGCTCTCTGTATGAAACGACTAATGCCGACGGAGCATTTAGAATATTTTATGAGATATTTTATAGGGTTTTGGATGATAGCACTCCAAGAAAGAGCTCCAAGTGTAAATGCTTTCGTTATAACTAACCCTGATTGGTTCACTGCTGACATAATAGGTCATATTAAGAAGAAGGCTTTGTGGCACAAATCTTTTAAGAAGACTGGTTCAGTCAGCGATTATAATAAATTTTCCCACTACCGTTCTCTTGTCAAAGACTTAATCAGTACCGCATATCATGATTATCAGAGTCGCACGGAGCAACAATTTGTCAAGGAACCGAGGTCTTTTTGGGGTTTTGTTGGACGCAAGCGCTCGAAGCGAAGTACAACAAGGATTACTAGGAATAGTGAGCCGTTGCAAGAGCATGAGTGCGCTCAGGCGTTCGCTGATTATTTTCATTCGGTCTACGGGGCGGTGTCACCGCGGTTGGATGCGGCTGCCGCTGGGCAGGGGGCGCCCGAGCGCGGCGCACGCGTTCACGTGGGGCAGCTGTCTCTCGATGAGGTGAGCGCCGCGCTCGCGCGCCTCAAGCCCAAGCGGTCGGTTGGGCCAGACGGGGTGCCACCCTTCGTGGTTAGGGATTGTCGGTCAGTACTGGCCCGGCCGCTCATGCATTTATTTAATAGTTTCCTATGAGAATGCTCGTACCCGGACGGCTGGAAATTAACTAGGGTTACTCCAGTACCAAAGGGGGCCCCAAGCTCAGATGTTAACGAATATAGGCCAGTAGCAGTACTGTCAGCTTTTGCTAAAGTCTTTGAGTCCGCGTTGTGTTCAACTATCCACTCGCAAGTAGCCTCTCAGCTCAACGATGCGCAGCATGGTTTCCGGGCGGGCAATTCTAATTTAATGTGTTTTTTAAATCAAGCCACCACAGTGCTGGACTCGGAGGCTGGTGCCCAACTGGATGTCGCTTACTTCGACTTCAGGAAGGCATTTGATAGTGTCGATAATGACATACTTTTAAGTAAATTTGCGGGGATGGGTTTTACCCCAGCTCTCTTGAAGTTCTTTGCTAGCTACTTGGGCAACCGCAAGCAAATAGTAGAATACGCAGGTTACATCTCGGACTCGTATTTAACCCTTACAGGAGTTAGCCAAGGGACAAATTTAGGGCCTTTAGAATTCATAATCATGATTAATGATCTTCCAGAAATAATTAAAGAAGCTAGCTGTTTATTATTTGCTGACGATCTCAAGCTTTTCTTGCGTATCACTGACGAGTCGAGCTGCGAAAGGCTCCAGCGGGACATTGATAGGGTGGTAGCTTGGAGTGAAGTGAATAAACTACACTTCAATGTGACGAAGTGTAATGTAATGTCATTCACGCGGGCCGTGGTACCACGACGCCATGATTATCGTATGAACGGTCACGTCATATAGTGGAGTGAGGGTGGAGTCAGTGCGAGATCTCGGGGTTACTTTCACTGGGGATCTTTCGTTTCGGGCTCACGTAGTGCAGGTCTGCAAAAAAGCGTTTAGAAATCTTGGTTTTGTGATGCGTGAAACCCGTGACTTCACTAATATGGCAGCAGTGAAAGCACTTTACAATGCGTTGGTGCGAAGCAACTTGGAAACTAGTGCTATCATCTGGAATCCTTATGAGGTGAAGTATTCTCAGATGCTAGAAAAAATGCAAAATAAATTTACCCGATATCTGTACTTGAGGCAGTTTGGGGTCTACCCTTTCTACCCGCTTATGTATCCAACTCTCTTTGTAATAGGGATGGTTGGGTACTATAAGTTGGAAGTAAGGCGCAACCTCGCTCTCGTAAAATATGTTTTTATGGTTTTTCGTGGTATGTTAAATAATCCACAAATATTAGAATCGTTGGGATTACTTGTTCCAGACAGGAGGTTACGGTTGGGACCGAGGGAGGGGCTTTTTAAAGTTCCGGCATCGCGTACTAACTTATTAAAGTTCGCACCAGTGATTCGAGCAATGCGAACACTGAAAAGTGTGTCTCGGCGTTTGGACATATTTTCTTGTTCTTTGGCGGAATTCCAGAGGGTGACACTTAGTATGTTGTCCACTGTATAGCTGTATTCCTACACAGACCCGCTACTTGGGACTAGACTTTTAACAATTTATGACTACTTTTGTTAGCTTGGGTCTTACCTGTTAAAACAAATGTAAGTATGTGTTATTGAATAAATAAATAAAAATAAAATAAAAAACATTTCGCCAGTTATATTTCATTCCCATGTAATAAGGGGCGACCCTATTGCCATCATCCGTGTGCAAATCCTGACTCCATGCTGCTACTAAAAATTTTCTAGAATAAAACCGAATGATACATTGCTTGACGCTGGAATCTTAACCTGGAATCGAACCCATTACCTCATGCTCAGCAATCGCGCTTGCGACCACTAGACCAATGTGGCGGTCGGATCCGTCTTGAAGTCAGAATAAGATACATAAAATAAAAACTAAGTAAATAAATGCCTTCAGAAGCTGTTAACACTTTATTGCAATAAAATCTTCTCGACTCGGCAAAAAATCCGTCACTCCAAGCAAATCAAATAAAATGCGTTTCCACAAATTGCGGAAGCTGTGTCGACGGTACGGTCTTTTAACAGTTTTTCTTTCCAATATCCGTCCGCCTGATGACTGGCGTAAAACATCTTAAATAAAAAATATCGTTTCAAATTGAAATTTTCTAAAAGATCTTGATAATGCTCGGTCTTTTGGGCTTTATGGGCTGACAATGACACGGCCAACTGTCCGGCGGCGTCCGGTCTTATCTATCGCTGACCCAACCCTTTTCACTGCCACTTCGAGCATTCTATGCCTATCTACTTACGTTGATGCCCTCATGAAGTCGTGAGGCACGTATGTACTTAAGTGCGAAGGTACGTACTTGAGGACAGTTGCGAAAAATTCGAGGGCATTTCGTTTTTGGCGGGGAAAATATTGGAGTGGTGAAGGGTTTTCTAAATGGATTGACACAGGTGGTGCGAATGATTTTTTAATGTCTTAAGAATTCAGGTGGTTAAAATAGAATTTTTATCCCACTCCTGAAAGTCTCCTTTTAGAAGTGGGATAAAAATTCTATCTTAATTTGATTAAATTCGAGAATGAAAACTTACAAAGTTTATATTCCATTTATATACACAAAATAAAAAAAAATATCCATAGGTATTTTATAAACAAAACATGGTCGGTCAGTCTCCGGATGCAGGACAAAGCTATTCCAGAAAAAGGTCCCGTTTAACCCCCTATTAATTTCAAGGTCATTAACATTTCCCCATTAAAATTACCATCACAAAAACGATGACCTTCTCAATGTTTCATGATATGTTAATGAAGAGAACACCGAATTCTAGACAATTTAATAGGTCATAATCATTTTACGAGTCCCAATAAATTAAGCTCGGATGACGTAATTTTGAACATTATACTTGTATCGTCTTAATTGAAATTTTATTGCTGCTTATGTCGCAATGTATGTGTTGGGTTGTAAGATGTAACATCTTTTTTTTTTTTTGGCGGGTGGAAAATCATCGAATTACCCCTCCCGCTCTTGGGCAGAGCGAAAGGGAGTGTCAGACTTCTACTGACTAAAAACCACCCATGTTCCCTCTTAGCCCTTTATGTCGAGGCCGCGATAACTAGTGTACAACCCGCGGCCCGAGATGTAACCCCTGTTTTTAATTTCAATGTTCAGTAGAGTTAACTTTGTTATAACGAAGTAGGGGCTAGTGCGAGATCAGTACACTATTATTACACGTACATATTATTTTTTAAATTATTTCAGGGACATACTACGATACTATGATTTGCTATGTTTCATAAGGTTTGTCAAAAGACCAGTAGAGGTAAAAAAGAAGAATATGAAGTGTGTAGATAACAATTTAATTGACAGCAAAAAAAAATAATGACTTCAGATCTCTTACTTCAAAATAGCTTAATTTATGAAGTTCCTATCTGGTCACATCAACGAGACACAGAATTAGGTACCTACTTGTTACCGCTACTATTCTGTGTCCACTAGTGTGTATCAAAAGATCGCCAAACTCTTGGTACCTGGAACAAACTCAACTAATTAGGCTAAATACTTCCAGGAAAAGAAAGAATTTTATGATTATAGAAGGAAAAATACAAAGTAACACAACATAGGTTACTTAATAGGAGCTTAGGTAACTATTAAAGTACAATTCTAACCGCAAACCGCAGTGACAAATCTGCGTCATCCTCACTTTCGGCCGAATTACCTATATGCAAATGCATTTATTTTCATATGCATTCAAATCATGGCTGTTTTTGAAGGTGTTGTATATTTTGGACAAAACCGTTTATCGTGTATTTTTTTGGTATATTTACCTATTTCTAACTAGAAATATGCGTGACATGGTGTCAGAGGTCATACCTATTGCATGTAGAACGATCAATTTCAGGTCGTAATAATATTTAATTAATGATGGTAAAAATATAGTATCCGTTCTCTACTAATCACCAGATCAAAGTACAGTAAATGCTGACTTCTTTGCAACTACTCTAATGTAATCATCTTCAAAAACATTTTCGTCTCTCATTGTGATTGGACAACTTTTCTGCAAGGAATGCATCCTGTCAGTTAGTTTTCGCACTTGATCAGCTTATAAAATATTTTAATTTATAGTCTAAGGTTTAATACGTCATGTGCTTATGTTTAGTAACTATTTTTTTTGTATTCACTCATACCCCATGTTTTGTGAAATTGAGTATACCCCTAAACCTAGTTCCACTATAGGTAAAAAGATTGACGTATAAAATAAGCAGGTAACTACGACAACTGCGGTAGTGGTTCGGAAATTCTACCGACACCGAAATTTAATTGGTCATCTGCAATGATGCAATTAAGCTCTTATTTCAGGTAATTGGTATTATACGTCAGACGTCAGAAAATAATTTATTAATCCATGAATGAATTATGTTGGTTCGTCAATTTAAAGTTTTCACTCCAGTCTGTCTTTATTTTCAGTCATCATTCTGCAACTGCAACAGATTACAGAAACTTCTTTATTCATAGATTCAATATTAAAGCAGGGCTTGGACCTGGTATCCTCACGATGTTTTCCTTCACCTAAGCCTAAGTGATAAATACGAACATGATGAATCCGAAAAATGAGAGGATCATGTCGGTGTGAACTCGAGACCAATGATTAACTACTCTAAATCTGGAGCACCTAAAAGGTAGACGTTTGCATATTTATTTCTAAGCATAATGCAATAGTGTCAACAAAATTTGAAATTATCCCTCTATTATTGTGTAACCCTTCGTAAATCTGTTGACAGATGCGTCTCCAGTTATCGTCTGACCGTTCAACCCTCTGCCCTCGCCCCTACGATACGGACCCAGTTTGTTATCGACGGATTTACTTTTTTTATTGCGGGCTCTAAGTTGCCTTGCCTTATCCTTGAATTTATTGCAGACTGATGCGTATAGTTTAGGAATATATTATTTTATTATTAAGTTTTGTAGGGGGTAATTTCTAAAATGTTTATCGTTCAACGTTTCTCGTTCGGCGACGAGATAGGCGGACCACTTTGTCTTTGCGTTTAGGCTAGGTTAGGTTGTGACTGGCACAGAACCATTGAGATTAATAAAATACTGACTACATGCATACAGAGTGTAAATTAACCCTTCACACATACGTCAACCAAGCATTCTGTACATCAAACTAAGTAACCCTACGCAATTCTTTTTGACTTTTTCAAATTCAAAAATTTAATTTTACGTTCAAACTCAATGTAGCACTCTTAAAACATTGTGCTAGTCGATGCTTTGAATAGTAAAAGGGTCGAGGTATTTTAAATAAACTTAAAACCTGAAAAACTAGTATTTACAAAAACAGCTGTGCAAAATTTGGAACTTTCACCCCCAATATCTCCGTAACTAGGGGCTTCCCAGGTATGGTCTAGACTAGAACAAAACAAGTATTGCAGTGGTGGCGAGAACAAGTGCCCTTCGTTTGCGTTAAGGGTACTTTTACACCCTTTATAAACATCATCATGATCATTCTCTTGCCTTGATCCCAATTCTGTCTTCATCTTCAAAACTTCTCTATTACAGGTCATCTCCTTTCTTACCCTAATATCCTTTACACAGTCCTTCCATCGTTTCAGGCATCATATAAAAAATATTATAGGTTATTGCATAGCCAAGTAAAGGCAATGCCAATTACGTTACAGAACCCGAATTAGAACTCATCACTAGACAACTAAATATTTAAATTATAATGTGAAGCAGAATTTCTGTGAAACTGATGTATATGCTTTAGTTGTATCAACGAGATCTTCTGAAGTGACGAAACTAGAACCTGAAATTGACTGTTCAATCGAACAATCAACTTGCGTTGGTAGGACAAGCAAACTCACTTTGCGTGAAGTTTGGTTTCTGATTTGGGCTAACCCCCTTTCGAGCATTTCCTAGTTACCTACGTACTATTCGAGTCTTCGTTGTAGTGCTATTTTCCGTAATGTTTTTAGCCTCTTTAAGTCTTGCCGGATCCTTAGTAAAAACAGTGGCATTCGAGTCAGTAACAGTATTACCCTACCTTCCTTTATCTTATTGCAACTTTCAAGGCGGACTTTTCTTTTAAAGGCAATGCAGTTGAAGCATTTTAACAAAAATTGTTTACGAAGTTTTGCCGTTAAGATACCTACTTTTCCGTATTTTTGCTTCCTCTTTCTGTTGTTCTACCGTTTGTTTGTTTAATACTGTATCAAAGAATTGTCTGTACAGAAGCTTTGGTACCTTTTTTTCAAGAATTAAAAATATTTTTGAAACTAATTGTGAAAGCGTACCACAAAAATCCATTTATTTTTGTGGCGTTTCCACGAGGACATAAAAACTTGAGTGTTTTCGGCTTGAAAAGCGTTAACCGCTGTGGACTTGTGAGTAATTATGTGTGTGCGTGTTAATCATTTTCGTTCACACTTCACACGTATTTCGAACGGTCTTGTTTAATTCCTGAAATTTGTCTCCGAATCGAAACTCGTCTTTTGTGTTGGTAACTAGTGTTGAAACAGTGTACAGACGTGTCCTATTGTTCTTTTGCCTGCAATTCCATGAACCTTAATTTTTGAATATCACTAGTTATTGTTACTTTTACAGTAAGTACTCTAGACAACTTCATTGACTGGCCTGTTGGTCTAGTGGTTAGTGACCCTAACTGCTATGCCGGAGGTCGTGGGTTCGATTCCCACGCAGGACAAATGTTTGTGTGATGAGCACGATCATTTGTTCTGTGTCTGGGTGTAATTTATCTATAATATGTATGTATTTAGAAATATATAAGTATGTTTATCAGTTGTCTAGTACCCATAACACAAGCTCTGCTTAGCTTGGGACTAGATGGCGTTGTGTGATAGTTGTTGGAATATTATTATTATATTATTATTATTTATTTCAGATTTTCAGAAGTCTTATTGTAACCCACTTATCAGCGTAGAATTAAATAGGTACCTATACTCACTCAAGCATATCTCTATTATTTAATAACACTCACGACTAAGTAGTCGTGGCTCAAGCAGTTGCACTCACGACTAAGTAGTGCGCCAACCGTGTCAGTAAGTACTAACACGGTTGGCGCAGTGGCTCAAGCAGTTGACTGACGCGCTACGTGACGCGGGTTCGATCCCCGCGCGGAACAAATATTTGTATGGCCTACAGATAGTTGTTTCTGGTCTGGGTATTTGTGTATGTGAGTTTAAATGTCTGTGAACGCACCGACGATACAGGAGAAATTCCTAGAGTGGGGGGGGGGGGGGGAACCTAGCTTATGCCTGCGGTTTCGACCGCGTAGCGGCTTAATTATATTCGACGAAATCGTACTAACGGGATTTTCTTCTTTTTTATCCAGGGTAAGAGTTTTTAACCTCTTACTTGGCTTTACATGCCGTCGAGAAATATCTCTCAGGCATACTGGTTTCCTCACGATGTTTTCCATCAACAGAGCAAGTGAATATAGGAATATGAACTAAAAAAATCTAATTAGTCCGTCCGAAAAAAGAAAAATACGTGTCCAATATTTTTGGAAATCTATCTGGATTTCTAAAAAATATTGGACACGTATTTTTTCTTTTGTCATGTAAGCAAACAATGAAGACGATACAGTGCTTTGAAAACTCGTATGACGTCATATTCTAAGACATTGGTATGGAATTTTTTACCGGTCAGTGACGTCACAAACCCCCACTGAAATCTTTAACGCGTTTTATCTTCGTTAATTTTTATTGATTTGATAAAACAAAAAATACGTATCCAATATTTTTCGATAATCTAACAGACAGACTAATTAGAATCATATTTTTTGTAAATCAGTAATTATTCCTATTATATAATAGGTACGCACAAGAACACGAAAAATCAGAGGTGCGTGCTTTTTTTGTTTTTTGGGTTATGGCAAATTATAAAAATACACCCTCCCGCTCTTTGGCAGAGCGAAAGCTGTCAGACTTCTACTGACTAAAAACGACTCATGTTCCTTCTTAGTCCTTTATGTCGCCGCGTAGGCCGCGGTATCTTTTACAACATCCCGCAACCCCAGAGCGGTGCGTGCCCTGGGTTCGAACTCGGGACCTTTGACAAATTTAGGTTATAAACTATCTGTGTGCCAATTTTCATTCAAATCAGTAATTTTTGCAGTAGCAATCATCCTGACATCCTCAAATACGAAATAGGATAAAGATTAAGAAATCAAACATGGCACAAATATTGTCATAGTTTAGTCTTTTCTACTATCTTCGAGAAAGCTTTTAGTGCCACAGTTAAAAGGTCAACTATCTCATAGGAGAGAGGACCTAAGATCCGCGTCCATCAGATTCTAGATAACAATGATTGCCATCTCCTTACGATTGTGTTGCCTTTTCAAAGCTGACCTTTCCTTTATCTTACACTGTTATATCTGCTGGGATTTCAAATTCTTGCTGTACCTAACATAAAATTCATCACGCCTGTAATGCGCGATGGGTTAGGCAGAGGCGTAGCTAAGAATAAACCACATTTTGCCATCAACTAACATGAGTTTTGAAAAAGGTTTTCATCTTCATCTGCCTAGCTATTTTAACCGACTTCCGCAAGTAAAGTTATTTAAGACTTTTTTAGTTTTTTTTTTTAATTGAAGTCAGTTGTTTTCTTATCTAATTTTATTCGAGTGCCTTCCAGTCAAACTGGATGAAGGCAGCTGCCTATTCACTTTTATAACCCTGTTACTGGGTGATGTTGACTTTTGAAGGCAGCTGCCTATTCACTTTTATAACCCAGTTACTGGGTGATGTTTATTTATTTAAACTTCATGTACAAGAGTGGTACATAGGCGGACTTAATGCCACAAGGCATTCTCTACCAGTCAACCGAATTTGAACCATCATCTGCCTAGCCTTTTCGCAGTCTTTTACATGGAGCAACTGCCCATCTGACCTCCACAAGCCAGTCATTACTAGGTAATACGTTACCCTTTGGTAAGACTGGTTATCAGACTTAATACACTTTGGTAACACTGGTTGTCAAACTTTCAGATAAATAGATAGCCTGTATACTCTTGATGTTGACTTTTCAATATATTATAGTTTAAAATAGTTACGACCACGTTTTACATATTATTTAACTCAAACAAAGACAAATCCAATCTATACACATCTATATTTAAATGTTATTTGCCATAGAAATAAATCTGATGTAATTTTCGATTTATAGAACCAAAATATTGATGGTTTTCATGATAAAACGTTCCAAATACATATTTCAAAGGATATTTGTCAGTGGTGACCAAATGAGGAGTTGGCAAAATTCCAATGGAAATAAAATTCTCGCGATATAAAATATGTGCTTTACGTAACCAATATCCTGTTCAAATGGCCGGGCAACCTATAAACCTATATCAGGGCAACATAATAAAAAAACAGCGATTAAATTCCACGTTTTTTTACCCGACTACGGCTGTCCTCTATAATAATTATCAGATTATCTACTTACTACTTTTTCTTGTTTGATACTTTTAAGACCGTGGTTTTATTAGTCTGCGGTTTTTTATTCGTAGTCGGGTTTTAGTTTTTAAACTTATTTTTTTATTGAAATATTAAAGTTTTTTTTTAAATTTTTATGTCTTTTACGGGATTTCTTTCATATTTATCCACTATTATGAGCTCCTAATAAGTTAAGTTATAAACTGTGATAGCTTAAAACAGAATTATTATTTTTCAATCTAAAAATCATGAGGGCTAAAACCCGTCAATGACTGCTAAAAATAAAGATCACTCGCTTTCTTTCGATTAAATTGAATATTTAAGGAAGTCTGGTGTTACTGGTGTAAAAGCTACCACCATTATTTATCTTGCTACCCAGCCTAATTAATTCACAAGATAAAAAAAAATTGGTCGTCTACCCATATACAGATGCCCGTAAATAAGTGGTTAGAACCCTATAGTACAAAAGGATTATTTCCTGATACTTATCTCCAGTAGATTGCCTCGTTGGTTCAGTATTCACAAAGCGCTTCCTATAGCCTACAATCCGGGTTTGTAACCGATTCATGACATTGGGTTTATTCTTTTTTGCTGTTACATGATACTGAAACATAGCTGCCGAAATGTTGGTGTACATTCTTCTACTTATCGTGTGGAGGAGGAGTGTCCGACTTCTAACTGTTTGAAAAATATACCCATCTTCCTTCTTAGCCCTTGTGCCGAGGCCGCGACCCTAAAGTCAGAGTTTCTAAATCGCCACAAGGCCCTCCAACTTTTTTTTTTTTTACTTAACTAAGCCCACAGGAATTTCTCCTGTATCGTGGGTGCGTTCACAATCATTTAAACTTACATACACAAATACCCAGACCCGAAACAACTATATGTAGGTCATACAAATATTTGTTCCGTGCGGGGATCGAAACCTCGACATGCAGCGCAGCAGTCCAGTCGCTCAGCCACTGCACCAACCGTGCCGTCAACACAGCTTGACGACCGCCATTTCGGTCGGGACCACCGGCCGAAATGCCATCCGAAGCACGGAATCATCTTTTTATCAGACAATCAGGTGATTCAAGCCTGCAATGTCCTAGCCAAATTGGAAACCACTTTGAAAAAGTAAGCTAAAGTATCCCTTGAAAATCGAACCCACGCGGCCACGATACCAGGTCACAAGGCAAGCGCCTGAACCACTCGACCGCGGACGCAGTTTTTTTAGTATTAGGTACACCTCTATCTGCCTCTTCGGGGTTTACAAGCGGGCTTTATGTTATCTACAGTTTGTGGTTAAACGGCTTACAGAAAAACCAACTACATAACATCACGCCTGTGATCCCGAAAGGTTAGGCAGAGGTATACCAAACAGTGGAGAGAGTAGTGGTGGCCCGGTGATGGCGGCCCCAAATTACGAACAGTAGGTCGAGAGTTCGCACATTACTATAGGTAATTTATTTCATCACCGCTGTTCTCAAAGCGGTAAAGGAAAACATCCTGAGGAAACCGGCATGTCTTTGAACCCAAAAATTCGAAGACATGTGACATTTACCAATCCGCACTGGGCCTGCGTGGTAGATTATAGCCCATTCCCTCTCAAAAGAGAGGAGGCCTGTGTTCTAGCAGTGGAAACATTAAAAGGCTGTTGATGATGATGATGATGATACCAAATAGTACACCCACATTTCAACAGCTATTATTATATTTCAATGTAACAAAGCGCATCAATCCGGCACAGATTAAGGCCCAGTATCCACCAAAGCGGAGACGAGCAGAGCGGAGAGGAGATGTGCCAAATTCGACCAATCACAGGAAGGGTGAAAGACCAGATGTAAATTTTAACGAATGTGATTGGCTGATTTCCGATTCCGATTTTTTGACATCTCCTCTACGCTCTGCCCGTCTGTGCTTTGGTGGATACCGGGTCTCAGACTCCGTGGCCGCTGTTTAGAAATTCCAAATGGAAAATCCAAATAACACTTGGCTCGTCCAAGTCCAACGAGGCAGCCTGCAATCGAACCAAAACAACAAAACCAGTTTCACAATTCAGTAGAAATTCAGCTAATTTGATTCTCAAGCTCAATACAGTAAAGCATTGTAATGCTCAAAGAGCTCAGTTTCATACACAAAGTGAGGTAAGTACTTAAGTAGTCGTTCACTAACATTATCTTATACCAACAAAGTGTTCTTTGAGACGAAGCAGCTGACTGCAGTTAATGCTTCAGACGCTCATAGAGATGCTACTGTTATTAATTATTGCATGAAATGTGATGTTATGCTGTTCTTGGAAGGCTTTTTCTGTAACCACCTACTTCTATAAGTTATCGCTTTAGTTGTTTTACGTTTTGTTTCAATGAGCTTCAAGGAAAATCTCTTTAAATAAGCAAGTTTTTAATGTTTTTTATAGTATTGCAAGGACTTTTAAATAAATTCGTATTTAAGCTTATCGATAATTTATGTCATTTTAATCCATTTTTAGGGTTCCGTAGCCAAATGGCAAAAAACGGAACCCTTATAGATTCGTCATGTCTGTCTGTCTGTCTGTCTGTCTGTCTGTCCGTCTGTCCGTCTGTCCGTCCGTATGTCACAGCCATTTTATTCCGAGGCTATAAGGATTACACAGTTGAAATTTGGCAGGTAGATGTATTCTGTAAACCGCTTTTTGATTTTTATATAAAAATAAAAAAATATAAGATTAAGAGGGGGCTCTCCATACATGGAATTGAAACTAAAAAAACTTTTTTTTTCATCAAACCTACACATGAGGAGTATCTATGGATAGGTCTTCAAAAATGACATTGAGGTTCTTAAAATCATTTTTTCTCAAAGTCAATCGTTTCAAAGATAGACACATCCAAAGTGGTAAAATGTGTGTGTCCCCCCCCTCTAACTTTTAAAGTAAGAGAGTGACAATTCAAAAAAAAATATATAATGTAGATCTCAACAAAAACTACCAACCAAAATTGGTTTGAACGAGATCTAGTAAGTATTTTTTTAATACGTCATAAATCTTAAATCGCAATTTACCGTTCATTCAATCAACTCAATTATAAAAATAATTAAAAAACATTTAAATACGCTGCTAATATAACATCGTCAAAGTTACAACGAACTACAATATTTTTTATATTATGTTACTTGCTGCTACGGAACCCTTCATGGGCGAGTCTGACTCGCACTTGGCCGGTTTTTGAGTGTTCATTTCATTAACGCTGATGAAATGTCATTTTTTCTCGAGCTCCCGTCAAACTGAGACTAATTGTCGAAAAATGTGTCGATGATGATCAACAAGATGATTACTTGAGTAGGTACAAGACCTACTCAAGTAATCATCTTGACTAATTACAAAAACAAATTTTTAATCTGCAGTTTAGAAATATCTTGTTGATGAATTTTTAAAAGTTAGAATTCTTAAGAAAGCTTTGCTTACATACACAGTTTGTACTTCGTTCAAATTCTAAATAATTTTAACAGTACAGAAATGTTATTTTAACTTTGGGTGTATTACTTATTTTAAGAACTAAATTTAATATTATCAATAAACAAATAATATGAAGTCTAAGAATAGGTTTAAGAAGAAAATAACAGCTATATTCAAAGAATCATTTATCTAATAATCCTTTAATACAATATGTATTGGATCGCAAAAGAGACAGTAAACAGAGAAAACACAATATTATGTAAATAATATTGACAACATTATAATATTTATTGGCTTCTCATTTCTATGTAAATTGACGTGGAACCCGATATTATTATGAGGAGAGAGTTTTTAAACACATGGTAGGCAATAACATGGTTGGTAATAAAATACTGTTTAACAATATTGGAACAATCAGGCACGCCCCATGCAACACGCTCCACATCGGCTATAAAGGGATAAAAATTCCGATCAACACGACCGACATGCTTAAAATGCTAGGCTGGGTGTAAGGTTATTAATAATAATCATTTAATTCAAGAATCAAAACTCATATGTGCTTCCGACCACCGTAGACGCGGGCGTGTGGACGGTGAGTAATGGGCTAGCTCGCCGTCCGTCCGTCTTATGACGACGACAGGCGTGTTCCACGCGCGCTTCAAAGAGATTTCAAGGCAAGAGCCGACGCCCGTCGGAGCTGCGGGATGTTGTAAGAGATACCGCAGCCCCGACATAAAGGGCTAAGAAGGAACATGGGTGGTTTTTAGTCAGTAGAAGTCCGACACTCCCTTTCGCTCTGCCCAAGAATGGGAGGGATATTTGTTGATTCCCCTCTCCCCCCCAAAATATGTATAGCATTGACAAGAAGATCAAAAGTGGTTTAGAAAACTGTTGGAGACAGCATGTAACGCAAGGCAACAAGTGGTTAACACTGCAGAAGACCGCATAACTTGGAGATGCGTTTTAATAGGTCGCTAGCCTGAACATGTTAATGAAAGAAGTGGGAGAGGATGGCCAAAAAAAAGATGGATGGATTATGTGACTGATAGAAAAGAGAATCATTCATCATCATCAATCATCAGATCATTTGGAGGGAGATAGACAAAAACCAAGACAAGTAGAATGAGACAACGGCAGGAAAATGATGACGATCCGCGTTGAGGAAATGACGAAGTAGAAGATAAAGACTGAAATTCCATTGACAGTCAAGTCTATCATGAGCACCCAATAGCAAATACTATCCACTGCAAGATATTGTGCCACTAAGTTTTGCCTTCGGCCACTTTCATCGTTCGTACAAGTATCAGTGGTCGATCGATAAATAGATAACCACATGATATTGAATAATTTGACTGAACTTGATCCCTCACTTGAGAGAGTACAAATAAGGCCCTAAACTTGCGATAGACGGCATCCCAGAACTTGGTATTAGTTTTAGGTCTACGTTTACTGAACAATCCTCATGTTATTATGACTCAGTTCAATACACAAAGGGATATTGGAATATTATCAAATATGAAGATTTCTTACTATGTAAATATTCGTAACTCCTTTGTCTTAATTTTCAAGTTAGTGGAGGTAGCTTAGGTCTAACTAGAAGAAAACTAACGAGTCTCTTGCCGGTTCTGCTTCGTGTGAAACGACTCAACCGAATCGTGCACCTTTTGTCGATGTTTTGTAAGTGCCCATGTACGCCTATGTGTAATAAAAAATATTGATTTGGCTTTGAAAATCTATACTTAATTTACAGGACTTATAGTAGTTCATAAACTCTGTAAAATAATAGTGTGGTCAAAACATCAATCGGACCAGATTCCGGAATTTGAAAGATACATGTGTCACTGTCTGGAAACTAGAGTCCGGAACTCACCTTTATGATCGGAAGTCAGTAGTTATTAATAGGAGCCTAATAGGTAGGTGTGTGCTTGATTGATGGCAATAGGCTCGCCCCAGATTACATAAGTGTCGAAATGTGGGTGTAGTGTTAGGCGCACCTCTTCCTAACCCTTCGGGTTCTGCAGGCGTGAAAATGTAACGTTATCTTAGCACAATGAAAAAGTCAGTTATCCCACAAAAAACCATCTCCTCATAACAACACACTCTCATACCCACTTAGTCAACGTAACAACATACACATACGTGGCGAAAAATATATCAACCGTTCCACGCGTTGTAAATCCGGGCCAAATGAAAAGTGTCGCATTTTATATTTCCAGCGGAAAGCCGTGCAATAAAGTATGTTAGCGATTTGAGTAGAATATGCATTTAGTGGGCCGACAGCCATAAATTCAGGGGCAGCGAATGAACGAGCATCCGCTGCCGCAACATTTCGCGGGCCTTTGTTACTGGGTCGCGAGTTCCCGAGATATGAACTGGGGAAATAAACGAAAGGCTTGGAAAAACTTGTTTTTTGGAGAGTCGTAATTTTAGCACAGTATCCTGTTATGTTGGTAATGTTTCGACCAAGCACCGGGCCTGAATGATGGATGGCCCACTCGTTTTCACAGAGAGAGAGAAAGCCTGTACCAGCAGTGGGAATAAGTATTATGTGCTGATTTGAGTAGAATACGCATTTAGTGGGCCGACAGCCATAATTTAAGAACAGCGAATGGACGAGCATCCGTTGCCGCAACATTTCGCGGGCCTTTGATACTGGGTTGCGAGTTCCCGAGATTTGACTAAGGAAGTGTTTTTGGTAGTCTAAAACCTTAGGATTGTGAATGACCATTACCCAATTATTCTTAGAATTCAATCCGCAATTGTATAATAATAGGATGCTAGTCCAGCAAGTTAGCTTTTTCGACTAAGTAAACATCTACCTATTAGTAAAATAAGCGGAGAAAAAACAAGTAAAGTAAAAAAGAAAAAGTGAAGGTACGCGAAATAAGCTTCCAAATGGCAGACGAAGAATCTAAAAAACTTCTCAACTTTCGCGGCAGAGCTTAAAAATATAAATAGGTTATTTGCAGCAGTATTAAAAACTTTTCAATACTTATATTGAAAGTTACCCGCTGACAACGCAACAAAGTCCTTTCTATTTATTTGTGTTTATAAGGTGATTAGAATTTTATTTTACCTCGCAGTTTTAATAAAGAATCTTACACAATTGACAATAAATCAAAATGTTTCGGGAAACAACTTCCAGAATTAAACTTTAAGAATTATTAAACTGACACAGGAGACCAACATTTAATGTTTTGTCTTATGGGTCTTGGTTTAAAATTATTTATTTACTGGTGCATTATAGGGATGTGGTAAGTAATTTTATTGTTTCAGGGTGAAAATAAATAGCGCTATATGTAATTCTTGAAAAGCTGGTTCCCTGTCCACTATAATAATGTTACTTATCATTAAGTTATTTACTAAAATTAATTGAAGGTGTATTTTCTTGTTTTCTTCTTTTAAGACCAGAGTTTTATTAGTCTGCGATTTATTTGCGTAGTCGGGTTTCAGTTTTTTAAACTCATCCTCATCCGCCAGACCTTTCATTTGATACCAAACATGTTATGATTATCTCAATTTAATTTTTTTCGATGTTAGAATCTGACATTTAATTTCCGTTATATTATTTTTTATAAAATGTATATAATCTATGTCACCCGGGATATTCTTACCAATCTATTGACACCTCATTAATTGAAATCCGTTCAGTAGATTAGGCGCTATGGTGAAACATAGACTGCCAAAATCTAACCCTTCCTTTTTGCTTCGCCGTAGTATAAATATAAAAAAATTAAGAGATTTTACTCAAAATATTTGTCAATTCACAGCTTATCGATCTCCAAATTGAGGAAATCTGTGAACACCGTTAAAGACCTACGATAGAAGAGTAGTACCTAATACAAACAAACACCTGTATCTTCAGACTTACTTTCGTCCCTTACTTATGTTATAACAGTTTCAACTTCCGCAGTTCCACCGTCATATAAAGGTTGGTCACTCTCTTAACGACATCTTGTTTGTACTGTAATTACCTGATCTTCGTAACGACCCTCAGGTCTTATTATTTCCTACGTATTACGTAATTATCCTAAATTGCTGACTCCAAATTGCAACGGTCACACGATGATACAATCCGTCTTGAAATAATCATTTAAAAGTCTTTTTTGTTTAGGTATTGAGAACTAGCCAATTTTATCAATAGACATGTCTCATAGTTATTGCAGTTATTAATCAACAGAGTAAAGCACATTACAACGGGTTGATTGCGTGTCCAGCTCTTAAATACGTAAAGTTTATTTTTAGACAATGAAAATGAAATTACAGAGCGAACTCATGTGGAGATCCGATGAAAGAACGTTTAGCTGGGAACACGCTGACCTCTCGTAAAATTTATAGGATATTTAAACTCCTCGAGAACTATAACACTATGACGTAATAATATTACACGGTCCTAGGTACCCAGCACTGAACTATGGTATCAACGTCAGATATTTACGAACGCTGGTAGCTCGTGCAATCACATTGACCTAGATCTTATGATCCAACATTAGTAGACCAGCCACATGGTGTGAGTTTAAACGTACATTATAAAACAAAATTAAAAAAGTTCGGAAACAGCTGTACTAACATATCAATGGAGAATTCCGATTGCATGTTTTACTGTGAACATTTTACAACTGGAGCTATTAGCGATATTCGTTGAGCTGAAAATGATGTTCGACATACGTAGCACGAAATAGATATTGTTCATCGAGATAATATTGGACATCGGTACGTGTTATGAATGAGCGCTAAGTAAATATCGTGCAATGCTGATGCAGTTCGTGCTTTAGTTACATAATTGTCTCAGTAAACAAGGAACAACTAATTAGTTTGAGTAGCTTTAGCTAATTAACTTCCACATAAAGAACAACATTAGGAGGGTAAACCCTTAAATAAAAAGCAAAAGACACGCAATTCGGATGACCAAGAATATGAAGTAAGAATTTGTTTCAGAACTATTTCTCCCCCATTGACCTTCATTGCCACTGAATATATCAACGAGAGACAAAAAAAAGCCAAAACAGAATGATAATGAATCCACGAACCTCAGGTGTCGGAGCATGTTAACATATAGTTTCAAGTAGTACCCTTGCAATATTGTGTATCATGTATAAACATGGTATTGTATCGAGGGAATAATAAAGTGGGATCGAATAAGGCGCCTCGTATAAATCAAGGTCCCGAGGCTACCTCGCCGCAACCTCCTCTGTCCTCACGGTGTTAGATGGAGGTGTATATTAAGTTGCTGAGATTAAACTGGATAGGATAGTGAAATATTGAACAGATACTGTTTAGAAAATCTTTCTTGTGACGGAAAATTAATTCAAGAAATCTGAAGAATTAAGGATACAATTAGTAGAGACAAAAGATGTAAACGAAGTCTTGCAATGCTTAAAAGAAGTTTTTATGAATTACAACGTAGAATTCTTCAGTACATACAACTTTAATACAAAAACAAAGTACCAACATATACAGTGGTTGCCGGCTTTATAATAAGCAATCCCATCTGGATGTCAGATGGCAGTCGTTCCGTGTTAAATATAATTTTGAGTCTTAACCGCAAGAAGACACTGATTTGAATCACTTGCTCATGTGAAGAAAAGTTGAAAAGTAAAAAAATGCTACACATTTGCTGCAATTCTATCTAAGATAGTAACTAAAAGTATTTTTAATTAATATAAAATGATTTTAAATGAAAGGGTATCTTCTCTTCGGAACAATAAACACGAATGAAAAGTTGTACACTGTCACAATGAGAGTATCGAATGTAGGTCAAAGGTAGCAATCTAATTACCAATATCTTCCACTTTCCATTAGGCTCGTCATCGCGTGTTTTCGTCAGTCACATTGTTGACTCTTACGCTTTCAAAACATCCAGCCAACGCTTCCCAGGCCTCCCACGAGTTTCAATTCCACCTTATACATAATTTTGTGTAAACCCAAATGACTCACCTAATAATTTATTAAACGGCTCTCAAGCTTTGCGGGACCTTGGATTTGTTCGAATCGTAAAATTAACGCTGAAATACGAAATGTTTCTCTAATAACACTAAATATAAACACGTTGCCACACTTCAGAAGAGGGATAAACCCACTCCCTTAATAGCAGACCCTTCAGGAATCACTAGGTGAGCCGTTCGAACTAATAAAATACGGAATTCTTGGACACTCCTAATTCTGACGCGGGAACAACGAAAATAAATGTTATCGTAAAGACTTAAAGTTCAAATTGGATAGCGTGCTAGGTGTTTGGGTGCTTTCTGTTGTGGTCCAAGGGTAAGGGTCAATTTAATTAATTACAGAAACCACGACATGCGCCCTATTAAACCTTTGTTACGCGGTGCTATTATTTTACGTTCTACGATTGTTGTTGGTATTTAATGTTATTATTTTTTCTTCTTTTGTAATTGTAGCTGGATCGTTATGTACGGCTATTTTTGTAGTTACATTATTATCATTATGGAGTACTTCATCATTATCATGATGTACAATACTAAGTGCTTAAGTATTTATCTGATTGATTATTTTTTAGTGATTAAAGTTAAGCCCTGTACTTTTCTCCAATTTTTTGGAATATTTTTAGATTTACAATTCATGTAAATTGAGCCTCATAACTAATTAACAAAATGTTCATCAAAAAGTTTTGAACAAGCTATTAAACGTGGCTAATTTTGCCGTTAGCTCAGACTGTAATTTACATTTTTACCGACCTTAATCTTAATTAATCCTTACCACTATTAAAAATTCGAAAATGAGTTTGTTCAGTCCACTTTCACGGGTCGCCTGTTAAAACGATCTCCATAAAGTTTTGCATAGATATAGCCTGCTAACATGTTGATGATGCACTTTAGTTTTTTGCTTAGGGTAGGATTGTTTCTTTCTGCCTATTTGAGTGCTTATTATAAAATGTAGTGATATTGATGACTGTGTCCTTCTTGTTGATAATTGTGATCACAATTTGTGATTGCCAACTTAGTGTAGGTATATACGCCAGCACATCAAGTCTAGCAAAAGTTCTCAAATTTTCCCAATCAACTTTGAACCATTAGCGATTAAGCCTAAAATCTATTGAAGATAGTAAGTTTAATGGGCTGTCGTCTGTACATCGTCTTTGCTGTATGTGAAATAAACAGCGTCCTGCCCTATTCCACAAAAATCAATTACTCTGGCATCCACAACTATGGTCTAAAGTGGGTAGCCAAACATTTTTAAAGCAAAAACTTACATCAGCGTCTACGCAATAAACTGATAAACATTATATAATTTTAACGATAAATATAACCTTCGGTTATCCAAATGCAGGATGAGTCAGACCGCTACGCGCTGGTCTATTATAAGACCAGTCTTTGTACCTACTCTTGGTCTGACGGTAATCTATTTGCGTCAATAAAGTCCTATGTGTCGATTATCGATTAAAGACCTAATTTTAAATGGGGAAGTCGTAAATTAAGTTACAATCCGAAACGCCAACGGCAAAAGTGCGGTCATAATAATTAGAAAGTGTGTCTTACACATACCATTTAACTGAAAAACTTCTAAATGGGACCATATCGAAAATTATGATTATGACTACAACATTCTGATACACAAAAAACGGTATTAAGTACGAGACACTTGAGAACTTATGAAAGAAGCTAGAATTCTTATGTACTTACTTACAATACATGATACAATTGCATTTGAAAGTGATGCTGCGTGCCATCAATCAATTAAACTATTTAATACAACTACCCGTAGCATTAAAGTAAGTATAAGTGATTGACGTCCTGATTATTATAAAAAGAGCAATGGACGTGTGGTGGTATTACAGATAAAGTTGACTTTTTTTTTTTTACCTTTGCGTATAAAAAAAAACGATCCGCCTGAAAGTGGAAGAACAGTCGAGTTACGTAATGAAAAAAGTATCGTTAATGGTGGTAGGTTTGCACTGGACAGCTCCATTCCAACGTCAGCCACACTCATGACGTCATACTGAACCTTTTAACTCAAATAAAAATAAAAACTGTTTTAAACAGTTTATCCTCAGTTTTATAAAATCACCTAAACATTCACAAACAAACAAATCAAAAAGAAACACTTGGATTATCCTAATAAAGTGGGCGTTTTCCTAGAAACACTTATTTTTTGAGATGGTAGGAAGCCGGTTGAGAGACGTTACTTTCGTATTTGAGACACACTTTGGACACCATTTAATCATAACAACATACAAGACATTCTTAGAAAAATACATTTTTCTTCTGTCATTTATATGGCAGTCTAACTGGAAGCTTTATCAGGTCTTTTCTAAAGACTAAGTTCTTATCAGTGCCTGCTATAACTGACGGGGCCGAAAAGTGTACACGCACGGTAGGGTTGGTCCACAAATTGAATGTCGCTTAGCGAGCTACTGAGCGAGCTGTGCTTCGACTCTCTCTAAGGGGTCTGAGGGATAGTATCTGGAACGAGGTAATCCTACACAGCACTATCTTTGAGTTGTCGACATAGCTCATAGAATAAGTAAGCTGAAGTGGCACTGGGCCAGCCAAATTGGACGTAGACGTGTTCTTGAGTAGAGACCGCAATTCCGCAATCCTAAGGTCAGACGCCCTCAGGCTTTGTGGAGCGACGATCTTCGCAGGATGACTGATAGCAACTGCGTGAGAGTTGCTGGCATGGGGTTGAGTGGAATGCGATTAAAGAGACCTATGTCCAGCAGTGGACTGTTGAAGGATGATGATAACCGGGTGTAGTAGCCTACCTATTCCTAGTACCTATTTTGCACAAAACTCCACTAGTCGGTAACCGGGTAACATGATATCATTACGTATCAACATGACTAAAACACATGCAGAGGCTTCCTGTGCCAAGTTTTCCTTTTAAATTTTAGAGAAATTAAAGCTATTTATATTTATTTTATATCAAACCTCGTTTAGGTTCGGAAAAATAGTAGTCAGGCGGATTTACCTGCATGTTTATAATATTAAGTATGGATTACCCCAGGCTATTAATTTCATCTCAAAGAGTAGACGGGAGGAATTCCAAAGCCAGCCGTATCAACATGCCTCCCCGTAATTTCCGAAATGCTAGATGTATGATACTCGTAGCTGACGTGCGGTTGGCAGGGCTATTCACGCGTCACTCACGCTTCCGACAGATATTGAGCCTTGTTCTCAATATCTGTCCTCTGTTCCTTATGTAGTTATAGGTATTGTGGAGATGTGGAAGTCTTTCTAGGGTTTTAGATTTATTTCATTTTGTGACAGCGAAAAAAAAAATTGTCTTTTAAACTAACCCCAAAAACTCTCTAGAAAGAAATCTGTTATTTAACTTGAAATAAATTGTTATTGTTAAGAGAGCAGTGGTGGCCTAGTGGTTGCGGCCCTGACTTATAAACAGTTGGTCGCGGGTTCGAACCCAGACAGGCGCATTACTTTACGTATTTTATTTCATCACTACTGTTCTCAAAACGGTAAAGGGAAACATCGTGAGGAAACCGGCATATCTTAGAACCAAAAATTCGAAGATATGTGACGTCTACCAATCTGCACTGGGCCTGCGTGGTGGATTATAGCCCATCCTTCTCCTAGAGAGGAGGCCTGAGTCCCTGCAGTGGGAACAATATAAGGCTGATGATGATGAAATTGTTAAATCTCAAGGATAAGGCTAACACAGGACCGTAGAGATTGGTACAAGAAAAGAGAGGCTTTTATCCAGCAATGGCTGAATTCAGGCTGTGATGAACTCAAAAGTTCATGACATTCTGACTGCTTTAACCAATGTTAAATGTCCACACAGTTGAGTTAAGTCATCACAAGTTCAGGCAACAGTGTGTTCAGACATTAGTGCCTTTCCGTCGGAAATCGCAGACGTAAGTAACAGGAACAAAATGCATTTGAATGCCGAAATCAACATTCGATGACCGGCTTGCTGTTGGCAGTTCCATTTACTCTGCAGTCAGTCACAGCTCTGACACACTAATATTGGAGACAGCTGAAGGCCCAACTGGGTAACATGTTGAATAGCGCAAAACAGAATTTAAACTAATAATGATCTTTCCTTAGATCCACTAGGTATCAACTTGAGGTCTTAGCACGTTTTACTAAAAAATATCTAAATTCAAACAATTTTACAGGAAGCAACTGTCGGTCTAATTAAACGTTTAAAACACTACATTTATCTTCATAACGTTCCTAGTACACACATTAAAATTATCATAGTTACCATGTCATTTATTATAGCACAGATGGATGCTCTTGCCCATCAAATCGATAACCTTTAGTAACCCCTTACATCACCGACAGGAATGTAGATGAAAGCTACTTCATCGTAGGTAGGTAAGAACTCTTCAATAACTGGATCATCATTTTATGAGTACTTCCTTGTTCAAAAGTACCGAATACGCCTTCAAACAATTGAGTGATTAAAAATGTTTATTGGTTAATCGTTGAAGTCATATCAGTACTATCTATCAATCTACTACTCATTCTACGAGGTATACACGGTGAACAATCCGCACTGGGCCCGCGTGGTAGGAGGCCTGTGTCCCTGCAGTGGGAACATTAATAGGCTGTTGATGATGATGATGATGACACGGTGACACCAAAAGTAAAAAAAATCGATATAAATACATAAAAAAACAAAAGTTTAAATTCATTAATAAAATGAAAACGAAAAAAACATGTGTTGCACTTTTTTTTTTTTTGGCGGGTGGAAAATCATCGAATAACCCCTCCCGCTCTTGGGTAGAGCGAAAGGGAGTGTCAGACTTCTACTGACTACAAACCACCCATGTTCCATCTTAGCCCACTGTGTCGAGGCCGCGATAACTAGTGTACAACCCGCGGCCATGTGTTTCACTTTCATTTATCTTTTTCATATCACCCGGTTGTAACTGGTTGTTGAGGACACGTCATCTAGACAATCGCTCCATGTAAGTAAAATAGTGATATTCATCATTCATTCGATAAGACTGTAGGACGACCCCGAGGACGTTGGGAAAAGGTAAGGTAGATGATGATGATGATGATGAGTCGGGTAGGCTAGGGGCAAATAAAAGTGCTGCCTTCAAGGGTTGAGAATTCCGCGGGTTGTTCAGAAGTTACCGCGGCGTCGACATATAGGGCTAAGAAGGAATATAGGTGGTTTTAGTCAGTAGAAGTCTGAGACTACCTCTCGCTCTGCCCAAGAGCGGGAGGGGGTTATTTGATGATTTTCCAACCAACCAAAAAAAAAAAACAAAGCGTTCAGACTACCATTTCTTTTACAAAATGAAATCGATGTGTATACACAAACTCTCATATTATTTAACACCCAGCTTTCATAATCCATAACACGACAAACCACACCAGGACAGCTGACGAGCTTAGTATCAATCACAATTTAATTCTGAAGAGTATCCACCATCCACCACCCACCGCTACCAGGATAGTGTCACATAAGGGTGCCTCCATTAATTGCGTGAGGATTCTTTGGCGGTTTTGTTTAACACCCTCACCTCCCGCCATAGTAATATGTTGAGCATGTTTACTTAATTTAACTCAGTTTTCAGGAAATTTTACACTGTTTCTTGCAGGGTAAAAATTTCGTGATATGTACCAACGCCCTCGTGAGATTAGGTGAGATTTGTCTCGACGTAATTAAAGGACGCCCCCTAACATGTTCCACATTTCCACGTTTGTCAAACCGGTCGCTGTTCGCTTGCAGGACATGCGGTTTCAGTTAGATCCCGCTGGAAACAGTGCGGTTGCAGTCATATTTGTGGTTATCTGTGTTAGTGCTGCGTTGCGTGTGTTACGGGAATTTGAGCTTTAAAGGAATTTATTGAATGTTTATTTGTTGTGTTTGTTACGTAAATTGAAATGATGCCTATTTAACCTGCAATATTGGTGGATTGTGGTGTAATGTTGTTAAAAGATGGATGGATTGTGTGAGCAAGCGAATGCAACTTTGAAATATTATATATGACCTATTTTATGATAATTTGGGTTTCAAAATATCAGTTTCGTTTCATAACATGGAAAGGAAATCAAAAAATTAGTCGAAATTTGCTTCTAAAAGTTGGTAAGTGTACACAAATTGTTGTGGCTCACTGTACAAGAGAATTGGTGACCAAGCGGACTTCCTGAATAAAACAAAGTCTTAATTTTTGTATTTTCTAGTCTTTTTAAACATCAAAAAATCTTATCTTCATTCTTCTTTGCGTCTACAACCTAAAGTCATAGCAGCCCCCAGAAAATTCAATTACTATCCACCTTAGATCTTTAGTAGGTATACCACATGACGAGACGCTACGTTTGCCCCCAATAAATATACCAGTAGCAGCGTCAGTACTCAGATATTACACAATTTGTTAAGAGTAAATTGAAAAATGATTCATACACGAACATTCGACCTTCATAGTCCATGGAGTGCATCATGGTCTGAAAATATCCAGCTGTTACCCACTGACCTCGCTTAGAACAAAATAACTTTTAGTTTACGACACTGCTCTTTACCTAGTTACAGTTTAATATTGTACTGGGAATTTCGGATCTAGTGATTGGTATTTTAGTTCCATTGGAACTTGGTGATACACTATAGGTCGGAAATGGACTGCCGTTTTTAAACGGTTTTTTTTCAAGCTAAAACATTCACATAATTATAAAAAAATAAAATAAAATTTTAAAATGAGATTAAATACAAAAGATCTTGTTCATGGATATATGGAACCCCGTACCAAACTGTGTCAACATCAGACTTTGTTTTTTATTGTCTACATTTTATCATATTAACTCCTACAACTTTTGTAAACTAAATCCGAGTTTAAAGTCATTTTATAAAATTGTAAATAACCTCAAAACCAGGCAAGTAGGTATTCAAATCAAAATCAAAATATTTTTATTTCACATAGGCCTACATGGGCACTTATAAAACGTCGGTAAAAAGGGGCACGGTTCGGTGCATTGGTCGATTCCTAAGGAGAAGAACCGGCAAGAAACTCCAAAGGTTACTCTTTTAATCTTTTAAAGTCGTTTGGGTCAACAATAAGGTATAATACACACATGAAGACTATGCAGATTAATGTCTGAGATGGTCTTTTGAAGAAAGCACCACACCAGTCCAGTCAGTGCAAGCATTTGTCAGTTATTGTGGAGCTCGACTTATAACTCAAAGATCTCAACGTCACGACGAACAATACCAAAGAAAGGACATTTGGGTGGGTCACTTATAGTACTCAAACTGCCAGACAATCGTTACAATTTAAGAAAGACCTACATGGTCCTCACATTCACAATATCATTTTTTTTAATATTTATCATATATTGTAGGGAAATCTTTACGATGCGAAGTCAGTCGAACTGTCAAAATCAACTGACTGATCTAACAGAACGACATTTGAACTGGTTGTCTGAACGCCATTATAATACAAAATTCATACTTTTATACTTTAAATTAAATTCCTTCTTCATTAATCAAATCCCAACCGCATAATGTCGTAAAAAAATATGAAAATAATTTTGATCTTGAAACTTGAGAATTCTTGGTACGAGATTCGGTCATTGTCTTTTAAAGTCTGCCTCGTGTGTCTTAGTGATTGCAACCGCAACTCTTTTTCAGGGTGCGACTCCCAGGTTGTTGAGCTAGATGTATTAAAAGATTCATATCATCTTAACCAACCTTTAAGTTCCCACTGCTAGGACATGAGCCCCCACCATATGAAAGGAGATGGGCTATAATCCAGCATGCGGACCCAGTGCGGAGTGGTAGTTATTAGATGTCTTCGAATTTTTAGTTCTAGTTGCCGGTATTTTTCACAATTTTTTCCTTACATTACACAAAATAATGCGCCTTCCTGTGTTCGAACCCACGACTTGCTGCTCGTAAGTTGGGGTGTCCACCACTGGGTCACCGCTACCCTCTTAGGAGATAAAAGATAAACAAGGCTAAATTAAAAAGACGTTTTTTAAAGACAAGTTTTTCGTATTCTTCTCAGCAAACCCTTACAATCATGGGAATGCATAAAAAATAACTAGTCCGCCATTTTTCGGAGTTCGCCATATTGGATTTAGAATGACATCACTCATCTAACAATGCATTTTCATTCAAACTAAACGTTGCCCAAACCATGGTCATCGACGTTGGAAACCTGGCACTAAAATTAACTTATATTTTCGTAATTTCAATAGTTATAAAGATGCCTAAAACACTCGGATGTAGAGAAAACGGGTGTAAACTTTTACATTAGTAATCACGTATGTCTTCATCATCATCAGCCTATAACGATCCCACTGCAGGGGCTCAGACCTTCTCTCAAGGCGAGCTATAATCCACCACACGGGCTCAGTGCGGGTTGGTAGATGGTACACTATCGCATTAGGGTATACCCTGTAAAGATAGTCGTAAGATGGAATATCTTCGAATTTTTGGGTTCTAAGACATGCCGGTTTCCTCACGATGTTTTCCTTCACCGTTTTGAGAGCAGCGGTGATGAAATAAATTACACAAAGTTATGTGCCTGCCTTAGTTCGAATCCACGACTTACTGTTCGTTAGTCGGGCAATGGGCCACAGTTACTCTCCGCAGAAGTCGTTCATTCTAATAATATATTTTAAATTAAAACAAATTCCTTATATAGAGAAATTATTGTCCATATCAACAATGCTATGGACAATTTAATAAACCTCATCTCGCATTTCCAACCACCATTGGTGCGTTCTACCAAATACATTAATTAATTATGATGGCTACATCAAAATATTGGATGTTTCATTAAACTGATTTAATTAAACCGATAATTCTATTCGACACTACAGAGCACCCTAAATAGGTTAATCGATTTTCGTTCAAATCGAGTTCCGTTCAACAGCATCTGTGGACTAAGTATAGATTATTTTATGAACTTCTTTATGGGGTATTTAAAAGATCCCGAAGACTGTTCATAAAACTAAATTTATACCACCCAACTTGTTAGAAGTGATTAAGTAACGTAACCGTTGATAGATGTGTCTTATTTCCCTCTTCCAATATCGGAAACCCGCAACTGCGGCCACTGAACCGAACAACGTAATTACTCACTTTCAAACTACTAAACTGCGTCCAGTAATTAGTTATGTCAGTCAACATGTCTACTACCGTATTATTAAGTCAAACCGTAGCAAATAATCTTGTTACTCATTTAATTTTATTTGTTGCAGGCTCAAATCCCAACGCTCAAGCTTCCAGCGCAAAATTGACTGAATATAACGAAATTGTGATATAAAAATTACTACGGGCTTCCACTTTACGCTTTAATATTTTGTACGACATGAAAAGAAGTTGGCTATCCATTGACAGTTAGGTTGGAAGTAAAGTTGTGTATTGTGAATTTGTGAGGCAATGGTGTGAGAAGAAAGCAATGACTGCGAGGGAGGTGGACCTGACAGGCGGCGCGCCGTGGGGTTTCCGCATGCACGGTGGCACCGATCAAAACCAACCACTCAGGATCTCAAGGGTACGTTCAAAATACTTTCTACTTTATACTGAACATACTTTCACGCGAGCGCGACGCTTAAAATCCGTGCTCAGGAAATATTACGTTGCTGCGGCTTACACTTTAGCACACACGGCACCAGTTTCATAAATTGTTTCTAAATTCAGTGCTGACTGTTCCATTTACTTTTTACAACATCCGCTGAACCCTTTTCTTACAAATCGGATTACGTCAATACGTTTACACAGCTAAATTAAATCAATTGGTGTGAAATAAGTCTTCAATAATAAAGCAGATTGCAATGGGAACCGAGTTGGTAATAAGAGGAGCGAGTGTTTCTTCAAACTCCTCACAGGATCAGATTACGCAATTAAAGTTCGTTGTAAATGGTGAACAGCTCGTTCTCGTCGAAAGCACTTTGTTTGTGGGAACTCGGCACAATTTATCAAGAGAATTGTACTGTTGAAAGGGAACTAGTTGTTTTATTACTTGGTTTGCCGCCAGTAGTAGCACTATATGGTTATGTAGTTCTTTCCTTTGAGAAAATAATAATTTGTTTTAGCTCATATAATGTTCAGAAAGTTCGACACCTTTTGAGTAGTTGGTAGTTTTTCTTTTGTGGGATTAGGTGTGAATATGTATGAAAATATCGTGATGGATCGCACTTATGTTTTTGTTCATAGTTTCTTCTCAAATCCTTTGTATGCGTATTTAATAAATCGATTTAAGTAATATTCTATTATAGATTTATTAAATAAATACACACATCAAAAGTGTCTAGGGATCAACATATATTTTTGCAATAACTTTTCTCCTGATTGATATTAATTAAAATTTTCTTTAAGGATTCATCAAATAAAGTGTTTTCGTTTGTCACAGTAACGATAAACCAAGTCACCTTTGCATTAATAAAGAAATTTGCCATTTTCCTAATAAAGGGATTTTTGACATTTGAACCACTAACATTAAAGTTCGAAAAAAAGACTGAAATAACAGTTTTCTTTAAAATTTTATTGGGTAACTTAAACAATTAATAATCCGTGTTTCTACCGCGAACACTAACAACACAAGAACATCGGTTTGGCATACTCAAAATGAGTTCATCCAAATCACGCTGTGGAATGGCCGCCCATGTTCGTTGCAACAACAAAAAAAGGTCTTCTTGCGACTGGATACCCTCCATATTCGGCAGAGCTCTTCTCTGTAGCATATCCCATGCATGCTCAATCGGGTTCAAGTCTGGCGACTGAGCAGGCCAGGGCAGGACATTGATGTTAGCTGCGGCGAGAGTCTGTCTTACAACTCTTGCGGTGTGCGGTCGTGCATTATCATGCATTAACTGAAATAAGGGACCGATTTGCACTTGTAGAGGAACGATGACGTCTGATACAATTGTCTCAGCATAAATTTGAGCGTTGAGGTTGCCTCTGATCCAAATCAACTCAGTTCTTCCGCCGATCCAAATACCCGCCCATACCATGATGGTTCCACCACTATAAGGATGGACTTCCTGGCAGGATTTTAATCGCTGTTGGCGTCCAGGGGTTCTCCAGTGTCGTATACGTCTTGTATCCGGTCTCATACCAAAACGAGACTCATCAGAAAAGCACACGAAACGCCATTGTTCTTCTGCCCAATTTCTGTGTTCAAGAGCCCATTGATATCGAATCCTACGATTGTGCATTGCTATAGGTGGTACCCGTAGCGGTCTTCGGGAATGAAGGTTCACTTCATGCAAGCGGTTTCTGACTGTTTGGTCGCTAATTAAGTTCCCTGAAGAGTGATGAAGCCTCACGGCTAACATCATGGCGGTTATTGTTGGAGCTCTTCGAGTTAAGATTTGAATGTATCGGTCTTGTCTCCGTGTGGTGCAGCGATACCGTCCTCCATGGCGCTCAGCCACGGTACCAGTGCTTCGGTAACGTGTCCAAAGTCGACTGATAACACTCTGACTTGTATTCAGAGCTAAAGCCACAGTACGTTGCCGGGAACCAGCTTCTATCATTCCCACGGCTCTGTGAGCATTTCTTCCCTGCTTAAATGACGTCGCCGCTCCATAATAACGTTGGTTTTAATCAGTAGTAGGGAAACAGTAGCACTAATAATGTCTTCAATGCGTTGTATGTTTTTATAGGGAAAATATTGACAGCTGATTTTCATCTTTTACTCGAATTTGATTCACAGTTCCTGATTCAAATTATGAAATGCACCAAAAAGGATCCATATAAATTTATAAAATCATAAATTTATTACAAAGCCACATCTCAATCTCAAGAAATCCGCATAAAAATGCTTGATCCCTAGACACTTTTTATGTGTGTAGTTAGGCTCATTCCTCAGGCGTCCAGTGTGTGACAATCTTTGCCCAGTTGTCTGGGATCTGAGTGCATCCTTGCCACGTGACCTCGCTCCCATATCAACCTAAAAAAAAACTAGTTTAAATAGGAATATGCAGCTGGTCCGGTAATTCCTGCTGTTCAAGCTTACGCACTTTTAATTCCGATAAAGTATCAGTTCTACAATAATTGTAAAGAACCGAAATAGGAAAACCATTTCAATGATTCATCTTTACTTATTTACTTCAGAATGGTTTAAATAGGTAATTCTTAAACAGTCACCTTATTTCGGTTTTCCTAGTGAATCATAATTACCTAACATAACAAATGCACTTACTGCAATTTGGTTTGACGCATAACATTGTGCTTATGGATTCATGCAAGAGTGCTTGTGTGTGTCATGGTCCAGGGCTTTTCTCGCGGAGCACGAGGTCCTTTGTTCAATTCACGGGTCAGCCAAAGTGTTATCCCGTCGGGGCTGCGGGTTGTTGTAGAGATACCGCGGCCTCGACATAACGGGCTAAGGCTAAGTGGTTTTTAGTCAGTAGAAGTCTGACACTCCCTTTCACTCTGCCCAAGAGTGGAAGGGGGTTATTTGATAATTTTCCAAAAAAAAGGCAAAGTGTTATTGAATTTTCCCATTAGGAATTTCTCAATACCATCCACGTAGTCTGAATTTGTGTCCGATTGATGCAAACAGGCTCACCCCCTTTTACAAGGGACTTAAACATGACCTCATGCACATCACTTGCCCTTTTGAACACTTAGACCAACGAAAAACCGAATAACATTTTGCCTTTTCTGAGAGTCGAACGAAAGACCTCATGACTAACAGTTGCTCTTGGAACAATTATGTAGATCAAAGGAGCAATGAATCAATCATATAGGGATGTTTACAGACTTTAAAAAATATGATTCTAATTAGTCCGTCTGTTATTATCAAATCAATAAAAATTGACGAAGATAAAACGCGTCAAAGATTTGAGTGGGGGGTTGTGACGTCACTGACCGCTAAAGAATGTTATACTAATGTCTCAGAAAATGACGCCACACAAGTTTTCAAAGCACTGTATAGTTGAACACAAGACAACGTTTGTTATTTATTTATGTTCTTTCTCCAAGATTAGATTACTGATATGTTATGTCTTTTTTTATTATTATTATTTACTTTTAATACTTGCCTTACTATTGTATCGAGTCTGGTTCTTCTAACCAACCTAACAGACAGATGTGTGCTGGGGAGTTTGTTCCGCCACTTCTTCTTTCCAGCAAAAACACTAGGAAGTGTCGAAGGGGGGGCGTTTTGGGGGACTGTCTCTTGTAAATAAGTAAAGTAAAGTAAATTTTGACGTTCGAAAAGTGCTGATTATCAGCCTAGTTTGAATAAATGAGTTTTGATTTTGATTTTGATTTTGATTTCGTCTTCATTGTTTGCTTACGTGACAAAAGAAAAAATACGTGTCCAATATTTTTTGAAAATCTATCTGACCGACTAATTAGTTTTTTTTTGTTAACTACTCTATTACGACTACCTACTGAAGTTACTGCTACCAAATCTCTAACAAACTTATTAACTTCGTATTTCTTATGTTTTGTTATTTTTCCAGCGCTACAGTGATACTCTCGATCGTTGCCTCTACGTAAGTAAGACTGTGCGAAATCGTTTGTTCACCAAACAGTAATCAATCATTCGTGTAACGAGACCGATATCTTTCTTTAATAAAATTTGTTTTTGTTTATGAAGCAACGATAACGGAATCCGTGTCATTTTTCTCATTTGTCTTGCTTTTTATTAACTTAGATATCTAACCGCATAATTGATGGAGTCTTCAATGTGATTGTGCTTTGGCTAATGACTAGGGGTTTTGATTTGAGATTCTAATTATTATTATAGCTTTGAACTTTTGAAGACCGTTGGTAATTTCGGAAATTAACCTGCATGGACCTCTTTTGACTTGACCACTATCTAGACTTTAAAAGAGCTACTTTATTCAGGGTACCTCTGAGATTATTTCAACTGTTTCTTCTGAGAGTTGGCAGATATGGTGGTGATAAAAACTGGCCCTATCTAGTTTCAAAATTTAACATGACGAAAAATTTTTTGTTAAAACTATTTTACAGAAATAAATATGATTTATAAAAGCAGTCTAGGTATACCACTGAAAATGGAATATTTACCATAATTAATATTGTTTTTTTTTATGGTGCCTGCAATCGCTCCGAAATATCGGGATCTCAAAACAAAATAATTAACATGGTAAATCCCGTTTCCCGGGTTAATTATAATGTTATAAGCCAAGTCACATTATATAGAAACTTATACCCCGGACTAAATAATCGTGGTGTGAACAGATTCTATAATTATGGATTTTTGGTTCTATTTCTTGTGACCCGTGAATAAACTCGTTCCAAAACTTAAAATCAAATTAAGAACAGCGGGTCCAAAATGGCCGCTTTATCAGAATCCACGCAGAATCTTAGTATGAATCACGTTAAAAATTTCAAATTCTTAAAATGTACTTTATGTCTAGGTATAACTATAAAGTCCATTTAAAGAATTTTAAATTTTTAACATGATTAATATTACGATTCTGCTAAAGCGGCCATTTTAGACACCCTGATGTTCCTTGAACACAGTTTCAGTCTAACACTCTATGTAGAGAGCACTTTTCAGTGACCCATTTTGTGCTAGCAAAAAATGCCTTTGACGACACCTCTTTTAAATTTTCGGGAGTTCTCCTCAAATTAAATTATAATAAGTTCAAAGAACAAAATTGTAAGCGTCCCTCCACATTAAAAATCAAAGATTTCTCAAGTAATACAGTAATCAATATTTTAAGTCAGTGAAAGCATGTTGGCACTTTTTTAAAATCCAGTTTTAATAACATAACCCTTTAACATTAACACTGTCCATTGGCCCTGGATCAAGATCACAGGATTTGCCTAACTGTGGGATGACACAGGCAGTAACCTAAAATCAATTTATTTCAGAAAAATGGTACATGTTGCAAAAAAAACAATATTAACGAGGACATGGTGTATTTTTTAAAATCTTTTGTGGGTGGGAAATCATAAGATGACTCCTCCCGCTTTAGGCGGAGTGTGTGTTCTTTGTGTTTCGGGATTGCGGTATCTCTTGCAAACAACCTGCAGCCCACTTCATGATGCCCGTACTTTCAACCGGCAGGTTCATATTTTGATTTGTCCACTCGACAAGAGAAGGATGAGAAACAGTGTATCCAGTTAGCGCTTGAGTGAATAATGGAGATTTACAAGTATTTCCCTATCACAGAGGAGGCTGGTGATCCATCATCAGTAAGACTATACAGAGTGTTAATTAACCCTTCACACAGCCGTGACCCGGGCATCCTGTCCATAAAGCTAAGTACCACTGCAAACATTTTTGCTGAGAAACTACTTTTTTGTGGGGTCAAAACTCACATTTTACGGTAAAACTTAATGAAGCACTCTTAAAACATTGTGCTAGTGGATGCTTTGAATAGTAGACGGGACATTGGTCAATTTAAGTAAAGTTATAACCTGAAAAACTAGTATTTACAAAAACAGCTGTGAAAAACTTGGAACTTTGACCACCAATATCTCCGTAACTAAGAGGGTTCCCAGGTATGGTCTAGAACAAAAAAAATATCGCAGTGGTGGGAGAACAAGTGCCCTTCGTTTGTGTTAATGGTACTTTTACACCCGTTATAGTAATACAACAACAACATCAGTCAAATTAATTTATTTTCAGGCAATCTTTCCTATAGATTTTCCCATACATCATCATTCTCCTACCCTTATGCTAATTCATCTGGGGTCGGTGCCACAAAGTTATGTCTTCTTCGTCCATACTTGTCTATTTCTCGTCATGTCAGCAGTCACCTCCATTCTAGCCATTATCACCTTCACACAGTCCATCCATCGCTTCTTTGGTCTTCCTCTACTTTTATAACCAGCTACAATCATACTCAACATTTAGATTTTCCCATACAGACTAACCTCAGACCAAATAAAAAGTAAAGACGGAACTCTGCGAACAGCAAAGTGAGGCCGGTCAAACTACGCCTCGCCGTGTACATACACAATACACGCACACACGTACAACAAAAACTACGCCTTGGTCTTAAATTTTTTATTTGGTCTGAGACGTGTGTGCGTGTATGCGAGGCGTAGTTTGACAGGCCTCACTTTGCTGTTCGAAGAGTTCCGTCTATACTTTTTATTTGGTCTGAGAGACTAACGTAAATAATTATGATGAAATAACATTCAATTCAATGCACATTTCTTCTTTTTTCATGTTTTCTTTTGCATTTACGTATTTGTTCCATATGATGTTTTAGAGCCTTCTGTTGAGCTTTTGTTGGATTGGGATTATTCCGAATTTCTGCGATTTCTTTTTTGTAGTAATTGTAGAGCCATTTGCTGCATGCTGAACCCTGCCCGGGAACTGAAAAGTAAAAGTATGTGTTTAAAGATTATTTTGCAAAACATTAGTAGGTAAAATACTTAAAACAGGTCATGTAATTAATAGGAAGTAGCTATATATATGCTTTGCCATTTAGGAATGTCGTACAGAAAAAGTATGGTTAGACAGTAATTGGTTCAAAGTTAGCTTTAAACAGTAGAGTATAAGTTGAAATAACATTAAAAAAATAGATATTATAAGCATATTATTTTGTAAAAAAAAACAAGACTTCTTGTCGTTGTGTTTAAACATGGGAACTAATATTATTATTTTAACTTTTGTTGGTTTTATTGACGTTTTTGCTACTGACTTTAAAAAATAATTTACTTATTAAAACCGAGTTCAAAAATATTAAAATTTAGTTAAAAACGTACCTGTATGAATGCAGTAACAAAATACTAAAAGTATCAACGTCACATTTAACATATTCATTTTGTAAGTATTATACAGGGTGTCCAAGAACCTGGCGTCCAACTGGATTCCCACGATGCCCCAAGTTCTAACAGTACTCAGAAAAATATTTTAAAAAATCCACCCCATGTACTTACAGAATTATACTGATTTCAAAAAAAAAGGGGAAATGAGCACCCTGTGACATACTTTTGAATGCTGTGACTGCTAATGCTGATAATTTCGATATTTCTTGGAGGTTTTGTAATCTAGGGTATTGCTGTGTCTAAATAGAATGTAAAAATAATGTACTTATTGTACCATTTTAAAATAAAATATTATTTTAACTAAAGGTGATATGGAAAACTATTGAATTTCGCAACTTTGACCGACTGTAGTGTAAAAAAAATGTACCAAAATAGTATGGCAAGTGACGTCAAATTTTGACGCGTTTATTCCTCTTTTTAAAAAGGTATAATACTTACACATTAATTTGAAAAAAAAAATTTTTGATAATATTTTTACTCAACAACCCAATTTTTACGAAGTGCCTACCTACTAACGGTAACTGTCGGACCCTTTCTTATCTTAGAAACTGTTATGTTACTACTATTATTTACTTCGGTTCCAAGAGTGAGCAAGAAGGAAATACACACAGGTAGATGGGTTCCCAGTAGAATAAAAGCAAAGAATGTTAGTTTAAAGATATTTTATTACAATAAATGTTCAAAATGTTGACCACCCGCGGCAATACAAGCTCTCACTCTCCTTAAAAAGGACCGCTTTATGTTTCGCGAGTAACTTTTTTGACGTATCACCTGCACTGCTTGTGTTATCTTCTCACGAAGGTCAGCGATGTCATTAATGGGCTTCGCATAAACGAGCTCCTTCATAGTTCCCCAGAAAAAAAAAACCAGCGGATTTAAGTCAGGTGAGCGGGCTGGCCACGGGATTGTTCCTGATCGCCCAATCCACCTGTTCGGGTATTGCTCGTCCAAAAACTCTCTAACGGATACGCGAAAATGTGCTGGACAGCCGTCGTGTTGGAACCACATATCTGGTGGGGTCTCTTCTAGTAAGTTTGGCAAATCATTTTGAAGAAAATTTAAATATGATTCGCCAGTCAAATTCTCGGGCATCTCAAATGGACCAATAATATTCCCACAGAGAATACCGGTCCACATGTTCACTTTGAACCGGTACTGGGATCTATCTTCTCGCATCAAGTGCGGATTTTCCACATGCCACTCGTGCAAGTTGTGTAGGTTCATGTAGCCATCCTTCTTAAATGTTGATTCATCTGACCACAAAATTTTGTCGATAAAGTTTTCGTCTTCTCGATGTTTTTGCAGGATTGTTTCACAAAACGCGACTCGGCTCGGATAGTCTCGAGGTAAAAGACTTTGCACTCGCTGTACGTGGTACGGATGATATTCTTCTTTTTGGAGAATACTGTGTGCTGTGCTCTTCGGTATCCCCGTATCAGCTTCTATTCCTCGCACAGAGATGCTTGGATTTGCCGACACCGCCTCTAAAACTTCATCGCGTATGAAGTCATTTACGGGTCGTCCTTCACCAGCTACTTGATTGGGGAACCGCCCGTCACATAGTGATCTGTGCACATTAATGAAAACTCGATGGTCGGGATATCGCGTAGCCCTCGGATACCTTTCTCTGTAAAGTCTCGCTGCAGCTCGTCCATTACCTCTACATTCTCCATAAATGTAGTGCATATTTGCGTATTCTTGCGGAGTGTAGGTCGCCATGGTAGCACACACAAAACACAAACTGTCCAAACACAGGCAAAGGTCGTCGTAAAGAGTTCGTTTCAAAGTCCAGAGCACAAAGAGTAATCGAGTCCAATAAACAAAGCTTTAAATCGTAGTACGTGATCAATGGTAACAATAAGAGAGAGGTGCGTAGTAACGGCAGGAGGCAGTGACGCGTACTGACCGTACTGTTATCCTAAATAGCACGATCCCAGATAGCGTCACTATCTATCTCACTCGCACCTCTAACCTTTTTCTCCCTCACTCTTACCTGAATAATGGGGTACCATAAAGAAGAACCAGCAAATCGCAAAGATAGTTTCTGTCTTGCTCCCTCCTGTTGTAATAACGAATCACTATGGTGAGATGCATGCACATACCGTCCCTTACGGTCTAACCTGTTTTTTGTTAGGCCTGTTGTTATTTTTATGAGCATACAATAGTAATTCTTTAGAGGTTAGATTCAATTCGTCGTAAATTTTTCTTTCTAAGAATTCTGTAAGACATCGTAAAAATTGGGTTGTTGAGTAAAAATATTATCAAAAATTTTTTTTTTCAAATTAATGTGTAAGTATTATACCTTTTTAAAAAGAGGAATAAACGCGTCAAAATTTGACGTCACTTGCCATACTATTTTGGTACATTTTTTTTACACTACAGTCGGTCAAAGTTGCGAAATTCAATAGTTTTCCATATCACCTTTAGTTAAAATAATATTTTATTTTAAAATGGTACAATAAGTACATTATTTTTACATTCTATTTAGACACAGCAATACCCTAGATTACAAAACCTCCAAGAAATATCGAAATTATCAGCATTAGCAGTCACAGCATTCAAAAGTATGTCACAGGGTGCTCATTTCCCCTTTTTTTTTGAAATCAGTATAATTCTGTAAGTACATGGGGTGGATTTTTTAAAATATTTTTCTGAGTACTGTTAGAACTTGGGGCATCGTGGGAATCCAGTTGGACGCCAGGTTCTTGGACATCCTGTATATTTGTAATTATTATATATTAAATCGAATTAAACGTCAGCACGGTCCGTTGTAAGTAAGGTTTTGAATAATATAATAAGTAACGGGTACTATAAGTAGGTAGAATTACTCATGAACGATATTTACACACTTAATTGCTTTGCAAACACCGTTCAAAACGACAGAGTTCTTGGTCTATATAATTTTATTCGGCTAGCAGATTTGCTCAACTTTTGACGATCATTAAGTGTAATTGAACTAATTGTAGGATTGGATACTTATGCCTAACAAAGTACAGAGTACTGGTTGTGCCAATGACTACCCGTATTGTCTGTGATTTTTTTTTTAATATACAGGTTGTAAAGTAACCCTTCACACATACGTCAACCAAGCATTCTGTACATCAAACTAAGTACCCCTACGCAAAAATTTTTGCTGGGAAACAACTTTTTTTTTTGGGGTAAAAATCACATTTTACGGTAAAACTCAAGTAAGTAAGTAAGTATATTTATTTGCTCAAACGTGTTGCACACATGTGTTGTACATTGTGTGTGTGTGTATGAGAACGGTGATATCATGCATGCAAAATATTATCAAAATAAAATTATGTTCGACATGTTTGCTACAAACGCGACGTGCAAATGTGTTTTGTTGTTTTTTTTTTTTTTTTTTAATACCACTCTTAAAACATTGTGCTAATGGATGCTTTGAATAGTAAACGGATCATGGAGGTAATTTAAGTAAAGTTATTATCTGAATTTGTAACTTTGACCCCCAATAGCTCCGTAACTAGGAACACCCTAGTTACGGAGCTATTGGGGTCAAAGTTAAGTAACTAGGGGGTTCCCAAGAATGGTCTAGAACAAAAAAAGTATCGCAGTGGTACGGAAAACAAGTGCCCTTCGTTTGCGTTAAGGGTACTTTTATCCCCCTCCGCTAATAACCCCTTCCGCTCTTGGGCAGAGCGAAAGGGAGTGTCAGACTTCTACTGACTAAAAACCACCCATGTTCCTTCTTCGCCCTCTATGTCACGGCCGCGATAACCTGTGGACAACCCGCGGCCCCGAAGGGCGTCGGCCCTTTCGGGCCCCTCCCATGTAGCTGACATCTCTTTGAGGCGCGCGTGGAACACGAACGCGCCGTCGACACGGCCTGTTTTCGTCGTAAGACGGACGGACGGCGAGTTAGCCCATCACTCACCGTCCACAGGCCCGCGTCTACGGTGGCCGGAGGTCATCGCGAGACCCCCGACGCCCGGAGCGCCTCCCGCGGCGGCTGGGACGAGAGGTCCTCTCGCGTTCCACCACCTCCTTCGCTAGCATTACTGCTTCGCAGAAGGAGGCGACGGCGTCCCATTTCTCCTCGCCCCGGACCATGGCTTGCACCAAAGCCGGGCGCGAGAGGTCGCCGCCACCGATCGCCGCTACGAGAACACGGCGGGGCTCCGCCCAAGCGGGGCACACCTCCACTGTGTGCTCCACCGTGTCCTCCGGCCGATCCTCGCAATGGTGGCATCCGGGCGTTTCCTCCCGCCTGATTCGGTGCAGGTACCTCCCGAAACAACCGTGTCCGGTGAGGACCTGCGTCAGACGGAAGGTGAGGGCGCCGTGGCGCCTCTCAAGCCACTCCTCAAAGAGGGGACTTACCGCCACTATCGTGGCGTGCCCTGCACGGGGTTGCGACAGTCGCTGTCTCCATGTCGCCATGAGATCGCACCGGACGCGGAGGTCTGTCCGCCGCGCAGCAATTTGCCGCGGCAGCGGAGTGACCCCCCGGCGCAGCGCCTCCGCGCGCCATTGGTGCAGGCGCGCGAGGACTATCGCCTCTAGATCCCACGGCGGCAATCCGGCAAGGAGGTTCGCCGCTTCGCGGGAGATCGTGCGGTATGGTACTTTTACCCTTAACCTTTATATAATATACAATACTAATTAGTCCGTCTGTTAGATTAAAGAAAAATATTGGGTACCTACATTGACCGGGATCGAAAGTTATGGGGGTCATAGGGGAATTTGCAGAGCATCGATGACACAGACCTACGGCAACAGTAATCAAAACTTAATTTATTTCAGGAAAAAATAGTAAGTAGTTTATTTGTAACATGTAGGTAACATGTTACAAATAAAAAAACAATTTTAACGACGGCATAACGCCCTTACTTTTCAACTGACAAGTTCATGTTTTTATTTTTCCACATGAAAATAAAAGACAGGAGTCAGTACTTAGTGAATGTTGGAGATTTACTAGTATTTCCCTATCACATCGGACGCTGGTGACCCATCATCAGAAAAAACGTTACAATAATACAGCAACAACGTCATTAAAATTAATTTATTTTCAGGTAACCGTTTCCTACAAACTAACATAAATAATATGATAAAATACAATTCAATTAATTTCAATGCACAATAACATGTTTTGGTTTACATTGACGTATATGTTCTACATAACGTTTTAGGGTATTTTGATGCGTTATTGTTGGATTAGGGATTTTCCGAATTGCTGTGATTTCTTTCCTGTAGTAACTGTAGAGCCATTTGCTGCATGCGGAACCCTGCCCGGGAACTGAAAAGTAAAAGTTAAAGATATAATTACTTGGCAATTCATGATTACCTATGTATGAAATATGTATAACTACACGTGTTGCCGTGTATTATTTAAACTCCAATATTTATTAGATTAGAACAACCATGTCGTAACAATGTTGGTAAATTTTATGTAAATGACGTAATTTTTAATAACGCTATAACATTAGTATCAGCAGTATTTTAAACAAGATTGAGTCGGCCAAGAACAAATTGCAAAAAAAAAACAAAAATCAACGTTGTTACAACACTTTTGCAGCGGTCAGGAATTTGCTTAGATAGACACAACGATGGATAGTAGGGCCGCACAGCATAGTGGATCCGTTGTGTCAGCAAAATGGATAATATGTAAAAAAGAGTGGTATTGGATGACGATCTAGGCATCCTCATAATCTATTGAGTTAATATTTCTGTGTTCTGCTATATGTTCCTAGTAGGACATTCAGCGTCTCACGTTTTATGGGTATTGAATTTTTCGCGCATTTCGGAGTCTCAGTTTTATTCGGACATTCGGACATTGTATAACCTTGTTGACCACAGTGACCACACGTAGAATTGATTTCTCTGCATGATTTTTCTTCATGGCCGTACTGTAATAGTGGGCAATAGTGGACCTTTCCTTACTATCGTATCGCAGAAGTTATATTTCGGCAGTGAAATTGCAAAAGTAGATAACGAAAAAACCCGGACAAAGACCACACCGAAGACAAAATCATCATAGTTATGTTTTGAAGAGGTAAAATTGAAAAGAAATAAAAAAATACGTTCAGTAGTCAGGCGCTACTGTGGAACATACAAACATACATACATACATACACACATACATACATAGACTATATTGAATTTGTATATTTCTATTTAAATAAAAGTAAAATTATTATAGAGGTCAGTCGTAGTCGCATGCCACCTTGCTAACGGCAACAGCAGCTGATTTATGTATCAATGAAAACGCCATAAAGGAGCATCAGTTATCAGTGGCATGCGACTACGGCGCGCGGCGGTCCTCTATAATAATTTTACTTATTTTAAATAGAAATATACAAATTCAATATATAAATTATTTTCTTGTTTTCTACTTTTAAGACCGCGGTTTGTAGTCGGGTTTTAGTTTTTATTAAACTTATTTTTTTATTTGAATTTTATTTTAGTGTTATTTAATAAATCTGTTATAATATATTACTTTCATGATGTAAAATTCTTCTGAATGTTGGTTTGCTATTTAAATAGTACGAGTAAATACATATTTGTAATGTGCTCGCTAAGATCTCTCATTTGATACCAAATATGTTATGATTATCTCAATTTTTTTTTTCGAGCTTAGAGTTTGACTTACATTTTTTTTTTGTTTGATTAAAATTCCGTCATATAAATAATTGTTAAAATTTATATAGCCTATGTCACCCAGGCTATTCTTACGATTCTTACTTACGTTTAGTATTCAAGGCGGTACGGTGGAACATACAAACATACATACATAGACTGTCAAAATCATTACCCTTCCTTTTGGCTTCGCCGTAGTCAGGTAAAAAGGTCAAAATAACGGTACGTCGGAGAAAGTCAATGAAACAAACACCAACCAAGCGAGAAATATATCCATTCTAATAAAAATAGTTTTTTTTCAAATCAGTTCTCAAACCTTTATTACCTCATGAGAAGTTATAGTATTAAATGTAAGTTTTTAAAATGACATGGTCATTATCACTGAAAGTCATCCGTGCTTGCAACAGTGCCGAAATATCGGGAACTCTAAACAAATAGTTACATGGTAAATATTCCATATTTTGTGTCAACGTAAAGTTATTAGAACTGGATACCTATTAATAAAGTCCTGACATGCATAAATTAGTTGGATATTTATTTCCATATTTGGCTTTGACAGTCAATACAGATAGTCAGTGGCACGAGATTCAGACCAGTCTTACCAAGGGATATTGTATTACCCACTACAAACAGGGTTGTGAAGGTCAGAACAGGTACTTCCGGAAATTCAGAACTTTTGTTTGTTTCATGGACTGTTTAGCCACCGACTTTAAAAAATAAAACCGGGTTCAAAAATATTAAAACTTAGTTAAAAACTTACCTGTGTAAATACAATAACAAAATACTAAAAGTATCAACGTCACATTGAACATGTTCATTTTGTAGGTATTAAATATTTGTAATTATATTAAATCGAATTAAACGTCAGCACGGTCCGGTGTAAGTTTTAGAATAATTTAATAACATTATTAAAGTAGGTAAGTAATTACTCATAAAAGATAGTTACGTACTTAATTACTTGTGAATACCAGTCAAAACCACAAAGTTCTACGTGTATGTAATTTTGTGCGTAGCTGCGTGGTTATGGAGATAGCAGCAGGGCTATTGCGTATCTTTTAAATCTCACAGGCTATCATATTGTCCATGGATTAACTGTCGAATTGGTTAAGGTTTAGTACAAAATGGAACCATTTGACAGTTAATTGATGAACACTAAATGATAGCCACTGTCATTTAAAAGATACGCAATAGCACTGCTGGTTTGGGCGATTTTTGACGACCAATAAGTGTAATCGAACGACGACGCCAGCACCTAATCTATAAATTTTCTTAATAGATTTTCAACTTTATCGCTAAGTAAGTATAGCTTTTTAGATTTAGGTTTACGGTTGATTGGGAAAATTTGAAAGTTTCGAGTAGCTTGATATGCTGGCGTCTATACAATGTGTGTCCATCATTTATAAAAAAAAAAAAAGTTTTTATTTGGAACTTAAGTCAAATTCATTACATTTACTTTTGCCAAACCACAGAGCAGTTGAGCAGTTTGAGTAAGAGAAAGAAAGAAAGAAAAATGATTTATTTAGCGCAGAAACATACCGAGCATACAGGAAAAAAAACATTACACAAAGAACGCATAACAGATAAATAAAAAAAAATACAACAAGCAGGGATTACAAAAAAGAAAATGTTGCACGTTGTGACTGCGACAAGTAGGTTGCCACTCAGTATGGTGCTGTGTTATGGTCACCCACAGCACAGCGCTGGTTTTCAGTGGTCACCCGTGAAAAACGTACGAATGCCAAGAGCTTCAATATTAAGTATATAAAATAAATTAAGCAGTGCTTGAAATATTACTTGACATGACTCAAAAGTAAGACACAATTATTATATAAAATAAAACCATTGTTACAAAAGATAAATTACAAAACTAGAACCAAAAGTATGATTTGAATGTTAAACAGTACAAACATTTCAAATACAATTTGAGTGATGGCGTGTCTTTTGTCTCGCTCCCTCCCCACCCTACTGTCACCGCTGAGCCTGACTGCGCGAGCGCGCCGCTGCCCGTCAAACGACTTTAAAAGCGTCTGGCGCGAAGACGCGCAATGCGTCAGGAGTCGGTGCCGCTCGCCACCAGCCACAATAAATAGAGGATTGAGGAGCTTGTGTCCAGATAATCACAGCCGCTCGAAAACTCTCTCATGCAGCTGAATACCATTTTATACAGTGTGATTCTTTATAATGTGCACATATCGAAATGGGGGAATCTATGCTTAATTTTATCGACGGAAAAATTATTAAAAAAAATCTAAATATTTTATATGGAATTTTTAAAAATTTTGTCTGCTACTGTGACCCCAGTGTAAACAAAACGGTGTAACTTTTAAACTAAATTATCTATCGCGATGAAACAAACTCCATAATGATTGGAAGCAATTAGGCGTCCTCGTAAAATGAAAATTGTGGAAAAATACTACCCTCAATTGAAAATAAACACGTTTTTTGATCAAAAAAACTTTTTTTTTTCATAACTTTTTACATAAAATTGTTTCATCGCGATAGATAATTTAGTTTAAAAGTTACACCGTTTTGTTTACATTGGGGTCACAACAGCGGACAACATTTTTGAAAATTCCATAAAAAATATTAAAAAATATTTAGATTTTTTTAAATATTTTTTCCATCGATGAAATTAAGCATAGATTCCCTCATTTCGATATGTGCACATTATAAAGAATCACACTGTATAGACCGACTGCCTATCTGACCTCCACAACCCTGCTAGTACTGGTTAATACGATATCCCTTGGCAAGACTAGGCAGAATGTTTTTGCCATTGACTGAGCCGCATGCACGATGACCGTTGGGCAAAAGTCTCCACACGATGGTTGCCAGAAGACGGACAGCGCCGCCGAGGCCGACCTAGAAAAAGGTGGCGTGATGATCTAGACACGTACCATAAGGGCTGGTTCGAGGCGGCACAGGAAAAGAGCTCTTGGAAGGAATTGGGGGAGGCCTTTGCCCAGCAATGGGACTGTGCAGGCTTAAAAAAAGACAACCTACTGGTATTGACGGTCGAATATCTACAAGTGGCAACCGAATATAAAAAAAATATTATGAGGGTGACAGCATTTTAGGACTTTATTAATAGGTATCCAGTTCCAATAACATAATAAAAACTTTAACATTACCACAGAAAACGGGATATTGACAATGTTTACCTACTATAAAGGGTGTAAAAGTACCCTTAACGCAAACGAAGGGCACTCTTTTTTTTTTGGCGGGTGGAAAATCATCAAATTACCCTTCCCGCTCTTGGGCAGAGCGAGAGGGAGTGTCAGACTTCTACTGACTAAAAACCACCCATATTCCTTCTTAGCCCTATATGTCGAGGCCGCGGGAACTTGTGAACAACCCGCAGCCCCGAAAGGCGTCGGCCCTTGCGGGCCCCTCCCATGTTGCTGACATCTCTGTATGCGCGCGTGGAACACGAACGCGCCGTCGACACGGCCTACGTCACATGTCAACGGCACGTGTCAACGGACGGATGAAGAGCTAGCCCATCACTCACCGTCCACAGGCCCGCGTCTACGGTGGCCGGAAGCCATCACGTGGCCCCCGACGCCCGGAGCGCCTCCTGCGGCGGCTGGGACGAGAGGTTCTCTCCCTCTCGCGTTCCGCCACCTCCTTCGCTAGCATCACTGCTTCGCAGAAGAAAGCGACGGCGTCCCATTCCTTCTCGCCCCGGACCATGGCTTGCACCAGGGCCGGGCGCGAGAGGTCGCCGCCGCCGATCGCCGCTACGAGAAAACGAAGGGCACTTGTTGTCCCCACCACTGCGATAGTTTTTTTGTTCTAGACCATACCTTGGAACCCCCTAGTTACGGAGATAGTAATTTTCAGCGTTAATAATAATCTCAGTGACCATTAAAATTTATTCAAACTTATTAACTTATATGAACCCTTTAACTTCTCGTGGTATTGGTGTCATTATAATCAACTTTTAATGTGAGGTATGTGGGTATCCCAGCAGTGGGATGACACAGGCTAACAGCAACAATATCCTAAAATAAATTTATTCGAGGAAAAAAATTGTACATGTGTAAAAAGTAATATTAATATTGTGTTTGTCTATACGGAAAAAGAAGGTATAGGGAGTCACGGCATAAAGTTAGCATTTAGTGAATGTTCGTCTACAAGTATTTCTTTCCCTATCACATTGGAGGCTAGTGACCTATCACCATCATCATCATCATCATCATCTGCCTAGCCTTTTCCCAACTATGTTGGGGTCGGCTTCCAGTCTAACCGGATTCAGCTGAGTACCAGTATTTTAAATGGAGTGACTGCCTATCTGACCTCCACAACCCTATTAATACTGGGTAATACGATACCCTTTGGTAAGACTGGTTGTCAGACTTTCAGGTCACTGACTCACTGTAACGACTGCTAAAGATCTTAGTATGGCAGCCGGGACCAACAGCTTAACGTGCTCTCCGAGGCACGCAGGAAACTCGGTATGTAATGGGCGGTCACCCATCCCCAGTTCAACCTAGGCACGCGCGGCTTAACCTAAAGATCGACCCGTGTGGCAGTTATTATTAAACCACGAGCTCCTCCACCTCCTCCACCTCTACCTCCACTGACCTATCATCAATAAGACGTTATAAAAATGCAACAACGTCATCAGTACAATTAATTTATTTTCAGGCAGTCTTTTCCTTTAGATTTTCCCATACAGACTAAAATATGATAAAATAACATTCAACTCTTAATCATACAAAAATTTCATCAAAATCGGTTCAGCCGTTTAGTAGGAGTTCAAGTGGATTCGAGAATGCGTTACATTCACAATTGGACCCGGTAGGTGGCACTGCTGTCCGGGCAGGACGACGTCTGCCAGGTCCGCTAGTACGACAACAATACACTTTTTTTTTTAATATATTCTGTTCTTATTATCATGTTTTGGTTTGCATTTACGTATACGTTCCACATAACGTTTTAGGGCAACACGCTGGGCTTCAGTTGGGCTAGGAGTTTTCTGAATTTCCTCGATTTGTTGTCTGTAGAAACTGTAGAGGAATTTGGTGCATGCTGAACCCTGCGCAGGAACTGAAAAGTAAAAGTACATGTTTAAGACATATTTATTTGGCAAAACATGAGGTCTTTTAAATAAATACAATTTAATATTAATTAAAACAATATTGTCTTTAGACAATAACAGACTGAAATATGATTTTACCGCAGATATCTTAATTGTACAGTGAAATTTCAAAAGTTGTTATGGTATTTATTTCATAAAGTAATCATAATCATAATCATCATGTAGTTATCAGGTTGTTACAGGTATATTGGTTCCATACATGAACTTTATTAGGGCACAGCAATACACATACTTCGTTGAAGTGCTACAGTGTTACATTATAAACAAACTTATTCGAAAATGTCAATTTTGTCATGTTCATTATAAGTACACGAAGTAATCCGACACCCTGGGTTCGAACCCACAACCTACAACTCGTATGTCAGGGGTTCTCTCAGCCCGCGATGACCTCCGGCCACCGTAGACGCGGGCCTGTGGACGGTGAGTGTCCGTCCGTCTCACGACGAAAACAGGCCGTGTCGACGGCGCGTTCGTGTTACACGCGCGCCTCAAAGAGATGTCAGCAACATGGGAGGGGCCCGAAAGGGCCGACGCCTGTCGGGGCCGCGGGTAGTCCAACGGTTATCGCGGCCTCGACATAGAGGGCGAAGAAGGAACATGGGTGGTTTTTAGTCAGTAGAAGTCTGACACTCCCTTTCGCTCTGCCCAAGAGCGGGAGGGGTTATTCGATGATTTTACACCCACCAAAAAAAAAAAAGAAAAAAAAAGGGGTTCTCTCAGTCCTGACTACTGGTTCACTACCGTTATTAGTTTAAAAAAAAACGTTTTGTGAAATTAATTACCGAATAAAACACTAACTGCCGTACTCAGAGAGCTTAAATGATTACTTAGGTCATCACTTAGTAAACAGGAGTTCTTAGTAAAGAGGTAGGTTTTGACAGTTTTGTCATAGAAAAGTACCTATATTAAACTTTAATATATATATTTTTTTTGGTTTGTGGAAAATCATCAAATAACCCATCCCGCTCTTGGGCAAAGCGAAAGGGAGTGTCAGACATCTACTGACTAAAAACCACCCATGTTCCATCTTAGCCCTATATGTCGAAGGAGCGATATCTCTTACAACACCCGCAGCCCCGACGGGCATCGACCCTTGCCCCCTTCCATAACATTTTGACACTTCAGTGAGGGTTTTTTCTGTCAAACTTTTACTAAGTGACGGCCTAAGTTATCATTAAATATCTCTGAGTACGGCAGTTAGTAGTGGAAAATATCTTTACTTCCAAAAATCTGTTTTTTTTTCAATTGTTTGACACTGACTTTAAAAATAAACTGAACTTTATGATTATTATAATACCGGATAAAAATACTAGAACTTGTCAGAACTTACCTGTATGAATACAGTAACAGAAAACTAAAAGTAACAACGTCACATTGAACATGTTCATTTTGAAATTATTATTTTAATTGCAAAAAAATAATTAAATAAAAACAAACGTCTGCACGCCAAAGAGTAAGGTTCCGAATAATGCAGCAGCCTATGGATACTATAAGTAGGTAGAATTACTCATGAGCGATAGAAGTTACATATATTTTAATTACTTGCGAATACCATTTAAAACCACAAAGCTTTAGGTGTATTAAATTTTTTACCTTCTTGCGTAGTTGGGTTAAAGTGTGGTTTTGTCGGTATTTGACGTTCAATATCGAATCAAATCGTAATGGTAGGATGAAATACTTTGGCCCCCGTCGGGGCTGCGGGTTGTTCACAAGAGATACCGCGGCCTCGACATAAAGGGCTAAGAAGGAACAAGGGTGGTTTTTAGTCAGTAGAGGTCTGAGACAATTTGATGATTTCCCACACCCCACCCCAACAAAAAAATAACTTTGGCCGAGTAAAGCGGATGAATGAGATAAGGTAAGCACTGCAAGGGATCATCTTTACTAATAATATAAGGCGAGTTTACTACCCGCTTACAGCGCAGGCAAGCTATCTTCTTTTGTGGCTGTTGTAATACCCGGATTCCACCAAATACTGAAACGGGCGGAGTGGAGAAGAGACTTACAGATCCAACAACCGATCGTGATCGTCAAAACAATGCAATACGAGGAACTGTGACGGTGTTGAGCGAATCTGTAGGCACCTTAATCTAAAATAATAAGGAAAACACGTGTGTTTTGCGTCATATGCCTTTTTTGACTTATTGACATGGCGACAAATCTAGCCATGAATTTCTAGTATAAGTTGACTTTTGTTGTGCGACAAGATTTTGACTTGGACTGGAAATATTAACTATAACAAAATAGGTAAAATCATCACGCCGTGAATTCCCGAAGTCTTAGGCAGAGGTGTATAGTACAGGGTGGGCCAAAAATAATAATACATTATATAATAATAATAATATAATTATAATTATATTAATATAATTATTATATTATTATTTATATAGTAATATTTACAATAATATCTAATAATAAATTTCACATAATAATTATATTAATATAATTATTATATTATTATTTATATAGTAATATTTACAATAATAATAATAAATTTCACCGCAGTTACTTTTATCCCATGACATGGGAAGATTCCGTGGGTCCTACTTAGAAATTCCTGATAAAAAATCCAATAACACTTGGGAATCGAAACTAGCAGAGGCCCAGCATTTGCGGTTACGATGATTAAACCCACAAGACAATACTACTAATAGGTACGTACGTACAATACATATTGACATAGGTAATATTAATATTGTTGTAATGGTATACAACTTTACATTTAAACGGTAGGTAGGTACTATTTGTCATTTTATGCAGTCACAATAACGACTTACCATGAAATTGCAATCGTAGACCTATTTAACCATTATTTTGTTTCTTAAGAAATAAAAAACAAACATTTTTTCTTCGAACCATAGTTTCACCCAAATATCAATAGATGTCGCTGACACAAATCCCCCGCTTAATGGACAAGATACCGTAATCCCTTTGTATAGCCAAAGATTATTGTTTGATGGCCCGATGAGTAAGATAGGACCTAAATTAAGGGTCTTTTCTTACCCATGTTTATTGTTCGTAGAAGATACGGAATGGTTTTCTTACGTTTACGACTGTGGAGAGGAAATAGAATTGGTTTGAGGTAAGATGTGTGGTTAACAGATTAGGGAAAGTAATGTTTATTGTTTGGCGCTTCTATATCATTTAGATGTTAATTTTACACTCAAAATGCAGGAATATTTCTGATTTTTTTGTGAAAAAAAAAACTATACATAGGTTCTTGCTCTTGCGTGTAACTAGGCACAGGATAAATGAGGTCTATGGCCTTTAGGCCACCCAGGAGTGGGTGAAGAAGGACTGTGTATGATGGTGGTAGGTATTGATAGGTTGGTAGTCTCTATCTTGCACTCGACAGGACAGCAGGCCAAAATACGTGCTATGAATCGTTTATAGAACACTAGCTGTTGCAAGCGGTACATCTCGAAAATTATCCCACGGGAGATAAAATCGGGGAATCTATAGTATGTGTTAATCCAGGTTATAAACTATCGGTGTACCAAATTCTATCTAAATCCGTTCAGTAGTTTTTGCGTTAAAGAGTAACAAATAACCATCCATTAATACTTACAAACGCGTTTATAATATTAGTAGGATGGTCTTAGGGGACAGTTTAATGCTAAGAACTTTGTCAAAATATATAAAAATAGTAGCTTAGTAGCACACTTGTATAACAAACAGGGACCAAGTCCAGGCAGGGGTCCAGAAAGAGGAACCTCCTGACAATAGAAACCATCTCCAGGAGTACCGTTCCATCCAGCTTCCTAACAAAAGTCTATGCCAATGGCTGAAACGACTATCGACACAATGATTGCTGAGTTCACATCTCACATGTCGACCACCTGAATACTGTCAGCCACAGAACAAATAAAAGAGGTCTTCCTCTTTTACCTTGTTTATCTGTTCTGTGCTGTCAGCTATTAAACGCCGCTTGGACGACTGTGTGATCATCTCATTCAGAAACATGAGAAAGATTTGCCCTATAACATTGGACAGAAAACTATCAATTACACTCAAATTAAACTGCGTAGTTTGAAGATTTTTATTTTTTTATTTTTATTTTATTAAATTTTTTAAGATAGTGATATGCTACTTATAACATATCACTATCTTAGAACCATACCCTGAGGGACATTAAACCAGCCTTTGTATGCACTAGATCTCCTGAGACAATCACTAAACCCCTTTGAGGGATTTTGAGAGATCTCTGTCTGCAATTTCGCAGATAGCGTTTTAGAAAGGTTTGTGAATCTTGGTCATTCGATAGCCTTGATTGTTAATGAATGAGCTTCGTTTCCTTATCTAGCGGTCTTCCATGACAATAAAAGGGCCTTAAATAAGTATAAGTTTAATTAATTGGACCTAGGCCAAGAACTAAGATCCTTGAGGATTGAAAAGTATCTCTACATCCTGCAGGTTACTCCACCAACTCAGCCTATCACAAGACACTGCAAGACATAGCCCTCCTTCTAGTTACGTCACAACACCCTTTTAATTAGGAAAAAAAAAACTTTTTTAATGAGGAAATCTGCATGAGAACCATGGTTACCGACATAGCCCGAAGAATTGCCAAACTTAAGTGGCAGTGGACAGGGCACATTGCTCGCAGAATGGATGGTCGATGGGGCCGGAAAATTCTAGAGTGGCGACCGCGAACCGGAAGACGTTGCGTTGGAAGGCCTCCCACTAGGTGGACCGATGATCTGGTGAAGGTAGCGGGGACCCTCTGGTCAATGTGGCGATACTTAGGGGAGGCCTATGTTCAGCAGTGGACGTCTTTCGGCTGAAATGGATGATGATGATGACCCTATTACCGTCTTCTCGTTATATAGTTCGTTTTAAGGTATCTGTTTGAGGATGCCGAGCTAAACATCCTCTAGCCAATTGTCAGTCGATTATCTTCGTTTGCATAACCGAGATAAAACCGAAAAAACAACCGTGTTAGTTGATGGAATTCGAAGAAAAAAAACTAATTTATTTGTAGTTGCGCCTCGACGTTCTGTTACTTGATGTTTGGTTGACTTCAAGCGAAATGCAATTTCTAAGACTGCAATATAATACAGCAGATGATTCACACAGGACTTGTTATAATATGTCATTTGTTTTAATTTTAATTTTTTCTTTTTTATTATTTTTTATGAAGTGACGATAATTCAATAATTTTTATTATATTAATCCTATGCGAGACAAATCAAGCTTGTCTTTCTTTATTCAATTAAACGTCTGAAGTGAACCCAACTATAAAACAGAATATACTTCCAAATTGAATATAGCGTCATTACTTAATCAACCGGCCGTTTCGTCGACATATTCGCGATCCAGAGACAAACTTATCGGTTAGCCAGGCTCGTTAGCAGGCCAGTAGCATCGTTAATCTTTTTTAATGTCGTGGTAGCCATTTCAGCCGTCCAGTTGAAATGCAAACTGTACTGTGTGGAACTTGAGTGGATTGTTAGGGCGAGTTTATAGCATCGGGCGATGCTACTTGCGTCAAAAAGCAGAGAGAGGTTAGTGGTGTGACCATCGGAATTCCAAGTCACAGGTCTCGAGTTCGACACGAGACGCATTTCCGATTTTCCAGATTAAGGTTCGTATTTTTTATGCTTTCTCTTTCACTGGATATTTCTCCTGTATCGTAGGTTCGATTATTGTACATTTAAACTCAGATACACAAACCAACACCCAGGACCCGGAACCACTATCGGCCATACAAATATTTTTATCGTGCGGGAATCGAAGTTGCAACATGCAACACGGCAGTCAATCGCTCAGTCACTGCGCCAGCCGTGCCGTCAAAACCTAGTTAAATAACGATTGCAGCTTTGAACTAAGATCTGTTTTATGATAATATCGTGTCAAAAATATTAGTTTCACTACCTACGTAACATAACCATAAAATCAATACAGAGCGCAAAATTAAAAAAAATAATTGCTCAGTGTATACATATTGGTGCAGCCGACTGGTAGGTACATAATAGATTCGTGGCATGCTGTAAATAATTTCTCATAACATTTGTTTTCTCCGTAGTTAAGACGCTTGAGTGTGTAGCCTGTGGGCAACGGATTTAAAAGGGTACCTACCGGTAGTTAGGTACTACCGGACGAAAATACCGGATAGTGGAATGTCCATGTTTTCTGAAAAGTCACCAACAATGAGAGTGCAGGAATATAGGTTTTGTTTGTGCGAGGCCCACGTTTCCTTAGTTTTATGCTACAAACATTAGACTGTTATCTATGGTTATCTATTGACGTCGCTAGGAATATAAATTTTATATACAATTCTGTAAATTGTTAGCATGTACAGTCACGAGCAAAAATATGTTTTGTCAAAAAAAAACACTTGACAAACTTCGAACGCGAATTTCTGGTGAAAAAACGATTGCAGCTTTAGGATAATATGACCTACTGTATGATGACATGGTTTCCAAAATACTAAAGTCACGTAACATATTGATGCTGCTGACTGTACATACTACAATGTTTTTGATGAATAAATTATATTAAAAGTATATATCTATATTTTTACAGTAGGTATCTATAAATAAACAAGATATGCGTCAGTCTCTTTCCTTGCAAATTCAATAGGAACTTGGAATTTCAGAAAAAAAGTAGGAAACCCATCAACAGCTTGACTCACAGTATAGTTTGAAATCGACCGGTATTTTCTATTGTAAAGTTATAATGAACTGTGTCATATTTTTTTAATTAAATATCTCAATTTTATTTACAGGACGGGTATAATAGGTATCATGTACATGTAAACATAAAAGCATGATGATGCAGACGTATAATAATGTAATACCTGGCGAATTGTGAGTATACTGTATTTATTAGGTACCCGTCTCCCTAACCCTTCGGAGTGTTATTTTAAATTATGTGTTTAAACTGTATTCTTTTCCGATTTCGGCGGTTTCTCCAGTTTTGGAGCCATTGAGTTAGATGGTGTGTTTCTTCTTTGCTCCGACTTTTGGTATCTCGGTTCACTCGTGCAAAGCGATAGCGAAATAGATCGTAGTGCAAAGCACAGAATTAACACTGGATAAGTATATGAAAGGGCGGCAGGTCACGGGAACAATATGCGACTCCCGCATTCCCTTTAAACTCAAGGGGAAGTTTTATAAAACCATGGTTATACCTGCTGTCGTGTATGGATTAGAATGTTGGGCCACAAAAAGGATGAATGAAAGGCATGTGGCTGAGATGAGAATGCTAAGGGGGATGTGTGGTGTGACGTCAATGGATAAAATAAGGATTGAGCACAATAAGAGGCCCCGTCGAGGAAACATATACCGCGACTTCGACACAAAAGGCTAAGAAAGGAAGGAACATGGTTTTTAGTTAGTAGAAGTCTGACACTCCCTACCGCTATGCCAAGAGCATGAGAAGTCATTTGATGATTTCCCATCCCCCCAAAAAAAAAGTATATGAGCGGTAGCTTGAAAGTGGCGCCAGCAAAATAAAAGTTGTGTAGTAATCGATTATCGTGGTGTGGACACGTAATGCGATGGAATTAAGAAATTGTGGTGAGGAAAATGTTAAGTATGAATGACGTAATCGTAGGGTATAAGAGCAGAGGAAGACCGAAGAAACGATGGATGGACTGGAAGGAGGTGACTGCTGACATGACGAGAAATAGAGAAGTATGGAAGAAGATGACTTGATGCGTGCACCTCAAATAAATTGAAGGGCAGGAGAACCATGATGAGTAATAATGGACTAATGTTTCTTATAGGCACCGTTTTTACTCACACAGTATGTTAGTTTAAACGAGATACATATTGAAACCCGCAATGCTTACATGATACTAATAAAAAAAAAGCAACAAAAACACTGATAAATAACAGACAAAACCATACCAAACATTTCGGAAAAGTCTCGCCACCCTTGCGTTTATCACAGAAAATGTGGACGGATCAATAACTTTTAGGTAAAATTAATTTACCCTTCAATATTTTAAAACTGGCGTAGGGCAATGACGAAACAGAAACGTCTAATAAAGTGAGTTGGAGAGCGTGCGGGGGTCATGGGACAATAGGCATGACGAAAGATTTTGAAATCCTCTTCCGTAATGTGGGTACATCTTTTTTATTTACGAAAAAACCTTTATTTCAGTAATAAAGTAAAGTTTAACGAAGATATAAGCCATTTTTGAAAAAAAAAATAAATAGAGCGCGAAAACAGCTCGCAGTGTCATGGCGTCGGGTCTGACGTCACGCCTATGTAAACATGGAAATGTCAATGTGCAGCTAGAGGAAACTAAAACAAACATTACCATAATTCGTGTGTTAAAAATGAATAACAAAGTTTATAAGTGGTGTGCGGTGCCTCAGTGTAAAAACACATCAATAGCAATAGTTTTAGCATTACATTGAATGCCAAAAATGTTGTCCTCTGGACCTGCATAGCTGACCCGGTGATTATGATAGTAGGTTGTTACTATGAGAAAAGATACTAGTAGGTACATGCTTTGTAGTTACAGAAATTTACTCCTTTTGTTGGTTATTAACTCAGTAGCAAACTTTTATTACAAGTTGCGAAGGAGCTAACCTCAAAAATAAACTGACAAGTTTATTGTAAAAATAACATATGAAAGTGAAAATAAACTAAACTCCTACAAGCTCAAAACGAGTTTGTTGTATTTTTATAGTGTTAGATACTTACAAAATTTACTTACAGGGAGGTTTTCACATTTCGGAACTCGGACGAGCAAAATTCTTTATTTGACCCAAGGAAATCGCCCAACATCAGTAAATCTATCCTGGGCAAATTTGAACTGTTTGCTTTTACAAAGCCTGATTCCATTGCTAAAGATGTTCACAAAGTATTGTAGTAACAAAAAAAATATCCAAATGCGTAATCGGCAACAAAACAACACAGTGAGCTAGTGACAGCTAGTGATGTTTACATTGGCGTGACGTAGTGCGCTATGATTGGTGTTTCAATCAAAATGGCCGATATCAGTATTTTAATCTTTTATTTTATTAAAAATCTTACTAATCTTAATTTTTTAAATAAAACTAAATCAGTGTTTTAAATCCTTCTCGTATGTAATTTCCCCTAATATCATTAAATCATTGATTCTTTGACTATGTCGTCACGCCTATTATGTTACAAATTAAGGTTTAGGTTTTTTTACATATTTGGGACGAGAATCGAATACCTACTGAAATCTTCAATATGTCTCTCGTTTAACCTTACACCCAACACAAACCAAAACAGCAGTGATTTCCTTGAGTATAAATTCAAGACCTGTTATTCAAGGACATGAAAATTTCTTTTATGTATGATTATACAGCCTAACAAGGCGTGCGTTCAGTCAGATTTTGGGTAAAACCGTAAAAGTCAAGGAATTTCTGTTTCGTGACCTTTACCCTTAAATTATGTTGAAAAGAAACAATACCTGAAGCTTTTGACATTTTCGGGGCACCGGGAAATATCGATATTCATAATTTTCATCGTAGTTATTGGGTGTAATTCCGCTGGTTAGGCGAAGTATTGTTTGGGCTTTCATCAAGAACTTTTTAAACCGCAGCCCGGAGTGAGTTGTGCCCGCTTGATGGCAATAGGTCCACCCTAAACAGATACATGGGTGACTTTCAAATCACTGATGAAATTTGGTTGTATCTTCCTACCCTTTTTTTTGGAAATCATCAAATAACCCCACCCGCTCTTGGCCAGAGCGAAAGGGAGTGTCAGACTTCTACTGAATAAAAACCACCCATGTTCCTTCTTAACCCTATATATCAAGGCCGCGGTATCTCTTACAACATCCCGCAGCCCCGACGGGGATCTTCCTACCCTCACCTATGGAGTACAGACATGGTCACTAGCCTAGCATCAAAAGTCCGCACTCGGGGTCTGTCAGCGAACAAAGGAGCGAGGATCCTTAGAGTTAAGCTCACTAATCACATAAGAAACTCGATACTGCGTTCCAAAACTCAAATTGCCGATGTAGGTCACACGGCTGCCGAGCTCAAATAGAACTGGGCTGGCCACATCTACCGCATGCCGGAGGCGCTGCCAAAGCAACCATACAATGGGTCCCAAACAACAGCAAACGACAACGCGGCAGGCCCAGAAGGAGATGGCGGGACGAACTGGATCGTTTTGCAGGGATTAGCAAACCGGAGCACTGGATAGGGGTTAGTGGAAAGAGGGAAGGGAGGCCTTTTACCTGCAGTGGGACACAAATGGCTGTGACAATTATAATAATAACCCAAAAAAGCAATCTTATGCGCAATAACTCCGAGAACACGTACTCGTTTTTCCCGCAATTTTGTTCGCAAAATGACGCAAGAAACAAGCATAATTTTGAAACTGGTTCACTGTAATCAAATCAATGTCTCTTTTCTTGTGAAATAGTTTATAATCACGAAACAATTAAAAAAAAAACAATCGATCTGAAAATAGGTATGTCCCACTTATCATCACGTCTGTAATTGGGTTACACCAAGACCTATTGTATAGACGAACGAGTCAGTCCGATCGAGGAATTTTACTGAAATTAAATCAAAGTTCAAAGTAATTTAAAAGGTACATAACGGTAACATCATTCATTAATGGTGAAATTCACGGAATTAATGATGGGATATTTAACTCTTTTACGTTTCGTATTTTTAATGAAACCATAATTTACGAAACATAAATGTGGGTTGAAAAGTTGAAAATGAACCGGGCTCAACAGAGGCCCTAGCACGGGCTAGCGGCGTAAACATTACGAATATATACACGTGTATTTTAAAATTAAACATACCTACTTGTTTATTTATATTTTAAGAATTTAATAACTATGAGAAAGCCTATTTTCTCGCGATTTTAATAGATACTGATTAATACTGGTTGTACTTGTTGTAAACTATTAAACCAAAGTGCTAGTATGATACTCGTATTATAATTATATCGATTCAAAAATCGACGTTTTTCGTTGACATTGCGCGTTCGTTCTAGGACCTATAACTGGTTCTAAATTATTTGGAACTTTCGTAATTCGGAAGTTTTCACAAAAGTTTGGATATTAAAATGAATATACGAGAAGAGTCAACTGCGGAAACGGTTGTGTTTAAAGCGGTAGCTAACAGTCTTGGGATCATTATTTCAGAATTATAAAATGCGTGAGGTTCTGGGTTCGATTCCCGGTTGGTATTAATACCCCCTATTACAAAGGACTTAAACAAAACTGGTGTAATAGACGTGTACTATTAGGTACATCTCTGCCTAGCCCTTCCGGGCTTGCAGGCGTGATGTTATGTAATATTGCTATAGATCAGTTGAATTATCCGCATCGTGAAGCTTCAATGCGATGAGACAATGTTTCGATGAAGGCTTAGCAAATTCCAGTCAGGGATGACATCTGACTGCGTACACAATGCATTAACATACATACAGCAATCTGTACTAGGCATGGATTATAGGTCAGTCGCTACATTAGAGTTATCACATTACACTAATATTATAAAGGCGAAAGTTTGTGAGTGTGTGAGTGTGGATGTTTGTTACTTCTTCACGCAAAAACTACTGAACGGATTTTGATAAAATTTGGACCACAGATAGTTCATAACCTGGATTAACACATAGGATAGTTTTTATCCCGATTTTATCTTTCCGTGGTATAAGCCGGTTACGAGTACTACGCACCTGTCCTTTCTAAAGAACGGAGTTGTTTAGTTATTTAGTTTTGCTATGATCCCTTGTATTATAGGTGGTAAGGCTTTTTTCTTCATCCATGCGACCGCGTATATAAACTCCATGGCTGATACTGAGAAGTTCTAGAGGGAAAAACCGAAGAACACTTTGCACGACATGGGAATCGCAGTTCGTACCCAGTACGGAGTATTGCTCAGCAGTCGCTCTTGCAACTACTGAACTAACGAGGAAAAGAGAATTATTAAAAAATCGAAATTAGCTCTATCGTATAAACTACCTTTACACAGTTAGCTCTGAATGTTTGTCACTCGGGGAGACCCCGAGAGGTTTGAAGAAATTCGTAAGACATTGTTTCAAATGATATGAGATTTCGATAGTGTAATACTAATATGTTGGCTCGCAGATTTGCGAAATGCTCGACTGACGTAAAGGCTACGCTGTTCACGGCATACTGTCAGTCGTTCTATACATGCAGTCTGTGGGTCAACTACACGCAGAGGGCATACAACGCTCTGCGCGTATAATACAACAACGCGCTCAGAGTGTTGATGGGGCTGCCGCGATGGTGCAATGAATGTTGTTGATTCCTCATCAAAACTGTTAAAGCATGGTTAAATGAAGTCAGTCCACAGTATGACCACTTTAACTGTGCAGTAGAAGGTGACGTTGCTTGTCAAGAAAATTCGCATACATAGGCCAAACTCATCACCATCATCATCATCAGCCTATAATGTTCCCACTGCAGGGACTCAGGCCTCTTTAGGAGAGGGATGGGCTTTAATCCACCACGCGGGCCCAGTACTGGTTGGTAGATGTCACAATGTCTTCGAATTTTTTGATTCAAAGACATGCCGGTTTCCTCACGATGTTTTCCTTCACCGTTTTGAGAGCAGCGGTGATGAAATAAATTACACAAAGTAATGCGCCTGCCTGGATTCGGACCCACGACCTACTGTTAGTAAGTCGGGGCCCACACCACTGGGCCACCGCTGCTCTCCAACTAGGTACGTTTATTTTAGGTCTGTGTTTTTCCGCGTGCACAGATAAGTTGGCTAAAGTATACAACTAGTCAGGCATGCTCAAAAGACTTAACGTCAAAAGAGGATTATGCTTCACAAACGTCGAAACTTATGTCGGGACTTGGGTTTTCGTTTTACAAAAATAATAGCTTAGAGATTTAAACCCCATTGACTTGTTTTCTATTTTATGATTTAGCCGTTGGCGTCTTGAGAAATATATTGTTTATTGCTCGGTTGCCTATTATACTGGATTATACTTCAGAATGTACAAACCGTAAATTGACAAAAAATCTCACTATCACCGCGACTTTCTTATCACTAGTACTACTAGATTTCTTAGGTCTAATACTAGTTTTTGATTTGAGTATTTGAAATAATGAGTAGCCTTTCCGTGATATAGTTATATAGCACTAAAGTTATCCTAAGCACTAAGTTATTATATATGTCATATTTAGTTGATCAACACAGTCTTTTGAACTTGATTAATCATCAAAAGAAAAACGCCATGCGAGTGTCATTAGGATAGGTTTAGCCTTTTCCCAACTGGGTTGGAGTCGGATTCCCGTCTAACCAGATGCAGTAAACCAGTGCTTTACATAGAGCGACTACGACGTACTCTAGCCAGTCATGCGGCGACACCCCTGATCCCAGTCAACGACGGGTTGACGCTAAAAGTCAAAGGGGTTAAGCGTCATTACGCAGAGATTGCGACGCTCGCAACGCTTTGTCGTTTGTTCGCGCGTAAATTATACTTACGTGCAACAATTACACGTGCTCATTTAGAAAATCGTCATGTAACTTTTACGTTTACGCGCTTTATCGCGTAAGGCGTAAAACGGGGCGGTGAAGGGTTGTTTAGGGTAGCTGTTGAGACTGAATTAATAATTAAGGTTTGTAATCTGCGCTTAATTTTGAGCATGGTACTGTTAAAAAAGATATGAAGACGTTTTAAGACACTAAACTTAACCTATTTAATTATTTATTTCTAAAACGACTTCCTAAACAATCAGAAATTCTAAGAAAAGCTCTGTCTGGTGTTTTTTCTCCGAAAGTCGGGAAGCATTCCGTTTACCGGGAATCCATTAGATTGTATTGATTTATACCGGTAGCGTTCCCGTCGAATACAAAGGTAAAAACATGATAAAAGTGCACAGAATATACCGAAATAAGTAGGATAAATTGGGCTTAGGATTCGAGTAGTATGTTGAGTGTGTGATCGTGAAGCCACGCACGTGCGTCGTGGAGTCACGCGTGACACGTGCCTTGCATTCGCCTCCAGACTTAAGTAACTGCCCAATAACGGTAGACCTTCGATAGTTTCGCCAGTTATTCGTTTTTTGGTGGACATCGGAACTGATTCAGTTAGAGATTGAGGCTCAATTGAATTGGTGGCAGAGCTTGTCTTCTTGTAGTCTGAGCGTGCAGCGTAATCCTTTATAGTGAACGTATTGTTTTAGCTGATTCGGCCAAATTGTATTACTCGTGGTTGATTGTCATCCATTTATTTGACATACTGAGTTATAGTGGAAGAAGAAGATTTGCTACGCTGCCCCCAAATTTATTTAGATAAGAGCAAGATAATGATGAATGAGCTATAAACACTACTATTCACAAAAAAAATCACAAAAATCTTAAAATCATGGCTTACTCGTATATTAAAAAAAAACTATGTTCCACCGTTCAAGGGCCTTTATTTACTTGCATAATTACCTCTGCTACATAAAAGTCTCACCAGGCGTAGGTACCACTATACCACGAGCCAAGCTATCTTGCATTTTTTGCAACAAGTAGACGCGAGAACACCCGCAATAATCAATGATATATTAAAACTATAGATACGTTGTCCGACCTCAAAAATGACAACATGATTTGAAGCCAATTGGCCACATCGCGCTTAGTTACGCACCAACCTCTCGCGCGATGCTACGTTTGTTCTTAATTTAAATCGTGTGTGTAAACCTGCGCGAAACTTAAAGACAACAGGCAACCCGCTGTACGGTGTCATATTTTCTTTCCCTTTCTTTACGCGTAAAAGTAGTTGTATAATATTTTTGCCGTTTTGAAGCGCCGCGCCGCCATGTTAGTTTATGACGTGTCTATATATAATACGTCATTGCGTAAATAAGGGTATTTCACCAAAAAAATCTAATTAATCCGTCTGCTAGATTATCGAAAAATATTGGATACGTGTGTTTTTGGTTTATCAAATTAATACAAATTGACGAAAATAAAACGTGTCAAAGATCATGAGTGGGGGCTTTTGACGTCACTTTGTGGGTATAAAAGTACTAATCTTGTGACGTCACACGACTTGACGCGACCCTTCGAAGCACTGTATCGTCTTCATCTTTTGTTTAAGTGAAAAAAGAAAAAATACGTGTCCATTATTATTTGAAAATCTATCTGACGGACTAATTAGATTTTTTTGGTGAATACCCTATTACATGAACCCGAAAAACCAGAGGTGCCTTGCCTGGGGTTCGAACTTGAGATCTATTACATAGCAGTACGACGGGCACACCACTAGTTTATTACTGCTTGGATCCATTAAAAGACACAAAAAACATACATCCGTATCCGCATTATTGAGATAATGCGGATACGGATATATGTTTTTAAATATTAATACACCACATAAATAACCACATTAAATATTCCACGCAAATCCAAGTTTAAAAAGAATAAAGTGTAGTTGCGAGTGCGACTCTTGATTGAATTGCACTAACAAGAGACCGTTCGCAAGTTGTGCATTTAATTATAACAATCTGCAAGACGGGGACGCTGAGGAGAGGAGTTTGCCTCAGACGTGTTCTGTGTTCACCGCTGTTTCATGCAGTTTTGGGACACATCTAGTTACGAAGCTTTGTAGTACCGAAGCATTCATGTTTAATTTAAAGAACATATGTATATCATAACAATGCACCTTTAAATCGAATCCATTGGCAGGGTTAGTTAGAGGTGTACCTAAATGAGCACCCACGATTCTACAGTTATGTTTAAGACCCTTAATATTGTTACCAGCTGGGTATGGGATAAATAAAAACACTACCAATTGAACACACGAAATAACTTTATTACTCGCAAAACACTTATACACAATCGCAAAACACTACTGTACACTTTATCGCACTAGATATCTCTTCGAACCTTTCGCTGTCTGGCTATAAAAGTAGACTGACTCGCTTCGTCCTCTCACGGTCTTTTTGTACCCCAAACACACAAAAGATATTTGAGATAATTCCCTTTAAACTTAAAATAAAAGAACCAACAAAAAAGAAGTTACTTTACGCCCTCGGCATACGGTCGAAATTACAATGTCAATTGCCGCCAACGACTAACTACCTACAGAATTCTAGTAGGTACCTACTAGAATTTACGCGTACTTCACAGTTAATAGCGAGGTTTCCCGAAGATTCTAGATGACCGACGTAACAATATAATAGTCCCGGGATATCTCCTGACATATACTTAATTACAATTTATAGAATGTTCAAGGTCAAGTATTTTTTATTACTGTTACTGTACTTAATTGTACACACCTACACTTCGCCAGTTATGTTTAAGTCCTATGTAATGGGGGCCTATTGCCATAATCCGGGCACAAATCCCGACTCCGTGGCTTCTAATGAGGAATTCCTATTGGAAAAACCCAATAACGCTTTGCCCGCTCCGGGAATCGAACTCAGGACCTCATTCACAGTTTTGTACTCATCTACACTAATATCATAAAGAGGGAATATTTGTATTTTTGTGTGTGTGTGTATGTATGTTTGTAATGAATAAACTCAAAAACTACTACGCCGATTTCTAAAATTCTCTCACCATTGGAAAGATACATTCACCCTGAGCAACAGAGGCTACTTTTAATCCCTGTATTCCTACGGGAACGGGAACTAAGCGGGTGAAACCGCGTAACGTCCGCTAGTCATACATAATATAAAAGATGGCATTCTTAAGCATAATTAACCTGATTCTCCTGTCCTTTCAGGGTCGGCGCACAATATCTTCTTCCACACCACACCTCTCTATTTCAAAATCAGACATGACAAATTCCTTATCAACATGAAACTTCAAGAACAATCGACATAAAACTCTGAACATACATAACGAACTTCGACCGTAAATAAAATTATTGACACCGCGATCTAAAATTTCCATATATTATTGAGGAAACTCTTAACGTTCCGAAGAAATGCCATTAATCTGTAACGAAGCTCGAACGTTTGCTACATGGTTAAGCTCTTTGTCCTTCGACTTACGTAGATTCAGAGACCAGCATTACCTGATCCCTAATCTCACACCACTTGCCCTATTCGTCTTTATACGAGGGGTCAGGTAATGCCGGCTTCGGCTGTACGTACATATATGGGCTTGAGACAATGGCTTGCACTTGCTATTTGAATTTCCCTTACATGAGCAACCACCTTTTCTTTTCTATATTCATTCGTCGGTTGACTGCAGTTAATTCTACCTTCTTTCTTTTATCTGGTTCTTTTTCATTATATTTCTTTTTTTAAGTTATAGTTTCAGCAGCAGCTATGTGTTATATTTAAGGGTGACCTCCGGACAATCAACCTAAACATTTTTATCACATCACACCAATATTATAAAGGCAAAAGTTTGTGAGTAAGTATGTATGTTTGTTACTTCGTCATGCAAAAACTACTAAACGGATTTGGATAAAATTTGACACACTGATAGTTTATAACCTGGATTAACAAAAACCCTGGATTAAACTTCCCCTGGGATAATCTTCGAGTTGTAGCGGGCGAAGCCGCTGGCAGAAGCTGGTTCATCATAATCCTGAAAGAACATGGCGCCTGTCATTCCCGTACCGTTATGGTAGAGGTGTACCCACTAGTACAGTCGAACAAGCTGTTAAGTATACAGCCAGCTAACTTGTATTTACTTTTAAGATGACTAACTAGACGAATGATTTTAATTATGTCAAACGATACAGCGTTTGGCATCAGTTGCTTAATGCGAAACCAAATAATTATAAAACAAAATTGCAACCAATATTTTCAGTGTCCCTACTAGATTATAAAGATCTCTACATGTAAACTTAGTAGCTTGTTCGACTGTACAACTACATTTTACCAGATAAGTTTATTTATTTTATTTTATCAGTTCTGTTAAATCCCTTGGAATAAGGGGCGAGCCTTTTGCCATCAACCAAATCCAAAATGAGAAATCCAATAACACTTTGCTCAACCTGGGAATGTAACAAAGGGCCTTATGCTCAGCAGTGGCGCTTGTGACAGTTAAACCTTGTAGACTAACGAGGTAGGTATGCACTACTGGGTTCAAATAGGAAGTTTTGTGGAGGACAGCTGATACATTCTTCGTGATTACGATATTGGTTTCATCGAGCAAATTGTTCAGTTTGATGGTCTGTAGTTCTACACTTTTAAAAATGACCTCTCTTTTCTGAGACATGCTGTATTTATCTCGCCTATGTAACATTTCTTTTGTAAATATAATCTATAGGGTCTTTACTAAGAGCTTTTGGGGTCATTAATACAGAAAATGTCATTATCAGCCCGTAAAGCGCCGGGCGAACTAATTGACCGCGACAATTAGTGAACGTGTGGACATATTGCCATAATTCAGTTACGAAATTGAATTGGTGATCGTAGTTTTGTTGTTGGTACCGTACCAGAGAATATTGTTGCTTGTGTTGCTAAATGAGTATCGCATTCTCGCAAAATTTTGAACCCACGACTAAGTATATTTATGATATGATATGATATCGTAAGAGTTTTTCGAACGGAGTTCCCTAACGAACTTTAACGTTTTGATATTCTGTTTGCGGGCTAAAAAACTATTGCATGTAGCAGAGATGAGAATGTTGCGATGGATGTGGGGAGTGACAAGAATGGATAAAGTAAGAAATGAGTACCTATAAAGAGTGTAAAAGTACCCTTAACGCAAACGAAGGGCATTTGTTTTACCCACTACTGCGTTCATTTTTTAGTTCTAGACCATACCTGGGAATCCCCTAGTTACGGAGGTATTGGGGGTTCCAAATTTTGCACAGCTGTTTTTGTAAAAACTAGTTTTTCAGGTTTAAACTTTACTTAAATTACCTCCATGACCCGTTTACTGTTCAAAGCACCCACTAGCACAATGTTTTTAGAGTAAGTAAGTACTACATTGAGTTTTACCGTAAAATGTAATTTTTGACCCCAAAAAAAAGTAGTTTCCCAGCAAAGATTTTTGCGTAGGGGTACTTAGTTTGATGTACAGGATGCGTGAAGGGTTAATTTACATCCTGTATTAGAGGAAGTTTGAAAGTGGATCGTGTTACAGAAACATTGAAAGGGAGTCGTCTGTCTTGGTATGGACATGTAATGAGGTGGGATGTAATGCATGTGACTAAAAAAGTGATGGATGGAGAGGGAGAGGAAGGCCAATGAAAAGATGGATGGATTGTGTGAGGAATGATTATGAAAGAGGAGATAATGATGCCATGAAGACTGACAGGGGAGAATGGAGCGGGCCTGTGGACGGTGAGTGATGGGCTAGCTCGCCGTCCGTGCGTCTTATGACGACGACAGGCCGTGTCGACGGCGCGTTCGTGTGCCACGCGCGCCTCAAAGAGATGTCTTTAACATGGGAGGCGCCCGTAAGGGCCAACGCCCGTCGGGGCTGCGGGTTGTTCACAAGTTACCGCAGCCTCGACATATAGGGCTAAGAAGGAACATGGGTAGTTTTTACTCAGTAGAAGTCAGACACTCCCTTTCGCTCTGCCCAAGAGCGAGAGGGTTATTTGATAATTTTCCACTCACCAAAAAAAAAAACGAAAATGGGAAGTATGGAGGAATAGAACGTGTTGCGCCAACCCCAAATGGAATAATGGAACAGGGGCAGTAAGATGATGATGGTCCCGTCGGGGCTGCAAGTTGTTCGAAAGAGATATTGCGGAAGGAACATTGTGTCACGTTGTTTTTAGTCAGTCTGGTAGAAGTCTGACACTACCCAAAGCGGGAGGAGTCATTTGATGATTTCCCAAACCCCAAAAAAACAAAAAGGTAGATGATGATTTGTTTGCGGGGCTAGATCGAAAAATGTGTAACAGCGAAACCTCACACCAACCACCGACAACTTTTTGCAGTGATTTTTAGTGGAAAGGGAGTGTCAGACTTCTACTGAGTAAAAACCACCCATGTTCCTTCTTCGCCCTCTATGTCGAGGCCGCGATAACTAGTGTACAACCCGCGGCCCCGACGGGCGTCGGCCCTTTCGGGCCCCTCCCATGTTGCTGACATCTCTTTGAGGCGCGCGTGGAACACGAACGCGCCGTCGACTCACCGTCCACAGGCCCGCGTCTACGGTGGCCGGAGGTCATCGCGAGACCCCCGACGACCGGAGCGCCTCCCGCGGCGGCTGGGACGAGAGGTTCTCCCCCTCTCGCGTTCCGCCACCTCCTTCGCTAGCATTACTGCCTCGCAGAAGGAGGCGACGGCGTCCTATTCCTCCTCGCCCCGGACCATGGCTTACACCAGGGCCGGGCGCGAGAGGTCACCACCGCCGATCGCCGCTACGAGAACACGGCGGAGCTCCGCCCAAGCGGGGCACACCTCCACTGTGTGCTCCACCGTGTTTTCCGGCCGATCCTCACAATGGTGGCATTCGGGCGTTTCCTCCCGCCTGATTCGGTGCAGGTACCTCCCGAAACAGCCGTGTCCGGTAAGGACCTGCGTCAAACGGGAGGTGAGGGCGTCGTGGCGCCTTTCTAGCCACTCCTCAGAGAGGGGACTTACCGCCACTATCGTGGCACCATCACCTTAGAAACTAAAACAACATTCGATTGATTCAGCTTGCCTTTAATTTTGAGAATATTTAGGTGTGCAAAAATATTTTACAGAGTCTATTTTTCATTGAATCATTACATTTTTTACATTCATTCATTACTGAATACACACAAAAAGGAACACCAAAAGACACCTCTCTTCAACTCCTAAATACCTTATTGGTGTGCTGTCTTGCTTAGTTTTGATGTTACCTTTGATTAGATGAAGACCGACTATTTTTATACTTAAGGCACTTTTATACATCAAAACATACAAATGAAATAGATTTGGTTCTTCTATGGAGAAGGATGGGCTGGAAACAGATACATAAAATCATACATTTTAACCCCGGAAGGTTAAACAGAGGTGTACCTACCTATAAGTTCACCCACACCTCGTCAGTTATTTTTAAGTGCCTTATAAGGGAGCAAAACCCTGTACTGGGCTTGAAATACCATAGAAATTATGATTAAAAAGATAATCAACTATGCAGTAGTTACTTTACACTGTCGTGACAACTCTTAAATGACAAACTATCCAGTTATCCTATTAAAACAGTAATTTGAAATATTTGCCTATATCCTAATCGCATATTATTTCCATACAATGTAAGTCCACAGTTCATCGCCCTATCGGGAATCAGAATCCTTTAACACGATCGCATGACTTAAGGCGGTCTTGGGGCTCCGTCGCGCCTTCTACAAGATTAATATTCGTAGCGAGTGATGAGCAACATAACAATGGGTGTGTGACCACCGCGCATGCATTTTCTATAATGCCCATATAATGTTCCTATAGAATTGGTTAGTTCGTCGTTCGTGCTGCCTTAGTATCGTTCACGACTTTCTTCGGGAATGTCTCGGTTTTAGGAAAAGTTTTGACCTTATTTTGCGTATAAATTAAGCTTATTACAATAAAGGTTAAGTTACTGTAATTTTATTCGTCTTATAATTAATCAGTGATTGCTTTTTGTGTCGTGTCAACGTAAAACGTTGTAGCAATGACCTTTCTCAACGTAACGTCGCGTGTGTAGGTGTGTTTAAGTGTTTTTGTGACCCCGTGGTTGTTGTGGGGTAAGGGTAGGTCCCTCCAGGAAATGTTGAAGTTCTGTTCACCCGCGGCCAGGCGGAGGGAGCCCAATGCGGTTTGTAACTTTACCTTGCCTTGTTCAGTTCACGAATAAAATTATGGAGGTTACGTAAAATCAAATATGGAGGGTTTTGTTTACATGTTGTCTGCCTCCCTCGCACTCGTTCTTTAGATCTTGTTCTATGGGTTATCTGTTTGAACTGATATTGAGCGGTCGTTTGTAATATTGAGAAAAACATTATGCCTATCCGTATGCAAAATACGCGCTTTGGACGTGGATTTGCGGACGCCAGCCAGTTATATGATAAAATACAACACATACCTATTAAAAAAGTACATCATGTAGGTAGGTACCTGCAATGTATACGTATCTCTTATTAACTGATTTTCTGAAAATTGCCGTCACATAATTCGCTGTATTATTTTGTACATTGTACTTTTAACTATGTTCCATCCAATTCTCAAGGAAGACATCCAGTTCGTCCCGCCATCTCCTTCGAACAGCAAGACTGACATCTTTATAAAAACCATAGGTATTTCTGGGCAGTGAATACATAAAATAAACGTCTATTCGTCCCTTCTTAATGAGAAAAAAAAGTGAATATCAACAAGAATTTAAATACTTACGAAGCTGATCAGCAACACAAAATGTAAAAACTGACCATACTAAGATCTGTGAATACGACTAGTGATAACTCGAATGGTTCAAGAACCATTGCTCCATCTACAAAAGACCTTTTTAAAATAATAATTATTTTATATTACCAAATTAATGGATATATAATCTATCTTGAGAGTTTTGAACAAGTTGCGCAGTATCGTGACCGTTAAAAGGAATGGAGGGATAGGCTTTATTGTCTAGTAGTGGGACAATAATAATATGCTTGTTACGAGTATACCTAGTAAAAAATAGTAACATAAACAAAACGCACATCCTACGAATATTATACTTAAAATTTATGAGGATGGATGAATGGATGTTTGTTACTCTTGCACACAAAAACTACTGAACAGCATTGATGAAATTTAGCAAACAGATTGTATATAACATGGTTAAACACATTCATCATCATCATCATTTCAGCCGAAAGACGTCCACTGCTGGACATAGGCCTCCCCTAAGTGTCGCCACATTGACCGGTCCCGTGCGTCTCGCATCCATCCTTCACCAGGTCATCGGTCCACCTAGTGGGAGGCCTTCTAACGCAACGTCTTCCGGTTCGCGGTCGCCACTCCAGAACTTTCCGGCCCCATCGGCCATCCGTTCTGCGAGCAATGTGCCCTGCCCATTGCCACTTAAGTTTAGCAATTCTTCGGGCTATGTCGGTAACCTTGGTTCTCATGCGGATTTCCTCATTTCTGATTCGATCACGCAAGAAACTTCGAGCATAGCTCTCTCCAATGCCCTTTGGGTGACTTTGAGCTTAAACACATTGGATACTTTTTATTCCAATAGTATATCCCGTAGGACAACTAACGAACACCACGCGGGCGAAATCGCGGGCATAAGCTAGTTAATACGGCTAATGTGGGTTTACTACCCAACTATTAACCCTATATAACAAGAATAACAGTGCATACTAGTATAAACAGTGCTGTTCAAATTCTGGCGGGCGCTGTACTATGCGAAACAGATACTGTTGAACACGAGATTGCATTGAACGCCAGTGCCCACTGTCTAGGAACCACAAGCCCTTTGTGTTTCAGCCATGCCAATTGTGTAAGCGTATATAATATGGTATAGGGTTGTTAAATTAGAGGTTATTGAATTAATAACAGAAACAATATTAATTAATTAATAGAGTGATATTTTATTTGTCCTTTGGAATGGCCAAGGACTTAGAAAACCCAGAATCGCCAGCAAGAAAATGTATAAAAAATTGTTTCCCGATTTCCGGGTTTTTCCATTGGGAATTTTTAAGTTGTAGCCTGGAGTTTGGGAGTTGGTGGTATTATACTCTCTGGTCTTTCCATCGGCTTATGAGAGAAAAGGAACAGAGAGTGCAGCACCTATGCCTGCGCACATACTTGTGCGATATAATATCTCGCGCACTGGCTAATCTTCGCTTTGCGAATGCCGCCGTGACCGAAAACAGCCAGGAGACCTATTCCTATACATTAAATTTTGGGAAGTTGGCACAGCATTACCTTCTTCTTCCATACATGTCTATTAAGCATCATCTCAGCAGTCACGTTCTACCTTACGAGTATACCAGTTTCTTTCACACGGACCATCGTTTTGTACCTACTCAAAAAATTCATTCGATACAACATCATCTGCCTAGCCGTTTCCCACCTAAGTTGGAGTCGGCTTCTAGTTTTCCCGGATTCAGTTGAATAGGTACCAGTATTTTTCATGAAACGATTGCCTATCTGACGAACCAGTTAAGTATTCAGCTGCATCTGGCTAGACTGAAAGCCGACCGCAACAAAAAAAAAAAAAAATATCCGCAGGAGCTAAGCTAATTTCTTGCTCTGTGCACGATGTGTGAAGTCCGGTCTCACTTCCGATGCGCACAAGTCCCTTTTAATTTTCGTAGCTCGTGGTAGACCTAACTAACAGCAGATTTCACTGATCACGAATTTCATCAATGCATCTAGATATGGGAGCAGCGGTGGCTCAGTAGTGTCGGCCCCGACTTACGAACAGTTGGTCGTGGGTTCGAATATAGGCAGGCGCATTACTTTGTGTAATTTATTTCATCACCGCTGCTCTCAAAACGGTGAAGGAAAATATCGTGAAGAAACCGGCATGTCTTAGAATAAAAAAAATCGAAGACATACGTGTCATCTACCAACCCGCACTGGGTCCGCATGGTGGATTATAGCCCATCCCTCTCCTAGAGAGGAGGCCTGAGTCCCTGCAGTGGGATTATTATAGGCTGATGATGATGATGATGAGCTAAATATCGCTCAAGTGCTGTTAATGTAATAGTAATTGAATAAATAAGACTAACAAAAGGTATTTACAAGGCAGCTGTGTGTGGGATTACCTAAAAAAACATAATTTAAACAAAGTCCTCCTTACCGATTTCGGTTACGGCGACCCTTACAAGCTATTTCCTAGCGTGTGCCCTTGTATGGCTGGCCAGACCGAATTTACTTTTAAATACCCGGTCAAAGTTAAAGCAGTAGAGTTGACCCGGCATAGTTGTAGGTGTAGGTGCAGGAGGACTTGTCTCTTTTTTTCGTATTTGGCGTTTTTCGTTTATTTTTTTGACTTGCTGTTTTTAGAAAGATTGTGGTTTTTGTAAATAGTGGAGCGCCAAGGCGACCTACGCAAGCGTTAGGATGCGTTTTGAGCACAATATCCTTAGGGCGGAGATGTTGACCGCCATGCTTTGGTTTTCCCTCTGCCATCTCCGAGTAGAAAAACATACACTGACCTTATTGGTAAGTTTATTCAGGCGCATAGAACTCGCAACCGGTGTACGTGTATCACCAGATATAAATGGTGACGAGGCAGAAGGAGTATACAAGGATCATAGCAGGTGACGGTCTGTGGTATATGTCCATCCCCATGCGAGAAGGATGTGAGTTTAGGCTTGTAAGTGTAAATAAATGGTTGTATGATATTATCATTTGTATACCTATGTATATTATTTTCTAGTTTCGTACGTAAACCACAGTTCAAAGTGCAAGTCCTCCTTTTGTGCTATGCTATCCTGGTCCACCCGAGTTTTTACCCAAACCTTATAACCCAGTAGGTACTTATAACTTGTTTTTCTCTCTTTCCAGGTGAATCCCGGACGCAAGGCTTCACTGAGCGGCATCCGGGAGGGTGACGTCATATCCTCCATCAATGGCCGACCGACCAAGAGCATGAGCAATGCTGATGCTCACGCTATGCTCAGGTCAGCTGGTCCCGTGCTGAGACTCGGATTGAACGAGTATGTAGAATTTTAAACTTATTGCAGTATTTAGTAGGATAGATTAGCTCCAAGACTGTGGATGGTAAATGGTGCGGTTTTCAATAGCTGACGTAAAATGTCGACCCCTGTAGTAGGTCTAGCTAGAATCTTGTACTGAATCTGTACTGCATGGCAGGCTTCAATCAATGAGAATTATAGATCGGTAGTAGCAGGATATTAATTACACCGTATCTATGAATGTTGAAAATAGTACCTTTGATATTTCGGTGCACCACAAATAAAGAAACCTACATTCGCAATTCCTTTGCAGTGGCCAAATTCGCAGACCCAATGACCAAACTGCTAAAAAGAAAGCAAACATCCCCAAATATCGAAGCTCTCAATACTAACGTACTCCACTCAAATTTCCGCCGGCATCTCCGGTTCTCAGACGGTTTCGATTCTGCACTCCCGTTTTAATCCGATCACTCTTCGGCGTTTCACACGAGAATCGAACAGTGGTCCTTCTGTAGATTAGCCCTGACATAAATTGGACCACTTACGTATCTCATACAGACTCGCAAAATGGGTTTGGAGTCGGCACGACAGACGTCTGTATTTCTAATCTTTGAGGTCGTTTAGTTTTGTATGTGAAGTTGCTTGTTTTGCAATTGCATACATTGTGTATATTTGAGTACAATTTGATTTGATTATTTTTACAAAAAACTTAAATTAAAAAAAAAAAACTCCGTCTCAAAAAAAAAAAACTAAATAATATTTTGAATGGGTACAAAGTAAAAAACTATAAAAAGTAATAAATAATATATGAAAACATACAAGATACCTACTTACATTTATATCTTTGAGCCAACTCGGATTAGTTAAACATTTATTTATTTAAACTTCATGTACAATAAATATCACTATTTTACATGAAAAAAATGTAAATGGTAATCAATTTAAAAATAAAATTGATTACCATTTACATTTAAAATCTACCAAAACTTTTGTTAATGACTCTGAGCTTCGTTAAATGAAGAGTAAGGAAACATGTTATTTATTTCTTGACACGGCATTTCTAGGAAACCTAAATAGTAATATTAAGTTACATTATTTGTAAAAGTTTTTACCTTATTCTCAAGTTTTAATCTAAGTTTTCTTGTCGCCAGAGACAGGGAGGTGTCTCCGAGAAGAAGATCAATTGGCAAAGGCTCCGAGTTGAAAAGTAAGTTTTAAGTAGATACACGACATACTTGCTTATTTGTCACTACTTAGGTACTCATCTTAGGTGGTACTTACGAGGCTCGTGTCGGTACTTTGTAGGTCGAGAGCTCTGTTATGAACCAGTTTGACGAAAATAATTGACACTGACTTTTTATCTCGGTGAAATACAGATTCATTTTCGTAACATAATTTTTAGTATTTTTAAGTGTTAATGCTTTCACTTGCAAATAGGGTTTTTTTATGTACTTTGTCTAGAAATTATGTCGAAAATGATAAAGGTATTCTTATATTGAACTTCGTAGTATAGAGTTATTAGTATTACAATATAATACCAGTATTTTACATGGAGCGACTGTCTATCTATCTAATACGATACCCAATTCAAAGTGTGAGGCAACTTTTTAAAAAAAAAAGAATATCAAGCATGTCTGGTGAAATGTGGTTGTACTATTAGGAACTCCTCTGTCTCTGGTTAAGTATTACGTCATACATTACTGGCCAACGGAGTATTAAGACGTTTAAGAAGAAAAAACTTGTTTAGTGTCAAACACGTGTCAAACGTCAAGAAGAATGCAAGTAAAAGGATAAAATCTGTGTATTATAAATAAACTGAAAAAATCAAAAAAATTAAGTGAAATCTATTCTACCAAGAAAATATAAAAAGTTAAAAGTATAATCTCTGTTGCGAAGCAAGCAAACAGATTCGACATCGCCATTCAAATCTAAATTTTAACCGAAGTATCTGAACTTTTAAAACATTAATACAAAGTAATACAACAGGTTTTGACAAAACTTAAAAGGTACGTGCAATCAACATAATAAGCATAAGTATAATTAACCTACAATTTTCCCACTGCTAGGACACAGGCTTCCTCTCTATGAGAGCGAATAGACTAAAATCCGTCCCGCGGGCTTAATGCGGGTTGGTAGATAATACATGTCTTCTAATCTTTTGGTTCTAAGACATAAGCCAGTTTCGTCATGATGTTTTCCTTCACTGTTTTTGCCAGCATGGTGGGGTTGGTGATGAAAAATTACATAAAGTAATGCACCTGTGTGTTGGAACTCACGACTAAGTCGTAAGTCAAGGCCGCCACCACTGGGCCAGCGCTGCTCTCCCACTGGGCCTACGCTGTTCTCTTAGCACTGTGCTGGCCCTGTATTGGTAACAACTGGTAATTTAATGGATCAATTTTCACCCATGTAGATCCTCAATACAAAGCAAGTGAGGATCCTCTGACCACACAGGGGTATTTTATCCGGTGGCCTACCACCTACTTGGTAGTTATTGCCGGTTCTTGTAGACAAGGTAGAAGATACATCGACGCTAAAACGGTTACCACGTATTTGAATAATAATTCACAACTACCCTGCATAGATTTTTTCGTCGTATATTAAAAAAAACAGTGGTTTCTGACAATACTGCAATAATTACTTACACGGTCAAAATGTTAATAGCTGATTAATTCGCTCTTTTTCTAAACTGCCAATGAAATAAATCTTGAAAAGGAAGCAGATACTGCACAAACCCAATTTATGTGGATCTCTCATTGTACGAGAAATCTATACACGACACGTTTTACTAGAAATGTATCGCTTGATGTGTTGCCGTGTGTACCAGAACGCAGTACGATGTCTGTCCACGATCAACCGCCAATTATGTAATGGTGGCTCAATAGCCCGCAGGGGCCGAACCCGACTCGGCCCGGCCTGGTTGCGGGTTGTTCGAAAGAGATACCGCGGCCCCGAACACAAAGAAGGATGGGTGGTTTTTAGTCAGTAGAAGTCTACCCTCCAAAAGAAGGGTGGCTCAATAGAATAAACACTTCTTGACAATTTCTAATGGTTATACAAACCACCCAAAAAATTAATGGGAAAATGAATGGAAAATGAATGAATGAATGGATTGGAATGGAAATTATGTTTTTCCTACTCCTCCGCCATTATTTTTTAATTAATTTTGTTGCGGGAACCAAGACAGTTAAATCGTTTCTCTGGGACTTCGTCGAGCTTCATTGTCTCGGCGGCGCTTTTCTTGTGGTCGCCACTGTTGATTCTGGCTTACAGAAGTTACAGTGGTTTGGGAATAGTGTGGCGAGCTTGTCCCTTTAAAAAACTATTACTGTGTCAATTTCCTTATCATATTCGTACTCTTTTTTGGCAGATTGGATCCGCAGTTGTTGAATATTTAAAAAAAAAATCGATGATTATACTAAACCGTGTGAATTAAAAGCATGTCAGGAACATGTTACAGAGGTATTCGGTATTTGGCATCTTCAAAGTTCGAGCTAAAATCGTTCCACTTCAACAATTCAATAAGCCACTATTTCTCATAGTAGGTTTTTTTTCCTGGCTTGCAATTAAAATCTTCTCCATCTTCAGGAAATCGGTGAGTTTGATGCTTTTTTTTTTAAAAAAAAAACGTTGCCCCATACTAAGAATTTCTCCTGTATCGTGGGTGCGTTCACAAATATTTAAACTGAGATACACAAATACCCAGACCCGGAACAACTTTACTATCTGTAGGTCATACAAATATTTGTTCCGTGCGGGGATCGAACCCGCGACACGCAGCGCAGCAGTCCATTGCCTGAGCCACTGCGCCAACCGTGTCGTCACGTTTTTCCACTATGACTGAATGTGCAAGCAATGTGACATAGTAAATTTAGAAGTTTTGCCCCAGCCTGCTATTCATTACTTCCTAAATACCTACCAATTATTATTTTTAGTATATGCGAATCTTGAATATAGTTTGTTCAGAAAGAGTAACTGAATCGATTCCGATTATATTTTGACCCAAATATTTATAAAAAGTTAGAGTTGGACACCGAACGACACTAAGTATCCACCCGCAATCATACTAGCATTTTTTATTTTATTTTATACTGTCCCACTGCTGGGCAAAGGCCGCCCCCGTGGCTTTCCAAGTTTTTTTCACAATTAGCCTCCGTCCAATCAGTTGAGAATGAGTCCAGATCGTTACGCCAGCATTTGTTGGGCCTGCCTCGGTTACGTCAGCTGTCTTCAGGCACCCACTGTGTTACTATCTTCGCCCATCTATCTGGCGCATAGCTTGGTGTGGGCAAATCAACCCCTTTAGTCGCCTGGATGCTACTGGATGATGTCACACTCCCGTTCTGTTACATACCGTTAAGAATGTGTTTAAAACAATCATTACGTTCTATGTAACTTAAATAGAAATTCTTGCCAGTCAGAGAAGGCCAAATACCGGAAGAGTTTAACAGGAATAGAGGAGACCTTTATCCAGTTGTGGGAAAGAACAGTTTAGTAAAAAATTATAGACATTTTAACCCGCCTGTCTGTGCATGACCAAGAGAAAGAGATTTCGTAGAATTGTTACGATGTTTAATTAGTAAAAATGAACAGAACTCTCTGATCGTACTCTCAGTCTCATGAAAGAGCGGCGTGAGATGATCCTGCAGTCTTCAGACGAGTCATGAAAATATCAGCAGCTCAATAGGCGGATCTGTAAATCCTTGAAGAGCAAATTAGCGCAATTTAGCGAAATAAAGGCTCGAAGTTATTTTCAAGAGATCTGGCTATTGGGCAGAGCCAAATCACGATATTGATGAGCGATGATGACTGGATCGTATCTACCAAACCAACGCTTCTGAGGGTGATCGTGAGTTTCTATGGGCAGCTATACACGTCAACCAGTAAACCCGTTGAAAATGTAGCGAAAGACCCAAAAGCTGTTCGATTCCGTCATACTCGAGGTCAAAACGCCGCAAGCGTGGTGCAGGAGTGTGGCGGTACTCTTCTTCAAGAAAGGCCCGGCTGAAGAATTATAGGCCCATATCACATCTAAGCCATGTCTATAAGTTGAGGGTCAAGAGTTTTTATTTTGACGATTTTCAGCCTCCCAAACAAGCCGGTTGGTTTCCGAAAAGGTTTTAGCACCGTAGAGGCGTAGACCACATACATACGCTGCATCAGGTTATACAGAAAACCGAAGAGTATAATCGACCTCTCGTGTTTACCATTTGTGGACTACGAGACAGCCTTCGATTCGATCGACACTTGGGCTGTACTGTACTGCAGTCTCTCCAAAGATGCTAAATCGACTACGGTACATCGAGGTGTTGAAGTGTTTGTACCAAAACACCACCATATCAGTCCGACTGCAGGGCCAGACCTCGGAACCTATCCTTCTGCAGCGAGGTGTGAGACAGGGAGACGTCATACCTCCGAAACCCTGTTCACCGCTGTACTGGAGAATGTCTTCAAGGTTCTGATCTGGAGAGGCCTAGGCATCAACGTAAATGACGAGTACATCGCTCACATTCGGTTTGCCGACGATATAGTGGTAATGGCTGAGATCATGTAGGACATCAGCACAATGCTCGATGACCTCAGTAGAGCTTTCGAAAGAGTGGGTCTTAAAATGAACATGGATGAAACCAAGATCATGTTTAATTGAATATTCGCCCATGAAACACCCACTCCTATCAAGATCGGAGAGTCTACAGTCGAAGTTGTAGACTACTATGTGTACCTGGGACAAACGGTCCAGTTAGGTAGGTAACATCAAGAAAGAGGTCAATCGTCGTATCTGACTCGGCTGGGTAGGCATGTGGGAAGTTGAGTAGTATCTTCTCGTCCAACCTACCGCGGTGTCTCAAGACGAAAGTCTATGACCTGTGTGTGTTGCCAATGATAACATCCTTAACTAAAACGTGATCGCTCACAATGGGCCTCATCAGAAGGCTTAAAGTCATCTAAAGAGCAATGGAGAGGGCTATGCTTAGAGTTTCCGTTTCCGTTTTGCGTGCTCGAATCAGAAATGAAGACATCCGCATGAGAACCAAGGTTACCGACGCAGCCCGAAGAATTGCCAGACAGACAAAAGTAGCAATGGGCAGGGCACATTGCTCGCAGGGTCTATCAGGTCTATCGCTTGGATGGTCGATGGTGCCGAAAAGTTCTGGAGTGGCGACCGCGAACGGGAAGACGCTGCATTGGAAGGCCAATAGGTGGACCAATGACCTGGAAAAGGTTGCGAGGATCCGTCGAATGCGAGACACACGGGACCGGTCAATGTGGCAGCAGCTGTGGGAGGCCTATGTCCAGCAGTGGACGTCTCTCGACTGAAATGATGATGATGATGATGAATTAGTAAGGCGTTTTAAATAGTAATTAAGTAAATATTGGTGTAAATAGTGCTGGATAACATATAAACACGCCAATTTGGTTGATTGCAGAAAGATATTTGTACCAAGAGTGAAGTGATTTTTTACAATGATCATCCACGATACAACATAAAGTGTAAACTTAAAGTGTAAACTTTAAGTTGTATTGTATTGACTTAATTTGCTACGAGGTGAGCATGTTTTCGTACCGAAAACGGGATAAACTGACTATAAGTGATTTTTCATCATACAATTTTGAAACGTTGTACATATATTCTTTACATGAAAATAGACACGTGTTTCGAATTCGCATAAACTAAAACTAATGTTGTGTATTCATTTAGAATGGAGTCTTAAAACCTTGCAGTAACCAATCATTTTGTAAACTAATGCTTCAGCTTGGTGTTATTTTTTTATTTGTTAAAAGGATCTTTTCTAATATTTTTTTTTTAATCCAATAGTTTACGCAAGAGCACAATGCAAGATGGTTCGAGTTCGTTGTCAAAATATTTGACGCACTTGTAAGTCTCAATCATAGTTCGTCTTGACTTTTGCACAGTCCGAGATTCGAGGGCGCGTCGTCCACTGGTATGTCGGGGCGTGTGCGTGCCTCTAAATTTCAGGAATAAATGGCAGCAGTTAGTATTTTGGCTAGCTTGAGTCGCGGCATACAGAAACAAACCTTGACTTATCAGTGGGCGACACCCCTAAGAACGCAACAAGACTATGTCTTATGTTACCGTTTACGGCCTCTAACAGGATGTATAATTTATACCTATGTCCCAGCTGTGGGAATAATAAAAAGCCGATTGTAACAATACAATGTGAATGTTTTAAAGGGTTCCGTACCTTAACTGATAGGTACTGAGATACGGTAATTTTGATAAGCTAAACTTTTAAAACTGTAGGGCCCTTTCCGTTAATCTAACTTGTAGTTTTACAAGACCTAAAAATGTAAATAAAAAACAGTTTTTGCGATTACAAACACATTCGCAGTTAGACTATTGACCTCGTGGTAGAACGATATGTGAGAGACTTTTAACTGCAATGTTAAGCTTGTTCATTCCAGAAATGGAAGGCCCGTAAAGTCGTTAACCCGAAGGCTAATAAGTGAGATTTAACTGTATAGTTAAGTTTGTCTTTCAATCCGGAATTGGAAATTCATCCGGGCACAACTTTGGAGACGGAACCCTTAGGACACAAGTCTTACTCGCACTCGTCCGGTTTTTTTTGTCGAATCCTAGTATGTCTCATACAAAATTACTTGATATTGAGACGAGAAGGATATAAGACATATTTCCCGTAATAGTTTTTTTTTACTATCAGGTCAGCAATGACAAACAACATAAAATATTCCAAATTTATGTATTTAGATATTATGTTACCATTAAACGGCATTTATGTTTTTCTAAATCCTATAGAGCATACTCGATCTTATAAAGAAGTTACACATGTTTGTCATGAAAGTTTTTTCGTTTACTGTGAGTATTGTCCTTATGTTATTATTTCAGACCAATTAGCTTGTATACCTAACCCTCGGAATTAGATGACTCTGAATACATTTGTATATAAGCTGTTGTATCATATTTTTTTGGCAAAAAAAGCTAACATATTACCAATTTTTTATCAGTTTTTTAATGGAAAGCTTTACTTAAAATAGAAATCGAGTAAAATTTAATTAATAAATAAATTATACTAATGAATGAATAACTATTACTAATTAACTTCTAAAGCATGTTTCGGCACAAACATGTCAAGGCCAAGTTTTAGTTGGACTCGCGTACTAAGGGTTCCTTAGCACTTAACACGTCTGGGTAACTACTTTTATTTGTATTTTATTTTAGAAAATAGATAATACTAGAATAAGACGTAGTTTAAGCCCCTATGTTTAAACAGTTTAAATTAAATTATGATTATTTGTATTTTGAAACTTAGTTGTAGACTCGTTGCAATAGGTAGTAAAGAAATGATTAGGGTGTTATTTTCCATTAGGTTTTTGTGTTTATGTTAAGGCGCTAACAGCACCGAAACTAGCGCCACCTACATCTTATTTCTTTAACAGTAAAATCTCATCAAATTTGAAAAATCCAAAACACTATCATGCTAGTAAATAACCTGTAGTATACGAATAAGAGGCATGAACTTAATGCCCACAGCAGTTTACAAATAAATAATGCCATGTATCAGTAGTATTCACAATAATTAATTAATTAATAGAAAATAGAAGAGCACAAAGGTACTGCTTATTTCTAAAGAAATAATATAATAAGAATATTCGCAATGGTGAATGTTTCTGGTGATAGAGGGCCTTAACGAACATATCTGAATAGTTTTTGATCAGTCATGGGCTTATTAAGTAGCTCATGAAATGAGAATAATTCTAAAATAATATTTAGGTATTAAATATATTATGACACTAAGCATAGTGTCATAATACATATATTTAAATTAACCGCCTTTTATTTATAGCAATACAGTTACTTCGACGATGGTCCGGATCAACATATTTTTTTTTAATCGTTGCTCCACAATAAGAATGTCTCCTGCATCGTGGGTGCGTTCACAAACATAATTATAAACTCACATACACAAATACCCAGACCCGAAACAACTATCTGTAGGCCATACAAATATTTGTTCCGTGCGGGGATCGAACCCGCGACACGCAGCACAGCAGTCCAATCGCTCAGCCACTGCACCAACCGTGCCGTCAAAAGTTTGTTATTCAATTTTTTTTTTGTCGTTGTTGATCATTTGAAAACCAAGATAGATGTTTTAGAATTAAAAACACTAATAGTGTTTCTTAAACATTTCGGGACTATTTTCATACAAATATATGCCTAATTTTTTTAATAAATTATAGTTTTCTGTGATATTTGATACGTTCAATGTGTCTGATTCAAATATTTAAGAAACTATTCTTCACACACAGTGAGACGAAATAAAAAAAACTGAACTGAACTTTTTAGTATTTCATTACTTCGCACAGTAATTCAGAGTCATCTAATTCCGAGTTTATTTCCCGTAAAGGCCAGTAAATTATCTACATAATTTTGAGATCAAATCCATGAAATCAGTCTAGCTAGAAATACAATCACTATTTGCTTGCAGTAACGCAAAAACGCATTTCTGTACATTGTAATGTGTTATTATTTTGTCGAATTCATATGTCATCTTCCTGCCTATATCCCATTCCATTTGAGGTCGGCGCAACAAGTTTTATTTTTCAATTCCTCCCTGTTCGACGTCACGGTGGTATTTATTCCTTTCCTTTTTTATATCATTCCAGAAAATATGGATGGATTGTGTGCAATCCATCCATCTTTTCTTGGTCCTTCTTCAAATATCTTCTTCTTTCTTCTTCTTCTTATAATATATATTTTTTTGTTTGGAAATATCCCTAACCTGCATAACGGAAGTTATGCAGGTTAGGGATATTTCCAAACAAAAAAAAACTATCGTGTTTCTTTTTTTCAAAAGACTGTATCTGTCTGCATTTTTGTTTTAGGAGAAAAAAGAAAAAAATATATGTCCAATATTTTTTGAAAATCTGTCTGACGGACTAATTAGATTTTGTTTTTAAATCCTTGTCTAAATACACACAAATCAAAAGTCAAAGGGATCAAGACATTTTTAAGTATAAACAAATCCGATTTTTTTTTAAATGTAGTATTCTAGACTTTCTTCTTACTATAATTCCTATGTTTAAATTAAAATGGAATCCCTATATCTCTTCTGGTGTCAAATGATGTCGCTGCATCTCGATGCATTTTTTTTCCATTCCGATCATAGGTTCCGATGCAGAAATTGTAATGCTTCTGTAAAAACGTCATTACACACATTTAAAGGAATCCTGATTAACTGTTGATTTCTTAGTTTTAATCAAAATTTAAAGAAAATTCTTTATTAGTAGTGAAATGCAGAAGATCAATAACAATCCATAAAAGTTAAAATTATAATTCTCAATTGCAGCGATACTCTAAAACGTGCTTGATTCCTAGACACTTTTGATGTGAGTTGTGTACTACCTCTAAAATAACCCTCTGTTTCAATAGGTAAAAACCGTAGCACGTATTACAGGAATAATTGGAAACAGAATTGTAAGTGCGACACGAGTTATTTATATATGTATATGAATATGAACCCGCCATAGCAAATTCGCGTATAGGGGAGGTTATTATTTTTTTTAATAATTAGACCTTATGTATCCCAAACTAAGCCGATACGAGCCAATCTCAATAGAAAAAAAAAAATTACTTAATCTCCTAAACTATAAAAAATAAAGTCTAAATAACAGAAAAATAAATTAGACCTTATGTATCCCAAACTAAGCCGATACGAGCCAATCTCAATAGAAAAAAAAAAAAACTTAATCTCCTAAACTATAAAAAATAAAGACTAATCAACAGAAAAATAAAATAGCCTCTTCCATTATGTAAATTTGCTATGGCGGGTCCAGATCCGTAGTGATGGATTCCACCCAAAGGGCCTGAACAAGTGTCACAGTGCCTTCTCTGCTTTCCTAAAAACTGTCACTAGTGGATCCACGTCTACGAGTAGCTTGCGCGCATCGAGGCCTAAGTGTTTTGGCTCGTATATATAAGGATTTCTCACGGGCGGTGATAATCCAGCGAGACAGCTATGCATAGTGGAAGGCCTTATAGACAGCAAAAAGGAACATGATAGCTGTCCTTCTTCAACATTAAAGCTGTTCTTTCTTATACATGTCCGGTTCAGTTTTTAATAATGGGTAGAGTCAAGGTTTTTATCAGAGATTTCAGTAAGTATGTGTTTTCGACACACATAAAAAAACATGACTAGTACACGTACTGGATATTCACTGGCATGACTGTTGCTCGACGGTGACGCTCGATGTCTTGGATGCCCTGTTCACCCACTGAATTGCCATAGGTCTCATCATAGATCTTGAGTTCGAGCCCAACTTCGAACTTGAGACCTATGACTTATCCCGTTGGGGCTGCTGATCCCGTCGGGGCTGTGGGTATTTCGAAGAAGATACCGCGGCTTCGACACAAAGGGCTAAGAAGGAACATGGGTAGTTTTTAGTCGGGACGTCTCCCGCTCTCTGCTTTTTTTTTAAGCGGGTGGAAAATCATCAAAACACCCCTCCCGCTCTTGGGCAGAGCAAAAGGGAGTGTCAGACTTCTACTGACTAAAAACCCACCCACGTTCCACCCCCTTGCGGGCATCATATGACGATTTCCCCGCTCCAAAAAAATATGACCTTTGTATGATTATAACTTGCTTTGGTGAAGAAAAAAAGTGAGGAAACAAGCATAAGTCACAGGTTCATGGGTAGCATACACTTTCTGACACCAGCAGGGCTATTGCGTATCTTTTAAATGTCAGTTTCTATTATATTGTCCATGGATTAACTGTCAAATTGGTTATGGTGTAGCACAAAATGGAACCATTTGACAGTTAATTGATGGACTCTATATGTTAGCCACTGTCATTTGAAAGATACGCAATAGCCCTGCAGCATGGCTATTGCGTATCTTTTTAAATGTCAGTGTCTATCATATTGTCAATGGATTATCTGTCAAATTGGTAATGGTTTAGTACAAAATGGAACCATTTGACAGTTAATACATGAACACTTTAAGATAGCCACTGTCATTTAAAAGATACGCAATAGCCCTGCTGCAGGGCTATTGCGTATCTTTTAAATGACAGTGGCTAACCTATAGTGCCTATCAATTACTGTCAAATGGTTCCATTTTGTACTAAACCATAACCAATTTGACAGTTAATCCATAGACAATATGATAGCCACTGTCATTTAAAAGATACGCAATAGCCCTGCTGGTCAGGCAATGACCACACAGTAAAGAACAAGAAAGGGTTCATCTTGTTAGAATTCTTGCAGAAGCGTCAGAAACCTACTGATGATGAAGGTGATGATCGTGGTGAAAACATTGAGAAAAACACTTAATTATGACGTAAATGACGGACGGAGTACTTTTCAGGTACATTCTATGCATCATAGATACTACTCATGGAGGTCATTTTATTGAATTCAACTAAAGTAGCTATAGTGTAGACTAGTAAATATTAAGTGTAATACATAATTCGCTCGTGCCTAATAAGAACTGCCACTCGGTGCGATCTTTAGGTTAAGCTGCGCTTGCCTAGGTCGATCTGTGGATGGGTGACCGCCCATTACATACCAAGTTTCCTCCGTGCCTCGGAAAGCACGTTAAGCTGTTGGTCCCGGCTGCCATATATAGATCTTCGGCAGTCGTTACGGGTAGTCAGTGACCTGAAAGTCTGACATCCAGTCTTACCAAAGGGACATCCAGTATTACTTAGTATTAACTGGGTTGTGGAGGTCAGATAGGCAGTAGCTCCATGTAAAATACTGGTATTCAGCTGCATCCGGTTAGACTGGAAGCCGACCCCAACATAGTTGGGAAAAGGCTAGGCAGACGATGATGATGACTGATTACTTAATTATCTGTATCACTAAAGTGTAGCTGATAATTTAGAGTCTAATAAAAATATGTGTGAGGTATTAAACCATGAACCAGAAACTTGAGGTCCAATTTATTTATTATCAAACTGGCTTTCTTCGTCGGACCAAAATAGTGATTCCAAAAATGAAATCTGCTGTTTGATTAAAAACAATATCTACTCGGCTTAAATGTGTATGTAAAAAATCCTCTTTAAAACTAGATCTGCCAGTAACCCCTGTCTGATGTATTGGCGTTTATTTAAACCTACTGTTCCGTCTATTCGAGTAGTTAAACTCTCTAGTGTATCAAAGCTTCGTCGTCTGGATTACCCGTCGACATCGCAAGCTTAATGGGAAAACTCTACCTTATTTGCGTATTTCACCGTTCTCTATCGATTTGTATTTAAACCTCATTTTGTTTATGTATTCATAGCGGTTTCATTATTTACTACGTAAATGTGTTTGGCGTGAGTACAGCCGTAACTGTTTAGCGTTTGATCATTGTATGTTATTTTTGTCACAGAGTTTTAGATTATTCCTTTTTAAAAACGTTGACCCACACTAGAATTTCCTGTATCGTAGGTGCATTTAAAAACATTTAAACTCCAGTACAAAAACAGCCAGACCCGGAACAACAACCTGTACATATAGGTTATACAAATATCTCTTCCTTGGGGGGATCGAACCTGCGACACGCAACGCAGGAGTCAATCGCTCATCCACTGCGCCAACCGTGCCATCTTGTAAATAAAAAAAATATATTGACACACACAAATAAAGTAACGTACAATATAGAAAAAACCCCCATCCTCATCCCAGCAGGCGTACCTTTATTTTCCCATTGCTTGATCGTGATGTAAGAAATACATGTTCCCCTGTCGATGTCGGGGTTGCAGGTTGTTCGAAAGAGATACCGCGGCCTCGACACAATGAACTAAGAAGGAACATGAGTGGTTTTTAGTAAGTAGAACTCTGACACTCCCAGCCGCTCTGCCCAGTGCGGGAAGAGTCATTAATTTGATGTTTTCTAACTCACCAAAAAAAAAGGAATGGGTCTTCTAATCAGGCAGGCAGAAAACATGCTTCCATTATTTCTCTAGTCTTCTGACCACAAAACTAGTGGTAGAACGAATGCATTTTCATCGAGAAGTTTAATCAAACAGACCTTCATTTAGTTCGGAGTGTAGTGCCCTAACTCGTCAATACGTTCACTTGCCTATTTTCACTCATTCTCAATCACATCGGATCGGGAAAGTGGTTGCACGTGTTTCCGCATATTCGTTTTACATACAACGCAAAATTCAGCGTTCCTAAGGTACTAAAACTACAGAACTATCTCACTGGTATCCCATTAACCGTATGATAATCATCCTATCCTTATATGCTAATCCAAATAAAAGATACGCAAATTCTCCATCTACGCAAACTAAAGCAATAAAACTTGTTTAGCAGACAAAATATGAGCTTGCGTATAAATCAAGGAAGGTGGAATACTACTCCCAGTCTGGAATATTCCTTTTGTGTAGTAGACATGTATTACTTTATCGCACGTCTGCATATGCAGAGCCCCATTGCGAAGCGGGGACTTTATCGCTCCTCAGTTTGCCAGGAAATGTTGAAAAGCACTACATCACTAACTCAACTTTAAGTTTGCGCAGCTAGGTTCAATGTCGACTGACACAACTTCGTTTAAATGTATTGACAGGCTGAACTTTACGCAGCGATGTTCGTTTTTAGTTTTGTAGTTAGACTGTAAGTTTTATTTACTTGGTGTCTTGTAACCTGTTTTATTGATCTTTCAGGGCAAATAATGGCTGATGTGCAAGGAGGCAGAGCAACTCCCCAGGCTCCTGTGTACGCTACCATCCGACCACCTCAATCACCGCAGAATCGGCCTTCACCATCTATTCGAGCTTCTTTAAATTCTTTACCGGCGGCGCTTAACTCGACTCCACTAGTAAAGTCGGTGATACAGAACGAAGAACCCTTAAGATTTCATCCAACGAATCCATTTTTTACGACTTTACCCTCGAACTATTCTAGTGCGTCTAAACTACCTGTACCAAACGGTAGAGCGTCGCTCTCCAGCTTAGATAGAAACAAATTCAGAGACAATACGTCAAATATTGAGTACAGCTCAGACTTAAAATCACCTACATTTTTTACGCAATCATATGATTCTGGGCCCACCAGTCTTCCATATTCTTATCACAACGAAAACACTAATGGATATCATACTTATACACCGACGACGACCGCCAACGAGAAATCTGACGTCTCTTATAGAATTAATGTAGATCATTTCCATAATCAAAGTCTTCCGAACAACGCACAAAGTAACACTAAGAATCCTTTTGAAACGAAAAGAAACAGTGATCCTTTTGAAAAATACTTGCGACCAGATAGCAAGTTGAATGGCAAATGTGAATATGGAAGTAAGACTATGTCGAACTCCATCAGCGACAGCAATTTCCATTCAAAAGAGGAAATTACAAAACGTTCGACGATATCTGAACACAAGATAAGCGAACTCGAAGAAGTGAAGACTATAAAGAAGATAGTGTTGAATGGATGTGACGATGCAGTAGATAGTGGGGAACGTAGTTTTAAATCTGAACCACGATCAACGAACAAAAGTGGTATGAACGGTTCTGAGGTGCCTCGTTCGCATATAAAGAACATTAGTTCATTGTCTCATCAATCACTGAGGAACGCACGTGAGCGAGCTACTCCGATACAGGAACAGAATCACTATCTCAGAGCATTCAATCAAGATGAAAGGGATTGCAGTTCCGCAACTGGGGCGTATGATTCAGCGTATGAAGAAAACAGATCAGGTAAGTGGTTTATATAAGCAGTACCTAAGCGATCGAGCTCTGCTCGGATGAATACAGAGAAAACCAATTCTCTCATATGTTAGTCTTACCTAGATCGATTTTCACCCCTGTAAACCCCAACATTGCAACTTTCATCTCGTTTTCGAGAACTTCGAAATATTGCATATAATTATTTTCAACAATTTTTTGCAAAGTAACTGTGTACGAGAACTGTTGTTATACAACTCATACATTTTATAATTAATGGCAAAAACTTACGTTGGCCATCGGAACCACATAGGTGATATTGATATAGATCGACAATACATGAGGAATAGTTATTGTATTTATTTTATTTATTTATTTATTTAAACTTTATGTACAATAGTGATACATAGGCGGATTTAATGCCACAAGGCATTCTCTACCAGTCAACCTTAGGGTAAAAAGACAACATTGTGGTAGGCTACAAAATAACTTAAAAAAACAATACAAATTAAAATATGTAGGTACACATAACTTATATTAATACTAATACACACATAAAAATAATATAAACTAATAAATATATTATTTATATTATTAATATTGTAATATTGTAGAGCATACTGAGCTTTCAAAGTCTTAAACAAATACAAACAATTCAGATGCGGATCGTTTGAGCAGCTTATTTCGACTCGAACACAAGTTTACTGAGATGAGTTTTGAAGGTACGTTTCCGCAAAGCGTTTTGCAAAGTTCAGTGTGTACCAAGCATTATTTGTTGCTTATAAGTTTACCTAAACATGTGAAAATAGGGTTTAATTGTGTGATTATTTTCCCGTTTTTCATCAATGAATACTAGAATACTCTTATTTCTTAGCGTGTCGATGGTGTCCATTTTAGTGTCTGAATCGAAATTGTGTCCGGTCAAAACTGAGCTACTAGAGTTGGTCCGTAATAGGGTAACTACATTTTTATTTTAAGAAAATACAGGGTGTAAACAAACCCTTCATGAAATCATCGAAATTCAGTAAACCAAAGTGAAACCACAAAACCTATTATTGGGAAACGACTTTTTATTTAGTATACAAAATCACGGTTTACGGTACTGCTCAATGTAACGCACTCAGTAACATTTATAATGTGCTGATAGTTGCACCGAATAATACTGGTGGTAGAGGTCGTTCGAAAGAGATACCGCGGCCCCGGACACAAAGGGCTAAGAAAGAACATGGGTGGTTTTGAGTCAGTAGAAGTCTTACACTCCCTACCGCTCCGCCCAGAGCGGGAGAAGTCATTTCATGATTTAGTGTAGGTAGTTATTTTTCCAAAAAACATAGGGCTTCGTGAAAGTCCAGGGGCTGCTAAGCGGTACTTATTTACAAATAAGTTATAAAACCTGAATAAATATAGATGTGAAAATGTTAGAACCTTGATCTATGCCAGAACTAGAAAGTTTGAGCTTTTGTTTCAACGTAAACAAAACAAAATCGCAATAAGGGAAAGAAAATGTGCCTCCAGACTTCTTGAAGAGATTTATACAAGTTAATGTTGTACCGTAGAATACCTCATCATCAGCCTATAAAGTTCCAACTGCAGGGATTCAGGCCTCCTCTCTAGGAGAGGGATGGGCTATTATCCACCACGCGGGCCCAGTGCGGGTCGGTAGATGTCACATGTCCTCGAATTTTTTGGTTCTAAGACATGCCGGTTTCCTCACGATGTTTTCCTTCACCGTTTTGAGAGCAGCGATGATGAAAATAAATTACACAAAGTAATGCGCCTGCTGGGTTCGAACGCACGACCTATTGTTCGTAAGTCGGGGCCGACACCGAATACCTACTGAGCTATAATTAATATAGTAGGTCTAAGCTCAAGTATTTTTAGTTACGGCTAAGCTCCATTTAAAATCAAGATAGGTACGATTTATTTTACTTACCCGATATTATTATGGGTAAGTTTTCACCATGGCAACACGTATTTGTTAGTTCAAGTTGGATTGGTCGAGTACTGCTTAATGGTCGCAACTGGTACTGTTGAACATAAATTCCTCGGTACGACTATCATGGCGGGCAAAGTGTTTGGTTGTTTTGAGATGTAACAAGCGTAGCCGACGAATTCTGGACACGTGCCCGCTTGGTGGTATTAGGCTCGCCCCAATAAGGTGTTTCACCAAAAATATCTAATTAGTCCGTCAGATAAATTTTAAAAAAATAATGGACACGTAATTTTTCTTTTTTCACTTAAACAAAAGATGAAGTCAATACAGTGCTTCGAATGTCACGTCAAGTTGTGTTACATCACAAGTTTAGTACTTTTTACCCACAAAGTGACGTCAAAAGCCCCCACTCATGATCTTTGACACGTTTTATTTTCGTCAATTTTTATTAATTTGATAAAACAAAAAACACGTATCCAATATTTTTCGATAATCTAACAGACGGACTACCTAATATTATTTTTTTTGTAAAATACCCTATTATTAAAAAAACATCTGACGAAATCTGGGTGTACTACGCGTATGTAATCTCAGCCTTTTTTTTTTTTTTTTGGTGGGTGTAAAATCATCGAATAACCCCTCCCGCTCTTGGGTCTGCAAAAGGGAGTGTCAGACTTCTACTGACTAAAAACCACCCATGTTCCTTCTTCGCCCTCTATGTCGAGGCCGCGATAACCAGTGGACTACCCGCGGCCCCGACAGGAATGTAATCTCTGCCTCACCCCTAGTAAATTCACCACTGCTAATATTCAAGAAAGAAATAAGCATAAAAGTAATAATAATATGTTATGTAAAATGACTAAGCATAATAAATTAAATGGAGCTAGGCCAACAAAATTGTTTTCGCTCATCCCTAAAAGTAATAAAGGTTTAGGTACAGGTAAAGGTACTTCCAGGCAGGCTCATATATCCTGAAAGTAAGCTTAATTTGAATGACATAAACATGTCCCGATCTCAAGTTTATTAAACGAAAAAATTAAAAAGTTTATTATTAAAAACATTCTGTAGTCAATAATAATATCGTTATGTAATAACTGAAGAAAGTGGCTATACTTATAGCCACTTTCTGGAGCCCTGACAAAGTCAGAAGGCGTCGCAGTAGACCTCATGGAAGATGGCGAGACGATCTGGACAAGACCAGCGACTAGTGGTCATGCTTTGCCCTTTAGTGGGATGATACAGGCTTTATGATAGGTATGTATGTTTGTCCGTTTCTTTGTTCCCTCATAACTCCTGAACGTATGAAGGGATTTGAATAAAATATAGTTGTTAGTTTCGTCTTGATGGCGCGAGTGTCACATTAAATAAAAAAAAAACAAAAAAATGCGGATTCTGGGGGCCATTACTCGTCATAAAATGTTCCAGTACCATCGAGTAGGGTATCAAAATGAAAGGTTTTTAAAGGAGGTTACAAAAATTTGTAACTATTATAATATGTTTAAAAAAAGTTAAACCCCACCAAAAACAAAACTTTTGGGCTTCGCCGCAGTCGGGTAAAAAAGCCAAGCCACGCAACTCAGTTCTTTTACCGTAAAAAGCAGTGAGATCCATGTAATACCAAGTCAGTTAATATATTCAATCCCTACTTAAAAACCTTTGATGTTTAAATGTTTCATTTCATTTCCACTTCTTATTTCCAGCTAAAACACTAGGAAGTGCCGAAGGGTGGGCGTTTTGGGGGACTGTCTCTTGTAAATAAGTAGAGTAAAGTAAATTTTGACGTTCGATCAGTGCTGATTATCAGCCTAATTTGAATAAATGACTTTTGATTTTGATTTTGATCATATTGATGTTTCAAAAAATAAACATAGGGGCGTACAAGTTGCCAATATAAATTATTCTGTAAAAAATCATAGCATAATTAATCAGATATGAGTGTGTGTCGTGATGCGAGGCAAACGTTAAATTTACCTTTAGCTTAAGAATGCAGAATGCATGAAGTAGTAGTAAAGCCAACTCCACTAATTTGGCAGTCATTTCCCAGAATATTTGACCCATTAAGATATTTACTAGTCCTTCATATAAATCTGTAGGGAAATTCTCGGGATTACAATCCTGAACCATTGTTAACTGCTTTGTAAAACTAGTCAGTTATCTAATTTGCGCTGACAGGAATCCTTTACAAAGAATTCCGAAAATTTTATCAAGAGCTTTGAAATTACTTCTGAAAAGCAATTCATATTTGTGTCTACTTAAAATCATAAAGACAGATTACGTAATGGTGGCTGTACACTCTTGCTAAGACACTCCGAAGCAGGGCAGGGGGCTTAAATGGTGACTTTATCAGATCATAATAGAATCTTACTTAATATGATCTGCTAAAGTGGTCATTTAGACCCCTGGTGCGAGAGTGTACCTACACAAGCGCAGCAGGTTAGACAAGCGCTGATATAACGCTCTCACATCCGCCCTGCTTAAGAACTTGTGTTTACTGTTCCAGAGAGAGATAGAACATAGTTTTATTCCCTTTTAAACCTTAACAGAAGGCAACAACTATAATGTACGATCGCCAGCACAACAAGCTACCGGAAACCTTGAACCTGGTACTTAAGTGATAAAGTCGAAAATCTATTAAAATAAATTGATATATTAAAATGCTGGCGCGCCTGTACCTGGTGGCTAAAGATTATGCACTCTTGATGCAAAAATGCGCAACTAAATCGGAAAGATACTAGATCTACGTAAAAAATAATACAAAAAAGATACTTCTGCATTTGGGTGAATTCTTGACTAAATTCTCTAAGTTCTAAACTTGAAATCATTAAAAAAACTGTCGGGTACCATTTTACCTAAGTTTGAAACTTTCACGTTGCTGAGAACAGTTCCACCGTTATTGAAGAGCTATCGATTGAAGAATAATCTCGGAGATTAAACTGTAAAATGTAGCTTGATATGTGAAGATTCATTTTGCCATTTCAAATGGATCTAAACGAAGTTTTGCACAATTTATTGTGCATGATAAGAGATGTCGGACTATGTAAGGATCGTAGCAGGTGGCGTTCTGTGGTTCCTGCCTACCCCATCGGGAAAAGGAGTTAGTTTGTGTATGTATAGTGCACAAATGCATGTGACCAAAAGACTGATGAATATAATTGATGATGAATAAAGAGGAGACAAGAAGACATAAGGGAAGATGGACTGGATTTTGTGAGAAATGATAATCGACGTCGTACTGCCCGGACAGTAGCGCCACCTACCGGGACCAAGACAGCAAAATCCCCATTAACAAAATGATCCGCCATTTATTAAATTTATTTGTTACAAAAAATGTGATAAATGAAGAACCGCTCGACCGATTTTGTGCAAACTTCACATAATAAACCATCTACTCAAGAGTCCAAACTAAGCCTAAACATTTGGTTTGGATAGGTGAGCGCGTTCTTGAGTTATAAAATTACAACGAAAAGTGGCATTGAATTTTATAAATTTTGATATGAAAGATAAAAGAGTGAATGCTATCGAGACCTGTAGGAACTTTAGGTTTATTCATGTGCCATCGTTTTTAAGATACATACAAAATAAAAATAAAATGTAATCGCAAGGAACATCAACTAATGTTGAAATAGTAGAACTTAGATTGCAAGTTGAGCTGGACACCTTTGATAAAGTGTTTAGCAATTCTATAAGACGGAAACAAGTATGAGGGCAAATTGGAAAATTGGTATAAGTAATAGGGTAGACAAAAAAATCTTATTAGTCCGTCACATAGATTACCAAAAAGTATTGGACACAATTTTTTTCTTTTTTCACGTAAACAAACAATAAAGACGACACAGCGCTTTGAAAACTCGTGTGACGTCATACTCTAAGACATTAGTATGACATTTTTTAGCGGTCAGTGACGTCACCAACCCGCACTCAAATCTTTGACGCGTTTTATCTTCGTCAATTTATATTGATTTGATAAAACAATAAATACGTATCCAATATTTTTTGACAATCTATCAGACGAGATGGACTAATTAGAATCACATTTTTGTAAGTCAGTAAACATCCCTATTGGTATAATTTACTTATCTACTACTTAAATCATAAGAATCGCACTTTTAAAACAAACTGAAAATTATTTCCTGTAAGTAGGTATATGAAATTGTTTAAAATCTCAACTATGAATTAAACGTTTTTCAATAAAGAAATTCAAACAAGAAACTTGACAAAAATAGGAAAAATTAGATGTTTTTTGACGAATCAGCCAGATTATTGTGACCGCGCCGTAAATACGGTTAAAACCAGTCAGAAAACTGCTAAAATCGATTCTCTCAACGTTCTTCTTTAGCTGCGTAAAATATTATTGGTCTAGCTTTTGTTCTATGCTTTAAGGCGATATACGAATTACGACAAGTACGTCTTCAGAGAAAACGTTAAGGTATGCTGTTTTGCAGAGACAGTAACCATAGTTTTAGAATGTCAACCAATCCTACCTCAGGGACCGATATCTTCCGCTTTAGTACTTCGACTTTAAAGAAAATATAGCTGGTATTCCTGCTCGACAAGACAGCGTGCCCCTTAAATAGTAATAAATAATTTTGGAAAATATTGCGATGATAGATTTGTGAGCTAATTTGATAAGAATTTTCCGAGGCATTAAGTCCGACTTTTGTACAGTTTTAACTTGGGTATAATGATTTAATAAATAAATCAGTTTAGTCAATAAGTCAGCAGGTATAGATAACTAATATGGTCAATACTTTCTGTAATCACACATTACTATCATGAGTTTTTGTGTCTTGTATTAGGGTGAAAATCTGCAGTGTTAATAAATTCATAGAGAATGTTCTTCAAAATATCGCTAGCAAGGTCAAGGAAGCTTAAAACGGAATTAATTAAGTAAAGAATATTTATTAAGTAAGTAGATACTTACCTAATTAAAAATCTTTCTGAATGCTGATCACGTTTTTTGTAGATAGGTTTTTATGCGAAGAAATAATTAAAAACAAAAGGAAATATTTAAATACCGAGAGTGTATTGTAGTCTAGTTACTTAGGAAGTGTAGATGTTTATAATAACCAAGAACTTTTATTATCGATGCTCCTGATAGAAATTTAGTAGCAACGTTTGTTTGTGTTGCTTCAACATTTTTAACAGGCGCTTAGAGTTCTGTATTTTTAAAGAGTCATCATTTGTATAAAAGTTCTTGAGCGGTGTGACGGAAATAGACATTTGGCCTATTTTTTGACATTAAACGATTATCTTTTGCCACAGTAGTTGTAGTTTTTTTATGAATGCTTCCTTTTAACGCAAATTGGGTTTCCTATGAGGAATCTTTATAACACGTTTAGAGAATTTTTACTTTGATCTTTGATACGTACCTAATTAGGTATTTAATCGTATTTATTAGTTGTCCAATGAAACCCTGCCATTAATTCATAATTTTGAATGTCTTCATTATTGCTGGTTTGTTTTCAGATTTCATTAGACTTTGATCGCTACACGTAATTCGTTTATTATGTTGATACGGTATATGGATTCATTACATTATTTAAAAAAAATACCTATTAGTATTTGAAGTAGGTAGGCTTGATCCCCTATAACAATACAATTTTTATGTATGTTGTTACAAAAAATAATGTACTACATTGTAGCAATGAGATCTCTCCAAAAAACGAATACCTCGGCAAAAACTTACTTTAATAAAAATAAAACAATTACTGAACAAAGCAACAAAAACGAAGCCCGAGTAAACTTCATTTAGCTATTCACAGTCGATTACTTCAGTCGCAGTCTGATTACGAGATGTTTCCATGCTATTTGCCATTGAACAGTCATACAGAGCCTAATTCAGATTAATTACAGCATCGTAATAAGTCAGGCCAAGGTCCAAGAGGCTTGTTCTAAGGAGCGGTGTCACGGTCTACGGCCCTTCTGGATAGAACATCATAAACTTCATCCAGTTCCGTCGCCGACATCGCACAACGTTCTTCTAGACTTCACTGTGAATAGTCGTTTTGAAACAGCTTATATTTATATTAACCTTTAACATGGTCGGTTCCCTAGTGTGTCGCAGATTTTAAAGCCAGTGAATTTCGTGACAAAATGAACTCGCCCTGCTTTACGGGCAGCCCGTATATATTTCACCCCGTATCAGACACTTCAGCAACTGAATCGGAGGATAGTGTGGACTCGGGTAGAGCTAAAACTGTCGGCGATGGTACACGAACGAAGTACACCGACCCGAAGCTTAGAACGATTAACAAAGTCAGCATTAAGATACTGAAGGCTATTGAGAAGTTAACTTGTAATATTAAGATTAATAAGAAGCCGAAGAAAGTTGCTGTTCCTGCGGTGGTCAAGGGTTAGTATGGTATCTATTACACACACTACAAAAAAAAAAGATTTTGAAAGCTCCGTTGTCATGTTGTCTTACGATTACGTCTTACTGTCTTACGATTACGTCTTACTGTCTTACGATTACGTGTCACTGTCGACGTTTTTGGTGTATACCAGCTCAGCATTGTGCTCGTTAAGGCGTTTATTTCTTCAGCAGTTCGTCGTCTCTCGTTCGTTGTGTGTCATTAATGTAGTGGTCGCATGTGTGACTGCTGAGAATGAGGTAGTCGAACCCCTGGGTTCGATTCTCGGATCGGGCAACGTGTTGTTGGGTCGTGTTGGTTAGTTTTTCAGTAGTAGCATCGGAGGCTAGATTTGTGCCCGTTTGATAGCAATAGGCTCGCCCCTAATAATAAAAAAATGTAGGACTTAAACACATCTGGCGAAATGCTAGTGTACTTGTTAGGTGCAACTCTGCCACACCTTCGGCGGATCCACATTACATCATGCCTACAAAGTCTGACTGCACGTGTGTTATGTTCTTTAGAAGTATCTTACCTTCCTAATGTCATTCAAAAATACCCCATCTGGTTGGTCTTATCAATTAGTCCGGGAATCGTTTTCTAAATAAAATTAAAAACAGAGCCAGGCACTTTACCAGCCGAACAGATTTTCAAGATTATTATAAACTTTTTCAGCGTTGGAAATAAAACGCCTTTTAAGCACTCTATTAATTATCTTGTCGTAACGGCCGAGTAATACAAAGTGGGTAAATTTTAAAACAACTTAAGCGCTACAGGTTTTACTGTGACCTAGTTCCTATAAATATATGTATAATTTACGCTCCTTAATACACTGCGGTCTGCTATCTCGGTTTACCTTTTCTATTTTTCATACTATAACCAAGAGGGTCATATTTTCGCCAGTTTCGACTCGAGTGAAAATAAAATGCTGGTCACATTTACGTAGTTTCAGATACATGTTAAAAAATCGGGATTTTCGTGTAGATGTAATCTGGTTAGATTAGTTTACCTTTGTCTAACATATTTTTATCTGTAACTTCGCTCTCGTTGAGTTTAAAAGTTATCCTATGGGAACGTAGGTACTACTGGGATAAAAAGTATCCTACGCCCTAAACCAGGTCATAATATAGCAAATTCCTTTCTAGACATATCATCTTTCACACAGTCCATCCATCGTTTCTTTCGTCGACCGCTTCTTTTTTTTGTTACTTTGGAATTCATTATAATATTTTTACTCTACCATGTAGCAATACCTACATGGTAATATAGTGAATTTCTTATAAATCATTTTTAACATTTAAGAAGTACGTACGTATTGTTTCCAATATTTGCAATCAGATTTAACGTCTCTACTTACGCAGTTTTTATAACCACTCAAAAAACAAAGTAAACGCGATTTCTAAACAATTCGAATGACTCCTCAAATTCCACTGGCCCTTTTAAAGCACTCAACATAACATTCGCAAACAATTTCAACCTTTTTTGAACAAATACGTGAGTGTCAACTTTCCCTGAGGTCAAATACCTTATTGACTCTCTGATTAAACTGTAATACTAATCAAACGATACATGACACCCCAGCCAATCAGGTTTATTGTTACAGACGACTTTAGTACTAAAAGGTACGCTTTATAAAGCTCAAATTGCTGTGTATGAAAGTTTAGTGTGATAGCATTATTTAGACGAGCTCGATGGGGATTTTATGACAAATAAGTGTTCATACGAGTATCTACCATATGAGATGGTGTTCAACAGAGACAAAATTTCATGAAATCGCGCTGCTGTTAGAAGGTCTATAGATAGTAAAAAGAGTTTAGAGCTGTATGTATTTTGCTTGCGGGATGGGTATACAAATAGAGCCACTGCTGACATAGCAAACCCGCCACGCTAACCACTGCAACTTCTGGAAACCAGAATCAACAGTGGCGACCATCAGAAATGCACCGAGACAATGACGCTCGACGAACTTCCAGAAAAACTATCTAACTTTAGTCTTGGATCCCGCTACGAAATTAATTAAAAAAGATTAGCGGAGGAGTAGGAAAAACATGATTTTTGTCCTGATTAGTTGCTCACGAAAGGAGCGGTTTTCAGGGAAAAATCAGCTTCAGAAGACGGTGGCAAACAAAAAACGAAATCAAACAAACAAATAATGTCACCGACTTCAGGAGCTGATTTTTCTTCTGAAGTTTATCTTTCACTAATTTATGTTTTTATGTTTTTGAAGTCGGTTTTCTTTTTTGCAAAAAAGTTTTCTGCATTTAAGATAGCCAACATACAAAGATAAAGAAAAAATCGTTACCTGCCATCGACCATTGTACTACCATATTTGTGTAGTTCTATTATAAAATCTGGTTGCTGTTAATTCGTGCCATTGACAAGATTTCCCACTTACTGTCGCCGAAACCGTCTTCTAAACGCTTCGCATAGGCACCTAAGCTCTTATGTGACGTCTCTGTCAACCATCTACTCATGTACAAGTACTTACAACTAAACGTTTCCCGTTTAAACGTTACAATTACAGGCGGATACAGTGATGATCATAAACCACACAGAGTTTGTTCTAAACAATCGAGTTTAATGAGAGGATTCAGGAAACTGAGTGGTGCGGAGTATTAGGTACAAGTTCTGAAGTTGTACGATACTTAATATTGTGTTGCGAAGTGAAGCCTTAACGGGGTAAAAGGTACCAGGGATGTAGAAAGTAGGAGAATATCAATTCTTTATTTGTGATGTAAATACTTTTTTTTTCACCGCACCGATATAATCCCACTTCTGATGCAGAGAGGGAACTTTGATCACCACACTTACTCATTGGGTGCCTTCAAATAGTTAAATAAAAACTCTCAGCCTGCGCCTGACTTTAACATTAGAATACATTCTTGTCTTACGCCAACCCTATCTACCTGTAGTTGCCCTGTAATTCATAAGGTAAATTCCGTCAAGTACCTAGGTATAGTAGTAGATCAAAGGTTATGCTGGTTCCCACACCTCGAACTAACTATAGCGAGGGTGAGAAAACTCATATGGGTTTTCAAATCTCTGAGACACGTATTGAATGCAGAACTACAGAATAAAATATATATCGCACTGGCCCAATCTGTAATCATATATTGTATCTCGGTTTGGGGTGGAGCAGCTAAGTCGTATTTTATAGAACTAGAGAGGGCACAGAGATCCTTGATTAAGGTCATGTACTGTAAACCCTACAGGTTCCCTACTGAAAATCTATACGCAATCTCTAAGCTGCTCTCCGTCAGAAAACTCCATATGCTACACATGGTACTAAGATATCACAAAACTCTACCCTTTAGCCATGACAAACTTAAAAAAAGACGGTGTGATATTGTAGCCCCTACATACCCAGCACGTTCAATCTTTGCCAGTCGTCAAAATGTAACTCAAGCCCCACGCGTCTATAATAAAGTAAATCGCATACTTCACATTTACCCTATGCAGCTGTACCAGTGTAAGAAGACATTAACTGAATGGCTCTTCACACTTAATTATGATGCCGTTGAAGGCATTTTGGCGACTCTGGGTTGAGCGCCATGCATACTGACACACACACACACTCCAACACACGCACGCACACTCCAACACACGCACACACACACTCACACACACACACACACATTCACACATACACACGCCCACTCACACACACCCACTCTTACACACAAAATATACATCCTCACACTCATGAACACACTTATAAACACACATCTGTACTAAACACACTGCCATAAACACGATTCTCATTCTTTTATCTTTTTATCTTTTTATTTGTCCTTTTTGTTTTAAAAATGTGTAAACTGTACTTAACTAGCACAGATAAACAATTGTTAATTTATACGAGGAAGAGCGAGGTTTATCCCATCACAGGTATCTTCGGATTACCTTCTGGGAAGCCCCGGCAAATTTACTGTATAGATTTAAGATAATAAACACATTTTTTTTTTTTTTTTTTTTTAAATAGACTTGTCAAGCTATTGAATTTTAATTCTTTGAAAATTACCCATTAAAACAGCATAATAAATTGGTGCTTTCGTGGCTAACACCTGGGTTTGCGATAAAGAGAATTGGAGAGCTCTGGTATTCAAGATTCTTTGTTGCATAAAATATGGTACATTATGGACTAACAAAAAGTATTCCTTTGTAAGTTTCACATATTTCGCTTACTTCATTCACGTAAGCTTTTAATTAAATTAATATTAAAATACCCAGTATGATGACACTCGTAATTTAGTTAACTAGTTACAATTTTTAGAAAATTAAATATTTAAGACAGTATTAATACTTATTTTGAGAATTTTAAACACTCATACTTAGAATAAAGTCATATAATTAAATAAAATAAAATAAAAATAAAACTAGATATCATTAATAATTATTAAATAGATAATTAGTTACTATTTAATCATTATTATTGATATCTTATATGTTACTTTTAGATAGAAAAACCCATTAGGTATTTGTCAAAAAATATTTTACTGCATAGAAGACATATTTAAAAACAATTGCTTTACTTTGTAAACAAGACTGAGTTCAAAATCTGAAGAAAGTAGAGCTACTTTCTTCAGCTTGGAACTTGGAGTTTAGCAAAACTCCTGGAAACATTGACATTAATAATGCTTCGTAATTCTCAGAAATAGTACACGTAGCATGACCCAGATCTTGTTCACATGACGCCGTTGTTAAATAACTAGGTTTCAGTCCAACGGCTGATTTTGGCAAAGATACGATTTGTTTTGGCTCAAATTGTTCTAGCAATTTGGCAAAAAATACCAAGTTCTACAGATTGAATCAATTTAATGTCGTGAATGCATTCTTGTTGTGTTTTAGAGAGAAAACAAGAGTAATTTTGTTTGTAGAGTACTAGAATCAAATCAAAGGAGTTATTATTTTATTAGCTCAACAAGGTTCAATATGGATTAGTGAATAACTACCTACATATAAACCGTGATAGTGACCAGAAATAAAAAAACCAAAGCAATCAAGTAAATAAAATCTTCAATTAAGTAAATTGACCCAATCAATTAATTAGAATAAATTAAGATAAACGTATCGTCCCAGTTTTAATAAAAACACAAAACTTTTTTGTAGCACTTTACATTCTTACTTTACTTTACGTTCTTTTTAGAGTTCCGTAGCCCAATGGCGAAAAAACGAAACCGTTATAGAACGAATCTATAACGGTTCCGTTTTTTCGCCATTGGGCGTGTAAATCTATCCGTCTGTTCGTCCGTATGTCACAGCAACATTATTCAAAAACTAGTAATACTCCACAGTTGAAACTAGCTAGGTAGATGTATTCTGTGAACCACTTTACGATTTTTATACAAAAGTAAAAAAAAAATAAGATTCTGGGGGTTTCCCCATATATGGAACTGAAACTAATTAAAACTTTCTTCATCAAACCTATTCGAATGGGATGTATATAGATAGATGTTTAAAAATGACATTGAAGGTTTCTGAAGAATATTTTTTCACAAAGTCAATCGTTTAAAAGATAGAAACTTCCAAAGTGCTGAAATGAGTGTCCAACCCCTTAAATCTTTTAAGCTAAAAGATTGAAAAATCTAAATAAATTATATACTGTAAATCGCAATGAAATATTTCAAACAAAATTGGTCTGAACGATAATATTATATGGTTACTGGTTTTGGAGTTATAGCGCATTTAAAAAACCGCAAATATACTTTGTCATTCATACAAAATCTTTATAAAGCAAACTTATCACAAAATATGTTTTTCTGTTGCCGCTTTAACAAGAAATAAAACAAATTAAAGGGTGCTTCCCTACTACGATGGTACGGAATTCTTCATGTGCAACTCCGACTTGCACTTGGCCAGTTTATTTTATAATATCAATTTACTCTTCTAGTGAGTTTCCGTTAAATACCATGGTCTACTTTATTTTTTTTACCTCTGTTTTTTATTTCGATGAAGGAAAATAGACAAAAATATCTATAAATGTAGAATATTTACATAGGGTAACACAAGTCTTTGACAACCAAATTGATTCGTGTAAATATTGTAGTAATTTGTTCGGAGGCGGAAGCACCTTTTATTTCTGCGACTTTCAATCGTTGTCAATTTAAATGTCAATTCAAAGTTTTTGAATGGCAACGACAAAAATATACATATACATATAAAGGGTGTAAAAGTACCCTTAAAGCAAACGAAGGGCACTTGTTCTCCCCACCACTGAGATCATTGTTTTGTTCTAGACCATACCTGGGAACCCCCTAGCTACGGAGATATTGGGGGTCAAAGTTCCACATTTCGCACAGCTGTTTTTGTAAATACTAGTTTTTCAGGTTGTAACTTTACCTCAATTATCCCATGACCCTTTAACTGTTCAAAGCATCCACTAGCACAATGTTTTAAGAGTGCTATATTGAGTTTTACCGTCAAACGAAACTTTTGACCCCAAAAAAAAAGTCGTTTCCCAGCAAAAAATGTTGCTTAGGGGTACTTAGTTTGATGTTCAGAATGCTTGGTTGACGTATGTGTGAAGGGTTGATTTACACCCTGTAGGTACCTATAGAGGAGATAGAAATAAAAACGAATTAGTATTTTTTATGTCCCACTGATGAGCAAGGTATAGTACCATAGTCTTCCATTTTTCTCTCCCTGTGGGTGTTTAAGCCAATCATTCACAAACGCCTTTAAGTCGTCACACAAGCATTTTCTCCGCCTCCCTCGGCGAACGACGACGCCCGTATTCTAGCGGCCACTGTGTGACGACCCTGGTTCATCGATCTAAGTAAAAAATAAATCTGATATGGATCAATGTCTTCAAGAATCTTAAATAATGTCGGTTCGGCCCTCTTGAGATGAAAAAAAAAACAACTTTTTTTGAAAAAAAAACCGACTTCAAAAAAATCAGCTTCTGAAGTAGGTGGCAAAAAAAAACGATATCAAACAAACAATTGTCACCGACTTCAGAAGCAGATTTTTTTCTGAAGTTTATTATTCACTTTTTGTAATTTTGTTTTTTGAAGTCGTTTTTCAAAGTTGTTTTTTTTCCATTTTTAGTTGTTATCCTATACAAATATTTACTATGCATTTAACATTCAACCAAGAAACCTAACACTTAAAATTCAAGATTCCCTTATTATTGCTTTCATCTTCAACGGTTAGGCCGTTAAAGTGTAGTACCTTCCATAATCAGGTATTCAGCTCACCTAGATAACCTGAAAGAATACAACCATATATGCGTCCCTATGATATGTTATTAAGGAATTATCCTCCAACTCTTAACCGTTAAGGAGTTACCTATACTTTCCATCATCAGCTCATCAAGATGAAGTGATAACCTAATACCCTGAAAGAATACAATTACCACTCCTTAAGTACGTGTAATTATGAAATAATTTTCTTTCAGCTCCTAACCGTTCAGGAGTCATACCTTCCGTCTTCATCAGCGAATTCACATGATATTATGCAGATCAGACGCAAATACTTAAACAGCTTTTGAAAATATATGAAAAACATAATTATGTGCCTATTTAATTTGAGGGTTGCCCTCAATTTCCTTCGGAAGTATACCCTATCGAACACGAAAAAAAATCAAATCGGTTAGCAAGTGACGGAGTTATGCTTGAACAAACATAAAAACAAATAGGTATATAAACATCCGAATTGAGAACTTCCTTCTTTTTTTAGAAGTTTGTTAAAAATCAAAATGCTCAACAGTTCGTTGTTAGTTTTTGAACCTTTTTAAACTCCCCCTCCCCCCCCCCTCCCTCCCTCCCTCCCTTTTCTCCTTTTTCCTTTTCCTTGTTTTTTTTTTCTCTTTTTTCTTTTTTTCCTCCCTTTTTAAATTCCTTTTTAAGCCTGAAACCCTTGGGTCTCAAAGTAGACCTCTAGGTCTACTTTGAGACCCAAGGGTTTCAGGCTGAAATTCTGTATGGTTTAATTTTAGCGTTCACACATTACACCCTTCCTACTCCGTTATCAATTTTTCATGCTGAAAATGCTTGCTGAAAAAGTGAAAACCCGCTCCAGGCTCCCATACTATATTATTACGTACTCGAGTCTTTTTGATACAACCAGTGACTCGATTAAAAACATGTAAAGAGGAAAAGGCGGGGAATATTATTGACCCAGATATTTCTAATACTCCCGTTTCGTTGACAAGTTTGGCACCCTCCGTTACTTTAACTTGATTTTCAAGATCTGTCGTTGTTGAACGTATCTCCAGTTTTGAAGATATTACTAGAGTATTGTCTGTTAGCTATATAACATTTCAGTATTATGTACATACCTACCTACTTGATTTTCTCTGTAAATAACTATATATTTACCGTCATCTGAATTAATACGCGTTAACATTTTATGTAAAGTCTTGTCTATAGGCTTCTTTGTGGTTTCTTGCATTCAGTTCATCTATTTAATAACACATAGGTACTAACAGTTATTGAATATTCGCCAAATAACTAACGATGTTTTTTCATTAGAATACAGATACCATACACACGCAGACCGGCTAAATCTGTAAAAGATTATCAAAATTCCACAAAAAATATGAATTTTCGTGTGTCTTCAACGGTTAAGCTAGTTCCCCTTTCTGCCCCGCCGAAAGTTATCACTCTGTATATTGTGTCATAGTCCGTTCATCTATACGTCGAATCGTACCTTATAGACTCCTAAACTACTGAATCGAAAGGGCTTCTGAAAAAAAACATTGCAACACAACTGAAAAAAGCGCATTAAAAAAATTAAAAGTCATTTATTCAAACTAGGCTGATACTTTTCGAACGTCAAAATTTATTTACAAGAGTCAGTCCCCCACAACGCCTCCACTTCGACACTTCCTAGTGTTTTAGCTGGGCAGAAGAAGTGGCGGAACAAAGTCCACACATTGCACAACTAGTATTTTTATAAATCACTCATTTTATTAAAATATGGCCAAGGATATACAATGTAATGTTTCCGTGAATGATCGGAAACACGCATTGGTAATACGGGCCGCTATTTATTTGGTGTGGGTCAATGCACTTTCACTATGTTGCACAGAAATGCACATGGTTTGCTTCGGACATTCCCGGCCCGTCCCGGCCATTCTCGGCCATTTGACCCGTTACGGCTCTGCCTGTAAGTAGGTATGTGCGTTTGCTCGAAATAGGGAACGCATAGTTACATTTTGTAGCGAAGCCAAATAGCCAGTCTTATGTCTATTTTACAATTATATCTAGGATAGTATTTATGCAGTAATTTAAAAATCATCAATTTAAAAGTATCATACTTTACTTTGGTGCCACTTTAATTAATTATGAATTATCTTTAGGCTAGACAATATTAGGGTTAGATAATATTTGAGTTCATACGAACCCAGACAATGGGTAACACGATAGCCGATACTGGTTGTCAGACTTTCCACCCGTTACGACTGTCGAAAATTCTACGCATGTACTTACTTACTTTTTCGTAATACCCGTCCACAAATTCCTTACTCCTTAGAGTAGCGATGTAATGTGTGTTTCATAAAACATAACATTCCTGAACAGACCTTAATAAACGCTATGCAGGAAGTTTGCTTCAGTGGCCCATATAATGCAAAACAAATTTCTCTGTTTACATCGCGTGGTATGGCACCATGTGGCTTATGTGGATCGAGTCAGCTGTAAATACCTAGGTAGGTTTTATGAGTTGTCTTGTTGGTACTGGCATAGTTTATGCAACGATGGAGTGATAACTTCTTGTTCAGTAAAGTCAAATATGCACGCAAATTCATCTTCCATAATTTTCTTGCGTCTTTCTCAACAATATTTACAATGTAGGTAGGTGCTTCTTTGACTATGCCATGACTATTTTTCGTTATGTGCCGACATTTTTGGAATTGGGAGAAAGAGTTTTCAAAGAACGATTTATAGGGAAGTTCTTTGTTTAAGCCTCTATTTTAGACAAAGTGATCGTTTATTAAACTTAAATCGATATAACACTAGAAGTTTCTTCAGAATTAATCTAAAATTGTAGTCACCAAGACGACGAAAAACTAAATAGTTTTACCAAGACCGCGAATAATTATATAGTTAAATATGATTGTCTTGTCCATGATGGCTTATTTCCTATTGTCGACATGCATAACAGTAGCGTTTGCGCATACATTAACACTCCATTCTTACTTTAGTACTTTATGTCACCACAAAGATTGCGGAGGTTATCTTATCTTACCTAGACTAACAATTTCCTAGGAAATGTAAGTCCCTTATCAAGGTAGGTCAAGGTTGTAAAGATAAAAGGAAAGATTGCTCTCCTATTTATTGTTCTGCTGTCATTTCTGATAAAATGAACTTGGATTTGTTGAATGAGACTGTATGTTTGCGTTCCGTTCATATATACATTTATATGTAGAGAGAGATATATTTAGCAACGTGAATAGATTATTTCCTCATCTTTGCGTTTATGGCGAGTTCGAGCGTTTTCAGAGCTGAATGCTTCAGGACTTATGGCACTTGAAAGCACACTAACAAATTGAGTTTTCAATTCTCTCCGGTGTGCGCAGTGACAGGTTTCTGGCCCATTGCCTATACACAACACACCATTTCATCAGTTGATATACAACTATATTAGTTACGAAACTTTATGTAACCACCGGATGGAGTACAATACCTTTTCGTTGATCTCACATAAGGGTGCGGCTACGCATTGCATTACCGTGATACCCATAGTTCCGCCCTTTTGATTGGTCAAACGTTGAACCGTCACGGCCCAATGATACCGTACATTTACAACGCTTGCATAACTATGCTATTGAAGATTTTTCCCGCGCAAATAGCTGACCAGTTCAGTTAGACCTTTATTGAACTAAAATATAGATTGCTGTGGTGGTTTTCTGTAGGTCATGGTATGATTGGGGTGTGAAGCTGGATGAAAGCTATCGAAAGGACGTTACAGACGCACCTTCCCACGGCGAATGAATTGCCGTGATGTAATTGGGCCTAGAATGTAGTACATTGAATGTTTACAATCTGTAATATGTACTCTATTTTATTGCCGCTCAATTGGCTTTGTTAAATGATTTGTAAGTCTATGGAAGCTTTGCAAGCTATACGTAGAGTAGGGTAATTTTCTTTTATGACAGTTTGGAAACAAATAGGGTGTAGCAAATCATTGTAATTTTGATTCTTTTTTTGTTAAATTAAAGTAGATCGTGGGAGATTGTTCCTTATTATGCTATCCTTTTTTTTTTTTTTTTTTTTTTTCTTTTTTTTTTTTTTTGGTGGGTGTAAAATCATCGAATAACCCCTCCCGCTCTTGGGCAGAGCGAAAGGGAGTGTCAGACTTCTACTGACTAAAAACCACCCATGTTCCTTCTTCGCCCTCTATGTCGAGTCGCGATAACCGTTGGACTACCCGCGGCCCATTATGCTATCCTTTAGATGTAAGTAAACAGACTAAAAATGCAAATAATGCATTTTTTTTAAATTAAAAAATCGTACCCAGAAAATTTAACCTGCATACCGTCATACATAAGGGAACCTGTTCAGTTGCCTGTTTGGTAAATGCAGGAATTCAACTGCATCTAATTGGGTATTGGACTACTGTTAAAAAATCACAAAAAAATATGTTATTTCAAAGAACTAACACAAATAAAACGATGTGAGAAAAAAGAAATAAAAACGATTAAAAAATTGCCAAGTTGATTTTAAATGACGTGTTAAACAAAGACAGCGCTATAGAAACGTGACGTCATCTTTCATACCGCCATAGTTAAGTCACGGTTATGTAGCACAAATGGCCGTTTCGCGCGACAAGGATAGAAAGTACCCCACCAAAAAACTTCTAAAGCATCTAATACTCCATTTTTTATCGATATTATTACTTTTTGCACACAGCGTACAGACAACATAGTCGTGATTTTTTAACAGTAGTCAAATAGCCAATTAGACTGAAAGCCGACACCAATAAGTATACGTGGATTAAAGGGTTTGAAAGATGATGAACAACCATCTACATTCATAATCAACATTTTACCGAAAAAAAATTTTTCATTCTTCCTCATGACATGTCCATACCCCGATAACCGATTACCACTTCAACTGTTATGTCACTTTCAGGCTTCCTCAAAAGCAACAGTTAAATTATAATGTACTAGCTGTTGCCAGCGGCTTTGCCCGCTACAACTCGAAAATTATCCCACGGGAAGATAAAATCGTTATAAAAACTATCCTATTTGTTAATCCAGGTTATAAACTATCTGTGTACCGAATTTTATCTAAATCCATAGTAGTTTTTGCGTGAAGAAGTAACAAACATACACACTCACACACTCAGAAACTTTCAGCTTTATAATATAAGTGTGATTATTAGAAAATGGCGTACAAGCTATTAAAAAAAAACGTAGCAAATATAAACAAGACAATTTAATTAAAAATACAACCTAAATATAAAGTGCTACAAAAAGTTTTGTGTTTTTATTAAAACTGGGACGACACGTTTTTCTTAATTTGTCCTAATTAATTGATTGGGTCAATTTACTTAATTGAAGATTTGCATATTACCGTGAGTATAAATCTCAGTAAAGGGAAAATACGGTAAAAATATTTATTTCTAGGGCAATAGAGCACTGTACACAGTACCTATATTGTTTCATGTGATGAGAAGGGGTCAAGTCACATGTGACTAAAAGAGTGATTAAAGACAATGACCAAAACTCGTACCAAGAATTCTCATGTTACAGTAATTATTTTCATAATTTTTTACGACATTTAAGCGGATGGGATTTGATTTTTGAATGGGGAATTTAATTTAAAGTATGAAAGTATGAATATTGTTTTACTCCCTATACATGGCGTTCACACAACCAGTTCAAAAGTCGTTCTGTTAGATCTGTCAGTTGATTTTGACAGTTCGGCTGACCTTATTTTTTTTTTTTTTGTTTCCCTACAATACCTACTTGCCTGGTTTTGAGGATACTTTCAATTTAATAAAATTACTCCGAAACTCGGATTTAGTTTACAAAAAGAACTTTTGTAGGAGTTACTATGATAAATGTAGACAATAAAAAACAAAGTTTGATGTTGATGCAATCTGGTACATGATTCCATATATCCATGAACATGATCCTTTAAATGTTGATGGATGGAGAGAGAGAAGAACAAGGAAGCGCTGGATGGATTGTGTGAGGAATGATAAAGAACAAAAAGGAGTAAGTAAATGATAGCGTGTTGGTTGACAGAAGAGAATGAAAGAAGTGTTGCGCCGACCCCGAGTGCACAAAACGGAGACTCGTGGCTAAATGACAACACCAACAAACTCTGTCCTTGAAGTGGATGGGTGACTTTCCTTACATACGGGTAGAGAAAATCCCATATGTATGGCCATCGTCTTATTAAAAGGTATCGAGTTAGATTGTGAAGAAATCTATTTGTATAAGCACTCAATTCATATACTTAAAGGGGGGTAGGGACCCCCCTTCTTTCCTTTCCAATACAGCTACATCCGTTTACTCCGGAAGCCAGCCTCAGCATAGTTGGATATAAGCAAGGCAGATAATGTGATTTTGCACGTTTCCGTATCCGTATTCCAGCTAAAATGGGGTAGCCTTTTGCTGCCAATAATCAAATTTTAGAGCGCTTTTTAAAAGTTTTCAGTAAAATTTACCGCTCGTGGCATTTTATTTTACTTTTACTAGTATTAAAAGGAATGACATTACACCTGTGCCGAAGTCCTGTAGCACATGAGAATAGGGTATTTCACCAAAAAAATCTAATTAATCTGTCTGTTAGATTATAGAAAAATATTGGATACGTGTTTTTTGTTTTATCAAATTAATAAAAAATTACGAAAATAAAACGTGGCAAAGATCAAGAGTGGGGGTTTTTGACGTCACTTTATGGGTAAAAATGTACTAGCCTTGTGACGTCACACGACTTGACACGACTTTTTGAAGCACTGTATCGTCTTTATTTTTTGTACACTTGAAAAAATAAAAAAACATGTGTCTATTGTTTTTTGAAAATCTATCTGACGGACTAATTAGATTTTTTTTTGGTGAAATACCCTATTTATTTATAGCTAAACGTACGGAAGCTCTGAGAATGGAGCTTTATTAACTAGAACGTGAATTTATGAGGTGCAATCTGAGATGAATAGAGAAAGAAAACGCTGAAAAAAGCAAACATTGCGGGTAGACCTGAACTGATGACTAGATTGAGTGTATGCCTACTGATGACGAATAATAATGAAATATGGGAGAAGGTTAGGTGAAACATTGGGAGAAAAGCAGAATAACGATGTATACTATTTCAAAGTGTTTATTTGAACATTATAACAAATAATACACAAGTAAATTGGCTCCTACACTACCCTAAACTCATAACAAATGCCTCGCAAGGGAATGCTGCCTTAACCACCGTGGATTAGTGATCGAAGTATGATTTTATTAAGGCTTTCCGGGTATTTTATTAGGGGCAAACGAGAATCGATAAGATGCTTGGTTTCATTGAGGATAATAGCACGATTTATATGTTTGTACATTATATAAATTGTGTATCGTTTGTAAGGAAGACTTTACAAAACTGCTTGCCGCGCGTGTAAGTGTTTTTTTCTACGATATGAGACTGATCTTCATCAAGAGGCAAAGTTGTATATGGGTACGTATAAGCTATTGATTATTTTTGAATGTTAATAAATTCTTGCTGTGTGTTTTTTTGTCTTCAATTTAAATTCCGCGTTCTGAATGTTGTGTTAAGTGTACGTTATTAGTTTGGGAATAATTCGGGCTCAGTTTTCCATTGACGTCGGTGGAGTTGGAGGTTGATATTTTTTTTACAGAAAGGTTATATTATTTTAAGCACACACGCAAAGTTTCAACATGCGGAGACACGTACTTTTTGAGAAAAAAATTATTGAAAATCAAGAAAATCAAATATTTTTGCACTATTTTTCCATTGACGTCGGTGGAGTTGGAGGTTGATATTTTTTTTACAGAAAGGTTATATTATTTTAAGCACACACGCAAAGTTTCAACATGCGGAGACACGTACTTTTTGAGAAAAAAATTATTGAAAATCAAATATTTTTGCACTATTTATATCAGTTCCCACCACAGATTAAATAGAATTCTCGCCAATGAACGTTTCGTTTTACCTACGGTTAAGTTTTCATACGTTCGGTAACATTTTATTTTAATTTACGTAAATTATTATATTTTGTACTCATTTCATTAGTTTTCATGCACACATAATAATTATATTGAACAGTTTATGTTTAAATTATAGCAATAATTTCATTATTTTTATGCTTTAGTACAGTTTTTTCGACCCCGAAGCGGGGGGAGTGGGGCGGCGCAGCCCCCCCACCAGAGGGGGTTCGGGGGGCGCAGCCCCCCGTATTAAAAAGAACTGTGACCAACTACGCGCGAGCCGAGCGAGCGGAGCGAGCGGTGCCGCGGCAGCGGCCGGCGAGCGCCACCTCGAAATTGGTTACGAAAAATAAATGTTTTTTTTCATAGTCTCTGAACCTACTTGGGGCATCCCAATCACAGTTGGGTACAAAAATACACCAACCTAACCTCAAACTTAAAAAAATCATATCTCAAAAACGGGGGGCGTCCGCAACTCTTCACAGGGGGGGTAGTACCCCTCCCCCAATCCCCCCCACCCCCTCCCCCCTAAATTCGACCGACGTCAATGGAAATTCGTACCATAATTCGGCATCTTTATAGAATCAATTATATTTATGTGCGTTTCACGTTCACGAATGCTTTGTAGAAAATATGGTTTTGTCTTCGATCTAATTTAATATGAAAATTACCTTATGTAACCATATGCCTCACTTTACTAAAATAAGGCTGCAAAAAATCATCTCAATTCTTAAAAAAAAAGTTAAAAAACTTTAGTCCTCTGTTAATATCAATCACACTGACATAATCGTAGACGACCACAGACCGCAAACAATTAATAAACAAGTATACAATGACAAATTATTTCGCGTTTCCGTGTCCCAGTTTTTGGTCGGCGTTGAATAGGCCAGACATGTATCAAAGAGATGGATGGTTCTAACTAAACTTTGGTCTCGCACAATTAGGCTGACAATCCACCACACCTTGCCATCGGACAATATATTGTATGTCAATCACTGCGAACACGCACGGAATTGTGCATTCGATTTGTATACGATGGGCTTTAGGCGATACGGGACGATAACGACACGATAGTTTGTGACCAGTGTAATTATGCTAGCTGCCTAGCATCAGCCTGTAAACGTTGACTGTTATACATAATTACGATCCTTCCAATGCTCTCGTTGGTAACGGCATTGGGAATCAGAATGTGTTGTCATTGATTAGTAATAGGATGCTGTAGAATCTTCTCATAACAGTTCACTTTCATGACACTTAGAAGGATATATTATCAGGAAGCAATAGGAGCTAATGTACCTAAAGAGAATTGTGCGGAATCGCTTTTCCAATTCCATGAAATTGACACAGACAACTTTGACGAAATTGTCTATGTTTCTAAGAACCCGGAGCATAGAGAAGTAGCCATCGATTTCAAGGATTAGTCGATGAATGCCCAATTCGTAAAATTCCTAGCATTCTTCAAATGCCTAATTCGACAAATGACTGATTCGTAAAAGGACTTATTCTTAGAATGACCAATTCACAAAAGGACTAGCACACTTCAGTAGCTTACGTAAATTTAATACATTTTTGACATTACTACCGTATTTATCGTTGATAAATTGTCAATTTATGTTGGTCCCTTGGTAAGAAATCATGTGCTAAATTGCTCAACGGTGCATTTTTCTGTTATCTTACAGTGCAGTTACCGTGTCGTATCCTATAAATTTCAAAAGGGCTCTTTAGCTAGGCGTTCGTGTAGCTCCTATAGTCTTGATACTGATGCTATCGCTTTTGTTAAGTATCGGTTACATTCTGTAAGCTGCGTTTATGCGCAGAACCTGATCTATATCTCCCTGGTGTATTGTTCATTGATATTGGAAATTGGTGATATATTATAAGCAGTTATGTTTAGGTCTTATTTTCCTATGTTATGGTTATTGCTATGTAGTGTAATATTGTGTTTTCGTTTAAGAAAGTATTTTCATATCTCTCTTCTTCGAACTCTGACCACCCAATGTTAAGAACAGGTCTCTTCCAAATGTCTCCAATTTTGGCGGTTTTGTGTCTTGCTTATCAATTATCTTCCGGCCACTAGGTGGTAGTAAGTAGTGCTAATAGTTAGTATTTTCATAATTTTGTTGATCATAAATCTTTGTTGGTAACTTCTTTGCAAACTTCATTCAGGTTACATTTAATCTTAATTCTTTTACTATTTACTAGGCTTCAATAGAACTTTCTAGCGTGTATATGCTTTTAGCTAGTTACCTACCTGTTGCAGTTTGTCGACATGATGTTGTCACTGGACTGAACATTCGGCCAATGTTCATTATCAATTTCCTCAACCTCGCTCTCATACGCTTTTTGAACCCCCCATATTTGAGCCGTCAATACGAACGTGTGACCGTATCATGCACCAAATAGAGTCAATATTCGCTTATAAAAACCAACTGTACCATAGATGACGTTCGGTGTTTAGTTTAGCGTGTCGCAATCAGAGCACAAAGCTGGTATTTTATTGTGATTTACATACAGAAAGTGCCCATTGTGAGTGCGCGCCCTGTCACAGTTGCCCTCTGGCCTCCGTAGGCCAGCGTTGTCTACTAGACCGTCGGATTAGGTCTATTTAGACCCGCGGTAATTTGGACCCGGAACTCTACGTGTTCTATAGTCTATCAGTCATCTCTCGAGTGTTGTGATTTTTTTCGCGCATGCGTTTTCATGGCATTTTTCAAGTGACGTTAAAATACGTGTAATCGGTGTTTTTATACGTAAGTTTTGTTTATTATTTGTTGTTTTAATTAATAGCTTGTGCGGTTATGTGCATAATGGCAGCTGTGGGAAGCTATAAAGTATGGTTTATGAAATAAGTGGGGCTACACTGGTTTCATAACCGCGATGCCGATGGGATAAAATTAAAACCTTTACACCAATATACTAATTTTAATTTGGTGTTGAGTCAGCACCTACTTTATATTTTTAGCACTAATTGAACCATTTTCAACATGCCAAGTTAAGTGTTCGCTAACGAGATTTTAATTAAATCTCCTTGATTGGGTATCAAATCGAGCTAAGATTCTGAATCAACGTATTTCTTTTAACTTAAACGGGAATTAATGTGAAAAATCCCTCGTCTATAAATAGAACGAAAATGTAGTAGTATTAATTGTAAATTCTATCACATAACATTTATTTTTTCAAATACAAACAATGGTTCATTGAGTTCAGATTACTTTAATTAAATCGGATGTTCCTCAATATTCGAATCAGAATTGATTGCGGCTGTAAGCATCGTTCAAAGATGATCTGTTGGAATTTGGCATAAAGGGTTGTCATTCTATCTTTGTGGATTTTATTTCAGTGGCTTGTCTTATTGTAAATACAGGTATTCCTCCTATTATAGTTTCTAAGGTCCTACTATAAGCACGTGGTATTAACGTAACGTAAACACATCGATATTGAATCGAAAATACAATTTTAAGTTTTAGTTTAATTATTTGCAAGCATATCAGTAACTTCAATAGATATGAATTCATTTTTGAAATATTTAACTATAAACGGTTAATTTACACCGCGCTATCGTGCTGGGCCTTCGAGCAACCCGTAGCTCGTGTTGGAGTCTTTTACAGTTTCCACTTTAATTCTATCTGTTGGACCTTTAATTTAAAACAACCTTAAGAGCACTGCACCAAAACGTCATTTTGTCATCTTATTACGTTTAATACGATAGAATAGTAGATATAGTAGACAGTACTAACCGTGGCTTTTATGTTTATTTTTGTTCTATGACTTTTGGTAACTCGTGACATTTTTTAATCCATACAATCATAGTCAGCAGATTGCGTCAGATCGTGGAAAGTCCTTTTTTTTTCGAATTGGCGAAACTCTTAGAAAGGGGATAAAACCGATGGTGGCATATCAACCTGCCCGCTATTTTGTTTTTTTTTTCCAAAATATAATAATAATAATAATAATATTCCACAACTATCACACAACGCCATCTAGTCCCAAGCTAAGCAGAGCTTGTGTTATGGGTACTAGACAACTGATTATATTGCATCGCTTCATTCTTCAGATATAACATTCACAACGTAGTTCCTCTAACCTACAAGGCAACTTCGCACTTTTTTAAAATACCCTCATTTTATTTTACTTTTTTTATTTTTCCTATCTGCGGTCAGTGTATTAAGTCTCATTCTTTTTCCGTGCGAGGCAACGATAACACGAATTCTGCGATCCCATATTCCGATTTGAAAAAGTTTTAATATAGAATTTAGTTTTTGTCATTATACTTATAGTCAGAAATTGCCTAAGCGCAGTGCTAAAGATAAAATTGACCGTTATAATAAAAAGATTCGTAAACTCGAAGAAAAGGAACGACAAAATCGCCGTCGTGTGGTGCGGGTTGTCGAATCTTCGGACTCAGATGTAAGCGTCGATAATGACGCCGGTAACCGTAAGTACCTATTTATAAATATAACAAATTGGTGAATAAGTGCTTCAAGTTGGTTTCTTAACATGAAAATCCTTTGTTGCCTTGATTCGAAATCGAACGTGGCAAGCCTGGGGGTTGGCCGTGAGTCAACACGAGGGCATATAAGCAAAAAATAAGCATATCTTACATGAGGTAGCTTAACATATTTGCGAAATTAGACATAGCCCGGGGTCTATCCGAGAGATAGAACGAAGGTATTTTTGTCAAATTCCACACATTAAAATAAATAATTTTATTATTAGATGCCGATAAAGTGGACAACAACGGACTTGCCAATCCACCAGCCTTGGAGGTTACCGACATTCCCGAAATACCGGTACCGGTTCCCGATTCAGGAATACCAGAAACCGAAGTACCTTCGATTACACATGAACTGGACCCAGAAATTTTGTCAGCATTAGGGGAGCAATCTGACGACACTCCCGAGTTTGGGGAAAACATACACGAAAATTTGGCACAAAGATGGCAGCCCATATTAAAAAAAGGACTTCCCAAAGAGTCAAAGGACAAATTGTTAAAAGAATATCTTGTCCCCTCCAACTGTATTCTTTTACAAGCACCAAAACTTAATGCTGAAATTTCGGCAGCTATTACAGACATGGCACGAAATCGCGATAAGAAGATGGAGTTATCGCAACAACTTCTTGGCGCTGGTATCACAGCCGTGAATAGGGCGATGACTCTTCTCATTACTGGCGAAGAAAAAATTCAAGCCATAAAAATGCTAAGCGATAGTTGTCGCATCTTAACCCATCTTCACAATATGGATACTGAAGCACGTATCAAATTAGTGACACCTGGCTTAGAGAAATCATTCCTAAATGTTATCAAGGATAATGAAAGGGATAGCACTCTATTCGGTTTAAAACTATCCGAAAAAATCAAAGCTTCAAAAGCTATTGAAAGGCAGGGCCTGCAAATTAAAAAGCCCTTGGTGCCTCAAAAACCTCCACAGACAGTCCAATCGGCAGTCGCACGACCTCGCTACCAGGAAAACTGGCAAGGTCCTTCGCGATACCTGTCGAACAGGGGGGGGCGCGGAGGCCAGAGGAGACAAGCCCCTGCAACACGCAAGGCTCAGACAGCGGCGCAACCGAGGTACTCGAACACGAACAAAACGCGTACTCAACCTCAACAATAGAACAGGTACACTCTGGACGAATACGTCATTTTTATTCCTACTGGCTTAACATATCTTCCAATGACATCGTTCTCGAATGGATTCGTAAGGGTTTTTCCATACCATTTTCTGAAACTCCGGTGCAAACTTTTCCACCTTGTAATGTTCTTTCAACGGCAGATAAAGAGGATATGAATGTGGCCATTAAAAAGTTAATTGATTTAGGTGCAATAACAACATGTTCACCTATCGAAAATCAATTCGTATCAAAGATATTTCTTACTTCCAAACCAAACGGCGACAAGCGGTTTATTTTGAACTTAAAACCACTAAACAAGTTTATTTCTAAATTTCATTTTAAAATGGAAGATTACAGGACCGTTACTAAATTAATACCTAAGAACGGTTACATGGCTAACATAGACTTAAAGGAAGCATATCTTTTAATTCCTATCGTTAAATATCACCGAAAATACTTGCGCTTTTATTTCGAGGATGATAAAGCACAAAACATTTTATATGAGTTTAATGCTATGCCTTATGGCTTATCTATAGCACCTAGAACCTTTACCAAGATAATGAAAGAGGTGATGACGCATCTTAGGAACCGGGGGTATAAATCCGTTCAATACCTTGATGACGTATTATGTATAGGTGATACATATTCTGAATGTCGTGAAAACATAACAGCAACTTTGAAATTATTAGAATCCCTTGGTTTCGTTATTAATTTCAATAAAAGTTCACTAGAGCCAAAACAAACTTGTAAATATTTAGGTTTCATGTATGATTCAAAAAATTTAATTATGTCCTTACCAGACGAGAAACGCGCTCACATAGCTAGTTTAATAAATAAATTTGTACGCTTACCACGCTGCACAATTAGAGAATTTGCACAATTAATTGGGATTCTTACTGCGGCTTGCCCAGCAGCAAAATATGGATGGATTTACACCAAAATATTAGAACGTCAAAAATACTTGTCTTTGAAAAATTACAATGATTTTGATACGAAAATTCAATTATCGAATGTCATTTTGAATGATCTAAATTGGTGGTCAAAAAATATTTCTACGACTTCCAAATCCATAAGGGCTCAAGCATTTACATTAGAAATATTCACTGATGCGTCCAGAACCGGGTGGGGCGCCTGTTGCAATATCGAACGCATTAACGGTTCTTGGAAAAATTCAGAATTAAAGTTTCACATTAATTATCTCGAACTCTTAGCGGTATTTTTAGCATTAAAATGGTTCGCCCGCAATTACTCTGACTGTGCTATATTATTACGCATTGATAATACAACAGCCATTAGTTATGTCAATCGTATGGGTGGAATACAATTCCCACATTTGAATGACTTATCTCGATCTATTTGGCAGTGGTGCGAGGGGAAAAATATCTGGCTAGTAGCTTCTTACATAAACACACACGATAACTTTATAGCCGACGAACAGTCTAGAAAAATTAACATGGACACAGAATGGGAGTTATCAAATTCAGCATTCCAATTGATAACACAAAAATTAGGCCAACCAGAAATAGACTTATTCGCCTCTCGCACTAATGCAAAATGTGAGAACTACGTGTCTTGGCGACCAGACCCCGATGCCATCGCAATTGATGCATTTACAGTAAGCTGGCGCGATAAACACTTTTATGCCTTCCCGCCATTTTCCGTAATATTAAAATGCTTACAAAAATTAGTTTTAGATCAAGCCAAAGGTATTCTTGTTTTTCCCATATGGCCATCGTGTCTTGGCGACCAGACCCCGATGCCATCGCAATTGATGCATTTACAGTAAGCTGGCGCGATAAACACTTTTATGCCTTCCCGCCATTTTCCGTAATATTAAAATGCTTACAAAAATTAGTTTTAGATCAAGCCAAAGGCATTCTTGTTTTTCCCATATGGCCATCACAAGCCTGGTACCCTCAGTTAAAGAGTATGCTTGTTACCGAAATAGTTATTCTGAAAGCCAATAAAAGTCTTTTATCTTCACGTTTCAGAACCCACCATCCACTTTACAAGTCGCTTACCCTGGGTGCCGCGGTGCTCTCGGGCTTGCGTTCACGCAGCGAGGGACGCCTGCAACCGCTCTCGACTTAATGTTAGCTTCTTTGTCCCAAAACACCGTACAGCAGTATAATGTCACCTTTAAACTATGGTGGGAATTCTGTATACTTAATCATTTTAGCGTGTTTGAGGTGTCAATTCCACGGGTCATGATCTTTTTATCCGATCAATTTAATAAGGGAGCATCATACGGTTCACTAAATAGTCATCGCTCTGCCCTATCGCTACTTCTAGGAAGCAGTATAGGAGCAGACGACTGTATAAAAAGGTTATTAAAAGGCGCATACAAGTTGAGACCGTGTGTTCCGAAGTACACGAGTACTTGGGATCCCCAGGTTGTACTCAACTTTATCTCTAATTGGTTTCCAAATGAAGATCTCACAATAGAATATATCACTAAGAAATTAGCAATTTTGTTAGCTATTTGCACAGCTCACAGAGTACAAACGTTTTCCCTTATCAAGACCTCAAACATAAAAATAAATTCTAGAGGCATTGAAATAATCGTTACTGATATTATTAAGACATCGGCACCTGGCCGAAATCAACCAATTTTATATCTACCATACTTCTTAGATAAACCAAGTATTTGCCCGGCTACGACATTAAAGGATTACCTTCAAGTGACTAAGGAAATAAGACCCGAGAACGTACCTAATTTATTCCTGACATTTAAAAGGCCCTATAGAGGTGCCACGGCCCAGTCAATAAGCCGCTGGATAAAACAAGTGTTGTGTGCGAGCGGCGTGGACGTGACGACATTCAGCGCGCATAGCACCCGCCATGCCGCCACGTCCTCGGCGCACCGCGCTGGGTTGTCCATAGACGCCATCAGGAAGGCGGCTGGCTGGACAGCCGCTTCTCAAACGTTCGCCAAATATTTCGAAGAAAGTTCTTTCGCAAGTTCAGTTTGTTTTCCACCAAACCCAAATTAAAAAGAGACTGATTAATGTCTATATTATTGCACTATATTCTTAAGATTAAAGTTGATTCTAGATTAAGATACCAATGTATTATTTACAATTGATTACTGATTAATGATTATATATTAAAATAACGAAGGCTTATGTTAAATATACCAAGTAAATTAACAACTTATGTATTATTATTAGCAAAACTTCATCTCTAAACATCTACGTTGTGAATGTTATATCTGAAGAATGAAGCGATGCAATATAATATATGATCAAACGAACTTCTCAAGTGAAGTTCGATCGATATTATATTAATCGCTTCATTCGAAGATATAACACCCACCCACCCTATTTCCCTATAACGAAGCTTTTGCTAAACTATAACTATATTTACTCTAAAAAGAATGAGACTTAATACACTGACCGCAGATAGGAAAAATAAAAAAAGTAAAATAAAATGAGGGTATTTTAAAAAAGTGCGAAGTTGCCTTGTAGGTTAGAGGAACTACGTTGTGAATGTTATATCTTCGAATGAAGCGATTAATATAATATCGATCGAACTTCACTTGAGAAGTTCGTTTGATCATATATAAACATACTTATATATTTCTAAATACATACATATAATAGATAAATTACACCCAGACACAGAACAAATGATCGTGCTCATCACACAAACATTTGTCCTGGGTGGGAATCGAACCCACGACCTCCGGCATAGCAGTTAGGGTCACTAACCACTAGACCAACAGGCCAGTCAATCGCGGCCCACAATGAAAGTGGTATGTATGGATAATGTCATTTAAAATAGACTTATTAATGATTGTCGTTGTACTTATTTGTCGATCTTTACCTTCAATATCTCGGTAACGTGACACTTTGGGGTACCGTGTTGCTTTACATTTTTTGTTCGGAAGTTATGGTGGAAGTGGACGGCACGGTTGGCGCAGTTGCTCAAGCAATGGACTGCTGCGCTGCGTGTCGCGGGTTCGATTCCCGCACGGAACAAATATTTGTATGACCTACAGATAATTTTTCCGGGTCTGGGTGTCTAAAGGACGTTGCACAACTGACGCCGGTGTAACTTTATTAAAGCACATATTTAATGCGTGGGAACAGTCCCAAGATGCTGTAGGAATATTTTGTGACCTCTCAAAAGCATTTGATTGCGTGAATCACGACACATTGCTTTTGAAACTTGAGCATTATGGACTAGGTAAACTTGCACTTAGTTTAGTAAAATCTTATTTGAGTGAAAGGCAACAACATGTTCAAATAAATGGTGTTAATTCACAGGGTTTAAAAGTAAAAATGGGGGTTCCGCAAGGCTCAATATTGGGCCCTTTCCTTTTTCTGGTATATATTAATGATCTACCCTATTTATTGAAAAACCAACCTCAGAATATGGTGTTATTTGCTGATGACACTTCCCTAATTTTTAAGATAAATAGACGGGCTCAAAAGCTAGATGATGTGAATAAAGCCCTACTTCAGATTCATAATTGGTTCACAGCAAACAATTTAGTATTAAATGAAAAAAAGACAAAATGCATAAGATTTGCTTTACCGAATGTTAAAAGTAGTGATTGTGATATTCTATTAAATAACGAGAAACTAGAATTCGTAGATGAAACGGTTTTCTTGGGGATTACGCTTGATTCACGGCTACAATGGGGTGCTCATTTAACATCTCTTGCAGGGCGGCTAAGTTCAGCAGCATATGCCATTAGAAAAATTCGTCAGTTTACTGATGTAGATACCGCTAGGCTGGTCTATTTTAGTTACTTTCATAGCCTAATGTCTTATGGCATTTTGTTATGGGGACGAGCTGCAGACATTGAATCTATTTTTATTCTGCAAAAACGAGCCATCAGAGCAATATATGGTCTTCGTAGGCGCGATTCTCTGAGAGAACTATTTAAGAACATTAACATTATGACGGTGCATTGTCAGTACATCTACGAAAACATAATGTATGTGAGAAAAAATCTGCATCTTTTTAGTAAAAGAGGTGACAGACACAATTATATTACTAGGAATAGGGACCAGTTAGTGCAGCCAGGCTTCAGACTCGCTAAGGTAGACTCATCTTTCATGGGGTACTGTTTGAGATGCTATAACAAAATTCCACAAAGCATTCTTGAACTGAATGAGACGAAATTTAAAACATGTATCAAACGCACACTATGCAAGCAAGCATATTACAAGTTAGACGATTATATCGCTGATAAAAATGCTTGGCTCAATGCCGGTCCTGCTCCACAAGGACAGGACGCTTAAATGAATAGCATTTAATAGGAAGAAGAAAGAAGAAGAAGATTGTACAACTATCTTTGCAATGTATAAATTCAATCTCTTTAGTATTATATAGTCGCATAGCGCATATTGTGTGAGTACTATGTACTAGAAAGCTGTCATTCTCTGGAAACCTACATTTATTTTTCTATTTTTTATTTGACTTGGATATGCCCTGGCGATTAAGAGTGTGTCATGCTCACTTAAATGTCTCGCTGATGGTGGCGGGTGTGTCGGGTCATTTCGTCCCTTTAAAATGGTTGAGTGGAATGGTGGCTGATCCATGCGTCATGCTCGTGAACGGGTGCTGTCAGTTGTGACTGGTCACCTCTTAGTTGCCACGGCTTGTTTGAATTATTATATTATTTTTAAATCGTCGTTTTGGCTTTACTGTCGACACTTATCGTGCACAACTTGCTACATCGTTCTCACATGATAATATACCAATCTCGATATGAATGATGTAACCAAAGTTTTGTAACAATAATATGATTTAAAAGAGTGTCCATGAAGTTTCTTGCCATTCTTCTCATGAGACCAACGCTTTGGAATCGGCAACTACAGTACACTGACAGTTATTATGCCTTGTGAGTGGGACTGTAGCTTAGTTTATTAGCTTATTAAAATTTAGTATTTGTTCGACTATTCAAAAGAGCCTGTAACTGGCCAACTTGAAATAAATGATTTTGATTTGATTTGATTTGATTTGATTTGTGTATGTGAGTTTAAATGTTTGTGAACGCACCAACGCATCGTTTAAAAAAAAAAAAAATTAAGAAACTCACAGACAAACATACATACATAAATGAACGCTAAAAACATAGCACTCTTTTTTTGGGGCAGTCGTGTAAAAATAGACTTACGTGTATAGCGTTACATTATATCGAAATAATCGTTCCCAGTTTTTATAATGCGCACGAGTTCGCATCGCAATGAAACGCTATGTTATGTCAAAGAATAGTTTTCTCGTTCTCCTCTCCTGGACCTACTCTCTTTCACTAAATTAATAAAAAGGTCTATTTTTATGTGGTCATTGCACCTACTCATGTGTCGATCTTCACATATCTTAATAACGTAACACTTTGTGGTACCATGTTACATGTTATTTTTTGCTCGGCTAGATGTCTTCTACCCATACAACCCATAAACCACTTTGAAATTGTTTATTTTCGTGACCCGAGAGACCACACGGGAGGTCTTGTATACCTATATTATGTAATAACTTGTAGAAACAATATACATTCAGAAACTACAAACAAAACTATGGAACGCTTCCTACCTCCTACTATCCTTACATAACACTTTCCATGAATCGCTGTTCGCATATTATATTGTGGTCATATACCTAACAAGGGTGTCGTTTACATGCTTAGCTTTCTTTAATAATTAGGATTGACTGCAATTGATTTCAGGTACACAATGTACCAATTTGATTATTTCCTAATTTGAGAGGAGTAAACCGCAATTGATCCGACTTTTATCTTAAACTCAGTGATGAAGCACCATTCAAACCTCCTGAAATGATGGAGTTAGAAAATTCTTTGGGCTTTTTAAACAATCGTAAACTTTCCTTCTGAGAAAGATTAAGTATTTGATGGTACTAAGCGCCTACCTATTAAGTCTGAGCCTTATATGTATTGTAGCCGCTATGAAAAAATATTGCTTAAGAAACAAGATGTGTGTTTATTTTTAATAATTCATATTTAGCTTTCTAATGGATACGGTGCAATACAAAAATAGCATAACATATACAAATATTATTTTAAATCTGACGCCGCTTAGGTATGGTAAAATACATTCTAATATGGCTCTTATAAGCTCTAAAATTAAGGGTTAATTCGAAGTAAGTATAGTTTTAAACTGAGATTTCGAGAGTTTACGATAAATTTGGGTAGGAGGTATTTCTTTAATTGTGGGTAATATATTTATAAAATAATACGAAGGTAAACTATAGATGATATAAGTATTTTTACACTTCATGAAGAATCACAACTAAATTACTGAAATAACTGGTTAAAGAAATTAGAGTTGACTGCCCGCGACGGCGCTAACGTAAATAAAGGTAACCTTTAATTCAGTAAAAAGGAATTCTTATTTTATAGGCTTCCCATATCAACTTGCTATTCGCGGAACGTCTAATATTTAATAAAGGATTCGCATTATTGTATTTCTAACAACTTTTTCACAAAAATATCTTATATTATATTTCTATTAAGTAATTCAATAAAAGGGTTTCGAATATTTTGTTTTGTTTCTTTGTTCGTTTTCAGTGTTAATGACGATGTTAGGGACCATGTCAGTGAAAATCTTTCAGGTTTTAGGTTCAAAAACTTTAGTGTCATTGTGAATGGGTTTAAGAGTAGAGAAATATCACAAAAACGTTAGATCGGCTTTATTTTTTTTTGGGACGAGCCCGCCTCACTATTCCCAAACCACTGTAACTTCTGTAAGCCAGAATCAACAGTGGCGACCACAAGAAAAGCGCCGAGACAATGAAGCTCGACGAAGTCCCAGAGAAATGATTTGACTGACTTGGATCCCGCAACGAAATTAATCAGAAAAGAATAGCTCTAAAAGGTTAGATCGGCTGTGTAAAGGATGATATTATAAGATCGGAGGTGTCTTATGAGATGACTAGTGATAGAGAAGTATGGAAGAAGAAGACGTGCTGTGCCCACCTTCAAATGAACTGGGATAAGGGCAAGAGAATGGCGAGAATGACTCATAATAGAACACACCTGTGATCGAAATAAGTGATTTATTTAAAGTATCGTTTCAATAGGTTGTTGGGACACTGCTCCGTGCCAAATGTCCCGATCACGTGCACTTCCTGGTTCAGATTCTAAACAGAGGCGACGCGCATCGCATTTAGTTTAAACTCTGTAGTTAGTGGTCAGCTAATCGCAACGCACTGCCGGGAAGTGCTGTGGTTTCATTACAACAACACCCCTTATAAATAACAGTGTACCGTGCCTAATTTTAGAATTATCGGAACCGTAGCGAAAATTAATCCAGCTGTGCTCATTAGAGGTATCGGAAAGAATCCGATACTTACAGTTATTTTGTTATTAAAATCTTCGGCAGCTACTGAGCTACTGTTTCGTTGTTCGAATGACATTTCCCAATCGTATCGTTTTACTTGATTCGATATTATGGTAAGTGGACTACTGTTTCTCGGAACACGTGGGTGGCTATTTACGTTAGCGACTCTGCAATTTATTATGTGATTCATTTACATACAATTATTTGTGTTGTACGGGATTTGTATGAATTTCGGGTTGATATTATAATTATTATATATATATATAATTAATTTATCTATAATATGTATGTATTTAGAAATATATAAGTATGTTTATCAGTTGTCTAGTACCCATAACACAAGCTCTGCTTAGCTTGGGACTAGATGGCGTTGTGTGATAGTTGTTGGAATATTATTATTATTATTATTATATGATTAATTTGGTGTTTTGCTTTTTTATTTTCTTCACGCCTTTTGTGAAAAATGAAATGCGATTAATTTATTAATGCACCAAAGAACATCTTTTATTAATTGAAAACTATCAGTCTCTCTTTTTTACGGTTTGGAAATAGTTGTTACTCGATCTTTCATGAATACTGAAGTAGCATTTAATTTTTCATACAAATGACACGTCACACGAACATCTCCCTTTGTGTCTAGTTATTTAATGCTCAGCCATTAATTCACAAAGCAAATGTTTTTTCATTTCGCAGTTCTAAGCCTGTTCTTGGAACAGTCATCAGGAAATATTATTCACCCTCCACATCATTGATGCAAACACAAATTTTCCGGTGAAATTCTTTCTTATTCAAATAGTGCTCGCGCGGTAATATTGGGACAAGTCTTAGGGTTGTCACGCAAATATAAACAAAGTGAGCACAATCTTCTGCTTCCGAATAATTTATCGTTTCTGAAGACGTCCTCAATCCTCATATTTGCTTTTATTTTTCCTTTTCCGTTATAGTGCCGTCCTTTGTGACATCGTTTGTTCAAACACTTTGTGCGATTACGAGTTTGCCCACTGATGCTTTCTTGTTTAAATAAATATGACTAAACTTGTTTGATGTGTTTGTTGGGATATAATCTGAGATATTTTAGCTTAGGTCTATAATACTTTCAAGGTTATTCTGTATTTGGGATTAAAGGTTTGATCTTGTCGTCATCATTGCTTAGTCATTTTACCTGCCTTTTACTAAAACCTCCTGTAGATAGGTACTTGTACGTTTAAGTAGGTACTTTATGAGTCATCAAACTTTCATTACCGCCTACTTGAATTGTCATTGGCAGCAAAACAAATAATTATCATTATGATTTTGTTTAATTAATCGGATATTAAGATTCACTGAGTTATAAATAGAATCACTGAAAAGGTAGAAAGAGTAGGCAGGAAACGAGGATAATCTCTGAATACTGAATTTTCAAATCTTGTTACAACCGAAAGTAAGGTTCTAAAAGAAAATCATTAGTAATGCGATCTTTTTGTTTATAGCGGAGACGAAAGCGGCCGAGGTGGTCCCGAACGAGGCTGTGAAGTCACCGAACACGCCGACAGCTCCCAGCCCGTCACCGAAACGTGAGTAAAAACCTTTTTGTACTAAACGACCCGTTGTTTTCGACAAAAAATCCCATTGTTTTTACGTAACCTGAAACTTTGGAACAACACACGACCTAAACACTGAGTTATTTTGTTTTGAAACGCAAAAAGTGTGAAGCTTACACCTACACTCTCGGAAACGACATAAAGGTACGGGCAGTCAACCACACATCACAATGGCAACGGATTGGTTTTGACTGCACCTTTATGTCGTAGTAATAAGGTCAATTTTCGTAATGCAGGTACCTATTCCTACAAACGGGCGGTTCACCAACATTGACCAAAAAAATCTTAAAAGCTACCTGTAGCATCTTTCTAAAAGCCTAGATTATGCAGACATAGTTATTGAAGTTTATCTACATTTACATTTAAATTTAATCGGAAAATATATTCATTTTACAGATATGTACCACTAATCATATCCATCCATAAATTCATTGACGCAACTGTTAACCTTACGTAACGAACTATACTGCAATATCTTATCTGTTATCAATCTCGAGAGTTCTTTCCGCATTACAGTAATAAAGCACATCATAATACTACGTCAACGTAATTGAATTTATGTTTCAGTTTGACTAATTATGTCTTTCTATCAGCAACATTATTAGGTTAGATCAGTTCGCTGTTAGGCATCATGATTCACAGCAATTGTTCCACCTACTGCTATGTTTAGGCCTCTCCCATGCTTCCCTAGTCTGTGCGAGTCTCACCTAGATCATTTCCGCAGTCATCCATGGGTTTTACACCCGTTTGGTAGTTTTAGTCACCACCACAATAGTTAATTAGGTCTTGGGAAAAATTTCTTTCGGAGAAATAGGTTTTACACTACCTTGTAATACTAAACCAACATTATCATCCTTCGGCCTACTAGCAGCGTTGCTGTTATAATTACTTATACCCGACTGTGACAAAGCCTAAAAGCCCGGTTATAATATAAAATCGTGACCGTAGCAATCAGGGACAGGCCCATTAGACACTTCAGCTATATCAAAGCATCAAAGTATTTCACTCTCATCCTATATCGTTTCCACATCTAAGCAACTAGCCTCCTCTTAGTAAGACACAGTCAGCTGCAATTTATCACACGTTCCCAGGGTTTTTGAACCGTGCTTCGACACGTCATGTCGCACCAGGCTATGATGACCGGTTAGTTGACTGCTTATCGGTCAATATCCATCAAGAAAACATCTTTTTATTTATCAGCAACAAAATTATCTACAAGGTCATCTCTTGCACATAAAGCGAGAATACCATATTGTTCAGGAGCTAGGCTTTATCGTGATACAACACAAACATGGCAAGGTACAAGATAACAGGATACATTATGCGCTGGTCAGTGTTATTAGCAAGTAAAATGGCACGATTGTCATGCGCCGACCTAACTTACTTGCCCCTGTTTTGAATGCATGCGTCCCTCAAATTTTGTTGAGTGTAATTTCGGTTTTGTTGCATATAAATTGTTTTAAGTTTGTAGTAAAACCAGTTTAAAGGATTAAAAAATCTTGGATTAAAGATGTGGTGTTTATCCAGAGTTATAAATTGATTCTTATTAACACGAATTCTAGTAAAACTCCAAAAACAAATCCATTTCCAATATTTGCAGTAACAAGGAAGTCTGATATTCCTGACCCTGGTGAGGCACATATGTAACAAAGCAAATGTGTAATAACTCAAAGATCCATAATGTCTGTAGATTTAACACTGTTGTTCAACGCCAAACCAGTAACTCGCAGCAGTAATGGATGAGCCGATCAAACGCTAATAAACACACACAGTTGCACTCTACACTTTGGCAATATATATAGGCTGAAAATACGCAGCAATGAAAGACAAGGTGCATATTCCAACTGTTTTAACAATACAGAATTTATAATTTATTCACTAGTCATAATAAGATTAAAAAATACATTAAAATTAATAAACGCATTAGAAATATTAAAAAATCCTTGAAACGCCTAAAAGTTAATAAACAAAACACAAAACTGAGGCAAAAAAATGTAAATTTAATTCGAGATCTAAAGAAGTGTGACAGTGAATTAGAATTATGTAGATCAATGTATGAGACTGAAATTCAAAACCTTCAGGATGAGCTATTTGTTAGGGAATATGCACAAAAGGATATTTTTAGTAAATATGAGGCTTCTCAACAAGACCTGAGTAAGCGTATGCAAGAGGCCAATGAGCTGGTGGACCTGGTCACGTACAATGCAGAGAGGTACGAGTCTCTGACGAATAACCTTTCTTGTAGCTGTGCCTGCTCAGTTATTCCTCAGCCTCAGCACCAGTCACCTACCCCCTCAGTGGCTCAGCCAGCTGGTAGTATTGATGATAGGAGTAATGAAAGTAATATTTTAACAGATACTACATACTTATTTTCTGATAAGTTTGGTCAAGGATTTGGTACATTATTTAATCAATGTTCACCACACTATGTTATAAATTATTGTTTACCCGGTGCCAGTGTTAGCCAATTAATTAGTAATATTAGATTGACTAAAATAAATCCCAATTCTACTGTTATTTTATTATATGGGAATAGTTTAAATGTATGGAAAAGGGACATCATTGAATGTGTCCATTTGATGTTACATCTCAACAAGACTATTAATTGTAAATTCATTTTCTGTGCCTTGCCTTATTCTCAATATTTGTCCGTTGAGCAAAATAAGTACATTTATGATTTAAACTTGTTAATTTATAATAGGACATGTCGTCACAGTGACGTTATTTTGTATTTTGACTGTAATCAATTTATATCTGATTACAGACTCACTGACTTCACAATGTTTTTACCACCTAGTTCTAAGCGACGTATTGCTAACCTTTTAGCATACAATATACACAGCAACACTGGTATGTGTTTACCAACGTTTTCTGTTAGTAGTGATACTAATACTGCTTTTGTTACTAACACTTATACAGATACTAACACTTTTATTGATACACCTTGTAGTTTAAACTGTTAGGTGCGACAACAGGTAGGCCGCATATGTTGAATGTTGTTCATCAAAATATGCAGGGATTATCTGGCAAAGAATTAGAGTTAAGTTTGTTTATGGAGAATTATGATGTTCAGGTTTTATGTCTAACTGAACATTGGTTGAAGGAACATGAAGTAGTATTTATCAATGATGATTTCTATACCGTACAGAGTGCATTTGTGAGAAAATCTGCTATTCGCGGTGGATCTTTAATTCTTGTATCAAACAAATTAAAATGTAAACAACGTTTAGACTTAGTTAATTTGTCAATTGAGCGCACTATTGAGTTGTCTTGCGTTGAACTCGAGCGATACATAGTAATTTGTGTTTATAGACCCCCTTCTGGGGACTTTACTCATTTCGAATCAGTAATGGAGGATTCACTTAATAAGTTAAAATCAAGTAATAAATCTATAATTTTATGTGGAGATTTTAATGTTAATATTTTAGATGTTACTCCATTAAGTATCAGATTTCTCAATTTGTTTAGATCATTTAATTTAGTTAACCTGTTTTTTGAACCAACAAGGATCACGGCTTCTTCATCAACTTGCCTTGATAATATGTTTAGTGATTGTGTTGCCGAGGACAAATTAGTGTTAAGTGACTTATCATCTGACCACTGTGGCTTAATAGCTAGCTTCCCTATGTTATTAAAACAAAAGCCGCGCAAAATAGAATGCAGGCCTCATACAGCTAGTCGTTGCAATAAATTCAAAAATAATGTAGCACTTAAAGTAACGCCGTCAATAGTAGAGCACGAGACTCCTAATGAAATTTATAAAGCCCTTTTTGATGTTGTGCAAAATGAATACCAGTCTATTTTTAAGTCTAAAACGATTAACATTAAGGGACCTTCTGTGGGCTTCAACCAATGGGCTACACCAGGTATTTACAAAAGTCGAGCCCGATTGTACGAGTTGTATGGTCTTAAACAATACAGGTTTGATACAACTTTTCTAGAGTATGTTAAAAATTATTCCAAATTATTTAAAAAGATTTGTATTATTGCAAAATCAAAATTCTTAAGCGAGACTATTAAAAATTCTAATAATAAAGTTAAAGCCACTTGGAAAATCATTAACAATGAAACGGGTAAATCTGTTAAACAAGATAATCACCTCGAGATCATGGTGGGTAACAAATTAGTTAGTGAAGCAGCCGACGTAGCCGAGGCTTTTAATGAGTATTTTGCCAGCATACCTATAGCGACGACTCGTTCCCTGAGTTCGTCGCCGTCTAAAGCCGAAGATCTTTTGCATAGCAGCGTGTCTAAATGTGGTAAAGTATTTAGTTTCGAACATGTAACGCCTCGTGATGTAGTTAACGTTTTTAATTCACTTAAGTCTAAAAACACAGGTGATTACTGGGGCATTTCTATTAAACTTTTAAGTAACATAATCGACATTGTAGCCCCCTGTCTTGCCGTTACTTTCAATAAATGCGTCGATTTGGGGACTTTCCCTGACCTTATGAAGAGCAGTAAAGTCATCCCTCTATTTAAATCAGGCAGTAAAAACGATATCGGTAACTTTAGACCAATTTCTATTTTACCTGCTTTTAGCAAAATTTTTGAAAAATTAATTCTCAAACAGTTGTTATTACATTTTAATTTAAATAATCTCCTGCATAATGATCAATATGGCTTTACAAAGGGTCGTTCGACTACGGATGCAGGTGTTGCTTTGTTGAAGCACATATTTGACGCATGGGAGAACGCGCAAAATGCAATCGGTGTTTTCTGCGATCTCTCTAAAGCTTTTGATTGCGTACATCACGACACGCTTTTACGGAAACTGCGTTATTACGGTGTTCAAAATGAGGCCCTAAATGTGATTGATTCGTATTTGCAAAATAGATTCCAATGTGTAGACGTAAATGGCGCGAAATCTTCCGGGCTACCGGTTCGGCTAGGTGTACCTCAAGGTTCAATACTGGGTCCGTTTTTATTCTTGGTTTATATTAATGATCTACCATACTATTTAAAGGGTTTTTGTGACGTTGTACTATTTGCAGATGATACCTCTCTTATCTTTAAAGTAGATAGGAATAGACACGAATTTGACGACGTAAACAGCACGCTATCAATGGTCACGGATTGGTTCACAATAAACAACCTTGTTCTTAATGCCAAGAAAACTAAAATAGTTAAGTTCGCTTTACCCAATGTTAGAAATCTAGGTCCCAATATTATCCTCGCCAATCAGGAGCTGGAAACTGCCGACTCTGCTGTATTTCTGGGCATTACAGTAGATCCAAAATTACAATGGGGTTTACATATATCAAGCCTAGCGGGAAGGCTAAGTTCAGCCGCATACGCCGTCAGAAAAGTAAGACAATTAACTGACGTTGATACAGCACGGTTAGTCTACTTCAGTTATTTTCACAGCGTTATGTCATACGGTATTCTGCTGTGGGGCAAAGCTGCTGATATTCAAAATATATTTGTTCTGCAGAAGCGAGCGGTTCGTGCAATTTATCAGCTGGGTGCCCGAGTTTCTCTTAGAGATTTTTTTAAGGAGATTGGTATCCTCACTGTTGCTTCTCAGTTCATCTTTGCCAACATTTTATATATTAAACAAAATATCCACCTGTACACTAAAAACAGTGATATTCACAACTTTAACACTAGAAATAAGCATAAACTACGCGCTCCTTTTCACCGGCTTCACAAAGTTCATAATTCATTCGTCGGGCTTGGTATAACATTTTATAACAAACTGCCATCTTCTTTTCTAGACTTGCCATTTAATGCGTTTAAAGCCAAAGTAAAATCTAATCTTTGTTTAAAAGCGTACTATTCCATTAACGACTACTTAAATGATAAGAACAGTTGGTCGCTGAGTTGAACACAAGACAATGTTTGTTATTTATTTATGTTCTTTCTCCAAGATTAGTTTACTGATATGTTATGTCTTTTTTTTATTATTATTATATACTTTTTTATACTTGCCTTACTATTGTATCGAGTCTGGTTCTTCTAACCAACCTAACAGACAGATGTGTGCTGGGGAGTTTGTTCCGCCACTTCTTCTCTCCAGCAAAAACACTAGGAAGTGTCGAAGGGGGGGCGTTTTGGGGGACTGTCTCTTGTAAATAAGTAAAGTAAAGTAAATTTTGACGTTCGAAAAGTGCTGATTATCAGCCTAGTTTGAATAAATGAGTTTTGATTTTGATTTTTTTGATTTTGATTTTTTGATTTTTGAAGCAAACACGTATGTTCATTACTGCACAAACATAATTTAACCTTATTACTGTGCAAGCTTCATTTCAGTTTGCGCGAGTTCTCGCCGGCTCGTAAATACCGGCCTAATTAGAAATTGTTAGCATGTACCGAAGCATCGAAGACGAGTTCTAAATGTATTTTTAAATGTAACAATGGAACAGGTCTCGACACATTCACCTTATAACCCTTTGACTTGGAGCCAGAAAAGCGGCGCCAGAGTTAGCGGTCGCCTTGTTTTGGCACACTGGCACGGATCTTTGTAGCGATTATGTCATGCATTCGTGATCCCAGTTTGCTATTTCGTTCTTGCAAACAAATATCGGAATGGCGCTTTATTGTGGAGAAAGTAGAGGACGGTCGGTTATATTTCTGGAACATGGAAGGTCGTTGCATCGCCGTTTTGTTGCCAATTGCAGTTCGCATATTTGTCTCACCCACGATGTTTATTATTGCATGCTAGGATGCCGGCGGTCTAGCGGTTCAGTTTTCTCTTCAGCTGTGTTTGCAACTGGGTTGTTGAAATACTACAGACTCAGGAACATGATTATAAAGACGTTATCTTTCGTGAGGCCTAGTATAGGCACAATACTAAGACCCACACACCTATGAGAAATAAACGTAAACATCGTAAAAGTGAGAGACAGACAGAAAGAAAGACATTACTGGTTCTGTTACTGGACAAACGCCTTTCTACATGACTTCCAGTTGTTCCGATTCAAGGCCAGTATGGTTCCTGTGTGCCCAATAATTTGCACACATGATGATCTATTCAGTGCATCAGTGAGCGAGGTTCGCGTGGCTATACCTACTCATCTAAACTTTTTGCCATCGATATGCTAAGAAGATTGGCCCTGGATCGAACTGGTCGTTGATTTTGTCCAACTCTTCCTATCTTCTACGAGGTGTGATACGTTACGTTTTACATTCAAGAATGTTATTTCTCAACCAACATCCGGCAGTGCTCTTCAATATCTGTATTGATTGATTCGATCCGAGACAGCTAAACTTGAACACGTCAGCTGATCTAGATTGTGGTACTGAAAATAACCGAGTATTTTGAATGAGAGTGAAATCCCGATTTAAACACGTTTAATATAAGAATGAATGTGTTGACCTATTTGCACGGATGTGTTTTTCGTTATGACGTTGGGCTTCTTGTTATATGATGTTTAAATTTAATTGAGTTGTATCATAATTCATGTTTTTACAATTTTCAGAGATCTGACTTACCTACTTACCTACCGAAGTAAAAATCTTAATTCGATTTTTGTTGTGACGCTTTTTATTACACGATTATTATGAATAACGTTTTGAACTATCATTGCATGCGAATTACAAAACATGACTTAGAAAATATAAGTTCCTGCCATTAGTTTCACAGTCGGAAGCTAAATTAGCGAGAAAATTTCATAATTACATCTGTACGTGACTTGGTGGAATCTTTGAATCATGAACTATGGAAAAACTTCACGTTCTTTTAGAACAAATCTTGGCTTATTGTTTGATCTTAAATCTGAGTTTCATGCTCAATATATTGTTTTACATTTAAATACTTTCAACATACAAAATCTATTCTGAATTTTATTAAAATTACCCTCTATTTCAAATATTTGATGACACACCGCGTAAATTCTTTCACGTAAGAATTTTCTTTTAGTCCGGAAAGATGTAGGTACTTATGTCATCGTCAAAGTGTGAATATAATTATGCTCCAGATAGTTTGTAGGTATAATAGTCTCTAACTACATATTATTAAAAGCTATTATAGAGCATTACCTCACCTCGGGCGTTAGGCGATTCGACATCGAAAAATACGGCTCAGTGGCACAGTTGGGCGCTATTTTGGGAAAATTACCTAGGTTAAAGATTTACTCTTACGTAATATGTAATTTATTAATGAAATATGGCTATAATGGCCCTGAATTATTTGCATACAAGCATTTTGAACCCGTTTGATCTGCTTGAGGTTGACTTAAAGTCAAAAGAATAACATTTATCTGTGCATTTCGACAAGTTCTAAGGAAACGAGCTTCCAAACTGTGTATGTTTGTATGTCTTGTTGTTTGGGTTTTCTGTTACTTGTCAGTCATAAATGACTGGCAGACAATCAATCAGTCGGTAAAGATTTGCTACTGATACTGTTTGTTTTCATATCTGGAAGTCATTGGGAGAGGCCTTTGACTAGCACACCCCACTGCTGGGCAAAGGCCTTTTTTAATTCATGGCCAACGTGGACCTCTGGTAGCTTGTAGTCTGTCCAGATTTGCTATAACGAAAGTTAACTCTCACTATGGAACAATTAACAGAGTGAAAGGTGAAAGGAAGGAAGAAAGGAAGGCGGTGGTCAAAGGTGATATAATAATTCAAGCCAAAGGAATACAAGCACTATTGACTAATGACCAAGCCAATCAAGTCTCCCTTTTTCACAAAAGTATCGGGCAATTTATTGATTTAAGCATAGTGACGTCAGTACTGACAAAATAGGTACAGTCAGCAGCATGAATATGTGTACACTTAGCAACGTTTAGAATCAATTTTTGCCTACTGTGTTGTTTTCATTTTCATCCCACGTAACGAAACTAATATTTAAGATCCCACATTATCATAAAAAGGACATATCTTAAAGCTGCAATTGTTATTTCACAAGAAATTCACATTTAAACATAGCCAAGTGCATCTTATTGCTCGTGACTGTACCTAGGAGCCAGCCTTAGTTATTATGAATGTAACATGAGAAAAACAATTGAACTACGCAGTAATTGCAAGCATGATGAATTAATTATGTTAGTACCCGCTGCGTGAATAATATTCATCTTAGGTAGTGACCTAATGGTGACGTAGATAGATAAATAAATAAGTAAAATACTGACGCTAGTCTTAGGAATCGATAATGAAGAAGGTGGTTGTTAAGAGACATGAACATATATATATATATCTTAGAATGCTTAAAGCAAAATATTTCCTGCCTTTATAATGTGATTAGTGCCTTTTTTATCATCAAATAATCCCTCCCGCTCTTGGGCAGAGCGAAAGGGAGTGTCAGACTTCTACTGACTAAAAACCACACATGTTCCTTCTTAGCCCTTATGCTGAGGTCGCGGTATCTCTTTCGCACAACCCGCAGTCCCGACGGGAAACATGGTAATCCTCACAACAACAGGACTCTAACAGGTAAAAAACAACTTAGGTTTCATTACAGGGTATATCTAAAAACTGCCTCGTTGGTCTAGTGGTCGCAAGCGCGACTGCTGTGCATGAGGTCCTGGGTTCGATTCCCGGGTCGGACAAAAAGTGCTATTGGGTTTTTCATTAGAAATTTCCCAGTAGTAGCCCGGAGCTTGGAAGTTGGCGGTATTATACCCCCGTGCCTCGGAAAGCACGTTAAGCCGTTGGTCCTGCGCCTGATCTCTCTCCGGTCGTGTCGGATTGCCGTCCCATCGGAATATGAGAGAAAAAGGAACATAGAGTGCACTTGTGCCTGCGCACACACTTGTGCACTATAATATCTCCCGCGCCGATGGCTAACCTCCACTTAGATTGGCTGCCGTGACCGAAAACGGTCAGGAGGACTATTATTATATCTAAAAACTACTTGATTCAAGTAAACGTTTTATAAATCTTATCGCACAATCTGACAAAACTGATTGAATAAAGCAAATATCTACGTTAATGTCTCCAGTATTATTTACACAGATCTTATGAACAAGTTTGTTTGTACTTTGTTATGTGCAGCTGGATAACAACACTTTAGTATTCTATACTATACTTTTCTTTATTACATATTTTATTCTTACAATATCTTTGCAAACCATTGCATTTTCTATACGTGATTCTTTAAGAAACCGCCGCAAGTTTTCCGTGAGAGAAAACCTTATATCCATTGAATACTGGAGGTTTTATATTGAAAGTCAAAGTGCTACATATTTCCGAGAGTTTCACACTGAAAAGCTACCTGTTTTGAGTTATTCTTTATGGAAGGTTTAACTTTGTTGTGTAAGGTTTAAGTTATTGTTATTAAATAGGTTTTAAAACTATTTAATATTATGTAGACCAATTGTTTATTAAAATGTGACTGGGTACCAAAAACTTAATCATAATCAATATTAGAGTCTAACTGCCGCACTCAGAGAGCTTTAATGATTACTTAGGCCGTCACTTAGTGATGGTTTTGACAGTTTTGTCATACAAAAATATGTCAAACCTTTACTAAGTGACGGCTTAAGTAATCATTAAATATCTCTGAGTACGGCAATAAGCTTCTTCTCATCTTTTACCAAACGAACAAACAAATTAAATAAACTATGGGTACCTATATTTTTTTGAAAAAGTAGGTAACCTATGATCAATCTCTGAGTCAAACGAAAATTAATCCAACATTTTTGAAGTCCTTAACCGGACATAAAGCCTTAACTAAAAAATACACAAATATTAAACATTGATTCCCATATCGACGCCTTAGAGTGAAAACCTCGTAAGTGTAAAAGAAGTAACTTTTCAAGAGAAAGATATAACTGCGTGCTGCAACAAGGCGTTTGTATGGAGTGTTTTATGTTTTTTTATTAATTCATATGAAATATATGTAGGTATATCGAATGAACAAATTAGTTAGACTAGGATGTGCGTGGTGAGGTTTTCTTCCCATAAACGCAATAAAATAAATTTGAGGAAAAATGCATTCTCGAAGTTTACATTCTAAGGCGACGATATTGGAATTTATATTAGTTCAATGAAAAACCCACATACACTACTCGTATGTAATAGCTCCAAATGCAAATAGCACATACTGATTGGCTGTAACAGCGTTGCGCCAGTGGAAGTGGTCAATCAGTCGACATGACCCGCAAGTCTAGATAGTCTGGTATTCTAGATCCAGGCTAGGCTACCTAACCTATTACCTAACTCGCAATATCCCGTCTTGACTTGTTATGTAGTTACGCACAGATTTTTATAGGAAACTAGCTTTTTCCTGCGGTTTCATTTTCGTTGAAGATATATGGGAACGTACCTTCTACTACTACGAGATAAATATATAGTATCAAACCTGACGTAGGTCATGGTACTTACTAACATAATATGGACTTGTATCATGTGTCTGAAATAAATAATTTCATTTCATGGTCTACTTGTGTCCACACAAAAACTCACGGATTATCAAATTACGTTCTAGTTTACACAATATAATGATATCTGTGCTTCGGAAAACAAAATTCTAGAATTCAGTCGCGTCCAAGTAGACCGAAAACGGACAACATAGTTGGGAAAAGGCTAGGCACAGTCCAACAAAATATAATTATAATAAAGACTATTCTTGAAATTTCCTCTTTTGTTTAGTAGTGGCGCCTTTTACCACACACACAGACAGAAATACATAGTTATTTTTGCATTGATATTATATACTAGCGGACGTTACGAGGTTTCACCCGCGTAGTTCCCGTTCCCGTGGGAACACAGGGATTAAAAGTAGCCTATGTCACCCGGGGATTGTGTAGTTTACCAACGGTGAAAGATTTTTTAAAATCGGTCCAGTAGTTTCAAATCTTTCTACTTTTTATTATTAGTGTAGATTAGCATGGAAGTGTACATTAAATTGGGTCGCGTTTTTTGCTGACGTGGGTAGTACGTAATAGGATGCAATCTGGCAGGTACTACCGGACTTACCAGCAGTCATCAATCTTACTACTCATGACTTAAGGTTGAAAACTGATCGGCGGTCAGTGAGATACTGTATTCTGAAACTTGTACTATACTGGACCAATTTATATAACAGCTTATTATGTACCTATATGTAGTTTGTTGGAAACTTTGATAGTGTCCAGTGTCTTGAGATTGTCCATAGTTATGTGATAGTTAATAGTTTGAGATCCTGTTCGGAATATACATCATGGGGATTTAGTGAGTGCATCCCCGTCAAGGGGTGACTTCATGTCAAACTTAATAACATTCCTCTTGAAATTTATAAAAACATTTTATTTCATGCATCGGAGTAGTATCTCTAGTGTTGTATAAGAATTTATATGAAGCATATTAATCTTATTTATGCAAACAAAATAAGAGCACAAAGGAACTGATTATTTCAGTAGAAATTTCTTCCAGCAGACCTGTGACCTTTAGAAATGTAGACACAGTGTGTAGAAAAGACAAACAGGAAACTCTTAAAACATAATACATTTTCTATTAAATAATAATCTTCTCCTTCACAGATTAATTATTTTTCTTGGTAGCCGTATTAGGCTGGAAAATTGGTCATAAACTCTTTGTTTTTCAACCTAAGAATGTATATCTGTAATACACGGACAAAGAGTTTTTGTTGAGATTAGCTCTTTACCTAGTTTCGCTCGACTGCGTTTGTCATTTGTTTTTCTTTTTCTATTTTACTAGATTTTAAGTGCGGAAGTGTTCCGCAAAGATTCGTTGCAACTCATTGAATCTGATCAATGTCTTTAAAACTGTACTTGAGCATTAAAAAATACATTGTTTTACTCATGGCTATTAGGAACAGTTTCAGGTACTGATATTGTGTTGATATTAGTTTTGGCATCATCTCACAGCTGGGTAAAGGCCTCTTCTCATGACTTAATTACAGTTATTTCGATCTAAGGCTAATATGGACCACTGTTCACTTGTCTTGTCCAGAACATCATGCCATCATCTACGAGGTCTGATTACAACATGAAATATTTTTATATCATAGGCATACTTTTCAGTTTTTATTAGACATTTCCGTAATGAGGTAATGATAAGATTATTTTGCTAAATAAATTGTTATCTTTAATGATAACAGCACCATGTTTCAGGAAGATTTGAATGCTCTAGTTTGCTTTTCAATAACATATAGTCGTTTAATGTAATCATGCACACAACAATATACGTTAGGTAGCTGGTTTCCAAACCAATTAATTGTATTGGTAGGTTCAAATACCAATAGGCCATATCCTCGCCCCTCAAAAAAAAAAATGCTCGCTCCCAATAACATGTGACTTATTTATAAAACTGCCTGAGATCTGCCTAACCCTTCGGGGATTATCGACGTGATGTTATGTTATGTATTTAGGTTCATTTAATTGCTGGAACTTTAAAATATTTTACTTCACGTCAATGTATTAATATATTTACTAGAACTCTATTATAATCAGGTACGCATTAATAGTTATTATTACTTGTAAATTGAAATAAAATATTTGTTGCCGGTTGCCACACTGTGATTGTGATCTCAAGGCAAACGAGATAAAATTATTATCGTCGATTACTTTTTGTAGGATAATTGATGATTTTCAAATTGAAAACCGTACTTTACATATAAATACAGGTTTCAGACACAATACGTGACGCCAAGGTTGTAATTTCCTCTATGTCATAGAGGTTTTTCAAAGTTGTTACATTGTACGATTTTTATACGAACCACAGCGATTGATGCTAACTAAAATAAATATAGGTATACACTAGCATAACTAAATAACATACGAAAGTCTCCACCTGATTAAATATTATTAACAACGTCGACACCTATTTTCCACGTTTAAATACTACGCAATAAAACCACAACACAATACAATTAAATAGGTACACTGAATAATTACAAACTAAATTCAAAACTTACCTAAGAGTTTTATTGTTTAGTAATTAAACTTAGAATTTTGTTTGCGTCCTATCTAAATCCTAATAAGTATTAGAAGCCATTGTGTTTTCGAGTTCCTCCCCCCGTTATTCCTCCCTAAAATGGTTAAGATGCGTGTGTGCAATATTAATTAGCAATATACGATTTGAAGTGCGCCCGATGATAATTCAGTCGGACAGTATTGGTAGCGAGCGGCGGCGCGCGGGCTCCCTTCGTAGTGTACCGGCGCGCGCGCACCACAAGCGTACACGTCTCCGCGTAAAAATAAAGTCCACGGCCCGCGCTCTCGCACTTCAACTCATTTATAATTATCAGTAAATCGCCGCGCGAGTGCATGACTGCCGCGGCCGGCGACCGCTCGCCTAAAAGAAAATCACATTCGATAACCTCGAACCCGAATCTCACGTCCCTGTGCACCGAGCCCTTGTTCAACAAACGACGCGAAAACCCTAAAATACGCTTAGACGAACCTCGACGAATCGTCACTCCTACGCAATACATATACCGGTGTAGCGAGACGCGTGAACCGACTGTGAATGGAACGTGTGTGTTTGTGATATGATTACGTTGTGCCAGTGATAACAGTGTAGCGATCTTCAACCATGCCTGAAAGACCAAAGCGCCGTAAAAATAATAAAAACAAACGTAAAAATAAAAACAATAGACCTGATGCGAATAAAAATAATAGTGACGAAACCAAATCAGAGAACAGTGAATCGTGTAACACTCAAAATGACAACGAGGAAGATTGCGCTGAAAGTGCAGTTTCTGAAACAAAGGAAATAAAAGTTGAAATTTTGCAACCTTCCACAGATAATCAAAACACGGCAAGTAGTACTTCTAGCGATGTAGTTAATTTAAACGGTGATTTAAATAATAACAGCAATCAAATAGTGGGCAATCTATTGCCAATACCCGTTGAAAAATGCCAGGATACTGTTCATGAGATTGTAGACACTAAAGCTTACGTCGTAGAAATTCCTGAGCAATCCTATCAAAGTAAAGCTAAGTTAAAAATCAAAGTGAAAAGTAAAAGTTTAGATGATGATGACGCTACAAAAATTACTGAAATCACCGATGATGACTCTGATGTTGAGCCAGGAGATGACAATACTCTGGCTCTAATAGAGAGTCAAAATGTTGTAGTTACTCATGTTGAATCTGATGTAGAGTGGGAAAGTGCAGCTGACCTTAATGAAATTACCGTGACAAAACCACAAGAACTTGCTACTGGGACTTTATCAGTTACCACAATCCCACTTAATGTAGCACAATGTGACCAAACCAAGTCACTGACACCTGACGAAGAAAAATCTTTAAGAACTTATTTGAATACTCTCAATCTAGCAACACACCCGGAGGATTTAAACGCCATTGAAATAAAAACGGAAATTGAGGAAATCATAAACCAAGAAATTAAACACAGGTTACGCAAAAAAGCATCAGCTGATGACTTTTTCTTACATCGAATTGGTCCTCCAAGAATGTTGGACGTTATTGATGAAGAAGGCAGTGGTAGTGGATCATCTATGACTTCACGTCGTCAGTCTTACCTAAGCGATAAGAGGAGTGATGTGGAAGACTTAGATGACGATGTATTTGAAGACAATAAGAACAAATTAACTAAGCAAAAGAAAATGATGTCTGTTGCGGTTCACAAAAAAACCTTTGGTCAGTTAGTTCCTCAAGAATGTGTTCTAGTTGGTGCAAAACTAAAAGAACCTGAAGTTTCTGAAGCCAGAGGTGACTGGACTATGAGAACCGTTGAAAAAATGACCGGTGCTGAAGTAGTATACTTAACAGACACATCTAGTAGTACAAGTTCTCTTCATGAGATTGAAGATGAAGATGATGACGTTGACACTGATGTATCAGTGCGCATGATAACACCAACAATAGAAGTTACTGATACGGAAAATTTCCTCAAAAAGACATTTATTTCAAATGCTGAAGACAATAAACAACACATAATAAATGAAAGAAAACAAACCAAACAAGATAAAATCATTGAAATGGCTGAGAAAATAAATATTTCAGAGAAAATGTTCGAAGAACAGACAAATAAAAATATAAATTCTGAGCATATCATTCAAGTGGAATTAGAAGACGGTAAAACTAACAACCATACAAATTCTGTGCCTATCTCAGCAGGCACTGAAAGGATCGTGCCAATAATTCAAGACACCGATCTTAATAACAAATCTCAAAACTTAATTCGGAATAATAATGAACATATCGTGAAGATAAATCTTGATCAAGATCTTAAAGAAAAGGAATTGCCTCCTAGTGGCAAAACTAAAAAAATAACAAATGAGCGCATTGTAAATGTTGAGTACAAAGAGAGCTCACCTGAAAAGAAAAGGGATTTTGAAAAGGTTTCTAGTCAAACCTCTCATGAAATAGTTGTTTTATCGACAGATAACATTAAAACTAATTTGTATGTCAAAGATATTGATGAAACGATAAATAAAGAGGATAATAAATCGCTATCAAAACAAAGCAAATTCGATTTAGAATCAAAAGTTATAAAATGTGAATTTAATGATGCAATTAATAACTTAATAAAAGAAGTGGCTTCTGAATCAGAAGAAACTAATGATAATCCAAAAGACACATTTTCACGCCAAGACTCCTCAAGCAGTGTGGATTCCTCTCAGTGCACGGCAAAATACAATCCTAATTATTCATCCCTCAATGACATATCTAACATGACGCATGATGAAACTAGCGTGAATAATAAAATAAATTCAGAACAATTGTCTTCAACTACGAGTCATGTCAAAGATGTATTTGAATGTGTTACAGGGACTACTGCCCAAAGTAAGACCAAAACTGACGATGACCCAAAAGAACCTCTGAAGCTAAGAGATATTTGCGTCAGAAATATAGCAACATTGCCTTATGGTCAGAAGATACTTGAAGAATTAGCATCTGTTTCTGAACGTTTGCAAAACATCGCACTTTATGGCACATCTACAAAGACAGTCGACAATAAGCAAGAGAACGGCGAAAGTATGCCACATTATCAGTTACCTGATGTTTCATCTATTGAGACGATATCTATTCCAACGAAACCAAAGGATCCAGTACCACCACCGATTAAACCTCGTCGTTCATCTTTAAGAAAATCATCACAGGAGGACGAGCACTGGACTGGTTTACCAACTAAATCTGAACCTGTATACGTTTGTCTATCTCCTTCTCAAAAAATGCTGATGGAGAAAACAAACACTGTGATAACGAAAGATGATGCTAGTCACCTTGTGGACATGCATAGAAAATATGTGGATCGAAGGGGTTACAATGAACAATACAGAAATGAAAAGGAGCGAGAGGAAAATGAAATCGATACCACTCCAATTATACCGTTTAAATCACAGACTGGAAGTCGCCTGCTTGCTTTGATTCGTGATCCAACTCTAACAACTACTATTAATTCTATGAACCGACGGTTAAATAGTAGTTCAGACGAGATACAGAAAAAACGAACGACTACAACATTTGCAACAAGCAATCATGACCGGTTTCCAAGTCGAGATTTTTCATTCAAACCAATTCCTCCACCAAGACCAAAAAAGTACTCATCTTCATTCTACGAAAGTGATGAAAGTTCTGATTTTACCGACAGTTCTATGCGTTCAATGAAAAGCGAGAGGAAATTCTTCCATTACTCCACTGGCAACTTAAATAAAGAAATTGAGAGTGACATTTCATCAATACAAAACATGCATCGCTACTTTACCGATACCAGAGATGAGATAAGTGACTACAAATGTCCGAGAAGGCCTTCACTTCCCAAAGATTTGTGTGAACAACAAATGGAATATATTCGCCAAAAAGAAAAGGAAGTGGAAGCTGAAATTCAACGCCTTGAAACTTTAAAAAACAATATGCCTCAAATGCAAAAACAAGGACCTAGAGCACCATTAGTTTCTGAAAAGGAGATAATTAGTGAAAGGATAAGAAGAGATGCAAATAATTACAGCATATCACGTAAAAAAGATGTGGTTATGAATGCACACGGATCCGAAACTAGAAGGGCAAAGTTATCGGCATTCAGCAGTAGCCAGGAAGAATTACTTCGTGAAAAAATGTATTCGGAGTACGTATCTCAGATGGCAGAACGTGAAGAAAGGAAGCAACACAAAGTAATTAAAATAACAAATGCTCCAGCGTCAACAAACCACATCACCATTTCCAAAAGTATGCCCACACTCGATATTCTTGACGGGAAGGTCAACAATAGAATTGAAAAGGAGTTCATATCAAAAGCCAGGGAGCGGTGGGACAAGTTAGGTATCAAAGATCCCGAAACTGAAGACGAACGAGAAACTAACAATGTGTATAAAGAACCTAAAGTGATTGAACATAAAATTAAAGTGATTGAAGGTGGTGAAGAGAAAGACGTAAAAAAGTTACCGAGTCACTTGCAAGAGTTCGTTCGGTTTACGGCAAAAGACAGTGAACAGGGCAGGAGCAGCTCTGGTGAGTCCAACAACGGACCAGCATCCCCCCCGCATCTTGTGATTTTGTGTGCAGTGATTATAATTGTGATAGCAGTCGGCAAATACTTTTTGCGATTGTTACGAAACAAATGAACAACTAACACAAAATTGTGACTGATGCCCTAAATAATACGAATGCTTTAGTGTGTATTGTTGTGTGTAGCATTGCATGAAATGTTAAACCAAAATTGTAACAAATTATTTATTTTAGTCTTATCATTAATCTAGTTATTGGACACTTCGCCGACATTGTATTACATCAACATATTAGAATAAACAGGTAAGTTATTACATACATTATTTATAATTACGTATGCTTTACATGTCAAACATAATGCCCTCTATCCTTTTTTTAGATTAAGTATCATTTTACGAGTAAAATGTTCCATTTGCTAAATGGAAATGAGTCAGATTAGTACGCATGAGTATTGTGTAATATAAATGTATCCATTAATTTATACCACAATTTATTTGAAAAAAAAAACATAGATATTAAGTTTATTTTCGTGATCTCTGATTACCTACATATTCTTATTTATACACATTTTATACACTAAATAAATAAAAGATGACCTATATCCACGCTAGTAAATTTCATTTCTATTGGTTGCACCACCTAATATCCAGCTAAATAATTATCAACACCGTATAATTATCATTTTAATGAGAACATGAATGAATTTTCATTTTGGATCTGTTTCAAACTACGCCAGTATTTTTGTTTTACGATTCTAATAATGCACCTCTGGTCTGACTCGATGCTGTATTGGTCTGACGTAGATATAGATAATATACACTCTATCTCTCTATGTATAGAAATTAAGTTAGGTAGGTATATGTTTGTTCCTGACATTGTTAATGTTACATGTATTGTAGTCAGAATATTGCAATTTCACGGTGAAGTAACAGCAGTGGAACAGGTGACGGACAGCTGTTTGTTATTCAGAAACGTTGCGGACTGCGGTCAATAGATAACTGTTATCAGAAATGCACACAATCACCAACATGATAATTAGATCGAGACCAATTTATATCGGTCGTGTTGTGCGTAATTATTTGATAAACATGTTTATTGCAAAATGATTATAATGTTTTTATCAGATAATTTATTTGGTATACTGGAATATGATTATTTGATTGTGTGCTTAGATGGCCTAAACACAGCAGTAGCGAGATATTACAACAGTTTACATCATCACGCCTTTACTCCCCGCAGGGTTAGGTAGAGGTGTACCTAATAGTACATCCAAACATCAGTTATGTTAAAGTCACATCTAATAGAGGGCGAGCCTATTGGCATCAACTGGGCACAAATCCAGACTCCGTGTCTGCTACTTAGAAATTCCTGATGAAAAAAACCCAATAAACTAAATATTTTATAAAATGAATCTGCGTGTAAGCAAATAACTATGTCGCGTACAATTTTCGCTATATCAGACGAGAATAATTTGCTTGCCGAGTGTGGCAAGAGCGTCGTCCGTGAAAATATTTGGATCGGCTAAATCGGTGCTAAATGGCCTTTGGTGACTCAAACCCGCTAACGCATACCTTGTTATTTGCACTGTATTTAAATATGAATGTAATAGTCCATTAAAGAGTTTTCAGAGAATACATAAACGAGCAACATAATTTACGTTAAACTTTGTTACAGCTGTATTCGTAATTTCTACATTATCAGTTGAAACATGGATTTACGGAAATCTGAGACAGATTTACGAGTACCTACTGAAATAACTTGTTCGTGTATTGATTTTCATTAACTTCACGTTTACGTGTAGACTACGTTTCCACACACGGTATGTTGAAGCCACTAAACTTATCTGCTTAATTGAATCCCTTAGTCGTATCGTATAATACTGTTAAAGTACTTCATAGCTTCAATTTATTCTGCAATGCGCTGCAATTACGTGTAACAATTATTTTCTTCTTTTACACAATTGTATTTTCTTTGTTGGTAAACTGAAACAATTCTATTGTGTTTACTTATGTTTTGCATAGCAACAGTGTTGATGGCTGCTATTTTAATACGTGTGTTTTATTTAAATGAAGGATTGGATTCGATTCATTTGACAATGTGTTCCACCATCTGGAATTTCTCATCCACGGAGTCTGGATTTGAGCCCGGTGGTTGGCAATAGGACATATGTTTGGCTATTACTTTATCCTGTGGTTAAAACCTAACCTGCAGGGCTATTGCGGTTCTTTTAAATGTCAGTGGCTATCATATTGTCCATGGATTAACTGTCAAATTGGTTATGGTTCAGAACAAATTGAACCATTTGACAGTAAATTGATGGACATTGGACACTTTATGATAGCCACTGTCATTTAAAAGATACGCTATAGCCCTGCTGGTGTCACAGTTTTGATGCGGTACATGGGCTTTGAGCTGTACAGTGTACATGCTGTCAAAAGATATTGCTAGCATACTAGTTTTCTCACGATTTTACCTTATGACACCTTAAAAACATAATTATTGACATGTCATTCTCTGTCTATCCTTTCGGGGTCGACAGGTGTGATGGTGAATGTTTAAATAATGAATCGTCGACGTCAACGTCAGTGAGGGTTCAGTAATAATCTCTATCTAAATTATCAATCAGCGTCAATTAAATTGTCCAATCACGGACGCTCGGCAGGGCGAGGGCAATAACGATGGCATTTCAATTAACATCACCCGCCGATGTATTTATCCGATAATGTATAATCAACTTATTCCTGTCCATATGCTGACTTTATATTAAATGAGACAGAGATCAGGAAGGAGGAAAATGAGCAAAACCGGCTTTGAGGTGGGAAATAATAATAATAATAATAATATTCCACAACTATCACACAACGCCATCTAGTCCCAAGCTAAGCAGAGCTTGTGTTATGGGTACTAGACAACTGATAAACATACTTATATATTTCTAAATACATACATATAATAGATAAATTACACCCAGACACAGAACAAATGATCGTGCTCATCACACAAACATTTGTCCTGGGTGGGAATCGAACCCACGACCTCCGGCATAGCAGTTAGGGTCACTAACCACTAGACCAACAGGCCAGTCATGATGAAATGATAGATTTAACGATGAGATGACAAGTAATTGAGAAGCATGGAGAGATAAGTATTAATGAGCCGACCCCAGATAAATTAGGGTAAGGCAGGAGAATTTATATGTTCAGGGTCCTTGCAAGCTCGCTAGGAGGGGTCGAGGGTATAGGCGACAATAAATGCAAGCGACCTGTGCGAGTGGGTGGAGTTTGCGTCACTTCCCGCGACCGCGAAACGCATCCCCGCAATGCACGCTCGTTATTTCGTAGGGTAACAATACGTTTAAAATATTTAAATTTCTATACACAAATACCCAGACCCGGAGCAACTATCTGTTGGTCATACAAATATTTGTTCCGTGCAGCGCAGCAGTCCATTGCTTGAGTTACTGCGCCAACCGTGCCGTATTGTTTTGTTATTATACACAATGATGTGTATAATGTCCCTGCGACAAATATATGTATATTTTTCATTACTAATATTCTGAAAGCATAACATGCTTGCGGAGCGGGTTGAAAGTACTACTTTTCAGCCCTAGGGAGAATCGCTTTAACTGACAGCTGTAAAATACTAGTATTCAGCTGCATCCGGTTAGACTGGAAGCCGATCCCTACATAGTTGGGAAAAGGCTAGGCAGATGTGAGATGTGTGACAGCTGTCAAATTATTTTTAAAAAACTAGGTCTATTTTCACATTTTTATTGAACCTGGTTCCAACATTATATACAGAAACGAAATTACAGCGTGATTTAAATGTTAAAGGAACATGAAGTTAACAGAAGAATATAATTATATAATGACTTCAATATAATTTAGTTTTAACTGTTTGTTTAGTTTCTCTAAAATAACATAGATTTCGGCAAAATCTTTGCCATTTTTTTTTAATGATCAACATAAAAAATAATTGCTGTATAGCTGGACGACCAGAGGACAAAAAAAAACAAACAAAGTAACCGGGAACGCGACAATCCGATCAACACTCATTTTTCTTTAGCTAATAAGTTATGTTCTTATTTTTTACTTCCCTCGTATTCGTAATGAAAAGCACAGTGTTTACCTCGGGTAAATTACTTATTTACTCCCTCGAACTATTAGCGCCCTCACTGCGTTACGGGTGCCAAACCCCGTCTCGGGACTAAATAAGTAACTTTCACCACTTGGAAAACAATGTACTATTTCTTTCTACTTGTTAAATTGTCCCTATTATATTTAGTTTGGAAAAGATTAGGGAGACTAAGGATCTATAGCAACTGTGGACAGAAAGCTGTGGAGTAAGAACCCTATGCCCAGTGAAACGAGACTGGCCAGTAAAATTAAAACGAGAACGATGTTTTGCATTCCAGAACATGTTTGGCAATCGACGTGATTAGTTCCTGTAATTGATTAGTTTCAAATTCGGATATGCGTCGAGGCAAAGGAATTTTCTTTTATGTGGTTTGAGTTGCCAGGCTAAAATAACTTTTGTCACATTATGGTCGTATGTTTTGCTTTAAAAATAAAACTTCAGTCGTTTTGAATTCGACACGATAGTTTGGTAAATGTATTGCGAAGACGCGGTGCACAGAAATAGTTGTGATGTTTTTCGCTTTTCTGAAGCTGCAGTCAGCAGTGAAAACACACACGTGAGCGAATCGCATATAATCCTGCATCCATTTACGTCAAATACACCACATTTTTATTTATATTGCCTACCAGCTGTCTGTGTGTTTTGCTTGCATTTTAAACATATAACACTTATCATCCTACACTTTAGTTGTTTTGCAGGAAAAATGTTTGACTATAAAGCTAGACATAGTCTGGGCTAAAAATACGTGTGATTTAAACATACTGTCGTTTGCCAGATTTCCTTCAGATACGATAAAAAAGAGTGAAACGAAACTAATTAATTTGTTTTTCATAGAAATCATTACGCAATTCACAGAAAGCAGGAATAATAATATAGACATGTATGGCAGGTTTAGGTGAGTTCACTGACTGTCTACCAGTTTTAAACCTTATGCCTTACATATAAGGTTGAAAAGAGTAGTCGATCATCAGGGAACTCGGTAGCTACCATTAAATATAGGATGTTTTTATTTTGTTCAAATTATTTAATTGCTAATGGGTATTTGTGAAATGGATCTGTGAATCGTTCTTGTATCTGTTTTACCGATATGTCTATAATACATGATCAAGTCCCATAGTACTACCAACATCAACGTTTTACATACCCACATAAAGTTCATAACGCACTAACACACTAAGTATGCTGTCAAAAAGAAACCTACAAACTGTTTTTAACTTGCCACTCAATCATAAATGTAGCAGTTCAAAACTCCCGATACACAACGCATCACTTTCCAATGAGTTTCCGAAAATATCTGGAAACTAACAAACTCGCCTTACATCTTAACATGTATGACGTCGGAAACTGTACGTCTTACGTAATCGAGAACTATTAGATAAGTGAACTTGCTCAGGATCCCACAATAAACTTTTACTCATCCTAAAGAATATTATACGGTTTCGTACGAGTATTCCTGAATTACATGTTCAATGACTTCCGTTTGACTCCGATAAAAAATATGACAATAACTAGCTTAGGTACAGTACAGTTCGTTGTCCTTCGGGATCATAGTACCGGGAGAAAAAGTATCATATGTATTAATTCAGGTTATAGACTACGTGTGTGCTAAATTTCATATAAACTAATTTAATTTAGTTGATTTTGCGTGGGAGAGGAGTAAACATCCATCCATCGTCGTCACAAACATTCGCATTTATAATATCAATAGCGGACGTCACGCGGTTTCACCCGCGTAGTTCCCGTTCCCGTGGGAATACAGGGATAAAAAGTCGATATTACTCAAGGTGAATGCAGCTTTCCAATGGTCAAATAATTTTTGAAATCGGCGCAGTAGTTTTTGAGTTTAATTATTACAAACACACACACACACATACACAAAAATACATATCTTTCCTCTTTATATTAGTAGGAAGTAGGATTAAGTTTCGTGAGCATCGTAAATTATCAGACTTTCACACGACCGGGATTTTATTAAATCAGTTATATTAGAGGAAAGTCACCAAATATGAAATAGTATCTTAATATGGAATACCTTCATTTCTCTAAGACTATAAGTATGAAACGCAACACTCGACCATCTTCTGTTCCATTCGGTCTACTAACACGTACGTGGTGCAATAGACCGAATGGAACAGAAGATGGTCGAGTGTTGCGTTTCATACTTATAGTCTTAGAGAAATGAAGGTATTCCATATTAAGATACTATTTCATATTTGGTGACTTTCCTCTACTTTACTCAAGTCATGGCCAATCCGTATGCCAAAGTTCATCCAAATCCGTTCAGCCTTTATGACGTGAGGTTACAGACACACATACTGTGTTTCAAATTTATAATATTAGTATGGATGGTTGCAAACTGGGTTTCGGAATTTGTTCGAAACATTCATCGTAGCCCTAGAACGCTAAGGGCATAAGAAGGAATATATATTTTTTGTCAGTCTGACACCATCTTCTGTTCCACCCAAAGCGTTATGAGTCATTTGACGATACGCCATCCTTAACAAATTATGGTTCCAAAAGAATTTTAATATCAAATCATTTCCATTTTCTTATTAATAATTGTTGGTAACATTTTGTGTCTTTATACCTAGGTAGGTACAATCTTTGAAATAGGTGTATTTGCTTTTTTTGGTTGGCTCTTTTTTGTCCCGCTTGACATTCGTTGAACTCTTGCTAAATTCGTGTGAATCACAACAATGCTGTTTTAGGTAAATAAAAAATGTAGGTAGAGTGTTTCAACCGGATTTTATTTTAAGATATCCATGTTGTAAAGTCACACTAATCAACAGATGGAAATTTTAGATAGGTATCGGTAAGGACATTGAATTTTCCTTTCCCTTACGACATTTAAAATTTCCACCATAGAAATAAAAACTAAGTAAGTACGTAGAGTAGAAAATACCGCGAAGAGTTAAAATCAGAGTTATACTGCCGTACTCAGAGATACTTAATGACTACTTAAGCCGTCACTTAGTAAAGGTTTGACATATTTTTGTATAACAAAACTGTCAAAACCATTACTAAGTGATGACCTAAGTAATCATTAAAGCTCTCTGAGTGCGGCAGTAAATCACTGCATAATTTTTTTTTTTATTTTTTTTTATTTAAAAAAACGTTGCCCTACACTAGGAATTTCTCCTGTATCGTGGGTGCGTTCACAAACATTTAAACTCACATACACAAATACCCAGACCAGGAACAACTATCTGTAGGTCATACAAATATTTGTTCCGTGCGGGAATCGAACCCGCGATACGCAGCGCAGCAGTCCATTGCCTGACCAACTGCGCCAACCGTGCCGTCATTAAAATAATAATTAATAATCTTTATTAGATTATCTTCCAAGAAACACCAATAAATACTAATTGATGACATCATTTAAACAAGAACGCAGTGACCTTGAACCTAACTGCACTCAGTTGTTGGCACAGTTGGTCAGTGCAAAACCCAAAATTTATCACAAGAATCATTTATATGCAGAAAAGTGGGGGTAATGCACTAGCTGCTGTAAAAGTTGGTGGGTTCGCAGAATACAAATTAATACACAGGTAAAATATAGGTATATTTATAAACAATCATTTTTGGCTAAATACTTATTAAAGAATCACCTAACTAGCGCGTAGATACTTAGATGATTAAGAGGCATAATAATAATTATACAGGAATCACCTAACTAGCGCGTAGATACTAAAATGATTAAGAGGCATAATAATAATTAAACAGGGTGTAAATTAACCCTTCACACATACGTCAACCAAGCATTCTGTTCATCAAACTAAGTAACCCTACGCAAAATTTCTTGCTGGGAAACGAATTTTTTTTTGGGTCAAAATTCTCATTTTTCGGTAAACCTCAATGTAGCACTCTTAAAACATTGTGCTGTGTGTGTTAGTGGATGCTTTGAATAGTAAAAGGGTCATGGAGGTAATTTAGGTAAAGTTATAACCTAAAAAAACTAGTATATAGAAAAAACAGCTGTGCAAAATTTGGAACTTTGACCCCCAGTATCTCCGTAACTAGGGGGTTCCCAGGTATGGTCTAGAACAAAAAAAATATCGCAGTGGTGGGGAGAACAAGTGTCCTTCGTTTGCGTTAAGGGTACTTTTACACCCTATACGGTTGTTACTTTCGTAGGTTTGGATTCAGTACGATTTAATCTTGGAACTTCAGGAATTCTAAAGTAGTTACTTCACCAGATTCTTAATAGGATAATGTAAATGACGTTAGAATAGGATGTTTCTTGGCTAAAAAAATATCATTCTAATTAGTCCGTCTGTTAGATTATCGAAAAATATTGAATACGGATTCATTCAAAGCACTATATCGTCTTCTTTGTTTGTTTCAGTTTAAAGCATTGGTTTAAAGACATTTATTTCTAAAAGAACAAATTACAGTTCACTTAAAGGGAAACTTAACTAAATTAACAATAGGTAGGTTTACATTAAGACATTCAAGCCATCCAAGAGACCGAACAGTAAACACCGAGGTTTATCGATATGAAATACATAACAAGACAGTTCACGCAAAACTTATGGTAACAAAACAAAAATACTTATATTTACGTGTAAAAAGGAAAAATATGTAGTGTAATATTGTTTGGAAATCTATCTAACGGACTAATTAGTTTTTTTTGTTAACTTACCCTGTTGTAAGATTTTTCATTAGAATAAAGACAATGCACAATAATTATTGACTGCAACTGTAACCATTATAAGAATTGAATTCCATGATTTATAATTCAATTTTTTTTTTCCAATGGATAGTTTTCCGTTCCCGTGAGATAATTTTGGACCAGGCGAGCTAACACTTGAGCAAAAGCTAGTAACATATAGCGCGGCCTCCAAATAAATCACACATTCAAAGTCCCCACAACTTAGTTCCTCCATTTGTTGGCTAACAGTACCATAGGTACATTTTCCACGTGGCTAATCATGACTCGCCATCCAGGAGATAATTTTACGTGTCAGTCTCCTAACAAAGAGAGAACGTCAAAGCGCCCGCAGGCGCGCCGGAAGTGATTTGACTGCGGAAGTGATGTCACTGGGGGACTTGCAACGCACACACACGCGTTTTTATATAGGGTGAATGGGATTGAAGTATTTTTTTTATTTATTTTAATAGCAAAAGACGGAACCGTTATAGATTTATCATGTCTGTCTGTCTATCTGTCTATCCGTCCGTCTGACTGTCACAGCCACTTTATATTTACCAGTAGGCGCTATGCCTAACTTAAATCACGAACTGCCCACACTCAGTGCTGAGTACAGATCTTCTCGTACTTATGCCAAGGATCCTTAGACCCGGTTCCGTACCATGTTCCTCATCTAAATTTCTTTTCCACGACTCTGACTAAATACAAGCTGGAAGGAACACCAACGACATACAGGACACCGACGCGCGACTTATACGCGCTTACCATGTGTTTGGTGATAAGAATTAATTTTTCATCGGTAATTTACTACTCTTGACTTGTTACACATCATTCAAAAAGTAGCATATATTAACAGGGGCGTGCGCCCTATATAGGCTCTTAGGCTTAGCCTACCTTACCAACTGAGCATTTCTTATAACTAATTAACGATGCAATAAAATAACACTATGAACAAATTAAACATAAAAAAGTTCAAACTCCTGTTAAAATACTTATAGCAATTTTTCGCGTCCCACTAAAACTCATTGACAAGTACTACGATTAGTACGAATCTTATAGACAAACATTCGACTTGTCTAAAACCCATTCATAATTGTATGCACACAGCGTCACATCGGTGCGTATGGCCGTGTCTATGAACCGCACACATACATAGATTTTCGCAATTTTAACGCAGCAGCTCCTGCGACTGTAGCTGAGTGGGCTGTGATTGGCTGCAACAACACAACCAATCTATAACCCGCGAAGTTCAAAACTTGCATTTTTTTGCAATTTGTAGGCCAGTGCTAGGTTGTATGTTGAATAAAATATGCCTACATACGTCTTAAAACCGGGAATCATATTTTAATGAACATACAACCTAGCACTGGCCTGTAAATTGCAAAAACGTAAGGAAATTTTAATTTCGCGCTTCGCGAACTTCGGGCTTCCGTGCATAGAGCGCAGCACCTGTTTAGTTCGATGTTCGCAATGTTGTCAACTTGTCACTCATTCATTGGATTTCGTATAATCCTGCAAAAAATGTTGACCGCTGTTGTGAACAAACTCGATATGAAAATGATGCAATTTTATTTGCTAGTATTTTTCTATCGACAATAATAACCTAGAAATTATTTTTTACGTAAGAGGAAGACATTACTGTTTCATTGTTATGACAAGCAATATATAGCGCGATTTTGTTTTGAAACCGAAAACGTACAGTTAACATTATTAACAGTAGTGTAAATATTAATTTTGTTGTGTATTACTTGTTTATTCACGTAACAAATAACAATGGTATTTACTTGTGAAGTTTGTGCTGATAATGTGTGTTTATTACATGTTAAAGGTAATAAGTGTTCTCAATTATCGGTCAGTGGGTCGTCTTAGGGGCGAATCGTATAATTATAAGATTCAAGTTGTATCTAAAGGTAGACATGTACCCGAATCACGAAAATTTATCCAAAATCTTGCAAGTTACGTGTTCTGTAACTATCACCCACTCACTTGGATGAGATATTTGAGGTGGCCGAATCTTTCTTCTGTTTGCATCGTCATTAGGAAATCGTGAGTTGAACCTTGAATAATGTGGTGAGTTTTTAAATTGTATTTAAAAGTTTTGTTTTTACAGGCTTACTTTTTTTTTTTTTTGCTGTCATTTATTCGGTAGCCTACCCATCGTGCGGGACCACTGCACGCCACTGTATATTAATAGCTTTTGTTCGCACAGAAATATAAAAATTTTACTAAAACAAATACCGACTCAAATCCTTCTTCCAAGCGCCAAAGCTGACATGTCGCTAAGTTCGGCATAGCAATTTTTTAAGCTCATTCCAATTTCAAAAATACAAAACTTGAAAAAATAAAAGAAAATAATAATTGAGCACCTGAAAGAAATTTTGGAGCACGCTGTATGTGAGTATGTTGCTCTTTGTATAAGTTATGTTTATTGACATTGACTTTTGATTCGTTCGCGTATAAAAATGTCGTAGGTCATTATTTTGTTGATAAATGACACATGTGTCATGTCATGAGTTATTTCCCACTTACAAATCGATTTTTTTTGTACCTACAGGGCTGGTCTGTATTAAAATTATATTGGTAGGAAGTTCTTAGCTCGTCTGTCTTATTGTTTAAGTGGTCGCAAGCTCGACTGCTGAACTTAAAGTTTTGGGTTCGAGTCTTAGGCAAAGTGTTGCTTGGTTTTTCCATCACGGTTTTCTCAGTGACAGTTTAGAGTCTGCATTTGTGCCTGGTCAATGGCAATAGGCCCTATTATACATATAGCATTTAAATATACCTGGCGTTTGAGTGTACTAATGAGTACACTTCTACCTAACCCATCGGGAATAACAGGCGTGATTTTGTATAGAAATTATTTCAATCTCTACCTATCTTTCTCCAACCTGAAAATACTTTTTTTCTTGCGAAAAAACTTGGCAACCCTATATACCGTCTAAATCGTCTAGTCTCTATCAATTCTAAGTTCTAGGAATGTGTGAGATAACATAATATTAATAAGGTACAAACTGAAACGGCCGTAGTGCAGTGAGTGAGGTGAGAGGTCGCGAGTTTGAGGTCGTGGCATCAATCACTAATTTCTTTATCGAATTATATTTCTCGATCGATGGGTCGTGGGTATCAACTCAAGAACCATGATCAGTAGGTAGTAGTTTAGGTACAGACGCCAGCAATCAAGCTAAACGAAACTGTCAAACGTTTTCAATCAACTTTGAACCGTATACCTACCTACTTCAGCGATGAAGTTGAAAATCTATTAAATAAATTTTAAAGATTGTAGGTATGTAGTAGCTTCAGTCTTGTGTGTCTACACTAATATTATAAAGAGGAAAGGTTTCTATTTTTGTGTGTGTGTATGTGTAATTGTGTATGTTTGTAATTAATAAACTCAAAAACTACTGCGCCGATTTCAAAAATACTTTTTATCCCTGTATTCCCTCGGAAACGGGTACTACGCGGGTGAAACCGCATGACGTCCGCTAGTACCTACCTACTTACTAAAATCGTAAACCAACTCCTAGTACAAGCACATGCTCAGTGGGAGATGACCTATCATAACCCTGATGACCTAAAAAATTAATACTCCGCCTGCTTTTCTTATGTAAAAAACATTACACAATAACTAAAATGAAACATACATTTGGCACACTCAGTGTAAACTTATATACTCACGTACCTACATTTTTCGCAAAAGTCTTAGCACGAATGTTTTTTTCCATAGATGTTATGTCACGTCATGATGCTGAAAGCTTCCTTCCGTCCGTTCAACTTTTTCATTTATAACTTTGTCTTTCTTGTAACAGCGCCATCTATGTCTTGAAGGTGGAACTAACGTTATAAGTTTGGCCTGTCTCCGCGAGATGTCTATTCAGTGCTGATTTGTATCGGAAGTTCTCAGTGACAGTAATGACTAAACTTTACTGGAATAGAAATCAGGTCAAAGTTATTTCGGCTATTCTGTGATGTGATATAATTTGACAGTTTCTTTGTACTTAACCAAATATCGCTATAACTTTGGCTGGAAAACCTAGTGGTCAATCAAAAGCGGAAATTTCTCAGTAGGACTGGATTTTTGCCTGGTTAATGACAATAGGCTCGGCCCAAACTTACTAATCTAGTAAGATTATTGTTTTTTTTTAATTATTATTATGAAATGGTTACAAAGGGCACCGATAAGATAAAAATAACTGAGGCATCCTACCTACTTATGAAACATTCCACAATTGGTTAGATGCCTTGTACATTGGACATTATCGATTAGGTAAATTAACTGAGTAATTATACTGACTAAACTACAACATTTATACAGTGATATTTCGAAACTAGTGAGGAAAGCGTGCTGTACCATGTAAATAGGGAGGAATAGTTTCCACAGTAGGTATTGGCTGAAGCCTGTTCCATCACACCACACAATGAAGCAGTTGAACTCGCCTGTTATTTAGCACCTCTCAGGTATCTTTGACGTGGAATAATAGCTTTCTTCGTGAACAGCCTTCGTGAAGCCTTAATTAGTTAAGTTACATTTAATTAGAAAGTAACATTTGGGAATAAAATGTATTTATTAGTCTCACATGTGACAAAAACAAAATGATTAAAAGTTACGTAATAACAAAGTATAAAATGTTATTACGAGTTATATCTCATGTGTCAGGAGATAAGTAATCTTTTCTAAGGCTCAAGGGCTCACAGCGACTTTTTGTAGCGCAGCATCGCTACTTACGCGAGTTAGTTTGTGGGCGAGGGCCCCTAGTGCACCGGGATATAAAACTCCATGATTCGATTTTGTACAGAAACAGACAAGCCTAAGAAAGTAAAAGAACTCACACAGACCCAAAACAATTAAACTAAAACATTTTTTTTAACGTACACCCAGTATTCGCTTTCATAACTTTAAGAAACTATTACTTTCTGTACAACATAGCTATCAGCAGATACACAAACTTTCGTCGATGATGTTTTGAAGTATAACGTAGTTGTGAGAGCGCTTGACTACATTAAATTAACGGATCTAGTCTGGCCCCGGGCTGTATCAAAATGGGGATTTAGGAATTACCGGTCCGCTGCAAACTAACATGACCGTTAAATATTTGCTTATTAAAAGTTTATACTGTGAAATGGATTTACTAGTTGAGAGGAGACGAATTTTGGAGCAGATTTTGTTAGGAGCAGTATTCGATAAATAATCCTCAAGGAGCAGTTTTTATCTTTCTTTATCTTATGGTGTGTTCGTTTCTGGTGCCAGAGTATGTATATCGCTCATGGGCCTTTGACTTGGCTCTACACGCTGTCGAGAAATATCTCTAAGGGCTTGTTTACGGTGACGCGGGGCGTCGCGCGGCGCGTGCAGAAGGCTCGTCGCGTGCTATTTTATTCATTTACTGAGAGACGGGTCCACCGCAACAAACGCTGCATTTTAAACTAACGGAACGAAAAAGCGCTTCTCGTAAAATCGTCGTTTGTAATCGTTACCGTTTTATAATACATCGCCATGTGCTTGAATTAAAAACGCACAACGCGCCTAGCGCAGCGACGCCTCGCGTCTCCGTAAATGAGGCCTCAGACATGCTGGTTTCCTGACCAAGTTTTCAAATTGTGTTAAAAGCGCCTTTTAAATTTTCCGACGTTAAAAATGTGATGGTTGAGAATTCAATTAGTCCCATTCCAGTTAAATTAAAAATGCACAACGAAATATCAAATATTTAAGTAACGTTTAAGATTACAAAAAGATAAAAAGAGGTCATAAAAAAGCTCCTTTTAATAAAAATTTAACGTGAAAATTAACCTGACTTTTTAATAAAGAAGAACAAAATTCTGATTAGTAAAATTCGTACATTAGTACACTAGGTACCTAATTCTTGATGAGTTATTGGTAGGATATTCTGATTACAACTATGAATTATTGATGGCTTTAAAAATACAGGCAAATTTGAAAAACGATTCTTGGATGGACTTAATGGAGAATGATATGGTAGGCATTAAGGAGGTTAATAATGAGATGAGTAATTGTGAACTACATTATGGAAAAAGAATATATGCTGCGCCTACCTCAAATATATAGTTCTACCTCAAATCTATAGGCGAGAGAATGACGATGAGGATACCGATAATAAGTTACTCCCAAAGAGCTCGTCTTGTACTTAAGACAAGCTCATACATAACACAACTTACTGGCGTAATGTGGATGTTTTAAGGTTACAACTACCTTTTTTTTTGCGGGTGGTAAATCATCAAAAAACCCCTTCCGTTCTTGGGCAGTGCGAAAGGGAGTGTCTGATTAAACTGACTAACCCCTGTTCCTTCTTAACCCTATATGTTGAGGCCACGGTAACAACCCGTAGCCCTGAGGGGACCCGCAGCCCCGACGGGAGGTAACATCTACTGACCCTTTATAGAAAAACAGGCGTCACATCAAACTTATGTTATCCAGCAATGACAGACGGTTCAAACTTAGTTACAACACACAATCTCTTGCAATTGTCAGTATAAATTTAACACTTCGTACAGTATGTGGCACTTGAATCAGATGAACAGACAGATTTATGCGATATGATAGCGGGCATCTAGTTTCAAGTCCTTTGTCTCCAGGGTCCTAGGACACCTTTGTGTAGCGACGGAGGGAGAAAGGTTGAGAGGTCATCGACCGAACTTTGTGCAATATGTAAATGAAAATACATCAATCGCACTTCGTTCATTTGAAGATCAAATAAGTTTTACTTATAGAAGAGATTGCTATGCTAAGTAATCAAATTGGTTTCATATCAAATCTAGGTACTAAGTCTGACAACTAATATTACCAACCAAGGGGTATCGTATTATCCAGCTCTAACTGGGTTGTTTAGGTCAGAGGCAGCTGCTCCATGTAAATTACTGGCATTCTGCTACATCCGGTTATACTGGAAGCCGGCCCAATTTTAGCATCGTTAAAATGCTAGTCGTATTGTTCGATTAAGAGGTAATCTTTGAAAACTACTCATCTAATTGCCAAAGTTTCCTGACTAAAAAGCAGATAAGGATGTAGGGTAGATAACCAATGAGTAAAACATTACTGGTGGTTTAAACGCCAAAGTTTTTTTTTTTTTGACAGGAGCAAGGTCTTTTTTTTTTTTTTTTTTTTTTTTTTTGGTGGGTGTAAAATCATCGAATAAAATCCCGCTCTTGGGCAGAGCGAAAGGGAGTGTCAGACTTCTACTGACTAAAAACCACCCATGTTCCTTCTTCGCCCTCTATGTCGAGGCCGCGATAACCGTTGGACTACCCGCGGCCAGGAGCAAGGTCTTGGGCAGAGGTCAATGTTTTTGTACAGGTATAAATTGAACATTTATTCGAATCGCGTGTTCCGGAATAGGAAAGGTTGAAACAAAGGGTCTTTGTTTCGTTACCCATAATAAAGCTCTCTATAAGAATCAATTTATGAGGAACTTTTTTGTGCAACCGATTACATAATGATTTCAAAGTTACTGCAATTTTTCCTGTTTCGTTGTAGTAGATAAAGCCAGATTGTGTTCATATTTTATGCTATTTTATTGCATTCCCTGCAGTGTAATCACCTCACTGATTTGGAATATTCCAAATATCGACATTAGAATCCAACTGCAATGTTGTTTGATGCAATAACACAATAAAGGGCGCTGAAATATATTCATGTTAAATTGGGTGGGAGCTGGAATGTTATTAACAACTTAGCATTTTAATGATGGTCTCTAATCTCTATGCATTAGTGACTATAACTGTATAAATGCAGTGTAACATACATACATTTCCACGCCGTTTTAGGCGGGAATAGTTATTTAAACTATGAAGCTCTGTACTCCAATCTTGAACTATCTCATACTCGCACGTTTCATTAAGGACAATTCAGATAATAAAAGCAAACATATTAATATATTATGTTATGTTTGCTTGTAATCTCAGAAGAGTGAGGCAGAGGTGTTATATACAAGGTGTAAATTAACCCTTCACACATACGTCAACTTAGCATTCTGTACATCAAACGAAGTACCACTACGCAAAAAAAAAATTCTGGAAAACTAACATTTTTTTTGTTATACGGTATTACTCAATGTAGCACTCTTAAAACATTGTGCTAGTGGATGCTTGGAATAGTAAACGGGTCATGGAGGTAGTTTAAGTAAAATTATAACCTGAAAAACTAGTATATACAAAAACAGCTGTGCAAAATTAGGAACTTTGACCCCCAATATCTCCGTAACTAGGGGGTTCCCAGGTATAGTCTAGAACAAAAAAAATATCGCAGTGGTGGGGAGAACAAGTGCCCTTCGTTTGCGTTAAGGGTACTTTTACACCCTATATAGTACAATCACATTAATTCGCCATTACTGTTTAAGTCTCACGTAATAAGAGGGGAGTCTATTGCCAATTGCCATCAACCGGGCATAAATTCTAATAACACTTTGCTCGACTTAGGACCAAACAATACAATGAGAAAAAAATATCGATTTACGTTTTGGGCCCACTAATGGCCATTTTCCATGCAATCTTTCTTTCAAAATTTTGATCGCGGGCACGATTGCTATCATCTGCCTTTCTGCATATACCTACTGTAAATACAGGTACTGTGATTTACAAACATGGGTCAAATATTTGTACGGTCTATAGAATAAGTTAGAGCCTGGCTGTGATTTGTAATAGTAGGTACCCACAACGCTGTGTTGGGATGTGACGCAAAATTTGTTTCAAAGAACTACGTGACTTTGAAACAAGTTTCTGAAGAACGGTATCTTGAACAGTGTCAAACTTTAGACATGTTTTTGCCTGTAGGTGTTGGTCATTATAATCACCATTACTATCTCGATATATTTGCATAGTTTATAAAACATAGCAAAAGGAAAATAATGAAGGCATGTATATTGCTCACTTCTTGTATTTGATAGGTCTTTAGGTAATTGAAAAGACGAAGTTTCTGTTATATTATAATACCACTATAAACTAAATACACAACACACGATAGGAACCAATCCAACTATCTTTACCATAATGTTACGTTTCTTTTAACACAGACCAAAAATAATAAACTTTGTGTTGCCATAAATATAGTTAATTTAGTCACGCGGACAGGTTGAGAACAGGGCGGCTAACACAAGGCAGATTTAAAGTGTCAACACCAGGAGGGGACCCCCTAGAAGGACCCCTGACCCTGATCGTATCGGTGAGGTCCTTTAGAAAAAATCGGTGCGTAGTGCTCGTAGTATGAACGTGTACGAGCAAAAAGGAGTACGCATAATGCGGCCGCCACACTATGCTCCTCGCGCTGCTCATCGCTATGCTCCTCGCGCTGCTCATCGCTATGCTCCTCGCGCTGCCGCTATTTGCCGCGATGTTGCCCGCTCTGCCCATACTGCTCTACTCGCGCAATTAATGGCGACGCTCCTACAAAAACAAAAACCGACCTAGGGAGCGATGGGCAGGACGAGGAGCATGACGTGCGGCATGACGAGTAAAGTGGCCACACTATGTCTTTGCCTCGAGATCCTTTCTTCGCTACTTCCCATGCCACACGTCGAGTGTGTGGCGGCATAAGGATCGTAGCAAGTACTGTTCTGTGATTGCTGCCTACTCTTATTATGTAGGAAAAAAGGCGTTAGTTTCTGTATACATAAGTATTTTTAGTATGAATGAAATAATCAAGTTCAAAACATTCGCGGGTCATAATTAAATTCTACTTAAAACACCAGGACTAGATTTTATCGATGTTCTCTTCCTCTACATATAACACATTACATTTTGAGGACTAGTCAACATAAGGCACTCGTATATCTATTTTATATTATACTTATAGTTATGGCATGTAAGAATTCAGCACGTATTTTCAATAGCTCATAAACTTTCTGTGCTTAGAAAGTTGTGACTAGTTAAATCTCTGTAGGCACGGCTGATGCAAGGAAAATGTGAACTGCCCACTTTCCCAATAATCGATAAGAAATTGATTTGTGTAAATTTGAGGCAAATAAGTAATTGTATTTTAGCAAATGATTAGTCAAGGTTATGACGCATCCTGTCGGGGCCGCGGGTAGTCCACTGGTTATCGCGGCCTCGACATAGAGAGCGAAGAAGGAACATGGGTGGTTTTTAGTCAGTAGAAGTCTGACACTTCCTTTCGCTCTGCCCAAGAGCGGGAGGGGTTATTCGATGATTTTACACCCACCAAAAAAAAAAAAGGTTATGACGCATTTTTGTTGCAAATCGTTTTACCAGGACAGTTACCGATATACTTTTCTTAAAATTATTATGTTATTCGTGACACAATAGGTACTATTGCTGTAGATAAAATAGAAAATAAAATCTCGATCTTCAGTTAATAGAAAATATGCAACGAGATCCTCCAAAATATTTATTTACTTGCTGTTGCCAGCGGCTTCACCCGCTACAACTCGAAAATTATCCCACGGGAAGATAAAATCGGGATAAAAATCCTATGTGTTAATCCAGGTTATAAACTATCTGTGTACCAAATTTTATCTAAATCTGTTCAGTAGTTTTTACGTGAAGAAGTAACAAACATACACACTCACACACTCGCAAACTTTCGCCTTTATAATATTAGTGTGATTCTTCAATAATTTTAAGTTCACCTGAAATGCTGAATGATATTCGATTATATTCGTCACATTATGGTAATGTAGATAGTTTTGATAAGTAGCAGCCATATAACACATTATACTGAGTGGAACCCTTTGCGGGCCAGCGTCGGTAAAGTACCTACGACATTAATCAAATGTATTCTGTCATCATTACAATACGATCAGGTTAACAGTACCCCATCCTACTTTTATAGTAATATACCAGACCGTACGAATAAAGACTCGTCTACGTAGGTGTAGTTTAAGGGTGGAACAAAGGTTTTAGCAGATTTTTATGCTTGATTATAAACCAACCCAAAAAGTAGTATGATCAGTTTATGTTCAGGCAAGCAAGTCTGGCTCTTGCGTACCTTTCCCTGAACTTAAACTGAAATATGAAATAGCCATTTTTCAACTATGTTGGGGTCGGCTCCCAGTCGCGGTTAACTTGTATGTCAATAAAACACCAGCTCAGGTTAACGACTGAATCATTTATTCTCTTCCTTCACCTTGTTACCTCTCTACATGCTCTCTACCCTTTTTTTTTTGGCGGGTGGAAAATCATAGAATAACCCCTCCCGCTCTTGGGCAGAGCGAAAGGGAATGTCGGACTTCTACTGACTAAAAACCACCCATGTTCCTTCTTAGCCCTCTATGTCGAGGCCGCGATAACTAATGTACAACCCGCGGCCAACTAGTTTACAACCCGCGGCCCATGCTCTCTACCCTCAGTTGCATTTATAATTACTAATCTCATAATACCGACAAAATACTAGGACAATACATGGAGCGGGTACCTAAAATCATCAACATCATCATGAACGGTCTATTAATGTTTTCACTGCTGGGACACAGGCCTCCTCACTTTGAGAGGGAATGGGCTATAATCTACCACGAGGGCCCAGTGCGGATTGGAAAATTAATGTCACATGTCTTCGAATTTTTTGGTTTCCTCACGAAAGTTTCCCTTCACCGTTTTGAGAGCAGCGGTGATGAAATAAATTACACAAAGTAATGTGCCTGCCTGGCTTCGTACTGTTATACAGCCTTGAAATTAGTCCTTTTAAAAAAAAAGACAATTTAATTAAAATAAAGTTTATTACTTAAACTTATTATCAAACACGTGAAATTAGAATCTTTGGCAACCGCTATCGACTGAGGTCGGAGATAGATTGACTTAGGCAGCGCTTAGATGAGTTGAATGAAGTATGAATTGCTGACCTAAGCTTAATGGACACCTGCAAGGGATGCTTAGCTAGCCTGAAGGGTCTAACATAGCTGGTATATAACATGACCAGCAGGGCTATTGCGTATCTTTTAAATGTAAAATTGGTTGTGCTTTAGTACAAAATGGAACCATTTGACATTTAATTGATGGACACTATATTATTATGATAGCCACTGTCATGTAAATGATACGCAATACCCCTGCTGGTCATACACGCACGCCAGTTACGAGTACTATGCACTTGTCCAGCTTGTCCTTTCTGAAATTATAACTATTAATAGTAGATTATTTAATATGATAATGTCTTCAAAGGTGAGATTAATTCTCATGGACGTTTTTGAGACTAATTTGCCGCTGTAGTAAAACCGTCATCAAAATAATATAAATCATTAAGGGTACATTTTCTCTATAGGGATACCCATGTTAACCCTCATTGATAACATGACACCCTTTGTTCTTTTCGGATATCTGATATTTACCGTATAGATTAACATTTTGACTTACCCCTCTCTGTTAAACAATAAACTCTGGTAAACAGACCAGAGCCCCACAATAGGGATTTCTCCTGTATCGTGGGTTGCGTTCACAAACATTTAAACTCACATACACAAATACCCAGACCGGAAACAACTATCTGTAGGCCATACAAATATTTGTTCCGTGCGGGGATCGAACCCGCGACACGCAGCGCAGCAGTCCAATCGCTCAGCCACTGCACCAAACGTGCCGTCAAAAATTATGTTGTGGTCGCCTTGCAGTCTAACCGGATGCAACTGAAAACCATTATTTTACATGGAGCGACTGGCTATCATATATCGTGGAGGTCAGATAGGCGCACTGGCTATCTGACCTCCACGATCCTGTAAGAACTGGGTAAAACGATAGGGCCTTTGGTACTTAGACTTTCGGGCCACTGATTATTTGTAACGACGGTCAAAGATTTACCGAGTACGGACTTGGGAAAAATGTGCACTATTGGGTACAGCTCTGACTAGCCCATCGGAGATTACAAGCAGGTTGTTGTGTTATTTTAAAACATGTTACATTACATTGTGTGTACTCAGCCTTAGTCAGGACATTATAAAGGGTGTAAAAGAACTCATATCGCAAACGAAGGGCACTTGTTTTCCCTACCACTGCGAATTTTTTTTTGTTATACACCATACCTGGGAACCCTCTAGTTACGGAGGTATTAGGGGTCAAAGTTCCAAAATTTGCACAGTTGTTTTTGTAAATACTAGTTTTTCAGGTTGTAACTTTACTTAAATGACCTTTTTACTTTTCAAAGCATCCACTAGCACAATGATTTAAGAGTGCTACATTGAGTTTTACCGTAAAATGAAATTTTTGACCCCAAAAAAAAAGTCGTTTCCCAGCAAACATTTTTGCGTAGAGGTACTTAGTTTGATGTACAGAATGCTTGGTTGACGTATGTGTGAAAGGTTGATTTACATCCTGTATAGTAGAGTTTCTTAGTTTCCAGGTAATGTCATTGCTATCACAATCAACAACAGCGTATATCGTAATTGTTGTCACAAGTACCGGAGCTATATAAATCACCGTCAGAAGGTTGTAGGCAATATATTGCTCCTCCGCACGCCATAAACATCTCACTGAAGTGAGCTTTATAGAACCGTGTGAAGGAAAATTAAATATTTTTGTACGTGAGGGTCTTTTTTGACGATTATTGTGTGATTAGTAGAGAGTTTTTATAGGGTAATAAAAAAATCTAATTAGTCCTTTTTCGAAACCGTCACTTGAAAAGAGAAAAAAATACTAATTACTAGTTAGTATTTACTAGTAATTAGTATTTTTTTCTCTTTTCAAGTGAACAAACAACGACGACGGTACAGTGCTTTGAAAACTCGTGTGACATCATACTCTAAGAAATTAGTATGGCATTTTTTACCGATCAGTGACGTCACAAACCCCCACTCAAATCGTTGGCGCGTTTTATCTTCGTCAATTTTTATTGATTTAATAAAACAAAAAATACGTATGGACTAATTAGAATCACATTTTTTTTAGTCGGTAAACATCCCTATAATGGTGCTCGTGGCTTAAAGTATCCTAACCCCAAGTTGCGATTTTAAAAATTGAGAGGGTCCATTCTTCCCGTCGGGGCTGCGGAATGTTGTGAAAGATACCGCGGCCTCGACATAAAGGGCTAAGAAGGAACATGGGTGGTTTTTAGTCAGTAGAAGTCTGACACTCCCTTTCGCTCTGCGCAAGAGCGAAGGGGGTTATTTGATGATATTCCACCCGTCAAAAAAAAAAGAGGGTCCATTCTAAATATATAGGCAGTCGGTCTACGTATTATACTGGGATTCAGCTGCATCCTTTTACACTTGAGGACGACCCCAACATAGTTGAGGAAAGACTAGGGCAAGTGATAAAGCAAATTAAACGTAGTAACCAGTTTTATTTGCGCATAAACATCAACAGCCATATTTCACACGCTCCGGGACCTACTTCTCCGGTGACTGTTATATTAGTGTGCACAGGGTACAAATTTGCATGTTATTTCACGTTTTGTCTCACATTATCTACTGCAAGGGAGTATGGCATCTCCTAAGCAACCATTGATCTATTTTTCTATCTCCTGTCATTTAAGTCGCAAGTCTGTCGGAATATTGGACTGTATTTGTATCATGTGACGCTTCTTAATCCAGCATCATCTAGCTACCTAGAAATAGGTATTAACATTTCCGAGTAAACTGCAACTAAAGACAAAAGGATATCCAGTGAATGAGCAGCCTTGATGCCCATTGAGGCATGGATTCTACATCTAGTAGCTCTCTCCGTATAAATATAATACAGCCGAAATCGTTTGGAAAAATCGTGTTCATTTCACAATCTAAATGCGAAATATAATCTTTAAAACTTTGTAAAATTATTGAGATTTTGGTCTTATTATGTAGATCTTCCTCTTTCGTACCCCTCGTAGTTAGCACGGTCTATCTATTATCATCGATATTTGTGTAACTGAGGGCAGGCTAATTAAGTCAAATCTGACAAATTAAGCTTTCTGCAATGTTCGAAATATACCTCTTTTCCTCCGGAACCCTATGTTTTTACTCAGTCTTGGTTATAATTATGTATTTTTACCCGACTGCGGCAAAGACCAAAAGGGGGGTTATGTGTTTGGCTTGTATGCGCATGTCTGTTTCTTTATCATAACTCCTAAACAGATTAAGGTATTTGAATAATACATAAAAAATACGCCGTTAGATTCGTCTTGATGGCGCAAGTGTCACTGGCTACATTAAAATTAAAAAAAAAACAAAGAAAAATTGCAGATTTAGGGGGTTACATCGCAGATTTGAAAAAAAAAAACCATTACCATCGAGTAGGGTATCAAAATGAAGGGTTGTAAAAGGTGATTACAGAAATATATGATAGGTACTTATTTGTTTAAAATAAATTCAAAGTCACAAATCCTATAAACAAACACAAAAGTTAAATCATCTGCGAAGAATTTGACGCGACCAACGAAAGAACAAACACAAAAGAACATAAAGAACTAAAAAGTTGGAAAAAAAGTAGTTAAAAAACCCGACTGGAAAAACTGAAAAGCTAAAAACAAGCACATTTTAAATTAAACAAAACTTGGAAGCAGGCGCTCATTTGAATATTAAATTATGAAATGAAAATAGAATGGACCCCACCTGCTTCCTTCCTTTTCTTTTTTATGCTGGCATGCCTAGACAATAATACCTTATTTCTTCTCCTTGGTCGTTGACTCTTGGAAGAGTGGTCGTGGTCATAGGGAGTCGTGGTCATCGCCTACCACTGCGATCGGAGCCTGCGCTATTTATTTCCGCCAGTCTCAATTGGCTGCATGGCGGGCACGTTCAGGGATCTTGCTGACAGATTTGATGAAGACTATCCTGTCTGTGTCCATCTTTACCAGTATCTAAATCGTGAATTGGTCTTAGAAGCTCAAAAGATGTTAGATTCTGCCTTAATAGGACTAAAATTAAAAAAAAAACATTTTCGCGTTATAATATCATAGGTCGAATATTGAATAAGTTATTAATAATGACACTTGATCTTCCTCGCTTATGCTCCAGCTGCTGGATCAATCAATGTACAATGTTCCGTGAAAGCGCTTTACGAAGTGGATGAGAGAGAAATATATTTTCATATTGCGGGAACTCGGTGATAGTTCATAGCTTTGAAGTAGGCAACCGGGAGCAACGAGTTTTAAAAACATTTTGTTGAATTATTGTTCTCTGAATCAATAGGGGATCGGACTGAGTCAAAAAAATATTATTTTAATTAGTCCGTCTGTTAGATTATCGAAAAATATTGGATACGTGTTTTTTGTTTTATCAAAATAATCAAAATTGACGAAGATAAGATGTGGTTGTGGCGTCATTTGTAGGTAAAAAATGTACTATCATGTGACGTTTTCGAAGAGTTCACGAGTTTTCGAAGCACTGTATTGTCTTAATTTTTTGTTTAAGTGAAAAAAGAAAAAACACGTGTCCAATATTTTTTGGAAATCTATCTGACGGACTAATTAGTTTTTTTTTGTCCGATCCCCTATTTATAGTCACAAGCGCCAATATGTATACAAAAAAGCAAACTTTAAAAGTGATTTTCTGTTACTGTGTTGATTAACGTTCTCATGAACCCAGCATTTTGGAATATTACGAAATAGGTCAAAGTACAAACAGTTATTTCACAAGAATATAGCTTTTCAATTTTCATAAGTGTTTAACTACTTATTTTTATTCTTGTGATTGTACTTGTGTATAGTCAATGTAATACGGGATTTATACCTACATAAATACGATATAGGTATTCATGAGATCAATACCTAGCGTTATAGTAATCATTTAATGTATTCATAAATGTCTCATTGTAGTAAAACGATCGGATCGGAGTTTCTTTCCGGTTCTTCTCCTTAGGAATCGACCAATGCACCGAACCGTGCCCCTTTTTACCGACGTTTTATAAGTGCCCATGTAGGCCTATGTGAAATAAAAATATTTTGATTTTGATTTTGACTGATTTTTTATTTTGATCTGGTTGGTTGTTAATAATAAAAATGCGGTTAGACGTTCCTTAAAATTCAGACATTAACTGCTGCATTCGGAGAGCTTTAATTATTACTAAGGCCATCACTAAGTAAAGGTTTTGACAGTTTTGTCAAACAAAAGTATGTCAATTCTTTACTAAGTGACGGCTTAAGTAATCATTAAATATCTCTGAGTAGCGCAGTAAATGTGTTATTTAGTTAAACTCATATAAATATTAACTATCTGCTCACTTAAACCTACTGCAGAAAAAGAAACAAAAAGATTAAGCACGAAGAAAAATACAAGCTGCAGAAATCTAAGCCGACGTCGTTGGTAGCGAACATGTGCAATGTTCTGTGAGTAACGATCGATGATCACCCGAGAGGTGACACCTCGGATAAAACCTATGTACGGACACGACTATGTGTTTGTGTACCACGTCGATACATTTGATTGTGTTCCTTTTATAGAAAAGGAGTTTGTTGTGCTTTTGGTTAGAGAAAAAGTTACGTTTGAATTTATCTTAACTAATATTATAAATGCGAAAGTAAGTCTGTTTGTTACCTTTTCACGTCTAAAACATTTAAACGATCATTCTGAAATTTTACTTGTATTGTCAAGCGCACAGAAACGGATATAGGAAACATTTTTTTTTATTTTTTCACTTTTTACATATTGACATTAAGAATCTTTAAATCTAATCAACAAATTGATGAACTGTCTGGACTGAGAAATACTCTAATCTAATATTATTTTATGATTAAGATGTTTGTTGAAAACCGTTGACGTAATTATATGTTATTATTATGCATGTACCAGAAATATTTGTACGACTGATAAGTCGAATATAGTGAGACTAAAATTATTTTACCACCTGATTATGTATGTACCTATATTCTGGCAAATAAATAAATTTCATTTCATTTCATTAAAATTCATCCCGAAAAAGTCTTCTCCCGAGGAAAACAACGATAATGTTCTTATAGTAAAGATGGCACTAAGTTCTATCTCTAATCTAAATAATCTTGATTGAATTGTAGTATAGAAACTTTAGTTCTATTGTATAATACAAGTTATGTTTTGTCTTTAGATTTATAAGACAATAAAATGCAGATCCAAAGGCATGAATTTATGTATGCCTAGTTATAGCTGTATGAGTAACAAAAACATTTTACCAGCGTAGAGCAGCTGAAAATAAAATCAGTGAACTTTTTGTCTTTCAAATAACAATAAAGGTCACTGGGGCAGACAAACAATCGCCAACATCACTCTGGCCATCAATGTTTAACTTGCCATTTGTGCACGGACGATTAACCACGACTTTTCCATAAACGAACATCATTCCATACAAAATAGGTGCAGGCTACGACAAGCTAAAACATAGTTTAATATGACATTTACACGATTTAATTTAGGTTGTCAGATCGTCCGGCAGCCTTTATGTAATACAAGTCATGTCAGTGGGAATTTGGTTGAAATGTGGCCACTTCGAATCGTAGTGCGGCGGGAATCCGCAACGGACAAGATTAATTAGAGTTGCGGTTAAATTAATAACAGGGCAAGCACGCACCCGTCCGGCCTTCAGACAACCCTACACAATAGCTAATCAAATCGCATTATTGTTCATGAAAGTGCTTTGTGGGGATTATTCTAGGGATTATTTTCGCTTGTTATGATGGAAACTGCTTTAAAGCTAGTCATGTGTTCAAAAGATTACCGTGATTGACCGACAGTGGTGGTTCCCGCGCTGTAAAACACAACTATCCTACTATTTTCCTGTTTGTATAGTATGAAACAAAGAAATTACAATCATATATGAACTAGGTTTAAGTGTAAGTTTCATAAAACGAATGAGTTGTCATAAAAGACTGAGTGACGTTTCTTGAGTCCGTCTGGCGCACCCTGGACAGACAGTTCCACTAGCAATCTTGTTGATTGGTCAATCTTTTTACGGTGTCTTGTATTGTCTCGTGCTGATGGAGGTTCAAAATTAAAGTAACTATGGTCTTTTGAGACGATCAGTTTGTATTCTTTTAATATTACTGTATAAAACATTGTCTTATAAGGAAACTTAGATATACGAGTACGACTAGGCTGGGAGACATTAGGCAAACGGGATGACGTTTTTAGGGACCGAGCGATGTATGCATGATACGTAGTAACCAAACGTTATAAACCATGACATACAAGGGCGAAACATGACCGAAAATTAGAGAGACTTTGTATACATACATAGACTACCAAAATCATTACCCTTCCTTTTCGGCTTCGCCGTAGTCGGGTAAACAGTTAAGATGGCACAGAAGACAAAGGAGGATGACAACATTCTCACAGCGGACTTACCCACAACTACCTATATTTCTTGATATCCACAACTATTGGGCGAGTTCAAAGAAAATATGGATTTATTGTGACAGGAATGATAATATGAAGAAGAATGGAAGAAGCAAACGTGTTAAGCCGACCCCAAATAGAATGGGACAAGAGCAGGAAGCGGATATAATTTTATAGAGCGAGGTCGATCTATTAAAAGAACTTGATAGATTAGACCGAGTTGCTCTTCCCTAGATATTCATCAATTTTACTATTAAAATCCCTAATCACGACAGACATGAGCCCGTTATCAAACACCACACGACACATTTTGCGAGCATCCGTAACATACTGCATAGTGAATTAGCCTTGCATCTTTCTACGTAGGTTGGCTGAGTCAATTGGCAAATTGGATCATTTGAGCGGACGGAGGGGTTCGGCTAATCTGTCTCTAGTGATGTTGTATTGAAATCTTTCAATTTAGTAAATGAGTCCTGTAATTGTGCATGTCTTGTTTTCTAATTTTGGAAAATGGTTTTTTTTTACAATTACCCAATAAGTAGTAAGTAAACATTAAATATAGTGTTTCTTTTTCCCTGCTAGCAACAGCATTTTTGTAACGATTAACCTTAATAGCTAATCAAAATGAATTCATTCAACCGACCCGGAATCCTATCATCTATGTGAGTTTAAACATACGTTCATTAAACATTCATACAAGGTTTGAACTGAATAATGATGTACAAACACTATGGGAACCACTCTAATGGCCACTATTACTTTCTCTCATCAGAAATTACTTATTCCTCATCGTCGTACCATTTTCTCATGTATTATAAATTAGCTGTGTTGTTTCCCGCTGCTTGGTTTGCATACAAAACTCAGCACTGTCAACCTGCACCCTAATTACGTTACGCACTCCTAATGACAATCGCTTTCGTTTTGACGGCCAACAACATCGTTAGCAGTGATTTAGTGGTTGTGAACGTGCTTTTAAAAAAAATCAGGCCGTTTTATGTTTCAAGTGGGTTTAGACGTCCTAATCCGAAACTATAAGGAGTAGTGCAAAATAGTCAAAAACAGTCTTGAGCTCGATTTTGATGAAAACTAAACTGCATCATTGGATTTTTGGAAAATCAGTATTCCTAGCCAGGAATAAAACCCGTAGATTTGGAAACATAACACACTGTTCGTCTTACCAAGGCGTATCATGGCATCCAATATTAACTGCAAGATTCTGGAATTTAGATTGGTAGTCGCTCCTAAAATAATACTGATATCCATCTTTATCTTAGGCTGGAACTCGACCCCAGCATACTCGGGAGAAGGCCGGGCAAATGATAATTAGAATTGTAGAAGTGTACGAAAAATCTTAACTTAATGAACAGTTTTCTTTCATTGCCATCATTCGATGCGTTCTCAGACAGCCATAACCAAACAGTTTCACATAGACAAACATTGATTGCATAGCTTTCAGTCTAATTACCGTTGCGATTAATAATATTTACCTAGAGGGAGCAATTTAATCTTCGCAACTCAACTAGAGGTATACGGTATCCTAAAGTTAGACCGATTCCTGACTACTTCCAGGCTTCTGCTACTACGAATATTATCGGAGTTGAGTACATAACTAAGATTCCGGAAAGCATTTCATGCGGAAACGTTGAATCAATACAAGTCAGTCGGTAATGCAGTCGAGTTATTACTTATTCAATAGAGGTAATTTAATTTGTTGGTTTTCTATGTTATGGTACTTAATTATGAAAAGGATTTTAAAGAAGAGCTGGAATAAAGTTTTCAGATTTAATTACCAAGTCACAACATATTATTTTCTTGTAGCAGATTTTATAATATTTTCTCATCAAGCATGTTGTAGTTACATGATTTTAGCTAAAAAGACGTTGTCTTCCTTATTGACATTATTATAAAAGAACTAATAGAATTTATAGCGTTACAAATATCAAGATTTTATTGGGCTTCATAAAGCATCTTAAATGCCAAGATATGTAAAAGAAAAGATTATTCTATTCGAGTTGAAGATATACCCGGAACCCGTCGGGGCTGTGGGTTGTACACTAGTTACCCCGGCCTCGACATGAGGCTAAGAAGGAACATGGGTGGTTTTTAGTCAGTAGAAGTCTGACACTCCCTTTCGCTCTGCCCAAGAGCGGGAAGTGTTATTTGATGATTTCCCACCCCCCCAAAAAAAAATATACCCGGAAATTAAACCTAGTCCAGTAAAATTTCTGATGGAAAAATCTGATAACACATTTCCCGACCCGGGAGTCCCAGTCGCACTTTGGACCACAAGACCAACGATTTATCTGTTAGAAGCAATCGAGACAGATGATGACTACTCGGAAATCAAACTTTGACTGCCGTACTCAGAGAGCTTTAATGATTACTTAGGCCATCACTTAGTAAAGTTTTTGACAATTTTGCCATACAAAAGTACGTCAAATCATTAAATATCTCATAGTACCGCAGTAAGTTCCTCAAACGACTTATTGATTCATTAAACCTATAAAATGCATTAAAATGTCCTTTGATTTCCTCTCTTCAAGCATGAGCAGTATCAGCTAGTTTCTATAATAGAATCAGAGCTCACTCGACACGGCTCGCATTGGTATGCAAATTACATTATAACATTCAATGATTATGAATGAGTTCACCGTGTTCACTACGGCAGATGGCAATGACCCAAGGTCATCGGAATTGACACTAGTTAATATATTACTGGTATTATGAATAGGTATTATGTTACCGGAAAGATTATTTTTATTTTTGGTGACGTAATTTTTTTGTTAGTTTTATGGTCGAGCATAAAGTTTGTATCTTCGAACATTCCACGAATAGATAATGCTCATTTTTTGGATTCTGAATTAAAGAACAACACTGTTGAATTTTAAACCCTCCCTCCTCAGTTGAGGATACAGCAGTCAAACAGAGCAATAATATTTTAGTCATCCATTTCGGTGTTGCTTAGCAAGTTTCAACAGCAAAATTTCCATTAACAAAATGATCCGCCATTTATTGAATTCATTTGTTACAAAAAATGTGATAAATGACGAACCGCTGGACCGATTTTGTACAAACTTCACACAAATCATCTACTAAATAGTCGGAACAAAGCCTAAACATTTGGTTTGGATAGGTGAGCCCATTATTGAGTTATAAATTTACAACGAAAAGTGGCATTGATTTATATATATATAGATAGATTAATAGGTCGCAGAAAAGATAATAACCTTCCATAATATTACAGTGAATGTGTAAGGCCTTGGAAAGGTGACTGGATGACGTGTTACATTCTGCAATATTGACAGGGGAAGGTCGTGCTGGGAAAAACCTTCGCGAAGAGGTAAAAAAACATTTTATGCCTAGTCATAGTAGTTATGCATAGACTTTAATATCGAAACTAGGTTTTGCACTCATTTAATGAGAAAGAGATGTATTGTATACGTATAGCTCTCTTTACTTTGGTACTCTAGAATGAAAATAGGGTTAATGACGTCATGCTAAACCCCCAGATTAAATACGGGTTGCCAAAATGTCATAATCACAGAGGACTTGTATACTAAATATTGGCAATTCCGTTGTCGTTAAAGCGTGAAAAGTACTCGTACTAAACAAACAGACAGACAGACTGTCAGACAGAGTTACTTTCGCATGTTTGTATGGATTGATATCCATATTATGTCAAGGACATTAATATCATAATAATTAATCTAAATGACTCATGCACTTTTTCAATTTACCAGATTAAAAACTGCACGTACAAATAGGTGCATTAAAAGTCACCATGAGTAGCAGAGTAGAGCAAAATGCTCGCAATTTGGTGGAATCAGACGAATCAGAAATGAATAATGCAGTTCATTTGGTGACCGAACTGGATGCCATGTTTCTGACATCGATATATAGGATGTGGCTAATTTAGTCGTGGTAACTGCAATAATAGACCAATTTATTTTAACCTCTGTTGCATTTCTGTACATTCGGTGTACGAGTTACGAATTTAATGAATGTACAATTCTAATTAGCTCGCCATATATTTTGTTGGCTGTCGTTTTGACAGCCGCTTATGGAGCAGCAAGAAATATGGCGGAATTGCATTTTGTATGCTGCAAAGGCTTAATTATAATGTAAAGATTTGAAAAGGTAAGCTACTTGAACTTTATTTCATAATTTCTCAGTAATATGGTATTACTTTTTTCCTTTGAAGTACCTAGTTTTTCGTTGAAATGAGGTACTTTTTATTTCACTTCCCTTTTAAGAGGAAAAACTAGTAAAATTCTCGTTTTACACATAGGTTCAAAGTAGCGTTATTGGATATTTTTTCTTTTCTTTTTGTTACCAAAGGTAAGTGGGGATACGGTTTACTATCCTGTCGTATACGTATAGATAGGTATAGGTAGCTAATCAGATTTATATCTTATTCCTCTTTGAAGACGGATTACAGGAAGTTACAGAAAGCTTATCACTGAATGTGACCAATTTCATCCAAGGTATTATACATATTATACAATTCTGATCATTTTGCAGCTGTAGGTTACGACTTTAAGCCCTCAGCTGACTTCAATCCTCTCCAACTTTGCCTATTTCCATTGGGAACCGTCATTTTTACTACAGGGAAACTCGAATAAATTCTACTCGGAATTCTATTGAAGTGCAATTCATGCTCGGTAGATGTTAGACACATGTAGGTAGATAAAACTTTAGAAAATAGTGCGAGCATTTAGATCGTTACCTACTAAAATATACTGTCTACACGTGTAAACAAAAGCTTTGGTAAAGTTATTACCGTATAATTGCTTCTTCGTTTTGGCAACGACATGAAAATAGTCAATCTCAATGCGCAATATATATTATTAATTTCACATTAAACAATGTTAGACATCGAAAACTTTTAACGAAAACATTTGAAAGAAATTTAATTAAAATCTCAAAGATAATTTATTTTCCCCCTTTCACTCATTTACTCATTCATTCATGATTTTTCTGTGGTTTGCCCAACTGTCTCTAGCAACTCTTAGTGGATTCGGTCGAGTTTATTTCCAGATATTTTGTTCCAGTTTATTTTGGGGGCTTCCTGTCGCGACCAACGACGTGCGAATCTAAGGGCTAAATACATCTAAACGTATCAATATAAAGAAAAACGATGTAATTATGTTTAGTTTTCAAAGGAGGATTAGTGTTTGGATAGATAATTTTGGTAACCAGGTTCTTGTTTTTCGTAAAGTGAGTAACATTTTCAGAACACAGAAACATATGGAAATAAGTGATGGTATGTAAATTAAGATTAACGAGCTATTTAACAGAACAATAGAAAATAATCTTTCTAAGAATGCGGCCATGAGATACCTACTTAACATAAAATTGGAACACATAAAGTAGCAACGAAACACATCAAAGGAATTGCATTTTTAATCGACCCCAGTAAATCCCAGCTGAAGTGAATCGAACAACAAACACTCTAACGTTACAAGCGCCTCAAGTGCTGCAAACATGATGGCCACTCCATTATACAGCTCTTTCGCAACTCCCGTCCTTAATCCGATGCAAACTGGAGCAGCGAAAAGAATTCTTATCACATTATATAACAACTAAATCAAACCACGTATAATCTCATTACCGTTATCTCGCGAAATAACCATAACACGTCGCGTTTCCATTGTTTTCCATTTTCCGTGGAGTATCGTCGTGTTATCAGTGTGTGGGTTTAGTTGGCCGGCGGCCGCCACGCTCGACGCACGCCCGCTCGCCACCATTTTCCCGTTTCCCGAGTTTCCCGCGCGGCGACCGAACGTCGGCTCGTATCGAACACGCTCCCCTCGCCCTATCGTGCCGCATCGGGATATGTCACCCTGATATCGAATTAACGGTGTGTATAAACAAGCAGTGTTTATTCCTATAAGTTAATCGAGTTAATGATAAGTTAATGTGTGTCGGCCCCGTGTGTGTGGCACGTGATCGGATTACTGAATCGAGGGATAATATTGTTTTTACTGACGTAAGTAGGTACCTTTAGGGATTTGTTAATGAATTAGATCGCGATTGTGTAAGATTAGTGATAAGGACGGCGGCGTGTCGAAGGTCGCACAGATTCACTTGTTTATCTTTTTATCGGTGTGTACCGACGCTATCTGTATGCTGTTTGTCGTGAGTTTTTATTATTTTAGGAAGGTTATTTGCTTTGACAGTTTATGGTTGTTTATTTCCTGGTATTGAGACATGGAATTTACGATTTGATCATGTAATAAATTATTCGGAAGACCCTGAAAGTAATAGACACAAAAAGGAAAAGAAATACCCAATTTATAACAATACGAAGGGTTAATAAACCTCACAGAATGTCCTCTTTTTATATGTCACCCTCCCTACATATTGGTCACCCCCACACCCGTCGCCGCTTCCACCCCATAATGCGTATGCATATTTGGTTTATTGTATACTTTAGGTCGTAAGTATATCAACAATATTTCTTCATATCAAACGCCTTTTTATTTCACCCTGGTTACCAACGAAATGATAAAGACGTGGACAATTTTATGATTATTATTTCTTTACGATGTCTAGGGACATAATGTCAATAGGGGTGACGTGGATTTCTTTTACTATGATGATTAAGTTTTGAGTATGAATGTGGAGGAGCAAAAAAGTAAAGGAAGACCAAAGAAACGATAGAGTGTGAAGCTGGTGAAGCATTAGAGAAGAGTTTTCTGGTGAGATATAACGTGTATTATAGAAGTACCTATGGAAGTAAAAGTCTTGATGCACCGGCCCCAAATGGGTTGGGATAAAGGCAAAATAATTATGACCATGGTGATCATTGATATCTTGGAGTTGTAGAGTAATAAGCTGTATTCAATATAAGCTCGTTTCTAATAAGCTCATTAACATCAACGTTTATCCAGCTTTCATGCAAATCATACTACAATTATTAATAAATTATACATCTTAACTGCATGTCTACTGCATTCGTTGTATATAATTGTATTTTATTACAATCTGTAGCTAATAATAAATTAATTTAAATGGAAACAGATTGAAATCAAACTCTGCTTAGCATTAACCTAGATAACATGAATTAATTAAAATGTACAATTATTTATTTATCAGAGAAGTAAAACATCTGTATCAACATTTTGTATTAGTCACTTTGATACGCCATTTTTGTTTTAAGGGGTATAGCATATGGCCGCGGGTTATACACTAGTTATCGCGGCCTCGACATAGAGCGCGAAGAAGGAACATGGGTGGTTTTTAGTCAGTAGAAGTCTGACACTCCCTTTCGCTCTGCCCAAGAGCGGGAGGGGTTATTCGATGATTTTCCACCCGCCAAAAAAAAAAAGTGGTATAGCAGATGTCCTGGCTCACTACTTTATACTGATGATTGTTTTCTATTTTTTTATGCCTAGCTCGGAAGTCTGACAACCAGTTTTACTGAGAGGTTATCGTATACCCAGTACTGCTTGGGTTGTGGAAGTTAGATAACAGTCGTAGTTGGAATGGAAGCCGACTCCAACATAGTTTGGTTAAGGATAGGCAGATGACGAGGTCATGAAGTAGAGTGAGCTTTTTGCCATTTTGTTAATGACTATACCAAAATAATAAAAACCAAAATAATAGAGTAGTTAACAAAAATCTAATTAGTCCGTCAGATAGATTTTCAAAAAATATTGAACACGTATTTTTTCTTTTTCTCGTGAACAAACAATGAGGGCGATACAGTGCTTTGAAAACTTGTGTGACGTCATTTTCTGAGACATTCTTTAGCGGTCAGTGACGTCACAACCCCCACTCAAATCTTTGACGCGTTTTATCTTCGTCAATTTTTATTGATTTGATAAAACAAATATACGTTTCCAATATTTTTCGATAATCTAACAGACGGACTAATTACCCGACTGCGGCGAAGCCCAAAAGGAGGGTTATGTGTTTGGCGTGTATGTATGTCCGTTTCTTTGTTCCCTCATAACTCCTAAACGGATGAAGGGATTTGAATAAAATATACGTCGTTAGATTCGTTTTGATAGCGCGAGTGTCACTGGCTACATTAAAGTTAAAAAAAAAGAAATTAGTGGATTTTGGGGGCCATATAGCGTATTTCAAAAAATAAAAATATTCCCTTACCATCGAGTAGGATATCAAAATGAAGGGTTTCAAAAGGAGATTACAAAAATATATGACACTTATATGTTTATGATAAATTCATAGTCACAAATCATATAAACAAACACAAAAGTTAAATCATCTGCGAAGATTTTTACGCGACCAACGAAAGAACAGACACAAAAGAACTAAAAAGTTGGAAATAAAAAAAGTAGTTAAAAAACTAAAAAACCCGACAAAACTTGGAAGCAGGCGGGGTTCATTTGAATATTAAATTATGAAATGAAAATAGAATAGACCCCGCCTGCTTCCAAGTTTTGTTTAATTTAAAATGTGCTTGTTTTTTACTTTTCAGTTTTTTCAGTCGGGTTTTTTAGTTTTTTAACTACTTTTTTTTTAGAATCATATTTTTTTAAGTCGGTAAACATCCCTATTGTAGAGCATCTGGGATTTAATTAAGGAACGACGTACATACTATTATGACTTACTGCCACACTCAGAGAGCTTTAATTATTACTAAGGCCATCACTTCACGTAAAGGTTTTAACAGTTTTGTCATACAAAAATATGTCAAATCTTTAATAAGTGACGGCTTAACTAATTATTAAATATCTCTGAGTACCGCAGTTAGTATTTTAAATGTGTGTGTAAAATACTTATTCATAATTATAGCAGTAAATAGTTTCAGTATGATTCTGATTTGTAATTTTGTAGCCGTCTATGGGATTTTACCATTTTCATGTTTGTGTTTAATTTTGAAGGACATCAACATCAGTGAGCACAAATGAAATTATTGATTTATCACGGTACAGAAACAACAGCTGATGCAACAAAAAAAAAACTCAATAAAACATCAACAATACTGAATATTGCTTATTTTACACATACTTAGAGTGTAAAATAATAAACGCAAGACCTCTCTTGTCGTGTCTCAGACCATGAAACAGAACAAATTTTGTACTATGACTTTTAGAAATTCATAACATTTTCTTAAAGAAAGTCCACTTTTATGCGAGTTTCAAGAACTCGTATAGAACATAAGACGCGCCCACACGGGAGGTCTTGCGAGTAATATGTTATTACACCTTGTATGCGTAACCTTACTAATTACGTTACAAATGACTTACCACGCAATATTCAAAGAACTGAAGACTCAGAAGACTGGCCTGTTGGTCTAGTGGTTAATGACCCTAACTGCTATGCCGGAGGTCGTGGGTTCGATTCCCACCCAGGACAAATGTTTGTGTGATGAGCACGATCATTTGTTCTGTGTCTGGGTGTAATTTATCTATAATATGTATGTATTTAGAAATATATAAGTATGTTTATCAGTTGTCTAGTACCCATAACACAAGCTCTGCTTAGCTTGGGACTAGATGGCGTTGTGTGATAGTTGTGGAATATTATTATTATTATTATTATTATTAAAACAACATAATTCTGCATTCCTATCTCACAATCTCGCATCTATTATATCTTAAAAAGGAAAATACATTTACGTCTGTCCAGTTAGCGGGTCGTGGGCGATCAGTAGCAGAGATGACAGCTGGTGGGTCAGGGTTAAGACTCTCGGTCGGTAGTAGTAGGGCTGAAATGTATTCAAAATTTAGAGAATACCACCAAAGAGATTTAAAAGACGGAAGCGGAATTTGGTTATGAACATTTTTGATGTTGTCACACAACAATTTGACATAAGAAAGAACGATTTGTTACCTAGTAGTAACAAGTTTTTTTTTTCTTTTTTCAACCCACACTAGGATTTTCTCCTGTATCGTGGGTGCGTTCGCAAACATTTACAGTCACATACACAAATACTCAGACCCGGAACAACTATCTGTAGGCCATACAAATATTTGTTCCGTGCGGGGATCGAACCCGCGACACACAGCGCAGCAGTCCATTGTCTGAGATACTGCGCCAACTGTGTCGTCAATATTATCAAATAATCGTATTGGATTACGATTATCCCGTCTAAAACTAGTAATATTTGAATGTTTTTGAATACCACTGAGTTTTTACTATAATGAAAAAAAAAAAAACAATCCTAGAGGGCAGTAGGTACTAGGTTTCAATATAGTAAGTATAGTATATAATATAGGATTTTCTCCTGTATCGTGGGTGCGTTCGCAAACATTTACAGTCACATACACAAATACTCAGACCCGGAACAACTATCTGTAGGCCATACAAATATTTGTTCCGTGCGGGGATCGAACCCGCGACACACAGCGCAGCAGTCCATTGTCTGAGATACTGCGCCAACTGTGTCGTCAATATTATCAAATAATCGTATTGGATTACGATTATCCCGTCTAAAACTAGTCATATTTGAATGTTTTTGAATACCACTGAGTTTTTACTATAATGAAAAAAAAAAAACCAATCCTAGAGGGCAGTAGGTACTAGGTTTCAATATTAGATTCTATTAATCCCCATCAAAAAATAATACAGTTACTGCCCATCCCTGGTGCAGTACTAGAAGAATATAGACCTACTTAATTTATACCTATCTTCCATTATTATCTACCTTGACAGCCCACGTCAATGAAAATTGAGACAAGTGGGCGTCATTTGCAACTTGTGACAACTGAATTAATCTAACGTCTAAGATTTAAGGAAGCTGATGCAATCGATTCTTCTAAAGATGGTCATAAATTAATTAAGTTATAATATTTAATTTAGTTTTTAAAAATGATGTGTTAATTCGTTCATCGATTATTTGTTTTTGTTTATTTTATTTTACTAAGAGAGCAGCGGTGGCCCAGCGGTGGCGGCCCCGACTTACGTACAGTAGGTCGTGGGTTCAAACTCAGGCAGGCACATTACTTTGTGTAATTTATTTCATCACCGCTGCTCTCAAAACGGTGAAAGAAAACATCTTGAGGAAACCGGCATGTCTTAGAACCAAACAATTCGAAGACATGTGACATCTACCAATCCGCACTGGGCCCGCGTGGTAGATTATAGCCCATTTCCTCTCAAAAAGAGGCCTGTGTCCCAGCAGTGGGAACATTAATAGGCTGTTGATGATGATTTAACTAAATTCCATTTATTTTTTTCATACTGCCAAGCTTCTTATTAAAATTTGCAGGATTGAAAGGGATTATAATAAGTCATTATGATTGCACAGAAACTGTGATAGCTCTATAATTTTAAAAGTAACGATATATTGTATGAACTACACAATTATATTACAAAACTATTAAATGATATTACTTGAAACTCATTGGTGACTCACTAACACCTTTATTATTTAATATTATACAGCCCGAGTATTTTTATAGTAATTGTATTAACAGAACATAAAATCTCCAACGAATGACTCATGTATACTTTTCTATGATCATACATGTGTCACCAGGTTGCTCTACTAGCAAGGAAAACCTCAGATTAATTCGTAATACGCATAATAAAACCTTGACCGTGTAAAGGACATTAATATGCCTATTTCTTATGCCATAATTTAGTGACGTGTTTGACTGCAGACACGACGTGAACAGTCATAGTAATAATTCCACTAGTTCAGTACCTACTAGTTTCTTAGATCTACTTCAATATTGATTTATGAAATTGAATAAACTATTAAATATTAGACAGCTATACATTTACTATACCTGCATTCTTATTAAAAACATAACTTCAAACTCAATACAAACTAACCTACAACTAAAGAAAAAAACAATGTCACTTATCCTGAGAAATAGATATAAAAACAAACTTGAAGTCATCAGCGTACGCACTAATTACGGTAGAAAAACAATATTATTTGAAGGAGTTCATCTGTTTAATGGATTACCGGACGATATTAAAGAGTGCGGTAGCGTGAATACATTTAAAAATAAGCTTAAGGCACATGTTTGTACATTGTAACTGTATTGTATGTGGTGTATTGTATGTAGTACTCTGGAGGAAATTGTATTGTACTGTATTATAATACTTATAACTTTGTATCTCATTTTAAGCGAACTGTAATTATGTTCTTATGAGAAATAAATTTCTTTAAACCGAATACTAACTTTAGTAAGTGTTTTTGGCCATGGAAACATAAGTTTTATTCCTCCTAGCAACGACGAAGTTTACCCCAAAAATCTTTTGCCAAAGTAGAGTAATAACTAAGTACTTTTGTAACTTCTACATAGTTGACAGCTACTAAAAGCCAACGTTTGGCCTTTTAAAACCTTTTTGTTGATTTAAATGGGGAAATGTACGCTCTATTTTTTAAATTTTTTGTCAGAAAACATTTCAATAGCATTTCGAAAGAAAGTAAGAAGAAATAATGATTTGTCGTAGATACATGACGTGCATACAATGTGACATAAAAAAAAAAACAAAAAAAAAATACTTTACAACGCATAATAAATATTTATAAACACAACGGGAAAGGACAAAAAAAAGATAACAGCTTGCACATCATGACAAGTGCTTTAGGGGGCGGGCACAGCACAGTACCGCAATGAAATCAAAATGGAGCTACCAAAATGACAACGAACTAGCACCAATAATAGGGTATTTCACCAAAAAAGCCTAATTAGTCCGTCAGATAGATTTCCAAAAAATAATAGACACGTATTTATTACGCTATTCCAAAGTAAAATTATTAGAAAGAAAGATAAAATACAACACATAACAAATATTAAAAAAAAAACAACAAGCAGGGATAACAAAAAGAAAATTAACAGCATGCACGTCGTGGCTGCGACAAGCAGGTTACCACTCAGCATGGTGCTGTGCTATGGGAACCACAGCATCAAAACAGCATTAACACATTTCATCTCAACAGAACTGAAATCTCCCACTATATTTAACAAAATTGTAACTTCATTTGCCGAAATGACTGTGGAATTATTCAGTACACACCATAAGTGCATAAATGAAATAACAAACGGCCACTAGCAACTCATTAGTCCTTACAAACAATTAGTTGGACATAGTGGCTGTACTCATGTTCATTTGGGACTTACAAGTGCGCAGTTATTGTGAAATGACTGGAAATATTGTACACGAATTATTGTATCGTTCCAAACAACCATTAAATTTGTAAGACAAGACGGTTAATCATTAATAGAGCGGTTTATTAATAGAGAGAGAAAGATGAAAGTATAATTACTAAATAATTTAGATTTCCACTGGGAGGCATTCTTGGTCCCCAAATTCTTAAACATATTTTTTTGCAGTGCAGTTTGTTTAAGGAACGTGATTCCTTCATTTTCCTTATTAAACGACTAAAATCTATTTTTAATTTCAGTGCACTCGGAAGCTTAATTTTAAAAAAGACGATATGGTCACAAAATTCCGCCTCTAAACACCTAATCGATATATTTTCATGAAATAAAATTCCAACCTGAACTAACCTACTCGAAATCCAACTTATCGGCCATTCATAAGAGAGGTTGAAGTTCTGTATCACGGTCCACGGACGAAAATAAATATTTATCGGTGTGTTTGGTAAACACACGTTGCAGGCAAGACCATCACGGCGTATTTGGGTCAGGGACTCAGCACGTGGAATCGTGGACTACGCCCATCCAGCTATTATAGCTGTATACTAGGTTAATCCCTGTCCACACTTGATTAGTATGGATATTGTGTTTATACTACCCATGAATTGAATATGAACGGGTATTTATCTATAGGTGGGTTCATCGCTATTCAAGAATTAATTGTTACAAAAATTTGAAATTTATTGGGCAGTCAGATTTGGTCGCAAATAGAAAGAAAAGAAAGTTTATTTCTTTGTTTCAGAAATGAACGTAAAATGTGGTTGAACTCTCGGGCTACCTCTTAGCTTGTGGGAAGACCTATAAAATTCGAATGCATATTATTTTCAAAAGAGCATAAATATTATCAGTTCCAACCATTATTGTATTGGTTCCTATTAAAGCAGATAAGGTTATTGCCCTCGCGCTTAATCACATGGAAACAAAAATTCAACTACGTAGGTACCAGCATCTGCAGCCAAACCCTTCAAAGATCAAAAGCATGACTAAAATCTTCCATTATAATCTTATTATCCATGACTACATAAACAATAGCCCTTATTTCACGGTAATAAAGGCTATTGATCTTCCCCGGCGCCTTTGACCAGATGCCGTTACATCATAAATTGGCGGGCCAATCAATTTCCATGCCTGTTGTAGTAAATTGTAAGTCCACCGTGCCTCACAAGGCTTTGGGGAACCTTTTACGGTGTTGAAGACTAGGGTTTAGTCATAGGCTTGTGCTTAAGTATGAAACTTGTATGGCACATATGGATTGTGCAACCCATGGTAATATTATTACATTTTCTACCTTGTATTTATTCGTGGTGAGTAATTCTGAATTTATGGTTGTCTTTATTATAATTATCATCGTATCGTTTACATGGTTATTTACAACTTCCTCTCGTCTGGAAATAAAGAGACGTTTTTGAATATAAATGTCGATAAATGAAACTATAGGGTTTTTGGATATCATGACTATATTTAAGCTTATGCCAATGTTGTCATCACAATAATTGGGTGTTTGCTCTCATTTCTTTGTTTTTTCTTTCATGTTTGTTTTTTTTTTCAAATCAACGAATTTAGCTCTTTTGTTTCCATTTCCAATAATGATCACAGTAACACCATTGTTATTTAAGTAAACCTTAATAGCCATTACACCATTGTGAGTAATACCTAACTGGCAATAATTACTCCGATGCAGTACACTCCGGTAATCTGGACAATTACCCGAACGCATTAGATGATCATCTATAATATCTGGGGATATAAATGGGGTCATACCGACTGTATATAATAATTTTACAGTAATTACTGTAGTTGTATATTTAGGTGTAATTAAAGTACCAGTAGAAATGTGGGACATCGAACGAAGGGTTAGCTGACGGTTAGACAGCCATTAACGATGTTATCATAGGTCCAAAGTGAAAGGGGACTGTACATTAAAGTCAATATTCGTATTTGGTAATAACTCTCAATTTCTATGGTAGGTATGCTTAAGCTAATATTATTATGTACGCACACCTTAACAGATGATTGAGAGAAATTGAGCGAAAGGGCATCAGTAGTTTGGTATTTGAATCAAGGCACTTATCAGAACCGAGTCCGACTTAGTAAAATGTATATAAGTAGACCATTGTCAACTTAAAGTAGTTGCTTCTGAACGTGATCATTGTAAAGTCGTCTCTTTCGACGTAAATAGACTAATGCAGTTTATATTTACCAATCACTTACCGTTGAAAGCAATACGCTTCAGAGTAGTTCTCTATAATTGTTAGGCAAATATTCGGCAAAATATAAGAAAGATCAACAAAACTGGAGTGGGCTAACACTCAAACATCACGATCGCATAATTTTACAATCCGATATTGAATAATTACTCGTGCTAAATTCTTCGAACCTGAATTGTATAAAACGGAATCGTTACAATAATCGGTTGTTCACTCGAATACAATTCAAATTCGTGGTAATTTTCTAACATTAACACACTTCACGTTTGTAGGTGTTAGATTATACAACACGTTTATACTAATTGTGAAATTTTCTGTTACTAAGTTATCTTAATGGGTGAGTCAGACTTTCGTTTGAAGAAACAAAAGCATATCGTTTAAGAGATTGAAAACGCTATTCAATTTAAAGTAATTGAGATTGCAGATCAAACGAAGACTTATGAAGCATGGGAGTTAATAAAGAAAAAAAATGTTGTCGGAAAATATTGCGATAATCAGTCTTTATTTTAATTAACAAATAAATAATCTCCGAAAGGATACAAGTACCAAAAGGTTATCTGTTAATAATAAATTGCTGCTATAAGTAACAGCTACACAAATGTTCATTTAGATAGGCGTAACTAGCCGATAATCGTGACCAGAAAGCAGCCATTTTTGGTCAGACGAGAGCTTTCATTAGCTTTACGTTTATCCATTCGTACGATTATCCCTTGATAGCACAATGAAAAAGATTGGAGAAATTGTTATGTTCCTCTAATACTGGCCATCGGGTTTTATTTTTTAAAGAATTCCTACATTAATATTTTATTTGTATTTTTTTTTCTATGTTCTATAACTTCAATTATTTTGCCTTATCATAATGTGTTTTGGAATAGATTGGAGAGTTTGTATTTTAAAATGTCATCAAGTGCCTAGTCTTTTCCAAAGTATGTTGGGGTCGGTTTCAAGTTTATCCGGATTCAGCTGAATGCCAGTATTTTACATTGTGCGATCCCCTATCTGACTTACACAACCCAGGTAGTACCAGGTAGTACCCCGAGATAAGTAAGTCTAGTTGTCAGAGTTTCAAGCCACTGACTTGTAACCCGTAATGATTGTCAAAGATCTACAATTGAGATCAGATCTGGCACGAACCGCTTAACGTGCTTTCCGAGGTACTGAGTGATCTATTAGTATTTAAAAATGTATATCTTTTAAGTCCATTGTTTTTTTCAGTCTTATGAGATGACAAAAAATAGAGAGGTATGGAAGAGGAAGACATGCTGCAGTTGCACCGATCCTAAATAAATTGGTATAAGGGCTAGAGTATGATGACAATGTCTTTCTCCAGTAACTTTTTTCATTGCATCATCAGTGCGATAAAACCAGTCAGTTTCCTTGAATGATGCTTCGTTTAATTTTATATTTCTACTTCTATGGTACCTACTGTTTGCATTTCCTATAACCTCGTCTTATTTCCCTTGGCGCGTTCACATAGGTAATAAGAGGAATAGCCATATGATAAGCCGCAGTCGAGAATATTATAAAGCCGCAGCACTATTTAATTAAGTAGCAAGAATAAAAAGGACTGGAAATAAATTCCATTGTTAGCGCAAGACAGAACCGATAAAGTATTAATTAGTGAACAGTTTTAACTGTGGTTGGTGTAGGTATTGAATTAGAGGAGCTCGCGGCTAAATAATTCAGGTTAAGTCGCGTTTGCCTAAGTTGTTCCGTGGATGGGTGACCACCCATTGCATCGCAAATTTCTGCCGTTCCTCAGAAAGCATCTTAAGCCGTTGTGCCCGGCTGTCATTTGAAGATGTTTGACAGTCGGTGCCGGTAATCAGCGGCCCGAATGTCTCACTACCAGTACCAAGGGGTGTTGTATAACCCATTACTAATTGCGTTGTGAAGGTCTGATAGGCAGTCGATCCACCTAAAGTTTTGATATTCACCTGTATCAGATTAGACTAAAAGAGTAACTTTTGGAGTTTCTTGCCGGTTCTTCTCCATAAGAATCGACCAATGCATTGAACCGTGCACCTTTTTTGTCGACGTTTTATAAGTGTAGGCCTATGTGAAATAAAAATATTTTGATTTTGACTAGCAGCTGTCCCTTTTGGCTAGGCAGATGTTGGTGAAGTTACGCAATTATTGTAAAGTTTTCCATCCTGTTCTGTTTTGTTAATTTAGCTCACTTTGCGGTAATGATTCATCTCATTCATTAGACCGACTATTATTACGTCGACGGACGTAGTGTTGTGACTCAATACTGTTGTAATATTTGTATTTTTGTCGCTGAAATTTACGTGTGTCCTATTTTTAGAATATGGTGTTTAGTACTTTGTTTCATTCCTGTTTGGGACGTTATTAGACTGTTTCATGAGTTTGACATTCAAATAAGATAATAAATCGTCTTTGACTATCTGCTTTATATTGATCATGCAATTAGGATATATGACCACCATGTTGGTCGAGTGCTTGGAATCGCGACTGCTAAGACTGAGGTACTGAGTACGATTCCCGAGTTGGGAAATGTGTTATTGAATATTTCTCAGTAGCAGCCACGGATTCTGGATTTGTGGCCGATTGATGGCAATAGGTGTACCCCCTATTACATGTGACTTAAACATATCTGGCGAAATATGGGTGTACCACCTAGGTACACTAGGTAGTTACACCTATGCATAACCCTTCGGAAACACACGCATAGTGTTACGAATGCAATTAGGATATTCAAACAATAGGTAGTATGTAAATCGACCTTCGAGTGTTATAGAGGTAGGTAGTCAAAATATTGTTAGTAACTAACAAGGTCCCTCTAGTACAAATATTAGAACATCTGCTGCCAATTAAACTAGTAAAGTACTAAACTACACAATCGAAACAATAGTACTTCGGAAATCGCATAGAAGTGCTTATAAGATAATAATACAATAATATACTCAAGCAAATCAACATAACATCACGCCTGTAATCTTCGAAGGGTAAGCCAGGGACTTTTAATACCAGCACATTAATTCGCCAGAAATGTTTAATGGCCATGTAATGGGGGGCCGAATACATAACTTCATTTTATTATGCATACTTCTACTTTATAACTATGCATAGTTTAAATAGTGTAAGAAGAACATGACGTCACAACATTTATGAAAATATGAAATCAAAATATAACCATACAAGAAAAAGCTTTTAGGCGTACAACGATGACATGACAAAAAATCTATTGTCGGATACTCAATACTGTTAAGGTTAATAATATAATAGTCGATATTGAATATCGTTTAGGGTAGACCGATAAAGAAAAACTAAAGTCGATCAGAAAAGGTATTTTTTTTAAATTCCAGGTATGAATGAGACCATAATCAACTGGCCTAAGAATTATTCATAATTTTTTTTGTTGGAACAAAATTAAATCGAAATGTTCACGAATAATAATGTAAAACTCCCGGAAGTTAAATATGACAACGTCGCACTTTCTTAGGTTTAAATATGAATGATTGGTTTCAATTAGACAGAATTAATCGTACTTACTAAAGAGAGCAGTGGCGGCCTAGTGGTTGAAGCTCCGACTTACGAACAGTAAATCGTTGGTTCGAACCCAGGTAGGCGCATTACTATGTGTAATTTATTTCATCACCACTGCTCTCAAAACGGCGAGGAAACCGGCATATCTTAGAACCAAAAAATTCGAAGACATGTGCCATCTACCAACACCCACTGGTCGCGCGTGGTGGGTTATAGCCCATCCCTCTCCTGGAGAGGAGGTCTGAGTCCCTGCAGTGGGAACATTATAGACTTATGATGATGACTTCTTCTTATCAATGAATGGAACTTAGATATATACCTACTCACATCTTCTCATCTTTGAAACTATGCATTTTTGGACCACATATTCCTATACCTTACAGTTATGGAATACAAAACAGTATGCCCTTTTTTATATGTAGCCTGTACTGTCCCACTGTTACACAACGGCCTCCCCTAGATCCTTCCAACTTTTATCACTTCTTTTCACTTATTCTATACGTATGCAACTTTTAATCCCTCATTTTAATATACTCTTCTACTTATATTTGCCTTTACCGACAACAATTTCTCATAATGAGCCATTTTTCTTCACTCTTTTATACAAGACACCCTTTTGCATAATTTGTCCGTATTCACAGACTGAAAGATACTATTACGTAAATCGATAGCAATCCTAGATATCATAAAATTGGTCATCTATCTCCTTTGGATTTAAATAGGATTCAGCTGTCTTGTATGGATTACGCTGAATTGCCCAGGGAGATGTGTTGCTTTTTTACGTGCACGGAGCAAAGACGAATCGTATTGAAGACTTGGGTACTTAGATAGTTTTATTTTGTAGGTTTTCTTCTTTGACATGTACGTGCTTTTGTTAGTGTTTTAATATAACACTAGCTTGTGACGGCTTCGCCCGTGTGCAGTTAGATAATTGTCCCACTGGATCATTCTATCGGGATAAGATGTTTTATATGTGTTAATCCAGGTTATAAACTGTCTTTGTTCTAAGTTTCATCTACATCCGTTCAGTAGTTTTTGCGTGAAAGAGTAACAAACATCCATCCATCCTTCCAACCATACAGGGTCTAAATTAACCCTTCACACATACGTCAACCAAGCATTCTGTACATCAAACTAAGTACCCTACGCAAATTTTTTTTGCTGGGAAACGATTTTTTTTTTTGGGGTCAAATATCACATTTTACTTTAAAACTCAATGTAGCACTCTTAAAGCATTGTGCTAGTGGATGCTTTGGATAGTAATAGGGGCATGGAGGTATTTTAAGTAAAGTTATAACCTGACAAACTAGTATTTACAAAAACAGCTGTGCAAAATTTGGAACTTTGACCCCCAATATCTCCGTAACTAAGGTAAGGTAAGGTCCAAGGTATGGTCTAGAACAAAAAATATATTGCAGTGGTGGGGAGAACAAGTGCCCTTCGTTTGCGTTAAGGGTACTTTTACACCCTTTAATTATACATCCTCCCAAACTTTCGCATTTATAATATTAGTAGGATTACGCCTTTTACTCGTATTTAACAAGTAGATTTCGCCAGTTACGAGTATGTTTTGTCAAGTTACACGTAATAGAGCGTGAGCCTATTGCCATTATTCGGGCACAAATCCAGACTCCATTGATGCTACTACTAACGAAATTCTTGTTGGGTAAACCCAAAAAAATCACTTAGTCCGACCCGGGTCTTGAACCCAGGAGCTCATGTTCATCAGATGCGCTTGCGATGACTAACCAACGAGGCAGTCTAGTTTTTTAATAATTTTTATACCTAATTGGCAGAATAGAGGTGTGCAAAATGCTAAGTATGCCCCTGTCATCATCATCTTATTTATTGGCGGTTGGTTTGGCATATCTTGTGCATTACTCATCATCATCTGCCTAGCCTTTTCCCAACTATATTGGGGTCGGCTTCCAGTCTAACCGGATGCAGCTGAATACCAGTATTTTACATGGAGCGACTGCCTATCTGACCTCCACAACCCAGTTAATACTAGGTAATACGATACCCTTTGGTAAGACTGGATGTCAGACTATCAGGTCACTGACTACCGTAACGACTGCCAAAAATCTATATATGGCACCCGGGACCAACAGCTTAACGTGCTTTCCGAGGCACGGAGGAAACTCGGTATGTAATGGGCGGTCGCCCATCCACAGATCGACCTAGGCAAGCGCAGCTTAACCTAAAGATCGACCCGATCTTTCCCGATTGTGCATTACTCATCATTTGCATATTATTTTCACAATTATGCTTGGGTCGACAAAGTAGCTCTACAACCTAAATCGTGAGTCTTCTGTGCTTTCATTTGCAAAATGCTCCGTCACATTTTCACTTCATGTAACAAATTCAATTTATAGCAAACTATAGTTTACCGTCAAACGTTCATTCAATAAAAGTAACATCGCAGATAGTTTGATTGTGTGCCAACAGGCGCGGCATAGATCACATTCTATTCAGATTCTCAACTGCCACCATTCGCTGCAAGAATACACACACTCACACAATAACGTCTAACTGGGCATTACTACCGAATCCCCCTTAATTCTCTTTTAAATTTCGTGTACGTGTCTGTTGTGTATGTGTGCGTGGTTCATCAATGTAAGAACTAGTGTGATTGTGTGTGATGGGCGCGGTCCGTTCACACAGTGCACAGGATCTGGGCTCTATTAGGTGCGCCGGCGACCACTCGGGTGTGGAGACTCGCCCTGATTCATAAAAATAATTCCTGTATCAGTGACGCTTGGAGTTATATAATATGGCGGTAGCGCTGGAAGTTTTTCTTTCGGAGTATAAAGTTTCCGATACTTGAGAATAGTTTGGGAGATTTGTCATCGTTAGGTTTTGTGAGCGATCTATCTTGTTTGTTAATATAGTGACGTAATGTAGGTGCATTAAATAAGTATTTTGTTTGGAAAAACATAGGTAGTTTTTTTATCCTAAAATAATTGACAGTTTTATAAAAGGCAATGAAACGGAAGGATTTGATGTAGTAGCTCTGACTTGAGCTGAAGTCTATAATAATCTCTAGGAGAAGGATGGGCTATAATTCACCACGCGGGCCCAGTGCGGGTTGGTAGATGTCACAAATGTCTTCGTTTTTTTTTTTTCGTTCTAAGACTATGCCGGTTTTCTCACGATGTTTTCCTTCACCTTCATTCTCTTAATAAATGAAATAGACTTATATTTACTTCGTAGAGGTGGAGCTGATTAATTCCGTGTAAAAATATTTGATTGTACCAAACGAAGCGTGCTGAGATTATCAAAGTGATATTCATGTGTAATTTCAACTCAACTTATCCCAATTTACACAGGTGATCTACTCTTAAAATATGTTCAACACTTGTTGTTTTTACAACACCATCGCAATCATGTTTAAATATCTAACTTATTGCATGTAATTATTATGATTCATTCACACACCTGTAATTTTGTATCGGATTCTCGTTTCACCGAACAAGATATTATATTCTGCTTATTTTCGTATCTGACAGTGAGCCAATTCGATTTCACGGACCAGCCGCTGCGAATAGCAACACTGGTGGGCTGATTTACCATTCCAAATCATGTTTTGCTCGCACAGTCGCACTACCTTAGGCTTAGGCGTAACTAAACCGATTGTAGTCAGCTTCAGACCTGAATTGACTTATTTCTTTCTATGTGATTCTTGCCACTGTGTAAGTTTTGCTAGTTTATTATTCTGTAAATTGGTATCATCATTATCATCTTCATTACTTAATACAAACGTGTTTGGTATAAAGGCAGCATGTCTTCTTCTTTTTAATTATTTTATACATCCCTCTTTATTATCATTATCAGTTTTTGCCTCCAAAAAAATCTTCATCGTTGCTATCATATTTCTTGGTCTTCGTCTACTCTTCAAAACACATTTATAGAAAGTAAATACTGACGCTTACGGGATATCTTCCGTAATAATTATCCTTTATTCTGAGCTTTATTGTTAGTATAATCACAGAAGATTTTCCGTAATTTCACTTAAGTACTAATTATTATGTGGTAGTTTAGTTATCAACAGTGAAAGCTTGAAGCATTGTTCACATTTTATAGAATACCGACTATAATTAAACATCGACTTTTGCCTCTTGTGTTTCCAATTCGGCCGAGCTCAGTGCCATTTCCCTATTACTACAAATCCGTAGTATGACGTCAGTTCTATAAGGTCACCGGGAACTATTAGGGGCGGCTTCACAAAACTAAGCTATTTTAAGTATTCTACCACAAAAGGTTCCATTCACTGATGTCCTAAAATAAATGATTTTCACGTTCGTTTTGTCTGCGACCTTTGTTTTTTCGATAAAATATGAAGATTTAATGTAGCTGTTATCACAAGTAGATGCTTCATATCTATTTATAGACATGTTTAAGAGGGTATGGGATGCTTTAAACAGGAGGTAAAGAGCTTAACAATCTATCAAATGAGAATATATACGACTGACGCCTCGTTAAAATCTTTCGGACCCTTTTATTGTAATGGGTGAAAATTAAAAGGTTTAATCGTTAATTTAACACTCGAGAGTAATCTAATATTACTCTCGAGTGTTAAATTTTTTTTGACTGTGCTCCGCAGTTTCTCGTTTTGCTCGGCTCCTACGGGGTTGTAGCAAGAATTTTTCTTTTCCAACTGTCCGATAGGTCCATAGATTAGCGGGCAAACAAAGAAATCATCAGCTTTAGTATATCGGTGTGTGTATGTCGTGGCCAGATTTTAGAACTGATCGTTTCATGATGTGATAGGTTATGGTAGGTTCCATTTCATTAAATGGTCGGTCACATCATAAAGTGATCAATGCTTAATATCGGGCCACGATATTTATTTTCTTTTGTTATGTATTTTAAAGACAAGAAATTGAAATACCTACCAATATTCTTACCAGACCCTTTTCCAACTTAGTAACAAAAACAAGAACATACGTAAGAACACCGAAGTCTCCACGTTATGACAAACACAAAAAGCATACAGATAGTTATAAGGTTCCGTTGCGTTTACATAAAGCGTCCTAAATACATAAAGTGATGGTAATGAACTCAATTTTAAACACTTGCTGTCTCAGCTAGGGTTACCATTTCGATGTTTAAAATTTTGACGTATGAACAAAAATGTTTGGATATTTTATCTCATATATATCATAAAGTAAGGTTTTAGATCATTGAGTTCCTTGTCCGTGTTTTTTTCTCGACTACGAAGTGATACTATTCATCTTTCTCTTTTGGGTACATAGTTGCTTTCTGGCCTGCTCTATCTCACTTCTGAGCAAAGTCCTCTCTCCATTTCTGACAAACCCGCGCATTCCCCCAGTTCTGGTGGTGGCAGTAACGTATTTTTTTTCAGGCTGTCTCGTGAAATGACAAGGCAGGACAAAGTCCGCATGGAGGGCCAAACTGCCTGACACGTCCAAACAATCCTGGATGTATGATCACCCTAGTCTCAGCTGATAAATGCTCGGTACACTTTCTCTGCAATTATTCCGTGCGCGTTAATTCAATATTAGTTTAGCACCGTTCTCGCTTTGGCCCACATCCTTCGCCTTTACCCTCAAATTGTTAGGTGTGATGTAGATATCCGGTTTTTTCGAATCCGATTATTCATATGGGGAGATTAATTATGGGAGCCACAAACTGGGGTATTACAAGAACATCCTTCATGTGGTTTATCCTATTCACCATGAAATGTGATAATCATCAAAATTTTACCACATTTGGTTTAAGTATTTTACGTATGGGTTCACGAATTTACTCAAAAATCTGAGAAGGCGCGAAGTCATATCCACAATGGTCTACTTAAAGAATGTAAAACTCTAATCGTTTCAATAACATTACAAAACATAGCATCACGCCGGTAATCCCCGAAGGGTTACGCAGAGGTGTATCAATTAGCACCCATATGTCACCACTTATGTTTTCGTTTCAATAATTTAAATTTAACTTTCTTTACCGACAAGATAACCTCACATTGGTAAATTGAACGAACAATTGAAATAATATGTATGATAAAGATAATGGACACTCACATTCCCAACTCAGATGACCTTGCCCGAGGCTCGTAGATATGAGCGTCTTGTAGATAACGATGATATAATTTACTTTGTTTACAGACATGCATATAAACACTTTCCCTTGTAAAGTCATTACACGTACACTCGTAGCTTCATTTAATTAAGGAGGATGTTCTCGTTTCTTTTTTCTTTTTTTATACATTTTGTTTTTAGAACATTCATTGTGTTGTTCCTGCGTAAAGTAATCGTATTAAAACCATGCTAATTTTATAAAGTTCGATTTTCAAATTTTAAAAAAGAGTTCACGTCACGTTACTGACATTTCCATCCGCCATTTTGTTTTTTGTGGTGTCATTTCCTTGATTTTTTTCCTTAGAAGTAGTATCATAGGTTTTTTCACCCATGCATTGTGCTGCACTGGTTTTATTTCTCTTTAATTTTCTATAGAGTAGAATAGCATTGGTGCATAAAATTATTCAATGTAAATATATTTACTCAGCTATAGAGGAGCACAATGGAAAATATATACTGTATTAAAGTATTTACTCAGTATACCTACGTGTGATGTGTTATACAGATTGCTTTAAATGGAATATGTTGTTGTATTTCTATGGATTTATTAAAGATGCTCCACACGTGTATATTCAAGTTTCTTGTTATAGAGTTATCTAGTTGTAAGTCCTGGGATCAATTCTCTTCAAATGGTTTTAAATTGATAAAATGTATATGTCTAAACGTCAATAATGTTCTTCATCATAAAACTTGTGACAATAACCGGCCAAGGGGTGTGGGTGTAAACAAAAATACTTTTGATCGATAGCGGCCGAACTTTGCCACGATTAGAGGCTTTCAAGTTATTTATATAAATATGGACGACGTACAAAAACAAGAGTTACCTACCTTGTCCTTTGTGGCAAACAATATTTTATAGTCGAAAGTGAAATTTTTAACAACTTAATTTTAAATGATGTTAAATTAATATTGTTCTTGATTTCGGGTCAATTTTCGTTAAAATGACCTTTGAAATGCCAATCAAAGAATCAGCGCAATTGCCTCGTTGGTCTAGTGACCGCAAGCACTTCTTCTAAGCTTGATATTCTGGGTTCGATTCCCGAGTAGGGCAAAGTGTAATTGAGGTTATCCACCAGGTATATCTCTCAGTAGGTATTGCAATAGGCTTGGCCTAAATTCATGAAACTTAAACGTAACTGGCGGAATGTGAAGGGTACACTTCTTCGCAACCCTTCGGGTATTATAATTCGAGTTATTATTTTATCGCCGTACTTTTATTAATGTAAACTAGTCTAAATATAATATTTCATTTATTTGATTGTAATTTCCAGAGACAGTCATGATTGCACCGACCTTCAAGGCGCGCTCGACCTCCCCAGGTACCGAAACAGTCCCCGGCGACTAACTGACCTGATCCTGCTAGTTTATTGTGCCCTGGTACTTATCGTTCATATGCTTTGATTGTTTTATATGGTGGGTAGGGAAAGCAGTAGCGAGGATGTCTCTAAGGAGGCTTGAAAGTATATGTTAGTATAGCAACGATATTTGCAATCCTAACTTTTTAAAGTAGACAGAGAAAATAAAAATAGAACAAAAGTAGAACATAATAGAAAATATTAGTAGGTACTGTACCTATCTAAAAGATAGAGACAAACTGCCGCACTCAGAGAGCTTTAATGATTACTTAGGCCATCACTTAGTAATGGTTTTGACAGTTCTGTAATACAAAAGTGTGTCAAATCTTTACTAAGTGATGGCCTAAGTCAGTCATCTCTGAGTACGGCAGAAAGATATGTATTTAGATGGCTAAGTATTAGTTAAGCGTTTATAACTGTCACATATAAACAAATAGCCATCATAAACTCTATTGTGACAACGGTCTAATTTGAGAAGAAAATTTCTGATCTTAACGATTCCGAGAAAGTATCTCTTCGTAGCATAGCTCAGTTTGCTAAGTTAAAACTCCTAATACTTTACCAGTAAGATTGTTATTTACCATACCTGGCTAGAAAGGTTTAATATAAAAGTAATATTTATATCAGAGATATTGAAAAAGAACTCTCTAATCGCTGCCATTAGGCGCACTTTCATTAAAACTCTACGGACTACTAATAGTGCACAAGTTTACCTATCGCGAAATAACTAAAGTTTCTAGTAATATCGGCTCTGTCTATATAAATGAGCTTCATAGCTCTGAGCTTAAGTACTAAAAAGTTGGAGTATTAAGCCTAGAGTTTATGAACTTTGTACTCAAGTCAATGAACGAAAATACTTAACAAAGATTAAGAAAAATAAAACAGATATCCCTGATACAGAAGCATATGGCTGACTATAGGCACTTAAAATAATAATGACATAGCATACATTTCACCAAAATGCGTACACCATTTACTTTTCATCAGTCACACGAAATTATCCCGTAATAAAAACAAATCCAACAAAAAGAAAAGTATAAAAATGTTGACAACAAAATAAAATATGAAAATGTTTTCATTCGCAGCTTTACCTTTCCTATAATGCTTGGAAAAGTGGATTCTATGAAATCAAAGCTTATATGGAAATTGCTTTTCCAATTTCTCTTGTAGGTATGTTCATGTTATTAAATACATAATTTGTTAGAAAACATCAGAAACAGGTTTATGAAGATTTATTTTATGTGTGGAGAAATAGTTACTTTTTATTTTTGGCGGGTGGAAAATCGTCGAATAACCCCTCCCGCTCTTGGGCAGAGCGAAAGGGAGTGTCAGACTTCTACTGACTAAAAACGGTCCATGTTTCTTCTTAGCCCTTTATGTCGAGGCCGCGGTATCTCTTACAACATCCCGCAGCCCCGACGGGGAGAAATAGGTACTTACGTTTAGAAACAAATCAAAGCATATGAAAATTATGGTAATTTAATAAAGAAGTTCATAATGTCATTAGCATGATAAAAAAAAACTTTTCTATAAAGAACTTTTTTGTCTTGCTAATATCTAGAAATATCCAAATTCAAATTTACACAGTTTTACGTGTCGAGTGAATTGATGCTAACAGAGTGTTGGTGTTCTTTTATAGAATGAGTTTCTATTGAATATAACAATATGGTAAACAAAATAATATTGTGAAATTGTGGAATGGAACAAATGTATTTTTACGATAAAGCATTGAAAGAATCTGGCTACCTCTTTGGCTAAGTTTAATCTAGTATCATCAGTCATCATAACCATCATCTACAGGCTGAATTTACCCACTGCTGGGTATAGCCCTCTATTTTCTGTTTGATCAGTCAATTTCACAATATTTCTTTGTTTACACTGTCGGTGAATTCTTTTAGAATCAACTGTACTTGTTTTATTTGATGTGAATATGTTACACTAATTTGATGTCAGAATGGAATGCGTGTGCCTTAACTTAGTGTTTTTCGGTTTGATGTGTTATTTTTAAATTAACCATTTGATGTTGTATTTTCTTAAAACGTTTTGTTGTTATACGTACGTAAGCACACTACATTTTTTTTTGTTTATTTTAATTATTTAAACATCATAGGTTACACTACTTGAACATTTTGACGGAGTCTGATCAGGTAACAAATTGTATTTTCCTGGCCGCAAAGTTTATTACAAAATCTCGAAATTCGTCGAAAAAATTGCGCAATTTGCTTCAAAAGAAGTTATTTAAAAGAATATACCTACATAAGTCCTTGAAAGGATACCGTAAACGCTGATCCATATGAAAACGTTTATAAGAAAAGTTCTTTTACGAGTGTCGACAATCATATCCGAAATAACCATAAAAAGAGGGGAAAGCCGTAAAACGAGCATTAGTCCCTTCATGGTTCCGCTGACGAAGCGAATTTCGGACAGGCGGATAGAAATGTTATATCTGACCACGATTTGCATAACGTTGTCATCCTTATTATTAAAGTGGTAGAGCCTTTTATGCCAGTCATGTGTATTGGCGCATATGATTTTTGGATTATGATATTTATTGAAATGATATTACTATTTGGATAAGTAGTGATCACGGGATTGCTTACTTTATTTTTATAGCAACGTATTAGGTAGTATTTTTCTTCCGAAAACTACGATAAAATGTACGATAACAAATTTTCTAAGTTACCAACAGAATACATCATTATTCTATTGCCCTGATCACAATAGGGTAGTTGACGAAAAAAATCTAATTAGTCCGTCAGATAGATTACCAAAAAATATTGGACACGTATTTTTTCTTTTTTTACGTAAACAATAAATGAAGACGATACAATGCTTCCAAAAGTGGCGCGACGTCATAGCTTGGTACATTTTTTACCAGAAAGTAACGTCACCAGCTCACGATCTTTGACACGTTTTATTTTCGTCAGTTTTAATTTATTTGATCAAACAAAAAACACGTTTCCAATATCTTTCGATAAGCTAACAGACGGACTAAACAGAATTATATTTTTTAATCAGGCAACTACGCTATCCATTTGAGGTCGACACCACGTATCTTCTTCATCCGTACTCTATAACTCGTCATCTCATAAGATACCTTTTTTTTTTTTTTTTTTTGGTGGGTGTAAAATCATCGAATAACCCCTCCCGCTCTTGGGCAGAGCGAAAGGGAGTGTCAGACTTCTACTGACTAAAAACCACCCATGTTCCTTCTTCGCCCTCTATGTCGAGGCCGCGATAACCGTTGGACTACCCGCGGCCCCGACAGGCGTCGGCCCTTTCGCGGCCCTTCCATGTTGCTGACATCTCTTTGAGGCGCGCGTGGAACACGAACGCGCCGTCGACACGGCCTGTTTTCGTCGTGAGACGGACGGACGGCGAGTTAGCCCATCACTCACCGTCCACAGGCCCGCGTCTACGGTGGCCGGAGGTCATCGCGGGACCCCCGACGCCCGGAGCGCCTCCCGCGGCGGCTGGGACGAGAGGTTCTCTCCCTCTCGCGTTCCGCCACCTCCTTCGCCAGCATCACTGCTTCGCAGAAGGAGGCGACGGCGTCCCATTCCTCCTCGCCCCGGACCATGGCTTGCACCAGGGCCGGGCGCGAGAGGTCGCCCTCGCCGATCGCCGCTACGAGAACACGGCGGGGCTCCGCCCAAGCGGGGCACACCTCCACTGTGTGCTCCACCGTGTCCTCCGGCCGATCCTCGCAATGGTGGCATCCGGGCGTTTCCTCCCGCCTGATTCGGTGCAGGTACCTCCCGAAACAACCGTGTCCGGTGAGGACCTGCGTCAGACGGAAGGTGAGGGCGCCGTGGCGCCTCTCAAGCCACTCCTCAAAGAGGGGACTTACCGCCACTATCGTGGCGTGCCCTGCACGGGGTTGCGACAGTCGCTGTCTCCATGTCGCCATGAGATCGCACCGGAGGTCTGTCCGCCGCGCAGCAATTTGCCGCGGCAGCGGAGTGAACCCCGGCGCAGCGCCTCCGCGCGCCATTGATGCAGGCGCGCGAGGACTATCGCCTCCAGATCCCACGGCGGCAATCCGGCAAGGAGGTTCGCCGCTTCGCGGGAGATCGTGCGGTACCCCCGTACCGTCCTTACGGCCATGACCTTTTGGGGCACGTTCAGGTAGTGGGCGGCCCGCTTCCTCAAAATCTCATAAGATACCTCTTTTCTGATTTTCTTGTCTTTTGCCAAATCATCCTTTTAAACATCGTCCATACAACACTCCTAGAGGACAAACCTCTACTCTTATACATGGGTTTGTCACATTCATGCTCAAACTGTCCTCACGACATTAACCTCAGTCCTCCACATCACTTGCCCATACCACGACAACTGATTACCATACAACTTTTCAATCACCAGTGCCACTTTCTAATTTTCTTATCTACCGAACACGGAAGCGCATATTCCTACTAAACGAAGAATTTAAACATCTCCTATACGTCATAAATAAAAATGATAGATCCAATCTTTTCCCAACAAACCAGCACAAAATTAATTCCGCCACCACCATTATATAAAACTCAAAAGCACAACTTTCCACTGAATAAAAACTTTATGCATATTCCTGAAAGTCACGTAAAAAACCGTGTTCACGGCTCCTATGAATATAAAATGTTGTTACGAAATCGTCACATTAGCGCGACAGCCCTGCAATGTGGATTTTGCGCACACGCCACGTGTCACGCCAAAAGGAGGGGTATTATTTTGGTGTATGACTCCTCCCGCTCTGGGCGTAGCGGACGGTAGTCTCAGACTTTTATTGAATAGAAACCACCCATGTTCCTACTTAGCCCTTTGTGTTCCGGGGCCCTAGTATCTCTTTCAAACAGTCCCGTCGTAGCCCCAGCAAGCGTCGGCGCTTGTTTTCTCATATATTTGAGGCGGAAAGAAGGACGTACGGTGAGCTAGTGCGACAGCCCTGTATGGAAGTTTGCGCACACGCCGCGTGTGGCCTCTGCCTTACGTGTAATATGTAAATATTACGTCAGTATGTGATAACGATAAAACCGTGCACTTCCTGGCTCAGTAGTCTACCGTACGTACCTATATAGCTACTTGTATGGGTTACATCTTGTTAGCGTTACTGAAAATATTGTACTACTAGCTTGTGCCAGCGGCTTCGCCCGCGTGTATTTCGATAATCGTCTCACGGGATCATACTACCGGGATACGAAGTATCCTATGTGTTAATACAGGTTAAAAAGTAACTGTGTTTTAAATTTCATCCACATCCGTTCAGTAGTTTTTGCGTAAAAGAGTAACAAACATCCATCCACCATACATCTTCACAAACTTTCGCATTTATAATATTAGTAGGATTAAATGCACAATATTTGTATACATATTTGTAATAACGTATTTAGGATAAAGGCAGAATAATGTTGATTATAATATCGTATTACCCAGTACCCACTAACTGGGTCTGATGGGCAGTCACTCCATGTTAAATCCTGTATTCGGTATTTAGCTGCATCTGGTAAGACGTGAAGCCGACCCCAACATTGCATTGGTTAGGAAGACAATGATGAATGATGATGATGATGATATGAGCCCGGAATCATCCACTCCTAGATAAATGCATCCCCTTTTTTAACCGACTTCCAAAAAGGAGGAGGTTCTCTATTCGAGTGTAAGTATTATTTTTTTATGTATGTCCGCGCATGTCTCCGTCATTTATGGACCGATTTTCAAAATTCTTTGATTAAGTATGGTTCTATAATTGATGGGGTCCTTAAAAAATCGAGGGCAACCCTCAAAGTTTATAAGCACTTCTTACGTGTTTCGTGCTCTTTCTAAAGTTTTTTAAGTATTCGTATATAGCAGTCATCACTTCATGTTGATGAGTTGATGATGGAAGGTATAACTCCTCAACGGTTAAGTGTTTGAGGATAATTCTTTTATAAAATATTATGGGGGCGTATAAAGTTGTATTCATGTTATCTAGGTGAGCTGATTAAAGTAGGTACTACTCCTCAATGGTAAGGAGTTTAAAGCAATAATAACGGAATCTTGAAGGTTAAGAGTTAGGTTTCTTGGATACTTACATGTTAAATGCATAGTAAATATTTGTATAGGATATCACTGCTAGAAATGGAATAAAAATGAAAAAAAAACCGACTTCAAAAACACAAAAAAGTGGTTATCACAAAAAACGAAAAATACAAAAAAGTGAAAAAAAACTTTTCAAGAAATATCTGCTTCTGAAGTCGGTGACATTTGTTTGATTTCGTTTTTTGCCATCGACTTCAGAAGCTGATTTTTCTTGAGAAGTTTATTTTTCACTTTTTTGTGTTTTTCGTTTTGTGTTTTTTTCTGCCACACTTCCCAGTTCTGCGCATCCCTTATCCAGGTGTTTCCCGAAGGAAACTTTGACGATATCCTCGACCCAATGAGCTTTAGGATGGCGCTGGTTTCTTAAAAATACATATACACATTAAAAATTACGTCCACAACAAACAAACTTATGGCCTCGACTACCTTGAGATTCTGTAACCCTGGCACAAACATATACATAGTTAGTTTTACGACATCCCACATTCTAGCGATGACAGACATACTACCACTAACATGAAATCATCAATGTAACCATTAACCTGAGTTCTTTTCGTGATATGTTTGTTTATAATCATACATTTAGGAGCAAGTTATAGTAACTACAATGTACTTAATTGGTGTCCTTTAGGTTTTTGGAGACAATTTTCCTTGTTTTATAATCATTACCGGAAAAAAATGTAGGAAGTAAGTAAAAAATAAAAACAAAAGTCTTATAATTGAGATAAGGTAAATTCTGCCAGTGAATGTGAACGCGATCAACACATGTAAACCACGATCTGAAGCTGCCAGTTTCATAATGGATACCTCTTTAACGCACACAACGCTTTTTTTTCCTAATAACTTTATCTTCAAGCCGACGATACGTTAAATTATATAAAATAAAATAAATAAAAATAAAAATAGCCTTTATTTACTCTGACCTTAACAAGTATTAACATTAACTTAAAACTAGTATCTATCTTATAACATAATCTTATAACTAACTGTCTATCTTTCATTACTCATTATCAGCTACCAGGTCAGGCTGTCTTGCGACATAGGCCTCCTCTATTTCCCTCCACTTATTCCTATCCAGGGCAGTTCTTCGCCAATCTTTTGGCAGATCATCCTCCCATCTTTTTGTCGGCCTTCCTTTACGTCTTTTCCCATTTCTTGGATACCATTCTGTGATCTTTTTCGTCCATTTATCCGTCTTGGCTCTCATCATATGACCTGTCCATTTCCATTTTAGTGTTCTGGTTTTAACTCTAACGTCTGCCACTTTAGTGACGTTCCTAATTTTTGTTGCTTTCCATTTGTCTTGCAGTTTTAGATTCATCATGCTCCTCTCCATTCCTCTTTGACACACGCACAGTTGGTGTTCAATTTTTCGTGAAAAAGGCCAAGTCTGGCAGCCGTATGTGAGACATGGAAGAATGCAGGTGTTGTATAGCTTCTTTTTTTCGGAAATGGGTACATTTTTGTTTTTCATGATTTCTTTTAGAGACCAGTATCTTTGCCAAGTGTTATTTACTCTTCGGGTAACTTCTTTAGTGGAGAAATCTTCTACAGCTATTAGCTGTCCCAGATATATATATTCGTGTACATATTCAATATCTTCTTCTTCCACTTCTATTTTGACTTTTATTCTGTTTGTCATTATTTTGGTCTTGCACGTATTCATTGATAGCCCTGCTTTTTTGCTTTCCGATACTAGTTGTTGAAGCATAGTTTGAAGTGCGGTAGGTTCTTCTGAAAAAAAGAATGAGATCGTCTGCGAATCTGAGATGGTGTAACTTTCCTCCGTTTATATTTATACCAAGATCATCCCAGTTCAATTGCCTAAAGATATTTTCCAGCACGGCATTAAATATTTTTGGTGACAGTGGGTCTCCTTGTCGAACTCCTCTCTGGATTTCAAAATGATCTCCAATTCTTTCGAGCTGTACTTTTGCTGTGCTGTTGGCATATATTTGTTTGATTATGCTTATATATTTGTTTTCCACTCCCTGGTTCTTTAGTGACTTCCAAATGTAACTATGCTTTAAAGAATCAAACGCCTTGTTATAATCAACGAACGCCAAATAAAACGGGCGGTTGTATTCGTTGCATTTTTGAATGATTTGTTTGACGACGTGAATGTGGTCGATTGTCGAATACTCTGCGCGAAATCCTGCTTGCTCTTTTGGTTGGTTATAGTCTAGTAGTAGTAGTGGTTATAGTTAAATTATATATCGAACCGCAAACCATGAGGCGACATTAAATAGCAAAATACACTTTCTTAAAATAATATATAAACTTTTCGCAAAGAAAAAAAAATATTTTCCTGCAGTTGCTTCGGTAACGCCTATGATCGCGAGGAAACCAGCATACTTCAGAGATTATTTCTCGACGCCATGAAAAACAAAGTCAGGAGCCCAGGAACCCCGTTGGGACTGTGGGTTGTCCGCAAGAAATACCGCGGCCTTGACATAAAGCGCTAAGAAGGAACATGGGTGGTTTTTTGTCAGTAGAAGACTGACACTCCCTTTCGCTCTGCCCAAGAGTGGGACCTATTTGATGATTTCCCAACGCCCGAAAAAAAAGAAAAAAAAGAGGTCTAGTAGCGGCAAAAACTCACCCATGACACCATGTCAGGTACTAACTGCGCAGAAACAAAAGAATTTCAAAGCGAAAGATCCTGATAAACATTTTATAACCCAAATTGGTTGTATATTTTGATCAATCAATTCAGACCTACAGTTCTCGTTTTACTTTAGGAACGTGAAGTAAATTATTCACTGTTAATGAGAGACACTTCATGACGTCGTCGTATCAATTAACCTTTGAGTTAGGTATTTCCTTTCAAGGCGAAGGCTTGCCGTTATATACTTTGTATAATCAAGGATTAGAATTATATATTTATGCAAAATGCGAATTAATGGCTTCTTGAATTTATATAAATAACTAATTTTACTGGCGCCGTAGATGATCGATTTGTTGCTCCGGTTTTTATCAATCGTTGCTGTTTGATATTACATTCCGATCTGTTTTTTTATTTAATATTAGCATGCCTCTTTAAATAAAAGCAAAAAGTCTAGAGGATTAGTGCTTTAATGCGTTGAATATATTTTTAGGAAAATTATGTAGGAAATAAAAACTTGTAAAAAAATTCAAGTCGCGCAACTTAGTTCTTTTACCGTAAAAAGTAGTGACATCCATGTAATACCAAGTCAGCTAATATATTCTGTCCCTACTTAAAAATCTTTGATGTTTTAAATAAATAGATTTACTTGGCCATCGCATCGCATTCGCCAATGTTAAACAGGCCATTGTAATAGCTAATCGCCATCGAATTGGCCAATGTGATGCAGTGGCCAAGTCAATCTATTTATTTAAAACACTTTGCAGTTTTTGTATCTAGAAAACTATACTGAAATTGCTTTTTTTTTAGTTTTTCCATGATTTATACACTAAACACTATTTTTATTCTTAATTTGAAGCTTCTATGTCTGCTAGAAGTGCCTTAGAGTTTTGATGATCGGTCAGTCAGTCATTCAGTCCGTGAGTGAGTGAGTGACAAAACTAAGGAACTTTGATTAGTTATTTTCTTATCGATTCTTAAACTACTGGTTCAAATAGAATGAAATTTCAGAAAATACTGTGTTTATACAATGCCCAATTGGTTACTTAAAATTCAGGCTTCTAGTTTTATCCACAACGAAGTTATAGGAGGTCGAAAACGGCCTAAACTGGTTCGAGAAAAGGATGGTACGGCCGTGCCGCTTTATTGCTCGACTTGGACGGCACTGCCGTGCCCCCAGACTACCGAAAGTTACACCGATTTTTCTTTAATTTGCTGAACATAAATCTAATCTTACTCCAACTTATGCGTTAAGAAATGGATGGATGTTGGTTTCTCAATCGGTCAGAACGGATCTGTATGAAACTTGGCACAGAGATAGATAACACTCTGGAATTGAATTTTTTATCTCAGAAATACACATCAAAATTATCAAGAGAACGAAGCTGCGGGCAATAGCTTGTCTACACTAATATTATTGTTTTTTTTTTTAAAACGTTGCCCCACACTATGAATTTCTCCTGTATCGTGGGTGCGTTCACAAACATTTAAATTCACATACACAAATCCCCAGACCCGGAACAACTATCTGTAGGTCATACAAATATTTGTTCCGTGCGGGAATCGAACCAGCGACTTGCGGCGCAGCAGTCCATTGCTTGAGCCACTGCGCCAACCGTGCCGTCAAATTAATATTATAAAGAGGAAAGATTCGTATGTTTGTTTGTAACGAATAGGCTCCGAAACTACTAGACCGATTTGAAAAATTCTTTCACCTTTGGGAAGCTACACTATCCCCGGGTGACATAGGCTACTTTTTATCCCTGTATTCCCACGGGAACGGGAACTACGTGGGTGAAATCGCGTGACGTCCGCTAGTTGACAATATAATATACCGTAACTTATCTTGTTACGGTCTTTGTACATTGTTAGTATATTGAAAACCGTAACGTAACCCGTAGTCTTATTAAAATGAAAGCGGAGAGAAACGACATGCTTATAATATCTTATGAATTAACTTTTCTGCCTCTATATTCTTTTCTTGTAAAACGAGTGACTGGATGACAAACTGGGTGGAAATTTTATCACACTAAGTATATCTTTTCGATGAAATGGAAAATTACGTTTTTCGCAGTTTTTTGAGGTATTTGTTCCGGTTGATGGCACTACTAGTATCAACCCAAATTACAAGGGCTTAAACATAACAGGTGAAATATGGGTATTCTATTAGGCAGGTACACGTCTGCTTAACCATCTTGGGATTACAAGTGTTATGCTATGTGATGTATGTACAAATAGCCTCATGAGTTTTATTTAGTTAAATCTCTAGATTGTCTTTAGCTGAGTACTTATCCTTGTCAATGTCAAGCTATAAAAAACCTGTAAACAATGAAAAACTACGTAAAAGCAATCTATATTAAAAGAAAGTCGTGTTAGTTACACTATTTATAAGTCAAGAACGGCTGAACCGATTTGGCTGGAAATTGGTGGGGAGGTAGCTTAAAACCAGGAGACGGACATAGGATAGTTTTTGTTCTTTTTTTTTTGGGTAAGTAGATAGTTAGGTTGTAGATAGGTAGATAGGTAGTAGGTAGGTAGGTAGGTAGTATTTAGGTAGGTAGTAGGTAAGTAGGTAGTAGGTAGGTAGGTAGTAGGTAGGTAGGTAGTAGGTAGGTAGGTAGTAGGTAGGTAGGTAGTAGGTAGGTAGGTAGTAGGAAGGTAGGTAGTGGGTAGGTAGGTAGGTAGTAGGTACGTAGTAGGTAGGTAGTAGGTACGTAGTAGGCAGGTAGTTGGTAGGAAAAAGGGCATTGCAAGGCATGCCGGGTTCAGCTAGTATTTAAATAAACAACAGTATTTATTGTAATCGTTAGCATACGTCTGACAGACGTCACTTCGACGGTTCTCGATAATTCACACTTACATCATCGCAATTTACGTAGCAATATCTAAAGAATTAAAGGCTATTAAAAATGGCTGCGTGATTGTCGAAGTCGTCAAACACTTAAATATTTAAAAGAAAACGTAAAGTAAAAATGTCAAATTATTTACTTACTTCATAACAAATTGCTTCCTGTAACGCCCGACGTATGGTACTTTTTCTCGCACTCTGTATACATTTGACAAAGGTGTCAATGATTAGCTTTAATGATAATAATTGTCATGAACGGACAAATTGAATACTGACTATTACTCGTATTTAGGTGATAGTCTTTACAGTGAAGAGTGACTTACTTGAATCTCGCTATCACATTGTGTAGCGCCTTGACACTTAAATGAAACATTAGTAACTTAATCCTTAAACAAGGAATAAATCATAAATTCCAACCATTTACACCCATTCACAGCTAAGTGGTGAACAGAAAAGGGTTTTTGCTTCCCCTAGAAAACATTTCCTCGCCTCGTACAAACAATGGACTGCTCAAAAGGGAACGTTTCCGTTTGTATGAAATCCTTTTTTAAATTTCTTTGCCCACAAAAGGTGAAAAATTGAACCTCTTATTTTCCAAATACTGCTGTAAACCGTCTGCACGCCTCGTCTTAGATTATTTACCTACAGCTTAAATAAGGTATTCGTTGAGTAAATATAATAATTCTTTAATTAATAGCGAATAACCGGAAAATTGGGCCTTCGGAAAACTGGTTTTGATTTATTACCCAATTGATTTTATAATTGAATAAGCAAATAAAATTTTAAAGTATAACGTTATTTTATGTTAAGTGATTTTTATGTAAGTATCTTTTTCAAATAAAAGAAACGAACTTATGCCACAATTCCTGGCAGGGTGAAGCGTGAAAGGCCTCAACACGTTCGTCAAACGTGCTGAAAGTTTCAGATTGATTTGTGAAAGCGACACAAAAATCCTTTTATACGAATGTTCATCTTTCTACATAAAAGTTCAGGCTGAGTTTTGTGAAATGGTATCACAGTGCCGCCATCGTTTTCTTCTTTTTGCTAAAAATAAAATGAGGATTCGTTCTTTCCAAAATAGTGATCAAAATTTATAATTAATTTTATTGAAATAAAGAAGACAAGCCAAATTCTTATTTCGTAAAACCAAAGATTCAAGCCCTGGTATTTCACCTCAAAACTCTTGTATGTAATACGCAAGAACGCAATAACACGTAAATATTAAAATTATAAGCTACCGCCATGTTCGTTCATTGAACTTTTATAGGGTTGCCAGCGTCGGGGACTCGTCAGAATATTAATGGCACATAATATGTTCGAAATACTTGTTACAACTTTTCCCATTACGTTGGCCAGATTTACACCAGGAAAAATGTGTTCGACGCGCAAAAGGCGCTCAGTGAAACTCAATGAAAGTTAGATGTAAGCGACGATTATGAGGGACTGACAATTTTTTTGATGCCCTTGTCGTTTTTATTTGGTGCTATTAGGGTCTTCTTATTTTTATCGAGTGTCTGAGTTATCTGTTATTCGTCACATTTGACTGCTAGAGACAGGACGTTTTGAAGTCACCTTCTACATCTTGTCGATAAATGAGTCTTAATGTACAGATATTAAAAATAAATGATTACTATAGTGGTGAAAACATTGCTGTCCAGAGAACTCTAACACAATAGAGTAATTAATCCGAAAAGCTTTCGATATAAACCCGATGAGGTTAAAGTTAAATACTTTGACATGACAGGCTAAAATCATGGTAAAATTGTTGTTAGTTGTACCGCTTTATTCGCAAACGTCGGGAAACATTGAGGACCTTTTTACCCGACTGCGGCGAAGCCCAAAAGGAGGGTTATTAGTTTAGTTAAGTCAGTAAGCGACGACGTGTATGTCAGATAGCAATAAAGCCTTAAAAAAAACAATAAAGGAAATAATCAAAATAGAAAAAACTGGTTACAATATTTCCCTCTCAATAAAATACTCTCTTTATTTGCATTCGGATAACTCTTGAGCGCAAATGTGTTGGCGTAGTCGATAACGCACTTATATAAAACCTGTCGCGGCAGCGGAGCGCAGACAAAAGACTCAGTTTACCTTAAAAGCCCCATTGTACCTGCATTGTTTGGCTCAAGCCCACTAAGAGCACGGTAATCGAAGGGCTGACCTTTTTGCTAGTATTTAGTGCGAAAATTAAAACGTTTTTGGGAACACGGTTTAATTTGCGAATTCTACACCTCGCGGTGGAGGACTCAAGTTGGTCGGTAAATCGTGGAAACTTGAAACTAAATTACTTATTTTAAGGAGTAAGTACACCCGTCGGGGTTCGGGATGTTACCGCGGCCTCGAAATAAAGGGCTAAGAAGGAACATGGGTGGTTTATAGTATGTAGAAGTCTGACACTCCCTTTCACTCTGCCCAAGAGCGGGACTCATTTGATGATTTTCCACCCCACAAAAAAAAGGAGTAAGTACACACTCCCTCGAATTATATATTATTATGTTAGGAGCTTTTCAGACCAGTGACGGATGATAGATAATGGCTAATGGCTTACCTCACCTCGTGTCCTAGAAAATTACAAGATCTCCAAAGAATCAAAATCTCACAGATATAATAATATTTCCAATCCGTCATTTTGTGGATCCAGATACTATGGTTCTCTCGGTACATGTAACTGATATAGGTATTTACTCCTATTGATATACAAATCATAAAAGACTCCACATACGTGTTGGGTAGTATTTGCAGAGTTAAATCGCTTCGAAAACTACAAATAGCAGCTGGTGTTATTCACCAATATTAATACAGAAATGTAAAAAATGTTATCAAATTCATTGACATTGTCTGTTTATTGTACTGTTTATGTTTTGGAGGCGTTTACAGTTTAGGGTCAACTCACAGCTATTAGCACGGATCAACGTCACCGCCATTCGGGAACCTTTCGTTGAAACTCCATACTGTCACGGAGCTTGTAGGCACCATAACCGCATCGCCGTAGATCTAGATTAGTTAGTGTTTTATCAAAATCATTTAGTCCTGAGTTTTTTATCAGGAATATCTCAGGCACGTAGTCTAGACTTGATACTAATAGGGTGGCCTCCAATTACAATATAGGACTTTATCATAACTGGAGATATGAGTGTTCTGGTCTTTTACACCTCCACATCTGCAACCCACTGGTGTGGTTGCATGTTATGTGTTAAATACGACACCACATACTGATATACATCACTACATAGTATAAAACAAAGTCGCTTTCTTTGTCCCTATATCCCTATGTATGCTTAAATCTTTAAAACTTCGCAACGGATTTTGATGCGGTTTTTTTAATAGATAGAGTGATTCAAGAGGAAGGTTTTGGTATCTTTTTTGCACCCGTGCAAAGCCGAGGCGGGTCACTAGTTAAATTTAAAATACATAATAAGTCCATTAGGTTGAGGTTTGGTGATGCCAATCCAGTGTTGTACTCGCAAGTGTGCTATGAACTTTAGTGAGCGATATCAAAGCGTTGAATGGCGGCGATAAAAATAGCGAGCACATGCGCTCCTACGCCAGATGCCCTGTGACCTTACGCTCGCCGGCTCGGCCCGTTTTATAACCAACATATGCACCACACACTATAAATATTGGCAGCGTTTCCCGTTTTTCACACTACATTAACATTTGGAACTAAATTGTCCATTGTCTTTTTGACAGCGACAACCTTGAACATTATACATTATTTATTAAATATGAAATTATAAACTGATGTCAAACTGTGTTTTGTGATTGATGGAGCGTAACTGTAATATTACTCTTTGGCTGGGTATCGAGTATTCTAAGACTATACAATTATTATTTTATACTGGCTGTTTCCCGCGATCTTTTTACGCGTGAAATTATTATAAAAATGTACCTGCCCAATTTTAATCGGATTTTGTTAACAATTTAAAAAAGTTTTGTTTTGCACAAAACCCAAATAAAAAGGAGCTCGTGGCTTAATAAGAACTGCCACTCGGGTCGATCTTTAGGTCAAGTTGCGCTTGCCTAGGTCGATCTGTGGATGGGTGACCGCCCATTACATACCGAGTTTCCCCCGTGCCTCGGAAAGCGCGTTAAGCTGTTGGTCCCGGGTGCCATATATAGATCTTTGGCAGTCGTTACGGGTAGTCAGTGACCTGAAAGTCTGACATCCAGTCTTACCAAAGGGTATCGTATTACCTAGTATTAACTGGGTTGTGGAGGTCAGATAGGCAGTCGCTCCATGTAAAATACTGGTATTCAGCTGCATCCGGTTAGACTGGAAGCCGACCCCAATATAGTTGGGAAAAGGCTAGGCAGATGATGATGCCAGTAAAAGTCCCGTCAAATCGGTCCAGTTGTTTTAATTAGCCGGAACAAACAGCAAGTCAGACAAATGTTTTAATATTTTCTTTTATTATTATAATAATTATGTACCGTATACTTTCATTTCATTTGTTTGCTCATTATTTTATTGCAGTTATTTTGTGACTACAAACAGATACTTTATTTTCATTAATTTGAGTAGATGTATAAATAGTAATTCTTCTATTATTTGTTACCGTATGATTCTTCTTATCCTCTCAACAGATTTTTAAGCGATTTACACCGTTATAAACAGATAGTTATAGTTCCCGGAAAGTTTCTAAATGTTTATAGTATGACAATAAATTAATATCAATGTGACAAAAAAAATACTCGTTTGTCAAATCGAAAAACCGTGCGAGGTATGGGCGTGTTGATATCATTAAAAGAATCACTTCTACCACTGACATAAGTGTAATAGAATGTGTTGATGAAGCCATTGTCGCCAGATGGATACCATACAAAGTAAATTAATAGATTGTGGCGAAGATACAGTGGTCAGCTCTGGGATCAGTGACCTTTGTTCATGCTTTGAGCTTTTTGTGTCTCTACGGTAAACCACATTAAGGGTTGAGCTGAGCTGGCAAATGTCAAGTGAAAGAAAGGCAAGTAGTAAGAAAGAATAGTAACTATGAGGCTAATTTATTATTAAAAATGCTCTGTGCGAAAAATTACTCTTGAAATTGTGTTACAAAATCCGATTAAAATATCCGGAGGTTATATTTTACTAGCTGTTGCCAGCGGCTTCACCCGCTAGCGGGAATATAAAATCGGGATAAAAACTATCCTATTTGTTAATCCAGGTTATAAAGCATCTGTGTACCAAATTTCATCCAAATCCGTGCAGAAGATTTTGCGTGAAGAAGTAACAAACATACACACTCACAAACCTTCGCCTTTATAATATTAGTGTGATAATAATTTTACGTAGACGAAGGTCGCGAGGCACTGCCTAGTGTTGTTAAAAAAAAGTACGAACGAGACACAGTCTGGAGACCTCAAAAATAATCCCTCCCTCCTTGCGTCGTTTTTCCTCAATACTGAGGGTTGTGGCCTCTTCACCTTCCACCCGGACTGTCTTGCGCCAGCTTACTGGCTTCGGCAGCATGTAAGGCATCGCACACAGAAATGTTTAGGGCTGAGCGGAACTGGTCTGTCCAGCGCATTGGGTTTCTTCATCTGGGTCTTTACCCACCTTGCCCGTTATAAGCTCCTAAATTCTCGTCTATCTTTCTGGCAATGTGACCAAACAACTCAAAGCTGCTTCTCGAGTATATAGTGCTGAGCCTCATTGGTAGCTTGAGCTCGGTTAGAATAGAATCATTGGTTCGGTGTTTGTCCAATGAATTCCGAGCATTTTCCTCCAGCACCACATCTCAAACGCATCGATGCGCTGGCGATGGCGGTCAGCTTTCCTGAGCGTCCAGGTCTCTGCGCCATAAAGAAATATGGAAAAAACGAGTGTGGTAATGAGCTGCTTCTTCGTCTTCCTCGAAATATCCCTGTCGGTCCATAGGTATACGGTCCAGCTGGGCCATAACACTTTTTGCCATGCCAATCCATTCACCTTCAAATGTCCTTTTCACATGACCCTATAATGGAGCCTAGGTACCTATGTAAAATCTTTTACGATTACAAGGTTCATAAATAATTACGTATTAATAAACGACAAGCCGTGGGGATGAGATCTCCCTGCAGCAGAAATATGATGAGGTTCCATTAAAAAAAATCACGCCCTATTTAATTCCCTCTCTAAAAAATGACGATCTCCTGTCGAGGCTGCGGGTTGTTTGAAAGAGATACCGCGGCCTCGACACAAAGGGCTGAGAAGGAACATTTTTAGTCAGTAGAAGTCTAACACTCTCTACCGCTTTGCCCAAGAGCGGGAGGGGTTATTACATTACTTCCAAGTCGCAAAAAAAAAAAATTGGATGACGATCTCCCGTCGGGGCTGTGAGTTGTTCGAAAGAAATACCGCGGCCTTGAGACAAAAAGCTAAGAAGGCACATGGGTGGTTTTTAGGCAGTAGAAGTCTGACACTCCCTAGCGCTCTGCCTAAAGCGGGAGGAGTCATTACATGATTTCCCAAAACCCCAAAATAAAAGGGATGACGATCTCGTTGGACTAGTGGTCGTTAGCGCGACTGCTGAGCATGAGGTCCTAAATTCAAGTCTGGGTCGTGCAAAGCCTTATTGGGTTTTTCCGTCAAAAAATTCTCCGTAGGCCACGGAATTACATCAACCGGGCTAATATGTGCCGGGTTATTGCCCGGTGGCTCGCCTCCTATTATATAAAAGTTAACTATTTAATAGTCCATACGGATTTAATAGGTTGTGATGATGATGATGATGAAACCAAAAGTTTTTTAAAACAGTTTATAGTATAACTTTGGTAGTGAACCGTCAGCTAGTTAATTATTCATCACAGCAGAATATTGAATGGAGTTCGTTTGCGCGCAATATTTTGGTTTTATTCATCCGTTGGACAATGAAATGCTATTCTGAACTTCTGAATATTCAAATTTTTGGTAGTATTCCGGAAATGCATATGGATTTAAGAACAAAGGATTTTTTTATGGCCACACGGGCAACACAATGTAGATCAATGAATTTTGTTTATTTATTGGCGACAAGTTACAAGTTAGCCTCTATGATGGTTTGTCATTTAAACAAATGTAAATAAAAGCTATAGATACCTACATAGATAACTATCTGTGTCTCGTAGTAGTCGTTCCAGAGATTATTGAGTTCACACCATCGAACTGTTCAATTTTATTAGCTATGAACAACTGCACCTGAGAGGATCTAAATAACGACACAGATATCATGATTAACGTGAAGCGTAGGTACCTGCTGGCAATGAAAAAACGGGTAGAAAACAGACTTCAAAAAAAGTAAAGTAACGGAGTCTGAATATATGACTGTCCCTTGGTTCTTGTAACGTTTATTAAAATTAGGGTAGTTGACAAAAAAAAATTCCAAAAAGTATTCAACATGTATTTTTAAAAAACAAAAACTTAGGACGGTTCTTCAGATACAGTCCTTCGAAGACTCGAATGATGTCACATTGCAGTACATTTTTGCCGTCCAGTGACGTCAAAAGCCCCCATACATGATCTTTGACACGTTTTATTTTTGTAAATTTTAATTAATTTGATTAAAAAAAAACACGTAGGGTCATGTATTGTACCTATGGACGCTTTTACCTTTGGACATTGATTATATTACAAAAACTGGCAGTATTAAAAATATAATATTGCAACTCTGTGGTGGCATTTTTATTTTCTAGCAACACCAGTGAGTGGCGTGACGCTATCGGTGTTGTGTGCAGTGTGAGAACATTTTGGAGATTTTTGTGTTGAAAAGTAAGTTTTCGCAGGATCTTTCTGATTTTTTATTCAAATAATGCATGGATATATTTTACAATTTGATATCTTTCATTTATCTGTAGCTAGTTTTATTTACAAATCAAAGAGGAAAGAAAACAGTTTCTAACCTAAAAAGCAAAGTAATAACGTTTTTTTTTAAATGTTGTATTGGTTGTACCTATGGACATGTCTTTGTTTGTACCTGTGGACACGTCCAAAGGTACAAACAATGTTTTTACCTGTGGACACTGCTTAATGGTATCTCGTTTATATTGTCTATAGTGCCAAGGAGTAAAGCTGGTGTGAAGAGAGTTTCAGTAAGTCCGGAGAGGTTAAAACTGGCAATAGATTCAGTAAAGAATGGAGGAAAAATAAGAACTGCTGCGAGAGAATTCGGGTTAAAAAAATCAACTTTACATAAATATGTCAAAACTATTCGCAGCAGTTTTGCACCAGATTTAATTTCTTTTACACCGAACTACGCAGTAAAAAGGGTATTTTCTGACGAGGAAGAAAAGCTTTTATTAGAATATTTAATAAAAGCGGCCAAAATGAATTACGGATTATCTGCAAGACAAACATGTATCTTAGCCTATCAGTTTGCCGTTGGGAGAAAACTGACTAACATTCCTGAGGCTTGGGTCAGAGATGGAATGGCCGGTCGCCAATGGTTATACAGATATCGCAGCAAATATACGGAACTGTCATTGCGCAAACCAGAAGCAACTAGTTTAGCGAGAGCAATATGCTTTAATAAAGTTCATGTTCAGAAGTTTTATAATAACTTAAAAGAACTGTATCAACGCAGCGAATTTTCTCCACAAAACATTTTTAACCTGGACGAAACTGGATGTTCCACAGTGCATAAGCCCGAGAAAGTTTTGGCGCCAAAATCCTTAAAATTGCTAGGTAAAATGACATCAGGGGAACGTGGCGAAAATGTTACTATGATTGGTTGTATAAACGCCGCAGGAAATTCTATACCGCCAATGATTATATTCCCAAGAGTTCATTTTAAGGATAACATGATGAAAAATGCACCTCCGGGATCAATTGGTGAAGCAAATCGTTCAGGCTGGTCTACAGAGCCTATTTTCCGGAAATATTTAGACCATTTTATCCATTGCGTGAAACCGTCACTTGAACATCCAGTGGTTCTTATTTTAGACAATCACGAGACCCACATTTCATATGAAATTATCATAAAGGCCAAAGAAAACGGGATTCATATGTTGACATTACCTCCACACACGTCTCATAAATTACAGCCACTAGATAAGACCGTTTTTGGCCCTTTTAAAACTGCATATAACAAAGCGGCTGATCTGCATATGGTTAACCATCCTGGTGTGCCAATAACAATTTATGATTCAGCGGAATTGATCAGCAAGGCGTATGCAGCATCCTTTATACCTAAAAATATTATAAACGGATTCGTATCAACCGGGATTTATCCATTCGACGACGACCTTTTTTCGGAGGATGATTTTGCACCATCGTCAGTCACAGAGCGTACAGAACCACCAAATATCTCACAGATCACAGATGATAGAAATCTTGAACAAACAGATAATTTGGAAATACAACCAACTAATTCTGATATTCATCTCATCCATAAGGCTTTGATTCATTCTGAAAATCTGCCATCCACATCTCAAGCATTTATATCAAATACAGAAGAAAACATTGCATGCAAGACCTCAATTACTCCAGAAATGATTCGACCATTTCCAAAATTAATAAGAAAAGAAAGTAAAAGAGGTAGAAAGAAAGGAAGTTCCCGTATTTTAACCAATACACCAGAAAAAGAGGCTCTTTTGCAACAAATGTTAGAAAAGGAAAACAAGGGGAAAGGGAAAGGAAAGGGGAAAGGAAAAGGAAAAAGTACGACTAAGCCCAAGCTAAATTTTGATGGTCCTCAAGGTCCGGCTATTGATGTTCGTGCTGAAAAGCGAATTTTAGTTTTAAGTCAGACAATTTTTGTTACTTGCCAATCTTGTAATAGAACCGATTTGAAAGAAAATGTTCTTCAGTGCAGTTCATGCAAATTTTACTACCACAAAAAGTGTTGTCCCAAAAAGTTTCTAGAGCATATTCCAGATAAAGAGGATTCTGAACTGTTTTTGTGTTCGGACTGTTTTTCATTAGATGACAGTGATAATGACCTTTCTGCTGAAGATTTATTTGATATGGTTCGTGCATCGAAATAAAACTCGCAAAATATACTGATCTCATTTAGGTATACCTGGCTACCTGTCTTACTAAAATGTTCCTACTTGATACTTAAGATTACAATATGAAGAATTTATTTAGTCACTCACTAGGAGTTTTTATGGTCTATGTGTTAAGTTAATAATAAGCGTTATCTTTTAATGATTACAAGGCTGATTTAAAATAAAAAATGTTCAGTTTTATTTCGTCCAAAGGTACACACAGGGTTGTCCAGAGGTACAAACACGTAACGTACTTTTGGACAAAACTACACATTTAAATAAATTATTTTAAATAAATGAAATGTTAACATTAGAGCTAGTACAAAAAATACAGTAACTTTAGATCGTATGGGGTGCAAAATAAAGTAATTTTCATATAGATACCTTGAATATATACAGAGAGAGGTTGTTCGAAAGTTCAGGTAGTCTGAAATGTCCATAGGTACAATACATGACCCTACCTATCCAATATTTTTCGATAATCTAACTGGCGGACTAAACAGTTTTTTTTTGTTAGGAAACATCTCTATTCCGTCGCACCACACAAATCAAAGCTTACAAAATACCAGTTGCGTTATATCTCGCTCTTAAAGAGCAGTTGCCAAGCATCAAAAAACGGTTTCGGCCGTCTACGAAACCGTAGTTTCGTAACTGGTTTCGATGAAGGAATGATTTGTCCTTGTACGTAACTAGTTTCGATGTAGGATATATTTGTCTTTGTACGACACCACGATTATGTACATTGGTTACGTACAAAGAATTTACTGTTAAGGTTTCGATGAAGGAATGATTTGTCCTTGTACGTAACTAGTTTCCATGGAGGAATTATTTTGGAGATTGAGGTAGTTCAGTAGAGCGTTAGCTGTCTACTGAACTGATCTTCATCTTGTAATTATTGAAACTAGGTAAGTCTGTATTAAAATAAATAAAAAATAAATTCATAGTTTAAGTAAGTACATTATGTTATATATTAATAATTAAAACAGAACTTCTAACTGAATTAAAATAAGTAAGTCTATATTAAAATTAACAAAAAATCTAATTCAATGTTTTTTTTTTTAATACATAATTATATTATAAATAAAGTAACTAAAACAGAAATTTTAACAGAACAAAAATGAGTAAGTCGCGATTCGTAGATTTAAATAAACAAATTATAGTCGCTAAATAATAACCTAACGATAGCACAACCCCGGTCTAATAAATTAAGTACTTAGTAAAAAAAAAACAAAAATATATAGCATGCCCGTAGGCATACGATTTCTAGGCAGTGGCCTACAGTAATTTTATTTTTTTGTAATTCATTTATAGACTGCTGAACCTCTTTGTCTATTTCAATGTAATTTCGTGTCACTTTTATCAAATTGTCCAACAAATGAGCAAGAGTTGGTTTTTTTTCCCAATATATCGGTTAATTTTATTGTGCCAGCCTTCCAGATTGTTAAAAAATAAACTAACAACTACATCAGTTACATTACGAATTTTTCTAACTGCGTATGCTGCAGAGCTCAGCTTTTTCGACAATTTATCTATATGAGGCCCCAACTGAAGCTTAGCGTCTAAAGTTAAGCCCAAGAACACCGTGCTTTCTTCAGGATTCAACTCTTTGCCCATTACCAACACACGAGTTTTCACCTGCCTAACGTGAGGTAGTGAGTGAGTAGCTACACTTTGTGCGTGTCTGGGAAGATGATTGACCTCTCTGATTGGTCTGGATGCTTCCAATTTTTTTACCCTTTTTTTTTAGAGCGAAAGGTAGTGTCAGACTTCTACTGACTAAAAACCTCCCATGTTCCTTCTTCGCCCTCTATATCGAGGCCGCGAATTTTTTTACCCTAAAATATGATTTTTGGCTCAAAAGAAATGTCGTATCCTCCATAGAAACTAGTTACGTACAAGGACAAATCATTCCTTCATCGAAACCAGTTACGAAACTACGGTTTCTTAGACGGCCGAAACCCAAAAAACAAACCCTACCCATAAAACTCTGATAATGATAAATGCAGCAAACAACGAAAGCTTTTCTCCCTTAGAAAACGAGGAAAATGATTAAGCCTGCCGTATATCACTGAAAATACAACTATGATTAAAGTGTACGCGGCCGACATGATTATTTATACCTTCATTCATCACATTTTTCTCTCTTAACCCAGTGCAGCAACCGTATGTTTACACCTTAACACTGCCACACAATTTACACTCTTATTTCACAAAAGTAAAGTATATTTTCTCGCGTGTTTAAATACACGTACGATATTTTTACAGGAGTTAATTTATAAATTCTGTGTATCACATTTTATTCCAGTTTGATAATGAAATCAATTCTGATATATTACTTTCGTAATCTACATAGATGGCTAATTTAGGAAGATGGAGAGATGTGATTTTGGTAGCTATATTTAGAGGAATAGATACAGATGAGTTCAGAAGTAAGTGATGAGTGAAATAGTACTTTTAGACGTGGATAGCGCCAAGTTTTGGACCAACAGATGGCAATTTAACTGAAACGTTTATTGTGTGACCAGATGTGTCGCTTCTACTCCTAAGTATAAGTACTAATAAATCTGTCACTAGCATAAAACTTATTAATCACAAAATAAGACCTGGTAGGTATTTTACCAATTTAATCACAAAATAAGACCTGGTAGGTAATTTACCAATTTTAATTAACAATAGCAACATAAAGGTTCTTCAGAAAGGACAGGTGCGTAATACTCGCTACTTGCGTGCGTGTATGACGAGATCTATGAACGTGTACGAAAACGGTAAAAGGTGTATACAGGATCTTAGTACTGCTACCTAACATTTGATTTCGCCACTATCGTAACTTGCAACAGTTATATATACTTTACTTATAGATTACTTATAAGCACTAATTATACAATTGTTTAGAAATAACACTACTGCACCTAAATGTACATTTTTGTAATACCTACTGTTTTATAGAAATAAATTATTCTTCTTATTCTTATTCTTAGTAGGTGGCGTTCTGTGGTTTCTGCCTGCCTCCATGGGAAAAGGGGGTGAGTTTATGCGTGTAACAACTTACAGGGTGTCCTTTTAAATAATCTAAACTGACATTACTCAAACAAACGACGAACAATAAACAAAAAAAAAAATATATCAAACATGCAAAACTATAACAATAAAATCAAAATTTATCAATGCTCAACAGCTTACATAATAAATATACGAAATATACAACTGTAGGTATATCGCGTAGTCATTACGAGACCGACAGACAGAAATAGAGTCACTATTCGAGAGCCGCAGATGTGTGTCAACACCGGCTTATTTTAACCGTCCATAATATTCATAACGAAAATTAAGGGCTCTGTGTTCTCATGTAGATAAAATATGAAGTTTGTTAAAAAAAGTTTTAACATAATTCATAATTTTTATTTTTATAAACTTAGATGCTTTGGCCCACAGTGATGTCTATTAGCAAAATGGTTAAACTGCCCTTGAAATGATATCAATCAATTTACATAATACAACATCACACCTTTAATCTTCGAAGGGTTAGGCAAAGGTCGTAAGTAGGTACACTAGAATTTCGCGAGTCTCATGTAATTGGGGGAGATACTTGCCATCAACACATAAATGGACATATTCAGACTCAGTGGCTGCTACTGAAACAACTCTAATATAAAAAAAACACTTTGCCTGACCCGGGAATCGAACCCATGCACTTCATGCACAACAGTTGCGTTTGTGACCACTAGACCAACGAGGCGATCAATCAATCAATTTAATCCACTTTTCCACGGCTTTTAAGTTCACCATGACATTCATTAAAAATTACATTAAACAGATACTATTTTGGCCAATTTTGGCACATACCGTGTACAAAAATTGTAACAAACTATAATTTAGGAATTGTAATCATTAAAATTTTAATCATTTAATTGTAGGCTAAATAATTACAGCAGCTATGATCAATTTTCGGTTTACGCCATGATTATCTAGGTTGGTAAATTTATGGGTGACCACCCATTACATTCCGAGACTCTTTCGTACATAGGGTTAAATAATATAAATAATAACACAAGAGAACTCGGTTAATAGTTTTGTTTTACATAAAAAGTAAATTATAATTATGTTTTACTTTAAACATAAAAGTATTATTTTATACTTTAAAACAAATAACTTTTCATAAGTGATGTTGCAGGCAAAATCTAGTCCTGAATATTCATTTAAATTAAAACTATTATCAAATTTCTCTTTTGTTATGATTTAATTAAAATTTTAATTATTAGACCCGTTTATTACTAGTTTTGTTTATAATAAACAATAATAGTACATTGTTCACCGAGAGGAGAAAGTGACCGATTACCGTCGAGGGTGTCGTTTGAAGCCCGAGCCGTAGGGGAGGGCTTTAAAACACCCGAGATCGGGAATCGCGCTTTCTCTCGAGTGATACATAGTGCTTTATACTACACCTACGAGGAAAATAAAAAACTAAATCTTTACTAATTGAAATTTATATTGAAATTGTTGCAGTTAGTGAAGCTTAATGTAACACTTTTTCCATTGTTGATTGTTTGAGATGTTTGCGACAATGTAGGAGGAATAACTGGCTGTGCTGTTGGCACTGCGCTCGTAGAAGGCTGTGGTGCCAAAGGGGCAACTGGCTGCTGAGGAGCATTTGGCATCGCCGCGCTCGTTGATGGTTGAGGAGATGAGTCTTGATGCACATTAATCGATCCCGATATTTGGTTATTTATTCGTGTTTTGTTTCCTACGGAATTCTCTATGTAACCTTCTGCAACAGCGGACGATTTCCAACCACCGTGGCGTTTTATTGTGGTTAAATCAGCACCAGTATCGGCAAGAATAGTCGCTGAAGTTCTGCGAAAGCAGTGGCCAGTGTATTCTAGTGGGTTGAGTAAATTAAGGTAGGAAGCTATTTCTCTTGGCACAGTACTTATTTTGTTTTTCCCAATTACTTGTTTCGTACATTTTTTGTTTTTATATTGTAGTAAAACCCGATTGGTTTTGGGGTCACTGGGGCGAATTTCGTTATATTTCTTCATTATCTCATAAAATAAGCCTGATATAACAAATGATCGCTGAATTTTGGTTTTTGTGTTAGGAATATTGACAATTATTCCATTTTCGAGGATTTCGATATCGTCTGTTGTCATATCCACAAGTTCTTGCGAACGACAGGCCCCATTTACTCCTAAAATCAAAATAACCTGTAAACAAAAATATCAAACATGAAAACCTATTAGATTTCTACTCATAAATAGGTACGTAATAAATCATAAACCAGTGCATTTTGTTCATAAACTTACCTTCATCAACAAATATTTGTCATCTGGAGCATTCTGCAAAAAGGAATAAACATCCTTTGTAGTAAGCACTTTTGATTTCTTACTACGGAATCCCTCCGACTTTCTTTTCAGAAATGCTGTAAGTTTTTTGTATTCTTGAATATTTATGTCGTTTCTTGTCAATTTAGTACTTTTCAACATTGAGTACATAGACCATAACGTACTTGGTTTGTATTTTTGCGCTTTTTCACTGAAATAAGCTAGCAAAACTGTTTCAGAAAAAGATGCCGCATTTTTTTCACTTTTCCATTGCAAAAAATCGTTATAAGTTTTATTATATTTTTTAATTGATTTCTGTGGTAAAAGGTTATCAATCAGTATTTTTGCTGTTTCCTTCAACTGCGGCGGAGTTGAAAAATCTTCATCATCACTATCACTACTTATCATTTTGATAGTTTTATTTTACTTTCTACGAAAACTGAATCCTCAAACAACACACAAATTGAAAATGGCGCCAATGGCGTCTGCAATTTTTACATGTTCTTTTTTCAAATTGTTTACGCCGCAGGGTCGCACTGCCAGCCCGACCCCATCCAACACACAGCTAGTGGCCAGTGCCATTTTGCGAACTTGGAGATAAAAACTCACTGTAAATACTTTTTGGCTTTTGATATTTAGGTTACCGGCGCATAGTCTTACCCAAAATTAAAAAAAAAAACCACGTAAGAAATGGATTTTCATACACTTTTCTCTCCCGCTCAGATGCGTTTTCTCCCCGCATATTTGTTCGATATGCAATGACGTACTTTCTACCGTAAATTTGATAAAGTATCAAGGTACTTTCCAAGCAGGTGTAGTATAAAAATAATTATAGAAGATGAAATCTTTTGGAATTTACTAGTAATACTAGAGTACTTAGTATTGCCGTTGAAGGTTTAATGAGGTTGCTGAAAGACTATTAGGCAAGATTATTTTAATTAAATTCAATTAAGTACTTCTAATATTTCACTATTAAAATATTAATTAAACTATTTATTCTTATCACATGACTCCATTTTAGCACAAAATGAAGACCTGATACACTGACAACCAGTCATCGTATCCCAGTACTAACTCAGTAGTGGAAGTCAAAGGAAGGGATAGGAATTCGTTGTTTGTGAAATACTAATATTCAGCTGGGTGCAGGTTACACTTGAAGCCAACCCCGACACAGTTGGGAAAAGGCTAGCCACAATGATGACATCATCATCATCGTCGTGACTAGCTTGTCCCAGTGAAAATTATGTTTTTCCTACTCCTTCGCTATTCTCTTCTGATTTATTTCGTTGCGGGCTCCAAGACAGTTAAATCGTTTCTCTGGGACTTCGTCGAGCTCCATTGTCTCGGTGCTTTTCTTGTGGTCGCCACTGTTGATTCTGGCTAACAGGAATTACAGTGGTTTGGGAATATTGTGGCGGGCTTGTCCCATGTTTAGCTTTTTCCCAAGTTTTTAGCACAAAATTGAGTTTGAGTGTGGAGTCCCAACACAAGACATGCCACATCTTTTCTCTTGCCCGTCGTGCCCAACTTATTGCACTTTCAAAGACGAGGCAAACGAAAATGCTGTCCAGGTTGTACGTACTGGTCGGACAAAATTTGAGTTGCCGAATCGAAGAGGAGAAGAAGCACAAAATTAAAATAAGTTTTTTGTTTTAGGCAACAAAAAATAATCTATGTTTTTTGAGAGCCACCATAATTTCAACTTTTGTTGAGATATTTTTAGTCTGTGGTTGGATTACACGCAGAAACAGTACAGGGCTCTACGGGTCCAGTACAACAATGCGTTCAGGGTGCTCTTGAGGCTGCCTCGCTTCTGTAGCGCGTCGGGGATGTTTGCCGAGGCGTGTGTGGATTGTTTTCATACAATCATGGGCAAGCAATAATTTAATGTTAATTTTCAAATTTAATTTAATTTTGTAATGTTGATTTTGTGTTGTTTGTGCCTACTAACATAGTTTATAAGTTTTCAATTGTTACTAACCATTATGGAACAATGTTTTCTGAGAAATAAATAAATTATTATTATTACCTATAATAAAATCACTTTTCAAATAAAACCACTTCCCAGAATGGTTTTCCGACCGCAAATCGGTAAATACACTAGCGAACGGTTAAACACGCCAACTTACTCCACCGATGTCCATTTTAATTCGTCCGGTATCGTGCTATACGTTACACGATATTTGTAATCTGACCGCACTGAATCGCACCGAATCGCACGGCATCGGTCCGTACCGTACCGCAAATGAGTCCATAATGTTCTCCTCTTTTATTACACTTCATTATCTGTCCAGTTATTTTTCCATTAACGATTCCCTTAATGCTACCAATAAATTCAACCTGTCACAATTGTTAAAGGAAACTTTACGAGAGCCATATAAATGATATCAATTTATCAAGTATCCATATTTTATTAACTGCACTAAGATTTTAATATGATCACTTATCGGATGCCATTATTTATAATATCCATTTTGCGTAAGCTGGATGCCAAATTAAATGATGTTTTGGTTCACGGGACATGGCATTTTATTTCCATACTAGGAGAGCTCCGCAATCTTTGTGTGAAATTAATTTAAAAATACTACTAAAGTTTCTGTAAGAATATAATTCAGTCATGATTAAAAAGATACGTGGCGCCATCAATATTCTATTATCCATAGAAATTCATTGTTGTTTTTCCCGGGAATAGTTTTTTTTTTTAAACTTGAAGGTACAATTTTGGACACCTGACTACGTATATTATATGCAAAATATCGAAATAATCAGTTCAGTGGTTTATACGTGAAAGGTAACAAATAAAATGTCTTCAACATTTATAATATTAGTTAGGATTTGTGGTACGCCCTTTTTTAATACTTCCGCTTGCTATATTAAATCTAGGACAAGTGCACCTACTCGTATAAGACTGTTTGTAGCGTAACCTTTAGTCGTAAAAGGAAAAGATCAGTCGTACGAGATCGTGGCATCACGTAGGGACATGACTCACGTCACATGTCAGCAAGCCGCGTCACTCCTGAGGTCACAACACCTAAACACTTGGCAGACTGACAAGTTGCATAACCGACGAACGTTAGCCGCGAAAACAGGAAACACAGACTATTTAAGTAACCATTATAAACCTCAACACAAATACACGAACGGTCTAGGGAAGACGGCGCGTGATTCATTTTGTTTTTTTTTTGTTTCAGGTAAGTTCACTACTGTTCTATTGCTTGCTTCTGAGAATTGGGTAAAAGGTCAAATAGGATGTAAGTACGCCGGAAAACAGGAGGTTTGAAGTAAGTGGGTCAACTGTTGTAGAACACAACTTTTCTAGAATTATTTTCAGGAATACTTCTCTCTTCTTTACTAATACTACCGTGTCGCCCCTGTTTCGCATGGCACATACTATTGGGTCCAAAATTATTATTATCTTCGTTTTTAATTTTGTTAGGCCCATCCTAACAAAATTTCATCAACATCGGCTTGGTGGTTTCAGAGATTAGCGTGTGCAAACATGATTTTTAAATATTAATAAACAGGAAACATTATCCATACTTGAATCTAGTTAGTAAGTGTAGTGTAGTAACATTCTCAAGTTCAGATTTCACAACAAGAAGTTGATAGACAAAGACAAGGCCAATGTCGGAATATCTCCATGGCAACCGAAAAATGTCTTTGAAACTCTGGTTTTGCCACTGAAATTTTATATCCTTAAAACTCAATATTTTTTAAGGATTTCGTCATAAAAAATGTACTGTTTTGAAAAATTCTTTGAAAATTCTTTAATTGAATTTATAGTTCATAAAATATTTACGACCGTGGATTACTGGAGAAGTGAAGTATGGGACGACAAAATAAATTATGAATGGATTGCGTGAATGATGAGATCACGGCTAATAAAGCAAAAAGTAATAATTATGGAAGACGACGTACTGCTTCGACCCCAAAAAAAATAGAATAAGGGCAGAATAATGAGAAACAGACTGTTGTTGGGAAACAATAGGCATTAATAGCAATTACCCGAATTGACACCTACATACACTAATTTACGTAGCAGAAACGATTTTAGAAGATCTAGAGTGGACCTACCGAACTAGACTTTTTTAGACTCGAGACTAAAGTTAACTGTTGCGGCATCGCGCCAGTCAAACCGTAACGTAAATAAGTGGAACAAACATAAACTGAAATCCGAAAGTAAAGTTATTTCAGATTGTTTTTGTTACGTCGATTCTAAAATTCAAAATACATAATGTATTTTTTTATTATTTAAAGATTTTTTTAATATGCATGGATATTTTCAATTATGATTGTTGCAAACAGCGAGGAGCTCGTGGCTTAATAAGAACTGCCACTCGGGTCGATCTTTAGGTTAAGTTGCGCTTGCCTAGATTGATCTGTGGATGGGTGACCGCCCATTACATACCGAGTTTCCTCCGTGCTCGGAAAGCACGTTCAGCTGTTTGGTCCCGGGTGCCATATATAGATCTTTGGCAGTCGTTACGGGTAGTCAGTGACCTGATTAGTCTGACATCCAGTCTTACCAAAGGGTATCGTATTACCTAGTATTAACTGGGTTGTGGAGGTCAGATAGGCAGTCGCTCCATGTAAAATACTGGTACTCATCTGCATCCGGTTAGACTGGAAGCCGACCCCAATATAGTTGGGAAAAGGCTAGGCAGATGATGATTGTTGTAAATAATTTTAATAAAATGCTCTAATTTTGTATTTTTAATACAAAAATCGACATATTATTATTTACTTCATAATATGTTTACCACTCGTGTTAGAGTTTTTCAGTAGTCAATAAAGAACAGTGTGATATACCAACAGATTAATTCACACACACTCACCGCAATTGCATTTTCCAAAAACCGTTTTCAAAAACTGATAGGTATTAATACCAGCAGGGAGAAATACTGGAATATCACAAGTTTACTTTTGCATATGGAATATGATACGTGTGATGCGAACGGGATGCCTCGTCTATTTTTCCGCTGAAAGAGGAATATTTTTTTGGGAAAATGGTCTCGTACGAGTACTTTGAAATATGAAGCAGAGGAATAAAAGTTGTGGGAATATCAAAGTGCTATCATTTCGAGCTACACTATGTCAATTGCATTCATATTAAAGCTTACACTTTTGGCATTCATATGAGCCCGGGTACTATTGAAAAGAGGCCTTACGTTTTCGTATAACATTTTTATGCCTACCTATATATTTCGGTTATATTGCAAGCCGACCCCTACATAGTTGGGAAATAGTAAGTAAGTAAGTAAATCATTTATTTGCGTAAAACATGGTATACATTGATGTTAATATTATTACAGTAGCTCAACATGTTTCGCTAAGATATAACATAGCATGCAAAAATTTATATTTTGACAAAAGGAATCAACATCTCACGTCCATTAAATCTTTTAAACTGTAAAAATTACATTCAATAAGCCACTTGTGTAATTCTATCTTAAATTTTCTCGAGTTCAATATTTTAAAGCGACTTGGTATTTTATTATAAATACGTACAGGCTAGGGCCTAGACTGATAATGAATGATAAACAGATTGATGAACATAACGTAGCATTGTTCGTAAATAGAATTAAATCGCTGCTCTTTTCTTTCAATTTTCCCCCTTTTTTCTTTGGTTATAATGGAGGCGTCAAACACAATAAAATATTAGCAAACATTTCGGAAATAAACTTTAGATCAATATATGCCTGAACTTATCGCAATTCTCGTACCTATTACCCTGCAAAATAATTCGACTACCTATAATCACAAAGTTACAAATTCCACAAAATTAATTAGTACAATCAACAGAATTCCACATAGATCGTCGGGATAAATATTCGTGTCTAATTTCTAGAATTTTGGCGACTATTTCAAGCGAATTAATCTATAAAGTTAGGCTAGTAGGGTGCTAAAGTCTGTTCCAGACGTCTGCGGAGATTTGGACATTGTCTTTGATTTAGAATTATTTGATCTTTGGGCTTGTAAAAGCCGCTTTAAGCGTTACAGCCTTGTACATGAATGAACAATGAAAATGGAGAGCTTCTAGATTAATCTAGGCTTCATTCCGATAGGGGATTGATTCCCTAGCTTGAGTTATCTCGCATAGTTTATGACCCTGGTTTGTCCGAGTAAATATGAAAAGTAAAATGAGTATTTCGTGGCAAAGAGATTATGTCGATATTACAGCATCCATCTCTTCTCGTGTTATAAACTAAGAAGTGGTTTAACAAATTCTATGCAAATGTATTACTTACTGTAATTTTTTTTGCAGATCGCCACTTCTTCTTTCCAGCTAAAACACTAATAAGTGTCGAAGGGTGGGCGACTGCAGGGCACGCCACTATAGTGGCGGTAAGTCCCCTCTTTGAGGAGTGGCTAGAGAGGCGCCACGGCACCCTCACCTTCCGTCTGACGCAGGTCCTCACCGGACACGGTTGTTTCGGGAGGTACCTGCACCGAATCAGGCGGGAGGAAACGCCCGGATGCCACCATTGCGAGGATCGGCCGGAGGACACGGTGGAGCACACAGTGGAGGTGTGCCCCGCTTGGGCGGAGCCCCGCCGTGTTCTCGTAGCGGCGATCGGCGGCGGAGACCTCTCGCGCCCGGCCCTGGTGCAAGCCATGGTCCGGGGCGAGGAGGAATGGGACGCCGTCACCTCCTTCTGCGAAGCAGTGATGCTAGCGAAGGAGGTGGCGGAACGCGAGAGGGAGAGAACCTCTCGTCCCAGCCGCCGCGGGAGGCGATCCGGGCGTCGGGGGTCTCGCGATGACCTCCGGCCACCGTAGACGCGGGCCTGTGGACGGTGAGCTAACTCGCCGTCCGTCCGTCTTACGACGAAAACAGGCCGTGTCGACGGCGCGTTCGTGTTCCACGCGCGCCTCAAAGAGATGTCAGCAACATGGGAGGGGCCCGAAAGGGCCGACGCCCATCGGGGCCGCGGGTTGTCCTCTGGTTATTGCGGCCTCGACATAGAGGGCGAAGAAGGAACATGGGTGGTTTTTAGTCAGTAGAAGTCTGACACTCTTGGGCAGAGCGAAAGGGGTTATTCGATGACTTTTACACCAGCTAAAAAAAAAAAAAAAAAAAAAGAAGGGTGGGCGACTGTCTCTTGTAAATAAGTAAAGTAATTTTTGACATTCGAAAATTACTGATCATCAGCGTTATTTGAATAATTTTGATTTTGCAGTGCTATATCCAACACTTACTATACAGGGTGTTTGGAAGGGAGCTGTACATACGCCTAGGGTAGAAACTAGGGATAGTCTGCTACCTACCCCCGCCCATTATATTGACCTTGGCCTCAAGGTTTTTTTTTAATTTATTATTATTTTTTATTTGACTTTTTTATGATTTTTTGACTAAAACTACCTGTAGCTCAAAATCTATCCATGGGACCGGTCGGCTAATGGTCTTGTTTTAATCGTTAGAGTCTTAGGGTCCTGCAAAAAATTATTTTACACCAGAAAATTGTGGAGAAGAAAAGTTATGGGGCCTGAAGTACCGTAGTAAGGTAAAGAAATAATTTTAAATTAAAAAAAAACCTTGAGGCCAAGGTCAATATAATGGGCGGGGGTAGGTAGCAGACTATCCCTAGTTTCTACCCTAGGCGTATGTACAGCTCCCTTCCAAACACCCTGTATATAACCTGTAACCTGTTCGACCTATGGATATTGAATCGCTCACCCTTTTTGTAGAGCAGTAGTAATGGTACAACTATGACACCATAGTTGTACCATTGCATCGCCGAAAAATATTTTGACCACCGTAAGGATCATTCTTGCTTACAGCGCCAGGGTCCACTAAATATTGGCCCGCACGGTAAATAAATGTAGTCATCGTGTGCACGGGATTTTTTTGTTTAGGCTTTGTTTGGACTATTTAGTAGATGGTTTATGTGAAATTTGCACAAATCGGTCGAGCAATTCTTCATTTATCACACTTTTTGTAACAAATGAATTCAGTAAATGGCAGATCATTTTGTTAATGGGGATTTTGCTGTCTTGGACCCGGTAGGTGGCGCTGCTGTCCGGGCAGTACGTCTGCCAGGTCCGCCAGTATCGTATAGATAGGTAGGGGTCGCCAAGTAACAAATGACAATCCTTTATCAACTTTATCTGAAGTTTTGAAGCCTCTGTCCACATAATATGTGCATATTTTGTAAAATATCACCAAAACCCCACACAAAAACAGTAAAGAGATTAAAGCTTACCCTTTTAATAATTAATTTACTTATAGTAGGCTTACCGCGAAAATTCACCTAAGCGACCTTTTATGTATCTAGGCGGATCATAAAGGCCGGTGACTTACTAACGACAAAAAAAAGACCAACATTTACCTAAGTATAGTACTAAGCGCCATTTGTTTAGCTGAATTAGGTCATTCGGTGTATTATGATATGCCTGCTACTATATTAGCAAAGCATACTACTTATGTCAGTTTTCAGTAACACTAAGGGTCAGAATGTCTAAATATTTTTGCAGTAATGAGATTTCAGCTCGCAGGGTCCTGGATCGATTCCCGGCTCGAATGAAGGATTATTGGGTTGTTTTCATCAGCGAATCTCAGTGGCAGTCACACGGAGCTGGATTTGTGGCCTGTTGATGTCAAAAGGCTCGCCTCCTATTTAAGACCTTAAACATAACTGGCGAAATGTGAGTGTAGCTAGAGGGATAAATAATTCGGGATAATAGTTGGAGGTTTACAGGTGTGATTTTGTGTATGTTATGCAGAATTTTTGCTCGTTTTCGGTACCTAAAACTAAGCCTCACCTAACGAATGCCTAAATGTTTTGGCACCAATGAGATTTCATTTATCGAGGTTGAAGCTAGTGTTAAAAAAACAACTGTGCTTTTTAGGCACTCATTAAGGTCACCTAATGATAATGAAAACGTAAATTAGACTAGCATAAATAGGATCAAACAAAAATCACAGGTATTAAAATAAATTTTCAGCCCAGGGCTGTCGCAAATCTCCCGAAGCACAACAAACCATTAGTCTGCCCTCAGATTTTGCGTCTTCTTTTAAGTGATGACCCTATTAGCATTCCATAGACAATAATTTAATATCTCCATAGTCCTTTGGCAAAACGATTTGCGATGACATCTTTCTTCCTTTTTCAAAGAATTATTCTTGACACTCTCATTTGTTTCTCGTTTATTTTACGTCTTATTTTTTTTTTGTTTTCTTTGTCTATTATAAAGGCGATTAAAATTCGTGATTTGAGAGCAAAATTAATGGTACAAAAAGTGAATTTCACCCTCTTTTAAATAAGGTATACTATGTTTGTTGTATGAGCACATTTTTTAGCTGCCTAATTTCGGAATGTTTATGAAGTAACAGTTTGCATAAGTCATTTGTAGTAAGATGAGAATATGTTCAGCATTCATCATTCATAGTCCATTTCAGGTACTTAGAAGGTCTTTAACCGCATTGAACATTGAGGACAAGTGAGTAAATTACCAAAAGCACATATTTCTATTAACCGAATGATGAAACTGGTTAATAATAATAAATAAATCCTGAACCTGGTTTCAGGATTTATTTACAAACTCATCATTTGCGTAATCTTTTGCCAATGATATTGGCGTCCAGTCTTAACTGAATGTTGCTGGATACTAATATTTAATTTGGAACTACTACTGCTATCGGACCTCCAAAACCCCGTTTTTGGGTAACAACACTGGTTGTTAGACTTTAAGGCTCGACTACGACAAAAAATAATATCATTAAGTTAATAATACCTTCCATGGTCACAACACAAACTAATTATTTATTTAATTACACCAAGTAGGTGACAATACGTAATGTACTGTTGTTGCGTGATAAACTTCCTACGTAGAATTACGAGCACTTGATTGTTTACACTATATCATTTGGTAATGTAGTGTAAATCTGCGAACAATCAAGGTTAGGCAGGTCCTACCTCTTGATTTTCAAGTCATTGAGGAAACTGGGTATGGGTGGTCACCCATCCGCCAACATAGGCAAGCGCGGCTTAAGTAGAATATCGACCCGAGTGGCTGTTATTATTCTGATATGAAATGTTATAACCTCAAAATTGCAATCATAATTTCAAGATAAGCTCTTTGGCAGGTACAAAGTATCTCTTCTCCGTGACGCTGGCACGACAGTTTTATATTTTGTTGTGCCAAAACAAGCACATATTGACGTTCGTGACTTTACATAAACAAACATTGTATGTAACGCTACTGAAATTTCATTTTAATGAAGTTCCACAACACATGCCTAGATATGTAGGGTACAACATTGGATTTTAATATCGGCTGGTCCCGTCCGATAACTTGATTGTTATCGTATGAATAGCTGCGCCGGAAAATGGGTGAGCCGGAATGTTGGAAGCGAAAAACATGCTGGCATCCGACCCCAGCTGATTTAATATCGTGTTCGGTTGAATTCCTATAATGATATCGATAGGCACTCGACAAACATCTGGTAATGATCCCTGAATTGGAAGTTGATTTTGGGTCCACTTATGTTCCACTTTTGGGTATATGTTGGGCAGTGGAAAATTATTAAGACCTACTTTAGTTTACTTGCAGTGCAGTAGACTTTGAATTGGGTTGTTAGTGACTTTTAGTAAGATTTAAGTTGAATAAACTTGTAACCATCCTATATTGATTCCCCTGCTAGGCCCGCTTGGTGGATTAGGTAGGGTTGGTGGATTACAAAAAGGGAATTCTTTACTGGAAATGTATAGCATATGTCACCGTGTTTACCACTAGACCATTGAAAAAAAAATTGGAGGCTTTAAAACTGATTTTAAAGCCTCCATTTTTTTGAAACATATGTTTTTCTTGTCCAACTTAACCTTCACTAATAAAACCTATCACTCTATAAACGTTTTTATCTCCAATGTATTATATATTTTCTTTGACATACAGAAGCTCATGTAAGCATGTTCTAATGCGCATTGATTCGCGCGTCGAGCTAGTACGGTTAGAGCGCTTTGTATCTCGATAAGCGATCGGTAATTACGGTTCAATGCGGATAAGGTTTTAGGAGTATTATTAGAACTATCTTTTTACATAACACGTAATATCGCGCCTGGTTACCCCGAGGGGTTGGGTTCTGGCGGTTTTTTCTTTGTATACCGAGTGAATAAACAAACAATCATTTGAGTCCGTCTAAAGTAATTGGACAACCCTTACCTAATTCGCAGATTTACACATTTACTTAACAATTTGGAAGACATCGTACACGATTTTTACGGCTTTGCACCTAATGCAATTCGCCATCATCAGTTAAAGCAAAAAGTGATGAACCCACCACTATCATCATGGAGCTCATGGTTTAATAATAACTGCCACTCGGGTCGAACTTCAGGTCAAGCCGTGCCTGCCTAGGTCGGTCTGTGGATGGGTGACCGCCCCTTACTACCGAGTTTCCTCCATTTCCTCCTCGGAAAGCACGTTAAGGTAGGGGTCGTTAAGGCAGTCGTTACAGTCAGTACCTGAAAGTCTGACAACCAGTCATAACCAACAGTATTAACTGGGTTGTGGAGGTCAGATAGGCAGTCGCTCCATGTAAAATACTGGTACTCAGCTGCATCTGGTTAGACTGGAAGCCAACTCTAACATAGTTGGGTAAAGGCTAGGCCGATGATGACCATCGTGTTGGTGACGATCGGCCTCACTCTCTTGCCTTCGGTTTTGCCAACAATGATCAAATTTTCAAAACTACAACCTCCCCAGAGAGCAGCGGTGGCCCAGTGGTGGTGGTCCCGACTTACGAACAGTAGGTCGTTGGTTCAAACCCAGGCAGGCACATTACTTTGTGTAATTTATTTCAGCACCGCTGCTCTCAAAACGGCGAAGGAAAACATCGTGAGGAAACCGGCATGTCTTAGAACTAAAAAATTCGAAGAGACATAGCAATCCGCACTGGGCCCGCGTGGTAGATTATAGCCCATTCCCTCTTGAAGAGAGAAGGCCTGTGTCCTAGCAGTGGGAACATTAATAGGCTGTTGATGACTATCTCCATTTCGCATTACGTGGCTAAAATAGGTCATAATACTAATAATAAGCCTTAACAACTGCATTTTTGTAACAACCCTCCTCAACAAATCTTCTATCGTTGAACAATTACGGACATTCCACCAATTAAGCCCAGTCGCCGTACTTTACTGAATAATGTAATTATTGCAACCCAATTACATTGTTGAGCGTTGGATACTTCTCAGTGTTTAATCTTATTCCACGGCTTAGGATTCTGTATTGAAACTGCAAATTATGGAACCTTAGTTTGGTGAGGATCTTATCTATCCATTATGCGAGATTGAGGTTAAGAAGAAGTCTATCCATTCATGGTATCCGTAAATTATGAATGCGAATGTAAAAAGCGACTGAACGGATTTCGATGTCAAGGTTTGCAGGTAGACCTATGACCTAGGTGAAAATCTCAGATTTTTTTCAGATTCATGTGCACATCTACACTAATATTACAAAGAGGAAAGATTTGTATTTTTGTGTGTGATGTTTGTAATAAATAAACTCAAAAACTACAGCACCGATTTCTAAAATTCTCTCACCATTCGAAAGTTACATTCACCCTGAAAAACATAGGCTACTTTTTATCCCTTTATTCCTACGGGAACGGGAACTACGCGGGTGAAACCGTGTGACGTCCGCTAGTTGTAAAATAAAATTGTTATATGTTTCTTCAGTGAAGGAAAACATCGTGAGGAAACCAGCTTCGAAAGAGATACCGCGGCCCCGGACACAAAGGGTTAAGAAGGAACATGGGTTGTTTTTAGTCAGTAGAAGTCTGACACTCTTTTCCACTCCGCCCGGAGTGGGAGGAGCCATTTGAGATTACTCACCCTCCAAAAAAAAAAAAAAAGGAAATATGCTTACCTCAGAGATATTTTGGCATGCAAAGCACAAAACACCGGGTTAGGTTATGTCTTTTCCCGTCGGGGCCGCGGGTTGTTCACTAGTTATCGCGGCCTCGACATAGAGGGCGAAGAAGGAACATGGGTGGTTTTTAGTCAGTAGAAGTCTGACACTCCCTTTCGCTCTGCCCAAGAGCGGGAGGGGTTATTCGATGATTTTCCACCCGCCAAAAAAAAAAAGGTTAAGTCTTTTAGCCTGGTAGTGCGATCCCGTGGTATACGACTATAGCGGGAAAAGTACTCGCAAATACGATGGGAAAAACATCGTTTTTAAAAAAGCAAAACACTGCTCCAAACAAAGAACACCTTGTTATAAAACTTCAGAAGCAAAAATGTCAAAGTGCTAAACATTTTTCTATATGCAACAAGCTTTAAAACTTACGCCACACATACATACGTTGTTGATATTTGCGTATTTAATGCTTTGTCTGAAGCCAGCTTTACTGTATGTTCTAAGCTACAACTCTGTCCTTGTGTAATCTGTTTGAATCCAAGGCTAATAGAAGCTTTTGAAGAACTTAACTGTTTCGGATTTGTCCAATCAACAAATAGTTTTGCAATGATATTTTTAATGATGTCAGTCAATGTTCTGACAACAGATCATTATCGAAGGCTGACAGAAACAAGAACTTTCATCACTGCATCACTGTCTTTCTTTCAGTAGCTCATGGCTAATTTGTAATACCCACTGGTATCAATTTGTCTAGTTTGATCTGTAGATCCATCGAAATGCACGTTAAGCTGTTGATCCCGGCTGTCATTTGCAGATCTACGAGATTGATTACTCGTACAGGTATTCGGTTGGCTAAAAGTCGGACCACCAATCTCAACAAAGAGAATCGTATTACCCAATAGCTAACTCGTTTGTGGAGGTCATATAAGCCCCATGTAAAGTACTGGTATCCAGTTAGACTGGAAGCCTAATAGATAATTACTTCATTCCATTGGTTTATTTAGATAAAATTTAGTCAGATCGATGCATTTTCTTGACACTCTCCGTTGCTTTCCATTCTCTTCAAAACTTAACTGAAGTAGAACAGTCAGCTGCAAAAAGATGTATAATAAAGATTTAAAGAATGTCACTTTACTCCGACTACGGAACCTTAAATTCCCGGTATTTTTCCCATCTCTAGACGAAGCAATGTGCCTTGATTATCTCGGAGTAATTAAATCACTGAGTGGATAATGTGGGTCCAGGAATGCGAAGTAAAAGACGCCCCTTCTTTGGGAAAAGTGTTGAGATTGAATGTTGGAGAATTGGGAGGAACGTGGGATGGAACTGGAGGATAAAATTAGATGTTATTACGCAATTTAGGGTTTCTGAAATCCTTGTACTGAAATAAAGTCTTTGGGATATTTTTAGAGTATCTACGCAAAAAATGTCCGAAGTTCATGCTCAAAATACATGTTTAATAATATTATAAATAAACAGGGTCTTTTCAAGATAAAATTATTCTACCTCTCAAAGATGTAAATGCCTATGAAAGTATATAAATTGCGTGGAAGCGAACTACATATTTCTATAAAGTAAAGTTAAGATAATTTTACTTTCAGGTCGTTTTCACAAATTACCACTTCAATAGAATTCAGTAGTTTTCTCTAAAGACTTATATTTTCTTTTCTAAATGAAGTCCCGAAATGTTTTATGCTCCATATATTTCAGTATACAGGCGCTCCACATATTAACAACAACTATACAGGCACAAAGGGAACGTAATTGTGTCACAATTACTTTTCTTTTATGTACACTACTGAGAGTTTTGTTCATATTTTTTTTTGATTCAGTTGTTATTTGAACAGCCTTTACTAAATAAACGAATTTGGATTGTAAGTGCTAGTAGTTAAAGTTCTGTTTGCATTTGAAACGAAAAGGGGTGATAATATAGTTTTTTTTTAAGCAAAAGATATTTTTGGGTTATAAAATCATGAACTAATTTCGTGGATTTTCCGGCGATATTCGTACTCGTACACCGTGTATTTTAAGGAATTTATAGTTTATTGCTAGGATTTGAGATTTATTAGTGACGATAAAATAAAATAATTGAGTTACGTTACGTAATTCCTGCCTGATTGCCTTGTTTGTCTAGTGGTCGCATGTGCGACTGCGGAGCATGAGATCCTGGGTTCAATTTTGGATTCGGGCTAATTGCTTTCGGGTTTTTCCGACTGGAATTTCTCAGTAGCAGTCACAGTATACGCATTTTCGGCCGGTTAATGGCAATAGCAACATCAAATGGATCAAGGTATGAAATAAAGTCTTTTTTTTTTTGTTTTATTTAATAGGTTCGCTCCCGTTTTATAGGACTTAAACATTACCGGCCTTATTACAAAAGTGGTTAAGCCTGGGTTTAACTTTGACTTGGTTTATCTCGCATACCGTCTCACTTCGATAATATTCAAAAGAAAGTGACGGCATGCGAGATACACCAAGTCTAAGTTAAACATAGGTTTAACCACTTTTTAAATAAGGCCGAAGTGGTTTAATGTGGGTGTACTATTAGGTACACATCTGCCTTTCCCTTTGGAGATTACAAGCGTGATGTAAAGTTTACGTTTGTATGTAATTTAATTCATTTATTGTGTGATTACTGCTGAAACTATGCCAATGTCTTGACCAACCGAATAACCGCAGCACAGCCATTAAATTGATTACAGCAGCCGTCTGTAAGCCAAGACCAACAATAATGTAACCCACATACATTACACAAGATTTACTTTACACTGTGACGTCATATTTCTATTGTCTAACGCGATAATGGACGAAAGCGATGCCAGGCAACGTGGCAAGCTAAGAAATTGCTATACTTTTGTAATGCCATTCTGAATCGGGTGGTGTAAATACCACGGCCTTTGTGGATACCCCGCTGATGTCTCGTAGCTGTCTGAAAGAATAGTTATTAGATATTGTATTTTTTGTCACGGTAATATTGCGAAAAGGGTATTTGGTAAGCTGAATCATCTTCTCATCAACCTAACTTTTTCCTATGTTAGAGTGGTTTCCAGTCTTAACGAATGCAACTGAATACCAGTGGGTAATTTATATGGAGCGACTGCTTTCTGTGAGTCTAAAATGGCTACTTTAGCAGATCATAATATGAATTGCGTTTAAAAGTGTAAAATAGATTTATCATAACAGTAATGCGTCTGTGACCATTTAGGAAAATAGACCATAATAGGAAAATAGTATGAATTGTGTTTAAATTCTAGTAGTAAAATGTTCACAGACGCAGTTACTATGATAAAAAGTGCATTTTACGTTTTTTAACGCAATTCATATTATGATCTGCTAAAGTGGCCATTTAAGACCCCCTGATTTCCACAACCCAGTAAGTGTTAGGTGATACGATACCGCTTGGTAAGATTGGTTGTCAGACTTTCGGGGGACTTACTACCTGGAATGACTATCAATGTTAGCCGGGATCTAACGGCTTAACGTGCTATCCTAAGTAGATTATAAGGATTTAAATAATATTCGGGAAAGCAGTATTATGGGAAATTAATATTCCCTGAATTCGATAGCACTAAGCAAGCAAGTAAGTTTGGTATACTAGATAGTGTTTTCCGTACTTTGATATTAATTGCAAAAGCCAGTCGGACTCCCAGCATATTAAGCATTGGTTATTAGTTGGAACTGCGTAGAGAGTTATCGTAACTTAGTACCTGTTACAATTGAAAAGATCCTTGTACACACTAAAACATTATTACTTAAGGTTTAAAATGTTATGTCAGTTTAAAAAAAAACCAAGTAGGTTCTAAAATTTCAGTACAACAGGGCTGCTACAATTAAGGCTCTACGGCGTAGCAGAGTGCTACGTTGTGCTACGAAAATGTAGTCCACACCTCCATCAACCACTAAATAACCTTAAACACAAACGTAAAAAAAACTCACGCCTTTTTCCATGGGGAAGGCAGAATTCACACCACGCCCTTAAATTACCTAGAAATTAACCATAAATAGAACTTACGATAATTATTTTAAATCCATATAAAAAAATGAAATCCTTACGCTTCTAACACCATACCGACCATTACAGACTCAACAATATTTTATTATTAATTTATTCATTCGCAAAGTTAAGGTCGTAAATACGAAAGTACCTAACTGACTATGACTGGACTGGTAAACAGACTACCCCTTAACGAGAAAAGTTAGAAAAAACTCCTGCTAGATGCTGCATTTGAAATGTGGTGTGCTTTGTTGTAGTGCAACATGTCTTTTGATGCGTTTTGTCTTGAAATAAAGTTCATTATAAAATTAGTTTCTGGTTGCATAACTTGCAAATGGAACTTGACAAACAATTTGTTTAAAAACAAACGTCATTTCCCTTTCTTCAGGGTTTTTCTAAAGGTTAAATCGGTTAAATGGCTTTTGTTAATTCCTAATATCACTTGCTTATCACAAATGTTTAATCTAATTAAACAACAAACAGTCACAAACGTTTTGTATATTTGTTTATTTATAGATACAATAAAAAAATACACTAACTTAAAAATGTGTGCAATAAGTAAGCATAGCTTTATTGCTACTCATAAACAGATCTGGATCCGGTTTCTGAGCAATCAGGGGAGAATATAGAAGAAAACTGTACAGAGAAAATAGTGAAAAAACGGAAGAGACATTTGCCCAACAATGGAACAATATAAACAATATAGGTTTATAAAGAAAGTATCTAAAAAAATATATTATAGTGTGAAACCTAACATTTGAAAGCGCTAATAAATAATTCTTTTGCTAACTGTTACTGCAACATAACTACATACATTTAACGAGAAAACTTACCTAGTTCAGAAAATATCAGGTTCAGTTACACAACATGGTTTTCATCCTTCCTATCTAGGAAGTAACAAGTTCCGTGCGATATCTGCTTAAGTTTTTTTCAGTTCACTTAGTTTCTCATCTTTATTTGTAGGAAAAACTATTTGTAACTCCTGCAGTACCAATGAAAAGGAACGGAGGTCTTCTTATGAATACTGCTTTTATCCAAGTTAGATGAAACATTATCATGTAAAATCTAACAGAACCGTCAACCATAGTTATGTAGATAAATAAGTTACGTGTAAATTTCAGCTTTGTTTGAAAATATTACCATTCGATCGGCCTCCTCATTCATAAGCCCTACCCGAAGTTATTGAGCCTAAAATTTTTCATATATCCACTAAACATCACTTTCTCTTTCTGCCAATAAAACTCTCAAACCAAAAGACAAAACCTCGTAAATACAAAAACAAGAAAAATATACCAAACCACGGAGAAAGAAGGCCATATAAACATCAATGTTGTCCAAAATACGAGCATGCTACCAGGAGTTCATAACGCAATTAGAAGTAAAGGCTGTAAGTTAGCCGGCGGCACGACCACCGCTCTGATTTGAATCCCTAATGGTCAAACGAAAAAATAAAGCCCCTCTGTGAGACGCAGAAACGTGACATACGAGAATTTTCGCCATTATTTTTTTAAAACAAGAGAATTTAAGCTCCACATCATTGGTCCGGTCATGTAATTGGGTTTGTTAGAACTGTTAGAAAGCTCTCAGTTATAATCCGGGGTTGGAATTTTGCCCAGTTCGTGCCTTACCTGGCTTGCCAGTGTTTGCACAATTCAACTACATATTATACAGTAAGCGGTAGGTTGTGAGCATGGTTTTTTGTGGTATTTACTATAATGTTTAATGTGTTCTATTTAGAATATCATAGTGTTGCCTCTAACTATTAAGTGTTTAGACTGAATCGTCTATAGTCGCAGATATTCCTTGTTAAGGCGAGCATATCAGTAAACGTTATAAACATAGCCAGTATAGCTACTAACTGGCCACTCTACCATATTAGGTTTTGTGTGATTAGCAGTGCAACTGTGCAAAGCGAAACAGTGGGTAGCCGCTGTTTGTGTTGAACTTTCTGCGACACTGACGCTCCCATTCATCAGCGTTAGAACAAATACGTTCACTGCCTACGAATTTAGTTGCATATTTGTATCGCCCCAATCAACAAAAAACTGGCCAAACCGTAAACAATGTGCGGGCCTGCAATGGATACCGTAAAAAACCAAGAGTGGCCTCTCACAGGCTCGCAAATCCAACACACACATTTCACCTGTACACTGCAATAGACGGGGCAACTCGAACACCGACGAAAAAACTGAATTTTTCTGCGTTGTGCCATAATTGGATTCGTTTTCAGCACACTTTTTAATTTTATTTGCGTTCACTTTCTCACTTTGATGTCGGCACACGAACCCAGAGCTTTTAGATAAATAACCAATTATCGGATACGTTTTAATCCTCATTGACAGCCGCATGTGATCTGGATTTCAGAGCATATTGTTATGATTTTTTATAATATATTGATGTTTTAATCCTTCCAATAATAGGAAGCACTTTGCAAAGCAATATTAATATGAAATGAAGCTAGAAATCCAGTAATCGTTATTAAAAGCATATTGACATTGACGCTCGGTCCGGAACAATTTCAATTTTGATTAGCAAACGTGTGTGCGAACCTATCAGTGCGCGAGTGAAGGTAAATATGTGAAGATCCGAGTTGGGCGTGATCACATCAGAGTCCTAACAGGCTAAGCGATTACGTCGACAGTCAGGGTGCGGTACCACTAACCCAATTTGTTGAAAACGACCGAGTACACACACGTCGATTCTACGCCCCACCGAGATTTATTGCAAGATCGTAAAATGCAGCTCTCTGTGTAAAAACGTCCAAATTGAATGGAGTAGGTATATCATCCAGCCTTCAAATGTAGGTACTCGTACTACGTTTTATGGACCTCGTATTGTTTTGGACAGTCTTCAGACAATGGCGAATCTTATGGGTGATGTCATAGAAATATAATATGGCCTCCAACGAGCTTTCAGTCGCACTTTCAAATATTTATCTACTTTAAAAGAAAGCTGCCTCATTGGTAAAGTGATCGCACGCGTGACTCAGGGGTGGGTCAGGCAAAGTGTTATTGGGTTTTTCATCAGAAATTTATTCGCAGCAACCACGGGGTCTGGATTTGTGACCGGTTCATGGCAATGCATACTTACTTTACTTACATGGGACGTAAACACGCATTTTTGGGGCTGAAAATAACATTACTGGCGAAATATTGGTGTACTATTTGATACAGTTAGGCATAGCTAGCTTATCGGGAATCATAGGCGTGATGTTATGTTATGTTTAAACATTTAAAGCTTTCGTTTAAGAAACGGAAAAACGTAGCCCAAAAAACGTTAACTATCATATTTTTTTTAATAAAAATCTGCCTTTCTTTTCACAGTTTTTATCTTTTTAATGTCATTAAGTACATCATTAAACTCGCAAAGGAACGAATACTAGTTTTATTGTGCCTTAATTGTTTTGGTTCGTCTTCGGATTGACATGTTGGGAGAGGGCCTTGGCAGTGTGAGGCGAGGCGAAATACGCTATAATATTTTATGAGCCCTATTTTATGATGGCCACGAAAGAGCTCTTTACTCCAACTAATAATATTAATACCTGTTACTTTAATGAATAGTGTTTACTGGAATTCTTCCATTTGTTTTTAAAAGATGAAGCCGAGGTATTTGGTACGTAGTTCTAGTTTTATGAAAGCTTTAATAGCTTGGTTTTAAACCTACTTATTTTGCAAAAGTACCGTTTATTAGCGCTAAGCAGTAATTAATTGGATTTGAAAAGAAGAAATACATTTTTTTCATAAAATAGTAACAATTACAATGGCTGTACGACCGATTACCATGTTAAATGTGTTCACTATTAGTACGAGTAACCAGGTGAATCTAAAATGCATTTAAAACCCACGTCACGAAAGTTTTACGTACAAAAGGCGTATACGGCAATAACAAAACAACAAATCCCCAGTAGTATCATAACTCCAGCTTCCCTAACAGGGAAATAAGACTACACCTTCCCACGTCCATATAAAATGTAAGGTCAGACTGTAAATGAAACTCAACATCTAGATACACGATCGCACTAAAACTCTTTGAGCCGAGCGAGACTTGACTCATGCCTAATTTAAGACTGACCGAGCAACTGCACCTGAGTCGAACTGCATCGTGACGTGAGAGAACAGAAGGCTTACTTATAACCATGAATAAACATTGTTTATTAATAGGTAGTAGATTTATGAGATCAAGGCCAAACGGTACAATCTGGAACTTGTGCTCTCGAGGAACAAAACATTTAGTAATACGACGGCACTAAAGAGCTTCGCGAAAGTTGAAAGCTCAGTTACCTTCGACAAAAGGGTCGGATCGATGTCTCATTTCTGTCTTTTTGTTCAACCAGTATCCATTAAGCCAATGCTAAGCGTGCCTGCCTACACTCCTATGAAGAGTTACTTTTCTGGATGTAACGGTTTGTACTGCTCCTGGTTGTAAATCGTGTTACCAGGCAGTTCTATATCTCCTTTATCTGAGTATTAACTTACTTTCTGTGCCTAATATAATTTTAATGTTAACAGCCATTTGGAGGCCGGGCGCGCCGCCCCCGTCGCCTGGCAGCTACGCGCGAAGCCCGGGCGCTCCGCCCCCGCCGCCCCCGCCCCCGGTGTGGACGCCGGGCAGCGCGGGCGCTTCGCCCCAGACGCCGCGCAAGTCCTTCAGGCCAGTCCACTTCGAGGAGACGCCACCCAGCCGCCGTAAATTCCCGGTATGATTTTGTGTGTTTACAACCTTGTTATGAAGCGCGTAAGTCGCAAATTGGACTAACTACGGTAATGAGAGATATTTAATGATTACTAAAGCCGTCACTAAGTAAAGATTTGACATACTTTTGTACGACAAAACTGTCAAATCCTTTACTGAGTGGACTAAGTAATCATTAAAGCTCTCTGAGTGCGGCAATAAGAGCGAAACCAATGTCAACACTGTAACTAAGTTCAAGAGCCTTTTTTGTCATGTCGTGACTGCTGACTGCTTCATATCGGGGGGGCGGACTGCTGAGCATGAAGTCCTGTGTTCGGTTCCTGGGTTGGGCAAAGTGTTATTGAGTTATTCCATCAGGAATTACTCAATAACACCAATCTAGTCTATATTCAATGTCTATAAAAATATATAATAAATTACCAGAAAACATAAAGCAACAAAAGAAAACCAATACATTTGTAAATAAGTTAAAGCAATACTTAGTTTAAAAAAGTTATTATACAATACACGAATATTTAACGGATAAACCCAATAATAATACATAATTAAAGTACCTACATAACTAATATAAAAAAAAAGTTCCATACCAAGGACGTAAACAAATTTAAAAATATAACTAAATAAACAATAAAAGAATACATAGATTGCATAAAAATATTAATAGAATAAGTATATGAATAGAGATATATAGATTAATAGAATATAATTATAAAATAGATATTTAAGCCAACTTAATAATAAAAGAAACGCTCTTCCGCTCTGTACTTGTACAAACATTTGCTGTGCCCGACAGGGTCCATAATAGGGGATCGGACTGAGTCAAAAAACAATGATTCTAATTAGTCCGTCAGTTAGGTTATCGAAAAATATTGGATACGTTTTTTTTTGTTTTATCAAATTAATCAAAATTGACGAAGATAAGATGTGGTTGTGACGTCATTTGAATGTAAAAAATGTACTATCATATGACGTTTTCGAAGAGTTCACGAGTTTTCGAAGCACTGTATTGACTTCATTATTTGTTTATGTGAAAAAATCTATCTGACGGACTAATTAGTTTTTTTTTGTCCGATCCCCTAATTTTCTTAACACCTGTTAATGTACATTATGGATTGCAATAAACAATTTGAATTTGAATTTGGATTCTCAGTAGCCATGGGGTCTAGATTTGTGCGTGGTTGATGACAATAGGCTAGCCCCCTTTTACATGGGACGTCAACAAAACTGGGGAAATGTGGGTGTTCTATTAGGTACACCTCTGCCTAACTTTTCGGGGAAAACAGGCGTAATGTTATGGTATTTTCATATCCCCTGGGAGTTCTTCCAGCTCTGTGTAGGCTCTCTCTAGCTGACGACAAACAACTGACATCCCATTAGCCGACAAAATTACTTAGAAACATTTGTAGTCATCAAACCTCTTTGAAGAGAATCTGTAATATATTGTGCCTTAATTTAATTCGTTGACAGCTAACAACTAAACGTCTAATATATCCTCAGGTACTCTATCTCTCGGGAGTCGTTACTGTAATCGTTTCGCTGTGGATGTCACCGCTTAATATATGTATCTCAGACTTAACCTTCAAACACTGCTGGAGATACGCCTGTGTTTGGAGCTCGTAAAATATATTTAGGACCTATTAACTACGCAATTCCTTTCCATAGATACAACTAGGCTTCTTTAATTTAATATTAAATAATTTTCCCCAGATGATTCAGACTTGGCAAAGTCTGAATCATCTGGGGAAATCAATGTTGTTCTCAAGCTTAATTGAATTAGAAAAAGCAAATAATATTCAGATATTCCATCCAAAAATCTAAAATGAAAGCCAATATTTGATGGAAGCCGTCGATATTATTTGGTTATACTATTTTCTAAGAATTCCGACACAGAGTAAATACCTCCTCTCTCATATATTTACTAAAGGCTTTTCTCAAACTATAAATCTTTGAATAAAATCCCGACGCGTCTCTGAATGTAGTACATTTCATAAGCTTCCTTTTCTGTAAATGGGTGCTTATTTAATCTTCGTAGCTGTTTATGGACTTTAAACCGAAAATGACTTAACTGTCATCATGACCTTATTGTATTTAGGAGATAAATGAAAGTCTCATAAAATATTCTTAAGACAGCTTTTTTTTGGGGGTTGGAAATCAACAAATAAACCCTCCCGCCTTGGGCAGAGCGGAAGGGAGTGTCAGACTTCGACTGACTAAAAACCACCCATGTTCCGTCTTAGCCCTCTGGGCGAACGCGCAGTCGACAAGGCTAGTCGTCGTCATAAGACGAACGAACGGCGAGCTCGCCCATGACTCACCGTCCACAAGCCCGCATCTACGGTGGCGGGTAGCCATCACATGGCACCCGACGCCCGGAGCGTCTTCCGCGGCGGCTGGGACGAGAGGTCCTCTCCCTCTCACGTTTTAATACACCTAAGATAACGTACCGTAAAAGTTTAAAGTAAAAAACGCAGCAGCAAAGCAGTCTTTAATGCCCTAGAAGAATTAGTAGTACTTCAACATCATCTGCCTAGCCTGTTCCCAACTATGTTGAGGTCGGCTTCCAGTCTTACCGAGTGCAGCTGAGTACCAGTATTTTACATGGAGCGACTAGTAGTAGTACTTTTATCGAAACATAAAACACATGATGTTATAGGAACCTACAATAATTTATATTTTTGAAGTACTTACAGCAGAAAATTACTTGGGTTATTATACAGATTTTAATGTAACAAGGACATAAAAATACACAAGTCTTTAAAACTCCTTTATTCATATTTCTTACTGGTAATTATTAACAAGTTTCATTAGAAAATGGCCTATATTTCCTGCCATTTCATTACAGAATCGTAAAATCTTAGAATTTCTTTAAGCACTTTTAACCACTGAGTAGAAAGTTGAATAATTGAATTCGAGTAAACAGAACCAACATTTTTATTTTACAAGTTTAATTATTTTTTGCCACTTCTCAAAAAGAAAGTAACATCAAAGCTACAAAACTTTGGGACCATTTTTTCTTGTGGATATATTGAATGCCAACGAGTGGTTGGTCTCTTGTACATATTATATTAAGTTACAGATCTCCTTTTAGTTATGTAAAGGTTTTTGATAGGAACTTCTACGTCAGCCAATAATCTGAAAAATATGAGATTATATTTGAAAGACTAACTGCCGCACTCAGAGAGCTTTAATGATTACTTAGGCCATCACTTAGTAAAGGTTTTGACAGTTTTGTCGTACAAAAGTATGTCAAACCATTACTAAGTGACGGCTTAAGTAATCATTAAATATCTCTGAGTACCGCAGTAAATGTCAAATAAAATTGAATAAGCCTTTACCGAGGAGTGAGCCAGAGCTGGTTAGGGAAATAAATGTGAGTTGTAACTCAGAGGCTTTGGCAATGACATTGACATCATTTTAGCTAGGTTGGTTCCATAGCGTTTGACAATTGAACCGAAACCACTTATAAACGCTCGCTTTCGATAGCCAACTAACCACGACACTACAAACGGTAGCGAGAGATTCTTACAATAGTAACCTTGTCCCTCCAGCCACTCATACAAAATGGGTGTAAAAGACCCTTAACGATCCCGAAAGGCACTTGTTTTAGCTGTCATTACCGTAATGTTTTTGTTGTAGAAACCGGGAACCTTTTAGTAACGGAGATATTGGAGGTCAAAGTCACAACATATTTCAACAAGCTTTTTTATACATTTTTAATTTTACTTTAAATACTTTCATGTTCATGATCCCTCTGCTATTTATTGCATCCATGAGCACTATGCTTTGAGTGCGTTACAAAAAATATACCTACATATAATAGCTTTTATTTAATTTGATGTTCAGATTGCTTGCTTGACGGGTTCGTGAAGTATCTATTTACACTTTGTATAATTATGTGTATGTATAAGTGTATCTTAAACTACACAAACTTGTAGCTTTGATAGACATTGACACTTCATAGGCATACGCAGAATCTAATACGGTTTCTGCGGCGATCCTTACATTCTCCTTTGGCTTCTAAATTGCTTTCGTCATAGCAAGTCGTCATCATACTTCTTAAGCCCTAAGCCCAATTTATGTGTATTTGGCACAGCATTACTTATTCTTCTCTAAAACTCCTCTATTATCTTACAGCCAGTCACCTCAATTCTCACATATAGTTACTGTTCTTCAACAGAATTCAGAACAGAACGGTTGCACCAGTGGATCAGAGAGCGAGGGTCGATTGAGGACGTCGCACAGCGCGCCGGTTACTGGTCTGAGTACCCTGGGCAGCGCCAACCTTAGCAGCCGCTTGCCCAAGGCACAGAATCCCACCGTTACTTTACTGCAGAAGGCACGAGGTAAGGAAGTTTTTCGTCTTGTAATATACTTGAAAACAGAGTGAGAGATCACTGATACTGGTGATAATAACTGATAGACAAAAAGGCTTTACTGCACTCGCCGAAACTGTACCTTTAAGAACACAACAACTGTCTCACTATTACTAGGTAACCCGCAGCAGCATGACTGATTTCCTTATCACTATGGTAGTAACGGCTATGTCACTGCCTATGTAACCGACTTATGCAGTGACATAGCCGTTTCTAAGAGTGACCCAAAAGCCAGTCGTGATGGTACCCTAAGTACTCCCTTGTAAGAGATGAATCGAACATGGAGCTACTAATTTACGATTCATAGAATCCAATGGAATAGTTTAATCTTTACTTTAAAAAAAATGTGATATTAGTCTGTCTGTTAGGTTATCGAAAAATATTGGATACGTATTTTTTGTCTTTTCAAATCAATAAAACATCACAAAGATAAAACGCGTCAAAGATTTAAGTGGGGGTTGGTGACGTCTCTGACCGCTAAAAAAATGTCATACTAATGTCTTATAATATGACTTTTCAAAGCACTCACATCGTGTTGCATTGTTTGTTTACGTGAAAAAAGAACAAATACGTATCCAATATTTTTTGGTAATCTATATGACGGACTAATTAGATTTTTTTTGGACTACCATATTAGTACATTTTTACACGACTGCCCCAAAAAAGAGTGTTATGTTTTTAGCGTTCATGTATGTACTTATGTATGTTTTTATTGATAGTCAACGTAAAGAAGGAAATTCCTATAAATACTTAATAAATAGCTTAGATTTTCATCTATCTTTCCTCTCACGAAACTAAGATTATTTCTATGAAAAATAAACTAAACTAATCCCATTGAGATACTTGTACCCAAAACTTTTATAAAAGTTTGCATAATAACATATTATTTATTTTTATTATGATCGTCAGGACCCAGATAAAGTTCTTAAACGCTTAGCTTAACAGGCCCTTAACTCCCAAACAGCTCCGAAAATACTTTTGACTATACATTTGTAAAGAAATTTCAGTTGTCAGATATGATAAGAATTAATTGATAGGAAGAGTACTTTGACGTCTATCTGTCCCATTGTCGTCGTTGTAAATATTACTAGTGAACGTAACGCAGTATCACCCGCGTAGTTCCCTGTTCCTGTGAGAATAAAGGGATAAAAATTTGCCTATGTTACTCAGGGTGAATGTAGGTTTCTAACGGTTAAAGAATTTTTGTAATAGGCGCAGTAGTTTTTGAGTTTATTCATTACAAATATACACACAAATACAAATCTTTCCTCTTTAAAATATAAGTGCAGATGTTATTAGTTCTCAATGTAGTCTTTTTTGGTAAAAAGTATTATTGATCGAATATGATGAAGGTTTTTGTTGATATCTCATTTTCCTACCGTTTTCCGAATTTATTTGGGGTCTGCACGACATGTCTTCTTCTTCCATACTTGTCTATTTCTCGTCATGTCAGCAGTCACTTCCTTTCTAGCCATATCACCTTCACACAGTCCATCCATCGTTTCTTTAGTCTTCCGTTACTCTTATAGCCATGCATTCGTACTGAAAACATACCCCACGATATTTTCGTCTTGTGGTAGTTTTATAATAATGTATTAATTAATTCACAATTTATAGGTACCTACAAAACAATAATAAATATTCGATGTTGATGCTCGTTTTACCTGAATACTGTTTATCGCTGAGCTGTCCTTTGAAAGTCCAGTAGCACGTAACAGGCGTTAAACCAAGAACTTTAAGCAACTTACAAGCTCTTTGTCATTAGAATAGCTAATGCTAGCAAGTAGTACATTCCCATAGGCGGAGCGGAAGGGAGTGTCAGACTTCTACTGACAAAAAACCACTCATGTTCCTTGATTCCTTCTTAGCCCATTGTGTTCCGTGCCGAGGTATCTTTCGAACAACCCGTAGCCACGGCATTCCCGACTTCCCTGGGAAAACATAAGAACCTTCGTACGTCATGTTGAAATGTAATTGACTCGCAAAAACAAGTTCCATATTATCCAAATTACATAGCAATACTTCTACAACTATTTGGAATTTGAATTTCGAACGGCCTTTAGCGTTGTGTTAATGAATCGCCAAGGACCCTATGTCGGCTTTCCCAAAATTATATTGCTCGTTTTATACCCCAAAACTTCGCAATTTATACTTACTAGAGGTACTGATGTAACTGTCTTAAGACTATAATTAATCCAGCTTAAGCTTAAGAAAATTTTAGTTAAGTTGAATGAAGGCAAAATGTTTGAATGGCATAATACGGTATTTGGAAATGGAAGTACTGAATTTGTTGCTTGACGTTTTAACCGACTTACAAAAAGAAGAAGGTTTTATATTGTTGTAGTGGTGTTTTTTGATAATGTGGTATCGAAGTACTAAGTGCGATTGCTGAAAATGGGGGGTGGGGGGAGGGTTCGATACCCGGCTTGTTGTTGCGCTTTTCCATCAGGATTTTCACAGTTTCAGCCACTTTGCTTAGATTTGTGCCCGGTTAATGGCAATAGACTTACCTCCTATGACATTAGACGCATGATGAAGATGCAAGTTTGAGGATACTCCTTTTTTTGGGTGTGATAAATCATCAAATAACCCCTCCCGCTCTTGGGCATAACTAAAGGGAGTGTCAGACATCTACTGACTAAAAACCACCCAAGTTCCTTCTTAGCCTTTGTGCCGAGGCCGCGGTATCTCTTTCGAACAACCCGCAGCCCCGACGGGAAGGGGATACTCCTCTAGCAAGCTTAACTAACCTAACCTTGCGGGGATTACGGCCGTGATTTTATGTTAAAATTTAATTCAGTTTACCTGTCCCGGTAGATCCCCATGTAAGGCAAATATGCCCGCGGTAAGTGCTTATAATTTTCTTACCCGACAGAGTTTTGTGTTGGTTCATCTTCTTAGCTTGTCGAAGACAGTATTTAAGCTGAGTCAGCCCAAAATTTTGCGATGATTTTGGCATTTTCTATTCCGTTCATCAGCTCTTGTGATGTGCAAGTAACAGGACAGGCAGAACACGATATCAAGTGTCCCATCGTTTGTAGGGAAACACCACATTTACACTCCTGGGCAGAGCCATCTATCGATCCCCGCACGGAACAAATATTTGTATGGCCTACAGATAGTTGTTTCGGATCTGAGTGTTTGTGTATATGATTTTAAATGTCTGTGAATGCACCCACGATACAGGAGAAATTCCTAGAGTGGGGGGGCAACATTATTATTACAATAAAAAAAAATAGATATCAAGTGTTTGAATTCTCATCCACTACTATCGTAACAGCACTAATTGGTCCGTCTGTTAGATTATCAAAAAATATTGGATTCGTGATTTTTGTTTTATCAAATTATTAAAAATTGACGAAAACAAAACGCGTCAAAGATCTTGAGCCCCCGGGCTTTTGACGTCACTTTGTGGGTAAAAAAGTAATAACCTTGTGATGTCACACGACTTGACACGACTTTTCGAAGCACTGTATCGTCTTCATCTTTTGTTTATGTGAAAAAAGAAAAAATACGTTTCCATTATTTTTTGGAAATTTATCTTACCTTAGCAATGAGATGCTTGTGTTAGACAGGTGACTCCGCACTTCCTCTTAACACTAAATAAACAATATTATATACATACTGGGTGTAAATAAACCCTTCACACATACGTCAACCAAGCATTCTGTACATCAAACTAAGTACCCCTACGCAAAAATTTTAGCTGGGAAACGACTTTTTTTTTGGGTCAAAAATCACATTTTACGATAAAACTCAATGTAGCACTCTTAAAACATTGTGCTATTGGATGCTTTGAATAGTAAACGGGTCATGGAGGTAATTTAAGTAAAGTTATAACATGAAAAACTAGTGTTTACAGAAACAGCTGTGTGAAATTTGGAAATTTGACCCCCAATATCTCCGTAACTAGCGGGTTCCCAGGAATGGTCTAGAACTAAAAACTGATCGCAGTGGTAGGGAGAATAAGCGCCCTTCTTTTGCGTTAAGGGTACTTTTACACCCTTTATATATTTATACATAAAAAAATATTAAAGAAATGTAAAAGTACAAAAAGTAGCGCACTTGTGTGATGCATGCGAGTGGGTTTTTGAGTGTGGGTGTGCGCATGTGTGTGTTTGTGTGTGTGTGCAAAAGTGTGGGTGTGCTTTGTGTATATGAGTTAATTTGGGTAATATAGGGTTCTAATGGGTACACCTCTGCAACAACCCTTCGGTGATTACAGGCGTAATGTTGTTAAATGTTATGTTAATAGGTCAACTTTTCCCATTTTAATAGTTACAAAATACTAACAAGTGCCATTTCATGAAAGTTCCTCAAGAGTTTTCAAAACTTCTTTTCAAGAAACACGTATTAAAAAGTCTGAAGTTTTCGTAACCCAGTGACCTACTGATCTGTTTCTCACACAATTTTGATCATCCGAAAATTCCAAGTACTTACTTTTAATGAAACTTTAGCTTTCTTATGTCAGAAACATTTACAAAGTTTTCGAGGGCTTTACGTCGTGTTATTTGTACTTTGAGTGTTATTTTTAGGTTAAGAAGGCATTATTTTGTTTTTGTTTTAATCATTTACCTAGTAATTTTACTCAGAGTAGCTTTTTATTTTCCTGTTTTTGTGCCTACAAGCGACGATTACAATAATTGTCCACGACAAAGCTCGGTTTTCTCGAAATTATTCACTAGATAAAACTAATTAAATTCCCTCACTGTATAATTGAACTCAAACGCTGTCATAATTTCTTCAAACATTTGGATATAAACACAAATATATTCAAATTGCAATAGCACTCCCTTCGCGGCAGTATACTTTACGAGATAGAACGTGGTACTCGGAGGGACTCCCGGATAACTGGATCAAGTACCATAGAGTTTATAATTTATTCCGAGAGCGGGCGGCGGGAACCGGGGCTAATTGCTGCGAAACTTTCATTAAATAGCTTACGCATAGACAGCACGACGAATTTTTGTGGTGAAAAAGTCATAATTTTGTCTTTTGCATCAAAAACAGGCTTACAATATGTCCCGTTTACTGCTTTTTACTGATGACGATAAATATTTGTATACGATTTTTACAGCCCTTAAATATAATACAGTGCAATCCAACATTTTTTTTTTCAACAGCTTGGCAAATGCCTCCCCTTACTCCATCCAGACATCATCATCTTGTGCGATATTTGGTCATGTTGTCTACTATAAGTCATATAGAATACTTTTGTACTCTATCCAAGCATAATTTTCAATACCGAAAAGTCTCAATTTTATTATGATTCGAGTCTATAGGAAATTCAGGATAGGGAAGTATATAATGGACAGCAATACATTGATAATGAACAATAACTATTAGGGTAAAAATTATTAACTCATTTTTTTAACGAAAAATACGAGTAATAAGTACTTACGTATGAAAAGAAATATTTCAACAATACACTGATTATTTTGATTTGATAATCGAACAAAACCATGTATACAATCTTTTGTAATAATTGTATACTCGAACTGTTATCAAATTGACATCGGAAATCGATAGTGTTTGATGCGTTGTTGAAGGACAGTGCTTAATGGATTGTGTAGTCAACGCATTTGGATTTAAAAACCGATTTTTTGATGCGAATTACTTTAAATTTTAAAAAGGAGAAACTAGGAAATGAGATAGACATGGTACTATAATAGAGGTCTCAGCCTCTTATTGCTTTTTGCGAAACATTAAGAATAGGAATAACTATTTCTTGGGTAAAATAATTTGATAAGTGTAGGTATTCTGGCTTCTGACATGCACTAAAGACTTTCCATGTCATAAAAAAATGGGACACAATTTTATAAAAGATCGTTCATTTTCTGTTGAAAATAAAACCTAACTAACAAAACACATGCCGCTGTGTTTACTGTCACAACCACAAGTATGTTCACTCGAAGCAACTTTCAGAAGTGGTACTGTGTTGATTAACTTAAATTACTTTCATTTTGCGAGCCATAGTAACGAAATACGTCTTTTCTCAAAGTAGATACCCGTTATTTCCAAAGATAATAATAGCCTTTACATTTTGCTGAGTGGGTAATGACTGGTCAGAAAAAAAACTTAGATATTAAAAATAAATTAGGCCTTTCAAAATAACACGTCAACTTTGATTAGCAAGAACCAACCAAAGAAACTACCACGAAACCTTCAAACTTAAACATAATGTTCCCTCCGCAAGTCAGATAAATCCGCGGTGTCATATCAGATACCTGTCTCACCCATCCAAAAGATGACACATCCTTATTTATACGAAGCCAATGTATAAATTCGAAAAAGATATGTCATCTATAACGTTGATGACGAGGGTCGGGCCGTGTCATAAACTTTGTACACGTGGGGATGACATAGCGAAGCCTGCAACTGTTACAGTTAAGGAAAATAGTGCTGATTATTTTGTTGGTCGATAATTGGGTTTTGGAAAAGATATCGGGGTGTATGGGAAAGTTTTTGTGAACGGGTTGACACGTGGTAAGTAGTAAGTTTTTAAAAAGAGCTTTAGTTTAGTATTCAGTTCAAAATGCATAAGTTTGTTAAGGATATAAGCAGTCGTTAAGTTAACCAATTAACTATTGTTGTCTATAGCACAGCTAATGTTGCATGTGCTACAAACATTCAGACGCGTAGACCCTCTACGCCGCCGCGCCGCTACGAAATATAGACTTCGCTCGAAACAGTTCGTATGATAATTCATGAGTATGATGGGAATGATGGTGACGATGTAAGTAGAAGTTCTGAACGTTGCCTAAATAACAAATTTTACGCTGAGATCTAATGTATAAAATCCAACAGATTTTCTAGCTTTTCATTTTTCATCTTGTGGTTAGTGCCTGGGGGTCTAAAATGGCCACTTAAGCAGATTATAATATGAATTGGGAAAAATCGTAAAATGGTCACAGACACAGTTACTATTATGAAGTCCATTTTACGAATTTTTCGCAATGCATCGATCTTTTATACCACCCACGGGCACCCAGTTGGCTTTACATGCCATCGAGAATTATTTATCAGGATGCTGGTTTTCTCACGACTGTTTCCTTCGCTGAAGCGAATGATAATCATACAATAGATACGTACAGGAATCCAAATAATCAGACCTGCATGTCTTGGATTCGTACTTGAGACTTACGAGTATGACTTGGAAAGCCAAAGCCTAGTTGTCCCACTAGGCTATCACTAGTAAATAATACTATTATTTTTAGCTTTATGCTGAGCATGATAGTATCATAATACTAATGGTATTTTTTTCTTTAATTTTCAGAAGGTCAACTTCCCCGTGGCTCCAACTATTTCCAACAAGAGCGCGACGCAGCGCGACTGCCGCGCGACCGACCATCCCCACCTAGAGGCGATCCAGGTAAGCAATGATCTAGTTTTTAATGTCAGTCATATATTGGTAAAATACAATAACAAGGAGGCTTCCAGGTGCTTTAGCATTAGCGTTCATGCTGCTTGTTGCCATTTTCATAGAGTTACACAGTAAGTCTTGTGCCCCGCCCTTGTACTTACGATTCAGTTTTAGATAGAATTTTAGTCAGAGTTATAGTAAGATTTTTTGAGGTAATTATAGAGAGAATAACAGAGAGCGTTGCCGCTGCGGTTTACAGAAGCGGGATCAAATTCTCAATTGTACCTTTACCTGCCCAGAAGAGCGCAAATATGCAGCAATATCATTTATCACTGTTGTAGTGTTGCTACTATTATTATTCTTAAAGAAAACTCAGTGATCAAAACCTAATTTTAGCATTTACAGCTTCTAAAATAACATTAGTAGAGTCATTGTGCAAAAATAGAACACAGGCAACAAGAAACATTTGATTAAGCCCTGACGGCCCTCAGCCTGCTATAAAATGTTAAGAAGATCTCGAAATAAAAACTGTTTTCACAGTATTAGTATTATTCACTGCGGGTTGTTGTAAGACATACCGCGGCCTCGACATATAGGGCTAAAAAGGAACATGGGTGGTTTTTAGTCAGTAGAAGTCTGACACTCCCTTGCGCTCTGCCCAAGAGCGGAAGGGGTTTTTTGATGATTTTCCACACTAAAAAAAAAAAGTCGATAACGTCCGGCCATCTCCTGCGAAATATACCGCATCTCCTTCTGGTTGTGTCAGGACTCCACAAAATGAATGAATGAGTTAAAAGCCAAAGCTCGCCGGGCTTTTTGAGCCAAAGCTCGTCGGGCTTTTGAGCAACGTCAGTAATTCAATTTTTTTCTTTTGTCATTTCAGTTCATGCGCTTCGAAAAGAATACGCCAGCGAAGGAGAGGCCGAGAGAAGCGATTTAGAACGCGGAGGTGTCCGGAAGATGGCGGATGCCCACAGGAAAGTTGAAGGAATAGGACCCATCACCAAAGACGGAATGCCTGTCGCACTCAGATCTGTAAGTTTATTTCGTTTTGTTCTTAGTTTAGTAACACCTGAACAAGTTTAAAGAACGTCATACTTATTAGTTACTTTATGGCAAATCTGAATTGTACAGTGCAAGTAAAATGATTGCATGATTCTTGCGCCAACATTGTAAATGAATGTCACAGTTCAGAAGAGTTATTCGTGCCTGTTGAACGGTTAGACATCTGTGGGGAAATTGCTGAACCTCTTCTGTGGGTTTATAGATACAAGTGATTACAACCTGTCTCGTTAATAGATTTTCAGCTAAACTCTTAAGCATTAGGTACGTTCAAAGTCGATTACAACGATAGGGAATTTTCCTGACAAGAGTAAAAATGTATGTTTAGTCCGTCAGTTAGATTATCCAAAAATATTGGACACATAATTATTTTTTCTTTTTTCACGTAAACAAAAAATTAAGACGAGTGACGACAGTGCTTCGAAAACTCGTGTGACGTCACAGTTAAGTACATTTTTACCGGCGAGTCATAGCCCCCCCACCCCGCTGCTCATAATCTTTGACGCGTTCGGATTAAACAGATTTTTTTTTTTTGTTAATATACGAATTAGATTAAATAAGTCCCTCAGTTGTTTGGCACAAATTAACATACACAAAACAATGACTGCATTAAAAACCATTACCAACACAAACACGTGACAGCTATTCAGCAAAGCTAAATGAAGGCAGACAGGTTATAATAATATTATTGTAGTCACCTCTTGTTATCGAATACTGAAAATCTGTGCTCCCCATTAATTCTCATCAAGGGCCTAACCTATATATTCTAGATTGCACTGAAGATGTTTACAACTTACTTGTCTTTTAAAAGAAATCCCTTTAGTGTATGTTGTGTGTTGTTAGAAAATAAAAATGTTCGACCATCGAAATTTTTGCTATGACAACATTTTAAATACTTTTTAACTTTTATTACAGGAAGTCAAAGACCCCTCGAGGTGGTACAAAAAGATGTACGACACCATACACAAAAACAAATACGATGGTAAGCATACAAATATCTGCGTTTAATATTTTACATAACATCACACCTGTAATCTCCGAAGTGCTAGGCAAAGGTGTACCTGATAGTACGGCCACATTTTACCAGTTATGTTAAAGCTACAAGTAATAGGGGGCTAGTCTATTGCCATTAACTGGGCACAAATCCAGACTCCGTGGCGGCGAAATTCCTGATGGAAAAACACAGACACACTTTGCTCGACCTGGCAATCGCACACAGGACCTCGGGCTCAGTAGTCGCGTTTGCGATTACTAGACCAACAGGGCAGTCTGTTTGTATTTAATTTTATCTTTTATTTTATTAGCTACCCATTTTTTACAAGATCCCCATGTTGTTAATTTTCTTTTTCAGACGATTATGTGACTATTCGGTACAAAAGTCGTCGAGGTGATTATTCGTATTTTTTTTCCAAATTATTTTTTGTTCCATCGGTGGCTGATACATCGCATATTTTGTGCCGTTTAAAAACGCTTTATTTCATAACATTTGATCGCCATTTTGTAAATACGTCATTGCTTTCTAGAGACATAGGTATTGCAAATTGTGTCGTTCCAAATTGTATGTACATATTTATAAGCATTAACTAATAAAATCGATAATATAATATTAGATCAACATTGCAACGATTCGTAATACAAAATTATAAAAAATTCTAACATGTCATAATAAAACTATAACAACAGCTTTACAGCTTAGCAACTGAAAGATGATTTCTAACAAATTTTAATAATAACATTTTTTATTAAGTCATCGAATGGTTTTAATTTTATTTTATTAATCGTCATAATTTTAAATTAACGCCTGCTCAAAATCGGCACTCGCCCTTAACTACTATTTGTTGCCATAAAAATACTGGCAGGCTCTTTAAAAAAATGCATTAAAACACCATTTTAACAAGGGAGATGCAAAGAGAAAATTTAAAGTGAAAGTCAAAAAATAAAAAGTGCCACATCAAGTAGGTGTTTTATGATGAGCAAGCGCAAACATTACCGTTATTAACTGACACATTAACATTTTTCTACAGGACAACCTCCGGAAAGGGTGCTCAGCAACAAATCCCAATACGCGTACTTTGACCCCCGCTCCGGATACCTGAGCGAGCCCGAGGGAGGTCTAAGTAGACTGGGCACCAGCACTTGGAGCGATGCTTATGACAGCGACGTTACCACTGGTCCTAGGAGACGAACAGCTTCGGTACAGGAAGATAGAAGGTTCTGTGAAGTTAATTCACAGTATGTACCTAATACTAATAAGTAAGTTCATTTCAGCTTCGAATATCTTTGATTACAAAATATTGACAAAACATCATTTAAACTTGTCTGCACCTCAATGCCCGGGATACACAAGGCCAATTTTTAAGCCAGGATAGCAAGCTAGTGTCAGTTAGCTAGTACTTCTGGTTTCGTGTAGACAAAACTAGCTTCATTTCTGGCACGTTCCAAGCGAGGGCAGTAAGACAGGACAGTTTAGTAGAGAACTAGCTTGCTTTCCTGGCTTGCAAAACTGGCCTTGTGTATCCCGGGCATAATTACATAATAAAGTTAATAAGAAATCTGCGGGCAGACAATTATTTGAATCAAATAAAGTGTTTGGAAAATTGGTCTGTTGCATTGAATTGTATTACATAAATCACGCTTTTATTAATTAGGGGAAGCAGGAAACGCAGAACTTAATGTAATTCCTGTTCAATAAAGCAGAACAGTGAACAGGAGTTTATGTCTAGTGAACGATGTCCTTGATGATTCTTGTAAGACAGACAAGTTCACTAGTAATCTTTTCTCAGATACAGCACCTTGGCATCAGCGAGGGCAAGTCAAGAAGTTTACAAGAACCAACCAGGACGGATAGAAAACTATATGCCCGGGAAGTCGTCAGTCGTAGACAAAGAAGCGAAACAGGTATCCTTTATCTTTCCAAGCTTATTGCATCACATTGAATTCATCTTATGATATGTCATCACACAGTCAAATGGGATCATCATGAATTGCTTCAAGAGTTATTCATACACTTTCATAATATTCATCGTTTGATTGAGCCATTAATTTGTCATTAGTATTAGTAACGGTTATTAATTATCCAACGATTCTACGTACAAGATACGCTACTACAAGTATAGATTTGTAAATCTCAGAAAGACTTAAGAGACACTATCGCATCAATGCAAACTAAGCCCAAAAAAATATCGATATAGCAATCATGACAGTTTTCGGCCATTGTGAGCTACCTTATCGGAAACGAGTCATTGATTCGAGAGAGGTTATAGTGCACAAACGCACTCCTCTCATTTAGAAAGAACGGCTATAAAACTCAAGTAACTATTGTTCAAACTAAATAAACGAGGATATAGCGAGGACCATAATATATTGTTAAGAAGCTATAATGAAAAATTATCAAAAATGAGGACAAAAAAGAAAAGCACATCTAGTACGTAGAGATTTTTAAAAGTCCTTTGGTTATCAGTATCACCTACATTCGGACTAACTGCCTGAATCTCACATTCATGAAAATCAGCAAAAAATATGTTTTTTTTTTCTTTTCTAGTGGTGGGACGAGGTCATGGACATATTTGACGGGGTACGATTTTTTTACTATTGCTATGTGTGTATATGTTATAACCATTAATATTTATAACATTTGGTCTTTCGTTGATTTTGCATCGGTGATTCTTATGACCAGGAATAAATATAACAAAGTTATTAAATTACTCAATATTCATGTCAAAATCAAACTTAATATTTGTTGATAAAAAATACTACTTGGTTCAAACGATTTGTTTAGCTAACAAAAATGTTTTATTAAAATCGAACTGTATGTAAATATGCCGTCAACTGATGTCCCAAGCCTTAAGCTTCTAATTCATTGTACTATGATCCACTAACGTATGTTTTTTTCGCTGTCTGGTGCGTGTGGTGGTGGCACTAACAGTGGCTAGATGACAACTCTCCCCTCCCCCCGTACACCACCTTGCTAGCTCGCGCGATTCAGAAGAGTGTAAGGCCCTTAACATGAATGTCTGCCTGTGTATTGTGAGCCTCTGTGTTTGCATGCACGATATTTATGAGAACTATGAAGTTTCCGTTCAAAATAAGAATTAGGCTGCGATCATTCCATAACGTTCAGATGTCTTCTAGAATTGGTCAATGCTATACGGACCAATTCCGAACCTTTCCGAACCCCACGTCTGAAATATCTAAGTCCAGTGTCAGTTAGCTGGCTCGCACCTCGCCAGTTCTAAGTTTCCGAATGTTTAAATCAGTTACATCTTGGTTATCAGTCTAGTTCTTATTTTGATCGCATCTTTGATATTATTACTTTTTCCCAATGAGATTGAATTTCTGAAATATTAAATTACCGAGTCAAAATTTTATGGGATCTTACTTTTTTGGGTTCATTTCATTTTTATTATTGGTGGTGGTTGTCACGCTATGTTTTATTTATTTGCATGTTTTTTGGTGTATATCATCTTTAAACCTTTGATTACTTCTGTGAATAAATGGTTTACAACCTGTTAAATGTGTGCGTAGTAAAATTATGAAGATCTTTATTCTTTATATCATTGTGTGTCAATCATCAATGAATCTTAATCTTATATTTTGATAGCATGTTACAAGTATACTTATGTAAACGTATTGGAATTATTACTTCTTTGTGCATTATTATCTTTGTATGATTTCTTATTTTGTTGATTTATGGTCAAATATTTTATGCTTTGTAGCATGTTTTTATTAATCTCACCAAATACTGTGAGTTGTACCATTCTGTCTTGTCTGATAATTATTGTACCTAATATTATGAATAGTTTAAAGTATATGATTTTTTTGCAGCAAAACATATCAAGTACTACATCTCTGCCACAATCTTCACCGAAAGATAAAAAGGATCTAACGACGACGATTCTGTCGAAATCGAACATGGCAAGGTATACTTATTAATATTTTCCTAAGATTCAACTGTACCATTAATAAACCTAGTGCTTGGATCTGTTTGGATTTTAACACCTTTTCCAATGTCTTTGCCAAAAGCTTTCGGGTATTCTCATGCCTTTTAGAAAGCCAGTCTATCTTATTTTGATTCGCCGAGCGTCGTTTTTCAAAATTGTTGATTTTGTAAAATGTGTTTCACTTCAAATATCCAGTATAGTTAATATACCCTGATCTTCTTTCTTTTTTTATCATGAGGTTAGTGCCGCCCATCTGACGCGGCTTTACATGCCGTCTAGAAATATCTCTCAGGCATGCTGGAATCCTCACGGTGTATTCACATATATCAGAAAAATCAGAGATGCGTGTCTTGAATTTGAACTCGAGACCTATAACGTGTCAGTCAGTTCGACAACATACCCTGATACGGCTGCTTACAGAATGGCTTTTGAGTGACAATGACAGGAGATTTTTTGGGGGAAACATTGACTTTTGACAAGATTTCGGGAATTGAAACTGACACTAGTTTCAATTCGCGAAAAATCATTTTTCAACAAAATATTGAAATGTTTTTGTTTTATTCAGAGCTCTAAAAGAATCCGGATACGAATCCGACTCGACACTTGTATTCCGTCGTCGCGAGGACACAGAGGCGCCCCTATCGCCAGCAGAAAGGCGTGCCGCTTATAGGGACCTACAGGCTGGCGGGGAACCTCCACTCAGAGGGTTCCGATCTCCAGCACCACCAAGACAAGGTCAGCGTAGTCATAGTTATTAACCGTTATGTATGAAAAGAGTTATTGCCCTGTTTTCAATTACATTAGGCAACAGCAATATGAAAATTCAACAGTGCAATAATATTGAGGCATTTATTTAAATGGCACTCAGTTTGGTGAAAACAGGCACTATATTTTCCACTAATTAAAGTTTACTTAGAACTTTAAAGCCATCTATTAGATAGAAAACATAATTTATTTTAAGGTGGGTAATCTAATATTACCTACTGATAAATTAATTGCATTACCTCCTTGAGAAACCCCTCTTAATAATCTACCTACTTTAGCTATAAGATATATATATACTAACGACATAATTTACAAAATATACTAATGTATCTACAGCGGGAAAACTAATACAGCATGGTTTTATATATACGTATAACTCGGGTATTTCGGTGTCAGCGTTACAATATTTTTTAATTATAAGTGCTTAAAACCCCTCTTCGAAAACAATAAATATTTAACTAATAAATAAATCTCACAGTCAATGGAAAGTCACATTTTCCATAAACTCGGTCAAGGCTAATGCAGATGTACACATGGTAGCAAACACACATGCATACAGTCGGATGTACCAACTCAAGGGCGCCATATAATGACAATGATGCTTTCAATAGCGCACATACTAGTCTAAACAGTAATACACGAGAGGTAAGTCGAGATTTTTGCCTTTGCATGCTTTCATCAACTCTATATAATAAGGTGCTGGGTCTTCAGGCTGCTGTAATACCAGGTAAACAACTTGCATGAGCACAGATTGACTCCAAAATTAAACTAGCACCGTAAATAGTATTGAACACGTTATTACATGTTTTACTTGCGGCACAAACGTAGTTTCACGGTTAGAACTCAAACATCGCTTACGAGAGACACAATTAGAACAGAAGCACGGAATCACGTTTTCATCACATCTAACGAGTACAAACGAAAGAATATCATCACTGAAAAGTGGTTACATTTCACAGACGAATCGGAAATCGAATACATTCCGATTTCTTCGACACTGACGAAGATAAGAGTTCATAAGAAAACGCCTAAAGTGCACGAAGTCATTTGCTACCCTATGACCAGCATAGAAACTGGAGAGCAAGTTAAATTCAAAAAACTTGCTCCATCTTTCCTGAGCATTGATGTGCCAAGTAAAATATCTGACTATCCACCTGCTCCTCCTCGAAGAATTTCATCTAGAAACAGCCGAACTCTTCAGTTAGTGACTTCAACAAGACCTGTATCAACATCACCAAAAAGATCAACTGCATCATATTCGCAATCTAATGTGGATTTCTTGAAAGACAAAATAAACCACAAACTTTCTCGCCAGAATACTCAAATAATTAACAAAACAGGCTCTACAACAGATAAAAAGTGTGTAATAGTTGATCAAAAGTTGCCAAAATCAAGAATTATGTCTACATCTGCACCTCCTGCTATCAATAGAAAATATAATTCAACAACTAATTTTAAAAGTTCAATGAAAACTATGGGAAGTGAGACAAGAGCTGGAGGCACAAGTAGCTTTGGCTCTTCACGGAGAATGCTGTTGCCTACTGAATACTCCAACTCTATCCATAGCAAATATGGTGATCCACACTCTTCTGTTGTAATAGAGGGCGGAGCTGGCAGGAAAACACCTATTACAAATATTCTTGACAAAGTTACATCTTTAGACAAATTATGGAGTTCAGAAAAAAGGAATGAGCGTATTGATGTAACAAAGATCAGAGCTAAATCACTATCTAAAGACAATGCAAATAAACCTATTATTGCTAGACCAAGCGCATCGTCAAGTACGAAGTCTCTTTCACCAACAAGCACTCACAAGAGTAGAGATATGATTCGAACTGCTGAAAGAGTACAAAAACTGAAGATTTCAAAGCTACACACTAAGTCCAATCCTTGTTTATCAACTAAAAACGAAACGAAAGTACCAAAACCTAGCTCACTTCAATCGGCATCAAGTCTATCTAAATCTTCGTCAAATATTGCATCTGCATTAAAAAAACAGAACCAAGTGAAAACAGCAGTTGTTACTAACTTAAAAAAGAAGAAGTCATTAGAGAGCGTTGTTATTAGACCCCGCAGCGTACCCTGTCATGAGTCATGCAGTGAAAAAGCTAAAGACAATGCTAAAACTGTAAAGAAAACACCAAAAACTAAAAATAACAAGAAGTCTAGTGTGAAAACGAATGAAGAATCTGAATCTGGCAGTCAGTTTGGCGACACATCAAACGAAACATCTAATTTTGGCTCTTTTGAAAATCTGGGTGCTAGGCGAATCAGTTCTAAAGACATAAAAAAGTCGCATGATGCTATTGTCTCTGACACATTTTTCCAACATCTGTTTCTTGGAAGAGTTTCTACCCCATCTTTGGTATATCCGATATTAGAACAAAACAATACCGTGCTTCAAAAAGCAAGAATGTTCCAATCTCTTCCGCAGGATAATATATCTCCGAAATCCTTGAATACATACTTAATACATAGAAAACCAGTTTCTCTATCTCGTTTTAAAATGTGGGATAGGTATCCCAGTGCATCACGAGCTAGCAGTCCTAGGTCAGTATCTTGGCCGGGCCGAATGCATGATGAAATTCGTAAATTCGATAGTTTGTCTAAGTGTGATGATTTTGGGTCAACATCGTCCTTAGCGACAGTTAGAAGTAAAAGTGAGCCACCCTGCAATAAATTGTATTTTTCACAAACGTCTCGTCCCAAGTCACCAACAATAGTGTTTCTCAAAAAGGATAAACCGAAAGAAATACTGATAAGGGGCCCAATATCACCATCAAGACTGATTTTCACACAAACAAGAAGGCCTGTTTCTCCAAAAATTCTTCGTAAACGCGAGCCATCTCCTCCGCAAGTGTTGCGTAAATCATTGTCCCCATCAAAAGTTGTATTTACTGAGACAGTACACCCAGTTTCTCCAATTATTACCAGACGTTCGCCACATTCAGAAATAATAGATTCGAAGTCTGAAAACGAGAAATATCCCTCAACAATATTTTTTTCTCAAACTTCTAGACCTGTATCACCAAAATTGCCAAGAAAAAACACAATGACCAGTGTCAGTAGGAGTCATTCTACTTCGCCTGTCTCCATACGATCACCATCTTATCGCCGCATACACAGCGCTCGTTTACAACACAGTAAGCAGTATGCTGATACTATACCAAAGAGTGTATTTCGTACCCGAAGTGCTGGCGATGCTGAAAGGAAAATACTCTTAGATAACTTTCCGATGAAAACAAAAAGTGATTCTAATTTGCATGCTGCTGACCCAGATTATGACGAATACGTTCGCGACATGCAAAACACAAAAATTAGGTCAGAACGGTTTCGGGAATTAAACAGATATTACACTTATTTAGAAAGAGTGGCCGAATTGGAAAAAGCTACTTCTACTAGTGATTTACGACATAGAAGGAAAGATGAAGAAATAATTGACTTTGACCGTTGGAAAAAAATAAGAGCAATAGAAAGGGCCGAGGAGGAATTAAACCATCTCTATCGTAAGTTGAAAATAGCTCAAACCGAAAAAGATGTTTTGTTTTATCCTCGTGACCTAAAAGATTTTCGTTGGAATTACGATACAGACAGAGGTCTACGAATCAAGGAAAGATCTGTAGAAGATCTCAAAGATCATTTTCAGCAAGTACCACAATATGATTCCATGGAATTAGATCAACCACAATCTAGGGACTCTTACAAACCCTTATGGCGTGGTACTAGTGTTGCAGAAACTGCCTTTTACATAAACAAAAAGAATGACAATGATAGATTAGAACAGCGGGTTACCGTGAAACCTACTGTAACGTTGCAGCAAGAGACTTCTTTAAATGATCTTCGTAAAAAAATTGGTCTCGGTAGCCGCTTATGGAGTAGTTTGTCTATGGATCAAGTAAACGCTCTCAAAAACCAGCTGAATGCTATTTACAGCAAAGAACTAGAATCGAAGTCTATTAAAGAGCCAGATGTGAAATATACTATTGACGTAAAAGATGATAAAGTAGAGGCTAACCCATCGTTACATGTGAGATGTAATTCACTCATTACTTCGGCATATAACGCAGATAGGGAAAAGCCAGCCAAATTAACCAAGTCTGACTCTATAGCCGCGATTTCTTGCCCAATTACTTCTGTAAAAGAGTTAAAAAATAATGTTAATAAAATACAAATGACTCTCAGTGAAAACGAAAAAAGAAAGATTTCACAAACGTTAAGTAAAGAGATTTTAAATAGAATAACTAAATTCGATAATCCGATACAGACTCCCCTGTCTTTAAAGGAAGAAATTGAAAATATTGAAAAAACAGAGGAAGTTATGACTGAACGAAGAGACGCAGTTGTCCACAAAACTTACGAGGATAGTGTAAAGCAAACAAATATCAGTAACGTTGAAAATGATCAAAAGAGACACGTCGTTTATACCAATGAAAAGACTGAAACACCTTGTCAATCTTCGGCTAGTGAAACCGAGACTGCTAGTTCTGATATATCCAATAAAACTGCCATATACAGAGGCCCCAGTAAGGAAGTATTAAAAAAAGTTCAATATTTTGAATCTGTAAAAAACACTGCTGAACAAACAAAAACTGTTTATCATGCCAGAGAAAGCTCCGATGAAAAAGAAAATCAAGTCCAAAGCGGTCCAAGCACTGCAATAGCTATAAAAGAAGTCATACCAACCAAAAGCGAAACAACGACTACTGAACCGCAGAAAAATCAAATAGTGCAGTCACAATCATGCACAAATTTTAAGGAACTTTTTGGGGAAAGCGAAAAAAATAAATTTCTATCGCTTCCCCTGAAACCTGATCTACATTCTAGGTCGGCTTCACCTCATTCAGAGTTATACATTGCCGATAGACGGACGCCCGACACGCTACGTTGTTCAAGCGACGAGACGATCTGGCGCAGTCGGAGCCCGTCACCCGACCCGGAGAGGTACTGGCGCGCGTATCTTAACCTGGCGCGAGCGGGCGAAGTGCGCCGCCTGGCCCGGCGCTTCGACTCGCCCACGGCGGCCGGTGCCGTGCTGCGGCGATATCGTAGCGATCCAGAGCTCGCACGAAATGCATTCATCAGCAGTTGGTCATCTTTTGAAAAACTCTCATCACGACGCGACAAATGCAGAGCAGTACTTCCCGTGGCGAGAGTACCTTTACGAACCACAAACCGTTATATGCCCCATATTGATATCATATCTAAACTAGCGGCTCTCCGTAGACGCACGACTCCTCGATCTAGGTCTGCAGAGGAAGCATTAGAATGCCGCCAAGGAGAAGTGGACCGTATTCGACGCAGGTTCGAAACAATGTCGTTACTTGGACAGATATACGCTTCCGCTCCTGACGTGAGTGAATTACATGACATGGCCCCGTACTTAGCAGGCTCGTGGATAGCACATCGCTACCCAAGGCGTAGTGATAACAATAGATCTCTAGAGGATCCCACTGTTTTGGTTCGCGGACGAACATCGCCAGTAAAAAAAGAAATAAAACGATCGGTACCAAAAGAATCCATAAAGTTGAGCTCTATCCTGAAAAGTGACACGTTAGCAAATCAAGAATTTAATCCCGCGGCACATCGGCCAGCCAGTCGATACGAGCCGCCGAGAGCTCCGCCTCGGCCTCCGCCCGCTTCATGGCCCTACCGGCTCTCGCCCTACGTCACGCCATCACGACATACCGTCACATTCCAAGGTTAATTTATTTAATTTCTAAAGTTTTCTTACAACTTAATTAAAAGTAGAAGTTAATCCGTGTTTAATTTTGGAGTAAATTTGAATTTTGTAGAAGTTTGCATCCCTCGTAAAAGACTTATTGATCATCGTTATGGGTCCCGCTGTATCGCGTTTCTGCTATGCGTGTTTACTTTTGCGTGATTATGGAACACAAACAAGGATGGTTTGCAGTGCTGCATTAAATGTGACAATGTCACTTGATTTATTTTTTGCGATATTTACTGTACATTATCAGGAATAAGACAAAGCTGTATTATATGAATTGTAAATATTTCGTCTGAGCTTTTACTGTTAACACATAACGACTATCAATGTTTCTTTTATTGCATACAATTTTCATTTTACCATGTTTTTCTGTTTGGTCCCTTACCATGTTTTGTCACACTATTAGAGGGCGACACAGCACCGGAGCCTCCACGCAGAGCCTCGCACGGGAGCTACTCAGACACAGGCAAGTACATGCGCAATACTCATACACCGTAACTATTTGTGAAGTTATTCGTAAATAACACTACCTCGAGTTGTTCATCTCACAAAAACAAATTAAAAAATGATCTAACCTACTTTGGTACATTAGGTAACACTTTGCGCAGTTCACTTCCGAAAATCATTCAGTGTAAGCATCATCAGAGCCAACACGCTCATATTCCATAAGATTATGTGCGAATAAAAAATGAAACAATAGCCTTTGTTCACACGAATCAGTGCCTTAACTTATTCCCCTGACCATCGCCGTGAACACACGTTGTCTGATGCCAATATTAGTTATTATTATATGTATAATTTGAAGTGACTAGTTTAAAGTAACATACAACATCAGTGCCGTAACGACCTTTAAAAAATCATTCATATCGTGCGATTATCAGTCAGCCTCTCGCGGTTTACGTCATTCAATTGGATCGGACTTCCAAAACCTGTCGGTTGAGTTTTTTCAATTGTAAATAGTTCGGCTAGCCGCTTGATCACACGCGGTCTGCTTGTTGTTCGTAAAATATAATAAATCAAATTGTTATGACGGAACTGACGGTCGGAGTATAACGTCGGACAGTATCGACAAGTGTTATCGAATATTACTCACTAATATAATACTTTTATCCGTGTTATCGTGGCTTCAGTTTATCGTGAACCATCTAGGTGTGTGCAGTGTTAATATGATATAAACTAATTACTGAACTGTGTACCGCCAAAATGAGCGTCAATTTTGCAAGTGACAATGGAAAAAATCGGAACAGTAATATTCCTAGCCGCGAAGATATAATCTACGAAGATGATGGATTCTTCAGTGACGTACCCGGCTCAGGATCGTTATCGAGATCACTTCTAGCTCTTAACAAATATATGAAGAAGAATTTACTTTACGATGAAACTGAAGAATATGAAAGTGACAGTGCCTATTTTTCAAAAGAAACCAGCCCTAATGAATCTCGAGCTAAATATGATTCTGACAGTTTAAAAAGCAATGAATCTGTTGAAGATAAATCTGTTCCCAAAAAGACTACAGCTACTATTTCATATAGTGCCACAAGTGTCACGCAGCTAACAGACGACTACAAGTCTATGCAGTTGCAAGACAAATCGTACAATGAATCTGATGATGGTACAGATTTAGATAACGCTGACACACAAAGTATAACGATATCCGAAATAGTTTCAGAAGCGACTGATATACAAAATGAACCCAAATATCAAATAGAATACAATTCTGCTTCTATGCACAATTTAACGAATATAATAGAACCTGATATAGAAATAAATATAGGAAATCAAGTAAAATACCGGCAGAAAGCAACGAATATAAAAAATGATGATTATCGTCACACGCTACACGAATTTTCCGATTGGGGAAACAGGACAGATATATATCCGGATGTATATGCTCCATTGCCATACAGTGAGTATACAGACTCATTCACAAATGTATCTTCTTGTACTACCTACTATTTTCAATGGACTTGTCTACGGTAACAAATAATGCCATTGTGTTTTCAATGCTACTTTAAAGGGTACATTCTACTTATTTGATACATATTACAAACGGAAACTACTTTTTTACAGTGCCGTTGTTTTCATCAATATCTGTAATAACCAGTCTCTAGTTAATTACCAATGTAACATTTTTGTCTATATTACAAGTGCACATTTACTGGAAGAGATAACGTTATCTCTATCATCAGACTCATCGTTGAGCAACGTGAATTCTTGACATCGTTAACGTGACCAAGTGATTTCAAATGTGGTATTTTTATAACTGACCGACCTTTATCATAATATGAAATACTTGACCTTAACTTTTAGCTTCCGTTGCAAGATACAACACCCAAATATTCACGAAATCATTAATACAATTTTGATTACAATCTTCGGAAGCAATTGTAAAAAGTAAGTAGAGTAGAGAAAGATGGATATCTATAATACGTTTCGTGGCTATAATTACTCCCGAATCGCAATCACTCGAGTAAATTCATTCATCATTTCTATACGAATAAAAATAAAATTAGCTGACATATGCATTTGCATCCAATTTTTCGATATCCTGAGATCTCAGGTTTAGAAATACATGTTTATTCAAAACTTCAAAAAAAAAAAAACTGTCAACACGGAAGCTGGGTACAATAAATTTAGGTATATGCTCCAAGTAAAACATCAAAACAAACGCTACCAGAAACGACATAACCGGCTCCAGCGTAAGCAACCAAAATTGTTAAATAATATCTATGTTGACAACGCGTGCGTGTAAAGCGAAAGTACAAAACTACAAGTCAGCGGGTTTGGCGGGAGATGAGGTTGAGGCGTCGATTCGAGTCGAAAGTGCATCTGATCTATCGCCGTCGACAGCCGGTGACCGACGGTGGCCTCCGACGTTCGGAGTGCGTGCTGTGTTGTGAATTCATTGTGTACTGTGATCGTTCGTGTATTATGGGCATACTCAAGCAAATCAAGAAAATGACCACGCATGGTTTGTTCATCATCATCTTTACTATTTCCATCTCCACCATCAAAATTATCGTGTTCAACAAACCGAATGATAAATGTTAATTTATTATGTGTGTTAGTACGTGTTAGTTCTCAATTATCTTCGTAATAATCAGTGTTTACTTTCCTAATCTCTTGTGCATTTGATCTGTCTCATTATACCTTTGATAACTGATAATGAGTTGATTAATATTATTATGTTGATGAAATGTAAACATGGAAATGTTAATGTGATAATTAATTAGAAATTTATCTTAATAGTACATAATATCCAATCAATATTATTTGTACACATCCGTATGACATTCAGGAAATCAAAGACTTATATAAAATATGGGCATAATTTTTCGGAATTTGCGCAATTTTCAATGACACCTGCGACTAAGCAACATTAAACCAGCCGGAGTGATTATATTCGGATTTTAGTTCAAAGACATTTCGTCCAAGTTCTGCATCAATGACGAATTATGAAATATTTGGAGAGATCGAGTTGTATTAAGATACCAACTTACCTAATTGTAACTTGAAACGGTAATTAAAAGCGAAGCTTATTGCAAAATGTCGCGCAGATATACGACTATAACAAGTACTTGGCTCTAATGCAACTTAACGAACTTCGAAGCGTCTGGTATGTGAGAAATTCTATCTGCAAGATAAAATTTCTCAATCTGATTATTAAGACTTCAGAGAAAATTATTTTGGTATTTGCTCTTAGATATGTCTGTAGAGTGACTTAAGTATTTATCGTCGATTCCAAAAACATTAACGGTTTTCAGTATCTGAAAATTAGACCTCGCAAGAAACTATAAGTACCCAAATTATTATAGTAAAATATCCTTAGCTCGAGAATGACAATTTATTTACCTACTTTACAAAAATCTGTGATTATAAAACTATTAAGGAAAATAAAATAACTGCCAATCAAGCGTGTGCAATTATGCGGAATTCGAAAATAACTACCCAACTGCAGAGTGACAATAATCTCAATTACTACAAAATAATGCTGTTGTTTTTTTTATGGAACGTTAGTTTGTTTACTTGTACAGTCAGCCTCTCAGTCACAGTCAGTCTATCTCTACTAAACAAGGTCTTCTATTGATCTGTTTGTTTGTAAATATACGTACATATTTACAAAACTAAACATAAGACATTCTTGATTCGATAGACATTCATTATTTTGTTATGTATGCCTCTTCAATATTTATCTTCTTATAATGTATGATTGATTTGTACATTTGTCGTTATTTTTCAGGAAACTTTTTCTATATTCAATATTCTCGAGTAGTTTCCATAAATTAGAATTTCCATAATGGCTACTTCTTCTGGTTCTTCTCCATTCATTGAAAGTTTGCTATCATCTCCTAGTTAAGTTTAAAAAAATAATGCAAGATTCAAACCAGTCTAATCGATCGAGTGGCGTAATTAGTCAAATATTGGCAACACTATCAATCTTAGCGACACCAATACACCTGTTTCGCAAACAAGTACTAAAACGCTAAAAACTACTCTGTGTTGTGCAAATGAAATTCTTTGGATACAGCAAACGACAACATGCTTTTACTTCGCGAGCGTACCTTTAAGAATTCAGTTTTCTCCTAAAGAATAAGGTATGGAATCCAACGGATACATATTTGTCCATTGTAATCTTATCGTTGGTACGCTGGGCGTGTCCCAAGTACGTGCCAGGCATGATTATCTGTATTGTAGTAGAAAGTCGACGACAATTCTTTAGTTATTTTGCCGAGTGTCCTATTCGACATATTTGATGGCAGATCGGCATTTTGCGTAGGAATTATGTGCGTGCTAACTGCTGTTTTTTATAGGGACAAGAATTTTAATGGACTTTATGATTGATTAGCGGACGTCACACGGTTTCACCCACGTAGTTCTCGTTCCCGTGGGAATACAGGGATAAAAAGTAGCCTATGTCACCCGGGGATAGTGTAGCTTCCCAACGGTGAAAGATTTTTTTCAAATCGGTCCAGTAGTTTCGGAGCCTATTCGTTACAAAAAAACAAACAAATCTTTATAATATTAGTGTAGATATATCAGCACGCTGTTTGTCCTCACTGTTCATCTTAACTTAATGTTCTCTTTTTTGTGTTGGTCATCTTAACAGTCGTTACAGGAGGTCATTCGCCTGAAAGTCAGATAACCAGTCTTACCAAGGGGTACCATATCATATTACCCAGTACTAACTTGGCTGAGGCGATCTGAACACAGTCTGAACACAGTTCGTGTAAAATACTTGTATTTAGCTGCATCCGGTTAGACTGGAAGCCGACCCCACCATAAGTGAGAAAAAGTTAGGCAGATGATGATATCAGCAGGATGTTATAAAAAATAGAATATTTTCTATTGTCTTTATTATCTAAGCTTTAGATTACGATAAAACCTCCTTGTCTGATAGTTTCAATAATAGCATCGTTAAAATGATTCATTTGTTAAAAATATCTAATATTCGTTTGCAAACGCTACCTATTTTAGAGGCATACCAGGCATCCGGTCCGGTTTTATAAATTTTTGGTCAAAAACATAAAAACATGTCCGGTCTGACCGGAATTTCGTCCGCTTGTACGTTAATTACCTTATAAGCATAATCTCATAACAGTTTAAAATAAAACACGTGTTTTTGGTTATAAAATCGTGCTCTTCCGTTACTAGGTCAGAATGTCTGGTTTTTTATGAATACAATTTTAATCTGATATTTCACTGGATATATATATCAGGTTTAATCTGTTTTTTCTTTTTTATTACCAAAACGTTGATTTATAAAAATTCGGTGTCAATTAATTTTGCGATTTTCCGATGAGTTTGATCCTGATCATCAATTTTCTACTCTAATCTTTTTCCGATCACTTCAAAGATCGAATTCTAATCTAATAAAATGTTATTTATGATACGTAGAATCAATATTTTACATTAACCAACAGCTGAAAGTATCAATTACCTACTAGGTACATAATAAACGTAATCTGAACCGAACCGGTAATGTGAGTACTATTAATAATATTTTTAGTGACAGATCTATCAAAAGCTAGAAACTCTATTTATTGTTATAAAGTTCTATGTTTGAACGCTCAATTCTATGTCAAACTAACCTTGCATTTGTCTTAAATAATGTCTAATTAACTTCTGTTTATTTTCTAAATACAACAAAGAAAAAATAGTAACCCAAAATCATCACTCTGTCTAATCTATGATTTTAGATTAGACAGAGTTCCCTCCTTACACGCCGCGTCTTACTTCCGCCGATATGTTACAAAATGGCTGCAACCGGTTCTTACGTGCCTTCGCATAATAACCACTTAAAGAAAATCGCCAATCACGGGGCATTACATCGATGGCGAGCCATAACATAGCGTTGGAGCACTTTCACTTTCGGTGGAAAAGAATATTCTTTATATTTTATTTTTTTATGAAAGGTTTGCTACGCCTGGTGGGCTGAGTTAGTTGCTAGTATTGTCTTATTTACGAGAATCGTGACTTTTTGATTCAGATCGAATGAGATTGTATGTTACATAGTTAAAGAAATAGTATGATGAATCTGCATACATTCTTAGTTAAGTAAGATTTCAATTGCTTCTTTAGGTTTGTCTTTACAACCCGCAATAATGTTAACTAGCTTTTACTCACGACCTCCTGTGTGGACTCATTTATCAGGATAAATAGTATCCTATTTATTAATTCTGGTTATATAGACTATCTGTGTTTCAAATTGTATTCACATCCGTCTAGTATTTTGCGTAATAATGTAGGTAGCAATCCATTGATCCACAACCTTTCCCGTTTATAATATTAGTAAGATAAGTATCTATCAAATTATCAAACAAAAGTATATGTTTGCACAGAAAATGTTACGAGCTAAGTGCCAACAAAACTTTTCCTTTTACCACCAACTACAGTGCAGACCCGTCAAATAGAAAATGCGGTTATTTTGCAACCAAGCCCTTTTCACGAGAGCCACTTATTGGCTATAAACCTAAGTACGATGCGTGTTAGCGTTTTCAAAGGCAATATTTGCAATCAACTATGTACCTACTTGTTACGTGAAAGCTGGAAAGTCTAATATAATTACGAGTATATCAGAATGTTACGTGTATAGAAAATGTCCGGGAATTACTTAAATGCAATTGTAACTTGAGTTTTAGTAGTATTTTTGTAGTAGTTTTATGTATTAGTTAAGTCGTTTCGCGTGATTAATAGGTCTGATTTGCGGTTCGATAGTAAATTTATTGATGATTTGTTAGCAGCCCGAATCGTACTGTAATATCTTATAATATAATTATCATATTCCAGATACACTGAGCCTTGCTTCAGAAATTCTACTATCAAAACATAGAACGTTAAACAATGGTAGATCCTGTTACTCGTATTTTCTACAATGAGAGTTATGGCTCCGAGCATACATCACATTTCTTAAATATTATTATTATATCCAATAGCAACGTCTTCTTCGATATATACAATTTGTAAACAAAAACAACATCTTAAGTCTCTAGAAAGGCATATAACACGTACAATGGTCCACTTTAAGGACTAAACCAAATCCATCTACACTAATATATTATTATAAAGAGGAAAGATTTGTTTGTTTGTTTGTAACGAATAGGCTCCGAAACCACTGGACCGATTTGAAAAATTCTTTCACCGTTGGGAAGCTACACTATCCCCGGGTGACATAGGCTACTTTTTATCCCTGTATTCCCACAGGAACGGAAACTACGCGGGTGAAACCGCGTGACGTCTGCTAGTGACATATAAAATAAAAGGCTAATAACTTCGGTCTACTACATCTATGCATTTCCCCCATAGAATCCCCCCGGCGTTACGTGGAGAGCGACGTCAACATTCACTACCGATGTCCTGTCCGCCACGACCCGCTGCCGCTGGTGCCAGAAAGGGAGTTGGCGCGCCAACAGGCAGAACACATGAAGAGGCTCTATAGGGAACAGAAGAGGAACAAGTACTTACAGGTATGTAATAACCCCCCGGTTTTACGTCGAGAGTGGATGTTGACATTAACTACCGATGCCTCACGTGTGGGGCAAACTTATGTGGGATGGTACTGGTTGTTACTGGAAGGTGTATTTCACTGCAGCACTCAAGGGTTTGGCTTAAATTCATAACCAACACTGCAAAGAAGCTTTTTTTTTTAGCATCACTTTTCCGAAACCCTAGGACATGAGTAGGTTTTTTTTTGGGACAATCCCGCCACACTATTCCCAAACCACTGTAACTCCTGTCAGCCAGAATCAACAGTGGCGACCGACCAGAAAAGCGCCGAGACAATGAAGCCCGACAAAGTCCCAGAGTAACGATTTAACTGTCTTGGGTCCCGCAACGAAATTAATCAGAAAAGAATAGCGGAGGAGTAAGAAAAACATAATTTTCACTTCCCTCCATATCAGCAAGAGACAGAACAGAACAAGGCCAATAGGCACACAGGGACGTATACAACTGAGATAAGCCCAGTTGCTTAGCATGAGTAGGTATACAACTAAGTTGTACCATAATATCAAGCCTGTAATCCCCGAAGGGTTAGGCAGAAGTGTAACTAACAAGTACACCCCCATTTCGCTAGTTATGTTTAAGTCGCATGTAATTAGGGTCGAGCCTATACGCAACAACCGCACCTATCATGATTTGCCTTCAATCACAGATTTAAATATCCAGGGGGTCTAAAATAACCACTTTAGCAGATCATAATATGAATTGCGTTTAAAAGCGTAAAATAGACCTATCACAATAGTAATGCGTCTGTGAAAATTTAGAAAAACAGATCAATATAGGAAATTAATATTAATTGTGTTTAAATTCGTAAAATGTTCACAGACGCAGTTACTATGATAAAAAGTCCATTTTACGATTTGTAACGCGATTCATATTATGATCTGCTAAAGTGGAAATTTTAGACCACCAGATAAATACAGCAGTCTTTCGTTAGATATTATATTTCCTGAATCTATTTATACATTACTAGATACTAACTTCGGTAACTACGACAAATCTAATAAAAATAAAATGTATTCCAATGCTATAAGATACCCATCAATCATAGATACAGCTGATCTGAATCAGTCACGATAAAAAACTATGACATTTTTATGTTCAAAGCTTGTTTTGCGGTTTATTTGAGCTCTTGTTTTTATGTTTTTGTATTCATAGACTTATCTAATGCTGATATCTTTCGGTAGACAAACTGAAACTCCCGGCTTAGCCTGCTTAAAAAAACGATTTGAAAAGTTATTACGCTTATGATGCTTTTCTCCGGGAATGAAATATCCACGAATATCTCTATGACACCGAATAGGGATGTACACTGACTTTAAAAATATAATTCTAATAAGTCCGTATTTTAGATTATCGAAAAATGGGTATCATTTAAGCTATCGCCAATTTAATAAGTATTGTGTTTCTTAAGTAAAAGGGTTTGTCCCCAAAATAGTAGGTTTGTCATCAAAACGTAGTCTCCAAACAGTATAAAATCAATTCCACAATAAATCACCTAAAATCATGGAGATATAGGCTCTAGTAGCAAATAAATGTTTTTGTATGTATTATAATAGTTCAGTGGTCTGTCTGCAGGGATTAAAGGAACCTAACTAACCGAACCTCGGGGTGACCTTGACGTCGACCCTCTAGGGTTAGGGTTTCTTTCAGCATTATTTGGTGACAGATCTACCATTCTGGGCACAAAACTATTGTTTATGTAATAAAACTATTATTATAAGAACGAAGTTTATATTCATCTAATGCACTACCTTTTTGTTGCTCTTATTTTACACATAATTATATTAACATTAATTTGATAATTCATTTCTGGAAACACTTTTTGTTTATCTGAGAACGAAAATATTTAGTGGTGACGTTTCTATACAGTGTGTCCGGACATGGACTAGCGATATTCTAAATACTTAAATATAAGCTATTTTAAAGTACTATTACACTATAGGCTTGGGTCCAATACACTTCCCCGCTATGTGGCAGCCATTTTGTTTTTTTTGTTGAAATATGCTCTATGCGAGTACAAAAAAAATCATATATCTCAAAGTTTTAGTCATACTGAGATAAAAATAGGCTTATTCGGAAGGCAATAATATTGTCTACCGTCTGCATTACAAAGCAATGTGTTCACAATTCCATAACTTTTGAAAAAAAATGTGAAAGTCGAAAAAAAAAACAAAAAATTATGCAATTCAACCAATAATGGTTAATTACTACAAAAACAACCCCGAGAACTTTTTTATTTTTTATACTAGATCGACAGTTTTTGAGCTAAGCTACAATGCAACATAAAATTCACAACTGTATGTTTAATACTTTAAGAGTTATTGTTGTTTGAACATAGCGTATGCGCAAGCACAAAAGGCCTTTGTCGGAACCCTAAACAGGAAATCATTAAAAAAACATAACATTCATATTGAATTTTAATCTTCATTTAATATTGGAAAAAACATTGTGAACACATTGCTTTGTAATGCAGACGGTAGACAATATTATTGCCTTCCGAATAAGCCTATTTTTATCTCAGTATGACTAAAACTTTGAGATATATGATTTTTTTTGTACTCGCATAGAGCATATTTCAACAAAAAAAACAAAATGGCTGCCACATAGCGGGGAAGTGTATTGGACCCAAGCCTATAGTGTAATAGTACTTTAAAATAGCTTATATTTAAGTATTTAGAATATCGCTAGTCCATGTCCGGACACACTGTATATTAGGTGATACAACTTGGTGACAAGAAATATAGTCCCCTCGAAAAATATTGGATACGTATTTTTTGTTTTATCAAATCAATAAGAGTTGACGAAGATAAAACGCATCAAAGATTTGAGTGGGGGGTTGTGATATCTTAGAAAATGACGTCACACGAGTTTTCAAAGCACTGTATCGTCTTCATTGATGCCAATAAGCTCGCCCCCTATTACATAGGACTTAAACTTAACGGGCTAAATGCGGCTGTACTTGTTACAAGGCGTGATGTTATGATGATTACTACAACCATTTAAGTTTTCAATAAAACATCTGACGCCTGGAAAGAGCAAAAGAAACTGCAATATAATAAAAAGAAAGTAAAGTCAACGGACTATTATACACTATGAACCGTTATTCTAGACCTATACAGTGAGACAGCATCTTTTCGGATCTGACGTCACGACCTCTCTTGTTCCCCCTCCCAACCGGCTCCGCCCCGCTGTGGCCGGGGGGAGGGGGCGTGGAGCTTGCCCGAATAGTCAGGCGCACTCCTCACATTGGCATCGTTTTTCGGTGCGATCACACCTTCTAGTGCGGGCAACAGCGCTGCTGTTTAGTGTTTAAAATTATTAGTTTAAATAAAAAGCACTACATTTTTAGTTCGTGGAAAAACTTTATTCAGTGGTTATTTGAAAACTCGGTAATAGTGTTTCGAGTACTTTTAGTGTTTGAGTGCGTGTTTTTTATAAGTAATGGAAAAATCCACGAAAGCGCCTGCCGAGGGTGACGGGAGTCGCCCGCCTCCCCCTGTTTCACCGCAGGCATCTTCTTCGTCGTCTTCATCGTCGTCGAGCAGCTCCGCCCCACGTCGGAGACGCCGGCAACTGCGGCAGGAAACCCGAGAAACTGACAAGCGCAGGTTAGACTCGCTGTCAAATCAAGTGAGTGCAATATTATCGTACTTAAAAAATAACGATCACTTTTCAAACAAAGAAACCGAGCCCGAATCTGATTCTGATATTTCCTTACATCCATCTGAAGGCTTGAGGGTTTCTCTTGGGAATGATCACCTTCTCAGTAAACCACAGAAGGCGAAAGTATTCGAATTTCCAGTATCCACTAACCTAAGAGAGCCTACTGTTGAAAATGCCTCTGAGGGTAGATTACATGTACTAAATAAACTACATCATTTTGATACTAATGATTGGCAAAGGGTTAGATACCTAGAAACTGAGAAAAAGTATGTCGCTAAGCCAGGTTTTTACGAACTCGATGTTAACACTGAACTTAGACATTGTGATACAAATTCTTCTTGGCTTAGATTACTTGATAGATCGTTTGGAGCTTTTACCCATGGGCTTATACAACAAAATGAGCTGCTAAGAAACAATTTTCAGCAAATCATAGAATGGGCGCAATCGCCTGGCTGTGTACTTAACGCTGACACGCTTTATGAAAAGATTAATGCTTCTTTTTCCGAAAACTCATCTTACATGAAAGTGTCCGAGGATCTCTTGCAAATGAGTTGTGGGAGACGTGCTGATATCATTCAAAGACGTCGTGACTGCATTTTGTCGGGTGTCAAGGACAAATATGTAAAGGTGGACTTGCAAAAGATCCCCCCAACACAATATAACCTTTTTAATCCACAGTATTTAACCACCTTTTTGCAAAAGGCTGGTGGTACAAGTAAGTTGTTCTCTGCCCAAAAGCGCTCTGCGGAAGAGCCTCATGCCATGTCTATGCGGAATAGACAGGATGGCCCTCCAGCTAAGCGACCACGCAAGCCCTTTCACGGTGACAATCCTGGGTTCGATCCCCAGCCATCCACGAGCTTTCAAGCGCCCCCGAAAAGTAGAGGCCGAAAGTCGGGAAACAATAAATCCGGTACAAGGCATAACGAAAACAAAAAACGGTTCTCCGGCAATCGTAAATCCGATCAGTATCGTAAGTGACTATCCTCAAGAAATTTTATTTTATGGCGGGCGGTTAAAAAATTACATTCAAATTTGGAAGAATTACGGTGCTCCAGAGAACATTATAAAAATGATATCTGGTTACCGAATTCCCTTTTTCAAAATACCCCCACTTCAAAGTCCAGACTTATTAACACGTTTTCAAACTCCAACGAGCTTATTGATGTCAGAACAGATCGATATTTTGAAACAACAGAAAATCTTGATTCGAGTAGATCCATCTCCAAGTTATGTCTGTCCGATGTTTTTAGTGCAAAAGTCAGATACCAACAATCGCCCGATATTCAATTTAAAAAATCTAAATCGTTATGTAATGCAAACAAAGTTTCGCTTAATAAATATGTACCGTGTGCCGGATTTCTTGCAACCGAACGACTGGGCGATCAAAATAGACCTTTCTCAGGCCTATTTTCACCTAGCAGTCAGCCCCAGTCATCACCCATTTCTGCGAGTATTATACGCAACAGAAAAGAAGTCGAGCCCGGAGCTCCTTCAGATCACTTGTCTGCCATTCGGGCTGTCATCAGCACCCAGGGCATTTGCGACAGTGACAAATTGGGTAGCAGACGTGCTGCGAGAGAAGGGCTTGCGAGTTATCGTCTATTTGGACGATTATTTAATCGTGAACCAAGATCGATTAATCCTAATGGACCATGCTGCGGAAGCTATAAGAGTCCTAACAACTTTGGGATGGATGATCAACTACAAAAAATCCACATTGATCCCTACCAAGGCAGTAGACTATCTCGGCATAAAATGGAATCTCGCCCTGAATTCCAAGTATTTGCCTCAGGAAAAGGTTTCCAAAATCTCCAATATGATACGCCACATACTACAGGTAAATCGATGGAGTTTGCACGACGCTCAATGCTTGATAGGTATGCTAAACTTTGCAGCCTTCGTTGTGCCCAGAGGTCGGCTTCATTGCCGCCCGTTACAAGTAGCCTGCAATCGGCTTCCAAAGCACCAAGCACGCGTAAAACGGCCACTCGAGCCGGAAGTGTCGACGACCTTAATGTGGTGGTTACGAGCTCTGTCTACAGGAACAGCGATACATCCAGATCCTGTCTCACACTATGTAACGACAGACGCATCTGCCAGAGGCTGGGGTGCCATAGTAGACAACGCTTGTCTGAGCGGATTATGGTCCCCGGAGCAGAAACATTGGCACAGCAATTTAAAGGAAATGTGGGCAGTTATACAGGCCTTAACCAATCGTCAGCAATCGCTACGTCATTCAACCGTGCTAGTTCAGTCAGACAACAAGAGTGTGGTGAGTTACATGCGGAACGAGGGCGGTCTCCGATCACAGAACCTCTACCGGCTAACTTGCATGTTATTCGAGATTGCGGACGAGAACAAGATTCACCTGGTCTCTCAGTACCTGCCCGGTCAGGTAAACACAGAAGCAGACATGCTGTCAAGGCTCAAATTACCCGGGGAGTGGACCCTAATGGAGGAAGCATGTCAAGAGGTATTTCGCAAGTTCGGAAGGCCCAAAATCGACTTGTTCGCCTCGAAAACCGCACACGTGCTTGCGCGCTACGTCTCACGAGATTGCAAAGACTCGAAAGCAGAGTTTCACGACGCCTTCAGCAGAAGGTGGTCATACCGTCGAGCGTGGATATTCCCACCACCACACCTAATTCCACGAGTTCTGTCACACCTCAACCTATGCAAGGGTCGATACATCCTAATAGTACCGCGCTGGTCCAAAGTGTTTTGGCGGCCAGACCTGAAGAGGAGAGCGGTGAGCGCTCCTTTACCCATATTCAATCTTCATCGGCGGTTACTAGATACACGGACTTATCTGCCTCCGGTTCACGTGGACCAGATGTATCTAGAGGCATGGCTAGTGAAGGGTGGTGTGCCGAATTAACAAATTGGTCTCAAAACGAAATAGACCTACTTAATTCTAGCTGGCGACCCTCCACGAAGAAAATGTATGCTGGTATTTGGAAAAAATGGTTAAATTGGTGTACTCATAATAATTTCAACCATACAAACCCCTCTGGTGCCCAAGTCGCTAAGTACCTTGCATACTTGCACTTAACTCTTAAACTGTCTTATAAAACTATTTTAGTTTATAAATCAACAGTTGCCACTTTGGCCTGTTCTAACGGACAAATCATAAGCAGTGACCCTATCGTTCAGAGAATATTAAAAGCTATTTCACTTGCTAATGTTGATTCCAAACCTAAAAATTCTTTCATTTGGGATCCACGTATTGTGGTAGGGCTCAGCTCTAACCAGCCGCCTCATGCAAGTTTGTTCCAAGTATCTCGTCGCACAGCACTGATTTTGCTACTCGCTTCTAGTCGTAGAGTACATGACCTGACACTGTTACGGGTTGATAGTGCACATTTTGAAGAGAATTCTAATCATATTGTTTTACACCCAGCATTTGGCTCAAAGACAGATAGCTATACACACAGACAATCATCATGGAAATTGCACACACATACAGATAAATCCATATGCCCTGTATGGTGGATACGTAAGTTGATAGAAGTATCATCATCACGTAGAATTAACAATGACATTAATCATTTATTTATATCAACTCGTGGTAGAGTCAGGCCAGCCTCCCGAACAGTGATTGGAGGATGGGTTAAAACTATTCTTAAGGAGGCAGGAGTAGAGGCTACTCCTGGTAGTACTCGAAGTGCCGCAGCATCTCTCAACTGGCTTGAGTGCCACAATATTGACGAGATCATGGCAAAAGGGAACTGGCGTGTCCCCAACACATTTGCACGGTTCTATTCAGCCGAAATTAACACATCGCAAAGTCGTAACAATTTATCTCTGACATTTGAAGCTGTGTAGATTCTAAATAATAAATGATTACTTAAATAATCAATTTAATTTCAATAAATAATTCAGTTCAAAGCAACATATTGCTATATTCAGTTAAATTGATTTATTTAATCTAAGTAGATATGATATGCATAACTAATGTAACTTTAGTTCAAAGCAAATCTTAATTCTTCGAATATCATATCATTATAGCATACATTATGGTACTATCATGTTATGTGAATAGCAAAACTTATGTATGTGTAAGTTCTTTTTACTGTGGTACCTACTTAGTTTTGGTGGTTCAATAAAAATCTTTTTCTTTACAAAATTATACAGTTTTTATTTTTTTTCATAAATATTCCCTGCAATTTTTTTCATTGAGTCACTTTCATTTATAATAATAATGTTCTCACACAGTTTTATTTTGTTTAATGTAAATACTCATAAGTAATTTCTTTTTCACACATTGGCATATACTTAGCTTGCCACCAGGCGATAATAAACACATCTCACTGTATAGGTCTAGAATAACGGTTCATAGTGTATAATATAATGTTTTACCTGAAAATAAAACAGTTATTATATACGGAACCTTATTCTAGACCTATATTTTGAATCCTGCCTGGTGGACTCATAATCCACCGGAAGTGAGATGCAATGTGAGGAGTGCGCCTGACTATTCGGGCAAGCTCCACGCCCCCTCCCCCGGCCACAGCGGGGCGGAGCCGGTTGGGAGGGGGAACAAGAGAGGTCGTGACGTCAGATCCGAAAAGATGCTGTCTCACTGTATAGGTCTAGAATAAGGTTCCGTATATAATAACTGTTTTATTTTCAGGTAAAACATTATATTATAATACTCTGGTTTTTATTCTTTTCAGATTTTAATTGTAATACGGAAACCTAAAAACTTATCCTAGTCTAGACCTATTGAATTGATCTTTCTTACAATCTAATAAAAATCAAAGCACAGTAATCCGTATTAGATAAATCTCAATACAAAAGACTATAAAAATAAAGTAGGTCATAACAAATGCAACAAAGAAAAATCATTACTTTCAATACGTTCCCAACAGAGCAATTTCTCATCACATTACGTCTCGTTGCATGCGATCTTGGCAATCGATTGTAAACCGAGCATCGATATGCGCAATAACGTAAACGATTTAGGCGTTAAGCAGACGAAGGACTCTGTCTGGCGGAAAGACACGGGCAATTAGCAACAAGCAATGTCATCAAAATCAAGCTACTACAATCTGTCAAATATTTTTAATAGATTTTCTTCTTTATTGCATTTGGCTGAAGTTTCGAGTAGTTTGATACGTCTGTACGTCACCCATTATAGCAATTTATTTGGGGTTTGCGTAGCATGGCTTCATCTTCCATACTTCTATATTTATTATTCATCATCACATCAGTCACCTGATCACCTCCATTCATGCCATGTCCTCCTAAACGCAGTTCTTCATCCATCGTTTCTCGAAACTTTTCTCAATGATATTTTCCTCAATCATCCGCATCACATGGCATAACATGACAACCGATTACTACACAACTTTTCACTCGGTGGACGGGAAAATTAACTGGATTAATTTCAGCGGTCATTTTAGTCCCACATACAAATAGTGCACCGTCTGGTCTGAGCCTTATCGGAATACGATTATCACGTCAGTCAATGTTACTGCGATTGCGATTAACGATTAATCTTGTTAAACTAGGCGCCGGCACGCGACTGCAGTTTGATCGATATCGTTACTCTTATCCGCAAATTTATTGAACTTTGAAACGTTTTGTAATGAGGTCTGCTTTGTAATATGGTGTAATTAGCAATTACATCACGACTGTAATCCCTGAAAATTAAGGCGGAGGTATCTTAACAACACAAAAAAAAAAAAACTTATTTATTTCAAAAAACATTTAATTAATTTTAGTTAAACACACATCGCTTAATCTTAATTTTCAAAGATTATGTGCGAGTGAGGCGTCTCGCTTGTTTACATTATAAAATTCAAGATACATTATTTATTTGTTTGTGAAAGATCTGAAAAAACACAAATCGCCAATTTATTCCAGGCCAACAGATGAACAGTAATACTTAATAGGGGATCGGACTGAGTCAGAAAAATATGATTCTAATTAGTCTATCAGTTAGATTATCGAAAAATATTGGATACGTGTTTTTTGTTTTATCAAATTAATAAAAAATGGCGAAGATAAAGCAAATCAAAGATCATGAGTGTGACGTCATTTGTAGTTAAAAAATGTACTGACATGTGACGTTTTCGAGAAGTTCACGAGTTTTCGAAGCTCTGTATCGTCTTGATTTTATGTTTATGCGATAAAAGAAAAAAAAAATCAATATATTTTGAAAATCTTTCTGACGGACTAATTAGTTTTTTTTTGTCCGATCCCCTATTGCAATTACCTATATCGCTTTATTCTCGGTTAGTGGTATCGTCTTACCCAATACTAACTGGGTTGTGGAGGTCAGATAGGCAGCTCCATGTAAAATACTGGTATTCAGCTGCATCGGTTAAGAATGAAAGTCTACCCCAACGTCTTTAGGAAAAGCTTAGGCCGATGATGATAGCAGAATAATGCTATCAGGGATCATTCTTATTTTCAGTATTGTAAGGAAGTAAGGATTCCGGCAAGCGCAGCGCGTGCCCGTGACCTACAATCTCTGTGCTCGGACCTCATTGGAGACACATGTGTTTTTAAAAACTTTTTCTTACTCTATGGCTTTTTCGTTGTTCGATCGAATTATCAATTACATGTCAATTACTCTGTATTGTTCCCAAGTAAATTAATATTACAGATATAGGTACTTAAAAGTGAATCTAAGTTTAGTTTTTCCCATAATTAAGTTCCCTTTTAGTATAATGTCCGTATCTTAAAATACAGGGATGGCTAAAACGTGCCATTTGTCCCTAGACATATCATTATCACACTCATACAAAAATGTTGAAAACAAAACCAAAAGATAGCTGCAAACGTGCATGCTGCGCAATTTATTGATAACTTTGATTGCACACTCGTAGATAAACTATATCTATGCCATTACGACCACAAGTACCAACACCTAATGTTTCCTATAACGCAATATCCATACCATTAATGACAAGTTATTTAAGTGAGCGGTCTGTTGCCTTACTTAGGATTTAATGTAAGGCTAATAACAGGAAATGATCAGATATAAAGCATAAAGATTGGATTAGAAAATGTAGACTTGTTCTCTGATAGTGTCTTGTCTATACTTCTTGTAGATGTAAAAGATAAATGGAGTCAATCATCTAACAAAACCACAAAGAATCTTGAACTTGCATGATACCTACATCACAACAAAAATAATTTTCACTCTACAATTGGTCAATTCATTCATTCAACCTTTTTTATCGATGGTTATAATTTGATCATAAAATCTATTCATAACTATTGTTGCAACATCCACAGACAGAATTAAATTTCGAGTTGTTCGGTTGGCCTCATAATTAATTTGGGATTAAATGGGTGTACAATAAATACTACCGTATCCTTTGGAGGTTACAAACGTCATCTTAGTTGTGTATTAGATTAACTGTGTGTAAAGTTTTTTTAAATATTCTGAAATCTCTGCAAGGCCGAAATAAAGTGTTTTCCTAATGAAGTTTTCACAGTAAAATAATAATATTATAAAGGGAAAGATTAGTAACGAAAATAATTTGAAAAATAATTTAATAATAATAATAAGTTTTGTTTGTTTGTAACGAATAGGCTCCGAAACTACTGAACCGATTTGAAAAATTCTTTCACTGTTGGGAAGTTACACTATCCCCGGATGACATAGGCTACTTTTTATCCCTGTATTCCCACGGGAACGGGAACTACGCGGGTGAAACCGCGTAACGTCCGCTAGTTACATACATAAATACGTAAATGAAACTACAGATTTCTTAAGAATTATGCAAACAACGCAGTTCGCAGACGGCATTGTGGTTTCTCTGTTTGTTTCAATCTGAGTTTCCACAAGATACTGTATTGATTTACATGAATGTTATTGACATAATAATTATTATCTTTTATCTTCTCATGCTTTTCCAGTACTAACAATTTAGTTGCAATCACGTACATATTTTAAATTCACCTAATAATGCCAATTACGTGATTGACGACCTGTTAAATGGTGTTTTGAATTATACCTAATTAGTAAATTAGTAGTTAAGAATATTATTGTACTAAAGAAAACTATAATTTTCTGTTTTACCTAATTATTAGACTATTTCTGAAATCTGACCAGGATAATATAACCCACGATGAAGTCTTTGCGTTTTTTCGTGTCGACGGTAATACTGTTTGACTAAATTGATTGTTGAGCTATTAATTGAACCTAGTAGAATGAATACGTACATTGCGGTCATCTCTGTCATTCATCATGTTCAAATCACTAATGTCGTTACCAATAAGGCATAATAACTAGTTTCTGAACCAAAATTACCAAGTTATGGAACCCTGACACAGCCAGAAGGCGACGCGGTAGACCTAGCCGGAGATCGCGGTATGAGCTTCACAGAACCAAGTTAGTTCTAATAAGAATCTTCTAACCGATGCATAATTAGTTGGTGAAGTACGTAGAAAAAAATCAGGATGGCCTAATGCGCATTTACGCATCCCGAACAAACGACACCGCTACTCCGGATGCGCACACGCACCGTTTACATACGACCCAGTTGCATCAAACAGATAGAAACATTTCACTGATTTCACTCAAAGTACTCGCGGTGAGAATATCCGCAAATTATCGACGGACCAACGATTGAGCCCTTGAAGAGAAATCTTTACTTGCCCTCACGTAACAGTGGTCATTCGAGTTTTATTAACATACAAGTAGGTTCGCTTTTACTATTAATATCTGAGAAGTTTAATTTCGAAGGTTCCAGATCTTTCATTGAAGGGCTTATGTGGACTACTGGGTTTGGTTTGGTCCCGCTTGTCCTACAATTTCCACGGGAATGTCGCCACAACTCCTGGCTCTGCCAAGGCTTCAGAATAATTACACTGGTTAAAGTAATAATATTATATCTCTTATATCCAAGCTTTTTCAACACGAATAATAAATACGGTTTTTTTCCTAGTAGAGCGTTTACCATTCATACCAGCTATTATGGTAATATCGACCAGTTTCATTAAATAATCAAAAAATCCAAACGACCTTGTCTCCGCATACCAACTAAAATCCGTTGACCAATTGACCACTAGTATTTTTGACACCAACTAGCTTATTAAATTTCGACCTTAACGACTTTTAATAAGGCTTGTTTTTATAAAAGAAATGTAGATGTAAATGTTTTTGTTATATAGAGGTATTCTTGTATTGTTATGAGCATGGCACGGTTGCCGGTCGCCCCAGTGCGAGCGAAACGTGCGCGAGAGACGATCATGATATGCGTGCAAATGATTTTCCAAAGCGATTACGTTCAATGAGTGTGTAATTACGTAAATAAGTTTTGTGAAATGATTTTAACTCTATAGTGATATGAACTAGTCCAGCTAGTAATCTTAAAATAACTAGAAAATACGGAAATGTTAAAAATGTACTCAACATCGGAAAATAGTGAGTTCCACCATGTTATGGAGGTAAACTGTTGTTCAATCAAATATTAAACCTTTTCAGGAAAACGAAATACTACCCGCAGACATAGAAGCATTCGATGCCTCAATGAAGGTGACGTTTGAGAGAGTGTGTGAACTGTTCTAACTGATTCTACTGTTTGGATTTTAGTCTGTTCTCGTTTATTACCAAAAACATACACACGCTGTATAACAATTTCCGGCCTAACTCATTTCTAAATTCACTGTCCCTTGCACTCGTGTCACTTAAGTGCAATGGAAATGTATCTTTAACAATATTCAAAATTTTTAGCTTTGTATCATACGCCTTTACATAAGAAACAGTCGAAACACCAAACCAAACAACTCTTGAATTATTACAGGAGCTACAAGACATGCAGAATCGTCGACATCAAGACAACTTCACACCTTCCCAAAAGAACATACTGCCTCTAAACAGATACGACGAAGCAGATAAAGTGATTGCTAAAGCCTTGTACACATTCAATGGACAGACTCCGAGGGAGCTAAGCTTCAGGAAAGGAGAGATGATCCATGTGAGGAGGCAGATTGATAACAACTGGTACGAAGGAGAGCTGCACGGCAGGATAGGATTGTTCCCTTACAATTATGTTGAGGTAATTATACTGACTTACAAACATTTGCAGCTGTATTCAAGGGAATTTCACCGATAAAAACAAATATCTTCAAGTGTTAACACTGACAGCTTTTGAACGCGTTCAGTTTCATTGATTAATTTCGCCATAAACCCAGTCAACGTGACTGTCGCTGTTTTCATTCTTATACTCATTATTTTTAATAAACGAGGTTGTTTGCATCTCCATTGAAGTTTACTGAATATGCATATGATACTAAATCGTATAATATAATTTTGCGACTGGCCAAAAAACTATACCACCTTGATTTATTATTAAATCCCGACCATCGATACAATTTGATCGAAATGAATATTTATCACGCACGGATAAGTGCGTTTATTACAAAATAATGGTTATACTCAAGACTGCCTTGTTTGTCTAGTGGGCGCAAGCGCAACTGCTGTGCTTTATGAGATCCTGGGTTAAATTCCCGGGCCAGCCAAGTTTTATTGGGTTTTTCCATTACGAAATTCTCAGCAGCAGCCGCGTAGTCTCGATTTGTGCCTATTTGATGGGAATAGGCTCGTCTCTTTTTACATGGGACCTCAAGGGACTTAAAAGTAACTTAAATCTTCCGAAAATTATACGCCTGCCAAAACGTCATTTCAGATACAGAAAGGCGATGTAGTACAAGCTCCTAAGAAGCCCGTGGTCGTCGAAGGTCGAGCTCGAGCGAAGTTCGACTTCACAGCCCAAACGAACCTGGAACTGCCTCTGAAGAAAGGTGAAGTGGTGGTGCTCACGAGACGCATCGACCAGAACTGGTGGGAGGGCAGGAACAGCACCAAGACGGGGATCTTCCCTGATAGCTATGTGACCATCCTGCAGGAACCCAGTCCGAGTAAACCTGGTGAGTGTAACTTTGGTTAAGACTGTTCTGTAATACACGACCAATTTGCGAGCGGAACTCCGCGGTAAGGGTATCAATTACTTCAAACACGATAAAGCAAGAATATTTTTGATATTTTTTTGGTGCCAATGACCGCTAATCTGCGAAACGGCGGGACTGATTTTTACGGAATCTATACTTTTATTTTATAAAAAGTATTAGGGTTCCATGGCAAAATAATAACCCCTTGAAATTATTAACAAAATCGAAAACAAATAGGATTTACTATTTCACGCGGACAAAAGTCGCGAACAACGTGTATGCAAAAATAAAACAAGACAGCATTTATACCACTAGCAGCCATCTCAGGAAATGCAAATTAATACATTTGATACGCCCAATTTCGTGAAGAGAAACATGGTGATTACGGCACACCATCTTATAAATTGTGAGCTGTCAAGACCATAATAGCACGTTCGCACTTCACGCTAATACATCAAATTACGTAAGTTAATAAACAAAACGTTTTACTAATGAGGTTGACTAACTGCTTCGCAATGTTAGGCAACATTCCATAATGCTATCTTATCTTTGAGTTTTGATGATTCATTATAATTATTGGTTGGAATTTCCCACAATGCCCTTTGATTGTGTAATCGGGAGATCTTACGGTATCCCTTTGTCGTTCAGAAACTGGCGAAATTATTCTGTTATGCCTGCATTGCAATACTGGGAATGGCGACCACGAATCGCAAGACGTTGCGTTGGAAGGCCACCCACAAGGCAGACCGATGACCTAGTGAAGGTTATAGGTATCCGCTAGATGCGAGACGCTCGGAACCGGTCAATATGGTGAAACTTGGGGAAGGCCTATGCCCAGCAGTCGACAACTTTTGACTGAAAATGATGATGATGATAAAGTTTCTAACTTATCTAACATTGAAATAGTCGCCTAACACGAAAAATATTTCAATAATCCATAACTGACCCATTTTTAAATAATCTGAAATGGCTTTGAGCAAATTCTAGTCATCTGCTGTCTACCTTCTCAGATACTTTCATCCACTGTATGTTTCATGCTTGTTTCCAACAGCTAAGACCGATCTTCTCTGGTTTTCAGACCCTCAACCGATACTGAACAGTGACAAGCCAGTTGCGTCGCCAGCTGCTCACTGTCTTCTCAACGGCTCAGCTAAACGAAGCATGGGTTCCCATAGCTATACACCTCAACAGAATAGTCCTGCACTATCCAATGCACCACCAGCGACGCAGCCACTTCCAGGTTGGTTTCTAAAATTATTTCCATCGATTTAACGACAGATGTTATAAATAATGGAGTGATCACAGAAAAGTAACATACTGCCACCGCCTTTATTACTCTTGATCGTTCGCGAATATTTTGCTTCTTTTGGAAAAATGTGTCGCCACCGCTAACTTCATCGAAAAATACTTTTTTTTCTCTTATTTATAGAGGACAGTTATGCTACTAAACTTCGTACGTATTATAATAATTGTGATATATACAAATAAACGTAGCAAGCGGCTCGACGGTAACGTCGTAGAACAGTCCTGAACTAGCCCTTGAGGCAAGCAGACGGACCCTTCGAGTTGCACACTACTTACTGAAATATTGAGAGGTTTTAATCTAAACCCCAAAAGCCCACAAGTGATTCTAGTGAACACCACAATAATGATACTCGGGTGACGTTATAGTGGCTATGATAGTGGACCAACGTATTGTTCCCGTTTTCAATGTGTGACGTACTCTCAGGTTACGTAGGAAAACCGGCACAAGAGACACTTTAGTGACCTACTTTACGTGTAGTATGATTTCTATAGTCTATCTCTACAGTAAGCTAATCTGTGATACATTAGTTTTGTTCGGTTTATTGCCCGGGTCGGGCAAAGTGTTATTGGGTTTTTCCAACAGGAGTTTATCAGTAACAACCTCGGAGTCTGGATTTGTGCCCGGTTGATGGCAATAGGCTCGACCGCTATTACATGGGACTTAAAATATAACTGGCGAAATGTGTGTGTGTTCTATTATATACCTACACCACTGCCTATTCCTTTGAGGATTACTGGCATGATGTTATGTTATATTTGGTTTTGTTGAAACAAAACCAAACGTCAAACCAAACTCAAACCGACCACCGTAACCGTTCTAAACGTCATCACATCCTTACTTTCATCTTGTTTTTATTATAATAACGGCTCGTCTTCTTATTGTTACTACACTATTAAACGAGAATCTCAAGTTACGTCACCAAGTTAGCAACCAGATATTTTTTTTGACATAATAACATTCTACGAAGGATAGCGGTCCAGAGTATTGTTTAATTTGTAAGCACTTTACCGTTGGTCTCTGCTCTCATTTATAAATATTTTCTTTATTTGTGATATGAAAGTCAGAAAAGCAGTGGCGCTATGTAAACTACTGGCATTTGTTTATACCCGGAGTACTAACCGAGTCTGGAAGCCAAACTCAATAATATTTGAGGAAAGGTAAAGCAGATAATTAATTAGCCCTCTCATTTTAAATTGTGATTTCTCAACTCAGGTTACACGGCAAAGCCTGCGCAGGCGACGCTGACGCCGTCAGAGCGTGGCTACGGGCCGCCAACGGGCGCGGGCGTCGACCTCAACAACACTGAGCCCTTGTATGTGGACACCAATGCGGAGGCCATACCGTTAGTATTTTTTTACACGGTTTTTTTATTTTTTTGCATATGTTTAATAATCTGCACAAACACAGTCTGGATACAAAACACGTAAGTAACAGCCACGGAGTCTCGATCTGTGCCCGGCTAATGGAATTAGGCTCACCCCTAATTACACGGGACTTGGAACATGAACGGCGAAATTTGATTAAGTTATAAAAATACTGAAAATCATGGGTAGAAGTCTTTGCCCAGCAGTGGGATGAAGTAGGTTAATAGTAACAGTAATGAGAAAGCAACGATGTATGAAAAAAAACATTAAAACAGCTTTGTAATTAAATATGAACGTATGTTCATATTTGATTACAAAGCTAGTAGTTTAATTACCCCATAGCATAATTAACTTTCAAAGTTTATTATAAATACACTTTTCACGCACTGTTCATATTTAGATACGCGAGAATTGCGCAAATATAATATTAAACTTCAACTACGCATTTCAAATACAAATCTTGTTCATCGCTTAGATTGACTTCCTTTTTTAAGGCATATTTTGATATTTGAGGAACAGTATGTATGTTTAGATGATTAATTTGGTCTACTAAAAATGTAAAACAAAGCAGGTGTGAGTGAAATCACTGAGAGAACAAGCCTTAGAGGGGCATAATAAACACTGACCGTATTAGAGTATTGTTCTTCAGAATGGTCAGGTGCATCGTACTCGTAACCGGCGTGTGTCTGTAAACAGAAAGCAAAAAAAAATCAAAAAGAGTATGTCGAGGTGGAGAATGAATGTCTGATTCTATGGAAAAAAGGCGTTGGTTTATGAGTATTTTTTTAAAACAATTTAAATAACATAATCCCATTTCAGATACCGCGCGATGTACAAGTATCGACCACAGAACCCTGATGAGCTAGAACTGAACGAAGGCGACACGGTGTACGTACTGGAGAAATGTGACGACGGTTGGTACGTTGGCTCCAGCCAGCGTACGGGACGCTTCGGTACCTTCCCAGGTACGTGATACTTCTAGCTAGCCTTGTCTTGGGATCCATTTTCATCACTGATTAATGTTGTGTTAACTTAACATCATTATTTGCACTGGAGTGTACTGTCTTAGTCTTATAGAAGGATGGTACTTTTTACACTCTAAGAGGTGCCATTCTGTATTTCTTTCTGAAGATCTGTTAAATGCTGTGGATTCGCCATAAAATTCACACACCTTTTTCGCCGTTCACGAAGGTTTTAATAAAAAATATAGCTTAGTAATTATTTAGCGAGTCTGGTTATTAGTTATGCGCTTTGGCATACAACATAACACTTGGTATCACTATTAAATTCCAATCTAAATAAATATGTGTTTCTTTTCTAAAGGCAACTACGTGGAGCGCATCTGATAGCGCGAGTCGTCGCTGTTGCGGCGCCTGGGCCGCGCCACGCTGTGCACGCGCCGCCCGCGATAGCAATCCACCGCACACGTATTCACTGACCATACTGCATTGGATAGACACACACAACACGGAGTAGTCAACAAATGAAGCGCTAATGTGTAGCGACCTGGACAAACTGTGTTTTGTCACCAGTGAAACGTGTTTTGTGCAAGTACGAAAACGTAGCACTCCATTTGTTTATTATTCCGTGACCAAACGTAGCCAGTGAATATTCATAAACATTTGAGTGTAACAAAATGAAATTGATAAGTTTTTCACCAAAATATAAAGTTAGGTCATTAAAGCTATCCCAAAAATCCCTCAATCTACCTTCTATAACAATAGGTTCGTATACCGTGCCCTCGGTTTCCACGTATTTATTACCCAATTTAGTCACATAAGTACATGAGATAGATGTGGAGGTCATACGTAAGCTCCGCTCTATGTTAAATATAACCGATTATGTACCTTAGAGTCTATCAAATGATACCAAAATTACGCCATGACTTTTTATAATATTTTGTACAAAGGATATAAGCTAAGCTGATATTAAGGGAAGAGTTGACCTTCGGTGGAACTCGAACTTGCTGACCAAAGTGCACCAATATGACGGCATTAACTGGACAGCCTAACATACTAACAGTAGAATATGAATGTATTATCGGTGTACGTATATTTTCGCTTCTGTCATCTGTGAACTAGAGAATATCTAACCGCATCACGTCAATGTAATCTATCCAAAGTTGTTTTATGCGTCCCAAAGAGTATGTTTATCTGATAATTATGATGTTGTATAATTGTAAAAAAATAATAAAAATACTTATATACTTGTAAAATTGTTTAGTGTAGTATTTATTTATAACTTAGGAGTGAGTTGTTTGGGCTCGTCTTTTAAAAGTGATATTTTAAAAGAACGAAGCTAGATTACTAATTCTAAAATACTAACCGATTTATATACATCAATACATAAAAATTACATATCTACAAAAGTCAAACTTTGGTGTAATACTTTTAGAAATTTCCGGCGAAAACAAAGTTTAGACATTTTGTGAGCATTGGCATTACAGCTGTACATTTATGTAACGTACAGTAATATATTTATAAGTGTGGGTATTAGTTACCGCATTAAACATATACATAAATATAATAATACTCAAGACTATGCAATGGTTAGTATATATAGGGCGAGTAATTATTTGGCAACGGTTGACAATATTGTATGCTTAATTTAAAATTAGCTGTCTTATACTAAGAAATATATGCGTGCTATGTAATCTGGTGTCAAATGTTCAGGCATCTGTTAATTCGTTTATATATTATATATAACTTTCTATCAAAAGTATTACGGTAATGTCTAGTCATTGAACCGATTTTGTAACTATGTATATTTTTTACATATGTTTTTTCTTTTCAGTGTATTTTCTACCTGATGTCGTTCATGTATACAAGTAGTTGTAGTAAATTGAAAGTTTTATATACCCTAATGTTTTAACTTCTCTAGGTTTTACCAAAGCAAACCCTCGCCCTATGTCAATGCTTCGTTTGTATAGATGTAAATTCTTTCACTATTTTTTTTAACCTATTGTATTGTTGTATTTACTTTTGTTAATTTATTTTTAAAGCACAAATGTTTTATTTTGTTGTTGACACCTCGACATACAATATAACATTAACTGCTATTGTTCGATATCATCACACCTAATAAAATAATCTTTGTATTTATGACGTGTTTTATTTCTTTACAACCTATATTTTTTGGATATGTTAAAAATAGGTACTTTCTCAGCAAACTAATTCTAAACTTTCTTCAGTAACAACGAACTTCTTAATAGTTTCCAGGTTTTTATTGTTTTATCATTATTATTATTTTTTATCAGCCAGTAGGCGACACGTTCGATGTAGGAGATGGCGGACAAGCTGGATAGAACCAACGACCAGTGGTCCATATTGGCCATTGATCGCAAAATTTGGAAGTGATTGGGGAAGGCCTTTGCCCAGCCGTGGGATGACACAGGCTAACAGCAACAGTAACATTATTATCTTCGAGTTGCTTTAGAGATACCTACTGTAAAGTTAATAAAAGGTTTTAAACAATTTCTATGGAAACCTCATTTTCTTCGCAAATACCGCAAATGGCGTTCGTTATTTTTTTATCAATTCAAGCCAGTTGGTCCAGTGCTGTAATTTTCCATTTCATTAATAATTATTTGTTTTTATTCAGATTTACATACTTGCATAAAATCAATAAATATGATTAAACTGACACAATTTCTAATGTTTCTACAAAAACACAATACTTACAACTCATTTGTGATTCCTTTGTCTATGCTTTGCGGCAACAATACTGTTATCCGTTGCTAAGCAACGGTGATTACAAACAATATCTTCTGTTGGCTCGCGACAGTGAGTCACGTAGTGCAGTTTTAGAAGTTATCAATTAAACTTAGCATAAAGATTAACTTAAACATAAAAAATGGTGGAAACAGACTGGCGAGAAATACTAAGTTTCTCACAGAAGGAACTCACACAGTCAGACAAAGAGAAGCTGTGTGAAAGTCTGTGTTGGATGGAAGCTGACGACATCGAGCTCAATTTTACTGACTTGAAAACTCTGTTTAGACTTTCGCAAGATATTCTTAAGTTGAAGAGTGAACAGGTAAACATTAATCTCAATTATCTGATTGGCAACTCTTAAGTAGCCAGTTGTGTTACTTCAGCCATTGTTTTGCAGAAACTATGCCCTGCAGTTTCACCTGATATTTCATCTTCTCCTAAGTTTTCGAGCTTGATGTAAAATAGCCCTTCTGTAGACTTGAGCTATCGAATTCGAAAAAGCGTTTTCAAATCCGGGAGTTCTAGAGATTAGCTCGTGTTCACAGAATAAAAACGAGGTCCTAGGCATATGATTCGTATCCTGATTCGGGCGAAGTGTCATCGGGTTTATCCATCAGGAAATAAGCTCGCGCCCTGTTGCATGGGTCTTGAACACAACCAGCGAAATGAAGGTGTAGGTTGGTACCTACTATTAAGTACCTACACCTCTGCCTTCGGGGTTAGAGGTTATGTTTAGTTACAAAAAAAAAATAACAATTCACCAGTGTTATTATCTTAGTATTTAATAATTAAGGCTTTGACAGACCTTTCGTTTTGAAGAATTTGATAGATTTGCGCTATTTTATCTACTGTAACGGCCGACTGAAGCTTACCCCACATATTTACGCATGAGTGAATATTTATTAGCTAATCTATATAATTATAGCACACAGTCGCAAAAAGACCCTATAGATGCTCAAGTGCGTAGATAACACTTTGTTTTGTTTAAACATGCAGGATACCGAAAAGTGTTAGAAACGATCAATACCAATTTTAGCTAATTTTTTAACCTCCAATTGGAGTTGTCGGACTCTCAAACTAACTATTGTATAAATTACTCTGAATCCTCTGATGATGATGATGCCATCTAGCCGAATTTGGCAACCGTGATAGCATTCCAGTGCTTACTAGGGTGGTTGTCAAGAGCTCTGAAGTGTTGCTGTTTTAGCCTGTGCTAGGGACTTCGCCCGCGTGGATATCGATAATTGTCCCACGGAATCATACTACCGGGATAAAAAGTATCCTATAACATCCAGGTTAAAAACTATCTATGTTCTAAATTTCATCCACATCAGTTCAGTAGTTTTTGCGTGAAAGAGTAACAAACATCCATACTCACAAACTCTCGCATTTATAATATTAGTATGATGAAGTAGCTAGCGTAATTATTCAACTCTGACCGAAAAAATCACTAACGACATGTAGGTAAGCTTTAGGTAATCTAATTACGACTTTTCTGTCTCTTCAAATGCGTTTTACGATTTTCTTCTAACGAGCACGCTATCTATACATATTATCTCCTTTTTTCTAGATTCTTATTTGTTATCAAACTTTTGATATTATAATAAGTATTTTATTGTCTTATTGTGCATGAGTTATTAACTGCTCATCAGAATTGGCAACTTCTGAAATTTACCCTCTACTTAAATAAATCCCTTTATGCATGCTCAACTTTTTATTCGGACACCATTGTCACTGCAGGTAAACAATCTAGTCGGCCAACTAAAGTCATCTCAAAAGAAAAGCGGTAAAATGAAAGTAGAGAGCACATACGCAGGTAAGCAGAATAAGTACTTTCTTTATTAGCCATTACGGTAATATTACGAGACGATGACATAGTGGCATAGTGTAAAAAGACTTTCCCATTTAACAGCTTAACCATTTCATTATGACTTGAACATTTACCCATGTCATTTGATTGCTAACTCAGAGAAATTGGTTAACAGTAATATTAAATCGTGGCTTTATAGTCGCTCATTCTTTTATTTTCAAAGGCTAGGCCAGAATCTCAATATTGATTGGAATTAAACTTAATTATAGGAAATATGCACAGTCATTATCTCTTTCTTCTAATTTTATATTCAGTATCACCAACCCAAAGTAACGACAGTGCCCTAGAAACGCAAACTCATCAAGATGAAATAATAAAAGCTAACAAGGAAATACTAGAACAACTATATGCTGACATCGCTGACTTGGAATCGAAGAAGAGTAAAATAGAAGAAAGTAGAAGTAATTTCGATATGGATAGTGATTCAAGTCGTGACGTACTATCAGAAATGAATGCTGTTGCTGAACTGGAACAGCAAGTTACTATGAAGAATAAACATATAAGGAAGTTATTAAGTGATGTTAAAGTAAAGTACTAATCCTTTCATTTTATTCAACATATAAGGACGTCTCACAATATTAATATTTTGATGATTTCTAGATATTAGAAGAGGAAAATACTAATTTAAAAGACAAAGTATCAGTTCTTAAGGATAAGTTAACTGAAGCCACTCAGCTTATCGATAATCTGACGGAGCAAATAATGGCTATCAATAACGAATGCAGTCAGTTAAAAGGTAACAAGCAACTTTGAATATACTGTATGTTAACTGGGTACATCATCCCACTACTGAATCAACTTTTTCGATATAACTGATGAGTCTCATGTCTTATCGCAGCAAAATCCTAACATATTCATTTTATTTTAGAAGTCTTGGGAAAATCAGAGCAAGCCAAAGCTAATCTATCATTTGAAATGGAAGGGTTGAGGAAGGAACTTTTCGAAAAAGATTCTAAAAGGGAAAACTTGTATGAAGACATCAAATCTAAAGTCCACCATTGGAAAGTAAGTACCAATTATGCTAAACTCAAATACTCAATAGTTTTCGGAATTTATTTCAATACGTCTTTGACCGTTTCGTAAATATAGCTTTTTTACCTGACTGCGGCGAAGCCCAAAAGGTGGGTTATGTGTTTGGCGTGTATGTATGTATGTCCTTTTTTTCCCTCATAACTCCTAAACGGATGAAGGGATTTCAATAAAATATACGTCGTTACATTCGTCTTGATGGCGCGAGTGACACTGGCTACATTAAAATAAAAAATAAAAAACAAAGAAAAGACAATTACCGAAACTCGTACCAAGAATTTTCGAGTTTCAAGATCAAAATGTTATAGTCATTATTTTCATATTTTTTTACGACATTATGCGGCAGGGATTTGATGATTGTATGAATATTGTTTTACTCCCTATACATGGGGTTCACACAACCAGTTCAAAGTTGTTCTGTTAGATCTGTCAGTTGATTTTGACAGTTCGACTGACTTCGCATCGTTGAGGTTTCCCTACAATATCTGCTTCCCTGGTTTTGTGGTTATTTTGGATTTTATAAAATTACACCGAAACTCGGATTTAGTTTACAAAAAGAACTTTTGTAGGAGTAAGGACACAAATAAAGTTATCGATGCATGTTTTACTGCACATTCGTGTAGGTTCGTTAATCATAAGTTGAAGGTTATAACTAGCTAGTAATTGTTCGAATTCTATTGGCATCTTATCTCTTTTTAGTCTATTTATATTAAAATCACCACACACAATATTCTTCTTATTTTCCAATTAGTCACGCTCAGTATTTCATTAAGTTGACTGGCCTGTTGATCTAGTGGTTAGTGACCCTAACTGCTATGCCGGAGGTCGTGGGTTCGATTCCCACCCAGGACAAATGTTTGTGTGATGAGCATGATCATTTGTTCTGTGTCTGGGTGTAATTTATCTATAATATGTATGTATTTAGAAATATATAAGTATGTTTATCAGTTGTCTAGTACCCATAACACAAGCTCTGCTTAGCTTGGGACTAGATGGCGTTGTGTGATAGTTGTGGAATATTATTATTATTTCCTTTATTCACTTTCGAACATATTCAATACATTTTTAAATATTTATTACAAAAAAGCATATAAAAAACATTTAAAAATATAAAAAATAGTAGCCCACCGGCATTGGGAACAGGGTCCGAGCTACCGGTGGTCAGGGCTCTTGAGAGAGGAACCTCCTGACAATACGCGCCGTGTCCAGAAGTACTGCCTTCTGAATCAAGCCCTTGATCCAGCTACCAAGCGAGAGCCTCCTTAGATGTTCGTCGAGGCTCTTGGCTATTAGACCATTGGCAGACACGACTATCGGCACAATGACTGCTGTATTCACGTGCCACATGTCGACAACCTCGCGAGCCAGATCTAGATACTTGTATTGTTTATCTTTCTCTGCTTTCACGAGGTTCTCGTCATGCGGAACCGTGATATCAACAATCATTGCGCGACGCTCCGATCGATCCATCACCACAATGTCAGGCTTATTGGCAACAATGGGCCTGTCAGTGATGATAGGTCGATCCCAATACAACGAAATATTACCATTTTCGAGAACTGGGTCGGGCGCATACTTATATGTATGGCACTTCTGTTTCCACAAGGTTGTATTTCAAAGCAAGTTGCTGGTGGATAATCCTGGCAACGAGGTTGTGTCTATGCAAGTATTCTCCATTAGCCAGACGAGAACACCCAGAAATAATGTGTCGGATCGATTCTCCAGGACGGTGGCATGCCCGACATATGTCAACCGTGCCATCCTTCACAATGTATTTCCGGTAGTTATTCGTCATCATAACTTCGTCCATTATTGCACAGACAAAACCTTCGGTTTCCCCGAAAAGGTCACCGAAACGCAGCCAGGATACAGACGTTAAGAAGTCTACATCGGGCCCATGTAGGGCCCGGTAAAAGCGTCCGTGCAGCTCCTTGCTCTGCCATACCTCCTTGCGGTCATTAGTGTCTAATACTTTAGGTTTGCGCCAGTTCTCGTTAGCCAAGGAGAGCGGGGTAAGGCCCTTGTCCACTGAGACCACATCTCGGTGCATCCCCACGTCGGCTTCTAGGAAGTATTCCCTGAGACTGCATATCTCACGGTTATGTAGGGTCTTAGCATTTAAGAAACCACGACCCCCACACTTCCGTGGGATATACAATCTCATCACCGACGAACGTGGGTGATGCATCCGATTTGCAGTCAATAGCGAGCGGACCCTCCTATCTAGGGCATCAAGTTCTGTCTGATTATTATTATTATTAGTTTAGAAAAAAATATATGTACTTTGTCGGATTGGTTGTTTGGGGGTCTATACACGTTAATTATAATAATATTATGTTCTATGAGTTCAATGGCACTACATTCTAAAATATTTGTGATAGTATGATCCTTATTGTCATATAATATATTTTAGCCTTTTGACTGTTATGGACCAATACGCATGCACCTCCATTTCTATTGTGCCTATGGTATGATGAAATTAATGAGTAATTAGAAACTTTTAATGAGTGAATATCCTCTTTTATCATGTTATGCTCTGTAATACAGAGAACATCAATACGCTTATTGTCTCGGCTCAACTCGTCTAGGTACAGAGAAAGTTCATCAGATTTACTTATTAGACCGATAATGTTTTGATGTAATATATGTATGTGGTTATAGGCGAAAAAAAATATTATTAGTTGACGTAGATGGAGTACAAATTTTAAAATATATGACATCACAGAGTAACAAATCCTATAAACAAACACAAAAGTTAAATAATGTGTGAAGAATTGTACGCGACCAACGAAAGATAAAGACAGTAAAAAGTAAAAAAGGAAAAGGAAAAGTAGTTAAAAAACTAAAAAACCCGACTGAAAAAACTGATGAGCAAAAAACAAGCACAGTTTTTAACGGTAGACGGTTTTTTAACCACTTTTTTTATTTAACCTCGTGTATAGTACTGGTGCTCAAATATTTGTAAATTAATCAAATACGTGTTATTGTTTTAACAAACTTAGAGCATAGCAAGATCGAAGAAAGCTGAGGTAGAAGCAATATCTAAAGAGAATACGAAACTAAAAGAAGATTTGAAGGACGCTTCAAAGCTTACTTCATCGCCTAAGGTTGGTATACATTTTTATATAACTAATTAAGATAAATATCCGACATAAAACACAATTTAACAAAATTCCCACAGAAAAGTGATGCAGAAAAACGCAAGATAAAAGAATTACAAGACAAATTACTAGAAGCTTCAAATGAAATTGATCAAACTGCAAATCTTATCAATTTACTCAGAGCAGAAAATAAACAGCTAAAAGCAGTTATCGAAGAAGTACCGGATTATTCTGTGTCTGAGGCTAAAAACATCAGCGATGATAACAAAGAACGATCAATGATCAATAAACTCAAAAAGAAAGTAAAAAGTTTGACTGGAAGTCTACAAGGCGCTGAAGAAATGATCGGAGTTAGAGAGAAAGAGGTAACATTTAAGAATAACATTAAAAAAATATATGATTGTAATTAGTCCGTCTTTTAGATTATCGAAAAATATTGGATAGGTATTTTTTGTTTTATCAAATGAATAAAAATTGACAAAGATAAAACGCGTCAAAGATTTGAGTTGCGACGTCACTCACCGGTAAAGAATGTCATACAAATGTCTTGGAAAATGACGTCACACGAGTTTTCAAAGCACTGTCTCGTCTTAATAGTTTGTTAACGTGAAAAAAGAAAAAATATGTGTCCAATATTTTTTGGAAATCTATCTGACGGACTAATTATATTTTTTTTGTTAACTACCCTATTCCAGTAATGTTATTTTCTTACAATACCTTTATAATAAAGTTGACAGAAATAACATCGCAACTGCAACTTCTGCAATCAGATGAAGGAATAAATGCACTTCTTGAAGGCTTAAAACACAAGAAACGACAGCTGAAGTTTAAAGATGAGGGTATTAAAAATTTAGTACAAGAAGCGAATACTTTGAATAATTTAATTAATGAACTACAGCTTGAAAATGAAGCATTAAGGTGAGATAACACTTCTTTATTTTTTGAGTCCGTACTCCTTCGACTTTGTAATATTGGTCGAGCAAAAATAAGAAGAATAGACTTGTTAGTGCTAGGTACATCCTAGCACTTACAAGTCTAGTCTTCTTATTTTTATCTGCAACGTAAATAAGAAAGATGCGGTCGTGTGAATTAGGTGTGTGGTCCCATCAAGTTGAACAACTTTTTACATGAGACCTATTACGTATTCCGACAAAAAGACTCCCTATACATTTAAGTGTGTATTGATGTAATGTAGGATAGTAGACTACTTGACCATACCTTTCTCATTATGTAGGATAGTAGACTACTTGACCATACCTTTCTCATTATAGTTATTCTGTCTAATCTGAACGTACTCGTGAATCTTTTATAAATTTCAGACAAACCTTTAAAATTCCTGTTGAAGAAAAGATACCAGTTAAAGGTATTATGAAAGAATATCGTAATTTACAAGAAACTAATTCACAAATTAGTAAAGAGCTAAAGAGACTTGAAAATAAACTGATTGGACTCGAATTAAATAATCGTAATTTGAATACTAAAATCAATAAAATGACAAGTCTTCTTACTAAATTTGGATGTACGAAAACCAAAATACAAGAAATGATTGAAGACAGTGAAAGTGATGACAATATGCCTAAAGATGAAAAAGAAGAATCAACAGGGTACTTTAATCAGTATTCATATGATCAAATTTTTAGTAATTGTGTCATTTAAATAATTTTAGATTTGTTAATTATTAACAAATCTTATGTTTTCTAGAGCGAAAGAGTCTGAGAATCAACCAAGCGCCTCAGAAAATCAAAATCAGGAAAAAGAAATGCTAGCAATCATAGAAGAAAATAAAGGACTTCGAAAAGGCCTTCAAGAAATATTGGACTTCTTAAAAGATAACAGTATGTGTACTGTCAATCAAAATTTTACTTTCTATACAATTTTAGGGAGTAGCTTAGTATCACTGTCTATTTTATTTATAAGCTTTTAATCTACTTGCCATGTTAGTTTTTTTCTAATATTTTAAACCCTCAGGCCACACGTCTTCTGGTGTACTGACTTTACAATGCCCAAGTTTGGAAGCAATATTATTGTCGATGGAAGCTCGAAATTCGGCTGGCTGGTTCTCGCCGCACATGTCAACAGTGATGGAGTTAAGAGCTGCTTTAGGCGGCAAAGATGCACTATTGACTGCTCTACATGATGCCAGGTACTGAACTCTTCATAAAATGTACTAAAAACATTCCGTGGTGACATATTTTCTAACTCCGTGAATTTTCACAGAAAGGAAACTTTCGTTGTAATGGCTCAATTATCTGATTCTACCAAAAAAACATCAGAGCTTGAAAAGAGGTTGAATGATATAGAAGTGAAAAATAGAGAAAAGGAAGCCGAAAAAAAACGTTTACAAGACAAAACAATAGACGTAGGCGAATTTGGATCATGGATGTCAGAAAAAGAACAAAATGACATTGACTTTTATGAAAAATCACAAATTGACAAAGTAGTAGAAACAGGAAATTTGTTGTATGAATCTCAGCTCAAAAAAGGATTAGAATATTTCCAAATGAAATTCCAAGAATTATTTAGAAAATTTACCTCAATGACCATTCGTGCCAGCGATGACCTAAATCGATGGTCAATTCAAGAAGAACACTATAAAGCAGAAATAGAAAACTTGAAATTGCGACTGACCTATCAAGATGATTATGAAGATGAAAGCGATCATTCCCCAGGAATCATTCCTATTCCTAACGTTAACTGCTTGGAAAGAAAGTGTTCTTACTTGCAGGAATCATACAAATATATAAGAACATTAAACGAGAACATGAAAAATGAAATTTTGGAGAGTAAAAGAGACGCAATGGAGGCGGCATCAGAATACGAGACAAAAATTCAGAAATTAATACTTGCCGTCGCTAGTTTAACTGACAGATTACGTTACTCCATATCTCTTGAACTGTTTTGGAAACAGAATGTTGCTCTCAGTGAGGTTCTTTCAAAATACCGGAAACTCGTGGAAGACGGCTTTAGGAATCAAAATCATTTATTACGCTTGTTCAATCGTCTAGATGAAGATAAAAGTTATATTATTAATATCCTTCGGTTGGAAGTTAACCAACAAAGCGGTAAATAGTATGTTGTATGGCATGTACAATTAAATGACACAGTAATGACCTAATTACCTATTTTTTTTAGAAAATACACAGCCTGAAATGGTACAGAAGATTGAATATAATATAGAGCAGATGGTAATAAAGAAACAAATAGAACAGCTTTGTATTGAAATAGACGAGAAAAACAAGAAAGTTGAAAGTTTGGAAAGTATAAACGCAGTACTGCAAGAGATTCAAGTTAAGAGAATGTAAGTCCTAAATTTTATTAAGTTTTAGGGTCAATCTAAAAGTTATAATTAACTATTTGTCACCCCTTTCAGTGACGAAAACTTGGCTTCAGTAACAGGACCAGAATTCGAATTAATGAAGGAGCAGCTACAAAAGATATCTGAAGACAATCAGTTACTCAAAGAGCATTATAATGACATTAGCAGTCAGTTAGACATAGCGCTCCTCCAGGTATTTATTGCTTGATGAAATAAAAAAAGAACAGTATTGTTTATGCACCTCTCCTACCGCTGACGAGGAATCGATTACCTGTCGAAAAATAGATCTCGTTTTACCAGATAAGGAGCTATAAGGGAACAGATGAACATACTCACATACATACATAGCCAGTCAAAATATTAACCCTCCTTTGGCTTTGCCGTAGTTGGGTAAAAAGAGATACAACTTCGTCATCAGCCTGAGAACAAAAATAAAGAATTACACGTGTATCAGGGTTTTTCGAAATTCGACCCCTAACGGGTTAAAAAGGGATAGTCATTTATACAGGGGAGGATTTTATCGCGGGGCTTGATTAACTCGAAAATTGGTGTGTGAGTCAAGTTATGGGGCTGAAAACAGGCAATACAGTTTTTATGAAAAATCTCATTTGAAACTTGATACAAATTTGCTACGCGTTATAATAAGCAATGTGAGAAGACATTGTTTACCTAGATTAACAAATGGGGTACTTTGAATCACGGTAGTACGTTCCGGTAGTAGGTTGTATGTGATCAAGTGGATTTGAGAATGAAATCGATATGCGGCGCGGCTGCCCGGGCAAGACGACGTCTGGCAGGTCCGCTAGTATATCTATAATTCTACCGTACATGTGTTTGTTACTGAACTCCTCCTAAACGGCTGGACCGATTTGGATGTTTATTTTGTATGCGTGGGTGGCGCCCTAGAAGGTTTAGATTCACAAAAAACAATGTCCTCCCGTGCGACGCAGGGACGGGCCACTAGTTTAAATATATTTATGATTTCAGCTAAAAGACAGTGAACTAAGACAAATCAGTAATGATATGGAAATTAACATGCTACAGCACCAAGTGTTAGATTTGCAATCTTCTAGTGACAATAAGGCCATTATTGCAAGGTACTTTTTTATTTTTTCTTTGTTATGCACTTTTGACTGCGATACACAGGTTTTTTCTTATACCCAACCCAACGGCCCCCCTATAATTTACGATATATTGTGATAAAATTTTCGTTTGCAGACTTAGTGGTGAAGTACTTGTCGCCCATCTTCAAGTATCAGAAAACCACAATAAAATAGAAAGACTTCACGCAGCTCTCAATAAGGAAAGGGAGTTAAGAATGGAAGCCGAAGATATGTTCAGAACACGTCAGAAAATCTTTGATGTTTACGCCATGAGATATGAGACTAAATTCAGGTTGTATTCAATTCGTTTCAACCAATAGAGCCAATTTTACCTTTTTCTTACTTTATCAAACTAAAATTATAAAGGCGAAAGTTTGTGAGCGTGTATGTTTGTTACTTCTTCACGCAAAAACTACTGAACGGATTTGGAGAATATTTGGTACTCAGATGGTTTATAACCTGGATTTGATCCCACGAAAGTTATCCCACGGGAAGATAAAAAGGGATAAAAACTATCCTATATGTTAATCCACGTTATTATTTTTTTTTTTTTTAAACCAGGTTATAAACTATCTGAGTACCAAATATTCTCCAAATCCGTTCAGTAGTTTTTGCGTGAAGAAGTAACAAACATACACACTCACAAAATTTCGCCTTTATAATATTAGTGTGATTAGTGTGATTATATTAGTATGATAGTGTGAAGTGTGATGCGCTTATTTGATTTTAAACAAATAATTCGTTTTGAAAATTTTAGGTATATATACGAAGTCTTGCAGGCTTTACGTCAACAATACCAGGGAAGTTTACCGGTTTTATCCGTCGAAAATTATTTAAACAAACTAGAAGAATCTTCGCGAAAAAACCATGATGTAGACGCAAAATTACAGGAAATAGAAGATCTGCGAGCTAATTTGATTACAAAACATAGTGTATTTGATCAAATCTTAGATGCGTCTAAACACAAATGTTTATTAGATGAAGATAGTTGTCCACATAAACTTAAATATATGATGGCGGTAAGTCTGAATCCAAATAAAAAAATAACTGTGAGTCAAATATACAAATAAAAATACATGTCTGTGATACAAACTTACAAAAATTTCATCGTTTTAGGAATCTGTTAATACACGGAAATTACAACATATTAACAAAAAAATGAAAGCCATGGAGTTGTCACACGAGAACTTGATAAAGCACTGTAATGAAATAGAGAAAACACTGGTGTTAGTGAATCAAGGATTTGAAAAAATAGCTTTGAATGCCCAACATAAAAGTAGTAGTAGTAGCGGTGAAATTAAAGACTTATCCATCGAATTAGAAGATGTCCAGTCTGACGATGAATCAGAATCAAGTCCTAGAAGTAAGATACATTAATTTATTAATTTGATTATTTATTTTCATTATATTAAACAAAGTAACCAGCAAATAAACCTATGCTTTCATTTCAGAAAGTCTAACTATAACATTGGCAAAACCAGAAATAGTTCAAGAACAGCCAAACCAAACCAATAATTCACCGGTGAAAAATGAAAATAAAGACTCCCCGAATAAAACAATTCAAAGAAAGCTGACAATCGACATATCTGATGCAGTTGTTCAAACTATCCCAATTGAAATAAGCAAAAGCTACAAATTAGTTCAAACAGATGAAAAAAGCGATGCAATAGATGAATTGCATGTTCAAGTAGAAATACTGAAAGTGGAAGTTGACAAAAAGAATAAGCAGTTATACGAAGCCATGACTCTAGTACACAAACGTGCTGAAGAGATTATAGCTCTGAATAATGAGAAAGTCGCCTTTGAATCTACACTAAAAAATCTGAAGGCTTTTAACAATCAAACTGATATTTTGAATGAGAAATTACGACATACCATAGAAGATTTAACAAAACAACTTAACGATTTTCAAATGAAGCAGAATACTGAAACGAACCAAAAGAGGGACAGCGCCAATGAAGAAAATAAAACTTTGCTGTTAACATTAAAACAATTAGAAAGTGATAAGAATGCTATAATGGCAGAATACAAAGAATTACTGCGAAATGAAAGAGATGAATATGCCAAATCTGTAAAAGAATTGCAGGTAAAAATAATGGAGCTGCAGTCAAAGTTAGATAGGTAAATTTAACGGATGTTTACATTTGCTAACACGTTCTACAAATATTCAAATCAATCATTTTTAACAAGCTGATAACAAGTTAATTACGTATGATGCTAATCATACCACTAATCACTTATCTATTGCAGACGAGCTAGTGACTCTAGTATCTCCAGCGGAGAAGCATTGAAGGAAGTGGTTACAAAGTACACAACGGAAATCGCCGAATTAGAAAACAAGTGTTTTAAACAGCAAAGTGAACTTGATGAGTGCAAGTCAGAGTTGTTAGTATCAATTAGTTATTTTATGAATTCATAAAGTTCCTGATGTTATGTGATCTTTCTAATAATGGGTGGTTTTTCGTCCAGGACTACGTATAAAACTGAATCGGCACGTTGGAAAGAATTGGCAGCAGAGAGACTAACAAAAATGGAGCAACTGCATTCTCAAATTGAAGAGAGACATTGTCATGAGGTGACACTTTTACTATTGATAATATTAAAAAGTTATTATTAGTAAAGAGCATTAATTTTTTTATTATGTTCCATTAATAGGTCAAATCATACAAGGATGAGAACGAGCACTGGTTGTCACAGCTCAATGAAATGCAACGTGAGCACATGGATTTGAGGACAAGGCTCACTGAACAGAAAACTGTTTACCTGAAGCAACTGTCAGATAAAGATACACAAATTGAACAGTTACGTCTGATCATTAATAATTTGAGGGTTTGTTGTTTTTATAATTTTACTATACAGTTAGACAGTTACTCAATATAATCAATAGGTTTTTATTTCGAGCTATTTTTGTCTAGAAACACAATAAGAAATAATGATTTCGGAGAATGAAATCATCCATTTTCAAGAAAAGGATGCTGAATTGCTGATGTGCGGATAACCTTGAAGTAGGGATTTTAATTAAAGGTAAAATATTATTTACAGACTCAAGTGATGAACATGCAAACTCTGATTTCGGTAAACGACCCGAGTTTCGATCTGTCCGCTATAGTGGAGGTGGATGAAAGCGATGCTATGTCTCACCACGGATCAGAGCGACTTGAGCTGAAGTTTGAGTCTACAGTCGATTTGCAAGATTCACATGACGATGTGGCCAGGATACCTGCTTCTTCTACAACCATTTGGTGAGTTTTTCATACTTACGTAAAAAGATATTTGAAAGGCAAAATGAAAGCGCAGATTTGAGAGGTTTACCATTCAACCTGTGTATGGAAAGAGCTCGTGTTTGGATGGAACTATCAAAAATTAAAGGTATTTTAGTCTAGAGAGACATTTTGAGCCAACAGTCGTTGCCAATCGATCGCGGACTGGTTCTGGTTGCACCCTAATATCTTAATTATCTTACTCAATTTGATCGATCACTGCGATCGATAAAATTAATATTTGAAGACATACATGAGGTGTTTCGGGGACAACAATTCTTAGGACACCACTAAGCGTATCATTTATTTATGTACACACAGGAAAAGAAAATTTTAATATTTGAGTACAAAAGTAGGTACCTACCGATTATTTTTATACTATTTTTTTTCTTTCTAATATGATTTTTTTTCAGGCAAGAGCCACTCATTGAGCGTCTTCGCCGGGAGAAGCAACAGGCTACCAAGCAGAACGCAATTCTTCGTCGACAGATCAAAGTGCTCGCTTCTAGGGAGAGGCGTGCACGCTTGGATGCTCAGAACTTGAAGAATCAGGTCTTTAGAATGTATGTTTTATATTGTTCTTCACCATCATCATCATCATCATCAGCATCATCCACAGAATTCACCCACTGCTGGGTATATACCTCTCCTTGTGTTAATTTCGATAATCGCGTACGACTACCAGCAGACTTCTCTCACCAGCTTTTGACGTAACTCGGGTCAGCTTTTCACCAACTGTAATCACCACGTCTTGCTATAATTATGTCCTTATTTAAAAAATGTCCCCGTACAACGGCGCGCTGCCTATCTACTTTTGATGCCATATCATAGGGTTCGAATGTCAAGAAAATACAAAACAATTACAGCTTTTGAAGAACCCTATTGGCTCTTAGATAATGATGAAATATCTCAGAACTAGATTAAAAACAATTCTATATACGTTATTGTTTTGAGTACAGCAGCACAACAGGCCACAAAGTGACGACAGCCGAAACAGCGGCGCTTCACAACAAGATCGCCACACTTCAGGCACAGCTGATGAGTGCACGGAGGGACACGCAGTCCAACCTCGCGCTCTGGGACAAGTGGAAAAGGTAATAAATTCGTGGCTATACGTTCCTACTCCTTCAAAAGACGTGTAAAGGTGCCAAGCCAACTCGACATCATTATCATTATTGTATTTTTAACCATCAGCACCATCATTATTCTTTAAAACGTCCACTGCAGACTATATATATACCTTTTTTTTGACGGGTAGAAAATCATCAAATAATCCCGCTCTTGGGCAGGGCGAAAGGGAGTCTTCTACTGACTAAAAACCACCTATCTTCCTTCTTAGCCCTTTATGTCGAGGCCGCCGTATCTCTTACAACATCCCGCAGCCCAGAATATACCTTTCCCAAGTATCGCCGTAATGACATAAAACCCGAAATGTGGTGTGATCATCATTATGAATAACTTAAGTATGGTAGCAGACTAAACATACAAAATGGTTTGGAAAAGTTTATAAAGTTCCCCTCTTATTTCCACTATCCCGTTCTATCTGATTATGTGTCATGATTTCTCAATCAGGATTCAAGTTCATAACAAATGCATTCGATTACGAATCATGAATCAAAGTTGTCTACGTCAACCTCTTCTATTGTCTAGAGCCCAACAAGCCGCTGAGCGTTGGCAAGCACGCCACGAAGAGAAGTGCCAAGAAGTCGTCAAACTGGAGGCTGCCCTGAGCTTATCTAAGTCTGGTGTAGCGCGACTAGAGAAGGAAAAAAGAATGCTGCTTTCGAAACTTCAAGATCTTAAAGGTAAGAATTTCTGGTAAAATTTAAATTTCTGGTAAAGTTTAAATTTCATTTCATTCATTCATTTTCATTTTTTCATTTCATTGTTTCTTGTTTAAATTTCTGGTAAAAAGTTAAATTTCTGGTAAAAATTTAACTTTGTGATTTAAATACATGCTTAAAGAAAAAAACTTATACTCATATTTTGCAGATTTGCACTGAATAACAGTTTCCGTTATTAAGGCCAAAAAACAATTTTAATTACATCCTTAGGCAGTGTCCTCATCCCGTCGGGGCTGCGGGTTGTACACTAGTTACCGCGGCCTCGACATATAGGGCTAAGAAGGAACATGGGTTGTTTTTAGTCAGTAGAAGTCTGAAACTCCCTTTCGCTCTGCCCAAGAGCGGGAGGGGTTATTTGATGACTTTTCACCCGCAAAAAAAAAAGGCAGTGTCCTCATCCCGTCGGGGCTTCGGGATGTTGTAAGAGATACCACGGCCTCGACATAAAGGGCTAAGAACGAACATGGGTGGTTTTCAGTCGGTAGAAGTCTGACACTCCCTTTCGCTTTGCCCAAGAGCGGGACTTATTTGATGATTTTACACCCGCCAAAAGAAAAAGGCAGTGTCCTCATTAGGCGGGTAATGAGCCAAAGGCTTATTCTGAACCTTGAAACCTTATAGTTTTACTGTTATCAAGCAAATTTTTGCAGTGTTACTTAGATTGATAAACAGAAAGATAAATTGACGGTTTCTGTCCTTTTACAACCTATAAAACAAAACTTATTTTTAGATGATAGCCAACTAGTAGCGATAGAAAAACAAGAGGCTGAAACTCAAGAGAAACCATCTCACTCCAAGGACTCCTTATTTTCTGACGCCGCCTCACTGCCCGTCTCCTCCCAGGCGTTGTTGGACCGAGTGCAAGCGCAGCAGAGGAGAATTGCAGCTTTGGAGATAGCTGAAAAGGTACTCATTGGATCATACCTGATGTCATGAGAGGATAAGGAACTTTCGACCCTGTTCCTCATTTCTCTAAATTGAAAATAGCAAAAAGAAGAATAATGTAATTCATTAGAGAGTAATAAAATAATAATTTCCACGATCGGATCCATTGTTTCTTGTTTCTTATCCAGATTCAATGTTAATCAACCAATAAAACGGCAGTACCTACATGAAGTCTACGCAATATCGGTCGAGCCACTGGTGAAGAACTTTCTGAACCAAGGTCACCGGACTGACACTTTTCCACGTCCAAAAACACGTACCCATAGAAGTAGATGAAGTATTATATTAACAGTTTCGTAGAAATAGGAGTTAATTGTTAACTTCCTTTTTGGTTTAGTGGTAATAGGACCACCAATAGACCAACTGTCTAGTTCGGTTCTTGGGTATTATTTCGACCAGCAGTTGCCCGTAGCCTGACTTTTGGCCCGATTTATGGCACCAAGCTGATCCCCTTTACAGCAGAATTGGTAAAATGTAGGTATCACAAGTACTTCTTCACAAGGCTTCATCTCCACCTTAGGATTGTAGGTGTCATCTTATATTGTGGATCAAATACACATATTTTTAAGATAATCTGCACGTCTTTACTTATTCTTCTTTATCATTTTAGGGCAACGAGCTTTTAGTATCGGAATACGAGAGGTCACTAGCAGAAATCACATCGTTGAAAGGACAAGTATTGAAACTGGAATCAACGTTACTGGAATCGCAGATAAGAACCCCACTCAAAGCCGCGGGAGATGCACAACCTGAACTTAACTACTGGAAAAGGTCCGTATACAGTCTTAATACTGGTTGTATAAAAGCATCTATGAATATAAACCGACCTTTAGGCCGTGTACAAAAAAAAAGCTGGCAGCCCACCAGCGCTTATATGAACCGGTACATGCAGGTAACCGGCGCAGGCATTTATATGAACAAGCGCCGATAAGCGCCGAACGTCGGCGCCAAGTTCCGAAAATCTTCGACACGCGTCGGTCAGCGCTGGCGCCATCCACCATTTAGTATGAAATTTTTATCGCTCTGCTTCAATCCGCATGCTTTATGTAACTGTTACCAAAATGGACCAGCGCCGATAAGCGCTGGTAGATCGCCACCGGCTACCAGGTTTCTTTCCGTATACCGCCTTAGTATGTGAAAACTCTAAGGTTGAATGCAAAATATTCCGCTGGTGACGGAACGGGTGCCCGCTTTCTTAATATTTTTAGAAAACTCATTGCACGCACCTGTGTTTCTTAGCCCGACTCATACTACTTTTTGAAGTAGACAAGCAAGCAAAAACCAAATAAAAATACTTCTCGATACATTTGAATTAGGTTCAATATTTTTCAGAACAGCTCTCCTCTTTATATCGCGTCTTGTACTTATTTCAACTACCTTCACAATGTCTATCTTATCTGCAACTTTATCATCGTCTTTTCTTCTATTACACCTTTTTATCATTCTTCCTTCTCCTATATTTTTAACAAGTTTTTTTCTTCTATGTTCCTCTGTCAACTTCGCTTGTCTTACACTAAATATTGCATGTTACTCCATCAGCTATTGCGAGATGTTAAAAGAAGAGAACGTTCAACTGACTCAGAAGATCAACTCCATCGAGACGCATCCGATTACTGCACAGCAGCACAGAGTCAATGATCTTGAACAAACCGTGCTTACGCTTAGAGGTAGGGGAAATTGTCCAAGCATTTAGAAATGTTCCCTCTGGGATCACTATAGCACATCTTGGTGATCACTTTGCACCAAACAGTGGTCGATCGTCATCAACAATCGATTTAAAATTGTTTGAAAGCTTTTACGAGTATGCTGCCCTGAGAAATTTCTCTCAAGCATTCTTGGTTACCTCATGATATTTTCCTCCATATCAGGAAAACAGAGGCGCGAGTCTTGCGTTCGAACTGGAGACTCCTTGAGGACTTGCCAGTCTAAAGGTCACACACTCCACTAGGCTATCACTGTGTGACAGTGTGTCTTATGATGTCAATGAATCACAGTTCGGTAGCCTTATGTTATCTCTCACACCACTAGTAAATATTGTCATGTAATTTCAAATGGATAGAAGGTCTTAAATGTGCATGGATGGAATGGTTTACGATTTAAGTTTCCAAGTTTCTTTTCATTTTGTTCAATCACTGAAAATAGCTACACTTTCCACTCTTAGGATATGTTTTTACTAGCTGCACTGAGTACGGTGTTTCTCACAATTTCTTTCAGGCGTGATCAACAAATTGCAAGCGGACCAGAAGTCAGGGGTGATGTACAAGAAAATTGACTCTAGGCCCAGCAGCAGCCGAAGCAACCGTAGTAGTAATACGGAGAAGGTAAAGGGAAATATCCTCTTCTCTTTCTTGTTATCGTGTGGGCAGTACGGTCTAACGACCCCCACACACTGTAGTGTCAGAGTTTGCGCCTCAAAGGCTTCTATCATGGTTTTGACGACCAACATTTGGCGGCCGGGACCACCGGCTTATACGTGCCTTCCTAAGCACAGAATCATCTTTTTATCAGACAATCAGGTGATTCAAGCCTGCAAAGTGATCCTCTGAAAACTTCATATTAACACTTTGACACTTTTCTCTTAACGCATTCACTGCCAAGTTCACAAAATATTTTTTTCAGTGAATAGTATACCCGAAATTGCCAAGTCATCGAAGGTGGGTTACGGGCACACAACATTAATGTCGTCCCATATGCTGGGTGCTTGGCACCGAAAATATGATTGATGTTCGTTTTAAGGGTTCCGTACCCGGAGGGCTACCAACGGAACCCTCATAATAAGCCTCCGCTCTCCGGCTATCTGTCTGTCTGTCAGCGGGCTGTCATGATCCGATTATACATAGATAGTTGAAGTACGAGTATTCACAGAACGTGTTTTTCTGTTGCCGCTACCCCTTCATGCGCTAGTCCGATTTGCACTAGGCCCTCAGGCCGGGGTTTTAAAATAAAATCCCTCTTTCTGACCATTTCTCAAAGGTGATGGTCATAACAGAAAACCCTGGCCCAATTGGTTAGCCGTTAGAGAATTCGTCTAGACATTTCTCTTTCTAGCAAATGATACCTCCAAGTGAGAGAAAGAGATACACACCTACAAATGCAACTGCACCAAATGCTGATCCATTCGCGTGAACTTACCTTAAACTTCTAAAATCTATATTTTCAGGGACGTACTCAATCGGAATCACATCGAATAGAGGTAGCAAATCTGAAACGGACTATACATGACAAAGACTTACTTCTAGAAAGATCCAAAGAAATGCTTAAAATTGCTGCAGAGAGGGAAGATGAACTGCTAAGAGAGGTATGAGCAGATTCAACTATGGGTATTTCAAATATTATTTTAGCCTTACTAAGTTCTTCTATCTATAATATGAATTGGGAAAAAGGTAAGAGAATGATGATGTTGCTCTATAATTATGCATTCGACATCAGTCTGGCCATTTGGGCATGAATAACATATTCGTTGTCCTAACATCATATTATTGACCTATTACGGTTCTCCTTAAAATGGTCCCTACATTTTAAGCCCCCAGTTACCCCATCAACTGAGTGTTGATGAAAATAAGAAGGAGTTACTTCATATGCATTTATTTTGGTTAAAATTTCGAAATACGTCTCCATTTAAAGGGGTTGTGAGTGGGGGAGGGTTGGGAAGGGGGAGGGGTCGGATCCCCCCTCACCATTTTCATCTGCCGGAAATACTTGGTTTTCTTAGAAAAACTAAAAAAATAGAAATTCGTACAAAACTTGATTATTTTTTGTGTAACAAAGCAATCCAGACAGAATCCAAGAAAGTAGCCAAGTCGTATAGAAAAAACACAAATCGATACGGAAGAACACATTCACATATACTCGAAAGCCTTTCTATTCTATTTTTAACGAATGGCAATTGAAGCCGATGTCGACTATTCTGCCAATGTCGACATCGGCTTGCTTTAGAATTGTGCGTCATTACTTTTAAAGACGCACAAATTTGACATTAGCTGTCAATATCATCCATCCAAGATGGCGGGTTGCGTTTCGTTTCACGTTTTTCACATAAAACCTAAAATTACATTTGAAAAACTGTAATAAAGCATAAAAAATTACGTTCCATTTTGCATAATTGCAATATTATTTAAGAATTTCTGGAAATTGTTTAAAAATATTTAGACGCAACTCCGGCAGCCAAAATTACTTTGGGGGGATTAAGACTAACTCCCTTAAGCCCCCTACACCACCAATATCCTCAAATTCAGGCGACACGTTTTTAAATCCAACCCATTATTTTTCAGAATGCATACTTACACCGTCAGTTGGAAGAAATGACGAGACCTAATGGTGGATTTTTGTCAGCTTAGATTTTGTATCTTGGGCCCTTTTTTACACATACGAAGACGTCCACTGTTGGAGAAATGCCTCCACGACAACCTACCATTTGCATCCACCAGTACTTTTTACTCGATAGTTCAAAAAAGGAGTTTTACGTTTTCAGCGTTCATGAATGTATTTTTGTTTTGTGTGTTTCTTTATTCCACTATAACTTCTTAACGCCTATACCGAATTAGATGTAAGTAAAAGTAATTACTAATTAATTAAATTAATTAATTATTAATTAATTAATATTATAATTATTAATAGTTAATTAATATTATAATTATTAATAATTAATTAATATTATAATTATTAATAGTTAATTAATATTATAATTATTAATAATTAATTAATATTATAATTATTAATAGTTAATTGATATTATAATTATTAATAATTAATTAATATTATAATTATTAATAGTTAATTAATTAATTATTTAATTAAATTAATTACAATTAGCTTTTCAATTTTTAATTCACTTTTAGGCATTTCAGGCGTGTTTTTTTTTATTTGTTTATTTACAAATAATGTAATGGAGTTATACAATGTGTAAGTAGAATTTGGTACACTGCTGCCTGCAGAGTAATAAGCCATTCTGAATTAAAATGTAACCGTAATACTTATAGCCACAGTCGACAGTATTATATCCATGTTGGTTATACTGTAGGTGTAAAAAAATTGCCCATATAAATGTCCGTCAGTAATTGTATTGTCTTTTATATTTTGTGTGTTTATAATAAATAATACAAAAACTTTTAAATAGTTCATTTATTTCCTTTCGAATACACGGTTTCTGCAACCGTCTTTACAATGTTCATTTGCAACAAACTCAAGCAGCATGAAAAAATACGATTTTACAGTATTTTTAGATTCCATGCATACATACAAATTATTATTATATTACACAGGCTATTAAAACTACTTGGTGGGTCTTGCGCACCCAGTACTAGCACCTCTTAAAGTAGACAACCTAAATCCAACTTCAGTGGGGAAACACATAGAGCTACACAGAACATAATAATTATAGTACAAAGTTTTAAAAACATATTTTCGTGTGGCTATCACCGACTTTATTGTTACGTGTCGTTTGGATTATAATAACCAGAAATAAATTAATTCATAAATAAAAAAATGTACTCTGCTTCCCCACACTAAAGTAATATTATAATAATATATAGTACTGCTACATGAGGTGGTTAGTAAAGGACAACAATAAAAAGAATCGTAAAAAAAAAATTAACAAGTTTGAAATAACAATGGTGTTAGCATGGAAACCTCTAAGTACAGTCGAACAAGGTATTTGGTATACAGCTAGCTAACTTGTATTTACTGTCATGATTACACTGAAAGATTAAGAGATTATTGTCGAACGATATAGCGTTTGATGGTAGTCTCTTAATGCCAAACGCTTTTTAAAACAAAATTGCAATAAATATTGTCACCGTATTTGAATTATAAATATTTCTGCGTGTTTCTAAATAGCTTTTTCGACCGTAAACTGTCATTATCTTTATCGAAAGCCTGTCATAATGTAAATAACTAAACTGGCAGTAGTTTAGTAAGGTATTTGCTTTGTTCCCGAAGAGAAGCAGACAGGATAGGTTTTTTACCTTCGGGCCTGTAAACTATACATAGGTATCTAAAATGCAACACTTAACAACAATTCACAATAGTTTACAATATATGTATATTCGGTTTACCGAAAAATGGAAGACATTCAACATCATACTTCGATAAACATTATATTCAATTATTCACGTTTTACATAAATAGACATAGAATTATGTATAACCTAAGTTTTATTATATTTTGGTCTTATCCCGTGTTCTAACCGAAAGTAACCGTCACGCGATTGCGATATCATTGATTAATCGAATAGGTCCAGGTAGTGAATTTATCATAAACAAATTAAAGCGACTTTATTGATCGCGTGTGCCCTTCATTTAGAGAAGGAGCGCAGAGCATTGGCAGTAAGAGGAGGTTGCGCGCAGTTTTGCTCCCTGCTCGAGGGCAGTTTAAATTACTCTGTTTAAGGTGTACTGCCAGTCGTTGTACTCGAGCAGTCTGTGGGTTACTCGCCGGGCTACTAGTACTCTGCGTGTCCAATACAACAACGTCTTTAGGATGCTGATGCGACTGTGGAGGCACGAATGGACGGCTTCCACGCGGTGATACGAAAGAAAGTAGCCTCCTTGCTGCAGCGCGTGCGAGGCAGTGGCAACGGTATCCTGAAGATGATTGTGTCTCGTGCGGATTGCCCTATCCAGAACAAATGGATGCAAATCATGAAACTCGTACATAAGATTTTACTACCACCATAGTTTTAATAATTTGGTTGTATTTTAGTTATTTTTATTCGTAAATTGTAATTAAATTGTTCTTATAATGCGATTGTAATTGAATTTCTATGGATTAATTTTTTATCTGAAATAAACTGATTAATAAGAATAGTAATTATTTATACCTCTTACCCTGACCAATCGATGATCGCGTGCATCCGTGACAGCTTTGTTTAAGACACGACTTAATATTAATGAGAATACGACGATCTTTTTCGGTTAGGAAACGGCCTTATACGATAATTTATATACCGTGACATTATAAGTACGGTATTTTAACTGATATTTATTTGGTTCACTCTTAATGGTAACCAGTATTTTGAACTGCATGTAAAAGTGCTCTTTCTAAAAATAAAAAATAAATCAAACTTAATTATTGGCATAACTGTATAAAAAATATAACTATTATCCTTCGTGCGTAGAAGTATTTACTAAAAAGTAATTGATTATGTCAAAACAATACTTAAAAAATTGTGTGCTCTATCTATTTTATTCAAAACTTGAAGTCAGTAAGTACAATATAATTATGTAATCATTTTCACGTTTAATTATTCCATTTTACGACTAACAATAAATACGATACGAAATTTAGAATATTAAATGAACGTCACACCTAAATTATAAGTACTTAATTGCAAATAAGTTTTAAGGCCTGATTATTCATATGAGCAACGTATTTCGTGGTCAGAGATCATTTGAAGTGATATCTTTAGGGTCTCCCTGTTATAGAACAACTTTTTATGTCCGAATTTAGGGCAGAAGAGACTATGTAGATTCGGTTTTGCAGCGATTCGTTCCTGTCACTAACTTTTGTAGCCCAAGGTATTGACTTTTAGTTTTAAATTAGGTCAAAAATATTGTAACAGAATTCGCAAAATACCTTATAAATTTATTTCAAATTAAATTCAACCATCTTCATAGTATGCCATGTGAAATTCTGCCCAGTAAAATTGTGCCATCTTAAAAGTGTGCCATTATAAATTCGGACATTTAAACATTCAGCCACACGATAATTCTATTAATTATTTTGCCTTAAACACATTCGTTCAAAAAAGAATAGGCCAAGTGTGTTATGCTAAATAAATTTAGGAGCATCAAGTTTCTGCCAGATAAATGGTACCCCTTTATTTCAATGTCGAGGTTGGGCAAAGTGTCATTGGGGTTTCCCTATTAGGGATTTCTGAAGAGCATGCAGGTGACCTAAAATGTTGCTTTAGCAGAATCATTTAATGATATATAAATTACCTTTCAAATCGTAAAATGGTCATAATATTATGAACTGCGTCTATGACCATTTTAAGAATGCTAACGTGAATCATATTATTATTCTACTATGATTTTGCTAATGCAGCCGTTTTAGATCGATTGGAGTCTGCATGCAATTGACGGCATGCCATTACCCTCCGGGAATCGCGTAATTTTACATAGCATGTACCACTCTACACACACACCAGATCGATGTTATTTAGTTTAAGTCCAATGTCACGAGGTCGTCCTTGGTCAAAACTCGGTCAACGTTTTACCCAATTCGATTCTATTTTAGTTGACCCACTTCGGGACTACTACAAAGAATACTATGCGCTTTCTTTCGCAATTTTAATTTTGGTATCGTACTCTAAAAGACAGTAGCTACTCATCGCGTTCATTTACTTTAAGTGTTTTTGAAAACATTCATTCACACACACAACAATTTGAAAAGTAGGTAAGTGCATTAAAAAGGAAAACCGATCGCTGCTCCGTTGAGCGGACATACGTTTCGCGAATGAATAATTTGTCGTGTAACAAAAGATCACGTAAAGGCAATGAAGCATTCGCCTGTTACATAACAATCCATGAATGATTATGGCAGAAACAAGTAAATCAGAGCGGTTAAGCGTTAGGCGAATGCTCACAATGATTAGGTGCCGTCCTATTATTTTGGGATCCTGCCGTTTTGCCGAAAAGATTTTGCCAAATTTTCATTACCCAAACAAATTTTAGCAACCTTTTTTTATACCAATGTAATATTTGGAATAATTTTTGTACGCACATTTTCATTTGGTCAAATGTTTACTTGGCAGATTTTTACCAAGGATAATGTCATTAAGGCTTTTGGTCTTTAATCAAATGATTTATTACAGCAAACAATATTTAGACAGTTTAGTCAAATGATTTGTTATGACAAAAATTATAAAATAATAAGATTTTTTTTGGGAATTGTATACTTAATCAAAAATGCAATTTTATTTTAAAATAGGTAATCATTTATTAATGCGAGTACAAAATAGCAAAAGCTAGTACAAAATATTTGTAACTTACAATTTTAATTTTTTTTGCAATGGACATTAGCAGATTTATTTCGAAGTATTCAGACTTGTGTTGCAACTCGATTAATTCTGTCGTCTTTATTCATATGTATTTTTTTCTTGTTTTGTGGCGGTTCACCTGATAGTATAATCTCAATGTCAGCTAAATTTGAAGAAACTTCATTTATTAATTATTTTATTAAGCGATACACTCCAGGGTGGTGTTTATCAATGAGAATGTTTATTCTACGATGCCACGCCTCAGCTGAGTTTGAAGTTCTAGGTATTTGTCTTTCGTTTACAACATGGCAACTCCAAAAGCTTGGTGGATACTTCGGTTGCGTGTTCCATGATCCGCTAACATAATTTTCTTCAAACCAATTCGCGATTTGCTTGCAATCAGAATCTTCTATACCTTCTATTAACTTGTTAAAATATAGAATGATTTCATTTTCTGGCAAATAACTTAAAGCCAATAAACATTTTACTTGTTTGTTAAATTTGATGTCATTTGCGTATTTCTTTGTAAGCTTATGTGCTTGAATTTGTCTGAAACAAGTCAAATTTATGGTTACTAGACAATATTTATGGAACTAGTTACAGTAGGTTATTAATTTTAAAAAAATGGTTAGGTTAGGTTAGGTTAAAACTGTGACTGACGAAGCGAGCGGTGCCGCGGCAGCGGCCGGCGAGTGCCAGAAACGACTAGATTATATAGAAAAAAATATGGAAAAAAGAGATTATTTTTCGGAGGCTATCGAGAGAAATAATATAATTATAATAACATTATTATTACCTGTTTAGAATTTGTCCCAAGTGGAAAAAGCACCCTTGTTATAAAACGTCTTCAAAGTTAGATCTTATGCTTGAAATGGCTGCCTTTTCGAAATCTAACATACAGATATTTGGCGTCATGTCAATATTATTACACAAACAACAACAACAACAACAACACAACACAACAGAAATGGTAAGTTTAAAATTGACGACACCAAATATTTGGCTTATTTAATTTTGCTTAAAATATGTTATACCAACTGAAATATTTGACTAGATAAAAAATGGTAAAAGTACTAGTTGGTGAACAAGTTATTGTTCAAACGTTCACTTGGCAAACATAGGTTTTCGTAACAATTATTTGTAAAGAGATTTTTTGGTAAGTAATAATTTGGCAAATGAAATTATGCGAAAATTTGTTTGGGAAGTGATAATTTGCCAATTTCTTTTCGGTAAAACAAGGGAGACCCTATTATTTTATCTGTCTATTCGTGGTCCACTCGTATTTTTTTATGTTAACTGTATCTATATTAGTAGGTAGTAGATAGGTAGGTAGGTATAATAAGTAGGAAGGTAGGGCATTAGAACCAATGCCGGGTACAGCTAGTTATGGTATAATAAATTATATCTAGGAACTGCCACATTGGTTTCATTAAGTAACTCCATAAAGAGTTTTGTCAAAATAATAATTTAAAATAAATATAGTTATAAATAATTGTTTAATGCTAATTTTAATACTAATTTTGCTGTAATCATTAACCAACAGTATTCGAAATATATGATTTTCCTTTCGTGATATCTATACCTACTTAAGTAATTTTTAGTAAGCAAGCTCAATTTTTCTCGATCTAAAGTGAAGTCTAACTATGTACAGTCACGAGCAAAATTATGTATGCACTTAGCAAAATGTAAAAGCAATTTTCTTGAGAAATAACAGTTTCTACTTTGAGATAAGATCTGTTTCGTATTAGTATAGCTCCAAAAATGCTATGTTTGTAAAAAATTAAAACGTAAGTCAACATAGTAGAAGAAAATCACTTTTAAAAGTTGGTTCGTGTACTGATACATATTGATGCCCGTGACTGTTCGTACCTTAATTATAAGTACAAAGTCTCTTAAGATTTGCTTTTTATCTCTCAGAATAGTTAAACTTCTTTAACTGTTCTCAAACATCAAAAATAAACCTTCAAGCTATTTGATAAATAAATAGTAAACAAGGACGTCCACGGGTCTATGAAAATCCTTGTTTTATTGAATAGAGTTTATGGATTACAAAAATATTCATCTGAAATATTTTTTTATGTATACAATCTCCGTAAACTAGGAATGTAACAAAAAACAGCACTAAGTTAAACAAAAACAAAAATCACAATGATTATTCGAAAACGTATTTCTTAAATTAAAACATGTTCTTAAAATAAAATTTGTCTACTTAATGTAATAAGTACAGTATTTTAGTCTTGAACGCCGTTCGAATGCAAGAGTTTACACTGAAAAAACACAATAAAGTATGATTAACTATTTGAAAAAAATTGCCACAGCTGTTAGCAATAAAAAACATTAATATACCAGAACCACAAGGATATAGGTACCATACAGATATTACTTTATTATACAATTTATAAACAAAATATTCAAAACTTAATTAAATAACATTTAAAAAATGTAAAATAATGTGTTATCAATGGCACAAAATAAAAATCCATCATGCATTCATGATTAACAGGTAACACACTAAATCTAATCGGGTTCCGTAGTCGGCATTAATATTGACACAATATGTACAACAATAAAAATAAGTGTGCACACGGACACAGTCGCTAGTCGGCGGACAAACAGATAGTTCCGTTTTTGCCATTTGACTACGGAACCCTTAATAAATAATAATAAGTAATAAATAAGGTACGCTTGACGGTCAATCAAGCTTTGCATAACCAAATTAAGCTGATCTCTTATAGTACAGTCGAACAATAATTAGGTATACAGCTAGCTAACTTGCATTTACTTTTAAGATTACATAGATACATTTATAGACCAAAGGCCTCATAAAAAAAAAACAAAATTGCAATCAATATTATTAATGTACTAATCTTTGTAGAATTTTAAAAAATCAGCATGTATACTAAATAGCTTGTTCGACTGTACGTGAAGCTCACACAAGGTAAGTTCAGGTTGTACTGGATATGTACAGCTTGATGTGTCGCCGTGGTAATAATTATTAATCATTATGCTGTCCAATAATCATTTAGGGTGATTTCATCTCTTGCCGATACAAAGTTTCAGTGCTACGAAGTAAAAGCAAGTGATAAAACAAACCATATTGTGGTTAATTTAAAAAGTGCAGTATTTTATATTTATGTAGCAGTGATAAAGAACCATGCTCATTGCTCATGCAGTCCCCCATTATGTATCTACCATGCAGCATGCATTAAAAAGGTATACAATTATGCAGGGTGTCAAGGCCATTGTCGTGCAAACCGTATTTCTTTGTTTCAGAGTTCATAGAAAACTTCGAAGGTTAATAAACAAAAATGTTTTATACATAAGTCCAATAGCATCACAGTCAAAATTAATAAGAAGGGGTTTGAATTACTGCCACAATTTCATTTTTTTTTCTAAGTAACTGTTCATACTTTGATAGCTTATTTCTTGACAACGTGACGCTTTAGAAGATTTTATATGTAACAATACGTGTTTTAAACGTTATCTGCAAAATACAATAACATTTCGGAAGTTAGTCAAGACAGGCTTCATACAAAAATATGACAACCCATTTCTTTGATCCCTAGCATATCCGAAAATACGGCACGTCGATGTCCCTTAATTCCAATACGCACGGCGACTAATCAAGCAAAACCAGTCTATACATATCTCTTATTGTACAAGAAATCTGTACAAAGCAAGGCCATAGATACTGAAAATGTATATACGTTGATATGTCGCCATGCCTACAGTCCGTGCCCAGCTTTACCTGACCCCTCTTCTCACACCACTTGCCCCCTTCTTTTTTATACGAGGGTTCAGGTAATTCTGGCTGACTGTACAATTAATAACAATGTACACAAAAATTACAAACCTTAGTTGTCTCACAAGAGATGCTCTACAGTAAGGGTTGTCAAAGCACACGCGTGGTCATCTAGAAAACAAACTACCACTCATAATGATCACATGAAACTAATTTAATGATTATACGTATTTGTTAATCTGTACTTACTATGTTAGTAGATACTATGACATTTCCATTTGATCCTATGAAGAAATTAGTATCATAAAATCTTTGTAGAGGTTTTGTTAAAAAAGATACAAAAGTATAGAAATAGGCACTTCAATATGAAGTGTTTCCTAGTTTTAAAGACAGAAAAAGTGTTAATTGTAACAAAATTAAGTGAAAGAATGAATACTTATGAAGTCTATTCATTAGTACTTAAGTCCTGGTTTTGCTTAATAGTAATAAGTTAATATTCATAAGTCCGTTAAATTTGCCGTTAGGCATAATATTAACATACAAGGAAGCAACTATTATAAATGTATAATAGATAAATAAACCAGTTACATCAAGTAGCGAACATGAGAAATGGTTGTTGTTTACAAAATGTGCATTATTTTGATGCTATATAAACGATGCAAGCTAAATTGAAACAGTGCAAATAAACTAAAACCATCTATAAAGTTCAATCATTAAGGCTTATTTATGAATGCTGAAAAACATCTCAACTTATTTTAGAGCCATGATTAGCGACTATTTAACAAATTCTTTACGACGTTGAAACAACTTCTTACTTGAACTCGTTATTTTATTTTATTGCAACTTATTTTATTGACCTTGATCACACCTCGTTGATTATTTATCAGCTTTTATAAATAAACCCCACAATATACAACAATTATTTTTAGCTCTGAAACAAATTCCCCGTTAACAAGCGCAAAAACGACCCCAAAAGTTCCTTTCAAACAAGCCAAAATCTCTACTTCACTACAAGCAGACATGCATTCCACGTTGCTGCTAAGCCAGAATTATCACCGTCAGGCATCATGCATTATTCTACTCTTTGGTTACCTGCACGTCAGGTTTCTCCCCGTGCCTAGCTCTGAGAATCTTGGCTAGAGGGGGGGTGAAGAGTTCTGGGTCCGGGTGGGCCCGACCAGCTTTCTCCCAAGGCTGCTTCTGTCGCCATATAAGAGATATCACTGTTCCCCAGAACATGACCCAGATGAAACCGATCTGTAATATTGTGAAGATATTTCAAGGTTAGTTCACGTTCGTAGCGGCGATCGGCGATGGCGACCTCTCGCGTCCGGCCCTGGTGCAAGCCGTCCGGAGCGAAGAGGAATGGGACGCTGTCGCCTCCATCTGCGAAGCAGTGATGCTAGCGAAAGAGGTGGGAGAACGTGAGAGGGAGGAAACCTCTCGTCCCAGCCGCCGTGGGAGACGCTCCGGGCGTCGGGGGCCACGTGACGGCTTCCGGCCACCGTAGACGCGGGCCTGTGGACGGTGAGTGATGGGCTAGCTCGCTGTCCGTGCGTCTTATGACGACGACAGGCCGCGTCGACGGCGAGTTCGTGTTCCACGCGCCTCAAAGAGGTGTCAGCAACATGGGAGGGGCCTGCAAGGACCGACGCCCGTCGGTGCTGCGGGTTGTTCAGAAGTTACCGCGGCCTCGACATATAGGGCTAAGAAGGAACATGGGTGGTTTATAGTCAGTAGAAGTCTGACACTCCCTCTCGCTCTGCCCAAGAGCGGGAGGGGTTATTTTGATGATTTTTCACCAGCCAAAAAAAAAAGGTGAGTTCACATCAAGCCTTTGGTCCCGGCTGTCGTTTGTAGATCTTTGACAGCCGGTACAGGTGTCAGTGGCCCTAACTAATTGGGTTGTGGAGGTCAGATAGGCAGAGGCTCCATGTAAAGTACTGGTTTCAAGCTGCATTTGGTTAGGCTGGAAGCCGTCTCTGTATAGTCGGGAAAAGTTTAATCAGATAATGATGATGACATCTAGGCTAACGACTGATAGAGACGTGCATATAAAAAAAGAAAAGAGTGCGCCATCCTGAATTAAGTTGGAATAAGGGCCATTAAAATCTATCCGTGTACGTTCGTTCGTACCCAAAAGACTCCTAAACTACTGAACCGAAGCCAGGGAAGGCTTCAGAAAAAAAGCATGGCTTCATCTTGCCGGGCACAACTAGTAACATCACACTAATATTATAAAGGCGGATTTGGATAAAATTTGGTACACAGATAGTTTATAACGTCGATTATGTCATAGGATAGTTTTTATCCCGATTTTATCTTCCCGTGGGATAATTTTCGAGTTGTAGCGGGCGAAGCCGCTGGAAACAGTTACTAGACAATAAAGTCAGACAGATACAATAACAACAATACAGTGCAATGACATCGATGACATTGATCAGACTTGCGTAATCTTACAAAGCAGTTAAAGGTAATAAAATTAAATAATAAGCAATAAACAAATGAAATTGCAACTATTATTGGACCTTAAAAACAAATTAAATTGAATATAAAACTGCATAGATACGATGCACGTGATTCGTCAGTATTATCATTAAACAAAATATTTAGTTGAATGTGCCGTATCTACTTGTCAAATGAACAACCTGCAGTGCAAACATTGCTATTAATCGCGAACAAGTTTCAATTAGCACTCAAGCTTTCTACATACGCTGATGATGTAACTCGTAACTGTCCACTGCCGAAATATTCACATATTACTTGTTAAAATATTTATTTTTCTCGACTCACCTTCAAAGAAACACACCTATTTTTACCTGCTCTTTATCCATATTATAATTATGTTTTAAATACATGAGGTGGTACCCTAGCGAATTCTAAAAAACTTGATACTGCTAATTACTGTCCTTCGGTACGTATGGTTTAAGTTGTTTTTTTTTACCTCATCAGATACATTTTACGTGAATTTTGCGATAGTGAGAACACATTCAGACCCACGACCCATTTATTACATACCCACGGTGATAACCATCTACTTACTCGACATTCTCCGGAAATAACTTAACACTACTTACATAAACGTTATTGATAACGTCAGATTCGTTATCAGTTACACAATTATCATACATCTTCACTGGCAACCTTTTGACCGTATGACCGTGAGCTCATTCATACAGAACTCACTGATACTGATTCAAGTTAAACTGAACGACCATATTGAATAATAAGTCTGTGTGATGTAATTATTTGGTACCGAGACGGGATTTATATGTAATCAAATAGTAGATTTATTTTTAAATGAATCATTACATCACTTATGTTATCTCACCACCTCCATTTGAACTTCCATCTTTGTACCATATACAGGCTGTAAACTAACTCTTTACACAAACGTAAACCAAGCATTCTGTACATCAAACTAAGTATCCCTATACAAAAATGTTTGCTGGGAAACTTTTTTTTTGAGGTCAAAAATCTGCTTTTACGGTAAAACTCAATGTAGCATTCTTAAAACATTGTGCTAGTGGATTCTTTGAATAGTAAACAGGTCATGGAGGTAATTTAAGTAAAGGTATAAACCTGTAAAACTATTTACAAAAACAGTTGTGAAAAATTTGAAACTTTGATCTCTAATATCTCCGTAACTAGAGGGTTCCCAGGTATGGTCTAGAACAAAAAAAATCGCAGTGATGGGGAGAACAAGTACCCTTCGTTTGCGTTAAAGGTACTTTTACATCTTTTATACGAAGAACTATAAAAAGAGAACGACGAAGAAACTCCCCAAGTCATTATCATCATCTGTCTGGCCTTTTTTCAAATATGTTCGGGTCAGTGTCCATTCTAAATTGCTGCACTACGAGTATCTGCCTATCCGAATACCTGCCTGATCCCTCTCGCAGTCGTGTCGGAAAAGTCTTGCTATCCCACCGGACTATAAGACTAAAGGAAAAAGGAGAGTCCACCTGTGTCTGCGCACACACGTCTTGTGCACTATAACACGAGTATCTCGCCGCGCCGATGCCTAATATCCGCTAAGATTGGTCACCGTGACCGAAAACAGCCAGGAGGACTACATCTGAAGGAAACTCATCAAGTTTAGAACGAAATTGATTTGTACGACCAAGAGATCATCATGATTTTTCAAATGATCATAGCTTAAGTAACTCACCGGACTAGTCCACATATAAGAAACTCTGTAGAGGTAGAAGTAATCACTGGGGTTGGTGGCGGTGACGGCTGCTATTGTCACGTTGGCACAACCGTCCACACCAAGAGGTAGTTTGGTGACTGGAGGACGTGGCCCTCCGAAACTGATCCACAGCGTCATGGCCATGCCAGTAAGAAGAGACATTGATACTGCCTGAAAGAGAAAAGAGGAGAAATGTAATAAGTTTAGATGCGCTTAAAAATATATTGAAATAACCCTAAGAATGCAGTAGTAAATGCTATGGAGCAGAAAATTCTATGATTTTGCTGGTTTCCCTTGGTAAAATTAGCTTGTTCATTATACATACAAAGTATGAAGCATAGAGATAGTAAAAATATCTTCAATTACAAAATGCATAATGCTAAAATTGCCATAGCTATTTAAAGTTGCAAACTACTACAGTTGCACAAATCCATAATCTTGAAATAGCACAAAAATGAGGTATTCAATTATAAAATTTAATTTATCCAAGTATTCCCAACAAAGATGTTGTACTGACCCTCTCGTTAGCGTAGGTCGTGAACATTCCAAGGGTGAAAACTCCCAGCAGTGGGCCTCCGACAGCCCCAAATATAGTGAGGGCAGCTTGTAGTACTCCTCCGAGGTATTCAGCGATGAAAGCCAGGGCTAAGAAGACCAGGCCGTATCCGCAGGCGGCTAGTTTCGTCAACCATGGCACGTAGGACGGAGGAACTTTGCACCATCTTTTGGAGAAAAAATTCAGAGTCTGTTAAAGAACATCGTCTCACAGGTCTCACTCAAGTCGTTCGGGGTTAATTCTATGAAACTCCAAACTTCAACGCACGACATGAACATTCTCGTGCATTTGTGTCTTTATCTGCCACTAGAAATTGCTACTCACTAAAGTGAGAGGTTAAACCAATGGTTAAACTGGTTAAACTCCTTCTGATGCAAAAATGCAGATGCTTGTGACCGGACTTCTCGCTCCATCAAATGAAACCTTTACGTGACAGAGTGAGATAGAGGTACTCGAAAACGCCGATCCTTGCGTGCAAATGTGTTTTACCTTTATAAGCACCGTAACCGAAGTAATAATGAGATGAGGTGATGGCACAATAGAGGAGTTTACTGACTAAAAAAATATGATTCTGTTTAGTCAGTCTGTTAGATTATCGAAAAATATTGAATACATGTTATTTGTTTTATCAAATTAATAAAAATTGACGAAAATAAAACGTGTCAAAGATCGTGAGTGGGGGCTGGTGATGTTACTTTCTGGTAAAAAATGTACCAAACATTGACGTCGCGCGACTTTTCAAAGCACTGTTTCGTCTTTATTTATTGTTTACGTGAATAAAGAAAAAATACGTGTCCAATATTTTTTGGAAATCTGACGGACTAATTCGATTTTTTTAGTCAACTACCTTATTTGTCAAGAACTAAGATGCTGGTAGTTACGAAGTCATAAGTGGAGCTAATATGTAAAATCGTGTGACATGCTATAAAATAAACTCACGCAATTGATTACGAAAATAACATGCTATATAATAATATATTGCACATCCTAATGAGGTCTTATTATTTTTATAAACAGTAATTTCTACAATATTCTAATATAAGGCTCTTCTACATATTATGCGTTTAATTTTTACACTGTTTCAAATTGTTCTCATACCTTTTATTGAAAAGTCCATATCTGGATGCGACACAAAACAAACATAAGTACTTTATTGACTGATACAAAATAAAACTACAGATATCTGGACCATAAAAATAATAATAGGTAATCAGCCAATACTTCTTTCACGGCGACAGTGCTGTGACACAGGCCTCATCACCACGTGAGCTTATCACGTCACCCGTCGGGGCTGCGGGATGTTGTAAGAGTTACTACGGCCTCGAAATAAAGGGCTAAGAAGGAACATGGGTGGTTTTTAGTCAGTAGAAGTCTGACACTCCCTTTTGCTCTGCCCAAGAGTGGAAGGGGTTATATGATGATTAACCACCCCCCAAAAAAAGCTTATCAAGTCACGCGAGCTTAGTCCAGGTATATCTATACTACTTCATAAAAGACAAGTAGTTACAGAAAATAGATGAAGATACCTTACCTGCCTACATAATCATGTAACGTAACAGCTGCTAGAGCGTTGCATGAAGCAGATATGGTGGAAAGTGAAGCACTGAAGATGCCCGCCACAAAGAGTCCCGCTAATCCAGGCACATCTCTCATGGCTTGTACCACGTAGTAGGGCATCAGCTGGTCTATCTGTTGGCGAGAAGAAACAATGGATTGAATTTGTTTATTAAAGTCTTTGAAAGTCCGACGACCAATCTATCTTAGGAACTCCTACTGACGCTACTCCAAAAAGTGAAGAGTTGCCCAGTTACTGGATTCTGCTGTATGAGCAGTGTTCTTAACTCTCATTGAAAATATTGATCGGACGTAATGTGTTTGAATACCACTATTTTGCATGGAGTGATTGCCAATAAGACTGCCACAGCATTCAAGCAACTTTGACAAGAACTATCCCTTTTTTTAAGACTGGTGGCACACAACCTCCAACAACGTGGGTGGTTAACCCAACGCTGCACCTACGGTAAACCCAACTTACAGCTGAAATACTGCCACTGATGAAAGGATCACAGTTCTTATAGACAGCGTAGATGCCAAGCCCGCTGATACACGTCACCACGCTGAGAACTGAGAGGACCGGCCAGCTCCACCATAAGCACCATTGAGATCGGTCCAGTGTGTTCACTGTCTGCAGTCGTTGCACCTGAGGAAGATGGGAATTCGTGGTCAAAATCGCATACTAAGGCTAGGTGACATTTACATACTTATAAAAAAGCGTATTGCGGCCTGGCTGTCCTTATTAGCCATCGATTGATACAGGTTTTATGTTTCAGATCAAACTTGTTCTGAAGATCAGTAAATGGACTTTAACTTTGACAGCTTATATTTCTGAAACGTGACACTTTAAAGCACTTGCTCTCATACAAAAATTGTTCGTAATAATGCCCGCTATCGATTAAAGTTTTATGAGTTCGCGCTATTTTAAAAATGCTAAAGTTAGTCGGCCATGCTTCATTCAAAAATCATTTTCAAAAGTTTTGCGTTCCAGCGCGGCCCGCCCTAATCTGCGTGGGTGATTCACGTACAAGGATCAATAGTATGGTATTACTTAAGCTCCCTCAAATTAAAGCGATTGATAATTTCACGCTTTTATCTGCCATAACGAATTTTGTTTACAATAACATTCTCGTTTCACAAAAACTCTCTTGAAGCCACAATAAGTTGCCCGATTTCTACACCGTACCATCAACTCAATCAAACAATCTTCGAGACCGCGTTCTGTCTCACAAGACGTCCGTGAGATTATTTCAGAGTTAAAGCGACCTGTTTAATAAATAATGTCGTTCATTCAGACAAAGGTCAGACGGACGACGCAGCGGCAGATTCCGAACCCAAAACAATTAAGAAATATAGGCGGAATACCATCGTTCCGTCCGTGTCGTCATATTTCTTTATTGTTGAGTTATCGATTTTTGCCAGATATTCTTAGAACGTAGTTCTAAGTAAGTAAATGTATGAAGATATATGTTGAATTGAAACTTCTAATTTGGAGAGAAACTTGAGCTCAGTCTGACTGAGTAGGCCTCGATTGATACAATGGAGTTGATTCATTAAAACAACAACTGTCTCACAACAAATATACAACGTGATTGGTCAAAAGTGACGGAGACTGACATTATGCAGAACTTTTTTTTATATTAGAAACCTATACTCAACATAGCGCCTGTACTACTCGAAGGGATAGGCAGTGATGTACTAGTACGCCTACATTACACCAGTTATGTTTTAGTCCCATAAGTGAGTTACGGATTGAGCCTATTGCCATCAACCGGGCTCAAATCGACACTCTGTAGCTGTTTCTAAGAAATTTCTAATAGGCAACCCAATAACACTTGGCCCCACCTGGGAATCGGCCCCACCTCACGCACAGCACTCGCGCTTGCGATCACTGGACTAACGCGATAGTCTCTTACTGTACCTACTCACCTCTCATAACCTCTGTCAACTTAGTTCTGGAAATATTATATTCAAGTTTGCTTGGTTCCTTCTATTTCGAAATTGGACACCTTTACTGTTGTTTGATATTCTAATTATACAACCAATCACGCTAGGTATACATACGGTACCTATTCCCGCTAAGGTCATTGACACTAGTAAAAACTTGAAACGTTAGTGCTAGCGATCTTAAAGATTAATTTTACGAAAGTAACTTAAAAAAACAATAAGTTACTTACCATAATTTTCCGTAATAAGGTCGTGATTTGCGATTTTATAATATGGGTGTTTGAATCACAATTAAATATGGATGTTTTAATTTGAGTTACTTTGTTACAAATTATGATTTGTCAACTTATATTTCATGAATGTTATCATGAGTCCGTCACGAATGTGACGAAGCCGTGAACTAAGCATTCTGTACATAAAAATGATTGCTAACTATTTTTTTAGGGTAAAAATTACGCTTAATGTAACACACTCAAAGCATTGTGCTGTTCGATGCATTGTCAAATAGTAGGGGCCATGGAGGTATTAAAAGTAGGGTAGTATTTAAACGAGTGACTGTAAATTAAAGTTTTAAGTGACAAAAATAATTAATTTAGGTGATAGTATTACTAAGTGAGCGACTGACTGCGAGTGACGAGAAATTAACAGAACAACAACTAACAAACAAATCTTTGATTTAACTTAAAATAATAATATTTGAGCAATCAAATATTTGTTTGAGTGTCAACGTTACGTCCTGCATTTTTTTCAATATTTGGCAAATGACTTATTTATACTAAGCGACATTTTATCTCAAATGATGTGTTTCGAATATAAAAAACCACTTAACTTCCCCAGGCCCCGTCGACGGAGCCTCTACTTCGGTGTAGTTTAGAATAAATAACTATTCACTCGCTTTGCTCGCTCGCTCACATCCCCATCAAACCTTACCTGTCGGATTCGGGGTACCCCAAGACCCCAAGTCCCGAGCTCGCTTTGCTCGCACTTGCCTCCAAGTTTTCCTAGTTGCGGGTTCGCAGAGCCCACCACGTTTTTTTGAGTGTTTGAAATTGTGTTTGAAAATAAAACACAAGGATTTTTACATAATTGAAGAGTTTTTAAGAAGTTGGCAGATTCGTCTCAAGACTAAGTTGTTGTAGTTTTTCTTGTTGATCTCTCTTAAGTTTATATATTTTGTTATATGTATGTATATATGTATTTATTCTTATATGTTTTATTTATAAATATTTCTTGTCTTTTTTTCTGTTGTTGCACCTACTGGATATTGTCTCTGCATCACCCTAAGGTAGACCGGTAGAAAATGCCCAAGGCATTAGGTCCGCCTTTGTACAGTTTTTTGCTTGTGCATAAAGTTTAATAAATAAATAAAATAAATAATTTCAATTCGCATCGTTATGTAAAACTATAGTATCTTGGTATCGTATTACCTAGTATTAACTGGGTTGTGGAGGTCAGATAGGCAGTCGCTCTATGTAAAATACTGGTATTCAGCTACATCCGGTTAGGCTGGAAGCCGACCGCAACTAAGTTGGGAAAAGGCTAGGCAGATGATGATCGTTATGTAAAACTATGTGAGTTGCGCTTTCTGTATTACTAGTCGCTCACTAAGTACCTAAATTTTAGTCGCCCACTTAGTAATTTAGCCGCAAGACCAGAATTTTAACATCAGAAATGGAATAATCACAACCCACTTTTTGTAAGCTCGTTCTGGGTTTTATTATTAATATATTCATCGTCAGTTTAGTAAATTTTTTGCTTACTCAAATTCATAACGCTCAAGTTCACAGTACCTCATCTGCAGTCGCTAAGTTTTTTTTTTATTCGCTCGTTTTATAATTCCCTTTTAAACTAAAGTAATAACATTAAAAGATTTAATTTAAAAAAACTTATGGTAACTTTGATCTTTCCAACCTCTGAAATCCACACACTTACTCCAACCAAGCCTTTCGGCTTTGTTAAGAGTTTTTTTTTTATTATAGGCGAATGTGTGATGAAAGTTGAAACTATGGATTAACTGTATATGGATGATATGGCAAGAAAGAAGGTCTCTGATAAAATAACAAGTATAGAAAAATGAAAGAAGAAGACAAGCCTCACCGTTCCTAAATTAATTGTGATAAGGGCAAAAGAATAATGATGCTAATGAGGTGTTGAAAGTTTGTATGCACGTAGGTAGGACGTCAGTTTTGCCGATAGAGACAAAGTTTACAACAATAGGTGTACAAACTTCTTCATGAATTAGAACCCTGCAAAGAATGATTAAAAAGAGTATCAAAAATCATATTGAAGAGAATGATATTTTCAAACAATTGATACGTGTGTCTCCGAACACACGTTGCAGGTACGATTGTTACTGGTGATATAAATATTATGGTTACGGTTTTAGCGATTAGCAGGATTTTATTGGTACTATTAATAGCTACTATAAAATCATTAGCACCTATCAAACACCTGTGTGTTTTGCGGCCACAATCTGATGCATCTGGTTTTACTGGAAATTTGCCCATGGCAAAAGGCTGGGCTGACGATACGCCGATGTAGAGATAATTGGCGTGGCTAGAAAGCAACAACACGCCAAGCAGACTATTCAGATACCCATCATGAAGAACAGTATGTTATGAGAACAAGCAAAGCTGCTAAGCTTGAATAAGTACTACCACTAGGTTCGTGTCGAGAACTTTTGACAGTATAATTAATAATCGTTTATGTTTATCAAGTTAGTCTACCGTAATCCACGACTGGACAATTCGTGCTTGTTATAGCGTACATCTTAATTTTGTCCTTAACTTTTTCGTAATATAATTTAAAAGAAAGAAAGAAAAAATAAATATTTGTCGCAAATACATACCATTCATTACGTTTGCCTCTGAGACAAGCTAAGTGCATACCAAACGTTTTTCAGCCTTCGAAATCCAGAATTAAAGTTTATTATCTCATTTAAAACAGACACACTAGAGTTGGTGGCATTATAACAACGACTTCAGCAAATGGTGCAGTGTTTCTCAAACCCCTTTTCCGGGAGCACGTAAGCGTATTACGTACTCCCAGACCAAAATACACAAATAGACGACCTTCTATCTAAGATAACTGAGAGCATTACCACTTCACGTGGGCATCTTACTGCAAATATTGATAAGGGACGCAACGCTAATTATGCAGATTATACTATTTGATAGTGCAGGAGGGTTACACTAGATGTTCTTATCTTTGCTAATATTTATAAGGTATTATACGTTTTTTTAATAAAACCATTCCTCGAAAGTTTTCGGCCATCGTAGTGGCGTTTAAAAACATTTACAACTCACAAACAGCCAGGCCTGGAACAACTAACCTCTAGGCCATACAAATATTAGTTCCCTGCAGAATCAATTCCGCGTCACGCAGTGCAGCAGCCATTCTCTCAGCCCTTGTGCAACAACGTGTTGTGTACATAGCTGTTTTCCTTTTATTATGGAAAACCCGCTACTAACTACGCTAGACGTATAGTACTAACAAGTGATGACGATAATTATTAGATACTAGCTGTTGCCAGCGGCTTCACCCGCTACAACCCACGGGAATATAAAATCGGGATAAAAAGTATCCTATTTGTTAATTCAGGTTATAAACTATCTGTGTACCAAATTTCATCCAAATCCGTGCAGTAGTTTTTGCGTGAAGAAGTAACAAACATACACACTCACAAACATACATACTCACACACTCACAAACTTTCGCGTGATGTACTCGTAGTTACGATTGTCAACATTTATTAATTTCCTGTTTAAATTCTTGACAGAAGTTATACACAGCTCACAGATGATCATTGTTTTGATTTGTAAAGAAATTCCTGCGAGAATCTTGATAGTTACACAGGAAGTGGGTATCTAGAAGTAACTACAATAAGACAGTTCCGATTTCGAAATTCAGTCTAAATCTTCAACTGTTTTTTTTAACAATCGTAACTATTGAACTGCTGGTGCTGCTACCACACAACGTTCTTATAAAATAGTAAGTATTACTGGTACTGTTTCCTATAGTTCTTACCTGTGTGTGGTTGACAGCATACAGTGACAGGTAAGTCACGAGACCTCCGAAGATCAGGGACCACCACGTGTGCCTCTCCGTAGGATCCGCACTGAAACTAAAGAAACAGGCAGTCAAAATACAACCTTTACTTTCAAATTATAGAGAGGATATTTCTTTATACTTACTTCGAAAAATCAAGACGTCCACCTTCCCTAGCTATTACAAATATTTGTGTGAAGCCTCCAACTTGCATCGAAGCGAACACAACAACACTGAACACAGCTCCAAACATTAGAGCTGATTGCAGGAGGTCAGTAAACAGCACCGCTTTCATGCCTCCCAAAGTAGAATAAAACGTACAAACTAATCCTACCACTAATATAGAAATCAGTCTATCTAACCCTGTCACAGACTCTAGAACAATAGCTGGAGCATATAAAACTATACCATTGTATAGCACCATTTGTAAAGTGTATGTCAAAGAAGCCAGCATTCTGATCTGCGGGCCGAAACGCATCTCTAAGTACTCATAAGTACTCGTTTTCTGTAGCCCAAAGAAGACTGGTAAGTACAATTTGCTGGCAATAGGCGTTGCCACACCGTATGCTATATTGATGACGACGAACTGCATCCCGTAGTAATAGTTTTCTGCTGATACCCCGAGCAGTGTGATAGCCGACATGAATGATGCCATTAATGATACTGCTACGGGGAATATTGACATGTTGCGGTCAGCTAACAGGTATTCCTGGAAAGAATAAAGTTGATTAGTTAGGTACGTATTTTATGCTTGTTTACGCACAGATACATTCTCTGCGTTTTTTTTTTACAGTAACAGTTTAACACACGATAACACCGCGAATGGTAGAGAAAATGAAAAAGACGCCATCAAATGGAAAACGTTAATCGATTCATTTCGTCATATCCTTCAAAAGGTCGTCATAGAGCGAAGCCAATTTATCACTAACTGGTATGCGAGACAGTGTGCGACAAAAGGAGTCGAAGGTTAGGAGAGGAACTAGGGATTGAAGGGAAACGTGCAATTATGTCATGATCGCTAATCAACCTGTAACGTTCCCACTGCCGGGAAAGGCTTCTACGAGAAGGATAAGACCATAATCTTGCATGTTGCTGGATGTTTCAGGTTTTCCTCACAATGTTTCCTACTACCTAAGTAAATATAAACGTAGTTACCTCATTTGTTGCCTGTTTTCCACCGCTGAAACGGAAATATAAGCCAATAGCTATTGAAGCGACCATCGTGGCCGCCATAATGGCGTAGTCCCATGCTCCGAAAGCTGAAATCGCCATTTTTGTCTGAAACAATGAAAACAATAACATTAAAATAATTAAAAAGTAAATGTTTGTTTTCTCTTAAATTTTCTCAAAAAATCGTGAGAAAGTGAAGCAAAAAGATGATCAAGAGCCTTTTTCTAACATTGTCAATAGAAATAGATGGTACTCACTTCAAAGATTATTAACACAGTACTAAAAATAGAAGGTAGACAACAAACAACTAAAATATTCGCAAAACCATATCTGTTGACTTTTCTTTAAGCTAGCTAGGGAGCTTAAAGAAAAGTCAACAGATGCGATACACAAACGTTACTTGCATAGGTTATATTTGCTCTGCCGATATGCACTTATATACAATGCTAAAAGATACTATAAGATTACTGTTATCGTAATATAAGAACTTTATCACGATGAGACTTGATACTGGCAAGTGCAATAATGTAACACTTTAAAAGTATCAAGACTTTCAAAAATGGCGGCGAAAATGAATGAATTGCAATTTCTCGAGGACAAAACAAACATAACAAATAGCGAATTATAAAGATCTTGTATCCACCCAAAATAATGAAGAAACGGGTTAATCGGAATACTTTGTAGAACATGTTGTGGTAGGTCGTAAAATAACGCACTCAATGTAAAATACTTGTAGATATGCCAGAAGGAGAAAGTACTCGACTTGAGTTTACAAGAAAGGTAAGTCAGAACAATAAATATAAAGACACTATTGATTTATCAGAAGACTGAATCTTTAAATACGGTTACCTACCGACCCATTGACGGAATTACTATCGGAAACTATTACAGTAGCGATGTAAATAATGTAATAGCTGATTCATACACATAAGGAACCAACAATGGTTCTTAAGGTTAAAGATAAATCTTGAATAATGATAATAAAACTAAACTACGTCAATGAGATAAAAATGAATACAGTCTGCAGTTAGTCGGAAAGTTTGTGTTAGATATGCAGATAAATATAACAATATCACTAGACAAGTGGTAGAGATGGTCCGGCTAATGAACTCTGGTGTTGTTGGTCGGAAATCACATCGACCCAGGCGGGAACCATTGAAATATATAATTAATTAACTTGCCTTTTGCTTTTCTATCGGGTTATATACAGGGTGTTCGGCAGAACGTTGAACATACGAAAATGGTGGATAGGTGGGGTCATCTGCTACTTACTCAGCCCTAATTTATTCGGTCCTGGCCCACTGGATATTTAAAAAAAAAATGTTTCTTTCTTTTTGTTTAATTTTAATTAAAAATGGGTAAAACAGGCAATATTTAGTTTTTTTTTTAATCTTTTATGTTGGCAGATTCTTATAAAATTATTGCTTTATTCAGATGTTAGCTAGAAAAAAAGTTATGGGTCCTCAAACTTACAGAAAGATGTAAAAAAAACTTAAATCTTAATTTCAACTTGCATCAAAAAATGATTGAGGAGTTCCAATTCTAACATAACATCCATGGTGTGTGAGCTTTCTAATGGTATTTAATTTGCTTTTATAAAAAAAAAACTTTAAGAGTTATTTCATAATTTTATCAAGTAGGACATTTTTGACGAAACTCTACCTTTACGGAAAGTGAAATGTTTTGCGAAATTTAATACCGCAAGGTTGGTAAAAATTAAATGATCGACGGTTTGCCAGTAGCAGTGGTGCAAATTGACATTCACTATTTCCTTGGGATGGTTGTTACACGAAGTAGGTAGATATTTTGTTTCACTCTTGCGGAGTCATAGCGTATTTTTTGACCAAATAAATTAGGGCTGAGTAACTAGCAGATGACCTACCTATCTATCCTACCTATCACCATTTTCGTATGTTCAACGTTCTGCCAAACACCCTGTATAACCCGACTGAAAAGCAAAAAGCAAGTTAAAACAACACAAGACAACAAGTTTAAACAACTATAGTTGTTTAATACTACTCACCTTTTTTATTTTCAGTTTTTCAATTGAATAATGTGAAAGATTTCACGGTCCATTTAACTTATTGATTTTTTCCACATTTATGTCATTTGTAGTTTCGAGTAACCAATTTAACATCGTTATAAATCCGTAATGGGTATTCGAAATGAATAATATATGTGAGAAACAAACATTTTTTTCAGTGACACTACTATTTCAATTTTGCTATAATTGGATGGCTAATTGCGAAGTTTGAAACTAATATTCTTAAATGATGAATATTATGAAATAATGCCGTAGACAGGACATATTTATCGCATGGGAAGTAAAGCAAATATTACTGCAGGTAAACCTAATTTTGCAAAGATAAATGTAATCTTAAGAGGAAACAAGGTGTAACTAACTCATACTCGTTCATGATCAAGTCAATAAAGCAATAGGTATTATAACAGTTATTAACGATAATAATGCACATACCGTAACCTTATTCTCTAGTAAACCTAGTAACGATACAAGCAAAAAGAATGAAACAAATAAATGATGACATAAACAATGAAAGCGTTGCACGAAGCAGTCAGTAATACAGCCAGCAATTGAAACAAGACTAGTGCTGTAGTAATCAATTAATATTGATTGAGTCTTCATCAGTAGCTACGTTGTCCATGCTATTTGATCGTGACACGGGTTTCACGCACACTTGCACACTGTTCGACATCATACTTTGTGGAATCAGGACACAGACGCATATACGGGTACCACTTGTTCTGTCCATCAATCTTAAGCCCTTCACATCAATTATTCATCGGTATTTTGAAAAAAATGTATTTGTATACATTTCGACGTGTGGGAACGTATAGGAACTCACAGGAATGATGTAATGAATTTTTGGTAACCGTTTGCATCGGCGTCCCTTGCACCCTGTAAGTATAGCAGATTGCTCTTATTTAATACTATATAAACTATTGTTGTAGTTCTAGAATGAACACAAATGGAAAATAAATGATAAATGAATTTACTCATGGACACGGCTTGTATTGTTAGGAGGTTCCTTTCTCTGGAGCCCTGACGCCCGGTAGCTTGAACCCTGTTCTGTTCTGTACCGATACTTGTCTATTTTTTTTTATTTTTTTGCATAAAAATATTTAAAAATGTTTTGAATATGTATTTTAATGGGGAAATAATAATGTGTTAAAAATATTTGTTTCGCTTAGGTGTGGTAAGTTAAATCTCGCGACTATTACTCAAAAATACATCAAGACTTCGCTTGCCGTTTTTGAAATAGGAAATAATATTTCAGTTAGAGGGTCAAAATATATTAATGTCTTTTAATTATATCAGACAAAGATTCGGATAATAGAAGACCTTTTTTTTTTGACCGTTGGTAAATCATCAAATAACAACCTCCCGCTCTTGGGCAGAGCGAAAGGGAGTGTCAAACTTCTACTGGCTAAAAACCACCCATGTTCCTTCTTAGCCCTTTATGTCGAGGCCGCGGTATCTCTTACAACATCCCGCAGCCCGAATAGAAGACCTCATGCCATCATTGGTACATCTTTGAAACCGTTGGCGATACAGCAAAAATATATCTAAACAACTAAATTGTTTGGATATAGGTACAAGGTGTAAAGTAACCCTTCACACATACGTCAACCAAGCATTCGGTAACATCAAACTAAGTACCCCTACGCAAAATTTTTTGCTGAGAAACGACTTTTTTTTTGGGGTCAAAAATCATAAATAATGGTAAAACTCAATGTCGCACTCTTTAAACATTGTGGTAGTGGATGCTTTGTATAGTAAACGGGTCATGGAGGTAATTTAAGTAAAGTTTTAACCTGAAAAACTAGTATTTACAAAAACAGCTGTGCAAAATTTGGAACTTTGACCCCCAATATCTCCGTAACTAGGGGGTTCCCAGGTATGGACTAGAACCAAAAAATGATCGCAGTGGTGGGGAGAACAAGTGCGCTTCGTTTGCGTTAAGGGTACTTTTACACCCTTTATTTGCTGTATCATGAAAATCACTGTTCAAACTTAAGATTTATTTTTTTATTCTTCTCTTATTATTTCTTTTATTTTAATGTGACAAGAATTCGCAGTAAGATTTCACAGAAATAATCAACAGTCGATATGATACACATTCATAATACATAACATACTGATCGTGGCTAAATTATAACAGCTGCTTCAGTCGATCACCAGACGCTTGCCCAGGATCGTCCATAAATGGATGACCACCCATTACAGGCCGAGTTTCCTCTGTACCTGGAAAAGCACGTTAAGCCGTTGCTGACGACTGTCATTTGTAAGTCATAGGCAGCCAGTCTTGCCACAGGGTATCGCATTACCCAGTATTAACCGGATTGTGGAAGTCAGATAGGCAGTCGCTCTATATAAAATACTGGTATTGACAAAATAGGAAATTGAGAAAGGGAAAAGGCTAGGCAGATGATGACTGAATTTGGTACAAAATACTGATGTTACATAGACATTTTGACTTGTCTTGACGTCGAAATCAAAAGTAGTTTATCCACATTTTTGCAAAGCAATCTTTACTTCTACGCTGTTTGCCTATATTCTCGTTTACTATAGGAATAGTCGGGATAGCTGGCTGATTTCATCGAGGACATTTGCGCACAAGAAGTCACACGAATCTTAAATAAGTAAACAGTTACTACGGTAAGGCCTTCACACTTTCTTCACCTAAACGTTTTGTTAACGTTACGTACAGACGCTAGCACGTCAATTCACTACATTCTTTCAAATTTCTTCAACAGATTTTCTATTTTATCGCTGACCCATTTAGGTTAAAGGTGGATTGGGGAACTTTTACAGTTTCAAATAGTTTGATGTACTGGCTTCTGTTCCTGCATACTTTTTGTGTTCAAACGTTTTCGATACACACAGTTTATTAAATGGGCAATAATTTAGTCAACGACCCGTTTTTCTTCTTGTTTTGCGTGTCTTTCCTTTTATTACTTTCGCTTTTCCAATTTATTCGTTTTTTAATGAATCCATAAAATGTTTCTATATTCTGACAGCAATACTGACCTACACAATTCCTTCATTGTGCAGAATATTGAAGACGCTGCGATAAAGATGTCATTTATCTTTATAATTGGCTTAGTAATCAACTTGATTTACCTCAGACCATTGATCAAAGCTCTCTTTATTATTTTGCTACAATTATTAATGATACTAGAGGTTAATGAAGTAGATTAAAAAGTTACTAACTTTAAAGTGTTCATTGATACTCTGACCAATACAATAATTTGGCTTGGAAAATAGTTCATATCAAATCATAACATTGTACAACATACGATTTAATTTTATAATTTTATGTACTTAAGTCAATTTTTTTTTTTTTTTTATTAACTTTCTCAGTAGCATTCACGGGGTCTAGATTTATGCCTCAACCAGGCATCGCATTAAGGTTTAAACAGAACTGGCGAAATGTGGACCCACATAGCACACCCGTGTACAATTAGATACACCTCTGACTAAGTCTTCGGAGATTTAAGCCGTGATGTTATGTTATGTCTTTCTACTTGGAGTAGGTCATTTGAATGAGATTAATTAGGTATTATCTACGTAGGTCTACAGTCTAGGTAAAAGGATTTTCCCGAGAGCAATAGTTGAGGGTGTCTATCGCAAAAGCCGTCTTTACCTAGTTCAATTATAATTATTATATCTATAATTACAGTAAATATAATAGAATAATTGTTCTCTAAGTTATTATTAGCTTCTACAGATACAAATTAAAAAGAATATCATTCATGATTAATTAAAATTCAATGACACCCTTTTCAGAACGAATCATTCCAAAAATAACGCTCGAATAAATTTAAATTTTCCCGCTATTATTGAGTGTCAGCGAAGTATGTAAACATTGTTTTTTTTTTTATTTTACGCATGGACTTTGTATTGCTTCAAATTCATTCCATTGCATTATTGTTAAACGTAGTACTTTTAAAATTATACTCCTGTGTACAGCTCAAAGCATGCAATTGTAGCCTTTAGCAAAGCCGGTCCACGCATGTAATTGAAAAAATAATCAAATGAAAACTTCAATTAGATCGTACTTACAATTTTCTTCTGGCGCCAATAGCTAAATCAAACTTTCCTTGACTTGCACAGAATTTTTCAGCAAGAAAAAACGTATCAACGCATCATAATTGTATAACAAACTCTTCTTACATAGTTTTTACATCACTTAACCTTGGCTTTTCAAAATAATACTTCGCGGTAACGTTATTTCGTAAATGAAATAATGGAATTTAATAGACGTCACAACTCATGGAACGTCCGTTTTAGTAAGAAACACCTGGGAAATTAATATTCCGTACGTTCAGGTCATGAGTGAATAAATTAATGTAAAGTCGTTCACTTCCTCGGCTCGCGTAGAGCTAACTGTCAGTGGTGGCGTGAGGTTATGTTTTTGCGATCGTCTGATATCAGTGCACGTTGGATTCTAGCTAATCCAGCGCTTTAATAAACTGCAAATTGACGCGAATTTAAATGGGACTTTGTCTTTTTAATTGTTAACAGATCACTGTGAGGGTACCATGACATCTTAAAGTAGCATTGTTTTAATCTTATTTCAGTGTGGAATAGGTAATAATAAATCCCAGTAGTGTCTAGCGTCATCTCTTTTTTTACACCGAATTAAAATCAATACAATTAGTAGGCCACCTAATCGTGTTATGTGTGGAACATTATTAATACTTTATGATGCTTCTTGTGAAATACTCCGTCAAAATCAGTATCTTTACCAAACCAACTACGTTCACTTTTCATTTTCAGTATCACGTTGTCGGACATTTTCAACATTATTGAACGACATAACTCAATTGTATACGTATTAGAAACAGTTATAAAACAAAATAAATGTTTGTCCGAATATTTAACCGCGGTATTTCGGTAAAAACATATAATTAATAAAATTGCTTCCGCTTAACGCTGACACAAAAGAACGCTTCAGCGCTTCAAAGTACACAAATGCGCGCGCACATTTTAGCAGCAAGGGGGAAGTTCAAAGACTTTATATTCTAACAATTCTTCATAAAATATACCTATTGTTATACATACGAAACTAGTTTTGTGTTATACTTTATTTTTGTGCCTACTTTGCTAGACAAACTTCTTTTTGTCGTGTTAGATTCTAACTAGAGGAAACTAACGACATCTATGTTTTCAATCATGCAACGTGTAGCTAAGCAACAGAGTTTGCCAAAGATATTTCTGTAGGCTCTGATAAGAATATCGGATCACTACAAGCACTATTAAAAAAATCTCCAACGTTACAATCCTCCGATCTTAATATTTTTTGCATATTAATTATTGAAATTCTACAAGGCGACTCATATCATTACATAAAATCATTTGTCAATAATACTTCGATAATTATTATCAAACTCACATGTGGTTATAGGGTTATAGTGTATCATAACAAAAGCCTAAAAAGTCATAATAAATAGGAAAAAAGGTATCATTAACAATTTCTGTTTTCTCATATATCCAAAAGGAAAAACTTCACCAATAACTTCACGTTAGGACTGAAGTTCCTATGGTACTTACGTAAGTGCTAACTACGATAAACTTGGTTTTACTAGGTACTTACTCCACACTAGAACCAAAAGTAAGCACAGTTAGTACAAGCTTATACGCTTAGTTTTCCACGTTGCTCTATCATTCACGGTAATCCTGGTAGGTGGCGCCACAATACGCGATCTTAATAACAATGTTCCCATTTATGCTACTTGGGGTAGGCACTAGACATCGGTATAGCACGTTTGTCTGGGGAGAACGGTAAGTTATACATATTAAACTTCTACTCTACCAACTTTATAAATTTATTAAAATTTTATAATGACAACATGTAAAACGTTTTACAAGTATTCTGTCGGCAGTTTTTCTCCTTTCACGATATCGGAAAAAGAGTAGTTTTTTTTATAAAATAACGTTTAAAAAGGAAATTGCGACTCATTTTGGAAATCTACACCCATTGCCTTATTTGCCGTTGCCTTATCTACACTAATATTATAAAGAGGAAAGATTTGTTTGTTTGTAACGAATAGGCTCCGAAACTACTGGACCGATTTGATTTCTTTCACCGTTGGGAAGCTACACTATCCCCGGGTGACATAGGACTTTTCATCCCTGTATTCCCACGGGAACGGGAACTACGCGGGTGGAAACCGAACCTTTATGTCTGAAAAAACCTTTAGGTGAAGCCTACTTTATTTAGCGATAAATAGTGGCATCATTAACTTGGGCACTAAAAGATAGCCGTCGTATCAGAAGCTAAAATGCGTAAAATAATAATTGACTGTAAACAGTCTACGAAATAAACAACGCAACAATCAAAAGTTATTTTCTCTTACGTCACACTATGAATTAGTTATTTTCTCAAACTCAGAATCTTTATAACGAGACATCATCAATTCATCATTTTTTTGCCCTCATCCCAATTTCTTCGAGGTATCTGTTCTTCCGTACTTCTTTCATCATTTCGTACTTCTTTATTACTATGCATCTCATCTCACTTCCTTTCTAGCCAAATCATCCTTCACACAGTCCATGCATCGTTTCTTTAGTCTTTCTCGACTCTTACAGCTATCTTCAATAATTTTTAACATTTTCACCCTGATAACAGTTTACCTTCCACACAGCTTTTCAGTCACCGGCATCACTTTCAGACTTCCTCTAAGTCTATGTACTCATTCCTTATTTTATCCATCCGCGTTACACATTATCATCTCATCCACATGCAATTTCCTTTGATTCATCCTTTTTGTGGACAAACATTCTGGTTCATCCAAGTCTAACCATGACAACCAATAACGAAAACGTCCTCGAAAAGAATAGTTTTGCATTCTGGGCATCAGGTTCAAGGTATTTTATGCTCCAAAGTTCACACTACCACTGCGAATTACCGTTTCAATTTGATATTTATATTATTCTATTTTTAAAAGGGAAACGATTAGAGCATTCACGCGATACTATTTCAGTGCCAACAAGAATCCACTCCAAAGGCTTTATAGTGTTAAATGATACAAAATTAAAGTTACAAACAATACAAGAAATTCTTGTCAAATTGTTGAAACAATATGTTTTAATACAATCTATATTATACAAGATTGTGATTACGAATTGGAAAAGTCCCTGACTCCTGCGGTAGGACATGTGCCAGTATAAGAGCCAGAGCTCTTTCCTATGAGGAGATATAACAGAGCCTTTTGTAAATAGATTACCAAAAATAAAAAGATGTCAGACGTATAAAAAAATATTCATTGTAGCAGAGATGAGAATGTTGCCATGGATGACATGTGTGGAGTGATTAAAATAGATAAAGTAAGAAATGAACATAAAGAGGAAGTTTGAAAGTGGCACCCGTTACGGAACAGATGAAAATTAATCGTCGGTCTTGGTTTGGAAATTGTGATGCCGAGAGGTGGAATACATGTGACTTAAACAGTGATGCATATATAAATGTTTATAGATGAAGAGGGAGAGAAAGACCAAAGAACAAATAAACGGATTGTGTGAGGAACGATATGAAGGAATAAAAGCTTTTTCGCAAAAAAAACAACCGACTTCAAAAACACCAAAAAGTGAATAATAAACTTCAGAAGTAAAAACTGCTTCTGAAGTCGGTGACATTTGTTTCTTTGATTTTGTTTTTTTGCCACCGACTTCAGAAGATGATTTTTCTTCTGAAGTTTATTTTTCACTTTTTGATGTTTTTGAAGTCGGTTGTTATTTTTTTTGCGAAAAACCTTTTTTTATTTATTCATTCTTAGTTGTAATATCCTATACAAATATTTACTATGCATTTAACATTCAACCAAGAAACCTAACCCTTAACCTTCAAGATTCCCTTATATTGCTTTCAACTCCTAACCGTTGAGGAGTACTACCTACCTTCTATCATCAGCTCATCAACATGAAGTGATGACTGCGAAACTTCGGCGAATACTTGAATAGCGTCAGAAAAACTACGAAACACGTAATAAGTGCCTATGAGAAGGTTGCCTTCGATTTCTCTAGGATCCCATCACCAGCAGGGCTATTGCGTATCTTTTAAATGACAGTGGCTATCATATTGTCCATAGATTAATTGTCAAATTGGTTATGGTTTAGTACAAAATGGAACCATTTGACAGTTATTTGATGGACACTATATGATAGCCACTGTCATTTAAAAGATACGCAATAGCCCTGCAGGTCCTGGTTTCCACATCATGGTACCACCTATGAAATATCAGCTTTCCAATAAAAAAACAATCATCAAAAGTGGTTCATAAAAGACGAAGTTATTCGCGAACACACATACACGAAACATGGTCATATTAAAAAAAAAATATATAAAATGAAAAGTACTAGGCCAAACTAAGATACATTTTTATGAGACCAAATGGCAATTATTCCGCATCAAACTAAAAAGAATCACGTAAATCGGATCATAAATCGTTGTTGTTGTACATGACACAAAAAATACCAATCGAATTGAGAACCTCCTCCTTTTATGGAAGTCGGTTAAAAAGGAAGTGAATGACAGCGTGACGATTGACAGGGGAGGATAGCTGAAAAAATCGTGATACGCCGACCTCATGTAACATGAAACAAGGATCGAAAGACGATGATTACACAAAATCTCCCCCGTTGTCCCCATAAGGTAACCTGAGAACATACGATAATGTACTGACCGATCACGCCATAAAAAACACAATTTTTAAACGTAACACATTTAAGAAGCCATCAAAAACCTCTCTGGATAATAGATTCTACAGTAGACTGAAGAAAGAAAAAGTATTCAAATAATCAAATATTAGTATTATAATAGGTACAGTATGTTATCCTATATGTTTCCCAATGCTCCCTGAGCTGTAATCCACCACGCCGCGCCGGTCTACGTAAATGATCTATATTTTTCTTATTTTTCATATTTTATCTATGTCTGATTCAATCTATATTTTCTAAATCTTCAATCGTCACAATAAGCGTTATCAGTTATCGAAAGTGCTGCAGTTATGAATAAACAAGATAATACAAAACAGTTAAGGATAATGTTACAGAAAACACGGGGGAAAATATTTAATTGTCTATTTTTATTTTATTGTCTTTACCTTTGTCGAGACTATTAAATGCTTTTGCTTTTGTGCCTTACAGCGGCTTAGGGTATGTAAAATAACAAATTAATTCAATTAAAAACAAACACAATGTACAGAAAACACCATGTACGCGTTTGTTATATTCTTAAGTGTTATAATTTTTTAAAGAAAAGGCAAAGGTAAAAAGATGGTGCTTTCTGAAAATCAAATAGAAAGAACAAAGAAGCGGTGGGTGTTACGAATGATCAGAATTTCTGTTAGGTTAGCTTCTTCAGCAAAATTACATTATTTACATTTCAAGAAATTAACTACGCAGAAACAAATTACCTACATCTAAAAACATAATAACCTGCTTTCTTGATCGGCGACCATTTATAATTTATTCAGGAGAAATTAACACTTAAAATGTCAATTCAAAGTGAAGACTAGTAATTACATTACCTCAATGACAGAGTTAAATCAAACCATCCTCACTTCATGAATAAAATAATACAATGAAAGGGTGCTAGTACTATACAGCCTGATTTCAATTTCAACAATCAGTTTTTGGTTTTCATTGTTTCCCTCAAAAAAGTTCGGAAGTCCAGTCTTTTGTTTAAATTTTTGAAAGCACTGGCTTGTTCAGCCTGTATTTTTTTTTTTGTTGTTCCATTTCTAAAATAGCCAACAGACGAAACTCTTTTGTTTTCTAATTTCGAAAGTACTGCGATGTTTCATGTTTGGCAGAACAGTATCGGGCCAATGAATCTAGCTCTCGTTAGCATGTCTGCTGATCTGTAGCTTTCTACAGATAGCAAAAGTATGATTTTACATTTTCGAGTAAAACCTCGCCTCTGTGTTTTAAATTAAATTGGTTTCTTGCGATTACCTGGGGGATCGTATTCTGCTTAACGGGAAAATTGACCCGGATGAAACTCTCTAATCGGGGAAACGTACCTATATAATTACAAGGTAAGTAATAACTAGCAGCGAAAAGAGTCTAAATAGATAAGTCTTGTTTATGAAGATTTAGATTTCACTTCTAAAGATTTTCTTTCTTGGTACTTTCAAGGCCCATAACGAATTTAAAATATTTGAAAGCTAATGCCCCTTGGAGACGGAACCAAAGATCACAATCAAATAACCGGCCAGTCCTATTCTGGTCACGTTACGAACCTTACCTTCGTTCGTAGATAATACCCGGTGCTCATGACGGCTACATCCTACCCGGTACTTACCGATTATAGCTACTTGTAACAGCTTAACTCGAAGAGCGGATTCTTTCCCGTTAGTTTTTGTCGAATTATATTTTGCTTCAGCGTTAAATCTCTGTCCTTTCTCTCTTACTTGTTGAAGAAAATATGAAGCCCCATTTGCACCTCAAATCACATACTGCCAATCTCACCTGCCAAAGTTTCAACTATTTCGTCACGATGTTTTGACGAAATAGTTGAAACTTTGGCAGGTTTTGAACTCGTTTAACGCCAAACGTACTTAGTGATTAGTGGTGCAAATAGGGTTTCGAAAGTCTTAAAAATAAACTAAATACTTTATTATAGTGCAACAAAAAGTCATGGTAGCTAACCACATAAACGTAATTAAAAGCTTGAATAAAATCATTGTTCAAAAAATAAATAAAAAATAAAAAATAAAGTAAATCATAAAAAGCAAAAAAAAGCAGTAGTTAATCATTGTTTTTTGTTTTTTGTAATTTTAGGATGAATCTGAAATAAATGATTTATTATTATACGAAACGAGAATTTTACAATGTTCATTATTTAAATTGAGTTCCCGATATTCCAATATATCCAGCACTGTTGCAAGCGTCATGAACACGGATTGAACTATTTGAAATCATTGTAATACCAGCAAAACAGTTATTATTGCGTAAACCAATTTCATAATCCATAGATTAATGTATTCGAAAATTTTATCAGCTCTACAATGTAAACAGTAAACAACGCATTGAATTATGTCCAATCGTCACAATGAATTGCATTGGAATGGTGAGTGCACGTGTACGCAATTAGCTCACAGGATAGTAGGTTTATTCAGGTTGCAACTCATCTAGGCTCACAGAATCCCATTTTTCCACGCTCTTATCATTTTCTGTCGCTCAAAACCATCATTATAATATGCTAGAGGGAGAATCAGAGCGTGCTGCCGCGTGCGATAGCCTTCCCAATATGTTTCTCGGTTCTTAGTTCTAAGCGACAGAAAACGATAGGACTATGAAAAAGTGCGATTTCGAGATACTAGATGAGGTTCAACCCTTACTGAAATAGTATTATGTTAATTGGAACATAAAACGATACAGTTGTCCATTCAAAACGCATTTACAACCACAAACAGTTTCAGAATTTAAAGCAGCATAAATACCATCATCCCAAGTTTCCACTACTGGGACACAGACCTCTTTATGAATAGTCTGTAATTCACCACGCGGGCTTTTTCGAGTTAGTGCATTTTAAGCAGATCTTAGCCATTTTCGGCTTCAAAAATAAACTAGCGCTGAAAATTGTTCAAAAATGACGTCACCGCAGAACATTAAGGTGGCTACATAAAACTCCAGCAGCTAAGTGGTATCTTCACTCTCACGTCATCCTTACTGTCTCAAGGGTACATGAGTGGTATAAGCACCTAGATTACCATATTTTACGTAACGGTGTTAGCTTTCTTTCCGTTTCATGAAATACTAGCTGGATTTTCAAAAGCATGTGAAATCTTTTCAGGGTTTTGTTGCTAAAAACAGTTCATTCGTCATTTCTGTCCGTCTGTCCGTAGTTATACCACAGTCCCTTCGAGACTATTGGCACCATACCGTTGAAATTTGGCTAGCAGGTGTGTTCAAAATAAAAATATCGGTTCCATCCTTATTTATAGTTATATAACTGAGATTTGAAAAGAAATATCTGATCTTCGTATCTACTGTGCGGAGTGCTTATCGATAGCCCTGTAATTTGGTACCTACTGTAGTATCTTATTTTTTTTTTTAAAATAGAGTCCTCTAATTTGTTACGTAAAATAAGGATAATAAATTCTGAAAAAGAAAACAAAGTGGGATTGCAGAATGTAAAAGGATCTTTCGACGAAAATTGGTTTGCATAAGATTTGATTTTGCAAAACTGCAGTAGGAAAAGTGTACTAAGCTATCTGAGTCAACTTACATCGAAATTTTGTTTGTTTTTTTTACCGTCGAAGCACAGCGGACAGCCAGACTCTTTTCATAATGAAAATAAAGTTTATAGAAAAAAGAAAAAACTGTAGTTTATTACTGAGCTTCCTGAATAATATGTTGTTCTGCTATGTTGATTCATTGTTTTTTTGTAGAAACGAATTCCTACTCTAGCAGAATTAGAGATTAATGTAGCTTAGTGACCTAAGCCATGAAAACGCTATTAAAATAACTTCAGTAGACGAAAATGGTAGTATAATGGAGAATTTTTAACCTGATAGGCTACGGGATTCTACTGGATTCAAAAAACACAAAACCGGTAACTTTTGTAAGAATTGAACTTGTTAAAATGATGATAAAGCTGAAACTGAAAAAAATAAGGTCTAAATCAGAACGGGTACTTCTAAAAGTTTAAATCAATGAAAAAAGGTAACCAAGCGACAATAAATTAATAAGTTAAGGAGCCAAATTGTTTTTTAACAACCTCATCTTGTGAATTTACAGGGCCACCGGCGACCTCAAAATAGGTAATTACATGCACGGCTACTTTTTTCAGGCCAGTAACCGCCAACCGGCTGAAAATTTCATTCTCTCGTATTAAAAATGAAAATATGAATTAATGAGTTCTTATTTCTGCAAAATAACGAATGTTTCGTGTAATGTCTGCTCTTAGAAAATATAAATGACGACAGATTATTTTAAAACTTTTTTTTTTTTTTGGCGGGTGGAAAATCATTTAATAACCCCTCCTGCTCTTGGGCAGAGCGAAAGGGAGTGTCAGACTTCTACTGACTAAAAACCACCCATGTTCCTTTTTAGCCCTCTATGTCGAGGCCGCGATAACTAGTGTACAACCCACGGCCCCGACGGGCGTCGGCCCTTTCGGGCCACTCCCATGTTGCTGACATCTCTTTGAGGCGCGCGTGGAACACGAACGCGCCGTCGACACGGCCTGTTTTCGTCGTAAGACGGACGGACGGCGAGTTAGCCCATCACTCACCGTCCACAGGCCCGCGTCTACGGTGGCCGGAGGTCATCACGTGGCCCCCGACGCCCGGAGCGCATCCCGCGGCGGCTGGGACGAGAGGTTCTCTGCCTTTCGCGTTCCGCCATCACTGTTTCGCAGAAGTAGGCGACGGCGTACCATTCCGCCTCGCCCCGGACCATGGCTTGCACCAGGGCCGGGCGCAAGAGGTCGCCGCCGCCGATCGCCGCTACGAGAACATGGCGGGGCTCCGCCCAAGCGGGGCAAACCTCCACTGTGTGCTCCACCGTGTCCTCCGGCCGATCCTCACAATTCGATTCGGTGCAGGTACCTCCCGAAACAACCGTGTCCGGTGAGGACCTGCGTCAGACGGAAGCTGAGGGCGCCGTGGCGCCTCACTAGCCACTCCTCAAAGAGGGGACTTACCGCCACTATCTTAGATTATTTTAAACCTTTTTTTTTTTTTTTTGGTGGGTGTAAAATCATCGAATAACCCCTCCCGCTCTTGGGCAGAGCGAAAGGGAGTGTCAGACTTCTACTGACTAAAAACCACCCATGTTCCTTCTTCGCCCTCTATGTCGAGGCCGCGATAACCAGAGGACTACCCGCAGCCCCGACAGGCATTATTTTAAACCTGTGTTTGCATTTGATATAAGAAAAGAAAGTCAGGAGTGAAATTCATTTAATTTGTTTTTATGGACCTTGTATTGTATATTATCTTCTAATCTCTACCAGTAGCGACTGTGAAAGCCCAACTCTTTGACAGTCGCTACTGGTCAGTGACCTAAAATTTGGACAACCAGTCTTGCCCAGGGGTATCATATTACCCAGTAGGCACTAACTGGGTTTTAGAATGTAGAAGTAAGATAGGCAGTCCACATCCACAACCACAAATACAATGCCATCGCTGAAAAAAAATTAATACGCACAAAGTGTAAAATTACAATTAACTTTGTAAAATTACAAAATAAACAAGCACACATAATCAACGGGCATGTTCTGATAGCAAACAGTCGGGCTACCAACAAAATTTCTCATTAAACCTCGATGGTTCCGCATCTATTCTTTGAAGCTACTCGTATCGTATCATCTCGATCCTTGATCTACTTACTGAAATTCCGCTGTAGAATACCTGTCTTTTTCATCTAGCTAAGCGCAAGCTACTGCAAAATGACAATTCCGCGGAGTGCTACGAATCCAAAGTTTTAAACACCTGCAAATAGGTAAAGTCATTTATTTTATTAAAGTTTCCTTTCGAGTTGTGTTTTACTGATTGGAAAAAAGCTTTCACAAAAGTGTGCCAGGAAATGTTATGCAAGTTGCGTTTATAATTTTAACACTTACTTTATAATTACGGTTTCTTCTACTACGTTCTACTTTATTTAACGTGATTTCGTCTATGTCTAGTTTGTCGCATTTTTATTTTAAATCAGCATATAATTTACCCACTGCTGGGACACAAATCTACTCTTTATGAGAGGAAATGGGCTTAAATTCCAGTGCGAGTTGGTAGATAAGAATGAGAAAGTTAATTAAGTCAATGTTACAAAAAATCTTAAAATAACTTAGCAACAAGTTTTTAACATGGTACAAAACAAAGGTCCCCCAAACTAGGCTCCGCCTGCATCTTGGGGGTCACATGTCTTTATATTTTTGGTTCCATAATATGGCCGGTTTCCTCGCTATGTTTTCCTTCACCGTTTTGTACTGTATTTTTTATAAGGGGTCCTAAATGTCCCATAAGGAACCCTTTTAAATTTCTGTTATACCTCCCTATACCTACTTATGTCTTGAATATCATTGTGTACCTATACAATACCATTAAAAAGTCAAATAATTTCTATATTGTTGTTTTTTTGTATTGGCTTACACAGTTTTGTTTCCTTTTTCGCTGTGGAAACACAGCGATCTTCATTTTATTTCAAATTAAACCGAGGTCTTTTACTGAAATCAATTTCTTTTAGCAATAAAGTATAACCTGTCATTTTTTGTCTCAGTTAAAATAATAAGCTAAAAATTTATTACGTAAACTCTAAAATAAATAAACATAAAATACAGAACAACCTGTATTTCCAAAGTACGAGTATTTAAAATGTCTGTCATGGGCCGCCGAAGTCACAGCCCACGATATCATTTACAAATCAGTTTTCTGCCTGAAAAGTCACCATGACTGAATCTCGTCCGAAGCGCTACTTCGGTTTCCATTACCGTGTTCTTCGTTTCCTCGGTCTTGGCTGGTGGCATCACCCTGAGGAAGGCAAAATGTCTAATTTTCCAGGATGGTATCTCTACTACTCTATTGCCACCCAAGTTGTCTGGGTAGCTGGTTTCGTTGGTCTAGAAACCATAGACCCTTTCGTCGGCGAGAAGGAAATGGACCGATTCATGTTCAGTCTGTCTTTCGTCATCACCCATAATCTCACACTTATCAAACTGTATATTTTCTTCTTTAAAAATGTTGACATTCAGGAAATAGTGTGTACTCTAGAGATAGAAATGTACGACTATTATCAAAACATTGCTAAAAACCGAAAAACGGTTAAAATTTCTAAAATAATTACTGGAGCCTTTATTTTCTTTGGATGGCTTACCATTGGTAATGGGAATGTGTATGGGACGATTCAAGACATCAAATGGAAATCTTTAGTTGCCACGTTAAACGATACGGAGGTCCGTCCAGTTCGGACCTTACCGCAGCCGATTTACATACCTTGGAATTATCAGAAAGATGCGTCGTATATTCCTACCTTTGTGTTAGAAACTGTAGGTTTGCTTTGGACCGGACATATTGTGATGACTATTGATACATTTATTGCGTCTGTTATCCTGCATATGGGCTCCCAGTTTGAAATACTCAACGAAGCTATTACGACTGCTTATGATAGAACAATGAAGTCACTACGGGAAGGCATACGTCTTGATACAAATGTTGAAGTTGAAGACTCTGTAATATTGAGTCCAGAAGATAATGATGAAAAGATTGTAGAATCTTTTGTACCGAGAGAAGATATTGATGCAGCGCTGGAGACTACTTTCAGGAACTGCTTTCTACAACACCAGGTTCTTATCAAGTGAGTAATAAACGTTTGGTATAATAATACGTAATTTGTCAGTCGTAATTCCATTTAAAAAGCTCTGTCTATCCAATCCGTATAATGACTAAAATTAAATCCAGAAGCATGTCTATCCAAAAAATAATAAAACAATAATACTTCAATATCATCACGTAATTGAAATTAATCCAAACATCAAGTCGTCTCATTGTCGTCAATTTAACGTTTACATCAATCAAGATAAAAGACTTCAACTCCAAGTTATATCAAAACAGTGTTACAAATCCATACTTTAATAATATTCTGCAATTCAAATTGTAAGCAGTTACAAGGGCGGAAATGGTAATAAAATGTCAAAGAGAAAAGCCACACAAATCAAGTGAGGAAATAAATTTAATCCTTGATTGGTTCCCAAGATAAGCTATGGGATGTTCTCCATGCACCGTTTTTAGGGATCAGTACATCTCGACTTTTATCTTTTAAACGATTAGTAGGTGTCATAGTTCTGAAAACAATACCATAAAATAAAAAAAATAAAAAAATAAAAAAAACAATACCATAGCTTTTTCCAAAACCCATTACTGATAATGTAAGCCTGCATTATGACGCTGCTGGGCAAACTGACTGTGTCATAACTACCAGTGCTTTCAATCCAGCGCAAATAAATTATAAATTAAGGCAAAAATAATAAAGAATGTACAAAACAGTGACTTGAAACTATTTACAGTCATAGTTAAGCAGACGCTATTTAAACCAGCTGACGGCTACCTCAACCCCCGGAGTGCCTTCTATGACTGACTTGGAAATCTCTAAATAATCTCCAAACCCAAGTCGGCCGTATCAAAAACAATATCTGTAGATGGAGGATGAACAGCTAAAATCTCAAGTATATAAGTGGCGTGTCTCCACCCCTGACACCTGCACACTTGATGTTCTTATGACTGCATCAGCTAGCATAGGTCGCATAGTTCAATTTTGTGGTCAAACATATCGCCATCGACACGCTAGGGTGAAGAAGTCGGTGCACGAATGCCAATAGTTTCCGAAATATAGCACAAATAACTCGTTTATAAAGTTTCCGTTTATTTCAACGATTTTATAACTGCGGAACCCACTTCCTATTTAGAGCACGACACACATTTTAATATTCGGTACATATTATATAAGTACAGTTATTTATGTATCTTTCAATGAAATATGGATATAAAGAGATAGGTCAAACGTAAATAAAGATATAAGTTGTAATATCGGGATCTATATTCAAGAGGCGTTCGCAGAGTAAGGGGGTATCTATATAACGTTGTGTTAACCTAGGTAATCACAGCCACTTCGTATTCTAGTCAAACTTTTCAATCTGTTTGCTCAGCATTTCAGTGGATTACATGAGAATTGTCGTGTTTTACACTTGTTTGAGAAGATAGAGTGTTTGATGAAGCAAGTGACAAATGGGGTTCGACCATAATTTTTCATTTTGAGAGTAATTCTTCGGGGATTTTTTTCCAACAGCGAAGACCCTTCGGCCTGGCACTTTGACAAAATGTACTGTAGTATGACATGGGAACATACTATTAGTGAGACTGCGAAGATACATAGTATTGGAATTAATTATTTAATTTATGTTACATCGATATAAGTTAAGTCGTCAGTTCGTCGTTGGTCATCGTCGTTGGTCGTTTAGGCCATAAAAGTAAACATTTTTGTAAATCAATTATTTCACTAAACAATTACTCTCAAAACTGTAAAGGAAAACATCGTGAGGAAACCGGCATGTCATAAAATCAAAAAAATCGAAGACAAGTGACATCTAGCAACCCGCACTGGGCCCTCGTGGTGGATTTTAGCCCTTCCCTCTCCTAGAGAGCAGGCCTGAGTTCCTGCAGTGGGAACATTATAGGCTAATGACGATGATGATGATGATGATGATGACTAAACAATTTCATTTCATATTTTTCCGATTAAGTAGGTAGAAGTTGCCTCCAAGATGTTGAAGGAGTATCTTTAGATATGGATACATACATATATGTCTAAGTATGTCTCTAACAGAATAGATTTGTATTCAAGAGTGTCTCATATATACTCGTATCTCAATTTATTATTTCACCTCTCTGTCCTATCACACTTTTTAAAAGTTTTACTTGGCAAAATATTGACGAAATATTAAGGCGTATAGATATTTCTTCCAACGTACAAACACACAGTTACTACGCACAAAACCCAAGCTTTTCATCCATTACGAGTCGTATTCGGTATCCCAGACTAAGTACTATAAAGTTTTTGGCAGCGGACCGACTTGGACCAGCCGAACGTCCTAAACTGCCATAAAGTGCAATGTGAATTAACTGGAAGGTTTGGCGGCGGCATCCCGAGCCAAACTTCGGCGTACTTCGGCAAATAAGCCCGTAAACTGCGACCAATTACATCAAAATACATGTCACATAAATAACTTGAATTTACTTATTGTCGCTCCTATTCATCTGAGGGTGTAAAGGAGGATCACAAAGTCAACGACCTCCAAAGTAAACTGTCGGAAGGTATCTCTGACATAATAATATCATATGAGCTACTAGCAAAATCTGGTGAAAGTTTATTGAAATTCAGTCTTAGAGTCCAGTGCGAAGCTGGCTATTTCCGTAAAATTCGGGTAGTATTTTTTTTTTGTCGAGTGGAAAATCATCGAATAACCCCTCCCGCTCTTGGGCAGAGACTAAAAACCACCCATGTTCCTTCTTAGCCCTCTATGTCGAGGCCGCGATAACTAGTGTACAACCCGCGGCCCAAATTCGGGTAGTCTTATGTGGTTTCTTAAATCCCACAATAGTTGTAAAAGATAAACAAACCTCTGGCCTAATAATATCGAACACACACATATGTTTATACTTATCTACCATCGGCCTATTTTCAATTTTAATACAATACGAACATCGCAATAGTCCCCGTAGTTATTGGAAACGTGCCGCCTACTACAAATACAGATATTTGCGAGGTCAATAAGGGACAGGTCTGAAAAATGATGGGTATACCGCTGCGTAAAAAATGTCAATTCACAGTCGATACGAAAGCAATAAGGGGACCGAGTTCCGTGGATATGACATACTGCAATATCTCAGGATTACACCCTCAATATTGTCAGTCGGTTTGCTTTTTTTCCACACTTAGATCAACATAATCTGTGCTTTATATTCACCTTTCTGCGGGTGATATTAGAGTAAAGTTTCCACTAGGTATAGTACAGTGCTGTGACGGGTATTTTATATTTTATTAACTTTATTTCCAGTTGCGTGGAGAGATTCTCAAGAACTTATTCGTACGGCTTCATGACTCAACTACTCTCGAGCATGGCAGCCATTTGCGTAGTAATGGTTCAAGTTTCGGTAAGATTCATAGATATGCCGCTTTATTTCATCTCCATATTTTTGCATAAAATGTTGTAATATTTTTTACACGGTCTCATTTATATCTTGGCTTTGATACGGTACACGTACTCTAACATGAACTTGATGTAGCAGAGTACTAGACTCGGATGTAGCCGTCTTGCCTTTGTGTGTATTTGTAGTCGGAATAAACAAATATTTATTCTCTTAAGGTCATAAGGAATTGTATCAAGAGGATCCCAAGTGCCTTCCTTCTATCTGCGAATTACACAATTCGATCATTCGTCTAGTGGTTACTGGTTTTGTCAATATCATAATTACCAATGAATACAGAAGCGACCATTAGTAGGCTTTGTTCCTATTGGCTGAATTGATTGATTTTTATTGATTGATTGATTGATCGTCGGGTTTCTTTGCAGCAAGACGCATCGAGTTTCAAGTCGGTGAGATTGATAACGTCTGTGGCGTTCTTCGTGGCCATGATTATTCAGCTCGGTATGCAGTGCTTTACTGGCAATGACTTGACGCTACAAGTTAGTTGTTGTTTTTTTATATAAAATTATGTTTAGAATTCGAAGACGTATTGTGTCTACCAAACCGCACTGGGCCGTTGCGGTGGATCACGGCACCCTCGCCGACATTATAACAAAACATAGCATCGCATCTGTAACCCTCGAAGCTGTACCCACTAGCACACCCATATTTCGCCAGTAATGTTTAAGTCCAATGTAACAGACGGCAAAAACCAGACTCTGTGGTTCCTTCTGATAAAAACACAATTAAATAACCATTTGACCGATCCGTGAAGCGAACCCCGGGGTCACAATTATCTTTTTTACAAATATTGTTGTTGTATAAAATGTATATAGGTAAGTAAGATACTCAAAAACTTAAGACAGATTATGATACAATGCCCATAGCAAGCATCCCGCAACAACGTAATCAATTAGAACCTCTTTTCTTTAATTTCATCAATGATTTGTCTTCATCAATGGCTACGACTACGTATGAAACCCACGAGGACAGTCACAAAAAAGTATACAAAGAATCTCTTATGCTTTTCACTAAATTAGTGATATTTACAGGCCGAGCGTATATCAGACGCAGTGATGCAGTGCAAGTGGGAGCGCATGCCGACGAGACAACGACGTCCTCTACTGATGATGATGATGAGAGCACAGCGACCGCTCCGGCTCACAGCCGCTGGGTTCACGAATATGGACAACGCCTGCTTTCTAGCCGTGGGTTTATTTTTCCTTCACTAAGTAACTGAACTTGATCAGCATGTCTAAACCACGTTCAAGTACCGTATCAGAAACATCACCGCTGTGGAATATTGACTGACTCTGAACTCGGTTCAGATATGATGATAGCGGTTAGATTAATTTAAGAAATTTACACTAAGTCTGACGTCGGTCTCCTAGAGAGGAGGCTTGAGTCCCTGCAGAGGAAACTTTATAGGCTAGTGATGATGATGATGATGATGACGACTAGTCTAAGAAGGGTGTGTGTAGGTCAGAGAGAGGGTCACTCCATGTAAAATACTGGTATTCGGCTGTCCACGGTAAAACTGGAAGCAGACTCCCACATTGAAGAAAAGGTTATGTAGATGTGTACGATTATAAGGGCCTACACTCTATACTCTGAGCAAAAGCTCAAACCAAGGGAAATCAGTAAATTACTCTTCCCGCTCTTGGGTAGAGCGGAAGGGAGTGTCAGACTTCTACTGACTAAAAACCATCCATGTTCCTTCTTAGCCCTTGTGCCGAGGCCGCGGTATCTCTTTCAAACAACCCGCAGCAACCAATGAAGAATATTCCGTAGAAGTAGGTACGTCCTGGTTCAAAAATATCTAGCAGCGGAAGGGTAAACCGCTGTTTCGCGTAGGGAGCCAGGCCAGAAAGACAGGTGGTATCGTATGTCTAATGCTAACTCTTTTGTTCCACCTTGATCACGTTGTTTAGATACTTTTGTAGGTACTATGATATCTTGTTACATCGATGACTTTGTTTGTTTCAGATAATGAAAGCAGCTTACTCTTATTATGCCGTTCTCAGTCAAAAACAACAATAATTTACTTTACTGTTTTCTTATTGTTTAATAAGACTCTTTTTTATTTCCTTACCAAATTGTTTCGCTACAATAAATTAAATTAAGTGATTAGAATTAGACAGACAAGTTATGTACTTAGTCAATGTAATAGTACATTGTTACACTAAAGTAACTGACACAGCCCCGAGGGGTTTGGCGTTTCGCTTTAAGCCCATCGATTATTTAGCCCATCGAACCCGAGGTAAACACTGTGCTTTTCATTATGAATACAAGGAAAATAAAAACATGAATTAGGTAAAGAAAACCGGATTGCCGTTTTCCTACCTATTTTTTTTCTTTTTCTGTGGTCGAGCAGCTATTCAGCTATTCAAATAATCGAAGCTAAATTATAATAGATATTCTTTCAATAAAACTTAACTTTATGTTATTCCAACTTTACACTGGGCTGTAGTTGAAATGTGGAACATGGTTCAATAGAAATGTGAAAATAGACTAGTGCTTTTTAATAATTTGACACCTGTCAGTTTCATCCGAGAGAATCTTTTTCGATTCTCCTTAAGGATGAAAAGTATTACTCGCCTGAGGAGCGTTATAACTGCAGCTTCAAGCTAGTGGAGGTCTGGAGGCTAATGCCCTAGAAATCCCCACATGACAATAAGTCAGTGTCAATAAAATATGTGTGTAAACCAAAACGTTTACAGACATATTTGATTGTCATTTTTTCACTTTCACTTCACTTTCTGAACGACAAACTTTACAAGAGTCAGCCCTCAGAACACCCACTTTTCGTCACTTTCTACTTATTTAGTTGCTGGGAACAAAAAGTGGCGAAACAAACTCCCTGCGGGATATCAGTGTATGTCAGCTTAGAAAAAACAGATTCCAAACAATATAGTTTATAATTTAATACGTATTAACAAAGAATTAATTACATAAAAATAATGCAAAGTGTAATGTGGAAATCATACTTTTAATTTTAAAATTCCACGAACTAATAAATGCGTAGGTAGTAAGCAATTTGAATTAACTAATAAAATAACAAATTAATTTCATAATCGATGGGATAATATAATTAACGCGAAGCTACCGTTTAAAACGTCAGGGCAAGGTGAAAACTAGTTATTATATTACCACTTCCATATAATTAAATTAACCAATTCTCAGTTTATAAATACGTAATACAATATACAGCCTGAATTTTACAACCACTGCCCCAGTCGTCAGTGTTTTCAAAAAATTGGTTTTTAGTCCAAAATTTTTACGTCTACCTTAAGTAATAATAATAATAATATTCCACAACTATCACACAACGCCATCTAGTCCCAAGCTAAGCAGAGCTTGTGTTATGGGTACTAGACAACTGATAAACATACTTATATATTTCTAAATACATACATATTATAGATAAAGTAAAGGTATAACGGGCTGGTGTCCGCAACTCCACGCCCAATGCGCGTATTTTGCGTGCGGGTGGGAATATCACTCGATCCACCCCAGCTCCCCGAAAAGATAGCCAGCAACCCCTTGGTGTTACTGGCAATCTCGCGGAGACAACCTGGGTCACCGAAGTATTTGGCCCTGTATGGGGCAACCCCCGGACAGTGCAGGAGCACGTGGGCTGCTGTTTCTTCTTCCTCCATGCAGGCTCGACACAGAGGACTATCTGTGACTCCTATAACAAAGTGGTGCTTGTTAAAAGTACCGTGTCCAGTGATGGCAGCCGTCACTGTGCGTAGCTGCGGTTTAGTTAGCCGGAGCGCTTGTTTGGTGAGGCGAGCGTCGATGGCGGGAAGCGCCTTCATGGCCTGCCTACACTCGCTGTGGTCTAGCCACAGCTTGGCGTGAAGTTCTTTGGTACGTTTCCTTCCCAGCGTGCGAAGATAGCCGAAAGGTAGCGGCACGATGGGTTCTGGCCCCACCGCCGCCTTGCTCGAGCCCCTTCGAGCGAGCTCGTCCGCTGCATCGTTGTCTCGGGAGTCGTTATGTCCTTTGATCCATTGAATGGTTATATTATTGAGGTTACCAACCTGGTTCAGGCGTTGGTGGCACTCGTGTATTAGACCGGAATTCACCGTGTGGCTCCTTAATGCCAGCAGCACTGCCATGCTGGCTGAGAGTACGCGGATGGAGTGATCCTTTACCTCCCGAGCCAAGATGGCAGATACCGCCAGGGAGATGCCCATGCATTCTGCCTGAAAGACAGTGTTGTGGGCCCCCAAAGGCCCCAAACGGCTATGTGGATGTTGAGGTCCTCCGAGAAGACCCCGGCTCCAGTACCAGTACCTGTTTTGGATCCGTCCGTGAAGATCCTTAATTCTGCAGGGTTAAGTCCCTCGCAGCGGTGGTCCTCATGGAGTTGGATTTTGAATTTCTTATCGAATACGTACTGTTTGGGTACTCGATCGTTAACAGCTTTCACCAGGGGGAACTCACTTTGAATTCCCTCTAGTGCCGCAGTATGCTGCGTGCACTTCTTACTCCAGAGTTGTAGCGTATTGAGGTGCAACGCCGTCATCGTTGCTTCCTGCTGAATGAACAGGTGGAGCGGCGGAAGCCCCAGTATCGCTTAGAGAGCTGCGGTCGGAGTTGTCCTCATGCAGCCTGTGATCGCCATGCAGGCGAGCCTTTGCATTCGTTGCAGCTTGCTTAGCGCTGTGATTAATTTGGTGTGGGGCCACCAGACCACTGCCCCGTAGGTGATCATGGGTCGGATTACCGCGCAGTAAAGCCAAAGTATAATTTTAGGGGATAGGCCCCACTTCTTACCTATCATCCTCCTGCACTGCCAAAGGGTGATGCAGGCCCTGTTAAGCTTGTTGTCAAGATGACTGCTCCAATTTAACTTACTGTCCAGGATAACTCCCAGGTATTTGACCTCGTTGGTTACCTGGAGCTCAGTATCGAATAGCTTAGGTAGGCGATGAGGGCCTAGTGTTCGTTTTTGGGTAAACATGACTAGTTCAGTTTTTGTGGGGTTCACTGAGAGGTCGAACTCAGCACACCATCGCTCAACTATGCGTAATGCCTGCTGAGTGAGGTTGCAGATTGTCCCTGCCACCTTCCCCGAGATGAGGATGGCGAGATCGTCTGCGTACCCAATAGTGAAAAAGTGGTTAGCATTGAGCTTCGCGATGAGGTCACTAATCACCAGATTCCAGAGGAGGGGCGACAGTACTCCTCCTTGGGGACAGCCCCTGGCTATCACTGCTGACTGCTGCTCTGCACCAAGGCGGACGTTTCGTTTGCTAAGCATATTGGTAATCCAGTCTATCAGTACCTGTTCCACCCCGTGTCAGGAAAGAGCGGCGCTGATGCTGGAGAAGTTTGTTTTGTCGAAGGCTCCTTCGATATCTATGAAAGTACCAGGCAGATACCCTTCTTATGGATCGCGTCCTCTATCCGGCCAACCACTAGATGCAGAGCGGATTCATTGGACTTACCCGCACTATATGCGTGTTGATTTGCGTGAAGAGGTATTGCTTTTAAAACGCCATCCCTCAGCTCTCTCTCGCATATCTTCTCCATGGTTTTCAGGAGAAAGGAGGTCAGGCTGATCGGCCGGTAGGATTTGGCGTTACTATAGTCACTCTTACCTGGCTTAGGGATAAATATGACTTTCACTTCCCTCCATCCTTTTGGGATGTACCGAAAGGCCAAGCACGCCCGCAATATGGGCACCAGTCTTTCAGCTATGGAGGGTCTACCCCATTGCAGTAGTGCAGGGAATACCCCGTCCGGACCGGACGCCACTGGATTTTCTCCAGCGTGATCATCATGTGAGCATATTTCCAGTCGTTTCCTGTTGGAGTTTGGTTTACCTCAGTCCAGTCAATTGTGGGCGTGAAGACGCAACCTGGAAAGTGTGTTTCAATAAGGACGCGCATCGCCTCTTCTGGAGTAGTGGTAAGCGTGTTGTCAGGTTTTCGAAGCACTACAGGTCTAGCAGAGCAGTGTTCTGCTGTGCTAGTATTTTCCTTACCCTGTTTGCTTGTTGGCTGGATTCTATTTTCCCGAATTTCCTCCAGCCAGTAGAGCTTTTCTGCCGGATGCATTTTTTGTAGCTGGATTTGGCCGCCCTGTAGACGTCCCAATCCTCGTCAGCACAGGTGTTCATGGCTCTGTTCAGGGCTGACCTTACCTTCCTGCGCTTGCGTTCCAACTCAGGTCCCCACCATGGTTGCTTGCCTGGTGTTGTGGGCGCAGTGGTTTCAGGGCAGGACGAATGATAACTGTCTAACAGTGATTTCGACAGGTAACTTACCTGTTCTTCGATCTGGCTCGAGTTATCAAGGGTCGACCAGTGCTTTGTTGGCGCAAGCTTGGTTTCAAGGATACGAGTGTAGGCAGCTCGGTCCGTGCAGCGTGGGTTGCGGCGTGGCAGTACAGGTGTCACATAGACTGGGATGTCAAAGCGGATCCACCTGTGATCAGAGCAGGAGGCCTCTTTCGAGACCTGCCACCCGGTTATGATGGCCGCTGCGCCTACGTCTACCTTATACAGCAACTAATAATTTGAAAAGTTGAATTCGGCACCCCAATAACAACATTCATTTTCTATATACACTTTTTAGGTCACCCTTTATCACACAGATAACATTATGCCACTGAAAAAATTGCTACAATCATTATAACCTATACAAAACATTTACATTCGTAGGCTGATCTAACGCATTTTATTAAGTATAATCCTACATTAATGATTGGCTCAATACCTCTATCTGTTTGCGTCATCTAAAAATTATATTTGTACGTAAACAATAAGTCAGCACAGAAACTCATCAAGTCACTTTGGTTCCGTCGCGGTCGGTGCTCTTTCAACAAACATCCTGCCCTTTTCATCTAGCTACATTACCTAGCACACGAAAAGAGAATTTCGCAAAGTGCTGCAACTGAAACGGAACTTTTAATTACCTGTAAATAGATAAAGACATTTCTTTCGCTTTGTCTTTAAAAGTAATTTAAGAAAATTCTACGCTATGAGAGCCAAAATGTATAAACTTTCTGATTTTAGCATTTCATTAAAAAATAAAAGACATGTGTTGTGTGATGCGGTACACAATGCCAATAGACGATATTTTTCTCTCATTTCGATAATAATTTAACAATATACATTGCGCTATTTATGGTAAATGTGGCGACACATCAAGCTCAGCATTTTCAGTATATCATGGCGTTAGTTTGTGTAGATTTCCCGTACAATAAGAGCGCAACATTGGACCAAATTTTTCAAACAATGACACAATGGACTACGAACTTTCTTTACAATTACTTCGGATTGTGTTACTACTTACGTTATCGCAATTTCTATTGTGTTCGTTTTATTGCAGTTTTATTACGGGCTCCCAAATGTCGCGTGATCAAATCTTATCGCGCATTCTGTATGCATTCGATAACTATTTACCTACATTTCTATTGCTTCTACCTCAGTCTTGAATACTATTTTGTAACTATAAATTTGACTATCCTTCAAAATATGTCTTTAATCAATGAATAGAGTTCAGTTTGCATACACATTCACAGAATGACACACTCACGCGAGTATTATGTTTTGTTTAAGTACATCCAACGATCTATTAAAGACATTTAAAGAAAAAGACGAATGTTGTGTTTACTCAAATAAATATATATAATAATTAGTATAATTTAGAGCAACCTGTATTTCAGAAGTTCGCAGTAATAGTATTTATAATTTCCACCTTAAAAGCCAGTAAAAGGTTGTGATAGTTCACTGCAATTAATTTACAGTACCGCAGTGTGCCTTTAGAGTCACCATGGCTGATTCTCGTCCAACAAAGTACTTTATTTACCATTATCGGATTCTACGATTTCTGGGACTGGGCTGGTGGCATCAACCCGAGGAGCGCAAAACGGCCAACTTTCCAGGCTTGTACCTCTACTATTCCATTTTCACCCAAGTTGCCATAGTAGCCGCCTTTGTTATCATGGAAACTGTTGACCCTTTCGTAGGTAATAAAGACAAGGACCGATTCATGTTCTCTATCTCTTTCGTCATCACCCATAATCTTACCCTTCTCAAGATGTACATTTTCTTCTTTAAAAACTCGGATATTCAGGACATTGTGCGCACATTAGAGATAGATCTATACGATTATTACCAAAATATACCTAGAAACCGTAAAACGGTAAAAATTTCTAAAATAATTACTGGATCTTTTATTTTCTTTGGATGGATGACCATTCTTAATGGGAATGTGTATGGAGCTTTTCAGGACCTCAAATGGAAGCATTTAGTTGCGTCTATGAACGATTCTACTCTTCCTCCAGTAAGGACGTTGCCACAACCGATTTCTATACCTTGGAACTATCAGAAGGATTTAGTATACATTCCTACATTTATGCTGGAGAACGTAGGTTTGTTGTGGACTGGGCATATAATACTAACGATTGATACATTTATTGCGTCTGTTATCTTGCACATGAGCTCACAGTTTGAAACTCTAAACGAGGCCGTAACGACTGCGTATGATCGCACGATGAGATCACTACGGGAAGGCTTACATCCCGATGCTATTAGTATTGAAAGCCGGGAATCACCCTCATTGAGTGAGGAAGAAATTAATGAAGAGATCGTCATGGCTTTTTTATCAAGAGAAGAGGTAAACGCAGCACTAAAAACTACTTTCAAGAACTGTTTTCGGCAACATCAGGTTCTTATCAAGTGAGTGTGATAATGTTATTTTATAAAACAGTAGATGGACTGTGTGAAGGATGATATGGCTAGAAAGGAGGTCGTCTTCACGTCTTCTCAGCAGTCGCTGAGAAGACGTGTAAAAAAGAAGTATGAAAGAAAAAGACGTGCGACACGCCGACCCTAAATAAATTGGGATAAGGGCTGGAGGATCATGATGATGATTATGAAACAATGGATCAACACTCAAAATTTCGTTCAACTTTTATCATTAGAAAACTTTGAATTCGGTGGTATTTGTTTTTTTTTTCAGTTGTGTGAACAAATTCGCAAAAACCTATTCGTTGGGCTTCATGACTCAACTGCTCTCTAGTACGGCGGCCATTTGCGTAGTAATGGTTCAGCTTTCGGTAAGATTTTTACACTGTTCTTGTATTATGTAAGGAGCACCTTATAATGCACCTTTTACTAGTAATTTTTTTTTTTTTTTTACTCTTAATTCCACAAGGCATTTTTCACCAGTTAGACTTTGAATTAAAAATAATATTTTGATAGAGTATTAAATATAATAAACAAACCTATAAAAACCAAACCCTATTTACTGGTTTTAATACTATAATTTTATGTAGAAGGTTAGATACCCTAGAGCTAAGCTCAGGTGCAACCATGTTGACCTGTGACTGTTTGCCGTCTGAATAAACCAAATTCCGTGTAGGCCAACAGTTTGGAAGTCAAAGGGAGCACTCAAGCGCTCGGCTAAACTGACGAGAACATTCAAGAGCTTCAAATGTAACTACAAAGCTATGTACCTTCCACTATTTCTACTGTATGGATCAGGTTATTTAAGGATGTAGTATGGACCGTCAAAAGGAACAGCTTTCTCCATGGTACCATCAATGTTATCGAGAAATAGTACATTTTTGATATACGTGGGAAACTTTGATATCGCAGTCGAGGTGAAATTCACACCCGAGCCACAGACCATGTTATTATGGAGCCGAGAACTGCAGTACTAAAATAAATTCAAACATTTTAGAATTTAAAATACAAATAAATGTTTGAACACAAATAAACACTTACTTATAAAACACTTAACTACTTATAAAAGTAAATATTTGTTTTAAATAATCATGTTTATTTTTGGCATTCTGTTCATAAACACAATTTAAGTATTCAAAATACTGATACACGCTGTTTAATGATTTTACGCCCAAGAAACAATTTCAGAATTAATCAACGAGTATGCAAGAATGAATTAATGAAACAATGCAAGTTCCAACACTCAATAACTAAAACTTCAAAGTCTAAAAGGCGAAGTTTCCAAGATAATAAGACCATAAACAGGAACCGGAGTAATCCGAAACTTAGGTGAACGTGAGTGGTGTCCTACAAATGACAGTTTGATGTCTTTCCTTTGGCAGTGTGCCAAAAATAACGAGCCTCTTGTTAGACTCCAAATAAACCTTGCTTCACGTTGTGTGCTTAAAATTAATTACTTACACGTCGTTTGTACTGATGTTGGGAATGAGCCTTTGTGAGGTGATAAAGGAATTGTGTCAAGATATGTGCAAACACCTTTGTGACGGGTAATGTTGACTATGATCACCTGTTGACTGTTATGAGTACTGATTAGGCTGAATGGAAATGTATCAAGCATTTATGTTGTTATTACTCGGATAATGCACGTTTTCTCTAACACTAAGTGATGCTACAGAAACAGTACGCCTGTATCTCTGAACAATAACAAAGCAAATAAGACAAAACAATCGTAAGGTATGAAGTTAACAAGACAAGAGGGCGCAAATATATGATATATGTTAAAAGGTAGGTAAGGTAGGAGGCGAACCTACTGCGGTCAACAAGGCACAAATCTAGACTCCTTGGCTGCTACAGACGTATTTCTGATGGAAATATCCAATTACACTCTGCCCGATCCGGGTGTCGAAGCCAAGACCTCGTGCCCAGCAGTCGTGCTTTTCAGTGTGCTTTTCTGTGCCCTTGGTGTTAATGGCAGAAGCTTTGTAAAGCAACTGCGAAACCCTCTCTTTAACTCGATTGATTGACAGGCTTTCCTTACAGCAAGACGTATCTGGTCTCTTGTCGATGAAGCTGATGACTTCGGTGGCATTCTTCTTCGCCATGATCATCCAGCTCGGCATGCAGTGCTTTACTTCTAACGAGCTGACTTCACAAGTAAGTTATTTGTTCAGATTACATTTTTAGTAGAGCACCATCGTTTGTACAAATGAATAAAATAGAGGTATCTGTTAGTTCGTATACGGGGCCCCGGTGTGGCCGCGTTCTTTGAGGAAGCAAGCCACCTGCTACCTGAAAATGCCCTAAAAGGTACACCATGATCTCCCGTGAGGCAGCGATCCTCCTTGCCGGATTGCCGCCATGGGATCTGGAGGCGATAGACCTTGCGCGCCATGCAGTCGCGCGGAGTCGCTACAACGGGGGGTCACTCCGTTGCCGAAAAATTGCTGTTCAGCGGACAGGCCTCCGGTGCGATCTCATGGCGACATGGAGAGAGCGACTATCGCAACCCCGTGCAAGGCACTCCACGATAGTGGCGGTAAGTCCCCTCTTTGAGGAGTGCCTTGAGAGGTGCCACGACGCCCTCACCTTTCGTCTGACGCAGGTCCTCACCGGACACGGTTGTTTCGGGAGGTAAATGCACCAAATCAGGAGGAAGGAAACGCCCGGATGGTACCATTGTCAGGCTCGGCCGGAGGACACGGTGGGGCATACCGTGTAGTTGCCCCGACGTGTTCTCGTAGCGGCGATCGGCGGTGGCGACGTCTCGCGTCTGGCCCGGGTGCAAGCCCTGGTCCGGGGCGAGAGGGAATGGGACGCCGTCGCCTCCTTCTGCGAAGCAGTGATGCTAGCGAAGGAGGTGGCGGAACGTGAGATGGAGAACCGCTCGTCCCAGCCGCCACGTGGTGGCTTCCGGCCACAGTAGACGCGGGCGTGTGGACAGTGAGTAATGGGCTAGCTCGCCATCTGTCTTACTACGACGACTGGCCGAGTCGACGGCGCGTTCGTGTTCCACGCGCGCCTCAAAGAGATGTCAGCAACATGAAAGAGACCCTCGCAACACGCAACCCCGACGCCCGTCGGGGTTGCGGGTTGACCCGAAAATAAATGATTATGATTATGAAACAAAGGGCTAAGAAGGAACATGGGTGGTTTGTAGAAATCTGACACTCCTTGCCGCTCATGATTTCCCACCCCCAAACTAAAAAATAAAAGGTGTCTGTTTGTAATTTCGTAATAAGAGCTTTTTCTGTGTGCATGCGTATACTCGTACGGTACTTTAGAAACGTCCACACTATTATTTAAAATATCCCTGTATTCTCGTGGGAACAAGAATTACGCGGGTGAAAGCGCGTAACGTCCGCTAGTATTTCATAAAAAATAAACATTTATGTCTGTTTGTCGTTCTGTTTCGATAGATTTGTGTCTGTTTGTTCGGGCTAATCTCCGAAACAGCCAGACCGATTTTTGCGGGATTTTCACTAAGAGATTTTACTATTATTATTTGTTTATTATCTTTTTTCCAGAAGGGTAAGTAACTTATAAGCTAAGCCCCACAAAACCGTTGCAATGGTTTGACTGTGGGGTCGATGAGTCTCTTATCATGATGTAATACTTAAATGCACTTAAATCTAAATATTATTTAACTCACAATAAACTTATAAAAAACTTAAAATATTTCTAAATAATATAATTTCAATTTACGTTTAAATAACTAGCTGATGCTTTCCAAGGATAACTTTTGTAAAGATAACTGAGAAAGATAACTGATAACTGATAAAGATAACTGATGCTTTCCAAGGCACGCACTCGTTACGAAAGGGGTAGCTACCCATCCAAGGACCAATCTAGGCAAGCGTGGCTTAACCTGAAGATCGTCTCAAAGCAACTGTTGTTACTTAGCACGAGCGCCTCTCACTCATCACCTAATTAAATTACTCATTTATTTTTACAGGCCGAGTGCATATCAGACGCAGTGATGCAATGCAAATGGGAGCGTATCCCGACGAGTCTACGTTCACCTCTGGTGATGATGATGATGAGAGCACAGCGGCCGCTCCGCCTTACGGCTGCTGGATTCACGCAGATGGACAACGCGTGCTTTTTAGCTGTAAGTGATCCTAGTAAATAAGTAACTCATCCCAATGCCACTCTCCCTCTTCTCCTCTTCATCTGGTCTTGGATACGAGCTTCAGATCCACAAGATAGTCCTGTTAAGCAGAAGCCAGCCTCATAGGTTGACCTGGAAGATGCCACATCGAAAATAAAACCAAGCGTCGACGTGAGGTCCGCTTTACCGCTCGACCGACTAGTGATCGACCGACTAGTGTGTCTGTTAATCGCCTCACAACACATCACGAGGCGAAGGAATCAAGTCAAATCTTATTGCCCAAGTTTGTGAACATTTCCTGTCTAGTGTCTTATAGTAGAATAACAACAACACGTTCCTAGTGGCTTTGTTAACTGTATGGAACGTCTTATGGAATCAAACTACCCTTACACTTAGTAACTATACGAAGACCCGGCTACGATAACCGCAATCTAGGCCGGAGGCGCTTCAGCCAAGATGGTTTAGTTTTAAGTTTTCACCACAAATCGTCTGCAGCCTTCGTACATTACTTGGAATATAACAACACGAGTTTTATGTTATAGGACTGAATGATTTCAATAACAAAAGAATCAGCATTCAGAATTTACATATTGGATACACAAACTCACCTTTATATCTCAAACTTGCAGATGCCCGCGGCTTCGCCTGCTTCAAATTGTTTCCTTAAACCTTCCTCGAGAATCACTTTATCATTGGTAAAAAAAAAACCGGCCAAGTGCGAGTCCTACTCGCACATGAAGGGTTCCGTACCATCGTAGTAGGGGGGGGAGTCGCTTTTTATTTTTTATTTTTTTAATTATTAAAAATATTTTTATTATATGATGTAACTAAAAATTTATGCTTTTCGCAATTTTTCCTTTATCTGTGTTATAAGACGTTGCTTCGTACCAAATTTCAAGATTCTGAGTTCACGGGAAGTACCCTGTAGGTTTTGATTCCCTTGCGAGTGTCGAAAATTTGCGGCATAAACGGGAGTATCTTTTGATCGCGTTGACTTAGAAGTTTGATTTTTTCACAGCTCCAAGAGACCATAGACTTGAGTATTTGATATGAATTTCAGCTTGATACCTCCACGCGTTCCTGAGAAAAAAGGTCTTGACAGACAGACAGACAGACAGACAGACAGACGGACAACAAAGTGATCCTATAAGGGTTCCGTTTTTACCTTTTGAGGTACGGAACCCTAAAAAGTATGACAAAATCGGTGTACCTACTAGTTTTTGAGTTTACCGCGAACAGACAGACAGACGTGGTGGAGGACTTCGTTTTATAATATGTAGTAAGAGTGACAAGCGCATGCAGAACCGGGTTTCGGTCCTATAATAAAACCGGTTTTCCCGGGTTATGTAGTGAGACCGAAATCAGGTTTTTAACTATTTACTTAGTAGGAATTGTTTTCTTTTCATTTACCTCAAACACAGTGTTGTAAAACTTTCATTTTTTCAGCCATGACACCGCAAATAGTCAGAAACGAGCACGACATTTTTAATGCAGCCGTTGATTAGAGTACAATTACTGTGCTCACTCACACTTCCCATCAATTGCATTCATCAATTCGGAGCTCGAGCCAATAATTGAACATTGGTGACGTCATCAGTCGCTATGATTCGCATTGATTAATTCAATAACTTGTCTCATTGACAGAGCTGGTATTATCCACGTGGAATGCAGCTATACATTTATAATTTGCATACAGTAGTTGCACTCATGAAAATTGTGTTGCTTGTTTACTAGAAATTACAAAAAAATAAAGAATAGATTTTTAAATTCCTTACTAATCGAACGGAAAAATTCAATGGTGTTACTGTCAGGGTCGAGGAAAAGTCGGATGCCATCAAAATCGAAAATAATAACTTCTTCGGTAATAACATGGAATTTTAAAACTTTGACTTATATTAGCTTGCAAAACTCAAACTCTGATGTAACTCAAAGTTATATTAAGAAGAACGGGCGCCGAGGAGTACACTGAATAAATATTAATGAAAATTAATATTTCAACGCAAATAACTTTGTTTGTTTCAGATCATGAAGGCAGCTTACTCTTATTATGCCGTTCTCAGTCAAAAACAAGAATAACAGAATAGAAAATAATAGACTTAAGTTTTTTTTATAATAATTTAATTATAATCTTTTACCGCTGAACTTTGTCGCACATAACTACAATCTAAACTATCACAGTTTTTTCGTACGTATAAAAATTATAAAAGTAATAAATTAATTAGATGTAGTACTAATTTTAACACCTACTTATACTTTACCAATGTAGAACAACTTTCAACTAAGTAATTTCTTCCAAAAATTAAATGTGAAATTAATTTTACAAAAATGTCGTATTTTCTTACTGTATTTTTATTTTTAGATTTAAACACAACTATTATAATAATCAATCAGCTTAACAAAGAAAAATCTGCGATATTCGGTTTAATAAAATATTCGGTTTATTGAATTTAATAAAATTCAAATGTAAAAAGTCCGTTATTTTTATTATTTGTTGACAGTATCCAGTTGTTCACGGCGCAGTGGTGTTGCCATAGGAGATATTTTATAAGCTAAAGTAGTCTAGCCTCGTACAAACATATTTCACGAATCAAAGTTCAGTAGTGGCGGCTTTGGAGTCGTCGACCGCGATCTGTCTGTGGTCTTTATGTCCAGGACTGTCATCTCTTCAGATCTGTGAAAGTGAAATAACAATTTTAGTTAGGAAAAACAAAATGTAAAGTGCCTAACGGATTTAACTAACATGAATAGGGTAGATAACAAAAAAAACTAATTAGTCCGTCAGATAGATTTCCAAAAAATATTGAACACGTATTTTTTCTTTTTTCACGTAAACAAACAATGAAGACGCTACAGTGCTTTGAAAACTCGTGTGACTTCAATTTCTAAGACATTTGTATGACGTTCTTTACCGGTCAGTGGTGTCACAACACCCCACTCAAATCTTTGACTCAATTTATCTTCGTCAATTTTTATTGATTTGATAAAACAAAAAATACAGTTCCAATATTTTTCGATAATCTAACAGACGGACTAATTAGAATCATATTTTCTTAAGTCAGTTAACATACCTATTGAGAAAACCTTTTCACCAGCTTTATAAAAAAACGAATAATAAATTAAAAACCGGCCAAATGCAAGTCAGACTTGCACATGAAGGATTCCGTACCATCGTAGTAGGGGGGGCTTCCCCTTTAATTTGTATTATTTCTTATTTTAGATAAAGATATCGTCGCCTACCCTTTACTTTGTGTCCTAGACCTACAGTCTAACCGGATGCAGCTGAATACCAGTACCTATTTTACATTGAGCGACAACCTATCTGACCTCCACAACCCAGTCAGTACTAGTGTTACGATACTCCTTGGTAAAGACTGGCTGTCAAACTTTCGGGCCAATGACTACTTGTGACGTCAGTCAAAGATCTAAAAAATAAAGGATACGTACTTTTTCTTTTTTCACGTAAACAAAAGATGAAGACAATAATGTGCTTCGAAAAGTTGTATCGTGTGACGTAAGAAAGTTAGTACTTTTTCACCAAGTGACGTCACAAACCCCAACTTATAATCTTTGACACGTTTTATTTGACAAGTTTTATCTAACAGACGGATTTGTTAAAATTTTTTGGTGAATTACCCTATTGACAGCACGACAAACAACTAAATATTAATTCATAATTTATTGTTAAAGGAATTATCCTAATAAATCGACAAAACCAATTAAATTTCTAGTCAGAAGCCACCGAGCAAGACAAAGGAATGTACACACACATATCTTAAGTACCTACAGTCCTACACACCCAACTCATTTAGCGTTATGCTAATAAGTTTGCACTTCGCGTTAAGCGCTCTATTTAGAGTGCTATAGAAAATTACGTATACGGATTTGTACTATACTATACTATACTATACTATTTCTGTACCTCAAGCGAGAAACCATTGAATACGACATTATCGGAATCAAAATCAAACTTGATTTTCAAAACCAACATCCAGTGATCCAGATACCGACATAGCTGGAATTCATTGGCCTTTAAGTCCTTTAAAAGCCCGCGGGATGGCGCAAGCTGACAGTAACTCTAAATGGCGGCCCAGCTAACTGAGGTGAAATATATAACAGTCTGCAAGTCCGACCACCAGTCTTACCAAGAAGTACCCTAAAACCCCTTATTAGGGTTCGGATCTCAGACAAGCTATCTCTCCTTGTAAAATATTGATATCCAGCCTCTTCCAGTTGCACTAGAAGCTGACGAGCCCAGATAGCAAAAACTAACAGCAGTTACTATCATAACTAGCAAATTGTGACTCGGGAGTTTCTTAGTCCCAAAGCAACAGTTGCCGGGTGCTGCGCAAAATCGCAAATAGTTATATTTATGGCTCCTGCAGAAGTTTCAAGTTGTTTTGTTGCATCATAAATTATTTAGTTATTGGCGGGTATTCACTGCAATATTCAGAGGTGCTGCCGGTCGTTTAGGTAAGTTGCTTGAATATAGAGAACATCTCATGAATAACATGCATTTTGATTCCTGTCTCCGAAACTGAGTCTGCTTGCATATCTCCTTGGCGCGAGGGATCTATGGATTTAGGATCAAAGAACCAGGGTCGTCACATAAACCAATAGAAGTTCCCTTCTTCGGCGTAGTCTTTGCCGCTGCTTGTACAGCTAAGCTTGTTGTTCATCATCTTCCAGCCTTATCCCATGTTACTTGGTGTTGGTGCAACACGTTTCTTTCGTTGATTCTCCCTGTCCCTGTCTTTCATTTCATTTCTCACACAATCCATCCTTGGTTACTGTGTTCTTCCTCTCCATCCATCAAAATTAAATATTCATCACTCTTTAGTCACATGCGATTCGTCATCACATGACCATACCACATCAATTGTTTTCCTTTGATTTTTTCTGTAACTGGTACAACTTCTTCTAATATAGGTACCCATAGAATATACCCATTCCTTACTTATTTCATCCATTCTTGTCACATTGCCTGAACATTCTCATCTCTGTTACATTAAATATTTTTACATCCATTTTCTTCATAGCCTATTATTCCAAATGTAATTATAATATTCTAGGCGATCATAAATCACTAGTAGGTACCCTTCCAACCTCAGTATGCTCAGATGTAAGCTAAGTAGCAGTGAACGTACGTCACTCATCAGCTTACCAAGAGGAAGGTACTAGGAGACCATAAAGCAATAGTACCTGTCTTCTTCAGTATGTCCTGCATTGTAGAACACGTCGGGTAGTGGCGAGTCATGCTGACTCAGCAGTGAGCTGCCGGCTCTCGGGGAGTGAGGACCGTGTGTCGCGTACGGAGAGAAGGGCACTGCTGCTCTTAAGGCTGCTAGGACTAGAAGCATGCCGCCTGTCAACAATAACAATATTTTTTACGTTAGATTTATAGATTCAGGGCTGCACACATCCTTGAAACCCAAAGAAACAATCAGATCACGTATTTGCTGGTAATGGTACCGACTGTCATAATTTTGGGCCTCGCGACAGTTTTCTCGCAACACAACTATTAAATAAAATACTCTATGCGATAAAGTAAACTTCAAAGTATCTGGAATAATCGTATTTCCTGTCCTTGTTAAAAAAAACTTCGCAAGTTCAGTTTCAGTTAATAACGCGCGCAGTTTCAGTAAATAATATATTCACGTTAACGTAAAGTTTACGTTAACGCGATCGGATAAGTCGGAAACCTCGCACCTAGCTAGATTTGTGCTGAGCCGTCTCAAACATGATGCTAAATCATGTTTATAATAACCCATCAATGCGTGAAATCAGCCTGTAGATGATGACGATGATGAAATGCCGAATAGAGTTTTCTGATCGGCACGAATCGAAATAAAACCCCATACCTACTTATAACAATCGGATCCGCTTTGTGCTTCAACAAATAATGTCCAATAGAATGTGCCGACCCGAAGTGTGTACCAAGATCACCCCCGACACATCGTTAGTGTATCTTAACCCTCGAAAGATACATTACCTGTACCCATTATAAATCGGTTACGCTTGAAATCTCACGGGGCACATAAGATTTATGTCTTACACCCACAATTCGTCAATGACTGACGGCATTTGGTTATGATAAAGGGCAAACCCTTTGGCACCCGGAAATGTGTAAATCTCCTTTCACCAGTGAGACGTTTGGAATTATTCCACGAGGACTAGTGGAAATTACCTTCCGTTTGAACTTCGACCATCTGCCAAAATTGATAATTCTTATTATCTCATAATCATCTTCCAGTTGGTCCTGTAATAAAGGAAATCATTGACTTTTAATTCTGTCTGAAAAACAGAATTTTAAAGAATGAAGAAGACCGTTTATTTTTAGTATTTTTTGGTAACTGGCTTCTTCAAAATAGGCTTGCATAAATAATAGGGTGTAATAAAGCCTACCCTATGGAAAAGTACAAACATTTCAGCTACCACGAAAACTTTCCTTGACCCAACAAGAGCGCAAGTTCCGGCATCGTTGATAGGTACTTAGTGGGCCAATGAGGCTACAAAGAGTAATGGACGTAGGAATACTTTCCTCAAGTCCCGTTTACCCCTAATACTCTGTAGTTACGTCTTAGCACAAAAACATAGCGCGTAAACATCTCTTAGGTTGCACAAACAAAAATTCGGGTCGCGCAGTCACTAACAAAGCTAAAAGAAGTTCTGAAGTGAGGGAGTTTATCTTTGCGACTTTCAAAGGGAATAGAAAAAAGTATGAGACGGAATACTTAATGAATGATTTAAATTCAAGGATTATGAGAGCTACAAAAATAGTCTGTCACATCAACATTCATGGCCTAGCAGGCATTAAGTGCGTAGACGTACGCTTTATAAAAAAGAGCGCTAAAGTGAATTGCTCAGTGTTATTTCCATCTACTGCTCTCAAGTACTTGCGTTGCGATGAACGTAACTTGTTCTAAAAATAAAATGATTTTAGCAGCCGCAGACTAACAAATCTTGCTACAAAAATGAAATGTTGGTATACTGGTATATATTCTACAACATCATCATATCCTGTAAAAAACACTGCGGTGCCTGAATGAAGGGTACCTTTCAGACTTAGTTAATATTTTAATACACAGAACGCACTTACAGGTTACAGGCTCTCTACCTACCTAAATGTCTAGTTAATTACCCAGGGTATTTAAAAAAATAATTTGTGAGGATTTCTGGATAGATGTTTGTTTCCAAAATAAAAATAACGGATTTGGATGGAATTTGACTGTTTTTGACTTTGATTATTAAGAGGTAGTTTGAAAGTGGTGCCACGGTGACTAAAAAATTAGTGGTATCCGGTAATCGTGGTATGGACTTAATGATGCTGAGGAATGAAGAAAATGTGACGTGATGATGAACTGTGTGAAGGCTCTAATATGGCTCGGTTCTGATATGGCTAGAAAGGAGGTGACTGCTGAAATGACGACAAAATATAGAAGTATGGTAGAAGAAAAGTGCTGCAGCGACTCCAAATAAATTGTAAAGGGCAAAAGAGATGATAATGAGGAGAGAGAGAGAAAGATATACATATAGAGAACGATCCCAGGGCCACCAGACAACACGTATTTTCTGACGAAGGAAATGTGGACGATTAAATAGTGTTTGCTTAGACGGCCAATTGTCAGGTAATCAAGGTACATAAAAACATTACTTACTTCACGTATTTTCTCCAAGCTGATTTTTACGTATTAGTAGTAGTACCTGGAGTATTGGAGACTTATTTTTAATAATATTGCCTACGTAAAAATCAGATACCTGAAAATTGGCCTTCTAAGCAAGCTAGCAGGTAGGAATGCGTTATTAGTACATACTAACACTACCCAATCGTCCACATTACCTTCGTCAGAAAATACGTGATGTCTGGTGGCCCTGGGATCTTGGACTTAGGATACTTTTATTAAGGTTACCCCCCCTGAGACAATAGAGTAGTTGACAAAAAAAAACTAAAGTCCGTCAGATAGATTTCCAAAAAATATTTTACACATATTTTTTCTGTTTTCACATAAACAAAAGATGAAGCCGATACAGTCCTTCGAAAACTTGAATATTACATTTTACTTGGACATTGCAGTATATTTTTACCAGCCAGTGAGTTCACAAGCCCCTTTTGGGGGGGGGGGGTAAATCATCAAATAACCCCTCCCGCTCTTGGGCAGAGCGAAAGGGAGTGTCAGACTTCTACTGACTAAAAACCACCCATGTTCCTTCTTAGCCCTATATGTCAAGGCCGCGGTATCTCTTACAACATTCCGCAGCAACTTCACAAGCCCTCACTCATGATCTTTGACGCATTTTATCTTGGTAAATTTTTTGTTACTTTGATAAAACAAAAAACACGTATCCAATATTTTTCGATAGTTACGAACTGACGGACTAAACAGATTTTTTTTTTGTCCGGACACTTCCCTATTATCGAACTTCACGGGGTCTAAACACAGCTGTTATATACCTAGGTATGTTTTGTACGACATACCTGAAATAGTAGCAAGCAGCGTGAGATGAGCGAAGAGCAGCGCTGTTGCGGCACACGCGTACATCGCAGCACGGGCGCGGCCACAAGACCAGCGGAAGAAGTCCCAACAGCGGAGAGACAGCGTGTACTCCCCTCGACGGCAGAGGAGATCCACGAAGAGAGCTGCCACCCACATCGTCTCGAGGATCAGGATTACTGCTGCTCCCACTCTGAAATAGAAACTTTATGACATCGGGCAGAGAGGAAGTTTTTGAAGTTCGTCATTGTAAAATTAGCATGATCAGTACTGTAAGGTCTATTCAAAGGAAAGCCACTTAACACACTACATAAGGTTATAAAATAATGACAACATCTCTCTAATGAAAGAAAGAAAGAAAAGAAAGACAGAAAAGAACGAAAGAAAAGAAATTAAAGAAAGAAAGAAAATAGAGAAAAGAAAGAAAGAAAAGAAAGTAAATGTATTTATTATGTTTTATGGTTTAGGTACTGTTAATTATGTTTTCTAGGTTATTTTTTTATCAAATTGTGTTGTGTCTCACACAGGACAACACAATTTGACAAAAAAAATAATCTTTCTTTTCTATATTTTCTTTCTTTCTTTACTTTTAACAGTACCTTAACCTTATAACATAATAAATTAAAACATACTTAGTCCTGTACGAGGCCAAAAGGCTAATCGATCTTTAATCTAATAAAAAATCTTACAGTTGTGCAAATCCTGTGGAATGCCACTTTTCAGTCTAACAGTAGTAGTAGTCTGTCTAATAAATGTTTTATCTTAAAATATCTACAACGACGTATTCAATACATCATTGATAAACCCCTTAAAAAAACTGCAATAATTATACCGTTGTATAAACCAGCTTTTTTTTTTAATTACCGATAAAAATGATTTGAGTCAGAGTGATGTACTGAATACTTGGTAACAGTTTAAGCGTCGGTGCCCTTCCACCTAATAAAATTAAAAAAATAACACTTCAATGACTTATTAATTTAGAAAGAACACCCTCCTACGTACGCAACATCCAAATACAAATACTTTTAGATTTCGTCACACACAGAAATAAATACCCCCTTAAAACAGTAACGTAATTACTGAAAACATTACAGCTACTGATTACTAGTCAGTAAAAACTATTCAGGGTACAAGTGACATTTACGAGCATTAAGATTCATGCGGCGTAAACTGGAACAGACGTTCCACATACATCACCGGAATAAACGTTCGTAGGAATATATTTACTTCAGAATAAAATGTGCTAGCACCAGTTTAGCGTATCTGTTACGATTTTTAAGCTTCCTCTTTCAGTCAGCCTAACACGAAAGAAAGAGAGAGAGAGAGTAAATATTTATGACGTAATATTAACTTAGAGTTTAGACTTTATGCTAAGCTATGCTAATGCTAGTCATCATCTATACAACATGATATCTTGTTCACCGTCTAAATTCTGATATATTAATCTTTGACGAAAATCATTGAATACGTGTTTTTACTTTTAGTATCACTCAGTACAAAAATATTGAGATATCACATCACAAAGTTTTAACGTTTCACGGAGAGCGGATAATTCTTTCGAGAAAATGATTTGATATGAAAATTTCACGTGTCGGAGTAAATGAATGACTAGTGAAAGTTAGTGGTGACTAAAAAATCATCATGTATATCATCATCTGTCCAGCTTTTTCCCAACTACGAGTATATTGGGGTTGGTTTGGGGTGCAGCTGAATACGAGTATTTAACATGGAGCGACTGCCTATCTAACCTCCATAAATCACTTATTATTTTAGTCACAAAGAATTGAATTCTAAAAAATTGTTCACATGATTTAACATTGGTTGGTTGGTTGAGGATACTACTTTAGTATCTAATGTTCACCTGGGAGATATCACCCAGGTGAACATTAGACACTAAACCACATGGTGATGTACAAAAAGACGTTATAAGTCGCGTGTTTGTCTGAGGGCCACAGAATACATAATAGTCGCCTGCTAACTTTAGCTGTAAAACGTACAATAAATATATAACTTAACAAAGGCATACTATACTCGTACTCACACAATGAAAAGCCTTTAAAACACTTTTGCATTTATAATCTAGCATAGCTTTTTGAATAGGATAAAAATAGAACTGGATTTTAGTTTACATTTTATTTTACGTTGAAATTTTAAATACCAAGATTCTTTGAAGGGAAAATATAGTGCAACATACGACACAGCTTTTACCCTTTGGGGACTTTTAATCTACAAAGGAATGAGACCCCAAGCCTTTTTACGCACATACGCCATAATTATGGTTTGTTTTTTTAAAACCCCACATGGACACGGTAACATTGTTTAATTTTAATGATAATAAAAAGCAAAAAAGGTTTCGTAAAATAAGTAATTTCAGTAGAACCTTTGTTATCCTCGCATTGCTGAAACTTTTTTGGAAATTGAAAGCTGTAAAAACATTTATAGCAGTTTTCCGATCTTACGCTAGCAGTCATAAATCTGAACTTAGTCTTCGACTCTCTTGCAAAATAAAGGTAGGTACGATGAACTTTAGTACAAAGTTATTAATGGTATTAAAATGTTCACTGATTTTGTTTTTACCCTGTTATCTACATTTTTACATAAAAGATGAACAATAAGGTAACCCAAATAAATGACGACGCATCATAATTTTCCATCATTCGGCTTGTGCCGATAGGTCTGTTGTCTGCTCGGGTTCTATCCCCACTGAAATATGCCTCTGATCGGTTCATCACAATTGGAGCTAACTAGGCTTATTTCTGATTATTATTAGCAATTTATATTCCATTTTGCCGCTTAGCTGTTCCGTCCGTAAAACACCGAGCCGAGCAAGTCTTGAACACTCCTTTAAGAAATTCCTTCCATAAACATAAACAAGAAATTCGCCACTGACGGAATGACGTGTCGTGCTTACACGATGCGAGGATATCGACATTTTATCTGATATAAATTCTATCAGGCTGTGTCAAAGATTTTTTTGCTGAAAACATTCAATAAGATAACTCTTCCGGAGTAAGGGATTGAATTGCTGAGTTCGTAAATGCCGATAAGCTAGTGAATAAATAATAATTAAATGACTCGAATCTGAGGCAACGCTACACAAAAAGAAGCACGACTGCTCTTCATGAGTTCCTGGTTTCGATTACCGGCGGCACAAACTGTTGTGGAGTTTTTCGTCTGGAATTTCCCAGTTGGAGCAAAGGAGTCTGTTTTTGTGCTCGGTTGACGGCAATAGGCTCGCCCCCAACCCACATTAAATTGACTGGCGAAATATAATATGGATGCTATAACACTCGAAAAAGCTAATAATTATACTCGCGCCTCGTCCTCGAGATTAGTAATTTACACATGTAGTTACGCCTAGTCGTCACCACTCATGCACTTAGTTGAGAAAAAAAATACATTTTTCCCTTATCTGTGGCAGTTCAATTTGACATACCCACAAAACTTGTAACTTTTTTATTTTTGTATTAATGTGGGTACCTCGTCCAGTTCCGCTCTCAGACGATGTCGCCAATCATTTCGCATTCTAGTGCTCAACCACTCAACATTTATTTCGCGTCTTCGCATAGTTCGTTATAAAAATGCCGAAACGTAAGAATTCTAAGTCTCGTGAAGAAAAAATTAATCGTTATAAAAATAAAATAAGAAAATTAGAAAACAAAATTCGTGAAAGACGAATGAGTGCTTCGGAAAGTTTATCAGACTTGGAGGAAGCTGTTCTTCTACACGATGAGGATATTGGAGCAGGTATTTACCTACTTATTCATTTTAAAGTGTCAATTATTTTCTTACCGCCATGCTTACGTATTTACGTATTTAAGTTACTTTAATGCAACCTGAACAGTCGTTGGGGCTGATTCAACGCATTTAAAATACGGTTGGCGTTCCTTCCGCTGGGGATTGTAACCTAACCTAGTAATTATTATGACCAATCTACAAGTGATATGTAATTATGTACCGACCTACCTATAAATAAGAAGATGGTCATGGACTTATTTAAGTCCAATTTTTCATATTTGTAAGTTATTTAACTTACGTGATAAAATTATCATATCAATGATAATTTTCAGACACCCCCGCACTGCGGCCAGATGATTGGTTATTGGAATGGCCACCTGAAGATCAAACAGTTCAGGATTCGAATGAAACCTGTGAACCTCAGCCAGGCCCAAGTACTTCCACGGATATGCCTCCCGAACAGCCCACTGCTCATGATGTTCATATTCCTGAACTGGATACGGAAATTTTAGAAATTTTAGGCGATGATCCTACTAACATTGACAAATACGGGCCTGAAATACGCAACGAACTTGCAAATCGTTTATTACACATTTGTAAAGACGGTCTCAGTAAGGAAAATCGTAAAAATTTGATTTCAAAATATCTGTTACCTAAGAATTGCATCCAACTAGACGCCCCTAAAATAAATTTGGAAATTAAGGCGGCAATTGCCGATACCGCAGTTAAACGCGACAAAGGCATAGAAAATAAACAAAAACAAATGTCTAGTGCAATTGCTTGCTTGGCCGACATTATAAATTCCCAACTAAATTCCCAAACAATAACTAAAGACGTGCTGGAAAAATTAATGGATATAAGCAGAATTTTATGCGATTTACAACACGCAGATTCCATCACACGTAGAAATTTTATTTTATTTGCCCTTAAAAATGACGTGAAGGACCACCTTAAAAACACTAAGATTGACACGTACCTGTTCGGTGAAAATTTAGCTGAGACATTAAAATCCGCAAAGGCTGTAAATAAATCAGGGATCGAGCTGAAAGCCGAATCTCACGCTAAGGTTGCGCATACCAATTATAAAGGACCAACATCGAGAGCTTTAAACCGCAGAGCTCCCCCCCAGGCGCGCAGGCCGCCCGCGGGGACGGCGCCTGCGCCGAGGAGCCGCGAGCCTGCCGCGTCGCGCGCGCAATATCCCCCGGCGCAGACGCAGTACATGCCCCACGCGCACTCATCGAAGCCGTCATCGCGGGGCCAACAGTCAACGTACCCGCGTCGCCGCTTCTAGATACAGTTAAGTACGCAGGCCGCTTATCGAAATTCTATAAACAGTGGGCTGCAATTACAAACGATCATACAATACTATCTTGGATAAGAGGTTATAAAATACCATTTACATCACCCGTTGTACAACATACAATCCCTGCTAGACCAGATTACTCGCTTAATGAAAGACCACATTATTTAGAAGCGATTAATAACCTACTCAAAATAGGTGCAATATCAGAATGTTCTCCATGTGAAAATCAATTTATTTCCAGTATTTTCTTGGTACCTAAACCAAATGGCAAGATGCGCTTTATTTTAAACTTAAAAAATCTTAATAAATTCGTTAAAACGGATCATTTTAAGTTAGAAGATTTAAGAACGACATTAAAATTGATAACATAAAATTGCCAAATGGCATCAATTGACCTCAAAGACGCATATTTCTTAATTAATATGCATAAAGAATCTCGAAAATTTCTAAGATTCTATTTTGAGGGTAAATTGTTTGAATTTAATGTATTACCATTTGGATTATGTACGGCCCCATATGTTTTCACGAAAATATGCAAACCTATAGCTAAATTATTGCGTTCCACAGGCCTTTTATCCACGGTATATTTAGACGATTGGTTATTGTTTGGGTATTCCCATCAGGAATGCCTAACTAATATAGATCTTACTAAAAGATTATTAACTTCACTTGGTTTTATTATAAATATGGAAAAAAGTGCACTTTTTCCTTCGACTAAATGCAGATTCTTAGGTATGATCATAAATTCACACGAGTTTCAGATTAGTTTACCAACAGATAAAAGGTTACGAATAAAAGCGCAACTTGTAATGTTTTCAAAATTAAAACGTTGTAAAATTAGGAGTTTTGCTCAGTTATTGGGCTTATTAGTTTCTTCTTGTCCAGCGATCGAATACGGATGGCTGCACACTAAAGAAATGGAAAGATGTAAATATCTCAACTTGAAAGATCATGATGATTATAACAAATTTATGATTTTACCCGAATCACTACAACCTGACTTTGACTGGTGGCTAAGAAAAATAGATCATTCTGTCCATCGAATAAAAACTGATGTTTACGAAGTTGAGATATTTTCTGACGCCTCAACGACGGGGTGGGGGGCCGCCTGTGATGGACGGTCTGCGAGCGGGCAGTGGTCGAATACCGAACGAGAACGACATATAAATTATCTCGAACTGCTTGCCGCACTTATTGCTATAAAAGTATTTGCTAAAAACCTTTTTAATTGCCAAATATTACTACGCGTTGACAATTCAACAGCAGTGGCATACATAAATAAAATGGGGGGTATACAATACCCTCATCTCACAAAAATAACTCGTGATATTTGGAATTGGTGCGAAAGCAAAAAGCTTTTCGTATTCGCTTCGTACATAAAATCTAGTGATAATGTTATTGCTGATTACGAATCGCGAAGAACTCACCCGGACATAGAATGGGAGCTGTCTGATTGGGCCTTTGACAGTCTCACACGGGCATTCGGTTATCCAGAAATTGATTTGTTTGCTAGTCGCATAAATAACAAATGTGCCACATACATATCCTGGCAACGAGACCCAGACGCATTCGTGATAGACGCGTTCACGGTTTCATGGGAAAATTACGATTTCTACGCATTCCCGCCATTTTCAATCATACTGAAAACACTTAGGAAAATAATAACAGACAAGGCACGGGGTATCATGATCGTACCCTTATGGCCAACGCAGCCATGGTACCCCTTGTTTAGATCCCTCCTTATTTCGGAAACTGTTACATTTCCACCTAAAAGCCATGCCTTACTGTCTCATTCCAGCTCCCGACGGATACACGAGTCGATTACCCTGGTGGCAGGCATATTATCCGGGACGCATTTTCAAGGCGGAACGTACCAGAATCATCACTTGATATAATGTTAGCATCATTAGCACCTAATTCCATGAAACAATACGACGTTTACTTGAAGAAATGGTGGTACTTTTGTAAAATTAATTCGTTAAATATTTATGATGCTTCTGTTCCCACAGTAATTTCCTTTTTAACCCAACTATTTAATGACGGTTGCAAATATGCTACACTAAATTCGTGCAAATCTGCGCTTTCCCTGGTGCTGAGCCCGGCACAAATTAATGACGATAGAATAAAAAGGTTCCTTAAAGGGGTTTTTAGATTAAAGCCACCAATGCCTAAATATGAAGTTACCTGGGATACCAACCTAGTATTGGATAAATTAACTTCATGGTATCCTAATGAAGAATTAACCTTAGATAAGCTGACAAATAAAACCATCACCTTACTGGCTCTGTCAACCGCACACAGAGTTCAAACTCTCTCCAAAATAAAAATTAGTAACATTCATAACCTTTCTCAGCGTATCACAATTAAAATCTCAGATATTATAAAGACTTCTAGACCGGGGTTTCAACAACCTATTATTCATTTACCATTCTTCATTGAAAAAACGGCCATCTGCCCAGCGACGACCTTACTATGTTATTTAGAACGCACCTCATTATTGAGAACATCTGACGATTTATTTGTTGGAATTAGGAAACCTCATAAACCAGTGGGAACGCAAACGCTTAGCCGCTGGATAAAGCAAACACTCGGTGAGTGTGGGGTCGACACGAGCGTGTTCAGTGCACATAGCACGAGACATGCATCGTCATCGCGCGCGCACTCATTAGGGGTTAGCCTAGATACTATCCGTAAAACGGCAGGTTGGAGTAGGAATTCCACAACTTTTGCTAAATTCTATCAGAGAGATATTATTTACGATGATAGTACTACCTTAGCAGAAACAATAATCAATCAACATTAATTATAATAATTCGATTAGCATATATTCCTAATAAGAGTATAGTAATTATACGTAATTGTCTGTAGCTAACTATGATAGATATTATAAGAATAACTATTCCTTAGTTACCTAATTATATTCATATGTATGTGATTAATTTTACTCTCATTGTTTATTCTAATGTACAAGTTTTTTCTTTATGTTACTGATTGTACCAAAATAAAAATTATTTTGATATCTTACAAACATTCATTGTTCATCGATGATATTCCCAATATACTCTCAAAGTCTACATGTGTAAATTACTAATCTCGAGGACGAGGCGCGAGTATAATTAATGATTAAACGAACTTACCTGTACGTGAAGTTCTATCATAATTATACGAGCGCCGAGTCCGAAGAGATTAGTAATCCCACCCTCCCAGTGCTTTACACACATACCCAAGATATCTTAGTGTCTTGGAAATATATCAATGAACCACAAGATCTTTTTCTCTAAACTAAATGATTGGCGACATCGTCTGAGAGCGGAACTGGACGAGGTACCCACATTAATACAAAAATAAAAAAGTTACAAGTTTTGTGGGTATGTCAAATTGAACTGCCACAGATAAGGGAAAAATGTATTTTTTTTCTCAACTAAGTGCATGAGTGGTGACGACTAGGCGTAACTACATGTGTAAATTACTAATCTCTTCGGACTCGGCGCTCGTATAATTATGATAGAACTTCACGTACAGGTAAGTTCGTTTAATCATTAAGTATACAGGTAGAGTTTTTATAATTCTAGTACACTGAAAATATTGACAAAAAAAATAAAAATTAAAACCTTAAAATTAGGACTGAAATGCTGTATCGTTTGACATCAGTCTCTAAATGTATTTGTATATAATATATATCTGCCTAGCCTTTTCCCAACTATATTGGGGTCGGCTTCCAGTCTAACCGGATGCAGCTGAATACCAGTATTTTACATGGAGCGACTGCCTATCTGACCTCCACAACCCAGTTAATACTAGGTAATACGATACCCTTTGGTAAGACTGGATGTCAGACTTTCAGGTCACTGACTACCCGTAACGACTTCCACAGATCTATATATGGCACCCGGGACCAACAGCTTAACGTGCTTTCCGAGGCACGGAGTAAACTCGGTATGTAATGGGCGGTCACCCATCCACAGATCGACCTAGGCAAGCGCAGCTTAACCTTAAGATCGACCCGAGTGGCAGTTCTTATTAAGCCATGAGCTCCTCTCTCTAAATGTATTTGTATAATCTTAAAAGTGAATGCAAGTTAGCTGGCCGTATACTTATTAGCTTGTTCGACTGTACCTACACCTCTGCCTGACCCATCGGCAATTGCCAGCGTGATTTGTTTTTGTGTTTGTGGCGCGGGGTAAGATACTCGTAGCTGCTGAATTTAATAGTTGACGTTAATAAACACATCTCCAAATCATACGGAATTGATTAACTAATAAATATTCATGTTTGCAATCTCACCTTATATTATGATCCTCTGGCGGGGGAAACCACTCCATCTGGTATTTCGTGAACCTGATTGAAATCATCATCGGCCTAGCGTTTTCCCTACTATGTGGGGTGGGTTTCCACGTTAACCAGATACAGCTGAATACACGTATTTTACACGGAGCGTCTGCCTATCTCAGCTCTACAACCAAATTTGAAGTTGGTACTTCGTAATACGATACGTTTTAAGACTGGTTGTCGGAATTTGAGGCCACTGACTACCTGTTATCACTGTCAAAGATGTACAATTGACAGCCGAGACAATAGGCTTAACGTGCTTTCCGAGGCACGGAGGAAACTTGGTATGTAATGTGTAGTCACCGTCACCCATCCACAGACCAACCTAGGCCAGCACGACTTAACCTAGATAAAGACCTCCGCGGATGCTTCATCAGCCTTTTAAAACATTCAATACTTACAGTAGACCCGGTGCTATTTCGTATCCTAAAACCAACAGCTCTGTACCGGCACCGCTCATCACTGAAACAATGACACAAAGGTTAGTAATAAGTAGGACACGACATTTCCATAAGCAAAGAGTAGAGATGGGATGAGCCTGTAGAACTGATTGTTAACTGGACTTTTAGAAGTTAGTACTCGGGAACAAATCCTGGGTTACAACAACAGTCAGTACAAGTAAATAAAGGGTGTAAAAGTACCCTTAACGCAAACGATGGGTACTTATTCTCCCCACCACTGCGTATTTTTTTTTGTTCTAAACTATTTCTGGGAACCCTCTAGTTACGGAGATATTGGGGGTCAAAGTTCCAAATTTTGCACAACTGTTTTTGTAAATACTAGTTTTTCAGTTATAACTTTACTTAAATAACCTCCATGACCGTTTTACTATTCAAAGCATCCACGAGCACAATGTTTTAATAGTGCTAAATTGAGTTTTACCGTTAAACGAGAGTTTTGACCCCAAAAAAATAAGTCGTTTCCCAGCGCAAAAATGTTTGCTGGGAAACGACTTTTTTTTTGCGCGTTGCGTTAGGCCTATGATGCGGGGAACGAGGGAAATGCCGTGAGGAAAGTTTTGAGTATGAATTTGAATGGGTACCTATAAGAATAGAGGAAGGCCAAAGAAATTATGCATAAACTGTGTATAAAGGATGATAAGGCTAGAAAGGATGTTTCTGATAAGATGACGCAAAAGAGAACTGTGGAAGAAGAAGACATCGTGATATCTTAGGGCAAGTAGATGATACAGCTGAGCATTATTAATTTATTAAATTGAATGCTTATTATAAATACTCCCCCTACTTATAAGAATAAGGAAGTTAACAAAAAAAATCTAATTAGTCCGTCTGATAGATTTCCATAAAATATAGGACACGTATTTTTTCTTTTTTCACGTAAACCAACACTGAAGACGATACAGTGCTTTGAAAATTCGTGTGACGTCATATTCTAAGACATTAGTGTAGCATTTTTACCGGTCAGTGACATCACAAACCCCCACTCAAATCTTTGACGCGTTTTATCTTTGTCAATTTTTATTGATTTGATAAAACAAAAAATACGTATCCAATATTTTTCGATAATCTAACAGATGGACTAATTAGAATCACATTTTTTTAGTCAGTGAACATTCCTATTCATTATGATACAACGAAGGCGGTTCGCTAATATTGTTTGTTATCATCAAAGCTAATTATTATTATCACATAAAGCTCTAAGTCACAACGTAAATTCGATTTCTTCCACAAAGACTATTTTCTGCAGAAGGCATTAATTCAGTAAGGTACTTATCCAAAGGTTTATATTCCTGTTGCTAACGCCTGTCTCCAAGAGCCCAGTGAAAGAGCTCTTAAGGCATATTAAATCAAATTTATTGTCAAAAACTAGGTAGGTATTATGTTTCAAAGGGCACAATGAATAAATACAAGATTGAAAGGCCCTTTCACGAAGCGTTTGCGACGGCTGGAAGGACGAAACAATAGACATTCGTAAGCTGTAAAGATGTAGAGATTTGTAAAATTTTTAGGCCCGTTTGAACCGCAAATCTTCACGAATTTTGTGTGTTTTTTATATTATCAAATTAATCAAAATTGACGAAAATAAAACGTGTCAAAGATGAGTTGGGGCTTTTGACGTGACTTTGTGGGTAAAAAAGTACTAACCTTGTGACATCACACTAATTGACGCGACTTTTCGAAGCACTGTATCGTCTTCATCTTTTGTTTAAGTGAAAAAAGAAAAAAATACGCGTCCCTCTGTTCATTATTTTTTTGAAAATCTATCTGACGGACTAATTAGATATTTTTGGCGAAATACTCGTACCCTAATGAGCCCATCAGTTCCTGTAGTGAACAAACAATAGGACGCACAGGACACGATATTTAGTGCCCCATTGTTCTGCAGCATTTTTTAAATGGCTCTGCACTGGAATTATTTATGATCTTTCCAAACATTTTTAGAAAATTTACATATACTTATTGGTATACCATACAATCGATAATGCTGTAATTTTCTTTTTATATAAACACCAGTTGCTGATAAAACGTACAAAAATATTTATTAACGACAAGCCTTATAAAACCTATTATTGGAATCAAATATAACAGCTCACAACTTAGGACCCAGTAATATTAATGACAACAATATCCGTGGTGCTAGGCAACTGGGCTTATCCCAGTTGTATGCGTCCCTGTGTGCCTATTGGCCTTGTTCTTTTCTGTCTCCTGCTGATATGCCGCTATTCTTTTCTGATTAATTTCGTTGCGGGATCCAAGACAGTCAAATCATTTTTCTGGGACTTTGTCGAGCTTCATTGTCTCGGCGCTTTTCTTGTGGTCGCCACTGTTGATTCTGGCTTACAGAAGTTACAGTGGTTTGGGAATAGTGAGGCGGGCTTGTCCCATAAAAAAAAAAAGCCTTATAAAAATGGGTAACTCAATCTAGCATTCAATTAAAAAAACAGTTCTGTTGCATTTAAACTTTAAAACAACAGTCAATATACTATGTAGTCAGACAGTTTATCAGTTACTGCAGCTACAGCCCTCAGATAGTTTGCTATGGAAGAAAACAAATCCCTCCTCCCGGGTATACATTTCATATAATATGCATATTCTACATAATACCTTGGCTGTTCAGGGAACTACATTTAATATTACTACGCTGAGGTTTATTTTGGAAGATTCCGAGAGTTCATAAACGAATTTTAGTTGTAGTTTGAAGTTGTTATTAAATATTTGCTCGTTTCTTTTTGCTTTTCAGAATAGTAGGTACTGTGTTCTTGTTTTGAACGGTTCCTTTGAATGTTGCATCACAATAGAGTTTTTCTTTTGTTTTCAGGCAAGTAAAGAGGTTGTTACTTCATACCCCACCCCCAATAAAATAACTTTTTTTTAATCTTCTAACCTTTAGATGGGAAATTAAAAATGCGAAACAGAATTTTTGTCAACAGCTATGATTAATTTCGATGATTCCTGACAATTTGAGCCGAGATGTTTTTAAAAATTGTTTCGCTGGACCTGTGGCTGGACACTATTGGACAAGCCGGTGATGGACAAAACCTTTTTTTTTAAAGAAAATGCATATTTGAAAAGAATCTTACACCGAGGATCATTAATTAGATTTATATAAAAGTAATTCAACGCTGAAAACTCGTTTGAAATTGTGAGAAGTGATTTTGTTGGAGTACCTATCTGAAAAAAATCATTAAGATATTCGAGAAGTGTGTTAAATTGTGCTTAACTTTTCGTATACGGGGAAATGGGACCTACTTATCTACTGTGTTCAAAGTCACAATACGGCTGCTTCATCTCTTATTTTGTTTTTTCTTTATTTTTTTTTAATTATACTTTTATTTCCTTTGATTTATTTTTGATTGTTTGTCCTGTGTAGGTCCAAAACTGTGGCACATTGTTCGCAGAACTCATGGCCGATGGGGTCGAAAAGTTCTGGAGTGGTGACCGCGAACCGGAAGACGTTGACATGAAGACATCGGAAGGCCACTGCTAACATGGCCCTTTTTTGGAGTGTGGAAAATCATCAAATGACTCGCTAAATTTTCATCATAATCACTGTGCAGAGCGAGTGTCAGATTACTACTGACTAAAAACCACCCAAGTTCCTTCTTAGCCCTTTGTGTCGAGGCCGCGGAATCTCTTTCAAAGAACCCGCAGCCCCGACGGTAACCTAACTACTCTTCAGTTTGGGACAGTCTGCTTATCTTATAGCCTTGACGTATTGTTGGCCCCTACTCCACTGATTATGAATACCTCATTGACCTGCTGTAATAAGGCTGTTGGATAACGTGACCTTCGAAATACGCTGCTATAGGTACCTTATCGGAAATGCTTGGAACCAACATTAAACTGATGATTCTGTCAACCCCTGGGTGTCTGCACCAGTTGTGGACAGTGACATGACTTTTTTATATATAGGGTAAAACCGGGATAGATGCCGCGCTGGGATAGATGCCTCGTTTCTAAAAACTCAACTACCAGAGAACGAAACAGCAAATTCGTTGTTTACATACGCGCCACATGCACCCCCCACCTCAGTGAAGCGCGAGTTGTTGTGCTAGACGGACGTTTCTCGCTTGTGTGTCGAATTACATTCGCAGCGGACGCGACGAACGCTTCAAAATTTCAAACGTAAGTATTCACTATTCCATATCTTTATAAACAGTTAAATGATTACATTTTATTTGAATGGTTTTAATACATTGGTTCTTTAAGAATACATTTAAGAGTCAATCACTGATGTTTGCATTTATTTTATATAAAAAATAATGAGAGGCATCTATCCCTAGTGAAAAGGATAGTTGGCCCGAGTTTACAAGGGATAGTTGACTTTAGGGGCATCTATCCCTCTATACTGCAAGAGCCTTATCAAAGTATTTAAAAGTCATAGTCGTGAATATTTTGGTATTTCCTAATAGTAGAATATTAAAAAAACACCAAAAAAAATGTATTCAACTTTAATTTCATAATTCGAATGTAAAGAAATGAGTGTAGATACTGTGTTTTATTTATACTTACTTTGCTTATTGTAGGTGAGCCATGCCAAGGAAATACAAAAGAAAGGAGGGCGTACGAGCTCGAGTAGTTTCTTGGACAACAGAGCAGTTACAGTCAGCTTTTCATGAATTGGATAAAAAAGAATTGGGGATCAATGAAATATCCAGACAATTTGGGATTCCATCCAGAACATTGCAAAGGCGTTACGCTATTAAAAACCAAACTAAGTTGACTTTGGGAAAACATCCTGTCCTGGGTTTTGAACACGAAAAAAGGTTGGTAGCGCACATTTTGAAGCTTAGCGACGCGGGATTTCCCCCAGATAGACGATCTATACGTACGTTAGCATACCAATTTGCCGAAAAGCTACAGATTCAACACAATTTTGATAATGAAAACCAGATAGCTGGGAATGAATGGTTCAAAAGTTTTATTGAGCGAAATCCAGAGTTGTCTATTAGGCAAGCAGAAGGTTTATCTGTCGCTAGGGCTAAAGGTCTTAGCAGAGAAGAAGTGAATAATTTTCATGAACTTCTGACAAAAGTCCTGGCCGATAATGATCTCTTGGATAAGCCTGAAAGGATTTATAATATGGACGAATCAGGAGTTCAGCTTAACAATAAGCCTGGCAAAGTTGTTGCAAAGAAAGGTGCAAAAGTAGTAAATTCAGTTACATCTGCGGAGAAAGGTGAAACAATGACTATCGTAGCCTGTTGCAATGCCATTGGTAATTTTCTCCCACCAGTAGTAATAATTAAAGGTGTAAATAAGAAACCAGAATTCGAGAACGGTCTACCACTGGGCTCAAAAGTGTACATGAACAAAAAGTCGGCATACATAAATACCGATCTTTTCTATAAGTGGCTTACGGAACACTTCATAGCTTTGAAACCGCAAGGTAAGGTTCTGCTTATTTTAGACGGGCACTCATCTCATTCATCCGCACCAGACATGCTGCAAGTTGCTTCTGATAACGATATTATTTTGTTATGTTTACCCAGCCACACTACCTCAGCTTTACAACCATTAGACGTAGCGGTGTTTGGGCCATTTAAAACATACTTTAATCATGAGACTAATCAGTTTATGCGCGCAAATCCAAATAAAAAGATAAGCCGTTATAATGCTGGAACCCTTATACGCAACGCATGGATACGCGCTACTACACCTGCAAATGCTCTTGCTGGCTTTCGAAGAAGTGGGATTTATCCACTAAATCCTAATGCTTTGCCCGATTCTGTTTTCACTATATCTGATATTGCACATCGCAGTGACAATGATCCTGATCAACCCTGTGTGCTACATCAAACTACAACAGCGCTTCTTCAAACATCTTCTTTAAACGAAAATGCAGAACCTTGTGAGCATGTTGAAGTTGAACACAGAACACAAACAACTATACCTCCGATTTCTTCAATTGATTGTCCAACTACATTTGAAAACGAATATTTGTATGTCGCAGACCTGAACATAACACCACCCAATATGCCATCAACTTCATTCAACCGAAACTCACCTAGCCTTTTGATCGACCCTCAGATTTTAGAAGATACGATTATTGATATTGTTGATATAGGTGATGATTCACTAATACGGATTCTAAATAACGAAGAAAAAGAAACACCTTCTAAATTTTTAGTCGAAGCATCACCAATACCACAAATTCCTCTGACTTTAGCAAGGAGAGCTAAACAATCGGCAGATATTCTCAATTCTAGAGAAAAAATAAAAGAAAAAAGGGATATTGCTGACAGGAAAAAGAAACAAATAGAATCTAAGATAAACAAGACTGAAGCTACCAAAAAAAGACGAACAATAAAAAAAGCAAATAAAAAAGCCAAAGAACAAATACAAAAAAATAAAAATAAGAAAGGAAAACCAAAGAAAAACTATGACTCAAGTGAAGAAACAGATGGTGACGTGACTGATTGCAGTCATAAAGAAAATGATTATTATTTAAAAGTAAACAAGGATCGTGGATTACGTAAAAGACTAGCTATTTATAGCTCAAACAGTGAAAATGAAGATCACCTCTCACCTAATGCCGAAAAAGGTAAAAAAACCATAGGACTACCCGTGAAAAAAACTAAAAAAAAAAAATTAGAAGAGACTAATGCTATAGATGAAAATGTTTGCGTAGAATGCTTCGATACCTATAATAACACGAAGTCTAAATCTGATTGGATCCAGTGTATTATGTGTCAGAAGTGGCTGCACGAAACATGCACACTTTTTAAGAACTATTGCTCAAGATGTGGAAAACTTAAAATGTCCGGTTCCACTTAATGAAGGATAGTTCCTTACGAATATGTTGATTTTTTTGAATGTTTAAATAATTACTAAGGTTAAACGAAATTATTAATTTTTATTTTGTTAGAGATTCATATGAATGTTGATTTTTTTTTAATGTTAAATAATTATTTCTACGTTAAAACGGGAATGTTTCGTTTGAGATGATTCTATATGATAGTTTTAATATGTTATCGCTTAAACAGTTTTTTTGTATTTTTTGTTAAAGACATGCATAAATATAATTATGGTTAAGCATTTTATATTACCTACACATGAAGATAATAAATAAATATTACATTGTGATTACGTATTCTTGTTGATTATTTAAAAAGGCATCTATCCCGCATCACAGGCATCTATCCTCCTAAGTGATTTCATAGTGGGGCATCTATCCATATAGGTAGGCACCTATCCCCAAAAAATGTGTTTCGCAAGAATTACATTTTTGCAAAACCAGTAATGGTTAGGTAAATAAATACAGTTTCTAAAGCTTTATGAATGATTAAACTAACTATATTACAGGGTCAATCTAAGCAAATATGTTTGGTATTCAAATAATGAAACAGTTTCGAAAAGTGGGGCATCTATCCCGGTTTTACCCTACCAGGCCACTTTAGCAGATCGTAATATGAATTGCGTTAAAAAGCGTAAAATGGACCTTTCATAATAGTAACTGCGTCTGTGACCATTTAGGAAAACAGATCATAATAGGAAAATAATATGAATTGCATTAAAATTCGTAAAATGGTTGCAGACCCCCTGGCCACCACTGGATTCAATTTCTAAACATGAGTATTTAAACCTGCTGACTGGTCATCTGGCAAAACATAATTCTATTGTTTTCGATTTGTCTTGGTGATTATGGTAATCGGAGGTTTCTTTGCGAGGTCACAACTAGCTATTAGAGGGTCATGTACAGCTGTTGACGTTATGACGTCAATTAATGCAATGGCTGAATGGTGTTCTATTGATATAATCGTGAGAAATGTTTCCAAGAAGATTAACATAGTAACAGTTACTGAAAAAAAAATATGTTCCTTTTTACTTGACTGCGGCGAAGCCCAAAAGGAGGGTTATATGTTTGGCGTGTATGTATGTATGTATGTATGTCCGTTTCTTTGTTCCCTCATAACTCCTAAACGGATGAAGGGATTTGAATAAAATATACGTCGTTAGATTCGTCTTGATGGCGCGAGGGTCACTGGCTACATTAAGATTAAAAAAGAAAAGAAATTTGCGGATGCAGCCAGTGACACTCGCGCCATCAAGGTGAATCTAACGACATATATTTCATTAAAATCCCTTCATCCGTTTAGGAGTTATGAGGGAACAAAGAAACGGACATACATACATACATACATACTTACATACATACATACATATATACAGCCAAGCACATAACCCTCCTTTTCGGCTTCGCCGCGTTCGGGTAAAAGTAGAATGGACCCCGCCTGCTTCCAAGTCTTATTTAATTTAAAATATGCATGTTTTTGCTTTTCAGTTTTTTCAGTCGGGTTTTTTAGTTTTTTAACTACTTTTTTTTATTTACTAGCAGTTGCCCGAGAAAATTATTAAAAAAAAAGTTACTTCCCTTTTTGAATCGAACTAACGTTTTTTGCACGAAACCCTAATTCTTTTTCTAAAATAAAATTAGCCTAGTAGACCTTACATTTCCAGGATGGGTCAGGACAGATGGGCCAGAATCGTCACACAGTGGGTGCCTGAAGATGGTCGTCGTCGCCGAGGCAGGCCCAAGAAACGCTGGCGTAACGATTTGGACTCATTCCTTACTGATTGGCCAGAGAAGGCAAAACATCGGGCGAGATGGAAAGGAACGGGGGACGCCTTTACTCAGCAGTAGGTAAAAATAGGCTAATATTTAGTAGAACTTATAACATCAGTCACAATCAGTCCCGCCATTTTGGAAATTAGCCGAAACAAACAGAGACATAAATTGATAAAAAAAAATACTTTAATTTTATTTGTAAGTATAGACTAGCTGAGCTATGTGTACATTTTTTTTCTGAGTGCATGGGTAAAAGTAGAAAAAAAACACTACTCTCAACTTTAATATAAGCTCATAAACTTGTATTATAACCTCAGTCCGTCCTCAGTAGTTTTTAAATAGCTCCTTCGTATCTTACTTATCATAATTCTGTCAAAGAGTCAGCTACTCAACTCCATTAGTCAAGGTGATGGCACTGAAACAAAGCAATGGAGCGCGAACAGAATCACAAACTTTGTTCAGCACTCTGTACCGAAGGTGCTGAAGATTGAAGCATTAATTATTTAGCACCCACCTACTTACTGTACCTACAGCGTGCCCTTATTCCCAAATATTTGTATACATTTTAGCTTTTACCCGTGTATCAGTTTAGCCGCGGGTTCACCCGTGCGAAGCTCTGAAATTATCGATGTGATCTTAGCACCAGGCACCCAGACAAAAATTTTCTAGGTCCTAACCTAGGTCTATCTGTGTGCCAAACATCGAAGGAACGATAGTTACTTTCAATTCTATAAAATCAGTATGAATTTGGAAACGGATTTTTACGCCGTCTGCTTTTTTATAAAACTGCCTTAAAAAACCATCTGAATTTCTGTTTACGTCATCTGCCTAGCTCAACTATATTGGGGTCGGCATCCAGTCTAACTGAATGCAGCTGAATACAAGTATTTTACATAAAGTGATTACCTATCAACCCAGTTAGTACAGGATAATACAATATCCATGGTAAGACTGGATTTCTGGTTACATTACGTCGATAATAAATGAATTCTGAACGCTAAGTTATTCAACATGGAATCTTCTATTAAAACACTGTAGAAAGCAATAATCGCCTTCAATGCAGCTTGAATTCTTTAATAATTTTAATTAAATGCGAGCTCGCAATGAGAAGTCTTGCATTATTATTCTGTTCAAAGTAGTTGCCTACTAAAGTATCACCGGTAATAAATTAAGAAAAATCCCCCTACTGACGAAAAACTGAAAAACCGTCAGAGGCAGGTGTCCACTTTCTACCAAAGTTTCATTTCTTCCTCAGTCCTAACTTTTACACAACGTTTTATTCACAAAAATCTGGGGAAATCTATCTATTCAAACTAAGTTTACGTCAAATACATTTTACTCTGACTGATTGCGATATATTTGCTACCAAAAATATCGCCTGTGAATGTCTTCATCATCATCATTTCATCCTGGGATCTGACAAATTGATTAGGTTATTAACTCGCATGGTGAAGTACGGTTCACTCACAGGAATCGCTTGTCAAGGTCGTTCCGCAGACCGGTGACCACCCAAACATACTGAGACCCCTCCGTGTCTCTAAAAACACCACCGACCATAAAAATATACTTCGAGGGGTCCTTATGGGCCAGCCACGGCGGGAGACGCTCCGGGCTTCGGGGGCCACGCGACTTTTTCCGGCTTTGTCCGTCCGTCTTATGACGACGACAGGCCGTGTCGACGGCGCGTTCGTGTTAAAGTCAGCCACATAGAAGGGGGTTCCATGTTGCTGGGGCGAACGCCCGTGGGGGCTGCGGGTTTTCGCAAGATATAAAGCGGCCTCGGCACAAGGGCTAAGAAGGAACATGGCTGGTTTTTAGTCGGTAGAAATCTGATTCTCCTTTTCGCTGTGCTCAAGAGCGGGAGGGGTTCCTGCCCAACTGCATTTGAGTTCCATAACACGATTTCCAAATCGAAGACCTTCTTTTTCTAGAAGATTTTTACTCTCGGTCTACTAGTTTTATACCGAGCATGGAACGCTCCATGGCTCCTGTGAGCAGCTATTATTAGGCACCACTGTCAATAGACTTGAGTACCTAATCATACAAATAGGGTAGTTAACAAAAAAAAAATTGTTAGTCCGTCAGATAGATTTCCAAAAAATATTGGACACGTATTTTTTCTTTTTTCGTGTAAACAAACAATGAAGACGATACAGTGCTTTGAAAACTCGTGTGACGTCATTTTCTGAGACATTAGTACGGTAGTCTTTAGCGCTCAGTGAAGTAACAAACCCCCACTCAAATCTTTGACGCGTTTTATCTTCGTTATTTTTTTTCTCTATCTCTATCTCTATCTTCGTTATTTGATAATACAAAAAATACGTAGGTATATTTTTTGTTCTACCAATAAAAAATTATTTGAATTCCAGTATTTTTCGATAATCTTACAGACGGACTAATTAGAATCATAAATTTTTAAGTCAGTAAACATCCCTATTTTACTCACTAAAGTTCACTAAATCCACTAAACATACTCACTAACTAAATAAAACACACAACAATAGAATTACCCTCCCTTATCCCACGGCCTATGAGGATGAATCCGATGAATCAAGTAAATTACCATCCACATTATGTGAATACGTGACCATCATACATTACATAGGAACTTTGAATTTCCATGATTCTATGAAGAGTGAAGAAACTTTCAGTTACAAGTTATAAGACAAATAGATGAAGATATTTTGTCCAATGTCAAGTATTAGGGATTGTTCAGCAGTGGACTGCAGGCTGGAGGCTGATGATAATGTTGCATCCTGTTGACGATGATTTGGCTTTTTATGAAGGGTGGGAACTCATCAAATAACTCCTCCCGCTCTGGGCAAAGCGGTAGGGAGTGTCAGACTACAACTGACTAAAAACCACCCATGTTCCTTTTTAGCCCTTTGTGTCGAGTCCGCGGTATCTCTTTCGAACAACCCGCAGCCCCGACGGGCTATGTTTCACCTTTTATAATATAAAAACGACTAGTCCAGTACCAAGTAAGTACATTATTTTCAACGCACAGCAGATTCGTTTACTCGTACTGTATATGGTCACCCTATTATAGTTAATCAACAGTCAATTAATGTTTATTGACGGCACTGAGTGGACCAGTGTACTTGTTTTTTGCATCACAGTAAACAGATCAATATAGAGAAATTGACCCATATCAACATGACATGCCTTTGCGTCCACACCCATGATATTCATGATCAAATCAATCAAAGAAACTTTGTCGCGTAGTTGAGAATATTGTTTTGTTTTCATTGACGGAAAATTCCGTTGACACTGAAAATGCTTCCGAAAAGGCTTCCGTATCATACATACATACAAATCATTTTTTATCAGGCAATTAAAACCCATAGATAAAATACCCAAAATAATTATTTATCTATAATGAACTATTTAAGTATGACTGCACACGTAACAATAGAAGTCGGTATTTCTCTTTCACACTTGAATGGCTGCAATGGTTATAAAAAACACATTCTTTATTTTTTTTTTTTACAATTTTTCTACCCGAACCGTAGAGAATTCGTTAAGAATGAGTCCAAATCGTCACGCCAGCGATTCTTTGACTTACCTCTGTTACAGCGGCCGTCTTCAGTCACTCACTTCACTCATGAGTATCTGCTCCCATCTTTCCGACTTCATCCTAGACACCACATGTGACTGTTCATAAATCATCCTAGACCGATCATATTTTCATTTTTCCAAAATCATGCTAATATGTATTAGTATTAAGGTCGGTTTCCCCCAACATCGGTGATGCCTGCCTGTCTTAAACCGTATAAGTTGTTGCGCATTTGGGACATAGAATATTTTTAATTCTGGTAGTACATTCCTATGTGATAATTAATCAAAGCAGGTGAAACCGGTAGACAAAGGCTAGTACACCTTATTCGGAACAGTGCAACGCGTTTACTTTACACTGTTCCGAATACATTACTCTAGAAAATTGGTAACTACATAACAGCAATACAGACGTTGCGACGGCGAACAAAGAGTGGCACAGAATACCCGCCCACCTTTGAAATGTCATCAGCTATCTTTCGAACATATTCAGGTCAGCTTCTAATTTGAGTTGAACGACCGTCCTTGATTATTGTTTTCAATTGTACGTCAGCACTGTAATGCTATTGTACAGTCAGTGACCTGTATCATCTGACCTTTCAAGACCACATCTTCATTGTAAGGGAAGAGTCAGATAACGCTGCACTTACTGTTCTTTTGAAACAGATATAAATGCATCTTTAAACACTTCACAACACACACTGTTAATGGTGACGATATTTATATTCCTATTTGACAAAACGCGCACTATTCCTTTTACTAATAACATAAATACCGGTAGAATTTCGGTCGCGGCTCCGTTTCAACGGACATCGGCCAAATACGCAGAAAATATTATAGTGCACAAGGAAAGTCGCAAACACAGGTCACAGTAGCACTTTTGTCTCCATGCACTGTCCAAAGGAAAATGAACGAGGCGAAATCAGACGCAGGACCAATGGCATTACGTGCTTTCCACACTATTAATTTCGACTATAAGCTGCTACTGAAAACTTTGACTGACCTCGGAAACGCACCCAAGGCTCCACACTAAGTAAATGCTCTACGTGCTCATCTTAATACTTCGTTCTCACATAATTTACCATAATATTTGATTTACAAGAGTGTCCATGGAGTTTCTTTTCCGTGATGCTTTTTCTTTTTTCCTTATCATAGAGATTAACGACTTCAACGATGATCATCAAAGACACTATCTTCAGAACACCTATTGTAGACATTACAATAGCCTTTGATCTATGATGCCCTTCCACTCACTCAAATATTACTTCTATGATGAACTAAAACCAATCCATTGTCTACCCCCTCCTACAATAGCCAAACACCCGAACTAACTTGTTGCAATATGTTACTCAAGCAAATTGAAAAGGAATCCCAAAAGCGTTTGGGGCTAAGATTTATCTCGCTTGCTAGTATAAATAGGAGCGCATTAGACGCTTCCTCGAACGTGATATTTATAGCTCCGTGTGATTTCCTAGACGATGCAATGGATAGCTCACCGATGTGATGAATACGCTCATTATTGGCCTATCGTTTTTTTAGGGTCCTGTTGGAGAAAACACCTCAGGGTAATACATCATGGCCATTTGTTCTTTGTCTGTTAGGTAGATTTCCACGTTAATGTTGTGTTAGATTGTAACAGGAAGTACACGTAACATGCAATTTGTCTTTATACAAACATAATAAATAAGTTTGAGTGTTAGTTAAAATGCGTAAAATAACATTGAGATATTTATTTGGTTACTGTGATAATAATACTTGAGATTATAATTATTTTATTATTCCGTTAAAAATTTCTATACGCCTGTAAAAATGCTACTGAAAACAAATAAAATGAAACGAATAAAGGTCCTATTGCTGCTTTTCTGAAACACTAACCTAATGTCCAAAACAAACACTCGTGACAACGTCGTAATAGATAGTAAATGGGCTTTTGTCCCATAAACAATCATAATGTCATATCATGCTGAGGTCGGATTCCGGTCAAGTTAGACGAGAACGAAAATTAGTAGGTACTTGCAATGTTGGTCACGTACAATACCTATCGAATTGACAGCCGCAAATGACACTATATCAGCACAAAGAGTACGAAGGTATCTTTACTTTATTTAAAACAAAGTCACTCTTGCTGTTTACACTCTTGTATCATTTAAACTGCCCACGAACTTCAATGCAGTTTTCTGTAGTAGGTAAATAGAATGATTGAAGAGGAAGGTTTATAATATGTAACTAGCTGATGCCCGCGGTTTTGCCCGCGTGGATGTCAGTCAAATTATATACTTACTAAAACCTTCCTCGAGCTTCCTACAACCACCTTAGTCATTGGTGATAACAGCATGAAAATCGGTGCAGTAGTTTTTGAGTTAATCGCAAACAGACAGACAGACGTAGTAGTGATAATACATGCATAATTATTATTATTGTATAAAAATTCAGTAACTACATTGCACTCGTGCGAAGTGGGTCGCTAGTTTATAATCATTTCTAAACAAGTTAAACGAGTAAAGTTGGTTTCAGATGTGAAAATACGTGGAAACACGTTGTCTTTGAGTTAAGATAAAATAAATAGACGGATAAGATAACAACGGTACCTAAATTTTATTTTGTTTTTTTTTAATTGGTATTACATTACAATACCTAACTGTTGTTGTCTTGTCGTTGGGTAAGCTAGAATATTATTTGTCATCCGAAAATTGAAATAAAAAAAATCTTACTAGAAACTATCGACATCACATTTTAAACCAAACCAGATATTATTTAGATTCTCTGTAATCTGTAAGATCACTACTAATTCAAGTCTTCACGGAAATCTACTGTTTCAGTTTCAATGCAAACATTTTTAGTTTAGAAAGAAGCATTTTTTTTATTTTGATGATGACAATGAAAATTATTGCGTACCACCTACGTCACATAAAAAAAAAACAGCGTATTATCAGTATCACTTAAATCCGAGATAGGTACCTCTACACACAAACCAGTTTCCTGGGAAAACTAAAATATTGCTAATACTCGTACTAGACAAGTCAACCAAACTCTGTCGGACGTTTGAATCTTCTGCTTCCATTACATTATCTTCGATAAAACAGGAAAAAACACGTAAGTAAAAAAAACGAAAAAAACTGCATAATTTTACCTAGGTAAAAACTAACCATTTTATAATTTGTGTTATCTTCAAATTAGATAGACAATAAATAGTCTTCAGACTCTCTCTCTTCTCTTTATATTCTTCTCTCATTCTCTAGCAAACAGCTCTAAAATAAACCGCAAAAAATGACTTACATTGTGTTAGAAATTCACCAACGGTATGTCCATCCATCCGTCTCTAAAACGGTTTTATATTCAAAGTTGATGCATAGTTTTATTGAACACCGAACTGAAACACTAACATCCCAAACAGTTAGATTCCATTGAAACAAAACTAACTTCAGAAATTAGTTTCCGCTCATTGTTAAATGCAGGCATAAACTGTTCCTCTCTGTTTTATTGAATTGTGTGAGAAACATTTCTGATTTAGAACAATAAATTCGCTGGCATTTCAATTAAATAATATTGTTGGTTCGTTTTAAACTGGCTGGTGATGTTTAACTTCGTTCGCATTCCTACTAGGTGCTAACCATGTTTTAGTTCGCTCAGGATTTGTTTCAGGATTCGATTTTGTTTTTACTGCAGCCCTTTAGCCAGCCCGAAGTGTCTAGTTGCGCCAATTACACTAACATTGGAAGGGAATCGACTGCCTTGGTATGGACGTGTGATGAAGAGGGACGAATCACACGTGACTAAAATAGTGATAAACTTTTGTTGATAAATGGAAGGGCTGCCTTCGTTGTGTCAAGTGTCAGTCTAACTAAAAACCACCCATGTTCCTTCTTAGCCCTTTGTGTCGAGGCCACGGTATCTCTTTCGAACAACCCGTAGCCCCGACGGGCAGCAAGTATTTGACCTCTTTTTTTTTTGACGGGCGGAAAATCATCAAATAACCCCTCCCGCTCTTGGGCAGAGCGAAAGGGAGTGTCAGACTTCTATTGACTAAAAACCACCCATGTTCCTTCTTAGCCCTATATGTCGAGGCCACGGTAACTAGTGTACAACCCACAGCAAGTATTTGACCTCTGACTTGGAATCGCTGTCAAATTCACAGTGTTCTTTATTCAATTTATCAATGCATTCAGAATGTTGCGACTCCTACGTTTCTGCAGCGCATCTGCCACGTTTATTCGTACGGACGGATTCGCGGTTGCGCAAAAAGTCGCCTCCTTAATGAGGAGTTTTGTGCTAACAACAATGGCATTCTAGCGGTTATCCCGGACGAACTTACCTGCCCCATTCTAAGTCATTTCATTAGGGTGCTGACTAAATCAAATTAACATAAAATTGATGTAGATACCTACTCGTAATTATTATTCGAAGATGGAATTTGATTAATCAAACTGAGTCACCAATTTTCGACAAAAATATTTCTTAAGTACTTTTTTTTTATAATATCTAGCCCAGTGTCCCACTGCAGAGCCAAGGCCTCCCTCCATTTCCAACGATCACGATTCAGTGCAACTTCTATCCAATTCTCAAGGAAGACATCCAGTTCGTCCCGCTTAAGTACTTATATTCACTAATTCAAATGGACCTTGAAATAATTTTAAAAAATAAATCAAATCGAATTCAAGATGACAGCAGTCTTTTCTCGTCGCAAAAAGGTTGCTATTGCTACTGTATTGCAGCTGGCTAAGGTGAAATAACTAACTTTAAACATATCTTCCAAAAGTAAAGTTATGCGTTCTCTGTAAGTCGGTCAAGGGACTATATTTTTTTTATATGTGTTCAAAAGACATCGTGATATATGAAGATGAATCATGCATGATAAGTGTTATCACTTATCAGTGATTAACGGCCTAAATCGAAATCTGGTACAAACAACCTGGGATATTTAGGCTAACCGCAGATTTATTCACAAATCCGCATAGAATGACTTCAGCCCTCTGACCTAGTGCCATTAGTGGAAACAATATATAATTCAAACCGAAGTTATTGAATTTTTCCATTGCGCAAGGATTTTTTCAGTACCAAACCACAAACAGCCGCGAAGTCTGGATTTGTACCCGGTTGAACGCAGTAGTACCTATCCCCATTTATTACAAAAAAAAAATATTTAAGTGTGGATGTACTTGTTAGTAGCACCTGTGTCACCCTTCAGGGATTCAAAGGCGTGATGTTATGTTACTACAATTATTTCTATACTGGCTATAAAAATGAAGCACATAAACTGTTCGTATATTCACGTTTATGACTATGTACATACATCTACATAACATAATTTCGTATTCTATTTAATTTGTGTACATATAAATACTCATCTCCATGTAAATACGCAGTGTTTGAGATTCACAAGTCAAATGTAAATGTATATTTTACAATACATAATGTATCTACACACCTACTTATGTACCTACATAATATTCACGATTTTGAACATAATATAATATTCACACATTCCTATCGGTCCATAGGGACCGATAGGAATGTGTGACCCCGAGATCAAAGCAGAGACTTGAGACCTAGCTAGTCCCTTATCTTCCACGATGGATTTGCATTGAATTTTTTAAAGGAATACTTTTTAGAGTCGAAACACCAATTCGGAGTCGTTCAATAACTCATTTGAGGTTAGAAACCGTTCATCGTAATTTATTTAAATCCATTTTGCCTTTTGAATTGTCTTAAAGCAAGTCTCAATGGAATGTTGAATCGAAAATGCGGGCATACCGGGATCGTCTTGGTGTAACAATGACTCGTAATTGGGTAGTTGACTGACTAAAAAAAATGTGATTCTGTTTATTCCGTCTGTTAGATTAGCGAGAAATATTGGAAACGTGTTTTTTTAATTGATCAAATTAATAAAAATTTACGAAAATAAAACGTCTCAAAGATCGTGAATAGGGGCTGGTGACGTCATTTTCTGGGAAACTGACGTCGCGCAACTTTTCGAAGCACTGTATTTATTTATTGTTTACGTGAAAAAAGAAAAAATACGTGTCCAATATTTTTTTGAAATCTGTCTGACGGACTAATTAGATTTTTTTAGTCAACTACCCTATTCCCCTACAGTATGCTATCAGACAGATCAGAATGGGGTAACTTCTTCTTCTTAGCGTCAACAACCTGCTTTAGTCCCATGTTGTCTGGGGTTGGCGCAACACGTTTTTTATCTTCCGTTCGGCTGTCAAGCTATAATTTAACTCCTTTTTTTAAACTCCTTTTTTCTTCACATCATTCCTCACGCAATCCAACACTATTTTTTTATGGTCTTCCTCTCGCTCTCAATGTATACTTATTTATTAGTCACATGCAATTCGTCCCACCTCATCACCATCTTCTTAGCGTGGTGATAGCAAGTTTTCATAAAATGCATGTATCAGGGCATGCAGCGCAAGATGGAAGGTCTATGGAGACACGCTGCATACACACTTGAGATCTGGGCGTATAAAATTGCCACTTTAGCAGATCATAATATGAATTGCGTTAAAAAGGGTAAAATGGTAACTTCTCTCATAAAAGTAACAGCGTATGTGACCATTTTACGAATTTTAACGCAATTCATATAATTTTCTTATAATGATCTATTTTCCTTAATGGTCACATACGCAGTAACTATTACGAAAGGTTCATTTTTAGCTTTTTAACGCAATTCATATCTTGATCCGCAGTGGCCATTTTAAACCCGTCAATCAACCCCCATCTGTTGGGACTAACTTTGCTACGGCTGAATAAATACTGACTAACTAAGAGTGACTAGGACGTGCATCAGATTCCAAAAGATTTCGTTTTAAATAACGCATTTTATTCTTCATCTATCTCATAAATCAACCCCAGTTTAAGTACATAATTATATCATCTTTCACACACTCAATTCGTCGTTTTTTTTTGTCTTTCTTTTAGCTGGATTTCCACATAAGATGAACGAGGATGCGTAATGTGAAACTAACCAACAGTGCAGTTCTTTTTTGACATTTTGAGCCAAGTAATCACATGTAATAAGATACACATCCTCGCACAAATATGGCGAAAATGCAGCCTAACTCAAACCCACACTCATACTAACTTTCCTCGCGACATTTTCCTCGTTCCTCCACATGATATGACCGCAAAACTTTTTCAGTATCTAAACCAGAAATAACTTATACTATGATACTGTTTTGTTGTTTGCGTAAACTGTGCGTCATCTTTATAGAGCAAAAGTTTTCCTAAAGTCAATCTTGAGTTGACTGCGTCTTTGACGAATATTGCAAAACGTTTTTGCTCCAAACAAAAATACTTCCGCAAAAAAGTCAAATATTATTTTAAAAGTCGTGATTTGGACGCACGTCACAATGTTTAAGTAAGCGTCAGCGTAAGAGTCAATAAGCTTAATGATGAGACAGGCAGGCGGTTTTTTACTTCACTGTACGTAAGTCCTATCGTCGATGTCAGGTTTAGGAAATTATCGTTTTGTTTTGTCCTGTTATGGAACCTTCCATCGCCGACGCGACGGCGAAACGAGAATATCGAGAATTTTCTCGCTGAAGAAACGTGAAGTATTTTTATACTGAAATAAAGGTTCAGATATACAGGGTGTAAATCAACCTTTTACACATACGTCAACCAAGCATTCTGTACGTCAAACTAAGTACCCCTACGCAAAAATTTTTGCAGGGAAACTTCTTTTTTTTTTTTGGGGTCAAAAATCACATTTTACTGTATAGCTCAATGTAGCACTCTTAAAACATTGTGCTTATGGATGCTTTGAATAGTATACGGGTCATGAAGGTAATTTAAGTAAAAATAATCCTGAAAAACAAGTATTTACAAAAACAGCTGTGAAAAATTTGGAACTTTGACCCCCAATATCTCCGTAACTAGGGGGTTCCCAGGTATGGTGTAGAACAAAAAAATGTTCGCAGTGGTGGGGAGAACAAGTGCCCTTCGTTTGCCTTAAGGGTACTTTTACACCCTTTAGGTAGTCTCAGTAAAACATTATTTTACTGCCTGACTTCTAAGTACGTATTTCTTTAACTCTTCAAGCACAAAGTATAGAGGCAGGGTAAATCAGTATGATGTCCTTTTTTATGTGTGTTAGAAATCATCAAAATGACCCCTCCGGCTCTGCGAGTGTCAGACTTCGACTGACTAAAACCAATGTTCCTACTTAGCCTTTTGTGTTCCGAAGCAGTGGTTTCTGAATATGACGTCATGAATCCGATTTCCAGGTTAGGCAGTGTTATTGGGTGTGTTCAGTAGTAGATAAAAGGGTAGGTATATCACCAAAAAAATCTAATTAGTCCGTCTGTTAGATTATCGAAAAATATTGGATACGTGTTTTTTGTTTCACCAAATTAATAAAAATTGACGAAAATATAACCTGTCAAAGATCATGAGTGGGGGCTTGTGACGTCACTTTGTGGGTAAAAAAAGTACTAACCTTGTGACGTCACACGACTTGACGCAACTTTTCGAAGCACTGTTGATATCGTCTTCATCTTTTGTTTAAGTGCAAAAAGAAAAAATACGTGTCTATTAGTTTTTGAAAATCTATCTGACGGACTAATTAGTTTTTTTTGGTGAGATAGCCTATTGTACCCGGTTGATGGCTATAGCATGCACCTATTGCAATATAACTGGCTAAAAGTGGGTGTACAGTTAGGTAGTTACACCTCTGCCTAATTCTTCGGAGATTATAGGCGAGATAATAACATCGGGGAAATGGACAATTACGCGAAAATGGTTATCACGTATCCTGTAGGCACGTCAATCTAAACAAACAACATAGATCATAAGTTCAAAAAAAAAGTCAGCTTTTCTATCCATTTGACCGTGTATGTATTGCACTTTTGAATGAAACCGCTGTTTTTTTTTTAAATAACTGGTGTTTTGTAGTTGATGTTGTCTGAATGTTCACAGCGAATTCCGGCGAGAATCTGTCTAGACAAGTTAGTGCTACTCAAAAACGTCGCTTCTATGCAGTTGGCACCTCTAACTCGCTTTTGTGCGGTTACAGGTGCCGGCCGCATTGTGTTCCTAATATCTCTCAGTTTTGCTCAAAGGAGCAGAGGCAGAGGTCAGAGGTCCAAGCTTAGCCCACATTTCGCTGGTAATAAATCCCATGTCATATCGAGGGCGGCTGTATATTGCCAATAACTGGGCACAAATCCAGACTTCGGAGTCTAGACTGCTATAAAACTTAAGTACGGACCAGTGGTTACCAAAATATGTCTACCTACAAACAATCTATACAGTTAATAACCAGAGAAATCTTATTCTGGCTAGCTTTTTCCCAATTATGTTGGGGTCGGCTTCTAGTTTAACCGGATGCAGCTAAATACCAGTATTTTACATTTACTTGCATATCTGACCAAACCACCAATTTAGTACTGGGTAATACGATACCCTTTGGTAAGACTAGATGTCGACTTTTGACTTCTGACTACTAACAACTTACTGTCAAAGCTAAAACGTACTTAAAAAGTTAAACGTACTTTCCGAGACACGGCGAAACTCGACACACTCGTAGAATGATTGTCACCCTTCGACGGATACACCTCGACAAGCAAGTCTTAACCTTGAAGATCGACCCGTGCGGCTGTTATTATATTTTAGCCACGATCTCCTCTATACTAACCTCGTTTCCGTTCCGAAACAGCTGGCAATAGGTACGCATGGCAACTATTCGAGCTTAATAAAACCAGTTTATGCGGATATCTCATGGTATTGGAAATTTATACAAAACGAAGCCATGTTATACTGGAGTGCATACTTTGAAGTGACTCCGTGTGTACTACAATACAGTAGAAGATTTCTAAGGTGAATTGAACTAACTACGTAACAAACAATTTCGTAAGCTTAGTTATCTTGTTTTGATTCTTTGCTTTCGTAGTCGTCCATGACTAATCTAGATTCCAGACAAATTAATCTCCAGACATAGGCTTATCAATGTTATCAGTCCTATGAATAAATAATCAAGATCCGAGATAGAGAAGGTCTTGTGCGCAGGTAGATCATAATAATATCATTATTGATAGTAATAAATCAATAATTAGTGTAATAAGTACTTTTTTTTTTATTAATGTTGCTTATCAAGAACCATTAAACCGTTATCTTCATAATAGGTAGATAGTTTTATACTTACACAAAAATGAAGTTATACAGGGTGTAACAGAATAATAATTTGTATCACGTTAAAATTGAAACATTAATTAAATTTTGGGGGTGCGAGGATTGAATATGTCCATGAGTACATTTACCTCGGCCAAATAGTCTCCTTCCAGGCAAGACAAGATAAAGAAGTTGCCCGACGCACCGAGAACGCCTGGAAGAGCTATTGGTCGATGAAGCAAATAATGAAAGGAGCTCTCCCTCTCTCCCTCAAGAGAAAACTCATGGACATGTGCATTCTTCCTACCCTCACCTATGGATTGCAGAAATGGTCATTAACCAAGCGTCAAAAGTCCGCACTTGGGGTCTGCCAGCGAGCAATGGGGCGTAGTATCCTCGGAGTCAAGCTTGGTGACCGAATAAGGAACTCGATACTGCGTTCCAAAACTCAAATTACCGACGTGGGTCACACGGCTGCGAAGCTTAAGTGGAGCTAGGCTGGCCACATCTACCGCATGCCGGAGGAGCTATGCGCTAAACTAACAACACAATGGGTCCCAAACAGCAGCAAACGGCAACGCGGCAGGCCCAGGAGAAGATGGTGAGAAGAACTCGACTCTTTTTGCAGGGATTGGCAAACAACTTCACTGGATAGGGATAAGTGGAAGGAGGGAAGGGAGGCCTTTGCCCTGCAGTGGGACACAAATGGCTAATAATAAATACATAAATAATAATAATAAAATAAATTAAATTTAGTATCTTATTATGATTCTACTACATACAGCGGTCATTTTGACTCTCAGTTTGGTGTTCCTAATAACCACTTGGTAATGCACTTACTTACTTTTTTACATTTTTTGGGTGGTGGGAAATCATCTAATAACCCCCCTCCCGCTCTTGGGCAGAGCGAAAGGGAGTGTCAGACTTTTACTGACTAAAAACCAGCCATATTCCTTCTTAGCCCTAGTGCCGAGGCCACGGCATCTCTTTCGAAAAACCCGCAGCCCCGACGGGTTCTGTTTCATCCTGTAGATACCAGTAGAACAAGTAATCACGACAATCTATGTCTGTCCTTACTCATATTTACAACCCGACCATCTACAAAGTCTATAAAGATATGAAATGTACATACATTTCATAATTCCTATAGACACAATAACATTATTTACTCACACCAAGCACACGAGGAAACACCTGACATATATTAGCAGAGACTTTACTATCTACCAGTCGACTGCAAGCAATTAAATACATTCAGATAGTAGATATACGTCATATATTTCCATCACAACATATCTCAGAGCTATTCACAGATGGTACCAAAATTGTTTACCAAATTATCTTCTAACACGCAACGACCCCGACTCTTTAAAACAACTTTTGGCACTTGTTTGTTCAATAGTTCAACATAACTTTATTTCTTCGAGATTACTCAGTGACACGAACAGATGTTTTGTTTTTTATTTAAATGTTCTCCATTGGAGTAGATATCTAAGTATAGTATTATACGTAGCTAGCCTTAACCGTTGTTGAGCCAATTTTCCTCACGGTGTATGGGTTTAATTAATTTCCTTACAACAGTCCGTGTTAGAAAAATGCTGCTGCCCCCGTTTAGCGCCAGAATGTAATGTGAAAGGTTCTTGTTTAAAATGTTTTTCAAAATTAACTTATTTATTTTCCAATAGTAGACAGACAGACAGACTAAAATACTAGTATTAAGTACGTACTAGGGAAACCAAATTGTCTCAGTCGACGGCTTGATCATTCAATCAGATAAATATTAGATACTTAACAATATTAGATACATGTTCCCATACTAACCAACAGCTGTGATCAGTCCCCATAATCTGGCAAGGGGCTGCAATAAGTCCCATAGTTTTGTGGCTGTAGACTTATTTGGAGGTCTAGCAGACCTCCTTGGTTGCAGGTGAGAGGTGCTCTGCGTCTGAAGGTCCACCTCCGAATCCGTTTTATTCGTTGGCACATTCATATCAATGTCATTGCCTAGTATTTGTGGAGAAGAAAGTTCTCTACGTTTTCACTTGCACATAATTCAAATTTCACAGTCCTAATTATTTTTTTGTACCAATGTTTCATTTAATTATAGATGCATAATGTATTGTTCTAACTTGTCTTTGCCTGTTTCAGATTATTCAAATTCTTAAATTAAATATCAATGACATCAATGTTTACTAGGTAATCACATGGTGATCGTCACAGAATTATATCAAACACAGTTTGGCGTATCGCCCGAGTACCAAAATATCTTTCCACCTTGGATATAGATATATGCATACGACCTATTTTTTTATTATTGTTATGTATATTTTATTTAAATTCACCAAAAATAAATTAAAGTGGCAATCACTGTTTTGAAAACGTACTTTTATTTTTTTGCTGAATTAAAATGGCCGGGAAATACGTCTCGGAATTTCGTCACGGAACGCGACAGATTTCGTTTTGTGCGGCACGAGCGCTCGCGGCTATGTATTGCAAGAAACTGAGGCAGGAAGGCAGAAAGCAAATTTCTACCATACTAATATCTACAATGCGTGCTCTCGAGAGTATTATATGAGTGTTCAAGAATCTCGTCGCGTCTCAATATCTCCCCTTTTTAGTAAAGTTCTTACTTACGCTATGTAGGTACGTACTTACAACATTTTCTTTAGATTTAAATGCATTGTTATTATTTCTTTATTTTTCTTACTTTTCTGGTATCTTACCTACTGAGCAGTAGGTTTGAGCTGAAACAGGTACCTATCTAGGATAATTTTAAGAATGAATCTGAATAAGGGGCTGCGGGTTGTTCAAAAGAGATACCGCGGCCTCGACACAAGGGCTAAGAAGGAACATGGGTGGTTTTTAGTCAGTAGAAGTCTGACACTCTCTCCTACCGCTCTACCCAGAGCGGGAGGTGTCATTCGATGATTTCCTACACCCCAAAAAAAAGGTAGTTCCTATCTCAATAGCTCAGTGGTCAGGTATCGTGTTAAAATAAATAATAATAAATAAATAAATATCGTCGTGTAATCTTAGTTTTAAATACTAGTTTCGATTTTCCTAAGTAATTGTATCTTTAGCTCAGTGAATGTTTCCAAGTGTGATCGTTATTTCATTAACGTTGCATAAGATAAGTAAATTAGCAATTTTATGAATACATTTGAATTTTGATTGGTAATGGCTGAGTATGCGAGAGAGTAAGATCACAGATTATGTTACCTCTACCTACAGTACCTTACTATTCGAGAACGAGAAAATTCAGTAGCATGTAAATAGCCTAGATAGGTAGCTTTAGGAAGGTTTATAAGGGTGATCTTTATGGTTATGAGTGTATTATAATTAGGTACTGTTATTAAGTTATGGCTGATGGCAATAGGATCGAACTGACGAAATGTTCGTGTAGGTACAATATTGACCTTTTTTTTGGGTTGTGGGAAATCATTAAATAACCCCTCCCGCTCTTGGGCAGAGCGAAAGGGAGTGTCAGACTTCTACTGACTAAAAACCACCCATGTTCCTTCTTAGCCCTATAGGTATGTCAAGGCCGCGGTATCTCTTACAACATCCCGCAGCCCGTACAATATTGACCTCGATCTATTAACTGTCACCTGAAAAATACGGCTAGCAAATAAAAATAATTACTTACGGAAATATTTTTATATGTTTTGTTGGTAGGTACCTATCTTCAAATTATTGTTTGTTTTAATCGTGCGGAAGTGTTGAATCAAACGCCTTTGTAGACGCGACTGATTCGTACAGAAAAAAAAATAAAAAAACAATTAATTTGCGTAAACATAGGTAGGTACTTACCTACAATTTTTTTTTTTATAAATTGGTACCTACGTTCTATTTATTATCGTCATTTCTTCATGTTTATATTATGTATATTTTTTTTAAAAGCTTAATTGTGCTGAATCCTCCGATATCTTAGAAATGACCTACTTATCCAATGGGGAAATATAAAACAAGCGAAAAATATGACTTGGCGACTGCTGATGAGATAGGTACTGTTCTAATAACTTGAGCGGTATGAATTTGAGTAAGTGAAAAACTAACTAAACTAACGACGAATATTGTTAATAATAAATTCCAGAACAAGCTTACAAAAAGTGTTTTGTGATTGATCCATTTAAGATATTAAAATTCTGGCCGTGCGACTAAATCCAAGTGAGTGACTAGAAATACAGAAAGGGCAACGACCATAGTTTTACATAACGATACGATATTTCCATCATTTCAATTCAAATTTCCTTTTGTTGTGCACCCCGACTTGGACAGGTTAGATTAGAAGGGGATGGCAGGGTCGAGTGAGTGAGTGAAGCGAGCGAAGAGCCCCGTAATCCCGTTTGTAGTTTTTTTAAACCACCCAGAAGCAGGAACCCCGCGCGGCGGGGTTCCGTCGACTTAGCCTGGGGAAGTTAAGTGGTTTTTCTATTCGAAACACTCCATTTCGGATAAAATGCTGCTCAAATTGTTAAATATTGAAAAAAATGCAAGACGTAATGTTGACCTTCAAACAGATATTAGGTCGCTCAAATACTATGAAGCATGTTTTTTAAGTAACTCAAATTTTTGTTTGTTAGTTGCTGTTCTGTGGATTTCTCGTCGCAGCACTCAGTCAGTCGCTCACTTAGTAATTCTATGACCTAAATTAATTATGTTTGTCACTAAAAACTTTAATTTACAGTCACTCGTTTAAATACTCCCGTTATCAAATTACCAGATTCACTAAGGGGTATATCGCACAGGGTAACAGGATATATCATATAACTGCCTCATACGAACTGCGCATATCATCTAACATCAAATCGGTACCTATCTCTATTTTAGAGTAACTAGGAAAGGGGAGGGGTCTGGAATGTTTCTCATTCTGTATTTTTAAAGGAGGATGAAGAACTAGTTGTCAAATGGAGTAGTGTAGAGTAGTGCTGAATGGTTTTTCAGGTCTGTCGGCCTAATAAAATAATAATTAAATGTTTACTAACAACGCTCTCCTGTAAAAAGGTATCATTCATGAGTAAAAACTTAATAACGCCAAAACTACCACGCTCTACTATAAAATATCAGTTATGTTTGATGTAGATTAAAAGTAGAACCCCAATAAAATATTGAAAAAAAGCAGGATAGGTTAAGTACATTTAAAAATAAATAAATGGGAAGGTTTAATCAAAGGATCTTGGTCAAAATGGGCGTAAGTTCAGCAGAATTCAAATATAATTATCTACTAACTAACCATAGGTAGGCGAGTTCTCCAATTCATACTTTTGCAACAAGTACCAAAGTTACCGGAAACCAGTAAGGCCCATTTTTTGGTGGTTGGGAATCATCAAATATGACTCCTCTCCTCCCCAAGGACTTTATACTCTATAGGTTGAGCGTAAGGGTGTGCCAAACTTGTACTGCCTAATGCGGCCGCCACACACTCGACGAGTGGCATGGGAAGTAGTGAGGAAAGGAGGCAGAGACATAGTGTGGCCACTTTACTCGTCATGCCGCACGTCATCGTCATACTCCTCGTCCTGCCCATCGCCCCCTATGCTGTCGGTTTTGGTTTTTGTAGGAGCGTCGCGATTAATTGCGCTAGTAGAGCAGTGTGGGCAGAGCGGGCAACATCGCGGCAAATAGCGGCAGCGCGAGGAGCAGCGCGAGCATGGTGTGGCGGCCGCCTATAAACCACCAATGTTCCTTCTTAGCCCTTTCGGCCTTATTACAAAAGAGGTTAAACTAGCAGGGCTATTACGTATCTTTTAAATTACAGTTTACAGTGTCCATCAATTAACTGTCAAATATGTAGTTCCATTTTGTACCAAACCATAACCAATTTGACAGTTAATCCATCGACAATATGATAGCCACTAACATTTAAAAGAACCGCAATACCCTACTGTTGTGTTTAACTTAGACTTGGTTTATCTCGCATGCTGTCACTTTCTTTTGAATATTATCGAAGTGAGACAATGAGACAGTGTGCAAACATCTACTCCATCTACTAAATAAAATATTTGAAAAAAAAAAGGCGCTAGAGTTCTGAACGAAATGCCAATTGTCAACATTCACAACCAGACAGAGTACACTTCAGTACACTGTCACAACAACATGACTGACAGTGTCAAACATTTGTGAGATGAGGTTTATTTTTAATCAAATATTGTAAAGAATTTCCCGAGTTTTGTACTATTTGTCAAAACACAATTACATAACCACGTTCTGCATTTACCTTTAATTCCATAAAATGCGCTTAATAAACACTTCTTTATTATTTTCATTTCGGAAAGCGCAACTTTCATTCAGTGTGCCTAAAACGATATCTGTAGGTTATTCGAGCCAAAAATTTAGTTTTAAACAGTTTTTGAGTACTGCAAAAAATATAGTTATTATCTCTGGTGATGATATAAGTAATGAATCAGGTGTTCCGACGTATAGCCCTAAAGATTATTGGAGAAGATACCCGGTGTCCTCACTAGGGACTTCTGATGCTTTCTTGACATTTCCCAGTCTAATTTGGGAGTTTTATCACCATAGACGTGATTTAGTGTCTCAGGTGGAACCTACTGAGGTAAGACAGCTATGTAAGTTTAAAACAACTTTTGAAGAATAATTATCTTAAACTTGAACTCCATAATTAGCTTTTAATAAATTCTTTGAATATGTACCTTATTGAATAAATTGGTACACCTTTACTTATTAGGAAGAAAGGCCAGCAGCCCCTCGGTGTTGCCTATGATCTCGTGGAGGTAAGGAGTAGGAAATAAGTTTCCCACTTTTATGTAAAATATGTCCTTTGGTGTTGCGGACACCAGTCTGTTTTCAAATTACTTGATAATTGTGAAGAAAAGGGCGAGGCTTTTGCCCTGTAGTGGGAAACTACTGACTAATCAGTTGATTTGTTAGTTGCTTCTTCTTTACGTGTCGATGAGCTCAAAGTGCATGTTGACGCACTCAAATAATACCTGACCAATAAATAGTTAAAATCCTGGAAGATGCAGGTGGTTGTACAGGATAAGCAAGAACATACCTATATGCCATATCCTGCAGAGGGGCTCCAAACTGACATTGTAGAACTGTTCTTGCTAATTATTATCTATATGGTCTTATTTCAGGCTCACAATGCTATTGCTCAATTTGAAAAGAAGTACGGAGCAGAAAAATCAATAACAGTGATCACACAAAGTATTGATGGTCTACATTCTAGGGCTGGCACCAAGAAGCTGGTTGAACTGAATGGCAGTATATTTAAAACTAGGTGCATTAAGTGTAATGATGTTCTAATAAACAATAATCAACCAATATGCAAGGTATGTGAAGAAATAATTGTGAAATTTTCTATGAATGACCCATATATTAATTGAATGACCCATAATTAAGTCAACATAGTTTGCCATCCATAATTGAAAGGAGTAAAAATAATATTTGAGTGTCAGTGAGGAGTGAATGATGATGATAATTATAAATTATGTAAGTAAGTGCTAAAATGATATGGTTGGCTAACTGCAGTTATCACACTAAAATAGGATTATCTCCATGAGGCTGTATAGTCACCTGAGGCTGGACAGGCACCTGTCGGGGCCGCGGGTAGTCCTCTGGTTATCGCGGCCTCGACATAGAGGGCGAAGAAGGAACATGGGTGGTTTTTAGTCAGTAGAAGTCTGACACTCCCTTTCGCTCTGCCCAAGAGCGGGAGGGGTTATTCGATGATTTTACACCCACCAAAAAAAAAAAAAAAAAAGGCTGGACAGGCACATTTCTGCCTAATGAAATGTGCCTGTCCAGACAAGTGTGTCTTAATAGAAATGTAACATAAAACACATTTTTGTATTCCAGGCACTAGCCAATAAAGGTTCTCCCTATGTGAATGAGACTAATTCTGATATCCCCGAGGAGCTTCTACCACACTGCAATAAGTCCAACTGTAGTGGTCTACTGAGACCAGACATTGTCTGGTTTGGAGAACCCATGGAGCCGTCAGTACTTGCAAAAGCAGGTACATAATATTATCAAAGAAGAAGAATAAGTTTGTGATGGTAACACAGCACTGAAAAAAAAGAAAGTGTTAAATATGTAAAAACTGGTCACTTAATTTTGGAAGTACCTATAGATTCACTTAGGGAAAAAAATCTGACAATCCAAAAACATAAGAGAACGGAGAGTAGGTACTAAAAACTTGTTATAGGTTACCTTTACAAGACTTACTTTAAACAATGTTTTTTATATTTCATTTCAGAACAGGCAATTTTAACTTGTGAAGTATGTCTTGTAGTTGGATCAGCTGGGCGGCTGTTCCCGACGGCCCTATATGCATCCGAAGCTAAAGACTCAGGGGCGATTGTAGCAGAATTTAACAACATTCCCAGTAATAATCTGGAGTTCCACTACTACTTTGAGGGACCCTTCAGGAAAACAATATCTCAGGCCCTGGATTTTTAGATCTCATTTGGTTTTGAATGCCTTGTCGCTCCAGACTTCACTTACTGGATAATGAGCTATTAAAATTGTTACAAAAAGTAGAAATCCTAATTAGAAGAGCTACGACATGATTAATATGTGTTGAATACAATGCATGTTTTACACTTTTATTTTCATTAATTTTCCCGGTAAAATTGTTCAGTAGCAGGATAGTCACGGTGGTTGTGCCCAGTTGATGGCAATAGGCTCGCCACTAATTACATGAGACTGAAACATTACGGGCGACATGCGAGTGCACTATAGGTACCCGACAGTCTTCTCAAGAGTATTCTACCTAACTACCCAGTACTAATTGGGTTATAAGGTTCGTTAGACAGTCGCTCCATGTCAAATAGTGGTATTCAGCTGCATCAGTTAGACTGGAGCCTACCCGGACATGGGAAAAGGCTAATGATGTTTTCACGGGTTTACCCATTTCTGAACGAACCATACAATGTCATAGACTTTGACAGTGACACTTTCTTTGCTTCTTGACAGTTTCTGGGAATATTTACCGTACAAGTACATAGTTATTGATTTCATTGAATGAAGTTCGTAAACTTGTATTATCAAAAATTATGTGCATTCGTTTTTTAAGTTCAATAAGAAGAACAACAGTGATTTGTAGTCTTCCTAAAATCATGGCGTCGCGGAAGTCTGTGAGTGACTTTGCAAAGTTTAGAGAAGCCTTGAAATCGGCTAAAGATGTAGTGTTCTTATCTGGGGCTGGTATCAGCGCTGAATCAGGTATACCAACATTTCGTGGTGCAGGCGGATACTGGAGGAAGTACCAAGCATCAGCACTAGCTACTCCTGGAGCTTTTAGATCCAGCCCAAGCCTGGTATGGGAGTTTTATCATTATAGACGAGAAGCTGCAGCTAAGGCACTGCCTAATGCCGTAAGTTCATGATCGTAAATATTTTGCCTTTATTATCGTACATTATTTCTAAAGTTAATCCGCCCCTGGAACGACCCACTGACCCTAAAATTGAACTGAGTCCACAACATGTAAAATCCCTCACCAGAAATAGTAACACAATCTAGGGGCAGAATAATGATGATGACCACTCTCAGGAAGATCAGTGATCACAGTTTACTTGTCACTAGTGAAAATATTAACTCTAGACAATGGTCTCTGTGCTACCACTAACAGTGCTGTTTTACCATCATCATGTAAAAAATAATGTCTTAGTACAGTCAGTGTGTCTCAGTATTCTTTACCTATTAAAACACTTACATGTTTAGACAAACAGATAGCATGGGTATAACTCTCTTATTGGCAAACGATACCCCCAAATATCCAAAGAAGAAAAAGATATCTGCATTAAATACTATTTGCTACTGCTTTCAGGGCCATATAGCCATAGCTCAGTATGAAGCCAACTATGAAGCAGAGAAAAAAATTACAGTAATCACACAGAATGTGGATGGATTACATGTTAGGGCTGGGACTAAGAACCTGATTGAACTCCATGGGAACCTGTATAAGACTAGGTGCACTAAGTGCAAAGAAGTCTTGGTCAACAATGATAGCCCTATTTGTGAGGTAAGTAATACCAGTAAAATGTATTTTATTTCTATTATTTTAACCATTACCAATCAGAATTCAATTTAATAAGAGGATGTAAGGAAGCACTAGGTTGAAATAGAACTGGGTTGGTCACATCTGCCACATGTTGGTAAAATACCGGAAATGACCACACAGCAGGGCTAGGAGATGGTGCGATGAGCTGGACTCTTTTTCAAAGGATTGGCCTACAATTGCAATAGATCCCAAAAAGTGGAACAGAGGCTTTTGCCCTGCAGTGCAACAATATAGGCTAATAATAATAATTCAGATCTAAAGCTGTATGAATTTTTGGGCATTATTGCCTATGTTATTAAAAAAGATATTTCATTTTGTTTGCAGGCTTTAGCAGGCAGAGGTGCACCAGAAGAAAATATTTCTGGTTCTGATATCCCTGAGAAGTTACTGCCACACTGTAAGAAGCCAGAGTGTGGTGGTCTACTGAGGCCCCATATAGTTTGGTTTGGAGAGAATTTAGATGCTGCTGTCTTGGAAAAAGCTCGTGAGTTGAATGGGTTTTATGTAAGATTGAATTGAATGTTACAATTTATTATTACGAACATAGGATCCATGGTGATGGTGAGACCTTCAATTGTTTTTGACCTCCTGAAAACTAGAAACCTGCTGTCACTTTTTAATAGAACTATTATTTCAATGGTCTTAAAAACTAAACCAAAGATCCTGAATGATTTAATGATTTAGCTCATATTCTAGTCTACCCTTTAAAATATACTAACCAATGCGCATTGGTTAGTATATTTTAAAGGGTAGACTGCGTAGTTATCAATACATATTATAAAACAAAGTTCTCCACTGCGTCGGTCTGTCTGCCCGCGATAAACTCAACTTGACACACTGGCGAAGCATCGCTGCTTCGCCAGTGCGCTGTCGCTATATGCTGTGTATATAGACGCAATTAAAAAGCCATTGTGTCTCGCGTGGATCTACATTCCGGCACACAAAGAATATTAACGCTTCACTGATTGTGCAAGAGGCAAAAGTCATTTAACTAGGCTATAGGCATTTCAGATACAAGTGAATAAGGGAGCCCTTTTGCTGTATAAACTGAATTTCCCTGAAGTGTGGCATTAAACGATACATTTAGTTTCATTGACGTTCCACTGATATATATAATTGTTTCCTATTTCAGAAACTGCTATGAACACCTGCGACTTATGCCTAGTCGTGGGAACATCATCAGTGGTATATCCTGCTGCTATGTTCGCACCTCAAGCGGCGGAAAGAGGCGCGATTGTCGCCGAGTTTAACTTGGAACCTACACCTGCTACATCTGACTTTCAGTATTACTTTGAAGGACCTTGCGGTACAACTCTGCCAGCAGCTTTGGCTGATTAGAACAGGTTTATCTGGTGCTGCTTACTGCTTTATAAGGTGTCTGGCTAAGCATGGCTATTATCAAAGGTCTATCGCTTAACTGAAGTAGTTCCTGAGGAAGATGCGTGGGTGAGAACGGTGTGGTAAAGATTCGCGGCTCATTCGTTGCGGAGGAGCGTCAATACTTTTCCCACACTTCTTTGTCATAGGAGTCACTGTCAATCTACTGTGCCGAGCCTCTATGGAGGAAGCCCAAGTGTTTCTGCACTGTTCATATATTGCCATATACAGAGCAAAGTACTTATGTAACTTTCCCTGAGATTGTCAGCTATACTTAAGGGTTTGCTGGCCTTTCTTTTTAGATTTAGGGTGGAACGAATAATATTCCCACCCATACGCAAAATACGCACTTTGGACGTGGAGCTGCGGACACCAGCCCGTTAAACCAATATCACTGCTGCACCAGGCATTTGCCACAGGTATATCCTCAGTTAAAAGGTACCCCTGTAGGAATATTTTGAATATTTAATTGGTGGTTAATGTCTATACTCTATAGAATAGAATTGATGTCTGTGATAGTGGGTTACGTATAACAACTTATCTAAATAAGTTAGGAATTTTGAATTTAATTCGATTTGCACGAATAAAAGCTTTGTCTATTGTAAATAATCATAGTATAGGAGTAGTAGATAAGACAAAAAGCTTTGTAAATATGTAAAAAATAGTTTATTTAAGTATCACAACTTTTCTCAAAATAAACGTATTTATTTGAACCAATTCTTTGTTATTTTTCTTTATGTCTTGCAAAAAACTTAGCTACGTTTCCAATTGTCATTCCGAAATGACAGTTTGATATCAGCGATTTCTGTAACAAGAATTTACACATTAATATTCAGACCCTGTTCATCAAATAATGAAAAAAAAAATCAGTAAATAATGAGAAATATTTCATCGTCAGGCAAGGTATTGATACCTTGCCGACAACGTGACTCGCGGGGTTACGATATTCGTGGAGAGGATCTCGAGAGTTGGGTCTCGAAGTGGCATAGCCAAAAACCGAGGTCATGTGCCACCTTTGGGGTCGGGAAGCTTTGTAGCAAACATGTATCTTGGTAAACCTACCCATTGTAGCCTCTCTACAAACACTTCAGAACGCTGTTGCTGTTTGTCTCACTCGAGGATATCACTGAGGCAACTTTCTTCCGCATTATTGCAAAGTAATTGTCAGTGTGCGCATCAGCGAACATCTGACGCACTACACTTGAAGGGGGCAAATGGGAATAAACGCAGAAAGGTGCGAAGTGAAGTCTAAACAGCACCCTGAAGGCATTGTTATATTTAATACGAGCATTTTCTGTTTTTAGGGTTTGAGGTTATCCCAAAAGCTGCTCGTGTAAATAAACAAAAATAACTTAATATTGTATTGCTAAGTTACCTGTACAAATGAAGGTAAAGCAGACATCGTTTGCGGTCTCGAATATCTTTCATCGACCAATAACACGCAAGCGTAATCGTTAGCATGTCTCACTGCTCTGCCTGTAACAATATTTTCAAGATTATGATAATTCTAGCTGTTGCCAGCGGCTTCACCCGCTACAACACGAAAATTATCCCACGGGAATATAAAATCGGGATAAAAACTATCCTATGTGTTAATCCAGATTGTCAGCATACTCCATACCAAATTTTATTGAAATCGCTCCAGCCCTTTAGACGTGAAGAAGTAACAAACATACACACTCACACACTCACAAACTTTCGCCTTATTAGTGTGATAACATCTCGCCTGTAATCCCCGAATGGTAAGGGAGAGGGGTACCCACACCCTGTTGGTATACCCTGATTTCGCCACTTATGTCCAAGTCCCATGTAATAGGGGCGATCCTATTGCAATCAACCTGTCACAAATCCAGGTTCCGTGGCTGCTACTGAGAAATTCCTGATGGAAAAACCCAATAACACTGCCCGACCCGGAAATCAAACTTAGGACCTCACTCTCAGCAGTCTCGCTTGCGACCACTACACCAACAGTGCATTATTATAATGTATTATTATTTTCTGTATGATGAGGACATCCGCAAGGTTACCGACATAGCCTGAAGAATTGCCAAACTTAAGTGGCAGTGGGCAGGGCACATTGCTCGCAGAACGGATGGCCGATGGGGCCGGAAAGTTATGGAGTGGCGACCGCGAACCGGGAAGACTACCTAGGTGGACGGATGACCTGGTGAAGGTTGCGGGGATACGCTGCATGCGAGACGCACGGGACCGGTCAATGTGGCGATACTTAGGGGAGGCCTATGTCCAGCAGTGGACGTCTTTCGGCTGAAATGATGATGATGCAAATATTATTTCGGGATCTCCTATTTAGCACACACAGCTGTATCTTTTACTTAAAAGGAAGTCCCTACATAAGAATAACTGTAAAATTTTGTGCAAGTTTCTTAAATAAACGTTTTTTCTTTTATTTATTTATCAAGTAATAAAAGATAATATTCAGTTCTCACCAATACATTGGTTCACAGCTTTCATGCACAAGTTCTCATAATAAATATTACCGGCGCTACCGCCAGCGGTTTTGTTCAAATAGCTCATCTTTTCCTGCAACTCTGGGGACTTCACATTGGGGTAGGGCATTCCAACTACCATTACACACCGTCCAAGGTCGTCACTGAAAGAAAAATAATGTAGGTATCACAATGGTGATCCCCAAACTAGACGCTTTCCCGTCGGGGCTGCGGGTTGTTCGAATGAGATACCGCGGCCTCGTAAGTACTAAGGCCTCGTAAGGCTAAGAAGAAACATGGGTGGTTTTTAGTCAGTAGAAGTCTGACACTCCCTACCGCTGCAGCGAGCGGGAGGAGTCATTTGATGATTTCCCACCCTCAAAAAAAACTCCCGATTCCGATAGGTCGGAACTTCCGATTCATATTCACCTCCGGTTCCGACACTTCTAAATCGGAAGTTTTAATCGGAGGTCGAAGCTTTCTCTCCTGCCAGCATCTCGGAATCCGCCTCCGACTCCCGATTCAGGTTTCGACTCCGACCAACTAAATTTAAAAACTCCGATTCCGAGTTCGGTATCGATAAACCCACCTATGTAACATCCCTAGTCTGTATCTTGGGGATCAGTATTGTTTTACAACTTGGCTTTCTCTTTCGACGTATCATCTAGCCTAGCTTTTTCCTAACCGGACTAGGCTTCTTAACCGGCTGCAGCTGAATACCAGTGTTTTCAATGGAGTGAAAGAAAGAAAGAAAGAAAACATGTTTATTTAGCAATGCCACAAGTGCCCACAACAAACAATAAAAATTATGAAAGAAAGTAAAAAACTAAACTGAAAAAAAGAATGTGTGCATCTCACGGCTGCGCCAAATAGGACCAGTTCAGCTAACTGCCGAGCAGCTAGTGCCCGACGCTGGTTTGGAACTGGCCCTGAGATGGTGATGTTACGAACGTGAAACAGTCTTCAGTGACTGCCTATCTAACCCCGATACGATAACCGTTGGTAAGACTGGTTGTCAGACTTACGGAGCATCCACTACCTGTTACAACTGTCAAAGATGTGAAATTACAGGCGGGACCAACGGCTTAACGTGCTTTCCGAGGCACGGAGGAAACTCGGAATACATTACATTATTAGAGTAATGGATGGTCACCCATCCTCAGACCAACCTAGGCGTTTCTATTGGACTTCGTCGAGCTTCATTGTCTCGGAGCTTTTCTTGTGGTCGCCACTGTTGTTCACACGGCTAAAAGCAGTTACAGTGGTTGGGAATAGTGTGGGGGGCTTGTCCCAAAAAAAAAGGACCCACCTAGGCAAGAGCGGCTTAGAAACTTTTAATAGTAGAAATAATATTACCTGAAGTTCAATCCTTCACTAAGTTTCCCGCCGACAACACTCAATAGTAAAGCTCCTGTGTGTTCTCCTTCTTTACTTTTAACTGCTGATGCAAATTTATTTAGCACCTAAAAACAGTAGGTTAAACTTTTTAAAACAGTTATAACAATCACTCATATTGATGGCAATATGAGTGATAAATAAATAAAATATTAACTTTAAAAACTAAAACCCGACTACGAATAAAAACGCAGACTAATAAAACCGCGGTCTTAAAAGTAGAAAACAAGAAAAATCGTCTTGTAAGTAGATAATTTGATAATTATTATATAGGACAGACGTAGTCCCATGCCACTAATACTATTATTTTCGAGCTTAGAATTTGACATTTAGATTCCGTCATAAAAATAATTGTTAAAATTTATATAGCCTATGTCACCCGAGCTATTCTTACAAATCTATTGACACCTCATTTATTAAAATCCATTCAGTAGTTTAGACGCTACGGTGGACCATACATACAACATAGAGTGCCAAAATCATTACCCTTCCTTTTGGCTACGCCGTAGTCGGGTAAAAACCCACATAACCTTCTTACCTGATCAACATCAGACGCAGACTTCGGCTCACGGAATATAGTTTTCTTCTTACTGATGGCCTCAATGACTTTGTTGGTCTTTAGGTGGTCGTATACAGTTTGTTCGTACGAATATGACGGTAGGAAGCACACGACTCCACCTGGTATTACGCTGCAGATGTTTCTGAGAATACGGCCCACTTCACTTAGCTGAAAATTGGTTTCTATTAGGTCCCATTGGTAGGATACTAGAGGAGCTCGTGGCCGCTCTGGTCGATCGTCAGGTCAAGCCGCGCTTGCCTAGGCTGATCCGTGGATGGGTATCGACCTATTACATACCGAGTTTACCTCGTGCCTCGGAAAGCACGTTAAGCTGTCGGTCACGCGTTACAGGATACCTGTACCGTGTGAGTGACAAAGACATCTTACCAAGAGGTAATATTACGGTAATACTAACTAGGTTTTGGAGGTCAGATAGGCAGTCCCTCCATGTAAAATTCTGGTATTCTGCTGCATCAGGTTAGACTGGAAGCCGACTCCAAATTAGTTGGAAAAAGGTTAGGCAAATGATGATTTTCTTTTAAGTACTTACCAATTCATTGGACATCCGATGGTCATAAGAGAAGTTAAGACTGACGCCGGTGGGTCCCCTCGACATACATACACCTAACACATTGTCTGAAGGCACCACATGTTCACACCGCACTACATTCACTATGTCATCGGTCTTAGAGTTGCTTGTTAGTAACGCTTGGAATTCTGCTATAGGTTCCATTGTTCCTCCTGCTACTATCACCTGGATAACAAAGTTTTGTTGTTGATGAAAAAGTTTTAAAACCAAATTTTTGTTAAAGAAAATTAAAAAAGAAAGGAAAAGTATAAAAACTTCATTGTTGTAGTGAGTTTAAAAAAAAATGTTATTGTTGAACAAGTTTGAAAACTTCATTGTTGTTGATGAACAAGTTGAAAAATATAACTGTTGTTGATGTACAAGATCAAAAACTAAATTTTTGTTGATGAACAAATTCAAAAACTTTATTGTTGTTAATGGAAAAGATTAAAAACTTAACTGTTGTTGATGAATAAGTTTAAAAACTTAATTGTTGTTGATGAACAAGTTTAAAAACTTAATTGTTGTTGATAAACAAGTTTAAAAACATAACTGTTGTTGATAAACAAGTTTAAAAACATAACTGTTGTTGTTACAAACATTAAATAATGAACAAACAAGTTGTCAATAGTAACTATTTGTTTTTGTGCTTGTAAGTCAGATTTACATACCATTTTAATGAGTTAAAAAAATAATCTGGTAAGTAACAAAAACTTACAGATCGACACTGCTTCACGACCTCACTAAAATGTTCAGCAGGGTTTAGTAACAAATATTTCAGTAGTCCAGTCTGGTCTCTCTGTGCTAACACTCGGCCATTCTCACTGCGGTTACAAAGCATCTCTAGAAAATCTAGAACTGCATACAATCCGCTGCCTGCTGATGTTTCTGTTGGTACCTGAAATTTATATGTTATAATATTCCTTTTTTTATAGAAGTTACAGAATACTAGGATCTATATTTATTATTTTTGCTTCAGTGTTGCCAACCGAACCTGCTGTTATATTTCAAAATCCAGAAAACTGAAAATGACGTGGTTAGTTAAGCGAACTGTGAAAGCATTGCAGTGAAAATTAATTAATTTCTGGTACGAGGTGATCAGACAAAGAACCAGACTTGTAGTTAGGGGCGGCTATATTAGAACTATTTTTGAGTGAAGACCGCGAATCAGCAATCGTAAGGTTTGACGCCCTCAGGATCGGAGGAGTTTGCTCTACCGAGCCTGAGGAGTTGGATTGGGTTGGGTGGTTGGTTGGTTGCTGTGAACTGGATGAGAGTTGCTGAGAATCAAGTTAAGTTGCGTATGATTGAGGAGGCCTATGTCCAGTAGTGGACTGCTGTAGAGTTATGATGATGGAATTTCTGCTAGATTTTGAACAGATTGAAACTCAGAAAAGACTTACATTAACTTGAACAATCACGTTTTCCTTCACTTCAGGTTCAACCTCATTCTCCCCACCTTTTTTCTTAGCAATACTACTCATAAACGTTTCAAACGAACTTTTTTTGCAAACGGTAGTTTTCTTCATTTCTTCTTCAAGTGCTTGCTGACTGTATCTCATAGAGAATCCATGGAGTTTAGGAGCTAGTCTTGTATTCCTACAGAATTCTACTAGAGGTCGTAAATTCATATGATCAATTTCAGCTTTTATTACAAAGTCCTCAAGGGTGTAAATTGTAGTTTCGTCTTGTTTCTTCTCGCTTGCCTGTTTGGGTTTGATCATGCCTGTTTTTAAGGAAATATCGTCATTTTTAATAAGTAAATAGTCTATCTATTAAAAAGAAAACAAAGTTAGGTAAAATAAAAAAGACTTCCAGGAGGTCTGTCAGGACTTAGAAAGTCATAAAATGCAAAGTAGTATGAACATTGCTGCAGACATCAAATATGAGAAGTCCTCTACCACACTGGAAGAGCTTTGCCGTTTAAAATGTTTAAATTCAGGGTTACTATTAAATGTCAACTAAACCCTTTCCACAGTATGGAGGTTTATGAAAATCCAAAACTTACTCAACAGCTTTCCCACAACAAAACTAATCTGGTTCAACGTTAACAGACTCCTACTACTCAATCTCGCTCTATACTTATTTATATAAAACTGTAAGAATGTCTTCACTGAGCTCAGTTGTTTCACCGTCACAGGGGCTGAGTGAGCATTCTCTAAAGCTGCTGTTAGACCATGAGCTTCATCGAGTATTAGTATGTTGTTTTCAAGCTTTAGGGATATTCCAGAACGGGCTCCAGAGCTTACTATGCCTGCGTGACTTATTAGGACTACCTGGAAATAGGAGAATGGTTGTTAAACACTTTAGTGTAAATATGTGTTTAAACTAGTTTAAAGGTGGCACTTTGGGTTTTCAAACTAGTTAGTGAATATGATTGGTTACATTAGGACACAGCATTACTTTTTAACAAAATACTTTGCTAACAAGAAGTCATAAAAGAAGCGTTTCAACACCTTTTTATTACTGTTACTGTTAGCCTGTGTCATCCCACTGCTGGGCAAAAGCCTCCCCCCATGATTTCCAAATTTTGCAACCCAGGGCCAATGTGGACCACTGTTACTTGGATTTGTCCAGCTCGTCCCGTCTTCTGGCTGTGTGGTGCAATGTGGTTGTTTAAAAACTTTTTTTATTACAACTAGACAAATATTGACCAGATTATTTCCCATGTCAGAGGGAATCATTTATCATTACTGTCTGCCTATGCAAAAACATTAGGTAAAGGATATAAGTTCCCTGCTATAAACAAAAAAAGACAAGTGCTACTACCTCAGCATCATCCATTGCCATTCTAGATGCATAATAAGGGCAACCCTTCAACTCTTTACCAGACTTCACTAGATCTTCCATATCCATGATATCAACTAACATTTTTTCCTTCAGTCGAGTGATATTCGTCTGATTGTAGTATGGACAAGCGGTACATGATCTTGTCTTGGTCTTTTTAAGGACTTTGCCTTCTTCTCCTATGGCAGTTGATTTTGTTTTTGATTTTTGCATGTCTAGACATCTGTGAACATTTTTGATTCTTTGTAAGTGGTTCATAAAAACACAATATTTTACAGCATTAGCCCAAATATGCTAATGGTAATACATTAATTAAGGTTCCGTTTACAGCCTGGGAGAATGTGACTTACGCCTAGTTTGGGACACAGTCGATCTCATTTCTGAGAGGTAGCAGCCCATAATGCACCATGACGGTGTGCAAGTCGGTGTCTATGCCTACTGTTACTCATGTTCAAATATTTGGTTCTAGAACATGGCTGATTTTCTCAAAATGTATTCTTTCACCATTTTGAGAGTAGTGGTGATTAATCAGATCACACTTCTGAGTGATCTGTACAGTCATAGATTTATTTTATTTACAGATATAATAAAAAATCACATAAAAATTTAATTTAGCTCGGTAATTTAGCTCATTTACAAAACAAATGAAAGACAAGGTCACTCTTTTTACCTTTCATTAATAAGATTAACATTCTTGAGCCTGTTGACTTCAGCATTGATGCAGTAATGTTGTCTGGAAGCCAGTGTAACCACTCTTGTGTCATCTCTGAACACTGTCCTCTTTATTTCACCAATGAACTGGGACAGTTGGCTGTGAGTCCTGCTGCTTATGTATATCTGGAAACAATAAATTAAATTGAGGGTTGCCTAGAAGTTTAAATTTATTTCGGAAATAGTATGGTAACTAATATTTGTTTGAGAAGGTAAGTTAATAAGGTACGGTACATTATATGTTTTTGTGTTTTTTTTTGTGTCTTTGTGATTGAATTTTTGTAACCTTACTAACATAGTTTCTAAGTTCCAATTGTTACTAACCATTATGGATCTCTGTAATCTGACATTGAAATTAAATTAAATTAAATTATACACACAGTATAGTATTTAACTGGGAACTAGAACTAGTTTTCATAAAATGAGAAGAAGGCAAGATACAAATCTTGCATTCTTCTCATTTTATTGGGGATGTTAAAGAGGACTACTTGGAAGGTCTGATTTTTGTCACTTTTACTGTAACAGTTCGACATATCAGGTTAGAAGCCATCATTAGGCACAGACCTAATAATCTGGCCCTCAGTCAACATTTTGAAAGTCAGTCTTACTTTTATTATTTGATTATCACCATCTTCCACAACTTCTTCACCTTCTGAATCCCCATCTTCTTTCTCTTCACACTCCTCAAGAATAAGATCTCTATCTTCTTCAACCTCTGCCTTCTCTTCTTGAATATTCTCTTTGTCATCTGCAACCTTCTCAGTCTTATCTTTCTTATTAAAATAGAATTCAAGAGTCTTATTAGCTGAATTTGTTTTTTGTTTAGAAACTCGAACTTTCATTTGATCAAAGAGATCTTTTCTCTTTTTAATTTTGTCTAGTTTTAGTTGTAGTGTAACTAGTGACTGTTTCTTTTTTATGTTTTCATATTCTTCTGTTAGCCAATCATCTGAAGCTGGAATGGAAAATTAAGTTTCTCAAAATGTGATTGTTGTGTATAAACGAAAATTTTTATTTAATTTGGAGAAATATGGTTGCTACCAATCTCGGGAGTTCAGTACCTATTTCCAAATATAATATTCCTTTCTGTTAGACAGAGGGTCTTTTAAGGGTTTAAATAAAGGATCATCATTATTCCTGATACAACAAACATATTATAGAAATATATTTTACCAGTGCTACTGGATATTTCTGCTTTTAGTTGTGCCACATCTTTTTCCAGCTCTTCAAATATTTTCTGGTTACTATCTCGCAGCCATTTCAGTGCTCCACAACAGATGCTTAATGATTTTCCCTATAACATAAAACAACTAAAAATAATTGATGTCTCTTTAGCCTTATGTACTTAGCGGGTAAGAAACATTGTACTTCTCAGTTAAACTTGAATAACATGATAAATAGGTTACCGTTCCTGTAGGGCTCTCAAATATTCCTAGTTTCTGTTCTTCTAAAGATAAATAAAGTTGTCTCATAAACTTTTCTTGAATATCATATGGTTTGAAAGGAAATGGAAATTCTATTGCCATGTTTCACACAAATGTAATAACTTTGATTATTATTGATTTGATTTGTTGATACAAATTACAAAGTAATGCCTCAAACTCCACTACAGCAAGAATTAATCAAGAATCGTTTCGCGCTCTTTTACTTAGCTACCAGATGATTTTGACACATTCCTGAAAAGGAAAACAAATTGAAAGTGACATTGACATCCTTCCTGTAGGGTAGGGCTATTGCGTATATTTTAGTGACAGTGGCTAACCTATAGTGCCTAGTGGTGTTCAAAGTTGCATTAAGCAAGTGATTGCCTTAAAGCAACTTTGGCTTTTTATATGCTTTATTAAAGCATGCAGCCACTCACCGCGCTTGCTTTAAGTCAAGTGACTTATAGCACGCGCGATGAGTGGCAGCATGCTATAAAAGAATATTACATCGCGTTTATGAATTACAATAAAACAGAACCGTTAAAAATACAATGAACTTTCCTTCATACTTTCCAGGCTTAGGACTGTCTATAATTGAATATACTATAGTAACAGTGATTTGCCACACACACAGACATTACACATACACATTACACGTAGACATTTTCGTCCGCTATAAATCACCCTTATTTACACAATTTTATGTTTATAATATCAATATTTCGTGTCCTAACACTGAATTTATTTACACTAAAAAAACACAAAGCAAAACTGTAACTATATTACGTGTGCCGCCCGAGATCGCAAAATCGTCCACGGTGCTTATAACGATTACGCACACAACCGACCGGAATCGCTAGCATGCGACGATTGCCCCGCCCCACCCGGCCCCTGCTTAATGCTATTCATTGCTTGTTGCTTTTCGCGCAACTGACAGAGACTTTGAGAGAGATTGTGAGAGCCACGATAGCATTTGCTTTATGTGATGTGTATTAAGCACGGTGCTTTATTTTGCTATATGATATATTAACCACCACTAATAGTGCCTATCAATTACTGTCAAATGCTTCCATTTTGTACTAAACCATAACCAATTTGATAGTTTATCCATGGACAATATGATAGCCACTGACATTTAAAAGAAACGCAATAGGCCTGCTGTTATATATATTTTCCCGATACTAGAGAAGTGATGTTACAAAACAGTTGAGTCTAGAATAGAAGATTGAGTTCAAGAGTACGCCCATCTCACACAACATTAACCTTTCCTTGCAGTCGGGTAAAAAGTTCAAAATACACGCAGTCTGTTGGTTAGCTGAAGTATTCAGGCATCAAATGTTTTCGAATTGTCACAACTAGGCGTAGGCGAATTCAAGCGGCAGATTTGTTTTATTCCCATAACTACGAAGTCATCATCGGCAAATTCGGCAATTAATCAATGCCGATATATTAGCCAAGGAGGTGGAGTAACGTGAGAGGAAGAGAACCTCTCGTCCCAGTCACTGTGGCGTTCGCTCCGGGCGCTGGGGGTCGCGTGATGGGTTCCAGCCACCGTAGGTGCGGGATGGTGAGTAATGGGCTAGCTCACCGTCTGTCTTATAACGATGACAGGTCGTGTCGATGGTGCGGGCGTTTTCCACGCGCGCTTCACAGATATGTCAGCATCGCGGCCTCGGACACAAAAGGCTAAGAAAGAACATGGGTGGTTTTTAGACAGTGAAAGTCTGACACTCCCTGAGTGGGAGGAGTCATTTAATGATTTCCCAACACCCAAATAACAAAAAAAAAAACAATGCTGATTGATTCATACATTTTGGAGTCGCCTTACAGGGCCAAGAGTTAGTGCGCATCAAATTCCAAATTAATAAATAAATTACTAGGCTAGGTGCGAGTCTCACATCATGTGCAATCATGGCATATCAAACGGTACGTCGTGATGTACTACATCATTGTAGACATCCAATAGCTGCAATGTGGTAGTAGTACTAGTGAGGCTACACTTACTAAACAGTGCATGATACATTGGAAATAATCGGTTTTAACACGTTCAAAGAATCTCTAGTCTATTGACACCGTGACAGTTGACACTCTGACACCCACTGTCATATGGTGACGAATTGAAATGTCATGTCAGTCGACTGAATTTTCGAAAAGCTCGAAATTATTTACAATTTGTTTTATTCACTCCTTTTTGTTTTAATAAAATAATCATTCCATTATCTAAAGTTTCTTAAATTTATAACATGTCACATAAGTAAGTTACATATTATCCATTCTAGCCTCATTTGCATACGTTTATAGGAAAAGTTAACTATTCAGTGTCCTATGCTTTTCAGCGTTAAAATTCTTCCCGGTGCTACAGTTTGCGAGGATTGCACTCTAGAAGGTGATATTACTATCGGTGGAGGAACAGTTATCCACCCAAGAGTGACAATTATTGCCGAGGGTGGGCCTATTATAATAGCTGAATATTGTATTATTGAAGAGTATTCTACCATTATTCACAAGTAAGTGTATTTATTATCTTACTCTGTCGGCCTTTCAGTCTTAATTATTAATAATCTCCTTACAATGGTACATAGTTAGTCAATTTCAGAATAATATTTCTAACCTTTTTTTTCTGTTGATTATCTCATCAGGAAATCGTAAACATATTTAAATAAGTACCAAGTATTATTAAGTCATCATCATCCTTAGCCTAGTTTCACCCACTGCAGTGTAGACCTTTTTATTTCAGTAATCAATTACTTTATCATATTTCAGAAAAAGTGACAAACAAGAGAATCCTCCAAAGCCCCTTTTCATCGGAGCTCACAATGTATTTGAGGTGGGTTGCAAGTTGGAGGCACCCTGCGGCCATATTGGAGAGAGCAATGTGTTTGAGTGTAGATCCTACGTAGGGGTTGATGTCAAAATAGGAAGTGGATGTGTTATTGGTAACTTATTTTGTATTTATTATAAACTTTGGGAATGTGGTGCTTGAGGCACCACATTCCCAATATTTTCTTAGTCCTTTGTCCTTATTCCTTCTTAGTCCTTTGTGGCTATAGTATCTCTTTTGAACAACCTGCAGCCCCAACAGGCACTGCACTACCCCTGCAGCTACTATCTCACATATAACTATATTTGTATCAATAGACGATTGCATTAAGATCTTGACATTCTATTACAGGTGCAGCCTGTCGTCTGACGGCACCACAAACCTTAGCCGACAACACTGTGATATGGGGATCTGATCATCACGTCAGAGAAGCACTTGAAAAGCAACCATCACAACTTTTGCAGCTAGACTTTTTAAGCAAAGTCATGCCTAATTACCACAGGCTAAGGAAACCAAATGTTCATAAGAGACAGCCTTCTACGAGACAATCTCAAGAATCATCCCCAAAACCATAAGAATAAGCACTATTTATTGTTATAACTGCTGTAATATATTAATTCTTACTTATTTGTAGCTTGTAATGCACTATGTTAAGATTTTATATTTATTTAATGCTTTCACTGAATAATCAAGTATTTTGATAGTGAAATATTTGTTTGATTTTGGACCTTATATTTGATATAGAGTTTTAAGGAAACCATTTCCTCATAAGAAAGCTGTATTCCCACATTAGATAGCAATGCTGATTCTTTGGCCAGAAAAAAAGGCCAGCCCTCTGGTCACATGAAGAGTCAACCAATCGCTTAGCATTTTCTTGAAATATTAGATAGGCACTTAGACCCCATGGGCCCCAGTGTTTCAATCCCAAACGGCTCAAACAATACTACCAATTAAATAATTGTATTTGCGCCGTTTGAGGTTTTCAGCGCCTGCAGCAGCCGCCCCAGCCCAGCTCACTGTGCTAGGAAGATGGGATGGCGCAAGGGTATTGACACTAGTTCATCCCACACCAAACGAATACCCAACTTCCGTGGCATTATGGTATTTTCATACGAAGGATGAGATCATTAATGCTGGCGTGCCGTTTAATTCGACCTGCGCTCTTATTGCAAGAAAGGCCATGGCGTCAGAGGCCGTCAACTGCTCCACCACATTGACAGCGATGTAGACAGAACACCCAATTACAAACGAGCCGGAAGGTTGTGTGAGTTGTGTCACCTATTTTAGTGCCTATATTAGGTGACGGTAGTGCCTGAGGCCAGAGGCCCGACTACCACTCCTACCACAGTCAACGCCTGCTGGCTGTGGGTGAGCGCATGCTCAGCAGTATTGGTAGACGTATTAATAAGGTTTTTCCGTACCAACCTGCAGCGCGGCTCATCCCACTATTTCTGGGAAAATTGGCTCTCAGGCCGATCCGTATTCCAGCCATTTTCCAGGCGTTCACTGCGTCGATTAAAATGTTCCTGGTTAGCTTTTCAGTGCTGTGGACAGGCAACAGGAACGTAGCTTTTACTGGAACTTAATGTGTAAAAAATAATATACGCATCCGAACATGGAACCTCCTCTTTTTTGGAAGTCGGTAAAAAAAGTTACTTTACCGACTTTTTTAACCAACTGTTTTGTTAGTTTTACCCAGTTCTACCTTTTGCCGTATGTAAACTATACCAAGAGTTCTGTATTTAATAATCTGTTTCAAAGATGTTGCAAGTTAAAAAAATAATTAATTTCCTTGCGTGACTGCTCACAGAAAAAAACCCACATCAAAATGAAAAATATTAGGATGTCGTCTCGGTTGGAGCGTCATCGATTTCTTTAATTTTGAAGAATTTGTTTCATTTAATACACTTACCGTTGATTTTTATAACAAAATCGTTTTAGTGTTTTTCGTTGTTTGTTTTTTTTTCACTCAAATCGCTGGATTACGTGTTGAAAAAGTTTGTAGGGCATTCAAAGGTTTACATACCAACTTTGCTTGTTTTAGTATTGCTTTGTATTGCAATATAGATTGAGGGTGAATCGACGGCTGTGAGTAGATAGTTTTGTTGGGAATTGGAGTAAAAGAGCAAGAGCAAGTGGTGTCTGTCTGCGTTTGTAGTACTATTCGTTACGGACGCCATGTTGTTATTTACTTTGTGATTTTACTACGGGGAGTATTGATATGGGTATATTGTGTTGTGCTGCTGCATCGCGAGTGTGAGAATGTTAGAGGATGTACCTGTCCACGGAAATCGGAGCGACGTCCGATCCCCTAATAAAGCCACGACTCACCAGAGAAACCTCAGTCTGGATTTCAGGTATGTTAATTCGTTCCGTTCACTATTTTGATAACAAGAGAATGTGTTTTGATGGAGGTTTTTATAGTGCCAAACATTATCACGTTTCGTTGCCTCGTGTACACAGAATTACAGATTAGTAAACAGAAACTCAACAGTGGTGAGGTAGGGTGTTGTTTACCTTTAGCATAAGTCATCTGCCTGCAGTTTGGCACAGGTAGGAATTATGATAATAGGTAAAAGTTTAGGAATTACCTTTGAATACTTATCTTTAATCCACATTTTTAATTTATTCTTAAACACACACCCACACACACACATCACACACACACACCACACATCACACACCACACATCACACACACATTTCACATTTTTATTCTTTATCTTGATGCAGTTAATCAAAATATTTATACTATTTTAATTTTACTATTCTTTGAGCCTGTTAGATAAACAGTTAAAATAAGCAAAAAGTTTGTATTATAGCTCATTATAAGCTCTAGTTTTGAGGATAAAAGCAGCATCCGGTTTCTGTTTATTTTAATTTTTAGTTAATTTTGCTTTAAGAAACAAACCACAATCTGCCCCTAAGACGACCCACTGACTGATTGTAATCAAACTTCCAATTTTCAATTTATACTGCTACACAATATAAAATATGAAACACATGGGATGTTCTTCACATCAATATTGAATGATTATTTCATTATTAAAGTCTTGACTAGTATTTTATGGCCCATAAAAATATAGATTGCAATTTATTAACATTTTTAATGGTCTGCGTACATGCTTACATATTATATTAAAGTAGCAACAGAATGTGTTGCCAATACCACTCATGTTTCAAACATTAATTGGGCACATGGGAATGGAATAGTTAACATTAATTGATATAAAATTGTTTGTCCATCAGACGCTGCATGCTATGTTTTATTAATCATAGGAAAAAAATAAAAGAAAGTAAGTATAGGATTTCATCTACATAATGAAATCCTAAACTATGTTTACTTTTCGTAACACCTTCATCTGTTAACAAACGAGGGAGGAAATATCCAAAAACCACATGTAATTTACTTCTGTGTAGGTAAATATACAATACCTACTCCAGTCCCTGATATCATCTATCAGTATTGTACCTAATGTACCAAGACTGTGTAACATATATGTTTCCAATTATAATTGAAACAATAACTAATAACATTACACTGCCAAACATTAGCATGATAATAAAAAAAAATGGTTACTTTTAAAACCACAGAAGATGGTTGTTATCTGTAGGTAATGAAGTATATTATCTAAATTGTCTGACTCACATAATGCACTTAAATCTTACCAGATAGGGAAATTCGTAAATGATAACGTAAAAGTAGCAGACAAGTAGACAATCAAAATTTATTTTGAAAATGAGTTTGTATCATGGTCTTGCCTGTCTGCTAGTTTAATATTATGAAAAGTAGCATTTAATTAAATAGTAATTCACTTGCTAAATTACCTTTATTATTCGAATTTAAGAATAAACAAATTATAAAATATAAGTCTCTAAGAAAGAACAATTTACAGAAATAAACTTAAAATAAAATATATACAAGTATCAAAAAGAGAAGAATTACAGTGCGTCAAAAAATTCGTCCACACCACTGTCAACAGGAAAAGTGCCCAGAAGGCTGACAGCATTCCCACATTGGATGGCAATGCTGATTCTTTGGCCAAAAATTATTCCAGCCCTCTGGTCAAGAACGAAAGAAAGAACTAAATTTTAATCAGGAAAATACGAAGATACAGAAAAGTGAATCAAATTGTCAATTGACAATTAGTTAAACTGAAAAAAATGAATTATTTCAAAGTTAATTATTTTCTTTGTTTTATAATTTAAGCATAAATTATGCTTTCTTTTTTTAACTTTAGCATTCTCATAACTAAATACAATTCGCTATTACAGTCTTTATCATGATTAGCATAAAAACTCCAATTATCCATCCAAGGTTATAAACTAACCACCCAGTAAATAAAGAAGAAGCAACCTTTATGATTTTTTTATGACCAGGGGATACACTATTAATGACTCAATTAAAGCTTATGTTAATAATTTATCCATTAAATTATAACATTAAATAGCATTGGGATCTTGCTCATTAGTTCAGTATTTCCTTTTTTACGTGCATTCCAGTGTACACTGCTAGTTTTATTCACACTTATGGTATGTTCTGCTCTGTTAATTTGTTGAACACCTGTTACTGATTTTTAATAGTTTGTAGTTTACGAATAAATAGATGCCAGTGGAAATGATTGTTTGATTACATGGCTAAGCATAGGAGATGCTGGATGACAATATCCTGTTAAAGCTTTTCATTTCCTGTGTTAATTACAGTTCCTGTTATGTTTGTAAAACTGTGCTTACTCTTCGTCGCGTCGATAGGACAGCCTCTTGGAGCTGCTCTGTCTACCTCAGATCTGCTTATAAAATCGTCCAAACAAACACTTAGAAAGGTCTTTGGTATGATACAAAACTTCATGCTACTTAAAATACGCAAGATAACTTCTTTGTTTGCAAATTCAACCATAAAATAACCAGATTTCTGGCATTTGTTATGCTGATCTCTGACATTTATTTACAGTTGGAAGTTTTGAACAGACAAATTGAAATTATACTTATCATATCTAAACAAATTTAAACTCTATCTAGTCATGGGTTTAATGTGATCATTTAAGTGTAATTAAGCAAATTGCGGGATTCATTAAGTAACCTAATGAGGTGTGATCTTAACCACAGCAAGTCGTTAAAGGGCAGTTGCTTAAATCCGGTAAAATTAGCACGTAAAACGTAATAAACTTTCTTTCGGGCCTCAAATGCTCGATTGAAGGACGGTTTCATATTCTAAATCAATTAATCCAGTGTTTTGCTGTTCAAGATACAGTAAACATCGAGCGGTATGTAGGGCGTCTTTGACCGCAGCTCTCGGGCCAGGTGAATGCACGGGGGCGAAAGTAAAAGTGGTCAGCGTCTCGAGTCTCGACGGAAAGCGGCTACCTCGATTTCCTACGTTCTCACCTCAGCACGCCATATTTTTTCTCGGATATAGGTATACTCGTAGATCCCTTGACATTAAAGTAATAAAGTAAATAATCCGTAAAACATGCTCATAGATTATTATCCTCTACCGAGAAATATTCAATTCAAGAACTTATTCGATTTCACGTAGTATCCCTGAGTAGAATCCTCACGAAAAACGTATTTAGATTGATTTTTTCGTAGGCTTTTAATATTATACGCCTTTCGTAAAATTCGGGGCTCCAAGGAATACTTCCATATCGCGCTAATTAATATTTTCTGAGCTAACTAGAGCTCGTAATTAATTTATGTGAAAGCTGATCTTTATTTATGTTTTTGAGGATAGATTAGGGCTTTGGAGTATCAAATCACACTAATCACACTTCACACTATATCACACTAATATTATAAAGGCGAAAGTTTGTGTATGTTTGTTACTTCTAAGTTTGTAAGTAGTTACTACTACTAGTTACTCTTTCACGGAAAAACGACTGAACGGATTTAGATAAAATTTGGTACACAGATAGTTTATAACCTGGATAAAAATATCTATCCTATGATGTGTTAATCCAGGTTATAAACTATCTGTGTACCAAATTTTATCCAAATCCGTTCAGTAGTTTTTGCGTGAAAGAGTAACTAGTAGTAGTAACTACTTACAAACTTTCACGTTTATAATATTAGTAGGATTCTCCTGAAAATCACGAGATATGCAGCCATAAGTCGTAATACTCAGTTTCATTGAATGTTACTTATGAAGTGCTAAAAATGATACACTCTAGTTGAAAGAACCCATTTGTTCCTAAGGTTGATTAAAAGAGATTCTTGGTGCAAAAAGAAATGTTATTGTCATCAACATGTCGGGTGCCCTCATTCATGACCGGTTCATTTAGTAGGTACATTGTTTCTATTGATTTTTCATTTCACACGGTAAGCATGCCAAATGGCATGGCAGACTGACATAATTTTGCTTTTTTTTGCTGTATTTGCGTCTATTACAAATTGAAAATAAAACATGCATCACTGAAAAACATCCACTTAAAAAGTCATTGCAAGTAACGAGGCAACGCACCATGTAAGCATAAAGTACAGGCTATTTTCGTCATCTCCGTGACATTCGCAACCAATACAAGACAAGGTTGGCAAATTGTCGTCAATCTTCATGATCCGTAATTTATAACTTTAAATTCCTTTTGTGCAGCAATGAAGCCTTACCTTTTTGTCATGCTTTAATGATTTCCTTGACTTTGTTTTTTCTCTCCCAACCTCCTGAAAGCGCTCATCCGTGCTACGGAATACATTAGCGGAATTAAACGAGATGTTTTAATAATGAACAATAGAAACTCGTCATGTTTAATATTTCTCGCACAGCGTAAATATTCACGAAAACCTAAAACTCAGTTAACGATTTTGAAAAGATTAATCAACGGCCTGGTCCAATGATTAATGGCTTTGTTCATGTTCCGCTTGAAACAAAGGCGTTTTGTTCGACCATAATCGATCATTTGATTTAGAACAATTGATAGTAATATAGAATATATTGAATATAACCTTGTTTTTGTCGCTTCAAAGGCAACAGTAGCACTGGTTTTGTGTACTAAGTCAATTAGTAAGTGTAGGGACACGGTCATGCGACACGCCCGTAAAAGCATTACAAGGCTGGAATCCTTCACAAAAAGCCATGAAGAACCGGTGAATACGGATTAAAATTTATATCCAGCAGCCATAAGCGGAACTCGGAAGTAAACACATCGCTCGCCAAACTTTTTGTTAGAAAACTGAAGCTGGAGCAAAAAGTAGATAAAAGCAAAAGTTTGTTGCGCAAACTATTCTATAGGAGAGCAACTTTTTGCTCCACGCCGATATCTGCTTGCTGCATGCGGAAAAGTGCTGTCTGGGTTCAAGTGATCAATTTTGTTTTGCATTGTACAGTCTAACTAACTAACTTCCGTCCAACTCACGTACCCTAGGTACCTACTCCGTCCCGTTCCCCGTCGCGTCTCTCTCTTCCGTCTAACTTTCGTCCTCTACTGTGTAATGATGAGTCTTGTGGCGCCCACGTAAATTTCGTTATCTATTGTACAGTACTGAAAGCAAGCAGTAGCTTGCTTAGCCAATTACAACGCTAATTATGTTGACCCTTCATTGTTGCCAATCAACATCGGCACTCGAGGAATGCGACACGCCACTGGCCAAGAAGCCCGCAATTAATAAACGAGCTCGTTTATTGTTATCGTCCAAATTAACTAGACCCGTCCAGCGTAACTCTTTTCTAACCAAACACAATACTCTTCAAAGGACGCTAAGAGTATTTTTTCCAAGGCAGCGATGTCTCTTCAGCGGTCATAAGATTATGGTCCTGATTTATCGTAAGCAGTTTTGTAGTCAATCCGTAACACGATTGCATTCGTCGGTATTATGATATGGGTACTAATTATTAGAACAGTATGTATGCTTAAAGCATTTTTACCCGTATGTTATTGTATCTACACGTTTCTGAATATAATTATGCTTGTGTAAATATAGTACTGGCGAAATGGAGTGATAAGATAGTGTGGTTTGTTTAACTAGTCTACGTTTAATTGCATATTTGAATAACAAATTTTACTTTTAGCGACGTTTAAGCAACTTGATAAATTACTTAGGTACAGCTATCATCAAGACCTCATTTCAGAGAAATATATAATAATACTTATGTATTACTAGCTGTTGCCAGCGGTTCCACCCGCTACAACTCGAAAATTATCCCATGGGAAGATAAAATCGGGATAAAAACTCTATGTGTTAATCCAGAAACTATCTGTGTACCAAATTTTATACAAATCCGTTCAGTAGTTTTTGCGTGAAGAAGTAACAAACATTCACACTCACAAACTTTCGGCTCTATAATATTAGTGTGATGATTACTCGCTAATGTTCCGGCCTGGAGTTTAGTAACCACTACGGGATCCACGGGATCGTACTACCGAGATAAATGTTTCTTAAGTGTTAACCCGGGTTAGAAACTTATCTGTGTGCTTATTCTTAGTATTAACTTATATTTTATCCAAATTCGTACATTTGTTTCTGTGTAATCGAGTTGCAAACATACATACATCCATCCTTTTTCGCATAATAAGTGAGAAATTAATCATGTCATTGTAATATCCTAAAAGTTTTGGGATCAACCTCAACTAAGTATCATTTATTTTAATTTTTAACCGACTTCTAAAAAAAGAAGGAGGTTCTCAATTCGGATGTTTATATATATATATCGACGGTAAAAAGGAATTTGTAGCGACATTTTGGTCAAAAATGAGTTATTTATGCCAATCCTACGTAAAATTTTCCGCTCTTTCGAATGCGCTTACTCCCATGGCTCTACGATGACTTTTTTGGCGTTTATGCCCTAGCAAAAAAAAAACATTTTCCTAGTATTCTTTTTCGTAACCGACGAAAATTCAGGTCTTTTTTGCTATAAAGGTGCTTGTACCCCTCCAAAAATGATTTATTTAGGGTTTGTTGTCGGTAATGCTTTTTTACTTCATAAGGGTGTCGAGCTTTCGGTTGTTTATGCCTTTTAAGCTTTTCCCTTAAAAAGTACAAACTTTGTTTATAGCTTACTTCCATTTCGTAATTTAACATAGCTATGGCGCTTGTACCCTATATACAAAATTCATTTTCATATTACTCTGTTGGTTATACCCTATTACCATTCAGTACTTTATGACAGCTATGTCGGTTATGCCCTATTACCTAAATTTATTTTAATATCACACTGTTGGTTATGGTTATACCTTACTTCCGTTTACAATATAAATACAGTTTTGTCGCTAATACCTTATTACTTAAATTAAATTAGATATCATGGTGTCGATTATATAATAAGTCTTAAGTTTCGATGCTTTTTATTATTTTTTTAAATGTTTAAATGTACGTACCTTTTGACGTTGAGTCAGAAGTGTATCATTTCGTCATCGTAAGTGTCATATATAAAAAAAAAAACTCGAAACCCGTCTAATTCGGTCGCTTGATAAGTCATGAGTTTGTACCTACTCATCCGTACACGTGCACTAAGAACGTTGCCGTAATCACGTGGCGACCCATTAGTTCCCCAAGTTTCAATGTTGATTGTCTGCTGTATTTTTTATTTTATTTCTTTAACGTTAAAGTCTTTTAAGCTTATTTAACATCCTAGGCATTTATGGTAATGAAGAATACACAGATTTAACTTGATTCGAAATTCCGTCGGTCCGAGGTTTTCCCTGTTATTTATAAATTAATTTATTTTTCTATTGTCTGCAAATAGTTGAGGGAAAAACGTGGGTATTAAAAAAAAACCTCCAAAAAAGGCTAGGTATCTTTGTTCAGCTTTTCAAACCGATAATTTGTTTGATGTTTTAAAAAATTCATTCGAATCGAAATTTAATACAAATGCACAATTGAAATTGTGTACTAAACATCTTGTATTACGTTTCACAGAGTTTGTTTTTGAAAAAAAAAAAATGTTTGGAAATAAGTCACTTGACTAAATAAAGTTTTACATGACAGTCACTGTTGACAATCTTTGATTACAATGTTGTTCTAAAGTCCAAGTTGAACACGGTACCCAGTTCCGTACATGTGATTCATGTTTTATTTCTTGTTTACGCTCTCTTGTTAATGACTAGTGTTCCACTAATGAGAATGAGTTGTTCCTTATCAAACAGATTGAAGGAACACTGCTAATATAACTTTGTTTCAAAATCTCGCCTCAAATTCTTTGGAGTGTCATTGATGTGCCAGTTTCATTTTCAAGAAATTATAAATAAAGGACTAGCGGACGTCACGCGGTTTCACCCGCGTAGATCCCGTTCCCGTGGGAATACAGGGATAAAAAGTAACCTATGTCACCCGGGGATACTGTAGCTTCCCAACTGTGAAATAATTTTTCAAATCGGTCCAGTAGTTTCGGAGCCTATTCGTTACAAGCAAACAAACAAATCATTCCTCTTAATAATATTAGTGTAGATAAAAAAAAATGAATACTAATTGAAAAACATGTACATGAGGAAAGATGCATAAATTGAAGATGTTTTATTTTAATACTTGACGCAATACAAGCCACACGTTGGCAAAAACTCGAGGATGGGCGGGAAACGTAATACAATAACAAGGTAAATCAGAAAATTATTTCAATCAATTTGCTGAGGAAAATCAAAACTAGCAGATATTAGAAATCAGTACAACGTAATGGTGTTGAATTTAATCATGAAAACATTCTTGTGGTCAACCGCTTGATGAACTCAACCGCTTGTGATCCAGACCAAAACCAATACTGTCTAACTAGAGCCAATCTTGGTAATCGTTATAGTATCTAGGGGAGCAAATCTCGAAGTATAAATAAGACAATCCGTATCTACGGGAGACGTCTAAAATGTTTGTTTTGTCTAACAGTACGGATTGTCAGCTGAATGAATAGATTTGCTGACAACACAGAAAGTCTTATCAAAAATCATATGTAAAATGTGCATACATGCATTGAGGCAACATAAAATTCTGTTATAATGTTACTTGAGGCACGATAATTAAAATATAGAACCCAAGTATTTATGGCTTCTGTTTAGATGAAGGTCTACAGCTTGACTTATTTTCACTTAAAACTGTAACTTGAGCCAATCTCTCTTCACGGCTCAAGTGTTTATTGGAGGCAATCATAACGGATGGCGTCGCATTAGCAATCTCATGGGACGTGTAACGGACCCAACGTATGGAACACAGACTCCATTGTGAGACAAGAGCGACCATAATGTGTCTTCCCACGGATTCATATCGTGGTCGGACTAAAGGCTGCACCTGCAGTAGACGATCGATTTAAACTGTCCGTAGCAGTTGAAACTGTCGTCACCACAATAACCAGAACTGAAAGAGTTCTCATGATATTGTATATAACGATGTAGGTTAGTATCAGATCGACAATACGATACACGTTCAACCTTTCATTGTTTGCTGATTTGTCACCGAGAATCGTCGATTGTTTACAACTTTACCGTTACGTACGTCGCATGTATCTACTGCTACACAATGTTATCCACTGATATTACATTACTGGATGATATTGAAGGTTTCCCTACAGTATGCTTTAATCCTTATTCACCTTGGCTTGTTATAAAAGTCTGAGTAGCTTACCATTAGGTGATGATTAAAAATGCAGTCGACTGATCTGCTTATAGTCCGATGACGCATTTACAACGAAATCTTAAAAGTCGTCAAAGTAATCAAGACAACTGAATGTTCCCAGACAGATTGTTTTATGTCAGAGAGAAAATGATTCCTAGAACGATCGGCGTCGACATCGAAGAGATGTCGGTCATGAAGATTGTAAATCTCTAGTTGGTACTACTCACTGTGATTTTCCACGTACCTCGAAGATTCCCGCAGCCCCGACGGGCGTCGGCCCTTCGGACCCCTTCCATGTTGCTGACATCTCTTTGAGGCGCGCGTGGAACATGAACGTGCCGTCGACGGACGGACGGCGAGCTAGCCCATTACTCACCGTCCACAGGCCCGCGTCTACGGTGGCCGTTAGCCATCACGGGCCCCGACGCCCGGAGCGTCTCCTGCGGCGGCTGGGACGAGAGGTTCTCTTTCTCTCACGTTTTGGCCACCTCCTTCACTAGCATCACTGCTTCGCAGAAGGAGGCGACGGCGATCCAATCCTCTTCGCCCCGGACCATGGCTTGCACCAGGGCCGGACGCGAGAGGTCGCCGCTGCCGATCGCCGCCACGAGAACAGGGCGGGGCTCCGCCCAAGCGGGACACACCACGGTGTGCTCCACCGTGTCCTCCTGCCGATCCTCACAATGGCATCCGGGCGTTTCCTCCCGCCTGATTCGGTGCAGCTACCTCCCGAAGCAACCGTGTCCGGTGAGGACCGGCTTTATACGGAAGGAGAGGGCGCCGTGACGCCTCTCAATCCATTCCTCAAAGAGATTGCTTACCCTCACGTTTGTTATTAATATTAGAAATTGTTGCTAAAAGATGTGCAGATCGCTAATGTAATCAGCAATAACATCCGCAATTCGTTTTTGCTTTACGAATTTATTAACATCGTTACCCACATTTATCAAAATATGAGTGGTTATGTCAACTAATCTGAGCAAATATTAGATGTATAATTTCCTGTTAGTCGTCGTATCTTACGTCGCGTTTTATATTTTGCAAGTTGACTCACTCGGTCTCGTATAAAGTCTGTGTCAGTTACTTTTTATTTCGTCTGCGATTGCTCAGTGTCCGGGGAAATGCTGATGCTATTTTATTATACAAAAGAGAAATAATTTAAAACATGACGTCATATCCTTCGTCCCACTGTAATATACACATCGTATTCCTTTGTCTGGATTTTATATTACATGTGGTAAATACCCTTGTTGGATATGATTTATGGAATGAACTGTACGTTGACCCTGCAAAATGAGGACGCCCCAGAAATAGGTTATTATACACATGATATTTGAACACACCCCCTTTACCTAAGCCGATGCCACCAGTGTAGGTCGTAACACCATTTGTATTGATTTAAATGTAATTATCCTTTCATGATTCCAAAGCTAGAATGCTGTTAACTTTTAATTGTCCATCGTCTTAACTGAAACCAATTACGTCTATTTATATCTGAAAAACAATTCTCTAGACGCTAACAAGACGGCAGATATTTATAGAAACAAGGAACTTACGTCAGTTGATGATAGTCTATTTCGATGACATTTGTTACGGTGAGCGCTACAACAGCCGAGTATTATAGGCCCGTGGGGTGTATAAAAGGGAGTGACACAATGGACGGAAATGATCAATCAGGGGCCCTCACCCACAAGAGGGACACTGGCGTAATGGTCGCCCACACTCCAATGCAACTGTCTCAAGTATGATGATTAAATCTACGTAATCCACGGGTCAAGGGACTCAGACGCTATGTACATAAATTAGTCATCTCGTCTACTGAATGAAGATTAGCAAAACAATGCATACAAAGGTCGAACGAATAAAAGTTTGGCGCCATTAATTTAGTTCCTTAGTATTTCCTTTTCACGGTTTCGGTATCTAATCGTTATTTTATTAAAAATTACAGCACACGTAATAATAACTCTTATTCAGTGAATAGCTCAAATCGTTCGACGAGAATGTTTCATGCAAACGTTGCAACAAATCCCAACGTTCAGTCACAGAGGCGAATTGCAAGAAATTTGCAGACGATTTTCCATGCCACACGGTTAGTCACGGTTGTTTTGGTAACCGACAACCAAAACATTGGCCGGGGAAATCCTTGGAAAAGCGATGAATGAACAATAATGATTATTTTCAGGATGAATACTAATGACTGCAACTGTTTAGTGTCTCGCTGGTTTCAATTGGAGCATGTTCGGATAATTCGGCGGTCGGCCTCGTCCGCTCAGTTCGGAAGTGGCAATTCATAGGTTCAACTCGCCTTGCACGCTACAAGGTCGATACTATCGTAAAAATTAAGCGGTCCACTTTTGAGCGTGGGTTTTATTCGGTTTATTAGCGAAATATAACTTGTTATAACTATTATGGAAGTGGTTAAAAGTAAATCGATCTTCCTACTGCGTGTGATTGATAATAGGATCGCTAACCGCATGAATGTTATACTTAGGACCAGAGTCTAGGCATGTATGTGGTTTCTTATGTGATAGGTTTACACAGAAATGGACCATCGATAGTCAATAAGCTTCCTTTGGTATCCGTTATGTAATGAACTTCCTAAACATATGATAAAGAGTAGATATTGATCTTTTGTTTAAAATACAGGCGTTAAAATAGAAACGAATACTGCGGTAATTGCTAATATTACCAGCATGACGGGAAGTGAGCGGAGCGAAGAAATAAATTTTATCCGTTACTGTTGTGATTTCCAAGAAATATTCCGTACCATTGTTGTGATTAGGTAATGGGCTATCAGGGTTTTATCTACAATCAGTAGCAGCACGTAACAGTGAATTTTCTGTATAACAGTGATTACTTACATCGATCCGGTAAAAGGCAAGCTTTCAGTAGCCAATAAAATAACAATGAGGCCACTAACAAACGAGTAGCCAGTAATACGAGTACATTGCTGCTTGATGTGGGTGTCTGCTAGACGTTCGTCGTGAAACATCGCCCTAATGGATTTATTGTATTGTAACTAGACTGGATTATATGCGGGTTTCTTTTCATTATCCGAATTGCAAAGGTCTGATTAACTAAACTTTACCGACAAGAATCTGTAGCCTATTGTTTTGAGCCTTGGAGGACAATCTGAGTTTAATCTGGACGTGGATCTCATTTATCTTGCTACATAATAGTTTGTACATTGTCTGATGGAATTTGTGAATGGTATGTGGGTCTGCCTCTAGACACTGTTAAGTCTAAATGACCACCGTCCTTTGTGCGGTGAGCGTACTAGTATGATGTCATTTCTTAACCTACCAACTTAACTTTTACCGTCATCGTCGTTTTATTCACGTCATAGATTACATTAGACTCATAGACTATTTCGAATACTTATGATCCAACTACTATTTCTGTGTAAGCGTAATACTTTGCCATAAATCTCTAGATTATTGTTACCTGATTAATAAATCGTTTGGGATATATTTTCAGTTTGATAAACCATAGAAAATTTACATTTGTGATAGATTTATGATTCGACGTCGATTGCCATTATCTAATATTTTTAACGTAATGTTTTTACGATCCTTCTATCAATTGCTTTTACTTGCGTTTAAAACAAAGCTTGTTTCGTCACTATTGAAAAAATAGCACGCCCATTCAAGGTGATATCGGGCGAGATTGCATCAAATTATTTGATTCAGGATTTCCTTCTTTGCTGTCACTAAGTATTAAAACATATCTAATAAAGTTTTCTTATTCAACGTTGTTGAACTAGGTACATATGCGCACGAGTTGGCGTTTGTTATTACAAAATAAAGTGCTACACGGGTAGTAAATCTCAGAATTGTTGCCAAATGAAAGAGAATCACTGTTGAATTATGGGATATCGTTACAGAAACAAAAACTTGTGTAAAAAAGAAACGATTTGATTTAAATAATAACCAAGCAGCTTTCAGAAACGATCTTCGGACCAACTTTGGTGTATTCAGGTAAAAATAAACAGAGGCTAATTTTGCTATAGCTGTCGAACTTAGATTTGGTCGTAGAGTTGTGTCACCCTCACTTAATAATGGTTGCTTCGTCACGGTAAGTGGCTTTTACATTCTATTGTGTTTAGAGGAAGCGGTATAATTGCCCTTGCTATGGAATGGAAGGAAGCAAACGTTTTTGAGTGTTTAGGAAACCACATTGTGTTGAGAGGAAAGCGATGACTCCCCGGAGCGTTGTTGTTGCGGTTACGAGATATTTGTGGGAAAAAGGAAATAATTGTGCAACTGTCTTAAAAGCTACATTTGTGCTACGGCAACATCTATGGCCTACATTAATTAATATGTGTTAGAATTACGACGAAATATGCATTAATCATAACGCGAGTTGGTAGGTATACAGTACAGACGCTAGTACGCCAAGCTACCCAAAACTGTTAAATTTTCGCAATGAACCTAATGCTTAAGCGATTAAGTTGAAAATCTGTCAAATTTCTTCTGTGTATTAACGGTTTTATACAGACCAACGGATTTTGACCGACTGTCCACGACGTTCAAAGTTTACAAAATGACGATGAGTGATAGCTTGAACTAACCTCCTTTCGTGGCAAAGATTGTTTTGATCTTTATAGGTCACCGTGTCACTCACACAATAATTTTTATTAGAAAACAAATAACCAATTTGATGCGTTGAGGGGAACGAATGGCAATCTTCGAATCTACCGTGCAAGAACCAAAAACCATGAAGGTACCTATTTGGCAATAACGTTGTTGCAAAATTCCGTTAATAATATAAATCTTACCATGATATAACTTAAAGCCAACTTAAGTACTCCTAGTGCTCAAACAAGTTAAGGCCCGCTGGGCTTTTCTGCAAGTTCTCAAGAGCCTTTATTCCCATAAAGGCTCTTGAGAACTTGCTCAACATGTAAAGCAATTAAAACTTAGCAGGCTAAATACATGAAATGAGCACCGTTGGGATGGGTAATGCTTTTATGAGATAGAGCTCTTCTGCCACAGAAAATAAATAAAATTTCATTCTGCTATGCCAAAATAAGTGGCATTTTTAGAGCTATTTTGTTTAATAGTCTGCTCTAAGCTGCTCTATAGTGCTGCTCGTGCTGCAGGGGTACCCGTTCTAGGAAACTGAATTGACTTTAAGTCCATAACTAATTGGGCTGCGGGATGTTGTAAGAGATAACGCGGCCTTGACATAAAGGGCTAAAAAGGAACATGGGTGGTTTTTAGTCAATAGAAGTCTGACACCCGAAAAAAGTTCATAACTAATTCAATCCGAGTTAAAATAAAACCATTCATAAATTATAAATTAATGATACAACATAGTAGTATCCACATTATCCACTTTCCTGCTTTAGAGGTGAGCGTTAAAATTGAGGATAACAAAATTTCTTCTTCGCAGACACGAAGCATTTATCATGAAATCATGTTCCAAATGGTGTTATGACTTAAGAATGAATCAGAAATCCGACAGTCCCTATGGCTCTGTTCAATGACCTCGAAGAAACACTTGAACATTCATTGATGTATCAAATATGAATGTAGCAGACCAGACGGCATTAACATTAATGATGTACGAATGGAGATCAATTTGAATTGAGACCAATGTTTTTTTATTGAAAAGCCAAACATTGTTAATGTTGCTTGTAGTTCCGCTGATCAGCAAGTGAAAATTGGTGTGATAGTGCATAAGTTGTTAATGATAAAGCCTTATAAAACTCGTGCCCAGCAGAAAACACTCAATTTGTACGTATATTGTACTTTTTTATTTATTTTTTTCAGGCTCAAAATCCATAAACTTTAAAAACTGCGGTAAAAGAAATCGTTATCGATGGGCACAATTTCTTTTATAGACATTAACCTGCCAATACTACGAACACCTGTTTCTACATACAACACACCAATCACACCATACCTACTTACTTTTGTAATGCGCACGCGCTTGTTTGCTTAATGTTTGTTTTGTCAGTAGAACAGCGTTTGTTTTCAAATATGAAGAGTATATTGGTAAACTGGAAGCTGGAAATATACTCTGGATTAGTCGTTAGGCGAACAACAGCCAGAGTATTAGGTCAAAAGGAAGGACGTAGCTCGATGATAGATACACGGTAGAAATAATCTGATCCGGTGGGGAATGGGCGGAAATTGCATCGGTCACTTTGTATGGGACTAAGGAGAATGTCTTGTTCGTTGTCTTTTTACATTAAACGCTTATTAGGGATAGATGCATTTGCGCTTGAGAGCGTCAACTGCTGTTTTGTTCGGATCTAGTCTAAATGCTTCTGTGATTTTCATTTTGAATGCGATTTTCTTTTGCCTATTAGTTTTCATGGCTTTTCGTACTTACCTTTCATGACTATAATCACATTGAGCTTGAAATCGCCTTTAATCAATTACATTATACGCGATAACGACCCCCCTTTAACAACTAAAAGGGGATTACTAAATGAAAACTGATGTTTATAACACGAGGAATTCCCTCATCATTAATACCGTTCTAAGGGCGATGTCATGATAAATGTGGTTCAACAAACATACGGGTCGATTGTATTCCCGATTCAATTTATTGAAATTTAGATGACAATTGGATCGCCACGCCTACGGTCCTTTCTGACCTTGTTAACATTCAAGGCCTATTTACTTTGTTAAATATTTGATTAAATTTTTTCCCACAATACAGCTGTTGACTGGAATCTCTGAGGGATCAATTTGTGATGACTTTATTTAGAAATTGGTGAATAGTTGTACATTTTTGTGAATCTCCGAATCACTGACACATTCACAACCATAGTAACATTTCAAGTTTACTTATTATCTCAATTTCACAATTAATGGAATAAGTAAATAAAACCTTTTACTCAATTTGGTTAAACTTTCTAATAGAAACAATGATACCAGAAGGCCTTGAGAACATTAACAGAGAAAGTCCTCATTAAAATACGCCTACTGCTTTTAATTTATATGCTCGTCAACATAAACACATTTGCTGTTGCCTCCACAGACTTTACTTACATAAGGGATTACAGCAGTTTATTATTTCGTACATTCTTCTGGTTTTCAAAGCAAGAACAGTCAAGCGCTACGAACACTCAGTGCACTAGCACTCAGCGAGGCCACACTTTGTACTCAAATCAAGTTACAAATGCACTGTTTTAGTCTGTTATCATTCACCAATATTCATTTTATCAACTTCGTGTACTACTAAACAGTTATTTTTTACTTATCGTACACGTGTTCGGTTGTATTGCATGCGTTAATGCGTTTTGGTACCACAATGGAATTCCTTCCTCGGTTTACACACCGAACGCTTGATTTATTTCATACAATACTGTGGTTATTTAACCAAATGGGAACATGTGTCCATCCGGGACCAGTTAGTAATAGACACTTCAATTACTAACTGGTTTACTTTAAATAGTAAGTTCAAAGTACAATTTCTTATCATTGCTTAAGTCTCTCCTAGTAAATCATTTCTGTGACGAATGTAAATCATTTGCTTGTCGTTGGGAGTTACACGAGCTCGAGCTCTTTGAATCGTCGTCATGGCCATTCATACTACATGTCAAATATTTGTATGGCCTACAGATAGTAATTGTTCCGGGTCTGGGTATTTGTGTATGTGAGTTCAAATGTTTGTGAACGCACCCACGATACAGGAGAAATTCCTAGTGTGGGACAATGATTTATATTTATGTGTATTTTTTTTGTGGGACAACCCGCCTCACTATTCCCAAACTACTGTAACTCCTGTAAGCCATGTATCAACAGTGGCGACCACAAGAAAAGCGCCGAGACAATAAAGCTCGACGAAGTCCCAGAGAAATGATTTAACTGTCTTGGATCCCGCAACGAAATTAATCAGAAAAGAATAGCGGAGGAGTAGGAAAACCAAAAATTTCCACTTCCCTCCATATCAGCAGGAGACAGAACAGAACAAGGTCAATAGGCACACAGGGACCTAAAAAAAAACGAAAAAAAAAAAAATTGTCGGCGTAAACGTTAGTAATCTCAATTTGACTTTACAATTCGCGTTTATTTATTTAGCTACAATATTTTTACATCTGTCGTTATCCAAATAACTCTGTATGAAATCGAAACGAGTGGCAGATGGTTTGCAAACTCCCGCCAATCCCGGTCCGTTAAATTCGACAGATGCAGGTACACGACCCGCAGATGCAGCCCTGCAAACATTTGCGCTTGCGGGACGAAGGCCGGAACCTTTTTTTCGCATCTTGTATTCCTAAAACCAATTTTTGCGCTTTATATTCGCCTGGCAACATCTGCGAATGTTGCTGTTTTTGCCTTCATTATCTACTCCAGCGTTGACGTCACTATTATGTTTCTCTACATTTCAGCATAAAATATGCAAATCGACCTTCAGACCTAAAACAAATTGTATATTTCAATATTACTTCAAATTACTACCTACTGCGCAAACAAACCTAATTACCTTAATTACTTCTCACCATAGCTTCTCACGTATTTATAGTTCAGTTGTGTTTTAATTATATTTGTGTTTAGTTAGCCGCCTGTAAACTAATTTGACGCTTCTTGAAATATCAGGAGAATGTTGGTAACATTCTCCTGAGAGGCTTGTTACAAAAGAAATCAAAGATCGGGTGAAAGAAAGCAACAATCTATTCTGAGGAGTTATCAAATGCTTTGAAACCATCAATCGAACATTAGCTAAATGTTTATCATTATAATAGCACACGATAATGTGCATATGTTTCTATGAATAGTCTGCAAATAATGCTGTTTCTCCAAAATTATACTCTCTAAATAGGTTTGAAAAGATGAAAGATCTGACAAACTTTGACTATATAAAAATCGCAAGTACTCAGCTGTGATCTGAAAACATATTACTCCATCAATTTATCAATCTGTTTGTAAAGCATGATGCTTCGACCAGTATCCCCCCAGGACTGTCCCTACTCCGTTATAACGGTCGACTGTCTACGCGGGAGCCTGTTGGCTTGTTGAGATTTGTGTCACGAAATGATGAAACTTTTCACTAATTCTCCTTTTGATGCCAGTATCATTTGATTTTGAACGTCGCCATGTCGTTGGAGATTATTTACTCTGCAGTCAAGCTTGTTTATTTTGTTTCATTATGTGTACGGTGTGTGAGATGATATGACTGATACATATTTATGTAGAAAAGGGTTGACTCATGAAATGAATAGTATGAGAAATTGCGAGATGATGATGATGAGATGAGTGTCTATGAATTTATTGCTCACTGTTCTAGAGATCTACGCTTTGGAATGGGATGTGATTTAACTACAGTATTTTCAGAAGTTATTAATGTTATTATGACTTGTGACTGTGACTAAAGCTTCGTTTTTTTTTTTGCTGTTTTTTTGACATTCAAATGTACTTGTAATGGTCTAATTGAAAGAAATGCTTTCGGCCCTATTACAAAAGTGGTTAACCTGGGTTTAACTTAGACTTGCGTTTATCTAGCATGCTGTCTCACTTCGATAATATTCAAATGAAAGCGACGGCATGCTAGATAAACCGAGTCCGTAAGCCCGTTTGAGTTTGAGTTTTGATGATGATGATAATGTTTCAACATAAGTTAAGTTTCTTTACAACAAACTACTAGAAAATTCAATAAAATCGCGTAAAACCAGTGTCAAAGAATCCTTACAAGTGATTCAAGTGTATTATACGTTGGTTGGTTGGAGACGTCTATTGGATTACTTACCTTCATACCAAGTTAATTGTGTAGCACGTGGTAGGAAACATTCGACGGTAGTCGTTGGGTTGAGCTATTAATTGATTTGACACGTGGTTTTGCAGCGTGACCAAATGCCAACCCCTTATGAGTTAATAACGAAGATATCCACAAACATAATGACTTTACCTCCTTGTTTTGAAAGACGCAGAGGTTTACAATTAAAACTGAGTAACAAACAACATTCGTCGCTTCTGAAACGTGACTGTTTTGGCAGAGGTTTTTATAGCGTTTTGCGGTGTAGACTTGTGTTGAGATGTCTGCTAACGTTTGTTGGTTATTTAATTTTGTCTGATTCTTACAGCACCATCAAACCAAATAAACTCCCAATAAGCCATATTTCTGGTAATTTATGCTACGATTTAAACAAAATATGTTTGTTTATGAGACTCGTGTTAGCTCTGTCAACATATTTATAAATTGGAATTCCCAACAAATCCATTAGATCAGAATCATTTTTGTAATAGCACAAAGCAGGAAGACTTCGCTGATTGAATTTTGTTAGAACAGATATTATTAATGCAGAAATTATCTAACACTCTTAACTTTACTAGAAGTTAGTAGATAAAAAATTCGCAACACAGCGTTTGCAGTATCTTGCATAACGTCAATATTACGGTCCAGGTACCATTGAGAATACATTCGGTTGCCTAATCATATTCTGTATTAGTTTACGACTTTTCGTTTGTATATGGCATGCTTACAACAGTGACAGCATTATGTAATCGGAGCATGCATCTAATTAAGCTGAAGAAGTATGGTTTGATCTAGTTCTAGAATATGAAATGTGCGAAATTTTCCAATGATCCCCTTTTATTGACGCGCTAAATTGGAAACAGTTTCTCTGCGAACTATTTTCCAATAGAACCGGGCTTCGAATCCATTATTTTCTTCTACTTTACATTTTATTCCTTAAACAGACTTTGAATCTGACTTTATTCAATCTTGAATGGTGGTGCAAACTCCACGCTGACGTAATATTTAGGTCATCCATGGCTAAGGAAATAATTGTATAGTTCTAAATTCATTAAACTAGCATGTGTCATGTCAACTTGATTAGATAATACATATTAATATTACCTTACTCTGACCTTATTTTTCTGGCGTCGGTCGTAATTGATTAATCTGTTTGCACATGTGTTAGTCTGGAACAAGACATGTTTGTGAATCTGTGAGAGCTATTAGCGTGGCTTAGAGACGAGAATGCCAAGATTAGTGGGCCGTATCCGTATGTAATGGGAGGTATCCTCTGGGAGGTTTAAGCGACCAGGGGATTTAATCGAGAGGACAAACAGTAGTAGATGTTTGCTAATACCATTGTACTGTCTGTAGTAATAATCTGTCTGCAAAGCGGGATTTGTATGGCAATGCTCTCTCATGATTGTGTTCGTATTCAAACAACTGGTTTTTGATAAAGCAAAACAGATCCTCATGTAATAGTGAAAGGTTTTTGCAACTTATTCTGCTTCATGTCTTTGTCACTCGCTTATTAAAAGCATTTTTGCTTTTCGTTAACTTTTAAAGAAACATCTTCTTTCGGGAGTTTCATTACAATACTTCATGAAATGTAGTCGTCAAAATAATCGTAACTACTGTATCTCCATACAGTAGTTACGGTTGATTCGCTGTTCCTTACAAATATTATAGTTATGATTTAGAAACAAGATACCAGACTCATTCCACATAATGTAAATACACGTCCTACTTGGAAATTTTACAGACGCACCAACAACAGGCAGTTGTTTGACTCGAGCAATGTACGAGTATGTATAAAATAACACAGATTTTACTAGAAACCAGTTGTAGGTATACGAAAAGTTCTGTGGTAATGTAATATTTCAACTAGAGTAATTATTTTCGTAATAGATAGTAATAAATAATGCAGTTTATGAAGTAACGTTTAATACGGCATGAGTACTGTTGTTATAAAATTCTTCATTTTATTCAACATACAGAACAATAGTTTTGTTACTTACATCAATAGGTGAAATCTTGAACATCAAAACTTCAAAACATGTTAGAAGTCCCAAAGATAACTTGTCTATGAATTTCAATATTTGAGTAAAAGCAATAACTTCAAATAAACTAAATAAACTTCAAATGTATAATTTCGACATATTCTACAGCGCAGTTGGCTTTACTAAAACTAACTGTACGCTGTATTAATATCATTTGAAATCATCTTTACAAAGACATGTTTTAAAGGACAATTTCTACTTTTAAACAATGATTATTCCTTTAAGGTGGAAGCTCACATCTGGCCCGCGAAATTCTAATTTTCTTACGTTTTTGGCAATTTGCAGGCCAGTACTTGGTTGTATGTTTATGAAAATTTGATTTGCGACTGTAAGACGTATGAAGTTACCGAATTATAACCATCAAAATTACTAACTACTAAAGAACGACGACTAAATTACTAAAGAATGACTTTTACATGCAAAAATCAATCTTGACATGAAAATGAACTTGGAGGGTTGTATTGATAATTTTGATGGTTATAATTCGGTAACTTCATACGTCTTACAGTCGCAAATCAAATTTTCATAAACATACAACCAAGCACTGGCCTGCAAATTGCCAAAAACGTAAGAAAATTAGAATTTCGCGGGCCAGATGTGAGCTTCCACCTTAAGATATTCTTTCTCTGTTTCGAGCTAAGTGTCTTGGTACATAAGTTTTTCTATTTTATGTCGGGCTGCTGTTTCGTTAGAAGAGTCTTTGTGTGTCTAAAAACATGTGGCAGACAGTGCTAATACAAGGTCGAAGGAGGCGTTCACTTTCGCTACTACGATTTACTAAGAGCGCACCCGCACGATTTTCATGTTCCGCCGTAGACAGTCGACACTTGGCGATCATTGCTTATAAAAGCAATTATACTCTAACGGCTCTAACAACAGACTGTTGCCACGATCTTTATTTTCTTGTGTTTTATTTTCGCTCAAATTGCAGTATTTCTACAAAGCTTTCTCCATCTTCCAAACTTAATGATGATCCGAAGTGTTTATTAGAGATCATCAACGCTGTACAAGAGTATGCTTATATAGACTTGCATTAAACCGACGAAGTTTCGTTTCGAAATGGATTTTGAAGCGGAACAGGTGCTTGCGTCGATAGATTAAATGCTCACAATGATCGATTGTGTACGAAATCATTTTGCAGAAGCCGATACGAATGGCTTCCACCAATATTCATATAATAACAACGCGGTATGGTGCTGAGTCAAATCAATCCGCCATTGTTTGACGTTGACGTCAATACGCGTCGTGAAATGTGTCCATAACGTGCAAGTACACCAGTACCGAGGCCTTCAAGTTTCTCGCTAGCCAGAGCTCGGTAACAATCACCTGTTACTTGCTTAGATCGCGTGTCCAAAAACTATGACGAGATCATCTAAGTAAGCCATTAAAAGCTTTTCTCTAATACACCAGAATGATCTGGCGGCACTTTTACTATTTGCTTTTACAACTTGCGAAAGCTCATCACAGTCATCATCATCAAGGAACGTGTTATTTCTTTAGGAATGCTGCTATAGAATTAAATGCTAACTGGCGTCACTGGGAGCTGTAAATAGTCCTAATTGAAATCAATATAGGAAGAGTCGCCATAAGTGGTGTGTCAATTCATTTAGTATTTTTCATTGATGTTGTCAGAGGTCTTACAGCCAATAATTGTTTTGTTGTGTCCAATGGTCTTGTTTTTGCTTTGTCACATACGCAGATTGGTTTTATTGTTTTGGCTTGATTTTCAATGCGTGGTTTATAGTTGTTACAAATCGTATTGAATTTGCTGGGTCGTTTCTTACCTGCCGGGCACGCGAGGTCGGAGAGCGGGTATTTGTATAGACCATCGGTCGTAGTTGGTTGACCTACTTGGGGTGATAACGTAAACAAGTTGTCGCATAACACCGGAAAAGGTTTTAAGTCAAGATGTGAACGGCAAGCAAAACCCCGCACTTTATTTTGAAATATTTGTCCGTTAGCTGTTTTCTATATTTTCACTTTATTGATTTCAATGATATTGCTTGTAGTGTAATGTTTTTAGCTGAAGGTGAAATGATCATCATTAACTGACCAAAGTCCACTCCGGATAACTATGCGTTTCCGTAAAGGAAATTAACTTTTTTCGAAATATGTTGACCTGCGATTCGGGTTGAAGGATTTTTGTTCAAGTCTGATTGCATTTAATCAAGCAGTTTTTCCTGATATTCACCGTAGCTTATAAAGCTAAAGATACGATTCTTCTCCACGTGCACTTTTGAGCGCTGTGATGTGCCCGAATATTTTTGTAACCATCTCACTTGTTTTTGTGAGAAATCTTTACCTTGTTTGAGTGCGTCTGAAATTCTGTAGTAGATTTTGCCCAGTTCGATGCATCGTCGCATACTGTTCCGCCTTTGTTGGATATGCTCGAACCTAGGTGTTAAAAAATGTTGTGTCTATCGATGTTTGCTGTTTAATTAAAAATATCTATTTCACCATTGACGCTAGCCAAGCTGTACCGACTCATGTGGACGATAATTGATCGTAAATATTTAATGTTATGATCGTTACTATAAATATAGCATTATGTTTATGTAGAAATCATAGTAAACAGTGGACCTACAGCGTTGGTTAGTACATGCACTTCAGAAAAGATTCTCATATGACATTACACGTTTTTCATACTTTATGCTTCTTCTAATGATAGTATGTACATATAAATAACTTTATCGTTTCCTATATGTAAGTATCTTGATTGACATATATTTTTAATGGAGGTTTCCGTACTCCTCATTTTAGTGCCCCGTACGTCACTCAAATAGGTTTGAATGAATGGCTCCTCTCTTTCGATGCCTCAACACTGTTGAACAGCACATCTGTTGGCAGGACGCACCACATGTACGATTCCCGATAACGTTCCAAAAATAAACCAACGATAATTCGTTCACCACTCACGCTCTGCATGGAATGTTCACTCATTGAGTGACCACTATACACACTTCCACTTCCTCTACTTTCTTGTGTGAATACGCGGCCGCATTAAGAACGCCATCGCCACTTAAGCCTGTACTGCGTTTTATGTATCTTCCGAGAATGATAGCTAAGTCGGATGGAGTCAGTGATAAACTTTTCGGGGTCATCGGCCGCTTTCTCCTGCTTAGTGAGTTGGTATGCGTTCTTGAATCTTGGTTATGTAACTGTGTCTGCTAGTTGTTGCAAAAAGAGAACAAATATGTACACAATACAAGAAGACATCCTTGAAGTCCTAGATAAAAAAAATACGATTGTAACTGTAACCGTCTCATTGAAATTCCTTGCAACATTAGCAATACGCCGCGCAGTCTCGTAAGGAACTGGCTTTGGTAATCGTCCTTTGAATATAAAATATGAGGCTCTAATGTCATCCTTTATAATGCGGCGTGAAATTGCCTGCCTTACGGAATATAAAGTCATTGACCACTAAAATTACAAAACTTACCTTTAATGCTGTAAGTCCAGTAAAAATAATAGTTGGAAAAATTGTAACACCCGGTTTCTCAATAAAGTAACGTTAAGTTTGCTCAAGTGTATTGTTAGGACTGTGTAAAAAATTAAACAGAAATTGGTTCCACGCGTCCGAGAAAACGTAAACTCTACATCGTGCATCGTAAATTCGGTCGACGAAATCTTTGGCCTGCAAAGATCTTTGTTTATACTGTTTCGAAGTTGTTTAGTTGCGTTTCGGCTGCGTAATCGAGGTGATCCTTATTCGAATGGTATGCGGAGCGGCGCGTCTATTTGTTGCGTAAAACAGTTTGCCATACGGCGTCCGCGGGGTAAGACGTGCGTGCTGCGTTCGTACAATGTTCAGTGTTTAATTACGCGCTATGATATATCGCAAGGCTGCTCGCATTGTTTTAATGCTACGCCAGTGTTTGAGCTCAGCTACTATGTTTATGTGAGGAGGCTAATTGAATAATCGTGATCTGTGTTTTAAATTAGTGTTGAGTTTCTGTGCGTTATAGTGTAAATTGAGCAAATGGTTAGAAAGATTATTGTTGTCGGCATTCAGCATTACGAGGACCCGTTTTATAAGTACGTAACTAAAATTTTGTCCAGCGTTTACTGACTTGTGATGGCCTCGAGGAACTAGTCATTCTAATATATTTTCCTTACACCTTTTTTCTTTGTTGTAGGCATGTGACGGGTGCCAGTGGGCCGCCTGCAGGATGCGGCCACCAAAGGAACAGATCCCTGGACTCTGTGCTCCAGCGGATACCAGAGGACATGACACCTACTTCGCCGGAGGGGGCACCACTTCGAATCCCTATCGAAGTGCCCGCTCCGCGATTAGCGCTTCCACCGGAGGTGCCTACGGGCTCCGACGACTCCGGCATCCACACACCTCCCGACGGCAACGACGAGGAGCGACCACAACCCCCAGCCGCTGCGAGGTCCAGAGAAAGCCTCGACTCCGGCAACCCAGAAGACACAGACAAACCGCCTGAGCCCCCCGATACGTTAATTGACTCAGCAGTGAAATCCGATGTTTGTGCCGCTGAAACATCTAAAAACAAAGACTTTCTGCTCCGGTTGTTCGAAAGTAAACTATTCGACATGAGCATGGCGATCTCATATCTATTCAACTCTAAAGAGCCGGGCGTGCAGACCTATCTGGCGAACAAACTATTCTCATTCCCATACGAAGACGTGGATTTTTACCTGCCACAAATAGCGACTATGTATATAGAAATGAGCGATGTGGCAGACGTGTTGAAACCTTACTTGGTGTGCAGGTGTAAACAAAGTGCTGAGTTTTCACTTAGGCTCGCGTGGTTATTGACTGCTTTCGGGGGTGACGTTAAGAGGTCGAGAGCGACTAAATTAAGGGACTCTATACTGGCTGAGGAGATCAGGCCGGCGGCAAGGAGAGGGCATCATAGATCGCAGTCTGACGCGTCTGCGTTAAGGCTAGCGACTCCCTCGGGGAGGCACCTTGGAGACTTGGCGTCTGGTCGGGCGTTTGACAATGGATGCCTTTGTGGAGAGCAGTGTTCGTGTGGAGCACCGAGATTAGCACCGCAAATACAGGTAACACAATATTTACATTAAAAATATTCCGTAATGAATCTCTTTGATAATAATTAGCAGTCATGCATAGCTCAGTGTATAATTTACAATGCTTTTATGTGACTTAATCATTGATTATGATGACGACACATGTAGCTGCTGATAACGAATGAAGTACCTACCTAGTATACCTTGTCGGTAATGCCAAGCAATACTTTTTCGTTTCACGTAGTCAGTTATTTGACTAAACTCCGGTCTGTTGTAATAGTCGGCTGGCATAGCCAGTAAAAACCTTAATTGATGTTAGGACTGTTTTTAGTTTTACAAAATGATCTTTGAAACCACTTCCATGTAGATCATCAATTAGTATTGTGTTGTTTTTTAACAGTTTAGGCGGTTTCCAAAATAATCAAATATCTAACACTTTCCCATATTTAACTCGTGATATCACGGTTATTCATAAGCAGAGAGCAGTTTAGCCACGATACCAAGTAATTCCTCGAGTGTGTAGTGTTGAAATGTTTTGCAAAATCGTTAGTAGGCACTGGGTATTCACGTTCACATTCTGTAACACGCGTGTATCCGTGTCGTGAGCCAGTCGCCAGCCTACGTAGAACCTTGGCTAAAGAGGCACTATAATCATTAATTTAATAGTATGGAGAGAGATATGGGTGGGATAGTATGTATAGTGTGTAGTTCTCATTTTAATATCTAGTAGCAAAACTTGAGGCTCTCGCTTGAACGTTTAAAACAGGAACGTGATTTAGTCTTATAGGCCCCATGGTTGGAGACCACGATGAACTATGGAAGCCTTCCAGGCATCCTAGTCAAATATAGTTAAAGATCTTGAAGACTCAGTCTAACAGACCACTGACAGGACCACAAAAAATGCCACAGGAAAAAAATTGTTTACTTAAAAAACTCAATCATTAATGCGTTTATTACGCCAATGCCTCATCGATTGACAAAAATACATCCAGACGGCCAAACTTTCGCATTTAATATTAATGTTTTTCGGTGTAATTATAAAATATGTTTAGCTCCGAGCTATGGAGGTCAGAAAAATAAAGCATGTATTATTTTAATATTAACAGTTGTCCTCGTACTAGATTCAATTAAATAGGACTTACAGAATTTAATACTACTACCCTGAAACAATTTCATTGACCTTCGATCAACGAGCAATCGAAGAAAAACGTTAATAAATCTCAAGTAGGTATAACTTATTTCTAGAACTCATCATAAATTCATGATCAGAGATAATTTTATTGGCATCTATTGAAAAAATCTTATCGTATTCTTTATTCTACTACTTATATCTAGTCTTTCATTTATAATCCTAGGATAAGGCCACAAGTTATTATTGCTTGGTTCAGCTGTTTTGCAAAGCTCAGCAAGGTCTTTCAGTAACCTTCACTTTATGATCAAACGAGAAAAAGTAGTGTGGGTATTGATCTTGAAATGTAACTGACATTTAACTTACGTAGGTACCTATACTTTACGGACTAAAGTATAGGTAATTATTATATTTATTGCTCACATAAGCACTTTGATTACACGATCATAATCAAAAACACGTAAACCAGAAAATAATGTTTCGGCCAGATTCACTTGTTTTTTTTTTAATTATGAATTAAAAATTTCGATGTTTTCAGAATAATGCACTGAATAGTTTGTACCTACCTACATCGCGTCGGTTACTTTTTTCTGCAAAAAATAAAAACCTTAGGAAGCAGTTTTTTAATTCGTTTAAATATCCAACTAAAAAGTGTGTGTCAAATAGACTTAGGCAACAGTCTAGAAATGTAATCGATTACTTTCAGTGTTTGTCTTGTCTAATTATGGAACAAGCACTGGTTTTATATATCAAGCAAAGGTGCTTCAAAACAATGCAACGAATAAAATTCACGTTTTATTTTCCTGTTTGACCATACAAACTTATCTTCGACGTTTTCATACTTTGAAATCCAAAAACGTAAACAAACATTATTTACACTTCACATGACTGAAAATTCCGCCTATCAGATTTTCATTCATTGTTTATTCAGCCGTTGTTTCCCTTTTTTAGAGTGAAGGCCTTCATATTATTTTCTATTATGTTTGAAATGATAATATTTATTTAGTTCGGTAATAATAAATTAATAATGTAGGTAAAGTTAAAACTGTTCTTTTTTTTGTGTCTTTATTAAAACTAAACGGTACCTTACAGCAGACCCATTGTTGCTATTATTGTATTTTAATAGGTTTTAGAACTCCTTTATGCACCAGGCCATAAGGGTGTTTTTTGGATGTGTAGTAGGTAGGTACATAAAATATGACATGTGTATTTTATTATGCACGATTTTAGATCAGTTTCTATCTCTCCTCCAGTGCAGCTGTGAGAAAGTAGATAATGTTTCATTATGCTGTTAAATTATCTAGGTTTACTCTAACGTATAGTAGTTAAAGTAATTCTGCATTGGTCCTGAGATCATTTAATACCGAGCTTATAAAATGAAAACCTAAATACAAACGACCTTGGTACTAAAATGACCGCTCACCAAATAATTTTATAGCTACGTTCTCATGCGATATAACTAACGCTTTTACATCTCCAGTACTAGTAGCATTTCTAATCACCTCTGTGTATAGCGCTAGCGGTCATCAATGCAGCCACATTTGGTGATTATTGACTATTAACATTGTCTACTTCCATAATTGTCAACGTTGCTTTGCCATTTGCATTCTCTATTAATATGGCTACTTCGGCTAAGAATGTCTTGCCCAAAATGCTCTCCGGTTTCGGTTATCGAACACTAGTTCCCAAAGAGGCCAATACCCGGAAGGGCCAGTTCCCAGAAAGTTAACGCTGCGTGGTGGTTCAAAGATTAGATGTTCAAATTTAGGATCAGTAATGGCTTTGGTTGGAGAATAGACCATAAAAATTGGTATAAGGGTCGTTTTGTATCTCAATAAACCAGTAGAAGATATTAGAGACGGTGCTTATAGCGCTGAATTTTCGGAGTCCCACAAGGGTGACCATTGTGACCTATTCCGTTACAGTTGCCCTTAGACCATAATTTGCACTATGAGATTCGCAGGCAGATGCATATAATTATTTCTGTAGCCAATCATTCCAGTAGTGTTACTTTTAATATAAAAAGGATTATAAAGGTATTTCTGCAATTAGTCAAAGCCGCAATGTTGTTCAAACTTTCATAGCCACTAATGAGCATGACACTGCTGTTACGTATTCGAAGTTAGACTTGTACCTCCTCTGTTTATAAATAAAGTATTTATTTAATGTATTATTTTTTTTTATATTCAACCGTAATGGCATGCAAGTAGTCAACGGTAGCTTTATACTGATAACAATAGGATAGAAAGTTGCGTTAGCGTTCTATTCAGTGTTGATTATTGTGCTTTGCTGTTGATAAAATCATTATTAGATAACAAATGCATGCCGCTATCGATTTCCGATAGGATACTGAGGACATGTTATTGCTCACTTGGTGTATTAGTGCTATCACTGATAAAAGAAAAACAATATGATATTTCGGGTATACTGAGCTCATTCACTTTTCGCTAAGCTTCATTCATAAGTTAAAGTAAAAATAGCAATGAGGAAGTACTTTCTATTTAGGTAATTATTACGAGGTATTGACCGTCACATAGATCCGAACTTACATTCTCTATAGAAATGACGATATGAGATTTCGTAAAGTGAGTTACTTACTCAGTTACATAACATTAGCAATGCAGAGGTATTTCGTGAAATTCCATTTAACACTTTATAAAATTGTGTTTGAATAATTATGTAAAAGTTCTTACAAGTTACAATCGTACAATACAGGATGTAAATCAACCCTTCACACATACGTCAACCAAGCATTCTGTACATCAAACTAAGTACCCCAACGCAAATTTTTTTGTTGGGAAACGACTTTTTTTTAGGTATCAAAAATGTCATTTTACGGTAAAACTCAATGTAGCACCCTTACAACATTGTGCTAGTGAATGCTTCGAACCGTAAAAGGGTCAAGGAGGTAATTTAAGTAAAGTTGTAACCTGAAAAACTAGTATTTACAAAAACAGCTGTGCAGAATTTGGAACTTTAACCCTAAATATCTCCGTAACTAGGGGGTTCCCAGGTATGGTCTAGAACAATAAAATGATCGCAGTGGTGGGGAGAACAAGTACCCTTCGTTTGCGTTTAGGGTACTTTTACACCCTTTATAGTGGTGTTTAGCATTTCTTAACGTTGGTACATACATGATTATATCCCCTCCGAAAACATAATTTGTTTACACGTTCGGAATCTAAATTACGAAACCAGGATAGCTGTAACATTCCATGCTTTTATAATTAATGCGTTGGAAGCATTCATCAACCGTGACTGCCTCACCATAGGAACGGGAGCCGGTTAGTTGTGCCTTATTGGTATCCGGTGGTGGAGTGTATGAGGCCAGTATGAAAGTATTCACATGTTTCCCCAAAAATTCCTCTATGGGTACCTAGTACCTACCTGAGTAGCCCTGGACGTATAAAGAGGCACTAAGTAGGAACAATATAGGTACTAGTATAAACAGACTCATAATTCAAAAACAGATTCGTAATTAGCCTATAATGTTTCCACTGCTAGTACACAGGCCTTCTCTCTATAGAGGGCTATAATTGACCACGTTAGCCCAGCGCGGGTTAGTACCTACATGTCACATGTCTTGCAATTCTTGGTTCTAGGACAGTTCGATTTCCTCATGATGTTTTCTTTCACTGGTTTTAGAGCAGTGGTGATAAAATAAATTACACAAAGAATAGAGCTTGCCCGGGTTAAAAGTTTAGAACCCACGACTTACTGCTCGTAAGTCGAGGCCGCCAACCCCACCGTTCGTCAAACCACCATACTGCCTATAAACCCGCGAAACCTAACGTCACATTATTGTTCCGGCCTTAGCACTCATGTTTTCTTTCAAAGCTATGTACTTTCTACACCGCAGTTTCTAATAAAGTTTCTACGATGTATTACGTTTCTACTCTCGAGTGAAAGAGCAAACTTTTCAAAGTTGTATGCCCCACTTTATAACGGTCCTGGGTATCCCGTAGCGCAAGAGATAAATTACGAGTAAACAAGGTAAAGCGCTCAACCCACGTCATAGTTTCTGTTAGACAGATTAATACCCCCGCTTTTAGTACACGTGTACTCGAATACAGCTGTTAGTATCCAGGTTGACCCAGTTAAAAAGTCAGGGCCAGTCTGCAACAATACAAGCAATACAATCAAACGTAACTGGTTACAGCCTAGGGCGAGAAAGGTCGTGGAAACCCTGCCTTATCTAATAAAATTAACTTGCTTGTTCAACTATATTTAGATTTAATTGACTGTACAGGGAAAAATACTCAATAAAGGATGTTCTCTGTTATATTTTTCGCAGAACTTTTCCTCGTTCGGATTGCGTACTAATATACTATCTGCACTGGTTTATTTTTATGTCTGCTGTGGTGTCTAATGCCTAATGTTTATAATTATGGAATTGTTTTATTCGACTCAACACTAAGACTGTTCAAGTTGTGAAAGCTTGTAGGAAAGTGTTCAGATCAACACTGCGTAATTAGTGTTTAACGCGTGCAAGTCAATATCCTGTATTCTCTGGTCTGCCAATTGAAGTGAAGGCTCAATCAATGTTGCGGCTAGTGTGAGACTTGATGGGCTTCCTGTAGCCATCAACTTTACTTTCACGTTGAGAAACTGTAGATCTCACCTTGTGTATGAAGTGATCTGTCTAGCATAAGCACTATCGATCTTTACCGGTCTGTTGAATGAAGCATTCGTAAATTACCATCGCAAGTTCTCGTGCACAAGTTTTTTGCAGACGAAACACTTTGGAAGAGTTATGTTGTCTAGCCGAAACTGTCTAGCAACCTCGAACTGTAGACAACCTCCTATCCAACATAATAGTACTAGTGCACATTGGTTGCTAATGAACTAGATGAAATTCAGGTCCAATATCACGTTTTTTCTTCATTCAGCTGTCCGTCACGATATCGTTAACCCCTTTTCTTTTAAATTATTCTTCATAGAATCAATCCAGCTCTTCTTGGGCCTTCATCTCTCTCTTCACACATCAACATTCCTATTCATCAATATTTTAGTCAAGAGCGTTGTATCCCGTTAATAAATTATGGGTTCTCAACAGCTACTAACTGTTGAGAAACCCTAATCAGTTCGTAACACGTGAAGGCAACAGCCGTAGTTTACCTCCCTTATACCTGTGTGACCTGCGTCAATACTAAAACACAATCGTCAGTGATATGCTCCACACGTTACGTTGACACGTGCCTGTGCGCCGCTGATTCACATTGCGTTTGCTTAGAGGTCTATTGCAAGGAGAAAAACATGTAAATGTACATTATATATTGCAGTAACTACCTAATAAATCTTGAGTGTTAAGTTTTGTGTTGCTACACTGTTTTTATGGACGTTATTAAGAACAAATGTGTGGTGGGCGTGGGTAAATTGAAGATATAATACATCTTTGGTTTTTATAGGAGCATAAGTGTCTTTATTTGCTAATTAAAACTTCTTACTTATTACAAATGCCTTTGACAAGAATTTTCTGCAAGAACTTCTAATTTCTTCTGTATACATTTCTTAAAATAGCAGTCTTGTTTGAAATCAGTCAGTATTTGCTACTGACTTCCGCTATACAATAGAACGGCCTCCTACCGCGGACTTCTCTATTACGTAAAATAAACATTACCATTCCACATTTCAGTTTCTGACGTCATTGACGAGCATCGGCCGTCGTCTGGCCGGGGTCGCGGACAAGGAGCGTCGTAATGGCCGTCTCAGGGCCGAACTTGCCGCGCTAGACCTCAACCTACCCGCGAGGGTGTGGTTACCTTTACACCAGAGACCTCACTATGTGCTGAGGATACCGCCCCATGCTGCCGCTGTTCTCAATAGCAAGGATAAGGTGAGAGTTTTGAACTTTATTTGTATATTTAAAGCGGTGAAGTGTAACCTATTGAGGAAGCCGGCAATTGGGAAAACATCTTGAGACATTTAATATCGAACAACCCGTTCTGGGTTTGCGTGGTAAATTACAGGCCATTCCTTCTGATAAAAACAAGGCCTATGTCCTTGCAGGAGTCACATTATTGGTGTCAGTAGCCACCTGTAGCTTGAAACCATGAAATCAATAAAATATAATAAGGTCTTTTAAACAGACGGGTCAGTATATCAAGCTACAGGCGCTAAATCCTAGGCCTGGCTCTGAGCCAGATTTTCTGTTGGATGCTGATATTAAATCAAGTAAGGGAAGTACCATAATATCTACAGATACAGTACTACTAAAGAAGAGTTTAGTTAGAAATACTTAGTGTGTTACGGTGTTTTCAGTTAATTAGTGTTTGATCTAAGGATCTGCCCCTGTAGTGGGAACATTATAGGCTGATGATGATGATCTTAGGATCGGTTGTAATTTTATTTGTATTTGTTTACGACTCTGAAGTCAGGTTACCTTATAGCTTCAAGGCCTTAGATTGACAGGGGTAATTTTGTCAACGCTCTAGTGCTTAATCCTACAAATTTTCTGTTGAATGTTTCTGATATTAAACAAATTAAGGAAGTACCGTCATTCTCTAGAAATGCAGCTAAAGTAAAGAAGAGTAAGTTGCAAACACTTTGAGTAGTGGTTAAGGTATTTTTAGTTAGTTAGTGTGTGATATAAGGATCCATTGTAATTTTATTTGTAAGTACTTGTTTGCGACTCTGAAGTCAAGCGGTCTTATAGTTTCAAGATCTTAAGCCTAAGACTGACAGGGGTTATTTTTTCAAGGCTCTGGTGCTAAATCCTAGGCCTGGCTCTGGGCCAAATTTTTTATTAAATCAAGTTAAGAAGATCCAAATTCTGTACAGACACAGTACTACTAAAGAACTGAACTGAACTCAATTTTTTGCTGGTGCAAAAATTGTGAAGGTCTGTTACCGTTGATGAATAGTGATTAGTTCTATTCGTTGTCTAGACACCAAGGAGTTGACAGCGCGATCTATACTTATGAAAGACAAGAGCCTTGGAGGCGAGTTCCTCAATTAAAATGAAAGTTGACTGTGATTAAGCCAAACGAATTTGTTGAGTGCTAAATCTGGACTTGAATTAAGTACTTTTTCTTGTTCGGCAAAAGGCTCAACGATAAGTGCTTAATCTTTAAGTCGGATCTAAAAAGGCACTGGTGATTTAAGCCTGTAAAAAAAGTTAAACGAATTAACATCCAAGAATTTTATTCTTTCATAGATCTTGATTATTTAACTATTGTGTTTAAAAACCAAGGTCGTTTACCTTCGATTGTGTTAGATATGATGCACGACAGCCATTACAGCGATTGAATTCTTTTAATAAATAGAAGGTTGCGGACTGCGCTTGGATTAGCAACCAATGTAATAAATAGCATTAGTTTGAACTGCTAATACTACTTTGAATCCAAAAAGTATTGTTTTGCTTTTCTGAACTTTGGAATCTGTTGTTGCTAATACTACTTTGAATGCACAAAGTATCGTTTTGCTTTTCTGAACTTTGGAATCGATTGCTGGATATTGGCTTGTGAAATTTTGGATCGTCATTTCTGTAATAACTTTTGAATGGGTTTTGTCAAATTAATCATTGAACTCTGTAACATAACTCCTATTTCAACGCCTTTGTTATTTGATCTAGTGTTTTTTGAGACTTGAATCTAATTTAAATTAAAGTAACAACACGAGAAGTGTCTATGTAATCTGAATTTCAATTTGTTATCAAGTTTCTAAGCCTGTAATTGAATCCTTGCTTCAGCCTTTCTAAACAAATAAATTGATAATGATATTGAATGTCGTCTTAACTCTAGTGTTTACGAGCTATAATTTAATCTGATTTATCTTTACGACTCGCGTAATTTGTAATATTCTAGTGACGTTACAGGGTATTGTATTTTCTCTCTTGTGGTATATACATATATAAATGATAATATTGCGATCGTCATGCTGGCAATCCCCTAAGGAGATTATAGAGGTAGGTAGTATAGTTCTGCACTTAACTACTATTTCGACACGAAGATAAGAGCAATTGTGACGTAGGCTCTGGTATTTATCAAACTTAGGGATATTACTTGATTCGGGACTGCGGGACTGTTTGAAAGTGCTAATAATACGGAACATGGGTGGGTTTTAGTCAGTGCAAGTCTGACACTGCTGCTCCGTCAAGAGCGGGTCTGATGATCCCAACCTAAAAAAAAGTGTTATTTCTTGCTGTGTTTTCCGATTTTATTATTATTTCTATCATCATACTCGACTCACAAATTGTAAACGTGATTCGCAGTCTCACGCTTTCACAGTCTTGGAAAACTTAAACTTTTCTTAGTTAAGCTAGTAAGCGAGTGATTTAATTAATTACTTCAGACTTATTTGCAAAGGAGTTTCCCACGGACCGCTATAATTGGTCAATGAGTGCGACTAGTGTCCAATGAATGTAAGCCTTTGGCAAATCACCTTGGCACGGTGTATCCACAAAATCCACGGTTTACGCCCAAAGGGTGGCCTCATTACTCCCAAGGTAAGCTTTAAGGCATTGCATGTGAATTTCCTCATAGGATTTCCCTTCACCTCACTTTACTTTGGCTTGAGTAATATAAGAACATAATAATGTTCTAACTATAGTTTTTATTACATGAAAGTGGGCTACAGAAGATAATTAAAAACGGAAAGTTTTATTCCTATTGTTTTTAATTACATATTGTATACATGTGTGTTTGTTATCATTATATTAAGGTAGGTGTGTGTTGAAACACAATGGGATTCCAACATAAGTATTCAATTAAAAACCTCCATTTCGTTTATTGGATTTTCAAAAAGGCGTTTATATCCTGAGTAATCACTACGATTTTTATAGCTGTTTATCTGATAGATAATATTTAACTATGTATATTATAGTTTAATACATTGTTTGAAGGTGTCTTTCACGGTTTATAAATAAACTTATACTGTCACTTATGGCATATCTTCCTTGATTATTCATTGCTAGCACTTCGCCCGCCACTTCTTCGTTCGCAAAAAGTGTGATAGCTTAGTAAATATGCAAGATATAAAAAATATAAAAATAGTGCCCATAGGGTAATCTGTGCCATAGCACCCAAGAATAATGTGGCTTTCTATTGGTACAGAATTTACAAAATCAGAATTTCCAAACTCACAAACTTTACCTCTCTATAAAATTAGTACTTATACATAATGAGTGCAAGCTCCATGGTCGCAGAATGACTCATTTTATTTTCACGGGAGATATCCCGTAGGTGACAGTACGTAAGTAATAAGTTTAGTTTAATACTTAATGCGAAAGCAACATAATATATATGAATCTGTAAAAACCACAAGAGGCACTTGGCACTATCCTTAAAGAGAACAGGGTCAATAAACCTTTTATTAAAAGAAAAACCCGGTTCGTGGTTTATCTAATATTTTCGACGACAAGGAAATATAATAGGTACGTACGTGATAGCTCAATGAAACTATTACCATACAATATGCGTTGATAAGAACGGCCTGCTATTCAGTCTATCTGATAAGTTAGATAAAACATAAATTGGTAATAAAAGGCGTATATTGAATGTGCCAGCTGTTTGTACTGTGACGTAATTGTCAATTAAGGACACCATTTGCTTGGAAAACGTTCGCTCCGACAAGACAGTTTTGGAACGAGATGATTGTCTACGTTTCATTCGCAATGCAGGCGGCGCCAATTTTAACGGGGCTTCATTAAATCGTGTTAATTTATTTAGTACTGACAGCTATGTGAATTGATTGAAGTTTCGACAAAAACTCAAACTCAAAACTCAAAGCATTTATTTCAATTAAACCTTTATAGGCACTTTTGAATGTCAGAAAATACGACGTTTCTACGAAATATGACAGCATTATGCGGAAAATCGCATAGTTGTACTGAGTTATCAGTCGATTACATCATAATGACAACAAAAAACTTCCCTGGGATACCTACGTTGGTATTCATTTTAGCTTCTCTGGTCAACAGTCGAACTTTAGTTAGATGTTCTATTGACACTGCAATTAACAATTCCTCATTGATTTCATAATCTTATCTTGAGCTAAGTTGACAACCTTCTGGAATGCCAGGCCATCAACGTGAGGTCCAATCACAGTGGGGATGCATGTCGTCAACTTAGCCGACAGACAGTCGGCTAAGTTGCCTCCTGTCCTTAATTGCGCCATAACACAATCTTTCTGCGCAGCATGTTGTTACTATGTAGTATGCAGTCAACTACACCAGTATTCGTAATATTACTAACAATTTATCTTTTCCCACAGGCACCCTACATAATGTACGTGGAAGTCCTAGAAACGGACGGCCACGAGCCTCTCCCCCCGCGCCTTTTACCACCCGCGCCTCCCGCTCCTCATTCACCCCCCATAAGACATACGAAGAGTGAAGAGAACCTCGTGCCTGAATGGCCAGCGTTGTCGTTATACTCGGGACTGGATGATGGAGATGCGGGCGACTGTTGGAGTCATGATGATGAGGATCTGAGTACGCAGTACTCACATAGAGCGCCGGCGCCGGATAGTTTGTCGCAGGTAATTTGTTTATTTATAACATAACATTTATTTATTTTCAGGCATCTTTCGTCCATAGATGTAATTATTTACTTTACGGACAACATAGAATACAACATAACATACATAGGATATAATACAATTTGTGTTAGGAAATAGGACCTTAAAACAATATTAGTAACACTTATTCTTACTTTATTATGTTGTCTATGTACACGATTGCTGGCAAAAGCTTCCACGTACGCTATAAACGTGGAAGCTTGTGAAGACAGGACCCGGAATCTGTATTCTTGGCTGAACCTCGTCCGCTACTCCGAGTTACATTGTCGATGCAGCATTTTGTTGACTTTCATGATAGGCACTTGTCAGCACATTGAATTTCGAACCAATGTTGTATTGATACGCAAATGTGGCCCAGACGAAAATAAAACTCCATCAGCTGTTACATAATTCTAACAGTTGGAACTAGGAGTACTATTTTAACATTTTTTAAACCGGAAGGGTGCTATAAACAGTTAAGTAGTGAATCACAACAGATGATTGCTAGTGAGGATCTAAAAAAAAACATGACACATTCGCCTCAACCACATCCCACATAAACTACTTATAAATTACCAGTTAATACATCGCGTTCCGCACCGCCAACGCTTACGTACGTCCCCCAATTTGTCAATTTTCAACCAACTTCAACGGAAGAAGGAGGCTATGTTTTCGGCGAGTATCTTTTTTCTGTTAATCGTATGTAAATATTGACACACATTCTGCCATTCTACATCAAAACCGGAACGGCTGGGAAACCAGTCAGTGTTTCAAGCATGCATCTGATTGACATATTAGATACACGCTTTTTGCACTTTTTTTTTGTCTCTCACTGTTTGTCGTGAGGTTTTTACGAAACTATTAAAGTAAATTAGACACTTATACTTTGAACATTACGTCCTATTGAGAAGATTCTTTTGTTTAGGTGTCCCATGTAATAGTAGTGCTTTTATGATACAAAACAATTCTAGAACAATGCTCTTATAATTAATCTTGCTTTATGTCAAGATTGCCTCGTCGGTCTAGAGGTCGCAAGCGCGACTGCTCAGCATGGATTCCTTAGTTGGATTCCCGTCGGGCAAAATATTATGGGGTTTTTCCGTCAAGAATTTCCCAATAGCACCCAAGACGTCTGGATTTGTGCCCGGTTGATGGCAATAGGCTCGCTGGGAAACGACATTTTTTTTGGGGTCAAAAATCACATTTTTATGTAAAGTTGCACTCTCGAAACATTGGGCTAGTGGGTGCTTTGAATAGTAAAAGGGCCATGGAAGCAATTTAAGTATAGTTATAACCTGAAAAAATGGTATTTACAAAAACAGCTGTGAAAAATTTGATCCCCAATATCTCCGTAACTAGGGGGTTCCCAGGTATGATCTAGAACAAAAAAAAATCTCAGTGGTGGGGAGAATAAGTGCTCTTCGTTAGCGTTAAGGGTACTTTTACACCCTTTATGTCAAAATCGTCGTCGTCTTTCTAAAAATCTAGAATGAGGACAAAAGTGTGTTACCAGAAACAAAAATAAATACTTCAAGGAAGATATTATTGACTTTCGAAAAACTGATAAGATTGCATAATTATCTGATAAAAACCTTCTTTTCATAACAAGATATCGAGTATCGTCTGATAACACATAATTATTGTAATTTACAATGAATTTGCGTTTTAATCGCGAAAACCGTTAATTTTATCGTTTTGACGGTGTTTTTAGTATTAAAGTTTGATGCCAATTTCAGTTTCCTGTCGTGCGTTGAATGATTGCCCTTGAATGTGACGAAATAATTACTGTATATGAAATTGAACAGCGTTTTGGCAGATGGCATTAATAAGCAGTTTTGAAAAATATATATTTTTTTATATTTTTATTTTGCTACCTCTGCCTCTTATTTACATATAAGGTACTTTAGGTAATTTATTGCTGAAGATCTTCAGAATTCTTCGGCAGGTGCTTAGTACTCATAATGGGCGTACGTGTATGACCAGATGTATTATTGTGGAGTAGGCGAAAGGACTATGTAAGTAATCGTAGCAGGTTCGGCCAAACCCCCCCCCCCCCCCGTTCCCCGTCTTAGGTTCGATTCCCGGGTCGGTGAAAGTGTTATTGGGTTTTTTCCATCTGGAATTTATCTGTATCAGTTATGGAGTGTAAATAGCCCGGATGATTGCAATAGTCTCGCCCTATATGGGACTTATAATGATTACTTAGGCCATCACTTAGTAAAGGTATTGACAGTTTTGTCATACAAAAGTATGTCAAACCTTTACTAAATGATGGCTTAAATAATCATTAAATATCTCTGAGTACGGCAGTAAGCCTACGGGAATTAAGGCGTGATATTATGTCTGTTAATGTTCTGGATATGCTATTTGCCTTAGCTTGACCCCTTACACGCCACCAAGTTGAATCTAGTCCAATACCTATTTAAATTGATTAAATACTTCCCACAAAGTATACCAAATAATAATTTATTACTAGCCATATACCCTAGTCTAGGTTCAAACTTCAATCCAGTCTAGTAAGGTTCTTTGTTCCAGTTTATCGGTAAATCATCGTTCTAATGCCATTACACTCCTCGTGCGTGTTAAAAGGGCACGTGAGGAATAGAGGTGAATGCTTTCTTAGAACCTTTGTGAAAGAGGCTTGATTCTATCTCAATAGGTTGTACAACTCGCCGCTATGTAGTATACAGTATCGTAAACAGTCTGCAGCACAAAAGTGTGTACACTTAGCAACGTTTAGAACTTTAGAAGCAATTTATTCGCCTATTGTTTTGATTTAATTTTATGTAAAGTAACGAAACTAATATTTTGAAAACCGTATTATCATGAAGTATGTCATACATATACTAATATGTCAAAATTGCATTCGTTATATTGATAATTTTGGCCCATTTTCGATTGGTCGCCAGACCATAAGCAAGTTATATTGTTATACCTATTGCAATTTTTTATATTAGTGCAGGCAATCTTAAAATGCGTAGTTCTGATTATAAGGTTGTCTTATTCTTATCACAAACCGTTATCTACCCATGTTTTAAGTACCTAGTTATAAAGATTAATTCAATAGTCTCTTAGAGTATGCTGTTAATTGTTATTATTTATTCGTATGAAACATTCATTTGTATGAAACAACAAAATAGTTCTCCCTTCGCAGCATTACTTGAATACCATCTATTCTTTTCTTATTTCTTTTTTATAAAACGTCTATCGTCTGTCGTCTATTCAACTCAGTGTGTATTTGTCAGTACATACTGTACGTATTATACACTGTACGTTTATGCATGCTGCTTTTTTACACTTTGGGATTGTTATCATCAAAATCATAGCTTTTATTTCAGGTTGACCTGTTACAGGTCGTTTTGAATTCTCGAAACAAGTACAACAATTAAATGTAGCTTCAGTCCCAGTCACAAGGCATAACATCTCTATGGAGAAGAACGGGCAAGAGACTCCATGGACGATGTTATATTTTTGATTCGGTTTACCGTTCCTTTTATCTGGTCGCATTACTCGGACAATACTTTCAATACAATGAAACATTAACAATATAATTTTGAACAATCAGATACTATTTACATCTCTTTCAGTCACCATAATAGATCTTTTTACAATGAACAGACCAGAAAGAATGGCTAAACAAATCTTAATGGGGAAGATATTAGCAGGGAGGTAACAATCTAGTCAAAAAGAACTGTTTGGACTAAACAATTATTATTTATCTAAAACATGTATGTATTTAGAAATATATAAGTATGTTTATCAGTTGTCTAGTACCCATAACACAAGCTCTGCTTAGCTTGGGACTAGATGGCGTTGTGTGATAGTTGTGGAATATTATTATTATTATTATTATTATTAATTCTAACTTTCAACATCTGTCTTCCACACAATGGTGTTCAATGACCGCTACTTAACTTTTTTGCTTTAGTTTTTTGTTTATTTTAAGCCATTAATTTGTATGACGTTATTTCATAGGACAAACATTGTTTTAATTCTACGTATTTTTAAAAATCTTGCATGGTGATAAAATCTTAATCAACTGGTTATTAAGGTAATTACGGAACCGGTAGTTGTGTGATCTTTTTCTGTTTGTGGTGGCAAGTAATTATTATTTAGTTTCTTGTCACTTTGTTACGTCATATGTTTTGTGTCAAGAAAGTTATTGTACGTCCACATGTAAATAAAATATATATGATATTTTCCATGTATACTAGTAGAATTTCAGGTTATAGAATGAATAATAAATATAACAAATCATAGATCGTTGGCCTCTTACAATGATATAACGGTATTACATATTATATATAAATAACTTTACATATAAATCTGACGAAGACGTGTCTTAAAAATATTTAGCTACCAAATTAGATCTACAATGATCTTACATTTAACTTAAGTACCTACATTTCAACAGTAAATGGTTCTTTGATTTTATATTGCTCTATTGAACTCCATTCACAGCCTAAGGTGCGTGGGATTAAATGATACAAATCTGGCATTGTACAAAACATAGTTGATTTTGTGGCATTCAACATATTATTACAATAATAATATTATAATGTTCTATTTCTACCTGGAAATTCCTGTAATTGACTTAATAATTTATTTTATTTACAAATAACTGTTTGTTTTGTAATATAAATAAAAATTATACTTTTTGCTATCATCATCATCAGCCTATAAATGTTCCCACTGCAGGGACTCAGGCCTCCTCTCTATGAGAAGGATGGGCTATAATCCACCACGCGGGCCCAGTGCGGATTGGTAGATGTCACATGTCTTCGAATTTTTTGATTCTAAGACATGCCGGTTTCCTCACGATGTTTTTCTTCACCGTTTTGAGAGTAGTGATGATGAAATAAATTACACAAATTAAAGCGCCTGCCTGGGTTCGAACCCACGACTTACTGTTCGTAAGTCGGGGCCGCCACCACTGGGCCGCCGCTGCTTTTTGTTAATTCCACATTAATTTAGTAAGTTGGAACTGTTCGGTCTGCCTGTAAAATCACGCCATGTTTCAATGGGTAGTTGACAACTACAAAAGGCAACGATTCTAACTAACCAATCAGTTCATGGATTAGTCCCTCATGCTTATTCTGTGGCTCAAATAAACATATTGTCCATTACCGAAGGAAAGTTCCCTATTACAAGATAATGATACAGGCAAATGATTCTCTGTAATTACACATAAGAGAGAGATAGTTCGTTCTCAGTTTGTATACCACCCTTTCACCTGACTAGATTATTATTAGCGGAAAACGGCTAAAGTTATTCATGTTTCCATGTAAATAATATAGTGAAGAGTGTATAATGTTTGATAGAGCTAGAAATTTATTGTTAATGAACATTCATATTAACTCCCATGGGAGGAAATATGAACATTTCATTCAATTCTCTTATGTTATTAGAACCGGATATAATGTGCCCTACATTATTATTACCAAGCCTATTTGATTGGTTGCTTGCGATGATTATTGTATAGGTAGTTTGACAAATAAATTAAAATATTATTTATTTTATTTTATTTTATTTATTTGGCTCACCAACAATTGAGTACACTACACAGGGAAAAGACATACATACATAAGAGTCACAGACAAGTGTATCAACCTCTTACAGGTAAGCACAACATGCACAACTTTCTTGACGTTGAGTGTCAACCCAAGAACCGGTGAGTACCCAACTACTCACCGCACATAAATAAGATTTCTAAATATATAGGTAATTAAAACTAAACTAAATTAAAAACTACATTTACAAACAAACAATATTAACTTAAATTATTTTACAATGATTTTTGAATGATAGTTTTGAACTTAATATGTGAGTCATAGTGCACATCCATGAGATCACTGCAGCTGTTTAATAATTTACATAGACGAGGGATAGGTGAATTAGCACCAAGGACGGTTCTGCGAAGAGGAGGACGCAAGGGGGTTATAGGAGCTCGTGGACTTTTCGTGGGCACCCGGAATTTGATCATGCTCAATAACTGCGGGCAGTCTATTTTACATCTTAGTATTTTAAACAAAAAAGACGAATCCAGTAAATCTCTCCTCTTCTGAAGTGATATCATCTTGAAATGTAAGAGTCTCTCTTTATACGATCGTTTCTTTTTTGATATCCCGGACGAGTATGCTAAGTGCCACAGGAAACGTTTTTGAACCCTTTCCAATCTTAGTAAGTGAGTGGCGTAGTGGGGTCTCCATACAGTGCTGCAGTATTCCAACGAGCTACGGACCAAACAATTATAAAGCAAAATTTTTGTCTTATTGCGTCTAAAACAAGTAACGTTTCTGATGACAAACCCAAGCATTCTTGAAGCTTTTTTAACTACAGTCTCAATGTGAGGGACAAATGTTAACTGCCTATCAAACAGAACTCCCAAGTCTCTTATCCGCTCTACTTCCTGAACTAAGTGGCCACCAATGTAATAGGCAGATTGTGTTAAATTCGTTTTTCTGGTGAACTTCACGTGGTAGCACTTGTTAATGTTTAGGCTCATACCATTTTCATCACACCATTTAACTAACCTATCAATATCCCTCTGTAGCAGCTCGACATCATGATCTGTCCCAATTACTCTGCAAAATTTTAAATCGTCGGCGTACAAGTAACACTCGGAAAATTTGAACTCATTGGCGAGATCATTACCAAATAAGTTAAATAAAACTGGGCCAACATGTGTTCCTTGCGGAACACCAGAAGTAACCTTGTAGGGGGTTGATTGGTAGCCATTGAGAGCAACAAAGAAAGAACGACCATCGAGATAAGAGCTAAACCAATTAAGGAGGGACCCAGTGATGCCGTAAGCAGTTAACTTATGCAGAAGTATATCATGAGGAACGCGATCAAAGGCCCTACTAAAATCGGTATATATCACATCAACTTGTTTCCCGGAGTCAATGGCATTTATTAGGGTCTCCGTAAAAGTCACAAGGTTTGTGCACGTAGATCTAGAGCTCACAAAGCCGTGCTGGGAATCATTAAGGTAAAGCTTTAAATGCGACTGTATGTAGGGACAAATCAAGGATTCAAAAACTTTGGCGAAGGTAGACAAAATTGAAATAGGTCTATAGTTACCTACATCACTTCGATCACCGCATTTATAAATTGGGACAACCTTTGCTACCTTCCAAGTATCTGGGAATACGCCGGAGGCTAGTGAACTATTAAATATTCGAAGTAAGGGATCTGCCAGAGACAAAGCACACATGGAGACAAAATATGGAGAGATTCCGTCGGGCCCAGCACCCTTACAGCGATCCAAGGACTTTAATTTAGTAAGCACGTCATCAACTTCAAATAATGGTGTTGCCAAAGCTAAACTATAGGCCAACATGTCTTGCATGTACTCTGAGGATGACAAATGATGAGTAACATTTTGTGGACTATACATGGAAGAAAAGTGTGCAGCAAACATTTCCGAGATCTTGATGCCATCTGAAGACGATGCGATACCGTCAGACATTGTTATGGGATAAGAACTAGTACCACCTCGCTTGTCCTTAATGTAAGCCCAAAATCGCTTCGGGTCTTTAGTTATTACTGTTTCTAGGTCGCTAACATATTTATTGTAGCAGGAAGCAGCCATAACAGAGCACCTTTTACTCAGCAGCTTCAGTTCAAGCTCATCCATGGGGTTTTTATAAGTTTTGTACCGCTGGCGTATCTTTTCTTTTTCTCTCAGAGTTCTTATTAAATTTTTATCGAACCAAGGAGGGTGTGTCTTATGTTTGCGGGTGGTAGGAGGATGTTGCATTTCTATAATATTCATAAGTCTATCGTAAAATAAACAAAGCATATCATTCACATCGGGAGAGTCACCAAATAAAAGGTTCCAATTGGTCTCATTTAAGTGCTTACAAATAAAATTATAATCTAATTTATAAAAATTTAGTCTTTTGGTACTATTATATGGAAGTCTTGTGTCTTTATATGATTTGAAATTAATTTCAATTGGGGGATGCAAAGGGTCAATTATACTTAGGGGATTTAGAGCAGAACATACATTACCGGAAGTTAAGTTTGTCAACGCAAGATCAAGTATGCGTCCAGACTTATTAGTTATATTGTTAAGTTGAAATAATTGGTTTGTATGGCTAAAATCAGTTAACAAGTGACCAATCCCTGGTGCCATATAACCATTATCTAACTCACTTACTAAGTTCCAATCTATATTACTTAAGTTAAAGTCACCAACTATACACGATTTCAGACTTGACTGTTCAAATATGATATTATACGAGTCCAAGAAGTATTCTAGGGTTGAACGAAGTACAGGCGGTGGCAAATAAACTGCGCACAGAGCTAGTTGACGGACAGACTTTGCAATCGAGATGTCTACGATAACCCACAAATCCTCACAATTGCTTTCCCATTGAGTCATGCGTTTTGAGTTTATTCCCTTTAGTACGGCAATCAGAACACCCCCCCCATCTTTTTTCCTGTTATCCCTATCTCGCCTATAGACGACATATCTGTTGTCAAATAGCTCCGAACTCATTACAGAATCATTTAACCAAGTTTCGGTTAATATTATAACATCATAGTTTTCGCAAGAGACTTGACGACAAAAATTGTGACATTTGGTGCGCAAGCCTCTTGCGTTTTGATAATATATCCTTAAATCCGAGAATGATATTTAATTTTATTTTTTACTATTACTTTGACAAAAAACAGAATGAAACCAAACAGAAAAAAAAAACCCTAACATGAACAAAATAAAAATTAAACCAGCTTATTTAAGGTATCCTTATTTCTAACAAGTATGTGCTCAGATTCCTGCACCTTCCGCATGAATATCCTACCACCTCGGACCCAGACAAACTGATAACCGATTTCCTTGGCTTTGATTCTAGCAGCAGCATGGAGTGCCTTGTTGGTAGTGGACAGATGTTCTGTAATATAGATCGGAGATTTAGGCCCAGAGTATCCCAAGTGAGTTGAATTTAGTTTGTTGTCTGGATTCGATTTATTAAATTTTATGGTAGCTGCGAGAAGCTGGTCACGACTGCGGGGGGAAGCAAGTTGTACTACAACGGCGCGTGGGCGGGAGCTGCTAGCATTTTGTTTTGCAACTCTAGTGCAATGCTTAATGTCGTTATCCTGAATACCACCTCCTACTACTTTAGATAGATGTGACACAATCTCAATCAAATTTTCCTGCTTCTTTTCCGGCAGGCACTGAATTTCCACATTGTTCGAACGGGTTTGCTGTTCCAGTTGATTTATGCGGGAAGACAAATCGTTGATGCTTACTTTCATTTCCGAGTTTTCCCTTTGCAACTCCTTCATATTTTCTTTGGACGCTGTGTACTCTTTTAAAAGATCTTCGTACTGGCTATTCATAAATGCCATGGATTTCTCCATATTCTCCATTTGTTCCTTAATTGGTTGCAGTTGTTGATTAAGTGCGAGTTTCATATTTTCAATGAACTTAGTTAACATCTCTGCCTGTTCCTTTTTAACTGCTTCCTGAATAAGTTGACGAACATCGTCGGGTGACAACGCAATTTCAACAGGCGCTTGAGGTGGAGATCCAACAGCTTGCCTCTTATTGCCTCTAGTGGTCGACACGTTACGCAAAGGTGTGTTATCGGATTTGGTAAGTTTCGGGCCCGAGTTTAGACATTCAGGACAATGCCACTCAGCCGGCACATTATAGTCGTCAACCAGAGATAGACAGGTATAATGATATGCCTTAGTACATTTTACGCATTTAACATATTTCTCGATGCCAACCGTTTGGTCGCAGCACCCCCATAACATTATAGGGCTTAGCGTCTTAGCAGGATGATCTGCCATAATGATAATGCCGACTTTTTAGTTGCGATGTAAACAAACTGTTAAGAAATTTTAACGTTTACCTACGTTCGTTATGTTCTTAACTTTCTTGAGTCGCTCCGATGCTCTGCGCTCGTACGCGGTCGCGAGAAAAAGGTCGTAAGCGCCGTGCGTAGCTCGCCGCTTACGCGTAACGTTGAGTCACTTCACACTTATTGTTAGAGGCGGTGGATTGAAGCTTTATGCAAATTGTATTTACAAATTCTGCTGTATTTAAACACTTCACCAGATTAATTTACACTGCAGTGGTCCACTGATAACTGTTTTTTATGATTGCATTAAAATATTATTTTACTTTTGGTGGTCATTATGCACTTACTTCCGTGTTTTTATGAAACCAGTTGAAATGAAATTATATTTAGTTTTGTGAGCAGGTTATTAAAAGCAAATTGTACACATCATGTTATTACGTACTACACTATACAATTTTTACCTGACTACGCCTAAAAGAAACAGCCGAAACCAACTCAGAGTTCTCAGTCTCTTCTAAAGTCTAAATATTGTCGTAGTCAGATGTTAGGGTTCTCATCTGGAATGACCTTTTGTTAAAAGAAGAAATCAAATATAAAAAAATGCCTCATTATTCACCATTCCCTAGTTTAGAAATGTCGTAACAATGTTTATTGACTAAAAAAATATGATTCTAATTATTCCGTCTGTTAGATTTTCGAAAAATATTGGATACGTTTTTTTTGTTTTATCAAATCAATAACAATTGACGAAGATAAAAAGCGGCAAAGATTTGAGTGGCGGGTGGGTTGTGACGTCAGTGACCGCTAAAGAATGTCATACTAATGTCTCAAAAAATGACGTCACACGAGTTTTCATTGTTTGTTTACGTGAAAAAATAAAAAATGCGTGTCCAATATTTTTTGGAAATCTATCTGACGGACTAATTAGATTTTTTTTGTTTTACCCTATTGTCTTAAGTCCTTTTTTCCTCCAGTCGACCTAAATGAAAGCTTTTTTTTTATTAATTTCCTAAACGTCTTCTCCATTCTCAGGTGTCAGCAATATCAGCTCTATCCACATCATCGTGCGGGTCCCGCGAGTCAGTGGCCGTGGGTGCGGGAGAAGTGAGAAGGAGGCTAGCTGATGCGACCGCTGCACCTCCGCCCAATGCCTTCCGACATGACCCCGCTGATCCTTCGGCTACGGCGCTAAAGGTGAACATTTTAAAGATTGTTGTTGAATTTATGAGATCAAATACGCAGCTAAGGTCTTGGATAATGCAGAATAAAATATACATTTTTAGTTACGTAAAATAATTGTGTTTATTTTATGAGCACTTCAACATTTACTTACTGTTTTTCTTCAATAAAACTCATCTATGATGATTTTTATTTTTTTTTGTTAATTCGGAAACTATGATTTGAAGATGAACTTTTCCGTGCAAGTTACAGACAGTTACTTTAGCGAGCTTTAGAATTATTGGCAAAGATAAGAATGCATGGTTTTAGAAACATCGAACACATTTTGAAGAAAACTGTTTTTGAAACTGATAAATTAAGTCATCCTATGTGAGCATTGATAAATCAGATCTTAAATCCATAATTTGCCTTCCAGGAATCATGGGAAAACAAATACGCCCGCATGCGGTCTTCGTCCCCATACGGCGCTCTAAGCGGCTGGCGTCTGCTCGGCTGTATCGTCAAAGTGGGTGACGATCTGCGGCAGGAGATGTTGGCGGCGCAGCTGCTGCGGCGACTGCAGACCGCTTGGGTGGCCGAGCGGGTGCCGCTGAAGCTGCGGCCTTACGAGATACTGTGTCTGGATAAGGAGTGCGGGCTTATACAACCTGTAAGTACTTATTGACTTGATCATTCTGAGTTATAAGAAAAATTTACTTAAGGAATTTTAGTTAAACAAAAGGTGTACATTTAGGTAGATTAATGTGGTTTCTCATACAAATACATAATTAGTGGTTCTAAGTAAAAGAATACATAGATTGCATAAAAATATTAATAGCATAAGTATATGAATAAAGATATATAGATTAATAGAATATAATTATAAAATAGATATTTAAGCCAACTTAATAATAAAAGAAATGCTCTTCCGCTCTGTACTTGTACAAACATTTGCTGTGCCCGACAGGGTCCATAATTGTGTCTAGAATTAATATCCTTAACACCTGTTAATGTACATTTCATAAACAATTTGAATTTGAAGTCAACTAGGTATAACTAAAATATTAAAAGTAACAAGTAGTGATAATTTTTAATTCAAAAGTTTGGTACCAACCTGCCCAATCAGTGGTTCAGACACATCTGTGATTCAGAAGCAGTTGTTTCTCATTTTCTTGGTATATAACCTTCTCTTATTCGCTTTTGGGCAATCTCGAATCCTCGCCCTTGTGCAGACGCCAGTATATCAAAGGACTACAATCCTTCTAATATAAGTAGTTTATCAGCCATCTCGTTACCATAACACAAGCATTAGGTTGCTTAGATTGGGACTAGATGGCGTTGTGTGAAATGTCCAAGGATATTTATTATTTATTTTATTTAATACTCGTATTGTAAACGCGAAAGTATGTAATTATGTATGGATGAATGGATGTTTGTTACTCTTTCACGCAAAAACTACTGAATGGATTTGAATAATATTTGGTACACAGATAGTTTATAACCTGGATTAACACATAAAATAGTTTTTATCCCGATTTTCTCTTTCCGTGGGATAATTTTTGAGTTGTAGCGGGTCAAGCCGCTGGCAACAGCTAATTTGTCATGATTGTTTAACAGATTTTCAATTTTATCGCTAAAGCAATAGGTTCAAGTTTGAATGGGAAATTTCGACAGTTTCGGGTAACTTGATGAGCTGGTATACCCTCGATAGTTTAACTTACATTTTCTGAAACCACTGAATATTCATACTGGTGGCAAACAATTTTAGGTCATCACTTGACTACAGAAAAAAAAAGAAACTAAATAGGTTTATATGGCACATGCCACAATGCTCGCAACATAATGTTACAAAAACTAACAAAGAACTTAAATGTAAACACAACAAATGTAGTAATTATTATGAGTCTCAGCTGCGCCAAATGGGCCATTTCAGCAATATATTGATAAGAGCCCGACCCTCATTTTCAACTAGAACTGAGGAGTTAACTTAGTTGACAGTATTTGTCATGCTTACTTTCTGTTGTTAAACACACGGAAGTGTATATTTAGTAGTACTTACTGATTCACAGGGGGTGATTCACTTTACACTAAGCCAGCTTTTTTAAAACAATGAGTCATTTAGTAGTAATAATTAGCTAGTGATAATAAGAGATATTATGGATAAAACCTTGTCTATTATGAGATAAAGGAAAACTTGAGCATTCAAAATATGATAGTAAGTTTACAATATCTTGCAGTAAGTAACGATAAGTTTAAATAATAATAAATGCGTAAGCATACTTGATCTTTTACTTTATTTAAATCTGAGTAAATGTTAACAAATGAAGAACACATTATACACACATATTCTAAACAGCCAATATAACATAAACATAGATATTTGTTTTTGCACGTCATATAAGTTCCTTTTCAGGGTCCCGTAAATCCCGTACCTGAAGGGTGACAAACGGGCCTATTTCTAAACCTTCTCTGTCCGTTCGTCTGTAAGTCTGTTAGCGGGCTATATCTCAAGATCCGTAATAATGTTGCAGTTGAAATTTTAGGGGATCGAACAAAAAAAAACTAATTAGTCCGTCAGATAGATTTCCAAAAAATAATGTACATGTATTTTTTCTTTTTTTCACATAATCAAAAAATGAAGACGATACAGTGCTTCGAAATCGCGTGAACTCCTCGAAAACGTCACATGTTAGTACTGGGTGGCGCAAAAGTACTGGCACTAAAGAAAATACTTTTTTTTTTTTATTTGACATATCCTGTCATTCTGTTTTTGTAAATTGTGTAGTGAACAAATGTAAAATACACTGAAAATAAACATGAACCGCTTTACTCCCCAAGAACGTGGAATAATCGTGACAATGTTCTTACGGAATAATTCATCAGTGATAAAAACACAACGTAAATTTCGTCGACGATTTCCCCACCGTCCAGCACCGATGGGTCGCACAATTCGACGCTTTGCCACACGCCTCGAAGCAACTGGCTCAACAAAGGATAGACCTAAGTCTGGGAGACCAAGAACAGGCCGTTAAACTGAAAATATCGATGCTGTGCGCGAAGATGTGGAAGAGTGTCCAGAGACATCAACGAGGCGACGTGCCACGCAATTGGGCATTTCCAGACGGACCCTGCAGCGTATTTTGGTGACAGACTTAAAGATGTTTCCGTATAAAACTCAAATGACTCATCAGTTGCTGCCTACTGACCACCGAGCTCGTCTAGAATACAGCCAGCGCGTCATAAACCTAAACCTTGAAGAGGATGATTTTTCTTCAAAATTAGTTATGAGTGACGAAGCGCATTTCCATCTCTCAGGGCATGTTAATAAGCATATTCTGCTTATTAACATGCCCGGTTCTGGGGCACTGATAATCCGTGCATTATTCAAGAAACACCTTTACACCCACTAAAAGTTACTGTATGGTGTGGCATCTGTGTTGACAGAGTAATCGGACCCTATTTTTTTGAAGACGCTGGAGGCAATGCGATAACTGTCACTGGAGAACGCTACAGAACCATGTTACGTGAGTTTTTGATACCCAGTTTGGACGAATTGGGGCTAGAGCAAATCTGGTTTCAACAAGACGGCGCTACGGCACACACAGCGCGCGACACTATGGACTTACTGAGGGACGCTTTTCCAGGCCGAGTTATCTCTCGTTTTGGCGATTTGCCTTGGCCTGCAAGATCACCCGATCTGACCAGTCCAGACTTCTTTCTTTGGGGTTTTTTGAAATCTCGGGTGTATGTGAACAAGCCACAGACTCTCGCAGCTCTAAAAGAAAACATTTATCAAGAAATAAGGAACATATCGCAGGAAGTGTTACGGCTAGTTATGCAAAATGTCATAAATAGGGCTCAGATGTGCATCAACTCTAGAGGTCACCATTTAAAAGACATCATCTTTAAATCCTAATGGTACGAAATTTAATGGCACAAATATACATTTAAAATTACCTGAATCAAGTTTTCTAATTTAGAATTTTTTTTATAACTGAATCAAATTGAGTCTTTACTTTTGCGCCACCCAGTACATTGTTTACCTACAAATGACGTGACAACCCCCCACTCATGATCTTTGACGCGTCATAACTTCGTAATTTTTTATTATACTTATAAAACAAAAAACACGTATCCAATATTTTTCGATAATTTTTCGACTATACTAGACTATCGGATTAATTAGAATCATATTTTTTTGACTCAGTCCGATCCCCTATTCAGTTGCCGCCATGTCCAAAAACAAATTATAAATCCCCTACTTCGATGGTACGCACTTGGGCGATTTTTCATTATTAAAATATACGCCAGTTACTAAAAACATTTTTCCGACAGGTTCTAAACTCGGTATCCCTGCACCAAATAAAGAAGCAATCGGGCAAGACTCTCCGCGCGTGGCTGGAGCTGGAGCACGGACCTCCCAACAGCGAGGGCTTCCTGCGCGCGCAGAACAACTTTGTTGAGTCGGCCGCTGCGTATGCGCTCACCAGCTACCTGCTACAGTTGAAAGATAGGTCAGTATTATAATAACATTACTTTAAATCCAATCTGCTGTACCTAATAGAACACCCACATTTCGTCAGATATGTTAAAGTCAGATGTTATAGAGGGCAACATGCCACACCTCCCTTGCCCGTCGTGCACAACTAACTACACCCTCCAGGGTGCTTACTCTGGAATATAATTCCGATAGATCGACATTGGCCAAAAAAGTTGGTTGAGTTAAACGTCAAGGATTGGCTAAGCTCAGTGATTCCAGCCAATCCCTGACGTTTGACTGACAATTCCAATGTCGTTCTATCGGAATTACATTCGAGAGGACCCGGGACTTGAATGAAGCAAACGACAAAACTGTCCAGGTTGCCACGTACAGCAGGGCTATTGCGTATCTTTTCAATGACAGTGGCTATCATATTGTCTATGGATTAATTGTCAAATTGGTTATGGTTTAGTACAAAATGGAACCATTTGACAGTAATTGATAGGCACTATAGGTTAGCCACTGTCATGTAAAAGATACGCAATAGCCCTGCTGGTCGGATAAATTCTAAGTCATCTATTCGAGAAGAAGATGTAGGGGGCGGATCTATGGCTGCGGATTGTTCGAAAGATATCCCGCGGCCTCGACAAAAAGGGCTAAGAAGGAACATGGGTGGATTTTAGTCAGTAGAAGTCTGACACTCCGGCTGCGGGTTGTTCGAAAGAGATACCGCGGCCTCGACACAAAGGGCTAAGAAGGAACATGGGTGGTTTTTAGTCAGTAGAAGTCGGACACTCCCTTCCGCTCTGCCCAGAGTGGGAGAAGTTATTTGATGATTTCCCAACCCACAAAAAAAAGGAGGCGAATCTATTGCCATCAACAATCGTGCACAAATCTAGACTCCGTGGCAGTTACTGAGATATACCTGATGGAAAAATAAAATAACACTTGGCGCGTCCTGGGAATAGAAACCAAGACTAGTGGTGTTCAAAGTTGCTTTAAGGCAATCACTTGCTTAATGCTTAATGCGGTAAATGTTATGCTTTTTTATATGATTTATTAAAGCAAGCTTTATTAAACGCGTAGGCATATCATGATGCCACTCACCGCGCTTGCTTTAAGTCACTTGAATATTACATCGCGTTTATGAATTACGATAAAACAGAACCGTTGAAAATACAATGAACTTTCCTTCATACTTTCCAGGCTTAGGACTGTCTATAATTGAATAAATGTTATTATGAAATAAAATAAGTTAGTATTAAAAGTAATTATAGGCGTACAACATGACAACACAATATCTCACTCAATCAATCGTCCTTATATACACAATTTTATGTTTATAATATCAATATTTCGTGTCCTAACACTAAATTTATTTACACAAAAAAAGCACGAAGCAAAACTGTAACTATATTACGTATTTATTTACGTGAGCCGCCCGAGATCGCAAAATCGTCCGCGGTGCTTATAACGATTACGCACACAACCGACCGGAATCGCTAGCATGCGACGACTGCCGTGCGCCCGCCCCGCCCTGCCCCTGCTTAATGCTTATTCATTGCTTGTTGCTTTTCGCGCGAACGACAGCGTCAGAGAGCGCGATGTAAAAGCAATAAGCAAATAGCAACTCGTGAGAGCCACGATAGCATTTGCTTTATGATATGTGTATTAAGCACGGTGCTTTAATTTGCTATATGATACATTAACCACCACTAACCAAGACCTCATGCTCAGCAGTTGCGCTTTCGACGACTAGACCAACGAGGCAGTATTGCAACAGTAAGATCAAATAACAGAAGACATAGCGAAGGCGAAGATTCCTGTCATGTCACTCGCGAGTTCTGATGAAAACCGGTTTAAAGAAATTTTATTCCCAATAAAGACGTAACGGCCGAATACTGAAACGCCACTCAAATATAAGTAACGCTCAAATCTAGTGCTGTCTCGGTCGCTCTATGCTAAAGTAACAGAGACGGAACGAGATTTAAGGGCAACTTAAAATTGAGTAGCGTTTCAGTATTCGGCCGTGAGAACAATACTAAAAATATAGATTACAATAAGTTCATCATGAGTATTACAACTTAATATTACGCATCCAATATATGTGCTGGCTAAGTTGAGTTTTTTATGCATTGAAAGAGTGCACATTTCTTATACAGGACGGTAATTTGTTATACAGCGGCGCTCCTTCAAAAGTTAGCATTTTTTTGCCCTAGTTAGTTCTTGTTTTATGCAAAATTAAGTTTTTAAGTTTTTAATTAGCAAGCTTGCTCCTTGAAAACCACTGAGTATTTTTAAGAGAGAGAGCTCCAGAATCGTGACCGAGAATATAACGCTGTTCTGATAGCGTTAAATAGGCGACATGCCTAAGTTAGTATGCAGACCCTATAAAGCATTATTATCACAAACTTGTTTTTATTTTGTTACAGGCATAATGGGAATATTTTGTTAGACAGCACAGGTCACATCATCCACATAGATTTTGGATTCATATTTTCAATATCACCCAAAAATCTTGGATTTGAAAGCTCGCCTTTTAAGGTAAGAATTATATTCTTTACTAACTTAAATCACTACATATAAACACATATAATGTCCTCCGCCGCGTCTGTCTGTTCAGGATAAACACAAGAACTCCTGCACTGATTTTCATGCTGTTTTCGTATATAATTTAACATTCACGCGGGTGAATCAGCTAGTAGTTTTATAATTTCCCAGCGGTTTTAATTTCGCAGGGATATAAACTTCTATGAGTTTTCATGATGTTCTTTATAGACCATATTCCCAATGATAGCTTAAAACAAAAAAAAAAGCAAAGGCAGGGTGAAAACGTGCCTTTCGGCTTCATGGGTATTTTTACACCCACAATAAAGAACTTCGAACGGGTCCAGTTGAGGCGATGCTGATTCCGAGCAGTGCTTATAAGTGTAGTGTATTTTGAACAGGGAATGCATATGGTTTGTCTCTTAGGCTTTAGATTCCAGTCTTATAAATCTTACCGTACTTATTAAAACGAAATTCTTTTTCACAGTTGACGCACGAGTTCGTAGAAGTGATGGACGGCGAGAACTCGGACATGTTCCAGTACTTCAAGATCCTCATTCTGCGCGGACTCATCGCCGCGCGCAAGCATTGCGACCAGATCATACACGTCGTCGATCTAATGCGCATGGGTATGTATTGTTGTATGTGGCTGTTTGACATTAAATAATAATAGACTTCATGGTTATTTTGAACTTAGTACTTATCTCATTATTAATAAACAATGGTTTGATTATTTCTAAAGTATTTTGTGTGAACATAAATAAATTACAGGATTGTAAAAAAAAACTGGTGAATTGATGATAATAAGCCCAAACTATGTATTTCTCAGTTTCCAGTTATATGCATACATTTTTGTATAATGTTGTCTTGTCCTGGAACGCTGTACTAACCGAGTATATTCCCACAGGCGGGCAGCTAGCATGCCTACGAAGTAGCAGCGCCGTGTCGGCATTCCGTGGCCGTTTCCACGTGGGCCGCACGGAGCCGCAGCTGCAGGCGCTCGTGGACAAGTTGGTGCGCGACGCACTCAACTCGCTGTCCACGCGACTCTACGACAACTACCAGTACTACACCAACGGTATCCTGTAGTACTCATGGCTCGACCCACGTATAGTGTCACGTCATTTATATACTAGGGTCACACTGGTGGGGGAAAAGTCATGCTCGATGATAGATCGTTGTCGGCCAGTGACAAATGATCTCGACAGTGTCGCCCTAGAGTTAGCATACTCAGTTATTTTTTAAATCCTCTGTCGTGCTTTTCATGTAGTGTTTGTCTCTTGTTAACCCTTTGATGGACTTGTATGTGAAATGAGCCGACGAATGTATGGGAATTTATGCTGAATCTCGTTCGTTGGTAATCGCCTGTTTGGACCAAACCACGAAGCTATGGAAGTCATACGTTTAGGTTCGTTGACTAACTGCACATATCCACTTCGCCACGCCAGGCCAATCTAACAAATGATTGTAATTTTTGAGACTGACCTCGTCATGTGGCGAATTAGACAATTGCATGATTTAGTACTGAAGTCAACTGTCGTTGAAGGGTACTTTATTCCTTAGTTTTGTTACTATAGCTTACAATATGAGCACCTGCACTTTAGAAAATGACTAGTTGAAAGAGACAAAGAGATTTGTTAGTAATATTTGTATTGAATGTGTTATCGCTTTCTCACTGAAACTCATACTTTCTCATTGTACAGAGTGTTTTAGAGAGTTGACATCTTCAATCCACATATTGGTTTAGAATATTTGAGATTCACATACTATGTTAACTTGTAAATCGTAGCTTACATCACGTAGATTTTGTAAATTTTAGTGCCATAACCCACTGACACACGCTGTACCTTGGAATCTTAGTCTTATTTGCTCAAACATTGACACTCGATCATTCACGAATATGTTTGACCCGTCCACTTTAGATCCCGATAGTGCTTTGTAAAGATAAAACAGATTGACAGATTAATATTTTTCATGTATAAAGGTTACTGTGCAAATAGAATGTTAAAGAAATCTAAAATAAAATAAAAATGTAAATAATAAAATGAAATTATGATAATTTTCGCAATGAGAAGACTGATTGTTCAGGCATGAAGAGTGGTTTAGATTTAGGTTTCTTAGCCGATTAAATTTAAGTTTTATCCTGTATGTACATTGGAAGACATGAATGTGAAACGAATGATAAATAAAATTGCTGTTATTGACATGAATGCGAACGATATGCCAAAGGAACGTGTAAAAATGGCATTGTTTTAGATGTTAAAAACTTTTAGAATAATATGGAAATCGAAAATCTTATTGTTAAATGTCCAACTCTAGATAGACTCGGAGACACCAAAATAAATTAGGTGGATCTATATAACAAAATAGACGTTTTATGAATTATATCAATGTATATATGATATATGGGGTTATTGTTATTCTGTGTTGTGGGCAGTGCTGCCATTAGTTAGGTAATGGAACCAATATTGTACTATTAAATGAAGGAGTCAACATTGATTAGAATATTATACCTCGTATCATTGACCTTTCGACATCTAAAAGGGTTTGTAAAGGGAGTGAGAATGTTGCCAAATTTTTAACTATAGCAATGACGAGATGTTTATATTTATAAATATGTCCACTCTAATATTCCGATTTTCTTCTCAATTATAAATGACATACGATAAGTAAAGACATGACATACAAGTAGTCCTCTGACTAACCGAACTATTTGTGAGTGAATGGAAAAAGATCTAGAATACACTCCATCATCACTATCCGAAAGTTCCTGGTTATTCAAAAACCTACTGTAGGAATAGTAACGTCAGTCACAGATATAATGCTCTTTATATCAAAATGTAATGCCTGATTTTACGGCAAAAAAATCGTCTGTCGAGGCAAGGATGTATATACCATGCATATTATTTTAAGACGTCACATATTTTGTATTTCTTGTGTAATACGATAATAATATAGGTATCAGTGTCAAGTTTTAGTTGACACATACTAATTAAGGCCAGTTTATGTCGTTGCTTTGAGTTTATTTGTAAAAACGCTCGAGATCTGTGTGCTGTTAATTTAGTTTAAATGTTTGTTATCAGCATATTATTGTGAAACATTATTATGCACGAAGTAAGTGAGATTATGAAACATGACCGCAACGGTGGTCTAGACAGAAAATATCTTCCCCAATTGCACCACTAGTAAGAGTTGAACCCCATCCCGCAGCACGGAATCACACTTTTCGAAGCTGCTATCCGAGAGAGACACAGATTGGTCGTGTATTTATTCCAATGCTGTTAGCCTTTACGTCCTTATTCTTGATATGGAATCTTATTTGATTCCAGCAATAATATGCCTTATATTAGATTAATTAAGACTATTTTTCGCTTTTTGTGTACTTAGCTCTTCCTCTAGGCGTTCTAGACTATACTTCGATGTAGACTGGCCTTTTATTGATGCTACTCATAGTTTTGTATAAATTGCCTCTCAGCTTGAAATCTAGCCTTAATAAATCCATATTTATAACCATTATATTTGTGTGTGGGTGAACTATTGTAATGTCGCGTTGGACAAATAGATAGTATATAATTGACGTACCTAAATATTATATTCAATATAGTCTCATTTGTTTCAAGTTGAAAATTATAATTATATCTGTATATAAACGTTTTCGCTTACGGTCAATATTAAATTATTCTGTTTAAGAAAATATTGCAAATGTCCGAAACTAAGATAACTTTCTCCTCGAAATTAATTCGTTATTTATCATCATGTACAGGTAATTTTAAGTAGGTACTCTAACATCTATCGTTTATCTTAATTTTTTAAATATACATAATCATGATTTTTTATGTGGCTTTTATTTTCTCTGACAACAATGCATTCTATGTCAAAGGTAGGCATTGGGCTCTTGAACTTAGCCTTAAGCGTCTAACTGCGGTACTCAGAGATATTTAATGATTACTTAGTCAAGATTCGACATTCTTTTGTATGGCAAAACCCTTTACTAAGTGATGGCCTAAGTAATCATTAAAGCTCTCTGAGTGCGGCAGTAAGTCCAAGAGCCTATCACTGTCGAACATCTACTTCTTCTTTACGTGTCTATGAGCTCAAATTGTGTTAGACCAGTATGACAAAAAGAAACATCTAATTTAGGCTGCGGTTACACTGAGGCGGAGCCGAGAAGAGCGGAGACGAGCTATGCCGCGATTCACCAATCACATGGCTTGAAACCACATCTCTTCCAAGCAAGGGCTGATCCAGCTTTGGTTCCGTGGTTCTTTGTGACCCCCCCGGTCACAAAGAAGTTATAATTTATTTTTTTAATGCACATCTACACTATTATAAAGAGGAAAGATTTGTATTTTTGCATGTGTGTATGAATAAACTCATTTTTTTTCTAAAATTCTTTCATCATTGACAGCTACATTCACCCTGAGTAACATATGTTACTTTTTATCCCCGTATTCCCACGGGAACGGGAACTACGCGGGTGAAATACAGGTAAAGTAGGTATTTTATTAATGTACTTACTGTAGGCCTGTAGGTACTTAAAATACCTATATTTAAAATAACAAAATCAATTTTTTCTTCTTCCGAAACGCGTTAATACACGAGTACTTCATCAAATTCTAGGGGTGCGTGTTTTTGGACGTGGATAAGGTGTCAGTCCGGTTAGAAGTTACGGCACGGTTAGGTGAGCGTCTTATGCAAGATAAATTCGAAAGAGTAGAAGGAAGACGCGAGCGCGAATTTTTTATATTCTTTTTATAGATTTTAGGGGGTGGCAAAGATATCGTCATTGGGAGGGAAAGGCATAACATACTGTTTTACTTGGTTCGACAAGAGGAGTACTTACTCTTATCTTGACACCGACCCTTCACTTCCGGCCCCCCCTGGATCCTCTTTTGCTTCGAAGATATATGGATAAGGATACCTGCCTGTGTACGCAACTAAAATTCAGCGCGTTGCAGTAGAGTAGACGCCCACTATCCTAGCTTTTGAGATATAAATAAATGTCACCAAGCTGAATAGATTCTCCCTAGGCCGGTCACCTAGTAACGTTTATATCTCTTGATGTTTCTATCGCTGGACCACCCAATCGCTTCTAAATTAACTAATTTTAAAGTAACATAATTAGGAGACCATTGATCTTAGCCAAGAGTGCCCTCTTGCTCTTAACCAACAAATTCTAAAATTTGACGACCAATTTAATTATATTTTTCGTGTTATTAAATAAATCCCTGATGCTGGCCATGCCAGGGTCAGTCATACAAGGTATGCCATTTCTGGATTTTATTTTTTGTATGGCAATCACTTTCAATTACCGAACGAATGAAGCTATGTCTTGCAGTCTTGTGTCAGTAGACTGTCAGCCAGCTGTCTATGTCACACTGATGACTAGGCAGCATGGTCTATGACCCTAGCCTGTTCCTTATGGAACAAAAGGAAAAAAAAAAAAAAATGTCTATGTCACTTGTGATTTGTGATGGTCCCTGCCGTGCTGTAATGTCAAAATAATAACATGCTCGTTCTTTATTTCACGTGCGTCTGTAATATTTGATTAATTATGTGTTAAAACTCGAATATAAAGAAGTAAAAATGTCGAAAACAAAGGATCTGGAAGACCATCTTCCGGGTTTTGATGCCCCAGACGAAGAAGACACACAAGATGATTCTCACAGTAATAAGAAGAAAAAGAAGAATTCTGGTGGGTTCCAGTCCATGGGACTAAGTTTCCCGATAATTAAAGGTATAACAAAACGAGGATATAAACAGCCAACACCTATACAGCGCAAGGTAAGCAGCACAAATACATATTTCTAACCTAACCTCAAAAAACTTTCTAACAGTCAAATTATTGCAACATACACACATAATACTTATTTTGACCTATAAACTGCCGCAGAATGATGAATACTACACAAGATGCCAAGTTAAAAGACATAGGAGAATATTTACTTACATATTTTGTTTTTATTTATTTCAGACAATCCCACTAGCACTGACAGGCAAAGATGTGGTTGCCATGGCTCGAACAGGTTCGGGTAAGACAGCATGCTTCGTTCTTCCAATATTGGACAAATTGCTGGCCCCGAACAGTAAACCTATGCCTGGGAAGAACTTTAGAGCCTTGATATTGTCACCTACTAGGGAGCTGGCGCTACAGGTAAACAAAATTATTTGAATGGAACTCCTTACTATGCCCTTTAACATGCCCTTTAATTTGATTTTAATTTATATGTAATTTTTGAATATTTATGATTTGGTACTGTATCTCTGTTAGCTTAGATTCAAATTTTATTGTGCATCTGTGGTCTCCTATAAGTAATAGTAGTACATTTTGGTGATACTTTTGTCAATGCAAAATAAATAGTGGAATTTATTTTGCATGATCTGTATACATTATTTGTAGGAGATCCTCAATAAATCAATAAATCAGTATTTCACATAAAGTGTCAGTATGTCCCACTTTCACAACCGTGTAACTGGGTACAATGGTTAGACTGGTAGTTAGATTTTTGTAGTCTTTGAAGTATTTGTTAACACTTTGACAATCATTTATCTAGCCTTGTTTTTTTAACATCAACTTCAATATTAATAAAGAAGAAAAAAATTCAAATCACTACTCTTGTTTGACTGGCAAGGTACTTAAATCTATTACTTAAAGTTTCTAAAAGTGTATGATCATAATTATGATAGTTAACATTACTATTCAGCTAAATTACTGCAGCAATCCTTTTATTAACTTGCTACATAACCCCTTTTATTCCAGACCTTAAGATTTGTCCGAGAACTGGGCAAGTTTACGGGCTTGTCTTCAGCAGCTATCCTCGGTGGCGAGTCAATAGAACAGCAGTTTAGTGTCATGTCAGGAACTGCGCCAGACATTGTAGTAGCCACTCCTGGACGATTCCTACACATCTGTATTGAGATGAGCTTGAAACTTGATTACATAAGTAAGGACTTTAATTTATCTTTTACTGATTTTGTTTTATCTAAGAATCATGAAAGTGTTTATTGGTTTACTACTATGCTCATAGAGAAGAGCCTTAGGCCATCACTTAGTAAAGGTTTTGACAGTTTTGTCATACAAAAGTATGTCAAATCTTTACTAAGTGATGACTTAAGTAATTATTAAATATCTCTGAGTACCGTAACTGTGGTGCGCCTTATCTAGCAGCAAGGAATAGCATTTATCATGCTATTATGCTGTCCTTTTACGTCATTTAGAACCATTATTCGCTAGATTAAGAAAACAGAGTGCTCATAAAATAAATAAAAACAGGGCCAATCAATGAATAAAGCTCTCTATATTTTGCAGGACCTTTTATCATCAAAATCAAGTCACATTAGAAAGGCAACTTTGTTTGTATTTGTCATATATGGAAAAACGTTGGTACCTTCAATACTTGTGAAATATTCTTTTATTAAAAATATTCGCTAAGTCGAGGGTAGGTTATTATTTGACACATTCATTTTGTACCGTGCTATGCTACTCAGCTCAATAAAGTGATTTACCAAAATCTCGTGTTTTAATGGATATAATAGTGGCGACGAGTGTTAATTGTGAACTATGGAGCGTAAATTAGTGAAATTTCATGAATTCAATGTGAAAACAGACAATTGGGACAGTTACGTAACTCGACTCAATTATTGCTTTGAAGCTAGTGGAATCGTCCTCGATTCGATAAAAAAAGCTAACTTTTTTACGATTTGTGGTGCTCAGACTTTCGATACTGTTCTTGCATTAATCACTCCAAAAAATTCAAGTGAAGTGACTTATCCGGAAGTTATAAATGTGTTGACCAAACATTATAGTCCAAAACCAAATGAAATATCAATGTCATACAAATTTTACCATCGTGATCAAACAAAGGACGAGACAGCGACGGAATATATCGCTCAGTTAAGAAAAATCAGTACCAACTGTAATTTTCCAAATCTGGAACGCATGTTGCGGGACAGATTGGTGTGTGGCATGAGCGATCGCAAACTGCAGTACGAGCTGTTGAAGAAGGACAATCTCGAGTACAAGGACGTCGTTGACGCCATGGTGTCTGCCGAGTCCGCGGGGAGGGACGCGCGCATGATGCAGCAGGCCGAGCGCGCGCCCACGCTGGCACACGCCGGTACCGCCGCCGCGCCGCCCCCGCCTGAGCCGATGGATGTCAACGCGTTAAAAACACAAACAAACGTTCGTCTTTGCTACAGATGTGGTGATCGTCACGGTGGTGAATGCCGTTTTATCAATGCAGTTTGTCATTTTTGCAAGAAAAAGGGTCATATCGAGAAAATCTGCACAGCTAAAAAGAAAAGTACATCAGGAAAAGTAAACTACGCTGAAGAGGTGCAGCCTGACGCGCAGCTGAACGGAATTTACAAAGTGGAGGGTGCGAACACGCGCGTTCCTGCCTACAAGCTACGCGTGTTGCTGAACGACGTGCCTGTGGACATGGAAGTGGACTCGGGCGCCGCTTTCTCACTGGTCAACGAGCGCACGTGGGCGCGCCTACAACCGCGCGCCGCTGCCGCGCCGCGTCCCATGCACACTCGGCTGCGCACTTGGAATAACTCACAGGTTTCGGTCATTGGACACGCAACGGTCTCGGTCATGTATAAGGACATTAAAACTGAATTATACGTAATAGTGGCTAGAGGTTCAGGGCCAAACTTATTGGGACGTGATTGGTTTGAGCCCCTCGAAATTTCTATAAAATTTAATAAAATTTTAGATATTGACTTGTCAGCAACGAATGCATTATTAACCAAGTATGGGGAGGTTTTCAAGGACGAACTCGGTACTTACCGGGGAGACCCCGTCGCGATTCATTTGAAACCGAATGCAACGCCTAAGTTTTTGAAAGCTAGGCCGGTACCGTTCGCTATTAAAGCTAGGGTTGAACAAGAGATAGATCGATTGGTAGGTGAAAATGTTTTGCAACCCGTATCATATTCAGAATGGGCCACTCCGGTAGTCCCAATAATAAAAAAGAATGGTGCGGTCCGTCTGTGCGGCGATTATCGTAGTACGGTGAATCAGGCTACGGAAACCGATACTTACCCCATGCCTACAGCTAGTGAAATTTTCGCAATTATATCTGGAGGAAAATTTTATACGACATTAGATCTTGATCGCGCATACACACAAGTGGTCGTTACAGAAGACACGTCTCGCCTTTTAACACTAAACACATGCAAAGGTCTATATACGGTACATAGGTTAGCATTCGGCGTGAAAGCGTGCCCCGGCATTTTTCAACGTCTGATGACAGCGTTGCTGGCAGGCGTGCCTGGTGTCGCCGTACTGATTGATGACGTCATCGTCAGCGGCTGCACCATGGCAGAGATGACGCAGCGTCTTGATGCAGTATTAGGGCGTATTGAAAAGGCAGGTTTACGTCTCAATAAGGACAAATGTAAGTTCGCGAAGGAGCAAGTGGAATTTTTGGGTTTTATTATCGATGCTGACGGGATTCACCCGGCACCGAGTAAGGTTAAGTCCATACTCAATACTCCAGAACCTAAAAATGTGCAACAATTACAAGCATTTCTTGGGTTATATAACTTTTATGAGAGGTTCGTACCCCATAAGGCCACGATATTAGAGCCTCTACATAGATTGCTCGACAAATCGCAGAAGTGGGTGTGGACTGACCGGGAGCAGGCCAGTTTCGATACTGCTAAGCGTCTACTATCTTCTGATCTCACACTTGTACACTATGACTTGAACAAGCCGCTGGTCCTCACCTGCGACAGTTCAGAGTACGGAGCGGGAGCTGTCTTGTCCCACATCATGGAGGACGGACATGAGCATCCTATTGCCATGGGCTCTAGGACATTGCATTCGCACGAGCGTCGTTACTCGCAACTGGATAAAGAAGCGACTGCTATAATGTTTGGAATAAATAAATTCCAGAATTACTTAATGGGTAGGTCTTTTACGATAATTACGGACCATAAACCATTGTTAGGAATTTTTGATCCCAAAAGGGCCATACCTCATGTTTTATCACCACGTTTGACACGAATAGCTTTAATATTAACTTCCTATAGTTACGACATTATACATAAACCAGGAACACAGATAGGTCATGCTGATGGACTGAGTCGCTGGCCACAGCCTGTTCCTGAACAAGCTGAACCACAGCTCTGTGACATACTGCTAATGGCAGAGGCCCCTGATGACTTTCCGATTGATGTGGACAAACTAGCACATGCTACAAAACAAGACAACGTTCTTAATCGAGTAAGTCATCACATTCTATGCGGATGGCCAGCCAAAATATCAGATGATCAGCTACGTCCATACTGGTTGCATCGGGCTGAGTTGTCGTTGCATGAGGACTGTGTCCTGCTAGGCTGCCGCGTAGTAATACCTCCGCCGCTTCGTGAAACAGTGCTGCATGCTCTTCACAAAACGCACAGTGGCATTGTTCAAACTAAATCACTCGCCAGAAGTTATGTTTGGTGGCCACAGTTAAATGACGACATTGAGACTTTGGTACAGACATGCAATAAATGTTCTGAAAACCGGCATATGCCACCAAAAACTAGTTATGAGTGGGTGATGCCAGGAAAGCCTTGGTCTAGGTTAAATGTGGATTTTGCTGGACCTTTCCAAAACAAAACTTTTTTGATATTAGTTGACGCATATTCGAAATGGCCAGAAGTGTTCATTGTCAATAATATGACTTCAGCCACCGTCATTAAGCACTTGAGAATGATTTTTTCTATCCATGGACTGTGTGAGACATTAGTATCAGATAACGGTACTCCTTTTGTTTCTTCTGAGATGAAAACATTCCTAGAAGCTAACAAGATTAAACACATTACTTCTGCACCTTTTCATCCATCCACCAACGGATTGGCAGAACGTATGGTACAGACAGTTAAAGATAAACTTCGTAAAATGGACGGTATGTCCTGGGATGTTAAAATTCCAAACATGCTCTTAGGACTAAGGGCAACCCCATGTGCGGCTACTAACAAAAGTCCAGCAGAGCTTTTGTTTAACAGACGGATCCGCACATTGCTAGACACTATTAATCCACATGATCAGAAACGTAAAAGGAGGGAGGATCAAATCGTAAGAAATAGTCAAAAGAAGAACAGACAGACAGACGTAGGGCAGAAAGTTATGTACAGGAATTTTAGCAGTGGACCTCGTTGGTTACCAGGTACTGTTGTAAACAAAGACGGTCCAGCCAGTTATCGAGTTGAAACTGGAGATGGATCGGTAGTCAATAGACATATAGACCAGTTAGTCAGACAACAGACTGTACTAAATTCCGAAAGACAGATTGCTAATGAGGACTTCGGACAGACTGAGGAAAGGGACGCGGTAGAACAAAGTTATGGGAAAAAACAATATCAGGAAATGAATCAGGATCAATCGGATATACAGGAAAGTGAGCAAATTATAGAAATACCGAGTTCGGAAAAATGGGCTGAAATGTTAGGTATTCCATTGGAGTCAGAACCCAGTTTTTCTGGCGGTAAAATTAGGAATAAACTTGCTATCCATGGAAAAACTCCCTATACTAAACCAGCTCCAAATTATAACTTTATGTTGTAGTTAATAAAAATACATGTTTTGGAACCTAATACTTTTTCATATTGCCAAATGCATAGTTACAAAAATTAGGATTAATTGGTATCTTTAAGTTTAGTATTATGTGATGAAGGGTTAAAATAAGACTTTAATTTTGTGTATGTTATAAAGTTTATACATAGGTATTTGTTTTCATATTTTTATTGTGTTTTACATACTTGGGGGGAAGGTATGTCATATATGGAAAAACGTTGGTACCTTCAATACTTGTGAAATATTCTTTTATTAAAAATATTCGCTAAGTCGAGGGTAGGTTATTATTTGACACATTCATTTTGTACCGTGCTATGCTACTCAGCTCAATAAATTGATTTACCAAAATCTCGTGTTTTAATGGACATAATAGTATTTGACCTCACTATACTGCCATGCTAAATATAAAAGGGGTATCTCAAGGAAAGCCAGTTTCGAGAAAATTGAATAGTTTTGTGAAAATAGTCTGTTCCTACTAATATTATAAATGTGAAAGTTTGTGAGAATGGATGTGTGGATGTTTGTTACTCTTTCACGCATAAACGGCTGGACCGATTTGGTTGAAATTTGGTATGTAGATAGGTTATACCCTGGATTAACATATAGGATAGTTTTTATCCCAATTTTATGATCCGTGGGATAATTTTCGAGTTGTAGCGGGTGAAGCCGCTGGCAACAGCTAGTACCAAATATAGTTTGGTACTCTTTATTTCACAAAACTTAATATTCACATTAAGGATTGTTTTTGCTTATTAGGTTTAATATGTTTTAAAACAGATACGAGTGCTTACTGATATTCAGCTTAATACATTTGATGCCAATTTATGTAAGGTATCGAATGCCATTAATTCAACTTATTTTTTTATTTAGATACTGCTTTTGTACTTAGCGTGGCAATATAGTCCATATTAAAACTCTAAACAGTTGCAAAATTGGGTAAGGAACATAAATATTCAATTTCTCCATTCTTTATATTTGCAGAACTAATAGTATTTGACGAAGCCGACCGCCTCTTCGAACTGGGTTTTGGCGAGCAGCTCCGAGAAATCGTCGCCCGTTTACCATCAACCCGTCAAACACTGCTTTTCTCTGCTACATTACCGAAAATGCTTGTAGAATTTGCTAGAGCAGGTCTAACAGACCCTACACTAGTGAGATTGGATGTTGACTGGAAATTGCCATCAACATTGTGGCTTGGTTGGATCGCAGTGAGAGCAGAATTGAAGACTGCAGCCTTATTGATTCTGTTGGATAGAGTTTTGTCTTCAAAAACACCTCAAGCTGTTGTTTTTGCAGCTACTAAGCATCATGTGGAGTATTTGAATCTGGTAAGTTCATTCTTACGGATATAAATGAAACTTTTATGGAGGTAATGCCATATTTTTTTCAAGTACAGATCAGACTTGAAGCAAAACACCAGTTTAGTATGGAGCCACAGTGAACTTTTTTGCATTACATGATGACGTCAGCAAAATAATCAAACATGTAAAATTCTAAAAAATTTACTTGCTATCTCTGTACACAATGCAATCGGTAATTGTTATTTATTATCTAAACTTATATTATAAAGAGGAGAGTTATGTTTGTTTGTTCTGATTTAGCTGAAAAACTACTTGAGTGATATAAAAAATTCTTTCACCATTGGAAAGATACATTGTTACCGAGTGACAGCCCATGTCACTCGGTAATTGTTATTATAATATAATAATTTCAAAATACACGCAGACACAGTTGCGGGCAAAGTGTTAGTACGGTCAGCAGCAGAAGTAGCTTAACATTTCGGAATTTTAATTATTTGATGTTCAGGACTCCAGTTATTATTTTTAATGCTTTAGAAGTTTATTCCTTATTCTTCAATAACTTGTTGGTTACGAGTAATATCTGATAAGTTTTCATTAAAAAAACGTGCTTTTAGTAGTGTTAATCTACTTCTGATGCTGACTGTACCAAATAAAAATTGTATCTGATTTAGCCAGTCTTGCCGACTCGTGCCTTTCCGTTTTTAAGATAAAGTGCGTTTGTCTATCCGCGTTAGTTAATTGTTTTACTTCTTTTAACTGTGGCAGTTGAAATAGTATCTCTTTTTTTCCAGGTCCTACAACAAGCAGGCATTTCATCAACATACGCATATTCTGGCCTAGACGCATCTGCTCGTAAAATCGCGCTTGGTCGATTCACCAACAAGAAGTGTTCCGTACTCATTGTGACTGACGTCGCCGCCAGAGGGCTGGATCTACCGGCTTTAGATACCGTTATTAACTACAACTTCCCTGCTAAACCGAAGCTTTTTGTGCATAGAGTTGGTGAGTTCAAGTGAACAAAATGGCGTAATAAAATAGTTAGTATTTTTTCCCCCAACATCAAGGACTTGATACCTGGGTAGGAACAATGTTTTTTTTTTTAATCCCATGATGCAGTTTCAGTTTTCATCTAAATTGGGCTCGAGACTGCTTTCTTTCTTTCTTTTGCTCATAGGTTCGGTTTTGGCCATACACACCCACCCAATTAAATAATTTATCTGTATGGCACTAGGCCACCCTAGTGTAGGTGTCAAATTATTTTCCGAATTGCGAAATAATCTTCTGAATTGCGTAGGTTTTTCTGTTATGCTTCAGGAAATCCGAACATCTCTTTATGTCATTGTCAAAGCTCTGTTGATATCATCATATCCTATCTTCTAGGTCGTAGTGCCCGTGCGGGTCGCGCTGGTCGGGCCTTCTCCCTCATAGCTCCTGAAGACGTTGCCCATCTGTTAGACCTGCAGCTGTTCCTCGGAGCCGAAATGATATCACCCGCCCATGTGAAGGAGAGGGGCCTGGCGTGTCCCAGTGGCGTGTGGGGTGCTATACCTACCTCACAGTTGGAGCTGAGGCACCAGGATGTTAGAGCTTGGGAGAAGAACTATTCGGAGATTGTGAGTATTTGTTGAACTGTCTCTCCATGTATAGTATAGTCCTCCTGACTGTTTTAGGTTACAGCGGCGAATCTTAGAGGAGATTAGCCATCTGCGCGATACTAAAGTGCGTGGTTTTGTTTGTTTGTACTGCACAGATGCACTCTCAGTGCTCCTTTTGTCTCTCTATAAATAGACACATTGGCAGTGGGAAAAGATAAGTAAATTATAAATTTTAATGTTGCCAAAGTTGTTTACTGCGATATTATCATGTGATTATTTCGGTATATAATAATCTTGACTTTAACGTGATCTTGATTATAGCTTCGCATTCATTAGTTACTGACTCTTTAATACGGTAAGTAGTAAATATACGCATTACAATAGCCTATATTTACTGGCCAAATTGTATACCTCTCCGTAAGCTGCATACATCACATCACTCGTGATCTATCGATAGAAAAAAAATCAAATCAACAGTAATTATTTTCTTTATCAACAGGAAGACGCAGCCCGCGTGTGCGGGCGCGGCTGGCAACAATACATAAAATGGCGCGAACCCGCGTCAGCCGAAGCGAACAAGCGCGCCAAGACCACGCCCTTCCCGGTACTCACACACCCGTTCTTAGTGGACGAGAATGATAGCGCGGCTGTTGATATGATTGAGAAGATCAAGAATTATCAACCTAAAGGAGTGAGTATATTTAAAAGATTAATTTATTGATTTTGCTTTAACATAAAGCGCTTTTCGAATTAGTTAAAAGAATAAAACTAAAACAGTACAATCAAGTGCAAGTCCATGACTATTTTAATATGATATTACAAAAGTACTACATATTCATTAACCAGTACTAAGTACTATTTAAAACAGTACCTACTCCATATATTTGAAGATCTCTTTGGTGTTGCTATTTTCGACCAATGAGTCATATAGAAGTGCAAGTTATCACATCAGCATAACCTGAAGAGTGACATTACAAAGGTCTTAAAAAAAATTGGCATAAAAACAGCTTGGTATCTAACCAAGCTAACACAAACGTAAACGTATAGTTTTTTCAACAAATTCCATTGTTTACTTTCAGACCATTCTAGAACTATCCGCTAAAAACGACTCGCCGATGTATTTAGCTATGAAGAAAAAGAAACAAGCTCATGGGAAGACAGTTCAAAAAGTTCGGGACATTAAAAAACTGGCGGTAAGGACATACTAAGATCCATCTTAAATCTTATTAATGTCGTGTCAAGCTTTATAATAGCTTGGCATCTCAAGATACAATCCCAAGGGCCGCAGCAACCGCATACTGCAGCCGTAAGACCATCCTATGACTGGCCACAGAGGCACTTCCCCTCTTCTAATTTCCTGTTTTATAACTTACTGGTCTGGATTCTATGGAAATTCTATAAAGCAGTCGTGTCATTGCGATTTGATTGCTTTGCCGCCGCCGTTGTTTGCGGTTGCAGTCGGTTTCAGAATAAAAAAAAAACAAATTGGTTTCTGCCTTCCCCCGTGCGAAAACCCGTGAGTTTATGTATCTATAAACAAAAGTATTTCAAATTTTAACAATTACACAATGGGGAAGATCTCTAGATGCAGCGCTGTAACTATAGCTAAGTCTCAATCTGACCAATGACGTCAAACAATTTTAAAATATAAAATTACAACACTAGATTTTCAACCAATGACGATGCTTGGAACCAGCTATGCTAGCGCCATTTTCACATTTAAAAGATAACTGTCAATAAAATTATTTCTCTAATACTTCCATAGCCAGTTATAACGCCCGTAACACACCTTGGCACGTAGACTTCACCCGTGGCGGGGCGTAGGCCTCTGTGTTTGTGCCTAGCTCCACGTTCTTGTGCCAGCCTCATCTAGGAAATAGGGTATTTAACCAAAAAATTCTAATTAGTCCGTCTGTTAGATTATCGGAAAATATTGGATAAGTGTTTTTTGTTTTATCAAATTGACGAAAATAAAACGGGTCAAAGATCATGAGTGGGGGCTTTTGACGTCACTTTGTGGGTAAAAAAGTACTAACCTTGTGACGTCACTCGACTTGACGCGACCTTTCGAAGCACTGTATCGTCTTCATCTTTTGTTTAAGTAAAAAAAGAAAAAATACGTGTCCATTAGTTTTTGAAAATCTATCTGACGGACTAATTAGATTTTTTTGGTGAAATACCCTATTCCCGCGATGGTAACAATATCGTCTGCCAATCTTCAACACTTCTCTTCGGCCCTCGATCCCAGTTTTACTCCACCTGCCATCACTGCGGTGGTGTCCTGCACAACTCCATTTATGTTTTATAACTCGATTTCCGATATCAAAGACCTTCGTAGCACTCACATTTCTCGAATTCCTAGGCTGAAGGTGTAGTACTAGAAGACACAAGCAACACAAAACCGAGCAGACCTCCGAACCAGCCGCCAAAGAAAAAGAAGAAGGAAGTAGTTCGCGATGAGAACTACATCTCACATTACGCTAGCGATCAGCATACTGAAATGGGGTAAGTGGAGAAAGTCTAGATTTTTCTAGCAAGCAAGTGCTGTTACGCAAGTGTTGTTATCGTATGTAAGTTTCTGTGACGTCTCATCGGGCACTATGAGCACTTGAATATTTTTGGACAACACCATTTTTTTTAAACGTTGCTCCTCAATAAGAATTTCTCCTGTTTCGAGGGTGCGTTCACAAACATTTAAACTCACATTCACAAATACCCGGACCCGGAACAAGTATCTGTAGGTCATACAAATGTTTGTTTGCGGGGATCGAACCCGCGACTCGCAGCGCAGCAGTACAATCGCTCAGCCACTGCGCCAACCGTGTTGTCAATTAAATAATAATAAAAGAAGGTCGGGATTCCTGGGGACAGTTTTTTATGTAATATGTACCCGTTGTGAAAAAGTTTGCGCGTACACGAAAAAAATTACAGAACACTTCTTGCATGGTTTCCTGATACAAGTTTATTAAAATCGGTTAGCACTTTCCCTACCGTCTTCAAATTATCCATTTTGTAATACTATTTTTCAATATTTCCAGTATGGCCGTAAACTTCGCAGTGGGCGCGGAACAAGCTCAGCTAGAGTTGAACGCGGACAGCGGCGACGTTCAACGCGCCAACAAAGCCATGCAGCGTTGGGACCGGAAGCGGAAGAAGATGGTGCATGTTGATCCGGTAAGTGCTTACTTTTACTATATGCTGGTTTGAGTAAAGGCACATAACGGTCCAATTTGAATCTTATGTTTATTGAGATAGGAGTATAATAGATTATAGCTCACAATCGAACTGGTCAAACGGTCCAGTTGGGTAGGTCCAACTTTGAGAAAGAGGTCAATCGTCGAATCCGACTCGGCTGGGCAGCGTTTGGGAAGCTGAGTAATATCTTCTCGTCCAACTTACCACAGTGTCTCAAGACTAAAGTCCAGTGAGTGTTGCCAGTGATAACATTCGGGAGCGAAACGTGGTCGCTCACAATAAGCCACATCAGAAAGCTCAAAGTCACCCAAAGGGCAATGGAGAGAGCTATGGTCGGAGTTTCCTTGCGTGATCGAATCAGAAATGAGGACATCCGTATGAGAACCAAGGTTACCGACATAGCCCGAAGAATTGCCAAACTTAAGTGGCAGTGGGCACTTTGCTCGCAGAACGGATGGCCGACGGGGCCGAAAAGTTGTGGAGTGGCGACCGCGAACTGGGAGACCGATGACCTGCCGGTGTAAGTTGCGGGGATCTGCTGCATGCGAGACGCACGGGACCGGTCAATGTGGCGACACTTAGGGGAGGCCTATGTCCAGCAGTGGACGTCTTTCGGCTGAAATAATGATGATGATGAATCGAACTGGGTCGAATACTTTGTTGTCTTTCTAAACTTGCAAGTTACTGCTTTTTATTTACAAAACAATTTACAGAACTAAAAATGTATCAAAAAGAGTAGAATTACAGGGCGTCTTAAATTCGTCCGCATAGCTGTCAACAGAAAAAGTGCCAAGAATGCTGGCAGCATTGTCAACGTTGGATGGCACGACTATAGGCAATGACTGCTATACTAACGTCCCACATGTTGCCAACCTCGCGATCCAGATACCTGAATTGCCTATCTTTCTCTGCTTTCACGAGGGTCTCGTCATACGGGACCGTTATATCAACAATCAATACACAATTATTAATATTATTTTTTCACAGGATGGCGGCCGTAAAATGATTCGCACGGAGAGCGGTGGCCGTGTGCCCGCGTCCTACCGCAGTGGACGGTACGACGAGTGGCGGAAACGTAACGTGGCCGACGTTGGCTCTGATGATGAACAGGCGCACGATAGTAATAGGAAGAAGTCCGGTAAGTTATTCAAAAGCCAAGTATTTCTTTCAATCATACCATTACAGGCACTTTTGATGGCAGAAAATCAAAATAAAACGGAGCTATAGCATAATAACTTGTGGAAGTGCTGTAGTTACACATTTCAAAGCGTCGATCTCTATGGAGAAAAATGGGCAAGACACTCCATGGATAGTCTTTTAAGTCAATATATAGGATGTTAGGTTAAACGAGGGTATTCAGCATTCAATTCTCGTCCTAAATATGTAAAATAACTATAATCTTAATTTGTGACGTAATTGTGCCACGGTCCCCGCACGCTCTCCAGATCTCACTTTATTTACGTTTATTTTTTGCCATTGTCGTGATTAACATCATAAAGGGTATAAGAGCTACTTGTAAACTGTTGCCAGTATTCACATGGTTCTGCGTGGACGTCCGTACATTTCACACGTTACACCAATACGTACCCGCTAACTACGTTCGTATATTATGTAACGCAAACGGCTTTACGGTCGGTTTTTCTGTACCCCCTCCCCCCTATTAAACCGTTACGTAAACGTTTAAAAAAATGCATAAGATAATCTGTACGCGACCATTCTGGAGGGTTAAAAAAACAATGTTACGTAAGGTGTAGTCAAAATCCCGCTCCTGTAACGCATCGTAACGTTTTATACCCCCCCCCCCCCTCCAAATTTGTTACGTAATACTTGAACACTCCCTTTTTTTTTTTGGTGGGTGTAAAATCATCGAATAACCCCTCCCGCTCTTGGGCAGAGCGAAAGGGAGTGTCAGACTTCTACTGACTAAAAACCACCCATGTTCCTTCTTCGCCCTCTATGTCGAGGCCGCGATAACCAGAGGACTACCCGCAGCCCCGACAGGCACTTGAACACTCCCTAACATTTTTCTGTTGTCCCAACAGCCTCAGAGTTCCGTCCACACTGGGTCAAACACAACGAGCGCATCGCCAAGAAATCAACAGAGGGCAAGTCTAAAGAATTCAAGAACAAACAACAGATCGTTAAGGAAAGGATACGCAAGGAGAAGATCAAGCAGAAACTTAAGTTTAAAACTAATAAGAAAAAGAAGAAGAAATAAGTGTTAATACACTGATTTTATTGAATAATTAACCTGTTTTATTGTGTCTAAAGACACGTGCCTTTGCTATGCAAATTTTTATGCCTTATTATCATACCAGACAAAACAATAACATATGTGACAAAATAACGTTCGCTCATTGGCTGTTTATAAGAAATTACGCGGACGCGGGAAGGCAAGAACGCCTCCCATTGGTTGACCGCAAGTGCGTCATAGTTTCGCTAACGCATTCTGATTTGCTGTAGAAAAACAAAGTCTGACCCAAAAAGTCCTTCAAATGTGGTTGCATTCAAATATTTAAAACACAAACTTTCAAATATTACGATATTAATTATTTATTTATGAAGACCTGTTTCGTTTGTGAATCAATGTAGTCGTTATAATTATGTTGAGAAATCGATAGTTGTTCATCATAAAAATACGTATTAATTCATCTATGTTGATTATGTTATTAAAATCATATAAAAAGTTGTTGATAGCTGGCATAAGGCAAACCAGCAATTTTTTTGCCTTGTGATTTATTCAACTCTCTATAAATGTCGATTCGTAATGATGACGACAAAGGCATAAAAAATAAAATCGGCCGTATTTTAACAAGAGCAAGAGCTTTTCCGAAATATTGTGTTTTTAGATTTTCTCACTTACTACCTACTTAAATAAAGAAAAGTTGAACCAACTACTAACGAGTTCACTGATGGTCGACCACTTTTGAATCTTTTTTTTTTTTTTGGTGTGTGGAAAATCATCAAATAAAAAAGGAGTGTCAGACTTCTACTGACTAAAAACCACCCATGTTCCTTCTTAGCCCTTTATGTCGAGGCCACGGTATCTCTTACAACATCCCGCAGCCCCGACGGGACCATTTTGAACCTTAAGGTTGGGATTATAGGTATGAATGAAGTTTGCCTAGGTTCACAATAGCATCTACAAAACTTTCGGTCTTCGGCCTTGGTTCAAGGATAAGATTTAAAACTAGATCTGTTTAATCCAGCCTAGTGCTGCTCGACTTTTGTCTCCGTATTGTGAGAATTCTTCTGAGCGGATGTCTCATGAAAATTACGAGTCTGTCGAGACTAGTCTCATTAATTTGGTTGGTTTAGGTTTGGGCCTGTGATCCCCGAAGGGCTAGGCAGAAGTGTAACCTAGTACACCTACATTTTGTCAGTTATTATTTTGTCCCATATAATAGGGGGCGAGCCTATTGCGATCAATCGGGCACAAGTCCAGGCTCCGTGGCTGCTACTACCCAATAACACTACCCTACTACTGCTACACTATCGAATTACCTTATTGTATTAATCCACTTTACTCCATCAAGTTTACGTAACCGTGGGTCAAATTAGAAATGTTTAAAAAAATAATTTTACTTTAACCCACTAAACAATTTGTGAAAAATATTCTCAAGGTCCTCAGAAAAACAGGTAAAATGAAATCAAATTACCCATTAACGATAGCGTCATTAGGCAAAATTAAATTAATCCTTACACGATCCTTACCTACATGATATTACGCCATTTTCGTTAGCAGAATATTATTTCTTTCCTGTCGGCTTATATCTACTAATCCTTTCAACACGTATTACTATTATTTATTTGGACAAGGAAAATTAATGAACCTGTTTGGTCTATCATGCTTATTCATATTTTTGCTTTAACACCTGATAAATCAAACCAAATTAAATATAATTTAATTGTTGTGTTGAAGTTCAACGGAGAACCCACGTTTTTTAGAGATTGAAGATGCAATAGGGTGAGGATTGGTAGGATTTATATATTTAGTGCGTCCATACTCATCTAAAAAAGTTGTGATAGTCAACGTGATACCTTTTTGTTACCCGCACGCTATAACTCACGCACACACGCAAATGTTGCTTGAAAATAAGTAATTTCGGTGTGAACTGGGAATGCAGTTCGTGAAACGTGTTGTGGTGTTCGAACGGAGTTTAACACACACATCCATCATTCGTAAAATTCTAACTTCAGCGGTTTATTCATCTTTGTTTTCTGCAATAAGTGCTTCTTCGTCTTTCCCTCAGTACTGAAGATCTCGCCACGCACGACATGTTTGCGATCCATGCAGTCCCCTTCTGTGTGACAGACCGTTTGGTACAGGGGATCCTCTCAAGTCCGTCAACGCCGATACGGGCTTGTCCGAAAATATCGCAGCTGGAAACTTAAAAACATTGAGATTCATGAGTTTTGAAACATCCAGAGTAGAGACGCCTGTCCAATCGTACTTATTGTATTTTTTTTAGTTCCGGCTCCCAACTAATCAAGGTATGACCGTAAGTGATACAGATTAGGAAAGGGCCGTACTGTCGAACTAAAGTACGGGTTTCATGCTGAGAGAGTAGACCCCCGGCCTAGCTCGAAAAGCCTTCTCTTAGTCGCGTCGGACCATCTTGCCTGGCGGTGATCTGCCGGTGCCGCAAGGATAATGCTTCTGCATTAGAGATCGATTAACAAAAAATAAACTTACTTGCCGATCACTTTCTTGATTAGTAATCAGTGCTTTAAGTTTTATTATTGCTTTAAATATTTTTGATTAGTTAGATTAAGTATGTAGTTTGCCTTGCCAATCATGTTATTACAGTTAGTAAGGAAATAAAACATAAGTACCTACATTGATATAGGTACTTACCGTATTTTTTTCGTATTTAATGGTCACTAATTATTTGACTACTTCCGTCCGTATCATGCACAAGTGTCAAGATCATTGCCGAAACATACCTTTTAGATCACGCGAATTAAATTACACAACAACAATTATTAAAGGTCAAGTTCATTCTTCGCGGTAGGTCATATTTACCTAGATAATGCAGCTCTCGGTTCCTTAACAATTCTGCAATTCCAAAACAGCTGCAATGACAAAGTAGCATACTTATATTGAATCAAAAACTATTAACGCAACGACTCGATTCATTCCGGGCATAAAGGGCTAAGGAACATGGGTGATTTTTAGTCAGCAGTAGCTCAGTATAAATATAATTGTACTGTGGCAGTAGCCTGATACTCCCTTCCAGTCCGTCCAGAGCGGGAGGAATCATTTGATGATGATTACCCAACTTCCAAAAAAAATCACAATAAAGTAATGACTGAAAATAATGGAAAACTGGTCTGTGGGAAAACATGGTCTGAGGTATAGTAAAGTTGGCTGCGGGATGTTGTAAGAGATACCGCGGCCTTGAAATAGAGGGCTAAGAAGGAACATGGGTGGTTTTTAGTCAGTAGAAGTCTGATACTCCCTTTCGCTCTGCCCAAGAGCGGGACGGGTTATTCGTTGATTTTCCACCCGCCAAAAAAAAAAAGCTGTACTTATTATTAGTAGGTATGTAGGTAAAGGTAATCTATGATCTTTTTTACCTGAAAATACATAAGTTATTATTAAGTCACGAACTCTCCCACGTTCTACCCATCAAATTGTAATAAAGGTGAATTATTTACGCGCTACCTGGTAATAATAGTCTTATTAAAGTTAATTTATTTTATCACCTGAAACCATTTAAATGTTTAATCGGATATTTTAATTACTATTTTACGGATGCGGTGTGTATTTTGTAGTACCTACCTATTGTACCTGGGTGAACAAAGTTCTATTAAATGGCGACATATTATTATGTTTGTTCAAAATTGTTTTAACTTTTTATAAGCTTCCTCATTACCGAATTCGGATCAAATTCATCAAAATCAAGGTATTTCCCTGTGATTATGTATTATAGATTACGCTGAAAAGTAACAATTTCGACGGCAGGCAGTTTTTAAAATATTCATATTATTATAGAAAATTTTACTACTAAAGGCCTACGACGCGGCGAGGTTACGGCGCGCGTAGACTCTACCTCACGGAATAGTCAGTTGATATCTTAAATGCGTATAAATTGTAGACTGACTGACCAGTGAAATCAAAATTGTTTCCATTCCAAGTTCCATTCCATAAAATCCGATGTGATTGTTTTATTTTTTAAATCCTGGCAAAGAGATCTGCGTCTTTACGGCGTGAATATTTTTTAAATTATTTAAATTGTGTTTATAAATAGAATATCATAAAGAAACATTAAAACAATTAATATTTACTTTTATAAACGAATTAACATTTATTTGTGTTGATAATTCAAAATCTTTGAATTTTATACCTATAGGTAGTGTCTCTGTTTATACATATAGTGGCTGCATGGCGAAAGTAAAGCGCTCAGTACCGCAGTAACTGCTGTACTCAGTGATATTTAATGATTACTTAGGCCGTTCCTATAGTATAGGTTTGACATTCTTTTGTATCACAAAACTGTCAAAACCTTTACTAAGTGATGGCCTAAGTAATCATTAAAGCTCTCTGAGTGCGGCAGATAGTTTCCGAATAGTATATAGTAGGAATGACAAAAATCGTGTAAGTGTATTGCGAGACGTCGTGCGTCGTTTGATAGGTACACGCGGGAATTTGTTATTGCAATTTTGCTAATGCAATAACAGAGTTTTCCCCCCACTATATGAAACTGTACTATACCCACATAGCTTCTTCTACTGAAGAATAACTTATTATAATGAGAAAAGTCTCTATTCGGATAGATCACATTCAAAGTAGTGTTATTTGACCCTTAGTTTGTCCAAAATAAAGTTATTGAAATAAAATAAACCAAGTGTCAATGGTTACTTTACAGCCTTTTTTTGGGGTGGGAAATTATCAAATAACCCCTCCCGCTCTTGGGCAGAGCGAAAGGGAGTGTCAGACATCTACTGACTAAAAACCACCCATGTTCCTTCTTAGCCCTATATGTCAAGGCCGCGGTATCTCTTACAACATCCCGCAGCCCCGACGGGCGTTGGCCCTTGCGCCTCAAAGAGATGTTGCTCTTTGAGGCGCGCGTGGAACACGAACGCGCCGTCGACACGGCCTGTCGTCGTCGAAAGACGGACGGACGGCGACCTAGCCCATCACTCGCCGTCCATAGGCCCGCATCCACGGTGGCCGGAAGCCGTCACGTGACCCCCGACGCCCGGAGCGTCTACCGCGGCGGCTGGGACGTGAGGTTCTCTCCCTCTCACGTTCCGCCACCTCCTTCGCTAGCATCACTGCTTCGCAGAAGGAGGCGACGACGTCCCATTCCTCCGCTCTCCGGACTATGGCTTGCACCAGGGCCGGACGCGAGAGGTCGTCGCCGCCACTCGCCGCGACGAGAACGTGGCGGAGCTCCGCCCAAGCGGGGCAGACCTCCACGGTGTGCTCCACCGTGTCTTCCGGCCGATCCTCACTCAATTCACAGCCTCATGTCCAAAAAGTTTGAAGTACGAAAAATACCAAAATGCAAAGGAGGTTGGCGCTCCCGTCGTGGCCGCGGGTTGTCCACAGGTTATCGCGGCCTCGACATAGAGGGCGAAGAAGGAACATGGGTGGTTTTTAGTCAGTAGAAGTCTGACACTCCCTTTCGCTCTGCCTAAGAGCGGGAGTTAAGTAGGTATTTGATGATTTTCCACCCGCCAAAAAAAAAAAAGAAAAAAAAAAGGAGGTTGGCGCACTGCGTTCAAACATTTCGTACATTTCCTTCTCTTCATGTGATTTATTCGTAACATTTTCCGTCATCAACCAACTACTATACTATGGCATACGTCTTGGCAGACTAATTTAACTAAACATATCAGTTTCCATTTGATTTTCAACCTTGATTCTTGCCTGTTACGGTTGAAAGAAGTTCGCAGTGTTTTGGACATGCAGTCACGATTGCTGTTGCCGGCTTCCTGTTTTCCGGTGGTAGTACACTTTACGGATAATGTGTTGTTTATCAATTGAGTTCAAGGACGAACGTGTTTGGCGTAACATGAAAAAAAAGCATGAGTTAATATCAAGGTATTTTTAACCTACTTCCCAAAAAGGAGGAGCTTCTCATTCGATTAGTACTTAATTTGTTTTACGTTTGTAGGTACCTACACCGATTCCGCTGAGATTTATGATCCGATTTACGTGATTATTTTTTAGTTTGATGCGGAATAGTTACCATTGATCTCATAACAAAATAAAATAAGTAGTTTGGCTCAGTACTATTCATTTTATGAACTTTTTAAAAAAAATATATGATTATTTTTTGTTTTTTGTGTGTTCGCGAATAACATCGTCGTTTATGAACCAATTTTGATGATTATTTTTTTATTGGAAAGGGGTATTTTAAGGGTGGTACCATGATATGAAAACCAGGACCTGGTGATGGGATCCCAGAGAAATCGAGGACAACCTTCAAACATGGGCACGTATTACGTGTTTCGTCCTTTTTCTGAAGCTATTCAAGTATTCGCATCTACCAGTCATCACTTCATGTCGATGAGCGGATGATGGAAGGTAGGTACAGTAGGTACCTACTACTCCACAACGGTTAATAAAGGAATCTTGAAGGTAAAGGGTTAGGTTTTTTGTTTGAATGTTAAATGTTAGTAATTATTTGTAGGTATAGGATATTACAACTAATAATAAAAAAGAAAAAAAAAACTTATGGTGTTTTTGAAGTCGGTTGTTTTTTTCCCCAGTAAGTTTTATCATTATCTGCCTCGCCATTTCTCAAATAAGTAGGTAGGTACATTGCGGTCGGCTGGCAACCGCATGCAAGTGATTACCTATTAATATTTTGCATGGAGCTATTTGACCTCTACAACCCACTTATTGGTAACCATTGTTAAGTACCTAGTTCTGGTCAGAAACCTACGTTCTACAAATGACAGTTTAGCCTAAAAATATAATGTGGTGCTTGAGAAGTATCTGTTAGACTCTGTAAAAATACACATTTGAAATAACAATAATTCACATAGAGCTTTAAATTGGTGGAGGTCTTGAACACATAAGTACCTACGTAATAAAAGTTCCCATCAATTCCGTGTGTGCTAATAAAGTTATTTAAGGTTAAAGGGGAGGCCTATGTCCAGTAGTGGACGTCTTTTGGCTGAAATGATGATGATGATGAAGGTAAAAATTACAACAGTTTTTCGGTAGATCACAAAATTTTCTACAAAAACGTCTGCGAAAAGTGTTATGACGTTTTTGTTCTTTTTCCCTCCAAGTCAACAAACTTGGAGGGAAAAATGCGTATAGACATTTTTTACCGAGATATACATACATATATCGCTTCTGCTATAACAGAGCTTTTTGGAGTAGGTAGTAATTTAATACGAATGATAACCATTGTTTGGACCGTGTTTTAACCGTTCAAAGTTCACATGATAGAATAATATGTATCTTACTCGTGGGTAACTTTATACATATTTGAGTTAGCAACAAGAGAGACAATATTTTTGTACTTACATGTTATGTAGGGTGTCGCTGTATTTTTCTTTTTTTTTTTACTTCCATTGTGCGAATGTATGTCGTTGTCAATACAATGGTGAATAGGTACTTGATGATTAATTACCAAGAGAATAAAAGAAAATCCGTTTTTTATTTCGCTAATATAATTAAAAGAAACAACCATTATTCATTCGATAAATCTACATACAAAGAAACAGAGCTAGATTTCTCGAAAAAAATAAAATAAAAGTGCATTCATAATGGATGATGTGCTGACAATGAGTAGGTACGTAAGTATATACCTAAGTATATAATGAATACACAATGTTCCCACACAAAACCTTCATTCGTTGTAAATATGTATAATTATGTAAATGTCTTTATTTAACGAGAACAAAGTCCGGAACATGTCTCTGTTATTGCATCTGAGAAAATAACAAGGAAAATTTATTTTATTACAGTTTTGTTATAAGGAGCTCGTGGTTTCATAATAACTGCCACTCGGGTCGATCTTTAGGTTTAGCCGCGCTTGCCTAGGTTGGTCTGTGGATGGGTGACCGGCCATTACATACCGAGTTTCCTCCGTGCCTCGTTGGGCCCGGCTGCCATTTATAGGGTGTAAAAGTACCCTTAACGCAAACGAAGGGCACTTTTTCTCCCCACCAATGCGAACGTTTTTTTGTTTTAGACCATACCTGGGAACCCCCTAGTTACGGATATATGGGTCAAAGTTCCAAATTTTTCACAGCTGTTTTTGTAAATACTAGTTTTTCAGGTTATAACTTTACTTAAATTACCTCCATGACCCTTTTACTATTCAAAGCATCCACTAGCACAATGTTTTAGAGTTTTACCGTAAAATTAGATTTTTGACCCCAAAAAAAAAAATCGTTTCCCGGCATTTTTTTTTGCGTAGGTGTACTTAGTTTGATGTACAGAATGCTTGGTTGACGTATGTGTGAAGGGTTCATTTACACTGTATAGATCTTGGGCAGTCGTTACAGGTACAGTTGTTTTCAGTGACCTGAAAGCCTGACAACCAGTCTTACCAAAGGGTATCGTATTACCCAGTATTAACTGGGTTGTGGAGGTCAGACAGGCAGGCGCTCCATGTAAAATACTGGTATTCAACTGCATCCGGTTAGACTGGAAGCCGGCCACAACATACTTAGTTGGGAAATGGCTAGGCAGATCTTGTTGTACTTACAATCATTTTCTAAGAGGTTCTTTTGGTATCCTAATAAGGTAGGTGGGAAGAAACTAAATAGGTTTTATATCTGATGGGACGGAAGCACGTAGAACCGTTGGTTCCAACTGTTATTAGCAATAACATCTTTGAGTTGTGGAGGTCACTTGTGTATCAAACGTCACTAGACCAACGGAGCAGTTAATTACCCTCCTTTTGGGCTTCGCCGCAGTCGGGTAAAATAACGGTCCATTGAAAAGTGTTGCACATTGATTCTTATGCAGTCGCTCCATGTAAATAATCACTAATAATTTTACTTTAGATAATAACGTTTTATAGAGACGGCACGATTGGCGCAGTGGCTAAGCGATTAGACTGCAGCGCTGCGTGTCGCGGGTTCGATTTCCGCTCGGAAGAAGTTTTGTATGGCCCAGAGATAGTTGTTCCGGGTTTGGGTGGTTGTTTCATCATCATCATCATTTCAGCCAAAAGACGTCCACTGCTGGACATAGGCCTCACTCCCGCCTCCTTTGTTTGTGTATGTGAGTTTAAATGTTTGTAAACGCACCCAAGATACAGGAGAAATTCATAAAGAGGGGCAACATTTTCTGTTTAAAAAAAAGTATATTGTTGGTCGTAACTTTAAGCTTCGAAAGAACGAAGGCAATTTTGGTGTAAAAGGTCACTTCAACTGACTTCAACCACAAGATGTAGTTTACATAATTATATTGTAATTAGTGAAACAACACAAATTGTTTGTATTTGTATGTAACGTCCTGGAGTTCAACTACACCCGGTTACATTGGAAACCAGCCCCAACATAGTAAGAAAAAGGCTAGGCAGATTAGCATTCGATGAAACAAGACATGATTAGGAGAGTGCACTTGTGTTTTTTGCACACTGGCTGGCACACTACCTACAATATATCCCGCCGGACAAAAAAAAACTAGAGTCATTTTCAAAATACGTGTACGTCACGAAATTGTCAGTAAATTGTTTTGTTAGGAAATGTCAGGAAATTGTAAAAGTAAAGTCGTATTCAGAATTAAGTAATATTGTAGTAGTTACGGTGTTATACTTATAATTATTTTCAGACTATAATTTATGAGAAATATCTTTATAAACTTTAGCACTTAGGGTCCATGTCTAGAAAGAAAAACAAAAATAAATTGAAAATTGTTTTATTTTTTAAAAAGCTGGATTGCTACATTGACCATCTAAGGGTCAACTGTAAATAAAAAAACTTAAACAAAAAACAAAATATACAAATTAAAAAAAGATTGTGTCTTCCTCATTGGCTAATACAAACTCCTGACGTTCTTTCGATATTTGTAACAATTCAACATGTTTAACAATACAATCTTGTGGTACTATATCAATATCTTTGGTAACTCTTGGCTTTGTAAATTTCAAACTACCTTTTTGACGGATGCTTTTGAAGTAATTAATCTTATAACTTTTATTAGTATTATCAATCTGTTCAATTGTACCGATATAATATTTCCAGGATTTTTTAACGTAATATCTGATCAATACAGTATTATTTATTTCCCATTTGTTTGTCTCTGTTTTCTCGTCCTGAAAGTCACCTCGGTTTCCAATGATAGGTTCAGTTTCAACTGCTTTGACGGGTATAATTTGTATATTGCCTGTTTTTTCATTTAATATCCTCTTTACTGCTGCTTCAGTCAATATTTTCTCCGGTGTTAAATTACTAATGCTTGTGCTTGCACAAGGAGGTGAGTCCTCTTTTTGATTTATTAGTTTTATCATCATCTTAGCACCATCAGTCATTTCCGGTTCTTCGTCGACATTAATCTTCACTTCTCCTTTAGTTTCCTTCATGTCTGTTTCTGTTCTTAGGTTTCCTGAATCACTTGTTTCTACTCTCAGCTCTTTTGCATGACTGTCCATCAATAATTGTGTATTGTAAATTTGCCTTTCATTGGATTTTTGTTTCTCTTTTTTTGTTTTCTTCAAACCATTATCTTCTTTTACGGGTATTATTTGCATATTGCCTGTTTTTTCATTTAATATCATTTTTACTGCTACTTGAGTCAATATTTTCACTGGGGTTTCAGTTACTTGGTATGACTTACTAATGCAAGTACTTGCACAAGGAGGTGAGTTCTCTTTTTGGTTTAGTAGATCTATCATCACCTTATCATTGTTAGCATCATCAGCCATATCCGGTTCTTCGTTGACATTCATCTTCACTTCACCTTTAGTTTTTATTCTCAGCTCTTTTGCATGACTGTTTAACAATTGGGTATGGTACAGTTGCCCTTCATTGGCTTTTTGTTTCTCTTCTTTCTTTGTTTTATTCAGGTCATTATCTAAAATCTGATCGAATTTATCAATGGTGTTTATTTCTAGGTCATTTTCATCAATGTGCTCAGTTTTCATTTTTTCAATGTTCTCAACACTATCTGCATTTATGTCAAGTTCTTCTACATCGAATATCTCTTCAAGCATAGCATCTTCCTCATAGTAAGTACTATCATCTGAATCTGCATAGGGAATATCGTCACTATCATAATCATCGCTGTCAGACGAGTTGTATCCAGATCTTTTATTGTTTATGCGTTTAAAAGTTTTTTTGGGTTTCCCGCTTTTATTTTGAGCTTTGTCTGACTTATGGGTTGATATTAAGTCATGTATTTTTGGTTCATAACATTCACAACAACCCTTTTTTGGGCCACAAAAGCAACTTAAGTCTCGATATAGGACACAACCTTGTTTTGCAGTTGTGATAATCTGATGAATTCTCATTGTACCTGGCAACGCAATCAACTCATCGGGAACTTTTTGTTGCATTTCTCTTATTTCTTCCTCTGATATAAAAAAATATTTCACCTTTTTTTCTGATTCCTTCAACATCTTGAAAGCGATGGTTGCATTAGGAATGTCTGTTCCGCGAGATACAAAATCATCCAAAGTTCTTTTTACTGCTCCACCCACCCCATCTGCCGCTCCTTTCCCATGGGATGCTTCAAAAAAGGACCAGGAAGCATAATCCAAAGTCCTCTCTTCAACATTTTTACTAAAAAGATAAAAGTTCTTTTTCTGTTTGTATTGTGTGGCGGGGCCATCAGAATACATGTGTACAACTCCTAAGGAAGGAACTATTTGTTTTGCATATTCAAAAACTGGTGAAAGGTGAGCCCAAATCGCTCCAGGATCGTGGTCACAACATGGCGATACAGAACAAAACGATGTGGGATTGTTGTTATTACTATAAATTACTCCCGTATGGAGAGAAATTTGATCTCTATTTCCACCAAAATGGACGGATTGTATTTCCTTATGTAATTTGCCCGCATAATTTTCTGAGAAGTCACAAATTATGACTACTTCATCCTCAGATAGGTTCCGTATGCAATTTTGTAGAGCCTTATGCTGATGACCAATATTGTAATAGTGTTTCTTAAAAACACTCAGTTCTTTGTTAAATTCTTGAATTAGCTCACCAATCGTACCACTTTTAATATCTTTTCCGACTTTTTTGGTAGTCATAGGTTTTCTTTCGCCGGTTTTTAAAATCTTTATATACTCATGCTTTTTTAACCCCCACTCAAGCCAAGTGATATTGATGTTATTGGTATTATCTTCAAGAGAAACTGGAATGGACTTTGACATACAAGATGGGCATGTATTATACATACATTCTTTAGACTCAGGGTTGCAAGATATTTCCGTGATTAAATCGGTGACTTTACAACTCGGTATTATTTTTAAAGCTTTAAGTTTTTCGGCCTTCAGTATCAAATTGCTGTGTTTAACACAAGCACAAGTTTCGCGATCGTTGAGAGTAGGATTTACTACGTAAAATGGTCTATACCGAGTAAATGTAGTGTAAGAGTCTTTTCCACCTTCCGATTTATATTTGGCGTGCAAATTTTTCATGGAATCCAAAAGAAAACGTTTCTGTTGTTTATCTTTTTTAAACGTTTTACATTCTTTTCGGCCTGCTGTAGCACGGCTGACGTCGTCGCGTAAAAAGAACCCCTTGATTTTTTTAATATTGTCTTTTTCTTTGGCCTCTTTCACTGTATTATCATTTCTAATTCGTCCCTTTAATCCTAAAGTTGTTGTTAGTTTGGTAGTCAAACTATATTTCTTTACAAGATCGTTGTTAACCACATTTTTGAGTAACCTTTTTTCATTGTTTGTGTCTGCATTGTTATACTGTTGTTTTAAAGATTCTGAAATAACATTTAATTCGAAAACTTTTCTCTTTACTTTTTCTTTATCCTCTTCTCTTACAACAATCTCTTCGACAAAACTGCTTGCTTTTGACATTGGAGTTGCTTCTTCAGGAAAATTGCTTTGTACAGGCTGGTTATCTGTGGCTGTGACTAGATTTCGGTTTTTAACTTTGAGATGTTCAATACATACTTTGCTTCTATAAATGCGTTTTTTCATTACAACCATTCTTTTCATCATTTTGCTCACCTTTTCTTGAAGTTTTTTATTTTCCTGTTTAAGTTTTGTATTTTCTGCTTTCAGGTATAGTACTCGTTTAGCTGCATAGATTTCTCTTTTTCGCCTAATATCTTCTTCCTTTTTTAGCTTTTCTGTTTGGTTTTTCTTTTCTTTTCTTCTATCGTTAGCTTCTTTCCATTTTTGTCTTCGAGCTTCTTTTTCACTATCAATAAGATCTGATATTTTTCTTTGTTTTTGTTTCACTTTCTCCAGGTGTTTTTTCCTTTTTTCTTCATATTTTTCAGGGTTTTGCTCTTTAAGTTTTTCAATATATTTTCTTTGCCGTTCGGCACCGCTCAACGGCATTCTGGAACTAAAACAAGCTGTTGGATATCTTTTGAATAACACTAAAACTAAAAACAAAAGTACGTATGGCTAGTGTGGGTGAAACAATCAACACTAGTGTATTTTTTACTAAGTACACGAAAAGTCTAATAGGGAAAATAAAATCAAATCAAATAAAAATTAGGAAAACTTTAGACTTTGTGTAGCATTAAATGAAAATTGAGCTTTTTGTATCCGTAAAAAGATTTTTTATATATTTTTAATTTTGCGCGCGGTACTCTATAATAACGATATTCAGTTTTCTTCTAAGATAATCCGTAAATATTTATCGTTTCTCTCTTTTATTTTTATTCATTACATAAAACACTCATTTTAATATTATGTACCTTATATTTTCATACTTTACACATGAGAGCCACAGCCTTACCGGCTACAATTTACTGACGTCAGTAAATGTCAGGAAATTGTTCGTCACTAAACATGTAAAATATAACCTAAAAAATATTTTTACACTAAATACAATCACATTTACTAGTAGATTGAAAGCGTAATCTATTATTCTTGTCATAATTTAAGTATTTTACAATTGCGGTGGCTGAATTCTTAAAAAAGTACTTACTTTTGTTGAGAAGACCTCGTCAGGAAAAGGTTAATTATTTTTTTCACAATTGAACTACAGAACTTCTGCCGTGTCACAACGACAAAAAAAATGGCGGCGCGTCATTGTGATGTTACTTTTCGTGACATGATCAGTGTTGCCAGTGATTAAAGTTAGATTCCCACTCTTCGTGACACAAAAAGTTGGTAAATTATGTCAATAAATCAATGTCACGAAATTGTTACGATTATTAAGGACATTTTTTAAATGTTCATTCTTAGTTTATTTAACGTGAATTTAAATAGGTTATCTATCCAACATAACACTTAAACATTGTTTTTTTAATTATGGCATACAAAACTAGTAAGTTTCGTACAAAAATTCTGATTAAAAAATATATTTCCATTGTCATCCAAATAGGGGACAATAAAAAATGTATGGTGTTTTTTTGTTACCTTATTTTAACATTCTACTTAAGCTAGGATTTGAATCGCAATTCATTGCTTTTTATCAGGATTATTATGCAAAGATGTTTAGATTAGTCTGTGAAATTTAAAAAAATGATTTATGTTATTCGGAACCATTTTGTTTTCAAAGATTTTTAATGAGGACAAACGTTTTGTAGTAATAGTACACATATTTTGAAAATGACTCACTAATTAGTCCGTCAGATAGATTTGAAAAAAATATTGGAGACGTATTTTTCTTTTTTCACATAAACAAATAATGAAGTCAAAACAGTGCTTCGAAAACTCGTGAACTCTTCGAAAACGTCATATGATAGTACATTTTTTACCTTCAAATGACGTCACAACCACATCTTATCTTCGTCAATTTTGATTTGTTTGATAAAACAAAAAACACGTATCCAATATTTTTGATTACCTAACTGACGGAATAATTAGAATCATTGTTTTTTGACTCAGTCCGATCCCCTATTGAGAGTCTATGTAAATGATTTTTGTTATTAACCTCAACGCAATTTAGCATCAACAGGTTCGATTTAACCTTTCGTGTGTCGGAGCGTAGATCTACGCGAGACACAATGGCTTTTTAATTGTGTCTATAGATTCGACATACGATGTCAATCAATCATTTATTTTGTCAAACACAGGTACCTATTTAGAGATATTAATTTTTAAAATATGTGCACTATGTTTTGCCAATATATCGCGTAAGCACCAAATTACATTAAAAATGATTACAAATTAAAGTGTCATGTCAACAGATTACATTAAAAAATAACAAAATTAATTTAAAATACATATTTCAGTTACAATAAAAAATAAAAATTCAATTTAAAATATGTCAGATACAATACAAAATAAAAATTAATAATAATAATATTCCACAACTTTTAACTATACCTATTTACTCTATTCTCACGGTTTAGACTTTGTAGCAACGGCAATCTTTTAAAAATAATGGTCCATCCTGTGTGCTTAAAAAATATAATTTAATAATCTTGAAAAACCTTGGAAAACGTTTTGTCTTCATACCTACTTAGCAACTTTAATTGGCAGTTGTACTTCGAATTATAGTTTTACAAACTAACAAACGAATATTCATGACCTTGTCTACCTAAGTACCTACCTACATGAAAAAGAAACTACAGAGGCAAACACGCACTTACATAATTATAATCATAATAACTATAAAAAAACCTTACAAAAACTACTCGGCCGACTACACATAATCCTTTAACACTAGAACCTTCTATTTCAATCCTAATAAAATTCAGAATGAAATAAAACACTTTGCTTGACCCGGATATTGAATCGAGGACCTCTGATCAGCAGTCCCTCTTGCGACCTCTAGACCAATGCGGCAAAATGACTACGAAAACATTACAAAATACCGATTGCACTTAATCCTATAGATATAGGTAAGGTAATACTCGAACTTTCTATTACAATCCTATTCTTTCGAATAAAATAATCGTTTAAAAATAATTGAAAAAAATTCTGGTAATACTCGAACCTTCTAATTCAATCCAATTCAAATTTCGAATGAAATAATCGTATAAAAATAATTGTATTTGTTAACCATAACCATTAATAGAGGTGTGAGTGCGTCAGTATAATTTTAGCAATATAGTGACAATGATCTTGAAAATCTTCCATTGCCTTTATTTAATCAACAACAACTCGGGGAAACCCGCTGTCTACGCGCGTACTTTTTTTTAATGCATGGTTAACCTTCTATAGTGCCAAGTTGCGGTTGGCTTTACAAAGAAGGTAGATATCTATATATATGTTTCTAGGTCACGCTTCAATTCCTTTTATTCTTTAACGTTTTAAAAAGAATTCCATCATCATCATCATCATCTGCCTGCCATAATCACATTCTATTTGGGGTCGGCAACACAATTTTTTCTTCCATTCTTTAACTAAAACTTTCCAATAGGGAATAACCAGCCAATCATACAAGACTTGTACCTGTAGATACCTGTACTAGTTTATAGGTTTTTTGTCACGTGATCAACAGAAAAACTAGCCCAACGGTTTTGATTTGAATACAATTTTCACAAAGATACTGTGAAAATTATATTGAAAAATAAAATTGCGCCATCCAAAAATGTAATTTAGTCGCAAATTAGATTCATTTATTTGATATATTATAATAAATAATGATAAAACAGAACATTTTAAAATCGATTAATCAAACTGCATTATCTACAATTGGCCATGACTTGATTTTTTTAATATTTTTTTTTACATAATATAGACCATTTCAAGGAACTAATTTGCTTATTTTATTTTTTTAGGGGTTGTACATTTTTTTTGGATTTTTTAAATTCGAGGTGCTCTCAATATCACTATGAGGCTGTATGTAGTGCGGTGTTGTGCCACAGACAAATTAAAAAAGAATACAATGTCAATCTAAATCCAGTGACATATCCTTGACAGTTGAGATTGATACAGTGATTCAAGAGGAAGGTTTTTAAGTATAATACATGCATAATATAGTAGAGAAAAACACCTGTGCGAAGCCGGGGCGGGTCGCTAGTATATAATAAGTTCATTGATGACAAGAGATAAACCAATCTTATATAAATCAAAACAATGATATAGAATACTTACATTAGAGCCTTTGCTCCTCGTATTTCCGCTATATTGTGTTGAGTGGACAACATCATATACTCAACAATCATAGCATTATTGACCGTAGGTATGTTACGGGAATCCGCCTTAGTATAATAAATTTAAAGAAGCCATTACAACAATTCACAATATTTCACAAAAACAAACTTCAACAAAGCTGGCTAAACATAACTTACAAAATGTTGACATTGACAGCCTCGCAACCGAATGTTTTTTTTTTCAAGAATGATAGAATGACAAAGGAATGTTCTATTATGCCTAATGTTATATTGTTGGAGGGTCTGAAAGGTCAAATGAAAGTCATTCGTTAAAACACCTTTTTTTTGGCTGGCAACACTGGCGACAGGTCGTGAAAAAACGGCCTCGTAGTAATTTATTTTAAAATTTATTGTTTTATTGTGTTTAATTTGTTTAAATTCAATTATTTATATTAGAATCAACATATTAAGTGACACACGGTGTTTGTGACCAGTTTTATTGTGAAAATTCAAAAACATATCATATTTCATTACTTCATGTACGGGCTGTCAACGTTTGAACTGTGGATTTGAATTCTTCGAACCGGGGGAGTATTTTGTTTTGATTTACTAATTATTGCTTGTTATTTAGTATATTACACATTACAAAAACACTGCTCAGGGCTCTGAGCGACGTCCAGTACACACCGGCTACGTTTATGTCTCATTTTGCTTGACGAATTGTGGAAGCAAAATCGAGGACGAAAACACTTGCCCCATTCAAAACATACACTGCAAACCTTACTACACAAAATGTGTCTGTAATAAGCCATAAATATTATAAATTTTATTATTAGTAAAATCCACTTTCCTGAGACGACCCACTGACCCTTTGTTCATTGTTAATTCAGAAAATCCCACTAAAAAACTCATGTTATTTGCAATCCTATTTTATAATCAAATCAATAATGAAATAGGTAGCTTGTCCTTGAAGTATTAACTGTAATATTTAAATTGGGGATTATCAAATCAAATAGCTTTTCTTTAGTTCTTAGTTTTCTCTTATACACCTACCTCCATATTTTTATAATCTTTTCTAAAAATTTTCTATTCTTTTTAATTATTTTACTTCTTTCTAAATTCAAAACCCCTCTAAATTTCTCAAGTCTCAACTGATATATTACTTATTCTCTTCATATACTCAGCTGTTTCCTGTCACATTCCAGGTCTGGCTTGTGGATAACACTCAATATGATGACCCGTGGAGCTACCATTCGTGACATGAGTGACAAACTGAAAGCAGCGCTGAGGGAGCTGGATGCTTCTAGAAATGAGTGCGCCAAACTGCTGCGGGAAAGAGAAGAAAGTGAAGTGGAAATTGAGTTGATGGTGAACAAAAATACTCAACTCAAGAATGAGCTTGCAGAACTACACACACAGCATATGGACATACTTGACCAACATAAACACCTCCGTGAACTTGTTGCAAATTTCCAGCATTGTAGCGACACCTACGATCAGGCGTTGAGTCGCATATCTGAACTGGAACATGAACTAAGTAGGGCCCAACACTCAATAACTCACTTAGAATCGCTTAGAGACCTTGAAGAGACTGCGAACACCTGCAGTCTTTATGATGAGTTGGTTGGTAGCCGGTCAGGACCTGTGTGTGTTGAGCCAATTGTGACCATAGACTTAACTAATGAAACTATCTGTAAAAATAATTTATTCACTAGTCATAATAAGATTAAAAAATACATTAAAATTAATAAACGCATTAGAAATATTAAAAAATCCTTGAAACGCCTAAAAGTTAATAAACAAAACACAAAACTGAGGCAAAAAAATGTAAATTTAATTCGAGATCTAAAGAAGTGTGACAGTGAATTAGAATTATGTAGATCAATGTATGAGACTGACATTCAAAACCTTCAGGATGAGCTATTTGTTAGGGAATATGCACTAAAGGATATTTTTAGTAAATATGAGGCTTCTCAACAAGACCTGAGTAAGCGTATGCAAGAGGCCAATGAGCTGGTGGACCTGGTCACGTACAATGCAGAGAGGTACGAGTCTCTGACGAATAACCTTTCTTGTAGCTGTGCCTGCTCAGTTATTCCTCAGCCTCAGCACCAGTCACCTACCCCCTCAGTGGCTCAGCCAGCTGGTAGTATTGATGATAGGAGTAATGAAAGTAATATTTTAACAGATACTACATACTTATTTTCTGATAAGTTTGGTCAAGGATTTGGTACATTATTTAATCAATGTTCACCACACTATGTTATAAATTATTGTTTACCCGGTGCCAGTGTTAGCCAATTAATTAGTAATATTAGATTGACTAAAATAAATCCCAATTCTACTGTTATTTTATTATATGGGAATAGTTTAAATGTATGGAAAAGGGACATCATTGAATGTGTCCATTTGATGTTACATCTCAACAAGACTATTAATTGTAAATTCATTTTCTGTGCCTTGCCTTATTCTCAATATTTGTCCGTTGAGCAAAATAAGTACATTTATGATTTAAACTTGTTAATTTATAATAGGACATGTCGTCACAGTGACGTTATTTTGTATTTTGACTGTAATCAATTTATATCTGATTACAGACTCACTGACTTCACAATGTTTTTACCACCTAGTTCTAAGCGACGTATTGCTAACCTTTTAGCATACAATATACACAGCGACACTGGTATGTGTTTACCAACGTTTTCTGTTAGTAGTGATACTAATACTGCTTTTGTTACTAACACTTATACAGATACTAACACTTTTATTGATACACCTTGTAGTTTAAACTGTTAGGTGCGACAACAGGTAGGCCGCATATGTTGAATGTTGTTCATCAAAATATGCAGGGATTATCTGGCAAAGAATTAGAGTTAAGTTTGTTTATGGAGAATTATGATGTTCAGGTTTTATGTCTAACTGAACATTGGTTGAAGGAACATGAAGTAGTATTTATCAATGATGATTTCTATACCGTACAGAGTGCATTTGTGAGAAAATCTGCTATTCGCGGTGGATCTTTAATTCTTGTATCAAACAAATTAAAATGTAAACAACGTTTAGACTTAGTTAATTTGTCAATTGAGCGCACTATTGAGTTGTCTTGCGTTGAACTCGAGCGATACATAGTAATTTGTGTTTATAGACCCCCTTCTGGGGACTTTACTCATTTCGAATCAGTAATGGAGGATTCACTTAATAAGTTAAAATCAAGTAATAAATCTATAATTTTATGTGGAGATTTTAATGTTAATATTTTAGATGTTACTCCATTAAGTATCAGATTTCTCAATTTGTTTAGATCATTTAATTTAGTTAACCTGTTTTTTTGAACCAACAAGGATCACGGCTTCTTCATCAACTTGCCTTGATAATATGTTTAGTGATTGTGTTGCCGAGGACAAATTAGTGTTAAGTGACTTATCATCTGACCACTGTGGCTTAATAGCTAGCTTCCCTATGTTATTAAAACAAAAGCCGCGCAAAATAGAATGCAGGCCTCATACAGCTAGTCGTTGCAATAAATTCAAAAATAATGTAGCACTTAAAGTAACGCCGTCAATAGTAGAGCACGAGACTCCTAATGAAATTTATAAAGCCCTTTTTGATGTTGTGCAAAATGAATACCAGTCTATTTTTAAGTCTAAAACGATTAACATTAAGGGACCTTCTGTGGGCTTCAACCAATGGGCTACACCAGGTATTTACAAAAGTCGAGCCAGATTGTACGAGTTGTATGGTCTTAAACAATACAGGTTTGATACAACTTTTCTAGAGTATGTTAAAAATTATTCCAAATTATTTAAAAAGATTTGTATTATTGCAAAATCAAAATTCTTAAGCGAGACTATTAAAAATTCTAATAATAAAGTTAAAGCCACTTGGAAAATCATTAACAATGAAACGGGTAAATCTGTTAAACAAGATAATCACCTCGAGATCATGGTGGGTAACAAATTAGTTAGTGAAGCAGCCGACGTAGCCGAGGCTTTTAATGAGTATTTTGCCAGCATACCTATAGCGACGACTCGTTCCCTGAGTTCGTCGCCGTCTAAAGCCGAAGATCTTTTGCATAGCAGCGTGTCTAAATGTGGTAAAGTATTTAGTTTCGAACATGTAACGCCTCGTGATGTAGTTAACGTTTTTAATTCACTTAAGTCTAAAAACACAGGTGATTACTGGGGCATTTCTATTAAACTTTTAAGTAACATAATCGACATTGTAGCCCCCTGTCTTGCCGTTACTTTCAATAAATGCGTCGATTTGGGGACTTTCCCTGACCTTATGAAGAGCAGTAAAGTCATCCCTCTATTTAAATCAGGCAGTAAAAACGATATCGGTAACTTTAGACCAATTTCTATTTTACCTGCTTTTAGCAAAATTTTTGAAAAATTAATTCTCAAACAGTTGTTATTACATTTTAATTTAAATAATCTCCTTCATAATGATCAATATGGCTTTACAAAGGGTCGTTCGACTACGGATGCAGGTGTTGCTTTGTTGAAGCACATATTTGACGCATGGGAGAACGCGCAAAATGCAATCGGTGTTTTCTGCGATCTCTCTAAAGCTTTTGATTGCGTACATCACGACACGCTTTTACGGAAACTGCGTTATTACGGTGTTCAAAATGAGGCCCTAAATGTGATAGATTCGTATTTGCAAAATAGATTCCAATGTGTAGACGTAAATGGCGCGAAATCTTCCGGGCTACCGGTTCGGCTAGGTGTACCTCAAGGTTCAATACTGGGTCCGTTTTTATTCTTGGTTTATATTAATGATCTACCATACTATTTAAAGGGTTTTTGTGACGTTGTACTATTTGCAGATGATACCTCTCTTATCTTTAAAGTAGATAGGAATAGACACGAATTTGACGACGTAAACAGCACGCTATCAATGGTCACGGATTGGTTCACAATAAACAACCTTGTTCTTAATGCCAAGAAAACTAAAATAGTTAAGTTCGCTTTACCCAATGTTAGAAATCTAGGTCCCAATATTATCCTCGCCAATCAGGAGCTGGAAACTGCCGACTCTGCTGTATTTCTGGGCATTACAGTAGATCCAAAATTACAATGGGGTTTACATATATCAAGCCTAGCGGGAAGGCTAAGTTCAGCCGCATACGCCGTCAGAAAAGTAAGACAATTCACTGACGTTGATACAGCACGGTTAGTCTACTTCAGTTATTTTCACAGCGTTATGTCATACGGTATTCTGCTGTGGGGCAAAGCTGCTGATATTCAAAATATATTTGTTCTGCAGAAGCGAGCGGTTCGTGCAATTTATCAGCTGGGTGCCCGAGTTTCTCTTAGAGATTTTTTTAAGGAGATTGGTATCCTCACTGTTGCTTCTCAGTTCATCTTTGCCAACATTTTATATATTAAACAAAATATCCACCTGTACACTAAAAACAGTGATATTCACAACTTTAACACTAGAAATAAGCATAAACTACGCGCTCCTTTTCACCGGCTTCACAAAGTTCATAATTCATTCGTCGGGCTTGGTATAACATTTTATAACAAACTGCCATCTTCTTTTCTAGACTTGCCATTTAATGCGTTTAAAGCCAAAGTAAAATCTAATCTTTGTTTAAAAGCGTACTATTCCATTAACGACTACTTAAATGATAAGAACAGTTGGTCGCTGAGTTGAACACAAGACAATGTTTGTTATTTATTTATGTTCTTTCTCCAAGATTAGTTTACTGATATGTTATGTCTTTTTTTTATTATTATTATATACTTTTTTATACTTGCCTTGTACTATTGTATCGAGTCTGGTTCTTCTAACCAACCTAACAGACAGATGTGTGCTGGGGAGTTTGTTCCGCCACTTCTTCTTTCCAGCAAAAACACTAGGAAGTGTCGAAGGGGGGGCGTTTTGGGGGACTGTCTCTTGTAAATAAGTAAAGTAAAGTAAATTTTGACGTTCGAAAAGTGCTGATTATCAGCCTAGTTTGAATAAATGAGTTTTGATTTTTTGAACCTATAACTTTTGAAATAGTATGTATTTTTCAAATCTGGTAACAGGCATGAATTCACCTAAGCTAACCCTCGAAATGGTTTTAAGACAGCGCTTGAAAAAAAAAATTAGGCATGCCCAATTAAGCATATTTTATTTGCATAAAATACTCATTGAAGTAGACAATAATTAATGACGTAGGTTAAACTTTGTAAACACGAGACGAAAATACCTAATACCATGAATTTAATTAAAAATCGTTGTGTTAAAGCGTCATGGTCTGTTGGTTTAAAGTGCTCATTCATTTTAGGGTAAGCAAAAGATCCGGGTTTGTTGACGCAAATTCTAATGATAAAAAAACTACTGCATTAAATAGATAATTCGATTTGAATATAGGTGCCTATATCACTTTACAATATATAATTTCAGTTTCACCTAGTCTTAGCGTGGCATTAGCGGTCATTACGATTTCTGTGGTATAGTCGTACATTGGTCAAATTTTTTCAAGTTTCCGATAGATTTCTATTGAAGAAGGTCAGTCAATAAATAATTGCTATTCAATGACCGGTAGTATAAAAAGTAAGAATGAACACAAATCATAATTCATCATTAGTGTCCTTGTCCCATTCTATTTGGGGTCTCCTCTTTCTCCTCTGTTAGATGTAACGGAATGATTTACCTACTTTATCTTTCATATTATAGGATATTTCACCAAAACAATTCGTCAGATAGGTTTCCGTAGTCCGTCAGATAGGTTTCCAAAAAATGATGGAAAAGTATTTTTACTATTTTCACGTAAACATGAAGACGATACAGTGCTCCGAAAAGTCGTGTCAAGTCGTGTGACGTCATAAGGTTAGTACTTTTTTACCCACAAAGTGACGTCAAAAGCCCCCACTCATGATGTTTGACACGTTTTATTATTGCATTTTTTTATTAATTTGATAAAACAAAAAACACTTACTTATTCAATATTTTTCGATAATCTAACAGACGGACTAGTTAGATTTTTCATTTCATCCATTTTTTCTTTGTCTTCCTCTCCCTCTCAATCCATCAAAATTGATATCCATCACTAGTTAGAACAAACACAAGATACAAATGTTAATAAACACACTTTTGTAATGTTTTTTTAATGTTTATTACAAATTTTATTTTGCCGTTACAGTTGAGACACGTAGACACAGCGTAGATTTCACGAAGGCTCCCTGGAGGCTTCATGTCGTCTTCTTGTAAGTTCTGCGTGGGATCCACGTAAGCTTCCAGTGGCTTCGCGTACTCGTCACGTAGGGACGTCTATACGAGTATGAGAGCGTCAACTGCACAATAACAAAAATAACTTATTAGTTCTTCCACGTCAGTAGTGACCTAATGAACTGTACCTGCGACCCAAAGAATCGTTTGCAAAAACTATTGACGTTCGTCGTAACTGTTAGTAAATAATCTCATTAGGTACAATGATAATGTGTCTGTTATTTTTTGTGAAATTGTAGTGTCCTAGATCGACTTCAGAAAGTCAGAAAGTTGTTTACGGTATTGAAACTGCAGCAGAGCTTGTTTCAATGGTTTTATTAAGTAATTAGTATCCTTTCTAATTTTCTGCTGGTATTTTGGTATTTATCGTGTTCATTAGTCATCATAAATATACCTACTTCCCACCCAGTAGGAAGCTCAGGATGTTATTTAGGGACTAACGTGTTCTCAATTTTCAATTATTTAGTGCGTGTTCGAATCAGGGGGTCTAAAATGGCCACTTTAGCAGATCATAATATGAATTGCGTTAAGTACGTAAACTGGACTTTTTATAGTAGTAACTGCCATTTAAGAAAATAGATCATAATAGGAAAATAATATGAATTGCGTTAAAAAGCGTAAAATGTACTGTCCAAAAATAAAAGCCTCTGTGACCATTTTACCGATTATACCCAATTCATATTATTTTCCTATTATGATCTATTTTCTTAAATGGCAGTTACTACTATAAAAAGTCCAGTTTACGTACTTAACGCAATTCATATTATGATCTGCTAAAGTGGCCATTTTAGACGACCAGTTCAGCACCAAACTTCCTCATTCTTACATGGTGTGAATTTTTCTGTAACACTGTTGAAAGTTAAGTTGCAAATCGAATTAGAAAATTTGACAGTTTGTGGTAGTGGTAACTTGATGCGTTTATGACTGTACCTAAGAAAACCTTCTTTCCTTGCATCAACTGCGGTACCTAAATGAATGGAAAGAACAGCGACTATTTACATTTTGAACCTTCCTTTCCTATGGGAAATCAAGGTTTTTGTTGCGTAATTCCATTATTTACCATGGGGCTGTTGAAATTACTTATGTTAATTGAGATCCTCACTACATAGAAGCTTTCACTCTCTGTGAAAAAGGCATGTACCTTGAAAGAGATCCTAATGGATGTTTTGTCGTCATATTTTTATTTGAGTCGATTCTTTGTTGATCACTGACACGATTAACGTTTGTTAAGTCATACATAAATCATGATTTTAACCAGTAAATAATGTTTTATCTCTTAAATTCCAGTTACACCTGCTTAGATATAAATAAAACTCACAATAGGTAACATTAGACATTTTTGTGCGCAGTTAGTTTATCGTGCAGCCATTCATTTCCACAAATTAAAACTAACAAAAACATTGGCAGTTGAGCCACTACTCGTCGTATTGGAAATAATAATAATAAAAAAACATAAAATAATTAAAAATAAATTACACGCAGTAAGTTTGTTTTCGTAAAATGTTGCACTTCAATTCTTAGAATTTGATAAAAAGGTGTGTTGAACATTATTTAATTAAGGCTTATGTATGCGTGTGGCAAAATAAATAATTTACTGCGAAAATAAAATCCCATCGTGACCCGTCCTGTGCAATCCTGCCAATTTTTTCAGGATATTTATCATTTTTTTTGTGGATAATTACTATTTTAAATTTAATTTAATTTTCATATTCTGGACTCAAATTTTTTAGACAACCCATTTGCAATATATTTATTGACATATTTAATTGAAAATAACATAATTTTCATCCAATAACCAGCTCGGTGAAGGTCGTTCTTCTAGGTATCTTAAACTAAAAGGAATACCTGCAGGGCTATTGCGTATCTTTTAAATCACAGTGGCTATCATATTGTCCATGGAAAAACTATCAAATTGGTTATGGTTTAGTACAAAATGGAACCATTTGACAGTAATTGATAGGCACTATAGGTTAGCCACTGTCATATAAAAGATACGCAATAGCCCTACTGAACATTCTAACGCTTGATCCTATTACTTACTTTATTGCATTTCAGTATAAAATACCTATTTTAGAATAAATTGGGTAAACGTATTCTCACTTTGCTCAACAAAAGGTAAATTAATAGAGAAGATTTATAGATTTAATAAATTAATTATTTATAGATTTTTAAGGTAACAGGAAATGTTTTTAATGAACTGAGAAAAAATATGGCAATATGAACCGTATTTTTGCATCATAATAAGTAAAAGTACGTGTTTACAGTCACATTGTGACGGTACCTACCTAACCTCCTGAGGTTACCCTGGTATTGGTATTACCCGTAACTAGGTTGTGGTAATTAATACGTATTAGACGTAGCTAAAGTACCTACCTTAAATCAACCGCAAAACGACGTTGTAGCGTGACAACCTGGTTTATCCTTACATCATCTAAACTGCTGTTTTTCTATGAAAGAACATAACATCACGCCTGTAAACACCGAAGCGCTAGGCAGGGGTGTACTTAATAGTCCACCCAACTGTCCGAAAAAGTTCCGAAAAAAGTTCTCGAGTGAATTTAGCCAAGAAGTCCTCCAGTCTAACTACAACTCATCATCATTTCAGCCTATAATGTTTCAGGGACTCAGGCCTCCTTTCTAGGAGATTGATGATAACCTACCACGCGTACCCAGTGCGGGTTAGTAGCTGATGTCACAAGTCTTCGATTTTTTTTGGTTTCAAGACATGCCAGTTTCCTTGCAATGTTTTCCTTCACAGTTTTGAGAGCTCCATCGACTCTATTTCCCACTGCTCTTTAGAAGTTATGGTGACTCGTGTTACTACAACAACCCCAGGCAGTGTAACTATACCAACAATTTAAGTATTCAACATTCAAGTTTCAATTAGAGAACCATACAAACACAACATCAAGCTAGCAATCCCCGAAGGGTTACACAGGTACATAATTATCACCTTTGTGTGTCTGTGTCCAAGCAGTTATATTTTGCAAGATAAATATTTGTCTAACGTAAAAATCAGTCTAGCGAATGACTTGCCACTGTGGCGGTCAACTGACGGCCCCACGAGAACCGTAATCAGTTTAACTGAGCGATTATGTTCGTCGCATGTAGTACACTCGACGCGAAGGACAAGTCAATAGCTGATTACAAATTTATTTTTAAAGACAGTAATATTATGTTCTTAATTCAAAAATAATTCTGTCGTCTATCTGTCTGTTACCTTTTCAATGCCTAACACCTCATAAAGCCTCCTCACCTCGGTTAGATTCTGACCTAGATTAAAACATAAGACACTTTTTATAGTGGTAGTAACATCTCGTAAGACAAGCACAGGCCTGGAACCTGCTGGCAAAACCTAGTAAATGAGAATTTAAACAATAGTCCTTCTAGCTTAGAAGTAGAGGTGAAGTGTCCGTCGGAGTGCCAACTCATAGGTCTCAAGTTCGAACCCACGACACGCCACCTTTGATTTTTCGGATTTATATGCTTATTGAAAAATATCGCGAAGAAACCAGTATACCTTTTTTTTGGGGGGTGGGAAATCATCGAATAACCCCTCCCGCTCTTCGGCAGAGCGAAAGGGAGTGTCAGACTTCTACTGACTAAAAACCACCCATGTTCCTTCTTAACCCCTTATGTCGAGGCCGCGGTATCTCTTACAACATCCCGCAGCTAAACCAGCATGCCTGAGAGATATTTCTCGATGGCATGTAAAAGAGAGCCAACAAAGAAGGGTGTTGTGTGCACACAACACCCTTCAATGATGACATAAAGCCAAGGCTCATAAGCAGCATAAAAACTCTGACACCATGATCAGTCACAAAGCACACAATAAAGATAGATGAGTTTTAAAATCTCACGTATAAATATGGAACCCCAAAATAAAGCCACGTTCAAGATGTGAATACCCATAAATTACTCTCATTTTTGCTACCCAACTGTTCCATGAACTTCCGCAAAACAACGCTCTTTTAAATTTCAATGTCGACACGGTTGGCGCAGTGGCTGAGCAATTGGACTGCTGCGTTGCGTGTCGCGGGTTCGATCCCCGCACGGAACAAATATTTGTATGACCTACAGATATTTGTTTCGGGTCTGGGTGTCTGTGTATGTGTGTTTAAATGTTTGTAAACGCACCCACGATACAGGAGAAATTCCTAGAGTGGGGCAACGCTTTTTAAAAAAAAGATAAATAAATAAAATAAAGATAAATGTTTTGCCGAGTGTACTTTCGTAAAGGTCAAGTACGACTGTACAGTGTAACTGGTAATTGACCGGATAATTGCAGTATGGTACCATAGTATGTTATCAAGTTAATGCTAGGAATTTGTAGCTAGAAATAATCTAGATACTACCGGCTTGTGTAGGTGTTCAGGTATTCACCGAGGATGATTACACTTCGGAGAACCTATGTAATATATGGCAGCCATTAGCAATACCATTTATAAACTGCTACCCACAGATATGACGTGTACTTATCTGATAAAACGATTCGGGATATTACACACAAGTAATGAAGTATCGATTGAACATTCAAAATATAAGGTCCTTATGTAAATTAAAGTCGTTAGCAAAAAGTACCTACAAATATGTCGAATTCCTACTATCAAACATACTAGCCTTCCTACGTCAATTGTTTATTGTTTGTTTGTTTTTTTCCCCAAATCACGTTTTAATTTCTCATATTATTATTAATTACAATATTATACGCTTAAATTAAAATAACAACGTACCTTAGCCCTTTGTGCCCTTGAAATAAATATGGTAATCGCTTGTCCATTTAGTTCTGTTTCATTGGTTGTAACTTTGATCTATGGACAGTGGGTTTCCCTTATATTGCAATTGACGTCAGTTTGTTTGTTTGTTTACGTACCTACAAGTACAACGTATTAATTGTATGCGTAGAGTAGAGAAAACCTACTGGAGTCATGCTACGACTACGAGGTATTCTAATGATGGGTGTGTCAACATTAATTCTGTGATGTAACTGAAAGAAAATACAAGGTTTCAACGGAGCCTTCACGAAGCCGTTAACCAAGATGATTTTTTATTTTAGTCACTGTCCAAATTCAGATCTCAGATCTATTCAGATCTTTGGCGAAAATCATTGAATACGTGTTTTTTTTAGTATCACTCAATACAAAAATACTGAGTTATATATCGCATCACAAAGTTTTACCGTTTCACGGAGAGCGGATAAGTAATTCTTTCGAGAAAATGTACGTATCGATTTTCTTTCAAAAATGGTTTTAGTGAATGATACCTAATGCCCAGAAAAAAATTGGACGGTAAAAATCATCTTGTAATATGTATTTATATTATAAAACTACGCAAAAATTATTACTGGAACCTCTTTCGTGGTAAAAATTGTTCTGAAACTAGAAGGTTCCCCGGTATAGCCCAGAACAAAAATCTATCGCAGCGACGCGACGGACGGGAAGAACAATGGCCTTACGGCCTTGTTAAGGGTATTTTTACGCCCTTTATAGTTATTACCGACAACATCAACTATAGAGGTTAATTTAGTTGTACAGAATGGGTAGATAACAAGGTCTTTGTTATAGAGTTTTATGAAAATCGGGACAATAACTAAATTCAATATTTGTTACCATTTGTTAGTTTCCTTTCACTCATTGTCTCCACATTACTAAATCACATAAGCATACTCTTCTTGGAATTTGTCCCTACATCTTCTTTTTACCCCCGACGGAACGGAGAAGGTATATGCGTCGCTAAACCTGCAAAGATATGGTCCCCCAAACTGTCCCCTTTAAAAATTTTGATTTCGATAACTACTCACTATGAGTCGGGGGATTTTTGTAAAAACATTTAACTACTTTTTACTGTCCAGGTTTTTTATAAACCGCAACGTGTTGCAAAGTGTTTCCAAAAATAACGACCTACGGTTTAACAATCAGTTTTGTTTGATTTTCGCTTATTCATACAGCTTTTCGCACATGACTTATTATGTTCACGGAACTATTGGTTTATGGAATGGAAGATTCCACCGCAGTTAACGTCAACCAAAAAAGGTTAACAAATATAAATGTCAGTACCTACTTTTTACAAACGTACACACATAGATTCCTTCTAAAGTACTATGGAACAGACTCCTTAGAAAAAATACATAGTTCACTGTTTGTTTTTTACGCTGCTTTAAGTATTAATAGACATAACAATATAATAAAATCTATTCTTAGTTTATACTGTAAATAAACCTCCGCGTATTTATTATTATCACACTTCGAGGTAATATACCTTGGCTAGTTGGTTGGCTTATTTGCGTACCTATTTAAAGTATTAATAGATGGGTAACTTAATAAACATTATAATTAAAAAATATTGACTTTGTTTTGTAACAAGGGGTACGTGTTGCCGTCTATAGCCCGCTCGACCTTTTTTGTTAAGGTAAGACAAAGGAAAATAAAGTGAAAATTGCTGGCATAGCCGGAAAAATTGTTTCAGATTTTACTCAGAGATTCATAGTCATCGAGGCTTAGGCCTTCAACGAATCTCCGGTAAAGACAAATACCAAGACCAAAGGTTAAACATGGAATTTAGAACGAACTTAAAATTTAAAAAGAATTGAAAAAAACTTATTAATATTATCTATTTTTGTGTTAGCGTTTGTAAAAGCTTAAAGTCACCCAAAGAGCAATGGAGAGGGCTATGCTAGGGCACGCCACGATAGTGGCGGTAAGTCCCCTCTTTGAGGAGTGGCTTGAGAGGCGCCACGGCGCCCTCACCTTCCGTCTGACGCAGGTCCTCACCGGACACGGTTGTTTCGGGAGGTACCTGCACCGAATCAGGCGGGAGGAAACGCCCGGATGCCACCATTGCGAGGATCGGCCGGAGGACACGGTGGAGCACACAGTGGAGGTGTGCCCCGCTTGGGCGGAGCCCCGCCGTGTTCTCGTAGCGGCGATCGGCGGCGGCGACCTCTCGCGCCCGGCCCTGGTGCAAGCCATGGTCCGGGGCGAGGAGGAATGGGACGCCGTCGCCTCCTTCTGCGAAGCAGTGATGCTGGCGAAGGAGGTGGCGGAACGCGAGAGGGAGAGAACCTCTCGTCTCAGCCGCCGCGGGAGGCGCTCCGGGCGTCAGGGGTCCCGCGATGACCTCCGGCCACCGTAGACGCGGGCCTGTGGACGGTGAGTGATGGGCTAACTCGCCGTCCGTCCGTCTCACGACGAAAACAGGCCGTGTCGACGGCGCGTTCGCGTTCCACGCGCGCCTCAAAGAGATGTCAGCAACATGGGAGGGGCCCGAAAGGGCCGACGCCTGTCGGGGCCGCGGGTAGTCCAACGGTTATCGCGGCCTCGACATAGAGGGCGAAGAAGGAACATGGGTGGTTTTTAGTCAGTAGAAGTCTGACACTCCCTTTCGCTCTGCCCAAGAGCGGGAGGGGTTATTCGATGATTTTACACCCACCAAAAAAAAAAGAAAAAGAGGGCTATGCTCGGAGTTTCCTTGCGTGATCGAACCAGAAATTAGGACATCCGCATGAGAACCAAGGTTACCGACATAGTCCGAAGAATCGCCAGACTTTAGTGGCAATGGGCAGGGCACATTGCTCGCAGAACGGATGGCCAGTGTGGCCGAAAAGTCGTTCCGTTGGAAGCATTGTATAATGTGAGAATTCTATAAAACCTGGCATCATATATTCCCTTTTGAAGATATTATCGAGACCTTCTTCAGGTGCAGTATACGCTTGAATGTAAATTAAATAAAGCACAATAAACATTGTCCTAGAAAAAATGTCATATAACTTATCAAAATAAGTAGTAAGGCTACCAGTCATCACCGAGATGGTTCACCAGCTGTTTATCTTCTGCTGGACAAATGTATCTCCATTGTTTTTCATTTTCATGCGATTCTTTTTGGGGTTGACTATTTTATTTTCTGTCCATTAGCAGGTATCTGAATATGACGTCCTGAATCCGATTTCCAGGTAAGGCAAAGTGCTATCCGCGGGTTGTACACTAGTTATCGCGGCCTCGACTTAGAGGGCTAAGAAGGAACATGGGTGGTTTTTAGTCAGTAGAAGTCTGACACTCCCTTTCGCTCTGCCCAAGAGCGGGAGGGGTTATTCGATGATTTTCCACCCGCCAAAAAAAAAAAAAGTGGGGCACGTTGATTGCAGAATCATTGGCGTTCTCCAGCCAATCAAACTTGAAAGTTTCCCTTCATCATTTTCAGTCCAAGTTTACCAACTACCGGGTATAAGCCTGTGTTTTCTTGTTTCAAAGTCGACGTACCTGTGCCAGCGTCATCCAGGTTTTACGACCGATGGCTTTACTTTTCTTTTGATGATTTTCAGCTATTTTAATCCGAAGGTCACGAAAGCAATGCTTACCTACTGCTTCGGAATTAGACAAAGTTATAACCACTTTTTTTTTTTGGGGGTCTGGAAATCATCAAATAACCCCTCCAGCTCTTGGGCAGAGCGAAAGGGGCTGTCAGACTTGTACTGACTAAAAACCACCCATGTTCCTTCTTAGCCCATTAAGTCGAAGCCGCGGTATCTCTTACAATAACCCCCAGCCACGACAGGAAGTTATAATCACTTCACATTTCGTTTTCTCAGCATAAGTTAAGAAATTACTACACTCTTTTATAACTGGAATGTTGGGACAGATCACTAAAATCAGCAAAAAAATTTGCGCACTTAGGTAATATATGGTAACTGAACAAGACTTACACATACACTGATCTTATTGCTGACGTTCGTGAGAAAGGAACCGGGCGTGCGTGTACTCGCATGACCGGATGTATGAATGTGGATGACGCAAAAAGAGGATGTAGGGATCGTAGCAGTTGGCGTTCTGTGGTTTCTGCCTACACTCATAGGTCAAGAGCGTGAGTTTATATATGTGAACAAGACTTCTAACTTTTTTCTAAACATGCAATGAGTGTTTGTTAATTACTGCGCTGAATACGATACATAAGTAGTAATTGTCGTGTTGTTTGTTTGGTTTAAAAAACGAATGATATCTTCGGAAAAATGGATGAACGAATATTTGCCTAAATGCAGAAATAATCGCAAACAATTCATGGAAAGAATGTTTGCCCTTGATCAAGTAAAATTTTGTTATTTTTGTCATCCGCTACACTAAACATGTTGTGTTGTAGTAATCTAAGGTACCAAATAGCCAAATAGCGACCACCTTTCTGATGTTCGATTTTAGGTGATTTTTAAAATTATTACGTCAGATATTTTACAGAAAATTCGATGAGACAGAAGCATACCTACAAAAAATTCGAGTCGATTAAGTTATTGCTGTTTTTATTATTTGTTTTGTTTATTTTTAAAGCAGTGTAAATCAACTAATATTATAAAGGCGAAATTTGTGAGTGTGTATGTTTGTTACTTCTTCACGCAAAAACTACTGAACGAATTTGGATAAAATTTGGTACTCAGATACTTTATAACCTGGATTAACACATAGAATAGTTTTTATCCCGATTGTATCTTCCCGTGGGATAATTTTTAAGTTATAGCGGGCGGAGCTGCTGGCAACAGCTAGTATACCATAAATGTATTAAATGTCGTGGGCACGTTAGAACCTGGTTCACAACATTCGTGAAGGTCATTGGAGGGTTAAAATTACGTTTATGAAATTACTTAACTATTATAAAAACAAGTTAAAAATAAAATAATTAAGTCGCGAGACTTTATTTAACGACAATATACTGTTTTAATTATAATGGTCTACTGTACAAAGTATTAATATTAAGTCGCTGAGAAAATGAGATTGTAACATGGTGTCAAACTCAACTACTGACCTTGATAAAAAAAAAATACAATTATACTCAAAACTATGGTATTTGGGAGAACCGTCATTCAACGACCAGTGGGATACTTGTTTTATTGAAAGTCAAACAAGCTGAAAGCCATTTCGGTTTCGCTAGAATTTCGGTTTTTAAATCAAGGTTCTGCCGGTTTTCAAAATGTACCACCAAACTTTACCGGCTTGCCACAAGACCGCGTCTATCACGGCCTTAAGGCTGCGTTTCCTACAAAGATATACGAGAATATTAAGCCCAGCGCCATCAAGACAAATCTAACGACGTATATTTTATTCAAATCCGTTCATCCGTTTAGGAGTTATGAGGGAACAAAGAAACGGACTTACATACATACACGCCAAACACATAACCCTCCTTTTGGGCTTAGCCGCAGTCGGGTAAATAGCGTAGCGCTATTATTCAGGAAGAGAGTTCTTTGACAGTCGCAATAGGTAGTCATGACTCGAAAAAATATGAAACCAATATAAAATAACAAATTATTTGTTTATCAGTTTGCAGTCTTATTTGAATGTTGCAATCGTGTGGTGGTACAATCAATTTACGTAGAAAAGGTAATTAATTACAATAATGAAATCATTACCATGAGGTTCAATATTTATACAAATAAGTATTAAATAAGAGGCAGTAGGTAATTAACAAACCTGTACTATTTAGTTGTGTCCATTATGAAGTAATTTATCATATTTATTTTTCCACAACCGTATAATTTAATTTCAGTACTTAAAAGATTTAAAAAAATAGGTACTGTAGTTTTTGTTTGTTTTCCATTTTCGGCGTTGAAGTCAGGAATTTTAGCTGCTTGTTTTTAGTGTAACTTAGTATCGTATAAAGACTGAAATTTCAGCCATATGATAGATTTCAAACTAAGACAATGTTGCAAAAGAAAAAAAAAACAATAGTAAAAATAATACACATTTTTGGTTGCAGTGAAGGACGTTTGTCAGATCTTTTAAAAAATTGTGGTAATTCTCAAAAACACGAGTAAATCCGAATGCCAATGCTAGCTCAACCACAACTAATGTCAACTTAACTATACAAATACGATGTTTATAAAGAAAAATTGATTCTAATGTACTTTATGTGTTTTAAATTTGTTTGTACATTAACTTATTTTATTTTGTATCAGAGTAATTAGGTAAAGCGGCATTTTCCAGACAATTGACGTCAAACTAATAAAGCCTTAATTGTTACTGTTAAAGTTTTATTTGACACAGATTACCTATACATATTAAAAAAAATTGCATGATTCTAAAGTCAATATTGTGAGAATCTGAGGTAGAATGTTTGTACAGTTATTTTTTGTTGAATGATAAGTAAAATAAAATAAAAAGTTTACTGACAATATAAAAGATCAACCTTTTCTTTGGAGGGTGACAAGTATTCAAATGACTCGTTCCGTTCTGGGTGGATCGCAAGGGAATGTCAGACTTTTATTGACTAAAAACTAACCATGTTCGTTCTTAGCCCTTTGTGTCGAGGCTGTGGTATCTCTTTCGAACAACCGGCAGCCCCGGCAGGAAAAGAACAACTTTGCATACAAATCTCAACAGTCTTGTGATCTACATCTACTATTACGGACGTGTTTAGTTACAAATATCTGTTTTCAACCGTTCATTATGCGGTTGTTTGAGCTTGATTCGATGGAAGCCGACTTATAGTCGAAAAATGCAAGCATATTATGTACTAATGTTTCTAACTTATAAATGCAATTTCCTGGAAATTGGTTAATCAAAATAGGTAATAATTACGAATGTTATTTGCATTTAGTTGTAACTGTCGTGGTTGTGCGTATGCTTTTCTCAAATATAAAAACAACACAAATTATATTATCAACTTAATTACTGTACCTGGTCAAAATTTAATGAATATACGTTGGACTTTAATTTTTAATAACGTAAATTTAGTACCTATAATATAATAATTATATAATTATATAATACCATAATTTGTTAGTATGGGTAATAATCTGAAATAACTGAATTAATAATAATATTAAGCGCCGTGGTTCAGAGAATGCGTTTATTTGTGTTTGCGTGTAAGCACAGTTATAGGGCGAGAATCAGACAGGCCACGTTTTATGACACGGTTGTTCACACTTATCAATTTCAGTTTACAATAAAAGGACAATATTGGTTACCTACCCATTTTATTATTGATTCGGGTCGAGAATCAATAGCATAGTTACCTAATTGAACAAGAATGCAAAACAACAGCCTGTATCGCTAGGTACCTAGGCAAGTAGAAGTTTTGCGGACAAAACGCCAGTTCAGGTCATCTCTGATTGTAAAACTCCTACAGCACCAAGATGATTTATTACTCTGCGCATAGCGATCGGTTCGAAAACAAAAGTTCTTTCTTCGAAATTTTCTCTTGCGTGTATAAGGTGCGTTTGTTTACATGCCCAGACTTTTCCATTAGGTACATAGGTAGTTTTTTTCATAGTATTCGCACATTACAGGACAATTTATTAGGCTGCCATGCGCTGTGCCATGGGTGACTATAGCACAGCACCATGCTGAGTGGGAAACCTACTTGTCGCAGTCACGACGTGCAACAATTTTTTTGTATAACCCAGCTTGTAGTATTTTTTTTTTAGATCTGTTAAGCGTTGTATGTATCTTGTTTTTTTTTTCCTGTATGCTCGGTATGTTTATTTATTATTTTATTTTATTTTACTTTATTGAGACATAAAACAGTTACACATTACATTTAAGTATTACAGAATATCTTATGAACTAGGTAAACGTGTAACGCATAAAAATGCCCGCGAAATAATGGTATAGGTAATGTTACAACAGCCTGCTCACAGCGTGCCACCCTAGCCAGCCAATGACAGCTAACCATAACCATGCCACTCTAGCAAACCAAAGCCATGCCACTCTAGCATACCATAGCCATGCCACTCTAGCCAGCCAATGACGGGCAACGACTCGCGAGCCAATCACAGTCAAGCGAAGACACCGCCATAACCACCGGATGCCTCCGGTGGGGATATCAGTCTATATAATGCCCTGTAAGCTCAGTTTCGAGGTCTTGTCGCGCTCGATTGTGAAACCTGTAAGTCGAGACTCTGTCCAAATAAAATAATGAATCAGTTCCTGTCTATTTTTTACCACTGTCGTTACAGTCAGAAGTGGTATCGAATAAAAAAAAAAACCTACGATAAAACGACGCTCTGCTACTTAAAAGTCAACGGTCACCTACTGTGGAGGACGAGGTCTGAAAATTCAAACGAAGAACGTTGATGCACACCGCCTGCAAAGGAAAATATTGTCTCCCATCCCAGTATCACAGGGCACAAATTGAAAAAACAGGCCACAATCTGGATGGAACACGAAGCGCCTACCCTCAGTATCGCATTGGTCATTCCATAATTTGACCTTGAGAACGAAGACTGCGGCCAGTAACCACCTGTGAGACACTTTGAGTTACAAGAAGTATACATCTCTCTGCCAGCAACGGTTCTACGGTAAATTAAGACTACCTAAAGATTGTCAACAGCAACCAAGGACATGGAAGGAAGGAACCGACCTACTTCACGCTGAGAGCTGCCAGGAACCATGCATAAATAACAAGGTCAGTAAACATGCCAATATTTGCCAAATTAGCCAAATGCCATTAGCCAAATATATAAGCCAAATGTGTTTTACCATGGAGTGCCCCATGAGTTGATAATTATGCGAATCGTAGACAAAATAATTTGGTAAGCCCGATATGTAAATCTAATCATAGTCAGATAATCTGTATAATATTATCCCGGTACAAAAAAATGTTTTACGAGTAGGTACTAGTTGTGTACTAAAGAGTTAAGAACTTAAAATGTACATATTTAGTTCAAGTGCGCATAAGATTATCCAACAATAACAATTCCAAAGTAAATCATGTAAGTAGATCAGATACTTATAAATAGCTACAATAATTTTATTAAACTATTATCAGAGATATAGATAGCATTCCTTGGCGATCTCTTGCTACCGCCAGCCGATATTCAAACAGTTTTAGACTTATTGGATAAAGTTCTTGACAAATTGAAAACGAGGAACTTAAAATTAAATATGAGGAACTGCTAATTTTTACATATTTCATAATTAGGGTATAAAACATCATGACGTGATGGCATTCAACCAGGTGAATTTAAGTTGATCGTCTTAATTTCTCATCCCGAGTAATGTAAACGAAGTGCGTCAGTTTATTCTATCTAGTTCTATCTAGTTACTAAAGAAAGTCCATTAATAACTTAGCAATAATAGCTCGCCCGTTTATCAAACTTACAAAAAAAAAAAGTACGATGTGGGTATGAGGCAAGTCACATAAATCTTGTTATGGAAAAAAAAATGTTATAGGTCGGTATTAGTGATTATGTAGGTACGATCCTAGTTTTCCAACAGAAATTCACACGTATTGCAGGTATTGCACGTATCTTTTATAAAGTAGATTGACGGTAGTTTGCGCCCTGTCTTTTAGTTTAGTCGCGTTACAAGTCAGATAGAGTGTTTATCATGATTTTGGGCTTGAATCCCTTGCGGTGATAAAATTGTTGCTAAGATTTCGTATTATGACGTGTTATGTAAAATGTAATGTAATTCGGACTGTACTGCAGTACGCGATACAATGACTAATCATGATCTTATGCCATGTATTGCCCGATATTACTTTTCACTATGGTGACCGATGAGCCAAAGCCCAAGCAAGCTAAAACGAAAAGCCAAAGTCAAAGTCTATGCCTATCTTAGGTAAGTAGATCGTTCGATAGATGCCGTTTATTGTGTACCATTTAGACGTGAACGATTTGTTCAGTACTGTGCAATGACAAGATGAAAAGCCGAAAAGTAGTATTGTTTTACTGCGAAGTGGGTGTACAGATACCTATAGTGAGTAATTGTGTAATCGTTGATGGTAGGCTATAACGTAAACAAACCTTTACGGTACCAGATTAGTTGTGTGAGGTGTGTCAAACGTCGCGCGATGGAAAATATTACAAAATGCATCATGACAATAACAAGGAGTAAAACGAAGTTCTGAATTTTATAAATATCAACAAAATTTCTGATTTCCAAAAATAACCCGATTTATAAGTAAATATTATTATGTGACGTCATGTTTACATTGTGCGTACTGTAAAGGGGATAATGTAGGAAAGAGGGTTAACGACATCCAATTCTAAATCTAACTTAGCTCTGATAATACATGACAGTAGCAAGCTAAATTTTAATTTTAAAATGGTGATAAAACTGATGTCCTGAAACGAGGCTGCGCCTGTGTGTATCTTGGGGGCCAGAGTTGCATTAACTTAACATTAGTACTTAATAGCTTTAAACACATAAAATTATATTGGAAAAATAGAAAAACGTATTCTTGTGTAGTGTGTTAGTGTGTATAAGTAATGAAGTTTTGCCATCGACACGCTAAGAATTATGTGTGTGAGTATGTAAATGTATGTGTGCGTGCGTCTTAATGGTATGATGTAATTAACTTAAATTGTTTCTTCCGTTTCTTCAAACGATAGTTTGGCAAAACAGTTTATTTATATTTTCTTACATGACAAATGTTTCATGTTTTTAATGTCGCAGATAATATGGAGTTCTTATAATACTGTTAATATTACAACCGGGTACCTATAAGCCTTACGATTTATCCCAGATCGGGTTGCTCCAGGCAACCAGGGCAATCTAGGCGCGGTAGGGTTATCTCAGAAATGGGACGTAACTAAGATACAAGGTGAAAAATGATAATTCAAATTCAAACTCTTTAATTCAGACAAGTGTCCATAGTGTTAGTAACAACAAAATAACTTAGTGATAAGGCAAGACTAGGGTTAGTAAACTTAGTGATAAGGCAAAAGAAAAAAAAAAAGGAAAGGAAATATGTTAATAGTGTGATTTACAAAAAAAAACTATGATTATGTAACTTTGGCGCCAGGCGATGACTACTGGCGGCAACAAGGTTTAATGCTTTTAACATCACGCATGTAATACCCAATGGGTTAGGCAGAGGTACCTACTTATACTCATGACTACACACACATTTCGCCAGTAAATTGAAATGAATTAAAAAGTGTTTATTTATAGTTACATCCGAGTTACATGGTATATTACTTCTGTCATACTGTAAAACAGTTATATTTAATTTAAATGTAACAAATTGTTGGTACGTTTCCATCAATAACAACGTCACTTTTACCTACAACTAAACACATTTATTGAACACAAAAGTTGACTATAACGTAATGCTATAACATTTAAGTTGCGTTAAAACACTTTAATTAATAGCGGTGAAGCCGAAAACATAAGCTAGTATGGCATAAATATATACTTATACAACAATAAATAATCATAAATGGAATCTACACATCTCTTGTAATGAGGTTTTTACATAGGTGTTAAAAACAAACTTTCCTAATTTATTTTAAAAGACATTTTCGTGGTACAGCTATTTTCTAAATCGTAAGGTATGTCGTTAAAAATTGTTGGTACTAAGCATTTCCTACATCTTTGTCCATAATAATTAGTACAAGTGGGTACCTATTACAAATTTTCTTATGCATTTATTCCTTTTCCTTCAGCTTAAAGTTCCATGCTATAGGGGGCGAGCCAGGTTAACTCTTGTTTGTTAGAGGATTTGTTTTCTGGCCATATTATGTGATATTGAGGAGTTAGGTAATTATTGACGTAAACTAAGAAGTATGAAAGGTCATATTATATGATACAACGGGTTTACAGATTTAGTATCCGCTGTCACATATCGTAGCAGTGCTTTTGTCTGATAGCACCAGTAGTGTGAACGAATAATTGAAAACCGAAGATTTCATAAATCTCCTGAGAGGTCCATTGCCCCATTTTAACTTGGTTTTTCTGAGCTGACTTGTAATCACTGTTTTCTTGTTTCCATTGCGGGAGCAATTGTTCCAGGACGGCCGAATGTTACAACAGCCTGCTCACAGCGTGCCACCCTAGCCAGCCAATGACAGCTAACCATAACCATGCCACTCTAGCAAACCAAAGCCATGCCACTCTAGCATACCATAGCCATGCCACTCTAGCCAGCCAATGACGGGCAACGACTCGCGAGCCAATCACAGTCAAGCGAAGACACCGCCATAACCACCGGATGCCTCCGGTGGGGATATCAGTCTATATAATGCCCTGTAAGCTCAGTTTCGAGGTCTTGTCGCGCTCGATTGTGAAACCTGTAAGTCGAGACTCTGTCCAAATAAAATAATGAATCAGTTCCTGTCTATTTTTTACCACTGTCGTTACAGTAATGAATTTTAATTTAATGCGTGCGGAGTAAGAAGTACTGCTGTGTGTGCTGTGTGTTGTCGACGAACAAATATTTTTCTTTTTTTCTAGCTTGCACACTGTTCAATACTTCTTTTTTTTTGGTGTGGTTAATGTCCTACCACGTGTCGGAGTTTTAATGCAGCGCATGCCTCTGATTTGGCTTTTCATACCGTCCAGAAATACCTTTCAGGCATTCTGGTTTTATCATTATGTAATCCTTCGTCTATGCAAGTGATAATAAATTATACATAACGCATATCCGCTCCATCACATATCTATTGCTGCGCCGCCGGCGTCCTTTCGTTTGTCAGTGTTGCCATTTACGTTCTTGGCATAGACAAACATTCAAGTTAGTTGGTTGTGGAAATATTTTTCTCGTAAATATTATACATTGTTAATATTTATCTTCGCACTCTGCTTAATATTGCCTACTTTACTATTTTGTTTATTATATTTTATTTTTAAGTTTTGTTTTGCCGTGACGTCACCTTGGGCCCTATCAGAATACCAGCGCTGTGACATTTGTCAATGTTGCAGCACCATGCTGAGATAGTGGCCGTTTGCCTTCATACGGGACAAATTTTAAGTTAAACTAAGTATGTATGTCCTAATTTTAAGTGTTTTAAGCTTTTCATTTTTATTGTTTTGTCAATTTGTTCTGTCCTGTGTGAAACCAATAAATACTTTTTCTTTCTTTCTTTCTATCCATAAAAAAATATGTGGTCGCAAAAAAGTACGAATGTTTGCTTAGGGTATCCAGATATTTAGAAAAGCTTTACTGAGTAAATTCTAGACAAGTGTAAAAAAAGAGACCTTTATTTGAAAAGTGTTAAAATTCCAGCACATTTTAGACACTGACTTAAAATTCCGATCATTGGCGGAAAATTCCAGACGTAAGGAATTTATTCTGTTTGCTCAAAAGCTAAATTAATTTTAGCCATAAATCCCAATTTCAACTAGGCACTCACATAAAGCATCGTTGAGAAACTGTTGTGTCTGTTGCGAGGCACTTTCGCACTTGTAAAGTTAACTGATGAGTACTTGACATCCATATGTCACTGTTAGGCCGTAATATCGTACAACCAAGTATCTGTGCAGGTGCACCGCAAATGTACCAACTTTCACATATCGATGCATCTTTTGCGTGACAGAAAGTGGTCATACTATTATATGCAAACTTAAAGTGGTCACACTATATAGAGCTGACTCACAGTTCAATATTGACATTATCTATTCAGTGTATGAGTGCACTAGTAAAAAGTGGGACATGTGTGCGTTAACTTGAACTTGAGTGACACTTGACACTAATCGTGAGAACTTTGGAAAAGTAGATTAGCTTTTAAGTTAAACATTGTGTTTGGTACCGGCTATCTGCAGGGCTATTGCGTATCTTTTAAATGACAGTGGCTAACCTATCGTGCCTATTACTGTCAAATGGTTCCATTTTGTACTAAACCATAACCAATTTGATAGTTTATCCATGGACAATATGATAGCCACTGACATTTAAGAGATACGCAATACCCCTACTGATCTAGTGGTCGCCATTGCCTATTGAAATTAGTAAAGTACTAGCTGACCCATGCAATTACGTTTACGTCACATAAGAAATTATAGGGTCAGATTAGTTTGCTGCGAAATGATTTAAAACTTTGATATATCCTAGGATATTCTTTAAAAAGCACTAGTGTTGAATAACGTATTTATTTGAATAAAGATTATGCCTATGTTTATTAAAAAAACACCTGCTTAAATGATTACAATAAAATTACCACCTAATGGTTATGGTGAGACAACCTATTTATTTTATACAACTTTTATTTTATACTTTTTATGAGGAAGTATTCTGTCTTATAATATTGTTGCGTAAATCACAGCGCATGCAACGGAAGAAGCTGTCAAAGTTGTTCAGTGTCCTATTGTAGATGACCTTCTTTTTCTCTAGTTATAGCACAATTATCCACATCGTGTAAGTCAGTGTTGTTATCACTGCGCCATTACTGTTCCAATTTCAAACTATCTTTTTAATGATACCTAATGAATAAAATTCAAATACATTTTCACACCACTTGCTCGAAAATGTCAAATTATATGTCAAGCAACCTTAACCTAAAGTGAGTCATTAGTGGCCGGGGGCACAGCCGGTCAATAATGTTGTACTGGATTTCATTAAGACCCGCTGGTCAATAATGTGATTTGAATTTGGAATCTCACATGCTCAGCTAAATTGGCAGTATACTACTAACAAACACCCTTTGGTGCCAGAAAGCGGAAAGCTATTCTCGATACCCTTACTACGCGTGGATGATATTCTCGATTTCCTACAAAATCATAACGACTGCTTCTTCATATCGTTGCCATCTTTTCGAAGACATTATATTGTAAGAATAATTAGATAACTACGAACCATTTTTTTAAAAGGAATACCGTAATAGTAATTGGCTGTAACATTAGTTAATTTATTTTAAGTAAACTGCGCTAAGATTGCTGTGGATTTTGTGAATAAATAAATAAAGTATTATAAAATGTCGAGTGATGAAAGTGAGATCTAAATATATTTATTCTTACTGTTTTTTTATTCAATAAATACTTTGTCTTTCGTACTATGGCTATAATTTTCTCGCAGTAGGTGTAAAAAGTAGAGTATCCTCCTCTGGGCTAAAGGTGTCTTTGTCTTGGGCTAGCTTGAATCCCTCGCTGCATTCAGAATTCTTGTATTAACTCCCTCGCTTCGCTGGTGAGTTAAACTCTTAACTCAAACCCTGCGCTCGCGAGTTAAATCCCGAATGCTTCATTGCGCTCATGATTCAATATGACGCCCGTGACATAAGACACAACTTTAGCCCCTCGGTGCATAATCTACTATTATTGTTTGCCACAGGTGAAATATTTGGTCTTATGCAACATACCTATAAGGTGTACCATTTCTGATGCTGGATCTACATTTAAAAACATTCACTACATTTTACTAAATTTCAAAATCATTATTAGTTCTAAGTCAACGCCCATTATTTATCATGCATTAATATAGTAGCTAATTACGTAGTCAGTTAAACAAATAAAAATACTAACGTTGATTTCATAATAATTACATGATACATTGATGTCATTCAAATTAAACTATGTAGGTCATACAAATTAAATTACTCATACAGACACAGTCTAAAGGTCTATCAAAGTCGTCAACATTTTTGTCATTAAAAAAGTCATTAATTGAATAGCAGGTAGGCTTTACGTACCAAAAATTCCTTTAGACTTTTTCTAAATCAATTTAAGGTCACATTGCATTTTACATGTTTTGAAAGTTTGTTATAATTTTTTACACCTACTCGTATCTACACTAATATTATAAAGAGGAAAGATTTGTTTGTTTGTTTGTAACGAATAGGCTCCGAAACTACTGGACCGATTTGAAAAATTCTTTCAACGTTGGGAAGCTACACTATTCCCGGGTGACATAGACTACTTTTTATCCCTATATTCCCACGGGAACGGCAACTACGCGGGTGAAACCGCGTGTCGTCCGCTAGTACCAAATATACTCATTTTAAACTTAACTGTCCTACACTTAATTCATGTTTATACCGTGCACTTCTCAATTAAAATTAAAATTTCTTAGTGCTACTACCACATTTCCATAATCATACCCACATTGCACTAGAACGTTAATGAGGTGTCAGTGATACTACGAATACATTATCTCTCCCAAATCTCAGAGATTACGAAAGTTTACTTTCTTACAACGAATGTTAGCTAACAGAGAAAGCCCGTTTGATATTAGTTAGCACGTGTCTAAGGCAGATGGGATGCTAAACAATTTGTTTATACTTCTGTTGTCTACAAAGATTGTGGGCTTAAGAAATTACTTAAAGTGTTTATCTTGTATTTTTTACTAGTTGCTCGAAGCACATAACATTGTATTATATACCTGTAACACAAGAGTAGACATAAAGGGTGTAAAAGTACCCTTAACGCAAACGAAGGGCACTCGTTCTCCCCACCACTGCGATACTTTTTTTGTTCTAGACCATACCTGGGAATTTACAAAAAAAAGCTGTGAAAAATTTGGAACTTTGACCCCCAATATCTCCGTAACTAGGGGGCTAGTTACGGAGATATTGGGGGTCAAAGTTCCAAATTTTTCACAGCTTTTTTTTGTAAATTCTAGTTTTTCAGGTTATAACTTTACTTAAGTAAACGGGTCATGGAGGTACCATGACCCGTTTACTATTGAAAGAATCCACTAGCATAATGTTTTAAGGGTGCTACATTGAGTTTTACCGTAAAATGTGATTTTCGACCCCAACAAATAGAAGTCGTTTCCCAGCGAAGTTAAATTACACCCTGTATAGAAATACAGACTGCCTGTAAGGCTTAGGGTGTATTACGGGGCCCGGTGTGGGCGCCTGCTTTGAGGAAGCGGCCGGCCGCCCACTACCTGAACGTGCCCCAAAAGGTCATGGCCGTGAGGATGGTACGGGGGTACCGCACGATTTCCCGCGAAGCGGCGAACCTCCTTGCCGGATTGCCGCCGTGAAGTCTGACACTCCCTTTCGCTCTGCCCAAGAGCGGGAGGGGTTATTCGATGATTTTACACCCACCAAAAAAAAAAAAGGCTTAGGGTGTAGGTACTAAATACTAATGGGTGCTACACCCACATTTCACTACTTGTGTATGTTTCATCATCATTATCATCAGTCTATAATTTCCCACTGCAGGGACTTAGGCCTCCTCTCTAGGAGAGGGATGGGCTACAATCTACCACGCGGGTGGATTATAGCCCATACCTCCGTAAATCCGCAGTGCCGATTGGTAGAAGTCACAAATGTTTTCGAATTTTATGGTTGCTGGTTTCCTCACGATGTTTTCCTTTACCGTTTTGAGAGCAGTGGTTATGAAATAAATTATACAAAGTAATGCGCCTGCCTGGGTTGAAACCATACAGTTACGTTTAAGTCCCATGTAATAGTGGGAAAGCCTTTTGTCATCATTCAATCCTCCGTGGAAGCTACTGAGAATACTTGACGGAAAAATCAAATTTCTCAACTCATGCCCAGGCTGCGAGCTGTTCACAAGTTACCGTGGCCTCGACATATAGGGCTCATAAGGATCATGGATGGTTTTTAGTCAGTGGAAGGCTGACACTCCCTTTCGCTCTGCCCAAGAGCGGGAGGGGGTTATTTGATGACTTTCCGCCCGCCAAAAGAAAAAAAAAAGGACTCATGCCCAGAAGCCGCGCTTGCGTTCACTAGACCAACGACGCAGTCGATTCATGTAAAAAAAGTAGTTAAAAACTTACCCGACTGCGGCGAAGCCCAAAAGGAGTTATGTGTTTGGAGTGTATGTATGTCTGTATGTTTGTATGTATGTATGTCCGTTTCTTTGTTCCCTCATAACTCCTAAACTGATAAATAGGGATTTTGGGGCTAAAACTGCGATACTAGCCCCAAATAACACACAATAATAAAAAAAAAACCATCGAGAAGGGTATCAAAATGAAGAGTTTTAAAATGAGATAACAATAACATTAGGTCTTTACCTATGAAATTGCCGTTCTGCAGTACTGGCCATTTCAAATCAAAATAATTTTTGTTTGGCTAAGAATTCTAATTTCAAATTAATTTTATTTTAAAAACATGGTTTTTTTTTCCAAAAGTAGTAATTTGTTTATTGATTATCGTTACATTTTCATCGCATTTCAATCTTTTTCGTCATCATGGATACGTTAAAAATTCGAGTAATTATGGAATATGAGTACCGTCGTGGCAGCAACGCGGCACAAGCGGCACGCAACATCAACGACGTTTACGGAGCTAACACTACAAACCAACGCACCACCTGTTATTGGTTTGCTCGCTTCCGTTCTGGAAATTTTGACCTGAAAAATGAACCTCGCGGTCGTCCGAAGACTTTGGTCGACAATTACGAATTAAAGGCGATTGTGGAAGCTGATGATACACAATCTACGGCTGAATTAGCAGCAGCTTTCGACGTTAGCGTCAAAACAATATTGGTCCATTTGCGTCAAATTGGCAAGGTAAAAAAGCTTGACAAATGGGTGCCCCACGAACTCAATGATCGCCAGCGCGAAGTACGCGTCGAGACGTGCCTTGCACTGCTCAACAGACACACAAATGAAGGAATTTTGAACCGCATTGTTACCTGCGATGAAAAATGGATTCTGTTTGATAACCGCAAGCGCTCAGCAAGTTGGTTGGATCCTGGTTCAGCACCTAAACAATGCCCTAAACGAAAACTTACCCCTAGAAAAGTGATGGTCACTGTTTGGTGGTCTAGCGCCGTTGTGATTCATCACAGCTTCTTACCAAACGGGGTGAGCATTACTGCAGATGTGTACTGTGAAGAACTGAACACAATGATGGAGAAGCTGGCACATCTCCAACCAGCATTGGTCAATCGCTCGTCTCCGCTGCTCCTGCACGACAACGCGCGACCTCATACTGCACAGCAGACGGTCTCCAAGTTGCAAGAACTGGGGTTGGAAGCTCTCCGTCATCCGCCCTACTCACCAGACCTTGCGCCTACAGACTACTACTTTTTCCAGAATTTGGATAACTTCTTGGCGGGAAAAAAATTTAATACCCGAGAGGCAGTACAAAATGCCTTTGAAGAATTTGTTGCCTCCCGACCAGCTGATTTCTTTAAGACGGGCATCAATAAACTGCCACTGCGTTGGCAAAGATGCATTGATTGCATGGGTGATTACTTTGATTAATACACATAAAAAATACATGAAAAAAATTCGTTTAAATTTTTTCATACAAAACGGCAATTTCATAGGTAAAGACCTATTATATATTTTTTTTTTTTTTAGAAAACGTTGCCCCACACTAGGAATTTCTCCTGTATCGTGGGTGCGTTCACAAACATTTAAACTCACATACACAAATACCCAGACCCGGAACAACTATCTGTAGGTCATACAAATATTTGTTCCGTGCGGGAATCGAACCCGCGACACGTAGCGCAGCAGTCCATTGCTTGGGCAACTGCGCCAACTGTGCCGTCAACATATATAATACAACTAAAAGGTATGTTTAATAGAAATTCATAGTGACAAATCGTATAAAAATATTCAAATCGTCTGCGAAGTATTTTACTTGATTATCTAAAAAGATGGAAATAAAATAGTAGTTAAAAAACTAAAAACCGTTTAAATCTAAAATTACGAAAAAGAATGGACTCAGCCTGCTTCCAAGTTTGTGCTTGTTTTTTGCTTTTCAGCGTTTTTCAGTCGGGTTTAAGGCTACATAGGTGATCTTTTACCCAGTAGAAGTCTGACACTTCTGAATGTAAAAGGCGGCGTAAAGTTGGGCTAGAAAATACAGTTTTCGTATATTCATTAGTAAGTTTAGATGTAAGGTACAATCTTTTCTCGTAGGGGTTGCGGATTATCACCGCCTCGACACAAAGGCCAAAGAAGGAACTAAGGAACATGGGTGGTTTTTAGTTAGTATAAATAAGTCTGACACTCCTTACCGCTCTGCCCAGAGCGGGAGGAGTAATTTTATGATCCCGCCCCCCCCAAAGGGTGTAATCAGCTGCGGGTTGTTCGAAAGTGATTCCGTGTCCCCGGACGCAATGGGCTAAGAAAGAACATGAGTGTTTTTTGGTCAGTAGAAGTTTGACACTCCCGCTCTGGTCAGAGGTAGGAGTCATTTGATGATTTCCCATCCCCCCAAAAAAAAAGGATAACCTTTTGAAGGTCTCTCCACGTGTCAAATTATACTTTACCCTAAGTATCATCGTCCCTATTTAAAACGTTCCCTTGGTATAATCTCCGACCAGAACGCGAGCGAAATGTAGCCAATAAATAACTCAAAGCACAATTTGGTTTACATTTGAAAACCAGACGTCTTATGTAAATAAAAACGAATTTATGTAAGCTATTTGTCTAACCACAAACGTTATTTCACTAAAATATTTACGGAGCTCGGGGATTTTAACTCTGGCGCGCCAGCTCATAACTCTAACACTGGTATCGTTAGTCCTGGACTAAACTTGAGTCGGACTTGACACGCCTACATTCTGCCCTATTAGACATATTGACAGCACAATATAAATATGGACAGTACGGAAACTGCCTACAAACGCTCGAAACCGCACACTTACACAAACATGCGCCCAAGCTGACTTCGCAGTGCTCTCAGTTGTGCAGGCAGCGCCGAAACGAGTGGTCAGTTGGTCACGTAGAAGTTTTATATCTCCCCATATTTTTTAAAAAGCCACGAACGTGTTGCGCGGTATACGGCTGTGTCAACTCGGCCTCATCAGCAGAAGGAAATATTTTTAACCGACGTCTAAAAAGAAGGAGGTTCTAAATTGTTTGTTTGTTTGGTTTTTTTTATTGTATATATGCTTCCGCATTACTCCCTCATTTATGAACCGATTTGAAAACTTCTTTTTTTAATCGAAAGAGTATACCCCGAAGTGGTCCCACTGTTACCATGTCAGGATCTGATGATGGAATCTTAGCGAAATCGAGAGCAACCCTCAAATTTTATAAGCACGTATTGTGTTTCGTATTTTTTTCTACAGCTATGTAAGTATTCACATCTGGCAGTCGTGACCTCATGTTGATGATCTGATGATGGAAGGTATAACTCCCTAACGGTTAGGACTTGGGGGATAATTCTTTAATAAAATATTATGGGGACGTATAAATGGTTGTATTCTTTCAGGTTATCTAGGTGAGCTGACTATGGAAAGTACTACTTCTCAACCTAACCGTTGAGGGAATCTTGAAGGTTAAGGGTTAGGTTTTTTGGTTTAATTAACTAATATAAATATTAGTATAGGATATTACAACTGAAACTGGAAAAAATAAAAATAGGTGCTTATAAAAAACCGTTTTTGAAGTCGGTGGATTTTGTAGGTTATTTTTTTACTTTTTTGTGTTTTTGAAGTTGGTTTTATTTCTCGCATTAAAGTTTTTTCTGTAAGTAATTTGTAATAACGAAGATATTTTTAAGTAATACAGGTGTTTTTTTATGTAATGGCTTGCCTAGGTAGGTATCATACACATATTTGGGTTCGGTGGATCCCGGCCGCTCATGAGCCCTGCCCGCGTGCCACGTGCACTGCGGCGACGGATAGCGCGCGCCCACTCCAACGAGCGCACGAAATGTTATCGACTATCGTTCAACCGCGGCTCGCTCCCGCCAAAACTTGTAAAAGGCTACGCCCGCGAGCGACGCAATGACAAAGTTAAAGATCTATATTTCTACAAGTACTATAGTTCTACAAGTTAACTTTATTGAAGCAACCGGGTATAAAAGGGACAACCCTATGACTTCAATAGAGCGTAGGTAGTTATCGCATCAACTAGGCTTAGTTTCGGTACTGTCCATATTTATACTGTGGCTACAGTTTGTTTACAATTTGACATAAACACCCACTTTTCAATTAGAATTACATTACCTACCTGCCTTTAAAATTCATCAGTGATATATGTAATTATAACATCTCTAGCATTAATTAAAGCAGAATACAACTATGGGTTTGACATGGATGACTGGTGTAGGAGGTAATGCATACGGAGGAAGTATGCTTATTGAAGATCCGCCAATTACGGCCAAGAAATTTTAGGATTGATTTGGTGGGCGATAGTTTCCTGTTGTCATGACAACGTTAGTCGACCAAGCTTATAAAAATAGACTTGAGTCGGCACTATAAATATGGGTCCCCCTTTTTTTTTTGGCGGGTGGAAAATCATCAAATAACCCCTCCCGCTCTTGGGCAGAGCGAAAGGGAGTGTCAGACTTCTACTGACTAAAAACCACCCATGTTCCTTCTTAGCCCTTTACGTCGAGGCCGCGGTAACTAGTGTACAACCCGCAGCCCCGACGGGGGAGTCTTTGCCCTTAGCTTTGAAAACAATAAAGAACGCATCGCTCTAGGCGCAATGGGTTTTATAAATAATGATGATATACTTACTCAGTTCATTTTTCTCTGAAGATAAACTTACACGCACGATCTCTATTTACTCTTAACTTGCTTTGCTTATTTTATGGTTCAATCAGTGTAAGTAATGCTTACTTTGATGATCAGAACATTACTTTTTACAGTCAGCAGCAGAAATATAGTACCAGCTACACTTGGCAATGTTTAGACGCCATCTTGGCCTAGTGTATTTATTTCAGCGATCTTCGCGGAATGGTTGGTTGTAGCCGTGAATCTAGGTGGATAAAAACTTGATAGTTTTAAAATCAGTCCTATCCTATATCAATGTTGGTCACTAAAACTTAGCCAAAGAACATTCATTAGTTAACTTATCGTACTGCCGTACTCAGAGATATTTAATGATTACTCAAGCCGTCACTTAGTAAAGGTTTGACATATCTTTGTATGAGAAAACTGTCAAAACCATTACTAAGCGATGGCCTAAGTTATCATTAAAGCTCCAGATAAACATTAAGGAGAGCAGCAGCGGTGGTCCAGTAGTATGAACTGTAAATCCTGGGTTTTCATACCAAGCAGGCTTGGGTTCATTACTTTGTTTAATGTATGCATGTCTTAGAACCAAAAAATGCTAAGACATATTAGGGGAGAGTAGCCCAAAACGGGTAAGCTAAGGTTGATGATAAAAAAAAACAATTTATAGATACAAATTGAACTTTTATTTGTACATTTTAAATTGTTTAGTCATCGAGGACTACAAAATAAATGACATATTTAATAGTTTTCTACATTAGGAATAAAAAAATAACAAGAAACTTTATCATTCGAATTACCCGTTTTGCCCGTAGGGGGGGCCTAAAGCAGGTAGGGCTTTCGGGCAAAGCGGGTAGCAACTAAATTAAATGAGATCAACGTCAATCAATGACTAGTACTGTTTCGTAACAATAATAACTCACAGTTTCTACTTATAATTAACCCTAAGGTTCACAACCATAGGTAATCATAATTAGTCTTCTTATATTTTGCAGTCTTTCTTACTTATTCGTGACACATGTCACAGTAATACGAACCTCTGCCAGAATAAGACGTGCAGGCCTCATGAGCCCACATTTCGCAGTCATCACACCTAATCCAGTCTTCCACTGGTGGCTCTCTGTAAAGATCGCCGCATATCAAGCACCGGAACTCCGTTTTGTCTTTTCTACTATTTTTAGGTCCTCGTTTAGAGATTTTTCTCTCTGTTATCTTATTTTTTTTGGTTATGTTATCTTATTGGTTTTGATCCCTTTAAATTCCTTTTCGCTGACTCAACTTTTTTTTTTAAATCTCTATTTTTAGCCTCTTTTTCCCTTTGCTGGTCTTTTATAGGAGTGCTTGTTAATATTTCCGCTTTCTGTGTTTTACGTCTCCGAGCAGTTTTGTTAGGTTAGGTTATTATATTTTTTGGCTGCACCATTGACGGAAGTTTTGAGAGCTTCTTCTATCGCAACCTTCATAATACTCCCTCATCCCACGATGCATTTGCAGTCTTTCTTTTGTATTTATTAACCATCTGCAAAAGTAAAAGAACTAATAATCACTCAATGAAATTATACAGGGCAAATCGGGTAAGGGCAAAACGGGTACCCTATTTACCCCTACCCTTTTTGCCCACAAGCATGTATTTTTTTCAATCGACTCATAACCTTAAAACCGAAATGATAAACGCCAAGGTATTGCACAAATAAAACGTCTATTTATTGCAAAATAAAAACACAAAACTAGTAACAACATATTGTAGACCATTTTCGAGTATTCAAAAGTAATGTAACTCAATTTTTTTAGTGGAAATAGCAAAATACTTTGTTCTTGTCTTACCGTGAACTCGTATCCGCCAGAGACGTGCGCCGACTGCCTGTGATTGGCGCGTGGCCGGCGCCACGCCGTGCACGCACACATTCTTATTAGCAATAACGGCGCGCAATTTAAAATGCTTACCCGTTTTAGGCGGGCTACCCGTTTTAGGCTTACCTCCCCTACGCCAACGCGCACTTGGCCCGCGTGATGTACCTATAAATAGCTCATCCCTCTTCGAGAGAGGAGGCCTGAGTCCCTGCAGTGGGAAAATTATAGGCTTATGATGATGATGAAACATTAGGAGCTCATCATCATCTGACTAGCCTGTTCCCAACTATGTTGGAGTGTAACTAGATTCAGAGAGACACTCAAACTTTGCAAGGTACTTATTAAAATTACTAGCTACATTAAACTCGCTTTGACATCTTACAAAAACTTGACACCTAGTCTCTTGACGCACGTTCATTGTTTTTGTTAACTTGTGAGACTTCTAAGTTTTAATCACTGGCGTTAATCCGACAGGACAGTTTTTCTGGGGTCGCATACAAGTGTTAGTTCAGGTCTAAAGATGCCTATGTGTTGTGTTGTCAAAGCTATTTTGGGTGACAGAGGAGTTTATTGATGTGTTAGGTGTGAGTTCTTTGCTCACAGTTTAAAATTGGTTAGGGTCAGGCACACATTTGCCAAAAAGTACACTCACAATATGTCACATGTTGCAGTTCCATTTAAAAGAAGGCAAGTCTATTAACTTCAACCGGACACAAATCCAAACTCCGTTACTGCTACTAATAAATTCGTGATGAAGAAACTTTCCTTGGTAACAAATAACACTACCTACTTACTAATTCGAACCCCGGACCTCGTGCTTATCTTCATGATCTTTACTACATACTAAAAGGTAAAGAAAATTACATCATCATCGCTTATAATGTTCCCACTGCAAGGACTCAGGCCTCCTCTCGGATGGGCTGCAATACACTACGCGTGCCCAGTGCGGGTTGAAAGATGTCACATGTCTTCGAATTTTTTGATTCTTAGACGTACCGGTTTCCTCATGATGTTTTCTTCCTTTACCGTTTTGAGAGAAAATTACATACAGTGTGATTCTTTATAATGTGCACATATCGAAATGGGGGAATCTATGCTTAATTTTATCGACGGAAAAATTATTAAAAAAAATCTAAATATTTTTTAATATTTTATATGGAATTTTTAAAAATTTTGTCTGCTACTGTGACCCCAGTGTAAACAAAACGGTGTAACTTTTAAACTAAATTATCTATCGCGATGAAACAAACTCCATAATGATTGGAAGCAATTAGGCGTCCTCGTAAAATGAAAATTGTGGAAAAAAACTACCCTCAATTGAAAATAAACACGTTTTTTGATCAAAAAAACTTTTTTTTTTCATAACTTTTTACATAAAATTGTTTCATCGCGATAGATAATTTAGTTTAAAAGTTACACCGTTTTGTTTACATTGGGGTCACAACAGCGGACAACATTTTTGAAAATTCCATAAAAAATATTAAAAAATATTTAGATTTTTTTAAATATTTTTTCCATCGATAAAATGAAGCATAGATTCCCTCATTTCGATATGTGCACATTATAAAGAATCACACTGTATAATAAAAATGTGAATAAATAAGAACTGTCTGGTCGTCAGTCTAAAGTCCACCTCGAGGCCCACTAGAACCAGTTCCATCTAAATCTTATACGCTGTTGCGTTGGTCTTTTAAGAATATACAGAAAAAACCCGTCTACAAACGTATTTATTATAATTTCATATCAAAGGACAACTTAAACTAGTTGGAAACATGTTTTGAATTGGGTTTTTTGATGTTCGTGGCGTGGTATATAAATTGTTTGTTTCATCGAATATATTCCGTCGTTCTTAGACAAGAGACGGACTTTGCTAGATTTTAACGGATTGCCTTGTTGAGTTCGATTCTCAGGACACGCAGTTTAAATTTATACCCAGTTCATGGCAATAAGCTCTGTCGCTATAAGTCTGGACTTTAACATAACTGTGTATATATGTAGGCTACTACAGTTACAGTGCTGCCTAACCCGTCAGGGATTACATGAACAATGTTATGTCATGCATGTTCCGTACCCAAAGGGTAAAACGGGACCCTATTACTAAGACTTCGCTGTCTGTCCGTCGGTCTGTCTGTCACCACGTTGTATTTAAAGAATCGCGATAGCTAGACAGTTGAAATTTTCACAAATTATATATTTCTGTTGTTGCTATAACAAGAAATACTAAAAATAAAATAAATATTTATTCCCATATAACAAAAGCGATTTTTATAGATACGTACGGTACGGTACGGTATGGATGCACGATTCTGACTAGCACTTGGCCGGTTTTTATTAGTATTGTGTTGTTGTCTACAAGTAGCATTTTTGGTGGAATTCACTCGCTCCTCCAACGTGCAGGTGTCAAGCTCAGGGTCATATTCTGCAAGTATTCTATCGTTTTTCTTGTACAGACGGGCAGCACATTAAGCGACTACAATCTCCATAAGATTTTCAACTCTATCGCTAAAGCATTAGGTTCTAGATTGATAGGGAAAACTTGAACAGTTTTGGGTACCCTGATTTGCTGCCATCTGTACACATTAGGGAAATGTGTTGCGGAAGTCTTTAATCAAACTGTTGCGACGGCTACTGACCCGTCAGTCTTATGAATTGGAACTAGAGTTCTATTTAAAATCCACGAGTTTGATAATTAATTAGGTCAATGAGTGCTTCATTCGCTATCTCTTATTGCGCAAATATGTATTTTAAAGTATGTATTACATAGTTTCTTTTGAGATAAAGCGCATTTAAGTGTTTCATGATGTTGCTTGTAAATTATATTTAGACCTCAGAAACTGAACTTTATCGTTTGAGGTTATCTTTTGTATTATTTTCTTATCATAAGGTCTGTGTATGTATGGTCTGTGTGTGTTTTTCATCAGTCTTGCGAGTGTCTTATTTTTAGGTATTATATGTGTAATAGTAGCATATTCTTACATGTTGTTTATCGTTTCAATTTCAGAATAATATTAATAAGTTACTCATTCTACAGAATATTTGATACTGCCGTATGCAATATCTACGGGTATCATTTAAGCTATCACCAATTTAATTAGTTTTGTGTTTCTTAAATAATAGGGTTTGTCCTCAAATAGTAGATCTGTCACCAAAATGTAGTCACCAAACAGTATAAAATCAATTCCACAATAAATCACCTAAAATCATGGAGATATAGGCTCTAGTAGCAAATAAGTTTTTGTATGTATTATAATAGTTCAGTGGTCTGTCTGCAGGGATTAAAGGAACCTAACTAACCGAACCTCGGGGTGACCTTGACGTCGACCCTCTAGGGTTAGGGTTTCTTTCAGCATTATTTGGTGACAGATCTACCATTCTGGGCACAAAACTATTGTTTATGTAATAAAACTATTATTATAAGAACGAAGTTTATATTCATCTAATGCACTACCTTTTTGTTGCTCTTATTTTACACATAATTATATTAACATTAATTTGATAATTCATTTCTGGAAACACTTTTTGTTTATCTGAGAACGAAAATATTTCGTGGCGATAGATCTATTTATTAGGTGATACAACTTGATGACAAATATAAATTTTGGTGATAGAAAATATAGTTCCCAATATCTACTAGGTGATAAGAAATATATCTACATGAATAAACTTAGGTATGTGTATCATAGGAAACAGTTCTCAAATAAAAGCAATATTTTAAAATAAGAATAACATTTATTTATTCAATCATTTTGTTGGGTAAAGTCCCTTTTCCACTGGTCTCCGTGCTACTGACGTCAATCAACCGGTCTCGAACACACTCGACCTGGGGGCAAAAGAAAAATAACTTTTAGACTTTCTACTCACTGAAATTGTTTATGGTATGGTATTCCCGTTAGCTGTGTTTGTTTGGTTGTTGATGGTCTTGTTAATAAGAGATTAGTGATTAAGGGCAATGGGATTATGAATGAGGATAGATACTTGAGAGTAATGAGAGGTCTTCGGGTTTTAGAATGTAAACTTTCGAATTATACTTTCTTGTATATGGTATGGTATTCCCAACTACCAGTATTGATAAGTGCATTTGAACAATCTCATGTTTATGAGATGTTATCGGTGGGTGGTAGTAACTAGCTCTTTCTCGTCGGACGCAATTATCAAAGTGTAAAAAAAGGTGCACATTTATTAGCATAACAATTTATATAGAAACAAGTAGACGATTTTTGATGAAGATTCAATTTAGAATATAGATTTGATACACTTAAAATAGATTTGATACACTTAATATCTATTCTTTAGTATTTATAACATGAATAAGAGTGATTCTTTTATCAAGTCTGTATTTTCTTTTATACCTGCAATACATGTACCGAGTTCATGCCTCAATTAAATTTTTAATTCCAATTAAGCAACGTGGGAATCCTAGTTCTTGCTAAAACTGGTATAATTATTTACTATACAATGGATGGAGATTTAATCAAATGGTCTAGATGGGGTGTTTCCAACTAGTTATTTAACTGCGCGTGTGCCGTTAAAATACTCGTATTCCATCAAAACTTGTAACTGTCAAGCTGGACCGCAATCCATTGAATTTTAAGTTATGAATGAAAGGTAATTTATCGAGCTGTAATGTGTATTTAAAACATTTAAAACATGTGACATTCACCGGTATTGGCTTCTCACAGAACAGATTAGGATATATAGAAATGGAAATTTAGATTTTCCACTGTAATAAAATACTTTTTGAACAATGTACGAAGTAATATAAAGGAGAAGCCTGTATTTAATTTTGCTATCAAACTTTTACTTTAGATTTAGTAGTTACTGTTGATAAGACTTATTTACATATTTTACCATATGTAAATTTGTAATTTGTATTGAATGTTTTGTTAGTGGAATATTTTTATCAATTTACTAAAAGCTTGGAATTCCTATCTTCCGAGTTGAATATTAATGTAACTGCTCCCGTTATGTTAATATTCGACCTTATTTGTGTTTTGGTCGCAAATATTGTTGGCAGATGTTCCAAATTTTGTTATTTCAGGCCCGATTGTATTCCAACCCAATTCATTTGTGTTTCAGCTACACCAATTCCTGGTATTGTCAATTAATCAATGACCATTTTTTGCTATGGGAAGGAATGGCAGTTTTTTGAACTCGTCCAATAAATTTTATTGATAAGTGTTTTAACATTTATTTATTCTGAAGCTCGAAACGAATTCAACTACTTCCATAAATAACGTCTTAACAAAATGTTTCGGATGTGAATTGGTCTTTGAGTTTTTAATATTACAACTTGCTCTATAGTCGACTTTAACCATATAGAAGACGAACATAATCTTTAAGGGAACATAGGAGGACTAACACAGATAAACTTTAAATAATAGACTTGGCTTGAGGGTTGGGTACCGATAGAGTTGGAGGTAAACACGATGTTGATCATAAGTTTAAAACTAACAATATAAATCACAAATACCAACCTTTTTCGTGAGTGGAACTGGCAGAATTATTTCACTATCACAACACTTGCACTGTTCTCTTCACCTCTTCTCATTAAACTTAGGTTTGTAGTCCATTGTCGATGAAGCCATCGATGAAGTACTGCTGCTAGAAGACTTGGATAGATCCGTCTTCTTTCTGAAGCTGAGCCGAGTCTCGCCTCTGATGAAGCGGTCAAGGGCCTGCCTCAACGAAGAGTGTTTTCTCTCGAAAGGATTTGTGTACATTTTGTTTCGAGTTATTAACAATATAAATTTTAACACGTCTGTTCGCTATGAGCGTTCGATCTGTTGTGAGGCCTTGCACCTCCCACTCCTTATATATAAAGATTGCGCGTGCGCTTAGGTCAGCCAGAGTTCAAACATTGGCGGCCCCAGACGTCATAGCGGCTTTTTGTTTTGATGTCCAGTAATTGGACGGGTCTTTTTGATGAACGGGCGTGTCAGTGACGTCCGCTTTTTGCTTCGTAAAAGTTGTATTAGGAGCTGAGTTTTGTTTTCGCGGTTCATATTCTAGAGCGTCAATCATTATCAAATTGAGGAAGTTTACATCCTTCTCGGCGTATTCTGTTATGTCAATAGTTTATTGTTATTTAATAATTGAGTTATGATTCTATAGTGAATAGGGATATGTTTTCACTTTAATCGGAAAAACCTTACGTATTTTTATATTTACTCTTTAAGTCATTCATCGATGGCCATGATATCATGTTTTACTTTTATGAAATCGGTAAACATTCTTGGGGTTTCTGAATATATTTTTAATCATTGACGTTGTTATTTGTGATAAGTGTATGTATAATTACTATATATTTAGTGCCCTTATAATCTGAATATCGTTATTAAGGTTTCTTAGAGTTCATCCGTCTTCTTTTAATAAAAGAGAATAATATTAATACTTTATGATTTTGAATGACCAACATGTTTTTCTTTATTTTTAACTAATATGAAAATACAAACAGACAACGCGTCATAAGTGGAGGAAACGTTCTTCATTTCTTGAAAATTTTCTTAATAGAAGGATGTGGTATAACTTTCTTTTCTAAATTCAAACTGTATCGCTTTTTTTTTTGTTTTTCTTTATTTATTTTGTATATGGATACAGAAATCGTTTTTGATTTCTTGAAAATGTTCTTAATAAACGGATGTGGCATAATTTCCTTTTTGTCAATCAAATTGTGTGGCTTGCCTTTTTATTTGTGAATCCTTGGTAAGCGATACATTTGGAATTCTTTACCACTTCCTTTAATAAGAACATTTCCAAGAAATCATTGATCGATGGGCTAAGCAATGTATAAATTGCCCCTCATTATGTTATTATTCTGTGTTACGATTTCTAGACTGTGTTAATTACGTCAACGTGCTTATTATGTACTTACTAATAAATAACGGTGTTCATTAATCTACCTGGCATGTCAGATAAATTACTTCTGTTGTTAGCTTCTAAAGTACCTATATGTAATTAAAGGACTAGGATAGGTTGGTCCTTTCTCTATCATTATCATCCTTGACGCCTCATCATCATCATCAGCCTATATTGTTCCCACTGCAGGGACGCAAGCCTCCTCTCAAGGAGAGAATAATCTACCACGTGGGCCCAGTGCGGATTGGTAGAATGTCACATGTCTTCGTTTTTTTTTGGTTGTAAGACTCACGATGTTTTCCATCACCGTTTTGAGAGCAGTGGTGATGAAATAAATTACACAAAGTAATGCGCCTAACCCACGACTCACTGCTCGTAAGTCGGGGCCGCCACCACTGGGTCACCACTGCTCTTTAGAGGACCAGCCGTAATTTACAAATTTTTAGTTAAATGTTAAGTTATATTAAAAGAAATTTGTTTGCGGAAATCCGTGATTGACATGTTTTGCAAAATATGTGGTTTTAATTCTACGAAACTACATAGGTACCGCAAACTCAAACTCAAAGCACCCAATCACAGTTTCAAGGCATAATAAGTTGTGAAAGTACTGTAGTATCCCATTCCAAAGCGTAGATTTTTATGGAGAAGAATGGGCAAGAAAGTTCAGGGACACGTAAATGTGAAGTGAAGAGGTATCAAAAACTGCGAGGCATTTAATTATGTATGGGAATATTCCTTAGCGATATAGGTATAAATGAGGCCCCGTATTTAGCGATACCCGATCACGTGTATGGTGATTACGATGGGTTTTCTTAAGCTCTTATTTGTAGGTATATTTATTACCCGTTTTACGAGAAATATCAGAATTGGCGTTAAGTGTTTTCAGATTTTATTTATAGGGTGATGGGATGTCGATTAGTATACTGAGATAGATGTTAGATATTGTATAATATAATTGCTTGCACGGATTTTGAAACATAGAGATTTCTCTTTTGTAATCCACTTTATGGAAATTCAGAAATCAAGTTATAACTTTCGATAGAAAATGAACAGTGGGAAAACATAAAACCCGCTGAGAACACATTATCTGTTAATTTATGTAATGTATGCTGCCTTCTTGATAACGATACCTATACCTACTGGACGGCAGGGACTTAAATCGTGTTGATAGACGTCATAATTCAGTTTAAGAATTGTTTTCCATAAAATGTTGCGCGCACCTGTATTCTGCGGTTTTGTATTTAAATATAGAAGTGACTCGAATGAATGATACTGTGTATCTTCGGAATAGATATCTTTAATCATAATTGAAATAAGTATTGTTTGTAAGTTTTTATGGAAGCGGTAATCTTCGGAGGTACTGATTCGATTTCGAAAATTCTTTCGCCGACTATATCCAATAGGCTACATTTATTTTAAATCGTTCTCGTTTGTTTATTTTAGTACAGGTAAAACTAACTACTTGTTACTGATCAAGATTTGAGGATCTAGCTACACAAAGTGATAGTCTATAGTGATATGATAACTGTGATGGAAAAATATGCAAGTTTGCAATACAACCTTCAACCAACCTTCTTCTTCTTTAGGAGTCGATGAACTCAAACTGTGCCAGACTAATACCACCAGCACAGCTCTATTGTTTCAATAAAATCCTGAAAGGTGCAAGGTTGTGCAGGATGGGCAGGACAGGAGGTAGTATAAATCTTGCAGAGAGGCTCCACACTGGTAATTTGATTGGAATGGACTGAGGATACCACATTTGGCTTTATTGTACAGGGTGTAAATTAACCCTTCACACATATTATGTACCCCTACGCAAACTTTTTTTTTGGGCCAAAAATCTCATTTTACGGTAAAACTCAATGTAGCACTCTTATAACATTGTGCTAGTGGATACTTTGAATAGTAAAAGGGTCATGGAGGTAATTTGAAGAAAGTTATAACCTGAAAAACTAGTATTTACAAAAACAGCTGTGCAAAATTTGGAACTTTGACTCCCAATATCTCCGTAGAGACCTTTAGACCATACCTGGGAACCCCCTAGTGGGGGTTTCCAGGTATGGTCCAAAACAAAAAAATATCGCAGTGGTGGGGAGAACAAGTGCCTTGCGTTTGTGTTAAGGGTATTTTTACACCCTTTATATACAGTATTCAGTGGCCAACCTGGGCACGCGGTTAAGAGATTGCCAGATTAGGAACTGTAGTTAGTCCCCGGGCTGCAGGCTTCCTGGTTGATGAAATGTAATATAATAATAATATTCCACAACTATCACACAACGCCATCTAGTCCCAAGCTAAGCAAAGCTTGTGTTATGTATGGGTACTAGACAACTGATAAACATACTTATATATTTCTAAATACATACATATTATAGATAAATTACACCCAGACACAGAACAAATGATCGTGCTCATCACACAAACATTTGTCCTGGGTGGGAATCGAACCCACGACCTCCGGCATAGCAGTTAGGGTCACTAACCACTAGACCAACAGGCCAGTCGAAAATGTGTGAATTTGTTTCTCCATAGTTTGGATTTCTCGTCTGACGCAACGTCTGAAAAATATATGTCGTTATTGTTAATAGTCGTTGTTGACATACGACGACTCTCAAATTTAATTTTAAAATAATATTCAAACTCTTGTCTTATTATTGTCTAAAAATTTCTAGAAAACGACCACGAGTTTATAATTAGAAATAAACATGTTTATAACAATGGTTTTGTCTCTGGCGACATTTAACAAAAAGTTGACGGACGAGACAATGGCGGTCGATAGGTTATCTTCAAATAGGTGGATATTATTTTAATAATAGCTCAGTTATACATGTGTTTATCGTATGAAGATTGACTTTGACACCTAGCAAACAATGACAAGTTGCCACAGTTTAAATAGGTACATATTATTAATAACATAGTTGATAGGCTGGGGGGTTTTCTAGGTAATTATCTTGTGCTGCGAGACATAGAATTATAAACTGCGAATATATTCTGTGAAACACGTAAAATATATACAGGGTGTAAATTATCCCTTCACACATACGTCAACCAAGCATTCTGTACATCAAACTAAGTACCCCTACGTAAAAATATTTGCTGGAAAACGACTCTTTTTTTTTGGGGCAAAAATCACATTTTACGGTAAAACTCAATGTAGCACTCTTAAAACATTGTGCTAGTGGATACTTTGAATAGTAAAAGGGTCATGGAGGTAATTTATGTAAAGTTATGACCTGAAAAACTAGTATTTACAAAAACAGCTGTGGAAAATTTGGAACTTTTACCCCCAATATCTCCGTAACTAGGAGGTTCCCAGGTATGGTATAGACCAAAAAAAATATCGCAGTGGTGGGGAGAACTAGTGCCCTTTGTTTGAGTTAAGGGTACTTTTACACCCTTTATATAAAAGTTTCACAACTTACTTTATAACATCACACCTGTAATATTAAAATTTTTAGTCAGAGGTGTTATAGGTATCTAACAAGCAGTCTTGCCAAAGGATATCGTTCAAAATAAGATGTTTAAAATCGCTTTATTATTATTATCTACCTATCCTTTTCCCAACTATGTTGGGGTCGGCTTCCAGTCTTACCGGATGCAGCTGAATACCAGTATTTTACAAGAAGCGACAGCCTATCTGACCTCCACAACACAGTTAATACGATACTCGTGGTAAGACTGGTTCATGGTTGTTAGACTTACAAGTCACTGACTACCTGCAACGTCTGCCAAAGATCTACATAATATGGCAGCCGGAACCAACTGCTTAACGTGCTTTCAGAGACACGGAAGAAATTCGGTATGTAATGGGCGGTCACCCACCCACAGACCAACCTAGGCAAGCGCGGCTTAACTTAAAGATCGAGCCGAGTGGCAGTTATTATTAAGCCATGACCTCTTAATAAAATTCAATATCCTATACTTTTACTTAATAGCATAAAATTTATTTTAACGACGAATAAGGGATTTCTTGAAATTGTTCGCGCGCAAAGTCGTGGCGGGTGCGGGTCACGATAAAAGGCGAGGTCAGATTGATGAGACCATTAAATTGACACAAATGTTCAAACAATATAATGTCCTGTGACGCACGTAAAGATATTGCGCACTCGTTTAATATTCGGGTGTGTGGAGGGCGTGTCTCATAATAAATACCTAAATTAAACAACTGCGCATCAGAGCCATGACACTCACATAATAGCTAGTTGGTGCGCAATTGATTCGGCATTGACAGTCATTGCAGTAAATTAGTAAGCAGTTCATGTTACGAACGGAATAAGACACGGTGTCTGCAATGAAACTCAAGGAATTGTTTTTCAAGAAATTTTAGGAGGTAGGGTAAGTTTAACATGTGTGTTTACCAGAAGCAACGTAGCTCCCAAACAGATGAATGGATTTTGATGTAGTTTTTTTTTATTTGAAAGGTGACTTGATCAGGCTAAGACTAAACCTGAACAGCTCTGTTAAGATCATATCATATTTCTAGTTGTTGAAAAGAAGTTAGCAACTTCTACGTGTCTGATCGATTCTAAATGTAGTATCCTGTGACTTCAATGATATTACAATAACATAGTAACGCTGACCTGATACTACAGCATCGTCAAGAATTAGAAAGATACCCAATTCCTCACCAACTTAAAACAAATGTAAATGTAAAATCGGGATAAAACTATCCTTTGTGTTAATCCATTTACGTTATTACGTTATTTCGTTGTAACGTCTGCTACTAATGCTGAGCGTGCGCGCCTGCTGGCTGTGGGTGAGTGGGAGTCGGGTCTTTGGCTTCACGCACTGCCATCGTCAAGCATTGGCACTTTATTTGACGACACAACCTTTCGCCTCGCTGCTGCATTACGTCTTGGTGCCGTTTGCTGCTCTCCTCATCGCTGACAATGTGGTGAAGCTGTCAACAGCCTCAGACACCATGGCCTGTCCTGCAGCCGAAATGTGGGCCGTTTTGCGCGACATGCGAATATAAACGATATCATCCGACGTGCTCTTCTTACCGTCGGCGTCCCAGCTGTTTTAGCTGGCACGCGACGATGGCAAAAGACCGGACGGCATGTCCTTGTTTCCTTGGAAGATGGGTAGGCCTTTAGTGTGGGACGCAACTTGCGTCGATACTCTTGCGCCATCGCATCTTCCAAGCTCTTCTCCGCAGCTGCGGCTGCGGAGAACCTCAAGCGGCGTAAATATAGTACCTTTGTGGAAACTATATTTTCGACCGTTTGGAACTTTACCTGCTAACAGCGTTGAGGAGGAGTTTTTCGATGCCCATTTATAGTTAGTTTATTTTTAGGTTAGTTAAGTTTATATATTTAGTATAGTCTTACTTATATCTCAATAAATATATAATTTTGAAAAGCTCTATTTAAAAGTCATCCACGTTATAAACTATCTGTGTAGGTACCGAATTTTATCCAAATCCGTTCGCCTTTATAATACGAGTATTAGTATGATGTGATAGTGTGATAGATAGGTGAAGACCGGACTGGCAATTTTTTTATTGCATAGCAACTAGACAAGGACTAGGAAGTGCTGTTTTAAATCACTATCACAACATATTATAAAACGAAGTCCTCCACCACGTCTGTCTGTCTGTCTGTTTACGTTAAATTCAAAAACTACTGCACCGATTTCCATGCTGTTTTTACAAAGGGATAGTGTGGTTCTTGAGGAAGGTTTTGGTATATAACATGACGTGGGCATCAGCTAGTTTAATATATTATCAACTTGGTACTTCACTTTCATAGTGCCATTATGCACGTGAGTCCAAAGAATTTGTTATTTTACCTTATAATTAAACGATCACGTTATTCAATTATGTTCTTGATATAATATCAATCACGTTAAAGCAATTGACTGAGACCTTAATTGTTTAATAAAATAATAAATATTTTCTTAAGAATAGCTATTTGACTCCTTATGAACTTATACAGATTCCAATGCATCATCGTGATTCAGCAAGAACGAATTAGTTTGTCACGTGCTTGATCGGTTTATTGTAGTTAGTAGGTTAACGAGCGTTTGCCCATGGCTTTGCCCACGTGGAGATCGAAAAATACCCTCATAATCATCATCAGCCTGTAACGTATCCCCTGCTGGGACACAATCCTGTTTTCTATGAGAGGCAATGGACTATATCCACAACGCGGGCTCAACGCGGATTGGTAGATGTCACATGTCTTCCAAAATTTGATGCGAGGACATGTCGGTTTCCTCACTATGTTTTCCTTCACCGTTTGTGAGCAGAGGTGATTAATTAAATTACACAAAGTAATGCGCCTGCCTTTTTTTTGGGTGTTGGGTAATCATCAAATAAGTCCCGCTCTTGGGCAGAGCGAAAGGGAGTGTCAGACTTCTACTGACTAAAAACCACCCATGTACCTTCTTAGCCCTTTATGTCGAGGCTGCGGTATGCCCTTTATGTCGCAGCCCTACAATAACCCGCAGCCCGTAATGCCGCCCCTACCTGGGTTTGAACCCACGACTTACTGCTCGTTAGTCGGGGCGGCCACCACTGGGTCACCATTGTTCAAAAAAAAGTACAAATACATTATATTACATATTGCATTTTATTAAGATACAAACATGAATCCAACCTGTGTTTTATGCTGTTTCAGTTTAAAAATTCCGTACTGAAAGTGGTTCAATGACCCGTTAAGGGGATTTTTACAGTTTATTAAATATAACACGTTGCTGGTTACCGCCTAAAGTTACGTGGGTAAACTCTCTCATAGCGGCAATCAATGCAATGTGAATTGGAACCTCCTGAGAATAAGATGCTTTTTTTTTGGTGTAATTCTAATACCTGTTGGCGCCATTTTGGCATTTCAACTAAATCAAATAATTTACTTATTTATACAAAACATTTCTGTATTATTTATAAAATACTGTAAATATCTTGAAACTGGTTTCAATTATATTTAAAAAGTTAACACTGGGGGTGTAAAAGTGTCTTTAAAATGAAGTGTTTATGGACTGCAGCCATCTAAAGTCAGACAGACCTTTCGTTTAATAGTGGGTTTACTAGACGTCATCATCTGCCTAACCACACTCACCATGATACCCATGATATGATCGGCTTACAGATTAACCGGACGCCGCTGAATATTAGTGATTTACATTAAGTGATTGTCTGTCTGTCCTCCGAAACACAGTCAGTAATAGGTAATATAATACCTCCATAATTATGAGAGCTGCAGACCAGTATTTAATAAGCTAAAGGTTTCACCTTTAGCTTGTATTTATATTTTAGAAATAGGTTTATTCGTTAAAAAAAACACACTTTTTCTCCACCGTAATCGAAAACAATAGATTCACAAAAAGGGGTCCCTTTTTTTTACTTAGCTAAAAACAATATTGTAATAGTACTCGTCATAGTTTCAAATTTTTCACAGCTGTTTTTATAAATACTAGTTTATCAGTTTATAACTTTATTTAAGTAAGCTCTATGACCAGTTTACTATTTAAAGCATCCACTAGCACAATGTTTTAAGAGTGCTTCATTGAGTTTTACACTAAAATGTGATTGGCCCCAAAAAACTTGTTTCCCAGCAATTTTTTTTGCGTAAGTACTTAGTTTGATGTACCGAATGCTTGGTTGTCGGCTGCGTGAAGGGTTAATTTACACCCGTACACACTTTTTTATAATTGTATTATGCTTAATGTTGTGTTCTATCTTCAAATTTAAGACAGAGTAATAAAGTAGAGTAGAAGTAGACATGCCACTTAGATTTGTGTTATAATTAGTTCACCGCTGATAAATTAATATTAAATGGTAAATTAAGTAATTGCTTTAGCAAATATAAAATGTAGCTACTGATTATTAGAGATAGTATGTACAAGTAAAGTAGAACCAGTATTTGACGGTCAACACGGGATAATTTTACACTTTTTTCAGTAAGTACCTTCATCTTTTGATTTGAGACAAATGCTTTGATGTTGTTAAGAGGATTTTATAAGGAGGTTGGACCTTGGCTATACAATGTTTCATGTATATTGTCTTAGAGCGTTCATAGAAACACTATAAATCCAGATCAATTTCGTTTAATTTTACCGCCACTTACACCTAAATAATTCCTTAACACAAACTTATATACTATACGAACTGCTAGACGGATGACTGTGATTGCTATTAACAATGCTGCGAGTAATGTCAGAACTAGTTCGAGTTCCAGGTACTGGGTCCATGTGATGTTGGCACTGGGTGACCGCAGGTGCTTGGCGCCGCCGTGGCGGAGCACGTACTCCGTCCACCACACAGCGCGCTCCAGCGGGCTCTGTGGCGCGTCCTGTATCACACTTCGGAAACGCTCCATGTTGCGCCGGTACCTGCAAGTGAGATGGTGCATTTAGAAAGGGTGATGAGGAGTTTATCAGTTGATTGCAATGAAATGACATAGAACCGACGTTGCAAGGGATAGTGATTTCGGTATACTCTTCAAAGTCCTGGCGACAATAAGAATGGTATTCATTGATTTAAAAGCATCTACGAACTTACCAGACTTATCCTGCGCCACAACTGCGCTAAAACAAGATGGGGTAACTATACCATCTATAAAACAAAGTTAAAATTTCTTTTACAGACCTGTTATTATCAACTGTCGTGGCTATTGCATTCTTCAACTTGTCTTCAGTCAGTGTTTCCATATCGAGTCTGACTCCAATTTTGTGGAACTCGTATCTCTCCACATTGAAATATTGGTCTCCTAGCATCGGCATACCAATGAGTGGTACTCCTGCGGTGATAGCCTCGTCTGTTGATTGCAGTCCTCCTTGTGTTATGAATACTTTGATTTTGGGATGCTCTACAAAATATTGCAAAAAAAATTACGCACATATTATCGCGGCTGTAATATCTAAAGTATATCTCAAGTTATTTATTACCTTATGTTAAAACCCCATATCCAATCCAAACTCCGCGTATGCTACTTAGAAATACCTGATAGGAAAACTTAATAACTCTTTGGCCGACCTGAAAACCCAAACCAGGATCTTTCGCTCAGCTGTCCCGTTTGCGACAACTTGACCAATGAGGTAGTCCGAATTAATTTTAAAATCATATCATAATACTTATGGAGTTTGTTCCGTCACTTGAACTTGACGTTCGAAAAGTGATGATTATCAGCCTTATTTGAATAAATTACTTTTTTATTTTATACGTTACAAAACTACATTATTTTGTTATATCTTTCTTGGTAAAGCGACTAATATCGTGTGTACAAATGACAAAAATTTAGTTTCTAAAAATACAAAAACTTACTAAGAAGATCTGATTGTGGCAACCACTTGGATATCCGAATGTTATTAGTTCGTCCAGGCAGCTCATTTTTGTTCCACTTCCACAGCACATCGTAAGGCAATTGAGAGAACACCCGCACAAGTGTCTGTATTTTCTTCGGCGGTAAAAGAGAGGGATCCACATTCGTACCGAAGCTTATGTATATCACGCCATGTTTAGACGAGTCTAAGTATGACTTCAGATCCTGAAACAGAGGTAAATATTTGTTGACTTCAAGAAGACTTGATATCTTTGCTTGGTGTATTATATCACATAATCCATACGCACCTTTGGTAGTTCTTTAGTTGGTTTTTGGTGTAAGCCACTCATGTAGATCACAGATGGAGGAACTGGACGGATGCCTTCAAACATGGGATGTATATTCAGGAATAACATATCCACGTTATTCATCAATTGTGAAATTGTAGGTACGTCCGCTCCAAAGTGTTTTTGTAAAATTGGATTTCCTATTATCTCGTAATTGTCAAATATTAATTGTTCTGACTTGTAGTTATAATACAGTTCCGTTAACCTCTCCCACATCGTTAGATTGTTTAATTTTCGACGAGTACTAGTTGGGTACAGCAACGGATGTGTAGGAGCACCTACTGATTCATAATTTCCAAAAACAGCTCCAAACGAACTGACTTGAATCACTGGTACCTTATGAATAGTGGAAAATACCAGGGCAGGTGCCATAAAAGCTTCTAACAGGAGCAAATCAAACTGTTTCTGTGTGCCGTTAATTAAAGTCTGTATCTTTTCATCTTCTAGTTGCTTATCAAACACTTTTAACATTGCTTGCATCATTGTGTTCAGTGGTGTTAGCACATTGTCAACGTCACCGCCTCTTTGCTCTTTCATTACTTCTGCTATCCATATTCCGTAAGAAATATCGTGAACGTCTATTTCTGTCAAGTTTGGAGGCGTTTTTTCTTTCGGGAAGGCAGGATCTGTAGTGATGACGGTGACTTCGTGCCCTCGACTGGCAAGGGCCTCTGTCAGAGGACGGAACACTACTTGATGACTTATAGACGGCGTTGGGAAATAAGCCAGGATCCTGGCCGCTTCGATTTGACTTATAAATAAAATATAAGACGAAACTATGTGCCAGAACGAAATCGACATGTTGCTGCTTGTCGAGTTACTAATAATCAACAACTACTTGATCGTCTTAAATATAAGTAACAGGATATGAATTTTTACTCATCACCATGACCAGGCTTATAATTTAGATTAGAATATATGTATACTACAGATAACATAGGCACTCTATGAGTACCACTTCCTTATCGGTATCTGGACTAACTGGCGTTACATAATTTATGAGTTGTCATGCATGATTATGCTAATTATGGAGCATGGTCGTTACCTCACCTATATCCAAGTTGACATAATAGCAACCAGAGAAAAACTTATCTAGGTCCCAATCTACATTTTTGAATGAACATTTTGCTGCTGATTGGTGCTGATATCGGAAATTCGGTAAACAAAAACGGAAAACAGTACGGTACGGTTTTTTGGTCATAAAAATATATTGTTATGGGTAATTTCAGTTTTGAGCTCGTATGACTTATCACTTCGTGTGACCAAACGGTACCGATCTTTATTTGGCCAAAGAATTAGTATTAATTATTATGGGTACGTTTCTGGACCAAAACCCACCGCAAAACATCGAGAAATACCAGGCACGTAATAAAGATAATACTAATATTTTACATTGAGTGACTAACTATCTTGGCTACACAATCCAGTCAGTATTGTATAATACGATAGTCCTTGATAAATGTTAAGATGTTTTTAAAACTTCAAACAGTCGACTCGTTAAACCGACAAAATCTGATACTGTTATAACCTCAGCCTCACAGTTTATACGGCCGTGACTTGATTTCGAGTTGGAGTACTGTGCGTAACAAAAGATTAACAAAGAAGTAAAACAGATTTCTCTGCACCTACAATTTATGCATGCTGCATTCGTCAGTCATCAAGCGTTCAATGCGCTTGCAACAGATTCAAAATATCTTTAGCTCGGATACCGTATGTAAAAGTGTAAGCTTTTTCAAAGTTCATTCGACAGCCGGGACAATGCCCTTGGCAAGCGCTGATTAATTTTTAATAGCGAACCGTGCAGCTGTTGTACATTTGCCACTAGAGTTGAGTGGACCTGTACTAAAAACCTCTCCTCCGCTATTCTGATTTTCTAATTGATTTCGATGCGGGATCCAAGACAGTTAAATTGTTTCCGTGGGACTTCGTCTAGATTCATTTTCTTAGCGCTTTTTTGGTGGTCAACACTTGATTCTGGCTTTCAGGAGTTACGGTGGTTTGGTAATAGTGTCGCGAGCTTGTATTGAAAACTTAAACGTCCATAAAAAAAGTCCAATTCAGATCAATTTTGTTTAATTTTACTGTAAGATACACTTAAGAAATTTCTGAACATGATCAATTTATAGACAGTACGAAGTGCTAGAATGACGAGTGTGATGGCTATCAACAACGCTGTGAGTAATGTCAGAACTAGTTCAAGTTCTAGGTACTGGGTCCACGTGATGTTGGCGCTGGGTGAGCGCAGGTGCTTGGCGCCGCCGTGACGCAGCACGTACTCCGTCCACCACACGGCGCGCTCCAGCGGGCTCTGTGGCGCGTCCTGTATCACACTCCGGTAACGCTCCATGTTACGCCGGTATCTGTAAGTGAGATGATGCATTTTATCATAACCTTATCTCCTTATCCTTTTAAATAACCTCATAACGTTATCTTCATTTGTAAAATGAATATAAATAAGACAGATTGAATTATTTAGTATTAACGTATTACAATATTACTTCTGATTAAAATTATTTATGATTGGAAATTTTACAAACCTGTCATCACCAATTGTAGTGGTAATTGCATTTTTCAGCTTGTCCTCAGTTAGTGTCTCCATGTCAAGTCTGACTCCAATTTTGTGGAACTCATATCTCTCCACATTGAAATATTGGTCAGCTATCATCGGCATGCCAATGAGTGGTACTCCTGCAGTGATAGCTTCGTCTGTTGATTGCAGTCCTCCTTGTGTTATGAACACCTTGATTTTGGGATGTTCTACAAGACATTTCAAATTAAATTATAAAATTATTTCCACTCTGGGTTTCATCGAAACATGATTATAATAAAATTATATTGGAGTTTTTTTTTACGTTGAAGCATCTAACTTTGCAAGTCAGAAGGGAAAAACAAATCTACAAAATAAATATAAAATAAACTCACTTAGTAAATCTGACTGCGGCAACCACTTGGATATTCGGATGTTATCAGTTCGTCCAGGCAGCTCATCCTTGTTCCACTTCCACAGAACATCGTAAGGCAATTTAGAGAACACTCGTACTAGTGTCTGTATTTTCTTCGGTGGTAAAAGAGAGGGATCCACATTCGTACCGAAGCTTATGTATATCACGCCATGTTTAGACGAGTCTAAGTATGACTTGAGATCCTGAAACACAGATAGATATTTGTTGACTTCAAGAAAACTCGAAATCTTTGCTTGTTGTATAATGTTTTCGATTCTTATACGCACCTTTGGTAGTTCTTTAGTTGGTTTTTGATGTAAGCCACTCATGTAGATTACGGATGGAGGAACAGGACGGATGCCTTCAAACATGGGATGTATGTTTAGGAATAACATATCCACGTTATTAATCAATTCTGGAATTGTAGGTACGCCCGCTCCAAAATGTTTTCGTAAAATGCGATTTCCTAATATGTCATAATTGTCAAATATCATTTTTTCTGTCTTGTAGTTATAATAGAGCTCTATTACCTTTTCCCACGTCGTAAGATTGTTTAGTTTTCGACGGATATTAGTTGGGTATAGCATCGGATGTGTAGGAGCACCAACTCCTTCATAATTTAAGTAAACGGCGCCAAACGAGCTGACTTGAATCACTGGTACCTTATATATATGAGAAAATGCCAGGACGGGTGCTACAGAAGCTTCTAACAGAAGCAAATCAAACTTTTTATGTTTGCCGTCAATTAAAGTCTTTATCTTTTCATTTTCTAGTTGCTTGTCCAACACTTTCATTATAGTTTGTATTATTGTGTTCAGTGGTGCTAAAATATCATCTTCGTCATCACCCCTTTGTTTTTTCATTACTTCTTCTCTCCATATTCCATAAGATATGTCGTGGACGTCTATTTCTGTCAAGTTTGGAGGCGTTTCTCCTTTTCGGAAGGCAGGATCTGGAGTAACGACTGTGATCTCGTGCCCTCGACTAGCCAGCGCCTCCGTCAGAGGACGGAACACTACTTGATGACTGATAGACGGTGTTGGGAAATAAGCCAGGATATTCGCCGCTTCGATTTGACTTATAAATAAAATATAAAACCAAACTATATGCCCGAATGAAATTGACATGGTGCTGCTTGTCTTGATACTAATTGACGACAACTTCTTGATCGTCTTAAATATAGGAAACAAGATATGATTTTTAACTCACATCACGATGACTAAACTGAAATAAAGTTAGATAAATATAAATTACAGATAACATAGGCATTTTATGAGTGGGGCCCGGTCTTATCAGGACCTTGCCTGGCCTTTGTCTCGACTGTCTGGCGTCACATATTTATCAGTATTGATGCAGAAGCTGTCTAACTCGACAGCTAAATCAGTTTTCGATTAAGCTAATCATGGAGCATGGTCGTCACTTTGCTTAAGTCTAAGTTGACATTATGACATACTCAGAAAAAAATATTCATTGATCTTATTGTCGTATAGGCATTTGATTGCGTAAACATTAAAGGAGATGTTTTAAAACAGGTCAGTACTCGTATATCGAAACATCGAGTAAAAGGAGATTGCATAGATTCCTGGGTCCCGATGTAATGAGATGAAAATGGTATGAGTTAATAGATTCGGATTTATCAGTCCCTTACTGAAAGTTCTGTAAGTTTTGACAATCTGAGAGCCGAGTTATTAGAGGTTTAGTAAAAGTGAGGTATGTTACAATCACTATAAAAGACCCGATTACTAAGTTCTTTAAGCACTAATGTATATTACGTTTTGTGGAGAATATTTGAAAAGGCATATTATGACTAAATATCAATGACTTAAAGCCATGAATAGATAACAGGAATTAATTTATCGAAAAGGCGCCAAGAAAAAATAAAGAGTGCAAAGTTTTTATTTTTGTAATTTTGTAATCGATCAATTAAATCGATATTGTTATTAAAACTATCTTTCTCATTTTTCTTCGCTTCCAGATTGAGAATTGAGCTGATTTAACATATTATAAAAAAAAAAATTGTAGACACTATCTCAACTTATTACATGGGTGCCCACTATTTTCCGTCTAGTTTGTGGAATTCTACAGATATAATACAGATTATTGCATAAATGCATTTTTTTATAGAGAATAATTTAATATTAATTAATTATCGGTATCGGCTTTCAATATGGTGTCACGCCACTTAGGGACTATGTGTTTTAAAAACAATGACAGTCAACCATAATTCAAGTGTATATCAAAATAAGAAAGTACAAGTGTGTGTTTATAAGTGTATTCAGTGTTCTTTCAAGTGTATATTCTAGTGATTTACTACCAAACAAAGCCAATTTAAAGTAATTGCATGATTGAAAACTGTTTTAGTTGTGTTTCCCCATGTATGCTGTTCATATACCTGGCCTGTGCTCCAAGCATTTTGAAACATCTCCTTTTACTCCTAAAACTTGAGCATTACGAACTATTTAGTTAAACTTGCTCTCAGTTTATGTAATGTTGTTGTAATGATAGTCAGTAGTAAGTTAAAACAAACGGTTTCGATTCAATGGACTCAAAGGTTAAAATGTGTGTACCACAAGGGCACATATTGGGTCCTATTCTCTTTTCAGTACATTTAGTATATAAATAATTATATGAATAAACTTGTGCACAAAATGGAAAAAGAATTACTGGGCGTCTAACAACCGTTCACATCGCTGTCAACAGAAAAAGTACTCAGAAGGCAAGCGGCATTACCACGTTGTATGGCAATGTAAATGATGTTGTTTGCTGACTAACCTTCCTTAACATTAAAGATTGACATGCCACAAATTCATAAAATTCAATTTAATATTAAAAGGGAAATAAAAAAAGATAAATAGCTTATTGCTATACCAATTATTGTAACTAAATTAAGATTCGAAGTAATAAGAAATAATCTCGTATTCGAGGGCGATTTGAGGTTAAGACCTAAAATCGCCCTCGAATACGAGATTATTTCTCCTTGGCTTGACTGAGAAAAAAAAAACTAAAACCAGCATCAATTTCGTTTTACTTTAACATCGTTTAAACAAAAAAAAAATCTCAACACAAACTTATAGACTGCACGAAGTGCTAGAATGATGAGTGTGACGGCTATCAACAACGCTGCGAGTAACGTTAGGACTAGTTCAAGTTCTAGGTACTGGGTCCACGTGATGTTCGCGCTGGGTGAGCGCAGGTGCTTGGCGCCGCCGTGACGCAGCACGTACTCCGTCCACCACACGGCGCGCTCCAGCGGGCTCTGTGGCGCGTCTTGTATCACACTGCGGAATCGCTCCATGTTGCGTCGGTAGCTGCAAGTGAAACATACCTTATGACATAACCTGTTGAAAATATATTCAATGCTTAGTGGTGCGGGACTATCATTTGAAACCGTGTGGTTGATATTCTGATAAGTAATTTTGTTATCTAAGCATTAGCAGTAATTTTACTTTAACAGCAATGACATAATAACTTAAATCGAAAGAAAATGTACGAAACCTGTCATCTTCTATTGTTTTTTTAATTGCATTCTTTAAGTTTTCTTCCGTCAGCGAGTCCATTTCAAGTTTAATTCCAATCTTGTAGAACTCGTATCTCTCCACATTGAAATATTGGTCACCTAACATCGGTATACCGATGAGTGGTACTCCTGCGGTGATAGCCTCGTCTGTTGATTGCAGTCCTCCTTGTGTTATAAACACCTTGATTTTGGGATGCTCTAAAATTAAAGTACAAACATTTTAAAACATTAAATTATAAATTAAATAAACGAAAAAAAAAACTTTTACTGTCATTAAACAAATGCTATTATCGAAAAAAACTTACTAAGTAGATCTGATTGCGGTAACCACTTGAATATACGGATGTTGTCAGTTTGTCCAGGCAGTTCATCTTTGTTCCACTTCCAGAGCACATCGAAAGGCAATTGAGAAAACACCCGCACTAGTGTCTGTATTTTCTCCGACGGTAAAAGAGAGGGATCCACATTCGTGCCGAAGCTTATGTATATCACGCCATGTTTAGACGAGTCCAAGTATGACTTTAGATCCTGAAACATACATGTTGGTGAATTTTACTATGAACACTCGCTTTCTGTTTTAAAAAAGCTTCTCTTTTCTTCACTTACCAGTGGCAGTTCCTTTGTTGGTTTTTGGTGTATTCCACCGATATGGACGACGGTTGGAGGAATGGGTCGGATTCCTTCAAACATTGGATGTATATTCAGGAACAACATGTCAACGTTGTTAAGCAATTCCGAAATAGGGGGTGTTTCTGGTCCAAAGTGTTCTTTTAGCATTTTATCTCCTAAGTTCTGGGAAGCATCCCAAAATATTTTATCTGCACTGTAGTGATAATATAATTCTGTTACTTTCTCCCACATGGTGAGATTATTGAGTCTTCGATGAACATTAGTTGTATATAGCAAAGGATGAGTAGGGGCGCCCATTGATTCGTAATTTGGATAAGTTGCCCCAAACGAACTGATTTGGATCACTGGTGCCTTGTAAATATGAGAAAATGCCAAGAGCGGTGGCATCAGAGCTTCAAACAGAAGCAAATCGAATTTTCCGTGCTTGTCATTAATTAAGGCTCGTATTTTGTCATCTCTCAGTTGATTGTCAAACACTTTAGACGTTGCTCGTATTATTGACTCCAGTTGTGTTAAAATGTTGTCTTCTTTAAAACCCCTTTTCTGTTTTGTTACTTCCGCTATCCACGTTTCGTATGATATGTCGTGAACGTCTATTTCAGTCAGGTTTGGAGGTGTTTCTCCTTTCGGGAAGGCAGCATCTGTAGTGATGACTATTACTTCGTGGCCTCTACTGGCCAGCGCTTGCGTAAGAGGACGGAACACTACTTGATGACTGATTGATGGCGCTGGAAAATAAGCCAGAATTCTTGCAGCTTCATTTTCACTTATAACCAGAAGACAAGACGAAAACATGTACCAGAATACCAACATTTTACATGAGTGTTGCGATAGAAATGAATGGGAACAGCTTGTTTTACTTATATACATGATAACCTCAAGACCAAATATTGTATTTAACTTATATTAAATTTAGCTCATCATGATTTGGCAAAAAAAACAGGTAACTGCACGAAAGCAAACAATCACAGCGTGATAAAACTTATCTTATCAGATTAGCGGTAAGATTGCAGCGTTATTGAGTGTTGCTTTAGGCCAGCTAGTGGGTTTCTGGTGGCAATACCTCCATGGCGATACAGTCGAGACTTTTGGCAACATAACGTACCAAATCACAGACAACTACAATAACTTATTCTCAAGTACAAAATCACTGAAATTTTTCTATGCAAATGTCCGCAGCATAATAAAGCCTGGTAAACTAGATGAGCTAAAATGTGTCATCGAATCCCTCCAACATACAGTACATATAATCATTCTCACAGAAACGTGGATCAAGTCAAGTGATGAAGCAGAAAGAGGACAACTACCAAATTACTCTCATTATTACAGCTAAAGATCTTAGTCCAGAGGTGGGGGAGTTTCTATATTTGTCCACAATAATCTAAAGCACAACTTTATTGAAGAAAAGTGTGACGACGACAACCATTTTCTCTGGGTCTATGTGAAAAAGTTTTCCTTGAAAATAGGAGGCATTTATAAGCCCGAAAGATCAAACGGTGCCAAATTTCTTGAAGACTATTCTACCTATGTACAAAATAAAAAACGTTGTAGAACTTTTGGTGACTTTAATGTTAATGTCCTAAAAAGAGATAAGAATACAAAAGAGTATTTGAATGTATTAAAAGAGGAAGGCTATAGTATTTTGAATAAAATCCACGAAAAGTATTGTACTCGAGAAGCAATGACTAGCAAAACAATACTAGATCATGTATCTACAAATGTAAAGGACAATAGAAATTGTTTCCGGTTGGCCATTGTCGAATCTGCAATGTCCGACCACAAACAAATTGTTTTTGAAATAAAAAGATGCGAGCCTGAGCCTCCGAAGAAAATTCAGTACGAAGCTGTCAACTACTCACAATTATACAAAACTTTAGAAGAAATTAACTATGAAAATGTAAATAATGACTACACTACGTTTAAAAAATATTTAGAATCAAATATAAACAAAAATAAAGTTATTAAAACTAAAATACTGAATGCAAAAAAGACAGATTGGATTAATAAAGACCTGCTAAAACAAAAGAAATGAAGAATGGAAAAAGATGAAAGAAAATCCTAAGGATGATGAAATTAAAGAATCTTTTATTTGTGTTCGAAACAAAGTGTCAGAGAGAATTCAAAATACTAAGAGAAATTATTACATAAAAGAGTTTAGTAACTGTTCTAAAAATCCCCTAAAAATGAGGACTCTTATAAATAACCTCACCTGTAATAAAACAAAGGTTAGCTGTGCTCCGGAAATACTTGATGGCCTTTTTGACAAAATACAAGTATATGAACACTTACTTTTCGACAATAGGTTCTAAGTTGGCAAATGATATCCCTAGTAAATACCATAATAACTTAAAAAATACACTTTCACAGAATCAGACTCATAGCCAATTAGTAGAGCTTACACCAACTACCGCTAGTGAAGTAGCAAAAATTATAGATGATCTTGAAGTCAATACCAGTGCTGGTTTAGACGGACTTAATGCAAAGACAATAAAATGTGTCAAAAACCTTATTAAGAATAATTTAAGTAAGTGCATAAATTCTTGTTTACTAGATGGAACTTTCCCTAATAGTCTGAAAATTGCCAAAGTTACACCGATACATAAAGGTGGCAGTAAATCAAATGTTTAAAACTATCGTCCCATTTCTGTACTCCCTATTATATCAAAAGTCTTTGAAAAAAAACTTATATGTATACCCGATTACATAAATACAAGTGTATGGCTGTACTTATAAATCCAACCTACAAGTCTTGCAAACAGCTCAAAATAAAGTTATTTAAGTTCTTTTTAAATACAACTACCGAACACCTACACTAAAACTTTACAATAACATAAAGCTCATGAATATTTCACCGATATATAGGTATAATACTTGTATACTTGTACACAAAATTTTAAACAAAAACACACACACACAAAACACTCTTACAAAACAATCACAAATAAAAAACAGATACAGAACTAGACAAGCAAATGACATAGCGTTGCGGGCCCCTAGAGCAAACTACGGCAGGAGTACTATTCTGTATGAAGGAGCACAGCTTTATAACAAATTGCCTCGGAATGTTAAAGATCAAAAGTCCATGTATACTTTTAAAAAATCTCTAAAGAAACACATTTTAGCGGATTTAGAATTTTAAGCTATCTTCGGGTAGTGTTCTAATCTAACCCATTTTTTTTGTTGTGTAACCGTCGCGTCGCTTATGTATTTAGAAATAAGTTTTTTCTCATCTAAGTGAATGTAATTCTTTTTGAGAAAATGAAGTTCTTAAACCATACCGGGCATTGCGCCAACGACAAAAAATAACTTTTTAAAAGAGTTTATTGGTTTAGTCAGGACAGATATAAATGATGTCTAGGTCTTGTGATAGCATTTGGGTGGTGTTCTTGGTATGTAAGTGGTTTAGACAGATTTTAAAGATTGTATCTTATCAATTTAATCGCTAGTATTTTTTTTAAATTGTTTCGTGAGAAGTAGGATCTACAGTGTTTTCTTCGTCATTCTCTGAATGCTGAAGATAGTGACCATATAAGACGTATATATGCGGTCTTCTGCAGTTTGGACCGCTTGGTACAAGCAGACATCAGTAGCCATTTTGATATTCTCCGATTATCTTTCCTGTTCTCATTTATCTTTCACATGGCCCAGTATCACAGGTATTTCCAGACAATGTTTACTTTTCGTAATATGTATGTCAGGTTGTCAGGATTAATTCCGTTATGCTCGTACATCATGTGGGTAGATTATTATAGAGACTGTTTTATTCAACTAAAAAATTACTTGAAATTACAATTTAACACAATAAAAGGGCACTATTATCGGGTACATTTCCGCACACGTCTTAACTCCACTGCGATCAGGGGGTCTAAAATGGCCACTTTAGCAGATCATAATATGACTTGCGTTAAAAAGCGTAAAATGGAAATTTCATAATAGTAACTGCGTCTGTGACCATTTGAGAAAATAGATCGTAATAGGAAAATAATATGAATTGTGTTATATTTCATAAAATAATCACAGACGCAGTTGACGGCGCGGTTGGCGTAGTGGCTCAAGCAATGGACTGCTGCGCTGCGTGTCGCGGGTTCGATTCCCGCACGGAACAAATATTTGTATGACCTACAGATAGTTGTTCGTCTGGGTATTTGTGTATGTGAGTTTAAATGTTTGTGAACGCACCCACGATACAGGAGAAATTCCTAGTGTGGGGGCAACGTTTAAAAAAAAAAAACAAATTGTAATTTCTTTTTGAGAAAATAAATTCATTAACCTTAAATATGAGAAAACAAAAACCTTCTATTCAGATCAATTTCGTTTAATTTTACCGTCATTTACACCTAATAAATTCCTTAACACAAATGTATAGACTATACGAACTGCTAGAAGGATAAGAGTAATAGCCATCAACAACACTGCGAGTAATGTCAGTAGTAGTTCAAGTTCTAGGTACTGGGTCCACTTGATGTTAGCGCTGGGTGAGCGCAGGTGTTTGGCGCCGCCGTGACGCAGCACGTACTCCGTCCACCACACGGCGCGCTCCAGCGGGCTCTGCGGTGCGTCCTGTATAACACTGCGGTAACGCTCCATATTGCGCCGGTAGCTGCAAGTGAGAAGGTGCATTTATTGTATAACATTTACCTGCCAGTCTTGCTGCAGTGACCTATCTGAAAAGCGCTAAATATATTGTTAACTAATGTGGGCCGCTGCAAACTTAATCCGGTAATATTTATTAATATTATCCGGATCTACATTTTAATAACATTCATCAAATTCACAAACCTGTCATCACCAACTGTCGTCTCAATTGCATTCTTCAAATTGTCCTCCGTCAATGTTTCCATGTCAAGTCTGACTCCAATCTTGAGGAACTCGTATCTCTCTACATTAGACCACTGATCACCTAACATCGGCATGCCGATAAGTGGTACTCCTGCGGTGATAGCCTCGTCCGTTGATTGCAGTCCTCCTTGTGTTATGAACACTTTAATTTTCGGATGCTCTGCAAAACATTTCAAATTAGCTCTAGACGTGAAGACTTGTAATTAGCTGTCTGATTATCATACTGTTATTTATTTATCACTATTGAATTTAGCTTTAAGTCTTCCAAGTCCAAGTCTTTAAATAAATTAAGTTGATTATCAAATAAATACACTTACGATACAATATTGTATTGGGGTATTTTACGGTAAAGCGAGTAAACGGTAACTATGTAAATTAAAAATAAACTCACTAAGTAGATCTGACTGCGGCAACCACTTGGAGATCCGGATGTTGTCAGTTCGTCCAGGTAGTTCATCTTTATTCCACTTCCACAGAACATCGTAAGGCAATTGAGAAAACACCTGCACAAGTATCTGTATTTTCTCCGGCGGTAAAAGAGAGGGATCTACATTCGTACCGAAGCTTATGTATATCACTCCATGTTTAGACGAGTCCAGGAATGACTTGAGATCCTGAAATATAAAAGTTTATTGGGTAACGAATGCATTTGATAATTTACTTGTAGTCTAGATACAGACGACGTTTTCGTTTTTTCTCTTCGTACCTTAGGTAGTTCTTTAGTTGGTTTTTGATGTAAACCACTCATGTAGACCACAGATGGAGGAACTGGTCGGATGCCTTCAAACAGTGGATGTATGTTCAGGAACAGCATGTCAACGTTATTCAATAATTCCGAAATTGTAGGTACTTCTGGTCCAAAGTGTTTTCTAAGTATGGGGCCTGCTACGTTCTTGAAATTGTTCAACATTAGTTTTTCTGCTTTGTAGTGCGTATAATATGAAGCCGCTCTCTCCCACATCGTAAGATTGTTAATTTTTCGAAGAATACCAGTTGGCCATAGTCCTGGGTGTGTAGGAGCGCCCACTGATTCGTAATTTGGATATATGGCGCTAAATGAACTGACCCAAATCACTGGTACCTTATAAATATAAGAAAGTCCCAGGACAGGTGCCACGAAGCATTCCAACAGGAGCAAATCAAATTTTTTGTCCTTGTCATTTAATAAAGCCTGTATCTGTTCATCTTCTAGCTGCTTGTCAAACACTTTATACGCCGTTGTTAATATTATATTCATTGGTGCTAAAGTGTCGTCCTCGTCGGAGCCTCTTTGTGAATTCATGACTTCTGTTTTCCATAATCCGTAAGATATGTTATGTACGTCTATTTCTGTCAAGTTTGGGGGCGTTTCTCCTTTCGGGAAAGCAGGATCTGTAGTGACAACTGTGACCTCATGCCCTCGACTGGCCAGCGCCTCCGTTAAAGGACGAAACACTACTTGATGACTGATGGACGGCGTTGGGAAAAAAGCCAGAATCCTCGCCGCTTCAATTGGGCTTATAACTAAAATATAAACCACCGCAACGTGCCAGTACGAAACCGACATGTTGCTTGATTGTTGTGAACTAATAAATGAGAATCGTTTCACCGTCTTAAATACAAAATATTGAATTCCGATATAATTTTTTACTAGTCACCATGACCAGCTTTTATTTCAGATAATTGGAATAAAAAACTTCATTAAATTTTCAGATATGATATACCGTTTTGTATCAGTTTTATTTTATGATAGTAGCTGTCAACCCTCAGATATTAAATCAATTGATGATTTTGCTAATCTCGGGGCAAGGCCGTGACCGCACCAAAGTCCGAAATAGTTGAATGAAAACCATTAAATCCACGTAGATTATTGAATTAGACATGCACGGTTTCTGAGGGTGTTCTTACTGAAACTGGGAGGCTTTTTCTTGCATATAACGAATTTGCTCGCTATAATGATTTTTGAGATCCCTGACAACAATAGGTTAGGCTAGATTGTAAATGAAAGAGATTTAAGACATAGGTAAGTAATATTTGAATGTCTTTGAGTAAGTAATATTTGAATGTCTTTGACGGGCGCTACATCCTATCGTATTGGTTGCAGTACCTAACTAGATTTATTTTTTGTATACGATGTCCCTATTAAAACATTTGTCCTGAACGTTCCTGCATTTACAAACATTTAAGCTCACATACACAAATAGCCAGATCCGGAAACCCAACCTGTAGGTTATCCAAATATTTGTTATGGGCGGGAGTTGAACCCATGGGCACGCTGCGCAGCAGTCAATTGCTCAGCCACTGCGACAACCATGTTTTATTATAGGTTAGTCAATCAGATTTAAGAGGATTTGATAGTATAGCTTGTTCGACCAAATAAGTACAATGACACTTTAATTTTAAAACTTAGGTTGAGGCCAAACAAGCGTAATTTTGTGAGTCGTGAGTCGCGAATTTCGGTCGCAGAAATTGTGTGTGTTGTGTGAGACCACAGACTCATTTTGCGTCGCCGTGTGAATCAAATAGGACTTTTGTATGAAACCTTTTGCAGCAGAATTTCTGCGACAGAAGAAGAAAATCTTGTTTTACGAATAATTACTTGTGATAACATAGAAATAGTTGTACATAATAAAAAGTATATAATGTGCACTTTTCTTAATATTTTCATAAACCCATATTAAAATGATTTAGACTGGTTTGTGCAGATTAACAAAATATTGGATAATTTATTGAAGACATAATGAATTACTCCATTTTTTGAATTACAAAAAAGACAGCTCAAGTAAAGATCAATTTCGTTTAATTTTAACGTCACTTCCACCAAAATAATTCGTTAACACAATCTTATAGACTACACGAATTGCCAGAAGGATGAGTGTGATGGCTAACATCAACGCTGCGAGTAATTTCAGGAGTAGTTCAAGTTCTAGGTACTGGGTCCACGTAATGTTGGCGCTGGGAGAGCGCAGGTGCTTGGCGCCGCCGTGGCGCAGCACGTACTCCGTCCACCACACGGCGCGCTCCAGCGGGCTCTGCGGCGCGTCCTGTATCACACTGCGGTAACGCTCCATGTTGCGACGGTAGCTGCAAGTGGGGGGATTCATTTTGATGAATTACTAATATTTGTATAATAATGTTTATTGTAAGATGCAAGCAATTGCAAGTAAATGGCATAGAACCGATGTGACAGAGAGTGTGATTTCGATATGACCTTCAAACTTTCGTAGCACAAAAAAAAATGGTTTAACACACTTGGAAGCATTTCAGAACGTTTTCTATTTGTTTCAAAGTGTCTGCACACATACCAGTAGCTCTCCGCCACAACTGTGCGAATAACAGAATGGAGTTGAAAATTGAACGGAATGGGCCATCGGTTCTATACATAAACAAAGTTTAAATTCTTTTACTGACCTGTCATCACCAATTGTTGTTGCTATTGCATTCTTTAAATTGCCCTCTGTCAGTGTTTCTATGTCAAGTCTGACTCCAATTTTGAGGGACTCGTATCTCTCCACATTGAACCACTGGTCACCTATCATCGGCATGCCGATGAGTGGTACTCTTGCGGTGATAGCCTCGTCCGTTGATTGTAGCCCTCCTTGTGTTATGAACACCTTGATTTTAGGATGCCCTATAAAACATTACATGAATGCGATTTATTCAATATTTTTCGAGAAAATAGCGTTCTTGTCATTATTGTCATCAGCTTACAGCCGTCCATTGCTAGACATTGGCTTCACCAGGTGCGTGCCACTTTTAGTAACTCTCATCAAGCTGAGAAGGTTGTCGGTTCACTTAGCCTAAGAGCGTGCCACTTTACGATTGCCGTTTCGCGATCTCCAACAGATAACGGTTCTAATGCTAATATGCAGGGCTATTGCCTCTTCAGCTACCAGTTATGTTGATAAATATGGTTTTCTGGAAAATTATCTCGTTCCGGAGCACTCAGCGAGATAACAATCATCCATAGCTCGCTGAATAACTCCATTATAAGGAACAACGTGCTTGTTTGTATTGTTTCTAAGTAAAACCCACTAAAGCTGCAGATACAAATCAGCTGTAACCTGCAACATTACTTCAATAAAATTGTTAATTACTCACTAAGTAGGTCTGACTGCGGCAGCCACTTGGATATCCGGATGTTGTCAGTTCGTCCAGGAAGTTCATCTTTGTTCCACTTCCACAGCACATCGTAAGGCAATTGAGAGAACACCCGAACTAGTGTCTGTATTTTCTCCGGCGGTAAAAGAGAGGGATCCACATTCGTACCGAAGCTTATGTATATCACGCCATGTTTAGACGAGTCCAAATATGACTTGAGATCCTGAAACAGAATGGATGGTTGACCTATTGAATAACAAAATATGTCTACTTGGTCTTATCACGAAAAACGTTTTCGCTTTCTTTGCATACCTTTGGCAGTTCCTTTGAAGGCTTTTGGTGTATTCCACCGATGTGTACGACAGATGGAGGAACAGGTCGAATGCCTTCAAACATGGGATGTGTGTCCAGAAGCAACATATCAACGTTTTTCAGCAATTCCAAAATAGTAGGTATGTTTGGTCCAAAGTGTTTTCTTAGTATAGTATCTCCTAAGGTCCTGTAATTCTCTATAATTAATTCATCTGACTTAAAGTGATAGTACATTTCGGTAACTTTTTCCCAAATTGTGAGATTGTTCAATTTTCGACGAAACATACTTGGGTACAGCAATGGATGCGTGGGAGCACCCATAGATTCGTAATTTCCAAAAACAGCACCAAACGAGCTGACTTGAATGACTGGTACTTTATAAATATGAGAAAGTGCCAGGGCAGGTACCATACACGCTTCTAACAAAAGCAAATCAAATTTTTGTTGCTTGTCATTTAATAAAGTCTGTACCTTTTCATCTTTAAGTTCCTTGTCAAATACTTTTATCATGGCTTGTACTATTGTGTTCTGTGTTTCTAAGATGTTGTCTTCGTTAGAACCCGTTTGTCCTTTCACTACTTCTTCTATCCATATTCTGTAAGATATATCGTGGACGTTGATTTCTGTCAAGTTTGGAGGCGTTTCTCCTTTCGGGAAGGCAGGATCTGTAGTGATAACGGTGACATTGTGCCCTCGACTGGCCAGCGCTTCCGTCAGAGGTCGGAACACTACTTGATGGCTGATTGACGGCGTTGGGAAGAAAGCCAAGATCCTCGCCGCTTCCATTTGGCTTATAAACGATATATAAACGGTTACACGCCAGAACGAAACCGCCATGTTAATGGATTATTACAGACTAATAACTAAGAACTTATTGACTGTCTTTTATCGTAAAATCTTCACAACAATACAAATCGTAATTATTAAAAAAAACGCAATTCACCATGACTAGTTAAAGTTGATAAAAACAAAATTATAAATAGCCTTGGACGTATGATTACGCAGATAACAGAAGTGGTAATGGGTTGCTAGTAATACGCAAACAGCACCTTACAGAAAAGAAGACGTCTACTGCCCAAGGTTCACAAGCTTCACAGAAAATAAGGCAGAAGGTGTAATGAAGAGCACAGAAATAAAGCGATAGGCACAGTCAATAGTTAGGAACAAAATTGCACGTCTAGGTTTTAATCCTAAAAACAGTAGTTGTCCAGTGTTTACCCGGTGGGAGCGAGCGAGAGCGACATGCGCTTGCGACCAATAAGTATCATTAACTGGCGGCAAATGCCGCATGTGTAAAAGAGATCACAAGAAAAGATAAAAAATATCTAATAACAAAATTATCTGTTTGTAACTTTGTACTGTTCATATAAATTTTTATTTAGTACTACGTAATGGAAGTTATATAGAAACAGATGTATAGAAGGAGAAGAAAATGCTGCGCTGACCACAAATTAATTGGGATAAGGGCAGGAGAATAATGATTATGAATGGAAAGTCATATAAAAATAAGAAAAGAGAAAAAAATAAATTTTTAGGGGTATTATTCAGCAAATTAGAGGATAGGTGTAGGAAAATCAGCCAAAATTCCACACCACCAAAACACTCACCTCTATAATCAGTGTGTTCTGCCCGCGATGACATACGGCGCTGAGAGGCTGTACACAGGCTCAGAGTAGCATAGAGAGCCATGGAGCCGTTCCATACTCGGCATAAAACTGTAGACGTCGAAATCCGAACCCATATTGGAAAACGCAATATGCAACTGAAATAAAGTTAAGCAGGACACCGCAGGGCGCGGTAATAGCAGGTGGAGTAAAGCTGTGACCGAGTGGCCTCCAAGGAATGGGAAAAGGACTGCGGTAGTCCAGTCCGGCGGCGAGATGGGCAGACTATATTATTACCATTGGCACACCACTGCAACAAGATCGTGGAGCTTTGCATAAGCAAATGTAGTCCTATAACCAGCACTGGATGAATTCGGGCAGTGGATGATGAAGGTTAAAGTAATACAAATAATTAAAAATTATTAATAATTAGAAATGAATAATAATTATTGAATAATTATGATTAAACAATTATAATTATATTTAATAATTATTATTATTGTTTTTGATATTTAATAATTATCATTGATAATTAGAAATTAATAACGAATTGAGTAAGTTAGTAGCTTCGCTTCATATCCTTTGCAAATATTCTAAAATTGCGACGGTTGACGATTGCACGCTTGTCTGGAGGCACGGCCAATACCGCGCTAAATTATATATATTATAAAGTGTGTGCTTTACGACAAGAACATTCCAATTTCCTTCGTCTTATTCGTGTCAATGATTCCTTTTATTATTTCAGTCGAAATAACTTTGATCAGGACTGCGGTGTGGCAGACATCGAAGGCATTGGTCGTGGCATAGACTGGTTTCTCAAAGTGCAGCTGCAGTTGCACCAAAAGCAAAATTAAGTATTGCTACTAAGCTTGTGATGTGACTCCCTCCTCACATTTTGCTTGATTTAAATTTTCCCGCAGAAGATTCATTGAAGCATTCGCATCAATGAATCTCCGAAATGTCGTGTGCTTGTTTTATTTACCGTGAAGGAATATGAACCCTTTTCCTATGCTTTTCAGAATTCATAAGTCGAGCACTTATGGTCAAAAGACCTTTGGACTATAAGGGAACAAATAGGTTCCTGGAACATTCAAGGCGTCCAAAGTGCAGAGCAAATTACTTCGTATCTCATCAGAACATTAACATTCGTAGCTCAAATTAAAATAACCTAAAATCCAAATCAATTTCGTTTAATTTTAACGTCACTTACACCTAACACAAACTTATAGACTACACGAAGTCCTAGAAGGATAACTGTGATGGCTATCAACAACGCTGCGAGTAATGTCAGGAATAGTTCAAGTTCTAGGTACTGGGTCCAAGTGATGTTGGCGCTAGGTGAGCGCAGGTGCTTGGCGCCGCCGTGACGCAGCACGTACTCCGTCCACCACACGGCGCGCTCCAGCGGGCTCTGTGGCGCGTCTTGTATCATGCTGCGGAAACGCTGTATGTTGCGCCGATAACTGTAAGTGAGAAGGGGCATTTTGAGTGTGGGAATATTAGTAGTTTATTAGTCAATTGCTAGAAAATGGCATAGAACCGATGTAGCAGAGATTTCGATATTTCCTTCAAAGTTTTGTTGCACGGTATAATTGCCATTTATGGGTAGGAGACACTTTGAACATCCTAGTATATTTATCAAAAAAAAATTTAACACCAGCACACACATACCAGTCTCATCCTGGGCTACAACTGTAAAATGAAGATGAGGAAACTGTGCCAATCTACAGAACATACTTTAAATTCTTTTACAGACCTGTCATCACCAATTGTCGTTGCTATTGCATTCTTCAAATTGTCCTCTGTCAGTGTTTCCATGTCAAGTCTGACTCCAATCTTGAGGGACTCGTATCTCTCCACATTGAACCACTGGTCACCTATCATCGGCATGCCGATGAGTGGTACTCCTGCGGTGATAGCCTCGTCCGTTGATTGTAGCCCTCCTTGTGTTATGAACACCTTGATTTTAGGATGCCCTATAAAACATTACATGAATGCGATTTATTCATTATTTTTCGAGAAAATAGCGTTCTTGTCATTATTGTCATCAGCTTACAGCCGTCCATTGCTAGACATTGGCTTCACCAGGTGCGTGCCGCTTTCAGTAACTCTCATCAAGCCGTCCGTTGATTGTAGCCCTCCTTGTGTTATGAACACCTTGATTTTAGGATGCCCTACAAAAAATTACATTATGTATTTTTTTTCAAAGAAATGAACTTCGTGGTCATTAGATTATAAGCCTACAGCAGTTCATTCGCGACAGGTATTCACGTATTATTTATCTTGCTTATTCTCTTCTCTGCCGGTTCACCTAGTTCGGGGTCTGGTCCCTCAGTGAGATTCCAAGCAGTTATAGTTTACTGAGTAAACTTTAATTAAAGGAACAGCCCTACTGTTAGTATCGACTTTAAATCCAACTAAAATTGCTACCAGGTATAGTAGTTGCAACATCATCATCATCATCATTTCAGCAAAAAGACGTCCACTATTGGACATAGGCCTCGTTACATTGACCAGTCCCGTGCGTTTCGAATCCAGCGGGTCCCCGCAACCTTCACCAGGACAACATAACTTCAATAAAATTGAAAAGGACTTACTAAGTAGATCTGACTGTGGCAACCATTTGGAGATCCGGATGTTGGCAGTTTGTCCAGGCAGTTCATCTTTGTTCCACTTCCATAGAACATCGTAAGGCAATTGAGAGAACACCCGCACTAGTGTTTGTATTTTCTCCGGCGGTAAAAGAGAGGGATCCACATTCGTACCGAAGCTTATGTATATCACGCCATGTTTAGACGAGTCCAAATATGACTTGAGATCCTGAAACATAAAGTATGTTTGACCGATTGATTAACACAAAATATGTCTACTTATTGTCTTGTTTCAGAAAATGTTTCGCGTTTTTTCGCTTACCTTTGACAGTTCTTTTGTTGGCTTTTCGTGTATTCCACTGATGTGTACGACAGATGGAGGAACAGGTCGAATGCCTTCGAATATTGGATGTATGTTCAGGAACAACATGTCAACGTTATTCATCAATTCCGAAATCGTTGGTATATCCGGTCCAAAGTGTTTTCTTATTATAGAATTTCCTAAGGTCGTGAAACTCCCCAACGTTAGTTCTTCCGACTTGTAGTGATAATATAATTCGGTCACTTTCTCCCAAATTGTAAGATCGTTCAATTTTCGACGAAAAGTACTTGGGTACAGCATCGGATGCGTAGAAGCGCCCACAGATTCATAATTACCAAAAATTGCACCAAACGAACTGACTTGAATCACTGGTACCTTATAAATATGAGAAAAGGCCAGGGCAGGTACCATACAAGCTTCTAACAAAAGCAAATCAAATTTTTGGTGCTTGTCTCTAATGAACGTCTGTATCTTTTCATCTTCAAGTTCCTTGTCTAACACTTTTAAGACAGTTTGTACTATTATCGTCTGTTTTGCTAATATATCATCTTCGTAAACTCCCCTTTGTTCCTTCACTACTTCTTCTCTCCAAATTCCGTAAGATATGTCGTGGATGTCTATTTCTGTCAAGTTTGGAGGCGTTCCTCCTTTAGGGAAGGCAGGATCTGTAGTGATGACGGTGACTTCGTGCCCTCGACGGGCAAGCGCCTCTGTCAGAGGACGGAACACTACTTGATGACTGATGGATGGCGTTGGAAAGTAAGCCAGGATCCTCGCCGCTTCAATATGGCTTAGGAATAAATTATAAGCCACAACTATGTGCCAAAATGAAACCTTCATGATACTTGATTATAGAGAAAATAATAAGCAACAATTATTTGACTGTCTTATATATAAATAAAAAACTGGCCAAGTGCAAGTCGGAGTTGCACATGAAGGGTTCCGTACCATCGACCAAACTTAACATTGTAAATGACATACATAATATGTAGTATCCACATACACACATACTTATTACACATACATATTTATATTATGTAGTAGCAGTAGTAGTTTATAGTAGTCTTCTTATAGGTTTACCTGTAATCTATAAGTGTTAAACTAATTTCTTTTTTTTTTAATTTTCATCTATTTTCTTAAATATCTTTAAAAGTATTTATCTTAAATTATTTAAAAAATATGTTTGCGATTCTCACAATAAGCCTTTTAATTTGACATGTCATACGGTACAGTTTGCAAAAAAAAAAACTATTAAGCTTCCCAAAAGTGTATTCATAATTAATTTATTTACGTTAAACGTCCGTGTTTGGGTCATAGAAATACATATGTGTACCAAATTTCAACTTAATCGGAGCGATGACAGACGGACACACGAGTGATCCTATAAGGGTTCCATTTTTTTCCATGAGGTACGGAACCCTAAAAACGAGATACGATTTTAAATCATCACCGTGACCATGTTTTATATAATTTAGATAAAAATGTGAAAGATTTGTTTGTGTAAATTGTGTAATTGTACACCGATTAAAATTTTATAGAGGCTCGTAAAACGACACCATTTGTTTATTTTTGATAAAATTGTTTAAACGTGAGTAAGATTTGGGCGATGAGGTTTCCGCCATTTTAAAGCTCATTTCGGTTGGACGCGAATTCATTTAAGTAGCGTGGTCATGGGTCCACGTGATGTTGGCACTGGGTGAGCGCAGGTGCTTGGCGCCGCCGTGACGGAGCACGTACTCCCTCCACAACACGGCGCGCTCCAGCGGGGCGAGCACGGGCGTACCCAAGACGTTGGTGACAAGACGTTATAAATTATGTCATGTCTTAGAATTTGTCTTAAATGCTAGCACGGGTACCACATGTGATATAATTTAAGACGCGACTTGTCTTTCTTGTTGCTGACTTCATAGTGTGACCTAGTATATTAAAAAAATAAAAATGTCTATGACCATCTGAATAGGCGACCAAATAAAATAATACGTATAAAAGAGCACAGTTCATACAGTTAAACAACTTTTTAATTTTCTTGGGTACTAATTCATTTTCGACATAACACGTACGCGGCACGTCTTTCATTTTCTTTTTTTATTTATTATTTGATAACTTGCTACTAACTAAAAGTTCTGTTTTTCTTTTAAAAGTTTGATGTGATTTGTTTTGAAATATATTTGTCAGGCGGAAAATCCGTTGGAACTCCCTGTCTGGCAACTCGAACGGATTAGAGGAGTCCCGAATGTTTCTTCGGAATATTTTCCTACTTTGGACCTCTTGCCTTCGGGCAAGAACATAATTATAATAATTTACTGCCATTTGATGCAGTAGTAAGCAGAAAAATATACTTATATTTTTAATTTACTTTTATCACCACCTCCGAACGAACGTGATATAAACGAGCATATTCATCTGTCAAAATGTGACATTTGTTACAAAATGGGTGCGTCCATATTAGCAAATAAGACATAGGAGTCCCAACTAAACGTCAAGAAGTTATATCACATATCAAGAAATTATCTTACGCCGCCGTGCTAGCATTTAAGACAAAACGGTTTTATCGCCCAAACTGTGATAAAATGTGTGACTCATGCCATGTCACTGTAGGCCGTGCTCGCCGGGCAGCGGTCTATGTGGCGCATCCTGTATCACAATTCACACTGCGGTAACTGTCCACGTTGCGCCGCTCTGCAAATGAGAAACAGAAAATGAAACATCATTATTATTATTTTGTGCACGTTTTTGTTTATTACTCAGGACCATCTAGCTGATAGGTAATCAAACAAAGCGGTATCGCCTTTGTTTTATCTGGACTAATTTGGATTTGTTTCGACAAAAACATGCAGTTTCACGTTGTCGCGATGGCGGCCCTAGACCTACGAGGCAGTTTAAAATGAACTCGTCGTTATAAGATATTCATCAACAGGGCTTGAGTCAGATCTAGGGGAGGGTTGTGTGAGGAATGATAATAATTATATGAAAGGGGAAAGGAGTAAATGATGCCGTGGCGTTTTATGCGCTTACCACACGCTCACACTTCACCACGGACTTGCCTGTGTAAACTGGCTCGAACACGGAACACCGTGCGTGTGGTTAGGAAAACTGTATCACGCGCAAACCCCACGCGCGGCCTGCGCAATATTCGACTTGCTAGAAATTTTACCTGTGCAAGCCTGTGCGTACTTGTCTGTGCGTGTGGCTGGTCGTTCAGTGCTCACACCGCAGTCGAGGCTAGTCGACGGCCGATGAGGTACGTTTTGTCGTAGTGGTCGTCCGTCATTTAAAAATGGCAGACCTACGTAAGTATGATCGCGACGTTTTATCTGATTTTTTAAGTGTATACGGTGTAAATTAACACTTCACACATACGTCAACCAAGCAGTTTGTACATCAAATTAAGTACCGGTTCACAAAAATTTTTTTTGGGGTCAAAAATCACATTTTACAGTGAAACTCAATGTAGCACTGTTGAAACATTGTGCTAGTGGATGCTTTGAATAGTAAACGGGTCATGGAGGTAATTTAAGTAAAGTTATAACCTGAAAAACTAGTATTACAAAAACAGCTTTGCAAAATTTGGAACTTTCACCCCCAAAATCTCCGTAGCTAGAGGGTTCCCAGGTATGGTCTAGAACCAAAAAATTATCGCAGTGGTGGGGAGAATAAGTGGGTTCGTTTGCGTTAAGGGTACTTTTACACCCTTTATAAATCTCTGCCTCCAATTTGGAAAATTAAATCGAAGGATTAAAGAAATTTAATTCACTGAGAAACATTGTTGACACGTCAACAAAATATTTCGACAAAAATGAGGCCTGCGCGTACTTAACTGAGCGTGTGGTAGCGCCGAGGCCGCCGCGTCGCCGGCGCCGCATTCAGTTTTTTCGTGCGGGAAGCTCGCGCAGGCCGGGACTGTGGTGAAGTGTGAGCGTGTGGTAGGCCCATTACAGGGGAGAATGGAATAAAAACATAATGCAAAGACCTTAAGTAGAATGGAACAAGAGCAATTTGATGATGGTTTGAGCGAGATAAATAAATCTTGATCACGACAACTGTCGACGCACAAGTTCTACTTACTGTATAATGGTAAAAACGAAATCTTTATAATTTCGTTGGTTCGGTTTTAATCAATAATTTTATGATCAGAAATTAATTATCTGGTGAATAAATAGATGTTTGTATGAAACGTAATTGTCATCATAAACTTTTCCTGTTCATTTTGAGACGGAACTTTTTTAAAGATCAACAATTTCCTGCGTCATTTCCTGAATTCGTAGATTTTCCGTTGTATCTATTGACAGTGTCATGGGCTATTGTGTGTGTACCATCTGTCCGTTCTTAGATTTTCACGCTGATCTCATGTAAGTCAATAAACTGTTGCCGCTTCTTTGTTAAATCCCACAAAACATTATTGTATGAGTAAATATTCCGAAAGTGATTCACGTTATCTACAGCTCGTGAGCACGTGGCTAAATAACAAAACCCACTCGGGTCAATCTTCAGGTTAAGCCGCGCTTGCCAAGGTTGGTCCGTGGATGGGTGACCAACCATTACATTCCGAGTTTCTTCAGTGCTTCGGAAAGTACGTTAAACCGTTGATCCCGGCTGGTATTTGTACATCTTTTACAGTCGTTACAGATAGTCAGTGACCCGAAAATCTTATTATACAGCCAGTCTTTCTAAAGGGTTATGGAGGTCAGGCAGTCGCTCCTTGTAAAATACTGGTATTCAGCATATGCAGCCGAATATCAGTATTTTACTAGGCATATGAGTCTCATAGGAAATTATCGGCGGTAACTCCATTGTTACTCTTATAAAATGTACCTATCATAAATTATATAATTACTAGCCGTTGCCAGCGGCTTCGCCCGCTAAAACTCGAAATTATCCCACAGAAAGATAAAAACTATTCTATGTGTTAATCCAGGATAAAAACTATCTGTGTAAAAATTTGATCTAAATCCGTTCAGTAGTTCTTGCGTGTAGAAGTAACAAACATACACACTCACAAACTTTCGCCTTTAAAATATTAGTGTTATGTGATGTGATACGAAACGACGATATACCTGGAATAAAAATCATGGTAATATACTATGAGAAAGAATCCCCTTTGAGCCAGATAGTAGGATTGAGTCTGTATAATGTGAGAAGCCTTTTGAGCTCTGCCAGTGAACGAATTCCAAGAATTACTAAACGATGACCAAGGCTAATAAGAAAGTAAACAAAAACTGGTAATCCACAGTGGTTTACATTGAAATAATCGCTTAGTAATATTTGTATTATGTATCATTACTGCTGGTATTACTTCATGACGTCAATGGTTTAAGGGTTTTTCACTTTACAGGTGTCAGAACTTCGTCATCTAATGCCATCATCTTCATCATCATTGACGCGGTTATTGACTATTTAGTTTAACGCAATATGCACTAGATAGGTCTTTGTTTCTAGTTATATTTTAATGACTTTGTCCGAAAATAATAAAGCAAATCTTGAATGAGTTAATTAAAGGAATGTGTTCACAACAATGTAAGATATATAATATAAAATGACCTAATGATATTGTGTCGACTTCTGCTAAAGAGAAATTCTTAAGGATTCAGAAATATAATTATTTATTGTCTAATAATATTTCTTATGATAATTTACCAGCGAGTAAAAAGACTCACAATATTATATCCTGCACAGGCGATTACCTTTCTGCTGAAGATCGAGTAACTCTAAAATTAACTGCAAGGAAATAATAAATACATATATCTAACTAGACTTTTGAAAACTAAGAATTCTTGCATTGGCCGAAGGTGCGGCCTAGGGTCGACCATTCTTGTCTAGAAGGCTTGCCTTGCCCTGTATTTAGAAGATGGTTTTATTGCTCAAAGTATACGTATCAAAAATGATTATAAAATCATTGATATTTGCACGAGTTAACTTGACTTTTAAGATAACCTATAAGTACGAATCTAAGTACAATAAAAATAACATACCTACATAATATTACGATTATGTACGATATAGCAATGTTAGGAACCGCGTTTATTAATAGATTTACTAGTCAACGATCAAGATGTTTATTGTTTATATTAAGATGACGAAAATTAAATATCTAATTAACTAGGGAAAATAATATATATAATCAGAAACAATGATAACTTGTTGTGGCTCAAATATGTGAGCGTGTGTGATTATTGATTATAAATATTGTATTTGTATAATATTTCCTGTCCTCCTCTCACTCACTATCTACAAAAACAACAACAGCCAGTGATGCAAATGGGTGTGTCCCTGAACCTTCGAAGAAATAAGGAAAACGTCATTCGACAACCTCGTAATGTGAGGCTACCTTTACTGCAAGGCTATTGTGTATCTTTTAAATGACAGTGGCTATTATACATATAGTGTCCATCAATGAACTGTCAAATAGTTCCATTTTGTACTAAACCATAACCAATTTGACAGTTAATCCATGGACAATATGATAGCCATTGACATTTAAAAGATACGGAATAGCCCTGCTGGTCTGCGACGAGGCGTGGAAGTGGGCAATTTTGGGCTATAAAATGTCGTGCCAGAGACCCAAAGAAGAAGAAGAAGATTATATTCGTAGATACATGGTTTGCCCATAACGTTACTTCTTATCGTCAAATTGTAACACAGTATCTAACGAACGAGTAGGTATTGAATTTATTTTGGTCTTCATTTATGCATTTTCAATTTATTTTTACAAAAAAATAGGCAGTCGCAACCATCATCTTGTGTCTGTTCTACAAATTTTGGTTCACGACGAACTTTTGTCAATTAAAAAAAAACCGCGCGCCTATATTCTTTGCGCCAAATAAGTGTTTTCGTAATGGGCGTCAAATTGTTCATTGTATTTTCATCATTCTTAATAAGTAGGTCCTGTATTAATCGTTGAGTAGAATACGAAGAAAAAAAATTAATTAACATAATGACTGTTAATGTGTCTGTAAATGACTGTTATTGGACTTCCCACGGCATTTTGATTTGCAATTTAAAAGTATTGGAAAATTTTATTTTTCGGTACCTATTCAAAATCGTGGGTATTTTGAGCTATCATAATTAAACAAGCTGTCCTTTTGTATTTGCGTGGAATTTCAGGGGGTCATTGTTCTCATCATTATGAACAACTTTTACTATGGGACCAACCCTTTTTTTTTTTTTTTTTGGTGGGTGTAAAATCATCGAATAACCCCTCCCGCTCTTGGGCAGAGCGAAAGGGAGTGTCAGACTTCTACTGACTAAAAACCACCCATGTTCCTTCTTCGCCCTCTATGTCGAGGCCGCGATAACCAGAGGACTACCCGCAGCCCCGACAGGATGGGACCAACCCTAAATTCGCAAAAAAAAAAAAAAACATCTGTTTCCTACAATGATGTTCTCATAACTCGACAAAATGTACGGAACAGCTGGTATTATATGTAAACAGATCAAGATTTGATCTAACACTTTTTGAACAGACAAGTAACAATTACTTATGTACTTTCTAACTTTTCAACTACATATGGTTTTCAATATGATTGCTACCAAATAGTTGCTTATACCTATGCCAGTCTTATACATTCTTGACATTTCGATGACAGTTATTAGTGTTATTACGGACTAGCGAACGTCACGCGGTTTCGCCCGCGTAGTTCCCGTTCCTGTGGGAATACAGGGATAAAAAGTAGTATCTGTTACTCAGGGTATATGTAGCTTTCCAATGGTGAGAGAATTAGAAATCGGCGCTGTAGTTTTTGAATTTATTCATTACAAACATACATACACACATACAATAACCCTCCTTTTGGGCTTTGCCGTAGTCGGGTAAAAATACAAATCTTTCCTCTTTATAATATTAGTGTAGTCATGGATAAGATATAGCCCGGATTTTTTCTCAAATGGCCGGATTTCCTCCATAAACCTACTTTAGAATTTATCTGGGATTTTTTTATGTGCGTTTGACTAAATAACGTCAGCCCGTCTGTGACAGAAACGTCATCAGAACTTTAATGATGTAGGTATATATTTTCTCCGTTATTCAAAGTTTTGCACGGATGCGCGCAAAATGTTAATAGTCTTTTTAATATTCCGATTGAATTATCTTGATTTCGTTTTAAGATTACTCGAACCATTGAAACAGGTTTTTAAGATCGGACTTATGTTTTTATGTATATAAGTCACCTGATTAAATATCTAGAATGCAATAAACAGTGTGAATCAGGTGATTTTCGAACTTTATCAGTCTAAGGGCAAGTGACTTTTTGTGGGTACTTTATTAATGTTTTGGGGTTTTCTGGGTCCGATCTTAAGGTAAAGCAAAGTGGGCCGCGGGTTGTACACTAGTTATCGCGACCTCGACATAGAGGGCTAAGAAGGAACATGGGTGGTTTTTAGTCAGTAGAAGTCTGACACTCCCTTTCCCTCTGCCCTAGAGTGGGACGTTATTCGATGATCCACCCGCCAAAAAAAAAAAAAGGTAGAGCAAAGTGTTATTGGGTTGATTTACATGATTCTTAAACATAACTGGCGAAATGGGATGTAAAAGGTAAATATAAAGGGTGTAAAAGTACCCTTAACGCAAATGAAAGGCACTTGTTCTCCTCACCACTGCGATCATTTTTTGGTTCTAGACCATACCTGGGAACCCCCTAGTTACGGAGATATTGGGGGTCAAAGTTGCAAATTTTGCACAGCTGTTTTTGTAAATACTAGTTTTTCAGGTTAAAACTTTACTTAAATTACCTTCATGACCCGTTTACTATTCAAAGCATCCACAAGCACAATGGTTTAATAGTGCTACATTGAATTTTACCGTAAAATGTGATTTTTGACCACAAAAAAAAGTCGTTTCCCAGCAAAAATTTTTGCGTACGGGTACTTAGTTTGATGTACAGAATGCTTGGTTGACGTATGTGTGAAGGGTTAATTTACAACCTGTATAACACTTCCTTAACTTAACAACAACAACGGGGATTACATGCGTGATGTTATGACGTAATTTAATAAATAATCCTTTATCATCGTACCCATGCTGGGTAAAATGTTTTCCTTGCGGAATGGTTTGATTCCATAATTATACTCCTTCTGCCTAGCCTTAAATCACACTGTGTCTGTTCAGCAAACAATGTATTGTATGGTAATAAAATTGAAGTTCGAAAAGTATTGATTGTCGGCACGATTTCAATAAATGTTTTTTTGATTTATTTCTGAAGGGTTTCTCGTCTTTATGAGTACCTACCTATTGACATTTGTCGTGCAAAAACAATATTGCTTGCAGACAATAACTATTGTAATAATACTGTTCAACAGATTTCTTTCCTTAATTATATTGGCCGAATCTTCTCAGCCCAGTCCTATATCATAAAAAAAAAAACACAAATTTGATCATCTCAACGAGCAAACGTGACTTCTATTATGCTGTAAGACTCATTATGTTTTTATTACAGTACGAGGAATTTTATTGAAGTATTGTTTATTTATATCCCATTGAGGACATTAAGTAATAACAAGAGTAAATAGGTATTAATCATGTACTCATCCCTGTATTGTTAGGTTATTTTAGGTACTGATTCATATTAAACGTAGGTATTTTTACGTGTATTATTTTCATTCATGACATGAAGCACTTCTTTTCACATGTAACTAATGTACTACAACAACACGCCTTTGATTTCTGAAGGGTTAAGCACAGGCTTAGAGTAAACCCACATTTCGTCATGCAGGTACGTTTTTAAGCTTTGATGTGAATTTCCTGAAACAAACCCCAATAGCACCATTCATGAATTTTCAACCCCTGGACCTTTCCTGTGTTACGTTTGTAAGGTAAAACCCTGCAATTACAGCTTGGAGTCGGCTTAAAGTATGTTGAAAGATCAGACTGACTATAAAGTTTCACAGCAGTGACGAACAAAAATTATTACTATTGGCCTATATTCTCCCACTGCAGGGTAAAGGCCTACCTTCCCTCCTTCCACTCTTCGCAAACTATTGCGATTGTAGGTAAATCCTTTAAAATGGAGTCCAGCTCACCTCGCCATCTCCTTCTGAACCTGGCCCATTTCCCCTTCGACATGCAGCAGATGTGACCAGCCCAGTTTCAATTCAGCAAGCCAACTTTAACTGAACTAAAATACTAACAAAAAATAATAATGATAGCTTTTATCACTTACCGCTGCACGCATCGCGACAGCAGCTGTTAGGTCAATTAGCTATTATAAATCGTTTTCAGCCGTCATTTGTCAGCTGAGGCTTGCTTATTTGTGGTTCAATTGACATTTATCATTTTGCATTCCATAAGTTCTGTTTTTAGGGTTAGGCTATTCAGTAATGGAAACTCTTACGGATGGTTTTACGAAGTAAATAATCTTATTATTATATTGGGCCCTAATTGTCTATCCTATCATACAAGTCCATCGTATCGTGATTTTTTTTTAATTTGATCCATCAGGTTCTCTAGTTCCTGTAGAAGTAACAAGTGGTGTAATGTGTTACTTTTAAGAAAGTTCTGTTTTCTTCTTCTTATTTTCGAGTGCACAACTCACTCAAGTTGTTCCTAGTAACGCTAGCACAAAAACTTATAGTCAAAGTAACCTTACCCAACATTGGGCCTACAATATGTATGGAACAGTACCATACCAGAGACATAATAAAAAAGACATAACACACATAATAAAAAACACACATAATAAACAAACACAAACACACACACACACAGAGACACACACACAACACATAATAAAGACAGAGAGACATAATTAAAAAAGTAGTCATAATTAATACTGAGAAATTCCAAATGGAAATATCCAAGTACCACATTGCCTCACCTAAGAATCATACTGTAACGAGTCTTTTAAGCCTGTTACATGATACGTATTGTTTGATTAAATTTGTAGGCACCACGGTGGTGTTGCCATATAAGAATTCATTTTTTGGTTGATTTAGAATCGTGAAGTGGTCACACTGGCTTTTTCTTTTTGAGGCTGGCAAGTTGACTTTGACATTTGTCACTTTTCGACCTATAGCTTTTGGACAGAATGGCGTAATTTCAGCGTCGATATAAATCTTGAAGTTTTACTTCAGATGGGCGGCATCTAATCCCAATTATGTGGTAGCCGATTGCCCTTGTCAGCATCCTAATTGGATAGCTCATATTTTTTATGGTAAGTGAAATTTTTTCGTGATTTCGGTCCGTTCCGCGTTGTCATGGCTATATTGATAGCAGACGCTAATAGTTTCGATATTTAATTGTTTCAGGATCTTTTAACTTGATTAAGTTCTTATTTGTCTGGATTCATTCATCTACTGATGACCACATTTTGATATTTTGGAAGAAACGGTGAGTTTAATTGTTTTTGGTCGAAACCAACTCGGTCGACAATAAAATTGTTTTTACCAACGCTGAATATCAGCTAACGATTATTCATGTTTGTTTTCAGCCACAAGGCGTTTTTTTCTACTACTTAAAATTTTAGAAGCTCGCCCCTACCAATATATATCATGGACCGCCTTTGGCATCCCAGCGGAAATGCATATCACCAAGATGAGCGTTAGTCTTTTGGTTGATAACATAATCGACGGAATTTGGTATGGTTTGTGATACGTAAGGTAGATCATCTATTTGACAGAGTGCAATAATGACAGGTCTTAAAAGATTGTTCCATTTTAGTTTTAGTTATATATAATAGAAAGGAATTCTCTGGTTTATTTCTACCAGCAGCCTTCGGGTAATAAAATCGCTCTATAATTTTCATGCTCGATTTTTATTGATACCTTCCCGCTTGAAGATTAAAAGTCTCAAGCTCCCGCAGGTAAGTCTATCTTTGGCATAGTTTTGTGTGCACTCCAGGCGCCCGAATTTTTACCTCAACTTATATTTTTTATTTGGAGTACAACACATTTATAAATAATATCTCACACTCATACATTACATTAAATATATAATTTTTTAATATTACAATACCCACGACTAAATGCTCAGCAATCGCAATAGGGTAATTAACAAAAAAAAAACTAATTAGTCCGTCAGATAGATTCCCAAAAAATATTGGACTCAAATTTTTTCTTTTTCACGTAAACAAACAATGAAGACGATATAGTGCTTTGAAAACTCGTGTGACGTCATTTTCTGAGACATTAGTATGACATTCTTTAGCGGGCAGTGAAGTCACAACCCCCCACTCAAATCTTTGACGCGATTTATCTTCTTCAATTTTTATTGATTTGATAAAACAAAAAATACGTATCCAATATTTTTCCATAATCTAGCAGACGGACTAATTAGAATCATATTTTTTTAAGTCGGTAAACATTCCTATTGCGCCACCATAACAACTTAGTTTGACAACCCTACATAGACAAAAGCTAAGAGATCGATGTCACATGAAAAAAAACATTCTTAACAATTTAGTCTGTCTGCGTCTCGTTTGATGATAACCTGTTGCGTCCAACCAAGATATGTTCGGTAGACAATCTACATAATAAAACAGTCGTCAATATAGACTATCAATTGAAAACCAATACACTTGATTGAACGATTTATTGAACTTAATTCTCGATAACAGACGGAGTCTCTGATGTCAATGGAACATGAATGACAAATATGTCTAGCTAATTCAGATCGTTACATTGAAATATGGCCGAAACTGATCTTGAAGGACCAAGCCTATTGTATAATAGCTTATGATCAAGAATCAATAAAGCCGGCTTTTGACTATGGGATGTTATATATATATATATTACATTTTGAGATATATATTACATCTCGCGTTTGAGATGTAATATATAATATAATATAGCACAGTGTAAACGGTCACGTACAAGTCGCGGGCAACCGGTGGATGCAAACGGCAGGTTACCGTTCTGTAGAGGGGAAGCCTTTGTCTTATGGCTGATGATGAAACTAGCTTTTACCCGTGACTTCACCCTCGTGGTATAGCCTAAAACCTTCGTCGATAAATGGACTATCCAACACAAAAATAATTTTCAATTCCAACTAGAAGTTCCTGAGATTAGCGAGTTAAACCAAACAAACTTCAGCTTTATAATATTAATAGTTGATACTGTGTCAAATTATATACTTAAACCTTCCCTGAAAACCACTCTATCCATTGGTGAAAACAACATCAAAATCGGTGCAGCAGTTTTTGAGTTGATCGCGAACAGACAGACGCGGCGGAGGACTTTGTTTTATAATATGTAGTGTTAAGTTTAGATTTAGCAAACCAATTTTGAAGGTCTGAAAGTTTATTATATCTATGGTTCTGACAAATTGATATTGCACCCATCTGAAGCAGGGCGGGTTGATTTGCTAGTCTTATGCCAAGCTTAGACGCTAATAGCTCTGCGTTTGAAATCTGCGTCTCCTTCAATACAAACTTCAGTCAAGTTTATTTGAATTCCAGTAAATGGTGCCTGAATAGATTTATTTGTTTATTTTTACTAAAATGGGAGCAGAATTATTATGATGATCCACGATTATCTTGAGAAACCAAAGTGTATGGAAAAAATGAATTTATCAGCGAGAAAGATACTGGAATAGGCAAACATCTATGAGACTTAGATCGGCGAAGTATGTCAATTTTGCTGAAATCGTTGTAGTGGAAATACGAAACATTTTGAAAGCTAATTGGTTGGTTTGGTCCCTCTGGATTGAAGTTTTTTAACGGTAAATTGGAGAAGCAATTGTCTTCATAGTGACAGCGTGTGTCGATGTTCAAGATTAAGTCTGCTTAGCCAAGGTCGGTCTGTAGATGGGAGACCATCCATACCGTGCCTCAGAAAGCACGTTTAGCCGTTAAACGCGGTCTTGCATTAACCATAGGTATCGTAAAACCCAGTTACTGGGTTGTGGAGGTAAGATGATGAGTAACAGTGGTTTGTTGTAAACTTCTAAACCAAGCTTGATGATGATGATCAACACTTGTACCTGCCCACAGAGAACGCATGAATATTAATATTTTAAGTATACTGTGAGCTATGTCGACGGCGACGCTGCAAGTAAACTCACAAAACGTCAATGGGCAAAACGATAAGAATGTAGCTCTTGACATTGGCCTTAACATATCAATGTCTGATTCAGCTTTAAAGGTCATTTTTTTGGCGCCAGCACAACTAACTTTTGGCGTGTATCCAGTATCCACAAACAGTACCGCAACCAGACTGCAAAATACTATGAAAAATGTTTTGAATACAAACAGGTCAACTGAACAGTAGTCATAAATAGGGTATTTCACCAAAAAAATCTAATTACCTAGTCCGTCGGCTAGATTATCGAAAAATATCGGAAACGTGATTTTTGTTTTATCAAATGCTTTTATTGAGATATAAGTAAGACTATACTAAATATATAAACTAAACTAACCTAAAAACAAACTAACTATAAAAGGGCAACGAAAAACTCCTCCTCAACGCTGTCAGCAGGTAAAGTGCCCAAGAGACTGGCAGCGTTGCCGCGTTGTATGGCAACACTTAGCCTCTGGCCAAAGAAAAAGCCAGCCCTTGGGTCAGAGGAAGCGTCAACAAGGCGTTTGGAAATATCCTTAAAAAGACTGTGGGCACTAGGACCCCACGGCCCTAGAGTTTCAACCCCAAACGGCTCGAAAATATAGTTTCCACAAAGGTTACTATATTTACGCCGCTTGAGGTTCTCCGCAGCCGCAGCGGCAACACCAGCACAACACGAAGAGCTTGGAAGATGCGATGGCGCAAGAGTATCGACGCAAGTTGCGTCCCACACTAAAGGCCTACCCATCTTCCAAGGATTTTTTTTTTTATCAAATTAATAAAAAACTACGAAAAAAAACGTGTCAAAGATGAGTAACATCACTTTGTGGGTAAAAAAGTACTAACCTTGTGACGTCACACGACTTGACACGACTTTTCGAAGCACTGTACCGTCTTAATCTTATGCTTACGTGAAAAAAGAAAAAAACGTGTCCATTATTTTTTGGAAATTCATCTGACGAACTAATTAGATTTTTCTGGTAAAATTCCCTGTTGAACCATCGTTTTGTTCTTCAAAATTAGTCCTTTAATCCGTGAGGCTCAGTAGTATGATGGCAGAAAAGATACCACTTACTTGCACCACAAAATAAGAGATGTCTAGCATCATCAGCCTATAATGTTCCTACAGCTGGAACACAAATGTCTCCTCCCTATGATAGACAATGGGCTTTAAACCACCACGCGGCGGGCTTTGTGCAGATTAGTAGATGTCACACGTCCTCGAATGATTGTTTCTACTACATGCCGGTTTCCTCACGATGTTTTCCTTCATCGTCGTGAGAGTAGTGGTAATTAAATAAATTATCCTGCCTAGGTGCCCAAAACCCACGACCAATAAAGAAGCTCATAAGTCAGGGCTACCACCACTGTGCCACCAGTGCTCTGCACTGGGCCACCTGCTATAAGGAGATGTCTATTATTATAACTGCAATTTCCATACTTTCTGCAGAGTATTTACCAAACATTCTCCTGCCCTTATCCTAATTTATTTAGGGTCGGTGCAGAATAAACTCTTTAACCATACTTCTCTATCACTCCTCATTTCAGCAGACCGTGACATCATAAATTATGACTGGTTCTGGTACCTTTTGATTTTTTATGAAGGTCAAAGCTCTGACCTATATGAATTCAAGCAATTTTTTTACACTTTTTCCTTGTTTTGTTAAGAAGCATGACATAAAGTTTTTCTAGGTATTATAAACTTATTTACCTTTGATGTGTTTTAAAACCAAAACGACGTTGAGATCTATGGGAGGCTTTCATATTTAGAATACTTCCGTAACTAGGGAGTTCCCAGGTATGGTCTAGACTGGTCTAGACCCAAAAAATTATCGCAGTGACGTGACGGGGAGAACAAGTGCCTTACGGCTTCGTTAAGGGTAATTTTACACCCTTGATTCATTTTTAAAGTCAATTTCCTTCATACAAATCAGTACTATGTGTGTGGTAACGTTAACTACAAACTTATCACACATTTCACGACCTCTGAACCCGAATATTATTTCTGTACAGATGCTCTCCCTTGATCTAATTTTCTAATCAGTTTCGCAATAAATAGACGAATAGAATATATTTAAATAGACGGATATCAGCATAACTTACTGTTTTTGTGAAAATCACGGGGACAATAGTCAGGACTACTAATTGTTAATGCTTTAATAATTGTTATAATCAGTTCATGTAATAAACCTACAGGGCTAATCATAGGAGTTCCCCACATTGGAGATAATACTAACAGTCATCACTGTATATAGTATCTTCTTTTTGCTTATTTACTATGACATAGGAGAAGGAGAGTGCGGATTATGATGACGCCAGCAATATTAATTACATAACATCACGCCTGTAATCCCCGAACAGTTAGGCAGACCACATTTCACCAGTTACGTTTAATTCTTGCGCAAACTGGCTTGGATGACGGAACACCGTGCGTGTGGTTGGGAAAACTGAATTCCGAATTTCCGAAAATTTTACCTGCGCAAGCCCCGGCCTGCGCGTACTTGCCTGTGCGTGTGGCTGGGCGTTCAGTGCTCACACCGCAGTCGAGGCTAGTCGTCGGCCGATGAGGTACGTTTTGTCGTAGTGGTCGTTCGTCATTTAAAAATGGCAGACCTACGTACGTATGATCGCGACTTTTTAACTGATTTTTAAGTCTGCTTATATCTCTGCCTGCAATTTGGAAAATGAAATCAAAGGATTAAGTAAATAGTTTTTCACTGGGCTACATTGTTTACACGTCGACGATTTCGACAAAAATGAGGCCTACTAAGTAAGTACGCGCTACTTAACTGAGCATGTGTGAGCGTCGTCCGTATTCAGTTTTTTCGGGCGAGAAGCTTGCGCAGGCCGGGACTGTGGTGAAGCATGAGCCTGTAATAGGCCAATAAGTCTCATGTAATAGGGAGCTAGTCTATTGCCACAAATCCAGAATACGTGGCTACTACTGAATAATTCCTAATTATCCAATCTGGGAATCGTACCCAGGACCTCATGCTCAACAATCGCGACTATGACCACAATACCAGAGACACTAGTACTATTTATTACTTGTTTACTTTCCTGTAAGTAGATTCTGACTTGAACAAATATCCCTACTTGTTTATGCTCGAAATCGAAACGCATGTTTAGGGGTAAACTCATGAATAACATTAAAGACAATGATCTGATTAGATTATAAATAAATATAATTATAAACCAATCTTTACGTTAGCATAAAATAGAAGAGGCGCACGCAGGCGAAATATCGTAAAAAGTTGGCAAAAACTAAAATGTACAAATTTCACGCTAACTGGTTTCTATTGTTTAAACAACATTCTTAGTAAAACAGGGTAGTTACCTCCGTAAGCGACCCCCCCCTTTGATTCTTTGTTACCTAGTATCTTAGTCTAAAGTTCAACTTGTTAAGCAGCGGGCGTGTTTTGTTTCATTTATTTTTTAAATTCAACTGTAAATTGTATTAAGTTTTTCGGTGGATTTAAATGTTGTAATGATGGATTCTACTCCTGGAGGTAAGGAACTATTATTATATCTGTTAAAGCATTATTTTTTAGCTGTATTTCTATGGTTTTGCGTATTTCTTGTAAAATCTGCCGCAATTTTTAGTGTGATCAAACTTCTCTTTGTATAAAAGTATCATATCCAGTGGAGTCAAGCCCTCAAATGTACTTTAAATTGATCATTACATATTCTTATTTTATAAACATTTACAATGAGATGCTCGTTTTTGCGCACCTTGAACAAACTTTATGAATTTTAGTACTAAGGTAGAATTTTAATAATTTAACATTTATTTTCTCTTTTTCCAGGATCAAACTCTGAAGAGATTTATATTAGTAGACGTACTCTTATTGAATATTATAGAGAGTCTACTTCAAGAAAGGACTCTGAAAAAATGCAGTATCTTTATAAAAAAGTGGAAAATGCTCTAAAACAGACTCAAATTTCAAGTGATGCTAAAAGTGTGTTGCAAAAACTAATACATCAATATAAATCAAAACTTGAGAAATATCAAAGACATTTTGAAAGATGTCTTAATGCGCATAAAGATTGGTTTGACCAATATGTTTGTTTTAACGTCTCGCAATCTCATAAAAGAAAAGTATCGGTTGGTTGACCCTCTAAGGATTTTGAAGAATTAAAGAAAAGAAAGAGCTGAACGGCAAAGAACTGAAAATTTACGACAGCAGGTGACATCCGCAGAACTGGCGTATGCCACACAAATGAAATATAGGGAGTGTGGAGAGATAGAAAAATCTAAATTAATAAAAATTGTTTCTCAAGACGTTTTTCCAAGAATGGATAAAAACCATGCCACTCTTTGTCCTGATAAAGCCTTATCTATTGTTATTGAAGGGCAGCTTACGAAGCACCAATATAACATATTAAGAAAAAGTGCAATGGAAGTGAATTGTAATTTATATCCAAATTATGAAGCAATAACCAGAGCTAAAACAAAATGTTACCCTTTTGGTATTTGCACTACAGAAACACGAGCAGAAGTACCTCTGCAAAATCTTATGGATCATACGGCTCAAAGGCTATTATTATCATTAAGTGAAGTAATTCAAAGTCTTAATGAAAGCGAACGTCAACATCTTTGCTTGATCTCTAAGTGGGGATGTGATGGTTCTGGAAGTCATTCTCAATATAAACAAAAATTTCAAAATGTCGAATCAACAGATGAATTTATGTTAATTACATCAATAGTGCCAGTACGTCTTGTGAGTATGGATCATGGGGAAAATATTATCTGGCCAAATCCTCGTCCGTCATCGCCGAGATATTGCAGACCTTTGAGGCTTCAGATGGCTCACGAGACAATAGAATTGTCAAAATTGGAAGCTGAAAATGTAAAATACCAAATAAAAGATTTGGTTCCAACTACAACTGCTGAATGTGTGGTAATACATGATTTGAAATTAACTATGGTTGATGGCAAGATGATTAATGCGCTCACCGATACAAGCTCAGCCATGCGGTGTTATCTTTGCGGGCTTACTTCTAAAGACTTCAATAATATTAGAAAGTGCATCAATAAACAAGTAACTGAAGAAAATTTTGAATATGGGCTTTCATCACTTCATGCCTGGATAAGATTTGCCGAGTGTATCTTGCATTTAGGATACAAAAAAAATTAGGAAAATGGCAAGCAAGAGGTGATGACATAAAAATTGTTGCCAGTGAAAAAAAAAGAATTCAAAAAGAGTTTTGGCAAAAACTAGGGCTACACGTAGACAAGCCTCGCCAAGGAGGAGGAACATCGACAGATGGAAATACTGCTCGAATACTTTTCCAGCATGCAGATGAAACTGCACAAATAACCGGAGTAACTTTAAATATTATAAATAGATTTGCCTACGGACTGCGTCAGCTTTTGTTTACAATTACCCATGGTTCAATATGCCCACTACGGTGCACAAGATTTTAGTCCATGGGCCCCTCATTGTAGACAATATAGGCATTGCTATAGGTCTTTTGAGTGAAGATGCTCAAGAAAGTAGGAATAAAGATCTTAGAAAATACAGACAAAACTATTCAAGAAAATTCTCGAGAAAATTAACAATGGAAGACACTTTCAACAGATTAATGGTATCTTCAGACCCATACATTACTGGGTTAAGGAAATTACCGCCAAAAAAGCGTGTAACTTTAAGTGCCAGTGAAACATGTTTAATCCATGATGATTATATTAATAAATAGTTTTTTTATTTATTTTGCATATCATTTACAATCCTATGTTATGAGTATTTTTTACCGTTAACGCTTCTATAACATTCAATTATTATTATTCATTCATATTCATATTATTTCATATTATTTTTATTCATTTAATTATTATTGTAAAACTCGTTCAAAAAACTGCAATTTGGATTTTTGCCAACTTTTTGTGATATTTCGCCTGCGTGAGGCGGTAAGGGTATGCTTACTAGAGAAGACGGGGGTAAAAATTACTAAAATAAGCGGGTCATACCGCCATAGATCAGATCAGCACTACTAAATACAGTAGAATCCCGATTATCCGGATCAATTAAAACCAGGGGTTTTCCAGATAACCGGAAAATCCGCATAATCGATTTCTAAGTAAAATCAAACAATAACTTTTTATTATAGTATTTCACATACACATTTCGAACATAGAATATGAAAAAGGTACTTAGAGCCGGAAACAATAAGTCCGGATAATCGGATATCCGGATAATCGAGGTTCAGATGATGGGGATTCTACTGTAGTTGTCTGCGTGCTGCCAAGCCTTGTTGACACGGCAAATATTGGGGAGTAATCGATTTAAGGATTATTTTCGCGACTGATAAATAGCAGAGTACCCAATCGTGCATACCTAAACAAAAAGTGGGTGGAGGGGTGTGTTCACCGTGTGTCATGCATAAACCTATTCGTACAAGTTTTCCACTACCACTTTTTTCTGTCGCTTCAAACTCCGATTTAATAATATCGAAGCCGAAGTAGGAATATCAGTCGAAAGTTCCGACTTATCGGGTTTCAGTCGGAGTCGAGTCGAGATCCGTAACATCCCTCGTGTAATCTGATGGGACAGAACAGTAGCAAGTCAACAGGCACTGACTAGGTTTTCGACACTCGCCACAGCCTTAACCATGATCAATGTAAATCGAGTCATAAAGTACCACTGCCCTTTCGTTCTCTTTGTTGAGGTTGGGAAATCATCAAATGACTCCTCGAGCTCTGGGCGGTGCGGTAGGGAATACGCATGCAGACTTGTGTCCGAGGCCGCGGTATCTCTTTAGAATAACCCGCAGCCCCAATGCTGCTGACATCTCTTTGACACGGTCTGTCATCGTCATAGGACGGACGGACGGTGAGCTAGCCTATTTCTCACCGTCCACAGGCGCGCGCTTACGGGGGCTTGAAAGCCATCACGTGGCCCTCGACGCCCGGAGCGTCTCCCGCGGAGGTTGGTTGGACGAGAGGTTCTCTCCCTCTCACGTTCCGCTACCTCGTTCGCTAGCGTAAGTACCCATGCCCTTAGTTCAACTTATCACACCCGGCCTCCTATAATTATGATTATGTTAAGTAAGCTAATTCAATTCAAAACACTGAATACAATAGCCGTATGATTAATTATCTTCAATATTCCAACACGTGATGCTCCGGGCCTGACCTGCAATAATTCCTAAGTCACCATAACAATGAATAAATAATGGGATGTAAGAATTTTATCACGAGGCACATTAGATTCTTACTAGGTATTTATTGAGACTATTTATCACTAGGCGTGAATTAAACGTACGAGTGTGCCTTAATTGAATAGGGGATCGGACTGAGTCAAAAAACAATGATTCTAATTAGTCAGTTAGATTATCGAAAAATATTGGATACGTGTTTTTTGTTTTATCAAATTAATCAAAATTGACGAAGATAAGATGTGGTTGTGACGTCATTTGAAGGTAAAAAATGTACTATCATATGACGTTTTCGAACAGTTCACGAGTTTTCGAAGCACTGTATTGACTTAATTTTTTGTTTATGTGAAAAAAGAAAAATACGTCTCCAATATTTTTTGGAAATCTATCTGAAGGACTAATTAGTTTTTTTTTGTCCGATCCCCTCTTGCGCTGTTGCAGATTCATCTCTAGGCGTTAAGTGGAGTGTTGAAATTTCAATACCCTTATTTGAAACGGGTAGAAAAAGAAAGAAAACGACGGCACGGTTGGCGTGGCTCAAGCAGTTGACTGGTGCGCTACGAGGTGCGGGTTCGATCCCCGCACGGGACAAATATTTGTTAAGTCAACAGATAGTTGTTTCGGGTCTGGGTATTTGGGTATGTGAATTTAAATGTCTGTGAACGTACCCACGACACAGAAGAACTTCCTAGTGCAGGGCAACGGTCTTCAAAAAAAAATTTGTTTGGTAATTGCACATATTAAAAAAAAACATAAATCTAAACAGAAAAAAAAAACAGATAATATTGTGTGTTTCGCTGCTCTGTTGTTCAGCAAACTGCCGAGACAGCAGTGTAGTATCCAATTCATCTATACAGGTGAGGGAATATTATAAAGCTTGGCCAAGGCGATATCAGCTCATAGCATTAATATTGTCTGACCTAGTTATATCATAGACTAGCTAGGAGCCACAAAAAAGTATCTTATATCCTCAACTACTTAGGTCATGTTTTAATTGCGTGCATTCAAATTTTCTTTCCGCATTAGCTGCAAGTATTTGGTGATAGGTACCTGTTATGCAATATATAATTTGTAACTGGTTTCTAGGTTAAATAAGGCTCATTCTCATTTGAAAACTTGGTGGTCAAAATGTAGGTAAACGTGATGTTGTATTTATTGAAGTCAGGACACTTAATATCGTGCCCTGGGAGTCCCGTTGTCTGCACGTATTAGGACTGACGGTTGTTAATTCATCATCATCATCATCATTTCAGCCAAAAGACGTCCACTGCTGGACATAGGCCTCCAACAGGTGTCACCACATTGGCCGATCCCGTGGGTCTCGCATCCAGCGGGAAATAGCGGGAATAGTAATATAATATTAGCAGTGTTCATTTCTTTCAGAGCAAAATTGATCTAAATTTGCATCGATAAAGATATTGATAGTGGATAATTCATTAATTGTTTTAAACGTTCATAGTTCATAAATAAACTTATATTGATTCCCGCGCTTGCACACCGTCAAAATATATCCAAAGCTTAGAATAATGGAATATCACGGAAGATATTCGGTAAATGCCAATCTAAATATTAGTACAATGTTTTTAATTACTCTTAGTTTGCGGCATCGTTTTTTAAAATAAATAATCGAGATTAGTGCTACTAGATAATAATATTTTGTAGCTAATATGTTGTTATTGGGTTGCAAAACAAAACCCCCATAATATTTACCACAACGACCGATCCTAATGCCTTTCGACATCCTGGTTCATTCATCCATCACAGTTGTTGATCCACTTTGTGGGGTGGGGGGCTAACACACGCTGCTTGCGTCAATGTTATCCATCCGTACGCACATTTTTATTGTTATTTGTGCAAAAAATAACTGGTTTCACAACATACTGGTCAACGTGTTTTTTGGAACATAAATGAAAACGGTCACTAGTGGCCCGTTTACCTGTGTCGACGTCAACTTAGCGGTCGAGTCGATTACAGAACCAGTTTTTTAATGCTTTCCCTAGTAATCGAATTTTATATTTTATATTGATGTACTTTGCTATGATGTTGCAACATAATTCACGTAATTTTATTATTTTAATGTAAAATATGAGACAATTGACCTTATAATCATGTGGTTTTAGGTAGGATGTGGCCATGTGGGACCAGTTTTTTTTGTGGTGTTTCGAAGTTGTCATTTTAACGGTCAATAGTCGTCCTGACCGAATTTTGTCATGGCAGTGAATCGTAGCGGAGAATATTAAACACCACAATTTATAGTGCACACCTATGTAAATAATAGCAGACGCTCGGAACGATCTTCAGGCTGTGCGTACCAAGGTTTGTTTGTGGATGGGTGACCACCCATTACATACTCGTACCAAGTCTCTCAGTGCCTCGGAATGACGTTGGTCCCCGGTGTCGTTTTTAAATCTATGACAGTCAGTCTTTGGTTGACTAGACCCGCTCGCCACTGGACTCGCGGGTCCAGTTGACCACATCATTATTTTTATTGCTTAACAGGACCCACGGGCAAACTTTCAGAAACATATATTGTTTCAAGCTTGTAATGGATACAGTTGAGCGCAAAATTGTTTAGACAAAATGTGAACGGCTTTACGGATTAAGATGAAACTTGGTATCCTATCCGTCTGGTTGTCGTCCTTTCACGCTGAAGCTATTGAAGCAATTTAAATGAAATTAAGTGCATTATACTATACACTATTTTTGATCCTGGTGTTTCCGTGGGATTAGTAAATAACTCAAATATGAATTAGATCCAATAGTTAACAAAAAAAATCTAATTAAAAAAAAAATATTGGACACGTATTTTTATTTTTTCACGTAAACAAACGATGAAGACGATACAGTGCTTCGAAAACTCGTGTGACGTCATACTCTAAGACATTAGTATGACATTTTTTAGCGGTCAGTGACGCCACCAACCCCCACTCAAATCTTTCACGCGTTTTATTTTCGTCAATTTTGATTGATTTGATAAAACAAAACATACGTATCCACTATTTTTCGATAATCTAACAGACGGACTAATTAGAATCACAATTTTTGAAGTCAATAAACATCCCTATTAATTACGCTCAAACGGCTCAACACATTTTAATAACACTTGATGTCATACTTATTTCCGAGTTTCAGTTCGTGTGCGCCGCATGTAATCTTTTTCACCACAGAAAACACCGTGGGCGCAGCCAGTTAACACACAATACCTCCTTCATGATTCTGGGGTCCTGGTAGTCTGTGAGCCTTTACTATCCTTGTTCCTCATATCCTAATTTACCCTTGTCAATTTCGATATAGTGCTTTATTTCATAATTCTGACTTCCTGGCAGTTTGTGAAATTAAATCACATTAACTGTACTGCTGTAAAAATAAAACTAAAATATTCGGCTTTACTCCGTGACTGTACTTTATAATGAAATTAGGTAGTAGGTCCAGTCGATCATTTCAAAATTTGAATTGTGCGACTGGACCCGCGTGTCCATTTCGAGTGGGTTCGGTTGACTAAAGACTCGTCATTACAGGTAGTCAGAGGCCTGAAATTCTGAAAATCAGTCTCACCAATACGATATGTACTACCCAGTTCTTACTGTGTTGTAGAGGTTAGATAGGCAGTCGCTCCATGTGAAATACAGGTATTCAGCTGCATTCGGTTAGACTGGAAGCTGACCCAAACATAATTGTGAAAAGGCTAGGATGATGATGATGATGGTGGCCTATGTACGCACACACTGGTGCACTCTCTCTTTCGTCACTCTCATAGTCCGATGGGACGGCAAATAGGTCTTTGAATATTTTTTAAAATTTTACTTAGGAGATGATCTAGTAACGAAAACGTGCCGACGGTTCCCGAATAAACTCGAGCGCGTGTGACGTCACAATGTTAAATTCTTCATAGTAGCAAACAGGTGCTGCAGTGTTTTGTTTTCGGATATTTTTAGTCAATGTAAATTGCTTTAACATTATGACGTCACAACCAATCGTGGCGCGTTCGAAGCCATTTCTTTCTCTGGTTCTTTTAACAAAATTAATTGGAGAACTATTCAGTGAAAATGAAATTTAAGAGATTTTCGCATGGACTTTTTACACAATTTGTATTAAAGTTTTAAAATACTAATAAATAGTTATTCGTTTTTTTAGCCCATTTCTTTTCGTCAACTCATTTCACGCTGCATTTAATATATTTTCAAGTCGTATTATACTCAATTAACGCAACCGGCATGTTACTATAATTTCCGAGAACATTAATGGGTCACGTTGAATAATTGGAGTGAAACAACACAATGTGGCAACCACTAATTATGTAATTATTCAAGGATTAAAGGTACCTACTTTGTATTGGCTGTGATTACACCCTGTTAAAGAGCTACCATCGTGGATCCCTTGGTTAATTGTGGGCTTGTAGCGAATTGGTCATGGTTTTGATAATACATGGTTTGGAAGGGGAGCTACGCACAAACAGATACCACATGTTTAGTACATAATTCCAACACCCCATTTCAATTTACTGCAGTTCTCGGCTTCATAGAAACAGTGCCGGTGGCTCGGTTGTGAATTCCGCCTCGAATGTCCTCCTCGAAAACAAAATTTGTCCAATGGGAACATCTGCGTAAAGTTATAGCACTCTAAGTCCAAATTGATGATTCAGTCAGTCAGTCAGGACTTCTCTTTTTTATTTATAAAGATAAATAGATAGATGAACTTTTATTATACTCACCAGTCAAGTTACAATAAAAGGAAACCCTATAGTTAAGAAAGTGCTAGGCACATAGGTAATAGGGATGTTTACTGACTTAAAAAAATATGATTCTAATTAGTCCGTCTGTTAGATTAACGAAAATTATTGGATACGTATTTTTTGTTTTATCAAATCAATAAAAGTTAACGTCACTGGCCGCTAAAGAATGTCATACTAATGTCCCAGAAAATAATAACACACAAGTTTTCAAAGCACTGTATCGTCTTCATTGTTTGTTTACGTGAAGAAAGAAAAAATACGTGTCCAATATTTTTTGGAAATCTATCTGACGGACTAATTAGATTTTTTTTGTTAACTACCCTATATAAGATAAAGCTAGCAAATCTCAGTGGCCTTTCTGCATCTAATGAGTTGGTCGCTGACGTCGGAGCATGGAGTATTAAATGCAACGTCTTCCATTTCGCTACGTTTACTGCATGTTATTATTTCCTCAGCGATAAGGAGTTGGAAAATAAATGCGTGTAGCTGGACTTGCCGCAGTTTCATCGATTGAGGCTGTGTGACCAGGGCGTTATGTATGGCTTTGATTTCAGCAAATCTATCATCTTAATCTATTTTTATTCAGTCAGTTCAGTTCCGTTGGTTCGTTGGTATAGTGGCAGCAGTTCGCTGAGCATGAGATCACGGGTGCCTTTCCCGGGTCGGGGAAATTGGTGTTAGGTTGTTCAATCAGGAATTTCTCAGAAGCAGACGCAGAATATGGATCGCAATAGGTTCACCCTCAAATACACGAGACCTAAAATAACTTTCGAAAGGGTGTAGGTACACCTCTGCCAAACTCGCCGGGGATTACAGATGTTATGTTATATTTATTCAGTCAAACAAAAAAACTATGAATGTTGCCCACATTTCTGAGCAACCAACAAGTAAGTAAGCAAGTGCACCACAAACTGCACCACGCGGTAAAACACGTGTTTTTCTCAGGCATATCATTAGAAATAAGAACATGCTTGAACCAACGTGCTTCTTAATCGACAAATAAGCTACTGTTATTATCTATGACGTCATTGCTGTAATCGATTACTAACTTAGTAACTAGACGTTGAACGAAAGTGTGAAAGGTCAGTCGTCAGAAGTTGGTACTCCGCTCGTTGCACTTTAGACGTGTAAGTCCACTTCTGATAAGTAATTAGACTTTGTGCTTTATACACTGGATTTGTTAGATGAGGACTTACATATATTCAAATGTAAACTCCCCTGCGACTTCGGCCGTGTGTTGTTCGGGTAATTTTTCTACGGGATTGCTGTGTTAATACAGGTTATAATAACCTATCTGTTTTCTAAAGTTCTTTTAAATGAACTTTGGAAAATAGATAGTTCCGCCGTTCAGCCGTTCATTAGTTTTTACATGTTATAGTTACAAATAAACATTCATTCATCCCTACAAGTATACTAATCACACTATCACACAAATATTATAAAGGCAAAAATTTGTGAGTGTGTGAGTGTGTATGTTTGTTACTTCTTCACGTCTAAACGGCTGGAGCGATTTCAATAAAATTTGGTATGGAGTTAGCTGACAACCTGGATTAACACATAGGATATTTATTCCGATTTTATCTTCCTGTGGGATTATTTTTGTGCTGTAGCGGGTGCAGCCGCTGGCAACAGCTAGTTAAATAATATTTTAAAGAGGTAAAATACCTATGTGGTGAAAATTCTTTCAGTAAAGGAAACGACATTATCTTAGAGTTTCTTAGGTATTAGTTTAAATGTTCCCGTGGAAACCCATGAGGACGGTCGGTATTCTTTACTATTTTAAGAGCAGTGGTAATGGTATAAATATAAAAAATCGAAGTGCTTGCTTGCGAAGTGCTTTGAACCATTGACCTCGTTAGATGCTACTTACCTACGCTTTTTTTTTTGGGGCGTGAGAATTCATCTAATAACTATTCCCGCTCTTGGACAGAGCGAAAGGGAGTGTCCGACTTCTACTGACTAAAAACCACACATGTTCTTTCTTAGCCCTTTTTGTCGATGCCGCGGTATCTTTTGCGAACAACCCGCAGCCCCGACGGTACCTACTTACTTACCCTGTCGTTGATAAATATGTAGATTCGTTCTTCAAAAGGCTTATTAAGGGCGTGAAATGTCGCGAATATTTGGTTATTATCAATTGCAAGTTTATAAATTCTTAACTTTTCCCTTTAACTAATGTTTGATAAATGGACCTTTAGTATTGATACATTTTCATTTAGGTACTTTAAGTAGGTACCTAGACACTCCCTAAATGAAGATAGATTAAAAATAACCATCAATTAAATACTTTTCTCATTTATCAATTAGTAACTTTGTTTTTTACTGTTAAATAAGACCTAACTAAGTCTTGAAAAGACTTAAGTTTGATTAGAAATTCTAAACTTAGCGTATCGGTAATTTTATAAACCAATTCATTAATTGGGTTCAATGACACCGTAGCAAAATTCTGTACTTTTTGTGTTTATTTTTTAACTTTTCGGTATCTAATGGTAAGGATCTGATGATACAATCTCAGGAAAATCGAGGGAACCCTCAAATTTTATAGGCACCTGTTACGTTTTCCCTTTTTTTTTGCTAAAGCTGTTCATGCTTTTGCGTATGATAATCATAATTTCACGTGGATGCACTGATGATGGAAGGTACAACTGCTTAACGGTTAAGGGTTGAAAGGAAATTTTTTCAAAACTATACGTACTTATGAACCGATAGTTGTATTCTTTTAGGCTATTATGTTAACCTGATGATGATGGCATCCCGGAGAAATAGAGGGCAACTAACCCTCAAATTTTATAGGCACGTATTACTTACGTGTTTCGTGCTTTTTCTAATGTTTTTCAATTATTCGCATCTAGCATGAATCACTTCATGTTGATGAGTTAATGATGGCAGGTACAACTCCTTAACGGTTAGGAGTTGGAGGATAGCCCTTATATAGAATGTTATAGGGACGTATATAATATGGTTGTATTCTTTCACGTTTATTTAGGTGAGCGAATCTTGAAGGTTAAGAACCCTTAAACTTCAAGATTCCCTTATTATTTAAGAAACCAAACCTGGTTTCTTGGTTGAATGTTAAATGCATAGTAAATATTTGTAAGATACAAACTATAAAATGGAAAAATAAAAAATAAACTTTTTAACAAAAAGAAATCCGACTTCAAAAACACAAATAATTGAAGTCGGTTATTCTGTCTATAACTGAATTCTTTATAAAATAACATAACAACTCATCAACCGAACACAACCATACCGAATCAGAGGTACACAACCATTTTCATGGTGGACCACTGCACTGCCAGCCGGGCTTCTAAGTAACTAAAGTCCACTTCAGAATATAAATAAGGTAATAATAAATATTGTTTACTTCACAAGCCACGCAAGCGATGCGAGGCCACTGCGGTTGGGAAAGATGATTAATTATTAATTAAATTCAAAAACAAAATTATTTAATAATATTTGAAAACGGGTAATTACATAAAGTTTGTAAACAATCTAGTTATATTGCCTTATGAGTTTCAATGTTATGATGCCTCTCTACACTAATATTTTAGAGAGGAAAGATTTGTATTTTTGTGTGTATGTTTGTAATGAATAAACTCAAAAAATTCTGCGACGATTTCAAAAATTCTTTCACCATTAGAAACCTTCATACTGCTACTTTTTATCCCTGTGTTCCTACGGGAATGGGAACTACGCGGGTGAAACCGCGTGATGTCCGCTTGTCGTAAATATAAACATAGCCTGCGAAGGATAAGGCAAAAGTGGACCTAAAAGTGCCCCCACAATACACCTCGTATGTTTGAGTTATGTAGTAGGACGCGAGTCGATTGTCATCACTCGTGCACAAATGACTCCCCTATTGTCTGTTTGTTTTTTAATGGGACAAGCCCCAACAAGCCAAGCCAACAGCGCCGAGACAATGGTGCTCGACGAAGTCCCAGAGAAACGATTTAACTGTCTTGGACCCCGCAACGAAATTAATCGGAAAAAATAGCGGAGGAGTAGGAAAAACATAATTTCCACTTCCCTCCATATCAGCAGGAGACAGAACAGAACAAGGCCAATAGGCACACAGGGACAAGCCCAGTTGCCGAGCACCACGGATATTATTGTCATTAATATTACTAGGTTTATTAGATACCTAATGAAAACTGAGATTGACCCTCAAAGACGACTGTTACGAGGTCACCCTGCAAACTCAGCGCATTCCACGGACTAAAGACCGCTCGTATTACGACACCGTGCTTCGGTCGTCACCGGCTATTGACATCGACTTTCATGTATTTAACTTCAGTGGGAGCGGACACTAATAATATTATGTAAAATCTAACTCTTATGAAGTTTATTTTTATTAATTCATCCGTGTGTCACTGCGGGGGGCCTACTGAAAACCAGCGCTGAGTGTTTTACACCCAGCATATGCTGAGTTGGTTACCCTTTCGTTATGGGCATGCTCAGCGCAGTTGAGCTGTTTAATTAATTGTTAAGCTGTTTGTTGTTATTTGTTTATGTATGTGCTGCTCTTTTGTGTTGCTGCTGTCCACTAACGAATAAATACATATTCTATTCTATTCTATTCTATTCTATTCTAATTGTAACTAAGTTTTGTGAACTTTGAAATATATCCCGTAGCCAAAAAAAATACTATATTTGAAGAGCTTCCCGACGCACGCCCCTACACATGTCTCGATTGACACTTGTTTTTTTGTTTACAAAACTTAGTTTATTTTCACAATCATTGTGTAATTAACACAAGGTACAAAGTAGTGATCGGTAATGATGTTACTAATTAATGTCTCATTATCAATCGACGGATGTGTAGTTAAGATAACACTTATTCGACTATATTTGGGGTCAACAACATTAAGTTTTTTTATTTATGTGTGACCAACTGACTAGAAGGTAAACATTATCAAACAAAACAGTAAAATAACCTAACTAAACTGGCATCAAAAACTACTCCTCTACTCTATGTACTTACTAGTACATGTACTCAAGATTATGGTGGTGTGCGGCATCGCTTAGGCACTGTCAAAGTAAATTACAGACCCTGGGTTTTACGGACTTATGCTATCAACAACCAACTCGAAACGGCAAAGCGTAGTGTTCCACGCGCGCCTCTGTTGGACGTAACGGGGGCGAGTTGTACACCTCACTCCACCCCGGGATGAGGCCAACAGGTTGAGCCGTCACTAGTATGGGACAGCGGAACTCGCATTAGATGCTGGTGCCTTGGCCAGTCTAACAAACCTTTCCTCTCTGACATCCATTGAGGATATCCACATCGAGAAAAAAGACGGTCAACAAATTGATCAAAGAATTAGCATTGCTGGTTACCCAATCGCCCGGAAAATCATTATAAACATTTAATATAAATTCCGATAGTACCCATAGGAAAACTTGAAAAATCGTCTATTTGTTCATAGATCGAGCAAATTCATTTCCAGTTTAATTTCCCAAGAGCTTTTTTGTAAAGTATGCTTTCATTACTGTAAAATGCGCCACATTGTGTTCGTGGTAATTAACGAATTCAAACGAGTTATTCCGGTCTGATCCCCCAAACCGTCTACCGTGAAACCACGTTCAATTCAAAACGATATAAAAATAAATGATTATTTTAATGTTTTATACCGTATTCCTGCAAACACGCACAGAAACTATTGAATATTGTTGTGTGTTTTAGATTTTAACCTAACACATCTGTACACTTACTTATATACCAGATGTTATCTTACTACTAATATAAATGCGAACGTTTGTGAGGATAAATGTTGTAGAATGTTGTTATAGAATCCTCGTTCCTCTTTGATGCAAAAACCATCTAACGGATTTGGATGAAATTCGGTACAGAAACAGATAGTTCAATTTAACGATCTCATAATAATCATCAAAAGACTCCTCTCGCTCTAGGTAGAGCGGTAGGAAGTGTCAGACTTGTACTGACTAAAAACCACCCATGTTCCTTCTTAGCCCTTTGCGTCAAGGCCGCGGTATCTATTTCGAACAACTAGCAGCCCGACGGGCGTTGTCTCTTGTTGTGCTGTTGCTGACATCTCTTTGAGGCGCGCGTGGAACACGAACGCGCCATCGACACGGCCTGTCGTTGTCATAAGACTGACTAACGGCGAGCTAGCCCATTACTCACCGTCCACAGGCCTGCGCCTACAGTGGCCGAATGCCATCACGAGGCCCCGACGCGCGGAGCGTCTCCCGCGGGGGCTGGGATTAGAGGTTCTCTACCTCTCACGTTCCGCCACCTCCTTCGCTAGCATCACTGCTTCGCAGAAGGAGGCGAGTGCGTCCCATTCCCTCTAGCGCCGGACCATGGCTTGCACCAGGGCCGGACGCGAGAAGTCGCCGCCGCCGATCACCGCCATGAAGACGCGGGTAGTTTTATAACCTGGAACTGACATAATTATGACATTTTTTTATCCCAGAAATACGATACAGTAGGGTAATAACCGAACTACACGAGTACGAAGCCGCGGGCATAAGGTACTTGATAATATTTGTTGACTCAAATTGTTGGCATAAAATTGAGCAATTGTTTAATTAAATGTAATACGAGTATGTATTACATTTAATTAAACATTGTTATAATAGTTTATTTTCCTGTTTATTATTTTCAAATCTATGTAATTTCTCGCCCTAATTCCGTTGCTTTCCTAAATTACTGTTTCTGGAGAAAACTCATTTCAAGCAATTTATTCATGTTCAAATAAACATCATTCTCGGGAAGTAAACTAAAGATTACTAAAGTTTGTTTTTACGGCAAAACAATTTTGTGTTGAGATTAAATGACTTCGTTTAAAACAATATTTAGAATTTAAATAAGCATAAAAGCATCTAACAGACTGTTAGAACAATATTTCTCACGCCATATAAAGTTAACTAATTTACTCTTGGAGGTTAGGGACAGAGAGACAGCATCCAGATAATATCTTATCATCACCGTATCAAGATAGTTAACAATTATATATTTACATATTATTATCTATACTTACAAAACCGTATCTCAGTCATTAACATGTCCACTCATATATCGCCATATATCACAATCACACTCAACAACAGACACACCCTCTCTCACTCACTCACTCATTTACCTAGCATAATACACAAAGAGAGGATCACACCACACACCATACCAATATTAAAAGAAAGCTTTAGTTATGAGTATGTAATATTTAAAGATATTGTAAAATGCAAGCATTTAAGAATCATATTATTTATATTTTGTAACTCGAGGGGGTTGCCTCTGTAAGCCGAAATACAGGTTCTTCCTAGTTCGGCTATGGAGGCTAAAACTTTTGTGTACAACCATAGCTATTATAGCATTTTATTTGGTATTTATAAAGAGGAGGAGGAGCTCGTGGCTTAACAAGGACTGCCACTCGGGTCGATCTTTAGGTTAAGCTGCGCTTGCCTAGGTCGATCTGTGGATGGGTGACCGCCCATTACATACCGAGTTTCTTCCGTGCCTCGGAAAGCACGTTAAGCTGTTGGTCCCGGGTGCCATATATAGATCTTTGGCAGTCGTTACGGGTAGTCAGTGACCTGAAAGTCTGACATCCAGTCTTACCAAAGGGTATCGTATTATCTAGTATTAACTGAGTTGTGGAGGTCAGATAGGCAGGAGACTTTAGTGAATAATATAGATAGATACATTTATTGATGGTCGGGCAACTTTGGTCCATAGACCTGCAGACACATAGATATCATAGAACCCTAATACTATATACTCGTAAATAACACTTAACTTTACTTAAATTCGCGCTTACTTCACGTTTGTTGTTGACGTAAAATATCCCACGGGAACGTACTACCGGGGTTAAAGATAAACATCAATATTTTAAACTACAAAAATGAAGATTTTCCATACGTCTGTATGGAAAATCTTCATGTTTGTCAGTTTCATCCCCTATTAATCACCCTTAGGGGTTGAATTTCGAAAAATCCTTCCTTATTCGTCTACATTTCAAAGGAAACCTTTGAACATAATTTCAGATTTGTAGGTCGAAGGGTTTTGCACTGGACGTTGAGTCAGTCAGCCAGTTAGGACCTTCATTTTTATTTATATAGTAATACCTAGACTCCTTCTTAGTAATACTGTATGTTTTTGTTAGTTTCTAAACTATTAATTTCACACCTACTCTTATCAATGCAGCTGGTAGGAAACGCGGCTGCAGGGATTTACTGTATTTATCCTTAGAAGAAGTCTGTGTTTCCCTATTGATAGTGGTTCTTACCCAATACCCTTACAGTAAATTTTTGCGAATATAAAGAGGTACAGAGCTAATAATTATTTACTTACACTCCTGATTTCAGCGTGAAAGCTTATAGTGATTCTACCGTCGTGTTTTGGCAAAAAGTGTTTTTCTTTTAGCAGAATGAGGGTAATTCTGTTCCTAACGTTTGTTGTCAAGTTAACGGTAGCAAAAGGTAAGTTTCTGAGTACCTAATTAATTTTGTTGATGGTTCTCTTTGAGAGTTTTCTCGTGAGAAAATAATAATTTGTTGGAGTGTTTCATTTTGAGAAGACTTTTTGTAGTCTGTCTTAGAAAAACTATGCAGGCCGGTGTAGAATTTCGATCACGATGCACATTTAAATCTGAAATTTAATTTTTTTTAAAGACTTTGTGAGGTTATTGGGTTCTTAGGGTTCCGTAGCCGATTGGCAAAAAACGGAACCCTTATAGATTCGAGTTTGTCTGTCCGTCCTTTTGTCACGGCCACATTATTCGGAAACTATTACAACTACACAGTTGAAACTGTTGAGTTTCTAAGAAATTACTTAGCAGCAAATATTAATCTGTTTATATTTCTGAGACAAAGAACCTATTCATGCGTACGCGCCTGGCCTCCGTTCAGTATTTCTTTCGTCCCGTTCGTGTGCTAGGAACTAGTCACATTACTTCTCAATACAATATAAAGGTTAAATTAAAAGTTCATATTGAAAGTTAACCTAAAGAGTGAAGTTTGATTATCCCCACACCTAATAAATTAATAGGTTATGTGCCCAGGTGTGCGCGAGTGAAATATTCACTGTGTTGAACAATAGTTTTGAAAATCTGCCGTTGAACAATAAATAAAAAAAAATAAAAAAAATGGACTATTCCAAGGTTAAAAGAAATATCAAGCCATTCGACGGTGAGAAGTACAGTGTATGGAAGTTTCGTATTCGTGCGTTGCTAAGTGAAATAAATGTGATAAACATTATCGACGAAGACCCAGTACCTGGCAACGAAAATTGGGAGAAAAACAATAAAATTGCCAAAAGTGTGATCATAGAATATCTTTCCGATTCTTATCTTGGTTTCGCTAAAGAAGATGTTTCGGCAAAATATATTTTGAAAAATTTAGATACGTTGTACGAACGTAAGAGTATCGCGACGCAGTTGGCACTAAGAAAAAAGTTGTTGTCGTTGAAATTAAAAAGTGAAGTGTCGCTCATACAACATTTTACAACGTTCAATGATCTCATCACTGAACTACTTGCTGCTGGTGCGAAGTTAGAAGAAACCGATAAAGTGGCTCATTTACTACTAAGTTTACCCTCATCTTATGACGGAGTCATTACAGCGATCGAGACGTTATCGGAAGATAATATAACGTTAGCTTTCGTTAAAACACGGCTATTGGACCATGAAGTGAAGTTGAAAAATGAGTCAGGCGAAATGAGCGAAAAAGTGTTGCAAATAGAAATGCAAAACAATGACAAGTCGAAGAAAAGAAAATTTGAAAACAAACAGTCAAATAAATATATAAAACGCAGGAAAGAGAACGCTAAGTTCGTAAAATGTCATCACTGTGGGCGTAAAGGACATAAACGGAATGATTGTTACCATTTAAAACAAAGGAATCAGCAAAAGGGCAATAATAACAATGACCGACTAAGAACACTACAGTCAGTCAAGATAAGCCAAAATAAACAGTCAGCATCGAATGAGTTCTCAGGATTTGCTTTCATGACCGGCGAACATGAAACGCAAGACGATGATAACAAAGTTACTTTTATTCTGGATTCCGGCGCCTCGAATCACATCATCAATAGAGAAGACTTGTTTACTAACTTTGTTGTTTTAGATACACCACTTAAAATGTCAGTTGCTAAAAATGGCGAATTTATTTCAGCTACAAAAAGAGGTACCCTGCAGGTTACTAGCAACATGGGTGTCCAGGGATGTTTGGATGGTGTTCTGTACTGCCCTGAGGTACCGTACAATTTGCTGTCGGTATCTAAAATGCAGCGAGCTGGCTACACTGTCATATTCAGTACTGACGTTGCAAGGATATGCAAAAATGGTAAAACAGTAATGAAAGGTATGTCTTTTAATAATCTAATTGCTGTAGATTTTGTAGTGTCTGTAAACGTGTGTCGTCTTGTTTCCCAAGCATACATTAGTGACAAAAATAATTATAAATTATGGCATCAGCGCCTCGGTCACTTGAGTAAAAACAAATTTATAGAAATAAAACGGCACGAGTTGTTTAAAGACGTAAGTGAATTAAGCACTGTAGTACCGGATGACGAATTGTGTGAAGCTTGCATTTATGGAAAGCAAAGCCGACTTCCGTTTAATCACACCAAGGACAAAAGTCACATAAATCGACCTCTATTTGCTGTCAGTTCTGATGTCTGTGGTCCTATCACTCCAACGACCGTTGAAAATAAAAACTATTTCGTAATGTTTGTTGACCAGTATACTCATTATTGCGTTACGTATCTGATAACATACAAATCAGACGTATTTGCAGCGTTTAAAGACTTTGTTGCAAAAAGTGAAGCTAAATTTAATTTAAAGGTAGCTAACTTGTTTTGCGATAACGGTGGTGAGTATTTATCCGCCGAAATGAAGAACTACTGTGCTGAAAAGGGTATTTCATACCATTTAACAGTTCCTAGAACTCCACAGCAAAATGGTGTCTCTGAAAGGATGGTGAGAACCATTACTGAGAAAGCTCGTTCAATCTTAAGTGGTGCACGATTAGATAAAGTTTTTTGGGGTCAAGCAGTTTTGACTGCTGTTTACTTAATAAATTTAACACCGACTAAAGCTCTCAAACTTTTAAAAACACCATATGAGATGTGGCACGATAAGAAACCTGAAGTAAAATTTTTAAAGATTTTTGGATCAACTGTTTATGTGCATAACAAAACGACCAAAGCTAAATTTGATGATAAATCATGGAAAGGTATTCTGGTGGGCTATGTACCAAATGGTTATAAAGTTTGGAAGCCAGATTGCGAAAAGTTTGTAGTGGTCAGAGATGTTATCGTGGACGAAACTGCCTTTTTGAGGTCCAGGCCTTCTTGGAAGCCTGAAGGGAATATTGGAAGTTCTCATGACAAAACTGATAAGGACATTGTGTCTTCTAAATCAGTGTCAAAAAAAAAAAAAAGTCTCGTGACCATGGAATAAAACTAGATAGTATAAAATCTAGTGGGTCAGACCATGTTGAAAAGAAACTAGATAGTTTAAAATCTAGTGGGTTAGACCATGTTGAAATGAAACTAGATAGTTTAAAATCTAGTGGGTCAGACCATGTGGAAAAGAAACTAGATAGTTTAAAATCTAGTGGGCAAGATGAAAATCCTGCTAAAATTCGCAAATCGAACCATGATACGCTAAGCAAGGTACGTTTAGATAATTCAATGAGTAGTTCTATTGAAAGTACAAACAAAAATACTGGATTAAGGAGGAGTGACAGGATTAAAGAAAAAACCCCTGTGTCTTATAATGAAATTGATCACAAAGACTATTTGATGTGCGCTCAGTCTGTTTTATACAGTTTACCAAAATCATTTGCAGAAATTAAATATAGAAATGATAGATATAAATGGGAAAGCGCAATTAGGGAGGAAATTAATTCATTACATAAAAACGAAACGTGGACTTTAGTACCACGACCGCCAAACAAAAACATCGTAGATTGTAAATGGATTTTTACTGTCAAAAATATGATGAATTTGGATATCCTCAACGATATAAGGCCCGTTTAGTTGCGCGAGGTTTTAGTCAAGAGTATCTGACAGACTACAACGAAACATTTGCACCTGTTGCGAGAATAGCCAGTTTTAGATTCATTATTAGCTTTGCAAATCAGTTTAATTTATTAATTCATCATTTGGACGTTAAAACTGCCTTCCTTAATGGCAAATTAAAAGAGGAAATCTATTTAAGGGTTCCTGAAGGTATATCATGTAAAGAAGGTTATGTTTGTAAATTAAAAAAGGCGTTATATGGGCTTAAACAAGCGGCTAGATGTTGGTTCGAAGTATTCGAACACGCTTTAAAAGAAAAAGGATTTCAGAATTCATCAGTTGACAGATGTATATACATACTAGATGGAGGGAATATATGTAAAAATATATACGTAGTGCTTTACGTTGATGATTTAGTAGTAGTATGTGATGACTTTAATACGATGACTAATTTCAAAACATATTTAATGAGCAAATTCGAAATGACCGATTTAAATGAAATAAAACTGTTTCTAGGCATAAAAATCACTAGAGAAAGTGATCAAATGCTGTTGGATCAAAGTGCATACATCAAAACAGTCTTAACTAAGTTTAATATGCACGAGTGTAAACCTGTGTCGACCCCCTTAGAAAATAAGTTAAATTATGACGCATTGAACTCTGAGGAGAAATATGACGCACCCTGTCGAAACGTCATAGGATGCCTTATGTATATTATGCTTTGTACTAGGCCCGATTTAAGCGTCAGTGTAAACATCCTGAGTAGGTACACACACAAAAATAATAAAGAGTTATGGCAATGTCTTAAACGGGTACTAAGGTACTTAAAAGGCACAACTAATCTAAAATTGGTTTACAAGAGGTGTAAATACAATGATATTTTGTGTGGGTACGTAGACTCAGATTGGGGTGGCAATGATACACATGATAGAAAGAGTACAACTGGGTACTTGTTTAAACTTTTTAATCAGTGCACAATTTCCTGGAATACACGAAAACAATCGTCAGTCGCGGCTTCTTCAACTGAAGCCGAGTATATGGCATTGTTTGAGGCAGTTAGAGAAGCATTGTGGCTTAAGTCTCTAGCGGCCAGTATAAATATACTAATCACTGTACCAATTGTCATTTATGAAGACAATAATGGCTGTATAAGTATAGCCAATAACCCAACATGTCATAAACGGTCAAAACATATTGACATAAAATATCACTTTTCTCGGGAACAAGTTGAGAAAAATGTAATAACATTAAATTATATTCCCACAGGTGAACAGTTGGCCGATGCATTGACAAAAGCTCTACCTGCAATCACTTTCCAAAAGCTAAGATCTCAAATGGGAGTACAGCGATAGTGTAAATAAGTGTATAGTGTACATACATTATAATTATATAATATGATATAGTGTGTACATAACTTAATGAGTACAACTGAAGTACATATTTTTGTTGACTTTAGAACTTAAGTCAGTTATATTTAACTTAAGTATTGATTTTGATTTGAATTGGTCTGGTTGAAGGTTTTACTGGGTTTTCCTCAACCCTCGAACGAATGTTGGACCAAATTGTAATTCCCCAGCAAGTATTTGGAAGTTAATGTGATTTAGTTAGGTAGTCGATTTATATCGATTTTTGTTTGTATAACTACCGATTAATTTTTGAGGGGGCGTGTTGAGTTTCTGAGAAATTACTTAGCAGCAAATATTAATCTGTTTATATTTCTGAGACAAAGAACCTATTCATGCGTACGCGCCTGGCCTCCGTTCAGTATTTCTTTCGTCCCGTTCGTGTGCTAGGAACTAGTCACATTACTTCTCAATACAATATAAAGGTTAAATTAAAAGTTCATATTGAAAGTTAACCTAAAGAGTGAAGTTTGATTATCCCCACACCTAATAAATTAATAGAAACATGGTACGTAGATCTATTCTGTGAATCGCTTTACGATTTTCATACAAAAAATAAATAAAGATTAAGGGGCGTCTCCCCATATATGGAACTGAAACTGAAAAATACTTTTTTCATTAAACCTATACGTGTTGCTAACGTATAGATTTGATCTAACTATACGTGTACTAATTATATTTTTTCTCAAAGTCAATAGTTTGAAAGATATACACTTCCAAAGTGGTAAAATGTGTGTGTCTCGGGGCCTCTAACTTTTAAAATAAGATAGTGAAAAACCTAAAAAAAAAATATGCTGTATATCGCAATAGAAACTTTCAACCAAAATTGGTTTAAACACTAAATAGTAAATAGTTTTTTAGATATTATCATTCATACAAACACTATGAACCTATCATAAAATATGTTTTTCTGTTGTTGCCTTTCCTACTACGATGGTACGGAACCCTTCATGTGCAAGTCCGACTTGCACTTGGCCAGTTTTTTCATTAGAAATTTTTCAGTAGCAGCCACGGAGTCTAGATTTGTGCCCAGTTGATGGCATTAGGCTCGCCCCTTATTAAAAATGGGACTTAAATATTTAAACTGAAATGTGAGGTAAAATCTCCTTCGGGAATTAAAGGCTGATTATGTTGAAGGCTAATATAATATAAAGGATGTTATGTTTTGATGGACCAAGAATGACGAAGAAAGATTAGTTTCTACCTCTCGTAATATGTTTTATATAATGGTTCGCGGTCTGTATGCTAAAGCTAAAGGAGTGGGTTCTGCATTATTTACTACCGGGGAAAACGAAGTGAATAGGGACGCGAGGGTGAATCGGGACCAAACTTTCAAAGAGGTTTTCACGTTAATAAAATGTTATTTGTTGCCTACAAGTCTTCAATTTTTCGTAAAATGGTAGAAGGGAATAAGTTTTTATATATATTCTGAAAAACTGTAATCACCTCATCAATCCTGTCTACGCTAAGAAGGTCCCGTCTTGAAGATTTTTGAGAGTCGTTAAATAGGTAGTCAGTGCTCCGAAACTCTGACAATCAGTCTTACTAGCGCGTATCGCATCACCCAGTGCTAACTTGGTAGTGTAGGTCAGATAGTCAGTCGCTCCATATAAAGGCTAGGCAAGGCTAGAATCCGACCCCAATATAGTTGGGACAAGACCAGGCAGATAATGATGATTCCTTTCTAACTGACGTAATATTTTTTTTCTAGACGGAGACTGTGGAGTTATCCCAATCACCGAATGGGGAACTTCTCCACTCCTGCGACAGGATCCTCTTCCGAATCCTGTGAAAATTGCCGTGATACAGCATACCGTGGTTCCTGAGTGCAACAGTAATGAGGAGTGCCAGAAAGCGGTCAATGGCATCAGGAAATACCATATGCAAGATCGGGGATTCACTGATATTGCACAATCGTAAGCATGATTAGTTTTTGGTATCATTGTTGGAGTGAGCTAGAGGTTGTCCCTTCTTCGTAATACCTTTGTTCCACTTTTTGTGTTGGTTCTCTGTAAGGACTAGTTTTTTTTTCTAAATTAATATCTCGCGTACCTACTGTCCTGTCCTGAGAATCTTAAGTCGCAATGGGCAGGGCACATTGCTCGCAGAACGGATGGCCGATGGGGCCGAAAAGTTCTGTAGTGGCGACCACGAACTGGAAGACGTTGCGTTGGAAGGCCTCCCACTAGGTGGACCGATGACCTGGTGAAGGTTGCGGGGACCCGCTGGATGCGAGACGCACGGGACTGGTCAATGTGACGACACCTGGGGGAGGCATATGTCCAGCAGTGGACGTCGTTTGCCTGAAATGAAGGATGTACCTACTGTCCTCTGAACTGACAACTTAAATCAATGATTGACTGCGTTTTTACCCGACTGCGGCGAAGCCCAAAAGGAGCGTTATTGGTGTAGTAGTCGCAAGCGTGGCTGCTTGTCTTGCTTGTACTGGTTTCGAATCCCAAGTCTGACATTGTCACTGTGTTTTTTCATCAGGAACTTCTCAGTAGGAGAAGTCTTGATTTGTGCCCGGTTTTTGACCTCGATTACTTGGGACTTAAGCATAATTAGACAGGATAACAGGTGGGGTAGACGGGTGCTTGAGTGGAGGCCTAGAGTAGGGCATAGAAATGTGGGCAGGCAACCGATGCGTTGAACCGACGACCTTGTTGGAGTGGCCGGAAAGGGCTGGATGCGAAAGGTGGATGGGAAGAATGGAATATATTAGAAAATATATTACTATACTCAGTATTGGGTGGTGAAAGGTTGAAAAGGAAGAGAAGAGGAGAAGCATAATTGGCCAAATGTGGTTTTACTAATAGGTATGGCTCTGCCTTACCTCTGTAGTGTGTTAAATTAGTGGTTGACTTTCCGTTTTTCGTTTCCGTCGTCCGAGTTTCGATAATACCGCACTCACACATTTTTTTTGCTATGGTAGCTACTTTTATTACGGTTACTTTTGTTTTTTCTTTATCAATATTTTCAAACTTTTCAAAGCCTGACGGATTTATGACCGAAACTCGTATAAATCAGAAAGCTTCCATTACCGAGAGCTATTCTCAGAAACTTCCATTAGGAATATTCATCGCGATGACGTTATTAATCTCAAGAATCAGTCTTCAGAAAAAACCGGAGTCGGACGCGCGCATGAAGGGTTCCGTGCCATCGTAGAAGGAGAGCCCCTTTTAATTGTTAAAATATTCTTAATATTTTTCGTTATAGAGTCAACACACATACACACATTATGTGAAAATGTTAACTGTCTACCATTACGGATCATGAGATACAGCCAGTTCGCAGATAGACGTAGGTACAGACGGACGGGCAGCGTAGGTTTAGTAAGAGGATCACGTTGGTTACCCTTCCTACCCGGGTACGGAACCCTAAGAACTAAGACGTCAGAACACATTACAGGGGCCAAAAACCTTTGGAAGTGGAAGTAGTTTGGCGAACTGATTTGTAGTCTGCAAAGATAACAAATTGGTCAAATTAGTTTCCAGTCTTGTGTCAATTACGTGATTTCCCCGAAGGCTTAGTGTTCCTTTGAGTTTAACGAATGTTTTTGATGAATCCCCAGGTTTCTAATCGGTGGTAATGGGAGGGTGTACGAAGGAGCTGGCTGGCATACCGTGGGGGCTCACACTTTCGGATATAATAGGAGAGCTCTTGGGATTTCTTTTATTGGTGATTTTAGAAGTAAGTAGTTGTATTTCGAACGTAAGTTTGACATCTATTCTAGTTATTCTAGATGTAAAGTTTGCCAGTTTGGATGTTAAGATTAAAACAAAATATTTCACTTATGGAAAACTGATGATGACGACGATGCATCCATCTAGGCGATTTTGGCTACAGCGACTGATGACTTTCTAGTGTGTCTGTCCAGAACTTTGGTGTGCAGTAATTGCTCTTTTATGTTCTCTAAAGTGACTGGCATATCCCACTTTGGCCGAAAAATTCCAAGCACAAAGCGGACATGTCAGAACAGCATTGAAAAACTACACTGTTTTTTAAGGAGCAGTCACGGAGTATTATGTTGACAGCTATAGGTTTGTCCCCTATTACTCTATTACTTAAACAAAACTGGCGAAATGCTACTACTATTCTGTTATACTGATATAATAATACTCTTCCTAACCTTTTGAGAATGCTAGGCGTGTCTCATTCATGCACAACGATTTTAATATTTTTTTTTCAACAGCAAAGATACCATCCCCGCCAGCTCTAGAAGCCTTCAAGAGCCTTCTTGCCTGTGGAGTCACGAACAAGTATCTCGCTGAAGACTACTATCTGGTGGGTCATAGCCAGTTATCGATGACTGACAGTCCCGGAGAGATGCTGCAGCAGCAAGTGAAGCAGTGGCCTCATTGGCTGGATAATGCTAAGGATGTGCTGCACTAAGGCTGATAGAGGATAATGATCTTGTTTTGTTCAGTTATTATTGTGCTAACGATCTATATTTGTTTCAAAATTATTATTTTTTTCTCTCTTTTGGCTTATGGTGCGATTACATCTGTCGCCCCCGCCCGTTTGGGTGGGGTTTGAATGACTTTACTCAAATGCAGATGCTTATATGTTACGTCACATTGCAATGGAATATGAGTCAACGACTACAGCGTAGGTTGCGTCCGCGAGTGAAAGGAAATATCGGGTTTCCGAATTTGGGTAATTCAAGATCAAGGCCGATGAGAATGCCCGAAGAAGTTCGACCGCCGTACTCAAACCCGTTTTTTTTTCTCGACAGCAATGAAAGGGTTACGTTTTACATATTTTTATTTGGTTTTTATCCCGATTTCTATAGGCAGTCGAATAAGATTAATCGCGTTATGAAGGTAGGCAAGAAACGTTTTTCACAGTTTGTATTGGAGTCGAGAAGATGGAGAGCGAAAAATAACGGTGAGATGCCGAAATAGATTCATGCGGTTTTGAACCTAAGGGTCATGTCGACAAAGCTTAGCATAGCTAGACTGTAATGTATTATTAAACCAAAGAAAAGTATTATAGCTCTTGTAGGTATGTGTATTAAATGTAAGTAGAATAATTTGTTGTTATATCTACAAGAAATGTTACATAGATAAATAATTTTTTTTTTAATTATTAGTTTTTATTATAACATCCCAGAATAAATGTTATTTCTTTTAATTTTCTTCTACGATCCAGCAGCCCGTTTCATGGGCAACTTAGAAATATCTAAACAGACATGTTACGATGTTACTTTAATATTAATAAACAACTTTGAAACATTTATTTGCTTTGTAAATTGTAGAAAGACACAAATCTTAATTTCCTGAAAGTAAATGTTTGCTTTACTAATAAAGCCCCGTATCTTTAGGCCCGAGCGTATAAAACCATCAACATTTATATGTATATGGTAGACTTAGATAGTTTCAGAACAATAGAGTAAGAAATTAGCTTTTCTCAATTTGTTGTCGAGTGTGATTTTTTTTTTTTAACTTTGCCCCACACTAGGAATGCTCCTGTATCGTGGGTGCGTTTACAAACATTTAAACTCACATACACAAACACACAATATTTGTTCCGTGCGGGGATGGAACCCGCGACACGCAGCGTGGCAGTCCAATCTCTCAGCCACTGCGCCAACCGTGCCGTCGTGTCGTTTTGGACATAAATGTATGGAATAGGTACTATACAGGAGGATGTGGTGACGAAATAAAACGACGGTGCGTGGAACGGCTGGTAAAGATTTGGGGGGACAGGAGGTCCCCCCAAATTGGGGGTTACTAAGAAGACGAAGGTCTGCAGATTGATGAAATGCCCTGTCTTTCCGATATTTCTCTATAAAGCCGAAACTTGGTCTCTGCGAGTGCAGGATCGCCGTAAAGTCGACGCTTTGGAGATGTGGTGCTGGAAACGCCTCTTAAAGATCTCGTGGATAGCGTTTCGCACCAATGTTTCTATCCTCAAAGAACTTAACATTAAGGACCGGCTTTCATAAACCGTGCAGCTACGATTTTTTTAAGATTTTTGGTCACATTACTCGAAATGAATAATCGATGGGGAGACTGGTAGTTCAGGGCCAAGTGGAGGGCAAAAGATCACGCGCCCGATCACTGACTCGCTGGATTGATCAAAAAAGCTACTGAGTCTACCATGGTTCAGTATACTTGCAACGTCTCGCGTCTCCAACCGACAGAAATGGAAGCATATCGCAGAAAAGCGCAGTCCTCGGGGAAGTCAACGACCCACCAAACATCGACATGTTTATCAGGAATGTCTGAATAGAGGCTTGCCCTTACATGGGACCTTAATGTAACTGCTGAAATGTGGGTGTACTATTAGGGACTCTGCCTAACCCTTCAAGAATTAGATGTCATAATATGCTTTTATTAGAAAAATTACAACATTGTTTTCAAACGGCTTCACTTTAAAAAATTAAAATCTCATGTCACATTTATGTAAAAACAAAACTATGTTAATGTGTTATAGGGCAGGAGTCTTAAGTGTTTATTACGTTTGTACAACATAGTAACACATACATAATAATACACACCCGTAATAATAATACACAACACATACGTATTTAATAATTAAAGTAGTTATTTCTATATACGTCACTGTTATGTTTCGTAGGTTTGCATCTTACTATGTTATTAGACGTAATTAAGTAATGCGTAGTGAACAATAATATTATGTTTCGCGGTTGTACACAAGATTAATGAAGCTATGAAAAACCAGTTTATGCTAATCTCTCACTGTACGGGAAATATATACTTAGCCAGGCCACGTTATATTGAAAATGAATACATAGATGTCTCGCCGTGTGTACTAAAAATGAGATCAATGAAAAATATTTATTTATATGAACTTCTGATTTTATTTGTTTTTGAAAGATTCGTAATAACAGTGAAATCAAGGTTAATAATTTCTAGCCAAGGATGAGTCGTGAATTGGGTGACCATTAATTACGTACTGAGACCCACTCTTGACTCAAACAGTACGTTAAGGCGGTAACAGCACCAAAACTAGCGCCAATCTTATTTATTTTACTCTAAAATCACATCAAATTTGAAAAAATCCAAAACACTTCATGCTAGTAAATAACCTGTAGGTAGTATTTTTATAATCACTTTTCATGATTCTAGACTTGATAAATTAAGAGAAGTACTTATTACCGTATTACTTGTATCTTTAATCAGTAATTTATCAAGTCTAGAATCATGAAAAGTGATTTTAAAAATACTACAAGTTATTTACTAGCAACATAGTGTTGTGTGATTTTGGAGTAAATAAGATTTTGGTAGCGTTAAGCAGTCGGTTTGGGCTTTCATCAGTAGATCTTTGACAGTTGTTACGGGTATTCAGAAGAGAGAAAGTCTGACAGCCAGTCTTCATCATCTGTCTAGCCTTATAACAACTATACAGGGTGTAAATTAACCCTTCACACATCCGTGAACCAAGCGTTCTGTACATCAAACTAAGTAACCCTACGCAAAAATTTTTGCTGGGAAACAACTTTTTTTTTGGGGTCTAAAATCACACTTTACGGTAAAACTCAATGTTGCACTCTTGAATCATTGTGCTAGTGGATGCTTTGAATAGTAAAGAGGCCATGGAAGTAATTTACGTAAAGTTATAACTTGAAAAACTGGTATTTACAAAAACAGCTTGAAAATTTTTGAACTTTGATCCCCAATATCTCCGTAACTTGGGGGTTCCCAGGTATGGTCTAGAACAAGCACTTATTCTCCCCACCACTGTGAAAAAATATCACAGTGGTGGGGAGAATAAGTGCTCTTCGTTTGCGTTAAGGGTACTTTGACACCCTTTATTGGTGTCGGATTCCAGTCTCACCGGGCGCAGTTAAATACCAGTTTTTTATAAGGAGCGATTAGCTGTCTGGCTTCCACAATCAAGTCAACCCACTTCCTATCCGGTAATACGATACCCCTTGGTAAGACTGGTTGTCAGACTTTCAGGCCCCTGAGTGTCTGTTACCATGGGTAATACGATACCCTTTCGTAAGACTGGATATCGGACTTTTAGATCGTTGACTATCTGTAACAACTCAACGATCTACAAGACGGGACCAACGGGTTAACGGGTTATTTTCCGAGGTTTTCGTTGTCATGAAATGTATAAAAAAATACGTATTTTATTCCAAAAACTTTGATTCAAAGATAAGACATAGAAATATGAACAATATACAGTTGTCAATTACGTTTGATAAAGATATTTTCGTTTCTTTGTTGAAGTTAACAAGGTTCAAATTCCACCTTTGAAACTGAAACCTTGGCCTTTCATTGACGATAACTAGTTCACAATATCGTCTTTGAACCTTTCTGCTGATGACATGTAGAGGGTGATAAACTCGTCTGTAGAGTAATTTAATAGTGTTCTGTATTTAAATGTATTAAACCTAGGAAACCGACATGTCCGAGAACATAAATGTCGAAGACTTGTGACATCTTATGGTGTCTACTAGCCGCACTGCCCCGCGTACTTCATTATAACCTAATCCCTCTCATCGAGAGGAGACTTGTCTCTTCTTTTAAAGAGGAACATTTCTTTCGTACATCATATTTGCATAACTTAAACCATTTTCGCAGAACACGCAACGGAAGCTCTCAACAAGGAATATCGTTTCCCGTTTATGCAACATTTTTCATTTATGCTCCACTCCTTTTGGTTGTAGCGTGATATTATATAGCCTAAAGCTTTCCTCGATAAATGGACTATCCAACACAAAAATAATTTTTCAATTCCAACCAGTAGATCCTGAGAACTTAGCGTTCAAACAAACAAACAAACTCTTCAGCTTTATAATATTAGTATACAGTGTGATTCTTTATAATGTGCACATATCGAAATGAGGGAATCTATGCTTAATTTTATCGATGGAAAAAATATTTAAAAAAATCTAAATATTTTTAAATATTTTTTATGGAATTTTCAAAAATGTTGTCCGCTGTTGTGACCCCAATGTAAACAAAACGGTGTAACTTTTAAACTAAATTATCTATCGCGATGAAACAATTTTATGTAAAAAGTTATGAAAAAAAAAAGTTTTTTTGATCAAAAAACGTGTTTATTTTCAATTGAGGGTACTTTTTTTCCACAATTTTCATTTTACGAGGACGCCTAATTGCTTCCAATCATTATGGAGTTTGTTTCATCGCGATAGATAATTTAGTTTAAAAGTTACACCGTTTTGTTTACACTGGGGTCACAGTAGCAGACAAATTTAAAAAAAATTCCATATAAAATATTAAAAAATATTTAGATTTTTTTTAATAATTTTTCCGTCGATAAAATTAAGCATAGATTCCCCCATTTCGATATGTGCACATTATAAAGAATCACACTGTAGATTGGGCGGGTAGACATGTGCGCGCAGACGTGCATGTAGCCAATTAAAATAATTTGTAATTTTGTAATTTATTATTTACTCACAATAGTTTAAGTTTATACTAACACTTTATGGACATAATATGGTCTGAACTAAATAAATAAATTAAATAGTTAATTTCGGTCATCTGCATGATTCATAGGTAAAGGAGTAGGTACGGAACAACGTGCCCAAGTACAACAACTCACACTTGTTCGATTTTAATTAATTACCTTATAATTGAGATAGGGGGACATCAGGCGAGTGTCATCTCGTGCAATTAATTGGATAAACACTTTCATTACAAACTCCTTGATAAGATATAAGTTTCTATTTGTAGTGTTTCGGTTCATTCACCTGTTGAAGTTTGTCTGGTTTATGTATTTCATTGTCTACAGTTGGTATTATTTATTAGATTCTCCTTGCAGTCTATACCAATCGGTTACACATATGTACACACATCAAAAGTGTCTAGGGATCAAGCATTTTTATGCGGATTTCTTGAGATTGAGATGTGGCTTTGTAATAAATTTATGATTTTATAAATTTATATGGATCCTTTTTGGTGCATTTCATAATTTGAATCAGGAACTGTGAATCAAATTCGAGTAAAAGATGAAAATCAGCTGTCAATATTTTCCCTATAAAAACATACAACGCATTGAAGACATTATTAGTGCTACTGTTTCCCTACTACTGATTAAAACCAACGTTATTATGGAGCGGCGACGTCATTTAAGCAGGGAAGAAATGCTCAGAGCCGTGGGAATGATAGAAGCTGGTTCCCGGCAACGTACTGTGGCTTTAGCTCTGAATACAAGTCAGAGTGTTATCAGTCGACTTTGGACACGTTACCGAAGCACTGGTACCGTGGCTGAGCGCCATGGAGGACGGTATCGCTGCACCACACGGAGACAAGACCGATACATTCAAATCTTAACTCGAAGAGCTCCAACAATAACCGCCATGATGTTAGCCGTGAGGCTTCATCACTCTTCAGGGAACTTAATTAGCGACCAAACAGTCAGAAACCGCTTGCATGAAGTGAACCTTCATTCCCGAAGACCGCTACGGGTACCACCTATAGCAATGCACAATCGTAGGATTCGATATCAATGGGCTCTTGAACACAGAAATTGGGCAGAAGAACAATGGCGTTTCGTGTGCTTTTCTGATGAGTCTCGTTTTGGTATAAGACCGGATACAAGACGTATACGACACTGGAGAACCCCTGGACGCCAACAGCGATTAAAATCCTGCCAGGAAGTCCATCCTTATAGTGGTGGAACCATCATGGTATGGGCGGGTATTTGGATCGGCGGAAGAACTGAGTTGATTTGGATCAGAGGCAACCTCAACGCTCAAATTTATGCTGAGACGATTTTATCAGACGTCATCGTTCCTCTACAAGTGCAAATCGGTCCCTTATTTCAGTTAATGCATGATAATGCACGACCGCACACCGCAAGAGTTGTAAGACAGACTCTCGCCGCAGCTAACATCAATGTCCTGCCCTGGCCTGCTCAGTCGCCAGACTTGAACCCGATTGAGCATGCATGGGATATGCTACAGAGAAGAGCTCTGCCGAATATGGAGGGTATCCAGTCGCAAGAAGACCTTTTTTTGTTGTTGCAACGAACATGGGCGGCCATTCCACAGCGTGATTTGGATGAACTCATTTTGAGTATGCCAAACCGATGTTCTTGTGTTGTTAGTGTTCGCGGTAGAAACACGGATTATTAATTGTTTAAGTTACCCAATAAAATTTTAAAGAAAACTTTAATGTTAGTGGTTCAAATGTCAAAAATCCCTTTATTAGGAAAATGGCAAATTTCTTTATTAATGCAAAGGTGACTTGGTTTATCGTTACTGTGACAAACGAAAACACTTTATTTGATGAATCCTTAAAGAAAATTTTAATTAATATCAATCAGGAGAAAAGTTATTGCAAAAATATATGTTGATCCCTAGACACTTTTGATGTGTGTATATACATATATTTAAAACGTCGCCCTACACTAGGAATTTAAACTCACATACACATATACCCGACCTTAAATAGTTTCGATTCAGTAATAGGCCTACAAACAGCCGAGTATCGTATTATAACGAGAAACGTAACCTCGATATGGGGAAGAAATAAGGAAATGTGAAGTGACGATATAAACACCACTTTGGCGTCAACAATAACAAACACAATATTTTCTGCTACAGACTAAGTCTACGGAGCGCTTGTGCAAGTTATGTATTATCATATTGAAGGGGTAGATTGCCGTAAGGGTGTTACACACATGAATACCCGTGTAGGGTAAACTACTGAAACGTGCCTTCTTCAATGGCAGCAGGTCTTCTCAGAACTGTGTCTCAGGATTGAGAAAGACATGTGAATAATGCTTAGGGAGCGTGACCTGTTAGAATTCGTAGCAGTGTCCTTAGTGGTTCTATGCGCTTAGGTCTAACAGCCACGTACTGGGGCAGTTATTGTAACCGGTTACATGCCATAGAGTTTGGTTCGTAATTTCATGAAGTTAACGTACAGTAAGTAATGAATTTCTGAAGCGCAAGCGCAACGTTTCCCTTACCAACTTCTTATTTCTTTGTATCCACTTGCCTTATTAGCTTCATATTTTACGATTGATTTGTCTTATCCTATCTGAGAATTCCCAATATTAACTTCACCTTGTATTCCCTCCCAGTCTCTAGCTTACCAGGTTGAGACTGGGCTGCCCTCAGTTGGGAATTCAGTCCTCTAAGTATCGGTGGGGAGGCGTCCAGTCAGGGACGGGCCTCACAGGGCTGAGCGGAGGAGGAGCGCAGCCATTTCCCCATTGGGGAAACCGATTGGAACAATAATATTACTATGATTTAGGAAAAACGAAAATTTTATCAGCCTGGGGTTATTTAGGAACAGTCACAAATCTGTATGCCATACAAATATTTGTTCCGTGATCGAACCCGAGCGCAGCAGTCCATTGCTTGAGCTATTGCGCCAACCGTGCCGTCAAGTTGTTTGAGACATTGTTTCTGAACAACGGAGTAAGAAACTAGCGTTTCCACTAATTATTTTAACAAACGCTACGTAGTTAGGTAAGAATAGACATTTTCAACATGTATCCGTTGGCCTTTTAAACTTGGACACTAAAAAGTCTGGCGAGCAGGCGACCGGCTAAAGATCACCAAGTCAAAATTATAATCACCACCGTGGTCAGCTTATGACGCACATTTGCACACAAATACGTGTTACAAGATACCTTTGACAGATATTTAATTAATTTATCTATGTAGTAATGCATCGTTGTTTAAACCAAAAGGTCAATACGGTGGGTAGGTGCATACCTAATAATGTAATTGATTTTCATAAGAAAAAGCTTTTGTGCAATAACAACGTAATATTGGCATGTGAATTTTCAAGACTTTGTTTTTTGTAACACTTTTCAATTTTTTCCATCTTTTTGTTTATCTCGTGGTTAGTAACACACACAACATGGGGTTAAAATAAAAAAGGCCTATTCCGGGCAAATTGTATTTACCGGGAATAGGCCTTTGACTTGGCTATAAATGCCGTAAAAAAATATCTCTCACGCATGCTGGTTTCCTGAGGTTGTTTGGCTTCACCCAAGCAAGCGATAATAATAAAATTATACAATACTCACTTGAATCCGAAAATTCAGAGGTCTTGGGCAGATAGGTTGGGTTAAGGATTTATTTATTTATGATCAGCCTTTATTGTTTCAACTCCTGAGGCACAGACCTGTTCTCTATGACAGTGAAGCTTTTATCTGTTCGGTAGTTCCGATATTCCCACAGGATAATTTCGGGCCACAACGACGCGATAAATTATAATATTTTCCTAAGAGAAGGTACCCATTTCAATTAAAATGCATAATGTCAAAGTCATGACCATGATTCAGACGGATTATAAGGGCACAGTATTGCATGCTAATTATACAGAAGTATTCAGTTTGAACACGTGCCGAATCCTACCGATAAGACCTCATCATAAAGCAAGCGAGTGTCCACATGGTACAGAAAAGTTAATTAATAACTTATAAGTAATCATAGATTAAGCTCGCTGCTTATAATGGCATTCGGATTTTCGGAAACATAATTATTTTAAACAAATGTTTACTTTTTTTTTTTTTTTTTAAAAAAAAACGTTGCCCCACACTAGGAATGTCTCCTGTATCGTGAGTTAACATTTATCTGTGTTCTTAATTTAAAAAAAATTGAATTTCATATTTTTCCTGTGAGGCTGTTAGGGGATTCATAGCTTTGTTTCTCCTTCAACCTGGTGAAATCAAACCGCGGAAAAAAGCAAATTAAATCATAGTCTCCTAAAAATTGATGCCAAATATTTATCGTTTTATTAGTTCTGTTCTTCGAAAGTGTATTGTAAAACGTCGTTTGATACACGTCGGAACTTGTTATTGCACTTCTTGACCCTATGAACACCTTGCCGTACGGCTCGAGTGTTCATTCCGCCTCGAATGCAATAACAAACTTTCCGCACTTGTATCAAAATGTACTATACCTTTTTGTCAGGAAAATCTTCTTTATATATTGTTATTTAAATTTTATCATTTAAAAAAATATGTAGTAAAAGTAATGACGTTCTGTAGTACCTCCTACCTGTTCTTTCTACTATAATTATTTCATCTATGGGCTAACAAACTTAAAAAGGAAGCTTGGGCAGGGAATAATACCTCTTCGAGACAGAGCTGATTGAATTCAGAAAAAAAATGTGCTAGTTTATCGATTGTCATGCGACGCACGAGCCTGTTGTTTATCTACGAAAATCGTAAATTAAGAAGCACGACACGATCCTACAAAGTCAATACGTGCTCCAGTACTCTAAATTAAATCAAATGAATTCACTAATTAATAGTAGGCAAGTACTAACTAATTTATCCCAAGACATTCACACAAACCGCACTGACCCTTTTAATCTTTCAAATCAGCCTCAAATCACTACGCAGAGATAGTGAGCGTGCTTTCTGTACAGAAGGCCCATTTGGCCTTTTTTTGACTGGCCTGTTGGTCTAGTGGTTAGTGACCCTAACTGCTATGCCGGGGGTCGTGGGTTCGATTCCCACCCAGGACAAATGTTTGTGTGATGAGCACGATCATTTGTTCTGTGTTTGGGTGTAATTTATCTATAATATGTATGTATGTATTTAGAAATATATAAGTATGTTTATCAGTTGTCTAGTACCCATAACACAAGCTCTGCTTAGCTTGGGACTAGATGGCGTTGTGTGATAGTTGTGGAATATTATTATTATTATTATTTAGTTTCATGTAGAATTTGGGATCATAAACTTTGCCTTAGCTATGTTGAGGGTAGCTTCTGACCGTCCGTCTGCCTTATGACGACGATAGGCCGTGTCGAGAGCGGGAGGAGTCATTTAATAATTGCCTACCCTATAAAAAAGGGGCGGCTGCCCCAATCACAAACAGATGATCATTACATGGAGCGACTGCCTATCTGTCCTCCACCACGCATTTACTGGATTACTGGACTCCTCGCTGTCTAACAGTCTAAGATCTACATATGACAGGATCAACGGGTTCAGGTAAGTAAGAAGTTAAGTTTATTTACTGCGGTGCATCACCTTTCTCCTGCCCTAATCCCAGTTTATTACGGTTCGGCGCTGCATGTCCTTTTCTTCCATTAGCAGTCGCTTTCTTACTAATCATATCAACCATCACACAGTCCAACCATTGTTTCTTTGCTCTTCCTCTACTTATACAGCGATCTACATTCATACTCATAATTTTTCATGATCAGTTGTATACGTCCCTGTGTTCCTATTGGCTTTGTTCTATACTGTCTCCTGCTAATAAGGTGAAAGTGGAAATTATGTTTTTCCTACTCCTACGCTATTCTTTTCTGATTAATTTCGTTGCAGGATCCAAGACAGTTAAATCGTTCCTCTGGGACTTTGTCGAGCTTCACTGTCTCGGCGCTTTTCTTATGGTTGCCACTGTTGATTCTGGCTTTCAGGAGCTACAGTGGTTTGTGAATAGTGTGGCGGGCTTGGCCGAATTTTATACTCATCATTTTCCTCGCTACATATTTGTCATTCGTTCGCATCACATGTCCACATCGAGATAACCGATTACCATACAACTTTTCAGTCACCGTACAGTACTTATTGAACTTCAATCATTGTAAAATTTGTGTCTTCTATGTCCTATCTATAGTGTGGCTCTAATCAAGCCAGCCGGAATTCAATTAGCCTCTATGAATGCCTGTGTGCAGTCCGTGTCGGTTTTAGACTAACAGCTGACGACACGGTTGGCGCAGTGGTTGAGCGATTGACTGCTGCGCAGCATGTCGCGGGTTCGATTCCCGCACGGAACAAATATTTGTACGACCTACAAGTATTTGTTCCGAGTCTGGGTGTTTTTCTATCTAAAATATGTATGTATTTACAAAAAAAAAATGTATATAAGTAGTTTATCAGCCATCTCGTTACCATAACACAAGCATTAGGTTGCTTAGCTTGGGACTAGATGGCGTTGTGTGAAATGTCCAAGGATATTTATTATTTATTATTATAAAAAAAAAAAAAAAAAGCTTTAGGTCGTAACATGATCCATTTTTTAAAATAGGTCAAAATTGACACGTATGCCCAAAATGTACCTTAGGACGAATACGAAATTGTGACATTATTATCTTGTTAGTTTTTTCCCAGAATAAAAAAACTACTGCTTCTCAAAAAACATATGATTAAATCAAAACTCTGATCTTTCCGAGCTAGGATCATTTGATTATTTACAGAATACCACTAACATGCCGAGACTTAAATTTACCATAATCTGTAAAAGATTGTTATTTTCCGCGAAATGTAAAGTAAAACTTCGAAATAAACAGTAGGTAGGTAATTGAGGAATAATCTGATTACATTATAATGACTAGGTTATAAGGTGAGGGAAACTTATTAAAGGAGCACGTGTCGATACGCATGCTGTTTGTAGCAAAAATGTGCTCGACACGTTCTTGGTCACTAAACAAGAAAACTTAGTACATTTTGATGTAGGTAAGTTGGGAAACTTTGTTATTGCAGTAGAGGAGAATTTACACTCGAGCCGCTGGTGGTGTTATGGAGCCGAAAACTGCAGTAATAAATGCCTACCTAGGTGTATCAAACGTCACTAGACCAACGGAGCAGTTAATTACCCTCCTTTTGGGCTTCGCCGCAGTCGGGTAAAATAACGGTCCATTGAAAAGTGTTGCACATTAAATATAAATATATCCTTGGACATTTCACACAACGCCATCTAGTCCCAAGCTAAGCAACCTAATGCTTGTGTTATGGTAACGAGATGGCTGATAAACTACTTATACAAGGTGTTGATTTGCATCCTAGTCAAATTCAAGGACGTAATTATGCTAATGATTCTCGACCCAAATCAACAATAAAATGGGTAGGTATTTTTTTATTTATTTTTCTTATTTGCGGAAATCCGTAAGTGTAAACCAGCCGTATTTAAATGCGGCCTGTCTGTTACTAGCCCTATAACCGCACTTTTACACACAAACAAAAGCAAACAATACATACACAACGCATACGCAACGTTCATTCAATAAATTCGTAGGTAATCAATCCTACCCCAATCACGGTGCGCGCACGCTCCTAGCCGCGCCCCCGCGGCTCTGGAACTAACAGTGTGTTTGATGTCGCCGAAGCGTGTGGGTGCTTTGCGAATTTCGCTTCTCGGTACATCGTTGAGACGTAGGTACAAAGTGCAAGATGACGGACAACTATTCAAATGTCGAGTTGGTGGAGATGGTCCGTCTGTATGCCATCAGTGGAGACAGCCTACGACGAGCCATCCAGATGTTCACCGAAATGTTTCCCGATCGGGAACCCCCATCACAGAGCGTCATGCTGGCTGCTACGCAAAGACTGCGGGATCATCGGCAGTTTGACGTTCCCCGGCATGCTCAAGCTCGCGGCAGCGTAGGCCTGCCTGTCGCCTGGCAAGAAGATATCCTGGAGTACTTCCAGCGAGACCCACGGGCAAGCACGCGGGAGGCTGGTCAACACTTTGGAGTGCACCACACCACAGTGTGGCGCCTACTGAAGCGTGAACTGCAACACCCGTTCCACTACCGCAAGGCACAAGACATTCACCCAGGTGATAATGCCGTGCGGATTACATTTTGTCGCTGGTTGCTGGAACACCAAGACGCCAACATCCTGTGGACGGACGAGTGTTTATTTACTCGAGTTGGCGTCTACAATGTTCATAACGAACATTGGTGGGCTCACCGCTACCATAACCCGCACGTAACCAAACAGCATGCGTTCCAAGTGCGGTTTGGACTGAATGTGTGGGCTGGCATAATAGGGGAACATGTGCTTGGACCCTACTTCATTGATGGGTACCTCAACAGTGCCAAATACCTGGAGCTGTTGCGTCACGTTGTCGAGGATATGTTGGGTTTACACGGAGGAAGTGACAAGTGTAACAGAATTACGTGCAAGGATCATTAGTGCTTTCGACACTTTAAAAACGAATGTGTTAGTGTTACGTAAGGTGAAGGAAAACCAGCTACGTCGTGCAGTCGTGCTCGATTGTGCGAGGAGTGTGATGGTGGCCACTTTGAACAATACCTCCGGGTAACTTAAGTAGGTAATTTATTTATTTGTACATTTTGTAAATACGTTGTTAGCTTAATCAATTTTATTAGTGTAAATAAGTTGATTTCAAATTTTTAACTACGCCAATAATACCTAAGAGTCGAAAGTATCACCACGTAGGTACATACACTTATTAGCACGTCTTTCCATTTCCATCAAACGTAGAAAACATTTTTAGACTTAGTGGATCGGTACACCAACTAAGGTAGGTATTATTGCCGGTCCTAAGCCCGTTAAGTAGGAAAGAAAATTTCAAATCAACCAATTTAATCCACAAATAAAAACAAAATCACTACGAAAACTTTAGGTTGAAGGATAAAGCAAAACTAACATTTTATTAATCATCTGATATCAGGTCAGTGAACTTTTCTTTGGCGCACTAGTATTACTGTCATTAGTAAGATTTCCGTATTCCAATGATGCTCAAAAATGAGTTAATCCACAAATAAAAACAAAATCACTACCTACGAAAACTTTAGGTTGAAGGATAAAGCAAAACTAACATTTTATTAATCATCTGATATCAGGTCAGTGAACTTTTCTTTGGCGACTTATAGGTAATTACTGTCATTAGTGAGATTAATCCGTATTCCAATGATGCTCAAAAATGAGTTAGCTATTAAGCGAAATTTATGACAATAATGTAGGTGGTTTTCGAAATAAAATTAGGTAAAATGATTGCTACCGGTCATGGCTCGGTCGCGCTCGAGCGCACGCGGCTTGCATTTCGTAGGTAAGACGTCGACACTCACGCACACTCACACAGCTCAGCTGCATTGTAGCTGTGTGCGTAGTCGGGTGATTCTGTTTTATTTGTATTGAATTAAGGGTTTAATTCTGAAATACTGTTAAATTTCAACAACAAAAAAAAAGCAGCGCTTATTAGTTATTAGCCGCTACCGTACTTCAATTGATTATTTATGTCTTTTATGACAACCTCCTGAAATTTGACGAGGATGCAAATCAACACCTTGTATACATTTTTTTTTGTAAATACATACATATTATAGATAGAAAAACACCCAGACTCGGAACAAATACTTGTAGGTCGTACAAATATTTGTTCCGTGCGGGAATCGAACCCGCGACATGCTGCGCAGCAGTCAATCGCTCAACCACTGCGCCAACCGTGTCGTCTTTGATTCTTATATGTCTAGTGTTTATTCCAAGGTCACATTACAACATCCACATTTTTCTGACAACGAAGCTTATAAACGAGCTAAATCCACACAAGTGCTTGTACTAGGTGCATACAGGGTGAAAAACGAACTCAACATGAAACCGTCAACCAAGCATTCTGTACATCAAACTACGAGTAAGTACCCCTACGCAAAAATTATTGCTCGGAAACGACTTTTTTTGAGGTGATAAAACTTAATGTAGCACTCTTAAATCATTTGTGCTTGTGAATGTTTTTGTTTGTGCTTGTAAACGGGTCATGGAGGTAGTTTTAGTAAAGTTATACCTGAAAATCTAGTATTTAAAAAAAGCTGTTAAAAAAATTTGTAACTTCGATCCTGAAATTCTCCGTTACTAAGCAGTTCCCAGGTATGGTCTCGAACAAAAAAATATTGCAGTGACGGAGAGAACAAGTGCCTATCGGCTTCGTTAAGGGTACTTTTACACCCTTTATAGTACGAGAGGTTCTAGGAACATCAACGCTGTTCTTAAGCTATTTGCGCATAGCTCTCATCTTTAGTGCATACGTAGAAGGTTCCAAGCAGTTTCAAGAATGTAAGTACTGTACTTTGGTCAACACGTCTAAAGGGAATTAAATGGCTATTTCTGTCATAATATTTATTGAGGATCCTCTTAAGGGAATTAGTCTACCCGTAGCCTTTGGGGCTGCGGGTTGTTCGAAAGAGATACCGTGACCTTGACGCAAAGGGTAAACTGTGGCAAAGGGCTAAGAAGGAACATGGGTGGTTTTAGTCAGCCCCGAGCGCAAGGAGATTACATCCTCGAAAAAGATTGGAATTAGTCTACCACCATTGTTAACAGGATTGATTAATTTATCGTTCATTCTGCGTCGCTTTTATTTGACATCATTAATTTAGGTATTTTTAGACCAAGTACCACAGAAACTTTAAATTGTTCAACATCACACGACTGTGTACTGAAACGTTGATTGCAGTTCTTTGCTAAACAAAATAGAATAATTTGGATACCGCTGTAATAGCTCGATTAATATTCATGACATAAATATAATTTATAGCCTAAAGCAGCCACGAATAATGCAGCTTTCAGGTAGAGAAGAATTTATGGAATTGGATTATTTGTTCCAAAGATTACCCCCCTCTTCTTACAAACAAATTGTGCCTCTCTACGACATTATATTATGTAGATTTGTTCGAAAAATCGGAAATCATTCCTCTCGGGTTTGACGATCCAAATAGCCAGGGATGTCCGAGATATGTAACACAGCCTCATTGTAATTGATTAAATACGGATGATGAACTACACGTGGTCTCCAATTATACAGTCTGCAAGGAAATAATTGTTTTTAATTCATTTATCAACCACTTATCAACTATTTGTGCTATCTACATATTTATAATTTCGACACATGACAAACGCAAATGACAGCCTTTTAGTTGATTAAAATGAAAACAAACAATAATTTTAGAATTTACGAAATCGGAATTTCCTTTCATCGGCATCGGCAGTCTGTTCCTCAGTAGATATTCCAACAAACAGTGAAACGGTTCCGGTTAGATAGACATGAAGACTCAGATTAATATAAACCCTATTACCGATAATTACTTGGACAGAGGATTTCGAAATGTGCTTCTTCCTTTCCGTTGCTATCAGCACCTGGTGTTCTTATCTTGTTTCTCCATCAAGTACAATTGCATTAGGCCCCATCTTGCGTCGTATTATGTTGTGTCGCTCATTGTTATCATTTTGTTTATATGTTTCCATGTTGGCAACCTGTTTTCGGGCGACAACGAAGTAATCGGTTCATTTATGATCTTTTTTATTAGAATTCACGTTGTCTTTTTGGTTTTACTTTACGTTTTCTTTTATATTCTTAATATTATTCAAAGAAGAGATCAGGTCCGATTAATTTTAAAGATTCAAAAAGCTTTTAGATTAATCAATTTTATGCAATACAAAAATGCTGCTATTAGAAATTGGTTCGCTTTATTGCGGTACAGTGTGTGCTTTATTGTCAATGTGGCAGTGAGTCGCAATTTAAAAATGGTGGTATATTTATATAATTTGCTTTTTTTTGATATGTTCATAGCGTATGGTGCTTCTATTATAGCCTTGATAAGAGATGGAATAGTTTCATGGATGGTTGAAGTTGAGTATTGTTGTCAAGCCGGCTCAGAGCTACAAACACAAAAATATGATGAGAAATTAAAAATGCTTTTCCAAGCATATGTCAATTTAATGGAGGCATTCTACATTTTCAAGAAGATATTTAAATTTTCGGTATACAGCCACTTTTAAGAAGTGTCTTTTAAATTTATTGCAGGTTTGCTGTCAAAATGGCGAACGAATGTCTTAGATCCAAAAAGTGGAAGAGATTTGCCATTTATTTCGGCTACAAACCTGCACTAGGCGTGGTTACAGGTCACTCTCTCTTATAGAGGAGAGGCCTGAATTCCAGCAGATGGAACATCAAGGCTTTAGGATTATGCTTTTGAATGTTACGTTTCAGTTAAGTAAATGGACGACCAACTAAAACTGGTCGTTTATTCAAAATAGAATTGTCTTTATTCATCAGATGTGTGAAATGACTAGGAATATTGAGATAGACTGCCAATTTTAGAAACTATCTATAATCTACAATGCATTCACTTCTTTGATGAATGTATATTGATGAACGAATGTGTCACTTATGTACTTTATATTTATTAATTTATAATTTCATTTATTTTCAGATATTATATCAAACTTTGAGCACATTTTTCTATGGTTTACTGTACGTTCAAGCAATTATAGAAGTTATAGAATCAGGAACGACTCCTTTTGGCGAGGTAAGCATTTTATAAAGATTTGACCGAGATTAGTAAACGGTTAATTTTGTTACAATATATAGAACACTCGTACATTCTGTGATTTAGGCGGTCTCTCCATTTCTGGTCAAAGCGTTAGATTGCGCATTACTTCCTATCTGCTTCGACTTTTGATGTTAAAAGAAACAAACGTGTTGAAAGCGAAATAAATTGTAGTATTGAGCTCAGAAATAACACTGGATATTTGAAATGGTAGCAGGTAACGAGAACTGCTTACACTGAAGGACAACATTTATGAAACAAAGGTTTCAGATTGTATCTTGTAAGGATCAGAATGCTAGACCATAAAAAGTATGAATGAAAGTAATGATAACCATTTGCATGAGACGAGAAAGCTAAGAAGGAATTGTAGTCGTAAGCGAATGAAATAAGTAGATACATAGGTGGAATACAGAAAGTTTTGTGTATGAATGTGGATGGGTTTAAGAGCAAATGAAGACTAAAAAGACGACGAGATGATATACTATATGAAGAATGGTATGGCCAGAAAGGTGACTTATGAAATAAGAAGTACCTAATAAGAGAAGTACAGAAGAAGATGACATGATTCATCAACCCCGAATTTTTAGGATAAGAGCAGGAAAATAATGTAATGTCAAAGTAAACGAATACCTACATAAGTACATAATTATGGTACTTATGTAAGGATTCGTTTTTAATTTCATAAATTATGTATATGGATCATGTGTTCTGGAAAACCAGTTATCCGTATCCCATTCACAAACCGCGAACCTAGAGGAGTGTCAAAATATTATTACTTCTTCTACGGACAACTTACTTATATTGACACAAAATATACGAAGCATAAACCGAAACCTGCCCGGATTAGAGGTTTTGCTACAAAGACTTAAATACGATATACTGATTTTAACAGAGTGTTAGCTAAAAGTGCAACGGTAATTTGACTGGCCTGTTGGTCTAGTGGTTAGTGACCCTAACTGCTATGCCGGAGGTCGTGGGTTCGATTCCCACCCAGGACAAATGTTTTTGTGATGAGCACGATCATTTGTTCTGTGTCTGGGTGTTTTTTATCTATAATATGTATGTATTTAGAAATATATAAGTATGTTTATCAGTTGTCTAGTACCCATAACACAAGCTCTGCTTAGCTTGGGACTAGATGGCGTTGTGTGATAGTTGTGGAATATTATTATATATTATTATATTATTAATCCCCCATTTATCTGGCTACTCTCAACTATGAGGAGACTAAACAACTGTTATACATACCACACTAAAAATATGGGTAAGACCACAGAAAACAATAGATGCACTCTCTGAATAGGTTACCTACACAAACATACACTCCCGCATACACCCACCCACAAACACACCCACCTAGAAATACTCACAGACAGACACCACACTCACAAACACACACACACACAGTCCATTCAAAAATTGGATTAAGATTATAATATACTTACCCATTTTCAATTTTTTTATGTAGTACTGATTAAATTATGTACTCTCTATTGCTAGGCACCTATTCTTGTATTATAAATACTGGGGAATGGTACTGATAGCTGAAATACAGGCTATGCCTAGTGTTCAGCTACAGACGCTAATCTCTTTGCTCTCATAGAAATAGGTGCCACAGTACCTTGTAAAATAGTACTAAGTTGTTTGAAAATAAACTATTATTATTATATGTATATAATTTGGGCTTCGCCGCAGTCGGGTAAAAAAAAATTGTTGTTGTACAATATATGATCATTTTTTTTTTCTAATTTCTAGGGAGACATCCTTACTTTTGAAATAATAACCATCCTATGGACTATTAAGAATTTTACTTTCGTCAGTGTATTCAGTGCTTTTTGCGAAAGATTCTACATGTCTGTAACAGAAGTAGACGCTGCTTGCAGTAGGTTACTGAAGAGTCTGCGGAGTACTGGTAAGAGCGATGGCAATTGTCAAATGGAGAAGATTTTGCACTGCTGTGGTTTATTAAAGATGCTTTATTTGTCAATCAGCTGTGACAATATTGTTAATGTGATAAATTTTGATTAAAACCAACAATCTCCTCTCGCTTTAAATCCATGACTGTAAATTTTACATTAGTTCCACAACATGCTGCTACAGGCGCACAATACAGAAGCGAATGAGTATCAGTGGCGTTTTCAATGCAGTAGAAGTAAAGTCACAGAAAGAACAGATCCCTGAGGAACACCGGGCTTCTAAAACCTTATGATCCGATTTGCAGCCACCTATAACTATAAACACTCTGATCACTCAGGAAGTTGTAAATTCAGATGCTAAAATTATTGAAGATTCCGAATGCGGTTCCCAGATTAGCCAAAAGACTAGCATGCCAGACCCTGTCAAAGGCTTTTGAGATATCACGTGACACAGCAAAGGTTTCGCCATGTTTCTTAATGAATGAATGATTAAAAGAGTAACCTTTGGAGTTTCTTGCCGGTTCTTCTCCTTAGGAATCGACCAATGCACCGAACCGTGCCCCTTTTTTATGTCGACGTTTTACAAGTGCCCATGTAGGCCTATGTGAAATAAAATATTTTGACTTTGACTTTGACTTTGACCTCTCAATTATTTCTGTAATAAGTATTTTCTCTGTGTTGCAGTGGAAGCTAAGGCCGGGACTCCACCAAAGCGGAGATGTGTGCGGTGTGCTGTGTGCTGTGCGAGAAGAGATGTTTTTCAGCTCGCGGGACTCCACCAAAGCGGAGATGTGTGCGGTGTGCTGTGTGCTGTGCGAGAAGAGATGTTTTTCAGCTCGGGTGCGAGGCGTTGAGTGCTCAGTACACGTGCACGGTACTAGCAAGATGGCCGGCCGGCGCGCGCGCGGGGTTCTGCGGGTTGCTAGCGGGCGAGAGGGGGGAGGGTGACATCGCTCACTGCACGCCGCTCACATCTCTCGTCTCCACTGCGCGTCGTCCGCGCACAGCTCACATCTCCGCTTCCATCGCGACATACAAATATTACACATCTCCGCACAGCGATCTCCACTGAAGCTGAGCGGAGAGGAGACGTGTCAATAACTCAATTCTATTGGTTGTTTAAAAAACATCTCCTCTCCGCTCGTCTCGTCTCCGCTTTGGTGGAGTCCCGGCCTTAGAAGCTTTGTAAGAACGTACAGCGGCTAAACCGAGCAGCCTTCGAGGAGATGACAGGTTGTCGGATGTTCACAATCGATGGAAGACTACCTCTGAAGTTTAACAGTCTAGTATTAGAGTACACTGTAGTGATACTGCAGTTTGCTGTCGTGTCATGGAAAACCAAAATTAAAGAAACATAATTATGTAAAATTGATATTTTTATTCACTAGACAAGTGTGCCTTCTTTTATAGGTATTTTCAATTCTTAATTCAATGTGCTGTAAAAGGTATCAAATGAAAAAAATACTTTTTGATTAATACTCATTTAAGTTCGAAATATTGGAAGTTACCTTTTGTCGATGCGGTTCGCTGAATTTTATCCAATAAAGCCGATAATAATGCTACGTGTTTCCTCTAGGCGCGTCCCCATTATGAGCCGTGATGCTGTTTAGTTTTTTGGCATCGCCCTGTTAGGACGCGCGGCTCAAGCCTCGCTTACGTCCACACTCACGTGACTTAAATGAGGGCGTCCCCATTTAATATAATGTATTTAAAATGATGTTTAATACCACTATTGATTTCTGTCATCTAATACATGTCCAAGCAAGACATCCTTTTAGTTGATTAAAACAATAATTATGGAATTTACGAAATTACGGCTTCGGCAGGCTTTTCCTCAGTAGATATTCTACCATACTGTGGATCGGTTCTTATCAATTCGATCAATTTATGACATGAAAACTCAGATTAATATAAACCCTATTTATGACAATTATTTGGACAGAGGATTTCGCAATGTACTTCTTCCATTCCGTTGCTATCAGCACCTGGTGTTCCTATCATGTTTTTCCTTCAAGTACAATTGCGTTAGAGCTCATAGTGCGTCTTATTATCTTGTGTCGCTCATTGCTATCCTTTTATTTATGTATTTTCATATGAAAAACCTCTTTTCGACGATATTTGACAACATGATCGATCCATACATGAGCTTTTTTATTAGAGTCCATATATATATTTTGACTTTTCCTTACGTTTTATTTTACATTCTTAATATTATTCAAAGAAGAGACCACGTCCTATTAATATTGAAAATTCAAAAAGCTTTTAGATTAATAAATTTTATGCAATACAAAAAGGCTGCTAATAGAAATTGGTTCGCTATTTTTCGGTATAGTGTGGGCTTTTTTATCAATGTGGCAGTGTATCGTGAGTTTACAATGACAGTATATTTATATACTTTGCTTTTTTTTGACGTGATCATAACGTATGGTTCTTCTATAATCGCCTTGATAAGAGATGGAATAATTTCATGGATGGCTGAAGTTGAGTACTACAGTAAAATATGCTTAGAGATAGAAGAAGCAAAATATGATGACAAAATAAAAAAGCTCTTCGAAGCATATGTTAATTTAATGGAGGCGTTCCACATTTTCAAGAAGATATTTAAGTTTTCGGTAAGTAGAAACTTTTATGAAGTGTTCTTTGTAAGTTATACAGGTATGGTCATATACACATCTACTTGAGCTAGTGTGGCAGAAAAAATGCAGAAGGACGTTCCCTCTAAGATCATGCTTTTGAATGTCCAGTCTAGGGTTTAGTAAATGAACTTCCAACAAAAGTTGCCCATTTATTCAAAACAGAACTGAGAGAGACGGACTGGGATCTGTAGTTTCTTTGACAGATGTGGGACATGACTCAGCAAATTGAGATAGGCTGTCAATTTGAAAAACAATCAGAAATTAAGTAATTTATTTTTCTGTATATTGTGGTACTAGCTTTTGCTCGCGGAATGTCCTCACAAGAGATGTTGAAATATAGCCTAAAACACTTCGTAATAATGCTTCGCGTTACTGCAATGGATGATTTCAGAAATTGGATCAATAGTTTCGAAGATTATATATATTATACAGACGAACAATTTTTATCTACACTAATATTATAAACAGGAAATATTTGTTTGTAACGAATAGGCTCCGAAACTACTGGACCGATTTGAAAAATTCTTTCACCGTTGGGAAGCTACAATATCTCCGGGTGACATAGGCTACTTTTTATCCCTGTATTCCCTCGGGAACGGAAACTACGCAATTGAAACCGCGTGACGTCCGCTAGTCTTTTTATAATATTAGTCCCCAATCGATTGAGCTGATGCACACACCATTAGTTTTAGTGATAAATATGACTTGATCCTACAGTCACTCTCCCCACGATAAAACTTCTTTGGTTAATTAATAAGAAAGTATATTTTAATGTAAAATGTAATTTATTTTCAGATATTATTTGAAACTTTGGGCACATTTTTCTATAGTTTACTTTTCGTTCAAGCGATTGTAAAAGCATTCGAATCAGTAATTACGCATTACGGCTTGGTAAGTATAATATTTGAAAAAGATGAATTAGGCTTGTATTGTACATGTATGTGTTCAGGTATTTGTGGACTATATACTTTTTATATATATTCTTATTATTATTTTTTACATATTTTCTTTTGTTATCTTTAAGTGTCGTGAAAATTTCCGATAAGAATGATGAGATAAACACTAAGATAGTGTAGGAGTAGGACAACTTAGGACTAGTTGTGACCTGGTGTTAAACATTGTGATAAAACGTTTTTTTCTCCAATTTCAGGGAGACGTTCTAACTTTTGAAATAGTAACCTTCCTATGGACTTTTAAGAATTTTGCATTAATCAGTGCATTCAGTATTTCTTGCGAAAGGTATTACTTGTCTATTTCTGAGGTAGACGCTACTTGCAGTAGGTTGCTGAAGAGCTTGCAGAGTACTGGTAAGAACAGACAATAATCAAATAGTAGTTAATGTAATGTCAAATATTTTATGTAATCTAAATTGTCATGTTTATGTACGATAGCGTAATAAATGAATGTTGTATTTTAACCACATAAATGATTGTACTTTTGTGCTGATAAATAAAGTAATTCGTGAAACATAAATAAATTATTCCCTTACCATTCCAAAATATTCAAAAATGCACAACGGCAATGTTCAAGTTTTCACTTCTGCCGGCACTCCCGGAGCCGCCCGTTTTTTTGGTCAAACAACTGCTACTACAAGGTAATCTTTGACCATCGGTATGACTGACAGGCACTGGCCAGATGCTTCGCCAAAATGTACGCATGGCGTCATCATCCGGTATGCACGTGTAAGAACACCATGGCTCGGTTACTCCTATGCTTTATAAACTCACCTTTCGTCACTTTGGAACTTGCGATTTTGAGAGTATTGTTCTACCCGCCGCTTGTTTCTACGAAGACGATGCCTACGAAGATGATGACCTATGCATACTCGTTCTGCTTCAAAAAGTTGATGCACTCTCTGATACTGGATATGTAGTCTCGAAGCCTGTGTTATCAGTCCCCGCAAACTTCCGCCTCACAAAACGTGGTGGCCTCCCTGAAGCAGATTTGTTTGACAATGAGCGCTCTGACACCACAAATACTTTTTTCAACCCTACCTGTACTGCTAAGCTAATACGGAAACGACGTGAGCTACACGAACACGCCCATTCAGCCGCACGAAACAGAAACGAACGGGCATTCAGTCAAGTATTCGCAGTTATCAATTATTTATCTTAATAATGACTGTAAACAATCTTTCTTTTCTGTTACAGTGGAAGCTAAGAAACTTTGTAAGAACGTGCAGCGGCTGAACCGAGCAGCTTTCGAGGGGATGACAGCTTGTCGGATGTTCACAATCGATAGCAGACTACTTCTGAAGTTTAACAGTCTAGTATTAGAGTACACTGTCGTAATACTGCAGTTTGCTGTCGTATCGTGGAAAAATAAAACGGATAAAACAAAATAAATGTAAAAAAATCGGCCAAGTGCATGTCAGACCACACACAATGTAGGGTTCCGTAGTTGCCCATCAAAATATGTAAACTTACTAAACTGATTAACTACCCTGCCTACCTGCCTCATAACGATGATTTTTATAGTAAAAATAAAACAAACTTACATTTGCAGTTTTGAGACCTGCGCTCCCATACATTATGTATAGGAAAATATTTCATTAAAGTACATTTTATAAGTTGGTCGACTATTACTCGTAAACTTGTAAAGCCTTAGCACTTAGCTGTGATAGTTTTCCTTTTATTTTTGTTATAATTAAATGCTACTACCATAAATTTTTTCACATGCCCGGTGGTTTAGGTTGGCACACTCGAATCCAACAAAAATTGCACTTTAAAGCTTAATATTTTACAAACGAATCCCTTAATCAATGTTCCTTAATCAATCCCTCAATGTTTTTTAAATACCTATCCAACAACACCCCACACAATGGACTTTGCAAGAAAAAACAAATCATTCCCACTTTACTGTGTACTGGAGACACCCTAAAAAAATCAATTGTCGGCGTAGCTCATTTATATATTCATGCCAAATTACAGCTTTCTAGTACTAAAAGTCTTTGAGATATAGTGTGGACGGACGGACGGACTGACGGACGGACGAACGGATAGACAGACAGACAGACGGACGTGGTGAAACTATAACCATCTTATTATAAAAACTTCCATAAGTACAAGGTTTAAGCCAGAACTAAAAGATCTAGGTTTGTTACCGTACTAGCAAATCGTATTACAAATCGTAGACCAACAAAGGACTATTTAGTACCAAAGATCGTCTCTGGACTAAAGATTTCATTCATTCGTTCGTTCAATGTTCTATGCGCTGTTCCGTTTTACAAAATGTTGTTACGTAATGTAAAGAAAAAATATTGTTTAAATTGTTATTTGTAGTGGTAAAATATAACGTATTGTTATTTAAAGGTATTTAAATATTCAGACTTGTTTTTTTTAAATGCATGTTCACAATTCAATAATGATTGCTCTGCTTTGTAACAACTATCGATTTAGAGCGTATAACGGAGTGAACTGAGCGGCGCGCGTAATACGAGTAATGTTATCGATGTTAGTTTACTTTATGTTTATGTTAAAACATAAAGTAAACTAAAATGTCCGGTGTCACTTCAAGATTATTAATTAAATACAAGTAAAAGAACAGTATTATTTTGTGGTGAGATAGTGTGTGGCGTGTGCATTAATGTTTTTTTTTAAGAAAATGGATTAACCAAAGAAAAAAGGAGTGTAAATAATTTGATGTCAGAAGAAAAGGTTAGTGATGCATAAAACTGACATATTTGATGCACTAAACTATGTACAAGTTAAAGTTGATGCAATATAACCTACAGTTCGGCTAAAATACTAAGATAAATCAACGAAAACCATCTTTTGAAAATTTAGTACCATAGTTAAACTAGGGGTCACGATGGTTTAACTTTGACGTATTTTGGTACCATAGATTGTTCTAGGACTAGCGTTAAACTTCGTTTTGTAATACGGTTTAGTCAAGGTCATGGATCAAAGCTTGTACTAAACCCGGTACTTTTTTTAAACCACGTTTTGTAATAAGACGGTAAGGGTTCCATATTGAACCCTAAAAATTGATATATTTTGGTAACTAGAAAATTAAGTCCACGTTTTCCTGGTACAGTATTCTCGATTCATAAATGCAGGCTCAGATATTTGGGCCGCGGGTTGTACACTAGTTAGTAGACATATAGGGCTAAGAAGGAACATGGGTGGTTTTTAGTCAGTAAAAGTCTGACACTCTCTTTCGCTCTGCCCAAGAGTGGGAGGGGTTATATGAGGATTTCACAGCCATAAAAATAATTTCAATTTTATTTAATTTAATTTTAATCATTGTAGTGTGCTCACATTTTAATCAACTGATAGGATGTTGCTTGCCTAGTTAGTAACCATTCCTCATTCACAGTCAAAAGGTCTGTTTTAAATTAGATAATATGCAGAGCCAGATCAATATGAACGCAAAAACTGACAATTACTTAGACAGAGGATTTCAAAAGGTTCTTCTCGCTTTCCGTTGCTTTCAACATCCCAGGATTCCAATCATGTTTCTCCATCAAGTAGACAATTAGACCTAATAGTGCGCCTTATTATGTTGTGTCAGTCATCTGTACCCTTGGGTTTTTATGTTTCCAACAAAGTAAAGGACATGCATTTAGTTGATTGATAGGAAAAGATATTACAATTATATAATTAAACGAAATTGACTTTCACGTCACAGAACATCAACCATTCCTCAGTAGGTATTTCACCTTACAATCAAGCGGTCTGTTTCAAAGTAGATATGAATAGGAATACTCAGATTAATATAAACCCTATCACTGACAACTACTTGGACAGAGGTTTTCGAAATGTGCTTTTACCTTTTCGTTGCTTTCAGCACCTGGTGTTCCTATCATGTTTCTCTATCAAGTACAATTGCATTAGGCCCCATCGTGCGTCGTATTATGTTGTGTCGGTCATCGGTATCCTTGTGTTTTTAGGTGTCCATTTTGGAAATTTATTTTCGACGCAACACGATATAGACGATCCATACTTTATCTTTTTTTTTAGGGTTCATGTGTTCTTTATGGAGTTTCCATTAGTTTCCTTTAACATTCTTAATATTATTCAAAGAAGAAACCACGTCCGATTAATATTGAAGATTCAAAAAGCATTTAGATTAATCAATTTTATGCAATACAAAATGGCTGCTAATAGAAATTGGTTCGCTATTTCGCGGTACAGTGTGGGCTTTATTGTTAATGTGGCAGTGTGTCGCAACTTCAACATGATATTTTATTTATATACTTTGCTTTTTTTTGACGTAATCATAACGTATGGCATATCTATAATCGCATTGATAAGAGATGGAATGGTTTCATGGATGGCTGAAGTTGAGTACTACTGTAGAGTCTGCTTAGAGGTAGAAGAAGTAAAATATGACGACAAAATAAAAAAGCTTTTCCAAGCATATATCAATTTAATGGAGGCGTTCCACATTTTCAAGAAGATATTTAAGTTTTCGGTAAGTAGTGACTATTGTGAAATTACCTTTGAATGTTATGGAGATAGCTCTCAAAACGATAAAGGAAAACATCCTGAAGAAGCTGATATGTCTCGTAACCAAGCAATAAAAGACCTGTGCCATACACAGATACACATCTACCAACCCGCACTGGGCCAGCGTGGTTCGTTTCAGCCCAGTTATTCTTAAAGAACGGATGCTAAATACCAACAGCGGGTTTAGTAAATGGACTTCCAACTAAAATAGTAAGAGAGTGAAAAAGTATAAATGTGAGGGTTGATTTCAACGGGCATGTTGGAAGGGTGAAGGATGGGTATGAGAGAGTGCACGGTGGTTGGGAGTACGGAGAACGTAAGACTGACGACGAGGTTCAATCTACACATGCATTCCTGCAGACCTGACATTCAATTACGATTATGTAATTTAAGAAAATGCCCCCCCCCCACCTCATAACCTATAAGAGTGACCACCACGAGACGTAAATTGACTATTTCTTAGTCACAGGCAACAGCCTTAAATGCGTTGTAAATTGTAAAGTGCTACCAGGAAAACTAGATGGCGTATAATAGAAACAGAAGAATGTGCAAGCATGTTTAAGGGTCAGGTGAAGGAGGAGTGAGGATGGCAGTTCAAAGTATAAATAAGAAAAACCAGCCAAGTGCATGTCGGACCACGCACAATGTAGGGTTCCGTAGTTGCCCATCAAAATACTATGTAAAATTGTGAACTTACTAAAGTGATTAACCACTCTACCCACCTGCCTCCGAACGATGATTCAGAGAGACAGTTTTGAGATCTTGCGCTCACATACATTATTTATAGGAAAATATTTCATACAAGTACATTTTATAAATTGGTTGACTATTACTCGTAAACTTATAAAGCCTACTTAGCTGTGATAGTTTTCCTTCTAGCTTCGTTATATATGCTACTACCATGAATTTTTTCACACACCCAAACACATCCCGTATATGTACAGGTTTAGGTTAGCACACTTGAGTCTAACTAAAATTAGCACTTTAAAGCTCAATAATTCACAAACAAATCCCTTAATCGAAAAACTGTTTCTGCAAACTCGCAATGTTTTTTAAAGACCTATCCAACGACACCCCCACATAATGGACTTTAGAAGAAAAAAAAATCATCCCTACTTCTATGCGTACTGAAGATACCCTAAAATTTTCAATATTTTTCTTTAGCACTTTGTCGGCGTAACTCATTTGTATATTACAGCTTTTTAGTTCTAAGCGTCTTTGAGATATAGTGCGGACGGACAGACAGACGGACATGGCGAAACGGGTAAGGGTTCCATATTGACTACGGAACCCTAAAAAATTAAGGTTCTGATAAAATACCAATAGAAGTATGGAAGTGTCTAAAGGACGATGCATGTGGCTGAATTTTTTATTGCTTATGTTGTTGTGTTGTGTGAAGAAGCGATTCCCACAAAAAATATGTTTAAAAACTAAAACCCGACTACGTATAAAAACGCAGACTATTAGAACCGCGGTCTTAAAAGAAGAAAACAAGAAAATCGTCTTGTAAGAAGGTAATTTGATAATTATTATAGAGGACAGCCGTTGTCGCATGCCACTGATATCTGATGCTCCTTCACGGCGTTCTCATTGAAACAGAAGTCACATGCTAGTTGCCATTAGCAAGGTGACATAATATTTACTGTTGTAATTTACCTACTTAATGTTTGTTCGTTATTTACATAATACGAGTAAATAACACAGACTAGACCGCGAGAACTGTTTGACCGCAATCTAAACGTATATCTGGATTTAAACTATAATATAATATCTCATTGGATCTCTCATTGGAATATGGTTGTCTATTTTTTTGTAATTTTGGAATTTGACATTGGAATTCCGTCATAAAAATAATTGTTAAAATTTATATAGCCTATGTCACCCGGGCTATTCTTACAAATCTATTGACACCTCATTTATTAAAATCCGTTAAGTGGTTTAGGCGCTACGGTGGAACATACATACATACATGTATGTAAATGTATGTAATGTATGTAATGTAATGTAATTATTAATAATAATTAATCAATGTACTTACGCCTTGCTTCTGGAGAAGGTTCAAAAGATATTCCTTAGGTTTTTATTTAAGAAACTGTTTGGGTACTATCCCTTTCTGTGTCTCACTATTTTTTTACAAGGAATGTTGTCATTCAACTCTCTCGAAGTCAGGCGTAATTACTTTTTACTTATGTTTGCCTGTCGTGTCCTTCGTGGTGAGTCGGATTGCCCCGAACAGCTTTTGAGACTTTTTGTTCCTCTCGTGCCCAAATACCAACTGAGACAATTTATTAGATGGACACAATTTATTAGATGTTCCTTCTGCACGCACTGTATCCCACTTGAATTCTCCATTAGTTCGTGCCCTTGCCATGCTGAATACTCTACTGGCATCGACACCGGAATGTGATTTGTTTACTTCTAAGTGGTTTGATGTATGTCGTGTATGTTTGAGTTTCTGTGAGAGGATGAACGAAAGATGATTTTTCTTTGCTTGTTTTGTTTGATGATGCACGAAAGGCAACTTTTCTCTTTTTTGTTTATTATTTGTTATTTTTTGTTCCTGTACAATATCTATTGTGGTTATAGCTATAGTTTAATTTTTAATTTTAATTGTAATTTTTTTTGTGTGTTTATAGCATCGGTTTAGATACTCTGTAATGTTGCTATAATTAATATTAAATAAATAAATACATGAATAGACTGCCAAAATCATTATCCTTCCTTTTGGCTCTGCCGTAGTCGGGTGAAAATGGTGCAATAGTGTGCTAGTCGTTAATATAAAGAATATCTATGAGTAAACTGTCGATGGATAAAGATCTATCACATATGAAAGGGAGAAAGTAATAGAGAAAATACTCACTGAGGAATCGAGATTAATTCAAGAGAATGATTATGTAGGTATCTACTTTTTTTTTAAACGATATTTTAATGTTAAACGTCATTTATTTTCAGACATTATATCATACTTTTAGCACATTTTTCTACAGTTTATTGTACCTTCAAGCATTTATAGAAGCACGAGGATTAAAAATAAATCCGTTTGGCGAGGTAAACGTTGTTTTATAAGAATTCGTCCGTGTGTATCCATTTTTTGTGTTCTTTGTTTTGAGTTTGACATTAATTGAATGTTTCTTTTTATTGCTGAATAACAAAAAAGAAAGAATTATAATCGTTTACCCCCCCCCCATTTTTTTAAGGTGTAAAAAAGTAAGTAAAAAGTAAAAAAGTGGAAACCACCCACCACTTTTTTACTTTTTATTTCTTGTAGCCACGGATCCATTTAATTAATTTTTTTGGTGGAAACGGATCCCGGGATCGGTGGAGACAGTCCCTAGAAAACGCAATCAAACTTGTGACGCAATCCAATTTTCAGGGAGACATTGTAACTTTTGCAATACTGGTTAGTGTGTACAGCTATAATATTGCTGCACTGTGGAAAAACTTTTTTTTTATTTACAGGGAGACATCCTAATTTTTGGAATAGTAACCGTCCTATGGACTATTAAGAATTTTGTTTTCGTCAGTGTATTCAGCGTTTATTGCGAAAGATACTACATGTCGATAACTGAGGTAGACGCTACTTGCAGTAGGTTGCTAAGGAGCCTGCAGAGTACTGGTAATAGCTGACAATTATTTTATGGAGAAGTTGATAATAAAGGGTGTAAAAGTACCCTTAACGCAAACGCAAAGCACTTGTTCTCCCCACTACTGCGATCATTTTTTTGTTCCAGACTCTATCTGGGAAACCCCTAGTTACGGAGATATTGGGGGTCAAAGTTCCAAATTTTTCACAGCTGTTTTTGTAAATACTAGTTTTTCAGATTATAACTTTACTAAAATTACCTCTATGACCCTTTTACTGTTCAAAGCATCCACTAGCACAACGTTTTAAGAGTGCTACATTGAGTTTTTCCGTAAAATGAGATTTTTGACTCCAAAAAAAAAAGTCGTTTCCCAGCAAAAATGTTTGCGTAGGGGTACTTAGTTTGATGTAGGTAGCCTAGTTGACGTATGTGTGAAGGGTTAATTTACACCCTGTATATAATATGAAGGGTCTTTGCCAACGGGTGCAACACTCGGCGGCAGTGACTCGATTTTTTTAACTTTTGTGGTTAGTAAAAAAAATATTTCTATCAAACGCCGATTTCGTGTTTTAGTTCAAAAATTATTCAAATATGTTTTGATAGCTAGTTTCAATATAAAAGCTCACATTGACTATTTATTGTAGTGATACTAAAAATCCTTTACTCAGCAATTATTTTCAATGTAATTACGAATGTTAGGCTTCCATTAAATAACTAAACAATGATTGTGAAAATTTCGCTGTGTCTGTTACAGTGGAAGCTAAGAAGCTTTGTAAGAACGTGCAGCGGCTGAACCGAGCAGCCTTCGAGGAGATGACAGCTTGTCGGATGTTCACAATCGATGGAAGACTACCTCTGAAGTTTAACCGTCTAGTATTCGAGTATACTGTTGTCATACTGCAGTTTGCTGTCGTTTCATGGAACAGTACATCTAATGAAACGAAATAAACTTAAAAAATAAAATTTATGTTTTCAATTACTAAATAACTAAGTCAACTTTTTGAAGCTGTACAGTTTTGTCAATCCCTTAATAAATGCGCTGGCTACGATATTTGAAAACTCTTAAAATAAAACTCTTGTAGTTCGAAACGATGTATGGCATCTCCTGTCGAGGCGGTTTGCTGTATTTTAATTAATGAAACCGAATATTTCTACCTGTTCGTAATATAAACTTTCTTTTGCCCTTATACTTATTCATTTGGAGTCAACGCTGCATGTCCCAACTTCTCTACTACACGTCATCTTATCAGCCGCATCCGTTCTTGGCATTTCATAATTTACACAGTTCATCCATCATTTCTTTGGTCTTCCTCGACACTTTACCCCTCAACATTCATACCTAAAATGTCGTGAGGAATGAGGCGTGGAACACAATGTATTTAGAAAAATGTTTAAAAGCAACTTAAGGTTTCTTTATTTGGCTACGGGTTGTTCGAAAGAGATGCCGCGGCCTCGACACAAAGGGCTAAGAAGGAACATGAGTGTATTTTAGTCAGTAGAAGTCAGACACTCACTACCACTCTGCCCAGAGCGGGAGGAGTCATTTAATATTATCCAAACCTTAAAAAAAATGTTTGTTAATTTATCACCTTTTATTTTTACCACCTAATATGACAAAGCGAGTGACATCGTTTTGGTTTATTAAAATGAAAAACACTTCAATTATATAATTAAACGAAATTGACCACTACATACCAGGAAGTAAACTATTCCTCAGTAAGTATTCTACCTCACAGTCAAACAGTTTGCTTGAAAGTAGATATGAGTATTCAGATTAATATAAACCCTATTACTGATAATTACTTAAACAGAGGATTTCAAAATGTGCTTCTTCCTTTCCGTTGCTTCCAGCACCTGGTGTTCCTTTCATGTTTCTCCATCAAGTACAATTGCGTTAGACCTCATCGCGCGTCTTATTATATTGTGTCAGCAATCGGCATCCTTGCGTTTATATGCTTCCACATTTGGAACCTCTTTTCGGAGCACAAAAAAAAAAATGTAGAGACATTCATGAACTTTTTTTTTAGGGTTCATGTTTTCTTTTTAGTTTTACCTTTTGTTTCCTTTTACATTCTTAATATTATTCAAAGAAGAGACCACGTCCGATTAATATTGAAGATTCAAAAAGCATTTAGATTAATCAATTTTATGCAATACAAAAAGGCTGCCAACAGAAATTGGTTTGCTATTTTTCGGTATAGTATGGGCTTTTTCGTCAATGTGGCAGTGAGTCACGACTATAAAATGATTGCATATTTATATACTTTGCTTTTTTTTGACGTGATCATAACGTATGGCATATCTATAATTGCATTGATAAGAGATGGAATAGTTTCATGGATGGCTGAAGTTGATTACTGCTGTAGAGTCTGCTTAGAGCTAGAAGAAGAAAAATATGACGATAAAATAAAAAAGCTTTTCCAAGCATATGTCAATTTAATGGAGGCGTTCCAGATTTTCAAGGAGATATATAAGTTTTCGGTAAGAATTGACTTTTTAATGTTATACAGATAGCAGACCTCTTCAAACAGCGAAGAAAAACATCGTAAGGTAGCTGGTATGTTTTAGAACCAAAAATTCGAAGACATGTGTCATACACCAACATATCTACCAAACCGTACTGGGTAAACGTGGTTGATTACTGCTCACCCTTTCTTAAACAGCGGAGGCCTTAATCCCAGCACAGGGAACATTAAGGTTTTAGAATTATGCTCTGAATGTCAAGTCTTTTGTTTAGTAAATGGACTTCCAACTAAAAATTGTTGTTTCTAAAAAACAGAAATTATGTTCTTTGGCAGATGTGTGAAATGATTCAGCAATTTCTCTAATTGTTTTAACTAATGTGTCATTCATATTATTTTTTATAAAAGACTAGCTGAACCGCGCAACTTCGTCTGCGTCACCTAAGAGAGAGAGAGTGATTTTAAGGTATAATCCTGTTTTTGCAACATTTTTCATGTATGCCTTGCTTCTATTAGTCGTATCGTGATGTTACATAGCCTTTTTCGATAAATGGACTATACACCACAAACATATTTTTTCAATTCCAACCAGTAGTTCTTGAAATTAGCGCGTTCAAACAAACAAACTTTTCAGCTTTATAATATTAGTATAGATTTTAATGTTCACCATCTGCCTAGCCTTTTTCCAAATATGTTGGAGTCGACTTCCAGTCCAACCGAATGCACCTGAATACCAGTATTTTACAAGGAGCGACCGTCTGTCTAACCTCGACAACCTAGTTATTAATGAGTATTTTACTTATAAAAGTTTATTTTAATGCTAAACCTCATTTATTTTCAGACATTATATCAAACTTTTGGCACGTTATTCTACAGCTTATTATACCTTCAAGCATTTGTAGAAGTAATAGTATCAGGAACGGAGCCTTTTGGCGAAGTAAGCATTGTATAAAGACTTGGGCGAGGTGTATTTTGTTTTGTTTTTGGCTTCTAGCTTCATATACTCACTAGGTTTTGCTTTTTGCAACGTGTGTACAGCCTTAATATTGCTGCACTGTGATATATTTTTTTTTTATTAGCAGGGAGACATCCTAATTTTTGGAATAGTAACCTTCCTATGGACCCTCAAGAATTTTATTATCATTAGTGTATTCAGTGTTTACTGTGAAAGATACTACATGACTATATCTGAGGTAGACGCTGCTTGCAGTAAGTTGCTTAAGAGCCTTCAGTGTACAGGTAAGAACAGACAAGTATTATTATATGTATTTTATAGAATGTGAAGGATCTTTGTCAACAGATGCAACGCTCTGCTGCAGTAACTTGATATTTTTTCACTTTTGTGGTATAATAAAGATTTTTTTTCTTTCAAACGACGATTTCGTGTTTTAGTTTAAAAATTATTCAATATGTTTTGATAGTTAGTTTCAACGTCAAGGTGGGACACTGAAAATCCATTCTCAGCATTAGTAGTGACATTATTATGTAATTTGTGATGTTTTTTGATTATGTTATTTTGTATTGCTTATTTGTATTTCTTATGATTTGATTGATTATGTTTTGTTGTTAATTTCGCTTGTCTAATTCTATGGACTTTAACGTCTGCGATTAAATGATTATTATTATTATATTATTATATTAGCCTTAAATGTGTAGCGCTTGTGAGGTATTCAAGAGAAACTCCAGATGATAGTTCTAGACGTATATATCTTGACCAATTTCTGTACATACTTAATGCTAAAAATCTTATTTACATATCGGTAGGGTGCACTACTAACTAACTTAATTAACCAATGAGAAAAGAGTATTAAATATAATAGCTATCTACATTAGTACATCAACAATCCATAGGTGTCGCGTCGACTCAGGCGCGCGCGCTGTGCACACATATAAATAGTTCACAGCGCCACGGATTCGCCAGTGAAGCTCCCGCTGCGCCGGCGCGGCGGCGGACGGATGTGTGTTGATGTTTGCAGCTAGCAGCTACAAATGTTATAAGGAATGTCAGACTTACATTATTTATCTAGATTATGATTGAGAAACTTCTCTGTCTCTATTACAGTGGAAGCTAAGAAGCTTTGTAAGAACGTACAGCGGCTGAACCGAGCAGCCTTCGAGGAGATGACAGCTTGTCGGATGTTCACAATCGATGGAAGACTATCTCTGAAGTTTAACAGTCTAGTATTAGAGTACACTGTAGTGATACTGCAGTTTGCTTTCGTGTCATGGAACAGTAAATCTAATGAAATGAAATAAATATAAAAATTGAAATTTATAGTTTAACTATTAAACTGTAACTATTAATTATTAAACTAACTGCCGCACTAGAGAGCTTTAATGATTACTTAGGCCATCACTTAGTAATGGTTTTGACAGCTTTGTCGTACAAAAATATGTCAAACCTTTAATAAGTGATAGCTTAAGTAATCATTAAATATCTCTGAGTATGGCAGTAAGTCAACTATAGGCAGCTGTATAGTTTTGTCGATCCATTAATAAAATAATGTGAATAATACTCTTAAGATCGGTTAGTGGAAGACACCTCCTATCGCTGTATTTTATTCAATGAAGTCGATGATTGCCACGTGTTCTCTTATATCTTTATTTTCTTGTCCTTATCCCAATTCATTTGGGGTCGACATAGCCTGTCTTCTTGTTCCGATTCCTCTACTACTCGTTCTCACATCAGATACGTTTCTTGCTATATGATCATTTACACAGTTCATTCCTCGTTTTTTTAGTCTTACTCTACTAGGAGTCTAAACTCCTCCAACATTTAAACTCAAAACTTTCCTCACGACATGTAACCTTATCTAGTGTAACCTAACGACACCATGTTTTAAGACGAACGTCTAAAAGCAATTTAGGTTCCTTAATTTCCCGTCGGGGCTGCGGGATGTTTTAAGAGATACCGCGGCCTCGACGTAAAGGGCTATGAAGGAAGATGGGTGGTTTTAAGTCGGTAGAAGTCTGACACTCCCTTTCGCTCTGCCCAAAAGCGGAAGGGGTTATTTGATGATTTCCCAAATCCCCCAACAAAAAGGTTCCAACAAAAAGGCTGCGGGTTGTTCGAAAGAGATACCGCGGCCTTGGCACAGGACTAACCGCTCTGCTCAGAGCGGGAGGAGTCATTTGATGATTTCCCACCCCCCAAAAAATAAATTAAGGATGGTAAACAAAAATTTACCATAATTTATGTGTACCATCTAATATAAATGAAAAAGCAAGCGAGATCCTTTTATTTGATTAAAATAATTAAATACTATAATTACATTGTTTAACGAAATTGGTCGTCACGTCCCAGAACTTCAACCATTCCTCAGTAGGTATTTCACCTTACAATCAAACGATTTGTTTCAAATTAGAAATGAAGACTCAGATTAATATAAACCCTATCACTGACAACTACTTGGATACAGGATTTCAAAATGTGCTTTTTCCTTTTCGCTGCTATCAGCACCTGGTGTTCCTATCATGTTTCTCCATCAAGTATAATTGCATTAGACCTCATCGTGCGTCCTATTATATTCTGTCACTCATTGCTATCCTTGTGTTTATATGTTTTAATATTGCAAACCTCTTTTCGAGGCATAATAACAAAATAGACGATCCATACATGGTCTTTTTCATTAGGGTTCACGTTTTCTTTTTAGCGTTTCCTTTTGTTTTCTTTTACGTTCTTAATATTATTCAAAGAAGAGACCACGTTCTGCTAATATTGAAGATTCAAAAAGCTTTTAGATTTATAAATTTTAAGCAATACAAAAAGGCTGTTATTAGAAATTGGTTCGCTGTTTCGCGGTATAGTGTGTACTTTATTGTCAATGCGGCAGTGAGTCGCGACTTAACAATGATAGTATACTTGTACACTATGCTTTATTTTGATGTCGTCATAACCGATGGTGCATCTATAATCGCTTTAATCAAAGATGGAATAGTGTCATGGCTGGCTGAAGTTGAGTACTACAGTATAATCTGCGTAGAGCTAGAAGAAGAAAAATATGAAGATAAAATTCAAAAGCTGTTTCATGCATATGAAAATTTAATGGAGGCGTTTCATATTTTTAAGAAGATTTTTAAGTTTTCGGTAAGCAGCTACAGCTTGTGAATGTAATACGGGTGTGCAGCGTATAAGGCAATCATCGTGGGGAAGTCGGTCTTGAGTCTTAGAATCAAACATTCTAAGACATGTGACATAGAGACATCGAGCAACCCGCCAGTGCGGGTTGGTAAACATGCTTGCACGACATACAATCGTGGAGAATCGAAGGGAGTACGTTAGATAAGGGTACATGCTGGTTAAATGTAAAGGTGCCAAATAGTCGAAAAAAGAAGAATATTGCGTTTAAAAATGGCAGGGCGTAGCATAAGTTTTTTTTTTAAAGTTGCAAGAATAAGGCAATAAAGTCGGAAGTAGTTTCGAGGGGCAAACCGCATCCGTCGGGGCTGCGGGTTATTCACAACGATACCGCGGGCTCAACATACAAGGCTAAGAAGGAACATGGGTGGTTTTTAGTCAGTAGAAGTCTGACACTCCCTTTCGCTCTGCCCAAGAGCGAGAGGGGTTGTTTGATGATTTCTATATTTATATAAAGAAGACTAGCGGACCTGGCAGACGTCGTCCTGCTCGGACAGCAGAGCCACCAACCGGGTCTAATTGTAAATCTAAACCATTCTCGAATTCATTTGAACACATACAATTTTTTTTATCAAAATCGGTCCAGCCGTTTAGGAGGAGCTCAGTGACAAACACATTTACAGAAGAATTATATATATCAAGAAGATATGTGATATATTTTTAAAAGGATATTTTAATAGTAATCGTCGTTTATTTTCAGACATTATATCACACTATGAGCACATTTATCTACAGTTTATTGTATCTTCAAGCATTTGTAGAAGTAACAGTATCAGATATGACGCCTTTTGGCGAGGTAAGCATTGTTTATAGATATGGCCGAGGTTGGTTAACATATTCAACATAATAATATTATCATGCTATGTGTTATATTTTGTTAGTGGCTTTTATGTACATGGGACAAGTGTATGCAGTTTTTGTGTACTTTTTTTTTTTGTTTTTTATCTTCTTACATTAGTTCTTATAATTCGTGTGTTCAGCAATATTTTTAAGAGAAAATGCAGCGTTTCTTCGAAAAGGAACGTATTGTCATGCTATTTGCTTTAAAGAATTATGGGACAATCACACAGTATACAGTATGTTAACTAACAGAGGGCGTTCCCGTTAACCCGCAATAGTATAGCATCCATACATGCTAAAAAAAGAAATTACCAACCTGGAAACCCCTTGGTTACGGAGATATTGGGGGTCAAAGATCCAAATTTTTCACAGCTGTTTTCGTAAATTCTAGTTTTTCAGGCTATAACGTTACTTAAATTACCTCCATGACCCATTAATTATTTAAAGCATCCACTAGCACAATGTTTTAAGAGTGGTACTTTGAGTTTTACCGTAAAATGTAATTTTTGACACCAAAAAAAAAAGTTGTTTCCCAGCAAAAAAAATTGAGTACGGGTACTTAGTTTGATGTACAGAATGCTTGGTTGACGGGAACGCCCTCTGTTAGTTAACATACTGTATTATGTTAAAGAAGGAAACGCTCTCACCTCGGTCTAGCTAACTCATATGTGACGCTATGTTGAATATTGTGATCAAACGATATTTTCTCTTGTTTCCAGGGAGATATTCTAACTTTTGCAATACTAACGTTCACATGGACCTTTAAGAATTTTGTTATCGTCAGTGTATTCAGTGTTTACTGTGAAATATACTACATGTCTTTATCTGAGGTAGACTCCGTTTGCAGTAGGCTGCTGAAGAGCCTGCAGAGTACTGGTAAGACCAGACAATTGTCAATATGACGTGTTAAGGTAATGCCAACAGGTGCAAGTGCAACGCTATATTGACATTTTTGCACTTCTGTGGTATACCTATTAAGATTTTTTCTCTGACAGTTTTATGTGTAGTCTTGAAATAACTCTAGGAAGTTTTAATACCTAGTTTAAACATAAAATTTAACTATGTATTGCTGTGATGCTGCAAATTGTTCAGTCATATTTAGCTTTAACTTTCATTATTTATAATACGTAAGAACGCCATTATTTTTCTACAATTATGATTGTGTAAATTCCTATGTCTGTGTTACAGTGGAAGCTAAGAAGCTTTGTAAGAACGTGCAGCGGCTGAACCGAGCAGCCTTCGAGGAGATGACAGCTTGTCGGATGTTCACAATCGATGGAAGACTACCTCTGAAGTTTAACAGTCTAGTATTAGAGTATACTGTAGTGATACTGCAGTTTGCTGTCGTGTCTTGGAAAAATAAAACATAATTAATATAAAAATATAATATTAAGGATATTATTGATATTTGAACGAGGAGCAGCGGTAGGCCAGTGATGGCGAAAGGTGGAAGAATGCCAGCATACCTGCTAAGTTGGTAAGACGGCCATTCACAGATAACAGGTGAGAAAGGTAAATAAAAATAATTAACTTAACTTAAATTTGAATGGTTGATTTTTATGTCTAAAAATCTACCATTCAAACATATTCCGTAAAACAAAAAATGAATTGAAATAGCAGTCTAACCAACTTAGCAGGTATGCGGGCAATACACGTATAAGGGTGCTTTTCCACCAGAGATTTGCTATGCAACTATGCTGCGAGGATGTAATAGCTAAGGTGTGAAATATGTGACCATTTCCACCGATACTACGCTGTGTAGCGGTGCGAGTAAGATGTGCTATGAAGATGCGCCGTCGCAAAGTAGCTGTGCGAGGAAGATGCGCAACACGAGCTATGCTATACAAATGCGGGCATACTGTAGGTACTCTGCCCTGGACATCTGCACCACTCGTGACGACCCATAATACGCATCCATAGCACGCATCCATAGCACACATTCATAGCACGCATCCTTCCATATAAATGCTATATGTCCACCAGTGCTAAGCGGGTCTCCTAAGTTGTTTCGAACGCCGCTGTTGCGACACACGCTGTTGCAAATTATTTTTCCACTGCCTCACAGGTTCGAAAGCTCATGGACTCGAATAAAGTAGTCGCGAAAGACGCTGTTTCGAAAAACATTTTCACTGCCTCATACGCTCGAATGATTGAATGATTTCGATTTATTTAGTCATAAAGTGTACGGAAAAATAATTAAGCAGTAATTAAATAAAATCAACAAATTCGGTGTCAACAACATTTAATATTATTATTAATGTACTGTTATATGTTTGTTGTTTACAACGTATGAGGCAGTGAAAATGTTTTTCGAAACAGCGTCTTTCGCGACTACTTCATTCGAGTCCATGAGCTTTCGAACCTGTGAGGCAGTGGAAAAATAATTCGCAACAGCGTGTGTCGCAACAGCGGCGTTCGAAACAACATAGAAGACCCGTGCTAAGCTATGTGAACCAATGAATATGATTGGTGGATATCAAACGCATCCATAGCAACGTAGCATAGCACATCTCTGGTGGAAAAGCACCCTAAACACTGCTCGAAGCCCACATTTTGTCCTTTAGAAAATAAGTCATGTCTGGTGGTTCTGGGCTCTTGGAATAAAACGTCATGTTGATGTCGCGTCAAAAAAAAAGGGATGCGTGACGTTTTGGGGCGACAAGGAACTTATAATATACTAACTGGAATGTGCATGTGCAACTTACTACTTAATTTGGGACAGTTATTATTGTGTTTTATACAATTTTCCTGATAATCTTTATTTCTTTCTACATAATCTTTATTTTTAGGGTTCCAAAGCCGAATGGCAGAAAACGGAACTCTTATAGATTCGTCATGTATGGACAGACCGACATGACGAATCGATTTTCATATATTAAAAAAAAAAGATTAAGGGGGGTCTCCCCATACATGGAACTGAAACTAAATAAAACTTTTGTCTAGAGACAGGTCTTTAAAAATGACATTAAGGTTCCTAAAACCATTTTTTCTCAAAGATATCATTTGAAAGATTCTAACTTTTAAACGAAGAGAGTGAAAAACCTAAAAAAATATATGTTGTAGATTGCAATGAAAACTTTTAACCAAAATTGGCTTGAACAATATATAGTAAATAGTTTTAGAGATGAAGTTATATTTGCGGTTTTTTAAATGTGCTATACATTTAAAAAACCGCAAATATAACTTTGTCATTCATACAAACACTATGAAAAACAAACTTATAGCTAAATGTGTTTTTCTGTTGCCTTTTTAACAAGGAATAATACAATTTAAAGGGGGCTTTCCTATTACGATAGTACCGAACCGTTTGTGTGCAAGTCCGACTTGCACTTGGCCAGTTTTTTTGTCATGGACATGACGAATGAATGGTACTACTATAATCGCGTTAATAAGAGATGGTATAATTACATGGATGACTCAAGTTGAATACTACAGTAAAGTCTGCTTGGAGCTGGAAAAAGCAAAATATGATGATAAATTAAAAAAAAGCTTTTCCAAGCTTAAGTGAATTTAATGGAGGCGTTTCACATTTTTAAGAAGATTTTTAAGTTTTCGGTAAGCAGTGGCTTTTGTTAAGTGTCTGACGGCGCATCGCAAGCGCCATTCAAAAGGTTAGATTGGAGCAGAGACTATTGGAACGAGACTTGACAGCAGTCAGTCTAGCGGATCATCGCGTCGTGGCGATTCTTTTATTCGTGCAAATAATTTCCGATTACATTCTGCAAACATAATGACAACTTTGATTATGTACAGAGACGGTAACGTCAGTATGATAAAGTTCATGAAATACGGTTTACAATTGTCAGTGGAATACCATTTATATACCGTGTTTTGGGCTTTGAAAGGTTTATCCTCGTTAGTCTTATAATCCCAAAAGATAATTTCATTTCTTAGGTACGATGAGACTAGGACGTGGTAAGCTGTTAGTAATGCGTTATTGTTAAGTACAATTTACACTAATATTATAAAGAGGAAAGATTTGTTTGTAACGAATAGGCTCCGAAACTACTGGACCGATTAGAAAAATTCTTTCACCGTTGGGAAGCTACACTATCCCCGGGTGACATAGGCTACTTTTTATCCCCGTATTATGAAACGGGAACTACGTGGGTGGAACCGCGTGACGTCCGATAGTAACTAATATTTTTGACTAAGAGAAAACTATTGGTTTTTTTTTTGCTTGAAATTTCAACGTTATCTTTCCAAATCAGCTTTTTGTCAATAGCCACAAAAAGGAATTTAGGAGTGTTGAGTTCTTCAATTATTTTGTCATTATATTGAAACTTAAGATCAGATAAAGTTGGTAAGCATAAAATAAAATGCACAAGTTAAGTTTTAGAGATGGCCGTACTCAGTTCTTGGAGCATAGTCTGTAGTTCCAGGGCTGTGGGGGCAAAAAGGACTTTGATATCTCAAAATTTTTGTATTGAGTGATACTCGTACTAAAAGAAAAAAACACGTATTCAATGATTTTCGCCAAAAATTAATATATTAGAATTTGGACGGTGACTAAAAAACCATCTTGTTATACAAGATGATTTTTTGTCACCGTCCTAAAACTCCATACAAAAAATTATAACATGCCATATTAATAGTATGATTTTCTCTAAATCCATTTTATTCGTTCACTAATAGATTGTTTTTACCAAATATTTGTTTACTCTTTTGTAATTTTTTTCATAAATCTCTATTAAAAGTTTATTAGGCAAAAAATGATGTTCTGTATTTTTCCATATCATTTTTATTTGCCTTTATAAACATACAATGGTCAAATTCAAATTGTTTATTGCAATCTATAATGTACATTAACAGGTGTTAAGGGAATTAATTCTAGACACAATTATGGACCCTGCCGGGCACAGCAAATGTTTGTACAAGTACAGAGCGGAACAGCGTTTCTTTAAGCGGTCAAACTAATGAGATGATCTAGATGTATACATATTTCTGGAGAAGCTCTCGGTATAGTTTAATCAACGAAAGTGACACAATGTTGAATATCGTAATAAAAGATTTTTTTTTTCTCTTTTCAGAAAGACATCCTGCCTTTTGAAACAGTAGAGTTTTAAAGAATTTTACTGTCGTCAATGTATTCAGTGTTTAGTGTTTTTTTTCTCTTTTCAGAAAGACATCCTGTCTTTTGAAACAGTAGAGTTTTAAAGAATTTTACTGTCGTCAATGTATTCAGTGTTTATTGCTGTGTATATGCAGGTCATACCAAATATACTATATGAGGTAGACGCTGCTTGCAGTAGGTTGCAGAAGAGCCTGCAGAGTACTAATAAGAGCAGACAATTATCAAATTAAGAAATTGATAAAAATATGCATTGATTTTGTCAACAGATGCAGCGCTCTGTTGCAGGCAAATTGTTTTTCTTACTTTTGTGAAACCTCGATAATAGGGATGTTCACTGACTTAAAAACATGAGAATCTAATTAGTCCGTCTGTTAGATTATCGAAAAATATTGGATACGTATTTTTTGTTTTAACAACTCAATAAAAATTGTCGAAGATAAAACGCGTCAAAGATTTGAGTGGGGGTTGGTGACGCTACTGACCGCTAAAAAATGTCATACTAATGACTTAAAGTATGACGACACACGAGTTTTCACAGCACTGTATCGTCTTAATTGTTTGTTTACGTGAAAAAAGAATAAAATACGTGTTTTTTGGAAATCTCTATGACGGACTAATTAGTTTTATTTGTTAACTAGCCTATTTTGTGTTTTTTAATTTTGAAATAATTTTCAAGATGTTTTTGTAGCTAGTTTCAACATAAAACTTCTCATTGACTTTTAATTGCTGTTCCGTACACATTCTTTATTCAGGTTTAGCTACATTGCTTTCATTATGATCACGTATCTAATAATCTAAAATCGTCATTATTAATTCAAAACTTTCTCTATCTCTGTGATAGTAGAAGCTAAGAAGCTTTGTAAGAACGTGCAGCGGCTGAACCGAGCAGCCTTCGAGGAGATGACAGCTTGTCGGATGTTCACAATCGATGGAAGACTATCTCTGAAGTTTAACAGTCTAGTATTAGAGTATACTGTTTTGATACAGCAGTTTGCTTTTGTGTCGTAGAAAAATTATATTAAAGAAACAGATAGAGTTAGACATTGTATCTGACACTGTACTTGCTATTAACCAGACATTGTATTTTGTATTTATTTGTTGTCAAAATATTTTACTGACATTGTATTAATTTGGTGAAATGTATTATTGATGTATTTGTTTCTACTTGTATTATTTCTCTTGTTTTAATATGTTATGTTCAACACAATGTAAATTGTAAATGAATGCATGAACAACATGAATATATATATTTTTTAATAAGTCTTGTAGTAAAGTATGCCCAGTTTTGTAGGTACAGTTTTCTCTATCCATAAATAAATGAGCAGGGTAATAATTATCGTCCAATGAAGGTGATGATTGCCACGCGCCTCTAATAAAAATAAAATGCGTTTAAAAAAAGGAATGTTTAAAAGTAATTATAGGTTTAATCTTTTATCACCGACTATTAGTACCATCTAATAAAAGACAAAGTAAGCGTCATCCTTTTAGTTGATTAAAATGAAAACATTCACAATTATTTATAATAAACGAATTGCCTTTCCCGTACCAGAACTTCAATTATATTTATCAGTAGGTATTTCAGTTCACAGTCAAACGGTCTATTTTAAATTAGACATGAAGACTCATATTAATATAAACCTAATTACTGACAATTACTTGGACAGAGGACTTCAAAATGTGCTTCTTCCTTTGCGTTGCTATCAGCACCTGATGTTCATATCATGTTTCTCCATCAAGTACAATTGCATTAGGCCTCATCGTACGTCGTATTATGTTATGTCGCTACTTGGTATCCTTGTCTTTATATGTTTCCATATTAAACACCTCTTTTCGAGATATGATAACGGAACGGCCGTACCATTCATGATCTTTTTTATTAGGATTCATGTACTGTTTGTGGTTTTACCCTACGTTTTCTTCTACATTCTTAATATTATCCAAAGAAGACACCACGCTCGGTTAATTTCGAAGATTCAAAAAGCATTTAGAATTATAAACTTTATACAATACCAAAAAGCTGCTACTAGAAATTGGTTCGCTATTTTGCGGTATAGTGTCTACTTTATTGCCAATGCGGCAGTGAGTCGCGACTTAACAATTTCAGTGTATTTATTTACTTTGCTTTTTTATGATGCAATCATAACGTATGGTGCTTCTATAATAGCCTTAATAAGAGATGGGATAGTTTCATGGCTGGCTGAAGTTGAGTACTATTGTAAAATCTGTTTGGAGTTAGATGTAGAAAAATATGATGATAAAATAAAAGAACTTTTCCAAGCATATGTCAATTTAATGGAGGCGTTCCACATTTTTAAGAAAATATTTAAGTTTTCGGTAAGTAGCAACTTTTGTTAAGTGTCTTTTGAATAGAATACGGGTGTACAGTATAGCATTATAATCTCGAAACGGCGAAGGAAAACCTTGTGAGGTCTGTGTGAAATGTCTTCATCATCATCATTTTCATCATTTCAGCCGAAAGACGTCCACTGCTGGACATAGGCCTCCCCTAAGTGTCGCACCATTGACCGGTTTCGTGTGTCTCGCATCCAGCGGGTCCCTGCAACCTTCACCAGGTCATTGGTCCACCTAGTAGGAGGCCTTCCAACCAACGTCTTCCGGTTCGCGGTCGCCACTCCAGAACTTTCCGGCCCCATTGGCCATCCGTTCTGCGAGCAATGTGCCCTGCCCACTGCCTCTTAGTTTGACAATTTTCTTGGACGAGAAGATGTCTTAGAACGAAAAAATCAAAGACATGTGCCATACATATATCTACCATGGCGCACTACACACATCAGCGCGGTAGATCGGCAGGAGACCTGAATTCCAGCAGGAGAACGTAAAGCTTTGGATTATGCTTTTGAATGTCAAATTTAGTGTTTAGTGAATGGACTTCCAACTAAAAAGTATTGTTCGCTTATTTCAAACACTGTTATTCTTGAAATGAGAATACATTGAAATAGGCCGTCAATTTGATAAACAATCAGTTATTTTTTTTTATTTTTTTTTTTTATTTTTTTTTTACAGTAACGTTGCCCCACCACCAATTTTCCTGATTGTATCTTGTATTTACTAATGAGCAGTTGTGTACTCTATTTTAGAAATATATTTTAATGTTGAACGTTATTTATTTTCAGATAATGTTTCAAACTTTATCCACATTTTTCTATAGTTTAATATTCCTTCAAGCAACTGTGACAGTATTAGAATCTGGAATAATACAAATTGGCACGGTAGAGTATTAATATGTTAGGAAACAGCCTACATGTTTTGTTGAAAGTCGTATTTTTTTTTACATTTATTCTCTTTTATTTTTAGCGTGACATCCTATCATATGAACTAGTCACCATCATTTTGACTATCAAAAATTTTACTTTCGTCAGTGTATTCAGTGTTTATTGCGAAAGGTACTACATGTCTGTATCCGAAGTAGACGCTGCTTGCAATAGGTTGCTGAAGAGCCTGCAGGGTACTGGTAAGAACATGCAATTTTGTTTTTATATAAGAGATACTTTGATTTTTAACTGTTTATTTATTTATTAAATCTTTATGTACATGAATTTGTATATAAAAAATGTATAAAGGCGGATTTAATGCCTGGGTATTTTCTACTAGTCTGCCTAAGGGTGACGCGGACACATAACATAGCAGGTGCACTGATAAAGTGCCCACAACATTCCAGTGACTTTATTGCTCACAATCACGACCTGCTTGTTCCAGTCGAGGCAAGTATCAACGTGCAAACTTAAGATTGGACGTTGACACTAGCCCTTGACGTCGGAGCTAAACGGAATGATTGTGCCATCAAAGGCGTCACCGTTAAACCGTTCAGCCTTCGTAAGCTATGGGTACTCCGTGCTCTTTATAAAAGCCTGACACTGTAACGATCATACCAATCTTTCAATGACTGCTAAATTCCATTTTATCTCCTCAATCACATCGAAAAAGTCGTCAAAACCTGCCTGACTGTCAAGCCTGTCAAGTCTTCAGCGTAAATATGATACGCACACTGAAGCACGGTAGTTATAACAAAGATGTAGTAGAAAAGAGGAGATAAAATACCTCCTTGAGAGACGCCAGTATCAAGAGCACACTACTTGGAAGAAGAGTTTCCCGCAAGAACTGACTGCTGACGCACCTGAACATTTGATGACAACCAATCCAAAACCGAGAAGAGATCAATAGATTGGGGTGGATGAATAAAATACGTCGTGACTGACTATATTAATAATAATAATAATAATTTATTTAATCAAAACACAATGTTAACATCAAGTAAAAATAGTAATTTCTATAAATGCACTTAACTTATTGCTAGTTAACAAAACAGGTAGGTGTTGCAACCAGCACCCTTACTAAGTTATGAAATAACTTGTATTAAGGGCAGTGGTACATGCCCATACATAAATAGTTTCACATATGAATTGCAGACAAAACAAGTGTTTAAAACTGAAGTTAACATAAAATTTACTTAAAGATAAGCATAAACATAAAAAAAAAAACATATTTTTAGAATTTAGAAAATTTAATTGATTCATTCGTTGATTGATCGCATTGGAACAAACTATCAAAAGTAAAATGGAAACTTTACTATCTTCCTTTCCCCGGCTAACATCGCTAATTACTTTAAGGAGAGCTGAAACGGTACTGTGGCCGTACCTAAACCTGTATTAGAAAGGGAAGTTTGGTGAAGGAAGTGGGAAAATTGATTATGGACACAGGCCTCGACTACGAGTACTTAAGACAAAAAAGGGAAGAATGAAAATTGGTCGCAAGTGACTGGGAATTGTGGGGTATGTAATTTTGGGAAGTGGCCGAATATAAGCTTTTCGCCTCAGCGAAAGGAAATCACCGGAGTACAGGGAGAAGTTAACGATATGAGAGATTGCTGGAAGGTCTGGTCAAGAGCCATCACGATCATGCTGCGACTGATGTTATCACAGGTCACGGCTTTGGATTTAATGGAAAGCATAATCTTCTTGTTCTTTCCCGGATCGCCTGGGGTGAAGGCAAAGGCGGTAATATTAACACGCATCAGACTAACAAGGCAGTTAATGGTTTGACCTTTGGTTAGATTATCCAGAGTGGAAACAGTGGCGGAGTGGCAATTTAGAACGTCCAAACCAATTTAATCAGGAAGGTCTAAACGTCGTGATCTGCCGATCCCTAGAGATCCGAGAAACTTTCAAATATCGACGTTTTATATTTTTATATTATTATCAGGAGAAGAAGTAGTGATGTTATCAAAAATAGGGCGGCATTAAGCATTGCGTATTGCATGTCATCTGATTATAACAATAGGGTAGTTAACTAAAAAAATCTAATTAGTCCGTCAGATAGATTTCCAAAAAAATATTGGACACGTATTTTTTCTTTTTTCATGTATGCATACAATGAAGACAATACTGTGCTTTGAAAACTCGTGTGACGTCGTATTCAAAGACATAATGACATTTTTAGTGGTTAGTGACGTCACAAACCCCCACTCAAATTTTCGACGCGTTTTAATTTCGTCAATTTAGATTGGTTTGATAAAACAAAAATACGTATCCAATAATTTTTGATAATCTAACAGACGGACTAATTAGAATCATATTTTATTAAGTCAGTAAACATCCCCATCTTTGTTATTTTTTAACTTTGTTACAGGGGAAGCCAAGAAGCTTTGTAAGAACGTACAGCGGCTGAACCGAGCAGCCTTCGAGGAGATGACAGCTTGTCGGATGTTCACAATCGATGGAAGACTACCTCTGAAGTTTAACAGTCTAGCATTAGAGTATACTGTTGTGATACTGCAGTTTGCTTTTGTGTCGTAGAAAAATTATACGAATAAAACAAAACGAATATATATATTTTTTTATTTATTTATTTATTTATGTACACACAAAATACAAAAAAAAGGAAAATATATAAAAAATAGAAGAGCACAAAGGTACTGCTTATTTCTAAAGAATATTACTTATTGATTTTTGCTTATTTTTATAGAAAAAAGAAATTTAATATTTTTTTTAGTAAATTATGCCCACTTTTGTAGGTACAGTTTTCTCTACCCATAAATAAATGAGCAGGGTAATAATTATCGTCCAATGACGGTGATGATTGCCACGTGCTTCTAATAAAAATAAAATGCGTTTAAAAGAATGTTTAAAAGTAATTATAGGTTTAATCTTTTATCACCGACTACACTCGAGAGCAATGAATCCGGGTCACTTAAAGAATGTTAAAAATCTCGGAAACTAAAAATGATAGGTTAATGCAATAAATTGTATTTAATAGACAATGTAATACTCCTTAAATGAAAGTAAAAAAAATATGAGTCACCATACATTTTATTAACACAAAATTACATAAAGAAAAAAACTGCTGATCTCTCCTTAAAACAAAAATAGGAAACATGAAATTTTTGAACTTTATTACGATTTTCTTGAATTTTAATACTTCGTATTGCCTCCTCGTGCTTCCATTACTGCGTTTACGCGGTTTGGCATGCTGTACACCAAGTTCCTTATACGATTTTAGGGAATATTCTCCCATACCTCTGTGAGAGCAATTTTGAGCTCACGAAGCGTGATTGGGGGAGGGTTTCGTTGTTTTACGCATCTGCCTAGCTCGTCCCAAGTATGCTCGATCGGGTTGATATCCGGGCTGCGCGCTGGCCACTCCATACGAGTAATGTTCATCTCTTGAAGGTAGTCATTCACAATCCTACCTGTATGAGGTCGGGCATTGTCATGCATAAATATAGCATCCTCACCTAAATTGACCATAAATGGACCAACGTGATCATTGAGGATTTCTTCCACATATCTTACGCTAGTTAAAGAGCCGTTTTCTATGATCACCAGCTCTGTGCGACTTTCAGAAGAAATTCCGGCCCACACAAGTACAGACCCACCACCGTAGGCTACTTTTTCTTCGATGCATGCTTGCTTGAATCTTTCCCCTGGTCTTCGATACACTCTGTGTCTTCCATCGTGCTTGTAGAGCATAAATTTTGATTCGTCGGAGAACATAACTTTTGACCAATCTTCAATACTCCAATTTACGTGGCTCTGGGCATATCTTAGTCTTGAAATACGATGCCCACGCTCCAGTTTAGGGCCGTTTGCAGGTCTAAGGGGTTTTAAGTTAGATTCAGCAAGCCGACGTCTTACTGTCCATGCACTTGGGTTACTTCCTCCGAGGCGTCGAAACTGATTTGTGAGTTCAGTTCCTGTGAGAAAGCGATTTCGAAGCATGGTGTTCACCAAGTATCGGTCTTCTCGTGCTGTGGTACACCTGGTTCTGCCCGTTCCTGGTCTGCGTAGGTTAGAACCAGTTTCTTCGTAACGTCGGAGAACTCTTTGTACTGTTGACAGCGACACACCGACAGTCCTGGCTGTATCGCGCTGACTCCGGCCGGTTTCCAGCATTGTAAGTATTCTGGTGCATTCTTCAGGCGTAAGCGACATAATTTCAGCTTGAATAATGAATATAGAGCACTATCAACATGGTTTATGTTCCCACAAAATGACAGATTACAAACAAAAGCAAAACCAAATGCTGTAATTTCGTAGTTCCATCTTCGAAAGTGGCCCTTTTTCAAATTTGATTTTTTTATGATATAACTTTACAATAACTAAGAAGTTTTAATACCTTCATTTAAGGAGTATTACATTGTCTATTAAATACAATTTATTGCATTAACCTAGCATTTTTAGTTTCCGAGATTTTTAGGATTCTTGAAGTGACCCGGATTCATTGCTCTCGAGTGTATTATTACCATCTAATAAAAGACAAAGTAAGCGTCATCCTTTTAGTTGATTAAAATGAAAACATTCACAATTATTTATAATAAACGAAATCGCCTTTCCCGTACTAGAACTTCAATTATATTTCTCAGTAGGTATTTCAGTTCACAATCAAACGATCTATTTTAAATTAGACATTTTAATAAGTAACAACATGACTTATTCTACTAAAAATGTTTGTATGCCAGGGTCAACATACAAACAGATTATGGCATCAGTAACAAAAACTGTTTGTGATCCAAGTACAACTATTACCATATTTGTTGGGAATAGTTCTAGGATTAATAAGAAAGACATTACTGACTGTGTATCAGAGTTGTTAGAGTTAAATTGTGGTAAAATAATATTATGTGCTTTTCCTTATTTTGAAAAATTAAGTACTAGATCAAACAATTATATACACATGCTTAATAAGCATGTACATTTCTTGGTCAGTCACTATTGTGACAAACTTTTGTTTTTAGACATCAACATTTTAGTTGAAAATCTTAGGTCGACGCGGAATACAGTGTATCTGCCTCTCAGATTTAGACATCAAATAGCTAGGCTATTAAGTTTTAGTATTCACGCAGACATAATATGTAATATGTCGAAGTCTTCTTCTATAATTAATACTGCAACTATTAGTACTAATTCTAGTGTACAGGAGGTGACCTTAGATAACTATAGCACTAGTGCTATTAATGTTTACAAACTTTTTACTGAGGAGGATCCATATGTCACCATGGATAATTCTCAATTAGGGTCATTTACTAATAGGATCTTGTCATCTGGTGATTGCACGGGAGTCACAGTTCTCACTCCGGATAATAATATTAATTTAAACTAGTTAGTAAGACAACAGAAGATACTAGTACCATTAATGTTATACCAAACCATAACAATGTACCTTCTGGCTCTCAAAGACCTAAATGTAAAAAAGGGCAAAACTGAATGACTTGCAATTATTTCATCAAAATATTCAAGGTTTCGCTTCAAAGCAGCTTGAAATTGAATTGTTTTTAGAAAAAACAAAGTTTGAAATTGTTTGTTTCACTGAGCATTGGTTAAGAGACTATGAGATGCTAATTAATTACACAAATTACAGTGTGGGCAGTTGCTTTAACCGTAAATCTAAGATTCGTGGGGGTTCATTAATCTTAATAAAAAAAAAATATTAAATTTAAGACTCGTGATGATATTGTTAAACTATCGGTTGAACATAATATCGAGCTATATTGTGTTGAGCTGGATAAGCATGTAATAGTGTGCGTTTACAGACCCCCAAATTATCAAAACTACTCTACATTTTAGTCAGTAATGGAAGATGTTCTAGCAAAACTTGTAACTGGTAATAAATCAGTAGTTATATGTGGCGACTTTAATGTTAATATTTTAGAAAAAAATTCAAATAGCAGTAGATTTTTGCATCTTTTTAAATCATTTAATTTGTTAAACGTGTTTTCGGAACCAACCCGAATTACTACAAATACTGCTTCATGTCTGGATAATATTTTTTGTTGCTGCAACTACTTGGACAAATTCATAGTAAATTACCTTCCTTCGGATCACAGCGGTCAAATCGTTGTTTTCGAATCCTACACACCAGTACAAAAAATCCAAATAAAATCTAGACAAATAACACCCAGCAATTTAAATAAGTTTAATGATAATTTAATTAGTAAGTTAGGCATTCCGAGACAGATTATCGACAATGTAAATCTATTTTATGAGGAATTCTTTTCGGTAATTCGAAATCTAAATCTATTTGCCCTAAGTTTATGTTCAGTGACTGGGCAACTAAGGGCATTAGGAAAAGTAGAGAGCGCTTGTTTGAGCTGTACGGTCTTAAGCCTTACATTAACTCAGAAACTTTTAATAAATATGTTGCAACTTACTCTAAAATTTTTAAAAATGCTTGCAAAGTAGCTTAAGCCTTATTTATTAGCAACAAGATTAAATCCGCCGATAATAAAATAAAGACGGTTTGGAAAATTATCAATAGTGAAACGAATAGAAATAAAAAAATATAATAATGATATCACTCTAGAGACTTCACGTGGCCTTTTAAGTTGTAAAAACGAGGTTGCTCAAGAATTTGTAGATTTCTTCACTAGTATCCCACTGAAAACTACTGAAACCTTAAATTCGTCACCCTTGCTTTCTATTGAGTTATTAAGAGCTAACGTTCCAGCCTGTCCGGTTGAGTTTCAATTTAAACATATAAACCCCATAGCAGTCATTAAAGCTTAGGAAATTAAAGTCAAATTAACCGAAGATCTATGGGGACTGTCGATTAAAGTTTGTCAAGCTATTATTGAGACTGTAGCCCCGTACTTAGCCTTAATATTTAATTTGTGTGTGGACCAGGGAGTCTTCCCGGACCTTATGAAATACAGCAAGATAATACCACTTTTTAAATCCGGTGACAGTAAAGACACCAATAACTATAGACCCGTATCCGTTTTGCCCGTTTTCAGCAAGGTGTTTGAAAAGGTAATGCTTAATCAAATGCTCATCCACTTTAACACCAATAAAATCTTACATGCGAAACAGTATGGTTTCACCAAAGGACGTTGTACAACTGACGCCGGTGTCACCTTATTAAAACATATATTTACTGCGTGGGAAGAGTCACAAGATGCCATAGGGATCTTCTGTGACCTCTCGAAAGCATTTGATTGTGTCAACCACGAAACCCTTCTCATAAAGCTTGAACATTACGGTTTAGGGAAACTTGCGCTCAGTTTAATGAAATCGTATTTAAACGATAGACATCAGCAAGTACAAATAAATGGTGTCAATTCAATGGGCTTAAAAGTAAGTATGTGTGTGCCACAAGGTTCGATACTAGGTCCCTTTCTGTTTTTAGTCTATATTAATGATCTACCCCATTTATTTAAAAACCAACCTGAAATGGTATTGTTTGCCGACGATACTTCTTTAATATTTAAGGTAAACAGACGTGCCACAAATCTCGATGACGTAAATAACGCCCTACTGCAGGTTCATAATTGGTTCAACGTTAATAATTTAGTATTAAATGGGAAAAAAACGAAGTGCATAAGATTTGCTTTACCAAACGTCAAAAGTACTGATTGCGACATAGTATTGAATCAAGAAAAACTAGAGTTTGTAGATGAAACTGTTTTCTTGGGGATAACGGTTGACTCAAGGCTACAGTGGGGTCCGCATTTAACATCTCTTGCAGGGCGGCTGAGTTCAGCAGCATATGCTGTTAGGAAAATCCGTCAATTTACTGACGTAGATACCGCGAGACTAGTCTATTTTAGCTATTTTCATAGTGTTATGTCATACGGTATTTTACTATGGGGACGGGCTGCAGACATCGAGTCTATATTTATTCTGCAGAAAAGAGCCATTAGAGCCATATATGGTCTAAGAAGACGCGATTCTCTGAGAGAGCTGTTTAAGGGAATTAACATCATGACAGTACCTTGTCAATACATCTATGAAAACATCATGTACGTTAGGAAAAATCTGCATTTATTTAGCAAAAGAGGTGATAGACACCACTATAATACGAGAAATAGGGACCAACTAGTTCAGCCAGGTTTCAGGCTAGCTAAAGTAGACACATCTTTCATGGGGTACTGTTTAAAATGTTACAATAAAATACCCCCTCACATTCTTCAACTGAATGAGACGAAATTTAAATCTTGTATAAAACGCACACTATGTAGGCAAGCATACTATAAGTTGGGGGATTACATTGATGATAAAAATGCTTGGCTCAATGCTGGTCCTGCTCCACAACCATAGGGGCAAATAAATCTATTATCATGTGAAGTAATTGTAGAAGCTAGAGAAGATTGTAAAAATATCTTTGCGTTATTTAGATTCGATATCTTAATATTATATAATTGCATAGCACATGTGTGAGTACTATGTACTATAAAGCCACTTTTTACATTTAGTTATTTTTTTTAGTGACTTTGCCCTAGTGGCTGAGAGAATGTCATGCTCACTCAAATGTCTCGCTGATGGTGGCGTGTGTGTCGGATCATTTAGCTCCCTTCAAAATGGTTGAGCTGAATGGTGCTGATCCGTGCGTCATGTTCGTGAACGGGCGCTGTCAGTAGAGACTGGTCATCTCTTAGTTGCCATGGTACATTTTTTTTTTTTACTAGCTGACCCACGCAACTTCGTCTGCGTCACATAAATGTAGCTTACAACCTTTCTCGATAAATCGACTATCCGATCTAACTACCTTATTTTATATTTTATTAGAATATCTCATGTGAAGTTATTGTAGAGGCTGCAGAAGATTGTAATTATTTCTTTGCATTGTATAGATTCAATATCTTAATATTATATAATTGCATGGCACATGTGTGAGTACTATGTACTATAAAGCCACTTTTTACATTTAGATATATTATTTTTAATGACAATGCCCTGGTGGCTGAGAGAATGTCATGCTCACTCAAATGTCTCGCTGATGGTGGCGCGTGTGTCGGATCATTTAGTTCCCTTCAAAATGGTTGAGTTGAATGGTGCTGATCCATGCGTCATGTTCGTGAACGGGCGCTGTCAGTGGAGACTGGTCATCTCTTAGTTGCCATGGTTTATAAATATATACATATTTTTTTGATTTGTTTATTATACCTTTTTACTCCGGACGCTCTTAACTTGCACGTCTTGCTACATAGTTCTCACATAATATACCATCTCAACACAGGGGCGTGCGCCCTATATAGGCTCTTAGGCTTAGCCTACCTTACCAACTGAGCATTTCTTATAAGTAATTAACGATGGAATAAAATAACACTATGTACAAATTAATCATAAAAAAAGTTCAATCTCCTGTTAAAATACTTATAGCAATTTTTCGCGTCCCACTAAAACTCATTGACAAGGACTACGATTAGTACGAATCTTATAGACAAACACTCGACTTGTCTAAAACCCATTCAAAATTTTATGCACACAGCGTCACATCGGTGCGTATGGCCGTGTCTATGAACCGCACACATGCATAGATTTTCGCAATTTTAACGCAGCAGCTCCTACGACTGTAGCTGAGTGGGCTGTGATTGGCTGCAACAACACAACCAAACTATAACCCGCGAAGTTCAAAACTTGCATTTTTTGCAATTTGTAGGCCAGTGCTAGGTTGTATGTTAAATAAAATATGACTACATACGTCTTAAAACCGGGAATCATATTTTAATGAACATACAACCTAGCACTGGCCTGCAAATTGCAAAAACGTATGGAAATTTTAATTTCGCGCTTCGCGAACTTCGGGCTTCCGTGCATAGAGCGCAGCACCTGTTTAGTCGATGTTCGTAATGTTGTCAACTTGTCACCATTGATGCATTTCGTCGTATAATCCTGCAAAAAATGTTGACCGCTGTTGTGAACAAACTCTATATGAAAATGATGCAATTTTATTTGCTAGTATTTTTCTATCGACAGTAATAACCTAGAAATTATTTTTTACGTAAGAGGAAGCCATTACTGTTTCATTGTTAGGACAAGCAATATATAGCGCGATTTTGTTTTGAAACCGAAAACATACAGTTAACATCATTAACAGTAGTGTAAATATAAATTTTGTCGTGTATAACCTTTTTTGTTGTGTGTGTTTTGGTGTGTAACCTAACAAATAACAATGTTATTTACTTGTGAAGTTTGTGCTGATAATGTGGGTTGTTGGATATTAAAGGTAATAAGTTTTCTCAAGTAGCGTAAGTTTCAAGTAGTATCTAAAGGTAGATGTGTACCCGAATTAAATTATTTTGTTTTCCGTGCATTTTGTTTAATACTGTTCTCCCCACCATTGCGATCATTTTTTTGTTCTAGACCATACCTGGGAACCCTCTAGTTACAGAGATATTGGGAGTCAAAATTCCAAATTTTGCACAGCTTTTTTTGTAAATACTACTAGTTTTTCGGGTTATAACTTTACTTAAATTACCTCCATGCCCCTTTTACTATTCAAAGCATCCACTAGCACAATGTTTTAAGTGTGCTACTTTTGAATTGTAGGTACGTATAACTTTTGTTTTTACAGGCTTATTTTTAAATATTAAGTACAGGTAAATGTGACTTTTTTTTTCCTGTCAATTATTCGTAGCCTACCCATCGCGGGGGACCACTGCACGCCACTGTTCAACATGAATGATGTAATGTACCAAGATTTTGTAACAATATTTTGATTTAAAAGAGTGTCCATGGAGTTTCTTGCCCGTTCTTCTCCATAGAGATCTACGCTAGGGAACTGGCAACTACAGTACTTTCACAAGTTATTATGCCTTGTGACTGTGACTGTAGCTTAGGAGTGCAATACGTTGTTTCGGGGGTTGCTGCGTCGGGTTGCGCGGCGCCGGATGTTACCGGCGGCGAGTGCTGTGGGTGCGGGGGCGCGCGGCGGCGCGTGCCGTGGTGGCGGGTGCGCGGGGCTCCGGGTCGTGGGGCGGCGGTTGCGCGTTGCGGCGTGCATTCGTTGTTCCGTGATTCGAGGTCTCGTGCATTCGTTGTTGCGGTGTGCGTCGCTGCGTGCTTTTTTGCTTGCAGTGTTCGTCGTTGCGGGCATTCGGCGGCGTGTGGTTCGGCGTGGTGGCTTTCGGAATGACGTATTGCACTCGTAGTTTTTCGTAGTTTTGTTTTATGAATTGTTCTTATGACATTCAAAAGTGCCAGTAATGGTTTAATTGAAATAAATGCTTTGAGTTTGAGTTTTGAGTTTGACATGAAGGCTCATATTAATATAAACCTAATTACTGACAATTACTTGGACAGAGAATTTCAAAATGTGCTTCTTCCTTTGCGTTGCTATCAGCACCTGATGTTCATATCATGTTTCTCCATCAAATACAATAGCTAGTACCATCTAATAAAAGACAAAGTAAGCGTCATCCTTTTAGTTGATTAAAATGAAAACATACGCAATTATTTGTAATAAACGAAATTGCCTTTCCCGTACCAGAACTTCAATCATTTCTCAGTAGGTATTTCAGCTCTCAGTTATACGGTCTGTTTCAAATTAGATAATTATTATGAAGACTCAGATTAATATAAACCCTATTACTGATAATTACTTAGACAGAGGATTACAAAATGTGCTTCTCCCTTTCCGTTGCTGTCAGCACGTGGTGTTCATATCATGTTTCTCCATCAAGTACAATTGCATTAGACCTCATCGTGCGTCTTATTATGTTGTGTCGCTCATTGTTATCCTTTTATTTATTTGTTTCTATATTAAAAACCTCTTTTTGGGGGATGACCTCGATAACGAAATAGTCGTTCCATTCATGATCTTTTTTACTAAGGTTCATACACTTTTTGTGGTTGTACCTTATGTTTTCTTTTACATTCTTAATATTATTCATAGAAAAGACCACGTCCGATTAATATTAAAGATTCAAAAAGCTTTTAGACTAATCAATTTTAAACAATACAAAAAGGCTGCTACTAGAAATTGGTTCTCTATTTTGCGGTATAGTCTTGGATTTACTGTCTGTGTGACAGTGAGTCGCGACTTAACATTTTTAGTATATTTATATACGTTGTTTTTCTTTGACGCAATCATAACTTATGGTGGTTCTATAATCGCCTTGATTAGAGATGGCATAGTTTCATGGATGACTGAAGTTGAGTACTACAGTAAAATTTGCTTAGAGCTAGAAGAAGAAAAATTTGATCATAAAATAAAAAAGCTTTTCCAAGCATATGCAAATTTAATGGAGGCGTTCCAGATTTTCAAGAAGATATTTAAGTTTTCGGTAAGTGAACAAAGGCCTGAATCTTAGCAGAGAAAACAATATAATATTATAAATAGACTTCCAACTTCAAACGGATATCAATGTAAACAAACATTGAGATCCGTTTGAAGTTGGATGTCTTTCAAATCAATTCAAAATTACGGCTGATTCGTGAAATAACGCGGCAATTTCCTAAATGTATATTATATTTACTAATGTAAAACTTACATATGTACTTGTTTCAGAAATATATTTGAATGTGTGAGATATTTATTTTCAGATAATGTTTCTAATTTTGGGCACATTTTTCTATAGTTTAATATTCCTTCAAGCAACTGTGGAAGTATTAGAATCAGGAATTTCGAAAATTGGCACGGTAGAGTATAATTTAATATTTTAGGACACAGTCGCATTGTACGTTTTTTGTTGAATGTTTTGATTTTATAGCTATTATTTCTCTTATTTTTAGCGTGATGTCCTATCATATGAACTAGCCACCATCCTTTTGACTTTCAAAAATTTTACTTTCATCAGTGCATTCAGTCTTTATTGTGAGAGATACTACATGTCTGTATCTGAAGTAGACGCTGCTTGCAGTAGGTTGCTGAAGAGCCTGCAGAGTACTGGTAAGAGCAGACTTTAAATAATTCGATGTTTTAAGCATTTTCTGTGCAAGCAAGAGCAGAGATTGTGATACGTAGGCGAAAATTGTTTATTCATGCACTATTGTGGGCTATTCAAGAGTTTCTCGGTCAGTTCTTTTTATTATTAAAATTCCAACAAGATTTTAGAGTCGGTTTTCGCTTTCCCTATGTTAATCTGATTATCTTTTATTTTCCGATTTTTGTCTTTTTTATCTTTTGTTGCTAGAAGCTTCGCCACAAAAGTATTCTTAATAAACTCGATCAAATAACAAGACACAACATTAAGCACAATATCGCGGTATACCTAAGTTTTAAGGATATGAAGGAACTCAATGGCAGCGGAATGAAAGCAATAAACACTAAGCGCGCCAGTCATGAGGAACTAATATAACAGTTTTCCGGGTTCCGTAGTCAACACGGAACCCTTAAAGTTTCGCCATGTCCGTCTATTTGCACTATATCTCAAAGACTCTTAGTACTAGAAAACTGTAATTGGCATGAATATACAAACCACAAAGTGCTAAAATAAAAATAAATTGAAAATTATTATTTTTTAAGGGTATCTCCAGTAGGTAGTTTTATGTCAGGGCGTGTGAAAAATATCATGGGAGTAGCATATACCTATAAACTGAAAATAGAAGAAAAACTATCACAGCTGAGGGGGCTTTACAAGTTTACGAATAATAGTCGACTAACTTATAAAATGTACTTCTATAAAATATTTTCCTATACATAATGTATGGGAGCGCAGGTCTTAAAACTGCAAATGCAAAAAATGCTAAATTATTTTATTTTTATTTTACAGTAAAACTCGTCGTTCAGAATCAGTTTAGCAAGGGCACATATTTTGGTGGGCAACTACGGAACCCTATATTGTGCGTGGTCCGACATGCACTTGGCCGGTTTTTTTTAGTTCAACAGTTTACAATAGAACTTAACTTTTCTTACAGTTGAAGCTAAGAAGCTTTGTAAGAATGTGCAGCGGCTGAACAGAGCAGCCTTCGAAGAGATGACAGCTTGTCGGATGTTCACAATCGATGGAAGATTACCTCTGAAGTTTAATAGTCTAGTATTAGAGTACACTGTTGTGATATTGCAGTTTGCTGTCGTGTCATGGAACCGTAAAACTAATGAATAAACATTTTTAATGAAATTGGAATTTTTTTTTATTTAAAAAGCACCTTTTTCTCTAACCCGATCTAAAATTGTGTAAATTCGAATTTTGGGGGCAAAGTACCTATTAGGCTCCGTTAAAACTAGAAACCAGATGTGAGCCCTTTTATTTTTTTGGCGGGTGAAAAATCATCAAATAACCCCTTCATAGCCCTTTATGTCGAGGCCGCGGTTTCTTTTGTGAACAACCCGCAGTTCCGACCGGGCGTCGGCCATTGCAGCATGTTGCCAGCAACATGGAAGACATAAGGAGTGAAACAAACACAATTAGATTTAAACGTAAATTTAAATTATATTATTTTGGAATATTTTAAGTTTTATATAAGTTTATTGTAAATTAAATAATATTTAGATTTAAGTACATTTAAGTATTTTATCATGATAAGAGACTCATCGACCCCACAGTCAAACCATTGCAACGGTTTTGTGGGGCTTAGCTTATAAGTTACTTACCCTTCTGGAAAAAAGATAATGAATAAAAAAAGAACAAGAAAAATCCTTCCATGTTGCTGACATCATTCGGCGGCTTTGAGGCGCTTGTGGAACACGAACGCACCATCGACACGGCCTGTCGTCGTCATAAGACGGACGGACGGCGAGCTAGCCCATCACTCACCGTCCACAGGCCCGCACGTCCGAATAGACGCAACAGGGAATTCTTCACCCAGGAGGGCGACAAAAAATAACTAAAAAAAAATTACAAATGAAAACAACGAACTTTCATGACCATTGCGTGAGATTTCAAATGGAGGCAACATAAAACAGCAATAAACAGCCAAAACAGGCATAGATTTTATCTTGGGCACCAATACAGATCGATGGTTTACTTATGGCAAATACATATGAAAACTTATTCGGTATATAGTGAAAACATAAACTACAAATATTATAATGATAAGATTGTGATCTATGAAACTAGTATGCTTCTAAATAACTCGTTTTTTGTTTGTGAATGATTATTAGACAGATGTACGCATGTCTAAAAAATACTACCAACGTCAAACTTCATACTGTGCAAACCGGTATAGCATTTAGTTTTATGGCAGTTACACTTTTTACGATTAAGTTCAAAACAACTGACCTCATCTAGTTTAATAAAATATTTTTATGTGAAAGTTTTTCCAACTTAGATTTTTTTTGCATAATAATATAAGTATTTTATGAAATAGTTTTTCAATGAGATTAAATAATGTTAAAGGATTCTAGTAACGATTACAATTCTGTCATTACACACACTGTTACAAATCATATTTGAATAAACATACAACCTGACAGTGACTTATAAATTGCAAAAAATGCAAGAAGAATTAAGCTGAGAATCATAAAACTGATAAATTATCCGTTGCACATAAATCAAAAAACCTGTAATACGTATCGGATTTAAGATAGCCAGGTCACCGCTGTTTTTTTATGTGTTTGACGTCAATACGAGCGATCTAGCTACTGGCATGTATAGTACAGTGTATCTGGGTATATCGCGTTGGACGCTGATTTAGACACTAACACTTATACATTTATTTAATAGAGCCAATTCAAGTTCATTTTCGAACCACGGTCGACTGTCGTCGTCATTACAACAGGGAGACATCACCTACCAAATCAATCCTAGAATTTCTTGGCCACTATTGCCGGATCTTGGAAAAATAAATTGGAAAAATAGTACATTATGGTACAAGTGTCTAATGTTGGTGATCGCCGCCGTGGCGCCATTCAAAACACTAAAAAAAAAAACAAAGAAAAGTTTTCCTATGCGCGTGCATAGGAACACTGTTTTTTTTTTTTTGAAAACTTTGCACTGTTAAGAAAATGTTTTTTTTTTGTATTATTTTCTTCACAAGTGATTCAAAACTGATTTTTAAACATCTAACAATGGCGATCGACCATAGACTAAAAGAATGAGGTTTCTTTTTTTTACTTTTCGCGGATAGCGTTTTTATGAGCAAGTGTATTAAAAAGATACTTCCTCCTTGAACGAACATTGCCTCCTACACCAGCTATCCTTATCAAACTTATAGTTGCATTAAATCAACGCAAAAGATGTCATAATTAGGTATTTTTTACTGTTATCGTTGCTAAATATGTCTGTAATGTCATCTGTAATGTCATTCTCTTTTGAAAAGTAGGCGTTTATGTCAAATTTTAAACAAACTGTAGCTGACAATATGAGTAATGTCTGCGGAATGTAGGTGTGTCAAGTCCGACTCAAGTTCAGTTTACGACTAAGACCAGTAACAGTCTGCCACTGTTAAACGAAAGTTTAGTGGCGGTGTCAAATTGTAGTAGGCTTGATATAGCGCAAATTTGTACACAAACTAGCATAATGAATTAATGGGTAAAATAATGTTGGTCGTTTACATGCACTTATCTTAAAATGTCTTTTAAGAGTGCAACTTAAAGCCCTTTTAGACATTGGGGGATATAATTTATTTAGATTTTTGCATAAAACAACACACACCAAAAAGTATACTTAGATGACTTGGTCGAGTGAAAGGCAACTAACAAAAATTAAAAAGAGTATGCTTAGATGACTTGGTCGAGTCAAAGGCAACTAACAAAAGGCATATGTGAGTGGCAACGCCATGAAGGAACGCCCTAGAAAGTTATTTAATGGCCTTATTGGAGACGTTCTTCAGATAAGACAGGTGCGTAGTACTTGCAACCGGTGCGCGTGTATGACCTGATGTGTGAACGTGGATGAGGCAAACGGAGTATGTAAGGATCGTCAGTTTGCGGTCTGTAGTTACAGTTTCCATGGGAAAAAGACGTATGTTTGTGTATGTATGATCATCATCAGCCGGAACACGTCTACTGATGAACAAAGGCCTTCCCTAAAAGGGGGGAGGGGCTGACATAATCCCCACGCTTGGCAGGCGGTTTGGAGGACGCTGCTGCCTGTGCCTTCGATGTTTGGTAGCAGTTTAAGGACATACCCGGGTCCCATATATGGTATGTGTGGTACATATACGTAACTACAGCACGAGATTTTTCCTATACGTTGGGCGAAGTCAGTGCAGTGGTAGATCACCAACACCATGTAGAAGCCACTGTTTTAGGCAGAACTGACAGTCAGGAGTATTCTAAACTCTTCATATCAGCAGTCACCTCCTACCTAGAGATATATAAGACAGTATATACCAATTCCAAAAGATTGATGTTTCTTGAGATCGTTGGATACGATATATGTCGTAAAACACACATATGCAAATTAGAAATACTAGCTCAAAACATCATGTCACTATGGACGGCAGCGTTCGAAATCAAAACTCGAAGGTCAAAGTTCACTCTGTCACCTTCAGTTTATGCTGTCGACAAACTGATGCGAAGAACAAGTTCAAATATGCTGAAGTTGGGATAAATTACCTGGGTAATAATTTCATCAAGTTCAGTATAATAATCCACTAAAGAGGTTGATGGGGCAGCCTCGTTTTTCTGCGCATCAGGTATGTTTGCTGAAGCGAGACTGGACGATTTTTATGCCGTCATGCGCAAGCAATGTGTAAAAATATTCAAACTACACTGGTGGCAAAAAATGATAGGCCATTTATCAGGTACTAGACGGGTAGAAATATACGCGCAGACGTCTAAATCGCCAATTAAATGTATTACATTTTTGTTATTTACAACAGTTTAAGCGTATACTAACACTTTAACGATCTATGGTCTGAATCAAATAAATAACTAAAAATAAATATATTATATCCTGTGTCATTGCATTTACCTCGCTTATAAATTACTACTACACTACTATACACTAGGAAGTGTCGAAGGGGGGGCGTTTTGGGGGACTGTCTCTTGTAATAAGTAAAGTCAAGTAAATTTTGACGTTCGAAAGGCGCTGATTATCAGCCTAGTTTGAATAAAATAGTTTTTTTATTATGATTTTGAATTAAATAAGTTGATCCTAGGTAAACGAAGCCATCTACAACATCGAGTTCAGAGACTGTAAACCTGAGTTTCAAGTTATTTCACAAAAACTTTGTGCTGTGACCCATAAGTGTTCCCTTGAAGGTAGTGCCAGTGCCATAGTAAACACACTCATATTTCTGACTCGACAGACCCCATGTAAGTTTTCAGGGCTAAGCTTATCGCCATCAACCAAGTAAAAACCCGAACTCCAAGGTACTACTGACAAAATTCTTAATCACATATTTTTTAGACTGACTTTTTCGGAACCCGACATAATATTAAAGGGTACAGTTTAATCGCAAATCACGACGCATACGACGGCCCGACGCGTGACGGCTCTTTCGTGCCGCCCCGATCAAATCCCACGATACCGCCGCCATTGACGTCATAGAACGGCAATCGAGAGCACAAAACCAGTACAACAAGTCAAGAATGTGCCTTGTAATTAATAAAAAAGAGAACTGAATGAAAAAAGTTTAAATAACGTATGACTGCAATTTAAGATTTTGGATAAACGTGACTTTGGTGGCGTTGTGTTTTGAAGACTTGCTCAGTCAAGTCTCAACTCTGGTGGTGGGAGCTAAAGGTAACTAGCCAATAACATTGTTTGTTTTTATCTTTTTAATATGCTCGCAGCCAAATTTTATTTTTTACCGGTGCCTAACCCATTGAGGATTATGTGCATAATCATATAATATACTTCCCCCTTGACATAACATCATGCACAATAATAATTATATTAGTATAATTCTGTAAATAGGGGAGACCGGGTCAAAATCGTATAGCTAAGGGTTTAGGGTTGTAGGTCTTTCATTTGAAAACACTAATTTGTCTAATCAGTAATTATAATTAGTCAGTCTCAACATAATCAATTGCACATATTTGGAAAAATCAAAATATTAAACATTAAAAACCAAAAAAATTCAAACTTCTTCTAATTACGATTTTGCCCCGACACATGGGCAAACCCGTATATTATATACGATACTGCCCCAGATATTATCTGGTAGCAACGCATCCCATACATACAAAATTATTTATATCCTTTGAATCATAACCTGTACAGCCTTCATGAGCCCAACCTTCACACTCCTCATAGCGCACCCACCATTCATCCAAGCGGCTGGAACCGTATTCTTCAAGGCAGTACAAGCAAATGTTTTCATTTATTATTTTTCTTGGGATTGAAGTCTGTGGGTGCAATGAGGGGGGAAACTTTAAATTACAACTCCATTATCCCTAGCTTTTTCGATCAGTGGGAGATTTTTTGTGTGGGTCGAGTGTCCATCGAGTAAAAGAAGAACAGGATCTTCTTTTTTGGGCTTTACTGATGATATGAAGTGATTCAACCACTCAACAAAAATATCACTTTGGATCCAGCCACTTGGATGGCAAGCCGAATCTGTCTAAGCGTCGAAGATCTTTATACGTTAGACCAAATAATCGTTTTTCCATGATCAAGTCATGCTCAACTGGACTTTGTTCTTGGGAAGTGGAAAAAATCGGTTTAAATCGTCCGTGGAACAGTCCAGATCATTGTTCTGTCTAAATCGGTTAACTCGATCTTTTAAAGTAGATTTTGGCAAAAGTTTTGGCAGCTTTCATGTAACCCATGGTGCCATCAAATACGGCTTGAACGGCTTTTTTCACGTTATCCGGTCTAGAAGTAGTCCTTTTATAATTACGCGACATTTTACCTGCACCTAAAATAAAATAAAATAGTTAGTTGACATTAGTTCGTGTGGGTCAAAATCGTATAGAGGCCGGTTTTACCCCGTACGGTTTTGACCCATGGCTCAATGTACAGATATATCACTCACTACTACATACGCAAACCACTTTTGCCTACTAAAATGTTTTTAAATTACAAGTAAATACATGCACATTAACATAGTTCATTGAACACTTACCTGTTATAAACGTATATTTCACTATTATCGATTGAATTTTCACAAAAATAAGATCAAATATACCGAAAAACAATAAAATTGAATAGTTTGATAACGGGCGTGCATGTAGCGACAAGTGTTTGTTGACAAATAGCTACCATTGGTTGACGCCACTGACAAGTTTGCGCGCGGGAACTTTGAATTATTGACAAGAATAGACATGCTGTACTGTTTTACCCCGGTATACGGTTTTGTACAGGTCTCCTACATACGTGTTACGGTCGAAAATCATATTATGTTCAACATACAGCCTGATACAGCGGATACCCTGGCGCATCCCCCTTGACATAACATCATGCACATAATAATTGAAATCATCAATATAACGCTCTAATATCATTGACTCCCACTGAATGCCTTTTTAATGAAAATAATGTAATGGCGGTGATTCATAATTTAATTAACATCTACCCAGACCTCACTTTCGTCGGCTACCTTAGTGCCTACTCCAGTTTTTTAGCTTTTTTGCAATTTCTTGCCGGTTGTTCTCGAAAGTTCAGGAAACGACCAACCTGACCCGTGCACGTTTTGTTGACCTTTTATAAGTGTGATGTGAAATTAAATATTTAGATTGATTTTGTTAATTGTGTATCTCATCTTTTGTCGTGCTGACACTTGCCTTCTACACAGGAAATATGCACACACGTGAATTTTCTGTTCCCCTTCCCTCGCTGTCAAAGCGGGATGGGACATCAACTTTTTTTTTGGGGGGTGAGAAATTATCACATGACTCCTCCCACTCCGGGCAGAGAGGTAGGGAGTGTCAGACTTCTACTGACATAAAACCACCCATGTTCCTTCTTAGCCCTTTGTGTCGAGGCCGCGGTATCTCTTTTGAACAACCCGCAGCCCCGACGGTATGGGATATCAACCTAACACTCACGTTTTTAACGTTTATTGAAGTATCTGGGGATTTTACAGAATATATATTTTTTTCAGAAATTGTACTACCCACCATTTACCATTTCATGGAACCATCTCCATTAATTAGAGTAATTTATCAGTATTGAAAATTATCTTAAAAGGCGAGCGAAATGTGAGTACTTGAGGAGTAATAGTATGCGTTGTATAAAATTAGGTTAGATAGGGGACAAATTAATATGGAAGTATTTAGTTTTTCTGTACGGGAAATCCCAAATCATATTTTATTGATGAAGTTTATCGCGTTCTTGATTATTTTATTTTCAATAAAGGTTAAACAGGATGTGTTTATAAACATGTGCATCATTACGTGCTTTCTAGAAGGCTGGGCAGACAAGTGCCTTGCGTGGAATGTCTCGATTGGGTTAGATACAGCAGTGATTTCACGTTTTTATATTACCCGGTCTCGAGCTCAATGTAAAGGCCCCTCTACACATCGGCAGACGCATCTGCCGACATTCCATACCTACCATAGACGAGCAAACAGCAGATGTCGTCTGCCAATCCGTTTGTTGTTGGTTGGCCCGGCGTTTGTCTACACATCTGCGGACGCATCAGTAGTTGCGACTGAGAGTGCACGCGTGCTTCTTGCTGATTTTTTGCTTTTGCTTGTTTATTAATCATCTTTGCATGAAAATATCAAAATGGCTAGTATACTATGAGCTCTGACGAAACAAAATCTAAATTTTCTTTCGTCTCTATTATACTAACTTTGTTCTATTTCTGTGTATAGCCAGCATTCACCACCTTCTTCTCCATTTTTAGCGTTCATAGTCGACTACGAACCCTTATAGTATCACCTTGTCCGTCTGTCTGTCCGCACTGTAGCTCAGAGACCATGTACTAGAAAGCTGTAATTTGGCATGAATATACAATTATACAAATAAGTTACGCCGACAAAGTGCTAAAGTACTTTTTAGAGTATCTCCAGTACACATAAAGGTGGGGATGATTTTTTTTCTCCCAACTGTGTGGGGTGTCGTTGGATAGGTCTTTAAAAACATTGCTCAAACAGTTTTTACCTGACTGCGGCGAAGCCCAAAAGGAGGGTTATGTGTTTGGCGTGTATGTACGTATGTCCGTTTCTTTGTTCCCTCATAACTCCTAAACGGATGAAGGGATTTGAATAAAATATACGTCGTTAGATTTGTCTTGATAGCGCGAGTGAGTGTAAAAAAACAAAGAAATTTGTGGATTTTGGGGGCCATAATTATCGCAGATTTAAAAAAATAAAATTATTTCCATTACCATCGAGTAGGGTATCAAAATGAAGGGTTTTAAAAGGAGATTACAAAAATATATGACACTTATATGCTTCAAAGAAATTCTAAGTCACAAAACCTATAAACAAACACAAAAGATATATCATCTGCGAAGAATTTTACGCGACCAACGAAAGAACAAACATAAAATACTTAACTAAAAAGTTGAAAATAAAAAAAGTAGTTAATAAACTAAAAAACCCGACTGAAAAAACAGAAAAGCAAAAAACAAGCACATTTTAAATTAAACAAAACTTGGAAGCAGGCGGGGTTCATTTGAATATTAAATTATGAAACGAAAATAGAATGAAAATAGAATGAAATGGTCCATTCTATTTTCGTTTCATAATTTAGCCTGCTTCCAAGTTTTGTTTAATTTAAAATGTGCTTGTTTTTTGATTAAGTCGTTTCGTTTGTGAAATATTAAGCTTTAAACTGCCGTACTCAGATATATTAAATGATTACTCAAGCCGTCCCTTAGTAAAGGTTTGACATATTTTCGTATGACAAAACTGTCAAAACCATTATTAAGTGATGGCCTAAGTAATCATTAAAGCCCTCTGAGTGCGGCGAAAGTGCATTTTTTTGTTACACTGAAGTGTGCCAACCTTTTTTTTTTTTTTTTTGGTGGGTGTAAAATCATCGAATAACCCCTCCCGCTCTTGGGCAGAGCGAAAGGGAGTGTCAGACTTCTACTGACTAAAAACCACCCATGTTCCTTCTTCGCCCTCTATGTCGAGGCCGCGATAACCGTTGGACTACCCGCGGCCCAAGTGTGCCAACCTACGAGTAAAACACCTATATGGATTGTGTTTGGGCGTGCGAAAAAAATCATGGTAGTAGCATATATAATAACGGAAAATATAAATAAATGGAAAATTATCACAGTGACGTAGGCTTAACAAGTTTACGAGTAATAGTTGACCAACTTACAAAATGTTCTTGTATGAAATATTTTCCTACACATAATGCGCAAGATCTCAAAACTGCAAATGTAAGTTTATTTTATTTTTACAATAAAAATCATCGTTCGGAGGCAGGTAGGCAGGGTGGTTAATCAGTTTAGTAAGTTTACATAATATTTTAATGGGCAGCTACGGATCCCTATATTGTGCGTGGTCTGACATGCACTTAGTCGGTTTTTTTTTAAATGTTGTTGCGAACATGTTGCGACTCTCGAGTAATAACCAAGACTGATTGAGCTACAGACGTCTGTTCGCCTCGTGGGCACACATCTGCTGATGCATCTGTTGGCGTCGGCGGACATCTGGCAGACGCATCTACCGATGTGTAGAGGGACCATAAGTGTGTCGCATTTTAACAACTTGTGTAATATACGTGCATGTACAAATACGCAGTTTGTAAACCTGTCATTTGTCATCATAATTTTTAGTTGAAACATTATAGTGATTTTACATACAGGGTGTAAATTAACCCTTCACACAGCCGTCAACAATGCACATCTTTACATCAAACTAAGTGCCCCGAAGAAAAATTTTAATTTTCTTTTGCTAATAATTAATTTACAAACAGCTTTTTTAGATTACACCATCATCAACATCCTTGCCTGCCTTCACCCACAGCGGGGTAAAGGCTACTTTTTGATTTGTGGCATTCTCGGAATTCGTGTGCCAGCCTCATCTGGGTTAAACAGAATCTTTATTCCTCCGCAACCTTCTAAATTCGGATTCCATAAGGTTCTTCATTTAATTATACTGATTAAAAATTATTCAACATTTTATGCGAGTTCATTCGTCACACCCCGCAAGCTTCATCCTTGAACTCAATTGATAAACAACAACATCATCTACAAAGTGTACTGACACCGGAAAACAGGAAACTGGCAACACTAATCGCGTTGGCACGTCAAATCACTGCAAACTACTTTCAATCTTAACTGCCAATAACCAAGGTTGAAAATCTCATGTTTTGCGAAAGCATATGGAAATAATTTGGTTTACTGTAGACGGAAATGGTATTGAATAATTTATACGTAACCAGATATCAGTTATCGACTTCAGTTATTTCACGAGTCACTGTTATTACTTTAATATTATCGATTCACAGTCTTATTGGCGTTTTTGAGCAGGAATTTGTCAGCAGTAGTAACATATTCTAGATTTTGATTTCGATGATAATAGTACACCTACTCGGGCGAGTATGACACGGGACGTAAACGAATATAGGTACGTTTTAAGATATTTATTTCTCATTAAGAATACATTCACTTAATAATTATGAGAAATACAAGGTAAACTTAAAAACTAAATATAAGAATTACATAAAGGTAGGTCATCATCTGCCTAGCCTTTTCCCAACTATGTATGTTGGAGTCGGCTTCCAGTCTTACCGGATGCAGCTAAATACCAGTATTTTACATGGAGCGACTACCTATCTGACCTCTACAACCCAGTTAATACTAGGTACTACGACACCCTTTGTTAAGACTGGTTATCAGACTTTCAGTTCACTGACTACCTGTAACGACTGTCAAAGATCTATGTATGGCAGTCGGGACCAACAGCTTAACGAAAAAGGCATTAATGACACTTGTATGCACTGAGACGGTTGTTTGAATAGAGTGGCTGTGACGGACAGACAGACATGACAAATCTATAAAGGTTTCATTTTTTGCCATTCGGCTACGGAACCCTAAAAATCATTCTTATTAAACAAACAAGAATTTGATTACAATATTAGTGTGTGTGTGTGTGTGTGTGTGTTTGTGTGTTTTGTGTGTTAGTGTTATTAGTTGTCTTTTTTTACCCTAAGGTTGACTGGTAGAGAATGCCTTGTGGCATTAAGTCCGCCTATGTATCACTATTGTGCATAAAGTTTAAATAAATAAAGAAATAATTTGTTGTTGACTGCTTAATTGATAATACGAAAAAAATATCAATAATTTTTGGTTTTACTTTCTTGACACATACATACACTTCGTATTATGTTCATGGCAGAGACGATTTTGGCACATGCCACAGGTGACCTTAGTTTTTCGGTCTTTACCACTTGGTAACATAGCACATTTTTTTTTAACAGTGGGAGCAAGACTTGCTTCTACCAATGACCACTTTTTTGCAAGTTTCCACGTAGGAGAACTTGAAGATTCGTCGGCAAAGTGGGCCATGCAGATCGCTTTTCCATTTGAGGGGTGATCAGATCTATGGCAATTTTTTTGAAAGAAAAGACTTACAGCAACCTATTGCCACAAAAGACTGAAAATAAATTATCATTGGTCACCTTTTTTGATCTCCGCAAAGAAAACACAACATTGAAGCAACTGATTAAACAAAACAACAAGATTGCTCTTTTTTGTCCATAATATATGTCCGTAAAGACGAAACACCACTGTTATTATAGTAACTTTACCAAAATATCAAACTTATACTTTATTTTTTAAAGTATTTTATTAAATATAAAAACTTTTTTCAAGAAAAAAAAAAACTGACTTCAGCAAAAAATAAAACACAAAAACGGTTTTTATTTTTCAGTTTTTAAGTTCACAGCGTACTAGCGTGATGTTATATTATGTAAACAATACAAAGACATGTGATTTTGGTAATCCCAGTACATTTGCTATAATTTTTTGAGGAATTCCGTTTCCTTTCTCCGAAGTCTTCATCAGATCTTCACCAAATAAATAGGACCACTCCAAGAAAGTACTTTTCCGAAACTTACCCAAATCGTATCACGAGTGCCTATAAAATTTGAAGAGTTCTCTCTATTTTCTCAGAGTTCTTCTCAGATCCTGGCTTGATGATCATGGCACCACCTGGAAAGTACACACTTTCAAACCAAATAAAAAAAAACCGAATCGGTTTAGCTATCTTCGAGTAAACGGGGAACATACAGGGTGTAAATGAACCCTTCACACAAACGTTAACCAAGCATTCTGTAAACCAAACTAAGTACTCCTACGCAAATTTATTTATAGGGAAACGACTTTTTTTTTTTGGGGTCAAAAATCACATTTTACGGTAAAACTCAATGTAGCACTCTCAAAACATTGTGCTAATGGATGCTTTGAATAGTAAACAGGTCATGAAGGTAATTTAGGTAAAGTTATAACCTGAAAAACTAGTTTTTACAAAAACAGCTGTGAAAAATTTGGAACTTTACCCCAAAATCTCCGTAACTAGGGGGTTCCCAGGTATGGTCTAGTCATTTGCGATAAGGGATACTTTTACACCCTTTATATAAAAAAAGATCCCGACGAATCTTATTTTTTTGAAGTCGTTTAAAATTGTATGTAAGTTTTTTTTATAAGTGGGCTGCTTGGTCTCGGGGTGTTTTACATACAACTGACATACTTCCACAAATACGATTCAAAACATCAATAAAACCCGTAAGTGCCGTTTGTTATTTAAACGTCGAGTCTCTGATGCGTGCTTTCAAAATCTACTCCTGTCCCAATTTTTATATAAAAGCCTAGACAGGGCAGGTAATTACGTGTTGTCTAGACATTTTATTGGAAATCAGCCCCTTTAGGCTCCACATATTTATAGGAAATTGCTAATACCGTACGTAAATAAATCGAAAAGCAAAATAACACACGCTGATCACGATATTTCGGATACTGTTAAGGTTTGAAACGATATTTGGCTTGTACGACGCAACGTCGGCAAAAAAATGAAGAAAAAACATATTTTTATAACTGGATTATACAGGTTCAGGGGTAATAAAATGTAATGCCAACGAAGTAAAATCCCTAGCTATGTTAATAAAAGAAATAAATGCCGTGCTTATTAAACTAGTGCAATTTGGTGCCAGGTGCTGTCATTTATTTTTAACACCAGTTTTCTTATACAATTTTAGACACAGTCAACCGCACGTCTGTGGTAAGTACAAGGGTTGCGCCTCATTTAGAACCACGGATTTTTTTTTTGTTTTTCTTTTCACGAATTTTTTTATTCACGCTTCTTCTTCTAAGAGTATCTATGGCAAAAAGTTCAGATGCCATGCGAATCTCGTTCAGTGATGCAGAACGAAATAGAATATTAATTGGAAAGATACGGGGTGGGCCATTAACTGTTGGTAGATGGCCGATTTGGCTTCGAAGTCGGTTTAGAAATTTCCAAATCGGCCACGGAAGACCACGCACGCAGCAACGTTGAGGATACGGTTGGCAGGATGCTCCTGAGGCGCAACCCTAACTGTCACCCTAACCTGGACTAGAGTAGTATAGAATTTTAGTAAAATAAGAGGCCAGTTTACACTGATATGTTTACCACTGTCTTGAAAACAATGTGGCTAGCGGAGAAGCTATCAAAAATTCGCCAAGCATCACGTGCATATTTTTGCTACACACACCTAAACTATCTGATGTATTGTTGTTTTATTCCACAGCATAAAACCGTTTCGTTTCATAAAAATTGTTCTAGATATTGTTTGGTTATGTAATAAGAAAAATGCTCGACATTTCGTGCTCTTTATTGTACCAAAGCAAAGGTTATCGCTTATTCTATTGCCCACAACTGCCTCTATTTACGTCTAAATGATTTCTAACCTCTGTAAAAGAACAAACGTTAAGTTTTTTTCAGATGTTACGACCAAAAGTAAATAAGAACATTTATATTTTTTGGTATTTACGCTTTCAGAATTTCAGACTTTGATAAGAATAAAATTTTACTTGCATGTTTTAACTCAAATGGGGTTACTTTGTTGTCTACCTGTCTGTCTGTAATATTAAGGCTCTTTCTTTCTAAGGCTTTTTTTTGAAAAGTTAAATTTGCCTTGCTATGTTCTTGCTGCCAGGCGTTTAATGTTGATGTGACCGGGGAGTCCCCCGTGAGGTATTTTTCACACTCCCCGGAGAAAGTACAGACTTTTTAAAAGACCTTCCTGAAAAGCCCTCTGTATAATGCTTTTCAGCATACGTTCCATGTTGTCAGGCAAACACTGCCCTGCAATATAAGTGTCGGTAAGAAAAAAAAAATAAGGAGTGGGACTTTTTCCAGTTTTTCCTATTTAAGCGCCGCGCGCCGTTTGGAATCGTGCATTTAACTAATGCCCATGTAGGTTTTTTTTAATAGCCTACTTTGTATCCCGCTGCTGAGTAAAGGCTTCCCCTTTCTCCTTCCATACCACTCTATCACGTGCGATTTCTGGCCATGCTCACCACCACCTTCGCCGCGGTCGACCCCAGCGGCGCTGTCCTTCCTCAGGCGTCCAGTAAGTGACGATCTTGGCCCATCTCTCCGGGTGCATCCGTGCTACTAGGTTTACTTGACAGAAAATAATTTGATCACGAGAACAAGATAAAGAAGACACTGACAATTATTTGGCACATACCACAAGTGCAAACAATAGAAGGCAATAAAAAAACTTCAGTCTAAACAAGAAAGAAAATAATCTGTGCCGTCTGCACTAAATGGCTGAGTCCATCAAAATGCTGGACAGTTACTGCCCTAAGCCGGTTTCCAACTGGACCTAATTGCGGGTGAACGGATGAAAGTTTCGATGTTATTTTAAAATAGAGTACGAGAGACGATAATGGTGAAATAAAATAGTAAAAAAAGTACCAAACTTCTCAAGTCTTCATTTTTTGGTTACGTGGAAAAAAATTTTTAAAATTTTGGAAATCCTTTTGTCGGACTAATTAGATTTTTTTTGTCAACTACCCTATTTGACCAAACTGGTAATAACTCAGAACCTTATGATCATTGGGCATCTGCCCTAGGTCAACGAGTCCGTCAATGCATAAACAGTAACTGGAATGTACTGAAACGATAGCGAGCTAACCTAAAGTAAATCTAATATTTTTTAATATTCAAATCAAATAAAATCTGGTTCCTTTATTGATTTTATATCGCAGAACTAAGCTTTGGCTGTCATAATAAAGTATTGGGCATTGCGAGGAAAGCCGCTTCGGGACAATAGAACTAGGCTGGGTCATGAAAACAGCGGATCTTCATTGCAATTTCATGAATTGAAAATCAGTACACTAATATTGGCCAAATTTCTTAATCCTTATTTTTCATATTTTAGAGGAGAATACTTACTTAATAAACCACCAATTTGATTTCAGAAGTATGGATCGGGTTTAATATTTGATATGGATTTAATGTAATCCCTCCGTGCTCAATACATCCCGGTGTCCACCACCGCCTTGTCCACTACTGGTGGACAGCAAAACAAATCCTAAAAATGATTCACAATGTGCCTTATAAAACACATTCAGCTGAAATTTTTATAGACTTTTGAAGTGCAACGGGTCTTAAAAGTCTAACAACTAAAACCGATCCATTACCGAGGAGGTTCGCTGGTATGATCGACTGACACTCCATAGTTTTAACACTGGAAGCTAACCCCAACATGGTTGCGAAAATGTAAAGCAGAAAATGAGTATCATAATGTACCGACATTGTAGACAAATTTTTATCCATACGATAATTTGTCTATAAGGTCAGCATCGTGCACGTATCGATAAGCTTGTCTAACTTTATACAAGAGGGCATTGACCGAGAGTAATTGATTTCAAGGCGAGTTATTTCTACAACGATATTAATTTCAGCAAGATTAACGAACTTTTTCGGTTGCGTGGGTAAATTCAATATTTTTCTTTTTTTTTCTTAACGTCACACTTGAAAATTTAGTGATTGCGGTTTTTTAAATTCCTTGGTCAAAAAATCTTATGGATGTCTTCCGCCCAGCGACGAGCAGTTCTCTCACTGACCCCTCCGGTCTGTCAGACTCTAACTGACTAAAATCCACCCCTTTCCACACTTACACCGGGGATCATAGGAACTATGTAGTCAGTAACTGCGCTTAAATTAATCTACGGGCCTGTCAAAATCTCCAGGAGCGTAGTTTTTACCTCAATAAAACGAACTGATTTACTTACTTCGTGGCCATACGTTGCATGAGCAGTCAAGGTATTAAATGTCTCAGGGATCCTGATATAGCCTCGATTGTTGGAACTTCGTATTCAGCTCGAAACTCGTATTTCTCTAATTTAAAAATACCATAATGACTTTGTGTTTTGTTGTAGGGTCACAGGTACATGATTTTATTTTTATAAGCATGATGGGTCCCACTGCGGCAAAGGCCTCCCAAACATCACTGTCTTTGACTGTTTGAACCCAATCGTTCTGGGCCTACCACGTCGAATGGTTCTGATATTCGGAACCCAACCTGCAGCCGCTTTGGTAATTTTTTTATGCGACATGTGGCAGATGTGGCCTGCTCAGTTACATTTTAATTTCTCAGGTACACAAAACTATACAAATATTGCACGCTTAGTAAGCCAACAAACGGTACAAAAATTGTAGAAAAGGTATATTCGCTTTGGAAGCGCAACTTGGTCATTCTTAAGTATTCGAGGGTACGCGGATAAACTTATTTACTTACCTACCCACGCGACTTCAAGACTCTGGGCTGCTATTATCTTTATCTTTAAATATTAAATCATGCTTCAGTGTTTCGTTCTCGAGATTAGATATTACACTTGTAGTCACACATACAATGTCGCCACTAATGCACTCAGTTTAAAGACAAAAAGAAAAAACAAATAATATGTGGGTACACTGACCCCCATCCTATAGATTTACTGCGTTCGATTCATCATTCACATTCCAGTGCTCCGCCACTTTGTATTTCTAATTTGCGTTCTAGTGTTTTTTCGCCAATTTAGTGTTCTTAGTGCTCATAAATCAAAATGCCGAAAAGGAAACGTGATGATAAGGATTCATATAGTTATATTAAGAAGAAAATTAAGAAGTTGGAAAGGAAATTGTTAAAAGGACGTCGTAGATCTTCATCATCCTCAGATTCTGAGCCAATGTTGTCAACACCTCAAGGTATCTTTATTTACTTTTATATTGGTGATTAATGGATTTACGATGCTACGCACGAGTTGCATCTTATCCTTTTTCAAACTCGGGTTCACGATGTAACGCCTTGAGTTCATCTTACCCGCTGTTATCTGTAGGCCTACCTACACCTAATCACGTACATAAATAAGTCGTGTTATCTGTTCAGGTAACTGTAACCACAAAATAATTGGTAATCATTCAATTCGGGTTTACGATGCAACGCTTATGAGTTCATCTTACCCGTAATTTATTCAAAATTGTGCGTCGGATTCAAAATAAAAAGACGAATACCTACATAAACACTGATTTTTTTTCTTTAAGTACAAAACGACTACATCGTTACGAATCATTTTATTGTTAGCACGATACAAATAAGGTTTATTTTCCTAGTGGAAAAGTACCTACAGCTTTTCATAATTTCCGATTGCAGATAACACAATTATGGAATCGGAGAATAGCGAATGCCTACCGGTGAACTTCGTGCTTGGAGTCACTGCAGAGTCCGCAAGGACCTGAAGCGACACAAGAGCCTCTTCTCCAGTTATCAGCTGATGATGCTAATGTTATGGAAAAGGAGGATCATAATCAGGAGTTAGACGAAACTGTGATGGAAATATTGGGATCTGATCCATCAACCACTACATCATTCGGTAAAAACATCCAAAAGGATTTAGCCGTACGCTATGAATACATAGCTACTTCTGGTTTGACAAAACAGCTCCGCAAGGAGCTCTTAGATTCTCATTTACCTCCGGGCAACTGTAAGCTAATTGACGCACCATCCCTAAATCCTGAGATTAAGGCAGCAGTCACTGACGTAATAGTGAAGCGAGATAATGCTATGCAGGCAAAACAGAAGCAGATTGCTAGCGCTATTTCATGTCTAAGTCAAGTTATTACAATTGTTTTGTCTCAAGAGACAAAAGATCCGAACATATTAAAATTACTTGTAGATACCGGGCGCATCTTGTGCGACTGTCAACATAATGATTCTGTCACCAGGCGTAATTTCATACTTGCTGTGCTAAAAAAGGACTTAAAGGATCAGGTGCAACTGACTAAAATTGATAGTTTACTCTTCGGACAAGAGCTCGCCGAGACGTTGCGAACGGCTAAGGCCATAAATAAGTCAGGAGCCGAGTTGAAGTCTGGTCCACAGCCCAAGACTTTTTCGAACAAGCCAAAGCCTCCACCACCCAACAGAAATTTAAACTGGAAGCCAGCGCCGTACCGCAGACCGACGGCGCCTCGGAGAACGAAGGAGTCTGCACCCTCGACGAGGCAGCAGCACGTGCAGCCATCCAAATCGTCACGTCCGAACTACAACCGCAACCGTCAATAGACACCACGGTAAACTATGAAATATATATATATAACTATGCAGGCTTTGTCATTACTATAACCAATGGTCACAAATAACATCGGACCAAACTGTACTGTCATGGATAAAGGGTTATGCCATTCCTTTTACACACACTCCATTTCAGATTAATATTCCACCACCTAAAAAATATTCTCGTACTGAAGAATATGAATTTGAACAGGCTATAGATAGTTTACTTTCTATTGGAGCTGTTTCTAAATGTCAACCTTGTGACGGTCAATTCATATCAAATATATTCTTGGTACCGAAACCAAACGGTAAAACTAGACTTGTTCTAAATTTAAAAAGTTTGAATGTCTTTATAAATACTGAGCATTTAAAACTGGAAGACCTTCGTACAATCATTAAACTTATTTCAAAAGATTGTTTTATGTCAACGATTGATCATATGGATGCATATTTTTAAATAAAAATTCACGAAGATTCCAAAAAGTACTTGCGATTTAAATGGAAAGATAATTTATTCGAATTTAATGTTCTGCCGTTTGGTCTCAATACCGCACCTTACGTTTTTACTAAAATCATGAAACCTGTCGTCAAATTATATTACGGTGTACCCGTAATCTGTCAACAATCTATCTTGATGATTTATGTCTTGTATCACAATGCTATAACGATTGCGTAGCTAATGTGGAAATTACAAAGAAATTTCTTTGTTCCTTGGGCTTCATTATAAATGAAGCTAAAAGTTGTATGATTCCTTGTAATTCATGTAGATATTTAGGATTTATCATTGATTCACAAAACAATGTAAATTAGCTTGCCTTTAGAAAAACGTCTCAAAATTAAGAAGGAGTTGTTAAAATTTAAAAACCTCAGTAGATGTAAAATTAGAGATTTTGCTCGCTTAATTGGACTTTTAACATCTGCTTGTCCTGCCATTGAATATGGCTGGCTTTATACTAAAGAGTTTGAGCGATGTAAATTCTTAAGTCTTGAAGGCGATGTTAATGTGAAAAGTTCATAACTTTATCGTCTACCCTAGATTCTGATTTTGATTGGTGGATAAATTGCATCGATAAATCTGTTTGCAAAATAAAATTCGATGAATACCAATTAGAAATTCAGACTGACGCCTCAACTACGGGATGGGGTGTAGCTTGTGAAGGAAAAACCGCAAGTGGTACTTGGAGTCAGGAGGAAAGAAAACAGCATATTAATTATTTAGAACTAATGGCTGCGTTTATCGGTTTAAAAATCTTTTCTAAAAAATTATTTAGTTGTCAAATTATTTTAAGAATAGACAATACGACTGCGATTTCTTATATAAATCGAATGGGAGGTGTACAGTTTCCCCATTTAACAAAACTCACTAAAAGTATATGGCAATGGTGTGAGGCTCGTAACATTTTCGTTTCTGCTCTATACATCCCATCAATCGAGAACAGTATCGCCGATGCTGAATCGAGACGAGTTCACCCCGACATTGAATGGGAATTATCAAGCTTTGCCTTTCAAGAATTAGTTCAATTGTTTGGCAAGCCAGATATAGATATGTTCGCTAGTCGTATCAATAAAAAATGTGATAGATATGTATCATGGCACAAAGACCCTGACGCATATAATATAAATGCTTTTTCAATAAGTTGGTCTGAATGGTATTTCTATGGATTTCCTCCATTCGCAATCATTCTCAAAACATTAAGAAAGATCATTAGGGACAAAGCTAGAGGAATACTTGTTGTCCCGGTATGGCCGTCACAACCGTGGTATCCCTTGTTTACTAAGCTATTAAAAAGTAAACCTTTGATATTCCATTCTTCTAAAGAATTAATAATATCTCATTCCAGCAACCGTCAGATACACAAGCGGATTACCCTGGTTGCCGGAGTATTGTGCGGGAATCTCTACTAAGAAGAAGTATTCCTCCAGCATCGGTTCACATCATGTTAGCGTCCCTATCGGAAAATTCTATCAAACAATACGATAGTTGTTTGAAAAAATGGTTTCTATTTTGTATGAAAAACAACATTAATCTTTATGAAGCCTCTATCCCAAAAATTATTTATTTTTTTACTGATTTATTTGATTCTGGTGCTCGGTATGGTACATTGAACAGTTGCAGGTCAGCACTGACTTTTCTTTTAGGTAATCATATCACTAAAGATGATCGGGTACAAAGATTACTTAAAGGGTTGTTTAGACTTCGCCCACCCTTACCCAAATACGACTCGACCTGGGATACCTCATTGGTCATAGAGACTCTAGCGAGCTGGGTACCCCACGATAACTTACAGTTCGAAAATATTTCAAGAAAATTGGCTACTTTACTTGCACTTGTTACAGCCCACAGGGTCCAAACCCTATCCAAAATTAAAGTCGAAAATATTAGTGTTTCATCCAATGAAATAAGATTCCTGATTTGATAAAAACATCTAGTATAAAATCAAATCAGCCAATGCTTGTTCTACCATACTTTCAGGAAAGACCTGAAATATGCCCAGCTAAATTATTAGTAGATTACTTACGTATAACAGAATCGTTACGAAGTAATCACACTTTTCTGTTTATTAGCACCAAAAAACCACATAATAACGTTTGTGCTCAAACACTAAGTAGGTGGATAAAGAGTACCTTACAGGTCAGTGGAATCGATGTTACCGAATTTTCTGCTCACAGTACTAGACATGCTAGTACTTCTCGTGCTCATAGGATGGGTGTCAATTTAGATTTGATTCGAAAAACTGCCGGTTGGTCTGGCACATCTACAACTTTTGCCAAGTTTTACAACAGACCTATATCAACTAATTCAAGAGACCTATTTGCTAGAAGCATTATACTAGGTGGTAATTGAAAAATTACTTACATGATTGTTTGTACCTATCCTAGGTTTAATTATATAAATTGTGATATGTAGATATATAATTAAATGCCTCTCTAATTGTATAATCATTTGTGATTAAAACTTTTGTTGTTTTAATATTTAATTGATTTATGTAACACCCAAATGCATTCATTTCACAAATTACTCTCAATATCTACAAGTGTAATATCTAATCTCGAGAACGAAACACTGAAGCATAATTAATGATTAAACGAACTTACCTGTAAGTGAAGTTCGATCATAATTATGTGAGGTGTTTCGTTCGAAGAGATTAGCATCCCGCCCTCCCAAATTTAGCACCCAAAATTGTGAAATGAGTATAGTATTACTTAACTCTGAACTAAATGATGAATCGAACGCAGTAAATCTATAGGATGGGGGTCAGTGTACCCACATATTATTTGTTTTTTCTTTTTGTCTTTAAACTGAGTGCATTAGTGGCGACATTGTATGTGTGACTACAAGTGTAATATCTAATCTCTTCGAACGAAACACCTCACATAATTATGATCGAACTTCACTTACAGGTAAGTTCGTTTAATCATTAATTATACTGTACGTGTGTTTGTCAATGAACTCCTCCTAAACGGCTGGACCGATTTTGATGAATATTTTCGTATGTGTTCTAGTGGATTCGAGAATGGTTTAGATTTACAATTGGACCCGGTAGGTGGTGCTGCTATCCGGGCAGGTCGACGTCTGCCTGGTCCGCTAGTATATAATACTACCCAAACTGGTAGTCAAACCCAGAAACTCACGCTCAACAATTACGAAATCAACGGAGCAGTCATTAAGCTTAATAATATCAGAGTATGAAAAGTTCATACAAATACTAATTTAAGAAAACACGGTATAAATACCACAGAGCTATTTCTAGGCGAGTAAATACTGAAACTAGTGCTTAAAATATAGTAGGTCTGCTACTGCTCACACCTGGAATCTTAATAACATTACTGGTAGTCCTACTGTTTTCAAAGACACGGGAATAAAATAGTAGAATAAAAGCACTTAGCTTAGCTACTCGAGCCAATCAAATTGATATAGCCTTTGTTTTAAAGGAAAGATTAGAATGAAAATCTTCAGTAAAAGTCTGACTGCTGTACTCAGAGATATTTAATGATTACTTAAGCCCTCACTTAGTAAAGGTTTGGCATATCTTTGTATGAGAAGACTGTCAAAACCATTACTAAGTGATGGCCTAAGTAATCATTAAAGCTCTCTGAGTGCGGCAGTGATTGCGATTTTTTAACATGTAAACTGATTGGATGTTCTGAACATAGCACATCATTGCGGATGTCTTCCCCTCAAAGGTTAGACAGAGATTGACCAAATACAATCACATTGTGCCAGCCATGCTGAGGGTACCATGTAATCGGAGGCGATTGTATGGCCAACCGGGCACGAATCCGTACTTCAGTCTGGTATGTTTTGCTACTGGACTATGTTTAAACCTCTTTAAAATTCCCACTACAATTTTACTGTGTTCAATAACTCTTATACTCAATTTTTTTTTTTCTAAAAACTTAAAATTAATGGCAGAATAATAATATAGATTTAATAAATAATAATAATAAAAAAAACATTAAAAAAAATAACTTCATATATTTTTCATTTCCAGCTTTTGGCGTTCCAATATTGAACAAGCGAACTTATTACATTTTTTTGCGTTACCTACATATTACACGTACAAAATTATTTAGCCGTACATTTGCATGCCACCGAGGTATGTCAACGAATTAGTAGTCTTCTACTCTGCATTTCATTAGCGGCAGTATATTTTGTACCTAGGTAAATGGAATTTATGCCATTAGAAGTATTTTAAACTTTTTGCTGTAAATTTCAGCAGTGTTTAAAACCAACTAGTTTGAGGATTTAATAATGTTCCCGTCTCAAAAAGAGAGGTGCTCTGTGTCCCAGCTGTGGGAACATTAAGCTGTTGATGATACATTTTGGAAGTTTTGAAGGAACAGGTATTCTCCCGTTTTGATATCGGTATCTTTTTTAATGAAAAGGAACCTTTCTAGTGAGCGGCTTCAAATAATAATTATAATAATTTTATTAAAGAAAAATAACACACAAAAAAGGTGTACATTTAGACACAGTAGTGTTGTTTCACATACAAAGTTATAATTAGTACATAAGTTAACTATAACTATAATATATTTAAGAGTTACAAGTAGTGGTTATTTTATCTCCAAATGTTTGTATAGCGACCTGCCCGATCTAGGTTTATTTAAACCTGTGTTTCAGGCCATCACTTTACATAGTATAATTTAATTAGGACAATATAATTATAAAATAAAATACATCTAATAACAACTATAGGAACAAGCATAATGATACAAAAAACACTAAAACTAGCTTAACTATTAATATATATATACAATTAGATACGAAGTAAAACATAATCAAACGACAACTTCTAGAAGTTTTTCTGTGTCTGTGTAAAAATGACGGACGAACACTACGACAAAACGTACCTCATCAGCTGACGACTAACCTCGACTGCGGTGTGAACACTGAACGCCCAACCACACGCACAGACAAGTACGCGCAGGCTGGGGCAGGTAAAATTACTAGCAAGTCGAATACTCAGACTACATTTTTATTTAGTCTGAGGTCGAATAATGCGCGTGATACAGTTTTCCGTCGGGTTTGAGCGTGATACAGTTTTCCCAACCACACCCACGGTGTTCCGTATTCAAGCCAGTTTGCGCAGACAAGTCCGTGGTGAAGTGTGAGCGTGTGGTTGGCGCATAAAAGGTTATGTAGGTATTCCAACGGCATATTTTTTTTCATGTCGGTACACCGATTATTCTGTGATTACTGGACCGATTTACGAGATTTTTCATTTGATAGAGGCAGCCCGCGTGGTCGTCCCATATTTTTTTTTTTAACTTCGCTTTAGTAGTTTATACTTTTTATCGCATAAAGTGTTATTTTTTTCAATCCGTACATAAATACATTTTGGAAATAGCATAGCAACATATAATTTACAGGCTGGCTTAGTATTATTTCTTACAACAATAAAATTCCTTATCCTGAAAGATACTCGTAGCTAGACCTCACACATGATGTACCTACCCTACAACGTAAGCACGTGCAAACACGTGAAAGGTCTTAGTCAAACAGTGTCACTGATAAAGTAAGAAAAACGAAAAGAAAATAATAAGTACGAAAATTTTCTTTGAATATCGTTCTTTACTTTTGTTGTGTTAAGTTTTTCTTTTGTCATGATTAAGTAGAAACATAAGGGTCAGGTTATTGTGTAAGTAAAAAAATATTTTTGCAATAGAAAGATGATTGATTGATTTAATACTTTCTTTCGTTCGGAGTCATAAGAATAGGTAAAGTAAGGAATGAGTTTATTAGAGGAATTTGATTCATCACGCGGGCCCATTGCGGGTTAATTGATGTCACATGTCTTGGATAATTTTTGGTTCTAAGAGATGCCGGTTTCCTCACGATGTTTTCCTTCACCGTTTTGAGAGCAGCGGTGATGAAATAAATTACATAAAGTAATGCGCCTGCCTGGGTTCATACCCTCGAGCTACTGATCGTAAGTCGGGGCCGATACCACTGGGCCACCGATGCTCCAAGTAAGGCCATATTATTATTATTTTTTATAAAACAATTTAAAAAAATTAAAAATAGAAAAAATTGTAGCACACCGGTATCGGGAACAGGGTATTATTATTATTGGTATTATTTATTATTATTATGTTGGAAATTTATAGCTTGAGTGTGTGTGTGTACCTGATAGTACACCCACAGAAATGTCGCCATTTATGTTTAAGTCTTCTGAAATAGGGTGAGCTTCCGTGCACAAAATCATAATCTACATTCCCGTGGCTTATAAGAAATACCTACCTGATTCTGGAAAAACCCGGTGACTATTTTTTCGACCCGGGAATTGAACGGAGGACCACATGCTTTACAGTCGCACTTGCGTTCACTCGATCAACGAGGCAAAGAATTTATCCAATTCATCTATACATATAAAATTCAGTCATATAGACAAAGGTTTAGTTGATGTTAAGGTCATTGTTCCATGGGATTTGGTGCAATGTGAGTATCACTAATTAATACACCTTTACCAACCTTTATCCACCTATCAAGAAATATATATGACACCAATGATATATTAAAACTATAGATACGTTGTCCGCCCTCAAAAATGACAACATGAAATGAAGCCAATTGGCCACATCGCGCTTAGTTACGCGCCAACCTCACGCACGACGCTACGTTTGTTCTTAATTTAAATCGTGTGTGTAAACCTGTGCAAAACATAAAGAAAACAGGCATCCCGCTGTACGGTGTCATATTTTCTTTCCCTTTATTTACGCGTAAAAGTAGTTATCTTATATTTTCGCCGTTTTGAAGCGCCGCCATGTTAGTTCATGACGTGTACGTGTGTGTGTATAATACGTCATTGTATGACACCAGATATGCCTGTAGAAGGCATCTCATTGTGTTGTCTGTAAATATTTGAAACCATTTAATCAAAGTGTGAATCATAATTTTATAATCAATTTATTTAATAACAAAATCTGGCTCATTTCATTTCGTTCATTTTTCATTAACACACCTCGTTGGTTTTCTATGGAACATAATTTGATTGAGCCGAAATTAATTACTTTCAAGAATTTTCATCACCACAAACATGTCAGAGGTTTTTCGTTCAATTAAGGTATTTCGAATCGAATGTTACGTTATCACCGAAAGGGTTTTCGTTTAAATTAATTAACTCGATTCAATTTGAGCTTGGTTCACTCAATTAATTGTTTTTGAAAGTCTGAGTTGTAGGTAAAGCTGCGTGAAATAAAATGTTAGTTTAGGAACTAGAGATTAAAGAAAAATAAAATACTGTTTGGTTTGCCACCAAACACAAATAAATTTACTCGCCCGCATTTATTTATCTTTTATGCACGCTGTTATCTTGCTCTTGAGTCTTTGGTCAACTGGACCCACTCGCTACTGGACCTGTGTGTCCAGCTTTCTACATGATTTTTTTAAAATTATTTTTATTGGTCAACTGGACCCACATACAAACTTAAAAATACGTATAAATAGCTTAGGTGATTTGGATGAAATTTGGTATCAAGATAACTTATGATCTGGATCAACAAATAGGCTACTTTTGGGTCAGAGCCCATTCGTCCCCTAAGATTCGCACCCTGTGCCCACTCGTCCCCTGGAACTTGTGAGGGGCCCATTCGTCCCCTGAAGAATATTTATTTTTATTCATTCTTCTAATATAAGTACATGTATATGTGTATACTGCAGCTTGGTAGTCCTGGTACAGTCGCGCAGAAAAGGCAAATAAAAAATATAGTAATTCGGTAGATATCATGTTTATTTCAAATAAGATTAACACATACAAAATCACAATGTCCTAGAAACTAACAAAATACAACTCTTTTACAAAAATCAGCCTTGATTGACCATCATATAAATCAACATTAAATATAAAATATGCAAAAAAAATAGAACACATATCAACAGTAAATAATCACTTCGTATTTTTTTGTATATTTACCAACTACATACATGCAAAATCATAATAACTTAAATCTAAAAAAATATAACAGTACAAACAAAAATACTAAAATCACAGTAATTATTGAAGACTAGATAAATCAACATATATTTTTTTTGTATATTAGCCAACTACATGCAAAATCGTAATAACTTAAATCTAACAAACTATAACTACAATAACAAAAAATGACTAAAATCACAATAATTATTGAAGATTAAACAAATCAACATTATTTTAGTATAAAACTAATCTTATATTTGTTTTTTTTTCATTTTAAATTAATAATATATGCATAGCTTTTCCATGCAGTGGCCTAGTGAAATCTGATTTTCAAAAAATTGGCTAGTTATGCGATTTATTCTCGCTTCATTTTCAATTGCCTTTGAAAAATAAAATAGATCAGGTGATCTATTTTATTTTTTGATAAATTCGCTTCTTTATGTAGAGTGTCCAAACATTGCAAAATATTTGGTTTATTTCTACCATTAATTTTACGATTAATTTTGGAATGCCAACTTTCTACAAGTTTAGTCGTCCGATGACGTTGTCTTTATTTAATATAAGTTGTTATTATAGTTTTTAACAGATATGTAAAACATTTATCTTCGTATACTATATTCAAACAAGAGTTTTAAGATGTATTCACAGCACATCTATGTCAAATCGTATGTCCCTTGCTTTCCAAACATCCAAACGAATTAATGCAAAATAAATCAAAGCAACATATTATCAAAACATGCTGTTTTTATAAATGATGGTGTGATTGAATCGATTAATAAACAAACTATTTATCTACTCTATATAGATATAATCTCTGAAAAAGTAGAAAAAGTAATATTTTATCATACAAAATAGAAAATTATGTGAGTGCATACACAGTAGCATACTAAAAATCTATGTTTTACCTTAAAATAAAATAAAGTATTTAATAGTAACTATTAAAAAGTAGCAGCAGTTGAATTTTTTTTTTCTGTGTCATCGTTCCAATTATATACATGTAAGTCTTTTGAAATAGGGATGTATAGGTAAATAGTAGAACTTACGTATTTTTCCTTCACGTACATGCACTGATCACTTCACTCACTAATTAAATTTAATAAGTAATCCTACAGGATACGCTAGTGAGTAAACTTTCACTCGAGACAGTATAGTACTTACCAATTTTAAACACCTTATCTATTATTTGTAACCCGTCTTTTTAACAAGCCATTCGTAGTGAGACAATTTTACATCGTAAATCATGATGGATTATCATTCATCGTAGCTCTTTTTTGAATGATCTGCTATGATTTATTAAATTAATTCCGGTAATAAACTGTTCACAAGTGTACTATGTTAACCGTTTCTTATGTAAAATATAGCTAATTTTATCTCAGGGGACCAATAGGCACCTGAATAGGTGCCGAATCTTTAACTTATATTGTATATATATTAGAGGGGACGAATGGGTACCTTAAAAATAATATTTTTTATTAAAATATTAATTGGTCCCCTACCAGGAGACCAATGGGCACCTATATAGGGGCCGAATCTACAACTTTTATGCTGGGGGACGAATTTTAGGGGACGAATGGGCTCTGACCCCTACTTTTAAACCCGGTGTTTCCGAGTGATGAGCAAATGCATACATTTTATTTATTATTTTAACTATTAACTCCTGGTGCGCCTTACGAACACTATCTGTGCATAAAACAAAAAAAGAAAAAACAAAAAGAAAATAAGAAAAATCCCAGAGAAAAAAAGAAATCAGAAAAGATTAGAAATTTCCCAGTAGTAGCCCGGAGTTTGGAAGTTGGCGGTATTATACCCCCGTGCCTCGGAAAGCACGTTAAGCCGTTGGTCCTGCGCCTGATCTCTTTCCGGTCGTGTCGGATTGCCGTCCCATCGGAATATGAGAGAAAAAGGAACAGAGAGTGCACTTGTGCCTGCGCCACACTTGTGCACTATCATATCTCCCGCGCCGATGGCTAATCTCCACTTAGATTGGCCGCCGTGACCGAAAACGGTCAGGACTATTATAAAACAATGGGTTTTTAATTGTGTCTATAATAAGGCGCTCAAGTAGTTAGTAACATAATAAATTACTATATTAACCTTACATATTATTATAGAGGACAGTCGTAGTCGCATGCCACCATGCTAACGGCAACTAGCAGCTGACTTTTGTATCAATGAGAACGCCATGTCATTAGGCATCCGTGGCATGAAACTACGGTTGTCCTCTATAATAGTTATCAAATAATCTACTTACTAGACGATTAATTATCTTGTTTAATACTTTTAAGACCGCTGTTTTAGTTTTTGAACTTAGTTTTTTATTTGTCAATTCAAAAGAGCCTTGAATGTTTTGGCTTGCACAAAAAAAATATTTATTTAAAATTTAACTTTTTGACTATTCAAATTTCGACATTCAAGAGTGCCGTTTAATTATTGTCTAATACAAATAAATGTAATCCTGTAATCATCCTACACGAAAAATACCAAATAATCCTGCCAACAGAAAAAACCATCGATAGGTCACAATGATTGATTAACGACGTTATTAATTACACCAAGTAATCCATAAGCTCGTGTCATTTCCAGCAACAAATAATCACGTCAACCTTGCCAGATGTTTTTATCAATTTGTGCTATTAAGAGATTATCCGCAAAGCCGGGGGAAAGGGAAACGTGTGGTAGAAATTTCGATGAATGAATGATGAGAGCGAATCCTAGTGGACACGGAGTAGATAGGGATGGAGTGATCATTGAAAAGAAAGGGAGTTGTTAAAAATATACATATCCTGTTGCTAATAAAACCAGGTTAATGGTACAGCTGTAAAAAAAACTCGTTAAATAAACGGGATCCCTACGTGACTTTGTAATACTATTCTGCGATGGGGAGATATAGATTTTATTTAATGAGGTTTGCTGTTGGCATATTACATTACTCCACGTTTATAAATATGAGGCTAAAGAGTTTTAAAAGGCATGTGACCATTATAATTAAACCAGATAATCTTTGGATTTCGAAACATAATTTTATGTTTAGATGGATAGATTGTTTGGAATATACGAGTAACAAAATCCTTAAAAGAAACCAAAAATTGCTCACTTAATGTGCAACGTTTTACCTAATGAGATGGCTTCCTAAAGTTTAATCTGGAAATTAACAACTTCTTCTTCTCAAATCGATGACTTCGAATTTGTCCGACCAGTGCGTAGCATTTATCAACTGAAACTTGATATTTAAAATAAAATACTTGAACTTGCTTTGCTTACTCCAATGTGCAATTTACTGGGTAAAATATGCCATTGGCACTCCATTTTATTTCCTATTCTGTGTCTGGTCGGCTTTTAGACAGCTTTTCAGATTGAAAACAGATATGATTGCGAGAGATCGGCTTTTCCTGTATTAAAATATAACCGGCTTAGGTTCCGTTATAAAAATGTCGAGGCTTTTCACGTCAGAGATTTTCGCTTTAGAAAAGTTTACTACCAATGTATTTTTTGTATCGGTATTTTCGGAGTGGGTAAATTGGACGAGTTTCTCGAGTTCTCAGTAAAAATAATAAAAAAATAAATTAAATAACAATTAAGTAAATGATTAAATAATAGAATCTTATAAATCAATCAAAATTGATAGTTAAATTAAATTTAGAATTATAACTATAAATTGAAATATATAAAAATTGTTAATAATAGTAATAAATGATTAAATAATTGAATCATTTAAATATCAAAATCAAAATCCAAATTAAATTAATTTAAGAATTATATTTCTGTAATGTATAAAATTGTTATTAATATTGTTGCATGCAAATAATTGTAAACGGCATGTTAGTGAGAAATAATAAAAGGTATTTCATTTATTTTAAACTGAACGAGTTCGAACAAAAAAGTGGTTCAACTATTTATAAATGTTTATAAATTGATACCTATTAGCTATACAAAAGGCAGCTACACCGTTTCACCTGGATCGTTTGAACAATTTGGTGTTGAAAACTATCTGAACAAATGTATTAAGAATGAACATTTGTTTTGTTTTTAGCTACGCAGCGGAATTTGTTGTGGTTTTCATAGTCATTAGTGTTGTTGTGATTTTATAAGGTGTATGTGATACAAGTAAAATAAATCAAGCTCGCTAATTTGACGAGTCGTAAGGAAGATGTGAAGCGGGGATGAGTTGGTAGTACTTTTATTTCTTATGTACAAGGAACTCCTACTACTACTCTATACAGCTAAAGACGCACGATCATTTGTTGTGTGTCTGGGTGCAATTTATCTATAATATGTATGTATTTAGAAATATATAAGTATGTTTATCAGTTGTCTAGTACCCATAACACAAGCTCTGCTTAGCTTGGGACTAGATGGCGTTGTGTGATAGTTGTGGAGTATTATTATTATTATTTTGACAAACTTATATTGTTTCTTAGCTTAGCTTAGCTAGTTTTAGCTACGTTAACGGGCCTAGACCAAGTTAACGTAGCGTGTGAGTGTGTGTGAGTCGTGGGGGGAAATTTCATTTTCCTCGATTTGCATGAACTTTCTTACTATTCTGCAGGTGTTTAGAATTGCAGCTTTTTGGAGTGTAATGTAGATTGAATCCTTGAGGTCTATTAATTTGAGGCTGTGGTGGAGGTGATTGGGTATAACACCCGTAGTGGAGACTACTATGGGAACTACGTACACCTTTTCCTGTTCCCATATTCTGGTTACCTCTTCTTTCAGTTCCACATATTTACTGATTTTTTCACCTATTGTTTTTTGCAAGTTATGTGTATTAGGAACTGCTATGTCTATGAGGTAAGTGACTTTATTAATTTTATCCTGAAGTATAATATCCGGTCTATTGTTATGAATGGTCCTGTCGGTCATAATACCGCGGTCGTAGAAGAGTTTGTGTGTAGTGTTCTCAAGAGATATTGCTGGTGTGTATTTGTAGTAAGGAGTAGTATTTTGTATCAGTTTATGTTTGAGAGCTAGATTTTGGTGAATGACATTTGCTACCTGATTGTGTCTATGAGTGTAGTCTGTTTGTGTGAGTGTTGTGCATGCCCCTGTGATGTGCTGGATGGTCTCCGGTTGCCTGTGGCATTTGCGGCACTTATCGTTGATTATTGTGGAGTCCTTAATAATATATTTCTTGTAGTTTCTAGTGTTTATAATTTGATCTTGTATGGCAATGATAAATCCTTCGGTTTCCGGAAATAAACTACCTATCATTAGCCATTTATTTGATGCGACTGTATCTATGTGAGACTGTTCTAAATCTTGGGGATGTCTACCGTGCAACACTTTCTTTTTCCAATCTTCTATCTTTTTCTTCTGTGGGTTATCATTGTTCGCGTGTTGTGTGTCTATTCGTTCGTTTAAGTGGAGTGGTGTGTAGTTGAGGTCATTCATCACTATAGCTTTATGTATGTTGCTTGTGTTAGATTTATTGTGAAAGAATGATTTTAATCTACTTATTTGTTTTTGCCAAAGGTGCTGGACATCTATTAAGCCTCTCCCTCCGTGTTGCCGTTTTATAGTTAGCCTTTCTACTGCAGATTTAGGGTGAAGGTTATTATGTTTAGTTAGTGTCGTGCGTGTTGTTATTATTATTATTATTATTATTATTATTATTATTATTATTATTAAAAGTGTATTTCTATAAGATCCTAATAAATTTAACAACTTAGGACCCAGTAATATTAATGGCAATAATATCCGTGGTGCTAGGCAACTGGGCTTATCCCAGTTGTATACGTCCCTGTGTGCCTATTGGCCTTGTTCTATTCTGTCTCCTGCTGATATGGAGGGAAACTGGAAATTATGTTTTCCTACTCCTCCGCTATTCTTTTCTGACTAATTTCGTTGCGGGATCCAAGACAGTTAAATCGTTTCTCTGGGACTTCGTCGAGCTTCATTGTCTTGGCGTTTTCTTGTGGTCGCCACTGTTGATTCTGGCTTTTAGGAGTTACGTGTGGCGGGCTTATCCCAATTTTTAAAAAAAAGATCCTAATTATTTTTGATGTAGGATTTATAGGTATTTTACTAACTTTTCTCTTATAAATTATTTAATGTAGACCAAACTTACCCTAATTTAGAATGTATATTAATTGTTATTATTAAACTCCAATTGTAATTTTAATGGTATCCTTAATGATTTTATTATTAATTTCTTATTATTTTAACTAATTTAAGAGTGAATTGAGGGTTTTTTTTATGTTGTATAAGATTAGGAGTTTATACTGTGATAGTTGATCTTCTAACTCTAATTATTGTTTTTTTAGGTAGATAACGGACTGCTGCTCAAACTATTATTTCTTACGACCTATATTTATCTTTTTCCTATCTCCTGACATGTAGTACATGCCCGTAAAGCCAGAAAATTGAATAGTAACTGAATTTCTGGGAACCTCTCACATCCGTTAAAGTTGTTAACGATGTTGATGAAAGCTAAAAATACAATCTGCGATACGATATCGATGGTACGATAGTATACACTAATATTATATAGAGGAAAACATTGTTTTGTGTGTGTGTATGTTTGTAATGAATAAACTCAAAAACCATTGGAAAGTTACATTCACCCTGAGTAACATAGGCTATTTTTTATCCCTGCATTCCCACGGGAACGGGAACTACGCAGGTGAAACCGCGTGACGTCCGCTAGTATTTCGTAAGCTTACTAAGATCTTAGATAGAACAGATAACAGTTAACCAGTTTTATTTAAATATAATTTTAAAAAACTTCATTTACAAACAAAAATTTTGTATGGGTTACAATTTTGAGAGCGGGAGGGGGATTTGATGATTCCCCCCACCCCCCTAAATTAAATTAAATAATAAATTAAATAATTATATATAAAGTAAGTACCTTTGTTAATTAATTTGATAACTGTCAGCAAAACGACTATTGATTGAAAAATGTCTTTTGGCTTCCACTGTAGTGGGGTAAGAAAAAAACGTTTACAGCACAAACAAAGGTTTTTTTGGTTTGTTTAATTACCCTGAAAAACGTTTCCGCCCATTTAAACTTGACCATTAGGTAAGTCTTCAACAAAATACATCATCAAATTCGGCCCATTAGATTTATTTTATTCGCAATACCAATTCCTGACCAAATTCAAATTGGTCGTTCGCCATTTATCAAGATACGTCATCCATCTATCAAATGAATCATTAAACAGACGGTCTCTGTGTGGTTACTAACATATCTGTCTAATGGTGTTAGAGGAGACCCTTTCAATTTTCATGCTTCTTATTTAATGCCTTTGATTGCACACGTAAAACCGCTTGAATATATTAAGACCAAAGTTTGTGGTGTAGAACTAAGATAATTACAGACCAAGAGCTAAGCTATAGTCAAGTAAGGCTAGGAGTTCTCGTGCTTAATATAACAAAACATCACGCCTGTAATCCCAAAAGTTATAGGCAGATATATTTCTGACAGTACATCTACATTATTTTAGAACGATTTGTTTAAGTCCCATGTGTTAAGATATATTGCCAATAATCGGGCACAATTTAGAATTCGTGGCTGCTTTGGGGATCAAACCCAAAATTCCATGCTCAGCAAACCATTATTTGTCAGTCTGCACACAAATCAAAAGGACCCTTAGAGCATAGCTTAGGGCTCGGTCTGCAACCAACTATAGACATTATGTTACGTATTTTGTAACGCATTTACTATTTATGGCACAATAATGTAATCGGAACGAAGAAGCCTAGTGTGAGTTTCAGGAACCAACGCAACGACTGTTATCTTCAAACAATAAATTAGTCATTGTCTGAGTTTTAAATAAATTATTATTATTATTTTTATTTAAGCCCATGTTGTTTTTTTTTTGAGTCCTTCAATGATTTTTAGAAAAATAAAAGAGACATTGCTATTGCCATTCTAGTTTTTACTAAATGCGCAACGGTTAAAATAGCTGTGATTTTCAAATCGTTTTTCTCTAAAATTGTTGTGGTCGAGAATACGGAAAACCCGCTGGCCAAGGATTCTGTACATCAAACTAAGTAACTATGCATAAAAAAACGTGCTGCGACAAGATATTTTTTTTGAGATGAAAAATCTCGTTTTACTGTTGAACTCAATGGAACGCACTCAAAACATTGCGCTAACAATAAAAAGTCAGACTTTCAGGTCATTGACTACTTGAAACGTCTCCCGGACTGACTGCTTTATAAGGCAGCCAGGACCAATAGCTTAACGTGCTTTCCGAGGCATGGAGGAAACTCGGTATATAACGGGTGGTCACTCATCCACAGACCAACCTAGGCAAGCGTGGCTTAACTTAAAGAATAGCAGTTAATATTAAGCCACGAGCTCCTCTATATTTCTCTGTACCTTGAAGGAGCAATAAATTGATTGCAATGAAGGAGAAAACACGTGCTATTCGGCTTCGTTAGGGGTACTTTTTAACCGACTTTAAAAAAAGAAGGAGGTTCTCAATTCGAATGTTTAAATATATATATATTTTATGTTTGTTTGTGGTTAACAAAAACGAGATGCATACCTAGAGTTAAGCACATAATAGAATACTATGTAAAAAATTGCAGAAAATTAAAATCCTGTGAATAATTAATAAATAGTTTTGTGAACGTAAGTTTCACTTCTAAAGTTGTGACTTGAGACGTGTGCGTGAAAAGCTTTCGTTAAGGCAAGGTAACTGCTAAGCACCGGCAATACTCTGCAAACAATACATCAATCACCATAATGTTTTGAGTACCTACGGTACATTTGAGTCCTACCGTAACACAAGATATCGAGGACATTTTTTTGTTAGCGGGGAGAGGGTTAAGTAAAAAATCGTTCTCTAGCATTCCGTATACTAGTTACTACTTCGGCTTCGTGAAGGGTTTACACCCTGTATTTGTTACTAAGCGATAAAACATTCGCTAAAATCATGGACAGGTAACGATACTGCCAGCACAACAAGTTTACGCTCCAATAGGATTTCGAAAAAACCGGCCAGCCTTACCGCGCAAAAACTGGTCTGAAAATTGGCAATTGACGTCATAGGTCAAGTTATAATAGAGATACTTAATTTTAAATAAATAACGAACTTATCTTGAAACCTATACTCACAAACATAATTTAAATTCGATTGTTACCCTAACGGTAACTAATAATGTACAGTGACATGCATATACACTTAGGGAATATTCAAAACTACTTTTTTTTCTATTTATTGTAATGTTGTGTTGTTACGGCAACAGTACCTACTTTGGATTCTGGAATCCTCAATAGCGTATTTCACCAATAAAATCTAATTAGTTCGTTTGTTAGCTATTCAAAAAAGAATGGATATATCTATCCTGGTATTGGCTAGAAGCCGACCCCAACACAGGGGGAAAAGACTTGATGGTGATTATCACGAAATGTATTAGTATTTTGACGGCACGCTTGAAGCCGTGCTAAACGATTGATTGCGTGTCGCGGGTTCGTTCCCCGCACGGAATAAATATTTATATGGCCTACGGATAGTTGTTTTGGATATATAAAATATTTGTAAATGATCAGGAAAATTGTCTGATGAGAGTTTTTTTGTAATGTATTTTTAAAAATACATCTTATTTTAAACATTGCAATAATAATTTTATTCTACGAGAAAACCACTCCACAGTTTTGTTAAATGTATTAATATTTGTGTTGTACTGTATATCTCTAAAACAGTCTCTAATTACCAGTTTCAAGCAATCATTGAATTATGCCCTCGTAAATGAAAACACAGTAACTACAAAAATGCTAGTTTGTAAAAACGCTGCTAAAGTTTATTTGTTCAATTGTTTTGTTACAAACAAAGTATGTAAGTTAGGTTAAAAAACATATTTTTATATGTTGTAAAATGAAGAAAGCTTTAATTATGTGTATAAAGAATTATAATTTTATTGTTGTTTATTTAATAAAATCAGTTAATGTGTTTTATAATAGGAAAAAAATTATACATTTGTATTTTCTTAAACTAAAAGCCAGTAACTGAATGGTTACTGTGTTCTAGCTTAGTTTTACATGTTATTGTGTATTAAACATGTAAAGACAGGACCTCTGGTGATAATAAGACACAGTAACTGTGTACGTACTTGATTAAAACCTAATAACAGTAGACTTCGATTACCTAACTGAATATGTAGTAAGTGAAATGCTATCTCCTTATTCTAATAATCAAAACAAGCCTAAACACAGTAACTGAAGATACTGTGTTTTCGTTTATATACAAGAGCAGAATTCTAAACCTTGTTTTAATAGTAGATAGACCGTGATCTCATTCACATGTTTTGCCATGATATTCGGTAACCGCATGGCACGCAATGTGATTTGATAGAAATCTGATTAATTGCCATAATATGTATGAGTTTATACTTTTGTTTTTGTAATTTTATCATTTAATGCACATTATGTTTAAGCTTGATGTCTCAAATAAGATTATTTAGTTTATTTTAAACACGGCAATAACTACAAAAACTCTATTAAATCGTTTCGGTGTTTATGATCATATAAGGTGTAAACCATAGAAATAAAAAAGCAGGTGTAAACGGAACAAACTCTTCACGCAGCCGTCAACCAAACATGTCTGTACATCAAACTAACTCTGCAACTAAATACTGAAAATTGTCTTATTTCTGGTGTGAAAAATCACAATTTGCAGTATAGTTTACCGTAGGACTCAATTTAAACTTTTTCCGTAGAGAAATTCTCACCCCCGCGTTCGTCTGTCAGTCTGCTTGTCTGGGAGTCTAAAATGGGCACCTCAGCAGATCATAATATTAATTGCGTTAAAAAGCGTAAAATGGACCTTTCTACTACTACGTATATTTTATTCAAATCCATTCATCCGTTTAGGGGTTATGAGGGAACAAAGAAACGGACTTACACTCAAACGCGTCAAACACACAACGCATTTTGGGCTTCGCCGCAGTCGGGTAAAAATCACGTGTTCAATATGTTCGTATATGTATACTAATCTCCAAAACCACGAAACCGATTTCAATAAAATGTTGTTCAGACAGGCTAGGCAGATGATGATAGGCCGTTCACTACACAACAACAGATTCTTAGGTATGCCATATTTCATTGCTGGTGGTTGGTCTCAAATTAGAATGACTGCCTTGAACGTAACATCCTGTATGCATGAATCATTGATTAGTTTTCCCAAATAGTAAATGGATAGGTAATCATCATTATCACTCTATGAGTACGAAAATAGGATATTGTTGTCTTTCGAGTTTACCATAATGATGATGAATCGATTGACCCAATTAGACTGGGTATTAATCTCCTAATTGTCACAACATCCGGAATAGATCGCATGACTCAAAGACATAAATTATTGTGAAAACAAAAGAAATACACTTTCAAGTAGCTAAAGACCTTCAGAACTGTAGAGAACAGAACAAAAAGTACTTCAGCAATACAGTATAGAAAGTACTACAGCGCCATCTATGTCAGAAAGGAAGAACTAACATCAAAATTCTTAATCATGCTAGTAACCTACTTACCAGATACAACACCCGTCAGTTTGAATGCCTGTGTATGAAGAACCGAGTGTAAAATTCTTCTCATCACCCATACAAGAGAGAAGATCCCCCAATCATAGGCATTCATATTCAAATAAAGATATGAATATCCTACTAATATTATAAACGCGACAGTTTGTAAGTATGTGTATGTATGAATGGATGGATGTTTGTTACTCTTTCACGCAAAAACTGCTGAACGGATTTGGATAAAACTTGGTACACAGATAGTTTATAACATGGATTAACACATAAAATAGTTTTTTCCCCGATTTTATCTTCCTTTGAGATAACTTTCGAGTTGTAGCGGGCGAAGCCGCTGTCAACACCTATTGCTTCTATAATTCTCGGAATAGGCATAAATAGCGGTAGGAAGGGTTCACCTTCACGTCGGTCGGGTTGATGATGACGTTTCGAGACCCAGAAACGTCATCATCGACCTCGATAGCCGATGGAACTTCGTCGAGTATTGGGAGGCACACGGATGAGTTTCAATCAGTAAGAGTATGACACGCCCTTCTAACCCGCTCAGGGCAGGAGGAGTGATTTGATGATTTCCCATACTTCAAATAAAAAAGTAATCCCAAGTAATGGGTTCCAGCCAGGAGCTATTTATTTATTTAAAATATATCGAATTAGGGTCTGAACCGCTAGCGTTTACAACATATATCTCTCCTTCAAGTATGCCTAATAACAAGACTATACAATATACACTATATAATATTACTAGCGGACATCACGCGGTTGCACCCGCGTAGTTCCCGTTCCCGTGGGAATACAGGGATAAAAAACTTTCCTCTATATAATATTAATGTAGATAAGTGTAGATAAAGATGAAAGATTTGTATTTTTGTGTGTGTGTATGTTTGTAGTGGATAAACTCAAAAACTACTGTGCCGATTTCAAAAATTCTTTTCACTATTGGAAAGCTACATTCACCTTGAGTAACATAGGCTACTTTTTATACCTATGTTCCCACTGGAACGCGAACTACATGGGTGAAACCGCGTGACGTCCGCTAGTAATTAAAATATTTATTTACTCTTACACCTGTAAGAGTAAATAAATATTTTACCGACCGATTTCTTCTATATTGGTCCCAAACAAACTACCTCAACACGACCTAAAATATGGTAGAGAGAGATATACGGGAGGTCGACAACGTTGAATCACTTCCGAGCTGTCGCTTCTGGGGAAATTTATCACCCAATCTTACTTACTAGTACTTCAGTAACTTCAGAAGGGGTGTTTTTTTCTCTACTTCTTATTAAATATTAATTCAGATTGAATGGGGCTTTAGTAGTTATAGATGGTGAAGGGCAAACGGAAGCATGGCGGTCAATATCTCCGCTACAAGGATGTGTTCAAGAGTAATCTTAACGATTGCGCTGTCGGGAAGAGGCTCATCGCTTAGGAACCCCACTGCGAAATTCGCCGGTGATCGTGGAAGTCACACTAGTTCACATGATCCCGGAAGAAGTGTGGGAAGTATCAGTCAGACTGTTAAAGTCTGGCAGAGCCTTTCGCTCGCCCCAGTGAGGGGGACATCCATTAAAATTTTCTACCCACCCCAAGAAAAAACATTAAGACTTGACATTAAAAGATTGGCTATAATCCACCACGAGAGCCCAGCGGATTGGTAGATGTCACATGCCTTCGATTTTTTTTTCTTTTTTTGATCCCTCTCCTAGAGAGGAGGCCTGAGTCCCTGCAGTGGGAACATTATAGGCTGATGATGATGATGATGATGATGATTAAAAGATTACCGTGAAATACGTAAATAGAGACCGTAAAGGTACACTAATAACTCTGCCGGTGAACTCTGCCGGTGAACTCTACCGTTTTAATTGTGACCGGGTATTGAAAACCAAATTGGGTTTGCCCAATCATAAGAGACACGCAAGAAGAGTTTGAAAGGGTCACCGTTACCGAAATCTGTATATGGCTAATGAACTAAGTATGTTATAAGTTGAGTTGATATCCGCGAGTCTCTTTGAGTAGCACTATGCTTTGTACTGTCAAAGCATAGTAGGCTGGTCAACTAGTCAGTCCATACATTGGATCAAATAGACGCAAATAGCAAGGACTGTATCTGATGTAATAATACAGTATTGACTGTACTGAATCCGAGCAACGAGTATTTGTGAGCATCCGGCAGCTCGTTCGCAAAGGCACATTGCAAAGCTATTACTCCACAAAAGACGACACGAATGCAGAACCCAGACGTAATTTAAGTGAGATCCCTCTTTGCAATTTGAGATGTGGAGAAGCGTAGCAACATAATGGTGAGATTTTTAAATTGGTGTCAAATAATTTAAAAGGGAAGTTATTCTCATTTTGATGGCAATATCAACAATTTTCTGGCCTTGTCTTATATTGTGTACCCGTGGCCGGGGTGCCCGTAACACGTTTTTTCTTACATTTTCCGCTGTCTTACGACACGTTATCATATACTACTTTTTCTCTCATACTTGATGACGCGTATTTTTTTAAATTTTTTATTAGCCTGTACTGTCCCACTGCTGGGCAAAGGCCTCCCCCAAATCCTTTCAAGTGCTCTTTTCCTGAGCCACCTCAAACCAACCCTCGTGGTGCGCGTCCAGATCGTCTCGCCACCTCTTTCTGGGCCGGCCTCGGCGGCGCCGTCCGTTTTTCAGCAACCATCGTGTTGAGGCTTTTGCCCAGCGGTCATCGTGCATGCGGCTGACGTGACCCGCATAATCCCATTTTAGCCTAGCAGCCTTCTTGCCAACGTCCACTATGCCCGTTTTGGAGCGCAGCGTGGTGTTTCGAATTCTATCTTGTCTTTTGACACCCAAAATGCTACGCTCCATTGCCCTTTGGCATACTCCAAGGCGGAACTTCTGAGTCTCGGTGAGAGACCATGTCTGAGCACCGTAGGTTAGGACGGGCAGAATGCACATGTCGATGAGTTTGCGCTTCAGGGAGACCGGAAGATCGCCTTTCATTAGCGTCTTCATGGACCAGTAGCTTTTCCAGGCGTTTTCGACTCTGCGATCGATTTGTCTTTCTTGCCTGTTTTCGAAAGATACTAACTGGCCCAAGTAGATATGATAGATGACGCGTATACAGGGTGTAAATTAACCCTTCACACAGCCGTCAACCAAGCATTCTGTACCTCAAATAAAGTACCCCTACGCAAACATTTTTGCTGAGAAACGAGTTTTTTTTTGAGGTCATAAATCACATTTTATGGTAAATTGAAATTAAAAGTTATATTTGAACAATTATTAAACGTAAGGTTAAGAGTTTTGTTGGGCAAATTTATATTTGCTTGTATATTCGTACATTCAAATAAAAAATAATATAGTAAAATAAAAATATTTGTTTTTTTCGATAAACATACCTTTGTAGCTAAATACATATATGTCATCAGGGGATTTATTTAAAAACATCTCTACGTTTCGAGCTGTAAAAACTTTAGATTTTTTGCTTTTGAACCCATCCGATGATCGTTTCAAAAACGCTGTGAGTTTTTAATATTCTTTGATATGCACATTGTGTCTTGTGCTAACAGTGGATTTTAGCATTGAGTATATGGACCACAACGAAGATGGCTTCATTTTTTTCGATAGTTCACTAAAATAAGCCAAAAATACACTTTCTGAGAACGACTTTGCTCCATTTCTATCTTTCCAATCAATAAATTTCTCATAAGATTTTACGTATTGTAAGTACTCGAGATTTTAAGGGTAAAAGATTTTCTATAACACTGTCGGCTTCAACTAGAATGTTTTCCGGAGTTAATGTGTCGCTAGATGATTCCATTTTAATTCAAAGCCGAAGCACTCAAAATCAGATAGTATCACACTTTATCGTTTCCAAAAATATTGTCAAGCAAGATTAACAAAGTTCCCGCCAAATCACTTTTTTAAATTTCTTTCATTTTTAAATCAGAGAGCAGCAATCATTTTTTAAATTTGGAACAACTAGGATAGAAACGAATAATACGTACGTAAAAAAAAAGTATTCATATCGGCTGGCTGAATAGAGCTAATCCATTGAGATTGGCACCTTTTGGTGCGATTAAAAAAAATAAACTGTGCAATAATGAAATTTCATACATTCTTATTACTCTAGAGCATTAAAGACTCGCTTTGTACTGAGTTTTTAGTGTAATTGTGATGAAATTAAAGCTTATTTGGAAGAAAAATAATTTATAACCTTTCTCGATAAATGGACTATCCAACAAAAGAAAAAATGTTCAATTCCAACCAGTAGTTTCTGAGATATCTCCCCCCTAAGCGGCCGTAACGATTTTTCGTGACACGCCCGTAACGCTTTTTGTGACATAAAAATCTCGTCTCGTCTTCGTAAAAATGACGTCTTAATCAATAACACCCGAGTATGGAACCTACCACCACCGCGAGACAAAAGAATAAATTGTAAATTTTAAATGGATAAAACATAAAAGTACAAACAAAGCGAAGGCGCGATGAGCAGGTTGCCAAAATATTTGTCCAGCCTACATAATATTTGTGACAAGTCTGGAGGTTCTCACACCATGTTCTTAGAAGTTATTTTAGTGTGACATTGAATAATTAGTTGTCATCCAAGTCGCCATGTTTTGGCGAATGAGTAAAAACTTCGTCATCAAAACTGGCAGGCCATGAAGAATTAAGAAGAAATAATAAATCTAGTTTTTTCTTACGTACGAGTATTAATCGAATGCCGGTTTTGAAACACTGGCTTGTTGGTTTAGTGTCACATGAGTGCCTACTGTGAATTGGGTATTGGGTAATCTTTACTAATATTATAAATGCGAAAGTAACTCTGTCTGTCCGTCTGGCGCGCTTTCACGCCAAAACTACTGCACCGATTTGAATAAAGTTTGGTACATAGATAGTCTAGAGCCTGACAAAGGGCATAGGCTACTTTTTAATGCGAAACAGGGTTGTAAGGGGGGGATGAAGCCGAGGGCATCAGCCAGTAATTAATAATGATTATTTTCTCGGGTAGGCCAAATTGTTATTGGGTTTTTCCATCACGAAATCTCAGTAACAGCCGTGGAATTAAGATTTGTGCCTGATTGACAGTAATTGGGTGGCGTCCTATTACATGAGGCTTTAAAACATTACTGGTGATATGTGGGTGTTCTATTATGCACACGTCAACCTAACCCTTCGGGAAATACAGGTTAAATGTATGATTTCTTAATTGAGAATTATAAGTTGAGATTTTCTCAAATTTAACTTTAGAAATTAAATTTAAAAAGACGTTTGAAAACGTAATTTCGTGTACCATGATGGAATACCATGGTCAGGCAGAGTTCGCAGTTCTTAATTGAGAAGCCAACAATAAGGAACAGGCACAGAATACAATAGTGTTAAAGAACAGACTACTCGAAACTGTTTTTTCCCAATCAACCATAAAATCAACCTAGGTATCAACCACCTAAGTTGAACCTTGAATACTTTTACAATAAAGTTGAAAATCTATTCATAAAATTTGACAGATTCTGTTAGCTTGAGGTGCTGGCGTTTGCACAAGAAGAAATCAAAAAAATATACAGATAGACGACGGACATCACTGAAAGCTTGCGGTGACTCATTCAAAGTTAAATTAAAATCAAAATTAATTATAAAGAAGCATTTAATTGCTCTTGTCAAATGCAGACTTTTATTTCCGCAATTCATTTCCGAGTTTTTGTGGATTTTGCATAAGTTGGGAAAGCACGTGGTCATTTTATAGGAAAACATGGCCTTATTTCATTTAATTTATTTACCAGAAGTTGATATTCACGTTAGTAATAAATTCCATATTCTTACGACTCATTTAAATTAAGCTGTAAAATTGATATAGGTATTACTCATGTTTAAATTTTATAGATGGGGAAGTCCAGATAGGGCCAAACCCATTTTGCCCTATCCGGACTTCCCCATCTATAAAATTTCAATTTTACAATGTGATAAAAAATCCCTGTCCGATCAAAAAGGGGCACAAAGGAAGTATACCAATGACATTGCCAAATAAAATAAGATATATAAACTATATATAACAGTATTAAGCCATGAAATTAAAATTTCCACTATTTCCCTAAATTCTAACACACTTTTAAAACGCTGCAAAGGCCCATCTTTGGCATGTTTGAATGCAAATTGTGTTTTTAACCTCCGTCCATATATGTTCAAGTTTTAGCGTTTCATCGGAGATAGCAATTCTCCTTGGTGATTTGTTATTTTAATGTATATTGTATGTGAAGTTTAGTTAAGAATTTAGTAAGTAGAAGTCTGACACTGCTCGCAGCTGGGTAGAGCGGTAGGGATACCGCTCTGCCCAGCTCGGGAGGAGTCATTTGATGATTTTACCCCCAAAAATAAAAAAAAAGATCCTGTATTGTAATTTATTACCATGTTTACAAATAAATGTTATTCTCTACGAGTATAACACCAAAATCTACGCGAAAAACAATCTAACACCACACAAACACATTCATTCACAAACACACTCACACACATACACACACACATACTTCAGTTACACCCAACACACCCTCATATTACTTACCTCCCACAACACTGAACTTGCCCCAGCTAAAGGTGTATTGCACTAGTTCGACCTGACATTGTTATTCAGGGTGGGGACCTGGTGTCCTATAACACAGGCCATTAGCCTAGCTTAGGCACCAGTCTCCCACAATATTTTAGTTTATTATAGTTACTAAACCATATTTCCAGGTAATCTCTTTAAATATTGTGGTGAGAAATAAATTAATTTTATTATTATTATTTTATTATTATAATGATTCGGATAGGGCACTAACTAACTAATACAAACTAACTGACTTCGTTCGCGTGGAATTTTTGTTATTTTTTTTTTTCATAAAACGTATCAGGTTACTTCTAATACCCCAAGAATATGTGTTCAAAGTTTCATGATGATCGGTTAAGTTGTTTTCGCGTGAAAGCGTAACAAACTAACTTACATTCACATTTGTAATACGACTATCAGTAAGGATACAGACTGACAAGAAACAACAATAACCTTACTGCGATACCCTGAGATATTAAATGATTACTTAAGCCCTCACTTAGTAAAGATGTGACATACTTTTGTATGACAAAACTGTCAAAACATTTACTAAGTGATGGCCTAAGTAATCATTAAAGCTCTCTGAGTGCGGCAGTGAGAGTTTTTCTTTGGACAGCCGTCATTTACACCTTATCAAAGGGCAACATTTCACGTGAGCTTTACGGGTATAAGCAGGTAAGAATAATATAACGACCCTATTGATAGACCCTTGTAATTAATGCTTTGGTAATCCTTAGCTTGTATGCGGTAACATAACCTTTTTCCGGGTCTTTGTTTTTATTTATTCGACGTGATAATTATGTTTATGTGAACATAATTTATGCTTATCTGTACAAATAGTAGCCAGAATTTCGTTCGGGCTTTTGTTTTTGTCTGACTGACTAACCTATTCAATTCATAGATCAAATGATTTTTTTTTATGAAACTATAATCCTCTATTGTTTTTATTTCATATTGCATATTGCATGTTCCAAGAGCATCAATCAAGAGCAGTGCAATTTATAGTAAGATTCAAGGGAGTTAATAAACTCTGCCGAAGCAGAGAATTTCAAAAATACAATAGACTCATTTGAGTGTTCCCCTCCACGGAAATCTTTAGTAAAAGGCGAAAGATTTATACGTTTTGAAGGGAAACCAGAGATATCGTAATTTCGTAGTATCAAGGGACCCAACCCAACGCCGGAGAATCTTAACAGCGCGATTCAGAAACGTGACGTAAATGAACAGCGCCATCTGTTGAGACGGGGTAAATTAAACTGGTTTGTAAAAGCGGGAGCTTTTATTGAGGCACCCTATTGAAAGTAACCAGTGTGACTAGGATTAGGGTGTCCATTTTTGAGGGAGGGGTGAGAGTTTTTGTATTTGTTTACTTATAGATACATCTATCTTCTTAACCTGTAAAATCGTTTGACCTGCTTAGTTACAATCAAGCAACACATTTATTCATCCCCAAGCCCAAACTACGTACGGATCGGGCTAAAGTTTGGCAAATCAGAAGCTATCTGATTTTGATTTTGAAAATTAGACTCCTGTTTTTTTTTTTTTGGCGAGTGGAAAATCATCAAATAACCCCTCCCGCTCTTGGGCAGAGCGAAAAGGAGTGTCAGACTTCTACTACTATATGTCGAGGCCGCGGTAACTAGTGTACAACCCGCAGCCCCGACGGGAAACTAAGACCCCTAAGCAGGTGTTCGAATAGGGGTTAAAAACTTGTATAAAAATACGTGGCATGCTGGCACGGATCGGCTAGTCTGGAAATAAAAGCATGGTGATATTATACATTTGCATTTCCATGGCATTCCTAGAAGCACGACAGTTACTGGCCTTTAGAATCAATAAATTATTAGAATTTGGTTAGTCATTATCATCATCGTAATTAATCAAAATACGTTTACCTACTGTTCAACACTGGTTTCCCCCTAGCCTTCACTCAATCCATCGTCCGGATTTGATGGTCCAGTTACAGGCCAGTTGCTAAAAAGTTCCGTATTTTTTTACAAACTTTTACAATATTTTATTAACTTTCAATGCTAGTACATATTTTGTTTTGGTTAAATCTACTATAACAACTGAATTTTAAACTAGTTATACCGTTCTTTCTGTTTTGTGGTTATCCCCAAATGATTCTGCTGTTTTGCATATAGTTACACATTTAGTTTGGATGTCAATGCACGATTAGTTAAGTTACGTAATTGTAAATGCAATATGGCGTTTTTTTATGCAAGCACATGATATTGTTTGCTAAGAACAAGACAAAAATGTTCATTTACTTTAAGCGAGCAACCCCGTATTACGGACAGAATGTCGTGGGTTCGAAACCAGGCAGGCGCATTTCTTTGTGTAATTTATTTCATCACCACTGCTCTCAAAACGATGAAGGAAAACATACCGAGGAAACCGGGATGTCTTGGGCAAAAATTCGAAGACATCTGCCAACCCGCACTGGGCCTCCGTGGTGGATTATATATAGCCCATTCCTCTCCTAGAGAGGAGGCCTGAGTCCCTGCAGTGGGAACAATATAGGCTGATGATGCTATAAGCTGTCTTTTACTGTGTCTTTTTTGGCGCTCATCAATTCTGAAATGTGTGAACATGTGTGGAGTTGATTTGAAAAAGCAAAACAGAATTCACTTCAACTACCTACTAATTACCATGCGCTGAAAGAACCATAGAGCACTGTATCGGTTCCTTTAATCAAATCGGTAAGTCAGTGACGTCAAATCATCTAACCTAGCCTTTTACAACCATGTTGAGGTTTGCTTCAGTCTAACTGGATGCAGGTAAATACGAGTATTCAGCATAAAGCGGCTGCTTAACTGACCTCCACAACTCAGTAAGTACTGGGTATTACGATACCCCTTGGTAAGAGTGGTTGTCAGGATTTCGGGTCTCTGACTGTTACGATTGTCAAAGATCTACAACTGATAGCCGGGACCAACGACTTGACATCCTTTCCTGGCACGGTGGAAATTTGGTATGCAATGGTCGTTCACCGACGGACCAACATGCAAGCGCGGCCAAAAATGAAGTTTGATCCACGCGGATGTTTCTATTTAGGCACGCGCTCCCTAATAGTTCCACTTTTCAATGCCTTTCAATACCTCCTTCCTACTTCTATTCTGCTGGTAGTTTGTGGGACTTTGCTGTCCTTTTTTTTCATCTCCTACTTGTCCTTGCCTAATTAAAAGCACGTAGCAGTTGCTTATCTCGACAGACTATAACAACCAACTAAAAAAAAATGTTGTTTCGAACGCCGCACTGCCTCATACGATGTAAACAACAAAGTAAAACAGTATATTAATAGTAATATTAAATGTTGATGATGACACCGAATTTGTTGATTTTATTTAATTACTGGTTAAATATTTTTCTGTACACTTTATGACTAAATAAATCGAAATCATTCAATAATTCGAGCGTATGAGGCAGTGAAAATGTTTTTCGAAACAGCGTCTTTCGCGACTACTTCATTCGAGTCCATGAGCTTTCGAACCTGTGAGGCAGTGGATAAATAATTCGCAACAGCGTGTGTCGCAACAGCGGCGTTCGAAACCCAAAAAAAAAACTGGGTCATGTAACCTAGGTGAACACATGACACTAAATGTTTTAACATTGGTTTAGTATCCTCAATTCACCTTGGAGATATTAGTTTCACCCAGGTGAATTGAGGATACTACTTTAGAATCTAATGTTGAACATTAGACACTAAACCAAGTCAATGACGTAAAACTTGACATCTCGGTTCGTTGTACTTTTCAATAACTTTTGACCCTGACCTTGAAGGTATCCGTCTATGAATATAAAATTATGTTTAAGTGCGATTTGTCATTGAAATATGTTGTTTGTACAACTTTTCGAAATTCATCGTTGGAAATAAATTACTTTTAATTGTCACGTTGCAGCTTTAGTTGTGTACCGGGGGATTACTGAGAAAAGTTGATATCGAAAGTTAGCTTTCAACTCAAACTATTTGTACTCTATCTCGTTTACCCCAAGGGCAAATATGAGGATATCCGTGAGAAAATACCGAGTAGTATAATGATAAAGGTACTCGTATATTGTGCAATTTCTGTACTTCAGTGTATTTCAAATATCAGTATTTCTTTTACCTCTCGGTTCTCAACAGCAGATATAGGATATCCGCATGTTGGTTTCCTCGAAATGTGTTCCTTCAACGGAGCAAGTGATAATTATACAATACCCATATGATTTCGAAAAATCAGAGGTGGATGTCGTGGGTTCGAACTCAATTCTCTTGGCAGTCCGATGGTCATATCAATAGACTGGCACTGCTATACTAAACATAAAGACACACAAACAGAGCACATAATATACTATTTACCCAATAAATATAATAATAATAGAAGCTCGTGACTTAATAAGAACTGCCACTCGGGTCGATCTTTAGGATAAGCTGCGCTTGCCTAGGTCGATCTGTGGATGGGTGATCGCCCATTACATACCGAGTTTCCTCCGTGCCTCAGAAAGCACGTTAAGCTGTTGGTCCCGGGTGCCATATATAGATCTTTGGCAGTCGTTACGGGTAGTCAGTGACCTGATAGTCTGACATCCAGTCTTACCAAAGGGTATCGTATTACTTAGTATTAACTGGGTTGTGGAGGTCAGATAGGCAGTCGCTCCATGTAAAATACTGGTATTCAGCTGCATCCGGTTAGACTGGAAGCCGACCCCAATATAGTTGGGAAAAGGCTAGGCAGATGATGACCCAATAAATATAATCTATCTTTGTAGCAACGCAGAGTCTGATGTTTTTCTCGGTTGATGGTAATCATAGAAATGCTAGTTTTACAGGTTATAACTTTACTTAAATTACCTCTTTGACCCTTTTACTATTCAAAATATCCAATAGCACAATGTTTTAAGAGTGCTACATTGAGTTTTACCGTAAAATGTGATTTTTGACCTCAAAAACAAAGTCGTATCCCAGCAAAAATTTCTGCGTAGGGGTACTTAGTTTGATGTACAGAATGATTGGTTGACGTATGTGTGAAGGGTTAATTTACACCCTGTATAAAGGGTTGTCACCCATCATCCTCGGACCGTTGAGGCTCAAAACTATAAACATCAAAATCTGACCTTGGATTGAAGTCCACCTCTCGTTAAATGATTTAATTTTTGTTTTTGTGACGACATTTGTTGTTTTGCTACCAGAAACTCGCTCGAGTGGTCGTGGCTACTGCGTGTCTAGGCAGTGCCTCCCTGTGAAGCGGATGTGAATATAACAAAGAGATACTTATGAGATAACTATTATTTAATGACTGTGTAGTTATGGGTAAATGGGATGTTTGGTTTAATTATAATACCGTTTCAACCATCTGCCTGGTTAGTCTTGTGGACATAAACAGTACTGCTCAGTTTGCTCTGGGGATCAGGTAGCCAGCAAGAATTTCCTACTGGCAGCCAGGAGACTAGAATTGTGCCCGATTAATAGCAATAGAAAGAGCAGCGGTGGCCCAGTGGTGGCGGCCCCGACTTACGAACAGTAAGTTGTGTGTTCGAACACTTCGAACCCAGGCAGGCACATTACTTTGTATAATTTATTTCATCACCGCTGCTCTCAAAACGGTGAAGGAAAACATTGTGAGGAAACCGGCTGTCTTAGAACCCAAAAATTCGAAGACATGTGACATCTACCAATCCGCACTCGGCCTGCGTGGTAGCCCATTCCCTCTCAAAGAGAGGAGGCTTGTGTCCCAGCAGTGGGAACATTAACAGGCTGTTAATGATGATAGCAATAGGATCACCCCCTATTTCATAGGACTTAGAAGTAACTAGTGAAATCTGTGTGTGTTATAGGTACAACTCTACCTCACCAACAGGAATTACAGGCGCGATTTATATTAAAATGGCCTGCCGGATCACACTAATATTATAAAGGCGAAAGTTTGTGAGTGTTACTTCTTCACGCCTAAACGGCTGGAGCGATTTTAATAAAATTTTGCATGGAGTTAGCTGACACCTTGGATTAGCACATAAGATACTTTTAATCCCGATTTTATATTCGCGTGTGATAATTTTCAAAATGTTGCGGGTAAAACCGCTGGCAACAGCTAATAATGGATTCATAAATATAAATCTAGGCTCACCATGGGAACTCTTTGTAGTTACTATAGTCATTCCGGTTACTACTGAGCAGTTGAGTTCTCTTTTGGCGTGACAAGGATTAAAGGCCTGTTTCACTTTCACCACCTACGATTAAGTTCCAGTTCAGCATGTTCCTGGCCTAGTCCCATTCAATTTGGGGTCGGTGCATCACGTTTTCTTGTAAAATTCTCCCCTGTCAGATGTCATGGCATTATTTACTTCTTTCTGTTTCATGTCATTCCTCACATCCTCTCCCTTTCTTCCATGAACATAAGTTCCGGTTAATTCAGTACAGTCACTTTTTTCAGTAAATATAGTGTCTATTCGGACATCGTGAAATAGACCCTAAGATATATGTGACGACACATGAGACATGTCTATGTTGATTTGTTGGTCGGTCATGATGGCATGTGGAGTCCGACGTGAAATAATATACAGGCACTGTTCGGTACACTTAACTTTACTGTCCAAAACACTTTACAATGAAAAACAACAAAGGATTTAAGATCTATTTTCAGATTTAAATGAAATAAAATGGAATGTAGTGAGGTTAGCCTAGTCAACCGTTCGTCACCACGATTTCAATTCGAATGTGTCAACTGCACAATTCTACCGTCTTTTTATTTACATCAAAAATTACCAACGATAACTTTATTCGACTAAACACACTCAAGCATTGCCAGACCAAAAATTAAATTAAACTAAATCAGAATTATGATAAATGCTTGACATTCCATTATCGATCTGCGACATATTATGTATATTTACTTTGTAAAAACTTTAGTGAACATAACATAAACATACACGTGACTTCTTATAAATGTATACTCTTATAGAAGAGATAGATATTCTTTTATAGTTTCCGCCTTTACCAAACAAGATTTTGTTTATTTTTGGATGGAAGCTTTTCTCAGTCTTTATTTGATTCCTTTATTCCTGCTTTCAGGATTATTTAGGATCATGGTTTCAGACCCTACGCACACTGTTCTTAAGCTTCAGATTACTGTGTTGCCCTTTATTTGATAAGAATTCCATCACAATGTTTTCCTACACCTACGAGTACGATAGGTCAATAATGCCGCAAATAGAAAGGGACAATAGAACTGGCAATAAAATATTTATCTGCAAGAACAACAATCTTGTGTAAATCCCCTCAGGTTGTCTTGACATGTCTAGGTATGCTTGATATTGTCTGTGCGATCATCGAGTGACCTCAGAGACGAACATGCACAGTGGTTACGTGCTGTAGAGGATCGGACTGGGTTAAGAAAATATGATTCTAATTTAGTCCGTCAGTTAGATTTTCTTAAAATATTGGATACGCGTTTCTTGTTTTATCAAATTAATTATAAGTGACGGAGATAAAACGCCTCAAAGATCAAGAGTGGGGAGTTGTGTCGTCATTTGTAGGTAAAAAATGTACTGACATGTGACGTTTTCGAGGAGTTCAAAAGTTTTCGAAGCACTGTATTGTCTACATTTTTTGTTTATCTGAAAAAAGAAAAAATAATTTGTTCCGCCACTTTTTCTTTCCAGCTTAAACACTAGGAAGTGTCGAGGGGTGGGCGTTTTGGGGGACCGTCTCTTGTAAAAGGGCTGATTATTAATAAGCCTAGTTTGAATAAATGACTTTTAATTTTGAGTTTTTGATAGTTTGGAATAGGCTAAGCAGACGATGAGATGATGATATAGACAGAATTAGCGCATAAATATTGCAATTCTCACTATTTCGGAAACAGTAACATTTGCGTTATTTCTGTCAACATACGGACAGTTTAAATTAAAATCATATTGAACAATGTCTGGTTTAAACTAAAAATCAAATTCTTTACTTCACCTTTTCCTCTCATCTCGTAACTCAGAGTGAAGTAAGCGGATCGTCTGAGAGCGTCCATTGCGACATAGTGACGGAGTTAGGTAACGCCTTCTGCAATCATATTACCATAATGTGTTACCATGCTTTACCTTGACCAGCCTTGACATTTTAGCACTAGGTAATTAGCATAGCATTTTTATTTTTAAAGTTTAAAACGAAAAGTTTTAAACTTTAAATTACGGGTTTTTAAAATTGGTATAGCTTTTTTTTATTTTTTACATTACATTGTTTATTCAGTCAGACTTTTTTGTTGAAAAATACTATTAAGATTTTCGAAATTGACTGATGAGATATTTGCTTTTATAGCCATAAAATTATACCCACCACTCTAATTTCTAAATAAAAAATTAGGGTTGAAGAACGTGAAAATAATTTTCAACAAAAATTAGATTGAATGAGGTTTACTCTTCAGTTTTTGAGATGTGGAACTTTTTCTTCAAACTGCTGCATTATAGAGTTTTTGCCAAAACTGTTAAACTAATAACATGGTCGTATGAACAGGTACCATTGATATTAGGCACCGCACTGCGAGGACAAGGCAGGGAGACGATGACTGCAAATAATAAACACATGTCAAAACTCGTGCATGCTGACCATAAACACACTAAAACGTGACACCATCGTAAAAGGCGTCAAAAAAGGATTCATATTAATGTTAATAAAATAATGACATTTTAATTTTATAAAAGACAACACCGTCCTCTAGTATCATAATCATAATAAAGACACTGTTGAGAGTGCTAATTATTTTGCCTCAAAAGTGACTGATCACGAGACCTTTTAGGATCATCGGCCTTTGATGGGTTCATTGTAAGATTAAAGATGCACAAACATTGCCCGTTGGGGCTGCAGATTGTTGTAAGAGATACCGCGGCGTCGACATAAAGGGCTAAGAAGGAACATGGGCGGTTTTTAGTCAGTAGAAGTCTGACACTTCCTTTCGCACTGCCCAAGAGCGGGAGGGGTTATTTGATTTCCCATCCCGTCAAATAACCGTAGAAGTCGTTTGCACTTTAAAATACTTTTAAGATAGCAAACATAGCAATCGTCTTATTGATTACTCGTAAACATCTACGCCTTTTTTTTGACGGGTGGAAAATCATCGAATAACCCCCTTCCGCTCTTGGGCAGAGCGAATGGGAGTGTCAGACTTCTACTGATTAAAAACCATCCATGATCCTTCTTAGCCCTTTATGTCGAGGCCGCGGTATCTCTTACAACATCCCGCAGTCCCGACGGGCAAACATCTACGCCTTGATCTCATAAATAATACAATGTACCTAAGTACAAAAAAGTGGGACATGTTTTTGTGTACAACTCAAGTTCAGTTCAATGCACTAATTCTTTTATGACATAAACGCGATGTATATCAATGCCCCGTCCTTAGAACTGTGTTTAACGTAAATAAAGCTATATTTGTGTCAGTTTATTGTACTCCAAGTGTATTTATGTTTTTGAAGATAAGGTTCGTATCAAAATAATATTGTGATTCATCGAAAATTCTTCTTCAGGTACATGGACTTTTATTGGTGCTAAATTAATTAATGACTACTTGAGATTTCATTAAATGTGGTGATTTAAGATTTGGGTACCGAACCGTTAATAATTTTTATGCTTAACTGTTTTTATTTTTAGAACTACCCAAAGATAAAACATAATTATTTAGGTTAGGTGTGTACCTATAAAAAATAAATAAATATATTTCATTTCCAGAACCAAGAAAAATATTTTTCCTGCTTTCCTGAGAAATATTCAATTACTTATAAAATATACTAACGTAAGAAACTTTACTTAGAAACAAACAATGTTTTGATTCGTATCTTTGCTACTAAGAATTACATTTGCATAGGTATTCTGATTTTAACTGTATGTTTGTCTCTTTACGTATAATTTTTAATTAATTACAAACATTACTTATACAAATCTGGAACACAATATTTGACCCTACATCAACTTTTAGTAGAAAATACTGTAAGTACATAAAAACAAACTCGCAGTGATATTTTACTTTAGTCAAACTAAAGTCTAATTAAAAATCTAGTTAGTACCTCACTTAGCACTTAAATAACCGAACCGTTTCAGATTGCGACTTTGCATAATCTATTTAAGGAGTTACCTGTTTGGAAAATAACCGCAAGGTAGCTAAGATTAAGTGGAAAACAGGAACTAGGTTAGATATAAATCTTGAGATGCCTTGTAAAACAAATTTCTTAGTACCTTTTCCGGAATATCATATGACACAGACATATGAAGGCTACGGCGTAAATGCAACGGAAACTTGCTTTAAATAAATGTTTTGTAATTGTCAAGGTTAAGGCCGAAATGCATAGTTAATTATAGAAATTAGATAGAGAGCAACATACTTCCTAGAAAGCAAAAAACAGATCTTTTGCACGCTATTTATAAAAACTATGACTGTGTTCCCACATTTATCCCGAGTGCCTTCAAAGGAACAGTGAATAACCATCTACTGGTCACACTCGTTACATTCCAGATTTCATCCATCACTTTCCATCAGGCGCTATTGAAGTCAAGAGCTCTGTCCAATGGGCCTACCCATTTTGAAATATAAAATATTAAAAATAAATATAATATATAATATTTATATATGATTTTTTATATTATATTATTTTATATTATATTATATGACTGGCCTGTTGGTCTAGTGGTTAGTGACCCTAACTGCTATGCCGGAGGTCGTGGGTTCGATTCCCACCCAGGACAAATGTTTGTGTGATGAGCACGATCATTTGTTCTGTGTCTGGGTGTAATTTATCTATAATATGTATGTATTTAGAAATATATAAGTATGTTTATCAGTTGTCTAGTACCCATAACACAAGCTCTGCTTAGCTTGGGACTAGATGGCGTTGTGTGATAGTTGTGGAATATTATTATAATTTTTTTTTTATATTTTATATAGGTATTATGTTTTGTAAATAATTATCATGATGCACCAAAACATTCATGTACAGTTTCATCTAACTATATATCATCGCCCTATTGTTCTTTTGTAAGTTTCTTAATCTCAGAATCTCAGACACGTAAGAGAAACTCGATTAAGGCAATTAACACAAATGTTTTCGGGATTTCTTACGTGTAGCGTATACAAAAAGGATTTCAAAATAAACACAAACCTAATCATAAACATTTTATTTCAAAAATATTAATTATAAATAATAACCGCATAAATTAGAGGTTTTAAGGTTTTTATAACTTTATGATATCATTAAAGCTTCCAATGGCATTAATATACTTATAAAGAAAAATATTTGGAAACACGTGTTTGTGTATTTACAGTTTTGGCATACATACATCTTTGATCTCCAACTAAAGAATACATTGAATAAAATAAAGTGAGCAAAATAAACATTGCATATAAAAAAAAACTACTAGTAACAATGTGCATTATATAAAAAAAAACAACTCTAAATAATTATGTACACACCAGAATGTAATCTTAAATGTTTAAAAAATTCTCATTGTATTTTTATCTTAAAACATCTAATAATAACATAGACAATAATATTTTGGTAGAAAATTAATATTTTTTGCCATAATCATAACAATCAATGTCTGTAAACGGCAACGAACGAATTAACCTTACACAATTGACGAATGACCTTTACAAAAATGGAAATAATATTAATATCTAGTTAACACCTAATAATATTCAAAGACCACCTAATTCGCAGACATGTATTGTCTGCGAATTAGGTGGTAAGGAAATTGACCTACGTCAGTGTTATTTATAGCCATTTCGAACAGTTTTATAGTCATCATCATCATCATCATCTGCGTTGCCTTTTCCCAACCATGTTGGGGTCGGCTTCCAGTCTAACCAATCGCAGCTGAACATCAGTATTTTATATGAAGCGACTGCCTATTTGACCAACCCACTTTATACTGGGTAATACGATACCCTTTGGTAAGACTGACTACTCTATAAGTTATAGTTCTACTCATCGAGTAGTCAATTTGCTTTTAACATATTTTTTAATAATGGAATGGGCTTTATCATAATATTGTTTTGTAGATGAAAAAAAAAAAATCACATGGATAATCAAAATAAGTTTAGATACTGGTATTATGTGAATAAAAGAATGACTACAAAACTGACTGTAAAAAACTTAATATTTACAATCTAAAAACACAAAAAAGTTCAAATACCTTTTATAAACAGAGTGAATTTATTTGCTATCCCTAACTTATTTCTAAGCTTAATTACAATAATGTGTTTGTTCTTTTACTTTTAAACATAATGTTATGGAATCGAACATAAATACTACCAAGTAATATTGATATGGGAATATGTAGGTACACAATGTTTATATAACCAACCTTACGTGGTCTAAGATATATTATTACATGTATTGTCACTTATTACTTATTAAATTTGAGCTCTTCTAGATATTGTAAACAAACTAAGTATCTTCTCGTCACAAGTTATAACTAATAATATAATTTGAGTGTAATATTGAGTGTAGTGCGTGTACCTGTCTATTTACAACTATACTTAATAAGGTACCTATAATCAGTGTGCTTGCTCTCGAAACGGTGAAGGAAAATATCGTGAGGAAACCGTCATGTCTTAGAACCAAAAAAATGGAAGAAAAATGACATCTAACAAGCCGCACTGGGCACGCGTGGTGGATCATAGTCCATCCCTCTCCTTCAGAGGAGGCGTGAGTCCCTGCAGTGGGAACATAAGTGAACTTGCCACCACTGATTGCACACACGGCGACACATCAAGCTGAACTTATCCAGGACAACATGGCTTCGCTCTGTACAGGTTTCCCGTTCAATGAGAGATCCGCCTAAACTGGATTACTTGATTGGTCGTCATGAGTACAATTTGTTCATTGACGAAACATGATTTAACTGTCAAATTCTTATAAAACTGTAGTGATATTTAAAGTAACGTTGAATGACCACGTCAACTCTGCAGTTAAAATCGCTTCGGTCACTGCAAGAAATTATGAAATTTTTCGTACTCGTATTTACGAATGTACAGTGGTGAACAAAAGATTGTTATAATCAAAATGCTTAAAAACGAGTTGATGATTTGCAAAACTGATTTCATTAATTTCTGTGAAATATCTTAGTTTAGTAATAAAACTGTCTTACAGCAGAATTCAATTTCACAAAACATTATATTATTGCATATTATTTTTTTTTGTAGCTCATTCAACTCCAATGGCAGACATGGTTAACAGTTTGTTATTCTATTAATTCGCGCCTCAAAAATATTAATGAAACATTACTGCGAATCATAAATTTATGATTTATGTAATATTTTAACATATTCAATTCATGTTTACATCAATTTACCGGACACCTCTACACTATTTAAATATATTCAAATGACTTTTTTTTTCACTAGGAAGTACTCGTAGGTTATTTATTTTGTCCTTATTTGTATTTTTTATCTTTATTATCTTTTTGAGATAATATCTTTTCGTTTTGCAGTCCAAGGCGCCATCACGTACCTGTAACAAGAAAATTATATTTTAACATAGCTATTCTTAAGGCTCAGATTCACGCAACAAGCTATGGAGAGAGCTAAGCTCGCAGCTTTTGTAAAAGATAAAATTCGAAATGAGGTAATTCGCCGTAGAACCAGGGCCACCGACATAGCTCTTAGAATATGCAAGTTGAAGTGGCACTAGGCAGGCCACATCGCTTCAAGGACTGAAAACCGATGGGGAAGAAAGGTTCTCGAGTGGAGACCACGAACAGGAAGACGCAGCGTTGGTAGGCCTCCCACCATTGCAGGTGGACCGATGACATCGTGAGAGTCGCGGGTAACCGGTGAATGCGAACGGCAGGCTGCCGTGCTATGGTCCCCCATAGAACGCCATAAAGAACGTCTAGCAGTGGACGCCTTGTGATGATGATGATTCTTAAAGGTGAAGATTAAGTGGCACATGCAAGGAATATAATTTAGATCCATTCACAACTAGTGTGAATGCGGCCAGAAGGTGTTTAAGCCTCAATTTTTTTTAATTTTTTATATTGCATTTATTTCACTTATGGCGTTTTTTTCAAAAATAATCTTATTATTATAAGTCTAAGCGTGAGGACTTGTATTTGGCTTTCTGGTGACTATGATTTCTTCTTTTTGTTTGTATTTATTAGCTGTAAGTTCTCCATGTACTAAATAAATAAATATAAATGCCCATTATTCATCATCTGCCTTGCATTTTCCCTCGGCCTCCAGTGTAACTGGATGCATGAGGCGGTTGCCCATCTGACCCCCTTCCCGGGTTGCCTTTTGGTTAGACTGGCTGTCAGACTTTTGGGCTAGTGGACTACCTGTAACAACTGTGATACATCCACAAATGACAGCCAGGGCTAGCAGTTTAACGTGCTTTCCGAGGCACGGAGGAAACTCAGTATGTAACGATCGGTAACTCATCCGTATAATAGACCACTCAGCCAAGCGCGGCTTACCTGAAGATTGACCTCTGCGCTTATTATTAAGCCATGTACTACACTAATGTCAGTGATTGTAATTAAAAATTATTATACCGGTAATCCCTTCATCATCATCATCAACAGCCTATTAATGTTCCCACAGTTTGGACACAGACCTTCTCTCTTTGAAAAGGAATGGGCTATAATCTACCACTCTGTTTCAGTGTGGATTGGTAGATGTCACATGTCTTCGAATTTTTTGGTTCTAAGACTTGCCGGTTTTCTCACGATGTTTTCCTTCACCGTTTTGAGAGCAGCGGTGATGAAATAAATTACACAATGTTATGTGCCTGCCTGGGTTCGAACCAAGAACCCACTACCTACTGTTCGTAAGTCACTAATTCCTCAAATAATTTGAAAAAAAGTACAATTCACTTAGAAGAAACATATTTGTTAACCAGGTTAACCTTTATTTACAAGTCCCTTTCTTAAGATTCAGTAATTCGCCATAACTTTTTTATATTCCTCTGGATTAAAGAGTTACTAATCTAAAACAGTGTAGTGCACATAACATAACACCACGCCAGTAATCTCCGAAGGGTTAGGTAGAGGTGTCTTTGATAATACAACCTCATCTCGCCAGGAAGGGGGTGCGCTGTGACATTGACATTTGTCATAAATGTTACAGCACCATGCTAAGATAGTGGCCTTTTGGCCTTGTACAGGACTAAGTTCGGTTCAATTTATTATGTTTTAAGGTTTACTGTTAATTATGTAACTGCGTTATTGTTTTTTTTGTTAACAAAAAAAAACTAATTAGACCGCCAGATAGATTTCCAAAAAATATTGGACACGTATTTTTTTCTGTTTTTCACGTAAACAAACAATGAAGACGATACAGTGCTTTGTTAACTCGTGTGACTTCATTTTATGAGACATTAGTATGACATTCTTTAGCGGTCAGTGACGTCACAACCCCCCACTCAAATCTTCGACGCGTAATATCTTCGTCAATTTTTATTGATTTGATAAAACAAAAAATACGTATCCAATATTTTTGATAAACTAACAGACGGACTAATTAGAATCATATTTTTTTAAGTCGTTAAACATCCCTATTGCGTTGTCCTGTGAGACCAATAAATACATTTTCTTTCTTGATTGCCATCAACCGGGCACAGATTTAGCTTCTAGTGAGAAATTATTGATGAAAAAACACTTTGACCCGGACCCGGGAATCGAATCTAAGACCTCACGCTCAGCAGTAGCGCTTGCGACTACTAGACCAATGATGTAGTCAAGTCAGTCTTAAGGTGGAAGCTCACATCTGGCCCGCGAAATTCTAATTTTCTTACGTTTTTGGCAATTTGCAGGCCAGTGCTTGGTTGTATGTTTATGAAAATTTGATTTGCGACTGTAAGACGTATGAAGTTACCGAATTATAACCATCAAAATTATCAATACAACCCTCCAAGTTCATTTTCATGTCAAGATTGATTTTTGCATGTAAAAGTCATTCTTTAGTAATTTAGTCGTCGTTCTTTAGTAGTTAGTAATTTTGATGGTTATAATTCGGTAACTTCATACGTCTTACAGTCGCAAATCAAATTTTCATAAACATACAACCAAGCACTGGCCTGCAAATTGCCAAAAACGTAAGAAAATTAGAATTTCGCGGGCCAGATGTGAGCTTCCACCTTAATGCGGCTGCCACACACTCGACGAGTGGCATGGGAAGTAGCGAGGAAAGGAGGCAGAGACATAGTGTGGCCACTTTACTCGTCATGCTCCTCGTCCTGCCCATCGCTACCTATTTTGTCGGTTTTTGTTTTATAGGAGCGTCGCGATTAATTGCGCGAGTAGACAAGTGTGGGCAGAGCGGGCAACATCGCGGCAAATAGCGGCAGCGCGAGGAGCATAGTGTGGCGGCCGCATTAAGTTAGAAGTAATAATACATAGTTATTAGGTATCTAAAACGGTTAATGATCGATGATCGAACCTGTTTGGTAAAAAAATATATTTTCAAGGACGAAAGGTATCAGAATCCGTTCGGAAATAAATCATTATTACTTCCACCAATACTTCCCGTATCCCTATAAAAAAACGTCTGTTTATTACTGTTTTTTAATAGAGTTATTAAACATTAATCATCCATATGTTTTAAACACGGAATTTAATTCAATACCTACTTTTAATATGAGTAGGTTATTATCATGTAGGAAACCATATGCCATGGTCTAATAATTAGCACGAACAAGGTTACAATGTTTTGTAATATAAGCTTTAATATGTTTTCGAATTAGTTTTTGCTAAAATTAGTTATTTTTAAATGCAACTAGCTGCATACCCACGGCTTCGCCCGCGCGGATATCGTTTAAATTGTAAACTTAAACGTTCCTCGATAACCACTCTATCCATTGGTGAAAACAGAATGGAAATCGGTGCAGTAGTTTTTGAGTTTATTGCGTACGGACAGATACAGGCGCAGTGGAGAGTTAGTTTTTTTTTAATAATTTGTAGTTACGCCATTTGACAGTTTTTGGCATTATCGGAAAATATAAACGTCATAACGTTTGTCTAAACGTATCATACATCACATAACGGCATCGATAGTAACAATAATAAAGACTCTTTTGCTGTGGCACTCATGTTCCATGGCAACGAAAACTCAATGTAAAATGGGTATGGGTATAAACCCATGTTTATGGGTAAGAAATAGTTAGCATAATAGGGATGTTAACAAAAAAATCTTATTAGTCGTATTTTTTCTTTTTTCACGTAAGCAAACAATGCCGACGATACAGTGCTTTGAAGACTCGTGTGACGTCATACTCTAAGAAATTAGTATGACATTTTTTTGCGGTCAGTGACGTCACCTACCCCCACTCAAATCTTTGACGCGTTTTATCTTCGTAATTTTTTTTTGATTTGATAAAACAAAAAATACGTATCCAATATTTTTCGATAATCTAACAGAGGGACTAATTAGAATCACATTTTATAAAGTCAGTAAACATCGCTATTATCGCGTTTTCATTGTTAATGATAGAAATACGGGTTGAGTTCTAGGGCTAATCTATGACTAAATATATAAAATATATATTTAGTATAAATATATATTTAAATATTTATATATACACATTATGCCTGGACTGGCCTGTTGGTCTAGTGGTTAGTGACCCTGACTGCTAGGCCGGAGGTCGTGGGTTCGATTCCCACCCAGGACAAAATGTTTGTGTGATGAGCACGATCATTTGTTCTGTGTCTGGGTGTAATTTATCTATAATATGTATGTATTTAGAAATATATAAGTTTTATCAGTTGTCTAGTACCCATAACACAAGCTCTGCTTAGCTTGGGACTAGATGGCGTTGTGTGATAGTTGTGGAATATTATTATTATTATTATTATATAAAATCACGCCTGTAATTCCCGAGGGGTTAGGTTCTGTGATTATGATTTATTCCCATTTAATAGGGGCGAATTTCTCATGGAAAACCCAATAACTCTTTGCCCGACTCGGGAATCGAACTCAAAACCTCATGCGCGGTCTCGTCTCATGACTATTGTTTGTTTAGATTCATCATCATCATCATCATCATTTCAACCAAAAGACGTCCACTGCTGGACATTGGCCTCCCCTAAATGTCGCCACATTGACCGGTCTCACATGAATGAATGAATGATTTATTTGCGAAAATATAGGTTTTTTACATAAGTTAACATAATAAATAGGTTTTATTATATTTGGCATTTCAGCCATACAAATATTTAGATTTACATATTTTGGTTGTACAAATGTAGCATGCATACATTATTAATAAGCTATTAACCACATAAATAAACTACATCCAGCGGATCCCCGCAACCTTCACCAAGTCATCGGTCCACCTAGTAGGAGCCCCCCCAACGCAACGTCTTCCGGTTTGCAGTCGCCACTCCAGAACTTTCCGGCACCTTCGGCCATCTTTTCTGCGAGCAGTGTGCTCTGCTCTGCCCACTGCTACTTAATTTTGGCAATTCTTCGGCCCACGTCGGTAACCATGGTTTTTATGCGAATGTCTTCATTTTTAATTCAATCACGCAAGGAAAATCCGAGGATAGCCCTCTCAATTGCCCTTTGGGTTACTTAAGCCTTCTGATGAGGCTCATTGAGAGCGACCGCGGTTTGGTCCCGTATGCAAACAAAATTACTTTTAGATAATTTTTGTTTATTTTATCAACGTGCGTCTAGACAGTTGTCTAGTTATCTAAAGATTCTGTAAATACATAAATTAATTTGTATGTGGAGTCATGCCATAACCATTTTAACAACCTGTGTGGTTGATTTTCAAAAGTTAAATTATATAAGTGGCCTTGATCTTGTTCTGTTGAATCTTATTAAAAATACCGGTTCTTTGAAAATGTTTTTCTGAAATGAATGCTTCAAAAGCTAGCTAACCAAGTTAAGGCGACTTGGGTGTAAAAGTACCCTTCATGAAGTCAAAAGGCTCTGTCCTCTTCGACATTGCTATATTGATTTATTGTTCTGGAACTTATTGGAGGTAAAAGTACCAAAGTTTTCACATTTAAAAAACTGTTTTGCAAAAAGAAAACAACCGACTTCAAAAACACAAAAAAGTGAAAAAATAAACTTCAGAAGAAAAATCAGGTTGGCTGAAGTCGGTGACATTTGTTAGTTTGTTTGATTTCGTTATTTTGCCACCATCTTCAGAAGCAGATTTTTCTTTTGAAGTTTATTTTTCACTTTTTAGTGTTTTTGTAGTCGGTTTTTTTTTGGGAAGTTGTTTATTTTTAGTTGTAATATCCTATACAAATATTTACTATGCATTTAACATTCAACCAAGAAACCTAACCATTTCAACTCCTAACCGTTGAGGAGAAGTACCTTCCATCATCAGCTCATCAACATGAAGTGATGATTGCTATGAGTACATAAAAAAAACAAATCGTACCTTTACTTTTCACACTACTCAATTATTCAATCAATGGATTGATTGAACAAAAAATATCCCAATAGTACCAAAGTTACTTACTATTGGTTTTTTTTTTAATTGAACAGTCCTGCCATATTATTCTCAAACCTCTGTAACTCCTGAAAGCCAGCATCAACAGTAAAGCACCGAGCCAAAGAAGCGAGACGAAATCCCAGAGAAACAATTGAACTGTCTTTGATCCTGCAATCAGAATAGCGAAGAAGTAGAAAAAAAAATATAATTTCCACTTCTCTCCATATCAGCAGGAGACAGAATAGAATAAGGCATAAAGGGAACTTATACACCTGGGATAAGCCCAGTTGCCTAGCACCACGGATAATAATTATCGTTAATATTAATTGGTCCTAAGATGTGAGCTGTCATATTAAAAAAAATAATAAAATTCATAAATTTAACTTATCAATGATTTATAAGCAGGCGATATAGTCACGTTTGTTTTAAAAACGTGACCAATATGTTTGTTAAACTTTTAGTATCAAATTTTAGCAGCTGGTGGACTAAGATAATTTATTTAAATAATATTATTATTACTGATTCGTGATAATTAAATGCAAGCAATGACGTGGTTAGAAACTTTGTTTACAAAATAGCAGATAAAGTCATTAAAACCGTTTTGGTCAGAACGAGATTTGAAAAGAGACTGTATCTCGGGGATAACCCCGACCGCGACGTTCTCTTTTCAAACTTTTACATCTACATAGTTTTTTTTAGTGCTCGAGTGTAGGTATTAGTACCAAAGTGTTGTCAGAACTGATATGGTTCTGGAAGTAACATATTGAGTAAAGTAATGCCTAAATTAGATATTAATAGAATACCTGTTGTCGATTTTTTTTGGTTTTTACATCGGTTTTTTCAATTGGTTTTGTTAGAAAGGGGTTTCAGTATCCCGTCTCGGCTGCGGGTTGTTCAAAAGAGATACCGCGCATACAACACAAAGGTCTAAGAAGGCACGTGGGTGGTTTTTAGTCAGTAGAAGTCTGACACTCTCTACCGCTCTACCCAGAGCGGGAGGAGTCATTTGATGAATTCCCATTCTCTAAAAAAAAGTGGTTTTAATTTCCTTCACTGTGTTTCGCTATTATACCCACGTAACGGTAGGACCCTATTTCTACTAACCTCGCACAAATCGAGAGTCAGAGCTGCTACTGACTTGCAGTAGAAACCAAATAACATTTTGTTTGAACTGATAATCGAATCTAGACCCACAGAGTTGGCAACCACTAGACCATGAAATAACCACGAAGTACCTAATGTATATTCCCCAAAACTTTAACTCACCTATTCAAGAAACATTGTAAACTAGACACTAGAAAAAAAACCCACGAAGCATTACAAAAACGAATCCGAATCCAACAAGTAAAAAGAAACCTAATGAAACAAACGTATGGAAAGTGTATATTTCGTCACGCGATGCGTTTGCACCGCTACCGAGACCGGTCGGCGCGTGCGCAGCTATGCAATGCAATGTATGTCGGCACTCGGTATTTTAACGGCATTAATGCTCATAATCAGTGCCCAGTATTATTTGACCCCTCTTCTCACACCACTTGCCCTCCGCTACATTACACGAGGGGTCAGATAATGCTGGGCAGTGACTGGCGGTGTTGTGGTTTTAATGGCTGGATTAAGGAAAACTACTGTTGCAGTTATTGTGAAATTGTTCTAAGAAATAGGCGAGTAAAACGTGGTAGTACAAATACTTTACTGTTTGAAAGAGTTGTAACTTGGTGGCTATTGAATGGATAGTCGAATGTGTTAATCAAAAAATCAAAAATCTAAATCAAAATATTTTTATTTCACATAAGTCTACATGGGCACTTATAAAACGTCGGTAAAAAGGGGCACGGTTCGAAATCAAGGTTAATCAAATAGTATTTAAGCTGTACAGGGTGTAAATTAACCCTTCACACATACGTCAACCAAGAATTCTGTACATCAAATTAAGTACCTCTTCGCAAAAATTTTTGCTGGGAAACGTTTTTTTTTTTGGTCAAAAATATCATTTTACGGTAAAACTCAATGAAGCACTCTTATAACATTGTGCTAGTGGATGCTTTGAATAGTGAACGGGTCATGGAGGTAATTAAAGTAAAGTTATAACCTGAATAACTAGTATTTACAAAATCAGCTGTGCAAAATTTGGAACTTTGACCCCCAATATCTTCGTAACTAGGGGGTTTCCAGGTACGGTTTAGAACAAAAAAAATATCGTAGTGGTGGGGAGAACAAGTGCCCTCCGTTTGCGTTAAGGGTAATTTTACACCCTTTTTCTTTCTCATCTACGCTCATTTTAGCCGAAAAACAATGACACCTTTGACCGGTCCCATGCGTCTCACATTGAACAGATTCCCGCAACCTTCACCAGGTACCCAACGCACCGTGCGGTTCGCGACGTCCACTCAAAATCTTTTCGACCCATCGTCAGCCACTACTTCTGCGCAAGTTGATCACATTAGTCGTACTAATTTTTACAGATGTGAAAAGTGACACAAGACCTTGACGTAACTCTGATTAGAAGACTGTCAATCTTGATTTGTTAAAAATAATAACGTCGACTAACAATAAGAATTAATAATTGGGAAGAAGTTGCACAGAATCGTGACCGTTGGAACAAATAGAGGGAGGTTTCTACCCAGCCGTGCTCCCGACACCGTCGGCCTACTAGTTTATTAAAAATGTAATTTATGTGTAGAAAAAATAATTAAAAGACATAATAATATCAAAAATCTGCATCGTATAGAGAACAGCCAATCAAAAAAAAACTCATTTAACTTTAAACACTAACCCAACCACACCAAGGTCTACATAACAGAAGTTCATATTCACACAGAACTATGAATTCCAATTTAAATTAAACAAGGACAAATACTAGCCGTGTGCCAGTTATCAGTACTATTCATACAAGTTTCCCTCAATTGACCTGAACAAACAATTTGCGTTCAACACGCATACATGCTTAATTCATGCTGAAATGGTACTTCATTGAAATAATTTGGTACTTTTTAATAATGTTCGTGACGACCGTTTATTAAAGTTTCTACAGATTTATGTAAAGTAGTGAATAATAACCACTTTAATTATACCTCTGAAAGAAACCCATTTTAATTTACTTGTACATAGTCATCATCAAGAAGCTCGTGGTTAAATATTAACAGCCGTTCAGGTCGACCGTTAAGACGAACGTTAAGCCATGCATTAACGTTGGTTCGTGAATGGGTGACATCATTAAAAAGGGTGTAAAAGTACCCTTAACGCAAACGAAAAGCACTTGTTCCCCCCAACACTGCGATCATTTTTTTTGTTCTAGACCATACCTGGAAACCCCCTAGTTACGGAGATATTGGGGGTCAAAATTCCAAATTTTGCACAGCTGTTTTTGTAAATACTAGTTATTCAGGTTATAACTTTACTTAAATTACCTCCATGACCCTTTTACTATTCAAAGCATCCACTATCACAATGTTTAAAAAAAAAAAAAAAAAAAAAAAAATCATTTAATTCGAGTTGAGTTTTCATTGAGTTTTACCGTAAAATTATTTTTTTTAACCAAAAAAAAAGTCGTTTCCCAGCAATAATTTTTGCGTAGGGGTACTTAGTTTGATGTACAAAATGCTTGGTTGACGTATGTGAAGGGTTACTTTACACCCTGTATAGCGAGGTTCCTCCGTACCTAGGAAAGCACGTCAAACTGTTTATCCCAGCTGTCATTTGCAGACCTTTGACAGTCTTTACGAGAAGTCAGGAGCTGGAAGTCTGACATCCAATCTTAACAAGGGGTATCGTACGCTAATTGCCATACCTTTTAAATAAATGCTACTCAATGAGACTTATCTTTGGGGATCAAGCGCTGGACAACCGTGACTGGGTGGAGCTCAAACGTAGGAAAATTTCAACATTTCAGCTCCATGAATCTCCACAGCTCCAAATATTTGTTGACGAGTTACTTGTCTAGATCAGATAGGCAGTCGCTTCATGTAAAAAACTGGAAAACGACCCCAACTCTTTTTTTTACTTGCCAGCTCCGTCCCACTCCTGGGCAAAGGCCTCCCACCACTCTTTCAAGTTCTCGCGAACCCGCGAAACTGGAAGGAAGACTCCTTCCAGTTTTGACAGAACCGATCTAGTTCATCCCGCCATCTACTTCGTCAACTTAGTTTGGGAAAAAGCGTGATGATGAAATTAATATTCATCCACATTAAGACTTGAACATCACTGGCAAAATGTGTGTGAACTAATGGGTACATCTCTGCCTTACCCTTCAGGATTACGGGCGTGATGTTATGTTTTGTTACTTTCTTAGGAACGTTGGCGCAATGGCTCAAGCAATGGACTGCTGCCGCACGGAACAAATATTTGTATGGCCTACAGATAGTTGTTTCGGGTATTTGTGTATTTGAGCTTAAATGTTTGTGAACGCACCCACGATACAGGAGAAATTCCTAGTGTCAACGTTTAATAAAAATATAGTACTGTTAGAACTTAATAAATTTTCTTGTTTGTTCTTCCGACTGACTTTCAGTACACGCGCTTATCAGAGTTCTTTACAAGTTTAAGCAAATTCACAAGCAATGATTGCAAACATTCTCTTTTCCCAAACAAAAAGGTGTTGGCACTATTACCGCCATGTTGTCACAAAGTTGGGCGTAATTCTTGACTTTGACCGGCGCAAGCGCAGCCGTCACGTCAGTTGGCACATTTACAACAGTATCATCTTACATCATCATCTGACCAATATCGACTTAGCATACAGTTTCAAAAGCCGTATTTGTGTCATAATTTGAAAGTTATATAACTTGTGTACCTACTAAGTGGGAGTGGTACTGTAATTTTAGCGTATAAGCTGAATTCTACCTAGGACCTCATGCTCAGCTTATCGTTCTCCTCCTTGGTCTAGTGTCAACCAATAGGGGATCGGACAAAAAAAAAACGAATTAGTCCGTCAGATAAAAATATTGAACACATATTTTTTCTTTTTTCACATAAACAAACAATGAAGATGAAACAGTGCTTCGAAAACTCGTGAACTCCTCGAAAACGTCGCATGTAAGTACATTTACACCTACAAATGACGTCACAACCCCCCACTCATCTTTGAGGCGTTTTATTTCCGTCATTTTTTAATAATTTGATAAAAAAAAACACGTATTCAATATTTTTCGAGAATCTAACCGATGGACTAATTAGAATCATATTTTTTTGACACAGTCTGATCCCCTTTTGCATCGAACGGCATCACCAAACCTCCTTCTGACGTCTTCACCGAGATTACTACTCTCCGGTCAAGACCATGACCGCAATATCTTGTATGCCTTTGATAATGAAAAACAACATGCTTTTTCATGTCAGCAAACTCATCGAAAAACTTCGAAATATTTATCCTTAGTTCGCTTTACTTGAACTTTATGAGAAAGTTACAATGAGTTAATCTTAATAGAAAGATATATGCTATTGCGCACTTTTTTGTAGAACTTTTAAAGAGGGACAATACCATCATACATGACATTCGTGTATCAAAACAATTTTTTTTCCCGTTTTTGCAACATTTTTCATTTATGCTTTGCTCCTATTGATTGTAGCGTGATGTTATATAGCCTAAAGCCTTCCTCGATAAATGGACCATCCAAAATAAAATGATTGAATTTTTTAATTCCAACCTTAGTTCCTGAGTTAAAAAAACTAAATATTTGCATAGATGGTTTGGGCGCAGAACATCAGAAACGCAAAATGAGAGATTAGTAAATTGTTAGGTGTTAGATTTTTTTCTCAAATGGTCAGAATCGTAACATGACGGTAAGCGAAATGACAGGTTCGCAAAAAGACAGATAAGAATAATATTTTAGAACATCATTTTAATTTAAGGTCATCTTGATGGCAGATTGGTAAAAATGGAACAAAGTCACACAAGATGTATTTGTTTCGCTTCACACTAATATTATAAAGGCGAAAGTTTGTGAGTGTGAGAGTGTGTATGTTTGTTACTCTTTCACGTAAAAACTACTGAACGGATTTGGTGCACAGATAGTTTACAACCTGGATTAACCCATTGGATCCTCTTTATTTCGATTTTATCTTCCCGTGGGATAATTTTCGGATGAAGCTGGTGAAGCAGCTGGCAACAGCGTACACAACATAGTATTGTATAAATATCACTTTCGTCGGGTTGCAAATCCAAGTCAGAGACCCTTCAGCAGCAGGACACCAAGTTAGGTTCTATCCAAACGATAAAGACTAACTCCCGTGAAGTTCGTCACATCCATCGTAATCTGCAATAATGCGGAATTATATGCTTTGGACATTTTTCAACACTCGATATAAGTAACCTTGGATTATGTCTCTTCTTGTTAGGTCATTGGCAAAAACAAATGCCAATCGATCCGCCTAGCTTGGTTAGCAGCAATAGTATAATTATTCCGTCATACGACTGTCTACGCTCGGTGGAACTGGCTCTTTTAATCTTGACTAATGTTTCCTCACGAATCGCCTAACCTATGTCGATAGATTCTGCTGTCGATGTTGGCTCAAGTGGTTAGCACATTGATGAATTATTATACAACTGTAAACTGTAGTGCTAAGCCTATACGGCATCTTTCTGGCAAATATTCACTTATTGTTTTTTTTTCACTGAGTAGACTTGCTTCTAAGTGGAGCAAGCGCCCTAAAATAATCTACAAAAAAGATTTACAACTTTTTCCTGCGAACTTTGTTCGCGTGAAATTATTTTAAAATATATTACATCCATTTTTTAATCGTTTGGAAATTAATAAATTTGTTACAAATTTCAAAGGCTCAATTTTTTGCAAGCAACCTTAGACCGTTCTGCAAGCTATGTGCCCTGCCCATTGCCACTTAAGACTGGCGATTCTTCAGGCTACTTAGGTAACCTTGGTTCTCATGCGGATGTCCTCATTTCTAATTCGATCACGCAAGGACACTCCGAGCATAGACCTCTCCATTGCCCTTTAGGTAACTTTGAGCTTTCTGGTGAGGCCTATTGTGAGCGACCACGTTTCGGTCCCGTATGTAATCACTAGTCATAGACTTTCGCCTTGAGACACTGTTTTGTGTTTATCTATAATATGTATGTATTTAGAAATATATAAGTATGTTTATCAGTTGTCTAGTACCCATAACACAAGCTCTGCTTAGCTTGGGACTAGATGGCGTTGTGTGATAGTTGTGGAATATTATTATTATTATTACTGTGGTAAGTACGACGAGAATGCCGCGCAACTTCCCGAACGCTGCCCAGCCGAGTCGGATTCGACGATTGACCTCTTTCTCGAAGTTAGACCTACCCAACTGACCGTTTGTCCCAGGTAGACATAATCGTCCACAACTTCGAGTGTAGAGTCCCCGATATTGATAGGGGTGGGTGTTACATGAACATTCAACATAACCTTGGTTTTGTCCATGTCCATTTTATATTAAGACCCCCTATTTCGGAAGCTATACTATAAGATCATCGAGTATTGTACTGAGATCTGAGAACAGTTTCGGAGATATGACGTCTCCCTGTCTCACACCGCGCTGCAGAAAGATAGGTTCCGCGGACTGGTCCTGAAGTCGAACCGACATGTTGGCGTTTTTGTACAAACACTTCAACACCGCCGAAAAGTTCTGGAGTGGCGACAGCGAACCGGAAGACATTGCGTTGGAAGGCCTCCCACTAAGTGAACCGATGGCCTGGTGAAGGTCGCGGGGACCCGCTGGATGCGCGACGCACGGATCCGGTCAACGTGGCGACACCTGGGGGAGGTCTATGTCCAGCAGTGGACGTCTTTTGGCTAAAATGATGATGATGATGATGAACCTTAGACATTATTCTAATACAAAAGTTACCTAACTTAAACCTTATAACACCAGCTATTTGGCAGTAAAAGCACGTCAATCTGGGGGCACGGCAGTGCCCCCGCCAAGTCGAGCAATAAAGCGGCACGGCCGTACTATCCTTTTCTCGAACCAGTTCAGGCCATTTTCGACCTCCTATAACTTCGTTGTGGATAAAACTAGAAGTCTGAATTTTTAGTAACCAATTAGGCATTGTATAAACACGGTATATTTAAAATTTCATTAAATTTGAACCAGTAGTTTAAGAATTATAACTAATCAAAGTTCCTTAGTTTTGTGACTCACTGACTGATTGACTGATTGACCGATCATCAAAAGTCTAAGGCACTTCTAGCAGACATAGAAGCTTCAAAATTAGAACACAATTAGTGTTTAGTGTATAAACCATGGAAAAACTAAAAAAGTATACAATTTCAGTCTAGTTTTCTAGATAAACTAACTGCATAAAGTTACATTTTCAGTGAATGAATTTAACGAGTTATTAAATTAAACATACTTCTTAGTTTCTGATTGATCTGAAATTTTGCACATATATGTATATCGCCTATCAATGCAATATTATGATGATATGGAACTGATCTGATACTGCTGATGAACTGCAAGTTGACCATAGGAACTCCATTTTAGAATATCATAACCCCATCGAGTTTGGACTCGTTTGATTCGTCTTGTCGAGTAGTTTGTCTTAAGATGGTGTCCAGGGTCTGTTGGTGGTTGGTGGAGCTGGAAGGTGGCCATAGGAATTCCGTTATAAAACGACATAGCCCTATCGAGTTTGGACTCGTTTGATTTGTCTTGTCAAGTAGTTTGTCTTTAGATGATGTTCAGGGTTCTGAATAGTTCTGATGATGGAGCTGGAAGGTGGCCATAGGAATTCCGTTATAAAGCCACATAACCCTATCGAGTTTGAGCTCATTTGATTTGTCTTGATGAGTACTCTGTCTTTAGTTGGTAACCAGGATCTGAAGATGGAGCTGGAAGGTGGCCATAGGAACTCCGTTATAGAACGACATAACCCATAAAGTTAAGACTCGTTTGATTCGTTTTGACGAGTACTTTGTCTTTGGATGGTCTCCAAGATCTGTTGATGGAGCTTGAAAGTGGCCTTAGGAATTCCGTTATAAAACGACTTGACCTTGTCGAGTTTTTACTCGTTTGATACAGCTTGTCGAGTAGATACTTTAGCAGTACTTCAAATCGATGAATAAGACTGCTTCAAATTAACTTCGAATAAACCTATGTATTGTTCATTCATTAAACGAAATAGATAGAATGAGAGACGCTATAAAAAAAATGAGATCCCATAAAAACAAAACTTGTAAAAAAAGCCAAGCCGAGCAACTCACTTTTACCGTAAAAAGTAGTGAGATCCATGTAATACCAAGTCCAAGACCTAGTACCTAAATACAAGATTGACTCGGCCATCGCATCGCATTCGCCAATGTTAAACAGGCCATTGTAATAGCTAATCGCCATGGCATTGGCCAATTTGATGCAGTGGCCAAGTCAATCTTGTATTTAAAACATCAACCATCTTATTATAAAAACTTCCATAAGTACAATGTTTAAACCAGAACTAAAAGATCTAGGTTTGTTACCGTACTAGCAAATCGTATTACAAATCGTAGACCAACAAAGGACTATTTAGTATCAAAGATCGTCTCTGGACTAAAGATTTCATTCATTCGTTCGTTCAATGTTCTATGCGCTGTTCCGTTTTACAAAATGTTGTTACGTAATGTAAAGAAAAAATATTGTTTAAATTGTTATTTGTAAAATATAACGTATTGTTATTTAAAGGTATTTAAATATTCAGACTTGTATTCTTTAAAATGCATGTTCACAATTCAATAATTATTGTTCTGTTTTGTAACAACTATCGATCTAGAGCGTATAACGGAGTGAACCGAGCGGCGCGCGTAATACGAGTAATGTTATCGAAATGTTTATGTTACAACTTAAAGTAAACTAAAATGTCACTTCAAGATTATTAATTAAATACAAGTAAAAGAACAGTATTCTTTTGTGGTGAGATAGTGTGTGGCGTGTCTATTAATGTTTTTTTTTAAGAAAATGGATTAACCAAAGAAAAAAGGAGTGTAAATAATTGGATGTCAGAAGAAAAGGTTAGTAATGCATAAAACTGACATATTTGATGCACTAAACTATGTACAAGTTAAAGTTGATGCAATATAACCTACAGTTCGGCTAAAATACTAAGATAAATCAACGAAAACCATCTTTTGACAATTTAGTACCATAGTTAAGTTAGGGGTCACGATGGTTTAACTTTGACGTATTTTGGTACCATAGATTGTTCTAGGACTAGCGTTAAACTTCGTTTTGTAATACGGTTTAGTCAAGGTCATGGATCAAAGCTTGTACTAAACCCGGTATTTTTTTTAAACCACGTTTTGTAATAAGACGGCAAAGGTTTTTAAGTAGGGATTAAATATATTAACTGACTTGGTATTACATGGATCTCACTACTTTTTACGGTAAAAGTGAGTTGCTCGGCTTGGCTTTTTTTACAAGTTTTGTTTTTGGTGGGATTCAATTATTTGTAAAGAAGTTTCATAGACTTTTTGTGACTGATTGCATTAATGAACCTTTAAACAAGATGATTTTTTAGTCACCGTCCAATTTTTTTCTCGGCATTAGGTATCATTCAAATTTTATTTATTTGTATGTAATGATTTGTTTTATAGATCTGATTAATTTGTCGATTCTCGTAAATTCGAAGTTACTTAATTACAAATTTTATAATAATGTATTCTTCACATTATGTATACCACTTTTATTTATGTTAATTGCGTAGCGGAAAATTTGGTGTTCTCCCAAGGCTATTTATACAACTTTAATAGAAATAGGTAGAACTTGTTTAAGTAGTATATATTTTTCGCAAGTAAAGTAACTTAACAATGATTCCCGTCTGCCACCGGCTTTTCATATGGTGGTGGAGCAGAGGTGGTGGACATTGGGAATCATGGTACACTGAAAACTTACATAATGTTATAATAAGTTGAAATAATAATTCGTCGTAAGTATAAAATAGGTCTGTAAAAGTGTTCTGCTAATGTTATTAAGGGCTGGATATACGCCACTGACATTTCACTCTGCCGCAACCGATTTATTGGTCGCCAGAGGGGTAGTACCGACGCGATTTGCGAGTAAAGATTACGAAAAAAGATCCCTATAAAGAATTAAGAAAGTTATTGGCAAAAATAAGCCGAAGGTGATCAGCATGACTTTATATAATATATTGATGGCAATAAAAAGATCCCGTGATAGATAGTTTAGGAGAAAAATGGTAGGCATTACAAAAACAGTGGCTACTTTGCATATTTATTTATGGTGTTTATAATTTTTATTTTATTTTTGAAGTGAAGAGCACATGCTCTAGATTGTGTAGATTAATATATATTTTGAGGAAAAAATATCCGGTGATCGTTGCGGAAAAAAAAGGTCCTAAAGTACCTATCCTAAAAAAGGCCAATTCACGTATATCCATGCCTTGAAGTCGTTAAAACATATAACCAAAGTAACGACACGTAAAGGTCTGATCTAAATCTGAACCTTACGTCGACAAACTTTTTCAAACATACTCGATTATTTCTGTTACAAGACCAAGTTTATTTGAGTTTGAGAACTGTTTATAACCATACGATAATAGAAGTTACTTCAGAACGAGCTCAATTTTTTATTGTATTCATGTATGTATAATGCAAAGAGCAGCTGTGGCCCGTGGTGGCGGGTCCGACTTGCGAACAGTAAGTCGTGGTTTCGAACCCAGGCAGCTGCATTACTTAGTGTATATTATTTCATCACCACTGCTCTCAAAAACGGTTAGGAAAAATCATCGTGAGGAAACTGGCATATCATACAACCAAAAATTCGAAGACTAGTGACATCTATCAATCCGCACTGAGCCCGCTAGATCTAGATTATAGTAGCATTATGCAGATAGTCATGGCTTAAAGTATAATGTGAAGAAAAGCGAGTATGTTGTCTTTAGGGCTGGTACAAGGGGTCCCGCTAGCGTGCCCCCTATTAAGTTGTATGGAGATGAGTTGGCTAGGGTATCTCAGTTCAGATACCTGGGTCATCTAATTACCGAGGATCTTAAGGACGACATGGACATTGAACGTGAACGTAGGGCACTGTCCGTGAGAGCAAACATGATTGCTCGCAGGTTTGCCCGATGTACGAATGAGGTAAAAATTACTCTCTTCAGAGCCTTTTGTACATCTTTTTACACCTGCAGCCTGTGGGCGGTCTATACTCAAAAAGCGTACAGTGCCCTACGGGTACAATACAATAACGCGCTTAGAACAATGTTGCGGCTGCCCCGCTACTGTAGTGCGTCGCGTATGTTTGCAGAGGCGCGTATCGATTGCTTCTACGCTACTCTGCGCAAGCGGTGCGCGTCAATGCTGAGCAGAGTGCGGGCTAGTCGCAACAGCATTTTAAGTATGATAGCCAATAGACTTGACTGTCTGTACATGAATCGATGTATTAATGTTCACGTGAGTATTGATACATCGATTCATGGGTCAGGCAGGGGGCGAGTAAGTTAAGCTTGTTTTACTAACACTAGTTATAAGTTATTGTACTACTAACAAATTGTATCTCAGTTAATTTTACTTGTTTGAGTATGTCATTGTGATATTTGTGCCTACTAACATAGTTTATAAGTTCCAATTGTTACTAACTATTATGGATCTTTGTTATCCGAAAATAAATAAATTATTATTATTATTATTATTATTATAGTCCATTCCCTCTCAAAGAGAGGAGGACTAGGTCCCAGCAGTGGGAACATTAATATGTGGATGATATATAATGTTAGTACGTACGTATTTAGGTGGTCGTAACCGATAATGTTGACTCAGTGCTGAGTATAATCCTGGATTCGAACCCCGAGTCGGGCAATGTGTTATTGGGTTTTTCTACCACGTGGTGGCGTGTAGATTTATGCAACGGCAACACAATGGCAATAGGGTCAACTCGCATAACATGGGACTCTAAAATATCTAGCCTATTATGACACTGAGTCACACCTCTGCCAAACCCGTCAACGATTACTTACAAGCGTTATGTTACGTATATTAGTCGCAAGGTCGAATACAAACGAACAGGTTACTTGCGAAATCCTGCCGTCTTCGTTTATAAAAATTAAAATTGCTCAAGTTTAAACAGCGCGCATTCGAGTGGTGTAATGAATGGGTAAATGTATGCGGCTACCGGCGATGTAGATACTGGCTGGCAACAGCGAATAAGTTGCGGATTTTATTTTTTTAAACTTTGCCTCCACACTAGGAATAGGGGATCGGACAAAAAAAGAATTAGTGCGTCAGATAGATTTCCAAAAAATATTGAACACGTATTTTTTCTTTTTTCACATAAACTTAAAATTAAGACGATACAATGCTTCGAAAACACGTGAACTCCTCGAAGATGTCACATGTCAGTACAATTTTTGCCTACAAATGACGTCACAACCCCCCACTCAATGTCTTGGAAGCGTTTTATCTTCGTCAATTTTTATTAATTTGATAAAAGAAAAAACACGTATCTAATATTTTTCGATAATCTAACTGACGGAGTAATTAGAATCATATTTTTTGACTCAGTCCGATCCCCAATTCTCCTGTTTCGTGGGTGCGTTTACAAACATTTAAATTCACATACACAAATACAGACCCGAAACAACTCGTACAAATATCGTCGTACAAATATTTGTTCCGTGCGGAAATCAAACCCGCGACACACAGCGCAGCAGTCCAATTGCTCAGCCACTGTGCCAAACGTGGCGTCCAATTATTACAAGAAGTAACTTGAAATCATCACCTCACTACACTTTGGATAACGCAGTATCCAAGGCATTTGGATCGTGGTACACTGTGGATAATAGTGCTCAATAGCACGTCGACAAATAAGTATGTACCTAAGGCTTTACTTATATGTGAATAAAATATTATGTGTTGACTGGGCGTTGCCTATATCCAGCAGTGGAGGTCTTTCGACAAAAATGATGATGATGTAAATAGGGTTGTGGAAAAAAAAACCTATTTACTCCATCAGATAGATTACCAAAAAATATTGGACACGTATTTTTTCTTTTTTCACTTTAACAAACAAAAGACGATACAGTGCTTTGAAAACTCGTGTGGCGTCATATTCTAAGACTAGTATTGATATGAGATATTAGTACTTAGTGTAATTATGACATTTTTTACCGGTGAGTGACGTCACAAACCCCCACTCAAATCTTTGACGCGTTTGATCTTCGTAATTTGTTAAAAATTTGATAAAACAAAAAATACGTATCCAATATTTTTTGATAATCTGACAGTAAGACTAATTAGTTTTTTTTTTTAAGTCAGTAAACATTCCTATTAAAACTTGTGACATGTTTTCTGGCCCCTATACTTAATTACTGTGATGTAAATCTAAAAAATATAAAAAATCCTAATGTCGAATTCTAACAGCGTTTCTTTTCAATAATATCGCCATTCCCATAAAATACAGTGATCCAAAACATCCGTGACATCATCAACAGCGGTACTAAAATCCAATAATTAAACTTTCCAAAAGTTATGTGGTTGTGGAACGTAAGTAAAAAAAAAGTTGAAATGGCCCGAATGCTCTCTCTCAGATCCAGCAAGCTGCAAGTCCCTTTGCTACGCTCCCCGGTGACAACCTAATCCGCGGTGAGTACCCCACAGGAGATGCCCTTAACGAGTTGTCGCTTAGAGTTTATATTTATGTTTTAGGCCCTTGTTTTATAATCAAGGGAATTCACAGAATTTGTCCAGATAAGCAGAAGTCAGACTCATAAAAAGTAGCCCGGCCGTCATTTATTCAAGATCTTTGACAAACATATATCAAAGATACAAATGACAGCCAGGGTCTGCGGCTTTGCGTACTTTTTGAGAATCAGAGGAAACTTGATCCAAGGACGGACCTTGGCAAGCGCGGATCGAAGTAAAAAGTTAAATAATAGTTCAGAAAGTCACTCGGTTACTGAGTTCGTGTTTTTGATTAAATATTTATTAAAAGTTTTAACTGAATTAGCTGGAAATAATATATCTTTTGACTTTGTTTTTAGGGTTCCGTAGTCAACATGGAGAACTTATAGTTTTGCCATGTCTGTCTGTCTGTCCGTCGCACTATAATTTATCTCAAAGACTCTTAGTATGTACTAGAAGGCTGTTATTTTACATGAATATTATAAATGAGTTACGCCGAATGTGGTAAAATAAAATTTAAAAAAAATATTTTTAACCCACTTTCTCCAGTATTAAACAGGGGATGTTTTTTTAAAGAAAATTGCGAATTTGCTCAAATAGTTTTTCGAGGGATTTGTTTTTCACAAACAAATCCCTCGATTTTTTAATATTAAGCTTTAAAGTGCAAATTTTTGTTAGAACTCAAGTGTGGCTACCTAAACCTTTATACAGCTTGTGTTTGGGTGTGTGAAAAAATTCATTGTAGTAGCATATATAACGAAAATAAAAGGAAAACCATCCCAGCTAAGTAGGCTTTACAAGATTACTAGTAATAGTCGACCAACTTATACAAGTAAATGTACTTTTATAAAATAATTTCCTATAAATCATTTGTTTGGGAGCGCAGGTCTTAAAACTGCAATGTAAGTTTGATTTATTATTACAATAAAAATCATCGTTCGGAGGTAGGTAGGTAGGGTGGTAAGTTCACATATTTTGATGGGCAACTACGGAACCCTACATTGTGCGTGGTCCGACTTGCACATGGCCGGTTTTCTTAGTTTTTTTATATTTTATAAGTAAAATCGATGCTAAACTAAAATATTTTGATTAAAAGGTGTTCCAGATAATTATGTACAAAGTTATAAAGTAGGAGCACTAATTAAGCAATTTTATCTAGTTCATGTAATTTTATTACTAGTTGTTGTCTACCTATTAATTAAATAACAACAGGCTTCGTAAAATCTGTTTTTATACATTCATACATACTCGTACATATTTTAGTATGTCCTAGTTTGTACTAAAAGTTGTTTTTACTTTTACGAGTACACATGCTACCTACTGTTTGTCTCTGAATCACTTAAAGGTTGACAAGTAGAAAATGCCTACGACATTAAGAGGGGTACAGGGCGTGCGAGGTCGATAATAATATTTGCAGAAACTATTGCTGTCATTCTGCGTCAAACTAAAAATAAATAATTTTAAATAAATAGACATTGCTTTATAAAATAAAGCCGCTGTTGATATCAGTCTGCGTGACCGTTGTTCTTCTAAACTAACGGTGTAATTTCCACAATCATTAAAATTAAATCCAGTGTTTGTGATAAGTTCAATATAACTCAAAATCAAATCATTCATATCAATTAAACCATTACAGGCACTTTTGAATGTCAGAAGAACAATTCATGAAACAAAGCTACGAGTGCAATACGTCATTCCGAAAGCCACTACGCCGAACCACACCTCGTTGCCGAATGCCCGCAAAATATAATAGGGGATAAGCCTATTGCCATTAATCGAGGACGTATCCAGGGACCGTGGCTGCTACTAAGAAGTTCCTAATGGAAAAAAAACAATAACAATGTTCCCAATTCCGGAAAATTAACCCAGAACTTAACGCTTAGCAGTTGCGAATGCTAAAACTACACCAACGAGGCAAGCAGTAGTCCAGTATAAAGTCTGGAATACACATGTTACTAGAAAAGCATGCTTGTTTGCTTCTAGCCATTTTTCTAGCATGCTATCTGAGTACATTAGCTCTCACAAACCTCAAAACCATACTTCTTTTTTATACGTCAGAGTGACATTATCTTTAGCCGCGTCCTCACTAGGTCCGCGCGGCTCCGTGAGGCCGAGCCGCGCGGCCGTGCCTCGTGAGTGTGGATGTGAGTGAGACCTAAGCCGCGCGGCCTAACAGGAACGTTTAGCGGCGTCCCCACCTATTCCGCGGGGCTCCGTGTGGCCGAGCCGCGCGGCTGTCAGGAACGTTTCGGGTGACTTAAGTGGAGACGCGGCTTTATGGTTTTTTATTGGATACAATATATAAGTATAAGTATAAGGGGCTGGTGTCCGCAACTCCACGCTCAATGCGCGTATTTTGCATGCGGGTGCGATTGGATACAATAACAGAAATAAAAAAACAGCAGGGCTATTGCGTATCTATTAAATGACAGTGGCTAACCTATAGTGCCTTTCAATTACTGTCAAATGGTTCCATTTTGTACTAAACCATAACCAATTTGACAGTTAATCCATAGACAATATGATAGCCACTGTCATTTAGAAGATACGCACAGGTGACAGCACGATAAAAACATTTAGTATATAGGAAAACCAAACAGTATCAAAAAAAGAGGTTATATGCGTCGTGATAGTTAGTACAAAAATTAGACAGGCTTGTGGTTAGGTAGCATGCTTATTCACAAGCATGCTCTTTTCTGTATACACGTGCTACTTGTATGTACTAAGTGACAGCTGCTCGAAACTAGCACGCTTTTTTGCTACTACTTAGCATGTGTATTCCAGCCTTAAAACAGGTAGTAATCAGACTCTCCATTGTTGTAATTGTCTTGATATTCAAGGAATAGAAAACTTCTATCAAGGCTACTCAAAGGATGTTAGTTAAGAATAAGTTCTCATAATATAACGGTGGTTTAAGTTAAGCACCCGTTTGTAGAAATATGTTGTCTTAGAGAGCGGTTTCTTTTCTTCAAGTGTCATGCGGTTGAGTGTTATGTAGTTGAAGAGAAATTGTAAAGTTCCAATTGAAAAAAATATACAAATAAACTAGTGTTATATTTAGAATTTAGATTTAAATTATCTCCATAGCAAGAAGGTTCAAAATCTTTAACTCCCAAAAAGGCACTATCGGATGTCAGGAAAACAATGAAAGCGAAGCTACAGTCACATACATAGGGCATAGTAACTTAACTTGTGTTAGTACTTACTGTAGTTGCCAATGCCAAAGATATACAATATGGATTGAAGTACAGATAATGCAAAGCTTGCAACAATGTAATGAAACAATGTGAATGGACCATCACCTTAGATAACCTAGCTTTGTTGAGATGAAAATAGACAATAAATAATAAAAAATCCGGCTATTTAAGTGTGAGACTCCCTATCCTGTTCCATACACACTTAAAAATGATTTTTGTTTACATTTGCTTTAAGACATTGCGTCTTGTGTTTCATTCTTTGATCAATACTTTCATTATTTCCCTTTAGGTTTTGATTACGATATGCGATATAATCTTTTATTCACATATACTTGCCTCGCAAGGTTTTATCACAGCTGAAAGAGACCAAGTATTTGATATAAATTTCAACTTTAAACCTTTACGCGTTCCTGAGAAAAAGGGTCTTGACAGGTGGACCGATATGGGTTTCTTTTTCCTTTTGATGTTTGAAGCCCAATACATGTAAATGTATTGAAGCCACGGGTGTGTAACGGTTGATATAATAACAAAAAAACTAACGTTCACTTGACCTACTTTCAGTTAATATACTTTTGTTTAATATAACGATCAGTTGAGATAATGAATTGTTGACATAATTTCATTTTATCTAATTTCTTATGATATAATAAACATTTCCTATAATGTACATTTGACATAATATTCATGCTAGTATATTATTCATTTACTATAATATTCATAATCTCTAATAACTTTTAATATAATTTAAAAAATCTGATACGATTTTAAACGCCTGCTAGTATGGTGCTAGCAAAAATGCATCGCATAAGCATTAATTGCTACAAAAGTTTGCTTTTATGCGTGAGGTGGGTAGATTATACACGAATTTATTATTTTTCTTACTGTCATACAGTTACAGCGAAATTATTCATTGTGTGGCTATTGCAATCTCGATATTTGTTTTAGATTTTAAAATGACTACTATTAATTATAGTACATTCAAAAGTTCTAAAGGTGGACTTCGCTTTATACCCTATACACCTACCACCCTGAACTATTGTAACCAGTAGAAATTGGATGCAATCTGGACTTTAGGGCACCCCGACTCGGTTATTTTTTTATAAACCATCCAGAAGTAGGAGCCCCGCGAAGCGGGGCTCCGTCGACCAAGCCCACCCTCAACCATGCATTGAATATTTTAAGATTTGGTTAGGTGCCATTTGAGTTAGGTTAGAACTGTGACCATTAAACATGAAAATTAGGTCAAAAGAACATTAGGTCAAATGAATGTTATATAAAAAGAATATTATACATATTGAAAATTATATAAAATGAACGTTATACTAAATGTTTTATATTAAATGAAAATTATATCATATGAAACATTAGGTCATATGAAATTAGGTTATATGATTTTATAGCTTATGAAAATTATATTATATGAACGTTATTTCAAGTGAAATTAGAGCATTTGTTATTATATCATACATTACACACCCTGAAGCCACAGCCAGTTTAATTTTTGTGCCAATTTTAACTATTTATTTTTAAGTACTATACCTTAAAATATTGCGAATGAAACTCACCTAAAAATACAACTCATATTTTACTATCCGTGCATTTAATGACATAATAAACACGCATATCTACAATACATCAATTTTAATTACTAAACCAAGAAAAAATATCATTTTCCGCCGTTATTAGCAAAGATAGAGATTTAGGTCACTAGTATCTATCGCGCCGACAACATGAGATATAGCTTTTGCAATAACAAGTCATTTGCCAATATGTACAGAAATAAGCCTAGTAAACTCACCGAAGCCGACGTACCGTGGAGGTTTACCTCAAGTAAAATTGCTTGTATTCTGCTGATACTCAAGGGGAATCGGATTTGAGGATCTGTCTGGATATTTATATTCGTAATATAAGTATTTACGTCTCTTTATGACTGGGAGTATGGAAGGATTGCAAAATTATACACAGACGTCGAATGGAATAATTTACTTTACTTAGTTTTGTGGGTTCGAGGTCGATATCAAAATAACATAAGTGAACATAATATCACGCCTCTTATCCCCGCAGGGTTATGCAGAGGTGAAGTATCTAATAGTGCGGTACACTCATATTTTACCAGCCATTGTTGTTAGTTTTTTTGTCAACTTGTTCTGTCCAGTGTGAAACCAATAAATACTTTTACTTTCTTATGTTTTAGTCCCACGTAATAGATGGCGAGCCTAATGCTATCGTCCGGGCATACATCCAGACTCCGGGGCAGCTCCTGGGAAATTCCTGATGGGTAACCCATTACCACTTTGCCAGGTCCAGGAATCAAACCCAGGACCTAATGCTTAGCAGTCGTGCTTGTCGACCTCTAGGCCAATGTGGCAGTCAATATAATAGGGTAGTTAACAAAAAAAAACTAATTAGTCCGTCAGATAGATGTCTAAAAAATATTGGACACGTATTTTTTCTTTTTTCACGTAAACAAACAATGAAGACGATACAGCGCTTTGAAAACTCGTGTGACGTCATATTCTAAGGCTTAGTTTTACCTTAGTCAATTTTTATTGATTTGATAAAACAAAAAATACGTATCCTATATTTTTCGATAATCTAACAGACGGACTAATTAGAATTACATTTTTTACATCCCTATTATAATAGAAAAATAAATGCTTGATAGGATAAAATAATAAATGCTTACAAAGAAGTACTTACTAAAGTGTCAAGTAGTGAAAGTGAACCGCTGACTAGCAGACTGCAACGAACCATCACGATTATAAATCACAACAGCACACAGACTCAGCGCAAACTAAACCCGAACATTTTTCGACTTTCCGAACTTGTCGCGGAACAGGACGAAGTATTACTATTTTTTCTCGAAAGTACATTTTTCCGAACACTTTTCTCTCGAAATAATCTGTCGAGAACTTGTCTGATCGTCGAATGTTTTCTGTCAAACGGATTTGGGTACATGGTCGAGTCGTGCGTTCACCGCGGCTTGTCTTTCGATATTGTCAGGGAGTGCAGTGGTGGTTAGTGGGAGGCGTTTTGCAAGCTTAGAGGTCAAGTTCAAAGACACCCCGTTATCTTGACTAAGTATTATGAAATTTTTATTGACGGTTGGGGCGGCTTTTGGAGTTATGAAATGATTGCGCTGCTGTGTCGCGTTTGCGAGATGTCTTCATTCCTAAGTCGTGTGTAAGGCGACAGTGCGGTTTTGACGATTAATTTTTAGTAGTTGCAAAGTTAGTATCGTCAAGGAATATTTAATTATTAAAGAGAGTATTAGTGAATTGGATTTATCAAGCGTTGAACTTAGGCAATGACGTTAAATTAGGCAGGTTATTACAATCAGACTTTTGTCGAAAATAATATGATCTAGACTAATTCTGTATCATTTTGAAGGGCAGCCACAAAAGTTGTTAGCATTAAAATAAATTTGATAGATACCGTAATATTGCTTGCCCATGAATGAAAGATTGAGATGAATTTTGATTTTTATTTTGCGTTGCGTGAAATTAAACCATATCATTCGGTAAGTACCTATGTACACGCACGTACGTACCCGCGATTATAAAAAAAGATACAAGAAACTATGATGAAGTCAGAGACCTGTCGAAGGTCACTGAGATTATGATCGAAAGTGTTTGGTCATTGAACTATTACTACCACTAACTGTTGTTTGACTTGTATAAAAGAACTGGACACGTATCAACATTAAAAAAAAAAACGGTTCAGCTTCACGGCTCCATTTGAGATTTTGCCGGTAACCGCAAGCGGAAACAGCCATGCGGAAACATTGATCTACAAAAAACAAACAGTTGGGCAAAAATCTCATGAGCTGATACGATTAACAAAATGATTTTCTTTTACTAACGCACTTTATTCTGATTTTCAAAGAAGTGCAAAGAACGCTTTTGAAAATTGACAGAAATAAAAGGAAATCCCATGTCTTATCATCATCTGCCTAGCCTTTTCCCAACTATGTTGGGGTCGGCTCCCAGTCTAACCGGATGCAGCTGAATACCAGTATTTTACATGGAGCGACTGCCTATCTGACCCCCACAACCCAGTTAATACTAGGTAATACGATACTCTTTGGTAATACTGCATGTCAGACTTTGACCTTCTGTAACGACTGCCAAAGATCTATATATGGCACCCGGGACCAACAGCTTAACGTGCTTTACGAGGCACGGAGGAAACTCGGTATGTAATGGGCGGTCACCCATCCACAGATCGACCTAGGCAAGCGCAGCTTAACCTAAAGATCGACCCGAGTGGCAGTTCTTATTAAGCCACGAGCTCCTAAATCCCATGTCTTATCGTCGCCATATTAATATGGCGACATAATTGGGAACCACACTCTAACGTAAAAATTACAATTATAAACGTCTTACAACTTTTTCGAAAGTTATGCTCATTTAAAAAAAAACATCAACACTTTTAGCGGTACTACATTTAAATACAGAAAACGTGATTTTATATGGGCTGAAGCATCAGTGGTTCACGTTAAAGAGAAACAGCAACCGGTTTTTCCCGAGTTTCACTACTGTCGGTGGGCCAATGGTTGTCTGTCTACCAGTCTTTCCTACTCCTCCGCTATTCTTTTCTGATTAATTTCGTTGCGGGATCCAAGACAGTCAAATCATTTCTCTGGGACTTCGTCGAGCTTCATTGTCTCGGCGCTTTTCTTGTGGTCGCCACTGTTGATTCTGGCTTACAGAAGTTACAGTGGTTTGGGAATAGTGAGGCGGGCTTGTCTACCAGTCTTACCAAGGGGGTATCGTATTATGGAAGTCAGATTAAGCAGTCGCTCAATGTAAAATACTGGTATTCAGATAGGAAAAAAACTAGATAGATAATGTCTGGCAAGAAAAACATTCAATAAAAATTCAGTTACAAAACTTTTAATAAGAACTGCGTTGATAATACGAGTAAATGTATTTGCTTTAACCCAAGTCTAAGAGATAAACTAAGAATCTACTGATAATATTATTTATCAAGAACGCCCACGTTTAAAGTTCAGATAAATAGATTAACTTGTTGGCTGCAGGGTGAACTGTGGGTTGCGGTAGCTTGTTTAAACTTTCGGAATAACTTAGAACTATTGTAATTCACAAGGAACTGCTCAAATACAGGTTCTGACCAAAGACAATACCTGTTCTTAACTGTTTTAGTATGATTGGGTAGGTGTTAATGTACAAACAAAAATTAATTGGTTTACAAGTACTATAACGGAAAGAATTACAGGTTGACGGGAAAAGTGCATATAAAGCTGGCAGCATTCCCACGTTGGATGGCAATACTGATTCTTTGCCCAAAACAAGGCCAACCCTCTGGTCACTTGAAGAGTCAATCAACAGCTTGGCAATAAATTAATAACTCGCTAGTTCTGAAAATTGAAATTTGTGTACTAAAGTTTTTTTTTTTTTTGGCGGGTGGAAAATCATCGAATAACACCTCCCGCTCTTGGGCAGAGCGAAAGGGAGTGTCAGACTTCTACTGACTAAACACCACCCATGTTCCTTCTCAGCCTTATATGTCGAGGCCGCGATAACTAGTGTACAACCCGCGGCCTGGTTTACTAACCTTGGGTTGTTACTAAATTTGACTATCCGCGTCTGGGAATAAAAATTAAAGAAACAAATTCAGCAAAGGTTTTCGAAGTAGCGTGTGGACAATATGGGTTAATATTGTTATTATTATTATTTTTCGACACGGGAGTAATTACCTTGTCGGTGCTATGCCCAAAGGGATAGTCAGAAGTGTACTTACGAAGTACAGTCAGCAGCAAAAATATGTATACACTAAGTAACGTAAAGAAGCAAGTTTTGTCTACTGTATTGATTTCATTTTCATGGTTATAACGAAACTAATATTTTGGAACCCATATTATCGTAAGTTTGAACTTTGCCAAGTGAGTACATATTATTGCTCGAGACTGTATACCCACATTTCTCACCAGTTAAGTCAATCTCATGTAATAGGGGTGAGCCTATTGCCAGCAACCGAGCACAAATCCAGACTCCGTGACAGCTACTGAGAAATTCCTGATGGAAAAACCTAATTATTAAGTGTTTGCGAAATGTTGATCCGAAAATGATGAAATAGGGGATCCGACAAAAAAATACTAATAAGTCCGTCAGATAGATTTCCAAAGAATATTGAACACATATTTTCTATTTTTTCTCATAAACAAAAAATAAAGACGATACAGTGCTTCGAAAACTCGTAAACTCCTCGAAAACGTCACATGTCAGTACATTTTTACCTACAAATGACGTCACAACCCACCACATGATCTTTGAGGCGTTTTATCTCCGTAACTTTTTATTAATTTGATAAAACAAAAAACACGTACTCAATATTTTTCGATAACTAACTGACGGACTAATTACAATCATATTTTTTTTTGACGCAGTCCGATCAGGGGATCGGACTGCGTCAAAAAAATAAAATTCCGAGATTAAAGTGTTCGTGATGAATACAAAATGCAGGTAGGACATCGCCCTACATATTTTAACCTACTGAAATTCCTTCAGTAATGAATGTGAATTCCAACCTTAAGCCGCAAGCTGACCATTAGATGCGTGGTCACGTTCAACCTGTGTGATCTTAGTTTAGATAGAATGGTGGATACAGACTATTTTCATTTTTAAAGAAATTTGGAGTGAAGATATTTCCACAAAAATGATGAATGGACTGAGTTTAAGATGATAATGGCAAGAAAAGTGGTGTCTCACGAGATGAAGAAATATGGAAGGAAAGACATTTAGTCCGTCTGTTAGATTATCGAAAAATATTGGATACGTATTTTTTGTTTTATCAAATCAATAAAAATTTACGAAGATAAAACGCGTCAAAGATTTGAGTGGGGGTGTGTGACGTCACTAACCGCAAAAAATGTCATACTAATGTCTTAGAATATGACGTCACACGAGTTTTCAAAGCACTGTATCGTCTTCATTGTTTGGTTATGTGAAAATAAAAAAAATACGTGTCCAATATTTTTTGGAAATGTATCTGACGGACTAATTAGATTTTTTTAGTTAACTACCCTATTGGGGTAAAAACAAGAGAATGGTGATGTTGTCAAATATTTTGAGTGTGAGAAGCGTTTATACAAGACTAGCGAATCTCCGGACAGCCGTGCGTCCGATCCGACATACAGGGTGTAAATTAACCCTTCACACATACGTCCAATACGACCAAGCATTATGTACATCAAACTAAGTACCCCTAAGCAAAAAAAAATTGGGATACGACTTTTTTTTTGGGGTCAAAAATCTCATTTTACGGTAAAACTCAATGTAGCACTCCTAAAACATAGTGCTAGTGGATGCTTTGAATAGTAATGGAGGGGTCATGGAGGTAATTTAAGTAATGTTATAACCTGAAAAACTAGTATTTACAAAAACAGCTGTGCAAAATTTCGAACTATGACCCCCAATATCTCCGTAACTAGGGGGTTCCCAGGTATTGTCTAGAACCAAAAAATGATTGGAGTGGTGGGGAGAACAAGTGCCCTTCATTTGCGTTAAGGTTACTTTTACACCCTTTACATTGAATTCATTTGTTACAAAAAAAGTGATAAATGAAGAACAGCTCGACCAATTTTGTGCAAACTTCACATAAACCATCTACTAAATAGTTCGAACAAAGCCTAAACATTTGGTTTGGATAGGTGATAATTATCTATACTAATAATAGGTAGGTCTTTACCTATGAAATTGCCGTTTTGTATAAAAAAATTTAAACGATTTTTTTTCATGTATTTTTTATTTGTATTAATCGAAGTAATCACCCATGCAATCAATGCATCTTTGCCAACGCAGTGGCAGTTTATTGATGCCCTTCTTAAAGAAATCAGCTGGTCGGGAGGCAACAAATTCTTCAAAGGCATTTTGTACTGCCTCTCGGGTATTGAATTTTTTTCCCGCCAAGAAGTTATCCAAATTCTGGAAAAAGTAGTAGTCTGTAGGCGCAAGGTCTGGTGAGTAGGGCGGATGACGGAGAGCTTCCAACCCCAGTTCTTGCAACTTGGAGACCGTCTGCTGTGCAGTATGAGGTCGCGCGTTGTCGTGCAGGAGCAGCGGAGACGAGCGATTAACCAATGCTGGTTGGAGATGTGCCAGCTTCTCCATCATTGTGTTCAGTTCTTCACAGTACACATCTGCAGTAATGCTCACCCCGTTTGGTAAGAAGCTGTGATGAATCACACCGGCGCTAGACCACCAAAGAGTGACCATCACTTTTCTAGGGGTAAGTTTTCGTTTAGGGCATTGTTTAGGTGCTGAACCAGGATCCAACCAACTTGCTGAGCGCTTGCGGTTCTTGTCGTTGATGTTGCGTGCCGCTTGTGCCGCGTTGCTGCCACGACGGTACTCATATTCCGTAATTACTCGAATTTTTAACGTATCCATGATGACGAAAAAGATTGAAATGCGATGAAAATGTAACACTAATCAATAAACAAATGACTACTTTTGGAAAAAAAAAACATGTTTTTAAAATAAAATTAATTTGAAATTAGAATTCTTAGCCAAACAAAAATTATTTTGATTTGAAATGACCAGTACTGCAGAACGGCAATTTCATAGGTAAAGACCTAATATTATGAAGCTGAAGAGTTTGTTTGTTTGTTTGTTTGAACGCTAAGATCTCAGGATCTACTGGGTGGAATTGCAAAAATCTTTTTGTGTTAGATAGTCCATTTATCGAGAAAGGCTTTAGGCTATATAACATCACGCTACGATCAAAAGGAGTAGAGCATAAATGAAAAATGTTGCAAAACGAAAACGATATTCCTTATTGAGAGCTTACGTTGCGTGCGCTGCGAAAATGGTTTAAGTTATGCAAATATTATGTAAATGAAATGTTCCTTTTTAAAAGTTCTACAAATAAATTTACGACAGCATATATCTATCTACTAAGTTGGACTCACTGTAACCATTTTTTACTTTCGAAATGTTAGGTTAAATAGAATTATTTTTTGCTAAGCTTATTTAACCCATAAGGTATTAATCTATATCTAAATAAATATGTTTAATAGAAAGTAAATTTAATATAGAATATTTGTTCCTTTTACTCTATATAGTTTAAACAAATATCTTAGAAGATATCGCAATGTTAAAATGTACGCGCGACAAAATAATTACGCGGTCCGCCGGACCTCGCGTCCCGATGTAGATACGTGGAGATTCTGGCCTCCGGGAAATTCAAATTCAAAATATTTATTGCACCATAATATTTACAAGGTGTTATTGTATATTGTTTTGTGAGCAGTAGTGGCCCAGTGGTGGCGGCTCCGACTTACGAACAGTTGGTCGTGGGTTCGAACCCAGACAGGCGCATTACTTTGTGTAATTTATTTCATCACCACTGCTCTCAAAACGGTGAAGGTAAACATCGTAAGGAAACCGGTATATCTTAGAACCAAAATTTAAAGATTGTGACATCTACCAATCCGCACTGGGCCCGCGTGGTGGATTTTAGCCCATCCCGCTCCTAGAGAGGAGGCCTGAGTCCGTTCAGTGGGAACAATATAGGCTGATGATGATGATTGTATATTTAACAGTAAGAGATAGGTAGGTACCTATACCTATACCTCACCGGACACGGTTGTTTCGGGAGGTACCTGCACCGAATCAGGCGGGAGGAAACGCCCGGATGCCACCATTGTGAGGATCGGCCGGAGGACACGGTGGAGCACACAGTGGAGGTGTGCCCCGCTTGGGCGGAGCCCCGCCGTGTTCTCGTAGCGGCGATCGGCGGCGGCGACCTCTCGCGCCCGGCCCTGGTGCAAGCCATGGTCCGGGGCGAGGGTGAATGGGACGCCGTCGCCTCCTTCTGCGAAGCAGTGATGCTAGCGAAGGAGGTGGCGGAACGCGACAGGGAGAGAACCTCTCGTCGAGGCGCTCCGGGCGTCGGGGGTCCCGCGATGACCTCCGGCCACCGTAGACGCGGGCCTGTGGACGGTGAGTGATGGGCTAACTCGCCGTCCGTCCGTCTCACGACGAAAACAGGCCGTGTCGACGGCGCGTTCGTGTTCCACGCGCGCTTCAATGAGATGTCAGCAACATGGGAGGGGCCCGAAAGGGCCGACGCCTGTCGGGGCTGCGGGTAGTCTTCTGGTTATCGGGCGAGCGGGAGGGGTTATTCGATGATATTACAACACAAAAAAAAAAAAAAAGGTTCTATAAAATATTATAGAGAGGAAAGATTAGCTTTTTTGTTTGTTACAATTTAACTCAAAACTCAGACGCCTTGGAAAATTCTTTCAACATTAGAAAGCTAATTGAAAAAATATTACTATGTTGGATAGTCGATCTATCGAGGAAGGTTGTAAGTTATATATTATTGTGACGCATACGAAGTTGCGTGGGTCAGCTAGTTGAGTTATAAAATTGCAACGAAAAGTGGCATTGATTTTTATGGGTACACCTATAAAATCAATGCCACTTTTCGTTGTTATTATAGTGACCCGCCCCGGCTTCGCACGGGTACAAAAAAAATACTAAAACATTTCTTTGAATCATTCTATCTATTAAAAAAAACCGCATCAAACTCCGTTGCGTAGTTTTAAAGATTTAAGCATACATAGGGATATAGGGACAGAGAAAGCGACTTTGTTTTATACCATGTAGTGATATTAATTAGCTTTACAAATATTAAAAAGAGGTATTAGGGGTTTGAGTAAACTTGGCGTTCGTTGCGGCCAGTAATGAAACTTGATATTTTGAATGAACAGATTAAAGCGATCAAAAGTTTCGAATGGGGTAAACGAAAGGTTTGTGACCACTGATTTTGACACTCGATTTTGTTATGTTCTTTGCTATTTGACTACCAAGCCAATTTGAACTTGATACGGGGGACCTGTTTGATCTCAATTGAGGTGAAATGGCGGATAAGGTTTCATGCAGATATGCGGGTCGAAGATATTCGAGAAACTGCGTATCTAGGTGTACTTATCGAAGATATTCGAGTAGGGTGAACGTTTAGATTTGTGACCCCTGATTTATTCATTTTATTTCTGTCTGTATTGGTATTTTAATTGCAAAGTTTCGTCTCGTATGGTTCCGAATTTTATTCATTACGTAAATGACGACACGGTTGGCGCTGTGGCTGAGCGATTGACTGATTTATTTTATAATATTTTTACATGTCACTATGCTCTAGGTTTTTTTTTTTTTTTTTTATTCTTCTTTAATTATAGAGGGTTTAATCACAAACTGATTATGCCACCCTCATCGGTACAAACAAATATGCCTTACGATCTAAATCCTATCTTAGCTAATTTATACAAGGTTTTTGCATCCTTTGATAAAGGTGATGCAAGAATACTGTTGCATTTACCAACATCCATTGAAATGGGTAAGATTAAAGGACTTTCGGCTTCGTTCCGGACACACTCCATGAGAATATGGTAGGTGTCTTCCACAGTACTACACTCAGGACAATTTGGTGAAGTAACTTTACCCATGAGGAACGCAAAACTGTTTAATGGGATGTGTCCCGATCGAAGCCGAAGAGCCATAACAATTTCTGATCGAGTCATGTTGGCCTGGTCGAACCATGGTCCTCGCGAAAGTGTTGGTTGGATCGTCCGATACCAGATTCCCTTACTCAAAGACCTCTGGTCGAAGTGCTCTTGCCACATTTTAAAACTGTCTACTCTTACTGCATACAAAAAATCACTGTGCACGGGAAGGTATGGACAAATCAACCCATCATCACATGCATCTTTTGCCAGTCGATCAACTATTTCATTGTTCTCCAAGCCAACATGAGCCGGTATCCACTGAAGCACAATTTTAATTTTCTTAGAAATAAGCTTATTTAATAATTTAATCACACTATATGCAATCGGAGTGCCCCGGAATTTTTTGGTACAACGAATTAAATGTTGAAGGGCGCTCTTTGAATCACAGAGAATAACATAATTGCCGCTTTCAAACGAGTCAATGTACGATAATGCTTCTTCTATTGCAATAAGTTCTGTATACATTATATTACATTTTGCATTTACCTTTAATTGCACTGCAAGTTTAGTTTGTGGGTCGAAAAACGCTGCTCCGGAACCCAATTTATCTTTAGATCCATCTGTATATATTTTATAGAATTCCAAGTAGGTTTTATTTAAAATTATAGTGCACATCTCCATTAGTTTAGTGTTTTGGTAGCACTTTTTAGCCGCAACCAATCCATCTACTTGAGGGTATACAATTTGGGATAGATCTATCCTATGTACCCAGGTATCCAGTGAAAACATTTCAAGCCTTGGGCTTATGTAAATAGGTAGCAAATCTAGGGACTCGTGCATTCTAATTAACAATGGGACTTTTCTTCTCCAGTGTGGTTGTTGACATTGTATTTGTAATAATTTTAACACAGCAATTATATTATTATCCGCGTATGATTTTATTTTGAGCCAATATTTACCCGCTAGATAATATCTACGAACTCTCAAAGGCGCCAAGTTTAATTCGTTTTCCATCACATGTATGGCTGTAGTTCTAATAAAGCCACCGATAACCCTCATGCCAATGTTTTGGACCTTGTCTAATTTACTTAGGTGAGTTTCACAACTGCTGTCGTATAGGAAACAAGCGTAGTCGATTCTACTTCGAATTGTCGAGATATACAACCGTCTCAGATGCTTGGGATGTATTCCCCATCCAGAACCAGCCAGTATTTTAAAAACATTCAACAATTTTAACACCTTTTCTCGGGTTTCGTTAATATGTTTAGCCCACCTAAGTGATCGGTCAAGCCAAACCCCCAAATATTTTACATTGTGTACCACTGGCAGCGACACCTCATTAATTTTTAAATCGACCGAATCTCTTGCCACACCATTCTTAAAAATACAGACGCTGGTTTTCGAGGCAGATATCTCAAGACCTAAATTCAAAAACAGTTCAGTCAGTTTATTCAATGCGGGTTGTAATAATTCTTGGGCCCGAGAGACATCTCTGCAAGTGGCGTACAACACAAAATCATCCGCATATTGCGACAGATACACATCGCTATCACTACTATTACAAACATTCATGGTTGCTATATTAAAGAGTAATGGGGACAGTGGATCGCCCTGTGCCAATCCCCGACCGGACGTACGACTTATATTGTGATTACCTATTGTAATTTTAAGGTTCCTCAGCTTGAGGAAGTTCCAGAGGTAACTACAAATCCTAGATCCTACACCAATTTGCTGCATTATTTTTAGTAGGCTTTTTATATCTACGTTGTTATACGCATTGCTTAAGTCGATGAAAACAGCTACTGTAATAAATTTTTTGGAGAAGCCAATTTGAATATTAGATATTAAGACGGTCAAGTTATCCATAGTTGAACGGCATTTTCGAAACCCTGTAGTGTTATTTGACAAAAGCATATGTTTTTCAATAAACCATTCTAATCTATTCATTAAAATGTTATGAAAAACCTTACAAACGCATGAGATCATTGAAATAGGTCGAAGAGATGATAAGTTTTGGGAGTCTTGTCCCGGTTTAGGGATTGGCACAATCACAATATCGCGCCACTGTTTAGGAACAAAACCAGAAACTAGTATCTTATTAAATAACTGAATTAATACCTTTTGCCCATTTCGTGGTAATCTCTTAATCATGGAATATGAAATATTATCCGATCCAGGTGCCGTATCTTTCGATCGGACACATTTTTGAAATTCTGGGGGGGTAATCACGACATCAAGTTCCGGGTTAATTGTGTCGAATGTCATGTCACAGGGCGGTACAAAGTCTGGCGTTAAACTAAGAAGTAAATCAGTAGCTTTATGTGTGTCTACGTTATGGTTTGAATATTTGTACCCCTTAAACCATCTCATTTTTTGCCATACTTCTGCTTGAGATGTAGAACAGCTCAATGAGGAACAAAAATCAGCCCACCCCTTACTTCTAGCTATGCGGATCAATTTTTGGGATTCGCGAATTTTGCTTTGTATTATTTCATAATTTTGGGGGGTTGGATTACGTCTAAATGTAGACAATGCTAGTCGACGTTCAGCCACACATTTAGATAGCTCCGGTTTCCAATAAGGTTTAGGTAAAAATTTAGTATCGGGGTTCTGGTTTATCTTAACTATAGGGATACAAACATCGGACGCCAGGCTTATATAGTCAATGAAGGAGTTATAGTCCGCCTGTAAGTCTCCAGAAAATGTAAAATCTAAAAAAATGCTGTCGAGTAGCTCAGTGTATGAAGTCCAATCAGCATTTTTGAAATTTTTACGAACTATTGATGGAGGCCTAGCCTGCATATTTAAACTAATTTTAATTACTCTATGATCACTGCCTAGTGTCTCATTCATTACTGACCAGTCGAACTGCAATGCAATGTCAGATGATACCACAGAAATATCGGGTGAGGACTTTTGCCATTCCAAGTCAACCATTTTTAACCGAGTAGGGCTGCCATTGTTTAGAGTAATAAACTGATTGTCCATTAAAGCTTCAAAAATTTGCATACCTCTTCTATCGATTTTATTTGACCAATTAGAATGGTGACCATTAAAATCTCCTAGAATTATTGTATTTTTTGCAACAATAGACAATAAGGCATCCCAATCGTTTTGAGAAGTTCTTATCGAGGGGGGGCAGTAAATAGAAACGATATTTTGTATCGTTCCACAGTTAAATACTTTTATACAAACTAATTCAATACCTTGGTTACTGAGTTGGACTTCATACAGCTGAGCTTTTATAGATTTGTGGGTAAGAATAGCAACCCCTCCGTAGCCATCAAACCTGTCTTTACGGAAGATTGTGTAATTGCTCAACCTCATGTCACTTTCTTCGTCCAGCCATGTCTCACTTATCGCAGCAATGTGTATATGTTCTTGATTCAGCAGTTGTTCCAACAATATCAGTTTAGGTTTCACGCTTTGAGCGTTCCACTGTAGCATGTTTAGTTTAATACTAGTTTTGTCCATTAAAGAAATTAAGTAAATTCTTCATCATTTTCCAATCCGATACGTTATCAACAACCACTAAGATCAACCATTCTACACAACATTGAATTGCCTTTTGAATTTTTTCCCCTACCGTACATCTCTTCAAAAATACAATACTTTTGAGCCTAGCTAACAGCTCATCAAAATGCACTTCTCTCTTTCTAGACTCCTCGGTATTGTTGTTCAGTTCCGTTGATTCTTCCTTTCCCGTTGGTAGCCAGTTTGCCCAATCATCTTCTTTATCATCCTTCGTCTGTTCGTGTTTCTTAGCACTTTGCTGATTTTTATGAGTGCGTGGAATATGGATAGTGGCCTCCGTTTTTACCACTTCTGCATATGAAGGTGACCCTGATCGTTCTGTGATGTTAGTTTGACGTTCAGGAAATAAATCTGTGCGTGTGAGGTTATTCTGGTGGTCATGAAATACATCTTCTGTGGGAGTGACTCTAGTAGGTTCCCTCTCCTCCCTGCGAGGAGATGGTACAACGTACAACATTAAGGCCTTCCTATATGTGCAATTGAACTCAGCCATGAGATTTTTGAGATTCTTTTCTTTTAAAAATGCAGGGCAAATTTTAGATAATGCCATGTGCGGTCCGCCACAGTTTACACACTTAAAGTTTTGTGTGTCGCAATTTGGATGATTGCTACCACATTTAGGGCATAATGTCTTTTTCGATGGGCACACTTTTGTTGTATGACCGAACTTCCAACATCGAGAACATTGCGAGACAGGGAATACAAATGGTTCCACCTTAATCTTTAAGCCCTCTGCGTAAACATAGGCTGGCAACATATCACCTTTGAAGCACAATCGTACTGCTTCACTCGTAACCCATAAATCTTCCTGTGAGTCATCACTATTACGCCTCTGCAACCGCTTAAATGAAATCAACTCAAAAGACTCAGGGCAAGTTATGCAGTTTTTGAGCTCTTCGTCAGATAGGTCGAGGTCAACGTCTTTGATAACACCGTATGAGAAGCTTTTGAAATCTGGTCTGCTGAATCTCCAATCCATATCTATGAGGTCTTTACAAGTTTGTAGTTTAGTGGCACTCAATTCGTTTTTACAATCAATGCGTACCCTGTAGTTATTTAAATATTTTACTTTCGTTATATCTTTGATCCCTTTTTCTTTGAATAATCTTGCAAGTGCGAATTGCCTTGGTAACTTCTCTTTCGATGAAATATAAATCTCAATACAGTCCTCTTTAGCCTTTTTCTCTTTATTTTGTACCAATGTCCAACCCACCTCATCTTCTTCTCTTTCTCGCTTTTTCGGTCTTATAAAATCTTCACTTGTTGCCACATCCATATTAAGTTGCTCCCCAAAATCTTGTCCCGTTAAAGAATTGTTACTGCTAGTCAAAACGCTCCTTGATTCGACATTATTGCTAAAAAGTTCCTTTTCAACCTCCATTGTAAATAAATACTCCAATACTCATTACGTTAGTAACGATGCGCTAGCGCTGCGTCCGCTTCAAGGTCAAACCCGACGCTCGAAAACAAACAACTCGTTAACTTATAAGGTACCGATAACGTTCACTGTGCGCGACCGTTCGAAACGAGTACCGCTGCGAAACTGGTGCTCTAGGTTTGTTATCAAGAATTCTCAGTAACAAAGGAAGTGACATGTAAAATTAATCTTATTACAATGATTCAAAACTCTGTTTTTAACGTGATAAAAAAATTGTCCTCCTCACCGAGCCAGTATGCGTAAACGCAGCCTAATTCACATTAAATGCTTAATAATGTAGGATAATAAACCGCTCACATCACTAATCAAACAAGAATTTGTCAAATCGTACTTATCTATAAAAGTTATGCGTGCTTATACATTAAAGGAAAACCGGTCAAGTGCATGTCGAACCACGCACAATGTCGGATTCCGTAGTTGCTCATCAAAATATGAGAACTTACTAAACTGATTAACCACCCTGCTTACCTGCCTCTGAACGATGATTTTATTTTTATTTTTCATACAAGTGCATTTTATAAGTTGGTCGACTATTACTCGTAAACTGGTAAAGTCTACTTAGCTGTGATGGTTTTTCTTTTATTTTAGTTATATATGCTACTACCATGTTTTTTTTCACACGCCCTGAAATAACCCGTATAGGTGGTTTATTTAGGTTGTCACACTTAAGTCTAACAAAAATTTGCAAAAATGTTTGAGCAAACACACAACGGACTTCGTTAGATTAAAATAAACAACCCCACTTTAATGTGTATGTAGGTACTGGAGATAACCTAAATATTTTTTTTCTATATTTTACTTTAGCACTTTGTCATCATAACTCATTTGTTTATTCATGCCAAATTACAGCTTTCTAGTACTACTATAGTCTTTGAGATAAAGTGCAGACGCACAGACAGCTAGACAGACATGGCGAAACTATAAGGATTCCATATTGACTACGGAACCCTAAAAATTATATAAGCGACGAATAGAGAACCACCTCCTTTATTTCGGTTAAAAATTAAAGAACTGTTTATGATCTTGTCCTTGTCATTCATCCGCCGGATAGTATATTTATTTTTATCCGCTGGATATTTACTTACGGACTGTACCTGTGACAATACATTTACGCATCAATGACGTACTTTAGTGCAGTCTGGACTTGTTATAAATAACCTTTTATAACACATTTGCTCGTAAAGGGTCTCTTATTTCACCAATTTCAATATCGTAATGTCTCATTACGTACTTGTGCGGTAATGTAATGTAAATCGCACGGTTTAGGAAGATGCTCTGTCAAAACGAACGGTACCTACTTTTTTAAATCTTAGCAAAGAGTTTTTATTTCAGAAAAGTGGTCAACATTTTATGAAAAAAATTAACTTTGGGAGATAAAATATAATAAATAAACATTTAATTCTTTAATTTTATTAATTTCGACAATAAATTACAACCATTAATATCTGTAGCAAAAACAAAAATATTAATTTACTTTATTAATAATACTGGCTGTTTTGTGCCTATGCCTGAAAAAAAATCGCATCGCTTATTTGTTAAGAAATAATAATCAATTTTACTAATTGCTCAAATTTTCATAACTGCTTTAATTAAAGATTTATTCGTTTAAGAAAGTCCGAGTTTTATTTATTTCCTCGCAAATATGTTATAAAACGTCGTATGACATACGTGCGCTTTGATAATTACAGCCTCTGCTTTCTTTTAGCCCTCGCCTACGGCTCGGGCAAGCAATATCGCCTCGGCTGTAATTTTCAACTTACCGCACTTATATCATAATGTACTATTATTAATTCAGACGTGGGTATGCGAACAAAAGGACGGTGTTATAGATATAGTTACGAACACTTCTATGAATATATCCTGGCGCGTGGGAGTGAAGATAATCTTAAGATTTGATGTCCCAAAATGTAAAATCTAGCAATCACGACTGTTGAGTATGAGATCCTGAGTTCGATTCCCAGGTAGGATAAAGTTTGATTACGTTTTTCCATCAGGAATTAGTCAGTTGCAGATAGGTGGTCTGAATTTGTGCATAGAAACTTGAATACGACGGCGTTTGATACCCGACTAATCTGAGAAGAGCCGGCTAAAACAAACTCAGAGATCACAGTACAGGTCAAAGTCAGAAGAAAAAGATTTTAAGGTCCAGACGACTCTAGACATAATATTGATCAACTTACATGATGATTTTACATATTTATAGAGACAAGAGGATATGGTCCTGTCAAGTATCTTTGTTTAGGTGAATCACTAGCATGTAATATTGTATGCATCGCTTTGTATAATCATACATCAAAAGCCTTCGATGACCCATCCAGTAATTAATATTGATGTGACTTAATGACTGTTTTATTTCAAACATTTGTAGCCATGTTTGAACTACGCAGTAAACACAAGTGGAGTTTGTTTTTAATTACTTCTTTAAATAATGTATTGCAGCATATTATTTAATTCGAGTAAATATTTGATTCATTCGTGGTATTAGAATTACGTAAACCTAGAAACTATATTTTATAGCATTCTCAGCGTCTATTCTGAATAAACGCTTTTATTTGAGATTAAGTTAACTGCTGACCGGTCAAAGTGAACTTCAAATGAATGCAGGAAGCATGTAACAAATAGCTAAGGTTAGAAAATGAGTGTTTACTCTTTTCCCTGCAAACTCCTCAAGTTCTGAAATGAGAGGCGATTTGAATACAAGTTTTAGTTCAACTCAATCATCCGATCACTTTGCGTTTGGCTACTAAAACGCTACGCGGGCGTAGCACGTAATAACACCTACGCGGCGTAGCAATGTAGTGATCTCAACACGGCATAGCAACGTAGTAATCTTTACGCTACGCTTGATCTTTTTTCACTTCTTAGAAACTGTAATGGAACCATAATATGAACACTGTACTATTTTCTTTTTTATAAAAGAATCAAGCGTAGATATCATTAACGGGGCAACTACGAGTATATAGGTATTATAAAGAGGTAAAAGTTAGTAAGGTTGTATTACGAGGTAATTTCCGGAGCTAAGAACCAATTTAAAAAAATATTTCACTTGTAGCAAGTTACATTAATCGTGGCTCCAAATTACAAATACACGCTACAAATTATCTTGCTCACCGTCCGTCTTTCTTGCGACGATAACAGGCCGTGTTGACGGCGCGTTCGTGTTCCTCGCGAGCCGCAAAGAGATGTCAGCAAATATTGCAAGGGCCCGCAAGGGCCGACGCCTGTCGGGCGGGTTGTTCGAAAGAGATACCCCCAGAGTGTAGAGATATGATAGAGTGACCTCAGGCACAAAGGACTAAGCAGGAACATGGGTGGTTGTTTGTCAGTAGAAGTCTGACACTCCCTTCCACTCCACCAAGAGCTCTTGGAGTCATTTGATGATTTCCCACATGTTTCCCACCCTACAAATTATATTTATAGCAAATCGCCCGTGTCTTTGCCCGCAAAAAATGCGATAGTGCTATCGCATTTTTTGCGGGCAAAGACACGGGCGATTTGCTAGTGTAACCTTTAATAATAATACAGGGATAAAGATACGACTGACAGAACCAAATAAAAAGAATTTGTGCAAACTCGCTTTACGGAAGAATTACAAATAAAAGACATTGAAATGAATCCCCGACGTGATTTTTCATCTTTATTACGAGAGAAATAAATGGATTTTCACTTCATTTTACTATCGCCTGTTTCATCTTTGAATTCAACATCTTGAAATTCTTTTTCGCATCGATACGTCTTCTGATTTTCTAGTGTTTGCATTCATTTTCATCATTCATCTTACAAAATACTTTTTCAATTTCTTTATTTGCTAAATATAGTTTAGAACAAAATGTTGTTTGTGTCTCAAATGTGAATTGACCAACCAAATCCTACTAATATTATAAATGTGAAAGTTTGTGAGAATGGATGTGTGGATGTTTGTTACTCTTTCACGCATAAACGGCTGGACCGATTTGGTTGAAATTTGGTATGTAGATAGGTTATACCCTGGATTAACATATAGGATAGTTTTTATCCCAATTTTATGATACGATAGATCCGTGGGATTATTTTCGAGTTGTAGCGGGTGAAGCCGCTGGCAACAGCTAGTTAATAATAATTATGTTGGGTTTGTCTAGATCCTTTTCTTAATTGATAGTTACCAATATTTAAACGAAACAATGACTTGTATAGTAATTTGTAGCACTGTGGAGTGTGTAACTGTGAGCATGTGTATGTGTTACGACAGTGATGTGTGCGTGTGTGTTTATGTGTGACTTTACGGGTTTGCTCTTGGAAGTGTCAAACACTAGCCATGATAATCGAAGTTGAAAACATAGCACTTAGTTATGACAGCGGCGGGGACCCGCTGGATGCGAGACATAAGAGATAAGATTAGTCAATGTGGCGACATCTGGAGGAGGCCTATGTCCAGCAGTGGGCGTCTTTTGGCTGAAATGATGATGATGATAACAGCGACGTATAAGTAGTTTCAAAATTATCTTTGATAGCGACAATGTGCAGGAAAAGATGAACTGGCCAATACGTTCATCACCTAAATAAAAGTGCATCCTTCAATTTGATCAATTTATTTCTGGATGTTTCCTGACTAAAAAAAAATAATTCTGTTTAGTCCGACTTTTAGATTATCGAAAAATATATAGGTACATGTTTTTGTTTTTTCAAATAGTTAAAAAATTACGAAAATAAAACGTGTCAAAGATCAGGAGTGGGGCCTTTTGACGTCACCCTCTAGACTAAATTTTTTTCGAAAAAAAAATTGAATGATAAATTGGGATAAGGGCAGGCGAATGATGATAATGATGATGATGATGGTGGTGATGATGAATTAGTTAGTTATTATTATTGGTCTTTGATGTCACCCTCTAGAATAATTATTTTTCGAAAAAAAAAATTGACTCTAATAATATAAATTGGGATAAGGGCAGGCGAATGATGATAATGATGATGGTGATGGTGATGATGATGAATTAGTTAGTTATTATTATTGGTCTCGTAGTCGCAAGCATGACAGCTGAGCATGATGACTTAGGCTTAGTACTTAGGTCGAGCAAAGATTAATTGACTTTTTCCATTAGGAATAAAGATCCGTCTGTTAGATTATTGAAAAATATTGGATACATATTTTTTGTTTTATCAAATCAATAAAAGTTGACGAAGATAAAGTCAAAGATTTGAGTGGAGGTTTGTGACGTCACTGACCGGTAAAAATGCCATACTCATGTCTGAGAATTTGACGTCACACGAGTTTTCAAAGCATTGTATCGTCTTCATTGCTACGTGAAAATAGAAAAAATACGTGTCCAATATTTTTTGGAAATCTATCTGACGGACAAATTATTTATTTTTTGTAACTACCCTAGTGCTCAGTAGCGACTACAGAGTCTAGGTTTATATCCAGTTTATGAGCAGCCTTATACACGGGACTTATTATAGCTGGCTAAATGTGGATGTACTAACTTTTGCTTAATCCTCGAAGGATTACCAGCCGTGATGTCATGTTATTATTCAAAACGCCAACTCTCAAACAGTTTTCACAAACTTATCCAATCTAGACATTCTATATAATAGTCCCAAAGCAGCACATAAAGGGTATAAAATTACCCTTAACGCAAACGAAAGGCACTTGTTCTCCCCACCACTGCGATAATTTTTTGGTTCTAGACCATACCTACCCCCTAGTTACGGAGATATTGGGGGCCAAACTTCCAAATTTAGCACAGCTGTTTTTGTAAGTTTTACAGGTTATAACTTTACTTAAATAACCTCCATGACCCGTTTACTATTCAAAGCATCCACTAGCACAATGTTTTAAGAGTGCTAGATTGAGTTTTACCGTAAAATGTGATTTTTGACCCCAAAAAAAAGTCGTTTCCCAGCAATTTTTTTTGCGTAAAGGTACTTAGTTTGATATACAGAATGCTTGATTGACGTATGTGTTCAGGGTTAATTTACACCCTGTATGCTAAATTAAGCGGCTGTAAGCAATATACAGCGAAGCGTCGCCGCTGGACTAAGCGCTGACTAATTAAGTCTTTAGCGTTCAAAGTTAACGAGAAAACTTTCCCCATGTACCGGTCTTTAAAGATTTATAGTCTTCTGTCTTTTGTTGCAGAAGTTTTTGGATTTGAGCACATTAATTGAGCCTTTATTTAGCCGTTAAGATGTTGTGTTTGCTATAAGAGAGTTTTATTAAAATACAGGTTGGTAGAAAGGCTTAACAATACTTAGCAAGCTTAGTCAAAATTTACACCATAGCCTTATTACACATGTCGAATTTCGAGGTTAAGCTGCGCTAACCAAAGTCAATTCGTGGATGGGTAAAGATCACTTATAGACCGAATTCCCTACGAGCCCTGGAAAGCAAGTTAAGCCGTTGATCCTGGCTGTCAATTATAAATTTCTGACAGTCGTAGTCGTTACAGATAGTTACCCTTACCAAATAGATCGTTTTACCCTGCAATAACTGGGTTATGGAATGTGGAGGTCCGATAGACAGTCACTCACTGACACCAATAAAAATAAGGTTAGGATTTTTTGTTTTAAACGTTTCCCCACACTAGGAATTTCTCCACTACCGTAATAGGGTGTTTCACCAAAAAAATCTATAAATGTAATAAATGTGTATCAAATATTTTTCGATAATCTGTTAGATTATCGAAAAATATTTGCTACGTATTTTTTGTTTTATCAAATTAATAGAAATTGCCGAAAATAAAACGTGTCAAAGATAATGAGCTTTTGACTTTACTTTGTGTGTAAAAAAGTACTAACCTTGTGACGTCACTCGACTTGACTCGACTTTTCGAAGCACTGTATCGTCTTCATCTTTTGTTTAAGTGAATAAGGAAAAATACGTGCCCATTATTTTTTAAAATCTATCTGACGGACTAATTAGATTTTTTTGGCGAAATTGTAGTGAATCTCTAGAAGTGAAATATTTAAATTGTTTATTTAAGTCGTTATTCTATGTACCTACTTATGTTATTTTTAAATAGTGAGTGGGACTTGTATAATTATAGTCCTGCTATGTGGGATCGATACGTAAAGAGCGGTAACCTTCGGCTACGGCTATAAATCAGTGTGACATGATGCACATTATAAACGGCAATTAGTCTCAAGCGAACTCCTTGCTCTGAGTATTGTAAGAGGGACCTTTATCTCTTGTACTTGACACTATTTGTTTCATTTTATTGTATTTTTTATTAAAAAAAAAAAAAAAATATATAACATCTAATCGTTTTTTATTGTGAATCATACTCAGTCAACATCTCTCTTTCATATTGGTAACGTTTGTTTAAAGTGCCTTTCCTAGACGCGTAGCAATTCTTTTGCAAGGAACTCAATGAAGAATGACATGGCCATAGATGGCAGATTGGCCTTTCTTCTTTATTTATTTATTATACCAAGTTTAAATATATTCGGACCTGGAGACGTCGTTCTGCCCGGACAGCAGCGCCGCCTACCGGGTCTAATTGTAAATCTAAAAATCGAAACCAATAACGAAACCACTTGAAAAAAAAAAATGACAGTAATGAATGACATAACAACATGCTTGTACTTTCAACACTGAAAAAAAATTCAATTCGACATCAAATTCTAAAATGACCCGTCATTTATTGAATTCATTTGTTACAAAAAATGTGATAAATGAAGAACCTATTGACCGATTTTGTGCAAACTTCACATAAACCATCTACTAAATAGTCCGAACAAAGCCTAAACATTTGTTTGGGATAGGTGAGCCCGTTCTTGAGTTATAAAATTACAACGAAAAGTGGCATTGATTTTTAAATATATAGATTATCATGTAGTTAATGATGAACGATGATGGTGAGCTGTTACCCGTGATGTGTTCTAACATGATTCACTGCTTTTCAGGCTTTCAGCAGAAAGCAGAAGAACATTACTACGTCCTATTTATATTCAGGAGTGTTGGAAATGTTCGAATGACTCCTCCCGCGAAGTGTCAGACTTCTACTGACTAAAAAATACCCATGTTTCTTCTTAGCCCTTTGTGTCGAGGCCACGGTATCTCTTTCAAACAACCCGCAGCCCCGACAGACGTCGGCGCGTAGGGGCCCAGAGGATTTTTTTAGTTAGAATATTTTGCATGAAAACGCGTTTATGAAAGAAAAAAATCATAATTGTAAAGCTACAGACAAGAGCCCTTACAGCAGCACGGGGAAAGTTATATCGCCGTGATGACCTCACCCAACTCTAACCATTTTATTTTTGGGGGGTGGGAAATCATCAAATAACCTCTTCCGCTCTTGCGCAGAGCGAAAGGGAGTGTCAGATTTCTACTGACTAAAAACCACCAATGTTTCTTCTTAGCCCTTTATGTCGAAGCCGCGGTATCTAAATCTAGTAAAAAATGGAACGCGAACTTCATGTCAACGTGAAATATTAACACAGTAAGAAAAAATATGAAGCTCGCAGGGGCCTACATGTGATAAATAGCTCGGTTCGACCTTTTTGGAAAGATAAAAAATTCATCAATGTCACGCCCATTTCTTTAAAAAGTATGTGACGTGAGTTACTAGAAACAATATGTTACTCTATGGAAACTCTCAGGAGTTTCCTGATAAAATAAAATATCATATGGACCTACATGGGCACTTGTAAAACGTCAACAAAAAGGTGCACGGTTTGGGTTTACCGGCAAGAAACTCTGTGATATATCTGTAAATAAAATAACTACAACAACAGCAGCTGCTACATTTTAGAATTACAAAAAATCCAAACTAGTCTAGTAGTAGCTTTAAGAAATAAAAATAGGTCTTCAGCCTATTTTACCCGACTGCAAGGAAAGGGTAATGTTTTTTCAAAAAAGTTCTCTCATCACTCATGTTTAGTCTATAAAGTTTTAGGGACAACTGAAAACAATAACTTTGGAAGATGATTCACTTGAAGGGTTAGGTATGACTTACATAAATATGTAGTTAAATCATCTGTATAATCCTTACAATGATAAAAGTTTCAAGGTACGACAGTACAAAACCTATGAAAATGCAACGAATTTGAATCAACCTATGAAAAGGTAAAAAATACATGACATACTAATGAGACGACATTAATGATTTAAAAACGAAAAAAATAATATCTATAAGAAACTAAAGTTGTAGCTAAAAGGCTTCATTCACGGCCTTGGGCGATGTATCTTGCGTTAAGGTCTAACTTGCACAACGGTACCGTCACTCCACAAGCAACTCCCCTGTGTCTGGTGGCATCTTCTTTCATTTATTTTTACCAAAGTCATCGTCGTTGGACGATTGCCAAGCGGCATACAATATCAAGTGATCGTGTATGTCGTGGCCAAGATGTAACGCGAACCTGTGGTAATCTGTGTCCGTGGTATCTGTGGGAAATCCTATTGGGTAGCTGTATTTTTGATTCAAAAATCGTTCAAAACGTGTTCATAAAATGGCCTTCTGAAAATGGGAGAAAAATGTTTGGTACAAACCGTAAATATTGCTATAAACCAATAACAGACACATAACCTAAATCAGGAGACATCAGACACATCGCAATGGCGTGTTGTTAAGCTGACGGTGAACCATTGAAGAAAGTCCTTCACTGGTCCCAGCCATTCATTGAAGGATCTCACATGATTCATGTTTTCTTAAGGTTTGACAGGTCCCTGGCACAAGATACGAAATAAAAAATACGTGTCGAAACAAGAAATAGTTGTTGGAGTTAGCTTATGTTATGAAAAGGAAGAGTGGGTGATGTCGGTTGGGAAAATAAATTAAAATTAAACTGGCTAGGTACTGAAGAGAATATTGTACTAGTTACAATGAAAATCAAACGTTCTTTAAAGGCTGGGGTAAGTTCAGACGGGGATCACAAAAGAAGAATTGGTGCATGAAAGTTACCGCTGAGAGATCGCGAACGTCATGCAACCGCAGTACTTAGGCCGCTCAAGGAAAAAAAAAGGGGAGTTGACAAAGTTTGCAGGAGTTGGCATAGTTTTTAGTGGGTGTGACTGGTGTGAGCCCCACATAACCACAACACAGGTAGGAAAATTTATTGTAACGAAAATAGGTGCTAACAAGCAATTTAATACATCTTTATTTTGATACAAGTAAAACTTAAATTAAAAATAAAAAAAGTTCCAGACTCAAAACATAGGTAAAAACAAACGTACCTAACTCGTCATTTTGTGGTGGCGGTCATCTTGAATTTGTATTTTTTATAATATAAAGTATTATACTAATAAAGCCCTTTCATTTGATACCTATAATGATGGAAATGCGAAAAAAATATGTAATCCGCCATTTTGTAGCAGCGGCCATCTTGAACCGATTTTCTTCAAACATAGCTATGAACATTCTCCACTAACTCACCTTTCAAACAAAAAAAACCTCATCAAAATCGGTTCATGCGCTCGGGAGCTAAGATGCCACAGACATACACACACAGACACGTCAAACTTATAACACCCCGTCGTTTTTGCGTCGGGGGTTAAAATTGGATTATTTTATAATTGATATTTATTAAAGAGATTTATAAAATAATTATAATAAAACTCATATGAAACTGCAGTCTGTAGAATGCTGTTTTAGATGGTAACTAAAGAGGAATACTGTTATAATAAGCACCTTTTTTGTTATGTTACTAAAAAATAAGCACTTTCTGAATTTGAAAACACGCCAAACATGTTATCAGTAACACATATCACGCTGTCTACACAAGACACTCGTGTCTTCTCATGTTGAAAAATAATGCCGTCGTGTTCATACTGTTCAACGTCTTGACGAATTTCAGCGTATCTTCAACACAACACGACGTTTATATCATCACCCTCATGAACAGTGATCACAAATAAACGTTAACGTATACCTTCATAAAATATTCGCTCGAATAAGAACTTGCTTTTCATAAAAAAATGCTCTTATCTGTCCAACCAGCTGTCAAGATCAGGAGAATAAAATTTATCTCTTTGTAAATGGTGCGGTTGGAGATTGTAGAAAATAAACATACAAGGTGCGTGTCGGTTCCGTACAAAAATGAAGAAAATCGGACCAATAATATAAAAAAATTACGATATCTATTCTTGTATGGGGAATAATTTGTGTTGGGTACTTTTTTTTAACTTAGTTGAATTTACATTTGACAGCCTTGTTGGTCAAGTGGTCAACAGCGCAACTTCTGAGCTTGTGGTCTTGTGTTCGATTTCCGGCGCGGCTGTAATTGGGTTTTCCATCAGAAATTTCTCTGAGTCTGGATTTGTGGCCGGTTAATGGCAATACGCTAGCCCGTTTAACTTCAATGTAATACGTACGTAACTAGCACAATGTCGGTGTTTTAATGGGTACCTAACTCTTTGGGAATTACAGGCGTGATCATCTTATTTGCATGTGTTGTTAAAGCGGCCATAGCCAATCACAACTTTGTAAAAAAAACAACTATCAAAATGATGCCCAGTATAAGAAACAGCTAGCGTTGTAAATAAACTGCCAATGAGACCCTTTCCTTTGGCAGTTTCTGGGTACGGAACCTTAAAATGAAATCTGTGTCTGTAATTTTATTCAACTTATTCAGATCTTGCTTAGTTTGACAAGGTAACTGGATAGCAGTTATCAAATAAATAGAATAGGGTATTTAACAAAAAAAATCTAGATAGATTTCCAAAAAATATTGGACACGTATTTTTTATTTTTTCACGTAAACAAACAATGAAGACGATGCAATGCTTAGAAAACTCGTGTGACGTCATACTCTAAGACATGAATATGGCATTTTTTACTGGTCAGTACGTCACAAACCCCTACTCAAATCTTTGACGCGTTTTATCTTCGTCAATTTTTATTGATTTGATAAAACAAAAAATACGTTTCCAATATTTCTCGATAATGTAACAGACGATCTAATTAGAATCACATTTTGTTTAGACAGTTAACCCCCCTATTCAGTGTAATAAGTGCACTGTTTAGTGTTTTGGCAATTTACTATTTTGTGTACAAAGGATGAGGATGATAACAAAATATGGCGAAAACGATATAAAATAATGATTTTAAACATAAAAACTTTAGTTCAGACCTTGATCCTTATGAGTGGTAGTAATACACACTAATTAAAAACTATGTTAAAAGTGAACGCTTCCACGGTTTATAACTCAAAAAAAAGGTAATAAAAATTATACTGTCATATTAGAGTCTTCCTCCGTCATTTAAAACCAGATCATCAGACATTCCGCGATCATAGCGCTTGCAACACCATCGAAATATCAAGAGCTCATAATTATGGTTATTATGAAAGATATGCAACAGGCAGTACAAGTTTTTAACGATGAAAGTTTAGCTTTTGCGATGAGCAAAAATGGTGTGTGGTCTTCAAGCGATATGGGTTGAAAGTTGAATATAATCCCGAATTGCAACATAAAGATCAAAGTTAGGGTTCATAACTGACAGTGAGTGATGGGCTAACTCGCCGTCCGTCCGTCTCACGACGAAAACAGGACGCGCGCCTCAAAGAGATGTCAGCAACATGGGAGGGGCCCGAAAGGGCCGACGCCTGTCGGGGCCGCGGGTAGTCCAACGGTTAATCCCCTTTTGTGAATGGGAAATTATCAAACTGCTCTTGGCGGAGCGAAAGGGCGTGTCAGACTTCTACTGTCTAAAACCCTCCCATGTTTCATGTTAGACCTTGGTTGTCCGGAGCCGCGGTATCTTTTTTAAACAGTCCCACAGCCCCGGTAGATTTTTTTTATTTCTGCTACACTATGGATCATTTGGTTGTAATAGATGGTTGTGATCTTAAAAAAGCAAACCGGCTAGCATTTGTTTCATAGTACATAGATCGACTATCCTTCAGTTTCATGGCCTAGCTTGAAGTTTTAAATTGAATTTTAAGCATTTATAATTCATTTTTAAGGTATTTTTCTATTGAGATATTGTTATAGAATCGTGTTTTTGAAACAGATTCAACTTGTTTGCCATTTATTAATCGCAAAGAGAATGGTGCAGAAATATTAAAACAATGATAGTCATTAAATTTTCGTAATTTGAGGTTAATCTTTTTTATAATTCTAGCTGATGCTCGCGGCCTCGCCTGCGTGGATATACCAATAATATACACTAGCGGACGTCACGGGGTTTCACCCGTGTAGTTTTCGTTCCCGTGGGAATACGAATAAAAAGTAGCCTATGTTACTAAGGGTGAATGTAGCTGTAGACGACGCGAGTACCTAGATTTAAATGTGTAACAATGTGATTTTGAAATTTTACCAATAAACAGTGGAGCGCGGTGAAGGAGGCGCACACGATTAGAGGGGCGCGGGGGCATACGGGGTTCGCATCGCTCGCGCCAACTGGAGACGCGGCCGCGCGCGCGGCAGCCATACCAGTCGGTTAGAAACCTGTCAAATGAGAGCACGTACGCGCTTCCTTCACCCCGCTTGCACGAAATAAAGCTTAATCATTCGTTTTACTGGTCCACCCTTTACAGTAGCTTTCTAATGGTGGAAGAAATCGGCGCAGTATTTTTTGAGTTTATTCATTACAAACGTACACACAAAAATACTAATCTTTCTTGTTTATATAGTGTATACAGTATGTTAACTAACAGAGGGCGTTCCCGTTAACCCGCAATAGTATAGCATCCATACATGCTAAAAAAAAAATTACCAACCTGGAAACCCCTTGGTTACGGAGATATTGGGGGTCAAAGTTCCAAATTTTGACCCCAAAACAGCTGTTTTTGTAAATTCTAGTTTTTCAGGCTATAGTGTTACTTAAATTACCTCCATGACCCATTAATTATTCAAAGCATCCACTAGCACAATGTTTTAAGAGTGGTACTTTGAGTTTTACCGTAAAATGTGATTTTTGACACCAAAAAAACAGTTGTTTCCCAGCAAAAAATTTTGAGTAGGGGTACTTAGTTTGATGTACAGAATGCTTGGTTGACGGGAACGCCCTCTGTTAGTTAACATACTGTATATCCCGAGAACCACTTTATACATTGGTGAAAACAATATGAAAACCAATGGAGTGGTTTTTGAGTTTATCGCGAATATGTAGTGATTTAAGCAAAAAATCAAGGAAGTATTACTATAAACCTCTTTGTCGTATTTAACAAAGAGATACTGAAAATTATTTAAAAAATAACAAATACATATCAGATCAACATTAAACCTGGATCCAGATCTACAATCCAAAATTCCGGACGAAATAGCACTAGATAATTTGCAGAGCCAGCTCAATTTGAAAGAACGCTGAGTTAGATGCATGCAACGTCGAGATTCGCGCGATACAACCACAAATTGTGTAATGCGAAGTCACACGAGCGCATCTAAATAGACCCCTAAGGGAAATTAGGCTGTATGCTTTCGTGTGTAGCTTTTCTGTGATTAGTACACGGGGAGTTCAGTTGCATTTCACTTCCCTTTATTCTCAGTAGAATATCTCAGTAGCTTGTCTTTTGATTTCTAAAATAGAGATGTTTACTGACTTAAAAAAGTGTGATTCTAATTAGTTCGTCTGTTAGATTATCGAAAAACGTTGGATACGTATTTTTCGTTTTATCAAATCAATATAAAATACGAAGATAAAACGCGTCAAAGATTTGAATAGGGGGTTGATGACATCACTGACCGCTAAAAAATGTCATACTAATGTCTTAGTGTATGACGTCACACGAGTTTTCAGCACTGTATCGTCTTCCTAGTTTGTTTACGTGAAAAAAATACGTGTCCAATATTTTTTGGTAATTCATATTAAATTGTTCTCATCATCTGCTTAGTCTTTTCACAACTATGTTGGGGTCGGCTTCCAGTCTAACCGGATGCAGCTGAATACCAGTAATTTACATGGCTCGTCTAACAGAATATTAAATTACCATATTCATCTGCCTAGCCTTTTTCCCAACTATATTGGGGTCGGCTTCCAGTCTAACCGGATGCAGCTGAATACCAGTATTTTATATGGAGCGACTGCCTATCTGACCTCCACAACCCAGTTAATACTAGGTAATACGATACCCTTTGGTAAGACTGGATGTCAGACTTTCAGATCACTGACTATCCGTAACGACTGCCAAAGATCTATATATGGCACCCGGGACCAACAGCTTAACGTGCTATCCGAGGCACGGAGGAAACTCGGTATGTAATGGGGGGTCACCCATCCACAGATCGACCTAGGCAAGCGCAGCTTAACCTAAATACCGAGTTCTTATTAAGCCACGAGCTCCTCAAAAAATTACCATACTATAAATCCATATAACATTATTAAATATATATCTAAATTGTAATTTCCAATTTATATTGTATTTAACCTTCTGGGATTCTGAATAAAGATTTTATTATTAAACCGCCAACATGTCGGCTTTGATGTGTACCGCTATGGCAACACACACTTAATGTGTCTTGAGCTTAACCGGTTAATATTCAACAAACAAAGCAGACCCTTTCTCCTTGTGTTCTTCATTTAGGATAAAATGCCAGTAATGCTTTTCAATTAGTATAAGGAAAATCGGAGAAAACATATCGTACGCAAACTGGTATAAATTGCTTCTATAAGCGCCTTAATTTGTCACGGGCTTAGGCATCGTTTAGGCCAGAAAACTTTTTTGTTTGAAAAATAATAGGGAGAGGTTTTTGATTTTAGCTACCTAACAGGGGTCATTGTTTCAATTTCTGATAATACAGCTACATATTTGTATAGCTTACGTATACGACCTTAGGCGATGTGCCTTGCAACGCACTTTAGCGTATCTCTCAAAAATGAAAACTTTTATGAAGGCACACAGATCAACGTCAATCAATAGGGTAGTTAACAAAAAAAGTCTAATTATTCCGTCAGATACATTTCCAAAAAATATTGGACACGTATTTTGTCACAAACCCACTCAAACTTTTGTCTCGTGTTATAATAATAATAATAATAATATTTCTTTATTTCAGATATCAGAATCCATACTTAATAAAATTCACAGCACACAAACAAAATTAACAATATCAAAATTTAAAAATTAAAATTATAATCAGTCTTAAATTTAAAATCGGACTCAAAAACAAAAATTAAAATCAAAAATTAAAATCGGACTCAAAATAACAAAATTAAAATCACAATCAATATTCAAAAATCGTCAAAAAAAAAAAAAAAAACAACGAACGTCATCGTCGTTCGTCAATTATTATTGATTTGATAAAACAAAAATACGTATTCAATTTTTTTCGAAAATGTAACAGACGGACTAATTAGAATTAAATTTTTTTTTTAAAACATCCCTATTGTCTACTAAATACCTTTTTTTTCTATCAAAAATCAAAAATCAAAATCAAAACTCATTTATTCAAACTAGGCTGATAATCAGCACTTTTCGAACGTCAAAATTTACTTTACTTTACTTATTTACAAGAGACAGTCCCCCAAAACGCCCCCCCTTCGACACTTCCTAGTGTTTTTGCTGGAAAGAAGAAGTGGCGGAACAAACTCCCCAGCACACATCTGTCTGTTAGGTTGGTTAGAAGAACCAGACTCGATACAATAGTAAGGCAAGTATAAAAAAGTATATAATAATAATAAAAAAAAGACATAACATATCAGTAAACTAATCTTGGAGAAAGAACATAAATAAATAACAAACATTGTCTTGTGTTCAACTCAGCGACCAACTGTTCTTATCATTTAAGTAGTCGTTAATGGAATAGTACGCTTTTAAACAAAGATTAGATTTTACTTTGGCTTTAAACGCATTAAATGGCAAGTCTAGAAAAGAAGATGGCAGTTTGTTATAATAGTAGATTATTAACCAAGGGCTGTATGACATCAATTGCATACGAGGTTTTTGGCGCCTGAGCGAAGCGAAGGCGCTAATTAACCCGAGTATGCAATTGATGCTTACGCCCGAGATAAATACTCTGCTTTACATATCGATTGTGAGGTAAGTAAACAACAAGACAGCAGGTTTCAATGAACATTTATTAAGAAGAAAAAAATGTGTATTTAATTAAAATTAATAGTAAAATTATTACAATTTGTAAGAGATATGGTCACGTTCTTTTTAGGTATATTTATAGTTTGAATATGAGTTTGTGATGATAAGACTTGAGTTTGAGTGACTTGAGGTTCTTGCATCGTAAATGGCGGCAGTTGACTGGTACTATTTTCTTCATTAAAAAATGGCTCAGATGATGTGCTTTGACGTGGTGATTTTAAGTTTATATTTTCTGTTATTTTAGAAGTAATTTTGATTTTTAAATCGATTCCATCTAACATACGATGTGGAAACAAATAGTTCCATATTTAAAATAAAATCTTTATAAAATAAATTGTCTAGATTCCGATTCCAGTAATTAATCGATACCGAGAAAAAAAAAAATAACTTTTTAAAAATATTCTTCGTGCAGTATGAGTATGACAGTTCTTTTTTCAAATTCCAAAACCTATGCTGTAATGATAGTCATACACCCCGGCATTCAGGGGTGTAAGGGTGTACTTACAGAGCAAGAGATATGTAAAATGTTATACCAAGCCCGACGAATGAATTATGAACTTTGTGAAGCCGGTGAAAAGGAGCGCGTAGTTTATGCTTATTTCTAGTGTTAAAGTTGTGAATATCACTGTTTTTAGTGTACAGGTGGATATTTTGTTTAATATATAAAATGTTGGCAAAGATGAACTGAGAAGCAACAGTGAGGATACCAATCTCCTTAAAAAAATCTCTAAGAGAAACTCGGGCACCCAGCTGATAAATTGCACGAACCGCTCGCTTCTGCAGAACAAATATATTTTGAATATCAGCAGCTTTGCCCCACAGCAGAATACCGTATGACATAACGCTGTGAAAATAACTGAAGTAGACTAACCGTGCTGTATCAACGTCAGTGAATTGTCTTACTTTTCTGACGGCGTATGCGGCTGAACTTAGCCTTCCCGCTAGGCTTGATATATGTAAACCCCATTGTAATTTTGGATCTACTGTAATGCCCAGAAATACAGCAGAGTCGGCAGTTTCCAGCTCCTGATTGGCGAGGATAATATTGGGACCTAGATTTCTAACATTGGGTAAAGCGAACTTAACTATTTAACCGTAGGCCCTGTTCCCTCTTAGCCATTTATTGATCTGTAATCGTAAGAATAAATTGCGTATAACCTTTGAGAACTTTTAATAAATTTATCTATGTGAGACAAAATATTTGTGATACGGACACTGACCCAAGAAATAAGTGACTATGAAAAATAGCGGAAAATAACTGTTTTATTGGATTTCTGAAAAGCAATATCCTCCTAGCCCAGACCAAGCCTTTCGTTTTCAAAATCAACACATTCTATTCCTGGCTGGCAAGACTATTGCTTTTTCACAAAATATATAAACTTACTACCTGTGCTGCAGCTACGGGAGGGGGGGGGGGTTTCTATATAATATATACATTTCTCGTATCCCCATACGAGAAATGTATATGTACACTCTTTTGCAAAAAAAACGGGCACCACAGTAAGGAAATTTACGTTCTAAGGTCGATCAGCAGGGCTATTGCGTATCTTTTAAATGACAGTGGCTATCGTATTGTCTATGGATTAACTGTCAAATTGGTTATGGTTTAGTGCAAAATGGAACCATTTGACAGTAATTGATAGGCACTATAGGTTAGCCACTGACATTTAAAAGATACGAAATAGCTGCTGAGTTAATTAAATGAAATTGATTTCTTTGACGTAGTCTTTATACTTATAATCGTGTAAATTAATGCGCGTGAAGTGAATTCGGGCAATTAAAAGAAAAAAAACGATGGATTCTTTAAAACCGATGTACACGCCCAAACAATGAGAAGTGGTCGGCAATAAAGACAAGATTTTTTTTTACTTTTTTTAATTAAATAGAGTTACAAATGTAAAAACCTAATAACGAGTGTGACCTCCTCTTGCCAAAATCACAGCTTGAATCCTTCTAGGCTTGCTTTTCACGATGTTTTTAATAAACTTTTGAGGAATACGTTCCCACTCTTCTGCAATGACTCTTTTTAGGTCCCAGATGTTTTGTGGAGCAGGTTGCACTGATCTTACCCGTCTCTTTAGAACATCCCAGACATGCTCAATTGGATTGAGGTCAGGACTTCGAGCTGGCCAATCTAAACGACGGATCCCAACTTCTTGCATGTATACGCGTTTTTCGACCTGTTTTCAGCGGGAATTGACTGGAGTAGTGTTCCGCCTACTCCCTGAACATTTTATAATTACCGCACCCGCGAAAAAATTTTCTCCCTCCTACACATAGACAAATTTTCAATTTTTTTATTACAAATTATTTAATATCTAAGCTAAATTACAAACAACTTCAGTTTTTTTTTAATTACATAGTTTCAGGCATACTCACCCTGCGCTTTTGGCCGCGTTCCGTGGTCCTGGGCACAGATTGGGGGTTGTTTCCCAAATTTTTACCCCAAAAAACTGGTTTTTCGGAGAAAACTCAAAATTTTTCTTCATACGACGGCAAGTTTTATTCTAAAAACGGCTAGCCCGCGCGGAGCCGCGTCTTTTGACATATCGTACGTGCGCTTAGCTGAAAAATTTTAACGGAGAGAGGTCTGCAAAATATTTTTATTTTGGTTTGCAGCTCTTTAGGCTTAGTTTGGTTCATATAAGTGTTATATTTGTGTTTGTGTTGTTAGAGGCGAGTGTATTGTGGTTCATTTTGATAATTTTAACATTTGACTATAATTTATCAATTATACATTATTTATTTCATCCCCCCCTTTACAGGGTCACAGTACCCAGTGTCCGTAAAGTTTCCTCTCCTCCCAAGCAGATATCTGACTGACCTCCCATTTACAGGGGTCCGTTCGATTTGCATCTGCCACTCGATATTTAAATATGTTCCGCACCCCATCCAGTACCGTGAGGGCCCAAAGCTCCAGTGGCTCGCCGCGATCCGCGGAGGAAGCGGGACTTTCCCCTGCTAGCGCGAGGAGAAGAATCTCCTTCGGGGAGAATACTCCTTCCGTTGCCCGGGGGGGCTTGCCACTCCGGGGACGCGCCGAGCCCCTGTGGACGCCTTAACACAGCTCAAGAAGCCTGTGGCTGGGTGTCGCAGTCGGATTGAGGAGGCGAGAGCTTGCCTAAACAAGGCAAAGCTCAATTTGGGCAACTCCCGCAATCTCAAGACCGACATTAAGGCAGCGGTGCTCGAGGCAATAAACAGGCTTTTTGAGTCTCTTCGGCCTCCTTCCAAAGAAATAGTCGCTAAATAAACCAAATCTACAAGTATAAAATGGCTCTGACCACGTCAGAGGAACACTGGTGGGGCAGGAGTGTGGTATAAAAAAAATGCATGTACGCTTCCACGTCGCCAGAACGGTGCGGGCGAGCATTGTCGTCAATAAAAATGGAATCTTCCCCAAGTGCAGTCAATGTGGGTTGTGCATATGGAATTAAGACTTCCATTATGTACCGGTGTGCATATAATTTTCCATTTTCTCTGAAAACTAACTCCGTACGCTCCGTCGAATTAATTGCTGCCCAAAACATAACGGAGCCTCCGCCATAAGGAGTGATGTCTTCGAAACACACTTTCGCATAACGTTCCCGTGGTCTTCGCAGCACTCGCCGGCGTCGGTCCTCTCCACACAAAGAGATTCTAGCTTCATCAGAAAACAGAGTCCATGAATCACAGTTCCGAGCAAACTGAATCCGAGCAACACGGTGCTTACGGAGTAATTTAGGGCCCCGAGCTGGGCGGTAACTCCTGATATTGGCAGCCAAAAGCTTCCTCCTGACTGTCCACAAGCTAACTTCTACTCCTCTTACTTCTTCAAGGCTCTTCTTCAGGTCCACACTTGACGCCTTACGATTCCGCAACGCCTGACTCACCAAAAAGCGGTCATCTCTTGGTTCTGTGCATCGTTTTCTTCCCGAACCGGGTCTTCTTTTGACCGAACCGGTTTCTTGATACCGTTGCACAGTCCTCTGGACAGTTGAACGACTCACATTTAGCCGCTGAGACACGTAAGTTTGCGAACAACCTTCTTCAAGTAGGGCTATAATTTTACCGGCCCTTATCGCTTTATCACTCATATCAAAAAGTGGTATTTAATGTAAAAAGAAAGATTAAATTGTTTAATTTGCAGAAAACATCCAAAAAGTTTTAAAATATCGTAATCAGTTAAAAATCGACAATAATCATTATTTTTCTTTTATTAATTTCAAATTTGGAACGTAAAGAATCATGCCAGAATGCTTCAAATAACATGCCAATACATCATCAAATTAATAAAACCTATTTCTTGTTCTTCTTCATTGAAGTAGAGAAAAAAATCTAAAGTGCCCGTTTTTTTTGCAAGAGTTTATTATATAGATAATTCTCTCAATTACTTTTGCTGGAAATGGTCTGTTGAATAGAAATATCTAAACCGCACAATAATGGATAATCATTAATCATAGAAGATCTCTCGTACGAGTCGTACGTGACACGGGTAAGTTTATGAATACAGTTATAGTTTTGTCAAAATCAGCCTTATTTCCTCCGATCCTTTGTAATAGTTTTCGCCATTCCTCATAGTTTCGTATTTGGCCTTTCAAGCTCACATGATAAGTTTACTCTGTATAGTATAATATATTATTATTCTACTTATCTTACATACCTATTTGGGTGGATTGTAATCATGTAGCGTTCATATCATAACATCACGCTTGCAATACCAGAAGAGTTAGTCAAAGCTATACGTAGGTAACGAGCCTATTGTTATCAACCTGGTCCTAATCAAGACTCCGTGGCTGTTACTGGGATTTTTTTGATGACCTTGGACAACCCCATTAACACTATGAGCGGCCTGGATATCGAACTTAATACTTCATGCACTGCAGTCGCGTTTGCGGCAACTAGACCACCGAGGCAGACCTATAGCCGCACAGCGATCATCTAACAAAATAAACCTATTCAGAAGTCCTGTAAATTAAATATTAATTCCTGTAAGTATTTAAATAAATTGAAGATTAATACAGCTATATTTTTGTCCAATAAGAAGATAACAATTGAGCACAAGTAGATTATTTTAAAGTAGAACAATTATTATTAGAAAATAATACGTAATAATGAGATGCGTAAGTCCAATTCTTCTTATCAATAAAATAAATTGTAATATTACTAAATTAATTTAGCCCAGTAGGTGGCCATGTCAATTTTATTATCAGTGGCTTGAATGATATTCAATATGCTGACGATAGCACGATAGACGCTGTAGAAAACGTTCTAAACAAATAAATAAAATTGAAGTGCTGCAATTTCAAAATGCGTTTGAAAGTATATACAAACTAACTTAAAACAACGTTTGATTCGGGTAATCTCCAAAACGGTTGGACCGATTTTGACGAGACTTTTACTGGCAGACAGCTGATGTTGGTTGAGGCTACTTTTTAGGTTTCCGTAGCCGAATAGCAATAAACGGAACCCTTACAGATTCGTCATGTCTGTCTGTCCGTCTGTCTCTCTGTCGGTCGTGAACTATTATAACTAGTTTAATAATCTTTTCATTAACAACAACAATCACAGATCTTACACAATCTTTGAACTAAATGCTGGTACTTCCGTAACAAAATCATACTAGTCGAAGATTTCATAGTTATTTAAATAGTTATAAAGTAAGTATTAAGGCCTGCTGGCCTTGACTGGCCTGTTGGTCTAGTGGTTAGTGACCCTGACTGCTAGGCCGGAGGCCGTGGGTTCGATTCCCACCCAGGACAAATGTTTGTGTGATGAGCACGATCATTTGTTCTGTGTCTGGGTGTAATTTATCTATAATATGTATGTATTTAGAAATATATAAGTATGTTTATCAGTTGTCTAGTACCCATAACACAAGCTCTGCTTAGCTTGGGACTAGATGGCGTTGTGTGATAGTTGTGAAATATTATTATTATTATTATCTCCTTTATTCACTTTCATCCATATAATTTACATTTTTAAATATTTCATACAAAACTTATAAAAAAAACATTTAAAAATATAAAAAATAGTCGTCCACCGGTGACGGGAGCAGGGTCCAAGCTACCGGTGGTTAGGGCCCCAGAGACAGGAACCTCCTCACAATGCGAGCCGTATCGAGGAGTACTGCCTTCTGAATCAGGTTCTTGATCCAACCGCCAAGCGAGAGTTTGGACAGGTGGTCGTCCAGACTCTTGGCTATAAGGCCATTGGCAGTTACGACTATCGGCACAATGATAGCCGAGTTCACATGCCACATATCGACAACCTCGTGTGCTAAATCCAGATATTTTATTTGTTTATCTTTTTCAGCTTTCACGAGGTTCTCGTCATGCGGAATGGTAACATCGATTATCATTGCGCGGCGCGCTGATCGGTCTATCACCACTATATCAGGCTTATTGGCAATAATAGTCCTGTCAGTGATGATAGACTGATCCCAGTACAACGTTACATGGTCTTTTTCGAGAACTGGGTCGGGCACATACTTGTAGTACGGTACTTCCGATTCCACAAGTTTATATTTCAAGGCAAGTTGCTGGTGAATAATCCTGGCTACTTGATTGTGCCTGTGCAAGTACTCGCCGTTAGCTAGACGAGAACAACCAGAGATAATATGTCTGATGGACTCACCCGGACGATGGCATGCCCGACACACGTCAACCGTCCCATCCTTCATAATATATTTCCGGTAGTTGTTCGTCAACATAACTTCGTCCATAATCGCACAGACAAAACCTTCAGTTTCCCCAAAGAGGTTGCCGAAACGTAGCCAGGACACGGATGCTAGAAAATCTACATCGGGCCCATGAAGAGCCCGGTAGAAGCGCCCGTGAAGCTCCTTGCTTTGCCATACTTCCTTGCGGTCATCAGCAGTAAGCACCACAGGTTTGCGCCAGTTCTCGTTAGCCATGGATAGCGGGGTGAGTCCCTTGTCCACTGCGACTACATCTCGGTGCATACCCACATCAGTTTTCAAAAAATATTCTCTGAGACTGCACACCTTGCGGTTGTGGAAGGTCTTCGCGTTTAAAAAGCCTCGACCCCCGCACTTCCGCGGGATGTACAGTCTCATCACCGATGATCGTGGGTGATGCATCCTATTTGCGGTCAGCAACGAACGAACTCTCCTATCCAAGGCGTCAAGTTCGGTCTGAGTCCATTTGAGTATGCCGAAAGAGTACATTAAAACCGGCATGACCCAACCGTTGAAGGCGCGCACCTTGTTCCCACCTGAAAGAAGGCTACGTAAAACCTTTCTCAGGCGTCCGAAGAAGCGCTCCTTCAGCGATTGCTTCATATCAGCTACGTTAATGCCTAAAGCTTCCGACATACCCAAATATTTATAGCTTTCGGTTGAGGAAAGGGATCTGAGGTGTATGGAATCCGAAAGTTGAATTCCCTCGGATTCCATAATCTGATTTCATAATTATTATTATTATTATTATAAGGATTCTGTTGGCGAACTCATTTGTTGATGGTGTAACTAAACCGTGATTGACTGCTTTAGGTAAGCATAAGTATATACTGATACTGTTAACCTGTATCATCCCACTGCAGGGCAAAGGCCTCTCCCCATGACTTCCAGCTATTTTGATCTAAGGCCAATGTGGACCACTGGTTGTTGGTCTTGTCCAGATCATCTCGCCATCTTCTACGAGGTCTACCGCAACGCCTTCTGACTGTGTCAGGGCTCCAGAAAGTGGCTATTTTAGCTCACAGCTCATTGGGCATGCGGCAGACGTGCCCTGTCGAGTCCCACTTAAACTTAGCGGCTTATTGAGCAAGGTCAGCAATAGGGTATTTTACCAAAAAAAAAAAAATTAGACCATCAGATAGATTTTCAAAAAATAATGGACACGTGTTTTTTCTTTTTTCACGTAAACAAAAGATGAAGACGATACAGTGCTTCGAAAAGTCGTGTCAAGCCGTGTGACGTCACAAGGATAGTACTTTTATACCCACAAAGTGACGTCACAAACTCCCACCCCTGTCCCATCTTTGACACGTTTTATTTTCGTAATATTTTATTAATTTGATAAAACAAAAAACACGTATCCAATATTTTTCAATAATCTAAAAGACGGACTAATTAGTTTTTTTTTGTCCGATCCCCTATTTGTGTTTTGGAGCGCAGTGTTGCAAAATAATATAAATATGGATGGACTGTGTAGTTAAGGATGATATTGCAAGAAAGGAGGTGTCTCATGAGATGACGATTAATAGAGAAGTATGGAATAAAAGAGATGCTGCGCCGACCCCAAATGAATTGGAATAAGTGCAAGAGAATAAATGGCGGACGTACTTACAATACACTCTTGTTTTAGCAAAATGTTACCCAACCGGGAATCGAAATACCATGTACATTATCTGTAACGCTTGTGTTTTATTAATTGCAAATTGTTGGTTTTTTTGCAATCAACTAGGCGTGTCCCGCGAATTTCGACAGCGTGATATTATTTAAAAAAAAACTTTTTTATTTGAATCGGAAGTATAGGGTAGTTAACTATAAAAAATCGAATTAGTCCGTCAGATAGATTTTCAAAAAATATTGGACACGTGTTTTTTTTTCTTTTCTCACGTAAGCAAACAATGAAGACGATACAGTGCTTTGAAAAATCGTGTGACGTCATATTCTAAGACATTAGTATGTAATTTTTACCGGTTAGTGACGTCACAAACCCCACTCAAATCGTTGACGCGTTTTATATTTGCCAATTTTTATTGATTTGATAAAATAAAATCCAATATTTTTCGATAATATAACAGACAAAAAAAGATGATTCTAAGTAGTCCACTTAGAATCATCTTTTTTTAAGTCAGTGAACATCCCGATTGCAAATTGTTGTTTTTTTTTGCAATCAACTAGGCGTGAAATATTAGGTTTTAAATTTTTTAATAATATTTTAAAGGGTCTCATTCTTTTTCGAAACAAAGCGTAGTCTGTCAGTAAAAGTTAGTCTAGCCGTTTCGAAAAACATACAACAGACATACAGACCGACAAACATACGGAAAAAAATAGAAAATAATGTTTTTTTGTTAAGTACTATATATAAATTTCATAAATATTCAGTTAAAACTTGTTATTTTGAAATACAAATACGCTTCAATTTTAGTTATTTACGGCATAAATATTTTCGGCATGAAGCAGTTCACGCAAGGCTCTATTATTTTCTGACCATTTTCTGCTCTCTAATTTGCTAAAAAAATGTTTATAATAACTTATTTCCCTTTGCGACCGACATATTTATTTATCTATATTCAACTCGTGTTTGTCAAACAGTATTATATCCATATCAATCGCTTATCAGTCGGCGGAGTTGACTGACATACGCCCTTTCTTTATTACCACTGAAACTCGTGCAAATAAAGTCGTATTGTTAATTAATGTTCCATTAAAATAAATAATTATGTATCCTAATCCCTTTGAGAGAAGGCATTCTATTGTTTGGCAAATGTTCGAAAGGATTTTCTTGAAAGATGTGCGATGCAGGAAGAAAAAGAAGATTGGTTGATGGATATTTTTGCTCCTATTTGTATATAGCAGGTATGTATTGATTTTGGTTACTTTTTGTTAGTTTAAGATAACCTCATTTTGTAGTAAGAATTTCATCATCATCATCATCAGCCCATAATGTTTCCACTGCTGGGACACAGGCCATTTTTCTATGAGATATTGTGATTTTTGATTCAAGGATCATCATCATCATCATCATTTCAGCCGAAAGACGTCCACTGCTGGACATAGGCCTCCCCTAAGTGTCGCCACATTGACCGGTCCCGTGCGTCTCGCATCCAGCGGATCCCCGCAACCTTCACCAGGTCATCGGTCCACCTAGTGGGAGGCCTTCCAACGCAACGTCTTCCAGTTCGCGGTCGCCACTCCAGAACCTTTCGACCCCATCGGCCATCCGTTCTGCGAGCAATGTGCCCTGCCCACTGCCACTTAAGTTTGGCAATTCTTCGGGCTATGTCGGTAACCTTGGTTCTCATGCGGATGTCCTCATTTTTGATTCTATCACGCAAAGTAACTCCGAGCATAGCTCTCTCCATTCAAGGATATGTTTTCATAAATAAAGGAGAATGAGCAAAATGGTACCCGGCTCCAATAGATATGATTGTAGTGTCGTTTAAAAGGTCTTACCAAGAGGAACAATTTTTACTATAGCCGCCACTCTCAAATCTGATTGCGTTTGAAGATAAACGACAGTCTTACTAACTAATAAAAACCCTGTTCCTTCAGTTTCCCTTTGCTTTCCAGGGCCACAGTAACCTGTTTAGACAGTCTCGTGGCCCCGGCGATAAACATACATATACGAGTATATTAGTTACCACTTATTTATGTAAGAAAATGAGTACCAAGGTAATATTTTCGGCATTTCCGTTCATGTTTTCTATTAATAACGTTTTTACGTAAGACTTTGCCATGCACTCCTCATTTTAACTCGAGTCCCGTTGCTCCTGAGCGTGGGGTGTGCGCAAGAGCAGCGGGGGAGGGAGAGGAGGGGATCGACTGACACCAGACGTGTTCGCGTCCTGCGTCAGTCGCTCGTTCGTTTTGCGCTCGTGACGACGTTTAGCTGCTGTTTGAGTTTCTTTTGTGCTTTCATAACTCGGTTTTATTAACTACTGACCCCTGCGCTCCTACTGGACTTGTTACCCGCTCTAATTAACGCTGACCTGTGCTAGTGTTGTGGACTATACTGATTTGCTTTTACAATCCAACGAAGCTCGATCGGTAACGCTATGCCGGTGGGTTGTGGAAGTGGCAAATGGCCGGTTTAAACGTGATTTTAAGCTCTTGCGGCAAAAATATTTTAATAAGTCACTGCCCAATATGTTCACTGATTTTAAGATTGCCGCAGCTATCACGAATCACTTCCACCAACCCATCGTGGATAGCGTACACGCAGACGAATTCGTCCATATAATAAGGCAGAAAATAGATACCCCGAATCTTCTGCATATGTATGTAGAGAGAAAACGGCTTAACCACAGAAGAGTAGATTTTCAGAGGATGGAAGCGAGCCAGATTGAAAACTTCCCTTCAATGACGGAGGAGGATATAATTCTATTAGCGCTAGGTACATACCAACTCAAGCTGGCAAGATCTTACTGTGCCGAGCATTTATCAAATGGTCTATATATAATTGAAACGTACAGAGAGGGAGCACTTGATGATCTGCCAGACTATGGCATACACGAAGATGCCTGGCTTTTGCGTGGACGAATCCAGTCGCGACATGTCCGTGTAAAAACATATTTTTGTTATATATTAATCAGCAGTGCAAATAATATTGTCCAACAGTATTGCACATGTTTAACCGGGCGACGTACGATCGGCACTTGTGCACATATAGTGTCCATCGTATGGTACTTAGGCTATAAGTAATGTTTTAAATCTACTCACTTATTGATAAAATAAATGTTTTGTATTTAAAGAATGCTTGTTTTCTTACTTCTTTTAATAATAGAATCCTAAATGTGTTATATCATGTTATTCTAGCTTTATTTTACTTATATAAGTAGTTTGTAATAAATTCTTCATCATTTATAAAACACAAGCTGTTCCCCGTGGTTTCACCCCTGCTGCTCGGCTCCTTTTAGTCGTAGCGTAGCGATGATATATAGCTTATAGCCTTCCTCAATAAATGGGCTATCTAACACTGAAAGAATTTTTTAAATCGGACTAGCAGTTCCTGAGATTAAAGCTTTATAATAATAAGTATAGATAGTGAGATTACTGCTTTCCAAACGTGAATAGGGACAGGCGCCATGGTAGACGTTTTTCTGCATCAAAATGTCTATTCAATGATATATTAATGAGGACTATTGGAGCGGGTACCACGTTCCATACATTTTTGCCCATTGTCCTTTTCTTTCTTTCTTTCTTTCTTTCACCGTCTTAGTTTGAATAAATTACACAAAGTGATGAACCTGTCTGGGTTCTAGCCCACTAACACGAATAAACTAGGATTTGTAATTTAATTAGTAATTTGTAACATTTTCATACTAAGCGTCTTTATTATCACTTTTAGTCAGTAGAAGTCTAAGACTCCCTTAATTTCGCGCTGCCTAAGAGCGGGAGGGGTTATTTGATGATTACACACCCCCAAAAAGTCAGTACAGTCTAATTGAGAACCTCCTCCTTTTAGGAAGTCGGTTGAAAATTAGAGCTTACCACACTTTCTCCAAGAATGCATCAGTGTCGTGAAGACTACTCAAAAGACTGAGAATTGTTTTTTGTTTCCACAGATCTGTAAATCTTGAAACAAAACTTTTATCCCGTAATTGTGCTAAAATAGCACAAAACAAAAAAAAAAAAAAAAGGAAAGGAAGGAAATAGGATTTCTAACCTTTTTACTTTTTGTTTTCAGGTGAAAAATAATAAAATAATCTCATCTATATGTGGATTTATGTACCTATTGTAAGACACAACAAAGAAGAGCTGAGTACTCGGCAATAAAGATTAGACAGGACTGGGATAAAAATAAATGACGGCCAGAGTTCAAAGCGGAGCTGTGTTTAAAAGAAAATTAATTAAAGAAGTCGAATTCTATACGAGTATTTACTCGGAGAGAAAATAATTGAGTGTGAACTAAATTATTAGAAGAACTAAAGTTTTCTTTTTTTAAGTTCAATGAAATTTCTACACACATGTGCGTTTAATTAATTACATGTGTGTCTACTGAAAGTGTGCGTATAGTCGACCAAGAAATTGGTTTACCACTCTAAGGTTGAATATCATTTGCACGTACAAAACATCAAGGGCTATTTTACATAATTTATTGAGTTGATCAATAACTGACACTTGACAGATCATATGTCAAAAGCGATTCGAAAATGAATTAGTTTTTTTTAAGTATGGTATCTAGCAAAAACCTCCTTGATTTATAAAGGACAAGTTGGTTTGTGTTTACATAAAATATTCTCTATTGCGTTGACATCACAGTTCAAGTTGCATGCTCTTTTAACCATTGCTCTGTGATTGGCTCACAGTTAACCAATTACGTTAATGTAATACAGTAATCCTTAGCGAATAATTATGTTACTGGGAGATGTCATCAAAAGTGGTAAACCAATTTCTTGGTCGACCGTACATAGTATTTGGTGCCAAATTTTATTTTATTATTTAGAGGTCTTTGTTTATTAGTGTCACAATGTTTTAGCTATATTTTAATACTAGCCTAGCGGAAAAAGATTCAAATACTTGTAAATCTATTTTCGACGAGCTGCTGTATACTTAATTAGTTTATGCTCAAAGACAAAGTTTAATATAACGTAAAATAACATGACTCCTGCAATCCCAGGTTTATGCAGACGTGTACAGTCACGAGCAATAATATGTATACACTTGGCCAAGTTCAAACGCGAATTTCTGGTAAAATAATTTCATTTCGTAACATGAAATGAAATCATTACAGTAGGCGAAAATTGCTTCTAAAGTTTGTTAAGTGTATACATATCGGTGCTGCTGACTGCACCTAAAAGTACACCCACAAAGTTCACGTTGCATTGCAATTTCCTTGTAACTATTGAAGATGATGTATCATAGAAAATACTATGTAGGTCTGTAGGTAAAAGGTTCTTGAACAATTTTCTAGTAACTAATTAAATGATGGTCCTTTAACTGCTGGCCTCTTAGAGAAGCTCAGAGCCACGCAACGAGCCATGGACAGAGCTATGCTTGGAGTTTCTTTGTGCGATAGGATCCGAAATGAGGAAATCCACCGAAGAACCGGGGTCACCGGCATAGCTCTCAGAGTGTGCAAGTTAAAGTGGCAATGGGCAGGCCACGTCGCTCTCAGAACCGACAGCCGATGGGGAAGAAAGGTTCTCGAGTGGCAAACACGAACCGGAAGACGTAGCGTTGGTAGGCCTCTCACCAGGTGGACGGACGACATCGTGAGAGTCGCAGGCAACCAGTTGATGCAAACGGCAGGCTGCCGTTCTGTATGGCGGTCTACGGGGGACACCTTTGTCCAGCAGTGGACGTCTTTTGGCTGATGATGATGATGAATAAAATGCGTTAACTTTTAAAATTAAACTACATTTTCTAAATTGTATGTGTTTTATTCGCATTCTTTCCTTTATTTATTCACATACAAACTGATTCTATTTTAAAATATTCTTTACAAAACACATTTAAAAATATAAAATATATTATTTTCGATTTAATGGAGATTGGGATAAGCAAAGAAAGGCCTATACCCAGTTTTGGGTGTTGTGGGGTTATGGATGATGATGAAGATTATCATAGCGCCTACCGGACATACCATTCCTTTCGTCGTAGTGTCATTGATGTATCCAATTTTTGCTAGGCGCTTGAAAGTCTAGTTCTAGTATGTCATGAACTTGGAAAACAGAGTTGGCTTAGTTACTTGAGTACGAAACTACGGAAAAATATCGACATCCAAAAAATTAATATCAGAAAGGTAATAAATAATATAATATTCCACAACTATCACACAACGCCATCTAGTCCCAAGCTAAGCAGAGCTTGTGTTATGGGTACTAGACAACTGATAAACATACTTATATATTTCTAAATACATACATATTATAGATAAATTACACCCAGACACAGAACAAATGATCGTGCTCATCACACAAACATTTGTCCTGGGTGGGAATCGAACCCACGACCTCAGGCATAGCAGTTAGGGTCACTAACCACTAGACCAACAGGCCAGTCTAAGTGTTGAAGGTGAAAAAAGAAGTTGCACCTGAAATGCCAGTACAGCAGAGCAGTGCAGCAGTTATGCATGTAGCGAGTGCATATCCGTCCTACACAACGCAGTTAGTAAAGGGTGATACGATACCGCTTGTACCTATAGCTGATGTTCTTACTTACCAGGGCCTGCAGTCTCTACAAAGATAGCGATCGCTTTACGACAAAATTCGGTCGCAAAGCTATAACGATGCGGATTTAAGTTGGTAGCTAATAACGGCGGGTCGCGTCCGGCTCACGTCCACCTTAAATCCGCATCGTTATAGCTTTGCGACCGAATTTTGTCGTAAAGCGATCGCTATCTTTGTACAGACTGCAGGCCCAGGTCGAAACTACTAAGGCCCATAGCACGGGGCGCCGCGCCGTAGATGCTGATTTAATAATAGACAGATTATAAAAGAGTAGATATAATAAATACTCAATGGTCGCTTTGTTCGTAGTCTGTACATCTATCACACTTTACATAATCACACTAATATTATAAAGGCGAAAGTTCGTAAGTGAGTATGTTTGTTACTCTTTCACGCAAAAACTACTGAACGATTTTAGATAAAATTTGGTACACAGATAGTTTATAACCTGAATTAACACATAGGATAGGATTTTATCCCGATTTTATCTTCCCGTGGGATAATTTTCGAGTTATAAGGGCGAAGCCGCTGGCAACAGCTAGTATCTATATAAAAAAATAAATTTTAATTGTCTGGCTGGCTGTTTATTCTGCCTATTCTCCAGCGATTTTAACAGGACCTTTTACTGGCAGACAGCTGATGCTAAATCTGTCAGAAACAGGGAAGTATAGTTATTTCATGACTGTATTTTTCATGTTTTCTTTTTTATGTTAGCTTGCTCTTTCTTACTGCCATGCTGAGCATAAGGCTTCCTAATTTTGCTTACTACTTTGCTTAAAATTATATACTAGCAACCAGCTCCAGCTTTGCTCGGGTGCAATGTAGATACTATACCTACATTATAAACCCCTCTTGAATTACTGAATAAATAATGTAAACTGAATTATTATCATAATAGAAAATCCATTGCATAGTTTAGAAGATCTTTAAGCGTACATATAGCGAGAGCAACTTTGTTTTATACTATGTAAAGATAAAGAAGATTTGAGGAAGTAATATTTTTATTATAATTCCACGCAAACGAAGGTTGCGGCGCACAACTAGTTTACATTATTATCCTATTCGTTGACCTCCTGACCGGACAGTGTGTGATACGGTCGCTTGAACTCAGACTCTTGTAATGTTGTTTTGTGTTGCCCTACAAGAGATATAATATGTATATTTATGTAGTCAGTGCCTAGCATTACGAGACCCCCTCTTCTCGCACCACTTCTTTATACGACGGGTAAGGTAATTGTGGTCTGTGACTGTACTTACAGATACGAGATGTTGACTTTATTATTAGCACACTTGTGTTAATTAGATATCATTTTAAGGCGATTGTTAAATGTATTCATCGAAGCATTTTTTTTTTGGGACAAGCCCGCCACACTATTCCCAAACCACTGTAACTCCTGTAAGCCAGAATCAACAGTGGCGACCACACGAAAAGCGCCGAGACAATGAAGCCCGACGAAGTCCCAGAGAAACGATTTAACTGTCTTGGATCTCGCAATGAAATTAATCAGAAAAGAATAGCGAAGGAGTAGGAACAACATAATTTTCACTTCCATCCTCAGCAGGAGACAGAACTGAACAAGGCCAATAGGAACACAGGGACGTATACAACTGGGATAAGCCCAGTTGCCTATTATTGTCATTAATATTACTGGGTCCTAAGCTGTGAGCTGTTATATTTGATTCCAATAATAGATATGACAAAAATGCTTGAACGCACGGAAATTTGTTCTAGTTTCTACAAGGTCCGTGTAATAAATAATTCCGGATGTAACCTTTATGCACTATTTAACATAATATTACGTTCATTCTGCCAAAGACTACACTCCCATAAAATGTGATGTGCAGATTGTTCATATTCGCAGTCAGATGTAGAACATTGACAGAAAGGCGACGCAACAAGCTTGAAGGAAAATAATTAACTCTTACAGTTACCATGACCTGTGAGAAATTGATAGATGCTTTTTTTTTTTAATTATTGGGACAAGCCCGCCTCACTATTCCCAAATCACTGTAACTTCTGTAAGCCAGAATCAACAGTGGCGACCACAAGAAAAGCGCCGAGACAATGAAGCTCGACGAAGTCCCAGATAAATGATCGATGCATATTGATTGTTGTCTTACCCCGCGATTACAATGTTTTATTCTTTTAAGTAATAAGAACTCATTTTGTTTATTACGCGTAATACAGTCCCGGGTGGAATCCCGGGACAGCGACGCTAAAACGATAGACAAAATAAACAGCTGTTTCGAATAAAATGTATGGAAGAGCTGGTATTTTTAAAATTTAACAGCAGATATATTTCTATCATATACGTACCTACGTATTATGATTTTGACAAGTTTTTATGTGCAAACAAGAAAGAAAACAAAAAGACACAACATAATAATTGAATAGGTACCTACTTAGGTACGTATTAAAAAAATGAAAAAGGAGTAAATGGTAGCGTGACGGTTAACAAAAGATAATTAAAGAAAAAAACGTGTTGTGCCGACTGACCTGCAAGGGACCAGCAGGAACCAGCATGGGACAGGAAGATAATGATGATATAGGACACAATACATGTTACATGTTTTTTTTAAATCCTAAACCCATTGGCAGATTGTCACATTTCCAGGAGAGGTCAGGACAGATGGGCCAAAACCGTCACACACTGGGTGCCTGAAGACGGTCGTCGTCACCGAGGCAGACCCAAAAAACGATAGCGTGACGATTTGGACTCATTCGTGACTGATTGGCCAGAGAAGGCACAACACTGAGAGAGCTGGAAAGAAATGGGGGAGGCCTTTGCCCAGCAGTGGGACAAAATAGGCTAACGAAAAAAAAAAAAAAAAAAACCCATTGGCATAGGTTTTCGTGTGCCACACTTACCGCCGCTATCGTGGCGTGCCCTAACATTATTAACTCACAGTAGCTTGAAGTAGATGGTTCAGTATCTGGTGTATGTTGGTCATTTTAGTCATTCGCAGGATCTTCTCCCCGTTGATATTTAGTAGTATGTATTTCGACCTCGAGGTGATGAGGGTAAGAGATAGTCAGCCTATTTGTTTCTTCAACCGTAGAAAATAAGTGAGTTTAGGAAGTATTTTGATTATTTCTCTTTGAGCTACAACTTTTTTTTCATTTTTGTTAACCACAATATTTATGTTAAATAAACGAACACGATAACATGTCTAGGAACTTAAATAATTTCCAATAAGCTTGACACTTTCGAGGAATCACCTAACCATAAATAATATTGACTTCTATGCATAGGCAATAAATAGATTCTGCAAACTCGACTTTGAATAATAAAAAAGATAAACTATAAAAATAACACCACACTAATGTTTAATTAGAGTTTTACTTTCTAGGTAATTTTACGTGTTTATTTACATTATTGAAATGTTAATTATTTACAAAAAAAGTCTGAGCCGTCCATGAACCCCCATCGGTAAAAACTTAACATACTTCTCGGGTTTTAATTTTATATTGCGAGCAATTTTAAGCACATTATTTAAAACCATTGATATCTTCACCATTCTTCCCCGGAGGATTAGGCAAAAGTCATAAATTATTATTTTATCGCATCTACAAGTCATTGGAACCTACTTAAGCTGTATGGCTATAGAACCGTATAGTAAAAGAGTTTAGAACTACCTACTGTCATGTACACAATATAAGCAATGACATGACCAAAGACTTGACATGACACACATCGCGAAATAGCATTAAGTGTCAACGTCATTGCATTCCACAAAGGTAGCAACAACATCAGATTGTAAGTCGTAGTGTGGTATTCGATTTATTAAATTAATTTATATTACAAATATTATGTATTTATTTTCCTTTTTATATATTTTTTTATTAATACTTATCGACAAGTTACACTTTACGTGCAGTTTGTTTTATTTATTTTTCATTATCTAAATTATTTTCTTTTTAATGCTGTCCACACACGTTTCTCCATTCCACATTTGACATTGGCAGAATTGTCGACATCGGTACAATTGCCATTCATAAAAATAGAATAGAATAGCATTAAGTGTCAACGTCATTGCATTCCACAAAGGTGCATTGTGTGACTCTTATTCCAATGTCCTAAGGTTTGAATTAAAACAATTGGCAGAGAGTAACGGTTTCTTTTTATCTAATTGCTAGAACAGACAAGTCATAACCTTATGTTTTACGAAAGCGATAATTAAAAAACTGTATATTTTTTAGATAAAATAATGTTTATATTTTGTGGAGGAATCCCCGAGTCCACATAAACATTGCTGGAACTCGATATGAGTTCAAAGTATTAGGGATCCGTTGTCAAAACTAGATACCTACGAACAAAATTAAACTCCTCCTTCATTGATGACAATCCCTTACACCTCTCGGCTTTTGATATTCAAAAGTTGTGTGGTAATCGGTTTTTAGGTGTATTTTTAGATTGTAAATTAACTGGATTGCATCATCTAAATTATTTAGTAAATAGATGCGAGAGAATTATTCCTATTTTAAAAGTGCTCGCAGGTGTATGGTGGGGTGCCCACCCATACACTATGAAGCTGGTTTACAATGCTTTGATACGAAGTGTTCTAGATTACGGTTCTTTTCTGCTCATTCCCTGTAACAAAGGGGCTTTGACAAGACTGGACAGGATTCAGGCCCAATGTCTTAGGATCATTTTAGGCTGTATGAAATCATCACCTACTAACGCAATACAGGTGGAGTGTGCAGAACCTCCTTTGGCCTTGAGAAGGCAATATCTAGCATCCAGGTTTTGGGCCAGAGATATCACGAAACCCGCTCACCCTCTTATAGGAAAAGTTCATACATTAGATTCCCTTTGTAGCACATCTAATTATTGGAAGCACAAAGAAGTTCCTCTATTTTTAAAATCTTTTCGTTTCCATCAAAATTTAGATTCTCCCATTATTCAATTCCCAAAACTTCCTATTTATAACTTTAATTATGATGTCATTTGTTTCAAACCAAAAATCTTTTATAATATCGGAATTTCCAAAAATCCTGTTTCGGCGGACTCTTTATTCAATGCTGCCGTTGGTGAGCGATGGTGTCATTTTGAAAGGTTCTTTACGGACGCTTCAAAATTGACAAATTCTGGCTGTACTGGTGCTGCGGTTTATTACCAAAACTCCAAAATTGTTCTTCAATTTAAATGCCCTGTCCAGTCATCTGTGTTTACGGGCGAGTGTGTTGCCAAACTGGAAGCATGCCTTTTTATAGAGGCTCACAGTATAAATTTTGGTGTTATATTCACGGATTCTCTGAGTTGTTTGCAAGCCTTAGAGCAAAATTCCTTCAAGTCTAAATTACACAGCCCTATTTTGCTCCAAATTAAAAAATCCCTATATCTTTTGCTGAAAACCACAAAACTGTTAATCTGGTTTGGATTCCTAGCCACTGCGGCATAATAGGAAATGAATGTGTTGATGCCCTTGCTAAAGACGCTGTAAATTCCCAGTCCGTAGACCTAAAATACTATCAATGCCAGGGCTATGATTTGCTGAGCCTTCCAAAAAAGAGTTTACTATCCTCATGGCAGATACAGTGGCAGAATTCGAGTAAAACAAAAGGTTCTTTTTACTCAGCGATCCAACCTAATGTTACCTCAAAGCCTTGGTTTAACTTTAAGCCATATAAAAAACTCTCCAAGAAGGTGCTTTCTGTCTTGTGCAGGCTTCGCATGGGCCATTGCTCCTCCCCAGTTTTTCTACACAAAATTCGGGTCAGAGATTCATCTCTTTGCGAGTGTGGTTTGGACGAGGGTACCTTGGAACATATTTTCTTTAATTGTACTAATAATAACCCTTCTCTTGATCTATACAGCCGTCTTTCAGAATTGAAAATCCCTGTTCCTATTAACTTTCCTTCTTTACTAACTCACTTTTCTCCAAAGCTTTGTAGTGCCCTAATTATATTTATCCGTAGCAACAACATCAGATTGTAAGTCGTAGTGTGGTATTCGATTTATTAAATTAATTTATATTACAAATATTATGTATTTATTTTCCTTTTTAAGTATATTTTTTTTATTAATACTTATCGACAAGTTACACTTTACGTGCAGTTTGTTTTATTTATTTTTCATTATCTAAATTATTTTCTTTTTAATGCTATCCACACACGTTTCTCCATTCCACATTTGACATTGGCAGAATTGTCGACATCGGCACAATTGCCATTCATAAAAATAGAATAGAATAGCATTAAGTGTCAACGTCATTGCATTCCACAAAGGTGCATTGTGTGACTCTTATTCCAATGTCCTAAGGTTTAAATTAAAACACTTGGCAGAGAGTAACGGTTTCTTTTTATCTAATTGCTAGAACAGACAAGTCATAACCTTATTTTTTACGAAAGCGATAATTAAAAAACTGTATATTTTTTAGATAAAATAATGTTTACATTTTGTGGAGGAATCCCCGAGTCCACATAAACATTGCTGGAACTCGATATGAGTTCAAAGTATTAGGGATCCGTTGCCAAAACCAGATACCTACGAACAAAATTAAACTCCTCCTTCATTGATGACAATTCCTTACACCTCTCGGCTTTTGATATTGAAAAGTGGTGTGGTAATCGGTTGCGGAGGAATAAGGAAAACGTCGAGTATGACTGTAGATATAGAGAAGAGTACAGCAGGACCAAAGAAACGATGAATAAGCTGTGTGAATGGTGATATAGAGAGAGGTGACCGCTAAGATGACAATTAAAGTATGGAACAAGAAAAAATGCTGCGCTGACCCCAAATAAATTGATTTAATGTCAGGACAATAATGATGATGGGTTCTGATAATGTTGATACCCCAGTGGCGTTAATTTTGTAACCGTTTTGGAATACTGGGCCATCAAACCCTTATAAACTTAACTAGGTTATTTGATAAGGAAGGTATACAGTCAAATTCATCAATGACATCATCCTTCCGTGGAGCGATAACCGTAATTCCTGTTCGAATGAATTTTGACAAAGTTTTCGTTCTTTCATTTTGCTGTTACGCAATACTATAAAACTTCCAGTTGCTGCAGATAGGCCAGCTTTCGAATAAAATGGTCTCCAAAGTGGAGATTGGAACGCATCAAATGGGAATCTAAAACCTTCATTGTCGAAGACTGGGTCAAATCTCGATCCGAAATAGATTTAAGAAGGGTTTGTAAGAGATCCGGAAACGATTTTCTGATTTCGTTCGTCACAGATATTATTTTCTGCTTATTTTCTTTGAGTTTTTGTGTAAATAATACTATGAAACATGAAAGCGTTGGCTCCACCTTTTCTTTGTAAAGTATTTTCTTTCTTTCTTTGTTGTCCCGAACACGATTCAGAAGTATTTTCTATTGTGTCCATTCTGTGTCCGTTGCAAGGCGTTCTATGAATTTTGAAAGAGATACAATAAAAGCTTGAAATACGGCATGGTTCTGTGCACCAGTTTAATAACTGTCGTGTTCACTTTAGATATCATTGGCTTTAAAAAATAGATTTATACCTACCTACTCATCCTGTAGTTCAAAATGTGCTAATCTATAATTTATTTAAATGTGAACTTAGCAAAATCATTATCTTGGTCTTATACCAATTTATTAGAGACTAGCGGACGTCACGCGGTTTCACTCGCTCAGTTCCCGTTTCCGTTATGCTTATTTCTGTTTATACGTTAGTACGTACGTAGTACGTTACAAACATACACACACACAAAAATACAAATCTTTCCTCTTTATAATATTAGTGTAGATCAGCGTAGCACGTCTTCTTTTTTCAAACTTCTCTATCTAACTTCTCTATCTTCTTCTTATTTATCGTGTGGTTATTGTCTAACCTGGTGCCTGAGTTTAAAGCTGCCAATGGGTTTCTGACTTGACTTCTTTAATATCTCGGTTACTGGTCATTACATCATTAGATAAAACAGGTACTCTTGACATAATTATCATCTTTCACGCAGTAAACTTAAACTTACATAGTCATAACATTTTCTGTTTATTCCGAACAGCAAAATATCTAAATTATTGCGATGTTTTAAATGCGCGGAACCAGAATGACATACGAGCAATAATCTTTGCTTCGTATGATTCACTTACAACCAAACAACAAGTTATGACCGTCTCTTTTACACATCATAAGAAATAAACGAGATAGCATGAGGATTCTCTTCTTTACTTAAAGAAGTTAATTGCTTAGGTCTCTCAGTTTCTTTAGTGTATACGCAGAGTTTGAAAGGCAAAGTTGCATTTAGTAAAATAAAATGAAGTTAATCTGTAGCGTTGCTGGTTTATTTATTATTTTAGTTTCTGTAAATGGAGGTGAGTGTTTTTCATTCATTTAAGTTTCTCGTTTAGAAACTTAAATTTCAATAATAAAATATTGAGAGTAATAAATTGATTAACAATATATTGCAAAAAGGTGAATGAGTGGCTCACTGCACGTCAGATAGACTAAGATAGGGTATTGACCCCATTTTATATCTGACGTTCAATATGCACTATATTGACTCCTAATCAAAGATGCTGGCAACCAGTTGTGATCTGAGCATTACTGCTTTTGCAGTTTTTAAAAATATTTTTAATTGTTAAGAGTACTCTCATTTTGAAGATAAAGTAAGTAAGACTACTTTTCGATACACTGGGGAAAATTTCTACGAAATGAATACTTGATATTTAATAGATAGACTAAAGGTCGACGGTTGGTAGGAATCTTAAGTAGGCTGTACGGTATCAACAATTTAATATTTTATTAAAGCGTTACAAAGGCAGGTTTTCCAGTTTTAAGATATTCAAGTCTGTCTATCGGCAATTTATAAATATTTAAATAATTCAACGACCATCGCCAACTTGTAAAACCCAATAACTTACCTCAACATTTTCCATCACTTTTCAGACTGTGGTGTCGTCACCAAGCGAGAATGGGACGGCTTGACTCCAGTCCACGTGGAATACCTTGCAAGGCCAGTAGACCTGGTCATCATTCAGCATACTGTCACACCAACCTGTAAGACTGACACGAGGTGTGCCGAGATGGTGAGGAACATACAGACCAACCATATGGACAACTTGAACTTATGGGATATTGGATCTTCGTGAGTATACCTTACTTGACTACTTTTATTTTAGAAAAAAAAAATGCAATTTAAAAAAACAAAACCATGAAATTGTTAAAGAAATTCTATTCAAATATGGAATAAATATTTTTATAATAGTTACACACGAAAAAAGGTTGTGGGCAACAGTTAGTTCATATAATATTTTGTTTCACATAGGCCTACATGGGTACCTACTTTTAAAACGGCGCAAAAAGTTGCACTTTAAGTGCACAGTACGGTATGGTCGTTTCCCGGTAAAAACCGATAATAATAAACACCATGATTACTTTTTTTTAAATGATTTGGTTTCACAATATTCTCATGTTTCACAGTATTACTTAGTCTTAAATATGGGAGACAATGTAGGCCCCACAAAAATCGTAGGTAACAAATCAAAAACGTAAAACAAAATAAAAAGTTAACAAGCGTCTAGGGATCTACTAAGGCCTACAATGTTCACATATTTACAAACATTCGAATAATTGATATACTATGTCAATTCCCTCAATTCCCTGCTATAATATTGCCTAAAAATCAAAATCAAAACTCATTTATTCAAACTAGGCTGATAATCAGCACTTTTCGAACGTCAAAATTTACTTAACTTATTTACAAGAGACAGTTTCTCAATACGCCTCCCTTCGACACTCCCTAATGTTTTAACTGGAAAGAAGAAGTGACGGAACAAACTCCCCAGCAACAAATCTGTCTGTTAGGTTGGTTAGAAGAACCAGACTAGATGCAATAGAAAGGTGCAAGTTAATGACTACAGACACAAATTTTAATCAATAATTAAAAAGTGTTTAAAAATTAAAATTAGAAAAATTAAAACATTAAAATAAAGACAACACATCAGTCAACTAATCTTGGAGAAAGAACATAAATAACAAACAAATAAATAACAGACATTGTCTTGTGTTCAACTCAGCGACCAATTATTTTTATCATAGTTTAAATAGGAATTTGGTTATAGTACCTATCACTGTCACTACATACTAAAAAACAAAGTCCTCCGTCACGTCTGTTTCACTGTCTGTTCGCGAAAAACTGCTGCACCGACATTCATGCCGTTTTCACCAATAAATAGAGCGGTTCTCGAGGAGGGTTTTAGTATAGAATTTGACCGACACAGCCATACGGGCGTAACCGTGGGTATCAGTTAGTATAAACTAAATCTGGTCGTTAACACATTTTTTTTAATATAAATGAACAAAGTGTAGTGAACTAACTTCCTAGGCCAAGCAACATGGCGACAAGACATCATGTTACACAATTAGTAGCAGTTTAATGAGGTGGCGCACAAAATTAGTTTAAAAATAAAGTTTGCCTCAAATTCTTCGTGGCTCGGCACCTAATGGAGAAAATTACGTTTGGAAACACGATCTCCGGGGTGAACTAAATGTAGGGCATTTAGGTAGTTTCTATTTTAAAATGTGAAGGAACCCAGTTCGCTATGTTTTTAGGGTTTAGTACCTCTAAAGGTAAAAAAGGAACCGTTATAAGATCACTTTCTTGTCTGTCTGTCTGTCCATGTGGCACCACCAATTTTTTTATTAGCCTTTGCTGACCCACTGCTGGGCAAAAGCCTCCTCAATTTTTTCTAAAGGTTTCTTTTCCTGTGCCTTCTCCAACCAGTCATCACCACCTCTTTCTATCTTTTATGTAGGGTTTTTAATTTTATAAAATCTGAATTTTTCCTCTTGTTCAATTTTGGATTTGGATATAATGCAGTGTCTTATGTATCAAAGATTTAAATCGTTACACATACACCTTAACGTAATGCTCCAATGTAACGACTGAATCAGAACTGTATTATTGCAAGCGAATGCTCGCGGTGATAGAGCGCCTTTAAGAGAGGGATAGGCTATAATCGGCCCCGTGCGGGTTGGTAGATGTCACAAAACTTCGAAATTTTTGGTTCTACGACATTTGCCAGTTTCATCACGATATTTTGCTGTACAATTTTGAGAGCAGTGGTGATGAAACAAATAAGCCCTGCGTTCGAACCCAGGACTTACTGTTCGTAAGTCTGGGCCACCGCTGCCGCACCGCTTATGTACCTGTGTAAATGTTTTAAAACCTTTTTTTTGTATCTCCAGGTTTGTTATAGGCGGTAATGGCAAGGTGTACGAAGGTTCTGGCTGGTTGCACGTCGGCGCACACACTTACGGCTACAACAGAAAATCTGTTGGCATCACTTTCATTGGGAACTACAACAGTGAGTATTATTTCCAAAACTTCATCATCATCATTTTGGTCCGGCCAACCTACAGTTGGGTATAGGCCTTCCTTTTCTTCTACCACGTATATTTATTGTGTGCATAGATACAACTCTGTGGGACCCTCGTCCATCAATTACTAGCAAATTTGATGATTCAGTTAAAGTTTGCCGTATGACTGCATTCAGCGGGACTAGAAAGTGATTTAATTAATGACCCGGACGTATTTTTTAATTTTATTTTTAAATTGGGACAAGCCCGCTACACTATTCCCAAACCACTGTAACTCCTGTAAGCCAGAATAAACAGTGGCGACCACAAGGAAAGCACCGAGACAATGAAGCCCGTGGAAGTCCCAGAGAAACGATTTAACTGTCGTGGATCCCGCGACGAAATTCATCTGAAAGAATAGCGGAGGAGTAGTAAAACAATAATTTCTACTTCCCTCCATATCAGCAATCTTGAGTGATATAATTATATTATTTGGGGCATTGATTACTTGCTACTGACGAAAAACACGAAAGTCGGACCACCAATCTTACCCAAAGGTATCGTATTGTCCAGTAAATGGGTAGTGGAGGTCAGATAGGCACTCCAGTACCAGTAGAAGTAAAACTTCAGCTACAACTAATTAACTTAAGTCGCAACCCAACATAGCTAAGGAAATCTAGGTAAAAAATTACCACTTGGCACGTGCCTTGCTATTTAAGTCAAGAGTAATTAACTCTATCTGCCTACATTTTGCTATGATATTCACTAAAGGTTGGTCTCATTTCTTCTCGGTCTCTCGATATAAAGGGCTAAGAAGGAACATGGGTGGTTTTTAGTCAGTAGAAGTCTGACACTCCCTTCCGCTCTGCCCAGAGTGGGAATTATGTATGAAAATTCGTTCAATTGCTCCACTTCATGTTCTGTTTATTTTGTAATAATAAACGACCAAAAAAGGAACAAGCATTTTTGCTTAAAATGAAAACTATACATTTTAATGCACGGACATGTTCTCGACAGAGTAATTTAAATTGCAGTTGAAATGGAAACTGAAAGTTCACTAAAAGGAACTATTTTAGAAAGGGCTAAAGTTTCAAGTCATAAGTTTTATTCGTATTAACTATTAATGAGCACTTTAGAGCAGTTGATACTTACTTCTTAAAGATTTACTTCAAACCAGTTTCGTATAATAAAGTGCCTGGAAGTGAAAGGAATGACGTTGGCTTCGGATAGGATATCCAGTCCACTGGCGACGGATATCGCACAAAAACAAAGTTTACTAGCGAATTCTGTCCATAACTCCATGATTGGAAGGCGTTGCTGCTTATTAATGAGAATTACAAAATTTCTTAACAATCTAGTTACCCATTCTTACTGAATAAGAAAATTTGATTCTTTAGACATCGGATTCTGGAGATTGTTTTTGTTTAGCATAGGCTTTCCCTATATTTTTCCAAGTTTCAAGGTCTCAAGTTTGCCTCGTCCTCATTAACCCCGTCGTTTAAGATCGTCGTTCCACCTCCGAATCGGGCATCCTCTTTTTAACCGGCTTCCAAAAAGCAGGAGTTTCTCAATTCGTATGTATGTTTTTTTATTACACTTCTCCCTTTTGGTTTAAATTAGGTGGGGTTGGCTGCTTACTTACTTATAATGTCGAGTGATCGATCGACTTCCAATAAGAACAGTCGCGTCGCATACGCTCTTGTGCTAGTTTATGTTCAGGTATAGCGCTGACGCAGCAGCATACCGTTCATTACCTCTAGCCGTGCGCGGTCGCCGCGATGACCCAGTTACCGAATTTATTGCACAACTATTTGTATAAACAAAGTGTTAAGGTGAAGTTGTTATTCTAATAATCATGGCTTCGTCATGCTCAATTAAAATTAAAACTGAAACGGAACATCTGTTGTTTAAACATTATACCGAAGAAAAGTTGGAACGCGAAAAGTTACAATGTTTGGTAAATGACCTCAGAAGTCAATTAGAACAACTTCAGCAGCAGCTTAAAATCATCCAGGAGCAAAAAACTGCAGACGTAGACAAGAAAAATGTCACTACCGAGAAGCCAATGCCAATCGAGTACGAGACAGACGAAGAGGAACTAGCAAAGGAAACAGAGTGGGTACGACAGAAGAGCAGGAAAAAAAGGAAATTGAACTCATCATCACTGTCCTCACCACCTCAACAAGGAGCCGATTCCAGCCAAAAACCTAAAGAAAATTTTAAAACAAGGAAACAGCCCACACCACCACCTATAGTTGTGGAAAATGTTAAAAACTACCAAGAGTTCTACGATCTTCTTTCAGCTAATCTAACGAAAGACTCGTTCATTACAAAAATGATGAATGGAGAAAAAGTTAAAATTAACTCCTTTAATGATGACTCATACAGATCCATCACCAAGCTATTGTTACAGAATAACTGCTTCTGGTACTCGTATGAGAATAAACAAGACAGACCGATTAGGGTGATGGCAAAAAACCTTCATTCTTCCTGCCTGCCAAATAGAATAGTTGAAGACCTGTCAACTCAAGGACTTAAAATAGAAGATGCGGTCAACAAACTGAGTTGGAAGAGCAAAGAGCCTCTCAGTATGTTTATGCTCTCATTCCAAAAAGATGAAGACATTAAGAAAATCTACGGAATCAAATCCATACTGGGCTGTAAAGTAGATATACAGCCGTTAAAAACATCTAAGTTAATTCCACAATGCAAAAAGTGTCAAGCATATGGCCACACACAGAAATACTGTTCCAAAGAACCCCGGTGTGTGAAGTGTACAGGCAAGCACCTAACCAGAGACTGCAATAAACCAGCAGAAGCAAAGCCAAAATGTGTTCACTGTGGTGAGCCCCACCCGGCTAACTATAGGGGATGCATAGTAGCTAAAGAGCTACAAAGCATTAAAGATAAAAATACCAGAAAGAATGTGTCGATACCAAACTCGCAGGGTCCAAGTACAAACAAAGACAAAATACCTAGAGTCACCAACCTTGCTACTAAAAGTGTTTCGTATGCAGAAATGACAAAAGGAGTCCAATCTTTGCCACAGTCACATATGAAACCAATGAGCCCTAACATGGATGAAAAGACTAATACTATTATAAATCTTCTAACTACATTCGACGAAAGGCTGAAAAAACTTGAAAGTAGCACTAAAGCAGCTACCAAACAAAAATGTAATATACATGGCTAATTTATTAAAAATTATGGCATGGAATGCGAATGGACTGCTGAAACATCAGAATGAACTTACGGCAGTCCTAAATATAGAAAGTATTGATGTGTGCCTTATATCAGAGTCACATTTCACTAAAGAATCTCATATTCAAATTGAAGGATATAACGTATACCATGCATTGCATCCCAATAACACACCAAGAGGTGGTAGTGCTGTCATTATAAAAAAGAATATTTTTCACTATGAAGAACTCAAATATGAAAAAGAAGAAATACAAGCAGTGGCGGTCTGTGTCAAAACGAAACATTGTCTTGTCACCATTTCAGCCTTATACTGTCCACCTAGGTATCCACTAAAAACAGATCAGTACATTAATTTTCTAAACCGTCTTGGAAACAGATTTATATTGGGAGGCGACTTTAATGCTAAAAATACATTTTGGGGATCTAGGCTGACAACAACCAAAGGAAGAGAGCTACTGTGCGCAATTGAAGAAACACAATGCAAAACATTATCCACAGGTAAGCCCACTTATTGGCCTACTGACACAAAAAAGATTCCTGATCTCATAGGCTTTTTTATATATAAAAATGTATCACCTAATCTTCTCCGCATTAAAGAAGGTTATGATATGAGCTCAGACCACTCACCTATATTACTTGTTCTAAGTGAGACTTTCTTGCTGAAAGAAACCTACCCCACATTGGTAAATAAGAACACTGATTGGGCAAGCTTTAAAATAGACTTGGACTCTGTAATAGATTTAAAAGTTCCACTAAAGAAACCAGAAGATCTGGATCGGGATATCAGTCAGTTTATTACACAAATACAACAATGCGCCTGGAATAACACTCCTACATTTAAAATAAAAAAACAGACTTACATACTATCCAGCAGAAATCACAAAACTCATAGCTGAAAAGAGGCGACAGAGACGAATATGGCAACAAACAAGATTTCCACAAGATAAAAGGATTCTGAACCACCTTACAAAACAACTAAGTAGTGCAATTCAGAAATTCAAAAATGAATCAATGAGCAGTTATCTAAAACAACTAACTAGCTATCGCACGACAGATTACTCTTTGTGGAAATCTATAAAAAGTTTAAAAAAGCCAATTATGCATATTCCCCCTATCAAGGATAATAACGGGCGGTGGGCAATAAGCAACGAGCAAAAAGCTATTAGGTTTGCACAACATCTGGAACTAATCTTTATGCCAAATAAAGAACACCAAGACAGCGCCTTGCTAGATGAAACATCAAATAATGATGAGCAAGAAATAAAACTCGTAACACCTAGAGAAGTATACAACGAAATTAAGCGTCTTAGACTAAAGAAATCACCTGGCTACGATCTTATTACTGGAGAAGTTCTTAAAAACCTCCCACGTAAAGCCATCGTAAAACTTACGACTCTTATCAATGCAACGTTCAGGCTTAAGTATGTACCTGACCTGTGGAAAGTTGCCGAAGTTATAATGATACCAAAGCCTGGTAAACCACCTCACGAAACGACATCATATAGGCCGATTTCGCTGCTACCGATCATGTCAAAATTATTTGAAAAGCTTCTCTTGAAACGGCTAAAACCCATCATAGAAGAAAGAAACTTGATCCCTGACTACCAATTTGGATTTAGGGAAAAACATTCGACAATAGATCAAGTACACAGGATTACCAACATTATAGAAAAGGCTTTAGAGGAAAACAAAGTTTGCTCAACGGTCTTCCTAGATGTAGCGCAAGCATTCGATAAGGTATGGCACAAAGGGCTTATTAACAAACTAAGAAATATGCTCCCTAAACAGTTTTCTGACATCTTAGAGTCTTACCTATCACAGCGTATGTTTAGAGTAAGACAAGATGATGCACATTCGGAACTGAAGCCGATAAAAGCTGGAGTACCGCAGGGAAGTGTCTTAGGTCCCGTCTTGTACTTATTGTACACTTGCGATATTCCTGAGTTAGAATATAATACCATTGCCACATTTGCAGACGACACAGCTATAATGGCCACAGGTGTCACTCAAGAAGAAGCAGTGGAAAAAGTTCAAAAAGCAGTCAATATCATCTTTGACTGGACAAAAAAATGGCGTGTGAAACTTAACGAAACAAAATCTTTCCACATAGACTTTACAAACAAAAAGCAAAATTTTCATCGGATAAACATAAACGGTCATGTCATACCATACGAAAATACAGCCAAATACTTAGGCATGACATTAGACGCAAAGCTTCGCTGGAAAGCTCATGTTAAAAAGAAACGCGACGAGCTAGAGCTTCGCTACAAGTCGATGTACTGGCTGATAGGAAAACATTCTTCGCTGTCAGTACACAACAAAGTACTTTTGTACAAACAAGTCCTCATGCCTGTATGGACTTATGGTATTCAGCTTTGGGGCTGTACCAAACAATGTAACATCAAAATTATACAGCGTTTTCAAAACAAAGTACTCAGAGGAATCGTTAATGCGCCCTGGTACATTCGAAATGACGACCTTCATCGGGACCTCAAAGTAGACCTCGTCATAGACATAATCAAAAAGAACGCCGAAGCTCATGAACGAAGGCTTCACCATCATGTGAACATCGAGGCTATCCAGCTCCTCGATAACACGGACTTAGTGAGAAGGCTAAAAAGGACAAAACCTTTCGAGCTAATTTAGTGAAGTGTTAGTGTAATGTAGTGAAGTGAGTGCTACCCATAAGAAACACAAGAACAAAGTGTCTTCCCCTTAATAGAGACAACAAGAAAAGTGTTAATGGACACATTCTTAGACGTAGTCTCCCTAGCAAATTAAGTCAAATTAGAATTACTCATTAGCTTTAGTATTAAGCTAGATTGTATTTCTTATGATGCAACCGTATCAGGACACATCATACAAAAAAAAAAAAAAAAAAATTTCCATGACATATTATTAATGGCGACAAGCGGTTTACACTTGTCGCCTTTATCCCGGTAGTATGATCCCGTGGGACAATTATCAAACTCTACGCAGGCGAAGCCGCTGGCACAAGCTAGTCTAGAATAAATATCATCATCGTCCACCTTGCTTTTGCCCAACTATGTTGGGGTCGGCTTCCAGTCTAACCTGATGCAACTGAGTACCAGTATTTTACATGGAGCGACTGCCTTTCTGCCCTCCACAACCCAGTTAATACTGGGTAATACGATACCCTATAGTAAGACTGGTTCGACTTTCAGGTCACTGACTACTTGTAACGACTGCCAAAGATCTATAATATATGGCAGCCGGGACCTACAGCTTAACGTGCTTTCCGAAGCACGGAGGAAACTCGTTATGTCATGGGCGGTCACCCATCCACAGACCAACCTAGGCAAACGCGGCTTAACCTAAATTTCGACCGGAGTGGCAGTTATTATTAAACCACGAGTTTCTCTGAAATAAAAAAGATTTGTGTAAATATTCAAGACACCATCAAATCATATCATATTCATTCAAACTTATCCACATTTCAGATGACACGCCAACGGAAGCCTCATTAGAAGCACTGAAAGCATTGCTTCGATGCGGCGTCGAACAAGGCCATTTGACGTCTAACTATCATCTTGTAGGACACCGTCAGCTCATCGCCACTGAGAGCCCTGGAAGAAAGCTGTACAACGAAATCAGAAGATGGCCCCAGTACCTTGGCGATGTCAGTTCTATCAAGAACTAATTAGTTTTATGAGCTATTTTGTCCATAAAGGGCCATCTATAAATTACGTCAAACTATTTTTTTGACGCCACGTTTCTCCCCCCCCCCCTCTTTTTTCACAACTGGTAGCACATTTGTGGGACTCCCCCTTTCCTAATGTGAAGTCACATAATTATTTTGGAATTTTACTATTATGTTTAGACAGATACTCGTTGAGTTAGAAATTCTCAAGTTTTTCATTAAGTAATAGTTAACACATTTTCGCGTTTTTATACTTAGAAATATTTGTTTCCGATCCTCCTGACCTCTCTCACCCCCTCGCTTTGTTGATCCCCCCTTCCATCCCCTTATCGGTTGACGTAATTTATAGATGGCCCCTAACAAGTTTAGTCTTAGATGAGGCAAATTTAGAAGGGGTCGCAAAGTGTAGACTGAATATTAAACACATATCCTTTTAAGTATAAAATCTAATCTAATTTATATACATACATAAATAGAGAGGGGACAATTCACACGTACCTACATTATTGTTATGAATAAAAGTCAGTGATGGCAGTTATTCAGCTACCAAAGAAGCACAATATTTGTTAAGCAACTTAAGACTTGAGGTGTTGAGAGTTGGGCCGCGGGTAGTCCTCTGGTTATCGCGGCCTCGACATGGAGGGCGAAGAAGGAACATGGGTGGTTTTTAGTCAGTAGAAGTCTGACACTCCCTTTCGCTCTGCCCAAGAGCGGGAGGGATTATTCGATGATTTTACACCCACCAAAAAAAAAAAAAAAAGGTGTTGAGAGTTGTCTACAAATAGAAATATTTATTCATTATTCGAAAATAAACGTTACGCCTATTTCCTAAGTTTTGTTTTAATTTCCTTGTTGTAAATGGGACAGGTTAATCCTTTGCAACTGTTTCCTGTTACTCGTGTGATCATGTATTTTTCGAAAAGACTGCCAGAGGTGTAAGTGAAACTTACGTTTATTATTTTTCAAGTGAAAACTTTTTAGCGGTGTTGTGCTTTTTTTGGGATGAGTAAAAAAAAACAACTCGCTTCAGGACACACATGACTGTTAAAAAGTGAAAACTTAAATAATTGTAACAGTCCTGAATTTAATATTTTATGTAATCTAGCGGACCTGGCAGTCGTCGTCTTGCCCGGCAGTAGTGACACCTACCGGGTCCAATTGGGTATTCAAACCATCCAAAACCCTATTGAAATATTCCCTGAAAGTTTCATTCAAATCGGTCTAGCCGTTTAGGAGAAATTCACTACAGTAAAATTATATATACGGGGTGTACAGTAACCCTTCACACATACGTTAACCAAGCATTCTGTGCATCAAACTAAGTACCCCTACGCAAAAAAAATTGCTGGGAAATGACTTTTTTTTGAGGTCAAAAATCAAATTTTACGGTAAAACTCAATGTTGCACTCTTGAAACATTGCTCCACACACATGCTTTGAACAGTAAAGGGGCTATGGAAGTAATTTAAGTAAAGTTATAACCTGAAAAACTGGTATTTACAAAAACAGCTGTGCAAAATCTGGAACTTTGACCCTCAATATCTTCGTAACTAGGAGGTTCCCAGGTATGGCCTAGAACCAAAAAAATATTGCAGTGGTGGGGAGAACAAGTGCTTTACGTTTGCGTTAAGGGTACTTTTACACCCTTTATAAAGAAGAAAAAGATAAACTGTCACGTAACAAATAAAATAAAACACATAAAATTAAATAAAAATACTTTTATGTTGACAAACAAAGCAATTCGTTCTAAATTAATCCCTAACCATTCCAAAATATTCAAAAATGCACAATGCAAGTTTTCACTTCTGCCAGCACTCCCGGAGTGCAACCCATTATTTTTTTATTTACTGATCAAACTACAAAAAGGTCCAATGATATCATATTTACCCAGTACATATTAACCGGGTTGCCGAAACTGACGATCAGTCTGACCAAGTTGACAGCTTCGTCTCAAAATTAACTTGCTTTAGTTTTTCTTGCTAGTGTTTTAAAAGTTTATAAATTGTATGTATATATAAAGAATATATAAAGTTTTATATATTGTACAGATTTTTAAACTAAATTTTAATAAATAAGGGATATAAGATCAGATAAGCAGTTATTCTTTATAAGCCTCTAGTATTCAGTTGTCTCAGCAACAAATCAGGAAAAGTGGAGAAGCTCTTCAACAGCAAACAAAATTGAATGATCTTTCTTTTTTCTTTCTCAGAATTTTTCCTTTAATGTTTTGAACCAAGTTACTCTATCTTTAAAGTAGAAATGAACCCTGAACGAAATAAAATTTACCTGATTCCAAGAACCCGGAGCGACCCCTTAATAGGGATTCATAAACATTAATGCACTGTTGATAGGGGTTTTAATTGGCTACTTGGTTATCTACTGTTAATAATTCACGAAAATGAAAATTTTATATTATTTCAAAAATAACACGATGTGTGAAAAAAAGTAATAAAATCGATCAGAAATGACGTGTTAGACAAAGACAGCGCTATGCGAAACGTGACGTCATATTTCATACGGCCATAGTAACGTCACGGTGACGTAGTACAAAATGGCCGCTACTTCATTTTTTTATCGATATTATTACTTGTTTTACACATCGTGTTATTTCTGTTTGTTCTTTGAATTTTCGTGAATTATTAACAGTAGTCAAATAATTATTTGGCCTGTCCAAATTCCATTATTTTATTTTACTTTCAAAATATCAACCACACATTGAACCTGTACTTATCAATAGCTTATAACAAACCAAGCAAGTTTTGTTCAACACAAAATTATCTCTTCTTTGAGAGGAAATAGGCTATATCCAGCACGTGTAAAGGTTTTTTAATATCAGTAAAAGAAGTTCAGTTTCAAAGTACTTTAGGTGAAATAATATTCCTTCTTTTCCTTTTAACCTTTGAAGTGAATTTCTTTTACAATTTGTGTAATATTTTCCGAAATCCCCTTCCGTGCGACTGTACCATTTTTAACGTGACGGCTCATTACATAAATATTTTCCGAATAATATGGCAGCTACATTTTTAAAGAAAATTAACGAAAAAGGTTTCTGCGATATTATTTCTCGCCAAAAATTAAGGTTTCTAAAGGAGTTTGTTTTAAGCCTCAAAGAATACTCAAATGTGACATAGACATGATTTTAACGGGATTAGTCCTGATTATTTGGCGAAAGTTACATTGATTTACGATTTTTTTTGTTTAATTTAGAAACTACTACATCTGGTGGGGAATATTTCTTATTTTACCAAAATCCCCACTTGACTGAATTTAAATAATGTAGCATAAATTAGTCGATTCACTAAAAACCGACTAATTCTAAAAAGTTGTCACCTCACTAAATTATAGGTACAACCCTAAATGTTCTGTAATGTCACAATGGAGGGAGAACGTCGCTCAGGACCTCCTTTATAAACGGCTGCACGCATAGGTTCTGCCCTTTTTACATCAAGCGAGCAGCCTACTAGATAAGTCCCCAGTTATTGGGTAAGTGAACTCCGCCATTGTGTTCTTTTGCTGCTAAATTTATGTCCCGGCAAGCCATATCTATTTGTAATCTTTGTGTCTATTTAACATGGCTGCCGGCAATGTATTCTGTATTTAATATTAATTAGCACCTAGCTATTCACTATGCACATGTGCTCTAATAGGTTATATGGTTCTCCGCATGGCATGCATCCTATTCTATTCTCTATAAACTAAATCATGCTCATCCATGCTGTATCATAAACCGGCGACGCGAGTCAACGCAATGAGAACCACGTGGCGATGTGACGCCACGCCTTGCCTTTAGTCTATAAACTATTCACCTATCAACTAATCACTGTAAACCACTGCGATGTGTGAGTACCCATCTTCCATCTTCTTCACTCCCTTGAGCTTGCCGCATCTAACGCATGGCTGGGACACGCACATCGTAGGGGCTTACAGGAACCATCTTGGAGCTCAAGCGCCCCCTTGGTGCTGTTTCAGGGTTCCTAGCGCTGGCTAGCCAACTATGGCTGCTTCGCTCACGCTGCACTGTTCTGCTGCTCTGCTGTGCTCCCGCGCATCTACCAACGCGGTGAGAAGCACGCATCTGCACGGCCGCCCTGCCGCGAGCCGCCTTTAAACTGTGACGCCTACGCGTCCGGCACCAGACGACGGCGTGGCCGTGTAGACAGTGGCCTGCCGCCGCTACCTACTGGCCGTCTGCGCTGCCGCTACTTGCCTACCACCAACGCTGCCTAGGGCTAGTTGCCCTGAGCCCGCTGCCCACCTGGTCGACCGCCCTGCCGCGCGTCCCTACCGTCGCGTGAGGCCGCCTGACCCGGCCTACCTACCGTGCGTGGCGATCGACGTCTTCTGGTTGCTCAGGGCAGTACCGTTTTCCTACCTTCAGTGACAGTGCGTGACCTTAGACTCTAGAACCCCTATTTTGTTTGTGTAGTGCTAAGTAAATGTATAACTAAGTCTTACTTGTCTCATTTCTCCTACCACAAAAAGCACTACGCCACAATAATTAGTGGAGATTTTCTAGAAAAAAGAATAACAATCCACACTGGTGAGGAATTTGTCGGTGGGGATTTCAGGAATAAATAATTTCTTCTGCGCTAGGTATATCATCCAAAAAGAACCATTTAACCAACTGGTCATTTCATCGAATGGCCATTATGTATGAGCTCACATTTCAAGAGATTTCTTTGAGTGACACATTTAATGCTCCTTCTATGCAGACGACTTGGCATAACATGGCAGGTCATAGCTGGATTGCAGCAGATACTCGATGAATTTTAATTTACCTCGTACACAATCACCCCAAATATCAGAATTAGTAACGGATAACAAAAACCTGTTGTGAAATGGCAAACCGAAGAAGGAACTCTGCCAGCTACTTCGTAAATTTAGGCGTTTTATTAATAAGAGTGTTTAACATTATGTAGTCATTTGTTCATGCAACGTTTCTACATGTAAGTATTCATTTCACACAGTCACTGCTGTCAAGCTCGACTTGATTTGATTGCAAATAAACCAAGTTTCACGTCTTAGAACTTTCAATCTAAGAAGAAGAAAGAATAAGAGTGTATTGTACAATATTATTCCTAATATTACAAACCAAACTGTTGCCTTCCACTAAAGAGTATCAGTAGTTTGGTGCTATATTTCAACCGAACTAGTGCAACTGAAAAGTTGCACTAGTTCGGTCAACCGGACTACTGCAACTAGACCATTTTTCGTTGTTGTTTTTTTCGTTGTATCGTAACATTATATCATTGTATCAGTCACTTAATATATTAAGTGACTGATGTCAAACGTTGTATCATTTTACATCAGTCTCTAAATGTATCTGTATCATCTTAAAAGTAAATGTAAGTTAGCTGGCTGTATACTTATTAGCTTGTTCAGCAGTAAAGGCAGCAAAGCCGTGAGTCAAAATCTAGTTAATCAATAAAATCATTCATTTCTTGATTGTTTTTAATTATAAGCTAAACATATTTCGCGTAATTATATTGATTTTAATAAAAAAATAAAATGATGATTGTGTTATAAGGATTGTTCTTCATTTTCTTGCAACTGGAGTCTGACTTCGTACTGCGAACGGTACCATATCCACCAGCCGAGGGCATGGCGGGTCGCTGCAGAAACTATCCAACAGTAGTAACATACCTGAAAAAAAGATATATACTTTTGGCTATTAAGAAAATTAATGTCATAAGAAAAAAGTGATGAATATTTTAAAACCAAGAAATCGATAGATGGATTGTATGAGGAATGGTATTATTAAAGAAAAACGTGTGTATGAACAAGTAATATGGGACAAGGGACGTCGAAACGAATAATTCGTTATTTGGCAAAAATAATCAAATTAGGTAGATTTCCAAAAAATGTTTGACACACATTTTTTCTTTTTTCACATAAACAAAAAATGAAGACGATCTAGTGCTTCGAAAACTCGGGTGACGTCACATTGCTGACTTATGATCTTTGACGCGTTTTATTTTCATCAATATTTATTAATTTGCTACATAAATAACATATATCCAATATGTTTCTAAAATCTAACTGAACTAAACAGATTATATTTTTTAAGTCAGTAAAGTACCCAATAATTAACCTTACTGTAGGTTTACTTTATTACTTGCTAATCCCTGGTATTCCGAGCAATGTTTTCTTAAAATGATTAATTTGTAGTGATCACAATTAATAGAGCAGCAGAAATATGACGATGAATCTTGTCCTCCAATATCTCCGTAAGTAGAAGGTTCTCCACGTACTTATGGTCCAGATTCTGGACTAGGTATACATGGGAACCTATTCTGCAGGGCTATTGCGTATCTTTTAAATGTCAGTGGCTTTCTTATTGTCCATGGATTAACTGTCAAATTGGTTATGGTTTAGTACAAAATGGAACCATTTGACAGTTAATTGATGGACATTCTAAGGTAGCCACTGTCATTTAAAAATACGCAATACCCTGCAAAACAAAAAAAAATATCGCAATGATGGGGAGAACAAGTAACTTTTGGCTTCGTTAAAGGGTCTTTTACATCCATTAGGTAAGGGTTAGGGCCGTTAGGCAAAAGCTGTTTGGCGCTTAGGTCATGATTAGTCATAATTAATGTAGTTGGAGAGGCTTACAAAGGATTAAAATATGAAGCTAAGCAAAAGGATTATAATATTAAGCCAACGTTTATACGTAAAAGCTTCTAAAGACGGGCAATACCGCAACGACTCTTACATCTCTACTACTTTCGTGTATTTTATTTATATTGGATTCCTTGCAGACCACAGACGGGCCAGGCTGAATCGTTGTGTCGAAATTCTATGTGTTACAGTTCGATGGATTGGCCTTTTATTACGCAATCTTCTTCGATTTATGCATTGCTTGCCAGTTTACTGTTTCTTAATATAATTTACAAACTATAAACAGACTTAAGTTATAATAAACAAATGTGCAAGTACCACAAGGGAATAAATATGAATAAAAAACTTTTTAAAAAACATTGCAAGTTAAATAAAAGCTTGTAAAAAAACGTACGCCTCGCTATTTGCAAGAAATAGTGTTCCGAAAGCTGATCGTATAAGATTATGTGACACACGTGACACATAAATATATTTACTTTGGTTGGCAAACCACATAAACAAAATATCTATTGCGGCCGGTATAGGAAATGCCAAGGAATTTTATGACAAATGAACTGCACAATTATTAGTCCTTTCAAAATAAGCATAGACAAATGGTTAAATAACAATTATTTGCATAGAATTAGTTAATTGGTGGAGGTCTTCAATACCTAGTTATAGCAGAATCGATATCGATATAACATTTTGTTTTTACAAAATGTTCATTTTATGATCGACAATTTTTCGTTGAGCGTATTTTGCGATAACCTTTAAACACCACCGTTAAACAGAAAAACTATTGCTTTTGATCTATGACTTTTTTAGCACACTCCCGATTGATGGGGAATTTTGTTTTTGTTTAGCTATAGACGAATTGTTGTTATTTCAAATGTCTATTTTGACTGGACTGTACTTTTATTGATCAATGAACAAAATGAAATCATCACCGAGTTCAAGCCTCTCCCGCGGTACCCGCCGCAACGCCGACACAATATCCACTCCCGATAGTAAAGGCACTAAAAACAATAAAAATCTAGTCTCGGTAATTTAGACATGAAACTTGGACATTAGTCGATTTTGCGTCACTGCACTATCATCTCTATTCTCTTTGTGATGAGACTGCTTTTAGCAGTTTAATAGGGATGTTTACTGACTTAAAAAAAAATGATTCTAATATGTCCGTCTGTTAGATTATTGAAAAACATTGGAAACGTATTTTTTGTTTTATCAAATCAATAAAAAATGACGAAGATAAAACGCGTCAAAGATTTGAGTGGGGGTTTGTGACGTCACTTACCGTTAATAAAAAACAAGTTTAAAAACTAAAACCCGACTACAAACCGCGGTCTTAAAAGTAGAAAACAAGAAAATAACTTGTATATTTCTATTTAAATATAAGTAAAATTATTATTGAGGACCGCCGTAGTTGCATGCCACTGATACCTGATGCTCTTTCATGGTGTTTTCATTGATACAGAAGCCAGGTGCTGTTGCCATTAGCAAGGTCAGGCCATTTTTTTTCTTTTTGTAGTTTGTAATACTGCAGTTTATCAGTTCAGATACTAAAACTGTTCTTTCTTCGTGAAAACGCAACGTATCCAGCAAGATATTTGTGTGTAAACTAACCAATAATACACTTCTGGACACATCTATTGGCCCACCTTAGAGTTTAGGTTTCGATGGCCCCTACCGAAATATGATTGCTAGATTGAACAAAAACTGTTCCATCTTTTTCGATCGTATTGTTTTAAATTTGAATTCAGAATACCATACGATATGGAGCTACGCCTAACAAGTCGGATATGCGCCTTGTTAAAGGCAATTGATTTTTGAATAAAAAACATGTTTTATCAAATAAAGGTTTAATTTAATAACGCATGTTGCCTCCATGGGCATCTACCACAGCTCTCATACGATTAGGCATAGAGTTTATCAACCGCTCTATGAAATTTTGAGGGATCATCTCCCCTTCCTCTTCTATGGCAGTTTTCAACTCCTGCATCGTCTGGGCAACTGGCTGACGAGCCCTAACACGTCGTTTTAGCTCGTCCCACATGTGCTCAATGGGGTTCATGTCTGGGCTTCTGGCTGGCCAGTCCATAACTGTGATGTTCACATCCCGAAGATATTCCCTGACGATGCCGGCCGCATGGGCTCTTGCATTATCATGCATAAAAAGGAAATTTGGGCCCACATAGTCCGCGTATGGTCGTGAGGTTCTAAGCACTCACGAATGTACCTTTCAGCATTTAATGTTGGCAGCCGTGGTCCTGTAACAACCTCAAGTTGAGTTTTGCCGCTCGCGGATATACCGCCCCAGACAGTCCATGAGCCACCGCCATAAGCAACCCTCTCTTCGAAGCAGCATTGTGCGAAACGCTCTCCCTTACGTCGGTAGACCTTCTTCCTTCCATCATTGCCATGTAACACAATTTTAGACTCATCAGAAAAAAGTACACGGCTCCAATCTTGCTGTGTCCAATTTAAATGACTGCGTGCGAAATGAAGGCGCGCTGTTCGGTGGGCTCGCGTTAGTTTGGGCCCATTAGCTGGCTTGTGTGGTACCATAACGCGTTCTTTTAACCTTCTCCGAACAGTTCGAGCGCTCACAGATACTCCGTGGAAGTCGCGAAGTTGGTTTTGTATCTCAATGGAGGTAAGGTGACGATTTCTCAAGCTGGTCGTCACGATGAATCGATCCTGCCTTTCAGTTGTGACCCGAGATCGTGGCCTTCCTTGGCGACAAACAAAGCCGCCAGTCTCTAGGTACCTCCGATAAACATTTCGGACCGCAGATCGACTTAAATTAAGTTGAGCACTCACGTTTCTTTGGCTGTGTCCGGCCTGAATAAGTGCCACAGCTTGGGCGGCGACTTCAGGTGAAGTATCCATAGATTATTGATAGAACCTCACCTTAATGTTAAGAATAAGTAATGTTTGTTGCAAAACCAAAGATATCAATCACTTTTTCAAGAATTAAATCCAAGTAAACCAATAAAACCAAGTTTTCTTAGTATTCGATTGTTTGATATCAACAAACAGGCTCCAAATTGTCTTTTGTTTCTTTAAATTCTGTGTTCGAAATTCAAAAAAAGACTATTTAATGAAATTGTGAATGTGCCAGGTTCAAAACTGCATAAAAACTTTTTGCTCGACCTAATATAAACTTTTAGCTAGGACCAAACGAAACTGAAAATACAAGGTGGGCCAATAGATGTGTCCAGAAGTGTACTAAGAGTTTCTTTTTCACAGTATGATCTACGCCTGTGTTTGTCATTGGTAAGTTTTACACATGCTTCGATGAGCTTTTAGAAGAACACTTTAAGACGTTCTAAAACAACGTAGAATAATATCACTTACCAGCGTCATGCAAGCCAGTACGAAGGTCGAGGCTAGGGGCCAAGGCGTCACCTGGCTCTCTTGCGTCATGAGGCCAGCCAGCGTGCGACCTGATAACCACGCAGCCAGCACAGCCAGAGGTGACATCAGCATGATACCGAGACTGTCTACCATCAACTGAAACATCTTTACACATTAAAATCAAATTATCGTACACACTAGATCACGCAACTTATAGGTTCCAGTTTGAAAATAGGACAATTTTGGAGGTCCAAAACCGTCCTGTTTTTTTTTTGTGGTGTTTGACGTAGTGTAAAGCCGGGTGGGATCACTAGTCTTCCCATTAATAGAAATACAGTATGAATGGTTAAATGAATGCAAGATGAATGAACATGAATGATGTGAAGATGAATGAATGGTAAAACTACTGACCGAATATGGATGAAATTTGGTAGACATATATTTCATAACCTGGTTAAACACATAGGATATATTTTTATCCCAGTAGTAAGATCCCGTGGTACACTTACTGAACTTACGCGGGCGATGCCATGAGTAAAAGCTAGTTATAAGTAGGCATAAGATTTATCTGTTCCTACCCCCCACAGAAAATGTAAATTCCATGTCGAAGCTAACCTACATTATTAACCCTACCCCATTAATGAGGCAATAAAAACACAATAAAGTGTGTTTAGGAACATAGCTAATGATATGTAAAAAAACAAACAACATCGCGTGGCTGATGACCACTAAGATCAGGCCTAGTTTTGATGTAACTGACCTGTAAGAATTGTAAAACTTGTACAGTAACACATTTACAAATCTAAATGATAATGTTGAACCTACTTTTAAAGAAAACTGTGAACTAATTAGTAAAATCAACGCTAATGTAAATGAATTATACGAGATCGACATAACTGCACCTTATCGACTCGTCAATCATCAATTAGGAACAAGTCTACTCTAAGCTCGATGACTGCATCAAAATCAGAAGTCATTTATTTATAATACACTGATAATCAGCACTCTTTGAACGACAAAATTTACAATAGATTACACACACACACTACACATTTACACTTTCTAGTGTTTTAGCTAGGAAGAAGTGGTGGGATAAACTCCCCAGCAACACATTCTGTTTGGTTAGAAGAAACAGATTCTATACAACAGTGTACATAGACAATATGAACAAAGAAACTGGCGTGTACCTAGACCTACCAGCAAATCCCAGCCTAGGCGATTATCTAAAAGTTCAAATTGCAGTATTGAAGTATCATAGAAAGAATTTTCAATGGCTCAAATTTAACCATGCGTGTGCCTGCGTCAAATAGTGTTATGAATTACGCATAAATAGTAAACATACCTGTTTCGCATTATGGCTCAACACCCACATAATCAGCGCCCGGGGCACACCGTACTTGTGGACACGTCTTGTCGCATACCTGGACCCACACAATTCGCATCTCGACTTCCCCGATTCAGTCAACCATCGCTCCAAACACTTCACATGGACCCTCCCAACGGTCCCGCGGCAAGCACACGCAGATATCAATCGTCCCAGCTCGGATGCTAACGAGTGCCCACCGTGGCAAATGCGACACATGTCGTCAAAAGAGTGAGTACTCAACCTTTCCTCATCTTCAGTCGTATCCAGCATAGTAGACATATCGTTTACACTGTATAGTTGAATTTCTTCACCCCAATTGATTCCAGATGTAGCAGTTGAATATTTTGTGTCATCTCCATCTATTTTATTCGATTGATCTATAACTGATATACGACGCCTGGGGCTTCTGACTTTAATGCGATGTTGATGCGGATGCTTACTTCTCACGCGTCCGGTTTCCCTAGACGATATGTTTTCATGTTTTTTCTCTGATCTCAACTGTTCAACATATGATGCATGTTCACTAGCACTGACTAAATTGTAAAGGTCTATGTTACTTGAACTGGCTGTAACATCTTTATCTTGTGTCATATGTGAACCCGCTTCGACCATTGATACTGATGCAGAGTTTTCGTGTACGACTGATAGACACAAATTTTTCGAACTGTTCGCGTTCGTTTTCATTTTATGTTTCTTAGATGACTTTGATGCTACGGTTACATTATTGACCGTCATTCTAACTGGATCGGACTCAGAATCTGGCGGGCTAAATTAATTAAGAAAATAAAAAGGTGTTTTAGTATACAGAAGACCCTGTGTTGTTTAATATTCATAAGACTGAAATTATTGCTAGAAACATTTCCAGGGCATTAAAAATTGAAGAATCTAAATTAGGCCGGAGGGCCTATAAAAAAAAAGAGAAACGTATAAACGTAAAAAAATAAAAAAATAAAAACAAGAAAAAGATGTTTAGATGTATCTGGGTTAAAGAAATGAGAAAGTGTAAAAAGCAAAGGATGATTTTTGTTTCGTTCAAAATAATTTCACAGCGGAATCTCAAGATGGTTTGGTATCCAAGGCTTTGAACTCTTTGCTTTCTAAAACCATATTCCGTCAACCTGTCATAAATATATTTTTCAGTAAGTTTTCATAAAGGTATGATGTTTCTTTGTACCTGAACATTCGGATTTTAACCTTTGGTTTGGAACGTGGATGGATGGTGGTGGAATTTAAGATTTACTTTAAGAATTGTCTCAGTATGAGCCCCGAGTTCGGAGGTATGTCCGGTTGATGGGAATAGGCTTGCCCTCTATTACAAGGGACTTAAACATAACTGGCGCAATGTAAACGTAAACAAAATCAAAATCAAAATATTTTTATTTCACATATACACATGTAGGCCTACATGGGCACTTATAAAACGTCGACAAAAAGGGGGACACGGTTCGGTACATTGGTCGATTCCTAAGGAGAAGAACCGGCAAGAAACGCCAAAGGTTACTCTTCTAATCTTTTAAAATCATTTGAGTTAACAATAAGTTTAAAAATAAGGTCCAGAAATCTTGGTATATTACACATGAAGACCATGCAAATTAATGTCTGAGATGGTCTTTTGAAGAAAGCACCACACAGATTTGAGTGAACCCGTCCAGTCAGTGCAAGCATTTGTCAGTTATCGTGGAGCTCAACTTATAACTCAAGGTGCTCAACGTCACAACGAACAATATCAAAGAAAGGACATTTGGGTGGGCCACATACCTATAGTACCAAAACGTGTTTCTTCCTCTAATTTAATTCACCGCAGCCGGTCTTTTTCATCCATACTTCTTTATTATTTGTCATGTCAGCAGTCACCTCTTATGCAGCCATATCATCCTTCACACAGTCCATTCATATTTTTTTTGATCTTCCTCTTCTCTATTAACCATCTACATTAATATGAGCACATGGTACGTCCAAAGACATTCAAATATTAAAAATCTCTTTGGGTACGTCTAATTCTACGGGAAAATACACGTGTCATAATAACGGTAATACCTGAATTGCAAGCCATTGTGCAATTTATTTTCTCGTCCAACGACATTACAATCTTTAACAGAGAACCTACGGCGCCTCGTGTTGGGCATCTCACTTGAAATTTAAGCAATTTTTAGTTTTGAAATTATTTAAAAAAAAATGTGTTACAACATTGGCATGATTTTTTTGTAGTATTATTGAAGTTGTCATCGTAGCGCTTTTTTATTTATGGTTTCTTCTTTTTTGTAACGAAACTTTTTATTGTCTGAATAGCATTTATTTGGAACTAGAAACTTTTTTTTTTAATAAAAAGTTCGGTCTGTTTTTCATATTTTTGTGAAATTATTTTTTTTTGCTATATATTTAATCAGATCCACAATAAAGATACAAAATAAAAGAAAATGTGTTGATTTTTAAAGTGTTTTTTAAGAACTTATCATCATTACAGAAGATGCATGCAGCGACATCTTTGATCACAAAAATGTTACTTATAAATAAATGTACAAGTTAACTTTTGAAATATTATTATAGCTTAGCATTCTCTCAGATATTCGTCTAGAATACATTAATCGATAGATGATGATGTTCATTTCACACCATTTTCTGAATTGCAATGTAATGTTGAGATCTTCCTTAAGGAATGACCAAGCTGCATGCCGCTAACCTTTTTTAGATTATCGGATGCGGTGCAGTAAAATATAAAGACAGCGTTGCTGAGAGTTTTTCAAGAAATAATGGAACTCACTTTCTCAATACGGTAAAACCACTCCTACAGTCGACAGAAAACACATCGACAGAGAATATGCGCCCGAGATTTGAAGAATCATATTAAAAAGTTAAAGTCTTGATTAGTTCACACACGCAATCGGAGACTCGTGTTTACTTAACACGAACACACTTAACTTCTTAACCGACTCCAAAAAAGAAAGAGGTTCTGGAAAGTGGACTGTTTCTTTTTTGGGCGTCTGTCCCACGGCTTGGCAAAGGTCTCCCCCAATTCCTACCATGAGCTCTATTCTTGAACCGCCTCAAACTAACCCTTGTGGTATTCGACTGTACCTATGTATTTTTTTTTATATATGTTCATTTGCAAATGTCTTTTATATAGACTCCATAAAACTCCATGGGAAAAATTGTAAAAACTGGTATTCAGCTGCATCCAGTAAGAATAGAAGCTGACTCCAACATAGCCGTGAAAACGCTAAACCGATTATGACAAAGATAAACAAAATAATTAGTCTGGTTAATGATTTTAACCCCTTTTCTTCAATGACTTAGTTCATGAACTGGTAACGAGAGGTCGAGACTTCGATCTTCACCTGTTGCTTTGTTGACTTGAACTTACTCCTAATTTAAGCATTATTTTGGCTTAATTGGAACTTGAAAGGGTTAACTTTGCAGTATTTGTTAATTATCAAATGATTTTTGGTTGCAACATTTGAAGACATGTAGCTTTATGTATATACAGGATGTAAATAAACCCTTCACACATACGTCAACCAAGCATTCTGTAAATCAAACTAAGTACCCCTAGGCAATTTTTTTTGCTTTTGTTTTTGGGGTTAAAAATTTCATTTTAGGGTAAAACTCAATGTAGCACTCCTAAAACATTGTGCTAGTGGATGCTTTGAATAGTAAAAGGGTCATGGGGTAATTTGAGTTAAGTTATAAACTGAAAAACTAGTATTTACAAAAACAGTTGTGAAAAATTTGGAACTTTGACCCCTAATATCTCCGTAACTAGGGGGTTCCTAGGTATGGTCTAGAACAAAAATGATCACAGTGGTGGGGAGAACAAGTGTCCTTCGTTTGCGTTAAGGGTACTTTTACACCCTTTATACTTACTATTGTGGTCGTTCTATGAACCGTTGAGGAGTTCTCTCATGAGGAGGCGATACTGGCTGAAGGATTAAGAAAGGTCTGGCATAAAAATGTTATGTTACAAGAATCAAAGGCGTGTGTAAAGCTTTAGCTCATTTGGATTGGACGAACTGGTTTTGACATATAATTGCAAGATTTTACCAGTATCACACTAATATTATAAAGGCGAAAGTTTGTAAGTGTGTATGTTTGTTACTTCTTCACGCAAAAACTGCTAAAAGGATTTAGATAAAATTTGGTACACAGATAGTTTCTAACCTGGATTAACACATAGGATAGTTTTTATCCCGATTTTATCTTTCCGTGGGATAATTTATGAGTTGTAGCGGGTGAAGCCGCTGGCAACAGCTAGTACTAACTAATAAGACAAGTGAAATAATAAAAGCTTATAAAAATAACAAGCTAGAAAGTGGAATTAGCAAAAAGGGTCAACATAGCAATATTGCCAAGAGACCAAAGCATTTTGTGACGCTGAGCCAAGAAGCAATTACAGCGTGTGTGTGCGTTTGTGTGTGTGAATTTTTCTGTATTTACGAGTACACAGAATAACAGAGGGTTTTGTACAGGGTAGAAAGAGCATCGGCGCAGGTTCCCATGTTGCTCAGTACAATACTCAAGTGTATTAAAAAACCGGCCTAGTGCGAGTCGGACTTGCGACGATGATCCCAACACATACAACATTAGGTCTGGAATCTCCGTAGGGTTAAGCAATTTTACTGTACCTACTATTAAAGTACAACAACGACGGTTCGCCAGTAATGTTTTTTTTATGAAACCGGGCACGAATTTTTGGAAATTTCTGAAGGAATACCCCGATAACACTTTGCTGGACTCGAGGATCAAACCCAGGATCACGTGCTCAGCTGTTGTGCTTACGACCACCGAGCCAACGATCCCGACTAGGTACAATTCCATAGTAAACTGTATGGAAATATCCAACTCTTCTTTCCGTGAGATTTTCCCTGGTCAAATTATCCCTAAGGCCTCATTTACGGTGACGCGGGGCGTCGCGCGGCGCGTTGTGCGGTTTTAATTCAAGCACATGGTGATGTAAGAAAACGTTAACGATTTTAAACGTCGCTTTTACGAGAAGCGATTTTTTGCTCGTTAATTTAAAATGCATCTTTCGTTGCGGTGGACCCGCCTCTCAGTAAATAAAAAAATAGCACGCGACGAGCCTTCTGCACGCACCGCGTCTCCGTAAACGAGCCCTCACGCCAGCGATTTCTAGATACAACCCGCCCAATCCCACTTCAACTCAGCAGACTTATTACCCACATCAGCGATTCCTTAATACCTACCCATAAATACTAAGTTACAGATGTTCCTTTACGGAATAATTCCGTTATTCCCAGTTTATTTATTGAACACAAAAGCTTACCAGATTTGTGTAGGACGTTGGTAAGTATTTACCGAAAAAATACGAGTAAGAAAATAAGCCAATAGTGAAACAAAGGATATTAACCCAGGGGAATTGACTTGAATACCTATGAATATCTATGGCTGGATGGGTCCTGGTAACTGTTTGAAAAAGTCTTATTTTGCGTGTGATATTATGCCGTTTTTTTAGAGCAGTGGTGGCTCAGTGGCAGCGTCCCCGAATTACGAACAGTGAGTCGTGGGTTTAAACCCATTCAGGCGCATTACTTTGTGTAATTTATTTCCTCACCACTGCTCTCAAAACGGTGAAGGAAAACATCGTGAGGAAACCGGCATGTCATAGAACTAAAAGTTCGAAGACATGTGACGTCTACCAATCCCCACTGGGCCCGCGTGGTAGATCATAGCCCATCCGTCTCCTAGAGAGGAGGCCTGAGTCCCTGCAGTGAGAACAATATAGCCTTGATTGTCCGGCGCACTCGTCACACGCCGATTTTGCGTGTTCCTCGACATTCCACTACTATGCCCAGAATTGTGTATTGACTCGCATTGCTCGAATCTACAACTCGGAATTCTCTGAAGTTGATTTGTTTAATTGCACTGAACTGACTTTTAAAAAACGATTCATGAAAACTATAAACGGAGATAAATGACAAGCAACCATTCTTCGTCTTGTTCTTCTTCTATTGTTTAACATTGTAATTGTTTTGCATAACAATTGTCCTTTTTTGTTTTAAGTTTTTCAAAATTGTAATCTAAATCTAAATTTATCTTGTGTAATTTTTAAATGTAGTGTTTTGCATTAGTCCGTTCAGTTCATACAGGGAAACCTGTAATTTTTCATAGAAACTGTAAACATATTTTGTAAATTAATTTAATGTATCGCTGTTGGTTTGCTAAATAAAAATAGCTAAAACAACTTTTTAAGTTAAACGGTTTTATGTTAAACATACATTGCAATGTTTAAGATAAATGTACTAAAAACCAAAAAATAATAAAATAGATACAGTCGTGGGAATTATAAACATATGCATAGACTAGACTAAAATAAAACCGTGGGGCACGTCTCTTTTATTTACATGGAGTGTATAACTATTGGAATTTCCATGAGCAAGAAAATAGTAAGTAATTTCCTCACCGTCTGCGGGCCAACTGCCTATTTTAACGACGAATTAAACGATTCTTCTATCGCACATTTAGTCGATAATTTGTAGACAATTGACGTGCATTCTGTTCTGTTCTCGAGGAAGGTTTAAGTAAACAGGGTGGAATTTTGTAATGCCATCTGAAGGGAAAGTACTCTTACTACTGCAGATAGAAAATTTCACTCAAAGGAAACATTCCTTTCTTTTTGAATAGAAAGCAAACTGCATTCAAAGATTTTCGAAAATTCTCTTCTTCCACACCCGTTCCTAAATCAATGCGTTGAAAAAGTGGGCCTCTTCCCAACTAAGGTAAGACTGGAAACCGGCTCCAAGGTGTTTCAGTCTTACCGAATGTAGCTAATTACCAGTATTTTACATGGAGTGACTGTCTGCCTGCCCTTAACAACCTAGTTAGACTAGTTGGCAGACTTTCAGGTCAATGACTACCTGTATTGACTGTCAAAGATCTACAAATGATACCTAGTACGAAAATAGTTACCTGACTTTGAACCTGAGATGCTGTTACATTAGCAACGAATTTTTTTAAATCTAAGTAGCAGTTTCCTTCTTGCTTTTGATTGCTTGAATCTAAGTGGTGACGATCTATCAATCCAGAAGATATTACACAACACACAACTGGAGTGAAGCCAGGCGCAGGACCAAAGTCTTAAGGCATTGTGTTAGTACTACCAGCAATAAAGCTAAAAAGTTAAAAATAGCTAGATAGCTAGCTTCAACCAGATCAGGAAACAATTTCCCAGATCCTTTATCACCTCTAACTGAGGGGACCAAAGCTCATATTAGTTGCAAAACTATGCCATTATTGGGATTCCACCACCAAGTAAAGTTACTTAATCAGATTTCATAGCACGTGTATCGGTGGCTTGTAAGGGAATCTGATTGAGTTGTTATGACACTCTGCGATGCCATCAAAGGACCTTTATTCACAATAGCTCACATGAGTACTTTCTAATATAAATCGAAATCAATCAAATGTAATGTCATTTGAACACATTCATGTCGATTTTCCTCATTCTGATACGGAGGAATGAGGAAAATGTCTTGAGCAACAGTTTTGAGTATGAATGTCGAATTGTTAATGTCTATAAGAGACGGAAACCAAAGAAACGATGAATTGACTGTGTGAAACATTATAATTATGGCTAGCAAGGAGGTGTCTGCCGAGATGAGAAGTAATTTAAAAGTTTTTATTTTGGGACAGTCCCGCCACACTATTCCGAAACCACTGCAAGTAGTTGCAAGCCAGAAACACCAGCGGCGACCACCAGAAAACCCCTGAGATAATGAAGCTCGAAGTAGTCTCACTGCGGCACTCAGAGATATTTAATGATTTCTTAAACCGTCACTTAGTAAGGATTTGACATACTTTTGTATATAAAACCTTTACTAAGTGATGGCCTAAGTAGTTATTAAAGCTCTGTGGGTACGTTAGTCACACAATTAAACAGTCTAACTGCCACATGCAGAGATCTTTAATGATTACTTAAGCCGTCACTTAGTAAAGGTTTGAAATTCTTGATATGACAAAACTGTCAAAACCTTTACTAAGTGATGGCCTAAGTAATTCGATCAGAGGTCTCTTAGTGCGGCAGTTAGATCGTGCAACGAAATAGTGAACGAGTGAGATACGAACTAAAAAGAGAAGTATAGAAGAAACCAGCTGCTGCGCCGACTGCAAAAATAAATTGGGTTATGGGCAGAAGCATTTATGTTGAATCAATAATAATATTTTTGTCTTGACTGTGATCGAGAAATTTTATGCCACTTTAATAATACTTTTTGAATTAATTGTTGTTTTAAAAAGAAACATTTAATTGGCAATCTAAGTAAATAGATTTTGGGCCATTTTGACTGTAAGTTTGGTGTCAGCTATAAGACGAAGAAGAGGGTAGTTAACAAAAAAATCTAATTAGTCCGTCAGATAGAATTCCAAAGAATATTGGACACATATTTTTATACTTTTTATCCCTGTGTTCCCACGAGAACGGGACTACGCGGAACCGGGTGACGTCCGCTAGTAGCTGAATAAAGGAAATAATTTTTATAATATAGTATTTGACTGTACATACATACGCTGCGGCAGGTTATACAGAAGACCGAACAGTATAACCTGCCTCTCTGTTTAGCATTTGTGGACTGCGAGAAAGCTTTCGATTCGATCGAGACTTGGGCGGACGTCGCCAAATCGACTTCCGGTACATCGAGGTGTTGAAGTGTTTGAAAAAAAACGCCACCATGTCAGTTCGACTTCAGGACCGGACCTCGAAACCTATCCTTCTGCAGCATGGTGTGAGACAGGCCCGAGAGACGTCATATCTCCGAAACTGTTCACCGCTGCACTGGAGGATGTCTTCAAGGTTCTAGATTGGAGAAGACCTGGCATTAACGTCAACGGCGAGTACATCACTCACCTTCGGTTTGCCGACGATGTAGTGGTCATGGCTGAGAACATGTAAGACTTCAATATAATGCTCGATGGCCTCAGTAGAGCTGCCGAAAGAGTGCGTCTTAAAATGAACATGAATGTTCATGTAACACCCACTCCTATCAAGATAGACTCTACGCTCGAAGTTGTGGACGATTATGTCTACCTGGAACAAACGGTCCAGTTGGGTAGGTCTAACTCCGAGAAAGAGGTCAATCGTCGAATCCGACTCGGCTGGGTAGCGTTCGGAAAGTTGCGCGGTATCTTCTAGTCCAACTTACCACAGTGTCTCAAGACGAAAGTCTATGACCAGTGTGTTGCCAGTGATTACACACGGGACCGAAACGTGGTTGCTCACAATGGACCTCATCAGAGAGCTTAAAGTCACCCAAAGGGAAATGGAGAGGGCTATGCTCGGAGTTTCCTTGCGTGATCGAGTCAGGAATGAGGACATCCGCATAAGGTTACCGACGTAGCCCGAAAAATAGCCAGACTTAAGTGGCAATGGGCAGGGCACATTGCTCGCAGAACGGATGGCCGGTGGGGCCGAAAAGTTCTGGAGTGGCGACCGCGAACCGGAAGACATTGCGTTGGAAGGCCTCTCACTAGAAACGCACAACTCCATCTATGACTTTAAAAAACAAATATTGACCTCGCCAACATGTTTGCCAAATTTCAATTATTTATTCATTCAAAAAGGGCTTCCACATGTAATTCGATTTGATGTATTTGAAATCTCATAGATGGCGCTGACTTGTATTCATTTAAGTATAACTATGTTTATTAGTCTAAATTACTTATCGCACCTTTAGAACGAAAACGATACAATTCAAAAAAGCTAAAATTGAGTTATCGTCATAAAATGACACAAAACGAAATTCTGAATCTAACAATAGTTCAATCAAAGCCTTATTCGAGCGGGAACTACACACATCAAAAGTGTCTAGGGATCAAGCATTTTTATGCGGATTTCTTGAGATTGAGATGTGGCTTTGTAATAAATTTATGATTTTATAAATTTATATGGATCCTTTTTGGTGCATTTCATAATTTGAATCAGGAACTGTGAATCAAATTCGAGTAAAAGATGAAAATCAGCTGTCAATATTTTCCCTATAAAAACATACAACGCATTGAAGACATTATTAGTGCTACTGTTTCCCTACTACTGATTAAAACCAACGTTATTATGGAGCGGCGACGTCTTTTAAGCAGGGAAGAAATGCTCAGAGCCGTGGGAATGATAGAAGCTGGTTCCCGGCAACGTACTGTGGCTTTAGCTCTGAATACAAGTCAGAGTGTTATCAGTCGACTTTGGACACGTTACCGAAGCACTGGTACCGTGGCTGAGCGCCATGGAGGACGGTATACAAGACGTATACGACACTGGAGAACCCCTGGACGCCAACAGCGATTAAAATCCTGCCAGGAAGTCCATCCTTATAGTGGTGGAACCATCATGGTATGGGCGGGTATTTGGATCGGCGGAAGAACTGAGTTGATTTGGATCAGAGGCAACCTCAACGCTCAAATTTATGCTGAGACGATTGTATCAGACTTCATCGTTCCTCTACAAGTGCAAATCGGTCCCTTATTTCAGTTAATGCATGATAATGCACGACCGCACACCGCAAGAGTTGTAAGACAGACTCTCGCCGCAGCTAACATCAATGTCCTGCCCTGGCCTGCTCAGTCGCCAGACTTGAACCCGATTGAGCATGCATGGGATATGCTACAGAGAAGAGCTCTGCCGAATATGGAGGGTATCCAGTCGCAAGAAGACCTTTTTTTGTTGTTGCAACGAACATGGGCGGCCATTCCACAGCGTGATTTGGATGAACTCATTTTGAGTATGCCAAACCGATGTTCTTGTGTTGTTAGTGTTCGCGGTAGAAACACGGATTATTAATTGTTTAAGTTACCCAATAAAATTTTAAAGAAAACTGTTATTTCAGTCTTTTTTTCGAACTTTAATGTTAGTGGTTCAAATGTCAAAAATCCCTTTATTAGGAAAATGGCAAATTTCTTTATTAATGCAAAGGTGACTTGGTTTATCGTTACTGTGACAAACGAAAACACTTTATTTGATGAATCCTTAAAGAAACTTTTAATTAATATCAATCAGGAGAAAAGTTATTGCAAAAATATATGTTGATCCCTAGACACTTTTGATGTGTGTATATCGGTCTATTATATCGGTCTCTTTCTTACGCAGCGATATGCGGGTAAGAGTCGGGGGGAAACAACGTAGTTAGTGTTGTGTTCGCATAGCTAAGGGAAGGACGTCACGCAGGCAGCCGGGTAGTGACCCAAAGCACAATACGTCGTTATCATTCCGAAACAATTTGCTATTTATTAGGATAAAACAGATCTAAGTCGGAAAACGTAAAAAAATACATAGTGTTTTAAAAACAAAAAAGGCGTAACTCCTAAAGTTTTACATTTAAGAATTTCTTTTCGGTCAGAAAAAGACGCAACTCCTAAACAGTCAAATTTATATAATTTTTCTCGGTCCAAAAATAACTGATAAAATTTGAAAACCTTTTTTTCAATATAATTCCTTTTATTAAGTTCCTTTTTATGACACAATGAAAGCTGAAAGACTGATTTAAAATTTGGGGTACAAACATAGTCACTGACGTAAAAAATCACGGAGTAATAGACAAAAGATTGCGGAGGTGTCAGAATTTTAAAACTGTTTTGCTGTTTCCCAAAAAGTAACTTTTTTGAGATACGTCGTTTTCATCTTTAAGGTGCGTTATATTGCGTGATTTTATGTTACTTATAGTATGAAGCTAGCTTATAGCATGGTTAACATAATAACAATATTCAAATATGCGTCGTTAGATTACACGTTGTTACAGAATGCGTTGAAGAAATAAAGGTTCACTGTAGCCTATAGCTGCAGCTATAGCCGACTTCTTAATAATAGTCGCGCCAAATTTGAATCCATGCAGTACTTTTTGAGTTTATCCCTGACATACATACAGACAAAAATTCTAAAAACTATATTTTTGGGTTCGGTATCGATTTTAGATTATATCCCAAGTATTCTTTAAAAAAAAAATTCAATGTACAGTTTTGATTTTCCTACCATTATTATATGATAATATAATTTACTATATTACTTATAATAATAGATTTACTATTTAAGAAAAAAATCTTTAACTTATTGGTTTAAATCAATATAACTACTTTTTATTTATGTTTTCAAAGTTTGTGGAAGCATACATAACACGATTTGCACAGGTTGAGCCTTGTTGTTGACAACGCGACAAAGTAACTTTAAAAAAGAAGAATAAATACATATTAAGTATACTTTATTAGGTGTGAGCATTACACAAAGATTGGGTTCCGAACAACAGAACCAGGCGACGCGGTATGTCCGGAAGGAGAAGGCGTGACGATCTGGACCCCCATCTAGAGGATTGGGACCAAAGCCAAAGACATGGAAAAAAGGACCAAGGCCTCTGCTCCACAGCGGGACACGTCAGGCTCATACTAATTAATTTATACAGAGCAGTACCCCCGTGGTTAGTCTTACACCAGTACTCCCTTTTTTACCCGACTGCGGCGAAATCCAAAAAGGAAGGTTAAGTGTTTGACCTGTATGTAAGTAGGTATGTATGTGTAAGTTGGCAGTAGGCGGAATCTATTTTCGTAATTCAATTTTTTTTTTTACTTTTTTACTGAATTTGTTGAGCGTTACTTTTATTTTTGAAATATAAGACACTAGCTGACGTCACGCGGTTTCACCCGCGTAGTTCCCGTTGGGATACAGGGAGTAAAAATTAGCCTATGTCACCCGAGGATAGTGTAGCTTCCCAACCGAGAAAGATTTTTTTCAAACCGATCCAGTAGTGTCGGAGCCTATTCGTTACAAACAAACAAACAAACGTTTCCTCTTTATAATATTAGTGTAGATTGTTTCACTTTATCCAAATGAATATTTAATGTTACACAAAATTATATGATGATGCCTCAGGCTAAACGTAATGATGTCTGCTTTAAATTATTCCGCCAGCAGATTTTTATAAACAACAAAAATTTAAGCTCTCTTTTTGAAAGCATCTTTCTATTCCAACACGAGAATTATTTGCTTTTACTCAAAAATAGTATTTTTATTTTTTTCAGGGTTGAAACTCATCCTAGCACAGGAAAAGCTTGTAAGTTTTCCACATGTATACCTAGAGGTCTTTGAAACGAGACCCAAGACTTAAAATGATGACAGATATGAACACAGGCTGACCCATCCTTATGTTCAAATCAATCATCTTTTTATGCTACTCGTACATTGTATGTAAATTGAATTTTATCATAAGTTTACGAAGTTTCCTCTTTGTAAGTCAATTTATAGCTAACCCAACATGCATTTAAAGTTCTTCGTAAAAGTGCTCCTCAACGGGCCACATTTTTCATGCAATTTGTAGCCGGACCATAAAAAAAAACAGTTTGATGTCGATTATGTTCGAAAATTATTTAACACTACCATTTTACTTCTGTATTTACCCCATAATTTCATATACATATTTTGTAAAACTGAGTACCTAGTATAGATCACGTGATACCTAATTATTAGTTTTAAAGCAATAATATTAAAAAGCACGACGGGGTTGGCGTATTAGACAAAAAAAAAATCCTTGTGATATATTTGAACGTGCATGACTCATAAAATATATTTGTCTTGTACACGGGCTTTAATCCGACAACAATGGCTTATGATATCTGAAAGACACGACAGAATAGGTATAGCTGAAATTTAAATCGTCACTCAGTCTCACTCAAAGCAAACTTCATGTTCCCGTCAGGGCTGCGGGTCGTTCGAAATAGAAATCGCGGCCTCGACACAAAGGGCTAAGAAGGAACATGGGTGGTTTTTAGTCAGTAGAAGTCTGACACTCCTTACTGCTCTGCCCAGCGAGAGCATTCATTCATTTGATGATTTCCCATCTTCCAAAATAAAAAAAAAAACAAAGGCAACATACATGTCACTTAAAAAAGGTCCTAGGCCACTTAACGAAACAATAATAGAACTAGTCGCTGTTTTTTCGATTTAATCAACCTGTAATCTTGCGGCGACAAAAATAAATGTTATGGCTGCGGAAAATGTGTTAAAGTGGCGAAGACCCGCGATGCGAGACGTGAGATGAGACTTGGCGACACCTGGGGGAGGGAGGCCTATGTCCCGCAGTGGACGTTTTTTGGCTTAAATGATGATTTATTTATTATTCACAAAATCCACATCTTTTTGAAATTCAAAAGTCAATTAAGGATTTACACTTTAATAGCTATACATAACATGACTAAGAGTACAGCGGAGTGTGTAAGTATAGTGTGCCTTTTTTTTTTTTTTTGGTGGGTGTAAAATCATCGAATAACCCCTCCCGCTCTTGGGCAGAGCGAAAGGGAGTGTCAGACTTCTACTGACTAAAAACCACCCATGTTCCTTCTTCGCCCTCTATGTCGAGGCCGCGATAACCAGAGGACTACCCGCGGCCAAGTATAGTGTGCCTGAGGAGTTGTAAATGGGTGTGTGAGTATGTTATAGTGGTGTGTGGTGAGTGTATGTGTACCATCTGATAATTGTGAAGAGGATATATTTAAAATATTGTCCTAAAGTGCATTGTTTGGCTGTGATTTCTGTACCTATATGTTGCCGGTAACTGTATTGCAGACATACATTGCTATAGAAATATTGCCCGTTTAGAGCCAACTTATAACAATAACGGTTTAAGGTAGTGCAAGACTTTATGACTACCTATCTATGTATTATGCTTATTATAGAATAGGGTAGGGGATCGGACAAAAAAAACGAATTAGTCCGTCAGATAGTTTTTCAAAAAAATATTGGACACGTATTTTTTCTTTTTTAACATAAACAAAAAATGAAGACAATACAGTGCTTCGAAAACTAATTTAATTTCCCTGCTTGTTGTATTTTACTTTTTTTTTGTGTATTGTTTTATTTCCTGTATGCATGTATGTTTCTGTGACAAATAAATATTTTTTCTTTCTTTCTTTCTTTCTTCTTTCATAAAACAAAAACACGTATCCAATATTTTTCGATAATCTAACTGACGGACTAGTTAGAATCATATTTTTTTGACTCAGTCCGATCCCCCCCTATTCAGTATTAACAATGATAAAAGAGTCTCAAAGTTTTAAAGTCAATGTACTTTTGTATGTATCTATTTAAAACGGAACACTGGTTTTTCCTTGATGTGATAAAATGAGAGTGGTTATAAAAAAAGCTTTTGCATCTACTACATAAATGATGCTGAAAAGGTATTCCGAGAATTCCAAGCTCAACGGATAGAGAGAGCGGACCGCTAAATTGAAGGAAAACCAAATAGAAATGTTGTATAATATAAGTCGGTTACTCCGCGTTTCAACAAACACAACATCATTCTTCCTCCTTACCTAACGTAAACCCTTTTATTGAGCTCGAGGGGGTAATTTCAAAAGCCATACCATTTAGGATCAGCGTCTTTTATAGTTTAAGCGAACGTCCTTGCTTCGTTAAGGCGCTCTAAGTGGAATATTCTGCCGTGCATAATAAGACTATCGTAACTTTAATCGTACTCCTAACATGGTTACGGTTGCCGTAGCTAGGGACAGTACTATACCTTATTACTTTTGTTTGGTTTAAGACTTGAAGAATAATGAGCTGTTGCGTCCAAAAATTATTTACGTTAGGTAGAAAATTTACAATGTTTAAGAATTTTCCAAAATTCCTCAACATTGTAAATTTTCTGTTGTTTCTACAAACGCAGGTGTGTGGTGGTCGGTTGGCTGGCCATATTATTATGAAGAAAATGTACGGAGATATGAGGAAAATGTCGCAAAAAAAGTTTTGAGTATGAATATGCATGTGTATTAGAGTAGAGGAAGCCTAAAAAAAGAAGATGGGCTTTCATATTTTGTAAACACTTGGTAGACTTGGCAGACTTGACAGACGTCGTCCTGCCCAGACAGTACCGCCACCTACCGGGTCCAATTGTGAATCTCAACCATTCTCGAATCCACTTGAACACACAAAATGATCCGCCATTATTGAATTAATTTGTTACAAAAAATGTGATAAATGAAGAACCGCTCGACCGATTTTGTGCAAACTTCACATAAACCATCTACTAAATAATCCGAACAAAGCCTTAACATTTGGTTTGCAGTGAGCCGGTTCTGAGTTATAAATTTACAACGAAAAGTGGCATTGATTTTTATATACATAAGTATATTGATTCTGTGTACATTGAGAGTTTTGTTCCTGTTTACTCTTGTACTGAATGGCTCTTGCCAGGGATACACTGATGGTTGTGAGTAGTCACTTGTCATTAAATTATTAGGTCTTTTAGACTTCTTGGTAAAAATCTTGATTAATTACTTTTCGGTTGGATTGAGTTATGAGAACGTGATCTTATTCAGATTTCCATTATGCCTAGTCTTTTCCAAAATAGTCCAGTAGTGACCAGTCAGTTCACCAAACATTATTTCAAAGAGTTTTACCTGGGAAGCAATGATTGGCAATAACATTATTTGTCATTTCATCATTCTACAACAACAAGTTTACCAAATATTTCACTTTGCAAAGTAATCATCCGATAAACTTTTATTTAATAAAACGTATTATTAGACAAGCAAATCATTATATTTAAATTTTACTCCATAAATAACGTTTAAAATAAATACATTACACAAATTGACTGAAATAACTCAGCGCCAATGCTTTTGAATTGTGCATTTTCCGCGTATTTTTCGTCATTCCAAGGGTTTGAACTCTCCCCCCAAAGAAACACAGATGCTGACAGAAACTCTTACCCTAGACGGTCGACGTCAGAGGCACCCCGAAGTTCGGTTAGATAGATTCCTTTAAAGCCTGCAAACAGAAATAGGAGCCGTCGACCTGCTGACGGAAGCGCTAACACTAAACGGTCGACATCACGGGGAGTTTGGTTCTTGGTTACTTTTGCAAAAGAATACCGTCATGATTACTTTGTGACTGGTTTCGAAATGTATTATAATTAAATGATATTTAGTAGAAACGTGATTTATCCTATGAATTTAAAAATGTATAGGTAAATGATTATATTTATCATCTGATGAATTTGTAAAAAGAAATGGTTGCCAAATAAATGTTTTTAAAACGAGTGTTTAAAAAATAATACATTTGCGGAATAAGTTGTTTTCGAAATAAATAGTATACGAAACGTTGGTTGTAAAATTAAAAGTCAATAGAGTTTTGGTAAATTAGTGAACCTAGCTAATCCAGCCTAGCCTAGCAGTCCTAGCTAGCTGGTCTATACCAGGAAACGTTTATCGATGCCAATCTTTTTCACCGCTCACAAATTGAGTCTTTTGTTTGATTATTTCAAACTAGAAATAGAAATTGATATTTTAAATCTATTCTAAGAAGATGTTTTTCATAGCAAATTAAATCAATTTTGTATCCTCAATTTTCCTTATTAAAATATAATATTAGGTACTTAATTATATTGTTTTTCAAGCAATATTTCTTAAGGAAAAGTATTTATAATTTGATTAGAAACTTCCTAAATACAGATTATTAGGGTACTAGCTGATTATCAAACACTTTCGGTTCCGATTTACATTCCATTATATCTTCTGTAAAATTCGTTCACGTTCTCTACAAAATCCCTCCCTACGTTGAACACTGATAAAATGGAAGGTCTATTCCTTAAGTAAACAATGTTCTTTCTAGATAACGATAAGTCAGGCGTCATGAGAATTGAGGTATCGATCGACCTTAAGCCCAAGTAGCACCAGCGTTTTATAAACGCGGCGCTTTTTTAACCGTCCCTGGATTTTTAACCAATATTACACCGAGAACCATAAGACGTTGCATTAGAAGGACTCCGTCTAAGTAGACCGATGACCTGGTGATGGTTGCGGGGCGCGGGGGAACGGTCAATACTTAGGGGAGGTTAAGGCCCATCAGTGGTCGTCTTTCGGTTTAAATAAAGATGATGATGATGATTATCACAAATATTTGGTATGTAACATAGTGAGCCCTTTAACTACAAGTGTGTGTAAAAGATAAATAAATAAATTTCTTAGAGCGTGGTTGTCGGCACCTCACATTTGCAAAGGGTGCGGGGCGCGGCGTAACGAACCGGGGTTCTGCACGCTAACCTCCCTGACGCAGGGCACTTAATTTTCTTTGTACGGTGGTTATTGTATGTTAATTGTGTCATAAAGCCTAATTATAATCCACTACTTTAATTATAAAGTACAAATCCAGTCTATTCATAAATTAAAGTAACCGTAATGCGCTTTAATAAAGCGATAGTCTCCTGTGAAAGATCAAGGGAACTAAGAATGTCACTTAAGAATTCCTTAATTCAAAATTAATGAATCACATTAGAGGGAAGCTAGTTTTGAGTATTATATGTTCTTTTTGGGCCCCAATATCACTCGCTGGAGGCCTTATCCAGATGGGACGAATCTCTAGCGAGTTATATGCGACAGCATTGCACCCTAAAGGAGCTTACAACTCGGCCTGAAGTTCACTCATGACCTGTGGGGACTGCGGTTTGTGAGGACACAAAGGGCTAAGAAGAAACATGGGTTGTTTTCGATGGTAGAAGTCTGACAATCCCTTCCGCTCCACCTCAAAAAAAAAGTTCACTCATAAACTTCAACAAATCCAAGGAGTCCCTATGATAGATTCGAACGAAACGATTCAAGATGAATTGTACGTTCTTTAACAAAGGGACGCCCTAAGTTAGGAAAACGCTAATGATTATTGAATATGGTAGTTAACAAAAAAAATCTGATTAGTCCGTCAGATAGATTTCCAAAAAATATTGGACACGTATTTTTTCTTTTTTCACGTAAGCAAACAATGAAGATGATACAGAGCTTTGAAAACTCGTGTGACGTCATTTTCTGAGGCATTAGTAGGTATGACATTCTTCAGCGGTCAGTGACGTCACAACCCCCCACTCAAATCTTTGACGCGTTTTATCTTCGTCAATTTTCATTGATTTGTGTAACGACAGTGGTAAAAAATAGACAGGAACTGATTCATTATTTTATTCGGACAGAGTCTCGACTTACAGGTTTCACAATCGAGCGCGACAAGACCTCGAAACTGAGCTTACAGGGCATTATATAGACTGATATCCCCACCGGAGGCATCCGGTGGTTATGGCGGTGTCTTCGCTTGACTGTGATTGGCTCGCGAGTCGTTGCCCGTCATTGGCTGGCTAGAGTGGCATGGCTATGGTATGCTAAAGTGGCATGGCTATGGTATGCTAGAGTGGCATGGCTATGGTTTGCTAGAGTGGCATGGTTATAGTTAGCTGTCATTGGCTGGCTAGGGTGGCACGCTGTGAGCAGGCTGTTGTAACATTTGATAAAACAAAAAATACGAATCCAATACTTTTCGATAATCTAACAGACGGACTAATTAGAATCATATTTTTTTAAGTCGGTAAACATACCTATTCTAGTTGAAAATGCTATAACGGTCATACTCGTACTAATAAGCGCCCGTGTGAATGTGGGCTTAGCCGCTAGGTTCTATCGGGAATCCATCAAGCGTGAATGGTTGTATAGTATACCTACTTTTTCTTCAATACTTTTTAGGGCATTAACCCGCTTACTCAATGTTTATAATAAAGATAGTTTAAGTAAAAATTTTAATTTAAACTTAACATGACGCCTGTAAGTCCTGAATCGAAATATTATAGCGCTGATGCGTTAGGTAAATATGTGTGGAACCCTTTGGAGGAACAACCACATTCGGTTAGTTATGTATAGGTCCTATGTAATAAGAGGCGACCCTTTTGCCATCAACCGAGCACATTATTCTGACTGTTGCTACTAAGCTAGTTGTGCAAGGGCCTTACCACTATCTTATGGTGATTAAACCCCATCAATATATTAGGCATGTGTCGCATAAATAGAAAATATATATTCTTAACTAGCTGATGCCCTCGGCTTCGCCCGCGGGTCAAGTTATATACTGAAACCTTCTCCGAGAATCACTCTATCCATTGGTGAAAACAGCATGAAAATCGGAGCAGTAGTAGTTTAGTTTTTTTAACTTTTGTATTTGCACGCCGAAATTAAAGGCACAATAAGAGACCAATTTTATATGTTTTACCGACTTTCTGTACCTTATTAACGTTAATAAAAGATTTTGATATTTAATTTTGACAGACGGACAGACGCGGCGGAGGACTTTGTTTTATAATATGAATAGTGATTCTTGTAAGACGACCTAAGCACAAAAAAAATCAAGTAGAACTTGAACAGAAACCTTAACCAAAAAACAAATTTACAAAGTTCGCTTATTCCAGATGTTTACAAGATCAACATTGTGGTATCCAGTGATACGCAACTTCCTCGTTTATATTTCCGGCTTTTTTTTTTTTTGGTGGGTGTAAAATCATCGAATAACCCCTCCCGCTCTTGGGCAGAGCGAAAGGGAGTGTCAGACTTCTACTGACTAAAAACCACCCATGTTCCTTCTTCGCCCTCTATGTCGAGGCTGCGATAACCGTTGGACTACCCGCGGCCCCGACAGGCGTCGGCCCTTTCAGGCCCCTCCCATGTTGCTGACATCTCTTTGAGGCGCGCGTGGAACACGAACGCGCCGTCGACACGGCCTGTTTTCGTCGTGAGATGGACGGACGGCGAGTTAGCCCATCACTCACCGTCCACAGGCCCGCTATATTTCCGGCCTCAGACCAAATAAAAAGTAAAGACGGAACTCTGCGAACAGCAAAGTGAGGCCGGTCAAACTACGCCTCGCCGCGCGCCGTGTACATACACACGTACAACATAAACTACGCCTTGGTCTTAAACTTTTTATTTGGTCTGTGACGTGTGTGCGTGTATGCGAGGCGTGGTTTGACCGGCCTCACTTTGCTGTTCGCAGAGTTCCGTCTTTAGTTTTTATTTGGTCTGAGTTCCCGGCATAATAAACCTGTTTTAAATAATCTGTTTACTTCTAACCGTCTGTCTATCATTAATACTAGTAGTGGCAACATAACCAGTATAAGCTGACCTTTTATTACATTGAAGCTCCGTACGTATACGTATGTCAAGCGGCAACAGCCCACGCCATTTGTAGAAGACTTACGAGTACTTATGTCAAGCTTCAACAGCCCGCGTCAGTTGAGTCCTTTGAGACGGGACTTACATAATGTCAAACGACAACAGCCGGCGTCATTTGTAAAAGACTTACTTATGTCAAGCAGCAACAGCCCACGTCATTTGCGACGGGACATAATATAATTATGCTATACGACAAGAGCGCGCGCCATTCTTCATTTAAGTACCGTCACTCTGCAAGTCTGGTCCCTATCACTCGTGGCAATCAACTTGCGTCATTTAATATTCCCTGCAGTCATTGTCACTAGACGCGTCTCATTTGAGGATGGCCATTCCGTGGCCATACCCGATGTATGGTCTGTACCTAAAATAGTTATCGTCTAAATGTAAGTAGTAATTCAGTTTTACGGTCCACCTACCATTCGCATTAGGGTCCCTAACTAAACCGTAATAATTAATTTGTCTATCCTTTTGGGCTCTCATAAAAATAAATGTCTTCATCTTTTTTTTTGAGTTATTTAACGGACTGTCACAAAGGTCTTACCTTTATTGGTAAGGTCTTATTTTTCGAGCTTTTGTGGTAACTAAGTAGATATTATCGTACTAAAAGTCGCAAAGGGTTTACCCTACTTGAGGTTATACTATTTAAGAAGCACGTATTAGGTACATGGTTATGTGAGTGGTTTGCTTTTATTTTGTGTAGACAAGAAGTAGGCGTTCGGCCACAGCTTGCCTGATGTGAAGCGATGATGCGGCTTAGAATGGAGCACGCTTGTCTAGAAGATATTTTTTGTTTTTTTTTTTACTGACCAAAACAGATTAGGAAAGTGATGAGGGGGACACAACTGTCTTTAACACTCATCACTTCTCTTTATTCACAACTTCTAAAGATCATAATTATTCTAATGAAGAAGTCAGCCCATCCAGCCATCGGCACAAAGGACTAAGACGGATCATGGGTGGTTTTTTGGCAGTAGAAGTCTGACAAAAAAATACCGCTCTGCCCATAAAAAAAAAATATTTTGCTTTACTGTTTTGTTGTCGGTGACACGTTTTCGGGGTCACGTGAGTCGGTGTGACGATTTTCGTTGTAACGTGCACTCGTTGTTCCGTGATTCGAAGTCTCGTGCATTCGTTGGTACAATATGCGTCGCTGCGTGCTTTCGTACTCACAGTATTCGTTGTTGCAAGCATTCGGCGTCGTGTAATTCCACGAAACAACGTCCGGAATGACGTATTGCACTCTGTGCTACGATCCTCAGTCAATCGGCTTTGCCTTTTATATATGTAGATAGATAGATAGAGTTACTGCCAATCTGAAGTCCACATCACAGTTGCGGCTAAGGCGAGTCCTTTTGATGAGACTGGTTGTCTGGCTTTCTGACTACTCATAACGACAGTCAAAGATGTAGAAAACACAGGCGTACTTAATAAGACACCGAATAATCTTAATTTTTTTGGTGTGTTGGAAATCATCAAATGTCACCTCGCGCTCTGGGTAAAGCGGAAGAGAGTGTCAGACTTCTACTGACTAAAAACCACCCATGTTCTTTCTTAGCCTTTTGTGTCGAGACCGCGGTATTTCTTTCGAACAAACCGCAGCCCCGACGAGCGTCGGCCCTGGCGGGTCCCTGCAATGTGGCTGACACCTCTTTGAGGCGCGCGTGATACACAAACCGTCGACACGGCCGGTCGTCTTAATAAGACGGATGGACGGTGAGCTCGCCCATTACTCACTGCTTGTAGAACGGCGGTGCTGCATCCAGGCCTAGATGCATAAAATATCTTTAATTTCTGCTAAGTAACGGCTGAAAATCTATCGAAAGAGTAAGTAAGGACCTGAACGAAAGTCACTGAGTAGTAGTCACAATGTGTCAATATTTATTATCAGCCGTCGACGCTTCTTTTATGATCTTTCAAGTTACTGTGACTGTCTGTCATACATCGAGCTAATAAAGGATCCATTCCCTTTAATTTTCTGTTAGTGAAGATTAATTCTTACTACTTTTTTGAACACGTTATTTTTTAAGAGAATTTACCGGTTTCTTTGTTTAATAATAGGTTGGGGAAAAAGTTTCTTCGCATTTTTTAAGAAAATTTAAAACATTTTTTAATATAGTTTATTTATATTTAACTAACTTTTTGCCATCTTGTAGGTAGGGACATGATCCCACTGCTATAGAAATTTTGGGACTTCTGATCAAAATACCGCGACAAGTGGTTTTGGCAGACCTCTCGTGATGTTAACCTGACACTGTCTAAAGAATTCTGAAGAGACCGAAACAGGTGGAAATCTGAAGGTGCAAGGTCAGGACTATACGGCGGATGCATTAACACCTCCCAGGCAAACTCTCTTAATTTTTGCTGAGTGACTGATGTGTGAGGTCTAGCGTTATCATGATGAAAATCCACACCCCTTCTGTTGATTGTTTCCGGCCACTTTCTCTCAACTTCTTGCTTTAATCTCATCAGTTGTTCGCAGTAGAGTTCAGAATCGATGGTCCTGCCTGGTGGTAACAGCTCATAATGAATAATGCCCTTCCAATCCCACCACACACACAGCATCACCTTGTTGCGAGTTAACTCGGGTTTCGTCACTGTCTGTGAGGCCTGACCGGCCTTTGACCACGACCTTTTTCGCACGTTCTTGTCGTACGTGATCCACTTTTCATCATTAGCTATCAGCTTCTTCAAAAATGGTTCGGTTTCATTACGTCGTAATAAAGAATCACACATGAGTACACGGTTCATTAGGTTTCATTCAGTGAGCTCGTGAGGTACCCAAATATCGAGCTTTTTTGTGTACCCAGTTTTTTTCAGTGTTTGTCCTTAACTGCTGGCCTCTTAGAGAAGCTCAGAGTCACGCAACGAGCCATGGAGAGAGCTAGCTCGGAGTTTCTTTGTGCGATAGGATCCGACATGTGGAAATCCGCCGAAGAACCAGGGTCACCGACATAGCTCTCAGAGTATGCAAGTTGAAGTGGCAATGGGCAGGCCACATCACTCGAAGAACCGACGACCGATGGGGAAGAAAGGTTATCGAGTGGCGACCACGCACCGGAAGACGCAGCGTTGGTAGGCCTCCCACCAGGTGGACCGACGACATCGTGAGAGTTGCGGGCAACCGGTGGATGCAAACGGCAGCTGCCGTTCTGTATGGCGTTCTATGGGGGAGGCCTTTGTCCAGCAGTGGACGTCTTATGGCTGATGATGATGATGATGATGAGTTTTTTTCAAATGCGCCAAAACTGTTTTGTGGTCAATTCCTAGTTCTTCAGCTACTTCGTAACTACTGATCTTGCTCCATTTTTTCAAAAATGGCATCCATTTTATCCATAACGTCGCTCTGGTCGCCCTAAGCGACGTGCATCTTTGAGATCAAAATTTCCGGATTGAAAACGCTTAAACCAAATTTGTGCTACCCTCACAGACACTGCACTAGGTCCATAAACATCGCAAATTTTTTTCGCGGCTCGCGTTGCATTTTTACCTTTTTTGTAGTAAAATTTTAAAATGTATCAAATTTCTTCATTAGATTCACTCATCTTGACGGTACGAAAAACAAATGAAAATCACACATTTACCTAATTTGAATTTGGAATTATGTTCTTTAAAATTTAAACTTTCAATGATACCAAAACCAGCCAGATACAAATATGTAGTATAGCCAAAGAGATTTTATACAAGTTCATGCAAACTAATATATTATGCGAAAATACTTTTTCCCCAACCTTATTATACCGGGAGTGCGTCCTTAAATCTCTAGGCAACCATTGCGATGAACTTTGAAAAGATTATTGAATATCAAAGGGAAAACAAAATGAAAAGCAGTCGAAGAAGAAAAACGGCTTAAGCGAGGCTTTCCTTTCAAAGGGCAAAAATAATGTGTCTAATCCAGCATACATAAATAAATATAACGCTATAATTCACATGCATGAAAATTCAAATATGTTGTACGCATCTTTTTGTACAGATCTTAGCTCACATATCAAACATCGTTCCAATTACATCGCTATTTTTTTATTGGGTGAAACTATAAATAACTATACAGGCAGAATACAAAGGGCCGTTAGATTTTGCGACGGCTCCACACTCACAAATCCTGGCTCACGCCCAAAAAAACAGTTAATATTTTATATCCTTACAACTGGTACTCCAATATAATTCAAGGCAATGAGGATATGTTTACTAACAAACCAACGTTAATTACGCTAATCCTCACAGTGGCAATGTTATTTATTTAATGCACTTTCTGAGTAGTCGATTAAACGATTATTTTAAACTTAGTCCGGTCAATTTAGACATGAAATGCGAAAAGTCCTCATCGATCCGACATCTGGAAAACAGTTAATCAGGGTCAATGGTCGGGTGTTCCGTGATTTTCAGCAAAACGGTAAGTTTTATCATAAAATTAGCCCAGAAAAAAATTGTAGATCAGATAATTATCTATAAAATATTCAAAATATTTTTTTTCCGAAGTGCCTTACCTTCCTAAGTTACCTTTTCGCATTTCATTCACAATTTGGTGTTTTGAACAATCCTTCCAATTTGTAGTCTCTTTTCTTTCTTCTTCGTTTATAACCTCACCCCTATATTTTGGTCAAATTTGACCGGACTAACTTATGAATCAATAGATTGCATGTGACAAAAACAAAGGGTTACCCAGACGTGTACCACAGTTCTCTGGTATGTCATCAGAAATATTTAAACCCCTTGTGATAAGAGGCCAGTCTTTTGCTTAGTGCGGAAAAACTAAACTGAAATGTCCTTGTAAATCCTTCAGATAGTGATTAATTCTGCGTTACAATACTGGGTATAATAAATCAAAAACAAATGGTAACCATACACGTCATTAGGGGTAAATAAATCGATTATCATGTGAAGTAATTGTAGAAGCTAGAGAAGATTGTAAAAATATCTTTGCGTTATTTAGATTCGATATCTTAATATTATATAATTGTGATTGTGATAGCACATGTGTGAGTACTATGTACTATAAAACCACTTTTTACATTTAGTTATATTATTTTTAATGACGATGCCCTGGTGGCTGAGAGAATTTCATGCTCACTCAAATGTCTCGCTAATGGTGGCGCGTGTGTCGGATAATTTAGTTCCCTTCAAAATGGTAGAGTTGAATGGTGCTGATCCATGCGTCATGTTCGTGAACGGGCGCTGTCAGTGGAGACTGGTCATCTCTCAGTTGCCATGGTTTATAAATATATATATATATATATATATTTTGATTTGTTTATTATATTTTTTTACTCCGGACGCTCTTAACTTGCACGTCTTGCTACATAGTTCTCACATAATATACCATCTCAACATGAATGATGTAATGTACCAAGATGTTTCGGGGGTTGCTGCGTCGGGTTGCGCGGCGCCGGATGTTACCGGCGACGAGTGCTGTGGGTGCGGGGGCGCGCGGCGGCGCGTGCCGTGGCGGCGGGTGCGCGTGGCTCCGGGTCGCGGGGCGCCGGTTGCGCGTTGCGGCGTGCATTCGTTGTTCCGTGATTCGAGGTTTCGTGCATTCGTTGTTGCGGTGTGCGTCGCTGCGTGCTTTTTTGCTTGCAGTGTTGGTGTTGGTTGCAGCGTGTGGTTCGGCGTGGTGGCTTTCGGAATGACGTATTGCACTCGTAGTTTTGTTTTATGAATTGTTCTTATGACATTCAAAAGTGCCAGAAATGGTTTAATTGAAATAAATGCGTTGAGTTTGAGTTTTGAGTCATTTCTCATATTCTACAAAGAACATAAGTAATCACCTTTCAAAACCTTCCATTTTTTATAGGAAAAAGAATTTAACTCCACGATATGGCACTCCACATCCGCATTTTTATTTAATTTTTATATTTATGAGTTATGAGGGAACAAAGAAACAGACAAACATACATACAGGCAAACATAAACTCATACCCCTCTTTTAGGGACTCGCCCCAGTCGGTTAAAAAATAGAACACATTTCATACTTATGTAGATAGAGATTTCCATTTATAGAATGCGCGTTCCGGTATTTGCTCTTATCTGCCACAATAATGCGATCGTGGTCAGAAACTGCATAACGTTCGGAAGAATGTTTTTTTTTTAATTCTGCACGCTTAGCAGTTTAACCACAAGAAAATTCTACATTGAATTTTTGACAAAGCTGTGTACAAGAAATCCTTTTTTTTGGGGCGGGTGGGAAATCATCAAATAACCCCTTCCGCTCTTGGGCAGAGCAAAAGGGAGTGTCAGACTTCTACTGACTAAATACCACCCATGTTCCTTCTTAGCCCTATATGTCAAGGCCGCGGTATCTCTCTCATCCCGCAGCCCCGTACAAGAAATCCCACAAACTGTTTGGTGTTTTGTTGAATAACACATTCTTTTATATCCGCTATACATTCTATTCAGAAAAAGGGAACAAAAGCGCGAACTCAGAAAAATGCTAATCGCGTTGGCAATTTGGTGCCTAATATTTAAGACTTTTTCGACTCTTTCGCCAGCTTCAGGTCAGTAGGCCATGAAAACATCCCCATTTCCTCAAAACAGTGATAATATCATTGCGACGTGACACAAAATGTTTCACAAACCGTCGTAGAGTACTGAATTATGGCGGGAAATTAGTAAACCTCATAAATAAAGATGGCTGCCTCGATTACGCCAAAGTTGAAAATAATAAAACGTCGAACGTGATCTGACTAGCGTGGGACGACAGCTGGTAGCCTTGTTTATTATTAGAGGAAGGACTTTGCGATCGAAAAATGGATTAGAGATATCTGGGGAAAATATCGGCGGTCCCATGTCGGGCGCCAAAATGAATTCGTTGTGGAAGGGTAATTGATTCTTTTGTTGCTGAATGTTTTGTAAGTAAGTGGAAAAGCTTGTAATTGAGTGGAAAATGAATTTATTCCAAAATGAAATAACTCAGTGCGATGTGAGTACCTACTGCATGATTTTTTTTCTCTCTTTGTGTTGAAGAGTCTAGTCCAGACAAGCTATTATTGCAAAACTTCAGAAAATTAAAATGTATGCGGACTTCAATTGGCGTAATAAATACGTTAAATCTACGATATCAAAAAATCAAAATCAAAACTCATTTATTCAAACTAGGCTGATAATCAGCACTTTTCGAACGTCAAAATTTACTTTACTTTACTTATTTACAAGAGACAGTCCCCCAAAACGCCCCCCCTTCGATATAAACCTTATATTGCATAACTAGCTGGTGCCTACAACTCCAAAGCGCGTATTTTGCGCACGCATATGAATATATAAACTTTATTACAATACTCTACGACCCTAACTTTACCAAATACACTAAAGCTAATATCAAACATTATTACTTTCGAGTTCCGTTGTAGTTAAAGTTTATCTACAAGCTTATTGAATTTATACGCAGACGGAATACACACTACGCAGGACAAACTTTTCAGCGGGTTACCGAGAAACGCGGGTTCAATGACACGATGTGTTTGACGGCACGGTTGGCGCAATGGCTCAAGCAATAGACTGTTGCGCTGCGTGTCGAGGGTTCGATCCCCGCACGGAACAAATATTTGTATAATAATATAATTTAATAATAATATTCCACAACTATCACACAACGCCATCTAGTCCCAAGCTAAGCAGAGCTTGTGTTATGGGTACTAGACAACTGATAAACATACTTATATATTTCTAAATACATACATATTATAGATAAATTACACCCAGACACAGAACAAATGATCGTGCTCATCACACAAACATTTGTCCTGGGTGGGAATCGAACCCACGACCTCCGGCATAGCAGTTAGGGTCACTAACCACTAGACCAACGGGCCAATCAAATGTATGGCCTACAGGTAGTTGTTTCGGGTCTGGGTATTTGTGTATGTGAGTTTAAATGTTTGTGAACGCTCCCTCGATACAGGAGAAATTCCAAGTGAGGGGCAAAGATTTAAAAAAAAAAATCTTCTTAGGAATCTAGAACTTCCTGTTACGATCAAATAGTTGTCACTGCGAGATTGACCCAGTTGAGTTGGTTCATAAATCTAAACGGCGACTTGTTGTAGCGTTTTTGTGGCACGATTTGTAAAAGCGCTTACGTAAGTAATATAAATATTATTAAAAAGATTTATTAAACCGAGCACCGAGGCCGCATATCATTTCATTTAACCTGTATTTATTTTTATCATTTTTAAATGGGCCAAGCCCTCCACACCATTCCCAAACCACTGTAACTCCTGTAAGACAGAATCAACAGTGGCGACCACAAGAAAAGAGCCGAGACAATGAAGCTCGACGAAGTCCCAGAGAAACGATGTAACTGTCTTGGATCCCGCAACGAAATTAATCAGAAAACAATAGTGGAGGAGAAAGTAAAACAAAATTTCCACTTCCCTCCATATCAGCAGGAGACAGAACAGAACAAGGCCAATAGGCACACAGGGACGTATACAACTGGGATAAGCCCAGTTGCCTAGCACCACGGATATTGTTGCCATTAATATTACTGGGTCCTAAGTCGAGAGGTGTTATATTTGATTCCAATAATAGGTATGACAAAAATGCTTGAACGCACGGAAATTTGTTCTAGTTTCTACAAGGTCCGTATAGTAAATAACTCCGGATGTGACCTGTACACTATTTAACATAATATTACGTTAATTCTGCCAAAGACTACACTCCCATAAAATATGATGTGCAGATTGTTCAAATTCGCAGTCAGATGTAGAACATTGATTCAACTTGTTTGTAAGGTTTTCGCAATTCTTCCTTTATCTGTGCTGACGTTGCTTCGTACCAAATTTCAAGATTCTGAATTTACGGGAAGTACCCCGTAGGTTTCATTGACTTGCGAGTGTCGCTGTATCTGCTGTATCATACAACGCCATGTTTGAATTTAGTGCGGGCCGCGCCGCCGCCCGCCGCGCGCATCGCGCAATGCCCCGCGCCTCCGTAAACAAGCCCTAAGGGTTCAGTTTCCCGTCGGGGCCGCGGGTTGTATACACTAGTTATCGCGGCCTCGACATAGAGGGCTAAGAAGGAACATGGGTGGTTTTTAGTCAGTAGAAGTCTGACACTCCCTTTCGCTCTGCCCAAGAGCGGGAGGGGTTATTCGATGATTTTACACCCACCAAAAAAAAAAAAAAAAAAAGGGTTCAGTTTCCCGTCGGGGCCGCGGGTTGTATACACTAGTTATCGCGGCCTCGACATAGAGGGCTAAGAAGGAACATGGGTGGTTTTTAGTCAGTAGAAGTCTGACACTCCCTTTCGCTCTGCCCAAGAGCGGGAGGGGTTATTCGATGATTTTCCACCCACCAAAAAAAAAAAAAAAAAGGGGTCAGTTTCCCGTCGGGGCCGCGGGTTGTATACACTAGTTATCGCGGCCTCGACATAGAGGGCTAAGAAGGAACATGGGTGGTTTTTAGTCAGTAGAAATCTGACACTCCCTTTCGCTTTGCCCAAGAGCGGGAGGGGTTACAAAAAAAAAGGGTTCCGTTTCGAGGAAAAATTGCGTAAACTTAGAGGTTTTTTAGGTACCGAACCCCAAAAACTTAAGAGTCTAGTACCTCTGTGCTATCATTTGATCACATAAAACTCAATTTAAGTTTGTAACTACCGATTGGGAACCAATAAAAAGTTTAGTGCCAGAAGTCGTAATACACCAACTTTTCGCACGTTTTATTTTCCTAACCGCCTAATTTCACGGCTCAATTTTAAGTTTTCATGACTATTTGTTGTTTTATAGCAGTTTGAACAATTTTCAGGCTGTAAGCTTCTTTAAAGTGGTTATGGGTACTTCAGGAATTGTTTGTTTTTGTTGCTTTTGAAACAACTAGTGAGAAAACATCACTGATGCGGAATGTAACTACCCACTTTGCAATTTCAGCGGGTCTAAAATGGCCGCTTTATCAGAATCCACGCAGAATCATAGTATGAATTTACGTTAAACTTTCAAATTCTTAAAATGGACTTTATGACTATAACCATAAAGTCCATTTTAAGAATTTTAATTTTTTAACATGATGAATATTACGATTCTGCTAAAGCGGCCATTTTAGACACCCAGGTATTCTTTTAGTAAATAAAACATAATATATCATCACACCTGTAATCCCCAAAGGGATAAACAAAAGTGTACCTTTTAGTAACTACCTATCTCGTTGGTCTAGTAAGTGGTCACAATCGCGACAGCAGAGAATGAGGTCCGGTGTTCGATTCTATAGGCGGGCAAATTGTAACTGGGATTTTCCATTTTGTTTTTTTCAGTAGTGCACATAAAAAGAGAAGACAGACGGTTTTTATAAACTATTTCAGCGCTTTTATCAACAATTTTAATATTGAATTTAGAAATCATCAAATTAAGTAAGATTGTAAAAATAATTAACCTCATATTTAAATGAAAAACACGTTTAGAGTAATTTAAAGTTTGAAATTCGAATTTCTAATAAAAGTTTTAAAATACATTCGATACCTTTTGTTTGTTTTTTCTAAATACTCGAGGGCAGTGTTGCCATATAATGTGATATTGGAGAGTGTTATCAGATATCGATAAAAATACAGAAAGGCTATTCCCGCTTTGCGTATCTGTGGGTAAAGGTACCTTCTGGCTGAAAAAAAGGCTGAGTAGTTTCGTTTTGATTTAATTTAGAAAATAACTGATTTTACAAAATGCCAATCTCGAATAACGACATTTTGTAGGCGGCCAAATCGATTTGAACCAATTACCCGGATTCAATTTTAAAAGGTCCACAGCAAAATGATATCTAAAAGTTGAATATTTAATTTTTTACTGAAAATTGTACCGCTATTTTCCAACAGAAATTGAATTTGAAATTTTGATTAAATGCTGTAAAATAAGGACATAACTTCAAAACAGCTACTTTTCAGAAGACACATTTTCGTGTTTAATTCAACTAAATAATTGTGAACAAATATGTTTTGGGGGTTTCAAATAACGTGTATTGGCATCTTATGGTTCGGCTTGGATTAACATAACTTTTTTTTATATTGTAAACTAGCTGTTGCCAGCGGCTTCAACCGCTAACAACTCGAAAACTATACCACGGGAAGATAAAATCGGGATAGAAATCTATCCTATGTGTTAATCCAGCATATATAAAATCCGTTCAGTACTTTTTACGTGAAGAAGTAACAAACATACCCTCTCACACACTCACAAACTTGCGACTTTATAATATTAGTGTGAAGTGTGATAAGTTGTAAGTTTATATATGTATTTTGTCCTCCTTATTCTTTATTGTGTTAAACGCCCCACTATGGGCGGGAGTTGAGTAATAAGTTACGATGTGCCTTTTTTCTCCGGAAATGTTTGAGACCGTAAAGTAGAAGACAGACACAAACTGAATTAGGGCCTCGTCTCTACGCAATAGGGGATTGGACAAAAAAAAACTAATTAGTCCGTCAGATAGATGTCCAAAAAATATTGGAGACGTATTTTTTCTTTTTTCACATAAACAAAAATTGAAGTCAATACAGTGCTTCGAAAACTCGTTAACTCTTTGAAAAGTTATACAGTATGTTAACTAACAGAGGGCGTTCCCGTCAACCAAGCATTCTGTACATCAAACTATGTACCCCTACTCAAAATTTTTTGCTGGGAAACAACTTTTTTTTTGGTGTCAAAAATCACATTTTACGGTAAAACTCAAAGTACCACTCTTAAAACATTGTGCTAGTGGATGCTTTAAATAATTAATGGGTCATGGAGGTAATTTAAGTAACGTTATAGCCTGAAAAACTAGAATTTATGAAAACAGGTGTGAAAAATTTGGAACTTTGACCCCCAATATCTCCGTAACCAAGGGGTTTCCAGGTTGGTAATTTTTTTTTAGCATGTATGGATGCTATACTATTGCGGGTTAGCGGGAACGCCCTCTGTTATTTAACATACTGTATGGTAGTACATTTTTAACTACAAATGACGTCACAACCACATCTTATCTTCGTCAATTTTGATTAATTTGATAAAACAAAAACACGTATTCAATATTTTTCGATAATCTAACTGACGGACTAATTAGAATCATTGTTTTTTGACTCAGTCCGATCCCCTATTCCATAGAACACGGCCACAATCACAATTAGGGTTTTTTTTCTATGAACCCAATATGGAAAAATGAATAAAAAATTATAATTACCTACATAATGCCTGCAGAGAGCAGCGGTGGCCTAGTGGTTGCGGCCCCGACTTACGAACAGTAAGTCGTGGGTTCGAACCCAGGCAGGCACATTACTTTGTGTAATTTATTTCATCACCGCTGCTCTCAAAACGGCGAAGGAAAACATCGTGAGGAAACATGGCTTAGAACCAAACATTCGAAAACATGTGACATCTACCAATCCGCACTGGGCCCGCGTGGTAGTTTATATTTCCATTCCCTCTCAAAGAGAGAGGAGGCTTGCGTCCCAGCAGTGGGAACATTAATAGGCTGTTGATGATGACCTACATAATTAAGTGTTAATCCCTTCTTTTTTTCAGGGTAATCATCAAATGACTCCGGTCACTCTGGGCAGAGCAGCCGTGTGTCTAATGACTAAAAATAAGCCATGTTTCTTCTTAGCCCCTTGTATCGAAGCCTCGAAGCCGTGATATCCCTTTTAAACAACCCGCAGCCCCGACGGGGAGTACAAATCCATGAGGCTTAAAATATTTTCATTTACGTACTTGCTTAAAAAATCTCCGCGTTCCGCCAACTAGTGGCCAAACGGCGCTGGCACGCTCTTCCCGCACCCACGCAATTGCACAACACGAGTGGGCGCGAGGGCGATTGTGACTTTATCCTTCGTTGTAAACGGAGTGCTTAAAATTGTGGCTTTTACCGTTATTAATTGTTATGTTAAACTGTTTATTATTACTTTTAGAAGCTGGTGTAGTTGTAGTTTCAGATAAAAAATTAAGTTATTGACCATTAAAACCATTTTCGGCGCCATTGTGGGATGACGCCTCATGAAGAGATCATAGTGTCAATTGAACAATTGTTAAAATCCCAATACTCTTAACTTAATACCCTACCTAGCTTACGTGGGGTCCGAGTGCTCATAGCCTGTTTAAGGAAATTTCAAAACGCGTAGTTGACGCTTCTCGTGAATGAAGGGTTGATTTTTATCTTATCCAGAGGCTAAGCGTTGCTATACAACGTGGCAATGCCGCCAGTCTTTTGGGCATTTTACCGGCTGACATCGTTGAAGTGCAGTATTTCGATGAACTTTTATAGTTTCTTGTTAGTTTATTTTATGGTTTTTAATTAATGTTAGCTTACCTTAATTTTAACTATAGTTTGAGCTAAAGACTATACATAAATGTACATAATACGTAAAATGATATACAAGTGGCAGCCGGGACTATAAATTGAAATTAACTTTGCTTTCAGACCTTTTTTTTTATTTTGGCGGGTGTAAAATCATCGAATAACCCCTTCCGCTCTTGGGCAGAGCGACAGGGAGTGTCAGACTTCTACTGACTAAACACCACCCATGTTCCTTCTTCGCCCTCTATGTCGAGGCCGCGATAACCTGTGGACAACCCGCGGCCCCGACGGGCGTGTCGGCCCTTTCGGGCCCCTCCCGTGTTACTGACATCTCTTTGAGGCGCGCGTGGAACACGAACGCGCCGTCGACACGGCCTGTTTTTGTCGTAAGACGGACGGACGGTGAGTTAGCCCATCACTCACCGTCCACAGGCCCGCGTCTACGGTGGCCAGAGGTCCGCCGCCTCCTTCGCTAGCATCACTGCTTCGCAGAAGGAGGCGACGGCGTCTCATTCCTCCTCGCCCCGGACCATAGCTTGCACCAGGGCCGGGCGCGAGAGGTCGCCGCCGCCGATCGCCGATCGCCGCCGAAGAGGGGACTTACCGCCACTATCGTGGCGTGCCCTGCACGGGGTTGCGATAGTCGCTGTCTCCATGTCGCCATGATATCGCACCGGAGGTCTGTCCGCCGCGCAGCAATTTGCCGCGGCAGCGGAGTGACCGCCCGGCGCAGCGCCTCCGCGCGCCATTGATGCAGGCGCGCGAGGACTATCGCCTCTAGATTCCACGGTGGCAATCCGGCAAGGAGGTTCGCCGCTTCGCGGGAGATCGTGCGGTACCCCCGTACCATCCTCACGGCCATGACCTTTTGGGGCACGTTCAGGTAGTGGGCGGCCCGCTTCCTCAAAGCAGGCGCCCACACCGGGGCCCCGTAAAGGGCCATGGACCGCACGATCCCCGCATAGAGCATCCGACAGGAGGCGTTTGGTCCCCCTAGATTGGGCAAGAGCCACCTAAAGGCAGCCCCAGCCCGCTCCAGTCTGGGAGCCAAACGTCGGAAATGCTCTACGAAGTTCCACCGGCTTTCGAGGACGAGTCCTAGGTACTTCAAAGTACACTCGACGCCGATGGGAACCTCTCCCACCATTAACTGGGATCCCGACGGCAGCGCATTCCCACGTCCATGGAAGCCCATGGCCTCCGACTTGTGAAGCGCCACCTCGAGACCCAGCTGCCGGATCCTCTCTACGACTATCGCAACCCCGCGTGTCAAATTGTCGGCCGCCGCCTCGTATGACCCACCCTGAGCTAGCACCAGCGTATCGTCCGCGTAGCAGACTACGCTGACGCCGCTAGGGAGGTTGGCACGCAGCACCCAGTCGTAACCGATGTTCCACAAAGGCGGCCCCAGAACCGATCCCTGTGGAACACCGCACGATATCTCTCACCGGTTCCACTGTCCGTCTTGACCAGGGTAGATGACAGCCCTGTCTGTCAAATAGTCCCCGATCACACGACGAAGGTAGGTCGGCACTCGGTTATACCGAAGTGCCTCCCTAATGCAGCTCCAGGGCATAGTGTTGAAGGCGTTGGCGATGTCCACCGCCCCGAGAGACCGCAGTCCCCGTCGTGAGGGCTCTCACGCGCATGATGGCGTCCACCGTCGAGCGCCTCTTGCGGAAACCAAACTGGTGTTCCGCAAGATCCGGACCCATTCCCTCCAGGTTCTCGGCGAGGCGGTTTGCAATTACTCTTTCAAAGAGCTTGCCCACCTCGTCGAGCAGCACAATGGGCCGGTATGCGGACGGCGAGTCCGCAGGGCGCCCCGGCTTCTGGATGAGGACCAGCTTCCCCGTCTTCCAACGAAGCGGGAACTGGCCTCTTTCCATGCATGCGCTAAAGAACCCCTCCAGTCGGGGCCCAAGAGCCTCTGAGGCCAGGACCCAGGCTTTGCCAGGCGAGCCATCGGGTCCCGGGGCGGTATTTTTGGCATTCAGCCTCCGTACCGCCGCTCTCAGGTCTTCCCCAGTCACCTCCGGAATGTCGTCATCGGTTCCTAAATGGTCCGCTTCCGGCATCGCGGATTTCGGAGCCATTGGCGGGGGAGGATGCTACCCTCGCGAAGGGAACAGAGCGCTCACCACGTCCTCCACGAGCTCAGGCCGGAGACTCTGCGTCAACGGGGGGGCCCGGGTGCGGAGTTGATTCCGCACCATCTTGTAAGGGCGCCCCCACGGATCTCTGTTGAGAGTCTCCAGCATCTCCTCGCGGGCCTCATTCTTGGCCCGCCTACAAGCCTCGCGGAGGGTGGCCTTCACCGCCCTGTACCCCTCATACAGCTCCGCCTCAATGGCTTCCGCATTCGGAGGACGAATGCGGCGCCTGCGATGCCTGGTGTACAGGTGCCGCGCTGCACTACACTGTTTACGCAGGTACGACAGCTCTCGCGACCACCAGTACACCTGACGCCGGGCGCTTCCTGGCCGGACTCGGGGCATTGCCATGTCGCATATCTCGGACATGGCCTCCTGGAACCAACCCGCCTCGGTGTTTACGTGAAAGAAGAAAAAAATGTGTCCAATATTTTTAAGAAATCTATCTGACGGACTTATTAGATTTTATTTGTCAACTAGCCTATTGACAGCCGGGACCAACGGCTAAACGTGCTTTTTGTTAACTATCCTATTCAATTCTTCTTCTTCTTCTTCTCTGTCGGCACACTCTTTTGCAGAGTGGTCGTGGTCGTCATGACAGGGGTGGTGGCAAGCTTCACAATTCGACGCCATTCCTCTCGTACTGTTGCTTGCCTCGTGCATTCGTGGAGTATACCATTTCGTGCAATAAATTAATTAATTGAGACCATTTAATTCAAGTACATAATTTAAAATACGTATTTCACGTATCCACTCGAGACTTAATTCTTAATTTAATAAAAAAAATTGTGGCATTGTTACAATATAATTAATAAATTATAGCGTTACGTTTACGTCATCCTTTCGTGAGATGGCAGCACATTAGATCTTTATAAATTATTGCGGAAAGGAAACCAAATATAGATACAATTTCTTTTTATTCAACGTCAGAATGGATCACGTTCTCTATACGGACGTCTAATATCCTCTTAACAATACATAATGGATTGAACCCACAGACTGCTGAAGAGATAAAAATAGCTAAATTCTTTCCTCTAGTATGGCTAAATCTATAAATAAATAATGAACCATTAAGAATCGCTCAGGCGTCTATTTACAGAGGTTTTTTGTTGATTTAGTTAACTCTGTAGTGGTTTCATATAATTAAAAGGCCAGGGAGCGCCAGAATGAGTTTGCTTTTTATTTATAGGTAACGGTAACACAGGTAGAGAAGTTTTCTAAGTTGGTTTGGTCATGGTTAGAGAATCAATAGGGTAGTTAACTAAAAAAAATCTAATTAGTCCGTCAAATAGATTTCCAAAAAATATGGGACACGTATTTTTTCTTTTTGCCCGTAAACTAACAATGAAGACGATACAGTACTTTGAAAACTCGTGTGACGTCATTTTCTGAGAAATTAGTATGGCATTCTTTAGCAGTGACGTCATAACCCCCCAATCAAATCTTTGACGCGTTTTATCTTCGTCAATTTTTATTGATTTGATAAAACAAAAAATACGTATCCAATATTTTTCGATAATCTAACAGACGGACTAATTAGAATCAGAGAATCAGAGTATTTGTTCCGAGTCTGGGTGTTTTTCTATCTATAATATGTATGTATTTACAAAAAAAAAAATGTATATAAGTAGTTTATCAGCCATCTCGTTACCATAACACAAGCATTAGGTTGCTTAGCTTGGGACTAGATGGCGTTGTGTGAAATGTCCAAGGATATTTATTTATTTATTTATTTAATCATATTTTTTTAAGCTAGTAAACATCCCTATTAACAATGTCCAACAAAAGGTCACTATCTGCCGACACTTTTCCATAATAATATGTTGAGGTAGGCTTCCAGTCTAACCAAGTATACAGGGTGTAAATTAACCCTTCACACATACGTTAACCAAGCATACTGTACATTAAACTAAGTATCCCTACGCAAAATTTTTTGCTGGTAAACGACTTTTTCTTTTGGGGTCAAAAATCGAATAGTAAACGGGTAATGGAGGTAATTTAAGTAAAGTTATAACCTGAAAAACTAGTATTTACAAAAACAGCTGTGAAAAATTTGGAACTTTGACCCCCAATAACTCCGTAACTAGGGGGTTCCCAGATATGGTCTAGAACCAAATAATGATCGCAGTGGTGGGACAGAACAAGTGCCTTCGTTTGCGTTAAGGGTACTTTTACACCCTTTATAGTCGCATTGCAAATACTGTGTGAGGAGAAAGCTATCATTCTCTGGAAAACTACAATTTTATATTATTTATTTGACTTGGAAATGCCCTGGCGATTGAGAGTGTGTCATGCTCACTTGTATGTCTCGCTGATGGTGGAGAGTGTGTCGGATAATTTAGTTCCCTTTAAAATGGTTAAGTAGAATGGTGCTAATCTAATCGTGCTTTCCGAGGTAAGGAGGAAACTCGGTATGTAATAGATGGTCACCCATCCATGTACCGAACTCGGCAAGCACGACTTAACCTAAAGATCGATCCTTTTCTAGCTTCACGAGTTAATTTTGCTAGCTGCCCAAATTAATATCGCATTAATATCCAATAACATTCTTAGAACGAGTCTAAATAATAAAAGAACTAAGTTCCCAAAATTTTAGATATTTCTAATTAACTCAGTTTAGATTACCACTTCAAAGTAATGATTAATTAAAGTTGATTCCAGGAAAGACTGTAAAATTGCCAGTTATGAAACACATAAACTTGCGCTATTATCGTCAGATTATTGGATTTCCGTCACTATTAAAGTGGAAATTAAAGCGAAAATTAACTAACACTCACTTTCTGCAATTGCTAGCTGTAATAACCTAGTGTTGTGACCGTCGGACTACTTAATCATAAGTCTCGAGTTCAAACCCAAGTCGTGTAAAAAATACTTCTAGCAATAGTTGAAAATGTTGAGAGATTCATATCATCTAATATTATTATTATTATTTAAACTCACATACACAAACACTCAGATCCAGAACCACTATCTGTAGGCTGTATAAATATTAGTTCCGTGCGGGATCGAACCCGCGACACGCCAATCGTGCCATCATTGTATCTCACACAGCTTGGAATATGGACAGTTTTTTGCCAAATTATCTCTAAATTATCTCCTACTAATTTATCAACTTTGATAAATAATTAATATGTTTAATAATTACGAGTTAATAAGAATTTAATAATTTTTCAAGTGAAATATATATTTATATTTTTTTATGTTTATATCATATTTAACTATACATATTTATACGCCGTAAAGGTAAAGGGTGAAAAATCATCAAATAACCCCTCCCGCTTTTTGGTAGCGGGAAAGGGAGTGTCAGACTTCTACTGACTAAAAACCACCCATGTTCTTTCCTAGCCCTTTATGTCAAGGCCGCGGTATCTCTTACAACATCCCGCAGCCTCCTCCCTGCCCCTTGACTTCTGACTGCCTTGTTCATTTTCTTAGCGTTTCGATGGCAAATCTTCACTAAATAAATTAAATAAAGGCCCAATATTCAGGTATCTATGCAAACTATACGCTACTTGATGCAGTCATAAGATCGTCAAGTGTGCAGGTGTCAGGGCATGCAGCGCAAGATGATAGGTGGGCCTGTGTCTGTGGAGATACGCCGTATACATATTAGAGATCTGAACCGTCCACGAATTACTGCATCGTTTATCTACTAGCAGTCGTAAACGGGAATGCTGAACATTAGGTACCACCCATAGTGCAATTGGGGTTTTCCATCAAATTTTTAATTATCAGCCACTGAGTGGATTAATGCCCGATTGATGGTGATAAGCTAGCCCAAATGGGGCTCAAACAAAACGGGCAAAATGTAGGTGTACTAATACATATTAGTGTACCTCTTTGCCTAACGCTTCGGGGATAACAGCATAGCATAGCAGCGTATGTTTTAAATGTCAGTGGCTAACACAGTTAGTTGATGGACACTGTACAGTGTCAATTGTAAAAAAAAATGGAATGAATTTTGTACTAAACCATAACCAATTTGAAAGTTAATCCATGGACAATATGATAGCCACTGACAAATAAAAGATACGCAATAGCCCTGCTGGTGTCATGACTGTAATGTTGAAGTTAACGATGAAAATACTACCAATTCGGATGTTTATTTAAGTACACACAAAATACAAAAAAAGTATAGAAATACACGATGTTATGACCGTTAGGATGGATTTACGGCTGCATTACGAACTTTCATTGTGTTGTTCATAAGGTATTAAACTATTTGACCTTTTTGGATGACTCGCGTAAAAATTCTTAATCAAGGCAAACTTATAATTACGTTCAACTGTGGTTAAAATCTTGCCCGATCCTTGAGATTTTTACGAGATTGAGTATCAGGATTTTTATTTTTACGAGATTGAGTATCAGGATTTTTATTTTTACGAGATTTGAGTATCAGGATTTTTATTTTTACGAGATTGAGTATCAGGATTTTTATTTTCAGGACTAGTTCTTTTTGTAACGGAATAATATGGTCGTTTTAGGGCGAGAAATCACTCAGTGCAAAATACTACTTAATATCCAGATAACCACGTTTTAAATTTTTTTTTGTTCTTTAGCAGGGAAGCCCTAGTTATTTGCAAAAACAAAGTTTACATAAGATACTCAATTACCATTAGTTAGTTTTCTCAAACTTGTTTTTTGCCTTAACAAGTAGTTAAGTAGGTACTTTTGACATTCTCGTATTACCTATCTAAAATACCAAAAAAACGGTATTTTGTTTTCCTATGAGGTATATCATATAAAAGGTTTAAAAAGACTTACGGCCGAATACTGAAACGCTACTCAATTTTGCGTTGCCCTTAAATCTCGTTCTGTCTCTGTTACTTCAGCATAGAGCGACCGAGACAGCTCTAGACTTAAGGGTTACTTATATTTGAGTGCAGGCGTTTCAGTATTCGGCCGTTAGGCATCATTAGGTAACTCATTTTGACCAATAATTAATGTCACTTTGTGATTTCTCGCCCTACAAGGATGAAATAATTATGTACCTTCCTCGCTTCTTATTGATTTGCCGTACATTGAGAAATCCGCATAAACTGGTTATGTATAGCGTGATTGGTCGTCGTGCTTATGTAGGGGCTGTGGTAGGGGGTTGCTTCATTAAGCTACGATTTCAGCTTTTTGTTTTTAACTGCCGCACGCGTCCACCTGTTTCAGGACTCCAGTTCTAAGATATGCAGGCCATTGCGGGCCCACAGCTTTTCCGCCATCCGGCAGACATGGCCTGCCTAGTTCCATTTTAGTTTTGCAGCTTTATGAGCTCTATGACGTCACCCATTTGAGTTTTGGAGTGCAGTGTGGTGTTACTACTTCGATCTGTCAACTTAACGTTAAGTATGCTACGCTCCGTTTTTAACTTGCACTCTTATGTTACCAGGATATTAAAAGAAACACAATTACGGGAATTCGGATTTTAATTGGTCGAAAAATACCATTTCTTTGACATTAAAGCGAACAATACTTACATTTAGAGTTTTTAATGTATTTACAAAAATATTTAAAATATCTTCGAATAGCACGCGCAACTGAGGACACTTGCAAGTTGAGATAGTACTTAATACTCTCATAAATAACAGCTATTTTAAACCAACTTTAAAACTTGCATCTTAAGAATCATTTTTGTGTGTCCACTCTAGCCAAAAACAACAGTACCATGTTGCTCATGCTATTCTTTATAACATTTTTTTACAACTCTTCAACACTTTTAGGCTATGTTCAGATCACATGGCTAGTCGCATCGACCCTTGTACACGCTAAAGTATTCATTGAACTTCAAATAGTTTTATTATTTGTAAAGTTGACGTATGCTCGATTATATAGACCATTTTTAACAGTCAAACGAAGACAAGAGATGTTGTCTGAACTCAGCCTTATTCACGATACGATGTCAAACCTTAAAATTTGTACTAGTTGACTTCCATTGACACGTTTGACATAGTCACTATAACTTGTGTGTCCCTTTGCAAAGCTTGTTAAAAATTCACGAGTTACACCAAACACTTTTCTTACAAAGAAGTCAACTTGTACAATACAATGTTTATTAGGTGGACACCGTGCATTACTACTATACAGGGTGTAAGGGACAGCCTTTTTTGGAGTATTCCAACATCCATTGTTATTTTTATAAATGAATTGCTGCTATGCTTGCGAATAAAACGGTAACTGAAAACGATAAAAAAAATGAAAAATTCCGGTGGGATATGATTCAAAATAAGGAGCTGTCAGTCTGTGGAGGACTGTTTCTTACAACCTGTATACTTTTTATCATTCTGGTTTATTTACAATTCAACCGTTTTTCCTAGTCGGTAGTGATTTAATTTATTTAGATCAAAAATAATGGTGAGCACAATTAAAACAATTATTTATTATGTTTGTTGTTCATGCAAACGAAACTATGATTGTGACTTAATTTAAATCGTTTAAGCAATTCATTCGCTCCACTGTATTAAATCACGTTTTGAATTATAAACATTCTATGTAAGCAAATACAGATTTCTCCATCTACCAATAACCACATGATCAACATCTGGTCTAAAACTCACTAGAATCTCAATATATTCCTTTGGAAAATTTTATTTATATAAATTAGGTTACATAACAATGTTGATACAAAGAATGACTTAGTATCTAAAAGTGCGAGGGCTCCTGTAAAGATTAAAAAAAAGATTATTTATTATTACATATAAATATACTACTAACATTCAATAATCTTACTATGTAAGTATATAAATAATTTATCCGTTGGCATTATCAATAAATACTTAGTATCATATAATAATAATAATTGAACATTTAAAAACTTTCAATACTGAGCTCATTATTTTCTTAGTCATATAAATAATTTAGTATCTAAAAATTATGATATATTTCATTACTATCTAGATAGTTGATAACTAATAATGATACCAGTATACATATTATGTTATTAAATATTAATATTTTTCGATGATTTTTACACAAACATTAAGAATTCAGACAGTTTAAATACAACATCTATATTTCTTATAAGTTTAAATAAATGGCGTGTTATCCATGCGTTTCTTTGAATCAATATTGATATTGACAATTTTATGGTGATTGGAAATAGATATGGATATTTTTTGAACTTTCGATACGTTGTCTTTATATGGACACTCTTGGTATCCCGGGATTTGAAATATATAAAAAGTTAGAAATTATTTAAGTGTATTTAACGGGTAATAGAGAAAAATTAAAGAAGTGCGCGGTGAGTAGTTGGGTACATACTCACCGGTTTTTAAATTGACACTAACGACACATAAGTTGTGCATGTTGTGCTTACCTGTAAGAGGTTGATACACTTGTCTGTGACTCTTATCTACATATCTCTTTTTCTTGTGTAGTGTATTCCATAGGGAAGTTAACATAAAAATCTAATTATTTCGTCAGATAGATTTCCAAAAAATATTGGACTATATATTTTTGATTTTTTCACGTAAACAAACAATGAAGACGATACAATGCTTTAAAATCTCGTGTGACGTCATCTTTTAAGACATTAGCATGACATTTTTTACCGGTGAGTGACGTCACAAACCCCCACTCAAATCTTTGACGCGTTTTATGTTCGTCAATTTTTATTGATTTGATAAAACAAAAATACATACCCAATATATTTCGATAATCTAACAGAAGGGCTAATTAAAATCATGTTTTTTGTAGTCAGGAAACATTCTTATTGGAGACACAAATAAATAAAATCAAATAAGAAGACATATTGCACCGACCCCGAATGAATTTGGATTATTAGATACAAGAGAATGATGAAGTTTGAAATTACTCTGTAAAAGGTTATTATGTCTTAAGGAATTATGAACGAAGACATATCCTATCTTATATTTTCATTTAAACTTACCATGATGCCTGTAAGTCCCGTTGAGAAATATTATAGCGCTGATGTATTAGGTAAATATGTGTTTTTTTTTGGCGCGTTGTAAATCATCGAATAACCCCTTCCGCTTCCTTCGGCCCACTCCCTTTTGCTCTGCCCAAGAGGGCAGAGCGAAAGGGAGTGTCAGACTTCTACTGAATAAAAGCCACCCATGTTCCTTCTTAGCCCTTTATGTCAAGGCCGCGGTATCTCTTACAACATCCCGCAGCCCCGACGGGAAACCACACCTCTGACAGGAAAATATACACGTAGTTTCTATAGATTTAGGATTTTTATAGGAATATTCACAATCAACGTTTACGGCCATTGAACCAAAATATCTCTAGCAACTCCGCGATACTTTACTTTGTTTATACAATTATGGCCGGGAGCATTATTAGGAGCTAGGAATGTTTCTGTAAATATATATTATGCATTATTATCACGCTACCTAAATACTTAGTGTAATATATTTACACGTGCCAAATATACGCAACAAGTGACAATCATATTAATTTACATCGTTGATTAACATTCGATTCTCGCTTTAATTACTTCGTAAACGCTAACAAACATACGGAATAGTATTTTGGTTCCGTCTTTGTCCCCAAAATGAAGGTGGTTAAATCCTTCTTGCTCTGTGTTATTTTAGCTGGTTTAAGCTATATGCAGACTGATTCATGTGTCGACAGACTGCAAATTTAATGATTTATCATCACACACTCATAACCTTAACAGATTCAACAAAAATACTGGTCAAGTACGAGTCGTACTCGTACATGAAGGGTACCAAAACGGCAAAAAATCACGTTTCATGAGATACAGCCTGGTGACAGATGGATGGACAGCGGAGTCTTAATTATAGGTCCCGTTTTACCATTTGGGTACGGAACCCTAAAAAAATCTAAAAAAAGAAATGTTTCACTTCAGTACTTTAAATACAATTGTATTTGGTGGACTGTCACTCCTTTAGTATTCTCAAGAATGCTTTGTCGTGAAATTATCTAATCAATAAATTAAAATGAGAAATATCAGTCAAATAAATAAATAAAAAAATACGGAGTTTTTTTGGAATCGGTTAAAAAGACTAAAATCATGGGAAACATGAACCTAAAGACACCCACAGCTCGTTAGACTGATTTACGAGTTCTAACCCCTTTTCATTCATTATAACAAGATATAAGATGCCAGTAACGAAATCCACCACAGTAATCACGCAGACACTTTATACTATTACATTAAACAAGAAATTTTCAAAGGACGCTTTTAAACTCAATTATATTGAGTTTAATAATAACCCGAGACTGGGATAATTAAATAGGTAGGTGTTAACTTTCATATAATATAATAATGATGAATTTATTAAATTTGGATGTAAATATGTAAGTGTGACCGCGAATCGGCAAGCGTAAGGTGGGGACGCCCTCAGGCACGGTAGAAAGATTACCTGAGACTTTATTCACTGAAGTAATCATAAGACAAAATTAAGTTGATGGTAACTTTCGTCTGAGAATATTTCATTTGGATGTTAATAAATAATTGTGACTGGGATACGGCAAACGTAAAGTGGGACGCCCTCAGGCTCGGTAGAAAGATTACCTGAGACTTTATTCACTGAAGTAATCATAAGACAAAATAAGTTGATGGTAACGTTCGTCTGAGAATATTTAATTTAGATGTTATTAAATAATTGTGACTGGGATACGGCAAACGTAAAGTGGGACGCCCTCAGACTCGTTGGAGCGAAGATTTTCGCAAGGTGGCTGGTAGCAACTGGATGAGAGTGGCCGAGAATTGAGTTTAGTAGCGTACAATTGAAGAAGGCTATTTCTAGCAGTGAATTGCTATTAGAAGCTGATGATGATGGTGATGATGATGAAGTAAGTGTAATTTAAAAGATTTATATTTAGTATGTTACCACTGTCTCAATAAAGGGATTTATTGATTTAAGTCTTTGCCTTTTTTTTTTTTTTTTTTGGTGGGTGTAAAATCATCGAATAACCCCTCCCGCTCTTGGGCAGAGCGAAAGGGAGTATCAGACTTCTACTGACTAAAAACCACCCATGTTCCTTCTTCGCCCTCTATGTCGAGGCCGCGATAACCGTTGGACTACCCGCGGCCCCGACAGGAAGTCTTTGCCTTCAAGGAGGTTTAGCATAGTAACAGCTTGATATTACGTAAATCCATGTGTACGGAAAAAAATATGTAGGTTAGATTTCTGATTTTCTTTTCACACTCGGTCTAGATATTTGAAGTGGGTCGCGAAATAATCATGTAAAAAAAGCAGCCTAGCATCATGAGGTATTCTTTTTATTTACATAAAACTGATAATCCGAAAGAAAAATATACCTTTGATATGTATTTGCGAGCACACCGAAGCTGAAGCTACTCGTATCGTGTCAGTAAATAAATCTGTTTTCAAGCAGAGTAGTTTGATCTTTTATCGATAACAGGCAAAGCTAATTTACATCCTCCATTGTGTCAGTGCCTGTCGGTCAAAAATAATGCCTATCATGTAAGTTATTGTGTTGAATTTGGGACCACCATTAGAATTAGAATTAGAATTAGAATTAGAATTTATTTATTTGTAAGAATGCAGTTGTACATTGTATGGTGTTAGGTTTGTTTAAAAGATTTCTTACATTCTACCATATTATCTGGTGTACAAATATTAGTTTTCCAGTTTTGATTGATCTTAAGATAATATTTTAATGAATACCATGCCACTTTTATAATAAATAATAGTTATAAACATCTGAAATTGCATGTCAAAGTAATAAACATGGAAATGAAATGTCAGTAAATAAAAATTGAAATTAAATGTCATAGTAAATAAAAAATTAAAGTTTATATCATAATTAAATTAATTATCATCTTAATTTTCAATCAAATTTTCAAATCATTGTAAGAAAGTGGAGTAAAAATTCGTTTAAACTGAACTCATGAAATAAATTAAATGTGATTAATATCCGTGTCTTTACCTATTGGAAGAGAGCTTTGCCCTACAATGGGATTCATTATACAAAAGTAACATAATAAACGATCGTTGCGTGTCCGACCCGAATCGACAAATCACATGTCTTGAAATTCATTTTTAGGGTTCCGTACCTTAAAAGGAAAAAAACGGAACCCTTATAGGATCACTTGTGTATCTGTCTCTCTGTCTGTCTGTCCGATCATTGCCCCTCTACTTAAACTACTGACCAACACCTATTGATTACAGGAAAACCTATTAGAAGTATGATACTAAAATAACATGGAAAATCTTTCAATATCTACTGCAATGGTACGGAACCCTTTTTTTTGGCTTGTGGAAAATCATCGAATAACCCCTCCCGTTCTTGGGCAGAGCGAAAGGGAGTGTCAGACTTCTACTGACTAAAAACCACCCATGTTCCTTCTTAGCCCTCTATGTCGAGGCCGCGATAACTAGTGTACAACCCGCGGCCCTGTACAACCCGCGGCCCTGTACAACCCGCGGCCGGGTACGGAACCCTTCATGTGCAACTCCGACTTGCACTTGGCCAGTTTTTGTATAGAATTCCTATGGCTTCTTATCTCATGATCAGATAACAAAACCGCAAACGACAAGGAACCTTAGTGAATGCTCAGTATAAGTAGATCGAGCTAAAGTTCCCAAATAACTGGAGAGAATCACGCAAAATGAGCAAACAACTTTGTTTATAGAGCAAAGTTTAGTTTGCTCAGATAGGAAACGGATGCTCGTATGAAACTTGTTAGACTGAGGTTTCGAACGTATGTGAAGCCAATAAAATCACGCTGGTTTTTCCTAAAGGTGCACACAGAGATGAACTTACCAGATGGTAATGAACCGTCTACCAAGCACCCCGTTAAAGTAAATCTTACTATACTTCTTCTTGACGGGAAATTACGAAAAATCATATTTGAAGTAATACCTACTCAATGTAATGCACTCAACACATTGTACTGATTTATGCATTGAATACTAAATGAGTCATGCAGTTATTCAAAGTTAAATTATAATCGAAAAAACTAGTATTTAAAGAAAAAACACTAGTTTAAAAATAGGGTATTTCAACAAGAAAACCTAATTATAGATTTCCAAAAAATAATGGACACGTATTTTTTCTTTTTTCACTTAAATAAAAGATGGAGACGATACAGTGCGACGAAAAGTCGTGTCAAATCGTGTGACGTCACAAGGTTAGTACTTACTTTTTTACCCACAAAGTGACGTCAAAATCCCCACTCATGATCTTTGACACGTTTTATTTTCGTAAATTTTCATTAATTTGATGAAACAAAAAACACGTATCCAATATTATGTTTTGATAATCTAACAGACGGACTAGTTAGTTTTTTTGGTGAAATACCATATTACAACTTTGACTTCCAATTTCTCTGTAACTAACAGGTTCCCTGGTGTGGTCTAGCAAGAAAATGTAATGACAGAGAGAAAAAACTGCCTATCAGCTTCGTTAAGAGTACTTAAACGCCCGTTAGAACATACACTCCAAATAGCTCCTACATTACCCACACACACTAAGTGGAAATCGGGATCTAAGACAATTAAATCGTTACTCTGGGACTTCATCGATCTTCACTATCTCGGCGCTCATCTGTTGGTCGCCTCTGTTAATTCTTGCTTACAGGAGTAACAGTGGTTAGAGAATAGTGTAGCGGGCTAATACCCCAAAAAACTCACACTTATGCCTAAGTCTTATAAAATATACTGTGAGCAATTAACTTACTGATGAAAAGTCGATGGCACTTACTTTAACTAAGAAATCGACTCTGAACTCATGCATGCATTCTCAGCATTCGATCTTGCGACGTCAAAACCAACGAAACAATCCATCATTACACTTTTGTTACAAATAGTAATGCACCTAACAAATATACATTCAGTTTATGTAACATCAAACGTTAATATTATAAAACAATATTTACATTTAATAAATATTGACAGTCCAGTCACTGCACTGGCACAAATCGTCACTCCACAAATATTATCAGTTTATCAATTAAATATTTACACTCTCCTTCCATGAATGTAGGCTGAAACAAAAGAGTAATTTCATTATTCAATTTCATGATAGAATATAATTAAATCGTTTATTGGGACCAATGAATTTAATCAAGGGGATTTTATGACAAAAGGTCCTATTAAACTCAATTTAACACAATTGGAAATTGGAAATCTTAAATAGATAATCATCGTTGTTACTTTAATTTGACAGTTAGATAATGTAGAAATAAACTCAAGAATTCTTAAAGCAGATAAAGCGGTCTTTAGACATAATTGGGTACATGACAAAAAAAACTAATTAGTCCATTAAGTTTTCCAAAAAATATTCTACATAATTATATTTTACTTTTGTCACATAAACAAAACATGAAGACGATACAGTGCTAAAACTTGTGTGACGTCACATTTCAGTACATTTTACTGGAATGTGACGTCACAACCCCCCCAATCATGATCTTTGACGCGTTTTATCTTCGTTAATTTTTGGAACGAAGTTCCTTATCGCGCGTTGTGAAAGGGGGCTACACGAAAAAAATTCTTACGAAAAGTTGTCACGACACTTTTTGCTATAGTAAGCTACAGACTGTAAGCTGTGCGGCGTCGCATGTTTCTCTGTCTGTCTCTCTCTCTCATACAGAAAGCAAGCCAGATATTTTATATTTATATAAAAAATAATAATTAAAATAATATAATTAATATATATTAGTAATATCTTATTATTATTATTTTATTATTATTATTAATATATTTTTTTTCTTTTTTTATTAATTATTAATTCTTTTGGTCATTCTTGTGCTGTTTGCGATAGACTTTAACTTCGTTCCATCCGGGTGTCCCTTGACACCTCTCAAGTTTTTTTTATTAATTTGATAAAACGAAAAACACGTAATTATCCAATGTTTTTCGATAATTCATTTAGCTGATGGACTAACCAAAATCATTTTTTTTAATCAGAAAACATTCCTATTGTACAATCCCATACATAAAGAGTTCCCTAAATCCTAATACAGAGTGGAAAGGACACCAACGCTAACACTTTTATATGTAGGTATTCAGTACCTATCATTCTGAACCCACACAGAAGTATTTTGTCCGTTATTAAAAAAAAACAGCTGTCTTCTGCAAAAACTACACGGTCAAAAAGTATGGAACAGCAGATTAAAAAACAATGCCTTTAAAAAAATTCTCAATACTCAATACTAAATTCTTTATTGCATTCCACAATGTAGGCTTAGGTTAGTGACCGCATCGCAACTGTATCGATGCGAACGCGCGACAGTATAGGTAATTGCCTGTCTACCTTGGAGAAACTGTTAAACTAGGTAGATCTAACTTCGACAGAGAGGTCGCCTGAAGAATCCAACTCAGATGGGCAGCGTACGCGAAACTACGCGACATCTTTTCGTCCGAAATTTCACAGTGTCGACGAGAGTGAGAGTGTGAGTATGTGTGTGTGTGAGTGAGTGTGAGTTGCCAATGATGGCTTATGGCACAGAGATATGGTTCGTAACTGCTAGCCTCTTACAAAAGCTCTAAATCACGCAACGAGCCATGAAGAGAGCTATACTCGGAGTTTCTTTGTGCGATAAAATTCGGAATGGGAAAATTACCCAAAGAACCAGGGTCACCGAGATAGCTCTCAGAATATGCAAGATCAAGGGGCAATGGGCAGGCCATATCGCTCGAAAAACCGACTACAGATGGGGAAGACAGGTTCTCAAAAAGCGACCATGAACCGGAAGACGCAGCGTTGGTAGGCCTTCCACTAGGTAGACTGACGACATCGTGAAAGTCGCGGGCAACCGGTGGATGCAAACGGCAGGGTGCCGTTGGGTGAGAACGGCACAAAGTCCCACCCTTTGTCTAACAGTGGACGTCTTATGACTGATGATGATGATGATAAGTGATTGCTACTCATAACAATACTTTAGTCGAAGACATACAAATATTGAGGAGTGGTAGACGGGACAAGCCCCTTTTTAATCATTCATAATTGTATTAAGAAATACCAGTTACTTAAATATTCAAAAGAACAATATTTTACTAATAATTGCGACGTTGCCAACTTTCAGAATTAAATCTTTTTAAATATTAAATCCTAACACAAAAGCATTATACTTTGACAATGTTAAAATTATTGCGCAACTTAGGAGACAGGCATTCAAAAAATCCTAAAACCCCTTTAGGCAACAAACCTCTTTTATTAAAACGCGCTGAAACAACGCAAAGCCTCCTTGGTATGTTCATTCCAATTTCAAAAGATTTAATACGAAAATTCCAGTTTTTCTGGGAATAGAATACTTGGACTTAAAATAATGGTATTGTTGCTTAATTTTCAAAATATTTTAATAAAGCATTATTTAACGAAATATACATCTTATATATAAATATTAAATAGAAATATAGAATTAAGTTAACCAACTAAATTAAAGTTATGATTAAGTTTGATTATTACGTTGTGATAAGATCTTAAAAGTTAAAGTAGTCTTTTCCATAAGAAATAAACCTTTAATAACAACTTATAACTCCAGAAAAGTTTAGACTCGTTTGCTATTGTTTTTGACAAATTAAATTAAGTTACTGGAGAAGTTAAATTTTGAATAAATATTGTTAAATAGTGATTGATCTTAGCTGTAGCTGTGGACGAGCAATGAGTAAAGATGAACAAGTCAGTGGATTCGAACTGGGTAAATACTAAAACGTCGCTAGCCTAGAAAAAAAAACAGAAGGAACTAGACTCATTTTTTACCCGACTGCGGCGAAGCCCAAAAGGAGGGTTATGTGTTTAGCGTGTATGTATGTATGTATGTCCGTTTCTTTGTTCCCTCATAACTCCTAAACGGATGAAGGGCTTTGAATGAAATATACGTCGTTAGATTCGTCTTGATGGCGCGAGTGTCACTGGCTACATTAAAATTAAAAAAAAAAACAAAGATAATTGCTGGTTTTGGGGGCCAAATCGTGGATTTTACACGACCAACGAAAGAACAAACACCAAAGAAATAAAAATTTAGAAATAAAAAAAGTAGTTAAAAAACTAAAAAACCCGACTGAAAAGACTGAAAAGCAAAACACAAGCACATTTTAAATTAAACAAAACTAGGAAGCAGGCGGGGTTCATTTGAATATTAAATTATAAAATGAAAATAGAATGGACCCCGCCTGCTTCCAAGTTTTGTTTAATTTAAAATGTGCTTGTTTTTTGCTTTTCAGTCTTTTCAGTCGGGTTTTTTAGTTTTTTAACTACTTTTTTTATGTATTTCACTTAAGAACTTTCGAAGTTCCGTACTTCGCGATAACGAACATTCTGAATACCGTACTTCGAAGTAGCAAACTTTCGGAGTAACGTACATCGGAGTAACGAACATTCTGAATACCGTACTTCGGTGTTTGGAACTTCGGAGTAACATAATACAGTCATTAATAAGGTATGTATTTGGCAGAAATGTGAAAATATTTAAGGTAAAACACCTTTTTTTTGGTGGGTGATAAATCATCAAATGACTCCACCCACTTTGGGTGGAGCGGTAGGGAGTGTCAGACTTCTGTTGACTAAAAACTACCCATGTTACTTTTTATCCGTTTGTGTACGTGGCCGCGGTATCTCTTTCGAATAACCCGCAGCCCCGACAGGCGTCGGGTCTTGCAATGTTGCTGGCATCTCGTTGAGGCTAATAATATTATTATTCTTCTTAGCTTGTCGCTGGCAATCTTATAGGGCTAGGAGCAATAATTAATACCACAACTTGACCACTAGGAACATTTATTTACTGGACAGGACACACTGAATAGGTACAACATTAGACAAGATGACTCGATATAAAAAATGTGGTAAAAATACGACCGGTCGACGCGCTGCCCGCGCGCATGTCGGATACGTGTCTATCTTTTAGTGACTCTCGCTTTACTGCCGGCCGCAGGCCGCGCTAGTTATGCTTGGCGCCAACGCGAGCGCCGAGCCGGGCAACGCGTCGGCTCGGGTTAAGGGGCGGAGGAGTGCGGGGTGGTGGCGACCGACTCGTGTTAAGGCTACGCGCTATAATCTATTATATATCGTGGTGGCTCAGAGCTGAGCCACTAGTTTGGCACATTTGGCAGCGTTCATCAGTTCCTTAAACATTTATATGGCAACATATTATACGTTTATCATAAATATACAAGATGATGTTTTAGTCACCGTCTAAATTCTGATATATTAATCTATGGCAAAAATCATTAAATACTTGAAATATTTAAATATCACAACACAAAAGTTTTAACGCTTCACGGAGAGCGAGTAATTCTTTCGAGAAAATGATTTAACATGAAAATTCGATGTATCGATTTTATTTCAAAAATGGTGTTAGTGAATGATACCTAAGGCCTAGAAAAAATTGGACGGTGACTAAAAAAATCATCTTGTTTAATGACTACATATTTAAACATTTATGTGATGGAATATCATCAGCTATCCTTAAACCAGTATAATTACGTTTCTAAGTAACATTAACTTTAAGTATAATTTAATTCAAGGCCCTTTTATAATTTGATTCCTTTGAAATTCTCTAATGTCTAAACTGTTTCTTTAGAAAATGGTCTCTATTGCTTTTTAAGACTATTTAAATCTGTTGAGACCTAAAAAAGGGCTTGACGAAATCTGCTAATGACTAATGGCTTAAGACGTAAATCTGCTTAGGAAAAACAAAAGAAAAACTATTAATGTATACCGCAGAAACTTTGGAGAATCCTTTTCGGAGAGGCGATACAGATTATATGAAAGAAAAATTAAATGTCTACCTTCCCTAACCTTGATGGTAAAAATACGTGAGATTTTTTTTTTATATTTATTGAAACGAAAAATCCTTTATGGAAAAGGTTTTATTTTAAGAACAATTAAATAAAAACGCAGCTGTTGTGTTATAATAATATTGTGTCTTTAAAAAAATACACCATTTTTTTATCGTTATATTACCCCCTATATCTATTATTACGATCCCGAAGTGGCAATTAGCCAAGTACTTTCACAGAAAAATTTTAAGTGGTATCGTAGTTTAAAAACTTGGACGACGGGTTTTAGGGCTTGACAAATTGGCCGCTGAAATATCTTATAAACTTAGGAGTATTTATTGCCGTAAAAAATCCAGAAATTTATTAGCCAGAAGAGAATTTCTTTAACCAGTTTACCACATCATGCATTTGACTCTTCACACATACGTAAACCAAGCATTCCGTACATCAAACTAAGTACCCTGAAACGACTTTTTTTTTGGGGTCAAAAATCACATTTTACGGTAAAACTCCATGTAGCACTGTTAAAATATTGTGCTAGCGGATGTTTTGAATAGTAAAAGGGCCATGGAAGTAATTTATAACCTGAAAAACTAGTATTTACAAAAACAGCTGTGCAAAATTTGGAACTTTGACCCCCAATATCTCCGTAAGTAGGGGGTTCTAGGTATGGTCTAGAACAAAAAACGATCGCAGTGGTGGGGAGAACAAGTACCTTTCGTTTGCGTTAAGGGTACGTTTACACCCTTTATAGCTTATAACCTTCTTCAATAGATCGACTATCCAAAATAGAAATATTTTTTTAATTAGCTTTCTAATGCTGAAAGAATTTCCAAAGTCGACAGAGTTTTTATTTTTATTTATATATTAGTTTAGTTTACTTTAATAATAGGATATGATATGAAAAAAAAAACAAATAAAAAAATGTATAACAGTAAGAGATCTCACTGTTAAATATACAATAACACCTTGTAAACATTATGGTGCAATCATAATATTATGAATTTGAATTTCCCGGAGGCCAGAATCTCCACGTCGGGACGTGAGGGCCGGACCGCATAATTATTTTGTCACACTGATATTTTTCATTGCCATATCTTCTAATATAGAGTTAAGGGCACAAATACTCCATATTATATTTCCGTTCTAACAAACACATTTATTTACTTATAGATTAATACCATATGGGTTAAATAAGCTTTGCAAAAAATAGTTTTTTTAATCTAAAATTTCAATAGTAAAAAATGGTATCGCGCACTTTTTTTTACAACTTTTAAAGTGGAACAATTTCATCATACATGATATTTGCGTAACTTTAACCGTTTTCGCAGCGCACTCAACAAGGGGCAAAGCAAAGAAGCTCTCAAAAAGGATTATCTTTTCCCGTTTCTGCAACATTTTTCATTTATGCTCCGCTCCTTTTGTCTGTAGTGTGATGTTATAGTTATAGCCTATAACCTTTCTTGATAAATGGACTATCCAACACAACAAGATTTGTTTAATTCCAACCAGTTGTTCCTTAGTGTATCGCGTTCGAACAAACAAAATCTTCAGATTTATGACATTAGCATAGATTGTTTACATCCAATAATGTATTAAAGATAATAATAATAATAATAATAATAATAATATTCCACAACTATCACACAACGCCATCTAGTCCAGTTAGTTAGTTAAAGAAATATAATATAAACAGTCTTATTGCTGTAGCTGCATAAGTTTTAATTAAATTAATACAGTGATTAATAAAATGAATCGTAAAACAACATGAAAAATAACTTTTATTGGGCCTCTAGGACACGGTGTATTTTTAAATTTGTGTAAATTTTTGCGTAATGGCGGGAAAAATTAATTATTTTTTCTATGCTCGCATCTAACAATCGCGAACGATCATAGAATACAATAATGAGGTTTCTTTTTTTTGAAAATGGCATTTTTACAAAATGGCAACTTCAAAGTTTTATTTATTATTACAAAGAAATAAAAGTTATTATTTGAGTGTAAGTTTTATTTATTAAAAACGTACAATTTGAAATTATTTATTTAGATACGAAGTTGCATGACATGAGCAAGCAATAGGTACATTCAATTATTTATACTATTGAACACGATCTTTTTTGTATCGAAACTTCTTTAAGAACAAAGCAACTCAACCCATAAAAAAAACCTATAACTCACTTGTGAAAAATAGCAATGAAAAAGTCACAGTCATTTTCAATCATCATGAAGCTTTATATTACACAACATATGGACTATGCTGAAGGCGTATAGTGCCTTTAAATCGTCATCATTTCTCATCATCATCATATACCGAGGCATTTCCTATCTTTGTTGGGTTTGGTTTCCCATCCAGTAACCAGATGCAGCTGAATACTAGTACTTTTTACATGAAGCGACTGCCTATCTCACAACAACAACCCAGTTAGTACTGGGTAATATAATACGATACCCCATGAAACCCTTTCGTAAGGCTTCCTGTTCACTGAAACGGAGGGAGTCTGCGGAGCGGAGAAACGGAGAAATACTGACCAATAGGATTACGTACTAGTGTGCAATCCTATTGGTTCATATTTCTCCGTTTCTCCGCTCCGCTTCAATGGACAGGCAGCCTAAGACTGGTTGTCCGACTTTTAGACCACTGACTTTTTATGGACCAACGGCTTAACGTGCTTATCGAAGGACGGTGGAAACTCTGATATGGTATTTAATGGGGTCCCATCTACGGTGTAAACTAGAGAAGCGCAGCTTAAACTAAAGACGAACATAGCGCGTGTCATTATTTAGCCGCAACCTTCAAGTAGTAAAAACGTAATAATTCATTTTTCACAAAAGTCTCCAATTTAATTCTGCCTAAGAGGCAGAATTAAATTGGAGACTTTTGTCTCCAATTTAATTATTAAAATACCTCCGTCCGAAAAACAATGAAAAACAATTTTCATTTCGTTTCAGTTCGACCGTAAAAGTTGGAAAAGTTTCGCTTTCAACGAGTATGCAGCGTCACTAAATAATAAATAAATAATAAAATTTTGTTCAAAAGTGAAAATTGATGAAATACAATATTTTTTGTCATTTTTTTTCTCTCTGGCCTGTATTTTTTGATGTGTGCTCGTCGATATTTCCGTCAATTTTGGACCGATTCTTTTACTTTTATTGTAAACTAGATTTTGCCCGCGGCTTACATCGCGTGGACGTCGGAAATATCAATAATGTCGATTTTACATCCAAAATTTTCCTAAATAAACTTACCCTATTACACCCTCTTTCAAATCCTTCTTTAGTGGATGCCTATGTCATAGGAGGAATACGTGTGCGAAATTGTAAGGTTCTAGCTCTAAGAGAAGCTCCTGTGCGTTGATCTTCAGTCAATCAGCTTTGCCTTTTATACTTATATGATTCTTTGTGAGACCACAAATAAGGTGCAATTTTGCATCTGCGTCAAATTTCAGGAGGTTAACTAAATAAATTGTAATTAAATAATTAATAATAATATTATTATTTATCATTAATTATTAATACTTAATTATTTTATGAGTACCTAATAATAAAATAATAATTTTAATCATTATTTTAAATATTAAATTATTTCGCGCTGTTTTTTATTTTGTTAAAAATGTCACTGTATTTTAGAATATCGGAACGGATAAATGGAACAAATTACGGAATATTTTTTGCGTTTGTTTTGTTTGTGTGAAAGCGCGGTTATAAGTTGAAACTCAGACGGGATGTGATTTAACACGGTGGATCACACTTACCGATACTATACTTCTACTATTTATTCTACTATACTATAATCCTGTTTCATAGAAAACAAAAAAGTTGCCTACCCATTTTATTGCTGATTCGGGTCGAGAATCATAAGTATAGGTGCCTCCTTTTTGACGCAATAGGGATGTTTACTGACTTAAAAAAATATGATTCTAATTACTCCGTCTGTTAGATTATCGAAAAATATTGGATACGTATTTTTTGTTTTATCAAATCAATAAAAATTCTCGAAGATAAAACACGTCAAAGATATATGTGGTAAAAAATGTCATTCATAATGTCTCAGAAAATGATGTCACACGAGTTTTCAAAGCACTGTATCGTTTTCATTGTTTGTTTAGGTGAAAAATGAAAAAATACGTGTCCAATATTTTTTGGAAATCTATTTGACGGACCAATTAGTTTTTTTTTGTTAACTACCCTATTGCAACACGGCAGGATGTATTTTATATTGTATCTTTATATTGGGTCGGCGTTACGGTATACGTATCCAATATTTTTCGACAATCTAACAGTCGGACTAATTATAATCACATTTGTTTAAGTCAGTAAACATCCCTATTACAGGCGTGGTGCTATACGATTTTTATAAGTAAGACAACATTTCTCACCATCATAATAGATCCCATGTGGACACTTAGGGCAGCTAGCAAGCAAATGCGGTCTCGGCAACGGGTGGTCGCTGTACATCCGATACGATGAGCGCTGCCATTCGCTTACTGCATTTCCTCTTGAATTTCTGAGTTCCTCTATACCTGTAGAGACGAATACTTCAAGGGGATTATTGTAGAAGTTACCATCTTAAATTATAGCTTGGCCAGAAAATTTATTTTTGAGTTATGTTTTGATATTTCAAGAGCTCAGAGCCACCTACCATTTCTAATTTTCTAAGAGTCTTAAAAGCATTGTCTGCAGATACATTCGTATGTTTGTTTTGTTTTGGCGAAGCAATATGGCTAGGAAGGAGGTGACTACTGACATGACGAGAAATAGAGAGGTATGGAAGAAAAAGACATGTTGCGCCGACTCCAAATAAATTGGGATAAGGGCAGGAGAATGATGATACAAATCAACCATGAGAATTTAAGTGGGTATCTGGTTATACTTGTATGAACACTATTGAAGGCCTACTTATGCCCTTTAGAAAATAAGTAATGTCTAGTGGTTCATGGGCTCTTAGATTATAAAGGATATAACAGTAATGGAAGAACATTGTTAAGTAGTTAGATTTGGTTACATTTTTGTAGCAAGTTTTTTTTAAGAATTATTGATTTTCAAAATACAGAAATATCTTGAAACTGTATGAGTTGCTTTATTTCATTCATGTGCATTGGCTCATTTCAACACTTTATTCCTTACATTTTTGGGAAAGTATAATGTACACAGGTATAACAAAGATTCTAATGTCCTATAGCAAAGTACGGTCTAAATTGACTTTTAAAAGTCAACAACTTGCCTTTCAGTTTGTATAATCGTAACATTGATGTTACGATTATACAAACTGAAAGGCAAGTTAACTCCCTCGCTCCGACAATGTTGACAACGCGGTTGTCGCAGTAGCTCGGCGATTGGACTGTTGCGCTGCGTGTCGCGGGTTCGCTCCCCGCGCGGAACAAATATTTGTATGATGTACAGATTATTGTTTCGGGTCTGGGTGTTTGGTTGTGTATGTGGGTTTAAGTTTTGTGAACGCTATAGGAGAAATTCCTAGTGTGGTGCAACGTTTTTAAAAAAAAGAAAAAAAAAAGAAGAATGTAGCTTGGTTAATTTTGCCTTTGAAGCGTCGATATCTAAAAACATCCATATCTAACTAACGTAGCATGAACTGCCTAAAGTAATCACATCACACTAATATTATAAAGGCGAAAGTTTGTGAGAGTGTGAGTGTGTGTGTTGGTTAGTTTGAAACAAGATACTTGAAGTTACTACGAGGCTATCGCTCGCAGGTCCTTGGGGACGAGGGTCACGTTATCGTGTAACCCTCGTCCTCGTCCTTTTGTGACAATCAATGATACGACTTCAAAGTCATGGTTAAATATAAAGAATAGATATATAGAAATGGAATATACTATATTGTACACCAAAATTTGGATTTGGATAAAATTTGGTACTCAGACAGTTTTTAACCTGGATTAACACATAGGATAGTTTTTATCCCGTTTTTATCTTCCCGTGGGATAACTTTAGAGTTGTAGCGGGTGAAGCCGCTGGCAACAGCTAGTAAGCTATAAGTAATACCCAGTCACAAAAAAATTAATAATTAACATTCCTTTAAATTCCGTTTGATTCCAGAATTACGCATGCTCAAATTCAAATTTTTGTGTGTTACTTAATATTCTCCAAGGAAGTGCTTTAGAATTTACAACACGAGTATAATCTGATTTTTCGAATAAAATATTTTTCCGAAATTTATTTGTTGCGTAGAGTGACTTAATTTGATGTATAAATTGGTTACCGGCTTCGTGAAAGGTCTGTTTATACTTTGTTTGCCTAGCCCGATAATGACAGACTCTAAACTCGTCTAGTCAGAGGACAGTCCGTACCTACTGAGTAATATGATACCTAATTGGTCCATGGGGTGTAAGTTATGCTAATGCAAGCACCATTCTCCCCGATATACGTCACACAGCACCGGAATGTTACTCGAACAATGCCTACTTGGTCAATCAGATCAACCACGGTGGGTGCCGGGACGAATTCAACGGGGAAGATAGAACTTTCTCTCTGGACCTGAACACACAGAGCGTCACCGGGGTAGATGAGAGTGAGTCAATATTATTTCCCAAAATTTAATTACAGTATGAAGGTTAGTCCGTTTAGAAATTTGCATGTGAAATCTCGTCTTAGTATAAATCATAATGGTTAACTCACTGACTAAAGAAATACATAATAATTATTAAGAAATCTTTCATTTCTAAGAATACTCCCAATTGAAGAAAATTTGCCATTTTGAGAATTAGCCATTTTGAGAATTAGCCATTTTGAGAATTAGCCATTTTGAGAATTAGCCATTTTGAGAATTGGGCATAATGAAAATTTGGCCTTTTGAGAATTGGGCATTCTGAGAACTAGGCTTTTTGTGAATTGGCCATTTAGAGAATTAAGTTTTTTGAGAATTTGCCATTTTGTGAACTTGTCCTTTTGCGTCTCGGTTGCCATTTTGAGAATTAGGCATTTTGCGCCTAAACCCTTGGTAAGACTGTTTGTCATATTTTCAGTCCATTGACTACCTATTAGGACTATCAAAACCATGTCAAAACTATACAAATGGCAACCGGGACCAACGACTTAACATGCTCTCCGAGGCAGAGACGTAACGTAAGACACACATGCAATAGATAATAATAGGGTAGTTAACAAAAAAATCTAATAAGTCCGTCAGAGAGATTTCAAAAAAATATTGGACACGTATTTTTTTGATTTTTTCACGTAAACAAACAATGAAACAGTGCTCTGAAAACTCGTGTGACGTCATTTGCTGAGACATTAGTATGACATTATTTAGCGGTCAGTGACGCCACAACCCCCCAATCAAATCTTTGACGCGTTTTATCTTCGTCAATTTTTATTAATTTGTTAAAACAAAAAATACGTACTTATTTTTCGACAATCTAACAGACGGACTAATAAGAATCATATACTTTAAGTCAGTAAACATCCCTATTAAAGAAGTGTATTATCTATGAAAAACTTAGGAAACACAACACCCAAGTCTATCATATAGCCCGCAAAGGGTTAGACTGAGATAGCGGTGATTGGCGGCGGTGACCTCTCGCGCCTGGCGTGTTCAAGCCATGGTCCGGGGTAAAAAACATTGGGACGCCGTCGCCTCCTTCTGCAAAGCAGTGATGCTAATAAAGGTGGTGGTGGAATGTGGAGGGAGAAAACTTTTCGTCCCAGCCGCCGCGGGAAACGCTCTGGCCACGGGGGCCACGTGATGGTTGCCGGCCACCGTAGACGCGGGCCTATGGACGGTGAGTAATGGGCTTGCTTACCCTCCATCTGTCTTATGACGACGACAGGCCGTGTGTTTCGCACCCACGCCTCAAAGAGATGTCAGCAACATTGAAGGGGCCTGCAAGCGCCGACGTCTGCCAGGGCTGCGGGTTATTGTAAAAAGATACAGCAGCTCCAGACACAAAGGGCTAGGAAGGAACATGGGTAATTTTTAGTCAGTTGAAGTCTGACAGTTCTTTCTGCTCAGCCCAGAGCGAGACGAGTCATTTAATGATAACCCACAAAAAAAAAGGGTTCGACTGTGAAAAAAATCTGCTTCAATGTAACATTTAATAAAACAACAGCCATTTCATTTAAATTACGAATGGGGAACATTATATTTTTCTTTGTAAAAGTGCCTACACACATGAACGGATCAAAAAAGGTCGAATTTCATATTTAAAGCTCGGAATAAATCATGTAAGTATGACCGGACGTATCCTTGAGGATACAGGCATTTTATTATGGATCACAAATCCGGCTGATGTAAGAATATAAGTCTGTCTAACATTCGTGTTATCTTTAGTAAACGTTTCACGATCTTTAGCATCTGACGTGTTGCCATCAACTAGAAAACGACAATCTAACAAAAAAAGTGAGGTCGGGTGGGGGAAAAAGGTGTATAGAATCGCGACCGTTGGAAGGTTGGACATCCGCGGGCTGCGGGATGTTGTAAGAGATACCGCGGCCTTGACATGTCGGGCTAAGAAGAAACATGGGTGATTTTTAGTCAGTAGAAGTCTGACACTCCCTTTCGCTCTGCCCAAGAGCGGGAGGAGTTATTTGATGATTCCCCACTCCCAAAAAAAAAAGGTTGGACATCCGCATAATTTATTTTTCATTTCCGATACTTTTAATAAAATTTTGAGCTAATCAAAGGAGATTGCGTTAAAGAACCGTAACTGGCGTGCGTGTTTGACCAGATGTATGTATGTGGACTAGGCAAAACGAGTATCCATTAAGGATCGTCGCAGGTGGCGTTCTGAGACTTCTGCCTACCCTCACGGGAAAAGAGCGTGAGTTTATGTATGCATTAAAGAACCCATTGCTAACAAAGACTTTTTTAATTTGATAAACATTAGGTAGCGACAATGACATTTGTTTGACAAGCACAGCGATTAGAGCGTTTTTGGCGTTACATACCAAACTATTTTGGAACAATTATTTCTTGTGCAACTGGTTGTTACAAAATAAAGTCCTTATGTATAGGTGGGGAGTTTATATTTAAGCTGTTAACACGTACCCATTTGGGGTCTTTTGTGCTACCTACCTTTTTTTTTGGGGGAGTGGGAAATCACCAAAGAATCCCTCCCGCTCTTGGGCAGAACTAAAGGAAGTGTCAGACTTCCACTGATTAATAACCACCCATGTTTCTTCTTAGCCCTTTATGTCGAGGCCGTGGTATCTCTTACAACAACCCGCAGCCCCGACGGGCGTCGGCTCCTACCTTCCATGTTGCTGACATCTCTTTGATGCGCGCGTGGAACACGAACGCGCCGTCGACACGGCCTGTCGTCATCATAGGACGGACGGACAGCGAGCTAGCCCATTACTCACATCCACAGGCCTTCCGAGAAGATCGATCGATAGCCAGTTATTACCTTTTGCGTAGGCTGAACGTTTTATGAATTATCAATCCATGTTGGTACCTTGTTGCTATTGATCCCAATATTGAACATTTATAATGAAAAATATATTTACATTCCAAATTCAAATTAGCCAACTTTTGTAGCTTTCATGTCATGCTGGTCTACAGTTTGGTAATTGAGATTCGACTGAAAGAGAAATGAAAGTTGATACAAACAAATCTGATATATTCAGTGGCATTTGGGTGGGTTTGATTGCTTTTTAGTCAACCGTGTTGGAACCGTGGTTAAGAAAAAGGCTATGTATTTTGTGTTGCCTAGCAATCATAAGGTACCTATATAGCCAATAAATATCAGTATTGACACGTTTACAGGCCGTTGATCAGAACGATAATAAAAAATCAAAAGCAATTCATGAGAGCGTTGACGCGCTTATAAGCTCGGATAAGCGAGAGACACGTCCACACGCGCCCACTGATTCCGCGCCGCGCTAATAGGTAAGCGCGAGTAACCGCATTCGATTTTTGAAGCCCAAAATAAAGCGCACGTGTGCGTAAGCCGAACCGAGCTTATTATACTTGTAGAAATATACGCTACCCAGATACCGCTCTGGTAAAAACTCGGATCACAAATCATCAAACATCACACACACACACACATCATTCTGTTAAAACAAATGCAATATGAAACTGCGATGTCATTCTGAAATTATACAGTACGTCAAGCTACTCGAAACTAATTAATTTTCCCAATCAACCTTGAACCTCACACTTTAGCGTTAAAGTTGAAAATCTACTGAAATTTAATAGACTGTTTAGTCGCTTTATACCCATAAGGAACTCGTGGCTGAATAATAACTGCCACTCAGGTTGATCTTTAGGATTCCTATTTTTTGGATTTGCCTAGGTTGGTCTGCGGATGGGTGACCGCCCTAGGAAAGCACTTTAAGCTTTGGTCCCGGCTGCCATACATTGATCTTGACAGTCGTTACAGTAGTCTTGAAAGTCTAACAGCCAGTCTTACCAAATGGTATCGTATTCCCCAGTTTTACTGGGTTGTGAAGGTCAGATAGGCAGCCGCTTTATGTAAAATTCAGATACACCCGGTTAGACTGAACCGTCCCCAACATAGTTAGGTAAAGGCTAAGCAGATAAGTAGATTTATACCCTGGTGTTTGTACTGAGGCTCTAGCACAAGCGTGCGAACTAAGTAAAGGTTAAAAATTATAGATATTTTTTTAAATATAAGATACAAATTATCGTGTAGCATTTTATTGCGGGATCGTACTTACATAATGGTCACTGTTTAGTTTTTATCAATGTTTGGAGTGACTTAATATCACCGAAAAAAAATATTTTGATATGATACCATGATTAAAATCTAAACTTTTTATGAGGCAAAGTGACTAAAACGATGTAAAAATGCCATATCAAAGTTTGTTACCTTAGTAAAATGTAATAATAAAATGTGTAGTATCGTATCATAAATATTTATATCACCAAAGGGACGTCTGACACTCCCTTTCGCTCTGCCCAAGAGCGGGAGGGGTTATTCGATGATTTTACACCCACCAAAAGAAAGGGTGTAAGGAATGGATTTTTCTATGAATTTGGTTTGTAACCTTCGTGAAAAGGACAACTATAAAAACAAAACATACTTATAAGTTAGTACGAAGTTACGACCATCATTTGCCTAGCCTTTTCCCAACTGTGTTTTGATCGACTGCCTCCCTGACCTCATTAAGATAGTTAACAAAAAAAATCTAATTAGTCCGTCAGATAGATTTCCAAAAAATATTGGACACGTATTTTTTCTTTTTTCACTCAAACAAACAATGAAGATGATACAGTGCTTTGAAAACTCGTGTGACGTCATACTCTCTCATACTCAAGACAATTTATAGCGGTCAGTGACGTCACCAACCCCCGCTCAAATCTTTGGTGCGTATTATCTTCGTAATTTTTATTGATTTGATAAAACAAAAAATACGTAACAAATATTTTTCGATAAATTAACAGACGGACTAATTAGAATCACATTTTTTGAAGTCAGTAAACATCCCTATTAACTGAATGCATACCAGAAAAATGAATGCTGTGCGAAAAACCAATTGATTAACTAAACATGTCCTACAAAAAAAAAACACAAAAAACGAGATGACCTTTTTATCGAATTCACACCAAAACTTTTTATCGAATTCACACCAAAAATGTGGTTCGTACATACGTAAAAATACGAATTGTTTATAAAAAAAATCCTCGTACAAGTTGCACTCTAAATCGTTCAGGTTAGGTTTGGTTATGTTCCCGTCGGGGCTGCGGGTTGTACACTAGTCAACGCGGCCTCGACATATAGGGCTAAGAAGGAACATGGGTGGTTTTTAGTCAGTAGAAGTCTGACATTCCCTTTCGCTCTGCCCACGAGCGGGAGGGGTTATTTGATGATTTCTCTCCTCCCAAAAAAAAAGGTTAGGTTATGTTATGTTTTTTTTTCCTTTCAGTCAAACAGTTCTGCAAATACCATTAGATACCGTTAGTAGTACATTGAATTTGATTTATTTAGTGTGTATAATTTGTGTGCAAGTCAGTATCTTTGGTCTAACTTTTGTATTATTTTGTTCGAAAGAAGAAGAAGAAGATGGCGAGACGAACTCGACTCTTTTCGCAGGGATTGGCAAACAACATCACTAGGTCACAGATTACGTAACTAGGTTCGGATAAGTGGAAGGAGAGAAGGGAGGCTTTTGCCCTTAGGGCACGCCACGATAGTGGCGGTAAGTCCCCTCTTTGAGGAGTGGCTTGAGAGGCGCCACGGCGCCCTCACCTTCCGTCTGACGCAGGTCCTCACCGGACACGGTTGTTTCGGGAGGTACCTGCACCGAATCAGGCGGGAGGAAACGCCCGGATGCCACCATTGTGAGGATCGGCCGGAGGACACGGTGGAGCACACAGTGGAGGTGTGCCCCGCTTGGGCGGAGCCCCGCCGTGTTCTCGTAGCGGCGATCGGCGGCGGCGACCTCTCGCACCCGGCCCTGGTGCAAGCCATGGTCCGGGGCGAGGAGGAATGGGACGCCGTCGCCTCCTTCTGCGAAGCAGTGATGCTGGCGAAGGAGGTGGCGGAACGCGAGAGGGAGAGAACCTCTCGTCCCAGCCGCCGCGGGAGGCGCTCCGGGCGTCGGGGGTCCCGCGATGACCTCCGGCCACCGTAGACGCGGGCCTGTGGACGGTGAGTGATGGGCTAACTCGCCGTCCGTCCGTCTCACGACGAAAACAGGCCGTGTCGACGGCGCGTTTGTGTTCCACGCGCGCCTCAAAGAGATGTCAGCAACATGGGAGGGGCCCGAAAGGGCCGACGCCTGTCGGGGCTGCGGGTAGTCCTCTGGTTATCGCGGCCTCGACATAGAGGGCGAAGAAGGAACATGGGTGGTTTTTAGTCAGTAGAAGTCTGACACTCCCTTTCGCTCTGCCCAAGAGCGGGAGGGGTTATTCGATGATTTTACACCCACCAAAAAAAAAAAAAAAAAGGCTTTTGCCCTTCAGTGGGACACAAATGGCTTTCGTAACTAGGTTCGGATAAGTGGAAGGAGAGAAGGGAGGCTTTTGCCCTTCAGTGAGACACAAATGGCTTTTAATAAAAAAATAAAATTGTTCGAAAAAAGGGAGTATTCAGATATCGATTTAAATACATGTAACGATTGTCAAGGATCTGCAAAACAGCCGGGACCAACGGCTTGACATGTTTTCGTAGTCAAAGCAAAACTTGGTATGTATTGGTTAGTATGTGTATGTATGATGTACTACGAAGATGGGGGTATTTTCATAGTACATCATCGTAGTACGATACTACGACTGCGACGTAAACATGAAACATTAACCTTTTAAAACCAGTAAACAAACCTTGTCTGACTACCAAAGACACATTTTTGTTAGACATTTATTTTTTTATTTTTAAAGCTGCAAGAGCTTGTAATTATGGCTATTTTTAGCTGAAGGAAAACGGCCAAGATTAATACTGCTACAATATAAAGACGTACAGTTAAACAAGCTAATAAGTATACAACCAGCTATATAACTTGCATTTACTTTTAAGATTCCACAGATATATTTAGAGACTGATGTAAAACGATACAGCATTAAACTAGCATTCTGAGGCACGGAGAAATCTTGGTATGTAATGGGTTGTCACTCATTCGTGGACCAACCAAGGCAACCCTGAGCGAAAGCGAGTGTCAGACTTCTACTGACTAAAAACCAGCCATGTTCCTTCTTAGCCCTTTATTTTAAGGCTGCGGTATCTCTTACAACATCCCGCAGCCTCCTAAACCCTAGTCAACCCTGAAGAGCTGTTCTATGTATGTCAGCGATAACGTACTGAAAAATGTATTGCATTGGCGTGAACTACAGAAAAGCTCAGGAGAATCATTTTAAAATTTGTAGCGCGCGGTTTAACAAACGCTACGAAAGCGATTGTTTTATCTTACATTCTTGTGTTTTTATAACGAGCAAGTGACATTCAACCTTTAGGTGGAAAAGCAATTACGTGGGCGACTGTTAGCACACAAAAATCACGCCTGCTACCAACAAAGGATCAGGTAAGAGTTGTACCTAATAAAGTACGCCCACTTTTAGCCAATTTAGCCAATGTTTACTGACTTAAAAAAATATGATTCTAATTAGACCGTCTGTTAGATTATCGAAAAATATTGGATACGTATTTTTTGTTATAACAAATCAATCAAAATTGACGAAGATAAAACGCGTCAAAGATTTGACTGGGGGGTTGTGACGTCACTGACCGCTAAAGAATGTCATACTAATGTCTCAGAAAATGACGTCACGTGAGTTTTCAAAGCACTGTATCGTCTTCATAGTTTGTTTACGTGAAAAAAGGAAAAATACGTGTTCAATATTTTTTGGTAATCTATCCGACGGACTAATTAGATTTTGTTTTTTTAACTACCCTATTGTATAAGAGCCTATTACCATCGCCTGGGAGCGAATACAGGCCAACAATATAAAATATGACTACACAATTCATTATTAAATAACCAAGATTGACCTTATCAATCTCCTTGAAATATTGACATAAACATGAGATTGACAGCAAATCAATCTGACATTTGGATCGTGGATTGCTTTCCGTCAGTTATTTCAAGAAAATTGGCATTAAGACTGAATAAATATGAAAAAATTGTTGCGAAAAGTTTGGTTATTCCTTAAACTCTGATTTTTTCTTACAAAATAAAGAGGAAAGATTAATTATTTTTTCCTGGGTTATTTGCAGATATTGTAGTAAATAGCACCCCGAACTTTTATGGATCAATGTTATTTATGATCAAAATTTGTTTTGTGCTGAGTTTACTAAATTTAGAAACGCACTTAGTGTTAATGTTTGATTCACAGTTAATCATTAGCATCTATCTCTTCTTCATGATATGATATTCATTAATGTTTGCATGCCAACTTTATGGCAAAATGTATCATTGCACTACATTTTATTTTATCATCTTTTATGCCACATTTGCTGCATATAATTAATTTTAACTTTGACTGTAATATTTTTGAACCAACACAAGGCAATTAAAATTCAGAATTGAGTGATATTGTCATATATTTTTGCCACGATCCGAGTAAACATAAAAAATAAGTGGATCACATCTGCTTCAGATAAAAAGGACCGATGTTAAAAGATAAAAAGGCCGTTTATTTCTTCCGATTAACATCACAAAGTTAATGTTAAAAATCACTCATCCGGGTACGAGTAAGGTTCAACCCTCATCATACTTTATCATCGCCTAAATGTCTTCAACTGGATACGGGCTTTTCACACTCATGGTTACTATAAATAATCTTGGGAGATAATGCCATGACCATTATGATCAATCCGCGCTGACGTGAACACTCCCTTACAATTTTTCATATTTTTTGGGGGGAATTTTATTCTTTTTATAGCGTAGTATACAGGGTACATGAACCCTTCACACATACATCAACCAAGCATTCTGTACATCAAACTAAGTACCCCTACGCAAAATTTTTTGCTGGGAAACGAGTTTTTTTTTGGGGTCATAAACCACATTTTACGGTAAAACTCAATGTAGCACTCTTAAAACATTGTGCTAATGGATGCTTTGAATAGTAAACGGGTCATGGAAGTAATTTAAGTAAAGTTATAACCTGAAAAACTGGTTTTTACAAAAACAGCTATGCAAAATTTGGAAGTTTGGTTCCCAGGTATGGTCTAAAACCAAAAAATGATCGGAGTGGTGGGGAGAACAAGTGCCTTTCGTTTGCGTTAAGGGTACTTTTACACCCTTTATTTAAAGATATGTACTTGTACTAGTTTCATTGGTGTTAAAAATGTGTGTTTTTTATATACCGATACTAGCCCCACATATAACAACAATCAAGATAATAATATCTTGTAAGTACAAATAATTTATAGAAGACTAGCTGTTGCCAGCGGCTTTATCCGCAAAATTATCCCACGGGAAGATAAAATCGGGATAGAAACTATCCTATGTGTTAATCCAAGGTGTCAGCTAACTCCATACCAAATTTTATTAAAATTGCTCCAGCCGTTTAGACGTGAAGAAGTAACAAACATACACACTCACACACTCACAAACTTTCGCCTTTATAATATTAGTGTGATTAGTGTGATAAACTCAAAAACTACTGCGTCGATTTCTAAAATTCTCTCACCACTACTTTCGCCCTGAGTAACATAGGCTACTTTTTATCCCTGTATTCCTACGGGAATGGGAACAACGCGGGTGAAACCGCGTGACGTCCGCTACTCGTTAATAAAAAGGGTATAGTACCTACTCTTAAGTCTTTATATAGTCAAAGTATTTTTTTGGCATGCAGATGTCATATGAGCATATAAACAAGATACTTGAAGTTACTACGAGGCTATCGCTCGCAGGTCCTTGGGGACGAGGGTCACGTTATCGTGTAACCCTCGTCCTCGTCCTTTTGTGACAATCAATGATACGACTTCAAAGTCATGGTTAAATGTAAAGGATAGAATAGAAATGGAATATAAGTACTATATTGTACACCAAAATTTGGATTTGGATAAAAGGTCATTGGGCATATCTGACCCGCTTTGCGAAGAGTGGCGGACATTAACCAAAATAGTTTTAAACTAAGGGTAATAATATGACCTTTCACTGCATTTAATTATTTTATTAAAAATCGATGGAGAAAAATGTACAGGACCGTTTAAAAAAAAAAAAAAAAAACAGTTTCAGACGATTTTTTTTCATCTTATAACCATACAGCATTTTGCACGGTTGAGCCAATGTTCAGAAGCATGTATACGCTGTCTCTTTCGCACATTAAACAAGTTTAGTAGAAAAGGTTTCGTTGCGCTCGCGCACTGACTCACCGCCCCCCGCGCAGTCCTTCGTTAGCTACCGTTGCGATCTGTACGTTTACCTGGTTTGTTTTATCTATTGTTTTAACGACTACTATTAGCGTGTTTCATGGACTCTGGTTATTTGCTTTTGGATTGGATTTTCGTCGATATGGAAAGACAAAACAGTTGTGTGTCGTGCAATCGATCTGTGTTACGTCGAAGAAAACACAGTCTTAATGCAATCTTTCTCGAAAGGTACCGGGATCTCGTAGTGTTGTTATTACAAGAAATCATACCACGCGAGGTAAGTACTCTGTCTGTACACCATCTATCTATCTATTTACTAAGAAAACAAAGCGCAAGAAGCGAGTCTTTGTCGACCAATCTATTGTTTTTATTTATGTTTTATTTTACACAATCTTAACTATTATTGTACAAAAGCAACCGTAATGCTAAGCATTTTACCTGTATCAGTTAACCTTAGAGATGTTTTGAGAACTTATTGTTTATGCATAAAGAACAGCCATAAAGGATTTCAGTGAAATAAAAGATTATTTTTCGAAACTACTATAAAATATTTATTAGATATTTTATGTTTTTATACAAATGTACAGAATGTTATATCTTGTTTCAGATTTCTTTTGACGGCACAAGATCTATATGCCACCCTTGCTGGCAAAGATATGATCGAGCATTGCATAACCAGCTATCAGATGATATGCCACCCCAGCCAGTACAAGAAGGTGCAAATCAAGAAGAAGTTGGAGAGGCGGTGGCGGTCCAACAAATAGAAGTCGGGGATCAACAAAGTCCTGGTTTTATTTCTGTTACTGGATATAGACGTGTATCAAATACAGCGAGACGCTGTTTATTTCTAAACTGCAGAGGTATGACTACTCATCGTGTGCCAACCTACGCCAAGTTCTACCTGTTGCACAATCACAATTTGTATATACCGGAACTTGCTAGAGTTTGCCACCCTCATTAAGTTCAAAATGATTGGTAAGAACTTGTGAATGCCCCGACGACACATGAAAGCTTTAATAATGCTCATGTACTTGACATAATCAACTTGTATAAATGGGGATTAGAAAGCAGGTCTGAAATGGATTTTGAAAATATTGAAGCAATTGATGACAACCACTTCCATTTTTGGACAGCTTTAACTAAAAATCAGTTTATGACTATTTTAGAACAAACACCGTCTCTTCGTAACAGGTCTGATCGTCCTGCTACCACTTTAGGAATTTATTTGACTAAAGTAAGAACTGGTCAATCTGATGAGCGCTTAGCTACGAAATTCCAAATATCTAGAAGAACATTAGAGAGGAAGTTAAAAATAGCGAGAGAATGCTTAACTGAAGATTTTGTTCCACGTTACCTGGGTTTAAATCATATAACCAGAGAAGAAGTGGTGGCAAGAAATCTTCGTATCCCAACCCATATTTTTGGTGGTAGCCAAAATGAACCGGCAGCCATTCTGGTATTCGACGGAACATATATTTACCTTCAGAAGAGTGCGAATTTCCTATTCCAAAGAAAAACCTACAGCCTTCACAAATTCCGCAACCTGGTAAAACCTTTTCTAATCATACGATTACAGTACAGACGGCTATATAATAGAAGTCGTAGGACCGTATTCAGCAACTACTTCGGATGCAACTATTATGCGCAGCCTGATGCAAGAAAGCTCAGCTTGGCATTGGTATCTTAGACCTAACGACGTGTTTCTACTGGACCGTGGCTTTCGGGATTCTATCCCTGCTATTGAAGAACGTGGATATAATCCCTACATGCCGCCAACTAGAGGAAGGGGAGAACAGTTATCTACACCTGACGCTAATAAATCTCGGTTAATTACAATGTGCCGTTGGGTGATTGAAACAATTAATGGACGATTTAAGAAAGATTTTAAAATATTTCGACATACATATTTTAATGTTGCGATGCGAAATATGATGACTGATTTTAAAATAACCGCGGCAATTATCAACGCTACTCGGCGGCCATACGAAGACAATATATACGCCGAGCAGTTTGTGGATATTATAAATCAAAATATAAACAGAGAAAATGAGTTGGCAGAATACGTATCAACAAATAACTTGAACAGACAAAGAGTAGCATTTGTGCCTCTAGATGGAAACAGTCCAGACTTTGAGGATTTTCCACAGCTGAGCTTTGAAGATTTAATCTTATTCACGTTGGGCTCATACCATTTGAGAATCGCAAGGTCTTATTGTCACGAGCACATACGACCAAACGGGGATTATATCATAGAAATGTATCGACACCAACATTTAATTGATAATAAAATATTGATCAGAGGGCGAATCCAGTCACGTCATATTCGAATGAAACAGTACTATACATATATTTTGTTAAACCCAACACAACACGGAAGACAAAGAATAGAAGAATACTACTGCTCATGTATACACGGCCGCCGCACTGTCGGGAGCTGCGCCCATATCGCTAGCATAGTTTATTATCTGTCTTGGGCCAGACATCAGGAAGCAACAGACGCACCTGCTGCTTTTTTAAATGATTTGATGCTTGATTTGGATTAAATTGAATAAAAAATACATGAATATTAGCGTTTTATTCATCTTCCCTTTACCAGTTTCTAACACTTGAATTTTCGATCGAGATTCCCGTGGCTCACATTAATGCGACTAATTCCATAGTAAATCAAAGCCATATAACAATATATTCTGCTATATTTCGTTTGTGTCCGCCATGGGTATGGTTTCCATACTAAGGTGCCCAATGACCTTTGGTACACAGATAGTTTATAATCTGAATTAACACATAGAATAGTTTTTATCCCTATTTTATCTTCTTTTGGGAAAATTATCGAGTTGAAGCGGGTGAAGCCGTTGGCAACAGCTAGTCCCTAATAAACATATCATTACATTTCATGCATGCTACATCTTAGGCCCCTAGCAACAGCTATTTTTGCGTTTTTATAGATTCAATCGCACGTAAAACGCGATAAAATCACGCGTGTGAAGCGCGTTTGAAACTAGTTTGAAGCACGTACAAATGGTCGCTTTGGGATCACTGTATCTGTATGTATACGCGCAGTAGATGCGCGTTTTTCCATCGCCCCGTGTGCTTAGGTTACAGGGTTGCGTTCAAATCTCGTTTGAAGGATGCTGTGCTCAGCTAGGGGCCTTATCTTTACGTCTCTCGAACAAATGACTGCTGACGAAAATGAATAATACCAAAGATCACTTTTAATAATTACGTTAACGAGTAAAAACCTGATCGGGATCGACTACCGGACTGCGAGATACAGTCCGGCGGTGATTCTGGCAGCGGCCGCTTGCGTCGGCGCAGGATGTCTCGCCAACGGCACAGGATGGCTGTGCGGAAGTATGTCCTGAATCTAAGGAAAGAAAATTATTAGTTAAACACGTGAATTGAGACTATGAATAAGGTATTTCTTTCTTTATCGTGTGGTTAGAGCCTTATCTGGTGTCTGGTGACTAGTTTTTTGTCCCTTAAAAATATCTTTCTGGCGTGCTGGTTTCCTCACGGTGTTTTAAGAAGCAAGGTAAGATAAAACATGGGCTGCATACAAATGGATGAGAATTGGATCGACACTTATGCTGTAAATTTAACTTTTATAATGTTTTATGATGTAAATTCTGTCAAAAAAAAACATCATTCTGTTCCTGACCTGTATGTAGTATCAAGGAGTTTAAATCTTTTGAACTATTTATCGAATTTTTGAAGATATAATTTCGAGAAAGGAAGTCGCTTACTCTCACCTAATTACTAAACTCCAAAAATAAATACAGAAGTAGTATACCAATGTTTAAAATACGTTTTTCATTTCTTTCATTAATTTAACTTTGAATCCGCCAGCACCCAAAAAAGTCAGTTTTGTCATACAAAAGTATGTCAAATCTTTAATAAGGGACGCCGTAAGTAATTATTAAATATCTCTGAGTATCGCAGTTAGTCCTTGATGTGAATGATTGTACGTGTTTCGGTAGGTTACGTCAATTAAAAATATAACTTCTGGGCTTTTTTTCAAAATATCACTTTGTTTAGACCGCAGCTTTCTATCATTACCCATCATCATCATCATCATCAATCTCTTGCCCTTATCCCAAATTATCGTCACCTAAATCTAGGAAAAAAAATGTATCTCATTCACAAATATAAAAGCTTTTACTTATAAAATCCCTATCGGAATCTGCCAGAGGAGTCTTCTTATATTCACAAATTGATCGATACAACGGAGGCAGTGTAACCACTCGTAAAAAATTCACGGGATAATCCTTCAATGTTTGGATGTGATAGGTTTATGTTAGCACAGCCTACATTTTACTGGACTAAAAAAGAAAATATGTTGGTATATTTTTGTAAAAATATCGGCATGACATGACCTGGTTAGGTCATAAAAGCTATGCATGAATGCTAAAATTGTAAAAAATATTGGTATCTTTGTAATTTTATTCCAGTCAGTTTTCTTAGTTCAATAATAACTGTCACTCGGCTCGATCTTTAGGTTAAGCCGCGCTTGCCTAGGTTGGTCTGAGGATGGATGACCGTCAATTACATACCGAGTTTCCTCCGTGCCTCGAAATGCACGTTAAGCTGTTGGTCCCGGCTGTCATTTATATATCTTTGGCAATCGTTACAGGTAGTCAGTGACCTGAAAGTCTGACAAACAGTCTTACTAAAGGGTATCGTATTACGCAGTATTAACGGGGTTGTGGAGGTCAGATAGGCAGTCGCTTCATGTTAAATACTGGTACTCAGCTGCATCCGGCTAGACTGGAAGCTGACCCCTACATAGTTGGGAAAAGGCTAGGCAGATGATGAGGTATTAAGAGAGCTAAACTGATTGCTTTTGGTCCAAGTTTTTAGTTTGTCTAACTTTGTCAATTAGCTATGTTAGAGTTGTGTTAGTTACTCGTTAATTTACTTTAGTGTTACTTGTTAATTTACTTTAGTGTTACTTGTTAATTTACTTTAGAGTCACTGAGACACTGGAACCTCTTTAACACGCTTCTAATAGCTTCCCCTGTAACTAACTAACTGTATAAAACATCTTAGAAGTTAAAGGACATTTATAAAGGCCCATTTATAGTGCTGAGAATGACTTCGAAAGGATAAGGCAGAGTGGTCTAGCATCCAACATGCCATTCAAACTATCTCTTCATAGTCTGAACAAACTAATATTATATAGACGTTTATATACCCTAGAACAATGACGTATTATAATCTAAATCATGAACTAACATGGCGGCGCTTCAAAACTGCGAAAATATTATATAACTACTTTTACGCGTAAAGAAAGGGAAAGAAAATATGACACCGTACAGCGGGATGCCTGTTGATGCCTGTTTGCTTTATGTTTTGCACAGGTTTACACACACGATTTAAATTAAGAACAAACGTAGCATCGCGCGAGAGGTTGGTGCGTAACTAAGCGCGATGTGGCCAATTGGCTTCATTTCATGTTGTCATTTTTGCGGGCGGCCAACGTATCTATAGTTTTAATATATCATTGCCCTAGTAGAATGAAGATTTATAACATCTACGTGATTTAATTCATTCATTCATTTATCACACTAATATTATAAAGGCGAAAGTTTGTGAGTGTGTGAGTGTGTATGTTTGTTACTTCTTCATGTAAAAACTACTGAACGGATTTGGATAAAAATTGGTACACAGATAGTTTATAACCTGGATTAACACATAGGATAGTTTTTATCCCGATTTTATCTTCCTGCGGGATAATTTTCGAGTTGTAGCGGGTGAAGCCGCTGACAACAGCTATTTAAATATAATTGTATGGATCTTCTTTAACAAAAATGAAAAGATGTATATTGCTTAACAGTCTGGGACAAAAGTTATGTAGGTTGTAAGAAATTGTTTAGTCACTACGGCTAAAGTATTTTCGAGGTACCTAGTCCCATCTGAGCATCGATTTGAATAATCTCTTTCAATGGATGACAACGCAAGCAAAAATCCTAAAATATTAATAAATTAAATACGAACAATTTGTTACACGATGTTGACTTAAAAGAAGAAAATACTATAATTTCATAAGCAAATTACTATTCCCTAGTTTACTGTTATTCATTGGAACAAAACTGTCTAACTAAAAAGTCTAGAAGTAAAATATTGCCCTAGGGTCGGATTTACAACCCGAGAACCAGTTCTCATTTTGCAACCTTACTATAAATTCAAAATAATTTTGTACGTTTTGTCATAAAATTAAAGGTAATGCCTTTAACTGTTAACGGTTAATTAGTAAAAGCGTTGGAGTTACTGGAAATAATGTAAGAAGGTATTTTTAGTAACAGCCGTCGGAACCATTCGTTTCTTTTGTTTTTCTTTGATGGGCCACTTCGAGAACACTTCGAGGAAATAATCTGGTTTAATGTTGATTACTTATAATTAATTTACGAAACAATGGGAGATTGTTCGACTGATTCGAATTTTCAAAGTTTTTCAAACCAAAACCGAAGAACATTATTGTGAAGGCAAAATTATCTACTAGTTCTAAAGAAAATTAATAAAAATATGATAAACAAGCCAATGGTTGCTAACTGAACCTAGATTCTTGTGAAGTGAGGACTTGAAATATGCGTCTATAGCTAAACTTTAAACAAAACCGAAAAAACCTTTTTCAAATCTAACTAAACTAAATAAAAAAAAACCTTTTTCCAATTCAGCTTCCTTTTTATATTAACTCCCATTAAAATAGATAGACAATTTTTAACAAACCGTTTAAACATATCCAAGAAGAAAAAAAAAACGCTGATTAAAGTTATTTTATTTTGACCTAAAATGTTGGGTCACCCACATTTTAATGATTATGATCCCTTTTTAATTGCTTGTAAGTAACGTATGCATTCTTGCACTGGCTGTACTGTACACGAATGTAAGTGGACCCACTTACATTCGTGTGGTGCTTTCTTCAAGAGACCATTTCAGACACTAATCTGCATAGTCTTCATGTAGAGCAAGATATCGTCTGGACCTTAATAGGGACTATGACCTCTGAGTTTGTTGCGGATGTTTCTTCTCAAAGTGTTTGTAAAAACCTAAGTATTTGCAAAATAAACATCGTTTATCATTTAGTTATTCTCCAGTACCTGATCCTCAATGCCACGGTTCAAGCCTCGGGTCATCGATTGAGACTCACAGTGTATTCGAAAGAGCGACTGAGCGATTCCGGGGAGCAATGCTTGTCTAATTAACTGGTTGAACGCCTCGTTGTTACAAATTGGAACCTTTTAAGATGTAAATGATGTGGGCAATGCCGGGCTCGGCGATAGAGACCCCAACTTACGTGATGACGGCCTTGAGTTTGTTTGAACCCCACTAGGCGTGTGACTTTAGGCTTTTGGGTCTGGGCTCTCGCGGAAAGTACCTGGGACTTTGAGTTATTCATTTCTCAACATTGCTTTCAATACGGTAAATCGAAACATTCTGAGAAAATCGCCATGACATGTGAGACATTTTTTTTTTGTTCGGTGGGAAATCATCAAATGATGCCACTCTGGGTAGAAAGGAAGGGAGTGTCAGACTTCTACTGACTAAAAGCCTTTGTGTCCGGGGCCGCGGTATCTTTCTGAAATCCCTTTGAGGCGCGTCCCTGTCGTCGTAAGACGGACGGATGGTGAGCTAGTCCATTACTCACCGACCGCCTTACGACTCCAGACGCCCAGGGTGTCTTCTTCTGTTGCGGCGGCTGGGGCGAGAGGTTTCTCTTTCTCTGACGCGTTCGGCCTCCTCCTTTGGTAGAATTATAGCTTTGCAGAAGGAGATAAAGGCTTTCCATGCCTCCTAGCTCCATAGTTTGGACCAGGGCCGGATCTATGGTTGCCGCCGCCGATGGCCTCGTCGAGGACACGACTCTATTGTATGATCCACCTCGTCCTCCGGGCGATACTCACAGTGTTGACACCCGGCCGTGTTCTCCCGCCGAATCCGAAACAGGTACCTCCCGAAACAACCGTGTCCGGTAAGTACCTGTGTCAGGCGGAAGGACGCCGTGGCGCCGCTCTAGCCACTCCTCAAAGAGTAGAAGTTTGGAACTTTTTGACTTACAAAGACAAGTATTGATATAGCACATTCCTTTTTTTTCTTTTTTTTAACGCTGCCCCACACTAGGAATGCTCCTGTATTGTGGGTGCGTTTACAAACATTTAAACTCACATACACAAACACACCCAGACCCGAAACAACTATCTGTAGGTCATACAAATATTTGTTCCGTACGGGGATCGAACCCGCGACACGCAGCGCCTGCCGCGCTGCGTGTCATAACATTTAAACTCACATACACAAACACACCCAGACCCGAAACAACTATCTGTAGGTCATACAAATATTTGTTCCGTACGGGGATCGAACCCGCGACACGCAGCGCGGCAGTCTAATCTCTCAGCCACTGCGCCAACCGTGCCGTGAATCCTCTTTGAAGTGCGTAATTGAGGTTTTTATAAAATAACTAGCTGTGCCCTGCACCTTTGCATTGCACTTTTTCAACCTACCTTACTTACAGGTGGGGTTATGAGGGTGAAAAACACTTTACGACCTATTCTCAGACCTACCGAATATACATATAAAACTTCATATAAATCGGGCAAGCCGTTTCCAAGGAGCATGGCAACTAGAACTGTGACACGAGTATTTTAGATATACCGGGTGTAAAGTAACCCTTCACACATACGTCAACCAAGCATTCTGTACATCAAACTAAGTACCCCTACGCAAAAATGTTTGCTGGGAAACGACTTTTTTTTGGGTTCAAAAATTTCATTTTACGGTAAAACTCAATGTAGCACTCTTAAAACATTGTGCTAATGAATGTTTTGAATAGAGAATTTTGAAGGTAATTTAAGTAAAGTTATAACCTAAAAAACTAGTATTTACAAAAACAGCGCATTACATTGTGTAATTTATTTCATCACCGCTGCTCTCAAAGACTTGTGACATCTACCAAACTATACTGGGCCTGCGTGGTGGATTATAGCCCATTCACTCTCAAAGTGAGGAGGCCTGTGTCCCAGCAATGGGAACATTAATAGGCTGATAATGATGATGATGATTTTAAATGTAGCTCATAACACTCGGAGATAAAACAGCTTCCCTTAAGTGAAACTATTTTCGAAATTAACATTTTATAATATAAGTACCTATAGAGTAAGTGAGTGAGAAGTGTAAGTGTAGAGATCATAATTATCATCAGCCATAAGACGTCCAATGCTGGAGAAAGGCCTCCCCCATCCTCCGGGGCCGCGGGTAGTCCACCGGTTATCGCGGCCTCGACATAGAGGGCGAAGAAGGAACATGGGTGGTTTTTAGTCAGTAGAAGTCTGACACTCCCTTTCGCTCTGCCCAAGAGCGGGAGGGGTTATTCGATGATTTTACACCCACCAAAAAAAAAAAAAAAAGGCCTCCCCCATAGATCGCCTAAGTGAATCGCAGCCGTTTGCCGTTTGCATCCACCGGTTGCCCGCGACTCTCACGATGTCGTCGGTCCACCTGGTGGGAGGCCTACCAATGCTGTGTCTTCCGTTTCGTGGTCGCCACTCGAGAACCTTTCTTCCCCATAATTTATCGGGGCAGTGGGCTGACAACCGGTCAGCCCATTGCCCCGATAAATTTTGGCTACCTTTAAAGTTTATAAGTTGTCTTTATAAGTTGAACTACCATCCACTAGAATCCTCCCGTGTCGATGGGTCGTTTCAGCTGAGGTTGACCGCCGCCGTGACCAAAATTCGGTCCAGCAGACGTAAGAGAAACCTATCTCTCGGATCGTCAACCAATTTTCATAAAATCTGTGAACTCACTTTAATGTTACTAATTATTAATCCTACCAAATGAAAGCTAACGAAAAACATAAAAGGTCCGGAAATCTTTTTTTTCGCATCATCCCGTTAATGTCTCTTGCACGTGCTTCTGCCATAATTTATAAAGGGAAACCGTGGTTTTTTGCCCTAATGACTTTCCTGTTTAGACTGATGGTCATTAAAAACTCCAAATTGCTTGTGAAATTCCTGACTTGCCCTTAGGCCCCTAGCACACTGCGTATTTTCTACGGCACCGTTGGATACAAACACGCGTATGAAGAGCGTTCGAAACTCGTTTGGAGCTCGTCCAAAGGGTTGCAAGTACTTTTGACAGTCGCAAGCGTGTAGGCGCGCATTTCACGATCGCCCCGTGTTCTTTGGTGACAAGTTAGCGTTTAAATCTCGTTTGAAGCGCGTATACGCGCGCCATCAGCGCGTCGTCAGCGCCGTAGAAAATACGCCATGTGCTAGGGGCCTAAAATCTAGACCACAGAAGTATATAGAGCCTAGATCACGCGAGTAAATATTATTAAATAGTAATTTGTTTAAGGAATATTAGATAATATTTATTGTATATGCACTCGAGTGAGGTACAGGTTACACACCCGAGATACAGGTTTATTCCTAGTTCAGGTAGATCCCAATATACTGTATGCCTATAGATTTTAAGGCCTTTATGTAAATATTTTGTAATTCAATAATTTCAATAAACAATTTCAAATAAACAATTAGGTACTTAGAATAAGAACATAATAGGTACTTAAATCTAAATGATGCTAAATAAACAACAACAAATTGGTCGATCTATATTCTTCCAGCGTTAAACAAAAGCACTCACACTTCGCTAAACATTGTCACACGTTATTACTTGCCTACACTGTTGATCAAAAACACCAACCTGAATGAATATTTCAATCTTTTTGCTTGGCACAACATTTTCCAACTCCATTTCCTGTCAATTTCCTTCAATAGTTAACAAATATTTAATATTTGTTAACTTTAAATTAACTCTCCGCATGAATAGTTCGAAACATTTATAGTTTTCTGAAACTATTCAAATTCAAAATATATTTCTATTAATATGGAATTGTTATTCATTTGGATAGTAGGTATATTGTGTTGAAACAATACTATCATGTTTCCACATCACTTGTCAATTTTGAATTAATTACAGTTTACAGTAGGTACGAGTATTTACTTAATTTCTAAGAATGAATCGTTAGTCGTAGAACCCTTTGGGGTACCATTCCACAATTACTAGGTATCGCCTGTGTGAAGGTGAACGCCGTAATGTTATTGTACGCATACCAGATGAAGCTAAAAAAATCCAAATAAAGCTGATCTTTGTTCGAGAAACTCATATAAAGCGAGGTCTTGGTTATTCTAGATCTTATAGCTTGACGTGCGGCCGTGTGTGTTGTTGGAATCTGTGCTGTCGGTGTTGACCTTATAGTGTTGAAAATTCAATAAATAAGTGTTTTATTTCATTTAGGTAACTTCAGTCTCAGATATAAAGTGAACGCGTCCTTTCAATAAGAATTAAACAATGAACAATAATAGTCTTACCTTTTTGACGTTTCATTTTGTGCTTCAATTGTTTTGTTTACAATTTAATTTTAGTTAACAATGGTGCGTTCAGTTTATTTGTTGTTTAATGTACCGAGACAAATATTTTATTGCCGTTTCTTTATGAAAGTCTAAGCTAGTATTAGAATTGTTTTATTTTGCAACTGAAAAATTTTTTTTTATATGAAGGTCTATTAAAACTAGGTACCCTTATAATTATGCTATTTACTTCCTTACTTAGGTAGTAACAGCTAAACAGTGTGACCGTCAGACAGCCAAGTCGGATCTCAAGTTCAATACCGAGATTGGAGGACGCAGAAATAAAGGTTCTCGACGTATTGCATAATTATCACTTACAATGATGAAGTCGATATTTATCGTGAATGACCCAGCACGCCCGGGATAGATTTCTCGACGGTATATAAAGTCGAGGCAAAAAATAAGAACACCAATTTCGTTGCACTTAACCACACGATGAAGCAAGAAAGACTTACGCTTTGAGTTGGACAAAATTATTTTTATATGATTACTATAAATTATTTTAAAACCACAGATTTATAAATACCTAGATAACGCAAGTATCCGAAAATCAAGCGTGCCATTTTTTGACTTTCTACAATGAGTTACTATACAAACCAGTTACTGTTCAAACAAGATACAATACAAACAAATTTCAATACAAAATACGTATACGTTTTTCTTATACAGTGTGTCCGGACATGGACTAGCGATATTCTAAATACTTAAATATAAGCTATTTTAAAGTACAATTACACTATAGGCTTAGGTCCAATATACTTCCCCGCTATGTGGCAGCCATTTTGTTTTTTTTGTTGAAGTATGCTCTATGCGAGTACAAAAAAAATCATATATCTCAAAGTTTTAGTCATACTGAGATAAAAATAGGCTTATTCGAAAGGCAATAATATTGTCTACCGTCTGCACTACAAAGCAATATGTTCACAATTCCATAACTTTTGAAAAAAAATGTGAAAGTCGAAAAAAAAAACAAAAAATTATGCAATTCAACCAATAATGGTTAATTACTACAAAAACAACCCCGAGAGCTTTTTTATTTTTTATACTAGATCGACAGTTTTTGAGCTAAGCTACAATACAACATAAAATTCACAACTGTATGTCTAATACTTTAAGAGTTATTGTTGTATGAACATAGCGTATGCGCAAGCACAAAAGGCCTTTGTCGGAACCCTAAACAGGAAATCATTAAAAAAACATAACATTCATATTGAATTTTATTTAATGTTTTTTCCAATATTAAATGAAGATTAAAATTCAATATGAATGTTATGTTTTTTGTCAAGATTGATTTTTGCATGTAAAAGTCATTCTTTAGTAATTTAATCGTCGTTCTTTAGTAGTTAGTAATTTTGATGGTTATAATTCGGTAACTTCATACGTCTTACAGTCGCAAATCAAATTTTCATAAACATACAACCAAGCACTGGCCTGCAAATTGCCAAAAACGTAAGAAAATTAGAATTTCGCGGGTCAGATGTGAGCTTCCACCTTAAGCCGGAAGTGCCCCGCGAATTCGAAGTGGGGTGCTTTTGGGTTATCTAAGTGTCTATATCTGTGCATAAAAACTCTCAATACTTACTTTGCATTCATCCAGTAGTAGATAATAGGGTTGACCATAGCATTGGCCATCGCCAGCCAATAAAAGCCGAGGTACATGTGTTGCACATACTTCATATACAGTATCGATGGATTGAAGTGTGTATAGATGAAGTACGAGTGGTAGGGCAGCCAGCAGATCCCGAAGATGACTATCACAAGGATGAACATTTTCACAACCTGCGGACAAGACACATCAGACCTGTAATCTCTAGGAGGCTGAGCAAAGGTAAACCTAAATTGCACCTATATTTTTCCAGTTATTTTTAAATCACGTGTGAAGTGAGCCTTTTACGATCAAAAAGAAATCCAGGAGCGTAAACCTAATAATTATAACCCAGTATAAACTGGCCAGCAGCGGTGTAATTTATTTCATCACCACTGCTCTCAAAAATGGTGAAGGAAAACATCGTGAGGGAACCGGCATATATGTTCTAGAATCAAAAATTCGAATACTTGTGTCATTTACCAATCCGCACTGGGCCAGCGAGGTAGATTATAGCCCATTCCCTCTCGAAGAGAGGAGGCCTGTGTCCCAGCAGTGAAAATATTAATAGACTGATGATGATGATGACTAACTGAGTTGTGGAGGTCAGATAGGCAGTCGCTACATGTATAATACTGGTATTCAACGTAGCTATTGGTCAGCATCATCTTTTTTTAAATTGTTGTAAGCCTTTTTTTTGTGATGTGGGAAATCATCAAATGACTCCACCCGCGCTGGGCAGAGCGGTAGGGAGTGTCAGACTTCTACTGACTAAAAACCACCCATGTTTCTTCTTAGCCCTTTGTACCGAGGCCGCGGTATCCCTTTTGAATAACCCGCAGCCCCAACTGGGAATTGTTGTAACACTTATCACATATTTTAAAAATTCAAAATATAACTTATTTGCGTTGTGACGTATTATTATCTCAATCTTTAACAGCCTATGTACTGCAGTAAGCTGCGATACTTCATTGTTATTCGATCTTAAATCTTCACTGACTTTTACTCAGTGTTATTTTTTTTTGGTTAGGACACAGTTTCTCTAACGAATTTTGTACATTTTGTGTTTTGTAAAAGTAATAGCTAGGCCAAAAATTTCAGAACGTCTCAAAGTTGGCATAGTTCCAATAAAGCTTCATTGTCTCCACTTCGGTTCCCTGCACGTGAACAAACACAATGTGAGCTAACGAAAATTGAATAAAACATTGGTTTGGCAACAACGTTGCTTCTCAAAGACGTCTTGTATTGAAAATCTACAGTTTCATACCGCCCGTAACAATTTGTTGTTTTTGAAATTGGGGCTGGAGACTCTTTAAATAAAAGATTGGTTTCACATGGAATCTTGTGACATCTTTTATATGCTTGCATTGTTTACAAAGAAAACTTTCTATCAATGTAGATGGGGTTTTCATTTTAATCTGTTAGCGTTTAAGATGGTTCTTTTTTGGGAACATGCCCGCCGCACTATTCCCAAACCACTGTAATTCCTGTAAGCCAGAATCAACAGTGGCGACCACAAGAAAAGCGCCGAGACAATGAAGCCCGACGAAGACCCAGAAAAAAAGATTTAACTGTCTTGGATCCCGCAACGAAATGAATCTGAAAAGAATAGCGGAGGACAGAATAGCGATGGTCATAATAAGTCTCCAGGCAGACTAGCAGTTACAACGTTCGTTACGAACCATCATGTAGTCAGATGGAAACCCAAATGCATCGAAGCCGACCCCTGAAAGTGGTGACGATGGAGATGTAGACCCAACCACTTTCAGCGGTCTGCTTCAAAGTCAAAACCAGATACAACTGAGTACCAGTATTTTACACGGAGTAACTGCCAAATATGGCGCTAACAGCACCAAAACTAGCGCCACCCACATCTTATTTCTTTTGCTGTAAAATCACATCGCGATTAGTGGCGCCTTAAGTTACAAAGAAGCAAATACTTGGGACTACGGCTAGTTTGAAAGAGACACCGCGGCCTCGACAAAAAGGGCTAAGAAGGAACATGGGTCGCTTTTAGTTAGTAGAAGTCGAACACTCCCTACCGCTTTATTCAGAGCGGGAAAAGTCATTCTTAGATGATTTCCCACGCCCCAAAAAAAAGGAGCAAATACTCCCAAACATACCAATTCATAACAGTTTATATTTCTAAAAACAATGTCACATACCTTTCGTTTTGATCGTATCGAGTCCACTTGTCGCTGCGTCAGCTCGCCGATGGATCCTGATCCCCACAGCACTTTCCCCATCGCTGAATAGAAGAACGTCATCCCAAGCATAGGAATGGCGTACGTCACTACGAAGAACAGTACTTGGTATCTGCGACAAAAGAAAAGTTACATAACCACAAGTTCTAAACGGATCTTGCACGAAACCATCAACCAAGCATTCTGGGCATTAAAGTAAGTAACGCAAAAATGATCGATAAAACGGTTTATTACTCGACTGCGGCGAAGCCCAAAAGGAGGGTTATTTGGGACGAATAACCATGCGCTACTGTAGAACCGGTACGGGGGCTATGAAGGTATTTAAAGTAAAGTTGAAATTTCAAAATCCCGTACGACGAGATGTGGACACCAGCCTTTTAGTACCTACCATAAAACATCAAATACTTGTATTAAAAAAAAAAACTATAAATAAATAAATAATAAAAGTTAATTTAGGAACAATAACACTAGACATTATAAAAGAAATAAAACGATGGAAGCTGCAAAAGTATAAACTGTAGCGCAGCTTCCAACGCCCTTCTCCAGATACAGAAATAGAAACTGGAAAGTGTGAAGTGTGAGTTAAACTCTCGTTTTTTGGGTTCAGAACCAAAAAATATCATTAATTAGGGAATTCCTTAAAATCGTAACTGGCTACCCATTATAATATGTATCTCTTCTATATGGTATAAAAAACACTAAAAAAGTATAGCCTTCTGATAGAACGACGAAGAACGCATAGGCATATCATGGTCCCACATTGACCTTATAAAGAAAAGTACTAACTTAGGTACTTAATTTAAAAAAATATAACCAATTATGATAAAGAATCGCATTTGGGAACAATCCAATTGCAATAATATTTTAAAACCAAAACAATTATTCTATTTCCAAATCAATGCTGATCATTTTCTTATCTAAAATAACTTTTAAAAAAAGTATCGACTTTTCTCCCTAGCCTTTTGGAGTTAAAGCTATTCTTAGTATTCACGAAACAAACAATAGAGTATTTCACGAGTTACTCGAGATATTTTCACCATTGTCTAATATCAGATAAAATAAAGTTTTGCAGCGATTCTGTCGATTACTTTCGTAGCACAACATGTAAATAAATATCGATCTTTAGGACATTCGATACTCTGAACTTCGATATTTAAGCATTTCGATGACACGACAGTAGTTTTTACGTACTATTAGTGGCCATTATTTCCTATTTGATGACAATTTTGATGATGAATCAATTGGGGATGAGTTACATTTTAAACATGCTAAGTCTATAGAATATCTTTTCTAAGAACAAATCTAAATATTTTAAAAATTTACTGCTTTAATTGCATGTTACACCTAAAGATCCTAAAAAATAACCACCATGCTGAGTTATACTTAGAGTGTCTCAGATAGAAGTTAACTAGTGGCTAAGAGAAGATATCCATTATAATCATATAAAACCAAATACTCTTCATTTCTAATACCAATGCTGACCATTTTCTTATCAAAAGTAACCCGAAAACAATAACTACTTTCTTTTGGATCGCGTTACCAATACAACCTTTACCAATGTCAGTCAAAGCTATTCTTAGTATCCACTAGACAAACTTTATTCTGATTGTTTCTAGAGCTAGTCTATAGTTGTTTCTAGGCAAAAGTAGAGCATCACCGTCACTTCGAACGTGACTCGAAAATACTCTCGCAGCACAACTTGAAATTGAATTTCAAGTGGCCGAAAATATTTCCGGGCATGCTCTTTGGCAAATATTTTTCATTGTTTAAAATTTAATGTAAGCCATATTTTGGGAAATAACGTTTAACGTTAGTGGCCAAGAATATGCAGGTTATGCGCGTTATGAAAAAGCGTAGGTACATACTATCATGATTAACGACATGTGGCTTGATAATTTATGGTAAAAATTAATTTGAACATTTCACAAAATTTTCAAATTAATTTTAAACACGTATCGGTTTTATTTTTGTTTTTTATTTTGTTGTCAGCTTTTGAACTCGATTTAGTCTATTGAAAACCATAGCTGATATGAGTTTAACGATGGTGTGGCAAACCGACATATAGGAAGAGAGCACAGAATTCTTTAATTTATTTATTTAGGTATTAAATGTCCGTAACAGAACAAACTCCGTTCAATGAAATATACTATTATACAGTTTGACCAGTAAAGCGTAATCATTGACAATGCTTTACAAACTTTATTTTTGAAGCTGTCGAAAAGTTGGGCACTGTTGTCCAAGTTTTCGACGCAAATTACGTTGTTTGTGTCAATAAATCATTTTATCAAACATTATTTAATTGCCTTGTCAGCTATTTCAATACCATCGGGGTGAGACGGCATGATGACAAGTTCGGAAAATAAAATGAATAAAATCAAAAAGAAATCTGCCTGAGACAAACAACAGCAATTACAGACATACATCAATTTGACGCAATCATAAGGATTTCGGTTTGTTTTTTGGTCACAGGACTTTAAAAAGACAGCTAGAACTATACAGAAGTTTGATGAATAACATACATAATACCTACTCCATTTTGTCAACATCACCATCTAGCCTTTTTAACCGACTGCGGCGAAGCACAAAAGGAGGGTTATGTGTTTGACGTGAATGTATGTATGTATTATATGTATGTCCGTTTCTTTGTTCCCTCATAACTCCTAAACGGATGAAGGGATTTGAATAAAATATACGTCGTTAGATTCGTCTTGATGACGCGAATGTCACTGGCTACATTAAAATTAAAAAAGAAAAGAAATTTGCAGGTTTTGGGGGCCAATTAGCGTATTTCAAAAAATAAAAAAAATTCCATTACCATCGAGTAAGGTATCAAAATGAAGGGTTTTAAAAGGAGATTACAAAAATATATGACACTTATATGTTTAAAATAAATTCAAAGTTACAAATCATACACAAACACAAAAGTTAAATCATCTACGAAGATTTTTACGCGACCAACGAAAGAACAGACACAAAAGAACTAAAACGTTGGAAATAAAAAAAGTAGTTTAAAAACTAAAAAACCCGACTGAAAAGTTAAAAACAAGCACATTTTAAATTAAATTAATTTGAATATTAAATTATGAAATGAAAATTGAATGGACCCCGCCTGCTTCCAAGTTTAGTTGAATTTAAAATGTGCTTGTTTTTTACGTTTCAGTTTTTTCAGTCGGGTTTTTTAGTTTTTTAACTACTTTTTTTACCCGACTGCGGCGAAGCCCAAAAGGAGGGTTATTTTCCGACTTTATTGGGGTCGGGTTGCAGTTTCCGGATGAAGATAATTATCAGTATTTTATATTAAGCGACTGGCTCTCTGACCTCCACAACACCGGGCAATACGGTACCTGTTGGTAAGACTGGTTGTCCAATGTGTCAACAATCCACACAAATAACACGTTTCATATTTGATTCCCCAAAATAACTTACAAATGATACGAAATTTGTTTTTTTTGTAGATTTTTATATGTAACCTGAAAAAGAGTTAAAATGTCGTTAAAATCCCTTATAGGGGTTATTACCCCTTTTGGCAGACAAAAACAAGCTACAAATAGACACTATGTGTCTCGTGTCTCATGTTTTCACCATAAACGTTCTAATGTGTGAGCTTCGGAGGTCTTTGAACTTTTGACTTTGCATACGTCCAATTACTTAAGGCTGTTGACGATTTTCTGTTCAGTCATGTAGAATGACTGCAGACTAGATTTGTTTGGAAATCAATACAAGACTATAAAGTTTGATCGGGCAAGACAGAGCAATAGACTAAATTAAGTTTAAGGGCTAACCAGCATTTGCCTACGGCTAAAAATCATACATTGGGATAATTTTCGGCACTTACGCGAGCTAAAGATGTGATCCATCCCTTAAACCAGTTGTAGTCCATGATATACATAACATTTTAACATCACGCCTATAACAGATTAGGCAGAGGTGTACTTAAAAGTACACCCACATTTCGGCAGTTATCAGCCTATAATGTTCCCACTGCAGGGATTCTGACCTCCTCTCTAGAAGAGGGATGGGCTATTAGATTATAGCCCACGCGGGCCCAGTGCGGTTTGGAAGATGAAATTGATTTTTTTGGTGATAGACGAATACTTAGTTGTATTATTATTCAGTATCTAAAATATTACGCTTGAACTATTATGTAGTTAACAAATTAATAGTTCAAGTGCATTTGAGTATTTTGTAATGAAATGTAGCGGAAAATTCGGTATATAAATTCTCATATAACTTTACCGAGATTTTAATCAAAATTCCTCGGATTCTGCAAGCTGGAATATACGCCCTTGGGACATAGTAGGGAAGCATCAAATTACATGGGAGATGATAGGGTGATAAGGGTCTCATCTCCATGAGAATCGGTGTAAAAAAACTACATGATCGTGAGAAGCAGAGAAAATTGAGGGAGTTTCCACTCAAGGGACAAACGAGGGTTGAATAGTAATCATTTCAATCAGACGTACATGCTTCAATGAGTTTGTAATCTCCTGCAGTGTTCTGAGAAATAGTGAAGGGACTGTGTAATAAATGAATACTGAGTTAAACGCGGTTGGTTGATGGCAGTGAGCAGTAGCGGTCCCGACTTACGAACAGTAAATCGTAGGTTCGGATCCACGCAGGCGCATTACTTTGTAAAATTTATTTCATCACCACTGCTCTCAAAAACAGTGACGGAAAACATTGTGAGGAAACTGGCATGTCCTAGAACCAAAAAATCGACTTGTGACTTCAACCAATCCGCACTGGGCCCACGTGGTAGATTATAGCCCATTCCCTCTCAAAGAGAGGAGGCCTGTCTCCCAGTAGTGGGAAATTTAATAGGCGATGATGATGATGATGATGATGATGGGCATAGACATGCCTCTATTGCATGGGATTTAAACATAGCTGCAAAATAAAGGACTTCTATTGCCTAAACTGTGGAAATCACAGCAGTGAATAAATGATAGCAGTAAATTAATCGTGTTAACATTCATTTATTGTCCTTACACAACGGACACATAATAGGAAACTATAAGACCTTGGAACAGTTCTTATCATAAACACATTAGTGACGGTTGATTAAACTATTAAGGTTTGCTGAGCTATGTAAATTATTTGATAGTAACGCCTGGAAATTAGCCATGATTGTATACATTGATTAACAGGAACAATGGTGTTGAAAACAATGGGGATTTCTTAGAAGAAATGTTTTGTGGATATACTCGTAGGTTGTGTGTATCTTCTGAATAGGATCATGTTACAATATCATTTATTGGTCGAATGAGAACAATAGATTCAGTGTAAGTAACTTGAAGGACGCGGTATTATTATCTCATGATTCTAGGTAATTCACAATGAATATTGTATTGTTTGTCTGTGTGTTGTATCCTTAATAATTTATTCCTAATAGAATGATATTATTAATTCTACGATGCGTGAAAATCAATCAATAATTTTATTGTGTTAAATATAGGTTTGGTTAGAGATTGTATAATTATTGTCTAAAATAATATGTGTAATGTTTTGAACTAAAACAAAAAAATATAGGTACAAAAAAAACAAAAATCAGCCGCCACGTAAACAGGTCATTACATTATAAGAAAAGAATATTATTCTTTTTATGTATAGAATACATTTTTAATGTTTATTTTTATGTTTATATTTATATGCATCAAAAACATTACACCCCCCCCCCTTTTTTTTTGGCGGATGGAAAATGATCAAATAACCCCTCCCGCTCTTGGGCAGAGCGAAAGGGAGTGTCACACTTCTACTGACTAAAACCCACCCATGTTCCTTCTTAGCCCTATATGTCGAGGCCGCGGTAACTTGTGTACAACCCGCAGCCCCGACGGGTACACCCTCCTCCTTTCTTGTGGTTTTACCTACACCGTCCGTATTTACAATGGCATACTTTTAGGATGGCAGAATTTTATTTGGTAGAATTTCACATGGCATAATATAAAAATGGTTGAATTTCCTTTGGAATAATTTTATAAGGTAAGTGTATTGCGAATTTTATTAAAAAAATGGAGGCCTGTGTCCCAGCAGTAGTAACATGAATAGGCTGTTGATGATGATGTGCAAAATAAAAATCGGCCATAAAAAAATCTACTTTAAAAGGTAGACCCGTTTTTGAGATACCTACTCTATTCCATACTTTTCATTTTGGCAAATGGTTAGCTTGTGCGTAACTTTTGAACCTGTACTTAGTTCTGTTTTTTGATGTTTTTTTATTAATATCGTTAATAGTAAAGAAGCCTTTTCCCAATTATGTTGGGGTCGGCTTTCAGGCTTACCGGATGAAGCTGAATACTAGTATTTGACATGGAACGACTAGTTATCTGACCTCCACAACCCAAAAAATAATTAGGTTTAACCATAAAATGATACCCTTTGGTAAGACTGGTTATCCGACTTTTGGGCCTGAAACGAATGTCAAAGATGGACCAAAGCCTTAAGCCTTAAGCCTTTGGGCTTAACGTGCTTTTTAAATAGTAGTGGATGGTCACCCATCCAAAGACCAACCTATGCAAACGCTGCTTAACCTGAAGATCGACCCGAGTGGCTGTTATTATTTAGCAACCAGCTCTTTGTTTTATTTGGTTTGTTTTATGACTGATAAAATATAAGCCGACCCCAACACAGTCGGTAAAAGGCTAGGCGGATGATGATGACTGATGAAATTGTGAGTAAATTTTGCAGATGACCAATGCTGAAATGTTGAAGTTCAAAGTCAAATTTCTGAGCAATCTGGTCCAAGAAGTCCTCTGAGACCAGAAAATGCCTCAACGAGGAAAAGAAAAAGGTGCAATTTCGTGTTCCTACAAGAAAAGGCGCATGACAAAGAATCACTGCAATAGTAGCAGAGGTCCAATTTGTGATTAATATACTGTTGACTTTTACCCAACTTGTACCAAAAAAAACCTACGTTCTTTGATACCTACAGGGTGTTTGGAAGGGAGCTGTACATACGCCTAGGGTAGAAACTAGGGATAGTCTGCTACCTACCCCCGCCCATTATATTGACCTTGGCCTCAAGGTTTTTTTTTAATTTAAAATTATTTCTTTACCTTACTACGGTACTTCAGGCCCCATAACTTTTCTTCTCCACAATTTTCTGGTGTAAAATAATTTTTTGCAGGACCCTAAGACTCTAACGATTAAAACAAGACCATTAGCCGACCGGTCCCATGGATAGATTTTGAGCTACAGGTAGTTTTAGTCAAAAAATCAAATAAAAAATAATAATAAATTAAAAAAAAACCTTGAGGCCAAGGTCAATATAATGGGCGGGGGTAGGTAGCAGACTATCCCTAGTTTCTACCCTAGGCGTATGTACAGCTCCCTACCAAACACCCTGTATAATTAATTTAAAGCTTTTAAATTCCTATTTTTTTTCATAATATTAATAAAATAATACGAAAAAGCTAGGAATTTCAAAAAAGTAAGGAACTACTTTTTGGAGATTCCTATTTTTTTCGTGATTTAGTCATTAGTGCTTTATTGATCTCAAAAAAACATGTGCCATTTAAAATTTGTAATTTTGTACTTAAATTTTTTTAATGTTAATTTTTGTAATATAATATCAATGTTTAATAATGTATGGAAATATTTCACAGCCTCGTATTGGACAGAAATTGGTTTTAATTACAGGAAAGTCACGGACTTATCTTTTCTAAGACATAATTAAAGACGACGAAAGGTCTTACTTTAACCAATCAAGATCCGCACTGCAGAAAATACACAATATCAAATCTTACAGGTTAGTGGTTTAAAAACTACTGCTCATCATAAAGTTATGAGAGCTTTTCAAACCATGAAGAGGCATTTAATAATTAACTTCAATTAATATTCCATATTTCCTGATGATGATGATGATTTCCTGTTGTGAGGAAAATGTTGAGTATGAATGTAGATGGGTATGAGAGTGGAGGAAGACCAAAGAAACGATGGAAGGACTGTGAAGGATAATATGGCTAGGAAGGAGGTGACTACTGACATGATGAGAAATAGAGAGGTATAATAATAATTTAATAATAATTTATTTATTCTTCAAAAAACTACAAAAGCATTACAAGAAATAAAATCTATTTTAGTGAGGTTAGTGTACAAAGGCATTTTAATTAGTGACTACGACTCCCAAACTGAGACATGCTCGTATCTTGGGTAGTCGGTGATCGGCCGTTTTAGATGTCATATACATTTCATCGCCTTTTTTTGAGTTAACATTTTACACATAACAATTTTACATAATTAACATCTATACAAAATAACATGTATGTCTCGTGTTAAACATTATTAATAGAAATTCTAAGACTAAGTTTTATTTTACTATTTCAATAAGTTTCTCAGACTCATCATAACTCAACAACTTTAACCAATTAGTTAATTTATCTTTGAAAATGTGTTTATTTAGTTTGTACAGTGAGATCTTTTTATTAATTTCATTGTATAGCCTGGAACTCAATGCGTTGTATTGTCGCTGTGCAAAAGCTGTTCTACATTGCACAGAGGGGCAAACAAGTGCACCACTTCGTTTATTTACACCTTCCTTATTTAGGGGAAGTAGTGAGTGTCGCCGGAGCATCGTGCGGAGAATAAACAACTGACGCACTGTCAATACCTTGCACTCCTTGTATAGTTCTGTGGTAGAATAATAGCGCGGCTTACCATGTATGACCTTGAGAATAGACCTTTGCGCCCTCTCTAATTTTAAAAACAAAGTTTTGTAGGTTCCACCCCACGCAGGAATACAGTAGCCCAATATGGATTGACCTAGTGCAAGATAGACTTTGTTCAATAACGTACGGTCAGCTGAGTGATGAAGATTCTTAAACACGTACAGTAGTTTTCTGACACGCCCGGTGAGGGTCTCCACTTGTGAACGCCAGTGTAATCGTTCATCAATTATAAGAGTCCCTATAATGCACGTCACTGTAATGCACATACCAGCAATGCGCGACACTGGATTGCACAACACGGGTGTGTACGCCCTTGTGAAAGGAACCATCACAATGTCTCCAAATACTCGGCTGTACCTTGCTTGTCCGACCCAAGAATGTACGGCACTTTAAATGGCGACATCGCGTGATTGGCCGATTGGTTGGCCAATCAGGTGACTCGGAATTTTGGGACTTTGATATGTTTTGAATTGCAATGACGTACATTCCAATGTCGCGCATTCTCTGCCTGGACCAAGATTGTCCGGCTTGTTAATGTACAGCATGACAAATGAAATCAAAACAAACATACTTAGAAGAATTTCGCGACCAATTTCGAGGTACCGCTCGCCGGCCGCTGCCGCGGCACCGCTCGCTTCGCTCGCTCGGCTCGCGCGTAGTTGGTCACAGTTCTAACCTAACCTAACCTATGGATCCCTTCGACATAGTTTTTATAATCGTCTTTCGGAACAGCACTACCTAGTATCCAAGTCCCAAAATTCCGAGTCACCTGATTGGCCAACCAATCGGCCAATCACGCGATGTCGCCATTTATCGTGCCGTACATTCTTGGATCGGGCAAGCAAGGTACAGCCGAGTATTTGGAGACATTGTGATGGTTCCTTTTCCAAGGGCGTACACACCCGTGTTGTGCAATCCAGTGTCGCGCATTGCTGGTATGTGCATTGTCGTGCTGTACAATATCAAGCCGGACAATCTTGGTTCAGGCCGAGAATGCGCGACATCGGAATGTACGTGTTTTGAATTCCAATGACGTACATTCCTATGTCGCGCATTCTCGTGCCGTGCATTGTTGATGTTGAGCATTGCTGGCTCCCAATTATAACACCAAGATACTTTATACAGGCAACATTCGATAACGGTGAACAACAACAGGTTATTGTTGCTGATCTGGCACAATTGTGGGCAGTTAGTGTTATAGTTTCTACTGATGGAAGAAAAAGACATGTTGCGACGACCCCAAATAAATTGGGATAAGGGCAGGAGAATGATGATTTCCTATAAATATAATAAAGCTAATTGAAATAATGTTTTTTTTTAATCAAAATTACATTTAAACATGGTCATCAAAAAGTCGAATGGTTAGCTTAGCATAGAAGTGTAGGAACATTAGCTATCTAGGGTTAAACCATTGTGAATAGTAAACGGGTCATGTAGGTAATAGGGATTTTTATTGACTTAAAAAAAAATGTTATTCGAATTAGTCCGTCTGTTAGATTATCGAAAAATATTGGAATGTATTTTTGGTTTTATTAAATCAATAAAAAATGACAAAGATAAAACGCGTCAAAGATTTGAGTGGGGATTGGCGTCACTGACCGCTAAAATATGTCATACTTATGTCTTCAAGTATGACGTCAAACGAGTTTTTAAAGCACTGTAACGTCTTTATTCTTTGTTTACGTGAACCCTACACGTGTTTTTGACAAATAAATTGAATTGAATTGAATTGAATTAGGTAAACCCTTTATTTTTAGTCAGTTTGGTACCATAAACTAACTTAAATAAATCAATTTCATTTATTTGGAATAATTGGCTCTGGCTTTCCGGCCCATACACCGATTTCATAGAAATTTACCACAAAATTAAATAATACAGTACAATACGATATTTTCCAAGAAAACATGAAAGTAAAGTGGTTTTTGTTTAAATGTTTGTAAACAAGGTATATTATAATTTATAACAATAACATACGAATCAACCGTGTTGGCTTTTTCATTCGTTTTCGTGAAAAATTATAAGTAATATACAATGGACTTTTTTTTTGTAAAATTCATTAAAGGTAAATTGATTTTTGACGAATTGTTTGTTATCAAAGTAATATTCAAACAATAAATGGCAATCGACGCTGGGAAGCCCTAGAAAACCTATTGGCCTTCAGGTCAGCACGAATTTCCACAAATTAGAAAGTATCATTTTCTACTAAATTATTGGACGAGATTGGCAAATAAACGGTACTAATACAATTGAGTACAACAAAGGTACATTTAGCTACTTCGAAGGACTTTAAACGTTATGGTACGATACCACAGTTGTGTGCACAAATATTTCTTCTCGTGGACTCATTCAAACGAACATGAACAAAATTTGCGCCTGTTCACTGAAATTTTCACGCAAATTTGTGCCGCACACGTAGAACCGATAGACTTTCATCAGCGAACACGCACTCGCTGTATGTAGACTCAATTCAGTAGTCTAGGAGACCGACTTTCATTTATCTGTGGACCGAATGATTATTGACGTGGTCGAATTAAATTATTTCAAAACGATATACTTAATAATCTAACAGCACTGAAAACTAAACACATTTGCAAAAAGTATGTTCATGTACTTATTAAGATTCCCTAACAGTATTTTATCATTGGGTTGACAGATAGGTGAAAGTGGATTTTATATGTCAAAACATAGGCTATTTTCAAAAATGTATTAAGGATCCGATTTGTGAAACAAAAGTGACCATCACCTTCCTGCCCATAGCCCATTCTGTTTGGGGTCGGTGCAACACGTTTTCTACATCCATTCTTCCCTGATAGGCGTCATAGTGGTATTTACTCCTTTCTTATTCATATCATTTCTCACACAATCCATTCATCTTTTTCTTTGGCCTTCCTCTCCCTCCCCATCCATCAATATTTATACCCATACCACCCATACCCACTTTTTTAGTCACATGCGTTTCATACCTCCTCATTACACGATTATACCAAGATAAACCACTGCCTTTAATTTTTTCTGTACAAGTTCCACTTTCAAACTTCCTCTAATATACTCATTCCTTACCATAACCATTCTTGTTACTCCACACATCCATCTCAACATTCTCATCTCCGCTACATGCAATCGTTTTTCATTCATCTTTTTCAATGCCCAGTACTCTGATTCATACAGTACGACTGGTCTAATCACGGACTTGTATGTTTTCCTCCTATTTGACTAGGTACAAAACTGAATTGGTTCATACCTCATTACATTCCTCACTTCATCCACACTAACATTTCTCACTAGTCCCTCATTCACTGGTTTATTTTAAAGCACAACCCACCAGTCATTCTCCTCATTCATCTGTCAACAACAATACAAAAGACAAACAAACAAAAGTCATCAAAGAACAAAGGTGACCAACATTATAATTTTAATAAAATATCTATGGTTTCTTCTAGAATGAAACTAATTTTATATTTAATTTTTAGTCAGATAGGTATTTCTTAACTTTAATGTTAAAACTGCATAATACTTTTTTACCTATATTATAAAGTAGTTGTTGACAAAAATAGGTTAGATAGTTAACAATATGGTTAGTGGGACTGTTTTTTTACGAATTCTAAAACTTTAGAAACGAAAGAATGAAAACATAACGCTCTTTTTCTCAAACAAGAATGCGATGAAGTTCTCTTTCTCGCCCGAGTAATCCTTTTAAAGCGGGTAAAAATCCGACACCGAACGGAGAACAGGCGAGCACGAGAATGAGGCGGCGAGAAACCTATCAGTTCACGCTTTTCTGGTGTTTCGGGGAGATTTATCGGGCGAGAAAGAGAACGCCATCACAATATACTCGTTTGAGTTCAGCGTGTCGTGAGCATTGATATAAAAGAGTATAATAAGAAGGACGGATATTACAGAATAATAATAAGGGCCTTTTTTTTCTTTTTTTGGGTTTTTTTTTCTCACAAGATGTATTGTGCTAGTGCACACAATAACAAAGCGCCTGCACTAGCAAAGTCGTCCATTGGATATCGGAGAACGTGAGACGTTTTATTTTTAACCCCCCCGACGCAAAAACGACGGGGTGTCGATTGACGTGTATGTGTGTGTCTACCTGGCTGTGGCATCGTAGCTCCCGAACGCATGAACTGATTTCAATTTTGTTTTTTTTTCATTTGAAAAGTGTGCTAGTCGAGAGGCTTCTTAGCTATATTTGAACGAAAGAGGGAATAAATAAACGGTATCAAATGAAAAGATTTGATTTGTACGAGTATATTGTACAAAAGGTACCTACCTCGTACTTAAGTCTAAGTTTAAAAAAAAATAAACGAAAACTTAAATTTAAAAAAGTTCTCGACTCAAAAACACAAAACATTTTATAAAGTAATAAATAATAATGATCAACATAAAACATCATATAATTCCAATTTTGTCGTGTCGGGGGAGAGCTCTATATTTTAGTACATTAGGTATACCTACCTACGTTGGTAAAATCCATATAGTTACAAAGATATATGTAAGTAGGCCAGGTATGGTAGGTATGTAGGTAGTTTGGCCAAAAGCGGTCCCCCGATTCGACAACGTTTAATGATAATATTAAATGTTTTATGTTGACAATTATTATTTAATTGAAATGATATCACACCGAGAAAGTACTCTTCCTAAAACAACTCGAATCACTTCAAGTGTGCCTATAAAATTTGAGGAGTTCTCTTTATTTCTCCAGGATTCCATCATCTGATCCTGACTTGATGATCATGTGACCACCTATAAAGTATACCTACCCTTTCAAAGAAACCAAAAAAAAAATTTAATCGGTCCAGCTATCTTCGAGTAATCGGGGAACATACGAGTACATAAAAAATCGCAAATAACGAAAGACAATTTGAATTTTGCGGATGTCCTGGCGCTTACACCTTAAAGAAATTTTCATTCAAAGAGGGATCTGAACCTTTTAAAGGCCAAACTCAAAGTTTAAAGCCCTAGATTATTCAGGGAGGAGACTTTTAGTTTCTAATCTAGCCTGACATTTCGCTGAACTAAAAAGGTCAATCTTCTTAAAAAGTTTCTAAGATAAACTAATACTATAGGCGATCTGTTTTTTTTTGTTTTCGAAGGGACTGGCTACGAGAACTTAAATATTTTTTTTAAATATCTAGGAGTCTTTTTGTTTTAAGTAGTTACAGGTTTGTAGTACTCGTAAGCGTAACCGGCGCGGCGCGGCGTGCGTGTTAGACCAAATGTATGAATGTAGACGAGACAAAAGGAGTATGTAAGGATCGTAGCAGGTGGCGTTCTGTGGAATCTGCTTAACCCCATGATTAAAGTTCGATTTTAATTCGGCCATAAGTATTCGTGGTACGAAAGATTATTATTTTATACAGTATGTTAACTAACAGAGGGCGTTTCCGTTAACCCGCAATAGTATAGCATCCATACATGCTAAAAAAAAAAAACCAACCTGGAAACACCATTTTTTTTTTTTTTTTTGGTGGGTGTAAAATCATCGAATAACCCCTCCCGCTCTTGGGCAGAGCGAAAGGGAGTGTCAGACTTCTACTGACTAAAAACCACCCATGTTCCTTCTTCGCCCTCTATGTCGAGGCCGCGATAACCAGTAGACTACCCGCAGCCCCGACAGGACCTGGAAACCCCTTGGTTACGAAGATATTGGGGGTCAAAGTTCCAAATTTTTCACAGCTGTTTTCGTAAATTCTAGTTTTTCAGGCTATCACGTTACTTAAATTACCTCCATGACCCATTAATTATTTAAAGCATCCACTAGCACAATGTTTTAAGAGTGGTACTTTGAGTTTTACCGTAAAATGTGATTTTTGACACCAAAAAAAAAAGTTGTTTCCCAGCAAAAAATTTTGAGTAGGGGTACTTAGTTTGATGTACAGAATGCTTGGTTGACGGGAACGCCCTCTGTTAGTTAACATACTGTATAGACTGTGATCAGAAAGAGATTTCAGCAACATGGAAGAGGCCCGCAAGAGCGGAAGCCCGTCGGGGCTGCGGGATGTTGTAAGAGATACCGCGGCCGCGACATAAACGGCTAAGAGGAACATGGGGGGTTTTTTGCCAGTAGAAGTCTGACACTCCCTTTCGTTCTGCCCAAGAGCGGGAGGAGTTATTTGATGATATCCCACCACACAAAAAAAAAGGCCGGTACCACTGGGCCACCGCTGCTCTCACAATGCGACCTTACTTAACCCAAAAGAACATGTAGAGTATGTCTACCTGCCGTACTCGGAGATATGTAATGATTACTTAAGCCGTCACTTAGTAAAGGTTTGGTTTTTGTATGTCAAAACCATTACTAAGTGATGGCCTAAGTAATCATTAAAGCTATTTGAGTGCGGCAGTTAGTCATCTATAGGTTTACCACTATTATACTATTATAATTATATCTACACTAATATTATAAAGAGAAAAGATTTGTTTTTTTGTTTGTAACGAATAGGCTCCGAAACTACTGGACCGATTTGAGAAATTCTTTCACCGTTGGGAAGCTACACTGTCCCCGGGTGACATAGGCTACTTTTCATACCTGTATTCCCACGGGAAAGGGAACTACGCGGGTGAAACCGCGTGACGTCCGCTAGTAAATAAATAAAATTAAAATGAATACTCACACGAAATCCATATACGAGACATCAGGTAATCCGTCGGGCCAGGAAAGCAAACATGCAGTTTTGAGCGTCCCTTTTGACCTGCACAGACAAAACCAAACGTTAATTAAAATTTTACACGGCTTAAAAATTACAAAGGAGTTTAATATATTTCAAAAGGTGTAGTATGCCGCATGGTTTATTTTACGTGTGGCTGTAACCCTGACTCCATTTGAGTTTTTCAATGCAAGTTCAACTATCTATGGGGAAGTTTCCGGACAAAAAAACTGTCTAGTCCGTCAATTAGATTATCGAAAACATATTTTTTTTCTTTTTTCACGTAAATTAACAAAAAATGAAGACGTCTCAAAAGTTATCGAAGCACTGTATTTCAGTTTCAGTGTATTTCAGTACATTTTTACCGGAAAGCGACGTCACAAGCCACTTTGATGCGTTTTATGTTCGTAAATTTTTGTTGATTTGATCAAATAAAAAAACACATATCTAATATGTTTCGATAATCTAACTGGCAGATTAAACAGATTTTTTTGTCAGGAAATATTCCTATTTCACAATTGCTTTGCATCAGAATCCTGTCAATATCACTTAGGAACCAAAGGAATCACGTTCGCACGTCTATTAGTCACAAGTTCGACTGTTGAGCAGAAACTCATAGAACTTAAAAAGGGATGTTTACTGACTAAAAAAAATTGACTTAATTCTAATTAGTCTATCTGTAAGATTTTCGAAAAACATTGAATACATATTTTTTGTTTTACCAAATCAATAATAATAGACGAAGATAAAACGCGTCAAAGATTTGAGTGGAACCCCCACTCAAATGACGTCACTGTCCGGTAAAAAAGCCATACAAATGTCTCAGAATAAGACGTCACACGAGTTTTCAAAGCACTGTATCGTCTTTATTGTTTGTTTACGTGAAAAAAGGAAAAATACGTGTCCAATATTTTTTGTTATTAGTCCGTCAGATAGATTATCTGACGGACTAATTATATTCTTTTTAACTACCCTATTGTTCAATTTCTACAAATCCAGAGTTCGTGGCTGCGACTGGCTAAAATCCTGATGGAAAAGCCAATAACTTTTGACCCAACCCGGGAATAGAACAAAGGACTCAGCACTAGTACTCGCCCATCAAGGCAGTCAGTAACACCAAAAATGTAATTTTTGATAAACAATTCAGTGGTTGTTAAATAGCTTTTGAGTTTTGCTTTCAAGTCAGCGCTTGAAGTGATAACATTAAATTTATTTATTAAGTTCTTGATTATTTGAAGAGGCATCGTGTACCTAAGTGTTGAATCCTGTTAATTCCGTACTTAAGAAGTAATTAGGAGGAGCGATTCTCCATATAAATGTATTACCCATTTTACTGCCTCCGTGGTAGAGTGGTTGGTGGCCCACGGGAAGCATACTTTGTTAATTTTTTTTCAGTTTGGCTAGGACATTGCAGGCTTGAATCACCGGATTGTCTGACAAAAAGATGATTTAGTGCTTCGGAAGGCATGTATAAACCAGTAGTCCAGGCCGCCAAATGGCGGTCGTCACCCATGTCAGGAGCCCTCTTTTTTGGGGGGTTGGAAATCATCAAACGACTCCTCCCGCTGGGCAGAGCGGTAGGTAGGGAGTGTCAGACTTCTCCTGACTAAAAACCACCCGTGTTCCTTTTTATCCCTTTATGTCAAAGCCGCGGTATCTCTTACAACATCCCGCAGCCGCCCTTGAGGCGGTTTAGAATTCCCTAAAAGTCATTCACCCGTGCACATTTTCTGTGATAACTTTTCTGTTATTTATGTGTTGTTTTTTTGTTCATAGTTTTATTAGTATCATGTCGTCAGCATGCCCTATTGCAGGTTTCAATATGTTCAATTAAACTAACATACTGTTTATATTTGTGTGCTAGTATCTGTGGGGAAGATAATATTTACGTACTTTGTTCTTAATAATTGTATCATAGAATTTACATATCTTTATCAGATTTTTTTTTACACGTTGCCCACTCTAGGAATTTCTCTTGTAACTTCGGCTAGACCCGGAACAATTTGTAATTGTTCCAGGTACAGCTTCTGTATGTAAGTTTCTACAGGTGTAGGCCAGACTAACATTTGTTCCGTGCGGGTATTCAACCCGTGACATGCAGCAAAGCAGCCAGTTGCGTGGCCACCTCTCCAGCAACAGTGGCATTAACATAAACCCACTCACTATACCAAACTTAACTTTTTATTTCCAGGTAACATAAAATTTTTAGCGTAAAATTTTAACGTAGATCTCGCCTGCCGGGGCTACGGGTTGTTTGAAAGATCCTGGACAAAAAGGTCCAAGAAGAAACATGGACGGTTTTTAGTTCGTAGAAGTGTGACAGTCCCTTCCGCTCCGCCCAGAGCGGAGGAGTTACTTGATGATTTTCCACCCTAAATAAAGTCTACTGATCTCAGAAGCTTAAATAATTCAGTCAACTTAGTAAGTAGGCTTCATATTCCACAATATGGGTATTACTTTTTATATGGACCTGTATGATACATCACGTATAAAATTATGGTTGTTTTTCTAGTTTGTCTCATCTTTTATAAAATATTGTTTTTCTTTATTTTTCTTTTAATTTAGTTTTCTTTGAGGTAGCCCTGCTATAGTTTACGTTTGTTAACAGTTTGTTTTTTATTATATAACATAGTAATCTATGGAAACTGTTGTGGGTAGTACCTATATTTGTTAATTTGAATTTTAAGAAGTTTTAAGTTTGTGTATACTTAATATACTACTGTTTGTTTTCCCAAATGAAATAAATAAATAAATAAACTTACTATCAAGGTTAGATATTAGAAGATATTCTTGTATGCTGACAGCGTGTTACAGAACGGAAATAGTCATATACAGACAACAAACTGAATATCTTTTTTCAAGGAATTAACACCATCATTCTCCCTTTGGAGGGTGGGAAATCATCAGTGTCAGACTTCTACTGACTCAACTGACTCTGACGGCAGTTGCTCAAGCAATGGACTGCTGCGCTGCGTGTTGCGGGTTCGATTCCCGCACGGAACAAATATTTGTATTACCTACAGATAGTTGTTCCGGGTCTGTGTATTTGTGTATGTGAAGTTTAAATGTTTGTAAACGCACCCACGATACAGGAGAAAATCCTAGTGTGGGGCAACGTTTTTTAAAAAAATAAAAAAAAAAATTAAAAAAAAACTGACTAAAAACCACCCATGTTCCTTCTTAGCCCTTTGTATCGAGGCCGCGGTATCTTTTTTGAACAACCCGCAGCCCCGACGGAATCATTCTCATGCCCTTATCCTAATTAATTTGGAGTCGGTGCTGTTGTCAGTCTATAACTCGCCATCTTACCAGTCACCTCCTATCTAGCCATATCACCAGTCACAAAGTCCATTCATTGTTCGTTTATTTAATAATAATAATAATAATAAAGCCATTTATTCCACAAAGTATAAAATATTACAGTTTTTTCATTATCATTTCTTCCATACATTTCATGCAGTATATAATCTCATGCAACAATAAAATTAAAAGAACTAAATTTAACAAAAAAAATATTAACATATTAGAGTTGCTTAAAAGTAATAAAATGTAATTAATAACAATTCAATAAATTTATAAATATATGTATGTGTGTCAAATAGAAGTTAAAAATAATTTAATTAAAATAATAATAAAATGTGATTAACAGCAATTCAATAAATTATGATTATAGGTACATTATGTCAATTAACAGTTAAATTCAATAATTTAATAAAAATACTTAATAATAAAATGAAAAGACAATCTATTTCCATCAGTTTTGGGGTACCCAATGTTGGGCAAAGGCCTCCTCCATGCATTTCCATAATTTCCTATTCTTGGCGATCCTAGTCCAAGTGAATCCCGCGACTCTAGTGATGTCGTCGCTCCAGCGGCGGCGCGGGCGACCACGGCGGCGTGCCTCGCCGCGCGGCCACCAGTGCAGTACACGCTCGCTCCAACGTCCGTCGTCTGCGCGCGCCGCGTGACCCGCCCATCGCCATTTTAGCCTACAGGCTAAGTCTGCTACATCTATCAATTTGGTGTTCATTCTGATTTGAGAGTTTCGAATTTTGTCTCGCAGTTTCAATCCCAACATACTTCGCTCGACGGCCCGCTGGAAGACTAGTAGTTTGGTGATAATTTGTTTTGTTAGTGCCCAGGTCTGGCAGCCGTAGAGAAGTGTGGGAGACACGACGGTTTCGAATGCTTTCTTCTTTAGTTTGATTGGTAGTTTGGATTTGAAAATATGCTTTAAGGACCAATATCTTTTCCAAGCTAGTTTTATTCTTCGCTCTACTTCGCCTGCAGTTTGCTCCTTGAACGTGATTCTTTGTCCTAAATATAAATAATCTTCCACGTACTCTATTTCTTTTGATAGTATTTTTACTGGTTTGTTTTCTCCGTTGGTCATTATGCGAGTTTTGTCCAGATTCATAGTCAATCCACATTTCCGACTCTCTCTGTCTAAAGATTGCAGCATGTATTCTAGATGTGTGTGGTTCTCACAGATTAGCACGATATCATCTGCGAAGCGTAAATGGTTCAATGTTACTCCATTAATGTTGATCCCCACAGAGTCCCATTCCAGGTTACGGAAAATGGTCTCGAGGAGAGCTGTAAAAAGGTTCGGTGATATCGGGTCGCCTTGTCGAACACCACGTTGTACTTCGAAAGGTCTTCCTTGTCTCTCTAACTTAACTTTGGCTTTACCTCTTTTATAAATTTCCTTTAATATATTTATGTACTTTTGTGGCACTCCTTATTGGTATAGGGCTTTCCACAGAGCTAAGTGTCCTATTGAATCAAATGCTTTCGAATAATCAACGAAAGCAATGTAGAGCCTTTTCCCGTATTCTTCATACTTTTCGATGATTTGTGTCACTGTAAATATATGATCAACTGTAGAGAACCTTGGTCGGAAACCAGCTTGTTCTTTAGGTTGATTAAATTCTAGAGTAGGCATAATTCTTTTAAGTAATACTTGCGTGAATACTTTGTACGTAGTCTGTAATAAGCTTATAGGCCTATAGTTTCCTATGTCCTTAGGATTTCCTTTCTTGTACAATAAAGTTATAACTGATGTCTCCCATTCAGCAGGTATGTTTTCAAATGCTAAGATATTATTGAACAATTTCGTGATAATAGGGAATAGTGGTTCAATTAAAGTTTTAAGTATATCGTTAGTAACCCCATCTTCTCCCGGGCTCTTTAAGGATTTAAGAGAGGAAATTGCATTACTTATTTCACTTTCCATAAATATTGGCACTTCTATGTTACCTTCATCGGGTTTTATTGTTAAACAGGTATTGTTACTATCGTCTCTACGTTGGTTCGTTCGTTTATTTGGTCTTCCTTTACTCTTAGGGTTCGTTTACGGAGACTCGAGACGTCGCGAGGCCCGTTGTGCGTTTTTAATTCAAGCACATGGCGATGTATGAAAACGTTATCGATTTCAAACGACGATTTTACAAGAAGTGATTTTTCGCTCGTTAGTTTAAAATGCAGCGTTCGTTGCGGTGGGTACCTCTCAGTAAATGAATAAAAAAGCACGCGCCGCACGCCGCACGCCGCACGTCTCCGTAATGAGCACTAACAGTCATCTATGTTCATACTCAAACTTTCCTCTTTAATGATTTTCTTCCTATAAAATTACTTTAAAAGATTTTACAGCCTACTGCGATAACACGTCACTTAATTCATTTTTAATAACATGATACATACATAATATCAAACCTGTAGTCTCCGAAGGGTTGGTCACAGATGTACTACCTATTAATAGTATACGACCCACACTTCGAAAGTTATGTTTAAGTCTCATGTAATTTGGGCGAGCTTATTACCGTCAACCGCGCACAAATCCAGTCTTCCTGAGAAAATGCTAATGAAAAAAATCCAATATTACTTTGCTAGACCCGAAAACCGAACTTCATGATCAGTAGTCGTACCTACTTGCGACCACTAGAAAATAATCTAAAATAAATAAATAATCTTTGTAAATCTTACCTATATTCCTTCGTAGTTGAGTATAGTAAGCAGGGTATCGCCAATAGCATGCCACTGATCCATATGCAAGCAATCATGACGAGTGAACATGTCTTTGACATCCTTGGCCGCATTGGTCGTACGATGGCTTGGTACCTAAACAAAAGAAAATCCTGTTGAATGGTAGGCATTTTTCCTGTCGGGGCTGCGAGTTGGTCGAAAGAGTATCAGTTTGCGAAAGCACCCGCATTATTTTAGTACGGTCAACCTTGTAGCTTAGCATTTCGAAATATTAATTATTTGATATAATGGACCCTAGTGGTATTTTTAATGGTATTTTTAATGTAACAACACAAAATTACTAGGCCAGCGTTGTATATCTTAACATAAAGCTAGTCTTTCAAAGCAAAATGTCAACATCGTACCTAGCCTACATTAGTAATAGCTAATATACAATAGATAATGTAATGTATAATAGATCATTTATTCCAAATTCAGCCTATGATTACATCCATGTATTTTATTTGTAGAATTGCAAGCTTACAAACTAGTGTTACTGATTAATTTAATAATAAAAGATTTCCAAGTGCAGTATCATACTTAAACAACTTAGTTTAAGGAAATAATTTACAAAAGAAACTGTGTAGGTATATAAATATTTTGACTCAAACCAGTTTTCTAATGAGCGACTTAATAGCAAGCACTCACATGTTAAGGGTAGATGTAAAGGGCCGCGGGTTGTACACTAGTTATCGCGGCCTCGACATAGAGGGCTAAGAAGGAACATGGGTGGTTTTTAGTCAGTAGAAGTCTGACACTCCCTTTCGCTCTGCCCAAGAGCGGGAGGGGTTATTCGATGATTTTCCACCCGCCAAAAAAAAAAAAGGGTAGATGTAAACGGCTAAAATAATTACGTGCAAAGTATTTTTCACTAGCTGTTGCCAGCGGCTTCACCCGCTACAACTCGAAAATTATCATTAAAATTATCCCACGGATCATAAAATTGGGATAAAAACTATCCTATATGTTAATCTAGGGTATAACCTATCTATATACCAAATTTTAACCAAATCGGTCCAGCCGTTTATGCGTGAAAGAGTAACAAACATCCACACATCCATTCTCACAAACTTTCACATTTATAATATTATTATAGTAGGATATATCTATATCTTAAGTAATATTTCTTTGTATTATTATCTCTGAACTGTTAGCTACTGTACTACATGTTACCTTATTTATGTATTTATTCGTTAAGTGAACAATGCATGTTCTTTTAAAATAAATAAAGAATCTTCAAACCCAAATCTTTAAAAACTTGTTAGTACCGAGAAAAATCTAACAGTTTTTATTCAAATACTTGTTAGATATTTGTCGGTAGCGATGTGTTACCAGTGGTGTCTAAAAGGTTGAAATCATATTGAGGGACTAAATGGGAAAGTAAAACGCAAAGACTCATGATGGATGCGCGTGGACATTTGCTTGCACAAAAGACCACCTAAACTTTTGATATGTGCAGTGTATATGCTTCCTCCAGTACAAAAACATATTTTACAACATTTTATCGATAATACTAATAATGCCTTGCAAAACTTTAATGCCACGCTGATATACCTGAGTAGCATTGAATGGATGGGTTCACCAGGCGCACAACTAACGTAAACAAAAATGAAAACGGCAGAAGCTGAGACCTTATTTATTGAGTAGTTGGGATCAGTACACTGTGTGTATAACCATAAAGGTAAAATACTCGATCTTGTTTTGACCGATACCGTGGTGAAGATTTCAGGTACCTATGTCCAAAAGCAAGCCTTACTTACAAAAGCAAACCTTACGAAGTATCGTTGACTTATATCCGCCCCCCCCCCCCCTTGTGCGCGTGTTTATTTATTTAATATTAATTATAGCAACATTACGGAATCATCTTACCTTCCATGCATCATCATTCAAAATACGCTCAAGAAAAATCATCTATCGTGTTGTAATCGTAATGTTAATCCGTCAACTTTAAAATAATAAAAAATACTTCGTCTCACATATAGGTAATACAAATTAAAGAATTTGTATATTTTTTCAAGGGATAGCATGATTTCTACGAAATGCTAATAGACGTACGAGTACTCTTAAGCGCTCGCAGCTCTGCTTGAAAACAACATGTATTATTACTGTTACTAGTTTCAAGTTTGCAGCGACAGAATGTCGTTTTTAACATAATTATTTAACCTGAGTGTCTCCCGTTGATTTCATTTAACGAGAATACCATGCAATTGGATTTTGGTACCCCATAGCTCAACAAAGAGTATTGTAATCAACGTGAATTCTGTGGCCGACTGTAATCAAATCTCGCAGTGAAGGACGTTTTCAAACATAATTTTTAATCAGATTAACATCTGAAGTGAAATTGATACCGAGTTTCGAACTGAAAAAATGCGGCACTGGGTCATTGGATTTGTGCTACCGTGTTTTATTTTTCTTTACATAATGTTAGTGACTTTTATAAATGATGTGAAAATTAAACGCGATGATAAAATGTTTTTAAAAACCAATGAGATATCATTATCGTGTTATTACAAGAATGACCGAGACGAGTTACCGTCAGTAGAAGATCCAGACTTTGCACCAAAGAATAGATCAATATTTTTCATTGACTCTACGTGTACAGGAAGACTGACGATGTTGCAAGCCTGTGTTGTTGAGTCAGCCGCTTTAGCAAACTTTGATTGGAATATATACTTACTGTTCAGCTTTCCTGTTATGGAGTCACGAAGTAAAAAATATATTGAAGAGCTTCTCTCGTATCCTAATGTTAATGTTGCAAGGATACACATAGCCAAATTTGCCAAAGGCACAGTTTTAGAATCAATACTAGCAAATGATCTAAATAAAAGTAAATACCCAATAGAAGACGCATTAAATGTACTAAAAATTGTTACATTATACAAATGGGGTGGTGTAACTTTGGACAATGACATGTTGGTTTTGAGGAATTTTAATGATCTTCCAAAGAATTGGGTTGTACAAGGCAATAATGGAGTATCATCGGGAATTTTCTCTTTAGATAAAGATGAACTCGGCAGTAACATTACCGGTGAAATAATAAAGTATGCTATGTCTAGTAAACCTAACCCTTATAGTCATGACAGTAGAGGTGATTTCCTTTTTTTGTTGACAGAGAACTTGCGAAGACAAACAACCCTAAATCAAGGCGTTTTTACAGTCTTGGGGCTATATTAACTCGGGTACTGAAAAGATTATGTCCGAACGTATTTGAGACCAAATCTGAAAAATGTAATGGTAGGTTTTTTATTTTATAGTTTTGTAATCACGTTTTTCAATTAACATAAAATATATGTTTATTGGTACTTATTTAAGTAGCGTAGGCATCATATAATTGCATGTTCATTTCTTACGTAAGCGTTGATTAAATTGTAGATATCAACATGATTATCTTCATGGAACTACCAGCTTTGCTTGTTTTTGTCCCATTCTATTTGGGGTTGTCGCAACACGTTTTCTTCTTTCATTCTTCACTGTCAGACGTCACGGCGTCATTTACTCCTTTCTCTTTCATCATTATCATTCCTTATCTTATATATTCAACAGAAAATATAAGGTCCCATTTAATAGGTGGACAAATTTTAACACAGCGTTCAGTACGTCTAACCAAAGATATCCAAGCAAAAAAAAACACTGATTAAAGCAAGCAGAAAAAAAACAGCTAACGAAAATACACAAAAATGTTGGTTACCCAGTGCATAAACATGTGCAGGCGCACGTGACTACGTCACCGCTCACCGCGTTCATTGTTCAACTCATGCTATCTCACTCTAACAAAACACATCCATTTTATGTAGGTAGGTATTTGCAAACGAACGCGAGCGTTTTTTTTGCTTGGAAATCTTTGGTTAGACGTACTTACTGAACGCTGTGTTAAAATTTTTCCACCCATTTTAATGGGACCGTAATTATATAGATACACATATCAAGATCCTAATGAAAACTATTTGTGGCATTTTTGACTACACAAGCACCTATTTATATTATTACAAACAAAACTGGTTACTATACAAAACGGACTACGTTTTTGTTTAAGTGTCTAGAATTAAGTTCTTGAATTGTAACGTTGTTGAAGTAGCCATGTTAATCATAAAATCAAGCCGGGCAAGCGAAGTAGGCGCTCTTGTGTTATCTAGGTGTGTCTTTATCTGTGAATCATATGGTGACGTCGCCAGTCTAGCGAGTACAGGCAAAATGTGGCGTACGTCAAGGTAGGTTGACTTCTCCGGACCTTTTCAACGTTTATATGAATGGTCTTATTGAGGAGCTGAAGAGGGCAGGTCTTACATGCTTTATACGTATTATTAAATATTCTGCATAATATCATTGGTTAATTTATCTTATTTACTCATTTCTGTTCAAAACATTAAAGGGCTTAGAGTTTTCTCAGAAGATTTGTTCTACCCAACACAAATTCCTGGCCCTGCACCTCCAGAAAATCTTGATGAAGAAAAATCACTTGAAATGGATGTTCCTTATACTTACCACCTGAAAAACATGGATTTCAGTGACTACCAGAGTAGTGAAGAATGGCCTTCTGATGCTTTAGCCAGGATATACTGTCCAGGTATTTTTCAATTCAAATCAAGTATGAATGTAACGTAACACAGGGTTTTATATATTTATTTAAAAAAAAAAAAAAAACATGCCTGACACATCTATTTGTGAATTAGATAAAATAAATGGTTTTTTTAAACTTATGTTTTATATAACGAAACGACTAGCGTTTGTTGACCCCCAAATGAGATTAAATCAGTTTTGAGCATTTGTAAAGATTTCTATTGATTCTTACCAAATGGATAACAATCTAATAACAACCTTATAGCTAACGGCTTAAGGGGAAAAAGTTCAGGCTGTTTGTGTAGTACCTACCTATTACATTTACAATCACAAAACAAGATCCTTTAGTAAAAGAGATTGACATTTATTTGTCATTTATCACAAATTATTTGTTGGATTGCTTTGATGAAAGGATTGGTCTTGAACTATGTAGAAAGAACTTTCAAATAAATTTTGTACAAAAAAACCATTTTCTTTGATGCGTATTCTAATGAAAAAAAATAACTCAAAATAGTAAACCGAGTCTTTCGAAAAAAGAACTTCATTAACCGATTCGGTAACGTGATCCTCAATTATAAATTACTAGCAGACGTCACACTGTTTCACCCGCGTAGTTCCCGTTTCCGTGGGAATACAGGTATAAAAAATAACATATGTTACTCAGGGTGAATGTAGCTTTCCAATGGTGAGAGAATAGAAATCGGTGCAGTAGTTTTTGAGTTTATTCATTACAAACATACACACACACAAAAATACAAATCTTTCCTCTTTATAATATCAGTGTAGATTGATTCTGTTCTACGCAGATAGTGTCTCGGTTTTCTCACGATTCGATTTAAAACAGTGTTACTTAAGCTAACCATACATCGTCATCGATACTGGACCTAGATTAAGCAAAACTTCAGCTGAATCGGAACTCGGAACGAAAACATTATTTTAGTATTACAAATTACAAGTGAAGGTAATAAAAGCGCCCCGTCGCGCGTCGCGTCGGGGCTGCGGTTTATTGTAAAGAGATACCGCGGCCTCGACATAAAGGGCTAAGAAGGAACATGGGTGGTTTATAGTCCCAAGAGCGGGAGGGGTTATTTGATGATCCCCCCCCCCCCCGCAAAGGTAATAAAAGCGTGTTAAAAGGATACACAATCCCTGCCTCAAGTTACAAGTTGTAGTAGTATGTTTCAGTACCCTCGCTATTGGTAAAACAATTTGAGTCAAGCTTTAATAAAAATGTCACTGCCATGTGTCACTTACACATTTTATATTATTATTAATTTTGTACCCAACTTATAGTTTAACCAAATAGTTTAAGTACTATCCTATCGTACATACAACCTTTAACAAAAAGCGAGAGGGTATTCGTAGCCGAAACCTTTGTGAGTAAATTCTGATTAAGCAAAAGTCAGCACCATTCGTAGATTTACCGCACAAAATGTGGGTAAATAAGGAACGAAATCTATCTAGAAAGGGATAATATTTTTGGATCCGGGGAAAGGCGATGGTAATCCTAGTACTGTACTGAACTGTGTATCAAAATACTCCTTTGACAACTAAGTGAAAATTACATTGAACCTAAGGAGATTAATTACACTCATTTGTCTCGTAACAAACATATTTTATGATTGGATAAATTTTAGGCTCAGTAGTTTTGGTAATAAGGGGGGGGGGGGGGATCTATCAATTTGAATCTATTTTTCTAAATGTCTTTAAAAGTATTTATCATAAAATTATCAAAAAAATAAATTTGCAATCCTCACAATAAGCGTTTTCATTTGATATGCCACACGGTACAGTATGCTAAATAAAAAAAAAGTGACCCCATATTCAAAATCTATTTATTTACGTTTTACGTCCGTGTTTGGCTAATAGACATACATAATTTATGTGAACCAAAGGAGAATGACCGAAAGCAGTATCAAGAAGTCTCATGGTTCAAGATCAAAATAGTAATTATTTTTTTTATTTTTTTAACGACATTATGCGTCAGGGATTCGTTTTTTAAATAGGATTTTTTTAAATCGTTTTCGAATTTCTCCCGTATCGTGGGTGCGTTTACAAACATTTAAAGTCACATACATAGACACCCAGACCCGAAACAACTATATGTAGGCCATACAAATTTTAAAATTTGTTACGTTCGGGGATCGAACCCACGATTAGATTCAGAGCAAATTGGCTGTGACCGACAGACTCACGAGTGACCCTATAAGGGTTCCGTTTTTTCCTTTTGAGGTACGAAGCCCTCCCGTCGGGGCTGTGGGGTGTTGTAAGAGATACCGTGGCCTCGACATAAAGGGCTAAGAAGGAGCATGGGTGGTTTTTAGTCGGTAGAAGTCTGACACTCCCTACCCCTCTGCCTAGAGCGGGAAGAGTCATTTGATGATTTCCCTCCAAAAAAACAAAAAAGGGGCAGTTACTAAGTAGCCACAAGCTCCTTTTTTACCGATAACAACCAGTTGGTTTTTGCACGTAGATAACCATATGACTCGCTTTGACCTTTTTTTTGGGTGGAAAGTCATCGAATAACCCCTTCCGCTCTTTGGCAGAGTGAAAGGGAGTGTCAGACTTCTACTGACTAAAAACCACCCATGTTCCTTTTTAGCCCTTTATGTCAAGACCGCGGTATCTCTTACAACATCCCGCAGCCCCGACGAGCGTCAGCTCTTACCCCTTCAATGTTGCTGACATCTATTTGAGCTTTTTTGAGCATTGACCTTCTATCGTAATTATTTTTGTCCATCCCAGCCATTCCGAGGTAGCAAAATAAATTTTCAGCTTGCAACGAATTTAGACATTTTTATGCCACATAATTCAGGATTTAAGTTAAGCCTATGACCACACTAGAAACCCGCTTACCCTATTACACGAATGATAAATTACTGACACAGACCTTCTAAAGTAGACAATAAATCTGGTTTAAGAACTTTATTATACCTCATCAAGAATTAACAATAATTCACTTACAGGGAAGCTAAATTTAAATAATATGTTTGAGCGTACAGAGATTTACGTTCACCTTAAAAATTAACAAGTTTGAGGGTAAAGGATCACAATAACAAAAGAAGTAAGCCAATCTTCAACCAAGCAAACACGGAAACAAACTAAAAGTGCTAGATGTGACAATACATGGCTTCGTAGTAATTAATAATGTGTCCTTTTAATTAATATTATTTAATAATAATAATAATAATAATAATAATCTTTATTGACATAAAAGTAAGTTGCATTATTATATGGAAACCCTGACTCCTGCGCTAGGTTATAACCTGTGTTACAGGAATCAGTGTCTTCTCCCAGTAGTTTTACACAGATATTATGCAATAAGATTTAGACACTTTTACTATAAACAATTTCTGATTGAGGCGTATGGGTGGGGGTGTGTGAGTGTGTGTGTGTATGTAAGTGAGTGTGTATGTGAGTGTGTGTGTATGTGAGTATGTGTGTGTGTGTGAGTGTGTGTATGTGTGTGTGTGGTGTGTATCTTGGCGTTTATATATTTGGCGTGCATGTTTATAATGGGAAGCGCTAATTGCAGGTTAATAATTTGCTCATTATGTATGATTTCAGCATTATTTTAAAACAAGACATACTTTTTGATTCTTTAAATCAGAATCAAATAAAAGGCCTCATCCTTTTAAGATTGTGAATGCTGTCAAAGAGTGTTATTTATAATTAGTTCATTTTAAAATTGAATTAAAGAAAACGCAAGTTTTTTAAAAACAAGCTTTTAGTACTTGTTGTTAAAAATAATTTATTTTTGATATAAAAGTGTTAAGTACTTGTCTATATCTACTAATCTATAATTATTAAGACCGGTGAGCTTTGGCCGGACCACGTGCAGAAAAGGGATTCATAGAAGGTATGAAATACGGTATTGATTTTAACGCGTTTTTTATTTTGAGTATATATTTTTAGAGCATCTAGGCTTAGAACACCAAAGGTATTCCCAATAGAGCACCAATCAATATCTTTAGACCTGGTGCCTGGTGGAATACTTGTGGTGCTCTACGTGCTCTAAAAAGCGGTGCTCAAACGGGAATACCTCATTATAACGGTGTGTGTTCCATAGTTTTGATGTGAAACATCTTTAATATGTGCGCATGGGCAGTAAAACCATGGCACAACGTGGTCACTGGTCATGGCGTAATGCCTCCCCTAGGCCACATAAGAACAGGTGCTATAAAGTAGGGTTTGGAAGGATTTGATTGAACAATAAAATTAGTGTATCGTTACTCGACTCAACCTATACATATTGATAAAAGAAAATACTTTAACGTAATATTAATTTAATCATTATGAATGTCAACAGTAGCTACTAGATATTAATCACATCAGATTAGCAAGTGCAGATGGGCAATTTCTTTTAGACCTTGTACCACGCTTGGCATTTCTTGTGAGTGCGTTAGCAAATATGTTTCGTCCGGGAATCGAACCCGTGACATGCAGCAGTCAATAGGGTATAGTTAACAAAAAAATCGAATTAGTCCGTCAGATAGATTTCCAAAAAATATTGGACACGTGTTTTTTCTTTAATCAAGTAAGCAAACAATGAAGACGATACAGTGCTTTGAAAACTCGTGTGACGTCACATTCTAAGACATTAGTACGACATTTTTAACTGGTGAGTGACGTCACAAACCCCCACTTAAATCTTTGACGCGTTTTATTTTCGTAAATTTTTATTGATTTGATAAAACAAAACATACTACACGTACTTATCCAATATTTTTCGATAATATAACAGACGAGACGGTCTAATTAGAATCATATTTTTTTTTGTCAGGAAACATTCCTATTTGGTCATTGGCAGTGAGCATTGAACGTCTGATCGTAACGGAGTTGCGATGTCTCGGATCTGTACCTGACTTATTGTATTCCTTGTTTTTGTGTTAAATTGTGATCAGAAGTACCTAATTTGTTGGTTTAATAAAAACTATAATTAGTGTTTTTATTGCACGAAACCCATCTTCTTCAGCTCACTGCTCGAGTGTATCGGAATAAATCATGACAATTCAACACATAAAAATCTACAAATAGTTTCCAACAAAAATAACAGAGTGACGTCTTTTTAAAATTGATTCTCACCCAAATTGAAAAAGTCTCTCAATACATATTGCAAAGACAACCGAAAAATTCGTTGTAAATTACAATTTGACGTTTAGATTGAACATACCATAAAGCTTTTAATCTGAAAGTCTGAAACGTCTCGTGTGTTATGAATTTCTCGTTGATAGATATGATCAAATTGATGTCTCAGAATTCAACATATTCTTTTAAAAGGTGCTGATTTATTTGGCTCGGATATGACGACTTTTTAAATTCATTTTCAAAAGTAGAATTGGAAAGTATTATACTAGTTAAAGTATTCAGCTTTCACAGTCATTTAGTTGTTTTACGGTCGTCTCGGGTAGGTACTCGAAGCCTATAAGAATTTCACCATCAGCCAATAATATTCCCACTGCACACAGACAACACAAGCACGGGACACAGTTCCAGAGGAAGCCGAAGCTTTGCAATCTATATTATTTATTTATTTTCTACAAATTTCGCTCAAGAAATAGCCCGAATAAGTGCGAAGTAGTTACTTATTTTACGAAGCTTTTCCTCAAATGAAATGTTTCCTCATCTTTTTTTTTCGAATTTCATCATCATATTTTTTATACAACGTGGCTTTAGCACTTTAGCCCTTAGCTATAAAACCCCTTTATAGCGGCAGACTCTCAAAATAAGTCTTAGGTAGAGATTTTCTTCACGATTTTGCCAGTTTTACTTAACTCAGTTTATTTCTGCTAATGATGTTTTAAGTATTTTACGCAAGTAAATTTTATATCTTATTAATTTTGTCGAATTGTAACTAAGTTGTGAGTTACCCACATAGTCAAGATGTCGCAAAGGCGATACCATGCCACAATCAAACTCCGAACCTGCTACTATAAAACACAACAAAAACCTCAAATAAGTACCAAGAACACAGAATCTCCTAGAGTAAATAGTGCCGAATTTAGAACATAAAACGAATAATTATTTACCTGTCAAACGATATTCCTGTGAGTGTAAACACGCTGGCTGCGACCGTCACGTTCGCTATAAAGTTGCTGAGTTGACAGTAGCGGACACCAAACACCCAGTCGCTGAAACAAATAACAAATTGGTTTGGCAATGTGGAAAGTAGAACCAGAAGAAAAAAGTATAACTAAAACTCCGCGTTTTACTCTGGGTTGGGTTTTACACATCAAATTATGGTTCCACTAGCTGATACCCACGGCTTCGTCCTCGTGGATATTGGTTATCGCGATCAAAAGTAGTCTTATTATACTTTTGATACAGTAATTATTAATATAATTATTGTTATTTTTAGTTTGTGACATTTCAGCAATCTAATATTATAGACATTATTAAAATATACTTAATAGGACTTGTTAAAATATGCATTTAGAATTGTACTAATTTTTTTTATTATTTGATAACTCACAATATTATTGATAGTGACATTATTAATTTATTTGTTAAATTTTGCATGCCAAAACTCAGGCAGAATGTACCCGGCTCACTATATATTTATAACAACATTATTGTATTCTACCTACATTCTATGCAAATAAATGGTTTGATTTGATTTGAATATTTGTTTGAAAGAAGTACTGTGGCGATGGAACGCAATGGGCATAAGAAGGAACACGGATGGGTTTAACTGCCGCACTCAGAGAGCTTTAATGGTTACTTAGACCAGCACTTACTGCCGATTTGACATACTTTTGTATGACAAAACTGTCAAACCCTTTACTAATTGATGTTCTAAGTAATCACTAAAGCTCTCCGAGTGCGGCAGTTAGTAAAGGTTTTGACAGTTTTGTCATACAAAAGTATGTCAAAACTTTACTAAGTGATGGCTAGAGTAATCATTAAATATCTCTGAGTACCGCAGTAAGCCAGTGAGAGTTTGACACTCCCTTCTGCTCGGCCCAGAACGGAAGAGGGGTCATTTAATGGTGGTGTGGCGCAGCACGTCTTGTTCTTCCATACTTCTCAAATACCTACTCAAAATCTCGTCAGACAACTCCTTTCTTGCCATATCATCCTTTACACATTCCATTCATCGTGCCTTTGGTTTAATAATTATATATTATATAAATGTTTGGGGGTATGAGGAACAGGGTGTAAAGTTTCTCATCCCCAATAGAAAATGGAGGATCCTCCGGCCAGACGGGTGTTGTGTCTGGTGGGCTAACTGCCCGACATTAAGTCGGGATTTTCTATGTACGCTAATGTCGGTTAACACTTTGATAGCGCGATGCAGGATTTTGCCTAATTAGTTCCCATGGGTTGCGATAGATGTCGCTGTCACCACATATCTATCTTTTGTTTATTTTTATATGTACACACAATATTTAACAGTGTATAACATTACGTGTACCGTACTCCATCGGGAAAAACAGGCGATATTTATAACATGTACTGTTTGTACATGTTATAAACTACAGCTACAGCAGCTACATCGGCGGCTATTCATACTGCTCCATAAACAACAAGTATTTTATGATCAACCATAAAGGTGACGTCATCAAAACATCACGTAGGGGTCACCTATGATGGACACGCAAAGGGACGGATCCCTAAAATTATAACTTTTGATGTATCAAGTTCCATAAAACACACTTAAACGTATTATAACAAATCCATTAGGCCGTGATATTATAGACGAGACAGGTCATTAATAAAGGTCTAGAAGAATACATACCAATAAATACAGGACTATTTTGTAACTGGCAATAATTTCATATGAAACAAGTTGTCTTTCAAGCTCGAATAAAAAAGTAAAATGGGAGTTAGTCAATTTTTAAGCAGTCTTTTTTTGGGAGTGGGAAATCCTCAAATAACCCCTCCCGCTCTAGGGCAGAGCGAAAGGGAGTGTCAGACTTCTACTGACTAAAAACCAACCATTTTCCTTCTTAGCCCTTTTTGTCGAGGCTACGGTATCTCTGTGGAACAACCCGCAGCCCCTTCCATGTTGCTGACATCTCTTTGAGGCGCGCGTAGAAACACGGACGCGTCGTCGACACGGCCTGTCGGCGTCATGCGGCCTCCCAAAAAAGGCATAAGTACTTAAACATTTATGAAAATAATTACCTCAATAAATAATATGTTATAGTGATTTATTTATTGTGTCTTTTTCTTAACTATCCAGTGTCCCCCCCACCTTCCCCTAGTTAAATATGTATAATCACTTCAATGAAATTACTGATGCATTTTCAATATTCATTATCACAGCAATTAAACATTACATTTAAAACACATTACGGGGATATTAGGAAAAATATTGATATTCCCTTCAGCGACCTTTTTTGAAGAACAAAAGGGTCGGATGTCATGACTAAACTTTGTAAAACTTGTAATAAACAGTAAATTGCGATATGCCATTATACGGAACTATAAAAGATTTCGTGACACACGAAATGCACAAATACGTATTATTACAGTTCATCAATCATCTTTATGTTTATATTTTGTGATATGAGACAAAGACAAATTGCATTTTGAACCTTATTGGGTTTTTGTAATATAAGCCTTTCAGATGTAATGTTTTACTAAGCTGATAAAGATGAGAAAAATGGTAGGTAATTGATAAGATTGCTTGATAAAAGTAGACAAGCATGACTTCTAACTTTTTAGGGTTACGCACCTTCAAAGAAAAAAAACGGAACCGATAAAGGATCTCTCGTAGGTCTGTCTGTCCGACCATAATTCCCCACCCCCTTGAATCCGAAACTACTGAGTCAACTTTTTTTTTAAAAATTCAAAAATTAGTTCAGCACTTATAGAGTACCTACAGAAAAACATATATGAAGTCTATGGTGCTAAAATAACTAACAATAACTAAAAAAAATATAAATAGAACATAATGTGTAATCCTATTGCCTCGCTTAACATGTATGCACCACATGAATAGCTATGTCAATCGCAAATTACGCCCCATCCATTTTGTGCGCATTACGTCCCAGCCACATAACAAATCAGCAATTATATCCTAATACACGCCAGCATACTCACTCACACTCTCCACTTTACTCAGTAAAAAATATTACGGTTAAAGATTGACTAATTTTAAAATACGCCTCATAGAAATTGGGAACTATTTCCGTTTGAGCACCTATTTCTTGGGCACCTATATACTTAGCACCAAAGGTGTTCTCAAATGAGAATGCTTTTTGTGCTTAACGCATTAGTGCCCAAAAAATAAGTGCTCAAACGGGAATTCTTCAAAATAGGGAGTTGTTATTTAAAATTGCAAATATCTGTCTCTTCTTTTTCTTCTGGGGCTGTGGGCCAAAACAGCCACTTTCTAGAGCCCTGACACAGTTAGAAGGCGTCGCGGTAGACCTCGTAGAAGATGGCGAGATGATCTGGACAAGACCAACGACCAGTGGTCCACATTGGCCTTTTTTTTTTTTTTTTTTTTTTTTTTGGTGGGTGTAAAATCATCGAATAACCCCTCCCGCTCTTGGGCAGAGCGAAAGGGAGTGTCAGACTTCTACTGACTAAAAACCACCCATGTTCCTTCTTCGCCCTCTATGTCGAGGCCGCGATAACCGTTGGACTACCCGCGGCCCGTCCACATTGGCCTTGGATCGAAATAACTGGAAGTCATGGGGAGAGGCCTTTGCCCTGCAGTGGGATGACAGAGGCTAACAGTATCAGTATCAGTATATTTTTAATAGTAATCTCTTCTTTCTTCTATATTAAAAGGTGAAACTAACTGAATGAGGTTCAACGCACAGGTCAAACCCTTAAGGCAACAAACTTAAATTATAGGTACTATTTCGCACACGTCGTATTCCTTTCATGACGTGGTTACGGGTGAAATAGGGGGGCAAAGTTTGTACGGAAAATCGACATTTACACGCGGGTCAAGCGACGGGCAAAAGCTAGTCTTTGATAAAGAAGAAACGTTCCCGATGTGTACATCTAGAGCTTTAGTATAGATGTTACATAATAGAGAAAATGGTCATCTCTACTGTAGGTTTCTCATCAGGGATATGTTTTTCGTAAAGGAATAAGTTTCCCATCATAGCTGGGCCCCGATTCCACTAATTATCAATCAATCCAGTACCTAGTATTTCGATTGTGTGTTTTTGACAGATATGTCGCGGATTTGTATTCCATTTTAAAACATTATACAATCAGCAGTACTGCGACCTAATTTCCCTGCGGGTTGCAGCGAGTTGTTAGACTGACATTGTTTCTAGTACGTAACATAGAATTACGCCTGTAATTCCCGAAGAGTTAGGCAGGGGTCTTTTATAGTTCACCCTCATATCGTCAGGTTTTATCTTTAATTAAATTACCTCCATGACCAGTTTACTATTCAAAGCATACACTAGTGCAATGTTTTAAGAGTGTAAAATTGACTTTTATCGTAAAATGTGATTTTTGACCCCAAAAAAAAAGTTGTTTCCCAGCAATTTTTTTTGCGTAGGGTACTCAGTTTGTGTCTGTGTCTAGCATCAGGTACCTGACCCTTTCTTCTCACACTACATAACCTCTTCTTCTTCACACGAGCGGTCAGATATTGACGGGCACTGAATGTACAGCCGAGTTCACTAACTTTCGAACAGTTTGTAACCTACAGCAACTAACTTACAACCTAACTTACAGCATGAGAGTAAAAAGTGGCAGACCGTCAGTGAACCGACGATACATAAAGCTATACAGAAGCAAATGATGCAATGTGTAATCATCATCTGCCTAGCCATTTCCTAACTATGTTGGGGTCGGCTTTCTGTCTAACTGGATGCAGCTGAATACCAGTATTTTACATGGAGCGACTGCCTATCTGACTTCCACAGCCCAGTTCATACTAGGTTACACGATATCCTTTTGGTAAGATTGGTTGTCAAATTTTCAGGTCACTGACTACCTGTCACGACTGCCAAAGATATAGCTATATATGGCATCTGGGACCATCTGCTAGCGAAGTTTCCGAGGCACGGAGGAAGCTCGATATGTAATGGGTGGTCACCCATCCACAGACCAACCTAGGCATGCGCGGTTTAACCTAAAGATCGACCAAAGTGGCAGTTATTATTAATCAATGAATAAACTAAAACACATTGATTTTTGGTTTTCTTATACAAAAAAATATTCTCTTTTTACGATACGCAAATTATGCGCCCGTCCGCAGAGCTGTCTCTAACAAAAGTCGTTCTGATAAATTTGACAGTTCGGCTGTCTGAACTTCACATCATAGAGGTTTCCTTTTAATATGGGGCAAAAATAGAACAAGAGAAAAATACTTTGAAACGTAATATTAAAACAACCTTCCTTCGTATCTTTATTTCTTTATTCGTTTACACAATCTATTTTATTTATTACGAAAATGAGAAAGATGATTTGCAAAAATACATTTTCTTGTCACTTTGCTATTGTATACGAAAGATAGGATTATAATCATGACATGCAGTTTCTTTCTTCTTACTGAGGCCATTTAAGTATGATAAGATATTTTTTTTCTGAATATAATAATATGTCTGCCTCGTTGGTGTAGCGGTCGCAAGCACGACTGCTGAGCTTGAGGTCGTGGGTTCGATTCCCAAGTCGTGCAAAGTGTTATTAAGTTTTTCCACCAGAAATATCACTGCAGTAACCACGGAGATTATTATTTGTGCCCTGTTGACCGCTATTGCCGTTTGCCCCCTATTACATGGTACATATAACTGGAGAAAATTGAGTGTACTATTAGGTGCATTAAAATTGTAACCAACCCCGCGCGAGCTGAGCGAGCGAAGCGAGCGGTGCCTTGGCAGCGGCCGGCAAACACTGAGTACTGCCAAGTTGCTCGCAAAAATTGTACTTTTATTCGACGTAGGTTATCTAACCATTCGACGACATAAACTTATATTATTTAAATTTTCGGTTTTATGGTAGTTCTGTATTTAAATATGTGATATTTTAAACGTTGACATTCATAAATCTTTAATACACAAAATGCATCTTCGATCAAATAAAGAACCGGATAATTTAATTCTTAAAAAAACTTATATACGCTACCGCAATTTTTGTAATGACTTACTTAGAAAACTAAAAATTACCTACGAAAGGAATGAATTCGATAAAGCAAAAAATAACCCTAAAGCCCTTTGGAATACTATTAAAAATGTTACAAATACTGCTAAAATAAAAACAAGCCCGGTTTAACTACTGAAAATATGTGACAGTCCGGAAGCGTCCCTAAATGAAGTAGGTAAATTTTTCTGTAATATAGGGAAAAACTTAGCAGATAAAATATCTTCACAAGATCAGTGTCCCGCGAATACTCAGGTTTTGAGTATCGGTCATAATACCCCTCTTTCTCCGGCTAACTCCCTCGTGTTGCTAGATGTAGACGAATCTGAAGTGGAGTCTCTTGTTTCGCAGCTACGAAATGACTGTGCGCAGGGTTGGGATGGTATATCACCTATAGTGTTAAAAATGAGCCGTCAGACACTAATAAAACCCTTGACGTACATCTTCAACAGCTGTCTCCGGGCGGGTATTTTCCCGGATGCACTTAAAAAGGCAATTGTACACCCAATCCATAAGGGTGGAAGCAGAAGCTGTGTCAACAACTATAGACCCATCTCGGTTTTAACTGCTCTTTCTAAGGTTCTGGAAAGAATTCTTAGTAAGCGGCTTAAGAACTTCTTAGATAGATACAATATCATAGCAGACAATCAGTATGGTTTCCGTCCCGGTATCTCGACTGAAGATGCAGTACTTGATTTGACGCAGTTGGTTGCTGGGAATCTCGATAGGAAAACCAAATGTCTGGGAATATTTCTAGATCTTTCGAAGGCATTCGACACAGTTTCTGTTTCCATACTTATTGCCAAATTAGAGGTACTTGGTGTTAGAGGTATAGCATTGCAAATTTTCAAAGATTATCTGAACAACCGAACCCAAAGAATCAAAATTGATAATCACTTCAGTGATGAAGAAACGTTATCTTACGGAGTGCCGCAAGGTAGCATTTTGGGTCCAATTTTGTTTCAAATTTATATAAATGACTTATGCAGAATGTCCCTCCCCAATTCGACGATCTTTGTATATGCCGATGACACCGTAGTTGTAGTTGACGGGTCAACATGGGATAGTGTTAAACGTAACGCGGAATTGGCACTACGTGAAATAATAAAATGGCTTAAAGTAAATCTACTTAACCTCAACTGTAAAAAAACATTATATATTCCATTCGCAATCCGTCAGAACACTGCACCGGACCACACCTTTGCGATAATAGCGCACACTTGCTCACAAATATCATCATCATGCCAATGTCCAACACTCATGCGTACAGATCACGTCAAATACCTCGGTGTTCAAATAGATTTTGGGTTACGCTGGAATAAACACATTGATGCCTTAACCTCGAGAACGCTGAGACTGATACATATCTTCAAGACACTGAGAGCCTCTGCAAACCTTGATACCTTAAAAATGGTGTTCTATGCTCTGTGTCAGTCCGTTCTTGGGTACTGCATCAGTGTTTGGGGCGGTGCAGCCAAAACAACTTTTCTTAGAGTGGAGAGAGCTCAAAGAGCAATATTAAAAGTGATGCTACGAAAACCCTATCGCTATCGAACCACTCAACTCTACTTAGATAGTAAGGTTCTAACAGTTCGTCAGCTCTTCGTGTTGCAATCTGTTCTGAGGAGACACTCCAGTGTCCCACCATCTGATCCCAACAAACGAACCAATATTCCTCCAGGTACACAACACAAAACCGCTTTTGCCAAACACCAATTCTTTACATTAAGCTCACAAATCTATAAGAAAATTCATAAACAACTGAATATTCTAGATTGCAATAAATTTAAATTAAAAACTAAGGTGACAGAATGGCTACTTCAACAAGACTACACACAAACTGAATCACTACTAATATACATTGCCTAATATTGCCTTATTTTTGCTCTTATGGCCTAACATACACCACACACTCGCTATTATCATACAACAACTCACCTCACACACACACACACACACACACACACACACACACAAATTACACAATCCCACACACATTCACCTATATACATACATAGTTTTTAAATTGTTATTTTAAAATAACGTTCCTTTCCTTTTCTTTTCCTTTTTTTGTAAAAAATATAATGTTTAAAAGTAAATCTTCATAGTTAACACAAACAATAAGTTAGCACAGTCCGCAGTTGCATAATCCATATTTTTTAAGTAACCTTACAGCTGAACACTGTCTCTTAAGATACAGGTTATCCTAGTTTGAGAGGCAGGGCTCACAATATCTGTATACAGACTTCTGCAGCGTTAGTAAGCATCTTGTTAATCAGTGTATACTAATGTACTTATGTCTCTTTGTGTCAATAAATATTTTTATTATTATTATAATTATTATATTTAAATATTAACAGCCTTACTAATAAAAATATTTAAAACACTTGCTTAACAACTGTATACTTATACATTGTATAAGCTATGGATAAGAGTTACACACTCCCTTTACCAATAATGGGTGCTTAAGCTTTGTATAGTTATAAATTCGTTATATCAAAAGTCACTGGCAACATTCTGCGGAAACGTTTTAAAACCTGATTCCCAAATTGTAGAAACATTTAGAAAACCTTGTAAACAGTATATAAAATGCTGATTTTTAATAAATAATACAAATTGTGCCAAAAATATTGTTTGGAAATGTATTTAAAAACAATTGTATGTTTTTTACGGTAAAACGAAATAAAGAATGATACCTACATAAAGTTCGTCATTGAATTTAAGAACGCACGTTTCTAATGTCAAACTAGTGTCCCCGGTGTTCCGAAGTTCCAGCGTTTGTTTTTGTTTACTATATCTCTTATTCTTAATTGGGAATCGCACACTACCTGAACATTTAAGGATGAATATCCTTTTCTGTTTATATGTATAGTATTGAGCGCTGTTGCCACCAACTTTTTTAATTTTAATGTGTGTGCAGTCGATAGCGCCAATCACATTTCTGAAGCCACAAATGTTTCTAAATCCAGAAACTATTTGCTCTTGCTCTTCAAGAGTCCCAGGCATGCGTATAAATTGTGCCGCTTTATTTTCCAAAGCGAAAGCCACTCTTCGGCATACATTCGTAATGGACTGTTGGCTAAGTCCATGAATGTCTGCTGCGTCATCTTGAACTTCTTGCCTAGCCCACGTCCTAAGAGCAGTACAAACTTGAAGTTCTACAGCCAGCCCGCCACCACGAGCTTGTAGTTCGATATCACTTCTAACTAACTCAACTATTTTCCGTACATACATTTTACTGAATCTATATTTCATTCGAAAGTCCGTGTCTAGTAAAGTAAAAGGATCGAAACGATTTTTGTAAAACTTTCTTTTTCTTGGTGGTTAATCAAAAATATCGAAATAATGCAAATAATCCATCATTGAGACTCGCCAGATGTCCGGTTAATACTGTTACACGCTCACTAAACAAGGGTTGAGAACTGAATAACGGTTGAGTAATTTCTCATACAATAAAATCTCCCGCTATACCAGATGTGTACAACTGAACTGTCAAATATCTTTTATTGGTAGAGTAAGCGTTATAGCTCTGGTATACATCGTGTGTAAATCTTTATTAGTAAGGCTGTTAATCTTTGGCATTCAAATACGTACCCGTGCCAAATACAACTATACGACTACCACTTTTCTTTAAAATCACGTAACTATCATGTTAGCTAGTTGGGAACAGCGCCTTAGGGTTTAGTTATAGCTATTATACTTGCATGTATCAATGTCTGACAAGGAGCTCAAACCATCAGCTGAAACTTTAATACTTGTCATGTCGAACTTATCAACTAACGATCCGCTCACGAAGTCCCTAGATACGCAGTATGTTTGCTACAGAAACATCGACACTGAATACATAAGTACATCCGTTTTCAAAGTGTTTACTACGCTGCGTTGACGATGTAGTTTTAGTAGGTACAATCGTAAGAGTAAACTAGCACTTATTCCCACACTTAAAAATCTCTAAAAGCTATTTCATAATATTACTAAGAATAAGTGCAGAATTAATTCTCTAGTAATTATATTACTCGAGTAGATAGGCATTCTTTAGTCGTTAGTAACAAATCTTTGCCTTGATACAGTTTGTACTTGTGACTGTACTTATCATACGCCTGCTCACAAGTTGTCAGTAATGTTATTAGATTTAGCGTCGGGAACTTGTGTCGTGTAGGTAAGTCTTTACGAACTCTGTGATGCACAGACCTGTTTTGTAAGTATCACGATCCGTTTAAAAACCAAGCATGCCATTAAATTCAATTCAATTCGTTTATTTCAGAAAGATTACATCACATGCGTTATAACCTTCTATAGATACATCAATAAAACAACATAAAATGACATTAAAAACAATGTACAAAGTAGACGCTCTAGGCCAGCTCAGGGCGTCTAAACTCCATTGTCATTGTCTGGATTTTCGTGAAATCTCTAAGTAGTTAACATTTTTCCTACTGAATCTTCTAAAGAGTAGGTACGAGTACCTATTGCAAGTAGTAACAATAAATTACACTCAGCATCTATCTTCAAATCTCATTATACAGCCTGAATTACTAAAGAGATCCCAGGGAATTGACATTTAAACCTAGACAGTAAAACCTACTATTTTAATATTTTTTTTTTTACTTTGACCTAATTGTACATAATTATTACAGTTACATATGACTTTGTTTTTAAAGAAACAAGGCCTCCTAATTAAATGCTTTAAGTAGGTTTAACTTCTGAGCAGAATCTCCAGTTAATTAATATTTAATTAAGGTTGAAAATTATGAACTGTCATATTGCCAATTAACTAGACAAATTCTCGTCAAATTGGAGTGAAAAGTGATTACAACTTGTCAAGTCCCGTACGTGAACGCGACATTCAATCCTAAGAAGGACCTTGGACTACGCGTCTATCACCATGACTCTTAACTAAAAGTAAAACCGAGAAACTACTTTGTTCGCAATTTGCCCGACCCTTGTTAGAGTCAGCCCGCGACGCCGAACCCGTAGTTTTAAACCGGGCTAATTTAAAACTACATAGATGATTTCACTCAGTCTCTTTGCTGCCCTCCTTAATAACGTAAGAGTCCAATGTAATAACAGGAGAGCCAAAAGTCTTGAAATAGGCACAAATCGTGACTTTGGCCTTCTACTAAAAAGATCGTAATGGAAAAACGTAGTAACACGTAGATCTACCTAAAAAAAACCGGGCTAATTTAAAACTACATAGATGATTTCACTCAGTCTCTTTGCTGCCCTCCTTAATAACGTAAGAGTCCAATGTAATAACAGGAGAGCCAAAAGTCTTGAAATAGGCACATATCGTGACTTTGGCCTTCTACTAAAAAGATCGTAATGGAAAAACGTAGTAACACGTAGATCTACCTAAAAAAAACCGGGCTAATTTAAAACTACATACATGATTTCACTCAGTCTCTTTGCTGCCCTCCTTAATAACGTAAGAGTCCAATGTAATAACAGGAGAGCCAAAAGTCTTGAAATAGGCACATATCGTGACTTTGGCCTTCTACCAAAAAGATCCTAATGGAAAAACGTAGTAACACGTAGATCTACCTAAAAATCGAGACCAAGTTTTTTACAAATCGAAGTAAAGAAAAAATGGGCAATGCCTATCAACTAGGAAAGCAAAATTACATACCATTCAACAACTAGGTTAGATTTGATCTCCAGTCTTTTACCAATACGGAATAATAAAAATGTTTTACATAAAACAGATGCCATCCGAATCCTAAAAAATATTGCCTAATCTACATAATGCCCATATCCTAACCGCGCAACGGTACAGAATGGTACCTACTCAGAGTTTTGGGCTACAAACTTAAATAATAATCATAATGACAAGAACACGAATTCGTAGTCGTACCACGTCCAAGTATAATGTGTAATTTGAAGATCCCCAAAACCATTTACCGAAGATAAAGGTAAGTTCTGGAATTAAAATATTCAGAAAGTAACTGGAGCTATCGGCAGAGTAACCCGGTTGAAGTGGCGGTGAGCTGGCTATAAAGGGTGTAAAAGTACCCTTAACGCAAATGAAAGGCACTTGTTCTCCTCACCACTGCGATAATATTTGGTTCTAGACCATACCTGGGAACCCCCTAGTTACGGAGATATTGAGGGTCAAAGTTACAAATTTTGCACAGCTGTTTATGTAAATACTTGTGTTTCAGGTTAAAACTTTACTTAAATTACCTGCATGACCCGTTTACTATTCAAAGCATACACTAGCACAATGTTTTAATAGTGCTACATTGAGTTTTACCGTAAAATATGATTTTTGACCCCAAAAAAAAAAGTCGTTTCCCAGCAAACGTTTTTGCATAGGGGTACTTAGTTTGATGCACAGAATGCTTGGTTGACGTATTCGTGAAGGGTTAATTTACACCCTGTATTTGATGAAAGACTGAAGAGACCAAAATAAAGCCATAAGGTGAACAGCATGCATCCAAAAACGTAATGTATGCCTCCAACTTGATTAACCAAATCAAAGGATAGGGGAAACAGACTGGGAACGCGGAGAATAGAGTGTTGTCGCACTGTTTAGGAAAATGTGTTGCTAGTAACATAACATAATATCACTGCAACTGAGAAATCCCTTATAAGTAAACTCAATTACTATTTGGCAACCTGTAAATCGCACCCAAGAAACTCATGTTCAGCACTCTAACTGAAGTGTTAATCAGCGTAAATATATCGCTTTCAATAGAAATAAAAACTGTTAGAGAAACAATATAATTAAAGTCATGCGGAAAGTACGCAGGGCACTGAAGGACAGGGGACAGAGACCCATTCCCCCCTAATGGGGCTTTTTTGTGACTTCACCTTTCTCGTATAAAAACAGGCAGCCAATTGAATTCAGCACAAAAAACGTTGTTTATTATCAACGCAAGCTTTAATACTTTTTTTAGCAACGAAACCTTTTACTGAAGTAACCTAGAAATTTTGCAAAGTTTATGTCTTTAGCAAATTAGGCTAAGGAGCTTAGAAAGGTGTTTTTTACTGGGGTAACGTCTTGCAATTTAGCAAGAAAGTGTCGTGAAATTTGTGTGTGAAAGTGCGTAGTTTTTACTGTTTTAAACAGTAAAATGTTTAATGTATAAAACGCAAAAAATTGATGTTTTAATTTTTTTTAAATGTTTAATATTAATTTTTTTCTGTGAACCCAGATGCAGCTAAATACCAATGTTTTACGTGGAGCGACTATCTATTTTTTCTCAACAACCGTAAAACTATGTAGTAGAAAACACAATATCCTTTGATAAGACTGGTTGTCAGATTTCCCGACCACTGACTACTTGTACTACTGACTAAAAACAACCCATGTTCCTTCTTAGCCCTTTGTGCCGAGGCCAAGGTATCTCTTGCGAACATCCCGCAGCCCCGACGGGATCCTAGTCAGTGTCTTACACTTAATGTTACGCCTAATAAAACTAGGTGAATGGGTGTACCTTAATAAATCTTCTGTAAACTTACGCCTGCAATACCGCTCTTCTGCGGTAAAGTAAATCTGTTGGAGACTTTTATGTCATGTAATTAATGTTGTATTGAATTGAAAAGCCTGTTTTAGTTCAGGTGATTAAATACGGTACGGTACGAATACAGTGAATTCATAAACTTTAATGGTTTATAGTTGTTCTTAAGTGGCAGATTAAGTCCCTAATTAAATAATTAATACGGTACTTACTCAACATACTTCCAAGGAATCCAAAGTTGAATTGTATAAAAAACGTGACGAAAATATTTCGCTTTTCTGTCTCTCATCGATTTTTTTGAAATTTAGCTTCCAAAATGGGTATTGAACTCAAAGAAACGATTTTTTTTTCCACTTAATTAAAAAAAAAAAATTATAGACTAAAAAGTTGTTAATTTTAGTAATAGATTACAACTTATTGCACAAAAGCTCTCAAAGAAAAGTGAAACCTGAGTCGAATTAGATTTTTCTTATGAGAAATCCCATATCAACTACTGTGTACCTACCTGTACTAAATCAAAAACGATTTTCGCAATGTAGCCCATGAATTTGTATTACGTTTTATACTCTTTTAGACCGCTGATAAGATAAGGATAATTTCTACTGATTTGTACATTTGGCGTATTATTCGTAGTGATACACCTGTTCGGCCTGTTTTATTCCACTGCAGGGCAAAGGCCTATATATATTTTTTTAAGACGTGATGGCAAATTATATACAAAAAAAAATCGACTTTATTGAACGTTTGATTATTAGCACAGGTCTGCTACACCTTTTTTTGTAGTTTTGCCATTACCTAGTGGTTAAAAAAAAATCTAAAAATTACTGAACTTCGGGGGAACATTTGGTGACTTAATTTATTGCATCTTATCCCTACTTTGACGTCCTGCAAGGAATACGTCGAGTTACCAGTAACCTTATAGATTATTTTATCATGTCAGTTAGTTGGTCGCTAAAGTGTTAGTTCTTTTCAAAAACTTTTTGAATCCCATTAATCAAATCAAATCAAAAATGTTTATTTGCGAGAAAATACATATAAAATACAAGGAAAGATCTTAAATCCTAAAAGTCATTGTATTCCGCCTGCATGCAAGCGTGCAAATTATTTACTTACAATTATTTGTGTCAAATATCATCAAATTCTTTTATTTCCATGTAGTAAGTAGCAGCAAGTAGGTCTACGAGAACATGATATGAGACGAGACGATGTTCTACTCTGAGCCAACCCATAAATTAAGTTCATCACTTAATCAAGTGATGAACTAATCGACTAAGAGTAATCACTCTGCAGCTTAATTATGTCAATACATCCAATTATATAATCAGGAACACAGCAAAGGTTTAATCTTGGTTTTGACGTAATTAGTCGTTGCACTGAGAGCTTAATATGTGAGGAGGTGGAGCATACAGATTCGTGTAATTATTCCCCATTGGGGATTCAATAATTACTAGCCTTTGCCCATGGTTCCGCTCGCATTATGGTAAAAAGGTCCTATAAAATAGCTTTTAATAGTCCACGACTTTTTCACTTGTGAAAGTATTTCAGAATTGGTTCAGAAGAAGATAGATGTGATTCTTTTTATTCATTTATTGTCATAAAATCAAGGTCTAGCTTAGACACGTTCCTCTCATTTCCTTTTATTAAGCAACTAGTAAGAAAAGAGTTCATTTTGCTTGAAAACATTTTCAGGCATTTTCGTTTGCGTCGCTTTTTACCGCACAATAACAGTAGGTACCTATATTTACGAGTACCTACGAGTTCTGCCGTAGCACCAGTGCTGCAGAAACTTATTCTTGGAATGACACAAAATGCCCAATAATGCTTTTTGTCAACAGATTACACACAAAATAATACACAGCTTAGTACGACTTATCTAACATCACTCGCTCATAGTAATATAATATCTCAATCTCAATCAGTAAGTCCCTCTGGCACTTCTAATGATCACTTCGTAGATGAAAATGTAGATAACAATTGATATTCCTTTTCCTCAGTTTATCGCTCTGATATTTTCCTTACTTCAATTACAAAAAATATATGAATATGTAGTCGTAATAGCGAACCTATATTAATCACTATTGCTTGAGAATCATCCCTAAGAGGACTGTTATTATCCTCCGTATTCATGACGTAGGTAAGCGTCCTTTTGACATTGGATATTAGTTTTTACGCAACCGACACCCTTGCAATCCTTCATAGTTTTAATGTTCTCTCATACATCTAAAACTATCAGATTATTCGTTATGTACCACTAAAGATTAACGTTTTTTTTAACTTCTTTGTCATTTTTATTTTGACATTATTGCTATATACTCCTCAACCTATAAACAAGCAACACTCAGTTCTTACAAGAACTAAGAAATATGTGTATTTATTTATCTTTCAATACACTAAACGGCGAGCTATTTTTATCAAAATCGAATGTGTGGTCGCACTGAAATTGAATAATTCGACGGTGAAGGTAGACGTCGCTTCCTACGTAGTGTCAGCGTCAATAGACACGTGAAATTGACGTATTGCAACACAAAGTCAGACATGTCTCAGAGCTGCCTATCAACTAGCCATGAGAACAAATGTTTGTCTAGTAAAAAATAATGATATTAAATATGGGTACTAACCTGTGCAACATGTAAATGAAGTTAAAGAGACAGTTGAGGGACGCCATCATTAGGTCAGCGAAAGAGAGGTTCACGAGGAAGTAGTTGGTGACAGTCCTCATGCGTCGATGAGCTGCAAACAATATAACATAATTAATGGAAAGCATTGCGTTAGCTGAAAATATGTCGTTATGGTGAATGCGACAAGGTACCCCGGGAAATACGAATTTTCTTACGATTTTGCAATTGTCAGTCAGTGTCAGGTTATATGTTAAATAAAATAGGATCCGCGACCGTAACAAAAATGTGAGTTTACTGATTAATACTGATTAAAACACCACGTTAATATTAACAACATGATCATAGGAATCTGAAATGGCTAATGACGACACAATGTACCTTAAATTGATTTTTGAGACCACTTATGAATAAACATAATTATTTATTACTTCACAAAAACCATTTAGAGCAGCAATCAAAGCCCATTATAATACAGAAACGCCAAGGGACCGAGAACAGTTCCTTGGGGTAAACCTCAAGTACACGATTTGCTAATTTCTCATTTCTTATGGCAAATCAATGTAAGGCTTATTGTTTCACTCAAAATACTTTTCCTACACTGTTTTCCTGCTTTTGGCCACGATTTAAAAAGCAATTTCTGTGTTGGAAAAATGTAAGGTTGTAATGTACAAGAACAAGAGACCTATGAGCGACACTATCAAAAGCTTCTTGCTTAGCATTCACTATTCAAAACATGATTAACATGGCTTGCTTCGTCATGTTTAATGATACAAAATGATACTTAAATATTGAGGATACCATTTATTTCCATAAAGAAGCAGCAGATCCCAAAACCACAATTTTCTAATTGTAATTGGTAAAACCTAACATGAGTCGAATTCTAATAGTAATTTGGTTTCATAATTATACGTATCAAATACCAGTCAAATCTGAGATTTACAATATTAGGCGTTTATAGTAAGTAGGTCCTTTTTAGGGTTCCGTAGCCAAATGGCAAAAAACGGAACTCTTATAGATTCGTCATGTCTGTCTGTCCGTCTGTCCGTCTGTCCGTCTGTCCGTCCGTATGTCACATCCATTTTATTCCGAGACTATACGGATTACACAGTTGAAAGGAGAATGGGCAAAATCGTACGGCACTTGGTCTATCAGCGGCCAGGAACATTTTATTTTTTTTTGGTTTAATATCACCCTACAATAACGGGTTCAAGAAGTTTTATATCTGTAGTGTCATTATTAATGGAACTAAATACATTTTTATTTTAGATATGTAAGCCTGTGATTTAGCGTATTAATTACTAAGATTTAGTCTTAAAAATAAGGAAATAAAATAAAATGACTTGTTTACTTCAATACATTTATTTTACATACATTTACATACATAAACTCACGCCCTTTTCCCATGGGGGTAGGCAGAAACCACAGAACGCCACTTGCTACGATCCTTACATACTCCTTTTGCCTCGTCCACATTCATACATTTAATGTACAATAATAGCACTGAGTTCTGATGCCGGTAATAAAATATCCTCGTCTTGATGTCTAGCCCATGCCAGATACCACACTACACACATAACGTGTGCGCAACAACCGATTGTGCGCCTTCCACTCAAACAACTGCAATAATAATGAGCAATTGCTTCTCTATTTTGTCTTTGTCGGTTAATTACAATATAAGAATAATATATTCTGGACCTTACATGTCTAGATTGTATTCGCACACGTAATAACCAAATATCTTCTTCTTCAATAAAATCTCTGAGCTGACTTATTTGTCGCTCCCGGTATACTTCGATATTGTATAAGCCTTCAATTAAGTGTTCAGCGTAGTAGCTGCGAGCCAACTTGATTTGGTATGTGCCAAGTGCAAACAGAATTAGGTCTTCTTCAGAAAAAACCGGAAAGTCTTCAAAAATAGGTTGGTCGCTGCTGAGTCTTTCAAATGATGCCCTCTGTCTATTTATGTTATGACGGATAACATAGTCCGCTAAGAGGTTCGGTATTTCAAAACGTTCATTAATTATATTTACGAACGATGATGCATGAATACTATCTTGTATTGGTGTTTGGAACGCATTGATGAGTGCCGCTGCGTTTTGAAAGTCCTCAAACATGTGACTTAAGGCGCGATTAAAATATTCTTGCCTAAACAATTTGAAATCTCGCTTGAACCTGCCATTTATAACTTCCACTACCCAGCGGCATAGAGTTACCAGCCTAGTTCTATTGGCCTGTTCAGTAGTAAGCTGGTCTGCACCGCGGTCTTTGGTTTCTGGCATATAGGCACTGTAGTTGCATCGCTCCAAATCGCCACAGACGTCTCTAAACCCACGATCTAAAATGAATATGTCGCCAGCCCGGTAAAACCAGTGAAATGTGCCTTCTTCGTCATTTATAATTCTTTCCAAAATACTGGCATCTGAGTCGAGGTAGCAGCATAGGGCCCGCAAACATCAATTATATGCCCATCGGAACACACCATTAAGAACGGTTTTAATAGATTTTCGTATTTGTGTAGACTGTAGGTCTGTCGCTGGAACGAAAAGTTGGAGCTCTTCTGTATATAAATATATGTTCCATCCATGATTGTTACTGCCTTCCTTTCTTCTGGAGAAGACTCGGGATTTCCAAATAACGCGTTTGGTACAATAAGATTACGGTCAGCGACCATTCTTCTATTTAAATGGTCGAGTCCCAGGTGTCGTGGCTTAAAATCCAGAGATATAGCATCACGCGCGGTTTTTAAATGCCTTTCTAGAGTCCTTCTACTTATGTTAAAGAGCGTGGCTAATCTCTCGTTGCTATCACCAGTTCGCAACTTCATTAAATAAATGGCTAGTTTTGTTTTGGCGTTTGACTCAGACAAAGAAGGCGTTTGTTCCAAGATTGTATTGAATTGATCTCTGCTAACGCCCAATCGAATATGAATCTCATTAGGATCCATATTTGCAATATCTTCAAAGTCCAGAATATTTTTATTTAAAACAGCTTTTTTAAAAAGCTCTAGTATTTGCACAAAATGAGAGCTGTTAAAATCATGTCTGAGATTTGGACTATCAATGAGCTCTTCCCAATCATTTGATGTTAAATGTGCATCACATATTCTGGCACTGTCTGGTATGAATAAGTTAGAATGTAACATAAGAGTAATCCTTACATTCTCAGGCATTCGACGACGTGAAACACTACGGCATCTGTCAAACATACAGTTTGCCGAGGTGCTAGGCACTCGTGAATATTCTTCCACTTGAAGAACACATTCGTGCGGGGCAGGGTTATTGTTTGGCTGCACAGCCCGTTGAGCTCGTTGCCAACAGGGTCGACAAACGTATTCTCGGCCGTTGTATTCAACCTGAAAAGGAAAATAGTTTATAACATAGTATTTAAAACTCACAGCAGTTTCAGTTAAATCATGTGTTGTATAGTAGAACATGCCGAGCTCTTTTTCAACGTGACGAATGAGTCATGCTCATACGCATTGTTAATGAGTGGTTGGCCTCTATTATATTTCGAAGCTAGATAACGTTGGCTCTGTTTCCATATGCACCATGTGTGTAAAAGAGAGAGAAGATCTGTTTTGACTATAACTTAAGTATTGTTAGAAAAGAACCATACGCTTAAGGAAATAACATAATTCACTAAAAGGACGTACATAAAAATACAATCAAAACTGTAACGTGGACTTTCAATAAAGAGCCCACACTTCACCCAACGATGTGTCGCATATGCACATCGTGACACAATATTATGAGGCCATCACCGCTATAGGGTGCGTACATACGGGTAAAAACAACCAAAAAATAGTCTAAAAATACTTACTTGCTGTGGAGCTATAGCTTCAATAATATATTGAGCATTGGCAGCATTTTCCTCAAAAAGAGCATGGATTATTTCTAACCTTCTTCTATTAACCACTGATCGATTGCACAAAACATATATAGGTCGATTTTCTGCCATTTTTCAATAATGTTCCGTTGGCGTACACAAGTCCAGAGTCCAAGTACACAAGCACAAACGTACAGAAGTTCAGAGTTAATAGCCAGGTTATCAGGTTAGGAAGAAACACAGTCCAGAGGGTAGCCAGGGTCAAAACGTTTGAAAAAGAATCCGTAGATGAGCGCACAGTACACAACGTCACAAGGGTAAGCGAAGGACTGCGCCGAGTGACGCACACGCACCCCACACCTCGGCTCTTTTGTTTGCACTCGACAGCTGATTGGGCCGTTCGAACTCAGGTAGTCCATGTAGTAAACCCATTGTTGAGCTGAGTCTTGTAAACGGTATGCTGACAACGTTTTGAAATACTTTTGAAGACATAAACTAATGTTAATAAGTATTTTATAAAATGGGTTTGCACATTTTCTTGCACTTATTATCTAAGTATTTTACCTATATGTATTTTTTTTTCTAAATGAGCTGCAATGTTACGTTCATAGTAAAAGTTAGTCCTTAGTAATAGTACTTTCATTTAATACCTATTTCGTTGTTGGCCGCTCATAGACCATTTTGCTCTTTCTCCTTTGGCAGGTAGATGTATTCTGTAAACCGCTTTTTGATTTTTTTTTTTTTTTTGACTGGCCTGTTGGTCTAGTGGTTAGTGACCCTAACTGCTATGCCGGAGGTCGTGGGTTCGATTCCCACCCAGGACAAATGTTTGTGTGATGAGCACGATCATTTGTTCTGTGTCTGGGTGTAATTTATCTATAATATGTATGTATTTAGAAATATATAAGTATGTTTATCAGTTGTCTAGTACCCATAACACAAGCTCTGCTTAGCTTGGGACTAGATGGCGTTGTGTGATAGTTGTGGAATATTATTTATTTATTATTTATATAAAAATAAAAAAATATAAGATTAAGAGGGGGCTCTCCATACATGGAATTGAAAATAAAAAAACTTTTTTTCATCAAACCTACACATGAGGGGTATCTATGGATAGGTCTTCAAAACTGACATTGAGGTTCTTAAAATCATTTTTTCTCAAAGTCAATCGTTTCAAAGATAGACACATCCAAAGTGGTAAAATGTGTCCCCCCCCCCCTCTAACTTTTAAAGTAAGAGAGTGATAATTCTAAAAAAAATATGTAATGTAGATCTCAACAAAAACTACCAACCAAAATTGGTTTGAACGAGATCTAGTAAGTATTTTTTTTTAATACGTCATAAATCGTAAATCGCAATTTACCGTTCATTCAATCAACTCAATTATAAAAATTATAATAATAATAATATTCCACAACTATCACACAACGCCATCTAGTCCCAAGCTAAGCAGAGCTTGTGTTATGGGTACTAGACAACTGATAAACATACTTATATATTTCTAAATACATACCTACATATTATAGATAAAATATGTTAACATTGATAATTATGTTAACATTATGTTACTTGCTGCTACGGAACCCTTCATGGGCGAGTCTGACTCGCACTTGGCCGGTTTTTAGGTTTTCTGTAAAACAAAAAGTTTGAAGACTCATCTTTAAGGCGCAGCATAAAAAAAAATATTTTCTCATCTCTTCTGCGAGTCGAGAGATTGGACTAATTATATAACATTGAGTTTATAGAAGGCCCACATTTTAGTCAAGTTGGTACTTGCGTGCTTAAGTGTTGTTATGCTAACGATGTCTGCTATTTCGGTGAACAAATAAAAACGTCAAAAATATTTATCTATCCAAATTCGAAGAAGACTTGTCACGCAAAACTATTTTATATGCTGCCGCGCGCCGGTAAATTATGATAAAATAGGTACATGGGTCATACTGAGTAAATAAATTACTTTTATTATTTTTTACGGTTTACTCGCGTGCTGGTTTTGTAATTGCTTATCTAGTTTCAGTATTTTATTAGGTTATATAAACAGGGCCAAAATAAAATATTTTTTCTGAACAAAGCAATGTCAGGTTACGAAAATGCGTATACATAAAACTTACTTATTATTTTTCTATACTTAAGGGCAAATTCTTTTTCCCTACGATAGGTCTCACTAATTAAATTAAGCAACGAATTGCATCTATTGGCGAATTAATGTGGATGACGTGGGTATAATACACATCTGCCTGTTCCCACAGGGAATTCAAGTGTAATATTGACTGTATGAAATAATTGAACAATAATTTTTCGATATTGATTTTCATTCATACCTCTCTGGCCCGGCCACACGGCGTACCAAAAATGGCGGGTACGAACTAACTTAAGCTTTATTATTGCTTATTGAGAGGTATTTTGTAGAGCCCCGTGGTTGAGTTATAACAGCCACTTTGATAAATCTTCAGGATAAGTCGCACTTTCCTAGATTTTTCCTTGCCAAAAATACGTTAAGCCTCCGTTAAGTCCTGGCTGTCATAAGAAAATTATAGTCATTACAGGTAGTCTGTGGGCCCAAAAGTCTGACAGTCAGTCTTACCCAGGGGTATAATATTACTCAATACAGAATGGATGGCCGATGGGGCCGTAAAGATCTGGAAGACGTTGCGTTTGAAAGCCTCCAACTAGGTGTACCGGTAGCAGTGCACGTGGGACTTCGGCTGAATTGATGATGATGGTTGGGTTGTGGAGGTCAGATAGGCAGTCGCTCCATTTAAATACTGGTAGGTATTTAGCTTCATTTAGTTATATTGTTAGCCGACCCAAACGTATTTAGGCAAACGTTAGGCACATGATGATTTATTTACTCTTATATGTTGTTAACCCTCTGTCCTAAATGTGTTGTTTTGGTCTTTTCATCCACGCCATATATAACATTCTTGGAACCAGCCAAGTGAATAAAGTAAATTACTTCTATTGTCCGCAATTCCAACAAGTTTTATGAACAGGTTTCTGTGTGAGTGAAGCTAAAGCCTTCTGTTACCCTAAGTTTTGTCTGTTTAGTTTATTGTTTTAATTTAGCCATGTGGCAGTAATTATGCGGCTTTTGGTACAATAGTTACGGCTGCGGTGTAATGACTTAGTTTAACAAAAGAGACAGGGTTTTTCATGTTTTGTGTATTTGATAATAGTATTATAGAATACTGCTTTCTTGGTTTAATGATCACAAGTGCGATTACTCAGCATAAGGTGGTTTCGGTTCCTAAGTCAAACAGTGTTATTAGTTATTAGGTTTTTCTATTAAGAATTTCTAGTTGCAGCCACGGAGTTTGGATTTGGGCTCAGTTGATGACAATAGGCTAACCCCCTATTACATTGGAGTTAAACATAACCGGCGAAGGCCTGTGGTAGTACTATCAGACACACATCTGCCTCAACCTATGGGGGTAACAAGCGTGATATTATGTGATTAGGAATTGTGTTGTTAATTTGTGAATTGTGAATGTGTGTGATTAGTGAATTGAAAAACGGTGAATGTGAACGTTGATCAAAAATATGGTTACTTATTATTATGTTTTTATCTCTGATCTTTTAACGGCAAATTTTAGAGAACAAGGAATAATAATTATAATAAGGACACACAAGAAGGTAAAACAAGGATTTTTAAGGTAATATTTAGTTTTCATACAACACGTTTTTTTATTTAAGGTAGTTTTTAGGGTTCCGTAGCCAAATGGCAAAAAACGGAACCCTTATAGATTCGTCATGTCTGTCTGTCTGTCTGTCTGTCTGTCCGTCTGTCCGTCTGTCCGTCTGTCCGTCTGTCCGTCTGTCCGTCCGTATGTCAAAGCCATTTTATTCCGAGACTATAAGGATTACACAGTTGCAATTTGGCAGGTAGATGTATTCTGTAAACCGCTTTTGGATTTTTATATATAAAAAAAAAAATATAAGATTAAGAGGGGGCTCTCCATACATGGAATTGAAGCTAAAAAAACTTTTTTTTCATCAAACCTACACATGAGGGGTATCTATGGATCGGTCTTCAAAAATGACATTGAGGTTCTTAAAATCATTTTTTCTCAAAGTCAATCGTTTCAAAGATAGACACATCCAATGTGGTAAAATGTGTATCCCCCCCCCCCCCCCTCTAACTTTTAAAGTAAGAGAGTGACAATTCTAAAAAAATATATAATGTAGATCTCAACAAAAACTACCAACCAAAATTGATTTGAAAGAGATCTAGTAAGTATTTTTGTTTTAATACGTCATAAATCGTAAATCGCAATTTACCGTTCAATCAACTCAATTATAAAAATGATGTTAACATTATGTTACTTGCTGCTACGGAACCCTTCATGGGCGCGTCTTGCTCGCACTTGGCCGGTTTTTAACCTTACAGTACACTAACTTTAATAAATATAATATCAAACAATACGCCTATTATGAAGTACACAAAAAACAAAAACATAATATAGTCAAGAATATCTCGAATTAATTGGTATGAAAATTATTGTGTGCGTGTGCGGGGTATTTTTACGGTGTGGGTGTCTGTGAATCTGTGCGGTGATGAGTAAAATACTTATGACTAACTAGCACTAAAGCTGTAACTTAGTTTTCCGCGTTTTATCCAGGATTGTAACTACCTTTTTAAGGTGATTCTGAGTGGTAGATATTAAAGCGGTCGAGTGTTGGAAACCCGTCATTATTTATCATGTAACTGAAGGATGTAGCTGAATATATTTCTCAAGAAGTAGCTTTCTATATCTATGTAAAAGAGCATTAAGTTGCAAGAGAAATCTGGATGACCCCGGCCACCGAACAGAAAAGAGTCACAGGGGAAAGAAGAGGCCTATTCCCAACACTAGGTGTTTTCGGGCTGAAATGATGATGAACTGCCTATTTGACATCCACGACCCAGGCTAATAGTACTTACACTATAGTTCCTTAGTATAGGTCTCAAAGATTTACAGTTCTTTTTTAAATATTATATATGTATAAACATAGGTTCTTTTTTTTTGGTGGGTGGTAAATCATCAAAAAACCCCTGCCACTCTTAGACAGAGTGAAAGGGAGTGTCAGACTTCTACTGACTAAAAACCACCCATGTTCCTTCTTAGCCCTTTATGTCGAGGTCGCGGTATCTCTTGCGAACAACCCGCAACCCCAACGGGCGTAAGCATAGGTCTTGTTGACTGTTTCATAGTAATTCTCTCTCCTCAATTATTTAACGAAACGTTAACAGACTTAGTATAATTTACTTACCAACCCTTTTCTATTCTCACTATTGTGTAGTTGACAGCTCATAATAAATTATTAATGCAAAAACAATACCCTTCGTACCCTTCGGCCGTTGTCTAAAAATAGCAGCTAGGTTGGCAGTTGGAACGGAAGTAACTACTAACTTTCAATAGTTTGACTTTCTTACGGGATGTTCATCTAATACTGGAATAGTTTTTGTTTTATTGTTATGATTGTTATTCGTCGTTCGGGGATGACAGCTATATTTAAATTCGCTAAGCCTTTTTCCAACTATTTTGGGGTCGATTTCAAGTCTAGCCGAATGCAGCTGAATACATACATTACACTTGGATTAGCAGCCTATCTGACCTCCACCCACAGCCCGGCTTATACTGAGTAATTACGTTACGTTACGTCACTGACACCTGTTACGTCTGTGATAGTTCTATAGATGACAGGGACTAATTTGTATTTGCACTGTTTCAGATTGGAGGAGAGGCCTCATTTTTGAAAATCCCGATCCAAGGCTATGCCGTTACCTGTCGGGGCTGCGGGTTGTTCAAAATAGATACCGCGGCCTCGGACACAAAGGGCTATGAAGGTACATGGGTGATTTTTAGTCAGTAGAAGTCTGACACTCCCTACCGCTCCGCCCATAGCAACAAATGCGAACTAATGGCAATTCCTACATCGCGCTATCAAAGTTATCCCCGACATTAGCCTATATAGAAAATCCCGAATTACATATGTTGGGCAGTTAGCCCATCAGACACGACACCCGTCTGGTCGGAGGATCCCTGTTCACCCTGTTCCTCATACCCCCAAAAGTAATATGATGATTTACCATGTAACAAAAAAAAGGCTATGCCGTTACCATGCTTATGGCATGTAAGTAAGTGTGCGTTACAGCTTCGGGTTTCAAATAATGAATAGTGAAAAGTCAACCGTGATGGTAAAGTATCACAATGAGTTTGATGTGTCCCACTGCAAGGCCAAGGCCTTCCTTCTCTGGTTCCATTTCTCTGTCTTTGACTAGTTCGGCCTAATACTTTTGATAAGAATTCAGCTCGTCACACTATCTCTTTCTGAGCTTACCGCGTCGCTGCCGGGTTCGGTTGTCCCAAACTTAATCAGTGGCCATTTTAGCCCAATGAAAAAGCACAAGGTTTTATATTTTGACAAACTGTATAGTTTTCGCCTAATTATAGTAAACGAGAGATTAAAAAAAAATAGCAGGAGGGGAAATGGGCCTCCCCATTTCACCTCCTGCTATTTTTTTTAAATCTCTCGTTTAGTGGGAAAGTTTAGTGACAAACAAACATCACTCCGGTGATCCCCGAAGAGTTTGGCAGAAGTGTACCCATTGTAACACTTACATTTCGCAAGTAATATTTCAGTCTTATGTATTAGGGCAATAACACTTTGGCCGAACTGGGAATCAAACACAGGATCTCATGCTCAGCGGTCACGGTTGCGACCAATAAACCAAAAAAAAAACTGGCCAAGTGCAAGTCGGACTTGCACATGAAGGGTGCCGTACCATTGTAGGTAGTAGATATTGAGAAATTATCCATGTAATTTTGGCACCATAGACTTCTTATAAGTTTTCCTGTAATCTATAAATGTTGAACTAATTTCTGTATTTTTTCTTCAATTTTAGGGTCAGTAGTTTCGGAGATAAGGGGGGAATGGTCGGACAGACAGACAGTGACAGGATCACTCGTGTGTCTGTCTGTAAGGGTTCCGTTTTTTCCTTTCGAGGTACGGAACCCTAAAAATAGTGCATGTAAGAACAGATCGTGAAACGAAGAAATTAGGTGTCTCACCTATTACTATCCAAATGACGATTACATTTCCTCCTATAGCAACAGCGAGCATGGCCGTAAAGAGGCACACCCAGGAGTTGTGCGCCCATGTCGGCATGGTGCTCGAAGATGGAGTGGCCGTCGTCTTTGGCACCAGGATGGTGGCCGCGTTTAGTGTACTGCGGTTGAAGTCCATGTTCCATGTATACACTACCTGTGGAGAAAAGTGGTATTTAGAAAAGTAAATTAGACATGTTTAGCACTCCTACATAGCATAGATCGTTTTTATAAATTCGAATTACTTTACTTCAAATACCTCTACGACCATCTCAATGTATCTTAGCGTAAGGCTTGGCGACATACGACGACAGGCCGTGTCGACGGCGCGTTTGTGTTCCTCGCGCGCCTCAAAGAGATGTCAGCAACATGGGAGGGGCCGGCAAGGGCCGACGCCCACCGAGGCTGCGGGTTGTTCACAAGTTAGACCGATGTCGACATATAGGGCTAAGAAGGAACATGGGGGGTTTCTAGTCAAACTATGTTGGCATAATAGGTCACAGGTGCAACAACGAGGAAGAGCCGAATCCGTAATCCGATTTGAACATTACCGCTCCACCTACCATATTAAGGCCCCAACTGTTCCTACTCCGTTGCTTAAATACCTCTTAAGTTAAGATGACTTTGATTAAATATCCCTCTAATCTGGTTATATTATCACAACTTGAACTTAATATAACATTACGCCTGTCTTCCCCGAAGGGTTAGGAGGTATTTGATAGGTACAGCTACATTATAAGTTCTATGTAGACCTTGCATAATGCCATCAACATATAATTTGTACAAAAATATAAAATAAGAAGATTATGAGAAAGAGTATTTTACGTTTTTCTCGAAATAGTATTGCAAGTAGCACAATTTTTTTTAAACTATACTACCAACCAACCATTTGTCCTGTGTGAGACAAATAAATACTTTTTCTTTTTTTTCTATTAACCATCGAATCCAATAATCTTTTCTAGTCAGACAGTTTAAAATCAAAAAATCAAAAATCAAAATCAAAATATTTTTATTTCACATAGGCCTACATGGGCACTTATAAAACGTCGGTAAAAAGGGGGCACGGTTCGGTGCATTGGTCGATTCCTAAGGAGAAGAACCGGCAAGAAACTCCAAAGGTTACTCTTTTAATCTTTTAAAACAATGACACAAGTTTGTCAACCGAAATTAAAGGCAAGATGAACTTCCACTATAATTAGTGGAAGTTCACCTTGCCTTTAGTTAAAAGCGAGATAATTCTCGCTTTCAACTAAATTAACACTCAAACTTATCTTAAGTTTCATTACAATAACTTGAAAGCCCCTAATAACTTCAGAACTAAAGACTAGATTTACTCTAAACGGCATCATTAGGAGAAGGATGATGTGATTTTGGCATTTTTGTAAATTTTGGCATTGTGATAATATGGTTCTACTGTTTCACGGATTCTGAGAAAGCTTAAGAGATCTATGCTCTGTCTCTGAAATGCTAATGCGATGTGTATAGATCTAATATACATAGGAGCTTTAAGGGTTTCTACTAAAACGTTTTTATGTATAAATATCAAAAGTCACTATAAAGCTACTAAACTGAAAGTAATTGCGCTGATAAGCCTTTGGTATCAAGATCATATAAAAACCAACTGGAAAAAACTGAAAAGTTAAAAACGAGCACATTTTAAATTAAACAAAAGTTGGAAGCATAGGTCCATTCTGTTTTCATTTCATTTTCTGCTTCCAAGTTTTGTTTTTAAATTTAAAACATGCTTGTTTTGTAACTTTTCGTTTTTTTCAGTCGGGTTTTTCAGTTTTTTAACTACTTTTTTATTTCCAATTTTTTAATTATTTTGTGTTTGTTCTTTTTCCTTGGATAATTCTTAATTGCGAAAAATTCTTCTCAGATGATTAAACTTTTGTGTTTGTTTATAGGATTTGTCACTTTGAATTTCTTTTAAACACTATAAGTGTTGTAATTTTTTGTAATCTCCTTTTAAAACCCTTCATTTCGATACCCGACTCGATTGTTCTGGAAACAAAAATTATTGAACTCCGCGATATGGCCCCCAATTTTTTTTACTCGCGACATCAAGATTAATCTAACGACGCATATTTTATTTAAATCCCTTCATTCGTTCAGGAGTTATGAGGGAACAAAGAAACGGACATACAAACATACATGCACATTAAATACATTATTTTGTGCTTCGCCGCAATTGGATTATTAATGTTTTTAAATTTTGTGTTCTAAACGGAAAACTCGAAATCAAACAACTAGGTATTTATTATTGAAGAATGAAAGAATATTTTATTTTATGGCTCTGATTTTGAAACTGTTTCTATCATCAACTTCTTTTGTAGTAAACAAACCAGTATTTTCACTTATTAGGTGAAATAATAGTAGTCTAACTGCCGTATTCAGAGACATTTAATGATTACTTAGGTCATCACTTAGTAAAGATTTGACATACTTTTGTATGACAGAACTGTCAAAACCTTTACTAAATGATGGCCTAAGTAATCATTAAAGCTCTCTGAGTGCGGCAGTAAGAACATATATTCCCATTTGTCTCACCAACATGCTTAGTGGATCGAGCAAGAATACACAAAGAATAAATAGGATACATTTTTAAATTCATGGCAACTCAGTAATGAAAAATCTCTCCGTTCAAAACCAAGCCATCAAAACGAAATACTTCAAAACTAAAAGTAATCACTTCATATAGCACGTGAAAGCCTCCCAAAAGTGTAGAACTATCGACAACATAACGTACATTGACACTGACATGAATATTTAAACACAATACTTCACAAATAACTGATGCGGACATCGGCGGACAGTGCCCATACAAATATCAAAGCGGACTGAAATATAGCTAATCTAATTTTATAACCTTTGTGTGGGTGTCAAACGAATTTTCTATCATTCCGTTTGTTGTGAGTCGGTGACATTGCAATCCTTTGAGTAGAATATGTTTGAGTAGAATTTGATAAAAATATGTCTTGAAAATTGACTGTGTGATGACTCATCATCATCATCAGCCCATAATGTTCCCACTGCAGGGACTCAGGGCTCTTTTCCAGGAGTGAAGATGGGCTATAATCCACCACGCGGGCCTACTGCGGTTTGGAAGATGTCACATGTCTTCGATTTTTTTCGTTTCCTCACGATGTTTTCCGTTACCGTTTTGAGAGCAGCGGTGTTGAAATAAATTACACAAAGTAACGCGCCTGCTTGGATTCGAACCCACGATCTACTGCTCGTAAGTCAGAGTCGATACCACTGGGTCACCGCTGCTTAAAATGACTATTTAAATAATGTGTAATTTATCTATAATATGTATGTATTAGAAATATATAAGTATGTTTACCAGTTGTCTAGTACCCATAACACAAGCTCTGCTTAGCTTGGGACTTTTTTTTTTTTTTTTTTTTTTTTTATATGGGACAAGCCCGCCGCACTATTCCCAAACCACTGTAACTCCTGTAAGCCAGAATCAACAGTGGCGACCACAAGAAAAGCGCCGAGACAATGAAGCCCGACGAAGTCCCAGAGAAATGATTTAACTGTCTTGGATCCCGCAACGAAATTAATCAGAAAAGAATAGCGGAGGAGTAGGAAAAACATAATTTTTACTTCCCTCCATATCAGCAGGAGACAGAACTGAACAAGGCCAATAGGCACACAGGGACGTATACAACTGGGATAAGCCCAGTTGCCTACCACCACGGATATTATTGTCATTAATATTACTGGGTCCTAAGTTGTGAGCTGTTATATTTGATTCCAATAATAGGTATGACAAAAATGCTTGAACGCACGGAAATTTGTTCTAGTTTCTACAAGGTCCGTGTAATAAATAACTCCGGAAGTAACCTGTACACTATTTAACATAATATTACGTTCATTCTCCCAAAGACTACACTCCCATAAGATGTGATGTGCAGATTGTTCATATTCGCAGTCAGATGTAGAACATTGACAGAAAGGCGAGGCAACAAGCTTGAAGGAAAATAATTTACTCTTAAAGTTACCATGACCTGTGAGAAATTGGGCAACACAGTGATCCACCTCCAGCCATGTCCTGGCCAGCCGCTCACGAACGGATGGAAAGAACTGGTGGAGGTGTCGGCCTTTGATGGAATTATCCCACCTACATTGCCATTCAGACAAAAGTTCCTCCCAGACGTCAGTCTGTGGTTTAAGTAATCTAGCTACTTTAGCACGGTCACGATGCAATAAAAAGTCTGCGTCCGCGGTCTCTCGTGCGCAGTAGTACATTGAAGCACGGCGCTGCACTTCAAGATCGACTGGAAGTACCCCTGCCAGTACCGGTAAGGCTTCAGTACTAACCGTCCTATACGCTTTACACAAGAAAATCAAAGCCAACCGCTGGCTTTGAAGTAATTTACGTCGTGCCGCTCCTATGGTGGCCCTATCGGCCCAAACTGGTGCCCCATAGCACATACACCCCAAGTAAGTAGCCCCATAGATCGTCTTTAGAGTTAAAAATGATAAACCCCACGTAGATTTAGATATTCTCGTTAAGGCATAAAAGTTCTTTTTAGCTTTTTCACCGACGGTTTTTATGTGTTCAATGAATGAAAAATTCCTCTCTAAGACAAACCCAAGGTAACACACGGACTGCTTCCTTTTCACGGGAACGTTATTAAATTTAATACTAGGACATGATTTAAGATTACCTTTTAAAAGAAGTTGAAACGTTTTGTGTGGTGCAAAGGTCAAACGGTTACGAGCGCCCCACTGGGATATTAATTTTAGGCAAGTGTCAGCCAAATTTTCGAGTCCAGCCCGAGTACTTGACTGAACGAGCAGCAGGCCGTCATCCGCGTAACCGGTTAATGAACAGCCACATGGAAGCGGAATCGCGAGGAAGTCATCGAAGCCTACGTTCCATACATACGGACCCATAACCGAACCCTGAGGGCATCCCATGGTGAGGGACTTTGACATAGAATGATGTCCGAGCTTGAGTTTCGCGGAACCATTCAAGAAGTACGAATAAACAAGATTGTATATGTTTTTAGGGCAACCACGAGTTTTCAGCTTTAGGAGTAGCATCGGCCACCATGCGTTATCAAAAGCCCCAGAAATATCAAGAAAGATCCCAACTACGTACTTGTGTTGAGATGTATTGACAATTTTCCTGACAGACAGCTTGGGACTAGATGGCGTTGTGTGATAGTTGTGGAATATTATTATTATTATTATTTACTATTTATATCACTTATAGCTGTTGCCAGCGGCTTCACCCGCTACAACTCCAAAATTAAACCACGGCAAGATAAAATCGAGATAAAAACTATGTTATGTGTTAATCCAGGTTATAAACTATCTAGGTACCAAGTTTTATCTAAATCCGTTCAGTAGTTTTTGAGTGAAGAAGTAACAAACATACACACAAACTTTCTCCTTTATAATATTAGTGTTATTACAAATCCTTCACGCTCTTCTGTATATCATCATTGGTGCGCTTTGATGAGTACCCCAAAATACAGCTTCGTTATGAAAAATTTTTTAACGTAATATTTTTACCGCGCAGAGATCTACTATACTGAATTTTCAACACCTCGGCTCAACTTTGACAGCAGCTAATGCGCGTAAAAACGTCGTTTTAAAATAGAAAAACCACATGTCACTGAAATACGAAAGAAATCCACACGACTGCTTGATTATTCACAATGACATTGCTATAATCTAATTCTTATTGATGTGTATGTCCAAAGTCCCCCTGACTCTTTCTATAATCACATTACACCCCCTAATCTTGAGTGGCAGGTTTGCACACGAAAATGCGTAGTGAATTTATTTCCACATCTCATTTACTACTCGCTAATCATATGGATTTCTTTTTTCTTCGAATATCATGCCGCTCAGGGTAGGCTGGCTGTTAGCTCTTATCATCGGTATACTGATACTGATGTGCCATTTGCAAAATAGTTTAACATACATTTTTTTTAGAAATTAATAATCGTGACATGAATATAATCATCTGCGTAGCCTTTCCCCAACCATGCTCGGGATCGGCTTCCATGTGCGTGTGGATTAATTGACACTTTGATAAAAAAAAAATAAAACTTTGTTGTTAATGAGTGTGTTTGTTGATTTAGTGAAAATTTCCAAAGAATTGTGGAAGTTGGAACCAGATTTTGTGAAAGTCAAATAAGCGAGTTATGGACTTTAAAGATAGACCTCCAGCATAGCTATTCACAATCAATCGAATCGAAATCGAATCAAAATTAACACTTTTTCAAGTCTCAGATTTTTGAATCGAACGATTGGCAAATACTTTTCACGGATTCAATCGGCATGGTAGTACATAAACTCTAGTGTTGAAAAATTTTATGGAGCCAATAAATTATCTTTGTACTGAATATCCGTCGAGTAACTAAACATGTAAATAAAACCAATTTTAAAATGATTTTAATTTAAATGGATACGCAACGACTCTTGTTCATAGAACAGTACAAAAATATAAATACCAATAGAATTGGGAACCTCCTCCTTTTGGGATGTCGGTTAAAAATGGCGTCGTTATTCTGATTCGATTGCACTTCCGATAGAAAATAGCTGTCGGCAGGATTGATAATCTTCTTCGGGTTTGTGAATAGCGATTATCTATAGTACGATCGATCGATTGGATATGACGGACAATCAAGTGGTTGTGAATAGCTATGCAGTTCTTACATTGACGATTCCCACCTGTACCTGATAAACTATGGACACCAAAGAAACATAGGTATTTATTCCAAAATATAAGGGAATGCCAAACAAAATCTTAACGCAAAACACTGCCCTGCTCTGTATATCTTCCTTCAAACATCTCCTTCCTCAATTCTCATGCACGTTTAATACGCAAGTAAAAACTATTGCCAAAAAATAAAATGGTTTGAAAGTCATAACTTTGATAAAACTCTCACTTTATTTTCGTGTAGCTAAGCTTAACGTGCATATTATACGACATAATTTTTTTTTGTGTATGTTGTTATTTGCGTGTGGAGTGTCAACGGAGGCTTCGACGAGGAGGACACCTTCACCATCAACGTGACCAGCTCGCTCATGACCAACACCAGTCACTCCACCAAGCGACCGGGGATGTTAACACACACACACATCTCTTTGTGAATTTTAACCTTTTTGTGAATGTTTATGATTTTAATAATGTGAAATTGTAGATTATAATGTGTTTAATTGTATTATTTTAATTCTTATTTTGATTTCGCGTGTATGCATATGGACTTTGTTTCTGAAATAAATGGATTTATAATTATTATTATAAAACAAAGTCCTCCGCCGCGTCTGTCTGTCTGTTCGCGATAAACTCTAAAACCACTACTCTGATTTTAATTTTGTTTTCACCAATAGATAGAGTGGTTCTTGAGGAAGGTTTTAGTATCTAATCTGATGCGTACAAAGCCGCAGGCATCAGCTAGTTAAAGATAAGACAAATACAAAATAATAGGGATGTTTACTGACTAAAAAAATGTGATTCTAATTAGTCCGTCTGTTAGATTGTCGAAAAATATTGTATACGTATTATTTGCTTTATCTAATCAATAAAAATTGACGATGATAAAACGCGTCAAAGATTTGAGCTCGGGTCACTGACCGGTAGAAAATGCCGTACTAACAATTGTCTTAGAATATGACGTCACGCGAGTTTTCAAAGTACTGTATCGTCTTTATTGTTTGTTTACGTGAAAAAAGAAAAAATACATGTCCAATATTTTTTGGAAATCTATCTGACGGATTAATTAGTTTTTTTTTTGTTAACTACCCTATTGTGTCTTTTTGTGAAAAAAAATGTTTACCTGGAAAAAGTGTCTTAATTTTTCCAGGTAAACATTTAAAAAAAAAATGAGTTTAATTTTTATTCTCTGAATTAAGAAGTAGGGCCACAATTTCCTTTAGAATGCAGATTGATAGCATAGAGAAAAACAATAATATGGTTCTTATACCTAATAAGATGGCACCACTCGTGTCCAAATAACAACTTGAAACTTAGAATTTTCATAATAATTTCTGGCAGAAGCAGGTGGCAGAGCTGAACTGGTCGTCTACTATCCCAAGTGAACGTTAAAGTTAAAGTAAAAGTTACATTTTTAAATAACGTGCGATCGTGTATTCCTGTATAAAAAAAATTGTCAGTTAGTTGCATCGTATACATTACGTATGTAGCTAACGGCTACCAACCAAGCCAATACTTCGAAGTGCTGCTTAAATAAATCTGATGTAAAAACCCAATATGTTCATCTTGAAAAATAAAAGTATTTTTATTAAAATTATGTCAATAAATAATATTGAAAGTAATATTGATTTTGAATGGCACACTTTGGCTCGGCAATATCACAATATCCCACCAAAAACAAAACTTGTAAATAAGCCAAGCTGCGCAACTCAGTTCTTTTACCGTAAAAAGTAGTGAGATCCATGTAGTATATGTATATATATATATATATGATGCCGACCGATTTCGGCCACAGCGACTTGGATTTGCCTATTAAGAGCATCGCTGGTGTGCCCTCAGGTGACTGACATAGCCAATTTTTGCCGTGAAAGTGCGTCCACATTCACTGCAAGTCAGCACCCCTCCGACGTAATTGTATTGGATGGCCGCGGATGGTCGGGCCTTAAGCTCGTCTCGTTTAGCATCGAGCTCTTCTTTACGCCGCCTTTCAAACTCAAACACCTTAGTGCTCACGGTATGCCTCCACAGTGACCGGTCCGCTGCCATTGCCTCCCATTGTGACGTGTCTAGGTCACATCGTTTCATGTGGTGCTTAAGCACATCTTTGTACCGAAGGAGTTGGCCGCCTTGTTTCCGCTTGCCATCCTGCAGTTCTGAGTAGAAGATGCGCTTCGCCACTTTGTCGCCAGTCATTCGGGAGACATGGCCAGCCCATCGCAACTGGCGCTGCATTATATAGGCTTCTATACCGCCGACATTAGCTCGCCGTAGTACTTCCGTGTTACGAACACGATCCGACCAGTGGATGTTCATAATGTCCCGTAGGCATTTCAGATGGAATCTATCCAAGGTGCGAATGTGCTTGCGGTATAGACACCACGTTTCGGAGGCATACAGGAGATTTGGCAGAACTATTGCCATGTACACAGCAATTTTTGTAGAGAGCTTTATGTCATGCGAGCGGAACACCTTGGCACGAAGTCTGCCAAAAGCCGCAGCAGCTGCTCCAGTTCTGCTGTTGATTTCGATATCAAGGAGGCACCTGGATGTTATAAAGCTGCCCAGATATTTGAATTTATCTACTTGCTTAAGCGAGACGTCACCGAGTTTAATGTCGACTGGGCTACTGTTCAGTGTATCAAGAGCCATTACTTCGGTCTTCTTCACACTGATCTTAAGGCCAAATCTGCGACATGACTCATCAAAACTCGACATAAGCCTCTGTAGACCTTCTGGGGATTCCGCCGCAAAGCATAAGTCGTCTGCATACATCATCTCAGTTATAGTCACGTGGGACACTTTGGTATGAGCTTTGAGTCTAGCTAAGTTGAAGACACCACCGCCATTGATACGAAAACGGATACGAATACCCTCGGATAAAGTCTGCAAGGCATCCCTAACTACAACCGCAAAGTACAGAGCGAATAAATCCATGTAGTACCAAATCAGTTAATATATTTAATCCCTACTTATAAACCTTTGATGTTTTAAATAAAAGATTGACTTGGCCATCGCATCGCATTAGCCAATATTAATCAGGCCATTGTAATAGCTAATCGCCATCGCATTGGCCAATGTGATGCAGTGGCCAAGTCAATCTTTTAATTGGCTTCTAGTTTTATCCACAACGAAGTTATAGGAGGTCGAAAATGGCCTGAACTGGTTCGAGAAAAGGATGGTACGGCCGTGCCGCTTTATTGCTCCACTTGGCGGGGGCACTGCCGTGCCCCCAGATGAAATGTAGAGACGAGAACACAGGGTACATAAACCACAACACATGCTAATAACGTTTTTAATCTCGATCTTAATGTTACTATTTTAAGGACCAATTTCAATGTAGTCTGATCGTAATTAATGTCTTATCGGAACGTTTATTAGCAAGCAAGCGCTTTCCTCGCCTAAGGTATTACTTCAATGCTCTTAAAGGTAGTTATTGCCTTAGATCTTTATGTTTGCCTGTGTCTGTCAAATCTGTCTGGAAACATTATCTCAATTAGATAGCATTAAAGGCCCAAGGCCCAGGAAAATTTAGCCCAGTTTAACTAATTTGGTATATCTCAGTGCCTGAAAATACTACCGAACGGTACAGTAACTTACAAAGCAGTTATATTAAATAGAAAGAAAGAAAAACATTGTCGTGGTAAGTGATAGGTACGGAGGAATGAGTAAAATATTGTGGCTAAAGTTTTGAGTATGAATGTAGATGGGTATAGGAACCAAAAAAGTAGTTAAATAACAAAAAAACCCGACTGAAAACTGAATAGCAAAAAACAATTATATTTCGAATTAAACAAAACTTAGAAGCTGGGTCCATTTGAATATCTATAAAATTTAAAAAATATAGAATAGACCCCGCCTGCTTCCGTTTATTTTAAAGTTTATTTAATTCAAATCCGTTCATGCGTTTAGGAGTTATGTACGAGGGAACAAAAAAACGGACATACATACATACATTACAAACACATTAACCTCCTCAGGTAAAAAACGATGGATGAACTATGTGATGGATGATATGGCAAGAAAGGAGGTATCTGATGAGACTCCGAGTAATAGAGAAGTATGGATGAAAAAAATTAAGTGGGATGTGGGTAAGACAATAGGGCTGTTATTGTCTTGAAAAAATATGATTCTAATTAGTCCGTCTGTTGGATTACCAAAAATATTGGATACGTATTTTTTGTTTTATCAAATCAATAAAAATTGACGAAGACAAAACGCGTCAAAGATTTAATTGGGGGTTTGTGACGTCACTAACCTCTAAAAACGTCATACTAATGTCTTGGAATATGACGTCACACGAGTTTTCAATGCACTGTATCGTCTTCATTGTTTGCTTACGTGAAAAAAGAAATAATACGTGTCCACTATTTTTTGGAAATCGATCTGATGTACTAATTAGAGTTTTGTAGTTAGCTCCTATTATGAGACTTCATTATTCTACCCTAATGTTTAGGGTCTCACCATGTCATTTCTGTATATCCTATCTAAAACATTCACTCCGTATACCACAACTGCGTAAAACATTGCCAGCAGCATTATCAAAGATTATTTTTGAAGAACTTCATTCTTCATGTATGTTATTTCACTTGCATTAAGAATGCAAGTGTATCATTATCACCATTAATCATAGCTTACAAAAAAAAATGGCAATAACTCCTTGGAAACAAAACACAGATTTTCGTTCAGATATCTACCAACACTGTGTGTAGGTGAATTTGAATGAATAATGAAAATTTGCCTGGGAATCAACAAGTGTCGCAATAAGAAATGAAAGAATATTTTCTCTACCTCCGCTTTTATGTTCGCTTTGTGCGGATTTATTTCAGGTTGAGTAGTTTTTAATTTACTGGAATACTCTACTTATTTTTCAAAAAACATCTTCTATTCAGACCCTTGTCAGAAGTCATTCCACATGTCCATAAAAAAATAATCTAAGATCATATTGTGTTTTTCGTGGTTAAGAAATAACAGCTGCACAGGTCGATTAGATCTGAACTCGGTCCGTAGATAAATAAAACCTTATGTATGTCACATATCAATAACCTTCCTTGCGTCGAAAATAGTTTGACAGTTGTTACTGCGAGTAAGAAAACTCGGACAAGCAGTCTTGTCAAGAAGAATCTTGTCAAACTCAGCGTTTATATCAAACCAGCTTTTGTAATCGGCCTGGATGCGTGGATGTCGGAAATATAAAAATTACGATTTTCCACGCAAACTTTCATCCCCTGTTCACCTCCTTGGGTATCGAATTTTGAAAAATCCTGCCTTAGTGGATGCCTACGTCATCCGGTAAATGCTAACATAGTCACTGTTAGCATTTATCGGACAGCATATTTCCCGTTTACAACTGATAAAATAGTGACACAAATATCCAATACTCATATAGTATCGAAAAAACAATGACCGAAACTCGTACCAAGAATCTCTCGAGTTTCAAGAACAAAATTTTTTACATTATGCGGCTGGGATTTGTTTTTATTTTTTTCTTTGTTGTTTTACTCCCTATACATGGCGTTCACACAACCAGTTCAAAAGTATTTCTGTTAGATCTGTCAGTTGATTTTGATAGTTCGATTGACTTCGCATCGTAGAGGTTTCCCTACAATACCTTTGCCTTTGCCTGGTTTTGAGGTTATTTTCGATTTTATAAAATGACTCCGAAACTCGCATTTAGTTTACAAAAATAACTTTTGTAAGAGTTAATATATTATGATAAATGTAGACAATAAAAAACAAAGTTTGATGTTGACTCAGTTTAAGTTGTGGACGTTTAAAAGTGACGCCTGTCACAGAAAAATATATAGGAACTCACCTATTCTGGAATGGGCAAGTAATGAGAAGGGATGAAAAGCATGTGACTAAAATAAGTGATGAATTAATGTTGATAGATGGAGAGGGACATGGCAAGGTCAAAGAAGTGTGGGTTGAGTGGCGATATGAAAGAGAAACGATTAAATGATGCCGTGACATCTGACAGAGAGGAATTACAGAAGACAATGCTGTCTTCTGTAATTCGTTAGGCCAACCACACATAGACTGCGAGAACGCCAGGAACATGATGATTACACAAAGATTTACTATAATATTTTTTGTTAAAAAGGGGTGAAGACAGTGGGGGAAAAGTCACTGGGGGTGAAGACAGTAGGGGTGATGTTTGGGCGTGTCATGGTGACGTTTAGTGATTTGGAATACTATAATTATTTAAATTATGGTATGGAGTGCGGTGTTGTGTTGTTAACTATCATCATTAGATGATAATTAAGATTAACTAGTACGTATTTAACTTTGCATTTCACATTCACGTATAGAAAGAAGAAAGAAATAAAGAAAAGAAAAAGTATTAATTGGTTTCACACGGGACAAAACAATTTGACCAAAAATTAAAAAAAGTTAACATAAGGAAAACACTTAAAATTAGGACATACTTAAATTAAATTAAAATTAGTCCCGTACGAAGCCAAAAGGCCACTATCTTAGCATGGTGCATATAGTCTTAAAGGTCATATATAATATTTGCTAGGTCACCGTCGCGTCTCGACACACCGTGGGAACGGTCTCGTCCGTGGTAGCACAGGACGTCTGTGGCGGTAACTTCAAAGGTGCGCTGCAAAGTGAAAGAGAGCGACGATACGTTCTCTTTCACTTTGCATTTGGAAATAAAGCTATCAAAAGATCTACACAGACCGACTCGCACCGTTGAAAGAGCCCTGTCTGACGACGACAGGCCATGTCGACGGCGCGTTCATTTGTGAATATTTTTCAACAAACAATTTTAATTTCAATCACCTTGCTCTCGTTGTATCATGGTACCTAGGTATTTGTTATCGGCGCAACACGTTTCATTCTTCCCGAGCCCCTATCAACCATCACTCTTATATTGATTACGTTTCTTTACATTGAAAACACATCTTTATACGACGAAAAACAAAAGCTCCAATTAATATTTCTGTTTCGTCAAAAATAATTTTACTACTTCAAACATTTATATTGGAAACGAACATTAACGGTGTCAATATTTGCATCGGTCTTCTTTATTACTAAACGAACGTTTTGGAGTGAAAACATTAGGTTAGGGAACAAATTAAGGGGCTGATTGATGGAGATTGGATACAAATTGAACGGTTTGGACTGAAGCGTTTTCTTTTTTAATTGGTTCCTAATTTGCGTTACCATTTACTACCTTTGCTCATTCATCATAACAAACAAGTTAAGATTACCTTTTATTATTCTAGGCAACCTAAACACATCTAGTTCGACAAGTGTTTTAATACTATGAATGGGATAAATCGAATTTCTTTCAACAATAAATTCGCAAAGCAAGCAATCTGCAAAAAAAAAATTAGAGCAGAGAGCAGTTACCAAAATACTTTAATGGACCGTTTTGTATTCAGCCTTACTGTCCTGAATAGTTTTGAACAGAAAGTGGACACATGCAGCGAAATAAAATTGAAGACGTTTACTAAACTCTTGTCCATTTATCTCAACAGAAAATTACTTATCAGTTTCAGGTACTAGAATATTAATATTTGAAACAATATTATTACCTCGAGAAATATCTATCTTCATTACTTAGATTTTAATCTCAGTTCTTAGAACCTAATCATTATTTCAAGATCTATTAACCCTTGTCCAAAGTTCATCTGTTTGTAGAAGTAATAAAGTACACTAAATTAAATATCTATTAATTTAGCGAATTTCGTCTTTATTTAACCAGCCTTCCAATTAAATTAAAGGTTGATCTCTTACTCCACCACTAAATTGATACAACCTAACAGTGCGTAATGTCAAGCATTTATTAGAAGTAAATATATTTTAAACTTCGTTTGTAGGGCATAAGGTTAATTAGGTTTGTCTGAATAACAATCTAAATCTAAGTAACTTACTTGATTATGGTTCTCTAATAGACATCAATACGACCTCGCAAAGTTTTGTATTTATTTGTAGAAAACCAAAACGTCACACCTGTAATCCACGAAGTTTGCGAGGTCGTATTGCTGTCGGTTACATAAGTATACTTATGTAACCGACATCAATACGACCTCGCAAACTTCGGGACATCAATACGACCAATGAAGACCGACCAAGAATGGTATACCATTCTACAATCAGATCAGCTTGTTAGAGAGAAAATACCAAAATCGCTGTACATTTTTCTGAGTTCTTCCGATTTTGCCAAAAATCCATCATCTGATTCCGACCTGGTGACTATGCGACCAATAGGCGTGACGACATAGTCAAAGAATCAATGATTTAATGATATTAGGGAAAATTACATACGAGAAGTATTTAAAACACTGATTTAGTTTTATTTAAAAAATTAAGATTAGTAAGATTTTTAATAAAATAAAAGATTAAAATACTGATATCGGCCATTTTGATTGAAACACCAATCATAGCGCACTACGTCACGCCAATGTAAACATCACTAGCTGTCACTAGCTCACTGTGTTATTTTGTTGCCGATTACGCATTTGGATATTTTTTTTGTTACTACAATACTTTGTGAACATCTTTAGCAATGGAATCAGGCTTTGTAAAAGCAAACAGTTCAAATTTGCCCTTGATAGATTTACTGATGTTGGGCGATTTCCTTGGGTCAAATAAAGAATTTTGCTCGTCCGAGTTCCGAAATGTGAAAACCTCCCTGTAAGTAAATTTTGTAAGCATCTAACACTATAAAAATACAACAAACTCGTTTTGAGCTTGTAGGAGTTTAGTTTATTTTCACTTTCATATGTTATTTTTACAATAAACTTGTCAGTATATTTTTGAGGTTAGCTCCTTCGCAACTTGTAATAAAAGTTTGCTACTGAGTTAATAACCAACAAAAGGAGTAAATTTCTGTAACACCACTTATAAACTTTGTTATTCATTTTTAACACACGAATTATGGTAATGTTTGTTTTAGTTTCCTCTAGCTGCGCTTTGACATTTCCATGTTTACTTATGCGTGACGTCAGACCCGACGCCATGACACTGCGAGCTGTTTTCGCGCTCTATTTAATTTTTTTTTCAAAAATGGCTTATATCTTTGTTAAACTTTACTTTATTACTGAAATAAAGGTTTTTTCGTAAATAAAAAAGATGTACCCACATTACGGAAGGGGATTTCAAAATCTTTCGTCATGCCTATTGGAAAGCATAGGCTTTCGAATAAAAGAAGAATTTTCCAAATTGGTTCGTAAACGACGGACACGAAAAGATCATTAATGTAGACCACATCGTTTTATTTTAGTTTTGTTGATTTTTCAAAAACAGTTTTTCCGATTTCCAAAAAAAATATGGGACCATTTGGGACAACAACCCTTTCCAACAAAAAAAAATTTCAAATCGGTTTGCAAGCGACGGAGTTATGCCTGAACAAACATAAAAAAATATTAGTAAATAGTTTGTCCGTCCAGCAGGGCTATTGCGTATCTTTTTAAATGTCAGCAACTATCATAGTGTCCATCGATTAACTGTCTAATTGGTTATGGTTTAGAACAAAATGGAACCATTTGACAGTTAATCAAAGCACACAGAGCTAAAGTGATAATCAATAAATCCAACAGAGATACGACAGCCCTGCTGCTCGCACGATACACCGTGGGAATTGATGGACACTATAATGATAGCCACGGACATTTAAAAAGATACGCAATAGCCCTGTTTACTGATGATTTATTATATATATATATTTTTAAGCAGAAGGGACGGTTACTATGGTACTAGCCACATCAGTATTTGCAGGTGTACTTCCAATCGATTCTGAAGTGTAGCGACGTGCTCACGTAGAGTGCGGACCCACTCTTTTTACTGTAACGTGACCGTGCTAAGTTCTCTAAATTATTTAAACCACAGACGGACGATGACGTGTGGTATATTTTTCCTAGTCCTCCGCTATTGATTTTTGATTGATTTCGTTATGCCATCCATGAAAGTTAAGCATCAACAAGTATAACGTATTTTTTATCAAGTTTTACAAATAAACTTCAATTAATAAAGATTTCATTTTAATGCTCCGACCCGCGAGCTATTTGATCTATAGATCTATGGGTAACGAAGCGTTCTATCAGAAAATTCAAAAGCAATCACTTGTCAAATTGAACTAATTACCGTGAGAACCGCTTGGCACGTTGCCAATGTACTGGTACTGAAGTTTATGAACGTTGTTTCGCTCATTTAAACTTACCTAACATAGCTCTCAAAATATCTTGTTACTCTAGGCTTGATTTTGTTGCCAAAATTTGTGTTGAGTTGAACCTGTCCATTGTGGGAAAATCTAAAACTTGCACCACTTTTACCAATAAAGGCTCGTTAATTCTTATTTTAATGGTTTTACGTAGTGAGGTCGTAGATTGTTAAGGATGTCAACCATACAGTTGTTTAAAGCTTTGAATGAGGCAGCAGCATTGCCGGATGCTGAACATTCAGCCATTAAAAAATATTTAGACCATTCCGAAAGTTTATTTACGAATATGTTGTGCTATGTGAAATTATGAGTGAACTATTAAAATTTAAAAGTAACGCAAATTAGCTAGTTACTCCAAAGTAATATTTCCCTTATGGATGCGAATATAATCTGTATTTAATATTCATGAATTCTAACATTTTATTAATTATTTCATCATCAGCAGAAAAAGCGTCCACTGCTGGACATAGGCCTCCCTCAAGTGTCGTCACATCAACCAGTCCCGTGCGTCTCATACGGGCAGTCCCTCGTAGTCTTCACCAGATCATCGGTCCACCTAGTGGGATGCATTCGAACACAACGTCTTCCGGTTCGCGATGGCCACTCCACAACTTTTTAATTTATATGTTCACAACTTAGTATTTAAGTAAGTTCGTTGAAAACTACAAACAACCTTAATTAAGATTACCAACTGCTTAAAAAAATACTACATTAACTGCCGCATTCAGAGACGTTTAATGATTACTTAATCCGTCACTTAGTAAAGATTTGACATACAAAACCTTTCCTAAGTGGCGGGTAAGACTACGTGGAAAACGACGACTAAGTAAATACGTAACACACCAATATTATAAAGGCGAAAGTTTGTGAGCGTGTGAGTGTGTATGTTTGTTACTTATTCACGTAAAAACTACTGAACGGATTTGGATACAATTTGGTACACAGATAGTTTATAACCTGGATTAACACATAGAATAGTTTTTATCCCGATTTTATCTTCCCGTGGGATAATTTTCGAGTTGTAGCGGGTGAAGCCGCTGGCAACAGCTAGTAGGTACTTACAATAAAATCGTTTATAAAATCTGCCGTACTTATAATACGAGAAAATAATGTTTTCATCTAAATTAGCAATTTTCTTCCTTGTCATGAAAGAGAGCAACGCTGTATGCACGCATATTCTGGATGGATGCTCGAATTTCATACAACAATAGGACGTTGATGATTATCATAAACAATAGAACCATGTCAATAATACCAAACAAAATAAGAAGGGTGTTCCGGAGGCGTGCTTTCCTGCCATTATTAATTTTAATTAGCAGGGTGCGTATTATTTACCAGTTTTGTCGCTATTAAAACAGACATGCTTCATGAACAAACATGAAGTAGAGAATAGGCGTATTATCAAAATTCTCATTTTATAACTAAGCAGCGGAAAAATGAGATAGCCTCTAATAAACCAAATCTTCTATTTTAAAATGCCAACTGAATGTTATAGAAAGCGTCACGTCAAGTGAAATACATAGCCACCTAATCTACTAACTCAGAATTTATATATCTCATCACCATTTTACGTTTAACAGCTTCAACAAGCGACCATAGACAACATTATTTATTTTATCTAATCATGTAAAATAATACATCTTCTTTTACCGTGCTAATAGAAACGGCAAGATTTGGCGCGAATGCGCGAGACGATAACGACCAGGCGTTATCAGAGAGCGCCGTTCGATTCATGTGCCGACGAGCTAGCCACGTGTATTAAAATTTCAAACATTAAAATTGCGAAATTATGAATTACGGTTAACATTGAATATATTGTTATAACTAAATTCAAAATGTCAACTTTAAACACGCTTTAGTTAATAATATTAACGTTAAAAATACCTACTAGTTACAGAAATGTTTATACCATTTTCTAATTAACTCGTCACAGGCAGATTGTATGATTCGTTATTACGAACCGAGTTTGATATAATAATTTATGTTTATGTTCTGTCAGCTGTGAAGCTACCAGTCATAAATATATCAATTATAAGACCTGGTTGCCAACACGTGTCATATTAAAATAATATGATTCCATTGCTGAGGGAAAATAATGTTTGAGCTGTTGGATAACCTAATTATGTATTAAAATTTACCTCACTGCGGGTATAGTACACGTACAGTGGTACGAGTAATTAAAGAACTAAATACGTAATCATATTACTGAACGAAAAATAATGTTAGGGCAGTTGCTATGTTTTAACAGGATTTTACGAAGTAATTATACTCGTACTCGTTTCGAAGCGTAAAAATATATGTTTCAATAACTTCTTCTACTAATCATTCTAATAACACTGCTATAAACACTTCCCTTACTTATAGATAGCGTTCCGTTTCTCCATTGATTTATTAATTATCCAATTTCTTTGTTATTAATAATACCGGCTTGGCCAAGGCTTATCGATTCATGGTTGGTGCTGCGTAGTTATTTATTTTATAGGGGTACATTTCTCCAAACTATTCAATTGGAACTTGGACTGGAACAAACGTATTGATTACTTCTTGTCCTCAGTTAGTTTATGTTGTACGTGTGTGCGTGTATTGTGTATGTACACTGCGAGGCGTAATTTGACCGGCCTCACTTTGCTGTTCGCAGAGTTCCGTCTTTACTTTTTATTTGGTCTGAGTTCTTGTCTTACACGGTTACAAAGGAGCTTTGAAAGTATGTGCAATATTTTTGAAAATAAGTAGCGTTTTCGGCAAAAATGTGACAAATTATTGTCCCACGTTGGGCGCCAATTACCTACCCACATTTTAAGTTTTCTTATCATGTGGGCAGTGAAGACCACCGGCTTATAAATGCCAACCGAAGCACGAAATCATTGTTTTATCAGACAATTAGATGGTTCAAGTCTTCAATGGGTTAGCCAAACTGGAAACAACTTTACAAAGTATGCTGCCTGTAGGAATCGAACCCACGTCAACCGGGTCATAAGGCAAATGCCTAAACCACTCGACCACGGAGGCAATAAAAAAAAGCTTATTTAGGTACGCAAGCGCAGTTAAATACAAACAGTTACATTACAAGTAAAATACCTTTTCAATAAAGTAAGGTGAATGAAGTATCGAAAGCATTGATTTTATAATTATTATTGACATCACTAATAATAGACTTAGCCTATCAATTTACCATACAACCGAAAATTTTGTGCAAGTTTGAAGAGCCGAATTTCTAAGAATCGCTGAATACTTAATTGGCGTTAATCTGTTAAGTTCAGAATGTTTGACAGTCCGTTCAGAAATGTTCTGCAAGATCGGCTGCAATGCGGGTAGGAGTAGGTAAATAGTTCCAGTTCCAAACTGTGCGATGAAAACTAATTCCAAAACTAACTTGTAGTTTAGTTCTTCTATAACTGAAGGTTTTTTTTTGTATTAACTAATATAGATGACAAAAATTGTTACTTGTAATCTTTGGAAGCACTGATTCGATTGTCACAGTTCTTTCACTGATATATTTAATCCGTGCCGGGATCGAACCCGCGACATGCAGCGCAGCAGTCAATCGCTCAGCCACTGCGCCAAGTTAAAATAATAAGTTCGATGACATGGTTGTCATCGAACTTATTATTTTAACTTGATACGTACTCAAGAAGGCTTCTCTATAACTTGTCAAATATTTATTGAGATATAAGTAAGACTATACTAAATATATAAACTTAACTAACCTAAAAACAAACTAACTATAAAAGGGCATCGAAAAACTCCTCCTCAACGCTCTTCAAGACTGGCAGCGTTGCCGCGTTGTATGGCAACACTTAGCCTCTAGCCAAAGAAAAAGCCAGACCTTGGGTCAGAGGAAGCGTCAAATCGACTTTAAATCTAAGAATTTGAAGTGCTTGTTAAAGGAAAAAAAATCAGATTCTTGTTTTAAGACATTAAAATGTCGAGGTTCTTTGATCCGCCTAAACTAAATAAAGAACTACAGATCAGTCTTCAGTTCTTTATTTAGTTTATTTATTTTATAGAGCTTACGCTATCAAAAGAAATCTGCTGCCCAAAAGAATGAACGAAGTGTGCTTGAAAAACATTTTGTTTTGTTCGGAGAATAGTCCCGCCACATAATTTTAGCGTCGAGTAACGAAACATAATTATATTGGTTTATAGCCAAGCGTTGTTTAAGCGATACGAAAGACTGTCCAATGATGGGTGGCTGGGTGCCGTTTTCTTTTTGTATCAAAATATGTATTAAGATTTCAAGATTCTAACTACATTTAAGTGTAATATTACATTTATTTACTGTTATAATTTAGTCACTTTTTAGGGTTCCGTAGCCAAATGGCAAAAGACGGAACCCTTATAGATTCGTCATGTCTATGTGTCCGTCTGCCTGTCTGTCTGTCCGTCCGTATGTCACAGCCACTTTATTCGGAAACTATTAAGACTGAACAGTTGAAATTTGGTAGGTAGATAGTATTCTGGAATACATGGAACTGAAACAACAAAAACGGTTTTCATCAAACCTATACGTGTGGGGTGTTTATAGACATTTATTGGGGTCCTAAAATCATTTTTTCTCAATAGCAATCGTTTGGAAGACAGACCCTTCCAAAGTGGTAAAATGTGTGTGTGTGACATCCCGCAGTCCCAACGAGATGATGTGGAACCCTTCAAGTGCAAGTCCGACTTGCACTTGGCTAGTTTTTTCGGTATAATTATGAAAATCATACTCTCTAAATATAAAATGAAGTGATTAGCAGAAAATCCAGAGACTATGGCAAAGTTAAAAGAACTGCCAAGCCTAGTGGCAGTAGGCATTTGAGCAGAGCACATTATTCGCATAACTTATGGCCGGTGAAGTCGGAAGGTTCTAGACAGGCGTCTACAAAATACAAATTTCAAACTTACCTCCACGTCTTTAGATTCAGAGTTCTTATTGAAGTCGTGTGTCGCGTAAAACTTTTGTCTTTCCAAGCTTATGTTATACATAACGTCCATTCTGCATTGTTTTAAGACACTCCATTGTTAATTCATTTTTTAACCACAAAGTTATACATGGTTCATCAGTGTTGAAGTTTACGTTATTGAATCGTTCAAATACCACATTTCACTTAAACTTTGAAACTGTTGAAGATATATCTGGAACAATGGAAAATTCACTTAAGTTTTACAATAATAAAGAAACATGTTATAAAACAACAGCCATACGTGTTAGTCCGAGTATTAAGTGCTGTTCATGGAATATACTTAACTATGCAAAGGTTTGAATCAATATATCGATCACTGTCATGTTTAAAGTGGAACGTTTCATTAATAAATTATCAAACACGTGATGGTTCACTTAGCTTCAGGTCTGAAACCTAAAAATAAAACACCTATACGTACGAGTATATCGCTTTTTTTGGAAATCATTAAATAACTCCTCCTCTCGCACAGAAGCATCTTTTTGTCAGATAATCAGATTATTCAAGCCTTCAATATCCTAGCCAACCTGGAAACAACTTTTATAAAGTATCCTTCCCGTAGGAATCGAACACACGACCACCAGCTCACAAGGCAAACGCCTAACCATTCGACCACTGAGGCAATTTGTGTAAAAGCTTATACGTGTACGCCAGCGTGTGATAGGTCATTGCAAGCCCCGTTGCTGTGTTGTGGCATGTGTTGCGTTCATAATGGGTGCTCCGCTCCGGACGCCTGTAATTTGCGTTTTACATAACTATTCATGAGATGCATTCTTAGGCCAGAATATTAACTAACGATGTTTTTGTTTTGGAAATATGATATTAGAACTTAAACCAAAGTGGCGCAATCTGCGTTATTAGTACAGATCATCTCTGTCTCTTAAATAATTGTAAGTTAGTATTGACGTTTTTTAATTACTTTTAGACTGATTAAATTCATTTAAAATTCTACTTTATTTATTAAAATTAAAAATACAGCATATTTATCAGTAAATATTTACTAGTAGTTTTAAATAATAATTTCAACTAGAATTCCTCAAAGCTAATTTAAAAAATTAACTGACACAAAGAATCTAAGCCCAAAAGTAACATTCCCAGCATATTAACAGTGTCATTTTATAAACCACGCAAATTTACCTCGAGTACCTTAAACGTCGTCTGAAAAATCTAAGCCTAAAAAAGACATTCCCAGCATATTTTCAATGTATTTTTACCAACCTCGAAAGTTAGATAATAATATTACCTAAAATAACCTCGACCACCTTAAAATACACACTTCTGTCGTAACTTGATAACAGGTGTGGCCAAAAATAATGTTGCCCTGGTGAGCCAATCCCAAATGTAAAAAAATGGACTTGACCACAACAAAGGCCAGTTCCTTTAGCGATATACAGGACTACTAGGAATACGGTAAAATGGAGCACGGTTGACACGGGAAAATGGAAATTGAACCCTCCACACACTTATTTTATTCTGGATCATATTGCACCGGAATTATTCGCATGTTCTTTTTTCGATTTTTCAGTTAAGTAAATAATTTAATTAAATGTAAACTTACATAAATACTTGTACGTTGCACTCAATTTATGCAAACAATACCGATGAAATATTAAAACAAGTCTGACTCGCACGTGAAGGGTTCCGTACCATAGTAATAGATATTGAGAGATTTTTCATGTTATTTTGGCACCATAGACTTTTTATAGGTTTTCCTGTAATCTAAAAGGGTTGAACAAACTGTATTTTTTTCAAAATTTTAGTAGTTTCGAAGATAAGGGGCCCAATGGTCGGACAGTCAGACAGACAGAACAGACACACGAGTGATCCTATAAAGGTTCCGTTTTTCCTTTTGAGGTACGGAACCATAAAAACCAGCAATCGGTGTTGAAATACGAACGATCACGGGGTCGACAAGCTGTTCACTTCCTACCTAACTACAGAATTCATCGAACTCATCATCGTGCTTGCCGTTTGCTACGTGCGTTTGAAAAGGTTAGGCAGAGTTGCGCCTAAATAAGACACCCACATTTCACTAGTTAAATTTAAGACCCACTTAAGGAGTCGAGAAATAATCCTACTATCCTACTAATAATATATATTATGCGAAATTTTGTGAGCATGTTTGCTACTCTTTCACGCTAAAATTACTGAACGAATATGGATAAAACTTGGTACACAGATAGTTTATAACCTGGATTGACACATAAGACAGTTTTTATACCGATTTTATCTTCCTGTGAGATAATTGCGGCAAAGCCGCTGGCAACACCTAGTATGGCAATAATTGCTATCAGCCGGTTACAAATTCGAACTCAATGACTGACGCTAAGAACTCCTCCAGCTCTAGGCAGAGCGATATGGACTGTCAGACTTCTACTGATTAAAAACCACCCATGATCCTTCTTACCCCTTGTGCCGAGGCCGCGGTATCTCTTTCGAACAACCCGCAGCCCCAACGGGGCTTCTGTGCCACCTCAAACTTTCTTTGGACTTTCAACATTATCAAACAAAGTCAAAGTCTCTTTTGTGGAATATTTGTGCTCTCAAGAGAGTGCTCTTATTTTGTTTACTTTAGACGGCATACCTCGTTACAAAACCGCTGTGAAAGACGGCAGATATTTTTTTATTCTTTGATGTTCCTTTTTACTGTCTTTGACTCAGGGATGCTGACGATTTTATATGTTTTTAAACATTGAATTAAACCTAAGTTAAAAGATATTATTATTATTTTCTCTTAATCACACGTGTTCTTGCCCTCCTTTAGTCTTATATTCAGTATGCCAAATGAACGTTACTAACAAAATTTCGGTTACATTCATTGGTAGGCAACGTAACTATAATTGGTCTGGATAAACCAGGTCAAAACCTCTGCCGATAGTTCCAAAAAGTAACACATCTTAGAATTGAAACAATCATCTAGCTGACCTAAGTTTATCTGAGAAACCTAATGTAGTTAGGTACTATTTATTGTTATTTTAGTTCTTATACACACATCAAAAGTGTCTAGGGATCAAGCATTTTTATGCGGATTTCTTGAGATTGAGATGTGGCTTTGTAATAAATTTATGATTTTATAAATTTATATGGATCCTTTTTGGTGCATTTCATAATTTGAATCAGGAACTGTGAATCAAATTCGAGTAAAAGATGAAAATCAGCTGTCAATATTTTCCCTATAAAAACATACAACGCATTGAAGACATTATTAGTGCTACTGTTTCCCTACTACTGATTAAAACCAACGTTATTATGGAGCGGCGACGTCATTTAAGCAGGGAAGAAATGCTCAGAGCCGTGGGAATGATAGAAGCTGGTTCCCGGCAACGTACTGTGGCTTTAGCTCTGAATACAAGTCAGAGTGTTATCAGTCGACTTTGGACACGTTACCGAAGCACTGGTACCGTGGCTGAGCGCCATGGAGGACGGTATCGCTGCACCACACGGAGACAAGACCGATACATTCAAATCTTAACTAGAAGAGCTCCAACAATAACCGCCATGATGTTAGCCGTGAGGCTTCATCACTCTTCAGGGAACTTAATTAGCGACCAAACAGTCAGAAACCGCTTGCATGAAGTGAACCTTCATTCCCGAAGACCGCTACGGGTACCACCTATAGCAATGCACAATCGTAGGATTCGATATCAATGGGCTCTTGAACACAGAAATTGGGCAGAAGAACAATGGCGTTTCGTGTGCTTTTCTGATGAGTCTCGTTTTGGTATGAGACCGGATACAAGACGTATACGACACTGGAGAACCCCTGGACGCCAACAGCGATTAAAATCCTGCCAGGAAGTCCATCCTTATAGTGGTGGAACCATCATGGTATGGGCGGGTATTTGGATCGGCGGAAGAACTGAGTTGATTTGGATCAGAGGCAACCTCAACGCTCAAATTTATGCTGAGACGATTGTATCAGACGTCATCGTTCCTCTACAAGTGCAAATCGGTCCCTTATTTCAGTTAATGCATGATAATGCACGACCGCACACCGCAAGAGTTGTAAGACAGACTCTCGCCGCAGCTAACATCAATGTCCTGCCCTGGCCTGCTCAGTCGCCAGACTTGAACCCGATTGAGCATGCATGGGATATGCTACAGAGAAGAGCTCTGCCGAATATGGAGGGTATCCAGTCGCAAGAAGACCTTTTTTTGTTGTTGCAACGAACATGGGCGGCCATTCCACAGCGTGATTTGGATGAACTCATTTTGAGTATGCCAAACCGATGTTCTTGTGTTGTTAGTGTTCGCGGTAGAAACACGGATTATTAATTGTTTAAGTTACCCAATAAAATTTTAAAGAAAACTGTTATTTCAGTCTTTTTTTCGAACTTTAATGTTAGTGGTTCAAATGTCAAAAATCCCTTTATTAGGAAAATGGCAAATTTCTTTATTAATGCAAAGGTGACTTGGTTTATCGTTACTGTGACAAACGAAAACACTTTATTTGATGAATCCTTAAAGAAAATTTTAATTAATATCAATCAGGAGAAAAGTTATTGCAAAAATATATGTTGATCCCTAGACACTTTTGATGTGTGTATTTTCTTCATAAAAGGTAGCTTTTACGAAATGGTAACTTTCGCAGGATTTTAGGATTTTAGTTCGGAGTATCGTGCATTCTTTGTTGCGGTGCGCTGCGTGCTTTCGTGCTCGCAGTGTTCGTTGTTGCGAGCATTCGGCGGCGTGTGGTTCGGTGTGGTGGCTTTCGGAATGACGTATTGCAGTCGTAGTTTTGTTTTATGAATTGTTCTTCTGACATGCAAAAGTACCTGTGGTAAACCTGATGGGGCTGTTTAATTTTAGTATTGTGTTATCCCGCCTGTCCAGATAAGTTGTTTGAGGGATCGACCATAAACGTTAATGACGTTTCATCAAGGACAACGATGGTGGTAGTTAACAAGCTTTTGAATTTGGGTGTGAATGTGAAGCGATCCCTTTTAATTGATACCCATATCATGAGGGTGCATAAAAAGTAACTAGCCCGTCATCTTTAGGTGCCATAATGGATGTAATTTTCAATGCCCTTTTTTATTTAGTTTGTTTTTAGTTTAGTTTATATATTTTGTATTAAGTAAACATTCTAGTCATACCTGCAGCATTGTACTCTTTATCTCAATTCTGAAAACTGGCTCCATTAATCCTGGATAACAGGCCAGTACTACCAAATAGTAATAAAGTTATAAAAATTAAAACCTACCTAATGTAACCTACTTAATGTACCTACATTACCACTATCACTTAGAAGCGTCACGAACATGAACGCCTAAATATTTGTTGAACAGTCCTGGAATTTCCACCTTCGGAGCTGAGCCAAGAGTCCAAAATCAGCCTCAAAATAGCGACCTTTTATTGTGTAGCTAGAGGGGTTTGAGTCCAGATCCATTGTGTTGTAATGTCGTGTTTCCCGAATGGAGTTTAGAATAGTTTCAGGTACGGAAGTTTTGTTTTGTGATAACTTTAATTGGGTAAAACTGTGGTTGGGTTTCTGAACGTGATGTTGAAAATAGATTAGTTGGGAATGGCATGTGTAGCCCAGCTAAATATGTTATAAGGATGTTTCCTGGCAAAGAAACTAAAAATCTTTTTAGACCGTCAGTCGGATTATCGAAAAATATTGGAACCGTGTTTTTTAGTTGTACGAAATTAATAAAAATTCACAAAGAAAAAACGTTGGTGTCTTTGACGTCACTGGCCAGTAAAAATTTACTGCAGTGTGACGTCTTCATTTTTTGTCAATACGAAAAAATATGTGTCTAATATTTTTTGGAAATCTATCTGACGGACTTATTATATGTATATTGTTTTGTAAACTCCCCATTTTAGTGTTTTTTAGGGAAGCATGCCTAGTACGCAAACGTTCTCGAACTGGGTCAAAGTAATTCTTAGTAGCAGCCCGAGATATAAATTTTAATCCGGTTGATAGCAAAAGGCTGACTCGATAGGACTACTCGTAGTATGCTTTGATCAGTTTATTTCACCTGTTACTTCCAGAGTCGTTGTCACATGAAATGTCTATTTGATAGACAAATGAAGTGTACTGCTTATTTACTCGACCATAACGTCGTCGCAACTGCTTCTACTGAAGTGGTCCTTGGATACGATTCTTGGTTCGAACACTAATGTTGGGTTTTCCAACCAAGAATAATAATAATAATATAATAATTCAGGTCTAGGCTATCGGTTGAGGAGAGGTGGTCAGGTTATATCTCACCTTCTTTACATGGATGATCTGAAACTCTTTGCCCCTAACAATTTGCAACTGATGAAGCTACTGAAGGTAACAGAAACTTTCAGTAGTGGCATCAGAATGGAATTTGGAATGGACAAATGTGCAGTCATGTATGTGAAGCGAGGGGAGATTATGGAATCCGTGGGAACTCAACTCTCGGATTCCCTACAACTTAGATCACTCTCGTCAACAGAAACTTACAAGTATTTGGGTATGTCGGAAGCATTAGGTATCAATATTGCCGACATGAAACAATCGTTGAAGGAACGTTTCTTTGGCCGCCTGAACAAGGTGCTGAGCAGTCTTTTGTCAGGTGGAAACAAGGTGCGCGCCTTCAACAGTTGGGTCATGCCGGTTTTGATGCATTCTTTCGGCATACTCAAATGGACTCAGACTGAACTTGATGCCCTAGATAGGAGGGTCCGCTCGCTATTGACTGCAAATCGGATGCATCACCCACGTTCGTCGGTGATGAGATTGTATATCCCACGGAAGTGTGGGGGTCGTGGTTTCTTAAATGCTAAGACCCTACATAACCGTGAGATATGCAGTCTCAGGGAATACTTCCTAGAAGCCGACGTGGGGATGCACCGAGATGTGGTCTCAGTGGACAAGGGCCTTACCCCGCTCTCCTTGGCTAACGAGAACTGGCGCAAACCTAAAGTATTAGACACTAATGACCGCAAGGAGGTATGGCAGAGCAAGGAGCTGCACGGACGCTTTTACCGGGCCCTACATGGGCCCGATGTAGACTTCTTAACGTCTGTATCCTGGCTGCGTTTCGGTGACCTTTTCGGGGAAACCGAAGGTTTTATCTGTGCAATAATGGACGAAGTTATGATGACGAATAACTACCGGAAATACATTGTGAAGGATGGCACGGTTGTCATATGTCGGGCATGCCACCGTCCTGGAGAATCGATCCGACACATTATTTCTGGGTGTTCTCGTCTGGCTAATGGAGAATACTTGCATAGACACAACCTCGTTGCCAGGATTATCCACCAGCAACTTGCTTTGAAATACAACCTTGTGGAAACAGAAGTGCCATACTATAAGTATGCGCCCGACCCAGTTCTCGAAAATGGTAATATTTCGTTGTATTGGGATCGACCTATCATCACTGACAGGCCCATTGTTGCCAATAAGCCTGACATTGTGGTGATGGATCGATCGGAGCGTCGCGCAATGATTGTTGATATCACGGTTCCGCATGACGAGAACCTCGTGAAAGCAGAGAAAGATAAACAATACAAGTATCTAGATCTGGCTTGCGAGGTTGTCGACATGTGGCACGTGAATACAGCAGTCATTGTGCCGATAGTCGTGTCTGCCAATGGTCTAATAGCCAAGAGCCTCGACGAACATCTAAGGAGGCTCTCGCTTGGTAGCTGGATCAAGGGCTTGATTCAGAAGGCAGTACTTCTGGACACGGCGCGTATTGTCAGGAGGTTCCTCTCTCAAGAGCCCTGACCACCGGTAGCTCGGACCCTGTTCCCAATGCCGGTGGGCTACTATTTTTTATATTTTTAAATGTTTTTTATATGCTTTATTGTAATAAATATTTAAAAATGTATTGAATATGTTCGAAAGTGAATAAAGGAAATAATAATAATATTCCACAACTATCACACAACGCCATCTAGTCCCAAGCTAAGCAGAGCTTGTGTTATGGGTACTAGACAACTGATAAACATACTTATATATTTCTAAATACATACATATTATAGATAAATTACACCCAGACACAGAACAAATGATCGTGCTCATCACACAAACATTTGTCCTGGGTGGGAATCGAACCCACGACCTCCGGCATAGCAGTTAGGGTCACTAACCACTAGACCAACAGGCCAATCAATTTATTACTAGCACCCGGGGATTTTGATTTGTGTCAAATTGATCAGCAATAATTGAGTCATGGAGGGAGCTATGCTCGGAGTTTTTTTTTGCGACAGAATCCGCAATGAGGAAATTCGCCGAAGAGCCAGGGTCACCGACATAGCTCTCAGAATATGCTAGTTAAAATGGCATTAGGCAGGCCACATCGCTCGAAGAACCGATGACCGATGGGGAAGAAAGGTTCTCGAGTGGCGATCACGAACTGGAAGACGCAGCGTTGGTAGGCCTCCCACCAAATGGACCGACGATATCGTGAGAGTCGCGGGCAACCGGTGGATGCAAACGGCAGGTTGCCGTTCGTTATGGCTTACTATGAGGAGGCCTTTGCCCAGCAGTGGACGTCTTATGGATGATGATGATTAGCAATACGCTCGCCTGGGACGTAAGCGTAATTGGCGAAATGTGGACCGTGTAGGTACTTATGCGATAGGGTACACTTCTGCTTAGCCTTCGAGTGTTACAAGCGTGATGTGACGTTACGAAATAAAAGCCGCTATATAACGCTCCTGGGAGCGTTATACAGTATGTTAACTAACATAGGGCGTTCCCGTCAACCAAGCATTCTGTACATCAAACTAAGTTACTCAAAATTTTTTGCCGGGAAACAACTTTTTTTTTTGGTGTCAAAAATCACATTTTACGGTAAAACTCAAAGTACCACTCTTAAAACATTGTGCTAGTGGATGCTTTAAATAATTAATGGGTCATGGAGGTAATTTAAGTAAAGTTATAGCCTGAAAAACTAGAATTTACGAAAACAGCTGTGAAAAATTTGGAACTTTGACCCCCAATATCTCCGTAACCAAGGGGTTTCCAGGTTGGTAATTTTTTAAAGCATGTATCAATGCTATACTATTGTGGGTTAACGGGAACGCCCTCTGTTAGTTAACAAACTGCATAGCAGACACCGTTCTAGCTAAGTCCGCGTTTCCATGCTAACTATAGATTAATTAAATTGCCTGCTACTGGCGGCTGTGCCATCCAACGTTGAGAACTTCTAATAACTTTACAGAGTAACTCTTGTGAAAGAGCTGTCGTGCAACAATAATTTACACCTGTACTTATACAGAATAGAAATTGCCATAACAGCGAAATCATAGTAGTTTGAGTATAGTAGTGATCGTTTTTCCGAAATATTTTTAGCCCACGACTTGGAAAAGAACTTATGTAAAACTTCCCTCTAAACTAAACTCCCTCACCATTTTTACACGCCGGAAATACGTCAAGTATTTTTTATTTTGTAAAAATAAAAATTTGTGCAACAATTGTTTGTTTTTTTTGTACAATAAAGCAATCCAAACCGAATCCAAGAAAGTAGCCAAGTCGTAGAAAAAACACAAATCGATACGGACAAACACATTCACTTAAACTCGAAAGCAAAGGAATGACGCACAAATTTGACATTAGCTGTCAGTATCATCCATCCAAAATGGCAGGTTGCGTTTCGTTTCACGTTTTTCACATAAAACCTAAAAATTATACTTCTAAAACCGTACTAAAGCATAAAAAACACGTTCTATTTTGCAATATATAATTGCAATAGTTTTTAAAAATAGGGGATCGGACTGGGTCAAAAAAATATGATTCTAATTAGTCCGTCAGTTAGATTATCGAAAAATATTGGATACGTGTTTTTTGTTTTATCAAACTAATAAAAATTGACGAAGTTAAGACGCGTAAAAGACGTCATTTGTTGGTGCAATGTACTACCATGTGACGTTTTCTAGGAATTCACGAGTTTTCGAAGCATTATATCGTCTTCATTTTTTGTTTATGTGAAAAAAGAAAATATACGTGTCCAATATCTTTTGAAAATCTATCTGACGGACTAATTATTATTTTTTTGGAAGATCCCCTATTGTTTAAAAATATTTAGACGCAACTCCGGCAGCCAAAATTACTTCCGGGGTTCAGACTAACTCCCTTAGGCCCCCTACACCACCAATACCCTCAAATTCAGGCGATGCGTTTTAAAATCCAACCCTTTTTTTTATTATAGCTAGCCTATGTTGTCCCACTGCTGAGCAAAGGCCTCCCTCCATTCCTTCTCACGGTCACGATTCTGTGCAACGTCTCTCCAAATTTCATAATATTCTCACTGCCATACCTATATCATCACTACAGATTAATATAAAACAAAGTCCTCCGCCGCGTCTGTCTCTCTGTATGTCACTTCGCGATAAACTCAAAAAACACTGCACCGATTTGCATGCCGTTTTTACCAATGCATAGAATGGTTTTCGAGGAAGTTTCAGCATTTAATTACACACATCAAAAGTGTCTAGGTATCAACATATATTTTTGCAATAACTTTTCTCCTGATTGATATTAATTAAAATTTTCTTTAAGGATTCATCAAATAAAGTGTTTTCGTTTGTCACAGTAACGATAAACCAAGTCACCTTTGCATTAATAAAGAAATTTGCCATTTTCCAAATAAAGGGATTTTTGAAATTTGAACCACTAACATTAAAGTTCGAAAAAAAGACTGAAATAACAGTTTTCTTTAAAATTTTATTGGGTAACTTAAACAATTAATAATCCGTGTTTCTACCGCGAACACTAACAACACAAGAACATCGGTTTGGCATACTCAAAATGAGTTCATCCAAATCACGCTGTGGAATGGCCGCCCATGTTCGTTGCAACAACAAAAAAAGGTCTTCTTGCGACTGGATACCCTCCATATTCGGCAGAGCTCTTCTCTGTAGCATATCCCATGCATGCTCAATCGGGTTCAAGTCTGGCGACTGAGCAGGCCAGGGCAGGACATTGATGTTAGCTGCGGCGAGAGTCTGTCTTACAACTCTTGCGGTGTGCGGTCGTGCATTATCATGCATTAACTGAAATAAGGGACCGATTTGCACTTGTAGAGGAACGATGACGTCTGATACAATCGTCTCAGCATAAATTTGAGCGTTGAGGTTGCCTCTGATCCAAATCAACTCAGTTCTTCCGCCGATCCAAATACCCGCCCATACCATGATGGTTCCACCACTATAAGGATGGACTTCCTGGCAGGATTTTAATCGCTGTTGGCGTCCAGGGGTTCTCCAGTGTCGTATACGTCTTGTATCCGGTCTCATACCAAAACGAGACTCATCAGAAAAGCACACGAAACGCCATTGTTCTTCTGCCCAATTTCTGTGTTCAAGAGCCCATTGATATCGAATCCTACGATTGTGCATTGCTATAGGTGGTACCCGTAGCGGTCTTCGGGAATGAAGGTTCACTTCATGCAAGCGGTTTCTGACTGTTTGGTCGCTAATTAAGTTCCCTGAAGAGTGATGAAGCCTCACGGCTAACATCATGGCGGTTATTGTTGGAGCTCTTCTAGTTAAGATTTGAATGTATCGGTATTGTCTCCGTGTGGTGCAGCGATACCGTCCTCCATGGCGCTCAGCCACGGTACCAGTGCTTCGGTAACGTGTCCAAAGTCGACTGATAACACTCTGACTTGTATTCAGAGCTAAAGCCACAGTACGTTGCCGGGAACCAGCTTCTATCATTCCCACGGCTCTGAGCATTTCTTCCCTGCTTAAATGACGTCGCCGCTCCATAATAACGTTGGTTTTAATCAGTAGTAGGGAAACAGTAGCACTAATAATGTCTTCAATGCGTTGTATGTTTTTATAGGGAAAATATTGACAGCTGATTTTCATCTTTTACTCGAATTTGATTCACAGTTCCTGATTCAAATTATGAAATGCACCAAAAAGGATCCATATAAATTTATAAAATCATAAATTTATTACAAAGCCACATCTCAATCTCAAGAAATCCGCATAAAAATGCTTGATCCCTAGACACTTTTGATGTGTGTATATTACCGCGGGCATCAGCTATCATCATCATCATCAGCCTATAATGTGTAAAATGTCTTCGAATTTTTTGGTTCTCACGATGTTTTCCTTCACCGTTTTGAGAGCAGCGGTGATGAAATAAATAGCGTCTGCCTGGGTTTGAACCCACACCTACTGCTCGTAAGTCAGGGCCGATACCACTGGGCCACCGCTGTTCCAGCTAGAATAAAATAAAATAGTTTCTTTTGCACCTTCAAGTAAAAAAAAAAATTACTCTAATAAAAATATGTAGCTGTATGTAAGAGTCGCACTCAATACCTCAACTAGGATGAATGCCATATTCCAAACAAGCTATTTTTCATTTTCTATTCAGTAAATCAGAGCCCATTGAAAACTATACCTCGACTACTATAACTCGAGTTATAGAACTCGAGTTTTCAATGGGCTCTGATCGCCACAAAGTTTAAAACCAATTAAGACCACGCATGTTGTAAGGCGGAGCGGAGCCGCGGAGAGGAGATGCGTAAAAGCTATGGTGTATCTACCAAAGCTGTAAGCAGGGACTTAAAAACACCTTCATAAAGGTTACAGAATTATAAGTGTTACATGCAGAATTCAATATGTAACACTTATAAATGTGTTTTCAATGTGTTAACACAAGACACTTTCAAAAGTGTTACCGTAACATATCTGTGACAGATATACTCGTAAAAGTGTTAACAGTGTTAATAAGTGTCTAACATTCTTATGGTCACGCTTTGTTGCTGTACTGTGCTTACTACTTATACATACAGCTATACTAAAACTGATTATTTCAGTTACACATACTAACACTTTCTAACACCTTATTACGGTTACAGTTTGAGTCTCTGGCTGTAAGGAGATGAGCAAAGTGAAGCGAAAATATGCAACATTCAAGCCACCGAGTGCTTAGGCTGCCCAAAACAATTACGAGGCATATCCTCTTCCCTCTGCTCAACTGCTTCCAGTCATCATCATTATCAGCCTATTCATTTTCCCACTGCTGGGACAAAGGCCTGCTTACTCTCTTTAATTGGGAATGGGCTATTACCTACCACGCGGGCCCAGTGCGGATGGGTACTCGTAGATATCACAAGTCTTAGAATTTTTGGTTCTAGGACATGCCGGTTTCCTCACGATGTTTTCCTTCACCGTTTTTGAGAGCAGTGGTGATGAAATCAATAACGTTTCCTTTATTTAATGTTACGTACTCATTAGCCTTTGGTAATTAAGTTTTCATTTTATTAGTATTATCCAATGTTAATCAAATATTTAATCTTAGTTTAATTTATTTATTAATATGTCATTCTATTAATTGCCAATCATTAAAATTATCCATTTAATTTAATTTTATTATGTTGATTTGTTTGTTAAATTGATTTTATAATTTATAATTAATAACTTATTGCTATATTAATAATGTTTAGATAGTATTATAAAATTGTGCATGTGGTGTTAGCCTGTAAATAATTGTTGCGCTCATAAATGTATATTGTGTATTTTTAAATGAAATGCAACGTGTAAGCATTTGTAGGCTAACCTAAATAAATAAAAATAACACTAAGCAATGCCTGGGTTCAAACCCACGACTAACCTGCTGTTCGTAAGTCGGGGCCGCCACCACTGGTTCACCGCTGTAGAGGAGAAATATAAATAAAGCAATTCTATGGTGATTATCGCGGAGTTGAGACAAGAGGATTCAAGGTGTGTTGTAACACACCTTGAATCCTCTTGTCTCAACTCCGCTTCAGTGGTATCCGGCCTTATCTGTGGCCTCCACTTTCAATAAGTTTTCAATTACATTCACCACTATTATATTTTAATCCTTTTAGATGTTTTCTATTGAAAACCTGTTCAAAAGAACTTGTTGGACAAGAGACCTTTGGTCGGCGATAAGTTTAATTTAATCTATAAAACAACGTATTGTGAAAATTTTGACATATTAGATTTCAAATGGATTCTCCGAAAACGTTGATGAGACTATTTGATAAGTTAGTATTAATATATTACATTGGTTAAATAGTAGATACAGTATGGAGGTGTACGTAATCGTCGAACACGTCAAGAATTATAATGGTGATCTACACTAATATTATAAAGAGGAAAGATTTGTTTGTTTGTTTGTAACGAATAGGCTCCGAAACTACTTAAAAAATTAAACCCGATTTAAAAAAATATTTCACCGTTGGGAAGCTACACTATCCCCGGGTGACATATGCTACTTTTTATCCCTGTATTCCCACGGGAACGGGAACTACACGGGTGAAACCGCATGACGTCCGCTAGTGTTATATAAGTACTTAATAAGCGTAATGAACCTAGGCTACCAAATAAAAATGGTTTGGTAATTATCTAAACTAATAGTTAAAAACCAACGTATTTAAATGTGTGCCAGGTGTATCAGTGCAGTAAATATTTAAGTAAATACCACCACTCAAAAGATCTTAATTAGCACAAGGTGTCTCACTTTCCCGATATAATTTACCATGTACAAGAAAATTATTCAACACAGGTATAACACAAATAATAATATAATACACCATCATTATATATGAAAACACGCGTTAATTATGGAGAAAAGGGTTCATGTTTAATTATGATACAATTGTGATACATGGGTAATAAGAGATTCATTGCGTGTATACGAGGAATATATTATTATATCAATGTAGTATAACCAAAATCCATTGAACCAAATTCAATGAGTTGATATTAGGTACGTGTTTTACGTGACGATCATAGTTATAATATACTAGCTGACCCACGCAACTTCGTCTGCGGTCACAATAATATATTACAACCTTCCTCGATAGATCGACTTTCCAACATAGTAATATTTTTTTTAAATTGGCTTTCTAATGTTTAAAGAATTTTCAAAGTCGTCTGAGTAATTTTTGAGTTACATCGTAACAAACAAAAAAAAAACAATTTTTCCTCTCTATAATATTACATAGAACCTTAGATAACATTATTAAAGTGAGAATTACTATAAGTAGGTACCTACCTATCTCTTACTGTTAAATACACAATCATCATGATCATCATCATCATCATCAGCCTATATTGTTCCCACTGCAGGGACTCAGGCCTTCTCTCTAGGAGTGGTATGAAATAAATTACATAAAGTAATGCGCCTGCCTGGGTTCGAACCCACAACCAACTGTTCGTAAGTCGGGGCCGCCACCACTGGGCCACCACTGCTGCCAAAACAATATACAATAACACCTTGTAAATATTTTAGTGCAATAAATATATTGAATTTGAATTTCCCGGAGGCCAGAATCTCCACGTATCTACATCGGGACGCGATTGTCGGCGGATCGCGTAATTATTTTGTCGCATTTTAACTTTGCAATATCTTCTAAGATATTTTTTTAAACTATATAGAGTAAAAGGAACAAATATTCTATATTAGATTTTCGTTCTAACAAACACATTTATTTAAATATATATTAATATTATATGGGTTAAATAAGCTTCGCAAAAAATAATTCTATTTAATCTAACATTTCAATAGTAAAAAATGGTTACAGTGAGTCAATCTTAATAGATAGACATATGCTGTCACGGACTTTTTTGTAGAACTTTTAAAGAGAAACATTTCTTTTGTACATAATTTTTGCATAACTTATACCATTTTCGCAGCGCACGCAACGGAAGCTCTCAAAAAGCAACACTTTTCATTTGTGCTCCATTTCTATTGGTTGTAGCGTGATGTTATATAGCCTAAAACCTTTCTCGATAAATGGACTATCCAACACAAAAATAATTTTTCATTTCCAACCAGTAGATCCTGAGATCTTAGCGTTCAAACAAACAAACAAACAAACAAACAAACTCTTCAGCTTTATAATATTAGTATAGATAAATTTAAATTAATTAAAACAAAATAATAACATCGTAATAGTACACTCGCATTTCGTTATTGCCTTCAGCCGGGCACAAATCCAGCCTCCGTGACTCATCATCATCATCAACATCCTATTAATGGTCCCATTGCTGGGACGCAGACCTCCTCTTTTTGAGAGAGAATGAGCTATCTATAATCTACCACGCGGGCCCAGTGCGGAATGTTAGATGTCATATGACTTCGAATTTTTTGGTTCTAAGACATGCCGGTTTCCTCACGATGTTTTCTTTTGCCGTTTGGAGAGCAGCGGTGATAAAATAAATAGCACAAAGTAATGTGCCTGCCTGGGTTCGAACCCATCACCTACTGTTCGTAAGTCGGGGCCGCTACTTATTTTTTCACTACTCTAGTCTGTTCTGTTTTAGGCCCATGCACTATCCGTCGGGGCTGCGGGTTGTTCAAAAGAGATACCGCGGCCTCGACACAAGGACTAAGAAGAAACATAGGTGGTTTTTAGTCAGTAGAAGTTTGACACTCCTTTTCGCTCTGCCCAAGAGCGGGAGTTGATTATTTGATGATTTCGCACACCCCTTAAAAAAAGACCCATTTACTAGGAGGGCAATAGGCTCGCTATTGCCATCAATCGGGCACAAACCCAGGCTTCGTGGCCGTTATTCTTAAAACAACAGTTCTAAGATTTTTTTTTGATTCATCGTCATCATCACCGTTTTAGCCAAAAGACGTCCACTCCACTACTGGACATAGGCCTCTCCTAAATGTCGCCACATTGGCCGGTCCCGTGCGTCTCTCATGCGGATCCCCGGATTTATTGATTAAACAAAGATAAATAGAGTAGCCGAGAACGTCAATACACGACAATGTATTCTATTGGGCTAAAAACATTGACTGACTAGGTTTAAAACCGAATTATTTGGGGCAGTCGTGCATTAAAATAAGGTCGAAAAGAATAGTACACACCCTAAGGTAGACTGGTAGAAAATGCCCAAGGCATTAAGTCCGCCTTTGTACGGTTTTATTACTTGTGCATAAAGTTTTAATAAATAAATAAATAAATAGTATATCTTAAAATTTGGGTGGCATTTTCTACACAGTACACAATTTTGGAGAGCAATCTTTTCAACAAAATGCCTGAGTGCCGATACCAAAGAGTTCCTTCACGTAAAGGATTTATTGCTGAAATTGAAGTGGAAATAAAGTAGGTTTTATAGAAAATCGGAACCAGAAAATGTAGTCGAAATTTTTTGATATTGGCCTCAAATTTTTCAGGGAGGATAATTTTCGAACGTCATTATGTATAGCAAATGTAAGGTGCAAAAAGGAAATCATCTAAAAGCCATATTTGCGATATTTTTTCTGTAGATCTTACCTTCTATTTATTAGGGTTCCGTAGTCAATATAGAACCCTTATACTTTCGCCATGTCGGTCTGTCTATATCTCAAACTGCGGTACTCAGAGATATTTAATGATTACTTTAGCCGTCACTAAGTAAATATTTGTCATAATTTTGTATGACAAAACTGTCAAAACCTTTACTAAGTGATGGCCTAAGTAATCACTAGAGTGCGGCAGAAAGACTCTTACTGCCGTACTCAGAGATATTTAATGATTACTTAAACAGTTACTTAGTAAAGGCTTGACATATGTTTGTATGACAAAACTGTCAAAACCATTGCTAAGTGATGGCCTAAGTAAATCAAAGCTCTCTGAGTGCGGCAGTTACTAATAGAAATCTGAAATTTGGCATGAATACACAAATAAGTTACGCCAACAGAGTGCTTAAGTAAAATATATTATTCGGAGGCGGATAGGCAGAGTTGTCAATCAATTTAGTAAGTTCACATATTTTGATGGGCAATGAATGGGGTTAAGAAAAATAAATTAATGAACAGATCGCGATCCGTGTACAAGCATTAACTACATCTCGTCGGGGCTGCGGGTTGTTGAGTGTCAAAGGTTAGTCCTTTGGGATTGGAACAGGGTTGTTTTTAGTCAGTAGAAGTCTGATACTCTCTACCGCTCCACCCAGAGCGGGAGGAGTAATTTAATGATCTCCCACCCAACATAAAATAAAGCTATAAATACATAATCGTGTACAGAAGGCGAAGGACACTCTTGTTCTTCCTGTCGTTGTATTTATTTTCTTCGTCTAGACCATACCTGGGAACCTTCTAGTTAGCCACAGATATCTTCACAACCCTCATTGTATGTAGCCATCAGCACAATGATTTGAGTGTGTAACATTGAATCCTACCGTAACTCGTGATTATTCGCCCCAATATATTATAATTTTAGCGTGGAAATACTTAGTTGGATTTACAGAATGCTTGAAATGCACAAATTAGTCCTGTAAATGGTTCGTCTTCCTGTTGCTTGCAGGTGTTATATTTTATTCCAACTCGGTATCTACGGCAGCTATATGCTTTATGATATGTAGTAAAAACAAACCGAATAAAAAATAGAGAAATGAAATGTATCGCTAAAAAGAGATTACAGTCATGTTATAAATAGGATCAGGAAATATATAAATGTAATATTTAATGTAGGCATTGTTAAATGTAAAGTTTAACGAAATGCTGTATGAAAATATAATATAAATAATGTTAAACAATTTATGAACTATTTGTTAAGGCAAATAAAGGCTATTTTTTTTTTATTTATCTACGGCAGCAATTTGTAACATTCATGATTCAATTTGTTCTACTAGTTAAAACTTAATAGTAAAACAATTTTACGATCCTCCTAGATTTTATAACTTGGGGATGGTAGTAAAACAGGTTTTATCATAAAACTAGCTGGGTAGGTCATCTAGTGAAGGTTTCAACACTAAATTAAGAAGAACTGTAAACTGCCTAGACTGCCACGTTAGCACAGCTTATAGTAGGTACAAACTAATCACACTATCACACTTCACACTAATATTATAAAGGCGAAAGTTTGTAATTGTGTGAGTGTGTATGTTTGTTACTTCTTCACGTCTAAACGGCTGGAGCGATTTTAATAAAACTTGGTATGTAGTTAGCTGACACCTTGGATTAACACATATGATAGTTTTTATCCCGATTTTATCTTCCCGTGGTATAATTTTAGTTGTAGCGGGTAAAACCGTTGGCAACAGCTAGTAGTTTTGTAAAAAAAAAAACTTTTTTTCAGACCTAGATCCATATGAAACTAAACTTTCTATACACCAAAAAATTGCTTGTTTCATTCAAATGAGTCAATATCACGAAGGAGCTCGAGGATTAATAATAACAGTAGTTTTGCAGGGTAAGCCTTGCTAGCCTACGTTGGTCCGTTGATGGCGTAAGAGCCGGTGAAGATCATCATAATTAGAGGAGACGGTGAAGATCAACCTTCACAGCTCTGATAACCAGATGAGACGTATTTCTTATTAGATATAATTTATAAACAAATATGCCTATGATAACTTGCCAATCAAAAAGTGATCGTAGCAATTTTTTTTAGCTGTTTTTGCAGGCAAGCCTATATTGGTTTTGCAATTAAAATATGACATCAATCATCATTCTTTGACATCAATTTCGATTGGTTAGCAGATCGGTGTAGTTACGTAATATTGACTGTTCGCAGCTTGACAGGCAGCCATACACAGAAATGAGTAGGCAATCCTACTTAGGCATATCCTGTGTGCTAAAAACTATCAGTTGAGATAAAAATTATTCGGTTATCAAAAGATTGAAGGTGGTGAAAGAAAATTATAATAAATTAAAAAAAAAAAATTATGAGCATGTTTTGATAGGCAAGTTTTCAAAGGCATATTTGTTTATAAATTATATTTGATAAGAAATACGTCTCATCTGTATATCAGAGCTGTGAAGGTCGATCTTCACCGTCTCCTCTACTAAGATGTGTGACCACCCATTATTACATTACGAGTTTCCTCCGTACCTCGGATAGCGCTAAGCCATTGGTCGCGGCTGTAGTTTGTAGACCTTTGTCAATCAATACAAGTAGTCAATAAGCCGATAGCGTTGCAACCAGTCTTACCAAGGGGAATCGTATTACCCAGTACTAACTGGGTTGTGGAGGTCAAATAGGTAGTCGCTCTATTTAAAATATATTGTTATTTGTGATTTAGCTGCAGCCGGTAAGACTGGAAGCCAGTTCCAACACAATAGGGATGTTTACTAACTTAAAATAATATGATTCTAATTAGTCCGTCTGTTAGATTGTCGAAAAATATTGGATACGTATTTTTTGTTTCATCAAATCAATGAAAATTGACGAAGATAAAACGCGTCAAAGATTTTAGCGGGGGGTTGTGACACACCGGTAAATAATGTCATACTAATGTCTTAGAAAATGACGTCACACGAGTTTTCAACGCATTGTCTCGATCGTCTTCATTGTTTGTTTATGTGAAAAATGAAAAAATACGTGTCCATTATTTTTTGGAAATCTATCTGACGGACTAATTAGTTTTTTTTTGTTAACTACTCTATTGGAAACGGTCTACCCATCCACGGATTTACCTTAGCAAGCGCAGCTTAACCTAAAGATTGACCTGAGGAGCTGCTATTATTAAGCTCGAGCTCCTGTCGTTTTCACGACCCTTCTATTAAAAACTTATTTGCTAACATTAACATGATGTGAGATCATTAATTCTCGTTCCACTTAAAGTGCTAAAAGGCAGGTGTGAAGGTTGTTAATCAAGTTACCTTTCGCTTTCCTTCACGTAAATCAATCAAGTGACGATATCTTGAACTTGAGATCCCACTTTGATACTGTTAATGACTTTTTTGACGACGCGATTGGTTTTGGGGTTTATGTTTGTATCGTTATGTAATCATGGGAGTAATAACCGCTAAACAATAATAGCTACACGAGTCGACGCTTGTCAAGGTCAATCCAAAGATGGGTGACCTTGGCAACCATTAGGTACATACTGAGTTTCTTTCGTATCCTGGAAAGCACGTTAAATAATTGATCCCAGCTGTTATTTATTTTAACAGATACTACTTACTTATTTTCTGATAAGTTTGGTCAAGGATTTGGTACATTATTTAATCAATGTTCACCACACTATGTTATAAATTATTGTTTACCCGGTGCCAGTGTTAGCCAATTAATTAGTAATATTAGATTGACTAAAATAAATCCCAATTCTACTGTTATTTTATTATATGGGAATAGTTTAAATGTATGGAAAAGGGACATCATTGAATGTGTCCATTTGATGTTACATCTCAACAAGACTATTAATTGTAAATTCATTTTCTGTGCCTTGCCTTATTCTCAATATTTGTCCGTTGAGCAAAATAAGTACATTTATGATTTAAACTTGTTAATTTATAATAGGACATGTCGTCACAGTGACGTTATTTTGTATTTTGACTGTAATCAATTCATATCTGATTACAGACTCACTGACTTCACAATGTTTTTACCACCTAGTTCTAAGCGACGTATTGCTAACCTTTTAGCATACAATATACACAGCGACACTGGTATGTGTTTGCCAACGTTTTCTGTTAGTAGTGATACTAATACTGCTTTTGTTACTAACACTTGTAGTTTTACACCTTGTAGTTTAAACTGTTAGGTGCGACAACAGGTAGGCTGCATATGTTGAATGTTGTTCATCAAAATATGCAGGGATTATCTGGCAAAGAATTAGAGTTAAGTTTGTTTATGGAGAATTATGATGTTCAGGTTTTATGTCTAACTGAACATTGGTTAAAGGAACATGAAGTAGTATTTATCAATGATGATTTCTATACCGTACAGAGTGCATTTGTGAGAAAATTTGCTATTCGCGGTGGATCTTTAATATTCTTGTATCAAACAAATTAAAATGTAAACAACGTTTAGACTTAGTTAATTTGTCAATTGAGCGCACTATTGAGTTGTCTTGCGTTGAACTCGAGCGATACATAGTAATTTGTGTTTATAGACCCCCTTCTGGGGACTTTACTCATTTCGAATCAGTAATGGAGGATTCACTTAATAAGTTAAAATCAAGTAATAAATCTATAATTTTATGTGGAGATTTTAATGTTAATATTTTAGATGTTACTCCATTAAGTATCAGATTTCTCAATTTGTTTAGATCATTTAATTTAGTTAACCTGTTTTTTGAACCAACAAGGATCACGGCTTCTTCATCAACTTGCCTTGATAATATGTTTAGTGATTGTGTTGCCGAGGACAAATTAGTGTTAAGTGACTTATCATCTGACCACTGTGGCTTAATAGCTAGCTTCCCTATGTTATTAAAACAAAAGCCGCGCAAAATAGAATGCAGGCCTCATACAGCTAGTCGTTGCAATAAATTCAAAAATAATGTAGCACTTAAAGTAACGCCGTCAATAGTAGAGCACGAGACTCCTAATGAAATTTATAAAGCCCTTTTTGATGTTGTGCAAAATGAATACCAATCTATTTTTAAGTCTAAAACGATTAACATTAAGGGACCTTCTGTGGGCTTCAACCAATGGGCTACACCAGGTATTTACAAAAGTCGAGCCCGATTGTACGAGTTGTATGGTCTTAAACAATACAGGTTTGATACAACTTTTCTAGAGTATGTTAAAAATTATTCCAAATTATTTAAAAAGATTTGTATTATTGCAAAATCAAAATTCTTAAGCGAGACTATTAAAAATTCTAATAATAAAGTTAAAGCCACTTGGAAAATCATTAACAATGAAACGGGTAAATCTGTTAAACAAGATAATCACCTCGAGATCATGGTGGGTAACAAATTAGTTAGTGAAGCAGCCGACGTAGCCGAGGCTTTTAATGAGTATTTTGCCAGCATACCTATAGCGACGACTCGTTCCCTGAGTTCGTCGCCGTCTAAAGCCGAAGATCTTTTGCATAGCAGCGTGTCTAAATGTGGTAAAGTATTTAGTTTCGAACATGTAACACCTCGTGATGTAGTTAACGTTTTTAATTCACTTAAGTCTAAAAACACAGGTGATTACTGGGGCATTTCTATTAAACTTTTAAGTAACATAATCGACATTGTAGCCCCCTGTCTTGCCGTTACTTTCAATAAATGCGTCGATTTGGGGACTTTCCCTGACCTTATGAAGAGCAGTAAAGTCATCCCTCTATTTAAATCAGGCAGTAAAAACGATATCGGTAACTTTAGACCAATTTCTATTTTACCTGCTTTTAGCAAAATTTTTGAAAAATTAATTCTCAAACAGTTGTTATTACATTTTAATTTAAATAATCTCCTTCATAATGATCAATATGGCTTTACAAAGGGTCGTTCGACTACGGATGCAGGTGTTGCTTTATTGAAACACATATTTGACGCATGGGAGAACGCGCAAAATGCAATCGGTGTTTTCTGCGATCTCTCTAAAGCGTTTGATTGCGTACATCACGACACGCTTTTACGGAAACTGCGTTATTACGGTGTTCAAAATGAGGCCCTAAATGTGATAGATTCGTATTTGCAAAATAGATTCCAATGTGTAGACGTAAGTGGCGCGAAATCTTCCGGGCTACCGGTTCGGCTAGGTGTACCTCAAGGTTCAATACTGGGTCCGTTTTTATTCTTGGTGTATATTAATGATCTACCATACTATTTAAAGGGTTTTTGTGACGTTGTACTATTTGCAGATGATACCTCTCTTATCTTTAAAGTAGATAGGAATAGACACGATTTTGACGACGTAAACAGCACGCTATCAATGGTCACGGATTGGTTCACAATAAACAACCTTGTTCTTAATGCCAAGAAAACTAAAATAGTTAAGTTCGCTTTACCCAATGTTAGAAATCTAGGTCCCAATATTATCCTCGCCAATCAGGAGCTGGAAACTGCCGACTCTGCTGTATTTCTGGGCATAACAGTCGATCCAAAATTACAATGGGGTTTACATATATCAAGCCTAGCGGGAAGGCTAAGTTCAGCCGCATACGCCGTCAGAAAAGTAAGACAATTCACTGACGTTGATACAGCACGGTTAGTCTACTTCAGTTATTTTCACAGCGTTATGTCATACGGTATTCTGCTGTGGGGCAAAGCTGCTGATATTCAAAATATATTTGTTCTGCAGAAGCGAGCGGTTCGTGCAATTTATCAGCTGGGTGCCCGAGTTTCTCTTAGAGATTTTTTTAAGGAGATTGGTATCCTCACTGTTGCTTCTCAGTTCATCTTTGCCAACATTTTATATATTAAACAAAATATCCACCTGTACACTAAAAACAGTGATATTCACAACTTTAACACTAGAAATAAGCATAAACTACGCGCTCCTTTTCACCGGCTTCACAAAGTTCATAATTCATTCGTCGGGCTTGGTATAACATTTTATAACAAACTGCCATCTTCTTTTCTAGACTTGCCATTTAATGCGTTTAAAGCCAAAGTAAAATCTAATCTTTGTTTAAAAGCGTACTATTCCATTAACGACTACTTAAATGATAAGAACAGTTGGTCGCTGAGTTGAACACAAGACAATGTTTGTTATTTATTTATGTTCTTTCTCCAAGATTAGTTTACTGATATGTTATGTCTTTTTTTTATTATTATTATATACTTTTTTATACTTGCCTTACTATTGTATCGAGTCTGGTTCTTCTAACCAACCTAACAGACAGATGTGTGCTGGGGAGTTTGTTCCGCCACTTCTTCTTTCCAGCAAAAACACTAGGAAGTGTCGAAGGGGGGGCGTTTTGGGGGACTGTCTCTTGTAAATAAGTAAAGTAAAGTAAATTTTGACGTTCGAAAAGTGCTGACTATCAGCCTAGTTTGAATAAATGAGTTTTGATTTTGATTTTGATTTTATTCCTAGATCATTGACATTTTTTGAAAGAATCCGAGCCCCGATATCTGAAAATCAGATTACCAAGGGGTATCATATTTGCAGTCCTTGCTGTCAATTGTAGAGTTCTGACAGTCGTTACAACAACAACAACAACGTAAGTACATTTATTCTTAATCTAACATAAATATGATAAAATACAATTTGTGTTACTAAATAGAACCTTAAAGCTACGTTAGTAACACTTGACTTGTCTAGTAAGACGCGTGTTTTATCCAGCCTGGTATTTGTGGCGGCCAGTTAGGCAGTTGATTTAAGTTGACCGTTTGGATACTTGTTCAGGTGTAAGTGTTATTGTGACTTTCGAGACCAAGACCGCGGTCCAGGATTCCAGTCCAGGAACAAGATTATCCAATAGGTGATGTAGCTAGCAAAGGGACAGGAGAAAAATGATGACTCGCCAAAAAAACAGTTATCTTGTAAACTAAACTTTAACTTCTTAAAGGTCAATCCCAAACTAGTGTAAAAGAAGACGACGAAATGAAAGAGATAGGTCAACCAAGCTATCTAACAAGATTATCAAATAGGTGATGTAGCTAGCAAATGTAATGCAGAAAAATAATGCCTTGTCAAAAAATAAGTTATCTTGTAAACTGATTTTTTGACAAGAGTCATCATTGGCCTGTTATTTTGTTACTTAGTCTCGCAACACGGTGTTTTCTTTATTTTCCCCTTCAACCACCACGCTATCATTTACTCCTTTTTTTTTCATATCACTTCTCTTCTTCTTCATCACACACACACAATCCATCCATCGTTTCCTTGGGTCAGTCCAACTTGGTTTCCACATGTGATTCGTCCATCTTCACCACAATGGCCATACAGACGATTTATTTACAATTTTTCTGTAACAGGATGGCGCAACATTGAAACTTTCGCAATTTTTTTACGAGTGAATTAACAAAACCCAAAAAAAATATTATGTAAAAGCTATTTCCTTGACAAAGTTAGATCTTTTGTAAAGCACAAAAAAATCAAAATAATACATCTACCGACGTCCGTTTAATTTTGTAGAGGAAAGATAAACACGACCCACACCCACACTTAACGATTTTTTTTATTAAGACAGCGATAACAGACTATGAACGCCCGGGCACAAGGGTACAAAAAAAAACGGGTATCTACAGCTGTTGCAGAGAGATGCCATTAAAATAATAGGACCATATGGGTATAGGGCCCCTAGCACACGGCGTAATTTAAGCGCGCAGACAACGCGATGATGATGCGCGTAAACGCGGTTCCAACAAGATTTAAACGCAACCTTGTAACCTAAGCACACGGGCCTTTGCGAAACGCGCGTCGTCGGCGCGTGTACGGGATACAGCAATCCCAAACCGACCCTTTCTACGCGTTTGTAGCTTCAAACGCGTAGCACTTCACACGCGCATTTCAATCTATAAAACACAAAAATTGACATCTACGGCGGCGACACCTCGCAATTGTCCGCGCGTTTACAATACGCCGTGTCCTAGCCTACCGATTAAGTCATTTACTGAGCCGTTTATTGTTTTTGTTCTTTATACAAACACCGTGAGGATCCAGCATGCTTGAGACATATTTCTAGACGGCACGTAAAGCCAAGTCAGGGGCTCATGGGCACACCGTGGAGGTCTGCCCCGCTTGGGCGGAGTTCTGCCGTGTTTTCGTAGCGGCGATCGGCGGCGACGACCTCTCGCGTCCGGCCCTGGTGCAAGCCAAGGTCCGGGGCAAGGAGGAATGGGACGCCATAGCCTCATTCTGCGAAGCAGCGATGCTAGCGAAGGAGGTGGCGGAATGTGAAAGGGAGAGAACCTCACGTCTCAGCCGCCGCTGGAGACGCTCCCCCGTCGGGGGCCACGTGACGGCTTCCAGCCACCGTACACGCGGGCCTGTGGACGGTGAGTGATGGGCTAGCTCGCCGTCCGTCCGTCTTACCACGACGACAGGCAATGTCGACTGCGCGTTCGTGTTCCACGCGCAAGGGCCGAAGCCCGTTGGGGCTGCGGGGTGTTGTGAGAGATACCGCGGCCTTGACAAATAGGGCTAAGGAGGAACATGGCTGGTTTTTAGGCAGTAGAAGTATGACACTCCCTCTCGCTCTGCCCAAGAGCGGGAGCGGTTTAGTGATGATTTTCCACCCCCCAAAAGAAAAAAGAAAGGAACTCATGGGTAGCATAAAAAGTATGATCTCACAAGGTTAGACATAACCACGCCATAAAGATTACAGTCTGATTGCCATTTACACAACTAATTAAATTAAATTAATTAATCCAATTATTAAATTAAATTAATTCAAGCGGTTTTGGTTTTGATTTCCAAGACAGGCAAAATGCTATTAGGTTTTTTTCATCAGAAATTTGTATTTATGCCCGATTGATGGCAATAGGCTTCTTTTATGCGCCCTTTTTTGTATGTGACTTAAAACATCATTGAGAAAATGTGGGTTAAGGTAGGTACTAATGAGTATACCTCTGTTCAACCCTTCGGGGAGGATAGGCGTGATGTGATGTTATTTTCGTTAATGGTTAACAAACGCCCGGGCACCTGGGTACCAAGAATAGAATAATTATCCACAGCTGTTGGAGAGAGACGCCATGTATGTAATAGCAAGGTATTTCATTTACGGACTTAGTAATTTTCTAAGCGTTCTATTGCTACTGTTCTTTGTGATTACAATTTGACTGTTTGTTTATTTTTACTAATAACATCATTTTTTAACAGAAAGTGACGTCACAAGCCCCCACAGACGATCTTTGACGCGTTTTACCTATCTGAAGATATTGATAATAAAATTGGCGAAATCGACAATTTTTATTATTTTGATAAAACAAAAAACACGTATCCAATATTTTTCGATAATCTGACCGACTAAGCAGAATCTTATTTTTTTATCAGGAAACATTCCTTCCCTGTTAGCAACTGGGCATAACTCTAAACTTCAAAAGAAAAAAATGATTAGCACTTAGCTCAACAGAACCTCAAGGTCAATTGCTTAACTCACCAGATTATCGACGCAAGCTCAATTATAAACTAAATTTAAAAACAATCGAAATTCCAGATGAATGAAATCAAATTAACTCCACAAACAAGAAGGATTTAATGGTTATACTAAAAATAGTATCTCTGTAATGCTGACTCGACTACTAAAGTTCCGGATTGCGTTGCCGACACATAATTACACACCTTCTTAAATACAATGCTTGCTTCAAAACGTAGACTCATTGTTTGTGCAAAACTTTCATGTAATTAAGGTTTAACAGGCCCTGTTAGGATTTGGGAATACTCCATATTTGGTGTAAACTGGATTTAAGTTATTTGGTCAAATGCGTAAGTATTGTTTGGCAATCTTTCTTAGAGGTCGTGGACTCGTGGCTATATGCATAATCGCAGCAGGTCGATCTTCAGGTTAAGGTTTGCTTGGTTTTTTGGTTTGTGGATGGGTGACCACACCTTACATATTGACTTTTCCCATGCCTCGGAAATCACATTAAGCTTTTGGACCACATCTCTGACAACCAGTCTTACCGAGGCTTATCATTGTACCCAGTCCTAACTGGGTCATATAGGCAGTTGATATAAGTAAAGTTCTGGTAATCTTCTGCATCTGGTTGGACTAGAAGCCGACCCCAACATAGTTGGGAAAAGGCTTAGTAGATGGTGATGTATATTAGACAATATTTGATCATCGAAGCTTTAAAACATATAACGCACAAAAAATCTGGTAAGAAAGTAAGATCGTAGCGCGTAACCTTGTAGCCCGTAGCTCGTAGCTCTCCGTAGCTCATAACTGTAGCGGCGTAGCTAGTGAATAAGGCGCTTTCCAACTGATAGCATCTCTGATTTAAAAAGAATTTACATTATAACACTTCTGATAACAGATGTTAATATCGTGGATTATGTAAATGAATATATTTTAGATTCTGTGAAGTAATCGAATACGTATGAACTAAGTTCTAAATTCTAGCGAAATTCCAACCGCAAATGGTTTTGATAGTGTTTATTCTTAGGTTTAGATCTAAGTTGGTTACAGACACAATAAACTACTAAACTCATAAAAGTGGTTTAACGAAGATAAACTATTCTCTCAGTCAGTATAATTATTATTATTTTACCATCTTCATAGATATTAATATTTGATACAAACTACCTAACAGCAGACGTCACGTTTCTGAAATTACTTCAAAAATTTTTTTCTCCCGTCTCTGCAGTCCTGGGTCTATAACCCTTGCAGGAACGCCCCATACCAATCTACTTTGATTTTTGGTACCTCGGATCGCTTCACCAAGGAGATGGGACCGGGACGTAATGCGCCGGATCGATTCAGGATAGATGACATGGCGACAGGTCACTGTAACAACATGCGACCTGCGGATGCCCTTCAAGTTAAAGGGGAAAATACAGGTTGTTAGGTTAAACGAGGGACATATTGAAAGAGGACCCATTCAGTATTCGATTCTCGTCCTAAATATAATATGTAAAAAAACTATAACATTAATTTGTTACGTAATTGTGCCATGGCTCCCGCACGCTCTCCAGATCTCACTTTATTAGACGTTTCTTTTTTGCCATTGCCCGCTAGTTTTAAAATATGAAGGAAAAATGGATTATACCTAAAAGTCATCCGCGCACATTTTCTGTGATAAACGCAAGGGATGCGAGACTTTTCCAAAGTTATAGTTTTTTTGTTTCTTTTGTTTCTATTGTTCTGTCTATGAGAATGTTGAGGTATTGTGTGGTGTGACAAGAATGGATAAAGTAAGGAACGAGTATATTAGAGGAAGTTTAAAAGTTTTTTTTTTTTTTTAAATATTTTTTTTTTATATTTCACAAGTTGCGCCAATTACAGAAAAGTTAAAGGGGAATCGACTGTCATGTGAATCATCGTGACGACTGACAGTGCAGAATGGAAGAAATAAATGTATTGCACCGACCCCAAATGACATGTGATAAGGGCAGAAAAATGATGATGAGAAAACATTAAGATCTTTGAAGTTATAATTACAAAAAAAGTTACAAACTAAAACCTTTTTTTTTGGCGTAAAATATTTTTTTAACACATGACTCTTTGTCCGCTAGAGGGCGTCACTTTAAATTTGAGCAATATTTTGAAAATGTACAAGTGAAGCCTTTTCAAATGATGCCAAACCATTTTCATTTTTAACATATTACGTTTTGTCCGCCATATCAGTTTTATTGACACGTCACGTAGCTTTTATTCACCGGACAATTAAGACGATTCTAATGATACCTCAAATGTCGAGTTCCGATAAGTAGATTAAGAATAATGAGGGAAATAGCCAGTCAAAATCATAACTCTCCTTTGGCTTTGCCGTAGTCGGGTAAAAATAGAAAACACGCAATAATTGTACCTCAATACATTCCCTGTGCTTGTCCTAATTAATTTGGGATTGCCGTATAGGAGCATGTCTTTTTCTTCCACACGTCATCACCTCATGAGACAACGACCTTCTAGCCAGATCATCTTTCACACAATCCATCCATCGTTTCTTTGGTGTTTACCTACTCTTAAAACCGTACACATTCATATTCAAAATTTCTTAACAATATTTTCCTCAAAGACGAGATAATTCATAAAATAATTCCAGCTGGGTATGCCAACAAATCAAGCAAAATAACAAGATTTAAACGCAACCTTGTAACCTATGCACACGGGGCGTTTGCGAAACGCGCGTCATCAGCGCGTGTACGGGATACAGCAATCCCAAACCGACCCTTTCTACGCGTTTGAAGCTAGTTTCAGATGCAATTCACACGCGCATTTGAATCTATAAAACACAAAAATTGACATCTATTGTCCACGTGACGGCTTCCAGCCACCGTACACGCGGGCCTGTGGACGGTGAGTGATGGGCTAGCTCGCCGTCCGTCCGTCTTACCACGACGACAGGCAATGTCGACGGCGCGTTCGTGTTCCACGCGCAAAGGCCAAGGCCTGTTGGGCTGCGGGGTGTTGTAAGAGATAGCGCGGCCTTGACAAATAGGGCTAAGAAGGAACATGGCTGGTTTTTAGGCAGTAGAAGTCTGACACTCCCGCTCTGCCCAAGAGCGGGAGGGGTTTTGTGATGATTTTCCACCCCCCAAAAGAAAAAAGAAAGGAACTCATGGGTGGCATAAAAAGTATGATCTCACAAGGTTAGACATAACCACGCCATAAAGATTACAGTCTGATTGCCACATTTACACAATTAATTAAATTAAATTAATTAATCACATTATTAAATTAAATTAATTCAAGCGGTTTTGGTTTTGATTTCCAAAACAGGCAAAATGCTATTGGGTTTTTTTCATCAGAAATTTGTATTTATGCCCGATTAATGGCAATAGGCTTCTTTTATGCGCCCTTTTTTGTATGTGACTTAAAACATCATTGAGAAAATGTGGGTTAAGGTAGGTACTAATGAGTATACCTCTGTTCAACCCTTAGGGGAGGACAGGCGTGATGTGATGTTATTTTTGTTAATGGTCAACAAACGCCCGGGCACCTGGGTACCGAGAATAGAACAATTATCTACAGCTGTTGGAGAGAGACGCCATTTATGTAATAGCAAGGTATTTCATTGTTCTTTGTGATTACAATTTGACTGTTTGTTTATTTTTACTAATAACGTAATTTTTTAACAGAAAGTGACTTCACAGGCACCCACAGACGATCTTTGACGCGTTTTATCTGAAGATATTTGATAATAAAAATTGGCGAAATCGACAATTTTTATTATTTTGATAAAACAAAAAACACGTATCCAATATTTTTCTATAATCTGACGGTCTAAGCAGAATCTTATTTTTTTATCAGGAAACATTCCTTCCCTGTTAGCAACTTTGCATAAATCTAAACTTCAGGGTGTTAAAACATTCCTAAAGGAAAAAATGATTAGCACTTAGCTCAACAGAACCCAAGGTCAATTGCTTAACTCACCAGATTATCGACGCAAGCTCAATTATAAACTAAATTTCAAAACAATCGAAATTCCAGATGAATGAAAGCAAATTAACTCCACAAACAAGAAGGATTTAATGGTTATACTAAAAATAGTATCTCTGTATTGCTGACTCGACTACTAAAGTTCCGGATAGCGTTGCCGACACATAATTACACACCTTCTTAAATACAATGCTTTCTTCAAAACGTAGACTCATTGTTTGTGCAAAACTTTCATGTAATTAAGGTTTAACAGGCCCTGTTAGGATTTGGGAATACTCCATATTTGGTGTAAACTGGATTTAAGTTATTTGGTCAAATGCGTAAGTATTGTTTGGCAATCTTTCTTGGAGGTCGTGGACTCGTGGCTATATGCATAATCGCAGCAGGTCGATCTTCAGGTTAAGGTTTGCTTGGTTTTTTGGTTTGTGGATGGGTGACCACACCTTACATATTGACTTTTCCCATGCCTCGGAAATCACATTAAGCTTTTGGACCACATCTCTGACAACCAGTCTTACCGAGGCTTATCATTGTACCCAGTCCTAACTGGGTCATATAGGCAGTTGATTTAAGTAAAGTTCTGGTAATCTTCTGCATCTGGTTGGACTAGAAGCCGACCCCAACATAGTTGGGAAAAGGCTTAGTAGATGGTGATGTATATTAGACAATATTTGATCATCGAAGCTTTAAAACATATAACGCACAAAAAATCTGGTAAGAAAGTAAGATCGTAGCGCGCAACCTCGTAGCCCGTAGCTCGTAGCTCTCCGTAGCTCATAACTGTAGCGGCGTAGCTAGTGAATAAGACGCTTTCCAACTGATAGCATCTCTGATTTAAAAAGAATTTACATTATAACACTTCTGATAACAGAGGTTAATATCGTGGATTATGTAAATAAATATATTTTAGATTCTGTGAAGTAATCGAATACGCATGAACTAAGTTCTAAATTCTAGCGAAATTCCAACCGCAAATTGTTTTGATAGTGTTTATCCTGAGGTTTAGATCCAAGTTGGTTACAGACACAATAAACTACTAAACTCATAAAAGTGGTTTAACGAAGATAAACTATTCTCTCAGTCAGTATAATTATTATTATTTTACCATCTTCATAGATATTAATATTTGATACAAACTACCTAACAGCAGACGTCACGTTTCTGAAATTACTTCAAAAATTTTTTTCTCCCGTCTCTGCAGTCCTGGGTCTATAACCCTTGCAGGAACGCCCCATACCAATCTACTTTGATTTTTGGTACCTCGGATCGCTTCACCAAGGAGATGGGACCGGGACGTAATGCGCCGGATCGATTCAGGATAGATGACATGGCGACAGGTCACTGTAACAACATGCGACCTGCGGATGCCCTTCAAGTTAAAGGGGAAAATACAGGTTGTTAGGTTAAACGAGGGACATATTGAAAGAGGACCCATTCAGTATTCGATTCTCGTCCTAAATATAATATGTAAAAAAACTATAACATTAATTTGTTACGTAATTGTGCCATGGCTCCCGCACGCTCTCCAGATCTCACTTTATTAGACGTTTCTTTTTTGCCATTGCCCGCTAGTTTTAAAATATGAAGGAAAAATGGATTATACCTAAAAGTCATCCGCGCACATTTTCTGTGATAAACGCAAGGGATGCGAGACTTTTCCAAAGTTATAGTTTTTTTGTTTCTTTTGTTTCTATTGTTCTGTCTATGAGAATGTTGAGGTATTGTGTGGTGTGACAAGAATGGATAAAGTAAGGAACGAGTATATTAGAGGAAGTTTAAAAGTTTTTTTTTTTTTTAAATATTTTTTTTTATATTTCACAAGCTGCGCCAATTACAGAAAAGTTAAAGGGGAATCGACTGTCATGTGAATCATCGTGACGACTGACAGTGCAGAATGGAAGAAATAAATGTATTGCACCGACCCCAAATGACATGTGATAAGGGCAGAAAAATGATGATGAGAAAACATTAAGATCTTTGAAGTTATAATTACAAAAAAAGTTACAAACTAAAACCTTTTTTTTTGGCGTAAAATATTTTTTTAACACATGACTCTTTGTCCGCTAGAGGGCGTCACTTTAAATTTGAGCAATATTTTGAAAATGTACAAGTGAAGCCTTTTCAAATGATGCCAAACCATTTTCATTTTTAACATATTACGTTTTGTCCGCCATATCAATTTTATTGACACGTCACGTAGCTTTTATTCACCGGACAATTAAGACGATTCTAATGATACCTCAAATGTCGAGTTCCGATAAGTAGATTAAGAATAATGAGGGAAATAGCCAGTCAAAATCATAACTCTCCTTTGGCTTTGCCGTAGTCGGGTAAAAATAGAAAACACGCAATAATTGTACCTCAATACATTCCCTGTGCTTGTCCTAATTAATTTGGGATTGCCGTATAGGAGCATGTCTTTTTCTTCCACACGTCATCACCTCATGAGACAACGACCTTCTAGCCAGATCATCTTTCACACAATCCATCCATCGTTTCTTTGGTGTTTACCTACTCTTAAAACCGTACACATTCATATTCAAAATTTCTTAACAATATTTTCCTCAAAGACGAGATAATTCATAAAATAATTCCAGCTGGGTATGCCAACAAATCAAGCAAAATAACAGCACAAAAATATGACATTTCTTTCCGCAAAAAAGTAATGTATTTCAAATTGCTCAATGTGTGTTCGATTCCAGGAATGTACAGTCAGCAGCATTAGTATGTAAATGGGTTATTCATAAAGTAGGTTTCATTCTACTCCATGACAGCTCCCAAAGTACTCCACGACATTTTAACCTTCTGCGACTGACGTGGTAGTCCAACAGTTGGAAATGAGAAACAAGGGTAGTAAAGTCTCACAAAATACCAGGAGGCCAAATACATATACCTAGGTATTGTATTATTGGAAATAGGAATCTCATTATCAAATCTAAAACCTATGTAAATTAGTAAAGTTCTAAAGCGATTGTTTCATGATGTTTGTTTCTACTGTGATAAAAGACCTATAGTAAACCTGTAAAAATGCATGGACAATTCAGAAATAATATCGTGTGAAGCGAGAAATGACGCCACCTAACGACTAAAAAACGTTCACAGGAAAATAGACACTGCAGTATCCATGCAATTTTACAGGTGAATGTACATATTTTGTAGTGTCTTCTAAAATACTATGTTCGTAAAAACGTAAAACGTCAATCAGTACAGCAGGAGTGAATCACTTTTAAATATGCATACATATCACTGCTCGTGACTGTACATATCTATGAGTTAAAGTAAATGTTAACGACCGAAAAATAAGGGTTCTAACGAGAAAACCTATTTGAGTCTGCAGTATCAATTTCAAACAGCATAAACTAATTTCAGTTTCAAGCACTTATCGAAGTATTCCCACGTATCGAGTGTTAGTGGTCATTCAATTATGAACAAAATTAATTTAATTTTAGGCATACTAAGTTAGACGAACTGACAATGATATACTGTTTTCAATAACGACTTTGGACACCAATACTCGTATTTTTTTTTTTTAATATTTAAAATTATTTTGATTTAAGGGTAATATTAATTAATAGCGGCTGGAGAACAAACATCTGATTAATGAAGATATTTGGCATTTAAGCGTTTTAAAAGATGTGGTGATTATATACATTATTCAAAGTAATTGTGTTGTGTTATGTTTGCTGGATAATTTGAGCTCGATAGAATGTTATAATCATCGGAGCATTGGTACTAGTCTATCAGCAATATAGGCTTAAGACTTAACATTTTAGGCACTTGGCACCCATATAAGTACTGTATTTCGTTAAAGGGGATGGATGATTTTTATATGAAGCGTGGTCTACGTAACTTTCGCCATTTGATTTTATTTTCAAAACTAGCTTTGGCCCGTGACTTCGTTCGCTTGGAATAATAGCCTAAAGCCTTCCTTGATAAATGGACTATCTTACACAAAAATATTTTTTCGATTAAAACCAGTAATTCTTAAGATTAGGGACTGTCTCTTGTAAATAAGTAAAGTAAATTTTGACGTTCAAAAAGTGCTGATTATCAGCCTAGTTTGAATAAATGAGTTTTGATTTTGATTTTTGTAATAATTATCAGTATCGAAAGCGGGACATTTTGTATAATTTTTACTTAAAGAATATAACTACACACGATCTTGTTTGTTAATGAAATTGATTGAAAAAAAAAGAAACAAAAAAAATAAAATAAACATTCTCGATTGCCAATGAAATGTTTAAAATTAGTAAAATCAAGCAGAACTCACTCATTTTGTATTTTTTAAACAAATTATAAATTGTACTCATCGTTCTTATTAATCTTTTTTTTTTGTCGGCTGGAAAATCATCGAATAACCCCTCAGAGTGAAAGGGAGTGTCAGACTTCTACTGACTAAAAGCCACCCGTGTTCCTTCTTCGCCCTCTATGTCGAGGCCGCGATAACTAGTGTACAACCCGCGGCCCCGACTGGCCGTACCACCTTGGTTTTATTTGCTAAAACGCAATTTTAATACAGATAAATGATTGAGGGCAAACAAGACCAGGGGATCAGCACTTTCAATTTCTACTTGACGATAATTTTGTTAAAAAGTGGATTTCTAAAAAATTCAGAGTCACAAACAGCTATCCGTGTATTTTACTTTTTTTGTGCATTTATTTTTGAGCTAATAAAAATTATCAAAGTGAATGAAATTGTAAAATGTCGTTGTGTTGATCTAAAAATTTGATTGGCCATTACAATAAATATTATCGCAGTGCTGGATATTTGGTTTTGCCTCGAAATGTTGGTAAACTATTAAGTACACCTCTGACTAATCCTTTAGGGACTAGTCGTAGTAGTCGTGATGCGTGATAATGCCATTGATAAATATTTTAGTACGATATAGTGATTTATCATAGTTCTATTCAGTAATTTATCAAATCAACTAGTTCATGAAAAAAATCATTACCCTTCCTTTTGGCTTCGCCGTAGTCGGGTAACAAAAGAGTTTGAAGTATTATATCTTGTATTCGAATTGTTGTTGTCACTGTGAATGGTAATTGCTGTTTATACCTATAAAAACATACATATCAGTGCTTTTGAATTTAATAAATGAATGTTTAGCATCTACTCTTATTGGTGGCTCAGTCGCAGAATGTACTTTCGCGAAATGCACCCCATACGCAAAACGTCCCATTCTCAAAATGTACCATTCTCAAAATGCACCTTTCTTATAATGCACCTTTTGCACAATGCACCTTTCGCATAACGTACCTTTTTTCTACATTAACTCTTTTTCAACACACTTGCTCATAAAATAGCTCTAATTACACCGCAATTAGGCACATAATGACACCTGTCATTAAACTGTTACTTTTTCATTGCTATTATTCACAAGTGAGTTATAGGGTTCTTTTTTAATTGGTTGAATTGCTTTGTTCTTAAAAAAGTTACTACAGTGACCGGCCATTTACACCAATCAGAGAGCGCCATTCGAATCATGTACTGCCGAGTTAGTCACGTGTTGTACTTGTTTTTGTCGTTTGCGCGTTCGTATTGCAATTGTGTCAATTTTTACCAAATAATTAAATAAACAAATAAACCTTTTGCGACCTTGAAAACTTTCAAAATGTAATTCAATCATTACCATTGTGAGCTACAATACATTAATCATAGAAAGTATAAACAAAGCATTCTGTACATCAAACTATGTATTTCTTCACAAAAGTTAATTTCTGGGATAAAAAAAAATTAGTTTTACGGTAGGACTTAAACTTTGTGCCGATGGATGAATTGAAAGTCATGGAACTTTGACCCCAATATCTCCGTAAATCGACTGTTCCCAGGTTCGACAGGTCCAGAACAAAAAAAATCCCAATGACGCGGAGAACAAGTGCCTCTCGGCTTCATTAAGTGTATTTTCACAGCCATTATTGTGATTCGCATAAAACTCTACTGTTACTTCTTTTATCTAAATCTGCACAAAGATTCCATTTTAAAGAACAGAGCTGTTGCCTACACGATAAGGTAGTGTAAAATTACTCGAACATGACTGTCTTGTTATCAGTTCCTGGAGTAATTCAGTAGAACTCGGGTTACTTGACTTTGACATCCAAGCTTCTTCGTATTATCATCGTGAAGATGGTACATACGAGTAGATTATTATGTTACACTTCCATAACAGTCTACTACCAGCTTCTACAGCTTATACCCGCGGCTTGGCGTGTTTTTTGGTGTTAATAAAGGTTTTAAACAATCAATAACACTGAAAGCGCTACATTTACTATTGTTTTATTGTTAATGTTATTGAAAATCTCACTGCCGCACTCAGAGACGTTTAATGCACTTAAGATATCACTTAGTCGGAGCGGGCCGGGGCTACCTTTAGGTGGCTCTTGCCCAATCTGGGGGGGCCAAACGCCTCCTGCCGGAGGCTCTATGCGGGTATCGTGCGGTCCATGGCCCTTTACGGGGCCCCGGTGTGGGCGCCTGCTTTGAGGAAGCGGGCCGCACACTACCAGAACGTGCCCCAGAAGGTCATGGCCGTGAGGATGGTCTGGGGGTACCGCAGGATCTCCCGCGAATCGGCGAACCTCCTTGCCGGATAGCCACCGTGGGATCTGGAGGCGATAGTCCTCGCGCGCCTGCATGAATGGCGTGCGGAGGCGCTACGCCGGGGGGTCACTCCGTTGCCGCGGCAAATTGTTGCGCTGCGGACAGACCTCCAGTGTGATCTCATGGCGACATGGAGACAGCGACTGTCGCAACCCCGTGCAGGGCACGCCACGATAGTGGCGGTAAGTCCCCTCTTGGCTAGAGAGGCGCCACGGCACCCTGACCTTCCGTCTGACGCAGGTCCTCACTGGACACAGTTGTTTCGGGAGGTACCTGCACCGAATCAGGCGGGAGGAAACGCCCGGACGCCACCATTGTGAGGATCGGCCGGAGGACACGGTGGAACACACAGTGGAGGTGTGCCCCGCTTGGGCGGAGCCCCGGCGTTTTCTCGTAGCGGCGATCGGCGGCGGCGACCTCTCGCATCCGGCCCTGGTGCAAGCCATGGTCCGGGGCGAAGAGGAATGGGACACCGACACTGTATCGACTTCATTGTTTGTTTACGTGAAAAAAGAAAAAATACGTGTCCAGTATTTTTTGGAAAGATATCTGACGGAGTAATTAGATTTTTTGTTAACTACCCTATTGGAACATCGGTCGGAAATTCTTTCCGAGGAATGGAGGACACTCGGTTTGTAATTCACAGACTAACCTGGGCAAGCACATTGACTCTAGCAGCTGTATGATTAAGCCACGAGCTTCGCCTACTCGACAACAGATATTTGAAACAAAACCAGAACTGAGGAACCAATGGTTGAAAAATAATACACGAACCCTAAAAGGCAGGAAACGGAAACGTCTCAAAGCTGTCATACTAACACGTTAAACTTCCGTGTTCCGTATTGTTCTGACGTTCTGTCTGAACTCGTTCAAAACTTGAAGCGAATTTGATTTTTGACAGTTCTTATAAAGTTACCGTCTCTTGTTTGTACTTCTTGTACAAAACGTTTTACCGCAGGGCTTTTTATTCGACATGGCACCTCGCAGTCTGCCATTTACTTAGCTGGAATATCCTGTGTGCCTCGAGGGTAAGGACCGCAATACCTATAAAACTATTAATTCGATAAATTTTATTTAATGACATAAGAAATAATAAATTATCCCTAACCTTTTTTTTTTTGGGCGATCGAAAATCATCAAATAACCCCCTCCCGCTCTTGGGCAGAACGAAAGGGAGTGTCAGAATTCTACTGACTAAAAACCACCCATGTTCCTTCTTAGCCCTATATGTCAAGGCCGCGGTATCTCTTACAACATCCCGCAGCCCAATAATCCTTTACCTTAAGTCCAAAACCTTAAGTCAATTTAAAACACTTCCATTGAAAAGCTTTATGTTGAAAATTGTTTCGTTACCTTCACTTTTAAAAGTTTTACCTGAGCTAGTCATATTTAAAGTAAAAATACTTGCTTAACCCTTGATTGTAGTTTGCGTCAGTGGATCGTCCTAAGGGGTGGATTATGGAAGAGAGTTGAAAGAAGTTAGGGTAAAGTTGAAGTTGAAAAATACACTCAGGGGTACGAAAATATTTATTTATTTTTATTTATATCAGATTTATAACATCCATAGTTTGTTAGTGTATGATCTCTTGCTAGACCAGACACTACTTTTAGATGATACTGATGAATGGAATAAAAGAAGTAAAGTATTGAAACACTACTGTATTGTCTCAAAGGTACTTAAAGTAAAATGAGCTTAATGGACTGATGGTGTGGAAATGAAGTGAGTGACGCGGCCCTTGTTGGCGGTAACGAGAACGCCTGGCTGACTTGATAGCTCAACGCGAACTGAACTGATTATTATGAGTTGAAATGAATGTGGCGTAAACTGCTGAATTGCAGAATGTGCGGTTGCACCGTACAGTTAGTAAACATAAAACTTAAGACCTATGTTAGTAACACATGTAGGCTATACAGAGAATTTATAATCGGGCAATCCAACTTGCCCGCAATTACACTCAGGAGACTGTTCGAGCTGCCTCAGACCCTCTGTAGCAGCGACGCGCCACGCTTGCGCTTACGATAAGCACCAAAGAAAATAATGCTTCAAACATGTTTTTTGACTAAATAGACAAAATAATTAAACCCCTTTGTGCAAAGGTACATTGAGTACAGTAAAGGTAGATCTTACGGGACTTCGGGTTGTACACTAGTTACCGCGGCCTCGACATATAGGGCGAAGAAGGAACATGGATGGTTTCAAATATTTGAGTGTTAGGTTGTGACGTCACTGACCGCTAACGAATGTCATACTAATGCCTCAGACAATGACGTCACACGAGTTTTCAAAGCACTGTATCGTCTTCATTGTTTGTTTACGCGAAAAAGTAAGAAAATGTGTCCACTATCATTTGGAAATCTATCTGACGGATTAATTCGTTTTTTTTTTGTAACTACCCTATTTTTATAACCACGCGATTATTTTGATAAAACATGAAAAGTAATAGTATGAATGTCTTAGGATGACATTGAACTTTGAAGTTAAAAGTTGCTCAACTTCCGCTTTTAAAGCCATTAAAGCTTGAAACCACTCATGAAGATGGATAGCCTGTACTGTTTTAATTATTCTTCCTTAAGGCTCGTGAACGTTGTGTAATTTAAAAGGAAATGGCCAGCAATGTATTATGTGGTAAGAAATATTGCAGGAAGGAACCAGCCATTAAGGAAATGATAAGTTTGTAGCCCTTGAACTTTCCCATGCAAGGACGCGGATTTGAAAAAGATTTTGCACGATTTTTTAAATTTTTCCTGATCTTTAATTATAATAACTGAAGTAGAAGTTGACCGTACCTAAAATATTTGCACTCACACTTTTCACTCGTTTTAGAAAATTATTTAATTTGTTAGGTTTTTTATTTTTTTTTGCGTTCATTTATTCTCGAAATTAAGTTTTAGTCAGTTTTGGTTAGCATTAATAAGTAGAAAACACACGTTGAAAAAATTCTAAGAGTTTTTTCAGCAATTTCAGCATCGGAAGATGAATTTAATTGTGGTTAAGCATACTATAAAAATAAATGTGAATAATTTAAAATTCTTCTATTGATCGACGAAACCGTTATTATACTAATCATAAATTACATTAATTTAAATATATACTTACTTTCAAAAATTCCAAACTTTGTTTCAAAACAAAACTTTAATTATTAAAGTAAATCAACAGTTTTCAGTTACTCTGAACTTCACTCAAATCACAAACTATTGAAATTATATTTCCGACAAAACACCAGCTTTCATAATGTTCGAAAATTTTTAAAGTTATCGCAAGTGGTCTAGGGGAAGGCTCGCGTGTAGACGTCCGCGCCTCTCATGCTCTACGCATAGACTGGCTGTAACAAGCCTTTCTTGACAAACCTTTGGCGTTCCTTATTCGAAAAAACAAACAAGCCAATGGCCGAATTGATATTGTTTTCGTTATTAATTTGACAGCTGGATTGTGGAAAGCTTGGCGGGTAATTCTGCTAATGCTTATTGATTCTTTTTAGCAGAGTGTTTTGGAGTTGTCAGGTTAAATGGTATGAATTTATCGGCTTTGCGAAATAATACTGAAGGAGTATTTATGGATTCGGTTGTCGAACCTTTTTTCTTTCACTTAAGATTTTATTTGCATATCAAATCCTAACGTTTTTTTTCTGAGAATAGAAGTTTATCGGTAACTGTAAGTTCAACTTATAATGAGTACCCGGTATTGTGAGTCATACGCGCTTTTAAAAAAGGAAGCGTGAAGAGGATTTTAAACTTTATGGTTCGGCAGTTTACAATGGCGTTGTCCATAAATTAATGAAGAGTTTTTTTTTCGAGTGCTCATAGATCAGCTACATCTTCTAAACAAATATAATACAGCAGACACTTGCTTGCCTTTTCTTTTGATGATTTGAAGCTTTTTTTAATGGGCATGCAAATTACTCGACCGAGTATTTTGTTTTTTTTTTCAAAAATCTATGCTATCGTCGGTCGCTTGCGAAGCTAGAGTGCTGAACTTAAGGTCATGAGTTCGATTCCCAAGTGGGGCACAGTTTCATTGGGTTTACTATCAGGAACTCCTCACTAGCAGCCACGGAGCGTGGTATTGTGCCCGGTTAATGGCAATGAGCTCACCCCTTTTTACCCGACTGCGGTGAAGCCCAGAAGGAGGGTTATGTGTTTGGCGTGAACGTATGTGTGTCCGTTTCTTTTTTCCCTCATAAATCCTAAACGAATGAAGGGATTTGAATAAAATATACGTCGTTAGATTCGTCTTGATGGCGCGAGTGTCATAGGCCTTAAATGTAAAAAACAAAGAAATTTGCGGATTTTGGGGGCCTTAACACGGATTAAAAAAAAAATACTTACCATTGAGTAGGGTATCAAAATGAAGGGTTTAAATAGGATAATTACAAAAATATGACACTTATATGTTTAAAAGAAATTCGAAGTCACAAATCATATAAACGAACAAAAGTTAAATCATCTGCGATGATATTTACGCGACCAACGAAAGAACAAACACAAAAGAACTTAAAAGCAGGAAATGCTTCCAACTTTAGTTTAATTTAAAATGTGCTTGATTTTTTCTTTTCAGCTTTTACAGTCGGGTTTTTTAGTTTTTTAACTACTTTTTTTTTATTACATGTTAAATATAACTGGCGAAATCTGGGTGTACTAATGAGTACACCTCTGCTTATTTTTTCAGTTGAAAATATGAGTGGAAATTATATTTTTTCTACTCCCCCGCTATTATTTTCTGATTCTTTTCGCTGCAGGATCCTAGACAGTTAATCGTCTCTCAGGGAATTCGAGCATCTTTATCGTCACTGTTGATTCTGGCTTTCCGAAGTTACAGTGATTTGAGTATAGTGGGGGATTACAGGTATAATGTGTATATAATATATATAATGTTTATTTTTTGTTCTTTTTCTTTTCGGGTATTTGCATAAAAAATGTTGCTCACAATTATAGTAGTAATACCATAATGTAAGTGTGTTATGAGATGATGCTTTTTTGTTTTTAAATGTTTTGATGATGAATTCTCCGGAATAAAAATGGTGCAACTAATTCTTTGAAAAGTTTGAAATTTAAAAAACATTGTAACAAAATGTAATCGTACGGATTTGGGTTGACTAGTTTATAAATAAATTTGGTCAATTGGGATCGGAAAATTTAATACCGCCAGGGTGCCAATAAATTACTGTTTAAACAAGTATTTATTTAGTTTAAATATCAATTAAATTCTGTTACGGCTACGTTTGTTTATCACATTGTGATTGTATTTCCTTTGTCTCGTTTTTGTTTATTTTGTAATGGTGGAATCTGACTATCGTCAATGGTTTAAAGTCGATCCAGAGTCAATAAGCAGCAGGATTTCTAACAGCATTCCTTCTGTTAAATGAGGAAATATAGACTTATGGGGTCCTTAACACTGAAACGTATAATATTACTTTATTTTTACTTCTACCTTCTTTAAAGTGTGCTTAGTTCCTAACTTGGCGTCAGTTTTCTGAAGCCCAAGGGCCTCTTAAGAGGAGTCCCTCAGTGGCTCAGTGGTGGCGGCCTCTACTAACGAGCAGTAAGCCGTGGGTTCGAACCCAGACAGGCACAATAATAGGGTAGTTAACAAAAAAAACTAATTAGTCCGTCAGATAGCTTTTTAAAAAATATTGGACACGTATTTTTTCTTTTTTCACGTAAACAAACAATGAAGACGATACAGTGCTTTAAAAAATCGCGTGATGTCATATTCTAAGACATTAGTATCGCATTTTTTACCGGTCAGTGACGTCACAAACCCCCACTCAAATCTTTGACGCGTTTTATCTTCGTCATTTTTTATTGATTTGATAAAACAAAAAATACGTATCCAATATTTTTCGATGATCTAACAGACGGACTAATTAGAATCACATTTTTTTAAGTCAGTAAACATCCCTATTTGTATAGTATTTTAATCATCACTGCTCTTAAAAGCGGTGCAGAAAAACACCGTGAAGCGACCGGCATGTCCTACAACCATAACTTTGAAGACATGTGATATCTACCATCCCGCACTGGGCTCGCGTGGTGAATTATAGCCCATCCCCTCTCACAGAAAGGAGTCCTGTGTCCCACCAGTGAAAACATTAATAGACTGATGGTGATGATGATGATGGCCATTTTTTTTTTGAGGGACAGGAAATCATCAAATAACAGGGGTTATATGATGAAGGAACATCGGTGGATGTTAGTCAGTAGAAGTCTGACACTCCCTACCGCTCTGCCCAGAGCGGAAGGAGTCATCTGATGATTTCCTATATAACCTACATAAAAAAATTTGGCTGTGGGGATACTATTAGATTTACCTCTGCCAAATCTGCCTTTGTTGTAATAGCGACAACAGAAATGCATCATCTGTAAAAACAATTGTCTAACTATCACAGCCTGCTGACAGATAGATGGACGGACAGAGGATACTTACTGCCGCACTTAGAGAGCTTTAATGATTACTTAGGCCATCACTTAGTAATGGTTTTGACAGTTTTGTCATACAAAAGAATATCAAATCTTTACTAAGTGACAGCCTGAGTAATTATTAAATATCTCTGAGTATCGCAGTGACCCAAAAAATAATTACAGCGTGTGTTATTGTCACAGTTTTGCTCGAGATTACTAAATATTGGGCTGCGGGTTGTTCACATGTTACCGCAGCTTCGACATATAGGGCTCAGAAGGAACATGGGTGGTTTTTTTTTAATCAGTAGAAGGCTGACACTCCCTTTTGCTCTGCCTAAGTGTGGAAGGGGTTATTTTATGATTTTCCACCCGCAAAAAAAGATATGTAATGATTATTTGAGCCGTCACTTAGTATAGATTTGACATACTTTTGTATGACAAAACTGTCATAACCCTTACTAAGTGATGGCCTAAGTTATCGTTAAAGCTGTCTGAGTGCGGCAGTCTGTGTTACAAAATGTGCTTTAGTCTCTTAGCAATATCGCTATATTGGTATTTTTTTGCTAATTACACTTTCTCGCTTTTTTTAAGCTTTAATTTAACTTTCATTTTTAATTAGTACTAGCTTTTACCCGCGACTTCTTCGCGTGGAAATTTTGATATTTACCAACGTGGGAGATTGCAGCTTTGACTGAGTGATTGCATGCGCAACTACCGAGCTTGAGATCCTACCGAGGCCGCGAGGGTTCGATACCCGGGATGGCCAAAGTGTTATTGGGTTATTTCATCAGAAATTTCTCAGTAGCAGCCACGGAGCCTAGTTTTGTGCCCGATTGTTGTCAATAGGCTCGCCCCTATCACATGGGTCTTCAACATCATTAGCGAAATCTGTGTGCATCGCGTGAAAATTTTGATATATACCAACGTGTGAGATTGCAGCTTTGATTGAGTAATTGCATGCGCAACTACCGAGCCTGAGATCCTACCGAGGCCGCGAGGGTTCGATACCCGGGATGGACAAAGTGTTATTGGGTTATTTCATCAGGAATTTCTCAGTAGCAGCCACGGAGCCTGGTTTTGTGCCCGATTGTTAGCAATAGGCTCGCCCCTATCACATGGGTCTTCAACATCATTAGCGAAATCTGGGTGCACTATTAGATACACCTCTACCTAACCCTTTGGGGATTACAGGCGTGATGTTATGTTATAAAATTATATTGATATTTTGTTATGTAATATGATTATTGTTAGCTTTTAAGCAGAAAAACTGTAAGCTTAAAATGTATTTCTGAATAAATGAATAGGTCTAACCATTCCGACGCAACGTCTTGCGGATCACGGGTAAGACATAGCATACTTTTATTCTGGAAGCCGTATGTAGCGCTTATGGATTAAATTTTTCGTCTAGATAGTTCCCATGGTCTACCTCAATACCACAATATCCCTTATATGTCGTATTTTCTATACATATACCTATATTTAGGACCCTTTTCTATAAATAGGCGACGAAGGTAAACATAAATTTGGAAGGAGGTCCAAACCGCACCCGATACGAAACCCAACGCTATCTAACGTAGAACAAACGACCAAAACCCTAATACGAGCGCGCGCTTACGACGATTCTTAAATTGAAAATACAATTAATCCTATAGCATTTTTAGCTGCAACAATCACAATCAGTATCATTCATAGACATTAACAAATTCTGAAAGTTATGACATGAGATACGAGTATTTTTACACGACTGCCCCAAAAAAGGGTGTTATGTTTTTAGCGTTCAAGTATGTATGTATGTTTGTATGTTTGTGAGTTTCTCTATTCCACCATAACTTAACGCCTGAAACGATTTTGATTTATGTGGTATCGTCAGATCTTTGCGTCATCCCAGGTGACATAGGCTAGAGAAAAAAAAACAAAACAAAAACATAATAGGGTGGCCATGGTCTAGAAATAAAAATAACTTTTAATTTGTTTTTATTGAGATTTCAATGAAAAATACAGTGTGATTCTTTATAATGTGCACATATCGAAATGGGGGAATCTATGCTTAATTTTATCGACGGAAAAATTATTAAAAAAAATCTAAATATTTTTTAATATTTTATATGGAATTTTTAAAAATTTTGTCTGCTACTGTGACCCCAGTGTAAACAAAACGGTTTAACTTTTAAACTAAATTATCTATCGCGATGAAGCAATTAGGCGTCCTCGTAAAATGAAAATTGTGGAAAAAAACTACCCTCAATTGAAAATAAACACGTTTTTTGATCAAAAAAACTTTTTTTTTTCATAACTTTTTACATAAAATTGTTTCATCGCGATAGATAATTTAGTTTAAAAGTTACACCGTTTTGTTTACATTGGGGTCACAACAGCGGACAACATTTTTGAAAATTCCATAAAAAATATTAAAAAATATTTAGATTTTTTTAAATATCTTTTCCATCGATAAAATTAAGCATAGATTCCCTCATTTCGATATGTGCACATTATAAAGAATCACACTGTATAATCATCGTCTAGAACTTGTTAAGTAGATTACAAAAATATACCACAGTAGTATTCAATATCTATTGTTTTCTAGTAATACTACTCAACATATGATATGGTGACATTTTAAATCCGGGATTCGATACGAATAAGCTACATATCAATAGATTCCTTTAAAACTGGATAGTTTACAACTCCCAAATATATGCAGGATGGCAATAGAGATGTTTACTGACTTAAAAAAAAAAATGGTTCTAATTAGTCCGTCTGTTAGATTATCGAAAAATATTGGATACGTATTTTTTGTTTTATCAAATCAATAAAAATTGACAAAGATAACACGCGTCAAAGATTTGAGTGGGGGGTTGTGACGTCACTGACCGCTAAAGAATGTCATACTAACGTCTCAGTAAATGACGTCACACGAGTTTTCAAAGCACTGTATCGTTTTCATTGTTTGATAACGTGAAAAAAAAATACGTGTCCAATATTTTTTGGAAATGTATCTGTAATTAGATTTTTTTGTTAACTGCCCGATTAAATTGTTTAGAAGTTTGTATAAAAAATGCGTGATGCAATTTACCTACTTGAAACTTGATAATGAAAATATTTCACAGTGGTATTCAATAGTGTTAGGTATGTAGGTATTGGGGAAATAAGTCAACCTCGCTCGCTAGTAAGTTGCACACTAATTTATTTCCGAACATGCCCCGGCGCGGGGAGGCGGGACGCAGCCCGCTCGCCTACCTATGCTCGGTACACATACACAACATCCCTCCCCCTTAGCTACTGCTCCCCTAGTTTGTTGGGGTCGAGAAGATTGGACTAATTTCTTGGCGCCGCTGATTAATGCCAGTGGCTCGTGGCGGTGTCGCCGGAGTATCCTCCTCCATGGTTCGCGCTTCCTGCCCTTCCTCTCCTCCCGTCGGAGCCACCCTCTCCGGTTGTGTGGCAGGGTGCGGCGCAACATCAGGAATCGCGTCTTGGTCCCAGTCTGGCTCGTCCTCTGGTGTGGAGCTCACCCTTCTCCTTATCTGGTCTGTGTGTCTGGTGACTTCGCATTGTAGCTGTGGTATGTATACCGCATACGTTACCGTGCCTGTTCTCTTCCTTATGATACCTTTTATCCAGCTGAATTTTTTACTGTCCGTATTTTTTGTAATCCACACTTTTTCATTATTTTTAAAGTCTGTTCTGTGTGTCCCTCTATAATATTTAGCCTGTAAGGACTGATTTCGTTCGACGGTTTTAGTGAGGTCTGTGGACGAGGGCGACGGCGCGCTTGGATTCAATAAGTCCAGCCGTGAGCGCAACGAGCGCCCAAATACTATTTCCGCGGGTGTTTTTTCGGTGGTACTATTTCTGGAGTTCCTGTAATCGAATAGTAATTTTGCGATCTTTTCGTTAATTGTTTTTTTATTACTACCCTCCAGTAATATAACCTTAAGTCCCTTTTTAACCACTTTTACCATGCTTTCTGCTTGCCCGTTGCTAGCCGGGTGATAAACTGGAGACAAAACGTGTTCAATGCCGTTAAGTTTACAGAAATTCTTAAATTCCGAAGATGTGAAGGATGTGCCATTGTCACTCACCAACGTATGCGGAATTCCGAATCTCGACATTAAATCGTATAGTTTATTTATAACGGCTTTTGAATTATACGTAGACGATACATCGTAACATTCGACCCATTTGCTATATGCATCCACAATTATTAAAAACATGTAATTGTGAATTGGCCCACAAAAGTCTACGTGTACCCGGTAAAAAGGTTGTGGCGGTAACGGCCAAGGCGCGAGAGGGGCGTGCGGCGGCGCGGGCCGCAGCGCGCAGCACACGTCACAGGCGCCCGCTACTCGCTCCAGCGCGGCGTCCACGCCGCCGTCGTGCCGGTTTTAAAAAAAGATGGCAGCATTAGACTTTGTGCCGACTACTCTGTTACTATCAACAAACAGCTGATCATAGAACAGTACCCCTTGCCAACGGTGAACGATTTGTTAGCGAAATTGCATGGCGGCCTACAATTCAGTAAAATTGATCTATCCATGGCATATAATCAGTTTATTTTGAATGACGAGTCACAAAAAATTACATGTATAAACACACACCGTGGGTTATTCAATTTTACACGATTAGTTTTCGGGTTGTCGAGCGCGCCCGCTATATTTCAACGCGCGATGGAATGCTTGCTCGCCGGAATAGAGGGTATTATCTTCCTTCTGGACGACATCCTTATCACGGGAGGAAACAAAGAACAGCACATGCAAAGGCTCATTACTGTTTTACAACGGTTGGACGACGCCGAATTGACCGTACAGATGAGTAAATGCGATTTTTTTTAAAGACGAGATCTCATACCTAGGGCACGTCATAGATAGGTACGGAGTAAGGAAGTCGCCCGATAAGGTAAAAGCTATTTTGCAAGCACCTACTCCGACAAACGTGTCACAATTGCAGTCATTTATAGGTCTCACTAATTATTATCGGAACTTCGTGCCGGACGCGTCGTCTATACTTAGTCCATTGTATAATTTATTAAATAAAAACACTAAGTGGCAATGGACACACGAACATAATAAAGCGTTCGAAGAAATAAAAAACATATTAGCATCAGATAAAACCTTAGCACATTACAATCCGCAAGCTAAACTAATATTAACGGTAGACGCGTCACCAACAGGGTTAGGAGCTGTGCTATCTCAAAAAGGGGATGACGGGTTAGAAAGACCGATATCATACGCTTCGCGGACGCTATCAGCAGCGGAAAAGAATTACGCGCAAATACAAAAAGAAGCCACCGCGATAATTTTTGGCGTAAAACGTTATCATCAGTATCTTTATGGACGGGCGGAACCATTTGTATTAAGAACGGATCACAAACCATTATTAGCTATATTCGGCCCACATAAAGGCATACCGGAGGTATCCGCTAATCGGCTACAAAGATATGCCATATTCCTAATGGCCTATAATTACTGCATTGAGTATATCAGTAGCAAACTTAACAGTGCGGACTATTTATCGCGGGCGTGTGACGACAACATAACAAAAGCGCGGGACGACGAGCTTGTTGATAGTATGTGCGATCGCGCTAGCTACGTCAACTTTGTAGTGGAGGGAGACTTACCGGTGACAGTAAGCCAGTTGCGTAGCGAGACGGAGCGCGACGGCATTTTAACTATGGTCAAGCGTTATGTTTTAAACGGGTGGCCTAGAAAGGTGAATGACATAGGCTTAAAACCATTTTTCAATTGTCGAACGCAATTATCTTATGAAAGCGGTATCTTAATGCGTGGGCATAAGGTCGTAGTTCCCGCGACATTACAGGATAACATATGTAGGGAATTACATAGCTCACATTTCGGTGTGGTGAAAATGAAAGCGGAGGCTCGCAAGCGGTTGTGGTTTCCCGGCGGCGGGCCGCTTGCGTTCACCACGTAAACATTCAGTGTATGTGTACGTCCGAGATATGATACCGGCAATAAAACGACTCCTATTGTTTTGATATTTTCCCCCGTATAGCTGTACAATCTTTTGTTGGTGTCTGACAATGGCAATCCGTTAAACTTTGAATTATAGATTTCTTTTGATATTACACTCACCGCTGAGCCACTATCGATTTCGAACTCCAAAGATAGACCACCGATCATCACGCGCTCTGACATTGGTTTCCCGCGCACGCATCGTATATTATAAAAACACTCACCGTCGTCGTCGTCCACGACCGCAGCCTCATCCACGTACTTTACTTTGCCCGCGTTTGGACACATTTTACGTAGGTGTCCTTTATTATTGCACTTTTTACACTTTAGATTTTTATAACGGCACTGCTCAGACTTATGATTATTGTACCCACACACACTACACTTTTCCTTCTTGGATATGGTGAAGACGCCGTCCGGGCCCACTGCGCCGGCGCCGCTGGCGCCTGGCGCTGCCTGCGACGAGGCGAGGCGCGCGCAGCGCACGCTCTCCGCCAAGTCGATGGCCTTCGCGAGGGTCAGCTCCCGCTGGTCCTGCATGAACAATTTGTCCCGCTCTCGTCCTGCCGCCATGCCCATGATAAATCTATCCAGCAAGGCCTCCTCCAAGTTCTTAAAAGCACAGTGAGTGGCTAATCCTCTGAGCCTAGCCGCCCATTGAGTGTGCGTTTCTCCTGGCCGTTGTGTTGCAGCATAGAAATTCGATTTTTCTGCAAACCCGAACCTTTTCGGTGTGAAGTGATCGTCGAGGAGTTTCACTATCACCTCGTACTCCTGTTCTTCCACCTTGTTCGGCAACGCCAGGTCCCTTGCGAGTTTGAATGTCGATTCGCATAACGACGTCAACAATATTGCCCTCCGTCGGATTGTCGCTTTGTCCGTTTCCGCGGTTATGTTGTTAGCAATAAACCACTGTTGTAATCGCGATTTATAACTGTCCCACTCTTGGGACAGGTGATCAAAGCTGGTGAGAACACCATACGTCAGTAGGTATAAATTGGGTTTGTACGTCAGTAGGTATAAATTGGTTTCTGGATCACTTGCTCTCGCGTCGCTCGAGCGCGTGATCCAGAACTCCCCAATTTATACCTACTATCATGATGGGAGTTCTGGATCATTGTACTATCATTAACTAATCGATGTCTTTTTATCCACGGCGGTTTTTTAACTGATGAGCGAATGTTGCTACCGGTACGTTGTATTTTCGACATAGTATTTTCCTTTCACAGCATTTAAATAAAAGCAATCAGGAAAGTTTTGAACATGCTGCAACCAAGGATCATCGTAAATCTCCCAATCTTCTATAACACCTCCACATGAGAAACAAGCTGCTTTATCATTTACACCATTTCCACAATAAAAAAATCCTGCGTCAGCCATTTCCATCACTAATCTTCTCCTCGAATCAACCGTTGCCCAATAATGATTAAATGATAATTCGCGCATTTTATACGTGTTATACATGTCATAGCGCGGATTGTATTTATTTTGCGACATGTTCTGTTTACTTATTTTCTACTTCTTACTGTAGATAATTATAAAAGCATAATGGGGTTGTAAAGTTGTTGCTATCAACTTATATAGATTAACATTTATGGGTTTGGGAGGGATAAGAAAAATTAAACAAGGAATTATTTATATCAAAATTTTATTATCTATACACCATCTATTTAAACATAAAACATTTTTTAAAGCACATACTGAATCATGATAAATACAACTATACAAATCATGACAATCTTCATATTTTTTGTACAAGCTTATCAAACTAGGACAATATTTATCTTCTAAATTATTTACATTATTATTATTTGAAATATCTTTTAACCATAATACTTTTTCTATACCTTTGGTGTAAACACATTTATCTTTTAAAATATTTTCAATCAAATTCTGATAATTTACGTAAGACACAAATCCTTCATCCCAGTATATCTTCCTATTGCATTCAGTCCAAGTAACTTGACGTTTTTCTGCCTCCGTCAAACCGCGAAATGGAAATGGGGGCTTAATTAAAAACACCTGAATTTTATTATTACATAATATAGAAATTTCTTTAATGATAAATAAATTTGATTCTGTTTTGAACCCTTGAACATCTACAATGGCAGTCATGATAACCTGCGCACTATGTTACTCAAAGGTTTGTATTCCACAAGTCGATCGTTAATAATTAAACAATAACCAGTTGTGTTGTCTGGTATTGGTGCTGAACATTCAATCTCCAAGCGCACATCGACGGGACCTTTTTTTAAACTATCGTTTTGCCTTGAACAGTCTATAATAAAGAGAGGAGCCTTCTCCTTGAAACCGGTTAAGTCAAGCAAGGGGTCTGCAGGACAGTTGTAATATGACTGACGAAATTTCACATACATTTCATATAATATACTGTATTTGTTCTCGGAAAAATTTAAGCATAGAGGCTCGTAAGGATAATATTGTGAATTCAAAAACAAAGTTACGTTAGTAACCCCACAGTGATCGAAAAGAGAACTGTCTTTCGTTTTACTATTTTTTCTACTGGTTTGCAAGCAAAATATTACATACCGAGGTTTCTCTAATTGTGAGGCAGTCTTAACAGACCAGCAATGTTTTGTAGTTTTAGGGAGCAAAGGATACTCGTATAAATCCCAATTTCTAAAGGCTATCTGAATAGATTTATCTCTTTCTAAATGTTTAAGTAGTGTCAGTCGTTCCCGATCTGATACTTTTATATGCGGCACCCGCCATTGCACTTTTTGCATATCTATTTGAAAATGTGCAACATCGTCAGTTAATATAAAACTGTTTAAGTTAGAGTTACTTCTATTCAGAATAAGTTCATGTTTACAATTTATTACAATTTTATTGTAATCCTCAGCAAATCCTAAAATCTTATTAAGAGGAACAATAGCACTAAAATAACCATCGCTTTTAAATCCAACCATGTTCCAACCCCACAAGGCAGCGACTTTATTTTCTCCATCATTCATTGAAACGTATGACTTTATTGTTGATGTTATTCCAGAATTTTTAATTCGATCTATTTCTATACCATTTATTTCGTATCTGATATCTTGAAACAAAAACATAACAGGGTTGTTACTGAACGTAATAGTTTTCTTAATAGGATTTCCATCTTTACCGAAGAACCTTGCTTGCCCTTCGACGTAAATTGAGCTGGCTGATGGCAACACATAAACGTCTTGCTGGTGTATGGGAATTCTGATTTCATCGTTTTCTCGAAAGCTGTTGTTGTAGGGATTGTACGAATGGACTTCATAACTTTCAATCGAAGTATCGAAGTGTGGTAATTCAGTAATCTGTAGCATATTCATACTTTTAAACCTAGGGCTTTAAGAAAATCTTTATTTGCTTTAGTTAAATTTATAACTTTTTTCTTACGTCTTTGCACCTTAGTGGTTGTATAAGAAATAGGACGCTTTTTGTTAACTACAGGGTTTTTATAATATAATATCATTTTATTTTTCTTATATGAAGGCGTAGTTCAATATTTTTGTGTTCTTCTCTAAAGTTAATACAGAACCCAAATTGATCAACTATCTTAATAGATATCGATGTAATAGTATTTTTGTTCACTGGAAAGTAAATAAGGTTTTGCGGTATTTCTATGATTTGCTGACCTGTAGCAGCATTAGATACAAATTCATGAATTATATGAGTTGGTAACCCGTTAGAGTATGAGCCGTGTATAAGATCGCATTCGATTCTGATCACCGGAATAATGTCGTGATTAATACGCACATTTGGTATTGAATTTAATACTGAAAAGTATAACAAACCACACTCATATTGACCAGATAAATACAGAGGTGGTTGAAAAAATGTATCCAATTCTGATTTATTTCCAGAGATGGTTACCGTTATAGACATGCTAGTAGACTGAACACTTTTAGGAGATCCTGATCATTTTATTCCTGGACTACACCAAAAATTATTTAAAAAATGTAAACATAGGTGTCCGCAATTGTAAGGGTGATCGCGCTGTATATTATCAAAATTATAGTGTACTTTAGCACCGATGTATTTTATAAACTCCTTTGGTGGTTTAAGATTTCCATAACTATCAAAATATTCAATATAATCATTGTTTTTTGCATAGGCTACCCAATGAGAACCTGGATTTTTAGAACTATCTAAATTAACAACTCCACACTCTTTTTTAAAAGGTTTTTTAGGGAGCTCATCTCTCATAAATACACCTCGAAAATAAGGAATATTATTTCCATACTTCAAAATGTCAAAGTTAGTTAAGGCTCGTTTGGGTAGCCGATATCTTAGTTTTTTTCTTTTGATATAAAGATTCCAAGCCCATGTTTATGCGGTTTAAGGTGTAAACCTTTTCCAATGCAAAGAGCTTCCATTTTTTCATTGTGTCTCTTCGATTCAGTCAATTGCTTTTTAGCTATCTTGAATTCATTTATAGTTTTGGCAATACCAGCTGCACCGCCTGCTAATGCTCCCACCGCCGATAATCCAGCAAAAATAGGAATCAAAGGTAATACACCACCACTTTTCGGTATAGGAATAACCCGAGGAAGTTTAATGGATGAATCGTCAGCTTATTCTCTGGCGGCCGCCATAGCTAATTCTATCGCCACTTTTTTTGCATTTTGGCTTTAATTTTTTAAAGCGTCTTTTCGTTTTACTAACAATATTTTTAAATTTATTTTTTAACCCTTTTCCCGATGTAACTTTCCGAGAGCGCTTTTTGTTGCATATTTTTATGCCACAGCCAGTTTTAATTTTGGCAGACATTGCCTTGCTTACTAAACGTGCCATGATTTTTTCGCATACACTCGCATCCGAGGCAACTGCTCGCTCTTTTGCCCTTTTTAACAAAATTAAATCAGCTTTGTGACGATCCTTTAAGTTTGATGATTTGTGATAGGCAATATCGTGTTCTTTGCAATATTCGTCTAATTTATTAATACCTTTATCTCTATTTGCAAGCCTTTTAATTAATTTTGTACCAGGGCCGCAATAATTGTATCCGGGTAAGTGTAATTCAAATGGTAAATTGTTTATAAGCCAATTGAGAAGACTACTCTCTCCAATACACATCATAAGACTAATAAAACTGAATCGAGCGCTATAATAAATACTTACACACTTCATCAATCAAATGACTAACTTCTGAGTTAATTTTTTTTTATTTATAATACTATATTCGATTTATCAATCCAACTGTTTTCAGCAGAAGACAAACCCAGCCATTTTACTAAAACCCTGTTTCCTTTTCTTTTAAGAACTTTCTCGACTAGATAAACATTATGATGTTTTGTCTTTTGAAGCTCTTGCGCATAAAATGCCCCTAAAATAGGCTGACCTCTGATTGTATCTTCAATTAAGTAGGTGATAGGAGTTGTATTTTGTATTTTTCTAATTTTAAATATTTCCGTTGACCAGTTAGGGGTATATCCTTTTTCAAATGTTCCTTTGTACTTACTGATACGTACATAATCATCTACTTTAAACTTGCTTCTTATACTATCATTTTTTACCAACCTTAAGTATCTTTCTAATATTCGTTGTTTATTACTGTTATCCACGTTAGCGGGGATTTCATCAATTGTCCGATGGTAAGTGTGATTGTATTTGTAAATAACGTCATTAAGGGTATTATCTACCCAATTATAGTTGCCTTTTAAACTAAATTCCTTATAAAGTTTAGATTTCAATGTTCTGATAAATCGTTCAACTATCGAAGCTTTTTTTGTTGAGAATGTTGAATAGTGATTAATTTGATTTGACTTCATAAGCTTTTGGAATTTATTATTATAAAATTCTGTCCCATTATCTGTTTGCAGATTTTTAGGAACACGTCCTTTAACTAGGAAAATTTTGAAACAGTTACACACATCATCTTTGGTTTTAGTTTTCAGAGGAAAGGCCCAAGCGTACTTTGAAAATGTATCAATAACAGCAAGAATAAATCTACAATTTTTATTTTCTTTCGAAATTGATTGCATATCAATTAAATCTGCTTGCCACAGGTCGTCTATATCTTTCAAAATAACATGTCTTCGAGGAAAGTTTACCCTTACATTTTTATGAATTTCGTTTACCACATCGGCTTTGCTCATGTTCAGAATTTAGTACATTTGTCTTGAATTCATGTATAATACTGAATGTAAAGCATATTGTTACGACTATTTATTCTTGAATTATGCCGGCTTCTTTTAATTCTTCAATTATTGATAAAATTTCATTATCATGGTTCGTATTGCCAGCATCTCTTGAAGCTACTAATAATTTCAATCTCTCGACTAATTCGTTAGGATCATCCCAATATACCAAGTCGGTGTTGTTTTTGTATTTTTTTAGCGTTGGCAAGTTACCACCAAGTTTAGTGTGAGAAAGTTTATCATCGTTTGACGATTCAGAAAATAGGGGTTTAATTATTTTACAATATTTTATACCTTTGTCACCTCTTATTTGACCTTTAGGATTAAAATCTCTTTTATGCGCATTTGTATAATGTAACATATCTTTATAGACAATTTTATCTTCGCTCGATATTACCTTTAAATCAGGTTTTCTTCGAAGTAAAAGTTCTTTTAGACCAGTTGTTAAATTGTAAGCTTTGTCGCCAATTTTGATCAAAATGATAGTATCGTTATTCAAACTATCAATTTTAGAAAATGATACCGCTGAGTTACCCATCATTAATGTTTTGTTTTCACTTCTAATTCCAAATGGTATACTAACACCATCATAAATACCAAAGATATCATCACCCTCTAACGACATTTCTAAATGATCTATAGATTCCTTTTTATCATTTTCTTCAATGAATTGGGCCGAATTTAGATTTGCATCGTAATAGTCATCGATCTTTGTAGATGAACTAGTATTATTTTCATCGGATTCGATTCCTTCAGAGTTATTTAGAGTTGTATTTTCAATTTGATTCATTTTTTCTTTAGATCTATTGGAATCAACTAGAGTTTTTAGAGGATCTGTGACAGGTTTTAGCATTTTATCAAGTGACAAGTTCATTGTATGTTCCTGATTTTTCATTTGTTTTATTTTGTTCTTTATGGAGTCGACAGACTTCACTAATTCCATTTTAATATTTGTCTCCATCTTTCAATAAAGATAACAACTGTATTCAGCTAAGAAAGAAATAATACTAACGGCATTCATGCATGTAATTCATATTTAAGTATGAACCTTCATTCAAAGTTTAAAAAAATATCAAAATTCTGTCTATACCTTCCATTGTTTAATGGTGACTCTTTGTTAATAAGAAGAAAGTTAAAAGGGTTACTCCAAACAGACTTACAAATGTTTTTAAACTGATGCCATAGTAGATCAGAATTTACATGTTCTTCATAGATATGCTTTAAGTTCACATCATCTTGTTTAAATATTATAAGAAAGTTGGCATTATCGCGTAACAACTGTTTCGGAATTTTTGAGTAGGTTTGCGATAAGTAAAAGCAATCAATTTGCTTATGTCTACCCATACAGAAATAATTCCGGATGTTTATTTGATTTTCACACACGACATCATCAAATATAAACACAGAATTTGGTAAAGCTTCACTCGGAGATATGACATCTTTATCGTCATTGAACTCATTGAATTTTATCTGAGGTACTCTTCTTATTACTTCTCGGAAAAAACAATATTTTGGCTGAAAATTAGTCTTCGAGTAAAGGTAAAGGTTTTGAAATTTGAGCCCATTTTCATGCAATAACAAACTGATCACAACGTTTGTTTTACCGCAATTAGAGGGACCGCAAATAATACAACGAATCGTATTTGGCAACAAAACACTATGTCTAATCTCTTGAGGAGACTCGCCAAAATGTATATTCTTAACGTTTAGTGATATGGGTTGTTTTGATCAACTTCATCTTGTCAATTAATTTAATTATTACCTAACATATACATATATAGTTCATTTTGCACTATCTTTAGACTTGTCACTACAGGAACGGTTCTAGTCTCATCTTGTTTACACATCGCGTGCCAAATAACTTATGTATGCACCTATCATAAAATAAGCGATCACTTCGCAGGCGTTCTTTGCATTAGCAGGTCATTTTGTTTACGATTTTATATTTTCAAGGTAAGTTTTTTTTTTTAATTTGTTAAATTAATTATTTAAAGTAATAGTAATAATTAAGTATTGCATCTTTTTTTGTTATGCAGAATCATGTCACACTCGCCATCCTACAGCCCCGTCGACCCGCAACATTTAAGGGTATGTAATTTTTAGGATTATCTTAAATCAAACATTAAATCCATAGTTAATGCTGTTTAGTTATAATATTCTTGGTATTCTTTCAGAATTTGATAGACGACTCAGACCCAGTTACCAATCCATTTTATTATGCTCAAGATAGGGAGACTTGGTACTCTGAAGTAGCAGCAAAGGCCTGTGAGGAGAGTCGGATAAATAAACAAAAGGAACAAACTTTAAAGAAAAAAAACAAGTCAAAGTCTCTGCAAAATACATCTTATATCATGAAGAGAGATACAGGACGCATTCGTCACATAGTCAAAATTATAATACATGATTTGGATGATAACAGTGAAATAAACTGCAGTGATCCCGATAGTGCAAGTGTAAATGTGCAATATTTAGTAAGAAGTGACTATGATGATATCATGCAAGAGACTGAACATTTAGTTGGTAAGATAGTTAAAAAATTAAGTGTACCTAATTCTTTGTAAGTCTTGACAATTAGAAACTTAATGAGAAACTCCTATCAGCCTAATTATTGAAAGAGCATTATAATATAACTATTATTAATAAATCCTTAATATGAACTATTTGTAGTTTGATTTCTATTCCCAGTTTATATAAAATAAAAAAGGCATAAGCTAGTTATGACAAGCTTAGTCTTAGATATAAAAGTAATCTTTCGGAAAGGAAGAAAAAAAAAAACAAATAAATATTGATTGTATATTTATTAATTTTATGTAGTTACATTCATTTATTACATATTTTTTTATTCGATTATACACTTATTACACATTTAATTCAATTGTTATTAGCTTTTGTAACTTACAACATAGTTTCAGCTCAGTAGAACAAATAGAATAACCCTACAAGTACTAAAGTATTGAACTATAATGTCCCCAAGGTAAAGTGTGGAAATTACGTTCAATTCTCTGCCTTTTATCGTCATCACTATTAAGGATGAGCTTATTTAATTTTTGTGTAAATACTTGATGATTTTTAGATCTTATAACATACATATCATCTCGCAGGCTATCATTAAACATTAATGCCCTTTTATATTTTTCAATATCCAATTTTTTCGTTATCGGCTTTGTTACTCCCTTTGCTTTCTTTATAGTTTTTTTTTCAGTGCGTACACAATACAACTTAGCTCGTAAACCTACAAATTCTGAAATAATCTCTCCACCCAATTCGTCTTTGAAATAGCCGGGCATTTTCATGTTGGTTTTAGGTAACCCATATATATTGTTATCCTCAAAATTGCTTGTGTCAAAATAACGAATATTGTTTTTCATATTCTCATAAAAATCATCAGTTTTTACAAAATAAAGTAAACTGTCAGTATCAGTATAACATAAAATTACATTATTTCCATACATTTGCTTAATTACAGAATAATGAAAATGATATAAATGTGTTTTAGAAATTTCAAGAATAGAAAATCCGATATAAATAGGACGATCTAATATAACTTTTGTCTTATTTAATTGAATAGCTACTAAATTTTCGGATATAATTGACAAGTCTTTAAAATGCGGTGCACTAATATACCTTTCAGCGCCATACAATTTGTTGGTTGTATTTAACTTATCTTTCCATAATTTTACGAGCCTTACATCAACTTGTTTCCGCTTGTTTTCAATTGTTTTTCCAAAAATAGAATTGTTTTGTTTCTTAAAAAAATCTTTTTCAAAATCCGATTTAGCTTTTTGCCTAAGAGAAGTATTTAATAAAATGTATGGTTCTAAAAACTTATCTTGATAGAATGATAATATTCTATATATTTTTAACAATATTAAACCATTTTTTAAGCACTCTTGTAAATGTATATAATGGATAACAAAACGATGTTTGCTGTGTAAATTTGCAATTAATTTTTTACATTTGTTTTGCATAGGAGAATATTTTTCGGCAGCAAATGGCAGATCCGAATGAGCATTATGAATGTTAGGTGGGTAATATAAATCTACCTCTAAAATGTATCCTATATCATCGTTTTTGTCAACATCATTTATATTGAAGTTATTTATTTCATTATCATTAAGAAATCGGAAGTTACGCATTGGAAGTTTCTGCATCATTGCAAAGCCGTATAAATTCACACAGTCCAGATAAATAAGGTATGTGCTTGCCTTGTCCTTATTATACGATGATTGATATTTGTTATTAGCTTTGGCATATCTTAATGAGCATTGGGCAAGACCTCCTCGAATTCCATTTTCTAACATTTGGTACATTTCTACATCAGATATTAAATCAAGCTCTACTTTAGTATACATTAGCATAGCATCCCAACTTAACGATGGTGATGAAACATAATAGCATGGGTCTAAATTATAATAAAGTAAACTCATTTCTCGAAACTTTTCGAAAATATCGCATAATAACAGCACATCACATTTTAAATAAAGGTCTGTATACTCTCCTAAATTTTTTATTTTAAAAGTTTGCCATACTTTTAAAGCGTGCTGATAATTTTCAGCTGAAATATTTTCTTCGTTAGTTTATTGAAAAATTTTGACTGTTCTGGCAGTTGGGTTTCATCATATTTTTCCCATTTGTCTACATAATCATAACAATATACGCCTTTTCTACACGCTAAATTAAATAAACGATCCTGATTAAAAAACAAGCGCATGTGTTGAAAATCATCCGAGTGTAACATTATTACCAATTTATCTAAACTAGTACTTAAAAAGTTAAACGAATCAATAAATTTCATCTGAACTATATTTTTATTATCAATAGGCATGATTTTAGTGAACGATATGTACTTTTCTTTCGATTTCGGAATTAAAGTTATTTTGCCAATTATATCCGACAGCTCTTTTATAAATAAATGAGAATCATATCCAGATAGATTGTGAAAAACTATAGGTATGAACTGGCATTGTTTCAAATTTAAATTACAAGCATTGTGGGCAGGACCTCTATATTTACCTGTAAAATGATCATGATCTTTAACTTTTATATCATTTTGTGCAAACTTGGTTTTACATATGTGGCAGAATTGAACTTTTTTGAATGATTTTAACTCATCAGAAGTAAGAGGTAGCATTGGTACTTTATTTTGTAAAATTTTATACAGCCTTTTTATGTCATTTGTAATGGTTTTAACAAATTTTTGTGCGCAGTTTGGACCTCTATAACTAACAAAACCATTTAATTCAGGTTTAGATTTGCAACAAATATAATAAGCATACGACGATGCTTGATGTGACTGTACAGATTCAGTAAAAAGTGATTTATTTTTGTCTGAGTAATTGCAAAGCAAACTTTCAAAATCTCCATATATAACAATTGGAATTCTTTGGGTTTTTTCAAAGTTTGAAAATTTTAATTTGCTATGTTCATCAGGCAAAACTGTTTTTATTCTACTACAATTGTGATTTAATAATTTATCTTCATTGTCATAATACAAAAAACACTCATCACACAAAAATACTTTAGATTTATGTTTGGTTAATTGTCTATGCACAAGGCGACTAAAGTTTTTTATTAAACAAAAATGGGCTTTATCGTCTTTCGTTATGTACAACAAATTGACATGTGTAAGCTTTCGTTTGCGTGTCAAATATAGAGGACCCGTTACATGATTATTAGCTTCAAGACCATACACATTCACACTTATAGAAGGATTATTTTTCTCAAAGATTTTAATATCATCGAAACTTGGTGGAAAAGACATATCATTTATGTTTAAAAGCAACGTATAGTGTGGGTACGATTGCATTCTATTAGCATTTAGTCTTTTTGGGAACATATGGGCAATAATACACCACAAAAAACAATGATTGTCATTGTTGCGTATATTCAAACATGACTTTGTGTTTTTTATAACCTTAGGCAATTCTAAGTATGTTCCAGCTCTTAAAGGATTGTACTTATTTATGTTTATTTCCAAATGGTTTATACAAACAATAGTCCAGCCAGATTCGGCAAGTTCAAACTCTAAACATTTAGATATTAAGTTTTCAGAGCATTTAAAATACATGTTATAAATATTTGTATTCGGAACTGCTATCATATATTTGGTATTGAAAGATTTCATAGAGCTTTCATTATTTTTTGGCAAAACATATGACACAAATAATTCAAAATTGACTTTAATTGCTTTATGTTTTTGAATCATAAGATTGATAATATCACATACAGATTTGGAAATTTGATTTAAAAACGTTTCTGGAGTTATTGTTACTTCACTAGATTTAGGTGGATTCACTTTGTAACTTATGATTCTATTTTTAAACGCTGTAGCAATAATTTGAATATTTTCGAATTCGGAGCAGAGCAATCGATTAGATTTATGAATATTTGTTCTACTGTGTGCTGATAATTTTGAAACATAAATATTACAGTCTTTACAAAAAAACATGTTTAAAATTTATCTTAAAAAAAAAACTATTTTTTCAGAATTTCTTTTTGTGTTTTTTAAAATTTCTCAGTTTTTAATTTCAGAATTTCTTATTTAGGGTTTTTTTAAATTTTTCAAGTTTCAATTTCGAAATTTCTTATTTTAGGTTTTTTAAACTTCTCAGTTTTTATTTTCAGAATTTCTTATTTCGTGTTTTCAAATTTCGAAGTTTTTAATTTCATAGTTCGAGCCTCTGAAAAAGTACATGTAAAATAAAAGTTTCAATTTCGAAATTTCTTATTTCAGGTTTTTAAACTTTTCAGTTTTTAATTTCAGAATTTCTTATTTTGTGTTTTTTTTCAAATTTCGAAGTTTCGAAGTTTCGAAGTTTCAAATTTCATAGTTCGAGACTGAAAAAAGTACATGTAAAATATAAACTTCTCAGTTTTTAATTTCAGAATTTCTTATTTCGTGTTTTTCAAATTTCGAAGTTTCGAAGTTTCGAAGTTTCAAATTTCAGAGTTCGAGCCTCTGAAAAAAGTACATGTAAAATATAAACTTCTCAGTTTTTAATTTCAGAATTTCTTATTTCGTGTTTTCAAATTTCGAAGTTTCATAGTTTCGAAGTTTCGAAGTTTCAAATTTCATAGTTCGAGCCTCTGAAAAAAGTACATGTAAAATATAAACTTCTCAGTTTTTTTAATTTCAGAATTTCTTATTTCGTGTTTTTCAAATTTCGAAGTTTTCGAAGTTTCAAATTTCATAGTTCGAGCCTCTGAAAGAGTACATGTAAAATAATTATTTTTAATCCAAAAAAATACTCTCACATTTCTTTGTATAGATTATTATAAAATATTTCAGTTTGTTTACTACTTATAAAAAAAAGATTAAACAGACTTATATTAAAGTTATTAGCAAATTACAAAAACTTGCACAAAAGAAGTGTGGTTACAAAAACTGAATAAAATGAAATTTAATTTAAGAAGGTTTACTGTATAGAATAGGCTGAATTTCTATAAATTCAGCTTTTCCAGTATTCACAAGGTGTGTTAAAGCCTTCCACACAACATTATCTTTATCAGTTGATAATTTTAACGTTGCAAGCGATTGTTTCCAACGCTCGTTTGGAGCAAGTTTTTCCACTTCGTTCGTGTTATAAACTTTTAATTCAAAATAATATTTTCCAACCCTGCCCGGGTCTGATTGGTAGGTATAGCCATCAGCGACTCGTTGAGTGAAGCAGTTCTTCAGAGTGGCAGCACGGATCAGCGGTCGAGATGATTCATCCTGAAATACATAAGATATCTAGTTTTAATTAAAAATAATAAGCGCGAGAGCAAGTAATTAAAAACAAATTTAAAATAAGGGTTTGACGCAGTATGTGCACAACGCAAAAAGTGCACTTCTCAAAAATGAGCACTTATTAAAATGAGCACTACCGACAAACGACTAAAAACGTTTCTATAAATGTTGCCTATGCAAATTTCGAGACTTTTACATTGTTTTATCTACCGTTACCATTACTATAAATAATCTAAGTATTAGAAAAGTCTATTTAAACTTATGTCTGCAAAAATAAGTATACTGATAGTTTATGAATGTTTTATAATGAAATGAAAATTTGATATGTTTATAAAAAAAAATCTTACCTCAGAATCTGAAACGATGGTATTTCGTTTTCTTTTTGGAACCGGTGTTGTAACAACTGGTGGGGCGTCGCTATCTGACGATTCTGAAGCGAAATGGTTTTTAGAAACCAAAGCCTTCTTCTTCTGAGTCACTTTTATAGCTCTCTTCACAGGTTTTTTTTTATTTTGAGCCGCCGAGGGATTTTCTTTTGTTGCTCGAGACGTTGAAGGCTCGATGTCCTCTTCTTCAAACCAAAAAGGATTATTCATCGACTGAGCCCTGAAAACATTATTAAAAATGCAATAAATATTTTTGTTACCAAAGTTCGTAGCAACATGAAACAACAGCACCCGTATTCTTCAAAGGCTAGGTAGAGGTATACTGTTCGCCCCCGTTGTGAAATCTCATCGAATAGGGAATAATATATTTACAGTATCAGAAAAATAAAATACTTTGAATAACTTAGGAATCGAACCCAGGTCTTATGTTTATTGCATGATATAGCAACGAAGCAAGAGTTATTACGTTTGTAATAAAAATATTAATATGAAACAACAAATACAGTACAAGTACCAACCTATAATAGTTTTTGAAATATTAAACGAATAAAATACATATTATCTAAACTTAATTAATTTCAGTCGTAAAACAATTAACTATTACAGTCGTATATATTGCTGAAAAAAAAATGAATAAATAAAATAGAATACTCACATACTTTGTTTCAACTGCAACACTTATGAACAACCACAAACAAATTTAAACTCACTGTCCAGTGAAATGCACTTCAGCACAACAATGTCAAGATGTAAGGAATGATATCTTAGATGCTTATTTTATAGACGTAAATCCTAAAGCCTTAGTCATGTGAGTTTACAACAATAATTACTTCGAAATTTTATTTAAAACAATACTTGTTATTAGAATTTCATCTCTAACACCTGAGCACTTAAAGTAGATTTTATTTTATTCATTTCTCGTACTGAAATCGCAATGTGAATGCATCCGAATACTCTAGTTAAGGAAAGTGTTTTCACAGCACTTTATCCTTATTAGAGTTTTTGGAGGCGACTTGAGACGAACATCGTAAAAGGAATGAGGTGTCCATTAACTCTGGCGGAATACATACAAACATATAAGAAACCAATAAAATGAGGTCTCTGGTAGTTATTTGTCATGTATAAAGAAACGCTGCCTTATTCTACGACTGGCTTCGACTGGCCTGTTGGTCTAGTGGTTAGTGACCCTAACTGCTATGCCGGAGGTCGTGGGTTCGATTCCCACCCAGGACAAATGTTTGTGTGATGAGCACGATCATTTGTTCTGTGTCTGGGTGTAATTTATCTATAATATGTATGTATTTAGAAATATATAAGTATGTTTATCAGTTGTCTAGTACCCAAAACACAAGCTCTGCTTAGCTTGGGACTAGATGGCGTTGTGTGATAGTTGTGGAATATTATTATATATTATTATTATTCTTTAAACTCTCAAGTCGTAAAGGCTGTGTTAGATATAGCTATCCTGCTCATTTTTAATATTAATGGAAAGAGATTGCAAGAGCGTTGGGAAATTAAACATTCAGAATTTAGTGTAATTACAAAAAGTATAAGCTCCGCCATCTATGACACATCGGATGAACTAAAAACCTCAAATCCTACATCTCACAAGCAAAGTTTTCCGCGTCGTAAGACTATAAAAGAACCATCTGGTCGTCATAAAAAATGTGTTTATATCAATATGCTCACAAGCTTGCATGAGCGGATCCTGGTTGATCCAGATACCAAGGCGGTCACATAGGCTAATATGATCACATTTGGCGCATTGGCTAAGAGCGCTACATCACAATGTAAATAGTAGGTTTATTAGATGCCTTAACGAATGCGTCAAAAGTGTTTTTGCGGGTTCGATTCCCGCACAGAATAAAAATGAATATTTGTTCCTTTTGATTTTTATGATTTTTTACATTATTTTATATTATAATCAACAACTCTATCTCAATAATACCTGTTAAGTACTAGATCTTGGGTTCAATCCTTTTTCTGGATTTCTATCCGTATACAAGGCACCGATGACATTAACTTGCATGGTTGCTAATATATTGGACGCTGTAGCGCTCAATACATAGAGCGATGCAACAAGCGGATGACATCATTTCACATTGCTGATGAATACATTTATTGGATGCAATATGCTGCTAACGTTTTGTTATTAATGTTTTATTTGAACGCGACGTACTTTTACACACGGCTTTGCACACCAAGTTATAATTTCCAGTAAACAGTCCTTAACTTCTCATTAACGGAAAAAAAGCCTAATACATTATGTGTGCCAGGTGCACCACATCGTTTCGATTCAACGCGGTGCAGTTATCGACCCATGATATTGTTGTTTATAAATTACACGCGATAATTTTGCTCCACTGTAGTTCGACGCCGCGCCAGTGATCGAAACACATTATTCAATCATTCAGCTGTATCGTAGACCGAATCACAGATCACGATGGTACACGACGGTATAAATTGAGGAGTTCTGGGTCATCCGTTCGAGCGAACTGCCGTGAACTGTTGAGGCAATTACAACGAACCGGTAGCAACATTCGCTCATCAGTTAAAAAACCGCCGTGGATAAAAAAGACATCGATTAGTTAATAGTACAATGATCTAGAACTCCCATCATGATAGTAGGCATAAATTGGGGAGTTGTAGATCACGCGCTCGAGCGACGCGAGAGCAAGTGATCCAGAACCCCCAATTTATACCTACTTACGTCGCTCCCGTAGACATTTTAACGATAAAAATGTGAGTTCGCTCGTCGCCACGTGTTAGGTATGTAGGTATTGGGGAAATAAGTCAACCTCGCTCGCTAGTAAGTTGCACACTAATTTATTTCCGAACATGCCCCGGCGCGGGGAGGCGGGACGCAGCCCGCTCGCCTACCTATGCTCGGTACACATACACAACAAATAGCCATTCGTTCATCAATTTTATTATTGTATAATTGTACATTTATCTCGTTTGGTCCAGTCATTCTGACGCTGATCATGCTAGTTCCTTAGTACCCTTGCACGAAAGCGAGATGTAAACGTAGCGTAATTTGGAAAGATTTCTGAAATGTAAATTAACAACTTCAAGCTATTTACCCGACTGCGGCGAAGCCCAAAAGGAGGGTGATTTAGTTTTTTATTACATGGGACTTAACTGTTGTCACGTGGGTTTACTACATGTTCACATCTACCTAACTCATCGGGTATTAATGACGTGAAACTATGTTGTTTTTAGAATATTCTCAATTTTATTTTTATCTTTAATTCAATAACAATTTCGCGAGTTCGCCCGTTCGTGCGAGACCCATAGTCGAAGGCAGGGTGCTTGTCATGGGCCGCGGGTAGTCCAACGGTTATCGCGGCCTCGACATAGAGGGCGAAGAAGGAACATGGGTGGTTTTTAGTCAGTAGAAGTCTGACACTCCCTTTCGCTCTGCCCAAGAGCGGGAGGGGTTATTCGATGATTTTACACCCACCAAAAAAAAAAAAAAAAGGGTGCTTGTCATTGAAACTTTGAACTAATTATTAGGCACCTTGCGTACCTTATTACTTAAGGTTTGACCTGAATTTGGTAGTATGTAACCTTTCATAAGTATTTTGACTGAGTCTACTTTTGTTAAATTTAGTTGATTTCCAAGTTTCATAGTGGATTGTTCGGTTATCGTCAAGATGGGCAAAACATTAGTATTCAGGCACATGTTGATTTAAGCATCTACACCACACAATACGGAATTAAACGATCTGAAATGTCATAGATACGTTAGGTTACAGTAGTGTTAGTTGAAAGTAGGGTTCCAAAACTAGTTAATGTGTTATATTTTGGGGCTGAACAATGTTTCATAATTTGTTTCCACTGATTGCCCATTCAAGTAGGTTGCTGTAAACACAATTTGGCAAAATGGGGTATTAAATACCCTTCCGAGTACTTCCGACACACAGTGTGAATGCGGTGCTCCCGACCAAACGATGTCCCTATTTACAAGATTGTCCGAAGTGTCCCACCACCTGCTCTCTAGGAGACCTGAAAACGTCACAGACACCGCGATTAAATTGATGAAATTTAAACAAGTTGTACCGTCGACACGAAAGAAGTCTGTTCCATTTAAAAAGCACCGACTCCTTCTTGTTTATGATAAACTAGCGGAGGTCACGCGGTTTCACCCGCGTAGTTCCCTTTCCCGTGGGAATACAGGAATAAAAAGTAGCCTATGTCACCCGGGGATAGTGTAGCTTCCCAACGGTGAAAGAATTTTTCAAATCGGTCCAGTAGTTTCGGAGCCTATTCGTTACAAACAAACAAACATTTCCTCTTTATAATATTAGTGTAAATTACTAATTATTACACGATGAATAGATAAAGTAGGTTTATTATGTTAAAATTTCGGCGGACCAGCTTGTTTACAATCCCTTTCAAAATATTTTTTAAACTGATATTTAAACATTTCTGGTTCCTTGTTTCGCTCAAGGCAGAGCTATTTTATTCCTTGGGGATTTCTATAAACTTTCAGAAACTTTCAATGTTCTATGGAGTCTAAACAAGCTTGAGGATAGCATAACCCTTGCTTTTCGGTTATTGTAAAAAGCCACGAAAGATTTAGGGAAAAGTTTAAAGCTTATCATTCTTAACAAATTATCATATGAGCCAACCCATGACTTAATATTCTAGAGTGGCAGAAGGCTTCTACAGACGTCCTTCAAATTCAAACTCAAACTCAAAGCATTTATTTCAATTAAACCTTTATAGGCACTTTTGAATGTCAGAAGAACAATTCATAAAAACAAAACTACGAGTGCAATACGTCATTCCGAAGCCACCACGCTAAACCACACGCCGCCGAATCCCGCAACAACGAACACTGCGAGCACGAAAGCACGCAGCGACGCACACCGCTAGAACGAATGCTTCTTCGTGATCAGTCCTTCACATTTCACCTAGCTCCACTTCATTTCGATGTTCCCTGCTTATGCCAACACATACGGTGCTAGATTTGACCGGGACGGCCACGCTTTCTTTTCCCTTGGGGATTCCAGGTCAAAGCTTGTTTGGGTATGTGGTCGGCGTCCCTTCGGAGCGAGTGTGTGGCCAATCCGTTTCTACTTGCGGCGCTTGACCTGCTAGTCGATCAACAGCTCCACATTGGAAAACTCCAAGTGGAAATTATGTTTTCCCTACTCCTCCGCTATTTTTTTCTGATTAATTTCGTTGCGGGATCCAAGGCAGTTAAACCGTTTCTCTGGGACTTCGTCGAGCTTCATTGTCTAGGCGTTTTTCTAGAGATCGCCACTGTTGACTCTGGCTTACAGGAGTTACAGTGGTTTGGGAATAGTGTGGCGGGCTGGCCCCATAATTAAGCTCCACATTGGATGTATGACTGACCTGTTGGTCTAGTGGTTAGTGACCCTAACTGCTATGCCGGAGGTCGTGGGTTCGATTCCCACCCAGGACAAATGTTTGTGTGATGAGCACGATCATTTGTTCTGTGTCTGGGTGTAATTTATCTATAATATGTATGTATTTAGAAATATATAAGTATGTTTATCAGTTGTCTAGTACCCATAACACAAGCTCTGCTTAGCTTGGGACTAGATGGCGTTGTGTGATAGTTGTGGAATATTATATTATATTATACTGAATGTTGGGAGCGCAACATAATTGAAAATCAAGGAACATATCCCATATAAGTCACAGTGTAAGTTGAGAAATAAAACTTGAAAGCTTAAAACCCCTACAACCGACTAAGCGACATAATAAGCGATAATGAACAAAGGTTGATAGGTTAGGTTGATAACAATTAACATAGGTTGATCAAAGTTAAACAATAGGAAATTAAATGAAAACGTTTAGCAACTCGTCGTCGTCGTTTTTGAATAAATCAAACGAGGGTAGTCAAACTTTTATTTTAATTGTCCGTAAACTCGTCTACAATCATCTAAAACTTACTTTAATGTATTTAACTTGTTATTCCATGCTTTATGTAGCTCCCTTACCTCTTATCTCTCCGTAGCGTTTTTCCAACTTTCTTGGTTTCTATAGTGTACCTGGATGCAGGTGAATATCAGTATTTTACGGATCGACCTGCCCTCAAAAAACAAGTTAGTGCTGGGTAATATGAGCAGCGGTGGCCCAGTGGTGGCGGCCCCGACTTACGAACAGTAGGTCGTGGGTTCGAACCCAGGTAGGTACTTCGTGTAATTTATTTCATCACCGCTGCTCTCAAAACGGTGAAGGAAAATATCGTGAGGAAACCGGCATGTCTTAGAATCAAAAAATTCGAAGACATGTGACATCTACCAATCCTCACTGGGCCCGGGTAGATTATAGCCCATTCCCTTTCTAAGAGAGAAGGCCTGTGTCCAAGCAGTGGGAACATTAATAGGCTGTTAATGATGATGAAGAATATGATACGAATGGCGGGGGCGGGGGCTGGGTATGATTTGTCTGCTCATAATCATCTACCCGCAAAATATCGGAAACTCGAAACAACTATTATACATGGTAAATATCCCGTTTTCAGTATTAATAGTATTAGACACCCCTTAAGAAAGACAGGTTGTCAGATTTTGTAGCTAAATATCAGTATTTTACTGACTGTCTATCCGACAGCCATTACGGTATTTCACCAAAAAAATCTAATAAGTCCGTCTGTTAGATTATCGAAAAATATTGGATACGTGTTCTTTGTTTTATCAAATTAATAAAATTTGTGTGGGGGCTTTTGACGTCACTTTGTGGGTAACCTCGTGACGTCACACGACTTGACGCGACTTTTCGAAGCCCTGTCTCGTCTTCTTCTTTTGTTTAAATGACAAAGGAAAAAATACGTGTCCTATATTTTTTGAAAATCTATCTGACGGACTTTTTCTTTGAAATAGGACTAACGGCTTTCCGAGGAACGGGGGAGACTAGGTATGTAAACCCACAACGAGTAGTTACTAGATCAAGTCAAAAGCACAGACTGTGACTGACACACTAAATAAGGTGAGGCGATACTTCACACCTGGACAGCTTTGTAACTTGTATAAAGCACAAGTCCGTTCCTGTATGGAGTATTGCAGCCACCTATGGGATGGCTCGGCAAAATACCAGCTCGCTGCACTCGACTCGGTGGAACGCAGAGCCAAAAGGCTCATAGGCGATGAGATGCTTGTGTCCAAGCTTCACAGCCTGGCGCATAGGCGTAACGTTGCTAGCTTGTCGGTTTTCTACAGATTGTACTTCGGAGAGTGTGCGCTGGAGCTCCATGATCCCACCATCCCCGTTTTACTACCGGGCTACCAGACGAACGGCAGGGTACGGCTTCTGTATTCCCTACCACATACGACCCGTCTGCCTTCAAAACAAAAGTTAATAGGCATCTTCTGGGCTCGCTCGCTCCATCGTAGACGTCATCTGTCGCTTACCATCAGGCGAGATCGAGGTCAAGAGTGAGTTCATTCCAAATAAAAAAAAAAAAAAAAAAGATACCCAAGTAACCCATCCAGAGACCAACCTGAACAAGCGCGTCTTAACCTGAAGATTGATCCTAGTGGCTGCTATTATTTAGCTACGAGTTCCTCGTGCTTTATGTCGGTAAAGACTTAATAAAAAGCCATAGCTAAATCAAAAGTATTTTTAGAAACTTTTCTAAAAAGACTTTCTACTTTTATAAACTCGCGTTGTTTTCCTTTCTTCATGGCATGAAGACAATCAACTTAGTGGTGCGGAACGGCATTTAAAGAGCAAAGAATACCAAAGACAAATAAAGGGAAGACAAAAATAAACAGAAAGAAAATAGTGTTCAAAGAAAAGAAAATGCTTCGTAGACTTTTACTTTCTTTTCTTTTTTTATAAAACGTTAAAATAAAACTCTTTTTTTTTGTGGCAGTCGTGTAAAAAGCATGAAAATGATAACATGGATAAGCATACTTTTTTATAGTTTGCCTCACACTAGGAGATTCTCCTGTATCGTGGATGCGTTTACAAACATTTAAAGCCACATACACAAATACCCAGACCCGGAACAACTATCTGTAGGCCATACAAATATTTGTTCCGTGCGGGGATGGAACCCGCGACACGCAGCGCAGCAGTCCATTACCTGAGCCACTGCGCCAAACCTTGTCGTCAACTGTGTGTATAACTACATAGACTTTAACTAGATCTAATGTTGAAGTACATAGCCTAGTTTTCAAACTGTCTGTTTGGAAACTAGGCTATGTGCTAAATATCTCAATTTTAGTGTTAATGACTTTAACACTAAAATTGAAATATTTATTATTTTTACTGTATGTTTCCAGTACCCGATATTTCGGCGCTGTTGCAAAGTATCACGAATAAACTGAAGGCTTTGCGGGATGTTTATGAGCAGACAAATCGCTCTACCCTCTTTCTGGTTCGTTTTTTTTTAGTTGTTGCGTATTTTACGGAAATATTGTCCGAAGAAGAAAAATGAAAATAGCAACACTTCGTCTTGCAACCTTTACAAAAAAAAAAAACATTGGAAGCAAAATCCGCAGGAGACTGCAATAACTGTTCAATAACTATTAATCTGTCCAAGCGATGACACACATATCTGATACTTACCAAAGTTGGGGTTCCCTAAAAATATTTTGCGGTTAACCTAACAAAGTTTAGAGTGACAAGGGACGTCGCTGTCGAAAGTAACTTTTTAATCAAGTACGCGGGGGAGATTACCCTCGAAACCAATGAAGTTTGGTACACTATTTAAATATTATATCCCGTAATGTGTTGCGCTGACTTCAAATAACATAGGACTAGGACAGGAAAATAAAATGTATGTAAATAATGTCTAAGATAAAACGAGAATGCACTTCATTGTTCACTGACATACAAACAACACCGAAGTTAAATAAAAGTTGCAAAAAACTCATTTTATGGGAGTGGATGGATGACTCATTTATTGGAGGTCGTAATTTTTATGATTTTATCTTCTATCGGGCATCGTTAAGAGTTCAATAGGAGTTCAATTTAATCGAGCCAATAGCACTCAAGGAACCTTTTATCTAGTGAGCGTAAAAGTGACCAGTTAATTTATCAGGATACAATAAAATAAGGGTCCTCTAAAATGAAGAGTCATGTAAGAAGTAACTGTAGATATTATTACAGTTGAATTGGATAAGGCCGCCTCAGGCATTTGGTGTCGTTATCTCATAGTTCTTTAACTTTAGACAGCTCCTATGATAAATGTGGTGGCAAAGTCACACCAAGGCGTTTAATAAATTCTTTTGATGCAAAGGAGGAAGGTTTTATCACTAGTTTCTAAATTACGGTATCTATGCGTACGGACCTTCCCATCAGTAAAAATTAATGTACTTACATTCAAATGCATATATTTTTTTTTAAATCGTCTGTTATTTTATGCTTCTAGACTTATTGGGCCTGCGTTGTCTACCAGTGAATTTAGAATAACCATCACAGAACGCAAAGATGAATGATAGTATTAAAGTTCTTAGAACTTTAACAGTTGTCATCATCATCATCATTTCAGCCGAAAGACGTCCACTGCTGGACATAGGCCTCCCCTAAGTGTCGCCACATTGACCAGTCCTGTGCGTCTCGCATCCAGCGGATCCTTCACCAGGTGCACGGTCTACCTAGTGGGACGCCTTCCAACGTAACGTCTTCCAGTTCGCGGTCGCCACTCCAGAACTTTCCGGTCCCATCGGCCATCAGTTCTACGAGCAATGTGCCCTGCCCACTGTCACTTAAGCACAGCCCCGACGGGAGCCGAGTGGCTGTTTTGTGTAGTAATTAATGTGCCATGTACGATATCGCAGTTGTGATCACTCTATGCTGAAATCTTTGGTAAAAATGATGCAGTGCTCACAATGATATAAGAGGTGATCACGCCGCGACTGCTAACTGGCTACTTATTAGATTTACCTGAAAGAAACGGAAACTTTGCCAGCTGCCAGCTAGATGGCGCGAAAAACAAATTTTATTGCGCTTGCGACTAAACACGAGTTAGTTGCTAGGAGTATCGTGACAATAATCACAGGAATAATCACGATATCGTGTCAATAGATTAGAAAATGAAGATCTTGTGGGTGTTAATGGGTCTTTGATGGCTTTTTGTTTCTCAAGGATCTAACACACACGTTTTCTATTCAAATGACTTTTTTTTCACATTAGAAAAGAAAAGAAAGAAAGAAAACATGTTTATTTAGCACAATGCCAAAAGTGCACACAACAAACAATAAAGATTATAAAAGAAACTAAAAAACTAAACTGAAAAAAAAGAGTGTGTGCATCTCACGGCTGCGCTAAATAGGACCAGTTTAGCAAACTGCCGATGGTGATGCTACGAACGTGAAACAGAACCTTTTTCCATTAAACGACGGAAAACATCTGCTTTTTAAAATTGTTGGTCTACTCTAGGAATTCCTTGTGTATCTTGGGTGCGATTATAAACAGTTATGATCTCACTCACATACACAAACCAAACACCCAGATCCGAAACAAGGCAGTGCCGAATAGGTCTAGTAAAACAAAAAGGTCTAGTATCATGTTTATATTTTACTTACTTCCACCTCATTGCAACTTCATTGTTCTTAAATTAGAAATGTAAAACCGACTAACGTTCGTCAATTTATGCCGATCTCATCGAAATGAATTAATTGATATACAATTATAAATTTTATTCAAAATAGCAATCCACCTCGGCTTGTGTCAAATAAATATGTTTTCTTCTTTCTCTTTATCTACCGATTGTAAAATAAAAGTAAAAAGTATCACAAAACCCAGTTTTCCATTTAAGTGAAACGTATTTGTAGAGTTTCACTTTCGTTTCAACAGAGAGCAGTGGTGGCTCAATGGTAGCGGCCCCGACTCACGGCTCTCGTGGGTTCGAACCCAGTTAGGCGCATAAGGTACTTTGTGTAATTTATTTCATCACCACTGCTCTCAAAACGGTGAAGGAAAACATCGTGAGGAAACCGGCATATCTTAGAACCAAAAAATCAAACATGTGACATCTACCGATCCGCACTGGGCCCTCGTGGTGGATTATAGCCCATCCCTCTCCCAGAGAGGGGGCCTGAATCCCTGCAGTGGAAACAATATAGGCTAAAGATGATACCTAGATAAAAAAAAATCTGAACAACACTATGACAATACTGACCAAGTGTTTTTGTTGCTTATTTTACTTAGGTACGAACAACAGTTGGTCCCTCTCTACAATATTAGTTAAGCTTTAAGCAATCCTACTAATCCTATCCTACTGGTGAATGGATGTTTGTTACTCTTTCACGGAAAAACAACAGACCCAATTTTGATGAAAGCACACAAAGTTTAAAACCTGGATTAGCACATAGGATAGTTTTAATCCCTGTTATACGTTCCCGCGGGACTATTACCAAACTCCACGCAGGCGAAGCTGCGAGTACAAGCATAACATAGTTTACTATCGGACGTCACGCGGTTTCACGGATAAAAAGTAACCTATCAGGGTCAATGAGAATTTCCAATGATGATAAAATTTTATAAATCGGCGCAGTAGTTTTTGTGTTTATCCATTACAAACATACATACACACACACAAAATCACACAAACACACAAATCTTTCCTCTTTATAAAATTAGTGTAGATTTGAAAATTAGTTAGTCTTTGCCCGATGTCAGTTCTAAGTTTCAGTTTCAACGAAAACTATTTAACATTTAGGTTACGTATTTTACTTGACAACAATAATGCAAACAAAACTTAATCTATTAAAGTTGTATAAGAGTCAAAGATAATAATTATACATTACAAGGCAGATGTAGAAAGGCAACAACGGGAGAGGACGCCCTAAAAAGACCAACTACCTTATTGATGAGATTCTGAAGATAGGTCAAGTGCTCACAACTGACAGGTGTGCGTGTATGACCCGATGTGATTTCTGACTACTCAAGTAGGAAAAACGCCTGAGATCTTAAATGGCAAATAACAAAGTATAAATCGAATGTGGCTACAATGTCATCGTGCGAGAATAACTCTATACAAGAAGAAAATAGTCAAAGAACCACTTTAAATATATATGTTACCGGCCAATTCCGATTTCAAGCCAAACTAGTTTGTGATAAAATAAACTAGGACTAATCACAAAATAACGATCATAGAGCAAACTGTTCAAATTAGTTAGGTTAGGTTAGGACTGTAAACAACCACGCGCGAGCCAAGCGAGCGTAGCGAGAGGTGTCGCGGTAGCGGCCGGTTACATTCATGTTGAGTGCAGTGTACTACCAAAAATCTGGTTTGGCCGGTAACATATTTCTTACGAATTCTATAGTAATTTTCACCATTACCATCCACAACTTGAATTATTACACCTTCCTTTTTTGTGACAATTTTCACGTTCTTTTTTTTTAATTGGATTGGTGAAAATTGCCTGCCGCATGCTGCAACATCAGAGGAGACACGTAGGCGCGTAATTTATTGGTGACTGACGACAACCATGTTTTCCTCGGATACTCGGAGGACGACTAATAAATACATAATGTATTTTTGATAAGCTACTAGATTTTTGAATATCATCATCTCTAAAAATCATAAACAAAGCATAGCAAGTTAGCAACACAAACGGTAACAATCGTTACAAATCTGAAGCTATACCCTAATAGACCCTGGAGATTTACCAGGAATACAATGTTGTAACGACAGTGGTAAAAAATAGACAGGAACTGATTAATTATTTTATTCGGGCAGAGTCTCCACTTACAAGTTTCACAATCGAGCGCGAGAAGACCTCGAAACTGAGCTTACAGGGCATTATATAGACTTATATCCCCACCGGAGGCATCCGGTAGTTATGGCGGTATCTTCGCTTGACTCTAATTGGCTCGCTAGTGGTTGCTAGAGTCGCTTGGCTATGGTTGCCTGTCATAGGCTGGCTAGAGTGGCATGGCTATCGTTTGCTAGAGTGGCATGGCTATGGTTAGCTGTCATTGGCTGGCTAGGGTGGCACGCTGTGAGCAGGCTGTTGTAACAATGTTTAAACAATTGAACCAAATGATTCCATTTCAGCCAAAAGACGTCTACTGCTGGAAATAGGCCTCCCCCAGGTGTCGCGTCTGGCATCCAGCGGTCAGCAGTCCCCACAACCTTCACCAGGTCATCGGAACACCTAGTGGGAGGCCTTCCAGCGCAACGTCTTTCGGTTCGCTGTCGCACTCCAGAACTTTTCGGCCCCATCGGCCATTCGTTCTGCGAGCTATGTGCCCTGCCCATTGCCACTTAGGTCTAGCGATTCTTCAGGCTACGTCGGTGGTTCAATATTGATAAATCATTATTATATTAATCAGTCTTAATGTTTGTGTTTGATCTATAAAAAAATTGTACAAAATAAATAAGTCACCATCTGCTGGTTGGCTCCCAGTCTAACAGGATGTAGCTGAATATCAGTATTTTACTGACTGTCTATCCGAAGTCAATAGGGTATGTCACAAAAAAAAATCGAATTAGTCCGTCTGTTAGATTATCGAAAAATATTTCTTTCATGTTTTTTGTTTTATCAAATAATAAAAGTTGACGAAAATAAAACGTGTCAAAGATCTTGAGTTGGGGCTTTTGACGTCACTTTGTCGGTAATAAAAGTAGTAACCTTGTGACGTCACACAACTCGACACGACTTTTCGAAGCACTGTTTCGTCTTCATCTTTTGTTTACGTAAAAAAAGAAAAAAATACGTGTCCATTATTTTATGGAAATCTATCTGATGGACTAATTAGATTTTTTTGTTGAAATACCCTATTCGTATTATACTTTGTAAATAATAAGTAACACGTGTTTGTAAAAAGCGATGGCGTTATGTGCAAAACATTTTGTTTTCTTTTTTTTTGTTCTATTTTGTTTCATGTGTGTTGTGTGTTATTCCTCCTATCCGTATTTAATAAAAAAAACATATTGCACCAACCCCAAATAACTTGCAATAGGTGCGGAAATTCTTGCAGAATCTTTATAAGAAAAGAAAAAAATATACAAATTAAAAAATCATATATTTAAAATTATCATTTGTTTCTATAGCTAAAATAAATATTTTTTGACAGAAAGTGTGCCATGTAATAAAATTGTAATAGTATATTCTAATGAAATTACGTCTCAACCTTCATCTAATTCTTGCTAGAATAAAGGATTTTATAGTCCTTAGAATATTATAATATAAATTCAAAAGAGCATCGTTGGAAACTAGAGAACTTGGAAGATTCTTGTCTGCATATCACTTTGGCCAGACAAATAAAATTATCGCCTTTCAATTGGCGCTGGTCGCATTTTACATAACTTAATAGTTATGGTCGAAATCGTAATAGGGAATTTACTGACTTAAAAAAATATGATACTAATAAGTCCGTCTGTTAGATTATCGAAAAATATTGAATACGTGTTTTTTGTTTTATCAAATCAATAAAAAATTACGAAGATAAAACGCGTCAAAGATTTGAGTGGGGGGTTGTGACGTCACTGACCGCTAAAGAATGTCATACCAATGACTCAGATAATGATGTCACACGAGTTTTCAAAGCACTGTATCGTCTTCACTGTTTGTTAACGTCAAAAAATAAAAAATACGTGTCCAATATTTTTTGGAAATCTATGTTACGGACTAAATAGGTTTTTTTTGTTAACCAACCCATTTTTTTGTTAACCAACCCATTTTTTTTCGCCAAGACTGACTCGTTGGTCTTGTGGTCATAAGCGCGACTGCTGAACATGTTGTTTTGGTTAGATTCTCGGGTCGTACAAAGTGATATTGAGTTACCCACCAGGACTTTCTCATTAACAGGCACAGAGTCTGGACTTGTGGCCAGTTGATGCCAATATTTTCACACATAGGATTTAAACCTAATCTTTCGAAATATTCACAATATGTGCCATATACTCCGGAAAATACAGGTGCGATGTTATGTAATTCCCATGCATCGGTAAAACAGCAGGAGTGGCGCAACAACTGACAAATTATTGTTTACAAAACATTTCGTATATTTTTGCATTGCAAAATAAGCTATTATGTAGCTTAAGTCAGTCTCATACAGTTTTAATTTCTCTATTACCTTATCACTGATATAATTTCAATGTCTTTTTATCTATAAGACCATGAAATATTTTAAACCTTACCAAAATTTTGGATATTGTTAAAAATATGGTACTATTTATTTAATTATAAAGTCTACTATATTAAAGTTTAAATCAATAATATATTGTGAGTTGTGACATAAATTGAAAATTTTGGACAAAGAAGTCCTCATTAACTGATGACCTTCTAAGAGAAACTTCAAAAAGTAATGATCACTTCAAATATCTAATGAGAAATTCATTAAAATAGACCCATCAATTACTAACAACGATTGGTGTCGACTGCCAACGTGAGACGCAGTAACTATTATAAAAGGTCGATTTTACGCTTTTTAATGCAATTCATATTAGGATCTGCCAGAGTGGCCATTTTAGTCCCCCTGACCTGTACAACCCAGATGGTAATACTCCGTGAATTGTTAAAAAAAACTAAAGGATGGATAGAGACGGTTTCGTTAAACGTTGTTTATTTTCATGAGTTCTACAGGCTCTTCAATCACCCAGTATATTTGGTTACAAACAATTTCAATCGTTTGCAAATCCACTTCGAGACAACAGCTTTCCTTTGCAGCCTCTATGACTCATAATGATACCAAAAACATACGTACAATAATAGCTAAATGTATTCTAGAAACTTATTGAACTTACATAACCTACAGAAAGCCCAGCCAATAAGGAAGAGGATCTAATAGACTTCAACATGCATGTACAAAAACATTACGGTCCATAAGAATTTATATCAAAATACAAGTACACTTACTTTGATCCCACCCATTGGAAATGAAACTCTACGTCTTAAAGATAAGGTATGTTTTTCTGTGGATGTGTTTTGTTGTGATTTCCAAGAGGGGGAAATGAGGCTCTTGCGCCAGCGCAGCCAGTGTGACGCGAGTGTCGGCGCGGTACGCCCGAGCAGTTTTAACGATTTGCGAACTACGCCAAATCGATACAGAACTGCTGCCAAGTGAAAGTGTCAGGATGTTGTGATGTACGTGCAGTGTTAAGTGTACAATCGATTAGAATAGTGTGATAATCCAAATCGATTAACAAGTTACTAAAGCCATCGAGCACAGCATCGGATGACGCTACGGTAGGTCAAGTGGTTCCGTACAACTATCTTTTTATGTACATTCGTGGAGAGAAAACGTTGTTCGTCAACTCAAGTGATTTTTTTCACGGCAATTATTGTAGGAATGTCTGTTCGCGAACTGGTCAACTGTTTGTTTTATATTTTAAAAATTACGGTGAACATGTGCACGCTAATTTCATATCTCCGTATATGGGATACGGTTTATGTTTCTTTTGTCCAAGTTTTGTTTTGAATTTTAGTTCGATGTGTTACTACCTGGTTGTCTTTACAATACGACATTAGGCGAGTCATTGACTTTCAGACCGTCTGCAAACTTAATATTCATTAATATTCCATTCTAAAACCCACACGAAGATGAATCTGCTTCAGAATGACTGAATAGTCAAACAAAAGGTGTTTGAATAAGCCAAGACTTAGAACTAATATTGAAAGACTCACTCTCACTCTTGTAGGTGACGTATAACTGCTTCGCCGCAAGCACGTTTTGTCAAACAGGGAACTAAGTTTTATTAGTTAGTCATTGACACTGTCTAGCCAATTCTACAGTCCAATGCTAACATTGCCTTACTGTTTTAATTTATTGTCGGAAAGAAAATTTTAATAATGCTGCAAAATGGTGAAATTACTCACATCTTTATGGCATCGATGACCCATCCATTTTCAACCAGTAAATGAGGTGCTGAAATGGCACGTTATATAATGGAACGAGCACTATATTGTTCCCACTGCAGGGACTCAGGCCTCCTCTCTAGGAGAGGGATGGGCTATAATCCACCACGCGGGCCAAGTGTGGATTGGTAGATGTCACATATATACGATTTTTTGGTTTTAAGACATGCCAGTTTCGTCACGAATGTTTTTATTAACCTGATATTTCCCACTCCTGAGCAAAGGTCTCCCCACATTCCTCCCACTTTCCTTGTTGTTGCGCCTCTTCTCGCCAGTTAACGAGAAAGCCATCCAAGGCGTCCCGACATCTCCTCCTCAGCCTGCCGCGCCGCCTGCCGTGTAGCTGTCTCCGTTCTCCAGTTCTGAACTTCTGCGATATGCTGGCCCAGTACCTACCTAGTAGCGGTTAAAATATAACAGTAACTTACATAATATCACGCCTTTTCTCTGTCTAACCCTTTGGAGATTACTCGCCAAAGGGTTAGACAGAAGTACCTAATAATAGGTACACCCACTTTTTGTCAGGAAAATGTCGCGAGGGAAGTTTTGAGTATAAGTGTAGACGCTATAAGAGTAGACGAACATCAAAGGAACAAAGGATAATATGATTTAGATAAGACTACAAGTTATTGGAAAGTATTGATAGAAACGAAATGCAGCGACGTCCCTAAATAAATTGAGATAAAAACATAACACTCTTTTTTTGTGGCAGTCGTGTAAAAATCTGGAGAATGATAACATGGTTAAACATTTTTTTTTATGCTTTGCCCCACACTAGGAATTTCTCCTATACCGTGGGTGTGTTCACAAACATTTAAACTCACATACACAAATACCCAGACCCGGAACAACTATCTGTAGGTCATATGCGGGGATCGAATCCGCGACACGCAGCGCAACAGTCCATGGCTTGAGCCACTGCGCCAATCGTGCCGTCAAATTCTCGACATTTCCTCAGGTACAGGAACCCATAAAGTGAGGTACGTAGGTAGGGTGTCACATAGTTCTCTTATTAAATAATCACACTTCATATTTATTCCTAATCGAATCGGTATTTGTGTAAAAAGTAGGTATATCAATTCAGTATGTTAACTTAGAAATCCTCATCATCCACCGAGTCTTTTACCAACTATGTCAGGGTCGGCTTCCAATCTAACCGGGTGCAGCTGAATACCAGTACTATAACATGGAGCGACTGCCAATCCGACCTCCACATCCCAGTAAATACTTGTAATACGATACCCTTTGGTAAGACTAGTTGCCAGACTTTCAGGACTACCTGTAATGACTGCCAAAGATATATGGCAACCGGAACTTCGACGGACGGACGGCTTAACATGCTTAAAACCTTGAAAAGGGCTTAACCTAAAGATCTACCCGAGATAAAACTAATTAATACATTTAATACGCTAAAACATTTTATAAAAACTTTATTTCAACCCACACAGCTAGATAGAAGTGTAATAAGTTATCTTAAAAGGTCCCTGTATGTCGAGTAACTTCTGTCTAAGGTACACGAGGAAAATTACTGAGGAAAGGTTAGTAGTTAGGACCTTTAGAGGTCCCTGTTGAAAGTAATCTATTAGTTAATTTGTCTAATAGATAAGGGTTCGACTTCTAATGGAAATGCTAGGTAGTAAGAGCAAAAGTTTGAAATAAAAAGATGCCAGCCATTGTTTGAGTTCACAAGTTTCGGCAGAGTCCGGTGTATATTCGTACAGTATGTGAATGTTCCTAAATTGCCCTAGGCTAATAAAATTGTAGTTTTTAGGTTTCCGTACCACCCGTAGACGAAAACACTTACTTTGCCGATCGGCACGAGCCCAATATGTGTATTTATTTTAGCTTAGAGTTCATTTTATTGTTCAACGAACACTACCAACTTACCTGATCAAACATGCAGCACTCCTCAGACATTATAAAAATAACTTTATACCTAAGTATTGAAGTCACAAAATGCACGGTCGAAAGAACAATTTCAATGAATGACTTTCGACACCAATCAATACATGGATGATATCATATTTCGAAAACTGGTTTCCTGACGAAAGGTTGCAGATGTCATACGGTAGAAGGTTAAACTGGCAAGTCAAGGAGGTGGAAAGTGGTGAGATTTAAATGAGTTTTTTTATTCGTTCGGTAGATATTAGTGAAAAGGAGACTTTAACATTATTAAGTATCATCATCATCATCATCAGCCTATAATGTTCCCACTGCAGGGACTCAGGCCTCCTCTCTCGGAGAGGGATTATTAAGTATATTTCAGCAAAATTATAATGGTTCTAAATCTAGAGAAGCTCTGTGCTATGTAATAACAGCTGCTCAGGGCTAGCAGGTCTACTTTAGGTTAAGCCGCGGCAATCTAGGTTGATCTGTGGATGGCTGACGCCCCATCACATATCGAGTTTTTTCTGTGCATCGGATAGCGAGGTTAAGCCAATGGTCACAGCTGCCATTTGTAGATACCTATTTGATATTGGTTGTGTGTAGTCACTAATATATCCGGTGAAACTGGAAGCAAACTCCAACACAAACAGATTAGGCACACAACAAACGAACACAGGCTAGGTAGGTATCAGCAGGAGACAGAACAGAACAAGGCCAATAGGCACACAGAGACGAATACAAACTGGGATAAGCTATAAAGGGTGTAAAAGTACCCTTAACGCAAACGAAGGGCACTTGTTGTCCCCATCACTGCAATAATTTTTTGGTTCTAAACTATACCTGGGAACCCCCTAGTTACGGAGATATTGGGGATCAAAGTTCCAAATTTTGTGTTGTAAATAATAGTTTTTCCGGTTATAACTTTACTTAAATTGCCTCCATGACCCGATTACTATTCAAAGCATCTACTAGCACAATGTTTAAAGAGTGCTACATTGAGTTTTACCGTAAAATGTGATTATTGACCCCAAAAAAAGAAGTCGTTTCCCAGCAAAAAAAAATTGCGTAGGGCTACTTAATTTGATGTACAGAATGATTGGTATGTGTGAAGGCTTAATTTACACCCTTTATAGGTAGATGCTGATGACGTATAAAATGAAATAACTAATTATCTGCAACCAAATATCATTGTACTTAGTTGCAGATTAATACGATACATCCCTTTCAAACCTATCACAACAGATATCGTACGTGGAATAATTTGAAGATACAAATTGCATGCCTCAGCTTAAGATAATCTGTGATGAGAGTACACAGGTAACGAGAATTCAGGTAGAACTTGCTACCTCACTGACGGTGCGAAAATCCTCTCGAAATCGTTACTGTTTCGGCATGAACAGTGGGTGTTTGAAGTCTTATTTAAAATGTAGCAAGGAATTCATTTTAAGTTTATATGTCTACGCTTCTATATTAATATTATAAAGTAGAATTTGTTTGCAAATTTGAGTGTAGGGGGTAATCTAAGGGCCGCGGGTTGTACACTAGTTATCGCGGCCTCGACATAGAGGGCTAAGAAGGAACATGGGTGGTTTTTAGTCAGTAGAATTCTGACACTCCCTTTCGCTCTGCCCAAGAGCAGGAGGGGTAATTTTTTGATTTTCCACCACCAAAAAAAAAGGGGGTAATCTAAGGAACTAATAATCCATTTCTAATAACTTTTTCATTGATAGAGAGATACTTTTTTCGTGGGTATAAAATAAAATAGCAATAGCCTATATTATAGGCAAGCGAGTACAATTATTTGCGAGCGAACTGCTAGTATTTAATGAAGACTATTTAAGAATAATCATTCTCACAAATTCCCAGCAAGTTATGATTCTTATTCAATCAATTCACTGACACACTGCTAGGTAAGGTTCAACCGAGGATAGGGTTGAAGTTGATTTTCAATATCAAACAAAATATAGGTATGTAAGTTACAACTCTGTATAAATGTTTAAGCCAGAAGTTCAACACGAATTTTAATATTATAAAGTAGACAAAAAGCGTAAAAAAGAATATAACAATGTAACTGGTCGCCATACATTTACAAATCTGCAATACTACACCTTAAACGGCCACGGCCAGTAATATCGTTTATAGTACCCATATTGAAATTTCACAGAGTTCTCAATTGAGTTCCTTAATAAAGTCCGTATCCAAAACGTCAATGTTCATGGTCACTTTGCTCTATAGATCCGCCATTGCGATTGCCATTTGTTATTGTGCGCCAGTTGATTGTCGATCTTGGGCCGTCTTCCACCTTGCTTTAAAGCTTCTTTTTGCATGCACAATGATTCTAGTCTCTGTGTCAAACAGTTATTTCTTTAATGCAGCATATATTGTCGCACTGTTGGGCAAAGTCTTCCTCATAGCCTTCCACACATCGTCTGTTTTTTACCCTTTGTAAAAAAGTAAAATTTAGTTTTAATTGATTTGTCTGCCTCGTTCGTCGATTAATCGCAAGTGCGACTGCTGAGCATGAGGCCCTGGGTTTGAATCCCGGGTCGCGAGTAGTATAAATGTTGGGTTTTTCCATCAAAAATTTCTCAGTAGCTAACCCAGAATCTGGATTTGTGCTCGGTTGATTGCAATAGTCTCGCCCTCTAAACGCAATATTATGTTAGATAGGGTACACGTTACTTCCGGTTGTAAATTAACCCTTCACACATCCGTCAACCAAGCATTCTGTACATCAAACTTATTACCCCCACGCAATTTATTTTGCTGGGAAACGATTTTTTTTTTGGGGTCAAAATTTTACGGTAAAACTCAATGTAGCACTCTTAAAACATTGTGCTAGTGGATGCTTTGAATAGTAAAAGGGTCATGGCGGTCATTTAAGAAAAGTTATAACCTGAAAATTTTGTATTTACAAAAACAACCCCCAATATCTCGGTGACTAGGGGGTTTCCAGGCATGGTCTAGCTAGAACAAAAAAAATATCGTAGTGGTGGGGAGAACAAGTGTCCTTCGTTTGCGTTAAGGGTTCTTTTACACCCTTTATACGGCAAGCTGCCAATCCTTCTACTCGAGCAGCCTATGGGTAAGTCATACCCGGCGGGCTGCCAATGTCCTAACAGTTAAGTACAACAACATATTCAGGATGCTGTTGTGGCTGCCTCGTTACAGCAGTGCATCAGTAGTGCATCTGCAATGCAGACGCACAGACGGCTTTCAAGAGATTATCCGCAAGAAAGTTGCGTCTATTTTTAGGCGCGAGAGAGAGAGATGGTTGCTTCACGTACTGATTGCCCAATCCAAAAAAAGTGGATGAATATCATGCTGGATCGTTAGACATCGCCAAACTAGCGCAAGGGTTTGATGGTGTCTGTCTGAGTGACAGGGATGATGGTGTCTGGCTCCCCGATTAATGATGACTTTATATTTTTTTTTGTGTCTGTGAATGTCTTATTTCTATTATTTTTTAAAAATAATTTATGCTTAACAATTTGATTTTGTATTGTGTTAGCTAGTATTTTGGGATTTTATTTTGTTTGTATTTTTTTTGTACTATGGATTTTTATCTGAAATAAACGAATAATATTAATATCCGGTTTGATTAATCGTTGCACATTTTATCCTACCAACTGAATTTCTGCGGCCAACATTTCAACGGAGATAAGTGCGCCGGAAATTAAAATGAACTTGTGTGTGCTAACTTTGTTCCTACTCCTCGACTTTCACGGTCCGTTGGGATTGGCTGGAATATCAATTTGGTATATCCAGAGAGATAAGAAAGAAGGGGAAAGTATTTTTTTTTAAACTATAAAAAAAATGGTTACCAAAAAAAACAAACTAATTAAAAATATCTATGGAAAAAGTAATTAATAGGTGCAAGGCCAATACCTGATTGTACGTACTTTTGGAGGCATAGAAGTGTCACACCATTAGCTTACAAATTCAAGGCGCCACTTAAAAATAAAAATCCTAGTAAGCTCAACCAGAGAATTGACCACCCGTTTTTTTTTTTTTTTTGGTGGGTGTAAAATCATCGAATAACCCCTCCCGCTCTGGGCAGAGCGAAAGGGAGTGTCAGACTTCTACTGACTAAAAACCACCCATGTTCCTTCTTCGCCCTCTATGTCGAGGCCGCGATAACCAGAGGACTACCCGCAGCCCCGACAGGCGTCGGCCCTTTCGGGCCCCTCCCATGTTGCTGACATCTCTTTGAGGCGCGCGTGGAACACGAACGCGCCGTCGACACGGCCTGTTTTCGTCGTGAGACGGACGGACGGCGAGTTAGCCCATTACTCACCATCCACAGGCCCGCGTCTACGGTGGCCGGAGGTCATCGCGGGACCCCCGACGCCCGGAGCGCCTCCCGCGGCGGCTGGGACGAGAGGTTCTCTCCCTCTCGCGTTCCGCCACCTCCTTCGCCAGCATCACTGCTTCGCAGAAGGAGGCGACGGCGTCCCATTCCTCCTCGCCCCGGACCCCCCTTCTCCCCCTTTGTTAAATAACATGTCATTGTGTTAATGCTTAGATAAATTGTGACTCTAATAGTGTGCGTCATTCAATTACAAAGATACGGGAAATCAGAGAGGACGTGGGTAAACCACTTCATTACACATTAACTGCCGTATTCAGAGAGTTTTAATGATGACTTAGATAAGTCATCACTTAGTAAAGGTTTCGACAGTTTTGTCATACAAAAGTATGTTAAACCTTTACTAAGTGACGGCATAAGTAATCATTAAATATCTCTGAGTACCGCAGTTAAGCTTGGCAACAAATCAAGATAGTAAGCCCTGACTGGACGGGGGGGGGGGGGGGGCGCAAATTCATCTATGTTAACCACAGGATATTTTGTTTGAGCAGTATTATCGACTTGAACTGCGAGTTGTAGTATCAAAACAAAACATAAATAACACCATAATAGTACGAAGATATATCCAAACCAACTTTTACTATCATGTTTCAGATAAAACAATATGAATTACAATTTATTGTAACTATCTTCCGTGTTTAACGTGAAGGTTAAATCCGTATAGAAGGGATTACAGTACAACAGCAAACTTTTGTTGCTGAAGGTCGTTGAGTACGCGTTCGCTAGCAAAATTTGAAAGGACGAACATAATTATACAGGTATAAACAATGTTATTATATGACTATAGACTTTAGTTATCAGATAAACTCGGCTGAGAATTTGTCTGTTAGGGACTTTTGTCCTAGAGATGATTATTTATTTCTTTGTCAATCCTCGAAGAGTCAGGCAGAGGTAAACTAAATAATACAGTCGGTACCTAGCATTACCTGACCGCTCGAAGATATAAGAAGAGGGCAAATCTTTTGAGAAGGTTTTGGAGGGGGGGACATTTTGCACGATAGGTATGTAAGTCCCATGACTGGAATAGGGGAAGAATGCTGTCTATAAGTATGTCGGTTCTGTTATTTAGGTTACGAATGAACCTAGCTATTAAACACAGCTGGTTCATTGCATTACGCAGATGTCTAAAAAGCACGGTCGATACATGTGTGCACCTGACGATAAGTAGCAATGGCCCCAAAAAAACACTGCTTAAATAAACAACGAATAAGGCGGTATAAAGTTATCGGAAGTAAATTATACAGAGATATAAATAGCAAACTATGTGGATTTTCTTTAAATATAAATTGGCGTTGAGTTGGCTCAACTGTTGGCGATAACTGCCAACATAATGTTCCAACTCTGTTAACAGGTATCACCAATAACAAATGTTGACGGTTAATTATTCTGAGATTACCCTACGAACCGGAATTTTCCGCAGTAAATATAATTATAAACTTGAAATTGTTTACGCATGTGCACAAATTACCGGGTTTTGCCAATATTAAAGGCAATAAGAGTTTTCCACGAATTCGACAATGTTTTGCTTCGTATAAAGTTCAGTGGGCGTCTGATTATAACAATCAAGTATCGTACTCACAATCCAACATTTACATTTTTTTTGTTAATTTAACAATATTCAAAGGATTGTATACGTTGTCAAAAAACACCTCCGTGAGCCTACTGTCGCCTTGGTGGACGAGACAAGACACAAGAAACACACGAGCATGACGTTTGCGTCTCAAGCGCAGCTTGTTTCTGGGCAACCATCTAGAAATCTCATGTGTGAGCTTTCCGACACAGAGTATCATAATATAACACGAACACAAGACATTGTATGACGGACGGCACCAATAATTACATTCATAAATAGTCTCCCAATGCCGACAAATTCACCTCACAGTCTATAACGGAAGGTGAACAAGATTCCGTCGTTGTTATCTGTACGACATTCCGACTTCCGATCGCTACTTTGGCTATTACAAGCAGGTTTTATTTGTTGAAGACGCTCGCTGATTGGCGCTTGATTGAACGATTTATTAGAGGTGGGATTAATGAAGAATAGTAGAAGTAATTGCAGCTACAAGTTTATTTATTTCGAGTTATGTAGATGTTACCCTTTTTGTTTATATTTATTATATTATTTACGACTACAAAATATGTAATATGGCACTCAAGGACATCATTATCATCATCTGCCTAGCCTTTTCCTATGTTGGGGTCAGTTTTCAGTGTAACCAAATTCAGCTGAATACCAGTAAATAGGGTATTTCACCAAAAACTCGAATTAGTCCGTCAGATAGATTTTCAAAAAATAATGGACACGTACCTACTTTTTCTTTTTTCACTTAAACAAAAGATGATGACGATACAGTGCGTCGAAAAGTCGCGTTAAGTCGCGTGACGCAGGTTGTACACTAGTTATCGCGGCCTCGACATAGAGGGCGAAGAAGGAACATGGGTGGTTTTTAGTCAGTAGAAGTCTGACACTCCCTTTCGCTCTGCCCAAGAGCGGGAGGGGTTATTCGAAGGTTTTCCACACGCCAAAAAAAAAAAAAGTTGCGTGACGTCACAAGGTTAGTACTTTTTTACCCACAAAGTAACGTCAAAAGCCCCCACTCTTTGACACGTTTTATTTTCGTCAATTTTTAATAATTTGATTGAACAAAAAACACGTATCCAATATTTTTCGATAATATAACAGACGGACTGATTAGATTTTTTTGGTGAAATACCCTATTTACATGAAGTCTATCTATCTGACCTCCACCACCCAGTTAGTACTGAGTAAAATGATCCTCTTTGGTAAGACTGATTGTCACTTTCGAACCACTGTGCACTAACTGCTTGTTACCTTGTGTTACGTAGCATTAAAATAATATTGGTTTAGCTTTGAAATTGAAAAAGCTTGCATAAAAGAAAAAAAAATTAAGTGTGTTATCGATATATATAAGTGAGCGATGAATCGCATGTGACAAAAAAAGTGATGAATCAAAATGTGGATGGATGGAGAGGGAGAGGAAGACCAGAGAAAAGATGAATGGAGTGTGTGAGGTGTGATATGAAGGAAAATAAATAAATGATATCGTGGCGATTGACAGGGCCGAATGGAAAAATATCGTGACAAATGGCAAATGACATGGCATAAATGGGGATAATAGCAATAGCGATGAGGCCATAAAGTTCCGGAGTGGCCTGCCACTAGGTGGACCGAAGACCTGGTAATCCACGGAATGTGAAACGCATCGGACCGTTCAGTGTGGCGATGCTTGGGGAGACCTATTATATGTCCAGCATCGAACATCTTTCGGCTGAAGTGATGATGATGATGGCAATAGGCTTGCTTCCTATTATATTGAAGACAAATGTAACTGTCGAAATACGGGTTTAGTACATCCTCGTTTCGTAAGTTATTTATAGTACACCCCGTGTGCTATACTTAGGTATGCCTCAACCCAGCCTTTTGGGAACAAAACGGCTGTTTCCTAAAACTTCCAGCAATGTGCACGTATACCCCCGAGGTATGAAATATTGATACTGCGGAAAACAATGTAGGTAAGACACGTTTGGAAGCTAAAAATACCTTTTCATCCCCCCATCTCGGAAAGAGTAGTTTTGCTCTTCGATAACTGAGTGCAAAAGCTGTTTTTATCCGCTAGAGGATAAAGTAAATTGAATTTAGAACATCGTGTACACTAAGTTTGTAAATTCAAAACATCATTAAACCTACTTACTTTTACCTCCATGGTGCCGAATTAATCATACAACTTTTTTTTAATTTGTTAGAAAATCAGACTTGGAACCTTCCTAGTGTACTTTTTTTTTTTTTAATTTGCTTTGCGCTCGCAATTTACTTTTCACGACATATTGTTTAAACCTTAGGTTAAAAATAAAAACAAGAAACTTGTAAACAAGTGAAAAACCTAATATGAGTGAATCGGGCGACGAGGAAGTTTATTTGACGCCAACAGAATTGACTGAAACTGTTAAAAATGCACAAATGCGCTTTCTCCCTCAACAATCACGAGAAAAGTATTTGAAACAGTACGATATGTAACACGTGGCGACTAGATAAAGGAACCAAAACTTTATCAGAAACCGTTTTGCTGGCATATTTTTTTGAATTATTGAGAGAGACCCATTCCGACCACCGGTATATCCGGTTTGAGGTCTCTGCCCAGTCCCCGAGTGCGCCGGTCCCACAGACCCCGAGTGGTCCGCGTTGGGCGCTGAGGCAGCTGGACAGGGAGCTCCTCCTGGAAGCCTCGATCGTGCGGGCCTGGGTGCAATCACCGGTCAGGCCCGCCGACGTAAACACCGAGGCGGGTTGGTTCCAGGAGGCCATGTCCGAGATATGCGACATGGCAATGCCCCGAGTCCGGCCAGGAAGCGCCCGGCGTCAGGTGTACTGGTGGTCGCAAGAGCTGTCGTACCTGCGTAAACAGTGTATGGCGGCGCGGCACCTGTACACCAGGCATCGCAGGCGCCGCATTCGGCCTCCGAATGCGGAAGCCATTGAGGCGGAGCTGTATGAGGGGTACAGGGCGGCGAAGGCCACCCTCCGCGAGGCTTGTAAGCGGGCCAAAAATGAGGCCCGCGAGGAGATGCTGGAGACTCTGAACAGGGATCCGTGGGGGCGCCCTTACAAGACGGTGCGGAATCAACTCCGCACCCGGGCCCCCCCGCTGACGCAGAGTCTCCGGCCTGAGCTCGTGGAGGACGTGGTGAGCGCTCTGTTCCCTTCGCGAGGGGAGCATCCTCCCCCGCCAATGGCTCCGCCATCCGCGATGCCGGAAGCGGACTATTCAGGAACCGATGACGACATTCCGGAGGTGACTGGGGTAGACCTGAGAGCGGTGGTACGTAGGCTGAGTGCCAAAAATACCGCCCCGGGACCCGATGGCTTGCCTGGCAAAGCCTGGGTCCTGGCCTCAGAGGCTCTTGGGCCCCGACTGGAGGGGTTCTTTAGCGCATGCATGGAGAGAGGCCAGTTCCCGCTTCGTTGGAAGACGGGGAAGCTGGTCCTCATCCAGAAGCCGGGGCGCCCGGCGGACTCGCCGTCCGCATACCGGCCCATTGTGCTGCTCGACGAGGTGGGCAAGCTCTTTGAAAGAGTAATTGCAAACCGCCTCGCCGAGCACCTGGAGGGAATGGGTCCGGATCTTGCGGAACACCAGTTTGGTTTCCGCAAGAGGCGCTCGACGGTGGACGCCATCATGCGCGTGAGAGCCCTCACGACGGGGGCAGCGGTCTCTCGGGGCGGTGTGGTCTTGGCGGTGTCTCTCGACATCGCCAACGCCTTTAACACTATGCCCTGGAGCTGCATTAGGGAGGCACTCCGGTATCACCGGGTGCCGACCTACCTTCGTCGTGTGGTCGGGGACTATTTGACCGACAGGGTTGTCATCTACCCTGGTCAGGACGGACAGTGGAACCGGCGAGAGATGTCGTGCGGTATTCCACAGGGATCGGTTCTGGGGCCGCCCTTGTGGAACATCGGTTACGACTGGGTGCTGCGCGCCGACCTCCCTAGCGGCGTCAGCGTGGTCTGCTACGCGGACGATACGCTGGTGCTAGCTCAGGGTGGGTCGTACGAGGCGGCGGCCGACAATTTGACACGCGGGGTTGCGATAGTCGTAGAGAGGATCCGGCAGCTGGGTCTCGAGGTGGCGCTTCACAAGTCGGAGGCCATGGGCTTCCATGGACGTGGGAATGCGCTGCCGTCGGGATCCCAGTTAATGGTGGGAGGGGTTCCCATCGGCGTCGAGTGTACTTTGAAGTACCTAGGACTCGTCCTCGACAGCCGGTGGAACTTCGTGGAGCACTTCCGACGTTTGGCTCCCAGACTGGAGCGGGCCGGGGCTGCCTTTAGGTGGCTCTTGCCCAATCTGGGGGGGCCAAACGCCTCCTGCCGGAGGCTCTACGCGGGGATCGTGCGGTCCATGGCCCTTTACGGGGCACCGGTGTGGGCGCCTGCTTTGAGGAAGCGGGCCGCCCACTACCTGAACGTGCCCCAAAAGGTCATGGCCGTGAGGACGGTACGGGGGTACCGCACGATCTCCCGCGAAGCGGCAAACCTCCTAGCCGGATTGCCGCCGTGAGATCTGGAGGCGATAGTCCTCGCGCGCCTGCATCAATGGCGCGCGGAGGCGCTGCGCCGGGGGGTCACTCCGCTGCCGCGGCAAATTGCTGCGCGGCGGACAGACCTCCGGTGCGATCTCATGGCGGCATGGAGACAGCGACTGTCGCAACCCCGTGCAGGGCACGCCACGATAGTGGCGGTAAGTCCCCTCTTTGAGGAGTGGCTTGAGAGGCGCCACGGCGCCCTCACCTTCCGTCTGACGCAGGTCCTCACCGGACACGGTTGTTTCGGGAGGTACCTGCACCTAATCAGGCGGGAGGAAACGCCCGGATGCCACCATTGCGAGGATCGGCCGGAGGACACGGTGGAGCACACAGTGGAGGTGTGCCCCGCTTGGGCGGAGCCCCGCCGTGTTCTCGTAGCGGCGATCGGCGGCGGCGACCTCTCGCGCCCGGCCCTGGTGCAAGCCATGGTCCGGGGCGAGGAGGAATGGGACGCCGTCGCCTCCTTCTGCGAAGCAGTGATGCTGGCGAAGGAGGTGGCGGAACGCGAGAGGGAGAGAACCTCTCGTCCCAGCCGCCGCGGGAGGCGCTCCGGGCGTCGGGGGTCCCGCGATGACCTCCGGCCACCGTAGACGCGGGCCTGTGGACGGTGAGTGATGGGCTAACTTGCCGTCCGTCCGTCTCACGACGAAAACAGGCCGTGTCGACGGCGCGTTCGTGTTCCACGCGCGCCTCAAAGAGATGTCAGCAACATGGGAGGGGCCCGAAAGGGCCGACGCCTGTCGGGGCCGCTAGTAGTCCAACGGTTATCGCGGCCTCGACATAGAGGGCGAAGAAGGAACATGGGTGGTTTTTAGTCAGTAGAAGTCTGACACTCCCTTTCGCTCTGCCCAAGAGCGGGAGGGGTTATTCGATGATTTTACACCCACCAAAAAAAAAAAAAAAAAAAAAAAAAAAAAAGGGTAATGCGTCTTGCATTAAACCTCGCTTTGAAGTTGGTTTTTATGGTTTGAATTTATTATGCTTGTAAAACTTGTTGGAAAAAGGGAAACTTTAAAAAAGTCAGCTTCCGATTTCGCGCTTAAAAGGTTCTTAATAAAAATAGAACCACCAGAGGATTTAGATAACGACTGACAAAGATTTAAAACTCCGCCGGGACCAACGGCTTAACGTGGTTTCTGAGGCACGTAGGAAACCCGGTAAGTACTGTGTGGTCACCCATCCCTGGACCATCCTGCGTTAACGCGGGTTAACCTGAAGATCAATGTAAGCGACTATTGTCATTACGAGGTCTTTTACTGTACATAATTACACTTATCTGCTACTTTCAACTAATTCACAATGAACCGTTGTTGCAAGAACCAATTCAACGCTTCAAGAGTTTACAGCTGAAAACTGTACATTGTGTTTATTAAAATTATTGTTCATTAACGCCGTGTTAATGAGTCTTAGGCCGAGACCTATAAGACCTATAATTACTTTTACTTGAACATGTATCCGTCTCTTTCTTGTTCTTTTAATTCCACATTTGTGTGACAGTGACGGGTATAACGCTTAGCCGATGATCATAGAGCATTGATCTTTCTCAATTAAAACTTATTTAAACGGATTATGCTCGTTACGGATATTATTATGGTTCGATGGCTTAATGTTTAATTTACCAGCTGGGATGCTACGGTTAAAATTGTTCAGCCAAGAAAATAAATGATTAATTATATTTTTGAAGTTGATACCGCTTCGTCTATTAAAATATAGCGGGTCATAAGATTAAGTTAAATGATGAATACGAGTATTTCTAATTGAGAAATCATTTCATTGAACTTTATAATTATTTCGACGACATTCTTGATCGAAGAAAAAAAAGCAAGTTGGACTAAACTTGCAGGATACAAGTTTATATGGAACCATCGCTGCGTGAGTCAGCAACATCTTCTAAAGCGTCACGTTTCTGCTGTTTGTACTGATGGTACCATAAAATAGATTCTAGCATTGATAGTTTATAATAATATCTCAGAAACGTGACGATTTAGAACATTTAGTTCCTTGCGTTACTTATTTGTATTGATACCAGCTGCTGATTAATACAGGTTTAAAGCACGGCCGCTACTATCAACTCTACCTATCTTATTTTTATCATTACATGACATCACGCCTGTAACCCCCGAAGAGTTAGGCAGAGTTGTACCTAATATTGTACTAAAATTTTGCCGGTAATGTTAAAGTCGCACTTAAAAGGTGGCGAGTCTATTATCATCCACCAGGCACTAATCTAGACTCTGGTTGCTAGTGAAAAATTCCTGATAGATAACCCTAATAACAATGATCGACCCGGGTACCGACACCAGGCTCTCATGCACAGCAGTCGCACTTGTGACTACTAGACAAACGAGGCAGCCAATAATAATCTTACACACTTGCTCATAAAATGGCTCTAATTTCACTGCAATTAGGCACATAATGACACCTGTAATCAAACATTGACTTTTCATTGCTATTATTTAAAAGTGATTCATAGGCTTTTTTATTGGTAGAGTTGCTTTGTTCTTAAAAAAAAGTTTCGATACAAAAAAGATCGTGTTCAATTGTTCAAATAAATTAATGTACCTATTGCAAGCTCACTTCATGCAACTTCATATTAAAATAGATAATTTCAAATTGTACCTTTATAATAAATAAAACTTACTCTCAAACGTAACTTTTATTTCTCTGTAATAATATAGAAATCTTTGAAGTCGCCATTTTGTACGTGGCTAAAACGCAATCCGCGAAAACCAAAAAAAAAAACCTCATTCTTGTAGTCTATGACCATTCGCCATAACGAAAAAAGTTTCACAACTCTGTGGAAATTGATTTTTTAGCATGATTTTCTTCACAAGTGTGTTGAAAAACGTCCTCGAATCCTTTGATGTTCAACACTGTTCATCATCTGCCTAGCCTTTATCCAACTATGTTGGGGTTGGCTTCCAGTCTAACTGGATCCAGCTGTTTATCAGTATTTTCAATGAAACGACTGCCTATCTGACCTCCACAACCCAGTTAATACTGGGTAATACGATACCCTTTAATCAGACTGGTTGTTAGACTTTCAGGCAGGAGTACCTGTAACGACAGCCAAAGATCTAGAATATATTATTATGGCAGCCGGGACTATCAGCTTGACGTGCTTTCCTAGGCACGGAAGAAACTCGGTATGTAATGGGTTGTCACCCATCCACAGACCAACCTAGGCAAGTGCGTCTTAACCTAAATATCAACCCAAGTGGCAGTTAAGCCACGAGCTCCTTTCGACACTGTTATGGAATACAAATTATTAAAACCAACAAAAAGCATAATTCTCTGAACCATCAAAATGTCGATACACCTGTCTCACCGCAGTGACCCAGAAAAACCCTGCATCAAATCTTCACCGCTTTTTGTTTCACACAGAATGTTGCACGATAATGTATGTAAGAGACCGGTAGGCGGTAAACGGCGCTTTGTACTGTACCGAGAACTTAATAATGTAGTCGGCAGCCGCAAAGTGAGGAGCCGATGGTTGAATTAACATTTTTGTATGGTTTATTTGATTGGGTTATTGAGAGATTGGTACCTATAATTATGAAAATAAACAGAAAAGCGGCATTTCAAACATGTTCAAATAATAACTTGTCTATATTTTTAAGATATAAATGCATACGTAGAGATAATCGTTCTAAGGTGGAGATGCTTTGAGGCTTTTTAGCAGTCCTTCTCAGGGTAACGTAGATATCACAAACTAAGACGGTACCCTAAAAAAAGCTTTAATTTTTTTTGTTAATGAAAACTTAATAGCATATAAAGGATTTCTACCTAATGAATGCGACAAAACACGATACATAAAACATTGAAATGTTTATTACAATCATGAAAAATAAAACATATGAACTGAGAATATTCCTCCCAATACAATTCGAAATAGTCAAACAAAAACCGATTACGATGAACCAGTCAAAGCTTTCACACTGTATATCAAAAATGTCAATTGCATTTCCGTTCCGGGTGACATTTTGGGGTTCGTAGAGTAATTTACAGCTATTCGAGGCCATGCTGACTTTGTTAGAAATAGAAATTCACTGAAAGAAAACTGTTTCAGCCATTTCAGGGTCGAATGAATTGAATCGCCACATTTGGTGATAATATTAAATGGTCAGCAATATTTAGTCTTCTCTTGCTTCGTCTGTCTGCCCTTGAACGAAAAGTGAACAAAATTTTTCAGCATCCGATTTAAACAGAGTAGGAATTCGTCTATTAAGTAAAATAAAATTGAATTAACAACGGAATACTTAATTTTCTACGTTGTTCTGCGAATGATAAATTAGCCATCTTACATCTTCTTTTTACCCACTTTAAATTATAATGTACGTGCTTTGAAAGTCTGCGGTGTTCGGTTCTTGTTTCTAGGAAATGAGCTGGATTTGCGTGAAATTTACTTTTTTCTGAGGCTAAAATATAACAGCGTTGATGTTAAATCGATTTGCGATGGTATTATCTTATTTAATACATAATATTATTTATAAACGTGAAAGCTTGTAAGTATGTATGGATGGATGTTTGTTACTCTTTCACGCAAAAACCACTGAACGGATTTGGACCAAATTTGGTACACAGATAGGTTATAACGTATAGATAGTTTTTATCCTAATTTTATCTTCCTGGGAGATATTTTTGAGTTGTAGCGGGCGAAGCCGCTAGCAACACCTAGTTAACTATGTATAACTGGAAATCGATATTTGGGATCTAATTAAGATTGCAACCAGCCAGATGACTATTAGTTCCTTAATTGAAGTCCATATTCTGACTAATTTAATTCGCTTCGATATTGGTCTGACCACTGTTAATATTGTGCCATTGTGTTGTACAGGTATCGTTTTTTTTATAATACCTCCTCACAGGTAGTAGTGATGGCAATGAGAAAAGCTTTTATTTTTGTGGGTTTAGGAAATCTTCAATAAACCCGCTCTTGGGTAGAGCGAAAGGGAGGGACAGACTTCTACTGACTAAAAACCGCTCATGTTCCTTCTTAGCCCTTTATGTCGAGGCCGCGGTATCTCTTACAACATCCCGCAGCCCCGACGGGCAATGAGAAAAGTCTTGTTATAGGAAAGTATACAAGAGTAACTAAGTGTTGTATTGTATTTATTATTAGTATTTTTTTTGTTGAGTCACTCTGTTACCAAATTTATAATTTTAAAAAATCTAAATGCCTTACATCGAGTCACAACAAAAGCTATCATCCACTGACAAAATCATTCAACTTAATTCCCAACTTTTTTCTAATGCAATAGGGTATTTCCCCAAAAAAAAAAAAATTAGTCCGTCAGATACTTAGATTTCCAAAAAAAAAGGACTTTTTTTTTTTCACTTAAACAAAAGATGTAGACGATACAGTGCTTCGAAAAGTCGTGTCAAGTCGTGTAACGTCACAAGGTTAGAACTCTTTTCCTACAAGTGACGTCAAAAACCCATGATCTCTGATAATATGTTTCATTTTCGTCAATTTTTATGTTTCAGTAGTCAATATGGAAACTTTATAGCTTCGCCATGTCCGTCTGTATGTCTGTCCGTCCGCACTATATCTCAAAGACTCTTAGTACTGGAAAGCTGTAACTTGGCATGAATAAAATATACAAACGAGTTACAAAGGGCTAAAGTACAATATAATAATATATAAAGGGAACTTAATTATGGGAAAAACTAAACTTGGATTTATTTTTAAGTATATCTCTTATTGATAATTTGATCGAACAACGAGAAAGCCATAGAGTAAGAAAAAGTTTTTAAAAACGCATGTGTCTCCGATGAGGTCCGAGCACAGAGATTGTAGGTCACAGGGCACGCGCTGCGCTTGCCGGAATCCTTACTTCCTTACAATACCTATACATAATGTATGGGAGCGCAGGTCTCGAAACTGCAAATGTAAGTTGGTTTTATTTTTACAATAAAAATCATCGTTTGGAGGCAGGTAGGATGGGTGGTTAATCAGTTTAGTTAGTATGTTCTCATATTTTGTTGGACATTCTACGGAACCCTACATTGTGCGTGATCCGACGGTTGGTTTTCAATTTGCCCGGTTTTTTATTAATTTTATAAAACACAAACACGTATCCAATATTTTTCGATAACCTAACAGACGGACTGATAAGATTTTTTTGGTGAAACACCCTATTCGTATATTTCTTGGTCTGCCTAGCCTGAGGCACAAAAAATATTACACACTTGAAGGTTTTACTGAAGAAAACGTGTACCTACGTTACCATCAAATATTAAACTGCTAAGTAATTAATGCCTGATATTTCCTGGAGGAAATATAATATATATTTCCCCCATACTCTATGTAGGTACTATAAGCTAACAAAATAAATAAAAACAAAAAAAAGAAAAAAAAAAGAACTAATAAATAAATTTTCTTTTCTTTCTTTCTATCCTAGTTGCTGTAACATGAAAATATTGTAATACTACTAATTTGTCAGATTTCGTAACTATTGTTTCAGTGGTTTAGCCGTTAAAATTACGTGCCAAAAATATTACAAAATTCAATAACTAGAAACGGAAAGTTTCTGATTATTGAATTTTGTAATATTTTTAGACCAAGATTTTGTTCATTAGCTACTTCCATGCTACCTCATTACAATTACGAGCTATATCAAATTTGTCACAAACTTATCATCGGAGACTAAATCCGGTACCTATATTTCTAACAAAACTTATACCGAAATGCTAGAATCTGAGTTTTGATCGTGACAAGGACATTTTAGAGTACTCGCCTTGACCAAGTTATTCGTATAGTAGGTCAATTGGGGCTATAAAGTTGGTTTTAGGGAAAGTAGTGTAACAGAAGTGACTCACTAAGTGTGCCAGCTGACAAGACAGCTAAGTGATTAGACCCGGCTTTGGAGTCTTGGGACGCATAACTTCTTTGGGACCAAACTATCATTGGAATGCTATTTATTTAGTTGTTTAGAAATAAATGGACGAATAGAAAGGACTATAAAAATAGGATAGTTAACAAAAAAAAACTAATTAGTTCGTCTCATAGATATAATAAAAAAGGTCCGTCTATTAGTTTTTCAAAAATATTGGATACGTGTTTTTTGTTTTATAAAAATTGTCGAAAATAAAACGTATCATAGACCATGAGTGGGGGCTGTTGACGTCACGTTGTGGGTTAAAAAGTACTATCTTTGTGACGTCACACGACTTGACACAACTTTTCGAAGCACTGTATCGTCTTCATCTTTTGTTTACGTGAAATAAGAAAAAATACGTGTCCATTATTTTTTTGTAAATCTATCTGACGGTCTAATTAGTTTTTTTTGGTGAAATACCCTATTGCTGAGCATTATATAAAGACTGCCTTGTTCGCTTAGTGGTCGCAAGCGCAACTGCTGAACATGACGTCATGAGTTTGATTCCCATGTCGGGCAATTTGGCTTCCCTATATGACAAGGAATGGGCTATTAATTTCTACCACGCGAGCCCAGTGCGGGTTGATAGAAGTCACATGTCTACGAATTTATGCTTCTAGGACATGCCGGTTTCCTCACGAAGTTTTCCTTCATTATAAGTGACACAAAGAAATGCGCCTGCTGTGGTTCAAACCTGGTAATATGTGGTTGGTTTTCAATAATTACATTTATTTTTAGAAATCAGAAAATAACATATACGCAGCCCTTGTTCGTCTAGATGTCAAATCATAAACATTATAAGTTTTTTTTTTTATTTCTTTACCATTTAAAAAAAAAACAAAAAAAAAATTTGTTCAACCAGAATAGCAAAAACCACCGAGGTTTGTACTGAATATTACATGTAATTCTATATCATCGTTAAAGCAAAATCACGGTATACAATAAACACAACTTATTATAATTTAATTTAATATAATACCTTATTTAGGAATTTGGTAACTCACGTCGGGGCTGCTTGACATTCTAAGAGATACCGGGGCCTTGACATGTAGGGTTAAGATGGAACATGGGTGGTTTTTAGTCATTAGAAGTCTGACACGAGCGGGAGGGGTTATTTGATGATCTACCACCCGCCAAAAAAAAAACGAATTTGCTTACTTCATCTTACGCGATATACCTACATTCAATGTATTGTAGGTAGTGGGATTTAAGTTTTAATTTAATATTAAGTATTAACACTACTATTTCTCCATGCATTAACATTTTCTCCTCTTCACCATCGTGTGTAAGGTTCCCCATCAACCCAAGAACGCAGAACCTCGATGAATGTATTATCTCCTGACCCAATGACTCACAATACTCTAGGCCTAATAACGGCGATCCGTATTCCCACGATATTTCCCATCAATGGAAGCTACGTGGTTAAAGAAAAAACGAAGACATTAGTGTGGAATTTCACACAATTACACTATGAACAGTTGTTTGCATACACGTTTTGCACTATATTTAAAGATCGTTTGCTAGTTTTTGCAGAATGTGTATGAATGATAATAGTTTAATAATGGATTATTTCAAGATGTTAATTGATTAAGACTTTGACGATCAGAGGAAACAGTGACAGTCAGTGGACGTTAGCTATTATTGTGACTCGATGACAGACATTTAGATTTAAAAAAATTATAAATATGGTAAATTGGTAACAGAGTGGCTCAACAAAAAAAAAACTTTATGTAAATACAATACAACACTTAGTTACTCTTGTATTCTTTCCTAGAACAAGGCTTTTCTCATTGCCCATCGGGGCTGCGGGATGTTGTAAGAGATACCGCGACCTTGACATATAGGCCTAAGAAGGAACATGGATGGACTTTATGTCAGTAGATTTCTGACACTCCCTTTCGCTCTTGAGCAGGTTATTCAATGACTTTCCAACCGCAAAAAAAAAAGGAAACAGTGCGACTATTTTTTCGTTTAACTAAGAACTTGACTGAAAAAGGTTTCTGAAGTGTCTTGATAGGTACTGATAATACTGAGTACTGACTGTTTCGTTGGTCTAGTGGGCACAATCGCTGAGCAAAAGGCTCCAGACTCAATCTCCCGTTCCGGTAAATTGTTATTGGGTTTTTGTATCAGGAATTTCTCGATAGCAGTCGCAGAAGTAAGTGAAAGACTGCGAAACATTGACGAAAATATATTCAACTAGCTGTTGCCAGCGGCTTCACTCGCCACAACACAAAAATTATCCAACGGGAAGATAAAATCGGGATAAAACTATCGTATGTGTTAATCCAGGTTGTCAGGTAACTCCATACCAAATTTTATTGAAATCGCGCCAGCCGTTTAGACGTGAAGTAAGGAAGTAACAAACATACACACTCACCAACTTTCGCCGTTGTATTAATAGTGTGATGTATTTTTAGTGACAAAATCTCTATTCAAATATGAAATATTTCCTATCCCCTATTTCCACTAGCAACGAAGCATTGTAAATTGTGAGGTATATTGGGAATCCTATTTTCGTTCAAATCTTATCGGGAAAATAGTTTTCTTATCAAAGGGAACAAGAAGATCAAACGAAAATAGTGTGAAACAGTTACGAGCGAACAGGGGCTGCGATTTTCTATACAAATGTATGAATCCTCCTTTGTCTTTTTGAATAATGCCTTGTAATAAACAAAGTAATCATTTATCAATAAATAAATACATAAATAAATGTCAATGTGGTGAAGCTGTCAACAGCCTCGGACACCATGGCCTGTCCTGCAGCCGAAGTGCGGGCCGTTTTGCAGAGTAATTCCACTTTGCCCCACCAAGCCCGCCACCCTGGTGTGGCAAAGTGGACTGCCTAAAATTTTGCAGTGGAATATGCCCTACTATTCTGATTTGATGGGGCGGATAACACTAGCATAAACACTTTGTGGATTCTGCCCCACTAGGGTTGGCACCTCAGGATTTGTGTACTAAGATAGTTTTTCCAAGAAATCTATTTTAGTTTTTCCAAAAAATGTGAACTAAACAAATACAAAATCTATGATTTTAGATGATTTTAATTCTTATAAATAGTCAGTACTCAAACTAATATAGTGGCTGTTTGTTATGATAATTATTTTGTCAACAGTCAGTATTTACCTACTTTCGTTAGGATGTTTCTTATTTGTATTAATAAGACTTTTTGCTATGTAAAATTTTATCATTCTATAATTTTAGTTTTTGTTTTTTAGCCGGAAGTAATTTCGTGGCTGTTTTTTTTGCATATAAATTGTTTTTATTCATAAGGTAATACATAAGACTGTTTTATACCATGTCGATCAATGTGTGATTCTATAATCTGTGACTCTATAATCTGTGATTCTATTTTTTGTAACAAGTAATTTAGTGGCTGTTTGTATGTATATAGTTTAAATTTATTTTTTTTATTTATAACGTAATCAGTAAGAAAATACCTATATCTACACAAACCATACAAAATGATGACGAATCTGTGATTTTGAATAGTTATGTAGTAAATATGTTTCGTTTTAAGAACATATACAGCGTGAAATCCATCACCCAATGGATCCCGTAGGTATGTGGCCCATAGATTATAAAGTTACAGGAAAAGGGTTAAAATATGCAGAAATAAAATTAGGTACTTACTAAGACTAATTTCAATAGAAAAATAAAATAGACAGCCTCATTTATCTTTAACTTTAATTAACTTATCCGAAAGTTAGATCTAGTTATAACTATGAGAATGATAAAATTTTACATAGCAAAAAGTCTTATTAATACAAATAAGAAACATCCTAACGAAAGTAGGTAAATACTGACTGTTGACAAAATAATTATCATAACAAACAGCCACTATATTAGTTTGAGTACTGACTATTTATAAGAATTAAAATCATCTAAAATCATAGATTTTGTATTTGTTTAGTTCACATTTTTTGGAAAAACTAAAATAGATTTCTTGGAAAAACTATCTTAGTACACAAATCCTGAGGTGCCAACCCTAGTGGGGCAGAATCCACAAAGTGTTTATGCTAGTGTTATCCGCCCCATCAAATCAGAATAGTGGGGCATATTCCACTGCAAAATTTTAGGCAGTCCACTTTGCCACACCAGGGTGGCGGGCTTGGTGGGGCAAAGTGGAATTACTCGTTTTGCACGACATGCGAACATAAACGATATCATCCGACGAGCTCTTGTTACCGTCGGCGTCCCAGCTGTCTTAGAGCCAAATGGCTTGGCACGCGGATGGCAAAAGATCGGACGGCATGTCCTTGTTTCCTTGAAAGATGGGTAGGCCTTTAGTGTGGGACGCAACTTGCGTCGATACTCTTGCGCCATCGCATCTTCCAAGCTCTTCGTGTTGTGCTGGCGCTGCCGCTGCGGCTGCGGAGAACCTCAAGTGGCGTAAATATAGTACCTTTGTGGAAACTATATTTTCGAGCCGTTTGGGGTTGAAACTCTAGGGCCGTGGGGTCCTAGTGCCCACAGCCTTTTTAAGGATATTTCCAAACACCTTGTTGACGCTTCCTCTGACCCAAGGGCTGGCTTTTTCTTTGGCCAGAGGCTAAGTGTTGCCATACAACGCGGCAACGCTGCCAGTCTCTTGGGCACTTTACCTGCTGACAGCGTTGAGGAGGAGTTTTTCGATGCTCTTTTATAGTTAGTTTGTTTTTAGGTTAGTTTAGTTTATATGTAGTATAGTCTTACTTTGACAATAATAACTACCATAAATAAATAGATTATTAAATTAATGGATATAACAAATAATTTTTAATAAATAAATAAAATAAAGGTCTGCTGTAGACGCGTGCTTGTCATTCCTGGAACTCCGTGTCCTTTATTATGCAACTAAATGTAACGAAAATATGTCTCCTCAAATGACAAGAAATACCAATTTTTGTATGGTGATCAGAGGAGACAGTCAAATCCGAAATACTTTGAATATACACAGTCAAATTGATAGAAACCTAGATACACAATTTGTTAAAATTTAAATTTCAGGCACAATTACAAAAATAAAAAAATACGTCGATCTCGTCAAAATTTTTATGGCAGTCATCACTTCAGCTCGGAATCACCCAGTGTTGGGTATAGGCCTTTTTTATAGGGGTGGGGGGGGGGGGGGGATTAGCAAAATAACCCCTCCCGCTCTTGGGCAGAGCGAAAGGGAGTGTCAGGCTGACTAAAAACCACCCATGTTCCTTCTTAGCCCTATATGTCCAGGTCGCGGGATCTCTTACAACATCCCGCAGCCGCGACCGTCGTCGGCCCTTGCGTGGCCTTGGCCTCCTTGGCCCGGGCATCAAACGCGCCGTCGACATGGCCTGTTGTCGTCGTAAGACGGACGAACGGCGAGCTAGCCCATCACTTAACCTCCACAGGCCCGCGTCTACGGTGGCCGGAAGCCGTCACGTGACCCCCGACGCCCGGAGCGTCTCCCGCGGCGGCTGGGACGTGAGGTTCTCTCCCTCTTACATTTCGCCGTCTCCTTTGCTACCATCTCTGCTTCGGCGAAAGAGGCGACGTCCCATTCCTCCTCGTCCCGGACCATGGCTTGCCCCAGGGCCGGACGCGATAGGTCGCCTCCGCCGTTGGATATAGGCCTCCCCTTTCTTCTGCCACTCTTCTCTGTTCTGTGCGTCTCTCATCCATCCGGCATTGTGGCAGTAGTTTATTAAAATCCTATATAATCCTTGCACGCCCTGTTGGGCTTAGTATGTATGTTATGTAATAAACAACAAGTTTCGGGATTAGAATATATTTAATATTTCTGTTATTAGTTTGAGTTATCATGAAATGTTTATCATCAAAAGATTTTCCGTTACCAAATTCATAATGGAAAATTCCTACCAATTTGTGAGTATCTCGTTTTATATATAACTTACAGAGAATTTCAACAAAACTACGCTTTAGATTTATTACTAAACAAATTCCTAAAACATTTATTGCCTTTAAACATTAATCTTTCCTTCACACATTTATGTTTGAGAAAAGCTAATTTTATTTTACAGCTCAATTCAACGGGTGTAAAATGTATTTCACATTTCATACCATAAAAGGGTATATTAAAAGATAGGTACTTAGGCAAAAGCCTTTACATAATAATGTTCACAATAATATGTAAGTGAACCTTACCAGTCCAGCTTTTCGTGATGGATGGATGACGACTGATTTTATTACTCTTTCACACAAAATCTACTGAATAGATTTGAATGAACATTAAGCACAGAAGTAGTTTTTAACCTCAATTAACAAATAGGATATTGTAAATCTCGGTAGTATGATCCTGCGGGACAATGTTCTGATTGCAACGCATAAAAAGCCACAGGCATTTAAACTCGCTGACAATAAAATTAATCGATATACAGGTTGTTATTATGCTGATTTATTATGCTTAGACACACTACTTACAGACACTACCACTACAACTGGTGGTTACCGTAACAAATCACTGAATAAAATCACACTAATATTATAAAGGGGAAAATTTGTAAGTGTGTGAGTGTGTGTGTATGTTACTTCTTCACGTAAAAACTACTCAACGGATTTGGATAAAAATTGGTACACAGATAATTTATAAGCTGGATTAACACATAGGATAGTTTTTATCCCAATTTTATCTTCCCGTGGGATAACTTTCGAGTTGCTGCGGGTGAAGCCGCTGGCAATAGCTAGTATTCAATAAATTCTCCAAGATACGTCATGTAGGTACAGGTAGCTATAGCATTTCCAGTATAACATGGCTTTGCTTTGTACAGATTTTTCGTCCAACGAGAGACCTGCATAAACTTGTGGCGACAGCGCCATCTATCGCAACAGATGCAAACTAACATTGGCAATTCTGCATCGCGCTATCAAAGTTATCCGCCACATTAGCCTATATAGAAAATCCCGACTTACATATGTCGGGCAGTCAGCCCACCAGACACAACACCCGTCTGGTCGGAGGATCCTCCCTTTTCTATGGGGGATGAGGAACTTTACACCCTGGTCCTCATGCCCCCAAACTGGTGACCCCGACGTGATCGTCAGCGCAGCCTTCGTGCAACTACTTCATCATCACTTCCTCGAGCCTTCGAGCAGCAAGTCATACCGTCAGCCAGCAACTACGGCTACATCGGGTATCCTGACCACCAGCATGCAGCGGAAGCGCATACCTGGTCATCACCCTCAGCCTCATCAGCGACCTTGGCACAGCACACTGCACTTCGGCCGGTCATCAAGCAGAGACGCCCTTCTCTCCTGGTCGACGCAGCAGCCAGCCACTACGCAGCACTGCACCACTCCGACTCACTGGAGCATATGTGCAGCATCACCCCGATTCACTGGGGTATCGCCGCAGACAGTTCCGACTCACCGTGAACTATGCGGCATCCGGTTCCGACGCACTGGAACCTTCCACTGGCCTGGCAAGCATCAAGACTCAGCCTGCAATCGACCTCCGGTCTCGGAGGGGAGTGATGTGGCGACAGCGCCATCTATCGCAACAGATGCAAACTAACATTGGCAATTCTGCATCGCGCTATCAAAGTTATCCGCCACATTAGCCTATATAGAAAATCCCGACTTACATATGTCGGGCAGTTAGCCCACCAGACACAACACCCGTCTGGTCGGAGGATCCTCCCTTTTCTATGGGGGATGAGGAACTTTACACCCTGTTCCTCATCACCCCCAAAAACTAATTTTGTATAGTTTGATTGTTCGTCGTGCGTACTAAATATCCTCTCAATTAAAATAAAACTTTGTATCAATTAAAGTAAGCTTGTGATAATAAATGATATCACGTGACATTGGTAAATTAAATCTTTTATCCCTCTATCGTTTATCGGTTCGCTAATTTGTCTAGGCGATAAGATTTTGGGCGTTTACAATGCTTTGACTACATAGCTATAAATAAACTCAGAAGCTTCAGTTTGACCGACCTGTTAAAATACTGAATCGACCGATTTTTACGCACTACGTGATGTTAAGTCATGTATTTCTCACTCTCTAAGCGTGTTGTTTATATATTAGATTTATTTTCCGCTTTTTTCTTCGTTTGTATCATACTGTTATCAATTAAGAGATTTAAAAAACCGAGCGAAAGAGCGAGAATTTTGTTATACAAAAATTTTGATTACAATTTTATCGATTCTGCCACACGAATACTACCTGACAAGCAGGTGTATGACACAAACTAGAGCGTCTTATTCTAAGTAGTAACAAATATAGCATTACGATTTTCTTTGTTTATAATTATAGTCCCGTCTATGGTTCGTAAATATTTCAATATCTTTGGGATCAAAATACTTCTTCTTAGCGTGTCGATGGCAATCTTAATTATTTAAGCCCAACACTGAGTTACTAGTTTGGCGGTTTCCGTTATTATATTTGATTCCAATAATAGGTATGACAAAAATGCTTGAACGCACGGAAATTCGATCTAGTTTTTACAAGGTCCGTATAGTAAATAACTCCGGAAGTGACCTGTACACTATTTAATTTTTTTACGTTTATTCTGCCAAAGACTACACTCCCATAAAATGTGATGTGCAGATTGTTCAAATTCGTAGTCAGATGTAGAACATTGACAAAAAGGCGAGGCAACAAGCTTGAAGATATTCCTTCAAGCTTGTTGCCTCACCTTTTTGTAAATTTTTCTGTCCTTTTCGCCTATTTACTCTTAAAGTTACCATGACCTGTGAGAAATTGGGCAACACAGTGATCCACCTCCAGCCATGTCCTGGCCAGCCGCTCACGAACAGATGGAAAGAACTGGTGGAGGTGTCGGCGTTTGATGGAATTATCCCACCTACATTGCCATTCTGTCATTCCAAAGTTGATCTATCGGAATTATATTCGAGAGCAAGCCCCCAGGTTAGTCATTTATAAATCTCCACCTCAGCGCATTCTCCTTGCTGCGGTCAACCTGGGCCCGGAGTCTATTAAAATACTCCTGGTCGACCAAAATATTCAGTTAGATAGTTAATTATGTATGCCAAATGTAAACATCCTTATCAAAACGGATAGGTAAGTTTACCTTCCAATTTAAACCTGTTTCTGACTAGACAGAAATCGAATGAACATAAACAGCAACTTTATTACTTACTACGATAACATCTGAGTATGCTGACTTCTACTATTATTATAATAATATTGGTTAATAGTACTGGTAAACTGTTTTGATAACAATAATATTGACGTTTGGTTTATCCGCGTAGTTCTATTTACTTAAAGTGTGTGCCTCCCTGAGTTCCTTGAACAGATCAACAGTGATAACTTTTCACTTTTGCCATAATTATGTTCCTGATAGACTTTACATCGCTTCTTTATTTTATTTAAAGTTTTTTTTAAAAAAAAACGTTGCCATACGATAGGAATTTCTTCTGAATCGTGGGTGCGTTCACAAACATTTATCTCGCATACAAAAATACCCAGACCCGAACCAACTATCTGTAGATAATACAAATATTTGTTCCGTGCGAGGATCGAACCCGCGACACGCAGCGTAGTAGTCCCATCGCTCAGCCGCTGCACCAACTGTGCCGTCTTTGGTCTGCCCTTAGTGGGCATATACAATCGTACCCAAAACTTCTATGACAACTTGTGCCCAATTGACGGCAATAGGCTGGCGTCCAATATCAAGGGCTTTACACAAAAATGGCAAATACCTTTAAGATGTTACAGTAGTGAAGATTAGATTATAAATAAATTATAAATTATAATTATTATTATTATTTATTTATTATTTTTTTTTATTATTCGATTATTATTATTATTTTATTATTGTTATTTTTGTCACAATGTTTTTCTTTATTTAACAACCTATACTTAAAACATCAATATCCGTTCTGTTGATACCTAATTCATGAAAAGTTAATTATATTACAAAGGTCACTTACAAATAACATGTAATTACTCCATGTAATAATTCCGTGGTTATCGTATAATCATAATTAATAGGCCAAAATAACAATTTAAGACCCATTAAGTTTCATGTGAGACTGTATCAGGTGTTATGTAACGTTCATCATCAGCCTATAACGTTCCCACTGCAGGGACACAGGCCTCCTCTCTAGGAGAGGGAGTCTTACGTTGTCACGTGATAATGACAGATCGTGATGGCCATTTATGTTCAAGCAAAAACAAATAGTGTGTAAGTTGGCCGCAAACTTTGTCGTAAGAAGCGACAGTTACCGGTAAAGACTGCTCGTATAGAAGACGAATAAATGTTATCGCTAGATTATCAAGGTTATTTTTCATGTTTGAGAAAAGTGATTGCCGATTCCAACGAAATAAAGAAAAACTTATGTTGGAGACTTTCACTACTTGCTAGAGTCAAGCGTCGACAAAGGTAACTTAACTTTACATAATGGTTGATATTTATTGCTTTTCACTTTTTTTTACGTGTGTGGGATTCCTCAATGAATCTCCTCCTGTCAAGTTGTCACGTCTGATTGATGTGCGGGGGGGACACTATTGGATTCTTCACAATCACCCTAGTGCTACAAACCTCGTGTCAGGTATAGGCCAGGAGTGAGCTGCTCTTCGCCCTTAAATTTGTGTGGGAATTCATCGAATAACTCCTCCAGCTCCGGGCAGAGCGGTAAGGAGTGTCAAACTTCTACTAACTAAAAACCACCCTTATTTCTTCTTAGCCCTTTGTGTCGAGGCCGCGGTATATCTTTCGAGCAACCCAGCCCCGACGGGCCTGCTCTTCGCCCTGACATTCTACGTAAATGTATGAATAATACTCAGAGTCAGTGTTTCATATTTCAATAGACCTCTTAAATCGGAATGGCAATATTGAGGACGCGTTCGAAAACGGATGGCCGTTTCCGAGGGAATCATACCATATCACTTCGATGACGCGACTTGCTTCATCAATGCCATTGGCTTCTGAATAAAGCCTTCTCTATTCATATCGAACTCTTGTAATTTCAAAAGTGGTATTGCATCGTATTCCACAAGCAAATCTTTTGTCTGCTTGTATTGCAAGCAGAGCCCCGTGCCGAATAACAAACAACAATTATATGTATAAGTAATATTACTACATTTCGAACATTGTATTAGGTTCTATTTTATTTATTTGTGTGAATTCTTTGCATATTTCAAGACTTTCAAGAAAATGAAACAATTTTCCCGGAAATCACGTAGCTTCCTAAGTTAGATGTTTATTAGTGTAAGCAAATTAGAAAGTTCTGTGGAAGTGAGATTCAGATAAAAAAAAAAAACATCTTCTGATACCAAATTCACCGATAAAACTGTATTTTTATTGTTTTTCATTGTATAATCGCTTCCAGCAAAGAATACAAATCAAGTTAACTCCAGTTTCATTCAACGAATTACCTTTAAACACCTTACACATTACCGCACTAGTGCCAGCGCCGTATTTTAATGCAGAGAGACGATAAATACATTACGTACCTGGCTGCAACACGAGTGCACAGCCATTGTGGCTTCGTTACCAAATGAGTTTAAACTCAAAGCAATTTTCATTTGTCGCTTCCACATCACTGAATAATTTATTATGGAAATTATAGTGGTAGGCAAATGCTTATTATCTTTGTCGGTAGCGGGACATTGTTTATAAATGAAAACTTTTGATAATGTTGGTGAGGAGCTTTAATAAAAACTCTTAACCGATAACCGTCAGGATGGATAATGCGAAAAATGTAATAGAGAGTGCACTCGTGCTATTACACATTAATATCTACTGGATACATGTTTAGTCTCTGCAAAAGGAAACGAGGTCTGGAAAAACATTCATTTAATAGACACAACTACCAAATATGAAACCTTTCATTCACTTCTGTTGAATGAACACCACTGCTGGACACAGGCTTCCCTAAGTTTCGCCCCATTAACCGGTCATCCAGCAGATCCCAGCAACCTTCACTAGGTCATCAGTCTACCTAGTGGGAGGTATTTCAACGAAACGTCTTCCGGTTCGCTGTCGCCACTTCATCACTTTTCGGCCCCATCGGCCATTCGAATAAAACTCATTTAAAATTTATTTTTAAAGTACCACTTCGGCTTTCACGTTTTCTAGCACTTCGAATGCAATTTGTTATTAAAATAACATTTGTACTCGTAGTAAGACCTATACACAATACATACATTCTTGGTAGTAATCGACCCCTCTTGACCAGGTTCCCGCAAGGACAGGTCAGTAGCCCAATGCCAACGGATGGCACTTGTGCTTACAACTTTCTAGCCATTCCATTAGACATACATCTAAGAATGCTTGGAAGATATTATTTTAGAAGCCTGTTTTGACAAGAACATGGAAACCTTATCGCAAGGTGAGACGGTTCACTTTTGTTGCTTATCTAGTAGAGGTATAATAATAGTGAATAATTATAATCTACCGAAGCATAATTATAATCTACCGAAGCAAATTGTAAGCAGTATGCTATGGTTCACAATCTTTCGATAGATTACCATATTGCGAGATGGATTACTATCTAACGGTATTTACAATTTTACGGTGACATTTGAGTCTCTAGTCAACTGGACCCACTCGAAGTGGACCCATGAGATCAGTCGAACAAATCACATTTTAAATAGTTTTTGTTTCATAGTTTTATTGTTAGGTTAAAGTGGGATTCGGCGGGCCCCGTCAGCCGCATGCACGATGACCGTTGACCAAAAGCTTCCACACGATGGTTGCCAGAAGACGGACGGCGCCGCCGAAGACGGCCAAAAATTTTTTTTAACAAAAACTAAAACACATAAAAGTGAAAAATAAACTTTAGAACAAAAATTAGTTTCTTAAGTCGGTGACTTTTGTTTGTTTGATTTTTTTTGCCACAGTCTTCAGAAGCAAAGTTTTGCTGTAAAGTTTTTTTTTTTTTTTTGTGTTTTAGTTTTTGTCGAAGTCGGTTTTATTTTTTATTAAAAAGTTTTTAATTTTTACTTTTTAAATTTATGGGACCATTTGGGACAAAAACTCTTCCGAAAATAAAAAGAATTTTTCAAATCGGTTGGCAAACGACGGAGTTATGCCCGAACAAACATAAAAAAATATAAACATCCGAATTGAGAACCTCCTTCTTTTTTTAGAAGTCAGTTAAAATGCTGGCGTGATGATTTAGACGCGTACTATAAGGGCTGGTTCGAGGCGGCACAGGAAAAGTGCTCTTGGTTAGAATTGGGGGAGGCCTTTGCCCAGCAGTGGGACAGGCAAAATTATTGTGGGTCCAGTTGCAAGTGGGTCCAGTTGGCCAAGGACTCTTCATAGTTTTAGCAGTGATTGTAGCTTATAGACATGAAAGAACACAGATATTTTTTATAGATTAATGACTGCGGACTAGACTTTTTGAGCTAGAAAGTCAAATATTTTTAATTTTATATTTCCTGGCGTCAGCACTTAGTAACTGATAAGTAATACATTGCAATTTAGTTCAAGTATTATCAAGACACAAGATAACACAAAAAAACTAACGATTTAACTCTCGTTCTGTATTCGTACAAAATTCGAAATTTGGCCTGCATCCGAGGATCAGAGATTTGTATCTCGCTGTCAGCGTCCAATGTTTTTATTGCTCTTTAAAATCTGTCTAGGTAATATCAAAATATATGACAGATAAATCTGAACGATTCAAACGAAAGTCACTCGTCTAAAAAAATATAAGCACGAAATCTAAAGTTAAGGTGGAAGCTCACATCTGGCCCGCGAAATTCTAATTTTCTTACGTTTTTGGCAATTTGCAGGCCAGTGCTTGGTTGTATGTTTATGAAAATTTGATTTGCGACTGTAAGACGTATGAAGTTACCGAATTATAACCATCAAAATTATCAATACAACCCTCCAAGTTCATTTTCATGTCAAGATTGATTTTTGCATGTAAAAGTCATTCTTTAGTAATTTAGTCGTCGTTCTTTAGTAGTTAGTAATTTTGATGGTTATAATTCGGTAACTTCATACGTCTTACAGTCGCAAATCAAATTTTCATAAACATACAACCAAGCACTGGCCTGCAAATTGCCAAAAACGTAAGAAAATTAGAATTTCGCGGGCCAGATGTGAGCTTCCACCTTAATTTATAATTATCTTCAAGATGAAGACAAGAAGTAAACGATTCTCAACGTCAAGCAATCATTCTTGATGAGGGCACATTAACATCAAAGGTCATTTTCATTCATGCCGACCACCCATCCAATTACCGGCCTGCATGGGTGTTACTTAACCACCAATGTTGGCACGACTTGACCCATACCGGCTTGATTGTATACTTTCACTAATCGTCATTGAAGCATCTAGTTGACTTTGGTAGTAAGTACGCTATACATACACATAACATTATTTTTGTTAATACAGCAAACAGCAATATACAGTTTTTTGTGTATGTGTTTTTTGTAGTATTATCCTTATTTTAATTGTTTTTGTACTCTACTAACAGTGCTGTCCTTTTTAACCCAAACGTTGACTGGTAGAGAATACCTTGTGGCATTAAGTCCGCCTATGTACCACTCTTGTACGTGAAGTTTAAATAATAAATAATAAATAAATAAATTAAAGTAAGCCGATCATGTAGTGAAAGAGAATATATAAGACACTTACAATAATTGAGAATGTGGCGACCCTGTTCTTTTTGTTCTGTGGTCACCTCCATTATCATCATCAACAGCCTATTAATGTGCCCACTGCTGGAACACAGGCCTCCTCTCTCTTTGACAGGGAATGGGCTATAATCTACCACGCGGGCCCAGTGCGGATTGGTAGATGTCACATGTCATCGAATGTTTGGTTCTAAGCCATGCCGGTTTCCTCAAGGTTTTTTTCTTCACCGTTTTGAGAGCAGCGATGATGAAATAAATTACACAAAGACATTACACCCATAGTTTATTCACATAAGTAAAGCATAGAAAATATTCAACGTCACTGCCAAAACCGCAGGGCTTAATATGCTTAGCCTTGCTCCAACTATGTTGGGGTCAAATTCCAGTCTAACCAGATACAGCTGAAAGCCAGTGTTTTACATAAAAGACTGGCGACAAACAAATAACATTACTTTCTTTTGTTCTATTTGAAAGAAATCATTGTCTATAACACTTAAACCTTCTAAAAGGGTAGCTTAACCCATATATATGGGATGTTTTATGTAACGTATGTACTACAGATTTCGTGTTTTTTTGCCATTAGGAGTCCCATCGATAACAGGGCTAGTAAATACGATAGGACGTATCGTACTCGACTAGAAATCTCTCGCTCTATACATACAACAACATAATTATAATCCCGCCCGTGATTCTCGTAGGATTACGCTGGATACATTTTTTTTTGAGAAAAGCCCGCCACACAGTTTTGTTAGATCTATTATTAAGTATACTAAACACTCACATTATGCCAGTTTTAACAAATAACATCACGTCTATAATCCTTGAAGGGTTAGGCGGAGGTGTACCTAAAGAGTACACCCACATGTAACAAGTTATAGTTCTATGTAATAGGGAGCAAGCCTATTGCCATCAAGCCGTCACATATCTTGACTTTCTGGTATATAGCTACTGAGAAGTTAATGATGAAAAAATGTACGCTCAGCAGTCGCACTTTTGCGACCACAAGACCTGCGAGGCAGTCCTATGCAGTCCAGTTTTAAGTCTTTTGTAACAAGGGTTTAGAGTCTATTCACTATTGCTACGAACTGAATACAAACACAGATCCCTTCAAATCAAATCAAAAAATTTTATTTCACAAGGGCACTTGTAAAACGTCGACAACGACGACGACGGTTTGGTGCATTGGTCAATTCCTAAGGAGAAGAACCGGCAAGAAACTCCGAAGGTAACTCTTTTAATCTTTTAAAATGGTTTGGGAATGGGGTACTAACCAGCATATACGACCCCGCACAAGTTGACAGTGGTATTGTATTAAATTAGGCTAAGTATTAATCTCCTGTCTGGGTTCGCGCAAGTTCTCATAAGTCGGAGTCGTTATCACTGGGATATCACTAGATATTAGAAGGCCAATCTAGACATTAAACTCCTTTCTCAATTCTAATGTCATCACAGTTTACAAACGTGAATCGTAACCCATACGACCGACGTTTTGTACTTTCACTAATTGCAATGCGATTGTCGATAGTTTTCTATTAATTATATTTATTGCTCTTTGTCTGCGCGTTTAGAAAGTTTTCTAACAACATGTGTGATTGTGACGATATTTTGAAGGGAGTGGGTGAGTGCGTTAAAACTAAATATGAATGAATATTAATATTGGAGTAGTCATAGTGTCTGAATAGTGTGAATAGCATCGAATGTAGTCTAGATGTTTTTTTAGATTATTTTTACAACTTGGAAAATATTGTGGTGTGAGGTTGTGGTGTTTTCTTTAAAAGGTTTTTATGACATATTATTATGTCAACTTTCCCATCGATGACGCCATTTCTACATAATATGTTAAAACAGTATTTTTTTATTAAAAACCTAACAAGCTCCGGATATAATATAATAAACGAATTAAAAGTAAAAAATATGTGCTTTTCAAACAATATTATTGCGATAAAGTTAACAATTTTCCGGGAATACATTGTTTTTTCTTAAGTCCATGTTTATGTCCCCTTGTACATTTGTCTTAACTCAGAGGAATTCAAAAAAATATACAAGTTAAACAAATAAACATTTTTGGAAATAAGTAGATAAATGTGACAAGAACTGATATCAAAAGCCTCAAGAGATGATCACAAGTAGCGTATCTGTAGTTGTTAAGGAATTTAGTTCTATGGAAGTTGGCATACAATTATGGTCAATATCCCGATAAAATCAAGTTTTAAAATGGCAAATAATGTGTCTGTACGGAGCACAGAAAGTCTTCTACGAGCCAGTAAAAATAAAAACGTTTTACGAGCGTTTTAAAAAACTTTAATGTTTGTTGCGCTTCTTGTACACAACGGTTTATAGAGTAGTTTACCGGAATGATTATGACAAAATACCACTCATTAAACAACAGGTGTATGGTATTTTCCCAGAAGTAGAAACTGCTTAGTACAGGCGACTTTCCTATCTCTCATAAACATATTTTGGTCATCACGCCAACTTTTTCTACACCTCCCTCGGCTTCACCGCTCGTTTTCTGAAACAAAAACAAATCAAGTAATAAACTTGTCTACGTGAATAATAAACACAGCTTAATAACGAGACTTTCCGAAATGAGTTCGGTTTCAGGGAACCCCAAAGGACCTACCTCTGTATTCACGAAATCGATGTCGATTCGACAAGTCGTATGTCTGTCTTTTTTGACATTACAAAAGCGAGCGAAATAGACATACGACTTTCTGAATCAAAATCGAATCGAAACGTATGTGTAATAAGGGCCCTGGCCTAAATACTTATAGGCAGGAATATGGTGGAACTATACTCTTATGAGATATTAGTTTCATGTGACGTCTCCAATATTATATTAATGGTTTGTGTATTCGAGATACCTCTATAACATATTTATTGGCTTATAAGAGGTTAACAAAGTGTTGTACATCCAATATTGTAGGTTAGTTACATAACAGTAGGTCAAGTTTATGCGAAAGGTAACTTTATAATGATATTATCACATCACTTTGAATTATTTAACAGTAGGTGTCTGGATTTAGTATAGGCACTAAAACATCAGATACTTGTTATTTAAGAATACTGAGCTTTAAGCCACTGCTACAAGACTACAAGTACTGTGGCAAGGTTTTGGTCAAAGCTCATGTTACCTAACAATTATTATAAATAATCGACACAACAAACAAATAGACCGGTGTATGAAAAAGGAGGAAAGTTTGTACAAAGTTATAATTAAATTAAGTTATGTATAATTTTGATTTATTAAGTGAAGTTATCGAAGTAAGTTTGTTAGTTTTATCTTTGGGTTTAACTAACATTTTATTTTTATCTGGACACCTTTTAACATTTTCTAGGTAAATACAACATAAATAAACATGACGATTCATGAGATATTTCTACTGTTTTACAAGTCAGATTAGTTGTCAACGTATGATAATTATTATGTTCACGTTACTTCACCTAATTTTATTCATGTTTTCTCGCTTCGTGAAGAACCATAATTATTATAATTAAGATTTTGATTTAGATTCCAGGGTCAGGCAAATTATTATGCCCGTCGGGGCTGCGGGCTGCGGGTTGTTCACACACAAGTTACCGCGGCCTCGACATATAGGGCTCAGAAGGAACATGGCTGGTGATGGTTTTTAGTCAGTAGAAGTCTGACACTCGCTTTCGCTCGCCTCAAGAGCGGAATATATTATATATAATTATATTTGATGATTTTCCACACGCCAAAAAAAAAAGGCAAATTATTATTGTTTTCCATTACTACATTGTATAAAACCAAGTCGCTTTCTCTGTCCCTTTATCCCTATGTATGCTTAAATCTTTAAAACTACGAAACGAATTTTGATGCGGTTTGTTTTAATAATTAGAGTGATTCAAGAGGAATTAGTCAATTATATATTGAATTTTTTTGTTGCAGCCACGAACCCTGGCACTGATACGAAAAGTTTAGGTGCTAGGTGATGAGGCCCGCCGGGAAATGTGAGCTCATACAATTCGGGGGGAGGGGGGGGGGGTACTTGTATCTCCCGGACAACCCACACATTTAGTCGGTTAGAGTCCGACATAACCCCCGCTCGCCCCAGGCAGAGGGTATCCATGAGGATTTTACCATTAAAAAAAATTACTAGGTATTAGGTTCACCTCTGCCTAACCCTAAAGGGATTACAGGCGTGATATTATATCATTTAATGCTAGATGAACCTACAGAAGTAATTTTTCCGATGTGTTTTTTTAAACGCTGCAAATTCTAAGGCTAATTTAATTTTTAATTAAATTAATTAATTTTTAATTAATTATTTAATTTAATTTCTAGGTTACTGAATTTAATAATTAATTAGCCTTTCAAAGTGAGCAAACTGAGTTAGTTAATATCGTGAAAGCGGTCTTCGGAATTAAACATTTTGTAAGTGTCTAAAAGTACCTGTTGACCTTTAAATTACCCAACTAAAACACTAATCTAAATTGCTTTACGATAACCGCTTCATTCTGTCACAAAATTATCTAAACCCACTTAAGATAAACAGTGGTTGACACTGACGACTTTTTAATTGTTTTGTATTTTGTAAAGGAATGCAAAAATAAATACGAATCCGGGTAAAGATATCTTGATTTCGTTACACCGCAGGTGGCGGCTGCGAAACCCAATTTGTGATGGTTGACGTCAGTCGTAGTCTGAGGAGCTCTTGGCTTAATATATAATTACTGCTACTCTGGTCGATCTTTCAGTTAAGCCACGCTTAACTAGGTTGGTTCGTGGATGGGTGACCGCCCATTACATACCGACTTTCCTCCGAGCCTCGGTGTTCGGTGTTATTACCGAACACCTTAGCTTGCACTCTCGGCGTGACGCGTTCACATAATTTCATTATTAGTATTTTATATGTATAGATATTTCAGTGCACTTTTATCTATCGTTAGCCGGGTGTATTCAATAACATTATAATAGCCGTTTAAGAACATTTTAGTAACATCATTAACTCATCTAACACTTTAACATTGAGAACATTTTGAGTGTGAGATGCGATAATAATTGTCCCACGGGATCATACTACCTGGATAAGAAGCATCCTATGTGTTAATCCAGGTTATCAACTATATGTGTTGTAAATTTCATCCACATCCGTTTAGAAGTTGTTGCGTGAAAGAGTAACAAACATCCTCACAAACTTTAGAATTTATAATATTAGTAGGATTTGGCAGTCGTTACAGGTAGTCAGTGACCTGAAAGTGTGATAACCAGTCTTACAAAAGGTATTACCTAGTATTAACTGGGTTGTGGAGGTCAGATAGGCAGTCGCTCCATGTAAAATACTGGTATTCAGCTGCATCCGGGTATACTAGAAGCCTAGAAGCCGACCCCAACATAGTTGGGAAAAGGCTAGGCAGATGATGAATGCAAAAATAATTAAATACAGATCCGGGTAAAGACTTCTTGATTTCGTAACAGCGCAGGTGCCGGCTCGAAAAACCCAATTTGTGATGTTTGACGTCAGTCGCAGCAGTAACCAAACAATGATGAAATGCCCCGTCTGTTGTATGCCGCAACTTGACAACTGTCTGCTGAATAAAATTTAAAGTAATAAAATATTGTCATTATTGAATTGAGTAAAGGTAGCATTAAAATCAAAACATGCACTTTTTTTATTACCAAAAGCAATCTAAGCATGTCACGATATTTTATTTCTGACCGATTTTGAAAATTCTTTCATTAGTTAGAAGCTTTATTATCTTTGAGTGAGAATAGTCTATATTTGAAACGTTTCCGAGCGATAATTTCCGACCAAAACGCTAGGGGAACCCCGGAGAAAAGTTACTTTATAGTGCAACAAAGTCCTCTGCCGCGTCTGTTTGTCTGTCTGTTTGCAATAAACTCAATAAATTCTGCACTGATTTTAATGCTGTTTTCATCAATGAATAGAGTGGTTCTCGGGGAAGGTTTTAGTATATGATTTGTCAAGTTTTTGACTTCCACGCGGGTGAAGCCGCGGACATCATCTAGATTTTTATAAACCACGAAAGACCTCTGACCATAATTTATTGTAACATACTACATCTGCTCCATCTGCTAAAGTAAGAAAGTACCTGTTCCCAATTAACGAACGATATCGGAAAGTTAAGATTTGCTACCCAATTATTCTCTATAGCAGATTTGGGTAACATTTAACCTAACGGAGGGTTAATTGGAAAGTTGTAATTAAGTCGGTACTGGGTTGATCCAACGAATAATAACTGCTTCTTGGATTCCATAATTAGAAAAGCAGTTTTATTACTTAGTATAGCATAGGTATAATCAGCCTGTTATATTCCCACTGCTGGGACTCCAGGCTTCCTCTCTATGACAGGGAATGGGCTATAAACCACCACGTAGGCCCATTGTGGGTTGATAGATGTCACATGTCTTCGATTATTTAAAGTATTATTTCTCTTGCAGTTCTATCAACAATAACTGAATATAAAATGTTTATCGGGTAATGTTGGTATTACTTATATCAATAAATAATGATAAATACTCCTAAATTGGCCACATACCATTGCTTGTCAAACCAGCATGTCCCTCAACAAAAACCAACCTACGATGCTAGATTAATAAACACTCTTTCAAACAATTATATGCGGTCTGCGTTACAATAGAGGTCCAGTTGTAACGCAGACTACGTTTTCCAGAGACTCAAACTGTAACCGTCATAAGTGTTTTTAACACTGTTTTTTTAATTCAATTCAATTCAATTCATTTATTGCATCAAATATGGTAGGTATATGAAGTTCTCATTATATAAAATATTTAGTAACACACATTTGGCCAATATTATAGCATGCAATAGTACAATTTTTTACACCTAAAACACCTTTAAATGTAACAGATAATGGTTACACATCTTTTTTTTTTTGGTGGGTTGGGAAATCATCAAATAACCCCTCCCGCTCTTGGGCAGAGCGAAAGGGAGTGTCAGACTTCTACTGACTAAAAACCACCCCTGTTTCTTCTTAGCGCTTTATGTCGAGGCCGCGGTATCTCTTGCGAGCAACCCGCTGCCCCGATGGAACAACCCGCAGCCCCGACGGAACAACCCGCAGCCCCGACACACACACACACACTTCACCCCACCACAAACTACACACTTACATTTCTGCCTAACCTTTCGGGGAATACGGGCGTTATGATGATGTTGCGTTCAAAACCAACACATAAACAAACCAATCAAACGCTGTACTTCAGCAGCCTTCACGGAATTCATGACCCAAGGTAAGCTCTTCACCCAGTTGGCCCCCAATCTTGTGTTTCTCACTAAAGAAACACGGATCCGGGTAAAAACCGATTTCATAACCATCGCCTGTCGTCGATGGCAATTTGCAACGGTGAGACCGTTAAGAGCGAACCGGAATACAGAATTAGGCGCTCTGTTAGAAAATAGAGGGATTCGTTAAAGAGTTGAAAACGTTTGCTGCGTTTAAAACAGTCGAGTTGTTGGAAGTTCTTATGCGGTGTGAACACCGTTGGTTTTTTTTGTCGTTTCGGTGCTGTATTAAAACTTTTTTACCCGGCTGCGGCGAAGCCCAAAAGGAGGGTTATGTGTTTGGCGTGTATGTATGTATGTGTCCGATTCTTTGTTCCCACATATCTCCTAAACGGATGAAGGGATTTGAATTAAATATACGTCGTTATATTCGTCTTGATTGCGCGAGTGCCACTGGCCACATTAAAGTTAAAAAACAAAGAAATTTGCGGATTTTGGGGGCCATATCGCGGATTAATAAAAAACCATTACCATCGAGTACGATGTTGATGCGAAAATGAAGGGTTTTAAAAGGATATTACAAAAATATATGACAGTTACATGTTTGAAAGAAATACAAAATCACAAATCCTATAAACAAAAACAAAAGTTAAATCATCTGCGAAGAATTTTACGCGACCAACGAAAGAACAAACACAAAAGAACTAAAAAGTTGGAAATAAAAAAAGTAGTTAAAAAACTAAAAAACCCGACTGAAAAAACTGAAGAGCAGGTTCATTTGAATATTAAATTATGAAATGAAAAACCCGACTGAAAAGACTGAAAATAAAATAACAAGCACATTTTAAACTAAACAAAACTTGGAAGCAGGCGGGGTCCATTCTATTTTCTTTTCATAATTTAATATTCAAAAGAACCCCGCAGTGGTACATTTTTCACTAACAAATGACGTCACAACCCCCCACTCATGATCTTTGACGCGTCTTATCTTCGTAAATTTTTCTTAATTTGATAAAACAAAAAACACGTATCCAATATTTTTCGATAATCTAACTGACGGACTAATTAGAATCATATTTTTTTGACCCAGTCCGATCCCTTATTACAAAATAACAATGGATGTTTGTGGAATAGACCAAATATCAAATGTTTTACTGACCTGATCACAACATAAACAACAAAGTCAAACCCAAACCTTTACACATGTAAAACTAGAACGCTTGACCACAGTACTTCACAAAGTTCAAACATTAATCCTATATTTATTTAAATGTTCTATCTCAAAGCTGATCAAATAGTTTATTGGATCAGTCGACCTCTAATTTATAACATTTGGTGTTACTAAAACTTGTTGCACCCAAATGGTGTTAATATAAAATAGCATTTTAGTTTTTTAGAACCCGATATCATTTAAAATAGGCCTCTATTTTATATTCAATCGAATGTGTTATTTTATTTCGAAATAGATTATTCGATTTTCTATTGAAAATGTCATTTTTAGGTTTTGTCTTTCTACTGGAACTAAAAAAAGGGGCTATTTCGGTTATACTTGAGATATTTACCCAGCTGACCTACTTAAAATGAAGAGTATAAGAAATTGAATATTATTTATATTGTTAAAATATTTATTTGATTGTGCTTAAAATAACTAATAACAGCTTGGATTTTTTGTCATATTGTCGAAGTTTTTGTTTTTCTTTTATTTTAACTACGGATTTCGGTTAAATTGCAACAAATTATGCCACCAAATGTTCGGTGGCATAATTTGTTGCAATTTAACCCTTCTTTGATATCCTGCAAGTAACACGTCCAGTTACTTGTAACCCTGTGAACTCAGATCAAATAACTGTGAAGTAATCAAACTCTTGAAAACAAAAAAATAAGACAACTCTTAGAATTTTTTAAAGTGTATACTGTCTACACTACAGTCACCATCTCTGTGGTATTAAATCACCAACGAACCCCACATTTCTCCAAAATCAACGCGGTCATCGAAGTCGTGAACGACTAATAAACAAGACTTAACAAAACGTATCCACTATCAGAGAATCTTTCAAGCAACTGCACTGTACTATTCATTACACGTTGTAGAAGAAAAAGCCAAGTATACAATTTTATTATTACTTAAAACAATAATAATAATTAATTTGGAAACTCTCTTTGGATCTGAAGCCGATATCTATTAACGTTTTTTTTTAAGTATTCCAGTAAGTTTTGGACAACTGTCAAACTAAATGAGCAATACAGAGACAGGAACATGTCTAACCTAAAACATTTGCCAAGTACCTTTCATGGATCTCTTGTGTATGCCTTTTTTTGACGCTGGAAAATCATCAAATGGATCCTCCCGCTCTGGGCAGAGCGGTAGGGAGCGTCAGATTTCTACTGACTATAAACCACTCATTTCTCTTACAACATCCCGCAGTCCCGACGGGCGTCGGCCCTTGCAACATGGAAGGGGTCCCTTCCATGTTGCTGACATCTCTTTGAGGCGCGCGTGGAACACGAACGCGCCGTCAACACGGCCTGTTTTCGTCGTAAGACGGACGGACGGCGAGCTAGCCCGTCGACACGGCCTATCGTCGTCATAAGACGCACGGATGGCGAGCTACTGATATTATGCCTTTTTTTTTGGAGGTGGGAAATCATCAAGTAACGCCTCCCGCTCTTGGGCAGAGCGAAAGGGAGTGTCAGACTTCTACTGACTAAAAACCACCCATGTTCCTTCTTCGCCCTCTATGTCGTGGCCGCGATAACCGGTGGACTACCCGCGGCCCCTGATATTATGCCTTAGGCTAAGATATAAAAAAAATAACTTGGCTTGTTAGACGAGAGATACTGACAGGAATAACGCGAAAACAAAGTTTTATTTTTCTATGATATGGCATCTCGCAGGTCAATAAACTCAATGGCTATCATAGTGTCCATCGATTAACTGTCAAATTGGTTATGGTTAAGTACAAAATGGAACCACTTGACAGTTAATTGATGGACACTATGATAGCCACTGACATTTAAAAAGATACGTAACAGGCCTGCTGGTCAAATGAACTACCTTTGTTGTGGATCTGTAGTCTGAGTGTAGGAACTACCTTCAAACAGTGTATATACCTCAGTATAATCTTTGCTTTTGACCCATTGTATGAAGCCGAACTTCTGTTATGTGCCGTGATAGTAGCGTCACTATTTTCTATTTCACAAGTCACGAGTTCGTGACCTGAGATAAGCAGTGAAACAAGCATCTTAATGTAAAGTGTCGGCACAAGTCTGACGGTTCAATTCGTTACCAATTTCACAAAATGGATGGTCGTTCTGAAATGGTAAATGTTTATCGTCACGACTTCTTGTTGGCAGTTGGTAGTTAGTGGGACAAGGCTGAGAGAGTAGTATTGTGCACCAAACGTTAGAGAAAGCTATGGTTTTTACTCCTGTAACGTGAGATGAAACTTATTTAAATGAAGTAAGCACATCCATAAGTTGCTACAACACCCTGTTAAGTCCCCACATTCCCCTACCCACATTTTTGACCGAACTAGTGCAACTTTTCAGTTGCAGTAGTTCAGTTGAAATATATAGCACCGAACTACTGATACCCTTTAGTCGCAACAATTCGGTTTGTAATATTAATAATAAAAATAAGATATAGTTTGTTTACATTATATGCCTTGTTCCGGATCATCACATCGCGCCGGCCAGTAGGATCGCGACTCATGATCCTACGTTACCGCAGCGTCCCACCTACCGCTAGGCCCTTGACCATATCGGGGGACACTCGCTCGCCGTCATTTACCGTGTACATACAACGGCCATTTATTTTTTTGTAACCAACCAGTCAAAATTATATATATTCTTTCACATCAAAAGCAGTTTTATTTAAGTCGAGACCACCAGCATCACAACTGGAGCTTGACACTCAAACAGCCTAGTTTATTTGCGGAACTAAAGGGAGGGTAAATATTTAAGTAAATATTAAAAAAACATACATAAATATTATTTAAGTTTCAGTACTTCGGTCAACCGAAAAAACAAAATTTTTGTCATTTACAAAGTGGCTCTCTTTACGTGTTAATTTTAAAATAACAAATAAAGTAAGAAAGTGCATTTTACAAATTTAACTCTTAATATTACAAACCGAACTGTTGCTACTAAAGAGTATCAGTAGTTTGGTGCTATATTTCAACCGAACTACTGCAACTGAAAAGTTGCACTAGTTCGGTCAACCGGACTACTGCCACTAGACCCATTTTGCCAGTAATTATGTTCAAGTCCCATGTAGTAGAGGGCTAGCCTATTGCCACTAACTGGGTATAAATCCAGACTCCATGGCAGCTACTAAGACATTCCTGATGGAAAAACCCAATAACACTTTGCCCGACCTGGGATACGAATCCTTGACCTCATGGACAGCAGTCGCACTTGCGACCACTAGACATTAGAACAGTCATCATTTACTTAAGTAGGTACTAATTAAATTTGAGATGTACGACGAAGTTCTCAAGAAGCTAATAATCTGTAGAACCGAAGAAACCAAGTACCTACGAGTTATGCAATAAATTACTGTAATTACGCAGTATAATTTCTAGTTTAATACGAATCATAATTTCTACTCCCCGTTAACGAGTTGCTCGTTAAGTATTTGAGTTGAACGCACTCTTTCTAAATCGATACTAACATCGTGAGTGACGTTTAATGTGAGGTATTACTTATTCACTGAGTTGAAAACGATTCGAGAAATGAACTGAATTGATTTGTGGTTTGTTGTGCAAGCGCGTAGATGTCGGAAAACATCCCAATAAACTTTCATCCCCTATTTAACTCCTTTACGGGTTGAGTTTTGAAAAATCTTTCCTAATTCTTTGTCTAGATTAAGAAACGAACCTCTGTGCAAAATTTCAGCGTTGTAGGTTTGTTATTTATTTTATTTCTTTGTTTATTTTTTTTTGTTCGGGCTGGACGTTGATGAGTCAATCAGTCAATACTTTTCTTTTTATTTAGATACCAGCGGACGTCACGCGGTTTCACTCGCGTAGTTCCCGCCCGTCGTGGCTGTGGGATGTTGTAAGAGATACCGCGGCCTTGACATATAGGGCTAAGAAGGAACATGGGTGGTTTTTAGTCAGTAGAAGTCTGACACTCCCTTTCGCTCTGCCCAAGAGCGGGAGGGGTTATTTGATGATTTCCCACCCCCACTCCTCCGTATTAGAATAATAATTGTTAGTCGTTCGTCCAAACTTAAGATCACTAATACTAACGTAGATAATAATTAATGACAACCTATTAGTATAAGATAACGCACGCGAGTAGGCCTGTCAGTTTCATAACGTATACCAGAAGAACCAGTTTCCCTATTGTCGAATGTTATAACTTGTGTCTGATGACGTCATCATGGACTGTCAGTTACACTTTTATTTTTGTTTGGACTCTTTTAGCATGGAATGTTATTCTTTTTTTAAATGGAATCTTTTCGGTGTTTTCACTATCTGAAATTTTGGGTACAATAGAACAGTCTGTATTCATTGTGTTAAGAAAGTACCTAAATGCGAGTATATGAGGAATTTAAATTCAGAAACATCAAGGAGTATCTTATTTCTAATGAGGTTGTCCCTTTACTTTTTCTGTAGGACGCGGTGTCAAAAAAGACATGTACCTTACGGTGAGAATAACATTGCACCTTTGAACTCTTTTCAGAGCGTTTTTTGTTTCACACAAAAGTTCGAAGACATTCACAGAATAGTTTGTTCAAACACCAAAAATTGCCCAAAATAATAATTTCTGACATCATTCCGTTCATATCTTTTCCAATAATATTATTCTTCAAATGCTCAAAAAAAAAATCTTCTCAAACATAACTGTTAGTATGTAACATCACAATTCACGCTACTCAAACAATAAAAACATTTATAAAAATAATTAAATCCTCATTACCATACCGGTATAGGTTTTTATCGAAGTCTGAGCTAGTTGGTGCGCGTGAGCACGTGCGAGTGGTCACTGACTTTAGCTAACGGTAGCGTCATGCCAGTACACATCACTGGTGCAACCATTTTCGGTAAATGGTTCTTGGGAACTGACTTACTGTGTTACGTACGACTACGAGGGTACTGGAATAGTGAGGAATTTTTAGTCAACGCTGCTTTTTTTATTACTTAGAAGTTTTGTGAGCTGTATTGCCATCTGGCAGTCAGTTTAATTAGGTACCTAATGAAAAATTCAAGAAAAGAGAAGAGAAATGGTTTTGTGAGGAATATTTGTATTTTTTGTAACAGTTTCGATTTAGAAACTATCTCTACCTTTTCCATCCATTCTTTACAAATGCAATTTTTCCTCACTAAACCATTTCTCTTCGCTTTACTTGAATTTTAAACTATAAAGAGATAAAACCGTAGAAAACTAAGAATGCCAAAAATTTCAGATGAAGAAGAGGATTTTTTTTTTTGTGTATTCTTCAAAATAATGACCCCTGCAGCTCTGGGCGGAGCGGTAGGCTAGGGAGTGTCAGACTTCTACTGAATAAAATGCACCCATGTTCCTTCTTAGCCGTTTGTGTCGTAATCGAGGTATATCTTTTGAACAACCCGCAGCCCCGATGGGAAGATGAAGATTTCTAAACAATATAACATTCAACTTGACTTCCTTATGTTATAAATGCAGTTACAAGACTGGTTGTTATTAGCGTTTCTTGGAAATTACATTAATATTACCTGTGATGATATACCAAGATATTCAATTTGAAAACGTAGAAATCAATTTTCAGATTTCCACGTATGACAGTCGTTTGCTAGTTTGTAACGTATATTCGATGAATATTAAATTCCCTTATCGATGTATTTCACGTCAACCGCGACGGCATAATAGCTAGGGTAGGGAGGGAATAATTTAATTTTTCATGCATGACGTGTGTGAAATTAAAATTTCACTTCAAAGCAAAAACAAAATAGAGGTATTTTTGTTTTATTTTAATGTAATTTTTGGCAACACAAAAAGATTAATGTATTTTTTATCGGACTGTATTATTTTGTAAGTGTTGAATGAAAAATGTCAAGGTACCTAATGTGATGCCCTCTAATAATCTCGAAGGTAATGGACTAAAGTTAGTAGGACTGCGATAAACTGCAAAAAAAATAGTTTATAATTTTGAACTATACTTATGACAGACTATGTACCTACCTAAATGTTAAACTATTTTGAGGGTTCCGTACCTCAAAAAGAAAAAAACGGAACCCTTATAGGATTACTCGTGTGAATGTCTGTCTGTCTGTCTGTCCGACCATTCCTCCCCCTTTATCTCCGAAACTGGTGAGACTAAAATTTTGAAAAAATATATAAATTATTTCAACACTTTGACGACACGGTTGGCGCAGTGGTTGAGCGATTGACTGCTGCGCAGCATGTCGCGGGTTCGATTCCCGCACGGAACAAATAATTGTACGACCTACAAGTATTTGTTCCGAGTCTGGGTGTTTTTCTATCTATAATATGTATGTATTTACAAAAAAAAAAATTATATAAGTAGTTTATCAGCCATCTCGTTACCATAACACAAGCATTAGGTTGCTTAGCTTGGGACTAGATGGCGTTGTGTGAAATGTCCAAGGATATTTATTTATTATTATTTATTTACTTCTAGATTACATGAAAACCAATAAGAACTTTATGGTGCTAAAATAACATGGAAAATCTCTCAGCATCTACTACAGTGGTATGGTGGTGGCTCCGACTTTCGGTATCTCGGTTCACTCGTGCAAAGCGATGGCGAAATAGATCGTAGTGTTAATCATAGAATTAGCACTGGATGGATGAAATGGCGGCAGGTCACATGAACTCAAGGGGAAGATTTATAAAACCATGATTAGACTGCTGTCGTGTATGGATCAGAATGTTGGGCCACAAAAGAGATAAATGAAAGGTAATTTCATGTGGCTGAGATGAGAATGCTAAGGCGGATGTGTGGTGTGACGCGAATGGATAAAATAAGGAATGAGTACATAAGAGGTCTGAACGTGACGCCAGTGAATGAAAAGTTGTGTGGAAATCGATTGGCGTGGTATGGACATTGTGATGCGAAGGATGAAGAAAGTGTTGTGAGGAAAATGTAGAGGGTATAAGAGTGGAGGAAGACCAAAGAAAAGATGGATGGACTGTGTGAAGGATGATATGGCTAGGAAGGAAATTACTACTGACATGACGAGAAATAGAGAAGTATGGAAGAAAAAGACATGTTGCGCCGACCCCAAATAAATTGGGATAAAGGCAGGAGAATGATGATGATCTACTACAATGGTACGGCAACCTTCATGTGCAAGTCCGACTTGCACTTGGCTAGTTTTTTTTATAAAGTTGTATTAAGAATGTGTGATTCTAAGAATCTTCTTGCCCTCTGTTCTATTAGGACTTATCATGACACAAATGTTTCATCTTGAATTCTTTCCTGTCATTCGACGGCGGCCGTCTATCGATCGATCACTACTTGTTTCTTAATTTCATTCTATTCTGTGATTTCATCATGCACAACATCATCTTTGTTTCGTCTTTTGCCATATCCTCATTCTGCATTTTTTCTATTTACCATTCAATTAATTGTGTTTCATCTCTCACCTTCACATATTTCTATACCATGATATACGATACCCTAGCTTTTATCTTTCTGAAACGGGCCGCTTTCAAACATCCTCGAATGTGCTTATTGTTTACTTTTATAGACTAATCTGCAGGGCTATTGCGTATCTTTTAAATGACAGTGGCTATCATATAGTGTTCATCAATTAGCTGTCAAATAGTTCCATTTTGTACTAAATCATAACCAATTTGATAGTTAATCCATGGACAATATGATAGCCATTGACATTGAAAAGATACGAAATAGCTCTGCTGCTGGGGAATTTATTCCGTCACTTTTCTTACTTCAACTTGGAAAAGCCATGTACAGGTTAGAGGGGAAAACCGTTGATTGACGGTCTTATTTGACCAAAAGAGATTTTATTTATTTAATTAATCTGTCACTCAACAATGCGAATGGATGCTGTCCATTTAGGAAAATTAATCACACAAGTATATTTATTTTCTTTTTTTTAGTATTATTTTCCTTTAGGCGTTATAACAGTAGTAACAGTTACATCATAAGTGGTTTCACTTAGACAGCTGTCGATACTATGTACATACTATATGACTTGAAGGGTGGTTGAGAATAATGTTCACGCTATTAATATTAATGCCTTGGCCTTGGTATTAGATATTGCGTGCTATCGTTCATCAAGTGCTTTTCTAGAGGCCAGAAGTTTATATTTTTCTCTGAGAATGTAACTAGCAAGAATTCTGATTCCAGAAATATCATCATCATCCTGTCCTTGTTCCATGTTGCTTGGGGTCGGCACTGCACCTTTTTTTCTCACAAAGGCAGAAGCAAAATACTTTTCTAAGTCTTCTTGTGAAAATATTGGCTAACTTTCCGTGGTACCGCCTGCCTCCATTGTTAAACATTATTTCAACGAGCTCTTTTGTAATTAAGAACAACGAAACAAATTTTACGGAGCATTTTATTTACAATTCGATTAATATTATTTGAAATATTACTACATCTCAATGGCTGTTATGGTAATGGAAATACTAGCTACAGAAGATCTTGCTAATACGGACAATAAAAAGGTTTGTATTCAAAATATCTGCTTTTGAAATCAGTAAGAGGATTGAGCACTTCGGCGTTATTCAAAGGAGGATAAAGGTCAGGTTCTGTAGCAACAGGTTGTAAGTCGATCTTGAGATGAGACATTTGATCAAACACAACATTCATTGATGAAATTAAAACTGGAAGGAAGCTATTTTTGGAGAAGACTCCGGGAACCTAAACTGAGTTTGTAATTTCATTTCCGATTGCCTTGTGAAAAAATGGTCTAATGGTTTTATAAAAACTGCCCTAAACTTCGAAATCTTGTTTATTTTTTAGAGATGAATTGTATGAATAAAAATAAAATACTTGCTTTCGATGGTTGTTATGCAGTAGTTTCGACCCTTTCCGCCTTTGCATTTGTATGATCGCATCAAACTACCTACATAATTTTAATATTTTGTTATGCTTCTCTCAGTTAAAACTTATGTTGCAAAGCGTGGGAAGCTCATTGTTTCTTTGTATGGAATCGCTCTGAGAATTCATAAACATACATATTTGACCTTGCACAAGTAAAAGATTTTGTTACCAATCTCAATCACTGATCTCGTCTTAACTTATAATTTCCCTGGTATTTAGCCACTTGTTAATTCATTGACCAAAACATCCTCATGTCACGCTATTTCTCACGTTTAGGCTTTCACAATAGAGTCTTAATTTGATTAGGTGACGTAGAGTAGTGGGGTTTGATGTCATTGCCGTGAACTGTGCGTGAGTCCAGTCAGCCGCGAGGTCCGGTGCGCGCGCGCCGCTTTCGTCGCCATCTTGGAATTTCGAATTTCGAACGTGAATTTTGTTGGACTTTGTGAAGTTTTTATGTGATTGTTTATGGTTTCTGTGAAGCGAATTGGAATAGTTTTTTTTTGGTAGTTTTGTGCACAAAGGATTTGTGAGGAGATTTGTCAGTGTTAATAAAGGTAAATTATTTAATGATTTGGGTTTTTATTGAGATGGACATGTCCAGATCAAGTATACCGATACTATCAATAAACTTTCTACGCTGATTAATGGATGGATACTCAATGACGTTGCAATGTTCTTTGGTGTACACTTTCTCTAATACACGCGTTACCGCCGTGTTGCGTCATTGCTTTCACAGTTTTCTTTATTTTCAGTAGAAAATAGACGATATTTGAATGTTTTTATTAAAACTAGTTTAAACTGTTATTTACTTAGATTTTCTTTTATTCTTTGTTAGAATAGAATCCTATCCAAGACATCCCACGAAATAGAATTCACGAAAAAACATCTCCACTTTAATGTGTAGGTTTATACCCTAAAAAAATGTTATTTCACTTGAGCACTTTGTCGGCGTAACTCATTTGTATATTCATGCCAAATTACAGCTTTCTAGGACTAAGAGTCTTTGAGATACCTATAGTGCGGACGGACGGACAGACAGACAGACGGACATGACCACAGAACCCTAAAAACTGAATGAATTTAGGTATTTTATTGATATAGGATAATAATTTACTTGGATAAATTTTTAAAAGAAGATCTTAGGAAAACTCAATGGAACAAAAATAATATTTTAATATGAGCTGTAAAAATACTCCGAGAGCATTTCTAAGAAAAAAAAATACATGTTTATTTGGAGTTACTTACTCGTTCTTGAACCTAATGTTTAGTTAAAACTTGGACCTACATACTCGTAATATTAAATTTTAGCTTATATCATAAAGAAATTGTATTTTCTACGGTTCGACTAAACAAGTTTCCACGAAAATTTTATTGGATTTTTTTATCATAACATTAAAATTATCTCTAGACCATTTTTCATCAAAATACAAAAAATACTTTATTTTTAACCGACTTCCCAAAAAGGCGGAGGTTTCTCAATTCGACCGTATATCTATACACATATTTTTTATGTTTATTCGCGGATAACTCCGTCAATTGTCGACGGTTTTTAAATTCTTTAACCTCGGGAGAATACCCCGAGGTGGTTCCATTGTCACCAAGTCAGGATCTGATGATGGGATCCTTGAGAAATCAAGGGCCACCCTCAAATTTTAGAGGCACTTAAAACGTTTTTCATATGTTCTGTCTGATAATTATAATCTCATGTGGCTGCGCTGATGGAAGGTACAACTCCTCAACGGTAAGGAGTCGGAGGATAATCCTTTAATAAAATATTATAGGGACGTATATTATGGTTGTATTCTTTCAGGTTATCTAGGTGAGCTGAATATGGAACGCACTACTCCTCAACGATAAGGAGTTGAAAGCAATATTAAGGAAATCTTGAAGGTTAAGGATTAGGATTCTTGGTTGAATGTTAAATGCATAGCAAATATTTGCATAGGAAATATGGAAAAATAAAAATCTTTTTGCAAAATAAAACCGACAAACCGGAAAAAACAAAATCAAACAAACTAATGTCACCGACTTCAGAAGTAGATTTTTCTTCTGAAGTTTTTTTTTCACTTTTTAGTGTTTTCGTATTTTCACTTTTTGTGTTTTAGACGTCGGTTTTTTTTTAAAGTAATAAAAATATTAATAATAATAAAATATTTAATTTCAATTACATAGTTTTAACAAACACGATTTGGAGGTCTTCTTTAAAAGTTTTTTTTACCCGACTGCGGCGAAGGCCAAAAAGAGGGTATATATGTATGTATGTCCGTTTCTTTGTTCCCTCATAACTCCTAAACGGATGAAGGGATTTGAATAAAATATACGTCGTTAGATTGGTCTTGATGGCGCGAGTGTCACTGGCTACATTAAAATTAAAGAAGAAAAGAAATTTGCAGATTTTGGGCGCCATAAAGCGTATATCAAAAAATAAAAAAAAATCATTACCATCGAGTAGGGTATCAAAATGAAGAGTTTTAAAAGGAGATTACAAAAATACATTTCACTTATATGTTTAAAATAAATTCAAAGTCACAAATCATGTAAACAAACACAAAAGTTAAATCATCTGCAAAGATTTTTACGCGACCAACGGAAGAACCGACACAAAAAAACTAAAAAGTTGGAAATAAAAAAAGTAGTTTAAAAACTAAAAAACCCGACTGAAAAAACTGAAAAGTAAAAAACACGCACATTTTAAATTAAACAAAACTTGGAAGCAGGCGGGGTTCATTCCGTCGGGGCCGCGGGTTGTCCACAGGTTATCGCGGCCTCGACATAGAGGGCGAAAAAGGAACAAGGGTGGTTTTTAGTCAGTAGAAGTCTGACACTCCCTTTCGCTCTGCCCAAGCGGAAGGGGTTATTCGATGATTTTTCACCAGCCAAAAAAAAAAAAAGGGCCGGGTTCATTTGAATATTAAATTATGAAATGAAAATAGAATGGACCCCGCCTGCTTCCAAGTTTTGTTTAATTTAAAATGTGCTTGTTTTTTACTTTTCAGTTTTTCCAGTCGGGTTTTTTAGTTTTTCAACTACTTTTTTTATTCTGTTATTATTAATAAATGTTATTATTACTAATAAACGAGCCTATTACCATCAAACGGTAACAAATCCAGAATCTGTGATTGTTACTGACAAATTCCTGTTACAAATCCCAATAATACTTTACCCGACATGTTGATCAAAGCCAGGACCTCATACTAAGCGGCATGAGCGGCATTTGAAACCATTAATTAGACCAACCACGCAATATGTAGGTAATCCTTATTTTATTATTATTATTCGTTTATTTCAGAAACAAGAAACATTCCATATATTGTTTGTTATTAAAACATACTTATAGCTATGTTAGTAAATTATTATTTCATGTCAATCAATTAAAAATTACCAATTATAAATTATTAATTCCTTAAAATTACCGGACATTATAAACAACCCCACCAGAACCGTGAACAGCGTTCCAGTGCCTCACAACCGGACAGTCAACCCTTCCCAATATGGTATTCAGAAGGCTGTCGGTGCTGCCCCTCACGCGGTGCATCAGGGAGGCCACTCTTTTCCGGATTATAGCCCTAAAGCAGTCAGTATTGGCCTTAGCAAACATACCTGATGCACTGCAAAAGCGAGGCAACCCCAACAGCATCCTAAAACCATTATTGTACAGGACCCGTAGGGCATTGAAAGATCTTTGCGTATAGCGGACCCACAGGCTGCAGGTATAAAATGTCTGGCAATAAGCTTTAAAAAGAGAAATTTTCACTTCTTTTGTGCACCGCGCAAACCTGCGAGCCAGCATATTGCATCTCACTGCCAACGCCCTACGTTCCCGCTCAATATCTAAATCATCTGAGAGGTCCTCGGTGACCCAGTGCCCCAGGTACTTGAAATTGGTGACCCTTCTTAACGGCATACCTCCAAGCCTGACCGGTGGAACGGTTTTCGGACTCTTATTACCCGCCTTGAAAATAAGTAGTTCACTCTTCTTACAGTTGTACCTGAGGCCATGTGCCACCGCGTACCTCTCACAGATCCCTATGAGGTAGTTAAGGGCTGAGACAGATGGGCTCAGCAGCACCATGTCGTCGGCATAACTAATGTTGTTCATCAAAACAACAGCCGGTGTCGGCTGTTCAGTGAACAGCCGACACCGGCCCCGCTGAGCTCACCTATCAGTCTATTAACGTACAGGTTGAAGAGCCGTGGTGAAGTCAGGCCTCCCTGCCTTACTCCACACTCCACCCTGTACTCAGACGAACATGAACCCGCCCACCTAACATTATTGGTCTGATTTCCGTACCAATATCTCAAAATATTAATCACATCTCTCAATCACATTTATTATCATCATTTCAGCTGAAAGACGTTCACTGCTGGATATAGACCTCCCCACCCTCATTTTATTATCACTACCTACATATTATATAACAAAATCTTCCGCCGCGTCTGTCTGTCTGTTAGCAATAAACTCAAAAACAACACCGATTTATTTGCTGTTTAACCATTGAATAGAGTGGTTCTCGAGGCAGGTTTTAGTCACACTATAATATAATATTATGAAGACGAAAGTTTGTGTGTATGTTTGTTACTTCTTCACGCAAAAACTGCTGAACATGAATAATTTTCGAGTTGTAGCGCTACAACTCAATAATAAGAAGAAGGCGAACTGCAAAGTTAATATCATAAATGCGAAAGTAACTCTGTTTGTCTGTCGTGCTTTCACGCCAAAACTACTGAACGCGCGACAGACTGACCGACGGACAAACACATAGTTAGGTACTAATATTATAATAATGTATTGCATTTATAATAATATTAGTAAGGATAAGGATGGCGTGCCAGGTTGCGCTTTTTAAAGCCTTTATTTAATTTATATCCAACTGTCTACATCATTACTGTTTCAATATGAAAAACATATTTTTTTTCAAACAACCGAACAGAACACTACAATCTGACATAACAAAAATATCAAACGTCTGACGGCAGCTGTTACCTATACTTTGTAACAAAACATCTCGTTACTTTTTTTGCCGTCATTACGAAGACGTCGGAGTACAAAGCAATTTTATTTTATATGAAAAGATATATTATATATTTTATATGGACTCGCGAGCCGTTACTACTCGAGACTAAAGAATATTTTCCATCCATTGATACCTAGTCATTATCGTAAAAAAGTTGATTACACAGTCTATATCTTAAAGTAGAACAACGGGGTCGTTTTTGCAGAATAATCGTGTGGGATTAAAAGTCAGTAGGAAATCTTAATATCCAGAACTAAACTATAACAATTCTAGACATAGATAAGTGAGGAAATTAATTGGTGAACAAACTCACTAAAGACCAAATGCTAAATAGTCCGTACATTCAAATCACAACAGGTTGACAGGTGTCGCCATGAAATGGTACCAGTGAAACTCGTACTTATTTGCTAAACGTGGTTAACAGCAATTTTCTCGAGAAATGTGGATTGACACTATGGGATTCCAATTCTATTTCCAACATTACCTCAAAATCAGTACCATTACGTGTATTTATTTTTTATTTTACATCTATTTCATAATAATGCAGCTCTCAAAATGGAGTGTGTTACGTGACTTAAAAAAGTGTAACATCTAATATCACGTCCCCGTAAGTTTATGAATACGAAACACTAAACAACGAATGCCCGCTACCTCGAAAAACTGAATACCGTAGCCATGCGATCTCGAATAACTAAATCTCTAATTCTGTTTGCTACACAAAGCACACACAGCTACTCGAAATACTTAACCACGAAGGCACGCTACCTCGAGTACTAGGCAGTAGTTTGAGAAAATCCTTAGTAATCATACTAATCATTGCTATAAAGGGTGTAAAAGTATCCTTAACGCAAACGAAAGGCATTTGTTCTCCCCACCACTGCAATTATTTTTTGGTTCTAGACCATACCTGGGAACCCCTTAGTTATGGAGATATTGGGGGTCAAAGTTCCAAATTTTGCACAGCTGTTTTTGTAAATACTAGTTTTTCAGGTTATAACTTTACTTAAATTACCTTCACGACCCGTTTACAATTCGAAGCATCCACTAGCACAATGTTTTAAGAGTGCTACACTGAGTTTTACCGTAATATGTGATTTTGACCCCAAAATAAAAAGTTGTTTCCCAGCAAAAATTTTTGCGTAGGGGTACTTAGTTTGATGCACAGAATGCTTGGTTGACGTATGTGTGAAGGGTTAATTTCTGTATGTACGATACAGTGCTCGTACAGCTTTAGCTATAACTTACTAAGGTTCCTCTCAAATGATTGTAGTGGCGTTGAACCACTCTGGTAGTTACACTGTGGCAGGTATCTTCTCTGTTTTATTGACACCAGTTTTTAGTTCGTTGATGATTATGTTGTTGCTGCGTCAATTTCGTGTTGAAAAAGTTGTTATTGATTGATTTATGTTGTAGTTTGTTGTTTGTGTCGGTCTTTGAAGATGGTATGTAAACATAATTGGTCTCAGTTTTTTGCTGGTATGGCAAGGCTATTCAGAAATTAAAGTTTCTTGTAAATTATTGTGTCAATTTTATTTTTAATTTTTTTATTAAACTAGTTAATGTTTAAAATCTTTTAAAAATAGAGCTTATACATTTTTGAGCAAAAGCTCGGTTTCTTTTGTAGTTATAATATTTTAACTAAAACTCTACCGTTCGTAATATTTTTTTTCCATATTCAAAAACCAGCCTACGATAGTTATAATCTCTGTAAATAAAGTAGAATTCATCCAATCCATCTTCCTTTCACTCAAACGTTTTGTTTATCGTTCAAAAGTTTTTTTATCTCAAATCTTTTGTCAACTAAAATAAAATTAAATCTAACACCAAAAACAAAAAGATACCTACTAAATGTAATCTAAAATCTCAAGACTCCAAAATATTTTTCAAGAATTTGCAAAGACTTATCAAAGTTACTATCCTGTTGACATAAGGGACAAGTTTATAATAATTATTACTGCCAATTAAAAATTCAACTTAGAACAGATATCAAAGGTCAAAAACTCCAAAATCCCTATTAAAGTCAAGAATTTGACGTGAAACAAAAGTTAACAAGAAATTTCCAAATAATAACATTCCAATGCACGCATCCAACGAAGTGTATGCCAACATTTATAAGAAATTCAACATGGAACTTTAAAGCCACATTACTAACGTGTTTTGTGAGATGATAGTGGTAACTAGGCGACTTGTAAATGCATTGCGTCCATCGGAACAATGAGCAAAATAAACAGCTAGTAGACGCAACGAAATGGACAGAAGGTTTAATCTAATCAGGCCGTGTCGACGGCGCGTTCGTGTTCCACGCGCGCCTCAAAGAGATGTCAGCAACATGGGAGGGGCCCGAAAGGGCCGAAGCGGTTATCGCGGCCTCGACATAGAGGGCGAAGAAGGAACATGGGTGGTTTTTAGTCAGTAGAAGTCTGACACTCCCTTTCGCTCTGCCCAAGAGCGGGAGGGGTTATTCGATGATTTTACACCCACAAAAAAAAAAAAAAAAAGATTTAATCTAATGAGGATGATTTTTGCAAACAGATGAGACAAGAACGACAATAACAACAACGTACAACTAAAGCAACACTATGGCTACATGATGCAACATGATTACATGAACTAATAATTCTCTTCAAGGTCAGGTAAAAATTCAAGAAGATGAAGAAACACACCACAATAGAAAAATACAAGTACAAAAATTACGTCGTGAGTGATTTAATAAAAACCCGTGACATAATTATTAGATCTTTTCTATTTTTTGCCACCATCTTTCAACACGCGCTGGGCCCGTAAAGTGGATTATGCCCTTCGCCTACTCATAGAGACGAGTCCTGTGTTTCAGCACTGTGAACATCATGAGGCTAACTAAATAAGGTCATATTATTGCAACAGATTTTGTAAGGTTCGGGACATCGTGTGTTGTGTTGACTGGATTTTCTGAATCTAGCACTGCTGTCCGTGGTCTACTTGACCACAAGCGACGGACCGTACCGTCCATAATGTCCGCTTTCTCCACAATTGACGGATCAGTACGTACGAATGCAAGGTTAATTACTCCGAGAATCAGTGGCATTCTAACATTTTTGTATCGTTTGTTTATATTGTGGGGATTGATAGTGATCGGTGTTTGTGGAGTGGTGATTTTATGTTCTCTACTTATTGTTTGATTTGAAGTTTTGTCGTTGAAGTATGATATAATTACACTATCAATTATTGTCTCATTGGTATTCTTGTCCTAACTATTGCGATGACAATTTGAATTGAATACCCACATTTAGGGGACTAGTTCGGCACTACAGGGTCCTAGATATTATAATACAGGGTGTTTGGAAGGGAGCTGTACATACGCCTAGGGTAGAAACTAGGGATAGTCTGCTACCTACCCCCGCCCATTATATTGACCTTGGCCTCAAGGTTTTTTTTTAATTTAAAATTATTTCTTTACCTTACTACGGTACTTCAGGCCCCATAACTTTTCTTCTCCACAATTTTCTGGTGTAAAATAATTTTTTGCAGGACCCTAAGACTCTAACGATTAAAACAAGACCATTAGCCGACCGGTCCCATGGATAGATTTTGAGCTACAGGTAGTTTTAGTCAAAAAGTCAAATAAAAAATAATAATAAATTAAAAAAAAACCTTGAGGCCAAGGTCAATATAATGGGCGGGGGTAGGTAGCAGACTATCCCTAGTTTCTACCCTAGGCGTATGTACAGCTCCCTTCCAAACACCCTGTATAAGTGGTAAAGTGTGAGTGTATTATTAGATTAGATACACCTCTGTCTATGTCTTCGGGGATTAAAGACCTCCTGAGGGCTTTCGGCTACCCGCGATGACCTCCGGCCGCCAAAGGGCTTTCGGCTATCTTTTTTTTTGTCAGTTACTATTACGGTTCGTCGGTTGCATCATTGATTGTAATTAAAAAAGGGACCTTTAAATTAAGATTTCTCAGGATTAGGGGAGACAACATGGTCCCGTCGGGGCTGCGGGTTATAGACAAGTTACCGCGGCCTCGACATATAGGGCCAAGAAGGAACATGGGTGGTTTTTAGTCAGTAGAAGTCTGACACTCCCTTTCGCTCTGCCCAAGAGCGGGAGGGGTTATTTGATGATTTTCCAACCGACAAAAAAAAAAGGGAGACGACATTTTGCACATTTTTAAATAATGTTAAAACGTGACTGTTACGTCCAGTTATTTTAAAACCTTCTCGTTAAATATTTTAAAGTCGATTAATTCGGCTCGTTAAGGTTACGCAACAGCACTCCTATTTTTAACTTTCTTATTTCGCGTATCCTTTCATAATACTTGACGCAATCTTGAGAAAAGAAAGCTTCGGTTTTTTTGACATCGATTGATGTAACGAAGCGAACAGTTATAAAAGAGGTGGATTCACTTTGTAAAGTGATTATTTTTACGTTATGAAGCAAAATCCAAAAAAATCGGTAACGTATCGTTGTGTTTTCGAAAACAATGTAAGAGTTCACGCCAATGAAATCGTTTAATATATCATTATTGTAAAATTACACAGAAAATTTAAATATAAACCAATTAATTTTGATCCCCTTTTATATTTTCTTGTTAGTTTATTAATAGATTTTAATTAATGTACCTACATAGTTTACTTTATTAAATACATACTTCTAATATTAAACGGGATTTGCTATTGAACCTGTTGCTATCAAAATCACAAGTAAAGTTTGTAAAAAAACGGCTTGAGCTCAATGTTTTATGACTCAAATGTTTCAGAATCTAATCACAACAAAAAAGAGATAATAAGGCAGTGTGTATAAAAAGAAAAAATATATTGGACTATTTAACAATATTTTATGTCTATATTTAACACTAAAATTTTTTGAATGATGGTAGGTATAGCAAAGCAAAATGTTTTTTTAGGTCGTTTTCCATTTTAATTGTTTTGTTACGAAGTATTCCACATTTGTAAATCATCTGCCTAGCCTTTTCCCAACTATATTGGGGTCGGCTTCCAGTCTAACCGGATGCAGCTGAGTACCAGTATTTTACATGGAGCGACTGCCTATCTGACCTCCACAACCCAGTTAATACTAGGTAATACGATACCCTTTGGTAAGACTGGATGTCAGACTTTCAGGTCACTGACTACCCGTAACGACTGCCAAAGATCTATATATGGCACCCGGGACCAACAGCTTAACGTGCTTTCCGAGGCACGGAGGAAACACGGTATGTAATGGGCGGTCACCCATCCACAGATCGACCTAGGCAAGCGCAGCTTAACCTAAAGATCGACCCGAGTGGCAGTTCTTATTAAGCCACGAGCTCCTCTTTGTAAATATGAAGCTTATTATGGAACTCAGAAGGTCTGTTGTTCAAAATTATATAGCCTTGAGAAATGTTTGCTTTCAGACAAACAATTATTGTTCAAACGGGATGCGCTAAAATTTGTTTGTCAGACCTAGGTCCTGCTTACTATTTGGTTTCGTCCTTTCAATTTGAATCCCACCAAAGCTACATAAGCAACATAACACAATACTAACTAAAAATCTGGGTTATAAATGAGCCGCGCAAGGGGCTGCGGGTTGTAAACACTAAAAACGGGATATTTAACATGTTTACAATTTTTACCCGACTGCGGCAAAGCCCAAAAGGAGGGTTTTGTGTTTGGCGTGTATGCATTTATGTATGTGTGTCTGTTTCTTTGTTCCCTAATAACTCCTAAACGGATGAAGGGAAAGAATATCCGTTACCATCGCGTAGGGTATCAAAATGAGGTTTTTTAAAAGGAGGTTACAAAAATGTATGACGCTTAAATGTTTAAAAGAAATTTAAAGTCACAAATCCTATTAACAAACACAACATTTAAATCATCAGCGAAGAATTTTACGCGATCAACGAAAGAACCAACACCAAAGAACTAAAAAGTTGAAAAAAAAAATGTAGTTAAAAAACTAAAAAACCCGACTGAAAAACAAAAAAGTGAAAAACAAGCACATTTTAAATTAAACAAAACTTGGAAGCAGGCGGGGTTCATTTGAATATTAAATTATGAAATGAAAAGAAAAAAAATTTAAACTACTTTTTTTACTAGTTTAAGTACTTTTTTACCGTTATAAACTGGTAAACATCACATCCAAAATACACGAGTCAATGTTTCAACACAAAATACTGCCTTTGTTCAGTTTAACTTGAAATCTGGTACAATCAATTTCGCTATTGTCCAAAATTGCGCCGTTCGAACAATTTACTTTGAACGGTGCGATGTCTGCCAACCAACTGCCAATCATTACAGAAAAGATCAATTGAGCAGAACAATTGATCTTTTCTGTAATGATTGGCAGTTGGTTTATTAGAACAATTTTTTTTTCTGCTTACAAGGAGGTGTTTATAACAAACTTTTGTAGGTTTTGAATTTTAATCTTATCAAAGGGCTATTGCTATTGCTCAGCACTAAATGGGTTATGTTGAATAGGCAGTCGCTCCATGTAAAATACTGGTATTTAGCAGTATTCGGTTATACTGGAAGCCGACCCCAACATAGACAAAAATACATACATAGACTACCAAAATCATAACCCTTCCTTTTGGTTTCGCAGTAGTTGGGTAAAAATAGGCTAGGCCCTAAGCACATGTTTGATTCAATTTGATGATGGATTTCAATCGCACATGGCTGGTCATACGGGGAAAATATTAAAGATTTTCTTGCGTTATTTCCTAAACACGTTAGTATTGTTACGAGCTGGGTATGGGATAAATAAAAGCACTACCAATTGAACACACGAAATAACTTTATTACTCGCAAAACACTTAATTATACACAATCGCAAATCACTACTGAACATTTTATCGCACTAGATATCTCTTCGAACCTTTCGTTGTCTCGCTTAAAAGTAGACTGCCCCGTTTCGTTTTTTTTTTTTTGGTAGTGGCATCTCGCAGTTCAGTCTATGAGACTGGCTTCTGCTTAACCGGACAATTCCTGTGGATGTCTTGAGTTTAAGGCCTCCAGCCAGGGGTGCCCCGTTTCGTCCTCTCTCGGTCCTTTTATACCACAAACACGCAAAAGATATTCGAGAAAATTCCCTATTATTCCATAAAGCATCCAGAAAAATCATTAGCAAAAAAAATTAACTTTAAGATAAAATTACCAACAGAGAAGAAGTTACTTTACGCCGCCGTAGGCATACGGTCGAAATTAAAATGGCAAGTACACGCGTACTTCTCAGTTATTAACTTTAACTAATGTAATTTTAGGTAACAACGTTTTAATGTGTTTCGCGCTTAGGCCGGGACTCCACCAAAGCGGAGATGTGTGCGGTGTGCTGTGTGCTGTGCGAGAAGAGATGTTTTTCAGCTCGCGGGACTCCACCAAAGCGGAGATGTGTGCGGTGTGCTGTGTGCTGTGCGAGAAGAGATGTTTTTCAGCTCGGGTGCGAGGCGTTGAGTGCTCAGTACACGTGCACGGTACTAGCAAGATGGCCGGCCGGCGCGCGCGCGGGGTTCTGCGGGTTGCTAGCGGGCGAGAGGGGGGAGGGTGACATCGCTCACTGCACGCCGCTCACATCTCTCGTCTCCACTGCGCGTCGTCCGCGCACAGCTCACATCTCCGCTTCCATCGCGACATACAAATATTACACATCTCCGCACAGCGATCTCCACTGAAGCTGAGCGGAGAGGAGACGTGTCAATAACTCAATTCTATTGGTTGTTTAAAAAACATCTCCTCTCCGCTCGTCTCGTCTCCGCTTTGGTGGAGTCCCGGCCTTATGGTTAAAACCATTTAGTTATCAGTAGAGAATGACTTGTGGAATAAAGTCAACCTACGTGAAGCGGGCAGCGGTGGCCCAGTGGTGGCTGCCCCGACTAACGAACAGTTGTCGTGGGTTCGAACCTAGGCAGGCACATTAATTTGTGTAATTTATTTAATCACCGCTGCTCTCAAAACGGTGATGGAAAACATCTTGAGGAAACCGGCATGTCTTAGAACCAAAAAATTGGAAGACATGTGACATCTACCAATCGGCACTCGGCCCGCGTTATAGCCCATTCCCTCCCAAAAAGAGAGGAGGCCTGTATCCCAGCAGTGGTAACATTAAGAGGCTGTTGATGATGTTGATAACGCGCTACTATTGTACAGACGCCAGCACATCAAACTCCAACAATACCGTGTTTCTTTAATTTTCAACTTTATCTCTAAAGCAGTAGGTTCAGGGTTGATTTAGAAAAATAGAATGATCATGGATAATAGAATTCCGTACCACACTGCGTCAATCAAACGTTTTTTTTTTGACTACATTTATCGTATCGACGCGAGACGCTTTGGCAAAAACTACCAAGAGACATTGGGTGCACTCAGGATTCTTGTCGCAACTCCCTTGGTCCGACAATGTCGCTTGGTATCTTTGCCTTTCAAGCGTCAATATTAACTCCTAAAATTTCTTTTTGCCAAAAAATCCGAGTTTCGGACTAATTTTATTAAATCTAAAATCATTTCAAATTAAGTAGTCTAAGTACCTAATGTAAGGAAACCACGATCCACGATGTGAAGTCAGTCGAACAGACAGATTTAACAGAACGACTCTTAAACTGGTTGTGTAAACGCCATAAGGGTTTTTGGTACGACTTTGGGTCATCGTCTTTTGTCAGTTTCAGGATATGTGTTGGCGTCTATTACTTGGCAGCAAAGCGTGACCATCCATATAATTCAAGTCAAAAACCTTATTAATAGCGAGGAAATAAGAATGAGACAGGTAGGTAATAGAGGACGATAATAATAAAAGAGAAGACAAATGAGTCATAAACAATACAAGTAACGGGGTGATGATGATGTAAGTACATGTGAATGACACCACCACAGACACCACTTTGTACCTAAACATTCTCTCGGCTGTTTTTATCATCTGTCTGTGTTATAAATCAAGTTACATGTAATAAAGTATAGTACGTATAATAATGTCATAGAATTTATTGTAATAGCTTCATCTTAAGAATGATTGTGTTGAATGTGAAATGTAAATTGTTTTTGTTACACACTTAGTTAGTGCCTTCAACCGGCAAGTCTAAGAACCAAAAATTTGAAGAACTGTGACATCCCGTAATGGATAAAAAGTTGCGTGCCCCATCAGAGGGAACGTTATGGCTGATTTATTTTACACGTTATTAAGTTACTTAGTTGTCAATGAGAAACCAGCACTAACTATTCCAGCCAGTAATCTAAACAATTTTCAACAGTCTCTCGCTATCAATTTGGAGTGACCCAAATCCAAGCTCTCAAGCGCTTAATGCAGACATAGCTAATAAAGCATTAATTGGCGTTATAAGCATGATGCGGAACTCAATTAATAGGCCTGCAGAGACTGAGCAAAAATTGTAAACATTTATTCTGACAAAACACTCATGATTTTTTCTTTTGAACCCGGGTCCTTTTGAGGTACTTGCGCCTAAACAGAGCCTTTGTACATGCCAGAGTTAACGCTCGTGTAAACACTGTTTACGACATTACTCAGAGTAAACTCACCAGAAATGAACAATATTAAAAGTAGCTGAGACGGTTGGATGGCCATACGTTACAAAAGACTGAAATCTAGGTGTAATTACATTATTGCTTATAAACGAGGTCTAATACGGAAATATCCAAGAGCTGTCGGTACATGAAAATAATTTTGGAGGAATTAGAAACAAGCCGTAAGGACATTTTAAGAGACCAAAGAAACGATGCATGAGACGTGTAAATGATGATATGGCAAGAATTGAGGTGTCTGATGAGATGACGAGTGAATTAATTAGGATAAGAGCAAAAAAAAGATGATACATTCACCACAAACCAAATACCACTAGACGATCTAAAAAGGATTCGCACTAATGGCAATTTTTCATGGTACAAAATACGAACGAAAATAATTATCTCTTTTTATTATATAATATTTTTTGGAGTGTGAAATATCATCAAATAACCCCTCCCGCTCTTTGGCAGAGCTAAAGAGAGTGTCAGACTTCTACTGACTAAAAACCATCCATGTTCCCAACCATCATTGTTGTGTGTTGTTTTAGATGGAACTAAACTTTGAGACACAGACGATCAAACAGGTTTTTATAGGTTATGTTATAGCCTACACGATAGGAACGGCTGCTACAAGATCTTAAGGATGTTAAAGGACAACTTGCAAGTGAGGATTAACAAATGATAAGATCTATAATATGACATTTTAGTTCATTAGTATGATCAGTTTACTGACGCAATCGACGTGTTTGTTTTGTATCATTATTAGTTTTATATATCTACATATTCTTCTTCTATACACTTGTAAAGAGGAAATATTAGTATTTTTGCAAGTTTGTAACGAATATTTTTTTTTTCACCGTTAGAATGCTACATTATTACCGAGTTACATCGGCTATATTTAACACAAGTTTAAAAACTTAATAAACCAATTCGGGTCGCTTGTACATTTTATAATACGCCAAAATGCGTTTATTAACTTCAATAAACCGGAAAATTATATTGGTAATGATACAGCTAGATCTGATACAATACTTTGATTATAACATCAAATTCTTCACAGTGTCCTAAGCTAAACACATCGAGATGATCAGATGAGATTATCAATAAACTGACCAAGTAATAATACTCCATAAAGACAACATAATAAAAATTATAATTGTATGATTAGTTTAAAGTCGAGGTATAATTATTGTACTTCATAAAAAAGTAGAAGAAAATCATTCACGAGAGCACACGGAAGTATAAAGTATTATTATCGACATGCAAGAAGCTACCGCTAACAATTACTATAGACGTTAGTTTTAAATAGGTATCATTAATATCGATTTTAAAGATTTATAAGACATCATCTTCGTTTACAACACCGCAGCTATCATTAAACATCTACTAATCGTCGATCGTTTGCCTGTTTATCTCCGGCCATCGCTATGTTCTTCCGCTTGAGTACAGTTGGACAAGATATTTGGTATACGGGCAGTATATTCATCGGTATAAAATTGTTTGCCAGAATTGTCCTCTTTCTGGGCAAAGGTCTCTTCCCATTTCATTCACTTCACTTACACACTACGCTTTGTGGTGCTTCTTTTTGTCAAACCATCCTAAGCGCTCCACCGACTTCTCCACGGTCTGCCACTACCTCGTCTAGCTGTCGCAGAGCTGACTTTCCATTCATCATCATCATCATCAGCAGCCTATTAATGTTCCCACTGCTGGGACACAGGCCTCCTTTTTCTTTGAGAGGGAATGGGCTATAATCTACCACGCGGGCCCAGTGCGGATTGGGACTTTCCATTACAGTGCCGATATTAATTTAAATTATTCTTCTTCGTGACATTATTGGCAGAGCAGTCGTGGTCATCACGTGCGACTCTTGCCGATTCTCATTACTGGCTGATATTCTGGTGCACTGGTACGAGGGACCACCCACAGCACACTTAACTTGGTCGTTCCGTTGCAGGAGTCACCTTCCTTGCCCAGTGGCGTCCTCCACCTTGTTGTGTATTAAATAACTTATTAAGTTAGTAGATCATAGCATAGAGTGTTAAGTAAACTACTGTTGACAACTTATTTCAAAATCAGTTGCAAGTTATAATACCAGACAGCTGGCTCGTCTGTACATTAATCAATATGATACATTGTCCGGTTCACACGGTTCGTGTCAGAGAGCTAAGAGAATACAATCTGTGACGTTACTTCGAGAGCAAATTTAATGTGTATTGACATTTTGTCCAATTATTGGACAAAATGTCATTTTCTCCAACTTTCTTTATTAGTATATATTTAGTTCCGTAAATTATAGTTTGTAGATATTGTAAACACAAAGTTTAGTAACTTCAAAAAAGAACAAAAAAAAGAAATTGTTTGAGCAGTATTTTGTGGGTGAAATTTGCCTAATATGGTGTGAAAATAGATTGGATGGAGAAGTAAAATATTGTACCAAAGTTTTTACGGGAAAGCTAATTTCTAACATCTAATTCTAACTCTTGGCAATGATGAAAACTAATTATAATAACAGTAAAATGGTTCTTATTACAACGATATTTAGTAGCAATCTTGTTGAATTTGGTATAAAAAAGTGGAACCTAATTGACCCCCATGCCTGGACCCCTGTCAAGGAGACGACGTGTGCTATAAGACAGGAAATACTGATTATGTTTATACATTGAAACACTTTAAATTCCCGTTAAAGCAGACACTCTACGATTATAGTATCAATTGAAACAGAAAGGAAGTTCTTATCGTGATTAAGTTCAATTTATATCGAACCTACTTCCCGGATATGTAGATGATAATGGTAATACGATGATTATGTTTACTTACGTCAGTAAAAAATAATGACATGACAAATTATACAGCATCAGGGCTATTGCGTATCTTTTAAATGTCAGTGGCTATCATATTGTCCATGGATTAACTGTCAAATTGGTTATGGTTTAGTACAAAATGGAACCATTTGACAGTTAATTGATGGACACTATAGCCCTGCAGAACCGGTTTCATAAACACATAACATAACATCACGTCTGTGAAGGGACAGATAGAGGTGTACCTAATAGTACACCCATATTTTCTTAGTTATGTTAAAGTGTGTAAATGGTGAGCATAGTACTATCGACCGATGATGACCTTCTGATGGAAAACACTTTGACTCAATCGAACTTAGGCCATGCCGCTGCGCTTGCGAACAACAGACATAAACTAGCGTCTTATTCCATTGAAACTCAGTACTACGCTAAACCAGCTCAAGGTCGAAGTGTTACCACCTACAGACGTGCGGGCTGTTCATTATTTTCTTTGAAAATCATATATTTTACCTTATAAAACCCATGACGTAATTCTGCGAGAAAATCCGTTCATTTTTTGAACTCGAAAGATGACACAAATTATTTCAGTCATTAGGATGTTTCTCAGGCGGAACATCCTATGGGCATTTTCTTACAAATGCTGAATCGGGATTTATTGGAATATAAAATATTGCAAATGTCTTCGCAATATTTGAGATTACCAGAACCTTAAGGATAGGAGTTGACTTACCGAATGGCTCTTGAATCCAATGGTTATGGCTTCCAAAATAGGTGTAGGTGGCCTAGTTTTACAGCCAGTGTCTCACATTTTTCTGTTAGTTTTTATTGCCCAGTTTCTTTATTAATTATTATTCAAGAAACAGACAGTCAAAGATATAATTTTAATAAATAAAGTAGCATGATGGGTTAAAATATAACTGCTGATAATACAACTGTCTTCAATATCGCCATAAAACTTTCAACAACAGCACACAAAAAAGCTAATTTACAACCGATAATGCCTAATAGATTTCATTCTACACAATTTAACAACCAATTTTAAAACCAATGATAATACTGTAATAAAATTATAATGGTACTCTTAAAACCAATTTAAGTATCATCATTATATCTTAATACAGATCAACCATAAAACTCTCGTTAGAATATTGCTAAAGCCTCGTGTCCACTAAGAAACAATTGACGCGCAACATGTGACGCTCAACACGCAGCAGCACTGCGTTGGCAGTTACCGCATTATATGACGCGTGTCTTGTTGTTTGTTTGATGCAGTTAAGCATCAAATGTTGCTGAGTGGAGACGTGACGCGCAGAAATAACCGTGATGAAATCATAACCTACGCCGCTAAAATCAACACTAGTTCCTCTGGCAAAATGTCGCCGACAACTGATCATGCGTGGACGGTCGGACAACGTTGCTAAACAATCATTCCACGCTAAAGCCTCGTATCCACAATGCAACATTTAGGAGTCAGCGACATGTCGCCACAGGAACTGACGACTGATCATGCTCAGACAAAAACATTGCTAAACAAAAGTTCAGCACTAAATTTCAACATGCCGTGCGCCAAATCTTGACTAGTGGCTTTATATGGTCGTTCACTTTCACGGGTACATCGCAACCCACACTTTGACCAAATAATAGAGCCACTAGCCATTCAAGTATCAGCCATTTTTGTTATAGAAAGCTCTATAAATCAATATAGTTATTAAAGTTAAAATATATTTGGTAATTGGCTTTTTGTAGAACAGTGGGTTTGTAGTGGGTCGGGTGACCTTGAATTTATCTTGGGAGTATTATTTTATGTGATAATTATGTATTGTTAGCTATAGTTTTGATTACTTTTTATTGTTGTTGTTATTGGTTTTTATTCAAAATACTTCACTGTCGTCACCAGTCTCAACTTTCGTTATAGTCAACTGTCAGAAAAAAATATGAGTCTGCGTAGTAAAATGTTTTTTTTTTTCGCTTTAATGAAAGACCAGCCTATGTCCAAATTCCGTCAGAATTAGGTCGAAGACTGGTTGTCTTGAAAAGTTTATCTTTAAAATGAATCTTCTCAAACCTAAACATATATCCGCAGTTCTACTGCAGCTTTTAAATATACTGAAAAGCCGACGCAGTTAAACTCTGGTCTCCGTTCGTCGGTTTTGTTTAAATAGAGCAGCTTTTAGCAAATTGTATGCAAACTGTTGATTTGGATACCTAGAATAGAATAGAACATTCATTTATTTGGTCAGAATGTAGGATGTCTAGTCAGAAATATTTCTAGCAAAAGATGGTAGATCATGTCCATTATTTGAAAATTATATTTGGTTATCATAATGTTTGTTACCAACACAACAAACAACAATTTAATTCCATTATCATCATTCTTCTTCATAAATATAGATTAAAAATAATGATGTGTCACTGTACGGAAGTACATTTCGATCATGACTTCCTAATTAATATTAATAATCTTGTAATGACTTACAATTATCTGGAAAAACATAACATCACGTCTGTGATCGCGAAGGTTCAGCCAGACGTGTGTCTAATAGTACACCCAGAATCTATACTTCGTGACTTCTACTAAAAAATGGAATGGAATGGAATATCCCGATTACACTTTGCCCACAACCTGAAATCAAAAAACAAAATCAAAATATTTTTATTTCATATAGGCCTACATGGGCACTTATCGACAAAAGCTTGGGCGTCGACACAAAGGTGCACGGTTCGCGGCATATAATGTAATGTCACGTGAATAAATCTCAATAAAACAAAAATAATGTCTGAGATGGTCTTTTGAAGAAAGCACCACACAGATTTGAGTGTCCAGTCAGTGCAAGCATTTGTCAGCTATCGTGGAGCTCGACTTATAACTCAAGGAGCTCAACGTCACGTGGCATTCTAACCTAGGATCTCAAGCTCAATAATTCCTAATTACAAATCAGAATAAATTTAATGAGACACATAAAACCACAGACTGGTCAACATATAACCATGTACCCTTTACCAGGTCAATGACTAAAGTAAAACCTCATTCATTTTGCAATCAGTAAAATCCGACTTCTGAGTCACATTGATAGCTTGAGCTCGTAGTCACTAAGCACCTACGCTTAGCTATTTATAACTAAGTAATTACTATGTATTGTATGTAAATCTGGCTGAGTTTTCTGCGAACAGGCGGAAGGTTTTATTAAATATGCTATTTGTCAACACGATGGTATTGGCGTTGTTAGTCGTAAATCTTATTTGAATAATTTTTTGTTTTCTTTAAGAATGTTGGTATTTGAAACTTACGATAGTTCACTATTCAATTACTTGACTAAAGTTACTTTCGCATTCCAAAACGTAGTAAAAATTGTTTTTTTTTTTGTAGTAGGCTTTATTCTGTGTTTTGTATTAATGATAAGAGAGCCTATTACAGTAAAATTTCTTAATTATGAAAAGATACAGTACTTTTATTACGAAAATATAGTACTTACTCCAAAAACTGATTAGCATGATAATGCATTTTTTTTCGCGTCGGAACGAACATTTGGTTGTTTGAACTCAAATAATAATGTGTTTTACTGTTGAATTCTTTAAAAGTATTCAACATGTTTTTATAATGGAAGCCAATACTTGGTTTCGAATGTTTACTTTTATATCGGGTTAGTCACCTTTTCTATAGATATTTTTTTTCTAACAAATCCCTTTGTTTTGTTACAGATCCCAACAATATTACAAGAAATAGTGTTGTGAACGGCAGTGCTATATATATATGTGTGAAAAGTGATGTGGTTTTGTGTGAGACGGTCCCAAATGAAGCGACGAAGACTGCTGTCCCTAAAACGGTACAGTGAATAGACTACAATGTTGGCGACACAAGCTTGGGTGTTCCTTGCAGGATGTCTTGCTATTGGTAAGTGGAGTTGACTGTTCTTTCATAAATGTATGTTAAGTTGATTGATGATCGTCGGGGCTGCGGGTTGTACACTAGTTACCGCGGCCTCGACATATAGGGCTAAGAAGGAACATGGGTGGTCTTTAGTCAGTAGAAGTCTGACACTCCCTTTCGCTCTGCCCAAGAGCGGGAGGGGTTATTTGATGATTTTCCAACCGAAAAAAAAAAGTTGATTGATGATAAAACGGGGAAATGTGGGCCGTCTGGGGGGCGGCGAGATGGGCAGATGACCATAATGGCCATCAGGTGAAAAACCTGGATGACGCTGGCTTGGCTAAGTTAGTAGGTGAATTCGGGATATGGGTGATGAATGTGATGATGATGCAATAGGCAGGATGGAGGATGACACAGGTTGAGCTCTTCAAGTGGGCGCTGGTGACCTGGTGACCAAATTCGAAACTATGAAAATACTCAAAAGAGTTCTTGATTTTGATTGCCAATCATAATGATTAATCAGAAGATCGACAATGAAGTTTCCCGACAAAAAAAAACATGATTCTGTTTAGTACTTCAGTTAAATTATCGAGAAATATTGGGTACGTGTTTTTTGTTTTATCAAATCAATTAAAATTGACGAAGATAAAACGTGACAAAGATCATGAGTGAGGGTAGTGACGTTACTTCGTGGTCAAAAATGTAGTACGATGTCACACGAGTTTTCTAAGCACTGTATCGTCTTTATCTTTTGTTTATGTCAAAAAAGCAAAAGATAATAAAAATATATCTGAAGGACTAATTTGTTTTTTTTGTCAACTACCCTATTTTTTAGCCACAAACACTACAACACCAATCAATAGTATACTAATTGTTGCGTTCTATTTAAACTACCTACCTACTTTTGATGGTGTTATCCCCAAACTGGTGGACATCAGAAAGAAAGAAAAGAAAGAAACCCTTATCGTTTCCATGAGCCTTGGATTTCAGTCTGCAAGAGATTTAACTTGGATTGTTAATTTTTAATGAACTCAGATGATAACCGCCACTTACCGATAAGGGGTTTCACCCTAAACTTTGCTTCAGAAATTCGGTTGTAATTATTGTTATCTTACTTTAAACTCACTGAAACGAAAACTGTAATGAACCGTGATGGTATCTGTCCTTCTTGTTTACTGATACTTAATAAAACAATGAAATAATAAGAAGAATAAAGTCTTCATTAAACAAGTATTAGACCAGAAAATAGAGATAAGGTTACATTAATTCCCACCCGGCTAAAAATTGGTAGCAATGTTCAAAACATCATTAGTAATGAAATGTAAAAAAGTCTCCATTGATCCGACACTTAAAAAATATAATATTCGAGGTCAAACGTCACAAAAATGGGTTTTTTGCGCTTTTCAGCAAAGAGACAAGTTTATAGATCAGATAAAAATCTATAAAAATGTCCAAACATTTATATTTCTAAGTGCCACCGTTTTTGAGATAATTATATCGATTCAAAAAGTTGAAATACACACATCAAAAGTGTCTAGGGATCACCATATATTTTTGCAATAACTTTTCTCCTGATTAATTAAAATTTTCTTTATGGATTCATCAAATAAAGTGTTTTCGTTTGTCACAATAACGATAAACCAAGTCACCTTTGCATTAATAAAGAAATTTGCCATTTTCCTAATAAAGGGATTTTTGACATTTGAACCATTAACATTAAAGTTCGAAAAAAAGACTGAAATAACAGTTTTCTTTAAAATTTTATTGGGTAACTTAAACAATTAATAATCCGTGTTTCTACCGCGAACACTAACAACACAAGAACATCGGTTTGGCATACTCAAAATGAGTTCATCCAAATCACGCTGTGGAATGGCCGCCCAACGTTGGTTTTAATCAGTAGTAGGGAAACAGTAGCACTAATAATGTCTTCAATACGTTGTATGTTTTTATAGGGAAAATATTGACAGCTGATTTTCATCTTTTACTCGAATTTGATTCACAGTTCCTGATTCAAATTATGAAATGCACCAAAAAGGATCCATATAAATTTATAAAATCATAAATTTATTACAAAGCCACATCTCAATCTCAAGAAATCCGCATAAAAATGCTTGATCCCTAGACACTTTTGATGTGTGTAGTTGTAATCGTCTTATTATGAATAATTACACCACGTATTAAACTACGACCTTAGATTACCACTCTTTCAAATTTTTTAATTTTTATATCTCAAAAACGGTGGCCCTTAGAAATAAAAGTGGTAAGACATTTTTATAGATTATTTTCTGATCTATAATTTTGCCTAAGATAATTTTCTGATAAAACTTACCGTTTTCCTGAAAATCGTGAAAAACTCGTTTCAGTGACCTTTGACCTTGAATAACTTTTTTACCAGGTGTTGGATCGATTGGGCCTTTTTACGTTTTATTCATAATGGTGTTTTGAACAATCCTACTAATTTTCAACCAGGTGAAAATTAATTGAACCTTGGATGACCATTTGCTACTTATACCCAGATTTCAATAGTCATACCAACAAAAACCAACCGTCAAACCAACTTATTTCTGTTTCTGTTCCTTGAATTCTAAGGCCCCTAAGGTCTTGAGCCTATTGTCGGTTTGCCAAAAGACTACAAAACGGGTGAAGTATTCAATAAGTAGTACACGATTTAAGTTGTTTCGTATTCGAGACACGTATGAATAATGGACATTAATTGTTCTTCTATTTTCTAAATCGTCTTCAAACAATGAAATTTAATGGCTCCATGTTAAACATAGTAAATCAGTAACAAATGATGTTATTAATTAATAAACTGAATATCAGTGTTTAGGCACATAGGTTATTTACAGCAAAAAAAATTAAGAAAACCAATCAAACAATCCAGTAATTGAATGAATACTATTTAAAGTTTTTTTTTTTTTTTAATAACTCATGCTGGAATATTTACGGTTACAACAAACACATTCGTGCAAAATAAAACCGACTTTACATATAGAAAAAAAAACAAAAGACATTAATATGTTTGATTTCGTTTTTTTTCCATAGAAGCTAATTATCTTCTGGAGTTAATTTTCACTATTTTTGTGTTTTTGAAGTCGGTTTTTTTTTCAAAGAAGTTTTTTTCCCGTTCTCACCGTTGAGGAGTTGTACCTTCCATCAACAGCGTATTCACATGAGACTATGATTATCAGACGCAAATACTTGAACAGCTTCAGAAAATAATTATATAGAAAACGTAATGTGTGCCCGTAAAATTTGTGTGTTGTCCACGATTTTTCTGGGATCCCATCATCAGATCCTGATTTGGTGAGAATGGGACCACCTCAGGAGTATAGCCTTTCAAACATTATAATAATTTTGAAATTCGGTGCACAATTGACGGAGATATGGAAAAAAATACATACAAACGAATAGAGAACCTCCTCCGTTTTGGAAGTCGGTAAAAAATTAGGTTTAACTTTTGAACTTCTCACAGTGAAACTCATTAGTTATAAATTTATTATCTACACAAGAATACCAAAGAATCTTACTAAACAAATACCTGCTCATAGTACTAATAGTTTAAAACTTTAAAGCTTAGGCTACACAATAGCGAACGACCATTGTTTTGTACCGTTGTACAAGTATGCTTGGTTCAGAAGAATGCCGGCGATATGCGAAACTAAACGGGGTGGTTAATTTGCGTATAATGGAAAGAATGTTTGCGTGTACAAATTGTGGTAGTACGCAAACAGTATTATTAACCCAGGTTCACATGTGAAATGAAATAAGCATTATTAAACAGGGCAACTAAAAAAGGTTTAATTTTTTTACTTTTTTTTATTGAAACAATTTTGGTAATAAATATTTTTTTTTAACACATGACTTTTTTGTCCGCTAGAGGGTGTCACTTATTTGAGCAATGGATATGTACTTGTACATTTTCAAAATATGGCTCAAAAAAGTGTGTAGTAAAGCCCTTTCAAATCATATCAAACACGGCGAATTTATCTACATTTTTGTTTTTTTATACTACACTAATTGCTTGGTAAGTGTACCAATGCTACCCCACTAAGAGGCTTGAAAGCTGTTCATTAAACCTTCTCAAAAATCTAGGCAGTTATATTGTATGGAATTTCATTACTGCCCTGAAAATCAGGGTAGTAATGCGTTCATTACTAACGCGTTTTGTTTTTTTTTTAAATTCTTGATGACGTTGGCAATCAAACGATCATAAAAAGTACTGGCCACTAGAACTTTTAAAGCAGGTAGCATACATTCCGATAAGGCCGGCAAACTTCAAATCTCTATAAGATAGAGCGAGAGATTTATAATACTCTCTCGCTTTAACACGCGCGTAAGTTCTAACCTGTGAAACGGGGCGTTCTTACCTTCTCTAAAGCCGCGTCCCCACTAGAGCCGCGCGGCTCTAGTGGGGACGCGGCTTAACGTCTTTTAGCGCGAAAACTGTTTGACGCGCTAAAATTTAAAGAAAAAAAAAGACGTATTGTTTGTTGACGTATTTTGTAGAAACAATTTTCTTGGTAAAGTTTAAAGTTTGGCGGTGTAAATCACAAGTTAAGATGAGTGATTCCAGTGACAATGATAGCAATTTATTAACAACAACTCCATCCGATATAATAGCAGATGCTAACTTCTTTGTGCCTAAGTGTAGCATAAAGCTGTATATATCACTCGAGGGTAAGTACAGATTACTCCCCTTGGTGCATAATCTACTATTAAACCAATTACTTTTTGTCCGCAAGAGGGCGTAATAGCGATTTTTGTGACACGTCTTGTAGCCATGTTCAGCGGACAATAAAGACGGTTCTAACGATACCTCATAATTATGTCGAGTTCTGATAAGTAGATTAGGAGCTATGAGGGAACAGATGAACATACTCACATAAATACATTCATGCATAGCCTTTCAAAATCGGAGTCGGGTAATAAGCTTTTATTAAAAGCCTTCTCCTACGTGGCTCTGGTGTCAGCGTTTTGGGGACCTGCAAATTGCAATGAACGTAAGAAAATTTGAATTTGGCGGTACCCTGGCGCTTTCAACTTCAATAATTAAAAATAAACTATTTGTAATAACTATGAATTTTAATATTAAAGTAAACATCATGACCTAAGAGACTTAACCCTTGAGACTTTTGAAATATAAGTTAAATTTACTCTTCAAACGGATTTTAAAATGATAAGCAAAACTTTTAATTTCGATATCATGAAAACATTGCTCTTTTTCAATAAAAATATCCAAGGATTAGAATTTCATGAAAACCAACGGAAAAATATTTTTAGTGTTTATTTAAAAAAAAAATATTTGATCATATTTATTTGGAAAACTTTATTTACATTAAAATATCGTTTTCTAATCCAGACCAAACAAATTATAATCTTTTACTTATTTACTACTACCACAAGAGGAACATCTGATGTATGTGGTAATCTCCTGCTACTCAATGAATACTAACTTATCTTTGGACGCTATATTAGCCGAATTCAGCTCCTTCCAAAAATCTATAAAGTCCACGTAACACTAGTTCCAGGAACAACTGAGAGAAATAAATCCCACTATGAATCTAGATCCTAATTCCATCACGCATTTACACATCCCTTAAATTGAATTAGTAACACATCTGAATCATTTATTGCTTGTCCTTACAAGGTGTAGGTATGTTTATACTGAGGCATGACATTTTAATACATGCCTAATAACCAGTGTTTTACATGTAAGCAAATAAATATGTTGAAATATGTTATGTTTTTTGATTTATTTGTTTAGACCATAGAAATTATACTTGATTATTTAGTTCGACTAGCAAAAGACGAACATAGTCTTCCTGTTCCTAATCGTAGACCATTAATCAAATACTATTATTTCACGCTAATACTCTTGTACAACTCAGTTAATACTAGCTTATCTCTGGACGGTATATTAGCCGAGTTCAGCTCGTTATCAATCTATTAAGTCGACCGTAAGATGAATGGGCTGGATAAAGCAGACATTTATTACACTCAGTTTGTTACTTACGAAGTGAAAGAGGTTGTATTGATAATTAACCTGTTAGGTTATTAAATTACGAAAGTTGAGATAAAACTAGAACTCCCCGCGCCACACAAGTTTACTTTGGCTTGCCCTTTTGTTTTTTGAAATGGATCGGCTGTTGACCTTGATTAATCCTCTTCAAAAGCGATGCATGAGGTCTCCGATGGAACGACCATGTCACACCAGATGCATGTTCACTGGTGCTTTGATTGTCTATGATTCTAGCAAAATATTTCATAACATGACAATATGATGCATGAGGTCTGGGTTCTAAACCCAGACTGGGCTGGTGTGATTGGGTTTTTAATTAATTAATTTCTTAGTATTGGTGATAGAGTTTAGATTTGTCTCCGGTTGATAGTAATAGATTTGTCCCCTTATACTTGGCACTTAAAAATAACTTAGGGACTGTGGGTGTATTAGTGGGTACACCTCTGCGTAACCCTTTAAGCATTGCAGGCATGATGTAATGTAATGTTTGTGTTTCATATTTAAATATTTCAATTTAGAAGTATGAAAATGCTAAAATGATGTTTCTGTAAATGTTAAAGTAGTAGATACTTAACACACACACTCATGTATACAGTGTGATTCTTTATAATGTGCACATATCGAAATGAGGGAATCTATGCTTAATTTTATCGATGGAAAAAATATTTAAAAAAGTCTAAATATTTTTTAATATTTTTTATGGAATTTTCAAAAATGTTGTCCGCTGTTGTGACCCCAATGTAAACAAAACGGTGTAACTTTTAAACTAAATTATCTATCGCGATGAAAAAATTTTATGTAAAAAGTTATGAAAAAAAAAGTTTTTTTGATCAAAAAACGTGTTTATTTTCAATTGAGGGTAGTTTTTTTCCACAATTTTCATTTTACGAGGACGCCTAATTGCTTCCAATCATTATGGAGTTTGTTTCATCGCGATAGATAATTTAGTTTAAAAGTTACACCGTTTTGTTTACACTGGGGTCACAGTAGCAGACAAAATTTTTAAAAATTCCATATAAAATATTAAAAAATATTTAGATTTTTTTTAATAATTTTTCCGTCGATAAAATTAAGCATAGATTCCCCCATTTCGATATGTGCACATTATAAAGAATCACACTGTATGATCTAAATTATTAGGAATGTAAACCTTCTTTAATATTTTTAATATTAGAGTTTTACTGAGTAGGCCAACAAAAAATATGATCCACATTCCGACCGCCCTAGGTCTGGATTGTTGCCACTTTCTGTCCAAAACAGACTAAAATATGACCCATATTTTCAGTCTAGACTCGCCTCTGAAAATAAACCTATCATAAATACTGTTTTCTGCTCTAAATGTTTGGGTGGTTATGAAATGACACTTTACTCAGTTCAGGTTATTTCTGTGACTGGACATTGGTGTCAGGTCAAGATAACTATATAAAAATACTATTTAATTATAATTTCATGTCATTCATGTCAGTTCAGTCAAAAAGAATTGGGATGTTTACTGACTTTAAAAAAAATGTGATTCTAATTAGTCCGTCTGTTAGATTATCGAAAAATATTGGATACGTATTTTTTGTTTTATCAAATCAATAAAAATTGACGAAGATAAAACGCGTCAAAGATTTGAGTGGGGCTTGGTGACGTCACTGACCGCCAAAAAATGTCATAAACTTCTTAGAGTATGACGTCACACGAGTTTTCAAAGCACTGTATCGTCTTCATTGTTTGTTTACGTGAAAAAAGATAAAATACGTGTCCAATATTTTTTGATAATCTATATGACGGACTTATTAGATTTTTTTTGTTAACTACCCTATTACAAATAAAAGAAACAAGAAGCAAGAAAGATGGTAGACCGATTTGTCTGCTCATAAACATGCAGCATGCATGAAGGTGCTTGTAACAGCGCCGAAATATCGGGAACTCAGAACAAAAAGTAAACAAGGTCCCGTTTGTGACCACGTCAGTTTTATAATTTATAATGTTTTGACGTTCCAAGTTCTGGGGGTCTAAAATGTCCACTTTAGCAGATCATAATATAAATTGCGTTAAAAATTGTAAAATGGACTTTTTATCATATTAGCTGCGTCTGCGAACATTTTACGAATTTAAACACAATTAATATTATTTTCCTATTACGATTCATTTTTCTAAATGTTCATAGACGCATTACTATTATGATAGGTCTATTTTACGCTTTTAAACGTAATTCATATTATGATCTGCTAAAGTGGCAATTTTAGACCCCCTGGTTAATTCGTTTCTTCTAGGCAAGCCTCCTTTCCTCTAGGCTTGCATCAGGCAAGTTCCAATCAAATCTCTCTCTAAATAAAAATTATTATATTACTGTAAAAAAAAAAGAAAAAAAAAAGTACGACGACAAAGCAACACACTTCAAATGCATAACAGAGACGAAATCATGCCTGCCGTACGTGCTTTGACTACTCAAAGCACGTACTAAGTTATTTAAGTATACAGAGTGTAAACGAACCCTTCAGAAATCCGTCAACCAATCATTATGTAGGTACATCAAACTAAGTACCCCTACGCAAAAATTGCTGTATAACAACTTTTTTTTTGGGGTAAAATGTCAAAGTCCAATCTCCGAACAACAATGTATCTGATACCAAGGTACCAGGGGCACATGAGTCAACAATGCTATGCGATTGCATTGAACTCATAACGTCATTGGGAACTTGTGGCCATTCTATGGTAATGTTCCTGCATAGACACGTCGCAAATAAGCCTACAGTATCTAAATGGAGACTCGACATAAGTCTTTAGTTTGTATGCCTAGTACTACAGCTATTACTCGTACTTTACATTTTCATGTAATCACGAAGATTTACTCTCAGAAATCATACATAGTATAAGGGATTAATTTTCTAGAATATGAGCTGATTAAAAACCTTTTGCTTAAAATAACCATATTCATAGAAATATTTTGTATGAAAAGGATATTTGAGAGACATAACTTAGAATATATGTATATATTTTAAGTATACTAATTAATTATATTTTAGTACATTATTTATACAGACCTAAAATAATATTATAAAGCTGAAGAGTTTGTTTGTTTGAACGCTATAAACTCAGAATCTACTGGTTCGAAGGTAAAAACAATATTTTTGTGTTGGATAGTCCATTTATCGAGGAAGGCTTTAGGCTATAATTATAACATCACGCTACGACCAATAGGAGTGGAGCATAAATGAAAAATGTTGCAAAAACGTGAAACGATATTCCTTATTTAGTTTATCCTTATTTATTCCTTAGCTTCCGTTGCATGCGCTGCTAAAATGGTTTAATTTATGCAAATCTCCTAAATAAAACAAATGTATCTCTTTAAAATTTCTACAAAAAAGTCCGCGACTGCTTAAACCTATCTATTAAGATTGACTCACTGTAACCATTATTTACTATTGAAATGTTAGGTTAATTAAAATTATTTTTGCGAAGCTTATTTAACCCATATGGTATTAATCTATATCTAAATATATGTGTTTGTTAGAACGGAAATTTAATGTAGATTATTTTTTCGTAAACTCTATATAGTTTAAACAAACATCTTAAAAGATATCGCAATGTTAAAATGTGCGCGCGACAAAATAATTACGCGGTCCGCCGCCACCGGCGATCGCGTCCCGATGTAGATACGTGGAGATTCTGGCCTCCGGGAAATTGAAATTCGAATTCAAAATATTTATTGCATCATAATATTTTCAAGGTGTTATTGTATATTGTTTTGTGGGCAGTGGTGACCCAGTCGTGGCGGTCCCGACTTACGAACAGTTGGTCGTGGGTTTGAACCCAGGCAGGCGCATTACTTTGTGTAATTTATATCATCACCACTGCTCTCAAAACGATGAAGGAAAACATTGTAAGGAAATATATCATAGAACCAAAAATTCGAAGATATGTGACATCTACCAATCCGCACTGGGCCCGCGTTGTGGATTATAGCCCATCCCACTCCTAGAGAGGAGGCCTGAGTCCCTGCAGTGGGAACAAGATAGGCTGATGATAATGACGATGATAACAGTAGGAGATAGGTTTTGTAATTCCCACATAAATAATGTAATCTAAGGTTCTATCTAATATTACAGAGAGGAAAGATTCGATTTTTTGTTTGTTACGATTTAACTCAAAAATTACTCAGACGACTTTGAAAATTCTTTCAACATTAGAAAGCTAATTGAAAAAATATTACTATGTTGGATAGTCGATCTATCGAGGAAGGTTGTAAGACGAAGTTGTGTGGGTCAGCTAGTAATGTATATATTTATATATATTTTTAAACGTTGCTCTACACTAGGAATTTTTCCTGTATCGTGGGTTCGTTCACAAACATTTAAACTCACATACACAAATACGGACGGCACGGTTGGCGCAGTGGCTCAAGCAATGGACTGCTGCGCCGCGTGTCGCGGGTTCGATCCCCGCATGGAACAAATATTTGTATGACCTACAGATAGTTGTTCCGGGTCTGGGTATTTGTGTATGTGAGATTAAATGTTTGTGAACGCACCCACGATACAGGAGGAATTCCTAGTGTGGGGCAAAGTTTATTTAAAAAAAAAAAAAAAACCCCTAGTTACGGAGATATTGGGGGTCAAAGTTCCAAATTTTGCACAGCTGTTTTTGTAAATACTAGTTTTTCAGGTTAAAACTTTAGTTAAATTACCTCCATGACCCGTTTACTATTCAAAGCATCAACTAGCACAATGTTTTAAGAGTGCTACATTGAGTTTTACCGCAAAATGTGATTTTTGACCCAAAAAAAAAGTCGTTTCCCAGCAAAAATTTTTACGTAGGGGTACTTAGTTTGATGTACAGAATGCTTGGTTGACGTATGTGTGAAGGGTTAATTTACACCCTGTATAGTTGAATAAACTTTATTAAGATGGTAATGTAGAACGAACAGATCAATACAAGTACCTAACCAACCAATTTAGGTACCTCATAACATGAATTAATAAAATATTCTTTCTTACAAAAGAATTGTTACTGGAATTATGAAATAATTTATTACCTACTTATTTAATGAAAAACCGCTGAAACTAGGCACATAATGCCTGGCGTATACGTTTTGATCTGTCTGTTAGAATACTTAGAGACAGATCATTATGTGTGTAATAATTTTATAGAAAGTTCTATCCAACTAACACCAGTTCTTTAGTAAGTTTTAGAAATAACTCAACAGTTATCAAACTTGCAAAATAACTCTATATTAGTATTGTAGTAATATTAACATAGAGTTGTATACTCAAATGCCTCAGTAAAAACTAAAGCTTTTAAATATGCATGTCGAAGAGAACAAAGCTTAAAAACAATATTCAGATGACCGAGCAGAGTTTTCTCTGAACTTTATGATAACACAATGTGGGTGTACAATAAGGTACACCTCTGCTTACCGATCGGGCATTACAGGTCTGATGTTATGTTATAGTTACACTTAGTATTCATTTTCCAGTTGAAAATGTGAAGCCACCCAAGAGTGCGCTTGCGGCCACAATACTAGTTTATGGCCCAGTTGCCAAAAATAATACCTATTTAATTATTCAAGTCTTAATTTAATTTACTTTCCATAATTTCTCAACGAAATCTTAATGAGAGTCTTTATATTCACTGAATCCATAATGTTGTCTTCCAGCAATATAAAACAGTTTTCAAGGAATTCTTGTTCTTGATTTGATTCAATTCATTGAAAGTACATTCATTCATTGAATCAAGTTCGCAGTTTTATTGCAATGTTAGTAGAAAGAGAGGGCGTTTTCACAAATTAGGGTTCAGCATAGAAGCTCTGCCTTAAAACGTCTTAATTTTCATTTCAGCAATAAATTACAGGTTGAATAGTTCATATTTAAAAGCACAGTTTAATTGCAATTATTTCAAGTGCCAAAGTAAGTGTACCCAATGCTGAAAATTAAAAACAAATGGGTGAATAATGTCATTACAACTACCTAGATTTATTTCCGAAAATGCTAATTCAGTCAATAATAGTGTATTATGGTACAAGTGTGTAATGTTGGTGATAACCGTTGAGGCGCCATTGAGACCCGAGCCGCTAGGTGAGGGTCTTAAGAGAGCCGAGGAAGGTAATCATTAATATACACGTGTAACATACGAAGTTTTTCAACAAATTTGTCTAGAAAATAATTAATTTATTAATTTTAACAATTAAAACGAGTTGTGTTAAATTTTACGCAATGGCAAAAATTAAAATCACATCTGACAGTGGCAATCAGCCATATAGTTTTAGAACTAGAGCTTTTCGCAGGTAGCGTTTTAGCCACGAACAAAATGCGCCTGCCTGGGTTCGAATCCACGACTAACTGTTCAGACTGTTAAGTCAGGGCCGCCACGACTGGGCCACCACTGCTCGTTTTAAAATTAGACTTCATTTATTTTGAAACCTTTGTCCTTCGAATACCGCATCTTGAACAATATTGTCCCTCGTTTAGCAAGCCAACGTCTCACTTAGAGGTCGTCCTTTCAATGTGCCGATATAGAAAATGTTACTGTAGGTCAAATCAAGATAATTATATAATTCTAGGAAGGAATGTCGGTCTGATACAGCTGGGTTTGTTTATTTTGGTCTGTCTGGATAAATTGAAAGGGACCTCTTTTAGTCTGCTCAATTTATACAATCAATTAGTATTTTATTTTATTGAGGACTTATACCTGGTACCTAAGCCTCGTGACCCTATACCATAGATATAACCAAGTCACTGCAGTTGGGGAGGTCAATAAGCAGTTGCTGCGTTGATATTCAACTGCATTCGGCTAAATTGGAAGCTGAGACGAAGAGGCTAAACCAATTTTGTATCTAAAGTAAAAAAAATCGGTATTGGAAACATAATATCTAACGGATTTTTAATTTATGAAGATTTTTCGTGTCATCGACTTGAATATTAAAATATCTTTATAATTTCAAAGTATGTACTTAAATTTAATCCAATCTTAGATACGTACAGAGAATCTCAATGCAAATAATAAAAATATTTAAAATTTAAATGCACAATACTAATACTATTTACTTTAATAATGTAAGGTTTGAATATCTAAGTAGTTAAAAAATCACCCCGAACTTTATTTACCATTCCAAATTCTTTGACTATTCGAAATAATGTGTTGAAGATGAAGTGACTTAAATAGTAAACTTATTATAATTTTTTGTTTACTGAATACTAAGCAGGGAACTTAATCACGTTAATCGAAATCTATAAAATGTAATGAAACTAACTAAAATAACTGCAAAGGGGTAATGGTTCTCAAACAAACTAGTACTTCCTCAAGTTTTGTCAATTTATGTGAACAAATATAACTTATACAGCAAATTACCTGTTTTCAATAATTTCAAATATATCTTCGTATTATTTAGTCAAGATAGTCATCGTACACAACAAACAGGAGTTTTGTGTTGATCGAATCACCACCTTTTTTTTTTGGCGTGAGGAAAATCATCAAATAATCCCGCTCTTGGGCAGAGCGACAGGGAGTGTCAGACTTCTACTGACTAAAAACCACCCATGTTCCTTCTTAGCCCTATATGTCGAGGCCGTGGTAACTAGTGTACAACCCGCAGCCCCGACGTACAACCCGCAGCCTCTTGTTTATACTTATAAATAAGGTGTTATTTGAACAAAATACCCCAAAACAAAGTTGTTGGGGCTATTTCCAACTGATTGGATGTTATGAAAATAGGTCCAAACATCATAATAATAACCGACTTGCGCTAAATATACGAGCCAAATTTAGACACTGAGTCCTGAAACCTTTCCAAAAGTAAAGGTTTACTTGTTTTAGAAAGCTCAGATGCTATTTAAGAAACTGCCAAAGAAAGAAAGAAAGAAAGTAAAAGTATTTATTGGTTTCACACAGGACAGAACAAATTGACAAAAAAAAATAAAAATTAAAAGTACATACTTAGTTTAACTTAAAATTAGTCCCGTATGAAGCCAAAAGGCCAATATCTCAGCAAAAGTACAGAAGGAGTAACATCTGTCCAAAATACATTCGGGATCGTGAAATATTAAAACGAAACACTACAATATAACGTCACGACTGTAGTTCCCGAAGGCTTAGATAGAGGCGTCAATATTTGGATAGTTATGTTTAAGTCTTACGTAATAGAGGGCAAGCCCTTTGTAATCGACTTTATTTTTTTCATTGGGCAAGCCCGCCACACTATTCCCAAACCACAGTAACTCTTGTAAGCCAGAATCAACAGTGGCGACCACAAGAAAAGCGCCGAGACAATGAAGCCCGACAAAGTCCCAGAGAAACGATTTTACTGTCTTGGATCCCGCAACGAAATTAATCAGGGAGAATAGCGGAGGAGTTGGAAAAAAATAATTGTCATCGCTCAGTTGATGACAATTATTTTTTTCCTACAAACCAAGACAGCGTCACTGCTACTGATACATTCCTAATGGATAATTTAAAAACACTTTGTCGTATTTGGGAATCGAACACACGGCCTCATGCTCAGTAGTTGCGCTTACGACTACTAAACCAACGAAGCATAATTCTAATTGTCTTTAAAATGTTAGGCAGAGACCTAATCTTGCCCAATTAGTTGTTAATGATACCAATTAAATACGACATAAAAATTTAATGTAAAAAAGCTTTACAGGCACCGAATTAAGTCCAAAAAGGGTTAATGAAGATTAAGGGTTAGCTTAACTCTCAAGTGATGATTTAACTTTTTGGGTTGTTTTAATTGTTTAAATGGTTATTAACATACAGAACGCTTTGTTTGCGTTTGGTAACATTTGTGTTATAGAAACCTGTTTGATATTATAAAGTTTGCCGTAGTCTGCAAATTGAATAACCCCGGGTTCCATATAAAAATATACGTATTATGGTATTAATATACTTACTACATAATTTATCTACGGTTTACAGACTTTTTCCTTTACCTACATTTGTGCTGTAAAATATTGCTTCTTGCCAAATTTTATGATTCTATTGTAGTCAACGGGAAATATCCTACATATAATTTGTCATTCCCTTGTGGAATCGCAAAATATTGTGCAACATAAACGGTCAGATCTCTCGTTTTTCAATACACCAAAAAGCAGCAGACCTGAGTGTTTGATAATAATTTCATCTTGATACCTTTTCGCGTTCTTGAGAAAAAGGGTATTTAAAGATAAATATATACACGACAACAAATTGATTCTACGACAGGTTTTTTCTTTGCCGACTGAGGTTCGAAACCTAAAAAGCAACTTAACTATCATTACCAGCCTTATTGGGCAAATCTTTTTAGTCACAATATTTGCGTACCAATTATACGAGAGAAAAAGTACAGAGGGCGGGCAAACATTAATTTAATTTGATTAGGTATCTTTCGTGAATTTGATTGGCGTAAGCTAAATCTGACTATTCTATTTACATTAAAATCGAACTCTGACCTTACCATCTAGATAGAACTCTGGCCTCAACGGAAAATTCCCGAAGTCTAGACATTCCACGTGTAGAAATTAAACCAAATAAATGTATGTTTGTTTATTTCAAGGGGTGTTTCACTCAACATTCTCTACTACCTAAATTGTAGTTATTTTAGCCTGGAAATAGTGTAGTTTTTTTTTCGCAACCTCACTTATGCACCTTTACACAAATTTACAACGAATTGATTTGTTTTTGACCCACCAAGAAGTTTAATTTCGTTCCCGAATTTAATTATGACCGCACATTCAGCCAAATTAAAAACAAATTATTTTTTACTAGAAGCTACGCATGCTACAAGTCATTATCATCAGCCTATAATGTTCCAACTGCAGGGATTCAGGCTTCCTCTCTAGGAGAGGAATGGGCTATAATCCACCACGCGAGCCCAGTGCGGATTGGTCGATGTCACATTTATCTGCAATTTTTTGCCGGTTTGCTTTGAGTATCAACAGATGATTTAAGAAATACCGACTGAACAAATTTGACTTTGAAACACTAAAGACAACTACATAAATAACGAAAATAAATAAATTATGATTTCGACCAAAACTTGTTCTTGTTTCGATGTTGATAGAGTCCTGAATTGATAGTCACCGCGTATCCCACCCACGCAATCCCTTACTGAGCATTAATGAGTCACTTACGCCGAAACGCAATTAGTCCGAATGATCACTAGAATATCCAGTACTTAAGAGGGTTTTAGTAGTTTTATTATCAAGGTTAAGCCATTAATCTGAGAGGAAGATATATTTTCGTACTGTTAGCATTTTAAGCGAAAGTTTTGTGATAAAATAATATTTATATTGTGTGTGGAAACAATGAATTAAATTTGCTTTTATTCGTAGTTTTTTTCCGTCCTATAATACCTATTTGCATTTAAGTATAAAAGAGTCTTGTTGGACATCGAGCTGGCAAATCTTTCTGGGCTTTGATATAATTGTTATTTGTATGAACATATTTAACTGATTGTGATACTGTTAGCCTGCGTCATCTCACTACTGACCAAAGGCCTTTCCCCGTGACTTCAAAGTTTAACTATAAATATAAATTATATTTTTAAATAAATTAAATATATTTATTTATTAACCACCAATAGGGTATTTCATCAAAAAAATCTAATTAGCCCGTCTGTTAGATTATTGAAAAATATTGAATACGTGTTTATTGTTTAATCAAATCAATAAAAAATTACGAAAATAAAACTTGTCAAATATCATGAGTGGGGGCTTTCAACGTCGTTTTGTGGGTAAAAAAGTACTAACCTTGAAAAAAGTACTAAGATTAACACGACTTTTTGAAGCACCGTATCGTCTTCATCTTTTGTTAACGTGAAAAAAGAAAAAAATATGTGTCCATTATTTTTTGAAAATATATCTGGCTGGCTGGCTGGTATTTACTCATAAGTATATGATGAGATAACTTTTTTGGTGAAATATCATATTATACCATCATTGCAAACTCGTTCAAAAAATCTACTCAACTCCCTAAGACACAAAATAGAACAAACAAATAAAATATAAAACAAATGATGTGATCAAACGAGATAAAAGAAAAACCTACAAAAAGAGTAGAAAGAAAAAAATAGAGAAACCAAAAACTAAACCACAACCCAAAGACTACCTGATCAAGGGATCGAGACACACGCATGAATTTGATGTGAGACGCACGGGACCGGTCAATGGGGCGATACTTGGGGGGCCTGTCCAGCAGTGGACTTCTTTCGACTGAAATGATGACAATAGTAAAGTTATTTTCGCCTGTTCTGTATGCTTTAAAATGTGTCTGTTACCAACAACGATATACTTAGTTTAATATTTCTTTCCCCAACTGTAATTTATTATGAACGTAGTAAAAGGTAAAAAAATAAACCAACATTTTGTGACTATCGTGTTTAAACAATTGTTTCAATTTGAAGAAAATCCGTCGTCTTTAATTTTATGGACACTTAAAAAGAGTACACGCTGTTGCACATCAAATTATACATATCCAGTACAAACTGACCTCGTTTAGTTAAGAGCTACCCCCCAAAATGAGAGATCATCTATATTTGGATTTCATAGCTGGCTTGTTCGTCGTGCGTACCGCAATTTTACTTTAAAGGAATGTTAAAACTAAAATATTACTTATATTGCAAATAAAACAATCAATATTTTATTCGTCAATGAATTGCATAAGTACGTTTTTTACTTAAATTGCAGGAAAAAGAAAATTAGTTCAATGAAGTACTTATTCAAGACAAGTTTTGATGTCGTAAATTTTCGGGAATCTAATGTCTAACCTAACAAACACGCTAATTAGCGAAAATAGCATATATTATAAAATGTCCAACAAAGTATTCGGACCACGTTACACAAATAAAAAATAATCGAACACAAACAGATTCCTATACTAATTAATTTCGAATTACCTCAAGATCCCAATTGTTCAGACACAAACAAACACATCATTACGAACATAATTGGAAATTATGAAACACGTAATATAATTATAAGTATTAAATGTACGCAAAATTATGTCTTACTCCATTCACATTTAATTACAACATCATTTGCGGGGTATTTTCCTGTCATACTAATAAATAGACATTCCTCATTAGTAACTTAATTCTATGAAACATGCTTGACTAACTATATTCACGTGGAAATTTCATTATTTTCAAGTAAATACTCCTAATTTAGCAAATTTGACTTGGTTAAATTCTAAACAGTGAACAAACGGCATACGAAACACGTTTAGACATTCTCGTCTTCATTCCTCGTGTGTATTAGATTCCTATGAGCATTAGACGTTCTTAGAAAGTACTAGGGTATCATAACGCAGCAACAGGTCTAGCCTAGCGATCCCGTATGTGGGACGCCCGTATCCCGAGTCCAGTCTCACACATGCACATTGATAGAGGCCTTTTCTATGATCCTTATACCTGTTTCTTTCTGACGCTTGCTTAACGGAGTGTTAGTGCAGGACAACATATGGATACGCGTCTATGAACTTGCTGCGATGTGTACTACCAGTGTGGTTAGCGGGAACAATTTCCTTTTTTCTCGGTTCGTGGTTGTGTGCGTGACAGAGAGCAAAGTATTGAAGGCTTGTGATCCGATGAACGAGACATTTTTGTAAGGAACATAATAGAATCATGGCGTTAGGAGATTTACTTAGGCATTAAAGTATTTGAAGGGGATAAAGTAGGGTCGCCGACAAGCTTGGACAATTTGTAGATGGTTTACTTTGATTAAATGTAGGTACTTGGATCTATTTATTTTGTTAATCTTAGAGATAAAACTGGTAACTTGATCAAAAATGAATCGCTTTCGAAATGTAATAGAAAACGTAAACTTAGATATTAGAAGAACTTTCCTTTTAAATAATCATTTTAGACCGCGGAGTTGTATTTATTTTTTTCCGTTTAACCATTTTATGAAAAAAAAAACATTCATTAAACTCTTTCAATATCCCTGTTTTTGATCATACGTAACGTACGGTAACCGTTTGATTTGTAACTCCCTTGTAATGTTGTTAGACCATTATGTACCATACCTATGTTTAACAAATAAACATTCTGATTCTGATTCTGTCAGCCACACCTGCTAGGTCATGGGGCCCTGATACCAAAAGAAGATCAAAACAATGACACTGATACCTGATGCTCCATCATGGCGTTCTCAAAACTTTATTTGAATTGTATTATTGTGTGTTATTTATATTTAATAAATACGTAATAATATATTACTCGCACAATGTAATATTCTACTTAATGTTGGTTTGTTATTTACATAATACATATTATACGAGTGAGTAAATAACACAGATTAGACAGCGAGAACTGTTTGACCGCATTCTAAACGTATACATATTATGTTGACCTATAATATAACATACATATTTGTAATGTGCTCGTCAATACATTTCATTTGATTCCAAACATGTTAAGATTATATATATTATAATATAAAAATATTATTAATTTTCGAGGTTAGAAACTGACATTTAAATTCCGTCAAATTTATATTATTTGATATTATTTACCGGGGTTATTCTTACAAATCGATTGACACCTCATTTATGAAAATCCGTCCAGTAGTTTAGGCGCTATGGTGGAACATACAAACATTTATACATAGACTGCCAAAATCATTACCCTTCCTTTTGGTTTCACTGTAGTCGGGTAAAAAAGGCTATCCTCGTGTTGGTGGAAAAAGGTACGTCATATTGTTTTCGTATTCATAACCCATACATAACTAACACTTCACAGATTTGTAATTCGATTTCTTGAATATTACCAGAGCGTACAGACGCTCTGGTAATATTTCAGGTTTTAGGGCCTATAATCAACTTTTACTCTATGTCATTTTTCATTTCAGTGTCTAGACTATTTCCATTTATTATAATTTTAGGTCTACTTAAAGTGTGTATATAAACACAGTAATTAATTTTAGTATATACATTTTCAATCTTAGTTTTTAGTTTCTTAGAAATACAAAATGAAATTCACGTCTTAAAACATTAGCTAGAACAATTATTTAAATCGATAGATTTGCTCTTCATACTTGGATAAAAAAAATGGTCATAATGGGATGTATGGCCTCGACAACCCCCATAGAACATCATCACGATCATCTTACCCTTGCCTAATTCTATTTGATGTCGGCGCAACACGTTTTCTTCTTCCACTGTCACCTTCACCATTTTATTCCTCACACATTCATCCATCTTTTCTTTGGCCGTTCGATCTCCATCCATCAACATTAATAAGTATCCGAAAAAAAAAACTTGCATGCGGTAATTTAAAAATAGATACAATTATCAGCATCAGTGAGCAAGACATTACTACTCAATTAAATGATAATATTTTCGTTACATTTCAGAAACGTTTTCATTTTACGACGCGGTAAAGCCAATCTAGCAACCTAATTCTTTGTTTGAGAAAAGAACACCGGCAAACATGTAATAAGATATAGAAAATTAATTAGCAACGTCTCAAAGTAATTATAAATTACTAATTTAATACACTTTAACTGTTGTTAAAATTGAAGAAGTAGGTTATTAAGATTACTTGCGGTAATTGTATAAAGTTTTTGGTACGAGAGTTATTTACATTGGTATCTCGAAATGATTCATTCGCGAAAAAATATTATTATAAAAATATATTACTTTCCTTTTTGAACACACTCACTTGTTTAGGCACTGATGTATTGTCTTTTAGAGCAAGTGCCAAGCTTTGTCCAGTTGTTTGAGAGATTTGTCAGGCAGGCCAGATTTCCGAACGGAGCACGTGGTTAGGGCCTCATCAGGTCGATTCTCAGGTCGGGCGGAGTGTTATTGAATTATTTTTTCAGAAATTTCTCAGTACCTGCCACGGACTCAGGATATGTGCTCAGTTCATGACAATAGGCACGCCCGCAATACTGGCGTGCATACTGGTGAAATGTGGGTTTACTATTTTTTTATTGCTACACGGTCCTGCTCTTGTCTATGATGGAATAGCGTGACCAGAAGATGTTCTTTTTTGCTTTATTTTGTATTTGGAACACTTTTGCTTAACTATTTTTGAATAAGGTATTTCACCAAAAAATCGAATTAGTCCGTCTGTTAGATTATCGAAAAATATTGGATACGTGTTTTTTTTTGTTTTATCAAATTAAGAAAGATTGACGAAAATAAAACGTGTCAAGGATCATGAGTGGGGTCAATTTGTGGGTAAAAAAAGTACTAACCTTCTGACGTCACACGACTTTTCGAAGTATCGTCTTCATCTTTTGTTTACGTGAAATAAGAAAATCTATCTGACGGACTAACTGCGGTACTTAGAGATATTAAATGATTACTTAAGCCGTCACTAAGTAAAGATTTGACATGCTTTTGTATGACAAAACTGTCAAAACCTTTACTAAGTGATGTCCTAAGTAATCATTAAAGCTCTCTGAGTGCGGCAGTAATTAGATTTTTTTAGTGAAATACCCTATTATAAGCCTATAGTGATGTTAAACAAATTAATATGCCACCAAAGGTTAATCGCATTTAGCTAATTGCTCTGATGCAGCGTCTCACAAAGCAAGTGCCATACAATGTTCAGTGCCTTGAGCCATGAGACGTGTGACGTCATGAAATTGATTTAGCTTGAAGACTTACATTGAACATTAATGTATTTTGTTGATTAATTAGTGTCTTAATAATGTTTGAAACACATGGTAGAAAAGTACCTACTCTTTTATTAGCCGATGGAAAAGTGGAAGAAAATAGTACATTGTTATCCAAGGGGTGAAAGTTACTTATTTAGTCCCAAGACGGGGTTTGGCGCCCGTAACGTAGAAAGATCGCTTAATAGTTCGAGGCACTAAATAAGTAATTTACCCGATTTTAACACTGTGCTTTTCATTACGAATACGAGGAAAGTAGAAATAAGAACATAAATTATTAGCTAAAGAAAAATTACTGTTGATCGGATTCTCGATTTCCCGCTTATTTTTTTTTCCTCTGGTCGTTCAGCTATACAGCCAGTATTTTTCATGTTCATCATTAAAAATAAAAAAAATGGCAAAGATTTCGCCGAAATTTATGTTATTTAATAGTTAATACTAAATTATATTAAAGTCATAATATAATTTATACTATTCTTAAGTTAACTTCATGTTATTTTAATTTTAAAATAACAAAAAGTTGGAACATGGTACAATAAAAATGTGAAAATAGTCCTAGTTTTTTTTTTAATAATTGGACAGCTGTCAGTTGAAAGCGATTCTCCCTATGGCTGAAAAGTAGTACTTTCAACCCACTTCGAGAGCATGTTATGACTTTTATGACCTACTTTCAGAGTATGAGTAATGAAAAATAAGTTTAAAAACTAAAACCCGACTACGAAAATAAACGCAGACTAATAAAACCGCGGTATTAAAAGTATTAAACAAGAAAAATCGTCTAGTAAGTAGATAATTTGATAATTTATAAAGGACAGCCGTAGTCGCATGCCACTGATAACTGATGCTTCTTCATAGCGTTCTCATTGACACAGAACTCAGCTGCTAGTTACCATTAGCAAGGTGGCATGCGACTACGACTGTCCTAGTGTCCTCTATAATAATTTTACATAATAACGCTATGAAGAAGCATCAGTTATCCTCGTGAGATTAGCTAAGTGCGGCCTCACCCAAATCATCAAATAACCCCTCCCGCTCTTGGGCAGAGCGAAAGGATAAAGAATTGTTAAAATTTATATAGCCTATGTCACCCGCGTTATTCTTACGAATCTATTGACATCTTATTTATTAAAATACCATCAGTAGTCTAGGCGCTACGGTGGAACATACAAACATACATAAACTGCTAAAATTATAACCCTTCCTTTTGGCTTCGCCGTAGTCGGGTAAAAAATAGTTTTTCTTGACTCATCTATATTTATATTATAAAGAAGTAACGCGACACTCTAGGAATTGCTCTGTTCCTTTTAAGTTTAGAGTATTTACTTAGTACAGTAGTTTTAGTAATTGACTCTGTAACAATCAACTATGTACAAGTTAAAGGAGCTATTTCTCTCATTTACCCTTAACCCATTCTGTGCCCACAACTGTTTGACACTATGTTGTCAGTGTCACTTAGTACGCCCTGACCAGGGTTCTATGTACCTGGATGCGGTCTGGGTTTGTCTGAAAGTTTGTATGTAGGGTACTCTCAGGAACTAATGCTCCAATTAAAAAAAACCTTTCTCTGTCAGACAGCTACATTTTTCGTTGGTGCCAGTAGACTATGAATTGTATTTATATCATGCAAATAAGCTGCATGATCACAATTTTAGCAATGTTCAAAATAGCGGGCGAAGTGCTACTTAAGCACTTTTAAAATAACGTGAAGCATTTGGTTTTAATCTTTCTCTGTTATGTATCTTTAATTTAATTAATATTAAGTAGAGAAAATTTAATTTCGCGAAGGCTGGCTTTTTGTCTACATTCTTCCTATTAATCTAGCGAATGTAGGTAATTAAAGTCCTATGGGTATTCTACGTAGTAATAAATCATCTTTTCGTGAAAGGTATCAAAAAGTATATCGACAAGTTCTTTTGCCGCAGGCATTCCATAAATTTAAAAAAAAAAAACCACAAACGGCAAAAAGGCCGTCGTAAAAAATAAACACCGAAACAAAACTTCCTTAATTAATTAAACCCTCACATCAGACATTGGCAATGTGTTGAAGAGCGGTTAGGAAACATGTCAAGACAGGTGGCCTATTGAGCATTACACACACAGCAAATGTATGTGAGCTTAACACCATAACACTGTGAACACGTCTTGGTTAGGCTCTACTAGTACCTTCAGTTTTCGCTTTATTTCACAACGAAACCCCATCTTTATCCCTCTAAAGTTAAAGCCCAGATTTGTATGTGAGTATTTCCCAATAACCTCCTCGGAGTTTCTGCGAGCCTAGTACTCTCAAACGCACACACGTCGTGTCGCCGCGATTCTCATTCCATATATCAAGGTCACATAGACTCACATGCAGCTGCTATCGACCGTCCTTGTCACACATACTTGTAATATATCTGTGAGACAAGGGCAGAAATATTGTTCGTTGTGTGACTACGCTGTCTAGACGTTTATGTGAAACTCTCTTGCTTGCGGTCATCATGCTTTCCTTAGAAACTCGACAATGATAAGTTGATAACTTTATTGAGGCACGCAATAACTTAAAGATGTTTTTTTGTAACAATTATTCTCGTAACTTTAAACTTATTTTTTTGCCATAATTCCTTGAATTTAGTGACCATGGCCGGTACCATTTTTTTTTAATATTACTAATAATATAGACTTTGTAGTTGCAGTAAATACAATCAATTTGTTAAAACATAGCAACATAATTTACTAGAACTATTACTCATTTTATTGTATGACGTTTGACGCGCCATTGCGATACAATATAAAGTACCAGGGGAGCATGAAGCGTAGGAGTTATTCCCCTCATTCAAATACTTGTGTATGTGGTTCGACTAGCATACGACTGCAATAGACATAATATTATATTCTAATGCATGTATGAGTTTTAGAATGTGCTACTAGTGTGTGAAAAAAAACACATACAAGCCATGCGTTTTATAAAGGCTAAGGGTAGAATCTCAGCTAAGGCATTCAAGAACCTCCTACTGTGTCCATCATGATTTCGCGATTGTTCGTGACGCCCAGTGAAATATCGGTAATTAGAGCATTCAAACACGTAATGCTTACGTAAAAAATACTTGACTGTTGCAAACAGGTTGTTGTAAAAGTGTTTCATGAAAGTATATCGTTTCAGTTCAGGCCAGGCATTTAAGTTACATAACTAATCATTTTCAGTATTGTAAAAAAAATGAGGATGATGGATGGATCATAGAGACAAGTATAACATTTTTGAATAATAATTATTTTTAAGCTTTTTTCGGATATTTTTATTTTATAGATTGCATGATTCTAAGCAACTCCTTCCAATATTTTTTTGTAGTTAAAGCTGTATTATTTTAGTAAATGTCCTAACTTTAGCTCGTAATAACATCCGTGATGAAACTGAAAAGTTCGATGTCTTTGTCACATAATTAAACGTATAGGTAGTACAAGAATTAAACACCAATATTATTTTGATGTTTACTTATTGCCATATTTTATACACAGGGTGGAATTTTGTAATGCCGCCTGGAGGGAAAGTACTCTTAATACTGCAGATAGAAAATTTTACTCAAAGGAAACATTCCTTTATTTTTGAATAGAAAGCAAACTGCATTCAAAAATTTTCGAAAATTCTCTTCTCCCACACCCGGGAATTGAACCGGCTAAAATCTGAAAAAAATATACCCTGTACTTTTATTGCATCGATCGTTAGGGTCAATAAGGATGAAATCTCTCTAACAAACATGATAAATTAAATGAAAGGAAAACCAGGAAATCAAATAAACCCACTATATCAGGGAAAACATTGATTTATCTATAAACAATCCAAGTCTTTTTAGCTGGAAAGGTCCTTTGGTGCATTAAATACCCTCTATGACTACGATCGAAGCACAAAGCTGATTTCTGCTTATACAGCGTTAGAACACCGACTATTTAAAATTACCCACTAAGTATTTTCAAGGAAATGCGCCATGCGAATTTTCAAGAACATTTTATCACTCCATTTGAAATGAATACCTGAGTTTCTGCTTACTCTCTAAAGATGATAAATGACAGTCGTTTTGTCTCTTGTTTTTTGTCTTGTTTTGCTCTCAAGAATAAAATAAATTGAAAGCGAAGTGGACATTCCCGCCGTTTTTCACTGGCAGCTTTGTGTACCTTATCCGTGTTTTCATGGGTTTTACAAAAAAAGTTTTTTTTTATGTCGTATTTAGTTATCTTTTCTAATTTAAATCGATTGATATCTCGATCAGTATAGAACTTCTTTGTCTCAGTATAGAACTTCGTGATAAAATAGCGCGATTTTGATTTTATTTCATGTTATTGTTGCACATAAGTTGTTGTTTCAAAGAGATTGATTATGATAACTGATAAAATACTCTACTGTGGATAGTAAGAGAAAGTATATTCATTTTTTTTTTAAATAACAATCAAGTAAGAAAGTGTATTGTATAATTTTATTTCAAATCGAACTACTGCTACTGAAAAGTTGAATTAGTTCGGTTAATCGGGCTAACAACCGGACTACAGTACTGCTACTACACCCAATATAATTGGTATAAGGGCAAGGGGATGATATGATTGGTCTATGTACTCTAAACACAAATTAAACGGATTATGTTCCCAAAATATCTTGCCAAACATTCCTTAAAATTTCGCAATATAGATCCAAGTTTAGGATGACTCACCCAAAAGCAAGATTCTTGAAAAAAGACAATCGGTGAGTCATAAACCAGTTTTTTAAGAAAGGAAAAATGGTCTCGCCCGATTTGAAGTTCGAACGCGAATCGATCGATTTTGTGCTAAAAATCTAAAATGGCCGCTTTATAACTTTAAAATTGGAACTAAGCGTTACTAGCACAGAATAGTTACACCAGTTCTAAACTACGTTTATTGTTCTTTAACAAACTGTTCGCATAAAACTACGGTTAACAGTTACAAGTCGTAAGTATTAAACTAAAGTGTCTATTAACATTTTATTAAAGTTGTTATGATAGTGTCCTGCATTCTAACTAGTTGACTAAAACACCACTTTTGTGTTCTATATTTGATCCGTTTTCTTTTTAACTCGTGCAAGACTCATTCATCGTAATTATACTCTTTTTATATTAAGAAATAGTTTTCACATAATAATCTGGTTCAAATTGTGTTGCAGTTTATTCTGGCAATATTTTTCTACAGTATAGATAAAGTATACATATTATATCAGAAACTTTTTACACTACGTTGGGTATCTACGATAATGTGTATTTAATGTGTTTTTGTTCCGTATTTCATAACGTCATCTTCTAACACGCGATTCGATACAAAAAACAAATACAAGAAGAAATCCTCTCTTCAAATTCTACCGACGGATTTGTTTGCAAAACATTTTTGCGAGTCGATTCCAGTTTTTTTATCTCGCTCTTTCGTTGAGTGTTGTTAGAGATAGCGCGATTAAACAAACAGTCATTGGTGAAAGCCAAACGACCTCACACTTTCACTCCAAGATAACCTTGGGTTATGGAACACGTAACATGTTACCATATTATTACTGATTCAATTCGAGTGTTGCATAATAAACAACAGTTTTCCCTTTATGAAGAAGAGAGTTTCTCAGAAAATTGGTTTAATTTGCCCCTGGCGCGGTACGCACGAGGGATTATTTTAGCTGGAACAAAACGTGTTTTGTTTTTGTTACAAATGATAAACCAAGATCTCACGGGAAATGAAACGTTTTTGAAGAAAACGGTGTGTGTCGTAAAATATTCTCATATTTCCTGTTTCTTTTAGATATAGAAATTGTCTAGACAACACAGTCTACGGGTTCTTATAACATAACTTCATGCCAGTAATCGCCAAAGGGTTAATACATTAAACACACATTTCGCTAGTTATGTTTTAATCCTTGTGTAATACGGCCAAGCCTATTGCCATCAACCGAGCTACTTATTATTTGTACATCTATAGCATATCTTTGATCAAATAAACAGTTGAAAAACTTATAAAGCCAGCTTATAATTGATAAGTTTTTCAACTGTTTATTTGATCAAAGATATGCTATAGATGTACAAATATAAGTACACGAATATATATTTTTTAACGAAACAAGCGTTTTTTTATTTCATTACGAAATTAGTAAAACATTTAAATGTAGTAGAACTATTTTTAAATCTAATTAGTTCGACGGTCGAACAAATGAGGAAAAAAATTCTCACTAGTTCGACGATCGAACTCATGAATCGAACTAGTGGGAATAAACGGACATGTGAACAAGCGGTTCAAGAATTTGCTGAATATTTTTACTCAGTGTACAATATAGATAAACCTAGATTAGATGTAGATGCGGCGATAGTGGAAGCGGGCAGTCAGAACGGCTGCTCCGTTCTGACTGGCGGGTTCATCTTGACAGCTTGGAGTTGGATGACGTGGTTCGCGCCTTGCAGAAACTTAAGCCGAAAAAATCGTCAGGGCCTGATGGTATTCCGCCGTACATTTTTAGGGACTGTCGAATGGGATTAGCGAGACCACTATTGCACATCTACAATCTTTGCCTTAAATCAGCTGTGTTTCCTGAGATGTAAAAGAGTACCCGGGTCATACCGGTACCGAAGGGAGGTTCGGGAACTAAAGTTGTAGAATACAGACCGGTCGCAGTATTGTCAACAATGGCTAAAATATTAGAATCTGTTATTCATAGGAGCGTTTTTCAGCAAGTTAGCTCGCAACTCACAGACGCGCAGCATGGATTTAGGCCAACTAGAAATACTACCAGTAATTTTCTTGGCTACATGGCAGATGTGGTGCCAATAGTAGATAGTGGGGGACAAGCCGATACTGCATATTTCGACAATAAAAAAGCGTTCGATTTAGTCGATAACGACGTGTTACTGAAAAAGTTAGCAGGGGTCGGTTTCACCCCGCATTTACTTAAGTTTTTTGCTAGTTATATGAGTAACAGACAACAGTATGTTGACTATGCAGGATATCAATCGAAAGCATATTATACTAGATCTGGGGTAAGTCAGGGAACGAATCTAGGGCCTCTGGAATTTCTAATAATGATTAATGACCTACCAAACGTTGTGCAAGATGCTAAGTGTTTACTGTTTGCCGACGACCTCAAGCTTTATCTCCCCATCACAAACGTGAATGACTGTAAAGACTGCAGAGAGATATAGACAGAGTGGTAGCTTGGAGCAAGAGTAATCTCCTGCAGTTTAACACATCTAAGTGTGTAACTATTAAGTTCTCGCGTGCACACACACCCATCACATTCACTTATACGGTGGACGGGGTGCCGATGGATATGGCTACTGAAGTGAGGGACTTGGGAGTTCGTTTCACCACTGGACTCACATTTAGTGATCATATAGTTATAATATGCAAAAAAGCATATAGAAACCTAGGTATTGTGCTTAGAATGGTTAAAGGCTTCACAAATTTTAAAGCTATAACGGCATTATATAATGCTTTAGTAAGAAGCCAACTAGATTGTAACGCAGTTATCTGGGCTCCACATGAAACTAAGTATAGTCTCATGTTGGAGCGAGTACAAAATAAATTTATTAGGTATAAATATATGAGGGAATACGGGGTATATCCATTTTATCCATTGATGTATCCAACTCTATTTATCTTGGGAATGGTCGGATATAATGAACTAAGGGTCAGGAGGCAACTCACACTAGTGACTTATGTTTTTAAGGTAATTAGAGGGAAGATACACAATGCAGATATATTGCGAAGGGTGGAGCTAGTCGTGCCGGACAGGTATGTGGGTCGTCGTCGTCAGCCCCGGTTGCAGGTAGAACCGCGCGCGCGAACTAACTTGCTGCGCGAGGCGCCGCTAACGCGCGCGCTCTGCACTCTCAACCTCATTGCCGAGGACTTGGACATATTCTGTTGCGCTTTGGGTGAATTTACAAGAACTGCTACTTATAGAATTTGCTATGTTAAAACTATTTAAATTTTAAGTGTGCTACAATATCGCATTGGGTCTAGCCTGTAAGGATATTTGTATGTTTAGAGTAAATAAATAAATAAATAAAGAAATTTATTCTTTACCTCTTTTTGTTAAACGTCTATCTAAACTAAGGTTTTTAGTAAAAGTATTTTTATTGGAGAAGTACCAGCAAGAAACTTCATGGTATTTTACAATTTACGTAAACTGTCTGGGTTTGACATTTTGCACATGATTACCTCAGAATAAAAAAAAAATATTCCCTAAGGATTTAAGTACCTACCTACATAGAAAATAAACGACAGAGTGTAAACATTTTTTTTTTCCAAAAGGTAATTCAATTGGTTGCACGGCTTGTTTTAAAAGAAAAATTCTCTTCCCATATCAAAAGCACGTAACAGGATAAAGCGAAGGTTTCATAAAAACAAACACCATTGAAAACCAAATGTTCCGTGCAAGAGCTGTTTCATGAGAATTTATGGTACATTCTCGCACGGGATTCTCGAACGGGATTTAATATTGTGTGAGAAGTTTTTCTTGATATCCTTCACGTCTTGACTTTTCTTAATGGTATTTTCATTTGAACAAAAATCTTAACATAACGTACCGTCACGCTGTTTTTCTGCGAAGGGATTGGCATGTGTGTATTTTAAAAGCACATGTCTCCCAGACCGAGTTTGACTCCGTGGTAATCTTATAATCAAATTCGTATTAACTGGGTTGTGAAGGTCTGATAGGTGTTCGCTTCATGTAAAATATTGGTACTCAGCTGGATCCGGTAAAACAAAAGCCGACCTCAACATGGTTGGGCCTAGGCAGGAGATGAAGTCTTTTATATAGACGGATCCTTGCCAACAAATCAGGTTAGTAAGTGGAGGAGTCGATCGCTCAAGAGTCAAAATATAGGTCTAGTCGTCTTGTTTTGTAAAGTCACAATTTTAAATTAATATACCAGCTTTTGCTTGCGACTTCGCTCACATTGTATACGGAAGTTAACCCACGGGGATGTTTTAAACGTGTGCAGTACTTATATCGTAGATTCCCGTTAGTAAAAGAATTTTCAAATCAGATCAGGAGTTTCTAAGATTATCCCATACATACAAACAAAAATCAATTTTTCCACAGATTATATTAATGTTAATTTATTAATAGTGGCTTATTCTTCCCATCCTACCTACAATTGATGTACTTTTCATTTTTTTTTTTTGAACATTTCAACACCATGCTATTTCACCAAATAAGAAAGTATGTTTTATCTTTTTACTACTGTTGTATTTTACCTATTTTTGTTTGTACTAGCTTTTGCTCGCAACTTAGTCCGTGTGGTAGGTATATTATCTAAAGCCGCCCTCGATAAATATACAGTTATACAGCACATAAAACTTTTTTAAATTCCAACCTTTCCTGAGATTAATGCGTTCAACCAAACAGACAAACTCGTCAGTAAGTAAGTAAGTAAGTAAGTGTTTATTTTGCAAATATGGGTACAGTACATGGTGATATAAACAAATAAGAGGCAGGTTCTGCCATATTTTACCAAAAGGCATGCAAAAATTATAATTTTACGCTAACACAATAAAAGCAATTAATACGTGTTCAGTTCAGTTTCACTGAAGTAGTTTTAAATCACAAGTTATTTATATAATTGCAAAACAATTTAAAGAACCGAATAGAGTGCATTTGTCAAAAATATTGTACAAAGCTGGACTATAATTAATTACATTTAAATTAAATTATTAATCATTAGAATTACAAATAAAATAAATAAATTGAATAATTTGTAAAAGAGATCAATTAATATAAAAACCGAAAAATTCATGTCAAAAGGATTAATAATGGTTTATTGGTAGAAATGTCAAAGATTGAGGCAAATTCATAATACATTGAACAAAAGTCACAGAACAAAAAATTTATGTCAGAATTCAATAATGTCAAAAAGAATAAAATTATGATTTAGTGAATATGTCAAATATTTAAGTTCATTTATCATTCATAAAATCTTTCTCATTGAGGAATTCGCTGACAGTATAATAAGTTTTATGCGTCAAAAAGTTTCGGAGCCTGTTTTTAAACAATGACAGCGGCAACTCCCTCCATTGTTTGGGTAATTTGTTATAAATGGTCGAGGCCATGCAGTAGACACTCTTGCGCATCAGTGCTGTTTTGGCGGGATAGGAACATATTAGGTTATTGTCGCGTCTATTACGTGGAACTACGTCAGCCAGACGTTTAAAACGATTTGGGTTCGACTTCACAAACACAGCTACCTCCATTATGTACAGGCTAGGGAGTGTCAATATTTTGTGCTGTTTAAAGTATGGCATGCAACTATCAGTAGATTGAAGTTTGAACATGGCACGTAAACATTTTTTCTGGGCTTTAAAGACTGTCTCTCTTTCGACTGAATTTCCCCAAAATATTATTCCGTAACGTAGGTGGGATTCTACTATACCATAATAAGCAGTATAAGCATAAGTGCATCCATGTAAATTATTGGTGATAGTGAATATAGAGCGTATGCGGACTTACTGATTTTCTTACATAGGGTATCAGTATGTGCTTTCCAATTCAGGTTTTTGTCTATTACGAGTCCCAGAAATTTAATATTTTCTACTTCTTCTATTACTTCATTGTTGTAGCGTATATTGGGGCTAATTCTAGGAATCCGCTGACTAAAATGCATAAGTTTGGTTTTTTTCAAATTTATTTTCAAATTATTGGCTTCTAGCCAATTAACAACATTTTTTAAACTATCGTTAATGTCAATTTCATACGTTTCTACACTTTTACATGCTATCGTCACAGTACTGTCGTCTGCAAACAGTGTTATTGGTTGGTCAATGTATTCAGGCAAATCGTTTATGTAGAGTATGAATTCAAAAGGACCCAATACGCTCCCCTGCGGTACTCCAAACATAACTTCACGCTCTGAGGATCGATGTATCTCTTCGCGCTTGCTAACTGGATTAATTTGACAAATTTCAGTTATTTGTTTTCGGCCTTTAAGGTAAGACTCAAAAAGACTAAGTACATTGCCTCTAATACCATAAGCTTCAAGTTTTCTCAAGAGAATCGCAAAATCTACGTGGTCAAAGGCCTGTGTCATATCACAGAATATGCCACATACAGGTATTCGTTTGTCAACATTTTTAATTACATTATAAATAAAGTCATATATAGCCATATTGATAGTTCTATGTTGTCTAAATCCCTTCTGTTCGTCACATAATACGTTATTTTTGTCAATGAATTTATATACCTCGTCATAAATGTATTTCTCAAATATTTTGGAGATCACAGGTATAAGTGCGATCGGCCGGTAATTTTCCATTAAATCTTTATTTTCTTTTTTAAACATTGGCTTTATTATAGAAGTTTTTAAGGCATCGGGGAAGACGCCTGCGGTGATACTGAGGTTAATTATATGGCTCAGGTGACCGCATATTTCCATTGATACGTGTTTGAGTATCTTTGTGCTAATACCATCATAACCTACGCTACTTGTATTATTTAATGTCATTATTATTTTATGTATGTCTAAAGCGTCAGCTTTATAATATTAGTAATGTATGCTTATTTAGGCAAATCTTGCAACTGAAATATATGTATAACAGTTATCCTAAATCGATTTAGTTTGCATGTCAATGCATCGTAGGCTAAGACTTAGTGACGTCATTCTAAATCTAATAATGCGGATTCAATGTTTCCGTAGTATAATTACCATAATTTTCTATACTTAGATGTCTGAACCGATAACAATTTATAATGTATTCTTTGCTTTTTTAAATCTTTGTTCAAAGAGTTTTTTCTAGGTAGTAGAAAAGGGCACTCTTAGTTTTAATTTGGATCGTGATATTGGCGTTATTTATGTACATCTTAGATATCTGTGTGTTCATCCTATGAATCAAAACTAACGGTACCTTTATAAAGTACATAGTTCGCGGTTGCGCTAAATTGGCCAAGGCCAAGTACATTTCTGATTAAGTTAGTATTAATAATGCTTCTCTCAACTCCACAAATACTAGGTTTATTTATTTATTGAACAGTTTGTGTACATACTAAATAGGTACTTACGACGAGGAAAATAGATACAAATGTGATATATGTTATGTACTTTTTTATTTTTACATTGTTTATAATTATATAATTTTTTATTATTGATTTGTGTCTGTAGAACTCTAAAATGAACTTACACCTTACTATTGTATCGAGTCTGGTTCTTCTAACCAACATAACAGACAGAATGTGTTGCTGGGGAGTTTGTTCTGTCACGTCTTCTTTCCAGCTAAACACTAGGAAGTGCCGAAGGGTGGGCGTTTTGGGGGACTGTCTCTTGTAAATAAGTAGAGTAAAGTAAATTTTGACGTTCGAAAAGTGCTGATTATCATCCTAATTTGAATAAATGACTTTTGATTTGATTTGATATTTATTACCAAAGAAATCTCTTACAGTATAATTGCCAAAGAAAATTAGATATATAAAAACAGATTGACATTAATTTTTAATATTAGGATATACTAGATTGAACCATGATCTGGTGCAGGTTGAGGGGACAAACTGAATGGGAGACGCACGGAACCTTGCGGGAGGCCTATCTACAGCAGTGGATGTCTTTCGGCTGACATGATGATGAAAATGTTAGGATTACGACAAAACCTCATTAAAAATACTTCTAGAATAGAGAACAAGTTATATTGAAACTGAAAGAACCTATTAGTAAAAATAATCCAAAAAAACATTTTCTGAAAACTGCAAAGTTAAAGAAAAACAAAACTAAAGTTCTTGCTATTGTGCAAGGATTTTAGTTTTGTTTTTCTTTTACATCTTCGAATAAAACCTCATGAGAAACAAAATAAAAGCACGAATCAAAGACATACACGAAGCCATTAGTTTTTAATAGTAAAGACTGGTAACATTTGCAAATGCCACTATTTGTTTTCATTGAAATGAAATCCTTGAAAGCTCGCGTTTGATCTACAACGCCGCTATCAACTTGCAAATAAATATAAGATGACACATAATAATGTATTTTTCTTTTGATTCAAGTTCATCCCATGAATACAATCATGTATTCATACAATAATAATAACATGATTAATACCAAGGCAAGTGTGTGCCGATTGTCATTGCGAAGTAGTTGTAATTCCTGTCATCGATGTTGATGAAGATGATGCTGACCTTAGGACTGAGGAAAACTCATTGTCTGTCATATATATTTAATTAACTGTCGTGTAGTGAGGTCGATCATACAAAGGATGAAGATCATACAAAGATGAATTGTTTTATTCTTCTGCAAACAAATGTTAATGTTAGGAGTATTATCATTGTAGGTAGTTACCTATATTGTCAAATATGCAAAGAACACATAAAATAATAAACTAATAGACTGTAAAGAGTCTGTGATCTATAAAATTAATAACCTGGCTCAAATTCCTGGTAAAAATTGATATTGGAATCACTCATACCTGTAAACTCACGGTACGTTCGTATAACCTCCTCAAAGCAAAGCAAAACTTAGCTTTACATGAAACGTGTAGGCAAATGATACGCGTAATAACAAGCCCTCATATTACTACGACCTTTGGGTCTCATTAGCATTACATTAATTTTTCCACTCTCTTACGAACACGAACACAAGAAAACTCATTAATATTCCTCGTCGTACCACACTAAAGTTTGTACTGCAGAGGATTTAAACAATACCATGCCGCCAAGGTGTCAATGTCAACGGCAACATGTACTAAGGAAGCAGGACCGGTTGTAGGTAAGTCGAAATAACGCTCCAAGTCGAACAGGCGACAATGTACCATACGCTTTGAAAAATTCAACAAAGCTTTGAAATGTCAGGTGACGGTAACAGCTCCAACCTTTTATGCTATCCTGGTACCGACATTGGAATTGTTAAAGAAAAATATTGGCAATAAATAGTAACTTTGTTTCATTTATGAAGATACTTTTACCTTCCGTGTCTTTGTAACTTGATCAAAAACGCCCACATAATTTGAGCGTAGGAAGTTTCTTGTGGAAGTAGGTACACTCAGAAACTTCATACGCGGAATCTCCAAATAAGATATTGGTACATTTCTTTTCATGTTATCATTTAGGATTGAAAATAAATGTCATGGAAGCAAATACATATATTACAAACATAATTATGTTTATGTAAAGAGAATCATTTATTCCCAAAAAGCAGTCTGAATATCGACTTCCTAGTAACCCGAATTCCAACAATTTTTATGACATTTCCAATTTCGTGGTTTAGAGATGTAGCACTTAAAAAACAAAATAAATGGCATACAAATGCATTGGTTGCATTTCGTGGTAAGACTGGTTGACAGATGTATTTAAACAATATCATTTTGGACATTACAATTTGAGAAGATATGTCATTCAGACTTTATACTGCACATTTACCTTCACTCCATTGACTGCCCACGTATATTTTTCTCAATACAGGTAGGACAGAAACAGAAACACGTAGGTATGGAATAAGGAAAACAGGTATATGACAAAACAAAACAAGAAGTCTTGTCTCTTCTTTTTCTATTATAATTAAACCGGCAGATAGATTTCCAAAAAATACTGGACACGTATTTTTTCATTTACGTAAACAAACACTAAAGACAATACAGTGCTTTGAAAACTCGTTTGACGTCATATTCTAAGACATTAGTATGGCATTTTTTACCGGTCAGTGACGTCATAAACCCCCACTCGAATCTTTGACGCGTTTTATCTTCGACAATTTTTATTGATTTGATAAAACAAAAAATATATGTATCCAATATTTTTCGATAATCTAACAGACGAACTAATTAGAATCACATTTATTCTAGTCAGTAAGCATCCCTATTCGTATTGCCATTGAAATAGAAGAGAAAGAAAGAAAAATGCGTTCAAATTGAAAGACAATAATATGTGAAATAATTGTATTTCTACCTCAACAAATCGCAAGCTTCATTTAACTTAGGAGTTAAAAGAAGTACTAGGTTTTAACAACAACACTTATTCCTCGAAAGATTCCTTAATGATCAGTTATTTTGAATGAAATAAAGTTCCAGTAACAGGGGTAAATCAGTTGGCATAAAATGGACGCAGATCCAGGCTAACTGGTACTTAACTGGATATCTTTACAAACATTATACAGCTGAGGACTTATTTTGTTTGTTTGGTTGAACGCGCTAATGTCAAGAACTACGGGGGTGGAATTGAAAATTATCTTTGCGTTAATTATCATCCACGCGGAAATGAGGGAACGCATGACCCCGTCGCCGTCGGGGCTGCGGGTTGTTCACAAGTTACCGCGGCCTCGACATATAGGGCTAACAAGGAACATGGGTGGTTTTAGTCAGTAGAAGTCTGACACTCAATTTCGCTCTGCCCAAGAGCGGGAGGGGTTATAAGATTATTTTCCACCCGCAAGACGTTGTGTTGGAAAGCCTCCCACTAGGTAGACCGATGATCTGGTGAAGGTTCGGGGATCCGCTAGATGCGAGACGCACGGGATCGGTAAATGTGGCGACCGTTAGGGGAGGCCTATGTCCAGCAGTGGAATTTTTCGGCTTTCGGCTGAAATGATGACAATGCTTTTTTTTGAAGTTCTGTATAAAAAGATCGCTCTAGTAACAATTTGTCAAGTAAAAGTTCCCTGCGACCTAACGAGCTTTTGGACGAACTTGGTTTTTTTTTCCATACCAAAAAGACAGCATTAACACGAGATGAAAACGTTTTCACTCTTCAGAAAAAGGTATCTAAAGCTTTAGTCGCCAAGTCAATATTTTAAGAGAAAACTTCGTCTTTTAACTTTTATTCGCGTTTCAGCGGAGAGGTACGGCCTTCAAAAGTTTAAAAAACTTTAGCAAGTCGCACTGTCGTTCACTACATTTTTAAACTTCAAATTTCTCTTGGGATTTTTAGTAACAAGCTAAGTTGTTTAAAAAGGCTCGATACGGTACCTGAGACAGATACATTTAATGCTCGTAGTTTGAAAATAGCCGACCTGGCAGACGTCGTCCTGCCCGGACAGCAGTGCCACCTACCGGGTCCAATTATAAATGTAAACCATTTTCGAATCTACTTGAACACATACGAAAATTTTCATCAAAATCGGGCTAGCCGTTTAGGATGAGTTCAGTGACAAACACACGTACGGAGGAAAAAAAATATATAATATATTATACAAAAAGTTACAAGATAGAAAATTTATGTAGGTTGGACATTTACACACTGACAAAAGTTTTTATGACATTATTTTGATAAAAATTATTATTCGAGTATATTATAGAAAACTTTGAATGTATCTAATACTTAGTAGCTAACTCATATTTTCCTGTATAGATATTACTAGTTAATACAAATAGAACAACTTTACGAGGATCATAATATTATCCCACCAAAAACAAAACTTGTAAAAAAAGCCAAGCCGAGCAACTAACTTTTACCGTAAAAAGTAGTGAGATCCATGTAATACCAAGTCAGTTAATATATTTAATCCCTACTTAAAAACCTTTGATGTTTTTAATAAAAGATTGACTTGGCCATCGCATCGCATTTGCTAATGTTAAACAGGCCATTGTAATAGCTAATCGCCATGGCATTGGCTAATGTTATGCAGTGGCAAAGTCAACCTTGTATTTAAAACATCAAAGGTTTTTAAGTAGTGATTAAATATATTAACTGACTTGGTATTACATAGATCTCACTACTTTTTACGGTAAAAGTGAGTTGCTCGGCTTGGCTTTTTTTACAAGTTTTGTTTTTGGTGGGATCTCATTTCTTTTTATAGCGTCTCTCATTATATCTATTTCGTTTAATGAATCAACAATACATAGGTTTATTCGAATTTGAAGCAGTCTTATTCATCGATTTGAAGGACTGTTAAAGTATCTACTCGACAAGCTAAATCAAACGAGTAAAAACTCGACAAGGTCAAGTCGTTTTATAATGGAATTCCTATGGCCACCTTCAAGCTCCATCAACAGATCTTGGAGACCATCCAAAGACAAAGTACTCGTCAAAACGACAAACGAGTCTTAACTCGATGGGTTATGTCGTTCTATAACGGAGTTCCTATGGCCACCTTCCAGCTCCATCTTCAGATCCTGGTTACCAACTAAAGACAGAGTACTCATCAAGACAAATCAAATGAGCTCAAACTCGATGGGTTTATGTGGTTTTATAACGGAATTCCTATGGCCACCTTCCAGCTCCATCATCAGAACTATTCAGAACCCTGAACATCATCTTATGACAAACTACTCGACAAGACAAATCAAACGAGTCCAACCTCGATAGGGCTATGTCGTTTTATAACGGAATTCCTATGGCCACCTTCCAGCTCCACCAACAGACCCTGGACACCATCTTAAGACAAACTACTCGACGAGACGAATCAAACGAGTCCAAACTCGATGGGGTTATGATATTCTAAAATGGAGTTTCTATGGTCAAATTCCAACTCCATCATCAGATCAGTTCCATATCATCATAATATTGCATTGATAGGCGATATACATATACGTGCAAAATTTCAGATCAATCAGAAACTAGGAAATATGTTTAATTTAATAACTCGTAAAATTCATTCACTGAAAATGTAACTTTAACTTTGTAATCCTATACAATTATATAGGATTACAAAGTTATTTATGCAGTTAGTTTATCTAGAAAACTAGACTGAAATGGTATACTTTTTTAATTTTTCCATGGGTTATACACTAAACACTAATTGTGTTCTAAATTTGAAGCTTCTATGTCTGTTAAAAGTGCCTTAGACTTTTGATGATCGGTCAATCAGTCAGTCAGTCAGTGAGTGACAAAACTAAGGAACTTTGATAAGTTATAATTCTTAAACTACTGGTTCAAATTTAATGAAATTTTAAATATACTGTGTTTATACAATGCCTAATTGGTTACTAAAAATTCAGGCTTCTAGTTTTATCCACAACGAAGTTATAGGAGGTCGAAAATGGCCTGAACTGGTTCGAGAAAGGATAGTACGGCCGTGCCGCTTTATTGCTCGACTTGGCACTGTCGTGCCCCCAGATAGCAGTTTCTATGAAAATACGATCACGAGTCTTATAATGTTTATGACCAATCAATCAGAAGAGAAAACGTAATTTAGGGCCCCTTTTTACCCGACTGCGGCGAAGCCCAAAAGGAGGGTTTTGTTGTTTGGCGTGTGTGTATGTCCGTTTCTTTGTTACCTTATAACTCTTAAATGGATGAAAGGATTTGAATAAAATATACGTCGTTAGATTTGTCTTGATAGCGCGAGTGTCACTGGCTACATTAAAATTAAAAAAAAACAAAGAAATTTTCGAATTTTGGGGGCCATATCGCGGATTAAAAAAAAAACATTTTTAATTACCTTCGAGTAGGGTATCAAAATGTAGGGTTTTAAAAGGATTCCCGTCGGGGCTGCGGGTTGTACACTAGTTACCGCGGTCTCGACATCGAGCGGGAGGGGTTATTTGATGATTTTTCACAAGCCAAAAAAAAAAGGGTTTTAAAAAGAAGATTACAAAAATATATGACACTTATATGTTTAAAAGAAATTCAAAGACACAGATCCTATAAACAAACACAAAAGTTAAATCATCTGCGAAGAATTTTACGCGACCAATGAAAGAACAAACACAAAAGAACTAAAAAGTTAACAAAAAAACAAGCACATTTTAAATTAAACAAAACTTGGAAGCAGGCGGGGTTCATTTGAATATTAAATTATGAAATGAAATGAAAATAACTACTAACTACTTTTTTGCTGTCTTTTATCATCTGCCTAGTGTTTTCCCGAAAAAATGTAAGTGTCGGCTTCTAGTCTGCATAGAACGACTGCCTATCTGCCCTCTACTAACCTTGGTAAGACTGTTTTCTCAGACTTTCTGGTCTGACTATCTGATTACCTGTAACGACTGTCAAAGAAACTGCTAATCATGCATTCTGAGGCATAGAGGAAACTCGGTGTGCAACGTGTGATCACCCAGCTACGGATCAACATAGCCAAGTGCGGCTTAACTTGAAGCGGCTGTTATTACTTAGCCACGCTCCTCTCTACTACTCTGGCTTTGTTCTTATATTCTTAAACAAAGTCCTTCTGTCTGGCTGTCTGTCTGTTTGCGATAAACTCACTACTACTGCACCGATTTTCATGCTGTTTCCACCTATGGATAGAGTGGTTCTCGAGGAAGGTTTCAGTATATAATTTGCAGCATCAGCTAGTATAAATTAAACCAGACCTAGAAACTATCTAGCTGGCTGGTATTTTACTAATGGATTTACGTAATGTCTCTTCTTACTCTCTCAAAGTCAATAATAAATGTGTATTGGCCAAGACTAGTAACTTTAGCAGTTCTCCACTTGTTGAATAATAAATTGAACTTGAGTTCATTTTCAAAATAAATTGGTACTTGTAGAAAAGGATTATAATATATTTGAGTTGATTTAAAATATTGTTACTGACTGTTCCAGTCCACGTTATATAAGGCGAGCCTATTACCATCAACCTGGCACAAATCCGGAATCCATGGCTGCTTCTGAGAAATTCCTGATAGACGATTCCAAGAACTATTTTCCTGTCACGGGAATCGTACCCAAGACCTCATGCTTTGCAGTTGTGATTAGAGACTAGACTAGACTAGACTAGACTAGACTAGACTAGACCAGTGAGGCAGTTTTTCTTCACCAAATCTGTGATGTCGAAATTAACTTCGAACGTATTTTCGTACAAATTAATTACTATCTCTGCCTAACCCTACGAGGTTTACTAGTATGATATTATGATAGTATGTTTATTACATTGCCAAAGCCAAAACCAAGCTGTAACCATCGGAAAAATACGTGACTGTCTATCTTTGAAAACCCATCAGGCTTCCAAGAAATCTTTAGTTACAGTAAGAATGGTTATCCCATTCTTAGGAACTCGAGTTAGTTTTTCCTTTTCTGTTCTGTCTTTTCTTACCATCTAAGTTTACAACCATTTTGTATCGGACTTTAAATTACTTGAACTTTGACTTTTCCCTACGTTGTTTTAAAGAATAATATGCATTGGGTCGATTCAATTGCTTTGTTGAAATGGATTTTCTTTGATGTGCATTTCAGTGTTGTAAATGATTAGAGGAAATATACTATAACAGACTTCATATACATGGGCCGCGGGTTGTACACTAGTTATCGCGGCCTCGACATAGAGGGCTAAGAAGGAACATGGGTGGTTTTTAGTCAGTAGAAGTCTGACACTCCCTTTCGCTCTGCCCAAGAGCGGGAGGGGTTATTTGATGATTTTCCACCCGCCAAAAAAAAAAAGACTTCATACACATGTAGTCTGAAATCTATAAGTTGTTCATATTAGTAGAAACATAATTTGAAACAAATCAAGGGTTTAAAGAAAGCTTCAAATTTTTCACGTTTCTGCTCACTCGTACGGAAAAATTCATCCAGCATTCCATTAGGACTGGCGGACTTTTAAAGATTTTTCCTTGTCTATTCTTTTCTGATTAATTTTGTTGCGGAATTCAAGACAGTTAAATCGTTTTCCTGGGACTTCATCGAGCTTTATTGTCTCGGCGCTTTTCTGGTGGTCGCCACTATTGATTCTGGCTTTCAGGAGTTACAATGGTTTAGGAATACTGTGGCGGGCTTGTCCCAAAAAATTACTTATAAAGATTTCAATATTATTTTAAAAACCTCTCCATCTTCATATGGCCTATACAGAACTATTCTTGCCTTACTTAAACTGGCTAAGCTTACCAACTTTAAGGGCATAAAGAACAGAGTGTAAAGTTATTCGTCCTCCGTAGAAACCTCTAAAACAGTTCGCCAAGTTCGCCTCTATATGTAGAACCACCAAACCGCGCGAACCGTGCGCAGTTTCATAAATGTATGCATAAATAAATATTATGTCTTTTATAATATGATGCGGTAATAAAAAACCATAATAGTTGGTAAATAAACAAAAAGATCTTCAATTTCTAATTTTTCTCTTAAATTTCTTGCTCAGTGTTTTAAAGAATACCAACCCATACACGTTGTTTCTAATACTGACACCATAAATAATTGTGTGGCCTGGTAAACTTCTGAAAAGTTAACTTGTGAAAAACCAGCAGACATCGCTTCTGGTTATCAGTCGATCATTATCGGCCAATAAAATAAAATTCAAATAGGGTAGTTGACAAAAAAATCTAAATAGTCCGTCAGATAGATTTCCAAAAAATATTGGACACATATTTCATTTTTTTTCACATAAACAATAAATGAAGACAGATACGGTGTTTCGAAAAGTCTCGCGACGTCACAGTTTGGTACATTTTTTACCAAAAAGTGACGTCATCAGCCCACTCACGGTCTTTGACACGTTTTATTTTCGTATTTTTTTTTTATTAATTTGAGAAAATAAAAAACACGTACCCAATATTTTTTGATAATCTAACAGACGGACTTAACAGAATCATATTTTTTCTAATCAGTCAACTACCCTATTATTTGTTGTCGTATATCCGCAACCAGTGGTGTTAGTTGGTATAAGGATTACTTTATAAAATAGGGATCTATGTACAGATATTATAGGATTTAGGCAATAGGGTAGTTAACTACAAAAATCTAATTAGTACGTCAGATATTTAAAAAAATATGGGACACGTATTTTTTCTTTTTTCACGTAAGCAAACAATGAAGACGATATAGTGCTTCGAAAACTCTTGTGACGTCATATTCTAAGACATTAGTATGACATTTTTAGCGGTTAGTGACGTCAAAAACCTCCACTCAAATCTTTGACGCGTTTTATCTTCGTCAATTTTTATTGATTTGATAAATAAAAAAATACGTATCCAATTTTTTTCGACACTCTAACAGACGGACTAATTAGAATATTTTTTTTTAAGTCAGTAAACATCCCTTTTCTAATATCTCCTCTGAATGCAAGTCATGATACACTTTAAGGCTTCTTGGAAAATGTCTTCTCTCTGTTTATTCCATTACACATCTCAAAACACAAGATTCATGATGTGCCCTATATTTGTAGAGTGCCTGTATATTTTTAAGCTTTAGCTCGCTGTAACTTAAAGGAGAAGTGCATTATATAAGGATGAATGTCTTGCTAAGTAAAAAAATATTGGAAACGTATTTTATGTTTTATCAAATCAATAAAAATTGCCCAAGATAAAACGCGTCAAAGATTTGAGTAGGGGTTTGTGACTAACCGCTAAAAAAATTTCGTACTAATGTCTTACAATATTACGTCACACAAGTTTTCAAAGCACTTTATCGTCTACATTGTTTGCTTACGTGAAAAAATAAAAAATACATGTCCAATATTTTTTGAAAATCTATGATCTGACGTACTAATTCGATCTTTTTAGTTAACTACCCTATTTAGTTGTCACAACCGGGATTGTTGAACGGGGCCGAAATCATCATGTTGGTCTCTAAGATTAGTTTTTCAGCTGAGATTTTCTTTTTGGTTTGAACGTTGTCATCATCATCTACCTAGCCTTGACCCTACTAATTTGGGGTCAGCTTCCAGTCCAACCGGATGCAGCTGAACACCAGTATTTTTCATAGAGAGACTGCCTATAGCACCTCCATAATCCAATTAGTACTGGGTTCCTAATACGATACCTTTGGTAAGATTGGTTGTCAGACTTGCATCGATAAGGTATGGTCACTCAATAAATTCAGTTCAGTTTAAATGACGACATCATTATTCATTATCAAGATTGATCTGATTTTCCGCCTGATGGATTTGCTTTTAAGCTGGGATTGACACATAATTAACATCATTAATGAATTAATAGTCGCCATTGCCTATAGTCAACGGCCTATAAAGTGTCGCGTAGTGATTGTTACAGGATCTACGACAAAGGGCCGATAGGGATGTTTACTGACTTAAATAACCCTCCTTTTGGGCTTCGCCGCATTCGGGTAAAAAATATGATTCTAGTTAGTCCGTCTGTTAGATTATCGAAAAATATTGGATACGTATTTTTTGTTTTATCAAATCAATCAAAACTGACGAAGTTAAAACGCGTCAAAGATTTGAGTGGGGTTTTGTGACTAACCGCAAAAAAAATCCCTGTCATACTAATTTCTTAGAATAGGACGTTACACTAGTTTTAAAGCACTGTATCATCTTCATTGTATGCTTATATGAAAAAAGAAAAAATACATGTCCAATATTTTTTTGGATATCATCTGACGGACTAATTAGATTTTTTTAGTTAACTACCCTATTACCGCTTCTTCTTGTAGAAATATTTTAATCTTACCTTTACAAAGAAGCCGCTAAGAATTGTAGTTTATTATTATATCCTTTAAAATATTTTTATTATTTTCTTATGTATTTTTTAAATTAAGCTTCATAGTGCGATGTGCATGCTATGGTCTCCTATAACTGAAGGGACACACATAGCACCAATATAGCGAGTATCTATCTGACCCAGTTAGTACTGGTTACGGTACTCCTCTAACCCCCCCCCTCCTCCCCTCCTTTTTCTGTTTGTCACACCTTCGGGTCACTGACTACCTGTATCGACACGAGTAGGTATTATTCGGAATGTGCGATCAGATTTTGTACTATTCTTTTAACACATAAACTTTCTCTTGTTCCAGCATCATCACAAGGCCCTCCGGGGTTCAACCTCCCAACGATCGTGCACGTAGAGAGGAACTGGTATGTCATGCCAACGGAACCCATCGGCTCCTTCGTGACGAAGGCCTACCGAGAAAACACCGGCGGTGAGAGGGTCACCTTTGGGCTGGAAACCTACGGGCCTCCGGCTCCGTTCAGGATCGATCCTCACACTGGAGTCGTTACTGTGAATGATACACTTATTGATAAGGTGAGATTTATATTTAATTCTCTTTATTTATTTCATTTTCAAATTATACATATTATTAGATTACATTTTTTAATATTTCTTATTCTTTATTCTATTATATTTATTATATTCTATCTTCATTTTTAATATTATTGTATTGTATTATTATAATATTATTATTTTTTATAATATTATCATTTAATCCTTTATTTTTTTTGTTACAAACTTATTACATTTTTAAATATTCTTTACAAAAAACAATAAAATAAACATTTAAAAATATAAAAAATTGTAGCCCACCGGTATCGGGAACAGGGTCCATTAAATATTATTACAGAACATTTAATTATTATTAGCTATACGTAGCCCATATTGTACCACTGCTAGGTAAAGACCTCCGTCCATTTCTTACGGTCGTGATTCTGTGTAACTTCTTTCCAATTCTCAGGTAAGACATGCAGTTCAAATTAATTTAAAATTGAGTTAAAATTTTTTTTTTGTTAATTATCTCTGGATTAGCTTTTTTTTCACTTTAATTGGATAAAACTTTTGATGAAATGTATCCCTTTAAAAAAGGTGAATAGGTCGAAACATATTTCGTATTTCTTTAAGTAGTGTAATAGTAAGTATTATTAGCGATGTTTCACATATCAGTGAGAAAATAGCAGATAAAGGTTTACTAACTACATAATCGATATATAGAATGTTTATGACAAGACGAGTTTTATAACTTATTCAAAAAACTTTAATGGATTGAACATCATACTAGTTTATATAGTTTCCATAGAGTAACGTTAATCTTGACAATATTTTAACTAAACGTTTTTTTTTAATAAATTTCTAAAAACACAAAAAAAAATCTGTACCGACTCCCGTATTTGTGTTAGGAAGTCGGCGATTATCGTTTAATTTCATTGTATTTTTGCAACAGACTTTCGAAAGTTAAGTTTATTTAAAAAAAAATAGTATTTCCTTGTGCAGTAAAAATATCACTCGTAGTGACAAACAAAAGACGGTCGGCCCGTTGAAAAGGCGTGCTGTAGTGACGTGCTAAGTTCAAACGAGAAGTATTGACAGGTTCTCGATATTATCGTTGAATTTAGATTTTAACTATAATAAATAATAATAATAATAATATTCCACAACTATCACACAACGCCATCTAGTCCCAAGCTAAGCAGAGCTTGTGTTGTGTTGTGTTGTGTTACTCGGTGCTAAACAAAACAAAATAACTAAAGTGGGTGGTGAATGCTGGTGTCGACAGCTGTTTATAGAAATTAAAACCATAATCTATACTATAAAAAAGTACTTGTATTGTTTGTAAGTTTGTATTTAATACCTAGGGATAGTGTTCGAAACTACTGATCTGATTCCGAAAATTTTAACGACTATAAGGCAAGCGAAGCCTTCAACAGCCTAGTGTTATAATACTTGTGATTTGATTGAATGAATCAATTTCAATCTATCAAATTTCTAATCATTTTTTTTAAGTGCTATTTACATAGCACTTAAAAAATCACTGGCATAATGTGGGTATACTATTCGTCTATTAGGTACACTTCTGTCTAATCCATCGGAGATTACAGGCGTGATGTTATATACCAGTGTATTAATAGAGTTGTTTCAGTGTTATTAGATTTATTTTTGTGACCTTTAACCTCTCTGTTATTGCGTGCTGGCAAAGCAAACAAACAAAGTTCAAAACTTATTTACACGCAATAGATATTCAATTAATTAATTTTCATGATAGCGAATATCAAACTAAATAAGTCTATAACTACTTCTAAAATTGAAATATGATAAGACTTTAATTTAATAATTCTCAAATTTATGTAACTGGAATAAAACGAAGTTTGCCAGTTATTAATTTGAAAAGACATTTTACTAGCTTTTTTAAAATCTCTTTCTACCAAAATAATCTTTTTGTAAATTATTTTATCACTACAACTATCAAAACTATGAAAAAAAATATCGAAAACCTAGAACCTATTTCGGAGAGTAATGTCTACCAAATCGCATGGGTTGCCAGCAGAAACAACAAAACTTCTGGAATGATCTGTCTAAATTACAACGAAAACCACAACAAAATTCATTTTAGTGGTTGCACAGCCAGGCACAATAAAACGAAGTCGTTTTATTTTTTTTACAGAATGCGTGTTTATTAAGTTGATAAAATAGGGATGTTTACTGACTTAAAAAAATATGATTCTAATTAGTCTGTCATTTAGATTATCGAAAAATATTGGACACGTATTTTTTGTTTTATCAAATCAATAAAAATTGACGAAGATAAAACGCGTCAAAGATTTGAGACCCCGGGGTTGTGACGTCACTCACCGGTAAAGAATGTCATACTAATGTCTTAGAAAATGACGTCACACGAGTTTTCAAATCACTGTATCGTCTTCATTGTTTGTTTGAAAAAAGAAAATATACGTGTCTAATATTTTTTGGAAATCTATCTGACGGACCTGCCTACCTAATTAATGTTTTTTGTTAACTACCCTATTTTTACCGTGTTTTTTAAAGTCCAGTTGCAGTGGACATCTATCGGCGTAAATGATGATGAATTAAAAGTGATAAGCTCCAATTTTGTTTGTCACTGCGTCACTTAAATGTTGACAGGTAAAAATGCTTATGAAATTAAGTCCGCCTCTGTACATTGTGCTTGAAGTGTTAACAAATACATAACTTTTAATAATTTGGCTTTTTATATATTGTATTTAATACTCGTAGAATAAAAATGACCAAAACTATATTTCTCTCATCCAATACGAGAGACACTTTTGCCCTATATATCGTTAGCACCATTAATCTAGTTGTCGGATGCTGGAACCAGAAAATGTTTCAGTTCCGCCACCCGGCACTGATGTACGGTTCAGTGAGTGCTTATATTTAGTAGTTTCCATAGAGTTTTGTGTTCGTTCTTCTCCATAGGGATTCTACGCTTTGGAATGGGCAACTGCAAAACTCTCGCAGTTTTAATACCTTGGGACTAGGACTGTAGCTACATTTCATTGTTATTTTATTTGTTTCGAAAATTCAAAAGTGCCTGTAACTGGCTTACTTGAAATAAATGCTTTCTATTTGTTATTGATATTGTACTGATTACAAATATAGATACATCTAGATAAAGAAAGTGCCACGATGCATATGAAAACGAAGCGTGTCATTGATTGACTACTTACTATGACGTCATAAGTACCATTTAGATATTATAATCTAGTTGATACCGCCGTCTATTCATAAGCATTATTTTAGATCTTAAGGTTGATACGACAAGTTAGCCCGCGAAATTCGATTTTTCATAGATTTTTTGCAATATCCCGGTCAGTGTCAAGTCGTATGTTATATAAAATGCGATTGGCGGCATAAAATAAAAAAATAAAAAGCCTTTTAATTCTAATAGCTTAAACAATTAAATTACATAACCATAAAAAAAAAATACGATGGCAATAACAAATGTTTATTTACTGAGTAATAATAATCAAAATTACCAATACAACCGTATCCGTTCATAACGGTCTCTTGCGTGACTATTTGATGAAAATAGCAGCGTTTAGGTAGAATCCCCAGTGTAACCCGTGAAATAAAGTTTTTTCTTGTTTTTATTTTTGCAATTAGCAGGTCAGTCAAACTTCAGTCTGCAACTTTTTTTAAAATTAAATATTTTTATATCTGTCTAAGTGATATCATATACAAAGTTTATAGTTAAAATACTGTATGTTATGTCTACTGTGCTTAAAGCGAGATACAGAAATTTTCCCCGGCCTTTCATTACAAAGGTATAATCTGATGTTACAGTAAAAGACATTGAAGCTACAGGCACAGAAATTACAGGCACCTGGTTAGCAAATTATTTAATAAATACATGCCTAAGTAGGTAGTGCTTCATAGTGGCAAACTTAAGAAAAGTTCTGGAGTATTATAAATGTCATAAAAAAAATAAGTTGTCAACTAAGAATTTAAATGAATTTTAAAGATTAAAGGAATTGGGCCAGGACACCTAGCAAGGCTTGGTAGTAGCAGGTGGGGTAAAAAAACTGTTTTACTTAAAAATGCATTAAATAAACGATGAATTATTAAATCTTAAGGCGACATTGCACTTGTGAGGATCGGCCGGAGAACACGGTGGAGCACACAGTGGAGGTGTGCCCCGCTTGGGCGGAGCCTTGCCGTGTTCTCGTAGCGGCGATCGGCGGCGGCGACCTCTCGCGCCCGGCCCTGGTGCAAGCCATGGTCCGGGGCGAGGAGGAATGGGACGCCGTCGCCTCCTTCTGTGAAGCAGTGATGCTAGCGAAGGAGGTGGCGGAACGCGAGAGGGAGAGAACCTCTCGTCCCAGCCGCCGCGGGAGGCGCTCCGGGCGTCGGGGGTCCCGCGATGACCTCCGGCCACCGTAGACGCGGGACTGTGGACGGTGAGTGATGGGCTAACTCACCGTCCGTCCGTCTCACGACGAAAACAGGCCGTGTCGACGGCGCGTTCGTGTTCCACGCGCGCCTCAAAGAGATGTCAGCAACATGGGAGGGGCCCGAAAGGGCCGACGCCTGTCGGGGCTGCGGGTAGTCCACCGGTTATCGCGGCCTCGATATAGAGGGCGAAGAAGGAACATGGGTGGTTTTTAGTCAGTAGAAGTCTGACACTCCCTTTTGCTCTGCCCAAGAGCGGGAGGGGTTATTCGATGATTTTACACCAACCAAAAAAAAAAAAAAAATCAAGGCGACATCGCACGCGAAAAATCACTTCAATTTCTATCACTTAAGAACAAATTGATAAAAGTGTATGTATTTACTGAATAAATATTATTTATTTATCATTTATCAATGTGAAGAAGACAGAGGGCAAAATGATTGAGATTGACAAATAACATCAGATCCAACAAGATAAATTGAACTGAAAATTAAAAAAAAATATTTGTTTTTAAAAGAAGTCAGTTTAAAAGTTATCATTAATAAATTGTTTGCAATAAATGTATTACACGTATAGTATAGTTATAGCAACCCATAAAATTAATGTATCCATCGATTCAATGATATATGTAAATTATGTCGCTTGAATACAGGTCAATGGACTGTTTAATTTATCATTGTATAAATTGAACTATTAGCCCCAGTAATTGCGAAAAAAAAACTTAAAAGGAACATGCATATCATTTTGTCAAAGTTAGGTGAAAAAATTAAAAACCAAAAAGTATGAAGTATCAGATATTTTATATTCGCAATTTCAGTGTCATTGATATTGGTCAGCGAGGTGGAGTTGCCTAACAATAATTGGTAAACCGCTACATGAGATAGATTATTGCAATGATTCCGCTAAATATAATTATTGTAAGGTAGATAGGTATAAGGTTTATATTATATTAATATTTGTTTATTTAAAATACACACTATCATTACAGGCTAAGCTAATACAACAGTGTAGTTATAGTTAAAGTTTACCAATGAGACATACAATTAACAATCTAGACTAATTAAGAACCTAAACATCAATAATAACCATAATAATTCTTTAATAATAATTAATAATCTGGACTAATTTTACAAAAAGCGGCCCGTGTGAATTCACTCAAAGTACAATTGAAGCAATCAATTTGTTGACAAACTAACTATTCAAACAGAAATATTTTCAGAGATTTATTTAACGTTTTAAAAAAAACTAAAATATTTATTAAATATAAAATATATAAATATTTAAATATCGAAGCCATTACAAGGGTTTTTTTATATCTACTTACAGTTCGAACAAATTATCTTGGCAGGTCCGAACTTCGTGCAGAACGCTGCGCAGTAACATTTATTAGGAACCAAATGGTGACACGAGGTGAAGTTCGGGGGGCGGAGTATAGGCTAGAGATGCACCTTACATAAACACAATCAATCCTCTATACGATCAAATATCGTAATCGATTAATTTTATTTGGAATACGTTATTATTAGTGTTTAGAAGATATTTAAGTTAATACATTAACTAATAAAGTGAATTTAATCATTAATAATTGAGTTTTCGTCTTTATTAAAAAAAAAATGTATAGTAACTTTATGTTTCCTCTGTTAAAAGACATGATTTACTTATATTTTAGAAATCTATTACAGACTTCTTGAATAACGAATGTTTACGAATATTTAAAACCTCAATATAAAATTAAATAGAAACATCTTTTTATTACTTAATTTCAATCGATTCGAAGAATAATCGATTAAACGACACCCATTGCACATGCACATGCACATCTCTTTTTGTTAACTTCGTGACCTTCGTGCAAGTTCGGCAATATTCGGTACGAGGTATTATATCTCAGTCACACGACAGCATTTGTTTGGTGTTTGTGTTGCTATCTCTGTCTTGAGCACATTCGATTAGAAAAGTTTTCGTTGTGTTTTTGTTTGTTGTTTTTAATATTACTGTTATTTTTTATTATTTGTTAGAAAAGTTAGTGGGCACTTATTTCGTCAAATATGCCACCAAAGTATAGTAGTGTTTTAAATAGCAAGGCGTGAAAAAATATTTACGATTTAACTCAGTATATGAAAGGGGAAAAAGAAAATGGAGTTAAAAATGTAGACTAGGCTACTACTATCTAAAAGTGTTTTGATATTTATTTCATTTGTATTTTCTCACTGTATTAGGTATTTTCTGATCGTATATGTGTTTATCAGGCAATAACAGTTTTCTTCGCGAGTATACATGCGCAAAAGTTCGCAGAGCCTATGTTCAGACCTGCCAAGATAATTTGATCGTACTGTATATTTATTAAAAAAAAAAAAATTAAACATTCAACATTACTTGCCCCACAAAATACTGTCTCCTTATTTTTCAACATCCATCAACATTGAGTTGATTACCAGTCATTCATAAAATAGAGAGTTGAGGTTTTATGAAAAAATTCTGTGAAAATTTTATAACTAAATATAATCATTTTGTACAAAAAAAAATCACAAAATTGCTACGGCGACTTTACAACTTAAAAGTTTCTCTTGGAATATTTCATGTTTGAAAAGTTAGTTATAATATACACAAGGAATATTATTTTCATAGTCATTTAAACCTCTGACAGCAAGCACTTCTCATCAAATAAACAGAAAATCAACATCACATAAAAACTTCGCATGCAAAACGAAATAACTCTCATTTTGGTTTTCGATTTTCTACAGATCGTTATTTTAATCACTTAAGTGGCTGTTCAAGAGTTCCTCAGACTTGGAGGTCAGGTCAATCAATATTGATGCTGTGGGAAAATCGCGGCCGCTTTTATGGTTTACATCTGGTTATCAATATATATTATATAAAAATCAATGCCACTTTTCGTTGTAATTTTATAACTCAACTAGGTGTTGTCAGCGGCTTCACCCGCTACAACTTGAAAATTATCCCACGGGAAGATAAATCTGAATAAAAACTATCCTATGGGTTAATCCAGGTTATAAACTATCTGTGTACCAATTTTTTTCCAAATCCGTTCAGTAGTTTTTACGTGAAGAAGTAACAAACATACACACTCACAAACTTTCGCATTTATAATATTAGTGTGATTAGTGTCATAACGGGCTGACCTATCCACCCTCCACCACCACCACCATCCCTACCAAATGTTTAGGCTTTGTTCGGACTATTTAGCAGATGGTTTTATGTGAAGTTTGCATCGGTCGAGCGGTTCTTCATATAACACATTTTTTGTAACAAATGAATTCAATAAATGGCGGATCATTTTGTTAATGGGGATTTTGTTATTTACAATTGGATTAGGTGATGCATTTAACAACGAGTCGTAGTTAATACTACACCCACATTTAACCCAATTTATTAAAATGTACCTAACCCCTTCCTTTTACGGAACGCAGGCGTGATGTTATATTTTGTTTCATATTTCTTCATCATCATCATCATCATCAACAGCCTATTCATGTTCCCACTGCTGGGACACATGCCTCCTCTCTTTGGGAGAGGAATGGGCTATAATCTACCTCGCGGACCCAGTGCGGATTGGTAGATGTCACATGTCTTCGATTTTTTTGCTTCTATGACATGCCGGTTTCCTCACGATGTTTTCTTTCACCGTTTTCAGAGCAGCGGTGATGAAATATATTACACAAAGTGATGTGCCTGCCTGGGTTTGAACCCACAACCTACTGCTGCTCGCATATTTCTTAAACGATTAAATAAGATTAAACGAATAAATGGAAATTAACATGAGGTTAATTTGCATCAATACTCATTACGTTAATTATAAAAAAGTTGATTAGTAGTACATTGATTTTAGCTATATCAATCTCAATAAAGCAGTTTTAATCATCATTCAAATGAATCGAATAGGGTGGTTAACAAAAAAATCTAATTAGTCCGTCAGATAGATTTCCAAAAAACATTGGACACGTACTTTTTCTTATTTCACGTAAACAAACAATGAAGACGATACAGTGCTTTGAAAACTCGTGTGACGTCATTTTCTGAGACATTAGTATGACATTGTTTAGCGGTCAGTGAAGTCACAACCCCACACTCAAATCTTTGACGCGTTTTATCTTCGTCAATTTTTATTGATTTGATAAAACAAAAAATACGTATCCAATATTTTTCGATATTCTAACAGGCGGACTAATTAGAATCATATTTTTTTAAGTCAGTAAACCTCCCTATTGCCTATTTATTGGGCTAGTTGACAGCCGTCCTGGGTTTGATTATAGTGAATACACGGGGCTTATACATAACTTAAGAAATATGGGTCTACTTTCAGGTACACCTCTGTCGTACCTTTCGGGGATTGCAGGCGTGATGTTCTGTAAACGTAGCAGACAAGTGTTATGTTATGTAGTGTGTTTCAGAGGCATAGTATGACCTACACGCAGGATTAGAGGCACAACCGCGAACGAAATCTAATTGACGAATGGAGGAAAAAATTTCTAAAGAAACTTGCTAATTACGCACGGTAATCGCATGTACAACAAAGAATCTTAATTAGAACATGAATTCTAATTAGCCAATTATCTCGTTATTGACTCTACAACTTTCAGAATCTTAAGCAACAATTTACTATTAACTTTCATTCGTAATTAAAATTACGAACTAAATCAATCAACTTATTCTATCAATCAATCAATCATTAGTTTTAAGTTTCTTTTTCGAGTGTTATTCAATAATTAAATCTATTAACAGCAGGTAATTGATTTGTTTAAACTTTTAAAGGATTTAATCATTCCGGTTAATCGGTTTTAGGTGACGTCAATATTAAATTTCTATTTCAAAGTTTGCTTTATGATAACAGTCCTAGTATTTATTAACAGATTTAAGTTACGCTGGATTACTAAACCACAGACTGACGTCTAGAAAGAACTTTTGTCTAAATGGCAATCGAGGTGGGATAATTCTACCAAACGCCGACACCTCCACCAGTTCTTTCCATCCGTTTGTGAGCAGCTAGCCAGGATATGGCTGGAGGCGGATCACTGTGTTGCCCAATTTCTCACAGGTCATGGTAACTGTTACTTATTCCAGAGTATGTTAAAAATTATTCCAAATTATTTAAAAAGATTTGTATTATTGCAAAATCAAAATTCTTAAGCGAGACTATTAAAAATTCTAATAATAAAGTTAAAGCCACTTGGAAAATCATTAACAATGAAACGGGTAAATCTGTTAAACAAGATAATCACCTCGAGATCATGGTGGGTAACAAATTAGTTAGTGAAGCAGCCGACGTAGCCGAGGCTTTTAATGAGTATTTTGCCAGCATACCTATAGCGACGACTCGTTCCCTGAGTTCGTCGCCGTCTAAAGCCGAAGATCTTTTGCATAGCAGCGTGTCTAAATGTGGTAAAGTATTTAGTTTCGAACATGTAACGCCTCGTGATGTAGTTAACGTTTTTAATTCACTTAAGTCTAAAAACACAGGTGATTACTGGGGCATTTCTATTAAACTTTTAAGTAACATAATCGACATTGTAGCCCCCTGTCTTGCCGTTACTTTCAATAAATGCGCCGATTTGGGGACTTTCCCTGACCTTATGAAGAGCAGTAAAGTCATCCCTCTATTTAAATCAGGCAGTAAAAACGATATCGGTAACTTTAGACCAATTTCTATTTTACCTGCTTTTAGCAAAATTTTTGAAAAATTAATTCTCAAACAGTTGTTATTACATTTTAATTTAAATAATCTCCTTCATAATGATCAATATGGCTTTACAAAGGGTCGTTCGACTACGGATGCAGGTGTTGCTTTGTTGAAGCACATATTTGACGCAATGGAGAACGCGCAAAATGCAATCGGTGTTTTCTGCGATCTCTCTAAAGCTTTTGATTGCGTACATCACGACACACTTTTACGGAAACTGCGTTATTACGGTGTTCAAAATGAGGCCCTAAATGTGATAGATTCGTATTTGCAAAATAGATTCCAATGTGTAGACGTAAATGGCGCGAAATCTTCCGGGCTACCGGTTCGGCTAGGTGTACCTCAAGGTTCAATACTGGGTCCGTTTTTATTCTTGGTTTATATTAATGATCTACCATACTATTTAAAGGGTTTTTGTGACGTTGTACTATTTGCAGATGATACCTCTCTTATCTTTAAAGTAGATAGGAATAGACACGAATTTGACGACGTAAACAGCACGCTATCAATGGTCACGGATTGGTTCACAATAAACAACCTTGTTCTTAATGCCAAGAAAACTAAAATAGTTAAGTTCGCTTTACCCAATGTTAGAAATCTAGGTCCCAATATTATCCTCGCCAATCAGGAGCTGGAAACTGCCGACTCTGCTGTATTTCTGGGCATTACAGTAGATCCAAAATTACAATGGGGTTTACATATATCAAGCCTAGCGGGAAGGCTAAGTTCAGCCGCATACGCCGTCAGAAAAGTAAGACAATTCACTGACGTTGATACAGCACGGTTAGTCTACTTCAGTTATTTTCACAGCGTTATGTCATACGGTATTCTGCTGTGGGGCAAAGCTGCTGATATTCAAAATATATTTGTTCTGCAGAAGCGAGCGGTTCGTGCAATTTATCAGCTGGGTGCCCGAGTTTCTCTTAGAGATTTTTTTTAGGAGATTGGTATCCTCACTGTTGCTTCTCAGTTCATCTTTGCCAACATTTTATATATTAAACAAAATATCCACCTGTACACTAAAAACAGTGATATTCACAACTTTAACACTAGAAATAAGCATAAACTACGCGCTCCTTTTCACCGGCTTCACAAAGTTCATAATTCATTCGTCGGGCTTGGTATAACATTTTATAACAAACTGCCATCTTCTTTTCTAGACTTGCCATTTAATGCGTTTAAAGCCAAAGTAAAATCTAATCTTTGTTTAAAAGCGTACTATTCCATTAACGACTACTTAAATGATAAGAACAGTTGGTCGCTGAGTTGAACACAAGACAATGTTTGTTATTTATTTATGTTCTTTCTCCAAGATTAGTTTACTGATATGTTATGTCTTTTTTTTATTATTATTATATACTTTTTTATACTTGCCTTACTATTGTATCGAGTCTGGTTCTTCTAACCAACCTAACAGACAGATGTGTGCTGGGGAGTTTGTTCCGCCACTTCTTCTTTCCAGCAAAAACACTAGGAAGTGTCGAAGGGGGGGCGTTTTTGGGAGACTGTCTCTTGTAAATAAGTAAAGTAAAGTAAATTTTGACGTTCGAAAAGTGCTGATTATCAGCCTAGTTTGAATAAATGAGTTTTGATTTTGATTTTGATTTTGATTTTGATTTTGTAAGAGTTAATTATTTTCCTTCAAGCTTGTTGCTTCGTCTTTTTGTCAATGTTCTACATCTGACTGCAAATTTGAACAATCTGCACATCACATTTTATGGGAGTGTAGTCTTTGGTAGAATGAACGTAATATTATGTTGGATAGTGTACAGGTTATATCCGGATTTGCTTACTATACGGACCTTGTAGAAACTAGAACAAATTTCCGTGCGTTCAAGCATTTTTGTCATACCTTATTGGAATCAAATATAACAGCTTACAACTTAGGACCCAGTAATATTAATGACAATAATATACGTGGTGCTTATGCAACTGGACTTATCCCAGGTGTATACGTCCCTCTGTGCCTATTGGCCTTGTTCTGTTCTGTCTCCTGCCGATATGCAGGAAATTATGTTTTTCCTACTCCTCCGCTATTTTTTTCTGATTAATTTCGTTGCGGGATCCAAGACAGTTAAATCATTTATCTGGGACTCCGTCGAGCTTCATTGTCTCGGCGCTTTCCTTGTGGTCGCTACTGTTGATTTTGGTTAACAGGAGTTACAGTGGTTTGGGAATAGTGTGGCGGTCCTGTCCCAATATAAGCAGCCTTGAGAATCTTTATCGCCCAGTTGATATAACTATATGATCGCACCCTATAACATGCCATTTACACAGAAAGTGGGAGTACTGCAAGGTACACCTGTGCATACTGCGTAATTATGTATGTATTAATATTAAGAACTGCGAAGCGCTGTACTTGTTAAACACACATGCTTATCCAACTTATGCTTGAAGTATAACTAGTGAGAATACTGACTCTCAAGAAATTGATGTAAATTAAATAAAAGCAGTATTTAGTTCGTTAAACAAGTTCCAAGTTATGTACAAAATCTTTACTCTGGCATAATTTATTAAATGGATGAATTAACTTCTTCGTAGTTTAAATGTTTTTGCAAAGTTTCATCAGTCTTCCAATTAGAACTACTGCACAAACTGCTGCCGTTTTGGATGAACAAATTATTTGAGTACCACATTCAGTTTTAAGATAACATGTGATTTTAATGTTTTGAGACGAATTTTAGCCTACCGTTAGTTATAGTAACGGTGTTTCAGGATTATTGCAGATAATACATATGAGAGTGAGCTCAACAAGTAGCAATCAATGACTTTTAATGAGAGACTCTCTTTTTTACTGTTTCAGTTAAATCATGACTTTCGACATTATCTATAATAATATAATTTTTTTGTAGCACATAACCAAACAGACATGTATACATTTATTTACTATCGCATCATCATTATCTCTTATGAAATATCACTTTGTTTTTCCCTGAGGTAGCTCTCCCATTATCGTTTCAATCATTAAGTCCTCTAACCAATATTTTCTCACTTTTCAGGAAAACCGCTCATACTCGCTATGGGTAACAACAATGGATGGCTCCATACCACAGAAGACCGAGGTCTACGCAACCGTCTCTGACAAGTCCGGCCACAGACCCAAGTTACCCCACCCGCTAACTCTAAACTTCCCCGCCTACCCAAACATACCTTTACAACCAAAGTTCCCTAGGACTACACAAAGCAGTACCAAAGCAAGCAATATTTACGTAACAGTACCTGAAGCAACCACAACACTCACTACTTTAAGTCCTCCAAACCCGCCCGATGATACGCCACCTGGTGGAGAGAGTATTATCCAAAATGATGATGGAACAACCAGCACTGAAGCACCTAACAAGAATCCTACCAACAATGAAATGCCTCTGACCGTGGTACCTCTTGTTGCTATTGGTGCTCTAGTACTTATAGTTGCAGTTGTGATACTCTTCGTGTGCAAAAAGAACAATGCTCAGAAGAAAGACAGCAAAAAGGATGATATGGTAAGTTAAGATGCAATTCTTAAATGTAGTATCAAAACCATCGATGGGGATGTCATTTTAGGAGAGTTAATTTCAATTTGCGAAGTAACTGTAATTTGTAACTGTACCAGTAAGTGTGTGTGTGCAGGCGTATTTGATGAATTTAGTTCAACAGTCCACATACAGAATAATGTAAATTGTTGTAGGAGGACAATTCAATTAAGTACTTCGTTTAAAACTCACGCGAATATAATTGCCTGTATGGAAATATAAACTCGAATGATGTGGTTTATAATTGCCATGTATTCCAATGCGACATTTTCATATCATTAAACTAATTCTCCAAACGTTAACAAAATTAGTGGAAGGTTACAATAACCGCTGCACTGCGCTGGAGGGAAATTGGCCATCGGAATTTTGTGTGGATTTAGAGATTCATTGTAATGCAAGTTAATGTGATCATAATAATATTATGTTTTCCGATTAAATTTAAAAAAATAATGATGCCTACATTTTTTTTAACTCAGTTGTCGACTAATATTCGATCATTTGACCTCCAGATTACTCGTTGGATTTTTGGTACATAACATACTTTTTACCCGACTGCAAGGAAAGGGTAATGGTTTTCGCGACGACTATCTTTGTTTCTACATATCCCAAACATGTTTTATTATTATTATTTTTTTAAATGATAAAGGTAGGTAATTGACTTGACGGACGTATTAATTTAAAAAAAAAATACCGATCGAATTGAGAACCTCCTCCTCCTTTTTCCTCCTCAAAAAAGGTTTAAATAATTTAAAATGAGCTGCATAAGTATCTCGGTCGTGTAGGATATTGACCTACATAGGAATTACGGCACATGCTTTCAATGGAATGATTTGACCTTTCATTTTGTCAGTTATTAGTTGAAGACGACTAGGAATTTGTTCAAGAGTCTCAACTTTCACCCTTAACCCTTATCGAGAAAACAATTACAATAAGCAAATACCAATATTTCCATTCTCGTTTTTTACTTCATTCATAAAACTTATTTATGGGATTCCCATTGTCCACAGAGTAAAGACTCAAGTGGGATAGTCCTTCAAGATGCGTCACTCAATATGTGGGACCACCCACGGGCTTACTCCAATCGATACGAGTCCTGGGATAATGGTCACTTGCAGGTCAGTTTATGATTTAACGTCTTTCATTATTATCATCAACTTCCTACTGATCTATTATATCAGACCCTCCTTCACCCATTCCGTGATATTGGCCCACATCATGACCATTGTTCTGATTTTCAATTTCATTGTCATTTATGATGTAAAGTTCATTGATATTCATTCTATTTCCGGATGAAAATAAGTTTTTACCTTGTAGCTGGGAGATTAGGCTCTTGCATTTTTTTTAAACTCATAGTGTGTTAGAGGTTCCATGGCTTAATTATTTAGTCAATGTAGATTATCATCATCACCAGCCTACAGCTGTCCACTGCAGGATAGCATAGGCTCCATCGAACGCCACTCAACTTGATTCTTTGATTCTCAGCAACTCTCATCCAGCGGCTACCAGTTACCTTGCGAAGATTGTCGCTTCATCAAGCCTGAGGGCATCCTACCTTTTTTTTTGGGGGGGGGTGGGAAATCATCAAATAACCCCTCCCTCTCCCTCTTGGGCAGAGGCTTACTTAAACTCGCGCTTTTGCCATCGGGGTAAACATAAACTAAAGAACACCACTTTGCTATGAGACCCACATACTTCTTTTGCTTTGTGTTACCTATCTTTCTTTCTTTGTAAATACCAGGTTTTATTCAAAACATATATTTCAAATCCATGAACATTATTAGATTTGGTGAAATTGCTTACGTTTTCATACAGATGTTTCAATCCACATTTGGCACGCACAGGTAAACTAAAGTTTAATAAAGAAATGTAATGTTTTTTCGTAGGCTACGTGTGTCTGCCAATATTAAAATCTAGTGCTGTCTAAATCATTATTTTTTATCTTTTGTCTAGAAAACATTATTCGGATAAGCAAAAAAAAATTGCAATGTTTAACAGGCAAATAGGAATGTTTAACAGGGGGAGAGCCTATTATTATCAAGTACAGACTTCGTGACTGATAAATATTCCGGTAATACTTTGCCCGACCTTTAAAATTATGCGCAGCATTTGCACTTGCGACTACTAAGAGCAACGAGCCAGTGAAAGGCAAATGATATTAGTAGGTAAAGAAAAGATGGAAGTAGTTTCAGTTACGAGTACTACATCATCATATTATGAAAACGTAGCAACGTTTAAAAGTGATTTGCACCATCTGTATTGGTTATAATTTAATGATGTTACGATCATAGTATTTGAGAAACACATGAGGCTTTAAATTATACCCGACGCCCGTCGGGGCTGTGGAATGTTGTAAGAGATCCTGCAGCCTTGACATATAGGGCTAAGAAGGAACATGTTGGTTTTTGCTCTGCCCAAGAGCGGGAGGGGTTATTTGATGATTTTTTACCCCCCCAAAAAAAAGGCTTTAAATTATACCTTGGCATAAAGTTTAAATCAATTCTTTACGAAAAAATTGCTTTTGCTTAATCGTACTGATGTTAACTTTGATATTTTTTCGACTGGCATAAATGGTTCATTGTAATCATTAGTTTCATAATCATCTTCCCGCCTCTGTACCACGATACTTGGGGTCGGTCGCAAAACGTTTTTTTCCTATTCTTCCCTGGCAATCATATCTTTACTCCTTTTACCTTTCTTTAGTTGAATAACATCCTCTTTTTTGAACTCGGTTAAAAATGATAAATTAATTAATCTTTACAGTTATCAGAAGAAACATCGATATCAAAGGATGACCAGCCACCTGACAAGTGGGAGTTCCCTCGTCATAAGCTGAGGATCTTCAACATTGTAGGAGAAGGTGCCTTTGGACAGGTGTGGAGAGCACAGGCTTTGGATATTGCTGGTAAGTGGAACAGTACAGCTAGATTTGGTCAATAGATGAGCAGTAGAGGAAAGAAGCGCACGAGAACTTACATACTGTTAGCCCGCGTCATACAAATCCAGGGCAAAGGTCCCTTGACTTCTAGCTGTTTCGATCCAAGGTTAATATGGGTCACTGGTCGTTCGCTCAAATAAGTCTAAGCTAATAACTTTTTGGCGTATTTTTTCTTCGTTGAAATAAAACATTAACATACGCCTAAATCTGTAACTTTTTCTCCGTAAAAATAAAACATTAACAAACATGTACTTAAAGTCTTTCGGTCTTCTTAATAAAACTTGTGACAACATATAATAATATGTATAAACGACAACTTAAAATTTAGTGGTATCTGAGAAAACGACATTGTAAAGCACACAACGACGGTCTAAAGTTATCGCATACTATTTATTTACCACACATTCAACTTTACATTTTCAGTAAAACAAGGCCTCGCTTTGGACAGGTTTCTCTACCAATGACAGATTCTCTTATACTAGATTGTATACGTTGATTAGTCGTCGTGAGTACTTAAAATATAGGGTACAAAAGTAATTACAAGAAAAATAACTCCCTACTTGATTATTTACAGTATTATTAATTGGGTTGTAGCGGTCAGATAGGCAGTCGCTCCATGTAAAATACTGGTATACAGCATACCAGATGCAGCAGCTGCTGCTGCATCTGGTAAAATTAGAAACCTACCCCAACGTCGTTAAAAAAAAATACCAATCGAATTGAGAAGTCGGTTACAAAGTTGCGAGGATTGGTGATTAAATAAGTTAAACAAAATAAATTCCTTGCGTTAACAAGACGTCGAGAGTTAATAATTTGGGTGCGTTATTGCCTATCAGGTAAGCTACCTCTGACTTCGGTCAAAAAGGATGCAATGACTTTTACTTCAATTATGCCAAATGGGAAGGTGTTTATGGTGGCTTGCCTGTTTTACCACCAATAAGTTCCCACTAACTTACTAGCAAAATAATTTCATGGTATAGTGGCTATTGAAATAGACTTTTTTTTAATAGACTGTTATGTCCCACTGCTGGGCAAAAGGCTCCCCAAACTCCTTCTAAGCGCTCTTTTCCTGCGCCACCTTATTTTTTATTTATTTTGATGTTGGGAAATCATCACATGACTCCTCCCGCTCTGAGCAGAGCGGTAGGGGCTCCCAGACGTCTACTGACAAAAAACCGCCATATTCCTTCTTAGCCCTTTGTATCAAGGCCAACCCGCTTTCGTTCAACCCGCAGCTATGCCCGCGCCACTTTAAAAATAGAAAAATGAAATACACCTTAGCTCAAAATTATAAATTATAACAACTTTGTGGAACGCCGTATATTATTGTTTCACGCAAAACTAAAAGTTAAATATTAATTTCGGAACAAATCTGTTGTTCTTTCTCTCAAACTTTCTAAATCGTAAATAAAACATGCTTAAGACCGACTAAAAGCCTTAAGCGTTTACCTTTTGGTTACTTTAGTTAAATATTGAGCTTAAAATAGAAGGAAATATTTAATAACGGCTTCACCCGACCTCCACAAGGTCATCTGTCTGGTCAAACGGTCTGGCCTGGTGGAAGGTCATACGTCACCATACTCATCATATTTTATTATGCTTTGTGTGTGTTCTGCGTTTGTTTGTTCGCAAACGAAGGTTCCCATTTATCTGCAGAACGGTTTGACCGATCCGGCAGTCGAACCTAGTACTTCATGTCGCAGCAGTCGCAATTGCAACCAATAAACCAACGAAGCAGTCCTCTGTAATTTATTTACCACTTTTGACAACAACTCTAATTAAATCAAAATTTGAATAAGCTTAAAACTATTCAACACTCACATAGACTAATTCAGCTTATCCTTTTATGACGCGCAACTAATATTACACCCTTAATTACGAAGTTGATTAAGTAGTTGCGCCCAAGATGGCCCAGGTCCTAAGATGGCCCAGTTTCAAAATTTCATACTTTTATAAGTAGGAATGAGTTTAAATTTCGCGCCCATGTTCGGTTAGTACCTTAAACAAAACTGCAAGTTCATATCACACGAAGGAAGCCGCCATCTTTTGAGTAGTTGACAGTTTGTCAGTTACGTTGCAAACGGCTAACGAGTTATTACGTCACGCTCACAAACTTTTTAGTTTTGCTATAAAATACAAACGGTTTTCGTATTTTATTATTAATAAAGTGTTTCTTAAGTTTATGGACTCTCTTGAGAAGGTAAGTATTGTTTGTTTTCTTTGTTAATTTTCATTTAAAAGAAATAGTTCTTGTAACCGGGTAAAGTCCCTATAAAGGCCCACCACTCAGGTTCCCAAGATGGCCGGGCCTTATTAGGACTATAGAATAACATAGTTTCTTTGGAACCTACATGAGAAAATTAGTCATTTTGGTTATTTTTTAGTTTAGTTGTTATTATTTATTATATTATTATTGTAGTGGACCACTGGTACTTATACCTACTTTCTTTATTCTACTTCAGGCTTGAAATTAAAAGTTCTTACATCTTTAGTGTGTTCAGTTGAATCTGTAATCCTTTTAAACGTTCATATCTTAAAATCACAATTTATATTATTTTCAGATTTTACAAAATGGAAATAAACAACAAGAAGCGACGTGGTGAGTGGACTGAGGAACAGCTGAAATCAGCTATTGAATCGGTAAAAAACCGCCGTATGTCACAACGAAAGGCAGCAGCTACTTTTAGTATCCCAAGAAGGACTTTAAGGTGAAAGCGTCAGGATAGCCGCGAAATTCAAATTTTCTTACGTTTTTTGCAATTTGCAGGCCAGTGCTAGGTTGTATGTTGATTGAAATGTTGGACGCGAGTGTAAGACGTATGTAGTTACAGAATTATAATCATCAAAATCATCAATACAACCCTCCAAGTTCATATAATTCGAGGAATGACTTTGACCTCGAAAAAGTCGTTCCTCGAATTACATGAACTTGGAGGGTTGTATTAATTTCGCGGCTATCCTGACGCTTTCACCTTAAGAAACCATCTGAAATCCGGAAGTGTGGAAAAGAGAACTGGGTCGAGCGACAACACTAACTAAAGCGCAAGAACAAGATTTGGCCAGACGAATAATACGTCTGGCACAAATAGGCGTGCCGTTGACCCGCAAGGTTGTTAGGAAGCATGCCTACTTATTTTGTGAAGCCCATGAAATTCCTAATACGTTCAATGACAACAAATGCATTGCGGGTAGGAAATGGCTGCAAATTTTTTTGAAAAGAAACCCCGAAATTTCTGTGCGCAAAGCACAATTTTTGAACTCTGCAAGGGCCCAAAAATTAAATAAGCACATTGTGCAACAACATTTCACGGCAATTAAAAAATTGTATGACGAGTTAGACATCCCTCAACATCCAGAACGTTTATAAAATATAGATGAAAAGGGTTGTCGGCTTACCTTGCACCACCAGCAACAAGTTCTTGCACAAAAGGGAAGCAAGAGAGTCCATTTCATCGCACAGGAACATGCTGAAAACGTCACCATTGCCATGCATGTGTGTCAACGCTTCAGGTAATTCAGTTCCACCTATGATAATATTTAAAGGCAAAAGACTAAGGCCAGAATTTAACGATAATTTGCCTGATGGCACTATAGTCAGAATGGCACCAAAAGGTAGCATGACTACTGAATTGTTTATTGATTTTATCCATCATCTTAGCAACTACAAGTCACCCGGGAAATGTTTGCTAGTTTTTGATGGAGCTTCTTCGCATTTGGATGCTAGAATTGTCGATGCAGCAGATGAGAACAATATCGTACTATATTGTTTATCATCAAACACAACCCATGAGTTACAACCGTTAGATAAATCGGTGAATAAGTCATATGAACACCATTGGGATGACGAAGTATTGTTGTACGCCTATCGTCATCCAGACCGCAAGCTCACGAAGGCAAGGTTTAACAAAATTTTCTCTAAAGTATGGCCTAAGTGCGTAACTCAAGATAATATAAAGAACGGGTTTAGAGCTACTGGGCTCCATCCCTACAATCCAAATGCAATTCCCGAGGAGGCTTTTGCACCTTCTATCCTTACTCAGAGGCCTTCCGTGCATGAAACTGCTTCTAACTCAATTGCTTCAGCAGCTTTAGATTCAGCTGTTCATCACAATAATGACTCTGACACGGATTGTGAAGAAAGCTTATGCATGTCGCCATCATTATTAGCTGAAGATTATAATGTATTTGATTGTTGCCCTGAACCAAGAACATTACTGCCTCTGTCTCTGCCTTTGTCTGAATATCTACCTCTATCTCCATATACCTTTCAGCCACAGAAAAATTCGCCAACCTACGCACGTAGGAAATTGGTTGACTACAGTTCCTCTTCTGAACCAGCTACTGAAGATATTGCAGAACCACCTACAGCAACAGACATGAATATATACGATAGGTCTTCACAATTTCAATCTCCGATTCTTGGTCAAAAAGTAACTAAGGATTTGTTTGATGCTATTCAAGAAAAGAAAGAAAAGGGATCAAAGACACCAAATCCGAAGCCTAAAAACTCTGAAAGTCAAGGAAAAAGCCAAAGAAAGAAAAGACCCCAAATGTAAAAAAATAGAGGCAAAAGAACGAAAGAAAATAATGGTGAAAGATGGTATTGCGGAGCTTGTAAAGCTGAACGAGTCGCAGATATACGACACTGCATTAGTTGTTCTGTGTGGTACCACGAAGAATGTGTAGGGCTAACTAAGAACGACATAGAGGATTTTATATGTCCAGAATGTGACTAAGAGCGTATTAAACTTTTGGGGCTTTTGTAAGTTCCTAGTTAATATTTTTTTTTATACTCCTAACAAGGCCCACCAAAATTGTGAAAAAAAAATATTTTGTCAATATCTAAAAAAAAAGTAGTTTTTACCAAACGTAATAGTTAGAATAACGTCACAAAATTGTTTTTTATTGATTTTATTTAGAGATTTTTGTTTTTTAAGTAGATTAAGTTTTGCTAAGCCTAAGATGGCCCATCATGCCATTTATTACCAAAAAAACTGTTATTACAGACTGATTACCTAAGAATCTCATTAGTTAGGTTAAGTTTTACGTTTTCACATGTTTTTGATTTGATAACCTTTATAAATAACGTAATTAATGTCGGGCCATGATAAGTACCTATGTTCCTATATAGGCCCACTTTAAAGTTTTTTAAAAGCCATTGTCTTCTTAAAGAAACTTTATCATTTATGTTGATTTGTATGTTGATTATATTTTCAAATAAAGGAGTAATACTCTGCTATAGTTGGTTTTCATAAATTATTTCAATATTTTTATTTATTCTAATATTGCAAAAAATGGGCCTTACAAGACGCACCTACTTATTCATATAGTCGGTGTTCCATGTTGTTTCAAACATCAAAATAATTAAAACTTATTTTCACTTGCATATGCAATGTTTTCGTTTGACGTTATTTTAAGTTGTTTACAACTAAAATTTGGAATGAATGACGACGCACGAGTTCATTGCCCATTCGTCTGGTTAGAATAAGTGAGAAAAGTAATTAGCTGGCGTGGATTATTTGTCAGTCTCCAATGGGATAACGGTCTCTTGAAACCGCAGAAAACACATTTAATTACTCAAACATATTATTATAAAGAACATAAATAAATGCATGTATGTCGCGCTAACGAAAAACTGACATATCTATGAGACTGACAGACTGCCAGCCGGCCTGAACATAATTGGGAACAGGTTAGGCCATGGTTAGGCAGATCAGGCAGATAACCATGATGAGTCAGTAAAGCTGACAGGGCCACAGAACAATTTCGTATTAACTTTAGTTATTTATTTTAACATGTTACAGAATTACAAGTGTTACATGTTGAATTGGTAACATAATGAAATATGTAACACTTACAAAAGTGTAACCGTAACATAAACAGATATAAAAGTGTTAACAGTGTTAATAAGTGCAACAGGTCTTACACTCTTACGATCACGCGTTGTTGCCGTTCTGTGCAATTACTAAATACCTAAAGCTATACCAAAACTGATTATTTCAGTTACACATATTAACACTTATTAATGCATATAAAAGGTTACAGTTTGATTTTGTAACATTATTGTATCAGTCTGTTACATTTAAAATTAGTGATTTTCTTTTAAAACTGTTTTAAAAAACAGTGTTATCAACACTTATTACGGTTACAGTTTCATTCCCTGACCATCGTTATTTCAGTTAGTGGCCAGCAAAAACAAAAAATAGTTAATCACACAAGCGAGAGTGAAGCTCTCACTGTAAAGGTACCATTAACCTTTGTTGAAGATATTAGTTATTGTGTGAACGCCCCTTAACAAATAAGTTTAGCGAACTTCATGATCATTTTGCGTTGACAGTTAAATAAAATATGCAAACCAAGCTGACTGGTTTTCACATTCATTTTCATTCATAAAAGCTTTTGCCTTGAAAGAAAATAACAAGTACTTTCCGAGTTTGTAAATTCAGATACAACCTACAAAAAATCTTGCGACCAATATTGTATATACATCTTCTGCATGTATATAATTCTACTGTACGTGTGTATGTCACTGAACTCCTCCTGAACGGCTGGACCGATATGGATGAAACTGTCTGGGTATATTTCAATGTCCGCTAGTCTACACTAATAATTAAATAATAATAAATCACGTTTATATTATATATACAATGTGGATCTGGAACTACGACATTAAATTAAAACTAGCACTGTACTAGTCCATCGAAACATTTTAAAACACGAAGATTAGTAGTTAGTGGAAAATTTAAAAATTGCAATTTTCAAACAAAATAAATAGCAGAATCAACTGCATAAAAAGTAAACACGCTTTAACTACGAAAAGTCACTGACCTAGTGCGCGGGGTGCAGCGAGCGGCGGCGATGTTGGGCGTAGGTACTTTTTATCGGAGAACAACAAATCAGCGGCATAAACTCACTAAGTTGCGAGTTGTTAATTAATAAAAGATCACTGATTGAATAATTAATCACTTAAAACCTTATTTGAGGCATAATTAAACTAAAAAACTTACTAACTTAACCTAAATCACAAAACTAGCTACCTAATAAATGCCTAAATAACTAATATTACACTAACACCAATAAGTCACAGTAACCTATGCACTAATCCAAATATCATAAATCGTCTTTAATCACAATAACAACAAACTTTTCATAAAATCACGACAATGCGCGCGCGGCTCGTCTTGTGATAAAAAAAGTAGGCGTGTGCTCTCCTCAAAGGGCGCCGCTATGCACTGACTGACATAGTTACCGAGTCAAGGACTTTTTGCCGAAAAAAATTCCGCTCACACACACACTCGCAATTTTCTATGCACCACTAATGCATTATTTGCGTAAGTAATATTACTTTTTCTTTATAATTGTAGTATTTTGTGGGAGTGTGCGGGGCGCGTCAGAGTGGGATCGTATGACACCTTTCTCTGTCTTTCAAGCGTATTGAGACGTTGAGAATAGAATCGTAGGTTTTTGCACAGGTTCCTGACCTTACAATGTTTACCTATTATTACGGACTCCGATCTACATCATGTTGAAAAATAAGAAAATGAAAAATAATTTCCTGTGGCTAAAGTAGTCATTGGATTTGATTGATTTTTTGTATACGGGTCAAGAGCATGCCTTTCTTTACGTGGTTTAGAGGAATGTCAATCGTCCTGCTCCACATTGTATAAACGTGATTATAAAGAGGAAAGATTTGTTTATTTGTTTGTAACGAATAGGCTCCGAAACTACTCTACCGATTTGATTTTTTTTTTCACCGTTGGGAAGCTACACTATCCCCGGATAACAAAGACTACTTTTTATTTCTGTATTCCTACGGGAACGGGAACCACGCGGGTGAAACCGCATGACGTCCGCTAGTACTTTACAAAGTTCCTGTACGATTTACGTGACATAGTATTACGCATGTAATTCCCGAATGGTAAAGCAGAGCTGATTTCTTAATACCTCCTACATTGCGCCAGTTATGTCCAAGTCCCGTATAATAGGGTCGAACCTATTACCATCAACTGGGCTCAAAACTGCATCAACGAAGCAGGAGAGATGAGGGCTTTAGACGAGCAGCAAGTGCGTTCAAAGCGTTTTTAAGTTTCTAGCCTTCAATAAGATTGTGATAGGCTTTTCACTAACTTATTTAATCTAATACTCTTATTAGACTTTCTCAGTATAAAATATTATCTAGACACTCTTTGATTTTAATGTTGGTGCCCGTCCTAAAGGCTGCTAGAAACATCAAAGAATCAATTAAATTTTACGTAGAAAACCCACTGCTCATCTATTTGTTTCGAGTTACTCAGCTCAAATGCATCCCATCTTTGTTAGTACTTAATATTCACCCCCACACATTGCATGAAATGTCCATAAATAAAACAAATACTCCTTTCGACCCAGAATCTTTGACTGCACAGTCTCACGTAGTTGTCAAACCTAACCACCTCGCACTCACGATTGCGGTTCCGCCAGTAAAAACGTGAGGACTCAAATAACATAAACATTTCTATCTAGTTCCTGGCATGGAGTAAGAAAACCGTGTAGAATTGAAATGATAATGTGGTATAGACGCCAGCATAGCTAGCTACCTAAGACCAGATTTTAGATATCTAATTTAATTTAATTTATTTCAATGTCAGATTGCAGAGATCAGAAAGCGATAAAGTTGTAAAAAGATTACAGTGGGTTGATGTGGTGGGAGAGCATGGAACGGTTCAGTGACTATATAATTTTGACTGTGTTATTTACCTCTATATGCCTGAATAGAATATGTTATAGATGTGGGTAACTCAAATGCGGTTAAAATGTCTTCCGACCAGGAGTTTCTTTTCTACACTAGTTTTTAGTCTATTACGTCACGAGAGTCGCGAGGGTTTTAATGAATAATGTAGACTCAAAATGGTTTTCAGTATTTTGGGAAACTTTCGAATTGGATCATTTGCTTACGACCTTCGATTCAAGATTGTTTATTTTCATGAATTTATTTTTACGATTTAACGTGTATTAGTATGGTTTTTACTCGTTAAAAGAAATTTTATTAATAAATTTTATTATCGCCATTTCTGTCTATTAGTAAAATTTGTTGTATTGTTATTATGAAGATAAATTGGGATGGTTTAAATAATAGTGGTGGTAACAGAAAGTGAGAATAAATCACTACACTCATGTTGTCACCAATGGTTAGAGTGGTTCTTGAGGAAGGTTTTAGTATATAATTTGACCGACATCCACGCGGGTGAAGCCGCGGGTATCAGGTAGTAAAAGATAAATAAATGGTGTTTAATCATGCCTATAATCAAAGTGATTGGTTAAGCAGGGATCTACTGGCACAATCGTTATAATGCATTTATTTTTGCTAATTAAGTATAGTCCCATCTAAAAGAGGCGAGCCTATTACCGTCAATTCAGACTTCAAACAAGCACTGGAAAGGGGTTTGAACTTTTTTGTATGGAAACTGGCATATCGACCCAGCGCCATTTTGATTTTTTTTACAAATCACTGCCCACGATGAAATTAGTATGTATGGGTAGAGGATTCCTAGACGAACAAAACACGGTACCCAAAAGTGTCATGATATCGACATATTTGAAGGTCATATCGACATTATGAGTAAAATGACCAAATAAAAAAAACTAAAAAGCAAAAAAACAAGCACATATTAAAATAAAAAAAAACTTGGAAGCAGGCGGGGTCCATTCTATTTTCATTTCATTTCATAATTTAATATTCAAATGCCTGCTTCTAAGTTTTGTTTAATTTAAAATTTGTTTGTTTTTTGATTTTCAGTTTTTTCAGCCGGGTTTTTTAGTTTTTTAACTACTTTTTTTTATTTCTACTTTTTAGTCTTTTTGTGTTTGTTCTTTCCTTGGTCGCTTAAAATTCGTCGCTGATGATTTAATTTTTTGTGTTTGTTTATTGCATTTGTCACTTTAAATTTCTTTTAAACATATAGGTAAGTGTTATTATATATTTTTGTAATCTCCTTTTAAATCTCTTCATTTTGTCATCCTACTCGATGGTACTTTTTTTTTTAACTTCGCGAAGTAGCTCCTATTTTTTTTTCTTTTTTTTAATATTCATGTAGCCAGTGACACTTGCGCTATCAAGACGAAACTAACGAGTAACGACGTATATTTTATTCAAATCCCTTCATTCGTTCAGGAGTTATGAGGGAACAAAGAAACGGACATACATTGGGTAAAAATAGACCTTTTACTTGTCTACAGGTGTCGATTATTACTATTAATGTTTGTCGAAAGGGAGTAGGTTAGTACATTACATACTCCTAGGCGCACGAGAAATATATTCTTTGACACAACATAGCGTTTCATTGCGATTTCTTGTGTGCATAATAATAATCAACCTGGAAACGATTATTTCGATACAATGTAACGCCTACGTAATAAGTATTTTTTTAATTATTCTCATTGTACTCATTTGTCGATCTTTACCTTCAAATATCTCATTTTGACAACAAAAATTCAAAATGCCATCAGTTCTATCCCATTTAAACAAAAGCAATACCAGAAATAAAGATAAACCACAACACTGCTAACTGTTTCTATTGATCTTTATATCCCACTACGGAAAACTGGATGATGCGCAAAGCTTCAAGGGAAATAAAAATGTACGAGACCGGCACAACCGTTGTTTGTTTGCATGCAAATGCTCGATGATGTATGCTCTTTTGTTACGTTATCTGCCAAAAATAAGAGTGGAGATAGCTTTCAACAAAGGCCAATAAAGATTTTATTCATCAACAATTTATTTATGACTATTATTACCTTTATAATTTTTTTACTAATTTAGATTGGTACATTATTAAATATTTCATAAAAAAATATTTTTTAAACAATATTTAAATAAATAGCAAAAAAATTGTTGCCCACCGGTATCGGTATTGAGAACAGGTTCCAAGATACCGGTGGGCTACAATTTCTTTTTTATTTCTTTTTTTTGGTGGTTGGTGAATCATCAAATGGCTCCTCACAAAAGGAAGTGTCAGACTTCTAATGACTAAAAACTACCCATGTTCCTTCTTTGCCCTTAGTGTCCGGGGTCGCGGTATCTCTTTCGAACAACCCGTAGTATCTTCCTGCCCTTGGGAAAGCTTGCTTCTGGTGCTCAACAACCTTTGTTTCTCCTCTGTCAAGTCATTTAAGAAAAATCAAGTGTCTTCGGCTGTGCTCTATAAAAATGTTTCTTAGTATTAAGTTATTTACTAAATTAATCTAGGGTGTATTTTCTTGTTTTTTTTCTTTTAAGACCGCGGTTTTTGCGTAGTCGGGTTTTAGTATTTTTAACTTATTTTTTACTTTCCTAAAGATAATTCCCCACCCAGTGATAACCAATAGTGATGCTTCCATCACCATTGGTCTAAAACTGGAAAAGTATCTGACTGTGTGGGAATTCGCCCAAAAGGAAAACTTCTGCAGCAAAAAACTGTCAATATTCGTCGAATATAATTATTATTATACGATGACATAATAGTAAACTGTGCACCATTTTCTCAAGCTGTTGCAGAAGTTTTGAACTTCGTAAAACTATGTCCCAAAATAAATATTAAGGAAAAAAATGATTTTAGACTTTGATGTAGCGAACCACGCCTCAGCTGTGTTGTAAATTTGCAAACTGCGATGCTCAGCTGTTCACAGAATCTTCTAAGAAGTTCCTCTACAGAATTTCCATGCAAAATGAAATGTTATGAACGCTTTTGAGAATATTCAAAAGTGACCATCCACATGGAATTTACTTTTGAATATTCTCAAAAGCGTTCCTGCTTTCAAAAGTACGGATTTTTGTTACCTATTCGAGGGTAGGTATTGTTACAAGTATCACGCAGATATCAAAATACAAAAACAATAGGGTAGTAGACAAAAAACATCTAATTAGTCCGTCAGATAGAATTTCAAAAAATATTGGACACATATTTTTTTCTTTTTGCACGTAAACCAAAAATGAAGACGATACAGTGCTTCGTTAATTCGTATGACGTCACATTTTTTTTTTCCATTTGATAAAACAAAAAACACGTATACAATATTTTTCGATAATCTAAGTGACGGACTAAACCTAATCATATTATTTTACTCAGGACACATCCCTATTATGGAACACAAGTTCCTGTTAATAATTTTGTTGTTAAAACTTTAAATGTTTCCGGCCTTTTTATTTAAATCAGATAACGTTTTGACAATTTTAGCTTTCACTGTTTTCCGTAACAATATTATTACGTTACAATCCATGCGGGTATCGTTTGGTTTCAATTGCGAAATATTGCTAATTGCTATCGATATCAAACGGTTTTCTAACCATTGTGTTGTAAAATTCTATTTGTAAATGATTGTATCGGTTTCATTTAGATTATTGGGAATTTGGTTTAGGTAGCCTACTTAAAATTAGCGATACGTTTATTTGATTTAATATGAATTTAATTATTATTTATACTCGTTTGCATTAATGCTTGAAAATGGATATTTAGTTTTAAACTTGTACTGCGGTACTCAGAGATATTTAATGATTACTTAAGCCGTCACTTAGTAAAGGTTTGACATACTTTTGTATGACAAAACTGTCAAAACCTTTATTAAGTAATGGCCTAAGTAATCATTAAAGCTCTCTAAGTGCGGCAGGTAGAGTAATTTCAGTCAGTCCATTTTAATTTTGCAAATTAATGATATGCTAATTTTGAACTATCTATTAACAATAGAACCTTCACTTTTCATAGAAAGTTACTACACGTGTGTCTTACTTTTAGCCATTATTAAGTTTTACTACGTAAATTAAATTTCCGTATGGATGTACGTAAAAAGAAAAAAGCCGCCTACCAGCTGTCAAGTTGCTAATGTAAGAATAAGAATAAGAATAAGAATAAGAATAAATTTATTTCTATAAAAAAGTATTTAAAAAGTATTATAAGTAATCTAATAATAATAATAATAATAATAATAATAATATTCCACAACTATCACACAACGCCATCTAGTCCCAAGCTAAGCAGAGCTTGTGTTATGGGTACTAGACAACTGATAAGTAAAGTATATATAACTGTTGCAAGTTACGATAGTGGCGAAATCAAATGTTAGGTTGTAATGTAATTTAGTAATTGGATTTTGCTAATGAATAATTACCTAGACATTATTGCCCCCTAAATATTTGTACTATTAGGTTCCCGTTGGGGCTGGTTCTTCGAAAGAGATACCGTGGCGCGCGGCCTCGGCAGATGGAACATAGGTGGTTTTTAGTCAGTAGAAAAGTATCGGGAGGAGTCATTTGATGATTTCCCAACCCCCAAAAATAATAATAATAAATTTAATAATAATTTTTTTATTTCATAAAAAGGAGATTGTAGTACAAGAGGCGTACACAAAGTTATAGGTACATATAAGTTTGTACCAAGTCAGACACAATCTAGTGAGTGAAGTTCTGCTATTCCTAGCTAGGTTATAGAATAACCTGTATTAAGGAATAACAGTCCCTGACCCTTACAAAAATTACACTCAAGAAGTAGTACAATATTTTTTTTTTTTTTAACTCTACAATAATGTTATTAATAGAATATGTTCGAGTTTGTGTGTGTGTGTGTGTGTGTGTGTGTGTAAGTGGTATGTGAGTGTAGATGTATGTGAGTAATGGAGTAAAAGAAAAAACAAAAAAAAAACTATACTATTAGGTGGGTTGCAGAATTTGAAATTTGTTCGGCATAGTTACCAAGACCCTGGAACGCAAAGGGCAGAAGGAACTGGGATTGGTTTAAGTCAGTAAGAGTCTAACACTTTCTTTTTTAAGACAGAAAACAGTCAGTATTTCAATGCATATACCTAGGCAATAATAATGAAAATATTGTTCGTTGTTACAGGCAAGAAAGGTGAACAAACAGTAGCTGTGAAGACTCTTAAAGAAAATGCTTCAGAAAAAGAGAAGATAGATCTTCTACAAGAACTGCTAGTGATGAAGAACTTGGGATATCATCCTAATGTTGTCCAGTTGATTGGATGTTGTACTGAAAAGGTGAGAATATCAAAAGCCATTTATTAAGAAAACCTGAATAAAGGGTGTAAAAGTACCCTTAACACAAAGCACTTATTCTCCCCACCACTGCGATAATTTTTTTTTTCTAGACTATACCTGGGAACCCCCTAGTTACGGAGATATTGGGGGTCAAAGTTCTAAATTTTTACAGCTGTTTTTGTAAATACCTGTTTTTCAGGTTATAATTTTACTTAAATTACTGCCATGGCCCCTTTACTATTCAAAGCACCCACTAGCACAATGTTTCAAGAGTGCAACATTGAGTTTTAACATAATATGTGATTTTTGACCCCAAAAAAAGTCGTTTCCCAGCAAAAAATTTTGTGTAGGGTTACTTACTTTGATGTACAGAACGCTTGGTTCACGGATGTGTGAAGGGTTAATTTACACCCGTATAGGCTGTCTTTTTTGGTCGTAGTGCTCCCATTCTCGTAGTTCACGAGAGCAATTTCTGGTTACTAGACCAGAAATTGCTCTCGTTTAATATATAATATACGTAATATTAGGATTAACTAAAAATATAGGACACATACTTTTTCTTATTTCACGTAAACAAACAATGAAGACGATACAGTGCTTTGAAAACTCGTGTGACATCATATTAAAGACATTAGTATGACATTTTTTTGCGGTCAGTGAGTTCACCAACTCCCACTCAAATCTTTGACGCGTTTTATCTTCGTAAATTTTTATTGATTTGATAAAACAAAAAATACGTTTCCAATATTTTTTGATAATCTAACAGACGGACTTATTAGATTCACATTTTTTTAAGTCAGTAAGCATCCCTATTGCCCATGCAATATTGCAGGTGACTGTAACAACGTGGTAGTGCAAAAGGCAAGAAGTATTATTACTGTAAATATTTTAAAACGCGGGCAAAGGCACGGGCGAAAGTTAGTTAGAAAAAAAAATGACTGTTGAACGTGAGCTCTCAAAAAAATGATAAATTGAAATACCTGAGTATAAACAATAAAACCAAAAAATAATAAATTACATTAACTTTCAAAAGCCTAAGATTAATTGTGCGGATCACTTTAAAAAATAAATAATGATACAACTAAAAATATTTGAGCAACAAAAGCTTAATAGGTATAATCAAAACGATCTTACTTAATAATAAAAATCGCCTAGATCTAAAATTCAAGTCCAATCTCAGAGCTAATATTAATGGAATTCCAATATTGCTATCTCAGGATCTAAGTGTTATTTGTAACACAATAAATCTTTGCCAAGGGAGAAATTATATCTTAAACAAGTTTTGGTAGTAAATAATATATTGAATATAATATTCACTACCAATAATACTACAATAAAATTATAATTACTACTATAATTTTATTGAAGTGGTTTTCAGTAGTACTAAAATAAGGGATTCGAAACATTGTGTTGTTGGTAGCATTGAAAAGGTGCCGTAGTCATTGAAGTATTTACAGCAAAATATAATTTCCGAAACTACTGAGCCTAAAATTATGAAAAAAATACAGAAATTAAACACTTATAATATTAATAATTATAATTTATTTATTTTCGGATAACAAAGATCCATAATGGTTAGTAACAATTGGAACTTATAAACTATGTTAGTAGGCACAAAAATCACAAATATCACAATGACATATTCAAAAAAATAAAATTAACTGAGATACAACTTGTTAGTAGTACAATAACTTATAACTAGTGTGTGTACTACTTATAGTTTACAGGACAACCTATAAGAAGTCGGTTATTGACACGTAGTCCGACCGCATAGTCCGATCAATCGGACTACGTGAACCTTTTTTTTCCTTTTGGGTATATTAATCGGACCACGTGTTTTTTTTCTATGGTGCCAAAATAACATGAAAAATATCTCTCTACTACAATGGTACATACGAAACGCTTCATGTGCAAATCCGACTTGAACTAGGCCAGTTTCTTTTTACTTGTACTGACTAGACTAGACTAACGGGTCTAGTGGTCGCAAGTGCGACTGCTCAGCATGAGTTTCTGGGTTCGATTACCAGATCGGGCATTAGTTTTATTGGGTTTTTCCATCAGAGATTTCTCCGTGGCCTCCACGAAGTATGAATTTGTGCCAGGTTGATGGCATTTTATAGGCTCATCGTCTATTACTTGGGACTTATACATAACTGGCGAAATATCGGTATATTAATGGGTACACCTCTACCTAACCCTTTAGGGATTACTAGCGTGATTTTATGTTACAAATATTATAAAAATAAAACGTGTAAAAAGTATCAGACCTTATTTTTATTTCGAACAACCAGCAGGGCTTTTGCGTATCTTATAAATGTCAATGGCTATCATATTGTCCATGGATTAACTATCAAATTGGTTATGGTTTAGTACAAAATGGAACCATTTGACAGTTAATTGATAGGCACTATAGGTTAGCCACTGTTATTTAGAAGATACGCAATAGCCCTGCAGGTCCTTATGGGTTAGTAGAAAATACTTACGAACTATGTTTGTGGTAATCAATTTGGTGATTGAGTTACATTAATTATAATTCATTCTAAAATACTATTATAATTACATTATATTTTTATCTGCGGTACTCAGAGACATTTAATGATTACTTAAGCCTTTTGATTTGACATACTTTTGTATGACAAAACTGTCAAAACCTTTACTAAGCGCCCAAGTAATCATAAAAGCTCTCTGATTGCAGCAGTCAGTATTGATTAACACCCTAATGTGATGACTCAGAATAGGACAGGCTTTGTCCATTATATAAGAAAGGTACATTTCTTATAAACAAAATCGTCTTCGACGAAAGTATGTACGGTCTTCGTTTGCCGCAAGGTCATAGCACAATCTACATATTTCGATTACTCAATCGATGACCTTGCCTGGGAATTACCATCAAGTCCCTATCGTCAGCAAAATGGTCTGCATTTTAGGTTCAGCACTGAATTATAGCTTGAAAAAAATATTGTCTGATGACCGAATATGCTGACAGAATCAAGCAAACTAGGAAATGCAATTCGGTAGTCTTCAATTTTGTAGAATTCAGATGTCGTCGGTATGAAGTACTTATCTAGTTTTTGCTATTTCAGTAGGTATGTTAAAATCCGCAAAAGGCTTAAATCTACAAAGGGGGAGGCAGTATACCTTAAATGCCCCCCCCCCCTGTGTGGTGTGAGAGTTCTGTATCAATACTTACCATTCCTCAATTGTATGCTCTTCTCCTCAGGAACCCACCCTAGTTATAATGGAGTTCGTGAGCCTAGGCAAGCTGCAGCAGTTCCTCCGAGACTCCAGAGCTGAGCGCCACTACGGCAACACTCACGGAAGTCAGTTCCTGACGTCACAGGATCTCACCAAGTTCGCGTTCCAAGTCGCAAGAGGAATGCAGTTCCTTAGTTTACAAGGGGTAGGAGTATTTGTTTTTTATACCTGTATTTATTAGTGCCAAACTTAAGTGGCAGTGGAAGGGCACATTGGAACGGATGATCGATGGGGCCGGAAAGTTCTGGAGTGGCTACAGCGAACCGGAAGACGTTGCGTTAGAAAACTAGGTGGACCGATGACCTAGGGAAGGTTGCGGGGATCCGCTGGATGCGAGACGCACGGAACCGGTGAATGTGGAGGCCTTGTTCAGCAGTGGACGTCTCATCGTCGACCTTTATCATTTGAGTTGCGGTGGATCAGTGGTGGCAGCCCTGACTTACGAACAGTAAGTCGTGGGATCGAATTCGAACCCAGGCATTACTTTGTGTAATTTACATGGCCGGTGCTCTAAAAACGGTGAAGGAAAACATCGTGAGGAAGGTTTTAGAACCGAAAAATTCAAAGATATGTACCAACCCGCAATGTCAACCAGTCCCTGTAGTGGAAACATATTATATGCTGCTGATGATGATTATATCTTTATCATGTAGCCGAATATTTCTCATGAAGACGTTCATTTCTGGATATTGCCTTAAGCGTCGCCACATGCAGTGGTCCTGTTCTTATCGTATCTAGCGAAATCCCACAAAACCTTTGTCAAAAAACAGCAAAATTGTACCTAAACATTATACCTAATGGCATAAAATGTGGTGATTTAATTTGGGCTCAGATTATTTGCGGATTTTATGACCGCAGTATTTATTAAATGGTATGTTGAAAGAAAAGTGCAAAATGTTTATGGAAAGCACCAAGGTCAATCAAGTATTAAATAAGAACTCCAAGGTTCACTTTATCAACTCCTTGTAGGCCAATGAGAGGATTCCTGTTTTACAACTTTGTTTTGCTAAGTAAGCTCAATTTGTAGACCGAGTAGCCAGTAATTGGGTTAGTAGGCGTAATAAACCTCGACTCGATAGCTTTTCTTGACAATGGTTTGCTTAGTACGTAACTTTGCAATAGTCGGTATTTTTTAAAGGCTTTTTTTGGTAATGGGGTTATCCGGCAGAAAGTTTGAGTAGGTTTTACGTATCTGATCTCATGATAATAATTTTAATAATAATAATTTTATTTAGACACATTGGAAGACAATTTAAGCAAAACAATTAAAGATAGTAAAAGTAGGTAAAAATATAAGAGTAGAAATAATAGTGCAATTTTGTAGCGCTAGACCCCACACTAGTGTACCCTGTGTCGTGGGAGTATAGAACATCCTAGAATCTAAAAATATCCTCTTGTCAAATATCTATGACAAGAGGATATTTTTTTTATAATTATTCCTTTTTGGAAGACTTAAAGTTCTAAAGTCTAGACAAAGACTTTGGAAACTTGAAACACTTGAAACACTTTGAAGTTGAAAAATTAAAACGTTTAGAATTGACTTAAGCCACCGAAAAGCCATGTTAATCCTACCTACAGACCTTATAATAGAAATACAAAACCCTCATAACGCAATTGGCCATGACTTGATTTTTTTTTTATTTTTTTTTACAAAATATAGACCATTTCAAGGAACTAATTTGCTTATTTTATTTTTTTAGGGGTTGTACATTTTTTTAGGATTTTTTAAATTCGAGGTGCTCTCAATATCACTATGAGGCTGTATGTAGTGCGGTGTTGTGCCACAGACAAATTAAAAAAGAATACAATGTAAATCTAAATCCAGTGACATATCCTTGACAGTTGAGATTGATACAGTGATTCAAGAGGAAGGTTTTTAAATAAAATACATGCATAATATAGTAGAGAAAAACACCTGTGCGAAGCCGGGGCGGGTCGCTAGTATATAATAAGTTCATTGATGACAAGAGATAAACCAATCTTATATAAATCAAAACAATGATTTCGAATACTTACATTAGAGCCTTTGCTCCTCGTATTTCCGCTATATTGTGTTGAGTGGACAACATCATATACTCAACAATCATAGCATTATTGACCGTAGGTATGTTACGGGAATCCGCCTTAGTATAATTTAAAGAAGCCATTACAACAATTCACAATATTTCACAAAAACAAACTTCAACAAAGCTGGCTAAACATAACTTACAAAATGTTGACATACAGTCTCGCAACCGAATGTTTTTTTTTCAAGAATGATAGAATGACAAAGGAATGTTCTATTATGCTTGGTTGGAGGGTCTGAAAGGTCAAATGAAAGTCATTCGTTAAAACACCTATAACTTTTGAAATAGTATGTATTTTTCAAATCTGGTAACAGGCATGAATTCACCTAAGCTAACCCTCGAAATGGTTTTAAGACAGCGCTTGAAAAAAAAAATTAGGCATGCCCAATTGTTAGTTCATATCATCACTATAAACAAGAAACTTATGTAAGATAAATCAACGATATTTTATTTCAAAAAGGCTAGCACACCTAAAGAGTTCATTTATATAAAATTTATATTTAGAAGTAAAGTTAAGAAATAACTTCCAGGGCAATCCTGTAACTATGTCAGTTGGAAATTGTTTCGTTACAAATTCAAACCGAAAGTTTTTCAAGGTTGCTCCAAACGTTTATACCTAGGGAATAATTTAAGGAGAAACAGGTCTAAGCACTTAGTAATTTCTTTGTATACCCAAGAATCTTTGTACTTGGTGTAAACGTCTGTGCCTGAAATACTTTAGATTTAGGCTCTAAAATATTGAAGTACGCCGTTTGATGCCAAAGATAAGGTATAATAAATTATCTTTGGTCTAAAATATTGTAAACGCGATGAGTATTTTAAAAATGTTAACAAAATATGTAGGTTTAGATTTTTTTAAATTTTTTTTATTAAGTTTTTGTTAAATATATACAGAGATTGGTAAAGTAAATATCAGGAAAATTATTTAAACTCATTTGTTAACAAGTAGACAACACACATTCAAACTAAAATGGTCCTAAAAACTAGATCATTAGCTTAAAAGTGTTTTATTTTTAATATCGATATTGTAAAATAAGAAATTGAAAATTATCCCAAACTGGGTTACAGAAGGTATACAATTTTATGTAAAAGTTTAGAATTTTTGCCGTTGGGATATCCTATGTGTCCTTTTTTTTTTTTGGCGGGTTGAAAATCATCGAATAACCCCTCCCGCTCTTGGGCAGAGCGAAAGGGAGTGTCAGACTTCTACTGACTAAAAACCACCCATGTTCCTTCTTAGCCCTCTAAACAAACAGTAAAAACCTGGAAGCTATTTAGAAGTTCGTTGTTGCTGAAGAAAGTTTAGAATTGTGACTTGTTAAATTAAAAATATCTCCAAACACTAATTAAAAACCAACAAAACACTGACATACAGACACGATCGCTGAAGGGAATCGGAAAGGCCATATATGCCGTAAACTTGGTGAAAGATGGGGAAAAAGTGCTGGACTGGAGACCACAGACGAGATGAAGAAATGTGCGAAGACTACCGACTAAGTGAACAGACGATCTCATTAAAGTACCCGTACGTAAGAAACTGGATAGATAATAGACAAAAGTGGAGAGATTTGGAAGATACCTACACTCAGCATTGGGTGGTCGCGGGTTGACGAAAAAGAAGAATATGTCGTGACTTGACCTGATTTAAATCCATTGAGATTTTCACAAAGAAGGAAATTAAATACGATGTCACGGTTGTCGCAGTGGCTGAGGGATTGGACTGGTGAATGTCACGGGTTTGTACCCGCACGGATCAAATATTTGTATGGCCTACAGATAGTTGTTTCGGGTCTGGGTGTGTTTGTGTATGTAAGTTTAAATGTTTGTAGACGCAAAGTCAAAGTCAAAGTCAAAATATTTTATTTCACATAGGCCTCCATGGGCACTTGTAAAACGTCGACATAAAAAAGGGGCACGGTTCGGTGCATTGGTCGATTCCTAAGGAGAAGAACCGGCAAGAAACTCCAAAGGTTACTCTTTTAATCTTTTAGAATGGTTTTAAATGGTTAACAATAAGTTTAAGGTCCAGACATAATCTTGGGACACACATGAAGGCTATGCAGATTAGTGTCTGAGATGGTCTTTTGAAGAAAGCACCACACAGATACAAGAGAAATTCCTAGAGTACCTACACACTATAGAATTTCAATTTCTTTTCTGATTTAAAAGAAAAGTTTTACATTTCATTTCCTTAATAAAAGCCTATTTTTATTCTAAAGTACCTGGGCATAAAACAATATTAAAAAAGCTGTTTACGACACGATTCATATTTCAAAAGCCTATAAACAGTGTGTTTTCTCATAAAGACGGAAAAACCTGACTTTAAATACGTCGATTAAATCTTCGAGGGAAGCCGTCTTAATATTAAATGGAACTTAACAATTGAACGGGAAAAAATTGTTTACGTTTATACATTTTTTTTTTTAATAATTTGCCAGACTGTCTAAACATCACGCTATTTAATCCCCAGGATAAGACAGAGAAGTACCTAATTCGTACACCCACAATAATTCAGTTAAGATTAAGTCCCGTGTAATAGAAGAGAGCCTTTTTCCATTACTTGGGCACAAATCCAGACTTCGTGGTTACTACTGAGTAATAGGGATATTTACTGACTAAAAAATAGGTATATGATTCTAGTTAGTAAAAAAATATTGGATTATAATGATAATATTGGATTTCTAAAATATTGGATACGTATTTTTTGTTTTATCAAATCAATAAATATTGACGAAGATAAAACGCGTCAAAGATTTGAGTGGGGGCTTGTGACGTCACTGACCGTTAAAAGATGTCATACTAATGTCTAAGAATATGACGTCACACGAGTTTTCAAAGCACTGTGTCGTCTTCATTGTTTGTTTACGTGAAAAAATAAAAAATATGTATCCTACAAGTTTTTGGAAATCTAACGATTTTTTTTGTTAACTACCGTAATCTTGGTGGGAAAACTCTTTACTAACACGTTCCCATCCATCGAACCAGAACGCCATGCTCAGAAGTCGCGTTTTAGTCCACTACACCAATGAGGCAGTTAAGACTTTGGGAATGAACATAACAACCAACTACAGAGCGATTGATTCAAGGATTTTACTAATACCAAAGCAAATGGGATCTGGAATTAGACCAAAAATAAACCAGTATATGCTGATCTCTTATTCTATTGAAACTCCATACAACGTAAGGCCAGTTCAAGTTTTACGACAGGCGTGAAGCTTCGCAGTACTAATGGTCTATCTCCAAGAGACATTTTCAAGTAAATAGTTTTTGGAACGAGATTTAAGGGCGTTACGTAATTTATAGATTCTAGGAGAACTTTCTCAGTCTGTTTGTACTTTTGATTGGTCCTCAGGCATAATTTCAGTGATTTAGGTATAGTAAATAAAATTTAGTATTGAGCAGTGAAACGGCCAATGGGGCAAAATAGTTTAGGAGTGGCGACCGCGAACTAGAAAACGTTGCGTTAGAAGACCTCATAATAGATGGAGTAAGAAGCTATTCCTAACATAGTTGGGAAATGGTGGGGCAATATGAAAAGTATGAACAATAAATGGAGACGTCATCATCTTAAAATACTCCAATTTAAATTGTAATGAGATATGCCAATTCATTAGTTACAAAGCTTTAATTAAGCCTTCAAGAAATTTTCCATAAAATTATTTCCTTTGAAAATCTAAATAACTCGTTCAACAAAGTTGTAAGTCTGAAAACACATGGGTACCCCCATTTTACAAATGTCACACTAAGAAACGAGACATTTTCAATTTTGTCGAACGATCTCTTAAGCATTTTTATCCTATCAAAATTATGCAGCACTTAATGCTGATTTTATTTGAAGTCTAACAAGATGGCACTTAAGGCTCAATAACACGCGCCCGGCCCTGGTGCAAGCCATGGTCCGGGGCGAGGAGGAATGGGACGCCGTCGCCTCCTTCTGCGAAGCAGTGATGCTAGCGAAGGAGGTGGCGGAACGCGAGAGGGAGAGAACCTCTCGTCCCAGCCGCCGCGGGAGGCGCTCCGGGCGTCGGGGGTCCCGCGATGACCTCCGGCCACCGTAGACGCGGGCCTGTGGACGGTGAGTGATGGGCTAACTCGCCGTCCGTCCGTCTCACGACGAAAACAGGCCGTGTCGACGGCGCGTTCGTGTTCCACGCGCGCCTCAAAGAGATGTCAGCAACATGGGAGGGGCCCGAAAGGGCCGACGCCTGTCGGGGCCGCGGGTAGTCCAACGGTTATCGCGGCCTCGACATAGAGGGCGAAGAAGGAACATGGGTGGTTTTTAGTCAGTAGAAGTCTGACACTCCCTTTCACTCTGCCCAAGAGCGGGAGGGGTTATTCGATGATTTTACACCCACCAAAAAAAAAAAAAAAAAAGGCTCAATAACACGAATTGGATTTATCTTCCCCCAGTAGGCGAGACTACAGACAGATTCGTACTAATATTTTTTCAGTGTTATCAATTTATCACTAGCAAGCTAAACATTAAAACGTGTCAACTAAGCGCTTACGCTTAATTTTTGTCAGGTCATTTTATCTACCTGTGACTCGATGAGCAATTTTTAGGCGCTTCTTATTTTCAAAGATACTTTAGAAAGTTATAGTTTAAAGTTATATTTTTTTTTTGTAACTGAGCCTCAACAAAAGAAATGGCCTAGATTAGTTTAGAAAAAAACATGTATATTTTTTTTTCTGTCGCAAGTTCTGAAGTAATCGTCAACAGTTTATCTTGACGTGAGAAGGTGGGGTTCGTTGGTGTAAATAACAGGCCTTCTTACTCTGGGAATTTATTTATTTTTATTGCTGTGATTTTATCGTTAAAAAACATTTCTTTTTGCGTTACCTTAAACCACGATTACATCATCTTTATTAACCTTGCAAACAATTGCACCAAACTCTCTACTAGGAGCTTCAAAATGGCCATTCTTTGCACCGTGGCGTGGCTTGGAGAACGAATATAAATGGCAATATTGATAGTCATAAAAATACATACATAGATATCGTATTGTGTCGTAAACTTGGTAGTCTCATCTCGAGTCGAAATTGTACGATTATTTGCGATGGTACTGCTAACCACTAACTTCAAAGAGATTTCAAAATTATCAGCAGTAGTGGATCAACTAACGAGCAGTGTTTTCATGATTTGGATATTACTGTAATATCTGCAATTATGCATACATACATGAAATCACGCATTTTTTATGAGGGTAGGCAGTAACGACAGAACACCACCTACGACGATTCTTACATACTTCTTTTGCCTCGTCCACTTTCATACATCCTTACTTAATAAAACTTTATTTTAATAGTTAATTAATATTAACTATTAATATGTTATATATTAATATTAAATATTTATTATTTATTTAAATATATATTTAAATATAATATTATAAATGCGAAAGTAACACAAATAAAATTAAATAAAAAAAGTAACTACTGAACCGATTGAAATAAAATTTGGTACACGGATAGTCTGAGCCTGAGGAAGTAGTGCGAAAAAAAAATTGAAAAGGGGAGATGACGTTTTTTTGTGCCCCCCCACCCCATGATATTACATTTTTATTCATCTTTATTTATTAACAACTGTTGAATAAATTAATAATAATTATATTATTATCTTTTAGTTTATAAAATTTGTATTTTAATTTGTCTGCAAAAGCAAAAGCGGGTCGCTCCTGTTTGTTAGCACTCCCCTTTACCAACGCTACAAATAAGTACTAATTTATATGAGAAATGAAAATAAACTCTTCCTTTTATTTTCCAGATTATTCATCGAGACTTGGCAGCCAGAAATGTGCTGATAACTGAAGATAGGGTGTGTAAAGTAGCAGACTTCGGGTTTGCCAGGGATGTGGCAGATACCCATGTGTATGAGAGGAAGAGTGATGGTCGGCTTCCTATCAGGTTTGTGGCAATAATTTGAAATACTTGTTTTTTTAGCCTACACTGTCCCACTGCTGGGCAAAGGCCTCCCCAAGTCCTTCCAAAAGTTTCAGTCCTGTGTCGCTTTGAACCAGCCCTCATAGTAATAATACTATCTCGTAAATTATTTCACTAAGAAATCCGGAAAAAATAACCAAATCAAATGATTTGGCTCGCGAAGATAACAACATGTGTGGTTTTAACTAAGCTATCATTGTGCTGATGGCCATTTCAGCTAATAGCTTATTTAATTGCCTAGAGCTTCGACCAATATCTCTCGTTAGGCAGCTGGATCAAGGGTTTGGTACAGAAAGCAGTACTTCTGGACACTGCTCGTATTGCTAGGAGTTTCCTCTCTTTGGAGCCCTGAACGCCGGTAACTAAGACCCGGTTCCCGATACCGGTGGACGGCTATTTTTTTCATTGTTAAATGCGTTTTTTCTATGATTCGTATTAAGAAAAAAAAAATGTTTTGAAATTAATAAATAAAATAATTATTTTACTGACTAAGAAAATTATGTTTCCCTTCAGCTGTTGGTGGTAATAACATGTACGAAAATAACTCTGACTATCGTGATAGGTTACACAGTCAGCGAGGTTCGTAACATCCAAGGCTGACTGCTAACAATACTAAATATTCGAAATACGTAGCTCACATGAGTTAATTCAATCCTTCTATTTATCGTGTGGTTAGTGCTAAAGCTGGTAATAGAGTTCTTTAGCCATTCATGGGCTGACTTGGGTTTACATGATGTCGAGAAATATCTCTTATATTAAATATCTCAGGATAGCAAGATAGTGTCAATAAGACTACTATACTATACTTCTGGCTTTGTGTAGACAAAACTAGCTTTCGCTTTTTTTTCCAAGCCAGAACAGTAAGACAGGAAAGTTTAGTAAATAACTAACTTGCTGTCCTGGCTTGATGAGGAACATGGCCTCGTGTATCCCGGGCATTAGTCATACTGGTTTTCTCATAATATTTACCTTCACCAATGTAAATGATATCCCACAACACATACATAGTCCGAAAAATTATGTTGTTCCTGAAGAAAACTACGTTCTTATGATTAGTGCGGCGCGAAGTTATAATTATATTTGCATTTTTTACATAGTAGGTATGTATAAAATAAATACACTCCCGCTATTTGTACGGTTAGATCTTTTAAAGTATGCAACGGATTTAAATGCAGTTTTCAGCATTGCGCCCGTGCGGGGCGGGTCGCTATTTCATTACTCGAGTCATGAGGTTCAAATTATAGCTTCAACAAAGACGTCAGAATTTGACGTTATCTCACACTTGGGTAAACTGAATATGGGTAACCTACTCCATAACATAGAACAACACGGAATTCGGACAGTTAATAGGACAGATAATATCAAACGTAACCCTGACTTAACCCACTTAGACTTTATGATTAATTATTATTGTTAGTTTCACGCAGAGTTACTGCAAACACTATGCGCAACGTGTAACCTACTGGGAAATCTAAAAGTTATAACGTTCTGAGGTTTCATATAAACTAAATCCTTATAAGTTAACTAGCTTGTATCCGGAATTTCGTCTACGTAGAATATAGTCTAAACCTTATTTTTTTTAATATTTATATGCATGCGTACATGCGCGTATGCGCGCATGTGCGTGCGTGTTTCGGTGCATGCATGCGTTGCTCAAAAGGCTGCCATACTTAAATGGGACTGGGCAGGACATGTCTGTCGCATGCCGAACGAGCTGTGGGCCCGTAAAGCTCAGGATTGGTGCCCTGAAACAGTGACGCGAGGTCGTGGCAGACCACGAAGGAGATGGCGGGACGAACTGGATGTCTTCCTTGAGAATTGGAGAGACATTGCACTGAATCGTGACCGTTGGAAGGAATGGAGGGAGGCCTTTGCTCAGCAGTGGGACAACACTGGCTAGCTATATATATATATATATATTTATATGCACAAAAACTATTTTTTTCAATTCCAACCAGTTGTTCCTGAGATTAGACGACGTCATTTAGATAAAAGTTTTTTTTTGTAGTTTAGGAAATCATCTATTCTCCTCCTCTCTCTCGACTCCTCCCGCTCTGAGCAGAGCGGGTTTTTAGTTTGTAGCAATCGGATACTCCCATCCGATTTCTACAGCCTAAAAACCACCCATCTTTCTTCTTAGCCCTTTGTGTCGAGGCCGCTGTACCTCTTAACCTTTGATGAAGCTTGCATAGAATAAAAAGATTTCGATTTTTAGTCAAGTAGCAAGAACTGTACGAAGCAGGAGCTTATGGCTAGTACGAAAAGATAAAGAATAGCAGTAATCTAACTTTCATATTTTTCTCTTTCCAGATGGATGGCTCCCGAGTCTCTGTACGACAATATATTTAGTGTTAAGTCCGATATTTGGAGTTTCGGCATCCTTTTGTGGGAGATCGTGACACTAGGCTCCACACCATACCCTGGATTATCAGCCAATGACGTCATGAAGAAGGTATGTCGTTATTTTTTTTAATTAACATAGTTTTATGTACGCGTATAATATCCAAAGGATTACTCAGAGGTATTACTAGTACACCCACATGTTGGCACGTGTTACCATGCAAAAGGGGCGGGCCTATTGCCATCAATCCGACTTACAAGACTGCTACTGAGAAATTCCTGATGGAAACCTTATAACACCCACCATTTGACGGCACGGTTGGCGTAGTGGCTCAAGCAATGGACTGCTGCGCTGCGTGTCACGGGTTCGATCCCCACACGGAACAAATATTTATATGACCTACAGATAGTTGTTCCGGGTCTGGGTATTTATGTATGTGAGTTTAAATGTTTGTGAACGCACCCACGATACAGGAAAAGATCTTACTGTGGGGCAACGTTTTTTTAAAGAAAGAAAAAGAAAGAAAGAATACCCAACCCGGGATCGAACCCAAGACCTAAAAACTTCCAATAAGGCGGTCTAAATAATATAACACTGTTAGAATTTTAACACCGACCTGAGCGATTCAAAAGCAGAGACGATCATTTAGATGACTCCTAGTGTAAGTTCAACGAGTCCTGCATAGAGAATTGATAGAGTAACTTAAGAACTTACGGAATAAATTTTAACTTTTCCGTGATACGTTCTCAAGTTGTGACATGTTAATCTTAAGTTTAACTTTACTGTGAGTTTTAGGGGAAAAAATGTGAAAATATTCCCTCTTGCATGCATAGCATTAAGGTTGATTAGCCAGCGAAATTCGAATTTTCTTACGTTTTTTGCAATTTCCTAGTCAGTGTCAAGAATGCCGTTTTTATTAAATAGTCACTCAAGAGACATTTATGAACTGAGGCGGTAGGATTGGTGATTTTAATCATTATTGTGCAGTAAATAAACATTTGTTATTGCCTCGAATCCCATTTCATTTAACATACGACTTGACACTGCACCGGAAAATTGCAAATACGTAAGAAAAATAGAATTTCACGTGCTACCTTGTCGCCATCACATTATGTCTGCATGTAGATAGTATTTTTAAGATTAACACGTGCAAGTTTTAAGCTTAATGCTTGGTTTTATTCAGACTTACCCTGGTGGCCTACATAAATACATGCGAAATGACGAATTTTCGGAAGAATTTTTTGCCGGAGTAAAAAAACAAAATGGCGGGTTATTGGCGCCAAACAGCAACACGTGTATAATTTATAGAATAACTTAGTTATGGGAATAACAAAAATAAATTAAACAACTTAAATGTTTAATAGCAATTCAAAGTGACAAATCATACAAACAAGATCATACAAAAAGAACAGAAAAACTTAATTGAAGTTACAAATAATAATAATTGTTTAATTTATGTCCAAATATAATTAAAAGTTTTTTTGTTCTTTCTACTCTACTAATGGAAATAACATTACGATCTTTTATCTCAACACTTTTTTATTAAAATATTTACGAACAGAACCCTACATCAAAGACCATTCAGCGACTAATGATACTCGCAGTACTGTCACTTTTCATTACTTTATTTTCATTTGTACCTGTCTATTCTTAACTCTACTGACAGCGGGTACTTGACCCTTCGATTTAAGTTAGCTACCTTTGTTCTCTAACTCAAAACACCTCATTATTAATAATATTTTGCCACTCACAACAGGGACATACTAATTCATGGCACATTCAAACATACTTTATTTTTATATTCAACGCCCACGTGATATATCTCGTAAACAAAAAACATAATTATAAATTACACTGCGGTAAGCGGTAAGAATACCAAAACGTGGAATAAATTTGATTATAAGACTAGCATTCAGCCCGCGACCTCGTCCGCAAAAATTGTGATGGCGCGGCTAATATGCATGTACCACAATTGATGTAGCTTTCTGCCAGTGTAAGAATTTATTAAGTTGTATCATTATTTGCGGAGCCAGCACATGTAGCATGAGCACCATAGGAACGGGTTTTATTAAAAAAAATAGTATAATAAAAAGATTTTATTGCGAGTTGTATTGAAATATATTTATCTGTTAAAATACATTTACTGATTAAAATGCACACGACTTATTTGAAAAATAAAACTAAAAATAAATAAATAAAATTCCACCAAGAATAGACAAAGCTATTTATAAATATCTATGTCTATTACTAAAAAACAATATCTCATTATAGATGGTGGTCTACATGAATAAGATATAAGACACAGATGACATTTACACAGAGCAGTCGTGGTTTGGTAGTGACAGTTAATCACATTAACAATTCAAACTCGGCACGTCAGCATCGCTTACGTAGTCGAAATGTGGTTGACAGACCAGCTGCAGCTGAAAAACGAGTTCAATTTCACTCTTTGTGATCTGTCACTCAGGCTGGCAATGAAGATAATGTACGACACTTATTTGAGAAATAAATTAAAAGTGTGTTTTAACACACTTTAAATTTCAATTCTAATTTTACAGAACTCAATAATGGCATTAATTATCGGCTTCCAATCTAACTGGATGCAGCTGAATACCAATGTTTAAGAAGGAGCAACTGCCTATCTGATCAAATAATTTAATTATTCATTAATTCCAATCTAAAACTACATTAAATGCAGCACACCTAAAACGGCAAATATAAAAATAACCTACAATGGTTGTTAAAAACTAGCTAACAACGCGTGATATCAGCTCTTCACTTCTTGCCTGACTACAGAGTTCATAGAAGTCCTCGCCGCATTGCGCATAAGGAAGTTACAAATCTTTATAAGATTCCCAAAACGTTCTTAAATTTCTTGCACCGGTCAACATAATATGTACTAAATTCACTCCATCAATCTGCGGAGGATTGTCCCTTACACGTTTTTTTTTTTTTTGGTGGGTGTAAAATCATCGAATAACCCCTCCCGCTCTTGGGCAGAGCGAAAGGGAGTGTCAGACTTCTACTGACTAAAAACCACCCATGTTCCTTCTTCGCCCTCTATGTCGAGGCCGCGATAACCAGAGGACTACCCGCAGCCCCGACAGGCGTCGGCCCTTTCGGGCCCCTCCCATGTTGCTGACATCTCTTTGAGGCGCGCGTGGAACACGAACGCGCCGTCGACACGGCCTGTTTTCGTCGTGAGACGGACGGACGGCGAGTTAGCCCATCACTCACCGTCCACAGGCCCGCGTCTACGGTGGCCGGAGGTCATCGCGGGACCCCCGACGCCCGGAGCGCCTCCCGCGGCGGCTGGGACGAGAGGTTCTCTCCCTCTCGCGTTCCGCCACCTCCTTCGCCAGCATCACTGCTTCGCAGAAGGAGGCGACGGCGTCCCATTCCTCCTCGCCCCGGACCATGGCTTGCACCAGGGCCGGGTTGTTCCTTACACCTTAGATATATAAAAGTAATCTAATAAAACTTTTCTCTTTTCAGGTCATCGAAGGCTATCGTCTCGAAAAGCCCGAACATTGTCACCGAGAGCTCTATAACATCATGTACTACTGCTGGGAGGTCGAACCCAAGGAACGACCAGACTTCGCTGACATCGTCGCTAGATTAGAACCGCTGATAAACAAAGATATGGACTACATACAACTCGAGAGATTCCCTGATCATTCTTATTATAATCTACAGCATTTGGATGGAGAGAAACTATGATTGTTTTCTGTGAATTTAGGGGTAGAAGTGATTGATGAAGTGACTAACTGCAAGTCATTTTCGTTTTAGAAATTAATTTCTAGTTAGAAGACGGTCGAATTAAGTGAGCTAACAAAACTCTACTGTGATCATTAATACTGAAAACGGGATATTTATAAACAAACAGACATTGTAAATATCCCGTTTTCCGGATTAATGATAATGTTAGGGACCATGCCAGTATAAAAACTTCTACTGCTATCGTTAACCTAATGAAAACATTGTCTTTGAAATGGTTACCCGTCATGATTGCGGAGTTTAATTAGCTAATTTCATTTGACCTAGTATTTTTCAAAAAGTTGGATAAAAACATATTTTCTAATGTTTTCCAAAAAAAAATACCAAAAGTTGTTATTTCACAGTTACTGAATCGACGACAAGCATCAAACTATTTATTGTGCAAAAAACAAAGTGCGGCATGAACTTATCAATAAAAGACAATACAGTTGGCTTGGCTCTATAGCTTGTATTATATTGTGCATTAATTAGACTTTAAGTACATGATTGTTACTACCTATAATCCTTTTAGCGGTATGGGTAATTTATGTAAATACCTCCTGAATTAGAAATGACTACTTACACGAGCTTTTTATTTGCTAAATAAAATAAACTAAACGTTATAACAACGTATCTAATTATAAAAGTTCGAAAAATATTTTTTAATTCAACTCTTTTATTAAAACTCAACACATAAGAGACAATCTCATTATAAATGAGTTATACAAATTAATTTGAAACTGACCTGCTTAAACACACGACAAAATACTGAGATTGAAATACTTCAAATGATTGCAATAATAATTATTAAGTTATTTTAAAACTTCACATAGACTAGTCCTTAGAATATTATAATAGTTGTAATTTTATTAATAATTAAAATTAAAATAATAATCTTATATTAAATGTACAGTACATATAAGATTTTCGTTAAATAAAACTACATACAATTTGTAAAATAAATGTTTTGTTGTATAACGTATTGTTTTTTGTCACTTCCCCTTTTACCACAATTTCTGCAACAACTACATACTTTGACTCATAAAGTCACCACGACACAAAGTTAATTTTTCGTTTACACTGCAAAAACTTCTTCTGAAAATATACCGTCTTGGCTACAATCTCGACGATAAGTGCCAAAGTACCGCTAACATATCCAAAGGCTAAAGCCAAGAACCCGCCCTGCAGGTGCTCCCCCGACAAAGGATTAACATCGGATTTCTCCTTCAGTAAAGCCCGCAGTTGGCGAGCTCGTCGTCTCTCATTGAACGCTGCAAAGTGATCCCTGAGACCTTCATTCAAACCACTCTGCTTAAAAAGCGTGATTGTGGTCGAAAACTCGAATATAAAAGGAAAACCTCTTAGAGCTATTGTTTCTATAGGAACACTGAAAACGTTATCAGCGAACGTATAGTATTTATAGTTACCAACACTATCACTAAGTTCTGGAGTTATCGCAGAAATATGAGCTAACTCAAGACGACTGCACAGCAATGAAAAGTTTCTATGGACAGCAACATCTATCAACGCTTTAGTCATGTTCATTATGTCAGTCCATTGTTCACCAATGCGATAGTCAAATGGATCAGTGGAGTTATAAAATAAATCATGTAACTCCTCAATACCACCAAATTTTAAATCGCTGTCAACCAACTCTTCGACTGTTTGTATTTGGTACTCATAAGACGGGTTCGTCAAAACTTCAAATAATTTCGTTTGGTACGCGGTCAAAAAAAGTATACAATAAATATTGAGAAACACGAAAAATACACGTAAACTTTCTTTAGCAGGATGTAGGTAAGCTACAAATCCTAATACTGTTATCCAAGTATTGAGAAAACAATGACTAAACGAACTATTGTACTTCGAATCTCCGCTGAGCTGGCCTATAATTTTCCAGGTTATTCCACATATGAAGAAACCACTGATTACAGTAAGCCAAACGAGTTTATTAAATATAATTACTAAAGCTACCCAGGCAGCTGATTTATGAGCTCTTGGGACAACCCAGGTATAAGCATCGGCTAAATACGTTACAGTAGTCTCAAAATCTTCATGCACATCAAAATCCGGAAAAATTCCTCCCAAAAGTAAGTGTGCTCTTTTTGATACTAGTTGCTTTAAAGCTCCATTCCATTCACCAACATTTTCTCTTTCACCTCGGGACCCGTCAATATAATGATATACAGCTTTCATTTTATATCGCCTTAACATTTCATTTACCATTTTTTTCTCGATATTGGCTTCACATGGATCATCACTGATGAATGGTTGTCTTTGTAAAGCTATTACTTCTAAAACGCAACCATTCATGTCGTGAGGAATTTTATCATCGAATACTTCTTTATCATATTTTAGTACCCCTTGTTCACACATGTTTTGTACTACAAGTCTCTCTTTAGCAGTTTCGTTGAAGTAGCCACAATACTCTGGAGGGTCGTAAGGTCTCCAGCTATAAATAATTGCATTTCGAAAATTGTTCGCTTGAGGCACAGCTATGATAATATTAATAGCATTATACTTGAATAGACAGCTAAGCACTTTCTCGACGTATTCAATATTTACTCTATCATTCTGAACGAAGTTGAAAAGAAGAACGATGAATTTTGCAAACGGGTTCCAACTGCGTGATCGTATTAGTTTACTGGCTAGAAAGGAAAAATCTGTGTAACTGTCTATAATGATAACAAAGTAGTTAGCTGCAAGTATTGCCACGTAATTATCAACATGCAGTACTCCAAGATTATGGTTATCTTTATCACAGATTTCCACTTCTTTTTCAGGACTCATGATTTCCACACTGTATTTGATCTTTTCATTAATTATCTTCAACAGCTCTGTTCTGATTCTCGATACAGAGGTACTTACATTATTATTTGTGTTAGCAAATATCAAAAGACCAGGCTCTTCAAATTCACTTTCCATCACTTTACTAATACAGCTAGTGTAGTCATTAATAACCGTTGGACCATGACGATTTACCACTTCATCAGAATGATCAATAAGCACGAATATAACTAGAATTATATGTGTAACAGACATCCGTGTTGCCTTAATTTATGAACAATTAGTACTAAACACAAACCTACAATAAACTGCTGTTGCGTGATTTGTAATCACAATGTTGTTTAATCTACACAGATCACTACTTTAAAGTGTAAATCATATCATAGAATATAATGACACAATCAGTTTTGCATGTTCATGGAAAGTATTTTTCAAACCAGACCGAATTCGAAAGTTGTTAATGAAACGTGATTTTTTTGCATAGGGCAAAAATAAATTTAAGTTATAATGGATGTGAACAGTCAAGCAATTGTAGATCGCTACAAGACGCTTAGCCACAAAACGATGTTTTTTTAATTGGCCTGTGTTGTCCCTCTGCTGGGCAAAGTTCTCCTTTATTCCTTTCCAACTCTCTCAGTGTTTAGAAGCCAGCCTGAAGACGCCAGTCGTCACCGAAGCAGGCCAAAGAAACGCCAAAGAAGGCAAAACCATAAAAATACAAATGAAAAATACTAACGCAATATCTGAAAGTGGACAGTCTTTTTCCTTGGTATTCAAATTAAGTTGAAGCCATACAAGTCGAGGCTTCAGACATCTTGGACATATTATACTACATAAAGTTATTGCCATTTTGGTCGTCGCCAGCCGTGCATATTCGCGAATGTGTACTCTTGAAAGCTCTACAACTATAATAAAAATCTAATAATCTTGAAGATAACTCCAAGATTTTAGCTTTAATTGAAACTGTTTTGATAGCTCAACGAGCTTATTTGGAAGTGTTCATGACTAAAACTTTTAATTTTATTTTCACAATAGATTCATCTACGCAAAGCATTTCAGTTTTGATGAAAATGTCCGTAAAATCACAAGGCATATTATTAAAGGAAACGAGGAAATGATGATCTTTGAACGAAGTTTTGAAATGGTATTCGATAAACATGTCAAATATTTAATTTTCTTGTAAATTTTAATAAAACTTTGTGTAGTGTGGCCTTTACACTGAATGAGGTTTGATATTTTTTACACAAATTAATGTTTACTAGGTTATTTATGAATTAGCTAAGTAGACCGAATTATTATAATAACTTTAGGTAGGTCGTGGATCAAAAGATTTTTTAAGGTTTTGTTTTTGTGATGCTAATTATTTATTCAGACTACGAAATTAGTAGTGCTTTGGGTAGCGTTTCGAGCAATTTATTTATAACTTTTGTAATATTCATTTTACCTTTTCTTATCTAAGTTTTTCGCAAATGTATTTTTTTGATAAAAACATCATGCCCGAGGGATATTTCTCAACGGCATGTAAAGTCAAGTCAGAGACCCATAGTCGGCATAATATAAACTCTGACACCAGGTAATAAGGTGGCACTATTTATTTGTTTGATATCTAAACTCAAAATCATAAATCAAAATATTTTTATTTCTTAAAAGCCTACATAGGCACTTATAAAACGCCGGTAAAAAGGGGCACGGTTCGGTGCATTGGTCGATTCCTAAGGAGAAGAACCGGCAAGAAACTCCAAAGGTTACTCTTTTAATCTTTTAAAATCGTTTGGGTTAACAATAAGGTATAATACACACATGAAAACCATGTCTGAGATGATCTTTTGAAGAAAGCACCACCCAGATTTGAGTGGACCCGTCCAGTTAGTGCAAGCATTTGTCAGTTATCGTGGAGGTCGACTTATAACTCAAGGAGCTCAACGTCACGACGAACAATACTAAAGAAAGGACATTTGGGTGAGTTACTTATAATACTCAAACTGCCAGAAACGTATAAACTAAGCCCCAATGCAATGGTTTGACTGTGGCGTCAGCGCCGGTGAGTCCCTAGACATTCATACTTAAACACACTTTAAATAATTTTATTAGTTATAACTTAAACCATACCATGAACAAAAAAACCGGCCAAGTGCGAGTCGGACTCGCTCGTGAAGGGTTCTGTACCATCATCTATAAAAACGGCAAAAAAATCATGTGTGTCCTTAAATATTTATTTAATTTTAATATTTATTATTTATTATAATTTATTATTTAAGCAAAAATACAACTGAGTATTTTGTGACTATTTCAAGTGCCTACTACAGTTACCATAGTTGATATTGAGAAAAAAAGGCCAAAAAAATCTCGTTTGATGTATGGGAGCCCCCATTAAATATTTATTCTATTTTGTTGCTACAGGCAACAGATATTAAATACATAATTTGTAAAAAAATCAACTGTCTAGCTATCGCGGTTCTTGAGGTACAGCCTGGTGACATACAGACGTTCGGACAAACGGACGGACAGACAGACGGAGGGCGAAGTCTTTAATAGGGTCCCGCTTTTTTTTTTGTACGACCAAAAATTCCTTCTACGACGTCTCTGACTTTACTATTGAGTGTATTTTGACACCAATTATATATAATTGGATCCATCAACATTGAATGCACGACTGCAATGCAGACACAAACTCCGTGAACATCTGGTGTTGAAAATAATTAAATAAAGTGTTACAAATTCTATTTACTAAATAATTTGTAGAAAAACTAGACATAAGCAACGCCAGTCCCAATTCTAAAGCCCGTTTACTGTCTAGAATTTTAAACTTTAATACAAAACATTTTGCAAGTTTTTGTATCAACTGAACAAATCGACGCAAAAAGTTTAAGCTGAAAATAATTATCTATTTGCTTTAAAAACATCTGTCTCGTCGTGTGTTCCAACGAAAAGAATGTTTATTTCAGTAAACTTTACTGTCTAGTTTTTGTATGTTATACTGTGGAATGGCTCCTACAGGGTGTAAATTAACCCTTCACACATATATCAACCAAGCATTCTGTACATCAAACTAAGTACCCATACGCAAAATTTTTGTTGCGAAACGACTTTTTTTGGGGTCAAAAATCACATTTTACGGTAAAACTCATTATAGCACTCTTAAAACATTGTGCTAGTGGATGCTTTGAAAGCCTAAAAAGCTAGTATTTACAAACACAGCTGTGCAAAATTTGGAACTTTGACCCCCAATATCTACGTAACTAGGGAGTTCCCAGGTATGGTTTAGAACCAAAAAATGATCGCAGTGGTGGGGAGAACAAGTGCCTTTCGTTTGCGTTATGGGTACTTTTACACCCTCTATAGGTAGTGGGTACATACATAGTTTTGGGCCATCATCTTTTTTATGTTGTCTCAAAAAGCCTCCCTTCGTTTTCATTTTTTCTGGTGCAGATCGGACATACACAATAATTATATGTATAATAATAGACCTTTTTAATTTGGTAGAAAAAAGGGGTAAGGCTAATTCCCACCCGGCTGAAAATTGTAAGGATTGTTCAAAACACCATTATATTAAATGAAATGTAACAAGTCCTCAACGATCCGACACCCGGAAAAAAATTTTGTTGAGGTCAAAGGTCACAAAAACGGGTTTTTCGAGATTTTTAGCAAAACTGTAAGTTTTATCATAAAATTATAGATTTTTTTTTATTAATACGTTTCCCAACACTAGGAATTTCTCCTGTTTCGTGGGTGCGTTTACAAACATTTAAACTCACATACACAAATACCCAGACCCGGAACAACTATCTGTAGACCATACTAATATTTATTCCGTGAGGGGATCGAACCCGTAATACGCAGCGTAGCAGTCCAATCGCTCAGCCACTGCGCTAACCGTGTCGTCCTACTAATATTATAGATAATCCAAGTAATATTATAAATGCGAAAGAAAGTTTGTGAGGATGTTTGTTACTCTTTCACGCAAAAACTACGGAACAGATGCGGATGAAATTTAGAACACAGAGAGTTTATAACCTGGATTAAAACAAAGGATACTTCTTATCCCGGTAGTATGATCCCGTGGGACAATTACCACACATCAGCAAAGATGTAGCACAAAATTTTCATAATACAAATGAAATATTATGTTTGAAACGTTTAAATCACAAAAGGAGTTTTGAAACACAATGCGGTTTGTTTTCAATAAAACGTTCTAAGTACAATGTTTGAACTTTTGCTGTAGCTACCTACTCAGTATAGAAATGTATATGCTACGCTGTGGGTGATATTGTAATTCGTGGACTCAATTGTTTGTTTAAATCTGTTAAATAAATATCCATAGCAGAAGCAACGTTCGCTTACCCATTCTGTTGGCTCGAATACGATTTCCTTATTGTTTAATAATTATTTGATACTGAAATTAAAATAATATTATTTGTCTGCCGGCAAAGGCTCTCATGAAAGTATATGAATGAACATTTCTCTACACGCTCGCTTGACAAATTACCTACTGAAATGGAATGTGAAAAAAAAAATGAAAAAAGAATGGAGGCCAAATTAAATTGATTTATTTCAGGTGTCTCCCGTGCCTCTCTGTTATTGATATGGTGTCAAATTTAGTTTTAAGTTATTGATGAGCATATTAACTTTTTAATTTATTATCTAGTAGCAAAACCTAGTTCAAATATCATCATCTGCCTAGCCTTTTCCCAACTATATTGGGGTCGGCTTCCAGTCTAACCGGATGCAGCTGAATACCAGTATTTTACATGGAGCGACTGCCTATCTGACCTCCACAACCCAGTTAATACTAGGTAATGCGATACCCTTTGGTAAGACTGGATGTCAGACTTTCAGGTCACTGACTACCCGTAACGACTGCCAAAGATCTATATATGGCACCCGGGACCAACAGCTTAACGTGCTTTCCGAGGCACGGAGGAAACTCGGTATGTAATGGGCGGTCGCCCATCCACCGATCGACCTAGGCAAGCGCAGCTTAACCTAAAGATCGATCCGAGTGGCATCAGTTCTTATTAAGCCACGAGCTCCTAGTTCAAATAAAAAGTAATGATAATAAAAACAAAAACTATTTCTCTTTATAATAAACTAGCTGTTGCCAGCGGCTTCACCCGCTACAATTCGAAAATTATCCCACGGAAAGATAAAATCGGGATAAAAACTAGCCCATGTGTTAATCCAGGTTATAAACTATCTGTGTACCATATTTTATTCAAAACCGTTCAGTAGTTTTTACGTGAAAAAGTAACAAACATACACACTCACACACTCACAAACTTTCGCCTTTAAAATATTAGTGTGATTATATATTATACTAGCTGTTGCCAGCGGCTTCACCCGCTACAACTCGAAAATCATCCCACGGATCATAAAATTGGGATAAAAACTATCCTATATGTTAATCCAGGGTATAACCTATCTACATACCAAATTTCAACCAAATCGGTCCAGCCGTTTATGCGTGAAAGAGTAACAAACATCCACACATCCATTCTCACAAACTTTCACATTTATAATATTAGGATATTATATAATATATTATATAGTGTGATTAAGAAACGTTTTTTTTTTCTCATCCCTTTTTCATAAAAAATGAGTAGGCACGTAATTTTAATTCAAAACTAATTTCATTGTTTTTTCCTCTACAGAACAGCTTATAAATAATTAATTGCCTAATTGCTCGAGTAATAATAATAATAATAATAATAATAATCTTATTTCCTTTGACTTTTATTAAACACGATAGGTACGGAACCTGTGCAAAGTTTTTGTTCTAAAAAAAGGCCTGGTTAGTTTTACATGGTAGATGACCTGGTGGTTCCTACTGAGACACCCAAAAAAAAAACCCAATAACACATTGCTTGGGAATCGAACTCAGTACCTAGCTCATGCTCAGCAGTTGCGTTAGCGACCACAAGGCCACCAAGGCATTATATTCCTTATCAAAAGCAAACAAAGAGACAAAAACATTCTAATTTGTTATCATAACCTACATTACACTACGAAAACTGCCTTCTATTGTTCAAAAATGCATTTAGACCCGGAAAGGGCCGCAAAGGGAGTTCATATGAAAATACTTCATAATAGTGATGTGTAAAATGTAACGATAGAATGCTTAGGTATATCGATAGGGTGTAACTGACAGGGTGCATTCCCCTTACTCTCATATTCCACCTTTTTAGTTTCTTTATTTCAATGTAAAAATGCAGCACTCCATTTATGTAAATGATAAGTACGGCTAAAATAAAAAATGAAATCAACAATGGATATCTACTCTTGCGAATGACGCGTGAAATCAACTGTTTGGTTTCGGCCTAGCTACAGAGTTCATCGAACTCGTCGCCACTCTTCCCGTTCACTACGTTAGTTTCACCATGGTACTGATACATTACGTTGCAATTAACTATATCGTCAACCACTTTATCATGATTTGCATGATAATTTAATTCAAAATAATACAAACAATAAATTCCAAAATATATTTTGTAATTTCCGTTTGATTTTAGAGGAATTAATAACTATGATGATACGACTGTTGCTTCACAAAACTAAACATTGAATCCGAAGTATCGATACGAAAGCATCTATCGTGCATTCCACAGCCCAATACGATATGATCCTAGAATCGAATCGCATAGTTGCGCCCAGGCCCTGCAGTCTCTACAAAGATAGCGATCGCTTTACGACAAACTTCGGTCGCAAAGCTATAACGATGCGGATTTTAGGTGGACGTGAGCCGGACGCGACCCGAGTATTAGCTACCAACTTAAATCCGCATCGTTATAGCTTTGCGACCGAATTTTGTCGTAAAGCGATCGCTATCTTTGTAGAGACTGCAGGCCCTGGATAGACCCACAATATCGACACAAATGCAAGTACCGTAACGTACATCCCTACTTGATATAATAAGCGAGAAACATAAACATAAACATGTTGTTTCCTCAACTATGAAAATGAGATATTGTCCCTTTCCTTGTAATATATTCAACGATATTACAAGGGAAGCCATAAAAGGGAGATAAATTATTTTTATGGTTTAATTTTCTGATAACTGGCGAGATGTGGAGGTGCTGTTTTGATCTGCCTAACCCTTCGGAGATTACAGACGTGATGTTATGTCATGTAATTTTTTGATGAAATCAGCAGGGCTATTGCGTATCTTTTAAATGAGTGGCTAACATATAGTGTCCATCAATTAACTGTCAAATGGTTCCATTTTGTACTAAACCATAACCAATTTGACAGTTAATCCATGGACAATATGATAGCCACTGACATTTAAAAGATACGCAATAGCCCTGCTGGTCCTTGTTTGGTTCGTCAACTGGGTTTTAATACAATGGCTTGGGGCTGTTGATTTGAAGAGCGTAAATATTCAAGGACGGAATATAGAGCTGTACAAATGTAACTAGATGTTGCTACAAATAATTTAAAGTAAATCTACTGTGGGCAGGCAGGCTGCTTAAATAATAGCGATTATTTGTCACGTTCATGGCCTACTTGGCAATAATAATATCAGAATAGCCACTAGTTAGCGAATAAATGTTAAAATGAAACATATTTGATCATGCAATTAACTGTTCAGTAAGTTAACAGGAACATAATCGTCACGTTTAATTTAATGTCGAGTAAGGTTTTTAATGTCGTATGTCATGAAGTAATACATCGACATCTGCCTAGCCAATCCAATCATCTTAACCCAGTCTAGCAGGACGAAGATTAATACCAGTGTTTTACATGGAGTGCTGCATAATTATTTGACTTTCATATCCCAGTTAATACACGATAAACCTTGGTAAGGCTGGTTGTCATACTTTCGGGTCATCGACTACCTGCAACGACTGCTCGTAGTCGATTTGGATGAAATTATTTGTGTGTGTTCCAGTGGATTCGTTCGGTTTAGATTCACAATTGGAACCGTTTAAGACACACATGTTTCCTCACGAAGCTTTCCATTATCGTTTTTAGAGCAACTTGTGATATACATAAATAACTTAATTAGCTAAGTTATTGCCGACGTTACATCCCGCTCTTGGGCAGAGCGAAAGGGAGTGTCAGACTTCTACTGACTAAAACCACCCATTTTCCTTCTTAGCCCTCTATGTCGAGGCCGCGATAACTAGTGTACAACCCGCGGCCCCGACGGGCGTCGGCCCTTTCGGGCCCCTCCCGTGTTGCTTTGAGGACATCTCTTTGAGGCGCGCGTGGAACACGAACGCGCCGTCGACACGGCCTGTTTTCGTCGTAAGACGGACGGACGGCGAGTTAGCCCATCACTCACCGTCCAAAGGCCCGCGTCTACGGTGGCCGGAGGTCATCGCGTGACCCCCGACGCCCGGAGCGCTTCCCGCGGCGGTTACTTCCTGCCCTTAGAAATGTATTCAAGCACAACTTTTGAACAATAAGCAAGTAAAACACTTTTAAGGACAAAACAAACAATTAGTAAGCTGGTGGGACTCAGGAAATTAAATAAGGACTTCCTACGCATGTTATGTGGTGCGTGTGATTAATGAGTTTTTAAGCTATTGCATAGCTTCTATCGCGGGCCTTGAGCGTGGAGACCGAATCCAGAAATTCCGTAACGAAAATAACCTAACACCTATTAGAGCTGTCTTTGTAAACACAAAGTCATATTAAACGACGGTATTATTAGATGAAATGGGTCTTGCATAATGCTCACTTGTAACTTACCTTGTAAATAGATTTTATGTAATTGGGTCTCGAATAATAACCTTGCTGTCACTTTGATTTTTTTATTTTATGACGCCTGCATTATAATATTTTAACGTACCTGCACACAGGCATCGGCCCATGAGGCCTACGTTTGTTCGTAATAAAAAATCAGCTTTTATCAAGTAAAGATTCCAATTTGTCATATAATTCAATTTTTTGCTAGTAAATGTCAAATAAAATACGTCATGCGAACGTAAACCAAACTCAAACTCAAACTCAAAGCATTTATTTCAATTAAACCTTTATAGGCACTTTTGAATGTCAGAAGAACAATTCATAAAAACAAATCTACGAGTGCAATACGTCATTCCGAAAGCCACCACGCCGAATCACACGCCGCCGAATGCCAGCAACAACGAGCACTGCGAGCACGAAAGCACGCAGCGACGCACACCGCTACAACGAATGCACGAGACCCCGAATCACGGAACAACGAATGCACGCCGCAACGCGTAACCGTCGCCCCGCAACCCGGAGCCCCGCGCACCCGCCGCCACGGCACACGCCGCCGCACGCCCCCGCACTCGCAGCACTCGCCGCTGCAAACATCCGGCGCCGCGCAACTCGACGCAATAACCCCCGGAACGACGCATTGCACTCGAAAGCTATAGTCACAGACACAAGGCATAATAACTTGTGAAAGTACTGTAGTTGCCCATTCCCTAGCGTAGATCTCTATGGAGAAGAAAGGGCAAGAAACTCCATGGACACTCTTTTCTATCAGAATATTATTACAAAATCTTGGTACATTACATCATTCATGTTGAGATGGTATATTATGTGAGAACTATGTGGCAAGACGTGCAAATTAAGAGCGTCCGGAGTAAAACCATATAATAAATAAATAAACCATGGCAACTAAGAGATGACCAGTCTCCACTGACAGCGCCCGTTCACGAACATGACGCCTGGATCAGCACCATTCAACTCAACCATTTTGAAGGGAATTTAATGATCCGACACATGCGCCACCATCAGCGAGACATTTAAGTGAGCATGACATACTCTCAGACACCAGGGCAACGTCACTAAAAAATAACTAAATGTAAAAAGTGGCTTTATAGTACATAGTACTCACACATGTGCCATGCAATTATATAATATTAAGATATTGAATCTATACAATGCGAAGATATTCTTACAATCTTCTGCAGCCCCTACAATAACTTCTCATGATAGGTAATCAATGGTTGTGGAGCAGGCCCAGCATTGAGCCAAGCATTTTTATCATCAATTTAATCCCCTGACTTATAATATGCTTGCCTACACAGTGTGCGTTTTATACAAGATTTTAATTGCGTCTCATTCAGTTGAACAATGTGGGGGAGTCTACTTTAGCTAGCCTAAATGCTGAGATCTTACACATATGTGAGAACAAAGTACAAAAAAATAAAAATACGTGCAAATTAAGAGCGTCCAGTAACCGATACAATAAACAAATTAAAAAATATATATATCCATGGCAACTAAGACATGACCAGTCAGAGAGACAACCACTGTAGTGTATAGCCTCCTTTAGATTATTAACCATGTATGTTTTCTCCTTTATATTAGGTATCATATGATATGCTTACCTAGCTATTACATCGTTTTACTTATTTCTATTCATTATACTATTGGCAGTCAACCTGACTTGTTATTTGCTTTACCCGTACAACACCAATCATCTCATGGCGACCCTGCCAGTCCTGCTACTACCTTAAAAACCAAGGACATGGAGTTCAGAACAGTATAATCACCGCGGAATTCAGTTTCATAAAATGAGACCATCAATTTATAATTACATAGAAATCACTACAAGATGTGTCGCTCAACGGTGGAAAAAGAAGAGGTTTTCATCAACCAAAACGCTGCGGGCAACAACCAGGCCACGTTAAAAGATGTGGCTCAGCACATGGAGAAGATGAACATTGTAATGTACGCGCTGCTGGCTATTGCATTATTACATTAGCCTACTTTGGGGTGCGTTTGTACAAACGTTGCCATCACACACTCGCGTTGGCTTGAAATGCACTCAAAAGTTAATAAAACACGCACTTAATGGTAGAACTAACACTTTGTATATAATGTTGCGCGAAGACCAATCTCCTCCTGGATCCAATGGCGGATCCAGGAGGAGATTGGTCTTCGCGCCATTCACCGTATCCGGGCTTCTATCAGAGGAGCAAATAACGCCGAAACAACAACCTAAAGAACCGTGAGTTACACGCCAACATTATACAGGGTGTTTGGAAGGGAGCTGTACATACGCCTAGGGTAGAAACTAGGGATAGTCTGCTACCTACCCCCGCCCATTATATTGACCTTGGCCTCAAGGTTTTTTTTTAATTTAAAATTATTTCTTTACCTTACTACGGTACTTCAGGCCCCATAACTTTTCTTCTCCACAATTTTCTGGTGTAAAATATTTTTTTGCAGGACCCTAAGACTCTAACGATTAAAACAAGACCATTCGCCGACCGGTCCCATGGATAGATTTTGAGCTACAGGTAGTTTTAGTCAAAAAATCATAAAAAAGTCAAATAAAAAATAATAATAAATTAAAAAAAAACCTTGAGGCCAAGGTCAATATAATGGGCGGGGGTAGGTAGCAGACTATCCCTAGTTTCTACCCTAGGCGTATGTACAGCTCCCTTCCAAACACCCTGTATACAAAGTGTTAGTTCTACCATTAAGTGCGTGTTTTATTAACTTTTGAGTGCATTTCAAGCCAACGCGAGTGTTAAAAAGTAGTATAACTATTAATTATGGACATTAAAACTAAAAAATAATTAACTATATTAGTATCAAAAAATAGAATGGGATCACATTTCATTACGTTCCGAGTTAACTTTTCTATTATCGTGTACATTTGCTTGCGTAACTTGATACTTCGCAGCAAAATTGAGCTTACGACGACATTTAGTCGCCGCGCTGCAAGTAACTTAACACTATTGTTAGTCATTTTTACTTGGAATGATAATATACAGCAATGACTAAATGACTCGATTCTATTTTTAGACGATGATTGATGTATTGGTAGACAATTATGTTTTATTAGAACAAATAAGAAAATATTTGGTTAAAAAGGGTAAAGCTAGATATTTAGGTAAGGTTGCTGAGACTAAATTAAATGAAGCAACAAATATTTTTGATAAATGCAGTGAAATATTATTACTTTTAGAATCTAAGAAAGATACACAGATTATTTCTTCTGCGACAGAAATTTATAAAGATAGTAAAAAAGTTTATGAGACTATTAAAACCTTGTGTATTTCTCCTAATATAGAGTCCGTCAAAATGGACTTCGATTTACAAACAGCTTGTAACTTATTACCCGTTATGGACGATTCGGAAAATGTGACGAAACGATTGATTGATGGTATTGAGATGTATTCCGATATGATTGGCGAGACTGATAAGGAATTGTTAATTAGGTTTATTTTAAAAAGCAGATTATCAGAGATTGCAAAGTTGCGGATGGCTTTAAAGTATTCTTCTATTACAGAATTAATCAAGGACATGCGTACGCATCTCAACAAAAAAGTCGTTCACAGCAATCCAATCGCGTCTTCAAAATATTACACAAGGTCGGCGTTCGATTGATGAATATGGTTCAGAACTTCAAAAGCTTTTTACTGAGTTAACAATAGCTCAAGCTGATGGAGACTGTAACAAAATATCGTATATTTTGAAGCCATTAAACGAAAAGTTGGCAATAAGAACATTTTCCGAGGGTATTAAAGGCTCTAAACTTAGCACGATAATTGCAGCTCGTAATTATAGCTCACTAAAGGACGCTATCCAGGCAGCTAAGGATGAGGAGTGTTCGCTGACACCAGGTGCGAGTACAAGCGACGGTAACGTCATGCATTATTCTGGTAAGTATTATTCTCACCACAGAGGAAAGCGAGGTATGTATGACAATAATTACTATGGACATAGACGTCAAGGATTTCGAAGCCATCAAGGATATCGAGGACAAGGTGCACAAGGACGAGGTCAGTCATCAAATAGGTATGCACGTGGGAATAATTATGGTAATCGCGGTAACCGATCAAGAGGTTCCCATAATTCAGGTTATTTTAGAGGCTCAAAATATAGAAATAATCAGCCGTCACATGATCGAGGTAATACGCGTCAAATTTATTCGGCACAAGCAACTAATGCTAACGACAGCAGTGCCCAAACCCAAACTGCTCAAATGATAGACCAAACAGAAAAAATTTTTCGTGACCCACCCAGAAATACTAGCTTTTAATGGACAAACTAAATTAATATCATTTAATTTAAATAATAATCAATATTATTGGCTTCTTGATACGGGGGCTTCTTTGTCGATTGTACGAAAAGAATGTTTACCTCTAGATAATATTACGATTATTGGACCTGACATTTTAGTCAATGGCATAGCTGGTCAAATATGTTCACTAGGTCAAGTTTGTCTTGAATTGTCATCACCGCCATTAGGTGACATATTCACACATAAGTTTCATGTATTTGATAATCTACCTATCAAAGCTGATGGAATTATTGGATTAGATTTCTTAAGTAAATATTCGTCGAATATTAATTTAGAGACTAATGTATTAACTTTATATATAAACAGAAAGATAATTAAAACTAAAATTATAGATATTACGGAATGCAAGTCAGAATTTTGGACTGTTCCGGCGAGAAGTGAATCGGTTCACTATGTAGAGTTAAATTCAACTTTAAAGGAAGATTACGTTATTAGTGCACGTGAATTAGGGAAAGATTTGTTTTTAGCAAGTGCAATCGTACGGGCAAATATAAATAAAATACCATTAAAAATACTGAACGTAAGTGAAAAGCATATTCGTATTCCTGTTTTCACACCGAATATGCAGCCCTTAACTGAATATGAATGCTACTCATTTGATAAACAAAAAGCTGATGCAAGTAGAGCTCAGACTTTAAGTGCGTTATTGAAATAACAACATCTAAAGTCAGAAGAGAAAACTTCAATTGAAGATATTTGTAAAAAATATTCTGATATTTTTCACTTACCAAATGATAAACTATCGACAACAAATATTTATGAACAAAAAATTACACTTAAACCTAATACTAATCCAATTTACGTAAAACCTTATAGACTACCACAACAAATGAAACAAGAATTAAATAAACAAATTAAAACTATGTTACAAAATGATATTATTGAAGAAGCACACAGTGAGTGGTCAAGTCCAGTTCTACTAGTACCCAAGAAAAGTGACGATAATAATGAAAAGAAGTGGCGTTTAGTAGTCGATTATCGAAAGCTAAATGAAAAAATTCAGGATGACAGGTTCCCACTGCCAAACATTACTGAAATTTTAGATTCTCTATCAGGAGCTATTTTATTTAGCCATCTAGATTTACATTCTGGTTACTATCAAGTTGCACTTAACACTGAAAGCAGGAAATGTACAGCATTTAGTACTAATACTGGTCAATTTCAAATGAAACGTATGCCAATGGGGTTAAAAATTTCCCCAAGTGCTTTTAGTAGGGTAATGACGATAGCAATGTCTGGTTTAACTTTCGATAAATGTTTCGTTTATTTAGATGATTTAATTGTTTTTGGACGTTATTTAGAGTCACATAATCGTAATTTAATAGATATTTTCGAAAGACTGAGAAAAGTAAATTTAAAATTAAATCCCGCCAAATGTCAGTTTCTAAAAAAAGAACTTTTATATCTCGGTCATATTGTTTCTCCACAAGGTGTATTGCCTGACCCAGAAAAAATTACAGTCCTGAAAAAATATCCCGTACCAAAAAATGCAGATGAGGTTAAACGGTTTGTTGCCTTTTGCAATTACTATAGAAAATTTATACCTTGTTTTGCTGAAATTACAATGCCACTAAATAAATTATGCAGAAGGAATTGGTAACGCCATCTCATTTTGAAATTTAGTTAAATAGTTTTGTTCCCACATTTTGACGTTTACTGTCAGAACGGACGACCTTTCCCTCTCCCTACCCGAAAAAGCATGTCTGCCACTAATATATGGCAAACAATGACACCGCAATGACAGAACGTGTTAAGTACGCCTCTCCACGCGGACGTATTGTCGATGTCTTACCGTACACCGCCGTCCGTGTGTTATACCGCTAAAACTCCGCTTATTTATCTATATAAATCGTGATTGAACTAAGATGAACCACCCGCGGTGTGATTGAGTGATTTGGTGCATTCTGAGATCAACACGTCGTGTACTTCGAAGCTCGAAGCAGGCAGGCGCCAGCAGACGCCATCTTGAAGACTTCAGGTGAGACGTGCTTTTCCCTCATAATCCCTCAAACTCGGTCGCCCGTTCATCATCCTGTTCTTTCTAGGCGAAACCAGCCATCCTCAAATACAGTCCACTTAAAATTAAAACATTTTCAATTCGCCTATATAATTTGGTACGTCTCCGTACCATTTTTTTTTGGTCCTCTACGAGCCGGATCCATTTCTTGATCCTATTCAAGTGGATTCATAGCTCGCCCCCGCAAGAGAAGGATTCATAATCCATAATTATCCTCTTTATACCGCGTAGGTACATTATAAAAGTACCTACCTAGGAAGTTATAGCACCTAGCTATACTCCTAGTCCATATCCATACCCATTACGTGGTTAAATCTCGCCCCTCTGCAGGTAATATACTTAAAGTACCTACATTCCTAAATATCATTATACAAACTATCATAGCTTTGTCTTGTAAATTCCATATTTCAAGCATCTTTTAGTGCTACCGCCAAGTATAATTATCATAGTTCTTGCCTAGCTAGGAATAACAACCGCATAAACATATTTACGAATCTTATTTTAGTTGCAAAAATAGTGGGTACTTGGTCATTCTTAGTTAGTTGTTCATAACAACTTATTTACTTATACCCACACAACATGTCGAAACAAAATAAGCCGTGTATTTCGGAAGAAAAAGAGCTGACAATCTTGGAAGCTAAACGTAATGTTTTATTTGAGCGGATTCAAAATATTTACGAGCGCTCAAAAACCGCCGCTTCTTCCGAAATTAGTACCGAATCATTTCTTAGTTATTGTGTAACAGTAGATAATATTCGATCAGACTTTCATAACTTGTTGGACACTTATAACGATAAATTACTTTCTTTTGATCCTGATTCAAAACCGAATTACCAAGCGTACACATCCTTCGAGGATCTTTATTGCATCATCAAGCGCATACAATTACAGTTAGAGGGTAGTAGATACTCCACGAGCGCCCGCACCGGTTGTCCGAGCGCCGCCTAGACTACCTCCGATTGAACTTATGTCGTTTGATGGCGAAATACGGAACTGGCCTTTATTCCATGCAAGTTTTAAATCAACGGTGCACGATAATGGCTCTCTGACAGATGCTGACAGGTTGTACTATTTAATAGGGAAGCTGTCGCCGAAAGCGCAGTCCGTATTCGCGGGTGTCACACCCAGTGCTGAGAATTATCAGGTCATATTCCAGTCACTCCTTGATAGGTATCAGGATACTCGTATCCTCGCGTCTACTTACTTTGATCAGGCTTTAAACCTTAAATTGTCCGGTCCCGCGTCTGAATCGAATTTCCAGCTGTTTATAGATAATTTTGTTACCGCAGTTAATTCACTTAAAAACTTAAAATTAAAGGATCTTTCCGACTTCATATTGTTACAACTCGCTTTAAAGAAGTTCGACACTGAAACCATTCGTGCTTACGAGATGTCGGAACGTAATCATAAGATACCTACTCTAGATAGTTTTATTACCTTCATCAAAGATCAGTGCCGAATATATCATAATACGCAGCCTAGTTCATCCAGCTCGTCGAATGATAACAATAGTAGACAAAGTTCGAATAAATCGCGAAATAGTAACAATAGGTCGGTCCCTAATCCGCAGTCTTATGTAGCATGTTCGGAACCTAATAAAAATAATTCGTCTAAGTGTCTGTGCAGTAATATTGTGCACGACCACTATTTTAAATGTCCCGCTTTTAGTAATTTAAATCCGACTGCTCGTTTCAAATGTGTGAAAGACAACAAAGCTTGCGTTAATTGTTTAAGCATAAAACATAAAACAAGTGATTGTTCTAGTAAGACAAGGTGCCGCTCATGCAATCAGCGTCATCACACATTATTACATTTCGATAAAAAATCTACGCTAACGGATGAGTCACCGTCACAGCCACAAACCGCCAATACCACGGCGGCGGCCGCTTCCGCGTCTCAGCCCGAGGTGTCGCTGTGTACGACATCCATTGCGTGTGCGCGCGGTCAGCGCTCGCGCACTTGTCATAATCAGCGCGATGCAGAGCCGCAATGTATGGCGTCCACAACGGTACTGTTAGCGACAGCGCAAGTTATTGTTTACGATGTCAATAACTCACCGCACATAATTCGTTGTTTACTAGATAGTGCTTCACAAAGTAATTTTATTACTTCTGATTGTTTTAAACGCCTCGGACTGTGGAATAACTTTAAAAATACTAACTTAGTAGTTAAGGGGATCGGTGGGTCGGAAAAATCTTGTAAGGGTTCCGTAGATGTTAGAATACATTCCCGTTTCATTAAGAATATTAATTTTAATATTTCCTCGCTTATCGTGGAACGTATTACGGACACACTGCCGAACGCTCAGGTGGACGTGTCCTTACTTACGCATCTCGAGTATTTATCGCTCGCAGACTCTGACTTCTCGCAACCGGGAAATATCGACGCTTTGCTCGGCGCATCTATCTTTCCACATTTGTTCCTACCTAACGTGATACGTAGTGAACAACATAATTTGCCATCCGCTATTGAGACGGTATTTGGATATGTGATTATGGGTACCGTACCTACGTCACATATTTCTCAATATACTACGTCTTGTTGTGCTGTTCTTCAAGAAAATAATATTGATTCTCTTCTCAAGCGATTTTGGGAGCTTGAAGAGATCTCCGCCCCGCCCTCGATGAGCCTTAAGGATCTCGAGTGTGAAGAACACTTCCGCACTACCACTGTTCGCGACGACAGTGGTAGATATGTTGTGGCGTTACCCTTTTGTGGTGACCCGTATTCGCTAGGCGACTCGTACGCTGCGGCGCTTAGACGCTTTCATTGTTTGGAACGCAAACTGGATGCATCGATCAAGTTGCGCGGCGCCTATAATGACGTCATGCGTGACTACATAGATAAAGGTTTTTTGAGTCCGGTTGTTAACAACGAGGACAATTCTCTTCCCGCGTATTATATTCCGCATCACGGCGTAGTTCGCGAAGATAAAACCTCCACGAAACTTCGCGTGGTTTTAGATGCTAGTTGCAGGACTACATCGGGTAAGTCGATCAATGACATTTTGCATGCCGGCCCTAATCTACAGGGTGACTTATTTAATATATTAATAAAATTTCGACTTTTCCAAGTTGCTCTGTCAGCTGATTGCCGCCAAATGTTTCTCAATATCGGCGTTCGTGAATCTGACCGTAGATTTCAACGGATTTTTTATCGTTTTAACAAAAATGAACCTTTATCTGTGTATCAGTTTAATCGTGTTTGTTTTGGACTCAAGTCCAGTCCATATCACGCGTTACGAGTTGTCCGCCAGTTGATCGCTGATGAAGGCGACAACTTTCCCGCCGCAGCGGCTGCCGCTACTTCCGCTTTATATATGGATGACATCGCTTGTAGTGTCACATCCGCTCCGCAAGCAATTTCGCTTTGTGAAGAGCTTATTCAGCTTTTCAAGCGAGGCCAGTTTGATCTTGTCAAATGGACAAGCAACTATAAACAGGTTCTCGAGCACTTACCTAATTCTCATAAGGCTTCTCCAGACATTGAGTTTGAGAGGTCTGTACCGCATAAAGTTCTCGGTTTACGTTGGTATAAATCCAGTGATAGTTTTCTGTTTGATGTCGCACCACCTGATGATAAGTGCACCAAACGCACTATGCTGTCCACAGTGGCACGACTCTGGGACATCATGGGTTTTGTGGCTCCCACAATTTTGTACGCCAAGCTCTTGATCAAAGAACTTTGGTTATCAAAGTGTGAGTGGGATGACGCACCTCCCGACCATATTGTCGCCGCTTGGAAACAATTTTGCATTGAGCTTTCCGCGCTCAATCAAATAACTATACCGCGGCATCTTGGGTTGGTCGATGGATGTACTATCAACTTAATAGGGTTTGCTGACGCCAGCGAACGCGCTTACGGCGGAGTCGTATATTTGCAAGTCCGCATTGGTTCTAACTACTCGGTGCAGTTAGTTTGTGCCAAGTCCAAGGTCTCGCCTGTCAAAACCATTTCGGTTGCGAGACTGGAGTTGTGCGCGGCCCTTCTGCTGTCTCAGTTGCTCCGCAAGGTTCAAGACACAGTTTCGCCCCACTATCCCATCAATAAAATATACGCATTTTCTGACTCCAAGGTAGTGCTCGCCTGGATTTATTCCTCTCCTCACCGCTGGCAGACTTTTGTCGCCAATCGCGTTACTAAATTAATAGAACTTGTTCCTGCTACTTGTTTTAATCACATCGCGGGCGTTGAGAATCCTGCTGATTGCCTTTCTCGTGGTGTTACTCCACTTAAACTTCTGCAACATCCTTTGTGGTACCGTGGACCTTCTTGGATTTCTCATGATCGGTCAGAGTGGCCCATACAACATTGTGACCACAGTGCAGAAGCCGACGATGCACCCGAACGGAAATCTGTTTCTCACCCCGTGATTGTTGAGGTAGCACAATCTCCGATCTATGCACTCGCGCTGCGCATGTCGTCGTGGTCTAAGTTACTACGCGCCATCGTTTATGTCTGTAGGTTTCTTAGGCAACTACCTAACGGGGCTTCTGTTTCGAGCTCTGACCTTGAATTCGCAGAGTATAAATTATTGCGAGTTGTACAGGCTGTTCACTTTAGTAACGACATTCAAAATTTAAAAAATAATGTATCTTGTTCTCCCGCGCTTCTTAAGCTCAAGCCGTTTCTCGATGAGCACGGCATTATACGCGTTGGCGGTCGTCTGTCAAATTCGGACGAACCATACAACTACAAGCATCCTTGCGTCTTACCGCGTCATGACCACGTTATCGACCTTCTTGTTGATTTTTATCACAAGAAACATCTCCATGCCGGTCCAGAGTTGCTTATGTCCTTACTCAGGCATAAATATTGGGTTTTAGCTGCACGGCGAATAATTCGCCACAGAATACACAAATGTAACGCGTGTTTTAAATTTCGTCCTCGCCCGGTCTTTCCTCTCATGGCTGATCTTCCTAGCCAGCGCGTCAATCAAGTAGATAAGGCGTTCACACATACCGGTTGTGATTACGCAGGACCGCTGCAGTACACGCCAGTGCGTGGTCGAGGTGTTAAAAGCCGTAAAGCCTGGCTATGCATTTTTACATGTTTAACGACGCGCGCCACGCACATTGAAGTTGCGACGGATTTAAGCACGGTGTCATTTCTGGCAGCCCTAAAACGATTTCTTTCGCGACGCGGCCCTATACAATGTTTGTACACGGACAACGGCACTTGTTTCGTGGGTGCAAACTCATATTTACGCGATCTTTATAAGTTTCTTAATAAAGAATATCGTACAAGTCTACAGGAAGAACTTTCCGTAAATCACATTGATTGGAAGTTTATTCCGCCTGCTTCACCACATTTCGGTGGATGTTGGGAGAGCATGGTGAAAGTAATTAAAACGCATCTCTTCAAAATCGTAGGTCAACAGATCCTCTCTTATGAAGAGCTTTTAACTGTCCTTGCTCAAGTCGAGGCACTGGTTAACTCGCGGCCGCTCACAGCACTGAGTAGCGACCCTGCTGAACCATCCGCGTTAACTCCTGCGCATTTCTTGAACACAGCGCCATTATCGTCACTTCCCGCTCCTGAAGCAGACTCTTCTAGCTTGCTTCAGAGACATACTCTGCTCGATAATATCGTACAGTCTTTCTGGCGGCGCTGGCGGTCGGAATACCTTCACCAGCTTCAGGCTAGATCCAAATGGAATAGTCCTGCATCCCCTATACAGGAGGGTACGTTGGTTATTGTCATAAATGACAATTCGCCGCCGCTTTCATGGCCCTTAGCCATCGTTGAGAAATTGCATACATCTAAAGACGGTACAACCCGCGTTGTTACTGTGAAAACCGCGAAGGGTAGTTACGTGCGCCCTGTTGTACGTCTCTGTCCGCTACCGACTCAGTGAGATCTAGCCTGAAGTTGGATCTCCCTCTTAGTTTAGGTATTTAGTTAATAGTTTTCGCTATAATTGTTCCGCTTAAGTTAATTTAGATTAATTTAATATCATAACGCTGTTTTAGCTCGTGGATAGGTTATGCGGTAGTATACCTAACGTAGCTTATTTTATTTGTTTCCTTTTAAAGGCAACCCTTTAAAGCCGGGGGGAAATGGTAACGCCATCTCATTTTGAAATTTAGTTAAATAGTTTTGTTCCCACATTTTGACGTTTACTGTCAGAACGGACGACCTTTCCCTCTCCCTACCCGAAAAAGCATGTCTGCCACTAATATATGGCAAACAATGACACCGCAATGACAGAACGTGTTAAGTACGCCTCTCCACGCGGACGTATTGTCGATGTCTTACCGTACACCGCCGTCCGTGTGTTATACCGCTAAAACTCCGCTTATTTATCTATATAAATCGTGATTGAACTAAGATGAACCACCCGCGGTGTGATTGAGTGATTTGGTGCATTCTGAGATCAACACGTCGTGTACTTCGAAGCTCGAAGCAGGCAGGCGCCAGCAGACGCCATCTTGAAGACTTCAGGTGAGACGTGCTTTTCCCTCATAATCCCTCAAACTCGGTCGCCCGTTCATCATCCTGTTCTTTCTAGGCGAAACCAGCCATCCTCAAATACAGTCCACTTAAAATTAAAACATTTTCAATTCGCCTATATAATTTGGTACGTCTCCGTACCAGGAATGAACCCTTCATTTGGACACAAAGTTGTCAAAATTCTTTTGAAAAATTAAAACAGTCTATGACAAGTCCACCAATATTACAATACCCAGATTTCTCAGATAACAGTAAATTTATATTGAAAACAGATGCTTCAGGAATAGCTATTGGCTCAGTTCTTTGTAATAAAAATATGAAACCGGTTGCTTATGCTAGTAGACCATTAAACAAAGCAGAGAAAAATTACCCAACAATTCAAAAGGAGTTGTTAGCAATTGTATGGTCAGTCAAATATTTTAGACCTTACTTGTATGGCAAACATTTCGTTATAGAAACAGACCATAAGCCATTAATATATTTATTAGGGATGAAAGACCCTTCAAGTCGTTTGTTAAAATTTAGATTGACACTAGAAGAATACGACTATGAGATAGTGTATGTTAAAGGAAAAAATAATGTCGCTGCAGACGCATTGTCCAGAATTGTGATAACATCGGATGAATTGAAAAGTATGAATAATGACGTAGTAACTGTATTGACAAGAGCACAAAAGAAAAGAATGAATGATATGAAGGATGCAAGTAACACGGATGTGTTTAATAAAACCGCAAACTCAAGGTCTGATCAGCCAAGAGTTGTGGAAATTGTAAAGAAACCTACAGATTCTGTAGAAGTTATTTTAAAAGAAGGCGAAGATATAAAGAAATTAATGAAAACAAAAAGGATAATATCCTTCAATGAAAAATGTTTTGCATATGAAAAAAAGACAAAGAGTCTATTTATAAATCTTGATTTTCGTTCACAATTTACGCGAGCCGAATTTGTGTCGGAATTGAGTAAAATATGTAAGAAATTAAATATAAAAGAGATATGTATAATAAAAGATAAAAAGAATGCTACCTTCGTTAAAGACTTAAGTCAAGAAATTGAATCGATGAATACTTGGTCCGGACCACGAATTCATATTTTAAGAGGAGTTAAAAGAATCACTGATGATGACGATATTAAATTCATTTTACATGACTTTCATTTACTGCCAACTAGTGGTCATGCTGGTGTGCGCAGAATGATAAATAACATTAAAAGACAATTTTACTGGTCAGGAATAGAAAATGACGTCCAAGATTTAGTATCAAGGTGTGAGAAATGCCAAAAGATGAAACATGGTAAGCCTATTAAGGAACCCATGTGTATAACTACTACGTCAACTTATGCCTTTGAAAAAATATTTTTAGATATTGTAGGTCCATTGCCTCAAGATTACGAAGGTAATGTATACATACTAAGTCACCAGTGTGAGTTGAGTAAATTCGTGGAAGCATATATCCACTTAAAACTAAGGACACTGTAACTGTAAGTAAAGCTTTAGTAGATAATTTTATCCTTAGATTTGGACTACCAAAAACAATAGCAACTGACCGAGGTGCTGAATTTATGTCATCAACAATGGAACAGGTTTGTAAGCTTTTAAACATTGATAAAGTATCATCAACTGCCTACCATCATCAATCTATAGGTTCGTTAGAAAATTCTCACAAAAACTTAGGGGCATTTCTGAGAATTCAATGTGATAAAAAACCACAAACATGGTCATATTGGTTAGCTTACTGGTGTTTTAGTTACAATACCACTGTACATTCAGCAACAAAATATCAACCTTTTGAGCTTGTATTTGGTAGACCTTGTAATGTTCCTTCTAGATTATGCAATGATGTTGAACAATCCAGAAAATTATTATAGTGCACTTAAGTATAAGCTTCAATTAGCTAATAAAGATGCTAGAAATAATTTAGTATTAAGCAAATGTAACCGCAAAAACAATTATTATGATAAATATTTGAACCCAATTCAATACAAGAAAGATGATTTAGTATTGATTAAAAATGAAACTGTTCAAAAATTAGACCCATTATTTGAAGGACCATTTACAGTTTTAGAAGATTTAGGATGTAATGTAAAAATTAGAAAAAATAATAAAAATGATATTGTTCATAAAAATCGAACCAAGCCATTTGTATCATAAGTTCCTAATTGTAGTAATAAGTAAAAAATAAAAAATTGTTTAAGATTATTTTTATTTTTTTTTATATTGCCGGAGGTGTAGTGTATTTGCGTGTGTAGATTATTAACCATGTATGTTTTCTCCTTTATATTAGGTATCATATGATATGCTTACCTAGCTATTACATCGTTTTACTTATTTCTATTCATTATACTATTGGCAGTCAACCTGACTTGTTATTTGCTTTACCCGTACAACACCAATCATCTCACCACATCATGAATGCCCTAGGGACTAGGGTCTAGCTGGGCAGTAATATTGTACTACCTACATAAATTACGTGACCACGGGCGGTAAATACCTAATGTGGTTTGAATTTGGAACCACAAATTAAAATATTAGGATGAAAGTTTTACCAAAGAGTCTTCAAATCGTGCGTTTTAGTTGCCCTCGACGAAAAACAATAAAATTGATTTAATTATTTAGAAGTAAGCAAAAATTTGTTAAATTATAAAATTTGTTTTATGCAAAAATGATCAAGTCCATTATTCGACATTATCGTATTCAATACAACAAAGCCTTTTTTTGACGGGTTGAAATTCATCAAATAACCCATGGGCAGAGTGAAAGGGAGTTTCAGACTTCTACTGACTAAAATCCACCCATGTTCCTTCTTAGCCCTCTATGTGGAGGCCGCAATAACTAGTGTATAACCCGCGGGTACAACAATGCCTTCAGGGCGCTGTTGAGGTTTCCACCTTACTATGGTGCGTCAGGTATGTTAGCTGATGCGCACACTAACGATTACTTTACAATAATGCGGAAGAATGTGCCTCAGTAATAGCCCGAGCGAAGGAGGCAGCAACAGCATTCTGAAGGCGTTTGCAGACTGGATGGGCCTACAATGGGGAGGTTCACTAAGCTACATGTTGGCAACAAAGCTGGTTAAACTTTCCCGTGTTTGTGTTTTTTTTATTACGGGCCTTGACGCCTGATAATAAAATATTTTTTCATTAGGTCAAAAGGTTAGGTAGGGTAGGTTTTTAAAGTAGGTCATATCATGCTTGTGGAGCGGGTTGAAAGTACTACTTTAGGGAGAATCGCTTTCAACTGACAGCTGTCAAATTATTAAAAAAAACTTGGTCTATTTTCACATTTTTATTGAACCATGTTCCAACTTTTTATACAGCCACTCAATTACAGCGTGATTTAAAATTAAAATAACAAAGTTAACTTTAGAATACAATTTTATTATATTAAGACTTTAGTATAATTTAGTTTTAACTATTTCTCTTAAATAACATAGATACAAATCTTTGCCAATTTTTTAAATGATGACCATAAAAATACTGGCAGTATAGCTGGACGACCAGAGGACAAAAAAAACAATATAAGCGGGAAAGTGACAACATTTTGATCGACACGATTTTTTTCTTTAGTTAATAATTATGTTCTTATTTACCTCGTATTCGTAATGCAAAGCACTGTGTTAACCTCGGGAACATTACTTATTTAGTCCCTGGAACTACTCGTATTAGCGTCCTCACTACGTTGCAGTAGCTCTACCATGAGCTGTCATAGAAAACTTACTCGCTAACGTTGAACTCGCTAGCGTGCTAACGTGTATCAAATAGATTTCGATAATGCTTGCACCATGAGATTTACGGAGTCTTACGCAGGCGCTAAGGTAAGCTCGATAGATTGTGTCGTCTAGCTAACTTCACTCTACTCATGTTTTGTTTCTTTCTTTCCCACTAATAAGAGGAGAGATCGATATATACACAAATAAACCGACAAAATAGAAAAGTTGACGGTTATTAGACTACTTATAGTATTTAGTGGTTTTTGAATTTTTATTCCTTATAATATGTCACTGTCGTGTATTCAATTTGTAATCTTGTTTGTTGACCTTGTGTCACAGAGCTGTGTTGTGTGGTTTAACAGTTTACATTAGTAGATTCAAACAGATTATTTAAAACAATGAGGACCCTGTGCCTCAGTTTCAATTGTTGGTAGAGTTCATAGAAAGGTATGTTTCAACTTTCTCCAAAATTATTGTGTTTTGTTTTGAGAGAACTGCATGTGTGCGTTGTGTTGACATCAAATCCGTAACATTATTCATACATATGATCAAACCTCTAAAGTATTCCTTAGATAGTCTATAAAGTTTAATAAAGTTTCATTCATCTATATTTTGCAATTGGTGTTCTCTCATTTCGGAAAATCATTTCTCGAAATTCACGTTATTCACGTCGTTGGTCTCCAAATTCAGCGGCCTCTAACATATTTCATACCAAATAAGCTCTTGCAGACATTATTTTGACTGCATTAGACTCAAAAACGTACATAATTTTGTTGTAAACATATGTTTCACACGCCAAAATGCTAGTGAGCTACGTAACCACTATAGTAAGCGAATTATTCGATAGGTTCAGTGAAATTAGTGACTCATGGTACCGTTTTGTATGGTGACAGCTGAAAAACGTTAGTAACTATAGAATAGATTACGTTAGGTTTTTAACCTATCGTCATCTATAGTGCTCATGTTACGGATTGTAATTCTTTCCGTGACCGCTAGAGGCGTTGTACGATATTTCATACAAATAATTTACAGAGACGCTTGCGAGATTTGGCTGTGTAAACTCATGGTAGAGGTACAGGCGCCAAACCCCGTCTCGGGACTAATTAAGTCATTTTCACCCCTTGGATAACAATGTACTACTATTTTATATTCTCATCTATTATAATTAAACTTTGACTCTCCCTATACTTTTTAAACGACTTCAATAGGAGGAGGCTCTCTATTCGTCGGAGATCTTTTTTAATATTTTTTTTATAAAGATGGCTGGATGGCTATTTGTTCACCGAAGACGGTGGCTAGTATTTGATCGAAATTTTTGCACATTTTCAATTATTGGCCACGCGTGCCAGTTACTAGGTTTTAACCTAATGTTCGAATTTTATTAAAAATCAAACGTATTTAGAAGCCATTTATAGTACATTACTGCCGCGGTCTATAATGACTACTTTGCTGGTCGCGCTGATGATGGCCGACAGCGCAGCGTAGCGCAGCTCCAGGCCGACACAGCGCGGTCAGCGTGCAGCACTTGATGGACGAGCTGAGATAAAGGCCGAGACCGTAGGCCGAGGCCTTTACAGCGAGGACAGCAAGGGCTGCAATGATGGCCAAGCTGAAAGGCCTAGAGCGTAGCTAGGCTAGCTCGAGGCAATCATAGCGTGACCAGCGAAGCAGTCATTGTGGGCCAAGGTTTGTATAGTGCTTTACTCAAAAATGCAAGTACCTAATCTAAATAAAACCAGCAAGTAATTTAAATAAAAAATATATTAATTAACTAGACTTTTAATTAAAATGACAATTATGAAAAGTACAGTTACTAAAATTCAACACCGACTTTCCCGGTTTGATATTACTGATAGTTTGCGATAATTCTAATGCGGTGTTTGACTGCTGGATTATTTCTTCATTTATTACTTCATTTAAATCTTTTTTTTTTTTACCTTTAGACGTACAAACAGCTGTGTTTTAAATAAAATCTTTTTGGAATTGATTTTTTAAAACGTTGAAACGTCAAAATAGCGGCCGGCAAAACTTTGCCGGCCTGTTAGAGCGGCCAGCAAAACTTTGCCGGCCGCTCCTTGAAACAGACCGGCAAGGTCGACTTTGCTCAAACAAGTTTGTCAAAATAATGACAACATTACATGCATTTTTGAGTAAAGGTACATTATTGTATAAAAATATCAACTAAAAATGCACACATTTATTAGTAACTGGCCATGATGGCCAGTTCCTGACGGAATGTTTCTTTTTGCTTACTGGACAAGCAAAATATGTAATACTGATCTCTTTGAAGCTAAGATGTTGATTTTATAATCGAACTAGCTGAACCGCGCAACTTTGTCTGCGTCACCTAAGAGAGAGAGAGAGAGTGGTTTAAGGAAAAATTTAGTTTTTGCAACATTTTTGATTTATGCTTCGCTCCTATTGGTCGTAGCGCGATGTTATATAGTCTTTAACTTTTCTCAATAAATGGACTATGCAGCACAAAAATATTTTTTCAATTCCAACCAGTAGTTCCTGAGATTAGCGCGTTCAAACAACAAACTTTTCAGCTTCATAACATTAGTATAGATTAAGAAAATTTATAATTTTCTTTAGTAAGTTATTTTTTTTTTAATTTGCTGTTATTTTTATGTTTTATTATTTTATTAAGATTGTTTTTGATGATAATTTTTTCATCGCCAATTTTCTAAATTTAATGGCCAATTACTACTTAAAATAACTACTTTCTCATTTGATTAAACTACATATTTCTACGTAAATCTGTTTTATTTATTTTTTTGCACATCAATGTCGATAGACAAATAAGCAAAGGTAATAAAATAATAATAATATCTTAACTCATTATAATTTTACACTGACATGAACTGGCCGATGAGCTTAAGTGGCCAGTTACTGGTGAGTTTACCCTACTTCCCAGGTGGTCAGCAAAAAATAAAACTGGCTTGACCAAACAATAACACACAAAAAAGCAACAAAATAAACTTTTGAAAAAAATCAGTTTCTAAGTCTGTTGGCATAAAAATTAAATCAAACAAACAAAAGTCACCGACTTCAGAAACATTTTTCTTCTTAGAGGTTTAATTTTCTTCTGAGTTTATTTTTCACGATTTGTGTTTTATTTTTGTTGAAGTTGGTTTAATTTTTGTTAAAAAGTTTTTTGTATCTGAAGCATAATGAGGGCAAGATATCGCAGCTGCTGTGGTGCGCATGCGCACCCCAATTTGATTGATCGTGTTACAGAATTTTCTAGAATTGTGCTATATTATTAAGAATATTAGTTTTTGCATTTGATAGCCCAATTCTTGAGGAAATTTAAAGCATTTAATATAATGCTTGAACCGAGCACAGGGATAAACAGAGTGTGAAACGCAAGGCACTGCTAATCTTAAAATATTTACAATCACATGACCTCTCCAAACCTATTTGGCGGCTAACATCGAACTACTCATCTTTACAAAACATCTAGAATTGATTTTGAGACCAAAATAAATATCGAATTTCGTCACAAGACTGTCACGAAGTATTTTTTTCTAACTAAATAGGGCACTCGTCGCTATCATTCCGTCTTATTCACCCTTAGGCTTTCCTTCATTTTCTTCAGAATAGGTTCACGTTTCGGGGCGCAAATATGTTAGACAAAAATAAAGTTTTGGACAGATACAGCTGAAAACGTGATCGGATTGGTCCCTAGAGATGTATCCGACCTCGTTGCTTTCGCCTTTTTCGGCTGTGAGCTGGAATTGAGCCCTGAATATGAATAAACCTTGCGTTGGTTTGTGTTGAGGTAAGGGAAATAGTAATCTTCTTACGAGAATATCATTGGACACGAAGGTAACAGAGACTTTGTCCTATCAATATAGAATGGAAATGAAAAACTTTTTTCAGTGACATAAATATTCTGTTTGAGACTTTGTTCTCTGTTTTATTCAAATAGGTAAGTAATAGAATTTTGATCGTAATAAAATTGAAAATTCAGAGTATAAGGACAATATTCTAAAATAATTTAGCATTTAGGCCGAATGTTTGAATCATGAACTCGGTAATTTTAATATTCCTGAATAATAGTGTTAGTGTCTAGTTCTATTGTTTCTCTTCAAAACATTGAGGACAGATCACTGTCCTTAAATAGTATTATTTATTTTGCTAATTAATAGGAACCCAGACAAACTTTTAATCAATTTGCTTAAAAGTCAATCCGTTCAATACTCCTAACGAAAGTCAAGCTTTTATGAAAATTGATTGAGAAAGGCTTAGGCACAACGCTTAAAGCTTTTAATTAGTGATTTATATATACAGACATTCAATAATGAATTCAAGGAATTAATACTTAGACATTTTGATTTTAATAGGTATTGGGTTTTTGTTTACTTCGCGTAATGTCTGATATTTATTATTATTTTATTTATTTATTATTTTATTGTGTTTGGGTGGCTTACAGCTAACAATACAAACATACATAGTAATTAAATGTTATACTGTCGCCTGCAAAGTTTCCTGTCAAAAAAATTTAATAAATAAATCGTGTACCGATACCGAGAATTATTTCATCAAACAAAGAAAAGACAACACTGTAAAATAACTAGGTATCGCGGAATTTTATTTTATTTCAGTAATACTTACTCGAAGAAGACTCTTTTGATATATAACTTATATTCAAAAAAGTTTTCGCTACATTGGAATGACACTGGCCACTTTTTGACAGCTTGCCAAATAAAAGTTTTGAGGTTAGGTAGAACTGTCAAATCGTTTTTGGATTTCACAAAAGCGAACCACGAATGAACGAAAACACAGAAATATTAATTTACATGTTAAAATTGAGTTTTGTAGGGACAACGTGACAATTTTTACAAAACGTATGTTTCAAAAAGGGCTGTCAAAGGTCACGCTATGTTGTTTACTGATTATATACATTCAAGCATCCGGATATACAGGTATTTAAAGCTCAGGACTTTTTGGTATTATTGTAGAAGATTTGCATATAAATCGAGAAATTATTTCGTGTGATATTAATAAATATAAATATACATTTTGTCACGACATTTTGCGTAGCCGTTCCTCGCCTAGCTCTATAGAGATTTAATGCTTCGCTTTGTGTGCAAAACCAGTTAAGTTCTTAGTCAGTTTCAGTAGTTGCCATTTATTACTTCGGCAGTGAATGTGAACATGGGTATAAAACAAATGAAATAAAAATATTTATTTAAATTTTATTAGAATAGGCATTTTGATACCTATATAATATTTGGAGATCACCTTTTAAGCAATGAATTTGCTTGTATGGGCTTGGATCGTGAAAAATCATCAAATAACCCCTTTCACTCTTGGGCAGAGCGAAAGGGAGTGTCAGACTTCGGCGTCGGCCCCTTCCATGGTGCTGACAACTCTTTGAGGCGCGCGTGGATCACGAACGCTCCGTCGACACGGCCTGTCGTCGTCATAAGTTGGACGGACGGCGAGATAGCCCATACTCACCGTCCACACGGTGGCCGGAAGCCGTCACGTGGCTCCCGACGCCCGGAGCGTCTCTCACGGCCGCTGGGACGAGAGGTTCTCTCCCTCTGACGTTCCGCCACCTCTTTTGCTAGCATCACTGCTTCGCAGAAGGAGGCGACGACGGCTAAGTGAATAAAGTAGAAAAAGGCCCCATATAATATCTACGAGTACATTGTTGTGATGCTCCCAAGAGTGAACACGTAGGTAGGATAGTAAACTTTAAAACGTAGGTATTTTGGACACGATTGAAAATGATCTAAAAGTTATAATGATTCTTCGAAGGAATACGTAGCTGTAAGTTTGTCAGCCCGGGAAAATTAGTAAAACAAGTGATTCCATTAGAATCTCACACATAACATCACGTCAATAATCTACGAAGGGTTATGCGAAAGTGATCCTTATAGTGCACGTGAAGCCAGTTATGTTTAAGTTCCATGTAATAGGGGTTGAGCCTATTGCCATCAACCGCGCACAAATTCAGACTCCGGTGGGTACTACTGAGAAATTCCTGATAGAATAACGCTTTGCCCGATCCGGGAATCGAAGTCAGGATCTAAATGCTCAGCAGTCGTACTTGCGACCACTAGAACAGCGAGCAGTCATCCATTGGGAACCCGTGTATTTCAAACGTATTACTAACTAATCATAGAATACAATCTTAAATAATGGATGTTCATAACATAAAAATATAAAAAAACAGGAGAAGTGGCAAGGGGGCGTGTCGGTGATGCCGCGACTGGTGCAAAATGGCATGTTGGATATGTCGATTTTAATTTATTTTTATCCTCTGGACTCTCTGGACACGCTGTGTCTAATGAGATATGGTTTATAATTGATTGTGTAGTACGCGATGGTTTAAGAAATGCGGTGTGTGCGCGACTGCGTATCTATTGTTTTTACTGCTCAGCGCGTGTAGTTGCTGCCGTGTGGTGGGGGAAAACTGGCGACACAGGTTCCCGGCTAAAGGGCATAATTATCTCTTTGTTTATTATATCTATGGTTCTTAAGGTGGAACCTCAAAGGTAGCCCGCGAAATTCGAAATTTCTTACGTTATTTGGAATTTGGCGGACAGGTTGTATGTTAAATTAAATAGGATTCGCGACCGTAACAAATTTTAATGTGACTTTACTGAGAAATAATGATTAAAATGACCAATACAAGTCTCTCAGTTCATATAACTTTCTTCAACACCTTTTTCATCAAGTGCCTGTTTGATGAAAAATGGTTTGAAGTTATATCACTCAATACTCCTACACATTTTGACCGTGTAGGTACACGGTCAAAATGTGTAGGAGTATTGAGTTGCAGTAGGAAGTAGCGGTTTTTTGTCAATTACCGACGAAAAATATCTATGTGGGGATCGGAGTGTCCGTGAGGCCGTGTCTGTACTACTTGTGCGTCAGATTTACATGAGTCGACACGTATTCTAGAGACGAGAAGTAAGTCGTGCGATGAAGAATCTTACATTATTATAACAGAAATATTATGTAAGTAACTTTCAATTTCCAACAGTTTTAATATTCTTTTCGAGTGTAAAAGTGAATAGGACTTGGCAGTCACCTTTTCTGAGTATTCACACTTATTGGAATCTCTTAATATTGAAGTGCGTGCTGAAACGAAAGCCAGATTAATTCATTCTAACTTGTAATAAGAAATCTATAGAATCGCAAAATAATGTATAGGTACATAGAAATAAATTAAATTGAAGTGTCTGATTGTAATTTCAAAATAACAGCTTTTTAATGAATGCATTACAAGGTATAATATACAGGGTGTAAGGGTCCTGCGGTCCGCGGCCTCAGACACAATGGGCTATGAAAGAAACTTTGGGTGATTTAATGTCAGTAAAAGTCCGACACTCCACCTTTTTGTCGACGTTTTACAAGTGCCCATGTAGGCCTATGTAAAAGAAAAAATATTTTTATTTTTGTTTTTTTTTAACTCCCTTACGCTTCGCCCAGATTGGGAGGAGTTATTTGATGATTTTCCACCTTCCAAAAAAAGGGACAAACTTCCGCAAACTGACAAGGTGCATTCAGTTCCTTATTCTTAATCAAATTCCACCGGATCTGTTCTCAGTTGCTACTCCTTTATTTAAATGTAAAATTAATGTAAATGATACGGCTAAAAAAAGACATAACAATGAATGTCGAAATATCCTGCAGAGGAGAATGTTCATGAATTTCGAAAAAGAAATGCATATTTAGAATCCCAATCCCAGAAGCAGATCCAATAGCAGAAGTATTTTCATGTGTGACAAACATATTTAGTAACAAATCTACACGCGTAGGTATATTAACTCACGTTAGCTTTATCTAACCCCCAGTTTGATCCATGGACCTGCCCCAATCTCGTTTCGTTAATCTACATAGATGGAAAAATTCCAAAACACATTTACAACAACAAACCAAAACAACAACAACATCTCATCCTTCTAATTTGTCACGTTAAAAATAATATCCGTTTGAAATAATTGGTCAAAACAAAATAACGAAGGATTGGTCCATATTCAAATCTGCGGTCAGTCCGAACCCAGCTTCATGATTTATTCCCAAAACGTGCCATTAATCCAACCACTTTAGATTCTAATGCCGTTGGAATCGTATTGATTTCGTTGTCAAAATTAATCGGAAATTCGGCTTAATCGGTTAGTCGTACCTACCTACTTAACGATTCTCCTCTGCATCGATGTGCACGGGTGAGGTATGGAACTCTCTGGCAGCGTTTCTGCGTTTATATTTACCAAATCGCACGCTTAATCATATACTGATAACTCTAAAAAGACGTTTTTCGAGAAATCGCTAAAAACGATTTAGCAAACCTGACTTACCTTACAAAATGGCTTATTACTTAAAGAAAATAGCTTTATATAATGAAATAATGTATTGTAGGGATAGTTGATAAAGTGAGTATTGTATTTGAATATAATTTTAAAGAAATTTAGATTTTTTACTATAAATTAATCGGTTAAAAAAATTGTTCCTCAAGATGCGTCACTTTAATATGAAATATAAAGTTACATTGATTTAATACTGGTGACATATTTTGAAATGATTCCGTATTTTATTCTATGTATGTTCTTATTGTTATGATAATGAGTCTAATAAGGTATATAAAATAAAAGATAAGCATACAAATATTTCGTTTTATTTATTATTTTCATTAATAAAAAGATTCAAAAACATAGTAAAGTTCAAATAAAATGCTGACCTGTGTCAGTCCCTACCACCAATGAGGCTACTGTTATCCTGTTAACAGTCAAGTAATAATTAACTGTAGGTACCTACTCCTACTCCTACCTATTATTATTATTATTCAAATACCTAATCACAGTACACAATTTGTAAATTTTATAAATAATTTCAATAAAATTTACCTTTGATTTTTACACAAAAGCGACTTAATTACTAATTCGACACTTTTAAATAAAAACACGAGATGTTCACGATCTTAGTCCTTGACGCATACTGATATCTGTCTCTGTCTCGTAAAAACGTTTGCCGAAACGTTTGCGTGTGAAAGAGACAGATGTAGGTTTAACTCCGCATAGAAACAAGATAAAAAAAAAATCCGAGATCGGCCGAAAGAGGGCGTTAAAATAAACTTCTTGGTATACTTAATTAAACTTTGACCGAAACACTAATCGGTCAGTATATTATTAAGCGTGCGAAATGTCAAATCTAACGCGTTTTTTAACCATGCTTGTATCATGATAACTCGAATCGTCCATCAATTTCCATCAGGCGAGATTGAGGTCATGAATAAAACATAGAATTTTGCAGATATGGACTCATAATTCTGTTCGGTAATATGAGTTCAATTGAAACAACTTTTTAACAGGCGCAAATTATTTGATTATTCAAGAACGTCATTATCTCATCTTTTGTCACATTTATTGACACTTAACATCACGCCGGTAATCCCCGAAGGGCTCTGCACCTCTGCAGAGCCCTTCGGGGATGTACTTTTTTTTCGGTGTGTGAAGTCATCAAATAACCCCTCCCGTTCTTGGGCAGAGCGAAAGGGAGTGTCAGACTTCTACTGACTAAAAAGCACCCATGTTCCTTCTTAGCCCTTGTGCCGAGGCCGCGGTATCTCTTTCGAACAACCCGCAGCCCCGACGGGTCGAACAACCCGCAGCCCCGACGGGTCGAACAACCTGCAGCCCCGACGGGTGCAGACGTGGACCTTACACCCACATTTCGCCAGTTATTTGTAAGCCCCATGTAATGTAATTTAATGTAGGGGGCAAACCTATTGCCATCAACTGGACACACATCCAGACTTCATGGCTGATACTGAGGAATCACAGACACATTATCACAAAAAAGAAATAGAAAAAATCTAACTTCTTTTGGACTCAGCTGCACTACAATAATCAACAACCAATCGAATTCTTTTCTCAATATTTTTAAACACAAAAACAGACAACAGTCTGATGCTTTCCTGTTTCAGCCATATATTCTGTACATGACATATTCACCAATATGTTCAAAGAGTCAAAAGTTGTAGGGCATCAGATAAATTCACGTAAACCGGATCGCTCGGTTGGCAGGTTGCCAACCGTGAGACTTTCCGGCTTGTCCATCTAGGCTGATAATGACTGTACCAGATTTCGAAGTATCCAAAGAATGTTTCGGAATAAGCTTAATCGAATGCATTTACAACGCTTTTGTCTAGTGAAGTTTTCACATGACCCGCATGTACTATACACAAACTAACAAAATTTCGTTCAAATATATCTGTGATATATATTCAATTTTTAAATAGGTATGTCATAACGATAAAAGCAACGTTTGGGTTGGTCGTTTCCTATAAAAATGCAAAATTTTGTGGTTAATTGAAAGGCTTTTTTAGCCCAGAGAGAGAGTCGGAAACCATTGCTAAATAAGTCTTTCCAGTCTAATCGTTGTATAATAAACAAAATAAATAATAATTAAATGGCTGCCTTGTTAGTTTAGTGGTTGCAAACGCAACTGCCGAGCTTGAGGTATTCAGTTCGATTTCAAAGTCGGGTAAAGTGTTATTGGAATTTCTTAGTAGAACTGTAGAAGCTACGACGCGACGACGTCTAGATTTGTGCCCGGTTTATGGCATGAGGCTTGTCCCCTTTTACATGTGACTTACACATAACTACTGAAATGTGGGTGTAACTCTTTGTTTAACTCTTCAGGAATTACAGGCATGATGTTATGCTATGTAATAATTATATCAAGAAACGTGACAATTTTGAAGTTTTACTTAGAAATTGTCACATTTTCTTGCCAACTCTAAGGCGGATTTCGTTCTAAGAATTTAATACATATAAAGCTTCTCAAAATACGCGATTAGAATTCGTAATTAACGTGTGTTCTCGTGTGTTTCCTTGAAACACTCCGTTGACTATCAATAAATAAACCTTGATTAATTTGACAAGTTCGCAATATTCTGTGAATTTATTTGCAGACGTAAGAGTAATTTTAGGTTATTTCACTGAAATTGTAAATAATGACTGATATAATGTTTAAACTACAATTTCATCTAAATTATTAATAAAAATATAATAATCCCCGAAACGCGGGAATATTCAAAAACTGACAGCATTGCCACTTGAATAAAATATTTGGCTTATGAAAGCTTCAGATCAGCGAAGTGTCGGGTCCCATGGGGCGAGCGCGTTTCGACCCCAAACAAAACTGGCTGAAAACTATTTTTTACCAAGAATGTTAGTATTTACGCCGCTTGTTATTATTATTTTTTGCAACGTTTGCATTTAAAACACAACAAATCTCATAAATTGTATGAACTGCAGATTGTTATCATAGTGGCTGTATTCACACGGGGCGTTGCATTTTGATCGTTATAATCACGAATCGATATGATAAAAAGACTCAATAACAAAAATATTTCTGATTTTTTTTTTGTTTAAAAACACACAGAATTTATCCTGTTTCGTGGGTGCGTTCACAAACATTTAAACTCACATAGACAAATACCGAACACAGGGTACAAAATGATATAGCTCGCCGTCCGTCCGTCTTACGACAGCGCGTACGTGTTAAACGCGCGCCTCAAAGAGATGTCAGGAACATGGAAGGGCTGCGGAATGTTGTAATAGTCCAGTCATTTAAGCTTAAAATAGGTAAGAATCTCGGAATTCGATATACCCAGCTGTAAGTCTGTAAATACTTGTATATTGACACCCTAAAAGTTGTCTCAAAACCTACATATGGTAGGGTGTACGCAACTATTAAATTTTAAGGTCAAAGGTCACAAATATCGGTTTTTTTGCGCTTTTTTTGTAAATATCTCATTTCATATGGGTTTTTTGCTATTTGTATTTATTATCAATATTGTAGAATACAAAATTCTCTACAAATTTTGTCCACAATTTTTTTTTATATATGATGAACCGTTTTCGAGATAGAGGGAGCGCGTTTCCGGAGAGCGCGCAGTCACAGCATCACTTCAGGTCAACCGGTACCTCCGGTCGAAAACGCGCAATATATAGTTGATGAACTAACGATAAATCAATGATTATAAATATTTGGCAATTATTATTAACTATTATATATTATTATATTTTATCATTTTATCTTCACATATCCACTTTTTATTCAGTATTAATTTATTTAACAACACTTACCTGCCCATGTAATTGCAGAATTTTTAATGAAAATATAGGAATTATATTTGAATTTTAACGTAAATAATAATAACTTCTTACATGATGAAAAAAAAATACAAATAAATTATGAATTATAATTTTTATTATTTTTAATAAAACGATTATTATAATAATATCATTCAATACATTTATTTTAGTAAAAAAATTGATAATACATACAAATAGCAAAAACCCATAGAAATGAGATATTTACAAAAAAAGCGCAAAAAAAAATCAATTTTTGTGACCTTTAACCTTGAAATTTAATAGTTGCGTACACCCTACCATATGTATAGGTTTTGGGACAACTTTTAGGGTGTCAATATACAAGTATTTACCGACTAACAGCTGGAGAGGTGAACTTACTATAATGACTGGACTATAAGAGATAACGCGGCCTTGACATATAGGGCTAAGAAGGAACATGGGTGGTTTTTTGTCAGTAGAAGTCTGACACTCCCTTTCGCTCTGCTCAAGAGCGGGAAGGGTAATTTGATGATTTCCCACCCCCCAAAAAAAACGGGTACAAAATGATAATCAAAATGTATCGCTATTTTTGTGGAATATGGTAGTTAACAAAAAAAATCTAATTAGTCCGTCAGATAGATTTCCAAAAAATTTTGGACACGTATTTTTTATTTCTTGTTTCACGTAAACAAACAATGAAGACGATACAGTGCTTTGAAAACTCGTGTGACGTCATTTTCCAAGACATTAGTATGACATTATTTACCGGTGAGTGACGTGACAACCCCCCCCCCACTCAAATCTTTGACGCGCTGTAACTTCGTATTTTTTTATTGATTTGATAAAACAAAAAATACGTATCCAATATTTTTCGATAATCTAAAAGACGGACTAATTAGAATCATATTTTTCTAATTCAGTAAACATCCCTATTCCATGCTCTATTTCGTCTGTATAGGATGTAGATTTGCGTCCCCTTATTTCCATTCTGTAATAGTGTCTTCTAAACAAACAGGCTTACCCGCTTTAATAACATGGTAAGAACTACGTTAATATGAAAATTCCGTACCAAATGAAAACAGGGAAGCTTGTTGACAGTTTACCGTAAGCAAAGAAACTGGCGACTCTTTAGTTTGTATAAGCCGGTGAAAAATGGATTTACTCTTTAAAAAATGCAAGCTGTAACGGCTGTAGCTGAAGCACCTGACGTAAGTCCAGTGTTGTCGTTTATCAAGCGCTGTAGCGCTGACAACGAGTGCTTGGTAGCAAAAGGTCACTCAGCGTAAAATCATAGGTGTAAAAGCTTGTTCCTACGTAAGTACGCGTTAATGAAATCGTTAGATGTCACCGTTTCATTTTATGACTGAAGTTGTTGTTTGACGCATTGCACACACATACACATACACTGGCTGGCCTATGCGTTTAAACTGGCTATCTACCTGATGGTTATTGTTACAAACTCAGTCAAAGTTTAAAAATATTTTATTTTACTTCGCGTCGACATGTTCGTAAATATTTAGATAGATGTACAGATTGGTGGTATCTTCTTAAGAAGAACAGACATTGTTATTTCGGTAAAGTCCAGATAGTATTCTGCCGCGAATAATTTGTATAAAGTAATACAATTTCAGTTTTGGGGCATTTAACTCCATTCATGAACGATTATTATCAATTGAGAATGGTAAATATCATCGTCTTCCTGCCCCTTAAGTCGGTGCAATACGCTTTTTTTCTATTCTTCTCTGAGAATCGATATTCTGATAAAACTAATAAAATATATCGACCAGGATTTTATTTAAAACTACACCATACTGGCGGATTTTCTACCAAAACGCTACACGGTGTCGTTTTTATAAACTACAAATAAAAAAATCTAGACTCGATACCGAAAATTATTTTCTGATGAAATTCCATCGTTACTAATAAATAACAACCGCGAAAAGGAAAACTTGTTTTAAAATATTTTTATTTTTTAGTGGATGGAAACCCTTTTTCGCTATGGATGTATTTTTATATTATACTTGAAATATAATTTGCAAAGGCTATTACTATCAACTGGACACAAACCCAGTGTGCTACTGAGAAGTTTCTGACAGTAAAACCCAATAGCCAATAATAGGCTTTTTTTTTGGCGGGTGAGAAATCATCGAATAACCGGATCATTCTCAGTAGATCCATCGTCGAAATAAGTGGATCTACTGAGAATATTTTTTCTCATAAGATCCATTGGCCAGGTCCATGATAAATGGATGGATCTAGTGAGAATATACTTGAAGCAATGGATTTTTAATTGTCTTTATACTAGACATGCTTTTTTTACAAAAAAAAACGCTATAACGGATAAAGTGGATCGTCTTTATAAAGATTCAAGATTTTGTTCCGAAAGTCACAGTATCCCAACGCTAATAAATATCCTTTGTGGAATAAGTGGAGCACAACCCACAAATCATTGTAATCTGTCCGTTTATTTTCTAAGCTGTGTTATGGCCGTCATTTGTCAATGCCGAGGTAAAATATCCAGTTCTTCAGCCTCTAATGTGCTTTGATGAAATGTGGTGAAAGAAGATAGGACAGTCTTTATCATATCATAAGCAACTATAATCCCACCAAAAACAAAACAGTAAAAAAACCCAAGCCGCGCAACTCAGTTCTTTTACCGTAAAAAGTAGTGAAATCCATGTAACACCAAGTTACTTAATATATTTCATCCCTACTTAAAAACCTTTGATGTTTTAAATAAAATATAAACATTTAGTCCTGAGAGATATTTCTTGACGGCAATTAAAGCCAAGTCAGAGGCAGGGCAGCAAAAAACTCCAACATCAAGTTAGGCACTAACTACACCCCGTAGGGGCTGCGGGATGTTGTAAGAGATACCGCGGCGTCGACATAAAGGGCTAAGAAGGAACATGGGTGGTTTTTAGTCAGTAGAAGTCTGATTACTCCCTTTCGCTCTGCCCAAGAGCGGAACTTATTTGATGACTTTCCACCCGCCAAAAAAAAGGCACTAACTACACGATAAATACAGAATTCAGATGTTGTCTTTCTATTTTACAAATTTATTAATACATTTTTGGTTTTTAAGCTCCTATTGAATTTGTGGACGTTTGCCCTTCAGTTTGATGATCGAGGAAAATAGTCTTTGTTCGCTGTTTGTAATCAGAAAAGATTTGATTGCAATAATCTCCCAACATTGTTATGCATACAACATTGCCAATAATTCAAACATTCCTAGCTGTTGTTTAGCATTGTTGTTGGCCTAAATTCATTGTCCCATTCATAATATCCGACAACATAATAACTACCTATCAATGGAGTAAATCTCTTCTGTAAACATTAGGTAATATTACCCTTATTCGTAATAAAATATTAGGGTTTATTGAAGAATACCCCCTTTTTATCGCCAATTTCCACTCTGTGGGGTAAGATAATTCAGGTTTTATTTTACGATCAGAACCGAGACCTATAATTTACTTAATAACCTTTCCTAAATTGCTCAATAAAAAATTGTGCTGAAAAACTTTCAAGGTCAGGGACTTTGGATTAATTCCCACTTTGTCTTGTTTAAGTAATTACGGAACTTTTAAAGTAATAAAAATATTCTACTTTATCTAATTTACGTCGTATTAACTATAAGTACTCCCAACTGGATATAATAATGTCCTCCGTTCTCGAGGATCATTAATCAGAAAATTAATTGCCAAAATTATTTCATTACTTTGGCTATTGTTTTACTTAATCCCATGGGACAACATTTAAAATTTATGTATTAACTAGCTGAACCCGGCATGCCTTGCAATGCCCTTTTTCCTACCAACTACCTGCCTACTACCTACCTACTACGTACCTACTACCTACTACCTATCTACCTACCTATCTACTACCTACCTACCTACTACCTACCTACTACCTACCTATCTACTACCTACCTACCTACTACCTACCTACTACCTACCTACCTACTACCTACCTACTACCTACCTACTACCTACCTACTACCTACCTACTACCTACCTACTACCTACCTACTACCTACCTACTACCTACCTACTACCTACCTACTACCTACCTACTACCTACCTACTACCTACCTACTACCTACCTACTACCTACCTACTACCTACCTACTACCTACCTACTACCTACCTACTACCTACCTACTACCTACCTACTACCTACCTACTACCTACCTACTACCTACCTACTACCTACCTACTACCTACCTACTACCTACCTACTACCTACCTACTACCTACCTACTACCTACCTACTACCTACCTACTACCTACCTACTACCTACCTACTACCTACCTACTACCTACCTACTACCTACCTACTACCTACCTACTACCTACCTACTACCTACCTACTACCTACCTACTACCTACCTACTACCTACCTACTACCTACCTACTACCTACCTACTACCTACCTACTACCTACCTACTACCTACCTACTACCTACCTACTACCTACCTACTACCTACCTACTACCTACCTACTACCTACCTACTACCTACCTACTACCTACCTACTACCTACCTACTACCTACCTACTACCTACCTACTACCTACCTACTACCTACCTACTACCTACCTACTACCTACCTACTACCTACCTACTACCTACCTACTACCTACCTACTACCTACCTACTACCTACCTACTACCTACCTACTACCTACCTACTACCTACCTACTACCTACCTACTACCTACCTACTACCTACCTACTACCTACCTACTACCTACCTACTACCTACCTACTACCTACCTACTACCTACCTACTACCTACCTACTACCTACCTACTACCTACCTACTACCTACCTACTACCTACCTACTACCTACCTACTACCTACCTACTACCTACCTACTACCTACCTACTACCTACCTACTACCTACCTACTACCTACCTACTACCTACCTACTACCTACCTACTACCTACCTACTACCTACCTACTACCTACCTACTACCTACCTACTACCTACCTACTACCTACCTACTACCTACCTACTACCTACCTACTACCTACCTACTACCTACCTACTACCTACCTACTACCTACCTACTACCTACCTACTACCTACCTACTACCTACCTACTACCTACCTACTACCTACCTACTACCTACCTACTACCTACCTACTACCTACCTACTACCTACCTACTACCTACCTACTACCTACCTACTACCTACCTACTACCTACCTACTACCTACCTACTACCTACCTACTACCTACCTACTACCTACCTACTACCTACCTACTACCTACCTACTACCTACCTACTACCTACCTACTACCTACCTACTACCTACCTACTACCTACCTACTACCTACCTACTACCTACCTACTACCTACCTACTACCTACCTACTACCTACCTACTACCTACCTACTACCTACCTACTACCTACCTACTACCTACCTACTACCTACCTACTACCTACCTACTACCTACCTACTACCTACCTACTACCTACCTACTACCTACCTACTACCTACCTACTACCTACCTACTACCTACCTACTACCTACCTACTACCTACCTACTACCTACCTACTACCTACCTACTACCTACCTACTACCTACCTACTACCTAACTACTACCTACCTACTACCTACCTACTACCTACCTACTACCTACCTACTACCTACCTACTACCTACCTACTACCTACCTACTACCTACCTACTACCTACCTACTACCTACCTACTACCTACCTACTACCTACCTACTACCTACCTACTACCTACCTACTACCTACCTACTACCTACCTACTACCTACCTACTATAAGTGAAGTAACTAACACGACTTTCTTTTATATATATAGATTAAAAATTAGGGTGGAGCCTTTTTTGAAATATAACATAACATACCATCACGCTAGTAATCCCCAAAGGATTATGCAGAGGTACCCACCAATAGTACCCAATAGTTTACCCACGTTCCGCCAGTTATGGTTTAAGTCTCATGAAGCTCCAGATTATGATTTACGACCTGCCTGTCTCTTGCAGATATCAACAAAACATACCACACTTTTGATTACCTGCCTAATCTATAACAAAAACATCATTTGTTTGACTTCAGGACATTCACAGGACCAGACTAGTTCCAGGAGTAACACGCTATTTGATGATGCAGATGATATTCAGAGGCAGCTCGATAATGAAGCTAGGGACAGGCTGAAGTTTGGACGAGTAAGTGTCGAAAATAATTAAATGCAAAAGATGAAAACACATCACGGGCCTGAGTACGGTTAGTAATGGGCTGGCTCGCCGTACGTCCGTCTTATGACGACGACAGGCCGTGTCGACGCGAAGGCGCGTTCTTGTTCCACGCGCGCCTCAAAGAGATGTCAGCAACATGGAAGTGGCCCGCAAGGGCTGACCCGTCGGGGCTGCGGGTTGTTGTAGAGATACCGCGGCCTCGACATAAAGGGCTAAGAAAGAACATGGGTGGTTTCTGCCTTGTTTGTATTTGTACTGTATTGTAATATCCTAGCCAAACTGGAAGCAACTTTACAAAGTATGCTTCCCGTGGGAATCGAACGCAAGACCACCGGGTCACAAGGCAAACGCCTAAAACACTCGACCACGGAAACAGAAATTGTTAAAAAAAATTAATGTTGAAATTATTTTTTTCACAGGCGAAAACTATTTGGGTGTTTCATTTTCCTACCCACTTTCCTGATCGTAACTGTATAGTGGGACCCTCGAGAGAGCAGGCGAGATGTCCCCGGCACTCAGTAAGTCAAGTTTTACTATGATATCAGAACATCAACTTCGGCGTGTGTACGAACTCCGCATTCGAATTAAATACTCGTAACTTTCGACTTAAACTCTGCTACCTCGACAGTGAAAAACGTCACTTTAAGGAGAATTGGTTGGTAATAGCAAATACTTAGTAGCTAAGGAATAGTAATAGTAAATATGGATGTTTCCTGACAAAAAAAAAATCTGTTTAGTCTTGGTTATTGTTTATTTATTTATTTTGCTATTTATGTACACACAGTAGACAGCACAGGAAAATAACAAAAAATAATATTTGAGTACAAAGGTACTGCTTATTTCTCAAGAAATTTCTGCCAGCAGACCTGCTAAAGGAGAATTGAAGAGAAATGTAGACAATAGTGTGTGAGTAAAGGAAAAGAATAATGTGTACCTCAAAGTCTCCGCTGCATTTTTTTTTTCCTACATTTTCTTTCGGTAGACGTCGTAGAAGATGGCGAGATAATCTGGACAAAACCAACGACCAGTGGTCCACATTGGCCTTGGATTGAAATAACTGGAAGTCATGGGGAGACGCCTTTGCCCTGCAGTGGGATGAGGCTAACAGTATCAGTATCAGTGTTTTCTTTAGATCCAAGCATTTTGATTCATACAGTACGACAGGTCTAGGACAAGTTTCAATAGAAAATAATCTGATGTTACCACAGTACTTTAAACAAAACAACATTAGAATCGGAAAACCGACTCCCGTATTTCAGCATTTCAGGGCCACATTAAGTGTTTACGTTTTTAGAACACAACAAAAGAGAAGTCTTTTAATATTAATGAGAGCCTTTAAAGTGCGGTTTTATTTCCATAATGTTAAGTAGGTGTTTCAAGTTTTTTTTATAAAGGAAGTAAGAATTTTCGTAATAGCAGCGCATGAAAGCTTTGAGTTTTCGTCAGGTTTATTAAGCAGAAATATTGGGTAAGTCCTTTGAGATAGGAAGAGAAAATCTTCTGCCTAGATTTCCGTACAAGCTTTGAAAAGAAACAATACTGATAATATCGTGTTTTTTTAATTGAACTAAGTTCGTATGAAGTAATGTTACGAATGAAGCCAAAAAAACCCTGTTATTCTTGTCATTACAAAGTTATTAAGAACAAATTTTGTTCTAGATCATACCTGGGAACGACGAATATATTGGCCGTCAAAGTCTCTACTTTTAAAATTGGTTTTAATCTTGTAATTTTCCTTTAAATACCCCCAAGATCACTGTATTATTTAATGCATTGATACTTACCTTTTTTTTTGTGGAGGGTCGGAAATCATCAAATGACTCCTGCCTACCATTCTAGCCAGAGCGGTATAGTGTAAGACTTCGACTGAGTAAAAACAACCCATATTCCTTCTAAGCCCTTTGTGTCGAGGCCGCGGTATCTCTTTTGAACAACCGGCATCACCGACGGGCGCGGGCGTCGGCCCTTGCGGGCCCCTTCATGTTGCTGACATCTCTTTGAGGCGCGCGTGGAACACGAACGCGCCGTCGACACGGCCTGTCGTCGTCATAAGACGGACGTACGGCGAGATAGCCACAGGCCCGCGTCTACGGTGGCCGGAAGCCATCACGTTGCCCCCGACGCCCGGAGGGTCTCCCAAAAACACTTACCCTCAAGTCTGAAAAAAAATATTTTTCGAAATTTCGACACATTGACCAAAAATAATTTTGAGACCCTAACCTTAAGGAATTTATCACTGTGCGCGTCCTGAGTGGCGAAAATATATGTATTTCAGGTGAGAACATTATACTTTGTTCTCGTAGTTAGTTCTGTTATCGGGATATTCATTTATAATTATATGGGATCAATAAGCATCTTCGTGGACATCCATGCAAATAAGATAAACGTATACCACAAAACGGACGCCCCCAAATTACTAATCCTTGATTACTTTTTAGTGGTTTTGCTGCAATGAAGTCTCGCGAAAAACCCTAGACAAGAAAAGTTCTCCAAATCTTTTACTAAAATAACATTTGACTTTTTTCTATCAAAAATGTAGCCCAATTAAATAATAATATCTTACACACTGTACAACAAAGTACACAATTCTCCAATTTATGACTGGAATCCTAGCTTCCAGACTCCTGAGATATCAGTTTATTTACTGAATAGAAAACGGACTGAGTGAGAAATCTTTTTACAAAATAGCTACTAAAAAGGTTTTCTTATTTTATATTTAAAGTAGTTTCGAAATACTGTTTGTTAAACATTTACAATTTATGACATTTTTAGAATTTCTTGACAAGTTAAGGTTTAACTTTTGAAAGTAAATAAAACTATTCAAATGTAGAGTTAAAATTCTAAGTGTTTATTTATGTCAGCTCTCAAAATAAACATGAAATATGAGTTTATTTTTCGTTTTCTCTACTCTAAATTGTTAAAAGATTTTTGTACTTTCAAACAGTTGGTGTTTTTCTACGACAAGAGGATGAAAGTTACTGGCCAACGAATCTTAAAGTACCTACCTACCGTAATTGTTATCTTATCTTCAAACTTTGGTGAAGATGGATGGATGGATAGATACTTGTTGCTCTTTCAAAATAATATTTTTTTTCGTTGCTCTTTTCTTGACATATACATACTTTTTAGCCTGGCTTTAGACATAGGTTACTTTATATTCTTGATCCATAAATACTAATATTGCCATGTCCATACATCTGACGTTCATACACGCAACGCGCAGGTTGCTAGTAATACATACCTGACCATTCTGAAGTACCTCACCAGTAAAGTCAGTGTATGTCTATCCAGGGCATCGTAAGGTATTCTCTTTGAGCGTTGCCTGCCGCTGTTAGTCCCTTTCTCCATCCTCTCCACAACACCAAACAATCTAAGTATACTCTTTTAATTTTTTGGCAATACGTCTTTTAAACTGACTTCTTTTAGAACGCAAAGTTGTCATAATTATAACAATTTTTTTTAGGTGTGTATAAAATTGAATATGACTTCACCTGCTCTGGGCAGAGTGGAAGGGAGTATCGGACTTCTACTGGCTAAAAACCACTCGTGTTCCTTCTTAGCCCTTTATGTTCTGGGACCCCATAAAACGTCATTTCTTAATTCTCTACTATTGTAATCATAATATTATTGTTCCAGGGAAACAGGGCGGTAAAACAGGATTGTGACTGGGAATGTCATTGTGGACACGAGGAAGAGACCACGACACCTTGTAGTAATATTTATTTCACTTTTAATTTTCTAATGTACGAGTGTTTTTTGCTTTCTGGAGTATTGAAAATCATCAAATGACTCCTCCCGCTCTGCACGGAGTAGAAGGGAGTGTCAGACTTCTACTGACTTAAAACCACCCATGTTCCTTTTTAGCCCTTTGTGTCATGGGCCGCGGAGTCTCTTGTCACTGTCGCACTATGTGTTCCTTCAGGGTGAGGTCAAACGAGCGTAATTGTGTGAGTTGTGAGTCGCAGAATTTATGTCGCAGAAATTCTGCTGCAATAGGTTTCAAACGAAAGTCCTATTTGATTCACACGGCGACGCAAAATGAGTTGTCTGCCGACTCACACAACACAACACATACAATTACTGCGACTGGAATTCTGCGATTCAGAAAATTACGCTCGTTTGGCCTCGCTCTTGCTGTCATAGTTCGATGGCAACGCAATCTAGCACGACCGGAGAGAGATCAAGCGCAGGATTTTTGTGGTGCTTTCTTCAAAAGACCATCTCAGACACTAATATGCATAGTCTTCATGTGTATACCAAAATAATGTCTGGACTTTAAAAGAGACTCCGAGTGTGTTTCGTATGTTTCTTCTCAAATTAGTCAGGCATGAAACACCGGCCCCATCTAGTTTAAAAAAGTGACTTGTGAAAGTGTTTGTATAAACTTATTTGCAAAGTAAACATCATTTATAATTATCATTTGACGGCACGGTTGGTGCAGTGGTCTGGGTCTGGTCTATTTATGTATGTGAGTTTAGATATTTGTGAACACACCCGCGATACAGGCGAATTCCTGGTGTTAAAAAAAAATATACCGTCAACTTCCGCACTCCGGGCTTCTACTGAGAAAGTTATGATGCGCACGCTTGTCGCCTCAATTGTATATACACGCGGTATCGCGATTTAGCTTTGCTTTTTCATGTTTTCTAATCTCAAATCACAAATCCTCTACAACGTGAGTTAACTACTAATTTATACCACACCCCATACCACCTTTAAGGGGTCTTGTGTTCAATTCCCAGGCCGGGTTAAGTGTTTTGGGGTTATTCAGCAACAATATTACAGGGGCAACCACGGAGTCTGGTTTATTGCCCGGTTGATAGTTTAATTGTCGACCCCTATTACACCTGACTAAACTGGAAATATATACGGGCGTATTACTAAAAACACCTGTGTCTAATCCTTTAAGAATTAAAGACCTGATAAAAAAGAATTCTACTTATTTTTCTTACAGCACCTAAAAAAGACTGGGATTACTCAGGTAAGCTGTTTTCCTCGAAATTATTTTATTAGTATACTAGCTGTTGCCAGCGGTTTCACCCGCTACATTTCGAAAATTATCTCACGGGAATATTATTAAAATCGGGACAAAAACAATATTATGTGTTAATCCAGGTTATAAACTATATATGTACCAAATATTATCCGAATCCGTTCAGTAGTTTTTGCGTGAAGAAGTAACAAACATACACACGCACACACTCACAAACTTTCGCCTTTATAATATTAGTGAGATGAAATAAGATTTAAATTTACAAAAATTTAAATCTCACTAATCTCATCTCATTTAGCGCCGTAGATTTTGCCTAGCAGTTTGCATAATTGGGTTAAAGTTAAGCGGTGGTATGGACGTCACGTTTGTCCTGTGCATTAGCATTCTAAGTAGGTAACGTTGCCACCTCCTCGGAAACGTTTTCTAGCTGGGAAGGGTGAGATTGGAACAGGAAATGAGCTTACCATTATCCTCAATGTCACCGCTAAAGTTTTTTTTTTATTCTAATTACTTAAGACTTCTAGTTTCATCATTTTTATCATTCTCCTGCTCTTTTTTTTGGGGACTTTGGAAATCATCAAATAACCCCTCCCGCTCTGGGCAGAGCGAAAGGGAGTGTCAGACTTCTCCTGACTAAAAACCACCCATGTTCCTTCCGCAACTGTGCAGAATTTGAGACATTTTTGTGGCCCTTTGTGTTGAGGCCGCTGTAGCGCTTTCAAACAGCCCTACTGCCCCGACGGGAACAATCCGCAGCCCCGACAGGAACAACCCGTAGGCCCGACGGGACCCGCAACCCAAACGGGGTCATTATCCTACCCTTATCCTATTATCTCAATTTATTTATTTATTGGAATCAAATATAACAGCTCACAACTTAGGACCCAGTAATATTAATGACAATAATATCCGTGGTGCTAGGCAACTGGGCTTATCCCAGTTGTATACGTCCCTGTGTGCCTATTGGCCTTTTTCAGTTCTGTCTCCTGCTGATATGGAGGGAAGTGAAAATTATGTTTTTCCTACTCCTCCGCTATTCTTTTCTGATTAATTTCGTTGCGGGATCCAAGACAGAAATAGTTTCCCTGGGACTTCGTCGGGCTTCATTGTCTCGGCGCTTTTCTTGTGGTCGCCACTGTTGATTCTGGCTTACAGGAGTTACAGTGGTTTGGGAATAGTGTGGCGGGCTTGTCCCATTAACTATCTCAATTTATTTGTTGTTTTAACATTGTCTTCTTCTTCCATATTACCTATTACTCATAACCTCAGCAGTCTAGAAAGGAGTTCTAGTTCTATCATCCTTCACACAGTCCATCCATACCCATCGTTTTTTTTTAGTCGTCCTCAACTCTTACAGCCAGTATTCTACATATTATCCTCTGCAAGAATAAGGTGATTTTATGGTATTGTAACGACAGTGGTAAAAAATAGACAGGAACTGATTAATTAATTTATTTGGGCAGAGTCTCCACTTACAAGTTTCACAATCGAGCGCGACAAGACCTCGGAACTGAACTTACATGGCATTATTTGCTTTTATGATTGTGAATGTCGAAAGTCTATTGTTGATCACAGGTTCTCGCGTTTAGATAGTTAAATAATTCCGTAATGTATACGTACGTTGGTTCATTACAAAATAATACTGGTAACTGGTAGCAATGTTCTGAATATATAAACACGATGGTTTTCATCCCGTTGACAGTCTATCAGTCACCCAGTTGCCTGACTTTTCGGTGTCTATCATCAGTCACAATATTTTTCTACACCGTTATAATTTTACTCGTCGTCGTAGGTATGTATTCGTCAAATCTTGCAACTAAATTTTAATCCAGTTCCCTCAGCCGATTAGAGTAGGTAATTAAACTATTTTTTTTCGTTTTTTTTTAGATACTCCAAGTTTATTTTTATTTTATCTAAGTGCATTTTTATTAAAGCTTATTTATACAAAGAATTTTATTTTCTTTGTAATAGGTCAGATGTCTTGGGCAAAAGAGTACCCGGAATGTGGCGGGAAGTCCCAGTCTCCTGTAGATTTGCCCGTCGCTGGACTCATCAGACCTAGAGGGGCGAGACGTCTTCTGTTCCAGAACCATAATACGGCAGCGAAGACTATGAACCTCGTGAACGATGGAAAGCGAAGTTAGTTCCGTATATACCTTTCTGGAAACATATTATAAAACATGCTGATGAGGAAAATGTCTTAAGGAAAAAATCGTGTTCATGAATATATGGAATCCCGTACCAAACTGTATCAACATCAAACTTTGGTTTTTATTGTCTACATTTACCGTATAAACTCCGCAACAGTTCTTTTTGTAAACTAAATCCAAGTTTCGGAGTAATTTTATAAAATCAAAAATAACCTCAAAACCAGGCAAGTAGGTATTGTAGGACTATACGATGTGAAGTCAGTCGAACTGTCAAAATCAACTGACAGATCTAACAGAACGACTTTTGAACTGGTTGTGAGAACGTCATGTCGGAGTAAAACAATATTCATAATGTTATACTTTAAATTAAATCCCCCATTCAAAAATTGAATCCCAGCCGCATAATGTCGTAAAAAATTATGAAAGTAATTACTATAACATTTTGATCTTGAAACGTGAGAATTCTTAGTAGGTACTAGTTTTGGTCAATGTCTTTTAGAGTATGAATGTGGAATGATATAAGAGTAAATGTAGAACGAAGAAACGATGCGAGGTTGAGGTCGCTGATGAGATGACGAGCTAAAGAAATGTATGAAAGACGACATGCTGCGTGGATGAATGAGTGGTAACGTCCTAGATTCTATTCCCAGATCGGGCAAAGTGTTATTGGGTTTTTCCATCAGAAATTTCTCAGCAGCTGCTATGGAGTCCGGATTCGTACCTGGTTGATGGCAATAGGCTCTGTTTACATATTTAAACATAACTGGCGAAATGTAGGTTCACTATGCTACACCTCTTTTTTTTTTGGGGGTTCGGAAATCATCAAATGTCTCCCGCTCTTGGGCAGAGCGAAAGGGAGTGTGAGACTTCTACTGACTAAAAACCACCCATGTTCCTTCTTAGCCCTTTATGTCGAAGCCGCGGTATCTCTTGTGACCAACCCGCAGCCCCGACGGGATCAGCTACAGCTCTGCCTTACCCTTTAGACATTACATGCGTGATGTTATGTTATGTTTCATAGTATTATTATAGATTTAAATTTCAAGGGCTCTACAAAGGTGGAAGTCTTATTTCTTGTTATTTAAACGTTTTCTACCAAAGCTTCGCCTTGACATCACAATATTGTGCCTCATCCCGTCTCGAACTTCCCACTTCTTAATTACTATTTCACTCCAAGATTTAACATTGCACAACTAACTGTAAACCATCAAGATGTGGTTAAATGAACACATTTATTAATTACTGTCCAGGGTAAAGCAAACCCCTGTTTATAAATTAAGCGGAAGCTTTAGAGAACGTGAGTTTCTTATACGAAAATTCAACATACTTACTAAATAAAGCTGCTCGTCTTGGGGTTAAGCCGTGTTCTTTTTTTATTATTGGGACAAGTTCGCCTCACTATTTCCAAACCACTGTAACTCCTGTAAGCCAGAATCAACAGTAGCGACCACAAGAAAAGCGCCGAGACAATGAGGCTCGGTTGTTCGAAAGAGACAAGGGCTAAGAAGGAACATTGGTGGTTTTTAGTCAGTAGAAGTATGACTCTCGCTTCCGCTCTGCCCAGAGCTGGAGGGGTTATTCGATGATTTCCAACCCCCAAAAAACTGGTTGGTACCGGTTATCATTTGTAAATTTTTGACTGTCGTTACAGTTAGTCAGTGGCCCGAAAATATGACAACCAGTCTTACCAAGGGGTATTGAATTACCCAGTACTAACAGGGTTGTGGAGGTCAGATAGGCAGTTACTCCTTCCAAAATACTGGTATTCAGCTGTATCCGGTTAGATAGGAAGCAGGGATAAAGCTAGGCAGATGACGATGACAGAATTCAACTTGAGATGACTTTTTTTTAGGTATATGTGGAGTGAAAGAAATAAAGAAAGAAAAAGTATTTATTGGTTTCACACAGGACAGAACAAATTGACAAAAAAAAAAGCTTAAAACACTTAAAATTAGGACATACTTAGTTTAACTTAAAATTAGTCCCGTATGAAGCCAAAGGGCCACTATCTCAGCACGGTGCTGCAACATTGATAGATGTCTTGAAAGAGCTCGTGTGTGTGAAGATACGGGCCTTAGAAACTAACTGCAGTATGTGTTTGGTTGAAAAGACAGACATGGCAACTTTAAATACGAATGTTAGATGCTCTATTTAGTCCGTCTTATAAATTATCGAATAATATTAGATTCGTATTTTTTGTTTTATCAAATCAATAAACATTGACGAAGATACAACGTCTCAAAGATTTGAGTGGGGGGTTGTGACGGCACTCACCGCTAGAGAATGTCATACTAATGTCTTAGAAAATGACGTCACACGAGATTTCAAAGCACTGTATCATCTTCATTGTTTGTTTACGTGAAAAAAGAAAAATACGTGTCAAATATTTTTTGAAAATCTGTCTGACGGACTGATTAGATTTTTTTCGTTAACTACCCTATTACCACAGAACTTAGTCAGGTGCGTAGGACTCGCAACTGGTGTTAAACATCTGGTCATACACCCGTATTACCAGATGTTTGTATGACCGTGAACGAAGCGAAGGTAGGTTTGTATGACCTGCAGATAGTTGTTTCGGGTCTGGATATTTGTGTATGTGAGTTTAAATGTTTGTGAACGCACCAATGATACAGGAGAAATTCATAGAGTGGGGCAACGTTTTCCAATAAAAAAAAAACGACCATAATTTTGTGAATCGTGAGTCGGAGAATTTCGTTGTGAGAGAGAGTTTTGTGTTGTGTTGAGACAACTCATTTTGGGTCGCCGTATGAATCAAATAGGACTTTTGTATGAAACCTTTAGCAGCAGAATTTCTTCTCAGTTCTGTGGTTATTGCCTTCCCTCATGATAAATGTGCAAGAATTAACAAGTGATAATGATGGCGACGGGTTTCAAAAAAGTCATAGCATTTAAGAAACTTATGAGTAATTTCTTGTGTAGTCGTTATAGTCATATTCAATATTATGCTCGCGGCAAAGTCATCCTCAAATGAACTATCCAACACAAAAAAAAAACAATTCCAACCAGTAGTTCCTGAGATTTGGGCGTTCAAACAAACAAACTCTTTATAATATTATTACATATTGATCAGTGTATAACCTCACTATGAGAAAGACTAGTACACAATCCGCATTTATTTTAAAAACTTAAGAATCAAACTTGCTTCTATATTAAAAGAAGCATTGTCTGTGAAACGTAGCAGAACTTTCGCATCGTTCAAAATACCAGCAATTAAATACATAACCTTCCCTCCCTAAAAATAAAAAACAGGAAAAGCCATCAAAACTTTTTCTTATTTTTCAACAAAATTCCGCGCAATTAAACCTAAGGTCAATAAACAAAGGAGCTTGACAAGGGACTGGGGTGTAAATTGATCGTTATTACAAATCAGATTTTTTCGAGTTCACTGCATATTGTTATTATTTTAAAAAGGGGTTTGGACAAAACCGGGAACAAAAGGGTGTTGACCGTGAGGAATATTCAGATTTTTTTTTTTTTTTTTTTTAAAACGTTGCCCCACACTAGGAATTTCTCCTGTATCGTGGGTGCGTTCACAAACATTTAAACTCACATACACTAATACCCAGACCCGGAACAACTATCTGTAGGTCATACAAATATTTGTTCCGTGCGGGAATCGAACCCGCGACACGCAGCGCAGCAGTCCATTGCTTGAGCAACTGCGACAACCGTGCCGCCAGAACTAGCTGTAGCCTGCGACTTTGCGGGTTATATGTCAGAAATTATCCCATGAAAACGGCTGCAAGGATACAAGGGCCCTATTTTGGTATACAAAAGGTCCTTTATGGCAATACCTTCAAAATTTGATTTATGATGAAACCGAAAAAACTCTCAAAACTTGATGAGCACTGCGCTAAGCTCACACACACCCCCACGGATTCACACACACACTCCACACACACACACGCACCACACACACTCTGCACACACACACACGCACCACACACTCGTACACGCGCATTCCCACATTCATTTGCTAAGTAGAATAAGATTAATAATATAAAACTAATATGGAATATTAAAATAGTATTTACTCAGTAAAATGTAATGCCATTCAAATTGTATTATGTTATGTATTTATTTGTACCATTAAGCATTGGGGACCGAGACTGTTTCTCCTTAACACAGGTTATCTTGTAACCTAGCTAGGAGGACAGTGCTTGTAGACTATACTTAACATTTTGTAAGAACTTTGCTATTGCTACCTATAACCATGTATACCTACTACAATCTGTCTGTTTGAGTAAATAAATTTATTATTTATTTATTTATATACCTGTATTCACAGGCCTTGTTCTATCTTTGTTTCATGTTTAAAAAAATCCAGATTAACGCTTGCGTGAAAAAAGGTACATGATACGTAGACAGCATTACCTTTCGCATAATTTTTTGATAAAATAATTATTTGTACTTAAGTAGTAACTTTAAAGCATGAACAAGGTTAATTGTTATGAATTCAATAGATGTAGGTACAGTCACGAACACTATTGTGATTACACGCTGGGTCTTTTAAAAGTGATTTTCTTGTAATGTATTTATTTTTGTCTGATGTCCTTACAGACATACCATTTCTGAACTCATAGGTCGATACGACACGGAACGATATAGGTCCTATCATAACGTAGAATCTGTTGTTGTTTTACGAGAAAATCGGGTTTGAATTTTGCTGCATAATATTATAAGTTTGGCTAAGTTCAGCCGCATACGCTGTCAGACAAGTAAGACAATTCTCTGGTGTTGATACAGCACGGTTAGTCTACTTTAGTTATTTTCACAGCGTTATGTCATACGGTATTCTGCTGTGGGGCAAAGCTGCTGATTTTCAAAATATGTTTGTTCTGCAGAAGCGAGCGGTTCGTGCAATTTATCAGCTGGGTGCTCGAGTTTCTCTTAGAGATTTTTTTAAGGAGATTGGTATCCTCACGGTTGCTTCTCAGTTCATCTTTGCCAACATTTTATATAACAAACAAAATATCCACCTGTACACTAAAAACAGTGATATTCACAACGTTAACACTAGAAATAAGCATAAACTACGCACTCCTTTTCACCGGCTTCACAAAGTTCATAACTACCAACCAACCGAACTCCAACCAATCAACCAAACCAATAACCAATTAACTGCTTTATTTTTGTATACTTTTTTATTTTTTATTGCTTTTTGTGTCTGTAGTCATTAGATTGCCTTACTATTGTATCGAGTCTGGTTCGTCTAACCAACTTAACAGACAGATGTGTTGCTGGGGAGTTTGTTCCGCCACTTCTTCTTTCCAGCAAAAACACTAGGGGTTACACACGTTTTTGGGGACTGTCTCTTGTAAATAAGTAAAGTAAAGTAAATTTTGACGTTCGAAAAGTGCTGATTATCAGCCTAGTTTGAATAAATGAGTTTTGATTTTGATTTTGATTATTTATTATAAATTTGTGTCTGTGATTGCCCAAAGTGTAGTTTAAACTGTGGAAATAGTCTATAACACTGTAACCTATTTAAGTATCTGACTGGTTCTGTTAAAGATGGTTCTGGCTTCATTTTAAAATATGGATTAAGTGGATTACATAATTTGTTTAAATCAAAACCAACACCAGAAGGTAGCTAAAAACTGAGATACCAATATTCAATTTCATCACTTCTTCTTATTTTGCATAACAATAGAGGATTGGTATATGACGTTATTTCCCTAAAACGACCATATTATCAAATTGATTATAAGGAGTGCGCCCATAAACATTTCGTTCCCTCTAGCCGAGTTGAAAATTGTTTGCATAAATGGATTACACCTTCTATAATCGCTGGACGGAAATGGTGCCATATCTTATTTCCGGAGCGGAAACTCTAATGCTTAATCTTATTTCCGCAACGGAAACTTGAATTTTCAACACAATTTAAAATTTGCGAGAAATCGTTTTCACTGAGTTTTTCTTAGTATATCGTATAGTGATTATTATGCTGTTTGGGATGAGATGATTATATACCCACTGTGAAGATAAAAGACATATACATGGATATTAATTAATTCTTCTTTTTTATTGGTTAGTGCCTAACCTGGTGTGAGAGTCTCTGATTTGACTTTACATACCATCGAGAAATATCTCTCAAGCATGCTGGTTTCCATATGACATTTTCCTTCACCGAAGCATATTGTGATGATTTATCATGTGTGCACATAAATTCGAAAAATCAGAGATGCGTCTCTTGGGTTCGTACTCGAGACCTGTGACTTACTACCGACATTGATCGACTCATACCTCAAGAATATCACTGCTTTCGATATATATTTATCAATTGACTACTAGGTATTAGGTATGTTTAAGGGCATTTAAATAACGCACTTCCCTTTGTATACACCTATTCTATTGCAGTCAACATCACACAAATCTGCCAACTACACTTAAATAGCTACGTTTGAAAAAGCATTTGCCCGTTCACATGACAATCTCATAAATTTTCTATTCCAGTGATTCTCTTCGGTGACTGGAATAAAGACCAACGTCCATTAATCTACGGTGGAGCAGCCCATAGTCGTCGATACCTCTTCCATTCATTATCACTTCACTTGCCTGCTGAACACACAGTGGGATCCTTGTACTACCCTTTGGAAACCCAAGCCTACTATGTGTCAGCTGAATACGGGGATATAGATCAGGCATTGAAGACGGCTTCTAGTGATCCACAAGCGGTTCTGGCTGTCTCTAATTTGTATAGCGTGAGTATTTGTCGTAAATGTTAGTTAGTACGCGTCCCTTGGAGTCTATTGGCCTTGTGCCGTTCTGTCGTCTACAGTTATGAAAATTATGTTTTTCCTGCTCCTCCACTACTCTTTTTCATTTCGTTGCGGGATCTAAGACAGTTAAATCGTTTCTCTAGGACTTCGTCGACCTTCATTGTCTCGGTGCTTTTTTGGTGGTCGCCACTGTTGATTTTGTCTTATAGGAGTTACAGTGGTTTTGGAAATAGTGTGGCGGGATACATATAGTCCCAAGAAATGGCTGCTAATGATAAAAAAAATACAGATGTTATAAAAATATTGCTCCATTCGATACTACGTCCCGCCAGAAGGCATACAACATAGCAAAGGTAATTGAATGTCAATCAACAAAGAAAAATCCGAACAAAAATAAGTTAAAAAGTGAGTAGATGTCACAATTTCAGCGCTTTAAGCAGCATTTCGGTTTTCGGAACAAATAATGATTATGTATTGTGACCCGTCTCGTGTTTACGCGACCGTTAGCTTTGGTTAGGACTAGGATGTATTATTTTACAGACTATTTCTCATACGAGGTTAAATAACGATACTCGGATTTTTCGGTAACATAATAAATACTAGCGTTTTGTACCTATAAATCTTCTTAATAAGATAAGATCGTTTAATAATGTTCTAATAACAATTATAATGTAAGATTTAATATTTGAGCTTCGTATCAAATAAATTAAAATTATTTGTAGGTCCAGCTAATAAATTAAGTCAAATAATTAAAAGAAAAGAAAATATCGACGGGATATTAATTTGAAGTATTGATATAAGAATACGAAGATTTATTGATATTAGTCAAAGATATCCGTTACACGGTTGCGGCTTTTATTAAAATATGATTAAACAAATTATATATGTATTTATCTATAAACAATTCAAATATTTAAAGTACTAGAAACACGTAGATATCGTATCTATCTACATAACTAGAAACTTATTACAAGGTTATTTATGTAAGTACTAGTTAGTTTTAAAAGGGTGCTAATAAAAGAGGCTACTTTTTAAAAGCATTATTCCGCCTCTAAAAATCTACAATGCCTACCAAGTTCAGTCAGCCACAATTTATGACCATTCAAATATTACTATCTTAGCCACTAGTTAACTTCTATCTAAGCCACGTACAACTCATCATCATGGTAGCTGTTTTTAGCATTAAAAATTGTAACATGCATACAAGCAGTAAACTTCTAAAATATTAATATTGGGCATCAAAAAAGATATTCTATAGCTTTCAATTTATTAGCTCAGTATTTTTAAAACTCATCGAAAATTAATTCATCGCCATTTTTTTTTCTAAATCATTATTATATTAAATGATGGCCACTAATAGTACGTAGAAACTTTTATAGTGACATCTAAAGGCTTAAATATATATAGTTCAGAGTATCGAATGTCCTAAAGATCGATATTTATTGAAATGTAATGCTACAAGTAAAAGTAAGCGACAGAAACAAATTGCCGCAAAACTTTATTTTTATCGGATAAGGTTAACTATGGTGAAAACATTTCTGCGAGTAAATCGGAAGTAGCTCTCGCCGGCTTGTTTTGTTCGTTTCGCTCGCTCGGCTTGCGCGCGGTTTGTCACAGTTTTGACATAATTTATTTCCTTCAGTTTACAATGACTAGTTAACTAGACAATGGTCAAAACATTTCTTTAACTAGCACGTATTTTTAACGCAAATATAATAATGTAAAGTGGACATTACAATTTTCGGTATAACAATTTTCGATATTACGATACAATCGGTATTGCTAATATTCGATGTTTTTAAGGTTGACGTTTTACCTGTACGAACGTGCGAACAGCAAAAACAAATACACGTGACTCGTCCGTATTTCCGTCCGTCCGTGTCCGTCTCGTATTTCTTGTCCTGTGTGAGACCAATAAATATATATTTTTTTTACTTTCTTTCTTTCTTTCTTTCTTTCGTCAGTGCACGAATTGAATGGCGCTCTCTGTTTGGTGCAAATAGCCCGTCGCTGTCGTCTCGCGCGCTCCCACCAAATCTTACTGATGCTTTTATCACGATAAAAGGATATAATGTATTATTCCACATGCTAAGTTATAATAAATGGCTTGGTCTGTGGTCGCTTGAATTGTATTTTTTGAGGACCTAGTCTTGAAGCTATAAAACGTAAAATGGTGGTGAGATATAAATTCTGTGGCTGAATTAGTAAATTTATTGGCTATAATAAGAAGGACAAGTTAAGATAATTGTTGATTTTCACTTGACGCTTTCTGTAGTATAATTATTTAGTTGGTCTTGTAAAAAAGACGAATTAGTTTATTAGAGGCTATCACATTTTGCCATGGCTTAGTTATAAAAATGAGAAGTTTGACCACGTGGCCAATAAAAAAATCTATGGCTCGACTTATTGTTTCCCTTACAAATATTTATACACTTTCTCTTGTTGTTGTTCGTTGGTCTTTTGTATCTTAAAATTGTTTAGTTAGCGGTTTTTTGTTTAGTTAATTGTATGTTGTAGTTTCCCATAAATGATAAGTTAATAAGAACCATTTCGTAAAACTATAGCAACCACAGTGTTGGAGCTGTATCGGCCCTGTATAACTGACTGTGGTGACACTTGGGGGAGGCCTATGTCCAGCAGTGCAAATCATTTGGCTAAAATGATGATGATGACCTCCAAACAAAACGTTCCTAAAGTAAAACACTAATCAACAATATAGCAGAAAATCACCTTTAAAAGTTCTTTCGGGTATACATATTTGGGCTCCTGAGTGTAGGCCCAAATTTTTGCAAAAGCCCTTTCTCATAGAACGCCTTGAGGACCTACTTGTTGACATTTAGCGAGTGCTTCTTGTAAGTTTTAATAGTCTACGTGACTAAAAATATTTTGTCTTCGGTTCTGAATTTCTGTGGAAATTCGTAGTTTTTTTTGGCAGAAATATTTTTGTAAGCTCCTGTTGCTAACCGCTTAGAGTAAAGAAAGAAACGAAAAAATATTCTACACTAAAGTATGTAGAACATCGAAATCGTTTTTCTATTGGAAATCGCGTTACGGAATTGGGTAGTTAATTATAAAATCTAATAAGTCCGTCATATAGATTACCAAAAAATCTTGGACACGTATTTTTTCTTTTTTACGTAACAAATAATAAAGACGATTGCTTTGAAAACTCGCGTGACGTCATAATATTAGACCTAATGTCTATGATATTTTTTAGCGGTCAGTGACGTCACCAACCCCCACTCAAATCTTTGACGCGTTTTGTCATCGTCAATTTTCATTTCGATAATTTAATAGACGGACTAATAATTAGAATCACATTTTTTTAAGTCAGTAAACATCCCTATTTAAATGGAGGCTATTCAAATGGAGTTGAGAAGGACACCTAGAAACGCGCAGTGATGACAGGTGGACTAAGAATGTCACCGAATCTAAAATTGTCACCGATTGGCGTCCAAGAACAGGCAAAAGAAATGTGCGTCGTCCGGCACCGAGATGGGCCGACGACATAGCTGCTACCGGGAGACAAACCTGGATGAGGCTGGCACAGGAACGTGGAAATTGGCAAAAGAAAAGAGCGGCCTAAAGCCAGCAGTAGGTGCATTCAGGCTGTGGATGATCCCGTCGGGGCTGCGGGTTGTACGAAAGAGATACCGTGGCCTCGACTCAGAGAGCTAAGAAGAAACATGGGTGGTTTTTAGTCAGTAGAAGTCTGACACTTCCTACCGATGATGTTTGATAAAACCGGAGGTAACAGAGCGTTACCAAAGCTACTATTATCTCAATGGTAAGCCCTTCGACTCAATAGCCATGAGATATGACAATAGATTTAAAAAGAAAAGCCTATCAGATAACGGATATTACATACCAAAACCTTTTCTGCGAGCAAAATTGTTCAAATATTTTCGACGCGCGGCAGCTGAAAATCTTCTAAAAGAGATTACCTATGTACTTAGGAAAGAGATTTGCAACTCAAACTTTAGTAGGTACTTTTTAAGGTGCGATTCAATTGGGTATTTGATTACTGTTAAAAAATCACGAAAATATTATGTTATTTCAAAGTATTGACAGAAATAACACGATGTCTGAAAAAAGTAATAAAATCGATAAAAAAGTGGAGTAGGTGCACGCTTTAGAAGTTTTTGGTGCTCCCACCAAAAACTTCTAAAGCGTGCACCTACTCCACTTTTTTATCGATTTTATTACTTTTTTTCACTTTTTATCCGTGTCGCGCGAAACGGCCATTAATAAAATTTGTACTACGTAACTGTGGTGATATGAAATTTGACGTCACATTTTAATAGCGCTTTTTTTTGTCTAGCAAGTCTAAAAAAATTAAAATCAGTTAAAACTAAGCCATTTTTTATCGTTTTTATTTTTTTTATTTCTGTTGCTTTGAAATAACATAACATTTTCGTGAATTATTATTACCCAATTCTGAAAATCGCAGTTGCCCCTACTGGGCCCCAATTCTGTAACTTCGAGTTAAGCAACCCGCCATTGACACTCTATCGACACACTACAGACATTATTTTGCCACTGTTGCAAATTTGGCATTCCGCAGAAACTTCAATGGCGTTTCAGTGGTGTGTCAGTAGTGTGTCGATAGTATGTTGATTGTGTGACAGTACAATAGTTTTCAGTGTTGCTAACAAAAAGCTACCATGAGATACCAAACCTACCACTTTATGAAATCCTATTTTTATCAATTAAATCTTTATAATACAGGTTTTTATAATCATAAATAAAACGTTTTATTATCAAAAACAAAATTTCACAAAAAACAAGCGTTTATTGTAAAACAATATTTTTATCTGATGTGATAAAAATATTGCTTCTGCCTTTCTAAAAAAAAAAACTAAAAATCCCGACTGAAAAAACTGAAAATCAAAAACAAGCCCATTTTAAATTAAACAAAACTTGAAACCTTTTTTATTTCCAACTTCAGATTTCTTTTGTGTTTGTTCTTTCGTTGGTCGCGTAAAATTCTTCGCTGATGATTTATTTAACTTTGGTGTTTTGGTGTTTATAGGATTTGTGACTTTGAATTTCTATTAAACATATAAGTGTCATATATTTTTGTAATCTCCTTTTAAAACCCTTCATTTTGATACCCTACTCGATGGAAATTGTTTTTTTTTTTCAAATCTGCGATTTGTCCCCCAAAATCCGATTTTTTTATTTTTCCACATTCCACATTATTATCACAGAGTACATTTTTATATAATTATTATCTTAGAGAGTAGTTACTTGACTAACATATATTAAACGACAAAGGTAAGGTACCTAAGTGAAAAAGTCCCAATTGTTGTTGGGAAAATAAATAAAAAAACGTGATGAATTTAAAGTGATTTGTGTTCGGAGTTCTAAAGTTCAATGGAAATATATTTTCACAGTAAATTTTGAGTTATGTTATGAACTTCCACACCAACATTTCAGGATCAATTAGCTCCTTTGCTTGCTTCTTTGGCTTGCTCCTTGCAAAGTCGAATTCACTTGCAGCCTCATTAATGCGCGAGTATTGCGGCGCTGGCGCAAAAGCAAACGTCGACAGTCGGCACTATAAGCCAATGCTAAAATACGCCACCGCAAAGTAGGTACAGAAGGCCTCATTGTGGCGAAAAACTAAGTCCACTTTATTAATTAGTACATTACGTAAGACGTACACACTAGGATACTTAATTTTAAATTTTAATAGGAACAAATTTAACCAAATCAATAGGGAAAAGAGGTGTCGTTGTTCGATGGCTTCACAATGGCAGTTCGATAGCTAAACACGATAGACACAACTGTCAGATATCACTTAAAATATTTACAGACTACCGTAACTTTGGCCATCACGATGACATTGACACATTAAAATGTACCAGACTACCAATATTACAATAGTCCCATTATGGCGTTTCAATGTCACTACAGTTGCAACTGTGGCAAGTCAATGACCTTAGATAAGTTGTAGAATACCAAATGTCATTAAATATTCTATTGAGACACTACTTACACACTATCGACACACTATTGTCAAGTTGACTATTTTACAGAATTGCGCCCCTGGTGTCTCGATCATTATCATCTACCCAGCTTCTTCGCAGTTAGATTTAGTTCAGCTTTCGGTCTAACATGATACAGCTGAAAACCAGTATTTTACAGCGGGTGACTGATCTGACCGGCATCCCTTTAATAGTGAGTTATACGATATTTCTTGGTAAGACTGACTTTCGAGTCACTGTCTACTACTATGTACTATTTATTGGTGTCATTGCCAGCTGTTTGCAGTATTCTTAATTACTTAGAATGTGGAGTTGTTTCGTAATGTAGGCTGATTCTTGGTATAGCGGGCATATTAAATACTGGTGGACGTCACGCGGTTTCACCCGCGTAGTTCCTATTCCCGTGGAAATACAGGAATATAAAGTAGCCTATGTCACCCGGGGATTGTGTAGCTTCCCAACGGTGAAGGATTTTTTTCAAATCGGTTCAGTAATCTACAGTTAATTTTATACATACAATAAAAATATAAGTTAAAACTAAAACCCGACTACAAACTGCGGTCTTAAAAGTAGTACAAAATTCTTGTCTGATATTCATTTAAATATTGAATTTATAAATTTCTATTTAAATATAAGTAAAATTATTATAGAGGACCGCCGTAGTCGCATGCCACTGATACCAGCCTGATGCTCCTTCATGGCGTTTTCATGAATACATAAGTCAGCTGCTGCTGCCGTTAGCAAGGTGGCATGCGACTACGACTGACCTCTATAATAATTTTACTTATATTTAAATAGAAATATATAAATTCATTGTATGAATATCAGACAAGAATTATTTACTACTTTTAAGACCGCGGTTTGTAGTTGGGTTTTAGTTTTTAACTTATATTTTTATTTGATTTTTATTTTAGTGTTATTTAATAAATCCGTTATAATACGAGTATATTACTTTAATGATGTAAAATTCTACTGAATTTTGGTTTGCTATTTAAATAGTAAGTACGAGTAAATAGCAGACTAGACCGCGACTTTTTGACCGCATTCTAAACGTGTATGTTGACTAAAACTATAATATAATGTATATATTTGTAATATGCTCGCCAATACCTCTCATTTGATACCAAACATGTTATGATTATCTCAATTAATTTTTTTTCGAGCTTAGAATTTGACATTTAAATTCCATCATAAAAAGAATTGTTAAAATTTATATAGCCTATGTCACCCGAGCTATTCTTACGAATCGATTGACACCTCATTTATTAAAATACTTTCAGTAGTCTAGGCGCTACGGTGGAACATACGAACATACAAAAATACATACATACATAGACTGCCAAAATCATTACTCTTCCTTTTGGCTTCGCCGTAGTCGGGTAAAAATACAAATCTTTCCTATTTATAATATTAAGTATAGAAGACGAGAAAGTACACTAGCGCAATCTACTCGTATATATTCTAAATGCATCTACATAAGTTAAAAACAAAAGAATCCTGCTTCGCGATCTCATAATTTTTTAAACGTAAGTTTAGCGTAAACAAGCACCCCAACGAAAGCTCTGTTTTAAGCTTTTACGGTTTATAACTAAACTTATTCTATCACTTACGGGATATATTTTGTGATCAAAGCGCTATGATCGTGGTATCACAGATGATGATGTCGCGTTTGCAACAGCATCGAAATATCCGGGGCTCAGAATTATGAATAATCGCAGAAGATATCCCGTAAGTGCCAGCATAAGTTTTTCCACAAAACTTGTCGGAGTTGCCCACCAGAAACACCACCGTCTGCTCCTCCCTTTTCAACGAAGTATTGAGAAATTACAACCTGTTCCTCATACTCAACTGGTTTTGCGACACAGCCGTTCCCATCTGCGGCATACCGTCGCTTACGGAATCGTATCTTTTTTTTTTTGGCAGGTGGAAAATCATCGAATAACCCCTCCCGCTCTTGGGCAGAGCGAAAGGGAGTGTCAGACTTCTACTGACTAAAAACCACCCATGTTCCTTCTTCGCCCTCTATGTCGAGGCCGCGATAACTAGTGTACAACCCGCGGCCCCGACGGGCGTCGGCCCTTTCGGGCCCCTCCCATGTTGCTGACATCTCTTTGAGGCGCGCGTGGAACTCGAACGCGCCGTCGACACGGCCTGTTTTCGTCGTAAGACGGACGGACGGCGAGTTAGCCCATCACTCATCGTCCACAGGCCCGCGTCTACGGTGGCCGGAGGTCATCGCGTGACCCCCGACGCCCGGAGCGCCTCCCGCGATGGAATCGTACCTTAACCTTGTTTATCTTAATAAACGTCTTTGCTTCCTTTACCTATCCGACTTGCATAAGATAAATCTTTTCTTTCAACTGTCTTTTCCTTTTTATCGTGAATACTTGTTATTATAAAAATTTAAAATATATACGACGTTGACTTGATTATCGGATTGAAAGTTTACTGAGTAATAGGGTTTTGAGTTTCGTGAGAGATATAATTTTCAGTGACACTTGACTTACTAAGTTAAAAGTTTTTGTGACCTTTATACTTAAATAAAAAGTAAAATTAGTTCATCATCAGCATATAATGTTCTCACTGCAGAAACTCCGTCTTCCTCTTTAGTAGAGGGATGGGTTATAATCCACCACGCGGGCCCAGTGCGTGTTGGGGTAGCTGTCACATTACGAGTATCTTCTATTTTTTAAGACATGCCGTTTTCCTCGCAATGTTTTCCTTCAACGTTTTGAGAGCAGTCGTGATGAAATAACAAAGTAATGCGCCTGCCTGGGTTCGAATTCTTGACTAACTGTTCATAGGTCGGGACACCATTTCTCTTTTAAAATTAATTAGACTCTATTACATAATAATTTAACTCTTATCATCACCATTATTTTACCCTCATTTCAATTTATTTGTGGTCGGCACACCATCTCTATTTGTTATCATAACTAACTCATATGAAACGAGTTAATAATCTCGAGGGCTTTATTTGTGTGTTTTAATCTGAGCGAAAGTCAAAGTGCCATGGTTTAGCAAGAACATTATAAGCTCAAATTCAATTAGTATTTTAATCAATCAAATCTGTTTCCAATAGCGTCATCGGTCTTACGAGCCAGTGATCGAAAGTTTAATCGAGTATTTTCTAAAAGGGATGTTTAAGTGTTTGTTTAGGTTTGTTTACTGACTAATAAAAATATAAGTCTAATTAGTCCGTCTATTAAATATGTACGTATACGTATTTTATCTAATAAATAAAAATTGACGAAGATAAAACGCGTCTATGATTTGAGTGGGGGTTGTGACGTCACTCACCGGTAAATAATGTCATACTTATGTCTTTGAAAATGACGTCACACGAGTTTTCAAAGAACTGTATCGTCTTCATTGTTGGTAAACGAGAAAAAAAAAATACTTGTCCAATATTTTTTGGAAATCTATCAGACGGACTAGGTAATTAGATTTTTTTGGTTAACCACGCTATTATAATAAAGATCGAACTCGTGGCTATAATAATATCAGCCACTCGGATCGATCTATAGGTTAAGCCGTGCTTGCCTAAGTGGGTCCGTGAATGGGTGAACACCCATTGCGTTCCAAGTTTCTTCTACGCTTTGGAAAGCAGCGTCGTTCATTTCTACAATGACATCTTTAACAATCGTTACAGGTAGACAGCGGCCCGAAATTCTGACAACAAGTCTTATCATTGCATATCGTAATATCCAGTACTTAGTGTTGTGGAGGTCAGAAAGGCAGTCGTTCCTATCTCTCGCTAGGACTATAATAAAGATATTCACCTCAACATAGTTGGGATAAGACTAGGTACATAATGAGTAAACCGTAATCAATCTTATTGTTACATTTTTAGGAACTAAATTACGGTTTCAGAAAACTCTTGACAACATCTATTATTCTATTTTTCAAAATTGTAGCTTACCTCGACTTTACATGACGACAACAGATAACTTAATTCTGATTCAACTAGAACTGGGGGTCTAAAATGGCCACTTTAGCAGATCATAATATGAATTGCGTTAACAAGCGTAAAATAGATCTATCATAATAGTTATGCGTCTGTGAACATTTAGAAAAATAGATTGTAATTGGAAAATAATATGAATTCTGTTTAAATTCGTAAAATGTTCACAGACGCAGCAGTTACTATGATAAAAAGTCCATTTTACGATTTTGAACGCAATACATATTATGATCTGCTAAAGTGGCCATTTTAACCCTCCAGTTCCTCTTTCTTTCAAGATTGTTCAGTATTTACTATTCTATCTTTAATCCCTTGACCTCACACAACTTGGTACGTCTGAACTGTTGTCTCTGGCTGTTCCAAACAGGAATAAGCTTTTTATTAAATGGTAATTTTACACAAAACTAAGTGGGACGGATGGTCGACACTCTTTAGCGGGGGACACGCTCTGAATTTGAATATCAGCCGCAATATTTTACTGTTATTGTAGACGGTTTAAAAGATTATAAGTCTAGCAAAAAGGGATGGTATTTTTATAAATAGAGATATAGAAAGAAAGGACTTTGATTACAAGACATGCCAAAGACAGGAGTTATAGATATAAATTTAATTCTACAGGTAAGCACCAGCTGTTGCCCGCGACTTTGTTTGCGTGGATATATTTATTTGTATGTGTGAATATTATAAGTATCTTGTGGCTATTCCAGCCCATAATTAAATCAGCCTGGATGGAATGTAAATCTCTTTACCAAATTTTATCCATTTGGTCCATTTAGCCATTCTGGTGTGATTTAGTAACAAACATCCATCCATCCTTCCATACAAAATTTCGCGTTTTTAATATTAGTATTGCGTACCGCTAGTTATATGGTTGTAGGACTCTTGCGTTCCGTCACCTCCTTCGCTAGCATCAGTGCTTCGCAGAAGGAGGCGACGGCGTCCCATTTCTCCTCGCCCCGGACCATGGCCTCATGGAGGTCTTAGGTCCGATTCCCAGGTCGGTCAAACTGTTATTGGCTTTTTCCATCAGGAATTTCTCAGAAGAAGCTAAGAAGCCTGGATTTGTGACCATTTGATGGCAATAGGCTTGCCTCTTATTACATGGCACCCTAAATATAACTGAGAAAATGTGGGTGTACTATTATGTACACCATTGCCTAACCCTGTTACCCTACAGGCGTGGATGTTATGTTTTTTGGGAAATTCTGTGAGTATTATTAAAACAAACTGTTCTTCTTTTAGTATGGAAATCATACGCACCAAGGCCTGAATGACATTTTGAACGCAGCAAAGAAACATGGCTTGCGTAACGGGACTATTCAATCGCACGGTCTCAACTACTTCCACCCGCCGTTCAAAGAGTATGCATGCTATCAGGGATCCATGACCACCCCGCCTTGCACTGAGTCTGTTCTATGGTTTATTAGAGGAAGGACGCTGCATATTAAGAGGGTAAGATACTAAATGTACTAGTTAGCTTGTTTATGGTTCTAGGCTAAACCCAAATCTTTCCGGTTTTGATGGCAGTTTCGTTTATTTTTCACAAGCCCATTTGTTGTCCCATTACGGGTACAGGCCTCTCCAAATCATTCCATGAACTCTTGTCTGGCGTAAACTCGAACCAACCCTCGCGGTTCTGAAATAAAGCTGTTCTATTAGGTTGGGAGTTCAGGAATATGAACTGTTTGGATTGGAACCCTGGTAATAATATGGTGATCTGTATAATTATTATTATAGCATTTTCCGGGGAGCCTTTTTTCGTATTTTCAAGGGCTGGATATTTTAACACAAAATTGGCTTCTTCAGTTGTATCAATGTCTTTTGATTGTAATCCTTAAAAACCTGTCAAAATAATGAATTTAAAATTGCATTCTAATACAATTTTGTGGTTACTTCCATTGGTATTAGATTAGCGGATTGATTTATTAATGCACGAGGACCGGTAGCATATGACAGTGATTTATGGTAGCATTAGTAACCATTTCGTGTTCAATTTTCTGTTCGTGTATTATTTGATATTTGGTATTATGAAAATAAATCAAATTCCATGCATATCAAATTGCGAGTCGAAAATTTTACTAGCTAGTATTGATTGGTAGGTTCTGTTTTTGACTGACCAATAAATAATAATTGACGTCTACAAATAGTCTCAAATATTATTATAGTCGTGATTTAGAAACTTTCCACATAAACCGGTCAATCAGGAGTGCTAGATCACCTCTACCTTCAATAACTGAAGAGGTTTCAGAATTAACTGTTCTGTTTAGGGACTTTACCCTTCTGTTAAGTCAGGATACCGGATTGCCGCGCGTATTTGTATACGATATTGAGGTTATACGTACGTACTACATCGTAACCAGACTGTGTCAACTGCTTGAGTTTGTTATTTTGGAGGCAACGTTTTCTCCATCGTATTTCCCTCTATACAAGGTGTAAATTAACCCTTCACACATACGTCTACCAAGCATTCTGTATATCAAACTAAGTACCCCTACGCAAAAATTTTTGCTGGGAAACGACTTTTTTTTGGGGTCAAAAATTTCATTTTCCTGTAAAACTTAATGTAGCACTCTTAAAACATTGTGCTAGTGGATAATTTGAATAATCAAAGGGTCATGGAGGTTATTTAAGTAAAGTTACCACCAGAAAAACTAGTATTTACAAAATGATTTTAATCATTTCCCAGCAAATTTTTTTGCGTAGGGGTACTTAGTTTGATGTACAGAATGCTTGATTGACGTATGTGTGAAGGGTTAATTTACATCCTGTATACCGTATTTTTTCCATACCATATTTTCTCTCACTTCTTTGTCATACTGTGTGGACCTACAATCGTCTCGAGTGTTTGTCCGAAAGCGTTCTCTCTTCCAAGTACTATAATTTAATTGCGAGTTATAATAATAATAGGGTATTTCACAAATAAAATATTAAATTAGTCCGTCAGTTAGATTATCGAAAAATATTGGATACTTGTTTTTTGTTTCATTAAATTAATAAAAATTGTCGAAAATAAAACGTATCAAAGATCATGAGTGGGCTCTTTTAACCTTGTGACGTAAACACGATTTGACGCACTTCTTTATCTTTTGTTTAAGTGAAAACAGAAAAAATACGTGTTCAATAGTTTTTGAAAATCTATCTGACGGACTAATTAGATTTTATTATTGAAAAACCCTATTTTAGAATATCAACATTTTCCATGCCCTCGTCCGATGTTACTTGGGTTCAACGCAACTTGTTTTTTTTTTCATTGTCCTCTGCCAGCCGACACTATACAGTGTGATTCTTTATAATGTGCACATATCGAAATGAGGGAATCTATGCTTAATTTTATCGATGGAAAAAATATTTAAAAAAATCTAAATATTTTTTAATATTTTTTATGGAATTTTCAAAAATGTTGTCCGCTGTTGTGACCTCAATGTAAACAAAACGGTGTAACTTTTAAACTAAATTATCTATCGCGATGAAACAATTTTATGTAAAAAGTTATGAAAAAAAAAAGTTTTTTTGATCAAAAAACGTGTTTATTTTCAATTGAGGGTAGTTTTTTTCCACAATTTTCATTTTACGAGGACGCCTAATTGCTTCCAATCATTATGGAGTTTGTTTCATCGCGATAGATAATTTAGTTTAAACGTTACACCGTTTTGTTTACACTGGGGTCACAGTAACAGACAAAATTTTTAAAAATTCCATATAAAATATTAAAAAACATTTAGATTTTTTTTAATAATTTTTCCGTCGATAAAATTAAGCATAGATTCCCCCATTTCGATATGTGCACATTATAAAGAATCACACTGTATTATTTACTACCTTTTCTTTCATATCAGCACTCACACAATCCATGCATCGTTGCCTTGGTCTTCCCCTCCCTTTACTTGATAAATAAAAAAAAGCCCTATAATTCCAGTTTTACAAATATTGTATCTACCTATACTTAATTAACAAAGAATTAGAAAAATAAAGTAACCTTTTTTAAAACTTAATATCTCTAATATTATTATAGCTAGCCTATGTTGTCCCACTGCTGAGCAAAGGCCTCCCTTCATTCCTTCCAACGGTCACGATTTAGTGCAACATCTCTCCAATTCTCAAGAAAGACACTCAGTTCGTCCCGCCATCTTGGTCTGCGACGACCTCGCGTCACTGTTTCAGGGCACCAATCCTGAGCTTTTATTAATAATTAATATCTAATATACCTAATTATTACTAATAACAAAAGCACTGGAACCCCTCCCCCCCCCCCAGGAAAAGGCCTCCTCCAAAGCTTTCCATTTCTCTCGGTCTTGAGCTTGATGAATATCAACATTTATATTCATCACTCTTTTAGTCACGTGCCATTCGTTATGACTATAGGGATGTTTACTGACTTTAAAAAATGTGATTCTAATTAGTACGTCTGTTAGATTATCGAAAAATATTGAATACTTATTTTTTGTTTTATCAAATCAACAAAAATTGACGAAGATAAAACGAGTCAAAAATTTGATTGGGGTTGGTGACGTCACTGACCGCTAAAAAATGTCATCTTAGAGTATGACGTCACACGAGTTTTCAAAGCACTGTATCGTCTTCATTGTTTGTTTACGTGAAAAAGAAAAAAATGTGTGTCCAATATTTTTTGTTAATCTATACAGTGTGATTCTTTATAATGTGCACATATCGAAATGGGGGAATCTATGCTTAATTTTATCGACGGAAAAATTATTAAAAAAAATCTAAATATTTTTTAATATTTTATATGGAATTTTTAAAAATTTTGTCTGCTACTGTGACCCCAGTGTAAACAAAACGGTGTAACTTTTAAACTAAATTATCTATCGCGATGAAACAAACTCCATAATGATTGGAAGCAATTAGGCGTCCTCGTAAAATGAAAATTGTGGAAAAAAACTACCCTCAATTGAAAATAAACACGTTTTTTGATCAAAAAAACTTTTTTTTTTCATAACTTTTTACATAAAATTGTTTCATCGCGATAGATAATTTAGTTTAAAAGTTACACCGTTTTGTTTACATTGGGGTCACAACAGCGGACAACATTTTTGAAAATTCCATAAAAAATATTAAAAAATATTTAGATTTTTTAAAATATTTTTTCCATCGATAAAATTAAGCATAGATTCCCTCATTTCGATATGTGCACACTATAAAGAATCACACTGTATGACGGACTAATTAGATTTTTTTTTGTTAATCTCCCTATTTTAGGACATAAATTGTATATTTTAAGTTCTATTGAATGATACTTGAATTGCTTCTGTCACAATCAGTTGACTCTGATATTATTTAATCCACGTCTGATATCAACAAACCAGTCCATGAAAGTCGTTTTTAAGAGAATTTTGATAACCACAGACTGTTATCATAATCCGCTTAGAATTTTTATTGATAATTAAGTTTTTTCTAGGGTGATTTAATGTTGTTTAATAATTCAGTGCACTTGAGTGATGGCTAAAGAAAAGGTTGTAACTGCGGCAGCAGTAACTTTTTAAATTAAGTATTTTATTCAGTAGCCAATCATCAAAACGAAGCGTCAAACGACCACCAGATGAATTAATATCGTCCATAAAAAATACTGGTTCCAATGGGTGCAAAGACGGAGGACTGGGTAATGTTTATGTGCGTCTAATTTAACCGTTAAACTAGTCCAAAAAAATGGTTTAGTTTTTTATTCACTTTGCTAAGGTTTAAATTTTTGTTTAAACTATCAGTTTCGTACCTAATGGTTACTGAAATACATTTAAAAAAATAATTAATTCATTCATTTCATTTTTAACACACATAGACAGACATTTCACAACAACAACATGAATACGAGTTATTAATTTACAGCAATAGTGCTAAAGTAAAAAGTCCCGTACTTCACAAAACTGAGTTGTCATTGTTAAACACGATTTATGCAACGTAGTGGCTAGCCATGCAAATTGAGTGCGACGCTATAAAAGAGATTAAGTGTTCCAGCTTTTAAAAAATACTGTAAAAGTGTTTTTATTTTAGGGGTAAAGTTATTGTAAAACACAAGTCTTTTGCGGCATAAATATTTAAATGTATAAGAGACCATTACCACCTATTTATCAACCCCCACTGGGCCTGCGTGGTGGATTATAGCCCATTTCCTTTCATAGAGAAGAGGTCTGAGTCCCAAAAGTGGGAACAATAAAAGGTGTACCTAAAAGTACCCTTAACGCAAACGAAAGGCATTTTGTAAATACTAGTTTTTCAGGTTATAACTCTACTTAAATTACCTCCATGGCTCGTTTACTATTCAAAGCATCCATTAGCACAATGTTTTAAGAGTGCTACATTGAGTTTTATCGTAAAATGTAATTTTTGACCCCAAACTAAAAGTCGTTTCCCAGAAAAAAAAAATGCGTAAGGGTACTTAGTTAATGTACAGAATGCTGGGTTAACGGCTGTGTAAAGCGTTAATTTATACCCTGTTTACTCTGATTAAGCTTATAAGAGCAAAAACTACTTTTTACTGCTAAAGAGGCTCTCTTCATTCTTCTGTCTTTGTCCCAATTTATTTGTCAACTCCGCTACATGTCGTCTTCTTCCACACTTCTCTGTAACTCGTCATCTCAGCACATCACCTCAGAAGCTCTGCAAAAAATATAAGGAACAAAATAAATACTTTTCCAAAATCATCCTCTCAAATTAGGGCCTCAACGCAAAATAATATTATCTCTATTGTTTACAAAAAAAATAACGACCTTCATTGTGATCAAAAAAATAAAAGAGCATTGATAAATTATATTGAATGACGTACTTTAACACGCTGATAGTAAAAGCTGATAACAATCACTATGGGAAATCGTAAAAAAAGACATTATTTGATGTTGTTAATGAGCTACAGGTCTGCTGAGCATGAGGACTTGTATTCATTCTCGGTTTGTACTAAAAAAAGGGGTTTCTTAGGGTTCTTGGTTATCCCGTCAGAAAATCATTAGAAGTAGTTCAGATTCCAGATACGAGTATTAAAGTGCCTAACCGGGTGCCGTGAGACTCCGACTTGCAGGCAAAGCAAAAGCATGCTGATTTCTTCAAGACGTTTTCCTTCACCAAAGCAATTTCATACAATACTTAGGTACATGAATCTGAAAAGTCAAAGGCAAATGAATGTCTTGGATTCGTACTGGAGTCCTATGACTTGATAGTTCCACGGTCTTGATAGTTCCACGGCTGTTCGAAAACGTATTAAAAATCCCCAAGAGTAGCTAGTCAGATTTTTTGTACTATTGCATCGACTTAAATGTATTTATTTTCTCTTACAGGATACGTGGGAAGAAGCCAAATCGTTTATAAACGAAAACGCTGAATCGAGACAGACAAACTTTCGTATGACTCAACCGCTGAATGATAGGAGAGTTTTCTATTTTAAAGGCTGATCCCTGCCTATGTTTAACTTTATTATAAGCCTAAAAGGTGAAAAATTAATAAAATGCTAATTAAGTTTGTGGTTGGAATAGGAAATGGACGATTTTAATAAAATCGTCCCGGTGATCACCGCACAGAGTATAAACGGACCCTTCATGAAGCTGTCAACCAAGTATATTACGTACATCTGACTAAGCCATACCCGTATATTGCTGGAAAACGACACGTTTTGGGTTGAATAATCAAGCTTTTTCTTAAACTCAATTTAGCATACCTACTCAAAACATTTGGCTACTTAATATTTTTTAAATTGGAATTTGACCTCCAATATCTCTATAATATTGAACAAAAAAAAAAACGCAATGACGGGGAAGAACTAGTGCCCTTCGCTTCGTTAAGGGTATGTTTACACCCTTTTATATTTGTGATGAGCAAAGCACCAGATGACCTAGATATGTTCAGGCATTGGCTTACATAGATCTTTTACTATAGAAGCTTCCAAAAGGATTAAAATACGATTTTTACAAACACATGTTAGTATGATACTGTAGTTTTTTTGCATTGAATAATTTTATTGTCATCTGAGTCAGATCTAAGAATATACCATTCTTATCTGATCGTTATCGTGAGGATTTTCTTTCCCAACACTATTTTTTTTTTACACTTCTGTAGTTGTTTTCCAAAAAACTAAAATCTTGTCAAATAAAATATGAAAATCTAAGCTGGTTTTTTTTAACTGAAAACGTTTTATAAATATGAAAAAAAAGTAGTTAAAAATCTAAAAAACCCGACTGATAAAACTGAAAAGTAAAAAAAAAACTAGCACGTTTTAAATTAAACATAACTTGGAAGCAGGCGGGGTCCATTCTATTTTTATTTCATAATTTAATATTCAAACAAATGAACCCCGCCTGCTTCCTTTTAGTTTTTTAACTACTTTTTTTTATTTCCAACTTTTTAGTTCTTTTGTGTCTGTTATTTCGTTGGTCGCGTAAAAATCTTCGCAGATGATTTAACTTTTATGTTTGTTTATTTGATTTGTGACTTTAAATTTATTTAACATATAAGTGTCATATATTTTTGTAATCTCCTTTTAAAACCCTTCATTTTGATACCTTACTCGATGGTAATAGAATTTTTTTATTTTTTGAAATACGCTATATGGCTCCCAAAATCCGCAAATTTCTTTACTTATTTAATTTTAATGTAGCTAGTGACACTCGCGCAATTAAGACGAATCTAACGACGTATATTTTATTCGAATCCCTATATCCGTTTAGGAGTTATGAGGGAACAAAGAAACGGACATACATACATACACGCCAAACACATAACCCTCCTTTTGGGCTTCGCCGCAGTCGGGTAAAAAGAGATTAGTCTATATGATCGGTCATCATCATCATATCAGCCCGGAATCACCTACTGTTGGGTATGTCTTCCCTTTCTTCTGCCACTCTGTTCTGTGCGTCCTTCATCCATCCATTTCCTGCGATCCTGTCAATATCGTCAACCCAACGGCCCTGGTTTCTTAGGCCCAACCATGGCCACGATAAGGTCAGAACCTTACTCCATCGGCCATCTCCGCGTCTTATCACATTTACGGTCATATAAAACAATCAAGTTTATTTTTTATCAGCCTCAAATTACTAACCACTAGTATTCTTAGACTGGGCGGACAGAACCGGACAACCAAACAGTTCATACATACTCGTATGTATGGTAAATATCGATCGTTTGAAACATTAATGGGAAATGCAGCGTACTGTACGGGTGATGGACATCGCGTATTTGAAGACTACTTGTTAGGGTGTGGTTCGGCTAACTGCGTCTATTTTCTTTTGTGCATGATTTTAAGTATCACGCCAAGCACGATAAGCTCAAATTAACCAGCGCTAAGAGCAGCGGTGGCCCAGTGGTGGTGGCCCAGTGGTTGTGGCCCCGACTCACGAACAGTCGCGGGTTCGAACCCTGGCTGGCACATTACTTTGTGTAATTTATTTCATCACCGGTGCTCTCAAAACGGTGAAGAAAAATATCATGAGGAAACCGGCACGTCTTAGAACCCAAAATATCGAAGACATGTGACATCTACCAATCCAAAGAGAGGAGGCCTGTATCCCAGCATTTATAGGCAACATTAATAGGCTGTTGAAAACAAAACAGCGCTGTCCCACCCATAGCACAGCATCATGCTGAGTGGTAACCTGCATGTCGCAGATCTCGACGTGCAAGCTGTTAACTTTTGCTGTTTTTTGCCCCATCCTTTTGTATTTATATAAAATAACGCGTTGCATAATTGTCATGCATTGTCGCGCGTTGTATAATTTTATTGTAATTTTTGTCGTGTATTTTTACGACAAATCTTTTTTTTATTTTCTTTCTTTTGTTCAACTATTAATGATTGGAAAAAGAAAGGAAGACCCTCTACACTATTCTCTTCGTTTCAATGACGCCCTAATTGAATACAAAACACACACATACAACAACACATAATTTGTCACATTGCCGAAATACTCGACGTCAAATCAATTAATTAAAACAAACAATCAATTTATTTCATTCAGATAACAATGATCAATGGTATACTTAAAAAATATGTTAGTAATAAATTATCGGAAGTAAAAGATCACTCAATCTAGGGGCACGGCAGTGCCTCCACCAAGTCGAGCAAAAAAGCAGTATGGCGCGCCGTGCTGGCGGTACTATCCTTGTCTCGAATATGATTTAGATCCAGGTTCATCGTGTGCCATGGCGAATCTATCATGGAGACTTATATAATAATATGGTCAGGTTCAATAAACGACAGGACAAAATAATTCTGATATGCTACTGAAAAACTCAATGAAACGAAACCTTAAGCCCTATTACTAATACATGTATCAGCAGAACTGAAACAGTACGGAGGACCAGTTATCTTTCAGATAGTGTCGAGGTAAATCCATCGATAACAGTGTGATAGATGATCTCGTGACGACTTACCGATGGTAAAGATCTTAGATTTCGGTACTTTGTGTGAAGACGTTGACTAGTATTGAAGTGACAATGAGGAGCTCCAAAATGTCTGCGTGTGAGTAGTTTTTAGTTTGTTCTTTATTTCCGCTTTCTGGTGTATTTTCATCAATGTTATACCGAAGTGACGACTTGGTGATAATGCTCACGCAACTTAACAACTTAGTACCAAAATTTATACCTGTCTCTGTTCAGTACGATATTTGTTTTTGTTTTTGTATTGAAATGTCAAAGGTATTTTTATCTTCTATTGTGAGAAAGGGGTGAAGCTATTTCATCTGTATCTATCTCCATGTCACTCTTATCAAATGATGGCCTCTAACTGCTTCTGACTTGGGCTTAGCTTCAGGATATAATCTGGCCCTTGACATTCCCTATTCAATGTTCATGTATTACATCAGACTGTTAACTGTCATTAGGAAAGTAATTGTTTTAATATATCGGTAAATTACAGGTCCCGTAACCCTAATGACAAAGCAGCCCAAACTAACATCATTTGTACATAATTATAGATCCTCTAGATGGTTCTAGTCAGATGCGTGATTAGTAGGTTAGGTTTGCGTAGGAAGCTTTTGTGTACAGGGTGTAAACCAAGCCTCCATGAAGCCAATTAAGTAAACTTATACGGGATATTTTCCGTGACAACCCATTATTCTAAGTCGCCATTATTTCGGCAATTTTGCAAGCACCATGATCGCGGGATGTCAACGGAATTATGGATAATCACGGATGGAATCCCGTGAGTGGGAGTTTATGTTTAGTTATAAACCGTGAAAGCTTCAAATAATGTTTAAGTGTCACTGCGAAAAAGTTATTGCTGTGGTCTATGGTAGATTATAGCGATTGACTTGTTTTTATACGAAATATCTTATATTGTATTATTTAGTTCCACCAAGCTTCGCAACGTTTCTTAACTATACCGAATAATAGGGACAGCCCTCAGAAAACTGACAGGGTGCATTCATTGCTAACTACTACAGAGTGCATCGACCTCGTGGTCGTACTTGTCGTAACACCACGGTAATGAATTAATGATACCTACATTGCAGGAAAAAAACAAACCAAATTAATAGGGTAATTGACAAAAAATATCACGTATTTTTTCTTTTTGCACATAAACAATAAATAAAGACGAAACGTTGCTTCGAATAGTCGCACGACGTCATAGTTTGGTACATTTTTTACGAGAAAGTGACGTCATCGGCCCCCCCACTCACAATCTTTAACACGTTTTATTTCCATCAGTTTTTATTAATTTGATAAAACAAAAATCACGTATCCAATATTTTTCGATAATCTAACTGACGGGCTAAACAGATTCTTTTTTTTTTGTCAGTCAACTACACAATAACCCTATTGGATCTGATGCTGAATTCACTTTATCAGTTTACGGAGGGCTTTACACCCTGTATATTGGTAATCAAGTGTTGATTAGTTTAAGTTTCCTTTGTAATATGTCAGACTAGCTTTTGCCCGCGACTTCGTCTGCGTAGAAGTCGAAAATGGTTGTAATAGGATTTTTCATTTGTTTTTACGTTATTTATATTGTTCAACCACATAAATTATTTAGTTAAATTGTTTGAATTCTTAAAAAATATAATAATCTTTAGTATAATTTAAAGGTCCATTTCAAGCCTTCATTACTTGACACCACTTCTACTAAGGAATTGACATCGTGCCTTGTTTTGAGGTAGTCTCGCCGGTTATTGTGTAAGCCTTCAGACTTTTGTGGCTAAGGCAACCCGTTATGCTGCAGGCTTTGTCCTCCTAATGCAGGTTCTCCTATTGTGACCACACATTTACTGTTGATTTCATCTGCTAGACATGCATGTATAATGCCAGACAGCGTTTCCACTTGTCGCTTGTAGTCTTCTGATTAGGCTGTTCAGTAATCTGACAGAATAGTTACCAGCATTATAGAAAAAGTTCACAAAAAAGTTGCACTTTAAATGACGAATGATTAAGGATCTTCATTTGGATTTGGTATCTCAGCACATTTATGTTCATCCAGCATGTCAAGCGAAATGCGGTTAATCATCCAGAATATCTGCATAAGGCCTTTTACCTTTGGTTAGAAATGCCATTATTTTCTTAACTTTGAGGTGAAAAATCCTGGGTATTATGTGGTCTTTTTTTTTGCCCAGACAAAAGCTTCTCCGTGATTTCATCCCATCGAGGATTGCAAGTAAATGTTATAAAGAGAGCGGGACGACTGTACCACATACGTTATGTCGTCTTGTGTCCGCTCATGCATACAGCATGGCCCCCAGTAGAAGAAGAAGGCAGCACTACCTATTGACCCAGCTGATCAGCATCATCGTCCAATCTCCTTATCGCATCTTGCAAGCGTCAATAACTGTCCGCACTAAGCTGCGCCCTATTGTTCCTAATTTATCTCAACCACTCCGTCTCGATTTTTGCAAACATGTCGCCTAAAAAAACTGCCTAAACAGCGAACGATAATGTTAGGTCTTTGGATCGCACTGGGTATAGAAATGTAGTATTTATCCTCACCGCAGCAAAAAAAAGTGGGTACCCACTGTAATGCATCGTATGAGCGATGGATTTCACTTATTCGATGCAATATGTTGCCATGGCTCCCAATTTTAATGTAATATCCCACATGTATCCAGCTTAGAAAATAATTGCTGTCCAACAATAAATAAGCAACTTCATTTGACGTAGGTTGATTGAGTTTTCAAACATGTGTCAAAATAAAATGTGTTAGAATAACCTTTTTTGTTTAGGATTGTCTTTGACATTATGAAAAAGAAATTGTTGTCTTTTTACTTGATTCTAAAATTCTCTGACTTTTATTCTGTCAATTATATTTTTATCTTTGCATTGCAAAAAGCACATTGTTTAATTTTCATTTTCTTCTTTACCTGATAATTTACTTCTAGAGAATAGTATCTCTTTACAAAATGTCATTTAAATAAAAAGTAACTAAGGAGTATTGATATCAACTTCGAAGCAAATCACCACCAAAATAACTTTCTACATCTTTACATCTTTTTATCCCCGTCTGTGTATCAATAAAATACGAAACACGTCTTCCGTCAATTCTGTTAAAAAAGGTTTTTGCTAAATTTGAAGTAGGTTGGACCAAGGAATCACGTTGTCCCATACAAACTTTGCCCCTTTTTTCACCCCCTGTGATGAATTGATGATTAAAGATCATAGACACGGAGGCAGGTCCGCGCAATAAAGTTTGTCTCTGGACAGCGGTCATTGAAAACCGAGCGGGCGCAACCCGTGAGCTATTTGAAGATACTAAACTATTGTTTTATTTAACCAACTGTGCTTACCCCAGTGACAAGTGGACGTCACACCCCCTTAGGGTGAGATTTTCGGAAAATCCTCTCTTATCGGATGCTTACGTCCAACAAAGAACTCATCCTCCAAGTTTCAAGTCTCTACGATCAGCGGTTTAGGCTGTGCGTTGATCCATCAGTCATTCAGGACAAAGCATTTTATGTATATAGAATATATCAAATGTAAAATCGAATCCACTACAAACTTTTATGTTTACTCCAACCTCGTGTCCGGTTTATATAACAACAATAATCTTGAATAGCTAATCTGATAAGAAATACCAGACAGTTAAGATTACCAGTGTTATTGTCAATGTCAATAAACTAATATTCGGACGTATTTTAAACAAATAGGAAATATTGGATTTTTAAGTTGATAAAATTAAAATACATAGATACATAGACTGCCAAAATCATTACCCTTCCTTTTGGCTTCGCCGTAATCGGGTAAAAAGATAATACAATATTTGAAGATCAATGGTGCCTATTGCGTTTTAGACGCCTACTGATAACCCGAGATGCTTGGGATAATGACACCCATCAATGAATCAATGTCTGAGCCATCGTGAATAATCGTGATACATCATCACATTCCTCCTGCACCGCCTTATTACTTCAGGCATCAGCTAGGTTCAGCGAAGGTCTGCAGGACTCTGTAATCGAGACTCCCTTGCGATTTGTAGAAATGTTATCCGTATTCATAGTGTGAGCAGCGGTGGCACTGCCTGGTTGGTTGGACTTTCTTTACTATGATTCACATTTAATTTTCAGGCATACGCATCTATGAACATATTTTATCATCATTAAATTACATTTGGATAAGTTAGTACACGTGCGTTATTATAAGTAGGTATTGTAGTAAAACGATAAATTCCTCAACAAAACTGCTCGATAAAGTAGCCTGGTTGAAGATTGCAAGCACTTACTGATTATGAAAGTCATAAAGTGCTCGTTTAATAGCAATAGTGTCCCAAAGATTGCTCTACTATTTTTACTATGGGTGTGCTGTCTTTTGTCGTCCATTATTTATTTCGCATGATCTGCGTACCATTCTATGTTGGAGATCCTAAATTAATAAATTACACAGGACTTCAAAAAAAACCGGCGAAACAGGGTGTGTAGATACATGCCACGTTTCGCTGGTAAGCAAGTTCTTCGGAATAATAGGTGTGATTTTATGAATTGTGTCATAACGTTACCTACTTAAAATTTTCAGTTTTCAAGACAGGTTTGATGCTTTTTCACTGAAACCAGTCATTGTTTTTGTTTACTCCTCAACTGATGAAGGTAACAAAAACCTGAATAAGTTTTATCTTATCTACAAAACGAATGCACTAGTAAATCCGATCACGTGCTTTTTATATTATTATAAATGCGACTTGAGTGTGTCATTTATTTGCAGCCAATCAATTTAATCTTTAACACCCGCATGTTAAGTAAGTCACGATAGCATACAACGATGGATTTAACTTGTTCCGGTTGGACTGGAAGCCTTACCCGAGGTAGTTAGGAAAAGGTCTTACAGAGGAAAGATAAAAAGGCGTAAAACTGACGCAATACAGTATGTCAGTTTAAACGAGGGACATATTGAAACCCGCAATAGGGCATGCTTACATAAGTCCCCTCTTTGAGGAGTGGCTTGAGAGGCGCCACGGCGCCCTCACCTTCCGTCTGACGCAGGTCCTCACCGGACACGGTTGTTTCGGGAGGTACCTGCACCGAATCAGGCGGGAGGAAACGCCCGGATGCCACCATTGCGAGGATCGGCCGGAGGACACGGTGGAGCACACAGTGGAGGTGTGCCCCGCTTGGGCGGAGCCCCGCCGTGTTCTCGTAGCGGCGATCGGCGGCGGCGACCTCTCGCGCCCGGCTCTGGTGCAAGCCATGGTCCGGGGCGAGGAGGAATGGGACGCCGTCGCCTCCTTCTGCGAAGCAGTGATGCTGGCGAAGGAGGTGGCGGAACGCGAGAGGGAGAGAACCTCTCGTCCCAGCCGCCGCGGGAGGCGCTCCGGGCGTCGGGGGTCCCGCGATGACCTCCGGCCACCGTAGACGCGGGCCTGTGGACGGTGAGTGATGGGCTAACTCGCCGTCCGTCCGTCTCACGACGAAAACAGGCCGTGTCGACGGCGCGTTCGTGTTCCACGCGCGCCTCAAAGAGATGTCAGCAACATGGGAGGGGCCCGAAAGGGCCGACGCCTGTCGGGGCCGCGGGTAGTCCAACGGTTATCGCGGCCTCGACATAGAGGGCGAAGAAGGAACATGGGTGGTTTTTAGTCAGTAGAAGTCTGACACTCCCTTTCGCTCTTCCAAGAGCGGGAGGGGTTATTCGATGATTTTACACCCACCAAAAAAAAAAAAAAAAAAAAAAAGGGCATGCTTCCATCATCTGCCTAGCCTTTTCCCAACTATATTGGGGTCGGCTTCCAGTCTAACCGGATGCAGCTGAATACCAGTATTTTACATGGAGCGACTGCCTATCTGACCTCCACAACCCAGTTAATACTAGGTAATACGATACCCTTTGGTAAGACTGGATGCCAGACTTTCAGGTCACTGACTACCATGCCCATGCATGACTGGCATGCTTACATGATACTAATAAAAATATGAACAAAAAATAATCACTGATAAATAACAGACAGAACCATACCAAATATTTCTGAAAAGTCTCGCCACCTTGCGTTTATCACAGAAAATGTGCGCGGGTCAATGACTTTTAGGTATAGGTACCTAATCCATTTTTCCTTCATATTTTAAGACTAGCGCAGGACAATGACGAAAAAGAAAGGTCTAATAAAGGGAGATCTGCAGCGCGTGCCTTGGGACAATTACGTTATAAATTAAGGTTAAAAGTTTTTACCATATTTGGGACGAAATAAATACATACTGAAACCCTCCATAAGTCCCTCGTTTAACCTAACACCTGTTTATATCTACCAACAAGATATATGTCAGGGCACTATAGGGCATTTAAGTTTCACTTTAGGTCAAAGGACTTTTGCTAGACTAATAAAGAACCTAGGTTGTAGGATATATGAAGCTCTTTAATGCTTGTTTATAGATAAATATGTGCTTCTGGGAGTTTGTTGCGCTACTTTATCACAGCAAAAACTCTTGTTAGAAAGTGGTACATGATACAGGTCTAATTTAATTTGAAGTCTAAAAGCTGCTAGCTCTCAGCCTAATTACCCGATTTTTGGAGGTGGGAAATTAAATCAGCAAATGACTCCTCCCACTCTGGGCAGAGCGGAAGGGAGTGTCCGACTTCTACAGACTAAAAACCACCCATGTTCCTTCTTAGCCTTTGTGTTCCGGGGCCGCGGTATCGCTTACGAACGACCCGCAGCGCCGTTACATGCTTACAAAATGTCTTTGTCATTGTGAAATAATTGTGATTGACGATTATTGAAAAGAAAACTAGAAGTGTTTTTAATGCTAGTTAAATTTTTTGGTGTTGGTTATACCGGAGCAATGTTGTATCTCTGTGTTTGCGTATTCAATGAAAATATCAGCCTTCAAAAGTGAAGATAATAAAATTCATCTGGCGCCTCTCTCCCGCTACTAAACTTTAGCTCTTCATTATCTTAAACTTTAGTCTAAATAGCTTATTTAAAGATTTACTACACGCAAAATTTCTAAACCACAGGCTATTTTAGTTGTACTGAAATAAATATGCGCATTATTTTTATATACTGGCGCTATTTCTAATCTTATCTTTTGTGTTCGCATCCTGACATATCTGTGGATTTTAGTTATTGAATGAACCACTCACTATAGGCATGATTAGGTAGATCGATCAGAATAGCGTGCGTTTGTAACTTAACAGAAGAAAATTATGATTCGCTAAGTTCTAAGTTGAGTGGTCTGCAGCAGGTTTGAGATTAATAGACATGACAAAATATTGACATTGAAATCGGATACCATGCAAATGAAGGGGCTAATGAGAAGAAATATTATTGTATGACACAACAAGTAGTCAAATCTTCTCTCCAAGGTTATCGACAGGAACTAAAGGTGTAATGTTAATAGGAGTTATAGGGTGTTCAAAATGGACCTTGATAAATATTTATAGCCCATGGTGTTTCAAATATCGATGTTCTATCAATTAATCATCTCAGTCTATCACATACCTCCCAAGCTGCGCCACAAGCACTCTATCCTCCGCATTCCGTATTCAGTCTGGACCTTCAGAGGATAATTTCAACCAACTTTTGTCGCATGATATATGACACAAATGGTATACTTACCCCAAAAACTACTAGCATGCATAAGTTTACGGTGGAATTAAACTTATACTCTAGTATTCGTAATCTACCTCGGGATCCGTGGCTAATCTATTCGGATCCCTGGATCAGTGGAGACAATCCACCTAGAACTATTAAAATACATAATATCAACTTTAGTATATGCTAGCCTAGTACTTTTCGTAAAGTTACTACCAGGCTTTTCCAGCTATGTTACGTCCTGCAGTATACATGTAATGATTTCTTGGCATTCGAATCAATGATGATTGTTTCTTGTACACTATAAAAGAAGAATTTGTAGCTCTATCGTTAATCCTTTTTTTTTTTTTTTTTTTGGTGGGTGTAAAATCATCGAATAACCCCTCCCGCTCTTGGGCAGAGCGAAAGGGAGTGTCAGACTTCTACTGACTAAAAACCACCCATGTTCCTTCTTCGCCCTCTATGTCGAGGCCGCGATAACCGTTGGACTACCCGCGGCCCCGACAGGCTCTATCGTTAATCCTTACATTTACATAATAGCGTTGTCAGGCAAGCTGTCAAAAACATGATAAAGAACGTATCTAATCAGGCTGCTACGATTTGAAATCAAATTGTTTTCCTTGCTCACATAATCTGGAATCCAACGTATATTGTGCACGTTTGTTATACATGTATTAAAGTTTATAGTTCATTGCGTATTTATTAACGAAGGATATTTTTGTAATGGAGAACAAGATAGTGAGATTTAATCCGGTGATCGTGGCCTCTGTGAAGCCTAAGGAAACTCGGACTGATGGTAATGTTACAAGTGTTTCTATTATTTTTAACTAGCTTTAATCCCGTCTTTTCTTGCAAGGTCAATCACACAAATCATAGAATACTAATATCAACAGATATCTGATACGGAATAGTCTATCACCCTACGAGTATGTTTCACTAGCCCTGGTGTTTTACAGGGTATAAATTATTGATACACAGAAATACAACCTAAAAAACATGCTTGTGTGTTTATGTATATATCTGCCCAAAGTACAAAAGAAATGTGACTGCTTATGTTTACTAAACTAAACAATGGATTTTGATCTCTAAATTATCGAGAAAGCCATAATTTTCACAATTTTGACGGAAGGTAATAGCAAGGGTAGGTTGCAGTAATATTAGAAAGTGAGACGTTAGTGAAATGGATGTTAATTAATGGAATAAACAGAGTACAAAGCGTGCACAAGAACAGTAGGGTAGATGACTTAATGACACACTTGAGGAAGTAAACGGTCTATGGTCCATTGCGACTGCTTATAGGGTTGGCTGATTATGGTATTATACTCTAGCGAATAGCTAATAATATTTTATGAAATATGTTAAACTTAAACTTATCACAATACCTATAGGTATTTTTAGTCAGTTTAGCAGTTTGATCGAGAGAACATTTATTTAAATGTGAATTCAATATTAGTTATGAGATTTTGACACTATGGCAAAAACAAAACGAATCAAAAGATGCTTAAAAAAAATAAAACGCTTATAATAAAAAAGAAGATAAATATGATTCTTAAGATACCTACCTACATGAAGTTATCAAGTAAGTAGCTTCTTCATAATATAATCTGATGAACTCCTAAAATATATACCTATGAAAGATTATCTCTGAGTTTATCTGGCTATTTTTACATCTGTTACTAAGACGAAAAGAGCGTGGGTAGTAGTGACGTTTAAGAAAAACCCCGAACATACTATCAAAATAATCCATTTGATTGTGAAAGTATATATTTCTATCACTTTTGGTACTATAGATCTCACTTCAAAAGATGTTTTATCTCTTTTGTTCATCAATGCGTAGTTCAATCTTTTGGAGTCGAATGCTGGACTGTCAACAAGACGGATGAAAGGATTGTATGCAGCGGAGATGAGAATGTTGAGGTGTACGAAATTAGTTATAGAAAAAGTTTGAAAGTTGCACCAGTTACAGAAAAAATGAAACGGAACGATTGTCCTGTATGTACAGAAGAGGACGATGAATCAAAAAAAATATTCTAAATAGTCTGTCTGTCAGATTACCGAAAAATATTGGATACGTATTTTTTGTTTTATCAAATCAATAAAAAGTAACAAAGATAAAACGCGTCAAAGATTTGAGTGGGGGTTTGTGACGTCACTCATCGGTAAAATGTCATATTAATGTCTTAGAATATGACGTCACACGAGTTTTCAATTGGAAATCTATCTGACGGACTAGTTCGATTTTTTTCTGTTAACTACCTTAATGGATGTGAATTAATGAGTGATGAATATACATACAGGGTGTTAATTAACCCTTCACACAGCCGCCAACCAAGCATTCTGTACATCAAACTAAGTACCCCTACGCAAAAATTTTTGCTAGGAAATGAGTTTTTTTGGGTTTCAAAAATCACATTTAACGTTAAAACTCAATGTAGCACTCTTAAAACATTGTACTAGCACAAGGTTGTGGATGTTTTTTTTTTTTAACTAGTATTTACAAACACAGCTGAGAAACATTTGGAACTTTGACCCCAAATATCTCCGTAACTAGGGGGTTCCCAGGTATGGTCTAGAACAAAAAATTATCGCAGTGGTGAGGAGAATAAGTGCTCTTCGTTTGCGTTAACGAGAACAAGACAAAGAAACAATAGATGGATTGTGTAACTTGGTTGGAACCATAATGTGTAAAGAATAAGGAGTAAAAAATTATAAGTGGACGATGAAAGAGAATTTCAGTTGGCATGGGAGAATAGGAGGAAAATTATTGTATTTATATATATTTTTTAATTTTTTGTTGCCATGTTAGAATCCGCAACTATAGGTAAACATAAAATGTATGAGCTGTTTTTGCCACGAAAATATATGCGTATTGTACGATGTATATCTATTATTTACATTTAACATTTCTAACTAACACAAACTGTACAGTTTCGCATAAAATCCGTCACATTGTTTATCATTCTTAAGCATGATGAATGTCAAGAATAATTAATCCCTCGTAAGGTGTGCTTACACTGAAAGTACCTAATTCCTAACAATTTATCTAAAATTCTGTATAGTAGTACGTTAGTTTAAACGAGGGACATATTGAAACCCACAGTAGGCATGCTTATAATTATTATACTTATAAAAATATGAACAAAAAAACAACACAGACGTAAATAACAGACAGAACGAAACCAAATGTTTCGAAAAAGTCTTACACCCTTTGCGCTTATCACAGAAAATGTGCGCGGATCAATGACTTTTAGGTAAAATCCATTTTTAACTGGCGTAGGACAATGCCGAAAAATAAACGATTAATAAATTGAGATTTGAAGAGAGTGCAGGAATTAAGGTTATAGTTTTTACACCACTCTGTATATTGTTTAGTTCTTCAAACTTATCTTTTATCTATATAAATAACTAGCGGACCTGGCATACGTCGTCCTGTCCGGTCAGCAGCGCTACCTTCCGAGTCCAATTGTGAAACTAAACCATTCTTGAACACATACGAAAATTTGCAGTGACAAACACACGTTCAGAAGAAATATCTATACTAATATTATATATATAAAGACTATCGGACCTGGCAGACATCGTCCTGCCCGGACAGCAGCGCAAAGTACCGGGTCAAATTGTAAATTTAAACCATTCTCAAATCCACTTGAACACATACGAAAATTTTCATTAAAATCGATCCAGTCGTTTAGGAGGAGTTCAATGACAAACACACGTACCTACAGAAGAAATATATAAACATAAAGATAATATGAAAAGTTCTGACTGTCTCATCAACGCCAAACCAAAATATTTGGATCAAGAAAGCTAAAACATTGCACAGAGGTTCCCTTTATATTGCAGAAAAGAAATAAGGAAGGATTTTTCCGAAATTCAACCCCGGAGGGAGTTAAATAGGGGATGACAGTTTGATTGTAATTTTTGATATTTTCCGATATCTATGCGGGCTAAGTCGCGGGCAAAAGCTAGTAATATTGTATGAAGATGATTTATTTTTTGTGATTTCTGAATTAATTCCGTAGTTAGACAACAACTACATAACACCAAGCTTATATTTCTATGAAGGGTTACTTCGTACCATTTGTGGTCTACTAAACAAGATGATTTTTCAGTCACCGTCCAAATTTTTTCTAGGCATTAATTCACACTAGCACCATTTTTGAAAAAAAATCGGTACAAATTTTTTTTTTTCGTATTAAATCATTTTCTTGAGACAACTATCCGCTCTCCGCTCTCCGCGAAACGTTAAAACTTTGTGATCTCAATATTTTTGTATTGAGTGATACTAAAAGAAAAAAAACACGTATTCAATGATTTTCGCCAAAGATTAAAATATCAGAATTTGTACGGTTATCATTTTGTATAGTACAGTCACGGGCAATAATATGTATACAAAGTATGTTGTCAAAGTTCAAACGCGATTTTCTCATTAAATAACGATTGCAACTATGAGATTTGACCTACTTTATGATAACCTGGGTTCCAAAATATCATTTTCGTTACGTTACATGAAAATAAAATCAAAACAATAGGTTAAAATTGCATCTAAATATTGCCAATGGTTTACATATTGTTGCTGCTGAGTGTACACCCACATTTCACCAGTTATTTTTTACCCGACTACGGCGAAGCCAAAAGGAAGGGTAATGATTTTTAAGTCGCATATCTATATTTAATAGTCTAATGTCATCTGCTACTGAGAATTTCTGATGGAACACCTTGCCCAAATCAGGAATAACCATCAATTATTTCAATAACAGTTTGTTTGGCTCATTCTCTCAGCTTCTAGCGTCATTTCGAACAGTACTCGTACCAACACATTTTAATTTACATAAGTAATATGTAACGTGTTTAATGTTATTTTATGATGTTGTGTTTCCATCTCCTAAAACCACGAACGTTATAATTCAACTCGCATTGGTAGGTTCATTTGCAAATTAGACTGAAGTGTTATTAAAGCTAAATCTTCGTTATTGTTAGAGTTGTAAATATAGCCCTCTGTTTATTTGATCGCAGTTTGTGTGGTGTAGTCAGCATCAGAAGTAGATTAACACTACCTAAAGTTTTAAAGCAGGTTTTTAATAAAACTTGTTAGATATTAAGTACTCGTTAATAACAAGTTATTGACAAGAAAGGAATATTTTATGGAATAATGAAAAAAAAACCAAAATGTTAAGCTTCTATGGTCACTGACCGTACATGCAAGATTTAAGATATTAAAGTATAAGTAAGTAAGTGACCAAATAAAATATGCAAAACCTTATAAGGCTCCTCTAATTCCACGAGAAATCTATACAAAGTAAGGTCTTATAAACAGAAAATTCTAACTTGATGCGTGTATCTATATTAATTATCTAGGCAGTTTATAAAATACTTTTATAACTCCATTAGCAACATTGTTAACACGCTTAGATCATAACCAAAATGAATATTTAATGATGGATCAATGGTTTTCTACGAAATCATCAAATCAATTTTGCAAGCTGAAGTTTGAAAAACCATGCTAATAATTAATTGATTGGTAAAAGGCCCTCGAGCGGGATGAATACAGAGAATATGTAATAGCGTCATAACATTACCTCACGTCTGTATTCAGAAAGGGTTAAACAGTGGTGTATGATAATAAATAGAATAGCATACAAACAATTGGGATGTTTTCTGAATGAAAAAAAATGTGATTATCAAAAAATATTGGATACGTATTTTTTGTTTTATCAAATCAATAAAAAACTACGAACATAAAACGCGTCAAAGATTTGAGCTGGGGTTTTTGACGTCACTGACCGCAAAAAAAATGTCATACTTATGTCTTAGAGTATGACGTCACACGAGTTTTCAAAGCACTATATCGTCTTCATTGTTTGTTTACGTGAAAAGAGAAAAAAATACATGTCCAATATTTTTTGGAAATCTATCTGACGGGCTAATTAGATTTTTTTTGTTAACTATTCTATTCACCAGTTATAAATAATAGTCCCTCGTAATGTATCCAGGCAAAAATCGGTATGTTATGGGTAGTCACTCATCAACGTAGTTTAACCTGATGATTGAGCCACGAATGCCAGAGAATCGAACATGATTATAACTATTAGGATATCTGGTTCTAACTTAATATGCAACGCTTTCTTTGCCAGTTAAAAATAAACTAACTTGTGATTCCCATCTTGATCGCTTGAAGATATACTCCCTTGCAGAGTTTTCATCAGCAACAGCGTATTACAACAGCCACTGCTGGGACACAGGCCTCCTCTCTCTTTGAGAGGATATGGGCTATAATTTACCACGCGGGCCCAGTGCGGATTTGCTGATGTCACATGTCTTCGAATGTTTGGTTCTAAGCCATGCCGGTTTCCTCACGATGTTTTCCTTCACCGTTTTGAGAGCAGCGGTGATGAAATAAATTACTCAAAGTAATGTGCCTGCCTGGGTTCGAACCCACGACCTACTGTTCGTAAATCGGGGCCGCCACCACTGGGCCATCGCTGCTCTCATCTGCATAGCTTTATGGAACCCTTTTTTTTGGGGGGGTTGAGAAATCATCAAATAACCCCCACCCCCCCTCCACTCTTGGGCAGAGCGAAAGGGGAGTGTCAGTCTTCTACTGACTAAAAACCACCCATATTAGTTTTCAGCCCTTTATGTCGAGGCCGCGGTATCTCTTACAACAACCCGCAGCTCCAACGGGCGTCGCCCCTTGCATGTTGCTGACGTCTCTTTGAGACGCACGTGGAAGACGAACGCGTCGTCGACACGGCCTGTCGTCGTCATAAGACGAATGGACGGCTAGCTAGTCCATATGATATTAGAACGCGAAACAAAAATGCGAAATACGAAATGTTGGTATACGCGTACTATTAGATACACCTAACCTTTCGAGGATCACAGATTTTATGTTATATTATGTTATACTTAATTGTTTTTTATTTATATTTCCAGCCGAGCAAATATCCCGCCTCAGGGCGTCACAGTCACCCCTCGCGATATCCCTAAGTCGGTGCCCTCAATGGTCGTCACTAGACACACTTCAGTACAAAGGATATTGGGACAACGAAGTCAATGGCATCCTCCTCAACAATGGCTCAACAGGTGAGAAAATCGCCGTACAAATTACTAGCATTTCAACCCCGACTTTGTCCGCGAAAATTGTGATAGCGCGGCTAATATGCATGATAATTATGTAATTTCTAGCTAGTAGCAACCACGAACAATATAGCTTACTGCCAGTGAAAGAATACTGATATGAAAGAACCAGACATGCCTCGCTAACCCCAAATAAACTGTGATAAAGGCAGGAAAGCGGTGATGATGTATAGGTTTTCTGTTTTATAGGTTCCTACGTAAAATAAAAGCAGAAAACCCCAAAGATGATAAAAAATATCCTTATCTACTTAAATAAAAATTAACCCTATATCGTTTTACCCAGAGCCTCTCTAAATAGTAAAAAAAATATGTAATGTTTATCACAGTTATCGCATAGTTTTGCGTATTATATCTATTATCGGTACTGAAGTAATCCATTTTTATCAATATTCTGATTATTGTACACGTCATGAGTATATAGAGACATACCTTTTATAATAGTTATTTTTTTAGGTGTGCTTACAGAATACTTAACCTAATAATCCTTACCTAGACAGCTTAAATTGCTTTTAAGAACTAAAACTTGCCAATATCGTCATACACGGTTTAAAACGGACGTCGAAGACGACGAAGTTACCAAAAAAAAAATAGCATAAACCCAACACAGGAAAAAAACATATAAAGTTAAATCGCTTACGAAATCATTAACATTACTAAAATAAAAACCTGGAAATATTAGTAGTTGAAAAAACTAAAACGCAAACAACAAGCTCATTTTAAAATAAACAACTTTTTTTTTATGAAGTAATTAGAAAAGATCAAGATATAGCTCGATATGTACTTGCTCACTTATTGTGATTTGATGCCCTAAATTGACCGATACATAAATCAATAGTGCACTAAAAATAAGGAAGCCAAATGATAAAATAATCGAAATATTACATAAAATAAAAATCAGTTAACAACCGTGAATGTTAGATAAGATAAGGTTCAGTTTCAAGTGTACAACAATATTTAACATAGGGTATTATCGGCTAGGAGATTATCGAATCGGTTTCAGTTGTGTATGATACGGAGATTTAAAGGTTGGGGAAAACATTCACATGTGATTTAAGTGTTTACATGGACTTTGACTGTAATTTAGGACCAGCGCCGAACTTAGAGCTGATCTGTCGCCCAACCGGCCAGGCCCAATGAGGTGGCGCGCAGCGGTTATTGCGCGCCTTTATGTACCAAGTGCGGTCACTGGCCGCACTTGGTAAAAAAATAATTAACCCCAAACTTGATGGGGTATGTCATTTTATCCATCGCTTCATCGTCAGACCCTGGATACCATCTAGAGACAAAGTACTCGTCAAAACAAATCATACGAGCCCAAACACGATGGGGTCATGTCGTTTTATAAAGGAGTTCATATGGCCACCTTCCAGCGCCATCATCAGGTCCGCTACATCTCATCATGATATTGAATTGTCATGTGATATCCTAGCGTGCAAAATTTCAGCTCAATCAGCTGCTTTAAAATTGAAGTGCAAGAGTCCGCCCGAACATACATATTACAAACAAACAATCATGCATTGCAAGTTAAATAAAAGTTTTTAAAATGTATCTCCCAGACACGTGATAGAAGTAGAGACAGTGGGTTTTTAGTCAGTTATAGCCCGACATAGCCTCCAGTTTGATCCAGATGAATGGTATCCATGAGGACTATCCCACACAAATATCAAAAAAGGAAAATTTCGCTGTTGGGTATTCACTGTTCAGTATGACATTTCGGTATAGGTTTAGATGTAACATTGCACTTAAGGCAACAATAAATGCGAGCGACCTTGAACGAGTGGGTGGAGCTTGCGTCACTCCCCGCGACCGCGAAACGTATATCCGCATCCCGCAAAGTTTGCTCGTAATTTCTGGATAAATAGTAAGGACTGCCCAGCCCGATTTTTTATCACCGTACAAAATTATGTTCGGGAATGGGAATATGCGATTTACAAAGAAACTATTAATTGAACTAAAAAATTAAAACACTTTGACCTTAGGATGTTGCTTGTAGAATTATTTGCCAAAAAATCAGAACGATCACATGTATTTGAGTATGGTTTTTACTCGTTAAAAGAAAGTTTTAGTGGTATTTTCGCCATTTTTGTCTATCAAGTAAAATTAGTTGTATTATGTTTTCAACACACTAGGTCACTACCGTATATCCAGAAGAATATCATATATTTTTCTGATTTTGTTTACTGTAGTGAATTATATACTTTAACGCATTATAAAACTTGCGTTTAGCTCTTGTTGTCCCCTTAATATGTTATTTGCGCGTCCATATCCCGTCCACCCTATATACGAGTGAGTAGGTATAAAGCGCACGTAAAATTCATCCAAAAATATGGTAAAAGATAACAAGTATAAATGGTTTCTAAATTCCATTGCGATCCTCCTCGAGGGGAGAAAACACCATACATTCAAATTAAAACTGCCATAACGTCGGATGAAATGAAGTGTTTTGCACAGAAATGCGCCTCTGCCTCGCCTTAACGGGAGTTCAACAAGCCCTTCGACGGAAGGTTTAACTTTACTAAGAGCCATAGCCAGATTATTTCCTTTCTACTTTGAAATGGGTTAATAACATTAAGTGCTTCTGTTACTAAGGGTGATTCATAAAGTTTTGGGTTGACGCAATGGAAAAGGAGTTTCACAATGTCGATAATAACGTACAGGGTTACTGGTAACTCCACGTATTCCTTGCCCGACGTCATGATATTGTTAAATTGCAACAAATTAAGCACTAAATATTATACTGATATGAAAATTGATATTGAGACTTATTTTCTAAAATTTATTTCTACACTACAGTTATTCCCAAGTATTCACTGAAGTGTCTTAAATAAATAGAGCCTACACACATGCACGCTGCCGGTGTAGGTAGCATCACATTACTGCATAAAGAATTTTAAAATTGGATCCCAGTGATCTAATTTTGAAGATATTAATTATTATTTATTGTCTACATATTTAAAACATTATAGTATTAAACTAGACGCAGTCACTAAATTGTCCATTCACAGTTTTTAATACTCAATATAGTCTGTTGTCACCAAGATGCTCTGTTAGCGACAAGACTAGGATTGTCAAATGAGGCTGGCTCTCCTACACTTGACAGTGGACATCGTGTCCCATAGGTTATCACATTAGTGCTCGAGAAGGCCTTTCAGCTGCTTGTGATTTGATAAGAGCCACTTCCTGAATCGTTGGAATTGAAAGCTTATGCTGATCTTGTCACGGTTGGCATGGATTTTTAACATCAGATAATTTGAATTACAGCCTAGGTTTGTCAGTGGATGAGCGCCTATTACATGCCAAATTTTCTCCGTGCCAAATGCACGTTAAACCGTTGTTCCCGGTGTCATTTGAAGATTTAACAGTCGTATATAGTGGAGTCCCGAAAGTCAAGCAGTCTTACCAAGGAGTATGCCTGCTGATGCCCAGTAATAACTTAGTTGTGGAGGTCACTTAAGCAGTCGCTTCGTATACAATACTATAAGCTGCATTCGGTTAAACTGGAAACCAATCCCATCTTATCTGGGAATAGGGTTGGCAGATAATGATGACGATGACGAATTGACGATTAGTTTCACCTTCCCCATAGAACGACATTGCTGCTACAGTTTGCGACTAACAACTTCGGAAGCACTTTAAATCAACCTAAATTCAATTGTTCCAGCATACTTCACATTTGAATCGGAAGTACGGCCTATCCTGCGCGGCGGTCCTCTCATTGGCGAATACGTATTCGAACAGATGCATTTTCACTGGTCTGTCGATGATTTCTCTGGCTGTGAACACTTATTAGATGGACAAGGGTGAGTTTTTGGTATCCTATCTCACATATAGGTAGGCAGAAACCACAGAACTCCACCTTCAATGATCCTCCTGAACCCGACTCCTTTTGTCTCGTCCACATTCATACATCTAATCATAAATGTATTTCCGCATACCGGTTGCGAGTACTGCACAAAATATTAGCATAATTATTATATTTTCATATAAATAATCATTCAAGTTCAGGCAGCATATCATTGGACAAACTTTTGTTACTCATGTTGTGGAAGGTTTTACGTTTTCTTATCGTCAAATCGGCCTGCACTTGACCTCGACCACGCCTGATGCTGGATGATGATGAGGATGACGATGGATGAGGTATATGATGGAACGCGCGTGCTCAGTTGATGTCTGCTCACTCTTGCTGCTTTCAACTTAAATGTTTTCATGCTTCTTTGGCATATTAACTGATATAAGAGAGAAGCGGGAAGGGAGCGCAGCATTTGAAGGTTTACTACGCGGTCGACCCATGACCTGGTGAAAGATGAATTAATGCTAGAAGCACAAGCTCTGATGTGGAGGCGCTTTTCTTCTTCTGCTAAAACTTTAAGTAGCAACTAGCGGACGTCACGCGGTTTCCCTTCTCGTGGGAATACAGAGATAAAAGTAGCCTATGTCACCCGGGAATAGTGTAGGTTCCCAACAGTTAAAGAATTTTTCAAATCGATCCAGTAGTTTCGGAGCCTATTCGTTACAAACTAACAAACAAATCTTTCCTCTTTATTATAGATAGACGTGTTTTAGCTGATATGAAGATAATGATATTAAAAGTATTACTGCAAATGGTATTTAAGATCTGTTTCTTTCCTTTCAGATATGCAGCAGAATGCCATTTTGTCCATTATAACAGTAAATACGAATCAATGGAAGCGGCAGTGGGGCACCCAGACGGTCTAGCCGTAGTTGGATTCTTACTAGAAGCAGTAGATGCTCCAAACCCAAGGTTTGATAGGCTCGTCGAAGGATTTGAAAGAATCAAGAAAAGTGAACACTCTGTTAGAGTAACCTCAGGTAAATTGTTATCAACAAAGTAGTTTTATTACGAATGACACGTAATAATACACTCAGTTCACACGCACATTGGTAAATTAGAATAATAAACAACCTATACAAATAAATAAATAAGAAGTGTCTGTTTGTAGTTTCAAAATAATAGCTAGGTACTTACTAAAAGCTTATGAAAGTATTAGTCCGGTCAATTTAGACATTCACAGGTGTATAAAAACACAACAAGCTGAAAATCAGTAAAAAAAATTAAATGATGAACCGAGCGCTCTCTGCCCTTTATCATGAATACGACTCAATATATAAAAAAATGTTTCAAACAAAAGTTGTAGAGATTTCAATTTTCTACAATATTGATTGGAAATACAAATACCAAAAAACCCATAGGAAACGAAGATTTGAAAAAAAATACGATTTTTGAGACCTTTTTTTTACCCCGAGTAACTTTTTACCATATACGGGAATGATTGAGAACTTAGAAATTTAACTTATAATGGTGCTTTGAACAATCCCACCAATTTTAAGCTGGTTGCGAATTAATGGAACCTCACCCCTATTTTTTGTCTAATTTAACCGGGCTATATTTAAGATACTAACAAAAAAAAAAGATAACAAAAAAATGTGTCTGTTAGTTCCGGCTAGTTTCTAAAACCGCTGGACCGATATTGACGGGAATTCCACGCAGCTGCTTATAAGGAGTAACTTAGGCTACTTTTATTTTAAAATAAGGTTCTATGTGAACAAATTAAGACCCATGAGCATGTTAACATAATTAGTTTGATATAATTATATTAGATCGATTCAATGGGAAGTAATATTTTTATAATAATTTGACGTGGAGGATCGAAGGTCGTCAACAGTTACTGTTAGTCCAACAATATAATTGGATTGTAATTCGGAGTAACTACCAAGAATTTCGAAAATCGGTACAGGTCATTTACCTACTTTTGGTGGCATAATAAATTCAATTAGACTTTCTAAGAATCTTGATAACATTATTACGATGAAACAGAAGCATTTGAAATAATATACCCGCCTAAAGTACTTATCTGGATTAAGTATTACCTTATTATTTGCGTTACTGAGAATGGTGAAAATATGGGATACACGTTTCTTTGTAAATCAAATCTAGGTTTGTACTGTAACGTCATCTCCCCAGTTTTCTCAGATGTGTTTAAATCGGCTTCCAATCAATTTGGTTTGATTGGAAGCCGATTTAAACACATCACACGCAGCTGAATACCAGTGTTCTACATGGAGTGACTATCTATCTGACCTCCACAACCCAGTTAGTACTGGTTAATACTATTGTATTAAGAGTGTTTTTATTCGATAGATGAGTTTTTTCAAAAGTGTCCCTGTCAATTTTATACATTAAAGCACAGACATATTTAACGGTTTCTTATGTGTAAAAAATTGTACTATTGCATGACCAAATGTGTGTTACTAAATATTTTATATAATGAGAACTTCATGTACGTAGCATATTTGATGCAATAAATGAATTGAATTGAATTGAAAAGTAGTGTGAGCTCTATGGTGACTTAACACTCTTTTCAGTATTGGTAGTATAAGGTTTATGATTGAAGTTAAAAGTCTCGTATTTTATGTGAAATAGCTATATATTAAATCACTAAAAAACTCATAAATAAGACAACAGCAACTGGTAAAAGTAATGGTAAATGGTTATGGTTAATAGTAATATTAAATGGAAATGGTTGAGCATGAGGTGTCTCTAATGCGGCCGCCACACTATGCTCCTTGCGCTGCTCATCGCTATGCTCCTCGCGCTGCCGCTGTTTGCCGCGATGTTGCCCGCTCTGCCCACACTGCTCTACTCGCGCAATTAATCGCGACGCTCCTACAAAAACAAAAACCGACAACATAGGGAGCGATGGGCAGGACGAGGAGCATGACGTGCGGCATGACGAGTAAAGTGGCCACACTATGTCTTTGCCTCCTTTCCTCGCTACTTCCCATGCCGTGTGTGTGTATGTGGCGGCCGCATAATGAGATCTAATCGCGAACTGGCTCACGTTTAGGTGAACGTGATACTTGCATTCGATGTTATAATGCATTGTCGCTGAGTGTTCAATTAAAACTTGAACAACTATACGCCCTGGAAAGTCTGGTTGTCAGACTTCCCTGACCACCTGGAACGTCTTAGATTAAACAATGGCAGCTAGGACTAACAGCTTAGCGGTTTAGGTACCATTCGAGCTACGGAGGAAATTCCTGATGTAATGGGTATTCACCCATTTACAGACCAACCAATTCAAGTGCGGCTTAACCCAAAGATTGTTCCGAGTTGTTGTTGTTATTTAACCACGTGCTCCTTTAACTATGTCCTGTGTAGTTGGACTGCTCGAAAGGTTTACTGGCTTCTTGAGACTTGATTGATAGTAAAGTTACTTCTTGAGACTTGATTGATAGTAAAGTTACTTTGGGACTTCGAGGCGAGTTTCATTGTTGATTTTATCTCAATCTTTTATATTTGATCTCTTTACAGAATCCCTATCATGGATGGACAGCGATGATCTACACGAAGGCAACTACGTCACATATAAGGGTTCCCTAACAACACCACCTTACACCGAGTGCGTCACCTGGATTATATATGAAAAACCTGTGCATATTGGCACTGAACAGGTATGGACCTATTATAAGCACTATTCTAACATTACATAACACCACGCCTGTAATCCCCGAAGGGTGAGTGTATCATCAGGTACACCAGTTTTTCGCCAGTTATGTGTAATAGAGGGCGTGTCTATTGCCATCAACCGAGCACAAATCCAAACTCTGCGACTGCTACTGAGAAATTCCCGATAAAAAAAACCCAATAACACTTTGCCCGACCCGGGAATAGAAGCCAGGACCTTATGTTCAGCAGTCGCACTTGTGTCCACTAGACCAAAGAGACAGTCAACTAGGTACGTGACTATTTAAACTCGTTTAGAAACTATGATTGCTCCTAAAAAAACATCATTGCCGACTCGTAGTCACACCCTGATTGTCACACCAGTGTGACTAACAGGAATTTTACTCTCGTTTGTCACACCACTGAGTTTTCCACACCATTTATCCCTAACTAGTGCTGACCAAGTTACACTTTTTGTGAAATTAAAAAAAACCCTTTAAACTACGATTTTCTATTAAATTAAAAACTTTCAAATAACGTTTTTACCCGACTGCGGCGAAGCCCAAAAGGAGCGTTATGTGTTTGACCTGTATGTAGGTATGTCCATTTCTTTGTTCTCTCATAACCCTTGTTTTATGAAAAGGAAGGATTTTAAAAGGAGATCTACAAGGTGTGTCAAAATAAAGTGTTGTAGTCTCGCTTCCCTGACAGAACAAATATTTGTATGGCTTACAGTAAGTTGTTTCTGGACAGGCTTTTTATGTAGTGAGTCCAAATGTTTGTAAACGCACCTATCACAACACAAGAAAACGTGGGGCAACATTTTTATAAGTCATTGTTTCCTATCTGACTAACCCATTGCAGACTCGTTGTCACACCAGATTATCACACCAGCATGACAAACAGGAATATTATTCTCGTCTATCACACCACTAAGTTTTACACACCATTTGTTCCTAACCAGTGCTGTCCTAGTTATAACCTTCTTTTTAGGGGGTTGGGTAATCATCAAATAACCCCTCCCGCTCTTGGGCAGAGCGATGTTCCTTCTTAGCCCTTTGTGTCTGACTCACCTTACCCAAAGAAACGTAAACGTCTCTTTAACGAAAGACAGTGCGCTTTATTCATAAAAAAATACATAATTACCTGAATAACTATTATTTAGTTTAAACTAGATTAAACAAACAAACTGATTATTTAATGTTTATCCCACAGCTGGGACTTCTAAGACAACTCGAGGGTCCAGACAGCATACCTATCGAACGCAACGTCAGGCCAACGCAGCGACACCCACCCGGTCATTCTGTGATATATGTGAAGCAAGTCAAGTCTAAGCTCTGAAATATGTTAATATATTGTTGTTATGTTACTAGACAATCGTTTTATTTCCTACATATTTAACAATTTTTTATTTCAGTAAAATTCTCATGAAAAGGGCAATGAAGAGGCATAGTAGCATATATTTATTAGCTTAGCATTTTAGCATAGCATTTTATTTATTATTGTGGCCTTTTTGTTGTTGTTGTATGTACTAACAATAGTTTTATAAGGTTTTTTGTGTTACTAACAGTATATGGACCTACGTCTGAAATAAATGTCTTATTATTATATTATATTATAGGCTCAGAGTTTTTTAGTAACTATTCGTACCAAAGGGCGTCTGGATGATTAAAAACCACTGTATGGTTATGTGTTTGGCGTGTATGTATGTATGTAAGTCCGTTTCTTTGTTCCCTCATAACTCCTAAACGCATGAAGGGATTTGAATAAAATATACGTCGTTAAATTCGTCTTGATGGCGCGAGTGTCACTGGCTACATTCGAATTAAAAAACAAAGAAAAATTGCTTTATTTGGGGGCCAAATCGCAGATTTGAAAAAAAAAATAGCATTACCATCGAGTAGGGTATCAAAATGAAGGGTTTTAAAAGGAAATTACCAAAATATATGTCACTTAAATGTTTAAAATAAATTCAAAGTCACAAATCTTATAAATAAACACAAAAGTTAAATCATCTGCGAAGAATTTTACGCGACCAACGAAAGAACAAACACTAAAGACTAAACAGCTGGAAATAAAAAAAAAATTGAATATTAAATTATGAAATGAAAATAGAATGGACCCCGCCTGCTTCCAAGTTTTGTTTAATTTAAAATGTGCTTGTTTTTTGCTTCTCAGTTTTTCAGTTGACGCACCTTTACTAACTGAGTACATGAGTGACTCTGAGAATAACAAGTTTCCTGAGAAAATACTTTAAGTTGGGAATTGGGCGTATTCTACGAACATGCATTACTCCACCTATTTCTTGTATAAGTAATTAATTCACAATTATCTTATAGTAACAGCTTGGCAGGTACATTTTTTTTACCACGAATTGACATCACCACCCCCCATCATGATCTTTGACGCGTTTTATTTTCGTATTTTTTTATTAATTTGTTAAAACAAAAAACAAGTATCATATTTTTCGTTAATCTAAGTTTTAGACCGTCTGGGTCTAAACCGAATCATATTTATTTAAGTTAGGAAACATCTCTATAAATCTTTCTATTTACCTCTAGTACAAGTAAAATAATCGGTAATGAAGTTTTATTAGTATGTATTTTATTATTTACACGATTAAGAACTAAAATAATGACCCATGATTGTAATTAAATAAATAAACAAGACTTAACTAATTAACATTAAAATTGCCATAATTTAAATCAGAATATCATCTAACAGTAGGTACAGATGACATCAAGCTTGTAGTGATAGATTGTAGAATCTATCTCTAAAACATTAGATTCAAGGTTGATCAGGAAAATAATTAGACTATTTCAGTTTGATGTGCTGGCGCCTGTACTCAATGCCGACAAAAATCAAACTCGATCCATCTATTCAGATCTAAACTACTCAATACTCCTGCACACAACTCAATTGTAGTCACAAGGTGTTCATAAATACGCAAATAGAACACATTCCGCACCATTTGTGCGGTAACAGGATCTATAATAGTTTGACTGCCTGTGTGAACCTGTCCCTTACTATGCTGTGACTTTAGAGGTTGATCTTCAGTTGATGTGCTCATTAATGTGTCCGTTATACTAATAAATTCTTTCTCAAACAGATCTGCAAACTGACTTAACAAACATTTTACCGTGCGATGCTTCTCTTTTGTAAGACCGTCACCTTCGTACCAAGGCTTTAACAATTCTGCGTGAGATTTTCGTAACAATTCATAATACTTCATGCGGTCATCAAACTGTTTTTCCATCATCTTCTCTCTCCACGAACCTATTGATAGATCCCACTCCTTCTCCCTTACCATTTCTTTGTATAGAGTGTTCATAATACTAACCTCCGTCTGGTGATAAAAGCACACTGGATTTTTCATAACAAATATTTCTGCTTCCACGAAGAATTTCTTATACGGATAAAATTGCGGTACCACTTCGAAAACCTTGTCAATTAATTCTTCAATAATCGCAAATGCTATATTTTTAACCACTGTTCTGTTTATTTTCATTTTGAGAGCTGCAACCTTCCTTACTATCATGGTTTTGTCTTTAACTGAGTCAGCGTATAACTTTACAATAAGTTTTGTTGTATTGTTTTGAAACAAATTCACGTTAGACATGCTTAATTCCCAATATTCGGCAAATATATCTGGTGCATCGGCTATAAATGTGAAACATATTTCCCTACACTGACCAGGCGATAAAACGTCCTCGTTTTTGTTGAAAAAGAATATTGGTTCATACGGTTCGTCAGGTATAAAATTAACGATTCGTTTTATTCTCTTCCAGCAGTACCTTAAAGTAACAGTTCCGAGATTCTGGAGAAATAGTTTACATCTGCCCGCTCTTTTTGCTGGGACATTGAAGTAGTAAGTCCAAAAGGTGCAATCGTTCTTAATATCAGAATCTTCTTTTTGAACTCCAAACGATGTTAAGACATCTAGATTTTGTCCAGGTATTTCTGTATAAAATACATTTTTATTTATTTTTATAGCATAAACTTCACTGAGCGGTTCTATCACAGGATTTATCGCTTCTTCTATAACAATCTCAGGTAGCGTGGGTATTTTCGGTGGTGGTGGTGGAGGATTTCTGCCCCTTACTAATAAGCCATCAATATTTGGCCTGAAACATAAACATGATGTTTTATTGCGGTGAAATACCTTGTGCATAAACTAGACATGGCAAGTGGGGCGACGGAACTTGAGCAACATTAATGTCATTGAAAAAAAACCTACTTTTATAAGCGTGAGCATCCTAAAAAAATCCACTCCATTATTAAAAATGAGAAACAAAATATTAAGCAAACTTCGTACCTGAATGGATCAATTTTCTTTATCTTTTCAATGAGCTCAACTTCTCGCTTTACTCTGTAATTATTGTAATCAGCGTTCAATTGAGGACAAGTCTCGCGAAGTGGTTCACCGTCCATTCCCAAATCTGTTTTTCGAACATAGGCAGGAACACCAATATGTTCTACTATTTTTAGGCGACCCTTTTCAGCGCATGTTCTTTGGATTTCATAAGCTGGTGCGCAGTAACACCTCTGCTTCAGTCTTGGTGGGCGAATCCACAAAGATCCTCTTGCCCCTGTTTTCTTTTCTATCTGCGCATGTTCTAAGGCAGCTTTGCGTTCTTTATCCTCCCGAACATTGGCCAACAAGTTCATTGTTAGGTCCACTGGTGGCCTATGGAGCTTTTTTCTAAGCCCAGTAGTCTCGTCTCGTCGGATTTTTATCCATTTCTCCCAATGTAGTAATTCTCGATCCGGAAAAACTGGCATCCTGTAGGGTGGAATGTCACTATCTTTATTCTGCATTTTTGTTGGTATTTTCCATTTATCTCTTTACACGATGAGGATGGTCATGACATGTAGTCTGCACTTTTTTGTTATGTCAAGTGTCAAGTATTAAATTAAAATTAATGTTTTTGTGACATCACCATGGTTTCCATTACGAAATATCATGTCAAGTAAACATTAGTTTTGAGCCTTATTTTTCGTGTTTTAATAAAAAAATCAGCAAATAAAAAGAAAGTGATGTTCTGAAATTTTAAGTCACTTCAACTCAAAATTTTATAAGTATGGCTGCTGCTGCTGCTAAGGCCACTAAAGCAGGTATTTATAACGCTGCTGTGCTGTAGAAGAGCCTATGGAATACAACTATGGGGTTGGCCTATACCGTAGGCACTTTCATGTAATTGGTTTTTCTTCTTCAATATTATGAAGCTGAGGCGAACGTAGTACCAGAAATAATAGAAGAGAACGTGGTGCCCCCGTATGGGACCTTGGAATGGATTCAGTACTGGAGTGAATTTGAAGGTCACCTGCCGACACCTATAAACGTATCCATCACAAACTCCTTGATATACAGATGCCCTGACCTGAAGTGGTACAATTTTGATGTCTATCCACATAAGGTCAAGCTGACCAATACTGGATACACGCGTAAGTATTACGTGTATAATAATTATGCTTATTGTCTGGGCCCCTAGTCTGCTATTCAATAGTGTCAGAATGGTCTATCATTGGTCGGCAACTCCTAAGAAAGATAGGAGTTGCCGACCCCAATATTCTTGGGGAAAGGTTAAGCTAGATGATGATGATACACTTTATAGGAACGTGTAGCCTTAGATTTTTATCATGCCTGAAATAAGCAATATTCTAATTTGGATATTGAAGTAGTGGTATTTGTTTACTGTGTATTAAAACGATACAATTGTTTTATAGTACAGTTCTGGTAGATTTTTATAATAGCTATCGTACTATAACGTCGTAATCGTGGTGTTACTTTGTGTAATTTATTTCATCACCACTGCTACCAAAACGTGAAGAAAATGATGACATAAAAATCTAAATTCTGTAAAACCACACTCTTTGCATACTGTTTAGCTTAGCTTCCAAAACAACAACAAAACAGTCCACAACAGTCCAAAACTTTAATTTACAAGATAGGCATGATTAGTTTTGGCTGGAAAGTGCCCACACAGGCAGGCTTGACAGTGAATTAATTATTATGCCTACACCAAAGATCTAAATCGTTAGATGTACCCTTATGAATCGAATCCCATTAATTCGTTAAAGTTCACATCGTGTCTCCCGTCTCTCTATTGATTGGTTGATTCTTGCACGTTTCCACACAGGTCCAGAAAATAAGTTTAAAAACCTCAATAAATATCAGACTTCGTAAACGGACACTTTATCCTCGAACTGCTAGTGCGCACTATGAGATGAAAATTGACGTTTCTGGACAACCTGCTGCTGAAAACTGAAAGTGGACCACTATCGGAAGGGCTTCAGTCTGAAACTTTGGGACGATGCTTCCACTCTATTCCCTAACCACTGCCACTCCTGTGCGTCAGAATGGACAGTGGCGATGACCAGAAAACCATCTCATCTCCTTTTTGATCTGGCCTCACTGCATACAGCTCGCGCAAAATATGTAGACTTTAAGAATAGTGCGCTCGCACGGAACGATACATACGATCAGTGAGCGAGACCAAGCTAATCCAATCTAACCAAGTTCTTCCCCATTGGCTTTTCAAAATAAAAGAAAACTGAATTTGGCAGGTCAAACCAAAATTTCAAGCCCTTTGGCGCGTTAGGACGGATCTTTCAATCTAAGTCTGTGGCCTGATCGTGGTCCTATCCATTCCAAATAATTACTCGAGCGGCGGGATATGTGGTCCTGCGTAACATGGTTTACATGCTAACTAGCTTGTTAGTATAATACTGTCATTTGTTAGTCCACCCTAGGGAAAGATATGAATAAAGGCTGAATGCCAAGTGATGGGGTATCTTAGAAAGGGATCAAAGTGTGTTTCGGATAGTGGTTGATTTATGGACGCTATTTATTTGTCTGGAAACTTGGAAGTAGAGGAGTTTTATTCTCGGGTTGAATTAATCAAATTGGCAATTGTATCGGTCCGAACTTACTTTTGGGAAACTTGATGTAACTGGAGGATAACCTAGATCCAAAACTTTGTAGTCCTTTACTGGGCTACCTACGAGTTGTAAGATCTGAGTTCGAACTAAAGCAGGCATTTGATTTATTAACACAAAACATAATTTTGGAAAACCTGTCCAGTGCCTAGGTTGTGGATTACAGGCAACGGTGATTCGAAGGCTGCGGGTTGTTCTAAAGAGATACCACGGCTTCTGCACAAATGGCTAAGAAGGAACATGGGTGGTTTTTAGTCAGTGGAAGACACTCTGCCTAGAGCGTGAGGGGTTATTTGAAGATTTCCCACCCCCAAAATAAAAAAAAGGTCACACTCTGTCACAGAGAGGTGTCCCAGCAGTGGGACTGTTATATAAAATGTTTATGCTTCTACAGGAAGAGTCTCTTGCCAATCTTACTGTTAGCCCGTGTCATTCCACTGCTGGGCAAAGACGGAGGCGGGCTAGTCATGGCGGGAGCGCCATGAAAGAAAGAATAAAATTTATTTAGCCACAGTACATGAAACACGCACAATACAAATAAATTACACAATAAAAATAAGGATGACTTCGTTCCATGGCCAATGTGGACCACTGGTCGTTGCTTCTGTCCAGCTCGTCCCACCATCTCCTACGAAATCTTCCGCGTCGCCTTCTGGCTGTGTCAGGGCTCCAGAATTCGCCAATCTGCAGTCTTTAATTTTAAACTAATTCAAAATTCCTTCACAATTCAGATAGTATATGTATTAGTACCTATGTCTAATGCATACGATGAAATCCTAAGTAAATTGCTGACCAGCTGACCTGTCTCGATTACGCAACGCTTATTGTGTTTACGTTCCCAACATGTGATTATACGGGATTCATGAGAGCCCTGTCCAAACATGATGGATGCCATAATAGCAACTGAAGCATTCACTTGACATGTCTGTCTGGATCATATTAGCATTACAAGACGGCACAGGTCGCCTGACATATTGTTTGGGCTTATTGCGATCAGAAAATAATGCCAAATATGCATAGTACTATAATTAGGAAATAAATGTCCGTTTTTTTGTTGTTCTTTGAATATTAAAATGAGTTATTGATAAGTCTTAAAAAAAAACTTTTGCACAAAATAGAAAACCTACCAGCATGGCTTTTCACAAACAATCGAATCGAAATTGAATCTAATATGTCGTACGTCTATCTTTTTTTGGCATTACGAAAGCGAGTGAGATAGACATACGACATTTTCGATTCAGTTTCGATTCGATTATTAAAATTTTGAGCTGAAAAATATGGCGGGAAATATATTCCATTTGCCTTATAAAGCGGGGTCTGGTTGTTGATATCTGAACTCCAGGGGATTGCATTGTAATTCCTTGAAATATGGAATGGTAACGCGTGATGGTTTTGAATTTCAAACGGATATTACTTAGAACTTTTATGGTGATGGGATATCATCAGAAACTCTGTCAATGGTCCACAGTTATTTAAGTCTAACCCTTTATGGAGAACAATCTCCGCACAAGTTTTGCCGGACATTTAAGTAGTACCGACAGTATCTGCAGATCTGGTTTAAGTGACATTCAAACACACTGTCCACAGAATCTTTGCATTCTCTATAATTTTCACTGTTTTGAAAAGCGCACCAATATTTTTTTCCTTTTTTTTATTTTTATTTTTTTTGGTGGGTGTAAAATCATCGAATAACCCCTCCCGCTCTTGGGCAGAGCGAAAGGGAGTGTCAGACTTCTACTGACTAAAAACCACCCATGTTCCTTCTTCGCCCTCTATGTCGAGGCCGCGATAACCAGAGGACAACCCGCGGCCCAATTTTTTTTTCCTTTGCCTATAATATTGTCCCACTGCTGCCACCTAAGAAATTTAATTATTAAGCAGACTAGCGGCTTATTTCACGATGTCCGACTAGCCACTACTTACCGAATAATTTGAAAAAAAAATACAAAATCAGTATGCAAACTAAATCAGTACGCAGCTAGTGAAACAGGCCCTAAGAATAATGTGCTTTTACACAAGCATTCGGAAAAATCCAGGCCGCATTATCTCTGCTTTTAAAAATAATAGTATTATTTTCACCAGTGGTAGTATCAACAAAATGGAGAACAGAGCGCCCATACTTGGAAGGTGGCCCATTTATGGAAAAACACGTACTGTCCCAAATTCATTTCCATTGGGGTGCCGATATGATGGAGGGCAGTGACCACACAGTCGACGACAGGAGATATCCTGGCGAAATGCAGGTTAGTCTTACTCATCACCAGCATCGTCATTTCAGCTGAAAGACGTCAAGGTTACTACGAAGTTTCAATAGAATAAGAGGCCATTTAATACTGGTTATGTTTCCACTGGAATGCGACTTACACCGTCCATACATCCGCCCGTACATCCTATGACATTCTTTACCGGTGAGTGACGTCACAACCCCTCACTCAAATTTTTGACGCGTTTTATCATCGTCAATTTTTATTGATTTGATAAAACAAAAAATACTTATGCAATATTTTTCAATAATCTAACCGACGGATTAGTAAGAATCATATTTTTTTAAGTCAGTAAACAGGCATATGAAAGGCAGTAAGGCTCAAAGACTTCTCCGTATATTCAAAATGCTTTCAAGAAAGGTGTTGGGACACCACACCGTCGTTATTCACACGCACTGATATGTTACGCGGCCCCGCTTTCAATGGAGCCTCTTCATCACCTTTACCTAAGACGATCAATCATTTGCACCTATTGGAAGGAACACTTGCGGAATGAAAAGGTCCTGGCAACTATATCATGTTTAAACCTGGTATATACTAAAGGTATTAACAGAGTTCGTGGCTTAATAAAAATAACTGCCACTCGGGTCGATCTTTAGTGTCATGCTCTGCCGCAGATCCACCTTTTTAGAAACCAATCAATTATATCTTAAAATGATGTACCTACGTCAAACGTACATCATGTACGTATACCGTTATCGCTGTACGTGCATTAGGTAATGATAAAACAGACATTGATTGTGGCTCTGCTGGAGAGCATACTCTCTAGCAGAGCCACACAGAACATGTACTCAGGAAAGATAAACTACTGTTTTTTGATGAAAACTGTGGTACGAACAGTGTTTATGGCGTACGTATTGAAAAATATCATAATTAGACAGTGGTTTGTTTTTGTTTAAATTTAATTTAATTTATTCCTTACTTTACCCATTCTCGTGACTCTAGGAATCACAGACTTGTCTTGTTTAGTTTCCCCTTTGACCTAAGGAGCTTCCATTTGATATCCATATCATGGGTATGCAAAATAACTAGTCTCTATCTTTGGAAGTCTGCCGTATTGCATTTAGAATGGCGTCACTCAACTAACCATGCATTGTCATCTTCGATTAACATGTAGGTATACAAAATTTCATCTAGAGAGGAAACCAGAAGTCGGGAAACACTTCTAAGATTTTTTTTTACATTGCTTGGCTAGTAAAAATAATAAAAGCGTGTCTAAAATAATCTCTTGCAAAGACCTAAAATCTATATTTGTGAAGCTTGGTCATCAACAGAATTTAATATCCTAGCTACAGCTAGAGATTCGGGTAATAAGTTTGATATTCACTGTTTTAGGTGACCTTTTTTCGAGCGGAGTATTTAACACAAGAAGAAGCTATGAAACATCCAGATGGCGTGACCATGGTCTGCTACTTGATCAAGGTGAGTGTACCTCAGCAGCTCCAATATTACTCATAAATCAATTTGGGTGTGATTGTAAGAGTCTTACTGCGGTACTCAGAGATATTTAATGATTACTTAAGCCGTCACTTAGTAAAGGTTTGACATACTTTTGTGTGACAAAACTGTCAAAACCTTTACTAAGTGATGGCCTAAGTAATCATGAAGGCTCTCTGAGTGCGGCAGTTAGTGATTACTTACTAATTTCGATCAGCACGTTAAAAATTTAACTCCGTAAAAGTCTAAAACCTTTGAACCAGCTTCAGACTCATGCAAAGGAAATGGTCATTAATTTTCTTTTCATATGGGGTGTTTTTTTTTCTACAAACTCAAAACAGTTACAACTTACCTCAACCTAAACCTCAGATATTATTTTTAGTACGGTGTCAACCCAGATGACAGATTGACCTGGGTCATCGAGGGCTTCAAAAGAGTTCGAGAAGCCCAAAAGCACACTCGGATAGGCCCCTACCCAATGTCTCGACTCCTACCTATGTTCTATGAAGACTACTTCGTGTACTGGGGCAAACTGGAAACGGTGGATGGCCACGAATTCACGATCAAGTGGCTGGTCCCAAGAGTCATTCTATTTGCATCCTTTGAGCAGGTGATCAAAATTATAGCAATTTATAATGCAAATTTATGACATAATCACAGATCACCAGCGGGCAATGATATATTAAAACCATAGATACGTTGTCCGACCTCAAAAATAACAACATGAAATGAAGCCAATTGGCCACATCGCGCTTAGTTACGCACAAACCACCCGCGCGACGCTACGTTTGTTCTTAATTTAAATCGTGTGTGTAAACCTACGCAAAACATAAAGAAAACAGGCATCAACAGGCATCCCGCTGTACGGTGTCATATTTTCTTTCCCTTTCTTTACGCGTAAAAGTATATTATTATTATATTTTCGCCGTTTTGAAGCGCCGCCATGTTAGTTCATGACGTGTCTATATATAATACGTCATTGCCAGCGGGTATGTTTGTCAAGATTTCGAATTCGTACTTAGTCCTTTAATCAGGTTCTTGTATTACTTACTGCCAACAACTTCAATTCCTCAGTGTCATAAAGACAAGTAGCTAGAAAATAAAAGAACGTCATTTTTCACGATATTATTATGGTACCAATTACAGTCTTGTCTTTTCTCTATAATAAACTTCTCGTTACAGATGAAAGAATTTCGAAAGCTATGGGACCCATGGGACGAACCCAACTTGAGAAACTACAGACCACTACAAAAACGCGAAGATCGTCATATCTTTTACATCAATCCACATTATTGCCAGTACAATTCATTGTTGCCTATACCAAGAGTACCAGAGCCGTTGATTTCTATGTTGTCTCCGGAATATCATAAGAAACCTTGGATGCTACCAGCACAAAATCGAATAGATGAAGATACGGCCCCTCAGGAAACGCAAACTAAAACTGATGATCCATCTGACCAAAACAGTCCAAGACATTCTAAATAGACGTTGAAGCAGAGCTTGGTCGCAAATTTCTTGTCTTGTAATAAGTACCAACTTTATTGTCACGTATGTAACATTGTTTCTTGTCTAGTAATTTAATAAATCATCTAACATAATTAAATATTGTGAACTATGGTATGGTAAAAATATTAGGTATGTACAAACAGTAAGCCTGGCCATTGCCGAGGTAAAACCACAGCTCTCCCTCTAACAATTTTGTAAAAAAGCTAACTTGTACCGGAAAATATTTTTTCCTAGCCGCGGATCACACAAACGTTTTATTTCATTTACGGTTGATGAAAAGACTAAGTGCCAGTTGAGAGTGATAAACATAAACGCCTTACGCATGACTCCCGTCACTTGACTGTCAGTGTCATCACAGACTACTGTTTATGTAAGTGTCATTGCATTTCGTTCGTACATCAACAAAAAGGTAACCTACAAAGTTTCGACCTCAACCCAGTCAATAACAAAATGTTGAGGAACATTTTGCGTACCAGCCGCTGGCTGGCACGAAGGCAGATCAATAGTATAACTCCAGTAATAGGACGCCATTGCCCGCGTTCATTGGTAAAAGTCACTTGTATAACGTTTGAGCGCCAATTTTCGTCAAACCCTCCTACACCTGAAGTTTCGGATGTGGATCAGGTGGTTTTTGAAGAAATCTGTAATGAAACTCTAGAATCTCTCTGTGATTATTTCGAAGAAATTGTGGACGCCTCTCCGAATTTGAAAGGGGCTGATGTAACATTCAGTGTAAGTGTTCCTCTTTTATGTTTAATTTTAACATGAAAATAATGCAAATTCGCACGGGTAGTTCACTTATATGAATATCGATAGTCATTAGATTCGCAAAAAATCCAAATAAGACATTTTCTAACTTCAATGTACTGTATTATTAAGTATTTACAAAGTTATATAAGTTTAACTCGCAGAATATTGACACCAATTTTTCTATACATTATTTACTCAAGTGTCTATGTTCAAATACCTAATATTTCATTGTATGTTCTTATCAACAAGAAGACGATGAGATAAACTTAAACTTGATACTCATTTGTTTATTTTTTGTGGTTTATTTTAAATAACTTTTAAAATAGCATGTTGTGAAATATTAACCCGTCAAACTTTAAAAACAGTGAAGGGACACCAATGAATTATTACCATGAATGCAGCAGATGAATAGATGCTTTAATTTTATAACCTAACTCTAATAAAAAGTAAATAGCTGTTCATACAAAAGTGCAATAATAACACTGTCAAAATTTATGAAACAGTTGATTTTTACTTTGTTTTTGTAGTATGTCTATGTTCCTTACATCTTGTATAAATTAAGGCCTTCATGACTTCATAACAGGATTGATTACTTCATAAAATAATAAGAACATTAATATCATCCGTTTTTCTTATTCCAGGATGGAGTTCTAACGGTAGCCCTCGGTTCTAACTACGGAACATACGTTATTAATAGACAAACGCCCAATAAACAGATCTGGCTCAGTTCTCCAGTCTCCGGGCCCAAACGTTACGACCTCTTACTCAAAGATGGTGGCCATTGGATCTACAAACATGACGGAATGAGCTTACACAAATTATTACAAGACGAAATATCTAACATAGTTAAAAGAAAAGTAGAATTTAATAAGTGTTCTCATAGTTTAGTTTGATTATTGTGTATTTTATTTATTTTATAGTAAATAGGTTTTATTTATTTTTTTCGTTTTATTTTTTTAATCCAAAATGGAAGTTATTGAAGATGGAAATATTATGGACCGCATCCCAATTTTGTTGCAAAGAGATTTGGAGTATTATCAGGTATAATATTAACTTTTATTTTCAGTAAAAAATAGTGTAAATGTTAAAGTTGTATCGATAGACTCTTGAATTAGAAGTAATACTACTTGTCTAGAAATAGATAACCCACTTACTTTTGCATGGAATCTAAATAGACCTAAATAAATAGTTCAATACCTAACTTTTTAGTATTTTGTTTCTGAAGTGTATTGATACACTTTTTTTATTAAGTACCTATAAAAAAAAATCTGTAGTTGCTAACCATACTATAAACTTGAATAGTTGATTCCTTGTGATTCAATACTAACCCAATTCATAAAATTGTATTTAAGAAGTTTTTCTAAATAGTTGTGCTACTGACTTCTCTCGTATTGTGAAAACATTTGCACACCATGTTAGGGCAGAATATGCTGAAATAAATTTACTGTAACATCCTATGTATCATATTTTAGCAAATAAATATTTTGATTGACTTATTGGTACTTACATAGTATTATTGAGCGCCTTATTATAGACACAATTAGAAAGCCATTGTTTTATGCACAGGTGGTGTTCGTAAATCGCGCGAGGAGTTAATAAAATTAAAATCACAAGTATTAAATGATTGCTTGAATATTTCAGAAAAACCAAACTGTTCTCTCTGAAACCATTTGCAAAGGTGTTGTGGGAGGAAGACTAGATTTTCCAAGAAATGCTTCCTTTGCTTCAGTCAAAATTGTACTCTGGCTTGAAGAGGAATTCTCTATAGCGTTCAAGTATGTACGCCAGTCGTCCAGTGATGCTTAATTAGTTTGATAGTGGTACTATTGGCAGTTGTAGAACAGTTATCTATCTATATCATCATTTGTATTAAATCATCATCTACTTAACCTTGCCCCATGGTTAGGGTTGCCATCCGTCCGGGTTTCCCCGGATTTGTCCTAGTATAGAGGGCGTCCGGGCGGGGTTTCAATTGTAGTCCGGGTTTAAAAAATGAAAGTCTTGGGCCACCCGCGACTCACGAACTTTACCCGCACGCCGCGATCAACCGACGAACCGACTCATTAAATAATTTTGACTGGTAAAGTGGTGACATGTCCGGGTTTAGGGCTCTAAAATCCGGGATTTTCACGTGTCTTGTCCTGGTTACCAAATTTTTAAGATGGCAAATTGGCAACCCTACCCACGGTACTTGGGGTCGGCGCAGCACGATTTTGCTTCCATTTTCTTCTGTCAATCGTGAAGCTGTCATTTTCCCCTTGTTCCTTCAAATGATTATTCACATTGTACCTAGTTGAAACATTTGAAATTTCCAATGACCTTATGAAGCAAGATCTGAATGTATTGCATTTGCAGTAACAAAAATTAGCGTTTCTGCAAATGCAAATTTTATTGCATGACTCATCTACTTGTAGTCCTAAGGTTTGTTTACTGAATGCAAGTTCAGTAAATTTCAATTTCAGTAAATTAACTATAGAATTACAAGTAATTTAATGTTCCACCATTACATAAATACCTATTTACGCCTTTTTCCCATGACCCTCACATTTACAGACAAGGATCAGGCATGTTTGTGGTAACAAAAGAGGACGACAAGGGCGATTTTGGGGTAGCCAAGACTTCTGATCCTGACAAGTTTGTGCAACTTTCTATCAAGTCTGGTGATTCTTTGTTGGGTAGGTACTGTAAAGTAAGGTTTCTATAATACTTCTGTGAGTGCAAATAACCCCGGGGCTAATTGAAGAATGGACTGCACAAGCCCTTGTCATGGTCATTTGAATTAAGCCTACATGAAGGAAAACAAATTCAATTTTTGTGTGTAAAATTGACACCTACTTTTACGGCCGCCCGCGGCCGTAAAAGTAGCGATAACTAGTGTACAACCCGGGTTGTACCTACACTAGTTATCGCGGCCTCGACATAGAGGGCTAAGAAGGAACCTGGGTGGTTTTTAGTCAGTAGAAGTCTGACACTCCCTTTCGCTCTGCCCAAGAGCGGGAGGGGTTATTATTTTAATGATTTTCCACCCACCAAAAAAAAAAAATAAGACCTACGTTACAGGTTGTGTATTATTCAACACCGAAGGTCAATGTTATGAGAGGGCGAGGCAATTGCCATTCTGAGCGCAAATCCTGACTCCGGCCTACTACTGAAAAAGTCCTGAAAGGGTCTTCCCGATAATGATATAAAATAGTAAAAGAAGCAGAAACATTGCTAATCACTTTACTTTAATTTCGTTGCGGGATCCAAGACAGTAAAATTGTTACTCTGGAACTTTGTCGAGCTTCATTGTATCGGCGCTGTTCTGGTGATCGTCAATGTTGATTCTGGCTTTTAGGAGTTACAATGGTTTGAGAATAGTGTGGCGGGCTTGTCCCATATTTTTTATGCAAGTTCCCTTCATCATAGAAGTCTTAACGTTTCCAGAGCATCTCCACATGTTAGCTCAAGAGGCTCTTGACCATGCTGATCTCCCGGTACTGACCGCTACGCTTGGAGCCGCGGCGTTATTGAAGAACAGCTTGTACTGCTATGTGCAGCATATTGAGGACAGTGGCAATCCTGAGAGGTACTCGCTACTTCAGGTAGGCTATTAAGGGGAGTTCCAAGGTAGACAGCGAAATTAAAATTTACTTATGTTGACGTTTTCATGAAAGAGAGATATGTAAGTTTTGTTACACGTTTCTACAGCTTTATGCCATAACGACACCCAAAATGATTAAAGCTCAGGATTAAAGTTGTATAAACTTATAACTAATTGACAAAAGCCTTGTAGGCCAAATGGCAAAACAGAGAAACTATTTGTATAAAATATTACAAACATCTTGCATACTGTTGTAACCTATGTTTACAAATAAAGACTATTGATTGATTTATTATAGTTACAATAAAATTCAATTCATATTGTGTGTCGAAATGAACTTAGAGGGTTGTATGTATCGATGTTTTTAATTCTGTAAATACATACATACCTACCTGTGGGTTACGATCGCATATTATACACCGTCATGCATTGACCAATAAATGACCTGTAGGTACACATTGCAAAAGCAAAAAGTAACAAAATTTTGGATTTCGCGGGCTGCCGTGGCGTACCATGTCCTCATAACATTTTTTTTACTTTCTTATTTTATTTATTTGCTTGCCTATGGTTCAGTGGTTGTGAATGTCTATCAATGAGTCCAAAAAGGTTACTATATTTTTTTACTACTGAAACGCTGGTTCCAACATGTTCAGCCGTCAGGCAGACAAAGTTACTATGACATTTATAATATCAGTAGGTACCTTTTGTGTGGATTGAGGTACCTACCTACATAAGCAATTATACAAATGAATACTAGCCGACCCGTACCAGACTTCACCAGTTCACCTAGCGGTGACGGATTTCATACACACTTTAAATCCCTCTTAGGGGTTGAATATTACGAAATAAATTCTTAATAAACGTTTTTTTTTAAATTTGGTATGTAACATACCTATGTGTATCAAATTTTAGCCTGATCTGTCCAGTAGATTGAGCTGTGGGTTGTTAATATAATTCAAAAAATTTAATAAGTACCTACTGAAGATAACGTATTGCTTCTATAAGTAGGTACATAAAGAAATATAAAAGTTAACCCCTCATCGCTAGCGACATCCTAACTTAGTTACATTGGTTCCTTTCATAAATAAGCGTGACACAAACACAATACAATTACAATCTACCGCGCTAAAACCTGTTTAGTTCACCTTGTTTCAACAGATGGCGCTATACATTTACGTCACGTCCCTGCATCGCGGAGTTATGATTCTCCAGCGTTGAGTTGGGTGCCTTGGTACAACTTATGTACGGCATCTCTGGTTTCCCTTCAAAACGCTTAAATCTTTCGCCTTTTACTAAAGATTTCCGTGGAGGGGAACACTCAAATGAGTCTATTGTATTTTTGCAATACTCTGCTTCGGCAGAGTTTATATTTACTTTGAAGAGTTAGTGTTGGCTCAGGCTGGCGCTGCAATACTCCTGCAATAGTCTGTTGATCTGTGTTTGTTGTAGTAATGCATAAGATTTGTACGCCACGCTTTCATAAAAATGATAATAATAAGATTTATTTTTATCAAGGTCTGTGATTGTACTATATCGCATGTCGCTACGTTCAATACGTACGTTGCAATATTTCTGATATTAAAATATGACGTCATATAGTTTGATAGTTTTGATGGAAATTCGTCATCGTCTATCATAATTACGCTAAACAGGCACACGTTTACGCACTCATACGTTTTTTACCCGACTAGGACTGCAAGGAAAGGGTTATTTTACCGTTTATTTAGTTATTTTTCTTCGTAAATAAAACTACAAATAATTGTAGTACCTACTTAAAGGCATTGGGATAAAGAAAGTATGAAAATAGAAATAAGCTTATTTCTTCACTGTCACGCGTCGCTCCGTCGCTCCATCATTGCAATCCATAGTAAAATATGACGTCATATGTACAAATATGATACAAACTGGTAATTTCAAGCTAGCATTCGCCAACGACCATACTACGTTGAATACACCGGTTCACCGAAGTTAAGCAACATCGGGCGCGGTCAGTACTTGGATGGGTGACCGCCTGGGAACACCGCGTGACGTTGGCCTTTTGCTTTTTATGTTATTTATATTATGTTTTGCTATTTTTGTTCGCGAATAAAATATTGCATTAATTACACCGCCCCGCGACTTTCGTTCGCTTGAAATTACTTAGTTTAAAAAATATGACTTCACAGTTCACCATTTGAATCAGATTTTGCTACCAATTTATTGTTTTATTTTTTTGCACAGAACTGTAATTATTTTTCTAAAATAAAAGTAGCCTATGTTATACCTAATATCATCAGCCAGTAATAGTCGCCTCAAAATCGGTTCAGCCGTTTTGGATATTAGCCGAAACAAACAGACAGAGACACAGACAGACAAAACAATTAAAGAATGTAGTTTTGTTATATGTACCTACCTATACTTACTCATATGCAATCAGTAGAAAGCTTATTTTACTATTACAAACAGACACTCTTCAATTGTATTTATTTGTATGTATTTATGTAGTACCTACCTACATGTTAGAAACTATGCAACGACTGTCAAAGACACTCAATGTACTACATAAATATTATAATTTAGTACTACAAATGACAGCCAAGGGCATAACGTGCTTCCCGAGTCATGGTGGAAACCCGATATACAATGGGTCACTGATCCACAGGCTGTCCTAGTACAGACGACGTCACGTGACTTAGTTCTGACAGCGTTTGATAATTTCAATAGTGCATTCGCCAACGTCCATACTACGTTGAATACACCGCGGCTGTGAAATATCAAAACCCAGTATCTGCATAAAACCAAATTTTACAGGAGAGCCGAAAAACAATTTCATATCTTTGACAGCTTGCCGTTTCAATAATATTAGTCGTACCTTCTTGGGAGTGATTGCAAAATTTGAGGTACATAACAGGCTTTAAAAAAAAATAGTTTTAATGCGTTTATCCCAAAATATGTACGAAGAGGAGCAGTTACTAATAAAAACATTGTTTTCTGAGACCTAACTTTTTGAGTGAGACAATTTCAAAACCTAGTAAGATCACTTGCTTTGTTTTCATCTAGTTCTAAAATATACTGAGTGGGGACTAAACGCAAATTAATAGACCTAGTAAGATCACTTGCTTTGTTTTCATTTAAGTTTGAATTGACTGAGTAGGAACTAAATGCAATTTTATAAACCTAGTAAGAAACAACAGAATAAAACAACATACAATATATGGCCAGTAATTAGCAGTTTTAATGAAAAAGATAAAACAACAGATAATCGGAAACCAAACACTATTTGTTCACAGTAAAAAATCAAAAAATAATCACTCAAAATATTTGAAAACAGTCAAATAAAAATAAATTATTCGCTTATTAATAATTGTCCACCAGAAACTAAATCAACTGAATTATTATTAACCGGTAAACTTTGCCAAAACTCCCTTCTGTTCATTGGCATAAGCTGTAATAAAGTTCTTACTATGCCTTCCTTTTTACTTTCTTTAATGCCTCTTGGAATATTTTTTAAGGTTGGCATGGTCAAGGGATTGTGTTTTTTCATAAGAAAATCCAATTCGGAAAAATGAGATTCAAAATAATCATTCTTATAAAACATACTGCGGCATCCATTTACAAATTTTACTTCAACCAAAGAACTAAGCAAAAAATTATTCATGGGATCAAGGTCATCATTGCGTCGCGGTATGCGTTTCTTTTTTACCCACTCATACGATTTTTGGACTTCGATAACTTCTACATTCGATCTGCAACCCAAAATTACATTCTTATAGTCTTCAAAATCGTACACAGCATCTTTTTTTTTAATCTGCCTCTCTATATTGCCATGAACCCCATCAGCTGACATATGAGTGTGTCCTTTAGTTAAGTATTTCAAAGTCAAACTTTCTAAATTGCAAAACCCAGAGTTTATTATAGTAACAAGTGATGTAAAGAGGATCCAATTTTTATTTTGAGCTGTGCAATTATCACACCACAGTATCAAATGATTGATATCTCTTTCTTTTTCGATCATTGCTGCAATTGCATTAACAATGTCATTAGCGTCTCGTCCAGAATAGGCTTCATGCCATAGAACACAAATACAATTAACATTAGTTTTCTTTCTGATCGGTGCAAATGTCAAGTTGAAAGTTATCATTCTACTTAAGAAAAAGGATTCTTTGGCTTTAGGCATGTCGGGTAACAACATAACTTTTTGTAAATCCATCGAATAGTATCTCACAGAGGAAGTATTTTCTAGGGAGGCATCTTCTTGATACTTTTGTATTGCTTTATTTGCTTTAGCTTTATGATCCTCGTATGCAGTTTTAACATCCTCTGGAATGTCAGCACCTTCATTTACTTTAAGTCTTTCTTCATACAGCCAACAATCTACACATTTATCGCCTTTTGGATATTTGAATGATATTTTCATAGCCTTCAATGTCTGTCTATATATTTCTTTACACAATTTGAAATCAGGATTTTTGGTTTTAAAGTCGTTAAACATTTTATCAACAGTCAATGTCCTAGGGAGATATCTAATGTTAGGTGCATTGCTTCGTCGGTAATGGCTGACTGCGGGGTTATAACTAAGAATATGAGCTTCAACATCGTTTCTTTCAATTTTGGGCTTCTTACCCCCCCTGTTTTCCTTTACATTTTGATATAGTGGTTTACGTTTAATTGCTTTGCTTAATTCTGTAATAACTGAATCATTTTTATATCCTAAAGTGTTCAATAAAAATTTTCGGCATACCTGGACATCGGTATTATTTTTTTGTAGAAAGAAGAATCTGGTTTCATTTTTCTTAAAATTAGAGTCTGGGTTATCGTTATTTATTGTTCTCCTTTGTATGTTTTTTATTGCAATACATTTATTTAAAAACTGTCTTCGTAAAGCATAATTCATGTTCCAATAATTATTCCATATGACTTTTCTTTCATCCACAGTAAATAAGTTACAATCCCTTTTACATTTATCGCCACAACCATTTTGTATGAAAGAGTATTTAGCTTTATTACGGGTAATCCTTTTGTTTTCAATATTAGCACGAACAGAATTTACGAACGCTTCTTGTTGATCATTTCCATCGCTATCATTATTTATAACTCTACAGTTGTTGTTATTGCAATTTAAAGCTGTGTTTATATAAATGGGTTCTGGATAATTAGCAATAAAATTTACTGTCTTTGAGTGCGTTGGTTGTATATGCGATGCAGCAGGTTCCTGATTAGTAAATATAAGTGAATTCGGGTAAGTTGCTATGAATACTGAATGTTGCGGTACATTATATGGAAGAGCCGGAATGTTATTCGAAATTGGAAGATTGCAATTAGTATCATCATCAGATTCACTAGTTTCTTCTATGTAGCGTGTTTTAATATTTAGATACTTTTCAATTGAGAAACTTGGATCCGCTACCGAATCATCACTGTCCAACAAATTTGAAATATCCGAAATATTTTCAATAAACTCTTCCATGCTTCCATCACTTTGCTGAGAAGAACATGGTATCGGATTGTCGTAGATATTGAATGGAGCATCATCAGTTACCAAATGAGTGTTATCAGTTGAGTTAGTAAGCAAAAGGTTGTTGCAGGGTATATCAATGTGTGAAAAATTGCTATGCAATGCATTCGAAGATGGTGTTGTTAGGGTCTGAGGGTTGAAAGCAAAACTTTGTTCATGCATTTGATTACTGCTAACTGATGAAGGCAAACTTGAAGTGTTTTCATTTAATCTGAAATAAAATACGTTATATAGCCATGCCATCACCAAAACGTTGCTTAGTGTGTAGGAAACAAAAAGCAAAGAAAACATAACCCTTTCCTTGCAGTCAGATAAAAATAGAGGTAACCTTACAGAACGTTCTTTGTAGCACTAGGTATCCACAGGGTGTTTTAGAAGTGCGTGGTCATATTTAGTGGTATTTTTTTAGAAAATACCAGAATATTTAGGAAAAGTCAATATTATTTCTCTAATCAGCTACCCACCCAACACAACCCTTAAAACTAACCACGCACTTCTGAATCAACCTGTATAATATCAGAGTAAAGAGGAAATCACAATAGTGACTACCCCTTTGGGGACAATGGTCGTGAGCGCATAATAATAATATTTTATTATGTGTCGTAGTAAGTAGTTTGCAGTAGAAACTGTTATTTAATCACAGTTTACCCTCGTGCTGCAAAAAACGTATGAAACCGTAGCTCGTAGGTAGCAGAAGGTACATAACATAGCAATACCTAACAGAAAGGTTTTGTGCAAAATGAATTGAAATAAAGTAGGTATATTTGTGCATAAGCAAGATCCCACACCCACCCAGTTCCCAGTTTCTAAACATTCAATATTGTAGTTCAATGGATAGGACGGTTCTCAGTACCTACCTATCTAGCTAAAGATTAATCTTTAGCTATAGAAACAAATTAAACTTGCAAAACCCAAGCAATCACATATTAAACAAGACACAAAACAAAATCTAGCCAGTTACCAATAAATCTTACATGCTTGTGTTATTATTTTGAGGTTACGCCTTTCATTCACAAAAAAACTTGGAAAAATAAAAAAATACAATACTATATACACTGAAGTGTACTTACATTTCACCATGTTGTTCTTTTAAAGCACTCAAGATCAATTTCGACCTATAAAACTGATTTTTACTCATTTTTAGAGACAAAAACACGCACTCGCAACGACTTCTTCTCACTTACTAAAGTTGCGCGGGAGTTTTGACGTTTATTTCAACCATTTCATTGACTTAGTATCTACATGAACCATTTTATATTCAAGTAACTACAAGCACTTACTAGGTTTTTAAAATGGTTAATGTTAGATACTATGTTTTAATCTTGTACTTTTTGAATTTTGAAAACGTTTACTGTAGATACTAGGTTTCCGACTTAGTGTAACTTTGTTTTTGACTTATTTTTGGGACTTTTTGCTATCCTAGTATGTGGAGAGTGGTCTATAAGGTCGAAAAATGCAAAAACATGCTTTTTTTTTAATTTGTCAGATACTAGGTTTTGAAATTGCACAGCCGACCGGTTCTCGTCCGATCACCGAAGTTAAGCAACATCGGGCGTGGTCAGTACTTGGATGGGTGACCGCCTGGGAACACCACGTGACGTTGGCTTTTTACTTTTTATAATTATCCTTATTTTGCTATTTTATTCGTGAATAACTTATCATATTAATTTTTTGCCAGCACGTATGTACATACAAGCATTCAGGTAAAAAATTGAAAATAATAATAACAAAAGCCGACTTTTACTCCGTCGGCTATTAATAAAATTAAATGACGTCACCCTTGGTGCTAAAATAGATTGATCATTTTGGCACAGCACTCGCCAACGTCCATACTACGTTGAATACACCGGTTCTCGTCCGATCACCGAAGTTAAGCAACATCGGGCGTGGTCAGTACTTGGATGGGTGACCGCCTGGGAACACCACGTGACGTTGGCTTTTTACTTTTTATATTATTTTCTTTTTTTGCTATTTTATTCGTGAATAACTTAACGTATGTACATACAAGCATTCAGGTAAAATGAAAATAATGATAACAAAAGCCGATTTTTATTCCGTCGGCTATCAATAAAATTAAATGATGACGTCACCCTTGGTGTTGATATAGATTAATAATTTTTGCATAGCACTCGCCAACGTCCATACTACGTTGAATACACCGGTTCTCGTCCGATCACCGAAGTTAAGCTACATCGGGCGTGGTCAGTACTTGGATGGGTGACCGCCTGGGAACACCACGTGACGTTGGCTTTTTACTTTTGTACCCGACTGCGGCGAAACCCATAATAAGGGTTATTTTATTGCTTTATTTTATTTCTCTTCGTGTAGAGGTAAAATCATAGTAATTTTAATGTTGGTTTTTTTTTTTAAAGTAGCCTCATGATTGCTGACAGCGCAGTCTATGTTTAACGCCCCTCATCATTTTCAGAGGGAGCGGTCAGTAAGTAGGTACTTGGATGGGTTGCCGCCTAGAAACAACACATTTTTTTATTTTTTTTGGTGGGTGTAAAATCATCGAATAACCCCTCCCGCTCTTGGGCAGAGCGAAAGGGAGTGTCAGACTTCTACTGACTAAAAACCACCCATGTTCCTTCTTCGCCCTCTATGTCGAGGCCGCGATAACCGTTGGACTACCCGCGGCCCCGACAGGCGTCGGCCCTTTCGGGCCCCTCCCATGTTGCTGACATCTCTTTGAGGCGCGCGTGGAACACGAACGCGCCGTCGACACGGCCTGTTTTCGTCGTGAGACGGACGGACGGCGAGTTAGCCCATCACTCACCGTCCACAGGCCCGCGTCTACGGTGGCCGGAGGTCATCGCGGGACCCCCGACGCCCGGAGCGCCTCCCGCGGTAGAAACATCACATGACGTTGAGTTTTGCTTTTTAAGTTATTTAGTTTCTTTTGACTTTTTTTTTTTTGTGGCGGGTGGAAAATCATCAATTAATAACCCCTCCCGCTCTTGGGCAGAGCGAAAGGGAGTGTCAGACTTCTACAGACTAAGAGCCACCCATGTTCCTTCTTAGCCCTCTATGTCGAGGCTGCGATATATAACTAGTGTACAACCCGCAGCCCAGTTTCTTTTGGCTTGTGTTTAAACTCCTACCTACCAGAAAAGAACCTATTTTACAACCAAAAAAGTCGAAATACCTGCCAGAATGTACCTATAAATGCTCACCAAATTGTGTTTCTTATAGTACTTATTGTAGATATGAACCCATTTTCCTTTTTATTCTATGCCTTAAAGATTTATAAACGCCATATCTCCAAAAACATGTTACCAATATTTTATTTCACGACTTTCAATTTAGTCAGTTTTACTGAGGCAAAAAAGTTAACGGTCGACCGTAATTTTTTTTTAAAATAAATTAACGTATATAAAAAAATATTGCGTTTTCGTTTCAGTTTTTTTTTAAACTTTGGCCCACACTAGTTTGTCCTGATTAATTTTAGTTACATCTACCAGCTAGCCAATCGTCACTGTTGTTTGGTGGCATTACTGACCACCATGCTGAGTGGTAGCCTGCTTGTCGCAGTCACGACGTGCAACTTTTGTTTTATTTTCTCTGCTTTTTGTATTTTTTTTATATTTGTAATGTGTTGTCTGACGTGTATTGTTTTTTTTTATTGTCTTATTGAATGCTTGTCATGTTTCTGCGACAAATAAATATTTTTTCTTTCCATATTTCTTTTTTGCCTAAAATCGTCGAAACTTGCCCAGTGGACATCGAAAGTTTTCGATTCCATATTCTCACCGGCTGGAATCTTGTAGTATGTCAGTGAATAAGTTGTCTGTTTGACGGGTAGTTTTTTTGGCAATTTAGCCATTTGGTACGCTTTAGTCCACTGTTAGAGAATAATGGTGGGTGCGTTGTTGGGAAACGGACTTATTATTTACTAGGTGTTGCCAGCGGCTTCGCCCGCTACATCTCGAAAATTATCCCACGGGAAGATAAAATCGGGAAAACAACTATCCTATGTGTAATCCAGGTTATAAACTTCGACGGCCCGGTTGGCGCAGTGGCTGAGCGATTAGACTGCTGCACTGCGTGCCGCGGGTTCGATCCCCGCACGGAACAAATATTTGTATGGCCTACAGATAGTTGTTTCGTGTCTGGGTATTTGTGAATGTGCGTTTAAATGTTTGTGAACGCACCCACCATATAGGAGACAATCCTAGTGTGGGGCAACGTTTTTTTTGTTTTTTTTTTTAATAAAAATACTGTCTGTGCACCAAACATCCAAACCCGTTCAGTATTTTAGCGTGAAAGAGTAACAAACATACAAAACTTTTGCATTTATAATTGTAATACTTATATTTAGACCCTCTGAAAGTCATTTCAACAGATTTGTAAGTATTGACATTTCACCAGAATTAAAAGTATTGTCATTTTTTAATATCTCTAGAGTTAATATAAAATGATTTATTTGTACTTTATTTGTATTATTTTTTTTTTTTTTTCATAAATTTATTCACAATCTTATTACTTATACTTTTGATACAGTAATTATTAATTTATTGTTATTTTTAGTTTGTGACATTTCAGCAATCTAATATTATTGACATTATTAAAATATATTTCATAGGACTTGTTAAAATATGCATTTAGAATTGTACTCATTTTCTTGATTATTTGATAACTCACAATATTATTGATAGTGACATTATTTTTTTTTTTAAACGTTGCCCCTCACTAGGAATTTCTCCTGTATCGTGGGTGCGTTCATAAACATTTAACTCACATAGGTACACAAATACCCAGACCCGGAACAACTACTTATCTGTAGGTCATACAAATATTTGTTCCGTGCGGGGATCGAACCCGCGACACGCAGCGCAGCAGTCCATTGCTTTAGCAACTGCGCTAACCGTGCCGTTATAATAATTTATTTGTTAAATTTTGCATGCCAAAACTTAGGCAGAATGTACCCGGCTCACTATATTTACCTATATTCTATGCAAATAAATGGTTTGATTTGATTTGATTCAGTTCGACAATAACATAATTTGGATTCATGTTGGATAATTTGATTACAATAGCTATTTAGGACTGTCATTTTAATTATTAATGTTACTATTTCAGAGAAACAGGATTTGGTGAGCATTTAGTCATTTTGGTAGGCAAAAAGATTCTGATATGTGTATAATTATTTTGGAACTTATGCACCTCGGTATAGAGTGAGTAATAATTATTATTTATTTGATGTTAATATAATTTACTTGGTACCTATGTACTTTAGTCTAGGGTCTAAAAATAATTTTGGTGAGCATTGAAATTGTAGCCGTTTTTTTTGGGGTTCCATAGCGAATGGCAAAGAACGGAACCATGTATACCTACATAGGTTAATAATGTCTGTCTGTCCCTCCGTATGTCACAGCTACTTTATTCCGAAACTATTTAAGACTACAGTGTTGAAACTTGGTTGGTAGGTGTATTCTGTGTAGCGCTTTACGCTGTTTTTACAAAAAATAAAGATTAAGTAGGGGCTCCCCATACTTGAAACTGAAACTATAACTTTGTTTTTTCATCAAACCTATATGTGCGATGTGCTATAAAAAGGTCATTAAAATAAAAATGACATAGAGGTTTCTGAAACCAATTTTTTTCAAACTCAATCATTTGAAAGATATTCCATCATCTGCCTGCCGTTATCCCATGTCATTTGGGGTCGGCGCAACACGTTGTTTTCTTCCGTTATCATTTATTCGTTTTTCCTTCATATCACACTTCACACACTCCATCCATCTTTTATTTGGTCTTCCTATCCCTCATCCCCTTCATCCATCCACATTTACGAGTATATTCATCACTTTTTTAGTCACATGAAAAATAGGCACTTCCAAAGTGGTAAAATGTGTGTCATTCTGTTGAAGAGGTCCGACCGCTTCGAAAGGGGTGGACAACCATCAGAACACGCCAGACAGTGGTTGAAGATAAATCCACATCAGGAACCCATCGCTTCACCATCTTACCGGAACTTTTAAAATGATGTTAGTGAAAATTAAAAAAAATAATAATACTGTAGATATAATAAATCTAGGTATAGGTACCTACCTATCTCGTTCAAAACAGTTTTGGTTCAAAGTGTTCATTGAGACTTTGAACCAAAACTGTTTTGAACGAGATAAGTAGGTATAGACTTTATTTTTGAAATATAGCACATTAAAAAAACAGCATAAATATTATATATCTTCTACATAGAATGTGTATCTTCTACATATTGTCTGATTTTTGCCGTTTCGTTCGTGTATAAAAAATTATGAATACTTGCCAGTACGTACAAGATACGCATTCAGATAAAATCTGAAAATAATCATAAAAAACCGATTAATTAATAATAAAATAAATAATATAATAAAAATAGTTTATTGGTAAAACAAGTTTAGGTCTAAACAAAATTTTGTGATTGGACCCTCCTTTTAGGCAGATAATGCCTGTGTTAGGAGAGTCCGCTCTTCCATTTCAAGACGTGAAATACAAATAGCAAAAACATAAATATAATTTTATAAAGCTTATTTAATAAAAATTAAGACTAATAAATTAAATTAAAAACACGAAATAAACATTAAATCTCTTTTCTTAAAATCAAAAGTAGGACGAGTGACTGGGTCTGGGTATGTTGTATGTATGTGTGTGTAAGTATATGTAAGTAATAGAGTGTGTAGCCTGTAGAGTAGTGTAAGTAGTGCATGAGTGTGAGTGTGAGTGTGTGGATGTGTCAAGGTTTCAGAAATGTTTCGGTATCATTGTAATTAAGGGTTTGTATCCATTTCATTATTGTTTTTTTAGTGTCATAGGAGTTTTTGGGATAGATATAAATATATTTATTGATTTTATTGTACAACGCAGCAGATCGTTTACTAAATTGCATACTGGCAAGTAAAGTCCTTGTCCTGGGGATGTTAAGTATCAGATCTTTCCTTCTTTTTAACTGTATGCTAGAATCATAGGTAAGAGACTTATGTTTCTTTAATATTATTAGTGTAATGTAAAGTTTTCTTACTGAGAGCAGGTTGCTAAGTCGAAACAGGTCTTCAGTAGGATATCTCCGTCTCTTAAAATGCATGCACTTTATAAGAGCGCGTTGTGCCCTTTCCACCACTAGAAATTTCGTTTTTGCCGCGCCACCCCAGACAGGTATAGGTACAATATGAAAGCACAGACTGGACTAGCGCGACATAAATAATTTTAAGGAAGTCTTTTTGGTGGCCTGAATGATTAGCGGTGGTTTTAGGTACGACGTATCTAAGAGTTTTGAAAATCCAGGTTAGCTTCCTGACTCTATCTGCAACTTGCTCAATGTGTGGGTACCAAGTTAGTCTCTGGTCCACGATTACACCTAGGTACTTAATATAAGGCACTTTGTTGATTGTCGAGCAACCGCAACTTTTGCTATTATCATTATTGCAAGTATGTATTCTTATATTAAAATCTTTCTCTGGTTGAGTACGTTGGCAGACACTGAAACAGATGTAATTTGTTTTTGTGATGTTTAACGTAAGCAAATTAAGTGTTAACCACCTCGCGATTCTAGTCAGGCCTCTCTCAGCACCAAGCTTAACATCCTGCCAAGTATCACCAGTGAAGACGACAGCAGTATCATCAGCGTAAGAAAAGACTTTCGCGTTTGAGATATTAATGTTACAGAGTTTATTGACGTAAATAAGGAACAGTGTTGGCCCCAATACGCTTCCTTGAGGGACGCCGTATGTGTACTGACCCACTCTAACCCTCTGTTTCCTGCTTGTTAGATAGTCCTTGAAAAGGCTTAGAGGCATTCCGCGAACACCGATATCTTCCAGCTTTCTTACAAGGATTGGGACAGAGACGGTATCAAATGCTTTTAAATCTAGGAATGCAGTTATGCACTTTTTACCTTTATCAAGTATTTCGGTAATATGAGTGCTTAGAGCAGTAACTGCATCCTCAGTAGAAATACTTCGACGAAAGCCAAATTGTGATTCAGAAACTATGTTGAAGTCATTCAGGTATGTCAAAAGCCTTATATTTATAAGTTTTTCCAATACTTTGGATATAGAAGGTAATACAGAAATGGGTCTGAAGTTAGAGACATCGTCTCTGTCCCCACCCTTGTGCACTGGCGTAATAATGGCCAGTTTCAAGGAAGTCGGGAAGATGCCTTTACCAAAACAAAGATTTGCAAGGTGTGTGATGATTGGAACAATCTCTTTTTTTATGTATTTCAAAAACGCAGTAGAAACATTATCCCAACCGGACGCACTGTCCGATTTAAGACTCATTAGGATATGATTCACTTCAACATCGTCAGTGTCCAACATAACGAAGGAGTTGGGTTGTGTAGAGGAATTGTACCTGAGTAGGTACAATTAATCATCGTCAATCAATAAAATCAAATGATAACGTCCTACTTAGTTCTGATACAGATAAAGACTGATAATTTCAGATTTGCATTCGCCAACGTCCATACTACGTTGAATACACCGGTTCTCGTCCGATCACCGAAGTTAAGCAACATCGGGCGCGGTCAGTACTTGGATGGGTGACCGCCTGGGAACACCGCGTGACGTTGGCTGCGTTCAGCTTTTTAAGTTAATCAGTTTCTACATAATATACCTCTAATATACTCATTCATAACTTTACTCAAAAATGCATGTAATGTTGTCATTATTTTGACAAACTTGTTTGAGCAAAGTCGACCTTGCCGGTCTGTTTCAAGGAGCGGCCGGCAAAGTTTTGCTGGCCGCTCTAACAGGCCGGCAATGTTTTGCCGGCCGCTATTTTGACGTTTCAACGTTTTAAAAAATCAATTCCAAAAAGATTTTATTTAAAACACAGCTGTTTGTACCTACGTCTAAAGGTAAAAAAAAAAAAGATTTAAATGAAGTAATAAATGAAGAAATAATCCAGCAGTCAAACACCGCATTAGAATTATCGCAAACTATCAGTAATATCAAACCGGGAAAGTCGGTGTTGAATTTTAGTAACTGTACTTTTCATAATTGTCATTTTAATTAAAAGTCTAGTTAATTAATATATTTTTTATTTAAATTACTTGCTGGTTTTATTTAGATTAGGTACTTGCATTTTTGAGTAAAGCACTATACAAACCTTGGCCCACAATGACTGCTTCGCTGGTCACGCTATGATTGCCTCGAGCTAGCCTAGCTACGCTCTAGGCCTTTCAGCTTGGCCATCATTGCAGCCCTTGCTGTCCTCGCTGTAAAGGCCTCGGCCTACGGTCTCGGCCTTTATCTCAGGTCGTCCATCAAGTGCTGCACGCTGACCGCGCTGTGTCGGCCTGGAGCTGCGCTACGCTGCGCTGTCGGCCATCATCAGCGCGACCAGCAAAGTAGTCATTATAGACCGCGGCAGTAATGTACTATTACTCAAAAATGCATGTAATGTTGTCATTATTTTGACAACCTTGTTTGAGCAAAGTCGACCTTGCCGTTCTGTTTCAAGGAGCGGCCGGCAAAGTTTTGCTGGCCGCTCTAACAGGCCGGCAATGTTTTGCCGACCGCTATTTTGACGTTTCAACCATCGATCACTAGTAAAAAACTTAGTGATCGATGGTTTCAACGTTTTAAAAAATCAATTCCAAAAAGATTTTATTTAAAACACAGCTGTTTGTACGTCTAAAGGTAAAAAAAAAAAAGATTAAAAGATTTTATTCCATATTAGGCTGTATTAGGCCAACTACCATTGATCAAAAAAAAAAAAACAAAGAAGTAACAAAAGCGCGGTTCAGCGAAAATTTTGATTTATTTACTGACTTTTTTGCTAAAAATGAGCTCTCAAAGCAAAAATTCTTCCGATTCAATGTGTTTAACACCGCCAGATATTAAAGATGAAGCTAAATTAGTGGTTGAAAATTTGATACCGCGAAACTCAAAGGAAAAATAAAAGCTTGCATATGAAAAATTTGTGCAGTGGAAAATCAGTAGGAAATCTAAATCTTTATCCGAAAATGTTTTTCTTGCGTATTTCAATGATCTTTCCAGCAAAATGAAGCCTTCGTCTCTCTGGAATACCTATTCAATGTTAAAGTGCATGGTTCTGATAAAGCACAATTTGAACATCAAAAATTACCACAATTTAACGAGTATGCTAAAACGACAGTCAGACGGATATAAATGTAAAAAATCAAAAGTGTTGACATCACAAAATGTAGAAAAGTTTATAAATGAAGCCCCCGACTCTGAGTACTTAGCGGTGAAAGTAAGTATTTATATCTAAAAACCCAAAGTACTGTACACATTCTCATAATTAATACTCGTACTTGTTATTGTTACAGGTAGTTCTTATTTTTGGCATTTACGGTGCATGTCGATGCATCGAAATTACCAATATCACCGTTAATGACATTGAAACTCACATCAACGTAATGATAATTACGTTGCGAGATACAAAAACGAAGATTGATCGTACTTTCGTTGTTCGTGACGCCCATTTGCAGTGGTGCAAAAATATTACGCACTACGTCCAGTTGACGTAAAAACGGACCGATTTTTTTTAAATTAGAAAAACTGCAAATGCTCCAAACAAGTGATAGGGAGGCACAAAATTGCTCAAATGCCCAAAATAATTGCTACGTACTTAGAACTGCCCCATCCGGAACAATTTACAGGTCATTGTTTCCGGCGTTCATCGGCCACTATTCTTGCCGATACTGGGGCCAATCTTATTACACTAAAGAGGCATGGAGGATGGAAATCCGATCGAGTTGCTGAGAGCTATATAGAAGAATCGGTGGAGAATAAAAACAGAATTACACAAAAAATCGGTCAAAGTATAAACTTAAAACGAACAACGTCTTACGAGTTCCAGGAAGCTTCAACATCTGATCAAGAACCTAAAGAAAAAAAATATGAAATAAATGAAGTAATAAATGAAGAAATAATCCAGCAGTCAAACACCGCATTAGAATTATCGCAAACTATCAGTAATATCAAACCGGGAAAGTCGGTGTTAAATTTTAGTAACTGTACTTTTCATAATTCTCATTTTAATTAAAATTCTAGTTAATTAATATATTTTTTATTTAAATTACTTGCTGGTTTTATTTAGATTAGGTACTTGCATTTTTGAGTAAAGCACTATACAAACCTTGGCCCACAATAACTGCTTCGCTGGTCACGCTATGATTGCCTTGAGCTAGCCTAGCTACGCTCTAGGCCTTTCAGCTTGGCCATCATTGCAGCCCTTGCTGTCCTCGCTGTAAAGGCCTCGACCTACGGTCTCGGCCTTTATCTCAGCTCGTCCATCAAGTGCTGCACGCTGACCGCGCTGTGTCGGCCTGGAGCTGCGCTACGCTGCGCTGTCGGCCATCATCAGCGCGACCAGCAAAGTAGTAATTATAGACCGCGGCAGTAATGTACTATTATCCATTCCTGTCATATCACAGACACAATATCGACCTCAACATTCTCATCTCCGCTCATCCGTTTTATTCACAGTCTGAACCATAAAGTGCCTACGTCAGGCCTAATCACGAACTTACATTTTCCTCGTAACCTGTCATCATTTCATCCATACTGAGTTGATCCGATGCGTTACGTTTCGGTCTATTTCGCCAACCCCCTGGAGAAGGGACCCGAGGTAACGAAAATCGGAGCCAATCAGTATGGGCGTTCCGGCAAGGGTTATCTAAAAACACACGACTAGAGAGACCGCCGTAATCACAAAACAAAATAAGTATTCCGTTTTGGTTTTACTTAATTTCAGGTCAACATTCATCCAGTTTGCCCCCACACCTCCACTGTTTGCGCGTTGCGTACATTCAGATAAAAAAAAAACAAAAGTCCATTTGTAGTCCATACTCCGTAACCAAGTAAAAGTGATTACGTCACGTGACTTAGTTCTGATATCGTTTGATAATTTCGGTCAAGTATTCGCCAACGTCCATACTACGTTGAATACACCGGTTCTCGTCCGATCACCGAAGTTAAGTAACATCGGGCGTGGTCAGTACTTGGATGGGTGATCGCCTGGGAACACCACGTGGCGTTGGCTTTTTGCTTTTCATATTATATATTTTTTGCTATTTTATTCGTGAATAACTTATCATATTAATTTTTTGCCAGCACATACGTACATACAAGCATTCAGATAAAGATTGAAAATAATAATAACAAACGCCGATTTTTACTCCGTCGGCTATCAATAAAGTTAAATGATGACGTTGCTCTTGGTGCTGATATAGAGTGATAATTTTGGCTTGGCATTCGCCAACGTCCATACTACGTTGAATACACCGGTTCTCGTCCGATCACCGAAGTTAAGCAACATCGGGCGTGGTCAGTACTTGGATGGGTGACCGCCTGGGAACACCACGTGACGTTGGCTTTTTGTTTTTATTCTATACTTGTATTTTATTCCTTTTAATAAATAGGTAAAATCTTCATAAGTTTTCTGTTACAATATTTTCCTGTTTTATTTTACTAGCCTCTTGATTGCTGACAACGCCATCTGTTTAACTCCCTTAATAATTTTCAGGGTTGCTACAAACGCTACACTACAATGTCAGAGGCTGTTGGCGAAAGGGTCCTTGATCTACACAATAGGGTGCTTTCCTTGTACATACTACAAGATTCCGGGGGGCGGCCGATAGATGGCAAGACTAGGACGGTTAACGAGACTGGCACGCCATCTGTGCAGGGGTGGTGGCTTTATATGAATGGTAAGAGAATTCAGTCTCTAACTTAATTTAACTCAGTTCTCTCTTCCCTTCAAATTTATTACATTTGTACTGTTAAATTACGTCACTTAAAATTATAAAATAACTTATAGCATGTAATCTGCGACGGGTGCCCGCGGTCCGCCGGACTATTCCCAAAAGCACCTCATGCACAGGGACAGCAGTCGCACTTGTGAGCACTCAACCAACAAAGCAGAACAAAAGAATAATAAAGCTTCGGGCACCCACTAATAAAGTTCTAAGTTCTCTGAAAGATAGAAACACATTTACGAGTAGTTGCTTTAACAGGCAAGTTTAAGTGAGTTTTTAAAATTCCGATTTTATTTCTATGTCTACAATACTGATAAATGTTTAAAACTGAAAATTGCACAACTTTGAATGACCTATTGCTCAATAATATGTGAGTTGCAACACGCGAAATGTACTTTAAATTGATGAATTTGGGATTCCAGGTAGTAGACGGGACCTTTGGGATACGGTACCGCCGCGGATGGCTCAAAGAATATTTGCAGGGATGCTCAATGAAACTCTAACCATACTTACAGTTAGATATTGCCAAGTAAGTGGAGTATTTTGGTACTCTGCAAATGTTAGTAAGAGTAGCTTTAGATATGCTTTAGAGATCCTGCCATAACGGTTGAATATTGAAAACTAGCGGACGTCATGCGGTTTCACCCGCGTAGTTCCCGTTCCCGTGGGAATACGGGGATAAAAAGTAGCCCATGTCACCCGGGTATAGTGTAGCTTCCCAACGGTGAAAGAATTTTTCAAACCGGTCCAGTAGTTTCGGAGCCTATTCGTTACAAACAAACAAACAAATCTTTCCTCTTTATAATCTTAGCGATCGCAAGCGCAACTGCTGAGCAATCTGAGCATGAGATGCTCAGGGTTCGATTCTCGGGTCAGTAATAGCCAGAGTCTGAATTTGTGTCCAGTTGATCGCAATAGTCAAGCACCCTAATTTATAAAATAATAATTGAAAACAGAACAGAATTTAAAAATATTACACATAGGTCTACTATGTGTAATATTTTTAAATTCTGTTTCGATTGTTATCTTTACCAATGTATCATTAAACGTCATCACAAATCAATCAGTATTCTTCTCCAAATTCCAGACTAACACAACAGACACCACAACCCGTCTCCTTCTCAACGACATCCTCAACATTCTTCTCTGCGTAGCCCAGCTCCTTCCATCTATCTGCGCGAATGGGTCTGACCTAGCAGGGTTAGACGCTAAGCATCAGACTCGGGACGTCAGAGATGTGCATGCGAAGTGCAATGAACTGTTCAAGTGCTTCGTTTATAGGGGGGCCGATTTGCATTTTATACATCAGGTTGGTTATAATTTATAATATTGTGCTCTAGTATAGGAACAAACTTAAAACAAAGTACTCATGTTAAAAAAAACAGTGTCTAGTCTTACTGCTGTATGTAGAACTTTCACAACCAGTCTTAGCAAAGGCCATTGTATTACCTCGTATTATTTTTTTGAGATTGAGATTAGATTTTGCAGGTCAGATAGGCAGCCGCTCTAAGCAGAATACTGGTATTCAGCTCCATCCGGTTAGACTGGAAGTCGACTCTAACATAATTTGGAAAAGTCTCATTATGAGATCAGTACAATTTATGAATCAGTCCTAATAGACCGCAAGGATCACTTCTTAGTTTTTCCGGGGTCTTAATTCGCAGGGCGTAATTTTTCAAATCTACAGACTAGTTAACGCCCGCGCAGTCGGTTGACGGTTTAAATAGAAGATAGTTGAACAGTTTTAAAACCTATGCTACAGTCAAGACACTGTGTAGGCGTCTAGTTTTTTTATATACTTATGAATATTGTTTTACTTATGAAATTGGCTAAAACAAATAATGTTTCCTCGTTCTACCGAAACCTGTACCATCAAATGTTTTTCCATATAATTTCCAGGAGTTCAAAGAAAGAGATCCTCCATCAATACCAAGAGAGTGTCCCTTCCCGTGGTTTACATTCGTCAACCCGAAACTGTTTGAGAAGTTGGACGACCCGTCTGTAAGGAGTACGCATGACCTGAGCCATAAGACCGCTCTGGGATTGGAGCTGATTGTGTTGTTGGCTCAACCGCAGCCGAACTGGGCGCTGATCGTTAAGGTATGTTGGTATAGAGATGATGAAGCTAAATCGTCATCATCTATCAGCCAAAAGACGCGCTAAAGGCGCTATTATTTATTTATTTTAACTTTATGCACAATAGTGACACATAGGCGGACTTAATGCCACAATTAGGCATTCTCTACCAGTCAACCTTAGGTTCAAACAAGACAACATTGTGTTAGGCTAAAAAATAACTTAAAAAACAACATCAACAAAAATTTATATACCTACTTATATATTTTTTTTTAATTGATATTGTATTGTTGAGCTGGGTATGGGATAAATAAAAACACTACCAATAAAACCTGCGAAATAACTTTATTACTCGCAAAACACAACTGAACACTTTATAGCACTAGATTTATCTTAGAACCTTTGGTCGTCTCGCTTAAAAGTAGACTGACTCGCTTTGTTCTCTCTCGGTCCTTTTATACCCCAAACACACAAAAGATATTCGAGAAAATTCGCTATTCCATAAAGCATCAAGAAAAAACATTAACAAAAAAATAAAATAACCAACAAAGAAGAAATTACTTTACGCCGTAGGCAAACGGTCGAAATTAAAATGCAAGTACCGCCGACGCCGGGCGCGGTAGTTATGCCTACAGAATGGAGCTAGGTACCTACTAGAATTCACGCGTACTTCTCAGTTATTAGCGAGGTTTCTCGAAGATTCTAGATGACCGGCGTAACAATATGTTTATATTAATTTTAAATACAAGGGGTAGCGCGAGTTTTATAGATGAGATAGCGCAAGAATTTGACAAAAAACAGGTGCGGTGTAGGAATTTTGAGAATGAGATTTTTGAAAGCTCGAAGACTACGACTATGGCAACTGCCCAACACTTTGAAATAAGTTTTTAAATAATCGGGAGCACGTGGATCGTTCATAATCGAGAAGAGCATGCAGATAGATTTGAGGGACCTCCTGAGTCGGATAGGCAGCCATATAAGCTGAGAACGGAAGAAAGAAATATGATCGTATTCCTCGCTTTTTACTCAAGTTCTTTTAAAAAACAGCTTAAGAATTACCTGTTAAATAACCCACTGATCTGTTGAGGCACCCTTTTGGTTCATTTTTAAAATTACCAAGTCTGTGAAGGGGTGTATTTGGTCCCTTTCGTCTCTGCTTTATTATTTGACACTACCTGTGCCCGCGACTTCGTTCGCGTGGTTGTCGAAAACTAAAATGCGTCGCTTAAAAAAAGTACATTGAATTATTGCTCTGCGTTAACTTACTGACGCCGCGCTGTTGATAATAAGAAGAATGTAATGCAAAGCACTGACTATTTCTAATACTAAAGTTTAGATGGATAGATGTTTGTTTGAATCAACCACGGCAGAACGGACGAACGGATCTTGATGTAATTTGAAACAGAGGAAGATTTTAGTCCCGTCGCTGCTGCGGGTTGTTTGCAAGAGATACCGTGGCCTCGACATAAAGGACTAAAAAGGAACATGGGTGGTTTATAGTCAGTGGAAGTCTGAGACTCCGTTTCGCTCTGCCCAAGCAAGAGAGGGAGGGGTTATGTGATGATTTACCACCACAAAAAAAAGGTAGATTATAGTCGACAGGCCCCGTTGTTGGCGCGTTCGTGCTCCACGCGCGCCTCAAATCTGCCGGACAACGTCTGCCGGGGCTGATGGTTGTTCGCAAGAGACACCACAGCCCCAAAACACAAAGGGCTAAGAAAGAACATGGGTGGTTTTTCGTCAGTAGAAGTCTGACAGTACCGCTCCACCCAGAGCGGGAAGGTCTGCTCTGCTTGGGCGGAGCCCCACTGGGTTCTCGTAACGGCAATTGGCGGCGGCGACATCTCGCGTCCGGCCCTGGTGCAAGCCATGGTCCAGGGCGAGAGGGAATGGGGCACCGTCGCCTCTTTCTTCGATGTAGTGATGCTAGCGAAAAAGGTGGTGAAATGTGAGAGGGAGAGAACCTCTCGTCACTGCGGCAGACGCTCTGGGCGTCGGGGGCCAAGTGATGGCTTCCGGACACCGTAGGCGAGGTCCTGTGGACGGTAAGTAATGGGCTAGCTAATCGTCCATCCGGCCCAGTGGCTGGACAATTGACAGTAGCACTGCGTGTCGCAGGATCGATTCCCACGGAACAAAAAAAAATGTCTTGGGTTTTATGAAATTTTAATTTAGTTATAAAAACCGGCCAAGTGCATGTCGGACCATGCTTAATGTATGGTTCCGTAGTTGCCCATCACAAACATGTGAATTTACTAAACTGTTCCTGCGGATGTCCTGCGGGTTTCTGTCCACGGCCTCAACTGCCTTCCTATTGGTCAACGTACAGTCATCCCATACGATCAGAGAGCAATCCTTGAGTACGTGTCCCTTAGCACTGTTACGTGACACACCACAAACAGGCGTTTCGGCGCTCTCTAAATCGATGGGAATTTTAAACATAGATTGTGCTATCTTGTCACCCGGAGGCAGTGTGGTAGCGATTCCTATAAGCTAAATATATATCAATTTAAAAAAAAATATATAAATTCTTCTCCAACTCCTTCCACGAAGGAGATGGCGGGACGAAGAGTATAGTCGTACTCCCGAGGTGGTCCCATTGTCATCATGTCGAAACTAATGACGTAATCCAAAGGAAATCGAGGGCAACCCTCAAAACTTATAGGCACGTATTACGTGTTTCTATTTTTTTTTCTATATCTTGGAGTCTCATGTTGATGAGCCGATGATGGAAGGCATAACTCCTTAATGGTTAGGAGTTGGTGAATAATTCTTTAATAAAATATTATATTACGTATTTAGGATATTTAGACAAGAGTTTGTGTGGTCTACAACAACAAAACTATTTAAAAAGTAGTCCGGTTCTTTTTTTGCAAAAATATATTAATGCTAAACCATTTTTACATGCAAAAACACAACTACATGGTACATAAAGTGACGTTTACTGACGGCTTGACCAAACATCGATTTTTGTTTGGGCAAGCCCGAGCAGCGGAGGCCCAGTGGTGGCGGCCCCGACTTACGAACAGTAGGTCGTGGGGTCGAATCCAGGCAGGCACATTACTTTGTGTAATTTATTTCATCACCGCTGCTCTCAAAACGGTGTAAGAAAACTTAGTGAGGAAACCGACTTGTCTTAGAACCAAAATGTTCGAAGATATGTGACATCTACCAATCCGCACTGGGCCCGCGTGGTAAATTATAGCCCATTCCCTCTCAAAGAGAGGAGGCCTGTGTCCCAGCAGTGGGAACATTATTAGGCTGTTGATGATGAAGCCCGTTGCAAAAACCCAATAACACCCCATCTCCCATTTTTAGCAGAATGTTTAAAACAACGTTCCAGGTCCTAATGATGCGTGACTGTCATCTCTCCCGCCTACTCCTCATACGCTCCATCCGGCACATGTGCGCAGACAACCTGAAGTGGCCGGCCGACGGGCTGTGGTACAGTGTGCACGACAGACACAACAAGTGCAGCGGCTTTCTGTGCACCGCTGATGGCTTCTGCAGGTTTAAGGGAGACGTTAACCGTGAGTTTTGTTCATTATATCTATTCCATAAAATCTAAAAACCTGCTGAGGTGGAGATTCGTAAAGTCTGCTCTTTTTTTGGGGGGTGTTAATTCATCAAATGACTCCTCACGCTCTGGGTATGGCTACTGACGGAAAAGCAACCATGTTCCTTCTTAGCTCTTTGTGTCGAGGCCGCGGTACTCTTATGAAAACAGACCCGACGGGACCCGCAGCCCTGACGGGGTTAATCTGCCCCGGAGTGTAAATATGGTCTTGTTTCACAAACGAATGGCACTCAATATCGTGGTCTGCGTGTCCTCTTGTTTGTTCACTACAAGACCCTGATGTACGCTGCCAAAATCGCCTAACTAGTAGCTCGGTTCTGCGCTGCTGCGCTACGGCTGCTCCAAGTCTTCAAGGCGATATATGGCCTAAGCCAAGCTGCGCGACAAGACAACCATGCAATAACACAGGGTATTTCACCAAAAAAATCTAATTACTCCGTCAGATAGATTTCCAAAAAAAATATGGACACGTATTTTTTCCTATTTAACGTAAACAAAAGATGAGCGATACAGTGCTTCGAAAAGTCGTGTGACGTCACAAGGTTAGTACTTTTTACCCACAAATTGACGTCAAATGGCTGGGCACTCATGATCTTGGACACGTTTTATTTTCGTCAATTTTTAATAATTTGATAAAACAAAAAACACGTATCCAATATTTTTCGATAATCTAACAGACTGACGCTACCCTATTTAGATTGCCATAGACACGCTAAGAAGAATAAGAACACTAATAAGACTTCATTCGCCTCGTTTTGGTCTCGTTTGAATGTCATTTCTTGCTAATTCTTATGGAAGCTGTCTAAGGTATCCCGCTATCCCACTAAACACCAATGAAACAAAGAATGTCACAGTATTTTTGGAGTTCGGTGTTATTGTAATTTTTATTAGATATTTAGTTTTCTTCTTGTTGATATATACAGGGTGTATATTAACCCTTCACACAAACGTAAACCAAGCATTCTGTACATCAAACTAAGTACCTCTACGCAAATATTTTTGCTGGGAAACGACTTTTTTTTGGGGTCAAAAATTTCATTTTACGGTAAAACTCAATGTAGCACTCTTAAAACATTGTGCTAATGGATGCTTTGAATAGTACACGGGTCATGAAGGTAATTTAAGTAAAGAACCTGAACCACCTAACTGAAAAACTAGTATTTACAAAAACAGCTGTGAAAATTTTGGAACTTTGACCCCCAATATCTCCGTTGACTAGGGGGTTCCCAGGTATGATCTAAAACAAAAAAAAATATCGCAGTGGTGGGAAGAACAAGTGCCCTTCATTTGCGTTAAGGGTACTTTTACACCCTCTTAAGATTATTTTTAGATAGTTCTGTTGTTTTATTTCAGCGGGCGAAGAGCTAGCTCGCGCGGCTGGTGCTCTGACATACATTCTGGCCACAATCGGCAGTAAGGCTGAACTCAAGTCTACGCTGTGCTATGCGCTTGAGATATCTGGCAAAGACTGGGCGGCTTGTTTGGATAAACGACAGGTAAATTCTTGCCCTTGCCTTAAACGCTTTACAATTGTACATTGTTACCCAAGGGATGGAAGTTACTTATTTAGTCTATGAGGACCACCGCTGCGAGGGACTTAACCCTGCAGAATTAAGGATCTTCACGGACGGATCCAAAACAGGTACTGGTACTGGAGCCGGGGTCTTCTCGGAGGACCTCAACATCCACATAGCCGTACCTTTGGGGGCCCACAACACTGTCTTTCAGGCAGAATGCATGGGCATCTCCCTGGCGGCATCTGCCATCTTGGCTCGGGAGGTAAAGGATCACTCCATCCGCATACTGTCAGACAGCATGGCAGTGCTGCTGGCATTAAGGAGCCACACGGTGAATTCCGGGCTAATACACGAGTGCCACCAACGCCTGAACCAGGTTGGTAACCTCAATAATATAACCATTCAATGGATCAAAGGACATAGCGACTCCCGAGGCAACGATGCAGCGGACGAGCTCGCTCGAAGGGGCTCGAGCATGGCGGCGGTGGGCCCAGAACCCATCGTGCCGCTACCTTTCGGCTATCTTCGCACGCTGGTAAGGAAACGTACCAAAGAACTTCACGCCAAGCTGTGGCTAGACCACGGCGAGTGTAGGCAGGCCAAGAAGGCGCTTCCCGCCATCGACGCTCGCCTCACCAAACAAGCGCTCCGGCTAACTAAACTGCAGCTACGCACAGTGACGGCTGCCATCACTGGACACGGTACTTTTAACTAGCACCTCTTTGTTATAGGAGTCACAGATAGTCCTCTGTGTCGAGCCTGCATGGAGGAAGGAGAAACAGCAGCCCACGTGCTCCTGCACTGTCCGGGGGTTGCCCCATACAGGGCCAAATACTTCGGTGACCCAGGTACTCTCCGCGAGATTGCCAGTAACACCAAGGGGTTGCTGGCTTTTCTCGGGGAGCTGGGGTGGATCGAGTGATATTCCCACCCGCACGCAAAATACGCGCATTGAGCGTGGAGTTGCGGACACCAGCCCGTTATACTTATACTTATATACTTATTTAGTCCCGAGACGGGGTTTGGCGCCCGTAACGTAGTAAGGGCGCTAATAGTTCGAGGGAATAAATGAGTAATTTACCCGAAGTAAACACTGTGGTTTTCATTACTTTAATTTATTTTGACGACACGGTTGGCGCAGTGGTTGAGCGATTGACTGCTGCGCAGCATGTCGCGGGTTCGATTCCCGCACGGAACAAATATTTGTACGACCTACAAGTATTTGTTCCGAGTCTGGGTGTTTTTCTATCTATAATATGTATGTATTTACAAAAAAAAAATGTATATAAGTAGTTAGTTATCACAATAGGGTATTGCACCGAAAAAATCTAAGAAAAAATACGTGCCCATCATTTTTTAATTTTTTCACGTAAACAAAAGATGAAGACAGTGCTTCGAAAAGTCGTGTCAAGTAGTGTGACGTCACAAGGTTAGTACTTTTTTACCCACAAAGTGACGTCAAAAGCCCTCATAATCTTTGACACGTTTTATTTTCGTCAATTTTTATTAATTGGATAAAACAAAAAACACGTACTTATCCAATATTTTTTGATAATCCAACAGACGGACTAATTCGTTTTTTTTTTGTTATCAACCCTATTCTTCTGCTATGGTTGGCCACGTAACATCTCGTTCGAGCCTTAAACGCGTTCCTGATTCCTTCATTTGATTTCTATTTTGTTTCCAGGTATGGTGTGACAGAAGGCCTCCATGGCTGGCTGGCATACTAGCCATAGTGGGGTCTATTCTGCAGTTTATACCTCCCATACTCGTCAATGCCGTTCAGGGTGGAGCTTCGATGTATCAGGTAAACCATATTGATTTTCCTTACTACCGCTTTTTGTTTCTGATTTCGTTGCGAGATCCAAAACAGTATAATTGGGACTTCGTCGAGCTTTATAGTCTCTGCGTGTTCTTGGTAGTCGCCACTGTTGATTCTAGCTCACAGGAGTTGCAGTGGATTGGGAAAAATATGGCGGGTGCGTCCTAATAAAAAACAAAAATTTGAAAACTTGGTAAATAAATATTATAAAAAGAGGAAGAACAGCACGAGCAACTCGGAATTAAAATTACAGCAGTATTTCACTGATAACGCACTCACTCTAAACAATTGAAAGTAATTGAATATCCCCTCGACTAAGCAGAAACCAGGGGATTTTCTCAAGGGCACGCCACGATAGTGGCGGTAAGTCCCCTCTTTGAGGAGTGGCTAGAGAGGCGCCACGGCGCCCTCACCTTCCGTCTGACGCAGGTCCTCACCGGACACGGTTGTTTCGGGAGGTACCTGCACCGAATCAGGCGGGAGGAAACGCCCGGATGCCACCATTGCGAGGATCGACCGGAACACACGGTGGAGCACACAGTGGAGGTGTGCCCCGCTTGGGCGGAGCCCCGCCGTGTTCTCGTAGCGGCGATCGGCGGCGGCGACCTCTCGCGCCCGGCCCTGGTGCAAGCCATGGTCCGGGGCGAGGAGGAATGGGACGCCGTCGCCTCCTTCTGCGAAGCAGTGATGCTAGCGAAGGAGGCGACGGAACGCGAGAGGGAGAGAACCTCTCGTCCCAGCCGCCGCGGGAGGCGCTCCGGGCGTCGGGGGTCTCGCGATGACCTCCGGCCACCGTAGACGCGGGCCTGTGGACGGTGAGTGATGGGCTAACTCGCCGTCCGTCCGTCTTACGACGAAAACAGGCCGTGTCGACGGCGCGTTCGTGTTCCACGCGCGCCCAAAGAGATGTCAGCAACATGGGAGGGGCCCGAAAGGGCCGACGCCCGTCGGGGCTGCGGGTTGTCCACAGGTTATCGCGGCCTCGACATAGAGGGCGAAGAAGGAACATAGGTGGTTTTAGTCAGTAGAAGTCTGACACTCCCTTTCGCTCTGCCCAAGAGCGGAAGGGGTTATTCGATGATTTTGCACACGCCAAAAAAAAAAAAAAGGGGATTTTCTCTCTATGCACGAAACCCGTAGTTTTGACAAAAGATACGGAAATTTGATCACTGTATCACTTACAAACATAGATTTAGACAAATTTTTAGACAATCAAGACAATTGGGCAATTGTCCATACTCCGGGTGTATTTTCAACACTCTTCTGAATATTATACGGATACTAGCGACCCACCCCGGCTTTGCACTGGTGCATTATACATATAAACCTTCCTCTTCAATCACTCGATCTATTAAAAAAACCGCATCAAAATCCGTTGCGTAGTTTTAAAGATTTAAGCATACATAGGGATATAGGGACAGAGAAAGCGATTTTTTATACTGTGTTGTGATTTCATTTTAAAGTTAGTCGGTTCTTTCGAACGTGGGGGGGGGGGGGAGGCGTATTTTCGTCGATGGACGTAGCGAGTAGCCCCCCAGTAACAGTGACTACCTCGTTGGTTTAGTGGTCGCAAGCACGACTGCTCAGTATGAGATCCTGGGTTCCATTATCTGGTCAGGCAAACCGTTATTAGGTTTTTTCCTTCAGGACTTTATCAGTAGCACCCACGGAGTCTGCCCGGTTGATGACTTCTACCTAACCCTTCGGGGATGCCAACCGTCAGGTGATGTTATGAATACAGATACACCTTCAAATAGGCAAAAACAATATTAAAAAAAAATGTTTTTATTTTATCAACAATCGCAATCAGGATTCCTATCACATAATTTTGTTTACTTTCAGACAATGGCCCTCTGTCTTTCCTGTATATCAAGATCCCTAGATTGCGTCCCCCGTACTTTTGTCAACGCTTGCTCAATCATAGAGGGAACTCTTCCCTCACAAATCAACCCCGTCGGAGGTTCCGTATTACTGCAAATGCTCGTAACTGTCACCTACGAAGAAATACAGAAATGGGCTGATGAAGAAGTTGAGAAAGAAAAAGAAGGTAAGCGCCATCTATTGGTAATGTTATGTAACTGAATGATTTGGTGAGAGCGCCATCTAGTTATTCAAAAAGTAACTAATGAGTTCCGACTGAGATTCAATAGTATGGGATCTCGATTTGGAAGCCGTAATTGTCACCATCACCTCAATCTGCCTACTTATAATTACGATGTTTGTACTTTACCATTAAGGCTCATATTGTTATGATGCTCCATCCACGCACATAATTGACGTGAGTCAAAAGGTGGCCCAACTCAAATGGCGCTAGGCAGTTGTCTGTCGCATGCCGTATGACCTAAGAACCCGTGAAGCTCAGATTTGGTGCCCTGAAACAGGGATACGGAGTCATTGCAGACCACGAAAGAAAATGGCGCGACGAACTGGATGTCTTCCTTGAGTTGCACAGAATAGGAGATCGGACTGAGTCAAAAAAATAAGATTCTAATTAGTCCGTCAGTTAGATAATCGAAAAATATTGGATACGTGTTTTTTGTTTTATCAAATTAATAAAAATTGACGAAGATAAGACGCGTCAAAGATCATGAGTGGGGGGTTGTGACGTCATTTGCAGGTATAAAATGTGACGATGTGTGATGTGTGTGTGGTGTGTGTGAATGTGACATGTGACGTTTTCGAAGAGTTCACGAGTTTTCGAAGCACTGTATCGTCTTAATTTTTTGTTTATGTGAATAAAGAAAAAATACGTGTCTAATATTTTTTGGTAATCTATCTGACGGACTAATTAGTTTTTTTTTGTCCGATCCCCTATTGTGATTTTGGAAGAAATGGATGCCTTTGCCAAACAAATAATATGTTGTAACTAGTTTCTACCTACTTTTAAGCACCAAAATTATTGTTTTGGAACTTCTGTTGCCTTTCGATCCAGGGATGGGCGCTAATAACTGCGACACAGTTACTTAACTAACGCAGTATTAACGTACACAAAAATTGTTATAACGTTTTTTATGTTCCAATAAATATTTGTATTTGTAAAAAAAAAAAAAAACAGTGTGATATTATGGGCTCGCTATGATAATGATTGCTAAAATATTATCTCGTAAGCCATGCATCCTAAAGAAATTCGAGTGAATCATCTACTTTATTAATCTTTGTTTTATTTGGCAGTAGCATCGACTGCGAACGGAGAACCTCACACAATGAGTGCCAGATCTCGTAGACCGAGGTCTAAGCAAGTTAGGATTGCTGGTATGGGACAAACAAGTAAGGTCTGAAGTTCTATCTCTTTCTGCTAGCTCATCACTCAGGTGACTGTGTCAAATTCAAATAGTGTTTTTAAAAAACAACGGTTTGACTTGAACATTAAGGTTGTGCATTTTTGAATATATTGGAATGGTTAGGGCAAAATTTCGCACGAATTGCTTTTTTAAAAGCATAAAAGTACTATTCTTTAATATGTGGTTAAATACAATATTCATTTATGGCGCTATCGTACACAAACATGATAATTTATCATTATCAATACATATAAAAATCAATGCCACTTTTCGTTGTAATTTTATAACTCAAGAACGGGCTCACCTATCCAAACCAAATGTTTAGGCTTTGTTCGGACTATTTAGTAGCGGTTCTTCATTTATCATATTTTTTGTAACAAATGAATTCAATAAATGGCGGATGATTTTGTTAATGGCGATTTTGCTGTCATGAACCCGGTAGGTGGCGCTGCTGTCCGGGCAGTACGACGTATGCCAGGTCCGCTAGTATTACATAAATAATTGACATGATATTTATTTATTCATCATGACATCTCGAAATGTGACGCCGTCTTATGAAAGTTTCGATCAGGTCACGGGTCGCGTCAGGAGTCCTGATGTAAGTTCTAAATCGTCGTTGAAACCAAATTCATAGGCACCACCGAGTTCATTAATCACTGACTGTCGACCACTTTACAAACTTACTACGTATGGGTGAAAAGTGGTGACTGCGGGTTGTTCAGAAGTTACCGCGGCCTCGACATATAGGGCTAAGAAGGAACATGGGTGGTTTTTTGTCAGTAGAAGTCTGACACTCCCTCTCGCTCTGCCCAAGAGCCGGAGGGGTTATTTGATTATTTTCCAACCGCAAAAAAAAAGAGTGAAAGTGGTAGACCGTCAGGCAGATATATTATGGCGACACATCAAGCTATGCCTATCCAAAAACCTGTCCTCGCAGGTCATTTTGGATAGGGTACATCATTCAGTAGTAAGATCCTTATTCAAATGTATAATAACTACAAATTCTACCGCCATTAGTTAAAGGGAAGAAAGGTTTACTTTGTTCCTAAAAGTTCTTCTATAAACTTAACTAAAAGATGCTCCTTTTGCTTACGGCGACAAAATCTTCTACTTCAAGTCGAATATGTCGTATAACTCATTTTACCATTCCCACAGACACTTCATCATCCTTAAGTTTCGACGGCACTCACAGCAACGCATCGTCCATAGCCTTGGCCATTGCCGAGGCTCTCTGTTCCATAGACGAAGACGACAAACATACCAGAGACATACAACTGCTCATAGAGCGCGCTAAGAGAAAGGTGGTGTTGTCTGAACAGTTCGGGTTAGAAGACTTTCCGGAATTCGCCGAGTTATTTGAAGAGGTTAGTTTTGGCTAGTCATCATCATCAGCCTATAATGTTACCACTGCAGGAACTCAGGCCTCCGCTCTAGGAGAGGGATGGGCTATAATCCACCACGCGGGCCCAATGCAGGTTTGTTTGGCTTGTGTTTGGTAACTATTTTTGACAGCTTCTAATTACTGTCTTGTTAGATTGACTGCCCCGTTGGTCTCGTGCTCGCAAGCGCGACTGCTGAGCGTGTGTTCCTGACATTGATTACTGGATCGGGCAATAAGTGCTATTGGGTTTTCCATTAGAAATTCCTCAGTAGTAGTAGCCCGGAGGTTGGAAGTTGGCGGTATGATACCCTTGAGCCTCGGTCCTACGCCTTTTTTTTTTAACTGGACTGGGAAATCATCAAATAACCCCTCCCGCTCTTGAGTAGAGCGAAAGGCAGTTGCAGACTTCTACTGACCAAAACCCCACCCATGTTTCTTCTTAGCCCTATATGTCGAGGCCGCGGTAACTAGTGTACAACCCGCAGCCCCGACGGGCGTTGGCACTTTCGGGCCCCTCCCATGTTGCTGACATCTCTTTGGGCGCGCGTGGAACACCAACGCGCCGTCGACACGGCCTGTTTTCGTCGTAAGACGGACGGACGGCGAGTTAGCCCATCACTCACCGTACACAGGCCCGCGTCTACGGTGGCCGGAGGTCATCGCGTGACCCCCGACGCCCGGAGCGTCTCCCGCGGCGGCTCGGTCCTACGCCTGATGTCTATTCGTGAGTGTCGGGTTGCCATCCAATCGGAATATTTGAGTAAAGGTTTTTCTATTAGGCATCTAAAATACTCGTAGTAGCAAATCTATTACCCAGTTAATGGTAATAGCTTAGCTTTTTTATACCTATTCGTAAAGTCTTTTCTCTAAAACCTGATGACAGCATGCACTTCAATACATTATATTATTTTAGGGAGATGTGCCCGGATCCAATGCTGAGCGAGCAAGCGACGCAGCGGCCTTAACTAGTCAAATTCTTATGACATCGCCTGGAAGAGACAGCTTACGAGTAAGTATCCAATTCATGTATTAATACTTGATTAAACAAATATCAACTTTAAGATGTGTTTTAGTACTGAGTTATCTACGAGACTTGGTCTAGCAAGAACGGCTGTGTGGTAGCTTTTCTGACACAATATTCGTCTGATCGCTCAGATCGATCTTAAGGTGACGCTTGCCTCTGTTGGGTAACCAGTTACATATCGTTTTTACCCACGCCTCGAGAAAAACGTTAAGGCGTTGGTTACGGCTGACATTTGTACATTTTGGACAGTCGTTACAGGCAGCCAGTAGCCTCAAGTCTATCAGCCAGACGTACCAAAGGGTTTCATCCAGTACTAACTAAGTTGTGGAGGTCAGATAGGCTGTCGCTCCATGTAAAATACTGGTATTACGCTGCATCTGGTCACCAACATAGATTGGAAACGGCTAGGCAGATGATGACTTGTCTGCAGGGCTATTGCGTATCTTTTAAATGTCAGTGGCTGTAATATTGTCCATGGATTAACTATCAAATTCGTTATGGTTTAGTACCACTTTTTTAGCCACTGTCATTTTAAAGATACGCAATAGCCCTGCAGGTCGAAGGATCCCTCTTTTTCGCTGTTCCTCATAACAATACCAGAACTACTATTTTGAAAGCTTAATGTCTACGTATGTTTAATACGGTATGAGACTATTTAGACCAGTAGTGGCCTAGCGGTTGCGGCCCCGACTTACGAACAGTAAGTCGTGTGTTCGAACTCAGGCAGGCGCATTAGTTTGTGTAATTTATTTCATCACCACTGCTGGCAAAACGGTGAAGGAAAACATCGTGAGGAAACCAGAATGAAACCAGCAAAAAATCAAAGACATGTCGTGACATCTACCAACCCGCACTGGTCCCGCGTGGTGGATCATAGCCCATCCCTCTCTTAGAGAGGAGGCCTGAGTCCCTTCAGTGGGAACATTATATGCTGATGATGTTTAATACAAATCAGTATTTTTTTAGGTTATCTATGAACATCTTGCGCTACACTCGGAGTGGATTTACAAGGAGCTTGGCATTCAAGACTCCTGCGATGTTGCCATACCTATAAATAAGGCTCCACTGTTGTACACCATGTTTCATATCGGAAAACAACCTTTTGATCAGGTAAGAATAGGGTAATTGATAAAAAAAATCAAATTAGTCCGTCAGCAAGATTTCAAAAAGATATTGGACACGTATTTTTTCTTTTCTCACGTAAACAAAACAATGAAGACGATACAGTGCTTTGAAAACTCGTGTGACGTCATATTGCATGACATTTTTTACCAGATAGTGATCTTTGACGAGATTTATTTTCGTAATTTTTATTAATTTGTTAAAACAGAAAACACGTATCCAATATTTTTCGATAATCTAACTGACGGACTAAAAAGAATCATATTTTTTTTGTCAGGAAACATTCCTATTTTGATTAGGGTAAAATGGTTCAACCCAGAAAACCGAACCGAAACCTTGTAATGCATGTCTTAGAACCAAAAAATTCGAAGACATGTGATTTCTGAATCTACCAATCCGCACTGGGCCCGCGTGGTAGATTATAGCCCATTCCCCTTTCAAAGAGAGGAGGCCTGAGTCCCAGAAGTGAGAATATTAATAGGCTGTTGACGATGATGATGAAAGGTTCAAGGACAAAATACCCCATGTTTTGTAATTATGAACTTTCAGCCTGCCTCGCTGCTCTAGTGGTCACAAAATTAACCCAGGACCACTTACTCACCCGTTAATAAGTGGTCCTGGTTCAATTTGTGTTGTGTTCCCTAGAACACAACACAAATCGAACCAGGACCGCACCAGGATTACATGGGACTTAAGTATAGCTGGCGAATTGTGGGTGTACTTTTAGGTAGGTAAGGTACACCACTGGCGAAGCCTTCAAGGATTACAATGCGTGATCTAATTATGCTATTCACTTTTGAGTTGTTACGCAACCTCTCAATCCAAGTGCATGCTTAGCCCAAGATAGAGTTATCCGTAAATACTAAGAGGTCTTGGTTTGGCGGTATTTTTGCTCTCTTGAAACTCCACCGTTTTCAAGGTGCCTTGCAAGGTGTCGGATGATGACACAAAATCAAGAACTCACATTTTCTAAGTTCCTATAAATAGCTATTTTATTAACCGGCTTCTAAAAAAAGAGGAGGTTATGTCTTCCAAAAGAATCTTTTTTTTTTGAATAATTTAGTTCTCTGATTTAAGAGATATTTTTCATTTGGTCGTGAAAGCTGGCCCTAGGTACTTTATGAGTTACCCTCTACAGTACGCAATTTTTCTTGTATTTTATTCGACTTGTTCATATTAAGAACCCGTATCTTTATACAAACACCTCTAGTCGTTACAAAACTTATTTAAAATAACCTTTTTAATGACAAAGCCTGCGTTCTGCTACTAAGCCCATTTTGTTCATTTTTTCCCTTAGTTTCTCCGCGGCGAATGGCCAATACCTTGGAGCAAGTTGGTCTCCGTGGCCAAAGCTTGGTCTGGTCTGGAAGGAGTCAGGGTCCACGTCAACCGACGTACCGACGTCCGCAATATGAAGACACAAGGAAAGTCCAATAAACAGTTGATGCAGCTATGTGCTATGTTCAAGTCCAATAGTGAAGGACTTCTGTAATCGGGTGTATTCGAGAATATGCGGGGCACTTCGGGTCTACGAGTAGGCGCACCTACAGCATGATGAGTCAAGGAAACCACTGGAACTTCTGAAAGCCAGAATCAACAGGGGCGACCACCAGAAAAGCGCCGAGACAATGAAGGCGAAAAATGACCGCTGATGAATGTACTCACTGCCGCACTCAGAGAGCTTTAATGATTACTAAGGCCCTCACTTAGCAATGGTTTTGACAGTTTTATCATACAAAAATATGTCAAACCTTTACTTAGTGATGGCTTAAGTAGTCATTAAATATCTCTGACTACGGCAGTCAGATGTAGTGCTTAGTTCAGGTCAAATAGTAAGATATCATTATCTCGATCATTCAGACAAAGGACTTCCATAGCTGAAGGTAACCCCCCCCTCCTCACCTCCGATCGTCGCCTGATTCACTGTTTTTGGTGCTGTCTGTACCAACAGGATCCTCTTCACCAAGCCAGTAGTGACAGCGTTCGTGTAACTTAGTAAATGTTCAGGGAAGGTTCGTAACATTTAACGCCCACGTCGATCCAGTGGAACGTCGGCAAACAGTTTATTGAACTTTATGCAAGTTAAGTTAAAACATGTATCCATTTTGTATAATTACAAACCTATTTTCTTAGGAACTAACGGCTTCTACTTTGACCTATTTCTTAGTAGTACGAGTATGACTTCAAAATGCTATGTTGCTGAAAACAAACATTTTTAAAAAGTGATTTTCCCTACTGTATTGATTAACTTATAATGGGTTGAACGACATTGGGCAAGCCGGATTTTTTCGTCAAATCGGCAATTCGTCAAATTTGATATTGGTCAAAGCTTCTGTTTGTCCAATTATGTTTGTCAAATACGCTATTGGTCAAGTCCATGTACAGTCGATGAACATGACATGCGTTTTGAATTCACATAACTTACTTGTAGGACCTTTGTGTTTTTGTAGTGTTGGAACTCATCAAATTACTCCTCCCGCTCTGGGCAGAGCGGTACATAATGTCGTAGATAGTAGTGACGGGACCCACAGCCCCGACGGGCTAATATCACCCCTAAGGCTACACTCCAAAGGGCACGCCACGATAGTGGCGGTAAGTTCCCTCTTTGAGGAGTGGCTTGAGGTGCGCCACGGTGCCGTCACCTTCCGTCTGACGCAGGTCCTCACCGGACACGGTTGTTTCGGGAGGTACCTGCACTGAATCAGGCGGGAGGAAACGCCCGGATGCCACCATTGTGAGGATCGGCCGGAGGACACGGTGGAGCACACAGTGGACGTGGTGTGCCCCGCTTGGGCGGAGCCCCGCCGTTTTCTCGTAGCGGCGATCGGCGGCGGCGACCTCTCGCGCCCGGCCCTGGTGCAAGCCATGGTCCGGGGCGAGGAGGAATGGGACGCCGTCGCCTCCTTCTGCGAAGCAGTGATGCTGGCGCAGGAGGTGGTGGAACGTGACAGGGAGCAAACCTCTCTTCCCAGATACCGCGGGAGACGCTCCAGGCGTCGGGGGCCACGTGATGACTTCCGGCCACCGTAGACGCGGGCCTGTGGACGGAGGGTAATGGGCTAGCTCGCCATCCGTCCGTCTTATGACGACGACAGGCTGTGTTGACGGCGCGTTAGTGTTCCACGCGAGCCTCAAGGTGTCAGCAACATGGAAAGGGCCCACAAGGGCCGACGCCTGTTGGGGCTGCGAGTTGTTTTCAAGAGATACCGCGGCTTCGACATAAAGGGTTAAGAAGGAACATGGGTGGTGTTTAGTCAGTAGAAGTCTGACACTCCCTTTCGCTCTGCCCAAAAGCGGGAGTGGTTGTTTGATGATTTCCGAACCGCTCCCCAAAAAAAGGGGTGATATGGAGCGAGGATTATTATTTTTTTCATTCCCATCTTTATTGAAGTATCTGGTTAACTTTGGCCATAGACACCATTTAGGTTCTGAGAAGCATGGTTTTACTATGCACCGTTTTCGAGTTATAGGCGTTCAAAATTTTTGTTTCAAAATAATTACATACGAGTAGGTACTTTAATTTCTACAGTTGATTGTACCTCAATCACTTGACTAATAGCGTATTTGGCAAATTTCATAATTGGACATACAGACGATTTGGCAAACTACAGCTTTGACCAATATCAAATTTGACGAATTGCCGATTTGACGAATATCCGACTTGCCCAATGTCGTTCAACCCGTTTCAAACACACACGAAAATCACTTTAAAAATTTTAATCGTGTATACACGCTCATGCTCATGACTGTACACATCAATGGACGAACAAAATGTTCTTTTCTAAGGTGTCCTGCTACCCCGTCGGGGCTGCGGGTCCCGTCGGGGCTGCGGGTTGTTCGAAAGAGATGTGAGTTCGAAGAAGGAACGTGAGTGGTTTTTAGTCAGTAGAAGTCTGACACTCCCTTCCGCTCGGCCTAAGAGCGGGAGGGCTTATTTGATGTTTTCCAAACCCCTAAAAAATATAGACTACCTAATCCTTGTAGTTGCTAAACTAAAATATATGATAACCGTAAATAGTGTTCTAAAGTTTTTTTACTTATACTATGTGGATCTGGAACTACGACATTAAATTAAAACTAGCACTGTACTAGTCCATCGAAACATTTTAAAACACGAAGATTAGTAGTTAGTGGAAAATTTAAAAATTGCAATTTTCAGACAAAATAAATAGCAGAATCAACTGCATAAAAAGTAAACACGCTTTAACTACGAAAAGTCACTGACCTAGTGCGCGGGGTGCAGCGAGCGGCGGCGATGTTGGGCGTAGGTACTTTTTATCGGAGAACAACAAATCAGCGGCATAAACTCACTAAGTTGCGAGTTGTTAATTAATAAAAGATCACTGATTGAATAATTAATCACTTAAAATCACATTACAATCAGAATTTTAAATCATCAACAGTCAAATTTTTAAATTTTCAAAGTGTCCCCCGTTTTTCATTATGCACAAGCGACATCGTCTTATTAAATTTTCACGGACTCGTCTTAACAAGTCCCCATCTGCCATTCTTTTAAGTTCGTCGAAGGCATTAATTATTTTAATTTTTAACTCGTCCACAGTGTTCACTTCTCGTGCATACACCTTGTTTTTTACGGCCCCCCACAAAAAGAAATCCAGTGGCGTCAGGTCCGGTGACCGTGCTGGCCATCGAATAGGTCCAAAACGGCCAATCCACTGACTCGCAAACATATCCGTTAGTCGCTGTCTAACAGGCATTACGGAATGGGCGGGCGCACCGTCCAATTGGTACCACAGTCGTTCATACACGTCCAAAGGTAAATCGTCCGTATAGTCTGACACTGGGCCACTAAGAAGTTCTAAAAATTTCTCTGCATTTAATGTTCCATCAATAAACACTGGACCTATTATTTTGTTCCTATGAATTCCAGCCCAGACGTTTAGTGAAAACCGGTACTGGAATGAAGACTCTCGACTTAGGCGCGGGTTTTCGTTACTCCAATATCTTAGGTTTTGTCTATTCCAAACTCCATTTCTTGTAAAAGTGCTCTCATCTGTCCACATAATATTGAATAGGAAGTCAGGGTCGTCTGATATTTTGTCGAGAAGCCATCGGCAAAATAACACTCTGACTGGCATATCTCTGGATAACAGTTGTTGAACTTTTCTGAACTTGTAAGGTCGCCGTGCATGCCGTTTCAAAATTCTATGGACAGTTCTGTGACTCACTTGAAACCGCCGCGCTGCTCTCCGGAGGCTACAAGTCGGGTTGTTTTCAAAATGTTGTAATACCCGGTCCTCGATACTTGAATTTGAAGACACGCCCTCTCCTTGAGGAACCAAAGGCCGATTCTCTCGTAACCTCTGAACGGCCAGGGTAAAAACACGGCTGTTGGTAGGGCACGTTCTTGTGTTACCATATCTCTCCCGATATCTACGCAATGCTAAAGCCGCATTTTGTTGACATTCTCCGTACATAAGTACCATGTCGGTGTACTCGGCAGCTGTGTACCTTATTTGAGGCATAATTAAACTAAAAAACTTACTAACTTAACCTAAATCACAAAACTAGCTACCTAATAAATGCCTAAATAACTAATATTACACTAACACCAATAAGTCACAGTAACCTATGCACTAATCCAAATATCATAAATCGTCTTTAATCACAATAACAACAAACTTTTCATAAAATCACGACAATGCGCGCGCGGCTCGTCTTGTGATAAAAAAAGTAGGCGTGTGCTCTCCTCAAAGGGCGCCGCTATGCACTGACTGACATAGTTACCGAGTCAAGGACTTTTTGCCGAAAAAAATTCCGCTCACACACACACTCGCAATTTTCTATGCACCACTAATGCATTATTTGCGTAAGTAATATTACTTTTTCTTTATAATTGTAGTATTTTGTGGGAGTGTGCGGGGCGCGTCAGAGTGGGATCGTATGACACCTTTCTCTGTCTTTCAAGCGTATTGAGACGTTGAGAATAGAATCGTAGGTTTTTGCACAGGTTCCTGACCTTACAATGTTTACCTATTATTACGGACTCCGATCTACATCATGTTGAAAAATAAGAAAATGAAAAATAATTTCCTGTGGCTAAAGTAGTCATTGGATTTGATTGATTTTTTGTATACGGGTCAAGAGCATGCCTTTCTTTACGTGGTTTAGAGGAATGTCAATCGTCCTGCTCCACATTGTATATCATTCTCCCTTACCATACATAATTACATTGGTCAACATTTGGAACAGATTTTTTGAAGCTACTTTTAAAGCCGAGACTAAGGCTGCTTTTCCATCAGAGATGTGCTATGCAGCTATGCTGCGAGGATGTAATAGCTAAGCTGTGAAACTGTGTGACCGTTTCCACTGATACTAAGCTATGTAGCGGTGCGAGTAAGTTGTGCTATGAAGTTGCGCCGCCGCAAAGTAGCTGCCGGAGGAAGATGCGTAGCTCGAGCTGTGCGATGTATCGATAGTAAGTAAGCGGCATTCATAGCACGCATCCATAGCACGCATCCTTCCATATAAAAAACATATCTTAGTTGAATCCGTGTCCACCAGTGCTAAGCTATGTGCACCAATAAATATGATAGGTGGAATTCAAACGCAATTCATAGCAACGTAGCATAGCACATCTCTGGTGGAAAAGCACCCTTAAACACTACACACTAGACTCACTTATTTTGCTGTGCCCGATAAGGGTCCATGTGATCTTATTATAAGTTTACCACTTAAGTTTACATGAGGAATGCAATAAAGTATTGAGTAGGTATTGTATTGAGTACCTACCTAAATAATTGGTAATTCAACTCTTCATTTTCAATAATATTTAATTAATATTTTCAATATACTGGACTTTTTCTCTTCTTTAATTTCTTTTATCGTTTCAGTAACTATTATTTTATGTTAGTTCCATGTATGTAAATAATACGGCATTTGTATATCACACCTAAACTAAAACAACTTACTAAATACGTTAACAAACGACGAGTGAACTCAGCTGTTCACTTCCTAGCCTAGTAAAAAGTTCATTGAACTCGTCGTCGTGCTTGCCATTCGCTACGTGCATTTTGCCATGTTATCGACACATTGCGTATAAGTAAAATACGAATCAAAATTACTGAATATCCATAACCTTTCTGAAAATCATTTCTTATTCTGGTAATCTTAATATGATTTACAGAATTCACCCAATCAGTCTGTGGAGGTCTGTCTCTTACACCCTGAATTGTGTCAAAATCTACAAGATCTACTTACCTTTTCCCCTATAAAGCCGGCCTTTGACTATGGGATATAAAGTAATATATATCACGTCTTGAGATATAATATTTTATCGCTCGTCATACGTTTTGTTCGTGATCGTTCACACTGTGCTATAAATATATTACATCACAAACTATAAATATTTTTTCCACCGAGTGAGCGATATTTAGAGGTCATTAAAATTTGAAGGTGTATATTTTACCTCACTTCCCCGAACACCGCGCCTTCCCCTGCATCGCCCTCAGTTTGAATGGTGATGTTCGTGTGCACGTGTTAAGTATGTCAACTGATCAAGTGTTTTGAATTTTTTGTTTTTATGTTAAATAAGCAAAACAATCCCCATTTTATTCATTTCAGAATTCAACCAAACAGCGGTGACCGAAGCTGAACTGTTCTAAAATATATATCTTACAGTGTAAATAGCAATCGCGGGTTGTAATATAAAGCTCAAGATGTAATTTAATTTACTCAAAAATGCATGTAATGTTGTCATTATTTTGACAAACTTGTTTGAGCAAAGTCGACCTTGCCGGTCTGTTTCAAGGAGCGGCCGGCAAAGTTTTGCTGGCCGCTCTAACAGGCCGGCAATGTTTTGCCGGCCGCTATTTTGACGTTTCAACGTTTTAAAAAATCAATTCCGAAAAGATTTTATTTAAAACACAGCTGTTTGTACGTCTAAAGGTAAAAAAAAAAAAGATTTAAATGAAGTAATAAATGAAGAAATAATCCAGCAGTCAAACACCGCATTAGAATTATCGCAAACTATCAGTAATATCAAACCGGGAAAGTCGGTGTTGAATTTTAGTAACTGTACTTTTCATAATTGTCATTTTAATTAAAAGTCTAGTTAATTAATATATTTTTTATTTAAATTACTTGCTGGTTTTATTTAGATTAGGTACTTGCATTTTTGAGTAAAGCACTATACAAACCTTGGCCCACAATGACTGCTTCGCTGGTCACGCTATGATTGCCTCGAGCTAGCCTAGCTACGCTCTAGGCCTTTCAGCTTGGCCATCATTGCAGCCCTTGCTGTCCTCGCTGTAAAGGCCTCGGCCTACGGTCTCGGCCTTTATCTCAGCTCGTCCATCAAGTGCTGCACGCTGACCGCGCTGTGTCGGCCTGGAGCTGCGCTACGCTGCGCTGTCGGCCATCATCAGCGCGACCAGCAAAGTAGTCATTATAGACCGCGGCAGTAATGTACTAATATATTACATCCCATAGTCAAAAGCCGGCTTAAATCTCGACTACAATATCCAAAACCACCCCATAAAATCCTCACTACTCATGCCAAGCCTATCCAATCTGCCGCCAATATCTATAAAACGTCAACACTGACATAAGTCCGCATCTTCATATAAAATACAATATTCTCCAATAAAATATTCACAGGGACATGAATTGTGAAACATTTTTCTCTCCAGGAACTGAAGTTAGGGAAACTTCCCTCGAAGTCGGTGTCATAAGTTTTACCCAGGACTCCATACAACTTCGGTCCATAGACATTGACATTTTGTAAGTTTAAACACAGTAGATTCTATTAGGAGTTGGTTGGTAATAAGTTTCCGGAGTGTCAGGAGGCGAGTCTAGAAGATCGTAATTTTCTTTCGATATCTGATATTTTAAACGTGCGACCGGGGTTACTTTTTGTAAAGTTTTCTTCTAGCGCATCGTGTTTTGTTATTGGAGATCGGAAAGTTTTAAAGCTCGCTGTATTTTTCTCTTGGGTATGGTTGTGTGACAATAACGAATGGAATATAAGGATTGTTACGCCTGTTTCGCTTGCAGTTTTCTTAATAATCCTAAGGATACGGAGTTATTCGCAATCGATGTGCGTGTATGACCAGATGTATGAACGTAAACGAGGCAACAAGACTATGTATAAATCGTAGCAGGTGGCTTTCTGTGGTTTCTGTTCTGCCTACCCCTGTGAGAAAAAGCTTGTGTTTATGAATGTATGATACAGAGTAAATAACTTTTCGAGATTTCGTAGAAATTGTTTTCCGCCTGAAAGTTGACCCAAAAAGCACTTTTCTTTTATTGATGTGCTCCAAATTTTTCTATGTTTGGCGACATCCTACAGAAAATAGCTCCTAGCTTTTTACACAACACAATAAAACCACCACACTAACCTTTAAAACCTCAAAACCAATCAAAGAACACGCTAAATCCAAAACGCAAATCGAAGTGCTTTATAAGCCACGCAAACGGTGTATCGGAAACCGATGCAAATAAACTTGACTGGGGTTCGAAGCCAAAATCTTTAGCGGGCAAACACCGTCGGCTGTGTTGCTACACGTTACGCTCTATGCTGCTCGACATGTTAGATGTAAATTGAGAACCAGTCAAATCATTACTAAGGGTAGCGAAATCGAGTGGATTTTGTAAGAGGGCGAAGGGAAACTTCTTGAGGAAACCGGCATGTCTTAGAACAAAAATATCGAAAGACATGTGACATCAACCAACCCGCACTGGGATTATAGCCTATTCTCTCATCTCCTAATTAGCGTATCGATGGCAATCTAAATTGTGTCGGCCCAGAATTGGGCATGCCTAATTTTTTTTTTCAAGCGCTGTCTTAAAACCATTTCGAGGGTTAGCTTAGGTGAATTCATGCCTGTTACCAGATTTGAAAAATACATACTATTTCAAAAGTTATAGGTGTTTTAACGAATGACTTTCATTTGACCTTTCAGACCCTCCAACAATATAACATTAGGCATAATAGAACATTCCTTTGTCATTCTATCATTCTTGAAAAAAAAAACATTCGGTTGCGAGGCTGTCAATGTCAACATTTTGTAAGTTATGTTTAGCCAGCTTTGTTGAAGTTTGTTTTTGTGAAATATTGTGAATTGTTGTAATGGCTTCTTTAAATTATACTAAGGCGGATTCCCGTAACATACCTACGGTCAATAATGCTATGATTGTTGAGTATATGATGTTGTCCACTCAACACAATATAGCGGAAATACGAGGAGCAAAGGCTCTAATGTAAGTATTCTATATCATTGTTTTGATTTATATAAGATTGGTTTATCTCTTGTCATCAATGAACTTATTATATACTAGCGACCCGCCCCGGCTTCGCACAGGTGTTTTTCTCTACTATATTATGCATGTATTATACTTAAAAACCTTCCTCTTGAATCACTGTATCAATCTCAACTGTCAAGGATATGTCACTGGATTTAGATTGACATTGTATTCTTTTTTAATTTATCTGTGGCACAACACCGCACTACATACAGCCTCATAGTGATATTGAGAGTACCTCGAATTTAAAAAATCCTAAAAAAATGTACAACCCCTAAAAAAATAAAATAAGCAAATTAGTTCCTTGAAATGGTCTATATTTTGTAAAAAAAATATAAAAAAAATCAAGTCATGGCGAATTGGGCTACTGGTTTGGCGGTTTCGGTAGCGTCCATCAGTTCATGTAGTGAACAACCAGCAGGACAAGCAGGGCACGATATTTAGGACCCCATTGTTGTGAAGGACAGCACAACATTTACACTCCAGTGCAGTCATTTATGTATCCCCACCTCAGCAGGGCACCTCAAAGAGAGGTCTGATGGTGTCCCAGCTGTGGGAACATTATAGGCTGATTATGATGATGGATGATCATCATCTTTTTGGCCTTGTCCCTTGTGTTTGGGGGTCGACGCAAAACGTTTTTTTTCTTCTATTCTGTGTGTCAACCTTTGTTTCATATCATTCCTCACACAATCTGTCCATCGTTCTTTGGGTCTTCATCTCCCTCTCCATCTATCATCATTTATATTCGTCATTCTTTTAATAACATGTGATTTGTTCCTCGTCCTATCAGTGCGTATGTTGCGTGCTGTTTAGTCCACGAACGCTGACTTTTTAAAAGGTTGAATGAGAAACTCGATACATTTCCATCCCCAGTAGGTACCTAATAGATAATCGACCAATATTCCTGTTCATTTCACCCAAATATCTAGAATAGAATAAATAGAGTAGCGAGTCTCAAGTGACTTCCCGACCTAGGGTAGCGGTCGGATCACCGAAGTTGTCCCGGAATTGTTTATTCAAAGCGCGCCGCGGACGTGATGCGATTGTTACATTCCGGGACGATTCCAATCAAATTTTGATTTATTCCTTTTGTTCCTCTTTACATTTTCGGTAATGTCCGACTGATTTTGTTGGGTTTTGACGTGGGATCAAGTACTTGAAAAGGGAATGAAATAGAAACGTGTTTAGGTGTGAAAATCCCGAACTTCCCATTGTTTACTATGTTATTACAATTTTGAACTCAGTGTATTCTCGTGGTTCTATTTTGTTTTCCATTGAACCTTAACCTCCTTTCCTGCGCATAGTTCCTAGGTAATGAGTGGCTCTTGGTTTAGGTATCATAACGCCAGCGGCTTAAGCCTAGAAAGAAATGAATTTGTGCTTGAATGGCCAATCATTTACACCGAAATTGTTGATTTTGTCAGTTATGGTAATCTTCTTATTAAAAGGCACTTCGGCACCATTGGAATACTTAAATACTATATTTTCAAGAAATAGTTTGAACTCAGGTAGGCGTATTACTTAATTTATATCATCACCATGACTGCTCCCAAAACGGTGAAGGAAAACATCGTGAGAAATGTCAAACTATCCCCCACGTAACCATCTAGGTACCAACGCGTGGTGCATTATAGCCCATTCTTTTTCAAAGAGAGGAGGCCTGTGTCCCAGCCGTGATAACATTAGGTATAGGCTAATAATATGTAGCTGGATGGAGAGGTAGAGAAATATCAAAGAATAGATGGATGGAGTGTGTGAAGAATGGCATTCATTCGTCCGCCATGCCCTCAAAAGGTGAGGGCATTCACAACAGACACAATTAAAAAGCTATTGTGTCTCGCGTGGATCTTCGTTCCGACACACGAAGGGCATTTGTCTGTGCTGATCCATAGTTAGTACAGGTTAACTCTGTAATAAGTACCATACTCAAGTAACAATTAGGTACTCATTATTTGCCTAATAGCTATTTCCGAAATCTGTTGAGGCCAACTCCCAGCCAAACCAAATGCAGCTACCACTATTTAACACCATGGAAGTCAACAGATCTCAACTCAAGTGACTGTCACTGCTAAGGTAATAAATACATATTTCAAACAATGTTAAGTTTCTGATAGATACCATTTTTGCTTTGAAACATTTCATCTCTGACATGTTACGTTTCAAATTGACAGATGCAATGTGACTCCTTTCCCGAAAAAAATTTGGAGCTACCTTTATTTGACTCTAAATGCACAAGCAGCCCCAAAGTTCCTATTTAAGTATTATTTTGTGCGTAATACCGCGTAATGATGGTTGAATCGCTTAATTCATGAATCTTCTAGCTTTACGACTAGTTTCATAGCGATCAGCAGAAACTGTGGGTGGTTATGGTAATTATAAACATAAATTATCCTGTAAAATCCTGCTGACATGTAAATGGGGCTCTCCCTATGTGCTCTTGACCGACCACGACTATGTCTACAATTAGCAAGCAGGCGAAAAGAGGACCGCTTGTCTGAAGTAAACATTTTTTTTTTTTTTTTTTTTTTTAATCTTTATTTAAGGGGACTCGGTCAACAATGACGATGTCGCCCCGTAATTCTAATTATACTATAACTCTTATGGCTAGATACATCTTAACTTTTCAAAATCTTATCCAAATCTTATCTTAACTATGGAGTATTATCCCTGTGCCGTAATTGGCACATGTACAATTCACACAACTTCCTGGCCTCTTCCGAAAGGGGGAAGGCCAAGAAGCTGCTGCATAACCCTATATTGTACTGCATATCCCCAAGTACCTGTCGCCGCTGAGCTTCATTCCGGACACACTCGACCAAAACATGGTGAACATCCTCGATCGCGTTACACTCCGTGCAATTAGGTGAGTCCGTTTTACCCATTAAATGTGCAAATTTATTTGATGGAATGTGCCCGGACCGAAGTCTCAGCAGTGTCACAATATATTGTCTATGGGCTTCCATCTCCTGGAACCATGGGCAACGAAAAGGTCCTGTCTGTATAGTTCTGTACCATATGCCTTTGGTGAGCGACCTCTCATCAAAATATTCTTGCCACAAGTCTTTACAGATCTTTTTGACTGTCTGAACCTGATCTGTGTGTAACGGTAAACAAGTGTATGTGATCCCTTCCGATGAAGCTAATTTTGCTGCCTGATCTGCTTTTTCATTGCCCATGATGCCAATATGAGATGGAATCCACTGTAAAGCTATAGTTTTATCAGTCATACGCAGCTCTAAAATGGTTTGGAGGATAACTAAGGCTATCGGGGAACCTCGAGAATTCGAGGGTAGCCGAGCCAGATGCAATAAAGCACTCTTAGAGTCAGTTAGAACCACAATATGCTGAGCGTCAAGGGTTAGCGCGTACGACAGGGCTTCAGAAATCGCTATCAGCTCACAGTACATTACAGCAATATTAACCTTAATTTTAAATTGAAGCGTATTATTTAATTGAGGGTCGAATACAGCAGCTCCCGCATACTGCGCATCCTTAGATCCGTCTGTATAAAGTTGATAGAACGAACCGTAATTTTCATTCAAGTATTTGGCACACTTTTGTCTTAAATCTAATACATCCATTGATCTCTTTGGAATGCGTACATGCGGAATATCGTAAGAGATGTTCTTTGATAAGTCAATGTTGGAGAGCCATGTATCCAACGAAAATACACCCAATATGGAACTAGAATAGATAGGTAAATCTTGTGTTTGCCTATGCATGTCTACTAATAATGGAATCTTCTTGTTTCTCCAGTATTGACCCTCACACAGATTTGACAATTCTCCAATAATATTTATAGTCACATTATCTTTTACCGATCTAGATTTAAGCCAGAATTTTCCCGCCAAATATATTCTACGAATTGGTAGCGGCTGTAAGCAGAGTTCGTTCTCCATAACATGGATTGGAGTGCTCCTAATGAAGCCCCCAATAATCCTCATACATAAATTTTGGATTCCGTTAAGTTTATTCAATTGACTGTTAGCGTAATTACCAAATAAAAAACTACAGTAATCAAGTCTACTTCGGATCATTGAGATATACAGGCGTCTCAAATGTTTCGGGTGGACTCCCCATTTGGATCCAGCTAGTACCTTAAATATATTTACTAATCTTGAGCACTTCTCCCGCAATTCGTTAATATGCCTTTTCCACTTCAAAGATTTGTCCAGCCACATACCTAGATATTTTACACAATCTACCTGTTGTATGTTATGATTGTTTATATTTACCGAAAATGTTTTCCTATTTCTACCCCTGCTGAATAAAATTATTTTTGTTTTACTAAAAGATATCTGTAATCCTACTTCTTCTATTAAACATTGAAACGATTTTAATGAATTCTGGATAAAGGTAATGGAGTCCGAAATTTGTTTCCTAGCTATATATAATACAAAGTCGTCTGCATATTGCGACACAAACACGTCAGCTATACTATGACAAATATTTGAAGTGGCTGCATTAAATAATAGTGGGGATAGCGGATCGCCCTGTGCAATGCCTGTCCCAGTGGTCCTCACTGCTGTGCTACCATCATTAGTTTGAATTGATAGATGTCTTTCATGTAAGAATTCCCATAAGTATCTGCACAACACCGCTCCCACTCCTAACCCATCTAATATTTTTAACAGGGCCACTAAGTTTATATTGTTATAAGCGCTATCAATGTCAACAAAACATCCCAAAGTGCTAATGCCCTTCGAAAACCCTTCCTGAATGCGCGATACCAATCTAGCCAAGTTGTCAGCACAAGACCGTGTTCTCCTAAATCCGGTTGTTTCATGTGAAAAACAGTTATTTCTTTCAAGAAACCATTCTAGTCTACGGTTTAAGATTGTGTGGAAGACTTTACAAGGACATGACAATAAAGCAATTGGTCTGATACCTGATACAGAGTCAGCAATCCGGCCTGGTTTTGGTATGGGTACTATTTTGACCTCTCTCCATTGATTCGGGACAAAGCCCGAAAGTAAAAATCTGTTGTATAGTGAAACTAAAACAATTTTTCCTATTTCTGGTAAGTGCCTGATCATGGAATAGGAAATATTGTCCCCACCGGGAGCGGTATCAGTCTGTTTAATACAGTTATTAAGCTCTTGGATCGAAATCGGGCTTCTCAATTGTTCATTTTCTGATATGAAATTAGGTGGAGGAGGGTTTACGTAGTCTGGTGTTAAACTACGTAGTAAATTTTCCGTTTGCTCCTGATCCACGGCACCTCTTGCTGTCTTATAGCCTTTGAGCCACTTCATTCGTCTGTACACTTCGGCTGCTGACATTGTGTTATCTATGCTATCACAGAAACTTCTAAACGAGCTAAACCTACTATTCCGAATCAATCTCTGGGCATTGCTGGTTTTTCTTTGAATTTTGTCTAAATTCTGTGGCGTAGGGTTCTTCCTGAATTCAGCTAAGGCCAGACGTCGCTCAGCAACTGTACGTGATAAGTCCTGACACCAATATGGTTTAGGTTTAAACATCTGTTGTCGAATTGGACTATCGCAAATTTTTATTTTAGGTATGCTTTGATCCGCTGCAGCATTTAGGACTTCAATAAAATTGTCGTATGCTTTTTGGTTATCTGTATGTATGTCTAAAACATTTAGGTTTTCATTTACAATCTGTCTATATTTTGTCCAATCTGCCTTTTTATAATTTCTTTTAATTTTGTACGTATTTATATTATTCATTTCTGTTTTAATTTTTAGAATTAGGTGATCGCTCCCTAAATTCTCATTCATAGCTTGCCAACTAAACTTCATTGCCAAATCCAGGGATGCTACGGTCAAATCAGGAGAGGTACTTTGTAGCACACCATTTACCAATTTAACTCGTGTCGAAGTGCCATCATTAAGAGCAATGTAATTGTTATCGAATATGGAGTCGAACAGTTGCAAACCTCTTGCGTCCGTCTTAGATGACCAGTTTGTATGGTGTCCATTGAAATCTCCAGCTATAAGTGTTCTTTCTTGCTTCAGAGAAAAGATAATTATGGTCCCAGTCTCTTTTACTAGTGAATACTGAAGAAGGACAATAAACGGTAATCACATTTTCTAGATGTTCGCAATTAGAAATCTTTACATGTAATAGCTGTATACCTGGATTGCTGATATTGGTGCTACCACGACTTGCTCTTAGGGACCAATGAGTTAATATTGCGACGCCGCCATATCCGTCATAACGGTCTTCTCTAAATATATTATAACCACTTATACGAAAATTGCTTTCAGGATCAAACCACGTTTCATTAATTATTGCGATATGCACTTTCTCTTGATTTAATAACGCTTCGAACTCAATAGCTTTAGGCCGAAGGCTTTGAGCATTCCACTGCAGGATATTGATTATTGAGGGTCTGTTAGTTCGTTGATCCATTGTTTAAAGTTAATAAGGACTGGCACTTCTAAAATGTACTTCATGATAATAGATTTGATCCATTCAAACAGTATAAATGCACAGCTCTTTATTTTATTCTCCCACGACGACTCTGGATTCAATATTTTTTCTTTTAATTGGCTCCATATCCCTCCAATTTTCGATCTTTTACTTTTTGAACTGTTCCTTCTATTATTGTCTTCTGACTTTTTACTTTCAACGTCGCTGTCTGCCTCTTGAGAACTTTCTTTTGCTATATCTTCGCTACTATGTTTTGGGAGGGGGGGAAGGGGGGTGCCCGTCCTTTTTTTACTATTCTTCTTTTTCTTTGGATTTTTATTATCTTGATTACTTTTTACTGTGTCTGCGTAGGTATTCTTACTTTCAGAGGGAAAAACTACAGTGCGATCTTCACTTGACTTCTGTATCTCTTCTGTCACTATGTATTGATTCTCTCTTCTAGAAGCAGGTTCCGTTATAGGATGCTCTGGCGGGACATACATGGTAAGGGCCCGCTTATACGTGCAGTTGAATTCTGCCATCAGGTCTCTGATCTTCTTCTCTTTAACATATACAGGACACGATTTTGCTAAAGTCATGTGATTTCCGGAACAATTATTACACTTGTAATCCACTGTGTCGCAATTAGAATGATTCCTACTGCATTTTGGACATATCACTTTATTGGATGGGCATAATTTCATTACATGTCCAAATCGCCAACACCGTGCACATTGCGTTACTGGATATTTATAGGGGGAAACTTCTGCTCTTGTGTTAAATATATGTATGTAGGAGGGCAACGACGACCCTATGAAACATATACGAACTGCCTCCGATGGCTCCCATCGAGAATCTAAACTACTTCTGCGTTTTAGCCTTTTCACTCCTATTATCTGAATGTCACTCTCCAAACCTTCCACTATTTCTTCTTCAGATAAATCCAGGTCAATATATTTCACCACCCCGTAAGACTGAATTGTTTCCAAAGTTCTTTGACATTTATAACCCTCATTCTTAAAGTATTGGGAGTTAATCAATCGATCACAACTATCTTCATTACTAAATACAATCAGCACTTTGTGAGGGTTGACGTATTTTATTCGTGTGATGTCACCTATGTTCTCAGATTTTAAAATTTTAGCCAAATTAAATTGTTTCGGAAGTACACTTGTCGATGAAACGCTTACTTCTATTCTGTCTTCTGCTATTCTAATTGTATCATGTATCTCACTCCTTCTAGCATATTTTTTACCTCTTCCGTTAACTGTTGTCCAATCCTCGTCTTGGCTTATTTCTCGGTTCCTCTTATTTTTTGATATCTCTGTTGTCGAATGTTGTTGAGACACACACAACATATCTACCTCCTGATTATCTCCAACTTGATTTAATTCTTCCATACTACTTGTCAACTCACTGTTTTCCCTTGTCATTCTGCTCACATTATCACAATCGTTAAAAGAATCTAACTCATCGCTACCGCTAGCCATTCTTAAATAACATCGTAATGAGTTTAATAAATACAAACGATAACACTCGAGCCGTAGTCGGGTGATTCAAACCGGTTTGGCGTCGAGCGAACAGCGCGTCTAACGATAATAAGCGCCCGCGCGCAACTGAAGTAAACATTCTGCTTACTTATATTTATGCATTGTTCCATTTCTATTCTGTTGTCTTCTTCCAGGAGAGGCCCCAACGTCTGCCAAAATACACATTGTATCTCACCTAATGGATATTCACAATACAACCATGATGATTTTACAAAAGATAGCTTCCAGTTTTCAATAATTTTGTTTCCCCACACTTTATAACCCACTATTTCATTTCTGACCGCCACCAAACGTTCCCATTTTCTCCCGTCGCATTGCAACCAGCACATTGCACCTTATTACTAATCATACGATATCCGAAACACATAAACAATAGGTTCCAATTTCCTACACTGGGGCAACCTCCTCGTGCAATCTTCGAAAACTATTGACGAAGTTGTGGAGTGAGCATAAATTGTGTCTCTAGCCAATAGTTTGGAAACTAAATGCCCGCTTTTGTGAGCTATCTAGTAGTGCTGGGCGCAGTTGGCTTGGCTTCGTGAATTTACTAAGTAAATTGAGACCAGCTTTGTCGCTCGCTTCTTAGTTCAAGTAATAACAGGAGTAGACGTGAGAAAATTAGTCTTGGAAAAAACTGATTAGGTAAAGAAAAGCGAGGTCTACAAAAAAAAATCTTGGGTCCTTTTGGGTTTGTTTAAACATTACGTACCAAACTCTACGAATGCTTTTATTAAGTAAAGGTCCACCTGAATTTCGGCTCCAAGCCGTTTTAGGTAGTCATTAAGAATTAACAACCAGAAAAACGTACCAATTACATTTGTATGACCTGAACATCAAACTAATGGTCGGCAGTTGTGTGAGGAAGAGAAACTAATTAAAACACTTATAAAGCTTAATGACTATGACGACGGTACCAAACTAAACTAAAACAGCTTAAAGTTTTTTCAACATCAAACGTAATTAAACATAAAACATTTGATAAAAGAGATATTAAAATAAATACCTACCTGCCAAATTGAAACCAAATTTCAGACGAAACGAAAACTACACGGCAATTTCAAGAACTAATTACATCATCTACCCAAAAGTTGTTAAAAAGAAAATGACATCACCACACGAAAGAATAAAAACTAATTTCAATAAAACTTCTTTTTCTCGTGTTCTGTTAATTAAAATACTCCGAGATCAAGCCGACGAAGCTTTGACCTGAATCGATAGAGAGGAACATTGTCTTCGAAAGTCTCTTTGTTTCATCTCGCAGTACTGGGGCCCCTATTAAGCTAGATAGAATATTGTACTAATGTTTGTCGAGCGATTCGATTTTAATTTGATGTAAGCGAAATTATAAATTGGGAAGGACTTCAATTTGGAAAGTAAGTCTTCTGAAGGTTGTCGTAATGTCGCGATTGGTGTAGTACTAAACGTAAGTTTTCGATTTCTCTGTGATTACTAGTTCGATTTTCCTGTTTATTTTTACATTTGGTATACAAAGCTTGCGCTGTGGTCCCATACAAATTTTATTTAAGTCGGGTAGTTTCTAAACTATGTTCAATCCGTAGGTATTTTTACTTTTTCGCCTATGATGACATGATGGTATCATAATAACTATTCGTTACAAAATGAAATGACACAAATTTTGTAGGATATCTCTTCTAAAAAGGGTTTCTTTTTATTTGCTTCTACATATTGGCTTAAGGAAAAATCTAGGAAGGTCCCAAAACCCACCTCTAAAAAGGTCTCTTAACCTTTAGTACCCAAACACATTAACAGCCGAACCTATGTAAACATTACTAACAGGAGACCTTTCTCTAAATGTTTCACTCGGGTGTCCCATATTGAGTACCACCAAACTCGACCTGCACTAAAGTGCTTCCTTACTAAGCTCAGACTTGTTATAAAGTGCTTTGTACTACACCAGCTGACTCTGTTACTAAGTACAGATTGTGTAGACTACGGGTTTTAAAGAAGGGTGTATGAATATGATGTTGGACGGAACATGTGACGTTTTGTAGTTACTGGCTTGTTGGTTCCATTTCCGGGTTGCATAGTATTTTTGTGTTTTTCCATCAGGAATTTCTCATCAGTACTGTAGGAGTCTGGATTTGTGCCCGGTTGAGTCAATATAGGCTCGCCACCTCTTACACGGAACTTAAACTTAGTGGGTGAAACGTTGGTGTCCTATTAGGTACACCTCTGTCTAACCCTTTGGAGGTTACATGCGTGATGTTATGTTATGACTCTTCTAATGGGTGAACATTGTATTGTATGTGTGCCAGAAGATAATAATTATCGTCATCTGGCGCCAGGCAATTTCCAACCTATCTTCTGGTAGGCTTCAAGTCCAACCAGAATGTGCCTAGCTATATGTATACAAGTATTTTTTCATTGTGAACAGACTTCGTTAACTTACAGGGCTTTATAATTGATAAAACCACCTGTTTATGGTTTAACGTTCTTTCTGACTCCAACTGAACCCTTCCAACCAACCTTACGATATTTTGGCTTTGCAATATATGCGATGTAGGTACGGTCAAACAAGGTGTTAAGTATAAAGCCAACTTGCAATTATTAAAGATTATACTGATACAGTAAGAGATTGATATCCAACGATACAGCGTTTGACATCGCTTTATTAAATAACATTGCAATCATTATTGTCCGTATAGGTACTAGAATTATAAAAAAATCTGCGTGTATACCAAATAGCTTGTTCGACTGTACTATTAGAAAGTTTTGAGTATGAGGTAAGCATACATTGCCAAAGGTCCATTCCTTCTCTTTAGAAGAAATTACAGAAAATATAAAATTTCGAAATTCGCGTCTCTGATTTCCGCTGGATTATATCCTACAAACCCAAGCAAGTCCGTAAGTTTGTAATAACTTAACTATAAAATACTCCCCGTAATAACTATGATCCAGCAAATCATAACTAAATTAAGCACCCACATAATTCACACCACTCTTAACTGTACACAATTGCAAAGCGTTATTCAAATTAAGGGCGGCTTAGGGGATTATTTGCGGCTGTCTGTACCATACATAAGTGTTCGCTCATATTTGTTAGAGCGTTAGCAATAAAATATTACCAGAGATATTTAGGTCTCCCTTTATGTAATTGGGGACGGTATTTTGCGTAGAAATAATCTCGGTGGGAATGGTTGTGTTGTCAAATGTCTTAAGTAACACTTTCAGGAATTTCTTAGAAGCCCCCTATGAAGCCTAGAACCTATGAAGTCTAGATGCCTGGGTGATAAGAATAGAACACACATTTCGTCGTCGTTCCACATTTTATCATTTACTGACCAAATGTAGGTGTACTTCTTAGGTACACCTCTGTCAAACCCTTCGCTCGCTTGTTCGCCGGAAATTTTAGTGTCCAAGCTCAAATAACCTTTTGATCTTGCTTCGCTGGCTATCTATAGAATTTGCACGGATAAAATATGTTGAAAATATATCTTAGAATAAATGGACAGAATATGAAAACAAGCGAGTAAATGAAAAGGAATTACATTTTCAACATGCACATACCTGTTGGATATTCTAATAGTCCACGAAGCAAGCGACGACGTCCTTTTGAAATTGGACACTCGCAGCGATCAAGCGAGAAGGTATGTTATGTCGACTAACGCTTTTTAACCGAGCAACGTTACACTTCAATGCTTCTTTTAGAATGGTCACAGGTCTTAAATAATGAATGAAACAACAACAACAATGCCTGAGACCGCATCTCTCAATACACGTCGCCAACACTCAAAAGGTGTCTTCCACGACCAAGGACCAACAATGGCGACAAAAGTTACAAAAGTCATTGCAATCTGCAAGCGGACGGTCCATATTGCACCGCCCACTACAATGGAGTAACTTTCACAATTTGTGGTCGGAACGTAAGAAAATCGATGAACGGGAACTTCCCAACTATTGGTCGCGGACACAATTTATTGGTGAGCAGAACTTGTACAATGGCTTAGTTATACGGTGTCGATCTTGATTTGAGTGTCTCAAGGATCTCTGGGAGTTTTCAGTTCTGGCTTATTGGCCCTTTAAAGTTATATTTAGAAGAGTTTGTTAATGATAAGTGGGACTTGAAGGGGCTTTGATTTTTCATTAGCCAAATTCGCTTGTAAGTTGAGAGATAGTTTTATTTTGTGAAAACCTTTGTTATTGTCTACAATCATAAATTTGCAAAGATTTTCACAAAATAAAACTACCTGTCATAGGTCTCAAGTTCGAACCCAAGACACGCCTCTGATTTTTCGGATTCATTTGAGTATTGTTTAGTTATCACTTGTTACGATGAAGAAAAAGGTCGTTAGGAAATAAACATGCCAGCGAGATATTTCTTGACGACATTTAATGCAAAGAGGTTCATGGGCGCTATAAAAACTCTGACTCTGGTTAGGCATTAACCTCACGATAAAGACCTACATTCATTGTCTAAAATATTGATGTGATTGTTCACTGCATAAAACTTCAGTTTTAGAGTCTGTAAAATCAAACGAACTTCATAATGCACTGGATAAACCGTGATAAACGTACCTAAAACTAGTATTAATATAGGTACATAATCCAGTGGAAGCCACCACCTAAAATATTATCGTCTCACGCTTGGCTGCTCTTAAAACCAATACACAACACAATCTTTTTTTATAGTCAACTGAACGTTAGTAAAATTTTGTGCAAAACTAACCTAAATTGCTCTACCTGGTGGTATCGGTGTTGGTGTAATTTTAGGGCTTGATATCAATGTGGAAGGTAAAGTATATACAAAGAGGTAAAGAAATGTGAGCAGAGAGCAGCGGTGGCCCAGTGGTTGCGGCCCTGACCTACGAACAGTAAGTCGTGGGTCGAACACAGGCAGGCGCATTACTTTGTGTAATTTATTTCATCACCAATGCTCTCAAAACGGTGAAGGAAAACATCATGAGGAAACCGGCATGTCTTAGAACCAAAAAATCGAAGACATGTGACATCTACCAACCTGCACTGGGCCAACGTGGTGGATTATATCCCATCCCTCTCCTAGAGAGTAGGCCTGAGTCCCTGCAGTGGGAACATTATAGGCTGACAATGAAAGATTTGATGAACAATAACTGTTGGTTATTTCAAAGCATGCCAAAGCTTCTTTCATTTAGAGAAACCACAAATATTGGAGCGTTCATTGTTTTTAAGGTTGATTTGACAGAACTATGCAGAGTATGTCCTTACATGACGTCCACTCATGATATTTCCAACCCCATCTGCTTTATTGGTGAGGATCTTCGGAAACGCCAGGTGCGTAGTACTCGAAATTTGCGTGCGTGTATTACCAGGTGTAACTTTAGTTCTGTTCAAACTTTATGGCAGCTCGGAAGATAGCTGCGACTTACGATATGCGTAGGTATACTGGTTCAAACCTTATGGCGATGACCAAGGCGAACGGAGTCTGTAAGGATTGTATTAAGTGACGTTCTGTAGTTCCTGTCTCACCATGTATGCTGAGTAGTGTTGGATGTCATAAGATTCACAATGTATTTCTGGTACATATCGGATTTGGAGTATTTCTAGGTAAAGAGTTCATCGTTTACTTCCAATTCCCAGCACATACTTAAAAATACAAGCCTTTTCTTCGCAAGATGCTCGCAAGAAACAATTCAGAAAACGAGCGCAAAGTTTTGATTTATGCGCGCATTTTGAGTAAGAGCTTAACTGGCTTATGATTAACGGTTACATACGTTGCTCTCCAGGAATTGCTCTTTAAGTAGTTATAACGATACTTAGTTCTGTATCGTGTTGTAATATAATGTACTAGAGGAAATCTAGGGCACTGGAGAAAAATGCTTGATGGTGAAACATGCAATAAACCTTGAACATAAAGTACCTACACGTAACTGCTTCAAATTACTGAACATTGGAAATAGATCGAACAGCTGAGAGTAAATGAGACCGGGATTTGTTATTGAATCGCTTTCCACCAGTCGTCATCGAGTAGGCCCATTTAGTGATAAAAAAAAAGAATGGGTTGCACTCCGGGAGTGCCGGCGCAGAAGCGAAAACTTCAACATTAACATTGTGCATTTTTGAATATTTTGGAATGGTTAGGGAATAATTTCGCAACAATTGCTTTATTTATCAGCAGAAAAGTACTATCATTTATGCGGTTAAATACAATATTCATTTATTGCGCTCTCGTACACACATGACAATTTATATTACATAAAAAATTTAACATCATCATCATCATTTCAGCCAAAAGACGTCCACTGCTGGACATAGGCCTCTCCCAGGTGTCGCCACATTGACCGGTCCCGTGCGTCTCGCATCCAGCCGGTCCCCGCAACCTTTACCAGGTCATCGGTCCACCTAGTGGGAGGCCTTCCAACGCAACGTCTTCCAGAACTTTTCGGCCCCATCGGCCATCCGTTCTGCGAGCAATGTGCCCTGCCCATTACCACTTAAGTCTGGCGATTCTTTGGGCTACACCGGTAACCTTGGTTCTCGTGCGGATGTCCTCATTTCTCGAAACTCCGAGAGTAAATACGTAAGTAACTCGGTTGAGGAAAATGTCGTGAGGAAAGCTTACGAGGCTATAAGAGTACAGGAAGTCCAACTCCATTGCCCTTTGGGTGACTTTGAGCTTTCTGATGAGGCCATAGATATGATGAGGTCCATTGTGAGCGACCACGTTTCGGTCCCGTATGTAATCACTGGCAACACACACTGTTCATAGACTTTCGTCTTGAGACACTGTGGTAAGTTGAACGAGAAGATTTAACACTTCAGAACTATTTAAATTTTCAGAAAAAATACTTGACATTTTTTTTTTTGACATTTGACATTTGACACGTATTATACGATACCCATTGATAAGACTGCTTGCTTTCTGAGACACGGCGTAAACTTGGTATGTGATTGGTGGTCACTCATCCTCGGCCCAACCTAGGCAGCGCAGCTTAACTTAAAGATTGACCCGAGCCGCTGTTATTTAGTAACAAGCTGTTGCCAGCGGCTTCACCCGCTACAATTCGAAAATTATACCGCGAGAAGATAAAATTGCGATAAAAACTATGCTATGTGTTAATAATCTAAGGTGTCAGCTAACTCCACACCAAATTTTTATTAAAATCACTCCAGCCGTTTAGACGTTAAGAAGTAACAAACATACACACTCACACAATCACTAACTTTCGCCTTTATAATATTAGTGTGATGAGCTACTCGGTTTATTGAATGCATTTAAGATGTTTATTAAGTATTCCTAATTCATAAACATCATTCAAATTATACATGATTGGTATTATCGAAATTACGAAAAGAGAAAAATGAGAAAATCCTTTATGTAGCTAATCGAATATCACGTATTCCCAGTTTAAATATTAGTTATCCTCTCAGAAGCTGTATTGCTCATATATTTTGTTCGTGTTCCGTGAATTTCACTGTGGACCGTTATGTGTAGGATATATTCAGAAGTTTCTGAGAATTGCCTTGAGCATCGAGCTATCTTTCTAGTAAGCACGTTTTGCGTCTTGTTTGTTTATGTTACCAGCACTTAAGTTATAAGTTACATAGAAACTTTGTATGTACTTATGAGGTTTGTGTTTACAATTTCTACCGTAAACTCTTCTTTAGAATTTTCATTTCGTAGGTATATCAAATTGGTCTTGATGGTTACATTACTTAGTTTTAAAATACAGGTCTATTTTTGGGCGCCGTTGCAGTCGGGTTCGATTTGAGCCTGTGGTCTGTCTGCCAATCTTACACTTCTCAATATATCTCTTAAATATAAGTCCTTATAAACCATGGCCTTTGTCCAGCTATGGGAAAAACGACAAGCTAAGAAAAAAAACATCAGCTTCCTATTACATGGGATTTAGACATTCCTGGCGCAATGTGGTGAACTATGGGATGTATATTATATTATTACATCTTGAGATATAATATTTTATAGCTCGTCACACATTTTGTACGCGACCGTTCACACTGTGCTATAATCTTAAACGCGGGATGTAATATATATAGCTCAAGATGTAATATATATTACATCCCATAGTCAAAAACCGGCTTTAGTATAATAAATCAATACAAAAATATTGAGATCACATCACAAAGTTTTATCGTTTCACGGAGAGCGGATAATTGTTTCAAAATAATGATTTAATACGGAAATTTTTCGTACCGATTTTTTTTTTCAAAATTGTTGTTTGTGAATGATAACTAATGCTTTAAAAAAAATAGGACGGTGACTAAAAATCATATTGTATACCCTAAAGTCTTCCTTGTTAAATGAACTATCCAACACAAACTGAATTTCTCAATTTGAACCAGTAGTTCTTGAAATTAACGTGTTCAACCAAACAAACAAACGGACAAATAAACTCTTCAGCTATAAATTATAAGTATAGATTAAATACGCCTTTCATAGATTCTTTCACTCCGCGTAATACAATATCGTTATACCTTTTTCAGAAACATGAAATTCAGTTATGTAAAATTTTTCTGCCTTTCCATTCAGTCAAAAAGTTTCCAGAACGTAGGGTGAGCTATATTTTAATTTTTAACAACTAGCAGCGACAACCATTGTTCAAGAAACTTCCGATGCTCGCGTGTGATGCGCGTTTGAGCTTTTTTACTCAGTTTTGCTCCTGTCACTTCGCTTTGGTATAATTTTTTAAACTTTTGTATGCTTTTTTTTTCGACTTTTCGTTGGTATGTAAATCAGAGTGGGGAATGTTTTTTAGATGTTGAGGGTAGTTTCTGATATGTTGGATTCTTGGTTACGTGACTGGAATTGTGAGCGTAGATTTATTTATAAAGTTTTGTGGTAAAGATTTTTTCGCTATTTTTTTTTTTCCATAAGCAGTCATCGACTGATGACTAGTGTGCACCTACACCTAGGTATCCTGAGGTATACGCGCTCAGCGCAGTGTGTTGGAATTATAATATAACATAACGCCTGTAAGCTCTCCAGGGTTAGGCAGAGGTGTTCCTAATAGGTAAATGGGAAATGTGAGTGTACATCAATATTTCACCAGTTACTTTTAAATCCCATGCCGAGCCTATTACCATGAACCGGGCATAAATCCAGACCCCGTGGCTACTCCTGAGAAATTTCAAACGGAAAAACCCAATAACACTTTGTCCGACCTGGCAATTCAACCCAAGACTTCATACTCAGCATTCATGCTTGCGATCATTGGATCAATGATTCAGATAATATGGATGTTTACTGACTTAAAAAATATGATTCTAAATAGTCCGTCTGTTAGATTATCGAAAAATATTGGTTACGTATTTTTTGTTTTATCTATTCAATAATAATTTACGAACATAAAACGCGTCAAAGGTTTGAGTGGGGGGTTGTGACGTCACTAACCACTAAGAAATGCCATACTAATATCTTAGAATATGACGTCACACGAGTTTTCAAAGCACTCATTCGACTTCATTGTGTGTTTACGTGAAAAAAAAATCGTGTCCAATATTTTTTGTAAATCTATCTGACGGACTAATTTGTTTTTTTTTTGTTAACCACTTTAGTCTCAACGATATTAAAAACGTTATGTCATTTTCTTCTTCCCAATTATTGCTTCAAAATTGGAACCCTTCTGGCCAGTACTCATGACAAAAAAAAACAAAACAACTCAAATAACAAAGTAACCTTATATCCTTTTACCCAATTTCCATTTCGTAAAAGGTCGTGTATTCCTTAACGCCAATTGGTTTATAAGGATGGACATCTACCAAGTACATCTCATATCGTTTGGCAATCGGCCCAGCTTCTACCAGACGTGTACTTTATTTTCCTATTGGTTCTGAAGGAGTCTTGTTTCGTTTTCAGAGGTAATTACAATATGCTCATAAAATGGTATAAGAGATTGGGTCAGTAGGGGTTTGGAGATGGGTGAATTTTGTAGATAGGTGTGGCAAAATTAAAGACAGAAAATGTTTGCTCTAACTACTAAAAATGTCGTAGATTTTATTCTCAGAAGTTTCGAAAGAAAATTTATTATTAAAAAAAAAGTTACTGACACATTACTTTACTTTATAGGAATACAAAACCAAGAAATTTCACTGGCCGTTTTAAAAAAATAAACTCGTTTCTAAAATTATGATTAGCCATGTGTGTTACACTGCTGTGCAAAGGTCTTCCCCATATCCTACCAGGAACTCTTCTTCTGCGCCAGCCTTCGTGATGCGCGTCAAGATCACCTCGCCACCACTTTCTAAGGCGACCTCGGTGGCGCCGAGCATGCTTAGACACCCATCGTGTTCATTGTGATAAGTATGATAGTGTCTCGCGTAAATTAATTTAAATGCAGAAATAAACTCCACATCTCCTTACTTTTTTAGCAGGTGACTTCGTGCTGCCCGTCGGGACTGCGGGATGTTGTAAGAGATATCACGGCCTCGATATATAGGGGAAAGAAGGAACATGGGTGGTTTTAGTGAGTGGAAGTCTGACAATCCCTTTCGCTCTGCCCTAGTGTGAGAGGGGGGCCATTTCATGATTTCCAACCTGCCAAAAAAAGGTGCCTTCGTGCTTGCCAATCACGTAACAAATTTACTAAATATTAAAATTTGGTTTTGAAGAAAAATTCAATTCCATTGCTTTGTATTTCAAGAAATTCAGATACTCTACAATGAAAATAACGCTTTGAAAATCGTAGAATTCTCAAAATAGGTTTAACGAAATTATACCACTAGATTTGAATGATGTATGCATTTGTAAAGGTACTTGTTAGCTTGCACAAAATCTCTGCGAGCAGAAATCTAATCCTATAGTCGCCATTTCTAATCTCAGTCTACTATATTAGTAGATAGGTACCTAGTTTTCAGGTTATTGAATTTCAACGCCAAATCTTAGGCACCATAATTCCAAAGCCGGGGTATTCAGTAACATTTGAAATATAAATTTCTCTTTCTTAGCTTGACTTACATTCAAATTGATATTAAAAAGTGTCGCCTGCAAATAATAATGTCATCATCATCATCATTTCAGCCAAAAGACGTCTACTGCTAGACATAGGCCTCCCCCAGGTGTCGCCACATTGACCGGTCCCGTGCGTCTCGCATCCAGCGGTTCCCCGCAACCTTCACCAGGTCATCGGTCCACCTAATGGGAGGTCTTCCAACGCAAGATCTTCCAGTTCGCGGTCGTCACTCCAGAACTTTTCGGCCCTATCGGCCATCCGATCTGCGAGCAATGTGGCCTGCCCATAGCCACTTAAGTCTGGCGATTCTTCGGGCTACGTCGGTAACCTTAAAATAATAATAATGTGCGTTCTCAGAGCTTGATCGTGACGGTGGCTGACCTGGAAGTCTTTAAACCGACTATGGACCCAGGTTGGTCTCAGCAAGGAAAACCTGCTGAGATGGAGATTCATTAATGACTCTGCACTAAGTTAAAATTTGTAAAATGGTCATAGACGCAGTCCCTATAATTTTACGCTTTTTAACGCAATTCGTATTATGATCTGCTAAAGTGGCCATTTTAGCCCCCCTGGACTGTAAATGTGGAGCTGTTCCTCAAACAATGGACTACTGAATATCGTGTCCTGTTGGTAATTCTGGGTCGACATAATTTAGATTGCCCTTGACACGCTAAGATGAAGACAGTTTCGGTTTAAGTTATAAATTTTATGGTTCAGCTGCATCTCTGGTGGGAGGGACACCGACGCTACCTGCATGGCCAGAATGAACGGGACAGCTGATTTAATTCAAATGATTATGGTATTATGATTATTGATCAAATCTGCTTCCAACATAACTACATCACTTATTGAGTAGAGTAGAAGTTACGAATTATGTCAACGATCTTTCCAAAATAAAATTATAAAGACGCTTGATATCAAAAGCAAATTGCTACAGTTCCAAGATCTCGATACTTTCAAAATCTCTGAAGTGGACCGGCAAAAGGAAACGTGTTTAGGTACAGTCAGAAGTATAAATAACTGACAATAATGTATGATTCACGTGGAAACTATGGGAAAGGACGATATTATCTACACCACATCTACACTAATCACACTATCACACTAATATTATAAAGGTGAAAGTTTGTGAGTGTGTGAGTGTGTGTTTGTTACTTCGTCACGCAAGAACTACAGAACGGATTTAGATAAAATTTGGTATACAGATAGTTTATAACCTAGATTAACATAAGGGATAGTTTTCATCATGATTTTATCTTCCTGTGGGATATTTTTCGAGTTGTAGCGGGTGAAGCCGCTGGCAACAGCAAGTAATATTATAAAGAGGAAAGATTTGTTTGTTTGTTTGTAACGAATGGGCTCCGAAACTACTGGACCGATTTTAAAAATTCTTTCACGTTGGGAAGCTACACTATCCCCGGGTAACATAGGCTACTTATTATCTCTGTATTCCCACGGGAACGGGAACGACACGGGTGAAAACGCGTGACGTCCGCTAGATTTTATATATATTATATTGAAGAGATATAGCTATGTAATGTAAAAAATACCAAACCGAATCAGTAGTTGCGGAGCCTATTCGTTACAAACAAACAAGCAATCAAACAAATCATTCCTCTATAGAATATTAGTGTAGATCAATGCCACTTTTCGTTGTAATTTTATAAGTCAAGAACGGACTCACTTATCCAAGCCAAATGTTTAGGCTTTGTTTGGACTATTTAGTAGATGGTTTACGTGAAGTTTGCACAAAATCGGTCGAGCGGTTCTTCATTTATCACATTTTTTGTAACAAATGAATTCAATAAATGGCGGATCATTTTGTTAATGGGGATTTCTGGGATGTTTTAAAAATACATTTGGACCCAGTAGGTGATGCTGCTATCCGGGCAGGACAATGTCTGCCTGGTCCGCTAGTATATGTATATAATCAAAGTACTATTTTTGTATAGTAGTGCTTGTGACTGTACGTAGCGGTATCAATAATGTCGACGTACAAGTAGCTTCGGGCACGTAATAATACTTTCAGTGAAGAATAAAACGTGACTGTTACTCAAACGCTAAGAATTAATAGACTCCCGTTACTGTTCTTGATCGAAGTATGTCAGTTTTGGTCTTATCTTGGTTTCGGTGAAAATATAATAGGAAAATAATATTACGTCACATCAAGCTTGTAATCCCCAAAGGGTACCTAAAATATCACGTGGGTAGGTACATATCGCCTGTTTTGTTCAAGTTCTATATAAAAGGAGGTATGTTTATTGCCATCAGCGAGGCACAAACTCAGACTTCGTGCCTGGTACTAAGAAATTCTATATAGAAAAACCCAACAACAATTTGATCGAACCTTAATTTTTCACAAACGAATCCCTTTTTTTTCTGTGTAGGAAATCTTCAAATAACCCCTCCCGCTCTTAGGCAGAGTGAAAGGGAGTGCCAGACTTCTACTGACTAAAAACCACCAATGTTTCTTCTTAGCCCTTGTGCCGCGGCCGCGGCATCTCTTTCGAACAACCTGTAGCCCTGACACGACCTACAGACCCGACGGGGAAATTGGAACCTGGACCTAAAAATAAAGAAAAAAAAAAGGAAAAAAAAGAAGCAACCTGTATAAGATACGTTGACCAAAACCGGCTTTCTAATGAGCGGCCCAACCGCCCAAATAGCAAGCACTCACTTACGGATAGATGTTTACGGGTAGTTGCGTGCAAAATATTATTAATGTAGGTACCTACATCTTAACTCATATTTATTTTTAGTGATTGTCTTTTTTTGTGTTGTTTAAGCGAATGTGAGTACCAATACAAACCATCTATGGTTTAATGGTACGAAATTAATAAAAACTTGTGATAAAAAAAAACCTAATGTTCATCAACCGTGCTCGCAACCATTTAGACCAACGGCAGTCAAATACCTAACATGTTTTTTTAGAATCACTGCTTGTGAAAACATTTTTTCCCTAATAACCCAAAAACAATAAGTTCGACCCGAGAAAAAAATTTAGGACCTCATGCTCATTAGTTGCGTTTACCACTTTTACTTTGACCACTAGACCATTGAGGCAAACATAAGAAGAAAATAGGTAGCTCGCATTTTATACTTTATCTGTAACTAGCGGACGTCACGCGGTTTCACCCGCGTAGTTCCCGTTCCCATGGGAATATGTTGATTTGTAAAGGTGATATTTTTTTTAAATCTGCGCAGTAGTTTTTGAGTTTATTTGTTACAAACATACACACAAAAATAATTAGTGTAGATTTCTATATGAAAGAGGATCATATAAAGTCATTAACCAGGCCAGTCGTCTATAAAAAAAATAATTGACACTCTCCGTTACAACTTTCAATAGCTTTAATACTAGAACGCAAAGTCAAACAAGATTTTTAAACTTTACGCAATTTTCCTCCGTATACCTTCAGAATCTTCATAAAGTCCACGTGGACGAAATCAAGCGGAAAAAGAATTCAATAAAACACGATTCTCATAAAGTAAGTCTTTACCTGTCTCGTGTATGCCACCCAAATTTAATATAGCAAGAAATATAGTTGCAATATGAGTCAATACATGCAATCAGTGTCTTGTTTTGGAACCATGCCAAAGTAAATCGGGCGGTGTGTCTATGAAGTTAGTGAATTCATTGGCAGAGATACAAATCTCTATGCAGCCTTTTCGGCAAGACAAACGTTTTAGTTGAGGAAGGTGGAGAATTTAGGTGAGGAATCTAGGATTTATTTTACGAGGGTAAACTGAAATGACGCCTGAGGCAGGACAGCGCCCCGTTGGGGCTGCGAGTTCTTCGAAAGAGATACCGCAGCCTCGGAACAAGGGCTAAGGAAGGAACATGGGTGGTTTTTAGTCAGTGGAAGTCTTATACTCGCTTTCGGACTGCCCAGAGCGGGGCATTTTGATTTAAGCCACCAAAACTCTATCTGCAGACGGAGCCGGGAAGAAAACCCGTTAAACCACACTTATCAAGTTCCACAAATAATATTTGATGATTTCCCACACCCCAAAAAAAAAAACAAAAAAGGCAAGACAGCGCCGTCGAAGTCGACCGCGGCAAAGGTGTGAAGATCTGCTCATGTTTCCGGGGCTAATATGACCATAGATTGCACGTGGTAGAGTGGTATGGAAGGAGAAAGGGGGAGGCCTTTGCTCAGCAGTGGGATATAATGTAGGCTAGCAAAAAAAAAACTGAAATGGACCGCAGCATTCATCATCATATTCAGACTATATTGTTCCCACTGTAGGGACTCAGGCCTCCTTTCTAGGAGAGGGATGGGCTATAATCCACATATCTTTGATTTTTTTAGTTCTAACACATGTCAGTTTCCTCACGATCTTTTCCTTCTCTGATAGCGCAGATATAGATGTTAAAATTAAAGCATTTGTTTCAAGTAGGCCTTGAAATGTCGCAACAAATACAACAATAAAAAGAAGCTAACTGAGAAGTTATGAGGTATAATAACTGTGAAAATACTGTGATAGCTGTTATATTTGTTGGAATGATAGTCCTGTTGAGTAGACTAGGTTTATTAAGACGAGAAACACTTTATAATACACAGACAGTTTAGTAGATGTATCACAGATTGGATCAGACATAGCAGTGCCGAAGTGACAGGTATAAACCGGAACTATAGATTATATCTAGTGGTGTACACACTAATTACTAACTAAATAGTGATGTTACCATAGCCCATTCCAAAGCATAAATCTCTATTGAGATGAATGGACAAAACAATCTTTTTTATGCGAATAGATCCCATTAAACACCACCCTTCCCTCCATAATAATAATAGTAGTCCTCATGACCGTTTTTCGGTCACGGCGGCTAATCTTTTACGGAATTTAGCTATCGGCGCGGGACATATTATAGTATATGCGCAGACACAGGTGCACTGTAGGTGCACAGGTCCAGGTGCAGGTGCATGGTTCGCTCCATAACTCAATAAGTGGAGATTAGGGAAAAAACAGCAAGGCTGAATTGCTGGACTAATATGGCCAAAGATCGCACAGGATAGAGAGAGAGGTATGGCTTTTGCCCAGCAGTGGGACGCGATGTAGGCCAGTAAAACAAAAAAATAAAACTAGAAATAGGTATTCTATATCTTTGACGCGTTTTAACTTCGTCAATTTTCATTATTTTGATAAAACAAAAAACACGTTTCTAATATTTTTCGATAATCCAACTGACGCATGACAGAGTAAACAGAATCATATTTTCTTTAGTCAGTCGACATTCCTATTCAAAGATAAAAAAATATATTTCACTAAGCCATACCACGTTAAACTTATTCATCTACATTCTCCAGAACGTACAATGTAGCCATGTCCGTGAAATGGCCGGGATACACAGAATATACTGAGCTTCGACAGTCGTTGCTACATACGTAATCCATTAGATTACAGGCCTGTGCAACGACATTCTCCGTTTGTAGGGGAAGTTATATACATACCGACCTGTTATATGTGTTAAGGTATTTGCTTCCCTAAGAGATCGGTTTGATGGAATATTGTTCACTTGTGATCATATCCTTAATATTATGATGTGCACATGCCAAGGTTCGTCCTGACTGTCATTTGCCTGTTTTTTCTGTTCAGTGGTCATTTTTTGTATAATATATTACTAGTTATTGCCAACGGCTTTACCCGCTACAGTTGGCCACTTTCGTATATGATTTTAATATTTCTACACCGGCAACGGTAGTGTATGTGATACTGTTTTATATTAAGATCTTGTACCTACCATATACTCAGAAATAAATACTATTCTATTCTACAACTCGAAAATTATTCCACGATAAGATAAAATCGGAATAAAACTATCCTATGTGTTAATCCAGGATATAACCTATCAGTGTTCCAAATTTTATTCAATCCGTTCAGGCGTTTTTGCGTGAAAGAGTAACAAACATCACACACTCACAAACTTACGCCTTTGTAATATTAAGTGGGAAGGTGATAGTGTTAGAGAAGGAACGTGGGAGGGAGAAGCCTGTGGACGGTGAGTATTGGGCTAGCTCACCGTCCGTTCCTCTCAACACAACAACAACATCAGGCCGTGTGCCGTTCCACGCGCGCCTCAGAGAGATGTCAGCAAAATGGGAAGGGTCAACAAGAGCCGACGCGCGTCGGGGCTGCGGGATGTTTAAAGAGATACTGCGGCCTCGACAAAAAGGGCTAAGAAGGAACATGGGTGGTTTTTAGTCAGTAGAAGTTTGACACTCCCTTTCGCTCTGCCCAAGAGCCTAACCCCTCCCGGGTTATTTTATGATTCACCGCCCGACAAAAATTAAGGTGTGATAGTGTGATGTAATATTTTGATCTTAGACAGTCGATACAGTTAGTCAGTGGCACGAAAATCTAACAACCAGTCATACCGAGGGGTATAGTATTATCAATCCTTCATGTAAAATTCAGCCATATCCAGCAATACTGCAACCCGACCCTAACGTGGTTCAGAAAAGGCTAGACGATGTTGGCATTTCCCAGACATAATGGCCAACACATATGCAGTCATGGTCATGGCTTTTTGTTTTTGGGGGGTGGGAAATCATGAAATAATCATCCTGCTCTTGGGCAGAGCAAAAGGGAGTGTCAGAGTTCTATTGAATAAAAACCACCCATGTTCCAGCCCTATATGTCAAGGCCGCGGTATCTCTTTCAACATCCCGCAACCCCGACGGGTGTCATAGATAGCCTGAATATCAAACTGAAAACAGCGATGAAAATATTCTCTTAGTAAAAACCTTCCGTTAAAAATTGATCATTACAAAAGGAGCGTAAAACTATTTTAAATTAAAAGCTACGTAGATAACCCCGCGCACGCTTTCCGTAATGAATTCCTTCCTGCAATTTGTAATAGACTACTTAATACGAATTGCAGGCAGAGTAGAGAAGATTAAGTTTTTTTAAACCTGCCTGTGTTTAATAATAACTGCAACTTGGGTCGACGTTAAGGTTAAGCTGCGCTTACCTAGGTTGGTCTATGGATGGGTGACCACCCATTACATACCGAGTTTCCTCCGTGCCTCGGAATGCACGTTAAGCTGTTGGTCCCCGCTGCCATAAATAGATACAGATAGTCAGTGACCTGAAAGTCTGACCAGTTTTACCAAAGGGTATCGTATATTATTTCCCAGTGTTAACTGTATGTCAGAGGCCCCTTTTTTTGTTTTTTTAGAAATCATCAAATGACTCCTCCCGCTCTGGAGAGAGTGGTAGAGAGTGTCAGACTTCTACTGACTAAAACCACCCATGGAGTCTCTTAGCCCTTTGTGCCGAGGCCGCGGCTTTGTGTAAGGTGGTTTAGGAACTCTGACACTAGGGTGTGTGGGGTCGATAGACCTTACTGTCCATACGACAAGAAGAAGAACTGGTTTGTGGAGGTCAGATAGGCAGTCGCTCCTACTAGGTTATACTGGAAGTTGACCCCAACTTATTTGGGAAAAGGCCTAGGTAGATGATTACGACTGTAATCCACGACAATCATAAACTTCAACTTTATTTATTTGTATGTATAGATTAGATAATCTTAATTATAAATGAATACTAATACTTCGGAGACATGTGACGTCTACCAACGACACTAGGCCCGCGTAATTGATATATTATAGTAGATACTAGCTGTTGCTAGCGGCTTCACCCGCTACAACTCTAAAAATATCCCACGGGAAGATAAAATCGGGGTAAAACTATCCTATGTGTTAATGCAGGTTATAAACTCACTCCATCTTATTATAAAAACTTCCATAAGTACAAGGTTTAAACCAGAACTAAAAGATCTAGGTTTGTTACCGTACTAGCAAATCGTATTACAAATCGTAGACCAACAAAGGACTATTTAGTACCAAAAATCGTCTCTGGACTAAAGATTTCATTCATTCGTTCGTTCAATGTTCTATGCGCTGTTCCGTTTTACAAAATATTTTTTAAATTGTTATTTGTAGTGGTAAAATACAACGTATTGTTATTTAAAGGTATTTAATATTCAGACTTGTGTTTTTTTAAATGCATGTTCAAAATTCAATAATTATTTTTCTGTTTTGTAACAACTATCGATCTAGAGCGTATAACGGAGTGAACTGAGCGGCGCGCGTAATACGAGTAATGTTATCGAAATGTTTATGTTACAACTTAAAGTAAACTAAAATATCCGGTGTCACTTCAAGATTATTAATTAAATACAAGTAAAAAAACAGTATTCTTTTGTGGTGAGATAGTGTGTGGCGTGTGCATTAATGATTTTTGTTTTAAATGGATTAACCAAAGAAAAAAAGGAGTGTAAATACACACATCAAAAGTGTCTAGGGATCAACATATATTTTTGCAATAACTTTTCTCCTGATTGATATTAATTAAAATTTTCTTTAAGGATTCATCAAATAAAGTGTTTTCGTTTGTCACAGTAACGATAAACCAAGTCACCTTTGCATTAATAAAGAAATTTGCCATTTTCCTAATAAAGGGATTTTTGACATTTGAACCACTAACATTAAAGTTCGAAAAAAAGACTGAAATAACAGTTTTCTTTAAAATTTTATTGGGTAACTTAAACAATTAATAATCCGTGTTTCTACCGCGAACACTAACAACACAAGAACATCGGTTTGGCATACTCAAAATGAGTTCATCCAAATCACGCTGTGGAATGGCCGCCCATGTTCGTTGCAACAACAAAAAAAGGTCTTCTTGCGACGGATACCCTCTATATTCGGCAGAGCTCTTCTCTGTAGCATATCCCATGCATGCTCAATCGGGTTCAAGTCTGGCGACTGAGCAGGCCAGGGCAGGACATTGATGTTAGCTGCGGCGAGAGTCTGTCTTACAACTCTTGCGGTGTGCGGTCGTGCATTATCATGCATTAACTGAAATAAGGGACCGATTTGCACTTGTAGAGGAATGATGACGTCTGATACAATCGTCTCAGCATAAATTTGAGCGTTGAGGTTGCCTCTGATCCAAATCAACTCAGTTCTTCCGCCGATCCAAATACCCGCCCATACCATGATGGTTCCACCACTATAAGGATGGACTTCCTGGCAGGATTTTAATCGCTGTTGGCGTCCAGGGGTTCTCCAGTGTCGTATACGTCTTGTATCCGGTCTCATACCAAAACGAGACTCATCAGAAAAGCACACGAAACGCCATTGTTCTTCTGCCCAATTTCTGTGTTCAAGAGCCCATTGATATCGAATCCTACGATTGTGCATTGCTATAGGTGGTACCCGTAGCGGTCTTCGGGAATGAAGGTTCACTTCATGCAAGCGGTTTCTGACTGTTTGGTCGCTTATTAAGTTCCCTGAAGAGTGATGAAGCCTCACGGCTAACATCATGGCGGTTATTGTTGGAGCTCTTCGAGTTAAGATTTGAATGTATCGGTCTTGTCTCCGTGTGGTGCAGCGATACCGTCCTCCATGGCGCTCAGCCACGGTACCAGTGCTTCGGTAACGTGTCCAAAGTCGACTGATAACACTCTGACTTGTATTCAGAGCTAAAGCCACAGTACGTTGCCGGGAACCAGCTTCTATCATTCCCACGGCTCTGAGCATTTCTTCCCTGCTTAAATGACGTCGCCGCTCCATAATAACGTTGGTTTTAATCAGTAGTAGGGAAACAGTAGCACTAATAATGTCTTCAATGCGTTGTATGTTTTTATAGGGAAAATATTGACAGCTGATTTTCATCTTTTACTCGAATTTGATTCACAGTTCCTGATTCAAATTATGAAATGCACCAAAAAGGATCCATATAAATTTATAAAATCATAAATTTATTACAAAGCCACATCTCAATCTCAAGAAATCCGCATAAAAATGCTTGATCCCTAGACACTTTTGATGTGTGTAATTGGATGTCAGAAGAAAAGGTAGTGATGGATAAAACTGACATATTTGATGCACTAAACTATGTACAAGTTAAAGTTGATGCAATATAACCTACAGTTCGGCTAAAATACTAAGATAAATCAACGAAAACCATCTTTTGACAATTTAGTACCGTAGTTAAACTAGGGGTCACGATGGTTTAACTTTGACGTATTTTGGTACCATAGATTGTTCTAGGACTAGCGTTAAACTTCGTTTTGTAATACGGTTTAGTCAAGGTCATGGATTAAAGCTTGTACTAAACCCGGTACTTTTTTTAAACCACGTTTTGTAATAAGACGGACTGTGTACTAAATTTTATCCAGATCCATTCAGTAGTTATTGCGTGAAAGAGTGACACACATCCATCCATACTTACAAACTTTCGCGTTTATTACACGAGTATTAGTGGGATATAGCTGAGTTCCTACAGTAGGAACATTAAATGTTGATTATGATAATAATGAATAGTAAACAAACAAATACTTATTTCGGTCTTTTTAACAGCAGAACGACAAAAAAAGTAAAAAAAAAAACTCAAACAAAAATAGTCTCTGAAAACTATCTCGAAATGCCAAAGGCTAATACCTAATAGCTATGACGGAGCTCCGACCATCTTATTTTATATTCCGAGCTGCCCCATGCACGTTACGACTCCTATACACGAGAATGCCAGACAACATCCAAACGTGCAACCACAGTTTACATGTAGCCAGTAAACCAACTGTGCCCGATACTCGACTGTGATCACAAATCATTTTGTTATGTTGCACTACATGTAAAAATGTTACCACTTGTTATGTTGAAGGATGCTTAGAAGTTATTAACGCTTTGCAATATTGTGTTTGTGAGCCGAATCTAAGCATTTGTAGTTAGAATACTGTATCATTGTCATCTTCCCTTGTCCCATATTACTGGGGATCGATGTAACACGTTTTTTTTCTTCCATTTTCCATGGTCAATCGTCAATTTACTACACATTCTTTCATATCTTTTACAATCTATTTATAATTTCTTTGGTTTTCCTCTCTCTCTGTTTATATATCAACATTTAGTTATTCGACATTATTTCAGTCATATGTAATGTCTCCCTCCTCTTAGCATATCCATACTCAGTCAGACGATTCCCTTTCAACTTTTAAACTTCATCTATGAAGTATAATAATTTATTTCTTTATCCATTTCGTTGGAATACTGAGCTGTGTCTACTGTGGTCGAAGGCTCACGAATACATGTCAAAAGTTCGTCTTGTATAGGATGAATGTATTTTTGGATATATTATGATGTCAATTTTGGACGTTTGTTGCTGAAAGTAGGGTTGTGTTTGTAGCTGAAAATAGTGTGTAATCGTGTATTTATTTATTATGCAAGTGCATGTGTCTGTGCTGACGTGTTTCTTTGTATAAAAAGAAATATTTGAAAGAGTAGTTGTTGAATTTTGATAGAGGATTACTGAGGAGGACTATTAATTATTTATTTATTTAATTGATGCTATAAAACACAAATTAAATTAAACTATAGCTATATCCACATAGATATTGCGCAGGAACAAAAAATAACAAAAAATAAAAGTTGCCTTTCGTGCATCATCAATAAAAGCAAGCTCAATAAAAATCATCTTTCGTTCATCCTCTCACAGAAACTCAAACATACACGACATACATAAGCAAACAAATCACATTCCGGTGTCGATGCCAGTAGTGTATTCAGCATGGCAAGGGCACGAACTAATAGAGAATTAAAGTTGGATACAATGCGTGCAGAAGGAACATCTAATAGTTTTGAGGATGTCGTGGTTGGTATATGAATGGATGACCGTCCATTACATCTCGCGTTTTTTATGTGCTTTGGAAAGCACGTTAAGCCGTTGATCCCGGCTGGCAATTGTAAACATTTGACAGTCGTTACATTGTAACAACCAGTCTTACCAAGAGATGTAGTATTACCCAGTACTTACAAACGGTGTCGTACAGGTCAGTCGCGAATAAGGAAAAAAATAAGGTAAAGCTACTACTTCGAAATGTCTTGAATCTTATTTTTTTTTTGTGATGACTATTTGCTTACCTGAATAAAGCTGTTTAACATAAAGAGTAAGCTTTAACTAAGCCTATATTGGATGTTCAAACTTAAAAAAAATAGGTAAAAAAACTTTTTAAGTTAAACGGTTTTATGTTAAACATACATTGCAATGTTTAAGATAAATGTACTAAAAACCAAAAAATAATAAAATAGATACAGTCGTGGGAATTATAAACATATGCATAGACTAGACTAAAATAAAACCGTGGGGCACGTCTCTTTTATTTACATGGAGTGTATAACTATTGGAATTTCCATGAGCAAGAAAATAGTAAGTAATTTCCTCACCGTCTGCGGGCCAACTGCCTATTTTAACGACGAATTAAACGATTCTTCTATCGCACATTAAGTCGATAATTTGTAGACAATTGACGTGCCCCACGGTTTTATTTTAGTCTAGTCTATGCATATGTTTATAATTCCCACGACTGTATCTATTTTATTATTTTTTGGTTTTTAGTACATTTATCTTAAACATTGCAATGTATGTTTAACATAAAACCGTTTAACTTAAAAAGTTTTTTTACCTATTTTTATTTTCTAGTTTTTAGTTTTTATTTCGCATTCTGTTTAATTCATTTAGTGCTTCATTATTGCAAGGTTTCTTGCCCGTTAGTTTATTGCAGTCCAACTCCTCTATACGTAGTTAAAAAAAAATAATTATAATTTTCTATTTCCCCCATTTTGTAGCGGCCGCCATCTTGTATTTCAATTTTTTATAGTATATTGTATTCTGCTTGTTGAGCCCTTTCATTTGATACCCATATTGATGGGATTGATAAAACCTACGTTATCCGCCATTTTGTAGCGGCTGCCATCTTGGATTTCAATTTTTTATAATATATTGTATTCTGCTTGTTGAGCCCTTTCATTTGATACCCATATTGATGGGATTAATAAAACATAAACTATCCGCCATTTTGTAGCGGCGGCCATCTTGAATTTATAATGATAATGAATAAACATAATTGTATTGTCACCAAAATCCAAAGTGTATACAAAATTTCAGATTAATCGGTTGACAGGAAGAGGGTGAAATTTGAATTACTAAATTTGACCCAAGAATAATAAATAAAACAAACGGGGTGAGCTAAATAAAACCGTTTAAAAATAACATAACGTCAAGCTTATAATTCCCGAAGGGTAAGGCAGAAGCGAACCTATTAGTACGTAACCCCCATTTTGCCAAAAATAATATAACGGCAACCAAAATAGAAAATAAATAAATAAATTTATAAATAAATATCCTCAAATCCATATTAATTCCAAGGACCTAAAGTTTAATTTCTCAAGCGCACACTTACAAAACAAATGCCTACTAGTATTTGATTACGAAGACCAATTTTAGAAAATTCAAGGTTTTCTAGAAAATAGAATTGGAATCACAAAATAAATTAATGTCTGGCTTTCCTATTCATTATTAAACGGTCTTAGTTCGTTTAATTTGTTCTTACTGACTTTATAAGTAAGTAGGTAACCGTCTTGAAAACTAATTTGAGTCTTATTAAAGATACGCGGTTCTAATAAAATAATACAGATGGTCCAGGCCATTATGATGGAAAAAATCTTCGACGAATACACAATTAAAGTAAATGACTGATTCATAAATGATTTCAGTTTTTAACCAGACATTATCGCTGACACTATTATTAATACTGAAAACGAGATATTTACTATGTTTAGGTACTTTTTGTTTCGAGTTCCCGATATTTCGGTGCTATTACAAGCACCATGACACACAAAAAACAAACAAATACAAAACAACAAACAAAAACCCAAAAAACAAAACATGGTAAATATCCCGTTTACAGTAATAATCTGCACTAATATTATAAAGAGGAAAGATTTGTTTGTTTGTTTGTAACGAATACGCTCCGAAACTACTGGACCGATTTCAAAAATTCTTTCACCGTTGGGAAACTACACTATCCCCGGGTGACATAGGCATATACTTTTTATCCCTGTATTCCTACGGGAATTCCGCTAGTCATATTATAAAATTAAATTATTTATTCTATCATTCATGTGTACACACAACAGAGAACATAGGGAAACACTGTTACAAAATGTGGACTACAAAGGCACAGCTTATTTCAATAGAAATTTCTGCCAGGAGGCCTGTGTAAGAAAAGAAATATAAACAGTAGATAAATTATCTTTTATTTCTGCATGGGTAAACAAAAATAAACCAACGAAACGAATCAAAAGTTATTCTGAAAATCAGCACTTTTTGAACTTCAAGTTTGCACTTAAGAGGCAGTTTCCCAAAACACCCACCCTTCGACACTGCCTAGTGTTTTAGCTGGAAAGAAGAAGTGGCGAAACGAACTCCCCAGCAACACATCTATCTGTTTGGTTAGAAGATCTCGGATTCGAACCAGAACAAAGAATCCACTGACTTAAATTATTGTCACTTAGCTAGCACAAATATAATCAATTATTTATTTATCAACTTACATCTATCATCACAGAGTAACCTCAATGCGATAAATGCGCCTTAATTACTTAATTGCTACTTATGACTAATAACAAATAAAGCAATCCTTGTGAATTTACTCAGAGAACTACAGAAAAAGTCCGTCTCACTTGCTATGAGGAGCGTTAGGAGTGCACGCGTCAGCGGCGCCTCCATTAAAAGGTTGGTCCGAGACAGTAGCTCAACTAGCAGTCATGGCTGTCGTCGTCACCACACAGACTTACGTGGCTTAAAATAAGAGCATTGTGCACATTTCCTCTCAATAATTTAAAATATATATTAGGCACATAAAAATGTACTCAAGCATAAATAAAGGACCCAAGTATAAAACATGTGCCAGCTTACAAGAGCACTGTTGGGTTATACACTGACATAGTAGTACAGTCAGCATCAGAAGTAGATTAACACTACACAAACTTACTAATCAAGTTTTTTAATGAAAACTTGTTAGAAATTACTCGTTACTAACAAGTAATTGAAGAGTAAGGAATATTCTAAAGAATAATCATCTGAACTATTAAAAATAATAGCTGGAATCCTGTACATTAAATAATAAAAGTTTCAAAATGTTAAGCTACTTCTGATGCTGACCGTACCTCAAAGCCACAATGAAAACATCAAAGTCGAACAAAACTGGATAGGGTAATATTTTCCCATGGATCCTAAAATAACAAGGGAATTTTCGATAAATTGATTGACTACTTCTGATTACGTGATCAGACTGAAATGGTCAATCAATTTACCCGTACCTATCCACGCTAGCTCCAATTTATTCAGTCAATTTAACAAATCCAGCCATATTATTCTTTCATTCTCACTAACAAAAATATAAACCAAACTAAATGTACAGATAAAAACATTCGAAGCAAACAGAAAGCAAGTTACGACGGGCAATATTGTACACAAATGCAATATTAGAGATCAACATTGTCCTCCCTTCTCCCAACGAAAACATTTCTTAATTAAATAAGCCCCGACAGGTGGATACAGCAGCAGGATCTGGGGGCACGGCAGTGCCCCCGCCAAGTCGAGCAATAAAGCGGCACGGCCATCAAAGATTAACTTGGCCACTGCATCACATTGGCCAATGCGATGGCGATTAGCTATTACAATGGCCTGTTTAACATTGGCGAATGCGATGCGATGGCCAAGTCAATCTTTTATTAAAAACATCAAAGGTTTTTAAGTAGGGATTCAATATATTAACTGACTTGGTATTACATGGATCTCACTACTTTTTACGGTAAAAGAACTGAGCGCGGCTTGGCGTTTTTTACAAGTTTTGTTTTTGGTGGGTCTAATATACCAGATAGGAATTCCCTTTATTTATACTGGCCGTCCAAGGCCGCGATCAAATTGTTAAGAAGTCAAAGCTCAAAGATTTTTTTTCGGTTCCTCGTTAATTTCCTTTAAAGCGTTTTACAATTAATTCTGTTGTGACTTTCTTTGTTACGTACTTTTCTTGTTTGTTTAGTTAGACGCTTATAAAAGGTTTTTCGGGTAATTTAGGTTCGTTATTTCGAAGTTTGTGGTTTTCTTAGATTTTATAACTTAGATACTAATATTGACTCATATATTTAGAGGCTTGTTGCTTCCTAACCGCAGGGGTTAAGCAATGCATGCTGAGGTCGATCCTTGGATGAGTGACCATACATAACATACTGTTGTACTTAGATGCCTCGGAGGAGAAGATGTTCGCGCCTCCTAAAAGTGGATCTTTGTCATTCTGTAGGATAGGGGAGGGTTCTTTAGAGGCGGAGGGGGGAGGGGTTATCCTTGAACATCTCACGACCAGTCTAGAAATACCTTGTTATCCAGCAATAGCTGTTTGAAATAAAATGTGTAAAAATTGATATACTACCTACTGCTACAGGTTTGATTGGAAGCGGACCCCAAGTTTGCCAGAAAAACGCTATAGAATCTAGATAGACGTCTAAACGATTGTGACTTCGGTTCACACTAAACGCATACTCGAGATCACCAATCCTACTGGACAGATTCAGAAATAAGAAAAAGAAACACAAGAAGGTACACGAACTTTCAAGGTGAGACTAAGTCAGCAACGCACATTTTCCTTCATTGTCACATCAACACGCAGAAAGCTCTTTATAAATTTCACAACAGCAGGATTACAAAGAAACAGCTCCTCGTTTGAGCTCAATTTAATTACGCTACATATAAATCTTTAGGCCCCGTTTACCGTTTGGCCACGAACTCCAAGTACAAGCGGTACGCGTGTTACGACAGTTACTGAGGTCACTAGCTGTCTACGAGTTGTTCAGAAGTTACCGCGGCCTCGACATATAGGGCTAAGAAGGAACATGGGTGGTTTAAAGTCAGTAGAAGTCTGACACTCTCTTTCACTCTGCCCAAGAGCGGGAGGGGTTATTTGGTGATTTCCACACGCTAAAACAAAAAAGGAAAGTAACACGCTCGCGTATTACGTGGCGCAAAAACATGCATCGGTAGTCGAATCTCTTGAGTGTTAGTCGTCGCGTCAAATTGACAGTGTGTACGTAGAAAGACGCGCGTCACTTAAGCGCGTAACTCGTGGCCAATACATTATACACATACATCTCTAGTATATTTTATACAAAGTTTCATCCGTACAATTGTAGTCCTTGCTGAATAATATATTTTTACGTCCAATTGTCGAGCAGGCGGGGGATACTTCTTATTCACTCGCTCCGTACGAATTGAAGGAGCCAAGGGTTTTTTTTCTTGTTATAATTTGTCGAGTTTAAATCGATGTTTTCTTAATTAAGTGATGCTTGGAATGGACTAGCTGATTAATAAGGTCTCTGTTTTATTGTAGTCGGTCGAAAGTGCTTGAAAATTTTGCTCGGAATAGGTCAAATGGCTGACTATAGAGGCCGTTATTCAGCAGTTTTGTCAAAGACCGATGACGACTAAAGTTGCAATACAAAACTAACAACTTAGTTTACACAAGAAAATAGGTGCCGCTTTTCTTAGAAAAAAGAGCTTGTGTAAGAGCGTCTCAAGTTTTTGTCTGCTTCTATTATTTACTAACGAGAGACAGTTTACACAAGAGAATTGATGTCAAAGATTTTGCTCAGCACAAAGCTTTAGTTACTATCAAAATATTCGGCTGAAATTGTCCCACTAGCGTGAAGGCTATGAACAGAGATGGAACAAGTAGGTACTGATAGCTTTCTTTTATTGAGACAAACTCATCACACTATTTTCAAACCACTGCATCTCTTGAAAGTTAGAAACAGCTGCAATGGGGACCACAAAAAATCGCCAAGACAATAAAGCTTGACGAAATCTCAGAGAAAGATCACCTTTTCTCTGACCACCACCAATGGCAACGATAACCATACTATAATCCTTGGAAAGACTGATCGTAAGACTATATCGGTCTAGATAAGTAATTCTCACCCATCCAATGACTGACCTCAGCCAGTGTTGCTTTTTACGTACGGCAGTTTTTGATTATCCCCGAGTCCCTTTTTTACGGAGGATGTAAAATCATCATATGACTCCTTCCGCCCTGGGTAGAGTGGTAGGGAGTGTCAGAGTTCTACTCACTAAAAACCATCCTTTTGTGTCAAGGCAGTGCGCGCGGTGTTTCTTTCAAACAACCCGCAGTCTTGACGGGATCGCCGAGTCGCTCCATTTTGAATTCAATTCATTTATAAATTGTTGTTACAGACGCCAGCAAACTAAGCTACTGCAATCTCTTTTTCTAAATCCCACTAGTCCTTTAGAAATCGAAACAATTATAAAAAAATTAAATAACACTAAGAGCACAGGTTTTGATGACATATGTGTGTTAGTAATAAAATTCGTATCTCACATAATTGCACCTATATTGAGCTATGTTGTAAACATGTGTTTCGAACAGGGAGTCTTTCCATCTATTTTAAAACAAACCATAATTAAACCGCTTCATAAAAAGGATTTAAAATCGGATATTAAGAATTACAGGCCTATAGCCCTAACTCCAACATTTTCCAAAATAATAGAAAAAGCCATATATAATAGCTTGTACGACTATTTTGACAGAAACAATATCTTTACACCGGATCAGAAAGGCTTCCGTAAAAATATGTCCATAAATTTAGCTATTTATGATTTCTTGAGTTTGGTATATCCTAGAGTTGACAGAAGACAGCCTGTCTATGCTTTGTATATGGATATGTCAAAAGCCTTTGACTACGTGGATCATAATATACTACTGAGTAAGCTTGAAACCTACGGTGTGAGGGGTAACACATTAGACTTGCTAAAATCTTACATCAGCAATAGAACTCAGACTACGAATATTGTAAAAATATCTGCTGATACAAAGCATGAAGTAATTTATAAGTCCAGGAGTAGAAAAATAAAATATGGAGTTCCACAAGGTAGTGTTTTGGGCCCACTACTTTTTATCATTTATATTAATGATCTGCCAAAATCTACTACAGATCGTATGGTACTATTTGCCGATGATTGTACTGTTTTATACAATGACGAAAATATTATAAATAGAAGTTTAAATTTGATTACTCAATGGTTACAAAATAATAATTTATTGATTAATATCGACAAAACTAAATTAATGCAATTTAAGCAGAAAACAAAAAACAGTTTACATACTCAAATAGAAATTAATGGTCAAGAAGTAGGATTAACGACCGCGACAAAATTTCTCGGCCTACACATTGACAATAATCTAAAATGGCAAAGTCATATTGAGTTCGTTTGCAAAAAGGTGTCACAGTCATCTTATGGTTTATATATGCTAGCTAAAAAGGTCAATCTTGATACATTGCTTGTAGCTTATCACAGTAATGTTGCTTCAAGACTCAGATACGCAATTATATTCTGGGGAAATGCTACCAACTGGGATAAAGTTTTTAGATGTCAAAAAAGGTGCGTGCGAGCTATGTGTGGTCTCAAAAGAACTGACAGTTGCAAGGACTACTTTGAAAAATTAAAAATATTAACCGTCCCATCGTTATATATTTTTGAAATGGCTTTGTTCATTAGACATCATCCATCGCTATTTACTTTGCAGCTCAGATCACGAAGTAGGAGTTATTTGAATAATAACCTTACTAGGCAATATAGAACTACCCTCTTTGGGAAAAGTATGTTTGCTATGGCCACAAAGATCTACAATAAGATTCCGAATGACATAAAGGGATGTAGCAATATTCATGTCTTTAAAAATAAATTGTTCAAATTTCTTATAGCAAAATCGTATTACTCTGTTGATGATTTTTTATCGACTAAGAAATTTTAATTGTTTCCTGTCCGCTTGACGATATCCTTAGGTTATTTATTGTATTGTCTGTCTGAATTTTAATGATAATTATGTAATTTATGTCAATTTCTTATAACTTTGATTATTTAATCATTTGTATGCCCAAATGGCTGATCATGGTATTGAACCTTAGAAATTTAAATGAATGTAATGAACACCTGCATGTAACCCATGTATCACAAATAAACGATTTGATTTGATTTGATTTGATTTGATCTCAATTTTCAACTTTATCGCTAAAGCATCAGGTTCAAGGTTGAATGTGAAAATTAGACAGTTTTGGGTAACTTGATATGCTGTCGTTTGTACATAAATTCAATGCGTACGCCTTACAAAAGATCGCAATCAGTCCCCGTGAACTATTGAAACACGTCCGTTTGAATACATAAGTCGTGTCTAGTTCTCAAAGATATTGAAATTCATAGGATTCGTACGCTATTATCTGACTTCTAGTTACGGGTTCTATAACTTTAAAGGGCGGTTCAGTTGGCTGGTTTATTTGGCGATTCGTAGTCTTGGTTCTAGATTTATTGTTGTTAACAATAGCGTAACATTATAATCCTTTTTGTTTCTGTTTGGTTATATGTTTAGTTTGGTTAGGTTATGTAACGAGTAGAATAGGTTCTTATCAGGTCAGTAAAATAGTTCTGCAAATACCATTAACTCGTCGTATGCCGAGTGTAAAGACACAATTAAAAAGCTATTGTGTCTCGCATGGATCTACGTTCCGGCACACGAAAGGTTAAACAGTATTTGAATTTGATTTATTTAGTGTGCTTTTGTGTGCAAGTCAGTGTTTTTGGCTATACTTTGTAATATTTTTTTTCGAAAAAAGGGGATATTCAGATATCGATTTAAATACATACCGTAATTATTTAGGTTCAATAAAAACTACCAAATCGAATGCACCAACTTGACACCTGTATCCTCGTAAGGCCTAAGCTAAATTTCGCAAGATCGGCTGAACATCCAATGTGCAGTACAATGGACAATATCGCCTAACATGGTTCCGGCCCAAGCATATTTAACTAGTATTTTTTCAATATTTTTTTGTGTCCTCTATAAAGGAAAGGAATATATTAAAGCAAGTTTTAAGTTGATATGTCGTATTCATTATAATGCACGTTCGGCGTTTCGGTGTTCTTTAATTTTTGATGAGTATTTTATTATTTAGAATAAGTAAATGTTAAAACTAGAGAGTGAAAAAATCACACATTAGTTTTAACATTTTTTAGACGGTTCGATTCCTGCACGTAACAAATATTTGTGTATGTGTGAGTTTAAATGTTTGTGGTGGAGAAATTCCCAGAGTCGGGCAACGTTTTTTAAAAAGAAGAAGAAAGAATATTTCATTTTTAAGATAAAACAACCATCAAGAATTATCAATTATGTATTATTTTGGGTAGATACTTTTTCAAAATTGTACTATTAAATACAAAAAAGAAATCATAGGCAGTCATTAATAAAAGTTAAATATTAATAACACTTATAAATGAGTGTAATCTAGACTTGCTAAAAACAAATCTAATTCTAAAATTGAACATGAGTTTTACCGCAAAACGTGGGTACGTAAATAAATTGAGACTGCAACTACATGGCGATTGCGTTATTTAATTTTCGGTATTGTGGAGTCCATAGTTTACGTAAACGAAACATACATACTTAGTTTTTAAATTAGAACTACATCCGAGTGCCCACTTGGAGGCACTTTGGTGCCACTTGTGCCCTTTTGGCATTATTAGTCTCAATCATTTTGAATTTGGTTCTGTTTATATTTTAAGTTTTTATTGCCAAATAAACACAATTTTCTTTCTTTTCTTTCTTTCTTTCTTTCACTTAATATTTCAGGGAATTGCCAAGCGGTTGGTCGACTCTTCACGTGACCATTGCCATCCAACGTGGGTATGCTGCCAGCCTTCTGGGCACTTTTCCTGTTGACAACGGTGTGGATGAATTTTTTGACGCCCTGTAATTCTTCCCTTTTTGATACTTGTATAATTACATTTTATCATAATTTTATTTCTGTAAATTGTACTTTGTAAATATTGTAAATAGAACTACATTATAATTAAACCACGGTATATGAGCTTGATTTATTTCGAAAGGACTAGAGCTGGGTCTATATTAATGTCGAGGTAGAATTGTTCCACTGTTAAATTCTAACTGTGGAACAATTATACCTCGTCAGTTAGTTTATGAAAATCGACTCAAAATGTACTGACAAATGCGTAATACGAATGAAGATATAATAATATCATGACAAGATCTAAGCCTTCTTAGAAAAGATTTAGAATAAGATCCTTGCTCCAGTTACATAGCTAGTCTGTGAATCTGCAACCGCGCGCGGAATCAAAGTTTCGCGAACTTTGAGATCTACCAAGAATACGCGACCTATTTTATGAAGATATATTAGCTGATGCCCGCGACTTCGCCCGCATGAATTTCGGTTATGTATACAAAAACTTGACAAATTATACCCACTAAAAACAAAACTTGTTAAAAATCCAAGTCGCGCAATATAGTTCTTTTACCGTAAAAAGTAGTGAGATCCACGTAATACCAAGTCAGTTAATAAATTCAGTCCCCACTTAAAAATCTTTGATGTTTTAAATAAAAAGATTGATTTGGCCATCGCATCGCATTCGCCAATGTTAAACAGGCCATTGTAATAGCTAATCGCCATCGCATTGGCCAATGTGATGCAGTGGCCACCTTCAAGCTCCATCAACAGACCCTGGATACCATCCAAAGACAAAATACTCGTCAAGACGAAACAAACGAGTCTAAACTCGATGGGTTATGTCGTTCTATAAAGGAGTTCCTATGGCCACCTTCCAGATCCTGATTACCAACTAAACACAGAGTACTCATCGAGACAAATCAAATCAGCTCAAACTCGATGGGTTTATGTGGTTTTATAACGGAATTTCTATGGACATTCTTAAATTGGAGTTCCTATAGCTACCTTCCAGCTTCATCATCAGAACTATTCAGAACCCTGAACATCATCTAAAGACAAATTACTCGACAAGACAAATCAAACGAGTAAAAACTCGATGTAGGAGTGATTTTCTGTTACTGTGATTATTTACGTTTTACGTTTTTAAGAACAAAGCATTTCGGAGGCTATAGTTTTACGAAATTGGTCTCAACGTTATTTCACACAAAAATAGCTTTTGAATAAATACAAAATAAATATTTAAATGAATATTAATGAAATCCATTCACCTATGCAAGTATGAGACCGTACCAAACAAACAGACCCACAGACAGACAAAGATACTTCCACGTTTATAATTTTACTATTAACTAGTTTCTACTTCACGCTATTACTCATGTGTAGATTCAATTGTGCGTGTGTGTTCGTTTGTGTGAGTGCGTGTGTATCTCATACATTTTATAATTTGTTTAAAAGTTATAATATTCATAGAATATTTAACTGTCTGCGGTTTTTCATCATTATCTGCTAAGCCTTTACTTATTTATGATGGAATCGGTTTTCCGTCTAAAAGGACGCAATAGAAAATGAACGAGCAGTTTTACATGAAATAATAGCCTCTCTGAATGTCACACCCCTGTTACTGGGTTGAATAATACGATACCCCTTTTTATTATTGGGGTGTGGGAAATTAGCCCTCCCGCTTGTCGCTTGTCGAGTGTCAGATTACTACTGACTAAAAACCATGTGCCTATACGTATGACGTGCCTGTGTGCCTATTGGCCTTGTTGTCTCCTGCTGATATGGAAATTTCTGTTTTTCCTACTCCTCCGCTATTCTTTACTGATTAATTTCGTTGCGGGATCCAAGACAGTCAAATCATTTCTCTGTGACTTCGTCGAGCTTTATTGTCTCGGCGCTTTTCTTGTGGTCGCCACTGTTAATTCTGGCTTACAGGAGTTACAGTGGGTTGGGAATAGAGAGGCGGGTTTGTCCCATTAAGAAAAAAAATTACTAAAAACCACCCATGTTTTTTCTTACCCCTTGTGCTGAGGCCGTGGTATCTCTTTCGAACAACTTGCAGCCCCAACGGGAATACGATACTCCTTTAATAAGGACTGGTTGCCAGACTTTCGGGCTTCTACTAATAAGGACGGTATAGTTTGTATAATTTAAAAGAATCCCTTTTTTTGTTAATTAAATAACTTGTTGGTATGCCTTTTTCTCTTTTACTGAAAAGACATCAGAGTAGAAATTGAAAGCAGGATTCATTACTAATGCTACATCAGAACTATAATTAGATAAGAATGTTGATAGGTTTAGCAGGGTAATTGAATTCTTTTCTAACTTTGTGATTTCGATGTTAAACTGATCATCAACATCATCATCAGCCTATAATGTTCTCATTGCAGGGAGTCAAGCGTCCTCTCTAGGAGAGGGATAGGCTTTAATCCACCACGCGGGCTCAGTGCGGGTTGGTAGATGTCACATGTTTCGAATTTTTTGGTACTAAGACAAGCCGGTTTCACTGCGAAGTTTTCCATCACTGTTTAAAGTTATGGTATAGTTATTGGCCTGTTGGTCTAGTGGTTAGTGACCCTAACTGCTATGCCGGAGGTCGTGGGTTCGATTCCCACCCAGGACAAATGTTTTTTTTTTATCATTTGTTCTGTGTCTGGGTGTAATTTATCTATAATATGTATGTATTTAGAAATATATAAGTATGTTTATCAGTTGTCTAGTACCCATAACACAAGCTCTGCTTAGCTTGGGACTAGATGGCGTTGTGTGATAGTTGTGGAATATTATTATTATATAAAATATGACCACACCTTTTTGATACACATAATACTTGAAATCCTTGATAAACACCACAATAGCAACCCAACAGAAAGAATCACACCAACTCAACTATCCGTGGTAAAAAGTAAACACACTCTGAGTGCAGCCAACAACACTTCCAGTAGAAACTTCTAGAAGAAGTACAATGAAGTTTAGCAACTGGATACTACCTGGATTTAGAAGTTTCGTTTTTGTTTTCCATTACAGAAAAATAGAAGGCTGAATGTTCATCAATTCGGGAGAGTTGCGAAAGTTCGTTGACGGTAGGAAAATGGGGCTGCTTGTGTTTGAAGCCATTAGAAACATAGGTTCAAGTACTTTGTGTTTTCGATTTAGCGACTGCTGTTACAGACTTAGAAGAAAAAAATATTCATATTTGTTTTGCTGTGGAGCAGTGATTGGTAAAAGTGTCATTGTTGTCACTTTTTTCCCTTTTAGCTCGCGAACTAGTAAATGCTAATGAGTATTTTGTCACCACTTTTTATTTTCGCCTCAGTATCTACGTATATACCTATTACATGATCACTACACACCATTAGTTATTAACTTTCCACTGCCTATTGTCAACATAATTTGTTGTTTTGTTTTTGTTTTCTTTTTCGCTGACATCTTACTTTTGTGCCATAGACACCGTGCTAGATAGCTATAGGTATGCTGCGCCGGAGTCCTTTCGTTTGGCAGTTACGCTCTTGGCATAGACAAAGTTAGTTGGGTGTGGAAATATTTTTTGTCGTAATTAATATACATTATGTTAATATTTATCTTCGAACACTACATAATATTGCCTACTTTACTATTATTTTTAAGTTTTGTTTTGCCGTCACCGTGGCGTCACCTTGGGTCCTATCATGGCTAGGCGAAGCTACCCGTGTCTTAGCAGACACCTTTATAACACAATAAACGAAACCTGCAACGTATATTCTTTGCCCAAATATAAATGTTAAACCGTAGTTAGTAGTTTTCTTCAAAAGTTAACGTACGATGAGACTGAGCAACTCTTTACAAAAAAATCTTACTAACACATCTAAACACAGATTTTAATTGCTCCTTTACTATCAATCCTACACTGAAACACAACCAAATACACAACCAAACATACACACCCACTCATACAACCACGCCACACATACCCACCCACGCCACACATACCCACCCACACGATACATACTCACTCCACACACACATTTCTTCCTCACACAAATTTTTAATAAGTGATTAGTGTTAAGTAGGTACTTCTGTCAATCTAAGTTATTATGGTCACAGAAACTCCTACAAAGTGCAGCAAATTGTCAATGAACTGTAAGAGGAAGGCGCCTGTGTCTGTAACACAGTTTATACTAGCACAGACACAGTCGTTCACTCTATCTCAAATTAGCATAGTGTTGTACTTCATAATTACAATAAGAACGTTTTGCCTGTTTTGATTGAGATGGACAAACTGTATTTGGCTTTTTGAAATAAAGATTATTATTATTATTATTATTATCATACCAGTGCTGTGACATTTGTCAATGTTACAGCACCATGCTGAGATAGTGGCCTTTTGGCTTCATACGGGACTAATTTTAATTTAAAAAGTATGTCCTAATTTAAAGTGTTTCTCTTATGTTTTAAGCTTTTAATTTTTATTTTTTTGTCAATTTGTTCTGTCCTGTGTGAAACCAATAAATACTTTTTCTTTCTTTCTTTCTATATTAATATATCCACCAACTATCCTAAGACTGCCTGTTTGGTTTAGTGGTTGACATTGCGAATGCTGTGTATTATTAAGTACTGGATTGGATTACCAAGTCAGAATTTCTTAGTAGCAGTCACAGTCTTTTGTTGATGGCAATAAAGTCGCCCGCTATAACATGGAATGGGAATGTTTCCTGACTAAACAAAATATGATTCTGTTTTAGTCCGTCAGTTAGATTATCGAAAAATATTGGATACGTGTTTTTTATTATATAAAAATTCATAAAAATTGAATAAGATAAAACGCTTCAAAGATGAGTGAGGCTTTTGAAGAAGTCACTACGTGGTAAAAAATGCAGTGTAATGTGACATCACACGAGTTTTCAAAGCTATGTATCGTCTTAATTTATTGTTTATGTGAAAAAAGAACAAATTTATGTGTCCAATAGTTTTTTGGAAATCTATCTGAAGGGCTTATTAGAATCATGTTTTTTTAGGCAGTAAACATCGCTATTGTAAGTGATATCTCGTGGTATATTCTTCGTAACAGTGGAACATCGCCTTTATTGCTATAAAATATGATGGTACTTTTCCATACAATATCCTTCAAAAATGGGACAAAATAGTACTACATTGCCAGTATGACATTGCAAGTTAATAGGGTCAAGACCATCAGAACATACATCTTCCTATTAGTTTTTATAGGTATTATCCTCATATTTGTAACACGAGCAGTCCTCAATAATTTGTCAAATGTGGTAGACGTGATCCATTACTTCTTGCCGCGTTGTCTTGGGTTGATTTATTATGCTTCATGGCTAATAGTGTATTTTTATGGAGATTATGCCTTTTGGTAATAGTGGAGCCTTATTTTGCGTCACTGAATTTGTGACTTCGTCAATGAAAATAGAAAAACAGGAAAATAGACTAGATTTTTAAAAATTCTTTTGTATACTTAGACAAGATCCTTGATTCGAACTATTTTTGGAACTTTAATTCCGTCTCTGCTAAATTAGGTCCAACCTTTGAAACCAGGACATGAAACTGCAAATAGAATTGCAGGATCTAATAGTACCTTAGAACAATTCTCTTATCTCTGTCATTACAACGGCCCTTCCCCTTCCTGAGCCCTAAAAATATCTTGGCGAAGTTAGGGCTGGCTATTCATTAAGGTACAGGGAATTTCTTGGCTCATTCATTGAGAAATAGTGATGCTAAGGTCTCACACAAATTAAGATAAGACACAACTTGTTAGGCCGAGAAGATTTTGGGCTGGGTCGTCTAATAGTTTGGGAGGTACTCCTTGATTTCCCCGAGAAATTGTGTCGGTACCTAGACTAGAAATAGGAATAAATACAATAAGTTTCTTACAACTTTGAGATGCTGTCGTTTTGAAAGAGGAATAAATAGCGTGACGGTTGCCAGGGAAAAATACGTGTTGAGGACAAGCCAAGAAGTCGATGAGATGATATAATTTGGCTGACAGTCAGACCTTTTGTGTCCTGAGAAAACATTATTGTTGTGATTTTTAGCCGCTATAAAAATACTTGAACAACCGGTACCACCATCTACTACATATAACAATTATATTTAAAAAATTGCATACCTACATGTTAGCTATTTAAATACATTTATAACTAGTTTCAAGATATTTACAGTATTTTTTAAGAATTACAGAATTGTTTTGTATAAATAAGTAAGTTAATTGATTTAGTTGAAATGCCAAAATGGCGCCAACGATTATTGGAATAACAGTTGAGTACTGCAGTCTAGTAGAAAGGTCCAAGGCGCCATTTTAGCAGGACATTCTTTTCTGAACTTTGAAAGTATAAGGAGCTCTAAAATACCTGCGTTAGTACAGTGACTTTTATAATAAACTAATTTTGTGAATGTTATGCTGTAGCTATTAATTTGTGCTTCAATCTGAAGCTCAAATAGCAGCTTGTATTTCCCTTTTGCTCTGGCTTGTCCTCCATACATGTTTATTGTTTTTTTCAATTGTGACAATACAGTCACACGACGCAATTTTAGACTTTAATAAAATACCGGTAGTTTGTAAAACCTTTCCCTATTACTACGGTGATAAGTAGTTTGCTAGTCTTTAACACGTAAAACCTAAAGTACCAAAAGTAGAGATTTTCGTTAGATCCTTTAAAATGTATCTATTACGGCGGGTGATAGGTTAAAAAAAGGCACTCATAACCTATCTTTCAGGTCTGGTTTTGGCGTGTTCATTGTGGTCAGACTACCCTGGAAAACCAATGGCTAAATTTTTGGCACGTTAAAGGATATTATATTGAAGCCATAAGTGCCTGTTAAGATATTTGATCACCTCGGAACGGGAGATTGCACTTAGTTACTTTACGTAAGAATCCTTACTAATATTATAAATGCGTTACTCTATCTGTCTGTCGCGCTTTCACGTCAAAACTACTGAACCGATTTAAATGAAATTTTGTACACACATAGTGTAGAGCCTGAGAAAGAACATAGGCTAGTTTTTGCGAAAAAAGTATTTAAAGGTTTGAAAGGGGGGGATGAAAAGATTACTTATGGTCGCGATAACCGACATCCAGGCGGGTGAAGCCGCGGGCATCCGCTAGTAATAAATATTTGTACAAGAGAATTAAAAAACAAATATTTAGCCTACATCTTAATACGAAAATAACGTATTCGATTACCCGTAAAAGCCATTAGTTTGTTTGTCTCTACTTTAAGGAAATTTATTTTCTTTTATATTTGTTTGTATTGGATTTCATTCAAGGCTAATTTATTTGGAACGAATAATGTAAGTACAATAAATTAATATACCTGGCCTTTGAATACGATGTTTGTGTATCCGTAGAGACACGACAACTTTTTATTATTAACGCAAGACTTAGGAAATGTATTACCTACTCTTTATGTAAAGGCTATACAAAACAACTTTAACGGATTGTCCACGATCTACACGCTTAAGTGAAACTCTTGTTGCTACAGGCGTCTGCGGGAAATAAATTAAAGAAGTAGCTTAGCGTATGCTGTAAGTGAGTGAAGGAAACAACTGACACACGAGCGTAGAGCTTGACGCAAGACACATGTCACACCGCAAGTTTCATGTCACATTGCAAGTTACATATCACATCTCAAGTCACATGTTAGGTCTATCGTAAGTGGTCCGCGGGTTGTACACTAGTTATCGCGGCCTCGATATAGAAGGCTAAGAAGGAACATGGGTGGTTTTTAGTCAGTAGAAGTCTGACACTCCCTTTCGCTCTGCCCAAGAGCGGGAGGTTATTTGATGATTTTCCACCCGCCAACAAAAAATGGCATATCGTAAGTTACATGTTACACCGTAAGTCACATGTCACATTACAAGTCAAATATTACACCGCAAGTCACATGACAGCGTAAGTTACATGTCACATCAATATACTTATCATGTCGTAAGTCACTTGCCACATGACACTTTACAAGCCATAGCAATTCCAAAAGTCACATCGCAAGTCGCATCGGACGAAGTCGTGTACAGGGCGTAAACGAATAGGAAATATAAGCCAGTCCACGAAACTTGATCTAGTTTTCTTATTTACCCACAACAGGCAACCTGCGTAATCATGTATTCCAAAAAGCCACAAAACATCTCAGCCCGTCTGCCAAACGACAGAACGTCAACAAAAATAGACGATGCCGAACTTCGTCGCGAGACAAGCGTTCCCGAAATATTTTCGGCGGAGAATCCTCGGAGAGTTTCACAAACGGTGAACGTCGAGTTACTGGGCCGATAAATTAGGCAATTTGCGGTTACCGTTCGGGCTGGACTGCGTGTTTCGTCCCAGTGTCCGGGACTCGTAATTAATTATCCACATGTACGAACCGTTGGGTATAACTTAATCAACCATCAGAATGCTAACTATTGGTATTGATTTGAGTCTTTTGCTTGTTCATTTCGTTGAGTGTGTGTTTATTGGGATGTTTGGCTTGTTTGGTGTTCGGGATTGGGTGCGGTACGTGGATGTGTTTCGATTGGATGGGCTGTGTTGGGTAGCTATCCCTGTCGGATGACGAGTTCTTGATTAGTGTGGTCAATATTTGAGTTTACTTACTTACTGCCTACTGCTACTTACTGCTTACTGCTTGTTAGTAAGAACTGCCACTCGGGTTGATCTTTAGGTAAAGCTGCGCTTGCCTAGGTCGATCTGTGGATGGGTGACCGCCCATTACATACCGAGATTCCTCCGTGCCTCGGAAAGCATGTTAAGCTGTTGGTCCCGGGTGCCATATATAGATCTTTGGCAGTCGTTACGGGTAGTCAGTGACCTGAAAGTCTGACATCCAGTCTTACCAAAGGGTATCGTATTACCTAGTATTAACTGGGTTGTGGAGGTCAGATAGGCAGTCGCTTCATGTAAAATACTGGTATTCAGCTGCATCCGGTTAGACTGGAATCCGACCCCAATATAGTTGGGAAAAGGCTAGGCAGATGATGATGACTTACTTACTGCCTAGAAAATGATTGAAGGTGTGATTGAGTCCGGTGAAGTTTTGTGGAGTTTCTTGCCGGTTCTTCTCCGTAGGAAAATCTTTACCCGACAAGGAAAGAGTAATTTTTTTGTCGAAGTTTTACAATTGCTCATGTTATATAAAATAATTTTATTTTATATTTATAAGTAGCTACAAAGATAAGCAAACAAGAAAATATATGCGAGTTTAAATTTCAGTATTGAAACAATACAACATCTCGACTGTTTTCTCTCAAGGGTTATGGTGGTCCTGTCGGGGCTGCGGGTAGTCCTCTGGTTATCGCGGCCTCGACATAGAGGGCGAAGAAGGAACATGGGTGGTTTTTAGTCAGTAGAAGTCTGACACTCCCTTTCGCTCTGCCCAAGAGCGGGAGGGGTTATTCGATGATTTTACACCCACCAAAAAGAAAAAAAAAAAAAAAGGGTTATGGTGGTGAGTAACTTTTCTACCGCGTTTAGCCATTTATGTCTAAGCCCTATGTTATAAGGCGAGCCAATTGCTATTAGCCGGGCCCAAAACCAGACTCTGGGCTACTGCATTGAAAGAAACTAATAGCACTGCCCGACCCCGGAATTATAACCCTCTTCCCCACTTTGAACAAACTATTATTAGAATAAAACATTTGATGTACTTCCCAATTAAATAAACTGTCAATACCAGAAAAATCCTTGATTAAATATAAAAATATGAAACTTATTTAAATCATAATCCTCCTTTGGCTTTGCCGTAGTCGGGTATAAACAGACTTATTTTAAATCACAAAGACCATTTTATACTGAACTCTTCACAAAGCACATAAAACCAGATTATTTTGAACCTTGAATTTTGTTGACCTTCCAATTTGTGTTTCCGATTTTCCGTTCGAACAACTCCTCCTTAAAAGTTAGAAAACCACAGCTTTGTCGTTTCTTTGATGAATTAAACCAACTTTGATTTTAATAATAATCCAATAAAGATTGTTTTTCTACAACATTGAGATTTTGAAACAGCCCGGAGGTTTCTTCGCAAAGGTTCTTTACCTACTTACGCGATTTTCTGAGAATAGACACATACGTTTAGTCTGTTGTTACTAAGGAAGTTTTTATGTAACCAACCAAATTTACCAGGAAATGGTATATAGTATTATTAGGTAGGACGCTTTTCGAAAGTTTTGGTTGTATCATATACTAGCGGACGTCACGCGGTTTCACCCGCGTAGTTCCCGTTCCCGTGGGAATACAGGTATAAAAAGTAAGCTATGTCACCCGGGGATACTGTAGCTTTCCAATGGTGAAAGAATTTTTCAAATCGGTCCAGTACTTTCGGAGCCTATTCGTTACAAACGAACAAACAAATCTTTCTTCTTTATAATATTAGTTTAGATAGTGTAGATTATAAGTGTAGAAAAAAAAAAAAAAAAGAAAATTGTGTATTTGGTATTATTACGACGGCCCTTACGCCCCCCCCCCCCCCATGTTGCTGACATCTTTTTGATTCGCGCGTGGAACACGAACGCAACGTCGACACGGCCTGTCGTCGTCATAAGACGGACGGACGGCGAGCTAGCCCATCACTCACCGTCCACAGGCTCGCGTCTACGGTGGTCGGAAGCCATCACGTGGCCCCCGGCGCCTGGAGCGCCTCCCACGGCGGCTGGGATGAGAGGTTCTCTCCCTCTCGCGTTCCGCCACCTCCTATGCTAGCATCACTGCTTCGCAGAAGGAGGCAACGTCCACGAGTTCCTGGGTTAGATTTAAAGGTCGGCCAAAGTGTCGGCTCCCTTGATGCAAAAGCCTCGCTCCTTATTACCTACATGGGTCTTACAAACAAGTTGTAGAATGAACTGGTTGAAATAATGGGTGTAATAATGGTTACACCCCAGCCTTACTCTTCGAGAATTACAGAAGTGATGTTGTGATTGATTGATGAGAATGAGCCGTTGAAAGTACCCTAATAACACACTTCTTGTGACAAAGGGAAGTTTACTGACTTAAAAAAATGTTATTCTAATTAGTCAGTCTGTTAGATTTTCGAAAAATATTGGTTACATATTTCTTGTTTTATCAAATCAATAAATAAATACGAAGATAAAACGCGTCAAAGATTTGAGTGGGGGTAGGTGACGTCACTGACCGCAACAAAATGTCATACTAATGTCTTAGAGTGTGACGTCACACGAGTTTTCAAAGCACTGTATCGTCTTCATTGTTTTCTTACGTGAAAAAAGAAAAAATACGTGTCCAATATTTTTTGTTAATCCATATAACGGACTAATTAGATTTTTTTTGTTAACTACCCTAATTCATGTCTGTATTTGTGTATGTTATTACCCAAAAAACACTACGCCGCCCCTTATAACAACAACCCAAGATTTAAATACAATCCATTTCTCTCTGTCGTGAGCAGACTTAATAAGCTAGCTGTCCGCCTAATGGGCGGGAATAGGAGCCGATAAATAAGAACATTGGTGACCCCGCACACGTGGCGGTCGACGGAAATACTATTAATTACTGGTATATGTTGGTGTTTACTTGACCGAGAGTACGGGAATATTGGCTGGCAAAGGGTTTTGGAGCACGTATATGTTGAAGGTACAAATACAAAAGTTTCAATAACTTAACTAGCAAAAGCATCAGACATATGAATAAATACTTTACTATCAGAAAATGGTCCATGTCCTTGGCCCTGGACAGGTCAAGGACAGGCCATTCATGAAGTTTGAAAATGCATCGAAATTAATTTTAGTAAGTGTCAATCATACGTACTGTGCTACGAATCTGCTACGCACTTGCTACGAAACTGCTACGCACTTGCTACGAAACTGCTCGGCGCTTGCCATGAAACTACTACGCACTTGCTACGAAATTACTACGCACTTGCTACGAAACTACTACGCACCTGCTACGAAACTGCTACGCACTTGCTACGAAACGGCGAAGCACTTGCTACGAAACGACTACGCACTTTCTACGAGTTTGCTACGTCAATACCCACGTGAACGAACTTTATCGCACTCACTTTCACATTTATACCGGCATTAAAACATTTTAACACAAAAATACTTGTTGGGTGGCAGCCGCTGACCCAATTATTCGCAGTACAAAGTGGCATTTTAAATATTTATAAATAATGTGATGTCATTTCGAGAGTGACATTTAACACGGGTCACTTAATAGAGGGAGGGAACTGAGGTAGGTAGCTTTCGAACGTGTGTGAGAGGAATTACAATGTGCTTGGGTTTTCGATAAACGTCCGGGTTTAGGGTAAAGTAAGAAAAATGGGCGTCTTAGTTTTGTGCTGATAGTGTGTTTTTGTGTGACATGAACAAATTAGATTCTATTTCATTCTATTGACCACTTGGCGCTCCGGGCGTCGGTGGCCACGTGATGACTACCGGCCACCGTAGACGCGGGCCTGTGGACGAGTGTGAAGTGATGGGCTAGCTCGCTGTCCGTCCGTCTTATGACGACAACAGGCCGTGTAGAAGGCGCGTTCGTGATCCACTTGCGCCTCAAAGAGATGTCAGCAACATGGAAGAGGCCCGCAAGGGCCAACGCCCGTCGGGGCTGCGGAATGTTGTAAGAGATCCCGCACCCTTGACATATAGGGCTAAGAAGGAACATGGTTGGTTTTTAGTCAGTAAAAGTCTGACACTCCCTTTTGGTCTGCCCAAGAGCGGGATGATTTGATGATTTCCCGCAACCCAAAAAAAAAAGGTGAGATTGGTTAAAATCGGCCAAGTGTGAGTCAGACTCGCGCACCGAGAGTTCCGTACAAAAAACATATTTAAAATATTTATATATATAAATATTTATATACGATAACCACGGTTTGTCATCATAACTAGTAGCTACACGGATGTTGTAATTTCATGAAATTAGTTTACAAAAAAAGTGAAATAAATATTGTGAGATATCGCCATTATCATATCGGCCCGGAATCACCCACTGCTGAGTATAGGCCTTCCCTTTTTTCTGCCACACTTCCCGGTTCTGTGTGTACCTTATCCACGTGTTTCCGGCGACTTTGACGATATCGTCAACCCAACAAGCTTTAGGACGGCCCTGGTTTCTTTGCCCTAACCTTGGCCACCACTCGGTCAAAGCCTCGCTCCATCGGCCATTTCCACGTGTAGCCCGATGTCCTGCCTAGGTCCACTTGAGTCGCACCGCCCGGTCCCCGACATCGTAGACTTTTGTCCGATTGCGGATTTAAAGAAAAGATCTGGAAATTCTATTTTGGGGATAATAGGATTTCAATTTTGCAGACATCTATTTCTAACCTATTGTTATCTCTTTAAGTACTATTAGGGTGCTTAGTTGATCAATTTTGTTATAATTTTGGTCGTGTCCAATTAATGTAATTAAGCAGAAGCCAACAAATTGAAGATAATAATTTAACAGTATCATTTAACAGTATCTAGTCTTACTTGATAAAGACAAATACTTTACAAGTTGGAACTGCCTATCTGACCTCTACACCCTAGTTACTGGGTAATGGGCGAGAGGGAATGGGACGTCGTCGCCTCCTTTTGCTAAGCAGTAATGCTGGCAAAAGAGGGGGCGGAACGTAAGACGGAGAACCTCTCGCCCCAGCCACCGTGGAAGACGCTCCGGGCATCGGGGGCCACTTGTTATCTTCTGGCCATCGTAAGCGCAGGCCTGTGGACGGTGAGTAACGGGCTTGCTCACCGTCCGTCCGTCCTATGACGATGACAGGCCGTGTCGACGGCGTTTACCTACACACACGTAAAGAGATGTCAGCAACATTGCAAGGGCCGACGCCTGTTGAGGCTGCAGGTTGTCTGAAAGAGATAACGCGGGCCCTGACACAAAAGGTCTAAGAAAGAACATAGGTGGTTTTTAGTCAGTAGAAGTCAGACACTCCCTTCCGCTCCACCCAGAGCGGGAGGAGTCACTTGAAAGGCAGATAATGATGCTTGACATTAAAGATCGACCATTTTTATTTCGCGACAAACCCAAGCTGTTTTTTATCTAACAAACATTTTACACTCCATAAATCTTTCTAGCACCAGTTTAGGCGAACAAAAACTTGAAGTAGGCATCATGTTACTCTCAGCTACTCGACACGGCCATAACTAGGGCAAGACACGATGTAAAACGAACTTGTGACTGGCTTGGTACAGTAACACAGTGAGTTGCTGTAACACGTTGCTGCAACTAACGAAACATTTTAATTGGATTTATTTCTGTTTTTGATATGGAGGATGTTATTTGTTGTGGTTGTTTTTTGGGTGTCAACACCACTATCATTTCGTATTTCTGGCTTTATACAGGGTGTTTGGAAGGGAGCTGTACATACGCCTAGGGTAGAAACTAGGGATAGTCTGCTACCTACCCCCGCCCATTATATTGACCTTGGCCTCAAGGTTTTTTTTTAATTTAAAATTATTTCTTTACCTTACTACGGTACTTCAGGCCCCATAACTTTTCTTCTCCACAATTTTCTGGTGTAAAATAATTTTTTGCAGGACCCTAAGACTCTAACGATTAAAACAAGACCATTAGCCGACCGGTCCCATGGATAGATTTTGAGCTACAGGTAGTTTTAGTCAAAAAATCAAATAAAAAATAATAATAAATTAAAAAAAAACCTTGAGGCCAAGGTCAATATAATGGGCGGGGGTAGGTAGCAGACTATCCCTAGTTTCTACCCTAGGCGTATGTACAGCTCCCTACCAAACACCCTGTATATTAATGAATACAAAATGTATAGCTTTGTTTATTAGATTTAATGGTAGGAGTTTGAATGATGATTAGTTTAGATTACTAACTGCCGTACTCAGAGATATTTAATGATGACTTAAGCCGTCACTTAGTTAAGATTCGACATATCTTTGTATGACAAAACTGTCAAAACTATTACCTATACCAAGTGATGGCCTAAGTAATCATTAAAACTCTCTGAGTGCGGCAGTGAGAACATAATCCAACGTTCGTAAGTAAGTACCTAGTAATATTTACACTTTATGAAATATGAAGTGATTTTTTTAATAGTTTATGAAAATATGCTTATTTTGGGCACAATTATGTGGATAGAGGACTAATATGATAAGTATGAGAATGAATGTGAACAAAGCAAAATTAATCTAAAGATCATAGCATGTGATGTGATGTAGTTTAATGCCACCCCTATACTAGAAACCATTTCTGGAGTAAAGTCACTAGTTTATGTATCATCATCGTCAGCCTATAATGCTCCCACTGCAGGGCCTCAGGCCTCCTTTCTAGGAGACGGATGGGCTATTATTTACTACGCGAGCCCAGTGCGGGTTGGTAGATGTTACATGTGTTCGGTATTTTTTTTGGTTTTAAGACTTGTTTCCTCAAGATGTTTTTCTTTAGCGTTTTGAGAGTAGCGGTGATGAAATAAATTACATGTAATGCACCTGCCTGGGTTTGAGCCCACGACTTACTGTTCGTAAGTCGGGGCCGCCACCACTAGGCCACCGCTGCTCTTAGTTTATGTATTTGACAATGTTTTTACCCGACTACGGCGAAGCCAAAAGGAAGGGGATTTTGGCAGTCTATGTATGTATGTATGTATGTATGTTTGTATGTTCCACCGTAGCGCCTAGACTACTAAACGTATTTTAATAAATGAGGTGTCAATCGATTCGTAAGAATAGCCCGGGTGACAAAGGCTATATCAATTTTAACAATTCTTTTTATGATGGAATTTAAATGTCAAACTCTAAAAAAAATTAAATTGAGATAATCATAAATGTTTGGTATCAAATGAGAGGTCTTGGCTTGGTGGCATGCGACTACGGCGGTCCTCTATAATAATTTTACTTATATTTAAATAGAAATATACAAATTCAATATATGAATATCAGACAAGAATTATTTACTACTTTTAAGACCGCAGTTTGTAGTCGGGTTTTAGTTTTTAACTTATTAATTCAATTGTTTAAGTATTTCTTGTTACAATGTCTTCAAAGCATAAATATCTACACCTACCACCAAAATCAATACCAAAACCTAGCTTTGATTAGTTGCATCAGCTCCAATACCCGATCATTACAGCAACGAGGCCGAACGCCTCGGCCAATTTCCGCCGACTAGACGCCGAAAGCCGAATCAGCCAAGAAGCCATTTTTGAAATAGCCACTCGATCGTCCACCTACAATGAGACAGGGGTAGTAATCGTAGTGGATTTATCTCAAGAGATCTCACCCATTGAGTCAGGGAGCCATTGTGCTTTAACTGATTACAACAGGTAATAGATGTGAGAATATCACAATGGGATGTTCATCGCGCTTCAATGGACGGGATTCAATGAGAAAAAGGAAGGTGAGCGTTGTAGGGCTGTTTTTTGGCGTTGGGAAATGCGTGTGGTAATCTTTACTTCAAATCACTGTTTTTTGCGTGCGAAATATGGAAAAAATCTGAGTGAGTCGGAGTCTTCATTCTTTATCGTGTGGTTACCTTTCATATTGTCAGAGTTTTTATACCGTTCATGGATCTGGCCTTTGATAAATATTTCTCAAGCTTGCTGAATACTTCTAAACGATGTAATAGATTATATCGAAGTAATTTAATACGGAACAGTCTGCTAAGGCGAATTATTCCGTCGATTTGAAATAAAATATAAATCTATTAATTGTTTGTGTAGATAATAAGCAAATTTATTTGTGTCGAGGTGTGGGAGTATGCCAACTGTCAAAGTTGAACGTATGGGAGTATGTCAACTGTCAAAGTTGGACGTTTCAGTGGATATCATTTGCACGTACAAAACATCAAGGGCTATTTTACATAATTTATTGAGTTGATCAATAACTGACACTTGACAGATCATATGTCAAAAGCGATTCGAAAAAGAATTAGTTTTTTTTAAGTATGGTATCTAGCATAAACCTCCTTGATTTATAAAGGACAAGTTGGTTTGTGTTTACATAAAATATTCTCTATTGCGTTGACATCACAGTTCAAGTTGCATGCTCTTTTAACCATTGCTCTGTGATTGGCTCACAGTTAACCAATTACGTTAATGTAATACAGTAATCCTTAGCGAGTAATTATGTTACTGGGAGATGTCATCAAAAGTGGTAAACCAATTTCTTGGTCGACCGTACAACGTGTTTTAAATTATTTGACAAAGTTATCAGAACTTCTTATCCGTATATCACCCTGTCATACGGGTTCGAGTGAGAGCGATTTCAGAATATCCTTACCTCGGATTCGAGGGTGGGATCCTCTATTCAATTTTCCTGAAAGATGGTACATGTTCGTAACCGTATAATCTAACCTAAATTAAAACCGTAGGTACGACATATAAAGTGGGGTTGGATCGTCCAGTAAAGGGCTGATATGAGCTTTTTACTGTAGTTCTTTTGTATATGCAACAATGTTGAAGGTATTCTGGAAACAATGTACACGGAACGCGTAAGAAAATTGGGGGCCACGGGTTTCTTGTGTGTTCACGGATTGCTGAAGCTGTTTACAATTATTTTATTATGTAGTAACTTGGCCAGATCTTCTGTTAGTTATTGTAATGTTATAGCAATTGTGAAGGGACAATATCATTATAACCGACTTCTAAAAAAAGAAGGAGGTTCGCAAATCGGATGTTTCTATATATATATTTTTTATGTTTGTTCGAGCATAACTCGGTTGCTTGCTAACCGATTTAAAAAGTTCTTTTTTTGTTGGAAACGGTTTTTGTCCCAAATGGTTCCATTTTTTTTTATCGAAATCGGACTAGTGGTTTTTGAAAAATCAACAAAACTCAAATAAAAACTACATTGTCTACATTAACGATCTTTTCGTCTCCGTCGTTTACGAACCGATTTGGGAAATTCTTCTTTTATTCGAAAGCCTATGCTTTTCTATTGGTCTCATAGTCACCAGGTCGGGATCAGATGATGGAATCTTGGCGAAATCGGGAGAACTCGGAAAAATGTACAGCGATTTTGGTATTTTCTCTCTAACAAGCTGATCTGATGGTAGAATGGTTCTTATGTAACCGACATCAATACGACCTCGCAAACTTTGGGGATTACAGGCGTGATGTTTTGTTATCTTATCTTATCTTACATTTAATAAATTTATAGAAAAAATATTTTTGTACATCGAAAATATTTAAAAAAGGAATCGTCAGGGTGTTAAAATATAACCAACAGAACTCATTTTCAGCATTCTTGGAATTTTTGTCTGTTTGTCTGTTTCTATGACTAAGCATCACGTAAAAGTTATGAAACTAATGTAGGTAACTTTTGTACATAAATATTGTGCGCAACTTGGGGTATTACTTAGGCTTTGTTTCATCGTAATCGGTGCTCTCTATCAAAAGATATTTGAATGTATAGTTTTCGAGAAGAACTTTATCATTATTATCAAGAATGAGACATACAACGACATCTATTAAACAAATATGGTACTTATTAATAAATGCCTTAATAATTAAGATAACTTTAAAAAAGTTACGATAGCAAAAATTCATCAATAAAACCCCTCCCGCTCTTGGGCAGAGCGAAAGGGAGTGTCAGACTTCTACTGACTAAAAACCACCCATGTACCTTCTTAGCCATTTATGTCGAGACCGCGGTATCTCTTACAACATCCCGGAGCCCCGACGGGCGTCGGCCCTTGCGGGCCCCTCCCATGTTGCTGTCATCTCTTTGATGACGAACGCGCCGTCGACACGGCCTGTCGTCGTCATAAGACAGACGGACAGCGAGCTAGCCCATCACTCACCGTCCACAGGCCCGCGTCTAGGGTGGCCGGAAGCCATCACGTGGCCCCTGACGCCCAGAGCGTCTCCCGCGGCGGCTGGGACGAGAGGTTCTCTCCCTCTCACGTTCCGCCACCTCCTTCGCTAGCATCACTGCTTCGCAAAAGGAGTCGACACCGTCCCATTCCTCCTCTCCCGGCCCATGGGTTGCACCAGGACCGGGGCTTGCTCCAGAGCCGGGGCAAAACGTACTCTGTAGGTAGGTAGTAGACTAAATGACGCTGTTTTCAAAATCTACACAACCTAAACACTGTAGTGTGTTTGACCACTTTCCATGCATTGAATTTTAGTAGTTTATTTTCGTCTACGATAGATGGCGTTGATGACATTTGCTGGACCGCGGTGTTAATTAAAAATATGTTCTGTGAATAGTCATCAACTAAAAATTGAACAATTACACAGTATAAAATTGGGTTCCGTAGTCAACAAGGAACCCTTACAGTTTCGGCATGTCCGTCTGTCTGTCTGTCTGTCCGTCCGTCCGCACTATTGCTCAGGCACTCTGACGCCGACAAAGTGGAAAAAAAATGTCTTAAAATATATTTCTTTACGGTATCTCCGGTACACATAAATGGGATTCGCAAGAAGAAAAAATCATACCCTGATTTTTTTCTCTTGCGAATCGCATATTGTGGGGTGTCGTTAGATAGATCTTTGAAAAAGATTATGAGTTTGCTCAAACACTTTTTTGATTAAGGGATTCGTTTGTGAAATATTAAGCTATCAAGTGCATATTTTTGTAAGTCTCAAGTCTGGATTCCTAAACCAAGCAAATAAAACAATATTCAATTAACAAACTGAAACTTTATCGCATTGATTATTGATTTTGTCAGAAGTGGGATACGTTTCCCACATTTGGTTTTAGATATGGGGTGTGTTTGGGCGTGTGAAAAAAAACGTGGTAGTAATATATACAGGGTGTTTGGTGCATCGTGTGCCAAATTGAAATGGTCGACTGAAAGGGTCATCCGCTAGCCTTTTAGACCCCTTAACATCCCTCATGCTCTCTGGATTTTTTTTTATCGACTTTTTATTGTTTTCCAAAAAAAGACCCAAATTTTACATTCAAATACAGATTTCAAAAAAAATATAAGACGTAGACTCTGAATTTTAATTTTATTTCGATGTGTATTGTTTAAGAATACTTTTAAATACAAAATTAGTGATATTAGTCACCTAGTTCTTTTTTAATTCACTCGCAAAGGTAAAACTTAAATTAAAGCTGCACATGTTACAGCTGTTTATAAGGGATCTTCCAACTCCCTCATTACTTCTCCAGTCTATCCTCTTTCTAATGATGTGCCACATGCCATAAAAGTATTTTAACAACTTTGTGAATTCGCTAGAATTTATTTTTCACTTTTTTGTGTTTTTTTTTTGTCGAAGTCGGTTTTAGTTTTGTTAAAAAGTTTTTTTGAACATTATTTTTAGTCCTGTCCATAAACCGCGAAATAAAAAGTAACGTGTGTGCTAAAAAGTAAAGCACACTATTTCAAACTTTGACAGAGGCTCCTTTGGAGAGCCATTGAAAAGTCAAATTAATATTCCATAAATTAATATCCTTAATATTCATATTAGTTACCTGTTCATGTTCATTAAATTATGTTTACTTCTAGCCGCCCCAACATAATAGGGTATTTCAAAATAAAAATATGATTATTCTGTCTGTTAGATTATCGAAAAATATTAGATACGTGTTTTTTGTTTCATCAAATTGACGAAAATATAACGTGTCAAAGTTAAAGTAAGTGGGGGCTTTTAACCTCACTTTGAGGGTAAAAAAAGTACTAAACTTATGACGTCACACGACTTGACACGACTTTTCTTTTGCTTACTAGAAAATGAATAAATATGTGTCCATTATTTTTTGAAAACCTATCTGACGGACTGATTCGATTTTTTTGGAGAAAAAGGCTAAGTAGGGCCTTCTACTTAGCCTACGGGTACACCTACACCGGGGCCTACGGGTACGGGTACGGGTACGGGGCCTTAGGGTACTTAGCCTTTTTCCCAATATGTTGGGGTCGGCTTCCAGTCTAACTGGATGCTGCTAAATACCAGCATATTACATGGAGTGACTGCTTATCTGACCTATCCTAACCTATCCTATCTGACATCAGAGTGAAACGATATCCCTTAGTAAGTCTGGTTGTCAGACTTTCGAACTGTTGACTACCTGTTACGATTTTCAAAGATGTAGAAATGACAGCCGGGACCAATGGCGTGCATTTCGAAGCAAGGGGGAATCACATTATTTAGCTTCTAAATGTTTGCCTCTCCTAAAGTAAAACTAGTGACTTCCCCGTTATCAAGCTACCCAGTATTAACACAGGCGATTACATTCCCATTTTTTACTCGACTGCGGCGAAGCCCAAAAGGAGGGTTATGTGTTTGGCGTGTATGTATGTATGTCTGTTTCCCTGTTCCTGTCTGTGTGTTTCTCTGTTCCCTCATAACTCCTACACGCATGAAGGGATTTGAATTCAATATACGAAGTAGATTCTTTATTCGTTAGAAGAATTTTACGCGACCAACGAAAGAACAAACACAAAAGAACTTAAAGAACTAAAAAGTTGGAAATAAAAAAGTAGTTAAAAAACTAAAAAAATCCGACTGAAAAAATTAAAAAGCAAAAAACAAGCACATTTTAAATTAAACTAAACTGTTTAATTTAAAATGTGCTTGTTTTTTGCGTTTCAGTTTTTATTCGTTTTTTAATTTATTCTCGCGCTCTGTGAAGAGCGGTAGGGAGTGACAGACATCTACTGACTAAAAACCATTCATGTTCCTTCTTAGCCATATATGGTGAGGCCGCGGTATCTCTTTCGAATAACCCGCAGTGCGATTAAATTCCCTTTGTTATTTACCTACAGCGTTTCTGAGATAGCGATATTCGAGCTCCAAAAGCACTGTAGCTACTAATAGCTACCTATCCTACACGTAACACCTTTCAGCCAGACACCACAAACCACATCTAAAGGGCAGTCCAGGTAATTGGTGCCCAATCATGGACCTCAATCACCGAAGCCTTTATCACTCGACGACTCGGATCCATCGACCATTCGACTAGGAGCTAACTTCATGCCATTACGAAATATAAAGGGACTAATCATTTATTACCGTTACAATCGGCACCGTTAATTCTGTATACAGCACGATAAAATGATTAAAGGGAGAACTCTATTTGGGGGGTATAAAGTGGAAAATGATAATTCCGGAGATCTTTTAAAAAGTATAATCTGGTAATTACTGCAGTCGAACAAGGTAATAAATATTCAAGCAGAAATCTTTAAAACTCTAGTACATTGAAAATATTGATTGAAATTTTGTTTTAACTGTACTAGCTGTTGACAGCGGCTTCGCCCGCTACAACTCGAAAATTGTCCCAGCGGAAAATACAATCAGGATAAAAACTATCCTGTGTGTCAATCCTGGGTGTCAGCTAACTCCATACCAAAATTAATTAAAATCGCTCCAGCCGTTTAGACGTGAAGAAGTAACAAACATACACTCTCACACACTCACAAACTTTCGGATTTATATTATTAGTGTGATTGTGCGACATCAGTCTAAATGCATCTGCACAATTTTAATGGTATAAAATTTACATGGATTGAATTGGATTTGGATGTATACTTAATAGCTTGTTCGACCATGCAGGCACAAAATGAATAGCAAGCGCGTCTGACGTAATATCCCGCTACCTACATACCAGATTACACTCACCATAGTGTGTTTCAACACAGTCGTGTTGTTTTGACCTCTCAGCGATGAACGCAGTGGAGTTGACACGTCTCAAAATTATTCCTGATTCATTGTGCACCGTGTTATTGTGTTAATTTAATTTATTTTTTTAATTAAATAAAAATATCGTATCGCAGCCAGTGTGTTTTCATTGTACAAAATCTATATGATGTATGAGCTTAACGGAATAAATCCTGACAATCGAACAAATACAATATTTGGTATTTAAGGGTAAAGATTTTACGAAGATACCTAGGCTGGCTCAAGTCACAAAATTAACATAAAATAAACGCATTTACAGAACGCATAATTATAAAAGTAACAACGGCGCTTATAAAAAAAACACAGTTTTAAAAACGGCTGAACCGATTTTGACCGATCTTCACTATCAGATAGATGATACTGTAAGATGTAACTGAGGCTATTTTTTTATTTATGAAAATCTTTGAAATTGTGAACAAAACGGAACAAATATTTTTAAGGTTGCGTTCCTCAAAAGGAAAAAAACCGAACCCTCATAGAATCACTCGTCTGTCTGTCTGTCCGTCTAACACAGCCAATTTGCTCCGAATCTAATGGGCCGATTAAATTGAAATTTGGTGCACATGTGTATTTATTCAGGATAATTTGAGGCGGACGTGGTCACGAACTAGTATACAACTAGGCTCACAATATTTTTCAGCACTTTAACACAATACGGGACCGGGACCGGGACCAACAGCTTAACGTGCTTTCCGAGGCACGTAGGAAACTCGGTATGTAATGACCGGTCACCTCACCCATCCACAGGCCAACCTGGGCAAGCGTAGTTTAAGCTAAAAATCAACCTCAAGTGGTTAGTTACTTGAGCTCCTTACAACCATCCTGTACCTACAGCTACATTATCACACCCCAAAAACACGTAACGCTCTTCCGAAGACTGATTGCGTTCCCATGTACAACTTTGAACAGTTACGAAGATAAATTAAGACTATTAGTATTGAGAACGTATAGACTTGTACTCAAAGTGTTGTTCACCTCGAAACCCGAGGTACATACGTCCCATTAATTTTATAGAAGCTTATATCAATCAATTACTTTGGAGCGATTGTGTATGGGAGGACTTTAATTGAATTTAATTTATGGAGTAGGTACTGCAGATGGTACAGTCAATACCCAGTGTTACATGACCTCTCGTGTAAAGAAAAATAGGGCAAATGATGTGAGAGGAGGGGTCAGATAATGCTGGGCACGACTGTACGCCGGGAAGGCAATAAGTTAACAAGGTATTGAATGTTTCAAGGGTATAGAGGGGTTACGCTTTGTAAGGTAGGTTAACATATGGGTTAAAATAGATGGGATGATGAATTGAGGAGATGGTTTTCGATAGTCATAGAATGTTTAGTATCAAGGTTAAATAAAATCTGCTAGCGAGTATGTACAGTTAGCAGCAACAATATGTATACACTAAGCAACGATATTTGCGTTTGAACTTTGCCCAGTGTATACTTATTATTGCTCGTGACTGTACACATGATCTTAAAATGAAAAACAAAGTAAAATTTTTCTTAAAAAATAGGCCGAAAAGAGATCCTCCTTTTAGAAAGTGTTAAAAAATTAAATTAAATTGAAACTTGCACAATCTTGTGACAAAGTTACACATTCATCTTTAGTAATTTAATCATCAATCGAGCCGGATTGTCCAATGCTTTCTTTATGTTTCTCTATTGAATGGGTCCGTGTTTATTTTCAGTTAACATCACTGGCGAGAACTGAAAATAAAAATCTCAATAAACATTATTACTACTGGGTGGTGACAAACGGGAAAGTAGTATTCCATTTGTTGCCAGTGAGGACCTAAGACACAAATAATGTTCCCAAATGACACCATCGCTCCAGCGCCTATGATAAAACTAAGCTAACTGATATTGTCTTGATCTACATAACATAACATCACGCCTATAATCCCCGTTGGGTTAGGCAGGGGTGTTCCTAATATAGTACACCCACATTTTGCTAGTTTTGTTCAGCTACAATCAACCGGGCACAAATACAGACGAAGAAAAACGAAACGACGAGTCGATTGTGTCTTGTTCTCCTCTATAAACGGTGTAAAAGTACCCTTAACGCAAACGAAGGGCACTTGTTCTCCCCACCACTGCATTTTTTTTTTGTTCCAAACCATACCTGGGAACCCCCTAGTTACAGAGATATTGGGGGTCAAAGTTCCAAATTTATCACAGCTGTTTTTGTAAATACTAGTTTTTCAGGTTATAACTTTACTTAAATTACCTCCATGACCCTTTTACTACTCAAAGCATCCATTAGCACAATGTTTTAAGAGTGCTACATTGAGTTTTACCAAATGTCAAATGAAATTTTTGACCCCAAAAAAAAAAGTCGTTTCCCAGCAAACATTTTTGCGTATGGGTATTCTGTAAATCAAACTGAGAACTCAGTTTGATTTACAGAATGCTTGGTTGACGTATGTGTGAAGGGTTCATTTACACTCTGTGTATATATAAAAATCAATGCCACTTTTCGTTGTAATTTTATAACTCAAGAACGGGCTCACTTATCCAAACCAAATGCATAGACTTTGTTCGGACTATTTAGTAGATGGTTTATGTGAAGTTTGCACAAAATCGGTCAAGCGGTTCTTCATTTATCTCACTTTTTGTAACAAATGGCGGGTCATTTTGTTAATGGGGATTTCTGGGATGGTTTAAAAACACAATTGGACCCGGTAGGTGATGCTGCTATCCGGGCAGGACGACGTCTGCCAGTTCCGCTAGTGTGATATGAAAACGGGAAACGGCACTTCATGACCGATATAGAGCAGTGGCCTACCAACCGCAACCTGCGAACCAACAGGAACCAAACAACTATCACACAATTCCATACCAATTAAACTTAATACACAATTACCAAATCTACATAACACAAACTTCTCTAACATAAAGCAGCATACAGACTATCGGTATTGGATATGCGGTCCGATACATTTCCTGCATCATTCGGCAGAGTGCATACAACCGGCTACCCTAGTCATGGGGACTTTACGCATAGCTTCACAAGCCATATTCATTGGGGGTTACCGACGGCTGTGGGTACTCAGTACACATACATGGGAGAATTTGGTACTCGGATGAGTTTAACATACGTGATGATTTCGGATCGATGTCGGCAATAAGGACGTTTACTGACAAAAAAATGTGATTCTAATTAGTCCGTCTCTTAAATGATCGAAAAATATTGGATACGTATTTTTTGTTTTATCAAATCAATAAAAATTGACGAAGATAAAACGCGTCAAAGATTTGAGTGGGGTTTGTTACGTCACTGACCGGTAAAAATGCCATAATAATGTCTTAGAATATGACGTCACACGAGTTCTCAAAGCACTGTATCGTCTTCATTGTTGGTTTACGTGAAAAAAGAAAAAATACGTGTCCAATATTTTTTGGAAATCTATCAGACGGACTTAAAAGAATTTTTTTTGTTAACAACCCTAATGGCGTATGGTAGGTTTAGTGATATAGTTATGCAGGGTATTGATGGGCGATCTAGTTAGGAGTGATAGTACTTGTGTATAGGGTGGAATAATTGATCATAATTGCTTAACAAGCATATTATTTGCTGTTTGCTGGTGTTTCAAATGTTAGTTGTGACTTTTATTATTTGAGCTGAAGTTCTCAATTGGATGAACAATATGGTGATTCATCGTATACTGCTAAAAATTTTGGAAACCAAAGTTCTTCTTGCTAAAATTCTTTAGTCTGCTTTTTTCTTCCTAGATTGAGGAGGTAATTTTGAAATTGATGAATTTCTTACTGAGATTTTACACTATCAATTAGCACTACAGAAGTTAGAGTGCGATATCCACTTTGAGGCAACAAAACCAATCCTGTCAATTGTGTCCGGAGAGTACACCCATTGCTCGGTGGAGTGACGAACTTCGCAGGGTGCGTGCTTCGGACACCAGTGGCGTGCAATTGAAGGGGCTATGTCCAGTAGGGGACAGCTGTAGGCCGATGATGATGGCCACATCCGTGCATGAGACATGCAACGTACCTTGTCTGTGTTAATCTGAGTGCAAACTCAGTGCACTGAGGTTTAATACTATCAATTAGCACTAGATATCATTTTAATCGAAGTTAGATTGCGATATCCGCTTTGAGGCAATAAAGCCAATCCGGTTAATTGTGTCCGGGCCGTGCGTACATTCGTCATGCGTGCAACGTGCATTCTCCTTTATGAGATTACCTCAGCTTAGACCATAACCACAGAGTACTCGAGTAGTAATTACAGCAATTGTGGTGGATTTCCAATCACACGCGAGGTAATTAAACTACGACTGCGATAATTACACCCGTATCTAGAAATACGTTAAAGTGATTACTTGAGTAAAAGTAACTTTTTTTTTAAAAATTCTGTAGTTAAGCCGTTATTGGTTGAATTAAGAATTCTTAGCTTTTTTTTCTTTGACAGTCATACAAAAGTATGTCAATCTTTACTAAGGCTTGCTTAAGTAAACATTAAATATTCTGAGTACCACAGTTAGTTATTAAATAATTGAGTGGGTGACCAATATTTATTAAAAGTGTTGCTTATGGCAATACATTTAAAAAAAAATAGGTATAATGTTCAGAAATAATTATTACTTTATAAAAGGCTTATGAAAGTAGGCTAAACCGATTATATGATTTAAATTTTACACATTTTTCATCATGTTATGCCTGCAGGTGCCGAATTAAATACGCTTTTTTATTCTTTTCCGGTTGTATTTTTTATTTTTATAATTACTTGTTATAGGGTCACAAGTAACTATAATGATTATAATAGTGAAAGGTCTTATAAAACACAGAAAAGAAACACCGTGTGCATTGTTATTAATGTAAGTAATGTGACAACTATTTATTTTTTATATTTTTGGGGGTGGGAAATCATCGAATAACCTGTCAGATTTCTGCTGTCAGAGTGTCAGATTGTCAGACTTCTACTGACTAAAAACCACCCATGTTCCTTCATAGCCCATGTGCCGAGGCCGCAGTATCTCTTTAGAAGTACCCACAGCCCCAACGGGAAGTAATCCTTTACCTTTTAACTGAGAAAGGTACAATAACAATATATTGTAGGTAGTTTAGGTCTAAGTTTAAATTTAAATTAATTGTTAACCCACCTAAAACTAGGCCTACTAGAACCAATATTATTTTTCCTAATACATTTTGACATTCAAAAGTAACTTCTGAAGCTATTTTTAAAATAAACAAATTGGCTTTCCATTTTAGAACAAAAGTCTTGCAGCTAATAAAGTCGTAAACTATAACTTCTAGCTAATTTCTTGAATCTAAAAAAACAGCAGACTAACTAAAATTAGCTCAAGCCGAGGTTCCGCCCACGACAGACAGAGAGAGACTAGTAGGAAAATTTACAGAACACCCACGCATCCCTGAATTAGTTGAACAAAACAAACATTTTGTTAGGAACGAGCTTATTGTCTTCTAATTTTATTAAAGAGATTTTGCAAGAGAAAGTGCTTGTATTTTTTGTTTACCAACATAATATCACGTTTACAATCCTCGAAGGTACAAGTAGAAATGGGCTTATAGTAGAGATTCGTACTGTTACGTCGGTCATCTAGAATCTTCGAGAAACCTCGCTTAACGCTTAACGCTTATCTGAGAAGTACGCGTGAATTCTAGTAGTTACCTATTCCCATTCTGTAGGTATAACTACCGCGTCCGGCGTCGGCGGTACTTGCCATTTTAATTTCGACCGTACACCTACGGCGTAAAGTAACTTCTTCTATGTTGGTTATTTTACCTTTAAGTTAATTTTTTTGGTTATGTTTTTTCTGGATGCTTTATGGAATAATAGGGAATTTTCTCGAATTTCTTTTGTGTGTTTATGGTATAAAAGGGCCGAGAGAGGACGAAGTGGGGCAGTCTACTTTTAAAGCGAGACATCGAAACGTTCGAAGAGATATCTAGAGCGATAAAGTGTTCAGTAGTGTTTTGCCATTGTGTATTAGTGATTTGTGAGTCATACAGTTAATTCGTGTGTTTCATTGGTAGTGTTTTTATTTATCCCATACCCAGCTCGTAACAGTACTATAGGTACAACCTCACCTTCGAGTGAGTCAATTTCTAGTAACCAGTACAAAATATGTAGATTTCGAAATGCTGATGGGAAAGCAATTAATGTATTATTATAAATCAAATTTATCTTGTCCTGAATCGCTAAAGTTATTATTATTTTGATAAGGTTACATTATTTAGTAAACTCTAAGGTTTCTAACCAATATCTTCATGCATAAAAAGGCAACATCATAACTGTCAAGCCACACATGCTATATGGGGATATCGAGAGGTAGGTTTCAGTCTTAAGTCTAAAAGTAGACTGTTCAAAAACCTTATTTTAATTATTATCAGCCATTTGTGTCCCACTGCAGGGCAAAGGCCTCCCTTCCCTCCTTCCACTAATCCCTATCCAGTGCTCCAGTTTGCCGATCCCTGCGAAAAGAATTCAGTTCGTCCCACCATCTCCATCTGGGCCTGCCGCGTTTTAGTTTGCTGCTGTTTGGGACCCATTGCGTGGTTGCTTTGGCCCACAGCTCCTCCGGCATGCGGCAGATGTGGCCAGCCCAGTTCCATTTGAGGGTGGCAGCCGTGTGACCTACATCGGCAATTTGAGTTTGTGGAACGCAGTATCGAGTTTCTTAAGTGATCAGTGAGCTTAACATCATAAAAAGTAGTAAGTTATGAGAGTAACTGAAGCTTTTAGGCACATAAAAATACCACCACTAGGTTTTATGAAATTGTATTGAAAATACCATAGTTCCAATGAGGGTCAGGCGCCGAAAAATCCATGAGTAGCATGCTTTTTACCTTTCAAACCTTGGCTAATGTGATTTAGAAACAAAACCACGGTCTCAAAAACTCCCAAGTAACTAAATTACAGAGACTCCACTGTCTCGACAAACTTTCTACATATTTCATTGTGTTTCACAACTCTGCACGTAATAAAGATTCTCCAAGATTTCTTGTAGCCACCCAGTATAATAAATTAGACTGTACTGAAGCTGTAACAGCTTCAGCTAATGCCTTACTTCAGGTTCAAACTACCTTCAGCCTAGGATGGATGTTTTGAAGATGAATTAGATACAACAATGTTTGTTGACTGCGGAGTCTTGCACCTGGCTTGTTCCTCTTCTTCTTCACGTGACGATGGACTTAAACCACTCCAGTATGCAGCCAGTACACCTACGCCTACGCCTGCACAGTTATGCAACTCTTAATGTTTGCACAGATTAAATGCTGAAAGGAGGAAGTGGTTGTGCAAACGTGTGCACGATAGGCAGGATAGAGGCAACGCATATCTCGCATACCTGGTATGTTAAAAAATAGGGTTTGTGGGTTTTTATGTTTTCTTTTCGTGCTTGAAAATGGTAGGATATATTTAAGAGATTTCTAAATTAATTTAATATCTTCTAATAAATAAATCATGTTTTTTTTTCCTTAACACCAAGAGGTATTTCAAGAGGTTGTGCAATGTGTATAATAAATTAAATGACCGTTGCAATTCTTCACAAGAAATAAAATAGCGGACTGTAAATCTAAGTAGGTTCGTATATTGAGATATATAAGAACGCGCGCCTCTGGTCAGTGTCGTATCTGTCAATGGTGGCAGCAGTGGCGGCTATCGGCACCTCGTCCCCCGCTCCCCACAAGCCGCTGTCGCTCGCCGGTCGTCGCAGTGGCTCCCGGCGCTACTTATTGTCGCCAACATACTCCCCGGGTTATTTAAAAGATACGCAATAGCCCTACTGATGTATGAAGGCGGACGAGGCAAAAGGAGTACCTATGGAAGGATCGTAGCAGGTGGCGTTCTGTGGTTTCTGCCTACCCCCATGGGGAACGGGCATGAGTTTATGTATGTATGTAAAACAACAAATTAAAAATCCAACCTTTAGCTAAAAACATTTACTCAGTTTATCACTCTTCATTTCTCCTACTCTTATTGATCTTCCTCTTAATTCTTGCAGTATAAGCAGCAACGATATTAGACAACAGTGGTAAGGCTGAAGACTTCTCATCATCCTTCACTCCTACTTCAGTACACAAATTTTCCCTGAGAAGAGAAAAGCAACTTCATCTTTAAGCTAATAAGAATTAAAATGAGAGAGTTGATTTCTTTGTACAATTCAATATGAGAATTCATCACCGAGGTCAGCAATACCGCGGCGTCGGCACAAGGGCTAAAAAGGAACAAGGGTGGTTTTTAGTCAGTATAAGTCTGACACTCCCTTCCGCTCTGCCCAGAGCGGGAGGCCTTATTTGATGATTTCCAAACCATAAAAAAAATGGTTATAGTCGTTAGGGGAAAGAATTTTCTGGTTTAAAATTGATGTTTCTTGTTTAAGTCTCATATTGCAATAGGTGCGAGGCTATTGCCATCAACCGCACAAATCCAGAAACCGTGACTGCGACTCGACTGAGAAATTCCTAATGAAATCCCATTTATTCTTTGATTGACCTGGGAATTTAATCCAGGATTTTATGCACAACATTGACGCTTGCAACCATCGACCAACGTCGCAATAGGAATGTTTACTTACAAAAAAAATATGATTCTAATTAGTCCGTCAGTTAGATTATCGAAAAATATTGGATAGGTACGAATTTTTAGTTTTATCAAATCAATAAAAATTGACGAACATAAAGCGCGTCAAAGATTTGAGTGGGGGTTTGTGACGTCACTCACCGGTAAAAAGTGTCATACTAATGTCTTAGACTATGACATCACACGAGTTTTCAAAGCACTGTATCGTCTTCATTGTTTGTTTAAGTGAAAAAAAAAAATACGTGTTCAATATTTTTTTGGAAATCTATCTGACTGACTAATTAGATTTTTTTTAGGAGATATTTGGAGGAAAAATACTTACTACACTGATTTCAAGTAAATCGAAATTAGTTATTAAATTAAGGGCCTAACCTAGTACTCTTATTCTTCGGCATACCAGCTTCAGACATCATCACAGACGCGGTGTACAAATACCCATTCCACTCCAGATATTCTCTCACCAGCTCATTGACTAGAAGCACTTCATCAACTGGAACAGGGGGTGATGAAACCACTCCAGTAGTCTGTCGTTCTTGAAGAAGTTCTGTCACTTTGGCACGAACCTGCGACGGTATGGATAGAGTTAAACCTTTGCTATGATGACTTAAGGTCATTTGAAGCCGACGCTCGTCGGGGCTGTGGGTTGTTCGAAAGGGATACCGCGGCCTTGACACAAAGGGCTAATGGACTATGGGTGGTTTTTAGTCAGTAGAAGTCTGACACTCCCTACCAGCCTCCATAAAAAGGTCATTTGAAGATATCATACTCAGCGACGTGGTATCAACAACTGATCAGGAAGATCACTTTTTGCTTTGTGACTCGTAGAGTAAACTCAGTAGGTATCTATTTTTTTATAGAAGTTTAATACTACATTGAACTGCAAATAATAGTGACGGTATCTTAGAATTTAAAAAAAAATCTAAAACATTGCTGGGTTATGCTACCTGATTGCAAGCGCTAATTAAGAATCGCATAACTTTTAAAAAAGCAAGAACAATCACAAATAAAATCCGTAACGCACGTAAAGCATTCCGGATCAGCGCACAAATTAAATAAGAATGATCAGCGCTTAATTTGTATTTAAACATTGGGTTTTAATTCAGTCCAGCACTTTAATGGCGCGTATTATTATGCAAACCACATTATATAGCGACCACGATTCCTGGTAACAAACAGTTGTTGAATCGAAACAGGGAGAAAAATATTTTTGTAATCAAACCTTTTGCGATGTTTTATTTTTTATTGGTCATACGCGGAACATGCATTTTTTTGCTGGAAATGTTGATGAAATACCTGCATTTTTGTTTTCTAGAAATAAATGTTTGGCTACTGGATATAACGGTGATATACAGAAATGATTTTTCTTTGAAATTCTGCGGGCAAACTGCAATGTTATGAATTGATGTGAAGGCTATGTAAGAGCTCCTCCCGTGGCCGCGGGTAGTCCTCTGGTTATCGCGGCCTCGACATAGAGGGCGAAGAAGGAACATGGGTGGTTTTTAGTCAGTAGAAGTCTGACACTCCCTTTCGCTCTGCCCAAGAGCGGAAGGGGTTATTCGATGATTTTACACCCGCCAAAAAAAAAAAGGGCTCCTCCCGTTGGGGCTGCGGGATGTTGTAAGAGATACCGTTGCCTCGACATAAAGGGCTAAGAAGGAACATGGGTGGGTTTTTAGTCAGTAGAAATCTGCCACTACCTTTCGCTCTGCCCAAGAGCGGGAGGGGTTATTCGATGATTTCACAACCCCAAAAAATAATAAAATGGGGAGGCCTCCTGTCGATGCAGTTGAAAAGCAGAATTTTACATGAAACGACGGCACTGCCTATCCAACCTCAACAACCCAGTTAATATTATACTAGGTAATACAATACCCATTAGTAAAAATTAGACAGATGATGAACACATTCATCATTCATCATTTTTACTTACCATACCCTACACAAGATACATACATAAACTCACAACCTTTTCCCTTATTTTTTCTTTTGTTTTTGTGTGTAGTCAGAAACCACGTAGCACCACCTGCTGCGATCTTTACATACACTTATTGCCAAGTCCACATTCACACATTCGGTCATACACGCACGCCGGTTACGAGTACTTCGCACCTGCCTTTCCTGAAGAACCTCACCATAGATTATTGATTAATGACATACCTCTGCATTTATTTTGTTTAAATATCCATTTTTCTTTAGAAGATCCTTGATTGTAACCAAAAGTTCACTCTCTGAAATGGGTTTTTTGCTCATTGTTCATGAAATTATTATTATTTCTGAAAATGTCAACATAAAATAAGGTGACAGTTGTGCCTTATGTCAGATAATGTTTGTAATTTATATCCTGCCAGTAGAAAATTAGGTATGCTATGGTGGAAAGAAAACGCACTCGTTCAAGTCAGTTCTGTGGCTAAAATGTACAGACGCGATCAAGAAGGATGTTAGAGGCAGCTTGAGCCGATCAGCAGGGCTATTGCGTAACTTTTAAGTGACAGTGGCTAACCCATAGTGCCTATCATTTACTGTCAAATGGTTCCATTTTGTACTAAACCATAACCAATTTCATAGTTAGACAATATGATAGCCACTGACATTCTAAAGATACGCAATAGCCCTGCAGTTCACACTTTAAAATATAATTTCGCGATCATCAGTATTGTAAGCTGACTTTTTTATGAAACCATTTTTAGACACAATTAAAAACGTGATTTTTCCATACCTAACAATCGCAAATGAACGACGAAAAAAACTTTTTATAACTAACAGAAAATAATATCGCTCCTTTACTCGCCGAAGGGTGTACCTAGCCAAATGTAAGGATCGTAGCCAGGCGTAAGTTATATATTATATGTATATCGTCTTTTTTTGCGATCTTTAATACTCAATTCTCTATCGCATTTCACAATATAGGCTAAGGTAGAAAACATTTGGGAGGGGCCCGAAAGGGCCGACGCCCGTCGGGGCTGCGGGTTGTTCACAAGTTACCGCGGCCTCGACATATAGGGCTCAGAAGGAACATGGATGGTTTTTAGTCAGTAGAAGTCTGACACTCCCTTTCGCTTTGCCCGAAGGGGTTATTTGCTGATTTTCAACCCGCCAAAAAAAAAATATGGTGTACCTAGCAATAACACCTGTTTTTCGCTAGTTATTAACCGACTTCAAAAAGGAGTAGGTTATCAATTCGTCAGCGATTTTTTTTTATTTTATATGTATGTTCCCCGATTATTCGAAGATGGTTGGGCCGATTTCGATTCTTTTTGTTTTTTTTTGAAAGAGTATACTTTCCTGGTGGTCCCAGGATCACCAAGTCAGGATTTGATGACGGGATCCTGGAAAAATAGAGAAATCTTCGAATTTTATGGGTACACTTGAAATGATTTGAGTAGTTTTTGGAAGAGTACTTTATCAGAGTGGTCCCACTTCAATTTCTTGAAGATCTGATGAAAAATTTCGAAGATAGGCAACGGAACTCCTTAATAAATGATAGAAAATTGACTGGGATTGCAAAGGATTGAAAATAAAACAAAAAACGTGAAAAATAAACTTTGGAAAAAAAACAGATTTCTGAAGTCGATGGCAAAAAAATTTTAATCAAATAAACAAAAGTCACTGACTTCAGATACTGATCTTTCTTCTTCCAAAGTTTATTTTTCCCTTTTTTGTGTTTTATTTTTTGTTGAAGTCGGTTTTATTTTTTACCCAACTGCGGCGAAGCCCAAAAGGAGGGTTATGTGTTTGACGTGTATGTATGTATGTATGTATGTCCGTTTCTTTGTTCCCTCAAAACTCCTAAACGGATGAAGGGATTTAAATGAAATATACGTCGTTAGATTCGTCTTGATGGCGCGAGTGTCATAGGCTACATTAAAATTAAAAAAACAAAGAAAAATTGCTGGTTTTAGGGGCCATATCGTGGATTTGAAAAAATAAAAAAAATCCTTTACCATCGAGTAGGGTATCAAAATGAAGGGTTTTAAAAGGAGATTACAAAAATATATGACACATATGTTTAAAATAAATTCAAAGTCACAAATTCTATAAACAAACACAAAAGAACTAAAAAGTTAGAAATAAAAAAAGTAGTTAAAAAACTAAAAAACCCGACTGAAAAGACTGAAAAGCAAATAACAAGCACATTTTAAATTAAACAATACTTGGAAGCAGGCGGGGTCCATTCTATTTTCATTTTATTTCATAATTTAATATTAAAATGAACCCCGCCTGCTTCCAAGTTTTGTTTTCAGTCTTTTCAGTCGGGTTTTTTAGTTTTTTAACTACTTTTTTTGTTGATAAGTTTTTTGTCCGAGCGGATTGCCATCTACTAATCCGTACTCTATGGCTGCTAATAAGAATAAGGTATTTCACCAAAAAAAAAAACTAAAAAATATTTGATACGTGCTTTATCCAATTAATAAAAATTGTAATAAAACGTGTCCAAGATCATGAGTCCCCCCCGCTTTTGACGTCACTTTGTGGGTAAAAAAGTACTAACCTTGTGACGTCACACGACTTGACGCGACTTTTTGAAGCACTGTATCGTCTTCATGTTTTGTTTTTTCGAAGCACTGTATCGTCTTCATTATTATTATTTTGTTTAAGTGAAAAAAAATACGTGTTCATTTGTGTTTGAAAATCTATCTGACGGACTAATTAATTTTTTTTGGTGAAATACCCTATTTCCGGATGGAAAACCCAACTAATACATTTTAAAACCAACAAAGAAGAAACTCTTCTACCATCCACCCTATAAATATATTATGCTACTGTAACGTTCCTCACTCACATTCCCAACAAATTTCCCAATCCTAGTTCCACGAAAAAGCAATCCCAATTTGACGAAGAAAAATCCTTCTAAAATTAAACTTGCCTTTACAAAATTAGGTAACCTTGGCATAAAATTCAAATAACGGAGCTCCGGGGAGGCTTTAAGTGATTCAATTCCAGTAATAGGAGGCTGACTTGAGATACAGACTGATATCTTAGGCATAGCTTGGTGTATGAGAGTACGTATCAGTGACGTAACTGGGTATATCTCAAAATTGGTCTCGGAATGAGAGCTTGGCGAAAAATGTTTGTTTAATTCTGAAGACTTTTTATTAAGCTTAAAATAAGTAAGCACGTTTCACGGTAAAACTATGACTAAAAACGCGAAAGATTTATAATCAACTTCTTTGAAATTTTGTTTAACTTTGATACTACTGACGTTACGTTTGTACACGTTTACTTATGAAAACGTTCTGTGATACAAAAACATTATTAAAGTGATTCACTTCAACACTGTGCGCTCGAAAATGGCCGAAATATCACATTATTCAAGTTGTACCGTGCGGCAAATTAACAAGTGTGCAGGCACATCTCGGCTCCTACTGTGTTGATTACTCAATATACTTTCTGTAAAGAAGGCAAGTTTGTTTAAGAGATCACCTGGTTTAGAATTTTGAACCATAATAATATATTATACTGCATCTGGCTCATACTGGCTCTGTGTGTGTTAGCGATTTGAACAGCCAAATTCAAATCCAAAGTCACCTGCCAAGCCTTTTCCCGTTGTTACTGAGATTAGCTTCCAGTTTAAGCAAATGCATTACCCAGTTGGAGAAAGTAGGTTGTTGTTGCTGGTTGTCAGACTTTTAGACCACTGATTGGCTGTAACGACTTTTAAAGTTATACAAATAATAGCCAGAACCAACGGATTAACGACGTGTTTGTAATACTGTAACTACCCAAAAAGTATATGAAAAAAAATACAATAAAAGATCTTTATTTCAGACCTAAGCAGTCCATAAGTAGTAAGTGATTAATAACAGACTGTGCTTACATGGTATGTTAGGCCACTCCACCAGCACACTAAAAATTTTTACTGTTAGTACACAAAAATATCTCGTATTTTTAACACAGAGCGACTTTGACGTATGGTATAACGACCTGCGGCCAACTGCAAGCGCATTCTTCCTGCAGTCGGAATAACCGTGGCCGTAACTAATGTTTAGAGCATTAACTTGAAACTGTTTCGCTGGAACGTCGGTGGATAAATAACTATTTGCGGACAGCCCTATATCTCAAGCTGCATCGAGGGTTGGCTTATAGAATAGAGAGGTGCTATTTAGCTTTTTTTTTTTTTTTTTTTTTTTTGGTGGGTGTAAAATCATCGAATAACCCCTCCCGCTCTTGGGCAGAGCGAAAGGGAGTGTCAGACTTCTACTGACTAAACACCACCCATGTTCCTTCTTCGCCCTCTATGTCGAGGCCGCGATAACCAGAGGACTACCCGCGGCCCCGACAGGGTGCTATTTAGCTTTCTGTCTTAAACGAAGCGTTTTGTTGTTTTAATGGTTGGGGTGCATTAGTTGATTAGAGGTTTAATTGTTTGTTGAGGTAGTTACTAGAGTATTGGGTTCTGTCTCATTTTGTATGGTATGAACTTATATACGTTTTATAACAGGTACCTGCGTACTATGAAGAGGCGTCTCATATTAGGCGCTCGGGTTGGTCTTTAGGTTAAGTCACGCTAGGTTGGTTCGTGTATAGGTAACCACCCAGTTTAAAGGGTGTAAATTAACCCTTCACACATAGGTCAACCAAGCATTCTGTACATCAAACTAAGTACCCCCACGCAAAAATTTTTGCTTGGTAACAACGTTTTTTTTTGGGGTCAAAAATTTCATTTTACGGTAAGACTCAATGTAGCACTCTCAAATCATTGTGACAGTGGATGCGGAGGTAATTTAAGTAAAGTACCTGAAAAACTAGAGGCAGCTGTGCAAAATTTGAAACTTTGACCCCAATATCTCCGTAACTAGGGGGTTCCCAGATATGGTCTAGAACAAAAATATAATCGCAGTTTTGGGGAGAATAAGTGCCTTTCGTTTGCTTTATGGGTACTTTTACACCCTTTATACTGAGTTTCTTTTGTGCCTTGGAAAGCACGTTAAACCTTTGCTCCCGGCGGTCATTTTAAAATCTTTGACAGTCGTCACAGGTAGTCAGTGCCCCGAAAGAGGGGTAACATTTACCGATAACAGTTGTACCTGGTTGGAAGTGGTTAAGTAAGTAGTAGCTCCATGTAAAATACTGGTATTCAGCTACATCTTGTAAGACTGGATGCCAACCCAAACATGGTTGGGAGTCGACTCGGTAAATTATGACTTATATGCCACTCATAGAGAAGAGGCTTATGTGCCAGTAGTAAGAAAACATAAAGCTGATTATCTTAGTGTGGGCACCGAGAACCGATAACTGTAATTTTGATAACAAAACCAAAACATTTGTAAGCAGTATAGTATGGGAGAAAATAAACTGAAGCTACACACAACCATCTATCATAACTGACAGTAATAATAATAAAGCGATTGCATGTTTCGCGCAAAAGATTGTGACTACATAGACATGATAGATAACATCTTATGTACTCACCATTGTTTGCTTACTAGTTCATTATTTTTTACCACAAAATAAGTATAGTATTTTCTAGTTGGTATTGCTATTAACGTATATTGCTTCTCAAAGAAATTTGGGAGCGAATAAGTCTCGTAGAAGCATTTGAAGGTGAGTTGCCTTGTACCAGTTACGATCTGGAGCTATTTTCTTATGAAAGAAGGAATTGTACTTTGAGATAAGACCTATTTCGTAAAACTGTGTTTTCCAAAATGCTATTTTCGTGAAAACTTATAACGTTATCAACACCATAAGAGAAAATCACTTTTAAAAGTTGCTATGTTTTTACATAATTATTATATTAGTGTTTGTGACTGTATATAACTGTTCTGGAGGATTTTTTTAAAAGAAATATTTGATAAAAGGTGGCGGAACAGTTTCCAATTTTGTCTTCGCATCAGAAGATCTCTGTATAACTATACAAAATTAAAGTGATATGGTGACTAATTAACTGTTGCCTTGTCATTGACCCTAATTACCTCTTGCGGTTTTGAGGTTGATGATATAATTATGACGTAACGTGATAGGAGGGAAAGCAGGACCTTTCGAAATTGAGAGCGGAGTATATCAATTACGTAATAAGTCAAAAGGGACAGATTGAGGTCAATGATCGCGTAGCTTTGGCCTTACACGTGTGGACGGACCTAAATTGGCGATTGCTATAATACTTACAAAAGCAGATAGTTTAAATCAATCATTGTTTTAGTTTTTAAACAACGTTAGCTATTTTCAGGCATTTCAGTGTATTGAACTTAATTAAATACTCATTAAATAAAAAATAAATTAAAAAACTAAAACCCAACTACAAACCGCGGTCTTAAAAGTAGACAACAATAAAATAATTCTTGTCTGCTATTCACATATTGAATTTGTATATTTATGTTTAAATATAAGTAAAATTATTATAGAGGACCGCCGTAGTCGCATGCCACTGATACCTGATGCTCCTTCATGGCGTTTTCATTGTTATAGAAGTCAGCTGCTGTTGCTGTTAGCAAGGTGGCATGCGACTACGACTGACCTCTATAATAATTACAAAAAACAAAAACAATTACCAAAAACAAAGTACTGTTCTCAAGAAACACAATGATAACGTTCTTATGATAAAAGATGGCGCCACCTGTCTTTCGAATCATGATTGAATAAAATATGAAATTCCAAATTCTAAACTAACGCGAGCGAAGCCGCTGGCTTAAACTATTGCTATTATATTGAACAAACTCATGTGTCTTGAGTTCGCAGTTAACTAAATTTTGCGATAGAACGAAGGACATTCATGCAAAAAGTCACAATGCCTGTATAATAATATTCGTTGGTTAATTATTATAACAGTATTATCAACGAACTGCATATCCTTCCCGAAACTGACTCCAAACAAATAAACTTTTTAAAACCATTAATAAAATAAATTGACAAAACGTAACGTACAGTCAGCACCCGAAACGCGAGTACTTAGCACTTGGCACAAAAACGGTAACTGAGCTCCAACGAACACGAACTCGGAACAAAAAATTCAAAAGGACTGTCTTTTTCATAAAAGCATCATTCACCTGGGAACCTTTGATCGTATCCTCTCGAACATGAAAGATTGAACTCGGGACGTTACATTTATCAAAAACTAGCTTTTGTCCGCGACGTCGGCCGCTAGGCTAGGCTAGCTGCTTTTGTTTCTTTTACTGAACGGTGTGAAAAATTGGTTTGTTTTCGTATTGTATTTTCTGGGTTTGGTGACCATGAATAACCTTTGTGGACGCCAATTTGTGTCTGAAAAATCAACTCTAGTCACAAATTATGTTTTTGAATTTTTTTACTGCACTGTTGAAAATAGAATTGAATTCACTTATTTTTAGGTAACAAAGACCCATAGGTAATAAAACAATACCTTAACCTAAATATACATACCTACTAATAACATTTGTGTTAGTATAAGTAATTTAAAACTATGTTAGTAGCACTTTGCTTCATTTACTTGCACGATACTTCGTGCGATCTAGTGGTATTTTCCCCCGAAAGCTACGGAATACATAATAACAGCAGCTCAGGTGATCACCAGGTTAAGCCGCGTTTGCCTAGGTTGTTCCATAGATGAGTGACCGACCCAAGCATAGTGGAGAACCCGTTAGGGGTTCGGGTTGTTCGAAAGAGATACCGCGACCTCGGCACAAGGGCTAAGAAGGAACATGGGTGGTTTTTAGTCAGTAGAAATCTGGCAGGAGGACATCCGCATGAGAACCAAGGTTACCGACGTAGCCCGAAGAATCGCCAGACTTAAGTGGCATTAGGCAGGACACATTGCTCGCAGAACGGATGGCCAATGGGGCCGAAAACTTTCTGGAGTGGCGACCGCGAACCGGAAGACGTTGCGTTGTAAGGCCTGCCACTAGGTGGACCGATGACCTGGTGAAGGTTGCAGGGACCCGCTGGATGCGAGACGCACGGGACCGGTCAATGTGGCGACACCTAGGGGAGGTCTATGTCCAGCAGTGGACGTCTTTTGGCTGAAATGATGATGAATGATGAGAAATCTGACACTCGCTTCTGCTCTGCCCAAGAGCGGGAGGGGTTATAATTTGATGATTTCCCATCTCTCAAAAAAACAAGCATAGTAGGGAAAAGGCTAGACAGGTTCTAAATGCGTCTTGTAACACATTCGGTTTTCACCTTTAAAATATTACACAAATACTCATACAGACTATTTCTACATTTTAATGCTATATCCAGATACGAGAAAGCTAGGAACAAAACGATACCCTACTTGACAGTTGTTTTGTCAATAAGTTCTTAAAATGCATGAATGCTCCAAGAAGTACCGGATCAACTTGTAAAAGAACTGTCTGAGATGGACTACTTAACTTACAACGTATATTTCTGTTGACAAGCTGCGTTGCTTTGTTACAGGTTGAAGCATATTAGTGCCGGTTTTATAGGTAAAAAGAATAAAAAATGACGGCAAGGATGGCGCAGCGACTGAGCGATCGACTTTCGGTTCGATTTTCACACGGAATTAATATTTGTATGTCTACATTTGTAGTTCCGGGTCTGGCTGTTTGAGTACGTGAATTTATATGTAGGAAAGAGACAGGAATCATGTGTAGTTTGGGGTAACGTAAAAAAAAGGAAAATGTTAACCGGTAATGCCCAGTATAACTTGGTCTCATTTTGTATAGATTGCCCGCACAGTGAGAGATCCGCATAAATTTACTTATCTTACATCTTTACTGTATATACAAACTATTATACAGCGTCTTTTTCTGGTTAAATCGTTACCTGTCTCACTTCTTACTGATTTTGCTTAAGTAGCGGTCACCACCTTCGGGTACACCTTCCATGACTTGCTTACATATCAAAAAATCTGTATTTTCATGGTGAGACTGCCAAACTTACCTCCAGAACCAGTATACTGATTAATATCATACTCCTTGATAATACAAGTAAGAAACGTACCGTCAAAATCTATAAAAATTAAATAGAAAAAAAAAAAAAAAAATATTATTATATATTTTTCCTGAGTTCCTTGGTAATTTTTCACGAAAATTCACCCCAAATTCTTTTCAGCTGGGACCGGAACAACCCCAATTTATGAACGTCTATTCAATATTTCATCTGTTATCAAATCTCTTGTCCAGTGATTCGATTTGCTGTTATTCGGTCAACCAATCATAACGTACAAAATAATAATTGACTGCAAATTTTCTTTCAGGGATTTTTACCCGACTGCCGCGAAGCCCAAAAAGAGGATTTTTACGCTTTTTAGAGCCGTAGCGGCTCTATTAATTAGCTTTATAAATTCTGTAATTTGTGTATGACGATTTTATTTATATCAAAGGTCATAGTTATATAAAGTTAACTTTTATTTTTCCGACTTCTTAAAATTTTATGTATTACGGGCTGGTGTCCGCAACTCCATATCCAAAGCGCAAAAATAACATAATTTGCAATTCGATGCAATGAAAGAAATTAAGTCTCTGAATTCTGAAAGTTAAGTTAATTTTAATTATTTTATGTTGTAAGTCTAAACATTACAGTAGAATATTCGACACTATCTCTTCAGTTTGAATACACATAAACAAGAAGTAGAGATTTTAGTATCAACAAAAGACATTTCACATAAAAAAATATGAAATCGAGGTGGCGTAAACACAATCTCAATAAACCTGCAAGAAAACACACGTTTTATGATATTGGACTGATCCGTCTCCTGCATAACTCTAGTGCATAGATAACAAATATCCGATCCCGGGCGACGCTACAGAAAATACTGAATAATCATGTTGCACCGCGCGCCGAGCGCACCCGAAGCATTCCGAGCCGCGGTTTTCAAACTTGGAATGCTAACCGAAGTAGAAGCGCAGTTTGCCGCCGACCGTTGTTGTGTGCGGACGTGTTTGGTCGGCTGAACAAATACCTTCGTCGTACGTTTGGTGTAGTGGTGAACGAGTGGTTAATGTTGTTGTGTTTGACAGTATGAGGACATAAATGGTGTTTGCCTTGGAAGATTTTAGGACGTAATAAGGTGAGAATTTTTTGTTGTGTTTTTTTTCTTGTGTGTGTTTTTTAGTTGCAGATTTTTTATAATACAAATATACGTTCTTTTTATCACCTCAAATATTACTACAGCAAATTTTACAGTCTAACAAGTCAATGTATGAATAGCAAATCGGGCTCAAAATTAGAATATGCACACGATATTCAACCGTAAGTAACACAACGTTAAAATTTCATCACACCACCGCGAGAAATCTCATACATAAATGTTAATTTTGAAATAATATCGCGAAATTCATTTCGCAAATTAAATTAAGTCCGCAGTATCAAACGTAAAATGTGTGTTTGAAGAATATCTCGTAGCGCTTTCGCTACGCCGTGCTACGAGGAGCTACGTCCGTGCTACGCCGTAGCGAGTTAATAGTAGTTAAATTTTATTTCCTACTGGGAATTGAGACTCTCGGGAAGGAAGTTAGTATTAAGATTTAGTATCAGTATTCATACTAGCGTTTATTTATTCATGGTGTAAGTTCAGGAAATTGGAATTTGATTTAAACTAGTGGGATTTTTATACTAAAGGTTTGACGGCCATGTTTTGCTTTTTCTCTTGGAAACCGATTTAAGAAGTTTTTTGTGATTTAAGAGTTTAAAAGGAATTTCTATCAGTTTTTCATGCACGCTGCCGAACAGTGTATACAAGACTGTTGAAAATTGGGGATCGGACTGTGTCAAAAAACAATGATTCTAATTAGTCCGTCAGTTAGATTATCGAAAAATATTGGATACGTGTTTTTTGTTTTATCAAATTAACCAAAATTGACGAAGATAAGATGTGGTTGTGACGTCATTTGAAGGTAAAAAATTTACTATCATAATTATGACGTTTTCGAAGAGTTCACGAGTTTTCGAAGCACTGTATTGACTTCATTTTTTATGTGAAAAAAGAAAAAAATACTTCTCCAATATTTTTTGGAAATATATCTGACGGACTAATTAGTTCTTTTTTGTCCAATCCCCTATTGGTAGTGAAATACGAATCTCTGACAGCGATTGATTTGTCTAGGCCTTAAGTAAAATTTATGGATTTTCTGCGGTACTCAGAGATATTTAATGATTACTTAAGCCGTCACTTTTTAAAGTTTTGACATACTTTGTATAACAAAACTGTCAAAACCTTTACTAAGTGATAACCTAAGTAATCATTAAAGCTCTCGGAGTGCGGCAGTTAGTATTCATAATACTAATCTTTACTTATCTGATTGAGATCAAGCTTACACATCAAGACAAATTCCATTTAGAAATGAGTACCGCCTCTTTGTAGAATCTAGACTTTACGTCTAAATTACAAGAGTGTGGAGCTTCTAAAATTATTGAATCCTCTGAGACCTTTCATGAAATTGGAGATATTATATTTTACATTGTTAGCTTTTCTCTTTAATCAAGACAAGAATTATGGATGCCTAATAAAGGGAATTGAAGAAATACTGCAGATGTCATCATCATCATCATTACCCTATAATGTTCCCACTGCAGCGACTCAGGCATCCTCTCTAGGAGAGGGATGGGCTATAATCCACCACGCGAGCCCGGGTTGTCAGATGTCGCATGCCATCGAATTTTTGGTTCTAAGACATGCCAGTTTACTCACGGTGTTTCCTACCCACCGTTTTGAGAGCAGTGTTGTTGAAATAAATTACACAATGAATACGCCTGCCTAGGTTCGAACCCACTAGTAACAGTTCGTAAGTCGGGGCCGCCAACACTGGGCCACCACTGCTCTGCAGATATCGCATGAAGGGATTTATTAAGGTGAATGGACAAAAATAATTTATGTTAGTTTTTAAATGTGATTTGCCGGGTTGATGAAAGAAGTACTTGACTAAAATTGTTGGTACTTCAAGATGAGCCGCATCGTTGAGGCAGGTCTAGAAAGGTTTTGTTGTTGTTGGAAAGGGATACCGCGGCCCCGGACAAAACGGGCAAAGAAGGAATAGGAGCGAATTTTTTTCAATAAAAGTCTTGGCCTTGTTCTGTCTCCTGCTGATATGGAGGGAAATGAAAATTTTGTTTTTCCAACTCCTCTCTCCTCCTCATTCTTTTCTGATTAATTTCGTTGCGGGATCCAAGACAGTTAAATCGTTTCTCTGGGACGTCGAGCTTCATTGTCTCGGCGCTTTTTTGTGGTCGCTACTGTTGATTCGGGCTTACAGGAGTTACAGTGGTTTGGGAATAGTGTGGCGGGCTTGTCCCATTTATTTAAAAAAGAAAGAAGTAGAAGTCTAACACTTCCTTCCGCTCCGCCCAGAGCGGGAGGAGGCTTTTAATAATTTACGACCATCGACAAAAAAGGTCTAGAGAGAAGTTGTTAGAATGATTACTACGGTTTAAGAAGCGATAGTCTTAGTGGTGTGACTGTCGGACTGCCAAGTCAAAGGTCTCGAGTTCGAACCCAAGACACGCACCTCGAGAAATATTTCTCGACGGGATGTAAAACCAAGTTAGAAGCCCATGAGCAAGATGAAAACAGACAGTCATCTGTCCACTGATGATTAGAATAAGAGGGACATATAACGCAGTAGCTCCATGTAAATTACTGGTGGTTAGACTGGAAGCCAACCCAAACATAGTTTGAAAAAAGGCTGAGGAGATGATGATTCGGTGAACCGATTTGTGATAATGCTTTGGTAATTCTGTTAAATTTAAAAAAGATAATCATCATTTTCTTAATTTATTTGGGGTCGGCGCAGCAAATTTTCTTTTTCGCACTCCTCTATTTCTCGTCAGGTCAGCAGTCACCTCCTTTCCAGCCATATCATCCTTCACACAGTCCATCCATTGTTTCCTTGGGATTTCTTTACTCTTATAGCCATCTACATTCATTCTCCACATTTTTCTTACTTACATTATGAGAATAGTACATTATGGTATAAGTGTGTAATGTTGGGAACACGATCTTTTTTCTATCGAAACTTTTTTAAGAACAAAGCAACTTAACCAATAAAATAAAAAAATAAACCTATAAATCACTAGGGAATAATAGCAATGAAAAAGTCACAGTTTAATTGCATGTGTCATTATGTGCCTAATTGCGGTGAAATTATAGCCAGTTTAAGAGCAAGTGTGATGAAAATGATATTTACTTGAAATCTGAATGAGCCTAGAACCTTTCCTTCATCTATTTCAACGAGCACCTACAACATTCCCATAAATAAACAAGACAGTTTCACACAAACCCCAAAAACTAAACATCTTTTCACAAAAACTTGAATAAAATAAATCACACGACCGTATTCGTGGCGCATAACAAAACATGCTACTGAACTATTTACAACTGCACGTGTGTAAGATAAGTACTATGTACTATGTGGGATAGTGTCCACTGAATTACAAAGTTAGGTACGTTGAACAAAAGCAGTTATTTTGAAAACCTTGTGTAGTGGGAGTGTTACTAAGTGAGTTAGATATTACATAATTATATACATTTATGCTTAGAACTCGTAGAATATAAAAAAAGGCAAACAGAGTATGTAGATTCTTACATACTCTGTTTGCCTTTTCTTTTTTGGTGGGAGGGAAATCATCAAATATCCCCACCCACTCTTGGGCAGAGCGAAAGGGAGTGTCAGACTTCTATTGACTAAAAACCACCCATGTTCCTTCTTAGCTCTTTATGTCGAGGTCGCGGTATCTCTTACAACTAGCAGCCCCGGCCGGTTATTCTTTTTGCCTCATCCACGTTCATTCATGGGGTCATACACGCACTTCACATTGTTTATCTTCCCTTTAATTTATCCTACTAATATTATAAACGCGAAAGTTTGTAAGTATGTACGTATGGATGGATGATTGTTACTCTTTCACGCAAAAACTGCTAAACAGATTTGGATAAAATTTGGTACACATATGGTTTATAACCTGGATTAATGCATAGGATAGGTTTTATCCCGATTTTTATCTTTAAGTGGGATAATTATCGAGTTGTAGCGGGCGAAGCCGCTGGCAACACCTAGTTACAAATACTTCTCCAATACTCGTCATGTCAGCCGTCACCTCTTGTCTAGCTATATCTGCCTTCACCACATCATCGCTGTTACAAGCACCATGATGACGGATAAACTGAAGTCATTGCGGGTGTTGATGAACAGAAAAATCGGTCTACTGTCCAATAATAGTGTTTGTGACCATGTCAGTTTAAAAACTTATAATGTCGTGTTGTCGTAGTCAGCGGGTAACGTGTTGACATAATTATGATGATGATAATTATTGCATCTAGCCGATTTCAAACACAGTGATCTTTGTGTGATCAGCATCTAAAAGATATTTGCTAGGGTGGTTGACCTTTGATGTGCTGCTCTTTCAAGTGGCTAGCATATCCAACTTTGGTCAAAAAACTCTGAGCACGAAACGGAAATGTAAACGATTCACGACATCGACTTAATAAACAGTTAATTCAAATAACATGTTCAATCAAATTAACACTACAAACAGGACATTTACCATGTTCAATATTTGTTTTGAGATCCCGATATTTTGGCGCAACCAAGCACCGTGATTACGTATAAACTGCCAGTTCTGTTTTCAGATTAATGATTATGTTAGTCATAATGTTAGTTTAAAACATAATTATACTCACTAGCTGACGCCCGTGGCTTCAGCGGATGTCGGTTTTAGCGACCAAGAGTAAACTTTTCATCCCGCCCCTTTCAATGTTACAGCACCATGGTGAGATAGTAGCAATTTGGCTTCGTAGGAGACTAATTTTAATTTAAAATATGTATGTCTTAATTTTAAGTGTTTCTCGTAAGTTTTAAGCTTTTTTTTTGTCAATTGTTCTGGTCCCGTGTGAAACCAATAAATACTTTATCTTTCTTTCTTTCAACCCTTTTTTTTTTTTTTTGGCGGGTGGAAAATCATCGAATAACCCCTCCCGCTCTTGGGAAGAGCGAAAGAGAGTGTCAGACTTCTACTGACTAAAAACCACCCATGTTCCTTCTCAGCCCTCTATGTCGAGGCCGCGATAACTAGTGTACAACCCGCGGCCAACTCCTTATAACGCTTTTTTGGCATAGTCTATGTCCATTCATGCTCTAGAGTATCTGAGGACTAAATTTCATATAAATCGGTGCAGTAGTTTTGACGTGAAAGCGCGACAGACAGACAGACAGAGTTACTTTCGTATTTCTAATATTAATAAGGAAATAAAGACTTTACTTCCAGAGTTTGCGGCCCCGACTTACAAACAGTTGGTCGTGGATTCGAACTTAGGCAGGCGCATTACTTTTTGTAATTTATTTCACCACCACTGCTCTCAGAACAGTGAAGGAAAACATTGTGAGGAAACCGGTATATCTTAGAACCAAATATTCGAAGATATGTGACATCTACCAACCCGCACTGTGCCCGCGTGGTGGATTATAGCCCATCCCTCTCCTAGAGAGGAAACCTGAGTCCCTGCAGTGGGAACAAAATAAGGCTGATAATGAAGGACTAACAGCTTTACTCAGAGAAACTTAATGATTAGTTAAGCCATCACTTAGTAAAGATTTTAACATTTTATTGCAGGTTTTGTATGTCAAATCTTTACTAAGTGATGGCTTAAGTAATCATTAAGCGTGTCTGAGTGCGTGAGAAAAGTCTAGCAGGTACTGGCATGATTTAGCCAGCATAACTCATTTAAAGAATTTCCTTGTCAGGAATTCCAAGTAAGGAACAAAAGAGAGAGCGTTATTCAGACTACCCGACAAAAGACATTTATACTAAAACGGAACATTCCGTATCGTTTTATTGGGAACCCGTTCCGCTTTTTTTCTAGCAAAACTTTTATTTTATAAGAAATAGTGTTACGATTTTATATTTTTCTGTATTTCTGTATCGTTCATATGAACGGTTCGGTAGAAAGTCAGGGCTAAAGTTTTTTAAATTCAGTGAGAGCTGTTGAAAGTTAGGCTATGAGTTTATAAGTGACGGTTCCAAATTGGATCGGTTTAATTTTAGTTGTTTGAAGATATTAATTGTTGTTGTTGTTTATAAGGTCATGTTGATGGGATATTTTGAGAAGTTGTCAAATAACCATTAGGTATAAGTTACTTGCTAACGGCTAATTACTTATAAACTGTAAGTGTTTCGTTATATTTTGGTTGTTTCGTGGTTTAAAGTGATTGTCATGTCAAACGATATTGAAATATGAAGTGTGATGAAAGTTTTTCATTTAAGTAGTTCAAAAAGATATGGGTATATTTTTTCAAGAGGCCTAACTAGGCAGAAACCACAGAACGTAGTGACGTTCAAAATAAGAACAAAACAACACGTACAAAATAAGTATGAGAAGATCGCAGCAAGTGTGCTGCGATCTTCTCATACTTATTTTGTCTCATCTACGTTCATACATCAATATTCACAATTTCAATTAATAATATTTTAGTAAGTCATACGAGAACAGGAGCTTAAAAATTTATATTGCTGTAGTATTTGCTCCAGTATTTCCTAGAAGTAGAACAACAAAAAAACCAATAGGAGTAATAAATCGTCACTAATTCAATTAATTCGTACTCTCTATTAGTTTCAGACGACGACGCTATAATAAGCTAAACAAAGGGATTTTATTCGTTCAGTAAATAATAAAGTAACCTTTGTCATTTTCAAAGACGTCAAATGAAATAATAGAACTAAAATACTATTTACTAATAACTATAAATTAATAATTTAATCTGTGTAATAAAAAATGTATGGGATGAGAATCCCATACATTTTTTTTTCTTAACCTGTGAATCAAACCATAGTAGCCATTTTTAACAGTAGTGACATTTCTAGCGGCCACTAAATCAATGAGGCAGTCATTAAATGGTTAAAAGCAGGAAAATACAATAAATTACCCAAAATTATATCTCATCAACACACGAATGAATTGCCTCAACTTTGATAACGACACAAGTTGGTAATTGATAGTGTTATTGTGGTGATTATGAGTGAAGAAATATTTCCCCTTTTCTTGTGCTTTATGATATACATAACATTAAAAATAAAATATCATCACGACTATAATCCCTTAAGGGTTAGGTTAGGTTTAGGAGGCTTAATAAGAACTGCCACGTCAGGTCGGTCTGTGGAACGCCAGACATACCGAGTTTCCTACGTGCCTCGGAAAGCACGTTAAGCTATTGGTCCCGGCTGCCATATATTATAGATCTTTGGTAGTCGTTACAGATAGTCAGTGACCTGAAAGTCTGACATCCAGTCTTACCAAAGAGTATCGTATTACTTAGTATTAACTGGGTTGTGGAGGTCAGATAGGCAGTCGCTCCATGTAAAATACTGGTCTTCAGCTGCATTCGGTTAGACTGGAAGCCGACTCCAACATAGTTGGGAGAAGGCTAGGCAGATGATGCTGAGTTTCACGAAATGGGTCTTATCTTGAAGTAGAAACTGTTATTCTTATTTTCTAAATTACTTTAAAATTTTGCTAAGTGTATACAGAGGAGAGCAGCGGTGGCCCAGTGGTGGTGGCCCCGACTTACGAACAGTAGGTCGTCGGTTTGAACCCAGGCAGGCACATTACTTTATGTAATTTATTTTATCACCACTGTTCTTAAAACGATGAAGGAAAACATCGTTAGGAAACCGGCACGTCTTAGAACCAAGAAATTCGAAGACATGTGACATCTACCAATCCGCACTGAGCCCGCGTGGTAGATTGTAGCCCATTCCCTCTTAAAAAGAGAGGAGGCTTGTGACCCAGCAGTGGGAACATTAATAGACTGTTGATGAAGTGTATACATTTTGGTGCTCGGTACCGTACCTAATAGTACAGCCAGTTCTCGAGTTGTGTTTTAGACCCATATGTAATAAGGGACGAGTCAGTAACCGCGCACGAATTCTGTTTCCCTGGCTGCTCCGTAACTGCTATTTAATTAAGAAATTCCTGATGGAAGAACCCAGTGATACTATGTTCGAGGTAGTGAATCGAACCTCGCTGGCGACCACTAAACAAACGAGCCAGTCATTCAGTGATTAAAAACAGGAAAATCAAATAAATTACTTAAAATTATGTCTCATCAACATACGAATTTATTGCCTCAACTTTGATAACGACACAAGTTGATAATTGATAGTGTTATTGCCATAGTTATGAGTGAAGAAAATATTTCCCTTTTCTTGTTCTTTATGATTTACAACAACGTACTATTTTGTATAATAGGTGGCAAATTGTTATACTAAGCGTTTGCTAAGTTACTTTTGATTATTTTGTTTGTTTGGTTCCCTAAAGTTTTATTCCCTTGAGGATAAGGCCTAAAGGGATTTTAGTTGGTTTGATTTAGGGTCGAATTAGGATTTTGCACTTAGTATTTATAGCAGTGTCGGTAGTCTAGTCGTTGCCATCCCGACTGCAGAGCATGAGGTCGTCGATTAGATTCCCGGGATAAACAAACTTTTATTGGATTTTTTCATTCGAAAAATCTCAGTTGTTACATTAATTTAGTCTGGATTTGTGCACGGTTGAAATTTAATAGACTCGCTCCTCATTACATGAGACTTAAACTTAATTTGTAAATCTTCACCGAATGCTCTTCGAGATGACCAATATTTAAAACAAACATTTCAAGAAACAATAAAACTTATCATTTTAATTTTTCAAGCAACCTTTTGTCAAACCAAATTATTGAAAAATCAATTTGAAAGTGACAATTTAGCTGTTATGAATAATTATGTATTCATTGAAAGACAATAAAAAATATTAAAAGGAAAGTTGAAGAGCAGAAAAAGTGTGGAAAAATCTTAAGCGAAGAGTTTTTCACGTAAAATAAGATTTTTTCTATATTGCCGTGTTTTTGTGTTGTAACACTTTTCTTTGCAAAGTTAACTTTCGCGTCGGTACATAAATTACAATGAAATGGGGAGTACTGGAAGGGTAAAGCGATGTAAAGAATGGAAGAAAGCTTTTTAATTAATGCTTTTTTGTGTATGCTTCTCTTTTTGTGAGGAGGTGTAAAAATGTTACGGTTATTATTCAGGTTGAAAGTGCAGATTTTGTGTTTGGTGTGAGAGTATTTTATATCACGCAACCAAATGATTTCTTAAAGAATGGGTACAAGCCATTTCAACAACAGTTTTATAAAACATTTCTACTAGCCCTATCTACCAGCTTTATTTATACCCCAAAATGGTTGGTATTGCCCCGAGTTAAACACTCATTTATCACGATCAGAAGGATTTTGAAAGTATGTTATGGAGATTTCATAGGTGCGCAAAATTACTATAGACAAAAGTGTGCTTATATCTGTGAACTAGCTTTTGCTCGCGATAAAAAAAAATGCCTCATGTCAAAAAAGTCATTTTTTTTATGAGAGGCATTTTTAATATATGCTTCACTCTTATTGGTCGTAGCGTAAGGTTATAATAATATAGCCTATATCTTCCTCGATAAATGGACTAACGGACATAGAGATTTTTTCAATTCCAACCAGTGGTTCTTGAGTTTAGCGCGTTCAACCATACAAAAAAACTCAGCAGCTTTATAATATTAGTATAGATAACCCAAAACTACAAACACGTCTGCCAAACGCTGTGATTCCGTTACATATACATTCCTAAAAGTAATTTTATCAACCAAGCTCAACAGTGGTTTGTTTCCAGATTTGGCTCTTATTTAACATTGCTGACCATTTCGAAACTTGATAGTTTCAAGCTTATGCTCAAAACTGTCCTTTTGGCATGAATACTGCGGGTTAAAAATTGATAAAGTCGCACTATACTGTGGCAGGCTGCCAGCTGTGCCTATCTTCTTGTTCAAATGTGTCGCGTGCCTCTAATTTTTTATAAGTAAAGAATGTTGTGGAAATGAATAGTTATATACTTTGTCAGAAAAGTTAATGTATATCGGATATTTTTATTTAAAAGAATCGATGTTCTTGTATGAAGAATTGCATCAAGCCAACCTGAAGCATGATTCAGCCATTGTAAATGCCGAAAGGAATTGGCTTACCTATCGCCATCAGCTACATGAAAGCCTCCCGTCGGGGCTGCGGGTTGTACACTAGTTACCGCGGCCTCGACATATAGGGCTAAGAAGGAACATGGGTGGTTTTTAGTCAGTAGAAGTCTGACGCTCCCTTTCGCTCTGCTCAAGAGCGGGAGGGGTTATTTGATGATTTTCCAACCGCGAATATATTATGTAATAATTCCTTTTGGCTTGTTTCAACAAATACAGCTGGATCGTATGAATGAAATTTCGTCCATCAAACAATGTATTAAAAGTCCACAAAAATATAATAAAAACGTTACAGGTACCCTCAACCCTTTACACCTTTAAAGGACAGACCTCGTTACTCAATGTCACGTCAAAAATAATCCTCAATGTCACGAGACAATCTATTAATGTTTATTGGACTTTTCAGGCTTTTATCATAAATAATGGGTGCTTGGAAAATGGGTAAAACGTTTCTGAACGATATCTTGATCAGATGAAGCTACCTTCATCTGATTTGAAAGTGGTTACAATTTTCGTGGAATTATTGTTAATTGGCGCCTTGACAGCCGCAGCAGATCGTGGACGTGCTTAATAAGGATTGCTACTCGGGTAGATCTTTAGGTGAAGCTGTGCTTGCCTAGGTTGGTCTGTGGATGGGTGACCACCCGACATATCGAGTTTCCTCTGTGCCTTCGAAAGCACGTTAAGCTGCTGGTCCCGACTGCCATATATAGATCTTTGGCAGTCGTTACAGACCTGAAAATTCTGACATACAGTCTTACCAAAGAGTATCGTATTTTCTTGTATTAACTGGGTTGTGGAGGTCAGATAAGCAGTCGATTCATGTAAAAAACTGGTATTCAGCTGCATCTGGTTAGACTGGAAGCCGACTCCAACATAGTTGGGAAAAGGCTAGGCAGATGATGATGGCGCCTTGACAGACTAGTCTAAGTCTAGCAAGCGCGACTGCTGTGATACCCCGTCCTGGGTTCAATTAAAAGGTCAGGCCAAGTGTTATTGAGTTTTTCCGTCAAGAATTTCTCGTTATCAGTTGATGCTAATTGGCTAGCCTGGATGCGACATGAGATTTTAACATAACTGTTTCAGTATAGGTGTACTACAGATATGTTATGTTATAGTCAATTTGCAGACCTTTTTTTTTTATTTGGCGGGTGGAAAATCATCGAATAACCCCTCCCGCTCTTGGGCAGAGCGAATCAGAGTGTAAGACTTCTACTGACTAAAAACCACCCATGTTGCTTCTTAGCCCTATATGTCGAGGCCGCGGTAACTTGGAGAACCAAGGTTACCGACATAGCCCGAAGAATTGCCAAACTTAAGTGGCAGTAGGCAGGGTACTTTGCTCGCAGAACGGATGGCCGATAGGGCCAGAAAGGTCTGTAGTGGCGACCGCAAACCGGAAGAAGTTGCGTTGGAAGGCCTCCCCCAGATGGACAGATGACCTTGGTGAAAGTTGCGGGGATCCGCTGGATACGAAACGCACGGGACCGGTCAATGTGTTGACACTTAGGGGAGGCCTATTTCCAGCAGTAAACGTCTTTTGGCTGAAATGATTTTGATGATGATAATGCGGAGATTGAAGCCGCGAAACGCAGTGCATTTACCCTCAAATTTCTTAAGAAGAAGTAGACACTTACTTTTTGGAGGGTTAGGAATTATCAAATGCATCCTCCCTCTCTGGGAGGAGCGGAAGGTATTGTCAGACTTCTACTGACTAATAACCATCTATGTTCCTTCTTAGCCCGGGGCCGCGGTATCTCTTACAAACAACCCGTAGCCCAGAGTGAGACACCTCCTTCACCAGGAACTTCATGGCACGAGGAGGTACAGACAACAAAAATTATAATACAAAACGTTCAACAAATACCTACAATTCAAAGTAACTTTTACCGGAACTGACAACAATCCACTTTTTGATGGATGTAAATCGATCAAAACTTTGTTATTGAACCGCGGAGGACGTATAAAAACTTCGGGAAAATACACTTTTTTCCTTAAAAACTTTAAGAACGGAAATGTCTGAAGTTGAAGAAATGTAGGGAAGTGACGTGACAGATGAAATTATGAAACAATTTTAATGGATCTGAAGCCATTTCTATTAAAATGTTTTATTTCAAGAATAGCTTTTAGGAAAACGTTATTTTTTTTAATGGATATTTATAAATATGCTATTGTTTTCTTTGTGTTTTTGACGAAGAAAGGTTTTTTTTCATTGCGTTATTGCCAGGGGTTTTTAATTTTTTTTTTTTTGTAGCAAGTACAATTCAATAAATTCTAGAATGACAAACTTTACAAAGCGAAAACTATATTACTTTATTTGTTTCCATATACATCACTATATAAGTTTGAACTGTAATGGTTCTTCTAATACTTTATTTGTCTACTAAATACTAAAAAAAGGCAAAGAGCAGGCGCTTGCTTATGTAATTTTGAAGTTTAAAAAGTGGCGAGCATCATTAATATAATTTAAATAATATATCTTATAGTAATAACAGTATATCACATCTTTTCATTTTGGTCCGGACTGTGTAATCTAATTGAACATTTTCAACTAAAATTGCCTACATGTGGACCCTGCTTTTCAGAATACACTCTTGATCTTGTCTTGCCCATCAGGCGCAATCATTTGTACTTCTCAAGATTTTGAATGCAGGTGGCTACATACTGGTCTGAAACAATTTAAGTTTTATCGACACAAAGAAAAGAATAATAAAATACAAGACATTTTATGCCAAAGATTATAAAGAGATACTCGAGGACGACCCTAGTAAACATACTCGTAAGTTGCCTGAGGGTATGTATACTAACCTTCTTTAGTTCCTGCTGAACTACACTGACAAACTTATAAACTGCCTACTTAGCTTAAGTAGTAAAGACTCACATCGTAAGCGTATGAACAGAGGCATCGTTCGTAAAGTTTAAATATTTCATTGAACCCTATTCAAAATACCGCGGAATATTCTGGATTATATCGCACGTTACAACTGTGTGCACAAAATGTTCGTAAGGCAAAATTACTGGAAATTCATATTTTTCCAAGCAATTTATATGTTTAACAGGAATTTATTTGTTTTGTATGTATTAGTTCCGTCATTATTTTTCACCTTTATATCATGATCATCATCATTATCATGAGCCTATAATGTTCCCCCTACAGGTACTCAGGCCTCCTCTCCAGGAGAGTGATGGGCTATAATCCACCCGAGCGGGCCCAATGCGGATTGGTAGAAGTCACATGTCTTCGAATTGTTGGTTCTAAGACATGCCGGTTTCCTAACGATGTTTTCCTTTACCATTTTGAGAGCTGTGGTGTTGAAATAAATTACACAAAGTACTACGCCTGCCTTTCGAACCCATGACTCACTGTTCGTATGTCGGGGCCGCCACCACAGCCACTGGGCCACCGCTGCTCTGCCATGTGCAATAAATTACATGTATCCCATTAAACCCATTCTGCCCTTATTTCAGCTCATGGATCATACAACTTTGATGGGCCACTAATGCACTTGTTTTTAACAGTACACTACACCATTGATCGCATTGGAGCAGAAAGTTCTATAATAAAATTCGTCGGTTGCTTGAATTTCAATCAGAAAGTTTGTGATAGATTGGTGTTTATGATGCATTATATTTTATTACCTACTTCTTGTAGGTTATTACGCCCTGGTACTTTTGATGTAGTTTTGAGCAGCGGTGGCGCAGTGGTGGCGACCTCGACTAACGAACAGTAGTTTGTGGGTTCAAACCCAAGCAGGCACATTACTTTGTGTAATTTATTTCATTCTTTTAAGGTTTCAAATACCTCTTTTTTGGTCCACATAGGTAATTATACAAATAATACAAGTTTGTTATTATCCTGATACCTGAACTTCACCAAAACTGAGAAGAGAACATGCAACATGGTTGTAAACCATCAATAGGATTGGTTATTTATAGTTCTCGTACCCACTTGACTTTAGTGGAAATGGTTGAGCAGAACGGAGAGGATATGTCAAAAATCGCATTTTACGGTAAATTGTGCTAGTGAATGCTTTGAATAGTAAACGGGTTATTGAGGTAATTTAAGTAAAGTTATAACCTAAAAAACCAGTATTTACAAAAACAGCTGCGCAAAATTTGGAACTTTGACCCCCAATATCTCCGTAACAAGGGGGTTCCCAGGTATGGTCTAGAACCAAAAAATGATCGCAGTGGTGGGGAGAACAAGTAACCTTCGTTTGCGTTAAGTTTTCTTTTTCTTCACTTTGCATATCCTCAGTTTAGTGGAGTCTAGCCTAGAGTAAAAGCTTTTCAAGTGTCATATAGTGCAGGTTCCTTTGCAATCAATAATATTTTTCTTCGACTTTCCCTTCCTTGCGATTTTTTTTATTTTAAATTTTAAATCAACCCCGAACAAAACACAAATAATTTATTTCGTATTTACAATGTACGGAATAAAGACATTGTTCATTCTTTATCGTCATCTAAACTATCTCCATTTATTTTCAACTCCTGCCGTACAAAAGGCTGTCTTATAAAGCCTTTGGAACTAATTAATCAGTTAGCGTGTAATCAGATTATTTCGCAAGTTTCAGAGATATATGGCGTCGCTTTGCTGGTATACAAGTGATTACGATGTAAGTTGATTAACAAGCAAATTGTAATTGGTATTAAGTTTCAAGTTTATTGTAGGTAACTCAGCCTTAAATTTTCATCTTGCTACTAGCGGACCTGGCAGACGTCGTCCTGCCCGGAGATCGGCGCCACTTACAGGGTCCAATTATGAATCTGAACCATTCTCGATTCCACTGAAACACACACTAGAAATTTCACTCAAATCGGTCCAGCCGTTTAGGAGGAGTTCAGTGACAAACACACAAACAGTATAAATAATAACTTTATAAATAAAGACAGAAGATAATAATAAGTTTATTCGTTTCTCTCACAATGGTTTTGTAGCTCCCCAGTTTTGAACTATATACGATTCACATTGTGAGAGCTGGTGCCTAACATAGCCTGAATTACAGGCTATATTAATTATGTACTTCTTATTCTCCCATCATATTGGTAAAACTGTATATATTTGGGGTCGGCGCAGCTTGTATTGTCTTCTTTCATGTTTCTCCATTTCTCGCCATCCTAGTACAAGCAACTTATAATAACAAAACGTCAGAATAAGGCTTAGTCATAATCCCGTTGGGGCTGCGGGTTGTTCGCAAGAGATACCGCGGCCTCGACATAAGAGGCTAAGAAGGAAAATGGGTTTTGGAAGGAAGGAAGGAAAGAGAAGGAAAATTTTAGGCATTTTTTGTTATCTGCTGAAGATGATAGCATTTAATAGAGTAACACCAAGAATAAACCGGAATGCATAAGGTTATATCTGTTATGTTATAAGGCTTTGCTACCCCAGGCTGCGGAATGTTGTAAGAGATTCCGCAGCCTTGACATATAGGGCTAAGAAGGAACATGGGTGGTTTTTAGTTAGTAGAAGTCTGACACTCCCTTTCGCTCTGCCTAAGAACGGGAGGGGTTACTTGACGATTTTTTTTAGCTCTAGGGTATTATTTGTTAATCTTTTGTTTTTAATCTCGGTTGTTTTTCGTTGAAAAACACACCCAAAGGTGTACGGTTGACCACACATAATTTTTTACAAAGCCCTAGCAACCTTTTGGACTAGCTAATCTGTTCACATACCACTGATAACAGAGAAGGAGTTTGTATATCTAACAGATCCTCCTGATTACATTGTCGTATGTAAAACCAGTCTGTTCACGGTTCATTGGCAACGCATAATCGTCTCGACGCCTTCGCAGGCATTCACGCGGGTAACATTATCAGAACAGATTAACCGTGTGATCAGTGTAAACACTGCTCCAATTTAAACTGACGCTTATATGCGTGCAGGTATTGCGACAGGTGTAAGCTTGTTGGTTCTTTAAGCTGTGTTAATTCAGTGGGTTAGATTTTACATTGTGGACTTTAAAGAAATAGGGCTTGATGAAACTCTTGAAATGTTTTATGTAACGTTGCCCCCTCTCTAAGAATTTATCCTGTATCGTGGGTGCGTTCACATACATTTAAACTCACATAAACAAATATCCAAACCCAAAACAATTATCTGTAGGCAATACAAATATTTTTCCGTGCGGGGATCGACCCCACGACACGTAGCGTAGCAGTCAACTGCTTGAGCCACAACCGTACTGTCAATGCCGTCAGGATTTTAGTCGAATTTGGTTATAAGTAAGATTTGACTAGTTTGTTGTTTAGATTAAAGTATAAAAAAACCTTTTTAAAATTTGCAACGGAAAAAAAACTGCTTCTGAAGTCGGTGACATTTCTTTGTTTGATTTAGTTTTTTTTTTGCCACCGACTTCAGAAGCTTTTTTTCTGAAGTTTATTTTTTCACCATTTTTGTGTTTTTGAAGTCGGTTTATTTTTCATTGTTACACATTTTTCTATTTTGAGGTTTTGTCTTTTTCAATTGTTTTGTGTTTTTGAAGTCGGTTTAGTTTTTGCAAAAAGATCTTATTTTTCCATTTTTAGTTGTAATAGGTATCCTATGCTATACAAATATTTACTACGCATTCAACATTCAACCACAGAAACCAAACCATTTTTTTTGGTGTGTGGGAAATCATCAAATAACCCCTCCCGCTCTTGGGCAGAGCGAAAGGGAGTGTCAGACTTCTACTGACTAAAAACCACCCACGTTCCTTCTTAGCCCTTGTGCCGCGACCGCGGTATCTCTTGCAACAACCCGCAGCGGAAACCTTCAAGATTCCCTTATTACTACTCTTGAGGAGTAGTACCTTCCATAATCAGCTCACCTAGATTACCTGAAAGAACACAGTCATATATATACGTACCCATAATATTTTATTAATGACTAGCTGTTGCAAGCGTCTTCGCCCGCTACAACTCGAAAATTATCCCACAGGAAGATACAATCGGGATAAAAACTATAGGATGTGGTAATCCCGATCATATAAGAAATTAAACCTTTTTCAATCGATTCACCTTGCCATCAATTATGAGAATATATTATGTAACAATGTATTTATAAAAATAAATAATATATTAATTTAATCATTTCTCATACAAATAAAAAAACGAACATAACTCCGTTCGAGTCTGTCAAACAGTTGTCAGAAGCACATACGCTCCTCAATTAATTTCGCGATTTGTGATAAATACTGTGAAGTTGTGCCCCAAAACATTGTTAAAGTGTAGTTGAAGTGTTTCGGAAACTGTGTAATCGTTATCTAGTGATTTTTTATCCTAAAAAAGCCAAAAACCCTGATAAAACGTTTGTAAATTCTATCAGTGAAAAACTTATACCCACATTTGGATTAATAATTTTTTGACACTTTCAAATCTTTAGTAAAATGTCATTGTCAAAAGGGCTGCCATATTCAATTCAGTGTTACCACATAAAATCTTAAATTACCCCTACCGAAATTATGGATAATATTACCGAAGACCGCACAGGAGTAGGTGACCAGTCTCCTGTGTTGGTGAATACTTCTGGCAACAGCAGTAACAAAAAATTTGTGCAACAAGCCTTCCATCCAAGCCTATTCATCACAAGACCGAGATCGTCTTCAGATGGAAACCTCAAGACTACTGACTCAGTGAACTTGCCTACTACGTCCCAAGTGATAAATGCCACAGATGATGGTGCCAACAAACCTTGCCCTCCTTCTTGGCAAAGAGTACCTACAGACCGCTACCCCAAAAGGAAGAGACCGAACAGCCCGCCACAGGCTGAGAAGCTCAGCTACAGTGCACAGATAGGAATTGCAACTTCTAACAGATACAGTGGACTTCCTATAGATCTAACCGACGACACACCAGAAAATCCATCCACTCATGCCAAAAAAATTAGCAAACCACCACCGGTCATACTATATGGCATAGAAGACCTATCAAAATTAACAGAGCTGTTAAATAATACTATGCCTAGTGACAGCTACTCTTATAAAATAATTAACAGAGATCAGCTAAGAGTCATGACCCAGTCAACTGAAATATACAAGGACCTAATAGAACTCATCCGGAATAATGGCCTCATCGGTCATACATTTACACAGAAGCAAAATAAATGTTACCGAATTGTAATTAAAAACTTACATCACACCACCCCTAAATCAGCTATAATAGAAGCAATAGAAAACACAGGGAACAGGGTACGAGGTGAAATCATCTGTGCAATATCAAGAAAAAACAAAAAGCCCTTAAACATGTTCTTCGTAAACATTGAACCTAGCCCCAAAAACCCAGAAATAAAAAATTTAGAAACTATATTTCACACAAGAGTCACTATTGAAGATCCAAGGAAATCAACTGAAATACCACAGTGTACTAGGTGCCAACAATATGGGCACACGAAAAACAATTGCATGCGCCCATACAGGTGTGTCAAATGCGCACAAGGACACAAAACTACAGACTGCGTAAAAAAGGATAGGAACTCGCCAGCCACCTGTGCCCTCTGCCAAGGTGATCACCCAGCCAACTACAAGGGCTGCCAAGTCTATAAGGAGATTCGTTCACGCAAAATGGTTTATGCTGGTAATAGAAAAGCCCCACTAGATAAGGTAAAAGCCACGGATACGTTCACGCCTCGAATAGAAGACTTCCCACCATTAAAACTCCCAAGACACACTACACAACAGTCCAGAAATAACCAGGAAATAACCAATATGCGCGCAAGTGAAAACGTAGCCAACACTGCAAGTACTGGCAACTGGAACAGAAAAATAGAGAATGAACAAGTTCAGTCAACAAGCTCGTTAGAACAAATCACATAATTAAACAGTCGGAGAAGATAGATATCCTTATTCAACAAATAGGAACCTTAATGGGGCTCCTAACGACACTAATAGCCCAGCAGAAAAAATGAAATTCCTCAGAATTGGTGCATGGAACATAAATGGCTTAGCCCCGAATAAGCAAGAAGTAGAGCTATTCATAAACTACAACAAATTAGATATATTATTAGTTTCTGAAACACACATGACCAATCAAAAAGTTATAAAAATTAAAGGATGCAATATATACTATGCCAATCATCCTGATGGCACATCACATGCTGGGGCCGCTGTGATAATTAAAGAACACATAAGACACCAAGTCATACCAAATTTTGCACATGCACACATACAAGCCGCCATAATATCCATAGATGACTGGCAGGGATCACTGAATGTGGCTGCAGTGTACTGTCCCCCACGACATCGCATAGATGAACAAATGTTTTCCGATTTCTTCCGCATGCTTGGCGACAGATACATTGTAGGGGGAGACTGGAATTCAAAAAACACGTTCTGGGGCTCTCGATTGACAACGACAAAGGGTCGAGAACTAAAAAAGGCAATTGTTAACAATAACCTCAATGTAATATCAGCAGGAGAACCAACTTACTGGCCGTCGGATCCTAATAAAACTCCGGATCTCATCGACTTCTTTATCAGTAAAAAGATGTCGGGGCTCTATACAAAAGTAGAATCATGTCTAGATGGGTCCTCAGACCATACACCCGTGATATGCACCTTAAGTACCACAGTCATCTGGAAAGAACCACGAGAGACCCTGTATAACCATAGAACCGACTGGGAGTCTTTTCGAGATTATATCGATGAAAATATTAATCTGAGCATACCTCTTAAAACGATAGACGACATAGATGACGCTGCGTGGTGTACCACTAACTTAATACAAAAGGCGGCATGGCTATCAACCCCATTCATAGCAACTAAACCGCAAAGCCATGACACTACTCTGGAAATACGAGAGATGATAGCTGCAAAGAGAAGACTGCGACATCAGTGGCACACCAGCAGGAATCGTCAAGACAAAAAAGCTCTCAACAAAATACAAAAGGAACTGAAGGAAATGCTTAGAGAAAATGAGAACAATACCCTCCAAGACAAACTCAAGACTCTATCGCCATTTAAAGCAGAGGATTATACAGTTTGGAAAATGACCAGCTCATTGAAAAGGCCAATAGAACACATGCATCCACTAAGACAAGCTAACGGAAACTGGTCACGGAAGCCTCAACAAAAAGCTGAGTTATTTGCCAATTACCTTAAGAATGTATTCAAACCCAATGAACCTGATAATACGCACACCGAGCAGGACATTGATGAAGTCTTGAACAGCGATCAACTGTCTCCACTATTGAGACTGGTGACAACGATGGAAGTAAAAAAAACTATCATGCATTTAAAACAAAAAAAGGCACCAGGTTTTGATCTAATAACGGCAGAAGTTCTTAAACAACTACCAAGAAAAGGCATCGTTCTGCTGACAATCCTTTTTAATGCAATACTGAGACTACAATATTTCCCAGAGCTATGGAAAATATCCATCATCAACATGATAGCCAAACCGGGAAAGCCTCCTACAGAGGTTACATCATATAGACCCATAAGCCTTCTACCCTTGCTTTCGAAAGTCTTTGAGAAGTTGTTCCTAAAACGCCTCCTTCCAGTACTACAAGAACAAAAAGTTATACCGGACCACCAATTCGGCTTCCGCGCACACCATGGGACGACAGAACAAATACACCGATTAGCCCAGACAATACGGCAAGCACTGGAGAGAAAAGAATACTGCTCAGCTGTCTTCCTTGATATACAGCAGGCCTTTGACCGCGTGTGGCACAAGGGCCTGTTGTATAAGCTTAAGCTCCATCTACCAAATACTGCGTACATGTTACTGAAGTCCTATCTGCAAAACCGATTATTCCAGGTCAAATGCGAGAACTCTCTGTCATCAATCTGTCAAATAGAAGCAGGAGTGCCCCAGGGTTCGGTGCTGGGTCCCATCCTATACACAATATATACCGCTGATCTACCCACCACAGATAATGTTGTGACTGCAACCTATGCAGATGACACTGCAGTCCTCGCCTGTAGTAGGGATGCAAACACAGCATTCGCAAAACTGCAAGAATGCCTGGACGAAATTGGACAATGGCTACAAAAGTGGAGAATCCGAGCAAGCCCCGCAAAATCACTCCACATAACGTTCACACTAAAGAGAGGGGACTGTTCACCAGTTACACTAGACGGTGCTGTCTTGCCAACAGGCACGACAGTAAAATACTTAGGCATGCACCTGGATAGGAGACTCACTTGGCGAGCCCATATAAAGGCCAAAAGAGAACAGGCAAATAGAAAGTTTGGAGATATGTGCTGGCTGATAGGCAGACAGTCAACGCTAAGCTTGGAAAATAAAGTCCTTATTTACAAGTGTATCCTGAAACCGATTTGGACATATGGTATACAACTCTGGGGATCAGCGAGCCACTCAAATGTTGAAATTCTCCAGCGTTACCAGAACAAAGTGTTAAAGATCCTCACCAATGCGCCATGGTTCACGCGGAACACGGAAGTGCATGATTACTTGGAAATTCCGACAGTCAGGGAGGAAATAGAGAGTTCCTCTGTAACATACAAACAACGCCTTGAGCGACACAGCAACCATCTGGCTACACAGCTCATAAATACCAACAACTGCCTATTTCGGCTGAAAAAAATGCGATTAGCTTCCATATAAAATTCATAGAAAAACAGATAGAGATGACACATCACAGGATGTGCACTTTCTTAAAGTCGAAGAAACAACATCCCATCTGATTAAAGCTACTGGGCTGATTGCAGATTAAAAAAAAAAAATCGAATCGATCGTCCATAAGACACCTCTCGATTTTTTCCCATAAGCAAAATCATGATTTGAATTTAGACTTATTTGCATGAAAGTGATTTTTCAACAACAGGTATTGTCTACCTAAAAATTAAAATAGACAAATTTAATAAAGAACCTTGCGCATGAATTTTAAGTTATTACTGTTTTAACTCAAATTAAAACGCGACTGCAGCAAAGGTATCTCCGTTTCAATTAAAATTCTTAGCCAGCTTAAAATAATTTGATATGGAGAACATAGAGAGAAGCTAAAAGCTCGAGGCTAAGTGAGAAGCTCGTGGCTAAGGAACAACAGTCGCTCGGGTCGATCTTCAGGTTAAGCCGCGTTGGCCTAGGTTAGTCCGTGGTTGGGTGACCACGCATTACAAACCGAGTTTCCTCCGTGGATCGGAAGCACGTTAAGCCGTTGGTCCCGGCTGACATTTGTAGATCATTGACAGTCAGTGGTCTAGGGTGACAACCAGTTAAACCAGTGGGAATCATTTTACCCAGTATTACCTGGGTTGTGGAGGTCATATACTTAGTCGCTTCATGTAAAGTACTGGTATTCAGCTGACTCCAGTCAATCAAAATAAAAAACAAAAGTCATTTATTCAAATTAGGCTGATAATCAGCACTTTTCGAACGTCAAAATTTACTTTACTCTACTTATTTACAAGAGACAGTCCCCGAAGAAGGCCCCCCATTCGGCACGTCCTAGTGTTATAGCTGGAAAGAAGCAGTGGCGGAACAAACTCCACAGCAACACATCTGTCTGTTATGTTGGTTAGATGAACCAGACTCGCTACAATAGTAAGGCGAAAGTTCAATTTAGATTTACTACAGACACAAATCAGTTTTAAAAAAGTAAATAATTATAAACAATGTAAAAATAAAAAAGTACACACAAGACACACGTACATATCATACAACACACAACACACACAACAACAACATACAAGACAACAACACAACACAAGTACATATCAACAAGACAAGTACATATCAGTCAACTAATTTTTGTAATGTAGGTAAGGCACAAATGTTAATATCAGTGCTGTAACTATTCGTACCAACGGGCGTATGGATGATTAAAAACCATTGTAAACCAGTAAGACGGGAAGCCAACCCCAGCATGTCTGTTTGTTATCATTTTAGTCTTTGACATGTTCAATCGTTCACCTTCAGTCAAACCTCAAGGCTTGCATTTAGGTTAGGATATTAATACACACTTTTTTGTAGAAGCTCGTCGGTCTATTCAAAGCAATCAAAACCACTACTGTAGAGGATGCGGTCTTAATTTCGATATCCAGATCGGGCAAAGGGTTATTGGGATTTTCCATCAAGAATTTCGATGCATTTGGTAGCAATAGGCCTGCTCCCTTTAACATGGGATGAGTTTTCTAGGGCTGAAGGCTTTGCCGGTTATCAGAGCTCACGAAAGGAAATAAAATGTCCTAGGTACTGTTACACAATACGGTCAGAAAAACAATTAATAAAACAATCATGCTCATTTCAATTTCTAACATAACGTAACTAAAATTAATTATTATACTGGTTCAATTTACATTTCATTTCATTTCACCAACAGTAATCATCCTACCTCAAGCTATACAAAGTCCTTTGGCTTTCCAGACACTGATCTTATGTAAAACGTTCGGTCAATATATGGTTTACTCGATTTATTTACCGTCCTTTCTGATTTTTACAGAGGAAATTGAATTCTCCGTCGACCGCGGTACGTTTGAGAGGAAATCTGTTCCATTTTTTTCTTTTTTTTTTCTTTCTGCTTTCTTTTATGAAATGTGATTCAGTCTTTCTTTTATGAGGTAAAAGTGTTGAGTTTGGTTTTTTTTCTTTTTTAAGTAGAATAAGGTTAAGTAACGGTACAGTATGCTTCTTTTGTGGGTACTTAGAAAATTTTGGGGTTCTCATAAACCGGAGTTGGTAAAAGCGTTTTGTACTATAAAATGTTTAAAGAGGGTTTTGACAGCCACCAAGGTTTGAATTACGTTATTTTTATCATGAACTTGTTTAGTAATGATTTTTGTGTTTTATAACGTGAAATAATCGTTAAGTCGTCAACCACACCTAAAAATTATTTCGCAATTTTAAGCTAACTCACATTTTTTTTTGTACACGATTTTCATCATGCCTGCATGATTTTTCGTATCAGTAGATATTCAATTGTTATAAGTAAGCAATATTATTAATGTTGTGCTGATCAGAATACCAGCTCTGCCTCATTTTTTTATTGGGTCAGCACCATGCTGATATAGTTGCCTTTTGACCTCCTAAAGGACCAATATCATTTTGTTTATTGATGATCAATTAACAATTTTATGTTGACTATTTTTTCTTTTATATATGTCTACACCAAATACATAAAGGACATAACATTAAAATAGAAAAGCACAAAGGTACTAGATAGGTAGGTTCTATCTTTTGTTATTTCGTAAAAATATAAGAAGGTACATAAAACCATCCTACTACAGCATTTCTTTGTTACAACAACGCTAATTAACACCGTGTGTAAATTGCTTACCACCATATTAACGTTTTGCGCATTTCAAAGAAGGTATGTTGCAATTTCGAAGTGATTAAAAAACGTCCACTCATTATGAAATACGTTGTTCCTACATGCAATGTGATATTGCTTCTAATTAGAAGGTTTTATAATAACAGATCTCGGGCTTCAGAATGAGCGATTTTCACAGGAGAATCACCTCAGTGAAATGGCAGCGGATGTTGGTTGTGGAACTGTGTTACAAATCAAAAACCATTTTCTACCTTCTTTTCTCTTCTTAGCCCAAAAAAATGCTGACGAAAAAATTAAATGAAAAAACGTACCTGCCACAAGATAAAGGAGAAATAGTTTGACGGATGACTACTTTGCAACCTTATTTATTAGGGCATTAGAATGATAAGAGGCAATCAAATATTTTTTAACAGAATGAGCATACACAATCTTTAACGATATATCTTCATTTAACGCGGTAGATTTAATATCATGGTTACACAACCGGCATAGTTCTTCAAACGATAGAAATAAATTCACACCACTCCTGCTAAGATACGTATCGAGCCGCTATCTAGATTGACGCCCTGGTCAGTATATATGGCGCACTGTTGTACTGTGATAGGCATCGAATAGATAATGAAAAGGGCTACGCAATGTCTAACGCCGGCCTCCATGGCTCACGTACTGATGCCACCACACCAAGCTATCCGAATATGTAAATCTTTCCAACCAACCTTGAATCAATAGCAGTAAAGTAAAAAATCTATTTAAAAAAATTACAGATGTGCAATGGTCTACTTCCATCTTTTTATGACATTAAGAAAGTGAGCGAGATAGACATGACTTTCGAATCGAAGCGTTTGTGAATAAGGGGCCTGCAGGAGGTCCAATGTAACTGGCATAACCTAGACAATAATTTACCAAACTTAAATTGGTTGTTAGCAAGGGACATGTTTCTTAGAATAACCGTTCTCTCATTGCTGGATATTAAATCTACAGTACTGTGCGATGTTCAGTAGTGAACACAGGCTAGAAGTAAAGTTGTAGCCTTATTTTTATTGCCACATTATAACAAAGCGGACGATGTGGATGGTTGGTCAATCCGGGCAAAACTAGCGACCAGAAGTCTACATCCTTGGATCAAAATGATCGTAAGTAATTGGGGGTTGCCTTTGTCCAGCAGTGAAATAATAACGTTTTAATTCTACTCAAAATAGTTATATTCAGAACACAAACCATTATATTCCCACGTCTTTTAATTAAATGAACCTCTTCACGCCATCTTAGCAGCCACACACGAACGTTAGTAAAATTTAAACCGGTGCATTGTGCACTTATGGCGTTGAATCTGGGAAATTTAATTTACAGCAGGAAACACGTTCCACGGAGGAAACCTTTTAATGAATAGAAATGTAATTGTGCTCGACAGTGCATACGAGTCGATTCTTACACGTCATTACGTGTATTATTAAGCTAGGTAGTGTATTTCGTGGTGTTTCTGTGTTTAGGTAGTTTCTGCACCGATTGGTAGATTATATGATGAGTTGGAAAGTGTAAAAGTTACCTGGGTGTCTAAAATGGCCGCTTTGGCAGAATCGTAATATTTATCATGTTAAAAATTTAAAATTCTTAAAATGGACTTAATATTTATAGACATTAAGTCCATTTCTGCGTGGATTCTGAGAAAGCGGCCATTTTAAACCCACTGGTAATGTGCAATTCCTGGTACCAGATAGGATTTTTTTTAAATGGAACAAACCCGCCACACTATTCCCAATTTTGCGATGACCCTTACTTGATAGTTTTTTTCCCTAACACTGTTTCTTTCCAGTTACGTTTAAGTGTCATGTAATAGGGGGCGGGGGGGGGGGGTCATGTTAGCCGTTGTATCGAGGCTGCGGTATCTCTTTCGAGAAACTTATTAACAAAATACCTACCGATAAAATCGGCAATCATAAAATAGGACTGCGATCAAAATAACATTATCCGTTCATCACTTGGTCCCAAGGCAGCACGTGTCACATTATACATATAAAAAACGTTTTATCGTTATGTTACCCTTAAGTATTGGTGCGGTGGCAATAAAAGTATTATAACACTAGCAGCTTTAAGTGCTTGTAAACGACCCTCCGAGCGAAAGTTATTGTATGGTAGAAGTTTTGTGGTAAGAGATAGAAAGTATGCATCGTTTTTATTGATTCAGAAGACAATTGAATTATTATGAACAGGGTATGGTTCCTCAATACTCCATTGAATCGTGAGGATCCTCTGACAGGTGAGCTACTGCCCGACAGATGTACTCTCTAGTTTTTATAAATATAAATATGTTCTTGTTTTTTTTTTTTACCTCGCGGATCCTCGCGGCTGTCCTCGTAAAAGGATTTTGATTTTATTTGTAGTTTGTAGTTCTTCATTTGGTAAAAATATACTTTGTCGACTTGATTATGTCCGCTAAATCCTATTTGATTAGCTCAATATCAAGCTCAAATCGGTGTTGATTATTTATCATCAAAATTATAAAACAAACGTCAAAAAATATTTAATATTCCCTCTGATTTTAGTGAGTCATTGATCAAACCACGTATCTTTATGCAAATAAATTGTTATTACTTATAAAAACCGGCCAAGTGCACGTCGGTCCACGCACAATGCAGGGTTCCGTAGTTGCCCATTAAAATATGTGAACTTACTAAACTGTTTAACTTCTCTGCCTACCTGCCTCCGAAAGATGATTTTTACTGTAAAAATCTTACATTTGCAGTTTTATGACCTGCGATATTATGTTTAGGAAAATATTTTATACATTAGTACATTTTATAATTTGGTCGACTTCGACTTCGTTAACTTGTAACGTCTACTTAGCTGTGATAGTATTCCTTTTATTTTCGTTATATATGCTACTACCATGATTTTTTTTCACACGCTCAAACATAACCCGTAACCGTAACCGGTTTAGGTAGCCACACTTGAGTCTAACAAAAATTTGAGCTCAATAGCTAAATATTTCATTAACGCATCCCTTAATCGAAAAGGTTAGTGTTAGAGCAAACTCGCAATATTTTTGAATGACCTATTCAATAACATCGCGCATAATGTAAAAAAATGCCCAAAAAGAAAATGCACAAGGCATTAAGTCCGCTTTTATTAGTTGTGCATAAAGTTTTAATAAATAAATAATGTACTTTGCGAGAAAAAAGAAATCATCCCCACTTCAATGTGTATAGGAGACACCCTAAAAAAAGTCAAAATTATATTTTATCGACCGCTTTTCCGGCCGGGCGGCGTAACTCATTTGTGTATTCATGCCATATTACAGCTTTCTAGTACTAAGGGTCTTTGAGATATAGTGCGGACGGCCGTACGGCCGGACGGGCGGCCAGACGGTCAGGCAGACAGACAGCCAGACAGACAGACGGACATGGTGAAAATAAGGGTTCCATGTTGTCTACGGAACCATAAAAATGATCTATATGAACAGAAAAGTATAGCTTGCCATCTTTATAATCAGCCAGTAACAAAACAAACACACATTTTCCCCACATTCTTTATCGTAACTCCAATTTAAATCCTAACAACGAGCTAGAAGCCACAACATTCGCAAGACTCGACACATAATATAAAAATATTCTTCGCCACTTCGTAACCCTTAAATGCCAGTGTGAAAAGTAATAATACTACAATAACACTAGGACCGTAGTGTAAACCTGGGTCGGACTGTTATGGCGAGATTCCAAACGTAATGCAGAGATAGTTCGCAGTTTTCCAGCCGCTTAAAGCGCCAACCGTTTTGGTTTGCAATGCTGTTTTTCTTTTCACCTACGCTTTAAAATAGGCGCTGCAAAAGCCGTATATTTTTTTTTCTTGGATTGTATGGTTTTTTGGTGATCGTGTCCTGTTTACGGAATGTTATTGCTACTGTGAATTTATATTTGGTTGGATTGTGTGATTCCCCTATTAATATCTTTATCTTTTTACTTTATAACAAAGAATAAAACAAAGTCACTCCCGCTGTTTGTACGCTTAGATCTTTTTAACTCTGCAACGGATTTCACTGCAGTTTTCAGCTATCGATAAAGTAATTCAAGAGGGTGGTTTATATGTCATGTACTACATTGCACTCATGCGAAGCCGGGCGGGTCGCTAGTTAATCTATAATCGCTTCTACTAACTTATGTCGGATTTCTTCAAATTCTTTAGTGCTGTAAAAAAGACAAACTGTTGACTGAATAGATTGACTCTGTGATGAAAGCGCTATTCTTTTGATAACTATAATAACATCGGGTATCATAGCGGTTAAACACCAGCTTTTTCAATATAAAACATCATGTGACAAACAGACAGCAAGACTAACATTTTCGCTGTCTCCATTTTCGATCTAACCAAAATTCCCAACATACCCGAAAACTAACACAATATCAAATAAAAGAAAATCCAACAATTCACAATCACGGCACCCTATTCTTCACGCACACACGGTCGCCGTCAACGGTTTAACCCTACACATGTTTTTGTAGTTTTATTTCCAGTCTAAACGAAATGTCAAGGTACTGCACGGTTGCGGCCCGAACTAACATCGTGCCGAGAAAAGGGGCCCCGTATCGCCACCGACAATTCCAAATATATTTCCCCGTTGAAATTTTGACATAATCTCAACGGTTGCGAGACCGTAAATTCAAGTTAAAATGCGGATTTTAAATGTTTTTGGTTTATTTTTAAGTGGAATGCCTATCTGATTGTTAGCTGTTTTCATTTTAGGGTTAATGTTTGAATTTAGCACGAGTTTTGTTGGAATAGCTTTTTTTTTTCAACCAGATGTATAGTCTAAGCTTATATAGCAAATAGATATTTTGATGACTTACTCGTATTTGTTTGTTACATTTTACAGTCAATTTACTGGCCAATTTAAACGGTCGAAATGAAAAGCTCAATAAAAAAAGTAGATAATTAGGTTCATTTGAATATTAAATTATGAAATGAAAATATAATGGACCCCGCCTGCTTCCAAGTTTTGTTTAATTTAATATGTGCTTGTTTTTTACTTTTCAGTTTTTTCAGTCGGGTTTTTTAGTTTTTTTACTACTTTTTTTTATCCATCTTTTTAGTTCTTTCGTGTTTGTTCTTTAGTTGGTCGCGTAAAATCCTTCGCAGATGATTTAACTTTGTGTTTGTTTATAGGATTTGTGACTTTGAATTTATTTTAAACACACAATTTCATATACTTTTTTTAATCTCCTTTTAAAACCCTTCATTTTGATAGCTTACTTGATGGTAACGCGATATGGCCCCCAAAATCCACAATTTTTCTGTGTTTTTTAATTTTATTGTAGCTGTGACACTCGCGCCATCACGACGAATCTAACGACGTATATTTTATTCAAATCCCTTCATCCGTTTAGGAGTTATGAGGGAATAGAGAAACGGACATACATACAAACACGCCAAACACATAACCCTCCTTTTGGGCTTCGCCGCAGTCGGGTAAAAATAACTTACCACAACGACTTATGAATTCAGAAATGAAACATTTTCTAATAAGACCAATCTTCATAATATAATATGAAATAGACACAGTAGCAGTCGAAGCCTTTTTTTTGCGGGCCCCTCCCGCTCTTGGGCAGAGCGAAAGGGAGAGTCAGACTTTACTGATTAAAAACCACCCATGTTCTTTCTTAACCCTGTAAGTGGAGGCCGCAGTAACTTCTGAACAACCCGCAGTCCCGACGGGGGCAGTCAAAGCCTATACATTGCATTTGACGTAACGTACGGGACTCAACGTAGGTATATTCCCGTTGACAGACTCACAATCTTACCTACAGCTATATGACACGTTGGGAAAAATTCTACAAAAACACGTGGTATTTTTATGCTCATAAAATAAATACCTGCCTGCTGCCTCATTGATTCCTCATACAAGCGTTGAAAAGCTGTACTACTGAGTAAGGGGTTTTGCTTGCAATTCCCAGGTTCAGCAAAGTGTAACTTGCTTTTATCAACAAGAGTTTTTCGATAGCAATTTGAAGTCGGTAGTTACTGGTTGATAGAAATAAGCTCAATAAAATTTGGGGCTTCACTGTCGAAATATGGGTACACAATATTTATTTTTTATTAAATATTATGAACTCATATTTCGACCGACACACAGTTACTGGCTCAGATCTAGTAATACTTTTAAGTAAAACTTTTTTAGGAGCAGCGGTGTCCCAATTGTGTCGGCCCCGACTTAGGAACAGTAGGTTGTGGGTTTGAATCCAGGCAGGCGCATTACTTTGTGTGATTTGCTTCATCACCGCTGCTCTCAAAACGGTGAAGGAAAACTTCGTGAGGAAACCGGCTGATGTCTTAGAATCAAAAAATTCGAAGACATGTGATATCTACCAACCCGCACTGAGCCCGCGTGGTGGATTATAGCCCATCTCTATCCTAGAGAGGAGGCCTGAGTGCCTGTAGTGGGAACATTATAGGCTGATGATGATGATGATGAAAACTTTTAAATTGTCTTTTGATCATCATCTTCATCCTTCCCTATGCAGTAGTCACGTCATCGTTTACTCCTTTTTCGTTTATATCATTTAACAAACAAACCGTCCATATTTGGTTTGGCCTTCCTATCCCTTCCCATTCATCAATAATTCAACATTAAGGCAACAATAAATGCCAGCAACCTTGAACGAGTGGGTGGAGCATGCGTCACTCTCCGCTACCGCGAAACGCATCTTCGCAATGCACGCTCGTAATACGTTTAAAATAGATTTTTTATCACCATACAAAATTATGTTCGGGATATGTGATTTACAAAAAAACCATTGATTGTACTATAAAAATAAAACACTATGACCTTAGTATGTTGCTTGTAGAACTATTTGCCAAAAAATCAGAACGATCACATGTATTTTAGTATGGTTTTTACTCGTTAAAAGAAATGTTTAAAGGTATCTTCGCGATTTTATTCTTTCGAATAAAATTAGTTGTATTATTTTTCAACACACCATGACACTAGCGTATATCCTGAAAACTATCATATATTTTTCTGATTTTGTTTACTGCAGTGAATCATTCATTTTATCGCATTATAAAATTCGCGTTTAGCTCCTGTTGTCCCCTTAATATCTATCACTTTTTAGCCACACGCATTTCGTTCATATAAATATATCTTATTAGGCCCACGTCATTAACACTTGCCCGAACTGACAATTCATTGCCATGTTTCTGTCAATTCATTGCCACGTTTCTGTCAATTCATTGCCTTGTATCTGTCATCATTACCGGTTTCATTTCCGTTACGTTACGTTATTCTCTGGTTGTCGCATTATGCATTCTATATTAATAATGACGCGCTGTGAAATGGAATATTTTTGGGGCTTGTCATTACCATTCCGGGTTCGTAATGGAGGAATATTAAGTTTTCCTGGCTGTATTGTTAAAGTAGCGAAGGTTATTTTGATATTAAATAATAAATATTTTGTTGTTATGGAATTTTGCTTCTTTTAATGTTATTGTGTGTAAAGAAAGATTAATTTGAATATAAACGTACTAGTAGTGGATGTAAAAGGCTTTTTTTTTTGTGGATGTACAGTAATAGTCTACATTATTATAAATAGTGTCGCCATTCTATCTTAAAAAATAGATAGGTGCACAACATTTATTTTATTCTGTAGCGACATGTATCGTAGCCAAAACTACAAAAAAATCAGGAGCGACATTAATGCCGTAGTATGTAAAATAAAAATCTTGTGTCACACAGCCAGAGATATATTTCGACTATAATCGTCGGGCAGTAGACCACAAGACACATACGCATTTGGTCAAAAAATCTTCCATTTACTACAGAGAATAAGGAACTTCACATCTTGTTTCCAATCCCATTAAAGTGTAAAGATTACTAGCGCGTCTATCTGGACAGCGCAGTAGGTCATTAGAAAAACTATATCCATTACACGGAAGTATTTATTTATACCATAATGTCATAAATAATGTAGAAATACGGTAACAATCATTACAATAAACAAGGAACATGTGACGGCTTTCAGACGAGTAGTAGTTTAGTTACATTCCCACTAGCACTATTTCCTACTTTTAATATTTTTTGTGGTCGTACTAATGCGTACATCTCTGCCTAAACCTCTGGGAATTACAGGCGTGATTTTATGTTGTGTTGGTACTGTTTCTTTTATTGAAAGTTTTGCAAATACATAACAGTAAAACACGTGTTTATATAATACTAGCTGATGCCAGCGGCCTCGCCCGCGTGGATGTCGATCAAATTATATCTTAAAACCTTTCTCGAGAACCACTCTATCCATTGGAGAAAACGGCATGAATCGGTGCAGTAGTTTTAGAGTTTATCGCGAATAGACAGATAGACAAACGCAGCGGAGAAATTTGTTTTTTAATAAAGTAGTGATGTACGAGTATATTTATAAAAAGCTGGCCTAGTGCAAGTCTGACTTGCACATGAAGGCTTCCATACAATCGACCAAACAAACTTAACATTGTAATTGAAAAACGTGTTTACCCATACATTCCAACTGCAAATATAAGTTTGTACGTTTTATATTGGGAGATTTTCCATGTCCCGTCGGGGCTGCGGGTTGTTAGAAATAGATACCGCGGTCTCGGCACAAGGGCTAAGAAGGAACATGGGTGGTTTTAGTCAGTATAAGTCTGACACTAAACCCTTCCGCTCTGCCCAAGAGCGGGATTTTTAATAAAGTAGTGATGTACGAGAATATTTATAAAAAGCTGACCTAGTGAAAGTCTGACTTGCACATGAAGGCTTCCATACAATCGACCAAACAAACTTAACATTGTAATTGAAAAACGTGTTTATCCGTGTCGGGGTGCCCCAAGTCCCGAGCTCGCTTCGCTGCTGAGGGAGAGCTGGTCGACGGAGCCCCGCTTCGCGGGGCTCCTAGGCCAAAGTCGTCGAATATAGCCACAAGAAAAACACAACGAAACAGGGAACACATTCACGCAACTCGAGGAGAAACGGAATGAACACACGAATGACAGTATTGACAGTGTCACTTAACAAACAATTTTTTTTTTTTTTTACGTTCCGTTTTGCACATTTTTCACGTAATTTTGCACCATAGACAATTCGTGGAACAGATTTGGTTGTCAATCGTCCATTTTAACGTTCCGTTTTCCTTAAAAAACTGATTTGAGGTTAGAAACAGTTTTCATTAATTTCTCGAAAAATATGCATTACCTTGTATGAAGAGTGGTCTAGTAATAACCGGGGACCCATTCCCTACCGGCTTTAACCACTTTTTCCTCCCTCCGCGGGCAGCACGTCTCTAAAGCCAACCCAACCTTTTCACTTGGACCCCCATATTCAAAATTAATTTATTTACTTTATACGTCCGTGTTTGAGTCATAGAAATACATCATTATGTGTATCAAATATCAACTTAATCGGTACATCAGATTAGCAAATTGGCTGTGACAGATGGACAGACATACAAACAAACAGACACACGAGTGCCTTTTGAGGCACAGATAAATATATAAATACAGGTAACACATTTTGCGCCCTGTTTTTATTTTCATTTTATTTTTTAGTCTAAATACTAGTTTCAGCTGTTTTTTTTTCAATTTTTTATGATAATAATATGCTTAATTATTTATTAACGCTTAGGTATAATAATATTTATACTACACCTGCTTGGAAAGTACCTTGATACTTTATCAAATTTACGGTAGAAAGTACGTCATTGCATATCGAACAAATATGCGGGGAGAAAACGCATCTGAGCGGGAGAGAAAAGTGTATGAAAATCCATTTCTTACGTGGTTTTTTTTTTTTAATTTTGGGTAAGACTATGCGCCGGTAATCTAAATATCAAAAGCCAAAAAGTATTTACAGTGAGTTTTTATCTCCAAGTTCGCAAAATGGCACTGGCCACTAGCTGTGTGTTGGATGGGGTCGGGCTGGCAGTGCGACCCTGCGGCGTAAACAATTTGAAAAAAGAACATGTAAAAATTGCAGACGCCATTGGCGCCATTTTCAATTTGTGTGTTGTTTGAGGATTCAGTTTTCGTAGAAAGTAAAATAAAACTATCAAAATGATAAGTAGTGATAGTGATGATGAAGATTTTTCAACTCCGCCGCAGTTGAAGGAAACAGCAAAAATACTGATTGATAACCTTTTACCACAGAAATCAATTAAAAAATATAATAAAACTTATAACGATTTTTTGCAATGGAAAAGTGAAAAAAATGCGGCATCTTTTTCTGAAACAGTTTTGCTAGCTTATTTCAGTGAAAAAGCGCAAAAATACAAACCAAGTACGTTATGGTCTATGTACTCAATGTTGAAAAGTACTAAATTGACAAGAAACGACATAAATATTCAAGAATACAAAAAACTTACAGCATTTCTGAAAAGAAAGTCGGAGGGATTCCGTAGTAAGAAATCAAAAGTGCTTACTACAAAGGATGTTTATTCCTTTTTGCAGAATGCTCCAGATGACAAATATTTGTTGATGAAGGTAAGTTTATGAACAAAATGCACTGGTTTATGATTTATTACGTACCTATTTATGAGTAGAAATCTAATAGGTTTTCATGTTTGATATTTTTGTTTACAGGTTATTTTGATTTTAGGAGTAAATGGGGCCTGTCGTTCGCAAGAACTTGTGGATATGACAACAGACGATATCGAAATCCTCGAAAATGGAATAATTGTCAATATTCCTAACACAAAAACCAAAATTCAGCGATCATTTGTTATATCAGGCTTATTTTATGAGAAAATGAAGAAATATAACGAAATTCGCCCCAGTGACCCCAAAACCAATCGGGTTTTACACCAATATAAAAACAAAAAATGTACGAAACAAGTAATTGGGAAAAACAAAATAAGTACTGTGCCAAGAGAAATAGCTTCCTACCTTAATTTACTCAACCCACTAGAATACACTGGCCACTGCTTTCGCAGAACTTCAGCGACTATTCTTGCCGATACTGGTGCTGATTTAACCACAATAAAACGCCACGGTGGTTGGAAATCGTCCGCTGTTGCAGAAGGTTACATAGAGAATTCCGTAGGAAACAAAACACGAATAAATAACCAAATATCGGGATCGATTAATGTGCATCAAGACTCATCTCCTCAACCATCAACGAGCGCGGCGATGCCAAATGCTCCTCAGCAGCCAGTTGCCCCTTTGGCACCACAGCCTTCTACGAGCGCAGTGCCAACAGCACAGCCAGTTATTCCTCCTACATTGTCGCAAACATCTCAAACAATCAACAATGGAAAAAGTGTTACATTAAGCTTCACTAACTGCAACAATTTCAATATAAATTTCAATTAGTAAAGATTTAGTTTTTTATTTTCCTCGTAGGTGTAGTATAAAGCACTATGTATCACTCGAGAGAAAGCGCGATTCCCGATCTCGGGTGTTTTAAAGCCCTCCCCTACGGCTCGGGCTTCAAACGACACCCTCGACGGTAATCGGTCACTTTCTCCTCTCGGTGAACAATGTACTATTAAAATCGTGATAGAAGAATGATTTTCTTTGTAAATTTTTCTTTACCTTATTTTTATTTAGATAAAGTAGTAGCAGAAAAATATACGATTCAGAACCTTAAATAAAATAAATTGCGAAGATTACAATTATTATAAAAGTCGTTATTAATATTGTAAACTCATAGTTAACATCTTTTTTGCTTAGTTTGAGATAAAGTGGTTCTCATTTATAATTTATTCTCTCAACTTTAAAGAGTTACCTATGGACAAAGAAAACTAACTAAGTGCTCATTCTATAGAAAATATAAAAGCAAGGCTATATTTTAAAAGTTCGTTGTTCAATTCAATTGTGTGACTAGAACTTACTGTAATGGCCGTCCTTTGTGATATTTTATTTGACTAATGAATCTTAATTCACAAGTTTCTTAGTAAAACATCTAGGTAGATAAATAAACGGATTAACTGAACGTGGTTCCTGTGAACTCTACGAATGTCGAAAGATTTTTTTTAATAAAAGGTTCCTCAACTCGTCACTGAGGTAGCTTTGATACCGTAGGATTAAAAAGTTGCCTGTATGGAAATGAAACTTCCAAAAAACTATCGGATTGAATTTCCGAAGAGTCGCCGGAATATTTCGTACGAGTTAAGGGATATTTTCCCCTGACACAGCAGTCTAACCCGACACACCAAATAAAAATCACGAAACCAATTCCGCACTCACAAATACCATATCCGAAAACAAAAAATAAATGTAACCCTTTTTTCACATTTGCAATATTCAATTTGTACAAAACGCCTTCGTCGTAATAATATGACATTAGTAAGAAATAAAAGTAGGGTAGAAAGGCTAATAACACGTCTACTTGCCGCTAGAAAATTGCTTAATCGCTGTCATGGCTCGGTATGACAAACAAAGGCCGTTCCATACAAAAAGGAAAGATAAAAAGAGGTCGTGTCTGACAAAGCTTGGCTGTGGTCGCGATTGCGTGGCCAATACGTAATAACTGGCCATTCGTACTGGTTTCCCCATATTTATATACGTGTTTGACAAAGACTTTATTTTTGTCTTCGAATTTTTGTGACGATAAAGCAAGACTGGTGAATTTTGTGGTTTATTGTCAAGAAAATGGCTTGTCAGTACATACAGGACAATAAAATGGAACACTCTTTTACGTCGTAAACTACATTACGTATGCTAGTATCATATCTCCGGCGCGTTTCATCATCATTACCCTTTTTCCGACCGCATTGGGGTCAGATTCGCATACATGAATTCTTACTCGAAGTGTCTTTCGAGTTTTATAGACCTAATATTACTGTCTGCCGATATTCAAGCTTCTTTTTCTGTATCGGCAATTTAATAGCTTATTTTCTGATCCGTTTCCCCTTAGTAAAAATCTTCACGCACTGTCTCGCTGATCGAGTGGTTACCAGCACGGCTGCTAAGCGTAAGGTCCCGTTGTGAATTTCTGGGTCTGGCAAAGTCTTTGCAAAGTGGGGGTGTACTATTAATTACTTTTGCCTAACCCCTCGAGAATTGTCTTATGATTTGTTACACTCTTGTATTCTAATACAGTAGAATCTCGATTATCGGCATCAATTAAAACGCGGTATTTGAAAATCCGGACAATCGATTACTTATTACGTACGGAAAGTTGCAAACAATACTTTATAGAACATAGAATTCTTACGCTAACAGGTATTTATATCCTAGAAGCTAGTAAATTTGTGAGAAAATACCCATCGCTTTTTCCGCTAGCAAAACAGCAACGCCCACAGCAACGCAGTCTTAGAAATCGATACCTAAACGAATTAGCGGTACCAACTTCAAGACTAGCTATGTTTCGTTCTGGGCCTCTGGCCATGTGCGTTAAAATCTATAATAAACTCCCGAATTCAGTTAAGGATACAGAGTACGACAACAAATTCAAAAATGACCTACAAAACTACTTAAACTTAAAATCATATTATAGCCTAAAAGAATTTTTAACTGAGAAATTAATAAATTAATATCGACTTGAACACATTACACATACATAACTAGGTACTCTATAAGACATCAGTCCGCCACTGCCTCACTCCTGTACTCTTAGTGATTACTTTCTATTTATTTTATTATTTTATTTTATCTGAAAATGTGACATAATATATGTAAAACTAATCTATTGACATTAAATTAACTGAGATAACAAAGACATTTTAGAATCTCTATTGTAGTATGAGATTGTAATATGAAAATGATAATTTACTTATTTAGTTTATAAGAATGACATAATGTATAATAATAATTTAAATTATTCTATATCAACAAATTATGTGAATAATGAATAATGATAGCATGTTAAATTAATTAAAACCTGTCGCCTATACATTGCTGTGCCCTAGCAGGGTTCATTGTTTGGAACTATCATAATGTAACAACCTGTAAACAACATGAAATGCATTAAATGAATATGAATATGAATAAGAATATGAATATTAAAATCAAACCGGAGTCGTGTAACAATGTATCAATACCTTCACAAAAGGCAGAAAGGAAAGCACGAAAATAATCAAAACTTCAAAACCTTTGGTCTCAAAGCAAGAATCGGAGTTACGAAACACAAGGCGAACGCCCCGGTTGTGTGATTTAGGTCATCTTTTTGACTTATATTGACGAGATGGAATACTGTTCCACATTCTGCGGTAGGTAGGCTTTATCGAGGGAAAGTATTAAATAAATTCCGACATGAAGTGACATGGAGACACTTAATGCCTTTTGTCTGATATCAAGTAGGTTACGTCAAGCCTGCTGTCAATAGTCAGTTTGGTGTAGTGTAAATGTGGTTATATTTTGTGTTGTTTGGGAAAACAGACAGGTAAACAAGTACCTATGTGAAAAAAGACAGAACAGAAAGAGGAATTTTTACACATTAATGATAATTTGAGTTTAAATTGCTGATGGCTAGAAAAACTGTGGGGTAAACACTTTTAAACCACCTCGTATTTATTTATCAACTTTATGCCTTCAGGAGATTTTTTAATGGTGAGATAAATTCATTTCCGTGTTTTATTTATACTTTTTGGTCATCGATAACGCTGGTATATAAAATATCACTTGTCTAGGTTCTATGTTCTTTAGGATAATATCGACCTATGATATCGCCGGTATCTTGGTTGCTGCTGTTCACTTGTTTTGCCCAAAAGTTGTTATTGTGCAAACCTGATTGTTTTTATTCGGCGCTGCGCAGACGTCGATCTTGAAGCGTAAATGTAATCATATACGCTGCTTCGTATTATAACTTAAATAAATAAACAGTCTCCAAATAGTACTTGGCTAAGAATTTTTTTTTTTTTCAAAAGTAACTAATAACAATAATTTCTTCTTTTCAGATAAACATAGTGGTGTAAAGTGAAAAAATGCGAGTGACTTAAGTGTAAAGTGTTCAAAATGAAGACCTCTAATTTAGTGTTGACGCTCATTTGTGTCATTTCCCTCACTTGCACGCACGCCAAAACAGGTGAGTTTAACATTTTAATGTAATTATAAATAAATATTGTATTTCAGAAAAAAAACATTTTTGGTTCAAGTTTTTTGTTCAACTAAAACTAAACATTACAGACAAAAGTCTATATCTGGTGCTGTACTAAATAATGAAGATCATTGAATCACAAACAGCAACGCCTGGGTTACATAAAAATTCGTACGTGTGTGGAGTGACCTCGTAAAGAATATATTTTAATAAACTAAACAGTATACGTAATTTAAAAATGATGAACGCATAATTGGGACATTAACCCTATAATTTGGTGCTACTAAACTCATAATTATATTGTGATAATAAAAATGTTCTTTTATGGCTCAATTTTGTTTAGACAAAGTTTAACTATTCTTGGGGAATTAATTTCAGACCAGAATCTATTATTACCTAGATTATTACCTAGCCTTCGCTTTGACTTCAACTTATTTCCGTCTCAATAGCTTCAACTTATTCCCGACTTCAACTTATTTCCGTCTCAATAGCTTACAGATTTGAGACAATAACAGGAATACTACTAAGGTAAAGTACACTTCAAGCAACTTGTCTGCGCAAGCAGTTTGACAAAACGATGAACATTTTCTCGACAAACAGAGCCATGTTGAACTGTGAACTGAAAGTGGTCATACTGGACGTGCAGTCAATACCCAGGATTATATGAGCCCTCGTTTACAAAAAAAAGTGCCTGTGAGGTCAGGTAATGCTGGATACTGACTGTAATAAGTACAGTCACCTGCAAAATTGCATGGACCCTTTAGGGTGTATTTTTCTGTGAACGTTTTTAGTCGTTAACTAATTTACTTTAGGTGGCGTCATTTCTCGGTTCACACGATTTAAGTTCTGAATAGGGATGTTTACTGACCTAAAAAAATATGATTCTAATTAGTCCGTTTGTAAGATTTTCGACAAAAAAAAATACGGAGACAAAACGCGTCAAAGATCAAATCTTTGACGCGTTTTGTCTCCGTATTTTTTTCGGTCGGTAAAAATGTCATACTCATGTCTCAGAAAATTACGTCACACGAGTTTTCAAAACACTGAATCGTCTTCATTGTTTGTTTACGTGAAAAAAGAAAAAATACGTGTCCAATATTTTTTGAAAATCTATATGACGGACTATTTTTTTTTTTTGTTAACTACCCTATTTTCCATGTATTTTTGCAGGTGACTGTACATTAAAAATAAAGTGAATTATTATAACTTGTACTAATGCTCCCTCGATAGTCGAGTGGTCACAAGCGCGACTGGCGATCATGAGGTCCTAGGTTCGATTCACGTATCGGTTAAAGTTTTATTGGGTTTTTCTATTAGGAATTTCTCAGTAACAGTCTGGAGTTTTATTCGGTTGACGGTAATAGGGCACGTCCACAAATACATGAAACGAAATTTTAGTGTACTATTAGTAACACATCTGCCTAACCCAATGAGGATTTCATGCCTGAATTTTTTGACTGAGAACACACATTATGGTGTCTGACAGACCCCTGCCGGGGTTGCGGGTTGTTTGTAAGAGATACCGTGGCCTGGGATACAAACGGCTAAGAAAACATGGGTTTTTTAGTCAGTAGGAGTCATTTGATAATTTCCCACTTCCCAAAAAAAAAGAAAGTTTTCTGACACATCTTAAGGTATCAAATATTCAGCATCAGTCTTTATTAACAAGTTATATTATTTACTTATAGTAAGTTTTATACGTAATACTAAACGAGTAACCCCAAAGTTCAGCCCTGCGTGAAACTTAGTTTTAGTTAGATAAGAAGATCTTTTGTGTTACGAGGTTGAACTTATATTGTTTTGTGGACTTTAGGTAAATCTTTAAAGGTTTCAGGCTTTGTTTTCTATCGTTGAAATCAATTTTACAATATTATACAATGTGGTTCGGTAAAGTGTGGTCGTATCTACAGACTAGCTGACTCGCGCAACTTCGTTATAAGAGAGAGTGATGAATAATTATGCTGCTTAGTTATTTTAAAACTGCGCTATCACCTTACATATTCATTAAAATCAAATGATGTGAGAACAATATTGTTCATTATTAAATACTTGTGGTGAATTAGGTACATGTTTAGTTCAATAAGGATTATTTCATTCCATATTCTTAAAAACCATCTCAAATAACTCATTTTAAGAACAAATTTGATTACCTCAATAAAAGTTATAGTTAGTCAACTTTAAAAGACAACGCGGTTTTTATTAGAACTTCTTATGAGAAATAAAACCGTCATTCATAATAATGATTTCGTAACTTTAGCCGTATACGCACTGCACGCAACGGAAGCTCTTTAAAATAATATATTTTCTTTTTAGCACTATGCCCGATCCGGGAATAGTACCCAAGACCTCATGGTAACTCATTAACCTCACTCTTCTCATTTAAGAGTACTATTTTCTCCCAATCAATCATAATTCCTATAACCATCAACGTCTTCGATTGACCGGCAAAACAAAGGAGCATCTATTCCGGATGATTGATAGCAATCAGAAAGTAAGAAATTTTCCTGATTGCGAGCTGTCAAGCAATCAGTCATGATTGACTTTCATTGTGTGTTTGATATGAGTAGCGACTTTGATTGAGACTTCTACTTGATGGGATATTGATCTTGACTGCAGTATTGGTTGTCATGCAGAAAGAGTAGAATAGTTTATTAGTTCGCTAGGTTGCGGTTGGCTTGGCCCACGGGATCATACTAAATCAATACCCTTCCTTTTGGCTTCGCCATAGTCGGGTAAAACAGTATCGTATGTGTTAATTTACGTTATTATCACTATCACTACACATTATAAAACAAAGACTGTCTGTTCGCCATAAACTCAAAAACGACGGCACCGATTTTCATGCTGTTTTCACCAATGGGTAAAGTGTTTCTCCAGCCAGGTTTTAGTATATAATTTGACCAGAATCAACGCTGCGGGCATCAGTTATTTAACTATGTGCGTGCAAAGTTTTATGCAAATACGTTTAACCTTTTTTGCGTGAAGGAGTTACAAACATACATCCATCCTCACAGGCTTTCGTATTTATTATATTAGTAGAAATTGTTGGTTCTGGATTTCTAAAAGTAACTGTCACTGATTGTTACTGTCGCGTGTGGTTTCATTCGCCCGATTTGATCCCAACTCTGGTATTAGATTGTCAGGATTTATTCCGCTAGATTCAAGCATTATGTAGACCGAAAATGGGTTTCATGCAATGAAAACACACTGTGTGCGTTGTGTACTGTTTTTTATTAAACGAACTAAGTACTTAAAAGTACAACTTAATATAATCACTAATGCACAATGAATCGGGTTCATTTCCGGGAAGTCTCAAGTTCCTTGTGATCAGAGACTAAATGTCGTTCTCGCTGAGAGGTCATAACATCACGACTCAGTAGAAGCACACTGTGGTGGGGGTAGTCTCGCAAGTAAGTAGGTCACATGATGCTACCACTGGCACTCATGCGGTTCATTTTACGTCCGTACCAAGGATCGGATCGGAAAAGTGTATACTTACTTATTTAAATTCATTTTTTTGTGGATGTGAAATCATCATAATTATGACCCCGTCCGCTAGTGTCAGACTTCTACTGACTAAAACCCACCCATTTTTCTTCTGAGCCCATTGTGTTCGCGGTATCTCTTTCGAACAGTCCTGCAGGTCTGACAGGCGTCGGTCCTTGCTGACTCCTTCCATGTAGTAGACATCTCTTTGACTGTGTGCGTAGAACACGAACACGTCATTGACACGGCCTGTCGTCATAAGACGACAGGACCATTTAAAGTGCCTGACTGCCGCACTCAGAAAGCTTTAATGATTACTTAGGCTATCAATTAGTAAAGGTTATGACAGTTTTGTCATACAAATAATGTCAAAAACTTAACTAATTGATGGCCTAAGTAATCATTAAAGCTCTCTGAGTGCCAGCAGTTAGACTCGTAGAAATAAAATAAAACTGAATGTTCGTTCCACCAACCATTCTCCTGCCCTTATCCCAATTTATTTGGGGTCGGCGTGTTGTTTTGAATCTAATCTAAGTTCTAATGTTCGTACCATTCAGCAAAAAATTCTTTGACCATGATTAAGGTAACCTTACCTTAAAGGTATTTGTTAACTGCACTAAACGTTGCCACATCAAAAGGGTTGAGTGCAGAAGGGTTTGTCAATTTCCGTTCAGCCCCGTATAAATTAAAGTGGGTTAAATTGATACCTGACGTATTATACGGTGGGTTAAATGGTTCAAAATTTAATTTGAAGCTATGATTTTCTGGAAGCGAATAATGTTGAAAACCAATCACATGAGCCTTTATAGATTGAAAATTTGATATTCGAATTTTCGAGTTCCATTGTTTTAATTTCACACGCTTTTAATTGAAAATGTGTTGTTCACTTAAGAATATTGATTGTGTTTTTATCAAAGAGATTCCTCTCTTTGACATCAAAGAGAGGAAAGGTTTTTGGGTTTCGGACAACCATCGTTCCTTTTGTTTTTTTCTACTCTAAGACCTAACATCATAACAATATTCAAATACCTAAGTAAAATAGATCTAAAAAGAACCTCTGACAGTGCGAAATTTCTTCTTCTATGTCAATAGGGTTTTTTCACCAAAAAAATCTAATCAGTCCGTCTGTTAGATTATCGAAATATATTGGATAAGTGTTTTTGTTTTATCAAATTAATAAAAAATTATGAAAATAAAACGTGTCAAAGATCACGTTTGGGGGCTTTTGACGTCACTTTGTGGGTAAAAAAGTAGTAACCTTGTGACGTCACACGACTTGACGCGACTTTTCGAAGCACTGTATCGTCTTCATCTTTTGAAGTAAAAATTTTTTGAATTAAAAAAAACAAAAACATAACAGTCTTTGTGGGCTTCACCACAGTCGGGTAAAATCTGTCAGGTTTCTTTAATTAGTATCAACTTTCGGTCCATTAATTTTGAAACTGAAACTGGTACAGCCAGTGTCCAGCATTATCTAAGCCCTCTTCTTACACTGCTTGCCCTCTTCTTCTTAAATGAGAGGTCAGATAATGCTGGTCACTGACTGTACAAATCATTTTGATTTAAACACTTCTAGCGCTGCCGTAAGTGTATTTGTAATGGGATATTTGAATAGGATTAGCCATTCTGTTAATACATTCTGTACGAATGTCATGTTTATCTGAACTAGTATTAAGTATTTTTTACTTCTTGGAGATCAATTTATACATCGAGACACAAGAATAAATATAAAAAATACAGATTTGTTATGTGTTTTCAAACTATTAAACTTACATAGTATACACAAATATCCAGACCCGGAACAACTATCTGTAGGCCATACAAATATTTGTTTCTTGACCGTTTGTTATTTAGATAGTTAAATATAAATATTCTAACTAAACCAATTTCAAAAGGGTATTTCACCAAAAAAATCTAATGACTTCGTCAGATAGATTTTCAAAAAATAATGGACACGTATTTTTTTTTTCACTTAAACAAAACATGAAGACGATACAGTTCTTCGAAAAGTCGCGTCAAGTCGTGTAGCGTCAAAAGCCTTGCCCCTTCAATGATTGAAGGAGCAAGGCTGACCGTCGGGGCCGCGGGTTGTACACTAGTTATCGCGGCCTCGACATAAAGGGCTAAGAAGGAACATGGGTGGTTTTTAGTCAGTAGAAGTCTGACACTCCTTTTCGCTCGGCCCAAGAGCGGGGGGGTTATTTGATGATTTTCCAACCGCCAAAAAAAAAAAACAAAAAAAAAGGGGCAAGGCTGACGCCCGTCGAGGCTGCGGGTTGTACACAAGTTACCGTGGCCTCGACATATAGGGCTAAGAAGGAACATGGGTGGTTTTTAGTCAGTAGAAGTCTGACACTCCCTTTCGGTCGGCCCAAGAGCGGAATGATTTGATGGGGATTATTTGATGATTTTCCACCAGCCAAAAAAAATAACGTGTGACGTCACAAGGTTAGTACTTTTTTACCCACGAAGTGACCAAAAGCCCCACTTATGATCTTTGACACGTTAATTTGATGAGACAAACAACACGTACTTATTCAATATTTTTCGATGATCTAACAGACGGGCTTATTAGATTTTTTTGGTGAAATACCCTGCGTAAATGTAGGTACCACCAACCAGCAGTAGGTGCCAGTAGCACCAATTTGAATACACTTAGCAACAACGTTTAGAAGCAATTTCCGCCTACTGTATTGATTTAATTTTCGTTACGTAACGAAACACAATTTTAGAACCCATATTATCATAAAGTAGATCATATCTAAAATTCGCAATCATTATTTCAAGATATATTCGCGATTGAACTTTGCCAAGTTTTTACATATTATTGCTCGTGACTGCTGCTGCTGTGTTGCTTCTATCTTACACAATCTATCTTTTTTCTTTCGCCTTTTAAAGAAACAACTAAAGCAGCAATAGGTATATGCATAAAGCAACACCAATATTCGTATAAAATCAATACCTTGAGAAAATAGCAACTGCTCATATTTGCTGTTCGATCAAGAACCAATACATATAAAGCAATGTGCGTGATCTCTAATGTGCTTTACACATCCTCATGACACGCAAGGCAGGCGCTTACAGCGGCTTTACCCTGTTTTACGCTTTGGATGGACTGCTGCAAAGCCGTACATGCGCTATCTGGTTTAAGCTTGGAAATTGTGTTACGAAACGTGTGACTGTAAAATATTTTGTTTTGTTGTAGATATTGGTCAAAATAGAAACTATTCTTCAGAGTAAAATTGTTTTAGCTACCGTATGCAGTGATTTTCGGAGGGTAAAACAATTTGATCATTGCAGTGAAGTTAGGCATTGTCGGGAAATTGGCATGTCCTGTGATCATGAACTCGAAGACATGTTACATTAAGACTCTTATTGAACATTGCCATAGTCTACAATTTGAAGTTGTAGATTATGTCGATGTTCATTGTGTCACTTTTCATTTCAATTTTCTTCATTTGCTTAGGATTCTCTACTATGTATGTTGGCATCATTCTAAACCTCCCAATAGAAACCATTGGTAGGTAAAAACAAACAGCTGTTCTTACAGTTTACTAGTATCGCAGTTTTAAAAACAAACGATATATTAATAAGTTAGGTTCATAATGAACCGCCGCGGGAGGCGCTCCGGGCGTCGGGGGTCCCGCGATGACCTCCGGCCACCGTAGACGCGGGCCTGTGGACGGTGAGTGATGGGCTAACTCGCCGTCCGTCCGTCTCACGACGAAAACAGGCCGTGTCGACGGCGCGTTCGTGTTCCACGCGCGCCTCAAAGAGATGTCAGCAACATGGGAGGGGCCCGAAAGGGCCGACGCCTGTCGGGGCCGCGGGTAGTCCAACGGTTATCGCAGCCTCGACATAGAGGGCGAAGAAGGAACATGGGTGGTTTTTAGTCAGTAGAAGTCTGACACTCCCTTTCGCTCTGCCCAAGAGCGGGAGGGGTTATTCGATGATTTTACACCCACCAAAAAAAAAAAAAAAGAAAGTTTCATAATGAACCACTGATTACGTGATAACCATTTTAGTCTTGGTGTCCCTTCCACCCTACATAGTCACGAGCCCTTTATTTTTTTAAATTAACACCCCAATAAACCTTTTCACACGCAACCCCAATACAATTAACAGCCACGTATCATAACACTATCATACCGTATTGTATGGCTCCAACAATAAGTTCGATAATTTTCAGTTAGCGTGTTGATTTGCCACAATTATTTACTTTTAATTGGCCAGTACCTACTGTGATATTGGATTTAGTAAACAATGACGGGTTTATATTGTAAAGTACTAATGTCGGTGGATACTCGATATTATGTTCGCTCGTTAGTGTTAAAACTTGTTTGGAGAATAGATGTATGATATGAAAGAGAAAAGAGTGTGATGATGCATGACGTCTAACAGGGAAGAATGAAAAAAAAAACGTGTTTCACAGACCCCAAACAGAATGGGATAAGTGCAGGAACGTAATGTTAGGAGATTAGAATATACGAATTGTTTTATACCGTTCATTTTAAGATAGGTGTGTGGTGAGACAAGAATAAATAAAATTAATAATGAAATTAGGGGTAGTTTGGCAGTTGTGCCTGTAACAGAAAAATAGAAAGGTAGTCGTCTATCTTGGTTTGGAGATGTTATGAGGATAAATGAAACACGTGTGACTGTAAAAGTAGTAGATGATATAACAGAGAAAGGAGTAAATTAATCCGTGATGTCTCAAAGAGGAGAATCTAAGAAGAAAACGTATTGCACTGTCTCAAAGTAGAATGAGATAAGGGCAGAAAGATCGCATCGCAATCGCGTCCGGCCCTGGTGCAAACCTTGGTCTGGGGCGAGGAAAAATGGGACGCCATCGCCTCCTTCTGCGGAGCAGTGATGCTAGCGAAGGAGGTGGCGGAACGTGAGAGGTAGAGATACTCTCGTCCCAGCCACCGCGGGAGGCGCTCCATGGCTTCCGGTCACCGTAGACGCGGGCCTGTGGATGGTGAGTTATAGGCTAGCTCGCCGTTCGTCTGTCTTATGACGATGACAGGCCGGGTTGACAGTGCGTTCGTGTTACAGTGCGTTCGTGTTCCACGCGCGTCTCAAAGAGATGTCAGCAACATGGGATTTGGTCCCCACCAAGGGCCGACGCCCGTCGGGGCTGCGGGTTGTTCACAAAGATACCGCGGCCTCGACATACAGGGCTAAGAACGAACATGGGTGGTTTTTAGTCAGTAGAAGTCTGACACTCCCTTTCGCTCTGCCCAAGAGCGGGAGGGAGGGGTTATTTGGTGATTATCCACCCCCCAAAAAAAAAAGTTTAAGGCCGTGTCATCACGCCAATTTGAAAACAATTTTCTCAATTCGAATTGAATGAAACCCTTACAAAGCGAAACTGTACGTTATTCCCTTGACAGCTAGTAGCTATAGTCGGCAAGGTTTTGCTATTGTATTGAAGTTTACTGCTAGAGATAGGTGAGTATGCGTTTTTAAACTGACATGGTCACTGAAAGTATTAAAAATACTAAAAATGGGATATTTATCATGTTTACTTTTTGTTTCGATTTTCCGTTACAAACACCATCGCCTGCAATGGGCAAATCGCAGAAGCTCTGCGATTTCCTCCTGGCCATTTCTAGCGTGTCAAAGCAACGTTTTTCATCATTCATTCTAACGTCTGATGCTACGCTTTTCAATCCTTTGTTTCCAGGATCAACCTTTATAAGTCAAACAGTAGGTATTATTTAAACTCAAAAACGTTTTCACTATACACTCCACAAAATCAAACCGAGGCAACGCACAGGTAACCAAATGACTTATTGATTCTGCCCTCCAAACCAGGACTTATGCACGGAACCCTCGAATCATTTATGCATGAATGCGGATATCCGCTGGCTTAGTTGTGCATATCATTTATAACTGTTAGGCAGATATGAATGGAGGAATTAAATTGTATAATTTGATTAAATATTTTGTTGTCTGGTGGTAAGCTGGTGTATTTTCCAGAGTTAATATTATGGCAAAACTGCCTTATAGGTTGCGCTAGACATAAATGCAGGGTCATATGGTACCGATACCGCGGCCCTGGAACACAAAGGGCTAGAACGGAACATGGGTAGTTTTTAGTCGGTAGAAGTCGGATGGCTGGATGGCTTGAACGTCGTAATGTAAACCTACCTATTGTTAATTTAGTTAAGTTTCTCTTTAAGTGAACTGTAATTTGTTCTTAAATGTCTCTTGTTGAGAAATAAATGTCTTTAAACCGAAGTCTAACAATCCCTTCCGCTTCACCCAGTGGGTGGAATGATGAAAACCCACCAAAAAAAAAAGTAGACAACAGTGTGTTTAGAATATTGAAAAGTAATTTGTTCTGTCAAATCAACTTAAATTTCGATTGTCTAAGAAGACGTCTGAAGTTTGCGGTATAATAAGCTGGGAAACAGAAATGGAGCAACTCATTCCTCATCAACACATTTGTCTTTTGGCAAAGATGTTTAGTAATTGAATTGAAGGTGGAAGGCAACATGGGAGGGGCCCGTAAGGGCCGTCGCCTGTCGGGGCTGCGGGATGTTCTAAGAGATACCGCGGCCTTGACATATAGTGCTAAAAAAGAACATGGGTGGTTTTTAGTCAGTAGAAGTCTGACTTACCCTTTCGCTCTGCCCAAGAGTGGGAGGGGTTATTTGATGATTTCCCACCCCCCCTCCCCTAAAAAAAGGAGGAGGGATTTTGAAAAAAATAAAATAGCCTTTCGGGTCGATCTTTAGGTTATGCTTGCCTGGATTGGATCGTGAACGACCTCCCATTACATACCAAGTTTGCTCTTAGCTTAAAAAGCACGTTAAACCGTTGTTCCTGTCATTTGTAGATCTTTGGCAATAGTAGTAGTTATCAAAAAAAATCTAGATTACCAAAAAATATTGTACACGTATTTTTTCTTATTTCACGTAAACAAACAATGAAGACGATACAACGGTTTGAAAATTCGTATGACGTCATAATCTAAGACGTGAGTATGATATTTTTTTGCGGTCAGTGACGTCACCAACCACCACTCAAATCTTTGATGCGTTTTATCTTCGTCAATTTTTATTGTTGTAATAAAACAAAAAATACATGTCCAATATTTTTCGATATTCTAAAAGACTGACTAATTAGGATATCATTTTTTTAAGTCAGTAATTAACCCTATCGTTACACGTAGTCAGTGACCTGAAAGTCTGACAACCAGTCTTACCAAAGGTAGTCCTGCCACCTCGTGTTAAACGGGTTGTGGAGGCTAGATTTTCCGCGTGGTAGTTTATAGCCCACTCCCTCTCAACGAGAGGAGGCCTGTGTCCCAGCAGTGGGAACATTAATAGGCTGATGATGATGAGGTCAGATAGGCAGTCGCTCCATGTAAAATACTGGTATTCAGCTGCATCCGGTTAGACTGGAAGCCGACCCCAATATAGTTGGGAAAAGGCTAGGCAGATGATGTTTTAGCTAATTTTAATTCTAATTTTTTGGCACTGAGCATTTAATTTACCAACAACGAGCTCAATCTATACTCTTTAAAACATACAGAATTCCAAATTAGGTAACCCATTAAAGAAGCAACCATAAATTTCCAATAAAAAGTTCAGGTCAACTACCCTATATAAAGTAATGATGTTATCACTCAAGAACGTTGCCCCTACCCACTCAATAGGTAGTCAATTCAGTATGTAGGTCAATCCATGTCAGGCGTATTTACTTTTAATTTTCCAATACTATTTGTACGGTTGTTTAATTGACCAATCAGTGGATAAACAAGTTTCTTGTATTGGTGCTTACTTAATTTAATTAAGTCAACATTTGTATAAGTACTCGTATTACGTAAATTCTTCGTATAGGGGACGATTAACTACCTTGTTGGTCGAGGTGAACTATTGCTGAGAATGCAGCCATGGGTTCGATTCAGGGTCAGCCAAAGGGTTATTAGTTTTCACAATCGTGAAGATCACAGTAGCAGCCATGTAGTCTGGATTTGTTGCCCGTTGATGACAGTATACTCTCCATTACGCTTTAAACATATGTAACAAAATGACGGTGTACAAAGCTTCACCATTGTGAGGCTCGGCCGGAGGACACGTTGGAGCACACCGTGGAGATCTGCCCCACTTGGACGCAGCCTCGCCGTGTCCTCGTAGCGGCGATCGGCAGCGGCGACCCCTCGCGTCCGGCCCTGGTTCAAGCCATGGTCCGGGGCGAGGAGGAATGGGACGCCGTCGCCTCCTTCTGCGAAGCAGTGATGCTAGCAAAGGAGGTGGCGGAACGTGAGAGGGAGAGAACCTTACGTCCCAGCCGCTGCGGGAGACGCTTCAGGGGCCACGTGACGGCTTCCGGCCACGCGGGCCTGTGGACCGTGAGTAATGGACTAGCTTGCCGTCCGTCCGTCTTATGACGACGACAAGCCGTGTCAACGGCGCGTTCGTGTTCCACGCGCACCTCAAACAGATGTCAGCAACATTTTTTTTGGGGGGTTTGGAAATTATCAAATAACCTCTCCCGCTCTTGAGCAGAGCGAAAGGGAGTGACAGACTTCTACTGACTTAAAACCACCCATGTTCCTTCTTAGCCCTATATGTCAAGACCGCGGTATTTCTGACTACATCCCGCAGCCCAGACGGGCGTCGGCCCTTGGCCTCCTTCCATATAGATAAATACCTTACAGACTAAAAACACTGAAAGAAAGAAAGAAAGAAAGAAAATTGTGTTTATTTGGCAATAAAAACTTAAAAAATAAACAGAACCAAATTCAAAATGATTGAGACTGCCAACTCAACTTCTCAACTCAACTTGACTGCAACTCTTTTATCAAAATTAAAACCGATTTGATATATTTTACAACCAACAATCTCACTCTTCTTTATCAGCTATATAAAAAGCAGTGCAATTTCTCGGGAAAACCTTCAGTATCAACACTAAAACACCTTAATATGAACAGCTCTTATAAACACACCTTTATTCCCACCTTAGTTTATAGTAGGCTATAACAATAAGCGTTTGGCTTTTGTTTTGATCGTTTGTGCAATATTATGGTAACTTGGCTCGAAGAAAATAAACACTGGATGTTATTTAGTTATTTTTGTAACGCCGACACAGAGTAGATATTTGGCAGAGACCATCCGGAAAACTTTTCACTATAGTAAATTGTTAGTTCTTCCTTTAATCATAGGTACATACATACATAGCACAGAATGTGGTACGGTTTTAGTTGTCTACGATGTTGACGAGTTTTCCAATCATGAAATGAGTTTGCCTTCTGTAACCTGTTATAAAAAATAGGATAGCCTTGAATTAAATCGTAGAATTATTGTGACTGGGGTCGCTTAGAACAAATTTTGTATAGGTACCGGCTAAACTTTAACTATTTTTACCTTTTATTGAAAGGGAAATGCCCATTTTTGGCCATGAAACGCCCAACAATGTGCTTTTGTTAGAAAAAACGTCTTTTTTTATGGTTATGAATCGCGGTATTCATTTATTCAAAAAAGATTGCAACATTTTTGCACAAAAAAAAAGTACCGAAAAGATAAAAATGAAATTAGGTAAATCCGCAATTTGTGGAAAAAATTAACAGTGTTGCCAATTACTAATCGCGTTAAAAAATAATCGATTCTCTTTTTGTCGATTGATTTTTTATGGTGTCATTATTATAATGCTAATATTATTTTTCGATAATTATTATGATGTTATAATGTGATAATGAAACAAGTGAATTACTAGTTGATTTACCATGTATTCTTTAGAGCATAACAAAAACGTACATTTTAAATGTTATTCTAATCTGTTCTTATAAACATCTAAAATATAATTTAAATAAGTAAAAGAAAATATATTTTACAAGGCGTGCAGAACTTAAAGCGCCTCAAAGATTTTTATTTTTATGTAATTAAAATTCAAATAAAAAATCGATATCGTTTTATCGATTTTATGTGTGTTAAGTGGCAACATCGAATCTGACAGCTGTCATGCGAAATCACAACTACATAATCACAAGTCGAATTCGTTTGCATTTGTGTTATTTTGTTTGTTTTCTTGCGGATTTGTAATTAGCAACGAGTAAGCTTTCTAAATGGACTCCGACAATTCTTCTCACCCTACTGACCACGGCATGTATTGTTGCAATTGTATTGTTGGCCGTCGAACGGTAGGATGCTGTGCCCATGTTATGACGGTAATATGGTATTTGGGTTGGGCACGGCATCAGACTAATATTTTGCCTCCTGCTCAATTCCTTGATGATATACTGATTGTGTATGATACAAATGATGTATAAGATCATAAAATACCGCATTGTTAAAAACTGTAAATGTGAAAATAAAAACCTTTATATCTCAAACATCCGGACTTTTTTTAAACCAATTCCTTCCCCATTTAATTATTTTTATTGCATATTATCTTTTCCATATGCTTTTATATGTGGGCACCCGTGGCCGAAGTGTCTATGGACGGTGGGCAATGCCCTTTGCAGATCAATATCAGAATTGTTGATCACACTGTGATACAGGTGCTACCTTCACAAATATTTACGTATTACATTAAGACATTTTGATTAATCATAAAAAATCTTGAAAAAATTGATTTTCGACAATCTTAATCTTTGCACATCATCGTTTTAGTAAAACCTCACACAACAAAAGTTTATGTATCGTCTTTGTAAGGAAACATACACTTGGATCTCTGTTATTGTATCTACTCCTTTGCCAATACCTTGTAATAACGTCGGTAGTAAACTTGGTTCGGGAGTTATTGGGACTTTGTTTTGTTTGCGATTTATAGGTATATTTTGTTACTGCTATGTGATTTCCAATAGAGGTGACCTTTTTGCTTCCCGTAGGGACATACTTCCTGGAATTAATTACGTAATGTTTTGATTACTTATTCTCCAATCAAGCGAGATAGTTTCAGCCATTTTGTTTGCTTAGGTTGGGTGACCTTGCATATCTGACTTACAAAATATTACTGTTCTTCAGGGCTCCGGTAAATAGAATACTCGGGTAAATAGAAGATTGCGGCATTTCATGTTGGTAGAAGTAAATGTAAGAATGAAAACATTTTTAGGAACTATTTTTATAATTTCACGTGTTTGAACTTATTTGCACAGTCAGTGCCAGTGTTGACCTTTTTTGTACTCCTAGGAGTTCATATTTAGGCATAGTTGGAACAACGCCACGGTGCTTACAATTACTATATAGGAATTAAATACGGGGCTTCCACTGACTGAACCATCTTTCTGCCAGGTAGATAAAAGCCAATCCTGAAAATGTTTAATAATATAGAAAAAAGACTGCTCCTAGTATGTATGCACTAAAAACCCATCTTATACGGACATCTATACAAACGCGATAAACCTTAACTTACAAATACTTATCAAAGAAAAAATACATAGCATCTCATCTGCCCCTAACATAAAGCCTGTTTACACTAGCATTTCAGAATATCTCGTAAATATAAGGATTTCCATTTACAAGGCGAACCTTTAAAAGGAATGAACTCGTATGAGGCGATAAAATGCGAGGCCACTGAGTTATGGGCTACCTACAGACATATTCACGCAATTAGGGTTGTCCCATAAATGTGTAGTAAAATAGGTATGGAGGTTATGGAGGTCAAATAGGCAATCGTAGCCCATGTGAAATACTTGTATTCAGTGAACTGCATTCAGTCAGCTTAAATTATAATGAGCCATGTATATCATTACATTGCCAAAAAAATTGTCACAAAAATACATATGTTAGTAGCCTCTCTAATACCTTTAAACAACCAATTTTTTAATAATTATATTATTATAATCTGAAGCTCGGAAACGGCTCTAATGATTTTCATGTAAAATACAGGGGGTTTCGGGGGCGATAAATTGTTGGCAATTGGCGCAGTGGCTGAGCGATTGGACTGCTGCGCTGCGTGTCGCATGTTCGATCCCCGCACGGAACAAATATTTGTTTGACCCACAGATAATTGTTTCGGGTCTGGGTGTTTGGTTGTGGTTGTGAGTTTAAATGTTTGCCAAACCCACGATACAGGAGAAATTCCTAGTGTGGGCCAAAGATTGATTAAAAAAAAAACGATATAACTAGGTTTCATTTTTAGAAAACGAAAAAATAAACATAGAGGAAAGTCACCAAATATGAAATAGTATCTTAATATGGAATACCTTCATTTCTCTAAGACTATAAGTATGAAACGCAACACTCGACCATCTTCTGTTCCATTCGGTCTATTGCACCACGTACGTGTTAGTAGACCGAATGGAACAGAAGATGGTCGAGTGTTGCGTTTCATACTTATAGTCTTAGAGAAATGAAGGTATTCCATATTAAGATACTATTTCATATTTGGTGACTTTCCTCTACGGTAAGTTAAAATGAGCTGGCACGTGAAGCCGACTTAGAGTGTACAAAATAAGACAGTTCTGTCTCCAATATATAGACACCACTCTAAAGTACAGATTTCTGTCCTGTTTATGTCAATCGAATCGAAATAAATATAAAAGTAAATCAATACAAATAAAGCCTAGACCATTATCAGTTGGCTAGTAACTTTTTCCAAGTATTTCTTTTATTGGCATGCTAGGAAAGATTGGATAGAGATAACATAGACTCCTATTCGAAAATAAAACGAAATCTGGCAACCCTATCAAGCTTTAAGCAGTATTGTCTTGAAAAAAGGCTTTATTTACCGTCATAGGCTATTAGGCGAAACAGTTAGTCTAAATTAAGTTGTTGTAAAACTTGCGTCACACTATGGACGAGTTTTAAGAGGACCAATTGTGGCTAAAAATGGTGACAGCCGCTCAAAACAATCATTAGGTGTCATACGCTTGCCTAGGTTGGCCCGTGGATGGGTGACCACCCATTGCGTACTGAAGTTTCCTCCGTGCCTCGAAAAGTACGTTAAGTCGTTGGTTCCAGCTGTCATTTGAAGATCTTTGATAAACGTCACAAGTAGTCAGTTGCCGGAAAGTCTGACGACCAGTTTTTCTACAGAGTATATATATAACCCAGGGCAAATTGGGTTGTGGAGGTCAGATAGGCAGTCGTTCCATGTAAAAAATGTTCATTTTTTATGGGACCAAATGGCAACTATTTTGCATCAAACTAAAAAAAGAATCACGTAAATCGGATCATAACTCTCAGCGTAATCGGTGTACATACATAAAAAAAAACATACCGATCAAATTGAGAACCTACTCCTTTTGGGAAGTCGGTTAAAAATACTGGTACTCGGCTGCACCTGGTTAGACTAGAAGCTAACCCCAACATAGTTGGGGAAAGGCTAACAAGTAATAAAACCGCGTTTGTACGGTTTTATTACTTGTGCATAAAGTTTTAATAAATAAATAAATAAATAAATGATGACTAAGGATGATTACACAGGGCACGTTACGATAGTGGCGGTAAGTCCTCTTTGAGGAGTGGCTTAAAAGGTTCCACGGCGCTCTCACCTTCCGTCAGATGCAGGTCCTCACCGGACACGGTTGTTTCGGAACATACCTGCACCGAATCAGGTGGGAGGAAACGCCCGGATGCTACGAATCCGAAGATCGGTCGGAGGACACGATGGATCACACCGTGGAGGTCTGCCCCGCTTGGGTGGAGCCCCGCCGCGTTCTTGTAGCAGCGATCGGCGGTGGCAAACTTTTGCACCCGGCCCTGGTGCAAGCCATAGTCAGGGGAAAGAGGGAATGGGACGGCGTCGTCGCCGGGTTATTCGAAAAGATACAGCAGCCTCGGCACAAAGGGCTAAGAAGGAACATGGGTGGTTTTTAGTCAGTAGAAGTCTGACGCTCCCTTCCACTCTGCTCAGAGAGAGAGGAGTTATTTGATGATTTCCTACTCTCCAAAAAAAAAGGGTGATTATCACGAATGAAACTGAACACGAGCCGTCAGTATAATTATTCCGGTAAAAGAATGTTTTTTTTTTTTTTTTAATGCGGTTTATAGTGATCAGTATCGCGATCAGTTTCAATGGTGAAATCGTTTCTCAAGGAAAAAATCGTGCATTTGAAGTTTATTAAGCCCCCATATTGGTAAGGGTAAATCGTAAATGTATGTTGGGGGGTAAGCCTATGTTCGTCATTTGTCGTGATACGAAATTACTTTCGGTCTCTGGGAAATATGTAACAAATATTGTGCGCGATATAAAATGTTGAACATGTTATTTTTCCTTGTGTAACCTTTGATTAAAAAATCGTACGTAATCGTCATCGATGGAGTATTAGGAAGCATTTCCGAAATAGGTCGAAACGACCCCGTTCCGTTTGATATGGTTTGTCGAAAAATAAAGGTTTTTTTTTCGTTTTGTCGTGGCAGTGATTTTTTATTGGATTACTATCAACTAGGTTATCAACTAGGTTACTAGGTTATAAACTATCTGTGTACTAAATTTTATCCAAATCCACTCAGTAGTTTTTTCGTGAAAGAGTAACAAACATCCATCCATACATTCCTACATACTTACACACTTTTGCGTTTATAATATTAGTAGGATTTGTGTACCTAAATGAGTTGGCGGAAAAAAAAAACAGAATATTAGCTTATTAAAATTTAGTATTTGTTCGACTATTCAAAAGAGCCTGTAACTGGCCAACTTGAAATAAATGATTTTGATTTGATTTGATTTGATTTGAGAACCACCATGCCTTTTTTTCGGAGGGTGTAAAATCATCGAATAACTCCTCCCGCTCTGGGCAGAGCGGTTGGGAGTGTCAGACTCCACCACTTCAGAGTATAAATATAGTATATTATACCAGTTTTATCTTCGTCGTTGTCATGGTGAATCCGAGTAAAAAACAAAACCATCACCAAACTCCATACATTTTTTTTTCTTTAAAACGTTGCCCCACACTAGGTAATTCTCCTGTATCGTGGGTGCGTTCACAAACATTTAAACTCACATACACAAATACCCAGACCCGGAACAACTATCTGTAGATCATACAAATATTTATTCCATACGGAGATCGAACCCGCAACATGCAGCGCAGCAGTCCATTGCTTGAGCCACTGCGCCAACCGTACCTCACCTTAATTGACTTTATCTCTATACCAAGAAGAATCTGTCTACCCACCTAATTCCATCCATCTCCGTATACCACATAATGTATCCAATATTTAAGTGTAGGTGTAATTTCACGGGGCGTCGAGTATGGGACGCATGGGATTTTGTTCTATCCCCCTACCCATGGTTGCGGTTTTCAACCGAGGACCCTTAAAATGCAAAGCCATGGGTTTCGCCTCTGAATTTTTAGTAGGTACGTATGAGGTTGAGGTCACACAGCGAGCGTAACTAACCAGCACAGCTTAGCTGCTAGCTATCCGTGCTAATGATAAATATAAACTTACACTGTCACTTACGGGATGTAGTTTGTGATTTTCAATTATTGTGACTGCTTGCAACAGCGCCGCAAACCAGAGCAGTCTTCAGCCATCCAGGAGAATGCAGGTGGATGGTAAATACATTGTTAAGTGCAGACAAATCTGTGTACCAGAGGGTACACAGATTTGTACACACCAGAGGGTACACTTAACAATGTATTCCTTGATATTTTCGTACGCACATTACTGAAACAAGATATCGTATACGTTTAACTATTTACCGTAAAAGCTTGAAACCGTGATTGATATATTTGCTCTCCACAAGTGTGAAAGAATATTCATAAAGGAAAAACTGATTAGTGAACGCTCGCACTTCAGCTTGCTTAGGTAAGATAGTTCTTTGGATTGCGATGTTACAGAACCTGTGGCGCCTCGGTTCAGCTTCCTGAGTTAAGCTAAGTTAGCTTAGTTCACGCTGTGACGCGTGCCTTGCCTTGTATGGTGTATACGAACGAAATATGTTTTGAAACATTTTGACTGACGCTCTTGTTGTTCTGAAGGGAACTTTGAGTGACAGGTTATTGTTTGTTGCGAATTAGACTTAACTGTTTAGAGGGTGTGACCTATTTTAGCTTGTAGAAACAATCTGATTAACTGTGTCAAAATTATTTGTATGATTTAATGTTAAAATCAACACGGTTATCTATTTCAGATTTTCCGTGTCAATATTGTTTTACTAAGTTACTGTGAAAATCGAATCAATCTATTTAATGAAACTAACCGTGTTTCCGATGGGATTCATCATCGGCAAAGAAATACGAACGTTCTTACAAACTATGAGCCCCAATCTATTTATCTTTTGTTGGTGAACTTATAATCCCACAACTTTTGTGCGAAGTTAACTTTTAGAATAACAGGTTTAGGCTGTTTCACGTCTATTGGTCAATTGAAAATGTTTATTTGCTACAAGTAATGCTAGAAGGTTTAGGTTATACTACGTTTAATCTGGGTTTATTTCTTACTAGTGATGCAGTGACGCATAGAACACAACAAGGAACAAGGATGGCTTTATATCGGTAAAAGTCTGACACTCTCAGCTCCGCTCAGAGCGGAAGGAGCTATTTGATGATTTCCTACCGTTAAAAACAGAGTTTTCTTCTTCTTCTGGTATTATCCGTTACAAAAGAAAGAAAGGAATAGAATATTTGCCGCATATATATTTTGTAACGTTATTCGGCGAAACGTGCTTTCGCTGAATAATGTTTCGGCTAATCGATTTTTCTTATTACCGTTCAACGGCAAACCATGCTTTCTGTAGACAATAAGATCGCTCAAGGGTAATTCTGTTTACCGTACGGGACTCATTATGACGTCCATACAAAATGCCAAAAAAATCATTCTAAATAGTTTTAAATACAACACGACGGAAAAAAGTAAAAATATTGCACGTCGTGACTGCAACAAGCAGGTTACCACTTAGCATGGTGTTGTGCTATGGGGGAACCACAGTTCTTATTACAGAACATAATTTTGTATGGTGATAAAAAATCGGGCTGGACAGTCCCCTACGAAATGACGAGCGTGCATTGCGGGGATGCGTTTCGCGGTCGCGGGAAGTGACGTAAGCTCCAGTCACTCGTCAAGTTCGCTGGCATTTAGTCTCGCCTTAAAGCGACCATCCAACTCTTAATATCTCTTACAAACCGTTATTGATTAAATCACTCTCCTAGCTTCAACAATATTGAACTGAACTTTCACTAACAACTTAAGTCACTTCCATATTTTATTTTGGAAACTTTTGCAGGTTAAATTGCCTTGTAGAAAATTCTCTAGACTAAAAGTTCTCTTTGAAAAGAACATAACAAAACATAACGCCTGTAATCCTCAAGGGGTTAGGCAGAGATGTACCCATTAGTACACCATTTCGTTAGTTATATTTAAGTCGCATGTGATAGGAGCCACGCCGAATTGCCATCGACTGGGCACAAATCCAGACTCCATGGATGCTATTGAGAAATTCCTGATAAAAACACCCAATTACACTACGGCGCTTGCAACTACTAGACCAAGAAACCAGTCGATTGGACAGTCGAGGCATTTTAGGAAAGTTTTGCAGGTAAAGTTGCCTTTTTTTTTTTGCGGGTGGAAACTCATCGAATAACCCCTCCCGCTCTTGGGCAGAGTGAAAGGGAGTGTCAGACTTCGACTGACTAAAACCCACCCATGTTCCTTCTTAGCCCTCTATGTCGAGGCCGCAATAACTAGTGTACAACCCGCGGCCAGGTAAAGTTGCCTTGAAGAAACATTTCTAGGCTAAAAGTTTCCCTTTGAATAGAAAATACGACGTTTCTTTCTTCTTCAGACGTTTATTGCCAATTTCCTTAATTGTCTAGGCATTTAGTCATTTAAAAATCATTAATCTTTTATGTTAACGGTGTTCCTGGCTAGCACTAATAGGCTTTTAGTGTCCCGGTAATGGATCGAATGCCTTTGTTCGGGGCCGAAACACTGCGTAACATAGTTAGGTAGGTACTCAATGACGTGTGTGCCAAAATAGGTATAGAAATAATGTAAGAGAAGAAAGAAAAAGTATTTACTGGTTTCACACAGGACAGAAAATCTAAAATTAAAAAAGCTTAAAACATAAGAGAAACACTTAAAATTAGAACATACTTAGTTTAAATTTAAAAAAAATTGTACCGTACGAAGCCAAAAGGCCACTATCTCAGCATGGTGCTGTAACATTGACAAATGTCACAGCGCTGGTATTCTGATAGCGCCCAAGGTGACGCCACGGTCACGGCAAAACAAAATTTTAAAATTGAAAATAATAAAAACAAAAGTAAATTAAAGTAAATTAGGCAGTATTAAGTAGTGTACGAAGATAAATATTAACGTAATGTATATTAATTACTCAAAAAATATTTCCACATCCAACTAACTTGAATGTTTGTCTATGCCAAGAGCGTAAATGGCAACACTGACAAACGAAAGGACGCCGGCGCAGCTTATATCATAGAGTATAGTAACTAAAAAGGCTTTTATCTAGCTAGCGCGGTGTCTATGTCACAAAAGTAAGATGTAAGCGAAGAAGAAAAGAAAAACAAAACAACTATATATATATGTATAGGTCTTAAGTCAACCTCAATACTTTGAGTTAAACCGACTTCAAAGAAAGGTGTGAAGTGATCGCTAGCGCGATGGTTAAAATTATGAGTATCTTTTAAACGTCAGTGGCTATCATATTGTCAATGGATTAACAGACTGTCAAATTGGTTATGGTTTTGTACAAAATGGAACCATTTGACAATTTTTGACTGACCGGTTGGTCTAGTGGTTAGTGACCCTAACTGCTATGCCGGAGGTCGTGGGTTCGATTCCCACCCAAGACAAATGTTTGTGTGATGAGCACGATCATTTGTTCTGTGTTTGGGTGTAATTTATCTATAATATGTATGTATTTAGAAATATATAAGTATGTTTATCAGTTGTCTAGTACCCATAACACAAGCTCTGCTTAGCTTGGGACTAGATGGCGTTGTGTGATAGTTGTGGAATATTATTATTATTATTATTCCTTTATTTAACTATATACATATAAATTATATTTTTAAATATTCCTATACAAAATAATATAAAAAACATTTAGAAATATAAAAAATAGTAGCCCACCGGTATCGGGAACAGGGTCCAAGCTACCGGCAGTCAGGGCTCCAGAGAAAGGAACCTCCTAACAATGCGAGCCGTGTCCAGGAGTACCGCTCTCTGTATCAAGCCCCTGATCCAGCTGCCTAACGAGAGCCTCCTCAGATGTTGGTCGAGGCTCTTGGCAATTAAGCCATTGGCTGAAACGACTATCGGCACAATGACCGCTGAGTTCACTCCCCACATGTCGACAACCTCGCGAGCCAAGTCAAGATATTTGATTTGTTTATCTTTCTCAGCTTTCACGAGGTTCTCGTCATGCTGGACCGTTATGTCAACAATCATTGCGCGCCGCTCTGATCGATCCACCACCACTATATCAGGCTTATTGGCTACAATAGTCCTGTCAGTGATGATGGATTGCTCCCAGTACAATGTGATACTGCCATTTTCGAGAACTGGGTCGGGCACATATCTGTAGTACGGCACTTCCGATTCCACAAGGCTGTATTTTAAAGCAAGTTGCTGATGGATAATCCTGGCTACAAGGTTGTGTCTATGTAAGTACTCTCCGTTAGCTAGACGAGAACACCCAGAGATAATATGACGGATTGATTCACCCGGACGGTGGCATGCCCGACATATGTCAACCGTGCCGTCCTTCACAATAAATCTCCGGTAGTTATTCGTCATTATAACTTCATCCATAATTGCACAGACAAAACCTTCGGTTTCTCCAAAGAGTTCTCCGGATCGTAGCCAGGCTACGGACGCTAGGAAGTCTACGTCGGGCCCGTGTAGGGCCCGGAAAAAGCGTCCGTGAAGCTCCTTACTCTTCCATACCTCCATGCGTTCATTAGTGTCAAGCACTACAGGTTTGCGCCAGTTCTCTTTAGCCAAGGAGAGCGGGGTAAGGTCCTTGTCCACCGCGACAACATCTTGATGCATCCCCACGTCGGCCTCCAGGAAATATTCCCTGAGACTGTATATCTCACGGTTGTGGAGCGTCTTAGCATTTAAAAAGCCTCGACCTCCACACTTTCGTGGGATATACAGTCTCATAACCGAAGAACGTGGGTGATGCATTCGATATGCGGTCAACAATGTACGGACCCGCCTATCCAGGGCATCTAGCTCTGTTTGAGTCCATTTGAGTATGCCAAAAGAGTACATCAAAACCGGCATGACCCAACCGTTGAAGGCACGCACCTTATTTCCGCCTGATAAAAGACTATTAAATGCTTTTCTCAGGCGGCCAAAGAAGCGCTCCTTCAACGATTGTTTCATGTCGGCAACGTTGATGCCCAGCGCTTCCGACATACCCAAATACTTGAAGTATTCGGTTGCTGAGAGGGACCTAAGATTTATGGAATCGGTGAGCTGGGTTCCCACAGATTCCACAATCTTCCCTCGCTTTACATGCATGATTGCACATTTGTCCACACCGAATTCCATCCTGATGGCGCTACTGAAAGCTTCAGTGACCTTCAGTAATTCCATCAGTTGCAAATCGTTGGGGGCAAAGAGTTTCAGGTCATCCATGTAAAGGAGGTGAGATATAACCTGACCATCTCTCTTCAACCGAAAGCCTAGACTTGAATCCTCCAGCAGAGTGCTAAGAGGATTCAAGGCTAAGCAGAACCAAAGAGGACTCAAACTGTCGCCCTGAAATATACCCCGCTCTATCCTTATCGGTTCGCTATTCCTCTGGATTTGTCGACATCCTGGATAGCGAAGGACTGTCCTCCATTGCCCCATACACGTCATCAGGAAGGTGCGTAGGGTTGCATCAATTTTATACAACTCTAGCACCCTCATGAGCCATGTATGTGGCACCGAGTCATAGGCCTTCATATAGTCTATCCAACATGTCGACAGATCCTTTCGGCAACGGCGAACCTGCTGGCTAATGGTCATATCAATAAGGAGTAGCTCTTTTGTACGTTTTTTTTTTTGCTCAAACATTTAATCGACTAAGGGATTCGTTTGTGAAATATTAAGCCTTAAAGTGCAAAATTTCCCAGTCCGGTGCGTCTCGCATCCAGCGAGTCCCCGCAACTTTCACCAGGTCATCTGTTCACCCAGTCCATCGGCCAATTCGTTCTGTGAGCAATGTGTTCTGCCCATTGCCACATATGTCTGGCGATTTTTCGGGCTACGTCGGTAACCTTGGTTCTCATGCGGATGTCCTCATGTCTGATTCGATCACGCAAGGAGACTCCGAGCATAGCCCTCTCCATTGCCCTATAGGTGATTTTGAGCTTTCTGATGAGGCCCATTGTGAGCGACCACGTTTAATCACTGGTACACACACTAGTCAAAGACTTTAGTCTTGAGACACTGTGGTAAGTTGGACGAGGAGATACCGCGCAACTTCCCGAACGCTGCCCAGCCGAGTCGGATTCGACGATTGACCTCTTTCTCGAAGTTAGACCTACTCAGCTGGAACGTTTGTCCCAGGTAGACATAAATGTCCACAACTTCGAGTGTCGAGTCTCCGATAATCCATTAAAACTTTAAATTAGACCAGTTTTACAAGGAAACGATTACTTTTATTCCAAGCCGATCAAATCTAACCGACTACACCACCAACTACCAACTCACCAGTGTGTAAAACGTCTGCAAAGAAATAAATTTAAATACCTGATCGATGGTTTGCGTGACCAGAAAATTAGTTCGTAGCACAAAAGATTAGCGTTTCTATTCAGTGGAAGGCTGTTCGCTTTGCACGCCTGATTGTTTCTGAATAAATGTTAAACGTCACGCGTCACTGGGTCTATGTTCAATCTGATTTGTACTCGGAATCAGGTGCTGTGATCATTGGGACATGGAAGCGTAATTTTTGACGGTGCGCAGTCATGCGGATTTTGTTATCTGATGAAGCTGGTTTGTCAAAGAATAGGGATGTTTACTGACTTCAAAAAATATAATTCTAATTATTAGTCTGTTAAGCTATCAAAAAATATTCGAAACGTATTTTTTGTTTTATCAAATGAATAAAATTTGACGGATATAAAACGCTTCATAGGTCATGAGTAGGTAATAAATGTACAGTCATGTTACGTTATCGAGGAGCTCACGAGTTTTCAAAGCACTGTATCGTCTTAATTTTTTTGTTTGTGAAAAATAAGGTGTTAATTTTTTTTTGGAAATCTATCTGAAGGACGAATTAGTTTTTTTTTGTCCAATCCCCTATTGTAGATACCTAAGCCACTGTCTCGTAGGTATATCCCAAACAGCCAATTTGTTTTGTCTATTTTACTCTCAAATCGAGGAGGGAAAACATTGTGACGAAACTGACATGTTCTAAAACTAACAATTCGTAGGTATTGTTACATCGATCGACGCATTTGCGTTTCAGACAACTGTCAACTCATCCTCTGTATGACCTCTGTCCCAGCAGAGAATATGTAATACATTGATAATGCTTATCATCATCTGGTGATTGGCCTGTTGGTCTAGTGGTTAGTGACCCTAACTGCTATGCCGGAGGTCGTGGGTTCGATTCCCACCCAGGACAAATGTTTGTGTGATGAGCACGATCATTTGTCCTGTGTCTGGGTGTAATTTATCTATAATATGTATGTATTTAGAAATATATAAGTATGTTTATCAGTTGTCTAGTACCCATAACACAAGCTCTGCTTAGCTTGGGACTAGATGGCGTTGTGTGATAGTTGTGGAATATTATTATTATTTATTATTATTATTATCTGCCTCGCATTTTTCAGACTTTTTTGGCTTCGGCTTCCAGCCTAACCGAATTTGAATACCAGTATTTTACATGAGATGATATTTTATATAAGAGCAGCGGTGGCCCAGTGCAGAGCAGCGGTGGCCCAGTGGTGGCGGCCCCGACTTACGAACAGTAGGTCATGGGTTCGAACCCAGGCAGGCACATTACTTTGTGTAATTTATTTCATCACCGCTGATCTCAAAACGGTGAAGGAAAACATCGTGAGGAAACCGGCATGTCTTATAACCAAAAAATCGAAGACGTGTGATATCTATCAATCCGCACTTGGCCCGCGTGGTAGATTATATCACATTCCCTCTCAAAGAGTGGAGGCCTGTGTCCCAGCAGTGGGAACATCATCATGTTGATGATGATGATGATTTTACATGAAGCCACTGCCTATCTGACCTTCACAACCCAACTAGTACTAGGTAATATGATAGCCCTTGGTTAAACTGTACTTAAATAATTCGTGTTATGTCATTAAGATTGATTAAGGAGCATTTATCATATTTAGTTATTCCTGTAATAAATCCATCAAAAGCATCTTTTGTAACTGAGATCATGTCAGCGGGGAATGGAGAGGAGCATGACAGGTATCACTAAAAAAAATCGGTTAAAAGAGCAGTTGAAACATGACCAAACCAGAACCAAAGTAGAAGATATAGTAAAGAAAGTAAGAGAGATGAAATGGAGATGGACAGGACACAGTCATGACGAGAGATAGTAAGACAAAATGGACCAAAACAATAACAGAGTGGCAACCACGCGATGGCAAAAGCAATATGGGAAGACCGGCAAAGAGATGGATAGATGACATAAGGAAAATTGGAGGCACTACCTGGTCTAGGAAAGCTAGAGACAGAAATGAGTGGAAGAAGCTGGAAGAGGCCTATGTGTCACAGGATACGCTGATCACTAAACCGGAAAACCCGATGTGTTAGATTTAAATTTAAATTTAATATTATTAGATTGTACTTGTGTTGAGTTATTCAGCAATAAAAGCTTAATAACAAAAATAAAAAAAATCCATCCGCAATAATATCAGTACATTTGTGACCATTGTGCATGCTACAGTGCCAAAATATCGGAAACTCGAAATAAATAGGAAACATGGTAAATATCCCGTTACATATAAATACATGATTAATGGGCTGTGAAAAACATTAATATATTTTTGACAATTTCGGAACTTAACATGCTGATGTAAGTGAATTGCGCTGGCTCCATTACACCACATTAAAAATACCTCAACAAAGAACTTACCACAATGATATCTTTCGTTAGTATTCTATTTCGCTCCGTTTTTGCATATCTCTTTCAGTCATAATTTACAACCTACATACCAGGGGATAAGATCTATGAATGTCAGTTTAATAATGTTATAAAATATAGCCCGTGGTTGTTCAATTCTCGGTCTACAACGAAGGTAGGTATTCCCCTTTTGTAAATTCATCATTACAATAATTTAATATGCTCAGGCGGTTCGCAAAAGTAGGGCGGTACAATCGAGCGCAGTGCTTGTAAAGGATATCATTATTAAATGGTTGAATAGGAAAATGAGAGTAAGTAAATGAATTATTTTGCCGTGGGCGTTTTTCTGTTTTCTTTTATTTGTTAGGAGATTTAGCATTTAGTAGCTGCTTCTAATTTTTAATGTTTTTAATGTAGGTACTATTTTGTGAGTCGTGCATTGGCTACACTAATGAAGCTCAACAATTTTGGACACATTGTTAAATCATTTCGACGGTTTGATCTTTGGCTTTGATAATCCTAAGAGTTATTTTGACTAGCCTAGTGGAAAGTTTAAGGCAATACTGTTGCATGATTCATTTGGTGCTTAAATGGTATTCACAAAAACGCTGAGGCTGCTTTTAAATAGTTGTGAAATCGTAGAAACTGTGAATGAATATTGAATTTAAAAAAGAACAATATGGCAACGTTAGTTCCAACTTCTTTATTCTTAATCGTGTGGTTATCGTGCTTAACCTACTGTCAGACGTTTTATTTCACTCTTAAGCTTCTGACTTGGCTTTACAAGCCATCGAGAAATATCTCTCAGGCATGCCGGTTTCCGACTAAAGCAACGCACTGCCAGTAACTATAATCTTTTCAACTGTATGTGCGTCTGCACTACACATCACCTTCGATGAAATTCTTCAATTAAAATATTAACACTAATTATGGTGAGTCTATTACACTGTCACCCAATAAACGAATTCAACTAACAAAAACAACAACGTTTCTTTGATCAATTAGTTCGAAAGCATTTTCTCCACCAGTACTCCACACACGGCGTCGGTAGATAATTTAGAAGCGCTAATCACAGGCTGCCGGTTTCTCTTTGTTGAGGGGAAAGCTTGATTGATGATCCGACTTTGCCGATGTCGGGTTAATCTTCAAACAACACACTATTAGGTGTATGTATGGGGATATGAACTCGTGAAATGAGGAGAGGATGTTTGCTGGCGAGTTTTTGTAAGCCAGAGTGATTGTTTTTTGTTTTTGTTGTTTGTGGGGATTGGGGATACAATGAGATGTGCCAGTTGTTGATTGAAACGTTATTTATTTTCGAAGTACTCACAGTGGTAAAAGAATCTCGAATAATTTTGACAAAGGAGTGCTTTTGATGAACATTTTGAAGGAAAGAATTTTAATTCCGATTTTGGACACGCTCTAAACGAATCGTGAAGCTTTTAGTTTCTTGACCTATATGGTAGACAAAAACTGGGCAAAATATTATTTTGTTTTTGTAAAATAACAAAAGGAGTTTTCGTTTAAAATAGCATAGGTAGTTATTATGTAATTAAAATTTTGTGAAAACATTTGACCTGGTAAATGTTCAAACCATAATCATAAAATTCAAGTAGACCTATTTCGTTATTTTCATAACTACTATGTAAATTATGGGTAGGTACTTAGAAACTACTTTTGACGAATATTTTTCTAAATAATTTAATAATAGCCTCGGTAACGATATCGTTCTCGACTGTACTTTTAAATTAACGTTTTTATTTCGTAAAAAGTTAATTGCTGGTTGGTTAAACTGTAGGTCCTAATCAAATCAGAAGAGGCTGGAATCGTGACTTAGAATATCCTTACTGCGCCAAAACGAGTAAAATCGAGGGAAATGTCTTAAAAAAAGTTTTTGGTAATTTTGGAAAGAAAATTAAGTAGTCTGATTTGTTTAACGGAGTCTGGATTTGTGCCCCGTTGGTGGCAATGGACCCTCTTTTATATAAGTCTGCAACATTACTAACAAAATGTGGGAATATTGTGAGGTACACCAGTACCTTTCCCTTGGGAATTGCCGCCGTGATGTGATTCTGTAAAATTAAGTAGGTATCCTATGCATTTTTATCTACACCGTGTTTTGGTTAGTCTACACGTCAGCATAGAAAATAATTCAATCAATCAATCAATATTCTTTATTTGTAAACAAAGGTATACAGCAATATGCAGGATGTTACAATATGTTTATACAGTTTCTCAATGTTTTACCATCTGGCGTACAAATATACATTTAAAGGAGGCATTTGCCCATTAAGTGAATTTATATTTAGGTACTATTATTACAAAGAGATAAGAATTGAATTATACAATAAGATCAATAACGTCAAAAACATAATAGTAACATTAACAACCAAGCCCAAGCCAAGGTTTAATTTTGCATTCTAAAAAAAGCATAATGGTCCCTCTTCAGCTTGCAGTAGTGTATTGTTTACCATTGACCTTGTCATGTCAATGATCAAAAGCGTAAAAATACTTAAACATTACGAGTAAATGTGAGAATCGTATACATGCTTAGAGCAGTAATTAAGCCATCTCCTTTATTAGGACTTGGTAAAACACTGGCAAAACGATCTCGACCGCAGACATGCGTCATGTACGTGTGCCCCCTGTTTGGGCCTGCTGGTTGTTCGAAAGAGATACCGTGGCCTCGACACAAAGGGCTCAGAAGGAACATGGGTGGTTTTTAGTCAATAGAAGTCTGACACTCCCTAACGCTCTGCCAAGAGCGGGAGGAGTCATTTGATGATTTATCACCCTCAAAAAAATATAAGTGTGCCCAGCGTGTTTATTTGTTATCTTCCTGTAAGCACGGCCACAACACAACCAAATTGGCGGTTTTTCTGACAAAACACAATGAAAAAATTAACCATCTTTCCGTCTCCCAAACATTCCGCATCGCCGTGTTATCAACTTATTACCAGCCGACGCAGAATCACGTAGACTGTGTCCCTCATAACAGTGACAGGCTGACATTGTATTTAGGAGGGAAAGAGGGAAAGTGTTAGGCACTCCTCCTATTTTTTATTCCGGCCGTGAGAGTGATGGGGCTTGAATACTAATCTTTGATCTTTGGAGCCACCATGTCGTTATGTATGGGTCAGATTATGGGTTTAGCGGAGGCCTCTGTTCTGGTATGCGATGAATTGCTATGTGGCGGTTAGAAGTTTTCATTATAATCTTAAATTTAGAAACTTAATAGATTATAGTATTAGCTAATAGAACCCTTAAGAAATTCGAAAGCGCTTGTTCTTTTCCTTATGTAGATAATTATTTTCTGTTTGGAATAATTTTGATTGTTCAGGTTATGGAAATTTTGGAGATCAAAGTACCATCTTTTTTTGTTACTTCAGATTTTTGATGTTTTAACTTTACTTTTACATGTCCACTTAACTATAAATGCATCCATCACGCTAGGTTTTGGGTGCGTAACACTGAGTTCTAACTAAAAACGTGATTACCTACACCTAAAAAAAGTTCGTATTCCAGCAATATTTTTTTATAGACTTACTTAGTTTTGTGTAGATAATGATTGGTAAACGGCTCCATAAATAATATGATAATAAAATATTTTTATTTTTTATTTTTGTAAAGGTTCTGTTTCCACCTTATATACACCACAGTATAAACATAGTTTACATTGCTGTTTCATACAGCATGAATTTTTGCACAATTACTTTCCAAAATAATAAAAATGAGCGCTAAGGAAAGTAGGAAGTATAATAATAAGATTTATTTGTTTAGCATAAATAGTGAAAATGTCTCATTTTTGCAAAAAGGCAATCGAATCGGGTATAAAGCTTGTTTAAATTTCTTTTTTTACTTGATACATTATTAAAAAATACACTATGTACGGTACAATAAAACTTAAGTAAATATTCAAGTACTTAATCAAAAACACTTTTGTAATAATTTCATATTCCCATTAAGTACCTACACAGTTTATACATAATACTTAAAGCATTCCTTTTTAAATGATATACTTTACAGGCTTTACAAAATCCTGTTAAGCTGTGTTCAATCTACGTCGGAATCAAGCATTAATATGTAATATTTTTTGCTGACGAAATATTCAGAAAGGAAACCCAAATGTATATTTAATTAGTATCATTGACCTCTGCGCGCTGAAAAACGCGAGAGCAAACGCGCTTTTTTTTTCGTATGATTACATTTAGCCCTTAGTAATCTATTAATAGATTACTACGGATTATTTACGGTAGAGCCGTAATATTACCATGACAAAATACATTTGGCCTCAAATTCAATACGTATGATACATCGGGATACTAGTCATTGACGCAATCATGGGGTCCTAGGTTCAATTCCCAATGTTTGTTAAGGGTTTTTTAGCACAAAAAATTGCGGTAGTTATTAAGAACATAAGAAAAAAAAAAGTTTTTTCTTAATAACTTCTGAAATATTTTTTTTAAGAAATTTTAAAAAAAGAGCCTGAAAGAGGAAAAAAAAATTCCGACTCCCGGAACTCTAGCTCTAATCACAATACTTATAAAAAAAAAATGTAAAAACAACCATGTATAACAAAGAATAGCAAAAAAAAAACTTTTGTAGCTTTTAACACGTTTTAAAACTTGTTGACTTGACTTATAAATATATATATGTATATTTTTTACTACCCTACATTGTATCCTACTGCTGAGCAAATGCCTCCCTTTTCTGCTTTCAAACCCCTCTATCACGTGCGATCTCTGGTCATGTAAGTCCCGCAAACATGATCATATCGTCACACTACCTTTGCTGCGGTAGACCTCGACGGCGCTGTCCTTTCTTAGGCGTCCAGTGAGCACCAGGCGCATCTGTGCCACGTGGCCTGCCACTTCAGCCTGGCTGTTTTTGTTCCAACATCAACGATTTGAGTTGTATATTTACTGTATACTTAGTTGTAGTAAATCTAGCTTTGTATAATGTAAAATATATTATATTTGTTCGTGTTGGGCAAGTACCTATTAGCCTCTCCATAATATAGAATAATTTATTTCTGTTTCTAAAGCAGGTGTTTTATACGATTTAGTTCCCACTATTGTCTTTATAAATTATGTGTATTGCCACTAATCGTAGGTAGCTCCAGTTGCTTTTATTTTTAATGAGATAATTATTCATACTCATTGTCTATTATCGATTTTACTAAATGTTTCTTTATGTCTGATATTGTAGGTCTGGTTTTATAATGATAATAATCTGATGTATCTTTTTTGGAAGTGTGGAACTCCTCCCGCTCTGGAAATGGCTTTAACTGACGGTACTGGCTTTAAATGTTTGTCGACCGTGGTAATCATCAAAGTATCAGACTTCTACTGTCTAAAAACCACCCATGTTCCTTCTTAGCCGTTTATGTCGAGGCCGCGGTATCTCTTTCGAACAACCCACAGCACTGACGGGCGTCAGCCTTTGCGGACCCCCACAATGTTGCTGACATCATCAGGAACGCGCCGTCGACACGGCCTGTCGTCGTCATAAGGCGGACGGACGGTGAACTACGACAGTATAATATTGATTTATATATGCTTGTTTTATTTGCCGAAGTGCGGCAGGTACACCTAGTTCTAGCTCGTTAATTCTAGGTCTACCCTAGTTTTAAATGGCTAGAAGTAGGTGTAGTCAGCCACATGCGGTTTAACTTAGATTCATTATCTTTTTTTTTCGGGGGTGGGAAATCATCAAATAACCCTTCCCGCTTTTGGGCAGAGCGAAAGGGAGTGTCAGACTTCTACTGACTAAAAACCACCCATGTTCTTTCTTAGCCCTATATGTCATGGCCGCGGTAATATTTATCTTCGGTTAGAACTAGGTTTTCAGAGCAGTTAAGTATTTCGGTTTTGTTTTAAGATTCTTGTCTTGCGTTTCCCAATTGTTATGATTTCGAATAACCCCCGTAGACTAGACATCTTACCATTTGATTAATAAGCCATGTCAGTCCGAAACAAGATTTATAATGGTGTTCGATTATAAATAGTGTACCTACTGAACTAAAATTTATTAAAATTGTGTACTCAATGAATATCTCTTAATATTTAAATACCTTTGTGGTAAAAAATAAATGCACGCTACAATAGTCATAAATAAATTGTACATTGCACTTAAAAAAAAACATCGACTAAAACACATTACAATGCGGTATAAAATAACTGACTTACATTGTGACAACCAGTATGTCAACCCGAACTATTACGACATTCATATTACCTCTACCTCACTAAAATACACTCTCTGTCAACGACATACCATCAGTTATCATGACAGCCGTCTCACACAAATATCACAATACATTTTCCTCACTAGGTATAAATAATACCAATTCAAAGTCACCCGTAATCGTAAACCTTGCCTCACATAATTCTCACGTACAATACAAGTAACACAAAGAGTTACAACACTAAGCTTCGTCGTTCCTCGTAAAACTTCGTATTTACTCGTATTCATCAATCAAATGGGGTTATTATATTGTATAGTATACATAGACGGGCGGGTGCGAAACAGGTTGATCACGCAACTCACGCTCCCCGCATTGTATTAAATCTTTATTCCCAATGACGAATGGGTTTTTCGTTGATTATTTCCTCTCTCGATACGTTTCGCACGCTTGGGGATGAAGAAATTCGTTAAGTGATTATTTTATGATTGTAATGGGAAAAATATTTTATGGGACCGCTTGTATTGTTTTATATGATCAATTTGATCCGGGATGTATGCATTGGTGTAACGCAGGATAATATTTTTCCAAAAACATTAATTTCAAAGACGCTTGACATCTTATCATCACTAACCCGCACTGGGCCCGTTTATAGCGCATTCTATCTCCTAAAGAGGCCTGTTTTCCAGCAGTGGCAACATTATAATCTGAATATGCTTATTGTTTAAAGTTGGGTTTACGTTCCAAATAGTTTCGTGGTATCATCTAAGAAAAGCAGTCGCTTCATGCAAAATGCAAACAGTTAGACTAGAAGCCAATCTCAACATATTGGCATAATTATTTGTGTACAGAAACCTTTTCAGGACGTTTCTGGCAAAGCTTAAAACATTTTTATTGGTTGGAAAAAATATGATCCCGCTTCCTAGATCGCAAACATTAATAACGGTCCTAATTTTAAGTTAAGTTTAGTGAACAGGCGATCTTATAAAACTGACATAAAATCTGATAGAAGTGGTGAGATTTGTAAGAAATCTACACTCAGAATTGGGTGGCCAAAAGTTGAAGAAAAAACAGAACATACTTTATAACACAAAACATAATAAAAAAATAAGTTTAAAAACTAAAACCCGACTACGAATAAAAACGCAAACAATTAAACCACTGTCTTCAAAGTATTACACAAGAAAAATCTTCTAGTAAGGCTATTCTTACGAATCTATTGTCACCTCATTTATTAAAATACCTTCAGTAGTCTAGGCGGTAGAACATACAAATATACATACATACTTTCATACATAGAATGCCAAAATCATAACCCTTCCTTTTGGCTTCGCCGTAGTCGGGAAAAAAACCACACGGATACTTAACTTTTATAGATTATAATTATGCGTATTTTATCATTATCAATTTGCTCGGTGAAGGAAAACATTGTGAAAAAATGCAGCATGCCTGAGAGATATTTATCGATGGTATGTAATAAGGACAAAGGACAGGATAAAACCTCAGACATCAAGTTAGTCACTAACGTTCAAGAAGAAGAGGTACGCATTATAAAAAAAAAACAGATAACAATTTTATTGGAACAATAAAAAGAACATAATCGCAATAACATTAAGGAGGAAACTCTATTCAAAGAAAATAACATAAAGGAAAAACTTAAAAAGCACAGTTTTATTCAAAAAGGATATTCAGTACGTTCCTCTTGGATTGCGAAGGTTTTTGTTACGGAATGGAACAAAAAAAAAAAACTAAATTCTGCTCACGTACTTAATCGGATAGGGCTGGCGAAAATCTACTGAAATGTGTGTTGATATGATTACATTTGTGTAATTAATTACGTTTACGTTTGTCTGGTTATAGAATGAATGTGTTGATTTTTAGCGTTATTTATATATTACCTTATAATTTTGATTATTCATTTTATAGTAGTTTTATAAGATTTTTTTTTTTTAGATAATATAGAGTTTGATAGAAAAAAAATATTTAATGCCTCTTGCATCTGCTGTATAGCTCTGTAATCCCTGTCTTGCCTCTTGATAAACCGCGCGTGATAAATACATACTATGTACATTTTGAACCTTAACGCAGTCCACTAAGAGACCTTTGAAGCAAGTGTGTCTGTAAAATAACACGAGGTCACAGCCCTGAAACATTTTCCTCGCGTCAAGTGACGACATTTTGATAGCGTTTAATATTTAGCTTTTCTTTGTAGACGAAAATATAATTGCATACTTGAACACAATCTTACACCTTCTCATAGAGAGGAGGCCACTGTCTCAGCTGTGGGAACATTATTAGGTCGATGGTGATGAAGAAAATTGACGTTCAAACAGCCTGTTTAAATGCTCACCAAATCTTGGACGCAAAAGCGAGCGAAGCGAGCTCGGGGTTTGAGGCACCCCGACTCGGACAGAAAATAATGTAAGAATACTGTCAACATCATTATCCTTCTCCTGCCCTTACTCTAATTTATTGGGTTTGGTGCAAGAAGCTGCTTGTTTCATACTTCTCTTTTTCTTAATTTATCGTCATCTTAGCAGTCAGAATAATATAAGAATACAATCCGCTGAAGACTGAAACATTAGAAACTATTCTAATGCTTGTAAATTGCGACATGCTACATTTACCCCCTTTTTTTTTGGTGGAGTGCGAAATCATCAAATAACCCCTTCCGCTCTTGGGCAGAGCGAAAGTGTCCGACTTCTACTGACTACAAACCACCCATGTTCCTTCTTAGCCCTTTATGTCGAGGCCGCGGGATCTTTTACAACATCCTGCAGCCCTGACAGGCGTCGGCCCTTCCATGTTGCTGACATCTCTTTGAGGCGCGCATGGAACACGAACGCGCCGTCGACACGGCCTGTCGTCGTCATAAGACGGACGGACGGCGCGTCTACGGTGGCCGGAAGCCTTCATCTGGCCCCCGACCCCCGGAGCGTCTCCCGCGGCTGTACATTCACCCCTCTTGTTACATCCGTTGACGGAGTCTTCGCTCCACAAATGTGTACTTTCGTAAAACATCTTGGAGCTGCAATCGATGACCGCTGCAACAAGTCCATTAGCGTAATAATGGGTTGGTTAAGATCAAGAATCATTATCTCAATAATCCGTGCCAGTAGCATGTGCATTCGCGGCACAAGACATAAATTTCAACCATTAGCAATTAATGATATTTGGCTACGGCGATGGAGCTGCCTTACCTAGACGAGACTAAGAAGACGTCGATTGTTATATTTTGCGAAAGATAAATAAGCTTGTTTTATAGTTATACTGTATTTATGAGGTTTAAATAATAAATTTATTACAATAATTGTAAAAAATAAATAAACTCAGAATATCTACCGTAGAACAATAAATGTTTTAAATATTTTCGGTACAATTGCTTATACTTTTATCCAAAGGGACATCCTAGGTCCCAAGCATTAATAACGGTCATGATTTATTTACAGTCTAACGATTTCTGTAGCCTAGCCATTACTTTAAGTACAGTCTAAAAATGATCTATTTCTATGTTGTTTCAGTATCCCAAAAAGATTTATATTATTTTCTGAAATAAATCTCACTAACCAAACAATTTGTCAGGAAGACAGATTTATTTAGGGACCTAGTTTGATGTACAACCAACTACGAAACGACAACTACGAAATTAGGCTGTTAAACCAACGGAGCAGTCAAAATATCTAGTATTTTGACTGCTCCGTTGGTTTAACAGCCTAGACGGGTAGGCGACATTTATTGAGAATGTGGTTCTGGGTCCGGTTCTCAGGTAGGGTCATACCGTAATTTATTGAATTTTAGGGTTCCGTAGCCAAATGGCAAAAAACGGAACCCTTATAGATTCGGCATGTCCTGTCTGTCCGTCCGTATGTCACAGCTACTTTATTCGGAAACTATGAAGACTACACAGTTGAAACTTGGAACGTAGATGTATTCTGTGAACCGCTTTACGATTTTCATACAAAAAAAAAATAAGGGGAACTGAAACAAAAAAACTATTTTCATCAAACCTATTCGTTTAGGGCGTCTATAGACAGTTGTTTAAAAATGACTTTGAGGTTTCTAGTGCCGTTTTTTTAAGGGGTGAAAAATCTACCTTCAACCAAAATTGGTTTGAACAATATAAAATTAATAGTTTTTGAGATATAGCATATTTAAAAAACCGCAAATTTAACTTTGTAATTCATACAAACACTATGAAAAACAAACATAACACAAAATATGGTTTTCTGTTGTTGCTTTAACAAGAAATAATACAAATTAAAGGGGTGTCCCTACTACGATGGTGTGAAACCCTTCAGCTGCAAGTCCGATTTGTACTTGGCCAGTTTTATTAATTAGAAATTTCAAATTAGCACCGCTTGTTGTCCACTGAACCAATATTGTATTATTATGGAACCTTAACATACCTACTATGTATTAGTTAGGTACACCTCCGCTTCGGTGATACAGGCCTGATGTTATCTTATGCTAAATTTCTTTGTAGACAACTTGGAATGTATCCAATACTATTCTCGTATGTCAGTATTATATGAACGTTATACACAAGGGGTGCTTCGAATAGTCGTTAAATGTCAGTTTCAAAGGTCGTAATAACGTCTTGGCATGCATCATTATTGTTGTGTCTTTCACGACAGTGAAGATATTGAATTTCAAAGTCTGTATTGATTTTACAATTTGTACTAATATTATAAACGGTAGAGTGAGTCTACTGTAGAACCCGTCGGAGCTGCGGGTCCCGTCGGAGCTATGGGTTGTTCGCAAGGGATACCGCGGCCTCGAAAAAATGGGCTAAGAAGAAACATGGTTGGTTTTTAGTCAGTAGAAGTCTGACAGTTCCTTTTGCTCTGCCCAAGAGCGGAGGGGTTATTTGATGATTTTCCACCCGCAAAAAAAATGGTAATGTGAGTTCGTGAGGTCGTAGGGAGGTAATCTCTAGATCTACTTAACTGATTAACTGCCGCACACAGAGTTATTTAATCACTACTTAGGCTGTTACTTAGTAAAGATTTGACATACTTTTGTATGACAATACTATCAAAACCTTTACCAAGTGATGGCCTAAGTAATCATTAAAGATCTCTGAGGACTGCAGTTAGATCATTCTTTCACTAATGGGAAGCTTTATTATTCCAGTATAATATTATAGGAATATATTTAAAACGTCCCCGTGGGAACATATCCGATCAAAATGCGAACAAAGCCGCAGGGGAAAGCTAGTCTTTCATTTTAGTATAACCATTGAACTTGTTTTTTGCCGTTGTTTTTTTCGCGTGAAGGAGATTATCTATGGGAACGTAAATTACCGGGGATTTAATCATTTATCTCCTAAAACAGTGATCAGCCTGTGAGGTGTGAAAGCTTAGGTAGACAGACACACAGACAAATGGAATGACAGAGTTAATGTCGCATTTATAATATTATTAGGTATGGGTTTCAGAAAAACTTATGAGAAAATCAAATCCAATTTAGCTCCTTATACTGAACAAAAAACTGTCAAGGCAAAAGCATTCTTCTACACTAATACGAGTATTATGAAGAGGAAAGATTTGTATTTTGTGTGTGTGTCGCTTCAATGAGATATCAGCAACATGAGAGGGATCCGTAACGGCCGTAAGGCTGCGGGATGTTGTAAGAAATACCGCGGCCTCAACCGAAAGGGCTAAGAAGGAACATGGGTGGTTTTTAGTCAGTAGAAGTCTGACACTCTCTTTCACTCTGCCCAAGAGCGGAAGGGGTAGCTCGATAATTTTCCAATCGCCAAAAAAAAAGGCATACATGTTTAACATAACTATATGAAGCCTCTAACGAAAAATTCGTTTTCATGGTATCAGGTGAAAATGGTAACGAACACTGATTTTATTATAATCCTTGAAGGGATAGGTAGAGGTGTATTTACTAGGAAACGAGCCCCTTGCTATGAACGGTGCACAGATTCAGACTCCGTGACTAGACTAGCTAGACTAATAACATTAGCTTGCACTGGGAATCGAAATCTTGGGTCAGCATAAACGCTTGGGGCGACTCGCCCACTGAGGCAGTCCTGAAAAAGATCAAAATAACGTATCATTAATTTACTTAAGACTTACATTGACCTTAGTGGTGCGGTTCTTAAGAAAGGACAGGTGCGTTGTATTCGCAATCGGCGTGCGTGTATGACTTATATCTCTATAATATTGATGCTGTCTTGAATTTCGTACGTTTTTTTACGGGTGTCCACTGAAAACTAGCGCTGTGCTGTGGGTCCCCATAGCACACCATGCTGAGATGTAACCTGCTTGTCGCAGTCACGACGTGAAACTTTTGTTTTATTTTGCATGCTTGTTTTTTTTTTTTTTTTTTTTGGTGTGGCACTAGTTATACTTTGTGCCATTTTCAGGTAAAATGCATGCTTGTTGTATTTTTTTTTTTTATATTTGTAATGTGTTGTATGTGTATTGCTTTTTTTTAATGTCTTATTGTAAGCTCGTCATGTTTCTGCGGCAAATATATATTTGAAAGAAAGAAAGAAAATTTATTTTTATTAATTTTTTTTTTATTTTTTTTTTTATTTCATTCTTTCTTTTCTTTTCTTTATTTATGTCTAGATATATGACTGTGAATGAGGCAAAAGGAGTATGTAAGGATCGTAGCAGGTAATGTTCTGTGGTTTCTGTCATTCCCGTTCATTATGTATTTAAGTATCATTAATTTTAAACTACACGGTCCTCACAAACTCAATTCCGCACAAAGCATCTGTTTGCATAACCCACCAATGAAAAATCACCACTAGATTCCACCATTAAAATAGAAAAGAAAATGTTGAAACAGAATACATTAAAACATAACAAATTAACGACACCCCGCACCCCTGGGGCTGCCTAATAAATGAAGACAATTTAATCCGCTAGAAATACAAATCGCTTGTCTAATTTATTTCGCGAGTTAAATTCAGCGAGATTTGCCAACTTGCCTCTCATGGAAATTTACGTGGATGTAAAGAAACATATTGCGTTCTGTGCTTACAGTACGCACATTTTTCTCCTTGACCACTCCTGTAATCGCCGAATGGACCTCTACCAACCTCTACCAGTACGAACAGTAGGTCATGGGCTCGAACCCAGGCAGGCACATTACTTTGTGTAATTTATTTCATCACCACTGCTCTCAAAACGGTGAAGGAAAACATCGTGAGGAAACTTGTCTTAGAACCAAAAAATTCGAACACACGTGACATCTACCAACTCGCACTGGGCCCGCGTGGTAGATTATAGCCCATTCCCTCTTAATGAGAGGAGGCCTGTGTCCCAGCTTTGGGAACATTAATAGGCTGTTGATGATGATGATGATGATACCCATTAGGACACCCACATTTCGCCTGTTTACGTTTAAGTAACATGTAATGCACATGCACGCGCGATGCGCATGTGTGTGTGTGTGTGTAATTTGAATAGGGGGCAACCACGGACTCTTCTCCGTGTCTGCGACTGATAATATCCTGAAGGAAAACCCAATAACACTATGACCGACCCGAAAGTCGAACGAAGGACCTCATGCTCAGAAGTCTCCTCATTTTGCATAAGTAATTATTGTATTATTATCATGATGCCTTTTTTTCGTCATTTTTTTTTATTTACTACTAGCGGACGACACGCTGTTTCACGCGTGCAGTTCCCGTTCCCGTGGGAATACAGGGATAAAAAGTAGCCTATGTTACTCAGAGTAAATGCAGCTTTCTAATGGTGAAGGAATTTTAGTAATCGGCGCAATAGTTTTAGAGTTTATTCATTACAAACATACACAAAAATACAAATCTTTCCCCTTTATAATATTAGTGTAGATTTTGCCTTTATGAGAATGTCCAACTTTGAGTTGACTAGCATTCACGGCTGTATTCTCAAAACATCGAAAACTCCTTTTGATCAAACATTAAAAACAGATAAAACCATGAAAAACCTATTTACCGTCACTTTATTATTTAACCAAATAAACTCTTCAAAAATCAGCCTGGTAACCTCTCTCCTCTATAAATACCAGAGATCAAATTGTCTGTGACACGAAGTTCCTGCCCACTTTGACTCAGATAAGTTTATCAAGATGCAGTGAAAATGATCAAAGACAGAAGCTTCGTCGAAGTTAGTAAATCGATTATTTTAATATCCCTCTTACTTTGAACTTTGTTCTTGAATGAAAAATCTAGTTTTGCTTTTATGATATTCTATCTGTGCGAAACGATGTATGACTGGTGTGGGTCAGAAATCATCAAATAATGACTAAATCTCCAGCTCTCGCTTCTACTGACTAAAAACCACCAATATTCCTTCTTAGCCCTTTGTGTTCCGGGATCGCGGTATATCTTTCGAATAATCTCACAGCCCCAGCAGAGTCACTATGTCTTTTGACTGGGATGGTAGCTTTTTATTGTTGTATTTGTTTTGACAATTCAAAAATGCCAGTGACTGATCTACTTGAAAAAAAAATGCTATTTGATTTTCATATCTATTTCTAACACTTCAAAATGCTTGTGTACTGCAAAAAATTATGCCAATCGCTGAGCAACGATAGCGCCAACAGCCATTGTTCACTTTCCTCCGATACCCGTGTACAGCATGACTTGGATAAGCAGGAGTTTATAATGAACTTCGGAAGTGCTGGCTATTGGTCGCCATGACTGGCACTTAGAACTTTGTTCCATTACTAAGGTGTACGTTTCAGGGAATTTGGGTTGTGAAATGGTGTTTGGTTACTTTGAAATGGTCGTATGTTATCTGAGAATATTGGTTTTAGTTGCAGGTTTGATAACTACGCAACTAGGTATGGAACGACAAACCATAATAATATTTATACTTTTTTATTCTTTTGCAAGGAGGAATCTTGCCTACCAGAGAGAATGACAAATTCTGATCATTTAATTATATTCATTAGTTTAAGAAACTATTCTAATTTCATAAAATATTATATTTCAAAGACATCGCCAACCGGAGCGTGAACCCCGAATACAATAATGACTTCTATAATCACCTCCAATCTAAAATATTAGGTATTTTTTTATCAAGAGACACATTTTCTCATATTTTTCTTAGTTTTTCATTTAGTAGTAGAATTTATATAGTCAGTAGAAATCTGACACTACCTCCCGCTCCGCCCAGAGTGAGAGGAGTAATTTGATGATTACCCAGTGTCCGCCAAACACAAAAAGGTTGTAGTGCAATCTACACTAATCAAAGAGGAAAGATTTGTTTGTTTGTTTGTAACGAATAGGCTCCAAAACCATTGGACCAATTTGAAAAATTCTTTCACCGTTGGGAAGCTACACTATCCAAGAGTGACATAGGGTACTTTTTATCCCTGTATTCCCACGGGAACGGGATCTACGCAGGTGAAACCGCGTGACGTCCTCTAGTTTGAAAGTTAAAGATAAAACACTCCAGCATTCACATCCAGTACCACAACTCCTTGGTCCATGTTTGAATACGCAACGTGTTCATCAGTTGACTTGAGCCGTCATTAATCAGTCGTTTTTGCTCCGTCTAACCCGATGCGGGCGTGCAGATAAATTTCGACGAATTACTACAACACGATTTTCTTTTGGGTAATCTCCGGAGACGAGAAAAAACTTGAGTACTTTTTTTGCTGGCGATATATATTTTTTCAGCTCAATTGGAGTTACATAGCGTGTCTGATTATTTTTTGGAAAAAATAGGCCTTAGAGGCTTGAAAAAGCAAAGTAGTTATGCTCTAGAAAAATGTTCACGAAAGAGTGTTTAAATCTAAGATGTAACTACTAATTTTTGCAAACTGAAATGGGTAAGCCATTTTTAAACATTGTAGGCAGCAATATGTCAGTTTTCTGAAATGAAATTTCACATAGGCGTTGCCACTATGGAGCGTATGGGCTGTAATATAATAATCCACCACTTGGGCCCGATGCGGGTTGGTTGAAGGACTCGATTTTTATTTGGCTCTAGGACATACTACTTTTCTCACGCTGTTTTTCTTCACCATTTTGAGACTAGCGGTCATGATATAAATTACAGAAAGTAATGCGTCTGCCTAGATTCGAACCCACGACTTGCTGCTCGTCAGTCAGGCCTGGACTACTGCTGGTCTCCGCTGATTACTTTCATTATGTGCATTAATTCACAGTGTTTCTAAGCTTTTCTCTTGGTGCCCATAGATTTTAAACTACAGAGCAATGATTTGAACCACTACACATAAATAATAGTACATTGTTATCCAATGGGGTGAAAGTTACTTATTTAGTCCCTTTTTTTTGGCGGGTGAAAAGTCATCAAATAACCCCTCCCGATCTAGGGCGCAAGAGCGAAAGGGAGTGTCAGACTTCTACTGACTAAAAAACAACCTAGTTCCTTCTTAGCCCTATATGTCGAGGCCGACGTAACTTGTGAACAACCCGCAGCCCCGACGAGACTTATTTGTCTTATACTAAATAAGTAATTTACCCAAGGTACAGTACGATCAAATTATCTTGACAGGTCTGAACATAGGCTCTGCGAACTTTTACGCATGTATACTCGCGAAGAAAACTGTTATTTCAGAAAAAGAAATATACGATCAGAAAATATCTAATACAGTGAGAAAATACAAATGAAATAAATATCAAAACACTTTTAGATACGTAATCTACATTATTAACTCCATTTTCTTTTTCCCCTTTCATATACTGAGTTAAATCGTAAATATTTTTTCTCGCCTGGCGATTTAAGACACTACTATGCTTTTGTGGCATATTTGACGAAATAAGTGCCCACTAACTTTTCTAACCAATAATAACAAATAACAGTAATATTAAAAACAACAAATAAAATCACAACGAAAACTTTTCTAATCGAATGTGCTCAAGACAGAGATAGCAACACAAACACCAAACAAATGCTGTCGTGTGACTGAGATATAATACCTCGTACCGAATAGTGCCGAACTTGCACGAAGGTCACGAAGTTAACAAAAAGAGATGTGCATGTGCATGTGCAATGGGTGTCGTTTAATCGATTATTCTTCGAATCGATTGAAATTTAGTAATAAAAAGATGTTTCTATTCAATTTTATATTGAGGTTTTAAATGTTCGTAAAAATTCGTTATTCAAGATTTCTAAAATATAAGTCAATCATGTCTTTTAACAGAGGAAACATAATGTTACTATATTTTTTTTGTAATAAAGACGAAAACTCAATTATTAATGATTAAATTCACTTTATTAGTTAATGTATTCACTTAAATATCTTCTAAACACTAATAATAACGTATTCCAAATAAAATTAATCGATTACAATATTTGATCGTTTAGAGGATTGATTGTGTTTATGTAAGGTGCATCTCTAGCCTAGACTACCTCCCCCCGAACTTCGCCTCATGTCACCATTTGGTTCCTAATAAATGTTACTGCGCAGCGTTCTGCACGAAGTTCGGACCTGCCAAGATAATATGTTCGAACTGTAAACACTGTGTTTTTTATTACGAATACGAGGAAAGTAAAAATAAGAATATAAATTATTAGCTAAAGATAAAATGAGTGTTGAACGGATTGTCACTTTACCGCTTATTTTATTTTTTTGTCCTCTTGTCGTCCTACCTATACAGCCAGGATTTTTCATGTCTCATCATCATTAAAAAAAAATGGCAAAGATTTTGCCGAAATCTATGTTATTTTAGAGAAATAGCTAAAACTAAATTATAATAAAGTCATAGAATAATTATATTCTTAAGTTAACTTTATGTTATTATAATTTTAAATGGCGCTGTAATTTAGTGACTGTATAAAATGTTGAAACATGGTTCAATAAAAATGTGAAAATAGAACAAGTTTTTTTTTTATCATTTGACAGCTGTCAGTTGAAAGCGATTCTCCCTAGGGCTGAAAAGTAGTAACTTCAACCCGCTCCGCAGGCATGTTATGACCTACTTTCAGAGTATGACTTATGAAAAATCATTTTGTGGATTTATTCAGAATTGAATTGATGTCATCATCATCATCTTCCTGTCTATGTTCTACTCTAGTTGGGGTCGGTGCAACATGTATTCTTTTTCCTTCCTCCTCTGGCAGAAGTCACGTCAACATTTTCTCTATTCTCCTTTATAACATTCCACACACAATTCAATAATATTTTATATGGCCCTTATCTCCCTTTCCAGCCATAAAATGATGATTTTTCCTTTTTTATTAAATTAAGCAGTCTATTGAAATGACAGGAAGACAAAAATAACATAGATTTAGTTTAGTTGTACCGCGAATAATAACCCGGGATTGTTCGTAGTATGCTACGAACAGTTAAACAGAGACATTCTCTGGAATCAAGGCAAATGGTTTTCTTAGGCTATACATACACACACTCCTACCTCGCATTACCTTTTCTTGGAACCCTAGTCTACGAGGTTGTAATCTCACTGTGAGTCAAAGTGAATATGAGAGCAGCTATTAGTATATGAGAGCAGTAATAGTGTTTCCTGGAAAATTTTAATTTGAAACTGTTTATTGAAATATTTGAAATACAAAATATTTACATTCAGGCCTTTAAAGCTATAGATATTAAACAGTATATTGGGTTCTACCTGAACTAGGAATAAACCTGTATCTCAGGTAGGTAACTCACTCCAGTGCTTATACGTAAATAGTATCTCGTAGTCATCATCATTTCAGCCAAACGACGTCCACTGCTGGACATAGGCCTCCCCCAGGATTATATAATATTCCTTAAACAAATTGCTTTATAATAACTTAGCTATAAATATAATAAGTATATAACAATTTTTATAGTTCTATTCAACGTAAGACAAATACTTTCTTTAGCGAACTTTTCAGAGACAGCGTTATTTTGCAAAAAGCATAACACACAAATCCAGGTCACGTTTACTTTGTTTGTACCTATCTACAGCGAAAAATGCTGTGTATGTCATTAAAATGTATACACTGTACACACACTGTGTACACTGTATTATAATTAATTATGAATACTAAAATCTAAAATTATTTAAAGCGCGACAATCGGTAAAGGTCAAAATATTTATGGATGAATAAATACACAAATGACTAAAAAGGATTATTAATTAAAGTCGGCGCTCTCACGTGTCATTGTAATCAATGGAATTGGTACTAGTATATCTTGCCACCCATGTTCCTTCTTCGCCCTCTATGTCGAGGCCGCGATAACCAGAGGACTATCCGCAGCCCCGACAGGCGTCGGCCCTTTCGGGCTCCTCCCATGTTGCTGACATCACTTTGAGGCGCGCGTGGAACACGAACGCGCCGTCGACACGGCCTGTTTTCGTCGTGAGACGGACGGACGGCGAGTTAGCCCATCACTCACCGTCCACAGACCCGCGTCTACGGTGGCCGGAGGTCATCGCGGGAGTATATCTTGCCTCAGTTTATTTCTTAGGGGGAATTCTAGATCGCCTGTTTCGTGGTGACTTGGTTTTTAAAACGCAATTATGTTTCACTCGTCACTCGTTAGACTGATGACCTTGTTGTCCACAATGACATAACTGATTTTCGCATGCTCTAAATTAAATTGAAGCTGCAGTGTACTTATTTTTATTAACTATAAGTTTTTGTGGTCTCTGAGTTGGGTTTTATAAGTTACTAGCTGTTGCCAGCGGCTTCGCCCGCTACAACTCGAAAATTGTACCACAAGAAGATAAAATAGGGATAAAAACTATTTTATGCGTTAATACAGGTTATAAACTCTGCATCACCCTAAGGTAGACTGGTAGAAAATGCCCAAGGCATTAAGTCCGCCTTTGTACGGTTTCATTACTTGTGCATAAAGTTTTAATAAATAAATAAATAAATAAATATAAACTATCTGTGCACCAAATTTTATCCAAATTCGATCAGTAGTTTTTGCGTGAAAGAGTAACAAACATCCATCCATACATACTTACAAACTTTCGCGTTTATAATATTAGTAGGATGGCATTACGTTAAGTAAATGAAACGACTTCTAATCAAATTAGGTTGTAGCACTTTTTGAAGATCAAAGTTCACATAAGACCAAAACGCCCTCGTGCCCCTTCCTAGTGTTTTAGCTAGTAAGACGAAATGGTATAGCAAACTCATCAGCAAAAAGCTGTTGAAGCGGTGTAGTATTTTATAATGGTAAAATTCAATGTATTTTGCACAACTTCATGCAGTCGCATGCCTCATGAAGTTTTGGTTCATTTAGTTTTCTAGATCAAGAAGATTAGAATGTGATAATTATGATGAGCACTATGAAAAAGTAAGTTTAATAGGGTAGTTAACAAAACAAAACTAATTAGTCCGTCAGATAGATTTCCAAAAAATATTGGACACGTATTTTTTCTTTTTTCACGTAAACAAACAATGAAGACGATACAGTGCTTTGAAAACTTATGTGTAGTAATTTTCTATGACATTAGTATGACATTCTTTACCAGTGAGTGACGTCACAACCCCCCATTCAAATCTTTGACGCGTTTTATCTTCGTCAATTTTTATTGATTTGATAAAACAAAAAACACGTATCCAATATTTTTATTCCCGTATTCAATAATCTAACAGACGGACTAATTAGTATCATATGTTTTTAAGTCAGTTAACATGCCTATTGGTTTTTCCAAAATAAAAACGTTTATTCATCTTCGTCATTCATTGATGGCAATATCATCGTCTACTGCTTAACTTAAAATAACCATCGAAATCTAGGTGTACTATATATTACGTACATCTCTGTCCCTCGGGGATTATAAGCGTGATGAAGTGGTATACTACAACAATATGTTTCTTTGTTCCAGGTTACTTTTGGCACATCACAGACTTCCATTATGATCCGCTCTACACATCACAAGGCGACACTAGAAGACGTAGGTATAAAATATTAACTATTTATAAGTAACTCAAGTTATAAACTTGCGTAGGAACCGCCTTAGTTAACACCAGTTAACTTTATCTGTGTGCAGTTAGTGGAAACCGTGGTTAATTTACAAGTTACCCGGCTTGAAAAGTTATTTCAGCCTACAAGAATTTGTACTGATGTCAATTCAGTACTTTGGCACAATGACTTTAATAAAAAAACGTCCACTATTAATTCCATTTTGTCTAAAACTGCTTAAAGTTAAAAACGTTTATTTTTTTCACATTTTTAAATAGATAAAAATTGCCAGATGGTACATAAAAATCGCCATCAATTAAAATTCATTACGAAAATCTTAAAGTTATAAATAATAATATAATAATAATATTCCACAACTATCACACAACGCCATCTAGTCCCAAGCTAAGCAGAGCTTGTGTTATGGGTACTAGACAACTGATAAACATACTTATATATTTCTAAATACATACATATTATAGATAAATTACACCCAGACACAGAACAAATGATCGTGCTCATCACACAAACATTTGTCCTGGGTGGGAATCGAACCCACGACCTCCGGCATAGCAGTTAGGGTCACTAACCACTAGACCAACAGGCTAGTCAAATATATGTTTAATAGCAGTGGCCAAGTTGACACAATGATGCAATTGCTGTTGCTTGGTGAACGGTTAAGTGTGGATTAATAACTCAAACTCAAACAATTGGTTTAAATTTGCGTTTACAGGCACATTAGAATGTCAGAGAAACAAAGAAAGTAAAGCTTCTGTCATCGTAAAATAAATTAACTAATGTTACAGCCAATTACTATTACGGTATTACGGCGCGGTACGGTATTTGTTATTATTAATGCCATTCCTTTAAAAAAATGGTTCGTAGTTATCTAATTATTCTTACAATACTATGTCTTCGAAAACATGACAACAATATGAAGAAGCAGTCGTTATGATTTTGTTGGAAATCGAGAATATCATCCACGCGTAGTAAGGGTATCGAGAATAGCTTTCCTCTTTCTGGCACCAAAGGGTGTTTGTTAGTACTATACTGCCAATTTAGCTGAGCATGTGAGATTCCAAATTCAAATCACATTATTGACCAGCGCAAAATCATAACGACTGCTTCTGCATATCGTTGCCATGTTTTGGAAGACATAATATTGTAAGTATAATAAGATAACTACGAACCATTTTTTAAAAGGAATGGAATAACATTCAAACTGGCATTAATAATAACAAATACCGTACCGCGCCGAGTAATTGGCTGTAACATTAGTTAATTTATTTTAAGTAAACTGCGCTAAGATTGCTGTGGATTTTGTGAATAAATAAATAAAGTATTATAGAATGTCGAGTGATGAAAGTGAGTTCTAAATATGTTATTCTTACTGTTTGTTTATTTAATAAATACTTTGTTTTTAGTACTATGGCTATTATTTTCTTACAATAGGTGTAAAAAGTAGAGTATCCTCCTCTGGGCTAAAGGTGTCTTTGCCTTGGGCTAGCTTAAATCCCTCGCAGCATTCAGGATTCTTGTATTAACTCCCTCGCTTCGCTCGTGAGTTAAACTCTTAACTCCCTCCCTGCGCTCGGGAGTTAAATTCCGAATCCTTCATTGCGCTCGAGATTCAATATGACGCCCGTGACATAAGACACAACTTTAGCCCCTCAGTGCATAATCTACTATTATAGGCTCTCTCGTCGGGGCTGCGGGTTGTTCGAAAGCGATACCGTGGCTTCGACACAAAGGGGCGAAGAAGGAACATGAATGGTTTTTAGTCAGTAGAAGTCTGACTCTCCATAACGCTCTGCCCAGAGTGGGGGGAGCCATCTGATTTCTCACCCTACACAATAAAAGCACTGGCTCTCAGGTAAAATAGGATGTGGAACAGTTACATGGAACGTCCGGCCTACTCTGGACACAATTCACCGGACCGACTCAATCGGGTGCCCAATTTTGGTTTGCTTGTGTCAATGGCAACTGTAATTTGTATGCAAAACATTGGTTTAATTAGCGTTCCAGATCGCAACTTATTTAGAAGCATTGTGCCATTTTAACTGATTGTTTTTTTAACACTAACTAACTGGTTGGACAGTGGTTTCACTGATGTAATTAATTAAATTAATTAATTTATCACTAACAAATTAAAATTAAATAGTCGTATGATTAGAGCCTAAACTGATGTCAGTTTTTATGACGCAGATGGGCTTCTTTTTTTTTTTTTTTTGGCGGGTGGAAAATCATCAAATAACCCCTTCCGCTCTTGGGCAGAGCGAAAAGGAGTGTCAGACTTCTACTGACTAAAAACAACCCATGTTCCTTCTTAGCCCTCTATGTCGAGGCCGCGATAACTAGTGTACAACCCGCGGCCCCGACGGGGCAGATGGGCCTCTGTATTGGCTTTACATGGCGTCGAGAATTTTTTTTCAGGCATTTAGTTTCCTCGTGATATTTTCCTTAAGTGATAGTTATGCAATACGCACATGATACCAAAAAATCAGATGTTCGTGCCTTTTTATTGAGGGTTGAGAATCATCAAATGACTCCACCCACTCTGGCTTCTGCCGACTAAAAATCACCCATGTTCCTCTTAGCCCTTTGTGTCCGAACCGCGGTATCTCTTTCGGACGCGTCTGGGCGCGTGCCCAGGGTTCAAACTCGATACTCATGACTTGGCAGTCCGATGCCAATACGCTATTATAGCTAAACGATTGCACAGAAAAGTTCTATTTCTCAGAAGTGAGAACGCTTTAGGCTCATGTCACACCTGCTTCTATTCTGTAGAGATACAAGCTAACCTCTAGTCTACTTCAGATTGTCGGCGAGCAGACGAGCGAGGCAGTTCAGGCCACCATCGGGCGCTTGGCCGCTTCGGCGACTACTCCTGCGACAGCTCCCTCGAGCTGATCGAGTCAGCGGCGCGGTATATGCGCACCAGGCATTCAGAAAACGTCGAGTTCGTACTTTGGACTGGGTGAGTTTGATGACATTTTGTTTTTGAAAGGATTGCCCCGCACTTTGAGTTTGTCGTGTATTGTCGGTGCGATAACAGACATTTAAACTCACATACACAAACACCCAGCCAAGGGCCTCAAGTTTAACAACATGACACGATGTTCACAGAGTTATGTCATGATATAAAAATAACAAATACATTGAGGCGATTGACAGTGTTCAACAAAAATTCCTACGTGCTATGCATTTTAGATGCTTCGGATACTACTTGCCATATCAGGATTTACTTAATAAATACAAACTCACAACACTAGAAAATAGACGTAAGTACTTGGAAGTCATGAATCTTTACAATATTGTCAGTAATAGATTTAAACGTATTGAGTTAACCAATATGTTATGATATGTTGTCCCTAGAACAGTGTACAAGCGTAAGGTGCGCGTTGGCAGATTATTTTCTACGCGTACTTGCCATTCTAACACTGGTTTGCGCTCACCTGTTCGCAGAATGATAGATACCTACAATGAGGCCTGTGAACAAATTGATATTTTTGCAAATTCTCCTAGTAAGTTCAAAGATCTTGTACTCAAGGAGCTCTTTTGATTTGATTTATGTACAGTGTGTAAAATTATAGATTGTAAGCATGATAGTCAAGTAAGTTTAGTTTGTAATTTTGTTATGTATTGGTTATTGTTTATCCTAGCGTTTAATTATTTGTAAGTATTCCACAGCTAATCTGTGAACATCGTTGTGGGCTACAGTATTGTTTATGTTTTGTGTACCTCTTTTTTATACTATATACAGTAGCTGTTTGATGTTCCACTTAAATAAAAAGAATATAATCCAAACGAATGGACGTGATGTTAATATTGTCATCATCATCAGCCTATAATGTTCCCACTGCAGGTACTCAGGCCTCTTCTATAGGAAAGGGATGGGCTATAATCAACCACGCGGGCCCAGTGCGGGTCGGTAGATGTCACATGTCTTAATTTTTTTTGTTTCTTAGACATGCAGGTTTCCTCACGATGTTTTCCTTCACCATTTCTGGGGCAGCGGTGATGAAATAAATAACACATAATATTGCGCCTGCCTGGATTCGAACCCACGACCTACTGTTCGTAAGTCGGGACACCACTGGGCCACCGCTGCTCTCTCTAATATTGTCATCTTACAATATCATCCCGATGATTAAGTTTCATAATCGCTTACGACAAAATACTTTTTCTCCCTGTTTGTGGATACTTTTTTGTTGGTTTGCATACAAACTGTGCCTAATAATACACTCGAAATTCGCCAGTTATGGGTAAGTCCCATGTAATAAGGGGCAAGCCTTTTTCTCCGGAAATATAACCCGGAACTTCTATTCAAAGTCACACTTGCAATATTCCAACGTAGCAGTTATAGGGTGCAGCCACCTGCAAAAAAGCACGGACAATTCAGAAATAAACTCACCTAACATAAGGGTGAATTTCAACAAATGCCATTTTTCTTATCATATCGGTGAACTTTTTCATTTATATATATTTTTTATTTTTTTCATGTTTAATGTAATATTTAGGATACTAAATACTCCCTTATTGGTAACCATCAACGTATCTTTTAAGACTATGGAGAAAATTCAGTTTGAATTCTGGTTTCCACCGATGTGACAATCCGGCACCGATTATCTTTTCTGTACACCGATATGATAAATTTATTCACCGATGTGATATACATATACAGCGATATGATAATCTATCCACCTTTGAACATCAAAAAAGAAATAGTAGGCTTATACATTTTTGAAGGAGTGACTAAGAACTGAATATCTGAACTAAGGGTATTATTTTCTTAGAATAAAAAATAATGTTTTTTTTTATTATCATTGTGTTTATTTAAAAGAAGTATAAAAAACAAAAATTTCTTGTACGTTATTGTACAATACACATTTATTAATGTGGCGATCAAGCTAATTGTTTTGCCATGTGTACACTTAAAACATTGTGGCGTTCTAGGTTCAACAATACTAAGAATAGAAACTTTATATAAGAAAACTTTATATACCTAATTAATCAGCCTTTTAAGTTTAACCTTAATCATAACAACACTACAATAATCACAGCTTTAATTATCACTTAATTTAATATTTTTAAAATCTTTGTTCTCAGTGCGTAAGTATCATAGATTACATAGAGATCGCTTATATCTTACATCTAGCAAATAATCTTTACCCTTAAAAAAAAAACTTAAATTAAATCTGTCAGTATAATTTGGTTATTATGTTAATCAGCCTTTAAGTTCAACATAAATCACTACAGAACTTGAACCGTCTTCGTACTCCACTTTTATTAAATTGCACCATAATTAGACTTTTAAGTCATAGAAGACTATGTAGTATACCTATAGTTAATCACAGCACTTAATTACGTACTTTTATAATTATTATCTGTTACAACAATTAAACCTTTTTTTTTCAATTAAAACTAAAAACAATAAAAATAAAAATTTTAAAAACAAATCAGCCCAGATCAAAATAAGTCATCATCAGTGTCACTGCAACCAAAATAATTAAATCTCTGTTTGATGTCAGGAGTTGGTTTACGTGGCTCATTTTTTTCTTTTTTAAAGTTAATTTTAGATTTTACTCTAAATATTTCCTCATCGGTGTCACTGTCTTCCACGGTAGGACTTGAAAATCTATTAGATGCTTTTACCGTATCCTCTTTATTTACGAATTGAGTTGATTCCTCTAAACCAACTAAAATGTTCGTGTCAATTTTCTCTAAAAATGAACAGGCAGGAGTACTTTGATCAAGATCTACATAGTTCAATAGCAAATTTTCAGACATTTTTGTCGAAGAGGATGATCTGGGTGCCGCATTTTCCGAGATTTTTAATGTATTTGATGGTGTAAAATACTTTGAATGTGATGGCTGTGGGAACAAAATTAATTTGTCAGTTAACTTTACTGGTCGCATTTTAGTGATATCTATTTTGGATTTAGTTCTGGATTTTTTATTACTCGAAGTAGAAAGTTGAGGTTTAGACTTAATTTCGTGTTCGGTTGACAAATTGTGGAAGTCTAGATGTTTGCCATGTGGACATTTAACAACATATTTCATACATTCATCTTCTATACAAGAAAGTCGACGTAAAACTATACGATTTTTAGCTTCTTTAGTCCAAATGACTTGTTTGACTTGCAATGTTCCACGAAATGTGTTCAAATTTGTAGGGAGAAGCCAGTCCTTTTCTTCAACTTCATATTCTTCTACAGTACTAATTTTCACGCCTTGGACAGCAGATTTTAAATAGTTTACAAAAGAGTCTATATTATTCATATCACCATCGTGTGCAACAAATCGATCCGCCGTTCGCTTCAGTAGCCCACCTACTCCATCTGGCGCACCTTTTCCATGACCACATTCACTATAGTTCCATATTATGTTAGTCAGAGAAGAGCAGTAAATACTGAGTTGGGACATAATATAAAAAATTTTCTTATTCCGATACTGGCCTGATGGAGAATCAGAAATAATAATAAGATTCTGAACAATTGGAGCTTCCTGTTTAATTTCTTCTAATATTGGAACAAGGTGAGCCCAAACGGCGGCAGCATCATGGCGCAGTGAAGAACTAATAGTGCAGAAACATTGAGTTGTTATATTCTCTTCCTTATTTTTATAGTAAATTACAGCAGTGTGTAATGTGAATTGTTGACGACTGCCACCAAAGTGCATAGATTGTATTTCGGACCCGTACTTGGAGCTATAGTTCTCACTAAAGTCAATGTGAACGACACAATCCTTTTCAGTCATGTTTTGTTTGTAGTGCTTAAAAGCTTGACTTTGATTTCGTATATTACTACAATGTGTTAAGAACGGTTTCAGATTGTTTTCAAATATTTTGATTAGTTGTAATGGTTTAACGGTTATTTTTACTTTTTCTACATTAACGGCTATTTTATCGACTCCATTTTTTTTGTAATTCTTTTTTATCTTCTTCCAATTCCAATAAATAACATCTTTGGAGTTATCAAATTCTTGATAATTTAAATGACGATTCTTACAGACAGGACATGTTCTTTGCAGGCATTCTACCTTAAAAATATCACAGCAAATACTACTTAGAATTTCAGTCGTGGTGTTTTCTTTTATGATACGATTTCTTTTTAAAGATGATATAACAAGATCCATGTTCTCATGTTTCTCACATAGGCATGTATTTCTCAAGTTTAATTTTGGCTGCGTGACCCAAAACGGCCTCATTCTTGTAAAAGTGACGTAACTGATTGGAGGGTAGCCCGAAGTCAAATACTTTTTGTGTAAATTTTTAATTGTGTCTTTCATCAGCCTTTTCTGTTTTTTTACTCCATTTTGTGTGACAGTATCCTTTTTACCTGGGCAAAGATTTGAATTTTCATCATCCTCAAAAAACTGAACAACAATCTTACGGATACGTTTTTGCAGGTCTATATTTTTTGGCTTCGTTGGGATTCGTCTCACTTCTAAATTACTCTGTTTTAATTTCTTAAATTCTTGATGTAGTCTCATGTATCTCTTTTTGTACATTAGTTTCTCTTTATTAGCCTTTGCCAATTGTTTTCTTAAATCGTGTATTTGCTGAGTTTTAACGTTTTGATATTTACGAAATTTCATTTTAATGTCTTGTTTGAATTTAACAGTATTAAAGGATGTGTCTAAGTTAGGACTATTTGGGCGTAATGTTGATTCTTCTGAATTTATAGAACTAATACTTGGCGTTCGTAAAGGAGATGCTATTGATAAATCTAGGGGACTGCTTGTACGTAAATAGTGGGAACTACTCGCTACTATGGCATCAATACGCAAATTAGGACTATTACATCGAACATTCTGTCGCAATAGCCGTGGGCTATGAGGTCCTATTAGTTCTTGAGAAATACCGGGCTCATTATCTTGATTTTTCGGTAGCGATTCTGCGTCATTGGTCTCTGAAACACTTGTTGGGTTGTTGCGGGCACCATTTGCCTTATTTTTTTTCCGCTGATAATATGCACGGGCACTGATTCGGTTTTTCTTTTGTGCATTGCGACGTGCATGTGCAGTCATTTGGCTTCGGGTTAGGATAAGTCCAGCTGCCTTTCTTTTAGCTAAGCGTTCTCTGTCTTTTCTTAAATGCTGCTCTCTTAACACAGGATCACTTTTGATTTTAGCTTTTCTTATTCTTTCCATCAACCTCTTTCTCTCTTTTTTCTCCTCCTCGTTTAGTTTTGATTTCAGCATTCTTAAACAAAATTAATCTTAAACAAAATTACTCGAACGAATTGTGTGCGGCACGAGCTGCACACAAGTTAATATTTATGAAAGTTAAAAAATATAATATGTGTATATGTATGTATATAATGTATGGTTGTAGGTATGCTCCATTGTTTTTTTGTTTACTTTAATGAAATGACACTATGTCTACCAATATGATAAAATTACACCGAGGTGATAATATGATCTACCGATGTGATAAAACAATCCACCGATGTGACAAAACTATGCGTCGATCATGAATCAAAACACCGATATGATATTTAAGACACCGATTGATTTTTCTTATCACATCGGTGTAAATTATCACATCGGTGGTAAAAAAGACCACCGATTACAGCGATATGAGAACAGCGACGTGAGAAATTATCGACTTTTTTGAAAATTATGAAAAATGTATAATATTTAGGCTAAATTCAAGTACCTATAATGATGCTAATTTACTTACTATGTCTGTTAGAACCAAACAATCGTAATAAAACTTCACATTACACTAGAAAAATGCAACCACCGATAATATAAAATAATTGCTTGGAAGTAACTGAAATGTCGTACTTACGTAATTGGCGGGAATATGCAGCGATTTGACACACGTCCGTCCTGACTGCGCACTAGCACACACTAACGAGGGAAATAAAATTGGGGTGGGGACACTGTCGGACTCATCGATGCAAAGTTAGGTTTAAATTACTTTTGTGCAGCGATATGACAAAATTTTGCGAGACAAGTACATTTATGCCTCTCAGTAATAAATATTATGAATTACGTAATAAAATATGCTACATATTAATAATAAAACTAATATTCTATGAAATAGAATAAGTTATATTCTTAAGTTACTTATTTTTATAACGATATAAGCGTTTTTGCTTGTAAAAAAAGTAGAGGGACAGCACCGATGTGACAAAAATAGAGGTTTATGTATTTATTTCTACCTTTGTAAATAGACTTAGACAAATAATATTTTATGCCACAACCCAATAAATACCTAATGAATACAAAAAAAAATAGTACAGAACAATATTCCTTTTTTCAAATACTAATTTCAATGAAGACAAAAAAAAAAGTCGTTTGGGAAATTCACCCATAAACTAGTTTTCAACTATAAATGTTCACAGGAATATATACACTAAGGTATCCATGCAATTTTGCAGGTGACTATAAATCTCTAACGTCAAATTTTCTTGCAGAGACATCATAGCTGCCCGGTACACAGGCAACGAAGATGACAAGATCCAAGCCATCAGGAACATGACAGATCTCCTGAGTAGAACCTTCAGTTCCCACTTCGTGTTCCCAGTGCTGGGACACTTGGACCCAGCGCCGTCCGAGAGCCTCACCAACTTGTGGATGCACTGGCTTCCTTTGGAAGCATTGCAGACTTTTAAGACTGGTACGTATATTCTTTTGAGATATTTCATCATCATCATGAAAGACGTCCACAGCTGGACTTGCCGCATTGCTCAGTCCCGTGCATCTCGCATTCAGTAAATACCCGCAACCTTTACCAGGTCATCGGTCCATCTAGTGAAAGGCCTTTCTTCCTTTAGACACTTGTTGCAGAATATTAATTAATTTAGAAAAAAAATGCGTGACACGCCTTGTTTTCCAATCTATGGGATTTGATAGAAATGACTAAATTATTTATTTAGGTTAGCCTACATTTGTTTACACGTTACTTTGCACTACAGGTTATGCATTATAAGGGCAACAATTACTAACAGGCTAACCACCACATGCACTGTTTTAATATATTTAAATCGATAACAAATCCATTGCTTCATTATGTTTAAAAAAACAGTGCCGAATTGTCAAATTGGATGCTATTGTTTGTGATGCTTGACAACCCACATTATCTTCGAAAACATTTTTATGTTGATGCAGATACTTATTTCAGACAAATTATATAGCATAGTTATATTATAGCTACAAAACAACGTAATACCAACTTGCATTATACTGAGGTAAAATCTCATTAAAGCCAGCGCTCCCAGGAAACTAGATTTTAATAAAGCCTCAAGATACTATCTTGTTACAATCCTTCAAAATAATACTCTCTGCAATCAGCCGGGAAGCTGTATAAGAACATAATGCCTTATTCTAGATGCAACGGCTTCGCAAGCACTGCAGACTTTTAAATATGGTGATTGTTGTGATGTCTTTAGACTGGAACGCCTAACTTTCCTGCCATCAGTTCTAAGTTACTGCCTGAAGTCCGCTTTATAAAAGTTTAAAGTTCCCGGCAGTCGACGGGAAATAAGAAACACGAACGTTGAACGAAACTGCGTGTTCGACGTTTTTGTAGTTTTCGCTTTGTGCATTATTTTTGGGTAGTGGTTGAATGGGCGCTTGATCTATATTCAATTGGGTTTTGATAGAATGGCGTACGAGGTTAGGGATAAATAAACATGAGGTGGTTAGACTTGTGGCCAGAAATAACTGTCGATACAATCTACACTAATATTATAATGAGGAAAGATTTGTTTGTTTGTTTGTAACGAATAGGCTCCGAAACTACTGGACCGATTTGAAAATTCTTTCACCGTTGGGAAGCTACACTATCCCCGGGTGACATAGGCTACGTTTTATCCCTGTATTCCCACGGGAACGGTAATTACCCGGGTAAATCACGTGAAGTCCGCTAGTGAAAAATAAAGAAGTACGTAATCAATAAATTGAAGTTTTGGCCTTGTGGTTTTATTCTGATTTATGTTTAGTACTATAACTGACTAGCGGACGTCATGCAGTTTCACCCGCGTAGTTCCCGTTCCCGTAAGAAGACAGGAATAAAAAGTATAGCCTATGTTACCCGGGGATAGTGCAGCTTCCCAACGGTTAAAGAATTTTTCAAATCGGTCCAGTAGTTTTTAAGTTCATTCATTACAAACAAACACACACACAAAAAAAACAAATCTTTCCTCTTTATAATATTAGTGTAGATGATGATTAGACTTAAATCTTTCATTTAGGGATTGATAAAAAATATATCGCTAAATGCGAGACCCACGGGGCGGGTCAATGTGACTATATGTGTACTTGTAGAGACCTATATACAGTAGTGGACGTCTTTCGGCTGAAATGATGATGATTGAAATACACAACATTTTCTTGTTCTGTTACCAGTTTAGCTCCCTAGTAAAAATCTCTATCAAAGAATTGCTAATAGGGAATCGGACTGAATCAAAAAAATACGATTCTAATTAGTCCGTCTGTTAGAATATCGAAAAGTATGGGGTACGTGTTTTTTGTTTTATCAAATTAATAAAAAATTACGAAGATAAAACGCGTCAAAGATCACGAGTGGGGGGTTGTGACGTCATTTGTACGTAAAAAATGTACTGACATGTGACGTTTTTGAGGAGTTCACTAATTTTTGAAGCGACACGGTGCTTTAATTTTTGTTTATGTGTAAAAAGAAAAAAAATATGTAGTCAAAATTTTTTGGAAATCTATCTGACGGACTAGTAAGTTTTTTTGTCCGATCCTCTCCTATATTCTAATCGTTAAATTATTTACTAAAACAGGGGGCTACTACACAATAGAGCAGAAACAGAGCAAGCTTCGGATAGTGGCGCTGAACACGAATCTGTTCAGCATCCGGGATTCGAACAGTGTCCAGACGCGGAAGCAGTGGGATTGGCTTGATGCTGTACTGGATAAAGCTACTACTAATAAGGAAATGGTAAGTTATGTATTTATTAAAGTGAAACGCGACACAAGGTAAGAGAGAGATAATGTGATAAATATTTTATTTATTTTTATATTGTGAATGTGTGGGTCTTTCTTTAATTTTAACGATTGTCTGGCAGTTTGAGCACTATAAGCGTCCCACCCAAATGTCCTTTCTTAGGTATTATTCGTCGTGACGTTGACCTCCTTGAGTTATAACTGGAGCTTCACGATTACTCACAAACGCTTGCACTGACTGGAGGGGTCTACTCAAATCTGTGTGGTTCTTTCTTCAAAAGACCATCTCAGACACTAATCTGCATAGTCTCCATGTGTGTATTATACCAAGATTATGTTTGGACCTTAACTTATTGTTAACCCAAACCATTATAAAAGATTAATAGAGTACCTAAACTTTGGAGTTTCTTGCCGGTTCTTCTCCTTAGGAATCGACCAATGCACCGAACCGCGCACCTTTTTGTCGGCGTTTTACAAGTGCCTTTGTAGGCCTATGTGAAATAAAATATTTTGATTTGATTTTTTGATTTTTGAGAGGTGAAGTCGTGTTGTGAATGCTGGTGAAGTTATTATTCTTCTCCATATTATTCTTCAATTATTATCTGTCTACCCTTTTCTCTATTATGTTGGGGTCAGCTTCTAGTATAACTGGATGGAGTTGAAAACTAGTATTTAACATGGAGCGACTATTAACCTGCAAATATCTACAAATGACAATATCGGCATTGTCTCGGGGAGAATCGGTATGTAATGGACGTTAACATATTCAGGGGACAACTACGGTAGATGCGGTTTAACTTAGAGATCGACCCAAGTCGAGACCCGAAGGGCTGCTATCAGTCTTACCGGAACCAATACGTCACACAAACTCAAACCATTTCTTTCAATTTAACCATTACTGGCACTTTTGAATGTCATAAGAACAACAACCAACTGTGAATATTAGAAGGTAAACTTATAAAATTGACGGCACAGTTGGCGCAGTGGCTCCAGCAGTTGACTGCTGCGTTACGTATCGCGGGATCGTTCCCCGCACGGAACTCAAATTTGTATAGCCTACAGATAGTTGTTTCAGGTCTGGGTATTTGTGAATGTGAGTTTATTGTCTGTAAACGCACCCACGATACAGGAGAAATTCCTAGTGTGGCGCTAGGTTTTAAAAAAAAACATAGAACGAAACTACGAAAAACTATGAATGCAATACGTCATTCCGAAAGCCACCACGTCGAACCACATGCCGCCGAATGCCCGCAACGACGAACACAGCGAGCACCAATGTACGCCGCGACACAATGTACATAATTAAAGCAACTAACAGTGTAGTATTAAAACACGGGCTTCATATAACAATTCGTTTGTTTAAAATTAGACTAATAAAATAAGGTAGAAGAATCATGAAAAACAAAATCTAAAATTTTATCCTAACCATTCTATTGAAGAACACAATGCTATTGTAAAGTATTGACGTGGAACAAACAAAATGTTAGTAAAGTTTGTGAATTTTGCACAGTGGGCATTGTTTATTCATTGTTTTGTACACAACCATGATTTTTCAATCAGATTTTATTTCTGTTTTTAAAATGTAAATAATATATTTGTGGTTGATTCATGTTTTGCCTTTGGTTGATTTAACGAGAATTGTTTTTTTTTTTTACTTTTTTTTATTTGTTGCGTTGTTATGAGCAAGTAAATATCGGTCAGTGTACAAATTACACTACTGGTGTTTTTTTATCTTGAATCTGTACATTCAGGATTTTTTTTCTTTAGTTTATAATACCCTATTATAAACTAAAGAAAAAAAATCCTGATAAAATACCCAATGATATAATTAAAACTATAGATACGTTGTCCGCCCTCAAAAATGACAACATGAAAAATGAAGCTAATTGGCCACATCGCGCTTAGTTACGCACCAACCTTTCGCGGGACGCTACGTTTGTTTTTAATTTAAATGGTGTGTGTAAACCTGCGCAAAACATAAAGAAAACAGGCATCAACAGGCATCCCGCTGTACGGTGTCATATTTTCTTTCCCTTTCTTTACGCGTCAAAGTAGTTATCTAATATTTTCGCTGTTTTTAAGCGCCGCTATGTTACTTCATGACGTGTCTAAATATAATACGTCATTGGAAATACCCTATTGTGTTAATAGCGAGCCCGTTGGGAAATATTAATAATAATATAATAATATTCGACAACTATCACACAACGCCATCTAGTCCCAAGCTAAGCAGAGCTTGTGTTATGGGTACTAGACAACTGATAAACATACTTATATATTTCTAAATACATACATATTATAGATAAATTACACCCAGACACAGAACAAATGATCGTGCTCATCACACAAACATTTGTCCTGGGTGGGAATCGAACCCACGACCTCCGGCATAGCAGTTAGGGTCACTAACCACTAGACCAACAGGCCTGTCAAATATTAAAAAGCAATTTTTTCTATTTTACTATTTTGAAGGTATCTACTATCACCACTAATTCGCTAACTAACCATCAGTAGCCAGTGTAAGTCATACCAATTCATAGGACATGGGTCATCGTTTTTATGCTTATATTTCACAACAACCTTCACCTTCTAAAATTTTAACAATCATCATCATCAGCTTATAATGTTCCCACTGCAGGGACTCAGGCTTCCTCTCTAGGAGAGGGATGCGCTATAATCCACCACGCGTGGCCAGTGCAGATTGGTAGATGTCACATGTCTTCGAATTTTGTGGTTCTAAGACATGCCGGTTTCCTCACGATGTTTTCCTTCACCGTTTTGAGAGCAGTGGTGTTGAAATAAATTACACAAAGTAATAATAATAATAATAATAATAATAAAACATTTATTTCAGGTATCTTAACCCATATTATACACATGTTTAAAACATTCACAATACGAACAATAAAAAGAGTCACTTAACAGTAATGTGCTGTCATTTCTTTACTTTACTTGATGGTGTCACTACATTAAGCATGCAACAATGGTTAATGTAGTGACAGTCGAACCTCTCAGCCATCATCCTCAGGATGGTGTTGGAGCTGGCGCGGACCCTACGCACCAAGGATGTGCACCGTTTTCGCATCATCGCATAAAAGCAGTCAATGCGTGCCTCAGCAAACATCCCCGACGCACTGCAGTACCGAGGCAGCCCCAACAACATTCTGTAGGCATTGTTGAATTGGACTCGTAGGGCGCTGTACTGTTTTTGAGTATAGTTAGCCCACAAGGCGCTCGAGTAAAAACAGGTGCAAAACGCTCTGAAAAGGGTGTTTTTTACTTCCTTCGAGCATCGAGCAAACCTGCGAGCTATCATGTTCGCTCTAACAGACAACGCCCTACGTTCCCGTTCTATGTCTGAATCGTCTTTCAGGTCAGAGGTCACCAGATGCCCAAGGTATTTGAAGGTTTCAACCCTGTTCAGCGGTACATTATTTAATATAATGCTAGGGATACTATCTGGACATTTACCCCTGGCCCGAAAAACCATACATTCACTTTTTTGCTGTTATAGAGCAGGCCATGGCTGAGAGCATATTCCTCACAAATGCCGAGCAGCTTAGACAGGCCACAAACCGAGGCGCTCAGCAGCACCATGTCGTCCGCATAGCTAATGTTGTTTACACAAACTCCACCAACATGACATCCGACATGCGTGCTGCTCAGCCTCTCGATAAGTGCGTTTACATACAGGTTGAAGAGCGTTGGCGAGGTTAACCCCCCTTGCCTCACTCCGCACTCCAACCTGTATGGTTCAGATAGTTCCCCCGACCACCGAACTACGTTGACCTGGTTCCCGTACCAATATTTAAGAATACGAATGCATTCACTTGGCAGGGATGTGTCGTTCAGTTTATCCCAGAGGATATCATAGGAAACCAGGTCAAACGCTTTCGTAAGGTCGAGGAAGCAAGCATAGACTGGTGTATTGCGACTAGTATAGTGTTTTTTTTTAATGCACCTGACTGGATTCGGACCCACGACTCATAGTTCGTAAGTCGAGGCCGCCACCACTGGGCCACCACTGCTCAAAAAATATATTACATGTAGGGGGAAGTGCTACGGTAGACGCGGTTCGTTTAATCCCATTGAATGACATTGTCATGAACTTGTAGTCATTGCAATTATAGGTATTGTGAACTTAGAGGGTTGTATTAATAATTATTATTTCGTAACATACATACGTGTCGCAATAGCAAATTAACGTACAACTTGAGCGGCAAATTGCAAAAAAGAAAATAAGCACTTGGACCTGAACGCGATATAAGACCCCATTCAAATAGAAACCTTGACTCAAAAAGTCCGATTTGACGCATACAAATTACAAACACTACATTTCAAGCTTCCTTCATAAATATGCGCACTTCAGTCGGCTCCGTTTCAAAACACGGTTTTAACAAGAGTGGAGGAACTACATAGTGGTACTACGGTTCCGGAACTGTAGGAAGTCCGGTCCGGTCTGGCCCGGTCCGGTACGGCCGGCCCCGTAATAAATTACAGATTAGAAAATCGTTAATCTAATCGCTTTTCGACTTAAATTTCTGTTTGGCTTTTTTTAAGAACTGTTTGGTGAATGGAACTTCGTGGAGCGAGTTTGTTTGGTTTTTGATTAAACATAACATCGCGCTTGTAATCCACGAAAGTGTAGACAGAGCTTTTCTTTATTTCTAAAATACACCAAAGTTCACCAATTATAACAATAATTCATTTATTTTTCCGAGTTTACAGGAAATTAATACACACAAAATTCAAAAGATAACACATTTTTTTTACATTTTTTTTTTGGTTTGTTTTTTAAATCCAAGTAATAGGGCAAAATAAAACAAAAATCTCTGGCTGCCACTGAAAATCTTGAATCCTTCTTTTTCTTGATATTTATGCGAAAGAAGAATAAATTCTTCTTTTTTGTTTGATAGTAACGAACAATAAAGATTTTTTGTTTTAACATAACAGCAGAGGTGTAATACCTAATAGTTCACCCACATTTCGCTAGCTATTTTGTGCTTTGTTTAAGCAAATATACTTTTCATTGAAAGCAATAAGAGCTAGTTTTCGAGGACACTTCCTCGAAAACTAGCTCTTATTGCACAACGATTAGGTGCGACATGACATAATCAAATTGTATTTGAAATGTTTGTACTGTTTAACATTCAAATCATACTTTTGGTTCTAGTTTTGTAATTTATCTTTTGTAACAATGGTTTTAATTTATAAAATAATTGTGTCTTACTTTTGAGTCATGTCAAGTAATATTTCAAGCACTGCTTAATTTATTTTATATACTTAATTTTGAAGCTCTTGGCATTCGTACGTTTTTCACGGGTGACCACTGAAAACCAGCGCTGTGCTGTGGGCGACCATAACACAGCACCATGCTGAGTGGCAACCTACTTGTCGCAGTCACAACGTGCAACATTTTCTTTTTTGTAATCCCTGCTTGTTGTATTTTTTTATATCTGTTAAGCGTTGTTTGTGTAATGTTTTTTTCCTGTATACTCGGTATGTTTCTGCGACAAATAAATAAATTTTCTTTCTTTCTTTCTTTACATGTAACGTATTTCGCACGCGTGTGTTGTTCTTATTTTTCCGCAACCAAGGGCGGGAAAGAAAATGACCACAGATAACTATACCTTATACTAAGTGCAAATCGATTAAAATACAGGAAATTATTAAAAAAAATCACCACCGACTATAGAGTCGGCAGCGTTTTTTTTTCTAATTTCGTCTTTTTGCTTTTAGTCTTCACAGCATAAAAAATTTTTGAATATTAAATTGTGTTTGTAAAATGAATACTAAAACTAAACATGATTATTTCAAACAATTATTTACTTTTATGAACAAGTAAACATTATTTTATTTCTGTTCATGATTAAAAAATATTTGAATTTTATTTATTTTTCTGAGAGGCTGTTTAGCGGCTTCATACAATTGCTTCTTCTTCATCCTCGCGAAAAAACATCGAGGAATATATAGTTACTTCGTATTCAGTACATAGGAATATTTATGTCATCAGTAATTAAAAGAAACAGCTGTTCTTTCTTTAAAAAAAAAAGCGTTGCCCTACACTAGGATTTTTTCCTGTATCGTGGTGGGTGCGTTCACAAACATTTAAACTCACATACACAAATACCCAGACCCGAAATAAAAATCTGTAGGTCATACAAATATTTGTTCCGTGCGAGGATCGAACCCGCGACACGCAGCGCAGCAGTCCATTGCTTGAGCCACTGCGCCAACCGTGCCGCCTCCATACATTTAAACTGCAGTTTTATAAAAAAATGCTGAAAAAAGCCACTTATTATAAACCGCACATATATGCATATTTCCTTTTCATAATCATAAAATATAATATTGTATATAGGCTGCAGGTACGTAGATGCCAGTTACAGCAAAGCCATCCAAATATATAAAATACTAGCGGACGTCACGCGGTTTCAATTCCCGTGGGGGTAAAAAGTAGCCTATGTCACCCAATAGTTTCGGAGCCTATTAATTACAAACAAACAAACAAATCTTTCCTCTTTATATTATTAGTGTAGACTAGCGGACGTCACACGGGTTTACCTGCGTAGTTCCCGTTCCCGTAAGAATACAGGGATAAAAAGCAGCTTATGTCACCCGGGGTTAGTGTAGCTTCCCAACGGTGAAAGAATTTTTCAAATTGGTCCAGTAGTTTCGGAGCCTATTTGTTGCAAACAAAGCTTTTCTCTTTATAAGTATATAAATAAAAGTATAAAGTGTTTACTATAGAGCCTATAGTATATTCTAGACGCCCCACGAACATTTAATAATGAAGCCTACCACAGAACCTACCTCGTTACATTCAAAACAACTGATATGAATTCCTCGGCCACAATTATGAATCATTCTGGGCCGGTTGTAATTCACAGTCGTAAATACCAACCGTGTACAATTGTGTGGGGGCTACTACTGAATCAATTGCGAACATAATTTCGCGATTTGGTTGTCGATTCATAAAGTAGGTACGAATGTAGTTCATGCGGTCATTTTGTAATGAACTATGTACGGTCAGCAACAGAAGTAGCTTAAAATTTCGGAATTTTAATTATTTGATGGAACTTCAGCTTTTATTTTTAATGTGTCAGAGTATTATTCTTTAAATATAAATTACTCTTTAATGACTTGTTAGTAACGAATAATATCTAACTAATTTTTATTAAAAATCCTGCTTTGAAACTTTGACTATAGTGTTTAATCTATTTCCCATGCTGACTATACAATACCATTAACACTGAAATTATTATAAATTCTTTGTTTTGTTTTGTGTTGCTGTTAATTAAAATAAATATAACCTTAAACTCCTGAATTTTTATAATAATTTCACGCGGACGAAAGTTACGGGATACAGCTAGCATAATAATTATTAAAATATTTAAGTTATTTTTATACATCAGCGAATATGTCTGTACAGTTTATAAAAGCTTTCATGCCAGCATCATCTACCCTTTTTTTGTTTGGTGGGTGTAAAATCATCGAATAACCCCTCCCGCTCTTGGGCAGAGCGAAAGGGAGTGTCAGACTTCTACTGACTAAAAACCACCCATGTTCCTTCTTCGCCCTCTATGTCGAGGCCGCGATAACCGTTGGACTACCCGCGGCCCCGATAGGCGTCGGCCCTTTCGGGCCCCTCCCATGTTGCTGACATCTCTTTGAGAGCATCATCTACCCTCAACTTCGGTTGAAGGTTATACCGTCCACAAAAAAGAACACCACATCCAGGGAAAAAAACACAAAAGAAGTAAAGAAAACACGCTAGTACTATTTTGATTCATAAATACATTTCTGAAGCTCAAGCATCAATCTTTGTCGCGTGATTATAGTCAGGAATGTTCCCTTTTTGTATAAATCACATAACCACGCTAATATATTCTGACTACGAAAGGTGACGGAATAATTTTGATGGTGAGAAATGTTTTATGTTAATCGAAATCGTGAACTGTGATTTCGACAAAAAGGATGCTTGACGTATTTCTTTCATCTTATAATGAAGACAGATGGTTGTGAACAGAACAACGGATAAAAAACAAAGAAGATTTAAGTTAGCGGACTTGTATTTTATATAACTAGCATGTGCTCGTGGCTTCGCCCATGTAGAGTTCAGTAGGTGTCCCACCGAATCGTATTCCCGGGATTATCAGTATCCTATATGTGTTACATATCCTATATGTATCCATGTTACAAATTTATCACTTCAAAAGATTTAGGACTAAATAACATTTATCCTGTTTTCAAGTCAAGCATTAGCGTACACTGACACTGTATCGGTTTTAGATCAAAGTGAATATCAGTGCTATTAATTAATTCAAACGTAGAATGAAAATACTGGATCAATTTATTTCAGCTTTGCAAAAAAAATACGAAGACTATGATTGGCACAAACAACAAAAACTGCCATCGATACGCAAAAAAATTACTTTATGAAGCTAAAACCTAGCTTTTTTCTACGACCTTTATGTTATACTTACAATCACATACTTTAATTTTATAGGTAGGTACCACGCCAATCCACTCATCCTTTTCAAACGAAATTATCAATAAAACGCCAATACCACTCATTAAACAGTACAACGTTATCACCATCCATTGTAATGTCCCCATAAAAGAGAAAAAGGCTTTACCGAACACATTTCAGACTCAAAGATACGGGTGTTCTGACTTCTGAAACGACAGAAGTCAAACCGTGTCGGAAAATTCAATTTATTCCACCCATACTGTCAATACATTCTGAGCTGCGGATTTAAAGTCAATTTTATATGGGATAATGTATACTTGTACTGTACCCTTTGTTCGGTAAGGTGTACCTCGCACTATACCCTTTTCGGTAGGTCCTTGAGAGGCGCAGTCAATAGTTGGGTTTAAGGGCTGAGTAAACGAAGGCTGTATGGCGTTAAAGCTGTTGAATAGAACGTTCTGCGATTTGAATGGATTACCCTTTTGTTAGGGAAATTATTTTAAATTCGGTGAGTTTTGTCACTGATTTTAGGCTTTCAATGGATAATTATGTCAATGACACATATCTATGTGTCATTAAAGTTTCAAGTTCTGTACTACAATCTAGCCGATGGTATATTGACGAAGATTTTTAGCTGCGTTGTTATTTTTATCTTTATCTATTATAAAACAAAGTCACTTTCGCTGTTCGTACGGGTTTTACAACGGGTTTTAATGCAGTTTTCAGCAACAGATGTAATGATTCTGGAGAAAGGTTCATTGCTCCCATAATACTATAATGTGTTTAGCTAGTTGACTACTGTTAAAAAATCACGAAAATTTTATGTTATTTCAAAGTAGTAACAGAAATAACACGATGTGTGAAAAAAGTAATAAAATCGATAAAATAATGAATGGATGGATATGGAATGGATGGAGAAGTTATTGGTGGGGGCACTTTCTGTCCTTGTCGCGCGAAACGGCCATATGTACTACGTAACTATGGCGGTATTAAATATGACGTCACGTTTCTATAGCGCTGTCTTTGTCTAACAAGAAATTTAAAGTCAGTTAATACTAAACCATTTTTTGTTCGATTTTATTGTTATTTTTGTATTAGAAAAATAACGGTCAGTAAATCATAAGAAGCGTTTATTGATAATAAGGTAGATACAACACACCTAAATTATAACTAGGTTAAATCAGTTTAATCCCTTTTATCTCAACATAGTATTTAAATTATAAATAATCACAGTTTATATTTGAAATAAAAAACACAGTTACAGATGAATCAAACAGTAGAATTTCAACAATAATTAAATGTATGGAAATAATGTTTTACCAACATTATTTCTGGCTGATACCTATATACCCTTGAACACGAAGTATCTTGGTCACGGAGAGGTGTTGTCTCGACGATGGTGCGTGGAAAAAGTGTCCTCCGCAGCGCTCTTCAAAAAATAAGCTACCATGGCGCGCCCCTCCTATTCTCCTCCGGTATGGAAATAGCAAGTGCGACAACATCCGGCCGTCCTGCTCACGCGTTCGTCCTCGAACAGCGTTTTGGTCCAATGTAGAAGCTGAAAACATAAAATAAATACTTAGTAGCCGTATTTGAACTCGGTACATATGTGACCTGCTTTAACATCTGACTGTAGATAAGGTGTTCGGACAGACAAGAGCAATGCTATTCCATCGATGGTTAACATGCTCCCTCCGTCTGTGGCTTGAACTAGATCAATGTTCGCTATTATCAATCTAGTCGTGTATCACCACTAATACTGCAACAGCGTTCACTACGGATGCCTGTTGCTTACCGATCAGAGACCGAACACCCTATAAACATCCATAATGTTTAAAGCGAATGCATTGGACAACATGAATCATAACCGCTATTCGGCGAAATATCAGTATCAACAAGTATGTAAAAATAGAAAAAATAAAAGAATAAATCTGAATAAACAATTAAGACAACAGAACAGGCTATGTTATTATTATAAAATTTACCTTATTGCCACTTTTAGTTACCTATGCATCTTCGACAACATCCGGTACTTCAGCAACGCGGATCCAGGGCTTCATATTCTCCACGCAGGCAATACCATCGTACTTTTTGGAAGATCTTTCAGCCCCCCGCAGGTCCGCCACTTGATATCTATCGTGCCCCAGGATGTTCGTCACTTGAAAGGGCCCCTTGTACAGAGGCAAGAGTTTGGTGCTTTGACCATCATTTGTGTGACTCGGAATTTTGAGTACCACCAAATCACCAACCTTATAAATAGGAGCCTCTTTTCTTTTAGAGTCGAAAGATGCCTTTTGTCGTTCAGCATTACTCTTTATATTTGCATCGACCTTATTCCTCAACGCAGTGACGTCAATAGAATGCTCGTTATTATCGTCAGCGATCGCGTCATTATTCATTCGAATTCTAAACCCAAAAAATACCTCACTCGGCACAGCAGACGTGGTTTTATTAATTGTGCTGTTAATACCTTGCTGTATGCTAGTTATATGCTGGTCCCACTTATTATCATCAGTATCAGCACTCAAACTACGCAATGCTTCTAAAATTGTCTGATTATAGCGCTCGACTTGGCCATTTGAGCGCGGAACAGCAGTAGCAATTATATGAAGCCTAATGTTATTTTCTTTGCAATAGTTAGTGAACAATTTGGATGTAAAAGCGCTACCAGCATCACAAATTAGGCGTTTTGAACTTCCGAATACTTTAAATATTTTATTTAATTCATTAATGACCACTTTGCTTTTAGTGTTTTTTACAGCCGAAATAAAAACGAATTTGGTAAATGAGTCAACTATCACTAAGATGTAACTATTTTGCTGCGAAGTTTTAACAAATGGACCAAGGTGATCAACGTGAAGTGTGTGGAATGGTCTAGCAAATTTTGGAATTGGGTACAACTTGCCTGGTTTCTTACCGTGAACATGCTTGTGATATATGCAATTCAAGCAATTTTTAATATATTTCGAAACGGTTTTCTTTAAGCGAGGGAACCAATATTTCGACTTAATTCGTTCAATAGTTTTGTCTAACGCGAAATGACCTACATCATCATGGTTGGCACGAATTACATACCAAATACATTTCTTTGGTACTAACCAACGCCTGCCATATTCAGTTCTACGATATACTTTGTTTCCTAACAATTCGTATTCGTTAAATACACTTTTATTAGTATCGGCCTCACCTGACTGTAATATGTCCTTAATACTACATATACTGGGGTCTTGCAATTGAACCGCTAGGAACCAATCGCCTTCAGTAATTGTGTTTATACTTTCTACATCAATTACAGTATTGATATTAGGAATAGGGTTTCTACTTAACGCGTCAACGTGTTGCATCTGTGACCCGGCCCTGTGAACTACTTCGAATGTAAAATCCTGTGTATATAATACCCATCTACTTATTCGTGGAATTATTTCCTTTTTACTTAAGGCATATCGTACTGCATTGCAATCAGTTGTAATTATAAAACTCGTCCCCAATAAATAATGCCTAAATTTTTGTAAAGCGGAAACAATTGCTAGAAGCTCCAATTCGAAGGAATGGTATTTCTTCTCATCATTACTTGTTTGACGACTATAAAAATAAACCGGTTTTTCACCATTATTAGTCAGCTGTGTCAGAATACATCCTATACCATCACGACTAGCGTCCGTATACAAATTAATGGGTAGTTTGGGGTCGAATACGCAGAGTACCGCATTTTTAATCAACGCATCTTTCACCTGTGCTACAGCCTGATCTTGTTGGGGCCCCCATTGCCAAATTGCATCCTTTTTTAATAGACTAGTCAATGGTTTGCAGAGAAGCGCACAATTCTTAATGAATTTTCTAAAGTAATTAATTAAACCTAAAAATTGTCTTAGTTGATGAACTGACTTCGGAATTGGGTATTTTGAAATAGCATCTAGCTTGCGGGAACTCGGAGTGATGCCTTCTTCGGAAATATCATAGCCTAAAAACGTAATTTGATCTTTAAAAAAGGAGCATTTATCTAAATTGATGGTTAACCCATTTTTTACAAAAATGTCTAATACTTCTTCTAAGCAAACCATATTTTCTTCTATAGTTTTCGTCGCGATAAGGGTGTCATCCATGTAACATATTACCCTTCCAAAACGTAGATTGCCCAAAACTGTATTCATTAGTCTTTGGAAAACAGCTGGCCCATTACATACACCAAAAGGCATCCTCAAAAATTCAAAATGGCCATCACTTGTTATGAACGCAGTTTTGTGCACATCTTCAGATTTTATGCTTATATGATGATAGCCACTTTTAAGGTCCAAAGAAGTAAAGAATTTACATCCCTGCAATCTGTCAATGAGGTCCTCTATCATGGGCATTGGGTATTTCTCCTTAACAGTGATTTTATTTAGCTGCCTATAATCTACGCATAACCTTTTAGCCCCAGATGCTTTGTCAACCAAAAGAGCTGGGCTAGCATATGCAGATCTACTGTTTTGAATAATTCCATTTTTTAATAGATCATCTACCAATTCACGCGTGAAAGCTCTTTCCGACTCAGACATCCTATACGGTCGTTGGTAAATAGGTTTATTAGATGTTAGTTGTATCTCTAATTCGACACACGAAGTTTTTCCTAAATTCGATAAATCTTGGGCAAAGGATTGAGGGTATTTTAGTAATATATTATGTAATGCTACTTCGTATTCACGTGTTACGTTATAAGTAACCTTAATACTGCACACATTCAATGCTCGAGCCGATTGAAAAGTTAAAGTTTCTCCGACACGAACATACATTATATTTTTATCTTCAGTAAAATTTCTCCCTATCAAAATGTCACAGCTAGATAGAGTATCAATGACGTATAATATAATAATTAATTCTACAGAATCGACTCTAAGTTTAACTGAGACAGCCTTAGTTACTGTAGCGGATAAATCATTTGTAAACCCCACTAAATTAATAGGATTATTCAACCGGAAAGGTTGCAACTTAAATTGGTTTACGAACGCAGATGTAATTAAGGAGCAGTCGCTGCCCATATCAAAAAATGCACTACATTCCTGGTTGTTTATTAGAACCGGTTTGTAAAACTTTTGTTTCATTTTTGGATCAGAAATCATTTTCACTTCAACATTTTTCTCGACCTTCGACTTTGATTTGGCGTGACAGGCTGCCTCTAGATGCCCTAGCTTTTTGCAGAAAGTACACCTCACATCGTCTTTGACAGTACAATTATTTCTTCTGTGACCTACTTCTCCACATCGGTAGCAAGTATGGTTTGGCACACTATTATTATTGGCAGAAGGTTCAACTTTGATGTCAGATTTACCTATAGTATTTTGGTACCCGGGTTGTGGTCGAGAAGAATGTTTCGGTGGCAATGCGTTTCTAGAAGGTAGTTCATTAACCGCAGGTAACTGGATTTTGCCGTGTAAAAACGAGGCTAAATCGTCACAATATCTAAAATTGCCTGCTTCGGCAGCTACACTTATGTTTTTATCACCTATTGAACCTACTATTATGGATATTATATCTCGATCACGAAAACCTAATTGCAAGCGATCTATTTTCGACTTTTGTTTAAAAAAGAAATCGTATAAAGACTGATTTGCTGAGGGTTTCGTATCAATTAGTTCTTTAAGAGATCTGAACATATCACTTCTTACTTGAAAGGTATCTGACATTGTTTCGCGCCATTGCTTCCACTTCCACGTAGTCCACCTGGTTTCATTTTTTTGCAAAGCGTCTAGCCAAGTTTTCGCGGTATTACGTAATTTTTGAAGCGCCTGATACTTAATCACATTATCGGACCATCCAAACGCTCGAGAATTTGCCTCAACAACATTAATCCACATATCTACATTGTCTACAAGTGGGTCGAATTCGGGAATCACTGACGATAATAAAACATTCTGACTCACGGTTTGCGAATTCTTATGGCGGCGTCGCTTCTTGCGCCTCCGTTCATTAGCACTGCTGCTGCTGCTGCTACTCGAACTGGAGGTCGACGTACTTGAATTTGTCGATGGCTCCCTTCTTGATCTTCGTTTGCGGCTGCGCGGCATGTTTGTGAGCGATGTAGGTACAGTTGTCACTTCTGATATTAGAAAAATAACGGTCAGTAAATCATAAGAAGCGTTTATTGATAATAAGGTAGATACAACACACCTAAATTATAACTAGGTTAAATCAGTTTAATCCCTTTTATCTCAACATAGTATTTAAATTATAAATAATCACAGTTTATATTTGAAATAAAAAACACAGTTACAGATGAATCAAACAGTAGAATTTCAACAATAATTAAATGTATGGAAATAATGTTTTACCAACATTATTTCTGGCTGATACCTATATACCCTTGAACACGAAGTATCTTGGTCACGGAGAGGTGTTGTCTCGACGATGGTGCGTGGAAAAAGTGTCCTCCGCAGCGCTCTTCAAAAAATAAGCTACCATGGCGCGCCCCTCCTATTCTCCTCCGGTATGGAAATAGCAAGTGCGACAACATTTGTTAGTTCTTTGAAATAACATAAACATTTTCGTGAATTTTAACAGTGGTGAAACAGCCAATTGTGAACTGTACAGTCACGATGACGAATATGCATACAATTAACACACAATTCAAATTTCTTGGGAAATAACGCTTGCTACTTGGAGATAAGAATTATTCAGTAGCCATGGCGTCTTCCAAAATGTTCGTCAATACATTAATCGTTTTTCAACACACTAAGAGAGAATCAATCTCAAAAGTTGTTTCGTATAAATACATATATTGGTGCTCGTGACTATACACAAGAAACACAAAAAATAAATCTGTCATTATAATCGTAACTTAAAGGATGTAGGCCCAAATACGACCATAATAATTGTAAACTAGCACCAAAACCTGGCACCATATTCACAAAAGTTAAATAAAATCCACCCGTGGCGCATTGGTCAATCTGGGTGATTGGACGACTTTACCACATAATAAACAAATACAGTTCTCCTAACTGGTGCGTTGAATCCAGACCACTGTCAGCTTTTTTCCATTCACTGGAATGAAAAATAACTCGATCCTGTCAACTTCACTCCAGTGCTTTGTTTATTGAAGTATCCCTTGTGAATCTGCTTCCTATTCAATTCTAGGTCTGTTTGTTCTATTGATGTACAAATATTACGTGGAAATGTTCGCACAGATAAATTCTCCAATACAATACGATAGATATCTAGGGCTCAAACAAGTAAATAGCGAGTAGGTATTCGTGCGCTAAAACCAAATATCCCAAAATCCGTAAAAGAAATGCGTATTCACTGAATTGTTTAATAAAATATAATTGCTGAAACGTTTAGCCATTTATCACGAATTAATTTAGAAAACAAAATGGATGACATCAAATGTTTAATTATAACAGCTTAGTCTTAAACGGCTGCTTTATTGCTAGCACTAAACGATCCTCGGACAAGCTACCAGGGTTAATAGGTGACGACTCACTTCCATACTAAATGTGTTTTATACCCACTAACGTTTTAATAACCACTAAAATTTTATCATTCATCGCCTTTCCGTCAGAAATTAAAGTCTGCAGCGAAATTACGATCTTAAAATAAAACGTACTCTCCATTTAATCAACGGTTTCTCAACCAAATATTTTGCTACTAAAATATCTTGCAAAGTACACAAAATCTTTATAAAGATTCTCCGTCCTCAGTTTTGCAATTCCGTCTCTTGGAAGGTGCACAAGATTTTCAAAGTGTCAGTAGAAGATAAAATTTTATGCGAGCATATAAATTCGGGTCTAATAGAAAAATTTACGTCACACAACTTTATGCAATCGAAACTCCGTGCACCAGTAACGACAGTAATACTCAATGTCTCAATAAGACTTACAAAGATGTTTCCATTTCCATTTTATGGAAATGTATACTCGTAGAAGATATGATCTTGTTCTTTCTAAGCAAGTGAGAAAAAAATCGTTGATTCCTGATCCTTAAATATTCAGGGAATAGACGGGCCATAGATACGACACGCAGCGATCAATATAGTGCGACAATTTTACAGACAACAGATTCATATATTATAATTGGGCCCATGAGTTGGATTGTGGCCCATCTCCTCCCACACAGAAGAGGCCTGCGACCAGCTGATAATGTAACACATACGTCACGTGCAGCGTTTTGTAATCCTACTAGGCTTTCCACTAAGATTATATATTTTACTAGCAGCCTGAAATTTATAGTCCACTCTTACAACATTAACTCGCAAAATGTAAGTAGTTGTATCATTAGTACAACTCTGCCTTAACGTTCGAAAATAACAGGCAGGGTGTTATTCATATTTTTTTTTTGTAAAACCTTGCCCCACACTAGGAATTTCTCCTGTATCGTGGGTGCGTTATCACAAACATTTAAACTCACAAACACAGACACCCAGACCCGAAACAACTATCTGTAGGCCTTACAAATATTTGTTCCGTGCGGGGATCGAACCCGCGACACGCAACGTAGCAGTCCAATCGCTCAGCCGCTGCGCCAACCGTGTTGTTATGTTTGAGTTATATTTGTATATTTGTATTTTGCCAGCCTACATGGTGTCCCACTGCTGGCCAAAAGTCTCTAATTTCTCCTTCCATTCCTCTCTATCCTGTGCGATCTCAGGCCATGTTAGCCCCGCAAACATGACCAGCAGGGCTATTGCGTATCTTTTAAATCACAGTGGCTATCATATTGTCTATGGATTAACTGTCAAATTGGTTATGGTTTAGTACAAAATGGAACCATTTGAGAGTAATTGGAAGGCACTTTAGGTTAGCCACTGTCATTTAAAAGATACGCAATAGCCCTGCAGATCGTCACACCACCGTTGCCGCGGTCGGCGGTGTCTTTCCCCATACTGGTGATACTTTACATTTTTCTAAGTCATAATATCTTTCTTCAACAGGTCTACATAGTCGGTCACGCGGCTCCTGGGTCAGACTCGAGGTATCCCTATGACATGTCCGCAGACGCCAACGCAAAATACCTGCGCATGGTCAGACGACACGCCAAGATCATTGCCGGACAGTTCTTCGGACACCTACATGCTGATACGTTCCGCGTTATTTATGACAATGGTGAGTCAATTTTTTTTTATAATTATATATTTTTTTATTAAAACGTTGCCCCACACTAGGAATTTCTCCTGTATCGTGGGTGCGTTCACAAATTCCCAGACCCGGAACAACTATCTGTAGGCCATGCAAATATTTGTTCCGTGCGGGGATCGAACCTGCGACACGCAGCGCAGCAGTCCATTGCCTGAGCCTCTGCGCCAACCGTGTCGTCAAATAGTCAATAAAACTTAGCTGTTGTTTTTTTTTTCATTTTAAAACAAGGTATTTTAAGTATCTGAATCTTTATTCAACTGGACTATTTCGAACTGCTTAGTCATTCTCGAGTGTTTGACTGCCTCGTTGGTCCAGTGTTCAGCATAAGCTCCTGGTTAAGCATGAGGTCCTGGTTTCGATTCCCGGGTAGGGCAAAGTGTTATTGGGTTTTTCCATCAAGAATTTCTCAGTAGCCACGTAGTCTGAATTTTTGCCCGGTTGATGGCAATAGGCTCGTTATTACGTGAGACTTGAAACATAACTGGCGGAATATGGGTGTAATAAAGGGTACACCTCTACCAGAGGGCTCTTTACGGAGACGCGGGGCGTCGCGCGGCGCGTTCTTCGTTTTTAATTCAAGCACATTGCGATGTAAGAAAACGGTAACGATTTCAAACGACGATGTTACGAGAAGCGATTTTTCGCTCCTTAGTTTAAAATGCAGCGTTTGTTGCGGTGGCCTCTCAGTAAATGAATAAAATAGCACGCGACGAGCCTTCTGCAGGCGCCGCGCGACGCCCCGCGTCTCCGTAAACAAGCTCTTACCCTTCGGGGATTACATGCGTGATATTTGGTTTATGATATGTATTAGAAAAAGCTACTTTATTAAACCTAACAGATAGATTTGTTACTGGGGAGTTCGTTCCGCCATTTCTACTTCCCAACTAAAACACTAGGAAGCAGCGAAGGGTGGAAGATTGTCGAGGCTGCGGGTTGTTCACAAGTTACCGCGGCCTTAACATATAGGGTTAAGAAGGAACATGGGTGGTTTTTTGTTAGTAGAAGTCTGACACTCCCTTTCGCTCTGCCCAAGAGCGGGAGGGGTTATTATGATTTTCCACCCGCCAAAAAAAAAGGTGGGGATTGTCTTGTGTGATTGATATAATTTATTTTGTTTAGTGCTGATTTTCAGCGTTCCTTGAACAAAATGTCTTTTGATTTGATTTCTACTCTGGGCAAATTAAAGGTCAGGAATAAAAACGTACCATGTAAATAGCAGCAATACATAATAATCATCGTAAACTATTTTTTTGGAAAAAATAAATGATATGATCGTGCTACTGATTGCTTCGATAGTAATGCCTGACTGTATTTTTTTTAGAAAACTGGAACCTTTACTAACAGAATTTAATCGAACAACGAACATCCAAATCCAAAATGCAAACTACATAACCCATTTCAGTATCAGTTCTAGTCTTTGAATTCCCCATAATTTACGCACAAATCTACTCTAGCCTCATGAAAATTCAAACCTAGCCCGACGATATCCAAAATAATGGAAATTATAGAAGCAGATACTAGCATGAACTACATCGTTATATCACCAAAACGTACCACGATTTGATCCCAGCGTCCGGCGAGCTGCTCGGCAGTTTGCTGAACTGGACCTATTTGGCGCTGCCGAGACACACAATATTATCTCTTTTTGTTCCTTCTTTCATTTTTTTTTGTTATACTATTTTTGTGTAATTGATGCACGTGCCAAATAAATATGTTTCCTTTCTTTCTTGGTCTTTTTCACAACTATTTTAGGGTCAGATACCAGTCTAACCGGTTGCAGCTAAATACCAGTATTTTACATGGAGCGGCTGCCTATCTGACCTCTATAACCCGGGTAGTACTGGGTAATACGCTACCCTTTGATAAGACTACATGTCCGATTTTCAGGTCACTGACTAGTTGACTACCTGTAACGACTGTGACTACCAAAGATCGGTAATGGCACTCAGGACCAACAGTTTAACGTGCTCTCAAGAAACTTGGTATGGTAACCATCGAAGAAACAACCTAGGCATGCATGGATTAACCCAAAGATTGACCCGACCGACACCACGAGTAAAATTTTCAATCCAATATGAAACTCCATTCTTGCTAAAAATTGGAAATTAAAAGAAAACAGAAAGTGTCAACCACGTATGTTCGTGAGAGTGTTTCCAGTGGCTCCCATCTCCTCGAGTGTCCCAGTAATCCAATTTTCTTAGTTGACTCTTACAATTTACGTTTTAAAACACAGCGCATTTCTTCGTGGCTTTATTTTGGTATGTTATTACATTTTTCAAGAATGAGTTTGGGCAGCTGGTGTGTTTCTTACCTAAAGAGTAAATGGATCTTACACGAAGTGGTCTACCAGGCATACAATGTATCAAACTGAGTAAATTTTCAAAAAATATATTACTAATAAATGCCTTTTTTTATTTGGGGTGAAAAATTACGTGCTTAGTTTTGAGTGCCCTTAGGCACTCAAAAAATTGAGCTGAATATACTAAAAAAATACTGACCGTATAATAATAATATCTCCATAACTAGAAAGTAATGACGTGGAGAATAAGTACCTCACGGCTTCTTTAAGGTTATATAGATTATGGAGAAAACCGTGACTGCGACGCGATTTGCGGTATTCACAAACAGAAAAATAAAGCAAGCGTAAGTCGCATCGTATGATAGATCGCCCAGGCCGCAATGGCCTTGACGCAGCGTAGCGTTCACGTGCTTCTACGCGTGTAACTGTATTTGTACCCGCATGACGGGAAATCGAAGCACGTGCGTAATTTGCTTACGTGTGTTGCATTTAGGATTTGAACATAACCCGTCGTGGAAGAGTAAGTTTATGTATGTATATCGTGTTTTTGTGATCTTTAATACTCAATTCTCTATCGCATTCCACAATGTAGGCTTAGCTGGAAAACATTTTTCAAAAAAAAACAATCATGGATCCTGTCGGGCACAGCAAAAAAAAGTATTATATGAAGCTAAGTACTTAACATTTACGTTTGTAGTCGATCGACGTGTCCAGGATAACTTAAAGCCACCGAGTCATGTTTTATTGATGGACAAAATGAATTTTTTTCGCAAGCACGTAGCTTTCAGACAAAAATGCAGATTCATTTCATACAACAATCTGCTTTCATGTTTAAAAACAGTCGCACAAAGTAATTATTGAACACGTAATACGGAATAATTACTTCATAGGCTACGTATGAAGTCTGTGTATTTTAAATATGAGAAGAGAATATTTATTTATCATTTAATTTGCGTTCAGTAGCGTAGGTACTGTCATATGCATTCATTGTATAGTGTCGGGGAGGGTATTCTGATAATTTGCATGCGATACATTGCGAACAAGAGCCAGCAAATAATGCCACTGTATTAATTCTTTTCGATCAATTATATTAAATTCGTTTATTGTGTTTGGTTGGGAAATTGGTTGTTTACGTGGCGGCTTGATATTTATTTTGGCTGGGTATATCTTTAGCCAGACTAACAGATAACAGATGGACCGCCAGGATAACATCCTGGAAGGGTCCATCAGGCACCAGAAAGAGAGGCAGACCAGCTGCCCGGTGGACTGACGATATTATTCAAGCGGCTGGCAAACAGTGGATGGAGACAGCGAGGAACAGGGATACTTGGAAATCTCTAGAGGAGGCCTTCACCTTCGAGAACGAGGGGTTCTTACATAAATAGTTAAATAAAATATATGTCTATAAGTATAAGGATGAAGTTTAATCATAATACTTAAGAATAAAAATAAGATTTAGGATTATTAAGTTTAAGTGTGATTAGAAATAAGTTTTGTTTTTGTAGTCTTTAGTAAGAAATATAAGGCTTTTTTATTTTTTTATTTATTTATTATATCTTTAGCAGATTATGATATCCTTAATTCATAATCTTCTGACTGCCATAAATTTACTAATCACTTGATAATTCGGCACTTTAAGATTGATATTAAAATCGTCTTGGAATAGGATTTCGATGCCTTTTTATAGTTTCTTGTAAGTTTATTTAATCGTATTTAATTAATGTACATAGTTGCTAAACGTCTTGTAATTAAATACAAATACAGGGTGTTTGGAAGGGAGCTGTACATACGCCTAGGGTAGAAACTAGGGATAGTCTGCTACCTACCCCCGCCCATTATATTGACCTTGGCCTCAAGGTTTTTTTTTAATTTAAAATTATTTCTTTACCTTACTACGGTACTTCAGGCCCCATAACTTTTCTTCTCCACAATTTTCTGGTGTAAAATAATTTTTTGCAGGACCCTAAGACTCTAACGATTAAAACAAGACCATTAGCCGACCGGTCCCATGGATAGATTTTGAGCTACAGGTAGTTTTAGTCAAAAAGTCAAATAAAAAATAATAATAAATTAAAAAAAAACCTTGAGGCCAAGGTCAATATAATGGGCGGGGGTAGGTAGCAGACTATCCCTAGTTTCTACCCTAGGCGTATGTACAGCTCCCTTCCAAACACCCTGTATATTGTCCATACTATAACTAGTGATAAAATTATCCTATGTGTTAATACAGGCTATAAGCCATTTGTGTGCTAAAGTTTGCCAAACTCCGGTAGTTTAGTAGTTTTTGCGTGAAAAGGTAACAAACATCCTTTTACCCATCCATCCTCACAAACTTTCACATTAATAATAATAGTAGGATGAAGTAGGAGGCACGTCTCTAAACAAACAGTTAAATTCTATGGATATCATTGATGATTTATCAATCATTTGGCGTCGAAAGAATTTTCCGACTGAGTTCTTTGGCAGACAAACTGCTCTTGGTAATCCAAAGGTGAACCATTTTTACAATACCTATCCGCAAAATGTTTGGACTTCAAATCGAAATACGACGTTAACCCCACCACAAAGATCTCAATTCAAAGAACTCAAAAGAGCAAATGTCACAAACAAACAAAAGAACAAACTGTAGAAATGGACATCAGTAATTAATTAATGTCAGCAGTGAACACTCAATGCGTTTCAGCAAAAAGCAGTCATGATGTTTTATTTGCTCGAAGCTGGCGTTCGAATAATTACCGTAAAACCGGTTTATCGACTGGGATACACAATGTAGATGAATACAGTAAAACAACTTCATACAACGAGCATAAACTCTAACTGCTTTACCATGAGCTCAGTGCTCACACTCAAGCAACATGCATGTAACGGAGATTTAGAAAAAAGCAGCAAATAACAGAAATAGCCTAGAGTATGCGACAAGTCACCGCTAAACAACTTCACTTGCGACGCGATAGTCCCGCAAAACCCTGTTGCGATTTGCAACTCCTAAAATGTCACACCAGCGAGTACATATTGGCGGCACATCAAGCTATATATTTTCAATAAGACATAGTCCTGCTTTGTATAGATTTGCCTTTCAATGAAAGATCCACGTAAACTGGTTTTCTATAACTATATTGGTCGTCGTACGTACGTCCCAAGTCTATTCATTGACCTTCTGGTCATAACTGTTCTGTGTCAGAGATGACATTTTCGGGAACCGATAAATTGTGAAACGGTGTCTGGTAGTTGTCATAAAAATTTCGCGCTGAAATTAGTGGATTTTGAGTAGAGTAAAATTGTTTTATTGCTAAGCAGTTTCCATTAGGGCCGGTTCGTTCTCTAATGTTTTATGTCAGTGTCAATTTAATATGGCCGTTCATGTACCGGTGCGATTAAAATATGTCGGGGTACATGAACTTTTGCTATTTCTAGAATTACTATAACGATTAAGTACGGTTGTTTATATTATGTGTTCATCTGCAGCGACTGCTGAACATGAGGTCCGATAGATTCGATTCCTAGATTGAGCAGTGGTTTGTTTTTGAAATGGGCCTACTAAATAATAATAATAGGATAGTTAACAAAAAATATCTAATTAGTACGTCAGATAGATTTCCAAAAAATATTGGACACGTATTTTTCTTTTTTCACGTAAATAAACAATGAAGACGATACAGCGCTTTGAAAACTCGTGTGACGTCATATTCTTAGACATTAGTATGACATTTTTTGGCCAAGCCCCCACTCAAATATTTTTTTTTTATTGATTTGATAAAACAAAAAAAAACGTATTCAATATTTTTCGATAATCAAACAGACGAACAATATAATATATATATATTTTTTTATGTTTGTTCGGGCTTAACTCTGTCGCTTGCTAACCGATTTTTTTTTTTTTGTTGGAAAGGTTATACTTCCCAAATGGTTCCAGAAAAAATAGTTTCTGTAGGCGGTGGCAAAAAAATTTTATCGAACAAACAAAAGTCACTGACTTCAGAAACTAGTTTTTCTTCTAAAGTTTATTTTTCACTATTTTGTGTTTTATTTTTTATCGAAGTCGGTTTTATTTTTTGTTAAAAAGTTTTATCTGTTTGTTTAGATCGACCAGTATCCTGGACATTCATGGCTCCCTCAGTGAGCCCTCACCGTGATCCATCTGACTCGTCCAACCCTGGTCTCAGACTTTACAAGTTTGATACCAATACGGGAAAGGTAAGTTGTTAACACTTTTCTTATTTAATATCAGACTAGACCATCCCGCAGCCATGCCATAGGCCCTATGGCATGGCTGCGGGATGTTGTGGCTGCGGGGTGTTGTTGGCTGCGGGATGTTGTTGGCTGCGGGATTTTGTTGGCTGCGGGATGTTGTTGACTGCGGGTTGTGTTGGCTGCAGGACGTTGTTGGCTGCGGGATGTTGTAAGAGATTTCACGGCCTCGAGATAGATGGCTAAGAAGGAACATGGGTGGTTTTTAGTCAGTAGAAGTCTGACACTCCCTTTCGCTCTGCCCAAGAGCGGGAGGGGTTTTTTAATGATTTTCCACCCGCCAAAAAAAAATGGCTTTCGATAAGCTTCATATTAAATACTAGCGGACCTGGCAGACGTCGTTCTGCTCGGATAGCAGCGCTACCTACCGGGTCCAATAGTGTTTTTAAACCATCTCATAAATCCCCATTAACAAAATGATCCGCCATTTATTGAATTCAATTGTTACAAAAATTGTGATAAATGAAGAACCGCTCGACCGATTTTGTGCAAACTTCACATAAACCATCCACTAAATAGTCAGAACAAAGCCTAAATATTTGGTTTGGATAGGTGAGCCCGTTCTTGAGTTATAAAATTACAACGAAAAGTGGCATTGATTTTTATATGTATTGATAATTGATAATGTTACTGTTAGAGCCCGTATATAGGTTGATTGGTAATTGGGTGCATTCCTCGAAATGCATAATAAGTGACAAGTTTAGCTATGGAATCGAACTACAAGGATAAAAAGTATCCTTGTGTTAATCCAGGCTATAAACTATCTGTGTGCCAAATTTCTGTGTGAAAGAGTATCAAACATTCATTAACCCTCACTAAAGCTGTCACCGAATGGCGTCCAAGAACGGCGAAAAGACGTGGACGTCGTCCGGCGACGTGATGGGCAGAATACATATAATAGTTACCATCAGGGGTAAAACTGGATAAAGCTGGCACAGGAACGCAGAGATTAGAACAAGAAATTAGAGGCATTTGTCTCGCAGGGGGTGAATTTGGGCTTAGGTGGACGATGATTCTACCTCACAGTTCACCTTTATGATACTTCTGTCATCTTGTAAGTTATATGCCACAGTAAATCTGTGAACAGCGTTGTGGGCTCCACTATTGTTCATATGTATTGTGTATCTCTTTTTTATACTATATGTTGTAGCTGTTTGTTGTTCCACTTGAATAAAACAAAATAAAATAACTAGTCTGGAAGACGTTGCGTTGGAACACCTCCCACTAAGTGGACCGATGACCTGGTGAAGGTTGCAAGTATCCTCTGAATGCGGGGCACACGGGACCAGTCAATGTGGTGATACTTGAGGGAGGCCTACGTACAGCAGTGGACGTCAGTCGGCTGAAATGATGATGATGATGAATCATTACACATGGAATATTCTACTCATATTTTTCTCCACAGGTGTTAGACTACACTCAGTACTTCTTAGATCTTGCGGCCGCCAACCGCAATCTGGCAGAATGGACCCCAGAGTACAACCTGACCCAGTACTACGGACTACATGAGGTGTCCGCCATCTCTCTGCACAATCTCGCCGATAAGCTGCAGATTGGTACGCCGCATGAGACTAATATATTTCACAAGTAAGTGTTGGAGATTGAAGTTGTGTTCTTGTTTTTAAGATTTCTGGTGCTGTAAAAGAAAAAAATGGAAAATATTTAACTCAGTCAAACAGGTTGTTTTATCGAAGTATTCCCTTTTGAGCACCAAAGGTAGGTATTTGAAAATACTTTTGATTTTATCGACGTGAAGTCGTGATGGAAGCGAGTCAAAAAGCACGCTCTGATTTCATATTGTATTAATGTGTACTTTGCTATATACTACTAGATCCCTCCCAGTTTGGTAGTCACAAAAAAGGTCTGGCTATCTCTGAGATTTATTCAAACAATTCGATACTTTATGGAAAACAACTAGACTTATATTGAAAGACTAGATACGGCCGTATATGTATGTATGTTTTTAATTCAAACCCTATTATTTTTCTTCCCACCAGGTACTTACGCGCATACCGCGTCCGTCACGAAAGCTCAGAGTCGTGTGACGGCGCGTGCGCTCACCAACACTTTTGCGCTATCACGTGTCTGGAACACGTCGCTTACCGCCAGTGCGTTGAAGCAGCCGCAAGCGCTTTAGCGGCTGCCGGGGACTCCGCACCGCTAACTTTGCCGTTCGTCAATACTTTTCTGATTTTCATCGCTTGTGTCATTGTTATTGGGTAAACTGTTACCTTTCCTTTTTACCTTTCTTTCCTTTAGCCATACATCATCACACCTATAGTCCTCGAAGGGAAAGGCTCAGGTTCTAATACTATATACCCACATTTCGCAGTTCTTTTTAATTTCATGTTTAAAATAATGTTTTTTTATTGTAGTTAGTAGTTAAGTATCACATTTTTATTCAGAACGTGGATCGTATTCAAAACGTGGTAATTTAAAAAAAAAATGACTAGAGAAAAATTTTCAGTGAGGAAATTCTATGAACAATATAGAGACAAAAATCTACAGAGTGAAATAACACGAATTTCCGCTTAAGCCATGTGCTTGTTACGTGACAGATCCCACCGAGTTAGCCGCGAGCGTTTCCGATCCGCTCAATCGCTTGCGTAATAGTAATATTGGCTAAAATAAATAATTATTATTGTTTCCGTGTTTTTTTAACTGTCTCCAAAAAGGTTTTCAATTCAACTAAATGTAAAACCTATTTTCTCTTTGTCAGTTGTTAGATGATTAAGGTTTTTTTCGTGAAAGTCAATGCCATAATCATAGAAATATAATAAAAACAATGTTTTATTACTTTAATGGTCGTGTTTTAATAATGTATGTACATAATTTTGATTAAATGAAGATTGCTTGATTGATTTAACTTGATTCCCGGTTTACATTTAATCAAGAAGCACATTCAAGATTTTTAAAATTTTACATTGTGTCCTCATTCTTACACGACAAGCAGTCCATTTATTTAATCAATTTCATAATTACGAGAATTCTGAAACTAACATTTTGACTTGTAAATAAATGTGCTTCAAAAGTTTAATATAGGTAGGTAATAAAGTGTAAGTAAATCATGTAGGTTTATAATTATAATGAGCAAGTGTAATAAGGTATAAGTAGCTCAGACGGCATTTGTGATAACGCTTGATGAAATGTGAAGTGAATAGGATAGTAAAAGTTTTATTATTAATAATAATGATTGTAAAAAATAATGCTTTAGACATTCTAGAAGTAAATTGAATAAAAAAAAAAGATGGAAAAAATCCGAGACTGTAAATTTAATAATAAAATTTTCAGTTCTTAAAAACTGCATGTCAATGGAAAATTGTATCTAATATTATAACGAAATGTTTCATAATTCAGTAAACATTTTTCAGTCTACTTTTTATAAATTAAACTAGTGTCTACTAAGTGACTTCTTTTGTAACAAACTATAATGTAATTTAAGTACGCTTGCTTTGAATGTAAAATCGGTGTATTTTTACTGTAAATAAAAATTACTGTAGATTTTTTTATAAAGGTCATTAAACGCTACAAACGACCTATTAAAAGGTATAAATTAGAAATGAGTACCTAGAAGTGTAATTAAAAGTAAGTTAGTTGGAAATATTGGAATAATTTAATTAACATTTCCTTGAAAGTTTGTCATTTGATAAATTGGACTTTCCTTGTTAAAGAAAGTACAATTGAGAAATTATTTGATGTCTCCTTATTTTATTAAGTATTGTCTCTTTTATGTTTCGTTTGCAGTAGTATAATCATACAATATAAATTAAATACTTACACAAAAATCTTTTGCTGAAGAAAATGTGTTAATTACGTTTTTTTAAAACTATGTCACTCGGTCTTTTTTTAATTGCTTGAATTATTTTTGGGGAATAACTGTTCAATTAAATCCATTCCAGAATTCCTTTTAATTTTATAACAACTTCTAGAAGAAGTCTATTAAGCTTTCTTTGTTTTCATTATAAGTAAGACATGTAATTAACTAAACCATGAATCAAATCTTTGTTTACGTAAAATTGATATCATCTGTAAAATCAAAACATTACAATAAATATAAAATTAATACTATCTATAAGTTTAACATTAAAAGCGCTGTAAATAAATTACAAGTGTAAATTAATTTTGAAATTGTAAATGAGGAACAACTAGTACATAAGTAAATATTGAATTGCTTATTCCAATTTATTTTATTGCGGACACCAATTTAATCGGTGTACATGAGAATTGAAATTATTTCGTGGAAATTACATTTGACAGTAAAATTATTTGATCAGATTTAAACAAGGACTATTCCAATTTCGTTCGGATATACGAGTATCTAAAATGAAAAATGTATTGAGGAGAATTTTGAGTATGAATGTTGGTTGATGGCTATTAGGGTTAGAGCAGGGATGGCAAACCTCTATGGATCAACGTGTAATTTTTTCTAAAGCAATGTTTATTGAGACCTTGCACGTGCCGTTCAATAATATTGCTTAGTCTTTATTGGCAGTTATACGAAATACGAATACGAAATATTTTTAACAAAAAAAATTTTTACTGCCAAAAGAAAAAACTTGACCAATAACATGACAAATGTTTCAATTCCACGTAAAATTCAAATAAAATTAACATTATTATAACTTCTGTTGTTGCTGATTAGATGATAAGTAACTTATATGGTATAACAAAAGGTTGTAAGAGGTTTTTTTTTTTTTGTATGATGCACTTAACTTTTATTAGATTTTATAAAATTACTGAAAGATAGATGAAAATAATTTTATCATGGTTAATAATTCGGTGGCATTTCTAAAATATTGTGTTCCGTGCCATCGCGTGCCAATGGTTCGCCATTCCTGGGGTGTGACTGTGTGAAGGTTGATATGCCTGGAAACCAGGTGACTTCTAAGATGACGAGTATTAGGGGAGTATAGAAAAAGATAACGTACCTATATGTTACGCTGACCCCAAATAAATAGGGTAGTTAACAAAAAAATCTAATTAGTCCGTCAGATAGATTTCCAAAAAATATTGAACACGTATTTTTTCTTTTTTCACGTAAACAAACAATGAAGACGATACAGTGCTTTGAAAACTCGCGAGACTATATTCTAAGACATAAGTTTGCTTTTTTTACCGGTCAGTGATGTCACAAACCCCCACTCAAATCTTTGACGCGTTTTATCTTCATAAATTTATATTGATTTGATAAAACAAAAAATACGTATCCAATATTCTTCGATAATTTAGCAGACGGACTAATTAGAATCACATTTTTTTAAGTCGGTAAACATCCCTATTGGAATAGGGGCAGGAAACTGATGATGATGATGATAATATAGATTATCACAAAATATGAATAATTCGCTATTGATATGATATCACTCCCTCATATAACTTTGCAGTCAACTGTAGTTTCCAGCAAAATTTCGTAGCGAAATACAAAATATTTCCTTTTCAAATCATATTCATGAATGTTCCCATATTTGTATCGACTGGATGTTTCAATTAATTTTTAATAAAGAATTGTAATCAATTTTGTTGGTTTTTATTTAATAAATTCTTCCTTTTTGGTACAGGCACTTTTGAATGCAGAATTCACCAAGTCAAGTCCTAGAAATTCGTATGGTCTCGTTACAAAAAGAGTCAATTACTTAGCGGTATAGTAATGCTACTTAAAATTCAGCCCAGTGTTAGCAATTTTTCACTTCACTAATATATTTAGGGTAGTAAATATTTGGTGGCCTATTTCAGGAAAATAGTTCAAAGTCAAGAGATACCACTGCAAATAGTTATTATACCTCTTATGCCGTCAAACCGGTAGACTGCATAGTGACAAACTTTCCCTGACAAACTTCTAACAAATTTTGATTTAAAAAAATACTATCTACTTTACGTTTAAACTAAGGCCTGCCGCCGCGGGAGATGCTCCGGGCGTTAGGGGCCACGTGATGGCTTCCGGCCATCGTAGTTGCGGGCCTGTGGACGGCGAGCTAGCCGCCGTGTCGACAGCGCGTTCGTGTTCCACGCGCGCCTCAAAAAGATGTACGCAACATGGAATGGCATGGAAGGGGCATGGGCCGATGCCCATCGGTGCTGCGTTGTTCGAAAGAGATACCGCGGCAACCAACATAATCTGTGCAGGTCTGGAAATCATATGTGCAGCTTCTGTCAGCTTCACATCTGATTTCCAGAATATTGTTTTCTCGCTTCATAAAGTTTTTTCGTAGACTGAGAGGTGCTACATAAAGTGGTTATATATATCTTCTGCTTCATTGGTACATACGTACCTTCAATACCACGGTTCATAGTACTCAGTCAGGATAATGTGGAGTACGTGATGTTAGTAAATCTGAGCGGATTAATTCTATGCCTGGAATTGCGGCAATAGTAGGTACCTTCTACCAGTGACGTAATCGGCTTGGATATGATGGAGATTTATTGAGTATTTTCAACTATTTTGAAGTATCTTGATTAAGAGCAGCAAGCACAGAGTACATTATAATACAGCAAGAGAATCACTGTTGAAGAGTTTCCGATTACTGAAAATAAAAGGAGGCGAGCCTTTAGCCGTCAACCAATCTCAAATCCAGACTCCGTGATTGTAATTGTGAACTATCTGAAGATAAATCGAATGATCTGGGAATGAAAACCATAATCTTATGCTAACCAGCTGCGCTTGTGACCACTACACCAACGAAACTGAGAGATAGATATTTCATAATTTAATTTAGTTAATAAACTAATAAGAAATGAAATATTTCAGAGCTCTTTTGACACATCGCCTACTTTCAAATACACAGCCGTAATCAGTAGGTAACAATTATTATTATTATTATTATTAGCCATTTGTGTCCCACTGCAGGGCAAAGGCCTCCCTTCCTTAACAATATTATTGTAAAAAAAACATTGTATTCAGCATGTTTTCTTCACACGATTTTTCCCTCTCAAATATCAAGATCAATCTCGAGGAAAACTTGATCTGGTTAACGATATTCAGCATAATATTAAAGGGTATCACGTTTAGCATAAACAAGTGGTGAGTATGTATATCTTGACATGCAAATTTATGCTAAATACAAAAGTCGATACAATGTCTCTTGATAAAACGGGAACATCTTGCAACCTATGTATAATATTATGTTTTGCGGCAGTCGACAGATGTCTCCAGTAAAACATTTTTAAGAATAAAGTTGTGACGAAAAAATCCGAAAAAAGAAGCGTAAATTATGATAATTATGAGTGCTATTATTATGGTGATGAATGGCGCTACTATTTTCATCATCATCATCAGCCTACTACAGTGCACTGCTGAATACAATTCTAATCAATAGCTCGCCACTTGACTCGATTCTATGCATCTCTTATCTAGTTGCTACCAGCTACCCTGCAAAGATCGTGGTTCCATCGAGTCTGAGGGCATCCCACCTTATTTTTGCGAATACGCGATCTCCACTCAAGAACACGTCAACTCCAACGGCCAACGTTTCTACGGCTAATATGGCCGGCCCATTGCCACTTCAACTTACTTGGAGACAGCTTGTACAATAAAATGTCGACAACTCTGGTTCGAGTCATGCGTTTATGAGAGACTACAATACTTACACAGAAATGACAATCTAAATTTGGTAGTGACACAAAATTAAAACAACTATCAACATGAATTACGGCTTCTTTTTCATAACAAAGAACTTGCCGTGTACAATATACGTATCCATAAGTTCTGCACAATGCTGTGAGCACTTTTATGCCGACATCTTGTAACAGCCTCCACCTCTTAATTCACTGCCAGAGATCCTTTCCTAAGAACCTAGTATGCGCTACGTAAGTGTTAATTTGAGATTTTGTATCGTAAATACAAGTCACAGGGTATTCAGTTTAAGCTTCTGCAGTATTTAGTATCACGCAAAGATATGATTAACCGGCACAAACAGTTCGACGGAGAGAAGAAAAAGAAAATTGTAATAAAGGTACATATTGGGGGTGTAAAAAGTCCCAACTAACATTTCTCGGGACTAAAGCCGACCTCACCACCACGCGGTGCACCCTGCTAAAAAACAAACGAGGTTACGGCGACCTTCCAACACGCATTGGACCAGCGTGGTGGGTTATAGTCTATACCCCCCTATGGATAGAAGAGTAAGAGACAGGCCCCAAGTGACCGGCGACTACAGCGCTTATGCAGGCCCGGATGGGCGCAGGCACGGCAAAACAAAACTCTAATCCTTGTACAAGAAATTATACTTGTATTATTATAGATTTCATTTTCATTTTTTAGACATCTATAATAATACATCTGCACATTCCGACGAAGAGGTAAGAATATTTTTACGATCTTGTTAATAGAGCATGCGACGAAAACATGGGCACTTTTAACACGGTTATTTGTAGTCAACTGAGCACGACTAGCTTTAAGGTGGGACTTACTATGAATCGGTCTAAAACCCAACTTATGACCAACAGCACTAAGTGTAAGGTCGACATAGATGGGCAAGAAATACATTATGTAGATGAATTTATCTATTTGGGCTAGTTATTATCTTTCGATAACAGGCAAAAAAGAGAAATCGATCGCCGAGTCGAAAACGTCTGGAAAAGCTACTGGTCCATGAAGACGCTACTGAAGGAACCGGTCTTTCGGTCTCCTTGAAGCGCAAACTCATCGACTTGTGTATTCTGCCCATTCTAATCTACGGTGCTCAGACATGGTCACTCAACGAGACTCAGAAGTTCCGCCTTGAAGTATGCCAAAAGGCAATGGAGCGCAGCATTTTGGGTGTCGAAAGGCAAGACAGGATTCGAAACACCACGGCGCTCCAAAACGGGCCTATTGGACGTTGGCAAGAAGGTTGCTCTTAGAAGGAATTAGGCTTTGCCCATCCGTGGGACATTGCAGGGTAAAAAAGTACATGTTACTAACAGACAGATTCATTTACTTTTATTAAATTTCGTACTATTAAGGAGGCCTATCTATGTCTATGAATTGTTGTGAGCTACTACTATGGGGGTGACGGTGTTTCAAAAAGTTGAAACGAAAAATGAAAACCCTAGCCGAAATTCTACGTTGTGTTCACTTTTAAATTCTAAATTTCCGGAACACTGCAAAAAAATTCGTTCAATTAAACCTCGTTAATTACAATATTGTGGATTACCAAACAGAATAAGCTAATTAGATATAATTTATGATATTTTATTCATAACATCGAAAATAAACAGTTTTTTTTAGCCTAAAGCTTGAAATTGTGATTGATTTATTCATATTAAGGCCTCATATATAATTCTATCAGTACTCAATCGGGACCAGATAAGTATATAATTTATTTTCAGTTTACAATTATTTGGAATACTATCAGAATATGTCAGAATATGTATGGAAAAGCCAAAAATATAATGCCTGCTTATTAATTCAAAATAAAATACAGAAATTCGAATCGATAAAGAGAAATTACTCGCGTAGTTAATTACAGTTTGCACATTCTAAAGGAAGGCCTGAGTCTCAACACTCTGAATGTTATAGGCAGATTAAGCTATAATGCTTCGACCGAAGGGTGGCAATGGTTAAGCCAAAGAAACCAGGGCCGTCCTAAAGCTCGTTGGGTTGTCGACATACGACAATCCATTAAATGGTATGGCAGAAAAATGGGGTGTCCTAAACTCAGCAATGGGTGATTCCGGGCTGATATGATAATGATTATGAAGTCATCCTTGAATGATTACTAAATACAGGGAGTAACGACGGAGAATGCCCGTAGACTGATGGGGAGAGTTCAGTATATTATTATCATAGATGACCTGACAAATGGATAATGTCGGAAAAGTAATGGGAATCCTAACAAAAATAATTTTATTTCCTCATACGCAATGTATCGTAAACATAGCAAAGCGCACGTAGCGAACGGTTCTTCGTCACATCTTATCGCTCGTCAATATTTGAATGTTCTTGTTGAAAAGCTTCATCGTTCCAATTTCCAGAACTAACTTACCATAATGTACCTACTAAAAACGTGAACGATCGATAACAATCAAAGGTCAGCAGCATTGTCGCGTGAACTGCGTTCACGAACTCACAATAATGTTTAGTATATTGTTTATTTATTATTTTGTTATACAAATGTTGTTTAATGTTGTCGCTTGCCCCACTTATCGAGGTCAAGAGGAAAACCTTAGGGCTTCAAATAACAAAGTCGTTTTCAGCTTTCATAAGAATTATTGTTTGTAAAAGTAAAGAATAAAGTTCGACGCTTCTTCTGTTGTTAAAAGTGGTCAAGTCTGTGTGGTACAGTGTAAGGTTCTGCAATCGGGATAAATGTGTATGCATGCTGAATTTATGTAAAGCAAAAAATATTTTGCAATTTTTGAAGCTTGACGTAGTCCCAGAGAAACGATTTAACTGTGTTGGATCCCGCAACGAAATTAATCGGAAAAGAATACCGGAAGAGTAAGAAAAACATAATTTCATCCTCATCTGCCCAGGATTTGCTCAATAATGTTGAAATCGGCGTCGAATCTAACTCAATGCAATACCAGTATTTTAAATGGAACAACCTCTTTTCTTAGAACCAAGATTACATTACGTAGCCCGAAGAATCGCCAGACTTAAGTGGCATTGGGCAAGGCACATTATTGCTCGCAGAACGGATGGCCGATGGAGCCGAAAAGTTCTGGAGCGGCGATCGCGAACTGGAAGACGAAGGCCTCCCACTAGGTGGACTGATGACCTGGTGAAGGTTGCGGGGACCCGCTGGATGCGAGACGCACGGGGCCAATCAATGTGGCGACACCTGGGGGAGGCCTATGTCCAGCAGTGGACGTCTTTTGGCTAAAATGATGATGATGAGGTTCATCATCTAACCAAAAGCTGAAAAAAAGCTGTGGATGAAAGCAAACTTATTTCTGCTGTTGTAACCGTCATTTCACTCCTGCATAGTTTAGTGGTGCACTGAATCCTCTACTATTTTAATAACTAAAACAGTACTAATAATCTTCAAGTATAGGGACTGTATGCAATTTGCTCTGAGAGATTACCATGACGATATTTTCAAAGGTTCTGTTTTTAAAATTTGACCAGAGAACCTTAAAAAGTAATCTACTTAAGAAGGTACTTTACTTTTCCGGTCTTGACGGCACGTGGAAACTTTTACTGGCATCAAATCAATCATAGAAATAACGTTTTTCTTTTTCTAATTCACACTTTTATTTTTATTCCTTTTGTGTGGTACGAGAAACCAGGGCCGTCCTAAAGCACGTTGGGTGGATGACATCGTCAGGAGCTCGGGATACGGATGGATGAGAAACGCACAGAACAGAGAGGAGTGGCGGAGTAAAGGGGAGGCCTATACCCAACAGTGGGTGATTACGGGCTGAAATGATGATGATGATGATGATTGTGTGGTACATACACTGAAACTCAAATGTAGCTATAAGATTTTAAGAGTATTTATTTTAAAGGAGCTCTTCCCTAGTACCACTTAACTTATTTCTGCCAGCAAATAACTGTGCTCGGTTCTAGAAAGAAAAGTATGGGTGTCGGTCCATTTACAGGAACAAGAGGCATATCAACTAAGATTCTGGGATGACCATCTACAATGGACCAAGTATTGAAGAAGTACTTGTGATGTGTGTTGCATGGGTCACTAAGTGGGTAACTATCAATATGTGAGCAATTTGCCTTTTGTTCACATCATATTCTACCTTATCTTTACCTAGTCGTCTTGAGGTCAGCTTTTAGTCTAACTGGATGCAGCCGAGTACCAGTATTTAACACAGACTGACTGCCAATCTGACCTCCACAACCCAGTTGGTAATACATTATGTTGCTGTACCCTTGTTAAGATGGATTGTCAGACTTCCGGGCCACTGAATACTTGTTACTATTGCCAGAGATCAACAAATGGCAGCCGCGGTTTAAAGTGCTGCATGGAGGAAACTCCGTATCGAATGGGTAGTCACACATTCAAGGACCAACTTAGGGAAACGCGGCTTAAACCAATGACTGGTTGTTATTGTATAGCAACGAATTGCTCCCACAAAACCTACCAAATTCATGGGTATTCCCATCTGAGCACCAATTTTTAGAGCACCTACGCTTAGAGCACCAAAGCTATTCCCATCTGAGCACCTACGATTTTGTAGCTGCTAGTGATGGGGTGTATAATAAAAGTAATCGATACTTAATAATTTTAGTAATGTTCCATGTATCAGAAAGGCATATAGATTTGATTTTAAGATTCCAATTTCCAATACTTCCTAATAATAATAATAATAATAATAATAATAATATTCCACAACTATCACACAACGCCGTGTGTAATGTTAATGTTTCTGTTCTCCTGATAGTTTGTGGAACTATACTTAAATTACTATCGATTATTTTTATTATGCACCCCATCACTAGCAGCTAAAATCTTAGGTGCTCAGATGGGAATAGTTTTGATGCTCTAAACTTAGGTGCTCTAAAAATCGGTGCTCAGATGGGAATACCTCCAAATTCAATTCCGCTAGTTTCAGCAACTGACATTCACTTGAAGAACAAATACAATTGCTTAACAATCAATAAGTCCACCACCCAGAGATATCCTATCGCAAATACAAAGTTCTACAAAACAAATATACGTTAAAGATCTAAGTAAAGTAAGCGCAACCGGAGTTCGTGCGGTCACTGCAAACAGTACGGTTAAAGTTAACCAGTTAACCGTTTAAAATCGACGGCCGTTGGCTTAATTGTGAACTGGTTACTGTAATACTGTCAATGTTGGACGTGCATTTTATTGTAAACTGTACTTATTTCTTAAATGTTTATTCGTTGTTTTTATTTTTAAGAATTTGTGGCAGAAACGCTCCCCCTAACGCAGGTCACTTTTGAATCGTATTTGTACCCAAATATTAAGCAAAATCAAGCGAAGTAGTTAGTTATCGTGGAAGAAAACAAACTTACGGACCAACTTGCAATATGAACATAGCGGTGAGCCTTGCACACACTGAATGACATTGACGACAGAATCGATTTATTTTCCTGATCTGAATGAACTCACGAAATAAATATACAGGTAAGTGAAACGAATCATATATAATGAATTATAGCGTGATAACGTGAAACAGATTACTGTTAGTTTTAGTCAATTAAAAAGCTTAATTTGCCTTTCTTTCTGTTGAAATGCATTAATATAATATTACCAAACAGTATTTGCATGTCGGTTTTCAATTTCTATTTTCTAAGGGCCATGTTGGCTTTGAAAAAATATGATGAGCCCGGGGCCTCGTATTCATATGCAGCTTAATGTTATTATCCGCTTCAATATTCAGATATGAAAATGAATGTGTTTTGTATTAGGTACTTATGTTTTGATTGAGGTTTTTGTAAGAACGAATGAAGTGAGCATGTTGTGAATGTGAGTGAATATTGGCAGTGACGTAAGGTGCTATTTAATTTATTATTCAAAGCTATTTAAGATTCTGTTGGTTCCCGAATCGGGCAGTGATATTGGGTTTTTCCATCAGGAAAGGGGTAGTTAACTAAAAAATCTAATTAGTCCGTCATATAGATTTCCAAAAAATATTGGACACGTATTTTTTATTTTTTTACGTAAACAAACAATAAAGACAATGCAGTGCTATGAAAACTCGCGTGACGTCATAATCTAAGCCATTAGTATGACATTTTTTAGCGGTCAGTGACGTCACCAAACCCCACTCAAATCTTTGAAGCGTTTTATCTTCGTCAATTTTCATTGATTTGATAAAACAAAAAATACGTATCCAATATTTTTCGATAAGCTAACAGACGGACTAGTAATTAGAATCATATTTTTTTTAAGTCAGTAAACATCCCTATTGAGTCTGGATTTGAGTCCGTTTGATGGCAATGACTCGATCCCTATTAAATGGGACTTAAACGTAATTAGCGAAATGTGGATATACTATATCTCTGTCTAGCCCTTCGGGCAGGTGTTATATTATGGTAGGTAAATCGAGGTAAAACTATACATACATCGGTAATCAAACCAAAGAGTTTTATATTCACACACACTGAATCCATGTATAAATAATTTTCATTCAGAGCTTTAACAAAAATCCTACATCTTAAATCTTTAGCTATTTTTCTACCTAACAATCCAAATTGAATCCTCTCACTTCTTCCGTACTTTTAATATTCATGTATTCCGTAGGTATCTTTCTAGGGAATATCTCCGATCCTGACCTACCTTCTGTTAGTTTGTTCGTTTTCGCTCGAATAACTGGAAAACTGTGATGCGGGTAGACCTCGAAATAAAAGTAAGACCCTACTTTAGTATTGTTTAATATCTTATAAGGTGTTTTTTAGTCAACGCGTGTAGTATTCGGATGCGTATAGTTAAGGTATTGCGATTTATTAAGCAAGGGCCTAGACGACCTGGGCGTCGGGGGCCACGTGATGGCTTCCGGCCACCTTAGGCCGTATACAGAAAGAAACCTGGCAGCCTACCAGCGCATATAGGGACCGGTCCATGCAGGTAACCGGCGCAGGCATTTATATGAACCAGCGCCGATAAGGGCCGAACGTCGCCGACAAGAAGAATGAAATGTACCAGCACCGACCGGTAGATCAGCGACGGCTACTAACTTTCATTCTGTATACGGCCTTAGGCGCACGCCTGTGACGGAATAATGGGGTTGCTCACCGTCCGTCTGTCCAATGACTTAGCCGTGTCGACGGCGCGTTCGTGTTCCACGTGCGCCTCAAAGAGATATCAGCAATATTACAAAGGCCCGCAAGAGCCGACGCCTGTCGAGGCTGCGGGTTTTTCGAAAGAGATACCGGGGCCGGGACACAAAGGGCTAAGAAGGAACATAGGTGATGTTTAGTCAGTAGAAGTCTGACACTCTCTTCCCCTTCACCCAGTGCGGGAGGAGTCATTTAAAGATTTCCCACAATCCAAAATAGCCGAGCCTAGACGAGTGTCTATTGCTTGCAAATTACTTTTTTATAATATTACTAGCAATTGGACCTAGCGGCACCTACCAGGTCCAATTGCAAATAACAAAATCCCCATTTACAAAATGATCCATCATTTTTTACAAAAAATGTGATAAATGAAGAACCGCTCGACCGATTATGTGCGAACTTCACATAATGGTTTATGTGAAGTTTGCACAAAATCGGTCGAGGAGCGGTACTACTAAAAAGTCCGAACAAAGCCTAAACATTTGATTTGGATAGGTGAGCCCGTTCTTGAGTTATAAAATTACAACGCAAAGTGGCATTGATTTTTATATATATTGGTAACAGGCAAGTTTTCAGTGACTTAATAATAATAATAATAATTTGGAGCCCTGACCGCCGCGCCGGTAGCTTGAACCCTGTTCCCGATACCGGTGGGCTACAATTTTTTTATTTTTAAATGATTTTTTAATTGTTTTTTGTAAAGAATATTTAAAAATGTAAGAAGTTTGTAACAAAATAAACAAAGGGAATAATAGTAATAATAATAAGTAAGTAAATAAATAAAGGATATAATAATAAAAAAAAATTCAAACAACCAGGTCCTTAAGGGTTAGTAAACAAATACGTTCATTCCCATTAGTTCGATTCATTAGTTCGATCGTCGAACTAGTGAGAATTTTTTTTCTCATCTGTTCGACCGTCGAACTGTACTTACAAACTGTTATAATTATGTTAGTGAATTATGCACTAATGTAACGCTTACATTTTGTCAGTTATCCCATAGTTAGTCCCATGTGTTAAAAGACGAGAATATTTCCATCAACTGGGCACAAATCCAAACTTTGTAGCTACAAATACACTACACACAACCATAATATTAAATCATAAAAATTGCAAGTCGTAAACATTATTTAAAATACTCCTCTTAATTCACTCAAAGATTCCAGGACTAAAGTGCCCCAAAGGTTAAAGAGCAGGAAAGAAAAAAAACATAAATTCGCACCATTTCCATTCAAATACAATTTGCTTTGATGTAATTATTATTCTGTTTCCGTACATTTTTCTTGTTCAGTATTATTTTCTGAGAACATGTCGTTGGTACAGTACTAATGGTGGGATTTGATTTAAGATAATGCTATGTATTCTGACGCAAAAATCTTTATAAGTAGGTACTACATTAAAATGGCAGTGATAGCAGTGATATTCTAGAAGAGTGACGTCATACTTGCGTCACTTCGTTTGCGTTCTTCTTGGGGACTTGGGGTCGGTCCTGTCAGTGGTAACCAAACTTGGCCCATTTAGATGTAATGCCATACCCGAAAAGACGATAAATGACTAAGAAAACAATACTGCCAAGTCATAGTTTCGACGAGTTCGAACCCAATAGACACACACCTCTCCCGTCGGGGGTGCGAGTTGTTCAAAAGAGATACCTCGGCCCCGGATAAAAAGGACTAAGAAAGAACATGCGTTGTTTTTAGTCAGTAAAAGTCTGATACTCCCTACCGCTCTGCCCAGAGCGGTAGGAGTCATTTGATTATTTCTCACCATCTTAAACAATAAACTCATTTACGGAGATGCGGAGCGTCGCGCGGCGCGTTGTGCGTTTTTAATTCAAGCACATAACGATGTACGAAAACGTTAACGATTTCAAACGACGATTTTACGAGAAGCCATTTTTCGCTCGTTAGTTTAAAATGCAGCGTTCGTTGCGGTGGACCCGCCTCTCAGTACATGAATAAAAAAGCACGCGACGAGCCTTCTGCAGGCGGACGCCCCGCGTCTCCGTAAACGAGCCCTTAGGTACTATCCACACAATATAAAGAATAATTAAAATGGCGATTCTCATTTGACAACACCACGCTGTAGAGCTAAGGTGACCAAGTCCATGTGTTGGCTATTAATGCTCTTCACGTCCAGTATAACTATGTATTCAGGATACAGTAAAGGTGCCACGCGCATACATACTGATACAGATATATATACAGTGTGTATCCTTCACGAAACCGTCAACCAAGCATTACAACAAACTAATAAAAGACTATTACTTTGTTGTTGTGTTGTGTTGTCAGAGCAGCGGTGGCCCAGTGGTGTCGGCCCCGACTAACGAACAGTTAGGTCGTGAGTTCGAATCCAGGCAGGCGCATTACTTTGTGTAATTTATTTCGTCACCGCTGCTCTCAAAACGGTGAAGGAAAACATCGTGAGGATGCATGTACATCTACCAATCCGCACTGTGCCCGCGTGGTGGATTTTAGTCCATCCCTCTCCTAGAGAGGAGGCCTGAGTCCCTGCAGTAAACATTATAGGCTGACGATGACGATGACTTTGTTGTGAAAAATCACAATTTCCGGTAAAACCCAATGTAGGTGCCACTCGCAAAACATTGTGCTAGTGGATCCTTTGAATAGTAAACTGGTAATGGAGGTAACATACGTCCCAGTTATGGTCTTGCACAAAAAGTGATCGCAGTGACGGGGAGAACAAGTGCCTTTCGTCTTCATTAAGGGTACCTTTACAACCTTTATACTGATGACTTTCCTTTAATCAGACGCAAGCGGGCAGCATCCATAATGAGCAAAGTGCGTGCCAGCTCTAATAGTCTACTGAGTGTACTTTTGAGCATACTGTATTGTCTTATATTGTATTCTTTAGTCAGCTGCATGTGCCAGCTCTTACTTACTTACTGCCGCATTCAGACAGCTTTAATGATTACTTAGATTATCACTTAGTAAAGAAAAATTTCTAATCTATACTAAGTGACGGCTTAAGTAATGATTAAATATCTCTGAGTACGGCAGTTAGTAGTTAAAGGATAGACTTAAAGTTTCATCTGCATCGGACATGAGAAATTACACAAAATTATAGTTACTTGTGATGTTACCAATAAAATTGTCTACTGATGCGTGTTTAAATGTATTGTGTCGCGGGAAAAGGGTTGAATAATGTGTGTCTCTATATTTGTATTTTCTGTATGCAGCACTCCATTTATGTAGGTAAAAATAATACGACTAAAATAAAATAAAAACAACAATGGCCAAAATTCGCCGTACACTTCCTGCCTAGCAGAGTTCATCAAACTCGTCATCGCGCATGCCGTTTGCAACGTGTTTTTGCTACGGTAACGATACATTGGGAATGAAATAAATAGTATATTATGCAACTAGTGAATAAAGGACGGATTTAAAGCGAGAGCCGTAGATGAGTCACGAGCAAGTGAAGGATTCTAATGATTAAATCACGAGCGCAGCGAGTGATTCAGCTGTTAGAATCCTGAACGACGCGAGTGATTCATGGCCTTCGATATAAATTCGTACTTTATTCAGGAGTTGCATACTATACTTTATACCATGACTACGAGAAAAGACATAATTTAAGCAAAAATAGAAATTTAATCAAGAAATAAGAATTGTTACATTAATTGAAATGGACATTAAAATTAGAGCAATGACTGAAATTAAGCGTAATTTTCATAATAATGTAATGCCAAACTCCGTGTCGCAAATATCGACCAATCAAATCTCGAGAATTTATTTGCACCAAAGAGTTTTGAATTTCGAATCTTAGCGCAAGGAGTTTGTGTAAGCATTGAAATAGAGACCGGATATATTTTTGTGTTCCAAATTCAAACACCAAAATAGTGAATAAAAACAAAACAGTGAATAAAAGGCCTTTTTATTCACTGTTTTGCGTGAATAAAATAAGCTTTTTAGAGTAGGTACCTATGGTATAAACAAATTTTTCATCGCTTCTATTCGAAAACTTTACTAAAAAAAAAAGCGCGAATTACTTCCCTGTTCCTGTCTTATAATTGGTACGGACTTTATTGTATTTTACAAAAAAAATGAGTTCTACGTCTAATTCTGAAAGTGATAGTGCAATAACTCCTGAAACAATTAAAATAGAAGCCAACAAAGTCATACAAAACTTAATACCTACGAAATTCCGGGAGAAATATGTAAAGGCCTATGACCATTTCATACTATGGAAAAATAGATAAGGAGCGAAGACATTTTCGGAAAGTAAATTTTTGGCCTATTTTCAAGAATTATCCAAAACAAAACAGCCTTCTACTCTTTGGAGTGTATACTCCATGCTTAAATAAATAATATAATATAATAATAATAATATTCCACAACTATCACACAACGCCATCTAGTCCCAAGCTAAGCAGAGCTTGTGTTATGGGTACTAGACAGCTGATAAACATACTGATAAACATACTTATAAATCTACAGTAAATATCAATAAAGATATTAAAATTGACAGCTACTCAAAATTAGTAGCTTATCTGAAGAGACTGTCTGAAGGACACATACCAAAGAAATCGAAAGTACCTAAATTCCGGACAAAATGTTGAAACTTTCTTGAATGATTAATTGACCATTTACATTCATGTATTTTTTTTTATTAAACGTATTCATTATTTACTTAAAAGTGTCTCTTATTTATTTTCTCATAGAAGGAGATAAAAAGTAGAGTATATGATTCGAGAACAAAGTATTTTTCCCTCATGCGATGTACTTTGAATCCCTCGCTACGTTCAGGATTCTATTTTAGAATCCCTCGCTATGCTTGGCTCTGGATTCAAAATAGCGCCCTCGCCGTAAAAATATTATTTTGCTCCCTTGTCATACAATGTACTATTCCACAATATTACTGAAATTATATACCGTTCATCTTAGTATGAAAAACCAAATTCTAAAAACCATCAGTCTGCATTTCAAGTTAAATTACAATATCAGTCTGCATTTCAAGTTAAATTACACCTGAATCGTTTTGCCCAAAATATCAACCGACGATTTGCAAGGTTTTAATGCCCACTGTGAATCCCTAATATTACGCTTCCGAAAAATATAACACTTTTTCCACACTTACATAAACACATACATAACCCTCCACAGGTCACGGAATAACGAATTTTATTTAAATTCAACACGGTCAAATACAAAACGAATGGGTGCGGACGCAATTAGCGACTGCGCAGCACACACAGGGTAAACGTTACGAGTTTTTCTGATTCCACTCGTAATTCACGTTTAGCTGTATTTGATGACACGTTAAAATCGCGTACTGGTATTTTTTCCTGTGTCACTCTTTTTCAATTAAGCAAAAATGATGATTTTAGAAATAGGGATGTTAACTGACTTTAAAAAATATGATTCTACTTAGTCCGTCTGTTAGATTATCGAAAAATATTGGATACATATTTTTGGTTTTGTCAAATCAATAAAAATTGACGAAGATAAAACGCGGTAAGATTTGAGTGGGGGGTTGTGACGTCACTCACCGGTAAAGAATGTCATACTAAGGTCTTGGAAAATGACTTCACACGAGTTTTCAAAACACTGTTTCGTCTTCATTGTTTGGTTACGTGAAAAAAGAAAAAATACATGTCCAATAGTTTTTGGTAATTTATCTGACGGACTTAACAGATTTTTGTTAACTAACCTATTGTTGGATCTTTTTAAAGTTGTCGTGGATGCTTTTTGATAGGGAAATGTTATCATATATTTTGCCTTTTAATGCTAGATATCATCAAGGCAGACCAAGGCAAAGATAGCGGGACAACCCTGATTTCTACTAAACGCATAAATAAGAACAAAGAATAAGAAGGACTTCTTCTTAGTGTGTCTATGACAATTCAAACTGAGTCGGCCCATTTGGTGACGAGTTTGTCATCATCTGACTAGCCCTGTCCTGACTATTTTGAAGTCGACATCCAATCTATTCGGATGCAGCTAAATACTAGGTTTTTTACACGGAGTGACTGCCTATTTGACCTTCCACATCCCACTTTTTTTTTCATTTAGCTCGTCTTGGGGACAAATACGACGTAAATGAAAAAAAAAACAAGTGGAAAAACGAGTGGGACTCCTGGGTAAAGGCCTCCCCCCATTCCTTCCATTTCTTACGATGGTGTGTTTCTTCTTGCCAGTTGGTGAGAAAGCCAACCAAGGCGTTCCACCATATTCTCCTTGGTCTAACGCGACCCCGTCTAGCTGTGTTAGGGCTCCATTCTTGCGATATTCGGGCCCAGAGCTGTGGCGGCATCCGGCAGACATGGCCCGCCCAGCTATAAGTTCACTGATTATAAGCTCACTTAGTACTAGATAATACGATCCCCTTTGTAAGACTGGTTTTCAGAATTTCAAGTCGTTGTGTAAATGGCTCGTTAGCTCTAAAGTTCCGATTAAAATCCATTGTAATATTTTCTTCATAAATTATTTTGTGAAATTAAAGGAATGATAACACCAAAAGGACAAAATCATTGATCAACAAGACCATGATTCTTAGCCAATTTTCTAAGAAAAACAAAATCCGGGTAATCTTTATCATAATAATCTTTTTGACACTAACCCTTTTCAGCGATTTAAAACAAAGATAGCACGAAAATCTTCTCAGTTATAAAATCTCATTAAAATTTTTGGAAATGACAACGAAACTGAGAAAGGTTCTTTGCCACTTAAAATAGAATGAATTCACGCCTAGAAAGAAAGTGTAGCAAGCAAGGTAATCAATCTTAATTCGTTGGGACAGTGTACTCAAAAGAATATATTTTTACTTTGATTCGTAGGGACTTTTCATTATTTTCATCTTCCCTCGCTGTAAAAAAAAGTATTTTTGTTAGGAAAATCGATGGCAAATCTGTCATGTTGAGTCTTTTGTCGTATTTTTGGGACCCTCATTGTTGTCAAATCTTATCGGTCTCCTGATTCGTCAGCGATTCGAAATCGAGTATAATTTCTTGTCTATTATTCTTTTAATGTCTGACATATTCTTTTCAATGTCGTCGTTATTCCTTTTTCTATTGTCGAATTTAGTTTTTTGATATAATATTATTATCATAGTTCTTCTTGAGGTTTTAGAAACAGGAACCTGAAGCAGCAAGTAAAATCTATTCTTCGTATTTTTGGGTTTAATTTAGACTAGGATATATTATGATGTTTGTTACCTCAATATATTTTCCATCACCATTTTTATGACAGTGGTGATGAAATTGTATCAAAGTCAACAGCTTGAGTTAGTTCGAACCCCGTCACACAATCCCGTTGATACCATTTTAGTCTCTCATTTAATTTTACGTATTTTTCTCTTTCTTTCTTTTTCTCTTTATTTCTTTGTCTATTCCAAAGATCCAATAAAGCAAACGAATTTAGTTGTACCCACAAATTAAATGAAACCTTCATGCAAATTCCAGAATTCTACTTCAACATGATCACTACCTACGTAAGTTTATCCAGTTAACCTCTGGCTAGCCAAAAACTAATTCGAACCGTCTTTAACAAGTCAACGCCCCGGGGCCATCTTTAAAGACGAGCCATTGAGGTGAATGCTGACGTTATGCACCCGAATCATTAATCCAGAAAGGGACGACTGTAATCTAGCATTACGCTCCGTTTAGAAACGACTAGAGACACGGCTTGCGTCAAGCGACTCGCGCACGGTTTGTTTTCTTTCTATGCTTTTTTTTTGAAGGCTGGGAAATCATCAAAATGACTCTTCCCGCTCTGGGCAGAGCGGTAGGGAGTGTCATTTTTAATTGAGACAAGCTTGCCACACTATTCCTAAACCACTGTTACTCCTGTAAGCAGAATCAAAAGTGGCGACCACAAGAAAAGCGCCGAGACAATGAAGCCCGACGAAGTCCCAGAGAAACAATTTAACTGTCTTAGACCCCGCAACGAAATTAATCAGAAAAGAATAGCGGAGGAGTAGGAAAAACCTAATTTCCACTTAGCTCTTTCTGATACCTGCCTTTGCATTGTATGTTGTCATGGCATGGAGATTCTTGCCCTTCTTTTCCTGAGATCGACGGTGTGGAATAGGCAACTACAGTACACTAACAGTTATTATGCCTTATGACTGAGACTGTAGTTTCGTTTATTTAGCATTTGTTTAACTATTTAAAAGTGCCTGTAACTGGCCTACTTGAAATAAATGTTTGATTTGATTTGAGTTGCGAACGGGGCGATTCATACCATGCTTTATAGCCGATTTCTGACGTGCTAATTTCTAGTTAATTGTAGCCTCTCTGTTTATTTGTGTGACAAAATAAAATCATCAGTGATCCAACGCTACTGTATTTCGGCATTGGTTTCGTTTGCTTATGGAATAATAATAAATGAGACGACAAAATCATAATTAATTCCTATACAACATTATAAGTGTCGTTTAAACACAGAATGGAACAAAGCTTAACACTAAACCGAATGAATGGTGATTCGAGTGAAGCATTTGCTATTGGCAATTTTGTAAGGTTCCGCTGACAAATGCAAAAAAACGGAATCCTTATAGATTCGTCCCCTTGCATGTAGCTCGGTCTGCGTTTGTCCGGCCGTACGTCACAGCCATTTTACTCCGATACTGCTGCCACCACACAGTTAAAACTTGTAGAGCAGATTATCTTTCATGAACAGTGATTAGAAGTTATCACATTCTTGCCCTATTTTCAATATATTTGGAGTCGGCGGAGCATGTCTTCTTGGGTAGGATCCTCAACAACCAAAACATTAACAATCAAAAATGTCAACACCATAAAATCAACAGTTAACAATTTATTTGATAAAAGTAACTATGTAGATTAATTAAAAACTATAAAATAAACTAACAAGAAACTATAAAAAGACATCGAAATACTGCTCCTCAACGCTGTCAGCCGGTAATGTGCCCAAAAGACTGGTGGCACTGCCACGTTGTATAGCAACGCTTAGCCTCTGGCCAAGATAAAAGCCAGCCCTTGGGTCACGAGAAGAGTCAACTAAGCAACAGTTTAATTTTACAAAAACTCCGAATATCATAAGCTTAAAATACATATAAACGGTTCAAAATGTCAACACTTCAGATGATCAACGAATCCTTTTATACTTCTCTATTTCTCGTCCTTTCTTGTCATATCATCTTACACTATCTTACACTAATATTATAAAGAGGAAAGATTTGTTTATTTGTTTGTAAGGAATAGGCTCCGAAACTACTAGACAGATTTGAAAAATACTTTCACTGTTGGGAAGCTACACTATCCCCGGGTGACATAGGCTACTTTTTATACCTGTATTCCCACAGAAACGGGAACTACGCGGGTGAAACCGCGTGACGTCCGCTAGTCCTTTATACAGTCCATCAATCGTTTATTTGTCTCCCTCTACTCTAATACCCCGCCATATTAATAATCAAAACAGTCCTTACAAAATAGTGATGAGAAAACTACGAATAAAATATTAATAGGGCATTAATACATGACGTAACTGAAGTTTTGTTTTTTTTTTCTCACATATCTTTTTGTTGCAATGTAAGCTCTAATTTTTATTTGTTATCTTCACAGTCACTGCCGCAATTCACGTGTCTTATGAATTTAACTCGTGACCAAGCAGTTAAGGTGTTGCACCTGAATCATTTGTCCAGAAACTGAGGGACGACCAAAATCCGGCATTATACTAACCCAATTTTATCGCTCAGCTTTGCCTGTAGTCACGTTCCCAGTGCACTTAACACCAATATTTGGCCATTAAAACCGAGTAAACAGAGCTGTTTCAATGTTTCTCGTTTGAATAATCTGAAGTATTTTGCTGTCTGATAGTGGGACTTAGTGGATTAGCTGCTGGTAATGCTGGCTGAGCTTGGCTTAAATGTTTGAGGATATTTATCTGTGATTTTTGATTGCCTATGGTTTTCTGCAAGTAGGAGGGGGGGGGGAGGGTATATATGTATAGTTTCCTATTTTGATTTTTTAGCTGATATCTCTTATATTGGGATGTCACATTGATTTGCATAATCGTTTTGATTGACCACTTTTTATCTCTTGGTAAGAGTGGTTGTCTGGGCTACCGACTACCTGTAACGACTGCCTTTCCGAGACACGACAAAGGGTTGGTTACCCATCCTCGGATTAACCTCGACAAGCACGGCTTAAATTATGTTTTTCCTACTCCTCCGCTATACTTTTTAAAATAATTTCGTTGCAGGATCTAAGACAGTTAAATCGTTTCTGTGGGACTTTTTCGTCAGGCTTCATTGTCTCGGCGTTTTTCTCTTGTTTGGGAATAGTGTGGAGGGCTTACACAAAAAAAAACCTCGGCTTAACCTGAAGATCGTTCTAAGTATTTGTTATTAATCAGCCACAAGCTCTTCTCAATGAATATGTAATGGTGAAGAATTAAGTTTTACAGCTTTTCTCAAACAACAGGAAGATTTTACTTTTCCAGCAATAACAGACCCATTTAATCAACTCCCGTTTTCCTTTTATCTGTTAATTATAAAATCTTCTTCATTATCAGCCTATAATGTTCCCACTGCAGGGACTCAGGCCTCCTCTCTAGGAGAGGGATGGGCTATAATCCACCACGCGGGCCCAGTGCGGGTTGGTAGATGTCACATGTCTTTGAATTTTTTGATTCTAAGACATGCCGGTTTCCTCACGATGTTTTCCTTCACCGTTTTGAGAGCAGCGGTGATGAAATAAATTACACAAAGTTATGCGCCTGCCAGGATTCGAACCCACGACTTACATCTCTCGACTTAAATCTTCTTATTATTATTTATTTATTAAAACTTCATGCACAATAATGATACATACGCTGACTTAATACCACAAGGCATTTCACGTTTGTTTTATCAGAACTTCGTAGGACTCTATAAAATTATTACGATTGCACTGCAGATGAAGGATTTACAATGATTATGAAAACTTTTTACAAAGTAGGCTAACAGCCCTTGTCATAAACTTCGCAAGGTCACTTGAGTACTTTGTCTTCCAAGGATTAGAGAATGGTGGATAAGAAAAGACTTAGAAATGTTTCTATTCCAGAACTGTTTACTCCATAACAGTTTTGTATGAGTAGTTTTAGATTCATCATCATCATCATCATTTCAGCCGAAAGAAGTCCACTGCTTGACGTAGGCCTCTCCTAAGTGTCGCCACATTGACCGGTCCCGTGCGTCTCGCATCCAGCGGGTCCCCGCAACCTTCACCAGGTCATCGGTCCACCTAGTGGGAGGCCTTCCAACGCAACGTCTTCCTGTTCGCGGTCGCCACTCCAGAACTTTCCGGCCCCATCGGCCATCCGTTCTGTGAGCAATGTGCCCTGCCCACTGCCACTTAAGTTTGGCAATTCTTCGGGATATGTCGGTAACCTTGGTTATACGGATTTCCTCATTTCTGATTCGATCACGCTAGGAAACTCCGAGCATAGCTCTCTCCATTGCCCTTTGGGTGACTTTAAGCTTTCAAAGGAGGAGATTTTGAGGTTTCAGATTAGAATGCATTTATTTGTTAGAATGTTGTAGGTACTAACTTTCATGTGGATTATGTATTACGATCATAATATTATTGCTACGACGGTCATTTAGACTCTTCAAGAGTCCTCAATAATAACTGTGTACGAGTAGTACCTACAAGAGTCGAGTACATTCTTGTAGGTACCTACTTCCATTGTATTCACAAGTAGTGGTGGTTAATATATCATATAGCAAAATAAAGCACCGTGCTTAATACACATAACATAAAGCAAATGCTATCATGGCTCTCACAAGTTGCTATTTGCTTATTGCTTTTACATCGCACTCATGCATGCTGCCACTCACCGCGCTTGCTTTAAGTCACTTGACTTAAAGCAATCGCGGTGAGTGGCATCATGATATGCCTACGCGTTTAAAAAAACGTGCTTTAATAAAGCATATAAAAAAGCTAGCTAGCTTAAAATATAAAGCATTAAGCATTAAGCAAGTGATTGCCTTAAAGCAACTTTGAACACCACTATTCACAAGGTCAGCGCGACAGGCGTCGGTGGCATAATTGCCATTGTAATTTCGACCGTGTGCCAAGGGCGTAAAGTAACTTCTTCCTTGTTGGTTCTTTTATATAACAGTTTGTTTTTCTTTGTGAATGCTTTATTTATTTTTAGCTCATATTAGGGAATTTTCTCGAACATCTTTTGTGTGAAGCGAAACAACGAAAGGTTCGAAGAGATATCTAGTGCGATAATGTGTAGTGTTTTGCGATCCGAGGGTTACTTTATTACCCAGCTAAATAGGCCAGGGTGTATAAAATGGCCGCTTTAGCAGAATCGTAATATTAATCATGTTAAAAATTTAAAATTCTTAAAATGGTCTTTATTGTTATAGACATAAAGTCCATTTTAAGAATTGAAATTTTTAACGTGATTCATACTAAGATTCTGCGTGGATTCTGATAAAGCGGCCATTTTAGACCCGCATTACTGACTGGTTTCTAGAGTTCAGATAGGCAGTCGCTCCATAAAGTACTAGTATTCAGCTGAATACGGTTACACTGGAAGCTAAGCCCCCGTAAGGGTTTTAAAAGGACTATGCAGATGATGATAATATCACTAATAGGGATGTTTACTGACTTAAAAAAAATATGATTCTAATTAGTCCGTCTGTTAGATTATTAAAAATTATGAGATACGTATTTTTTGTTTTATCAAATCTATGAATATTGACGAAGAGAAAACGCGTCAAAGATTTGAGTGGGGGGTTGTGACGTCACTCACCGGTAAAGAATGTCATACTAATGTCTTAGAAAATGACGTCACACGAGTTTTCAAAGCATTGTATCGTCTTCATTGTTTGTTTACGTGAAAAAAGAAAAAATACGTTTCCAATACTTTTTAGAAATCTATCTGACGGACTAATAAGATTTTTTTTGTCATCAAAATCAAAATCAAAACTCATTTATTCAAACTAGGCTGATAATCAGCACTTTTCGAACGTCAAAATTTACTTTACTTTACTTATTTACAAGAGAGACAGTCCCCCAAAACGCCCCCCCTTCGACACTTCCTAGTGTTTTTGCTGGAAAGAAGAAGTGGCGGAACAAACTCCCCAGCACACATCTGTCTGTTAGGTTGGTTAGAAGAACCAGACTCGATACAATAGTAAGGCAAGTATAAAAAAGTATATAATAATAATAAAAAAAAGACATAACATATCAGTAAACTAATCTTGGAGAAAGAACATAAATAAATAACAAACATTGTCTTGTGTTCAACTCAGCGACCAACTGTTCTTATCATTTAAGTAGTCGTTAATGGAATAGTACGCTTTTAAACAAAGATTAGATTTTACTTTGGCTTTAAACGCATTAAATGGCAAGTCTAGAAAAGAAGATGGCAGTTTGTTATAAAATGTTATACCAAGCCCGACGAATGAATTATGAACTTTGTGAAGCCGGTGAAAAGGAGCGCGTAGTTTATGCTTATTTCTAGTGTTAAAGTTGTGAATATCACTGTTTTTAGTGTACAGGTGGATATTTTGTTTAATATATAAAATGTTGGCAAAGATGAACTGAGAAGCAACAGTGAGGATACCAATCTCCTTAAAAAAATCTCTAAGAGAAACTCGGGCATCCAGCTGATAAATTGCACGAACCGCTCGCTTCTGCAGAACAAATATATTTTGAATATCAGCAGCTTTGCCCCACAGCAGAATACCGTATGACATAACGCTGTGAAAATAACTGAAGTAGACTAACCGTGCTGTATCAACGTCAGTGAATTGTCTTACTTTTCTGACGGCGTATGCGGCTGAACTTAGCCTTCCCGCTAGGCTTGATATATGTAAACCCCATTGTAATTTTGGATCTACTGTTATGCCCAGAAATACAGCAGAGTCGGCAGTTTCCAGCTCCTGATTGGCGAGGATAATATTGGGACCTAGATTTCTAACATTGGGTAAAGCGAACTTAACTATTTTAGTTTTCTTGGCATTAAGAACAAGGTTGTTTATTGTGAACCAATCCGTGACCATTGATAGCGTGCTGTTTACGTCGTCAAAATCGTGTCTATTCCTATCTACTTTAAAGATAAGAGAGGTATCATCTGCAAATAGTACAACGTCACAAAAACCCTTTAAATAGTATGGTAGATCATTAATATAAACCAAGAATAAAAACGGACCCAGTATTGAACCTTGAGGTACACCTAGCCGAACCGGTAGCCCGGAAGATTTCGCGCCATTTACGTCTACACAATGGAATCTATTTTGCAAATACGAATCTATCACATTTAGGGCCTCATTTTGAACACCGTAATAACGCAGTTTCCGTAAAAGCGTGTCGTGATGTACGCAATCAAAAGCTTTAGAGAGATCGCAGAAAACACCGATTGCATTTTGCGCGTTCTCCCATGCGTCAAATATGTGTTTCAACAAGGCAACACCTGCATCCGTAGTCGAACGACCCTTTGTAAAGCCATATTGATCATTATGAAGGAGATTATTTAAATTAAAATGTAATAACAACTGTTTGAGAATTAATTTTTCAAAAATTTTGCTAAAAGCAGGTAAAATAGAAATTGGTCTAAAGTTACCGATATCGTTTTTACTGCCTGATTTAAATAGAGGGATGACTTTACTGCTCTTCATAAGATCAGGGAAAGTCCCCAAATCGACGCATTTATTGAAAGTAACGGCAAGACAGGGTGCTACAATGTCGATTATGTTACTTAAAAGTTTAATAGAAATGCCCCAGTAATCACCTGTGTTTTTAGACTTAAGTGAATTAAAAACGTTAACTACATCACGAGGCGTTACCTGTTCGAAACTAAATACTTTACCACATTTAGACACGCTGCTATGCAAAAGATCTTCGGCTTTAGACGGCGACGAACTCAGGGAACGAGTCGTCGCTATAGGTATGCTGGCAAAATACTCATTAAAAGCCTCGGCTACGTCGGCTGCTTCACTAACTAATTTGTTACCCACCATGATCTCGAGGTGATTATCTTGTTTAACAGATTTACCCGTTTCATTGTTAATGATTTTCCAAGTGGCTTTAACTTTATTATTAGAATTTTTAATAGTCTCGCTTAAGAATTTTGATTTTGCAATAATACAAATCTTTTTAAATAATTTGGAATAATTTTTAACATACTCTAGAAAAGTTGTATCAAACCTGTATTGTTTAAGACCATACAACTCGTACAATCGGGCTCGACTTTTGTAAATACCTGGTGTAGCCCATTGGTTGAAGCCCACAGAAGGTCCCTTAATGTTAATCGTTTTAGACTTAAAAATAGACTGGTATTCATTTTGCACAACATCAAAAAGGGCTTTATAAATTTCATTAGGAGTCTCGTGCTCTACTATTGACGGCGTTACTTTAAGTGCTACATTATTTTTGAATTTATTGCAACGACTAGCTGTATGAGGCCTGCATTCTATTTTGCGCGGCTTTTGTTTTAATAACATAGGGAAGCTAGCTATTAAGCCACAGTGGTCAGATGATAAGTCACTTAACACTAATTTGTCCTCGGCAACACAATCACTAAACATATTATCAAGGCAAGTTGATGAAGAAGCCGTGATCCTTGTTGGTTCAAAAAACAGGTTAACTAAATTAAATGATCTAAACAAATTGAGAAATCTGATACTTAATGGAGTAACATCTAGAATATTAACATTAAAATCTCCACATGAAATTATAGATTTATTACTTGATTTTAACTTATTAAGTGAATCCTCCATTACTGATTCGAAATGAGTAAAGTCCCCAGAAGGGGGTCTATAAACACAAATTACTATGTATCGCTCGAGTTCAATGCAAGACAACTCAATAGTGCGCTCAATTGACAAATTAACTAAGTCTAAACGTTGTTTACATTTTAATTTGTTTGATACAAGAATTAAAGATCCACCGCGAATAGCAGATTTTCTCACAAATGCACTCTGTACGGTATAGAAATCATCATTGATAAATACTACTTCATGTTCCTTCAACCAATGTTCAGTTAGACATAAAACCTGAACATCATAATTCTCCATAAACAAACTTAACTCTAATTCTTTGCCAGATAATCCCTGCATATTTTGATGAACAACATTCAACAAATGCGGCCTACCTGTTGTCGCACCTAACAGTTTAAACTACAAGGTGTATCAATAAAAGTGTTAGTATCTGTATAAGTGTTAGTAACAAAAGCAGTATTAGTATCACTACTAACAGAAAACGTTGGCAAACACATACCAGTGTAGCTGTGTATATTGTATGCTAAAAGGTTAGCAATACGTCGCTTAGAACTAGGTGGTAAAAATATTGTGAAGTCAGTGAGTCTGTAATCAGATATAAATTGATTACAGTCAAAATACAAAATAACGTCACTGTGACGACATGTCCTATTATAAATTAACAAGTTTAAATCATAAATGTACTTATTTTGCTCAACGGACAAATATTGAGAATAAGGCAAGGCACAGAAAATGAATTTACAATTAATAGTCTTGTTGAGATGTAACATCAAATGGACACATTCAATGATGTCCCTTTTCCATACATTTAAACTATTCCCATATAATAAAATAACAGTAGAATTGGGATTTATTTTAGTCAATCTAATATTACTAATTAATTGGCTAACACTGGCACCGGGTAAACAATAATTTATAACATAGTGTGGTGAACATTGATTAAATAATGTACCAAATCCTTGACCAAACTTATCAGAAAATAAGTATGTAGTATCTGTTAAAATACTACTTTCATTACTCCTATCATCAATACTACCAGCTGGCTGAGCCACTGAGGGGGTAGGTGACTGGTGCTGAGGCTGGGGAATAACTGAGCAGGCACAGCTACAAGAAAGGTTATTCGTCAGAGACTCATACCTCTCTGCATTGTACGTGACCAGGTCCACCAGCTCATTGGCCTCTTGCATACGCTTACTCAGGTCTTGTTGAGAAGCCTCATATTTACTAAAAATATCCTTTAGTGCATATTCCCTAACAAATAGCTCATCCTGAAGGTTTTGAATGTCAGTCTCATACATTGATCTACATAATTCTAATTCACTGTCACACTTCTTTAGATCTCGAATTAAATTTACATTTTTTTGCCTCAGTTTTGTGTTTTGTTGTGTGATAAAATCTTCCCAAAAGTATACGTACTATCCAAGCACGCTAAAGGGACAAAAGAAACAAAAGCTTAAATACGACTAAAGAAGTACCTTCCGTATGTTTAGACAAAACTTTTTGCCACATCTGCTGCGGCCCCTTCTCAGTTCAGTTTGTATTTGACAAGAAGATTTAAGAGAATTATTTTTTATTTTTTGAACTTTATTTTTGTTTTAAAATATTCCGTTTTTTTTTTTTGTTTCAAAGTCAGCCAATTATTTTTGAAAGATTTATGAAGGTTTTTTTTAAGTTTGAGTTTTGAGATGGTTTTGAGAGTCAGTTAACTTTGTTTTATAATCATCTGAGGAGATATTTCTAGAACTTATAAGGCCCAGCATCTTACTTGTATCATCGCAGTAATATTATACTTGTAATGTATTCTTACCCGACTGCGGCGATACCCAAAAGGAGGGTTATGTGTTTGGCGTGTATGTATGTATGTCCTTTTCTTCGTTCCCTCATAGGAGTTATGACGGATGAAGGGATTTGAATAAAATATACGTCGTTAGATTTGTCTTGATGGCGCGAGTGTCACTGGCTACATTAAAATAAAAACAAAGAAACTTGCTGGGTTTAGGGGTCATAACGTGGATTTCAAAAAAAAAATCCATGACCATCGAGTAGGGTATCAAAATAAAGGGTTTTAAAAGGAGATTACAAAAATATATGACACTTATATGTTGATGTTGTTAAGTGATGTTTTGAATATTAATTTGTACAGTAGATTAACATAAAAACTTGATTGAAACTCCCAAGTTTGTTTTTTTCTTAAAATTAATGAAATCCAAGAAAAAGCAACTTTGCTTTGGAAAATACATAGTACAAACTACTACTTTGGAAATAATGTACTTATTTCACACAAAAAAACATTAATTTAAAACATAAAATGACATAAATTTAAAGACTAAACTGCATTAAATAATAAGCCTCGTTGAAATTGCAAGTTTAAGTGCAAACGATGAGCAACTAACAGCCATGATGATAATTTGACCAAATTACGTCATCACAATACATCTAAAAATCAAATGAAATCAATCATCTACATAGCCTTATCCAAACTATGTTAGGGTCGGCATCCAGTCTAACCGGTAGCAGCTGAATAAGAATACCAGTATTTTACATGGAGCAACTGACTATGTGACCACCACAACGCAATTAATAGTGGGTAATCTACCTTTTTATAAAATTGGTCGTCAGACTTTCAAGTCACTGAACCTGTAAAGACTGCCTTTATTTTTTTGTGGCGGGTGGAAAATCATCAAATAATCCCTTCCGCTCTTGGGTAGAGCGAATGGGAGTGTCAGATTTCTACTGACCTAAAAACCACCCATGTTCCTTCTGAGCCCTATATGTCGAGATCGCGGTAACTTGTGAACAACCCGCACTTGTAAAGACTGCCTAAGCTCTATATATGGCAGTCAGGACCAACAGCCTAAAGTGCTTTCCAAGGCACGGAGGAAACTCAGTATGTAGTGTCTAGGTGGTCACCCATCTACAGAATAACCTAGACAAGCGCGGCTTAACCGGCCCGATTGGCAGTTCTTATTAGACCATGAGCTCTTCATAGGACACGAGCTAATGTCCGTCTAAAATAATGTTCCCAGTCCTTTCGTATTCCAAAGCTTAGTTCGTCAAGTTCTTTTCGATTAGGAAAGTTCTTCGACTAAGGGGTGAGTTTGGTGTGCACAGAATTAGTCCAACACGGAACGAACTGTCCAAAGTTAGGTGTTGGTGTCGGTCTATCCAATTACGGACGAATCACTTTACTTATATCCTGCTTGAAGTATGTGTGTCTATTAGTAGTCTGCTCACGTTACCGGGGAGATGCTGATTTGGTTCGCAAACAGGTGGGTTTTGTGGCAAGGTAGCCATATTTGGATTAAGAACTAGAGATTTCTGCAGTACAGAAGTTTTAAAATGTATCATCATCATCAGCCTATAATGTTCCAACTGCAGGGACTCAGGCCTCCTCTCTAGGAGAGGGATGGGCTATAATCCACCAAGTGGGCCCATATCTTCGAAATTTTGGTTCTAAGATATGCCGGTTTCCTCACGATGTTTTCTTTCACCGTTTTGATAGCAGTAATGATGAAATAAATTACACGTAGTAATGCGCCTGCCCGGGTTCGAACCCACGACCAACAGTTTGTAAGTCGGGTAACCGGGCCACCACTGCACTCTGTAAAATGTATACAAATTATTAATTAGCTTTTGCCCGCGGCTTCGCCTGCGTGTATGTCGGAAATGTCAACTTGACATAAAGCCTTAGGAGTTGAATTTGGAAAAATTCTTCCTTATTCCTTGTCTGTATTGTACAGGGAAGCTCGCGCGAAATTACAGCTTTCTAGATACAAGGGTTTGGGCTGGTACCGTCGGGGCTGCGAGCTGTTCCAAAGAGATACCGCGGCTTCGACGCAAAGGGCTAAGAAGGAACATGGGTGGTTTTTAGTCAGTAGAAGTATGACACTTCCTTTCGCTCTGGCTAGAGTGGGAGGGGTTATTTTTGGAAAGGGTTTCAGCTGGTCGCTGATGAGTCAGTCAGCCAGAACTTTTTTCTTTGTTTAATATAGATTTACTCAGGTGATTAGTTTCAGTCAAAATATCGGTATGAAATAGCTTGTCTTTGTATACATCATAAGACGACTCTAATTGAATGTATGTTTTAATAAATCCATACTTTTGTTATGAATGCGAAAGTTACTTTGTTGGTTTGTTTGTTACCCTTTCACGACTAAACAGCTTATCGGAAGGTAATGTAATTTACCAAGAAGACAGATTATATCCTGGGAAGAACATATTATGGGCTATTTGTATTGTTTTTTCGCAACATACGCATCTAATTTTTTATAATAACAAGTCACGGAAAACGGCTAGTTTAATATTAATTTAAAGAGAATCTTTCTTTTTAATTTTTCACTACGGTATTGTTGTAAGATGTTTCTAAATTCAATAAATCTAAATATTTCCCATAAAAGGGACAACGATTTCCAATAAGAGTTTTATGCATGTCGAAGTATCAATTCGAGTTAATTTATTACATTGAATTTGGTTGAATGTTTAATAACAGTAACATCTGTTCACATTGTTGATGAGAAGTGAGTCAGTGATATCTTTGTTCAGTTTCTCAAAGTAACAAAAGTTATAGCGCACTTTGATTCTCTTCCTTGCAATTAAAACTGGGAACGGAAAGTAAAGTTTTTGTCTACACTTTGTTCAAGTTCGCAAATTCGGACAGACTTGAAAAACAGAATATTTTAGTGCAGTTTTATTTAATAGAATCTTAACTAAAGAAATCTATTGGCTGATTATGACCTTGGCTGAGTATATTTTCACAACAAGATTCAGATCAATTGCTTGTGACTTTTCCGCTTTTATTAAAGATAAAATATTTATTGTTCTCATATAATATGAAGGGTGTAAAAGTACCGTTAATGCAAACGAAGGGCACTGGTTCTCCCCAACACAGCGATACTTTTTTTGTTCTAGATCATACCTGGGAGCCCCTATATAGTTACGGAGATATTGGGGGTCGAAGTTTCAAATTTTTCACAGCTGTTTTTGTGAATACAAAATTTTCAGGTTATAACTTTACTTAAATTACCTCTATGACCCGTTAACTATTCAAAGCATCCACTAGCACAATGTTTTAAGAAAAGTTTGAGTTTTACCGTAAAATGTGATTTTTGACCCCAAAAAAAGTCGTTTCCTAGCAAAAATTTTTGCGTAGGGGTACATAATTTGATGAACAGAATACTTGGTTGACGTATGTGAGAAGGGTTGATTTACACGCTGTATATATACATATAATATATATATTTATATCAATAAACTTAACATATAAGTAAAGATTTAAGTTATGAAAAGCTTAAAAATATATTAATATATTAAAAACATATATTATATATTAAAAAACTATAAAATTAAAATACATATATTAAAAAACAATTGGTCCTGTACGAGTTCAAAAGACTTCTACCTCACCATGATGCTACAACATTATACGCACTTTTTGCTTCATTGTGCTTTTCGGTCGAACAGCAAAATATTTCATGCAGCAGTTAACAAACCTAATCCATATTTTTTCATTTAAACACAGATTAATAACCCACCATCACAATTACATCGCAAAATACCTCACCAAATTTTAATTCCAAAATACATAATACCTTTTACAAGATAAGTAGTACCTGTCTTAAGGCGCAGAGGGTCGCATTTATTCGGTAATTCGCCTAGCAACTCCGTAAATGCAGGGATTAAATTGCCCGGGTCGCTTCGCAGGAAAAATGTATGAGGAGCGAGAAGACAGGGGACCATTTCTAGGGGACCGAGACCAGGGGAAGCTCAATTAGTGGCACGGGATAATTCCCGACCTCTCGTTTGCGTACTTATTTCGTGATGGGGTGATTACGGAAGAAAAAAACCGTGGAATTCGGTAAACATGTTGATGTGCTTTTGAGTACCGGATGGATAAGGTTATAATAATATCAAGGATTCTAGCCAAATTATAGGGAGAAAATTAACTGCAAAAAGAAATGACGGTGCAAACGTGTTTGTTTTTTTATTAAATGGCTGTTACATCACTTCTTGATTAAGACTCTACTTCCCTTCAAAAACTATGCCAAAACACCAAACTAAGTAATAAAATCACTGTGAACTACAATTGATACAAACCAATCTCAGGGCATACCTCTCCGTGATATGAAGTTCGTTACTGGCACAGCTTAACACATACGACAAGACTTACCAATGCAAACGGTTATGGGACCCATACTGCCAAAGCTAATCTAGGCTATCACAGCTTTGCAATCAAGGCGATGCCAAACAAAGTACTAGGAAGACATAAAACCGAGGCAGTGATACGTAGGGGCGATCTTAGAGCTGATGTTTGGGTAACCGGCGTTCCATTGGGCACCGTGCCAGGTCGCCTGGCCCGATGCGTCACACCGAAGTTCGCTGCAGAATGTTTGTATAGTGATTAGCAAGTTTTGTACAGATTTATAGGATTGCAGTTAGTGTGAGGATTCCGTAAGACAGTGAATTTGTTACTGAGATCTTTAATTAACTAGTACCATTTGGGAATTCGCCAGAAAAATCGACGAATTGCGGCCCTTAGCCGAGAATGGGCCAATTCCCTTAAGTGTCGTAAATGGCGGCAAAGTGTTTTTGGTAATAGAAAAACAGTCGATTCCTACTTCTGAAATCGTAATGATATTGCCTAAAATGGCGATCAAAGATGATACGATTTTGGTCTTCTTTTGAGTGGAACAAACTCAAATGTCTTCAATTCAAATATTCAAATCAAATTGTTTCCACGAAAACCTCATAACAATTCATAAATATAAACCTCGAAGTTAACTCAATTTCCACTTCAAATTCTAAACAACCAAACTTTTCAGAAACAGTCCTAAAATGAATGCTTAATCCAAAATATACAAGTCATAATCACTTGAGCCCCTAATAAAACACTTAGGAAGATAATGTTTGAGACAGTTACGGCGTAAACAAGCGTGATAAATGTATCTTTATGAGTAAGATATGAACTGAGACTTATCTGGGAACTCATTAAGGCACAGGTACACGTATTTTGGTTTTGTTTAGTGATTTTGGATGTCACGAAAATGTTTAAAAATGATATTGATGTCGTATGGAATTGGGGTGTTTCCTGACTAAAAAAATATGATTCTAGTTACTCCGTCTGTTAAATATTCGAAAAATATTGAATACGTATTTTTTGTTTTATCAAATCAATAAAAATTGACGGAGATAAAACGCCTCAAAGATTTACCGCTAAAAACTGTCATACGTCTTAGATAAAAAATGTCATATTATGTCTTAACCTTTGCCCAGCCGTGGGACAAAATAGGCTAAAGAAAAAAAATGTCTTAGAATATGACGTCACAAGAGTTTTCAAAGCACTGTAATATCGTCTTCATTGTTTGTTTACGTGGAAAAAGAAAAAATATGTGTCCAATATTTTTTGGAAATCTGACGGACTATTTTGATTTTTTTGCTAACCACCCTATTATGCCTAGCGTAAGGTGGGACGCCTTCAGGCTCGATGAAGCAACCCTTTACAAGGCACAAACGTGTTAAAAGACGGTGTGATTGAAGAGGCCGTAATTGTCCAGCAGTGGACTGTTGCAGGCTGAAGATAAGGTACAGCACACATTTTTATTACTCAACAAAACATGTCTTTAACAAGCTGTACGTAGTGAGCTGTCTATAAAAAGGTGAACATAAATATGGGTTTCTTCAGCAAGAATTTCTGAATAACCATCATGGAGTCAAACATACGTGGCGTGTGGTTCTACTATCAGGTATACATCTGTCTAACCCTTCGAAGGACTACAGGCGTAATGTTATGCAATAAATAATAATTTTCAATGCGTCGTAACACTCTTAATTTCCATAGAACATGAAAATTGCAAATCGCATGTCCTGTCGCATTTATTTTTTTATTTAAATTCGTATTATTTGAGCTAGATGCACACCATATTTGTACGCCTCTTGGCATAACATAGCGCTCTCTACACCAAATTCAAGATCTAAATTTCTTTACCTGTGTTAACAAATAAAAGTGTTTTTAGATAAAACTTAACTGTACGAATTTTAACTTACTTACATATTAATAAAACTGCCAAGTCCTAAAACCAGTACGAAGAAGGAGCGAATCTCAAGTGCTTATTAGGTCAATTTAGGTACAGGAAAACATTATACCTTACTACATTTATTTTTGTCCAGTACAATATTTGGCAACACCTTAATGAAGGGTCATATTTCTATAACTACGAGTACCTACGAATTTCCCTATTCCGGTCGTCAGTTGAACCGATTTGAATGGCAAGTCTAACAATGGCCGTCTAGTGTATTGTCCGTCTGCTTATAATAAGCAATGTTATATCTGTACTATATAGGACTGTAATAATAGACCCTAAATTATATCAGTGTGTTGATACGGTTAGATAATTCTGTAAGCTTGACGGATTGCAGAACTATTATAAAAATATTAATATGGTATACAATATAAAACCGTCGGTGTCAACTGTAGTTTGTAGATCTTTGATAGACGTTAAAGGCACTCAGTAGCACGAATGTTAGACCAGTCTTACCAAAGGGTATTGTATAGTTCAATCCGAATTGTAATCAATAACCTGGTTTAAGGTACCAATTACTCCCGTCGGGGCTGCGGGTTGTTCGAAAGGGATACAAGAGCACAAGGGCTAAGAAGGAACATGGGTGGTTTTTAGTCAGTAGAAGTCTGACACTCCCTTTCGCTATGCCCGCGGGATGTGCTGTTTAAAAGCACTAGTTATTGCGGCCTCGACATAGAGGGCGAAGAAGGAACATGGGTGGTTTTTAGTCAGTAGAAGTCTGACACTCCCTTTCGCTCTGCCCAAGAGCGGAAGGGGTTATTCGATGATTTTCCACCCGCCAAAAAAAAAAAAAGAGCGGTAGGGGTTATTTGATGATTTGACATTTTGGTTATTTGATTTGAAAAAAGGTACCTACTACTGCCACGTGATGGCTTCCGGCGCCAAGTGATGGCTTCTGGCCACCGTAAGCGCGGGCCTGTGGGCGGTGAATAGTGGGCTAGCTCATCATCCGCCGTCTTACTACGACGACGGCGCGTTTGTGTTCCACGCACTCCTCAAAGAGATGGCAGCAACATTGAAGGGGCCCGAAAAGGCAAACGTTAGGGCTGCAAGTTGTTTGAAAGAGATACCGCGGCCTCGACACAACGGGCTAAGAAGGAACATGGGTGGTTTTTAGTCAGTTGAAGTCGCTCTGCCCGGAGCGGGAGGAGTAAAAAAACAACCACTCCGGTAACTTACATCTGGATTGTAGGTAGATATCAGATAGACAGTCGATCCATTAAAATATTGGTATACAGCTGCATTCTGCTCAGCAGTATATAAAAGGCTAGGCGAAATCTGCAAGAGGTTTGGCCGAGGTAACACCTCTGGTAGGTAGTTATGCAGATGTATTTCTATAGTTCTTCCATATTTCAACGGTTAGAGAATCAATCGGGGCAGAGTCAGTGTATGTGAAATTGTTTTGTGAAATTTTTGTTTAGTACGATGCACATAAATGGCCTGTCTTCATTAAAATACCATCTCTGACAGTCAACTAATTCGGTTATTTCTTCATTCAAAGTTGAATACCTCTGCAAATTCCACCAAAAATTCTCTGACTAACTTTATTTAAAGAAGGAAAATTAACAAAGTAGCCACTCATGCGGTATATCCGATTAAACAAAAAACAAAAGAAGGAAAAAATTAAATAAAAGCCGTTGTCCAAAGCATTCACTAATAGAATAAACTCTGCTATCAGCGATCCGTGTTTTCAAATGTGCCGTACCTTCGGGACGGCTCCGGAAAAATATTCTGAAGTTCCAAAGGAAAATACGTTTCCACGCGGTAGAGGAAAAACAAGTTGAGCTCAAAAGCTTTAAGCAGTAAATATTTTCCTTGGCGCAATATCCATTGGTTGGAGCACTGAGGGAAATGTAACGCTTAGTCAGGCTTATAACTAGATCTAATTGGCACGTTGTAGTTTGTTTGGCTACAAAGTCGGGAATCGGTAATCATACACAGCTAACTATCGGACAAATTATTGATGTAAGTAGTACTTTCCGATGATAATTTCCCTCGTAGTTAGTAATTGCAGAATTTGTAACGTCACTGGTAAACTTCATAAACAACTGTTTACTGGTGATATTACGAAGAAATTCGCATTCACTCGCACACAGACATTCAAAAATCTTAAAATTATAAACGAGTGTTTGGGAAAGTAAAAAACTTTGGTGTAAAAAAGAGAGGCTGTGCAGCTGTGGATTAATTCAGGCTGTCAGTGAAACTGGGTTGTAGAGGTCAGATAAGCAGTCGCTAGATATAAAATACTGCTTTTCAATTCAACTGCATCCGCATAGACTGGTAGCTGACTCCAATACAGTTGAGAAAAGGTTCGGCAAATGATCACACTGATTTGACCTCTTTTTACTGGAGCAATGACTCCTCAGGAGGGAGTGTCAGACTTCTACTGAATAAATACCAGCCATGTCCCTTCTTAGCCCTTTGTGTCCAAGGCCACAGTATCTTTATAAAACAACCCGCAGCTTTCGAACCGCTTCATAATCACTTGTATCATAGCTCTTGGCACGTAGGCACAAAGTATGTTCTCAGTAATGTAATTAGCTTACAAGTGAATTCAGTTATAAGCCCTAAGTCCTTTATAGGAAGTCCCGAAGGTAGGTGGGAGCAATGGAGATTGAAATGCTTAAGACGTCATAAGTCATATAATATCTTTATGTTTGCAGTTATAACAACTGAGATGCCATGATACTACTTGACTTGAGAGGCATCGCTGCTTAATGAGCATTTTATCATTTCTAAAAACAAAATCTTCAAAAAGAAGATTCGTTTCCTTCCCAATCTAGTCGGGCAATCCAGAACAAACACGCGAGTGAACAAAAAAGTTGTAAACGTTTCTTTAAGCAATATAGGCGAATGTGTCGCCTGATTGTATTTATGTACTTAAGCTAGACAGTGCTATTTATAATAGAGAATATTTTACAACATCAAGATTCTGAGGAGAATAATAAATGTACATGCATGATGTTAGGATAAAATAATTATCTATAACAGTGTATTTAACTACTGAATTGAAAAATGTGTCATGATGATTTACTCAGTTTCATATCCTTAACGTTACGTTAGATGCCGTCTAATGGATACCCTTCTTATGCAATAAAATCGGGTCAATATCCTTAGAATTGGACTCAGAGCACTGAATTAGCCAGTCTGTTAAAAATTGCTCGTCATCTTTTTTTTTACAAAAACGTTGCTCGCACTAGGAATTTTTACTGTATCGTGGGTGCGTTCATAGACATTTAAACTCACATACACAAATACCCAGACCATATTTTGAGGCCGTATTTTATATCTGTTTCTAGTATCAAGAATAATTTGTTTTTCTTATCTCGATCGCATCACATCACATTTCAAATAATTATTATTGAGTAAACAATAATATTGTTGGTTCTTTGTTCAACGTTTTTTTTTTAAAAAAAGATGACGAGCAATTTTTCGGAGTTTCGAACATCGCGATAATGAACATTCTGAATTGAGTACTTCGTCTTAGCAAAGTTTCGGAGTAACGTACATCGGATTAGCGTACATTCTAAATTCAGTACTTCTCAGTAGCAATTTTTCGGAGTAACGATCATTCTGAATTCCGTACATCGTCTTAACGTAGTCGTACATTGTCGCTCACGTAATTCGGACCCACAAAATTTCTGTGTACCGTACATCGGTATTTCGAATTCCGTAGTAACGTAATACAGTCGTATTTAATATCACACCCACATTTTGTCAGTTTTTTTTTTAATGAGACAAGCCCACCTCACTATTCCCAAACCACTGTAACTCCTGTAAGCCAGAATCAACAGTGGCCACCACAAGAAAAGCGCCGAGACAATGAAGCTCGACGAAGTCCCAGAGAAATGATTTGACTGTCTTGGTTCCCGCAACGAAATTAATCAGAAAAGAATAGCGGAGGAGTAGGAAAAACATAAATTTAATTAGGAGACAGAAAAGAACAAGGCCAATAGGCACGGCCTTGTTCTTTTCTGTCTCCTGCTGATATAGAGGGAAGTGGAAATTTCTGTTTTTCCTACTCCTCCGCTATTCTTTTCTGATTAATTTCGTTGCGGGATCCAAGACAGTCAGCCAATAGGCACGGCCTTGTTCTTTTCTGTCTCCTGCTGATATGGAGGGACGTATACAACTGGGATAAGCCAGGTTGCCTAGCAATTTGTCAGTTATGCTTAAGTCCCATAGTATAACCATCAACATAGCACAAATCCAGAGTCCACGGAGCTGCTAGTGAGAAATGCCTGATGAATAACCCAACAACACTGTGCTCGACCTGAGAATGGAACCCTAAATGAATGCTCAGCAGTCACGCTTTTGTCTACAGGATCAACGAGGTAGTTAAAGCAAAACAACAACAGGACAAAGAGAGAGAGGTCTAAGTCGCAAGATATACCGCGGCCTTGACATAAAGGGATAAGAACATGGGTAGTTTTTAGTCAGTAGATGTCAGATACTCCCTTTAGCTCTGCCCAAGAGCAGGAGGGGTTATTTGATGATTTCCCACGCCCCCCCCCTCCAAAAAAAAAAATACGGATAATAAAATATTACTCTAACCATATTTCGTAAAGGTTTCAAAATGCCTTCACCGAAAATATATTTTTAATTTCGAGTCATGGATAAGGTTCGTAATGTGATCGTCCACTGAATTAAATTTCAACATTTTGATGAATACGAGTATCTGAATAACTGGAATTTTTGGGAGAAAGTGATTTTTTTGACAGAACTAGATATTCGGCCTGTCATAGAAAATTCAATCATGTCTGCTAGATTATTGACCAATTTATTTCATTTGTCCTTGGTCCTTGTAAATTTTAAGTTATTAAAAGTCGTAGTATACATCTCTAAACTTTTCATAAGGTAGTAATTTATATAATTGCTTATTCAAATAATCAAATCGGCCACTGACAATCTTCTCCAAACTGCACCACAGCAGCTTGTCCTCTACTTTTTACGTCAAGGTTGACTTGCTGCGGGTTGTTCGAAGGAGATACTGCGGTCTCGACACAAAGGGCTAAAAAGGAGCATGGGGGTTTTTGGTCAGTATAAGTCTGACACTCCATACCGCTCTGCTCAGAGTGGGAGGAGTCATTTAATGACTTCCCACCCTCAAAATAAAAAGAAAAAAAGCCAACCCACCCACCATTTTACGGTTAGGTTACCTTGACGTATAACGCTAGGCTTTTCGATTCCCAACCTTGCTGATTATTTTTTATAAAGGGTATGAAAATACTCGTAGATAACGAAGCCAACAGGCACTCGCTCTCCCCGCTAAGAAGTAGACTTTACTTTAAATTATCTTAGTACTATTCAATGCATTCATCAAGACGATGGTTTGAGCGTGTTACATTGAGTCCTACCGTATAACATGATTTACGTTTATCACCCTCACAAAATGACGTTTCCCCACCATAATTTTAGCGTAAAGTTACTTAGTTTAATATTCTTGGTTGACGGTTTCGTGAAGGGTCCGAACCTTGTTTTTACCATGGTATGATTTTCTCACAAACTGCTCGTGTCGACATCAAAGAAGCAAAATTTTTCAAAGAAACCTCTGTACCCGGAACAGACCTTGACCTCCCTGAAAGCAAACAAAAACTGCGTTAGCAAACAGCCAAATTATACAGGGTGTAAATCAACCCTTCACACATCGCCATCAACCAAGCATTCTGTACATCAAACTAAGTACCCCTACGCAAAAATGTTTGCTGGGAAATGACTTTTTTTTTTGGGTCAAAAACTACATTTTACGGTAAAACTCAATGTAGCACGCTTAAAACATTGTGCTAGTGGATGCTTTGAATAGTAAAAGGGTCATGGAGGTTATTTAAGTAAAGTTACAACCAGAAAAACTAGTATTTACAAAAACAGCTGTGCAAAATTTGGAACTTTGACCCCCAATATCTACGTAACTAGGGGGTTCCCAGGTATGGTCTAGAACAAAAAAATGATCGCAGTGGTGGGGAGAACAAGTGCCTTTTGTTTGCGTTAAGGGTACTCTTACACCTTTTATTCAGAATATCGTAGTCGTTATAGTGACCAGAAATTGTGACATCCAGTCTTACTAAAGGGTATTGTTTTTTCTGGTACTAACTGGACTTTGGTGGTCAGACACACAGACGTTCCACGTAAAATACTGGTATTCAGCTACATCTGTTCAGATAGGGAGCCGACCCAAACATGGTTTGAAAAGAATCGGCAGATGATAATGAAAAGTCTCTCATGAAGCTTGTGTTGGCATGAGATACAGCATTTTTTTAATGAAACCTGTATGTCCTTGACCTTCCTGAAGGCACACAAAGACTATGAAAGCAAACAGCCAAATTATATTCAGAACATCTTCAGTTACATACCTTCAGGTGTGACGTGTCTTGATGTACCTCTATAATTGCCACTTGCGATCCTATGTCACACCCATGTCAAACGGCCGCCATTTGCACTGAAATATTCCCTATAAATTGGCTTTCATAATGTCTTGACGACGGTTTATCAATAAAACCCTTGGGTTCTGTGGAGGTATCAAACGTTTAAATTGGTTTTTTGATTTCACATTGCTCTGTTTGCGTAGGATTGTGTAAAAGAAATGCAATGCGGGAAGGGAAAATGTTTTTGTTATTGAAAAAGTATTTTCAATACACTTCCTCAAAAACTGGCTCTTTTTTACCGACTTCAAAAAGGAGGAGCTTATCAATTCGTCGGATAATTTTTTTTTTATGTATTTTATTTTATTTTAAAAGGTATACTTCCCAGTTGGTGGTCCCATGTTCATCAAGTTAGGATCTGATGATGGTATATACTTGTGAAATAGAGAGAAATCTTTAAATTTCATAGGTGCCTTTGGAAAGATTTGGGTAGTTTCTGGAAGAGTATTATCTCGGAGTGGTCCTATTTTAATTTGGTGAAGATCTCATGAAGAGCTTCGGAGACGGACAACGAAACTCCTCAATGAATGATAGCAAATGGACTGGAATGACTGAAATCTAATGTTTGTCTATTATTTACACCAGTTCATAACATAACATCAAACCGGTGCTTACAAGGGAAAAGCACACGTGATCCACTAAAAAATTAAAAATAAAAACTTATAACAAAAAAATAAAACCGACTTCAACAAAAAATTAAACACAAAAAAAGTGAACTTCATCGTTCACTCTGTTTGTGTCAAATTTTTTGTTAAAGACGGTTTTATTTTTGTTGCACTACGATTAGGTTCGACATGCAATGTATTTCGCACACGACATTATTTGAGTAGCGTTTATTAATGGTGAATCACATCAAACAGGCTGCCCTGGATATAACTCTAAGCAGAGCCTCCTATGGGTGGGTGCGAAGACCATTGTTAGCATCTATGTAACAGTTCATAAGTCATAGATTTTCCTAATCGTAAGGTAACTGAAGAAGAGAGATGTACTTACCATTGATGTTTACCTTGGACCTTGTACACATGTCGGTACTTCAACTCACCCAGATCATTTGATGCCAAGAGCCCCTACAACATAAACATAAAATATTTAGTTATTATATTCTATTTTGTAATCACAGCCGTCCATTAGTCCGAGGTAACTCGATCATGTACCTACCAACTACCCTTATCAGTTCCGCCACAAAATACCGCTTATAACCGGATGAACGTCGCTCTAGAACTTCATATCAATGTTCATACACGTGTCGAGTTATCAACGAATGGGTTATCCAGAGTCCATTCAGAGATATATGTTGCTCACCTATTGGTGACATTTATTTGTATGTGGCATGTTTAGGGGTCCACATACAAACAAATGGCATCATACAAATATGTGGATGGCATGTCCGAAACAAGCCATCCACATATTTACGGTGATAGTTTATATTTTTAACCGACTTCCAAAAACGAGGGGGTTCTCATTTCGTTTGTATGTTTTTTTTTTGTATGTATGTTCTCGGATATCTTCGTCATTAATGAAACGATTTTAAAAATTCTTTTTGTATTCAAAGAGCATACTCCCGAGGTGTTCCCATTGTCACCAAGCCAGGATCTGATGATGGAAACCCTGAGTAGTTGAGGGCAATACATTACGTTTTTCATATATTTTCTGAAGCTGTTCAAGTATTTGCGTCTGATAATCATAATCTCATGTGGCTGCGCTAATGATGGAAGGTACAACTCCTTAACGGTTCGGAGTTAAAAAAAAATCTTTCAAAATTGTACGTACCCGGATCGATAGTTGTATTTTTTCAGGTTATTATAGCTTGACCTGACGATAGACGGTAAATCTCATTAACAGACTTAAAAAAAAAGAAGTTCTCAATTCCTCGGAATCTTTTTTATGTATACTTATATAGATTTTTTTTTTTGTTCGTAATGAGATATCTCAAGAATAGTACCATATGACGGCACGGTTGGCACAGTGGCTCATGCAATGACTGCTGCGCTGCGTGTCGCAAGTTCGATCCCCGCACGGATCAAATATTTAGACCTACAGATAATTGTTCCGGGTCTGGGTATTTGTGTATGTGAGTTTAAATGTTTGTGAACGCACCCACGATACAGGAGAAATTCCTAGTGGGGGGCAACGTTTTTTAAAAAAAGAAAGAAAGAAAAAAAATATTATGGTAATCAGGATCTGATGATGGCACCCTAGAGAAATCGAGGGCAACCTTCAAATTTTCTAGGCACTTATAACGTGTTTTGTGCGTTTCTAACGTTTTTCAAGTATTCGCATCTAGCGTAGTCATCATTTCGTGTTGATGAGCTGATTATGGAAGGTAATACTCCTCAACGGTTAGGAGTTAAAAATAATAAGGGAATCTTGAAGGTTAAGGGTTAGGTTCCCTTATTATTTTTTCTCGTAAACGAAATAACCAATAGCAAGCCACACTGGGATTTCTCCTGTATCGTGGGTGGGTTCACAAACATTTAAATTCACATGCACCAAACCCGAAACAACTATCTGTAGGCCATACAAATATTTATTCCGTACGGGTATCGAATCAGCGGCACGTAGCGCAGCAATCAATAGCTTGAGCCACTGCTTCAACCGTGCCGTCCGTCAGTTACGAAAGAGTTAAAGCATTTGGATATTTGAAAAATCTCGAATAAATATGCACATGCCAATGTCTCGTTGGTCCAGTGGTCGTAAGCGAGGCTGAGTATGAGGTCCCGGGTTCGATTCTCGTTTCGGTCAAGTGTTATTGGGTTTCTCAATCAGTAAGTAATTTCTCAGTAGTAACCATGGAGTCTGGGTTTGTGCTCGCCTCTATTACACTTTAAACATAACTGGTGAATGAAACTACCGTATTATTAGTTAATTGTTTAGGGAATCCCTTCTTTTTGCATAATGTTTTTTTTTTCTAATATACTTTGGCATTTTTTTTTTATTTTTTTATATTTTTTTATTTTTATACTTTGGCATAACGATTATTTTTCCTTGTATTTTCTTGCGTGATCGAATCAGAAATGAGGACATCTCCATGAGAACCAAGGTTACCGACGTAGCCCTAAGAATCGCCAGACTTAAGTGGCAATGGGCAGGGCACATTGCTCGCAGAACGGATGGCGGATGGGGCCGTAAAGTTCTGGAGTGGCGAGCGCGAATTGGAAGACGTTGCGTTGAAAGGCCTCCCACTACGCGGACACCTGGGGGAGGCCTATGTCCAGCAGTGGACGTCTTTTGGCTAAAATGATGATGATGATGATAACGATTTTGCCATAATTTGTTTTGCCATAACAATATTTAGCCATACATTTTTTTGACATATAGTTTATTTTGGCATAATTATCTTGAAGGCTAATTTGTTTTGGCAAACAATTAATACGCATATTGTTGCTAAGCATTATGACTATTAGCATAATAGTAGTTAGAAATAAAAAAGGCGGAAAAATATTATTAGGATAAACAACAGCATGCCAAGTTATATTAGGCCTTAAAAATTTATGCAAGTGGATAGGGGAATCGTAGGTAGTTTATTTTGGGTAGAGATGTACATAATAGTACGTACAGTCGAACAAGCTAATAAGTATACCAGTAGAGTTCTTTATCGTTTTTCGTTTTTTTTTTGTTTTTTTTTTTGAGTTTTTTTTTTGTTTTTTTTTTTTCGAGTTGTTTTTTTGTTCTTTGTTCTTTTTTGTCTAGTACCCATAACACAAGCTCTGCTTAGCTTGGGACTAGATGGCGTTGTGTGATAGTTGTGGAATATTATTTATTTATTTATTTTTAATTCTAGTACACTGCAAATATTACTTGCAAATATTACTTATACGTGCATTCCGAAGCACAGAATCAATGTATGTCTCTGTCCAGAGCTCCGAGGAGTCATTTGATGATTTGCCACCCTCAAAAAAAAGGGCCTCCGACATGGGAGACAAGATTGACATTGAACCGTAGGTACCTACTTAATTATAATTATCTTATTCATCATTTATTGCACTTATGTAGTATACAGGTAGTTACAGGTTTATATTTCATACATAAACCCTGGCAGGGCACAGCAATATAGTTTATGCCAGAGCAAAAGCCTATTTTACTTTCATCTCCAAACAACAGACTGAACCTGGTTAACCTTTAAACCACTGCAGAGTGTAGATGTCTAGTTGAAATATCGAAAACTCTTGAACATGTAATCACAGCCGATTTTAATTCGGTACCGAGTGAAAAATGTAATATCACTCGAACACTCTCGAAGCTTTTCATTATCAAATGTTACTTCCACTCGAGCTCACGGCTCGAACTCCGATATAGAAATAAAAATACGTGTCGTTTCTGAGAGGGTTCCCTTATTATTGTAACTGGCCAAGTGTGAGCGTATTTTTAACGTTTTTTTGTGACTTTGGTAGGTGTTAGAATAAACCTATAATAATGGGTCCTAAAATACCACTAGCGACGCCGAAAGTATTTGTTGTCCCCGTTATTGCGATATTTTTTTGATTCTCAACATACTTTTTTTTGGTGGGATATCATCAAATAACCCTCCCGCTCTTGGGCGGAGCGAAAGGGAGTGTCAGACTTCTACTGACTAAAAACCACCCATGTTTCTTCTTAGCCCTTTATGTCAAGGCCGCGGTATCTCTTACAACATTCCGCAGCCCCGACGGGCGTCGGCCCTTGTTGCTGACATCTCTTTGAGGCGCGCGTGGAACACGAATGCGAAGTCGACACGGCCTGTCGTCGTCATAAGACGGACGGACGGCGAGAAAGATTCTCAGGTATGTTGAGAATATGTGGTATTCTCAACATACCTGAGAATCTTTTAGTTACGGCGACATTTGGGGTCAAAGTTCCAACTTTTTCACAAGTTTTATTCTGTTTTGTGGTAGGTAATCAACTGCATCCTCTAAGACTGGAAGCCGACCACAACTTAGGAAAAGCAAGCGTGAACAGTCATCTTCTTGGCACGCTCGTTCCATCATAGACCTCATCCATCGCTTGCTAAAAGGCGTGATCGGGGCAAAAACAGTAGCATTTTGTAATAAAGAAAATAAAAGGCAGAAGATGAAAATAAAATGGTTTTCTTTTATTCTATTGTAAGATACGGAACCCTAAAACACAGGTCGAGAGTATACTTCTTCGCTTCACAAAATTACAATTTCACACATTTCACTGACCCCCTTGATATATGAGCTGTATCATTTAAAATATTGGGGTAGACTCCCCAGTTGTCGGCCGTCGTACTTTCTAGATAATGAATGATAATTAGCTCTGTTGATCGGATCGGGTTTCGAAAGTAATTGGCATTTGCCTGTAATAAAAGTCACGAAAGTGTAGGTTTCCTAATAAAAGAGGTCTCGTTAAAATAATGGTAATTCATGACCATGGAAGTACCTATTCTATTACTACAATGGAGTAGGTACTATAATTACTGCTAGTTTAGTAATCTTCTCTATAAAAAAAAGGTCTGCTGGAAAGTCATAACCGGTATACTCACCCTATATGGCAGTATAAGGTATTCGTTTTTTCAAGTAAGATGGCACAAAGACTTGACGACTGTAGACTTCACAGAATATGAGATTTTTTTAAGAAAATCTCCATTATGATATTTTTTGATATAACGTCGAGTTGTTGTAGATTTATTTCACTTTTCCATGGGATTTAAGACATGTGAAGAGTATATTGTTTAAATCATTTTTTTTAATTATTTATTAAAGAAATGATAAACTCGAAAATAACATAGTTATGTACTATGTATCGGACATGATTCAGTTTGCATAATGAAACGCTCATAATCCCGAATCGCGAGATCCAACTCAATTTAGATAAAACACATACGTACTTTACTACTCAAACCAAAGTAGGTACTAATAGAAACCTAGAACTTTCCTCCCTAGCTCACCGCCCGTCCGCCTTATGACGATAGGCCGTTCGTGTTCCAAATGCGCCTCAAAGAGATGTCAGCGCATTGTAAAGAGTCTGCAACGACCGACGCCTACCAGTACCGCGGGACTGTTAGAAAGATACCGCGGCCCCAGACACAAAGGGCTAAGAAGGAACATGGATTGTTTTTAGTCAGTACAAGTTTGACACTCCCTTCCGCTCCACCCAGAGCGGGAGACGTGGCTAAAAGGGGTTTTCCCCCCGCGAACACCCCCTTTCAGGCCCTGCAGACAGCAGAGACTGTGCCCTGAGTTCACCATGAAATTTTACTCAAACAAAACCGTTCCTTAGCCACGTGATCCTTGCCACAACTTGCGACTTACCGATTCACGTGTCCCACAAAGTTTCAAGCCGGATATTGTACAGGAGATTGCAGAAGTCTGCTTAAAAGCCCACAAGGGATTGTCGTGGATATTTTGTTACTTTAAACGCCTCTCAAATATATTGCCATTTTATAGTGGCAATATAAAGTTAGGGTTACAGTTACATACATTCGATCTCCATGAAATTGTTCAGCGAGGAATATTGGGATTTAGGTGTCCATTTTATATTTGGTGGATATTTTTTTCTCGTTTTTACTGGTGTAGTTTTTAGTATCTTCAGAGGTGCGATTTTATGTTGTGTAGCGATTTTATTACCCGACTGCGGCGAAGCCCAAAAGGAGGGTTATGTGTTTAGCGTGTATGTATGTATAATAATAATATGTATGTATGTCCGTTTCTTTGTTCCCTCATAACTCCTAAACGGATGAAGGGATTTGAATAAAATATACGTCGTTAGATTTGTCTTGATGGCGCGAGTGTCACTGGCTACATTAAAATTAAAAAAGAAAAGAAATTAGTGGATTTTGGGGCCATAAAGCGTATTTCAAAAAATAAAAATATTCCCTTACCATCGAGTAGGATATCAAAATGAAGGGTTTTAAAAGGAGATTACAAAAATATATGACACTTATATGTTTAAAATAAATTCAAAGTCACAAATCATATAAACAAACACAAAAGTTAAATCATCTGCGAAGATTTTTACGCGACCAACGAAAGAACAGACAAAAGAACTAAAAAGTTGGAAAAAAAAAAGTAGTTAAAAAACTAAAAAACCCGACTGAAAAAACTGAAAAGTAAAAAACAAGCTTATTTTAAATTAAACAAAACTTGGAAGCAGGCGGGGTTCATTTGAATATTAAATTATAAAATGAAAAAAATAGAATAGACCCCGCCTGCTTCCAAGTTTTGTTTAATTTAAAATGTGCATGTTTTTTACTTTTCAGTTTTTTCAGTCGGTTTTTTTAGTTTTTTAACTACTTTTTTTTTTAATAAAATAATATAACATTATCTTTTTATCCCTATAGGGTTCAGCAGAGGCTTATCTAGTAGTATTATAAAGCTGAAGAGTTTGTTTGTTTGTTTGAACGCGATTAACTCAGAAACTACTGATTGGAATTGATCTTTGTGTTGGATAGTCCATTTATTGAGGAAGGTTATAGGCTATAATTATAACATCACGATACGACTAATGGGAGCCTAGCATAGGTAAATGAAAATATTGAAAAACGGGATAAGATATTCCATTTCGAGAGCTTCCGTTGCGGGCGCTGCGAAAATGGTTTAAGTTACGCAAATGTGAACGCATGTAAGAAGGAATTGTTCCTTTTCAAAAGTTCTAAAACGTCTCTAAATTGACTCACTGTAACCATTTTTTACTATTAAAATGTTAGGTTAAAAGTATTAGTTTTTGCGAAGCTTATTTAACCCATATGGTATTAATCTATATCTTAATCAATGTGTTTGTTAGAACGGAACTTAAATGTAGAATATTTGTGTGCTTACCTCTATATACACACATCAAAAGTGTCTAGGGATCAACATATATTTTTGCAATAACTTTTCTCCTGATTGATATTAATAAAATTTTCTTTAAGGATTCATCAAATAAAGTGTTTTCGTTTGTCACAGTAACGATAAACCAAGTCACCTTTGCATTAATAAAGAAATTTGCCATTTTCCTATTAAAGGGATTTTTGACATTTGAACCACTAACATTAAAGTTCGAAAAAAAGACTGAAATAACAGTTTTCTTTAAAATTGTATTGGGTAACTTAAACAATTAATAATCCGTGTTTCTACCGCGAACACTAACAACACAAGAACATCGGTTTGGCATACTCAAAATGAGTTCATCCAAATCACGCTGTGGAATGGCCGCCCATGTTCGTTGCAACAACAAAAAAAGGTCTTCTTGCGACTGGATACCCTCCATATTCGGCAGAGCTCTTCTCTGTAGCATATCCCATGCATGCTCAATCGGGTTCAAGTCTGGCGACTGAGCAGGCCAGGGCAGGACATTGATGTTAGCTGCGGCGAGTGTCTGTCTTACAACTCTTGCGGTGTGCGGTCGTGCATTATCATGCATTAACTGAAATAAGGGACCGATTTGCACTTGTAGAGGAACGATGACGTCTGATACAATCGTCTCAGCATAAATTTGAGCGTTGTGGGCAATCCTGCGATTCCTCAATCCGTCACTAAACTGCCTGATCGCCTGTTTTTCGTTTATTGTTTTTAAAACATCAAACTTCTCTGAATTGCCCTCAGATTGTGAAATCGTGAGGTCAACAAACATTTCGGAAAGTTTTTTTCCGAAATCATCTGCCGACAATTCATTTTGCCTGAAGTTTAGAAGTTGTTTTTGCAACGCACTTGCGGATTTCTGCGGTAATAGGACTCTCTTCATGTCACACAAAAGCATTTGTACATTGTCATATTTGGTAGCTAATTTTAATTTTGCCCCTTGTGATAATCTACTCTTGAGTACGAAGTTAATTAGATTTTCGTGCGCTTTCGTGTCTATGACCGAACTGTAATAGTCTATGCCGTCTATCAATTGTTTTGTATTTGAAATTTCGTCTGTCATAACCGGTAATAAGTTCAAAGCAACTCTTAAGTCAAACTCCATTTTTATTGTAATTTCACTATTATCTTTTGCTTGACATAAATTAGTTATTTCTGTATATAAGTCACTAATTTTCTCACACCATTCTGTTATACTATTTGATTCTTCCGTACTCCTATTTATTTTATTTATGTTTTCTATGTAGTTGTTGTATTGTTTAATTATTACATGAGCTTCACCTAGCTTTTTCGCTAAAATATCTCCTTGTCTACGAGATGGCCCGATTTTAATTAAATATCTCCGTATTTGTACTAGCTCTTCATATAACTTGTTTAAATATACTGCCATTAATTTATGAGTAATATTTATACATAACAATTTTTTTTCCTCTTATTTACTGGATAAATACCTACCATTGTCCATTTTTTTTCCACTTACATGTACATTTTTTTTTTTATTTACTATACAGGATGAATTTTTAGTCACCGTCCAAATTTTTTCTAGGCATTAGGTATCATTCACTTAGTCCATTTTTGAAAAAAAATCGATACATAAAATTTTCATATTAAATCATTTTCTCGAAAAAATTATCCGCTCTGCGTGGTCACAAGTTAAACGTTAATAATACTACACTTGCCGCGCAAATATTCAATGAAAAAGGCAGCGCTCACCCCGCTCACCCCCACCCCGCTACACCTGCGCGACACATTTATGACATCTATCATCTATCGTTAGTCGGTCTCGCGCGCGCACCCTTTCGCGACGCAAGCGCTTACTTCCGTGTTCCCGGCGTTCCCACGCAACCCGCCGGCGCCGGCGCGACGGCGCCCCGTGCGTATCGTGAATTTATTTACAATGTCGTCGTATTCCCACCGCGAGTATTACGAAATGGTGCGATCCTACATACTGAGTGGTGAAAGCTTGAACGGTGCCCGGAGACTGTACGAAACCGAAAGTATTCCTCGCCTTCGCAATCAAGGAATAAATCCCTCATTACCAAATCGCCAAACGATTTTGGCCGCAAATCAGAGGCTATTAGACCATGGCCAATTTATAGTACCTACACACGCTCAAGGACGGGGCAGGCCGAGACTCGCAGTGGAGATCGAAGAAGATATCTTCGATTTCTTTGAACGGAGCCCTAGATCCAGTACGCGAGATGCAGCGCGGCGCTTCGGCGTAAGCCAATATGCCGTGTGGAAACTTCTCCATTCTGCCGGGTTGCACGCGTACCATTTTCAAAAGGCACAGGCCTTGAACGACGCAGATGCAGTTCCCCGTCGAGCCTTCTGTGAGTGGCTGATTGCACACCCCGATGCTAACATTTTGTGGACTGACGAGGCCTTGTTTACTCGAGTGGGGCTGTATAATCATCATAATGAACATTGGTGGTCATTTCGAAACCCACACATGATACGAGAAACGTATCACCAAGTGCGGTTCAGTGCAAATGTGTGGGCTGGAATTGTCGGCAACAAAATACTGGGGCCATATTTCATTGAGGGACGGTTGACCGGGGGCACGTACCTAGATATGTTACGCACAGTAATTGCTGACTTCATGGATGACGTGCCGGTAATCTCCTATCGAGATTTTTATTTTCAACAGGACGGTGCACCGCCTCATTACTCCGCCGCCGTTCGTAATTATTTAAACATCGAACACGGTGATCGTTGGATCGGTCGCGGGGGGCCCGTCGTCTGGCCACCCCGGTCACCAGATCTTACTCCATGTGACTTTTTTTTGTGGGGTGAAATAAAACGACGAGTGTATGTGGAGGAAGCCCAAAACCTAGACCAATTAAAACAGCAAATTGTACGTGCATTCGACGAAGTTAAAAGTGACACTGTAGTGCTCAATAAAATTAAAAACAATGTGCAAAAACGTGCAAGACTCTGTTTAGAGAGAAACGGTATGCATTTTGAACATTTATTAAAGTACTGTTAATTTGATTGTTGATGATTTTGATTAAATTTTTATTATTTGTACATAAGTTGATTCAAATTTTTTAAATACGCCTAATAGCAAAACGTTTTGGCTCAGCTTTTATTAAGGTCTCAAGTTCTTATCTAATTAATTGATTTTTACTTTATTTATACGTACTTAATTGATTAATTAAGGGTTAGATTCTAATCATAGTGAACATAGCACAAACCTTTTGCTTATTGACGGTCCTAAGCCCGTGAAAGTATGAAGGGAAAATTTGCAACTTTGTTTGTATTGTGTTATCAATGAATTCCGGCGGCGCGCGGCGCGCGGGGCGGCCCGGCTCGCGTAGCTTCACCTAGCGCGTACGCACGGCGCGGCAGTGTCCAGAAACATAAACTTTTTATAGATAACTTTGTGAAGTGATATCTCAATATTTTTGTATTGAGTGATACTAAAAGAAAAAACACGTATTCAATGATTTTTGCCAAAGATTAATATATCAAAATTTGGACGGTGACTAAAAATTCATCCTGTATAAACATGATAATACCATTTTCCATGTGTGTCCCTTTGTCCATGCGTTACTTAACTTACACGATTATCACTTCACTGTAATTGGTTAGACTTTTAAACACTTTCCACTGCTTCAAACTGTAGCTTCGTCGATCTTTAAATCGGGATAAAGATTAGGTCGTCGTCGCCGCATGAAAGAACTTCCTCTCTGTCCATTGGCGAGGCTCGCCTCTCGGATCCACTGGAAATGGCATTTCTTGTACTTCTTCCACAAAAAGTACACCACGCCGAGGCTTAACAACACGCAGATGACTATCAGTATAAGGGTAATATTCGACATGTGCTCCTTTACTGTTTCTAAATGCCCCCGATTCGAACCAACGGCATTTTGGTTCAGGAACACAGTCTCCCTCTCCACGTTGGAACGACACATTTTCGCATCACTAGTTTCTTGAAATTACAATTATCGTAAGATAGTTCATTTTGGCACCGCGATTGTTCATTGTTTTCAATTTTATTAAATAAAATTGAGTACTTGAAGCCGCAACACTAGATAGATATACGATGACGGTATCGCCACGGCCCCAAATATGGCAGGGTCGCCATGTAAGGTTGGGACTTGGGAGACAAGTGAAACACACGAGATCTGGGTAGATACTGATTATTATATTGAGATTATTGAGATTAACTACAAGGATTAATAGGTATGCATACACATCTATAGTTACTACATCTCATTGCCTCTGATCCAAATCAACTCAGTTCTTCCGCCGATCCAAATACCCGCCCATACCACGATGGTTCCACCACTATAAGGATGGACTTCCTGGCAGGATTTTAATCGCTGTTGGCGTCCAGGGGTTCTCCAGTGTCGTATACGTCTTGTATCCGGTCTCATACCAAAACGAGACTCATCAGAAAAGCACACGAAACGCCATTGTTCTTCTGCCCAATTTCTGTGTTCAAGAGCCCATTGATATCGAATCCTACGATTGTGCATTGCTATAGGTGGTACCCGTAGCGGTCTTCGGGAATGAAGGTTCACTTCATGCAAGCGGTTTCTGACTGTTTGGTCGCTAATTAAGTTCCCTGAAGAGTGATGAAGCCTCACGGCTAACATCATGGCGGTTATTGTTGGAGCTCTTCGAGTTAAGATTTGAATGTATCGGTCTTGTCTCCGTGTGGTGCAGCGATACCGTCCTCCATGGCGCTCAGCCACGGTACCAGTGCTTCGGTAACGTGTCCAAAGTCGACTGATAACACTCTGACTTGTATTCAGAGCTAAAGCCACAGTACGTTGCCGGGAACCAGCTTCTATCATTCCCACGGCTCTGAGCATTTCTTCCCTGCTTAAATGACGTCGCCGCTCCATAATAACGTTGGTTTTAATCAGTAGTAGGGAAACAGTAGCACTAATAATGTCTTCAATGCGTTGTACGTTTTTATAGGGAAAATATTGACAGCTGATTTCCATCTTTTACTCGAATTTGATTCACAGTTCCTGATTCAAATTATGAAATGCACCAAAAAGGATCCATATAAATTTATAAAATCATAAATTTATTACAAAGCCACATCTCAATCTCAAGAAATCCGCATAAAAATGCTTGATCCCTAGACACTTTTGATGTGTGTAGTTTAAACAAATATCTTAGAAGATAACGCAATATAAAAACATCTGCGTGACAAAATAATTACGCGGTCCACCGGTCCTCGCGTCCCAATGTAGATACGTGGATATTCTGGCCTACGGAAAATTCAATCATTGCACCATAATGTTAACATAGTGTTGTTGTATATTTAACAGTAAGATATACCAATAGTAATTCTCATTTTAATAATATAATCTAAGGTAATCTAAACTAATATCATAGAAAGGAAAAATTTGATTTCACTCTAACGGAAGGTTATCTACACTAATACACTCGAGAGCAATGAATCCGGGTCACTTAAAGAATCCTAAAAATCTCGGAAACTAAAAATGCTAGGTAAATGCAATAAATTGTATTTAATAGACAATGTAATACTCCTTAAATAAAGGTATTAAAACTTCTTAGTTATTGTAAAGTTATATCATAAAAAAATCAAATTTGAAAAAGGGCCACTTTCGAAGATGGAACTACGAAATTACAACATTTGGTTTTGCTTTTGTTTGTAATCTGTCATTTATGTGGGTACATAAACCATGTTGATAGTGCTCTATATTCATTATTCAAGCTGAAATTATGTCGCTTACGCCTGAAGAATGCACCAGAATACTTACAATGCTGGAAACCGGCCGGAGTCAGCGCGATACAGCCAGGACTGTCGGTGTGTCGCTGTCAACAGTACAAAGAGTTCTCCGACGTTACGAAGAAACTGGTTCTAACCTACGCAGACCAGGAACGGGCAGAACCAGGTGTACTACAGCACGAGAAGACCGATACTTGGTGAACACCATGCTTCGAAATCGCTTTCTCACAGGAACTGAACTCACAAATCAGTTTCGACGCCTCGGAGGAAGTAACCCAAGTGCATGGACAGTAAGACGTCGGCTTGCTGAATCTAACTTAAAACCCCTGTTGGGGTTATGTGTGTCTTGACTGTGTGCGGGACGCAGCGGGTCTTTTCAATGAGGTTCTTTATTAATTTGCTGTGACTCGATTTATTGGTAGGTATATCAAAATGTACAATGGTAATAAACGTATAGGGACGCGCCGCGCACACGCGACCGTCCAGAGACCCTTCTAAGACAAGTAGTGGTCCGGAAACGGACGTTGCAGACGACCCGATGCAGAGGCGAAGGGGGGCGCGCTCTGCCTCTGCGGAGCGCGCGACAGATGAAGAGGCGAGAGTTGCTCGTTGCGGGGCATAGGTGGCGCTAGCAGTTGCTTCTTAACATGCCGGCAGCCTTGGAAGAATCATTCCAACACGAAGAACACGATCATGATGTAGGTAGCGGGCAAATTTTCGAGAAGGCCCGCCGTATGGTGCCCGTGGCTGTACGGATGTCAGCGACGCGGGAAATTCCGTCCTTCCCAGGGAACACTTGCGTGACTCGCCCCATTTTCCACTTGAAAGGCGGAAGCCTGTCCTCTTTGATAAGGACGAGGCTGTCTTGAGCGATGTCCTCATTGTCAGTCTTCCATTTCGTACGTTGCTGGAGTTCGGACACATACTCCTTGGACCAGCGTTGCCAGAAATGTTGCCTCAACAGCTCCACTCGAGCATAGCGCCCAAGTTGTGTAGGCGTGTTGATCGTCAGGTCTTCGCAGGCAGGCGCGGTCAGCGGTCGGCCGATCAAGAAGTGAGCTGGAGTCAGAGGAAGGTAATCGGTAGGGTCGGAGGAGAGAGGGGACAAAGGACGAGAATTGAGGACGGATTCAATTTGAGTTAACACAGTTTCAAATTCCTCGCGTGTCAGTCGTGCGTCACCCAGTACACGCCGCAGGTGGTACTTGCAGGACTTGACTCCCGCCTCCCACAACCCGCCAAAATGAGGACTATAAGGGGGTATGAACGTAAGACGAATTTGATTTTGATTAGTAAAATCAACGATATCATTCGAATTTTCAAAAATTACTGATAATTCTTTTTCAGCGCCTACAAAATTCTTTCCATTGTCTGAAAAGATTTGATACGGCTTACCGCGACGTGATATGAAGCGTTTCAAAGCTAAGATATAATCTTGCGTGGATAGGCTACTAACCAACTCCAAATGTATGGCTCGAGTGGTAAAGCAAATAAACAAACAAATATATGCTTTTATTAACTTGGCACCTCTGCCTTTGCGGTCCGAAATGAGCAATGGCCCTGCGTAGTCGACACCACATTGCATGAAAGGAAAGTTTGGTTCCAATCTTTCGGATGGTAAGTTACCCATAATCGGGGTCAATGTCCTACCTTTCATACGTGTGCATGTAACGCAGTTATGTACTACCTGCCTAGCTAAATTTCGAGCTCCCAGCACCCACCACTGTTCACGCATGGAATACACTAGAAGCTGAGGTCCTGCGTGAAGTAATTTTTTATGCTCGTATTCACACAACAACCTGGTAAATCGATGTTTACCACTTAACAATATCGGGTGTTTCTTATCATAACTAAAGTCAACCGCGTTGTTTAACCTACCACCTACACGAATAATATTTAATTCATCTAAAAATATATTTAAACCCGCTATCTTATTATATAATTTATTTTTATGGTTTAACGGTATCTTATTTTTAAGATTGTAGTATTCATCACTAAACGACTGTTGTTGAACTAATTGAGTCAACACAGTAAGTGACTGTTGTAATTCGCTTACTGATAACGAACCGGTTTTACGGCTTCGACCGTCATCGGGAGTGAGCGCACGCACATTATTTATGAATCGTAACATATATGCACAAGCCCGTTGTAAACGATTAAACAATGAGAAGCGATCAAGGTCAATTACTTGAAGAAACTGATTACAACTTAAATTAATTATGGTTTTTGATTTAACTTCCGGTAATTCGGTAGTTAATATTTCTTCATTATTATTCGAGAAAATAAATGTGTTAGGTTCACGTAAAAACGTTGGACCGGTCCACCATATGTGATTGTTATTATATTTTAACGACTCTAAGCTGGCTCCTCTTGTTATGAGGTCAGCAGGGTTCTCGGTACCCTTAACGTGCCGCCATATGATGTCGTCAGTTAGTTCGTTGATTTGTACTACACGATTTTGTACAAACGTTTTGAGTGAGTGAGGGGACATGCGTAGCCATCCTTGCACTATGGTCGAATCTGTCCAGAAATAAACCTTATCGAATATTAAACGTAGAGAATTTTTAATTTTATTATATAACTTCGCACCTACCAGCGCGCCGCATAATTCGAGCCTAGGTATGCTTACAGTTTTTATAGGTGCTAATTTGCTTTTTGCACATAATAAATGCACAGAGATAGGTATAGAATGCTCACAGCTATCACGGCAAGATCTGATGTACGCACATGCACCGTACGCCTGTTGAGATGCGTCTGTAAATATATGCAGTTCTTTATAACGCGAATCGGTTGTTGTTATATAACGAGGTATTTTAATATTACGTAAATATTGCAGACTAAAAACGAAATTATGCCATGTATTTGCAACTTTAATGGGAACCTCTTCATCCCAATCTAGTTTTTGAAGCCATAAATTTTGTAATAACGACTTTGCTGTGATAACTGCTGGCGCCAGCAAACCTAACGGATCATACACCTGTGAAATGAGTGATAACATTACACGTTTTGTGACTATTGCATCACTTTGAGTGAATTCAGTAGTGAAATGCAATTCATCACTTTCTGTGGACCAGCCTAATCCTAACGTTTTAGATAAATGATTATTACCTATGTTAAGATCTTTAGTACTGTCAGGACAGACTTTATGACTGAATGTCCACTTATGTAACGGAAAACAACCCTGACACAACACTGCTGCCGTTTTATTACACAAATCGACGAGTGAGTCAAGGTCATCATCCCCAGTGATCAAATCGTCGACGTAGAAATCATCATTAATTGTTCTAGCGACCAAATCATTATCACATTCCCGTGCTAATTGTTGCAAGCATCGCATACTAAGAAAAGGCGCTGATGCAGTGCCATACGTTACAGTTAACAAGGTATATAATTTTAACGGTTTATCAGGATTTTCCCTCCATACAATTAACTGTAAGTTGTGCTGATCTGAATCAATTAAAATCTGCCTATACATTTTTTCAACGTCAGCGCAAGCGACGTTTTTATATTGTCTAAATCTCAGTAAAATTGAAAAAATGTCATTTTGTAGTGGCGGCCCTATGTATTGTATATCATTTAGGGACTTATTAGTTGACGTTGTTGCGCTCGCGTCAAATACAACGCGTAATTTTGTAGTGAGACTATGCTCACGATAAACACCGTGATGCGGTAATATGTAATGTGGTTTATTTAGTAATTCGGTAACATTAGATACCAGGGACATGTGACCCAGTGCCTCATATTCTCGCATAAAATCACAATATAATTGTTTGTAGTGTGGTGAACGATTTAATTTTCTTTCAAGAGATAAAAACCGATTCTTTGCGGTGGTATATGAATCACCTAACGTATCGACCGATTCCTTCAAAGGAATGCGCACGGTGAACCTACCGTGTGCATCACGTCTTGTGGTCTCTGTAAACAATGTTTCACAATAACGATCATCTTTTGATAACGCAAACGATAAATCAGTTAATTCTTCCAACTCCCAAAATTTACGCAATTGGGAATCAATGTGAACAAGATTACATTGTACTTGGTTTATTTTAAACGAATTTTTACTCCGAATAGGGCCAGAAATGATCCACCCTATTTTCGAGTCATATAACGTAGGACCCGAAGCGAGCTTAATTTTCTTATTATTTAATAAGTCCCAAAATATATCCGCGCCTAAGAGTACATCTATATCAGACGGGACATTGAACTTGGGATCTGCGAGTGACATATTTTTAGGTATACGAATGCACTCGCAACTAACGTTCAACGAAGGTAACTTTGATGTTATTCGAGGTAAAACTAAGCATTGGATTTCTGTATTGAAATCACTAACTTTAGATTGTATTTTTATTTTACAGGCGTGAGAACTTTTAGAAACGCTTTGTCCTACACCTGCAATGTGAACAGTGGACTGTATAATCGGCAATTTTAAACGATTGCATAATGATTCTGTAATGAAACAATTCTGACTGCCATTGTCAAGAAGAGCCTTTACAGTGTGATATTGGCTGTTGGCATCAAGAACATCGATAAGAGCCGTCGATAACAATACCGGTTGTACCGCGGCGCTGCACGTCAGCGCATTACTCTCCGATTGAACCTGCGGATCAGCTGTTGACCCAGGGCGCGAACTTAACGTGGACGCGTTCATCCCATGAAGTAATGTATTATGTTTCCCTTGACATAATTTGCAAGGGCCATACGAACAATCATTTAACGAATGACTGGAACGAATACAATTTTGACATACCTTTTTATTATTAACGATTGTAAACCTATCCTGCACCGACATATTCAGAAACTGCGCACACGAATACAAATGATGATTATTACCGCATAATTCACAAACGCGCCTCTGTTTATTGTTATCCGTGGTTTGTTTACCTTTGGCGACGTAAGAATGCGAGTGATGAGGTTGACTTGATGGTTTGTCTTTTTTGTGAGAACCTTTGGAATCGACATTACTTTTCTTAAAATTAACCATTGATAACATATCTGCACGGTTTCTCAAAAACTCCATCAAATGATGTAGTTTTATTTTATCACCATTTAATTGAGAAACCAGTGAACCCGTATGTGTTTCCCACTCGCGCTCGGTGGCCGGGTCTAGCTTTTCTACAACCAAATAAATGATAACGGTATCCCACGTATCAGATGGTTCGTCTAGAGATTTTAGTGCACGTAAATTTCGTAAAGTCGAATCAATAAGTTTTCTTATCTGTTCACTCGATTCATTTTGAAGCGGCTTGAATTTAAACAACGATTTCATATGGTTTTGAACCAATAAACGATTATTATGGAACCTGTTTTCCAATAAATTCCACGCGTGAAGGTAGTTTTCGCTTGTGAACTCTAATGCGCTGATAACTTGCGAAGCAGAACTGCTTAGTGATGACTTAAGATAATGGAATTTTTGTATACTATTTAAATCATTACGGTTATGAATCATGGTAATATACGAGTTTCGATACTCAAGCCATTGATCGAATGAACCGTCAAATGCAGGTAATTTAATATCTGGTAATTTTATTGACGAGAGATTTGGAGTGCCACTACCTACATTTTTTGTTTGATTGTCGTTATCGCTTATCAAACACTTCGCGGTAGCCGTAAGACGAAAATATTGCTCTTCAAACGTTTCCCGATAATCTATCTGTTGTAAATCTATTTGCTCAATTTCATATTGAATTGAATTAAATTGTCCAAACAAATCAGAAATTGACTGTATTCGTAACTCAAGTTCCTTTCGTGTAGCAATATTTATGGAATCTACTTTTTCTAATTTTGAAAGAAACTTCTCGAAAAGCGTCAGCCTGCCCTTTAGCGTGCTTCGGCTTCGCTTTAATTGCCCTAGTTTTGATTTTAAATCTATTTTAACGGGATCCTGACCAACATCCTGAAATGCTTCGTCGTCACTCATTTTGGCGGTTGCGAAAGGAAAGAGTACTTACAATTTTTCTGAACAGCACGTGCCCACGGCGACGCACAACTTGGCAACTGGATAACGCACGACTGAAACACGAGAAATATCACTGGTTAATCCTTATTGCTGGAAAGAGGAGAGGTTGGGACGGGATACGATACCATTCCAGACCGTGATTCGCTACCTTTCCCACGATGCATTTCGGATCTCCTTGTGACGCTAAGATGGCTGCGTCTCGTCAGTCTCGCGTCGTTCTAAACTTCGGCTCGAAGGTCCAATGTTGGGGTTATGTGTGTCTTGACTGTGTGCGGGACGCAGCGGGTCTTTTCAATGAGGTTCTTTATTAATTTGCTGTGACTCGATTTATTGGTAGGTATTTCAAAATGTACAATGGTAATAAAACGTATAGGGACGCGCCGCGCACACGCGACCGTCCAGAGACCCTTCTAAGACAAGTAGTGGTCCGGAAACGGACGTTGCAGACGACCCGATGCAGAGGCGAAGGGGGGCGCGCTCTGCCTCTGCGGAGCGCGCGACAGATGAAGAGGCGAGAGTTGCTCGTTGCGGGGCATAGGTGGCGCTAGCAGTTGCTTCTTAACAACCCCTTAGACCTGCAAACGGCCCTAAACTGGAGCGTGGGCATCATATTTCAAGACTAAGATATTCCCAGAGCCAAATAAATTGGAGTATTGAAGATTGGTCAAAAGTTATGTTCTCCGACGAATCAAAATTTATACTCTACAAGCACGATGGAAGACACAGAGTGTATCGAAGACCAGGGGAAAGATTCAAGCAAGCATGCATCGAAGAAAAAGTAGCCTACGGTGGTGGGTCTGTACTTGTGTGGGCCGGAATTTCTTCTGAAAGTCGCACAGAGCTGGTGATCATAGAAAACGGCTCTTTAATTAGCGTAAGATATGTGGAAGAAATCCTCAATGATCACGTTGGTTCATTTATGGTCAATTTAGGTGAGGATGCTATATTAATGCATGACAATGCCCGACCTCATACAGGTAGGATTGTGAATGACTACCTTCAAGAGATGAACATTACTCGTATGGAGTGGCCAGCGCGCAGCCCGGATATCAACCCGATCGAGCATGCTTGGGACGAGCTAGGCAGATGCGTAAAACAACGAAACCCTCCCCCAATCACGCTTCGTGAGCTCAAAATTGCTCTCACAGAGGAATGGGAGAATATTCCCCAAAATCGTATAAGGAACTTGGTGTACAGCATGCCAAACCGCGTAAACGCAGTAATGGAAGCACGAGGAGGCAATACGAAGTATTAAAATTCAAGAAAATCGTAATAAAGTTCAAAAATTTCATGTTTCCTATTTTTGTTTTAAGGAGAGATCAGCAGTTTTTTTTCTTTATGTAAGTTTGTGTTAATAAAATGTATGGTGACTCATATTTTTTTTACTTTCATTTAAGGAGTATTACATTGTCTATTAAATACAATTTATTGCATTAACCTATCATTTTTAGTTTCCGAGATTTTTAACATTCTTTAAGTGACCCGGATTCATTGCTCTCGAGTGTATTATAAAGAGGAGAATTTTGTTGTTTGTAACGAATAGGCTCCGCAACTACTGGACTGATTTGAAATTCTTTCACCGTTGGGAAGCTACACTATCCCCGGTTGACATAGGCTACTTTTTATCCCTGTATTCTTACGAGTACGGGAACTACGTGGATGGGACCGCGTGACGTCCGCTAGTAAGCTATATATTGTGATACAGACGAAGTTGCACGGGTCAGCTAGTATAGTATATTTTGCCAGTTATGTTTAAGTTTCATGTAATGGAGGGTGAGCCTATTACTATCAACCGTACATAAACCGAGACTCCGCGGCTGCTACAGAGTAATTACTTAACGGGTCGCAGAAAGTGTTATTTGGGTTTTTCTACCCAAATAACACTTATTGCGAGGAATTAAGGTTTATTCCCATCTCGGCACCTTCCCACCTCGGCAACCTCTCATGACTCATTTTAAGGTACACAATATAAAGAAACTGAAACACAGTATCAGTATAGTAAGTTAATCAACTTTATTATTTATTAAAACCATTTTTTATTTTTGTGTTCACGCATCGCCACCTTATATAGCTGCTGCTTATGTAGTACTGCTTTTGTACATAGTATTGATGACCTGCAAGTAGAAGTTCCTTTTGGCTACGTTGGGACTTCACATAATTTAGCACTGATCTCCCATAACTCGGTCCTGCACTCCTTTTTTTTTAAGGGTGGGTGGGAAATTATCAAATAACCGGGGTCCTGCTCTTGGGCAGAGCGAAAAGATGTGTCAGACTTGTACTGACTAAAAACCACCCATGTTCCTTCTTAACCCTTTATGTCGAGGCCGCGGTATCTCTTGCGAACAACCCGCAGCCCCGACCTGCACACAGCACTTGCGTATTTTTTTTAAGTCCCATGAAAATATATTTTACTACGTCCACTAACACTAAAAATTTAAAATAAAAAATATTTTATAGGTAGGTACTTTCTTTCTGTGTACATTTTTAAGTTTTGAGTCAATTTGATTTACTCACTATACTGATACAGTGTATCCATTTTTGATGACTGTGTACTTAGCAACGACTAATGACGGAGTGCCGAGATGGGAATTTTTGTAGACATGATAAATAAATTCATGGGTGCCGAGATGGGAAGGTGCCGAGGTAGGACTAATCCGGAATTTAAGTAACAGTCACGCTTGTAACCATTAGACCAACAAAATAGTTAATAAATTGAATCCTACTAATGGATGGCTGGAGAATGTTTGTTACTCTTTCACGCAATGACTACTGAACGGATTTAAAATTAATTTGGTACACAGGTAGTTTATAACCTGAATTAACACAAAAGATAGTTTTTATCCCTATTGTATATTCCAGTGGGATAATTTTCGAGATATAGCGGGCGAAGTCGCTGGCAACAGCAAATTTTGAATAAAATGTATAATTTGCCCTAAAATACCCTGTTGAACTTTTATCAAGATATCTCTTGCAATGTGTTAAATGAACAAGTCGTGATCCTTTGAATAGGGATGTTACTGAATTAAAAAAATGTGATTCTAATTAGTAATAATAATAATATATATGATATTAGTTTAGATTCTAACTAGTCCGTCTGTTATTATCGAAAAATATTGTATACGTATTTTTTGTTATCAAATCAATAAAAATTGACGAAGATAAAACGTGTCAAAGATTTGAGTGGGGGTAGGTAATAATAATTCATAATTCATTTATTTATTGTTTGTTACAGGTAAACATAAGGTTTTACAAATAGTTTTGTTTTAATCACTGTAACATACCCATGGGGTGTACAATATTTATGCATATTATTATACAGTATGTCAATGTTATTGGTTAAATTATAAAAATTATATTACATTACACATTCATTCATACAATTAATTGAGTGTGGAGGTGACGTCACTGACCGCAAAAAATGTCATACTAATGTCTTAGAGTATGACGCTACACGAACTTTCAAAGCACTGTATCGTCTTCATTGCCCTATTACGTGGAACTAAAACATAACTGGCGAAATGTGGATGTACTAATGGGTACACATCTGCCTAACCCTGCGTGGATCACAGCGTGATGTTGTGTTCTAAATAATAAACTGAAGATTCTGTTAACACATCATATTCAAGTTTACTTACGTGAAAAAATACGTGTCTAATATTTTTTGGTAATCTATATGACGGACTAATTAGATTTTTTTTTGTTTACAGCCCTATTAAAAGTATTTTTTTATTTTTTCTGATGTAGAATTGGCTGACGAAAATCATTTTAAAATAATTTACTTAAGACTTTGATGGTACTCCTTTTAATTAAATACTTTTTCTAATTGCTATTTTAAAAGGTAAAAGGGAAATGATGGAACGATAATAAAACCACTGTTTATAATCATCATTATTTTATTAGTAATACTTGAAAACATTAGAAATTGAAAATTTGAAAGAAACAAAGTCACTATTAAATATTTTGATACAATATCAATGCGATCAAAAACTTTCAAAGACGTACAAGTTTATTTCAAACTACTTACATTAATTATATTATCTATGTCCTTGGTGTTATACTTAGAGCTACGTATATCTCTTTCAAAGTAATCAATAACTAAGTTTGTTCTGTCACTTAAGCTAAAGTTATGTTAAGTAATACCTACAAAGCAAGTTTCCATATTTTACGTTACTAGATTCCTTACAGCAAACTTATTATCTTTATATAGGAACGAAAATGAGTACATACATCACAAAATATTCATTCCCTATTTAATAGAACATAATCATTAGTAACGAAATGACTATAAGGCAACACATTTTAAACAACTAAATAATACAGGACGGCAATTTATAAAACCATTAAACAACACCTCAGCAGATCGCTAAAAGAAATAAAAAGAGTAACTAAAATCAATTTTTAAGAAGCTTAAATTAGGTAAGGTACCCACTAAAGATAGCTCGCGGAATAAAATAGGAGACTATTATTTAAATTTTCCGCTTCACTGAGTTCTAACAGTGATATTACGTAGCAAGGCTGCGTCTAAACCTGCAACTATTATTACACGTATGCACCAACTACCGCTGTGCGCAACTGTACAATGGCCCTTACAACTGCTCCTTTTGCTTCTGCATCATTTTACAGTCTCTAACAGCGGTGCCGAATACGTTTTCTATTATAATGGTGGTTACAGACACAGGGTAAGCCGTTTTTTGACACACGTCTAAATCGTACGACATTTTGTTAACGTATACGTTAGTAATAATGCTTATACGCTAGCACAAAACAATGAGTCAATAGCAATAATACGTATTCAATACAAGCTTTTGATTACATACGAGTAAAGCGTATGTCGAAAACGTGCGAGTGTTTAAAAATAAAGGAACATAATGGAAGTGACCATACTTATCGGCGTACAATCGACGTGAGCCGATCAAAAAGAGCCTTATTCACAAGTAGATTAAGTAAAAAATACACTAAAAGTCTATCTCACGTTGATATTATGTGTGGCCACACCCAATATGCGAAAAACACTAGTGCGTAATTGCTGTTATAACGTAGCTGCAGAGTTGCTTCATGATCTTTGATTTAAAATCTCAAACAATTTGAGAGTCGACGTACCCCAACGCCCTAATTCTGCTGAAACCGCCGTCTGGTGCCATCGTTACCCTAATGTGTGTGATGACGCCCGAATCACAGTCGAACCAGTGCTCATTATGGGCTGATAGCTGTAATTGAAAATGGAGGCTTTAATAAATTGGATTTGGTAATTCAGTGGTGGTTTCCGTTTTATTTACCCTTGTTAATGATGAGTAATGTACACGAAATGGTCGAGGTTGAAGGTTCAAATTGGAATGTGATTGTGGATTGAAAAATATTTTTTTAAAAGACAATGGTTGCCCAAAAGGTCTGTAGATTTTTAATCAGAGCAGATTTTTTTTTATGAAGACTCCTATCAATGAATCATTTTAGTATTTTTTTTTTGTTTGATCTTTGGTTTCTCCATATTTATTAGACCATTTAATGTCTCTTGGATATTAGACATTAGAATCCATGCATATTTGCCCAATGTCCTGTGCTGGACATAGGCCTCATGCCCTGTGTATTTATTTATTTAATAGTAATAAAAAAACTTAATCATGGGGAAACCAAAATGCTAAGTCAAAAACAATTATGATCAAGTACATAATTATCTTCCTTACCTTACTAGGCTTCAGAATATTACTCCATTTGCCATCTGTCTCTGGGTACCAATCGTTGCCCAAGTACGCCCCCTCAATCTTGACGGAGTCAGGATAATTGCCTTTAAAGTGGTTGGTGTCCACACAAATTTGCTTAATTTTCCCCGGGAAGCCCAATTTGAAGACGGCCCATTCTTGACCTTTGTGAAATAATATTAGTGTTAGATGCTGGCAGTGATTTTGAGTTGTTTATAGTCCATTCTAATTAGGTACATAAATGCGAAAGTAACTCGTCTGTCAGTTAAAATTTCTCAACTAAATGGCTAAACAGGTTTGGATGACTATAGTCTATCCGTGATGGTATAATAGGGATGTTTCCTGACTCAACAAAATATGATTCTGTTTAGTCGGTCAGTTAGATTATCGAAAAATATTGGATATGTGTTTTTTGTTTTATCAAATCAATAATAATTAAATAAGATAAAACACGTCAAAGATCATGAGTGGGGTGGGGTTCACTACGTGGTAAAAAATGCAGTGCGTTGAAACGTCACACGAGTTTTCGAAGCACTGTATTCTGTGTAAAAAAATGTGTCCAATATTTTTTGGAAATCTGTCTGACGGACTAATTAGTATTTTTTTTTTGTCAATTGACCTGTATCTTAACAGAAAATTCAATCACGATTTGGCAGTTAGGTGATTAGATAATATTTGTCTTACATCATGAATTTATATAATAAATATACTCATGTGGAATAAATTCCGACCTTCATGCGAAAATAGTCATGGGAAAGCATATTACTTCTAGTTTAGTTTAGGCAAAATGTAATAAACTTCTCATAGTATACATTTAATTAAACGATAGGGAAACAATGTATTAAATAACTTTTTTCTGGAATATTGAAATTCCCAAACATGGTTTTTACGGGGAATTTGTGTGGCAATAAATTATTCTGTTTACCTGTGCTTTTCATTGTTCCATCATCATTGGCTTCTATAACATTAGGCCTGTCCAATCTCCTGGCTGTCTCCCAACCATCAGACATACATTTTCCTTTTGAAGGCTTTATTACGTTCTTGGGGTGGCCATAATGGGCATTTGAAAAACCTGTGAACAAAAATAATAATAATAATAATAATAATAATAATATTCCACAACTATCACACAACGCCATCTAGTCCCAAGCTAAGCAGAGCTTGTGTTATGGGTACTAGACAACTGATAAACATACTTATATATTTCTAAATACATACATATTATAGATAAATTACACCCAGACACAGAACAAATGATCGTGCTCATCACACAAACATTTGTCCTGGGTGGGAATCGAACCCACGACCTCCGGCATAGCAGTTAGGGTCACTAACCACTAGACCAACAGGCCAGTCAATAAAATAATGTTGTGGTTAATTTTTGCATACATAAACTCACGCCCTTTCCCCGTGGCAGACACAGCAGAACACCACCTGCTACAATCCTTACACACTCTTTTTGCATCGTCTACATTCATACATCTGGTCATACACGCCCACCGGTTGCGAATATTACGCACCTGTCCTTTCTAAAGAATCTCTCCAATAAAGTCAGTGTATGTCTTTCTAGGTCGTCACCTCCTAGCGTTAGCACTCACATCTGCCTCATCAAATTAATTGGAAACCCCGTTCTAGCAAGTAAACGCCTCACACACCGAATATTATTCTCCTTACCTTGGCATGAGGCACCATTCAGTAAAGACACAAGGTCTATAATTTGATTTCTCGGAGGAAGTTCAGGCTTTGCCTCCCCGAATACCCTCAGGCGAGCAATGCCGCCATCCGGGTAGATATTTACACGAATATGGGTCCAAGCGTCGTCACTTAGTACCTGAAATAAAAATAAACTTGAGTGTAGTTTCATGTTTTAATTTCTACGAGTTTATTGCTGGATTTTTTAAATTTCACTCTGGTGTGCCATAAATTAGCGCTAGAGGCGGAATGTCGCAAATTTGTTTCAAACTTTCTATTTGAAATTATGATGTTATTTTTGGGTTTTTAATTTTATTTTAGTGGAGTTAAAATTACTTTTATGGATATTATACTCATTAGGAAAGTTCAAGGAAATTTACTAACTATGGTGTACAGTCACGAGGAATAATTATGATGTTCACTTCGCAAAGTTCAAAAGTGAATTATCGTGAAATAACGACTGACAAACTTTAAAGATCTGGTTTATTTTTTGATAATATGGATTCCAAAATATTAGTTTCGTAACGTAACATGAAAATATAATCATACAGTAGACGACAATTCATTGCTTCTAAACGATGCCAAATGTATGTTTAAAGGGTGTAAAAGTACCCTTAACGCAGACGAAGGGCATTTTTTCTCCCCACCACTGCGATATTTTTTTTATTCTAGACTATACCTGGGAACCCCCTAGTTAAGGAGATATTGGGGTTCAAAGTTCCAAATTTTTCTCAGTTGTTTTTGTAAATACTAGTTTTTCAGGTTATAACTTTACTTAAATTACCTCCATGACCCGTTAACTATTCAAAACATCCACTAGCACAATGTTTTAAGAGTGCTGCAAGAATGCTGCATTGAGTTTTACCGTAAAATGTGATTTTCCTTACTAAAAAAAAAAACATTACGCAGCAAAAATTTTTGCGTAGGTGTACAGTTTGATATACAGAGTGCTGAGTTGGCGGCTGTGTGAGGGGTTAATTTACACCCTGTATAGGTGCTGTTGAATGTCCACATCATATTATTAAATATATCAGTTTTGCTTTCTAAGAAGAGATGATATTGTATTTCGACATTCTACACATTCAAAACATACTTAAGTTGTCTCAGTAATGTTACATTATCAACTCTTTACAGTTTCATTTTCTCAGAAAGCTACCGTGATGAGTTTTCACCGTCCAATCGGATTTATTTTTAAAGGTTTTACACTACAGTAACACTAGTTCCATCCGTCTTATTTTTAGAAACCCAATTTAGACGAAGTGCTATTTCGCAAAAGTTGCAATTTGAAAGCAATGCAATATTTATTGGAGATTTATATAAATTGGTATTTGTACTAAAGAAGTCAATCATATTTGACGTGCCATTTATGGCATCTAGATAAATCACGCTTCAAAATTTCGCTGGAAAAATAAGGGCTTCAAACCAAATATAACAAAGAAAATTCGCGAAAATGTTGTTGATTAAATTTCCCATAGTCAAAAAACTATGTTAAATGTTCAGCTTAATACAAAGTATAGCGACTTTAAAAAGTAATTTTCTCCTAATCTCTTGATTAGGATACAATATTGATTCTCGTACAAAATTATGAAATACAACTTTAATCAAAGTTAAAAAAAAAACACTTTTCTTATGTGTATAAATAAAGTATTAAGTTATTAAGTATTCGTAACTGTACCCGTAAAACCTATCTTATAATTTTAGCCCCAGGGAGAATAAATTCACGAGAATGGCACAGGAAAACCACAATTTCCAGTATTATGTTAATGAACACTTCTATAATGAGACGACGGTTTAGAATTGTGGCAACTGTACTAACGTTATTAAATGTTGTTGCCTTTTATTATATTAATGGAGTAGATTGTCAAAGGTACTTTGTTATGTTTCAAAGTAATGAATTCTATTCGTCTGTAAAACTAATATTTCTAAAAAAAAAAAAAATCAGGAGCAGTAGTGGCCTAGTGGTAGCGGCCCTGACTTACGAACAGTGAGTCGTGCGTTCGAACCCAGTCAGACGCATTACTTTGTGTAATTTATTTCATCACCACTGCTCTCAAAACGGTAAAGGAAAACATCGTGAGGAAACCGGTATGTCTTAGGACCAAAAAATTCGAAGACATGTGACATCTACCAACCCGCACTGGGCCCGCGTGGTGGATTATAGCCCATCCCTCTCCTAGAGAGGAGACCTGAGTCCCTGCAGTGGGAACAATATAGGCTGATGATGAAAAAAAAAACCAACCTACAGTTCATAAAATCAGGATCTTTGCTGGGATCTAGATGTTCAACTCCTATATTCTTTTTCCTAGCCTGCTCTGTCCCACTACTGGACATAGACCTCCCTCCACTTCTTCCATTTTATGCGAATCTTCTTTTGAGTCCTCCTTCCAGTTTTCACGGCACCCGTCTAATTCGTCCCACCATCTTTTTTTTGCGTAGAAAAACTCATCTCACTGTGTTAGGGCACCAGTTTGGGGCTGCAAGTTGTTCGAATGAGATATTGCGTTCCCGACACAAAGGACCAAGAAGGAACATGGGTGGTTTTTAGTCAGAAGAAGTCTGACACTCCCTACCGTTTTGCCCAGAGCGTGAGGAGTCCAAAAAAAGGGCACCAGGTTCCTCATATTTTGGTCTACACTTTGTCCAGCAGATATTCCTCACTCCTAAATTAAGAACCAAATTATCTTTAGGAAATTACCTTCTGGAAATTGAGCCTGGTATCCTCATACCCGGGCCGTAGGGCTGTAACGGGCACCAACTCATCCCATTTGTCAGAGTTAAGGCGTTCGATATGTTTCAAGTCGAATTTGTTGCATGACGCCCCCATTTTGGAGATTCTCGTAGGAATTGTTTCTTCTTCTGTAACAATACAAATTAATTTAAGATTTAGTTGTAATGTTTGTTTGGGCTGTCGTAGGTTTACATACCTATACTTATTTTTAGTTATTATGTTTTTTTTTTAAATTTTAGATAAAATTCGTAATGCGTGCAATTTTTTACATGACTCTGACGTTAATATTATTCCATGGATAACTTCTGACTTTAGTAAAATCCACCAAATACGTGTTTTTTACCTTTTAGTCGTGTTAAGTTATCTGGCATCTATGGCAAAACTGATAAATTTTATCAAAATCATATATTCATACCTGATTAGGAATCAGGCGATCAGTGCCTAGGATAGGTAAGACAAATGACCTAACAAAAAAAGCCTCGCTTGCATTAACGATGTCATAAGATTTATTCTACAGGTATTCGACACCTCGTAAACAAAATGAATTAACTAAATACGTTTCCTCATAATAATAACCACGCTAGTAATAGGTATCTATAGTCTAATAAACGCGGCATTTTACGGTATAGTCCTTGGCAAGGCTACTCATAGCGCCCCGCGGGCATCATAAGATACGTCTAAACATTATAGTAGGTACGTAAATGAGCAGTAAACTGCAAAAAGTTTTCGTCTCCAAAGGATAGTAGAGGATACTGCGTTCATGGTAAAGTTTAGGGTAGACAAAAGGAAGTTAATTTAGAAAAAAAACTACACCTATTGTTGAAGATGTTTTCTTTCTATCTGATACAAACTATGATTCAAACTATCTGCCAGGTGGCTTTATGAGAACTTGTCCAGAGCAATGGAAAACTGAAAATTACTTTTAAGGATCAAATTGGGAAAATCATAGGTACGAGTAGGTATGGATGAAATAAAATTTTATTAAACTCTCCTGGCGTGAATCTATGATGAGTATCGCGTGGAGCACGTTTGCCTAAAAGAAACAGATTCACTCGAACTTTGTTTCATTAAAAGATCTCCAAACCAGCTGTTTTCTTTTTAACTTAGAGCTATTTCCTACGTAATTTAACGCTTCATAAGACATAATATAAGAACACAATAATTCTCAAAGAAATTACAACAAAGCTTTTGAAAACACTTCATATACTAGAAGCAGTATTCTCTATGATTGATTAGGTCTCAGGGATAAAGAGTCTCAGTTTCCAAGACCTCTCTTTGGCAAAAATAACGAGTGTCCGGTAAATAGCATTGGCAAATTGCCAGGACACGCCTCATTGAGCTAGAACTAAGTGCTTCGCTGGAACTAGGTATGTGGGTACAACCGACAAAGTAAACAAGTGTATAGGCTAGCTTGTGTCTACTATAGATACTCTTTTTTAAGTCATTGCAATTTTTTGCGAAATGTGGGTAAAATGTTAGGGACACCTTTGTCCAACCCTTCGGGAATAACAAGCGTAATGTTATTCCCGATTAGTGTACACTTAAGAGATCTTTTTCCAATTTAATATTATTTAAATAAAATTGTTATTACCCCATCATAACGAGTTTTTTTTGGTATCCTCCTTCGTCCTACTCCAGGGCAAAGGCCTTCCTCCACTCTTTCCAGTTCTTCCAGTTTTGACGGAACCAATCTAGTTCATTCCGCCATCTTCTTCGTGGCCTGCCACGACCCTATCTCACTGTGTCAGGGCACCAGTTTTCTGCTATTTTGGTCTACAGTTTGTCATCCATATGTCAGGACATGTCTGCCGCATGCCGGTGGCAGACATGTCCTACCTTTTCCATTTGGGTTAAGCAGCCGTGACATGTGGCTTTGTGTATCTTTTTGAGCCCAACATAATTTGGGGAAAAAGCTAGGCTTAATATTATATAATGTGTATATCTAACTCCTATATTGACAGTACTTCAATGAGTACTTGTGACCAATGAAACATGTGGAAGGCTTTTGTAAAAGTAGGATTTACGGATAGCTATCAGTTTTTGCGAGGAACCTCTCATTGTCAGGTCAACTTTAGTCTTCAATGTAATCCAACCGAGGTATTTTTAGAGATCTAGATTTGTATGAAGATTTAAAGATACCTATTTACCAGGACGATTGAGGAAAAATAATGTTAGTCTGTATTAAGTAATGCGCTAATACGGTAAGTATCATTTTCCTCATTTTTAATTATGAGTACCTAAATGACTCAATAATGGATAAAAGGATAATTTATACATCATTTGAGTTTTACCACTAAGATACTTTAAAGTGATTTTTCTTGTGGGAATATTATGTCGTTTTCCTCATTGAGCTTAAAAAATCGGATTATTATAACAAAAATGAAACGAACGTTGGTCACAAGCGCTACGGTTGAGCTTGATTTCCTGTTCTATTGTCGGGTCTGGCAATTTTGTTCATCAAGATTTTGTCCATCAAGATTTTCGTCTGGTTGATGGCAAAAGACTCGGCCCTTTAACATAGGACTTAAATTAAAACTAGAAAAAAAACATTACAACAGTGAGGTGTCAGTCAACCCTTGAACTAGGACAACCTGTATGACAAGCGTTGAAGTTTATCCGGTTACATCGATCTGAATGATGAAGCTTAGACAGTGGTTACTGTAATGTGTGGTTGTGTCTATTTAACAAAATTATTGAAATGTTTCAAATGTGGACCTACTATTAAGTACATCTCTGCCTAAACTTTCGGGAACTACAGGCATGATGGTATGTTAGTAACGAAATTATTTTATGTATTTCTACTATACGACAACTTAATATACCTAATAACTAGAAATATTGCCCTCTCAACGCTGAGCTGAATGTTGGAAATCGAAAGAGCGGTTTTATAAAGGCACTAGCGGACGTCACGCGGTTTCACCCGCGTAGTTTCTTTTCCTAAGGAAATACAGGGATAAAAAGCCTATGTTACTCAGGGTGGATGTGGCTTTCTAATGGTGAAAGAACTTTTGAATTCGGCGCAGAATTTTACACACACAAAAGTACAAATCCTTTCTCTTTATAATATTAGTGTAGATTGCATTTAGGTACCGGTTAGATTTAGTTATAAGCACAAAACACTAACCTTCAGGTGTTAAACACGCTGCTTGTATGGAATACTTTGGCGCATAGTTTCCTGTGAAAAATGCTGTATCGACCAATAAACCTAGAACAAAGAAAAATCTAATTAATCACCATCATCTGCATAGTCGGGTCATGACGTCAAGATGGCCGTCTATTGGCTGGTTGATTGATTTCAAATTCAAATTCAAATTCCTTTATTTCGTGAACACAGGGGTCCTTGCTGTGTCCCGCCAAAAGGCATACAAAATATCAAAAGTTATACGACACACTATAAATTCAAAAATAAGTATTTACACAATAATTATAAATCATCAACATCAGATAAAATTATTCATAAAATGTCAAAAAGATTTCTATTACCTAATAAGCACGAACTGTGCTAAGACGACCTCATAGTAATAGGAATGTTTACTGACTTATAAAAATGTGATTCTAATTATGTGTGAAAATGTGATTGTAATATGTGTCCGTCTGTTAGATTATTGAAAAATATTGGATACCTACGTATTTTTTGTTTTATCAAATCAATAAAAATTTACGAAGATAACACGCGTCAAAAATTTGAGTGGGGTTTTGTGACGTCACTGAACGTTAAAAAATGCCATACTAATGTCTTAGAATGTGACGTCATACAAGTTTTCAAAGCGCTGTTATCGCCTTCATTGTTTGTTTACGTGAAAAAAGAAAAAAGATGTGTCCAATATTTTTTGAAAATTTATCTGACGGACAAATTTTTTTTTTTTTGTTAACTACCCTATTAAAAAAAAGGTTTTATGCAACTTATTTAACACTTTTTTTTTGGTTTCGTGGGACCAACCGCGACTGCGTTATAGTCTTCTGGTTTTGATTGTAGGTCGGGCCAATTGTTAGGTTTTTCTACCACGAATTTCTTAGCTCCATGGAGTCTGGATTTGTGTCCAGTTTATGACAATAGGCTTGGCCAAAATGTGGGTGTAATATAAGGTACACTTCAGCCTATGGGACTACCAACCAGGGTTCTGTATTTTGTTTTGTCTATCAGCCTGTCTGCACTCTAAATATGAATGACTAGAGATAAATGGCCTAAATAGGGTCCAACTGTTATCAAATATAAATTATTATTCGTAGGTCAATGTTTGTTACTTAATAGTTATCTTAAAACAACAAACACTACCTATAATTATTAACTTCATTTGCAAACCTCCACTTAATCGGTTTGTTTAATAAATTTATCTTTTAAATGACTTGATCCACAAATATTTTAATTTTTTTAAACACTTTTATTAAAATTACTTGTCAGTGAAAATCAGGCACAACTGCTTTTGACCAATGAACACTTTCTACTTTTGATTTGATTTTTGACCACAAAAACAACAATAACTTAGCAGTTTTTTTATAACCCTATTCTGTCTTAGTGCTTGGCAAAGGCTTCCATTCCTTCCGCTGTTTTGCCTTCTCTAGCCAAATAGTCTGATCTCGTACTCATTCATTAATTTTCAGAATAAATAGGGTATTTTATCGAAAAACTCGAAAAGTCGCATCAAGTCGTGTGACGTCATAAGGTTAGTACTTTTTGCCCACAAAGTGACCTCAGAAGCCCCCACTTATGATCTTTTACACGTTTTATTTTCGTAAATTTTTATTAATTTGAAAAACAAAAAACACGTATCCAATATTTTTCGGTTATCTAACAGGCGGACTAATACCATTTTTTTGGTGAAATACCCTCCTCCAAGTACCAAAAGCTAAAATCCGCATCAAAGCAGACACAAAAAATATAGAAAAATCATCCTTATGTGGACGACGGAAATACATACCACGAATGACACACTTGGTGGCCAGTTTCAATATACACCAATCATGTCCTGCTATTCTTTTCCTGCGCGTCTCCCAGCCATCCATCCACTTGCCGTACTCCGTGTACTTCTCCTCGATGAAGATCGGCTCGCTGTCGGCTAGCATGTTCTCGCATGTTGCGAAGAAGTCGTCTGTTGCGAAGACTACTTCTCCACCAGCCTGTGTGCAAATATAGTGGTTAGGTATGCTGCTAACCCGTCGGGGCTGCGAGATGTTGTAAGAGATACCTCGGCATAAAAGGCTGGTTTTTAGTCAGTAGTAGTCTGACACTCCCTCTCGCTCTACCCAAGATCGGGAGCCGAAAAAGAAATGCATGCTACTAATAATGTAGGTACTGCCGGGCGGCAAAATGGATGTTGGGAAATCATCAAAAGAGTCAGACTTCTACTGACTTAAAACTACCAATGTTCCTTCTTAGCCCTTTGTATCCTGGGCCGCGGTATCTCTTTCAAACATACGCAGCCCCAGTTGTTTTGACGCCTGACAATTATTTTGGTAAGGCTTACTACTTAGACTAATGGGTGCATATTGAATTTGTATACATTGCCCCCTAGAAGTGCTAAATCAGACCGACCGAGTTTTTAGCACCCCTTAGCTACATTTTGGTAGAAACATTAGTATTTTTTTCTGGAGTGTTGTAACCAAGTGTCAATGTCTACTAATTACAGTTACAAAATTATTGTATAGTTCATCAAATATATCAGATTGGATTGCACTGACAATAGTTACAGATATAAGGAACTAATGAAATTCTGTGGCTTGCCATCAAAACACCAAGAATATGTATGTGCTGTTAAATGAACATAAACAACTAAAAACTGACTGCGATACATTATTGAATTCCGTAGAGTAAGTTAGGATTGTAGCAGTTGACGTTATGTGGGTACTGCCTACCCCCATGGAAGAGAGACATGGGCGAAATGTATGTATGTATGCATTAAATTCCATTTAAAAATCTATTTAAAGTTTCATTTAAATTCTATGTAATATTTCACTTATAACTGAATTTTATTTTAAATGTTCTTTTCTAGATAAAATAACAAAAAAAAAAAACAAAATTTAAAGTCCAATTCAAACTCACCCCAAGACTCCCTAACTCGCTTAGCTCAGCAAACGCCGGGATGATAGTATCAATCATCTTGACTGTTAACTGTTATCACTGAAGCTAACGAGTTGCTTAACTCAAGCTCAAACACACACTGATAACGAACCGTCTTGAACCCCCTTATATATAGTCTTTTGTATATAAACAAACACTGTTTACCTATATCTATTTAGGTATTTATTTATAACCAGATTAAACTAAGTTTCTATAAATATAGCTGGATTTTTTTGTTCCACGCAATTTAGAGACGTGAAAAAGTGAATGATTTTAGATTGTTTTGTTACGAAAATAGAATAATGTATGAATAGGTTCAGTAAGTGATAGAACGGTATAAACTTCATTTTTCATTAAATAATGGGAATAACACCGAGAGAGCTGGAAAGAAATGGGGAGGCCTTTGCCCAGCAGTGGGACAAAATAGGCTAAATTAAAAAAAAAAAAAAAATGGGAATAAGAAATGCAATGGGCCCGCGTGGTAGATTATAGCCCATTCCCTTTCAAAGAGAGAGGAGGCCTGTGCCCCAGCAGTGGGAACATTAATAGACTGTTGATGATAATGATGATGAATGGGAATAAAGGAGAAGCACCACATATTACGAATAAAAGTTAGGCATTATAAGTGCTACGTGCTAAGTAACTATTTAAATATACTAGTTTCAAGATATTTACAGTATTTTATAATAATTACAGAGTTGTTTTGTAATAAATAAGTAAGTTATTTGATTTAGTTGAAATGCCGAAATGGCGCCTACAACTACTGGAATAACAGTTGAGTACTGCAGTCTAGTAAAGTTTTTAAAAGGTTTTAAAAGGTCCATTTAAGCGGGACATTCTTGTCTGAACTTTAAAAGTGTAAAGAGCTCTAAAATACCTGTGTAAGAACAGTGAATTTTATAATAAACTAGCGGACCCGGCAGACGTCGTCCTTCCCGGACAGTAGCGACACCTACCGGGTCCAATTGTTAATCTAAACCATTCTCGAATCCACTTAAACACACACAAAATGATCCGCCACTTATTGAATTCATTTGTTACAAAAATAGTGATAAATGAAGAACCGCTCGACCGATTTTGTGCAAACTTCTCTTAAACTATACTATTATACTAAATAGTCCGAATAAAGCCTAAACATTTGGTTTGGATAGGTAAGTCCGTTCTTGAGTTATAAATTTATAACGAAAACTTGCATGGTTATATATGGACTTGTAAATGTTATGCTGTAGCTATTAATTTATTCTGTGCTTATTTTGATATTCTGAATCATGCTTTATTCTGTTCAAATAGAAACTTTTATTTCCCTTTTGCTCTGACATTCGTCACTGTACTTTATTTACTTATGTAGGACAACTACATAAGTAAATACAGTCCAGTTGCGAATCATATTTTGGTAACTTTAACATTTGATATTGACCTGCAAATTTCAAAATATGTAAGAATATGTACTTAAATTTCGTGGACTACCCTGGTTTTTTCGCCATAATTATGAAAAATATTAAAAAGTAGCTGTTCCTTCAAACTTTTTAATATTTTTCATCATTATGGTAAACCTTCGTTCGCGGAAAAAAAATACTTTTCAAATTAAGTCTGATTTTGTTACCAATTTCAAAGGTTTACATTTTTTCACGGGACCCGAATTGTTTTTTCAAGATAAAAATAGCCTAAGTTACAAAAGTAACTTAAAAAAAACATAACATCTACGCTATGTGCCACTAAAAGTCCCGTCTAAATCGGCCCAGTCGTATCGGACATTAGCCGGAACAAAAAGACAGCCATACCAAAATATGTTTTTGTATAAGTGCCATTACGTACAAACCGACAGGTCAATCTTATCTATTTGCATAGAAGATGATGTTCCCCAGGCTGCGACAGGAAAGACTAAAATAGCTCTTACAGACGACCCAAGATCACATAACTCAGTTGAACCGATAACGGGTAAAGACTGCATTATAATCGTAGGGAAATGTTCCAAGATTGCTGGTCCCATACTGTTCATCATCAATCGACAGACTGTTCAATGCCAAACATGTGCTTCTGATAATAGTATCACATGTATTCACCACATGTCTTGCAAAACAAATCTTTCTGAATTGCATGGTGACTTACTAGCGACATTTCAAAAACTTGGATGTATACTTTGTATTCCTTGGAATATTTATAGTTACTGTAATGACCCGTCGGTGGCACAATATAGATTGAGCTACCGAGGGGTCATTACAGTAAAAAATGAATATATATAGGGTGTAAAAGTACCTTTAACGCAAACGAAGGGCACTGGTTTTCCCCACCACTGCGATCATTTTTTTTGTTCTAGGCCATGCCTGGGAGCCCTCTAGATACGGAGATACTGGGGATCAAAGTTTCAAATTTTGCACAGCTGTTTTTGTAAATACTATTTTTTCAGGTTATAACTTTATTTAAATTACCTCCACGACCCTTTCACTATTCAAAGCATCTACTGGTACAATCTTTAATAGTGTTACATTGAGTTGAGAGATTGAGAGATTTTTGACCCCAAAAAAAAAGTCGTTTCGCAGCAAAAATTTTTGCGTAGGGGTACTTAGGTTGATGTACAGAATGCTTGGTTGACGTGTGTGAAGGGTTAATTTACACCCTGTATATACAGGGCGTCCCACGGCTATGCCACATGGAGGGAAAGTACCTTGAATATTGTCGATGAAACATTTTACTGAAAGAAGACATTACTTTAATTTAAAAAACAATTTAAACTACATTCATAATTTTTTAAAAATAATTATATGGTTGAACCGGGAATCGAACCCACTACACGAGAAAAAAAATTACCCTGTAGCTTTATCATACCGATCGAAAGGATTATTATATCATAAGGATTATTTTTTGCTAAATAACACAGTGTCAGAAATAAAAGGAAACCATGAATTTGAATATTTTTAATACAAAATTAATCAATTTATCAAATGCTCAAAATGAGTTCCATACTGTTGAATACAAAGTCACACAGTCTTTTGATTATTTCACTACCTGTCGACTTTTTGATCTTGGTGTGGTGGATATTTAGAATAATACTGGTTCTTGTAAACTAATTTTTTTACATAACCCCATAAATAAAATCTAACGGGGTTAGATCTGGGGATCTTATTTGACCATTTCTTCCGATTCAGGCACGAAAGTGTTCATTGAGATTGTCCTTTGTTCTGTGACTGTTACGAGCTGGCGCTCCATCTTGCTGAAAAGTAAGTTTGTCGTTCTGCAACCTGAATATTATTTATCTAATTTCTTAAAATCTCAAGTATTTCTAAATAACTTTCCATATTGAAATGCCCTTCGTAAAAATGTACTAAAAGGACCCGCTTTTTTACAATCCCACACAACAACTGACGGTTGAACGAAAAATTTGACTTCAAATGTTAAAATTCATGGACTTTATTTCCGACACTTTGTTATTGCGCAAAAAATGATCCTTATGATGAAGCCTTTCGATCGGTATGATAAAGATACAAGGTAATTTTTTTTCTCGTGTATCCGGTTTGATTCCCGGTTCAACCATCTAATTATTTAAAAATCTGTGAATGCAGTTTAAATTGTTTTCTAAATTAAAGTAATGTCTTCCTTCAGTAAAATGTTCCATCTACAGTATTCAAGGTACTTTCCCTCCATGTGGCATAACCATGGGACGCCCTGTATATATCGTGTGCTAAAATATCGTGGAACAATACACTGGAATAAAAATTTCGAGTCACGTGGTTACCAATACACTGGGATGACCTGACCTGGTGATTTACAAGTAGAAACGAGACAGGACCATTCTGATAATTATCACTAGCTGAAAATTATGTAAAAACATCAGATACGTAAAAAGAACATTTATTTATTTATTTATTTATTCAAATCTCCCTTACACAATCTCCCTTAACATGAGACAGTGCATTTGAAATTATCATCAACTTTCTGCCCTTGACTTATTCTGCTAAGGTCGCAGTCGACACAACACATTTCTTAAGCCTCATTTACGGAGACGCGGGGCGTCGCGCGGCGCGTCGTTTTTAATTCAAGCACATGGCGATGTATGAAAACTTTAACGATTTCAAAAGACGATTTTTCGAGAAGCGATTTTTCGCTCGTTAGTTTAAAATTACCAGTGTGTAATGGTCGTATGGTGGTCGCTCACAATGGGCCTCATCAGAAAGCTCAAAGTCATCCAAAGGGCAATGGAGAGAGCTATGCTCGGAGTTACTTTGCATGATCGAATAAAAAATAAGGACATCCGCATGAGAACCAAGGTTACCGACATAGCCCGAAGAATTTCCAAACTTAAGTGGCAGTGGGCAGAACACATTGCTCGCAGAACGGATGGCCGATGGGGTCGAAGAGTTCTGGAGTGGCGACCGCGAACTGGAAGACGTTGCGTTGGAAGGCCTCCCACTAGGTGGACCGATGACCTGGTGAAGGTTGCGGGGATCCGCTGGATGCGAGACGCACGGGACCGGTCAATGTGGCGACACTTAGGGGAGGCCTATGTCCAGCAGTGGACGTCTTTCGGCTGAAATGATGATGATGAGTTTAAAATGCAGCGTTCGTTGCGGTGGACCCACTTTTCAGTAAATAAATAAAATAGCACGCGACGAGCTTTCTGCACGCGCCGCGCGACACCCCGCGTCTCCGTAAACGAGCCATTATTCCGTTTTTCTCTGTCAGGCATTGGCGTAATAAATAGTTATGATTCATCATTTTCTCCTTTCTTTTTCATACCATTCCGACATAAGTATGTATATACCAAAAATATAACTATGTCGGATCGAAATGATGATGAGTAAGTTTTCGCAAATTCGTGATTACTAAAAAATAAAAGTATTTACTGAGTAAAGCCTAAAAAGTTTTATGAAGTTATGAATAAAACGTCACAAATTCCTATGTGATTTAGTAGTAAACCTTGACAAAAAGTACGATAAATCATAATAAAAATAATGGTTTCAGTTTATTTCAGTATTTTATTATTGTACACAATTTTTACCATCAATTTCAAAACTTTTTTATCTCTTTAGCTTATCAAGTTCTTACTCGGCTCTTTTTATTCGTTGCGTTGTAAAACCTCACTGTTATTTCAAGTGCTTTTTGTCTCTTTTTTTTCTGAATCATATTAGTTATCCAGACTGAGAACTTTTCATTGAACTAGGTACTTTTGTACTGATTTTGTTAGCTAACTAAGTAAAGTTTTTTTAAATGGTTGTAGACCGTACAGATCAAAAAACCGTTATTATATAAGTTTTTAAACTGACATAGTTTGGTGACTTGCAAAAAATTAACATTAGAAAAAAATAAATTTGTGTGCCTCACGGCTGCGCAAAATAGGCCCAGTTCAGCAAACTCCCGAGCATCTAGTGACAAACTGCTGGTTTTTAAGTGAACCTGAGATTACGATGTCACGGAAATAAAACAGAATTTCAGTTTTTGTGCTTTGTTATTCGACTACTACATTTCTAAACATCTAGAAAATTCCACTCTTTTCATGCTACAGTTTTACAAAAAAAAGCTTAATTCAATGCAACCAGAAAAAACTGTTTTGTTATACTAACCGCAGTAAGGTTGACAAAAACCATACAATAGTCCTTAACAATAGGTTAAACGGTGCAGTTCAAACAGACAGCAAAAAAAGTAAATGATAGTGGAAAAGATTACAGGACATAAATAGATTAGGTATAATGTTGAATACTTAATTCCTTGACCGTCTCTTTGGTCTGGTGGTCAAAAGCGCTGCTAAGCCAGGGTTCGATATCCGGGTTGGGCAAAGTGTTATTGGGTAATTCCATTAGGATTTTTTCAGTAGACATGGAGTCTGAATGTATGCCCAGTTGATGGCTATAAGCTTCCCAGGGGGCAAGCAAATCAAGAAGATATGGGACGTCGCCTCTGCCTGCGAAGCGGAACGTGAGAGGGCGAGAACCCGTAGTGTCAGCCGCCGCATGAGACGCTATCCGGCTTATGACAGCGAAAGGCCGTGTCGATTTCGCGTTCGTTCCACGCGCGCCTTAAAGAGATGTCAGCAACATGAAAGGCACCCCCGCAAGGGCCCGTGACGGCTGCGGGATATTGTAACAGATACCGCGGCCTCGACATAAAGGGCTAAGAAGGAACATGGGTAGTTTTTAGTAAGTAGAAGTCTGACACTCCCTTTCACTCTGCCCAAGAGCGGTAGGGGTTATTTGATGATATCCCACCCATCCAAAAAAAATGGGACTTAAATATAACTGGCCTACCCCTTCGGAGATTACAGGCGTGATGTTGTACTAGCTCAATGAAGCAGTGTGTTAATAAATAACAAGGCAAAACAAATAGATTAAGGCCACCTACGTTATTCATTGTCGTGTGGATTTTCCAGGAAAACTTATTAAAATTGATGAAATATTTTCCGTTTAACGAAGTAAGGGAGCGGAAACCAGGCTATATGTATTGCTATTTACGAGATCTATCTGACTATTATTCGACACATCATAATTCTTCCAATATTAATACTGGAGACGATAAAGCTTTAAGAAAACAGCATGTAAAAAGAATTTGCATTTTGCAGAATGCTAGGTTTTTAAGAATTGGGAATTATTCAGGATTAATTTTTTTAGTTGTCGTTTACCTTACTAATCCACATTTGTTTATTGCACACAAGCATTTCGCCCGAGACTTAGTACCCAAATATTGTAATAACTCGAGTATTGCGCATGATATGTATTTAAAATGTATAAAACTCACGAATAATGAAGCTTTCTGCGATAATTTTTAGTTTTGAATCATTCGATGGAGATCAAATTTTACCTTTTATATAAGAATAGTTTATTGTAGATGTACATCAGACTGGGTGGGTGCAACTCTCCTTGATTGGTCATAGCGCGTACTTGGGTATCGTACTGGTACATACTTTCTGAGGTGATGTATTTTTAATTCAGCCAACCTACAAACATTAATTTTATTTAAATTTCCACAATATCTCATAATCTTGCAAGATTAAAATGTACCATAAAATGAGTTGATTTAAAAGCTCCGCTTCTTCGTGAGTTTTATGTTTTTAATTTAAAACCTTAGCGTTTTTATAATCGCCATACTGAGTTTCATTATCTTCATAACGGGCCGTTAATGTCATGTTAGATGAAGACTATATAAAATTATATTCGAAGAACATAGCTATATAATCATAATGTGGAAATGAAAAGAAAAATAACATTTAATGTAATTTACGGACACAGGCCGTCTAAACTCCGAGAGACACTATTAGTCAGGTCTATTAGTTATACATATTTTTATCCCACTTACATTCCGTAGGTACGCAGTAGAGTCACCTTACTTACATGTATCACTAAAATCACTCATCTCCGGACTGACAATCATAATATTGATGTCACAGGTCACTCACGATTGGTTTCAAACCGGTTTTAGCCACGCGTGCCAAGTCACTAGGTCGCGTTTCAGCGATAAGACGTTCGTACGGTATACTTGATACATAATTATGTATTCATTTTAATGATTAAACAATAATAATATTAAAATTGTTTATTATTATTTTGGCTTAGGTATTGTCTGTATTGTACTTATCTGAATTTAATTGGTGGCAGGTCACTTTTAAAATTCCTACTTGAAAGTGAATTCAGATTGAACAAGACAGTGGAAGAAAAAATCCCTAGTTCATAGAATAATTACGCCCAGGTAACATTGGACAAGGACAGGAAAATAGGGATGGTTACTGAATAAAAAAAAATGTGATTCTATTAGTCCGTCTGTTAGATTATAGAAAAATATTGGATACGTATTTTTTGTTTTACCAAAACGCGTGAAAGATTTGAATGGGGGTTGGTGACGTTATTGACCGCTAAAAATGTCGTATTTATGTCTTAGAGTATGACGTCACACGAGTTTTCAAAGCACTGTATCGTCTTCATTGTTTGTTTGCGTGAAAGAAGAAAAAATACGTGTGCAATATTTTTTGGTCATCTATATGACGGACTAAATATTTTTTTTTGGTAACTACCTTATTGTTGATTTTAGATTTAAGTAATAAAATATAATGAATCATTCCAATCAGTACTAGGAGGAAAAATAAAAACAAACTAACAAAAACAAAACAAAACTATGGGTCCTAAATTTTCCACGAAATCTAAGTATGTGTCTGACTTACATGAACAAACTTCGTGTGGTTTATATAACTAAACTTATCTCTTAATTATAATTGCACCACAGTTTTTTGTTATATATTAATCTATGTCACATGTAGAAACAACGTGTGGAGTTTAAAGATCAATATATAATATAATGCATGAGGCAGATAAGTTGAAGTTGGCAGTAACCAATTCAACGCGGAGTGATGACCAATAATTTATAGTCATAATTTTATAAGTATTTTAATTTTGTACTAGGTGTTGCCAGTGGCTTTGCCCGCTACAACTCGAAAGTTATCCCACGGGAAGATAAAATCGGAACAAAAATTATCCTATGTGTTAATACAGATTATAAACTATCTGTGTACCAAATTGTATCCAAATCCGTTCAGTAGTTTTTACCCGACTACGGCGAAGCCAAAAGGAAGGGTAATGATTTTGGCAGTCTATGTATGTATGTTTGTACGTTCTACCGTAGCGCCTAGACTACTGAACGTATTTTAATAAATGAGGTATTAATAGATTAGTAAGTATAGCGCGGGTGACATAGGCTAAATACATTTTAACAATTCTTTTTTGCGTGAAAGAGTAACAAACATATATCCATCCATACATACATACTTACAAACTTTCGCGTTTATAATATTAAGTACATACAACCTTTTTCTGTCATTGTCAGTTATTACAGGTGGTCAGTGGCCCAAAAATCTGCCAACCTGTCTTACAAACGGGTATCGTATTACCCAGTACTAACTGGGTTACAGATGTCGAAGAGTCAGTCATCATCATCATCATCAGCCTATAATGTTCCTAACTCAGGGACTCAGGTCTCCTCTCTAGGTGAGGAATGGGCTATAATCCCCCACGCAGGCCCAGTGCGGGTTGGTAGATGTCACATGCCTTCGAATTTTTGGTTTTAAGACATGTCGGTTTCCTTACGATGTTTTCCTTGACAGTTTTGAGAGTCTGCAGTCGCTCCATGTAAAATATTGGTATCTAACTGAATCTGGTAAGACTGGAAGCTGACTCCATGAGAAGACTATCCAGGCAATGAGCGTACAACGTTTCTATTATATGTTCTTTTTTTTGGAAGGTGAGAAATCATGAAATGACTCCTGCCGCTGAGAGGGAGTGTCAGACTTCCACTGACTAAAAATTACCCATGATCCCTCTTAGTCCTTTGTGTCCGAGGACGCGGTATCTCTTTCGACCAACCGCAGCCTCCGTTACACGTTCTTATACAGTCTTCTTCAATTACACGCCACTCAGCATGATTACATGCACAGAAGTGCATGAGAACATCTAGCTGCTATTAGCAATCATAAAGAGATCGTCGCTTCTTCCCAACGGTCAGTTCTACGGTATACACTTTTTATATTTTACAATCAAACATAATGTAAATGAACAATTGAACACGCTTTAAAATAGGTGGCGGACACGGAATGCAAACGTGCCTATAATAGGGGATCGGACTGAGTCAAAAAACAATGATTCTAATTAGTCCGTCAGTTAGATTATCGAAAAATATTGAATACGTGTTTTTTGTTTTATCAAATTAATCAAAATTGACGAAGATAAGATGTGGTTGTGACGTCATTTGAAGGTAAAAAATGTACTATCATATGACGTTTTCGAAGAGTTCACGAGTTTTCGAAGCACTGTATTGACTTTATTTTTTATTTATGTGAAAAAAGAAAAAAACGTCTCCAATATTTTTTGGAAATCTATCTGACGGACTAATTAGTTTTTTTTTGTCCGATCCCCTATTATGTACAAAGTCACACATAGAAGGATAGAATATTTCCTATAGGACTATTTTAAAAACTAAACTAGGGTCGTGGGGCTTTCGGGACCGGAACCGGCGCCGTCCAGTATTCCTTCTTTAATAATAATAATAATTAGCTTGGACCCTGTTCCCGATACGTTTTTTATATTTTTAGGAATATTTAAAAATGTAATTTATATATATAAAGTTAAATAAAAGATTTAAAAATAAAATAAACTAAACTACTAATAAGATTATAAAATAAAATAAACTTATGCCATTGAAAAGTACGGTCAACCAAAGAAATTCAAGTTATTCAAATAAAACTATTTTTGTAAGACGATAAAATATTTCTTTTATTTCAAAAATAGCAGCATGAATTAGAATGAAAGTTAAAAAAAAAATTATATTTGCATTAATCAGTATTTATAAATTAAACTACAAAAATTTAACTGATTGTTTTAGTTATTTTCCTGTAAATCTCACAATTCTTTCACTTAATTAGTGTCAACATTAAGAAAATCGTATAATAATATAAAATCAGTTTTTGGTCAACTGTATATTAACTTCGTTTTTGTTGGGGAAATTTCCCGAAATACCAATTATTATATTAAATTATATTAATTATTACATTAAAGGGGGAATCCTGGACCGTGGTCGCGGTCCCAAAAGCTCCACGACCCAAAACGGCACGTGTATTGATCGTAACATAATCCTTCATTCAAATACAAAAACATGAGTAGGTACTTCCAACATTGCGTTCTACTTACCTACACTTGACCTCTTTGCAAGATATCACTTATAAGGTCAACGTATGACCTTCTAGAAAACGAACATTTTTTCGGAGAGAGTAAGAAAAACAAGGCTGAAAAACTTTTTGATCAAAGTTCGTTTCAATATTCAACTGTACATAACATTACGCCTGTAATTCCTGAAATATTAGGCAGATGTATAACTATAATACACTCACGTCTCGAAAACTATATTATTCTGGGTTGAACCGGGTATTTCACCAAAAATCGAATTAGTCCGTCTGTTAGATTATCGAAATACATTGGATACGTGTTTTTTGTTTTATCAAATTAATAAAAATTGACGAAAATAAAACGTGTCAAAGATCATGAGTGGGGGCTTGTGACGTCACGATCTGGGTAAAAAACATACAAACCTTATGGCGTCACACCGCTTGATACGACTTTTCGAAGCACTGTATCACCTTCATTTTAGTTTCTGTGAAAAAAGTAAAAATTATGTGGCCATAAATTTTTGAAAATCTATCTGACGGACTAATTAGATATTTTTGGTATTAGATATTTTTGGTTTTTGGTATTTTTGGTATTGGCTTATGTAGTTTTCCGTTACGATTTATATATGTAGCAGCAGCCACGAAATGACGTGCTCAATAGAGATGTTTACTGACTTAAAAAAATATGATTTTAATTAGTCCGTCTTTTAAATTATCGAAAAATATTGGATACGTATTTTTTGTTTTATCAAATCAATAAAAAATTACGAAGATAAAACGCGTCAAAGATGAGTGGGGGGTTGTGACGTCACTCACCGGTAAAGAATGTCATTCTAATGTCTTGGAAAATGACGTCACACTAGTTTTTAAAGCACTGTATCGTCTTCATTGTTTGTTAACGTAAAAAAATAAAAAAATACGTTTTAAATTTTTTTTGGATATCTATCTTACGGACTAATTTTATTTTTTTTGTTAACTACCCTTTTGATGGTAATTGGGTTGCCCCTTTTACATCAAACTTAATCATTAATCACGAAATGTAGGTGTAATATCAGATACACCTCTGACTTAACTCTATAGGGGATTACAGGCGTGACGTTAAATGTCAAAATAAAGCAACTCCAATTTCGATTCACGTCAATATTAGGATAAATATCAATTTCGAATAACGTCTAGTAACTTGAGAGAGTCTTATTAATGTCCCCTGTGGTCGTCTGAAATGTAACGTCGGCGCTCTGACGGTATTTTCTTTGTGTACCAACACAAAGTGTTTTCAAGTATTGTTGAATTGTTACTTTAAATTGTTTAGTTTCAGTGTCGAAGTATGTATTGAACTTTTTTTTAATAAGAATTAGACTGAATTACTGGCATAATAGGGTGTTACACCAAAAAAATCTAATTAGTACGTCTGTTAGATTATCGAAAAATATTGGACTTTTGACGTCACTTTGTGGGTAAAAAGTACTAACCTTGTGTTGTCACACGACTATACGCGACTTTTCGAAGCACTCTATCGTCTTCATTTTTTGTATATGTGCTATAAGAAAAACTACGTGTCCATTAGTTTTAAAAAAAATATCTTACGGACTAATTAGATTTTTGTGGTGAAATATCCTATTCGATTAAATAATTATTCGACAAAAGTTTCGAATCTAAGAAAGTCTAAAGATTTCATTATATGTATACTAAAATAATCGAAAAAGTGATTTTCTAAATGTCTTTTAGGTAAGATTAGTTCAAAATTAAAACTTTAATTATTAAGTTAAATGAGACATTTTAGCATTTTTTTTTTGTTAGTCGCTACTGCTAGTCAGAAAATCGGTCCACCAGTCTTACCAAATGAAATTGTGCTTGTTGTATTTTGGGGCACATGTAAGCAGTATATTCCTGTATAATACTGATGACATTTAAGCAGAAAGCTAACCCAAATATAGTTGATATATTACTTCACACCACTTGAGACGCGAATTCCAGATTGTACTCGTAAGTAATAAAATTTTCCTTCCCCAAAATATTCCATGTGACCGACAACTGAAACTGTGTCGACATAATCATTCAAGAACATTGCTTGGAAACTGATAACAACAAAGTGATATTAAATTATTAAGCAATACTTCTCGGTCTTTTCCACTGGGATCGGGGAAGAACACGTGCTGTAGAATTAATTGTTAGTAAAGTAAAACGATTTAGCTAATTGATTTCAAAACATTGGCACGTGTCCGTGGTAATGCACTTCAATCTTTACTTAACTTATATCGCTCATTAAAGACCTCATTAACAAGCTACACATTCACTGCTTTTTATGTTTACAAGCCTTGAATGCATACTAGAGTCAGTGTAGCAATGTATGCTACAAGTTGACGCTCCATCGCCTAGAGTCTAGAACTTCTTTCCCTACATTGATGTAACCCAAACACAGCGTTATCGCCAGTAGAAATATCCAGTTTTTTCCGGTTTCTCGAGATACGAAGGACAAAGATCGGTCCGTGCACACGATTGGTGCAGTCATAATGTTCTTCTGATAATTTATGGCAGCCTGGTACTTCGGGCTGTGAACTCATTTTGCGATTCACGAGTTGGTTTAGGTTATCTACGAAATAACCTAGTTATGCGCAGACGTTTTATAACATGTCATAATGACGTGTGATTTTTAACAACGCATGTCAATTTTAAACCTAACATAATATCACTCCTGTAATCCCCAAAGGCACGGTGATGGCACGGTTGGTGCAGTGGCAGAGCGATCGACTGCTGCGCTGCGTATCGCGGGTTTGATCCCCGCATGGAACCAATATTTGTATGGTCTACAGATAGTTTTTCCGGGTCTGGTGTTTCTTGATGTGAGTTTAAATGTCTGTAAACGCACCCACCCTACTGGAGAATTTTCTGTGTTTAATAGTATGCCCACACTTTGTCAGTCGTGTTTAAGTCCCATGTAATTGGTGGCAAGCCTATAGACTTCTACCGGTCATAAATTAAATGGATATTTTTGAGGAGTTCTTGATGAAAAAACCAAATAACACTGCCCGACTAGGAAATCAAACCCAAGACCTCAAACGCTACAGTCATGTTTGCGACCACTAGACCAATTTAAAACTAGGAATTTATGGTGGGGTCCTCAGGGCTGCGGGTTGTTCGAAAGAGATACCACGGCCTAGGCACAAGGGCTAAGAAGGAACATGGGTGGTTTTTAGGCAGTCGAAGTCCGACACTCCCTTCTGCTCTGCCCAAGAGCGGGAAGGGGGGGTTATTTGATGATTTCGAACCCCCCAAAAATAAAAAAAGGCTCCCCTGGTGTAAAGCTGTTGGTTCCAGAGCAGATTGGTTGTGTGGGGTGGCAAAGACTGAAAAATATTGGCCTGAAATATAGTACGACTGAGTAACATATTAATTGATTGAAAAACCATTAAAAAAGAAGTTTGTCATGGCATAAGACTAAAAGAGTTGATTAATTGAGAGGGAGAGTAAAATCAAGGAAATTATGGATTGTGAGGAATGATATGGACGGAGTAAATGGTAGATTCGTGACAGTTTACAGCGGAGGATGGAAGAGAAATCCTGTTGCTGTTGTGTTGTCCTTGTCCTTTGCAAAGTGCGATAGCTAACCAAGAACATTTCACAGTACGGGTGTTTACTGTCTGTTAGATTATCGAAATATATTGGATACGTATTTTTTTTTTGTTTTATCAAATCAATAAAAATTTATGAAGATGAAACTCGTCAAAGATTTGAGTGGGGGTATGTGACGTCACTGACCGGTAAAAAATGCCATACTGATGTCTTAGGATATGACGTCTCACGAGTTTTCAAAACACTGTATCGTCGTTTTTTTTGTTTACTAGAAAAAAAAGAAATACGTGTCCAATATTTTTTCAAAATCTATCTGACGGACTAATTAGATTTTTTTGTTAACTACCCCTATCGGGACTTTTTCTGTCAGTTAATGCATGGAAATAACCCCGGAATTAAGATGATTCAGTTATTTTTATCTCTCGTCTTATGTAATTCCACAGAGTAACCGAGCAGAACGATAGTGATTAGCAGATCGTTCATTAGTTACTTATTTTCTGCCTCATTATCGCTTTACTTTAGTTGTTTACGATGATTTGTAAATATAAATAAATTGCGGTCAAGGTCGAGTGATCCACGTGGTGTTTTAGAACTTTTAAAAACAAGTTTCGATTTTGTTTAAAAATAACGGGTTCATCGTTATGAGAATTTGCTGAAAAAAAGGCCTTTTTTTCAAAGTTGATGGATGCCAAACGAGTGGTTTGTTTTTAATAGTACATTGTTATCCAAGGGGCAAAAATTACTTATTTAGTCCCGAGACGGGGTTTGGCGCCCGTAACGTAGTGAGGGCGCTAATAGTTTGAGGGACTAAATACTTATTTAGTCCCTCGAACTATTGGCGCCCTCAAAAAGCACAGTGTTTAACAGTGGGTAAATTAAGTAATTTACCCGAGGTAAACACTGCGCTTTTCATTACGAATACGAGGAAAATATGAACATAAATTATTCATCATCATCATCAACAGCCTATTAATGTTCCCACTGCTGGGACACAGGCCTCCTCTCTTTGAGAAGGAATGGGCTATAATCTACCACGCGGGCCCAGTGCGGATTGGTAAATTATTAACTAAAGGAAAATGAGTGTTGATCGAATGTTATCGCTTTCCCGCTTATTTTGTTTTTTTTTGTTCTCTGGTCATCCAGCTATACAACCAGTATTTTTCATGTTCATCATTAAAAAAACTGGCAAAGATATTGTCGAAATCATTTTAGAGAAATAGTTAAAAACTAAACTATATTGAAGTCATAATAATTATTTTATCCTTATGAACTTTGTTATTTTAATTTTAAATCGCGCTGTAATTTAGTGGCTGTATAAAAAGTTGGAACATGGTTCAATAAAAATTTGAAAATAGACCAAGTTTTTTTTAATAATTTGACAGCTGTCAGTTGAAAGCGATTCTCCCTAGGGCTGAAAAGTAGTACTTTCAACCCGCTCCGCAGGTATGTTATGACTCTTATGACCTACTTTCAGAGTATGAGTAATGAAAAATAATAAAAGGCCCCTTCAATGTTGCTGTCATCTCTTTGAGGAGCGCGTGGAACACGAACGCGCCGTCGACAAGGCCTCTCGTCGGAGTTGAACTAATTATGTGTTCGCCTTAAGGGGACAACAGGAGCTAAACGCGAGTTTTATAATGCGTTAAAGTATATGATTCACGGCAGTAAACAAAATCAGAAAAATATATAATATCCTTCAGAATATACGCTAGTGACATAGTGTGTTGTAAACATAATGCAACAAATTTTGCACGATAGTGAAAAAACGCGAAGATACCTCTAAAAATTTCTTTTAAGGAGAAAAAAACATACTAAAATACATGTGATCGTTCTGATTTTTCGAAAAATAATTCTACAAGCAATGTTGCTTGTAGAATTATTTGCCACTATATTATTATTATTTTATTTTTTTAGTCCAATCAATAGTTTTTTGGTAAATCGCATATTCTTATTCCCGCCCATAATGTATGGTGATAAAAAATTGCGCTGGACATTCCTTACTATTTGAAACGTATAGTTACCCTTCGAAATTACGAGCATGCATTGCGGGGATGCGTTTCGCGGTCGCGGGGAGTGTCGGAGGAAACTCGATATGACTGTATGGGTGGTCACCCATCCACAGACCAACCTAGCTGCATCCGGTTAGCCAGTACCAGTATTTTATATAGATCCTATCTGACCTCTACAACCTAACTATTATTGCGTTAGGTATATACTCATAATTATGTTACATCTATACTTATATTATAAAGCTGAAGAGTTTCATTGCTTGTTGAACGCACTAATCTCAGGTTCTCTATTTAAAATTGAACAATTATTTTTGTTTTTCACAATTTCACGAAAGTAACTATTCCATACGCGTGAAGTCGCGGGCAAAAGCTAGTCTAAGCATTAAAATTAAAAAAATAACTGTTCATCCAGCATTTCTAATCTCAAAAAAAACTCTTTGCGGAACAGCACACTATAGACGACGACGTAGCGTCCCTAGTCGACGCTTGTCGACTGCTCCGCTTCCATTACTCGCTTTCCGTACATTGATATATTACACTCCGTCTTATAGCCTGTATACTGCTTAGTTCACTGTGAAATTGACGGCTAGTGCTGCGGGAAGGAAACACATTAAGTTATTATAAATATACTCTTTGAAATCTGTTGGTAATAGAGGTAATCATTCATAGAGAATCTCAAATGTAAAGTCGTAACATTCATAAAACATTACAAACATTATGATGAATTTATTTAAACCACATTAGTATGTGTCTCAAGTCTACGATGTCGGGGACTGGGTAGTGTGACTCAAGTCGACCTGGACAGGACATCTGGCTAGACGCGGAGATGGCCGATGGTGCAAGGCTTTGACCGAGTGGTGGCCAAGGTCAGGGCAAAGAAACCAGGGCCGTCCTAAAGCTCGTTGGGTTGACGATATCGTCAAAGTCGCCGGAAACACGTGGATAAGATGCGCACAGAACCGGGAAGTGTGGCAGAAAAAAGGGGAGGCCTATACTCAGCACTGGGTGATTCCGGGCTGATATGATGATGAGTGTGTGTCTCTGCTCTCTGGTGAACGCTCTAGAATAATGACTCAAACTACATATAACGTCTGATTCCATCATCATCAACGACCAAATGTAACCAACCCATTTGTGCTACTTGCTGAAAACTCCAAACGTGAGTTGTGAAGCCTCACCTAGAAATCTTTGACTCTAGACACAGGTTGGCCGAAGCAAGGAAAACCTTTTCAGGTGGAGATGCGTAGCAGACTCTGGTTTGGACTGTAAATGTGATGTTACCTCACAAATGATTAGACACTTAATATGCAGTTTCCAAATTTAAATTTAAATTATCATCGACTTGCTATAATCAAAAAGAATTAGTTTAAATTGGTCTGAGAATAAGCACTTTTTAAATGTACGGAAGATAGTCCCCCAAAACTGTCTCTTCAAGATAAAACTCTTCTGCCTTGTTGTTTTAGCTGAATAAATTGTGGAACAGTAACACATCTGTCTGTGAAATAACTAGCATTGGATTCTAAAAGTATTTTTTTTTAGTTTTTATACTAAATGGACATACTCTTGACCTCAATATGGTCCTAAGGGCACAGATGAGGTCGACGATGGAACAAGCTAATCTGTACTCGCAAATTAAAAGATGTGGCAAAGCGCTTCGTTCGATGTAACGTGAGTAAGATATTACCCTACTTCGTTAGTCACCTAATTATAATAATTGCCTTCTTCAAAAGTCATACCTATGTACTTAATTGAATAATAATATTTCGTGGTTTCATTTTCGATATAAATAAACAGGTAGTCCTTTGACCTACAAGGCAACACTCGCACGCTTTTAATAGTTATTTATAATAATAATAGGAATCGATTTCTTTTTAAATAATATAATCGATTAAAGTATCGACTCGTCTACCGTACACTATGCTTTATTGTGACAGCTCATTCTTTTTCCGTGCGAGGCAACGAGTGCACGCGCTCCTACCTTATATTGCTTTTTGTGTTCTAATTTTAAAAAACCGGTGTTCCGTTTACTTTCACGATGCCTAAAAGGTCCTATGAAGAACGAATTGATTATTATATGAAGAAGATGGAGAAATTACGGGATAAATATCGTCACAAACGGCGTCGAGAAGATTCATTCTCATATTCGGACGACGATAACCCACAAGGTTAGTAACTGCTTTTCTCTGCTACCGTACAAGTACTGGTTGAAATGACAGTCTTGATGTCGGTAATTTGCCATAGATTCACATTCGAACGCGGCAAATATTCAACCCGCCATAGATTCCATAAGCGAACGAGGCGAAATTGGTAATAGATTCAAATTTAGAACTGTTACTTTTCGACGTATCTCCTACATACGTTATGTATTTATTTTTTTATTTATTTTTTCGTAGACGAAACGGCGGCGGTGTGGGATTTATCACAACCACCCATAGAGACTGAGGCGCATCCTAGTCTCGGGCCTGAAGACATGGTCGTAATATCCGACCCCGATGGGCCTGGGCCTGAAATTTTGCTGGAGTCTGTGTCGACTCAACAGGATGATTTGAAGTCATTACCATCAGCACCGCCACCGCCAGCGGCACTTCCTGAACTTCCATTGGATCCAGAGATTCTGTCCGCTCTTGGCGAGGCTACCGATGAAGGACCTGTATGGGGACAGGAAATTCATAACAACCTAACCCAATTATGGATACCATTACTCAAAAAGGGAATGGTTAAAGAAATGAGAGACAAAATATTAAAACAGTATCTCATACCCAGTAATTGTACGTTACTTCAAGCGCCGAAACTAAACATCGAGATCTCAGCCGCTGTTCCAGAAATGGTAAGGTTACGAGACAAAAAAGTTGAGACATCTCAACAACAATTGGGTGCAGGTATTGCAGCCATTAGTAAGGCGATGACGTCATTAATAACTAGCGACAACAAGATCGAAGCGATCAAAACACTTAGTGATGGCTGTCGCATCTTGTGCGATTTACATAACTCCGAAACCCAGGCTCGGATAAAAATGGTTACACCCGGGCTAGCGAAGCCTTTTCTTAATGTTATACAGGAAAGTGAGCGAGATGAGACGTTGTTCGGTTCCACCTTACCCGAAAAAATAAAGGCGTCTAAAACTATTGAAAAACAGGGTCTACAGATAAAGAAGACCGGGTCACTGCCAGTGAAACCTAACACCAATGCCCAGTCCCAAAACACAATGTCTGCGCGTCATCCGTTCCAGGGAAACTGGGCTGGACCTTCTCGCTACCCAGTGAACAGGGGGGGGCGAGGAGGTCAGAGGCGATTCCCCACGTCAGCACGTCGGTCAGCAACGGCGACGGCGACATCAACGTCGCTAACCAAGGCGAACCACAACCGCTCACGTGCCCCTGCACGCCAGTAACACAGGTACACGCAGGTAGGGTACAACATTACTATAATTGTTGGACCCACATTACTAATAATATTAGTATTCTTAATTGGATCAGGAAGGGCATACCTATTCCGTTTGTATGTGAGCCGTTTCAAACTAGCATCCCTCGAAAAACGTGGTCATTGAGCGAACAGCGTGCCATGTCAGTAGCTGTTGAAAATTTAAATGAACTAGGTGCTATTTCACAGGTTGAGCCCAGTTTCGACCAGTTCATTTCTAGTACCTTTTTAGCTCCAAAACCTAACGGTGGTAAAAGATTTATTCTAAATTTAAAATCCTTAAATCGATTCATACCTAAAACACATTTTAAAATGGAAGACAGTAGAACTGCCTGTAAGTTAGTACAATCAAACTGGTACATGGCGACCGTAGATATGAAAGAAGCATACCTACTTATTCCTGTTGCTAAGCAATTCCGTAAATACCTTAGATTCCATTATACCGCGCAAAACTCAAACGAAACATTAACTTACGAGTTTAACGCTTTACCCTATGGGCTTGCCATCGCTCCTAGGTGTTTTACAAAGATTGTCAGAGAGGTTGTTAATTTTTTACGTAATCGCGGGTTCCTATCTGTATCATATATGGACGATCTGCTCTGTTTAGGGAGCAGTTACGAAGAATGTCTTCGTAATGTAAAGGAAACGGTAACATTACTAGAATGTTTGGGATTCGTAATAAATTACGAAAAAAGCAATTTAGAACCTCAAACTACATGCAAATTTTTAGGATTTATTTATGATACCATTGATATGACCTTATCGTTACCTCTAGACAAACGCAACAAGATAGCCTGTTTAGTGCAAAAATATTCCAATCTACCCACAGTTTCAATTAGAAATTTCTCTCAATTGATAGGAATACTCGTAGCAGCGTGCCCGGCGGTGTGCTACGGTTGGTTGTACACAAAGATTTTAGAAAGAACGAAATATTTATTCCTACAACAACACGGTACATTTGACGCAAAAGTTAAACTTCCTCATAACATCTTAAGTGATTTGAACTGGTGGTCTCAAAATATTTACAAAGTAAATAATCCACTAAAGCCCCAAAGCTATGCGTTGGAAATTTACACTGACGCGTCACGCACAGGCTGGGGTGCATTCAGTAATGGGTTACGAGTCAATGGTGCTTGGAAAGAAAATGAAATAAGTTTTCATATAAATTATTTGGAACTGTTAGCGGTATTTTTTGCTCTTAAATGTTTTGCTCGGAACCAAACTGACTGTGCTATCCTACAGCTATAAGTTATGTAAACCGCATGGGCGGTATTCAGTTCCCACACTTAAATGCGCTTTCTCGTGATATTTGGCAATGGTGCGAGATGCGAAATCTGTGGTTGTTCGCTTCGTATATAAATACAAAAGACAACATCGAGGCGGACGAAGAGTCACGCAAAGTAAATCCCGACGTCGAATGGGAGTTATCACATTATGCGTTCAAATATATTGTTAATCGTTTAGGTCAACCAGAGATTGACTTATTCGCTTCTCGTATCAATGCCAAGTGTCACAAATATGTGTCATGGAAGCAGGACCCAGATGCGATAGCCGTTGACGCATTTACAATAAGATGGTCATCAAAATTATTTTATGCTTTCCCCCCATTTTCCCTGTTATTAAATTGCATACAAAAAATCATACAGGATAAAGCCACTGGTATCTTGGTTTTCCCAATGTGGCCTGCACAGGCTTGGTATCCTATGTTAATGGATCTGTTAGTTGGAGAAATTGTTGTCTTAGAACCGCACCCAAATCTATTATTGTCGCATTTCAGACAACAACACCCGCTCCACCAGACGCTTTCCCTGGGAGCAGCGCTGCTCTCGGGCTCGCGTTCTCCCGCTGCGGTACGCCGCCAACAGCCCTGCGCTTGATGCTTGCCTCACTATCAGCAAGTACACTAAAGCAGTATAGCGTTTGTTATAAGTTGTGGTGGCAGTACTGTAAAGATCACAACCAGAACGTGTTCGAGAGTTCTATCCCTCACATAGTAACTTTTTTAACCGAACAGTATGATAAAGGCGCGTCTTACGGCACGATTAACAGCCACCGTTCAGCATTATCCTTGCTAACAACTTAGCTTCAGATGAGTGCGTTAAACGCCTCTTAAAAGGGATATTCAAACTGAGACCATCTTTGCCCAAATACTCATCAACATGGGATCCTCAAATAGTGCTGAACCATATTTCGGAATGGGTCCCACATTCGCAACTTACTTTAGATAAATTAACTAAAAAACTTGTTGCTTTACTGAGTCTGTGCACTGCACACAGAGTACAGACTTTTTCTTTAATTAAAATTAGTAATATTAAAATTAATTCAAACGGTATCGAGATTGTTATAACGGATATTATTAAAACCTCTGGGGTAGGACGGGACCAGCCGGTTTTGTATTTACCATATTTTTTAGAAAGTCCTTCCATTTGTCCAGCCACAACGCTAGTCGACTACATGTCTGTAACGAAAGCCTTAAGGCCTGCAGACACAGATCACCTCTTAATTACTGTGAAGCGTCCCTATAGGAACGCGACAGCACAGACTATAAGCAGGTGGATCAAGCAGACGTTGTATGCGAGTGGCATTGACGTGTCAGTCTACGGAGCACACAGTGCTCGACATGCTGCCACGTCAACGGCGCGCGCGGCTGGGCTAAGTCTTGATCTTATTCGAAAAACTGCCGGCTGGACTGCGTCTTCCCAAACCTTTGCTAAGTTTTATAATCGGCCTGTTGTAGAGAAGTCTAATTTTGCAGAATCTGTTTGTTTACATAACTCCATGATTAGTGATTAAGAATACCTATCAAACCAAGAAGCAAGTGATTGTAATGTTTTCGTTTGTTGAATAATTCAATATAAGAAATTTATGGTTTTGTTATCTCGTGGTTTAATTACTATACACTATTATCCAAATGGCATAAAACAAATGTAAAAATAACACAGTCTCTGAACATCTACCTGTTTATTTATATCGAAAATGAAACCACGAAATATTATATAAGATCAAACGAACTTCTCAAGTGAAGTTCGATCGATATAATATGAGTGGTTTCATTTGAAGATATAAATACCCAACCCACCCAAAACCCAGTTCATTTTTACTTAAACACGAGAGGACTCGAACTCAAGTCTCAACTCTAAAAGAATGAGCTGTCACAATAAAGCATAGTGTACGGTAGACGAGTCGATACTTTAATCGATTATATTATTTAAAAAGAAATCGATTCCTATTATTATTATAAATAACTATTAAAAGCGTGCGAGTGTTGCCTTGTAGGTCAAAGGACTACCTGTTTATTTATATCTTCAAATGAAACCACTCATATTATATCGATCGAACTTCACTTGAGAAGTTCGTTTGATCTTATATAAACTCATTATATAAAAAGCAGTTAGAGATATTCAAATTAACAAAAATGTAAAGTGAATTCAAATTACATTCAACATTAAAACACTTCTTATTTTTCTCGCAGTTTGACAGTTAATTTATCAAAAACCTCTAAGTGCAGTATAACTAAGTATTATTTATTCATTCATTCGTTCTTTTTGATTGTCGTTTGTTATTGCAAGAACGTTCTAGGAGAAGTTAATTACTGGCCACTTAATTGAATGACTTTTAAACCGAAACTCAGTTCTTTTTCGAGCGTTCAGTTTTTTGGTTCGTTCCCCAGAGTTATTTACTTTAGCGGTGCTAATTGTTCCATTAAAATATCTTTAGTTACACTAAATTTGATTTAATTTAGATTAGGATTGAGACGCGCGTGTTGGTTCACTTAATGTAATGAAATTTGTTTTAATCAGAGACTAGATTAATTTAAACGTCTACCGAATTTGGGATAACCATTTAAATTAGATTGTTCTTTTTTGTGAAGTCTATCAGAAACACGTTACTTTTAAATATTTATTTTAAGAAATAATAATGTTATCTTAATTCCAAGAAAGGCGATGTCTGATGAGCAATATAGAAAAAAACAAGCGGCTACTAAAGATTAAATCAAGAAAGCTACAGGTACCGAGCAGTTCACACAGCAGGGTACCTCCTTTGGGCCGCGGTTTGTCCACAGGTTATCGCGGCCTCGACATAGAGGGCGAAGAGGGAACATGGGTGGTTTTTAGTCAGTAGAAGTCTGACACTCCCTTTCGCTCTGCCCAAGAGCGGAAGGGGTTATTCGATGATTTCCCACGCCCCAAAAAAAAAAAAAGGGTACCTTCTTTGGCGTCTTTAACTAAACCTACAACCGTTCTCAAAGACCAAATTACGGTCAGAAGCAGCGCTCGCAATTACTAAACTACCAAGGCCGTTCTTCTTTTCCTAAAAATAAATAAATTTTAATATAACACAGAAATTCGATAAGCATAATCATAAAACATTCTACTTTAGCATCTGATACTTTACGATGAGCATTACCAGGGCAGCATAAAGCGTCTAATTCAATAAATAGTCCAATTCTCAAGGCGCATCTTTCGCAAGGACTTGATGGCTGCATTTTATTGCTGCGGAGCAGTTAAACCATTTTCACGGTTGGTCTCATCATTTCCAACAGGAACGATGTTGGCTGTGTAGACTTTCGGAGACAGAAATTACACACACTATGACAACATCTTTGTAGTACGTACCGAGCAGAGACCTTTGCGCGAACGCGCGACTTAATCTCAATTTTTAAAGCATAAATCTGGGGGCACGGCAGTGCCCCCGCCAAGTCGAGCAATAAAGCGGCACGGCCGTACCATCCTTTTCTCGAACCAGTTCAGGCCATTTTCGACCTCCTATAACTTCGTTGTGGATAAAACTAGAAGCCTGAATTTCTCAATCTTTTATTTAAAAGATTATTAGAAAAGATTCCAATTAGATCTTTTATTTAAAACATCAAAGGTTTCTAAGTAGGGATTAAATATATTAACTGACTTGGTATTACATGGATCTCACTACTTTTTACGGTAAAAGAACTGAGTTGCGCGGCTTGGCTTTTTTTACAAGTTTTGTTTTTAGTGGGATACATTTTTTTTGCAAAATCACAAGATATAAACCATAGATATATACCCATAATAAATTCATATGAATAAAGTTTTACATATAAGTATGGACTGAACACTGGAGGTGAAGAACGCCAAAGTTCTGAAAGTGCCAAACGCGTCGCCGAGTTTTGAGCTGGCTCAATTTTATTTAACACGCTAAGAAAAAGTGCGAAACAAGTAGATATTCTCAATTTTATTATAATTCCAAGTCAATGTTACGTCGCTCGTTTTTACTCTTGTATGTAAGCGTTTGGGCTAGCCCTACAGTACTCACACAAATGTACTATGTCCCGTCTCTACGTTCGCTCTGACAAATCTTTCAAAGCGTGTGTGAGCTTGCTTGTGTGTGTGACTGTCGCGTTTCGTTACAAAGTCGACCACTACCACTAACAGTTTGTTACGGGCACTAGACACTGGACTCTCGTATTCTGTAACCAATGAGTTGTCCCTTACCTCTCATAGACACATGATGTCCTGGTACATCCCTTTATGACGTACTTAACGTTAACACGAATAGTTTCAGCAAACGTATATAATTCGATGTTAATGTTTGGGTGTAGAATTGTTTCACGACGCCGCAATTTCGGAACTTGTTGTATCGTTGTCTTTCTCACGCGTATTGAATTTTGAGTGTTAGAGAGAGACAAGGTATCTCAAATATTATCTATGTACTTCAAACACAATTTGCAAGTTAAAGGGAAGATAAATTGCAGTAATATTGTAGTAATGTGAGCCGTACTTAAGATACGATCCGTGAGGATAAACTCAACGTGTCTAAAATTGCTTTTTGTTTAATATTTTGAATATAATTTTATTTACGTTCATCAGGAAGTAAGGTGGCAACAGCATTTGTTGGAAAGTTAATTAAAATGTTGACGGGTTGAAATCTTATTGTAGAAACAAATGGGTTATTGTACATTCGCCACACTTTTTTAGCTATTTAATTACGAAGTTATGTAAAGATATAATTTTTGCATTGTCATCCAAAATTTTTACCGTTAAACGGTAGATCAAACTACAAAGATGTCGCCCCAACAATTCCAACTCGGATCGGCAGAGCAGTCGAAACTACACGTCCAAATTGTCGCACAAAATTCCGCAGTCTCTTAAGACGAGGGTGTAAACCAGTGTGTGTTGCCAGTGCTAACTTATGGCACAGCGACATGGCCCTTAACTGTGCTGGCCTCTTGGAGAAACTCAGAGTTACGCAACAAGCCATGGAGAGAGCTTGCTCGGAGTTTCTTTGTGCGATAAAATCCGAAATAAGGAAATTCGCCGAAGAACCAGGGTCACCGACATAGCTCTCAGAATATGCAAGTTGAAGTAACAATGGGCAGGCCACATTGCTCGAAAAACTGACAACTGATGGGGAAGAAAGTTTTTAGAGTGGCGACCACGAACCAGAAGACGCAGCGTTGGTAGGCCTCCCACCTAGTGGACCGACAACATCATGAGAGTCGCGGACAACGGCCGCGGGTTATACACTAGTTATCGCGGCCTCGACATAGAGGGCTAAGAAGGAACATGGGTGGTTATTAGTCAGTAGAAGTCTGACACAAGAGCGGGAGGGGTTATTTGATGATTTTCCACCCACCAAAAAAAAAAAAAAGTCGCGGACAACCGGTGTATGCAAACGGATTATTCCGATCTGTCACCCCGCTTTGTCTCCTTAGGGTGACCGATAGGAAAAAAAAGTTTGATCTGTCCCCCTGTTAGCAATGAGGGGACAACATGCAAACGGCAGGTTGCCGTTCGTTTTGGCGTTCTATGGGGGAGGCCTTTGTTCAGCACTGGACGTCTTATGGCTAATGATGACGATGATACCAGAATTGATGCACAGCTATATTTATTAAAATTGTTAATTCTAATCAGACATTATTTTGGATGGACTAGACGAACTTGAAGTAATAAGATATTGTATGACATTCAGCGCGTCCCCGCAACCTTCACCAGGTCATCAGTCCACCTAGTGGAAGGCCTTTTTTTTTTTTTTTGGGACAAGCCCGCCTCACTATTCCCAAACCACTGTAACTTCTGTAAGCCAGAATCAACAGTGGCAACCACAAGAAAAGCGCCGAGACAATGAAGTTCGACGAAGTCCCAGAGAAATGATTTGACTGTCTTGGATCCCGCAACGAAATTAATCAGAAAAGAATAGCGGAGGAGTAGGAAAAACAGAAATGTCCACTTCCCTCCATAACAGCAGGAGACAGAAAAGAACAAGGCCGTGGGAGGCCTATCAACGCAACTCCTTTCAGTTTGCGGTCGCCACTTCAGAAGTTTTCGCCCCATCGGCTATCCGTTCTGCGAGCAATGTGCCCTGCCCACTGCTACTTAAGTTTGGCAATTCTTCGGGCTATGTCGGTAACCTTGGTTCTCATGCGGATGTCTTCATTTCTGATGTGATCCCGCAAGCAGACTCCGAGCATAGCCCTCTCCATTGCCCTTTGGGTAACTTTGAGGTTTCTGATGAGGCCCATTGCAAGCGTGAATGTAATGAGCGTAATGAACTCTTTCTTTTTACACACTGTCACATGTACCAATCATTTAATCAAGTCAGTGTATCGCAATTCATTGCTGATTATAGGCCCCAGGCTGGGCTATGACATCCTGTTCTCCACCTTTCCTGGTACTTAAGTATGACTCAATCACCTGTTTAAGGTCATCAGTTCAAGTTGCGGGGGGCATCAACGCTACGTAATATATTCATGATATTCTTTAGATTCTGTTATACAAGAAGGTACTCACGTGATCAAAATGTTCTTACATGTTATCACATCAGTTTATATATCATCAGTCTATAGTATCTTCTTCTTTAACCTTTGGCAACACAATGCTGACTGTAGGTATCTTCGAAATATTTCACTTTCTGGCTGTTTTATGTCATGGCTAACCAGTTTCTTCCTTTACTATGAATATACTTTAATTTTTGTTGATAAATCATTAAGATAAACTACGAATATGAAAAATGAACAGCAGAATATTATGATTGTTTTCACATACTTCATAAGAATCTATCAAAAAAGCGCTCCACGCGGTGTACTTCTTGGCTTGGTTGATAATCAACCAATTACGATATCACACAGTACTAGGGTTGCAGAAACGCGAATAGGTCGATAAAGCTTCACCAAACAACCAAATCGTCAGTCGTTACTGATCCTTAATTTATACAGGCACAAAACAGAATAATCATCGGAACTCGAACTTTATAACCGTCGTCAGGGCCTCAAACGGCGAAGTCTCACAATTGAATCAACTGATTTCGGAATTAAATATACGAGTACTTGTCCTATGTAAGGGGCTTTATTTACAAATCAAATTTTTGCGAGACGGAGGACCTTTGTAACTTCGTTTGGGTCGATTTACCTAGTACATTCTTTTTTTTGCGTTCATAGTGAGAGGTTTTCGGTTTTTGCGAACTGGCCTGCGAGCGGCCGAATGCCGAAATGTCATTTGGATAAAAATGGAGGGCTTTTTCTGTTTCTGAAATGGATTTCTAGTTTCAGTTTAGATTTGGAAGTTGATATTTTTTACTTGTTTATTGAGTTTGTGGCTGTGAATATTTTTTGCGTGTGGGACTGAAATGCAATATGGTTATTTGCTTTTTGTTGGGTATGCCATGATTGTATTGTACCTTTACTGAGAACTTCTGCAAGTGAAAAAAAAAAAAACGAGTAGAGCGAAACCAAATTGACACCAAGACACAGTGGTTTTTATTAGTACACCTTTAAATGGACTTTAAAGAGAATCTATTCTATCGCTCGCATTAATCGATTTAAACAAGCAAATAGTTTTTACTGCATTCTGGTCTACCATAGACAATTAACTATGTAACGTAGCTAAGACGTCTCAGAGGTATACTATCAAACACCTAAGTTTTACCAATAACGGTGTTACTTTGACTCTTGTTCTGACCTCTTTAATGTATTGTAAGCACAACGACCAACCAAACTATTAAAAAACAGTTTATACGGATATCTCATTGTTCGGGTAGATTTAAAAAAGCGAGGTCATCTTAGATACATTATTCATGATATTTTGCCGAGTGTACGCATAAGTTTCATCAATATTAGGTCACCGACGCACGTCTTATATGACACTTGCTATTACTAAGTTCAGTTACAATACTATCTAGCTGTGTCCGGTAACAGATAGTTACTACGTGCTGAACCAGCATTTTACATGAAGCGATTGCCTATCTGACCTCCACAACCCAGCTAATATTATAACTTCTTGAAAAGATTGGTAGTCAGACTTCCAGGTCATTGAGTACCTGTAAGACTGACAAAGATCTACGAAGAAGAGCAACGGTGTAACGTGCTTTCCGAGGCACGTTTTTTTTTATTGGACAAGCCCCCCACACTATTCCCAAACCAATGTAACTCCTGTAAGCCAGAATCAACAGTGGCGACCACACGAAAAGCGCCGAGATAATGAAGCCCGACGAAGTCCCAGAGAAACGATTTAACTGTCTTGGATCCCGCAACAAAATTAATCAAAAAAGAATAGCGGAGAAGTAAAACACATAATTTTCATAATTTTCCGAGGCACGTTTGTAAAAATGACATAAAACCATTTACTGTCAATGACGTATTATATATAGACACGTCATGAACTAACATGGCGGCGCTTCAAAATGGCAAAAATATTATATAACTATTTTTACGCGTAAAGAAAGGGAAAGAAAATATGACACCGTACAGCGGGATGCCTGTTGGTGCCTGTTGTCTTTATGTTTCGCGCAAGTTTACACACACGATTTAAATTAAGAACAAACGTAGCGTCGCGCGAGAGGTTGGTGCGTAACTAAGCGCGATGTGGCCAATTGGCTTCATTTCATGTTGTCATTTTTGAGGGCGGGCAACTTATCTATAGTTTTAATATATCGTTGTTTACTGTGTCCATTTTCAAAGATTTTTTACACCAAAACTGCATTTTATATTCCCCTAATAAAAACACCGTACAATATAATCTGGTAACGTATGCCTTGATTTGTTAACAGGCCAGAAATCCTGCATACGCTGCAAAGTCGTTTATGTAGCAATACGGCCGTCCTTGATTTGTTGTGTTAACATGTAGAATATAGTACAGTAGTTAATATTCCTGCAACTGTGGCCAAAATCTGGAATTTGTAAATGTAAAATATTGTGTTCTTCTTTTTAGGGTTATGTAGTCAATATGGATCCCTTATCATCATCATCATCATCATCAACAGCCTATTAATGTTCCCACTGCTGGGACACAGGCCTCCTCTCTCTTTGAGAGGGAATGGGCTATAATCTACCACGCGGTCCCAGTGCGGATTGGTAGATGTCACATGTCTTCGAATGTTTGGTTCTAAGCCATGCCGGTTTCCTCATGATGTTTTCCTTCACCGTTTTGAGAGCAGCGGTGATGAAATAAATTACACAAAGTAATGTGCCTGCCTGGGATCCCTTATATTTCACTAGAAAGCTGTAATTTGGCATGAATATACAAATGAGTAATGAGTGATTTTTTCTTCTTTTAAGACCGCGGTTTTATTAGTCTGCGATTTTTTGCGTAGTTGGGTTTTAGTTTTTGAAACTTATTTTTTTATTTGACGTTTATTTTAGTGTTATTTTATAAATACGTAATAATATATTACTTTCATAATGTAAAATTCTACTTAACGTTGTTTACATAATACGAGTAAATAGCGAGAACTTTTTGACCAAATTCGAAACGTATAAAAAAAATAACTTCACTATTTATTTATTTATATAGCCTATGTCACCCGGGCTATTCTTACAAAACTATTGATACCTCATTTCTTAAAATCCGCTCACTAGATTAGGCGCTATGGTGGAACATACATCAATTTTTGCATACATACTCGTACATACATACTTAGACTGCCAAAACCATTACCCTTCCTTTTGGCTTCGCCGTAGTCGGGTAAAAATTATGATTAATATCGCAACCATGCTTTCTAATATCTTATCTTAGGTACGTGGAAATGTTAAAGTTTGTAAAGATTAATGGATACATTTTTATTACTCTTTATGCAAAAACGGACCGGATTTAAATGAAATTTCATTATTTCCACACAGATAACAGAATGGTATCCTTTTTATCCCGGTACTAGACCCCGATAATATAATTACCGAACACTACAACATCGAAGATGGGGTCATAAGCTAGTTCTTTTAAAATTTTCCAGTATTACAGACCCAGTTACCTCATCCAATACTTCCTTGTAACGGGAAACTTAAGATACATTGTATGTTTTCCTTTAATTCCAAGATCAAACTGGAAACACCCCAGGACTTCGCACTATCTTGGTTAGAACAATTTTATCGGGAAATTACTTTTAGTTTTCGTACAAACTAGTTTGTTGTTGTTTAAAAGGAAAATTTATGAGTTAGTACAGTTTATATTTAAAATTGTTATTTATCTGTAGCTGCATTGCTGGTTTTGAACAATTATAGGGAACTATGGGGAAATGGAAATGACGTATTTTAGGAGGCAAAAGTGGGTAATAAGTTTGCGGGTTTGCTCTTTTGACATAAGGGGAAAACTTTGTATTTGCAGCCGAGACGATTTTTTTTTAAAACATATTTCTTATTTTGAAATGGGCTTTCTCTTGACCTCGATCTTGCCCTAAGGGCTAGATGATCTAGCTCGCCGTCCGTCCGTCTTATGACAGGCCGTGTCGATCGCGATCGTGTTCCACGCAAGCCTCAAAGAGATGTCAGCAACATGGAAGGGCCGACGCCCGTCGAATGTTGTAAGAGATACCGCGGCCTCGACATAAAGGGCTAAGAAGGAACATGGGTGGTTTTTAGTCAGTAGAAGTCGTCGTTTATAGGAATTCGGGAAAACCGACGCAGGTAGGGAGTCACTCCTTGGCTGGTTCAACTGTTCGCCATGTTTACGCCTTATCCGGTTGAGTGACCTTATATTTTGTTTAAAACAAAAGTGTAAAAGTTGAATATTTTTGCGATATTGGTAAGTCGTTTAGTACATTCACTTTAATATCCGTATTGCATTACCTATTTAATTATAAATTCAATGTATTTCTCTTTCAAGTATGATCATAATTATTGACTTCCCTCGCAAACAAAAACAGTTTTTATTTGTGATAGACATACATGTATTTTTTCAATTACTGAGCTGACATGATGGAACGATATACCGGATACGCTAAAACAACGGATCAGTGACTGTACCTATACAGACTGCTGTTGACAAATAACAGTAAAAAAAATAAATGGGCCCGGGAAATATGATATAGTATCCAATATCCGCTTAGAACAACGACCCTGTACTCGTTTTTTTCTAAGTTAGGGTAAAGCCTATGAATAAACAAACAAATCCTCTGTGTTGGAGTAATCAACATTGATTTAGCTCTTTTTAGAGCATAGAGTGGTAGTGGATGTAAATTAGTGTCTTCATTTCACCTAGGTGATATCACCCAGGTGATATCGCCCAGGTGATATCACCCAGGTGAAATAGGAAAATCGTGGAGGAGATGAGAATAAAAGGATAGTGAAGTTTTAAAAAATTACCAGGTGGCCAGAATAGTGAAGTAAATATAGAGATTCCGATTAACAATATACATTACCTCCTTTATGTTTCTGGCCTTCTGGGTAGTTTGTAGTGGGTAGTTTTTTTTTTTTTGGATGGTGTGTAATCAGGATTCCTCCCGCTCAGAGTGGGCAGAGTGGTAGACTTCTACTGAATAAAAACCACGGTATCTCTTTCGAATAAACCGCAGCCTCGACGATGGGAGACTTTAGTTTACTATCCTTGTTTATATACAATGCCTTGCGTGTTCAATATAACTAAATATTTAGCATGCTGTTGGCTCTAATATAACTTTTGTTTCACCGACGTCATGGGTTGATGGTTTTCATACGATTTAACGGAAACGGTGCAAGTCCTTTTATTGGTACAATACGTCCCAGCTCCCACAGCATTCTGAGAGTACTGCGTGATAGGTGGAACAGCCCCATTCTGGCTAGCTGGATGTGAGCTTATCAGTCGATTTAATTTTTTATCAAAACTTGGTTTTTTACTAACATTAGGTTAATATGGATTTATTGTGATCTGAAATGTTTATTTTTAACTTTTGATATTTTTACAATAGCGCAATACAGAGTGCTTCTCTTTCAAAATGTATATGACAGCTGATTTTTTTCTACGATGATGTTGGGTCAATTGACAAATTTATACATATCACTCCTTTAAATGAAAGACCACAACTTTCTGGTTCCTGATGCCCTAGTCTTTACTAGGGCATCAGGAACCAGAAAGGTGTGGTCTTCGTCCACTAATGACGTCATCAGTACAACTTTGTTTTTTTTAGCCACGCATTCAACCTGTATTAATCAATAAGATAAGTGACAACAAAACGAACTAATATTTTATGAAAAAAAATGTTCTTTAGAGTCACATTTCTGAGACGTAAGTTAGTTATCAAAGGAATACTATTATAAAGATGAAAGATTTGTATTTTTCTATGTTACAATATTATTATGTTCGTTAATTTAAACCCTTTAGTAGCACTGACGTTCGATTGAGTATATTTTCATAAGTGTAACTGCTTTATAATAATAAATAAAATTTTCAATGCTAATAACCACATAATGCAAAAATAATTTGTGATTTTAATCAAAAATTAATAAATAATGACGTATTTATAAAATTCATCCGCCGATAAGTTGGAATGATGAATTTAAAATGGCGCAGTTGATGATTAATCCGAAGTGAATGGTTTTTTAATCAGCATTCGTTTGCACGTATATTAATCTAGGAATTAAATTGGAGAGAAGCATTCATAAAGTTAATGAGTTAACATAACATAAGATCACGCCTGTAATTCCTGTAGGGTCAGGCAGAGGTGCATCCATTAGTACAGCAACATTTCATCATTTATGTTTAAGTCACATGTAATTGAGGGCGAGCCTATTGCCATCAACTGGGCACAAGTCCAGACTCCGTGGCTGCTTCTAGTATATTCTCCTGATGGAATAACTCTTACACTTTTCTGTGTTAAATTTTGCCATAAATACAAACTAGCAGTAATCACCAACCCGCACTGGGCCCGTGTGGTGGGTTATAGCCCATCTCTCACATAGAGAAGAGGCCTGAGTCCCTGCAGTGGGAGAATGAGAAAAGATGGGATGATGATTCAGATCAACCTAAAGACTTTTTTTTTTGGGGTGGGGAAATCATCAAATAACCCCTCCCGCTCTTGGGCAGAGCAAAAGAAAGTGTCAGACTTCTACTGATAAAAATCATTCATGTTCCTTCTTAGCCCTTTATGTCGAGGCCGCGGTATATCTTACAACATTGAACGTTGCCCCTACGGGCGTCGGCCCTTGCAGGCCCCTTCCATGTTGCTGACATCTCTTTGAGGCGCGCGTGTAACACGAACGCGCCGTCGACACGGCCTGTCGTCGTCATAAGACGGATGGATGGCGAGCTAACCCATTACTCACCGTCCACAGGCCCGCGTCTACGGAAGCCGGAAGCCCTCACGTGGCCCCCGACGCCCGATGCGTCTCCCGCAGCGGCTGTGACGAGAGGTTATCAACTATAAGAATGGTTGTAAAAAAAAACAGTCCACAGATACGTCTAGCGCGAATGCTTTTTTTGTGTCAAACGTTTGAAGATGAATAAAACACGATAATATATTAAATACATGACCAGCCTTTTCATTTCAAGATACGTAATTGTGTTATAATAAATTTTATGAGATTGGCAAGCGGAAAAGTTAACTACGACGATTTTAGCTATTCCCGTTTGGTAACCCTCGTCGAGTCCGTTGTGTGCTAGAAACCTTGTCTACAACATTACAAAGAACAAGATATTTTTCATTTTCAGAATTCTTCAGAAAATCCTTTTCATCCAGTGGTAACATAACAAAAATAGGTCAAATGAATGTAGAACAGCAACTTTTAAAACAGCCCCGAGATAGCATGTACCAACTTTTATATGAATAACTTTGTTTTGCTGATGACACAAAGGATTGTCGGGCCACTGCGCTTGACAAACTAATTTACTCATTCTGTCATATGCACAGATATAATATTGCATAGATGCGATATACTTTGAACATGTATTTTTTATTGGATTGATACTGCATTATAAGTTTGCCACTTAGTACATGGCACTTAAACATAACTGGCAAAATGTGATTATACATTAGCTGCGGGATGTAGTAAGAGATACCGCGGCCTTGACATAAAGGGCCAAGAAGGAACATGGGTGGTTTTTAGTCAGTAGAAGTCTGACACTCCCTTTCGCTCTGCTCAAGAGCAGGAGGGGTTATTTCATGATTTCCCACCGACCAAAAAAAGGTCGATCACTGGTTGCTAGTCTCGTTCAGATCGTCTATCCATCGTTTGCCGCTATTCTTTCTGGCTATTCAATACAAATTCTGAAAACTGCAAGAAAGTGACATTGTATCATCACAGTTTTATGATGGTCATCATTTTCTTGTCCATAACGCAACCTATTTGGGGTCCGCACATTATACCTTTTTTGTTTTTGTATGGGACAAGCCCGCCACACTAGTCCTAAACCACTGTAACCCCTGAAAGCCAGAATCAACAGTAGCCACAGTTGATTCTGGCTGACCACAAAGAAAGCGCCGATACAATGAAACTCGACGAAGTCCCAGAGAAACGATTTAAATGTCTTGGATCCCACAACGAGATTATTCAGAAAGAATAGCAGAGGAGTAGGAAAAACATAATTTCTACTATACCTACTGTTTTTATCAATACTTCTACCATTTTTTAGGTAAGTTAGGTTCTTAAATCTACGGCTTCCGGCCACCGTAGACGCGGGCTTGTGGACGGTGAGTGATGGGCTAGCTTTAGCTAGTCTTACGAAGCGCGTTCGTGTTCCATGCGCGCCTCAAAGAGATGTTAGCAATATGGGAGGGGCCCGAAAGGGCCGATGCCCGACGGGGCGGCGGGTTGTACACTACTTATCGCGGCCTCGACATATAGGGCTAAGAAGGAACATGGGTGGTTTTTAGTCAGTAGAAGTCTGACACTCCCTTTCGCTCTGCCCAAGAGCGGGAGGTGTGTTCAATGATTTTCCACACGCCAAAAAAAAAAAGGCCCTAAAATCTGATAGCCAATTTGTTCACGACAATGCCCCAGTAAAATACAAGAAAATAGTGCTGCGCTATCTAACGATAACTATACTATTCAGTAATATCCAGGCCCATAGTTCTTATACCCGTGGATAGAATTGATTGTATGCTATAGGTACTTGTTACCCCTTCAAGTAAATATCAGTTACGAATAAATAGTTGATCCTCGGCGATCTACCTGACAAACACGAATAGTTAGTGGAATTTTAAATGAACTATTGCAGAAATAGGTTACTAGTTATTGAATTGCTCATTTTTTTGTTAAAGATAAAGCGATATTAATATGGAGTTTTTAGAAGGGATGTTTATATTGCTCTCCTAATGCAAGCGAAATTAATTTAATGCATTAAATAGCTCAACAACATCACGTCAAATTACGGAGAAAATGTATAGCACGTCTGCATGCCGTCATAGGTTCGGCAAAGGAATATTTATGGTATACCAAAATCTCGATAGCCTTGTTGAAGTCCCGTTAATAAGGAGCGAGTATTTTTCCATCACTACAACTGCTATACTTCTTTTTAGTTCCTTTGTAGAAAACTTATCGTCAGACATGTAAGTCAACGTGCACCTAATAGGGATGTTTACTGACTTAAAGAATATTATTCTAATTCGTCCCTCTCGCGTCTGTTAGATTATCGAAAAATATTGGATACGTATTTTTTGTTTTATCAAATCAATAAAAATTAACGAAGATAAAACGCGTGAAAGATTTGAGTGCGGGGTTGTGACGTCACTAAAGAATGTCATACTAATGTCCCAGAAAATGACGTCACACGAGTTTTCAAAGCACTGTATCGTCTACATTGTTTGTTTACGTGAAAAAAGAAAAAATACGTGCCCAATATTTTTTGGAAATCTATCTGACCTGCCTGCCCTTGTAGACCTATGTGAAATAAAATATTTTGATTTTGAAGACAGGTATTGTCAGTAAATATTCAAATTATAAAATAACGATCGAAGAGAAATTAAAATAAAACAGCATTCCAGGAAACAAAAATAAATTCGATGTATCTCTCAGAAATTCTTAAACAATGTAGAATAAAGGAAACAGGAACCAAAAATCCAGCGAACTGTAACAGTTTCTGATTCAAAAAATAAAAAAAAGGCTATTATCTCGACGAATAAAAGGGTTCTGGGGCATATCCTCTTTTGTGTGTTTTTTGTATGGGATCTGCAAATGATGGCAAAAACGAAACAACCTAGTTCTTCTTTTTGGAAACATTTCTGCCACATCTAGGCACTAGCCGGCGATTGTTTGTAGCTCAATAAATACGGTTTTTGCGACATAAATAAGGGCTTGTCAGTTTTTATTGAAACAAATAAATAAAAATATACTGCACACACTTGGTTCGATCTTGAGCACTGAGGCACTTCTACTGGGGTTTCCAAATTAATAAGACTTAGACTTTCTGAATGTTTGGCACCTAAATTAGGATTTTTTATTTATTTACCAATGACCGGTTCACGTTTTTATAAGCAACTTCATGAGCTGTCATTGGTCATTTCTTAGGGAATGGGCTAGAATCTACCACGCGGGCCCAGTGCGAATTGGTAGATGCCACATGTCTTCGAATTTTTGGTTCTAAGACATGCCGGTTTCCTCACGATGTTTTCCTTCACCGTTTTGAGAGCAGTGATGATAAAATATTACACAAGGTAAGTGGCTGCCTCCGTTCGAACCCACGACCTACTGTTCGTAAGTCGGGGCCGCCACCACTGGGCCACTGCTACTTTCCATATTTTGGGGTGACTTTTTATTATTTTGGGAGTACTGTGTACTTTAATAAGTAACAAGCTCAGTATACTTAAAACTGTTTGTAATTTATTGGCATAAACTGATCTAATTGGTGCCGTTCTTCAGAAAGGACAGGTGCGTAGTACTCGTAACCGGCGTGTATGACCAGATGTATGAATGTGGACGAGGCAAAACGAGTATGTAAGGATCGTAGCAGGTGACGTTTTGTAGTTTCTGCCTACCCGCATATGAAAACGGTGTGAGTTTACGTGTGTGTGTTTGTGATTTATGTGTAGGTATGATTGTAGTGAGGAAGAAGAGCCTTAAAAAGTTTCACTGATTGATTAACAGTAACGATTATGAACATTCAACTTATGTGTAAAAATAAAATGTATATTTAACACATGAACTAACACAAAACACTCTTGCCCCGAGTTGAAAACTCACTTTAAAACAATCAAGTGCAGGCTAGTAATTCAAGATTTCCAGGACATAACTCGCGCCATCTGCTCCAAGTAAACAGTCGCAGTGCAAAAGTCTTGGCAATATAATTTTAAGCCACAGAGAGTTAAAAAAACCGGCCAAGTTTGACTCGACGAGATTTCGCTCATGTTAGGTTCCGTACTACGGAACAATATTTAATTGTAGTCGACAGCGACGTTTGGAGTATTATTTATATATTATTAATTATTAGCCATTTGTGTCCCACTGCAGGGCACAGGCCTCCCTTCCCTCCTTCCACTTATCCCTATCCAGTGATGTTGTTTGCCAATCCCTGCAAAAAGAGTCGAGTTCATCTCGCCATCTTCTTCTGGGCCTGCCGCGTTGCCGTTTGCTGCTGTTGAGTAACTTTATTTTATTTCAATTAGTGTTGTTTTCCGATAACCTGCTGATTGTTGCGGGGACATGTCCAGCAGTGGACGACTTTTGGCTGAAATGTTGATGATGAGTGTTGTTTTTGTTCATTTACCGGGCATAGAAATACAAACCTGTACAGGTGGAAATTCAAAACCGATTCGACCCTGTAGTGAATAGGATGCAATTTTTTTTTCACGTTATTATAACCTAATATTTTGTAAGTATAATATTTAATGTCATGGATTTACACAAAGTAACGCCTTTTCGTAAAAGTGGTATAAACGATGGGTCGCTGTTATATCGCGTCGCCGTGAGCAAGTGCCAAACTCGACACCATATTTTGGACTGCTTCAATCTAAACTGTCATCGATACGGTATGAAGAAGAAGACTCTGTGAAAATATCAAGCGCCTACCTATTCCAGTTCAAAAGATCTTGAAAAGAGAAAGGTTTGTGACATATCCAATGGACGTACAAACAGCGGGACTTAAGTAATAAGGTTTGCTGGCACCTTTGCACGGAACCCTTAAAAAGTGCAGTGCGGTAACAATACGTGCTTCCACCGCCCGTTGATTTAAAAAATTAAATCTGCACCTTTGTCGAGCGATTTGCTGAAGTCGCTTTTGTTCGGTGCTCCTCCATTTGTTGGGATTACGAAGAAATATTCTTTTGAATATTGTTTCTTTGAACTGTTTTATAATAATAATATGTATTTTTTGTTTCTGGAAATTGTTAGTATTGTAGGAGGTTATATGACATTAAAAAAATCAATACTATAAGGCTTTTTTAGATTAGAAAGGGTTTTTTTTAACATAAATAGTATATAATCCGGATGTACTATGTATATGTAAAAAACCCGAATAAGGAAGACCAAAGTAATGATGAAAATGAACTGCCTAAAAGATTAAGATTAATAATGTTTTACGCAGTCATCACATTGTGATGACTAGTAATAGAGAAGTATGGGAGAAGAAAACATGTTGCACCGACCCCAAAAACATGTTGCACTGACCCCAAAAAATTGGTATAAGGGCAAGAGAATGTATCCACGTGCTATTGACCATGGTAACTAATTTGTGTAACAATAGGGATGTTTAGTGATTTAAAAAAATATTATTTTAAATTAGTCCGTCCTTTAGATTATCGAAAAATATTGGATACGTATTTTTTATTTTATCAAATCAATAAAAAATGACGAAGATAAAAGGCGTCAAAGATTTGAGTGGGGGTTTGTGACGTCACTAACCGCTAAAAAATGTCATACTAATGTCTTTGAGTTTGACGTAACACGAGTTTTCAAAGCACTGTATCGTCTTCATTGTTTGCTGACGTGAAAAGAGAAAAAACCGGCCAAGTGCGAGTCAGACGCGCCCATGAAGGGTGCCGTAGCAGCAAGTGACATAATGTTAACATAATTTTTATAATTGAGTTGATTGAATGAACGGTAAAATGCGATTTACGATTTATGACGTATTAAAAAAAAATACTTACTAGATCTCGTTCAAACCAAATTTTGGTTGGTAGTTTTTGTTGAGATCTACATTATATATTTTTTTAGAATTGTCACTCTCTTACTTTAAAAGTTAGAAGGGGGGGGGGGGGGCACATTTTACCACTTACTTTGAGAAAAAATAATTTTAAGAACCTTAATGTCATTTTTAAAGACCTATCCATAGATACCCCTCATGTGTAGGTTTGATGAAAAAAAGTTTTTTTAGTTTCAATTCCATGTATGGAGAGCCCCCTCTTTTTTATTTTTATATAAAAATCAAAAAGCGGTTTACAGAATACATCTACCTGCCAAATTTCAACTGTGTAATCCTTATAGTCTCGGAATAAAATGGCTGTGACATACGGACGGACAGCCGGACAGACGGAGAGACAGACAGACATGACGAATCTATAAGGGTTCCGTTTTTTGTCATTTGGCTACGGAACCCTAAAAATACGTGTCCAATATTTTTTGGAAATCTTTCTGGCGGATTAATTAGATTTTTTAGTTAACCACCCTATTCATTTTCCATACATAAATAAACTGACGAAGTTAACGTAACGACCCTTTGCCCGTGGAACAATGCGCGAGGGATTAAGGGGGCTATATACTCAAGTTCTTTTAAATAGCAGCTTATGAGTTTCCTATTGAATAGGTGTCTAAATGCTGTTAAAGAACTTTAGCGACATTTTTATATAATACGAGAGAGTATGTTGCATTTTGTGCAATGTTGATTGTTTTTATTTTGTATTGTTGCTTATTTTTATTTTTTTGTTATTAATTTAATTTTCTTATGATTAACATGTAATTTCAAATACAATTTATTGTTTATGAATAAATTACTAATGATTAATGATGACCAAAGATCTGTGTAACAATTATTTATGTGTAAAAATGTACTAAAATGTATCTATTTCCTCCAGCTAAAGCAGTAAGTTTAATTATTTTTCACAATAAAATTAAGGGAAATGCGTTTTTTTCACCAAAAAAACTAGCAAAAAATATTTCAAATATATTATCATTTAATGGTAGTTCAATAACATTTCCCAATACTCGTAAATCAGATTTGGGAACACAATCCTCATACATATCTCAATATTATATATATTGGAATATTTTGGAGTTACAGTTACATATTTCAGGTATTTGTAATTATGCTAAATATTGAATAGAATAGAATAGAATAGAATATTTGTTTATTGGCTTTGAATGTAGGTATTTACAATAAGGTGGTTACATCAAATCAAAGAATCCTTGTACAATCTACCATTTTGGCATGCAAATATTGATGCTGGTTATCATCAGCCATGAAACAGCTACAACTTATCGGCTAGAAACTCGGATACGGAGTAATAACATTTCTTCAACAGTAATTCTGTTAGCTTCTTTTTAAATATTAGTACCTACTGGTTCCTCTTTGATAGAATTAGGAATATGGTTAAAAATAGCCGGTGCCACACCGAAAACACTTTTTTTCAATAGTGCAGTCCTAAATCGACCTGTGCGTAGCAAGTTTTGATATTGAGATCGCAAACGAGATCTGTTATTGGATAGTCGAATGTGTCCTGAGTGAAATAAATATGAATCCATTTAGTTCGTCAGTTAGATTATTGAAAAATATTGGATGCGTGTTTTGTATTCTATCAAATGAATAAAAATTTACGAAGATAAAACGCGTCAAAGATCATGAGTGGGGGTTTTTTTCGTCACGTCACGTTTTGGTAAAAAAGTACTGTTTTTGAAGCACTCGTCTTCATTTTTGGTTTACGTGCAAAAAGAAAAAAAAATATGGACATAAAAAAGTCGTATAAAAAACCGTCTGAAAAAACTAGAAAAGTGTAAAATAAACACACTTCAAAGTTAACTTAAGTTGGAAGCAGGCCTAAAATGGGCCCCGCTTGCTTCCAACATAATTAATATTTTTCACTTTTCAGTTTTTTCGGTCAAGTTTATTTATTGAAAATACTATTATGTTGCTACAGTTGATTCAATTGTGATAGGATGTTTTCTACTTTACGACGGATGTCAACCGGCCATAAGCTCTTTGTGTTCTCCCGTATAAATAAATATAAATCACAGTATAATTTAGCATAAGTTATTGTGGAATTACTTCTGCCAGTGCAATTAACAAGTACCATTGTTGGCAAGTGTATATGTGATGTCTAAATATTAAAAAACTCTAATTAGCGCTATAGCTAGCCCTAGTGAGCAAATAAGTACCCGAATCCTAAAATATATGAACAGAAAATTTCTCAGCAGCGGAAGTCTTGTTTTGTGACCTAACCTCAGTGTGTACAGTCCTTTTCTCCGATTCTGTGCTCAACCTATGGTGTCTGTTTGTACCACAAACACCCTGAAATACACCATAAACGCGTTTCTGCAAATAGTGCCACCTGTTGACTAATCGGTGTACTACTTGAACAGATCAATTGCGCTGCGTTTGGTAAACAAACAAGTTGCAACACACCATGGCTAAGTGTAGTGCTTGTGGGAAGTTTCTGTCGTCGGCAGAGGCTGCTAATTGCAGCAAATGTAGGCACTGGTACCATAGAGGGTGCGTAGACATCCAGAATGCAGGTCCCATAATGAACCCATGGCATTGCCCTGAATGCAAAAAGAACGTGGTGAGGGATAACCGAGCTGAAACACCGGTACGGGGACGGGCACCAACGCCAGCTCACGAGGAAAGCCTGGTCAACTTGATGGACACCAGTCCCATAAATAGCACAGCCCTAGATGTCACACAGGAGCTCAATCTAGACATAATTAGAGCTGAGCTAGCCTGTTTTAAAGATGAATTTTTAAAAATCGTCCGTAATGAGTTCCAACAGCTTCGTGATGATTTATCAGAGCTAAGGTCGTCAATAAAATCTACAAATGATAGGATGAGTAACTTGGAAGAAAGAGTTGCGGTAATTGAGACTAAGCTGACTCAGCCCCAAGCGTCGCGATCTTCGGAGGTGGACGAGCTAATCAGCCAGCTGAGGACCGACATCAATGACCGAGACCAGGAGTTGCTCGCCAATGACATCCAGATCTCCAACGTTCCGGAGATCAGTGGTGAAAACCCTATCCATACTGCTCTGATGATAGCGGCTAAGGTTGGTGTCAAAATCAAAGCGCGCGATATTGTTAGCGCAGAGCGTGTCGGAGGCCGGCGCATCAACGCCACGCAGGCGACGTCGCCTGTAGAGACCCGCCCCCGCTTCCTCGTCGTACGCCTCGCGCGCCGCGACCTACGGGATGAGCTGCTGGATGGAGCGCGAGTGCGTCGCGGCATGACCACAGCGGATCTAGATTTGCCTGGCCCAGCGACGCGCTTCTACATCAACGAGCGCCTTACTAAGATCAACCGTGAGTTGTTTCGGAGCACACGCGAGGCAGCGAGTCGCCTTGGTTGGCAGTTCGTATGGTCAAAGCGGGGACGTATCCTTGCCCGGTACAAACCCGGAGATGCCACGTGCCACATCCGCTGTGAGGCTGACGTACTGCGTACCTTCGGCCAGCCGGCGCCCGCGCCCGCGCCACCGGGTACTAGCACACTTCTTTAAAGAAGCTATATTGTTTGTTTTTTTCTTTCCATTTATTTTTTGTATTTTTCAAACCAATGTTAGTTATAAATATGCAGTCATGCGGACTATAAAAGTAAATTTAGTGGGGGTCAACCTTAAAAATGTATTTCATGATGTAATCACGCTGACTTTAAAAGTAAACTTAGTAAAAGCAAGACTAAGTGTAAATTGTAAAAAGGTAATATTTATCACGTTGTTGTTATTGTACTTGATGCTATGTTTTATTTTAGCAGGTGTGTGTCTCACGGCGCACCTCAACAAATTACATACAAACCAGTTTAATAACACTTCACAAATACTAAACTTACTTACTACACAACTAGTTTCTTATTTTACAAAACTATTTATTACATACTATAGTTTAAAACTTATTTTTCATTTAAATTTTGCACTACCTACACTATATATTATATTATTTACACTATCTACATATTTACAACTCGATTCAGACCACTATGATATGTATAGAATCACGAGTAAATGCGCTCTGATGATAATATTAACTCTGCTTATGACGAATTTTACTCTAAAATATCATAATGACGACTAAAGGTGAAAAATATTTAAAGGTTCGGTTTCTTAATGCCGGGTCACTTGGTACAGGTCATGATGACTTGATTGGTGCTCTCAACAGGCATTGTTTTGACATTATGGCCATTAACGAGACTTGGCTTCGGTCGGGCGAGGAGGGGCGCGCTCCGGTGGTGCCGGGCTATCGTCTGCGTCACACGCCGCGACCAGCGCATGTTCGCGCGGGCCGTGGTGGGGGCGTCGGCTTTTATATACGGCAGGGACTGAGCGCGCGTACTTTGACTAGCACGGTCGATCCCAGATTCGAATCAGTCGAGCAAATGTGGTTGACATTCTCGTTGAACGGCAAAAAAATTGGTATAGGAACAGCGTACCGTCCGCCATGGTTAAATCTTGTCCTCTTTCTCGATGCCATAACGGAGTCTATCAGTTCTTTGGGAAATTGCGATCAATACATTTTACTCGGTGACTTTAATGTTAATATGCAAGATACAAATGGGATAAAAACGAAAACGATCAATGAATTTCTAGATTGTCTGAATCTTACACAGCTGGTCACAAGCCCTACTCACTACACAGCAACTAGTGAAACTCTCATCGATCTCGTATGTACTGACATGAAAGCAAGATACACAGCGGTTGAATCTTTCGGTTCACTCAATGGCCATTCCATTGTACTTAGTGAATTTAATAAGCGCGATAAATTCAAACCGTATCTAGTAAAATCTCGACCTCTTAAAAATGTATGCACGGAAACATTTAACATACACTTAACGTCTTTAAACATAGGTATTATTTCAACGCTCGGCACCATAAATGATATGGTAAATCTGTTCAATTCCCTTATAATTTCCTTGTTTGATGTTCACGCACCTATCAAATCATATACAGTAAAAGAAAAATCGTATCCGTGGATAACAGACACAATAAAAATTATGATGCGTTTACGTGATGAGGCACTAAATAGTTATAGGAAAACAAAATCGGATTCCAAAAAGACATATTACAAAGACCTAAAGCTCTTGGTGAATCGTTCTCTATACAACGAAAAGGCTGCCTATTTCAAACATAACATTAATGCCAAAATAAAAAACCCGAAATTGCTATGGAAAAATTTAAAAACCACCTTATTGCCATTTAACTCTAGACAAGACCTTCCGTCGCATTTTGCAGATCCAGACTTAATTAATAGAAACTTTTTGATTGTTCCCGGTAGCCGCGTGGCAAGCGCATCTCTTATAAACTACTATGACAACCACAGCCACGGTGAGGCAAATTTCAAAATCAGCCCAGTGGATCAGAGCAATGTCTCGCGCATAATCGCTAGTCTCAGAAGTAACGCCGAAGGCTGCGATAATATTAACCTGGACATGATAAATATGACTTTGCCGCACACGTTAAAGGTTATAACGGACATAATAAACCGCTCCATCGTAACGTCAACATTCCCTGACCAATGGAAAACTGCCTCCATTAGGCCCTTGCCAAAAATTCCAAATCCACCCACCTTAAAAGACCTACGCCCTATTAGTATATTACCATGTCTATCAAAAGTATTAGAGAAAATTGTCAGCCGTCAACTTACGTTGTTCTTGGAACAAAATAACATTTTACCTGATTTACAATCAGGTTTTAGGAAGCAGCGCAGTACATCTACTGCTTTACTGGATGTCACTGACAACATACTATGTGCCCAAGATAAGGGAATGTGCACACTACTGGTTTTACTGGATTTTTCCAGGGCATTTGACGCCATTAATATCCAATTATTACTATCAAAATTAAGATATTACGGTTTCGGTCCAGAGACGATGCAATGGTTCCGTAGTTACCTAAGTAATAGGGAACAATTTGTTGACCTGCATTTAAGTGATGGTACTCCCCTTAGATCGACACCTATACCCGTAGAGAGAGGAGTTCCCCAGGGTTCTATCTTGGGCCCCATTCTCTTCATTTTGTACTGTGCAGACATAATAAGATGCCTCCAGAGATGCAAGTACCATATTTACGCTGACGATGTACAACTGTATATTTCCTTCAGACCAGACGAGTATGACAGTGCCATTAAGGATCTTAATGAGGATCTTCAGCGAATCTCCGTTTGGTCTGAGGAGAACTGCCTGTCGCTGAACCCTACTAAAACGAAATATATGGTATTTGGCACCAGGCAGCAGCTGTCCCGACTGCCTTTGACTTTTGATGTGGAACTGATGGGCGAGCCAATCGAGCGAGTTAATGAGGCGCGTAACCTGGGTCTTGCGATAGACAAAGATCTTCGGTTTGAAAAGCATGTAGCAGACTCTGTTAGGAACTGTTTTTATCGCCTGAAGGTGTTATATAAGATGAGGTGTTACTTATCGGAGTCACTACGGGAACAGCTGGTGGAAACCTTGGTACTATCCAGGCTAAACTACGCCGACACAGTATATGGCCCACGCCTATTAGCCCGTACAGACCGTCTCATTCAGAGAGTACAAAACGCTTGCGCGCGGTTTTGTTACACTATTCCTAGGCGAAGTCACGTAACACCTTTTCTGAATAAGTATTTCTCACTAAAAATGAAGTCCCGACGGAAGTTACACCTAGCGTGCCTCCTGTTCGGAGTTATTAAATATAAGAAACCGGAGTACTTATATGCTAAACTTAGTTGGTTAACTAGCAGACGCGAATGTGATAGGCGGCAATGCTCACAACAACTGTCGACTCAGTCACACAACACAGCGGCATTCAGGGGTAGCTTTCGCTATGCGGCTTCCAAAGTGTGGAATAACCTGCCACCACCAATTAGAGTGATCAGCACAATAGATACATTCAGAAGACGTTTACGGCAGTATCTAATAGAATCGCAACGAAAGTTGGATATGGTTGCCCTGAATACCTCAATTATATAATGTACTAACTTTTCCACCTACCCATCTAACCTTAGCACCTTTTAATTATTTAAATTATTCACTTTTTAAACTAGCTTTTTAACTAGTACATATTACCTATATACCCCACACAATTCTAATCGCATCTACAATTTTATTTTTTATTTTTTTTTTGTTTTCCCACTGACATTCTTAATTTTAGTATACTTAAGTCCATCGCGCCCTGCCGTTTGCAGCGTATTGAGCGACGAAAAGGCGAACGCAAAAATGTTGTGCATAATTAGAAGTTGGGAACGTGCAAAACAGGCTCGTTTAGCTAAGCGTTCTTTACATGTACTGCGTACCTACCTTGGTTTTTTGATTTTGTTTGGGTCTTGCAATTTTCTCGTATTCGTATATATATTTATTATTATTATATTTAATACTAAGAAGTCTTATTTTTTATTATTGTACATTTATTCTGCATATATATAAGTAAATATTCATACGCATTACTAACTGATAACACAAAGTACAAAACTGTTTTACTTCCGTCACATCACCATCTCAGGGCCAGTTGAAAACCAGCGTCGGGCACTAGTTGCTCGGCACTTTGCTGAACTGGTCCTATTTGGCGCAGCCGTGAGATACACACTCTTTTTTTTTTTCGTGTTTAGTTCTTAGGTTTTTTTATTATTATTATTATTTACTTTGTGTGTGCGCTTGTGGCATGTGCCAAATAAATTTGTTTTCTTTCTTTCTTCTTTCTTTCTTTCTTTTTCTTAATTTTTAATTACCATAAAATCTGGCGCACTGATGTGAAGTAGAGATATTATTTTTGTTTGTCGTTAATTCGATTACATTATTAATACTTTTTAGATAACCTGTAACCTGACTGTTCATTACAAACTGAATTTAATTTAACGGTGCGCTAGGTCATAGCTCCAAGGAGTGAAAACTCCAGTTTTCTGTCTATTTCGACAGTTGTCTATAGCAGGCCTTTTTTTTTTTTTTTTGGTGAGTGTAAAATCATCGAATAACCCCTCCCGCTCTTGGGCAGAGCGAAAGGGAGTGTCAGACTTCTACTGACTAAAAACCACCCATGTTCCTTCTTCGCCCTCTATGTCGAGGCCGCGATAACCGTTGGACTACCCGCGGCCCCGACAGGCGTCGGCCCTTTCGGGCCCCTCCCATGTTGCTGACATCTCTTTGAGGCGCGCGTGGAACACGAACGCGCCGTCGACACGGCCTGTTTTCGACGGCGAGTTAGCCCATCACTCACCGTCCACAGGCCCGCATCTACGGTGGCCGGAGGTCATCGCGGGACCCCCGACGCCCGGAGCGCCTCCCGCGGCGGCTGGGACGAGAGGTTCTCTCCCTCTCGCGTTCCGCCACCTCCTTCGCCAGCATCACTGCTTCGCAGAAGGAGGCGACGGCGTCCCATTCCTCCTCGCCCCGGACCATGGCTTGCACCAGGGCCGGGCGCGAGAGGTCGCCGCCGCCGATCGCCGCTACGAGAACACGGCGGGGCTCCGCCCAAGCGGAGCACACCTCCACTGTGTGCTCCACCGTGTCCTCCGGCCGATCCTCACAATGGTGGCATCCGGGCGTTTCCTCCCGCCTGATTCGGTGCAGGTACCTCCCGAAACAACCGTGTCCGGTGAGGACCTGCGTCAGACGGAAGGTGAGGGCGCCGTGGCGCCTCTCAAGCCACTCCTCAAAGAGGGGACTTACCGCCACTATCGTGGCGTGCCCTGTCTATAGCAGGCCTTTGACCTAAAATGTTTGATGGGACAGATGGAAACCTTCTTAAGTAGTCGATGTTTATGGCTTCCAGGTCGTAAACACAATAATCATGAATTACAAAGTGTAACGAAAAAAGTGGAACACCTCTTTAATTTAGAAACAAGAGTTCACGTACTAATATTACATCGTCGGAGTCCAATTTTAACCAGCTTTTATTTAACTTAGAACCTTTGTATATCTGTTTGATTGTATAAGAAAAATCTTACAACTGAATTTTGAAACAGTTATCCCGAACCAATCAAGCCGCAAAATCCATTAAATTACATCGCACAAAATTAAAAAACTTGTTATAAACTACTTTTATTACTTATTTTATGTTTAGTTTGTTTACATTGATCTCAACAAAACTACGCAAAATGTCAAATAACTTGATTTGTTTATCGTTTTCGTCGTTCACAGAGTTTTCGACAAATCATTAATTATTAACTGCACAGCAAACTCAGAGGTCAAAAAAATAGTCTGGCCGCGGGTTGTTGCAAGAGATACCGTGGTCTCGGCACAAGGGCTAAAAAGGAACATGGGTGGTTTATAGTCAGTTAAACTCTGACACTCCCTTTCGCCCTGCCCAAGAGCGGAAGGGGTTATTTGATGATTTCCCACACCCCAAAAAAAAGAGGTCATAGTCTTATTAAGTTCCTTGGTCAAACATTTTCAATGCATTATCCATCAGTAAGACACAAGAACCCAGTCAAAAACAATTTCCCTTATAAACTTACCCCGTCCCTCCCGTACCTATAAAACTTCTAAGAAAATATCGGTAGCGTCACGATAAAACTTTTTCAATACATTATGGAGACATTAAGTCATAGTCTGGAAGAGACTATCGATTCTTCGTAAGCTACTAAGTAGGTCAGCTCATGCTGTACTTGCTTTTGAAACAAAATACGACACAGCTGATGCTTTCAAGTATCGCTCCCTCACTTGTGTCGATTGTGAAATTTAGGGGAGACCCGACCGACGCTCGATGTAAGTTGTAAGAATTAAGCTGTCCCGCAACCAGAAACTACTGAGCGCCAAGTAAACATGATCCAGCAGGGTCTAACCTTTTGTGGTTTTCCTGGAAGTTTTTGAACCCTATCCGGACAAAGTGGAAAAATATAACTTCAACCTCATTAACCTTCAAACCATTTCTGTTGCGGAAATGATGGGTATCAACACGTTAGAAATGAGACGTAAGTGTGCGCTGTTGATGCACTACTATCTACTACTTAATTATAAAATTGATGACGGGACTACTTTAGCTCGTTGTTCAACTTTAGTTTGTTGTACCTACTGCTCCCACTGTGCGTACTCAAACTGCTCGATATGCACCCACAACCCAGGCGATGAATTTGCTAAACGCCCTTATTGCTCAGGAACCGGATCTAGATCTGTTTATGAGTAGCAATAAAGCTATGCTTAATTATTGCATGCGATTTTTAAGTTGGTGTGTGATGTTGACTTGCTGCACGCGTTGGTGCAAACTGTAAGTGTAGCAAGTACCTGCTTAAATAAATATTAATTAAGTGTAATGAAACTTGTGTGTTGTGGAACTGTGTCACAAACTATGGTTCACCACCTATCCTGCCTTCTTAGTTCAAGAATAAGCAGCTGTGGTGACCTTTGCACTGCCACAGACAACGCGGTGGAAGTCACAATGTTGTGGGCTCAAAAAAAAATCGTGCTGGCGACACGATGAAAAACAAGATGCTTTCTAATATCTCTCCCTAATTTATGTCGAGTAAAAATTTAAGAGTCAACCAAAGCTTCGATTGCTATTAATATTAAAAGCAAACGAAGCTTTGTTTGGGAAAGAAGCTAACCTAAACGTGCTTTCCGAGGCAGGGAGAAAACTCGGTATAAAATGGATGAAATGGGTGGACCACCACGGCTTAAGCTAGAGACCAACCCAAGTGGCTGTTATTAATAAGCCACGAGCTATTCGAGCGCGCGAATTAATGGCTAACGTTTAGTAAATGGAGAGGTATAAAAAAAAATTAAACAAGGAGATTACCTATATCGGAGTACAATTTTTTAATCCAGCCGACTAATATTGAACAACTCTGCACTCAACGCTCAAGTCACCCTTAAAACCACAACGTCAACCAGTCAGTCTTTTTTATAAAGGCCATTTATTCTAACAGCTACAATGGTCCACCTCCCTTAAGACTCATCGTACAACGAAAAACAACCTCAACAGAGGTCATGTATGCAATAAAACACGACATCTAATAACTCGCAGACCTTTTATAATACTTTTAATTGCTACATGTAAACTTGCTCGCACTCAGTTAGAGGTCCCGTACATTGCTCCCTAGTGGACCGTAACTGAATTATAGCCCCCTTGACGACAATCGGGATGACCACGGCAAGACGCCCAAAGTTTGTGAAAGATGGTATAGTTATGTCCAAATTGTTGAAGTTCGTATTGAATTTTGAAGCGGTTAGGTCAACAATTTTGAAACTGTGATGGCATTGAAATTGAAATTATAGTTAGATGTTCTGAGAATAATTTTATTGAAACTGCTACTGTGTTGGGTAGCTTATTGTTTGAACTACATACATACATAAACTCACGGCCTTTTTCCATAAGGGTTGGCAGAAACCGCAGAATGCCACCTGCTACGATCCTTACTTACTCCTTTTATAGATTATCTGAAATTGCTGATAGGTCAAAAAATAACATCATAACTTGTATATTTTTATCACATTACGAAATCGCCGTCTCACAAAAAATGTTTACCGTAACACTTTGTACCTTCTTTAACTTATGGGTAATGCTTAACCTGGTGATAGCGTTTTATACCACCCATGAACCTCTTGACTTGGCTATACGACAGCATGTACAGTAATATCTCTCAGGGATTTGGACGGTGAGTAACGGACTAGCTCGCCGTCCGTCCGTCTTATGACGACGACAGGCCGTGTCGACGGCGCGTTCGTGTTCCACGCGCGCCTCAAAGAGATGTCAGCAACATGGAAGGGGCCTGCAAGGACCGGCGCCCGTCTGGGCTGCGGGTTGTTCGCAGGAGATACAGCGGCCTCGACATAAAAGGCTAAGAAGGAACATGGGTGGTTTTTAGTCACTAGATATCTGACATGATTTCCAACCTCTCAAAAAATTAATAAAGCGATACAGGTTTTTTCTTTCAACGAAGTAAGTGATATGTATAAAATACGTAGATGAATACAAAAAATCAGTGGTGCGTGTCTAGCGTTCGAATTTGAGACCTATAAATTGGTAGTCCGATGATCACACCACTAGGCATAAATTCGAAGGTCTGATGTTTTACAGAGGTAGGTATACTCACTGCCAAACATTTTGTATGGCCCGTCAGAGAAAGTATGATAAATCGCAATAAATAAAAATAAAAATTTCTACTTTTAGTTACGAGACTAAATACTGCCTAATCTCAGTTTTATCCTGCCTAGATATAAAAAGTTCTAGGTAATTAGACACAGGCACTGAGTGAGGTGAGTCGTTGACGACTGTAGGCTTTCAGATTAATGGGCTAACGACTGCTCTCATTTATCAGGCTTTAGACGTAGGCTAGTTAAGAGTTCAGGGTTCAGTGTAAAAATAGCCTACATGTTTATGTTTTTAGTTTTTAGACCGATTTTTAAATTTTGAGATCTCAGATGGTACACCCACTGGTTGCAACAGTCGGATTACCGTATTATTTATGGTCAAATTGGTTCATCGAGTCTTGTTGCAAAAATATTTACTGAAATAATTGTAGATGCAAGCAGAGTTATTTAGAAACTCAAACTTTATATCAATTACACCATAACATTATACTTTTTTTTTGCAAGGCATAATAAATTGTAAAAGTTATATATTTGCCCATCCCAAAGTCTCTCTCTCAAATAAGCAAGAAACTATGTACATAGACACACTTTTAAAACAAAACATTGCTACTAAACCTCCTTAAAGCACTTGCATAATCCACCTGTGACGATCATTGTTTGAGTGTTGGCCTCCTTGCTATTAGAAGCCAAAACCCTTAAGACCCAGCTACGGACCCAATATGGATCAATTACCTACAGTTTTTTAATATCCGAATTACACATTATATCATAAATGATTGTAAACATTTTTCTTGTGGCGTGTGTGTGTGTGTGTGTGAAGTGGATACCTAGTCTAGTTTATCATTTTATTTTTAAATAAGGGTTAAACTCAAAGAATTTATTTCAATTAGACCAGAGAAAAAAACGAAACTACAGTCAAAGTCACAAGGTATAATAACTTGTGAAAGCTAGATTTCACCAAAACCTCACTTTTAAATAAATCTATACGAAACCCCGCAACAAACAAATTAGCAACGAACAATCAAGCCTTTCCGCCCACAATAAATTACTGGCTGCATAGAAACACTATATCCCGCTTAGAATAGAATAGAAACAATGAGAACCAAAGGTACAATAGAGATGCACATTTGACCAACTTTTAATATCAGTAGCGCGGAATAAAAGAGCCGAGGCACCTCCGGCGAGCTCATTTAGACAAATTATTCACGTGCATTCTGAAAAAAAAGAAAAGGTACCAAGTGTGCACGTTTCTTTTTTAAGGAAGCCAATTTTATATGGAGCTACAATTATTTTCGTGGGCTACGGAATATAATTTTTGTGTGTAGTTGTACTTGCGATTTGTTTACGGATTGTGTGTGAGAGAAATATGGACGCTGACTTCAAATAAATTTGGAAGGGTAGAAGAATGACGACGATGGCGACGAACTTCTATATGCCGTGCTGGGCTAGTGAATGAGGTTCAAGGTTCGATTCCCAGATCAGGCAAAGTGTTATTGGTATTTTCCATCAGATATTATTCAGTAGCAGCCGCGCTTGATGGCAATATTACATGGGATTTTAAAATAACTGACGAAATATGGGTGTACCTACTAATGGGTACACCGTTGCTTAACCCTTCGGGGATTTCGAGGGTGCTAAGGGCACCCTTCGGGGTGTGAGTGACTTGAACAAAGCCAGAATAATAGGGTATCGGACAAAAAAACTAATTAATCCGTCAGATAGATTTCCAAAAAAAATATTGAACACATGTATTTTCTTTTTTCACATAAACAAAAATGAAGACTGTATGTATGTTATGCTTCGAAAACTCGTGAACTCCTCGAAAACGTCTCATGTCAGTACATTTTTTCACCTACAAGTGACGTCAGTTGTTATTAATTTGATAAAACAAAAAACACATATCCAATATTTTTTGATAATCTTACTGACGGACTAAACAGGATCATATTTTTATGACTCAGTCCAATCCCCTATTAGACATTTTTCAGGAAGACACACAAATAATAGTACCGTCCATATATTATTACGGTGCAAAATTAGCAGCGACTGGTTTTTAAAGAAATTAAGTTATTGGCAATTTAACCAAGGCCTGTTTATTGTATGAACTTCGCATTATTAAGTAACTTCAATGTTAAAGGCAGAATGTAGTTCAAATAATGCTACATTTTTACCCTGAAATTCTGAATTTTAAAATACTAGTGTAGGTTTCTATTGTGTGTACTACCACGGAAATATACCAAAACCTTTCTCCTTTCCTCCAACCACACAAGAGCATCAAACAAAAATGTATAATGCAAGACATTTCAACCCCTGCTAATGTATGACGCAATACGAATGTATTATGCGGCGCCACTGTACATCCCCCTTAAGGTCGCGTGCGTGGATTTGTTCTTGTTTGCGAATGCATTTGTTTTAAAGGAGGGGGAGGTGGGTAAAACAATGGCGTTGTTCTCCAAGAGAACAATAAAAGTATCATGTTCCTTGCTGAGTAAGTAGAGATTAATCTTGGCCACGCTTGTGGGTCATACGCGATGTATTCATCTCCGCTTCGTGCATTTTAATGCTGAGACAATGTCTGTTTATTTTCTTTTGGGCTTTCATTATGTGGCTGGGGTTCTTTGAGATACTGAATGGGCGCAGAAAGCGCATGGCAATGTCATTACCTATTAGGATATTTTAAAAATTAATGTTCTCGGAGAAAAGAACTACTTTTAAAATTGGGACAAGCCGCCACGCTATTCCCAAACCACTGCAATTCCTGTGCTCTAGAATCAACATTGGGGAAACTACCAGAAAAGCGCCGAGAAAATGAAGCTCGAACAAGTTCAAAAGAAGCAATTTAACTGTCTTGTATCCCGCAACAAAATTATTCGGAAAAAAATCGGAGGAGTTGGAAAAACATAATTTCGACTTCTCTCCATATCAGTAAGAGACCGAACAGAACCAGGCCAATGGCACAAAGGGACATTACAACTGGGATAGCCTAAGTGTCTTGAACTACGGATAAATATTATCGTTAATATCAATGGGTCCAAAGTTGTGAATCAGTTATTATAAAAGGTATGGCAAAAACGCTTTAACGCACGAAAATTTGTTTTAGATTCTACAAGGTTGGTATAGTAAATAACTCCTGATATAACCTGTACTATAATCTGAGCCTGTACGACGCTACTAAACTGTAATCAGTTTGGAATTCCGATAGCCAATGAGTTGCTATAATTGCATACCAAGTATTTATATTGCTTCTTACTTTAATTACAGTGGTGCGTTTTTCGTTTTTTATGCTCACACCATGAATAATTGTTATTTTTAAGGGTGTAAAAGTACCAATAATTAAACCGAAAGTTAGTAGTTTTATTCTATACCATACCTGGGAAACCCCTAGTTATATATTGGGTAAGTTCAAAAATTTTCACTACTGTTTTTTTGAAAACTAGTTTTTCAATTTAATACTTTACTACCTCCATGACTCGTTTACTATTTTTAATAGTAAACGAGTCCACTAGCACAATGTTTTAAGAATGCTACATTGAGTTTGACCGTAAAATGTTTTTTTTTATCCAAAAAAATTGCTTCCCTGCAATAATTTTTGCGTAGGGGTACTCAAGTTTGATGTACATAATACTTGGTTGGCGCCTTCGTGAAGGGTTATAGTTTACACCATCCATTAAGATCTGTAATTAAATTTCTGGTGACTATGGTTAAACATAAGTTTAAGTCGTCTATGTACTAAAGTAAATAAAACATACACGACGCGACTTACTAACGCGTAGTTAACTAGTTCGCAGTTTAGACCACCTCTTCGGTTTAGATATTTCATGACATTTACAGAAAAAAAGGTAAGTCACGAAGCACTAAGTGTGCTGCTTGTGTTTCCATCACCCTTAGCTTTCATAGAACATTTCTTTGTCCAGACCCTCTTCTTTGACATACCAAAGCAGTTCCATTTCCATCCAAGATTCCAAGATCAGCCTCACAAACTACACGACACATTTTCTTTGATATACCATCTGCCATCAAATATAAGCTGGGAGGCGTCTCGAACGAAAATGTTTGCACTTCGGCGTATTCCCATAGCTCTCGAGATGGGAATAGACAACCCAGCTCCTTGTCATATCGTAAATTTAATTTAACACTTCGGACGCGACGCTTATGCCATCCATTTGCTTTTGAAACTTATACTTGCAAGATGGTGGTGTTTTGTGAGGATGGTCGCCTTTGGTGTTTTAGAGTGGGTAACCGAATTTTGTAAAATAATGTAATGGCGGATGTCTTGTAAAGCTTCTATGAGACTGTCTGGAGTTGTGTGAGTACACTAAGGCATGCAGTTTGAGTTCCTGTGTTGTGTTTATGTTTTTAAATCTTATATTTTTCAGAACTACCCTCTGTCGTCTCTGAATTACAAGGAAAATATAAATTAAAACTAGGAATAACGGTTCAGTCAGTACTTCTTGCAAAAGTGTGCGTTGTAAGGAGGTTCCAGGAGCCTTGGCCACTCGTAACTTGGAACCTGATCTTGATGCCGGTGGGCTACTATTTTTAAACAATTTTATATTAAAAATACACAGAATATTCAAAGTGATACTGTTATTGCATCTTGTATTATTTTTTCACAAATCGGTTCAGTATTACCGCTGTGCAAAGTTATTGGGGCCCCAAGATGGTATCTGCCTAGTTTATTGTCTATATGATGTCCACACCATGAATATATTATAAAAAAGAAGTAAAATAACTCAGCTAGGTAGTCACCTAGCCGACTTCCTTTACCAAGTTTCTGAGAAATACGTTACCTCATGGTTAGACTTTTCGTCAGACTTTCGGGACAGCCAGCAGTCTGACAAAAGGCTTAACGTACTTCCAAAGGCAGGGAACCTTGATGAATTATTAATTTCATATAATCCATCTCTCTGTCTATAAAAGCTGTCCAATGATTACTCTGTCGAATTGATTAAACAGTTTCCAACATGGAAACGATGCATCAGATTGACACCCACAGGCGCGTCATGCGTAAATAATAAATTTAAAAAATATGAATCATTCAGAATCATTATCCATTAACAATCATGGCTACATTTTGCATTGTTGTAAATGAATAAAGGTTTTTGTGGGCGTCGACAATCTCTAATTAATAAATACTTTTAATTCACTCAGTCACTGACAAATAACCCACAACCACATGGCAGAACTCTGAAATATTGCGTTTTCCTATTATGAAAATGAGGACCCTATTGGTACCATTTTATAATTGTTTGTGCTTTAAGGAGGTAAATTTAATGAAAATTTAGAAATACCACCATCAGGGCCAGAAATGAAAATCATAAATTCACGAAAAAATTGAGATAAAGTTACTTATGATGTTACAAAAGTGACACTTAGGAAGTTCTTTCTAAATAACTAAATAATATAACATAAATAAAGTATTTAAACAAGTAATACTTACATTTCATAACGTTAACAATTTTCACGGTTTATTACGACCGAGTTTTTTTACTGTTAAAACAAATAGGGCCTTTATTTAGGAAAATCTATTGAAATTTAGCTTCCTTTTATCCCCTTACCGCAAAAATTAACAATGTAAACAGTAATAATTAATAACATATATTCCACGGTTCCTATATCTCACCCCACTCGTCAGTGCTACCACTGAAATAATTAAAAATGTACGTGTTTTAATAAAAGAATGTAACTGGCAACAACTCTCTCGAATCCCTCGCGTATCCACTCCAATTAATATTACGCCTATATTTATTAATTTCTGCTATTAAACTGACGGTTATTCTCGTGTTTTTTAAGCTGATGCCAATCTGAATGAAATTCTAGTAGATGAGCAGTATACAGATTAAATTGATTGATGATTATGACTCATGTACTCGATAAGCATCTTTTTGGAATGTAATATTACGCACGTATTTTTTCTTTTTTCACTTAAACAAAAGATGAAGACGATACAGTGTACGCGTCAAGTCGTATGACGTCACAAGGTTAGTACTTTTTACCCACAAAATGACCTCAAAAGCCCCCACTCATGATCTTTGTCGTTTTATTTTCGTCAATTTTTATTATTCGATAAAACAAAAAAAACACGTATCCAATATTTTTCGATAATCTAACAGACAGACTAATTAATTTAGTAGTAACAATTTGACATTAATATAACCTTAATGTCGTAGCAGTTAAGTCGATTTTTGGAGTGCACTGCTATTTCCATCAACTATACGGCATTAGGTACGTCACTATCAATCTTTTGACAAAACCTTTTACCATGATATGACAGACCTCCAAGCATGCGTGTAGCGACTTCTAAATTGGACAAATTGAAGAGCAGATTGAGCGATGGGACCGCGACAAGGGAAGTGCATTAGTCAGTGTTTGCCTTAACATAGATGAATGGTCGGGTAATACAAGTACCAGAGTGCAGGTGTACTTAAGAGTAGGTAGTGTAATACAGTACTATATGATAACAGTCTACGTGCTTGTACTCTTCAAATAAAAGCATTAGAGCGTCTTTAGCTTTTATTTAAGACTTACTGATGCCCACGGCTTTGTTTGCGTGTATGTGAGTGTTCGCGAACAAAAGTAATCTTTACATCCCCCCTTTCAACCCTTGTCCTTTCTTAGGCTTTCTGAGTCGTTTTGGCGTGAATGCGCGACAGACAGACAGAGTTACTTTCGTATTTATAATATTCATTAATTAAAGTAAGGATATATTAGTAAGGATTAGGATTAACACATTTTTATAAGAATAAAACTCAATTGATAATAAGTGAAATCATAAAAAATACTATTCTACGATTATTTCCATAACTTACTCTAAATTCGAAATCCGAACGCAGATAACAAACTAGTTGCCATATCTAAGCTTGGTTGTAACCTAAACCGAAAGGGAGTGTCAGACTACTAACTAAAAACCACCCATCTCTTTAAGGCACGAGTGGACCAAAATCGTGCCTTCGCCACGGTCTATCATCGTTATAGGACGGACGGACGGTGAGCTAGCTAGCATTACTCACCGTCCACAGGCCTCGCAGAAAGAGGCAGGGCCATTCATGGATCCATGGATAGATATATTCCCTCTCGCTTAGGACCATGGCTAGAGAGCCGGACGTAAGCTACCACCTTGCAGTACACGGTTGATTATAATTATAATAATAAATGGCACATTGATAATAATGTACCTATTTCAGCTTTGTACACCATCGTTTCCGATACTCATACTAGACATACGTATGACGGTCACTGTCTCATACCAATAATAGCGATAGCGCCTTTTGGCATTATAATCTCAAATGCAAAAATGTGTTCAAAGAATTATAAAAATTTAAAGCATTTTTATTTAGGATGAGTATCTTTATAAAACAACGAGTACCGTTAGAATTCTTAAATATTAAATCTTTCTGACAAATGAAAAATGTGAATAGTCCGTCAGAAAGATTTAATAGAATTTAAGAAAGATTTAATCTTTCTGACGGACTAATTAGATTTTTTATCAAGTAATCTAATTAGTCCGTCAGAAAGATTTTCAAAATAATATTGGACACAAATTTTTTGATTTAACCAAAAAATTAAGACGATACAGTGCTTCAAAAACTCGTGTGACGTCACAGTTTAGTACATTTTTACCGTAAGTGACGCGTTTTATCTTCGTCAATTTAAATTAATTTGAAAAAACAAAAAACACTTATTACATCCAACATTTTTCGATAATCTAACTGACGGACTAAACAATATCATATATTTTTAGTCAGAAAACTACCAAATTGTACGTCTATTTTTTTGTAAATGAGTATTTTAATAACAACAGAAAAGCAGTACAAAAACACAGAACGTTGAACAAAACTAAACAGAAGTTGTATTGAATCGAGTGACTGCCAACTCGAGTTTGCTTACTGCGCACCATCAAAATCTTTGGAAAGTCGTGTTACCGCTGTTCGCTCGTATTGTTACGTTTATTAAAAAAATATCTTGTCGTTGCAGCCGTGTCTTCTGACCGCGAGGTCCTGTGTCCGATTCTTGAGTCAGGCAAATTATCGGGTTTTTTTAATAGTAATTTCTCAATAACGGTACGGTCACGATGGATATATAGGTTCACCTCCAATTACACGTAACTTAAATATACCTGGCAAAATTAGATACAACTTTAGCTGACTCTTTGGGATTACATGCGTGATGTTATGTTATAAGTTTTATTTCTGATTTGCAGAGCCACTACTTAAACATCTTATTTTTCTTCTACAAAAGCTCCAAACGCTTATTTATATTTGGTACACTGAAAAAAATAAAACATTTAATTGTACTGCTTTAAACAGTAAAAATATAGCCTGACATTCAAAGCAGTAAAACATGTAAATTCTTTAAAAAAATATTATTTATTTATTTATTTATTTAAACTTTATGCACAATAGTGATACATAGGCGGACTTAATGCCACAAGGCATTCTCTACCAGTCAACCTTAGGGTCAAACAAGACAATATTGTGGTAGGCTACAAACTAACTAGAAAAAAAAAAAAAAACAATATCAATTAAAATATATTACTTATATTAATACTAATACACATATAAAAATAACATAAACTAATAAATATTGCAACAAATACCAAAATAAAACATAACTGGTAATTACCATGACTAACTTGTAAAATAGCTATTTGGTCTGATATTAAAAATATATATATTATATTTTTAAACAGTAAAATTTTTAATGTATAAAATGTTACTGCTTTGAATGTTAGGCTCATATTTTACTGTCTAAAGCAGTTCAATGTTTTATTTTTTAGTGTAATAGCCGTAGATCATAATATGCCTAGCCTGTCGGCTTCTAGTCTAACCAGATGCAGCCAGCAGGTATACCAGTATTTTACATGAAGCGACTGCCTATCTGACCTCCATAAAATGGTTAGTACTGAATAATACGATAACCCTTTTTTTTTGGCGGTTGCTAAATCATCGAATAACCCCCACTCCCGCTCTTGGGAAGAGCGAATGGGAGTGTCAGATTTCTACTGACTAAAAACCACCCATGTTCCTTCTTAGCCCTTTATGTTGAGGCCGCGGTATCTCTTACAACATCCCGCAGCCCCGACGGGAAGAATACCCCTTGGTAAGACTTTCGGTCGTTTGACTACGTATTACGACTGGCAAAGATCTATAAATGACAGTCGGGACCAACGGCTTAACGTTCTCTCCGAGGCATGGAAGTAACTCGGTATGTAATTCGTGGTCACCCATTTACAGACCAACTTATGCAAGCGCGGCAGAACCTGAAGATTGCTTCTAGTGATATTTTTTATATAGCTACGAAGCCACAAGAGGAGCTCTGATAATATCAGTAGATAATCAAAAGTGAAGAATGAGTTGTAACTGGTTTTTCGTTCATCATCAGCCTAATGTTCCCACTGCATGGACTTAGGCTTCCTCTATAACAGAATGATGGGCTATAATCCACCACACGGGCCCAGTGCGGGTTGGTAGATGTCACATGTCTTCGATTTTCTTGGTTCTAAGACATGTCGGTTTTCTCACGATAATTATTTTCCTTCACCGTTTTGAGGGTAGAAGTGATGAACATAGTTTTTTTATGAATGGTGTGGATTTTAAATGAAAATAAAACAACAATCATTCGGGTGAAGTACCATTCAGTTGTGAATAGTCTGTTAAAAAGTTTAGAACGCCATTTCCCGTCCTAAAATTAATTTCACTTCTAGATGTTGTGAATAAACTTGAATTATGATATCGTTCGGAACAAACCATTCAGAATCGGAACTACTAGTCATACTTTTGATTAAGGTCTTGACGAAGATTCATTATTTTAAGTTTGTCTCCGCGGTTTGCGCCTAGAATTTGGGGCCGGGCCAAGTATAGATTAGGCACTTTTGGATGTTTCGATTTGAACTCCAAGGAAGGAAACAATTTTAAATCTGATTGTAAGTTTAATTTTGTTTTGAGGTACAGGTTTGTGATTATCTTGTTCAAAAAGATACATGAATAGTGGTTGGGGGTAACTGCGTCTGTGACCATTTTTCCTATCCTATTTCCTACTAGTATTATAAATGCGAAAGTTTGCGAGGATGTTTGTTACTCTTTCACGCTAAGACTTCTGAACGGATTTGGATAACGTCTAGAACCTGGATTAACATAAAGGATAGTTTTTATCCCGATTTTATCTTCCTGTGGGATATTTTTTAAGTATGGTTTGTGTGGTATGTTTTTTATGGCCTATTATTCAAAATGGTCTGAAACAAAACTTGGAAGCAGACGGGGTTCATTTGAATATTAAATTATAAAATGAAAATAGAATGGACCCCGCTTGCTTCCAAGTTTTGTTTAATTTAAAATGTGCTTGTTTTTGGCTTTTCAGTTTTTTCAGTCGGGGTTTTTAAATTTTTTAACTACTTTCTTTTTCCAATATTAAGATATTCTTCTTACTCTCAAAAGTGAACATTTTAATGTTCTAATAGAAGAAAGAAAATTAATTCGTTTTTTTTCAGACGGGTTTTTTTGTTTTTAACAACTTTTTTTATTGCCATCTTTTTAGGATTTTTGTGTTTGTTCTTTTGTTGGTCGCGTAAAATTCTTCGCAGATGATTCAACTCTTTTGTTTGTTTATAGAATTTGTGACTTTGAATTTCTTTTAAACATTATAAGTGATATATATTTTTGTAATCTCCTTTTAAAACCCTTCATTTTGACTCGATGGTAACGGACATTTTTTTTTTCAAATCCGCGTTATGGACCCCAAAATCCACAATTTTTCTTTGTTTTTTAATTTTAATGTAGCCAGTGACACTTGCGCCATCAAGACGAATCTAACGACGTATATTTTATTCATCCTTTCATCCGTTCAAGAGTTATGAGGGAACAAAGAAACAGACATACATACACGTTAAACACATAACCCTCCTTTTGGACTTCGTCGCAGTCGGGCAGTCGGGTAATAAACACATAACCCTCCTTTTGGGCTTCGCCGCAGTCGGGTAAAAAGGGTAGGCAGACGATTTTGATTGATGAAAACTAAAGTATAGGAATGTAGCTTCATTATTTTCTTTATCTTTGTCGATTATGAAAGGTTATAAAACTACAACTCAATAAAAACTTTCAACACAAGCCATCACATCTTAGTCTCGTCTTTAAATCATTCTAAAACCGCACAAGTTTTGAGACTAACTTCGATAGAATATTCTCCGTAATGTAGATCTAGTACTAGCTAGAGTTTCTGCTCCTTTGACTCGTAACACCGCAATCATCTATTTACTTTGTATTCGACTGAGTAAGTTTGAATATCCAACCAGTTATTTGAACTTTTGTACATTTTTGGGACTAATTTTAGGTCTGAAATGTCTAGAATAGTGTTTTTAAAGGTTTTCAACTCGGTAACTACTTTATTTGATTTCATGATTAAATGAGCATCTTAATTGAAAATAATTTTCATATTAATTACACGTAAAAGTAACCAAGTAAGTGTAGTTCTTTTAGCCCGAATTTACAAAGTGGATGTTAAATTACATGAAAAGAGTAATTCGTAGCAAGAAACTCTACAAGGCTTACAAAAGACAAACACGAGACATTTTAATCTCCTTCAATAGCCTTATTGAAATAGATAGACCATGTCTTGTGTGAAAATACGTAAGTACGGTCAACGGTACATCATGTACCATAATAAATGCAGTATTAAAATTGCCCTTCCTGGTACGGCATCTGTATGTAAATACTGTAATAGTACAAAACAGATATGTTAAAAGTATGTGTGTATGTATGTAAACTACAAGAAAAATCATCTTTAGGTCAAAAATCTTTATTCAAAGTTATTATTATTTGGAAACCCTGACTCGTGCGCTACCTGTGTTACAGGAATCAGTGTCTTCTCAAAATAGTTTCACACAGATATTATTCAATAAGATTTAGACAATTTTACATTATACAATATCTGATTGAGGCGTATGGGTGGCCCGCGATGACCTCCGGCCACCGTAGACGCGGGCCTGTGGACGGTGAGTGATGGGCTAACTCGCCGTCCGTCCGTCTCACGACGAAAACAGGCCGTGTCGACGGCGCGTTCGTGTTCCACGCGCGCCTCAAAGAGATGTCAGCAACATGGGAGGGGCCCGAAAGGGCCGACGCCTGTCGGGGCCGCGGGTAGTCCAACGGTTATCGCGGCCTCGACATAGAGGGCGAAGAAGGAACATGGGTGGTTTTTAGTCAGTAGAAGTCTGACACTCCCTTTCGCTCTGCCCAAGAGCGGGAGGGGTTATTCGATGATTTTACACCCACCAAAAAAAAAAAAAAAAAAGGCGTATGGGTGGGGGGTGTATGCATGTGTTTGTATGTGTGTGAGAGTGTGTGTATGTGTGTGTGGTGTGTATCGTGGTATTTATATATTTATCGTGCACGTTTATAGTCGGAAGCGCTAATTGCAGGGTTTATGTTATTAAGTTTTCTGTCTGTATGTACTCTAGTGTTTGTAGAAAGGTGTTTATTTTCTTTTTAATTTAATTTTTAGGAAATGGTATTAATATCTAGGGTCTTCTTTATATTGTTATAGATATGCGTAGCTAGAAAAAAATGTTGGCGTCTACGTCAACTAATCCGATTCCGAAAATTCTTTCACTAAAGAGTGGCAATATTCCCAAGTGTTACAGGTTACACTTACAACATTCCCGTGGGTTAATTTACATAGATCACGGGAGCAAAGAGGCGGGCACAAGCTATTGTCAAATAATGCAAGCAATGTGCGGCTGGCTACTACTAAATTCATATGTTAAAAGGTGTAGAACGACTGACCGTCCCAACTGACCTGATCACAAGCAATGTTGCAGAACTTCACAAGGTTACATACATAAGTCAAGCGGCTAAGTAAAAATCCCACATTAACACGGTGGAAAGTTGATTATATTATTCATACAGCCAATGTTTTTTCGTGTACAGTATGTTTTGGTTTACATATTCATTTTTCAAATAAACACCGTTTCCAAAATCGCAATTTTGACCATGGAATATACTTTATGTTGGGTTTTCAGCTATGTTAGAAGCAGAAAAGGTATGGATTACATGTTTAGGCAGAAACAGAGAACGTCACCTGCTACGACCCTTTTTTTTGGTGTTTTGGAAATCATCAAATGACTCCTCCCACTCTGGGCGAAGCGGAAAGGAGTGTCAGACTTCTACTGACTAATAAAAACTACCAATGCTCCTTCTTAGCCCCTTGTGTCCAGGGCCGCGGTATCTCTTTCGAACAACCCGTAGCCCAGACAGTCGACGGCCCTCGCGGGCTTCTGCAGTGTTGCTGATATCTCTTTGAGGCACGTGTGGAACACGAACGCGCCGTCGACACAGACTGCCATCGTCATAAGACGTACGGACGGTGAGCAAGCCCATTACTCACCGTCCACAGGCCCTCGCATAAGGTGGCCGGAAGCCATCACGTGACCCCGACGCCCGATCTGCTAAGATCCTTACATACTCCTTCTGCCTCATTCACGTTCATACATCTGGTCATACAAGCAAGCAAGTTATGAGTACAACGCACCTGTCTTCTCTGAAGAACTTCACCAATAGAGTCAATCATTTTAAGTCATTCCTTCCAGGCTTTGCCCCTCACATCTGTCTTATTTTGAATTTATAATTTTAAGTAGTTAATTTACACATTCATTTTCTGAAAATATCAATAAACATATTTGTTTACAAAATAGGAGACGTAAAAGAAAACACACTATAGGTACGTACATCGTTTGAAGCCCAGGTGTGCTGTAAGGGAGACAACTCATAAGTTACAAGGACTTACCAGGGTAGCATAAAATACTTGTGTGCATTATCAGGCTTTGATTCTAAAGGACGTTGTATGGTGGGAAGGGTGTATTTTGTTCTAAAGAAAACACAAATGGAAGTTTAAAAAAATATTTTAATTCATATTAATTACCGTGTCTTTTGAGTGTAAAATAATACATTGCTGAAATTTGAAAAATAGCATTGATATAAACCGTCAAAATGTAGGGAAAATAGCAGTTTTATTCTTTGCTGTATAGGATAATTTTATACATTGAGTACTTTTGATATTAGGGGATAAAATAAACCATAGCTGTATTAAAATAATGAGAAAAGAATAAAGGGCTTAGCCGTAAAATGTCTCTTTCGCAAAATGGCATGGCATGTATGCTCATAGTAGGCCTCATCCGAAGGTTTTTTTTGTAAATTAAAAAATCTTTGATTTCATCACCCCTTATACATTCAGTCAGTTTAATTTCATATTTCAAACCCTTTGAAGATATCTACCGAAGAAACCTTTGACCAGGGTGATACTATGCCTATGTAGGTATACCTACCTCCTTGTTCCACTATATGTCCGCTCAACACAAGGATTACCGCAATACAAAGTGCGGCGAACCATTTTCACGTGATAATGTGTAAAATATTAAAGAAGGCGAAGGGGCTTAGAATTATAGTTTTTGATAAACAACAAATGTGGTTTGTATCACGAACTACGAACAGTAGGTCGTGGGTTCGAAACCAGGTAGGCACATTACTTTGTGTAATTTATTTCATCACCACTGCTCTTAAAACGGTGAAGGAAAACATCGTTAGGAAACCGGCATGTCTTAAAACCAAAAATTCGAAGACATGTGACATCTACTAATCCGCACTGGGCCTGCGTGGTAGATAATAAGCCCAATACCTCTCAAAAAGAGAGGAGGCCTGTGTCCCAGCAATGGGAACATAATAAGCTGTTGATGATGATGATGAAGATGTGGTTTGTATTGCATTGTAGTGTAGATTTGAAAACGTAGCGTGAATAGTGCTTTACAGTCGCATTCTTTTAGAATAGTAAAACGAATGTTTTCAAAGTTATCTTAACTAGATAAAAGATAAACTATTTTAGGTAGATGTCACATGTATTCGAATTTTTGGTTCTAAGACATGCCGGTTTCCTCACGGTGTTTTCCTTCACCGTTTTGAGAGCAGTGGTGATGAAATAATTTACACCAAGTAATGCGCCTGCCTGGTTTCGAACCCACGACTCACAAACGTTTAAAGAATCATAATTATGTTATACTGCATATACACACCAAGATAAAAGTTACAGTGCAACAAAACTTCACGACTTCTTCAACAGTACATAACACGTACGTTTTTGTAGTTCTCAAGAACGAGCTATAGAAAAGATGCTTCTATAATAAAAACATTTACAAGTACGTACAACGTTATCACCAAATTCAGTGTTGCAGTGGAAGTACTGAGACGTGACTTGCTGTTAGGCTGTGGGTAGACTGAGGCGAGAATGTCTAATAAAGCTCCTTCATATCGAAATGATGCAATCAATGTGATCGGGCTGGTTTGACGGAAAATCGATCAGGTGTTTCTGTGTTAACTATCTCAATTATTAATGTCGTAGTTTTTGTAAAAGGTAGTAATTAGTGTTATTAATTTTCACAAAATATATCTGTGTACTAGAAAGTAATTTTGAGTCAATTAAATTAATTCAAGAAGTTGACTGCTGCTTCTCGATCCCCGCACGGTACAAATATTTGTATGGCCTATAGATAGTTGTTTTGGGTCTGGGTATTTGTGTATGTGAGTTTAATGTCTGTGAACGCACCCACGATACAGGAGAAATTCCTAGTGTGGGGCAATGTTAAAAAAAAACAATTTTGTTCTTTCTATGAAAGACAATTTTTATTTCTGTTATTTCTATGCTAAAAAACAAAGAAAAGCATGATGTCCATATGTTTTAAAAGTAATGTAAGTAAGTTATTATTATTATCTTTACTCAGTGTTTTTGTATAAATATAACCACCCAAACAGTAAAAGCTTCTAGAAGAATCTAACAAAACCGAACGAGTTTTATTCAAACCATTTAAATGCGACAGAGAAAGGTGCCCAACATCAATACCCAAGGTGGTTTCCATAATAAAAGCGTCTACATAAAACGTTATCGGCCACAGCTACAAATTCGGCGTCGTAGCAGCGTAGCATCGTAGCCCGTAGCTCGTAGCGCGGGTGCTACGACGTAGCAAGCTAGACGTGACTAGTGTACATGCGATCTTCGATGAGATCACAGTGCAGCTTTGTGACAAACGAAACTACGGATTTTAGGAAGACGACTTATTCCGTACGAGATTTTGCTTTAGAGGATAAAAGTTTTTCGTCTATATGGGGATTTGAAAGACGTTTGAGCTGACGGAATATGGCAATTGTTGCATAAGTCTTATGGAACAGTGTTTCATTTTAAATGCTGGTTTATACAATATGAGAATTAAGTATATAAGAAGCCTGTAGACTTATATTCTGGCATAACTTGAATAACTTAAGTAAATTAGTTTTAGTAAAAATAAATTAATTGTTATATCACTGTGCCATAATCAAAAAGGGTGTAAGAGTACCCTTAACGCAAACAAAAAGTAATTATTCTCCCCACCACTGCGATATTTTTTTGGTTCTAGACCATACCTGGGAACCCTAACTAGGGTTACGGAGATATTGGAGGTCAAAGTTAGAAATTTTGCACAGCTGTTTTTAGAATACTAGTTTTTCAGGTTATCACTTTACTTAAATTACCTCCTTGACCCGTTTACTATTCAAAGCATCCACTAGCGCAATATTTGTAGAGTGCTACATTGAGTTTTACCGTCAAATGTGATTTTACGGTAAAACTCAATGTAATGTTGTTCTCCAAAAAAAAAGACAAAAAAAAGGTAAAAAGAAATTTTATGTAGGGGTACTTAGTTTAATGTACAGAATGCTCGATTGACGTATGTGTGAAGGGTTAATTTACACCCTGTAATATAACTGTTTTTATGCCATCCATCCAAAACAATAAAAGAGCGTTAATGAAAAATTAGACATTAATGGCCATTTTTACTCAGAGTGAGAATATCGTGTTTTTATAATAGGGCTACCATTTTTATATCGCACTTGCAAAATGGTTAATACTATCATCCTTGGAACATCCCAACACTTTCATATTATTTGTTCCTACAAGGGCAGATTTTCAATTTGTTTAAAAAAGTAGTTAAAAACTAAAAAACCCGACTGAAAAAACTGAAAAGCAAACGACAAGCACATTTTAAATTAAACAAAACTTGGAAGCAGGCGGGGGGGTCCATTCTATTTTCATTTCATATCATAATTTAATGTTCAAATGAACCCCGCCTGCTTCCAAGTTTTGTTTCTTTTGTGACACTCGCGCCATCAAAACGAATCTAACGACGTATATTTCATTCATATCCCTTCATCCGTTCAGGAGTTATGAGGGAACAAAGAAACGGACATACATACATACATACATACACGCCAAACACATAACCCTCTTTTTGGCCTTTGCCGCAGTCGGGTAAAAAGACGTTGCCGCTACGTCATCTGGCACTTACGACGTGACCGGCATGCATCCGACCTTATCCTGCAACTCTTTGATAATCGAGACTTACGATTTGTTGAGGACGACAAATTGCTTTGTCCTGCACTAGAAACATTTTTTTTTTCTTTTGCGTAGCGTAAAATTATCACGCCTGCAGTAAGAACGAGGGAGCGCCTATATTTGATAAGTTCAAAATCACTAAAAGTAGACAACATCTAAAACTACTCTAAACACTCACGCTTTTCGAGTGGCGCTTGATGTTTGTCAAATGGACCTCTTCTTTATCGCCCAACATAATGCTTTTGTGAAATTACTTCTATGATACAAATAACAAACATCAGAAACTTTCTTCATTTTTAAAGAAGTCGGTTAAAAACGAAAGACACAAAAAAGTGAAAAATAAACTTCACAAGAAAAATTTGCTTCAAACAAACAAATGTCGACTTCAGAAGCTGATTTTTCTTGTAAAGTTTATTTTTCAATTTTTTGTGTCTTCCGTTTTTGTGTTTCGAGTCAGTTTTTTTTTGCAAAAAAGTTTTTTTTATTTTTACATTTTTCTATTTACTTAGGGAAGTCTATTTATTGGTAGGTAGCAAAGCGTTATAACATAACAGACATAACCCTATGCATTTCGGTTTATTCTTGGTGCTACTCTATTATTATCTGTACCAGTTAACAATGCCCAAAATAGTTAGTTACCAGTTTTTTGTCACCAGTCTTTGACCCTCGTCATATGGCCAGGAAACTTGGTGACTTGCGGTCAAACGTGACCATTGACTTTGGAATGCCCCTTTTGTTAGATTTCAAAGAGCCGCAGTGGAAAATTTTCATTGTTTTCGAACGTGAGTTGACTGCGGTGCCATAACGGAGTGAGGGTAACTAGAAAATTGTGGGATTTATTGCTGTGTTGTGGTTTTTAAATTTGGTGTGTTGAGTCTATTGATTTTTATATGTATAACTTGAAAAACTGAGTTGACTTTCGGTCAATGTGGTGACACTTAGGGGAGGATGTCCAGCAGTGGACGTCTTTCGGCTGAAATGATGATGATGATGAACTTGAAAAAACATATAAATTATGAAAAAATATATTTTGTGAGCTGGAAAGATAGGGCGGCTAATTTATAATTTTAAGGTAAGGTAACTAATTAATAGTTAATTTATAGTTTTTGTGTTCCTGCTGGTAAAACTATTTGCTTACAGTTTAGTAAAAATTACGTAATTTTACCATATAATGTCACCGATAATTAAATTAATTTTTTGACGTTCGAAAAGTGCTGATTATCAGCCTAGTTTGAATAAATGAGTTTTGATTTTGATTTTGATTTTTTTTTAAATATTCAATCGCTGCTGATCATTTAAAAAAGAACCAAACTCGATGATGATGACAATCTAAAATGGCTCGTTTGCATATAACTGCATCAGCGTAAACTAAAATACCATAAAGTTGAAAATTAATCAACATCCCTTCAATCAATTTAAAACACTAACAGAATATTCTTAAAGTCTCGTTTCCCTAAATCCCGTGTTCTCAGTACTCTCTAATTAAAATGTACCCCAGAAAAGATGGTGCTAAAACACAAGTGTTACCGCGTCAATCCTCAAGCTGATTTATTAAAGGTTTTCATTCGCACGAATGTAACAAATTAGTTTATTGCAATTTTGTATTTTGGATACGGTTTGTATATTTCGTTTTGGGGATTAATGCTTTGCGGAGCTGTAATGGGGAGTGTTTAGAGGAACGGTTGCCAAGTTATTGTAAGTTGAGAGTTTTTGAGAGGTACAATAATATTGAGGTTTTTGCATAGAATATTTCGCATATTACGAGGTTCTTCACGTAAAAGTTCACCTACCTCAATATTTGTCGGCAGACGCGTTGTTTTAGCTAATTAATTAAACAAGCAATGCCTCTGTCTTATTTAAGTGAACACAAATTATAATGGTATTGTAGCATTACCTACTAGTATAATTATGCAGTTTTTTGTTTTTCCTGTAAAATTTCTGAAAAATTTACAACAACACAATGCAATTATGTAGTTCCTCTGCAGAATACAAGGTGTAAACGGACCCTTCACGTAGCCGTACACCAATCATTAGGTACATCAAACTAAGTACCCCTACGTAATAATTATTGCTAACCATTTTTTTTTTTGTGAAAAATCATATTTTATAGTAAAACTCAATGTAGCACTCTTAAAACATTAACTAGTGTATGCTTTGAATAGTAAACGGATCATTGAGGTTATTTAAGTAAAGTTACAACCGAAAAACTAGTTTAAAAAAAACAGCTGTGAACGATGGAATTATGACCCCCAATATCTCCGTATGGTCAGCAGGTATGGTCCAGAATAAAAATATGATCGCACTGACGGGGAGACCAATTTCCTTTCGGTTTCGCCAAGGGTACTTTTACACTCTTTATACTCCACCTCCTTTATTGTCTATCCTGCACGACCACCTGGACCTTAAAGGATTGAAACGTTACGAAAGAGCTGTGCAGGTGGCATATACTAGTCAATTATTATTTGCGACAAGTAACTTATAACATTTATTTATCAGGAGTTCATCGTGGCTCCACTGCTACCTCAGTATTCAGCTCATCAGCTTCAACTTAGTAGGTACTACCGAGTTCACTTAGATTCGAACATTTTTCACCCTTATGCCCTGAATGATAAGGTTGAAAAGTGAACGCGGACATTACAGAAACACAGCCGATCCATCAGCCAAACCTCGTTGTTCGTATTTTTCCATGCGGCGTGCGTACAATTGCCTTCATTTATATGTTCAACGTATTGACGGTTCCCTACATTACTAACGACTGTTTGTTAGCCCGCTTTATGACTTATTCAATAATAATATTTATCATTATATGAAGAGGACCTATTTTCGTTTGGGGTTTACGTAAATATGTAAAGAGGTAATAAGTAGGGAGTGCTCTTGAATTGTAAATGATCAGTTTATGGACTTTTAGTTCATAATTAGTTTGTGCTTTTTTATAAAAATAAACATCACGCCCGTATATCTTTTCAATACTAATATTTTAAAGAGGAAAGATTTATATTTTCTGTGTAACAAATAAACTTAAAAATACTGAACCGATTTGAAAAATTCTTTCACCAATGGGAAGCTACACTATACCCAGGTGACATAGGGTACATTTTGTCCCTATATACCCGCGTGAAACCGTGTGACGTCCGCTAGTATTTACCATGGTTACATGACACTGTTGTCACAGTACTTACATACCTTAATTCATATAATAGGGTAGTTAACAAAAAAAATCTAATAAGTCCATCAGATAGATTTCCAAAAAAGATTGGACACGTATTTTTTCTTTTTTCACGTAAACAAACAATCAAGACGATACAGTGATTTGAAAACTTGTGTAACGTCATTTTGCTAAGACATTAGTATGACATTCTTTACCGGTGATTGACGTCACAACCCCCCACTTAAATCTTTGACACGTTTTATCTTCGTCAACTTTTGTTGATTTGATAAAACAAAAAATACGTATCCAATATTTTTCGATAATTTAACAGACGGACTAATTAGAATCATATTTTTAAAGTCAGTTAACATCCTTTTTTGTATAATCTTAATTAATTTATACCATTAGCATTTTTAGCACCTTATTAATTGTAACTCTATTAACTCTAGTCTTAATTATATTTTAATAATATTTAGTTTTAAGTACATTTAAGTTTCTCTTGAGACTCACTGACCCTACAGTCAAATTATTGCTGCGGTTTTGTGGAGCTTAGTTTTTATGTCACTTGCCTGAATTGACTTGCTTGGATTAAAATAAATAAATTAAAATTGCAACAGTCACAATAACAACTATCGAACTCGTCCTTCAGTACCACTTCATAAAAAAAGCATAATATAATAAAAGAGCCTGTAATACTCGTAGTATTTAAAAAAAAGCTTGACTGCCGTGATCCGTCACTATGCATATGATAATCGAGTGATGGAGTACGCGGTAGTTAAATTAGCGTGCTACTGGAGAGAGCATATAGAAAAAAAGTAAAGTCATTTCATTCAAAAGTATAGGAAAATGCGAATGTTTGATGTGTACCCTCCGTAAAAAAATGTTCATAGTTTGGTGTTTTGTGATAATGGCCAGTAGTTTTTCTACTTAAACAAACCAAAGCTAATTCATAGTTCTGTTTTTTTTAAATCTATCTTTTCAAAAAGGAGGACCAATATTATAAATAAAAACAATTAGTGTTCATTGTATTAATAGCTAAGATGACCGTTTACAAAATTAATATTCTCGTATTTAAAAAAAAACCGGCCAAGTGCATGTCGGACCACGCACAATTTAGGGTTTTGTAATTGCCCATCAAAATATGTGAACTTACTGAACTAATTAACCACCCTGCCTACCTCCGAAGATCGAACGATAATTTTTATTGTAAAAATATAGCAAACTTACATTTTGCAGTTTTGAGGCCTGCGCTCCCATAGATTATGTTTAGGAAAATATTTCATATTAGTACATTTTATTACTTGGTCGACTATTACTCGTAAACTTGTAAAGCCTACTTAGCTGTGATAGTTTTGATTTTATTGTTTCCTATTTTTTATATACCTATATGTATAACGAAATACAGCTACAACCATGATTTTTTTCACACGCCCAAACACAACCCATATAGGTGATTTAGGTTGGCACACTTGACTCTAACAATATATTTGCACTTTATAGCTGAATGTTTAACAAACGAATCCCTTAATCGATAAACTGTAGTAATAATAAGCCCTCCGTGATCCACCTGGAAGTCCTCGGACCTCTTCCGAACTCAAGTGGAAAGAGGCAAATCCGTCCTCGTTAAGTAGCGCTGCTTTAATGAAATATCAGTGGAGTGTGGTAGTGGAGCTGTGTCGCAAACCATGCTCCAACATGTTTTTTATGTCCTATCTTGCCTTCTAAGTCCATATGCAGCCTTTTTCTGGCAGGGTGGGAATCAAATGACTCCCCCCGCTCACCCGCCGCCCGGAGCGGTAGAGAGTGCCAAACTTCTACTGACTAAAAACCACCCATGTTCCTTTTCAGCCTTTTACGCCCGGGGCCGCGGCATCTCTTTCGGTAAACCCGCAGCCCCGACGAAAAATATGCTATCTTTTTTTTTTGAATGGTCAGAAATCATCAAATGACTCCTCCCGCTCTGGGCAGACCGGTAGGAAATGTAAGACTTCTACTGACTAAAAACCACCCATGGTCCTCCTTGGCCTTTTGTGCCGATGCCGCAATATCTCTTTTGAACAACCCGCTGCTTAAAATATGCAGACTTAGTTACCTTTGCTTTACTACAGAAGACTTAGTTATCTTTGCTTTACTACAGAAGACGTGGAGTCCTGCTGTCCATTGATTAACTGTCAAATTGGTTATGGTTTAGTACAAAATGGAACCATTGACAGTCAATTGATGGACACTATATATAGCCACTGTCATTTTAAAGATATGCAATAGCCCTGCTGGTGTGGCAAAATTTTTAAATGCTTTGCCAACGACACGTAGAATAAGAAGAAGACCAGAAGTTATTACGTGATATAAGTACCTATAGAACGATCTTCAAACTACATCAAAATAATCTGATGCACGACTACAGAACAATTACTTGGCTTATTATTCACTATATCATACTTACTACCAGACTAGATACTTAAGAATAAATAGATATACCAGTTTCTGTGCGTACAAGTCATTTAATCCTACGTCTTACTTCAATGCAGAAAGCGGGATTTATAAGGAGCGAAGCAGATGTTTTGTACACTTGGTTAAATTTACTTTTACCCAAAAATGATCCGCCATTTTCATCTTTGACTCTTGAACTGTAAGGCCGGATTTCGTGTGACAAGAGCTGTCAATTAGTACCAGAGTTTGCGTTGTTCTTGGTACCTCCTTGTGAGATTCTTAATGTGTTTGTGTGTGTGTGTGTAGTGATGAAATTATCACGTTTCTAAGTAGATTATGGTTTCTATAAAATGTTTAAGGTATTATGTTTGCAAGTTACAGTTATATTAAAAACTAGACATTGCCCCGCGTCTTCGCCCGCGTGGATGTCAGAAACATCAAAAAAGATGATTTTCCATACAAACTTTCATCCAGCTTTGTTTCACCCCCTTGGGAATTTTGAAAAATCCTTTCTCAGTTAATGCCTACGTCATAAGAAGAATACGTGTGTGAAATTTTAAGTTTCAAGCCCTAAAAGTTTGGCCTTGCGTTGATTGTTTAAAAGCTTACTATTCCATTAACGACTACTTAAATGATAAGAATAGTTGGTCGCTGAGTTGAACAAAAGACAATGTTTGTTATTTATGTTCTTTCTCCAAGATTAGTTTACTGATATGTTGTATTTTATTATTATTATTATTTACTTTTTATTGCCTTTTGTGTCTGTTAGTCGTTAACTTGCGTTACTATTGTATCGAGCCTGGTTCTTCTAACCAACCTAACAGACAGATGTGTTGCTGGGGAGTTTGTTCCGCCACTTCTTCTTTCCAGCAAAAACACTAGGAAGTGTCGAAGGGGGGGCGTTTTGGGGGACTGTCTCTAAATAAGTAAAGTAAATTTTGAAGTTCGAACAGTGCTGATTATCAGCCTAGTTTGAATAAATGAGTTTTGATTTTGATTTTGATCCTCAGTCTCCATGACAATATATACAGGGTGTAAATCAACCCTTCACATATACGTCAACCAAGCATTCTGTACATCAAACTAAGTACCCGTACCTACGCAAAAATTTTTGCTGGGAAACAACTTTATTTTTTGGGGTCAAAAATTTCATTTTACGGTAAAACTCAATGTAGCACTCTTAAAACATTGTGCTTGTAGATGCCTTGATTAGTAAAAGGGTCATGGAGGTAATTTAAGTAAAGTTACAACCTGATAAACTAGTATTTACAAAAACAGCTGTGCAAAATTTTCAACTTTGACCCCCAATATCTCCGTAACTAGGGGGTTCCCAGGTATGGTCTAGAACAAAAAAATGATCGCAGTGATGGGGAGAATATGTGCCGTTCGTTTGCGTTAAGAGTACTTTTACACCCTTTAATAGAGTGGTTTTCGAGGTGGGTTGTATAGTATATAATTATACGAGGGTAAAGCCGCGTGAAGCAGCTAGTTAGAACTAAAATAACTCAATATTTTTTCTAACACTCGCACTAACTTAAGAATTTAGGTCGAGTTTTCTTGTGACGTGTTTGAATTACAAACAGCTTCAATATTTCAACCTACATCCTTCGGGAGTTTCTGCCAGGTTCGCATAAAAAGCAGATCGAATGTGCTAGATAAGACATCTAGATACGAGTACTATATCTAAAGAAAACCTAGAAAATGAAACCTTGAATATAGGAGGTACTTTATGATTAATGTACTATGTAACGAATTTAATTTATTGAAACGTCAATGAAATAAATGTAAAACTATATCTTATATTATATCGTCATAACTACTGACTAACTAACTACAATTAGTATATATTTTATTTGTTTGTATATAATATATTTACTTTGTGTATTTATATACGTATATATTATTATTTTCTTATATGTGTATATATTGTTATATAGGTTAAGTTAGTTACGTACGACACATAATCACAGAATTCTTTTCCGCTTCTCACACACTATAGTCTACATTTCTTTTTTCATTTCTCCTTTTGCAGGTCTGCTGGCAGAAATTTCTTGAGAAATAAGCAGTACCTTTGTACTCTAATGTTATATTTTATAATTTTCCTGTGTTGTCTACTGTGTGTACATAAATAGTTAAATGAATAAATAAATAAATACAATTCTGTCAACCATTTAGTTGATAATAATTATCATAAGGAACTAGAGAATACCTCCACTTATAATAGGTATATTATATTACCTTGTAAATTAATAGAGTGATTGACCGATTTAATGTATTAAACAGCAGATTTCTTTTCGCGATGTCAGCTTTGGTCCCAGAGTAAAAGTTGTTTGTTTTCACGACTACAATTACGTGTTTAAGTATCGGTCACTAATTACCAGTCATCCTTTAGAAGTATCTCGATTTAGTACACAAGATGCTCTATTTGAAGTCTGCAATCTTCCCGTCGGGGCCGCGGGTTGTACACTAGTTATCGCGGCCTCGACATAGAGGGCTAAGAAGGAACATGGCTGGTTTTTAGTCAGTAGAAGTCTGACACTCCCTTTCGCTCTGCCCAAGAGCGGGAGGGGATGATTTATGATTTATTTATGATTCGATGATTTTCCACCCTCCAAAAAAAAAAAAAGTCTGCAATCCTTGTAACAATACTAAAAGCAAAGAGATCTGCTTTTTTTTTAAATATTTTTAATTCGACTTTTGTCACACCGCGAGCTTTCTACTTACTCATCATCAACATCAGCCTATAACGTTCTCACTGCAGGGACTCAGGCCTCCTCTCTAGGAGAGGGATGGGCTATCTACCACGAGGTACCGTACGGGTTGGTAAATGGCATATGTATTCGATTTTTTGGTTCTAAGACATGCACATTTTAGAGCAGTGGTGATGAAATAAATTACACAAAGCAATGCGGTTGCCAGGGTTCGAACCCACTACTTACTGAACGTAAGTGGGAGCCGCCACCAAAGGTCCACCGCTGCTCTTGGCCCGCCGCTGCTCTACTTACTAAACGATATTATCATCCCAAATGTTTTAAATATTAAACTTACTACATAACAAAGGAGAATTTCCAAAAACTGCTCACGAACCTTCAAGTAGTTATATCGCGTGATAGTCCGTCATTTAATGGCTATAATAAAATAAAGTTAGTCTTAATAAAGCCTATTATTTGCGTTGAAAGCAGTAAATACGACTAATAAAATTATGTTAATTGATTGACTAATATTCAACAGAACGATGCTAAGTTACTTCTAACGGGGTTGTGACTTTTCTAGTAAAACTACTGGCTTGATATTGTTTATTATTTTGAGGATATCATGTGTAGCAACAAAAACTAAAAGTATTACTAACCCAAAACTACAGATTTTTTTTGTTGCATTTTAACCTTAATAAGACATCCTGCAAGGACTTTGAACGATTCAGCCATCTCTTCCACGAGTGCTTTGGTTCAGTGAGGGTAGAATGAGCAGGCAAGAGGTTGTGACGGCGTTGAGGCTCCGATCCGGCCACATACCGCTCAATAGCTTTGGATTCATGATGCGCAAAGTCGATTCACCAAATTGTGCTGTCTGTGGAGTTATTGAAGATGTGCATCATGTCCTAGCGGAGTGTGCTCGTGTGGGAGCCCAAAGGCGGCAAGCTTTTGTCAATAGTTTTAATGTAGGCTTCTATAATAGCGTTCTGGCCTCTCCATTGTCCGATGAAGCCAGAACACTTTATTGTATTATTATTATGGTTATAAGGTTGCGGGTAGGCTAGTTTAGTATAGGTATATGTGTAATTTAATTGTATGTAATCATCGGGGTGACATATTCTGTATAGAAAAAACCCTGTAAATAAATAAAGATTAAAAAAAAAAAAATCCTGCAAGGACTTTGTTACCAGTAACCCTGTATAATACATACCTATAAAATCCTATAGACACAAATTGATTATATTTGACAGAATTTTATTGTTTTCATTGAAAACATAATGATACATTTTCAATGACCTTTTCACTTACTAAGATAACAGTCTGACATTCGTAAACACACGTTTTATGAGAATCCTTATGAGAATTGTAAGCTAGGATAAGTAAAAATCAACCAGCGTTTTCGCTGACGTTCCTGTTAAAAGCTAACGAAAACATTAAATGGACTATTCTTCACAAAAAAACAAATATGCTTAGCTTTACTTACTTAAACGAGTCAATAAATATCTAGGCTACTTAGAAATACCCTGAAAAAAGTACCGTAAAAAGTTTGCCGTCACTTAATAAAACCACTAAACGAGTCGGTACTAAAATCCATCAAATTGAATCTAAAAATAAAAATTCAAATTGAAATGTTCAAGGTAATCACTTGAATGACTTTTACTTCCAACTGTTCAATCGTTCACTCAATCAATTCTGATTGATTCAACTGATTTAGATTTAAATGGAAACATTAAAACGTTGAAATGGCCGGAGGAAATTAAATTATTTTTCAAAAAAAAAATTGAAGAGAAGCTTTTTGTTAAAAGAACGAAAGTGACGAATGGTCAAAAAGCTTTTGTCTCTTTCGTTCTTTTTTTTGTGGTGATGTAATGAAGTTCACTAGGCAGTGTCGAAGTTGGCTTGGTGGTATCAACTGTCAACTTACAGAAATCATAATCCCTACATAAATTACATGGAATATAAATTTTAATACAAAATAGCAGGAAACGACAACGCAGCACTCCGCGGCAGACCTACCAACATGGGGATGGCGGTTTATGATGAACTCTTTCTCAAACGATTGACCTACAACCACACTAAATCGTGAAAGTGGGAGGGGAGGTAGTCCTGCAGCAGGGTAATATAGGGTTATACTCGTAATAACAATAACACATGTCAAACTTAAAAATGTGGCGCTTTGATGATCAAAAAATGTTGTTGTTTGTAAAAATAGATATTCCCATTCACCAGTCACTGTAATCATGAACTTGAACATTACGTTAAGACATGGTTTTACCTGAGCCCATTGCCATTAACCGGCCGCAAATCCAGACTCCGTGACTGAAACTGACAAATTCTTGGTTGGGATTCTTTTCCCGGGAATTGACCCATGATTTTATGCCTAGCTGTCGCTTGCATGCAATCGACCACATCAAAAGATTTCTGATGATTTTTTAGTCACTGTCCAAATTTTGATATATTTATCTTTGGCAAAAATCATTGAATACGTGTTTTTTCTTATAGTATCACTCAATACAAAAATATTGAGATATTATACATCGTTTTAACGTTTCACTGAGAGCGGATAATTCTTTCGAGAAAATGATTTCATATGAGAATTTTTTATATCGATTTTTTTTTAAATGGTGTTAGTGAATGATACCTAATGCCTAGAATTTGGACGGTGATTATACATAAAATCATCTTGTACAGTAGTAAACAATAAAACAATAAATATATTACATCTATCTATTCAAGTCAGGCCAATCATGAAGTCTATTTCAGTACTTGAGTTTTATTATTGTAGGTAGTCTGTGCACCACAGCCTTCAGGACGGAAGTCTTAATTAATGAAGTTAGCCCCGAGTTATATGAGTTTGGCCCATATTGTTGTTTTATTGTTTTTGCACTGACACCCCGGCTAAAGTTCCGACCCGGACATGGACGCTTTTTTTACGTCATGCTGCTCTAAGTTTGCGGGATTTTAGACTGAGTTATTAATTAGTTTTGTTGTAGCTTTTAATATATTGGTTTGTTAGTTAGGTGTTCGGTTTTGTTACTACGAGGAAATGTGGAGTGTTTGTTTGTTAGCTTGTGTTATTGTTATAGTTTAATGGTCGTTTACTCGATTTTTACAATAAAAGTTATAATAATAAGACGCACTGGTCATGTACGCACCGTCCTGCGGTTGCAACGCACACTCGCGCCTCGGGCGGAACTTTTGGTCATCTCGCCCGCCATAGATTTCCGATCATCTACTTCGAATTTCGATAGATGGCGTTACTTGACCCAACACACTTTATTAAGTTTTTTCAACTTTTTATTTCAGTATTTCACTAAATTAACATAATGTAATAAAACTAAGTATTAAGTTAATACCCTCACCAACTCACAAAACGCTGCCTCAAATATTTTGTCAAGGCAGCCATTCTTAATCAATATGATTGATGATGTGCCGACATATTCGATAATGTACCCTCTCGTAGTAATCGTGTCTATACCAGTGTGTTTGGTAACCGATTGACATTTAAAGGGCAATGAACATGACTGAATCAATATGATATGGGTTAAACGTTCAAACAGTTGTTTTCCTTTTGTTATGAAGTTGTTGTATTTTGAGGCGATTACGGAAAAGTAACATGTGTAGTTGTATAAATGAAGCGAATTAAGATCTTTGCAGGAAAAACCAGCAGCATCAGCTTTTGGAAGGAATTGTAGGAGGCCTGTACCCAGTAGCGAAATAATTATCTCCATGATTATACACACATCAAAAGTGTCTAGGGATCAAGCATTTTTATGCGGATTTCTTGAGATTGAGATGTGGCTTTGTAATAAATTTATGATTTTATAAATTTATATGGATCCTTTTTGGTGCATTTCATAATTTGAATCAGGAACTGTGAATCAAATTCGAGTAAAAGATGAAAATCAGCTGTCAATATTTTCCCTATAAAAACATACAACGCATTGAAGACATTATTAGTGCTACTGTTTCCCTACTACTGATTAAAACCAACGTTATTATGGAGCGGCGACGTCATTTAAGCAGGGAAGAAATGCTCAGAGCCGTGGGAATGATAGAAGCTGGTTCCCGGCAACGTACTGTGGCTTTAGCTCTGAATACAAGTCAGAGTGTTATCAGTCGACTTCGGACACGTTACCGAAGCACTGGTACCGTGGCTGAGCGCCATGGAGGACGGTATCGCTGCACCACACGGAGACAAGACCGATACATTCAAATCTTAACTCGAAGAGCTCCAACAATAACCGCCATGATGTTAGCCGTGAGGCTTCATCACTCTTCAGGGAACTTAATTAGCGACCAAACAGTCAGAAACCGCTTGCATGAAGTGAACCTTCATTCCCGAAGACCGCTACGGGTACCACCTATAGCAATGCACAATCGTAGGATTCGATATCAATGGGCTTTTGAACACAGAAATTGGGCAGAAGAACAATGGCGTTTCGTGTGCTTTTCTGATGAGTCTCGTTTTGGTATGAGACCGGATACAAGACGTATACGACACTGGGAAACCCCTGGACGCCAACAGCGATTAAAATCCTGCCAGGAAGTCCATCCTTATAGTGGTGGAACCATCATGGTATGGGCGGGTATTTGGATCGGCGGAAGAACTGAGTTGATTTGGATCAGAGGCAACCTCAACGCTCAAATTTATGCTGAGACGATTGTATCAGACGTCATCGTTCCTCTACAAGTGCAAATCGGTCCCTTATTTCAGTTAATGCATGATAATGCACGACCGCACACCGCAAGAGTTGTAAGACAGACTCTCGCCGCAGCTAACATCAATGTCCTGCCCTGGCCTGCTCAGTCGCCAGACTTGAACCCGATTGAGCATGCATGGGATATGCTACAGAGAAGAGCTCTGCCGAATATGGAGGGTATCCAGTCGCAAGAAGACCTTTTTTTGTTGTTGCAACGAACATGGGCGGCCATTCCACAGCGTGATTTGGATGAACTCATTTTGAGTATGCCAAACCGATGTTCTTGTGTTGTTAGTGTTCGCGGTAGAAACACGGATTATTAATTGTTTAAGTTACCCAATAAAATTTTAAAGAAAACTGTTATTTCAGTCTTTTTTTCGAACTTTAATGTTAGTGGTTCAAATGTCAAAAATCCCTTTATTAGGAAAATGGCAAATTTCTTTATTAATGCAAAGGTGACTTGGTTTATCGTTACTGTGACAAACGAAAACACTTTATTTGATGAATCCTTAAAGAAAATTTTAATTAATATCAATCAGGAGAAAAGTTATTGCAAAAATATATGTTGATCCCTAGACACTTTTGATGTGTGTAGAACAATATCATAATTATGAGTATGGTTCATGTCGTCTGAAAAACAACATTCATAGAACAAAATAGCCTCTGCAAAAGTTGCGCTTTTTAGGGGGGGGGGCGGCTGACTAAAAACCACCCACGTGCCTTCTTAGCCCTTTATGTCGAGGCCGCGGTATCTCTTACAACATCCCGCAGCCGTACAACATCCCGCAGCCTTATAACATTCCGTAGCCCTACAACATCTCGCAGCCCCAAAGGTTGTGCCTGGCTCTCAAAGTCACGAGCACCAATATGTATACACGAAGCATCTTTTAGGGTTTCCTTCTACTGTGTTCAATGACGTTCAGGTAAGCGCTCCATGTAAAATACTCGTATTCAGCTACATTCGATTGGACTGGAAGCCAACCCCAACAAGAGTTAGGGAAGGGCTAGGCATATAATGATGATGTTTTGATTAACTTCACTCTTGTGTGGCCTTTTATATAATATAACTTTTTGTATATTATGCATCATTTATTATTGTAACTGTTATTTTAGTTTAAACTAGCGGACGTCACTTGGTTTCACCCACGTAGTTCCTGTTCCCGTGGGAATACAGGGATAAATTGTAGCCTTTGTCACCCGGGGATAGTGTAGCTTCCCAACGGTGAAAGAATTTTTTAAATCAGTCCAGTAGTTGCGGAACCTATTCGTTACAAACAAACAAACAAATCTTTCCTCTTTATAATATTAGTGTAGATATTTCATTATACATATTTTGTCTTTCTTGTCATTATAATTTAAAGTAATCTGTGGAAAACGTAGTGGGTAGCATATTTACCATATTTAAGTACTTAAGCCTTGTTATAAACCTGTAATGTTACCGTTTGTTTTTTCTAAATAAATAACGTTTTAAGTTTTTAGTGAACATAGCTTTTTGGAAGCCATACTATTGCAAAATAGGTCTCTAACTCATAGAAGGAACCGTTATTTTCCAAAATGTTTGATCGTAGCTGTAGGCACCAAGTATTTTCACTCATGGAAACTTTAGGAACGCCCTAATAAACCCCGTAGACAATCAAACATATTTTGAACTCTTCTAAGAAAACCTCAAAGAATAAATACCTCAGAGGAGTTATTCATTGTTTCTTTGTATCGAACTGGAAGCTCACGTAAGTAACTAACGGGTCAGAATCGGGAAGACAAGCGAAGTTAATTAAGTAGAAGTTCCCGGGTGGCAACAATGGGTCCCACAGTTTACACTGTAAGAGGTTCCCGATTGCGCTTTTATTAAACGTTGATTGAATTGCTGCGACATTGTTTTCTAACAAATAAGGGATGGTAGATGTGATTGGTTGTTTGGAGGGCTATTTATTTAGGAGAGATTTGAATACAAGTAAGTACTAAAATTGGGATATTTATCATTTATTTAACATGATAAATTTAAAGTTTTTAGTGTTTATTATAGTTTACGTGACCATGTCAGTTTAAAAACTTAATATATATGTTGTTTTGTGAGATGCTGTCTTGATTTGACAGGAAGAAAAGGACATATTAATATCAAGCCTATATTACGGTAGTTAACTAAAAAAATGTAATTAGTCCGTCAGAACATAGATTTCCAAAAAATATTGGACACGTATCTTTACTTTTTTCACGTAAGCAAACAATTAAGACGATACAGTGCTTTGAAAACTCATGTGACGTCATATTCTAAGACATTAGTATGACATTTTTGGCGGCTAGTGACGTCACAAACTGACTCAAATCTTTGACGCGTTTTATCTTCGTAACTTTTTATTGATTTGATAAAACAAAAAATACTTATCCAATATTTTTCGATAATCTAACAGACGGACTAATTAGAATCATGTTTTTTTAAGTCAGTAAACATACCTATTCAAGAAGGGTTAGGACGAGGTGGACTTTATAGTACACCCATTTTTCGCCACTTATATCAATTAAATCCACGTAATATAATGGAATACGAGAATGTCGCCATCAACTATGCACAAATTTAGAGTGCGTGGATGCTGAAACTGAAAATAGGTTTTTTACTTAATAACTTGAAGTGGATCTTGTAACTGAATTTATAAAAAAATACGCCGAAGCACACGAGCACAGGCTTCTTCATCATGTTTTGAACGTCGAGGCTATCCCACTACTTGACACCACGGTCATAGTGAGAAGACTTAAAAGAACTAAACCGTTTGAGTTAGTTTAGTAAATTTAGTGTAATGCAGTGCAGTGAGTGCTTCACTACGCTTAAAGAACACGAGAACAAAGTGTCTTTCAACTTAAATAGACTATAAGGAACGTGCGAATGGACACATTCTTAATTTTGTAAGTTTTAGCAAATTAAGTTGAATTTAAATTACTTATTAGCCTCAAGGTCTAGATTGTAATTGTATAAGTAACCGTTTAATAACGAGTACTTCAGACCGAAAAAAAAACTTAAAAACACTCATAAACCAACATCATTGAGCAACAATATCAAGGATTAAACCAAATAAAGCCTCAAATACAAATGCCCATTCGATTTTTGTGCGTATTTGAGGTAAAAAACGGGAGGGCCCAACCAAATAGTGGGGCCCAGTGATATACCGCTGGCATTTGTAAAAAAACAATAGTCGTTAACCCTTCGCCCATTTGATTCCCAAATCACGTACGCACTTCACAAAGTTTAGCTTTTGCAAAATTTTCACGATTTAACGGAATCACTGGAGGGTTTATCTTTTGATTTATATCTATAAAATTGAAGTGGAAAGTTTCAGTGTTTTATGACAGTGGTCTCCTCCAGGTGGCCTTTCAACGCAACGTCTTCCGATTCGCGGTCGCCACTCTAATAACGCATAAAGATTGTTAATTGTCATGCTTAGTTACGTAGTGGACGTCACACAAATTATGGGAATTAGACGTTCTGCTGGAATAGTTCTTTTTAAAAAAAAAAAAAACCTTGCCCCACACTAGGAATTTCTTCTGTATCGTGGGTGCGTTCACAAACATTTAAACTCACATACACAAATATCCAGACCCGGAACAACTATCTGTAGGTCATACAAATATTTGTTCCGTGCGGGAATCGAACCCGCGACACGCAGCGCAGCAGTCCATTGCTTGAGCAACTGCGCCAACCGTGCCGTCGGTGTTAAGAGTTAATCCTGTCATACAAATAATGTTAACAATGTCCTGTAATAATGTTTGACACTGTGATCCTTTGTTTCGACTTATCCCACTTGAACATGGTATATGGTCCTGAATTCAATTCCCGGGTCGGGCATAAGTGTTATTGGGTTTTTGCAACAGACATTTTCACTTTTTTTTTATTATTAAGTATCAGCTATCTTTTTCATAGGACCTAAACATAGCTTTCGAAAGATACGCCTCTGTCTATACCAATTAGGATTACAAGCGTCGATTATGTGTGAACATGGTAAAGTTGGTGGGAAATTACATGTTAAGGAAGACATAATATATAAAGAAAAAAACTGGCCAAAAATGCAAGTCGGACATGCACATGAAGGGTTCCTTACCATCGTAGTAAGGAAGACCCCTTTAATTTGTATTATTTCTGGTAAAGCGACAACAGAAAAACACATTTTGTGATAAGTTTATTTTTCATAGTGTTTGTATGAATGACAAAGTTAGACTTGCGGTTTTTTAAATGTGCTATATCTCAAAAACTATTTACTATACATATCGTTCTAACAAATTTTAGGTGAAAGTTTTTATTGCAATATAAAGGATATATTTTAGATTTTTCACTATATTTGTTTAAAAGTTAGAGACCCCCGGACACACATTTAACCACTTTGGAAGTGTCTACCTTTCAAACAATTGACTTTGAGAAAAAAATATTTTATGAACCCAATGTCATTTTGAAAAAAAAAATGTTTAGTTTCAGTTCAATATAAAGGGTATAAAAGTACCCTTAACGCAAACGAAGGGCACTCGTTCAAAATGATCGCGATCATTTTATTGTTCTAGACCATATCTGGGAACCGGTAGTTACGGAGATATTGAGGGTCAAAGTTCCAAATTTTTCACAGTTGTTTTTGTAAATACTAGTTTTTCAGGTTATAACTATACTTAAATTACCTCCATGACCCGTTTACTATTCAAAGCATCCACTAGCACAATATTTTAAGAGTGCTACATTGAGTTTTACCGTAAATTGTGATTTATGACCCCAAAAAAAAAGTCGTTTCCCAGCAAAAATGTTTGTGTAGGGGTACTTAGTTTGATGTACAAAATACTTGGTTGACGTTTGCGTGAAGGGTTCATTTACATCCTGTATACGGACACGTACCCCCTTGACCATTTTTTTCTGTATAAAAGTCTTGATGCGGTTCACAGAATACATCCACAAACCAAGTTTTAACTGTGTAAGCGTGATAGTTTTCGAATAAAACGGCTGTGACAACGGACGGACAGACAAATCTGTATGGGTTCCCATTTTTGCCATTCGGTTACGGAACCCTAAAAATTAAGTTAAAGTTGGTTTTCTAACTATTTATTGAATCAGAAACATTAGCACACAGGTGTAGTAACTATCTATCTACTCGTATTTGGCAGTCACTATTACATAAACAACATTAATTGGCTCCAAACTCAAAACTCAATGAACCGACAACTAAGCCACAGTTTAATTGGTAACCTGTTAATTAAAGTAAACACAATACAGTTGATAACACAACACTAAGATTGATCGCAGTGTTTAATCAAATCGAATTACAACACCGTATGTATTGATAACGCATAATGTGTCAAGTTATTATCATGATTGTGTACAATGTGCGCTACATAATTACGTACAGTCACGAGTATTCATATTTACACCATTGGTATAGCTCAAACGCGGATTTCCGGTAAACAACAATTGCACAAGCCTCGGCACAAGTGCTGAGAAGGAACATGGTTGGTTTTTAGTCAGTAGAAAAGGAAAACAGATCAAGAGCGGGAGGGGTTATTTGATGATTTCCTACCCCCGAAAAAAAAGAAAAGGTAATTTAGATTCCAAAATATTCGTTTTATTACGGAAAAAAATACAGTAAACCCAAATTGCTTCTAATCTTTGCAAAACGTATACACATTGATGCTGCTAACTGTACCTTCACTCTATAGCGGGAGTGATTGGACCAATCGACTTTATCCGGATTAGTTATTCAATATGAAAACTATATAAAGCGAGGCCATGTTTGTGGAAATGTATAGTTTGATGTGTGGCCGTATGTCCAGTAAGTGTTGGTATTAATTGTAAGACAGTGTTGTTGATGAGAAGGCTTTATAAATTAAAATACTGATATCTTAACTCAGTTATTGAATGCTTGAATACAATGAAATGTTTAATACTGCCTTTTCCCAAATATGATGTGTTCGGCTTCCAGTCTAACTGGATGCAGTTCAATACCAGTATTTTACATGGAGCGGCAGTCTATTAGACCTCCCCAACCCAGTTATAATAATAATAATATAGCCTTCTTCTTCAGTTAAATTCCGAAAACCAGACACTAACAATAATGATTAAAACAAAAGGCACAATATGTCTCGAATTTCGGTGTGCCTCGTGGCATAGGCCTCCTCTAACAGTTTCCATTGACGTCTGTCACGAGGTACTCTCCTCCAGTTTGGACTTGCTGTCAGTTTTATTTCTTCCTCCCAGCGGGTGGGCTGCCTTCCCCGATTTCTTTGGCCTATGTGGAAGATTACATATACCTTGGTCAAGTCATCTCCACCAAAGACCAAACTAGCCAGGAAATTAATTTGAGGATTGCAAATAGTTGGAAAAAGTACTGGTCCTTGAGGGACCAGGGAAGTCTTGGAGACCATGAAGTCGAAAGACCTAGGCATGACTTTGAAAAGATAGACCTTCTGATTCTCCTTGTTAAGACTGGTTGTCAATGTTTTAGCCAGCTGTTGTAACGACTGTCATAGATCTATCTACAAGTGACGTAATATTTATATACTCGGAGGAAACTCAGTATACAACGGGTGGTCACCCAGCCACAGACCAACCTAAGCAAGCGTGGCTTAACTTGTTAATCTGAGCGACAAATATTGTTTTTTTCTTCTTAGAGTGTCGATGGCAATATCAAAAGTCATCATCATCATTTTAGCCGAAAGACGTCCACTGCTGGACATTGGGCTCCCCTAAGTGTCGCCACATTGACCGGTCCAGTGCGTCTCGCATCCAGCGGATCCCCGCAACCTTCACCAGGTCAACGGTCCACCTAGTAGGAGGCCTTCCAACGCAACGTCTTCCGGTTCGCGTTCGCCACTCCAGAACTTTCCGACCCCATCGGCCATCCGTTCTGTGAGCAATGTGCCCTGCCCACTGCCACTTAAGTTTGGCAATTCTTCGGGCTATGTCGGTAACCTTGGTTCTCATGCGGATGTCCTCATTTATATATATCAAAACATACATATATTTTTTTTATTTATGTATATCAAAAGTGTCGGCCCATAATTTTATTGACCCACTAGTTTGACGCTTTCGGTAGCATCCTGATCAGTTACTGTAGCGAACAACCAACGGAACACGCAGGATACGATATTAAGTACCCTATTGTTTAACCCGCTATGAGCATTTTGCTCACACAAAAATTTAAATTATTTTTTTTTGGTGATACCGATGCCCTATCGTCTTACGCGCCTAGGTACCTATCTAGCTATTTTTCCTCTTCCCCCTGACGCAACTCTCATGCTGGTCAGACCTGTAGCGACTGGGCAACGAAGTGTTTGTGGAGCCTGGGTACCGTTTGCGGTAATTTGCTCATCACGCGCTCATCCGTGGAAGCATTTGTTTTCCCTATTTTTGTATTTAATCGTATTTATTATTTCATGTATCTTAGTAAATTAATTAATTATTACGTAAATACTCTATAGTAGGTAATGTTTTAATAATACTTAGTATTATTTTCTTTTTAGGTACAACACACATGTAAAATGGGTGTTCGATGTCAATCACTTGTTTTTGGTTGCAAGATTCGTAGAAGAAAATTCTAGTGATGAAGCATTGAATGTTAGTTTTGTGAATAGAGAGCATATTGTTAGGTCTCAAGTTTCTAATAATTTGTTTACCGGTTCCTAGACCTATTGCAGAATCTAGGCCAAGCGTATTTAATTCAATATGTCCTAAAATAGATGGTCTAAAAAGCCTACACTTTTGCAAGCAATTACCACTGCATCGAGCACATCACATATATTTGGTTCATATGTTTCGAAAGGCACACTTATCTAGATCTCAAGGAAAAGTATTTTTTTAAAGTTTTTATAATGTAAAAAATATAAGCATTTAAATTAGTGTGAGCAATTTGCTCGCGCGTGCCTGTCCGTGTAACAAATTGAGGCGCGCCTTCTCACGAGTTAAGAAATAGCACCCCATTTACCAAGAGATCACATTAAAATAACTCTTTGACCAAAATCAATAAATAAAACGAAACAAAAACACAAGACAGAGATTACACTATCATAATATCCATAATATAGGTACATAAAGCAAATCTAGTAGGTATATTCGTCACTAACATTATAATTGATTCACCTCCGACAATACAAGGATTTAGTAACTAAAACGTATTGTTTTTCTCACCAATTCAATTCCCACCTTACTACCAAAAGTTACGGTACCTTTTTCACTAAAGCTAGTTTTAATCAAAGTTATAAAGGGCGGTCAGAGTGACGGCGGTTGCTGACAAACAGCTGTGGAAGATTTAGACAATGATGGACATCAGACATCTATCCGGTTAACGTGCCGTGAAGGCCAGTCGTCCGGCACACGTTCGCACCGGATTTCGGTGAAGTACCTTGGTTGGTTCCAATTTATAGGCGAAATAGTTTGGTCAGTGTTGACGATTTGAAGGTTTAAGCTGATATATAGGGTGTAAAGTAACCCTTCACACATACGTCAACCAAGCCTTCTGTACATCAAACTAAGTACACCTACGCAAAAATGTTTGCTGGGAAATTACTTTTTTTTTTGGGGTCAAAAATCACATTTTACGGTAAAACTCAAAGTTGCACTCTTGAAACATTGTGCTAGTGGGTGCTTTGAATAGTAAAGGGGCTATGGACGTTATTTAAGTAAAGTTATAACCTGAAAAACTGGTATTTACAAAAACAGCTGTGCAAAATTTGGAACTTTGCCCCTTAATATTTCCGTAACTAGGGGGGGGTTCCCAGGTATGGTCTAGAACCAAAAAATGATCGCAGTGGTGGGGAGAACAAGTGCCCTTCGTTTGCGTTAAGTGTAGGTACTTTAACACCCTTTATACACAGAAATGTTACCTGAGCTGTTTGTAGGTATTGTGTTTGCTTAGACCTAGAAACTGACATTGAACTAACGTCAATTTCAATACCAAGATATGCAAACAATTTTTCAATGTATATCAGGTCAAACTTCTTGACCTACCTTCTCATCTTTTCTCTATAGTCCATAAGTTTCTTAAAACCTTATGACACACTACTATTTAAATGTGATTCCCCGTGTGGTATTAGAAAATTCTTCAACCTCCAAACTAGGATATTTTTTGTTTAGTTTATTTGTGTGAATATATATTAAACTAGCAAACCTGGCAGACGTCGGCTTGCCCGGACAGCAGTGCCACCTACTGGGTCCAATTGTAAATCTAAACTATTCTGAAATCCACTGGAACACAACACACAAAACTTTTCATTCAAATCGGTCCAGCCGTCTAGGAGGAGTTCAGTGACAAACACACGTACAGAAGAAATATATTTAGATATATTATATATAAAGATAAACTACACAAAGAGAAGAGTGAAAGAAAAATTTCATCCAAATCTATTTAGCCAGACAATTGAAATTTTTCTCTGAGACTTCTTCGAGCTTCATTGTCACGACACTTTTCTGGTGGTTGCTACAGTTAATTCTGACGGTCAGGAGTTTCAGTAAATTAAGAAAAATGTGGCGGGCTTGTCCCAATAAATAAAGATACACAGACAGGAAGTTACTTTTGCATTCATATTATTAGTAAATCTGGAGAAAGTTTACTTAGTTAAAAGTATCAACTTTCCAGCACAATCTATTATTCAAAAGTTGTTGCAAATTAGCCTTTCTACCTAGACGTAAACATGAATCCACTTTTAGTCAAAGAAACTTTCATGTCAATACCTAAGCGAGCTGAGATAGACATAATTCTTGGAAGTGTCTACGAACGTATGAGGCAAGACATGAGGCATGAGTTACGTGCAACGCAAGTCTGAATCGAAGCATAGGTTCACGTTACATCCTTAGAATGTACTCGTATGTGTTGGACATAGGTATGATGTAACATGTGTGGAGTTACGTAATTGTGTAGAGTTGATATCGTGATTGGGTTTGCTACTTAAAGCAATAATTTTCATGAATATGAGGCTTCACAAAGGATACACATTACACAGAAAAGGAGCATAATAAACCTTCATGTTTTATGATGCGTCATTCAATATAGTGTAATGAAGCAATTAGCTAATTATATATCACCAAAAAAATATAATTAGTCTGTTAGATTATCGAAAAATATTCGATACGTGTTTTTTTATTTTATCAAATTAATAAAAAATTACGAAAATAAAACGTGTCAAAGATCATGAGTGACCTTGTGACGTCACTCGAATTGACGCGACTTTTCCGAAGCGCTCTATCGTCTTCATCTTTTGTCTAAGTGAAAAAGGAAAAATACGTATCCATTATTTTTTTTAAATCTATCTGAATTTACAATTGATGTTTTGACTTCTCACTAAATTATCATTCTAAACCTGATAGGTAGTTTTCATAAATAATTAGTTCTCACGCACAAATACATCATCCTGTAAGTACATACAAACGCTAAGAACAAAAGTGATTTGTGTTTTGTGGGTAATAACAAAATAGTGTTTGTGGTTTTTAGTTCGTGATCGCAGAATGATTAAAAGAAGCGAAATGTTTAAGAAATGATAAAATTAATAATAAAAAAAATATGGACTTAATTTGCAGTTGCTTGCAGTAAGGGTTGTTGGTGCCTGAGGCTTGCGGGTCCAGACAACAGGGTTGCGTAGTACTCGTAACCGGCGTGCGTGTATGACCAGATGTATGAATGTGGACGAGGCGAAAGGAGTATGTCAGGATCGTAGCAGGTGGCGTTTTGTGGTTTCTGCCTACCCCCATAGGAAAAGGGCATGAACTTATGTTTGTATTTAATTTGCAGTTCCTCAGTTTATAAGACACTAGCTGTTGCCAGCGGCTTCACCCGCTACAACCCACGGGAATATAAAATCAGGATAAAAAACTATCCTATTTGTTAATCTAGGTTATAACCTGAAGAAGATGAAGTTAGTGTGATAGTGTTGTTTTCTCGATGAGTTGCAAACTTCAGGTTTTGCCAAATAAAAATAATAGCCAATCATTAATTAAAACCAGTATAATTTATGCGAATCTTATCCCGACTGCTAATGTTAAACACACTGCAACATTCTGTTTATCAAATAAACACGGCAGATAGCTGGATTATGCATCCTGCATAGTTAATTCTGTAATTAATTAGCTAAATGACAACAGGCCTATGTTGGATTTAACTAGCACATTTCATTATAAACTGAGAATAATGTTATTGTTTATTTATGTATTAAAATTGTGTAAATTAATGTGTTAACTTTATTTCATGTTTGTGTGTGTTAATAAAATGCAAACACTTGGCAATTCACTTTTTGTCGTCGAAAAACGGCGTTTACTTTCATATTCATAAGAGTATGGCTTCCAAAATACTTAGTTCGTCAACTTCACATTTTCAAGCATAAAGGAATTTCTATGAAATGTAGAATACAAGTAGGTCATCCATAAGTTAGAAAATAGGATGCTGTAGAACGGTCCTGGGGCATTATAATTATCTAACTTTTTTAAGACGTACTTAACAACTAAAAAAAAAAAAAAGGATTGCTTCTCGTTGATATTGTTGGTAGTGCAAGCGTGACTGTCCATGAGACCCTGGGTTCAACTACCAGGACCGACAGTGTGTTATTGGGTTTTTCGATAGGCATTTGTTAAGTAGCAGGCTCAGAGTCCGGATTTGTGCCCAGTTGAAGGTAACAGGCTTGCCCCCAATAGGATAGTTAGCAAAAAATCTAATTATTCAGTCTGATAGATTTCCAAAAAATATTGAACACGTATTTTTTCTTTTTTCACGTAAACAAAGAATGAAGACGATAGGTACAGTCCTTTGAAATCTCGTGTGATATAATTTTCTGAGACATTTGTATGACATTCTTTAGCGGTCAGTGACGTCACAACCTCCCACTCAAATCTTTGACGCGTTTTGTTTTCGTCAATTTTTATTGATTTGATAAAACAAAAAATACAATATTTTTCGATAATCCAACAGACGGACTAATTAGAATCATATTTTTTAAAGTCAGTTAACATCCTTTTTTGTATAATCTTAATTAATTTATACCATAAGCATTTTTAGCACATTATTAATTGTAACTCTATTAACTCTAGTCTTAATTACATTTTTTTTTCGATAATCTAACAGACGGACTAATTAGAATCATATTTTTTCTAAGATAGTAAACATCCCTATTACATGAGACTATAGCATAACTGGAGAAATAAAGAAGCTTCCTGGAATCACAGGCGTGAAGTTATGTTTAATATTAATTACAATTATATCCCATACACCACTATAAATCTTTTCACCTTTTACACAGCAGTCCGCCTCAGATTTCATCCGAAACTTTACCCGAAAATCGATGTAAAGCACCAAAGAATCCTGTAATATCAGGAATCTGGAGCATCCAGTGGCTGGCTCGCGTATCGTTCTTAATGGCACATTACACGGGGCGATGCGTCGTGTCGGACTGTCCGACGTGTCCGACATTTGTCGGTACGAATGTTGGGCATGAGAAAATTATCTGGATTTAAACGCCTATTTTTGTGATGGAATAGGGATGTTTAAGACTTAACAAAATGTGATTCCAATAAGTCCGTCTGTTAGATTACCGAACAATATTGGATACGTGTTTTTTGTTTTATCAAATTAATAAAAATTGACGAAGATAAAACGCGTCAAAGATTTGAGTGGGGGTTGGTGACGTCACTGACCGCAAAAAATCTCATACCAATGTCTTGGAGTATGACATCACACGAGTTTTCAAAGCACTGCATCGTCTTCATTGTTTGTTTACGTGAAAAAATAAAAAATACGTGTCCAATATTTTTTGATAATCTATAAGACTAATTAGATTTTTTTAGTTAACTACCCTATTAGTAACAGGTGTGTTATGGATGTCTGCTCTCTGGATGCATCGTGAGAAGATAGGTGTCTACCAAACCCCCCGGGGGCCTCGCCACTGTAACGGTTAGGGCTCAGCCGGTAAATAAAACTCGGAAGAGTAAGCTAGAATATAATTAATTTTAAAAATAAAACTTTGTGTAGGTACTTTAAAAAATCACCCCAGTAGAATACTGGCGTGGATTCTCGACATCGAGCTCGTGTTGGGTTCTAGACCGCCTAAAGAAAACCACTATATCCTGAAGGCTCCAGAAGGTAGGAGGTAGGTAGCAGCTGGATAGGTGGTGCGGTCTTCCAGTCTGAGGGTAGTGCGTAGAACGCAGGGTTGCCCAGCCACCGTCCCTGCAGTGGCAGCTAATCAATAGTAGACTGGTACGGAAGAACCCCGATCGGGGTTAAACTGAATTTAGTTATTTTAGCAGCTGGGCCCCGCGTTGCTTAAATTTCAAATGGTTTGTGTTCCAACAGTGGGAATTAATTACCTACTTGTTCATACACAAAAGCAAAAAAAATATTAATGACTGTGTGATAAGTTAAGTTTGACAATAGAGACGGTTATTTAAGTTTTATTATGCTAATCATTATAAAAGTCGACTGATTCATATATTTTTACCGTGTAAGTACAGCTGTTTGTTTTAATTACAAAAATGTATACCTGTAGGTTTGAGTGACGTATAGAGTACGTGGTAACTGTTTGTGAATCGGCGTCCCTTCCACCCTGTTCAGTTACAAAAACTGCTGCAACTAATTCAAAAAGCATTTTACGTCATGAACAAAAAAATAAGGACAAGTCTTGTACTACGCGCCAAATCTCTGTTTCCATCAGCCAGTAGGTACTCTCGTAATACGTCTAAGCATTGCATTAATTTAGCTTATCCTTGCTTATCTACTGCTTTGAGGTGCGTTCCGTGTACTCTGTGCACGCTGCGGGAATTAGGAAATGATAGTATGGTAAGATTATGTGTGACGGTGAATAATTATGTTTTAAATCTAACTGCCTCACTCAGAGAGCTTTAATGGTTACTTAGGCTATAACTTATTAAAGGTTTTGACAGTTTTGTCATACAAAAATATGTGAAACATTTAGTAAGTGACGGTTTAAGTAATCATTAAATATCTCTGAGTACCGCAGTAACTGTCTTATTGATAGATGAGAAGTTAATTAACAACCTGCAGAGTAACCTACATTTATCGAAGAAGAAGTTTGAATAGAATTTGGACTCAAACACAAGCATTTATTTCAGTTAGACCATTTATTATTTTATTTTTTGAAATGTAAAAAAATACATTTTTTTTTATAAGTGATATCATTAAATGACGCCTTTCGCTTTGAGCAGAGTAGAAGGGAGTGTCAGACTTCTACTGACTAAGACCCATACATGTTCCTGCTTAGCCCTTTTGTGTTCTAGGGCCGCGATATAGGAAAAAAGCAAAACTACCGGCACAAACACAAGGCGTAATAACTTTGAGCCCTTTGATGAAGTCCCTAGTTAGAAATAACGTTATAAAATTTTGAAATATTTTCTTTTAGCGGTGAAATTGTTATGAATTTTTTTGTTGCTTTGCTTAGGGCGGTAGAACTGATCAAATGCATTCCTAGGTTCAATTCACGCTATTATTTCAACATATCAAGGTGTCAAGTACATCGAAACAAAATATTATTTCAAGTTTTGCGTCTTGGAATTAAGGCACGAATATTCAATCCATCATTACAAACATGAAAGAAGTACGTTTACAATAAAGCTATAAAATAAACGTACAAGCAAACTCGAACTAATAGGTTCGAAAACCGATGCCACCGTATCGGACACCAGTCCCTATGGGCCAATCGTGTAACCAAACACGATAACACACACAAACAATGATTGGGTAACAGCACTTGAGTATGAATAGCACGAAGCACTACTAAGTTCATTGACGGTTTCCCACTTTTCAACCTTACGCCCTAAGTATTTAGGTAGAAAAGCGGTCGGCATTAATAAATTCAGTAGAACCCCTCCAAGAAGGGATGATCGTCCTGTTCTGACAAACTCATTGTTAGAACATTTAAGACTATTGATCAATTGCAAATAACCCTTACGTGCCGACGTAATCAGGAGTTAACCCGAGTGCGAATAACATTTAAATGGATGCCACATCAGACTCACGAATTAACGGATTGTGTTAACAAGCTCTATAATTTCACGAAAGTGCTAATATTAACGTTCGTAATTATAATATAAATGTATGGAAGCGTAATAGATATTAATTTTGTATGATAGAATTAGCGGTAGCGCTGTAATAGTAAGTTTTGGGTTTAAGTTCGCCTTTCATAGTTTTAGGGTAAAATGTTTGAACTATTTAGGGAAGTAGGAACGAGTTTTTAATTGAGTTTTATTGTACTAAACCATAACCAATTTGACAGTTAATCTATGGACAATATGATAGCCACTATAATTCAAAAGATACGCAATAGCCATGCTGAGCATGTTGAACTTAGTTTAAATAATACAATTGCTTTTGAAGGCGAAGTCGGCGGTATGATGTTGTGATGAGACTTCAAATTGACTTTCGTTTTACCTATTCTGGATGTTAGTTACTGGTTAATCAATTAGCTTTGCATTTTTTTTTGTTTGAGATGAGAAATCGGGTTAGCAGTTTTTCGAGCTGCCAGGAGGCTATAAATACAAAGGAGGTATTGTTTTATTGGAAATTGGAATCTTAAAATCAAATCTATTTGCCTTTCTAATACCATGCAGTTTTTTTTTTGGTTAGTAATAAAAATATAACTAACAAGCGGACGTCCCGCGGTGTCACCCGCGTAGTTCCCGTTCCCGGGAGAATACAGGTATAAAAAGTAGCCTATGTCACCCGGGGATAGTGTAGCTTCCCAATAGTGAATATTTTTTTCAAATCGGTCCAGTAGTTTTGGAGCCTATTCGTTACAAACAAACAAACAAATCTTTCCTCTTTATAATATTAGTGTAGATACATAGTTAAGTCTCACAAAGTTTCCAGTTGTCCACATAGATAGATAGATATACACAAAAAGTACAATACCTCCTATATATTTCTGGCCTCCTGGTACTTTGTGAGACTTTACTGAAATTATTATAGACATGTTTTATTATACACTCCACCATTAGCAGCTAATACACCGTAGGCGTTTAAAAGGGAATAAAGTTAAATATTTTTTTATTTTTCTCATTAGAGCACCACGTCAAAACATTAATTTTGTGCTCTAATGGGAATATTCTTGGTGCTCTAAGCATAGGTGCTATAAAAATAGGTGCTCAAATGGGAATACCTCGAGGAACAGGCTCTAATTTGGGATATATAATTGTTTATTCACACTAGTCCGTTCTCCACCTATGTACAACTAAGACAGATTTATAAGCTGGTAGCCACGTATATCTTTTACACTCTACATGCCTAACGAAATCCATCTCAAATCACGTAATCTCTAAGATCTCTAAGAGACAGTCCAAAAATCTCAGTAAAGGATAATGTATCTAGCCTTTTGCGAGCCCAAACTAAGTGTCCCATTTGCAATATTAGTGAGAGAAGCAAGAAAAACACGGGAACAAATTACGCTAACTTTTTCCCCTTGAAGTCCGTAATCCGCAATACAATATTCAGGGGTTTACCCTTACCCCCGGTCAACACTAAGTGCTATGTATTCAGATTACATTTCCATCTTTGTCGCGACGTAATGCTGTGGACGCCAATTTCGTTTATCTAATTTGGCTTTATTAGGACTGGTAGGCACTAGAGTTATTTATTTTTATTACTTGTTGGTATAAAAAAAATAATTTATGTAAAAAAGAAAACTAAGTTCACACGGCTCAACATGACTGAGAGAATGCCAGACAGATGATATTGGTATGAGTCTCTGATTTAATTGTTTTTTTTTTTATAAATCGTTCCTCACAAAATTTCTAAATTTTTTCCTGTATCGTGGGTGCGTTCACAAACATTTAAACTCACATACACAAATATCCAGACCCGGAACAACTATATGTAGACCATACAAATATTTTTTCCGTGCGGGGATCGAACCCGCGACACGCAGCGCAGCAGTCCATTACCTAAGCCACTGCGCCAACCGTGTCGTCAAATGGCTTCATGACAGGTGGATGAATGGACAATGACGAACCTAGAAATCTACCGTAGTAGCAATTTTGCTCTTGTAATTTTTTTTTTTGCGGGTTGAAAATCATCAAATAATCCAGCTCTTGGGAGGAGCGAAAGGGAATGTCAGACTTCTACTGACTAAAAACCACCCATGTTCCTTCTGAGCCCTATATGTCGAGGCCGCGGTAGCTTGTGAACAACCCGCAGCCCTGCTTTTGTAACCTTACACGGAAAAGTATTAAAGGTACTGTTCTCTAAAATCTTAAAACATTTTCAACAGTAACTGAATCCCCCTTAAAATAAAAAAGCAACACCGTGCTTCCGTATCATTTTACAAAATCAAAACAAAATCTTAGAGTTACGAAAACGGGCTTAGCAGACTGTAAACACATCTGCCACTCACGTCCGCCCGCACACGTGGTCCGGAGATCTGAGACAGAATTCCAAACGCGAGAACATATCTCACGGATGTGTGCCACTCTGCCATGCGGTGAAACCCCGCGATATTAAATGTGAAGAGGATATATAATATATCCTCCTTCAGTTAATATCGCGGGGTTTCATCTTTGAAAAGCATAGTTCCCTCGAAATTATCTTACATAATATTATAAACGCAAAAGTTTGTAAGTATGGATGTTTGTTCCTTTTTCACGCAAAAATTACTGAACGGATTGGGATAAAATTTTGATACACAGATAGTTTATAACCTAGATTAACACATAGGAAATTTTTAATTCCGATTTTATCTTCCCGTGAGATAATTTTTAAGTTGTTGCGGGCAAAGCCGCTGGCAACAGCTAGTAATAAATAAAAAATACTCCTTTAAACATCAACTATCTGCTAGTAAAAGTCCCGTCAAAATTGGCCAAGCCGTTTTGGAGATTAACCGGAACAAACAGACAAATTTGTAAGTCATAGGGCCATACCCCTATGACTTCCAAATTTGCTTGTTTGTTCCGGTGTCATCCCACTGCATGGTAAAGGGTGGCCTTTACCCATGACACAGGTTAAAGGTAATAGTAACTACATTGTACTAACAAACACGTTCTTTGTTCACATATTCACATCACAGATGTAATAAACCATGAAACTGAAACAACGAGTTTATTGTCCACAAAGATTGTTAGCTCACTGTTGGAGCATATTTACACTAGATTAAATTCTTGTGTCAAACAGGTGCAGAGCGGTAAAGATATTAAATTTTACTCTTTCGAAAGTTACGCGTCAGAATCTCAAGCTCAAACTGTATAAAAGAATTAAAGAATCTTGTAAAATCGTGAAAATCTACGAAAGTAGACTTCCTCGTCTTCGTAGCATATTTATTTATAATATGTATGTATTTAGAAAATATATAAGTATGTTTATCAGTTGTCTAGTACCCATAACACAAGCTCTGCTTAGCTTGGGACTAGATGGCGTTGTGTGATAGTTGTGGAATATTATTATTATTATTATTATTATAATACTAGTATTTTACATGGAGCGACTGCCTATCTGACCTCCACAACCCAGTTAATACTAGGTAATACGATACCCTTTGGTAAGACTGGATGTCAGACTTTCAGGTCACTGACTACCCGTAACGACTGCTAAAGATCTATATATGGCACCCGGGACCAACAGCTTAACGTGCTTTCCGAGGCACGGAGGAAACTCGGTATGTAATGGGCGGTCACCCATCCACAGATCGACCTAGGCAAGCGCAGCTTAACCTAAAGATCGACCCGAGTGGCAGTTCTTATTAAGCCACGAGCTCCTCGAGGGCTCAGAAGGAACATGGGTGGTTTTTAGTCAGTAGAAGTCTGACACTCCGCTTCGCTCTGCCTGCTCTGTTATTTGATGATTTTCTACCCAAGAAAAAAAAAGGTAAACCACATACATCGCTTTTGCCTAACCTTATCCTAACTATGTTGGGGACTGCTTTCAATTTATTCGGATGCAACGATATAGGTACCAGTGTTTTACATGGAGCCTATCTTACCTTCACAACCTAGTTCATCAATATCATCATCGTTTCAGCCAAAAGACGTCCACTGCGGGACATAGGCCTTCACCAGGTGTCGTCACATTGACCGGTCCCGTGCATCTCGCATCCAGCGGGAACCCGCAATCATAACCAGGTTATCGGTTACAACCAAGTTAGTACTGAGTAATATCATACTCCTAGGTAATACTAGATGAACGAGTAAAAATCAGATAATAATAATAATAATAATAAGTTTATTAATGCTTCAGTTTTTACATAATTAAGTTGTGTTTGGAGCCTCCTTTTAAGCAAATAATGCCTGTGTTAGGAGACTCCGCTCTTCCATAACATATCAATAATTACACGTAATAATGCTAGAATTGAATTACAATTAACTACTTAAAACTAAAAAAAAAAAAAAGATGAGATGCACACAAATAGGTGCGTACGAACGAAGTTCCTAAGCTTTCAAACAAATGATAGTGCAGTTGAACTCATTTAGAATTCAAGTGCACTATCATTTGTTTGAAAGCGTGACTATTTCATTTTCAAATGCTTGAGAAAAAGAATTTTTTAAAGATCGGTCTCTAGACATCCCGAAAAGGTTTGATGAAAAAAGTTTTTTTTAGTTTCAATTTCATATAATGTGGGGAGACCCCCGTTAATCTGTTTTTTTAACAAAAATCGTAAAGCGCTTCACAGAATACGACCTACCAAGTTTCAACTGTGTTGTCCTAACAGTTCCCAAATAAAGTATCAGTGACATACGGACGGACAGACGGACAGACAGACATGACGAATCTATAAGGGTTCCGTATTTTGCCATTCGGCTACAGAACCCAAAAAATGAGTGAATGACAGCGTGACAGTTGACATTGTACAATCACAGGATGATGATGATGATGTGTTTTTGTTATATGTAACTGACCTTCTGTGCCTATTTATTTTACCTAAGCCTAGACACCCAAATAATACGACCAATCGTTTAGAAAACGACGTTGTACAAAGTTTGTGAACCGATTTGATTACTTTTTAGCTAACTACGGTTATATCACTATGTCACTTCGAAGTAATACATTTTTGAGATCGGCTTTCGTTTTTCGGGGGCTTTTTAATATAGTCAGTGGCTAGAATTTCAAGTGTTCGGAACATTTCAAGTCTTGGGTACATCAAAAACTGGTCAAGTGCAAGTCGGACTTGCACATGAAGGATTTCGTATCGTTAATTTGTATTACCAATTATTTGTTTAAGCGACAACAGAAAAACATATTTTGTGATAAGTTTGTTTTTCATAGTGTTTGTATAAATTGCAAACTTATATTTGCAGTTTTTTAAATGTACTATATCTCAAAAACTATTTACTATATATCGTTCAAACCAATTTTAGTTGATAGTTTTTATTGCAATCTACGGCAAATATATTTTTTTAGAATTTCAACGGTCTTAGTTTAAAAGTTATAAATCAAAATATTATTATTTCACATAGGCCTACATGGGCACTTCTAAAACGTCGACAAAAAAACTGAAAAGCAAAAAACAAGCACATTTTAAATTAAACAAAACATTGAAGCAGGCGGGGTCCATTCTATTTTCAATTCATAATTTAATATTCAAATGAACCCCGCCTGCTTCCAAGTTTTTTTAATTTAAAATGTGCTTGTTATTTGCTTTTCAGTCTTTTCAGTGGGTTTTTTTAGTTTTTTAACTACTTTTTTTATTTCTAACTTTTTAGTTCTTTTGTGTTTGTTCTTTCGTTAGTCGTGTAAAATACTTCGCAGATAATTTAACTTTAGTGTTTGTTTATAGAATTTGTGACTTTGAATTTATTTTAAACATATAAGTGTCAAATAAGTTTTGTAATCTCCTTTTAAAACCCTTCATTTTGATACCCTACTCGATGGTAATGGATCCACGATAAAGAAAATTTTTTCTTTGTTTTTAGGGTTCCGTAGCCAAATGGCAAAAAACGGAACCCTTATAGATTCGTCATGTCTGTCTGTCTGTCTGTCTGTCTGTCCGTCTGTCCGTCTGTCCGTCCGTATGTCACAGCCATTTTATTCCGAGACTATAAGGATTACACAGTTTAAATTTGGCAGGTAGATGTATTCTGTAAACCGCTTTTTGATTTTTATATAAAAAAAAATATATAAGATTAAGAGGGGGCTCTCCATACATGGAATTGAAACTAAAAAAACTTTTTATTTTATCAAACTTACACATGAGGGGATAATGGATAGGTCTTCAAAAATGACATTGAGGTTCTTAAAATCATTTTTTCTCAAAGTCAATCGTTTCAAAGATAGACATTTTACCACTTTGGATACACATCCAAAGTGGTAAAATGTGTGTCCCCCCCTCTAACTTTTAAAGTAAGAGAGTGACAATTCTAAAAAAAATATATAATGTAGATCTCAACAAAAACTACCAACCAAAATTGGTTTGAACGAGATTTAGTAAGTATTTTTTTTAATACGTCATAAATCGTAAATCGCAATTTACCGTTCATTCAATCAACTCAATTGTAAAAATTATGTAAAAATTATGTTACTACGGAACCCTTCATGGGCGAGTCTGACTCGCACTTGGCCGGTTTTTTAATTTTAATGTAGCCAGTGACACTCGCGCTATCAAGACGAATCTAACGACGTATAACCCTCCTTTTGGGCTTCGCCGAAGTCGGGTAAAAATAATATCATACTTGGAAAAGTAAACAATGTCATTGTGTATAAAAAAATAATTCATAAATAATTTTTCCTATTACAATTATTGTAAAAGGAAAAATGAAATGTGTATAAAGTCAAATCAATTTTGATTCAAATTGGAGCAGTAAAATCCCACGAGAGACAGGGACGAGAGGTTCTCTCCCTCTCACGTTCCGCCACCTCCTTCGGCTACGCGGAACCCTAAGAATTGAGTGGATTCTCTATTATTATATCTGTGAAAGCCTATACTGCAACGCACACTGATAGTTACTATAACGGCGTCCCCGCAGTCGGGTAAAAATGTAATCTGATAGCCGATTCAATGCAGTACTTCTAAAGCAATGTGCCATACAAATTAAATGTTAAATGGTATCACTCGCAGCCAGGTGATCACCTTTTGTCTGCACAAGGGACCTCAAGCACAAAATTACCTGTTTACTACATAACACGTATTTCAAGTTTAAAATACCGTGCATCAAAGCGGAAATATTCAGAGATCGCATGCGGGTGCCACAAGATGTCGATTTTCCAATAGAGTAGACCTCACGTCACAAGACTTGCAAATAATCGAATTATCTCCGTCGTTGCCACAAAATGGCTTCCATTTTCTCTTTATACTGTAGGTAAGCATATGATGTACATAATAAAGACTAGGTATTATATTAATATAATTATATCTGTCTTTATATGTAACTTTGTTTCATATAAGATTCATAAAAGGATCAGGCAGAAGTGAATCGAATATTAACTTTCTGTACATTTAATTGTATTCAGTGATATTGTGTTTTATTTGTTTTTATATATCATCTAAATATCATCTCCTTTTCTGGTGCCACGAGGTGCAAAATTATTGTAACTTTATAATATTTATCCCCGATAAGCAGTGTGCGTATAGTCGCAGCGGAAAAATGACGATTTTTTTATTTTCAGTTTAGCAGATGTTTAGTGTATGACGTCGTGTGTGGTAAGTACACATTTGTGCATCCAACCATTGAGGAGTTATTCAATAAAAACTGTTTCCGCTGGAACTACGTCATCCTAGCGGCACTTTTTTTTCCTATAGAAGTACAAGAAAAAAAATACATTCAATCTTTAGTGTGTAACCAGGGGTAAATGTGTATGTTTAAATGACATTTGTGTGCCGTAAACAGCGAATATAATCAAGTTTCCGCTGCGCTGACGTTTGGCTATTTCATGAAAATCATATAAAACGGTTTAGTGCAGAGTAGTAATATTTTACGCACGTTGCTTTGATTTTGTGTGTAATGTTTGGGAAAAAGAATAAAAAAAAACGTACCGGGTAAAAAGACGGATTCAATACAGAGATTGATCGAAGTTTTAATGAGTTTTCCATCAAGAATAGCTCAGTAGCTGAGTCTGGATTTGTCTGTTTGATGGTATTAGGGTTGTCCACTATTTCTTTTACAGGACTTGAACATAACTGGCAAAATGTAGGTGAACTATATAAGGACTTCTGCGTAATCCTTCGGGGATGTCAGGCGTGATGTTATCTATGTTAAGTTATAATTGCTTTTAAAGTGACTATGTGTAATTTATTTCATCGCCATTGCTCTCAAAACGGTGAAAGAAAACATCTTGAGAAAACCGGCAAGTCCTATATAACTCCTAAAACTGTCCTTAAATTCGATGACTTGTGACATCTACCAATCCGCATCTGGGCCCGCGTGGTAGATTAAAGCCCATTCCCTCTCAAAGAGAGGATGCCTGTGTCCCAGCAGTGGGAACGTTAATAGGCTGATGATGAAGATGATGAAAGTGGATTTTAAGAAATCATGTCCTATTTATCATTTTCTCCCTATATACTACTTAAACAAAACCCTAAAGGCATGTACATAGAAACTATACTAAACTGATCCCACAAGCTCTCAGTTTAATGCCAAAGTATGTTTTAATAGCAAAGTTTACCTATCGGCATAGGCTTATCCGGTTTTAAAGTTAAACAAAGTTCAGTAAACGTTTGTTCAGAGCTGGGCTTATTGAATATTGTGACGTCACATAGATTTATAGATAGGGTCCTTCCTATTGCCATCAACTGGGCACAAATCCAGATTACGGGGCTAATACTGAGATATTCCTGATGGAAAAAATTAATAACTCTTTGCCTGAAATAATAACCTTAGAATCAAACTCAGAACCCGAAGAACTGATGTCGCACTTATTACCACATACAGAAAGCGGTACTCCTGGACACGACTCGTATTGTTAGGAGGTTCCTTTCTCTGTAGCCCTGACCGCCGGTGGCTTGGACCCTGTTCCCGATACCGGTGAGCTACATTTTTTTTGTTGTTTTTAAATGTTTTTTTTTTATTGGTTTTTGTAAAGAATATTTTAAAATCTAATAAGTTTGTAAAAAAAATAAAAAAAGGGAATAATAATTATTACACAAGAAAGTAGTTCCAAAATTGTGTGAAGTCCCTGACTGACTGACTGAGGTGATAGACCTGTGTTACAGGAGCCAGTGTCCTCTTCCAAGCAACGTGTACACAGGGCACACGTTTAAGATACAGTACACTCACAAAAAAACACACACACACAAGTACACTCACATTTCGTTAGTTGACGTTAAGTCCCATGTCATCATCAACAGCCTATTAATGTTCCCACTGCTGGGACACAGGCCTCCTCTCTTTAAGAAGGAATGGGCTATAATCTACCACGCGGGGACAGCGCGGAATAGTAGATGTCACATGTCTTCAAATTTTTTGGTTCTAAGACATGCCGGTTTCCTCACGATGTTTTCCTTCACCGTTTTGAGAGCAGTGGCAATGAAATAAATTACACAAAGTAATGTACCTGCCTGGGTTCGAACCCACGACCTACTGTTCGTAAGTCGGGGCCGCCACCACTGGGCCACCGCAGCTTCTGCAGTCCCATGTATCATCAGCCTATATTGTTCCCACTGCAGGGACTCAGGCCTCCTCTCTAGGAGAGGGATGGGCTATAATCCACCACGCGGGCCCAGTGCGGGTTGGTAGATGTCACATATCTTCTAATTTTTGATTCTAAGATATGCCGGTTTCCTCACGATGTTTTCCTTCACCGTTTTGAGAGCAGTGGTGATGAAATAAATTACACAAAGTAATGCGCCTGCCTGGATTCGAACCCACGACCTACTGTTCGTAAGTCGGGGCCGCCACCACTGGGCCACCGCAGCTTCTGCAGTCCCATGTAATACAGGGCAAACCTGGCTCAAATCCAGACCACGTGACTGCTATTGATAAACTACTGATGAAAAACTCAAAATCACTTTGCACGACCTGGGACTGGAACCCAAGACCTCATGCTTAGCAAAAGGGATGTTTACTGACTTAAAAAAAATATGATTCTAATTAATCCATCTGTTATATTAACGAAAAATATTGGATAAGTATTTTTTGTTTTATTAAATAAATAAAAATTTACGAAGATAAAGATTTGTCACTAACCGCTAAGAAATGTCATACTAGCTAAAGTCTTAGAAAATGACGACACACGAGTTTTCAAAGCAATGTATCGGCTTCATTATTGGTTATAGGAAAAAAGAAAAAATACGTGTCCAATATTTTTTGGTAATCTATCTGATGGACTAATTAGATTTTTTTATTAACTACCCTACTGCGCTATCGACCACTAGACTAACGATGCAGTCGCAATGAAAATCTCGAAAATAATGATTATTCTACACATAAATTTTCAAAAAAACCTTAAAATACTACATAGATGACAACCCCAATACACGTTATAAAATATCGCTAATAATAATCCTGCTATTTATACACAGAAAAACTGCTAAAAATAATAATCCCGCTTTATAATTTATTTATACACAGAAAAACTGCTAAAACAAATAATCCTGCTTTATAATTTATTTATACACAGAAAAACTGCTAAAATTCGACCATTTTGTAAACACACTCGGGTGAAACGAAAAGCAAAAAACATTTTATTCAAATATGCGTGGAGTTGTTTAATTTGATGTACATTAATGCTTGGCTGACGGCTTTGTGAACAGGCTGTAAACGGATACTCCGTTTACAGCCCGTTTACATCATCGTCATCAGCTTATAATGCTCCCACTGTATGGAGTCAGGTCTCCTCTTTAGGAGAGGGTTGGACTATAATCCACGCGGGCCCAGTGCGTATTGGTAGATGTGACATGCCGGTTTCCTCACGATGTTATACTTCACCGTTTCGAGAACAACGATAATGAAAAAAATTACATAAAGTAATGCGCCTGCCTGGATTCGAACTCACGATGCACTGTTCGTAAGTCAGGGCTACCACCACTGGGCCACCGCTGATCCCTGTTATAAATAAAGCACAGAAATATAAATATTTTGGGTGTGTCACTAGTTTTAATAAAATAAAGATCACACAATCACAATCGAATTGATATTTGATCAATTTTGTGACCACACGCGGTGGGTCACAAATTGATCACGTTGTTGCGGTTATTTTATTTACTTACCACATCAAATAACACGTATACATTGTTATTAATAATTATATTATTTAATTCGTTGTTGGATAAATAATATTCTTGTTTATTGAATGGATTATACGCTTCATTGGATCAACTCAAATTTCCAGTATTAGTTCAAATTCATTTTAAAAGTATCTGTTATATAATATAACTTAACACCAAGACCTACAATCGCAGAAGAGTTTGGGAGAGGTGTCAATAAAATTTTGCCCGATTTGGGAATCTAATCCAGGACCAACGATCTGCTAGACAGACCATGCACTATCATGCAAACCAGAGAAAGTTTAAAAATTGCGCCAGTTACAGAAAAGTTAAAAGAAAAGATAGGTGCTCGTAATTGCATCAAAACCCAACAAAAGTGTGTTAAAAATTGAAGAATCATCGATTTATGAAAGTTTTGTGGGTAGGTCAGTAGGTAAGTAGATTCGATTTCAATATAGGTACTCACTCTCGAAGGATAAAATTAAATATTGCTATATAGAACAATCGTGCCTATAAAATAAGGCATGAAACTAGAATCATTCCCACTGTTTATACGACCAATATGTGCGCCGTAGTTATATTTTATTCCTGCCTTAAATGACAGCAATATGGATGGTGAAGAGATGTGTGTTGATTTAAAGGTGCTGGATGTGACGACTGTAATTTAAGATTCGAACATGAAATAAGTACCATAATACTGTCCACTTTTTAACTACACACATCAAAAGTGTCTAGGGATCAACATATATTTTTGCAATAACTTTTCTCCTGATTGATATTAATTAAAATTTTCTTTAAGGATTCATCAAATAAAGTGTTTTCGTTTGTCACAGTAACGATAAACCAAGTCACCTTTGCATTAATAAAGAAATTTGCCATTTTCCTAATAAAGGGATTTTTGACATTTGAACCACTAACATTAAAGTTCGAAAAAAAGACTGAAATAACAGTTTTCTTTAATATTTTATTGGGTAACTTAAACAATTAATAATCCGTGTTTCTACCGCGAACACTAACAACACAAGAACATCGGTTTGGCATACTCAAAATGAGTTCATCCAAATCACGCTGTGGAATGGCCGCCCATGTTCGTTGCAACAACAAAAAAAGGTCTTCTTGCGACTGGATACCCTCCATATTCGGCAGAGCTCTTCTCTGTAGCATATCCCATGCATGCTCAATCGGGTTCAAGTGTTCAAGAGCCCATTGATATCGAATCCTACGATTGTGCATTGCTATAGGTGGTACCCGTAGCGGTCTTCGGGAATGAAGGTTCACTTCATGCAAGCGGTTTCTGACTGTTTGGTCGCTTATTAAGTTCCCTGAAGAGTGATGAAGCCTCACGGCTAACATCATGGCGGTTATTGTTGGAGCTCTTCGAGTTAAGATTTGAATGTATCGGTCTTGTCTCCGTGTGGTGCAGCGATACCGTCCTCCATGGCGCTCAGCCACGGTACCAGTGCTTCGGTAACGTGTCCAAAGTCGACTGATAACACTCTGACTTGTATTCAGAGCTAAAGCCACAGTACGTTGCCGGGAACCAGCTTCTATCATTCCCACGGCTCTGAGCATTTCTTCCCTGCTTAAATGACGTCGCCGCTCCATAATAACGTTGGTTTTAATCAGTAGTAGGGAAACAGTAGCACTAATAATGTCTTCAATGCGTTGTATGTTTTTATAGGGAAAATATTGACAGCTGATTTTCATCTTTTACTCGAATTTGATTCACAGTTCCTGATTCAAATTATGAAATGCACCAAAAAGGATCCATATAAATTTATAAAATCATAAATTTATTACAAAGCCACATCTCAATCTCAAGAAATCCGCATAAAAATGCTTGATCCCTAGACACTTTTGATGTGTGTATAATAATTTAAAATCTGTATTGAAATCAAAAAATTTAATTACTCAATAGGGATGTTAATTGACTTTAAAAAATGTGATTCTATTTAGTCCGTCTGTTAGACTATCGAAAAATATTGGATACGTATTTTTTGTTTTATCAAATCAATAAAAATTGACGAAGATAAAACGCGTCAAAGATTTGAGTGGGGGTTGGTGGCGTCACTGACCGCTAAAAAATGTCTTAATATCTAAGAGTATGACGTCACACGAGTTTTAAAAGCACTGTATTATATTCATTGTTCGTTTACGTAAAAAGAGAAAAAATAAATGTCCAATATTTTTTGGTAATCTATATGACGGACTAATTAGATTTTTTTGTTAACCACCCTAAAACCTAAAGCATTTACTTCAAATTCAATCATTTTTCTTTAATGTAAAAAAAGCGAAGCTACGGTCAAAATAACTCGTGAAAGAACTGTAGTTGCCCATTTCAAAGCGTAGATTCCATGGTTAAGGATAGGCAGGAATGGACACTATTAAAAACTATTATTCATCTACAGCGGTTTATTTGACTACTGTTATCTGTATTTTCGTCGGGTTCATTAAACCTTTTTTTCATTACTAACCTAGATGTTGCCAGCGGCTTCACCCACTACAACTCGGAAATTATCCCCCCACGGGATGATAACATCAAGATACTACTATCCTATGTGTTAATCCAGGTTATAAACTATCTGTGTACCAAATTATATCTAAATCCGTTTCGTAATTTTTGCATGAAGGAGTAACGAACATACAGACTTACAAACTGTCGCCTTTATAATATAATATTTAGTGTGATAGTGTCATAATTAAACACAAAAGATATAATTCTTAGCGCGAATAATTGACTTTATAAATTAAGGCGCAGTCCAGGTCAAAAACAGGTAAATTCAATGTCAACCAAGCCTCTTCCAGCACATATGACTATTAACCGCAGTAAATCGCATCTGCCACCGGATCAATGATACTCTTATGATACATAGTTCCCTGCACCGGCCTCTACCGATAAAACGTTGATTTGTGATCTACTACGGACGCTCTTGTATTCATTACTGAACCGCGTATTTGTTGCGAAACTATGTTTTGTAACATTGTTTAAGCAACATGTTTCTTTGCTGTAAAACTTGTTGCAACATTGTGTAGGCAACATGTTTTTTTGCTGTAATGTTGCATCATTGTTTAGGCAACGTGTTTTTGAGCTATAAACCTTGTTATCAACATGTAAAGCTGCAGTGTTCGTAATACAGCCAACTTTCAGTCATTCAAATCTAGTAATCAATAATATCCAGCAGCTGTTTCTCCCATTAAGTTATTTAACGTTTTCACCTAGATATGACTTGCCATGGTTAACCTCAAACTCTTTAAATAGACTCCGGACACAAGTAGGTCGCAGCAAGGAAAACCTATTGAGCTAGAGATTCCTAAATGGCTCTGCTCTGGAGCCTAAATGTGGTGGTGTTCTGCAAACAATGGAGCACTATAACGTGTCCTGCATGCCCTGTTGTTTGTTTAAAACAGGAACTGATGGACGCTTCAAAAATGCCAAACTAGTAACTTAGTTCTGGCACGCTTTGAAGAAGTATATCTTTCACAATTTCATGCCGAACAGGATAAGAAGGTCATAAAAAATTTTACTACAAAAAGGTTAATATTCTGACGGAGTTCATTGAGCACAAAGTACAGAAGACGTTATAATAAAGCGTCACTTTACAATTTACGGCAACAATAATAATTTTATAATGCATTACCCGGGCATGCAATACGAACAGATATTAAAAACGTCCAGGCTTGCATTTGAGACACGCTATAAATATTATGATACTACCCAAGGGAATAGTTTTATGTTCCACAGAGAGCTCTGTATTTACACGCATTTATTTTCTAGATTCTGACGTCTGTGCTAGACTTTTATTTAGTTGTTTTGGAATGACATCGTTGGTCTAACCATGAGTTCCGGGTTCATTTCCTAAGTTAATAATAGTCAGTTGCAGCGTAGATTTGGAGCCGGTTGATGTCAATGTAAGGCTCGTCGTCCATCTGTCTTATGATGACGACAGGCCGTGTCGACGGCGCGTTCGTGTTCCACGCGCGCCTCAAAGAGATGTCAGCAAAGTTGAAGGGGCCCCCGCAAGTGCCGACGCCCGTCGTGGCTGCGGGTTGTTATAAGAGATACCGCGGCCTCGACATAAAGGGCTAAGAAGGAACATGGGTGGTTTTTGGGCAGTAGAAGTCTGACACTCCCTTTCGCTCTGCCCAAGAGTGGGAGGGGTTGTTTGATGATTTCCCCCCCCCCCCCCCCGCAAAAAATAGGCTCACCTCCTATTACATGGTACTAAATACATATCTGCAGAAACATGTGGGTGTACTATTGCGTGCACCTTTGCCTAATCCTTCGGGGATCACAGACAAGTAATAACGTAGAATTAATCAGGGACTTAACAAATGACAATGTTTTAATGATAGTCCAATAGTTAAAGCACGGATTATTGTGTACCCCGACACCGTAGTTATTGATTTATACGCCATTCACTCTTTACAAGTTTTAGTTATTTAGCGAACTATGGGGTGCTAAAAATAATACATAAATAAAATAGCAAGTTAGTATCCACACTAACCCCGGTATCTATGTATTAGTCAAGTTAGATTAAATACTTGAGTTTAAGTAATTACTTATGAAGTGATTTTTAAGCAATACACAAGAACAAACGATGAAGAAGGCAAAACTCTAACACTTTAGCTATACCTTTCTATTTTTAACTGCCAGCAGACATAAACTACAGAATAAAAACTGTACCTTAAGTTACAAGGAAGATAGAATAGAATAGAATAGAAAAGAATAGATTTTTATTGAACATCTTAGTTACAGTATACCAGTAAAACAATTAGTTACAACTAAAGTAGGTACTTACATAGTTTCTTAGGGTAGATAACTAGATACACTCACTAAGTCCTTGTATTTTAGGCACATTTGAACAAATAAAACGAAACTTAATTATTAATTAGGTATAACTAAATGTCATCGCAACTACGTATTGATCACTACATAATAAAGAATTCTTCTTCTTCTCAAGTAATCATTTTGAGCTGTAGATACGGATGTTAGATAGAAGTACCTAATTAGACAACCGTTAGTAGTTCGCAAAAAAAATGTTCACCAGTAAAGAAATAACAAAAAAGCAATCGCAATAATACCACTCATTCGAATAAAATTCAAAGTAAGGAGAGATAAAATAAAAGCTATAGGATTACTTGACATTCAACAAAAGACTTCCAACGCCCATTGTGACTTATTCAAGCATGATTTTTTTATACAATCTTTGAATATTTACTGAAGATTATGAGAAACGTCTCTGTGAACTTTGTGCTTCATTTTTTCTGCCATAAACATGGAGTTTTATATAATAATTGCTTATTGTTGTTTGCTAATGTTTTTTTGTTTTATTCTAGAAAATAAAAAGGTGCTGTCTGAAATCGCGTTTGTTTTGGCTTTGATTGAAGTAAAAAGGTGCTGTCTGAAATCGCGTTCGTTTCGTTTGATTGAAATAGGTTAATGGATTTGGCGTGTTAATTTATATTTTTTTGTTTCTTTTATTTATTTTGCCTTGTTGGTTAAGTGGTCGTAAGTGCGACTGCTGAGCATGAAGTCCTGGTTTGATTCCCAAGACGGGCTAAGTGTTCTTGTTTTTCAATCAGGAATTTCTCATACTTTGGAATTGTGCCCGATTAATGGCAATATGCAAGTCCCCTATTAAATTGGTACGCTAACAACATGACTTGGAGATTGTGGGGGTGGGTCACCACTAAAAGGTATTCCTCTGCCTAGATCATAGAAGATTACAGCCGTGTTGTTATGTTTATTTATTAGAATGCTGCATCACTAAAAGACTGACCAAAACTCCTACCAAGAATTCTCAAGTTGCAAGATCAAAATGTTATAGTCATTATTTTCATATTTTTTTACGACATTATGCGGCTGGGGTTTGATTTTTGAATCAGGAATTAAATTTCAAGTATAAAAGTATGAATATTGTTTGACTCCCTATACATGGCGTTCACACAACCAGTTCAAAAGTCGTACTGTTAGATCTGTCAGTTGATTTTGACAGTTCGGCTGACTTCACATCTTAGAGGTTTCCCTACAATATAATAATTTGACGGCACGGTTGGCGCAGTGGCTGAGCGATTGGACTGCTGTGCTGTGTGTCGCGGTTTCGATCCCCGGTAGTTGTTCCGGGTCTGGGTATTTGTGTGTGAATTTAAATGTTTATAAACGCACCCACGATACAGGAAAAAATCCTAGTGTGGGGCAAAGTTTAAAAAAAAAATATCTGCTTGCTTGGTTTTGTGGTTATTTTGGATTTTATGAAATTACTCCGAAACTCGGATTTAGTTTACAAAAAGAACTTTTGTAGGAGTTAATATGATAAATGTAGACAAAAAAAAAACACTTAGATGTTGATGCATTTTTGTAAGGGATTCCATATATCCATGAACATGATCCTTTGTTACATCTCTGAACTGTGATCGTGCCTTGATTGACATTTAAATCTACCATGATACGACTTCCAAACCATAATTTCGTCTCTCATCTTCTGTAAGATTAATATGAAAAACGTTCTGAAAAAACATTACCGTATTAAATTAAGAAACTAGCTTCCATTACATAATAATTTTTCGAGTCGTTTCCTCCATAAAAAGTTGGGTTCCTAAAGAGCGTTCATAAGAAGTCTACTTGAACTTATTCCAAATCCTTAGCTCCTGCAGATAGCAGACAGAGACACTAATAACATCTGTAGAATATTACAGAAGGTCTACTAAATAAAAATGTACGTTCAAATAACATAACATTCACGTATTAAATATCCCTGAAACGTTAGGCAACCTCTGCCTAACTTAATAGTACACCCACATTTCATCAGAATATGTTTAAGTTTCATGTTCTAAGGGACGACCCTATTGCCATCAACCGGGCATAAATCTAGACTCCGTGACTGTTAGTGAGATTTTTTTACTGGAAAATTCCAATAACACTTTGCCCAAGCCGGAAATCAAACCCAGCGCCTCAAGCTCTTTGAGACCACTTTAAAAAAAAGTACCTTTAATGCAAACGAAGGGCACTTGTTTACCCTACCATTGCGATATTTTTTTTGTTCTAGACTTACCTGGGAACCCCCTAGTTACGGAGGTTTTGGGGGTCGAAGTTAAAAAAAATTGTAAATACTAATTTTTCAGTTTACAAGTTTACTTAAATTACCTCCATGACCCGTTTACTATTTATAGCATCCACTAGCGCAATGTTTTAATAGTGCTACATTGAGTTTTACCGTAAAATTTGATTTTTTACTCCCACAAAAAAATCGTTTCCCAGCAAAAATTTTTGATGTACAGAATGCTTGGTTGACGTATGTGTGAAGGGTTAATTTACACCCTGTATACACACCACCGTGTGATAACACATATCATCGTGCATTTGTATGCAAGTTTTTCCATCTTGTTAGAAGACTTCATGGTCTCGCGTTCATATTTCCGAAGACATACGATGATTGCCGGAGTATGTTTATCTTCTCTCTTCGAAATCGATTCAGTTTTGTACACTTATTGTCAGTTGTTGTATGGACCAAACCTTCTTGATATCTTTGTATGAATACTTCACCTGGAAATAAATCTGGTTTAACGATGCGCTTTCTAACAAACTGAAGGATTAAAACCGATATACCGATATACATATACCGATATAGAATCATGGCTCTGTTTTACTTTGATTCACAAATATAGTGTGCTCTATAATATACGAAAGTATGAAAAGATAAGTTTACAAAATATGCTTATTTTGAAACGTATTAATTCATTAGCAATAATTCAATATTAATATCATATTTATTTAAACTCGAAAGTTAAGTTGGAAGTTTAGTCTTTAAACTTGAAAGTCGTAACCGATGTTCCACATGGGCGGCCCCAGTACCGATCCCTGTGGAACACCGCACGACATCTCTTGTCAGTTCCATTTTCCGTCTTAGCCGGGGTAGATGACAGATTTTGAAGAGACTTACACTCAGCATTGGGTGGTCAAAGGTTTTAGAATATAGAGATTTATGACTTAGCAACCTGATCAAATCTCAGCAAAACCTTCAAACACGACAGACTGTCCGTTCACTTAACTGCTTACAATAATAGCAACAGAAGATTTAATAAAACACTTTAATAGTACAAAGGCATATGCTCACAATCAAGGCCCTCAAGCTCGTTTAGCTAAATTTAATAGTAGCAACCAGGCGCCTGGTAACAATGCTAAATTAACCTTGGCTTATCAACCAGTAATTCATTTGGCAACAACCCAAAGATTTCGTTATGGTTCCGCGATAGTAAGCCTAGTTGTCTTAGCAATAAGTAACACGTTCTTGGCACGCTCTGGAATTAATAAAGGATATTGGACTTTGTTGATTTGCTGATGCAATTTCGGTTTCGCGTTTATGCAGAAGGTGGTGGCTGTTCTTGCTGCTTTTCTTAGTTTTATGACTTACACATTTACCAGTGTTGTTGATCTTGCGCTCGCAAGTGCAACTGTTGATCATTAGGTTTAATTTCTGGGTAAGATAAAGTGTTATTGAGTTAATCCATTAGAATGTTTTCAGAAGAATTAAGGAGTCTTGAGGTTGGCTATAAGTTACTCCCCTGCCGGGGTTAGGATAGTTATGCTGTTGGTCCTGCGCCAGATCATTCTCTGGTTTGTGAGGGACAAGAGATATCCTACAATTCGTTCGAAAGAGATGCCCCGGAACACAAAGGGCTGAGAAGGAACATGGGTGGTTTTTAGTCCGTGTAAGTCCGACTCCACCTTCCACTCCGCTCAAAGAGAGCAAAAAAAAGGGAAGAGGTCTCGATATAGACTAACCTTTATCTCTCATGATAGAGGTTAGTCTATACCGAGATCGGTAACTATGATCGACAAACGGTAAGAAAGATTATTTTTATTTCTAGTTTTCCCGAGCGTTCTTAGAACAGAGATATCGCAAAATATTCGTAACCCAACGTACACACACAATTATCATGTCTCATTCGGGACACATTTATTCGAATGTCCAGAGGACCGCCTTGATTGCTATCTGATTAAACCTGAAAATTGTTTACCATTATTTCTAATTAAACCATTCGTCATATTTTATGATGAATAAACCCATAAAGTAACAGATTTTCCCTAATATTTTTTGATATATCGCTGGTCGTTATTGTAAATCAATGGATGAAACATTTGAGTCAACATAAATGATTTTATTGCCTGCATGGAAATGGGCAGATGGACATTTTTATGATAAAATGATGTTAATCCGTTACGTCATATTTTTAATGTTTGTTTTTCTAAACCAAGCTAATACACATTGGTCACCGTAGTATTACGTGTGTATAATTCAGACATTACAATAGGTCAAAATAAATTAAATAGCTGAACATGACAAACATGATATTGATGATGATTGTTGACAATATGATCTGTCGCTATCTAAATAATTATGATGAATGTCATTTAACTATTAAGGAATTTCTAGTAGCCTAGCAATTGATTTCAAAATTTAAATTCACTTTTGAATTCGAAGAAATTTCGAAATCATAACCCTCAATCTGTTAAAAAATGCTCCATACAAATCTCGAACGAAAACAAATTTGTAGCAAGTGCATATCAAAAGCAAAGGGAAACAACGATAGACTTGGAAGGTAAAAAATCTTCGCCGAGTATTTTCAATTCCAAGACGTGGAGTAATGAAACGGTATTCACTATTCGAACTACCTTCTTTTTTTGAATTTTTGTTTTCTTATTTTTGCCGTGTCAAATGCTGCATAGAAATTGTCTTCTTTTTAATCGAAGTGTTTTTTTTGTAAGTTATGGTATTCTTGTTAGGGGAATGTTATGTTATTGAATTGGTATTGGTGTGGTCCTTTATTTATTTGAAATAATTTGTCCGATTAACTGTGATAATCGTGTTTGTCCACTCCTAGGCAAAGAAGCTCTGTATATTTCTCGTGAACTCGCTCGTTTTCCTTCCAGTTCCAAGGGTAAAAAACAGTATTTATTATATGGTATGTTGTAAGGGCTGCTTTGTTAGGTTTAAGTGATGTTTTAAAGTTTTTATTTTCATGGCAATATTATTTTCTTCGCCTTCTTATCGTGCGGGCAGTACGCAGCAGTCAGCGTTTCTAAACCACCTCAAGGGCCTCTGACTTTTGGGCCGCGGGTAGTCCACCGGTTATCAGGGCCGCGGGTAGTCCACCGGTTATCGCGGCCTCGACATAGAGGGCGAAGAAGGAACATGGGTGGTTTTTAGTCAGTAGAAGTCTGACACTCCCTTTCGCTCTGCCCAAGAGCGGGAGGGGTTATTCGATGATTTTACACCTACCAAATAAAAAAAAAAATGAAAAAGGGCCTCTGACTTGGTTTGACACCGTCATTTGGCGGCAGGGACCACCGGCTTATACGTGCCTTTCGAAGCACGGAATCATCTTTATTATAAGAATAACGGACGTCACGCGGTTTCACCCGCGTAGTTCCCGTTCTCGTGGGAACACAGGGATTAAAAGTAGCCTATGTCACCCGAGGATAGTGTAGCTTCCCAACGGTGAAAGAATTCAAATCGGTCCAGTAGTTTCGGAGCCTATTCGTTACAAACAAACAAACAAATCTTTCCTCTTTATAATATTAGTGTAGACAATCTAGAAAAAACTTTTAAAAGTATGCTCACGTGGGAATCGAACCCACGACCACTGGGTCACAAAGTAAACGCCTAAACCACTCCAGAACGAAAGCAATATTATAGTTCTGGTTGACTTAACCAGCTCATCTCAACTGCGTTAGAGAGCTGACAATATCAATATCCTGCAACAATGACAGTTAAAATAAGCTTCGCCAGTTTCAATGGTAAAATTCACCCTCCCTGTCAGCGGGTCAATTAAGACAACCCTTCGCAATTTCTTCCCTCCATAATGACACTTTAATACTGTTTAATAACTCAAAAAACAAACGAGCCAACAGTTTCACAAAATAAATCTCTTATGAATAATGAAAAATGTTAATATTTTGACGTCGATGCAATGCTAAGTGCTGTGGATTCTAGTTTCTTTCTCATTATTTTCATTGTGCTGTATCTTAAGTATTTCAAAGAAATCTCGGTCTCCATTATTTTCAAATAAGATGTAGCGTTCGGACAATGCCGTTGCTTTGCTTTGTAATATTGTCATAAAAGTCACTGAGGGTAGATTGAAATTATTTTATTTGTGGAGATTGTTCGTGGTGTACCATTGATTCAACGTAATGTTTGAAGTTGATTGCTATGGTATGTTTGATAAAGAAGTTATGTTGGAACCGGGTGTGAGTAAGGAAAATGTATGAACGTAAATAAAGAATCAGGAGTGTTTAAGGATCTCAGCACCTGAATGAGGTAAACGACAGGGCTGTCCAGGTTGCTACGTATTTGTCGGACAAAATCTGAGGCATCGATTCGAGAATTAGAAGTACTTGATGCAGCTTTCACCTTATAAAAACAATCTGATTTTGTCAGTCTGCATCCAACAGCTGCATCCAAATACCTCAGACACAAGTCTTATATTCTGTTTGCTACAAACAAGTATAAAAATCTGCTTTGCTGCTGCGGACTTGCACATGAAGGGTTCCGTATCATCGTAGTAGGGAAGCCCCCTTTAATTTGTATTTTTTTCTAGTTAAAGCGGCAACAGAAAAACATATTTTGTGATAAGTTTGTTTTTCATAGTTTTTGTATGAATGACAAAGTTATATTTGCGGTTTTTGAAATGTGCTATATCTCCAAAACTTTTTACTATGTATCGTTTAAAACAATTTTGGTTGAAAGTTTACGTTGCGATCTACAGCACATATAGCTCAGACCAAGAAAAAAGAAAAACTTTTTTTCTTAGTCTGAGTCACGTAGTTTAAAAATTAAAGGGGGGGGGGGGCATACATTTTATCACTTTGGAAGTTTCTAGCTTTCAAACGATTGCCTTCGAGAAAAAATGCTTGTAGAAACCTCAATGTCATTTTAAAGACCTGTCTATAGACACGGATATAGAGTAATAATAAATAATAATAATAATATATGTAAGTATATTTATATATTTTTTTTAAGGTTTGATGAAAAAAGTTTTTTTTTAGTTTCAGTTCGATGAATGTTGAGACCATCTTTTTTTACTTATTTTTTTTATTTTGTATAAAAATCGTAAAGCGGTTAGGCCACATCCGTCAGGGCACGCCACGATAGTGGCGGTAAGACCCCTCTTTGAGGAGTGGCTAGAGAGGCGCCACGGCGCGGCGCCTTCACCTTTCGTCTGACGCAGGTCCTCACCGGACACGGTTGTTTTGGGAGATACCTGCACCGAATCAGGCGGGAGGAAACGCCCGGATGCCACCATTGCGAGGATCGGCCGGAGGACAAGGTGGAGCACACGGTGGAGGTGTGCCCCGCTTAGGAGGAGCCCCGCCGTGTTCTGGTAGCGGCCCTGGTGCAAGCCATGGTCCGGGACGAGGAGGAATGGGACGCCGTCGCCTCCTTCTGCGAAGCAGTTATGCTAGCAAAGGAGGTGGCGGAACGCGAGAGGGAGAGTAGAGAGAGAGTGAGTGATGGGCTAGCTCGCCGTCTATCCGTCTTACGACGACAACAGGCCGTGTCGACGGCGCGTTCGTGTTCCACGCGCGCCTCAAAGACATGTCAGCAACATAGGAGGGGCCCGCAAGGGCCGACGCCCGTCAGGGCTGCGGGTTGTACACTAGTTACCGCGGCCTCGACATATAGAGCTAAGAAGGTACATGGGTTGTCTTTAGTCAGTAGAAGTCTGACACTCCCTTTTGCTCTGCCTAAGAGCGGGAGGGGTTATTTGATAATTTTCCACCCGCCAAAAAAAAAAGCAAAGGCCACATCCAGTGCAAACCGTTTTTAATACTTACACCAATTTTTTTTTTTAATTTTTGTTTCTGTATAAAGTTATGTCCGTACGCTTAGCTGGTTTTAAGTTAACGCTCTCAAAGCTGTGGCAAAATGATGAGTATCCCAGATAAGGACGGTACAGACTCGTTATTTATCCCTGTGTTCCTATTTAAATGCTTTCCGGGTTTTTTTATTTTCGTGGTAATCTGAAGGAAGAAAATATTTAGAGAAACACCGGACAAAGTTACAACCGAATGAAAATATTTGGAACTGAAATTAGGCTAGAAGACGTAATGTAGTCCAGTATACCGAGTTTTGATTGCTCTGTCAAGTTGATTTAATAGAATTTTAATTTTATCGCTAACGCTTTAGGTTCAAGTTTGATTGGCCGCGATTTAACAAAAACTATAAAAAAACGTTAACCGTTTGCCCCACACTAGGAATTTCTCCTGTATTATGGGTGCGTTTACAAACATTTAAACTCACAAACACAGACACCCAGACCCGAAACAACTATCTGTAGGCCTTACAAATATTTGTTCCGTGCGGGGATCGCACCTGCTACACGCAACGCAGCAGTCCAATCGCTCAGCCACTGCGCCAAACGTGTCGTCAAAATATTGGAGTCGGCTTTCAGTTAAACCCGATGCAGTTTAATACCAGTATTTTACATAGAGCGTCTACCTACTTATCTCACCTCCACAACCCAGATGGTACTGGTAAATAAGATACTCCTAAGTAAAACTGATTGTCAGACTTACAGGCCACTGACGACATGTAACAACTTAAAGATCTCAAATGATAGCTGGGACCAGAGCCTTAAGGTATGGGCCAAAAATAAAACCGGCGATGAAAGAGTGTCTGCCTTGCCTAACCCTGCTGGGATTACAGACGTGATGTTCGTGCGTGCGTGGCGTCGGGGCTGTGGGTTGTTTGAAAGAAATGCCGCGGCCTCAGCACAAGGGCAAAGAAGGAACATGGGTAGTTTTTAGTCAGTAGAAGTCTGATACTCCCTTTCGCTCTGCCCAAGAGCGGGAGGGGTTATTTGATGATTTTCCACCCCAAAAAAAGGCGTGATGTTAAGTATAAATAAAAACAGAATTTTCCGCTTTCACATTCAAACGTGACACATATCTCATTACATCTCACAGGCTTTTTGGAAGCGTTCTTCCTAGAAGTCTTTAATAACAGTGTCGCAGTGGGTTTTTATTTTTTATTCAAATGTATATGACATTATATTGAGAGTCTTTTGAATGATCGTAGATAGCTGCTGCAAGCAGTTTAAATCGTTTTATATTTTCTTTTTGTGTAGTTTGCATTACCCTGGTGACAGAGTTTTTATGACCTCTTTCTTTTTTTTTTTTTTTGAGTGTGGGAAACCATCAAATGACTCCTCCTCACATCGATCTGAAATCTCCGTGTTGCGTATCTCCGGTTCGACCTCGGGACCTATGACATGATAGTCCGATTGTCAAACCACTAGGCTATCACTGCCCAATCCACTATTGGAATCCTTTTCATCATCATCAGCCTATATTGTTTCCACTGCAGTGACTCAGGCCTCCTCTCTAGGAGAGGGATGGGCTATAATCCACCACGCGGACCCAGTGCGGATTGGTAGATGTCACACATCTTCGAATTTTTGGTTCTAAGATCCTCACGATGTTACCCTCACCGTTTTGAGAGACAACACCACTGGGTGTTAAAATAAATTACACAAAGTAATGCACCTGTCTGGTTTCGAACCCACGATGTAAGTCGGGGCCGCAACCACTGGGCCACCACTGCTCTCGGAATCCTGTTACCTACACTGAATCAATTTGACCAATCACGGCTGTTCAATTAAGATCCAGTGCGGGATACTGGGAACTACACTGGGGTTAACAGCGTTTAGATTGGTGCTAATTGATCTAACTACATACACACGCCTATATACATAAACTCACGTCTTTTTCCAATGGAGGTAGGCAGAAAGTACAGAACGCTGCCTTAAATAATAATAAAATAAATAATAATATTCCACAACTATCACACAACGCCATCTAGTAAGCAGCCAAGCTAAGCAGAGCTTGTGTTATGGGTACTAGACAACTGATAAACATACTTATATATTTCCAAATACATACATATTATAGATAAATTACACCCAGACACAGAACAAATAATCGTGCTCATCACACAAACATTTGTCCTGAGTGGGAATCGAACCCACGACCTCCGGCATAGCAGTTAGGGTCACTAACCACTAGACAAACAGGCCAGTCAAATTGTTTGTAACAAGCACAATCAGTATCATTATATCCATGGAAACAATTTTTAAGCTATTGCATAGCTTCTATCGCGGGCCTTGAGCATGGAGACCGAATCAAGAAATTCCGTAACGAAAATAACCTAGCACCCACCACTCCGACCGGCACAGCGGTGATACTTTTTAGTTTTTGGTTTTGCCATCTATCGATGAATAGCAGAACTTTTAATGACTTTTTGTTTTTTTTTTTATATTTAAACAGGGAAAGATAATATTTTCACGAAAACCTCTTTTCAATAGTTTATATGACACCTTGGAGAAAAAAAAATATAAAAAAACACTGGATACCTCTCAACTAAAGTGATACCACTGTGTATTTACTTTTTTATGATTACTTCCATTATGCTAGTTCGTTAGCGGAGTTTATAACAGAGCTTTTAAAAAAGTTACCAGAAAAATTCCTGAAACGCGATGAGTCAAACGAGTTTTTTTCTCTTTTTACATATGCTCTAGGTTCATATTATGATTTTCTGGAATTTGTTATAACTTTGTAGTGGTGAAAAAAAATTTTTTTTTTGTTCGTATTTTTTCCTGGCGAATTAATTAAAGTTGTATCGTAAAATAAACAAGCAAAATTAAATTAAGTGAAGTTTATAATATGCATAAATTCACACCTTTTTCCCATGGGGGTAAGCAGAAACCACTGAACGCCACTTGCTACGATGCTGCTTCCAAAATAGGGGATCGGACAAAAACAAAACTAATTAGTACGTCAGATAGATTTCCAAAAAATATTGGACTCGTATTTTTTTTTTTTTCACATAAACAAAAAAATAAGACGATACAGTGCTTCGAAAACTAGTGAACTGTTCGAAAACGTCACATAGTACATTTTTTACCTACAAATGACGTCACAACCATGATCCAACTCATGATCGTCGTCTCGTCTCCACTCCTGGAGGTGGGCTCTGATGGCCGCGACACAGTATTACATATTATACTAATGCGATTTTTTTTTTGATCATTGATGCGTCTTATCTTCGTAAATTTTTAATAATTTGATAAAACAAAAAAAAACACGTATCCAATATTTTTCGATAATCTAACTGACAGACTAATTAGAATCATATTTTTTGAGTCAGTCCGATCCCCTATTGCCTCGTCTACGTTCATAGGTTTAGTCATACCACACGAAAAGAGAGCGAAGAGAAGCGATTACTTCAAACCCGACCCCTTTTGAATAAACTCGCCATTATGGCCATTGTATAATATACATTTCTGGCATTTATTCTTACACAAAAATGTAATAATAATCATTTCAAACCAACGATGACTTTTCGAACGACTTACTAAGCTCCTTAAATTATTATAATTCCACATCAATGTAAAGATTCCTTAATTTCAGGGCAGTATTATATTCCTTGACAAATTACGTCACAGTCCGATAAATTTCTCTTGACATCGTAAAAGCTATAATAATGCCAGTAGTCGTCTCATTTTGAAAGGCTTCCCTTAACAATAATACTCGCTGTAAGCATCTCGAACTAGTGATGTGCTTTATTTGTAATCGATACTCGAAAGCTTCTTGACTCGGTGATTAATGATAATTGGCTATGATACTGATAATGTTGTGGTAGCAGTAAATATTATTTTTATCGCTCAATGATGCCAAATATAATTGCGAAGAATTTTAATTCACTTAAGGAATTAAGAATTATGTAGCAAAAGCGAATATTCAGCCCATTCATTACTTCGATATCTGGCGCGATTCATTTAATAATTGCTTTTATAAGGTACATTAATTGAGTACTTGACTATTTATTTCTAACTATTGATCGGGAAAAAATAAATAAAGAGATAGGCAAAATAAAAAAAAAAACTAGTGTGATATCTTAAAAAATGGCTTAATTTTAACCGATTTATTATGCTGCTGGACAAATACGTCGCTATGAAGATGTAACGTTATAACTTATACCACCATAGTTACGCAGTACAGAAGCCGTTTCGCGCGACAGGGATAGAAAATGCCCCACTGTGAGTGGGGCATTTTCACTTCTAAAGCTTGAAGCTATTGCATTTTTTGATCGAATTTATTACTTTTTTAAACATCGTTCTTTCTGTTTGTTCTTTACAATAACATAACATTTTCGTAATTTTTTAACAGTAGTCAAGTACCCAATTGTTATTCTTACAGTTCGGAGAGTTTTGTAAAGGCATCCAAGTCATCACTGTCTTCTAAGCCCCAGTCACCGGTCCCAAGATACTAGCGCGCTCAATAACGGTCGATCACTTATGCCATGAGTCATAAGGTTAAAAGGTCGACCATCAATGAACGAGGCATTACCAACTTACGTACGAAAATTCTGGAACATCGGTATTGTCCCACTGTAGGACAAAGGCCTCAGTGTTATTCCACTTTTCGTAATCTTGTGCGACTGAAAGCAAATCTAATAAAAAAAGACGTGTGGCACTCGGAGACTGCCGCGGTAAAGCTATTGCTAGCGGTAAAGCTATATCTAAAAACTAAAAAGTATCACCGCTGTGCCGGTCGGAGTTGAGTGGGGGGTGTTGATGGTGTACCGGCTAACCTGCAAGGAACCATTGACGACATCACGCGGTGAAAATCTTACTTGCGTATTAATTACTAATACCTTGGTAAAATTGATTATGAGCGTGCAAACACCAATTAGATTATAAGAGATATATTTTAACACGTTCGAGCACACAGTATCGCAGAGAGGAGAAAAAATCAAAGTGACAGCGAGGTTATTATTCGAGACCCAATTACTTAAAATCTATTTACAAGGTAAGTTACAAGTGAGCACTATGCAAGACCCATTTCATCTATTAATATCATCGTTTAATATAGGGCTTTGTGTTTACAAAGACAGCTCTAATAGGTGTAAGGTTATTTTCGTTACGGAATTTCTGGATTATGAGAAGCTATGCAATAGCTTAAAAACACAAATCTAACAAAATAATGTTATACGTTACAGTTACACATTTTGCCAATCACGACGACATAAATCAACAAACAAACAAAAACTAAAATACCACTAAACCATTGTCCGAATTTAAGCCGACTGATTCGCATTGTCATCGATATGTAACATCACTATCCGCAGTTGTCAGTTAGACCCGTGACACCGCTTGGATAACCACCAAATTACGTCGAATTCTTTTGTTGTCGAATGAATAGTGTTGAGACAGCGATAGACACTGTTATTTCCGCTTCTTGTTTGCCTCCGATCCGCTTGCAAGATAAATTACTTACCGAGTTAAGCTACTGCTGAAAAATTTACGTCGTGCGATGTTTATTTTTCCGGCTTTTAACTTTTGTTTGGGGGACGAATCGTTTGTGATTTTGGTTGTATTTTATCATTTTTAATGTTATAGGTATTTATCTCCATAATTTGAGGCTTGAAAAAATAATGGTAGGACCAACTTAAGATACACAATACTATAAGCACAGCTTTAGGTGTTTTCCCCTTTAACAGTCTAATATTGTGATAGTGTACAGTCACGAGCAAAAACATGTATTTATATAGGACTGACCTGTTGGTCTAGTGGTTAGTGACCCTAACTGCTATGCCGGAGGTCGTGGGTTCGATTCCCACCCAGGACAAATGTTTGTGTGATGAGCACGATCATTTGTTCTGTGTCTGGGTGTAATTTATCTATACTATGTATGTATTTAGAAATATATAAGTATGTTTATCAGTTGTCTAGTACCCATAACACAAGCTCTGCTTAGCTTGGGACTAGATGGCGTTGTGTGATAGTTGTGGAATATTATTATTATTATTATTATATACACTTGGTACAGTTATAACGTAAACTTGTAAATAACGATTGCAACTTTGAGATATGTTCTTATTTATGACTAGCTGTTGTCAGCGGCTTCACCCGCTACAACTCGAAAATTATCCCACGGGAAGATGAAATCGGGACAAAAACTATCTTATTTATTAATCCAGGTTATAAACTATCTGTGTGCCAAATTTTATCCAAATCCGTTCAGTAGTTTTTACGTGAAGAAGTAACAAACATACACACTCACAAACTTTCGCCTTTATAATGTTAGTGTGCTAATATACTTTCTAAAATATTAGTTTCGCTACGTAGCATAAAAATTAAATCAATACTGGCGGCAAAAGTTGCTTCTAAACGTTGTTAAGTCTATACATAATGGTGCTGTTAACTGTACAGTCAGAAGCCATAAATGTTTTCATTTAGCAAAATTCAAAACCGATTATCTCCTGAAATAACAGTTTCTAATTTCAGATAAAACCTATTTCGTAATACCATGGCTTCTAAAATATTATATTCGTGAAAATATAAAATGTTAATCTATTGATTAACATTTTATATTGTAGGAGAAAATCGCTATTGAATTTTGCCATGTCATTTTTAACGTTTAATTTTAAGAAGAGTCAATTGTCTTTTATTTAATTAAACCCTTTTAAAACTGATAGGGTATCGCTTATAAATAATTCACGTTTAATCTATAAGACAAAGACATTTTAAATAATTAACAGTTTTCAAAGGCGTTAAAAAACCTAAGCCACTTTTCAATAAAGAGGCCTTTAGAAAAAAATTAAATGGTTTTGCTAAGTACCGCACCGTGGTTATGTTTGTAATCTTTCTTAGTATTTTTTTTTTATTGCGTGCTACCTCACAATTTGTTATAATTATGTGTGTACCATAAAATTAACTATGTTTATGTTTTATGTTAGTTTTAAGATAGTTCATAATTGTTTCAACATCCGGACAAACCTATTGAGGTTTTGTGATGTTTTTTTTGTGAAAAAAAAGAGTAAGTTAGTCAAAATAAAAACCAAAGAGGACTGTTTGAAATATAAAAAAGGCTGAATAGGCTCTGGAAGTTCCTCTTATCCAAGCTCAAACGTAGCAAATGATGTATGACCTCGGCAAAAGACAGATTTGCGCTAACACTCACATTTTGTGGTGCCCCTTCTTCTTTTCGGTACGACGATATATTCGTTCAGTTTAACTGGTTACTGATCAAATTGATAACATACTGGCCAGAATAAATGATAAACTTGATCACATTTATTCCAAAATAACTAGAAACCAGCATTTCTGAATACAGTGCGTATTCACAACTTTAACACTAGAAATAAGCATAAACTACGCGCTCCTTTTCACCGGCTTCACTGTCACGGATAAGGGGTGCGTGACGCAGGTTATTATAAATAAGACCACGCAACCAAATATATTTTATGTAGACACATAAAATATATTTAAAAATTAAAAATGGGTGTGGGAAAGTCTACGGACACAAACTCCTAAGGTCCCCTTGTGGGTTGAGCTGTACTGCCCTGATAGCCGGCGTGGCGATGACAGCAGCGAGGTGCCACGCTGGAAGTGTAGGGGTGATGGCCAGCTCTTCTTTACGTCGGCCCGGCTCGGCCCACGTGGCAAGTATGGCCAACAGGTGGGAAGTCCGATGCCGGCCCGTTATTCGCACGCACGACGGAACCAGCCGCGTAGTGTAGCGAAAGTGCTACCATAAGCTTGAAATTGTTCCTCCAGCAGGAACCTGGGACCCTGGAACGTAACGTCCAGCGTGTCAAGAGGTGGACAAAAGGTCACCTCCGCTGATTGCGACACCAAGCTAAGCAGAGCGAGTAGCAAAAATAGTGCACTAATGAAGGTGTGGGTGGATTGTCACAATCAGACGGAGTTTACATATGGGAAGAGTGAAAATTAGGCATGATAGCACATTTTGAGTGTGAAGCACGAAAATTCAAAACGCATTGAGCTGAAGGCCTTAAAGTTTAAATACATGATAGTTATAGCGTAGCATAAAGTCGGAGAAAAATAGGCATACATGCTAAGATAACCTATAAAATTAGGAACACAAAATACACACATGTTTAAACTGTTCAAAACTTACCCAGTATGGGGGTTAAGGAGACACTGAATTTAAATGCACGATGGCGGAGAAATATTCAGCTTAGGCCTCTCTGTCTATAACATTAAGCCTGAATGATGGCGAGAGGTAAGCACTCGTAATGGGCGCAGGCGCGCGCCCGCTACGCCGGTGACCGAATTTGCAGTGTGATGTGTCAACCGACTCACGTCGTAATGACATCTCTCGGAACGAACGGCTATTGGTCGCTCTGACCACTTGTAGTGATGCGCGCGCGCAATATACGTCGTTCACGCATTTTAGTAAGGTTTACCACAGCACTACAACTTATTATCTGTGGTTTTTATATTTTGGAGTCTGCGGTTCCTTGACAGTTGGATGAAGTAAACAATGGAATGTTGCAGTGTTTTTATAATTAAATTAGTTATTATGTTTTGATTTGTGCAAAATGTAACAACTACGTTACATCACAAAGTTCATAATTCATTCGTCAGGCTCGGTGTAACATTTTATAAGAAAATGCCATCTTCTTTTCTAGACTTGCCTAAATCTAATCTTTGTTTAAAACCTTACTTTTCCATTAACGACTACTTAAATTATAAGAATAGTTGGTCGCTGAGTTGAACCCAAGACAATGTTTGTTATTTATGTTCTTTCTCCATGATTAGTTTACAGATATGTTACCTATGTCTTTTTTTATTATTATAGACTTTTTAATTATTGCTTAAAATTTGTGTCTGTAGTAATTAACTTGCCTTACTATTGTATCGAGTCTGGTTCTTCTAACCAACCTAACAGACAGATGTGTTGCTGGGGAGTTTGTTCCGCCACTTCTTCTTTTCAGCTAAAACACTAGGAAGTGTCGAAGGGGGACTGTCACTTGTAAATAAGTAAAGTAAAGTAATTTTGACATTCGAAAAGTGCTGATTATCAGCCTAGTTTGAATAAATGAGTTTTGATTTTGATTTTGACTGTTAGGAGGTTCCTATCTCAAAAGGCCTGAGCACCGAGCCCTGTTCCGGATGCTGGTGGGCAAAATAAATGTACTAAAATATGCGAAATAGTACTGGCTTCAAAGCGTCCTCAAATATGCAGGAGTTGTATGATTTTGCCCGCTGCTGAAAATAGGCTTGTACCAATCTTCTTTTTCTTGTTTAAATCAAGTTTTTTTGCCCACAATTTTGCCCACGCAGCGCCAGAGTAGTGCTACGAAGAACTATTATAGAAATATAATTAACATGTCGACCAAAATATTCAAGCTTTAAACCGATCCAAAAACCCATGGCCACGTTAAACCTTATCTAAGCATCGCTGCAGTTACCTACGTACATTTCACGTCATAATTTATTTACTGCCCCAAAGTTGGAAGAACGCCAAATCTAGTAAAACGAATCCAGCATTTCAGCGACTCTCTTGCGGTTTTCAAATGAAAACGCTTAGTAAACTTGCGCAGATGAGCGCTGTTATTTTGTAATGTGTTAAGCACATACGACCTCCAAATTGGAAATTCAACTTTGTAACCGAAATCATAGGGTTACAATTCCAAGGCTGAGGTTTTGGATGCTAACCAGATGATTACATAAAAGTACCGAGTTAAACTGTGAGCTTTTAAATAATGATTAGGTACAGTTTTGTGGTAGTTACGCCATATTTGTACTCGGTTTAAGGCTTTTATTTTGAGTGCTGTGTACTAAGTATTTGGTTGTTGTTGTTTGGTTAAGGCTTTTAGCCTGGGGATGTTTGTATATGAAGATTTACATTTTTAAACTTCTATAACGAAACAATTTTTATATTAATTTTATTTATATGGAAATGTCTCTATTTATAGATATAAAATACATTGACATACACATAATTATTAATTTACGATAATTCTTCTATTTTCAACTGTACAGTCCAAAATAATATGACGGTAGATATCTACGAATACAATACTTAACAAATAAATAAATAAATTATTCAAAAATCGAATTGAGCAGAGCAAGTAGGCTTTATCAGTATCGCAAACTCCTTCAAAACAATATCAGCACCTCCAATTGAAATAAATACTCATAATAAATCTTTGACGCCTATTAAATTCTCAAGTTTGGAATATTAGAAAATCCTTTATCACGCTCGACTTCTGGAAGTCTATAATAAATTGCCTGTCTTTTGTTTCTTTCGGCCAATCAAAGGGACGGTGAGGCCATTACATTTGCGATGCAACACATTTTATTTACTGATAGAGCTTAGCACTAAGGCCCCTAGCACACGGCGTATTTTAAACGCGCCGACGACGAGCTTTTCCGTAGATGGCAATGTTTGTGTTTTTATAAATACAAACGCGCGTCTGAAGCGAGTTCGAAACTCGTTTAAAATACGTACAAAAGGTTGCAAGTAGTTAACAGTTGCAAGTGCGTAGACGCGCGATTTCACGATCGCCCCATTGGCTTAGGTTACAAGGTTGCGTTCAAATCTCGTTTGAAGCGCGTATACGCGCGTCATCATCGCGTTTAAAATACGCCGAGTCTAGTGATTCAACATCTGCTTAATTGCTAAGAGACACGGTACCCACCAAAAAAGGTTACTAGCGATGGCAATGCGTAAATTCTTGACGAATTTTGGCATGAAATGAGCTGCTTTCAAGATGTTCGTAAGTACATTGTCTTTACTACAATATTGCTTATCTCTTGTCCTGTAGTGGCAGACAAGAAATTACAGGAAACCCTATCTTACTCGTACTTCCTATTAATAGTTTTGGTATAATTATTATTGAGTAAAGATGCGTTTGTTGTGTTGGTTGTTTTTGACATTGCATGTGTTAAAAAGTAGAAAAAAAAAGAAAAAGTATTTATTGGTTTCACACAGGACAGAAAAAATTGAGAAAAAGAAACAGAAATTCAAAAATCTTAAAACTTACGAGAAACACTTAAAATTAGGACATACATATTTTTAATTAAAATTAGCCAGTTCATTCCCAAACCACAGTAAACCAAAATCAACAGTGGCGACCACGAGAAAAGCGCTGAAACAATGAAGCCCAACGAAGTTCCAGAGAAACGATTTTAACTGTCTTGGCAACGAAATCAATCGGAAAAAAAAGCGAAGGAGTAGGAAAAACATTATTTGATAATCACTGGTACACGCTATATTCGATCAAGTTCCAGAATTTAAATAATTTTATCGAATTCCCGCCAGATTTATGGCCACAGATGACAGGAAAATGTTTTGTCTTTAATTATAGCTCCCTCAAGTTGAGGACGTTCCCGGAGTTTGTCCATTTTAAGTTTAAGCTTCATTTGACGTCGGAATACGACAGCGTTTGATTTTAATATTTAGTGAAATTCAACTCCTTGCCGACTTATATTGGATTTCACGACACCTTAAATAAATTATCAATATACATGCAGTAACTGTAAAAAAATATGTTTTACAAATTCCAAAACATATTTTTTTTCTTTTTGATCAAGGCGTAAAATGAGAAAACTTATTTCAACAGGATGCTTTATAAATCAAATGGAGCTCAAGCTCCTTTATTAACTGGCAATTAAATAGTGTTTTATATTATACATTTTACTAGCGTAGCGAAGTTGAAAATTATATTCATTGTCAAAGAATTATTTCAAACAGAGTACTAAAAGTGTGTGATTGGTAGAATTTTGTCTAGTATTTAGGTAGGTTCTAGCAATAACCTTTGCTATGCATGATAATTAAATAAAATAATAATAAATTATTCATCAATTTAATAAAATCATTTAACACTTGAAAAATAAAAACATATTTTCGGTAAGTTTTTGCAAATATGCAACGTGTTATTTACATTTTTTTGGACAGAAATGCATGAAGCAACGTGTGGGTGATTTTCAAAATCCATTTGAATTACCCACCACAAGAGCAATTTAATATGCAAAAAAAATCATCTCTCAAAACTCCAAACCAAATTGACATTTAAACTTACAGTCATTTCACAATTCATCAACCCAAAGTGCCGTAGCAGAATTTCGTCAAATATTTAGGTAGGTTGTAACAATAATCTTCGCTAAGCATGCTAATGTTATGCAAAGCGTCGTTCACACAGCTCCCTCGGGAGCATTTTAACGTAATGCCGTCCGTCAGGCAACGCTATCCATCTGTAAAGGCAGCATCTGCTCAACTCATATCGCGCGATTGATAACCGGATCATTAATCTGAAGGGGGCGCTTTTAAACTATTTTGGGTAGGAGAGTTTAGTTTTGGGCGATGGAGTTTGCTGCGAGCTAGTGAAGAAGTGTGTAATTGAAATAAATTCTGTTTAAACATATACCTTGTACAAATATGTAATAAATAAATGAATTCCGTTTATCTGGTAATCACTAGTCGACGGTAATTTTTGTTATTTTTGAGGTTCAAATTGTCATTAAACAAATGGGTCTTTGTTTAATGACAATTTATTCATTTATTTATCATGCTACAAGCAATTATCACAAACAGAAAGTTGCAGCTATCTTTTCAATAATGAGCCAATAGCGCCACCAAATAACTGATTACATAACGTAAGAACTACATTGGTAATTAATTACCTATGACCAATCCGTACTAACCTACAGCTAGGCAAAGGCCTCTCACCGTTCCGTTCCTTCTACAGTTACATTGATTACAATTCTGAGCGTTTTTCTTTTCTTCTTCTTTATTTAGTGTCTCTGACTTGGCTTTACATGCTGTCGACAAATATCTCTCAGGTATGCAAACTTCTTACAATTTTACTTAATTTTTTTCCTATCTCAATAACACAATGTCAATTTAAGTACATGTCATTACAACAATTCAAACAGAATCAATTTAAAAACCAACTAAAGACAACGATTAAATAAATTAAAAACACGAAGTAAATTGCAATGTCAATCAGAAAGCGCCGCGTCATTGCGCTGGCAATCCATCTTCATAAGACCGCGAGTCTTTAAGAAAAATAAATTGCTTCTTACGTCACGCTGTACGAGATAAACACGCAATATGAGTGTTAGCTTCGTACAAGAATGACACGTCACGTCTGTACATAAATATTGGCATTAGGAAGGTGACGGGCCTAAAGAACGGTACTTACTGCGAATGTTTTCTTCGAGAATTCGTTTTGTGAATATTCGTTGCTGGAGCTTTTGTTACGTGAGTAACAATCAATCATGGAGTGTGTACTGATGATATTGTTTCTTATTATATCTATGGTCAAAACGTTAATTTGAGACAGATAAAATAAAGCATGAGTAGAGCTTGTTGTATAAATATAAGGAAGGATAAGTCTATAACATTAAGGGACGACACGAAGACACAATGAATTGATTATTTTAAAGGTGATAGGGACAGAAACATTTTTTTTATTTATGACATGATAACTAAAAGAGGTAATATGGAAGAAAACGGCATGCTTATATAAGGAGTAAGGCCAAATTGCTTTTGCCGGAGGCTCTATGCGGGGATCGTGCGGTCCATGGCCCTTTACGGGGCCCCGGTGTGGGCGCCTGCTTTGAGGAAGCGGGCCGCCCACTACCTGAACGTGCCCCAAAAGGTCATGGCCGTGAGGATGGTACGGGGGTACCGCACTATCTCCCACGAAGCGGCGAACCTCCTTGCCGGATTGTGCATCAATGGCGCGCGGAGGCGACATGGAGACAGCGACTGTCGCAACCCCGTGCAGGGCACGCCACGATAGTGGCGGTAAGTCCCCTCTTTGAGGAGTGGCTTGAGAGGCACCACGGCGCCCTCACCTTCCGTCTGACGCAGGTCCTCACCGGACACGGATGTTTCGGGAGGTACCTGCACCGAATCAGGCGGGAGGAAACGCCCGGATGCCACCATTGCGAGGATCGGCCGGAGGACACGGTGGAGCACACAGTGGAGGTGTGCCCCGCTTGGGCGGAGCCCCGCCGTGTTCTCGTAGCGGCGATCGGCGGCGACCTCTCGCGCCCGGCCCTGGTGCAAGCCATGGTCCGGGGCGAGGAGGAATGGGACGCCGTCGCCTCCTTCTGCGAAGCAGTGATGCTGGCGAAGGAGGTGGCGGAACGCGAGAGGGAGAGAACCTCTCGTCCCAGCCGTCGCGGGAGGCGCTCCGGGCGTCGGGGGTCCCGCGATGACCTCCGGCCACCGTAGACGCGGGCCTGTGGACGGTGAGTGATGGGCTAACTCGCCGTCCGTCCGTCTCACGACGAAAACAGGCCGTGTCGACGGCGCGTTCGTGTTCCACGCGCGCCTCAAAGAGATGTCAGCAACATGGGAGGGGCCCGAAAGGGCCGACGCCTGTCGGGGCCGCGGGTAGTCCAACGGTTATCGCGGCCTCGACATAGAGGGCGAAGAAGGAACATGGGTGGTTTTTAGTCAGTAGAAGTCTGACACTCCCTTTCGCTCTGCCCAAGAGCGGGAGGGGTTATTCGATGATTTTACACCCACCAAAAAAAAAAAAAAAAAAAAAAGGCCCCTAGCACACGGCGTATTTTAAACGCGCCGACGACGAGCGTTTCCGTAGATGGCAATGTTTGTGTTTTTATAAATACAAACGCGCGTCTGAAGCGAGTTCGAAACTCGTTTAAAATACGTACAAAAGGTTGCAAGTAGTTAACAGTTGCAAGTGCGTAGACGCGCGATTTCACGATCGCCCCATTGGCTTAGGTTACAAGGTTGCGTTCAAATCTCGTTTGAAGCGCGTATACACGCGCGTCATCATCGCGTTTAAAATACGCCAAGTCTAGTGATTTAACATCTGCTTAATTGCTAAGAGACACGGTACCCACCAAAAAAAGTTACTAGCGATGGCACCAAACATAAAATGCGGCTGAATGCGTAAATTCTTGACGAATTTCGGCATGAAATGAGCTGCTTTCAAGATGTTCGTGAGTACATTGTCTTTTCTACAATATTGCTTATCTCTTGTCCTGTAGTGGCAGACAAGAAATTACAGGAAACCCTATCTTACTCGTACTTCCTACTAATAGTTTTGGTATAATTATTATTGAGTAAAGATGCGTTTTTTGTGTTGGTTGTTTTTAACATTGCATGTGTTAAAAAGTAAAAAAAAAAGGAAAAGTATTTATTGGTTTCACACAGGACAGAAAAAATTGAGAAAAAGAAACAGAAATTCAAAAATCTTAAAACTTACGAGAAACACTTAAAATTAGGACATACATATTTTTAATTAAAATTAGCCAGTTCATTCCCAAACCACAGTAAACCAAAATCAACAGTGGCGACCACGAGAAAAGCGCTGAAACAATGAAGCCCAACGAAGTTCCAGAGAAACGATTTTAACTGTCTTGGCAACGAAATCAATCGGAAAAAAAAGCGAAGGAGTAGGAAAAACATTATTTGATAATCACTGGTACACGCTATATTCGATCAAGTTCCAGAATTTAAATAATTTTATCGAATTCCCGCCAGATTTATGGCCACAGATGACAGGAAAATGTTTTGTCTTTAATTATAGCTCCCTCAAGTTGAGGACGTTCCCGGAGTTTGTCCATTTTAAGTTTAAGCTTCATTTGACGTCGGAATACGACAGCGTTTGATTTTAATATTTAGTGAAATTCAACTCCTTGCCGACTTATATTGGATTTCACGACACCTTAAATAAATTATCAATATACATGCAGTAACTGTAAAAAAATATGTTTTACAAATTCCAAAACATATTTTTTTTCTTTTTGATCAAGGCGTAAAATGAGAAAACTTATTTCAACAGGATGCTTTATAAATCAAATGGAGCTCAAGCTCCTTTATTAACTGGCAATTAAATAGTGTTTTATATTATACATTTTACTAGCGTAGCGAAGTTGAAAATTATATTCATTGTCAAAGAATTATTTCAAACAGAGTACTAAAAGTGTGTGATTGGTAGAATTTTGTCTAGTATTTAGGTAGGTTCTAGCAATAACCTTTGCTATGCATGATAATTAAATAAAATAATAATAAATTATTCATCAATTTAATAAAATCATTTAACACTTGAAAAATAAAAACATATTTTCGGTAAGTTTTTGCAAATATGCAACGTGTTATTTACATTTTTTTGGACAGAAATGCATGAAGCAACGTGTGGGTGATTTTCAAAATCCATTTGAATTACCCACCACAAGAGCAATTTAATATGCAAAAAAAATCATCTCTCAAAACTCCAAACCAAATTGACATTTAAACTTACAGTCATTTCACAATTCATCAACCCAAAGTGCCGTAGCAGAATTTCGTCAAATATTTAGGTAGGTTGTAACAATAATCTTCGCTAAGCATGCTAATGTTATGCAAAGCGTCGTTCACACAGCTCCCTCGGGAGCATTTTAACGTAATGCCGTCCGTCAGGCAACGCTATCCATCTGTAAAGGCAGCATCTGCTCAACTCATATCGCGCGATTGATAACCGGATCATTAATCTGAAGGGGGCGCTTTTAAACTATTTTGGGTAGGAGAGTTTAGTTTTGGGCGATGGAGTTTGCTGCGAGCTAGTGAAGAAGTGTGTAATTGAAATAAATTCTGTTTAAACATATACCTTGTACAAATATGTAATAAATAAATGAATTCCGTTTATCTGGTAATCACTAGTCGACGGTAATTTTTGTTATTTTTGAGGTTCAAATTGTCATTAAACAAATGGGTCTTTGTTTAATGACAATTTATTCATTTATTTATCATGCTACAAGCAATTATCACAAACAGAAAGTTGCAGCTATCTTTTCAATAATGAGCCAATAGCGCCACCAAATAACTGATTACATAACGTAAGAACTACATTGGTAATTAATTACCTATGACCAATCCGTACTAACCTACAGCTAGGCAAAGGCCTCTCACCGTTCCGTTCCTTCTACAGTTACATTGATTACAATTCTGAGCGTTTTTCTTTTCTTCTTCTTTATTTAGTGTCTCTGACTTGGCTTTACATGCTGTCGACAAATATCTCTCAGGTATGCAAACTTCTTACAATTTTACTTAATTTTTTTCCTATCTCAATAACACAATGTCAATTTAAGTACATGTCATTACAACAATTCAAACAGAATCAATTTAAAAACCAACTAAAGACAACGATTAAATAAATTAAAAACACGAAGTAAATTGCAATGTCAATCAGAAAGCGCCGCGTCATTGCGCTGGCAATCCATCTTCATAAGACCGCGAGTCTTTAAGAAAAATAAATTGCTTCTTACGTCACGCTGTACGAGATAAACACGCAATATGAGTGTTAGCTTCGTACAAGAATGACACGTCACGTCTGTACATAAATATTGGCATTAGGAAGGTGACGGGCCTAAAGAACGGTACTTACTGCGAATGTTTTCTTCGAGAATTCGTTTTGTGAATATTCGTTGCTGGAGCTTTTGTTACGTGAGTAACAATCAATCATGGAGTGTGTACTGATGATATTGTTTCTTATTATATCTATGGTCAAAACGTTAATTTGAGACAGATAAAATAAAGCATGAGTAGAGCTTGTTGTATAAATATAAGGAAGGATAAGTCTATAACATTAAGGGACGACACGAAGACACAATGAATTGATTATTTTAAAGGTGATAGGGACAGAAACATTTTTTTTATTTATGACATGATAACTAAAAGAGGTAATATGGAAGAAAACGGCATGCTTATATAAGGAGTAAGGCCAAATTGCTTTTGCCGGAGGCTCTATGCGGGGATCGTGCGGTCCATGGCCCTTTACGGGGCCCCGGTGTGGGCGCCTGCTTTGAGGAAGCGGGCCGCCCACTACCTGAACGTGCCCCAAAAGGTCATGGCCGTGAGGATGGTACGGGGGTACCGCACTATCTCCCACGAAGCGGCGAACCTCCTTGCCGGATTGTGCATCAATGGCGCGCGGAGGCGACATGGAGACAGCGACTGTCGCAACCCCGTGCAGGGCACGCCACGATAGTGGCGGTAAGTCCCCTCTTTGAGGAGTGGCTTGAGAGGCACCACGGCGCCCTCACCTTCCGTCTGACGCAGGTCCTCACCGGACACGGTTGTTTCGGGAGGTACCTGAACCGAATCAGGTGGGAGGAAACGCCCGGATGCCACCATTGTGAGGATCGGCCGAATAACACGGTGGAGCACACAGCGGAGGTGTGCCCCGCTTGGGCGGAGCCCCGCCGTGTTCTCGTAGCGGCGATCGGCGGCGGCGACCTCTCGCGCCCGGCCCTGGTGTAAGCCATGGTCCGGGGCGAGGAGGAATGGGACGCCGTCGCCTCCTTCTGCAAAGCAGTGATGCTAGCGAAGGAGGTGGCGGAACGCGAGAGGGAGAGAACCTCTCATCCCAACCGCCGCGGGAGGTGCTCCGAGCGTCAGGGGTCTCGCGATGACCTCCGGCCACCGTAGACGCGGGCTTGTGGACGGTGAGTGATGGGCTAACTCGCCGTCCGTCCGTCTTACGACGAAAACAGGCCGTGTCGACGGCGCGATCGTGTTCCACGCGCGCCTCAAAGAGATGTCAGCAAAATGGGAGGGGCCCGAAAGGGCCGACGCCCGTCGGGGCCGCGGGTTGTACACTGGTTATCGTGGCCTCGACATAGAGGGCGAAGAAGGAACATGGGTGGTTTTTAGTCAGTAGAAGTCTGACACTCCCTTTCGCTCTGCTCAAGAGCGGAAGGGGTTATTCGACGAATTTACACCCGCTAAAAAAAAAAAGGCCAAATTGCTTCTTACATCACGCTGCACAAGATAAACACGCAATATGAGTGTTAGCTTCGTACGGGACTGGCGCGTCACATCTGTACATAATTATTGGCATTAGGAAGATGACGGGCCTAAAGAACGGTACTTACAGCGAATGTTTTCTTCGAGAATTTGTTTTGTGAATATTCGTTGCTTGAGCTTCTGTTTATTTATTTATTTTTTATTTATTTACTATTTATGTACACACAGTAGACAGCACAGGAAAATAACATAAAATAATATATGAGTACAAAGGTACTGCTTATTTCTCACGAAATTTCTGCCAGCAGACCTGCTAAAGGAGAAATGAAGAAGAAATGTAGACAATAGTGTGCGAGAAAAGGAAAAGAATAATGTGTATATGTGCCTTAACTAACTTAACCTTAAATAATAAATATATATATATATAAATATATATATAATTATATATATATATACAAATCCTAAGATGCATAAACAAATAAAATATATATTTATAATATTATAATAGATCATACTGGAGAGGAAAGGTAGTATTCTTTGACTCTAATTTTAAACAATGATCAAGTCTTTAAATCTCGAATGCTAGGCGGAAGTGAGTTCCACAACCTTACAGCCTTATGTAACTACCTATAAATTTATTTTGAGTGGTGATGATGTAATTTATTTTGTTGAACGTTCAAAAGACGGATCAACAGTGTCAGGAGTGGTGCTTATAATACAAACGTTATATTATTTTCTACCTTTTTTTTGAACTTCATTAGTTTTTTTGCTACTTATTAAGTTTTCAATAGGTTAGAGTTCAATTAAATAAATATCCTTGGACATTTCACACAACGCCATCTAGTCCCAAGCTAAGCAACCTAATGTTTGTGTTATGGTAACGAGATGGCTGATAGACTACTTATATACATTTTTTTTTGTAAATACATACATATTATAGATAGAAAAACACCCAGACTCGGAACAAATACTTGTAGGTCGTACAAATATTTGTTCCGTGCGATTTCATTTGTGATTCTTTCAGTAAACACAACTACTATTAAACATAACAAACGGTTCTGTTTTCTTCCGTTCCTTATTGATAAATTCTATTAAATAATAATTTTAATAATTTAATTCCTTTTTCAACGTAGATAATATTGTAATGTACTGGTAATAAGGCTCGACCGAGATCTCGGTCTCGGTCTCGGCATTCTCGGCTACAAATCCAACCGAGAATTTTGCCTCGGTTCTCGGCTAATAGGCGAGATTCTCGGTCATGACCGAGATTATAACTTTGTTCGGATTGGCATTAAAATTTTACAGCGCGCGGCCACGCGCCGCAGCGGGAAGTCGATCGGTAAAGTCGAAAGCTCTCTTACTCTATAAGAGAGCTTTCGACTTTACCGATCGGGTGCTTAGGCCTGCAACAAATAAGTTTCTATCTACGCCGCCTACTAGCGTAGCAAGTGAACAACTGTTTAGCATAGCTAGACAATTGGATGACGAGAGGCGACACTCTTTGAAGGGCGAAAATGCCGAAAAATTGCTTTATTTATGTTATTTTAATAATATAACGTTATTTAACTTTAATTATTAAAGCAGTTAATTTTGTAAAACAGCACTGTATTAAAAACTTAATAGCATTTTAAATTGAGATAAAATTTTATTCTCGGTCTCGGTCTCATTTTCGGCCGAGAACGAAAAACCTATCTCGGTCGAGCCTTAACTGGTAACTATCAAATAACATGTACAAATGGTCACTGAGGGTTCCGTACCAACAAAGCAATTACACTTTAGTTTATGTATATTCATCTATATGAATAACTGGAACTCGAACAACCGAGCACACTTATTAAAAAGACACAAACTGCGACAGGCGGACGGACTAAAGGCATAGGAGTGAACCTGCGTCTTCATTTGTTTACATATATACATACATAAACGCATGCACTTTTCTAAAAAAACTGTTCATTTTGATACCCTACTCGACGGTACAAAATGGCTCATAAAATCCGCAACTATTCTTTGTTTTTTAATTTTAATGTAGCCAGTGACACTCGCGCCATCAAGACAAATCTAACAACGTATATTTTATTGAAATCCTTTTATCCATTTAGGAGTTATGAGGGAACAAAGAGACAGACATACATAGATACACACATACATACACGCCAAACACATAACCCTCCTTTTGAGCTTAAATAGAAGTTAAGCTCAAAATGTTTTTTAGCACATAAAAAATTATGTACCATAAAACCCTTAAAAACATTTTTCTAGGCGTCATTCCGAATCGAATGGGCACATATTTTTAGGAGCTTTACTTCTATTTAACACGTTTTTGAACTTGTTGACTAGACTATCGTAGGGGTAGGCAGTTGCGATCCTTAGATATTCTTTTTGCCTCGTCTACATTCATACATCTGGTCATACACCCACGCCACTTGCGAGTACTACGCACTTATCCTTTCTGAAGAATGTGTAATTCGACTTTCACTTATCCACTTCACATGACCAAACCACCTAAGCATACTCTATTCGTTTTAATACTTATCCAAAGAATATTATAATCAATAAACAAATGAATTGTTGTATATTATTGCTAAGGCTTGTATTTATCAATTACAGGTTATGTGACCATAAAATTAATGCTCACATAACCTGTAATTGATAAAACAACCCTAAAATGCTGCTGCAGCTGGTTTAGGTGTCAATAAAGTAAAATCTAATGTAGCTTATAAGTCGTAAACATGTTTACAAGGAAACTTGAAACGATTTTTTTCTTCAGCCATTGTTTTATAAGTCGGTCCTGCAGCAAAGCTATTGCGTATCTTTTTAAATGTCTGAAGCTATCATAGTGTCCATCAATTAACTGTCAAATCATTTGACAGTTAATCGATGGACACTATTAAAGTTATTATTATTTTGTATTTTTGTATTGTATAGTCACTGACATTTAAAAAGATACGCAATAGCCCTGCTGGATTATCATAGTGTTCGTCAATTAATTGGAGAGCTGGCGGGGTTATTTGGTGATTCCCCCCTCCCTCCAAAGGGTACAGCTGAATACCAGTGTTTTACACGGAGTGACTGCCTGCATCACATTACATCACATTCACATCTAGCAGGCCTATTGCGTAGCTTTTAAATAACAGTGGCTATCATAGTGTCCATCAATTAGGTAACTGTCAAATGGTTCCATTTTGTACTAAACCATAACCAATTTGACAGTTAATCCACGGACAATATGATAGCCGCTGACATTTAAAAGATACGCAATAGCCCTGCTGAACCAAGTTATTGAGGGTACCCCTTTTTTAATCAGTCACCAGTGTCACCAGCTTTTCGCTTCTATCCGTAACGATCGAGAACGATCTACGAATGAAAGCCGGGTCCGCACCTAGGTACCATATTCCCACTACAAAGCTGATAGTTACTAGTTTTGATTACCAGACAATTCTGTTTGTTTTTAACTTTCAACCACCATGACACGAATCATGTTTACAGGCTACAGGCGTTAAATTAAAATCGATATCCATTAGTTGGACACTTTACGTGACATGTTCACCAATACTTCTTGAACTCTCACGTCATCCGACAACATTGAAATATAAGCTCTAAACTTACAGAAACAAGGTGTGTGAGTGTAATTCTTGTGCATTTCCAGGAGTTCTTCGTGGACTGGTCGATTGTCGGACGGTATTTCGTTATGCATTTCCCTTGGATAGGTAAATTGCATTGTTTAGTAGTTCGGTAACTAGTTAGCATTACTATGTTGGCTTATTTAACTTGTGCAGTTTTACTTAAAATTTCACTTGATACTTGAGTGGCAGAGGTGCTGTTATTCTGTTAATTTAGGTTGACGGGTTAAAGTTCGGATAATTGCATTTACAGGACCGTGTATTCAGGTTGTTTATTAAACTTTCTAACTGCCTTATTGATAATTGTGGTCGATTGAATGACTGCTAATTATGTGTTTGTTTTTTAGACTTCCCACTGAGGTATTCCCATCTAAGCACCGATTTTTAGAGCACCTAAGCTTACACTTACTGCATGGTATTAGAAAGTCATATAAATTTAAGATTACGATTTCCAATACCTCCTAATGTTTCTGTTCTCCTGGTACTTTGTGGACCTTTACTAAAGTTATTATCAATTACTTTTATTATACTCACTAGTAGCTACCAAATCGTAGGTGCTCAGATGGGAATAAAACTTAATATTTTTTATTGTTCCCATTAGAGCTCCACGTCAAAATATGGATTGGTGCTCAGATGGGAATAGCTTTCGTGCTCTAAAAATCGGTGCTCAGATGAGAATACCTCCCCACTAGGTGAACCTATGATCTGGTGAAGGTTGCAGGGATCCGCTGGAAGCGAGTCGCACGAGACAGGTCAATGTGGTGATACTTGGGGCCGGCCTATGTCGGGCAGTGGACCTCCTTCGGTTGAAATAATGAAGATGATATGATGTCTTATTTGGTTTTATAATTATTACGCAGGAATATACATAGTTTTTAAAGAAATTACAAAAATATTTTTCGCGTCTTTGAGCAAATTATTTTTTCACAAAAATGTATTTCACGCAAATAACTTAGATTGTATCAGCCCCCTGAAAGTCTTACATATTTTCTGGAATGCTGCAAAGCTTCTAGGTATCTCTTTCAAACAAATAGGTGACGTCACTTATCGTTGTTCTCACCACATTACACACGCTTTCAAGAAAATACCCGTATATAACACTAGAATTTTATATGAGACAAAACAACCACTTAGGTATATAAGTGTAGTATCAACGCCATCCCTCTCTTAGAGAGAGAGGAGGCCTGAGTCCCTGCTGTGGAAACATTTTAGGCTGATGATGATGATCAACACCAAAGTACTATTATTATTAGACTGTGCCATCCCAATGCCAAATGCCCCATGACTTCCAATTTTTTTAATCCAGGACCAATGTGGCCTGGTCGTTGGTTCTGTCCAGCTCGACCCTCCATCTCCTGCGACGTCTCCATCGCCTTCGGGATATGTCAGGGCTCCACAAAGTGGTTGTTTTGCTAATCATGCATACGGCAGACATGACATTGTAATATTATGTTTCTTTTTTTTTTTTTGTCCCTCTGCTGGGCAAAGGCCTCCCCCATTTCTTTCCAGCTCTCTCGGTGTTGTGCCTTCTCTGGCCAATTAGTCACGAATGAGTCCAAATCGTCACGCCATCGTTTTTTGGGTCTGCCTCGGTGACGACGACCGTCTTCAGGCACCCAGTGTGTGACGGTTTTGGCCCATCTGTCCTGACCTCTTCTGGAAATGTGACCCACCCAGTCCCACTTTAACCTCGCAGACTTATCGCCAACATCGGCAATGTCTATCTTGGAGCGTATTATGGTGTTACGAATTCGATAGGTGATTTTGATATTTAAAATGCTACGCTCCATCGCTCTTTGGCAAACCTTGAGTTTGGACTTCTGAGCTTCCGTCAAAGACCAAGTCTGTGCGCCATAGGTTAGGATAGGCAGGATACATACATGTCGACGAGCTTGCGTTTCAGTGAAATAGGAAGGTCACCCTTCATAAACGACTTCATGGACCAGTAGCTCCTCCAAGCATTTTCAACTCGACGGTCGATCTCTTTGTCTTGTCTGTTGTTGAAGGAAACTAACTGACCCAGGTATATATTATGTACAAAATAAAATAATAAGCATCACAAAATAGATTTTAGTATGTTGCCATCATTACCTATTTAATATTGGTAACCTAAGCCAAAGTCAAACGAGAATAGTCAAACGAAAAACATGAAACTTAAATTAGAAATATCGAGTTTCATACATCAATTCGATTTTAGTTTAAAAAACTTTGTGTTTTCAATAGTCTTGTTAATCTACATTTTGAATAACGAAATACTTTTAATAGAATTAGTTTTTAAATATTTAAAGTAGCAAAATTCCGATGACCTTCTTAAGGTGGCGGGGATCTGTTAGATGCGAGACGCCCGGGACTGGTCAATGTGGCGACACACGGCGAAGGTCCAGCAGTTGACGTCTTTCGACTGAATTTATGGTGATGATGATTCCTCTGCATCACATGGCCATACTAAGCCATCGGATTACCACAAAACAGTACAATTTAGGTTTGATAATCTTTAAAAAAAATATTAAATTTTGTTATTCAAGAAATAGTATTTATTGTTACAACCCAACTCGATTACGTCCCGAAATTGAGAGTTACCGAACATTGCGTGACTGGAGACACTAAAAATACTGTTATTAAAGGCGATACAGGTTCGTTTAACTTGCCCGCCAAATGGCTACGAATCAGCATCGACAATGTAATTAAATTTCGTAATTCCATGTTTTCTTACTAGAAGTCACCTTTGAATGAGTCATTATCGGGACAAAGGAAAAGTTTTGTGGGTATTATTATTGTTATAATTTTAGAAGCAAAATAACCCGTAGTTGGTTGTTATTAACTGAAACTGTTTGTAGTTTTTGATTTAATATTTCAGGGACTGTTTGGGTTAAGTTTGTGAAAATAGATACCTATTGGTGCACTGATGGTCTGCCACTTTTCAGCTCAATACTCTAAGTATTATGGTTGAAAACTGATCTACCGCCATGAACCCTGTTGTATAGTAACTATTTTTTTTTAATAATTACTGTCAATACAGGTGCTGTGGGTTATTAGAGATACTTCTTTTCCATGCCTTTTAATAAATGGCATTTCCACAAACAAATATCCACAAACAAATAGACCTTATTGTATTTTTTTTCTTACCTACTTTTAGAATTTTATAGGTTACTTTATTGTACTGGTCAGTCTGAAATAACCAGAATATTTTGACGACACGGTTGGCGCAGTGGCTCAGGCAATGGACTGCTGCGCTGCGAGTCGCGGGTTCTATCCCCGCACGGAACAAATATTTGTATGACCTACAGATAGTTGTTTCGGGTCTGGGTATTTGTGTATGTGAGTTTAAATGTTTGTGAACTCACCCACGCCACAGGAGAAAAACCTAGTGTGCGGTGTTTATATAAAAAAAACATTTTCCTCAAAACATCGATTTATGAGATATTGCTTTTGGCTTACAGTACAGTATTAAAAGGCGAACATTAATTCTACATCTTCAAAGAAAACTAGGTACGGAAAAACTTGGTAATTTACGGGTAAGGAAAATATGCATTTTCTTAATAAATTGAAAATGGCAGGGGATTCTACTGGCACGTCCTATGTAAGTTACTTAGTTATAAGCGTCTGTGAGGGAAGAAATTAAATTAAGGTATTATGTAAATATATTGTTATTTAAGTAACTATTAAGGATGCTCATTAACTGGGCGTTTTTAAATAATGCAAATTCCTATTCATAATACTGTTTCATTTATTTACCATTTAAAAAAAACAAAAAATACATTTATTCCACCAGAATAGCATTGCTGCTGTCGTGTGTTATACTAAAAAAAAAATCAGATGAATGGAATGAAAATGTCGTAACTAAAAAAACAAAAAGTTGGAACACAGTGGACTAAAAATGAGTTCTACGAACCCAGTCAATATTTTAGTTAAAAATTGGCAACAGTGATCTACATATAGAATTAAATTTCATTCATTTTACATTTCACATAAAAATCAAATTTAAATAGTATTTTTTCATGTCACCCAAGAGAGCAACTTCAATAAAAATACATTAGACTAAAAAGTAATGTCGACTCAAAAAATCAGTAAAGTAAAACGATAAAAAGTCCCATAATTGAACATCAATCTATTTCAGATCAGGCCCGCGAGATCCGAATCGAATGACGTTTCAAATCGATTCATGGCTGTAACCAAATTATTCCAATCACGGGTACCATTCGATATGCAGCTTTGGAATAAATCTGAAACACTGGTTTTGGTAGAAATTATTTACAATGTTCCAATTTGCCTGTCTGTCATATTTCTCTATTGAGTGAAGGTAGACTTCGAGATCTGACAACTAGTTAGCTCTAGGTTTAACTTAGACAACATGTCTATTATTTATCTTAAAGATACCCATAGTTTGGCAGGTGTAAGTGTACATGTATAACAGTGTTTAAAAGAAGTATGTGGTAAGTCACGTTTTTGGCCTTTCTGTGACGCGGTGTGCATTAACTACCTTAAATTAGTCCCTCAGAAGCCTCTGATACTATGAGTATTCAATATCTCTCAGTAGTATTGCACTAAAAAATGTTAAATTGTTCATTAATAACGAAGAAATTGATATTTCATTATTTAATTTAAGTGGGCGATCAATCACACTTGATTAACCAATGTATAAGTTTTTCACTACAGCTAATAGTATAGATTTATGCTAAGTTTAACATTATCTTCCATTGCGACAGCGTGTTTGTCTTAAATAAAAAAAAACAACTTAGTATTATACTTCCTACAGACAAATCCAAGCGTTAAAATAATTCAATAAATGAACATCGACTTCGATCTATTTCAGATCAAGCCAAAGAATCAATTGAAATGACGCCCGAAACGATTCATTGAGGTGGGCAAAATGTACCGATTAAGGAAAATGAAACGATACCAGTGAATCTTATTGAATTTCTATTAAACACGCTATGGAAAGACCTTCTGACGATCAGCGGAATGAATGTTGTTTTTATTTGGGAATGGAAACTTTTTACATATAATTTTTTTTAAGTACGAATTGGTTTAGTCATCGCAAGCGAGAGTGATAAGAATGAGGTCTGGGTTCAATTTACGGGTAAGAAAGTAGGTTTTACCACCAAGAATTCCATTATTGAGTAGCAGCTATAAAGTTTCAAGTCAACAGTGATGTTACCTGACTAAACAAAATATGATTCTGTTTAGTCCGTCAGTTAGATCATCGAAAAATATTGGATACATGTTTTTTGTTTTAACAAAATAGTCGGACCACGCACAATATAGGGTTTCGCTTACTAAACTGATTAACCACCCTGCCTACCAGCCTCCGAACGATGGTTTTTATTGTAAAATTAAACAAACTTACTTTGCAGTCTTGAGACCTGCGCTCCCATACATTATGTAGTGGAAAATATTTCATACAAGTACATTTTATAAGTTGGTCGACTATTACTCGTAAACTTGTAACACCTGCTTAGCTATGATAGCTTTCTTTTTGTTTTCGTTATATTTGTTACTACCATGATTTTTTTCACATGCTCAAACACAACCCGTATAGGTGATTTAGGTTGGCACACTTGAGTCTAACAAAAATTTGCACTATAAAGCTTAATATTTTACAAACGAATCTCTTAATCGAAAATCAGTTTAAGCAAAATGTTTTTTTAAAGACCTAGCTAACGATATCCCACACAATGGACTTAGCGAAAAAAAAAATTTTAATAATCCCCACTTTAAAGTGTACTGGGGATACCTACCATTTCATATTCTTTCTACATTTAATATTTTACTTCAGCACTTTGTCGGCGTAACTCATTAATATATTCATGCCAAATGACAGCTTTCTAGTACTAAGAGTCTTTGAGATATATTGCGGACTGACAGACAGACAGACGGACATGGCGAAACTATAAGGCTTCCATATTGACCACGGAACCCTACAAATTTAATAAGATAAAACTCGACAAAGATCAACATGGTAAAAAATGCAGTGCGGTGTGACGTCACACGAGTTTTCGAAACACTGTACCGTCTTCTTTTTTTGTTTATGTGGAAACAGAAAAAAATTGTGTCCAATATTTTTAAAAATCTATCTGACGTACTTACCAATTACATTTTTTTTTTATTAACTACCCTATTAATAGACATAGGCTCGCCCCCTTTTGATCCCCCTATCCGCATGGGAAACGGGCGCAATTTTATGTGTTTTAGCATGATTGAGTAATTTAGTTGAACAGAACTGCAAATATATTACAAGAGGCACGTAAGTTTGTATTTAAGGGTATCTTCAACCTCGTCGGAGCTGCGGGGGTTCACAAGAGATACCGCGGCCTTGACACAAAGGGCTAAGGAGGAACATGGTTAGTTTTTAGTCAGTAGAAGTCTGACACGCTCATCCGCTCTGCCAGGAGGGGTTTTGTGTTGATTACCACACCCCAAAAAAAGGGTATCTTCTATAATGTGATTTGCGTTAAAATACGTAAAATTGACTATTCATAATAGTAACGGTGTCCATTTTACAAATTTTAACGCAGATTCTATTATGATCTGCTAAAGTGGCCTTTTTAGAACCCTGATCTGATTTAAAAATTCTATCCCTAGCGGAAAGCTTCATTTTTCCGAGTGGCGCTTCGACTATATTTAAAACATTCCCATAGCCGGTAGCCGCGAGCATAAGCTATTAGATATTTAATTTTGTCTAAGTAACCCATAGTTGCTGAATCATGTCATGGTTTCATGAAACCAAAACGTTAAAAATACTTGAATAGAAACTAAACGTTTTACAAAGTTTTCGCAACTACCACTTAAGCCCCATCACGCTACATCAGAATTTTTAAAAAGGCACAATGTTCTCAATTTCTCATATTTTCCGAGCATCGACCAACAAGCTACCATCCTGCTTAAATGTTGACTTAAAAGTTAGGACTCCGCGCAAACGGGCCACTTTCCACAGCTACCGGTGGCTGGCGACAAGCTGTTTTCATGATTTTTTAAACGTCCACTCGACGTGGCGTCACGCCAACGATGAAGACCACTCACTACTAAATCAAGACGACACTCGCTACTCACTCCGACTACTAATGGCAGCCACCGACTACTAATGGCAGCCACCGACTACTAATAACGGCCACCGACTACTAATGGCGGCCACCGACTACTAATGGCAGCCACCGACTACTAATGGCGGCCACCGACTACTAATGGCGGCCACCGACTTCTCGGGGCAGCCAATGACCACCATCGCTTGAACGGTACCTATAGGGACGTCAGCCACCAGTGCGCGTAGTCGGTGGTCCGTTTGCGTGAAGCCTAAATGAAAGAAACTTTTTTCTACAGAGTTGGCAGGACTTTCGAACACAGTTAAGGTAGGTTGACGCACCCCGATCAAACTTTGGGCTATAATAAATTTAAAGTTCTCCTATACCGGTCAAGGGATTTTTAATAATCTCCATGCTAGGATGAATAAATTATTTGATATTGAATAAAATTTTCAAAGTTTGACATGGGTACTTCATTTGTTTGGAAAAGAAAAGTTCCAGATTACTTTGATAAAGTAATATTGGGTAGGTAAGTATAAGTCAGGTGAATTAGGAAACTCAAATTTTTTTTAATTGAAGATTCAGTTTGTTAGTTCAATCATTAGAGCACATTAAGCCAATGGTATTGTTCCGGGGTAGAGAGTACTCATTGATGTCCTCCACCCGTGGACAAGCGGAGGGCTCTGTCAGACCCTGATCATCAGCTTAGCCTTTTCCATCTATGTTGGTATGTTTTGGCTTCCAGTCTAACCGGATGCAGCTAAATACCAGTATTTTACATCGAGCGACAACCCAGTCAATACTGTGTAATACGATACCTTTTGGTAAGACTGGATGTACTTCCAGGTCAATGACTACCTGTAACGACTGCCAAAGATATTATATATACATATATGGAAGCCGAGACCAACTGCTTAACGTGCTCTCCGAGGCACGGTGGAAACTCGGTGTGTATGGGGTGGTCACCCATCCACAGACTAACCTAGGCAAACGTGGCTGAACCTGAAGATAGACTCGAGTGGTCAATAATTAGCCTCGAGGGTCTGACAGACGCTAACTGACTAAAAATCACCCCGGTGGTCCTTTCCCACTCTTGTACCGTAGATCACGGGAACTGGTGTACCTTTACGTATTAAGGAATAAGTTCTAGGAAAATGACTATACGAGAGTCGGTCGATTAAGCAATTAACCTAAAATATTATATTAAAATTAATCCGAAAATTCTGAAATCCCTACAAAATGGAAATGAATAATTAAAACATTATTATTTATGTAACGCCTCTACAGAAAATATCAGACCGCTAATTGCCAGACACGTTCATACTTCATTTAAATGCAGGTGTGTTAAACATTTTGTTAATAAATTTAATTCTTAGAATTTAATGAAGATATTATGAAACTTTTCCCATAATTGTTGAGCATAATAACATTAAGTAATTCAAACCCTTGGTATAATTACGAAAGGATAATCTCATTACGGTTGTCGGCTTAAACTTTTATATAACTAAATAAGAGTTTACAATTAGGCCAATGACATTACACGTTTTGTGGGACTGTTCCAGTTTAGGTTAAGTAAAGTGGTCTTGTAAAAAGATATGAGTATTTAATTACTTTGCTTTTTAGTTTTCTGTACTAAAATGTTAAAACAACATGCAGACTTTTTATACCATAACATTTAAACTGTAGCCTGAAAAAGGTTCTGTAAACCTCAAACGGCGCAAATACAACAACTTAATTGGCAGTTATGTGTTTGAGCCGTATGGGGTTGAAACACTGGGGCCTTGGGGTCCGAGTGCTCACCTAATATTTAAGGAAATTGCCAAGCGGTTGGTCGACTCTTCATGTGACCAGAGGGCTGGAATATTCTTTGGCCAAAGAATGAGCATTGCCATCCAACGTGGGAATGCTGCCAGCCTTCTGGGCACTTTTCCTGTTGACAGCAATGTGGACGAATTTTTTGAAGCCCTGTAATTCTTCTCTTTTTGATATTTGTATATAATTTAATAAAATTTAATTCTGCAAATTGTAGTTTGTAGATATTGTAAATAAAAACTTTAGCCTATAGATACATACCTTGCAATGATATAATACAGTTCGTGTTAGTAAATATAATCTTAAAGCTATATTAGTCTGTTTGCGTGTGTGTGTACGTGTGTGTTTGTGTCTGCTTCTGTGTCTATGTGTGGTGGTGTGTCTATGTTGCGTTGTCTTCGTCTGTTTTGCATCACGAGTCTATAAATCTATGGGTCTGATGGTACCCTAGTTTAAATTTTATTAGACTTTGAAAAACGATTCGATTAACTCTAAAAGCTTGTTCAAACCAGTACGGACAAATTCTAGACACGGCTCCTGAAACCGTTTCTGATAGACAATGTATATTATCTATATCTATCTATATAAATAAATAAAAAAGTCCTGACTGACTGACTCATCAACGCCCCGCCCAAACCCTTGGGACCTCGAAAACTGAAATTTTGCACAGAGGTTATATAATGTAGACAAAGAATAACGAAGGATATTTTAAAATTTCACCCATAACAGAGTGAATATTCACACATGCAAAGCCGCTGGCAGAAGCTAGTTGTAAAAATATCTCTAAGTGTCTGCTGCCAGTCCGACCCGCTGTCCTTGACGATTAATTTGAACCATAACTTAAACATAAAACCAAGTTTCACCAATGCTGGAAAAAGCAACATCGTGATTAAAAGTAGCAAAATGTTGCACAAATTGGTAGCTCCTTAATAGAAAATAAGTAAAGGAGTGTATTTTGAAACAGCAGTCTGGCAGACGACCGGCGTGAAACGTAAATAGAGCGAGCGAAGCTTTTGAACCTTAATGCCCTGGCCACGAGCTGCACACTGAAGTAACACTCGTTTTCGAAGATAGCGACTGCGAAGATAACCAAAAGAGAAAGAGACAAGTCGATGATAGTTGAGAGAGATAAGTCATCTCTTTTCAACTTATCAGTCGAAAAGAGTTGAAGTGAAAAGTTGACAGAAATAGCGTCGTCGGAGGCTGTGATCGGGGCTTTTGAAGTTAGATCGACAAAGCACAGGAAAACCGTGGATAGGACAAAGTACCGAGAAAATTAGTTTCAGTGTTGAACACAATTTATTTTTAATGAAAACTTTGATTGATTTGCGATGTTATTTTTTATTTTGGCAAGTTAATTAAATATTTCTACGTCTTGAAAAACTTCTAAGGCTCAATTCACAACGAAATGGCAGCGACCGGCATCGGCCGGGTCAGCAGCGAAGTCACGCGGTCTCTTGCTACGCCGAGCGACCTTTTCAAGTGTCCTAGATACTATGTAGACGTAATGTAATGACGATACATTTTAAATTTATGAGACACTGAAACTGCTTGCCGCTTCGCTGCCATCCCGGTGTGATTAAAGCCTAAGTCATCACTCCATCGTCTTCTAGTAGCAACAACACCCGTGGAAACTAAAATAATGCTGTAATATAATTTTCAACACACTTGCTCATAAAATGGCTATAATTTCACCGCAATTAGGCACATAATGACACCTGTAAATTTGACTTTTTCATTGCTATTATTCACTAGTGAGTTATAGGGTTTTTTTAATTTTATTGGTTGAGTTGTTTGTCAAAAAGTTTTGGTACAAAAATGATCGTGTTCAATAGAGTAGATAAATTAAAATACCTATAAAGTGCTTGCTCATTTCATGCAACTTTGAATTTAAATAGACAATTTCAACTTGTACGTTTTAAATGAATAAAACTCTCACTTAAAATATAAGTAACTTTTGTTTTCTCTGTAATAAGAAAACTTTGAATTCCCCATTTTGTACGTGGCTAAAACGCTATCCGCGAAAATCCAAAAATAAAGAAACCTCATTATTTTAGTCTATGGCCGATCTCTATTGTTAGATACGCGAGCATAGGAAAACTGTATATTTTTCCCGCCATTGCGAAAAAAAAATCACAACTTGTTTTCACTGTTGAAAATGATTTTTTAGTGTTATTTTCTTCACAACCTTGTTAAAAAACGTCGTATGATACACAAGTGTATTGATGATTATCGTCCTCGGTTTTCTTAAGACCCTCACCTAACGGCTCGGGTCTCAGCAGTGATCACCAACATTACACACTTAGTACCATTATGTACTATTAGTGGATTACTGAAATACGTCCACTACCCATCTGATTTTCCGTGACTTTAGGAGGCCTTAACTCAACACCGCACTAGCATAAACTGAACATGTACACAACCTTTCCAATTTATTTGCTTAGCAAAAGCAAAAAGTAACTTTATTTCTTATTCGACGTGTGCCAATTTCACTTTGCAATAGCTGGCACGAATTCAGGCATGGTAGTCGGACATTGGGCATTAAACATTTTTTAAAAGCCAGTCAGTCACAGATGCATCGTCAATTACACATCAACTTGGGATCATTTTGTCGCTTTTATCTTTTGACAGCTGGTTTTTAAAACCTTGTTCCAAGTTTGAATATACTTTGAATCGTGATATAATGCAGTTTATATTTATTTTACTTAAATATAAGATAATATCCCTAATTACGTGAACTGGGTAGATCTAACTTTGACAAAGAGGTCGCTCGAAGAATCCAACTCGGATGGGCAGCGTTCGACAAACTACGCGACATCAAAAACAAAACACAAAGTATTTTTAATTCAGATTTCAACAAACTGAGACTGGATATTATGCAAGCTACGGTTGCAAAAACAGTTACCTTTTTCTTTCATCCGTATATTTACTATTTTGGGGGTATGAGGAACAGGGTGTAAAGTTCCTCATCACGTCGGGGTCACCCGTTTAGGGATGAGGCACTTTACACCCTGTTCCATATACCCCTATGTGGAACAGGGTGTAAAGTGCCTCATCCCCTATAGAAAAGGGAGGATCCTCCGACCAGACGGGTGTTGTCTGGTGGGCTAACTGCCCGACATAGATAAGTCGGGATTTTCTTATATGCTAATGTGGCGGATAACTTTGATAGCGCGATGCAGGATTTGCCTATTGTTAGTTAGCATCGGTTGCGATAGATGGCGCTGTTCCTCATCACCCCCAAACTATGATACTGACCCTTTATTAATGCTGAAACGCTAATCCATTCAAACCTTTGTTACATAAAAAACTACAGTTCAAAATAAAACTTAAAATCAACCTCTCAAAGAACTATATTCATCCTCAATGCCATTTTCATAGAGGATGAATGTTCGTATCGTGGTGGTCGACGGATTCCATCGTTCACGTCGACGCGGAGTAGCCTTGTTTCGACATGGATATTATTGGGAGCACCACAACCGTCTAGATGATTGACATACTACCATCTAGAATGTTACCTGCATGCATACGGTATTGGGAAACATGTTTGTAGTGAATATATAAGAACAGTTATAATATTAATGCTTCCTGGCTAAATAAAATATGATTCTGTTAAATAATTAATTAACATAATTTATTTAGCACAGTCATGCAATCTTCTCACAAAAGTCAAATATTCTGACAGTATCATATTCCATTCTTTCACAAATCTATCAAGAGCTTTGTTTTAGTCCAGGAGAGCGGTAATGGCGGCTAATGTCCGAGGAGTGTGTTACGTAGAAACAACAGAGTTTTGACAAATAAAATCGAATTAGTCCGTCAGTTAGATTTTCGAAAAATAAAAGTAATACTTTTTACAATCATTTCACGCAAATGAAGACTGTTGTTGAAGGTCGGCCTGTTGTGAAGACTGGCCTGTTGGTCTAGTGGTTAGTGACCCTAACTGGTATGCCGGAGGCCGTGGGTTCGATTCCCACCCAGGACAAATGTTTGTGTGATGAGCACGATCATTTGTTCTGTGTCTGGGTGTAATTTATCTATAATATGTATGTATTTAGAAATATATAAGTATGTTTATCAGTTGTCTAGTACCCATAACACAAGCTCTGCTTAGCTTGGGACTAGATGGCGTTGTGTGATAGTTGTGAAATATTATTTTAAAAAAAAAAAAAAAAAGGTTGCACAGAAGGACTGAACAACTAGTCGGAAATATGAACCGAATCTTATGCAGTTGTAAGTTTGATTTAAGTTCTGTACAACAAGTTTCTCCCATTGATATATTCAATAGGTATTGGCGCCGTGATATTGCATTTCTGTTGGCCAAGTTAATTTCAACTTTTATGGCAACAAATATATAAACCAAAATACGGACAGTGTAGCTTCGTAATAATAATTAATATAATGTTATTTCTGTTACTGTTAGTAAATTCTGAAGACTGATTTATCTTAGATTGTTATTTCATTTATTTTTTACATGTTTTGTGTCTTCACTTTAAAAAAAAACAGTTTAAGGTGCAATATTGAAATATCACCATTTTTCTAATTATAAATATATATTAGACAATATTCTATTTTTGGACTAATCCTAATTGTTCTACTATTTGTGTTAAAAGTGAAGATCTGTACGTTACGAAATGATTTAAATATAAATAATAATTTCTTACTTAACAGCCGAACGGTTTTAAGATAAAGCTAAGCATATTATAATATGTATGTATTTAGAAATATATAAGTATGTTTATCAGTTGTCTAGTACCCATAACACAAGCTCTGCTTAGCTTGGGACTAGATGGCGTTGTGTGATAGTTGTGGAATATTATTATAATATTAACAAAGATTAACAAAGGCCTTTGATTATATTTTAAGACACTTTAGCTAACTAACTCCTGTATCTACGTTACTGTAAAAAACCGACTATTTCGTGAGCGAAACCACTAGCGAAAGCTAGTATATAGCCTGCTATTAACAAAAGATACCATTCCTTTTCCCCACGCCTGCAGACATACCCATACAACCCAGATTGTTAGTAACGCCTTATCTAACTGTCTCAAAAGTCGTGATGTGAACGAACCTACATCACTTGTGACACTTCCAGGTTGCCGGCAGGATTGCACCAAAAGTTAACCGAAGTTAACGCGACGTTGTCTTGTGTCTCGAAAAACTTCGATATCCCTTTAGCTAGCGCGACCCGCTGCCGCCGGGCCCCTCTCACCCCGTCCGGCGCAGAACACCCACGTTTTTTCACGTAGGTACAATCATTCGTAGATTTCTCGATAATTTTGTAGAAATATTATAATTATTATTTTTTAGATTCTGCGTATTACAAATATTTTAAATAAAATATATTGTAGAAATTTTGTGGTTTCAGAATGTACAAAATATATAAAGTACTATTTTAGACGAACGAGTGATTATATTATTTTCATTGATTCATTATTTTCTTTTGTCCTAAAAATAACGCAAAACATTCATTTAAATGGCCATTCACATCCGTCGTCGCTGGATGATACACAAAGGTCCAACAAGTCTTTCCAGGAACGTTTTCCTGCGAAACTCGGACTCACTCTTCACATAGAATAAGAGGCCGGCTTATATTAAGAAGCTTTAATAAGAATATGAAGGTACCAAAAGATTTAACTTATACATAAATAAATAGCATAACTGATTATCATTTAATCTATACTAATATTATAAAGCTGAAGAGTTTGTTTGTTTGTTTCTCATGAACTACTGGTTGGAATTGAAAAAATAATAATTGGGTTGGATAGTTCATTTATAGAGGAAGATTATAGTCTATATAACATCACGCTACAACTAATAGGAGCGGAGAATAAATGAAAAATATTGTAAAAACGGGAAAAGATATTCCTTTTTTAAAACTTCCGTTGCGTGCGCTGCGAAAACGGTTTAAGTTACGCATATATTATCATGTATGAACGAAATTTTCTTCTTAAAGTTCTAAAAAAAAAAGACCGCGACTGCATGTCTATTTTTAAGTATTACTGTGATAATTATAGCAGTAAGAGATACCTTTAGTAATTCTCACTTTAATATAATCTAAGCTAATCTAAACTAATAATATTATAAAGAGGAGAGAAAAGATTTTTTGTTTGTTACGATTTAACTTAATTTATGTTGGATAGTCGATTTATCGAGAAAGGTTATAAGCTATATTTATGTAACGCAGACGAAGTTGCATAGTTATGTTATATTATTTCGAACAAAATTCCATCTCTTTAATTGAGTTTAGTATTAAAGTGTAACCCGTCCGAGCAAAAACGCTGTCTTGGAAGGCGTAACACTGAAATTAATGAAGTTCAACCTTCTACAATTTCTTTTCACGTAAATGTCACCTACATTTTCTATTCTAGACTTTTAAGTGTTAAAAGGTAAAAACTAAATGTTTTATATGGCTGCGGTGTTATTTAGTTTTGAAGAAAATATTTATTTTATGCTTGTCGCAGTGTTTTTCTCTTTTGTTAGATAAAAAACGTGCGATTAGTTTTTATAACAGATAGTGATTCTGACATCAATTTAGGGTTCCTGGTTTAAGGTAATTGTAAAGAAACTCTATATAATAAACGTTGGGGAGACATTGTAAGATCTGACATTATACTTCTAAGTACTTTTTCTTAAAGAAAATTCTTTTTGATTAATTGTATAAACAACTAAACAGGGCAGAATGAAAAGCTGTTACATACTGATTGATTTAGTTTATGATGAACTCACAAATTAAAGCCACCGTGGTGTTGTTACAATAAACAAGAACCACTAAACCTAGAAATAATAATACCTATACATCACAATAACTTTCGGAAGTAAGTATAACATTTCTGACCGTTAACATTTAATGTTTCGTGGCAGTCTGTTTGTCTTGGCCAAAGTTCCGATGAAACAAACATAGTAACTGTTGAACTTCCAACGATACTTTAGCCTCAGTATCTGGTAAACAATTAATATTACGAACAAAACAAAACACTAAAGCGGAGTAAAAGTTTAACAATAAAAAATTGTGGTCAATTTATATTTTTTTACAGTTGAGTTTTAAGGAAAATGGTGTAAGCTAAAAATCTTTCAAATTATGGTTTTGTGTAGTCTTAGGGAAATCTCGTAAGCGGGTCGATCTCTGTATTAAAATAAAGGGTATAAATGTACCCTTGACGCAAACGAAAGGCAGTTGTTCTCCTCACCACTGCGATATCTTATTTGTTCTAGACTATACCTGGGAACCCCCTAGTTATGGAGATATTGGGGGTCAAAGTTCTAAATTTTGCACAGCTGTTTTTGTAAATACTAGTTTTTCAGGTTATACTTAAATTACCTCCATGACCCTTTTACTATTCAAAGCATCCACTAGCACAATGTTTTAAGAGTGCTACATTGAGTTTTACCGTAAAATGAGATTATTGACTTGATTATCGAAAAGTTGTTTCCCAGCAAAAAAAAAAAATCGTAGTGGTACTTAGTTTAATGTACAGAATGCTTAGTTGACGTATGTGTGAAGGGTTAACGTACATCCTGTATATGCAAAATATATTTTTTTAAATGTCACCGATGTTAATGTTATAACTTACTTTCGGGAATTAAAATAAATTAAAATACGATTCTTCTGTTATTTGGGCTTAATCCCATAAGTGAGAGGCCAATTCGTCAAATGTTAATACATTTTCATTTCAAAGAGGTCCTCTCTTAAATAGAAATGCCAACGTCCTCGCAAACCATGCTAAGTGGTATCACATTTAAAATTAACAGTAAATCTTGGTCCTTCAACAGCCCCGAAGTACCACAAAATTAATTTGCACTCTTCATAAATTCTCAATTTAAAATCAGAATTTAACGAGCGCCTGAAATTTCGCGAAATACCGAATCAAAGGTCAGGCAAACACTCTGCTCTCTAAATTCAGAAATAGCGCAAGGGTTTGCAACCCCCGAAGAACCCTTAAGCGTAGAGCGACAGATCTCAGATATCAATGGTTTCGAGAATTAGGAACATTTAATAAGAACATTATTTTTCTTTGTGTAATATGATAAAGTTGTAACATTTTTAGATGTTTTCCTTTGATATTTACAGCATTGAGTCTGGATTTGTGCCCTTTTGACGGGAATAACCTTGCCCCTTCTCCCTTCCTTACCCTTCCTGCCGAATTATGGGTGTACTATTGTACACTTCTGGAAACCTATCGAGGTAAACAATCACGATTCTATATACTTTAGGAACTACGGAGAAGAATATGATCCACCAATAGTCGCCTTCTACGTTGTCCATCTCATCGCTCTGGCTTTCATCATCTTTCTTCGTCCAGGCGGTCTTTCTGTGAAATGAACTCCCTCAGGGTAAGGACAGTAAACATTCGGTTCACGTTCATAACACACACACACAGCACATTCACAAGAAATTGGCAGCTTCGTCTCAAACTTAAGTTGTAGAAGTTTTTCTTGTTTAACTTTCATAACTTTTTTTATGTAAGTATATATGTATGTATTTATTCTTATATTTTAGGTTTTATATATTTTTATATATTTAAGGTAGACTGGTAGAAAATACTTAAAAACTTTTAACTTTTCTAAAATACTTTTTCTTTGTAAAATTAATTTCACCCTTCACTAAATTTCTCATTGTATTCAAAATCATTCCAAAAATCGACGTCAAAAAACAAACAGAAAATCTAAAAATCATTAAAACAAACGTCTCGAAAGCCATTAGGTAATTTCGTCTTTAAATTATTAAACGCACAAGTGTATAATAAATTCAATGAACACAGTATAAATTGCTCGACGTCCCGCCGTAGAACGGGTCTCCTTAACTAATTATACCGAGTGGTAATTCTTGAATAAATACCAACGTATCTCCCGATGCTTTAATGGATTTCATTCAAAGTTATGGTGGAAACAAACGTATGTCATGTAATTTAACATTATGGGAATCCCTAAAAAAAAAAGGAAAAAGGAGGAGCTCGTGGCCTAATAAGAACTGCCACTCGGGTCGATCTTTAGGTTAAGCTGCGCTTGCCTAGGTCGATCTGTGGATGGGTGACCGCCCATTACATACCGAGTTTCCTCCGTGCCTCGGAAAGCACGTTAAGCTGTTGGTCCCGGGTGCCATATATAGATCTTTGGCAGTCGTTACAGGTAGTCAGTGACCTGAAAGTCTGACATCCAGTCTTACCAAAGGGTATCGTATTACCTAGTATTACCTGGGTTGTGGAGGTCAGATAGGCAGTCGCTCCGTGTAAAATACTGGTATTCAGCTGCATCCGGTTAGACTGGAAGCCGACCCCAACATAGTTGGGAAAAGGCTAGGCAGATGATGATGGGAATCCCTAAAAGACATTTACACTGACATTACTGATAAGGTTTTTCAGAAAGGACCGGTGTTTAGTATTCGCAACCGGCGGCGTGCACTTATGACTAGATGTATGAATGTGAACGAGGTAAAAGGAGTATATGTAAGGATCGTACCACCTCATCATCAGATCGTATATCGGTGGCGTTCTGTGTTTTCTGACTATTCCCATGGAAAAAAAGTATGTTTATCTACACTAATATCATAAAGAGGAAATATTTGTATTTTTGTGTGTGTATGTGAATAAACTTAAAAACTACTAGACCGATTTAAAAAAAACTCATTCACCGTTGGGAAGCTACGCTATCCCCGGATAACAGGCTACTTTTTATCCCTGTATTCCCACGGGAATGGGAACTACGCGAGTGAAACCGCGTGACGTCTGCGGTATAAAGTTACGGCTGTAATCACCGATTTGAGAGGAAAACTTGTACCTTCTTCATTTGATTAGTCATGTTTTAGGTCCTTGCCGCCTGCAATTGAGTACATTTCTGACTAAAAAATAATATGATTCTGTCTAGTCCGTCAGTTATATTCTTTGTAAATTACTAAAAATTTACGAAGATCTTGAGTGGGCGCTTGTGATGTTAATTCTTAATAAACAACCGCTCAAGAGCATGTCGGACCACGCACAATGTAGGGTTCCGTAGTTGCCCATCAAAATATGTGAACTTACTGAACTGATTTACCACCCTGCCTACCTGACGATGATTTTTATTGTAAAAATAAAATAAACTTACATTTGCAGTTTTGAGACCTGCGCTAAGTATAGGAAAATATTTCATTCAAGTACATTTTATAAGTTGGTCGACTAAATTCAAATTCAAATTCAAATTGTTTATTGCAATCCATAATGTACATTAACAGGTGTTAAGGAAATTAATTCTAGACACAATTATGGACCCTGTCGGGCACAGCAAATGTTTGTACAAGTACAGCGGAAGAGCGGAAGAGCGTTTCTTTTATTATTAAGTTGGCTTAAAAATATCTATTTTATAATTATATTCTATTAATCTAAGAATATATCTATTTATATACTTATTCTATTAATATTGTTATGCAATCTATGTATTCTTTTATTATTTATTTAGTTATATTTTTAAATTGCTTATTTGTTTACGTCCTTGTTATGGACCTTTTTTTATATTAGTTTTGTAGGTACTTAAATTATGTATTTTTATTGGATTTATCCATTAAATATTCGTGTATTGTATAGTAACTTTTTTTAATTAAGTATTGCTTTAACTTATTTACAAATGTATTGGTTTTCTTTTGTTGCTTTATGTTTTCTGGTAATTTTTTATATATTTTTATAGACATTGAATATGGACTAGATTGGTGTAATTTAAGACGGGAAGGGGGCAAATTCAGTTTGTTCTTATGTCGCAAAGAATAATTAGTTTGTACGTCTCCCCGTGTGCTGTAAGAATCCGGATATTTGCGTACTAGTTTACATAATTCCAATATATAAATGCTAACTAACGTGAGAATCTTGTGTTTCTGGAAGTGCGGTTTGCAACTGTCTGTTGATTCTATATTATTAATAATTCTAACTAACTTTTTTTGGAGGGTAAATAGTAACGTGTAAAGCCTACTTAGCTGTAATAGTTTTCCCTGTATTTTCGTTTTATATAATAATACCATGACAGTTTTCACACGCCCAAACACAACCCGTATAGGTGGTTTCGGTTGCCTGACTTGAATCTTACAAAAAAAAACACTTTTTAAACGAATTTAATTTAGTTTCACAAACGAATCCTTTAATCGAAAAAGTGTTTGAGCAAACTCGCAATATTTTTAAAGACCTGTCCAATGACATCCCACACAGTGGAATTAGCGTTAGTCTTAGCCTAAAATAATACCCACTTTAATGCGTACTGGAGATACCCTAAAAAATGTTAGTATCAATATTTTACTTCAGCACTTTGTTGACGTAAATCATTTGTACATTCATGCCAAATTACAGGTTTCTGGTACCAAGAGTCTTTGAGATATAGTGCGGACGGACAGACACTACATGGCGACATGGCGAAGCTATAAGGGTTCCATGTTAATAATAAAAATAATACGGAACCCTATAATGTTATGTGACATCACACGAGGTTTAGAAGCACTGTACCGTCCTTTTGTTCCAGAATAAACAGACAGAGTGACACAATTTGAAAAACTGTGTTTTTTGTTTTATGTGCCTTTTTTATTATCACTTAAATTTTATTAATTTTTAAATAGATTGAGTTGAACAGAATAAACCTTGATGAAAATCAAATACAAGACGAGATCTACCCTAAGGAAAAGGGCAACTGCGCAAATAACTAAATTCATACCTGTTATAGGAAACTGCCTCGATACCATAATTTCGAAAGGGTTACTTGGGTTTGCTCAGGTTAATGAAATGCCTTGGGCTTAAAGGTACTACAAACACAATAATATGCATTATGCTCGTATATTATGTATTATTATATGTATTATACCTTATGATATAATTATATCATAATGTGTAAAATAAAATTAGAATGGAAATAACAAAATTGGAATCCGGTTTGATTCCCGGGTCGGGCAAACTGTCATTGGAATTTTCCATCAACAATTTCTCTGTTTTAGTTTTCGTTTATGGCAATAAGATGCGATGTTAACATAACTTGTAAGCAATGTGGGTGAAACTAGAAACTTTTTTTACACTTTTACTTTCGTGTTTTTTTTTTCATAATTATTGTGCATGTGGCATGATGTGTCCAATATATTTATTTTCTATCTTTTTATTACACAGGTCCGGATGCCTTTGACTAAAAATTTTGGTACTTACATACAAAGGTTCCTTCACCTTGAGACCCACAGCCACATATACAAATGCGTGGCCAGCAAACAAATGAACGACGCATCTCACTTTTGTAACTTAACTTTACATCCTACCCCGCGGAATTACACCTGTAACCTTTATCAGTTTGCTGACCAGAGGTTGTTTAGTGATATCGGCTCAAACTTATGAACTATTTAGATTGGTAGTAGGTTCAAACCCAAGCAGACAACTTACCTACGTTGTGTTGTGTTATTGTGTGGAATATAAAAATCCTAGAACCAAAAAGGAGACGGAAAATGGTGGGCCCCTTATAATTAGTTGAGATGTGGTCTAAAAAAAATAAATTTATTTTAACTTTAAAATATCTAAAATTAGCTCAATTCTCAATCTGTAAGCGGACAAAAATAAGAAAGATAGTTGTTACAACAATATCGATTTAATTAATCGGATTACAGAATCACAAAAAGAAAAACTTTACACTAGGTAATTCCCTCATTCATTCATTCATTATTTAAATGTGCTATCTAAACGCAAACGAAGGGCACTTGTTCTCCTCACCACTGCGATAATTTTTTTGATCTAGACCATACCTGGGAACACCCTAGTTACGGAGATATTGGGGGTCCAAATTTTTCACAGCTGTTAATGTAAATACGTACTAGTTTCTCAGGTTATAACTTTACTCAAATTACCTCCATGACCCATGCTAGTGGATGCTTTGAACATTGAGTTTTACCAGAGTAAAACCGTGATTTTTGACCCCAAAAAAAGTCGTTTCCCAGCAAAAAAAATTGCGTAGGAGTACTTAGCTTGATGTACAGAATACTTGGTTGACGGCTGTTTGAATTGTTACTTGACACCCTGTATACTTGTGTACAATATAGTGAATTTAATAAATGTCAATTTGTAAGTTCTGAAAAATCAAAATGAGCATCGAATTCGAATCGATTAAAATCAATCATATTTTTAATACCAGCATTAGTATTATTATCTGTGGCAGCATTGACAGCGGACTACAGTGGACTGACATTGACACAAGCCGATCATTTCTGCTCCTCTCATTTCTGTTGGTATTTTCCGTTCAAAGACCAATGATGTGACCAAAGCTTTGTTTACTACCCTGCCTAACTTGTACGACACTTGCTTCCACACTGGACACCGAAGGTCGCTCACACGTTAGACCTGGAATTGTTTTTTATTTTTTTTTATTTTAACGGCTTTAATTGTAAAAACTACGGATCGCTGTCTGAATTATGGGACCAACTAATCTTTGCAATACCCTAGGCCAATGACCCCTGGACGTGAAAAAAAAAAACTATTCCGTCAGTGATTCGGCAGTGACTTGCGCCTTGCAACTTACTCTCAAGTTAATATTATATAACGTAGCTAAGCTAGATACCAAGATCAATTTTCATCGGCACAATTTCTAGACGAAATTATAAAAATACATATTAGAAGATGAATAAACTATGATAATATGATATTATAAAAACTAATCAAAACGTTACTTACCAAACGTCATAGAACAAAAGTTCTTATTTTACTGAGGCACCCCACAAGAGATCTCTCATTTATAACGTTACAACCTCTATAATAATGTATCCTTTATCAACCCATTCATCTCCAACCACGCTTCGGGTACACAAATCTAAACACCGATGAAGCTAAGTCCCAAATTAACATAACTGGCAACATCAATATAATACATGCAGCCAATGTAGTATAGAGAAGGTACAAGACTAACAAAGGCTAATCCGAACACGTGAGACACATTATTATGCTAAGTGTTGAATCAACAAGCGATGGAGCAATAAACTTCGTTAGTGGTATAATATTTATTTTATTTATTACTAGCTGTTGTCAGCGAAAATGATCCCACGGGTATATATAATCAGGATAAAAACTATCCTATGTGTTAATCCAGGGTGTCAACTAACTTTTTTTTTGTTTAGACGTGAAGAAGTAACAAACATACACACTCACACACTCACAAACTTTCGAGTTTATAATATTAGTGTGATTATCACAATGTTTTCTTTGCCATTACAGATATAGATCGATGCGATGCGACAAAGTAACTTAAAATATACTTATCTAAATCTTTCATGCAGCGGTGGCCCAGTGGTGGCGGCCCCGACTTACGAACAGCAGGTCGTGGGTTCGAACCCAGGCAGACGCATTACTTTGTGTAATTTATTTCATCACCGCTGCTCTCAAAACGGCGAAGGAAAACATCGTGAGGAAACTAGGGGTTTGACCGTCCCCGTCGGGGCTGCGGGATGTTGTAAGAGATACCGCGGCCTCGACATAAAGGGCTAAGAAGAAACATGGGTGGTTTTTAATCAATATAAATCTGACACTCCCTTTCGCTCTGCCCAAGAGCGGGAGGGGGTTATTTGATGATTTTCCACCCGCCAAAAAAAAACTTGAAATATCTGTGGCCTACCTTAAAATCGGTCAAATAAATTTATTAAAATTATTTGTAAATTGAAAATGCCCTTTAACGGTCTGAATTGACTATTAATCAGTAGTCCAAATAACCAAACGTACCTACCTATATTGTATAGTTCAGTTAGAGTAACTGAATTGTTTTCCGTTTGAACAGTGAAGTACAAACAAAGACCGCGAAATGGGGGCGTACTGAACATCTACCCAACGTGGAAAATACAGGTGAGATGTTAAAATACAACATCACGCCTATTATTTAGGAAAGTTACGCTGAATTGTACCTTTAACACACTCATAATTAGCCGGTTATGTCTTAATCCCATATTTATTGCTATGTTCATCTTCCTAGCTTTTAATTCCCAACTATAATGGGGTCGGCTCTCAGTCTATCCGGGTGCAGTCTAGTAACAGTATTTAATATAGAACGACTGCTCCTCTGCTACTGAGATTTTTCTGAAAAAAATAATTTAATCCCGAAGTTCATGCTCAGCAGAAGAGCTTGAAATTCCTATACTACTAGAGGCAGAGGATTTGTAAAAAAGATATCTATTGTCTTATTAAAAAATGCCATTCTTTCCTTCGCAGATGTATAATAAGACTTTGTTCACCGATTAAATTATACACCTTAGAGTACATTTTACCTTGAAGCGAACGCGGTGAGATACGTTGATAACAGTTTCAAGCGTTGGAAAGTTCTTGAGGTTAAGCGAAAGTTCTGATGATAAGCGCTTAAAGCACGTTTTATTCATGTTCTGCATACTATACCGTCTTACGTACCGAAAACAATGTAGAAATTTAATCTAAAGAAGATATTGTTTAAGAAAAACCGAAGGACTAAATCCAGTTTAGATCTTTTTAAAAGAAGGCTTGTTAAAACTGATCCAAAAAATTAAAAAATGAACGAAGCCCTGTTCAAGTGCAAATACAAAATAAACTACAATTTTAGGAAATATCTGTTTAAAAAAAATACATTTGTTATGATATCATAAAATATAATATTATAATTCTATATTACCGTAAGTTTTGTTTTATTCTAATACACTTTGCCTTTGATCAGTGAGTATTGCAAAAGTATTCCTTGGCATCGTCATAAAGGGAACCTTGACCATTGTACCTTGACCTTTGTGACTATCCTAGAGATGCACCTTGGATTCCATGTTGTGTTCCTGTAAACTCGTAAACAAACAAATCTGAACCTCTTAAACATTCAAGTCACACCCCACAGATCTTAATTGTTGAAAAACAAATAAATCAAGATTTTCTCAAACAAAACTATAATTTAAATGCATTACAAAGTCCACGATTTGTCGTCTCCCCTTATCTAGCGTTCCGTCAACACCGAAACTTTGTGAAATAAATCTACATACTTGAGATAACGCGAGAGTTTACGTTTTGTTTTAAAACACGGTTGTGAAATTGTGGTTTGCTGTTTGGGATAATGTGAAAAAAGGTGCAACATTTAAATTGTATTCGCTTTTTAAATCTTCAATGCAAAGGGTAGTTGACAATAAAACTAATAAGTTTGTCAGATAGATTGCCCTTTCTTTTTTTCACGAAAACAAACAATAAAGATGATACAGTGCTTTGAAAACTCGTGTAACGTCATGTTGCATGACATTTTTTACCAGAAAGTGACGTCACAAGCCCTCATGATCTTTGAAACGTTCATCTTCGTATTTTTTTTATAAATTTTGTAAAACAAAAACACATACCCAATATTTTTCGATAATCTAACTGACGAACGAAACAGAATCATATTTGTTTAGTGCGGAAACATGCCTAATATGCGTATGGTATATTATGCTATATGTGTATGGTTCTAATGCTGGACAAATCGTATCACCTCACCTTCAATTTTTCACCACTGTTAGCTGTTTAGTTCTTTCTTCCATTAAACCATTTAGTTCATCTTGTGGTTATCGCCTAGGTCTACATGTATCCGTTATTTAAATGTAATAGGTGTTACATGATGACGTAAAAGGTTATAAAAATTAGATAACGCTAATTTTGCCTTGTCCTGTTTCGTATTGACATATGAAGAGTTACTTCTTCTAGATTTTCCCAACACGAAACAATACTAAAATGTGTGCATTGACATTTTATTATAATGCCTCCAACCAAAAACCCATCAAACATTATGGAGAATAGCAAAATGACATGATAAGCCAATAAGCCGGTTAGTATAAGTATAAGCCAAAAGGCGCACTTATGAAATAGTCTTGAAAAGACTGGGTCATTGAATAAATTACTTAAAATTGGTGTTTTTATAATTGATATTTCATTGGTACAGTTCCTACAGGAAAAATAATTTGAGTGAACATTCCATACACACACACAGCATAAAGTACAACTTTTTTTTCGAGGGTGGTAAATCATCAAATAACCACTCCCGCTCTGGACAGAGCGAAAGAGAGTGTCAGACTTCTACTGACTAAAAACCACCCATGTTTCTTCTTAGCCCTTTGTGTCGAGGCCACGGTATCTCTTTCCAACAAAATGTTGTTGCATAAACTATATAGAAAAATTATTGGTAGCAGAACAGATGGGGTTTTTAAGGTAAAATAAAGAATTTCAAGGAATGGAACATACAAATGTTGAACAATAGGGATGATTACTGTCTAGAAAAAATGAGATTCTAATTCGTCCGTCTGTTAGATTATTGAAAAATATTGGATAGGTATTTTTTGTTTTATCAAATCAATAAAAATTAAAAAAAAAACTCTAAATTTACGATAAAACGCGTCAAAGATTTGAGTGGGGGTTTGTGACGTCACTGATCTGATGTCCTGATGTCTTAGAATATGATGTCACACTAATTTTCAAAGCACTGTATCGTCTTCATTGTTTGTTTACGTGAAAAAATAAAAAATACGGGACCAATATTTTTTGAAAATCTATCTGATGCATTATTTTTTTTTGTTAACTACCCTATCAAACACAAGCCAAGGAAATATATATTATTTGCTTAAGAGACTTTAAGAGACCCTTGAGCCTTCTGTCTTACATAATTATATATTTGTGGCACAACACTGGACGAGAGAGGCGGTGAGCTAGTAACGGGTTAATTACTTTGCATGTTACTTATTATTTTATAAATAAACTATAAGTATTTATAAAACACGTTTACATTTTGCGAGAAGTTTTATGGGTAAGCGCGGGCTGATTTATCAGGTGTCTCCGATTTATGTAAAAAAATTGGCAGATTTTATTCGCTATTGGTTCGATATGAAATAAAATTACAGTAGAAATGTTTCCCATGTGCCACCTATACACCTGTAATATAATTATGATTAAGCCCGACTGCTGTGAATGCAATAAATAAGTGATATAACATAACATCACCCCTGCTCTCCCTTGCATCTTTTATACTTTTGCTGTAACCACAGAAGGGTTAAGAGAAAATGCGGGAGGTTTTTCTCCATAGAAACGCCCTCGCCTGGTTTCTTTCTTGTTAATGACTATAAAGCTATGATTATTACAGAATAATAAATAATAACTACTTGTACACCCCTATGTTTTTCTTTTTGATGATACATTATTTTTCTCAGCGCCAGAACCCTTCAAAAAATGCTCAAATTGCTTATTTGGATCGCTGTCAACAGAGGCCTAGTGTACAAATTTGATAACTATTAACGAAAAAAGAAAAACATAGGGGCACAAAATACATCCTTCGTATTTAGTGTCTAAAGTATCTTATAAATTGGTGCCATATTGGAGGAGAAAATATGCGAGAGCCAAACCTAGAAATATGACCTTTTACATAAGCTATTGAGTCGAATCTGCAGATGTCCTTATCTGCCGCTCGGGCGCCTAGCTCTCGCAGAGCGACAGCGATAGTTTCTTCAATTACCTAATTTTCAAAAATCTCCGCCCGCATTTCCTCTTAAATAGAGGTGAACTTTATTACTAAACTCACCTTTCGCTCATTGATTTAAGTCTGACGTAAAAGGAGGTGAGCTGATTGTCAGCAACCGGGCACAAATCCAGATTGCTACTGAGAAAATAATGATAAAAAATGCCATTATCACTGTGCCAGACCTTGAATCGAACCACTAGGCCAATGCGGCAGTCAAATTCCTAAATATTTAATTCTTAGTAAATGTATACTAAAACATAAAGTAAAGTAAAACTCCAACAACATTTAGGTCTGCCTAGGTAATAAGCCCACGTCCCAAGATGCTACCACTTACTAATGAAGAGTATGCTAATTAGTTACTCCAACTAATTTACAAATAAACGCCTTTATAACTCAGTCCTATGGTGCAAAGTTTCGTAGCAAGTTTTACAACGAAGACTTCGCAGCATAAGTTTTGTCTGAACTACATACTTTTAGAATGTAAGTAAGCGGTTCAGAACTTTTCAATGAAAAACAAAAGTACGCTAGCAGTCGAGACACTGATACCTCGTAGCTTAGCAACACTCACCCAGCGTAGTCGAGAGTCTATACCGCGTAGCAAGAGTCTACGCCGCACACAAACACCTTCAGCGCGTAGCAATAGTCAATACCGCGTAGCAAGAGTCTACGCCGCACACAAACACCTTCAGCACGTAGCAATAGTCTATACCGCGTAGCAAGAGTCTACGCCGCACACAAACACCTTCAGCACGTAGCAATAGTCAATACCGCGTAGCAATAGTCTACGCCGCACACAAACACCTTCAGTACGTAGCAATAGTGTATTCCGCGTAGCAAGAGTCTACGCCGTACACAAACACCTTCAGCGCGTAGCAATAGTCAATACCGCGTAGCAAGAGTCTACGCCGCACACAAACACCTTCAGCGCGTAGCAATAGTCTATACCGCGTAGCAAGAGTCTACGCCGTACACAAACTCCTTCAGCACGTAGCAATAGTCTATACCGCATAGCAAGAGTCTACGCCGCACACAAACACCTTCAGCGCGTAGCAATAGTCTATACCGCGTAGCAAGAGTCTACGCCGTACACAAACTCCTTCAGCACGTAGCAATAGTCTATACCGCGTAGCAAGAGTCTACGAAGCACACAAACACCTTCAGCGCGTAGCAATAGTCTATACTGCGTAGCAAGAGTCTACGCCGCACACAAACACCTTCAGCGCGTAGCAAAAGTCTATTCCGCGTAGCAACAGCCTACACCTCATCGCATAAAATATGTCTATAAGACCGTAGTGTCAAATTTTTCTACAGTTTAACTATCATAATTTAATTTAGGCAGTCAGTGTTAATTTTGACCTTTAATTTTGCATTTTGCCTTTTGCATTTAGCCTCGTTGTTGCGGTGTGCGTCGCTGCGTGCTTTCGTGCTTGCAGTGTTCGTTGTTGCGTGCATTCGGCGGCGTATGGTTCGGCGTGGTGGCTCTCGGAATGACGTATTGCACTCGTAGTTTTTGTTTTATGAATTGTTCTTTTGACATTCAAAAGTGCCTGTAATGGCTTAATTTAAATAAATGCTTTTAGTTTGAGTTTGGTACGTAATTGTACTTGATTATATATAAGTATGTTTATCAGTTGTCTAGTACCCATAACACAAGCTCTGCTTAGCTTGGGACTAGATGGCGTTGTGTGATAGTTGTGGAATATTATTATTATTATTATTATTATATTTCTTTATTAAACTTCACAGCTCTTTAATTTTGTTATAAAATATTTTACTCTGTGTGTACTATCTCTTTTTTTATCGAATTAAATTTAGTTTTTTTGTCTCAAGAACATTGATAAATATTTCATATTTATGTATTGGTGAAAAACTCTAGTCACATTTCAGCTTTATTTTCAATAAAATTCCAATAATCTTTCTATTGAAAATATCATCAAACGTCTTATATATAATAGACGTTACATATTATATTATTATCTTTTCAAGGACCCACTTCATACACCCAATATGTCCCCAATAAGATTTAGCACAGCCTTATGTTTCGAAATAGAAATAATTTCACACAATATCGAGTCGGATTTCCTAACAAAATTAATTTTGGTAAACGGATATCTTTACTTACATATTTGGATGGTAACGTTAGCATACCGGTGTATACGATAGATTGAAGGGATTCCCTTTGTTCTGGGTTAACCCACAAAATATTACGTATACAAAGTACAGTCAGGCACCAATACACAGGGTGTTAAGGTAAAGGAGCGACAATCTTTAACGGATTACAGTAGTCATGTTTATCTCTGCCTAATCCTTCGAGAATTATCGGCGTGATGTTATGTTATGGCAGTACTAATAAAAACAAAGAACTTTTACTATAGTACCATACTTACCATAGTACTTTAGTTTTGTAATCCAGAAAAATCTGCTTTGTTTGCATAGTTTGACTAAATATAGGGAGCATAATATATTTTTTGCATGTTTCTAGTCTAGTCTTCCAAAAATTATAGTTGTTCATTCCTCTCAAAGTAGGTATGTCTCTCGTGTATAGGGTGATTATGCTTATGCTATATTTTTCCCAAAACTAAGCTAAATGTACACCGCTCCTTGCCTCCCCGAGTGACGTATTCATCACATTTTGTACCGTCTAGTGCACTCTGGGCAACCGACTTCTGTCGATTGGCCAAACAGTTAACTAACAAACAAACGTTAACACGTTTGTTATGTTACGTGTTTTGTTTTGTTACGAACGAACCTACTATATAAACGGCATAAAAACTCCAATACCAGTTAGGTTGCTCACCGTCGGGGCTGCGGGTTGATCGAAAGAGATACCGCGGCCTCGGCACAAGGGCTAAGAAGGAACATGGGTAGTTTTTAGTAGAAGTCAGACACTCCTTTCCGCTCTGCCCGAGAGCGGGAGGGGGGTTATTTGGCACTAACCATACTATGAAGAAAGAAATATCTTGGAATCTATTATTTCAGTCTTATGTCCATATTTTCTAAGTGTACACAAATATTAGTGCTAGCGACTGTACATTGAGTACATTGAGCGAGCGTATTGAATTGGAAAACATATTCTTGTGTATCGAGGTTCTGGAGCGACGCTGTTCGTGGCGAAGTAGATAAATAAATGTTTCTATAAGGAAGTTAGTATGATAACAAAGTTTTATAATAAATGTGTTCTTAAAGAAAACTGTATCAGTTTTACTCGTTTCTAGTGTGTCCTTAAAAACATATCAAAAAATTCAATAACAATGCAAATGATACCAGATGTCGTAGCAGTTGCCGTTCTGGTTTTTCTGCCTACCCCCATGGGTAAAAAGGCGTGAACTTATGTATATAATATAAGTATTGTTTCTAATACTTAGCCATATCATATTTGAGAGTTACGTAAACGTACCTGTTTGAAAACAGTCACTTAGTTTTAAAAAGATGAATTTTCAAAGACAATGTTACTTTTTTGAAATCCGAAAAAATACACCACGAAACCAAAAAGTTTACCGCGGAATGGTTTCTGTATGACATCGTACTTTATTCCGTATAGCAACCCATTTAAAGTTTACCTACTTACGTGACTTCTATACTATAAAATAACGTTAAAAATAAATCCTATTTCTCAACATAGCAATGCCACCCTACAACACATAAGCTCACGCGAAGCTATCGCAACCGGCGTATTGGAAACGATATTGTTTGTTATTGCCTCAGAGACTTCCAGAATTTATCGACACAAATTGGACCTGTTTCGACCCGCTTCGTATCACTTCGACCCGTTTCGTATCACTTCGACCCGTTTCGTATCTTTCGACCTGTTTCGTCATTTTAATACTTGATTGACTTATCTTTGCAGACAAAGGTACGGTGTCAAATGAAACGGAAAGGTAACTTGATGTGAAAATTATTGATAAGAGTAATGATAGATTGGAGCTAGGTTTATCAATTTAGTCGTGAAATAAATCTAGTATGAAATATTTGTTTTGTTTAGTTTTAGCTGGAAATATAGTTATTTTTTGGACTCGCTTTTTAAAATATTTTGATGAAATCAATAAACATGTAGGATTACTTTATTTTGTTTTGTAGTCATCATCATCTGCCTAGCCTTTTCTCAGGTTTATTGGGGACGGTTAGTAACAGGTGGTCACCCATCCATGAACCAACCTAGGCAAACGCGGCTTTGGATTAAACTGAGCGACTGATTTATTAGCTGGAAGCTCCCTTCTTACATCGATACAATTTCTAAACATCCGTTCCAAAATAATCTTAGCTCTATCGCGTGTGCCCCAAACCGTTTACGACTTACGATTTGATTAAGCGATCTAAATTTTTTCAGGCAGTATTTTCGCTTTTTATCAAAACTAGCAAATAAGTTACATCTCATTTTGTGATTGTGATCTACAAGAGAACGGAGGCCGGTCACGCGAGGTTTGTACTAGCTACTTTGTACTGTTTCATTCGTTAATTTTGATAGCACATTAACTGTTAGATAAGATTAATTTTTGGGCCAGTAAAAGGAATTCGTTTTATTTGTAGTCTGCTCGGTCCCATTCATAGGCAAAGGCTACTCTTCATCATCATCATCATCATCATCATCACCAGCTTATAGTATTCTCTATGCAAGGACTCAGGTCTAGGAAAGGGATGGCCAATAATTCACCACGCGGGCCTAGTGCGGGTTGGTAGATGTAACATGTTTTTGAATTTTTTTGAATGTTTCCTTCACCGTTTTGAGAGCAGTGGTGATGAAATATATATTAATAATATAATAAATATAATATATATATAATATAATAATAATATAATAATATATATTTATATAATATATATTTTTTTCTTTTTTAATTTCCCTGCTTGTTGTATTTTACTTTTTTTTTTTGTGTATTGTTTTATTTCCTGTATGCATGTATGTTTCTGTGACAAATAAACATTTTTTCTTTCTTTCTTTTTCTTTTAAATAAATTACACAACAGAACATTTACATGCGCCTGTCTGGATTCGAACCCACAACCTACTGTTTGTAAGTCGGGGTCGACACCACTGGGCCACCGCCCATACTCAATTAAAATTAGCAATACAGTTAACTGATTGAGCGCCTTAACATAAACACAATTAAAAAGCCATTGATTATGTACAGATTGTGTTCGTGAGGCTGCGCGAGGAGTTAATGTGTCTAGCCGCTACACACATTAACTATACCTAAGTCGCGAGTTGTTATAAATGCCACTTTTGGGGTAGCTCACTCCCATTGAGACCACATCTCTGTCACTAGGACAAACTTGAGGTCAAGAGTTAGCTTATTAAATAAAAAATGTTTTATTTGATATTTTCAGGTAATTAATTAGTTCACCAAATAATTATTCCGTTGTCACAATTTCTTAGGCGTTGCCGTTGGTGCAGCATGTTTTCTTTTTAAATTCATACGTTAATTAGCCGACATCTCAGTATTGAACTCGATAATGCCATATCCCATTTTGTGTAAGATTTTTGATTTTCCTCTATTTCTATAAATTACGGTAAAATTATTCTTGTAATGAATGTAGAAAGTTTCAGAAATTAAATACGTTTGGATCAAAATTAAAACATCACGATATTATAAGTGAAATTTACTCTCTAATCACACATAAATGTACATATTCAGACAATGTCACAACAGGTATCAATTGGCAAATTGCCACAGGATTCCAGGAAATCGATAACATTTTTTCCAGTGAGTTATTTTTTTGCTCAGACGTGTCTAAGTGCATTGATAAAATTGCACTACTGACTCTTACACTTATTTAATATACCATCCCTCTCCTAGAGAGGAGGCCTGAGTCCCTGCGGTGGGAACATTATAGGCTGATGATGAAGTAGAACAAAAACGAAATTTAACGTAAGAACACCAATCAGCTTCGTTAAGTAATGTTCTTATAACTATTGCGTTCCTGCAGTTAGGTGCTCACGCAAGGCGGAGTTAATTAAAGGAAGCAGACGTACGTCAGCGATCTATCACTAGACATGCACTGTGAGCTCTTCTTCGTTGAAACTGGAAAAAACGAGCTCATTTTATTTTACTTAAAGCTGCTACCAACAGCTAACGTAACAATATAATGTATGCGAAAGTGAAGTGTGTGTGTGAAGTTTTTCAATAAGGATATAGTAGTCTAGTTAATCCGCCACGGGAGATTCTCACGGGCGTCGGGGGCCACGTGATGGTTTCCGGCCACCGTAGACGCGAGCCTGTGGACGGTGAGTGAGGCCCGGTTTTCACCAAAACGGAGACGAGCAGAGCGGAGAGTAGGTGTACCAAATTCAACCAATCACAGGAAAGCTAAAAAGCCAGATGTAAATAACTAATGTGATTGGTTAATTTCCGAACATCTCCTTTCGTCTCCGATCCTTTCCGCTTTGGTGGAAACCGGGCCCAATGGGGGGCATGTTCACCGTCCGTCCGTCCTATGACAATGACAGGCGGTGTCGACGGCGCGTTCGTGCTCCTCGCGCGCCACAAAGGGCGACGCCTGTCGGGACTGCGGGTTGTTCGACAGAGACACTGCGGTCCCGGACACAAAGGGCTAAGAAGGAACATGGGTGGTTTTAGTCAGTAAAAGTCTGACACTCCCTTTCGCTCGACCCAGAGCGTGAGCGTCATTTGATGATTTCCCACCCTCAAGAAAAAGAAAGTCGAGAGTTAATGGAGTTTGGATTTGTGCCTGGTTGCCGGTAATAGGCTCGCCTGTGCAATAAAGCAAGGAATAAACATCATTATCAACTGTAATTCGGTTCAAACTTGAAACATGATTGGGTAGCGCGTATATTACTTGAGTTCAATTAACACAACATAACGCACAACTTCGATATACCACTTACCAACACACTAATCTACCTTCAACAGAAATAATAAAACATATTTTCATTCCCACAAACTGTATAAGGGTTCCCACCTAAATATTATTAACCCCAGTGCCCCGGGCGCCTTTCTATCAGCGGGTATTAAGAGATAAGCCCTGCCACGCATTGTGTTCAACGTGATAATCGTTTGTGACAACCCTAAAGCGTTCGACGGCTCGTATGTACCTACACGCTCGTTTCGTGACGATGAAAGTATCTTATTATTTGTATAGATAATATATATATTATGTAGATAGATAGATAGTAGGTACCTACTTAATTGAAATACATAAAGGATGTAAACGGACTCTTCATGAAGTTGTCAACCAAGTACCTACATAAAACTAGTAAAAGTTCTACGTAAAAACGATTGCTGGAAAACAATTTTTTTTTGGTGAAAAATTACATTTTGCAGTAGAACTCAATGTGTTGAACTCTGAACAATGTAGTGATGGATGCATTTATTAGTACGAGGAATGTGGAGTAACCTCACATTGTTTTCCTCACCGTCTTTGTCTAAATGCCAATCAACGACCGATCAAGTGTCGATTGCTTTTCAAAAATTATGGGTATTTGTGTATGTGAGTTTAAATGTTTGTGAACGCACCCACGATACAGGAGAAATTCCTAGTGTGAAAAACGTTGTGGGGCAACGTTTTTATAAAACGTTGCCCCACAACGTTTTTATGAATAAAAATATATATATATATATTCTCAAGCTTTGACATTAATCTGCAAAGCCTTCATGTGTGTCCCAAGATTATGTCTGGACCTTAAACTTATTGTTAACCATTTTAAACCATTTTAAAAGATCACAAGAGTAACCTTTGGAGTTTCTTGCCGGTTTTCTCCTTAGGAATCGACGAATGCACCGAACAGTGCCCCTTTTTTTATGTCGACGTTTTACAAGTGCCCATGTAGACCTATGTGAAATAAAATATTTTGACTTTGACATTTCGTTGCGGGATCCATGACAGTTAAATTATTTATCTGGGACTTCATTTTCTGGTGGTAGCCACTCTTGATTCTGGCTTTCAGGGCTTACAATATTTTGTGTTTTGGCAATAGTGTGGACGGCTTGTCCAAAAATGTCTTACACAACAACAAAACTGACCTCTTTAAAATCTAAAATCGTATCGAACTAGGTCTTTAACGAAAACAATAAATAACGTGATACTGTGTTTGAAACTTACAAATTAAGGCCACGTTCCACCGCTGCGTTGAACCTATAATATTTCATATGTCTAATGGTGCAGTCGCAACGTATTGTGCCAGTCAGAACACTGATCGATGTTCCTTTGTTGTAAATTATAAATTGCAATGCTTTTACAAGCATGATGTGTCATTGGATGTTGTAGGTGTTAAATTGTGGTTGTATGATGTATAAGTGCTCTTGGGTATTGGTTTTTAACCGACGAAAATATAGAAGGAGTTTTCTCCATTTAAGCCGTATATAATTTATTTTGAGTATCTTATTTAACTTTTTACAATATGCACAATATGCACAAGTCATTATCATCATCATTAGCCTATATTATTCCCACTGCAGGGACTTAGGCCTCCTCTCTAGGAGAAGGATGGGCTATAATCCGACACGCAAGCCCAGTGCGGATTGGTAGATGTCACCTATCTTTGTTTTTTTTTAAGACATGCCGTTTTCCTCACGTCGTTTTCCTTCACCGTTTTGAGAGCAGTGGTGATGAAATAAATTACACAAAGTAATGCGTCTGCCTACAAAATAATAATTCAGTTTTAATTGGCATTAATGCTTTGTTTGTTAGTGTTTTGATAACACGTTCCTTCGGTACATTTTGACAAGGCTGTTTTTTTTTCACCAACGTAATAGTGGAACGCTAAATTTCACAATCATACTTACATAACATGTTGGTAGAAGCTGCGAGCATCGGAATAATGTGGAGTGAGGTAAAACGTGAAGCTCAAGACCGATCGCGGTGGAGGACATAAGATTCTTTCGACGCCCGCTGCCCCATCTAGGGGACATAGGGCTTTAACTGCCGTACTTAAAAAGCTTTAATGGGTACTTAGGCTATCATTTAGTAATGGTTTTAACAGTTTTGTCATATAAAAGTATGTCAAACCTTTACTAAGTGACGGCTTAAGTAATCATTAAATGTCTCTGAGTACCGCAGTAAGTCAAGTCATTTACATAACATCACGCCATTAAATTCCGGCTGGGGTATACCTATTAGTACACCCACACTTCGCCAGTTGTGTTTAAGTTCCATGGTAAAAAGAGGCGAGTTTATTGACATCAATAGGGCAAACCCAGCCTCCGTGGCTGCTGATGAGAAACGCAACGATGAATTCATGTAAAAATTTAAGCTTACGAAGACACGCCGTGTATTAAATTAGCACTGATTTCCCAAGGAGTAGCCGAGCTTAACATTCCAAACGAAAACCTACATTTAATCAAATTACAAAAACAAAACATTTTCAAACAAACACTCGATTTCAATTTATTTTAAAAGTGGTGAAATAGTTACATTTAAATCTACTTAATGTAATACGCGACATACATTTTTATTTTTCATTCAAAAGTACCGTGTAGCTCATATTTTTCAAAAATGTATTTTGTGCGCGTCTGATGCTGGTGAAATTATTATTTAATTAAAAATGTTAATGCAATTAAGAGTGCAGTGTGGCCAGATGTATGTTAATATTTTATTTTTTACTTTACATTTCGTCTGTTGTGGAATGTGTCTGTAGGAATAGGAATTTAACTTATTATTGCCGCTGCAACGCAAGATGGTCTTAAATATTGTATCTAAGCCAGTTCGTCTGTCTATATTGCTTTCAAAAAGTAACATAACACAAACAAAAACCACTGCTTTACTATAACCGTGACATTGACATTCAAAGTCAAAGTCAAAATATTTTATTTCACATAGGCCTACATGGGCACTTGTAAAACGTCGACACAAAAAAAGGGGCACGGTTCGGTGCATTGGTCGATTCCTAAGGAGAAGAACCGGCAAGAAACTCCAAAGGTTACTCTTTTAATCTTTTAAAATGGTTTTAAATGGTTAACAATAAGTTTAAGGTGCAGACATAATCTTGGGACACACATGAGGGCTATGCAGATTAGTGTCTGAGATGGTCTTTTGAAGAAAGCACCACACAGATTTGAGTGGACCCGTCCAGTCAGTGCAAGCATTTGTCAGTTATTGTCGAGCTCGACTTATAACTCAAGGAGCTCGACGTCACGACGAACAATACCAAGGAAAGGACATTTGGGTAGGTCGCTTATAGTACTCAAACTGCCAGACAATCGTTAAAATTAAAGAAAGACCCACATAGTCCTCATATTCACAATACATAATGACAATACACAAACAATACATTTTGGCTGTACTAATTGGTTTTCATTTTCTATTCATCTTCAATTTATATTGAATTAGCTTGTAATATAATGAATAATTAAAAGAGATGCATGCATGGTTGACGTCATAGTTGCCGTCGAGGGAAAGCCTGGATGAGGCTGGCACAGGAACCGCGGGAGACGCTGCGGGCGTCGGAGGCCACGTGACGGCTTCCGGCCACCGTAGACGCGAGCCCGTCGGTCTTAAGACGACGACAGGCCGTGTCGACGGCGCGTTCGTGTTCCACGCGCGCCTCAAAGAGATGTCTGTAACATGGGAAGTGCCCGCAAGGGATGACGCCCGTCGGAGCGGATTATATTATTTTTAAATCGTCGTTTTGGCTTTACTGTCGACACTTATCGTGCACAACTTGCTACATCGTTCTCACATGATAATATACCAATCTCGATATGAATGATGTAACCAAAGTTTTGTAACAATATTATGATTTTAAAGAGTATCCATGAAGTATCTTGTCATTCTTCTCATGAGACCAACGCTTTGGAATCGGCAACTACAGTGCACTGACCGTTATTATGCCTTGTGAGTGGGACTGTAGCTTAGTTTATTAGCTTATTAAAATTAAGTATTTGTTCGACTATTCAAAAGTGCCTGTAACTGGCCAACTTGAAATGATTGATTTTGATTTTGATTTTGATTTTGAGCTGCGGGATGTTGTAAGAGATACCGCGGCCTAGACATAAAGAGCTAAGAAGGAACATGGGTGGTTTTTAGTTAGTAGAAGTCTGACACTCCCTTTCGCTCTGCCCAAGAGCGGGAGGGGTGTTTTGATGATTTCCCACCCCCCTCCAAAAAAAAGGGCAGCACAGGAACGAGGAGAGAGAAAAGAGAGGACTATACTCAGCAGTGGGTAAATTTGGGATGTGGATCATGAAATTACCCTTAAATAAAACCTTTCCTAATGCAAGGCCAGTAAACACAACAATAACAACGGACATTTTAACTCCACCCAATAATAAATTAACATATTATTATCATCATGCGTTTAAGCCCCTAAGGGTTAGGCAGAGGTATACCTTATAATACACCCACATTTTGCTAGATATGTTTTCAGTCCCATTCAATAGGGAGCGAGCCTATTCATATCAAGCAGGCATAAATCTAGACTCCGTGACTGGTACTAAAAAAAAACTGGTGGAAAAACTTAATAGCAGTTTGCCAGACCCGGGAATCGCCCTCATGCTTACCAGTCATGCTTACGACCACAACTGAGATAAATAAATTAACCTACAAAATTCTAATCACAAATCGTACAATCATCAACAGCCTATTAATGTTCCCACAGTCACTGCTGGGACACAGGCATCATCTCTCTTTGAGAGTGAATGGGCTATAATCTACCACGCGGGCCCAGTGCGGATTGGTAGATGCCACATGTCTTCGAATGTTTGGTTCTAAGCCATGCCGGTTTCCTCACGATGTTTTTCTTCACCGTTTTGAGAGCAGATGTGAAAATACACAAAGTAATGTGCCTGCCTGGGTTCGAACCCACGACCTACTGTTCGTAAGTCGGGGCCGCCACCACTAGGCCACCGCTGCTCTCAATCGTAAAAACCGAACAAAAAAAACTGCTCGAATTCCCGTAGTAACGCGTAGAGACGGACGGCCATATTTTTTACCACCGTAAATAATATATTACGAGAGATAGCTGGAGACTCAGGCAGCTTGTTTTAAGGCTGTCTCCACATAAATCGTCAGTTACCAGTTGAACTGGTTCAACAAATTGCTGTGTCTACAATTTTCTGAATACAGTTTTTCAGTGTCCAATTTCTTGAGGATTAATATTCGTTTTTCTTTTTTGTTGTGAGCTTAAGTTAGTTTTGTGCTGGATTTAGGTCGGTTACTTTGTATGTCGATTTGCTTTTTTTGAACCCAAAAGATACTTAGCAACTACCTAGTCTTTTCCGAAGTTGGCAATACAAGTATGAAGCAAATTTATATTTTAACTCAACAACTCAGTTAGTTCTGGGTAATACGATACCCTTTGGTTATACTGGTTGTCAGACTTTTAGAGTACTGATTACCTGTAACGGCTGTCGAACAATGATCTACAAATGTCAGCCGGGGTCAACGGCTGAACGTGCATTCGAAGCATGGTGGCAACTCATTACCTATACTCGTATAATGAGTGGCCACCCATTCACTGTGATTATAGATACTGCTTACATAATAATGATTGTGCATTTAAACGGAAAATAATAAGTTGCTTCCTAGCTACTATTTACAAAAACATGCATAGTTACTTTGTCTACCGTCTATCACTAAAGATCTTTAACTTTGTGCCCAAACACGCTTAACAAAATCAATACAAACTGATTATACCTAAAATACCCTAAGGTTTAATGCAAACGGGACACCGAGCACTGCAATCGGTGGCTGTCGAGCCTGCTACGAGTGATCACTGGCCACTACTAGTAGTCGGTGGCTGCCACTAGTATTTCGTGGCCGCCACTAGTACTCGGTGGCCACCACTAGTAGTCGGTGGCCGCCACTTTTATTTCGTGGCCGCCACTAGTAGTCCGCTGCCACCACTAGTAGCCGTGAGCTACCACTAGTAGTCGGTGGCTGCCACTAGTATTTCGTGGCCGCCAGTAATAGTCGGCGGCCGCCACTAGTAGTCGGTGGCCGCCACTAGTATTTCGTGGCCGCCAGTAGTAGTCGGCGGCCGCCACTAGTAGTCGGTGGCCACCACTAGTAGTCGGTGGCAAAGTAGTCGGTGGCCGCCACTAGTAGTTCGCGGCAACCACTAGTAGCCGTGGGCCGCCACTAGTAGCCGTGGGCCGCCACTAGTAGCCGTAGGCCGCCACTAGTAGTCGGTGGCCGCCACAAGTAGTCACTGGCCGCCACAAGTAGTCACTGGCCGCCACAAGTAGTCACTGGCTGCCACAAGTAGTCGGTGGCTGCCACTAGTAGTCGATGGCCACCACGAGTGGGTACAGGTGGGCGGTGAAGGTAGTAGCGAGTGGCCGCTATCGGTGGCGTGTCGTGGACACTGAGTCAGGCGAGGACGCCACTCGCTACACGCGAGAGGCGATTCCAAACAAAACGTTTTAAAAATCATGTAAAGAACTTGAAAGATGGCCCATTTGCGCGAAGCCTTACTTCACAAGACTTTGTCATCAAGAAAGGTACACAAAAGATAATCGTCGCGACTGTACGATAATGATAGTGGAATCGAACATTCGTGTTGAGCAATACGTAGGTACAGTGAGGTAAACCGCTATTTGCTTGCCACCACTGTAATTATTTTAAATCAATAACAATTTTGTGGCCGTCACGCAATCATTGCGTGTCGTGGTCTTGAGGACGTCGCTCCGCTGCGAAGATTTAGCTAAATATTGTAGGCTACTAAGAAATTAGGACTGTTTATAGGGATTGTTTATAACCTTTGCTTTTAACGGTACTCAAAAGTAAACGATGGGAGCCTAAATTACAAAATAATGATAAGGAGAATTAATTTGTAGGGCTGAAAATATGCCGTTCATTTAATTTAGTAAGTACAACATTTCTAGATAGACTTTTGATGGGCCGTTGGCTACTGTTTTTCAAATTAATTGTGTTTTGTATGTTTTTATTTACAAAGCTGATTTTTTACGAGACTGCGCAATAAGTAGGGTTAAGTTTTTTTAAATATTTATTTATTTCTTGAAACTTCATGTCAAGAGTACATAGGCGGCCTTAATGCCACAAGCCATTATCTACCAGTCAGCTTTTGGGTCAAATAGGGCATTGTGTTTTAAAATAAATAAAATAATGAAGAATACCATTTCGTAAATATACCACCGAACAAAGCAACTAGATCTTTAATATATTTACAGGACAGCAACGCCCTATAGAGTTAGTTGTCATTTGTCCTATAAGGGGTTGCCTTATTCGACAAACTACCCCAAACCCCATAATCAAATCATTCTATACTTAGCTCTAACACACACAAGATTCAAAATAACTTTAACATCAAGTAAGTTGTGTCTTTAGAACAAAATGTTGTACTAACTTAGTTTCAAGACTTCCTGCTAGTGACGCCGAGAAGTTTGGTGTATTGGTTAAAGATGTTGATACAATAATTAGGTAAGTTCGTGTGGTGTAATGTACTTCTGAACCCGGATGTTCTGGAGTTGCCACATTTAAAACTAAAGTGATTTTTTCTTTATTATGTGACTAGTGCCTAACCTGATGTAAGAGTTAATATACTGCATTTTAATGAGTTCCTAACTTGGCTTTAAATGATGAAATGTATTACCACTAACATAGTTTGTAAGTACGTATTTGTTAACTAACCCATATGGACCTGGTTGTTCGAAATAAAATTATTATTATTATTATTATTTAAATACGTCGAAAATATTTCTTTGGCATGCTGGTTTCTTCACGATGTTTTCAACCAAAGCTAATGAATCATCCAAAATCTTCGAGAATCCTCGCTAATAACTGTGTAGTACCTAGGAGAGTCGAGTACATTCCTTTAGTTTAGGTACCTACTTCTATTCTGTAGGTAATAGTTACATTGTTTTGCCAAGGCCGGACTTCGGACGGCGTCGACGGCACTTGCCATTGTTATTTCGTATGCTGACGGTGTAAAGTAACTTCTTCTTTGTTGGTTATTTTAACTTAAATGGAATAATAGGTCAGGAGCAGTCAGCCCACTTTTAAGCGACACCACGAAAGGTTCGAAGAGATATCTAGTGCTATAAAGTGTTCATTAGTGTTTCGTGATTGTATAAGTGTTTTGTGATTACTCGTAATAAAGTTATTTCATGTATTTAATTGGTAGTGTTTTTATTTATCCCATACCCAGCTCGTAACAATACAAAACGGACATGAATCCGAAAAATTAAAGGTGTCTTGGTTTCGAACTCGAACTACACAATAACTATTATTGCTAACAATGTTCATGTGATGGTCTTTCACAAACTATGAGTTACTTCATATTTGCTCATTACAGAAACTGATTTACACAGCTGAAGGCACCAAACTCGTAGTAAATTTAGAGGCTGATTAAATTTTGGCTTCCATCAATCTACTAAGTCGCTAATCTAAAATGAAAAAGAAGCTAATCTCTCTCTTAATTAGCTGATTTCCTTTATCAGACCTCTGTCACAGCTTCGTTAAAAACTTACAGAGTTGCAAGTTCAGCGTAAGATTCACATTTGCGATGGTGGAGGCGAGGTACACAAACAACCCTTTTTTCTAGGAAGTACCAAAATAGCAACGTGCCTCTTTGGTAGGCAATGTGGTTCAGTCTATTGATTTTCAATTACCCTCCAATTATGAGGCCTCATTATCGTGTGATTTGTGTTTCCTTAGAATGTAATTTATGAAACTCCAATTTTAGAGGTAATTTTCTGATAAAGACTTTGGAGTAACAAGAACAGCTTGTTTGTTTTGGTTACATTTTTATTAGTTTGTTCGTGAAATGTGGGTTTAGCTACGAAGACCCCACAGAGATTATAGCTGTGGTTTTATAGTACTTAGTGAATATTTTATTGTTTAACCTCTCATTGAAAAGAAGCATGACACCATTATTAATACTCGTATTTTGTGCTCCCTTTTAAGACATATTACAAAATAAACAGTGGAGATTTAAAAGCATACCTACATAAAGCTATTCGTTTATAAAAGAATTTAAGTCAAATGTGCTGCTTTTTACAAAGGATTTAAACATTAGAAGAGGAATGTGAGTGTAATTTCAGGCGTGAGCTAAGGAGCAAAAAGAAGATGATGGTGTTATTAGTTGTAGAATTAATTTTTAATAAATATAACTGTTAGCTATTTAAATATTAAATATTATATTTATAAGTAGTTTTATGATATTACAGTATTTTTAAATTACAAAAATGTATTAGTAAGTTATTTGATTTGTTTAAAATGCTAAAATGGCGCTAACGGATATTGTGATGTCAATTGACTATTTGAGTCTGGTAAAGTGGCGGGATATTAAAAGTTACGAGGCAGCGCCATTTTAGGTTTTAGCAAGGCAGTGTTGGTTGAACTGTGAAAGTGTAAGGAGCTCTGTAATACCTGTGTAAGTACAGTGAATTTTAATAATAGAGTTTAGAATGTAGTGTTGTCGTTATTTAATGTGTGCTTATTTTTGATAGTTTGAACCCAGTAAATATATCATGCTTATTTTTTCAAATGAAAGCTTTTTATTTCCCTTTTACTCCGGCTAGTCCTACATTTCAGAAGTGGGATTGATAATGAATGCCTTGACTAATTACTATAGTGTGTTTCTCAACATTTTTTTTTTTGTTTCTCTCTTTTATTTTATTCTATTGCTTGAAATCTTTGATTAAACCTACAAAACGGTTTGAAATAATCCAAGTAAAGGGTTATTTGATCCTGTCTTTTATTTTAAACTTATTGTAGTTTGTTTGCCAAGACATAGGTGTAGTGTAAGTGTATTTTAAATGCAACTTTTTGTCCGTTGATTTCGTATTTCAGTTAATCATGGAAAACGTGCACCAGTTGTCGTCTCGTGAGCGATCTCACGCTGTAGATCGTGACAAGAGTGCGCGGAGGTCGCGGAGCCGGGTGTTACGTTCAGTCAACCGTGCTGTGAGGACACCACAACGAAGATCAGAGAGACGCTCGTGCAGTCGGGAAAGGCGCCATGGCGTCGGGCGTTCGTCACGTTCCCGGAGCCGTGCGGATGCCAGAACACTTCATCGAAGACAGCGGGACAGAAGTCGGAGCCATCGCCGCTCACATCGGTGCACCAGCCAGTCCCAGTCACCAAGGGGCGAGTGCCGCCAACGTTCCGTGGTCGTGGAGAGGCACGCGACGCGGGTCCACGATAGGCGCCATCATCGGTCCAGGAGCCGATCACTCAGCCAGCCCAGGAATAAAAGAAACAATTCAAGACCGAATGCAGCCACAGATCAGGTCGAGGACAACAACCAGCAGCCGAACGATGCCGGTGAGTCTTTTTCTAACAATATAAGTATGTCGCAGCTTCTACAAGTTTTAACATCTTTAAAAGGAGAAGACCCTATGCATAAATTAGGTAATCTCAACAATGCTGTACCAGAATTTGATCCAGCAAAAAAGGAACAGACTATGACCATGTGGCTACATAAAGTGAATGAGTGCGCTTCTATCTATGGGTGGTCCGGAAAACAAACTGTTCATTTTGCTCTACCTAAATTGCGTGGGGTAGCTCAGCGTTGGTACGAGGGTTTACCATCCGTACTTTTCTCGTGGGAAGAATGGCAGGATAAACTACGGGCAGCTTTTCCTTCCGATGAAAATTACGGTCAGATGTTGAGTGATATGCTTTTCAAACGCGCTCGTTTCGGGGACTCGTTAGAAAACTATTATTATGAAAAGATAACTCTGATCAGTAGATGCGGAATAGTAGGTAGGAAAGCAGTAGACTGCATCTTACATGGGATTGACGATCGTTCTGTACGATTAGGGGCAGAAGCAGTACAATTCGATGACCCCGACAAACTACTTGCGTATTTACGAAATTCTAAAAACGTAAAACCTAGCGACCGTAAAACAATTACTACCACTAGTAAAAATGCCGGTAAACAAGATCCCCAACCGCGTGTCCTTAATAAAACTCAACGCTGTTTTAACTGTAAGCAAGAAGGCCATATCGCTCAACAATGCCCACAACCTATAAAAAAATGTACTAGATGCAGCAGATTCGGGCATGAAACAGAACATTGTTTCACAAAACTCACAGGGTCTGAAAAGAAGGTCATGCGCGTCTCTAGCTTGAGGAAAACCAATGATAAATATTTTAAAGTCGCCTTAATTAATAATGTACCATTTGAATCGTATGTAGATCTAGGTAGTGAGTGTTCTATGATGAAGTTTACTGAATTTAAGAAGCTAGGTATAGGGTACGAAGTAGACAATTCTGTGCTGGTAGGATTTGGCAATTCAACGGTTCTCTCACTAGGCAAACAATCTGTTCATGTTACAATTGATGACGTAGCCGCAAACGTAGAGTTAGTGATAGTACCAGATAGTGTCATGCAAGTACCAGTGATGATTGGTCACACTTTTACAGAGCAATCACATATTGAGATTCATAAGACTAGAGATCATTTGGAAATCAAGGAGTTAAGTAATACTATTTCTGAAAATAACAAATTAGGTTTATACTGTAAAAGTGATACCAATGTTTCTGGAGTTACTACTGTTGACGTTTATGCAGAGCCTAGTTATAATGGTGAAATATTTATTGATGGAGGTTTTAGATTTGAAGCCAATTCTATGTTTTCAGTTTTATCAGGGTTATTTTGTATTCGGGAGGGAACATGTCAAATAGTGCTAAATTCTTGGGGTGTTGTCCCGGTTACGTTGCCTAAGGACAAGCTTATTGCTCGAGGAAGAGTCGCACGTGAGGGAACTCAAATTAAAGTTCATACAGTTTCTAATTTAGATTCCATTAGTGATTTCAATGTCAATATTGGTTCAGTTTTGTCTACTGCCGAACGGACACAGTTATTAGCTTTACTAAACCAGTTTAGAGGTTGTTTCGCATTTAATTTGAATGAGTTGGGCTGTACCTCGGTGGGAGAAATGGCGATAAACCTGGATAACAATGAACCTGTAGTTTACCGACCATATAGATTAGCCATTAAAGAAAAAGAAGAGGTTAGAAATATGGTTTCAGAATTACTGGATAACGATATAGTGCGTCCTTCAACATCGGCATATGCTAGTCCAATCGTGCTTGTTAGGAAGAAGAATGGCGAGCTTAGACTTTGCATAGATTATAGGGCGTTGAATAAGAAGACTATTAAAGAAAACTATCCGATGCCCTTGATCAATGATCAGTTAGATATACTTGCAGGCCATACACTTTATACAACACTCGATTTAAAATCAGGGTATTACCAAATAAAGATTAGAGAAGAAGACAAACATAAAACTGCGTTTGTAACACCCGACGGCCATTTTGAATTCAACAGAATGCCGTTTGGTCTTGCCAATGCTCCTGCAACCTTCCAACGGTTAATGAACCAAATATTAGGAAAAACGCGTCATAGGGAGGCTCTGGCTTACTTAGATGACATTATTATCCCATCTAGAACATTTAGTGAGGGCATTTCACGGTTAGAATCAATATTACAGTTGTTTACTCAGGCTGGTCTCACATTGAATTTGTCCAAATGTAATTTCTTTAGTCCTAAAGTAGAATACTTAGGGTTTGAGATATCTGCTGATGGTATCCGACCTGGATCAAAGAAAGTAGAGGCAGTAGAGAAGTTTCCAACTCCTACTACTCAGCATAACGTTCGTCAGTTCCTCGGGTTATCCAGTTTCTTTAGGAGATTTGTGCCCAACTTCTCAATTATAGCAAAACCACTGACATATTTATTGAGGAAGGATATCAAATGGGTTTGGGGCCCAGATCAAGAAAAGTCATTTAGAAAATTACAGGCTGAACTAACGCGTAAGCCCACACTGGCATTATATGATCCAAGTTTAAATACAGAACTACATACCGACGCTTGTAAAATAGGCGTTGCCGGTATCCTTCTCCAAAAATATGATAATGTTCTCAAACCTGTTGCATATTTTAGTCGGCAAACAACTCCAGAAGAACAAAACTATTCGTCTTATGATCTTGAAACTTTAGCAGTTGTCTCATCTTTGCATAAATTTAGAGTTTATTTAATCGGGATTCAATTTAAGATCATTACTGATTGCAATTCTTTAAGGGCCACTTTCCAAAAAAGGGATATGCTTCCGCGGGTAGCTCGATGGTGGGAGCAAATGCAAGAGTTTAACTTTAGCATTGAATACCGACCAGGAAAATCGATGTCCCACGTGGACGCCCTGAGCCGTAATCCTATAAACGACGAACAGTTAAAATTCAACGTGATGATTGTAAATGACGATAATTGGTTAGCTACGGTGCAACGTTCAGATAGCGAAATACAAAAAATTGTAGGAATATTAAAAGACCCTAATTTAGATAATGTGATAGATATTAAAACTAATTACAAATTAAAACATGATAAATTATTTAGAGTGACGGCCTCTGGGGATAAATGGATTGTACCAAAGGGAGTCCGCTGGCAAATAGTTAAGCAAAACCACGATGACATTGGTCATTTTGCTATTGACAAGACATTAGATAAAATTAAATCACATTATTGGTTCAAACGGATGCGTAATTTTGTAAAAAAAATACGTTAATTCGTGTTTAGAATGTAGTTACTCAAAATCTATGGGAGGGAAAAAACCAGGCTATTTGCATCCGATTGATAAAGTCTCTACTCCTTTTGATACAATACATGTGGACCATGTAGGACCTTTTATACGAAGTAGTAAAGGAAATATGTACATACTCGTAATTGTTGATGCTTATAGTCGATACATCTATTTAAAACCCGTTAAGAATACAAAGTCCTCTACATCAATAAAAGTATTCCGTGAGTACTTCGGTATTTTTGGAGTACCAAGGCGGCTTATATCAGACCGCGGAACCTCGTTTACCAGTGATATTTTTAGGAAATTTACGACTGATAGGGGTGTAAAACATATATTGAATGCTGTCGCTACGCCTAGAGCAAATGGGCAAGTAGAGCGCTACAACAAAACAATTGTAGACGCCCTCACTGCAAAGTGTGTAGGCACGGCTGATAATAAATGGGACGATCACTTGTTAGATGTGCAATGGGGTATGAACAATACTTTCAATAAAGGCATTAATCGCACTCCTTCTGAGGCCCTTTTCGGAACAAAACTAGCAGGATCAAAGGAAAATAAGGTAGTTTCAGAATTAGGTGATGATGTGACAGATATCACTGACGGACAAGATATTACTGAAATTAGGGAAAATATAAATTCACATTATGAGACTGTCTCAACAAAAGGCTAAAGAACATTATGATAAAAGACGCTGTAAACCCCATGAGTATGCCGTAGGTGATTTAGTTAGTGTAGAAAGGCAAATACCCGCTACAGGACAGAGTAGAAAACTTGTACCCAAATATCAGGGCCCCTACAGAATTACAGAGGTTTACGATTGTGATAGGTTTAAAATAGTAGACACGCCTTTGACTAGAAAGGGCAACAAACTATACTCTGCGGTAGTGGCGGTGGACAAAATTAAACCCTGGTTAAATTTTAACAGACCACACGATGAGTCTCCGAGCGAGGACAGTGATGATACTGACCCAGAATAAGTTATCTATGTCTCCCTGTTGTTATAGCGATCAATTTTGGCATATTGAATGGTAAATTGATAATATTTGTTAGTGATAGAACGATGGTAAATGAAACTAATTATCGATAAGATTTGTTTATTGAAGTGATTTGGTTTTACAGGTGATTTATTTGTTGTTGATTATGGTTATGTAATGAATAATTTTGTGGGGCCTGTTGCCACTGGTATTCAGGACGTATTGGGGCCTGTTGCCAGGGGTATTCAGGACATATTGGGGCCTGTTGCTACTGGTATTCAGGACGTATTGGGGCCTGTTGCCAGGGGTATTCAGGACATATTAGGACCTGTTGCCACTGGTATACAGGACGTATTGGGGCCTGTTGCCAGGGGTGTTCAGGACATATTAGGACCTGTTGCCACTGGTATTCAGGACGTATTGGGGCCTGTTGCCAGGGGTATTCAGGACATATTAGGACCTGTTGCCACTGGTATTCAGGACGTATTGGGGCCTGTTGCCAGGGGTGTTCAGGACATATTAGGACCTGTTGCCACTGGTATTCAGGACGTATTGGGGCCTGTTGCCAGGGGTATTCAGGATATATTGGGGCCTGTTGCCACTGGTATGCGGGACGTATTGGGTCCCGTTGCCAGGGGTATTCAGGACTACAGAGGCCTGTAACTAATAGTATTCAGGACATTAATTGATAAAAATGCATTATATAAAAGAATGAGGATAATTTTTTTAAAACATGAATGCAACATGTAAATAAGTTAGAATACTAATTTTGTAATGTGTGTACCTCAAAAGAACTGTGTAAAATTAAATGTTTAAAACTAAATTAAAGTAATTGAGAACTTAAACTGATAGAACGAATATTGTAAGGTTACTACTTCATTATAGAATAGTATTTGTCTACCGTACGAGGACGTACGAGGTTTTGGATGGCCGAATGTTAGCTATTTAAATATTAAATATTATATTTATAAGTAGTTTTATGATATTACAGTATTTTTAAATTACAAAAATGTATTAGTAAGTTATTTGATTTGTTTAAAATGCTAAAATGGCGCTAACGGATATTGTGATGTCAATTGACTATTTGAGTCTGGTAAAGTGGCGGGATATTAAAAGTTACGAGGCAGCGCCATTTTAGGTTTTAGCAAGGCAGTGTTGGTTGAACTGTGAAAGTGTAAGGAGCTCTGTAATACCTGTGTAAGTACAGTGAATTTTAATAATAGAGTTTAGAATGTAGTGTTGTCGTTATTTAATGTGTGCTTATTTTTGATAGTTTGAACCCAGTAAATATATCATGCTTATTTTTTCAAATGAAAGCTTTTTATTTCCCTTTTACTCCGGCTAGTCCTACATAACTTACCCACCGAATGTAGTTTAACTAACATAGATTTTATTTAATTTATTAGCCCATATGGATCCTTTTTTTTGGATGTTGGGAAATCATAATTATAATGATTCCACCCGCTCTGGGCAGAGTGGTAGGGAGTGTCAGACTTCTACTGACTATAAACCACCCATGTTCCATCATAGCCCTTTGTGTCGAGGCCGCGGTATCTCTTTCTAACAACCCATTACCCATATGGACCCTAGATCTTAAGTACATGTATTTCTTAACGTGTCATACAACACCGAAAAACAGAATGGAGGCATTCGCTAGTATGTTATAATTACCACTTTCTTCTACATCTTATTGACTTCATTTAAAAACTAGTACTGGAACGACTTGCTTTAATTATTCCTTCAGCCAGCCTGTTATTAAGTCGTAAATATCTTCATAATTGCCTCGCCAGCGTGCTTTTAACTATGATACAGAAATAGCTAGTAGGTAATTAAAATATTCTTAGTTTATTAACTTGTGAATTTACTCCTTCTTTCGTGTAGTTTATGAGAAAAGTTTTGTTGCAAGATCATCTAACCATTTTTCAACTATTTTGGAATCAGCTTCCAGTATAACTGGAAGCTGCCGAATACCAGTGTTTTACATGGAGCTGCAACGCCAATCTGACCTCTAAACCTCAGTTAGAACTAAGACTGGTTGTGAGACTTTCGGGGCCGCTGACTGCCAAAGATCTACAAATGATAACGTTTAAACGTGGCCCGAGGCCTATTTTAAAAGCATATCTGGATACTTTATGAATTCGAAAGCAATGACTTTAATGTTAATTACTCGACTTATTCAAATTATGTTCGACTAGAAAACTGGTTCTACAATTTTTCTGTGAGTACCTACATAGATTTAGAAAATGAACTTATTAAACTCACTATAATTTTATTGGAATCTAGGAGATTAATTTCAAAATCTAAACCTAATAATAACACCCTATTCTACTCAAGTCCAAACTGCTAATCAAGTTAACTCTCAATCACCCGAACGTAGTCAAACTACACACATTGATTGGCACACAAAGGCGGCGTGACTGGCAAAATATTCCAAGTTCTCAAAGCCATTAATACGTCACATAATTTTGTTTAAAGTTCATGATATTAGTCACGTTCCCCCTCGTTCACCGAGACTTGCGATTACAGTGGTGGTTGTTCGATACCGCGGCCCCGGACACAACGGGCTAAGTAGGAACATGGGTGGTTATTAGTCAGCAGAAGCCTGACACTCCCTAACGCCCTGCACAGAGCGGAAGGAGTCAATTGATGATTTACCACCTCCCAAAAAATATCTTCAGTGGTGCACAAAACCAGCTGTGGTGCTGTTGTATCGCTTTATAGCAAAGAAGACGCGATTTAACATTTTGATCGCGACGATAGGTCGTGGTGGAGTAAAATGAAACGTGTAGTGGACTGTATAAATTATAATGATAGAATTGGAATAAAATACAACGTTCGGTTGGACTATGAAAAACAAAGATATTTAGGAAATGCGTAAGCGCAGCCGTGCGTGGAGGCGTGCAACAGCTGACTGCCGAGGTGCGGGGCCCGCGGTCTGCCGTGGTCATCGTGTGGCGGCTGGTTGACACCCGCTTCCCCGCGTCCCTCGTTCACTGCCGCTGGCTCGCGGCGATGTTGAGCGGAACGTCTCAACACATATTTACAGATTTACAGACCTGTGATTGCAAGATTGACTCAATCGAGAAAACAGTCCATCAATACTAATCCAGGTAGCTTGCCTCCCGTTGGGGCTGCGGGTTGTTCGAAAGAGATACCGCGGCCTCGACACAAAGGGCTAAGAAGGAACATCGGTGGTTTTTTTGTGAGAAGTGTAACATTTCATAACGCTCTGCCCAGAGTTGATTCATTCGATAATCTCCAAACCTCCAAAAAAAAAGAAAGGGTAGCTTGCGTCACCCCATTGATAATAGGGTAGTTAACAAAAAAAAATAATGAGTCCGTCAGATAGATTTCTTAAAAATATTGGACACGTATTTTTTTCTTTTTTCACGTAAACAAACAATGAAGACGATACAATGCTTTAAAAATTCCTATGACGTCATATTCTAAGACATTAGTATCGTATGACGTCATATTCTAAGACATTAGTATGGCATTTTTAGCGGTCAGTAACTTTACAAACCCTCACTCAAATCTTCAACGCGTTTTATCTTCGTTAATTTTTATTGACTTGATAAAACAAAAAATACGTATCCAATATTTTTCAATAATCTAACAGACGGACTGGTTAGAAACACATTTTTCTAGTCAGTAAACATCCCTATGACGGCACGGCTGTCACAGGGGCTAAGCAGTTGGCTACTGCGTGTTGCCCGGTTCGGTCCTGTAATAAATATTTGTATGGCCTGTGAGTAAGTTCTAGGTCTGGCCGTTTGGGAGTTTATATATTCTTAAACGCATCTAGCAAGGCTATTGCGTATCCTAAAAATGACAGTGGCTAACTTAGAGTGCCCATCAATTAACTGTCAAATGGTTCCATTTTGTACTAAACCATAACCAATTTGACAGTTAATCCATTACCAATATGATAGCCACTGACATTTAAAAGATACGCAATAGCCCACAACACATGGCGAAATTAAGAGTGGTGATGATGATGAATTGATAAGTGTGGCAAGGTTTTTTTAAATGAAAAAATACCACAGTACTTTTCGGAACATCCAGTTCTTTTTTAATCTGGGCTATACCAGGAGCATTGACGCGCGTTTGCACGGCTTCTGTGGAGTGTTGCAAATGCGACTAGCGCTTGATACCATTGCCACAATAAGTCACCGTGGACGAACGGCGTTAGGCACAAAAGGTTGTGATGTCGTGACTCGGTTATAATGCACAGAGATATTGGTAGGCATCGAAGGGAATTGTGAATAGAAGGCAAGGTCGGCACGCGACTTGGCTAGGGTGGGTAGGTTTGGCCAAACTTTTGAGACATTCTTTGTTTTTCAGCTAAAAGTGAAAAGCACAAGACAGTTTTAGGCAAAAGTATCTGGATAATTTTTGACTAGGTGGAGTTTTGAGCGGTAAAGAGTTTCGTGTCAAAAACATTAACATTTTATAGTTAAAGGTTGTATTGTCTGTGTGTGTGTGTTTGTTACATATTGTGAGTGCTTTTTGTTTCGTGTGCGGTGTTTTATTTTTGTTCTCCAATGATGACCTATTAACATACAATAAATTATTTATTTATTTATGAAAAAAATAAAGAAACGGAAAAAAAAACATAAAAAAATTGAAGAACACAAAGGCACTGCTTATTTCATAAGAAATTTCTTCCAGCAGACCTGCGAGGGGAACGTAGAAATAATGTAGATAGACAAATTATTATTAACTATTTTATTAGTGTATCAAGTCAGCCAGCTATTCTTATATTATAATTACTAAAACAACCAGGTGCTTTAGAACAGAAAAATAAACAAACACCAGCCAGTTCTATTGATCTAATGCCTACTTTTTTCACAACCGACCTACATCGTTCAGAACTTTTTCTTGCCTTTTTTTTCAAACTCAAACACATGAAGTGGAACGCTTAGACACGCGACGATAACTAAAAGCTAGTGTACACTGTAATCACAAATCTGAGTCGTTTAGAAGTTACAGGCATCGCATGACCGGTACACAGGCACCTTGATGCAATTATGTAATTAAAACAGTGATTGTTTAAAATTATTAAGGTTTTTAACGGGTGATATGGCTAGAAAAATAAAAGGAGTTCATGTAGTCGAACAATTTTACGGTGAATATAATTGTTCCTTAGGTACTGCGTTATGTTATATTGTACCAATGTTATTGTTATTTAGAGGTAAGATTTCCAAGGTCTTCTTTAATATAAGATGCTGCAAAATATTAAAACAAAGAGATTTTTAGTTCGGGTAGCTTTTTTTTATTATACATGTAATTTCTACTAAATAACAATAAACTTTTTTTTTTTTGGTGGGTGTAAAATCATCCGAGCGAAAGGGAGTGTCAGACTTCTACTGACTAAAAACCACCCATGTTCCTTCTTCGCCCTCTATGTCGAGGCCGCGATAACCAGTGGACTACCCGCGGCCCCGACAGGCAATAACAATATACTTCAAGTGAACATTAAAAAATATCATAATAGCTACTAGCCAACCCAAAATTTGTCCACAGCTGGGATGGCCTTTATGAGAGAGAGGAGTGGACCGTAATCCACCAGTTGAGTCAGACATGCTAATTTTCTCACGATGTTTTCCTTTACCATTTAAGAGAGACAAAATACCAGCTATAAAATAAAAACCTTTCTCCTCGTGTATCCCGTTTTTACGTCGTATACCTGAGTGAATTCGGTTTGTTTGAATAATTATTATTTGTATTCAATAACAATATCATCCACTGTTTGTCCAATAAACTGGATAATGGAATATGGTTTCATTTATAAATTACTAGCTGAACCCGCATGCCTTGCAATGCCCTTTTTCCTACCTACTACCTGCCTACTACCTACCTACTACTTACCTACCTACCTACTAAATACATACCTACCTACCTACCTACTACCTACCTACTACCTACCTACTACCTACCTACTACCTACCTACTACCTACCTACTACCTACCTACTACCTACCTACTACCTACCTACTACCTACCTACTACCTACCTACTACCTACCTACTACCTACCTACTACCTACCTACTACCTACCTACTACCTACCTACTACCTACCTACTACCTACCTACTACCTACCTACTACCTACCTACTACCTACCTACTACCTACCTACTACCTACCTACTACCTACCTACTACCTACCTACTACCTACCTACTACCTACCTACTACCTACCTACTACCTACCTACTACCTACCTACTACCTACCTACTACCTACCTACTACCTACCTACTACCTACCTACTACCTACCTACTACCTACCTACTACCTACCTACTACCTACCTACTACCTACCTACTACCTACCTACTACCTACCTACTACCTACCTACTACCTACCTACTACCTACCTACTACCTACCTACTACCTACCTACTACCTACCTACTACCTACCTACTACCTACCTACTACCTACCTACTACCTACCTACTACCTACCTACTACCTACCTACTACCTACCTACTACCTACCTACTACCTACCTACTACCTACCTACTACCTACCTACTACCTACCTACTACCTACCTACTACCTACCTACTACCTACCTACTACCTACCTACTACCTACCTACTACCTACCTACTACCTACCTACTACCTACCTACTACCTACCTACTACCTACCTACTACCTACCTACTACCTACCTACTACCTACCTACTACCTACCTACTACCTACCTACTACCTACCTACTACCTACCTACTACCTACCTACTACCTACCTACTACCTACCTACTACCTACCTACTACCTACCTACTACCTACCTACTACCTACCTACTACCTACCTACTACCTACCTACTACCTACCTACTACCTACCTACTACCTACCTACTACCTACCTACTACCTACCTACTACCTACCTACTACCTACCTACTACCTACCTACTACCTACCTACTACCTACCTACTACCTACCTACTACCTACCTACTACCTACCTACTACCTACCTACTACCTACCTACTACCTACCTACTACCTACCTACTACCTACCTACTACCTACCTACTACCTACCTACTACCTACCTACTACCTACCTACTACCTACCTACTACCTACCTACTACCTACCTACTACCTACCTACTACCTACCTACTACCTACCTACTACCTACCTACTACCTACCTACTACCTACCTACTACCTACCTACTACCTACCTACTACCTACCGACTACCTACCTACTACCTACCTACTACCTACCTACTACCTACCTACTACCTACCTACTACCTACCTACTACCTACCTACTACCTACCTACTACCTACCTACTACCTACCTACTACCTACCTACTACCTACCTACTACCTACCTACTACCTACCTACTACCTACCTACTACCTACCTACTACCTACCTACTACCTACCTACTACCTACCTACTACCTACCTACTACCTACCTACTACCTACCTACTACCTACCTACTACCTACCTACTACCTACCTACTACCTACCTACTACCTACCTACTACCTACCTACTACCTACCTACTACCTACCTACTACCTACCTACTACCTACCTACTACCTACCTACTACCTACCTACTACCTACCTACTACCTACCTACTACCTACCTACTACCTACCTACTACCTACCTACTACCTACCTACTACCTACCTACTACCTACCTACTACCTACCTACTACCTACCTACTACCTACCTACTACCTACCTACTACCTACCTACTACCTACCTACTACCTACCTACTACCTACCTACTACCTACCTACTACCTACCTACTACCTACCTACTACCTACCTACTACCTACCTACTACCTACCTACTACCTACCTACTACCTACCTACTACCTACCTACTACCTACCTAAATACTACCTACCTACCTATCTACCTACCTACAACCTAACTATCTACTTACCCAAAAAAAAAAGAACAAAAACTATCCTATGTCCTTCTCCTGGCTCTAAACTACCTCCCTGCCAATTTTCAGCTAAATCGGTTCAGCCGTTCTTGAGTTATAAGTGAAGTAACTAACACGACTTTCTTTTATATATATAGATATAATTGCGATCGGTGATTTTATAACCTGAAACCCTAATGAATTTTAATGTGTGCTTATATTTTATTTTATTGTTGCAAATATCTTTCAGTCTAAGTGGAGGCAGCTGAATACCAGTATTTTACATGGAGCGACTGCCATTCATGCATGTTGCATGGAGCCATGACAAGTCTGACAACGAGTCTTACCAAGGGCTTGTGGAGGTTAGATAGGCAGTCGCTTCATGTTATCTTCATCATCATCATCAGCCTGTACTGTTTCCACGGACTTCTTCTGCAACACACGGGCCCAGTGCAGGTTGGTTGATGTCACATATCTTCGATTTTTGTGGTTCGAAGACATGCCAGTTTACTCACGATGTTTTTCTTCACCGTTTTGAGAGTAGTAGTGATGAAATGAATTACACAAAGTAATGCACCTGCCTGGGTTCAAACCAACGACTTACTGTTCCTAAGTCGAGGCCGCCACCACTGGGCCACCGCTAGTGCTCTCCCATGTAAACCAATATTAATGATTTTCTGCATTCTGTTAGACTGTAAGCTGACTTTGACACAGATGAATTTTCTTGATTAATATCCAATACGTTATGTTAATTTTCAGGCTATGTCTACCTGTGTGGCAAAATTGATCGATGGTGGTTCAGTCCGATAAGTTTCAGACATAGTAACATACTGACAGTTATTATTCTATTTCTGTAGGGAGAATATGAAAGTTTTTTTCTTTCATGTTAATAGACACGTCTTAAAAGCATTCACATGTAAAACAGCCAGTACAGAAGCCAATTCAACTACAATTTTTTTTCTGACTTTTACCAAAATACGGGAGAAGTCCTAAGAAACACAAATCCAGGGGCACCACACCCTCCCCTCGCTACATAGCTTGATTGATTGAGATGATTCAGCGCAAACGAATTTCCCGAGTGAAATAACAATTATGTACGTACTTACGTAGTACCTACGCATTAATAATTATGTAATCTACAATGACAACGCCAGCGTATTGTTGGAAGATCATATCTTTTGAGTACTAAATTGACGGTTTTAAATGTTATGGAAAAGTAAGGAAATTATTATTATATTGAATTTTGTTATATTATGTTGAATTTTGGGAAAAATAATATCTTATCGACGGCACGGTTGGCGCAGTTGCTCAAGCAATGGACTGCTGCGCTGCGTGTCGCGGGTTCGATTCCCGCACGGAACAAATATTTGTGTGACCTACAGATAGTTGTTCCGATTTTGGGTATTTGTGTATGTGAGTTTAAATGTTTGTGTTTCCACGATACAGGAGAAATTCCTAGTGTGGGGCAACGTTTTTAAAAAAAATAAAAAAACATTATAATTTCAATCGAATGACGTTCACTACTAGACATAGGTCATCATCACAGGATCATCATCATCATCATCGCAAGCCATGATCTACTAAAACGTTAAAACATGAGCAATGTTCGGCCGGCGCTATCTTTCATAATAAGCGTCAGTAATCAGTTTAGAGTGGCTACCGGCGACGGTGGCTACAGTGACTCGGGGACCAATATGCATAAACTTATTAAAGTTTAGAAAAAAAATTCGCTTAGGTACAGTATCGCTTTCCATTTCATGTTTTGTAACTAAACGAATAAATTTTCTCATATTTCCAAGTTGCAATAATTATTTTAAGAGAATTTTGCTTTTGAACGTTGTCAAGTATAAAGGGTGTAAAAGTACCCTTAACGCAAACGAAAGGCATTTGTTCCCCCTAGACCATACCTGGGAACCCCCTAGTTACGAAAATATTGGGGGTCAAAGTTCCAAATTTTGCACAGCTGTTTTTGTAAATACTAGTTTTTCAGGTTATAACTTTACTTAAATTACCTCCATGGCCAGTTTACTATTCAAAGCATCCGCTATCACAATGTTATAAGAGTGTACTTTGAGTTTTACCGTAAAATGTGATTATTGAAAAAAAAAGTCAAGTTTTACCCCTTGTACTTAGTTTGATGTACAGAATGCTTGGTTGACGTATGTGTGAAGGGTTAATTTACAACCTGTATACATATTATTGCTCGTGTACTAAGATTGATGGCGACATGCTATATGTCTGGACTTCAATAAACTGGAAACGAAGTGAATAGGAGACATGTGGGAATTAACCAATCAAATTCGTTAAAATCCACATCGCATCTCTCGTTGCCTCTGTGATTGGGTTAATTTTGCATGTCCGCACTGCTCCGCTTATCTTCTTGATGGTTCATTCATCGTGTTTTTTCGATACAATTTCCACATGTTGACAATAATAATCCTGAAATTATATTCAAGCAATTAAATAGACTTGTCCTAATTTTACACTGTCTAGGGTTTAGTATTTACAAAATTTAGTTTTCCTCACAAAAGCAAATTATGTTATGAATACCTGATAAAATTAATGCGAGTTAAAAACACAAGTATCTAATTATAAACTATAACACTACACAACAAAGAAACACATTGTTCACAACCACTAAATTTAATGAAATACTAAAATAAACCACAGATAAGAAAATATATTAAATAAACTATCAAAAATAATATACTACAACTAAAAACAGAGTTCATTTTCTTAACGAAAACCGGCTTTAATAAGCTATATTACTGTCGTATATGATTTTGCTTCATCCTTGCGATGTGAAAAATGGTTCACGTATTCATTTACTCAAATGAATTTGAAAATACTATAATTTGCAGAACATAACATCACGCACGTAATCCCCGAAGGGTAACGCAGAGGTGTTCCAAATAGTACTACATCTATTTGGAAATCCCATGTAATAAGAGGCGGGCCTATTGCTATCAACTGGGCACAAATCCATACTCCGTGTCTGCTACAGAGAAATTCCCGATGATGAAAACCCAATAATACTTAGTTTGTCAGACCCGGGTATCTAATCCAGGACCAACATGTTCATTGGCTGCTTAGCGGTCGCACTTGTCTTAAATTTAAAATATCGAATAATGTACTTGAATATATAATTTTCACAGACTTACCATCTGATGGTAGAATGTGCTCTCCATGTTGAAAATCTATAAAAATTGGTTTCCCATCCCTGGTGTGGCATTTTTTTTTTGGGGTGTACAACCATCAAATAACCCCTCCAGCTCTTGGGCAGGGCGAATGGGAGTTTCAGACTTCTAATGACTAAAAATCACCTATGTTCCTTTTTAGCCCTTTATGTCGAGGCCGCGGTATCTCTTACAACAACCCGCAGCCCCTTGCCTCTTGGAAGGGGCCCCCCTACCATATTGCTGACATCTCTTTGAGGCGCGCGTGGAACACGAACGCGCCGTCGACACGGCCCGTCGTCGTCATAAGATGGACGGACGGCGAGCTAGCCCATTAGTCACCGTTTACAGGCCCGTGTTTACGGTAGCCGTCACGTGGTCATCTCTGGTGTGGCCTCACTAAAACCTGCTTAATTTCACAGATCCACTGAATTTATTATTTACCTACGACCCCCTCATTTAAAATCCAAATACTAAACATAAATATTCTCTCCTATAATAACCATGACATCGCAATAATTTTCGCCGCACGCAATATTTTTTCAGGCAATAATTTCTATCCAGCGTTTATAGCCTGCCCTTATTTTTGTGTTGCGCTTTATTGTTTGGGCGATAAAGGCGATAATTGATCGGCAAGCGATCATTGGGGCTTAAGCGGTGTTTAATCGGTCAGTTTTCACGTAACGTTTGATAGCCCGTGCGTGATATTGAATACACATTGTTGCGACGATCGGATAGCAGTATCTCAGTTTTATATTTTTTTGCGTTTACTTTTTTAGTATAAAGTAAACGATTTTTCATTTCAGAAAATCGTCATCCATCTTCGTCTAAGTCTCAAACTCCCTAACACTCTGCCCAGAGCGGGAGGATTCATTTGATGATTCCCCACGCCCCAAAAGAAAAAAACAAAAACCTACTAGTACTTATAAGTTGTAATTTTTTGTGTAAAACTTTTTAGTATCGTGTATTCCTGTTGTGGCGTATTTAATAAATAAATAAAGCTTCCTGTAAAATCCAGCTACAACCGGTTAGACTGACAGTCATCCCGAACATAAGTAGTTAACAAAACGCTAAGTACATGAATTATTATACTTATTCATTTCATTAATGAAAGTCGCCGCGGAATGAGAGATCTCATTCAAGGTTTTAGTATTTTCAAAGTCCCGCCGTAAGTATCCACATTGTGACCATTCTAACCACATAAAGAAGCCCTAAAGCCAGCATTCGACCGCACCTGTGTCCTATCCTCCCATCCTAAGCTGTTATTGCCACATCTCAGGGGAATCGAAGTCGTTCCCCCCAACACTCTTGCAGCGCACGACAGCACGTGACCACTACGTGTCTCCAAACTCCCAAGGGCCTTCAATAAATAAAGTGAATTCCAAACTATAAGACTTTGCTTTATTTTTGTAATGTGTGGTCTGGTTTTTTATTATTCAAGTTCTTTGGTTCTACTTAAATATATTGGGGTCATTGTATTATGTAGGTACGTATCTATGTTCATATGACCCCAATCTATTTAAATCGCGAGTTAATAGGCTTCTTTAGGGTGAGCTTCTCCCACCGTTGACTTTAACTATATCCTCAGGACAAGAATAAGGTCAAGAGTAGGTCGGCGGTGACCTCTCGCGTCCGGCCCTGGTGCAAGCCATGGTCCGGGGCAAGGACGAATGGGATGCCGTCGCCTCCTTCTGCGAAGCAGTGATGCTAGCGAAGGAGGTGGCGGAACGTGAGAGGGAGAGAACCTCACGTCTCAGCCGCCGCGGGAGACGCTCCGGGCGTCGGGGGCCACTTGATGGCTTCTGGCCACCGTAGACGCGGGCCTGAAAGGCTCGCCCCCAATTACATAGAACTTAAACATAACTGGCAAAATGTTGGTAAACTAAAACGTACACCTCTACCAAAGCTTCCGAGGATTCCAGGCGTGACGTTGTCATGTCATTTTTTTTCTTTTTTATCAAACACTGCCCCACCCTAGGAATTTCTCCGGGATCGTGGGTGCGTTTACAAACACTTAAACTCACATACACAAATAACCAGACCCGAAACAACTATCTGTAGACAGTACAAATAAAGGGTGTAAAAGTACCTTTAACGCTAACGAAGGGCACTTGTTCTCCCCACCTCCCATACCTGGGAACTCCCTAGTTACGGAGATATTGGGGGTCAAATTTCCAAATTTTGCACACCTGTTTTTGTATATACTAGTTTTTCTGGTTGTAACTTTACTTAAATAACCTCCATGACCATTTTACTATTCAAAGCATCCACTAGCACAATGTTTTAAGTGTGCTACATTGTGTTTTACTGTAAAATGTAACTTTTGACCCCAAAAAAAAGCCGTTTCCCAGCAAAAATTTTTGCGTAGGGGTACTTAGTTTGATGTAAGTACAGAATGCTTGGTTGACGTATGTTTAAAGGGCTAATTTACACCCTGAATTTGTTCCGTGCGGGAATCGAACCCGCGACAAGCAGCGCAGCAGTCCAATCGCTCAGCAGTTGCGCCAACCGTGCCGACAAATTGCATTAACCACAAAAATATCGAGCTAATTTTGATCGTTTTCCAATCTACCTGTATGTCACAAGATATTGCAATAACCTCAGCGTAATGTGCTTTGATATTAAAGCTTTCACCGTTTTAATAGCTCTGACAGATGCTGGTTCTTTTTTGATTAAATCCTTTACTAGACGAGGATGTTATAAATCAAGGTTATCGCCACGGCTTAGCGGGTTTCATTTTTGGATTAATATTTGGGTGGAGGAGATGAATAAATAATGAATGTATTGCTCTTGTTTAGTGGGTTTTGAGGGTTTGTAATTGTAAGTATGAACTGTTGAGTTTTTAGCTAGGTAGTTATTATAGACTAGCTGTTACCTTCGACCTGCGACCAACGTCCCCGCAAAGTTATTATGAAAATAATATTACTTTCGAATTTGTATCCATCCTATATATCCTTTTTCTAAAATAAAAGCAGCCTAAGTTACCCCCATGACATCAGCTACCTGCCAGTGAACGTTAGTTCTGTATCGTCAAAATCAGTTGCGCCGTTTCCGAGATTAGCCTGAACGAACAGAAAGACAACAAGTTAAAAAGATGTAAAGTAATAAAGAACCGTGCTAATTTTAAACCGAGCTTAAAACAGGAGGTTTTTTAATTCGACTGTATATATTGGCACTTTTAAAGATAAACCGGGATGACGATGATGATGACAGAACGTAACTAGATGACAAAATTGCGAAAGCACTTTTTACACTTTTTTATATAAAGCATTCTAAAATTAGAGCTCTTGGCTTAACAATAATATCCTCTTGGACCAACCTTCAGGTTAAGCCGTGGTTGCCTAGGTTGACCTGTGGATGGGTGACCAGATTACATACAGATTTTCTTCCGTGCCTTTTTTTTCTTTTAGGGGGTGGGAAATCATCAAATAACCCATCCCGCTCTTGGGCAGAGTGAAAGGGAGTGTCAGACTTCTACTGACTAAAAACCACCCATATCCCTTCTTAGCCCTTTATGTTGAGGCCGCGGTATCTCTTACAACATCATGCAGCCTTACAAAATTCTCGGAAAGTACTCTTAGTCATTCATTCCGGCTGTAAATTGAAGATCTTTAACAGTCGTTACAAGTAGCCAATGGCCCCAAAGTTTGACAACCAGTTCAGAGTTATCATAATAATACCCAATATTAATTGGGTTCTAGATGTCAGATAGGCACTAGGCAGCCATTCTATGTAAAATACTGGTATTTAGCTGCACCCAGTGAGACTGGCAACCAAGCCCAACCTGTTTGGGAAAAGGCTAGCCAGAAAATGAATATAAAACATTGTTTAGAATAATAAGGATTTTGTTAAGCGCCTACGTTAATTTAATAGCAATATGACTGGTCATACACGTCTCATTGCAAGAACGTTTGGATAGTAATTATTAATTTTTGTGTACCTACTATAAAGTTACTTTTTGATTTTTTATATTTAATACACAAAGTTTTACGCAGAATACGCATATTTAGAAATAATAAGTACAGGAACGGTACCAACATTAGGCGTAGCACACATGTAACCGTGTATAATTAAGTGCCACAATATAGTCGTAACTCGCACACTCGTTTATCTACGCCCCAGGGTTAACGCCAAGCGAGCCGACTGAAGGCGACATCTCACACTCTACTCCCGCTTATATTACATTCGTTTATTAACTTTTATTCAACTTTTCTGCGAGATGTGAGTAACGGGCTTTATTTTATAGCGAGGGTTATAACTCTCGGAGACAATGACTTTGATGGCTCATTTACATTCGAAAATGTCGCGGTCATAAAAAGGCAGTCATATTGGATGTTTTTCAAATTAAAAATGCTACTTTATACGTGCTTTAAATGCAGGTTTTTAAAAGAGGGTTGAATAAACAATGCCGATGGATGGAGAGAGAACACGAAAGAAAACATAAATGAGAGTGTCTCCCGCAGCGGCTGGAACGAGAGGTTCTCTAACTCTCACATTCCCCCACCTCCTTTGCCGGCTCCGCCCAATTGGGACCTCCAGACCTCCACGGTGTGCTTCACCGTGTCCTCCGGCCGATCCTCACAGTGGTGACATCCGGGCGTTTCCTCCCGCCTGATTTGGTGCAGGTACCTCCCGAAACAACCGTGTCCGGTAAAGACCTACGTCAAACGGAAGGTGAGGGCGCCTGGGCGCCTCTTCAGCCACTCCTCAAACTTATCGCCGCTATCGTGGGCCACGATAGCGGTGGTAAGTCCCCTCTTAGGGCACGCCACAATTCGTGGCGTGCTCTATGTCAGGAGCCCTTGGGGCAGTTTAGAAACTCTGTCACTAGGGTGTACGGGGTTGTTAGACCGTACTGCCCACACGATAAGAATGCCAGGTTATATAGGCACTAACCACAGGATAAAGAAAGATTATGATGAATATCCAAAAATGTCGATATATACTCAATTAATATTAAATTTTGGTGGCACCTTTAACATTAGTGTTTTTATAGTAGTTATCTACTTAATTTACTGATACAAGCAGTGCACCCGTAACCAAACAATCATCGAACAAGATTTTGCTAGTCCTCTACATGAAGTAGAACATAATATATTGTCATCATGAAACTTGCCTTAAAGATGGAACAAATGTCCTAATTCCTTGCCTAAAATAGACACACATTTACTACCATTATATTTAGTAAGTCACACACAAACACGTAGAGGAAAATGATAACGCAGTCGACGGCACAAGAATCCAAGATGGCGGCGATCCATTAATCACGTGACCCAGTGAGGGGATGACGCGGCAGTCTCCCAGATTGACTGACAAGCACTGTGGTAGTTAATTTGATGATACAATAAGGGCTTATCGCTCTTATAGTAAGAGATTATAGTCGCTATACATAAGATAAAATCACGCCTATAATCTGCCAAGGGAGATAGAGGTGGCTGCGGATTGTTGTAAGAGATACCGCGGCCTCGACATAATGTGATAAGAAGGAACATGTTTGGTTTTTAGTCAGTAGAAGTCTGACACTCCCTTTCGCTCTGCCGAAGAGCAGGAGAAGTTATTTGAAAATTTCCCACCCCCCCCCCAAAAAAAGGGAGGTAGAGGTGTACTTAATAGAACACCTACATTTCACCAGAAGTGAGTACATCCGCACGAGAACCAAGGTTCCCGACGTAGCCCGAAGAATCGCCAGACTTAAGTGGCAATGGGCAGGGCACATTGCTCGCAGAACGGATGGCCGATGGGGCCGAAAAGTTCTGGAGTGGCGACCGCGAATAGGAAAACGTTGCGTTGGAAGGACTGCCTCTAGGTGAACCGATGACCTGGTGAAGGTTGCGGGCACCGGGACCGGTTAATGCGGCGACACCTGGGGGAGGCCTATGTCCAGCAGTGGACGTCTTTTGGCTGAAATGATGATGATGATGATGATTTTACCAGTTCCATGGCCATCAACCAGACACAAATCCAAACTCCATGGCTGCTACTGAAAAATTCCTGATAAAATTTCTCATTTACACTTTGTACGACCCGGGATGCTAACCTAGTATGTCATACTCAGCTGTCGCGCTTGCAACCACAAGGCCAAACGAGCAGTCTTTTCCTATCCTTTGGAGACAGTATGGCCATGAGAGTGCGGAGATTTTACAACCGGTAGAAAATCTTATCTGAATCTTGTTCCAGTTTTGCTCATTTACATTGTCCCTTTACGCGGAACCATCAATGTTTTGGACGTAAAAGATGATCTCAGTTTTATATTATCATAGAAACTGTATCAAGTCCAATCAGCAAATGCCACTCGTGGAAACTATTACTGAATTAAACCATTTCTTTCTGGAAGGTTGCATCTTTAATTAAACTTTAAGCCGACAGATCCCAAAGGAATCTATTGGAGGCGAATACATGGAGGTCGATGAAATGGATGTGGCATATTTTATGTATTGAGAAATGCTCATAACGATTTCAATACTCAACTTTGTGAAGATTGTAAAAAAAAAGTCGAAATAAAATGTGATTCTGCCAAATAGCATCATCATCTGCTTAACCTGTTTCCATGTATGTCAGGGTTGGTTTCCAACAAATGTCATTCTGCCGAATAATGTATGCCAAAGTTCCCTGAACGAAGCCGAAATGCAATTGTTCTTCCCATCACTGCATTTATTTTTATATTTTTTTCTAGATCATACAAACTCCATGGAAAGGTCTAGTTGCGTAGTTTTTTGATTTGATTTGAGATTGGCCTGTTGGTCTAATGGTTAGTGACCCTAACTGCTATGCCGGAGGTCGTGGGTTCGATTCCCACCCAGGACAAATGTTTGTGTGATGAGCACGATCATTTGTTCTGTGTCTGGGTGTAATTTATCTATAATATGTATGTATTTAGAAATATATAAGTATGTTTATCAGTTGTCTAGTACCCATAACACAAGCTCTGCTTAGCTTGGGACTAGATAGCGTTGTGTGATAGTTGTGGAATATTATTAAAAAAAAAAAAAAAAAAGTTATTGGGATTCAAAGTTACAACTTTTCCATATATTTTTTTCTATAAGTTTTTCATGTTTAACTTTACTTTAGTACCCTCCACGACCTTGAATACGATGATGTTAGAGTTCCGGGCTGTTACTGATTGTGATTCTAGATGGAAAGTCTTAATAATACCTACTTAAATTACCTTGAAATATCCACTAGAACCTCATACTCTGAAGTGACAATTGCGACAAGAGCATCTAGGTCGTAAGAAGCTAGAGAGTTTTGACATTTTCTACGCTGTCAGTATTTTCAAAATGTTTACTAAATCCTTGTCACGTCCATTCTTCCTAGCTGTGCCATCGAACAGTAGCACAGAGCTACCAGATAAAGTCAGCCTTCTAGACTCATTTAACTTGATGCAGTCGCTGCCAACCATTCATTCCGTTTGACTTTTCATTTTTATTTCATAGTCTCATCATAAGCCTTAGATTGACTTTTTAATTAATAGATTAGTTTTTTTTTGTTATTTACTGTATATTTTATGTCAGAACTTGTGGCTCACAGCTAAACAAAGACAGCTAAACAAAGACATGTAAAAGGTAATGTTATTTACTGGAAATATTGTGTTAGATCCCGTCGGGGCTGCGGGATGTTGTAAGAGATACCGCGGCTTTGACATAAAGGGCTGAAAAAAAAAAAGAAAAAGGAAAGAAAAAAAAAAAAAAATGAGAAAGGGCTGGACTGGGGCTGGCTGGTGGTTTTTAGTCAGTAGGAGTCTGACACTCCCTTTCGCTCTGCCTAAGAGCGGAAGGGGTTATTCGATGATTTTACACCCACCAAAAAAAAAAAAAAAAGAAGGTTATTTGATGAATTACCGCCCGCCAAAAAAAAAACGTGTGGCTATGTGACAACTGAGCAAAGATATGTGTTAAGCTGCGTTTGCTGCTGCCAGTCCTTGGATGGGTGACTATTCTTTGCACTTCAAGTCCCTATTGGCAATGGGGACGACGTACCAACTTCTCGTTATCCCCTTAAATGGTGCAGGGTAATGGGGCGACCAATGGGCGAAGAGCAATAAATAAAGGGTGTAAAGGTACCCTTAACGCAAACGAAGGGCACTTGTTCTCCCCACCACTGCGATCATTTTTTTTTCTAGACCATATCTTGGAACCCCCTTGTTACAGAGATATTGTGGTCAAAGTTCTGTAAATACTTGTTTTTCAGGTTACTTAAATTACATCCATGACCCTTTTACTTTTCAAAGCATCCACTAGCACAATGTTTTAATAGAACTAAATGAGATTTTTGACCCCAAAAAAAGTCGTTACCCAGCAAAAAAAAATTGCGTTGGGGTACTTAGTTTGATTTTGGTACAGAATTTTTGGTTGACGTATGTGTGAAGGGTTAATTTACACCCTGTATCGTCACGTTGGCCAATCTTAACTGAGATTAGCCTTCGCTGCAAGAGATATTATTGTGCACAAGTGTGTGCACCGAAACAGGTACACTGTCTGTTCTTTTACTCTTATAGTCCAATGAAACGATGACCCCAGTGATGATGCCAGTGGCTAACGTGGTTACTTAGGAAACTCGGAACGTAATGAGTGGTCACCCATCCATAGACCAGCCAAGTCTTAGGCTTGACCTGAATATCTAGTGGTCGGAATGATCCGACCACCAGACATGATTAAGCTACAAACTCCCCCATGTAATTTTTTATGTAAACATAGGCATAATCAATGTAGTGATCACTTAATAACGTAAATGCGAATCCAATCCTCTCCACATAACACTACCCCACTTCTCGGGGTTTCAGAACAAAGTTAACAGGATTATTAGTAATGCAACACGCGACGTTGCGGTCAACCTCCCGGCAACCAAGTTTACTTACTTATAGTAATTAATTTAGTTCACCATTGTTGGTAGTTATGTATAGCATAGAGAGTATTTTATGTTTTGATCATATTTTATGGTATTTTCACGAAAGTAAAATATTAAAATCATCATCATCATTTCGCTAAAAGACGACTACTGGGCATACCGAAGTGTCGCTACATTGACTAACACCTTAATAATCGAAAGAAAATATTTGGTTTAAGAGAAAAATAAGCTTTGGTCGATTTAAAAAGAGGAAAATTAGATTTAGCTATTAACATTGAACGCGTATATAAAGTTTAGTGTCCGTGCATGCGTGTGTGCGTTTAGAGCGTGTCGTGTGTGTGTTTGTGCTTATTGACGCTTCTGGCTCCCGAATTAAGTCATGTCTAACATGAAAATGTGTATTTTTTTCGATATAACCAAAGCTACTAGATAGAATTCATAGAATCGGATAGTATGGCAGAATAAAGGGGAGGCCCTATACTAAACTGGCGCTGATTCCGGGCTGATTTGATGATGATGATAAAAGCTACTAGTCCCTTTAGTTTGGCAGCTTTCGTTTTAATCAAGTTAGACGTTACAGATCGATTTTAAGTTCTCCTTAATTTATAAGAGTTGTAGACGATTATGTCTACCTGGGACAAACGGTCCAGTTAGGTAGGTCCAACTTTGAGAAAGAGGTCAATCGTCGAATCCGACTCGGCTGGGCAGCGTTTGGGAAGCTGAGTAGTATCTTCTCGTCCAACTTACCACAGTGTCTCAAGACGAAAGTCTATGACCAGTGTGTGTTGCCAGTGGGACCGAAACGTGGTCGCTCACAATGGGCCTCATCAGAAAGCTCAAAGTCACCCAAAGGGCAATGGAGAGAGCTATGCTCGGAGTTACTTTGCGTGATAGAATCAAAAATGAGGACATCCGCATGAGAACCAAGGTTACCGACATAGCCCGAAGAATTGCCAAACTTAAGTGGCAGTGGGCAGGGCACATTGCTCGCAGAACGGATGGCCGATGAGGTCGAAAAGTTCTGGAGTGGCGACCGCGAACTGGAAGACGTTGCGTTGGAAGGCCTCCCACTAGGTGAACCGATGACCTGGTGAAGGTTGCGGGGATCCGCTGGATGCGAGACGCACGGGACCGGTCAATGTGGCGACACTTAGGGGAGGCCTATGTCCAGCAGTGGACGTCTTTCGGCTGAAATGATGATGATGATGATGAATTTATAAATGATCAACACATCCTGTATTAATTACTCATTTCACGTGGTGAAAACAAGAAAAACGGAAAAAAATCTGCTAAGGAAATCGTCTGTACTGTCAACTCTTAAAACGGCGGGAATAAATAGTACCTATTTTGTTTATCTGTGGTCGTTGTAATTAAATAATACAAGGTGCTGAGCGATTTACAGGGCCCTCGGGGCGTGTAGTCTGAGTCTCGACGTGCTGGAAAACCGAATACTTTTCCTCATTTTTCCCCTAGTTTTTGTAAAAGACTAGTCTGCGTGGGTTTCTGTATAATAATTTGCTGATGTTCTTAATTAGAAAGATTTCATGTTTCAAGTGTTTTGAAGTACGGTAACATGAACGTTAGTGCTGGTTCTTTTTAATTACACAAGATTGGTGCGGTACTCGCGACCCCGATTAATGAACAGTATGTCATGGGTTTGAACCCAAGCAAGCGCATTGCTTTACCTAACGGTAAAGGCAAACATCTTGAGGAAATCGGCATGTCCTTGAACCAAAAATTCGAAGACTTGTGGCATCTACCAATCCGCACTGAGCCCGCGTGGTAGATTATAGCTCATTCCCAGCAGTGGGAACACTAGGCTGATGATGATGATGGCGTTCATACATCATTCGATAGGATCATAGCAGGCGGCGTTCTGTGGTTTCTGCCCACCCGCATGAGAAAATGGCGTGAGTTTAAATATGTATGAATATTTTTCTGTTATTTTCTTGTAACGTATCGTGATCATACCAACAGTTTCGAGGATATTGGTCTCCATCTTCTGAAAGCCAAGCAGTAGCAGAAGAGCCTAATTTATAAAGCCTAACCAATCTTGATAACTAGATTAATTTCTTTTGATATCTCTACTAGGTTGTGCCAGCGACTTCGACCGCGTGGAGTTCGATAATTGCCCCACGGGATCATACTACCGGGGTACGAAGCAACCTACGTGATAATCCAGGTTATACACTACCAGTGTTCTAAATTTCATCGACATCCGTTAATTAGTTTTTGCGTGAAAGAGTAACAAACATCCATCTACCCATACATCCTCACAAACTTTCGCATTTATTATATAATATAGGATTCGTTTCTTGACATCTCTTGACACTACAAACTGCATTCAATTTAAAATTAATATTGACATTACAAACGGCATTCATTTTAAAATTAATACTGACGTCATTTAATCATAATTATTAAAGTTAGTTGACAAAATGAATATTTGTACGCCAAATGGCAAAACATAGAAATCTGACTAAAACTTTTATAACACCTTGCATATTTGTGTAACCTATGTTTACAAATAAATAAATTGATTGATTGATTGTAAGATAAGATTCCTTTATAGTGATATTCATCGCATAATTAACCATTTTATGACTGCCAAGGTCATAATATCAAAATAAAAAACTGCTTAAGGACTATATCAAAGAAAACCAATAAAATTAAACCTTAAAATATCAAATTAACTTTATAACCTCATTATGAACGCTGAATGCAAATAATGGAAAAAAAAACCAGCCAAATGCGAGTCGAACTAGCACATGAAGAGTTCCGTACTATCATATTAGGGAAGCCTTTAAACTTTTTTTTTCAAAGTGCTTGTGACATGTGTGACGTGTGACAAAGTTATCCTTGTGGTTTTTTAAAATGTGACAAATGTCTAAAACTTGACTATATCTCGTTCAAACCATTTTTTGGTGTTATTTTTTACTATGGTCTACAGTAGTCTACAGCATATATTTTTTTTTAGTTTGTCTATTTTCAAACGATTGACTTTTAGAAATAAAGTTTTGTAAACCTCAATGTTGACATACGGACGGACAGCAGACAGGCATGACGAATCTCTAAGGGTTCCGTTTTGCCATTAGGCTACGGAGCCCTAAAAAAGGGTTCCGTTTTTTGCCATTTCAAAAACGTTAACAATAAAGAAATGATTTATAAAAACGATGAAACTTAACAATGTAACCATCAGTGGAAGTATTTCACTTGGTAGTTTTTATGGTCGAACTTGCGTTTTTATTAGTGTTTGTGTAAATCCGATAAGCCGTGATGATAGTTACCGGGTTTTGTTTTATGGTATTACTTTGTTTAATGATATGGCGTTTGTGGAACCAATTGGCTGGAATGTTGTGTCGTTGAGTATTTCAGTTTTTTTTTTTGTTTAGTTTTTTTTTGCATGAGGTATAATAAAATTGTAAGTGCAATTTTTTTGTTATTAACCGATATCGAGAGTTTTCAGAGGTTTTTTATTGTTCGTAAATTGTTCTTTTCTTAGATTAGTGTGTAATGATATTGTTTTAAACTTCATTCTGAACAAAAGTTGCGTGTGTAAAAATAACAACACATTCATTTATATAAAACCTTTATCCATTACTGGCTCATAGGTGGTAGCGACCACTTCTTATCATTTAAGAAATAATACCTATTAGCGAAATAAGACTTGTTTTAAGAAAGTAAACAAAAACAAGGACCTCTAACTTGTACAACAGCAACTTACTATCCAAATCCCAACAGTAAAACTTAACTCTTCTACCATCTAAGTTCGCTACAATAAAATAAGAAGAGCAAAACCGTCACAATTACAAATAGACCTTTTAAAAAAGCAAAAAAAAACTTTTATAATATATTTGGCACACAAAAGTTAAATAGAAACATTTCATCCGACAGCAAAGGAAGTCGAGTTTAACTTTGTTTTTAACAAATCGTCCTTTATATCAGCTTGCATTCTTGCCACCGAAGATTTAAATCTTTAGATAGAAACTGTAAAGATGAAGAATAACTGTAGAAATGACGTGACGATTTTTTTTAATCAGGTTCTGAAGTCGGTTGCAAAAAAAACGAATTCACACAAACAAATGTCACTGACATCTGAAGCTGATTAAAAAAAAATACAAACATCGGTACGAGCCAATCATACGAAATTCTAAGTCGAGCGACATTTTGCGAAAGAGAATTTATTCTGCAAAAGAGGCATTGTGAGAAAGTGGCATTCTGCGAAAGCGACATTGTGCGAAAGCGACATTTTACGAAAGCGACATTATGCGAAATTGACGTTTTGCTACCAGTAGACATTTTTCGAAAGAGTAATTTTGCGACTGAGCCAAAAATTAATCCCCGTGTTAGTCCAGTCATTATAGTAAGTTCACCTCGGAAGTCGAGATACCCAGCTGTAAGTCTTAAATACTTGTATATTGACACCCTAAAAGTTGTCTCAAAACCTACATTATGGTATGGTGTACGCAACTATTAAATTTCAAGGTCAAAGAAATAATGGTTTATTGCGCTTTTTTGTAAATATCTCATTTCCTATGAGTTATTTGCTATTTGTATTTATTATCAATATTGTAGAATACAAAATTCTCTACAAATAATTATACGGTGAACCGTTTTGGAGATAGAGGGCGGAGAGCGCGCGGTAACAGCATCTCTTCAGGTCAACCGGTGCCTCCGGTCAAAAACGCGCCATATATAGTTGATGAACTATCAATAAATCAATGATTATAAATATTTATAATTTTTTAATATCTATTATATTATATTTTATCATTTTCTTCATACATTAAATCTATATCTATTCAACAATACTGATAACCGCTTCCAAAATTCTTACCTAATTTAAGCTTAAATGACTGGACTATGTCTCTTAGGCACTTGAAATTAAATAACATAGCAAGTTCAACATGTCTTAATCACATAGTGACAGTTTTATCCCATTTACAGTCAGTTTATTTAAATATCTTAAGATCGGTTTACTGCGTCAAAGATTACCGCGATTTTGCTTTGTTAAAATAGCACTTGACAATTTTTGTGTTCGTCATTCACTTATGATAGTTTGTGCCTGTGGTTCTGTGTGGGATGTGTGTGCTCTGGACTCTTCCCAGGTACACGTTTTCCGCTCGATCTAAGTAAGTCATTTCTAACAATTTCAATATTTGCTTGCCACACCATTTTGCATACAACTCATTTTATCTAGTAGGTAATAATGTTTGTTTGTGTTAAATATTTATTTTGCTTAGTTTTATCCACAACGAAATTATAAAAGGCGAAAAATTGTTCGAAAATTAAGCCGAGCAATTAAGTGGCACGGCGGTACTATCCTTATGGTACCACCATGCCACTTAATTGCTCGACTTGGCCGGCACTGCCGTGCCCCCAAATCTTTGATGAAATTGTTAATTAAAATTTTTAGCAAACTCAGTTGATTTAAAACTGCTTAAGAAGAAAAAAATATCAGGAAAAAACAGCAGGTATTTTTATCATATTTAAGGCAAGTCACAAAGGTAAAATAGTCTCTTTAAAAAAACTATAAGTTCGCAAGAAAAGCCGCGGCCCAGGCTAGTATTCCCCGAACCCCCGCGGAAGTTTCCGTCGGCAACCAGGTGCACCTCCCAGACGCTACCGTTAACTTGTTTCACAACTTCCACTAGAAATTGTACAGTTTTTTTGTTTTTTTTTCTTACTTTGTATGAATAGCAAATTTTCCAAACGGATTTTTGTAGTTTTTTGGCTGCGGCTGTGACGTGTTAAGTTGTGTTCAACGTTTGTAGTAGCGAAGTTTTTGGTGAATATAAAATGAATAATTAAAAGTTGAAATTGGATTTTCATTTTCATTTATTTAATTTACCTTTTATCTGCAATTACGTTTGATTAACAACCAGTCAATGAAACTGGTGCAGGAGTTTTTTTGTTAGATTTTGGTAATAAAAATAAAACAATTACAACAAATTTTATGCAGAATATGAGCATTGTCTACATATGATGGATTTTGATAATACACGTCATAGCGCTGTCATTTATAGATCTTTGACAATCATTACAGGTTGTCAATGGCCAGAAAGTGTGACAACCAGTCTTACTAAAGGGTATCGCATTACCCAGTACTATCTGGGTTATGGAGGTCAGATGGCAGTCGCTCCATGTACTCGTAAAGTACTGGTATTCAGCAGCCAATATCTGCAGAAATTAGCCACTAACACAAGAGTGACCACGTGGCGGTCGACAAAAATTATACCCAACGACAAAATATTGCAATTTTTGGCATTAAGTCTACCTTTGTACAGTTTTTACTTGTACATACATCATCATCATCAACAGCCTATTAATGTTCCCACTGCTGGGACACAGGCCTCCTCTTTTTGAGAGGGAATGGGCTATAATCAACCAGGCGAGCCCAGTGCGGATTGGTAGATATCACATGTCTTCGAATTTTTTGGTCCTACGACATGCCGGTTTCCTTGCGATGTTTTCCTTCACCGTTTTGAGAGCAGCGGTGCTGAAATAAATTACGCAAAATAATGTGCCTGCCTGGGTTCGAACCCACGACCTACTGTTCGTAAGTCGGGGCCGCCACCACTGGGCCACCGCTGCTCGTCGTACATACATAAAGTATTAATAAATAAATTTTAGATACTAAAAAAAATACTTCAAAACTTCATTCTCTCTAAGCGTGAGGCGTTCCCTACAATATGCAAACACTTATAAACTGCAAGTACTTGATACAGTGGCTGCTAAACTTGCATATGTTTTTGGCAAACGTTGCTGGAACACTTGGGCATAGCAAAGGTAAGTGGGCAAACTTTAGGTAAACATACAGAAAATTAAATGGAATATTGCAGTATTATGAAGAAGCTGTGCCTTAGTATTTTTGTATTTATTTCAAAGAATGTATGAGGCTGTGTAATTAAAGGAGCTAATCCCAATTTGTTAATAGACATAGCTTGGAGATTACCCAGCTGCCTCTTTGGTTTAGAGGTTGCAAGCGTGACTGTTAAGCAGGAAGTTGTAGTGTGTGTGTATGGTGTGTGTGTTGGTTTGTGTTGTGGTGTGTGTGTTTGTTGTGTTGTATTTGAGTTGTTGTTCTAAGATCGATTCTTGGATCGGGCAAAGTGTTATTGGGTTTTTCCATCAGGAGTTTCTTAGAACAGCCACGGAGTCTAAATTTCTTCTGATTGATGGCAATAGGCTCACCCCCTATTACGGGACTTAATAATAGGGTAGTTAACTAAAAAAATCTAATTAGTCCATCAGATTTCCAAAAAAATATTGTCACGTATTTTTTCTTTATTCACGTAAGCAAACAATGACGACGATACAGTGTTTTGAAAACTCGTGTGACGTCATATTCTAAACCATTATAGTATGACATTTTTTTGCGGTTAGTACGTCAAAAACTCAAATCTTTGATGCGTTTTGTTTACAAAACAAAAAATACGGAAACAATATTTTTCGATAATCTAACAGACGGACTAATTTCATATTCATATTTTTTTTAAGTCAGTAAACATCCTTAGGTTTATCTTGTAATAACACTTTTGCCTAACTGTTCAGGGATTACAGGCGTGATGTTATGTTTAAGTTGTCCATAGAACTTTAACTTCCACCAATCTAATCCATAACGAATTGTTCATCACTCTGTTCCATTCTGTAATCCAACAAATTAATTTATTCAGTAACTAGGCACTCAACAAACCAGGGGCGAAGATCCAAAACAAACAATTTACTTTTTAAAATCAAACCGCTTAACAATTCGCACTTTTTAGCATTTGGCGAAATTCAAAAAATTTCCAACAGCGCCCGAGGGCCGGACTTTTATCAACTTTTTTATTAAACTGTTAACAAAAACAGAACAAAATTTTATTATATTTCACGCCAATAATAATATGAATTTAGAAGGCAATTTAACAGGTATTAGATTAAGTTGACTCATGGTTTAACCGCCGAAAGACGTACTCTGCTGGACATAAGTATATAGGTAGCCTAGCTTTTCAGCCTTTCGGCTCAAATAATAATAGGTACTTATAATAATTTATGTAATCAACAACATTTTTTCTTCTTTCACAAAAAGTTTTAGAAAATGCATGTCCTATAACGTGTCACATGAATGTTACCATTGAAATAAGCAATAAAAAAAATAAGCTCTCCCAAAAAAAAGTTTTAATGAAACTGATATAGGTATTAAAATTTACTCAAAAAATTGCTTCAAAAAATTTTAAAAAATATATATATTTATTTCATAAAAAAAAGTTTTGTGACAATTCCTAGAAGATATTATTTATCTTCTGCTGATAAAAAAAACAAAAAGGTTTTAAATAATCGCCCTCAAAAATCTTCTCCCAAAGAAAAATGTTCAAACATAGTTTAAGAATTCGGTGCCAAGATAAGTCCAATTTGTATCTACCTCTCGCAACCCTAAACAGTTGAACCACCCCCGATCGGCTATCTTAATTAGTTTTTTGCAAGGAAGCGTAAAACAACTCAAACACTTCTTTCACTTTATCACGACAAGGTCTTAATTAAAAAGTTGAAAGCAATCAAAACGATATTTCAAGAAGATGGGCTCAGTGGGCCCCACACAAACGGACGAATAGTTTGGTTAAACTAGTAGAGAAAACTTGCAGACCGTTCCCGAAACTAAACTCGGACAGAAACTTCAGTACATTATCTATCACCTTTCTGATGGGCGCATGTCTGTTTGACTGTACCTTAAACGTATATAAGAGCAGTGATGGCCCAGTGGTTGCGACCCTAAGTAATGAACAGTCAGTCGTGGGTTCGAACACAGGCAGGCGCATTACTTTGTATTATTTCATCACCACTGCTCTCTGAACGGTAAATGAAAACATCGTGAGGAAACCGGCATGTCCTACAATCAAAAAATTCGGACAACAGACATGTGACATCTGCCAGCCCGCACTAGGCACACGAGGTGGATTGTGGGTACATTATAGGCTGATGATGGTAATGATAATGAAAACGTGCTGTAAAGTAGAGTGAAGAATGAGAATTGGTAGGTTTTCACATACAGTTTTATTTAGTAGACTTAAATAATGGTGGTGCGGTTCAAGTGGATTTGGGTAGGACATCGGGCTAGACGCAGAGAAGAGCGATGGAACAAGGCTTTGACAGAGTGGTGGCCTAAGTTAGGCCGTAGGCCAGGCCCGTCCTAAAACTCGTTTTGATGACGATGTCGTCAAAGTCAGTGTTGTCATTCACCCAGCAATGGGTGATTCTGGGCTGATATGATAATTATCACATTGATTGTGCTTGTCCAAAAATTTTTAAACAAAAGTTTTCACAGACGGTTCAAAAATCGTTCGAATTCACATTACGATCCTGTCGCACGTTCGTGCAATGTCCTTTGTTCGCGTCGTCGTCAAGTCGTATCGAGTTATTAAAGTCACCCCGGAATAAGGACAAAGATAATAAAATTTCGATAAAATCCAGAGGATACTTTAGAAACGTCTGTTATGGTTTAAATCCACATTAATTTTGTTCAATCTAAGAAGGATTAGACGGTTGATTCGAAGAGGGATAGAGATTGTGGGTCCCAGATGAGTTCGGCTTAATATTGTGCTTGAGTGCGAAGTGTTTTCAAATTTAATTAATTTCTAGATGCTATCGAGTTTTTTCGCGGTATCTGATGGACGTCTTTATGAGTTATCTAGAGTACATGGTTTTCTGGATTAAGTGCCTTTGGGAAATAAGTTTGTTTTCGAAGAATTTGTTGAGGGGCATCACTTAAGTATTATTTTAGTTAAGTGTCTTGAAACATTTTATCTGTTTTTCTAGTAATTTTACGTTAGAAGTGCTTACATGATTTTGGGAAAATACAATTTGCCCGTTTGTTACTCAGCTACTTAACAAATAAAATAAAATTTTATTTCAATTCATATATTTATTTAGGGTCGGCACAGCCTATCATCCGTAGTTATTCCGTTTTTAATTTAACAAAAAAGTCACAAAGTTATGGAAAAATATTTCTTAAGGCACACCTCCTACCTAAGTTAAGGTTTAGTTTCAAACAACATTTTTTACACCACTTGGCACAGTTACAAGGGCAAGTGTTCGTGCACTTATTGCAACCGTAAAGCAGGTTTTAACGTTGCAACTTCAGCACTACGTTTGTTCAGACAGACTTATTGGGGACTACAGTTATGGGAACTGAGTTTATTTGGCCTGTGGGAGCCTATGTTAGCATACTTTCATAAAAATACTAATTATTGCTACGGCGTAGCTGATGCGTCTACGGCTGCTACGGCGTAGCAAAAAAAGAGATCTAGAATATTTAAATAACAATGTGTTTCTTCGGACAGACTTGTTGGGGACTATGGGTATAGGGAACCGACTTTGTGACCATGCTGTATAAGCAATGGTATTCATTTTATAATGTTTTGAAAAAATATTATGATTACTTCTGCGGCGCAGATTAATTCTTCTTTCATAGTGCTAATCTGGTGGCCTCTGACTTTGCTTTACTCACGATGCGGGTTTCTTCAAATGACAATTATACAATACGTACACGGAGGTGGCAACACGTTTTTGTTTTAAGTACATTATTTTTTTTCATTCACATGTTGTGTGTATTTTTTTGCACACAATAAAAAGTTGTCACATGCTTAAAACTACTTTCGAGAATGATGAAAAGTCATCGTTTTGTAACTCCAATAAACCTCAAAAGTTCGTCAGTTAGACACCAAATTGCCGTCTACGATTTCACAAACTCGTCTATCACTATTTCAGTGAAGTGCCGTTGACGCATTTTCCCTTTATTTCTTTGTAAAAGTCCACCATTTTTGTCTCGTCTGCCATTTGAGTGAGTGATTTTTCATGTAGTCTACCGATAGCTTTGATAAGTTCACTGCCTCGCGTGACAAAGGAGACTGGTATTGTTTTGTTTTTAAAATTGGGTATTTCACCAAAATAATCTAATTCATCCATTAGATTAACGAAAAATATTTGATACGTATATTTTGTTTGATCAAATTAATACAAAAATACTAAAATAAAACGAGTCAAAGATCATAAGTAGGAAAGGGAAAGGGGAAGGGGGAGCTTTTGACGTCACTTTGTGGGTAAGAAAGTACTAACCTTGTGACGTCACACGATTTGACACGACTTTTCGAAGCACTGTATCGTCTTTATTTTTTGTTTACGTGAAAAAAGAAAAAAAACGTGTACATCATTTTTTGGAAATCTATCTGACGGACTTATTAGATTTTTGAGTGTCATTTACCTATATTTACAAATCAACTGTACAGGGTACGTTATAAAAATTAAAGAAAAAAGTAAAATATACATAGTCTTTAATATACAGGTCTCGTTTAACTTACCACAAATAAATCATATTATTACAAATTCACTGACACTTTATTTTAGATCGGATAGGTTCATCGTTTAACTTAAAATCTAATTAAACTGTCTTGAAAGTACTTTATTGTAAAGCTCGTATCACACAGACATTTATATTATATTTAGAGTTTAAAACTTTTCTTAATTAAAAAAAAATGCCAGCCAATTCTTGTTCCATTATATATCTTTAGTTTGTTATCCAACAGCCTGATTTTATGGATTCAGAAACGTATTTATCAACGTTTTGAGAGAAACTAACTTTCTATGTGATGAAACATCAATATATCCTAGTCAGCAACACTAAGATTCTTACATGCAGATAATATATAAAAGAAGATTTCAGAAAATATAGTCTAGGTTCCGTTGTACTTCAAATCCATATTTTTGTTCTTATTAAATGTAATGCTCAGATAATCGATTCTTCTCGCAAAAAAATTACCCATTTTTAATAAAAAAATTAAGTAATCTTCCTCAGTAATTTCTTTCAGCTTAACCATAGATTATTATGATTTAGTTTAGGGAATATTAACACCAAGCCAGGATTATACACTATTTGCAACGTTGTGGTCGAATACAATAATACAACCATTTTATTCAAAATACACTTCTACTTAACGTGTCGAGGACGATTCATATTGACTCCGCCCAAAATTTGTTATTTTCAGTAGCGTCCATTTATTGATGTGCAAGTAACAGGACAGGTAGGACACCATAGGATTTTTTGTATCATTAATGTACAAAGGACGTTATCAATATATATAAAAATCTATGCCACTTTTCGTTGTAATTTTATAACTCAAGAACAGGCTCACCTATCCAAACCTTTTGTTTGGAGTATTTCGTAGATGGTTTATGCGAAGTTTGCACAACATCGGTCGAGCGGTTCTTCATTTATCACATTTTTTGTAACAAATAAATTCAATAAATGGCGGATAATTTTGTTAATGGCGACTTTGCTGGGGCTGGACTAATTTTGATGAAACTTTCTGGAGATATTTCAATGGGTTCTTGGATGGTTTAGATTTACAATTAAACTCGGTTGGTGGCGCTGCTGTCCGGGCAGGACGACGTCCGCCATGTCCGCTAGTTTGAAATAATTTTAAGTGTTAATTTACCAAATCCGAACCCTGTGATAAGTTACATTTTTTAAGTCGCTTCTCCGGTGTGTTTTGAGCCTTAATATAGTGTTTTTTGAGTTTGGTTGCTTACAACCAAAATCACTTGACTAGATACTCATAATAGTGTTTTATTATCAAGATATTATCACATAATATAGCCCATGTTATCGTAAGGTCCCTGGTGTCCTGATTCGTCTGTGGTTACTATCGAGTCTGACCTTGGGGCTAACAAGGATTTCTGTGCTGGCTTCCAGGCTTCCGTTGGTGTGAATAGTTCCATTCCACGCTGTGAAATAAATGTTCGAATTAACCATTTTGATTATCAAACAGTTCGAAACGCAAAAAAAAGTGTAGTGTCCTTTATTTTTTCACGCGAGGTCTCATGTTTTTCCGTACTCATAAACATTGTCATATTTAAAGTAAATTTTAAGTACAAAAATGCCAAAGTAATGTAATGAGTTTTATGTGACAAATTCCAAATTAAATCAAGGTTTTTGTAAGTTGATCCTGGGTATTAAAAATAATATCTAAATCAAGCGACAAAAAAATATTGTCAATTTTAACTTGGTGTATTATGAAAAACCTGTATTATAAAGAAAAAATTGGATTTTTTACTTACATATCCATGATACAGCGCCCATCCTACGCCCACTGGGAAGAACATTAGTGTTGAGAGGCCCACAGCCCAGCCCAATAGGTCAGCGAATAGGGGGAACACATAGCCGTTGTAGCTAGGAGTTTCCCATTGCGCCAGTATGAAGATTAAGATGGCCTGCACAAAAATAATAACTGATATAAAAAAAATATATGAGGAGTTTGTGTCTAAATAATACCGACCGCATGAGACAATAGTCAAGTAAAACTGCGCTTGGCTGGGTGGGTCCGTGGATGGGTGACCATCTATTACAAACTGAGTTTCCTCAGTACCTCGGAACACACGTTAAGACGTTGGTCCCGACTGTCTGTTGTGGAATTTTGGCAGTCGTTACAGGTACAGTTACCTTGGGTTCAGATAGTTCAGTCGCTCTATGTAAAGTACTGTTATTCAACTGCATCCAGTTAGCTTGGAAGCCGACTTCAATGTAGTTGTGCACAGTATAAGCAAATGACTTCGTTGGAGGGGGTAAGCCGCTAAGGTTTATGTGAAGGAAAGCTTAACAAAATAAAAAGTAAAAATATTGGTGATTCTGTGCATATCATTTAGTTTTGTCATCATCATCCACAGCCCAACTTCACCCACTGCTGGGTATAGGCCCCACTTTGCTCGTTTCAACCTCCACACTCTTGTGCAAGCCTCATTCCGGATATTCTCGCAATTGCAAAAATATCGTCTGCCCATCTCTTCGCCGGACGGCTAACATTACTTTATGTACAGTCAACTGCAAAAATGCATATGCAATTCAGAACTAAAATCGTGTGAAGCGAGAAATGAAGCCACCTAACGTAAACTAGTTATAAACGCTCACAGGAAAATACACATTAAGGTATCCATGCAATTTTACAGGTGACTGTACACTAACTTAATAATCACCCTCACTACTAAATAATCTACCGGGCACCTTGTAAGTGCAAAGAAAGATAAATTAAAATGATTCAATGTTTCAAAACACAGCCATGCAAGCACCGATTCGGTCAAAATTAATATATCTACGTACTCGGGATATTACAAGATAATTCTCACGCACGCAGACTATTAATCAATTACATTAATTAGAGATAATTGTTGCCGTGATGGTATCAATCGATTAACATAACGTAGCAAATGGATTCCGTTGACTTAATGACTTAGTTGAGTACTTCACGTCTAATTAGAAAATTCAATTGTAGTGGTATACAGTGCGTGATTGTTATATGGCACATCAAATCAAATCATTTATTGCATGAAATATGGGTACACAAATGAATGAAAAAATACAAATAATAGACCTTTAAACCATATCCTACCCTAAAAGGTGTGCAAAATTGGATATACCTACATCAAAACAAAATACGAAAAAATGGGATGTCAATAATAATAAACAGTTGTCATATTACCTAAGCATAACATTTTAAATTAATTACATTTATCATTTAAAGTTTTAGAGAATAATTAGTTGAACTTAGTCTCTGACACTCATTCCCCGTCTACTTGAACAAAAAAAAAATCTTTTATAATAAGACTACATACGGAAGTCTGTGAGGACAGTTTGATGGAAGTTTCTTTGCATGTTTGTTAGTCCTTTACGCAAAAACTATATAACGAATATGGATGAAATTGGGAAGACGGATAGTTTATAATATACATAAGAATATAGATCACTTTTTATTGTAGTTGTAATATTTCATGGAATAGTAAGCAACGCAAGTGAAGTTGCAGGCATAAGTTTGTGGTACAGAAGCTACTAATATTTATTTTATAATATATTTATAGCTCAATGATAAGTTAGTGCAATGGTAATACATATTATAAATTCAAAAGTAACTTAGAACCGGTCGTTCTAATTTTTTCAGAAAGTTAGCCTGACCTAGTAGACATTCATATTTGGATATTATAAAATATGATGAAAATAAAAATATACGCAGACGATGTTGTGGAAAACTGCATAAAACTTGGGGTGATTTTTTAGTTATGAGGTATTATCGTCATAAAACAGAGACCGTAATCAACATAAAAATCTTCTCGAATACGGCGAAAAATCGATCATAATACTTGAGAATGATGATGATGGTATGTAGGTATGTATGTACAGTGCATTCGATGACTGTTTGTCGATAGCTTTGGTGTGATCGTAAAACTTTACTTAAAATACCTCCACAGTGACAACATCTAGACGATTTTTCCGCAGCGAGTGCATTCGATGGCGAGAAAGCCATCGTTTGGACTCAATTGTTTTGGTATGTTGCTTGTAATACTTACAACGCTGCCAATAGGCACGATAACAGTCCATACAGACATCCAGTAGAACCGCAGAAATTTGTTATGCTTCATGCCCATCGACGCGAGATCGCTCATAGCACGGTTGATGCCATAGCTCCAGGATACTGCGGTACACTGGTGGAAAAATAAATAAATAAAAATAAAATGTTTATTCACTGGTGGAAAAATAAATAAATAAAAATGAAATGTTTATTCAGTCTCAAATCGTACATAGTATACACGAGTTGAGACAGCCCCAGTAAGTAATTGAAAATACTTGTTTTGGGACTTATTTTATACAGTTATATTGAGTCTAAATTATAACAAAAGAAAAAGGTACAACTAAAATAAAACAAAACTCAGCTGATAAGCAAAGCTGGTGAAAATATGTGATTCCTAGATTCTATGAACTTATTCTATGCATGCGTGTTTGTGTATGTGTGCGTGCAAGTGTAATTGCGTGTGTGTGTGTGTGTGATTGAGCGAGCGCGTGTTACTGAGTGTATAATTATTTATGTATGTGTCAAATGAGCAAATTCTTACTAGAATGTGGTCAGTTTCCTCATACGTTGAAGTTTTTAGCCATTCAGTTAAAACTTTCTTACATTCATACAAGACTTTATGGTGGAATTGAAGCTTAGCATTTATCTTGTTGTAAATATGTGTAAATTGGGTTACATACTGACGTCTTGCGAAAAATGAATATTTAATAAATTAATTGTAGATTTGAATCTTTAGTCACTTTTTATAGGACTTTATAGTCAACTGATCCCGCTCATGTGTCTACAGAATATTGATTAGAGTTGTATTTCTTTTCCAATATTTTGTACTCTCTTCTTCCGCAAAAATTCACGCAATGCAAAATATACATATATTTTGTATAAAGTTTAACTCACCTCAGCCATACCAATCAGCAGGATAGCCCAAGAGGCTGTGTTCCAATCTAGAAGCTCCAACAAATACACTCCCCCACTGAAGCACATCGGTATTCCCAGAATGAAACACGTGAAACAGGTGAACGCGGTGACCTGGAAAAAAACAAACCTTTTAAATAAATAATAGAGATCAATACAGAAAAAGTATTAAAATAAAGAATTTTTGATGTTAATACTGGCACTATGGACTTCTTGGTCTGTAAATAAAAAAGACAATGACCGAAACTCGTACCAAGAATTCTCGAGTTTCAAGATCAAAATGTTATAGTAATTATTTTTATAATTTTTTAAGACATTATGCGGCTGGGATTTGATTTATGAAGAAGGGATTTAATTTAAAGTATAAAAGTATGAATATTGTTTTATTACCTATACATGGCGTTCACATAACCAGTTCAAAAGTCGTTCTGTTAGATCTGTCAGTTGATTTTAACAGTTCGTCTGACTTCGCATCGTAGAGGTTTCCCTACAACCTGGTTACGTACTTGCCTGGTTTTGAGGTTATTTTCGATTTTATAAAATGACCCCGAAACTCGGATTTAGTTTACAAAAAGAACTTTTGTAGGAGTTAATATGATAAATGTAGACAATAAAAAACAAAGTTTGATGTTGACACAGTTCGGTACGGGATTCCATATATCCATGAACAAGATCTTTTATTATTATAAACTTAATTAAAAAGGAAAGCAAGACGTGTGAATAGAGAAAATCTTAGAAAGAAGGTTAGATACGATTTTCTTCTTCTTTTCTTTTGACTGCCTCGTTAGGTTGTCGTAGCGAGAATGCTGACCATGTGGTTAAAGGTTGGATACTCAAATCGGGCAAAATGTTATTGAGTTTTTTCATTACAAATTTCTCTATAGCAACTACAGAGCCTGAATAGGGAATCGGACTGAGTCAAAAAAATATGATTCTAATTAGTCCGTCAGTTAGATAGTCGAAAAATATTGGATACGTGTTTTTGGTTTTATCAAATTAATAAAAATTGACGAAGATAAAACGCGTCAAAGATCATGAGTCGGGGGTTGTGACGTCATTTGTAGGCAAAAAATTTACTAACATGTAACGTTTTCGAGGAATTCACGAGTTTTCAAGCACTGTGTCGTCTTCATTTTTTGTTTATGTGAAAAAAGAAAAATACGTGTCCAATATTTTTTGGAAATTTATCTGACGGACTTATTGTTATTTTTTTGTCCAATCCCCTATTGGTGCCTGGTTGTCGGCAATAGCATTGCGCCCTGTTACATGGGACTTGAAAGAAAACTGGTCAAACGTGGGTGTAGTTGTGTAAGTACACCTCTGTGTAACTCTTCAGGAATTTTAAGCGTTATGCTATGTTATAAAATTCGTAAGTTTATTAAATAATAAAGGTGCAACATACACACGTTTTAGCCTTACACCCCAGAAAATCTCTGATTCTAAATTAAAAAAAAAACTGTTTTTTTTTACTCACCCTCCAATAATTCTTTCTAAGATGTGGCCACCTGTCAACAATGGCGGTGTTTATGGCTTCAATACCAGCAAACTGACTGCCTAACCCCAGGATGAAAAGCATGAAGAAGAACAGGATACTCCACATCCTGGCCACTGGCATTTGGAGCAGCGCTTCAGGGTATGCCACGAAAGCTAAGCCAGGTCCTGAGTCCACCACAGCTGTAAAAGAAATTGGTTGTTAATATCTGATGATAGCTTCATGAATCCGTTGGAGGTGAGGAGTCTGGGGAACTTAGTCAAGTGGTAATTGCTATCAAACCTTTGAATTCAAACAGCACTGTTTTTCGAATTCTCAAACTTTTGGACACGTTACCCGTAACTATGATTCCATGGAGCGTGAGTCGAAGACACATGACTACATGATCGATTACCAACTTGACTTACGAACTCCACCAAATCTCTCACCAAGACCCCTGCCGGCGGCAGATTATGCTCGCCAAGCAATCAGTAGAAATCAATGGAAAGGGATCATAAATGCAAAAAAAAAAACCGTAGTTGTGGGGTTAAAGGTGGTTAAACGGAGTTGTACCCAACTGTATCTCCGGATAATAGTAAGCCTATTGCTATCAACTGGGCACAAATCCAGACTCCGTGGCTGCTTTTGACAAAATTCCTGATGGAAAATACCCAATTAATACTACCCGATCTGAATTCAATGCGTCAACAAAAAATAATAATAACAGATAATGAAATTATTATGAGTAATGATTAAAAAATGTTTGGGAGATACATATCTAGATAGTGTAATTATAATCGTCAGGCATGTTGATTAATATTGATAGCATACTTGGTGTGATGATTTTTTTTTAAATCAGTAATAATTACTGATTCATAATCTGAGATTGAATTGAATGGGACTAGGCTGATCATGTGTGCTACATGTCAAACCAGAGGTGGGCCCGTATAATGCAGAATTGGTTTCTTAAGACTAGTTCCTTGACGGGGTCATAACAAACCATGGAAGAAATCAATTATTTTTTGTAAGTACGTTATTAAAAACACTGTTAGACTTTATTGCGATGAAATGTTTCCTTATAAATTGGCTTAAACATAACTGGTCAAATGTGGGTGTTCTGATGGGTACACCTCTGATAACGTTCAGGGGATTACAGGCGTGATGTTATGGTATGTATCTACACTAATATTATAAAGAGGAAAGATTTGTTTGTTTGTTTGTAACGATTAGGCTCCGAAACTACTGGACCGATTTGAAAAATTCTTTCACCATTGGGAAGCTACACTATCCCCGGGTGACAAAGGCTTTTTATCCCTGTATTCCCTGTATTCAGACTTTTTATCCCTGTATTCCCACAGGAATGGGAACTATTCGGATGAAACCGCGTGACGTCCACTAGTATCTTATAAAGCTAAAGTCTATGAAACCCTTCGATCATGTGCAAAACACGTGAGGATCCAGAAAGGTTAATAAATATCTAGTAACAGACAAAATATCAAAAAATAGCCTTGAAAGAGCGCCTAATATAATACGAAAAGCATTGCCAATATAACAATAATGTGTTATCTAAGTCGATAACAACTTACATCCATGTTATGGTGTCATGTAAAGCAATAAAAGCTTTATCGATAGACAAAAAGTAATTAATAGATATACCTAAGAGTGATTTACAATAACAACATTTTGGCGTTTGCACGTGGATAAATAAGGCTATTGTTTATGGTGACAAAGTGAAATGAAAACTTTAGGCATATTTTCTCTTCTCGTCGGGGCTGTGGGGTTGTTCGAAAGATATAACACGGCCTCAACACAAAGGGCTAAGAACAAACATGGGTGGATTATAGTTAGTAGATATCGGGGAGTGTCAGATATCTACTGACTATAATCCACCCATGTTTGTGTTGCCGCTCTGCCCGGAGCGAGAAGAGTCATTTGATGATTTTTATAATATATTATTTAAATATATTATTTAATTTATTTTTAATAAATATATTTTTATAATACGAAAAGCATTGCCAATATAACAATAATGTGTTATCTAAGTCGATAACAACTTACATCCATGTTAAGGTGTCATGTCAAGCAATAAAAGCTTTATCGATAGACAAAAAGTAATTAATAGATATACCTAAGAGTGATTTACAATAACAACATTTTGGCGTTTGCACGTGGATAAATAAGGCATTGTTTATGGTGAAAAACTGAAATGAAAACTTTAGGCATATTTTCTCTTCTCGTCGGGGCTGTGGGGTTGTTCGAAAGATATAACACGGCCTCAACACAAAGGGCTAAGAACAAACATGGGTGGATTATAGTCAGTAGATATCTGGGAGTGTCAGATATCTACTGACTATAATCCACCCATGTTTGTGTTGCCGCTCTGCCCGGAGCGAGAAGAGTCATTTGATGATTTTACACACTCAAAAAATAAGGCTTTTGTTTATGGCAAAAAACTCGTGTGTGTTGGGAAAAAATGGCTAGGCTTTGAGGCTAGTCAAACAAAGATTTAACATGGAATTAAGTTAAAAGGTAAAGAGTGAAATAAAAACTTTACGCATATTGTCTTCCTGAAAGGATTAGGCAGAAGCGATCTGTACCACTATTTCACTAATCTATATACAGTGTGTCCGGACATGGACTAACGATATTCTAAATACTTAAATATAAGCTATTTTAAAGTACTATTACACTATAGGCTTGGGTCCAATACACTTCCCCGCTATGTGGCAGCCATTTTGTTTTTTTTGTTGAAATATGCTCTATGCGAGTACAAAAAAAATCATATATCTCAAAGTTTTAGTCATACTGAGATAAAAATAGGCTTATTCGGAAGGCAATAATATTGTCTACCGTCTGCATTACAAAGCAATGTGTTCACAATTCCATAACTTTTGAAAAAAAATGTGAAAGTCGAAAAAAAAAACAAAAAATTATGCAATTCAACCAATAATGGTTAATTACTACAAAAACAACCCCGAGAACTTTTTTATTTTTTATACTAGATCGACAGTTTTTGAGCTAAGCTACAATGCAACATAAAATTCACAACTGTATGTTTAATACTTTAAGAGTTATTGTTGTTTGAACATAGCGTATGCGCAAGCACAAAAGGCCTTTGTCGGAACCCTAAACAGGAAATCATTAAAAAAACATAACATTCATATTGAATTTTAATCTTCATTTAATATTGGAAAAAACATTAAATAAAATTCAATATGAATGTTATGTTTTTTTAATGATTTCCTGTTTAGGGTTCCGACAAAGGCCTTTTGTGCTTGCGCATACGCTATGTTCATACAACAATAACTCTTAAAGTATTAGACATACAGTTGTGAATTTTATATTGTATTGTAGCTTAGCTCAAAAACTGTCGATCTAGTATAAAAAATAAAAAAGCTCTCGGGGTTGTTTTTGTAGTAATTAACCATTATTGGTTGAAATGCATAATTTTTTGTTTTTTTTTTCGACTTTCACATTTTTTTTCAAAAGTTATGGAATTGTGAACATATTGCTTTGTAGTGCAGACGGTAGACAATATTATTGCCTTTCGAATAAGCCTATTTTTATCTCAGTATGACTAAAACTTTGAGATATATGATTTTTTTTGTACTCGCATAGAGCATACTTCAACAAAAAAAACAAAATGGCTGCCACATAGCGGGGAAGTATATTGGACCTAAGCCTATAGTGTAATTGTACTTTAAAATAGCTTATATTTAAGTATTTAGAATATCGCTAGTCCATGTCCGGACACACTGTATATAAAAATCAATGCCACTTTTTGTTGTAATTTTATAACTCAAGAACGGGCTCACCTATACAAACCAAATGTTTAGGCTTTGTTCGGACTATTTAGTAGATGGTTTATGTGAAGTTTGCACAAAATCGGTCGAGCGGTTCTTCATTTATCACAGTTTTTGTAACAAATGAATTCAATAAATGGCGGATCATTTTGTTAATGGGGATTTTGCTGTCAAATTGAAACTTTTTTCAGTTTTGACAGTACAAGCATGTTGTTATGTCATTCATTTCTTTCACTTCATTTTAATCAATTGGTTTCGAGTATGGTTTAGATTTTTAGATTTACAATTGGACCCGGTAGGTGGCGCCGCTGTCTGGGCAGGACGTCGTCTGCCAGGTCCACTATCTATATCTCATATATAAAAGAATGTCGTGTTAGTTACACCATTTATAACTCAAGAACGGCTGAACCGATTTGGCTGAAAATTGGTACTTTTTTTTTGTGTGTAAAGTTTTTTTGTAATTGTGGAAGACGTCTATCGCTTTTTTAAGAGTTTTGAAAGATATCTATAATATTAAATTATATTCAAAGTCGAGAAGCTCGGATATAGGCAATAACCAAACGAACTATTGATCCAATTTCATAAATCTTTCGCTTATGGAAAGCTACATTATCCTTGAGTATCATAGACTATATTAAAAATATTCCAGTACCATAACTTAAGCTAAGTCATAGGTAAAAACTAGTTCGATACACAATAATGCTTCAAAAATTTGAAAAAAAAAAGTCTATTTGACAACGTAAAAACTCAATGACGAACAGCAATAGAAACGCGAGTGTTTTACACAATGACCCCGTTATCCAAAAGCTTCAAAATCGTTTCTTTTCCAAGGCCTTTGTTTCAAATTTTCAATACAAAGCATACCGTCGGAACCGCACAAAGAACAAATAGGTAGCCACCGTAGGTAACCAAAAATGTTAGCTCACCACAATGCAGGAGAATGAAATATTTACAGTTTAATCAATCCATTATCTTGAACCAGAATACATACAACGCTTGCATTCGTAACGTGAAAATCAACAAGGGATCGGGTGTTCACGGTGGATTGAGAATCTGATAAATATACCACCGAGAAACTGCTCTGGGGTTTGATTAAAAAGATTTTTTTTTCTTTTAGATTAGTAAAATTTTGAATTCCAAGTGATATGAATGTCGTTACATATTAATATGGATAAAGATTGTGTGTGGAACGATATAAAGGAGAAAAGAGTAAATGATGCTGTGACGTCTGACAAGAGAGAGTGGGAGAAGAAAACGTAGTGCACCGACCCCAAGTGGAATGTGTCAAGGGCAGGAAGAATGAAATGTGACATATTGATAAAGCTTGATTTGTTTGTTTGTAACGAATAGGCTCCGAAACTACTGGACCGATTTGAAAAATTCTTTCACCGTTGGGAAGCTACACTATCCCCGGGTGACATAGGCCTTTTTATCCCTGTATTCTCACGGGAACGGGAACTACGCGGGTGAAACCGCGTGACGTCTGCTAGATTCCAATAATTACTAACTACAATTAACAGAAACAAAATTGTAATAAAATATATGTACAAGTATTAAAAAAGGAACGATTACAGGGCGTCAAAAAATTCCTCCACACCGCTGTCAACAAGAAAAGTGCTCAGAAGGCTGGCAGCATTCCCACGTTGGATGGCAATGCTGATTCTTCGCCCAAAAAATATTCCAGCCCTCTGGTCACGTGAAGAGTCGACCAACCGCTTGGCAATTTTCTGAAATTTTAAGTGGGCACTCGGACCCTATGGTCTCAGTGTTTCAACCCCAAACGGCTCAAACACATAACTACCAATTAAGTTATTGTATTTGCGCCGTTTGAGGTTTTCAGCACCTGCAGCAGCCGTCCCAGCAAAGCTCACAATGCTAGGAAGATGGGATGGCGCAAGGGTGTCGACACAAGTTGCTTCCCACACCAAAGACCTACCCAACTTCTATGGCATTATTATCATGCCATCTGGTTTCTTCCCATCGACGCATGCCAGCCCATTGGGTTCCAAAATAGCTGGCACACCGGCGGTGGCCAGAGCACGATGGATAATATCACTAATACTGGCGTGCCGCGTAATCCGACCTGCGCTCTTACTGCAGGAAAGGCCATGGTGTCTGAGGCCGTCGACTGCTTCAACACATAACTACCTAAGTAACTTTACTATTATTGTAGTTTCAAATGTCTATTTTAACTGGACTAGTTAGTTAGTCCTCGAAACAAAGTTTCATTATACCATTTCCTACAAAATTAACATTAGAAGTTGTCTTGAATTTCACTGCTAACGCAGGCAAATTCCCTAGACGAACACTCAATAAATCAATTTATCAATATTATTACGTTTAAACGATACGCTTCCTTTAGTCATTTACTGCTACACGTATTAATATTTATGATAATTTCAGCAATAAAAAGCGTCTATCGTTTTCCTTTTTGTGTTTGTCGTTTTTAATAAATGTTTCGTTAACGCGTTATTGTAACTTTTTTTGGAACTGTTATTTACGATCTTTTCTTTGTTTTATTTTCGTTTTGTTTTTCCGCTTCTTTATCAGGAACTGTGGTAGTTGAAACAATATCTAGCAGTAACAAACGTTTGTATGTACGTTTTAGATTTTAAATGACTGCGAACTTCAATAAATATATTTCTAAGATAAAAAAAAATGTTGTGAACTAGTAGTCAGTAGTGTTACTACTGACTTCTAAACATAAACTTTTAGATTTATTTCATCCAAATCTAAAAGTTTATGTTTAGAAGTCAGTAGTAAATAAAAACAAACCTTAAAACTTATATATTATGTTCATATTCGCTGAAAGATATCTCCTGCTGTTCAGAGGCCCGCCCCTTTTTTTTTTTTTTGGCGTGTGGAAAATCATCGAATAACCCCTCCCGCTCTTGGGCAGAGCGAAGGGGAGTGTCAGAATTCTACTGACTAAAAACCACCCATGTTCCTTCTTAGCCCTCTATGTCGAGGCCGCGATAACTAGTGGCGTCGGCCCTTTCGGGCCCCTCCCATGTTGCTAACATCTCTTTTAGGCGCGCGTGGAACACGAACGCGCCGTCGACACGGCCTATTTGCGTCGTAAGACGGACGGACGGCAAGTTAGCCCATCACTCACCGTCCTCAGGCCCGCGTCTACGGTGGCCGGAGGTCGTCCCAGCCACCTTCCGCGGCGGCTGGGACGAGAGGTTCTCTCCCTCTCTCGTTCCGCCACAGGCCCTCCTCCCTTCAAACGGTTTTTTAATCAAACCCATTAAATATAAAGCTATTTTCGTAATTTTATGCCAGGAGAAGATTCCTGTTCACTCTTGCTTTTAAGACAGACATTTAATTTATAAATATGTTAAAGTGGAACACGAAGTTCCGCACTTTAACATATTGCGCATATAAACGCAATAAATAATATCCAACAAATCCCCCAGATTTTAGTTCCCATATTACCTATTTCAATATTTGACGTACAAAACAACAATACATTAGATTAATCTAATAGCTTTGCGCAGTACAGTTGAATATTAAAGTGGGCTTGTACGAGTATTGTTTGCACTCAGACCGTGTGTGTTTACAGCCCCGGGGCAAAGCAGCCCCGGATTAATCAACTTAGGTTAATCGCACCGGAATGGTTTTTTTCCAATGGTTGTGTTAAACTGCCTCGTTGGTCGACAGCGGGACTGGTGAGCATGACGTCTTGGGTTTGATTCCCAGATCGGACAAAGTGTGATTGGGGTTTTCCATTAGAGATTTCTCAGTACCAGCAACGGAGTAAAGGTCAAGGGTCCTATGGTGAGTAGAGGTAAATTCTCCAAAAATCTATTTATTTTAATGTTAATGTCATCACACACGTATCGTTTGAGTGTGACTAAGTCAAAATATTTTATGTACAAGATCCTCACACAGAAGAAATGTGCTTAGGGCCAGAAACCAAGGATGCTGAAATAGAAAGCAGTAAACTTACCATCAATTTCAACCCCCATTAGCTGAGCTTGGAAGCCCAGCACAGAGAAGATGGCGAAACCGGCGTAGATAGATGTTAGGAAGTTGGTGATACTGACGAAGGAAGCATCGAAATGACAGTTGTTGGTGAACTTGTTGTACGACGCCAAGGTCACGAGAGATCCGCAGGCCACACCGAACGAGTAGAATATCTTGAGGAAGAAATAGATAAAGAGTTAGAGTTAGTAGAAGGAGATGAGTATAAAGAAGACTTACAAGTGTGGATGGTATAAATGATATACATCTTCTTCTTCTCAAATCGGTAACTTGGATTTTATCCGACCAGTACGTAGCAACCTAAACAGCCCTGTCGTTTACTTCATTCAAGTCCAATGATATAATATACTATGATTATAACGAAATTGTTTCAAACGACAAGAAAGGAATACATTTCGTCGCGGCCTAGATCGGCTAATGTCGTGAGCCTAATTTCAGTCTCATGACATCGGTTGTCTGATGGCGACGCGCTGAGTAGTATTTTTGATTAACCCATTGTCTTAGTCTTAGTTTTAGAATAACCTAGTTTAAACTTAGATTTATACCTTAATTTATACAGAATATTAATAAGATTCCACGAGAACCTACTGCCGACAAATTGCTTTGCAGTTTGGCAGACATGTTTTTATGTAAAAGTATGTATTGTTATTTATTAAATTAAAAATAAAAAAATAAATTTGAAGTTAAAGAATAGGATTTCTATGTATTTTTATGACTTCTGTTGCAATACATTTAAGACTACATTATATCACGACTCTTATCACTCTTTTTACCAAAACAAGCGAATCGTTTCCATAATTATTTACAAAACCAACAAACAAACAACAATACTAGTCACAACAATGGCCAAAATATTTTCAAACAAAAAACAAAATATCGAAACAAAACAAACGCAGGTGATTTCTTTTTGTTTGTCAACTTTTGTGTTTCCAACGAGTGCTGAATTGAATTTACGTGTTTTAATTTTAGAACTAGGTATTTTGTTCGCTTATATAATAGCTTTTTGCTTTTCCTGAAAATGGGAATTGAGTGGGTACTCCATGCCCGTTTGAAAAAACAATTGTGAATGCAAAAACGGTTGTTACATGAATAACTAGTTTTCTAAAGAAGAGTACTTAATGCCCGTTTTCAGGTTATAGGAATACGTACTAGATATTACATATAATTATGTGGTTTACTTTTACTATCGTGAACGAGGCAAATAGAGTGTGTAAGGATCGTAGCAGGTCCCGTCGGGGCCGCGGGTTGTACACTAGTTATCGCGGCCTCGACATAGAGGGCTAAGAAGGAAAATAGGTGGTTTTTAGTCAGTAGAAGCTTTTTTTTTTTTTTTTTTTTTTATTTTTTTTTGGTGGGTGTAAAAATCATCGAATAACCCCTCCCGCTCTTGGGCAGAGCGAAAGGGAGTGTCAGACTTCTACTGACTAAAAACCACCCATGTTCCTTCTTCGCCCTCTATGTCGAGGCCGCGATAACCGTTGGACTACCCGCGGCCCCGACAGGCGGTCAGTAGAAGCCTGACACTCCCTTTCGCACTGCCCAAGAGCGGGACGGGTTATTTGATGATTTTCCACCGGCCAAAAACAAAAAGGATCGTAGCAGGTAGCATTCCGTGGTTTTTACAAAATGCAAAATGGCATGAGTTTATATACGTATGTATAACTTCGCGATAATCATGTGAGAGGGCGATACTATTCTATTTTGTTTGTTTTAAAGATTTCGATGACATTGAAGTTAAGGTCATCAAACCGGTTGGGATTAATTTGGTCGTACTAGTTTGAATAATTCCTATATTGTTATTAACTTAATTTAAGACCGTTCGGGGAAGATAGGAGTACAGATAAATAATGTCTGATTTTGTAGTGTATTCAATTTTACTTTTCTTAGCTAGAAAATTATAAGTTTACTAACCAAAAAGCAAAATTCCGTAAAACAGTACGGCATAAAAATAATTATAAGCACACGAACAAATTTCGGAGCAGTCTAAAAACTTTTTAATTAAGAAATTCGAAAGTCTGTGGTCTGGAAAAAAATATAAATTGCTGTTCCTTTAACTTTTCCAAATAATTAGGCACCGCATTTATTTATTCATGAAATAATGGCCACCATTACGGACAAAAATGTTTTCGATGGCTTCCGATTTCTCCAATGGATTGATGTTTGTTTCCGAAGACTTGAAAATTGTGTAGCAATCCCAATAGCTTTTATATTTAGTAAACTCTTTGATCTATACTTAGTCAAAGTTGGTAAGTTTTTCAGTAAACATTTTTGCTCAAAAACTTGCGGTAAGTCAATTATGTGAGGTCTTTTAACTGTTTTTGATTAGCTGAAAGGTTTTTTAAACGGGATAATTTGTACTTTTAAAAAATACTTAAGTTTTTTGAAGTTTTTCTGTCTTTTTTTGCTATCATTAGATCAGTTAATAAGAAGTAATGTACGTACTTATTATGTTATCCATTATTTAATATTTTTAGATTATTACTAATAATTCTTGGGAGATTGGCTGTTCTATTATTTACATAAAAGCATGTCTATATTATGATTAGTACAAAATCGTGTAGTATCAAGGCGTTATTTATGTGAGTATGAGTGATGTGTTGTTTACGCTCCTTTTTTAACAATCTGTTTTTTACAAGTGCGGACTTGTCGAGGCGCTGATGACACCCGTATACGTGCTTCAAACGAGATTTGAACGGAACCTTGTAACCTGAGTACACGTAGCGATCGTGAAACACGCGTTGTCGTCGCTTATACGCGCAGATATAGTGATCGCAAACCGACCCTTTGTACGCGCTTCAAACGAGTTTTGAACGTGCGTTTGAATCTATAAAAACGCAAAAATTGTCATCACCAGCGCCAATGACGCGTGTTCAATACGAATAAATAATACATACGCCGTGTGCTAGGGACCTAGGGCTTCCATTTACGCTTGAAACAAGGATTCGTGGACATCAACCCTTTACATAAGTCATTAATTCATGATACTCGTTAATATATAAATATTACCTGTGAAGCTGCATCACCCCAAACACTGGCTGAAGCCAAAGTTTCCCAGTTTGGCGACAAGTAGAACAGGATTCCATCGCCAGCTCCTTCCAAAGTAACTCCTCGGACGAGAAGAGCCGTCAACATGACGTATGGGAATAAAGCCGTGAAGTAGACTACTTTGCCCGCAGATTGGACACCCTGAAAAAAAATATATTTTAAAACCAAAAACATGGAGTTGTGGAAGGCAGATATGAAGTTCGGGACAATGTCAAATAAGTGTGTCACGTGATACCAGAAAAAGATGTGAGACTGAAGTATGTAGTAATTTTGAATTAAAGAGATACCGCGGCCTCGATACAAAGGTCTAAGAAAGAACATGGATGTTTTTTAATCAGTAGAAGTCTGACACTCCCTACCGCTCTGCCCAGGGCGGGAGGAGTCATTTAATAATTTCCTACGTTCCAACATTAGAAGGTCGGGGTCTGCCAGCGAGCAATGGAGCGTGGTATCCTCGGAGTCAAGCTTAGTGACCGAATAAGGAACTCGATACTGCGTTCCAAAACTCAAATTACCGACGTGGGTCACACGGCTGCCAAGCTAAAGTGGAGCTGGGCTGGCCACATCTGCCGCATGCCGGAGGAGCTATGGGCTAAACTAACAACACAATGGGTCCCAAACAGCAGCAAACGGCAACGCGGCAGGCCCAGAAGAAGATGGCGAGACGAACTCGACTCTTTTTGCAGAAATTGGCAAACAACTTCACTGGATAGGGATAAGTGGAAGGAGGGAAGGGAGGCCTTTGCCCTGCAGTGGGACACAAATGGCTAATAATAAATAAATAAAAAAAGAAATAATACTAACCATTTTTTTTTTCTTTATTTTGTCTACGAATCTGAAGGGTACTGGTAGTTTTTTTTTATATATATAGGATGTAAAAATACCCTTAACAAAGCCGAAAAACTTGTTCTCTCAGTCATTGCGAATGCTTTTTTTTGGTTTTGGAACATACCTTCTATTGCGGAGATATTCGAGGATTTATTCTTACCTTGATAACACAGAAGAAGGCTATGAGCCACGCTAAAGCCAAGCACCCCACCAGATGCCACTGTATCGCACCCCAGTTCTCCCAGGTAGCATCACCCCTTCCTAGCACACGTTCACTGAAAGAAGAATCAATAATTAGACTAGAGAACCTCCTATCGGGGCTGCGGGTTGATCGAAAGCGATACCGCGGCCTTGGACACAAAGGGCTTAGAAGGAACATGGGTAGTTTCTAGTCAGTAGAAGTCTGACACAGGGAGGAGTTATTTGATGACTTCCCACCCTCCAATAAAAAAAGCTATAGAACCGAGAGAACCGAGAGTATTAATGTGACATTTATGAAAAAAAATTGAGTTAGGTTAAGAATTTTTGAAAATGACGACATTTTTCAGTGTAACTGTACACCGAAAAATGTATGTGCTCGCTGATCTTAGTATTTGCAAATTAATAATAATAATAATATTCCACAACTATTTATAAATATATAGCTTTTTTGAGTTTTTAAGTAATCAACTGTTATGATTAACAATTGCGGGAAGATACATTTACTTAAAACCAATGCTAAAGATATATATATATATATAAATATGACTCATAAACGAAATACGTATTACCACTTTAATTATTCACACCAAACAATAAATTTTATCTACATAAGAAACCTAATAAATTAATCAAATGTTATACTAAATGATAACATATTCAGAATATTAAAACGTGTTCAAAATTTCTATAACAAAACAAACTAACATCTGCCATTTTCCACGCCCCCATAATTTTGTCATTATCGACGTCAATTTCCAAGTCTATTAACATTGTACTTTATAGATGTTTGCTTTATCAAGTAGTCAGCTTAACGTAAACTGTGGTGGCGATATGGAACACATTATATGGATAAATATTTATAGAATATCTGTCTATACAGGGAGTGAGGTTTAACAAGGGACATATTGAAGGGGTATTCAGTATTCGATTCTCGTCCCAAATATGTAAAAAAACTTACTTATAGCCTTAATTTGTGACATAATTATTGTCCCACGCTCTCTAGATCTCACTTTTTATTATACGTTTCTGTTTCGTCATTGTCCTACGCCAGTTTTAAAATATGAAGGGAAAATGGATTATACCTAAAAGTCATTTATCCGCGCACATTTTCTGTGATAAACGCAAGGGTGGCGAGACTTTTCCGAATTGTTTGGTATGGTTCTGTCTGTATCGGTGTTTATTTTTTGGTTAATATTTTGATTCGTATCATGTAAGCATGCCCTATTGCGGGTTTCAATATCTCCCTCGTTTAAACTAACATACTGTATATCCGTATGTCTAGTTTAGCATGGCCTCGCTTTGTATAGATATTATTATTAACTTTTGTGTTTGTTTATAGGATTTGTGACTTTGAATTTATTTTAAACATATGAGTGTCTATATTTTTGTAACCTCCTTTTAAAACCCTTCGTTTTGATACCTTACTTGATGGGAACAGATTTTTTTTTAAAATCCGCGGTACGGTCCCTTAGAACTTGGGGACTTAGAAAACTGAAATTTTACACTGAGTATTCCTTTATAATGTAGACGAGGAAAACTCAATTTCATCCCCTGTTTAACTCCCCTAACAGAATTAAACAGTGGATAAAAATTTGTATAAAAAACCGTTATTATCACGCGTGCGAAGCTGCGGGAAAAACTAGTTAATTATAATTGTAGAGATGGTCGAAAATAAGCTAAACATTCGAATTGCTTTTACCTTTACCGATTGTAAAAAGTTAAAATACTGTTTGTGTTTTTTTTTAAAACAATTCAGATTATAATGATCGGGAAACAGAGAAGGCCGGTAATGAATTCCATGAAGTGGAGGTTTGCACAATGAATGTGGAAACTCTTTGTTCGGTTTAGTGGAACTTCAACCATTTAACGGTGACGCATTGATGTATATGCTCGCCCGGTAATAGTATGGGGATTATTGAGAGAATGCGTGTGACTTGTTAATTTAAAATGTTTCCATCGTTGATTTCGTACAAATTATTTCAAGTTAGTCTAATAATTGTCAAAGGGGTGTCAAGGGCCGACGCCCGTCGGGGCTGCGGAATGTTGTAAGAGATCCCGCACCCTTGACATATAGGGCTAAGAAGGAACATGGGTGATTTTTAGTCAGTAAAAGTCTGACACTCCCTTTCGCTCTGCCCAAGAGCGGGAAGGGTTATTTGATGATTTCCCACCCCCAAAAAAAAAAAAGGATTGAAGACATTGCTCATTTTTGCGAATATTATCAGATCAGTAATTATTGTAGACTAACGTTTTGTGAAAAAACAATAAAGTCGAACCGTAGAAAAATATACTAAACATAGTAGTTTATAGTTTATCTTTTAACATTTAATACTGAGAAATTTCTTATTTAGCACATTTTGTTCGAACCCGTAATTCAATTCAGGACCCCATACTCCGGATTCGCGCTTTGTGGTAAGTAATAGTCATGTCAACACCATCTACACTAATATCATAAAGAGGAAAGATTTGTATTTCTGTGTGTGTATGTATGTTTGTAATGAATAAATAACCTTAAAAATTACTGCACCGATTTCTAAAATTCTCTCACCACCTTTTTATCCCTGTATTCCCACGGGAACGGGAACTACGCGGGTGAAACCATGTGACGTCCGCTAGTGTTTTTATAACTACGTTGGTTTTGTTAGGTGCTATTTAAAAATAAATAGCTAGAGGTTACAGTGTCGTTTCTTTAAAAAAAAATGCGCTTCTGATCCAGTAAAATATAATTGTTAGTTCGGCAACGGACAAATTTCCAAAGAGCACTACTGATTATTGCCTGACTCATTTTTATCTGGCATCAACTTTCGACGTAATACCAGTGTTTATCACTAGTATTTTAATATCTTCATGATGGAAAGGATAAACCTAGTTTAAGCGTAATCCGTCAGATAGCAGTCGCAGCTTATAACTCCAAAATTGCAATTGGTACTGGCCAGGACAAAAATACCGCGACGTTGAGTTCCTCACTTTCGCTTCGGCTCTCTCAAAGAAATAAAATCAAAGTGTCTGTTTTAAATAGTAAAATAACACCTTTTTATTGAATGTACAATATCCGGCACATAAAACAAATACATTTTTTTTGGAAATTTTCGCCTGTCTGTCTGTTTGTTCCGGTTAATCTCCGAAACGGCAAGACCACTTTTAGCTGATGTTGTATATTTTCTACTTTTGTATTCTATAACGTGTGATTTTTTCTATTTACAGTCATAACAACCAAACAACCACTTTTAGCTGATGTTGTATATTTTCTACTTTTGTATTCTATAACGTGTGAATTTTTCTATTTACAGTCATAACAACCAAACAAGGTTAACAAACCAAACTTATTACTTATCATGAATGTTGTTTCGTCACTATTCGTCGGCAACTTATCGTGACAATCATATAAAACATAATTATAATTATCTGTAGTGAACAGTGGCTGTTGGCTGATTATAGAAAGGTCAGGATACTTGATAACAGTCAATAATCATTAAATTAACACTTTAAATTCAAATAGCGTGGATAAGTTTTTGAGTGTTGTAAATATGTAGTTCGTCTAGACAAAAGCGTTTGACGATAGAAAATAGTAGAAGGAACCTGAATACCTCATTTGACAGATGGACTGTTTTTTTTTTCTGGCACAGATTGTAATGGATTGATGAGCGATGATATTAGCAAGAAAGAATATATTTATTATTATATAATAAAATAACGAGTATGAAAAATGAAGATTTGTTGCGCTGACGCTAAAGAGATTAAGGGTACTGGCTAAGGGGTAAGGGTTCGTCGGGGCCGCGGGTACACTAGTTATCGCGGCCTCGACATAGAGGGCTAAGAAGGAAAATGAGTGGTTTTTAGTCAGTAGAAGTCTGAGACTCCCTTTCGCTCTGCCCAAGAACGGGAGGGGTTATTCGATGATATTCCACCCGCCAAAAAAAAAAGGGTACTGGCTAATATTACTCTTAGAGAGGTTTACTGACTTTAAAAAAAATGTTATTCTAATTAGTCCGTCTGTTAGATTATCGAAAAATATTGGATACGTGTTTTTTGTTTAATCAAATCAATAAAAAATTACGAAGATAAAACGCGTCAAAGATTTGAGTGAGGGTTGGTGACATCACTGACCGCTTAAAAATGTCATACTAATTTCTTAGAGTATGACGTCACACGAGATTTCAAAGCACCGTATCGTCTTCATTGTTTGCTTACGTGAAAAAAGAAAAAATACGTGTCCAATATTTTTTGGTAATCTATATGACGGAATAATTATATTTTTTTTAACTACCCTATCATTTATTTCATGAAAACCAGAATAACCCTTCCGACCACCAGAAAAGAGACTTTAAAATTAATAAATCAGTGAAAGAAAAAAGTTGTCACATGTATGGATGGCATTAAGACTAATAATATGGCTATTATAGAGGTGAGTATCGAAATGAAGGCACATAATCAAATAAGGAATAAAACGTGTTGGACCGACCCTAAATAAATTGGTACAAGGGCAAGCGAATGAAACTGTTCAAAATAACAAGAACTGACAGGCTATTGACGTTTAACATTAATTAAAAAATCATTAACAAAAGGAAAGATTATCAAAAAAGATAACCGAAAACTGGCCCTGGCATGAATTATAACAAAGTCAAAATAATTATAACAGACATGAATAATTTTGCAACAATATCAGGAGCGTCAAAAATCAATTATAATCATTCTATACGTTTATCGAAGGTTTTTATAGAGCATGACAAGAAGTGTAAATTCGTATAACTTAAATTCTTTTGATAACATTTAGATAGCATGTCCAATCAAACTCCAAAGTGAGTACACTTGTACCTGGTATAAAATGCACTAAATGGTTTAATGTCAAAACGAACTTATCATAGTTAATAAGCCTTTGTTTTGGGGGGGTTAGGAAATCATCAAATAACCCCTCCCGGTCGTGGGCAGAACGAAAGGGAGTGTCAGACTTCTACTGACTAAAAACCACCCATGTTCCTTCTTAGACCTATATGTCAAGGCCGCGGTATCTCTTACAACATTCCGCAGCCCCGACGGGCGTCGGCCCTTGCCCTTGCGCGTGGAACACGAACGCGCCGTCTACACGGCCTGTCTTCATCATAAGACGGACGGACGGCGAGCTAGCCCATCACTCACCGTCCACAGGCCCGCGTCTACGGTGGCCGGAAGCCGTCACGTGGCCCCCGACGCCCGGAGCGTCTCCCGCGGCGGCTGAGACGTGAGTTTCTCTCCCTTTCACGTTCCGCCACCTCCATTGCTAGCATCACTGCTTCGCAGAAGGAGGCGACAGCGGCCCATTCCTCCTCGCTCCGGACCATGTCTTGCACCATGGCCGGACGCGAAAGGTCGCCGTCGCCGATCGCCGCTACGAGAACACGGCGGAGCGCAGCCCAAGCGGGACAGACCTCCACGGTGTGCTCCACCGTGTCCTCCGGCCGATCCTCACAGGAATGACACCCGGGCGTTTCCTCCCGCCTGATTCGGTGCAGGTACCTCCTGAAACAGCCGTGTCCGGTGAGGACCTGCGTCAGACGGCAGGTGAGGGCACCGTGGCGCCTCTTTAGCTACTCAACTTATCGCCACTATCGTGGCGGGCCCTTCACGGGGTTGCGACAGTCGCGGTCTCCATGTCGCCATGAGATCGCACCGAAGGTCTGTCCGCTGCGCAGCAATTTGCCGTGGCAACGGACTGACCCCCCGGTGTAGCGCCTCCGCGCGCCATTCATGCAGGCGGGCGAGGACTATCGCCTCCAGATCCCTTGGCGGCAATCTGGCAAGGAGATTCGCCACCTTGCGGGTGATCGTGAGATACCCCCGTACCATCCTAACGGCCATGACCTTCTGGGGCACGTTCAGGTAGTGGGCGGCCCGCTTCCTCAAAGCAGGCGCCCACACTGGGGCCCCGTAAAGGGCCATGGATCACACGATCCCCGCATAGAGCCTCGGGCAGGAGGCGTTTGGCCCCACCAGATTGGGAAAGAGCCACCTGAAGGCAGCCCCGGCCCACTCCAGTCTGGGAGCTCAACGTCGGGAATGCTCCACGAAGTTCCACCGGCTGTCGAGGACAAGTCCGAGGTACTTTAAAGTACACTCGACGCCGATGAAAACCCCTCCCACCGTGAAAAAATGATGAAATAAATGTCATATTAATGTCTTAGAGTATGACGTTACACGAGTTTTCAAAGCACCGTATCGTCTTCATTGTTTGTTTACGTGAAAAAAGAAAAAAAACGTGTCCAATATTTTTTGAAATCTACCTGACGGACTAATTTATTTGTTAACTACCCTATTACTATTGGGTATTTTGACACCCCTTTGTAAAACTGGTTGTCATACATTTTGGTCACTACCTAGTGACTACCTCTAACGACAATCGAAAATCTTAAATTGAAAACTGGGACTGTTATGCTGTAATATGACAATTGTTTATTATTATTGACATCACATTTTCTCGTATTTTGTTTTGATGTATATCCAATTTTGCACACCTTTTAGGGTAGGATATGGTTTAAAGGTCTATTATTTGTATTTTTTTCATTTGTGTACCCATACTTCATGCAATAAATGATTTTGATTTGATTTGATTTGACTAACATGTTTAACGCACTTTCCAAGGCACGGAGGGAACAATGGAATTTGAATAGAAGGTTGTCATTTTTTACATCGCAGTTCAGAAATCCTATCGAGCACACGATTTTTTGCGTTGCAGCTCTCTAATGGCGGTGGTGGTGTACCTTATTATTATAAGCTAGCTAGTCTTTGGCTGAGAATTTTTTGGTAGGAAAAACGATACACCAGTAAGCAAAAATTATAAATTATTCCGACCAACTCACTTGTAATACTCTTCAGCTGCTAAAATCCTTGTGACATTTCTGTACCAAGGGAAGTGTTCACCATCTGCATCCATGCAATGAGTTCCATTGAGTGGTAGGTAACCGACATCAAGGCAGATGTCACCGATACTCACACACTTGCGTGTGTAGTACGTCTCATCTGAAGCTGATCCATTATTGCCTTCCCGGCAACGGGCATCGTATTCACCACTGTAACAATCTGAAAAAAAAAAATCTAATTTAAAATGTACTTTCATCACCAAAATATGAAAATGGTCAATTCTAAAACAAAATGCCTTTATATGAAAATAATATGTCAGTTGAAAAACATTTCGGTTAATTTATTTGTGTATCCCTCAGAATGCCAGCTACGTATATCATAAAACCAGTGTATGTGATATTTTTTTTATTCAGCCTTCTCTATCTTACTACTGGCCTCTCCCATGACTTTGCAATTTTGTTTACAATTTGCCTTATCCAACTACTTATTTTCTTGTTTCTTGGGCCTGCCTCAGTTATGACGTATAGTATGTGTCTAACGTATTTCAAGTTTCAGGCAAAAAAAAACGGTTTGCCACATTCTGATAATTATGGTTGATACACGCCTACCAACAACACCTGCCTAATTTATTAAATTTCACAGCTTTGTAAAAAGTATGACCCGAAGGAGGTAAATAACAATACCTTCCCGGGAGCGACTGTCCATCTGTATTCCACAACTGAGAAACTCAGTAACACAATATTTCTAGGAAAGCCTCATTGAACTGTCAGTCTTCAGACTACTCGGAACTTATAATAATAATAATAAATGTTTTATTGTTTCTTATTACATTGTCATGCAACACAAAAATTGAGGCATCCCCGTTAAGTTAAAGAATACTTGTGATGGGATTGCCTCGCCCTTCCCTTAGTTTCTAAAATTACAATGATGTGACAAACAATTAAACATCGGTAAGGTAATTTAAAATAAAAAATAAAAATTAGGAACAAATTGGAGCATGTGAATGTATGAGTGTGTATGTGTGCGGGGGTGTGTGTATATGTTTGTGAGTGTGGATGGTGATTGTGAGACTATCGCTAACAGATTCGGGCTAGAATAAGTTCTGTTTCATCGTATGATAAGGTTTTTAACCAATCAGTCAATACTTTTTTGCATTCATATAGCAACATGGGGTAAATATTTAATGTATGGTTCAATTTATTATATATGTAAGTTGACTGAATGTAGTAATGTGACTAATTAATTAATATTGCCGTCTGGCAAACATAGTTCTGACCATCGGTGAGTGGGCCACGATATCTTTACGTCTTCTGTCTAACTTTGTAGCATCATATGTCGATGACTTATGTAGGGTTAAGATTGTATTTAATATATATAATTTTCTACTTATATATTTACAGCCGCTTACATTTACATAAAACTAGCGGACCTGGCAGACGTCGTCCTGCCCGGACAGCAGAGCCACCTACCGGGTCCGGGTCCAATTACAAAAAAATGTGATAAATGAAGAACCGCTCGACCGATTTTGTGTAAACTTGTCATAAACTACTAAATAGTCCGAACAAAGCCTAAACATTTGGTTTGGATAGGTGAGCCCGTTCTTGAGTTATAAAATTACAACGCAAAGTGGCATTGATTTTTATATATATAGAAGATAATGGTGTTCTATTTAGAAACTTTTAAAGACAGGGTACTTACCGTCGGTATTATATAGATTGGTGCATGACCCCCAGTCCATGAACCCAGCGATTGAAACAATCGTATAGAACAGGGTCCAAGCGACTATGATCATGTAGTATATCGATATAATAGATATGACCATCAGGGTACAGTAACCCAAACCGCTGAAGAACGGTGAGATCGCAGTGAATGCTTGTAATGGACCGATACCAGTGAACTGTCCTATGTACAGCTCAAGGTAGAAGATAGGAAGTCCAATAAATAATAACATGAGGAAAAATGGTATAAGGAATGCACCTGGAACAAAGAAATAGAATTAATCATTTTAAAACTACTGTTTTACAAAAAACAAAAACAACAAACAAAAGTTTTAATTTAAAAATCATCGTTGATTTTGAAATTAAAACTTTTGTAAAACTTTACATAACCATTACTTATAATGATTCTGTTGAAATAAAAAAATTGGTATCTAAATTTCTGGATCTTATCGTATAGATAAAACACCCCATCCTACTCATCATCAACCAAGGGTCATATGGTAAATGCCCAAGAAAATAAAACCAATTTTTTTTCATGAAAGTAAAATATTAATTAATTTTAAAATACATGTATTTTGTTTAGTAGAAATATTGTGCAGTAATGCTGATCTGATGCAGTGCTTGTAAGTGTGCTGTGAACTATAATATGACCATAACTATGATGCATTGTACTTACCCCCGCCATTCCTGTAGCAAAGATAAGGAAACCTCCAGACATTTCCCAGGCCAACAGCATATCCAAGACAGGCTAAAATGAACTCTAAAGGTCGTCCCCAAGACGCTCTTTCAGGTGTGGTATCTTCGACTTTATTTGGTTCAGCCTGTAACAAAACCATTATTCATTAATACTGTGAAAAAAAATTAAACAAGGATATTTTTCAAAATACTAAGTAGTAATATAAATCTTAAATTAATTGTTCATTGACTAAAAGACAACGCTTAGTAAAAGAATAATGTTTGCAAAAATGTCGAGAATCCACAGTAAATTATGGTTCTTCTTTAATCCCTAAAACAAACACTTATTCCATATCATGATACCTCTTAGAAGGCCAAAAAACCGTTTAAGCCTATTTACCAAAAATTAATTAACAAGAAACAGATTTAAAAAAACAAAATCGATTAAACGTCAATAGGTACCCATTTAAACGCTGACTAACTTTCAACCTGCTCAATCGGTAATCCAATAATACCTGGCGAACAGCTTTTCTTGTAAACTCTTAGTTAATGTATTCCAAAACTGATGTCTTAGTTTTGTAATCACCAATAAAGTAATTACACAAACTTTGTGCGGACGAAACTCGGGAAGTGTTCCTAAACGTAATCCCTGCAAACAGGGGAATAGTCGTTCTCATTAAAATGTAAATTCGTTGAATTGTGACGAGAGCTTGAATGGAGTCGCTGGAGTTTTCGTTCGATACGCTTTTCTGCTATTCATATAATATTAAGCAGGAGTTCGTATTATTCCTGGAACTAAAGGCTTACTTATTTCCCAAATACTAGATTTAGAGAGAGATTTAGTTAATGCAACAAATAATGTATGGAGATGTTTCTTCTTGCTAATCCTTACGCTCATTTCTTATTAATGTGTTCGTTTATTATTGTACTAGATGACCCGCGCAACTTCATCTGCTTCTCAATAATACTATTATTTAGCTTACAACCTTCCTCGATAGATCGATTATCCAACATAGAAAAATTTTTTCAATTAGCCTTCTAATGTTGAAAGAATTTTCAAAGTCGTCAGAGTAATTTGTGAGTTAAATCGTAACAAACAAAAAATCTAATATTTCCGATATTAGTTTAGATTACCTTAGAATATTTAACTATTAAAGTGAGAATTACTATAGGTACCTATCTCTTACTGATGATGATAATTGAATGCAAACAGTCGACTGTACACCAAAACATTTCCACTACCAATAATCTTTTAAGCATTGATATTATTATTATCGACAGAACGAAATTTGAGAAATCATACTCATTGAACATATTTGAAATGGATATGCACCAGATGCACCTGCCCTTAGTATTGTTAGTTTCATTTCATTTTCTGCAATCTGAACAAAATATAGAAACTGTGAATTACTAAAGAGCTTTGAGACCGTCATAGTCCAAATGGCAAGAATTGATTAAATTCTAACTTTTTAGGGAGTGAAAACTGTTTATAAAACCTCTGGCCTTCACCAACCTAGTGAAAATTTTTGAGTATTTATTTGATCTAAATACTTTTATTTTTTCAAATTGCGTTTTTGTTTAAAATATCTATGGAGTGTTAACCAGATTAAATGTTTTCTAAACAATGATATTAAATTCACCTTCAGGCCAGGATAAGTGGCAATCGCTTCGAAAGTGTTTCATATTTCTGAACGACGACAAAGGCCCTAGCACAAGCGCGCGATGAAACGTTACAAAAATGCTTCGATAATAAAATTAAAATGTTTGTTTGACATATACAATAATAAATATTATAAAGAGGATTTATTTTTTATTTTTGTGTGTGTTTGTATGTTTGTAATCAATAAACTCAAAAACTACTGCGCCGATTTCAAAAATTCTTACACCACTAGAAACCTACATTCACACTGAGTAACATAGGCTAATTTTTACGCCTTTTTTTTTTGCGGGTGGAAAATTATCAAATAACCCCTCCCGCTCTTGGGCAGAGCGAAAGGGAGTGTCAGACTTCTACTGACTAAAAACCACCCATTTTCCTTCTTAGCCCTAATGTCGAGGCCGCGGTAACTAGTGTACAACCCACAGCCCCGACTGGTACTTTTTATGCCTGTGGATGGATAGCACTGATAACGCTTGTTGCAAACAATTTAACTAAAATGCTAATATAGGATTATTGTATTTTCGATTTAAAACTCAGACGGCCTTATTACAAAAGTGGGTAAACCTGGGTTTAACTTAGACTTGGTTTATCTCGCATGCCGTCCCTTTTTTTTTAATATTATCGAAGTGAGACGGCATGCGAGATAAACCAAGACTAAGTTAAACCCAGGTTTAACCATTTTTGTAATAAGGTGGATTGTATTTACCTAACATTTTTACAGCGCGCTCGTGCTAGAGTAGGATGGACGTAATCTTTGTATATTTAAATCATCGTTGTTTATTTATTTTGTTTGCAAAAATAAACAGTTATAGAAAAAAAAAACATCTCAATAAACAATTATTATTTCATACAGAATATCACTTTGTGAAGGTCGACTGTTATTACTAACCCAAGGTGCAATGCCACTGCTTATGAATTCGAATTTCACTAAGCGATAAAAAAACTTCATGAAATTAACGGGGTTGTCAACATTTTTATTGTGTAGGAATTACTATAGCGTTAGTTAGTTTGACTAGGGACCGAATGTTGTGGTCTCATTGCTTAGTTTATCCGAACTTTGGTAGTTATGAATTTGATGTGGTGCAGTTTGTGCCACCACTGTTGTGAGTGTGACGGAATGTTCTATGTCTACCTGGAGGGGCTTTGAATTCAAATTCTGCGGGATTCCGGGCAGTTGTTAAAAATTGTTAATGTTTTGGATGAAATGGTGGTCCAAAAAGTGACATCATAAATAAAAACTGATTCCTTATGCACTATTCGAGAATACTCCATACATGTTCCACGTTTTTTGTTAGTTGTCCAGTAATATAATTATATTTTTAGCTTCTTAAAAATTATATGGGAAACGCTTTAAAAAATATCTTTGATTTTGATACCGCTTTTTTCCTAATGCATCTAGCTGCAGAATTTATCAATTAGCCTGCACAACTGTCGGAATATGGGTGTAAAATGACCTCTGCCTCCTCCTTGGGGCAAACAACGTGTAACTGGTTTATTGGAATTTATAATATCTACTGAGTAATTGTGTTATCATGCAAAATTATCAGTAGGTACCTCTGTAAATGGAAACGTGATTTTATTTGAATCAGATTATTTTTCAATCGATCATCATTATTGTGTTTTATATCGATATCAAAAGATAAAGACGAGAGGTGAGCGACGTCATGTATCTTTTATCGTATGCCACAGTGCGTGGGAGTAGATTTTTCTTTTATGGTATTTATATTAGAAAATGGTTAACGGTTATTAAGATTAATATGAGCGTACCTACTATCGGTTATTGTTTGAAAAATATAATATGAATAAAATGGACATTACGTATCTTATATTATAGGTAACTTAGAATGTACATAGTTCATTCCGGTTATCAATTTATACAAAAAATACCGACTTCCTGAAAAACAAATTGGAGGTCGTTTACTTGGTTTGTTTCATGACCTGATTTGCCACCAGCTTCTGAAAACAAAGTAATTTTCGGTTTTTGTGTTTTTTTGGAAGTCGGTTTTATACTTAAAGTAAGTTTTTACACTTTATAGTTTGTAGTTCACCACACTAATTCTTGTCGTGAATCAATGTTACATTCTAACTAAAATGTATTAGGACCATAATGTCAATATTGACCGATAAGAAAAAACATATTCCGAGACTGATTTTGATGAAATATCCCATAGGGCCATTTGAAAAGTATAACCCTTTTCATTTCTACATTCTCTTTTGTCAACCGTCACGCTTTCATTTACTCCTCTTTTTTATAATAGGGATTTTAATTGACTTAAAAAAATATGATTCTAATTAGTCCGTCCGTGAGATTATCGAAAAGTATTGGATAAGTATTTTTTGTTTTATAAAATCAATAAAAAATTACGAAGATAAAACGAGATTTGAGTCCCCGGGGTTGTGACGTCACTCATCCGTAAAGAATGTCATACTAATGTCAGTTTTCAAAGCACTGTATCGTCTTCATTGTTTGTTAAAAAGTAAAAAAAACGAGTCCAATATTTTTGGAAATCTATCTGACGGAGTAATTAGGTTTTTTTTGCTAACTACCCTATTGTGTGAGGAATGCCTCACACAATACATCCATTTGACTGGCCTGTTGGTCTAGTGGTTAGTGACCCTGACTGCTAGGCCGGAGGTCGTGGGTTCGATTCCCACCCAGGACAAATGTTTGTGTGATGAGCACGATCATTTGTTCTGTGTCTGGGTGTAATTTATCTATAATATGTATGTATTTAGAAATATATAAGTATGTTTATCAGTTGTCTAGTACCCATAACACAAGCTCCGCTTAGCTTGGGACTAGATGGCGTTGTGTGATAGTTGTGGAATATTATTATTATTATTATTATTATGCATCGTATCAATAACAATACCTATCGTAGATGGCCAAAAATATTAAAGATAAGAAAGTTCAATTTCTTATCTTTAATTTTTTTTAATTTAAAGAAAATAAGGACTACCTATGGAATTTTTTTGTTCATGCATACATTAATAATGATTGTTATCAAGCACATTAATTTGCAATCGAATTGTTTGATTATCAACCTAAGATAATAACCTCGCGTTTGTAAATCACTTTACATCGATAAAATGATAAAGCATCGATTATTCTGTAAAGCCAATATAGGCTATCGTACGATCTTTTTTTAGTTTCTCAAGTATGTTTTAAATCTTATCTTTTATATTTTGTAAGATATTCTAAATACTTTGTGCGTGCCATAGCGTAGACGTTTCATCATCTGTTCGCTTTATGGTCGTAATGTCGAAACAGTTCTTCTTTTATTAACCGACTTGAAAAAATGTAGGAAGGATCTCAATTCTGTTGTATTTTTTATGTTTGCTACCTCATAACGCCGTCATTTATAAACTGATTATAAAAATAATTTTTCATGTAAGTGGATAGGTATAGTAACCGAACTTTCATCAAAATGTGTTCAATACTTTGCTTTTTTATTCTCCTTGGCCTATGTTAACTTGGTGTTCTTAATAACGTTTAGTTTAAATGTAAAATTGATTATTGACAATTTGTGTGGAATACAAAACAAAAATAAAAATCTTTAAAAAAAAGATCACTAAGAAGTATTTGTTCTTAGTGATTTTTTTAAAGTTTTTTTGTTTGGTTATATTAACATTACTAAGAAAGTTGGTGCCAAAAAAAATCAACGAAACCAACAAACTCACTGACTTCCGGAAGTAAAGTACAGTCGGTTTTGTATTTTTTTGCTTAGAAGTATTTATTCTTTCGTCATACGAACTCGTATAAATAATTTTAGTGGTAAATAATTCTACCTAGAAGCACTACGTAAGTTGCTACTAAGTTTGCATACCAACAGAGTGCTGTTGGTATGCAAACTATATTATCTATTTGGGTGAAAAATAAAAAGGGTGTTCAAAATAATACGTAAAACAAAAATGTTATTCTGTTTTTGCGTTCATGCAAAACCGGAGGTCATTGACCCATCGCGAGAATACCGCAGTGACCCATCGGTGTCAGATGGCATTTACAATTTAGCCGAAACGACGAACAGCTGATGCGTAGCGTTTTGGTTAGTTTTGCTGTATATTTTCCACGTAGTTTCATTTTTTCAGGCACATTTTAGTATTGTGCAATAAGAGTAATCGTTCTTGTAATAGGGTAGTTAACAAAAAAAATCTAATTAGTCTGTCAGATAGATTTCCAAAAAATATTGTACACGTATTTTTTCTTTTTTCACGTAAAAAAACAATGAAAACGATACAGTGCTTTGAAAACTCGTGTGACGTCATTTTCTGAGACATTAGTATGACATTCTTTAGCGGTCAGTGATATCACAACCCCCCAATTGATTTGATAAAACAAAAAATACGTATCCAATATTTTTCGATAATCTAATAGACGGACTAATTAGAATCATAATAGGTATATTTTTTTAAGTCAGTATACATCCCTATTGAACGGGATAAGTCTTGTTTTAAGAAGACTTGGCTCAATTACATAATGTACGATACATAATGATAGCAATACTATATTATGCGATAATTCTTAAATTATCGTTGAGTATTGCTAAAATAAAAAAATATGTTAAAATAAAAAATAGTAGTTTGTAAAAATTTATGATGAAGTTGTCGCCAAACCATTTTGAAAATATTGTCATAAACCAAATCTTGAAAACTGGAATTAAGTCATAAATGATACAACATTTTTTAAATTATTTATCTATAATTTAACTACAAAAAGTAGTAGCCATCATAAAAAAAAAAACTAAAAATAAGATACGTACAGTCGGCATCAGAAGTAGAATTAACACTACTCAAAGTTTCAAAGCAGGTTTCTTAGTAAAAACTTGTTAGATATTAATCGTTTCTAAAAAGTTATTGAAGACTAAGGAATATTCTAAAGAATAATCTTCTGACACATTCAAAAACAGCTTTAAGTACTCCTGTACATCAAATAATTAGGTTTCCGAAATGTTAAGCTACTTCTGTTGCTGACCGTACAAAAATATACGAGAGCCCCCTTCCAAACTTGCCTTATTCACAGTAAAGTCAGTACCAGCCATTTTGAACCAAACTCATACACTATTTTTTTTTATAAAAACATAGGCACCAAAATCCCGCAGTCCACACCACACGACAGGACTTATAACGAGCTTATGTCGCCACGTATCACAAACACAAACTGAAATGTGGACAAAATCATGAGTTTTATCTCAAGATTGATATTGGACAAAAAAGCGATAAAAACGATAATAAACGTATTGTGTAGAGAAATCAGTATGCCCTGATAGTGTTCTGTGTGTGCTATTTAATATTTAATTAAATCTTGTGTTGATGAGGTTTTATGGTTACGTGGGTGGATGGAAAAACGTTACCAGAAACTGTAATTTTTTTTTAAAGTTTAGTTAGTTTCACTGTAGTTTTTTTTTCTCAAAATTACTTAAAGAAAATTAAATATTAGTTTAAAATGGAATGCGAAGTTGGACAGTTTTTGGTAACTTAATGCGTTGAGCAACAATAAGATTAATTTATTTGATTGAGTTCAACAATTTTTTGTTTTTTCTTAGCCTTTATTGTCCCACAGCTGGGCAATAGCCTTTCCCATAGCCTTCCAATCTTCCCCCCTGTGTGGTTTTCTCCGTCCAATTCGTCACAAACGCTTCTAGGTCTTCACGCCAGCGATTTCTAGGCCTCCCTAGGCGACAACGCTCGTCTTCTGGCACCCACTGCGTGACGAGCCTGGCCTATCGGCCCTGATCCATCCTACAGACATGCCCGCCCAATCCCACTTCATGCCAGTAGTCTTATTTCCCACATCAGTGATTCCAGTTTTTTAGCGTATTATGGTATTGCGTTTTCTGTCGCTGAGTTTTATACCCAATACGCTTCGTTCCATCGCCCGTTGGCAAACCTTGAGTTTGGACTTTTGTGACTCGATCAGGGACCAAGTTTGAGCACCGTAGCGTAGGTTAGAATGGGCAGAATGCACATATCGATGAGTTTGTGCTTCAAGGATAAAGGTAGGTCACCCTTCATCGTCCGCTTCATGGACAAGTTGATTAAACCATAGATTATGATACGACCATGACTTTACGACCGAACGTTCGACTAGTTTTGTACAAGTTAGCGGCCGGTCATGCGACAAGTCGTGGTTGTAATCCCACATGTGCAAGAACACCAGCAATAAAAAAAGTGACAAATGAAACGGATTCTAATATGGAAAAAAAATACAAACGGTCTCACGCAGATTGGCATAGGTAAGCATAATTATATTGATAAGAAAACGTTTAAAAAAAAGTAAACTAAAAAAAAAAATATTTGTCCTTCTGAGCATCCTCTACATCATTTTTGACCAATATCGGATAACGATTTTAATTACTGATAAAAAATAAGAATACATTCAATGAATCAATATTACAAATCCTGTGTAAATACATTGTTCACTTCATAAGAACGTTACACCGAAAATAAATAATTATATCATTATTTAATAGCTATTTGTTGAAATCAGTCGGCCTATTTGGATCTATATCATTTTTCATCATATAGCGACTGTGAACTGCTAAGTATATTTTCTATATAGTCTTCCTTACCCTTTGGGAATTTACAGGCGTGACGTATTTAAGTGAGATTTAACACTGTCGGGCGGCAAATCGAATCATATGCATGGTGTTAATGAAAGCCATCCACGACGCATTCTACCAAAACCTTCACAAAAGTTATTGCTGTGATGTGACTATTTTGTGGTAAATAAGCACTTTGACTCAATATCTCCGAAACTAAAAGATTCCCAGGTATGGTCCACAACAAAATCATGCATAATCAAAACTAACTAGTCACGTGTTACTCTGTCGGGTATTCGCAACCGGTCCACAATTCGTCCGAATCCGTTTAACCAAGATTTTACTTTTAACCATAATAAATAAAAACCAAATCTTTCATATCTAACCAATCTTAAGAAATAACAATAAAAGCACTCGAGATGTCCAATCCCATTAGATAAACGAAACAAATCGTCACATCAATAACTTGAAACAAAATGCTATACGAGAAATATGATAGAACCCTTTCAGATGAAATTGGCAGTGGAACAATAATTGGCTCTGTCGTTGTGTTATGCAGTGGCTCGTATTTTTCTCACACCCTTTGTAATATGAAGGGAAGTATGATTGACGTTACTTGTAATGTGGTGCTGTTTGCCAATATGAGTAGGTCTGAAAAATATTTTTTTAAGTATTTACTGTATCTGAGAGCATCATCGTGAGCAAACTTCTGTGTCTTAGAACCAAAACATCGAAGACATGTGCCGTCTACCAACCGATTATAGTCCATGCCTATCAACCTCCACAACCCAGTTTGTATGAGGTAATACGATATCTCTCTCGTAAGGTTAGGCAGGCCACTATCTGTATAGGCTGTCAAAAACCAACAAATGACAGCCAAGGTCAACGGCTTAACTTGCACTCTGAGGCACGGACGAAACTTGAACAATGAGTGCCACCCATTCATGATCAACCTTAACTTAAAGATCGACCCGAGTGGCTGCAATTATTTTAAGAGTTTTCATTTAGATCTGTTTTATTTAATGGCAAAAGAATCGTTCACTATTAGGTACATTGAACTCAAACATAAACGGTAGTGTAGGTGGTACACCTCGGCTAGCAGGGCAACGCCTGCCAGGGCTGAGGGGTTGTTCGAAAGAGATACCGCGGCCTCAACACAAAGGGCTAAGAAGGAACATGGATCGTTTTTAGTCAGTAGAATTTGGGCACTCTCTTTCGCTCCGCCCAGGGCGGGAGGAGTTATTTTACTATCTCTCACACTCCAAAAAGATAAACATATGTTACGTATGTGTACATTGCACAATATACATTGGAGTTTGATTTGCGCTAGCCAGGTTATATTACACTTGCGTCTTACCTTCAGCCATTGTGTTTATCCACGTAGGTACATTCAACATCACATCAGTGGTTAATTTACAGCGTATCCCGTAGTAGTAAAGATAGTATTCAGAGTGCCAGTTTAACCTTTATTTTCAGTACATTATACTTCATGCAACCAAGGTTACCGACATAGCCCGAAGAATTGCCAAACTTATGTGGCAATGGACAGGCCACATTGCTCGCAAAATGGATGGCCGATTGGGCCGAAAAGTTCTGTAGTGGAGACCGCGAACCGGAAGACGTTGCGTTGGAAGGCCTCCCACTAGGTGGACCGACCTGGTGAAGGTTGCGGAGACCCGCTGGATGCGAGACGCACGGAACCGGTTAATGTGGTGACACCTGGAAGAAGCCTATGTCCAACAGTGGACGTCTATTGGCTAAAATAATGATGATGATACTTCATGTTCTGTTGACAACAGCCGATCTAGGTCATTCCTATTTTATAATGAATTCAACTTTAAGGTTGATTTTTCAATGAATCTATGAAATGTTTACAAAATCAACCACTAACTTTCAATTTAAATAAGTAGGCTTTCAATATTTATAATCTTTAGCAATAAATTTGTTGATTTAGACCAAGTTTGTAACCAATTTCGCAAGAACTGAAATTGTTAAGATAAACCAACATTTTTATAAAACCCTAAATTTAATGCTAGACTCTAAGAAAATTGGGGCTAAACATTAAGTGGTTTAATAATCCAGACTAAATATAAAACGAATAAACTAGTTAAAGAGTTATTATTTTGTTCCTCTGTACTAGTATTGTTATGCAGTTCATCTCGCCATCTCCTTTGTGGTCTGCCGCGACCCCATGTCACTGTTTTAGGGCACCAATACTGAGCTATACCCCACAGCTCGTACGGCAAGCGACAGACATGACTGTCCATTGCGATTTAAGTATGGAACCTCTTTGAGCCACGTCAATAATTTGTCATTTTTGTTTCGAACACGATCTGTTAATTTTACACCTAAGATACTGCGCTCCATAGCACGTTAGCAAACCTTAAGTTTAGACGTTTACATGTTAATCAAAGATCAAGTTTGTACACCGTAGGTCAACATGGGGCAAATACACATGCCCCTAAGCTATCACTTCAGAGACCTAGGCTGGGCAGGGTGCCCTTAAAATATTCTTCCATAGACCAGTAACTCCTCCGGGCAATTTCGGTTGGTCCTTCAATTTCCTTATCTTGCCTTGCGTGGGACATGATACATGGTAATGGTAATTATATAATAATCATCTCATTCAGAAAATACTTACTGTCATCAGGTCGTGCCCCAAAACCTTGAGAAAATCTCCAAGTCTTGTAAACGTCTGTATTTAAAAAAAAATCTGATTGGTCCGTCAGATAGATTTAAAAAAAATATTAAACACAAATATTTATTCTTTTTCACGTAAACACAAAATGAAGACGATACAGTGCTCTGAAAACTCGTGTGATATTGCAGGACATTTTTACCAGAAAATGACGTCACAAGATCCCGCTCATGATCTTTAACACGTTTTATCTTAGTAATTTTTACTAATTAGAAATAACAAAAAAAACGCGTCGAATATTTTTCGATAATCTAACCGACAAACTAAACAGAATCACATTTTTTTTAGTTAAGACACAATGTCTTTATTTTACCGTCCATTGCAAATGAAAAAGTCAAGACGATGCATTCATAAGACCCATACCACCAGCTGCGAACACCGAACGGCAATAAAAGAAAATTATAAGCAAAGCTTACAACCATTCCGCCCTATCATCCGGTCTCGACGTTTTTGTTTTAAACTTACAAAATTGCCTGCCATTTCTCAGACGACCTTAGAAACAACGGACGACCGTAATGCAAAAATATATCCAGCCATTAGTATGGAAAAAACAGCAGTAGTGGAGCTTCTCTAGACAAATTGGAAAATATCCTGTTTGCAAATTACGAGAAATTCTCTACAAATGGGCTATGGATAAAAGATGTTTTAATTTACTTAACGAGGAGCACTTTTGCTTTCTTCATTTTTTTCAATGACTTCTTCTCCGCTTGAGAGTTGACTGTGTTGCTACTTGCGCTAAATGGGGCCGTCTTGTCTGGGATGGAATAATCGTAAAAATTGTAAGCTCTTCGCTCTCGATTTTCATAAAATGTTTTGTTATTTAGTTCAGTGATTAAGATGTTTCGATAGATTTATTTTTGTCGAGAGCTTTTGATTTGTTGCTTTATCTTTTATATTGTTACTGAACACAATGTTTATTGATTTTGTTTTGTTTTATTGTTTTAGTTATCTATAATGACTAACTACTGTTCGAGTTTTGCGATTTTTATACTTGGACTGCTTCGTTGGTCTGCTGGTCTCGTTGGCAAGCACGACTGCTGAGCACAAGGTCCTGGGTTCGGTTTCGGGTCAGGCAAGGTGGTATTGGGTTTAGCAGGTACGAAGTCTGGATTTGTGCCCGCTTGACAAATAGCGAAATGTGGATATAGACCTCTGCCTCACCATTTTATTAAATTATTACGGTATCGGAAGATTTATTTGGGAAAATATGCAGACATTTGTTTAAAGGGCGCGTATCGGAATTGAAAACGGGGTGCAACTATAAACTTTGTGATGTTTAACGGATATGTTTTATATTGTTCAGCTATAGTTTAATTTAATTATTATATCGTCTTTTTTGTGTCTTATTTTAATCTGTAAGGTTGCTATAATTAGTGGGTAATAAATGTTAATGTTATTAAATAATTCAGCAGCATTCAGCGCTTTAGTCGGTATGTCTTTATACCACGGGCCCCACGCGTTCTGTCATCACTATATCGTGGCTATACAATCACGCGCACCTGCTTTTTGGTTCAACCATTGTGTTGATTGGGATTTAGTGTCACGCCCGCCACCACGTGGATTAATATTAAATCTCACGTGGCCGCCGTTCGGATCAAACAAGGGTCGTAGGTCTACCAAAAAATCGTCGTAGCTAGTTGCCTAGTTTGTAGAAGAGCTTAGTGTTTCAGTATTTTAGTTATTTTTTAGAAGATACTCAATACTTTATTGCATTCCATATTAAAAATTATAATTAGACAGTCTTACCAAAGGGTATCTTACCCAGTAATAACTGGGTTGTGGAGGTCAGATAGGCAGTCGCTCCATGTAAAAAACAGGTATTCAGTGGCATCCGGTTAGACTGGAAGCCAATTCCATACAGGGTGTAAAGTAACCCTTCACACATACGTCAACCAAGCATTTTGTACATCAAACTAAGTACCTACCCCTACGTAATAATTTTTGCTGGGAAACGACATTTTTTTTTTGAGTCAATAATCTCATTTTACGGTAAAATGGATTGGAAATTTGGTTGATGAATGTGGATGCTTTGAATAGTAAACGGGTCATGCAGGTAATTTAAGTAAAGTTTTAACCTGAAAACTAGTATTTAAAAAACAGCTGTGCAAAATTTGGAGCTTTGACCCTCAATATCTCCATAACTAGGGGGTTTACAGGTATGGTCTAGAACCAAAAAATTATCGCAGTGGTGGGGAGAACAAGTACCCTTTTTTTTTTTTTTTTTTTGGTGGGTGTAAAATCATCGAATAACCCCTCCCGCTCTTGGGCAGAGCGAAAGGGAGTGTCAGACTTCTACTGACTAAAAACCACCCATGTTCCTTCTTCGCCCTCTATGTCGAGGCCGCGATAACCAGAGGACTACCCGCAGCCCCGACAGGCGTCGGCCCTTTCGGGCCCCTCCCATGTTGCTGACATCTCTTTGAGGCGCGCGTGGAACACGAACGCGCCGTCGACACGGCCTGTTTTCGTCGTGAGACGGACGGACGGCGAGTTAGCCCATCACTCACCGTCCACAGGCCCGCGTCTACGGTGGCCGGAGGTCATCGCGGGACCCCCGACGCCCGGAGCGCCTCCCGCGGCGGCTGGGACGAGAGGTTCTCTCCCTCTCGCGTTCCGCCACCTCCTTCGCCAGCATCACTGCTTCGCAGAAGGAGGCGACGGCGTCCCATTCCTCCTCGCCCCGGACCATGGCTTGCACCAGGGCCGGGCGCGAGAGGTCGCCGCCGCCGATCGCCGCTACGAGAACACGGCGGGGCTCCGCCCAAGCGGGGCACACCTCCACTGTGTGCTCCACCGTGTCCTCCGGCCGATCCTCGCAATGGTGGCATCCGGGCGTTTCCTCCAGAACAAGTACCCTTCGTTTGCGTTAAGGGTACTTTTACATCCTTTATAGTTGGGAAAAAGCTAGGCAGATATGATAATTAGTTTAAATCACACTAAAATAATGTCCTTTCAAGATTATTAGAAGACGGAGTGTAAAAGAGGTAAACCTCTTCCGATGGCACACTTTGACAGCGTCGACAACTTTAGTATCGATTTCAACCTGACCTTCAAACTTTATAAAAGTGCCTATCTCTTCCGATACTTAAAACATAAATCCTAGTACGGTAATAAAACGATTATAAATGCAATAATCATAATGGATAATCGTTGGTCATGCCATCATGACATCATTTTCTTATCTGTTCAATTACTGCCACCAATAAGTTGTACCGGAGAATATTATAATATTCCGAAAGCCGTTATAATATTACCGGAGAATTTTGATTGTTTATAAACTGCTGGCTTGCTGTTGCCAGCGGCTTTGCCCGCTACAACTCAAAAAATATCGCACGGGAAGAAAAAATCGAGATAAAAACCCCTATCCTATGTGTTAATCCAAGGTGTCAGCTAACTCTATACGAAATTTTATTAAAATCGCTCCAGCCGTTTATACGTGAACAAGTAACAAACATACACACTCACACACTCACAAACTTTCGCCTTTATAATATTATATTTAAAGTGTGAAGAGTATAAAAAGGATTAAATCGATAAATTCGTAGACTCGTATTGGGCACGCGTGATGAATTATATCCCATCCCTCTCCTAGAGGGATATTATAGGCTGATGAAGAAAACGGTAACGGAATAAGACCCATAGACTCATGTACTATTGTTAATTATAGCAATGACCCCCTCTGAAGTAGTCATCATTATTATTTTTTACCAGGAATCACGCACTGTTGCTTTCTCCTGCAACTCTTCTCTGTTCTGTGCGTCTCTGATGCATCTATTTCCCACGATCGTGACGTGGCCAGCCCTGATTTTCTAAGTCCTGGTTCCTGGTTCTGACGTACATCATCATCATCAACAGCCTATTAATGTTCCTACTGCGGGGACACAGGCCTCCTCTCTTTTGAGAGCATCACATCTTCAAATTTTTTGGTTCTAAGACATGCTGGTTTCCTTACGATGTTTTCTTTCACTGTTTTGAGAGAGAGCAGCAGTGATGAAATAAATAACACAAAGTAGTGTGCCTGTCTGGGTTCGAGCCCACGACCTACTGTTCCTAAATCGGAGCCACCACCACTGGGCCACCGCTGCTCTCATATAACATTACCTTAAAAAGTAGTTCAGGTTTTAGGGCAACGTAACTCAGACCTAAGTCAGACATAACATAACAATCCAGTTCCACCATTAAGTCCTTTCGGCACAGCGGCCGAATTCTAGCAATTCTAGCCACATGACGAGGTAATGTATTATTTAGTTGTGTGTCAACCTGAGACTGCAAACAGTCACCGTCAACTGTTTACTTGTGGAGGGAAGCGTGTGTAGTACGAAGGTATTAATTAATGAAACCAACTCGGTGTAGGTGGTGGGTTAAGTTATTAACCGTTGACGCGGTGGTTGTATGATTTCGTCGCGTTGGAAGGCGTTCGATATCTCTTTCATACAACCTGCAAAGATACCTCGAAAGATAGGTAAGATGGAATATGGGTGGTTTTTTTGTCAGTGGAAGTCTGATACTCCATTCTAATCCGCCATGATTTAAATTTGACGATATCCCACCAACCAAATAAGTAAGGCCTCCCGCTCAGTAGACCGATGATCTGGTAAAAGTTACGAGGATTTGCTGGGTGCGAGACGCATGAAACCAGTCCATTTGGCGAGACCTGGGGGTGGTCTATGTCCAGCAGTGGACGTCTTTCGGCTGAAATTTTGATGGTGAAAGATGAAACCTTGCCCAGATTTTTTTACTTATTTCACGTGGGTAAAGTTCTGTTTAAGCTTGGTGGCGACTTAGAAGTTATCTGCGAGTTACGGTCTGCGCACTATAAAATAGGTATTAAAGACAACACGATGCATATCGAGTGCATATTGTAGCTGCTTGTGCTCAAAATAATTTATGATGGAAAATGAATTCTACCATAGTCTAGGCGAAAGTATTAGCCAGTAAGATGAGATGGAGGAATATGGGAAGAAAATCAACTGGGTGGACAAACGATTTCAATAAAGTGGCTGGAATAAACTAGATAGTCACTACACAAAACCGTCAAAAGTTAGGAAATTGTGCGATATAAAAAAAAAAAAAAGAAAAAAAAAAAAAAAAAAAAAAAAAAAGAAAAAAAAAAAAAAAAAAAAAAAGATTTTAATAGAAAACGATAGTAATCAAATTAGGAATGAAAAATAATCGAAATAATATAATTCATGCATGGTGAAAAATGAGACTTATGCTTAACAACTTAAGATGCTCACAAACAACGCTACCAGTCTACAACATGACCCCCACAGACCCCCGCTGGGTGGGGAACACAACGCATAAATCTTGGCCGCCGCACTTTCGTTGCTTCCGGGCGAACCATGTTCGCGCCCTAGCACCTCCCATGTTCAGTGAAATTAACAATACTTTAACATTTAATTAAAATATTATGAAGTTTCCCTGATCTGTAAATAATAAGGACTTTGTTAAATTTTAATTGGCTGGAATGTATAATTATTTAAGGAAAATGTAGAGGTAGTTGATCGATGGTTTAGTGGTCGCAAGTGCAACTGCTGAGCATTAGGTTCTTACTGGGTTCGATTCCTGGGATGGGTTTTTTTTGGGGTTTTCTTAGCACGAATTTTTCAGTGACAACCATATAGTTTGTATTTATGTACGGTTGATTGCAATAGGGATGTTTACTGACTTAAAAATATGGTTCAAATTAGTCCGTCTTTTAGATTATCGAAAAATATTGGATACGTATTTTTTGTTTTATCAAATCAATAAAAATTTACGAAAATAAAACGCGTCAAAGATTTGAGTGGGGGGTTGTGACGTCACTCACCAGTAAAGAATGTCATACGAATGTCTTAGAAAATGACGTCACTCGAGTGTTCAAAGCACTGTAACGTCTTCATTGTTTGTTTATACGTGAAAAGAGAAAAAATACGTGTACAATATTTCTAGGAAATCTATCTGACGGACTAATTAGAATTTTTTTTGTTAACTACCCTATTGACTCGCCCCTAATATATAATAACTGTCAAAACATAGGTGTATAGGTAGATAGTTGTTCCGGGTCTGGGTATTTGTGTATGTGGGTTTAAATGTTTGTGAACGCACCCACGATACAGGAGAAATTCCTAGTGTGGGGCAACGTTTTTTAAAAAAAAAAAACAAAAACAAAACAAAACATAGGTAACACCTCGGCGTTCACCTTCATGTATTACAGGCAGGCTATGTTATATTTAAAAAAGATAACCTTATTTTTAGCCAAGAGCCAAGCCAACAAAGTTATTTTTATCCATATTCTGAATATAGACGAACTAAAAATAACTTGCAAAGTAACGATATTTCCTAACTCGAGAGAAACGCGATGGTAATATCATAGTTTAAGCTTACTAGAAGATGTTTTGAAACTAAGTTTATCAGGATCGCGAATATACTATATTGATTAACTAATTAAGTAACAGGGGTAAAGTCTCGGTTAGATTACGCTAAGGGAGGATGAAATTTTTAATAATGTTTTTAGAAAGTTTGTGCTGTTAAAGTTTGCAGCAAAAGCAAAGGAAACTTTTATAAAATAAAGGAGTGAACAAAATTAGGTCAGTCTAAAATGAGGTAACACAACAATTTAATGCAAGCCCAAAGCCACAAACACATACGAAGTCAGATTTGGTAAATTAACGAAAGAACACATGCGTGCTGAATACATTAATAAAATTGCAGACGTAATTTCAAAATAACAGCAATTTACTGATTGCTTCTTTTTTACTAACCAAATTCAATTGAATATATTATAATCAATCGGTATTTACAATTTTACGGTGACATATCCGTATTTGCTCGCGAAGTCGCGACTGTACAAGCAATTAATAGAGTAAGTAATCCCCTGCCATTCGACTCTTCAGTGAAGAGCACTAGAGTTTGATTGCATATAATACATTTGCTCAATTGATCGAACGGGCCCCTGTCCTCTTGATAGCTGAAACGACATGTTGATTATGAAGAGGTATGGCTACTTTTAGTAGTTAATTGATTAGTGGTGAAGCTGTCAGCAGCCTCGGACACCATGGTCTGTCCTGCAGCCGAAGTACGACATGCGAATGTAAACGATATCATACGACGTGCTCTTGTTACCGTCGGCGTCCCAGCAGTTTTAGAGCCAAATGGCTTGGCACGCGACGATGGCAAAAGACCGGACGGCATGTCCTTGTTTCCTTGGAAGATAGGTAGGCCATTAGTGTGCGACGCAACTTGCGTCGATACTCTTGCACCATCGCATCTTCCAAGCTCTTCGTGTTGTGCTGGAGCTGCCGCTGCGGCTGCGGAGAACCTCAAGGGGCGTAAATATAGTAACCTTTGTGGAAACTATATTTTCGAGCCGTTTGGGGTTGAAACTCTAGGGCCGTGTTGCCATACAACGCGACAACGCTGCCAGTCTCCTGCACTTTACCTGCTGACAGCGTTGAGGAGGAGTTTTTCGATGCCCTTTTATAGTTAGTTTGATTTTTAGGTTAGTTTAGTTTATATATATTATTTAGTATAGTTAACTACATCAGTTAATGGTTTTGTTTTAATTATGTAGTTAAAAAATCTAGTAGTAGCAGTGATAGTCGAGTGGTATGAATGATTTATTTACTAAAAAAAAAATCTTAAAACTAAGTTCATTGCCCCATAAAATTGCCTACGCAGTTTGACTGTGAGATCGCTAAGTCTCTTTTACAATAAACCATAAATCATGTAGGTACATCGATAACCTATACACATATTCTTAAGACCTACACTTACATACTATCTAAAAAATTGTTTTTCAGTTTGCGTGCGAATTTTACTTTACTATTTTCTTGTCGGATGTCAGCAGGCAGAGCGTTTAATAAATAAGGAACGCATTTTTTAAAGTTCTGTCGCCATAGTAATTACTAACTCTGGGTACATCGTATTTACCTGCTATCATCGACGTGGTAGTATAGTTGTTAGAAACTAGTGAGTTACTATCCCGACTGCCATGGTTGTTAACTAATAATAGGTTTTATGTTTAAGGCTAACTGGTAACCCGTCGGGGCTGCGGGTTGTACACTAGTTACCGCGGCCTCGACATATAGGGCTAAGAAGGAACATGGGTGGTTTTTAGTCAGTAGAAACCTGACACTCCCTTTCGCTCTGCCCAAGAGCGGGAGGGGTTATTCGATGATTTTCCACCCGCCAAAAAAAAAAAAGCTAACTGCTTAAATTTCGTCGGACTGCCAAGTTATAAGGTCTCGAATTCGAATCCAAGGTACGTACAGTCGAACAAGGTAATAAGTTTACAAGGAGTTTTTATAATTATAGTACACTGAAAATATTAATTGCAATTTTTGTTTTATACAGCGTTTCTCATTAAGCGACTGATGTCAAACGTTGTATCGTTTGGCATCAGTATCTAAATGTATCTGTATCATCTTAAAAGTAAATGCAAGTTAGCTGGCTGTATACTTATAAGCTTGTACGACTGTGCCTCTTAATTATTAGGATACATTGTATAATTATGACCTGCTTCGAAGAAAGAAAACATCATGATGAAACTAGCATGCAGCTGAGAGATATTACTCGTCTGCATGTAAAGCCAAGTCATAGGCCCATCCAGGGGCGGCAAAAATCTCTGACACCAGGGCCCCGAGTCTGCTATTCAATAGTGTCAGAATGATCTCATAATTGTTGATTTTGACAAGTTTGATGTTGTCAAAATCAACAATTATGAGATCATTAATGAAGCTGCGGGTTGTTCGAAAGAGATACCGTGGCCTCGACACAAAGGGCTGAGAAGGAATATGGGTGGTTTTGAGTCAGAAAAAGTCTGACACTCCCTACCGCCCAGAGCGGGAGGAATCATTTGATGATGCCACCTTCAAAAAAAACAAAAAATGATAGGTATTAGGGTATTATGTACTACTCAAATGATAAATAAGAAGATGTAAATCTAGTTCTAATTTTTGTAACAATTGTAAACGCTGACACACATGGCTTAGTTGGAAGAATGTTGTTTATCTCACCTCTAGTAGCGACAATTGAAGTGTATCTGCAGTCTGCTACTGTTCAAAGAATCAACTGAGATAAATTATCTCAGTTGATTCTTTGAAAGTGCCCAGAAGGGTGGCAGCATTCCCACGTTGGATGGCAATGCTGATTCTTTGACCAAAGAATAGGCCAGCCCTCTGGTCACATAAAGAGTCGACCAACCGCTTGGCAATTTCTTTAAATATTAGGTGAGCACTCGGACCCCAAGGCCCCAGTGTTTCAAACGGCTCAAACACATATCTGCCAATTAAGTTGTTGTATTTGCGCCGTTTGAGGATTTCAGCACCTGCAACAGCCGCCCCAGCACAACTCACCGTGCTAGGAAGTACAGTACAGTACAGTACAGTCTTTTGATTCAAACCAAAGACATCATTTTGATGACCGCCTCGTTGGTTTAATTATCGCAAGCGCCATATTTGAGCACTAGGTCCTGGTTTGGGCGTGGATAGGGTATTCCATCATAACTTTCTTAGCAGGAAGCCCCTAGTCTAAATTCGTGCTCAGTTCTTATTATGCTATGTCATTCCTGTCTAGTTGTTAATACTTTTTAAATAAGCAGCTCATCACAAAATAAGTCAAGTGAAACAATAATTGTCTACCAAAGTACTTACTTCAAAAGTTGAGAAAACATTTGTCTAGTCCAAACGCAATAGAACAATCATTGCCATCGCCATTATTTTCTCTTATCATTGTCTGCGAGTATCGACTAGCGAACTTCGATGGTCCATTTCATTGATAGTGATGTTCAAGTGTCGATAAAATTTATTTTGTTTTATCGATGAAACCGACCATATCCCACGTCACGATGTAGGTATCCTGTAGTTCTAACATTAAACAACATTTACATGAACAAAATGACACATTAAATTTAACAATGACCATATCATAATATGTAATCTGTACAGCAATTAAGTTTCTAGTACAAACCAAATATATTCATACGCAAACATAAACACTACGTACTTTTTTAAAGTTTATGTGTGCCAATCCTAAATGGCAAAACATGAAGCTACTTTTATTTATTTATAAGGCATGGGCGTGCAGTGTACACAAAATAAATATATCTTTATATTTACAAACAAACTCTCAGGAATCTTAGAAAATAGAACAATATACATAGTGTATTAGTTTTTGAGTGTAGTAGTTCCTTAAATAAAAATTTAACGTTTTATATCGATAACGCTATATCCCAGCCCTATAAATTGGTACAGCTGAAATAATTCAAGTGCACAACAATAGGGATCGGAACTATGTCGCATTCGAAGATAAGTACCGGAATCAGGCTTGTTATTTCCCCTGTCACTGTATTGTTCGATACTGGCTATGATCCCGGATGATAGTGAGGTTAAATTACTGTTACTGCCGTGATCTTTTTAGGGGTAAGCAGAAATATATCGCAGATGGTTAAATGGATGAATTAGAGCTCATTTATGGAGACGCGAGGCGGCGCACGTCGCGTGCAAAAGGCTCGTCGCGTGCTTTTTTATTCATTTACTGAGAGGTGGGTCCACATTGCATTTTAAACAAACGAGCGAAAAATCACTTCTCGTAAAATTGACGTTTGAAATCGTTAACGTTTTCATACATCACCATGTGCTTGAATTAAAAACGCTCAATGCGCCGTGCGACGCACCGCGTCTCCGTAAATGAAGCGTTGAAATAGACCCCCTGTCTATTCGGCGGCGACCTCTCGCGTCCGGCACTGGTACAAGGCATGGTCCGGGGCGAGGACGAATGGGACGCCGTTGCCTCCTTCTGCGAAGCAGTGATGCTAGCGAAGGAGGCGGTGGAACGCAATAGGGAGAGAACCTCTCGTCCCAGCCGCCGCGGGAGGCGCTGCATCGGGGGCCACGTGATGACCTCCGGCCACCGTAGACGCGGGCCTGTGGACGGTGAGTGATGGGCTCGCCGTCCGTCCGTCTTATGACGACAACAGGCCGTGTTGACGGCGCGTTCGTGTTCCACGCGCGCCTCAAAGAGATGTCAGCAACATAGGACGATTCTATTCGATTCGGCCGAAAGAGCCGACGCCCGTCGGGGCTGCGGGTTGTACACCAGTCACCGCGGCCTCGAGATATAGGGCTAAGAAGGAACATGGGTGGTTTTTATTCAGTTGAAGTCTGACACTCCCTTTCACTCTGCCCAAGAGCGGGAGGGGTCATTTCAAAGATGACTCTGTTTGTATGTCTGAAATTGGCAGATAGTTCGAATATAAGTATAGCATGGATAGTTCATGATCTCGCAAGGGAGAGACAGAGCATACTTTTCAAGAACCATGCGAGCAATTGTAGTTTTTCATAGAAATTAACATTTGCGGAAATTTGCAGCATAAACGGCTGTATCTTTTGATTGCGGTGGCTTCGAAGTTTGATTTTCTCACAGCGACAATCTACTTGAGTATTTGATATAAATTTCAGCTTGATATCTTCACGCATTCCTGAGAAAAAGGTAACTTTTTATGCTTTTCTATGTCATCATCTGCCTAGCCTTTTCCCAACTATGTTGGGGTCGGCTTCCAGTCTAACCGGATGCAGCTGAATACCAGTATTTTACATGGAGCGACTGCCTATCTGACCTCCACAACCCAGTTAAAACTAGGTAATACGATACTCTTTGGTAAGACTGGAGGATGTCAGACTTTCAGGTCACTGACTACCTGTGACGACTGCCAAAGATCTATATATGGCACCCGGGACCAACAGCTTAACGTGCTTTCCGAGGCACGGAGAAAACTCGGTATGTAATGGGCGGTCACCCATCCACAGATCGACCTAGGCAAGCACAGCTTAACCTAAGAATCGACCCGAGTGGCAGTTCTTATTAGGCCACGAGCTCCTCTTATGCTTTTCTATGTAATATACCAAAATAACAACGGAACCACAACCACCACCATTACAGTACCTACTTGTAAGTACACACAGCTTTATTAGAAGGACACAATCCCAATGTTTTCCTTCTAATGTTATTTTAGGCCGTGAATACATAGCCGGGGTCGTCATTTGATTTCCTCTAATTACTAGCTTGGTCCAACCGCAATCCTGTGCCGGGTCTTGTGAGTGTTCATCCTTAATTGAGTCTTGTCTAGTCATACGTATAGATAATGGGCTTTTCTTTCGATTTTTCCTTATGTGAGTAATCTTGAGGTATTTTCTGTGTGTTTTTCGACTGGTTCGTTAGGCTAGTGGTCAGAAGTGCGACTGCTATGCATACGGCTTATATTCTCGGTTCGGGCAATGTCATTAGGATTTTTCATCAGGAATTCACAAGTCACGGAGTCAGGATTTGTGCCCAGTTTATGGTAATAGGGTCGCCCCTTTTTTTTGGCGGGTGGAAAATCATCAAATAACCCCTTCCGCTCTTGGGCCGAGCGAAAGGGAGTGTCAGACTTCTACTGACTAAAAACCACCCATGTTCCTTCTTAGCCCTTTATGTAGAGGCCACGGTATCTCTTACAACATTCCGCAGCCATAGGGTCGCACCTTATAACATGGAATTAAACAACACCATTGAAACAGAAAACCATGCCGTGATAAACATGATAATATGAAGTTAGTGAGGTTAGGGACTGAACTGTCAACAAGAAAACCAGATTTTGTTACCAGAGAAGAGAAGGACATAGCTCCCGGGATACTTCAGTTCACATCTTACAGTTTCCCGCAAACGCATTCCTCATTCACCGTTGCATAAACTCTGCATCATCCACCAGCACATTTTCATTCCAGCGCCAACCACCGCTCACTCCACCACTATCACTCAAGAAACATAAATCAACAGAGCAAAGTAAGGAAAGATAGTAACTGATCTAAAAACAAAAAAAAAACAGATTTTGTAAACATAAACTTTGATCAACACAAATAGAACGCTCTTGCTGGTATGAATTGCATCCACATCTTATTTACAGTTTTCCCACAAACGTATTCCTCATTCTCGACAGCATAAACTCCGATTCCACAAGAAACATACCAACAGAGCAAAGTAAAAAACGTTGGGAATAAACTGAAAACAAATAACCGGACTTTGTAACCAGAAGAACGAGTTTCGAGTCGTCTTTCTGGTATGAATTGTATTCATATCTCATTTACAGTTTTCTCACAAACGCATTCCTCATTCACCATTGCATGAACTCCGCATCATTCCCCACCACATTTTCATTTCGCCACCAACCACCGCTCACTCGTCCACGATCCCTCAAGAAACATATCAACAGAGCCAAATTATTAACAGCAATGAGCCCTAGGGATTGGCACGGGTGTACATTTAAATAATTAATGTGGCAAATAGCCTGGGTCGGTGGCCGCGGTCAACGGCTAATAGCCATTCAGAGACCAAGGACTTAGTTTATTGGGCCAATTTCGGTACATTTGTTACCGTGGTGGCTACAAATCGAGACGGCTGCACGACGCGTGGTGATTTCTTCTTGTTTAGTTTGAAATACGATGTTTTATTAAAATCTGTGTGGTTCTTTTGGGTTTCACTGGGTATTTGTGTAGATAGGATACCTCAAATGAAACTAAATTGGTACCTGGCAAAGAGTAAGACGCTACAGACGCCAACACTGAACACATCAAGCTGCATTAATCTGGCAAATTTCTTTATAAAATTTTCGCCAATATCCAAACCTAGATCTAGAACTTAGACATAATCTTTCACAGAGGTTATAATGTCACAAGTAATTTAATTTTCTCAGTTTTCGATGACAAAAAGAGGAATACGTAACGTCGATCTTGTAAAAAAACTTGTGAAATGATCGATTTTAACGGCAAGTGTCCCATCGCACTCTACTGGGACAGGCTTGACACACCATGAAGGCAAGTTTCTTGCAACCTTACCTCGGACGCTCTGTGTCCACTTAAAGGATAATTCCTAAAATACAAGGCCTCGCGTTCGTGGTAACACTTTTAAATATTAGCAAACCGGAGGAATAAATTGTTTCAAAATTATATAATCTAGCTGATTTTTCTTGTTAAGCTATCACCGACGTGCCGTCTACCGTTCTTAACTACATGCACGACAGAAGGTGTTAAACTAAAGAGTATTTTTTTACAAAAATAGTACTTCAGCTATCTATTCACTGAAGTCCTATGTTGGGGCAATCCCGAAACCGTACGTGAGTAAAAAAATCTTAAGCCCGCTTTAAATAATAAATTAAATTGACACTAGTGCGCAGAAAGTTGATGCATTCGCCGAAGGATTTGATAATCTTTGTTTGCGATACTACCAATAAGTAGATAAGTTTTAAAAAGATTTATTACCTCCTTATATTTTGTGCTGTCTGTACATAGGGATGACTAATTTATGAATAACGGTGGAGGTTATCTACAACGCTAATTATGTTAGTCATCTATATGTAAATGTGGATGCAGGCCATTAGGCAGAAGGTTTCGAAAATTAGTAATAGGGTAATTAAGAAAAAAAACAGTCCGTCAGATAGATTTCCAAAAAATATTGGACACGTATTTTTTCTTTTTTCACGTTAACAAACAATGAAGAAGACACTGTGCTTTGGAAACTCGTGTCACGTCATATTCTAAGACATTAGTATGACATTTTTACCGGTCAGTGACGTCACAAACCCCCACTCAAATCTTTGACGTGTTTTATCTTCGTCGTTTTTTATTGATTTGATAAAACAAAAAATACGTATCCAATATTTTTCGATAATCTAAAAGACGGACTAATTAGAATCACATTTTTTTTAGTCAGTAAACATCCCTATTTTTTTTAGTTCATTCTTTGCAAGTTAATTTACGTTCAGTAAGCGAAACTGCAAGCATAATTGCGTAACCTATAGTTACATGCCTGTCACTTTGATATATTGAATACAAGTTTTAACTGACTGCCTCGTCGATCTAGTGGATCGTGATTGCTGTGCATAAGATCCAAGGTTCAATTCCCAACTCAGAAAAAATGTTATTCAGTTTTTCCATCGGTAATTTCGCAATAACAGCCACGGAGTCCTGATTTGTGACCGTCTGCTGTCAATAGGCTCCCTTTCATCACATGGAACTTAAAAAAATACTGGTGAAATGTTAATGTACTAATTATACACCAGTGCTTAACCCTTCGGGGATTTACGTGTCTATAGGCATTGATTATTATTGTTACTGTTTATTAAAAGAGAGTAGGTACATTACACACTACTAGGAGCACGAGAAAACTAGTCTTTGCAATGCAATGAAACGCTATGTCATGCATTTTGCATGACATAGCGTTTCATTGCGATACAAAGCGATTTTCTCAAAAAAAGTAGTTAAAAAACTAAAAAAATCCGAAAAACTTGGAAGCAGACGGGCTACTTCCAAGTTTTGTTAAATTTAAAAATGTGCTTGTTTTTTGCTTTTCAGTTTTTTCAGTCGGGTTTTTTAGTTTTTTAACAACTTTTTAATGATAGTCGTTAACGTGACACTTTGTGGTTCCATGTTTATAGAACATTTTTTGTTCGTCTATGTCTTCTATCCATACATACCACTTTCATCGTGATTCGTGGACCACGATTTCGAAAAAACACAAAATGGCGGGCAAGTTCATAGGCACATCGGTTCTCAATGTCAAACTACCTGCACTCAATGCACTCATCAGCTCAATGTTTTGTGCGGATTACATTGAGCGCTACCTTAATTCGTTATTTTTATACCAAAAACAATGTCGATACAAGCTCAATTTTTTGTTATTTTTTGGTGCCTGTAGTACAGACTGCTTGGTTGACGGTTTTGTAAAAGGTCCATTTAGGATTATATGTTTGCCATTAAATGCAAAACGACTATGTCAGTATGCCTGGAGTTCTATGAGATGACCTTAGTATATAAATCTTGTCTAATAATCTTTCGTTCTTTAACTAATGTTGGTTTATTAATAAATAGCCGTTTTCTACTTAAAGGAAAAAAACAATGTATAATTTAAGCGACTAGTAATTGCGCGTCGAAAATGACATTATTTCGGTATCATGACGATACTCGCATATCCCCGAGGGTCATCAACTGATTGACGATATGGGCATAGGTAGATACCTCAGATAGGTTCCAATATAGGTACCTACAGCACAAAGGACGAACATAACTCATTACCAAGTGCCATGCGGGATGGATTTGTACCGGCAGTATGACACAGCTTTCAAGAGGATACGTACTCATCCTATTCAATTGAGAATTATTCGATCATGTAAATGAATATAAAGGGTGTAAAAGTACCTTCACACCAATTGAAGGAAACATGTTCTCCCCACCACTGTAATAATTATTTTTTTGTTCTAGTAGACCATACCTGGAAACCCCCTAGTTACGGAGATATTGGTTGTCAAAGTTCCAAATTTTTCACAGCTGTTTTTGTAAAAATACTAGGTTCTCAGGTTATCACTTTACTTAAATGACTTCCATGACCCGTTTACTATTCAAGACATTCACTAGCATAATTTTAAAAGAGTGCTACATTGAGTTTTACCGCAAAATTTGTTTTATGACCTCAAAAAAAATGTCAATTCCCAGCAAGAAATTTTGCGTAGGGGTACACAGTTTGATGTACAGAATGCTTGGTTGACGACTGTGTGAAGGGTTAATTTTCACCCTGTATTATGTATCCATACTATCGATGCGGACAAATGGGGTATATGTCTTAAGAAAAGTTTTAAGAATGAATGTGGCTGGGTATAAGAGTAGAGAGCAGTGGTGGCCCATTGGTTGCGGCCCCGGCTTACGAACAGTTGGTCGTGGGTTCGAACCCGGGCAGGCGCATTACTTTGTGTAATTTATTTCATCACCACTGCTCTCAAAACGGTGAAGGAAAACATCGTGAGGAAACCGGCATATCTTAGAACCAAAAATTCGAAGATATGTGACATCTACCAACCCGCACTGGGCCCGCGTGGTGGATTATAGCCCATCCCTCTCCTAAAGAGGAGGCCTGAGTCCCTGCAGTGGGAACATTATAGGCTGATGATGATAAGAGTAGAGGATGTCTATAGAAACGATGGACGGAGCATTTAAAGTATGATATTATGGCAAAAAGGAGGTATTTGTTGAGATGACAAGTAAAAGGGAAGTATGAAAGAAAACGATACCTTCTTGTTATCGTATGGGTATGCTGTGCCGACCACAAATGAATAGGGATGTTTACTGACTTAAAAAAATATAGTATGATTCTAATTAGTCCGTCTGTTAGATTATCGCAAAATATTGGATACGTATTTTTTGTTTTATCAAATCAATAAAAATTGACGAAGATGAAACGCGTCAAAGATTTGAGTGGGGGTTGTGATGTTACTGACCGCTAAAGAATGTCATACTAATGTCTCAGAAAATGACGTCACACGAGTTTTTAAAGCAAAAATAAAAAAAAGAAAAATAGAAAAAGAAATACGTGTCCAATATTTTTTGGAAATCTAACTGACGGCCTAATTTTTTTTTTTTTGCTAACTACCTTATTGATATAACGACAGGATAATGATGACGATGATGACTATCGATACTTCAATACTAATGTGCGCCCTAAAGATAGATTTCGGTGCAATTTGACAAATAGTGCCTATACTTAGAACCCCGCCTGATCAGACGGTCTAAGTAGCTAAATGTCCAACTACGCGAAACGTCTAATGAGCAGTAAGTCTACTTAGCAAAACGTCCAACTACCAGATGGTCTGTATAGCAGAACATCTAGGTATTTAGCAAATCGTCAGATTCTCAAAATGTCTGGAAACTCGGGCACAAAATTCAAAATCGTGACTTTTTAAATTACTTCAAAAGACAATGGCTACAGTCTCTGGCAGATATAATAAACTGTCCTAGCAATTGATGACACGGTTGGCGCTGTGGCTGAGCGATGGGACTGCTGCGCTGCGTGTCGCGGGTTCGATCTCCGCACGGAATAAGTATTTGTATGGCCTACAGATAGTTGTTCCGGGTCAGGGTATTCATGTATGTGAGTTTAAATGTTTGTAAAGGCACCCACGATACAGAAGAAACTAATAGTGTGGGGCAAAATTTAAAAAAATATATCACACTAATATTATAAAGGCGAAAGTTCGTGAGTGTGTATGTTTGTTACTTCTTCACGTAAAAACTACTGAACGGATTTGGATAAAATTTGGTACACAGATAGTTTATAACCTGGATGGTTTTTATCCCGATAATTTTCGAGTTGTAGCGGGTGAAACCGCTGGCAACAGTTTTTATATCATTTTCGCACAATCAATGCACTCGAAGGTTGGCACAGGCGACTAAACACGAATGTGAAATCAAATCCAACCCTACTACTATTCCTCAAACCTTTTAGAAACTGTTGGACATTTAGCTACTTTAGACCTTCTGATCAGGAGGCCTGTAACATAGACTCCCGGTATTGTGTATTTCTATTTACAAATGCTGGTACATCAAGTTATCCTAAACTGTCAAATTGAAAATCTATTGAAGGAATTTTACAAATTATTGTAGCCTTACGTGAAACATTTCATGACGAAAATAATATTGTTATGACCACTACCAAATGGCCTTCAGTGCACTTCCAGTAGGTAATCTTAATAATATAGAAAAATCACGTCGTGTTACTAAGTCCGTCGACGCTAATCTCTGAAACCAAACAACCGATTTCAATGAAATTTTGTTATTGGTGTTGGTTTCAGATTAAAAGACAGTATAGATTGGTGGCGCTGCTAAGCTAAGCAGAGGCGTTATGTTATGAAAAGCTAGTTAGTAAATGTATATATTGGTAATTATTTCCGAACCTATTCATACTATTTCCAAAATTGTTTCACTGATAATTAAGTTGATTGGTGCTCAGATGGGAATAGGTTTGGTGCTCTAAGCTTAGGTGCTCTAAAAATCGGTGCTCAGATGGGAATACCTCGGATTTTTGCTACTCTTCTGACTGACTGCAATAGAAATACAAATTAAAGGGGGCCTACTTTGATGGTACGGAACCCTTCATTTGCAAGTCCGACTTGTACTTGGCCTGTTTTTTTTTAATTATTTTTTATTTACATTGTTTGTACTTGTGACATGTGCCAAATAAATACAATTTCTTTCTTTCTCATGGTCCCGGTAGTACGAGGGCAAAGCCACGATCAAAAGCCAGTAATATCTATTAATGAAACGAAGCACTTAATAGGCGATATTTAAATCTGGTCAACACATCTTAGTCCGATTGTAATATCACAGACTTCCAATCAATTTGATAGTGGATAGGAAATTAGAATGACGTCAACAGTGTCTTTAAATATTTTGTGAATGATGAATACAGATAATTATGAAGATAATATAAGATATGTCCTATTTTTTCCTTCTTAGCCCTCTATGTCGAGGCCGCGATAACTAGTGTACAACCCGCGGCCAATATGGCCTTTGCCTACAAGGGTGTAGGTAGGGTCCCTGTCGGGGCTGTATATAACTCAGACACTCTTTTTTGGTCTGCCCAGAGCGGGAGGGGTTATTTGATGATAGAGAATTATCAAATAACCCCCCAAAAAGGGGTCAGGTAGCAACAACAAGAAGTTCTTTTGATTAAGGAAAATAATAATTATTCAGGCTCTGAATGAGTTTTCTCCGTACCTCAGACAGTAAGTTAAGCCGTTATTCGTAGTCAGTGGGTACTTAATAAGTTGTGGAGGTCAGATTGACAGTCGCTCTATGAGAAACATTGGTGTTTTGCAGCATCCGTTAAGAAAAGGCTAGATAGCTGATGATAGAAATAAGAATAAATTTTCTCCTCTTATCCACAAAATCAGTATTCAACTGCACGTGTTGCGATTAAAAGTAATAAAACGCTGGGAAAATAATATGAAAGATGTTGACGATTAAAAATACAATTAATCGTAAAATTATTAATTAGTTTCTTTAATAAATTAGCCCCTGTCTACAAACACCTGTCCTTAATAGCATTATAAAGCAGTGTTATTATCTTCGAAGATTGAACCTTATTACTGGCATATTATGAGACACTACTGCGTCTCGTGATTGAATAGGGTGAATAGGGGTTATTTAAGGACTCCTATACCGCTCTTGGGCAGAGCGAAAGGGAGTGTCAGACTGCTACTGACTAAAACCACCCATGTTTCTTCTTATACCTTGTGCCAACCTGCAGCCCCGATGGGGAGAGATTATTACCTCATTGCTTCGATGCTTATTATTGCGAGACAGGCCATGTTAAGGTAGACCAGGCTCCAAACCTTAATACTCAAACCCTACTTTAAAATATATATATATATATATATATATATAAACGAAAGTTTATATTTAATTTTCTTTGCTTTTTTTAAATTTCTAAATGTGTTTATATTTTCGAGCGTATGGCACTCGTGGGCAGCAGCTGAAAATCAGCGTCAGGTGGTGCACTTTGTGTTGCCATATGGCATTATGCTGAGCTAAGGCCCTTTTGGCATTGGGAGGGGCCCGAAAGGGCCGACGCCCGTTGGGGCCGCGGGTTGTACACTAGTTATCGCGGCCTCGACATAGAGGGCTAAGAAGGAACATGGGTAGTTTTTAGTCAGTAGAAGTCTGACACTCCCTTTCGCTCTGCCCAAGAGCGGGACGGGTTATTCGATGATTTTCCACGCGCCAAAAAAAAAAAAGGCCCTTTTGGCATTATTATTTTTAATCATTTTGAATTTGTTTTGTTTATTTTTAAGGTTTTTTTTTTGCCAAATAAAAACAATTTTCTTTCTTTCTTACATAAATAATTGCTAATGCATCAAAATGCACTGCGCTTCTTATCTAACGATAGAAAGATCTTAGGGTCTGGATATCGTCTGATATTATCATATACTAGGTTTATCTGACTGCGTGTCTATTATTATCGATTTGATTCTAGCTCAGATGGCACTGTGGAGAAAAGTATATTAAAAAACTCTACGGCTTTTAAAAAAAATTATAAGCTAAACCATCTTCAATAAATTCCAAGCCCTTTTATAGACCACTGTCTCTTTAGTAACGACAGAATTCCTCTCGTTCGGCATACATTGCACGTTTCTATAGCTTAACCATGCGAATTTATGAAACAATCCGCGTAATGTATATAAAATATTAGAGATCACTATCACGTACTCACTTTATTAAGCCTATAACATACTGAGCGAATTTTATTGTACCAACATGTAAAATAGGCCGAGAGGCCTAGCGCAAACATGCAGAATAAGCGTAAAATAAACTGGCAGTTTTATAACATCGCGTCTGTAATCAGCGAAGGGTAAAAACATAGATGTACCTAATAGATCACCCACATTTTGCCAATAGGGTATTTTACCAAAAAAATCTAATAAGTCCGTCTGTTAGATGATCGAAAAATATTGGATACGACGTGTTTTTTGTTTTATCAAATTAATAAGAATTGACGAAAATAAAACGTGTCAAAGATCATGACTCGCTTTTGACCAACCTAAATACTTTCGTAAAAAAGTACTAACCTTGTGACGTCACACGACTTGACGCGACTCTTCGCAGAGTCGAAGCACTAACTAAGGCTCTAAGCTCTGTCATCTTTTGTTAAAGTGAAAAAAGCAAAAATATGCTTACATTAGTTTTTGAAAATCTATCTGACGGACCAATTAGATTTATTTGGTGAAATACCCTATTTTATTTAAGTCCCTTGTAGGTAATAGTAGGCGAGTCTAATGCCATTAGGTGACTGCTACGGAGAAATTCCCGAAGCAAAAACTGAAAATACTTCGCCTGATCCGGGAATGGAACGCAGGACTTTAAGCTTAGTAGTCATGCTGGAGACTAATCGAACCACAAAAAGTTAGAAATAAGAAAAAAATGTTAAAAAACTAAAAAACCCTATTGAAAAGCAAAAAACAAGCACATTTTAAATTAAACAAAACTTGGAAGCAGGCCCGGTCCATTCTATTTTTATTTCATAATTTAATATTCAAATACGTACAACACACACGCCAAACACATAACCCTCCTTTTGGGCTTCGCCGCAGTCGGGTGAAAAGTTTATATACAAATTTTTCACATAATGCAAAACTAAACGCCAAAATAAAAACACGCAATACGACGATTTAAGACAGATTGCAATGACTCGCAAGAAGTTTGAGCTATGTAATTGTGCCCGCGCAGAATTAAATTACATCGTCAGTTTTCTCAACATGGTGTCGCAAACATTTTCAAAAACAAAAGACATTCGTTTTGTCGAAACGCGCGTTCGTGTTAGGCCTTCGGCAATAATGTTCGAATGCTTTTTCAACTGATTCTGTTTGGAGTTCAAAGGGATTGGAGGGAGATATTATTCAGAAGTAATAGAGGTTTCGTTGTTGCTAAGTGGGTTATGTTTTCGTGGAATAAAATATAGTATTTAATGGATGGTTCTTGGTAGGACGGAATAATCTGCCTCATTGATTCAAAAATAGATTGAATTCTTAGAGGTAGTCAGTGGTCTATAAGTCTGACAATCAGTGTTACTAAAGGTCCGAAAGGCAGTAAGTTCCTGTAAAATACCTGTATTCAGCTGCATCAAAATATAATTAGTCCGTCAGATAGATAAAAAAAAAATAATGGACACGTTTTTTTTCTTTTATTACTCAAACAAAAGATGAAGACGATACAGTGCTTCGACAAGCCGCGTCAAGTCGTATGACGTCACAATGTTAGTACTTTTTACCCACAAAGTGACGTCAAAAGCCACTCATGATCTTTGACACGTTTTATTTTCTTCAATTTTTTTTAATTTGATGAAACAAAAAACACGTACCTATTCAATATTTCTCGATCATCTAACAGACGGAATAATTAGATTTATTTTATGAAATACCCTATTGCTAGGCATATCGACTATGTAAGCTATTGCTCGCTCTCTAAAATCTCAGGATTGAGAACAGCAGCTTACGTCACACCCATCCACGGACTTACCTAGGCAAACAAAAAAAAACTATTGCTACGCAGATCGAATATGTAAGCTATTGCTCGCTCTCTAAAATCTCAGGATTGAGAACAGCAGCTTACGTCACACCCATCCACGGACTTACCTAGGCAAACAAAAAAAAACTATTGCTACGCAGATCGGATATGTAAGCTATTGCTCGCTCTCTAAAATCTCAGGATTGAGAACAGCAGCTTACGTCACACCCATCCACGGACTTGCCTAGGCAAACAAAAAAAAAAATATTGAATCGATCTCTCACAATGATTTCCTTCACAAAAACAAGTGATGATTAAATATTACTAATGCATGGATTTTACTCAACACTCCATGCTGATAAAAGGTGAAATTAGTAGTGATGGAAATTTTGTGCAGCTTACTGCCGCACTCAGAGAGCTCTAATTATTACTTAAGCCATCACTTAGTAAAGGTTTTGACAGTTTTGTCATACAAAAGTATGTCAAACCTTTACTAAGTGAAGGCTTAAGTAATCATTAAATATATCTGAGTACCGCAGTTAGCTTTAATGAAAGCCGCTTGTGTAATTAATCTAGTAGAACTGTTTGTAAAATTCATACAAGACTAGACGGCGAAACAAATACGAAGCAGCAATTGTTTCTTACCTTTAATTAAATTCAAAGCGGTATTTGTATACCTGTCTTTATACCTGAGTACAAACAAAATGTACTGAAATTATTAAAGCTTTTAATGTTTTATTGGTAAATTATTGCAAGTGAAATAAATGTATTCTATATTCTTTACGTAGAAAGAACTTATGTAGTACGTAACTTACACATCGTATGTTAGTTTGAACGAGGGACATATTGAAACCTGCTATAGGGCATGCTTAAATAAAACTAATAAAAATACGAACAAGAAATAAATACTGTTAAATTACAGACAGAACCATACTCAAACACTTCGGAAAAGTCTCGCAACCCTTGCGTTTGTCACAGAAAATGTGCGCGGATCAATGAATTTTAGGTATAAGTAATCCTTTTTCCTTTCGTATTTTAAAACTGCCATAAGACAATGGCAAAAAAGAAATGTTTAATAAAGTGAGATCTGGACAGCGTGCTGGGGCCATCACGGGGATCGGACAAAAAAAACTAATTAGTCCCGTCAGATAGATTTCCAAAAAATATTGGACACGTATTTTTTCTTTTTTCATATAAACAAAAAATGAAGTCAATGCAGTGCTTCGAAAACTTGTGAACTCTTCGAAAACGTCCTATGATAGTACATTTTTACCTACAAATGACGTCACGACCACATCTTATCTTTGTCAATTTTGATTAATTTGCTAAAGAATATTTTTACGTATCGAATATTTTTCGATAATCTACTGACGGACTAATTAGAATCATTGTTTCTTGACTCAGTCCGATCCCCTATTACGTCACAAATTAAGGTTGTAGTTTTTTTTACATATTTAGGACGAGAATTGAATACTGAATATTATGCACCCCGTTTATCCTAACACCCTGTTAATATAATAACGTACAAGCAGGTTACCACCCAGCATGATACTTCCATATTTCTACCCATGTAATGATACTGTGCTATGGGGGCTCACAGCACAGTGCTAGTTTTCTGTGGTCACCTGTGAAAAAGTCTAAGTAAGTAGACATTCCTTCTTAAGATGCTCAGTGAATGTTATCAATAAATTGCAACTTTTATCGAAATAAAATTGTTAGAGCTATTGTCGAGGCCGTGACAAATATTGCTCATTTAATAGTTTAGGATATTGATAATTTTCTATTTGATTTGATTTTTAACCACAAAACCACCTTACTTTTTTTGTGTTGGCAGAAAGCATTTAATGACTCCTCATGCGTCCTTTTCAACTAATTAAAAACCACCCATGTTCCTTCTTAGCTATGTGCATTCTTGTGTCGAGGCTGCGGTATATCTTTCGAAAAACCCGTAGCCCCACCCACCTTACTTGACTCTAACATTGCACTACACCACACCACAACACTTTCACCACTTTCACTTCACTTCACCACTTTATGACGCGTAAGAACGCAATATAATTATAATAATTTATTGTCGTAAATAAATCATACTCTGTATTCAATTTCGCGAGATGATTTATCACAGTTTGAAAGTCAAAGGTGTAATATTTTTGCTAGTGAAGACTTATTGTGTCTAGGCAAAATTAAGGTGAAGCTCCTAAAACTATTTTGAACAAATTACAGAAGGTTTTGCACCTGGGTATATAATTTAGTTATTGCAGTTTTTCTTGCTGAAACCCTTTCGAAATATTTTTGAATAATAATTTATTTTGGGTTTGTGAATTTCACCAAAAGTGCTTGCCAAACTTCAATTAACATGAATATTTTATCATATTAGAAATGTTATCATTTGAAAATGAGCAAAGAAAAAAAAAATCATAGCGTTTGTTCCAAATAGAACCGTGCCAGGCTACAGCCCAGCCACAAGGACAATAACTGTAAATGGACCATAGTTGACCATTCCAAAATCGTAGATCTCATGGAAAACAATGGTCAAAAAACTCAAGTTAAACACTGCGTAGTCCCGGGAATATATAAGCATTTTTTTTTACTTAAAAAACAGTCATATAATCTCGACATAACCCATATCTGCCATATATCTCCTATTTTTCTCAAAGCCCAGTTACAAACATCAAAGTTTGTTAATAAACCAACCAAACCAGGACCAAGATGCTAACAAAGAAAAAGCTACCTAAGTGCATAAACATAAGTTTTTATTTACTGCAATATTCCCTTCAAAACAAAAACGTATTACATAAACACAGCCCAATTCAGGGTACAAAACAAACGTTGTATACAATTGACACAGCGTACTTTAACGTACTAAACCAATCGTAAAATGTTTATTTCTGTCGCTTGTTAGGGGTCCCATGTGTGAGAATTTCTCACGGGTTTTTCCCTGTCTACATGGTAACAGGCGTTTTAATACGGAATAGGGAGTCGGCCTACGTTTTGATGTTGATGTCATAAAATACGACGTAAAGTTCGATGTAGCTGTGTCTGAGTTGTTTTGGCGATTCTATTTGGAGCTTTTCAGATATTTTTATGAATTTTATATTTATTATTACAGACCTTATAAATTCATATTTGTGTTAGTAAGCACTAAAAAACTTTGTGGGTAAAACATAAAAAAAATAACAAAACATGAACTTTAACCAACATCGAACAGCCCTCACTGGGCCCGCGTGGTGGATTTAGGCTCTTTGCCTTTCATAGACAGGAGGTGTGTGTCTCAGCGGTGGGAAAATTATCGGTTCAATAGGCTTAAATGACTACAAACGCAAGCAGCCTGACAAGTGGAGCACCCGAATGTATGACAAACAGACCCTCTAGCCTGTCCACTATCACTTTTAGAAAACTGTTGAAGCTTGCCCCTATTGCAACAATGAGGCCACCCTAGTTCTCATGATCGCTTGTAATCACAGCATCATCTTGTTTAAATGAACTTGTGAAAGTGTCTTTAAAGCTATCATTAAATAAATGGGAAGGATTCAGGATGATAGGAGCTACGAGGTGGTTATTAACATTCACACAATAGGGTAGTTAACAAAAAAAATCTAATTAGTCCGTCAGATAGATTTCCAAAAAATATTGAACACGTATTTTTTCTTTTTTCACGTAAACAAATAATGAAGACGATTCAATGCTTTGAAAACTCGTGTGACGTCATTTTCTGAGACATCAGTATGACATTCTTTAGCGGTCAGTGATGTCACAACCCCCCCACTCAAGTCTTTGACGCGTTTTATCTTTGTCATTTTTTATTGATTTGATATAACAAAAAATTCGTATCCAATATTTTTCGATAATCTAACAGACGGACTAATTAGAATCATATTTTATAAAGTCAGTAAATAATATGTCCCTATTCAATGTTAGAAATCTAATTTTCCAACTAATTTCCACTCGGGTTGTACTGTATAACAGGCTGGTGTCCACAACTCCTCGTCCAAAGCGCGTATTTTGCGTACAGGTGAGAAATCTATTTGACCCACTTCCGTTCCCCAGGGAAAGCCAGCAGTCCCGTGATGTTACTGACGATCTGACGGAGAGGACCTGGGTTACCGATGTACTTTACCCAGGAGACTGATGCATGGCTTTTCTGGAAATCCTCACCATGCAATCAGAACGGTTAAGTACCGAATGAGTTATGGCATCCAAAGTCGGTCTTTCCCGTTGTTACTGAAAACACAGTAACTTCAAAACAATACAAATTTTAGTTACCTACCGTATTTTCGGTTGCGAGGATGACTCTTCGACTAAGCAATAGTTAGTATTTTGCACACAGTAATAAAAATAGAATACGTTACAGGCTCACGGGCAGGTAACATACTCGGGTTTTTAAAGAGTCACAGGTAGCTAATTACATGGGCTTTCAACATAACTTGTGTTTTGAAGGTGTCCTAGTATTGAGTACTTACAATTTCATATTATCTTCCGAACTAACTCCTTAATCTTTCTATGAGATCAAAATTAGTAGACGCTTCACAGTCGGTTTTCGGTACTACACGCACAAATAAACTCTCACCATCAGCCTATTGCAATCCACTGCTGGATATAGGCCTCTTTGATCTGAATCTCCACTCAAAAACACGTCTACTTCAACGGTCATCGGTTCTGCGGCTAATATGGCCGGCCCACTGCCACTTCAGCTTGCTTATTCTGTGAGCTATGTCGACAGCTCTGGTCCGGTCACCTCATTTCGGACGCCATCCCTGAGAGAGACTCCTACAATAGCTCGCTCCATAGCTCGCTGAGCGACCTTAAATTTATGGACCAACCGTACTGTGAGTGTTCGTACGTTTCAGCCCCGTATGTCATAACAGGCAGGACGCACTGGTTGAACACCTTAGTCTTTAGGCTCTGAGGGATGCGTGACGAAAAGACCCGACAAAGCTTCCCAAAAGCTGCCCAACCCAGCTGGATTCTTCTATTAGCCTCTCTCTCAAAGTTGTTTTTACCAAACTGCAAAGTTTGCCCTAGGTAAATGTATTCTCGAAAAACCTCGAGAGGACCGCCATTGGCAATAATAGATCCTGGGGTGACGTGTTCGTTGAACATAATCTGGGTTTTGTCCAAGTTCACCCTGAGACCAATGCCCACTGAAAAATCCACTACGCCATTCAGCATCTGTTGCAAGTCGTGCAATGATTCAGCCAGAATGACGATGTCATCTGCAAATCTCAAGTGCGATATGTACTCTCCGTTGATGTTATTGCCCCGTCTTTCCCAGCTCAGCGTCTTAAACACATCCTCCAGCGCGTTGGAGAATAATTTCGGGGAAATTACGTCCCCTTGCCTCACCCCCCTACGCAATGGGATGTGCTTTGTCAAATAAACACTACACAAACACAAAGATACACACACACACACACATACAGATACAAAACACCCACCAATAGATGCGGCTCTTATATTTATTATATTTTCTTCTCTTAGATTTATTATAAAATATAGAGGACAGCCGTAGTCGCAAGCCACTGATACCTGATGCTCCTTTATAGCGTTCTCATTGACACAGAAGTCAGCTACTTGTTGCCATTAGCAAGATAGCATGCGACTACGACTGTCCTCTATAATTTATCAAATTATCTACTTACTAGACGATTTTTCTTGTTTTAGACCGCGGTTTTATTAGTCTGCGTTTTTATTCGTAATCGGGTTTTAGTTTTTAAACTAATTTTTTTATTTTTATTTTATTTTTATGTGTTATTCAATAAATAAGTAATAAAATGTTACTTTCATAATGTAATATTCTACTTAATGTTAGTTTGTTATTTACCTATTACGAGTGATTAACACAGACTAGACCGCGAGAACTGTTTGACGGCAATCTACACGTATAGGTTGACTTGAACTATATTATAATATACATATTTCTAATATACTCGCCAAGAGCTTTCATTTGATACGAAACATGTTATGATTATCTCATTTTTTTTTTTCCAGCTTAGAATTTATAATTTTAATTCCGTCATAAGAAGAATTGCTAAAATGTATATAGCTTATGTCACCCGGGCTATTCTTACGAATCTATTGACTCCTCATTTGTTAAAATACGTTCAGTAGTTTTAGTTTTAGAGCTCCTTACACTTTCAAAGTTCAGAAAAGAATGTCCTGCTAACATGGCGCCTTGGACCTTTCAAAACCTATTTATTTTTTGACATTTATAATGTAAAATGATTATTCAATATGATAAATGTTTAAAAAAATGATATTGTGAATGTGAGGACCATGTGGGTCTTTCTTAAATTTTAATTGTTGTGATTGTCTGGCAGTTTGAGTACTTTAAGTGACCCACCCAAATGTCTTTTCTTTGGTATTGTTCGTCGTGACGTTGAGCTCCTTGAGTTATAAGTCGAGCTCCACGATAACTGACAAATGCTTGCACTGACTGGACGGGTCCACTCAAATCTGTGTGGTGCTTTCTTCAAAATACCATCTCAGACATTAATCTGCATGGTCTTCATGTGTGTATTATACCTTATTGTTAACCCAAACGATTTTAAAAGATTAAAAGAGTAACCTTTGGAGTTTCTTGCCGGTTCTTCTCCTTAGGAATCGACCAATGCACCGAACCGTGCCCCTTTTTACCGACGTTTTATAAGTGCCCATGTAGGCCTATGTGAAATAAAAATACAGGGTGTTTGGTAGGGAGCTGTACATACGCCTAGGGTAGAAACTAGGGATAGTCTGCTACCTACCCCCGCCCATTATATTGACCTTGGCCTCAAGGTTTTTTTTTAATTTATTATTATTTTTTATTTGATTTTTTGACTAAAACTACCTGTAGCTCAAAATCTATCCATGGGACCGGTCGGCTAATGGTCTTGTTTTAATCGTTAGAGTCTTAGGGTCCTGCAAAAAATTATTTTACACCAGAAAATTGTGGAGAAGAAAAGTTATGGGGCCTGAAGTACCGTAGTAAGGTAAAGAAATAATTTTAAATTAAAAAAAAACCTTGAGGCCAAGGTCAATATAATGGGCGGGGGTAGGTAGCAGACTATCCCTAGTTTCTACCCTAGGCGTATGTACAGCTCCCTTCCAAACACCCTGTATTTTGATTTTGATTTTTTTGATTTTATTTTGACTGCATTACTCAACTGTCATTCCAATAGCCATCGGCGCCATTTTGAGATTTCAACTAAATCAAATGACTTACTTATTTATACAAAACAATTATTCTGTAATTTTTATAAAATACTGTATACATCTTGAAACTAGTTATAAATGTATTTAAATAGCTAACACAATTGAGTAGTACTTTCTATTCGGTAATTTCAGCAATCATACCATATCTTCAAATGCCATCTCGATACCTATACGTCACCAGATCCGATGACATAAACCCCAGCAGTTCGTTTTATGACACTGGCATAAAATAAACATCCGCAGTTAACTAGGGAGTTGAATCTCAGCGAAACAAATGACAGTGTCAACATGGCGACTTCTGTTCATTTTGTGTTGTGCACCTTTTATTTTTCATTGCAGCCTGCCACCGAGCCGCGGGGAGCGGGAGGGGGGGGGGGAGTGAGGCCACGAGATGAGAGGTTTTGTGAGTGACATCGAATAATTATGTCGAAAATTAACTTTGACTTTTTTAATAATAATGCAAAGTTGCAAAGTTTACAGATGTTGCATTTATACACTTTTAGATTCAATTATACAATAAATGCGGGTGAAGTACTGTTTTCCTAGATAGGCTAATATTTAGCCTGTGTTAAGGAGAGACAGTGCCGGTCCCCTGAATGGCGGATTATTATAAAATATTGTGTAATATTTATAGTCTTTCTTGATGGATTTTATAGACAAAATCAAAATAAAACTATGAAGCCCACCTATTTTATAACTTATGTGCATACTTTTTTCAGAAGGTGTGATAAAGGACTGACTACAGAGATGACAAGTAATAGTGAAGTATGAAAGTTTTGACGGCGCGTTCGTGTTCCACGCGCGCCTCAAAGAGATGTCAGCAACATGGGAGGGGCCCGAAAGGGCCGACGCCCGTCGGGGCCGCGGGTTGTACACTAGTTATCGCGGCGTCGACATAGAGGGCTAAGAAGGAACATGGGTGGTTTTAGTCAGTAGAAGTCTGACACTCCCTTTCGCTCTGCCCAAGAGCGGGAGGGGTTATTCGATGATTTTCCACCAGCCAAAAAAAAAAAAAGAAAGTATGAAAGTTTAGTTTAGTTTTTCTTTTCCAAAGTAGCATTGGATGTCATCAGTTTTCTACTATTTACAAAAGTGAAGTGTAAAAAATTATTTAATAATACTTGAACTAGCTATTATAATTTTTTGAAATACAAGCAGATGATTAAATGACAGTGGCTATCATTTATAGTGTCCAACAATTAACTGTCAAATTGTTCCATTTTGTACTAAACCATAACCAATTTGACAGTTAATCCAGGGACAATATGATAGCCACTGACATTTAAAAGATATTCAATAGCCCTGCAGATTTCTTATAACGTTTAACAGTCCAAGTCAAGACCATTGTATAACAAAGTTTCAAGATGTGGTTATACTGGTCCATGACAAAGTTTGTCTTGGCCGAAAGTGATTTTTTTTGCCCAAATAAGTGATAATACAACACTTACACTTATCTCCTGTCAAGGCCACGTCACATTTATCCCTAAAAACATAACTTATACAAAATACAACCTCGAAAAATGTCTAAGAGCAACTACTCTATAGTTCCCTATTTCATTTTATTTATGTTCTTGTTTGGAACTGTTAGGAACATTATTTATCCAAATATATGACAACTATTTCCATATCTCACGAATATATAATAGGAAGTGATGTACTAAATAATTTAGGCTAGGTACTCCTTGGTCTATGCGAAATATATTATACCGGAAAGGAATTTGGGTCTTTGCCAAAAAAATATTTTATGTTGCCTGACATAGACATTGATTTCTTTTTTAGCCACAAATCAAGATAACAGAAAACACAATCTAACGTAAGAGTAAATGGCGAATTTTCTTTGATTTAAAAACATTACTGTTTGGGAGAAACCGACCTTATTACTAACCATAATAGGTTATAGTTTAGGTAATAAGAAAAATTTATCAGCCTAGGATAATTTAGGCACAATCACATTTTTCAACAAATAACCAAAACTATAAATGATTTCAATTCATTAGAGACCTTACCGCCTCAAATCGAAGAGTAAATCTTACTGAACTTCAGGCCATAATCAGCTTCTTTGTGTTCTCATTGTCGGAACTACGGTTTTGTCTCTATAGGAGGGGGGAATAAGCCATTATCCACCGTGCTGGTCCAGTGCAGTTTGGTGCAGGTCCTTGATTTTTTGTTAATAGGCCCTGCCGCCATGTTTCCTTACACGGTTTTGAGTGCACTAACGAAAAAATTAGAGCAGGCGAACCTAGAAAATCATGGAACTTATTTTTAATTACGCTCATAAACGGAATTCACAAAACAAAATCAAAAACGAGAGAGCCCCATAATTCGTACAATAACAAAAGCATAAAACTCCGTCACTTTTGTAGCCCCATCCAAAGAAATGGCCGTCGCGTTGACGATACTCGTTCCCGGGGCAATGATAAGCGAAATAAATGAGATATCTCCGTGCCGGGACAACGTCGATACCGGCCAGAATGAATTCCTTCTCGCGAGTAATTGTACGCTGGTGGTACAGCGGTGCTGCAGAAATTTCACTCGGGGTGACAATCCAACTGGCGAATGTAGGTAGGTATTGGACACATGAATTAAGGCTTTCGTCCTGTCAAAATCGGTCCAGCCGTTTCGGAGATTAGCCGAATCAAACAGACAAACTAAAATTGAAAATAAGGGTTTCAACCCCCGACGCAAATATCGACGGTTATTATAATAATGTGATTTGACATGTGTGCCAGTTTTCCCTGTCTACATGAGAACATAGCTCTCAAACGGATGAACCGATTTTCATTTAGTTGCTTTTGTTTGAAAGATTTTTTGATCGAGAGTTTTTAGGCTATGTGTGAAGAAAAATGATGTTATTACAAACAAACACTTGAATTTTATTTATTTGTATATATCAAGTCGATATCAATAACAACCGCGTTATCAATTGTGCTACTAAGGACTTTGATACTTATTAACTGTAAGTATCAAAGTCTTCCTTAGTAACACAGTTCTGTCTAGCATATTTGATTGCATCATAATTTTTTTTTTATCACGGTAATGCTAGACAGAAATTCCCAATTTTTATCACAATAATATTTATAGCTGCTGGATAATCTTTCAATCATTCACGTGTATGGCAGAAAAATGAGTCGTACCTCATGGCATGAATAAATTCATTTACGTAGGTAACTGTAATAGCTGTCCGAACGTCCAAAAAATTGTGCGCCTGAATTTTCCTAAAACCAAACAGATATTTTATTTTACCTTACTTTGCTTTTTCTAGGCGATTTGTGAGTTACACGAGTAATATATAATTTAGAATTTATATATTTATTTTCTGATAGCAAAAAAATAATTAACATGTTACGTGTTATAGTTTTGTGATGTAAGAAAGATGTGTGGATTAATCAAGACGCAGTGACTAAGGCCGTCACCGAATAGCCTCCAAGAACTGGCAAAACGAAGTGTGTGTCGTCCGGCTGCAACGAGATAAGCAGACGACATAGTTGCCATCGAGGGAAAAACCTAGATGAGGACCGTGGAGAATAACACAAGAAAAGAGAGGCCTATACCCAGCAATAGGTGAATTCAGGCTATGGATGATGATGATGTGGACTCTTGAAACCAGAAAATGTCGGGGCTGCGGGTTATTCACAAGCTACCGCGGCCTCGACACATAGGGCTAAGAAGGAACATGGGTGGTTTTTAGTCAGTAGAAGTCTTGCACTTCCTTTCGCTCTGCCCAAGAGCGAGAGGGGTTATATGATTTTCCACCCGCCAAAAAAAAAACCAGAAAATGTTCTACATCTAGTCCACTCTCCCCGCTGTTCATCTCTATCCTCAAAGCGCTGCTATCTTATACATTTTGTCTGAAAAACATATAAAAACTTAAATCATCAGAATGTACTGTTGTTGTTGTTATGATGAATTTGATAAATAACAAGACTAAATATCTAAATAGCTTGGTTATTATCATTTGTTTATCATAAAAACAATTGATTTTCTTTTATTGGTTTATAACAAATATAAACCTGTCTATACCTACCACATCTTCAAGATAAAAAAAATGTTCTAACCAATACCAAAATAATTTCATCATTTATTATTTTTGAATGCTGACTTTAAAAAATGAGATTCTAATTAGTCCGTCTGTTAGATTATCGAAAAATATTGCATACGTATTTTTTGTTTTATCAAATCAATAAAAATTGACGAAGATATGACGCGTCAAAGATTTGAGTGGGGGTTGGTGACGTCACTGACCGCTAAAAAATGTCATACTAATGTCTTAGAGTATGACGTCACACGAGTTTTCAAATCACTGTAACGTCTTCATTTTTTGTTTACGTGAAGAAAGAAAAAATACGTGGTTTATGTCGCAAAAAAATATTGATGAACATACAAAAAAATGTTGATAACACTTTAATTGACTGATATAAAATATGAACAGAATTTAGCCTGTGAGCGAGGTTGCTATGTGGCTGTACCAAGTTATTTCTTTAACAAGAACAAGTGTCAGTTTTCTACACGTGTTACACGTATGCCACGGACCACGTGCATGGCTCCATTTTCCTTAATTTGCTAACAGAAAAAGTATATTTTAGTTGATATGTACGCGACGTTATGGCATGTTCGCAGATGCCTCGTGCGTGTCTCGGAAACACGTGACACGTCCAGCTTTATTGACGATTCAAGTTAATATTTAAAAGTGATATTTTTATTTAGACCGAGATCCTGCACAAAGTTAGTTTTATAATGTAAAGGTAGCAAGCGCTAGTGTTAAGCATGAGGTCCTGCATTTGATGCCAAGGTCAGACATAGCATTATCATTAACCGACTTCCCAAAAAGGAGAAGGTTGAGAACCTTGTCCTTTTTGGGAAGTCGATTCGATTGGTATTTTTTTTTCTTTGTATGTACACCGATTACGCTGTGATTTATGATGCGATTTACGTGATTCTTTTTTAGATTGATGCGGACTAGTTGCTATTTGGTCCGACAAAAATTTAACAGAGTTTGATGAAAAAAATGTTTATAAAATGTTATGTACTGGGCGTACTTTACATTTTATAAACATTTTTTTAATATTTATGATATTTTTGGTTTGTGTGTTCGCGAATAACTTTGTTGTTTATGAACCAATTTAGATGATTCTTTTTTTATTAGAAAGCAGATATTTCAAGAGTGGTATCGTGTTATGGAAACCAGGACGTGGTGATGGGATCCTTGAGAAATCCAGGGCAACCCTCAAATTTTATAGGCACGTATTACGTGTTTCGTGCTTTTTTCGACACTATTCAAGTATTCGCATCTAGCAGACATCACTTTATATTGATGAGCTGATGATGGAAGGTACTACTCCTCAACAGTTAGTAGTTGAAAGCAGTAACAAGTCAATTTTGAAGGTTGAGAGTTAGGTTTCTTGGTTGAATGTTAAATGCATAGTAAATATTACAACTAACAATTCAGGCACTAGCCACACGATAAATAAGATAAAAGGGAAACCTATTGCATTCAATCGAACACCTATCCTGATTGCCGGGTAGTTTCTGGTGAACTGAAAGGATAAAAAAACTTTTTTTGTAAAAAAATAAAAAAACAACTTCAAAAACACCAAAAAGAAAAAATAAACTACAAAAGAAAATCTGCTTCTGAAGTCGGTGGCAAAAAAAACGAAATCAAACAAACAAATTGTCACTGACTTCAGAAGCTGATATTTCTTTTGAAGTTTATTTTATTACGGCAAACCCTTGTAAGCTATTATCTCTTTGCGTGTGTCTTTATATGACTATGAATTACTAGCAATGTACTACAAGCAAGTACGGACAGAAACCGTCAAAGTTTCAGACTTCAACTGCATCTAACAACTATCTTAGATATTCATAGAGCAAGTTGGACCGACTGTTCTGAAGCATGGTGACTTTTGAAGTGTTAACAATGTGTTTTGTTTTTTGTGGGTTGAGGTGCGATGAGTACACTGGTTACCGTTACCAACATAGCACAGCAACAAAGCAATTTTCCACATAAATATATGAAAAGGATTAAACTTTAAATCTGATTCCTTATTACCTTAGTATAACCTAGGGGTCTTCAAGTCAAGAGTGAATAGGTTACTTCTAGGTCAGCGTGCTACATCTTCGACCACATCGTCACTTAACATCAGGTGAGATAGTGGTCAAACGCGAGCCTATCTGCAATAAAAAAAAAAAAAAAAAAAACCTGGAGAAAAATTATCATAAATTTTCGCTTCCTGTGTTAAACTGGGAGTAAGCAGGTCGTGTCGGAATGCATCTGGACCGATGGATCAGAGTCGTTGTGGGTGCTAGAAGACGGGCATCATCGCCGAGGGCCTAGAAAAAGCTGAATAATAATAATAATAATAATTTTATGTGAATAAATAAATAAAGGAAATAATAATAATATTCCACAACTATCACACAACGCCATCTAGTCCCAAGCTAAGCAGAGCTTTTGTTATGGGTACTAGACAACTGATAAACATACTTATATATTTCTAAATACATACATATTATAGATAAATTACACCCAGGAGGACTTAGTAGGTTTTGTGCGATGTTGACCGGAGAAAACTACACGAAGAGAAGAGTGAAAGGTAATAATAAAAACTGTAATTAATTTATCCATTTATATTTGTATTGTAATTTATTCTAGAATACTAAAAACATGAAATCCGACACATTACAATAATATAGGACAGACGACCCTAAATTACGAACACACTTTTAGTTTTCTGAACATTGTCTGTCATTGTACAGAGTTTTGTTTAAAACACAGATTCACGGCTACATTGTTTTGAAGACTGTCTGCATTATTTTATTCATGAAACGATGAGATAAACAGATAGCTGTTTTTATTATCATTGTAAGTAGAACAATTAGGTTTTTACAGCTTCAATGATTTGCACGTTCAATCGACAAGTGGGGTTTACGATGCCTTGATGGTTAGTGGGTCTTTACAGCATAATCAGTCCATGATATTTCCAGTGCTAACCTTCTCTCCATAAGACGGAGTAAGCCTTAAACCAACATAGGTACTATTTGTCTAGTACGGAATGATGAATGTCGCGTCGTGTCTTCAAATTTGTAGGATATGCCATCTTCATTTTTTTATGTGTTTACCAAGGCAGAGAGAAAACTGGTACAGTCCGGAGCATGTATATGTTACCGGCCAAACCCGATGTCAGGACAAACTAGTTTTGCCTAGACTAAACTAGTTCTTCCTTCACGTTCAGGGTTATAGTTTCCGTCAGCAGGTCGATTTCTGTCTGCAGGGTTTACAGAAACCTGACTAACCGAACTTCGGGGTGCCCCTGACGTCGACCGTGAGCAGGCCCACGTTCTTCCTTCACTATCACGTATAGTAAGAACTAGTTGAGCCTAGGCGAAACTAGTTTGTCCTGTAATCGGGTTTGGTACATATACACTTGGCAAAGTTCAAACGCGAATTGGAAAAAAAAAACGATTGCAACTTTTTAATTATGACCCTCTTTATGATGACATGTGTTCCAAAATATTTGTTTTGTTACTTATCATTGAAATTGAAACAAATACAGTATCTGAAAATTGCTTCTAATCATTGTAAAGTCTGAACATGTTAGTGCTGCTAACTGTACGTAATGATGACCTTAGACCTTAGAACTTAGACCTTAAACAAAGGTCGTTTCCTAGACATCATTTTTGCGTAGAGTACCTACATAGTTCGATGTACAGAATGCTTGGTGGATGGCTTCGAATGCCATAATAATGTAAATGGCACAATTACATTGTCATGGCACAAATACGAAGTTTTTTTTTCTTCAAAACTTTTACCTGACGGAGCAGATAGTTATTGAATCATTCTGTTTCTATGTAAGGATTAATAATTTTTATAGATGTAGCTTATCTCAAAGCTCAAGGCTCTTCACCCAAAACGACCTTGGTTGCCAGATTTATCAGCACAACAACGTGTAAAAGGGAAAACCAACATGTTAATCTAACAAAGATATAATGATGTGTTTGTTCATTTTTAGGGTTCCGTGGTCAATATGGAACCCTTATAGTTTCACCATGACCGTCTGTCTGTGCGTCCGCAATATATTTCAAAGACTCTTAGTACTAGAAAACTCTAACTGTAAAATGATGATTTGATGGCAAAAATCATCATTCGGAGGCAGGTAGGCGGGGTGGTTAATCAGTTTAATAAGTTCACATATTTTGAAGGACAACTACGGAACCTAACATTGTGCGTGGTCCGACATGCACTTAACCGGTTTTAGATTAATAATTATCTATATGTCCACACATAGGTAACATTGATGATAATATGATAATACCAATCTTACCAAGGGGTATTGTATTACACAATACTAATTGAGTTGTGGTGGTCAGATAGACCGTCGCTCCATGTAACAAAATACTGGTATTTAGCTGCATCCGTTCAGACTATAAACTGATCCCAACCATATATGGGTAAAGGCCTGTTTTTATACTAAAACAGGAACATGAATAAGAGCGAACATAATATATTATTCATCATCATCATAATCAGCCTATAATGTTACCACTTGTAACGAGTCTTTTAAGCCTGTTACATGATACGTATTGTTTTATTTAATTTGTAGGCACCACGGTGGTGTTGCCATATAAGAATTCATTTTTTGGTTGATTTAGAATCGTGAAGTGGTCACACTGGCTTTTTCTTTTTGAGGCTGTCAAGTTGACTTTGACATTTGTCACTTTTCGACCTATAGCTTTTGGACAGAATGGCGTAATTTCAGCGCCGATATAAATCTTGAAGTATTACTTCAGATGGGCGGCATCTAATCCCAATTATGTGGTAGCCGATTGCCCTTGTCAGCATCCTAATTGGATAGCTCATATTTTTTATGGTAAGTGAATTTTCTCGTGATTTCGGTCCGTTCCGCGTTGTCATGGCTATATTGATAGCAGACGCTAATAGTTTCGATATTTAATTGTTTCAGGATCTTTTAACTTGATTAAGTACTTATTTGTCTGGATTCATTCATCTACTGATGACCACATTTTGATATTTTGGAAGAAACGGTGAGTTTTAATTGTTTTTGGTCGCAACCACCTCGGTCGCAAATGGTTTTTACCAACGCTGAATATCAGCTAACGATTATTCATGTTTGTTTTCAGCCACAAGGCGTTTTTTTTCTACAACTTAAAATTTTAGACCCTCGCCCCTACCAATATATATCATGGACCGCCTTTGGCATCCCAGCGGAAATGCATATCACTAAGATGAGCATTAATCTTTTTGTTGATAATATAATCGACGGAATTTGGTATGGTTTGTAATACATATAACGTAGATCATCTATTTGACAAAGTGCAATAATGACAGGACTTAAAAGATTGTTCTATTTTAGTTTTAGTTATATTTAATAGAAAGGAATTCTCTTGTTTATTTCTACCAGCAGCCTTCGGGTAATAAAATCGCTCTATAATTTTCATGCTCGATTTTTATTGATACCTTCCCGCTTGAAGATTAAAAGTCTCAAGCTCCCGCAGGTAAGTCTATCTTTGGCATAGTTTTGTGTGCACTCCAGGCGCCCGAATTTTTTACATCAACTTATATTTTTATTTGGAGTACCACACATTTATAAATAATATCAGTCACTCTCACATACATTAAATATATAATTTTTTAATATTACACACTGCAGGGACTCAGGCCTCCTCTCTAGGAGAGGGATGGGCTATAATCCACCACGCGGACCCAGTGCAGATTGTTCGATGTCACATATCTTGAAATATTTGGTTCTAAGATTCCTCACGATTTTTTTCTTCACCGTTTTGAGAGCAGTGTTGATGAAATAAATTACACAAAGTAATGCGCCTGCCTGGGTTCGAACCCACGACCAACTGTTCGTAAGTCGGGGCCGCTACCACTGGGCATCCAGTCGTAGAGCATTCCATAATATACAAGATTTTTTTTAGTCAAATTGATACGTAAAATGTTTATATTAAATCATTTTCTCAAAAGAATAAGCCGCTCTCCGTGAAACGTTAAAATTTTGTTATGTGTTATCCCAATATTTATGTATTGCGTGATACCAAAAGAATCAACAAGTATTCAATGATTTTCGCCTAAGATTATTATTTATATCAGAATTTGGATGGTGACTAAAAAATCATCTTTTATAAATAAAGTACCTACCTAAATATTTAGAAAAACAAACAAATTATTAAAATCACCAATACAACCGTCTCAGTTCATATAAGTCTCAAGAATGCCTTTTTCATCAAATAATCACTCTTGAGACTTATATGAAAAGAGAAACTTAGTAAAGAGACATTTATCACTGCCGCGAATCCCATTTTATTTAACATACGACTCGACACTGACCGGGAAGTTACAAAAAACGTAAGGAAATTCGAATTTTGCGGGCTACCTCATTGCCTTCTCTTAAGTATGATGTGGCTACAAAGTAGGTGACTGCTTTGATACCGCGTGATAAAGAAATATGGAATAAGAAGACAATATGTTGCGCAGACCCAACTGAATAGGGATATGAACAGGAGAATGATCATAATAAAAAAAAACAAAATTATCTAATAGAAACAAATACAATCTAAGACAGCTAAAAGACCTACCGTAGGTACGTACCTTCAAAAGATTTAGTGATAAACAACAGCTGCTGTCAACTAAAACGTTGATGAATATCAAGATTAGTTTGAATACGTAATACAATTACGCAGCTAGATTAAAAGAGTACCTATTCATTAATTATCAGCCCTGTAACTACCGACTACTGATCGTGTCAAGCTGAAATGCTTACAAAACCCTGAAGGATATAATTATGCCGCACATAGCAACTAAGTAGATACCTACTTAGTTGCTATATACATATTTTTAAAGCTTAATTTAAATTTTTATATCCTTGTCTAATTGCCTTGTTGACTGCCTGTGTCCCAGACAGACAGCAACGACAATACTTGGATTATTGTTATCTTCAGTGATTTGTTGATTAAGATACGAAAATAATCAGTAATCATTGTTTTGCAACTGTCCATTGTCCGGTTGGTAATACCCACCGAAATTCCTGTTTATGCAAAAATGGTCTTTTTTTTTACTGTGAAAGTTTTGCATTTGCATTACCAACATAAGAAAAAAAATCATGTGTACCTGTAGTGCACCCACATTAACAGTTTCGTTTAAGTCTGATGAACAGAAGGTGAACTTATTGCCATCTTGTACAAACAATATTTGTCCATAATAGATTGTAATTGGGTTCCAACTGCATTTGCAAGAAATAGGAGATGGCTTAAGATTCTGGTTTTAAAAACAGTTAGGACAACTACTGATGTATAGTGCAGTCATTTTCTAGGTGAACTCCTTAACAAATGAGCTATCTGATGTTAGTCTGTGAAATAGTATTGTCTCAATAGGTATATTGAAAAATGATTGATTTGAAAAGACCCAATGGACAATGAAACATAACCTTGATACAAATAATTACCTAGTTGAACGAGATAATTAAGTCTGATTAATTTAAAACAAAATTAAGCCAAATATATTTATCAATACAATGGAATTTCCGGTGTGTATAGTACCTACACGAAACATTTAATTCCATTCTTCGACCTGTCCAATGTTCATTATCTTTGATTACATCACAGGCCTCTTTTTTAGGAGGAATCATCAAATGACTCCTCCCGCTCTTGGGCAGAGCGAAAGGGAGTGTCAGACTTCTACTGACTAAAAACCACCCATATTCCTTCTTAGCCCTTTGTGTCCGAGGCCGCGGTATCTCTTTTAAATAACCCGCAGCCCCGACAGGTGTCGGCCCTGGCGAGCCCCTTCAATGTTTCTGACATCTCTTTCGCGTGAGCGCACCGTGGACACGGCCTTTCATCGTCATAGGACGGGCAGACGGTGAGCAAGTTACATTACGGGCCTTGAACGTGATGCTCAAAGACGAACCTTGGATTTGAAGTTGTGTGAAATGCAACGTACGTCGATGGCATTTCACCATTATATCTTCCTAGCAGGGTGTTCTGTGTTGAAGCGGCTGCTGTATGAGCTTAAACCTCAAACGGCGAAAATATAATAACCTATGTAGTAATTACCGCGACCCCTCCCCTCTAATAGGTTGTTTAGTAATGTGGTTGTTAGAATCATTTGGGGTTACTGGTACTGTTAGCCTCTTTCCTTCCACTGCTGGAAAAACGCCTTCCACATAACTTACGAATTTTTCGATACAGGACCAATGCGGACCACTGATACTTGGTTTGCTCCTACTCGTTCCGCCATCTCCTGCGCGGTATACTGCGTCGCCTTCCGTTAATGGACACTTAAAATTTGGGATACTTAAATGGCACACTACTTTGTTCACTCAATATTTTTTTAATATACCGTTTATCATAATTTAGCCCGATACTAATCTAGTGATAAAACTCACGATTTTCTACACATTTCAGTTAATGTTTGAGATAAGTAGCGACATAATTTGTTTATAAGTCTTGTCGTGTGGTGTGCACCACATTTGGGAGTTCAAGCTTTTGTTAATAAATTTTCTTTTGGGATTCGCCGCAGTTGAATAAAAAGAAAAATTTGACGAGTTTGATTTAAAATGTCTGCTAGTGAAATTATAAACAAGGCAAGTTTGGAAATAGAGTATTGTTTTTTTTTTGTTTTTTTTTTTTAATGTGTTACAAAATGGTTGTTGCATATAAAAGTGAAATTGTATTTTTTTTTTTAGGATGTAGTTTTGAACATGGCAATTATGTACCTGTACAACTGAACAAAAATTATATTCAAAAACTTATTCAAATTAAAAATGGTTTCTAAAATATTAATATAACTTGTCCCACACTAAGATTTTTTCCTGTAGGTATAGGTTTCCTGTATATATATCCCCTTATAACTAATATCCCTTTTAAACTTACAAATGATGACTGAATTGTACAACAATAATTATTAATATTGCAAGCCTATAAAAATGTTAACTACCTAAATCGACAATATCAATCGGCAAAACTTGTTCATCAGTTCGGCTGCATTGTGAATGTGATCAGACACCGATAGGTCACTGCGGTATTCTCGAAAAGGTTTCATAAGCCAAAGTTAAAAATAATTAAGACATTTCATAATGAAAACAATTTTTCCATCCAAAACATTCACACTTTTTAACAACTACCCAGAATTCCTCGGAAATTCAAATCAAAGCTCTCCAGGTAGACAGAACATTCCGTGACACTCACAACAATGATGGCACAAACAAAACAAAAAAAACTAATTTATAACTACCAAAGTTCGGCCAAACTAAGCAATGAGACCACAACATTCGGTACCTAGTCACACTAACATAGTCATTCCTACACAAATAATCAAAATGTTGACAACGATGTTAATTTTGGGTAATTAGATTTTTTTTATTAGCGGGAAGATGAATTGGATATTCATCATGGCATTAAATCCCTCTTGTATTAGTAAAGACCATACCTAGGCTCGGGGTTATTATCTAATAATCCCCGCAAAATACGCCTAATTCCAAAAAAAAAGTCATAGCCAGAACTAACTGACAGTGTTTTTTAACGCATCAATAAACAAACAATTTTTTTTTACAAACTTTAATTTACAGAACTAAAATAATAATAAAATATACATATATACAAGTATCAAAAAGCATAATACGCATCAATTCACTTTTACAATCACGATCTCATAAAAAAAAAAAGCTCACTTTTGTATTCTAAAAAATATTTATTTAGGCCTTTTCCGTAAATTAATAGTTATAACCAACAAAAAAATTAACAAATTGACAAAATTCCTTCCGTTTGAACTCCTTTTGTCGATCCCAAATCTCTTTATTAGTTCTCAGTTTCCATATTCAGTTCAGAATGCCGAGAATGGGAAGCAATTCGCACACTAATAAGGGCAGGTGCATAGCAGTTTCTAGTGTGTTCAAGGGGTTGAGTTTTCTCAACTTGGTCCGGTCGGTGTCAATGCTTAAGATCGTTGATAGTGGAACAGTTTTTGGTGTAGAGTCGACTGGTTGCATTCGATTATAATACACAGAAAAATCTAGATAGGTATGCACTCTTGTCCTCTCTAATCCTCTTCGCTTTACATGGGACATTAACTGACGGTTTTTAGAACACCTCTGTCTAATACACACAACTAAAAGGTTAAGTAATGTTGACTAGAAATTAAACCCTCATATCAGTATTTACATAGTTACACTGTAATCTGTGCAACTATGTAGAAACATGACAGGCGTAAATTATTATTATAAAATAATGCGTGTTACAACAAAAAGCACCCCTTTTCAAATTTATCCTAGGTTTATAATATACGTATCATTATCTCAATTTCCAAAATGTTGACCATACCACAACAAAAAAACCGGCCAAGTGCGAGTCAGACTCGCCCATGAAGGGTTCCGTAGCAGCAAGTAACATAATGTTAACATAATTTTTATAATTGAGTTGATTGAATGAACGGTAAATTGCGATTTACGATTTATGACGTATTAAAAAAAAAATACTTACTAGATCTCGTTCAAACTAATTTTGTTTGGTAGATTTTGTTGAGATCTATATTATGGAGGGGGACACATTTTACCACTTTGGATGTGTCTATCTTTGAAACGATTGACTTTGAGAAAAAACGATTTTAAGAACCTCAGTGTCATTTTTGAAGACCTATCCATAGATACCCCTCATGTGTAGGTTTGATGAAAAAAAGTAGTTAGTTTCAATTCCATGTATGGAGAGCCCCCCCTCTTAATCTTGTATTTTTTTTATTTTTATATAAAAAATCAAAACGCGGTTTACAGAATACATCTACCTGCTAAATTTCAACTGTTTAATCCTTATAGTCTCGGAATAAAATGGCTGTGACATACGGACGGACTGACGGACAGACGGACAGACAGACAGACGGACAGACATGACGAATCTATAAGGGTTCCGTTTTTTGCCATTTGGCTACGGAACTCTAAAAATGTAAAAACCAGCGTGTGCCAGCGTCGCGCGTCGGGCACTAGCTGCTCGGTAGTTTGCTGAACTGATTATATTTGGCGCAGCCGTGAGATTTATTTAATAATAATTTATTAAGTGAGATGCACACACTTTTTTTTCAGTTCAGGGTTTTAGTTTATTTTTTATATTTTTTATTGTTTGTAGTGTGCACTTGTGGCATGTGCTAAAGAAACATGCTTTCTTTTTTTCTTTTTATTTCTTTCAACTGTTAGTAGATACAGCTCCATGCATTCACTGTTCCATTTAATAAACATAAAGTATATGGGAAGGCAGTAAGCCGTTAGTTCCCGGAATAATACGAAGTCCTGCATAATATTATTTGAATAGCAGAAAAGCGTATCGAACGAAAACTCCAGCGACTCCATTGAAGCTCTCGTCACAATTCAACAAATTTACATTTTAATGCGAACGATTATTCCTCTGTTGGAAGGGATTACGTTTAGGAACACTTCCCGATTTTCGTCAGCACAAAGTTTGTGTAATTACTTTATTGGTGATTACAAAACTAAGACACCAGTTTTGGAATACATTAACTAAGAGTTTACAAGAAAATCTGTTCGCCAGGTATTATTGGATTACCGATTGAGCAGATTGAAAGTTATTCAGCGTTTAAATGGGTACCTATTGACGTTTAATCGATTTTGTTTAAAAGCTGCTTCTTGTTATTAATATTTGGTAAAAAGTTTTGCATAATAAAAGTCTTAAAAGTATTTTTAAAGAAAACCTACACCTATTGTGATATGAAATATGTTGCTGATTGGTTTCGTAATTTCTGTAAACATAGTTTGTTGAGCCTTTTCTGATAGTGGATGAATTAAAGTTTTTTATTACTTATATGTAGTTGCCAATAAAAGCATTAAAGTTTAATGGTTTTGTTACAGACAGAACCAAATGGAGCAAGTAAAGCAGAAGATGGCCCTCCTGAAAGAGCGTCTTGGGGTCGACCATTAGAGTTCATTTTAGCCTGCCTTGGATATGCTGTTGGTCTGGGCAATGTCTGGAGGTTCCCTTATCTTTGCTACAGGAATGGCGGTGGTAAGTACAATGCATGTTGCAGGATTGTTATACTTAGTTATAATAATTTTTAATCTCACGAATAATCTTGGCACCAGATAGTAGATGCGGTAGCAAAATAATCAGTAAAATAAGCAAAAGTCACTACCGGAAGAAAAGTAACTTGTGACTTTTAAATTGGAAGTGTAACGTTGTATGTTACATTCTTAAGTAATTAAATAATAAAAACACAGCAATGATTCAATGTTTACATACAGCTGTTAAACAAAGCGGTTTATTTGTAACTTTAAATAAATGGTCGTTTATTAGAATTACTTCAAAAATATTAAATCAAGGAGTAAACGTTTTAATTGAAACGATTATTATACTGTAAATTTAAATTGTTTATCGTTTACCATTACTTTAGAAATAAATCAAAAAGTAAATCTTTCAATTAAAACGATTAACAACATCGTATTGATTTATACGTGAGCAATAAGTAAACAATATATAATGCCTATATTACGACAGCGCGTCAACGAAGGGAGAAAGAACGATAAAAGCCAAGAGCCAAACAGAAAACATATCGCCCTGAATCTGTATGAATTATTTATTGAATCCCTATCGGTCAATAAGGACCTCCCGTCAGGCAAGCCCCGGGATTTTGAACAAAAATATTGTTTTTAGAGTGTACATATTTTATTTATAGATGATCAATTCTTATATTTTTAGTCAGGTTTACGTAGAATGGTAGGAAAGTAATGGGTGTCCGTAGCTTAAAAATAACTGCCGCTCAGGTCGATTTCTAGGAAACCAACTCCAAAATAGTTGGGAAATGGCTAAGCAGATGATGATGATGATGAGTGTTATTAATAATATTTACACGAGCAAGAACACGATGTATTTCTGTTGCTATTGTGACAAAGACAAAATATTTTTTCGAAAGTAAAGATACTTATTTGCTAGATGTGGAAACATCGTGCGGAAACCGTCATGTCTTAAAACCAAATAAAATAAAAAATCGAAGACATGTGACATCTGAGCTGCGGGATGTTGTAAGATATACCGCGGCCTTGACTTAAGGGGCTAAGAAGAAAAATTAGTGGTTTTTAGTCAGTAGAAGTCTGACACTCTCTTTTCGCTCTGCCCAAGAGCGGGAGGTTGGGCAAATCATCAAATAGCCCCTTTGATGATTTGCCCAACCCCAAAAATAAAAAAAGAGACATGTGACATCTACCAAACCGCATTGGGCTCGCGTGGTGGATTATAACCCATCCTTCACCTAGAGAGGCGGGCTGAGTCTCTACAGTGGGAACATTATAGGCTGATGATGATGATGATGGCCTTGCTTTGCATAGATTTCCCATACAATGAGAGATCAGCATAAACTGTTTTATTTTTTATAAAGCTTGATTGGTCGTCGTGCCACCAATTTAGCTTTTCAAATTGGAAATTATAGGAAAAGAAATTTGTGAGGGAATTTTGAGTATCAAAAATGGAATTTCAATAAAATCATTACAAGTAAGAACCAACGAAAGAAGACCGAGTTTCAAATGAATAATTTAATTTCTTTGTTCCAGGTGCTTTCCTTATACCGTTCTTCATCATGTTAGTATTCATTGGACTTCCGATCTTCTACCTTGAGCTGTACATAGGCCAGTTCACGGGTATCGGTCCATTACAAGCATTCACTGCGATCTCACCGTTCTTCAGCGGTTTGGGTTACTGTACCCTGATGGTCATCTCTATAATATCGATATACTACATGATCATAGTCGCTTGGACCCTGTTCTATACGATTGTCTCAATCGCTGGGTTCCTGGATTGGGGGTCCTGCACCAATCTCTATAATACGGATGGTAAGTGAATTCTTCTTAATAGAACAGCAGTACCTAATTTACCTCAATTTTAGCGAAAGTTGACTTATGTTGACTAGTCGTTTGGTCTAGAATTCTAGAATTTGCGAGCACGGCTTCTGTACATAAGGTACCTGGGTTCGATTTCCAGTTAATACAAAGTGTTATTGTTTGTGGCCAGTTCAAAATCAAAATATTTTTATTTCACGTAGGCCTACATGGGCACTTGGCCACAAACGGGGCACGGTTCGGTGCATTGGTTGATTCCTAAGGAGAAGAACCGGCAAGAAACTCCAAAGGTTACTCTTTTAATCTTTTCAAATCGTTTGGGATAACAATAAGGTGTAATACACACATGAAGACCATGCAGATTAATGACTGAGATTGTCTTTTGAAAAAAGCACCACACAGATTTGAGAGGACCCGTCCAGTCAGTGCAAGCATTTGTCAGTTATTGTGGAGCTCGACTTATAACTCAAGGAGCTCAACGTCACGACGAACAGTACCAAAGAAAGGACATTTGGGTGGTTCACTTATAGTACTCAAACTGCCAGACAATCGTTTAAATTTAAGAAAGACCCACATGGTCCTCACATTCACAATATATATTTTTTAAATATTTATCATATTAAATAATCATTTTACAATAATAAATGTCAAAAAACAACATAAAAATAAATAGAAAATAAAATATTTAACAAGTAAATATTGGTCAAAATATAAAATGCTTTAAAAAGTAAACAATGTTAGTGTATAAAAAAAAACATAAAATGTCAAATTGTAAAAAATAAAATGAATATGTTTAAAGTCAATTCAAATTGGAGCAGTTCAATCCCAAGCTTTTTAGTCCTCTATATAATCTTTAACAGTATAAAATCCTTTCTGGCAAAGTTTACGTTTTATAAAGGATTTGAATTTATTAAGGCTTAAATTTTGAATGTGGCTTGGTAGTTTATTATAAAAGCGAAAGATCAATAGACCCGCTTTTACATGAGACTTAAATATTACTGGCAGACTGTGGCGCAATGTTGATACTATTGCACTATACTTAGCTTTAATCTTTAATATGTGTGTAGACCACGGAGTTTTCGCTGATTTTATGATAAGATATGATAAGTTGGATTGTGATATACTATTAAGAGAAACTAGAATTCGGTTTTCCTGGGGATTACGCTTGATTCACAGCTACAATGTGGTGCTCATTTAACATCTCTTGCAGGACGGCTAAGTTCAGCAGCATATTAGCCATTTGGCTTGTCTATTTTAGTTACTTTCATAGCATAATATCTTATGATATTTTGTTATGGGGACGAGCTGCAAACATTGAATCTATTATTATTCTGCAAAAAAGAGCTATGCACTAGAAATCTATGATTCTCTGGAAACCTACATATTTCTTTTTTTATTATTTATTAGATTTGGATATGCCCTGGCGATTGAGAGTGTGTCATTCTCGCTTAAATGTCTCGCTGTTGGTGGCGGGTGTGTTGGATAATTTCGTTCCCTTTAAAATAGTTGAGTGGAATGGTGCTGATCCATGCGTCATGCTCGTGAACGGGTCCTATCAGTTGTGACCTTTTAGCTACCACGGCTTGTTTGAATTATTATTTTATTTTTGAATCGTCGTTTTTGGCTTTGCTGTGGGTCTTCTTCTCTCTGGATCTTGCTACATCGTTCTCACATAATATACCATCTCAACATGAATGATGGAAAGTAATACCTGATATTAATAACTTAAAATATTTTTTATCAGCTTGTTACAGTGGTGAATACGATACTCTTTGCCGGGAAGGTAATAATGGATCAGCTACAGATGAGACATACTACACACGCAAGTGTGTGAGTATCGGTGACATCTGCGTTGATGTCGGTTACCTGCCACTCAATGGAACTCATTGCATGGATGCAGATGGCGAACACTTCCCTTGGTACAGAAATGTCACAAGGATTTTAGCAGCTGAAGAGTATTACAAGTGAGTTGGATCGAATAGTAAATTGGTCATGGAGGTAATTAAAAACTTTTGAAACATTTGGAACTTTGAACTCCAATATCGCAGTAGCAAGAAGGTGCCAAGGTATGATCCAGAACAAAAATAATGATTGCAAGGACGCGGACGGGGAGAATAAATGAATTACTGTTATATATTTAATAAGATTAATATAATATAGCTTATGACAATAAAGTCCCCTTTCTCAAGAAGGGATCTAACGCAAAAAAAAGTAGTTAAAAAACTAAAAAAACCCAACTGAAAAGACGCAGCAGAAGCAGGCGAGATCCATTCTATTTTCATTTCATAATTTAATATTCAAATGAACCCCGATTGCTTCCAAGTTTTGTTTAATTTAAAATGTGCTTGTTATTTGTTTTCCAGTCTTTTCAGTCTGGTTTTTTAGTTTTTTAAAAAGGTAGTTCTTTTGTGTTTATTCTTTCGTTGGTCGTGTAAAATACTTCGCAGATAATTTAACTTTTGTGTTTGTTTATAGAATTTGTGACTTTAAATTTATTTTAAACATATAAGTGTCATATATTTTTGTAATCTCCTTTTAAAACCCTTCATTTTGATACCCTACTCTAATGTAATGGATTCTGTTTATTTTTTCAAATCAACGATATGGCGCCTAAAACCAGCAATTTTTCTTTGTTTTTTCATTTTAATGTAGCCAGTGTGATACTCGCGCCATCAAAATGAATCTGACGACGTATATTTCATTCAAATCCCTTCATCCGTTTAGGAGTTATGAGGTAACATACACGTCAAACACATAACCCTCCTTTTGGGCTTCGCCGCAGTCGGGTAAAAAGGCGTGTGTCCGATAGGAGTTCTTATTTTTTCGTAGAAATTACGACCTACTGTTAAAACTTTCAACATCTTTAAACTATGATTAGTTTGTTACAACATTAAACCATTAAGTGTCTTTTATATCGCTTCTTACTTTAGAAATCGATCTGATATTATAACGTAATGTTACCAAATTAATTATTTAATACGAAACAATATAATGATATTTATAATAATATCCTACTAATTCTAATGCCCAAGGCATTAAGTCCGCCTTTGTACGGTTTTATTACTTGTGCATAAGGTTTTAATAAATAAATAAATAAATAATTCTTCTTTCAGTGAACGTGTACTGGGTAGGGGTGATGCTACCTGGGACAACTGGGGCGAGATACAGTGGCATCTGGTAGGATGTTTGGCTTTAGCGTGGCTCATTGCCTTCTTCTGTGTTATCAAGGTAAGGGTTACTTCATTAAGTTGTTTAGTAACCAATCACGATTCAAACGTAAGCTGTTTTTTTTCCAAAATCGTTTTGATTGGTAAAATCATTTTCTTTTAGTCACATCATCATTCATTACGTCTTTTAAAGATCGTTATTTTCTTAGTCTACCTGTATGTTTGTGTACCTTCTCATAATTGTTCATGTTTTATTGGTTACAACATTCTTTTTACTACGTAATGGGCATGCTCTGGTTATTTTTTCTCTTGAACTCGATTAGGGCTGGTGAAAAGCCAACCGTCGGTATGAGGGTTACTCTATGTAAGGCTAGTGCCCCGAAAATTCCTGATAACTGTTATGTTGAAGTTTTTGATAAGTGGATGGGAACATAGATACTGGCAGAAAGTTCCACATTATTATTAAACCCTTCTAAAATATTTATTTATTTATTAAAACTTTATGCACAAGTAATAAAACCGTACAAAGGGGGGATTTCCTACCAGTCTACCTTAGGGTAAAATATCACAATTTTTTCAGGGTGTCCAATCAGCGGGCAAAGTAGTCTACTTCACTGCTTTGTTCCCTTACGTAATGTTGACGGCTCTTCTCATCCGAGGAGTTACTTTGGAAGGAGCTGCCGATGGAATAATTTTCTACTTGTCACCAAACTGGGAAACTTTGGCGACAGCCAAAGTTTGGGGCGATGCAGCTTCACAGGTAATAATTATTTTTCTAAACAATGGAGATTTTAACATAAGATATAATTTCACAAAACTTTTTTGAATTAAAGTTAGTGGTCCCGTAGTAAAAAAATTATAGTCATGATTTCCACCCTTTGCAGTATGTATGTTCATCTTTAACTGAACACTCTGTATATCTTCTTCAGCCTCATCTATATCTTATATTCACATATTATATCTTTCTCTAGATATTCTACTCATTTGGTGTGGCGTGCGGATCCCTCGTGACCTTGGCGTCCTATAACAAGTTTAGCAATAATTGTCACTTCGATGCTTCCTTCGTCAGTATCACGAACTTCCTTACATCTATCTACGCAGGTTTTGCCATCTTCTCTGTGCTGGGCTTCCAAGCTCAGCTAATGGGTGTGGAAATTGATGGTAAGTTTATTGTTTTCTATTCGCATACTTGATTTTTTTTAACACTCCTCGTGTGACATCCACATTTAGAGCAATCCGCTCCGCTTTATCATCCATACATTGATATGGCAGATAAAAAACAAGGAGTCATGATGACGAGTGATTTTAGTTTTATGAATCAAAAATCCAATTAACTGTGCATCAATTAAAATGGCAATCTGTATACGATTATACACAAACGTAATGACTGAGATATTGAGGTAGGTCTTAATACGTTTATTAAGACTACCTACTTAAAAATAGGATAGTCCTTTTTCATGAACTTGAACATTACAGGTGAAAATAGTTGTACAGGTTTCTGACAAATCTGGAAAACAGACAAAGTCTAAATTTCAGTTTTATTCCTTTTAACTTACAGCTTTATTCCATGCAAAACCTTTGTTTGGCCGGCTTCAAAGCCCAGCTATTTTATTACAAAACATACGAGGTTTGCGCCATAAACAATAGCCATATTCATCCTTGTGCAAACGCGAAAAGTTGTTGTTGTTATTAACTCGTATATTTATGAATATTTTTTGTTCATCGATAACTTATATTGCTTGACATGACACCAAACCTGGGTAGCTCGTATACGATCTTATTTTGAAAACCTCCAACAAAAGGATAATAGAAATTGTAATTGCTACTAGACTATATTGGTGATTGTGAAAACCTCTCACTCGGAGCGGAGTGGAAGGGATTGTCAGACTTCTACTGACTAAAAACCACCCATGTTCCTTTTTTTTTTTTTTTTTTTGGTGGGTGTAAAATCATCGAATAACCCCTCCCGCTCTTGGGCAGAGCGAAAGGGAGTGTCAGACTTCTACTGACTAAAAACCACCCATGTTCCTTCTTCGCCCTCTATGTCGAGGCCGCGATAACCGTTGGACTACCCGCGGCCCCGACAGGCGTCGGCCCTTTCGGGCCCCTCCCATGTTGCTGACATCTCTTTGAGGCGCGCGTGGAACACGAACGCGCCGTCGACACGGCCTGTTTTCGTCGTGAGACGGACGGACGGCGAGTTAGCCCATCACTCACCGTCCACAGGCCCGCGTCTACGGTGGCCGGAGGTCATCGCGGGACCCCCGACGCCCGGAGCGCCTCCCGCGGCGGCTGGGACGAGAGGTTCTCTCCCTCTCGCGTTCCGCCACCTCCTTCGCCAGCATCACTGCTTCGCAGAAGGAGGCGACGACCACCCATGTTCCTTCTTAGACCTTTGTGTTCCGGGACCGCGGTTTCCTTTTGAACAACCCGCAGCCCTGACAGGCTTGACGTTAATATCTGATGATGGCCTGAGGACCTTCTCAGACCATCATCAGATATTAACAAACAATTTCTTTTGCAGTTGTGGTGGACTCTGGACCTGGGTTAGCCTTTGTGGCGTACCCAGAGGCGCTACTCCAAATGCCTGTCGCCAGGATGTGGAGTATATTATTCTTTTTGATGCTTTTCATCCTGGGGTTGGGTAGTCAGTTTGCTGGTATTGAAGCCATAAACACCGCTATTGTTGACAGGTGGCCACATCTTAGGAAGAATTATTGGAGGGTGAGTGAAAATAAAATTGTTTTTGTAGTGGAAAAAACGTCATTCCTAATTATAATGTGACGTTTCGTAAATTTTTGTCTTAATATTATATTATTCTGTATTCACACACCTTACTAACTAAGTACACGGGATCAACATCGCCTCAAGTTCGCCCAATGCATTGTTCAGGACTGCAACACAGCCATAAATAAGTGTGCAGACTAAACTGTCTTGTGCCTTTACCTCTATTAAAAAATACAATATAAAAAAATTGAGTTACTGCATTCTTTTACCATTAGAATCTACGGATAAAAGTGAGTTTTTTACTTAATACCCACAGCAATTCGCATCAGATCTCATTTCGAAAGTCAAATAAATAAATGGTCTCAAATGAATCTAGAGTTTTTTTACTCACATTTACTTCATTACTTACTTTTTATTTTGTTCACACTTTTGAAGTGTGATTTTTTTTTCTTTAATTTAATTGGTTTATTTTGTCACAGGTCACCGCAGCCACATGTTTCACGTGCTTTATTCTGGGGATCCCAATGTGTTTCAGCGGGGGAGTGTATTTGTTTGAACTTCTCAACTGGAACACGGCCTCTTGGGCTATTCTGCTGATTGGTATGGCTGAGGTGAGTTCAAACTTGATTTAAAAGCATTAGAGTCTCTTTTGCACTACGATACGATTTTGTGATCGATAGCACGCAAAATATTGATATATTGAAAAATATTGCTAGAGCCAATAATAATAATATTGTTGTTGTTTTTTATTATTAAAAAAACTAGACAAGTACGTAAAAATGATGGGATTAATAATTATTTTTATTCACTAGTGTACCGCAGTATCCTGGAGCTATGGCATCAACCGTGCTATGAGCGATCTCGCGTCGATGGGCATGAAGCATAACAAATTTCTGCGGTTCTACTGGATGTCTGTGTGGACTGTCATCGTGCCTATTGGCAGCGTTGTAAGTATTAAAAACAGCACACCTAAGCTATCGACAACTAGCCTAGAAAACCATCGAGTGTTTTAAAAGCTAACAAAATACATGAACAAACCAGTATGCCTGAGAGGATTTCTCGACGGCATGTTAAGCCAAGTCAGAGGAAGTCTATGAGCGGCATAAGTCACAAGTTAGGCACTCACCGCAAGATAAAGGAGAAGACAGCCACCAACGCTTTCTTGTGCCCGGTAAATGATTTGATCAAGCATTATTTTTGTACAGGCCATCCTGATCTTCATATTATCGGAATGGGAAACCCCTAGCTACAACGACTATGTATTCCCTCTGGGCGCTGACCTATTGGGATGGGCTGTGGGCTTGTCTACACTGATGTTCTTCCCAGTGGGCGTAGGATGGGCGCTGTACCATGGATATGTGAGTATCTTTTTCTATGAACACTAGGTTTTTGAAAACACATTCTTTCAGACTTGACCACATTGCCTGATTACATATCATCCAAAGGCTAATTTATAAAACGCGACAAAGTTCTTACTCTAATGTCCGCTTTTAAGAACTTTTTGTTTTATTATAAAAGCAATTTAATACTGTTTAGATTTTAAAAAATCACCTAATAAAAATATTTATGAAGTTTTATTAGAGTAAACTTTGAAAATAAAAGTAAAATCTAATCTTTCCTTATTCAGCATGATGGTTATTTTTAGCATAAAAATTTATTCACACTCACATTTATTTATTTTACAGCGTGGGAAAGAACTATTCACACCAACAGAAGCTTGGAAACCAGCACAGAAATCTTTGTTATCTCCAAGGTCAGACTCGATAGTTACCACGGACGAATCGGGACACCAGGGCCCTTATGATAACGTGGGCTATATTATGTGATGATAAAACACTATCATTAACACTGAAAATGAGATGTTTACCATGTTTACAGTTTGTTTCTGATTATTTTGTCTGCTCATAAACATCCACTAGCAATAACTTCAGTTTTTGCTCATAGTGCTTGCAACTTAGTGGTGAAAGGATGAAGAAGAAGAAAGTGCTTGCAACAGCGAAGAAATGTCGGGAACTGGAAAGAAACAGTAAACAGGATAAAATGGTTTCAGTGAAAAATATAATGTTAGTAATTAAGTTAGTTTAAAAACTAATAAAACACTATCACAAGTAGCTAGACCATTTGAATTTAGTCATAAGGAACCAAAACACCGTAGAAACGACGCAAGAATTTAATTTATTGCAAGGCAATGGGGTAACTTAAATTTAAACAAAATGTTTGAAATAACGCCAGATGTGCATTATTTATTCAAAAAAACAACTCAAATAAATAAACACCATTAAAAACATTGGACTGAAAAGTTGTATGGTAATTGGTTGTGGTGGTAAGATCATGACATGTTGTGATGCGGAGGAATCGGGAAAAGGTCCTCAGAAAAGTTTTGATGCATGTGGATGAGTATAAGAGTAGGGTAAAACCAAATAATCGATGGGTGGACTGTGTAAATGACGATAGTGCTAGACAGGAGTTGTCTGATGAGATGGCAAGCTATAGAGAAGTATCCAGGGTCTAAACCCACCACACAGCCGTGAACCAAGCATTTTGTACATCAAACTAAGTACCCCTACGCTATTTTTTTTGCTGGGAAACGACTTTTTTTTTGGGCTCAATAATCGCATTTTAAGGTAATATTCAATGTTGCCCTCTTAAAACATTGTGCTAGTGGATGCTTTGAATAGTAAACGGGTCATGGAGGTAAAGTTATAAAATGAAAAACTAGTATTTACAAAAACAGTTGTAAAAAATTTGGGACTTTGACCCCCAATATCTCTGTAACTAGGGGGTTCCCAGGTATGAACCTAGAACCGACCTGTTCCTAGAACCAAAAAATGATTGCATTGGTGGGGAGAACAAGTGCCTTTTGTTTGCGTTAAGGGAACTTTTACACCCTTTATGTTTGCGCCGACGCCAAATGAATTGGCAAGACAGTCATGGCTGATGACATAAAGTTGCATGGTCCAGAAGACTTTATACAGTTAGATTTTTGCGTTGATTCGGAATAAACTCTGTAATAGTCATAGTACACACAGTGAAAAAACTATCCTTTCATTTGACTAAAAATTGCCATTTTTCTTCGTAACCCGCCTTATCTAAAAACTCCTGACCTCTTATCAAAGTTCGGAACTATTCCTGTCTAGAACCATCACAAAAAGGTGCCCAGCTTAAACCCAAGCGATAAGGTCAGTACGTTTGTTGAACAACTTGAAAAGTTTCCCGAACTTAATTTCCCTTCGGCTAAATTCGGGAAATCTCGGCTGTAAATCTCATCAATTTGTTGGGTATGACTGTCGGCCGATCGGGCCCGAAGGGAGTGTGGCCAGGCTTCCCTTATTGAATTACGTTCGAATTTGGAACCCTTCGGTTGGCGGGAGATTTTTTTGCTTGTACGTGACCTCTGCCCGATGGAGGAAAGTAACGTATTTATGACCCTTTATTTACGTAGCCTAGAGCCATAGTTTTTTTGGTAAGGTTTCCTGTTTATGTTGGGGTATGATCTGTTTAGAAATACTTTGTAAGTACTAGCTTATGCCCGCGGCTTCCGTCGCGTGTTTGTTTTAAATCGATTATTTATGATATGACAGGGATACATCAAAAGTTTACTTTTTGAAAGAAATAAAAAATGTTTATTTGTCACAGAAACATACATGCATACAGGAAATAAAACAATACACAAACAACGCTTAACAGATATTAAAAAAAAGTAAAATACAACAAGCGGGGAAATTAAAAAAGAAAAATATAAATATTGCACGTCGTAACTGCGACAAGTAGGTTGCCACTCAGCATGGTGCTGTGCTATGGTCACTCACAGCACAGCGCTGGTTTTCAGTGGTCACCCGTAAAAAACGTACGAAAGCCAAGAGCTTCAATACAAGTTACGTATATAAAATAAAATAAGCCTTATAATATTGCTTGACATGACTCAAAACTAAAGACTACAATTATTAAATAAAATTAAAACAATGTTACAAAAGATATTAAAAAACCAATGTTACAAAAGTATGACATGAATGTTATACAGAACAAACATTTGAGACACAATTTGAGTGACGGCGTGTCTTGCCTCGCATTTTGTTTATATATACGACCAAATGAACGATGGATGGATTGCGTGAAGGATGCTATATCAAGAATGGAGGTGGAGGGAGGTGTCTGATGAGATGGAAAGTAAAAGAGAAATATGAAGGAAAAAGTCATGCTGCGCCAACCCCAAATAAATTAGAATAAGGAAATGATCCTTTATGTATGTGTGACTTTCTCGCATGTATTTATAAAAACAATAACGTATTACAGTATGATGAAACATCAATTTTATTCTAATGTGACGTTAAACAAGTAAAATAAAACCACGGACCAACAGCAAACATGTCGAAATTAATTTCAACATCCCTACAGAATGTTATAGAGAAGACCTCTAAAACGATAATCCCCCATCAGAACGATCTACCTCACAGTTATTACAGACAAACGTTGTCCCTAAAGACGGTCCGCTCCTAACCAATTTAACGATTTCCAAGAAATATCCCTAATTCCATTGGTTCATCTGAAATTCCAACGACTTTGAACACTGAAGAAATTAACTAAGTAAATATCGCTTATAACGAAAACGCCCTTTGTTTGTACAGATAATTGGCAACGATAATACGACATGAAAAGCGAAAATTGAAATAAATTAACGAAATTCCTTCTAATATTCGCTAAGGTCTGTCGAGAAACGTCTGTATCAACTTTGTATTGTGGACTAAACTTTAGGGTATTTAAATTGCGATGAAAGGGTAACTTAACTTTTGACTTGGGTTCGCGAGCCTAATAAGAAACGTTGGGTCGCCTGCGAGACGCCACATCTAAACGTTTGTTCACGTTTGTTTTTGATTAATTAACTGCCATATACGTCGGTGTCCTGAATCCGAGTGGTTAATAACGTCTTTAATTTAATCTTTTGTTATTCTGTGTTGTAGATGCGTGGTATGTATATGTTTTCTACATACCTGATGAATTTCGTTTACGTGCTTTTATAAATGAGCATGGAATACAGGATTATTTGTCAACTTTGTTACTAATAGTCATTTTTCTTTCATATTATTCCTCACACAACAGGGGGTCGGACAAAAAAAACTAATTAGTCCGTCAGATAGATTGCCAAAAAATATTGACCACATATTTATTCTTTTTTCACATAAACAAAAAACGAAAACGTCACATGTCAGTACATTTTTAACCTACAAATGACGTCACAACCCCCCACTCATGATCTTTGCGGCGTACCTTTTTTTTTTATTTTTTTCGGCGGGTGGAAAATCATCGAATAACCCCTCCCGCTCTTGGGCAGAGAGAAAGGAAGTGTCAGACTTCTACTGACTAAAAACCACCCATGTTCCTTCTTAGCCCTCTATGTCGATAGATAGTGATAACTAGTGTACAACCCGCGGCCCCAACGGGCGTCGGCCCTTTCGGGCCCCGCCCATGTTGCTGACATCTCTTTGAGGCGCGCGTGGAACACGAACGTGCCGTCGACACAGCCTGTTTTCGTCGTAAGACGGACGGACGGCAAGTTAGCCCATCACTCACCGTCCACAGGCCCGCGTCTACGGTGACCGGAGGTCATCGCGTGACCCCCGACGCCCGGAGCGCCTCCCGCGGCGGCTGGGACGCGAGGTTCTCTCCCTCTCGCGTTCCGCCACCTCCTTCGCTAGCATCGCTATTCACCCCTCGTCATTTATACTCATCACAGATATTATAAGATCACGACGGCAAAAACAAGAAAGGTTAGCCAGAAATATAGAATAAAAGAGTTTTAAAGTATTCTTATTATAGACTTGATAAACTTAATACGCATTTTTTGTCAGACTGGATAAACATACTGCTATTTGTAAGTTTTCAATTTTGACGTAAAAATAGACTTTCATTATAGGACACGAATAGCAATTGTGGCCTCGCCCTCGAACCAAAGCGATAGTTCGTACGAACATACACGGACGTCTTGTCACTCATATTATGTTCTGAAAACTAGAACCGCAATCTATCGGTGGGACCACGCAAACGTACTAACTGAACTACTAAATTCACAAAATTATCGTTTTATTTCGAACCAAAGACCCTCAAATAATATCTACGAGCTATAGAAACGACAAGGCGAAGTAAAACGTTATCCAATACTTGTCTACTTGACTATCGTCGGTTCTAATGTCACACCTACTACTTGTCAGGTATCATTCGTGTGTTAAAATCGAAAAGGTTTGGACTCAAAATGTTTGTACATTAGCTTACCTCTGCAGGTTAGAAACCTATTAACTTAAAGTTTGACATTTCGATGCAAATTATTATAACAATTTAAGTAACGCCACATTGAACTGCTAGCTAGAAAAATACCTCTAAACACCTCATTCCCATCCCATTCCTATTTAGCAGCCTGCACACATATATTCTAAAATCAAGTTAAAAAAATCTTACATACAAAAATTCTAGAATCAATTTTAAAAGAAGATTCCAAACGAAAAAAACCACATACAAACTTTTTACCTCTTAAAACTACTCGTCTCTGGTTCCACAAAAATCTTGACAAGCTCACGTACCTTTTTTATTTCGCGACAGCAGATAAATGATGTAAAGGTATTCCCTCAAGTTGATAACTCAATTTGTCGTTTCTTGCTTGAGGCGGTAAACTTCGGGGGGATTTATCTTTGGTCCAAGTTTAGACTAAGATCACTAAGACAGATCCCAGGTGCAATCTCTGTAACTATTGTAAGGAATAGAAATTTATAGTCAGACTTGTTACTGGAGGGGAGTGTTACACCGTGGTGTGTTTGCGACTATCTATCTATCTATCTATCTTCTATAGGTATATATAAATAAAAAGAGATGTCCTGACTGACTGACCGACTGTCTTATCAACGCCCAGCCCAAACCCTTGGATCTAGAATGCTGAAACTTTGCTCAGAAGTTCCCTTTACAATGTAGACAAGGAATAAGGAAGGATTTGACTATTGTAAGATTTTAGGATTTGTTATCTTCCAGCATGCATTATATCAATCCGCGAAGAAGTCATTGTTTACCTAGATTAACAAATGAGGTACTTTTAATCACGGTAGTACGTTCCCGTGGGATATTTTACGACATCCACGCGGGCAAAGCCGCGGGCAAAAGCTAGTTAAATGCGTTGCGACTCCCTGTGCCTCGTTGGTCTAGGGGTGGCAAGCTCGACTGCTGAGCAATTGGCCCTGAATTTGTTTTCCGGATCGGGCATAGCTTTTTTGGGTTTTTCCATCAGGAATTCACTGGTAACAACCACGGAGCCTTAATCTGGGACCGGTTGATGGCAATAGATACACCCTGTATTAAATGAGACTTAAACATTATTGGCGAAATGTGGATTGTGGTACACCTCTTTTTACCCCACTACGGCGAAGCCAAAATGACGGGCAGTGATTTTGGCAGTCTATGTATGTATGTATGTATGTATGCATGCCACCTTGCTAATGGCAACAAGCAGCTGACTTCTGTATCAATGAGAACGCCATGAAGGAGCATCAGGTATCAGTGGCATGCGACTACGGCTGTTCTCTATAATAATTATCAAATTATCTACTTACTAGACGATTTTTCTTGTTTTCTACTTAGGACCGCGGTTTTATTCCCTGACTGGCCTGTTGGTCTAGTGGTTAGTGACCCTAACCGCTATGCCGGAGGTCGTGGGTTCGATTCCCACCCAGGACAAATGTTTGTGTGATGAGCACGATCATTTGTTCTGTGTCTGGGTGTAATTTATCTATAACATGTATGTATTTAGAAATATATAAGTATGTTTATCAGTTGTCTAGTACCCATAACACAAGCTCTGCTTAGCTTGGGACTAGATGGCGTTGTGTGATAGTTGTGGAATATTATTATATTATTATTATTATTATTATTCGTAGTCGGGTTCGGTTTCTAAACTTATTTTTTATTAACCTTTCAGAGATTACAGTACACGCAGTAACACACTAACAGGCCGATGTTATGTTACTGCATTTGTCTTGTAAAAAACTTTTACAATCTATTCCAGTATCGATAAGCTACGATTGTTTGAAAAAAGATCGTTAATGTATAATCGCTCTGCGTATTAGCAGGGTTCTTTTAGAAATTCATCACTACGAATTTACTTATTTGACTCTACATTTTTTTATTAATTCTTGTGGGCTATTTAAGGTAAACTCCTCACATTTCTCACGCCAATACAATTCCTCATAACAGCAGGCTCCGATCAAACAACTGCAAACGGTTAATCCAATTACACAACGGTGTGACAGCGGTCCGTGGCGCCGTACTCAGTCAATTGGTGAATTTGCATTCCAAATTCTCGACTTGACGTCGTGGCGGTCCATTCCTTGACTATACGGTACGTGAGACTTACAGACGGTCTTGTAGCCGATACAAAATGGATTGCTCACTTCACTTGCCGTCTGTTGTTTGGGCTTGTGTTTTGTTAGAATGTTGGAGATTCGTATCGTTCATAAGTTCGGCTGTTCTTGTGTACTTATTGTTTCGTAGGTACTATAAGAAAGCATTAAGCAGCTCTCAGCTTAATAATAGCAACCGCTGGGGTCGATCTTTAGGTGAAGCCGTGCTTGCCTAGGTCGTACTGTGGATGGGTGACCACTCATCACATACCGAGATTCTGGCTGTTATTTATCGATCGATAAAATATTACAGGTAGTTCAATAGCCTGAAAGTCTGAAAAACAATCTTACCAAAGGGTGTCGCACTACTCAGTACTCACTGGGTTCAGATAAGCAGCCACTGTATGTAAAAAACAGGTATTCTGTATGTAATAAGACTGGAAGCTGGTCTTAACTAGTTCGGAAAAGGCTAGGTAGATGATGATTACTAAGAAACTGGCTAGAAAGATTTGTCTGCACCTAAAAATTTATTTAACTTCCACCCGCATTTTCAAATAGGATAATCACGTAAGATATTCTGTAAGTAACAATATTAGTTTAGTAATAAACCTTGAAAACTCAAAACAGTTTCACGAAAGGGGATGTTTACTGACTTAAAAAAATGTAATTCTAATTAGTCCGTCTGTTAGATTATCGAAAAATATTGGATACGTAGGTATTTTTTGTTTTATCAAATCAATAAAATTTGATGAGGATAAAACGCGTCAAAGATATGAGTGGGGGTTGGTGACGTCACTGACCGCTAAAGAATGACATACTAATGTCTTAGAGAATGACGTCACACGAGTTTTCAAAGTACTGTATCGTCTTGTTTGTTTACGTGAAAAAAGAAAAAATACGTGTCAAATATTTTTTGGTAATCTATATGACGGGCTTATTAGATTTTTTTTGTTAACTACTAACTACTCTTCTTACAAACCAACTGCACCCTCTATCAATGTAAGTACAACGCCAAAAAATCTTGTAATACTTTGAAATGCATAGTTGCATACACGCCACTTATAACCCACTAAAACAAAAAGTCACATCGTAAATCGACAAACGCTAAGCGCGAGCTCGGATCTGGTTTAGCCATGTTTATGCAGTTCACCAACGTGTATATCTATTGCATTAGTTGAACATAAATTGAGCTGAGTACTGGTGAAGCGAGAAGTGATTACTGTTTGTGGAGGAAATTAGTGCGGTTTTGGTTGTTAAGTTGTAATGACTAGATTCATTTAGAAAATAAATGCCGATGGTCTGTGGGATTTAAGCGCGATTGCCAAGTATGATTTAAGCACGATTGCCAAGTATGATTTAAACACGATTGCCAAGTATGATTTAAGCACGATTGTCAAGTATTCTGCGTTTGATTCCTGGGTTGGGAAAAGTGATTTTGGGAAAGTGATTTTCATCAAGATTTCTTAGTGGCAGTAATCTGGATTTGTGACATATTGTTGGCCAGAAGCGAGCTTCTTGCCAACCATAGTAAACTGTAACTGTCGAGATGTGGGTGTACTATTAAGTACACCTCTGGTTCTTCAGGGATCGCTAGTATGACTTTTTGTCAAGCGGTCGTGTTTGCAACCATTATACTCTTGTCAGTCTAGTGATTACAAGCAAATGCGGTATACCGACTAACCTTTAATGATTACTGCTTATATACGTGTTGCCGTATTAGTATAAGTACATAAGTACATATACTAATACGGAAAAAGGCAGGTGGCATTTCAGGCTCCATTATCTCAGGTAGAAAGTACAGAACGAAAGCAGCTGCGATTTTTACATACTCCTTTTACCTTGTTTTGACAGCAGCATTTCATCTGAAAACAATTTTGGTAATGCTTTAAAACATGAGGAGCACAATATTCATGTGACATCAAATTGAAATTAAGCCAAATTGATTGAAATAATAGATTGATCTTAATTTTTTTTTTTTTTTTTTTATTTATTTATTTAAATTAATTAGTACATAGGTGTTCCTGAAATTTAAACTAGCCAAACTTTAACGTTTGATGGCGAGAGGCGCTCTAGTACAAAACAATGAACCATCTTACTAACTATAATAGGTAATAATTATTGTATGTATGTATACTAACTGACAACAAAATCCAACAACATATACTTATAATTCTAGAATTTTAGTAACAATTTTACTTATTAACTATGTTAGTTTTAAATATTTACAGGTATTCAAATCAGCCCTTATTTAACTAGTTTTCTGTGCGCTAGTACAGCAACGTGTAGTTGTTCAGTTTAGTAGATTGGTAGCTGAGCGTTTGTTGGTTGTTATGCATCGCTCCACAAATACACGATATTTGTTCACAGCAACCAGCTACTATGTAACGATAACTAGTAATTGGTATGTATTCGTAGTCACTGTTTTCTTTTATAACATATCTACTTTGATATTTACTTTATTTAATACTCGTAGTAGCTTTTGCCCGCGGCAACATGAGTAACAAAAAAGACAAGTGGGCTAAGGACCGGATGGTGTCCAAGACAACACAATCGAAAGAGCACTCTCTTTCGATTGTGTTGTCTTGGACATCGTCGGAGATGGGAAGACGATATAAAAAGAGAAGCAGGCACCACATGGAGAAGAAACACTAGACCGCACTTTATGACAGGCCCCCCGCCTATGCTGACGGTGCGGAATCAACTCCGCACCCGGGCCCCCCCGCTGACGCAGAGTCTCCGGCCTGAGCTCGTGGAGGACGTGGTGAGCGCTCTGTTCCTTTCGCGAGGGGAGCATCCTCCCCCGCCAATGGCTCCGCCATCCGCGATGCCGGAAGCGGACCGTTCAGGAACCGATGACGACATTCCGGAGGTGACTGGGGTAGACCTGAGAGCGGCGGTACGTAGGCTGAGTGCCAAAAATACCGCCCCGGGACCCGATGGCTTGCCTGGCAAAGCCTGGGTCCTGGCCTCAGAGGCTCTTGGGCCCCGACTGGAGGGGTTCTTTAGCGCATGCATGGAGAGAGGCCAGTTCCCGCTTCGTTGGAAGACGGGGAAGCTGGTCCTCATCCAGAAGCCGGGGCGCCCGGCGGACTCGCCGTCCGCATACCGGCCCATTGTGCTGCTCGACGGCTCGAGGTGGGCAAGCTCTTTGAAAGAGTAATTGCAAACCGCCTCGCCGAGCACCTGGAGGGAATGGGTCCGGATCTTGCGGAACACCAGTTTGGTTTCCGCAAGAGGCGCTCGACGGTGGACGCCATCATGCGCGTGAGAGCCCTCACGACGGGGGCTGCGGTCTCTCGGGGCGGTGTGGTCTTGGCGGTGTCTCTCGACATCGCCAACGCCTTTAACACTATGCCCTGGAGCTGCATTAGGGAGGCACTCCGGTATCACCGGGTGCCGACCTACCTTCGTCGTGTGGTCGGGGACTATTTGACAGACAGGGCTGTCATCTACCCTGGTCAGGACGGACATTGGAACCGGCGAGAGATGTCGTGCGGTGTTCCACAGGGATCGGTTCTGGGGCCGCCCTTGTGGAACATCGGTTACGACTGGGTGCTGCGCGCCGACCTCCCTAGCGGCGTCAGCGTAGTCTGCTATGCGGACGATACGCTGGTGCTAGCTCAGGGTGGGTCGGACGAGGCGGCGGCCGACAGTTTGACACGCGGGGTTGCGATAGTCGTAGAGAGGATCCGGCAGCTGGGTCTCGAGGTGGCGCTTCACAAGTCGGAGGCCATGGGCTTCCATGGACGTGGGAATGCGCTGCCGTCGGGATCCCAGTTAATGGTGGGAGGGGTTCCCATCGGCGTCGAGTGTACTTTGAAGTACCTAGGACTCGTCCTCGACAGCCGGTGGAACTTCGTGGAGCACTTCCGACGTTTGGCTCCCAGACTGGAGCGGGCCGGGGCTGCCTTTAGGTGGCTCTTGCCCAATCTGGGGGGGCCAAACGCCTCCTGCCGGAGGCTCTACGCGGGGATCGTGCGGTCCATGGCCCTTTACGGGGCGCCGGTGTGGGCGCCTGCTTTGAGGAAGCGGGCCGCCCACTACCTGAACGTGCCCCAAAAGGTCATGGCCGTAAGGACGGTACGGGGGTACCGCACGATCTCCCGCGAAGCGGCGAACCTCCTTGCCGGATTGCCGCCGTGGGATCTGGAGGCGATAGTCCTCGCGCGCCTGCATCAATGGCGCGCGGAGGCGCTGCGCCGGGGGGTCACTCCGCTGCCGCGGCAAATTGCTGCGCGGCGGACAGACCTCCGGTGCGATCTCATGGCGACATGGAGACAGCGACTGTCGCAACCCCGTGCAGGGCACGCCACGATAGTGGCGGTAAGTCCCCTCTTTGAGGAGTGGCTTGAGAGGCGCCACGGCGCCCTCACCTTCCGTCTGACGCAGGTCCTCACCGGACACGGTTGTTTCGGGAGGTACCTGCACCGAATCAGGCGGGAGGAAACGCCCGGATGCCACCATTGTGAGGATCGGCCGGAGGACACGGTGGAGCACACAGTGGAGGTGTGCCCCGCTTGGGCGGAGCCCCGCCGTGTTCTCGTAGCGGCGATCGGCGGCGGCGACCTCTCGCGCCCGGCCCTGGTGCAAGCCATGGTCCGGGGCGAGGAGGAATGGGACGCCGTCGCCTCCTTCTGCGAAGCAGTGATGCTAGCGAAGGAGGTGGCGGAACGCGAGAGGGAGAGAACCTCTCGTCCCAGCCGCCGCGGGAGGCGCTCCGGGCGTCGGGGGTCCCGCGATGACCTCCGGCCACCGTAGACGCGGGCCTGTGGACGGTGAGTGATGGGCTAACTCGCCGTCCGTCCGTCTCACGACGAAAACAGGCCGTGTCGACGGCGCGTTCGTGTTCCACGCGCGCCTCAAAGAGATGTCAGCAACATGGGAGGGGCCCGAAAGGGCCGACGCCTGTCGGGGCCGCGGGTAGTCCAACGGTTATCGCGGCCTCGACATAGAGGGCGAAGAAGGAACATGGGTGGTTTTTAGTCAGTAGAAGTCTGACACTCCCTTTCGCTCTGCCCAAGAGCGGGAGGGGTTATTCGATGATTTTACACCCACCAAAAAAAAAAAAAAAAGGGGGCCTATGCTGAATAGCAAGACAATCTTCGCAAAACCAGTGTCTATATATAATATTTTATCTTAGTTTAAAAAATAAATAAAAAGAACAATATATTTTATAAGATTGTTGGTTGGTTGGTTGTTGTTTATTGTTGTTAGTGGTTTTGTTGGCTTTATTATTTCCCCGCGTCTTTCAACTTCACCATCAGACTATAGCAGTTCACAGGTGGGCATTGGTCTCTTCAATCACACAGCACTGAAATCGTTTCTCAGCAACCCTCATCCAGAAACCCTGCGAAGATCGTCACTCCACCAAACCTAAGGGCGTCCCGCCTTACGCTTGACGGTTAAACGAGTCTGACAACAAAAGAGTAAGATGATCTGGATGTGAAGGTACTGTTAGGACCGGTGCGCGAAGGTAAGGGAAGAAAGTTCATGCAAGGAATAGGGTAGTTAACAAAAAAAATCTAATTAGTCCGTCATATAGATTACCAAAAAATATTGGACACGTATTTTTTCTTTTTTCACGTAAACAAACAATAAAGACGATACAGTGCTTTGAGAACTCGTGTGACGTCATACTCTAAGACATTTTTTAGGGGTCAATGACGTCACCAACCCCCACTCAAAACTTTGACGCGTTTTATCTTCGTCAATTTTTATTGATTTGATAACACAAAAAATACGTATCCAATATTTTTCGATAATTTAACAGACGGACTAATTAGAATCACATTTTTTTTAAGTCAGTAAACATCCCTGCACAAGGCCTTTTCTATAAGTCTCAATGTTGCTTTCACTATTCCTGAATTCTTGTAGTAAAACGAGGATTCGTTTTACTACAAAAAAAGAAAAACACGCCAATTTTACCCTAAAACAACCGAAAACCGCAACATTTCAATACAAACATGTTCAAGTTTCGCGAACAATGTTTATTTTAAACTTGAAAACTAACAGAATAGTAGATATGTATTCCACTGCCCGTATGAATACGATACAGCAATCACGGCTCAAAAGCGCAAAGCAAAACAAACTTTACATACACGAACAGTGTCGATTGGAACTTGTCCAAAAGTGGAGTTATTTTGACTGTTTCTCGCTGTTATTAGCAGTTTTGTGGTTTTATACGTTGATCTAAAGTGTCTGCTTGTTAAAAATAAACGAAGCCAAACAGTTTAAGCCGCTTGAATGGATCCTCAAGATCGGTCGGTGAATGGGTTTTAACATTACTTACAGAGAAATGAAAAACATGGGCACTTATAAAACGTCGGTAAAAAGGGGCACGGTTCGGTGCATTGGTCGATTCCTAAGGAGAAGAACCGGCAAGAAACTCCAAAGGTTACTCTTTCAATCTTTTAAAATCGTTTGGGTTAACAATAAGGTATACTCACACATGAAGACCATGCATATTAATGTCTGAGATGGTGTTTGTTCCATACCCCGTGAAGCACTTTATGCTGTTGGTTCCAACTGTCTTTTGTAGATCTTTGACATTCGAGTTGATCTTTACATGTAGTGACACGTAAGTCTGACAACCAGTCTTACCAAGGGGTCTTACCAACCGGATGCAGCTGAATGAACTCCACAACCCAGTTATTACTGGGTAAGTATCGTATTTACTCCTCAAAGTTTTTATGAGTTTGCAACTTTCAACCAATAAAAGAATATCCCAATAATAAGACTAATAGTCTTTACTAAGAACAACTGACATTAAAATTCTAACTAAAATTAGATTTAATAATAGCAGCATTTCAACTGGCAACACTTTGAACCGCGAGGAGCGCAATATTGATGCGACATCAAAGTGAAATTCAGTTATGTTGATTGAAATGTTTTAGCTCAATAGCTACATACCAATTTAATTTGATAAATTGCAGAGGACCGATCTCGAGCAGTGAGTCGCCATTGTATTTATTGATATTAAAATTATTGGCGATTCACTGGGCCATTGCATATATTGATATTAAAATTATTGGAATAATTATGACCTATGTATTACTTCACAAGACCCAGTTTTTTGTAACAATAATTTGATTTAAAAGAGTGTCCACACAGTTTCTTGCACATTCTTCAATATAGACGCCCACGTTTTGGAATGCTTCGCTTTCTTTGTTTTTCTTAATGGATCTTTACTGACTAAAAAAAATATGATTCTAATTAGTCCGTCCTGTTAGATTATCGAAAAATATTGAATACGTATTTTTTTAAATCAATAAATTGACGAAGATAAAACGCGGCGAAGATTTGAGTGGGGGTTGTGACGTCACTGACCGCTAAAGAATGTTTTAATAATGTCTCAGATAATGACGTAACACGAGTTTTTAAAGCGCTGTATCGTCTTGACTGTGTGTTTACGTGAAAAAGGAAAATATACGTGACCAATATTTTTTGGAAATCTATCTGATGGACTATTTTTTTGTTGTTAACTACCCTATGTAATTAAAATAAATGCTCTGAGTTTTTTTTTACCTTTCATTTGATTTTATTTTATTGTCATCATCATTGTTTTATTGTAATTTTATTAATTTTTGCAAGATAAATGAATACTTTTTGTTTCACAGTTTTTTTTTACAGTGCTTGAAGAAAGAATGTAGGGAGTGTTCATGTGATCTTGTAGCCCAAACCGCTGCAAAGCCTTCAGAAATAAATAAACAAGTCCAGTAGAACAATTACATCAATATTTAGGTAGTTTGCGAGTTTCAGTCCTACTTAGTGTTGATTTTCTACGAAACGTTAACTTGCGTGAAGTGACATTACATTAATTTGGACACCAGCAAACTGTAATTATTAAAGTTCCACGTGGTTATAATGATTTAAATATTCTGATTTTTACTTCCTCTGTGGTCTAATTGGGACAAGCCCGCCACACTATTTCCAAACCACTGTAACTCCTGAAAGCCAGAATCAACAGTGACGACCTAAAAGCTCGACGAAGTCCCGGTGAAACGATTTAACTGTCTTGGATCCCGCAACGAAATTAATCAGAAAATAATAGCGGAGGAGTAGGAAAAACATAATTTCCACTTCCCTCCATATCAGCAGGAGACAGAACAGAAAATGGGCCAATAGGCACACAGGGACGTATACAACTGGGATAAGCCCAGTTGCCTAACACATTCCTCTTTGGTCTAGTGATCGCAAGCGCATCTGCTAAGCATAATTCCCGATTCGGGCAAAGTGTTATTGGGCTTTTTCATGAGGATTTTTTCAGTATCACCCACGGAGTCTAGAGCTGTGCCGTTTGATGGCAATTGGCTCATATCCCATTACATAGGACGTATAATAATAATTTGAAACCTGTCGAAATATGGGTGTACACTTCTGACAAACCCTTCGCGGATTATTAGATATTTTTTATTATTATTATTATAGTACTTGATATTATAAAGGATACTAAAAGCGAAACTACCACCACCCACATCTTATTTATCTTACTCTAAAATCACATCAAATTTGAAAAATTCAACACACTATCATGCTAGTAAATAACCTGTAGTATTTGTTAAAATCAATTTTCATAATTCCAGATTTAATAATATTAAGAAAATTACTGATTAAAGATACAAGTGGTCATTTTGGCGGTAATATTATGTGATTTGCAGTAAGAGAAGTAAGATGTGGGTGGGTATTTGTGTATGTGAGCGCACACACGATACAGGAGAAATTCCTAGTGTGAGGCAACGTTTAATTAAAAAAATAAATAATAAATAAATAAGTTTCGGTGCTGTTAGCGCATTTTTTTTTTTGGCGGGTGTAAAATGATCGAATAAACCCTTCCGCTCTTGGGCAGAGCGAAAGGGAGTGTCAGACTTCTACTGACTAAAAACCACCCATGTTCCTTCTTCGCCCTCTATACAACCCGCAGCCTTAAATGACAACACGTACAGTCGAACAAGTTAATAAGTATAGAGCCAGCTAACTTGCATTTACTTTTAAGATGAAACAGAAACATTTGCTGCCGCACTAAGAGTACTTTAATCATTACTTAGGCCATCATTTAGTAATGGTTTTGACAGCTTTGTAATATAAAAATATTTCAAACCTTTACTAAGTGACGGCTTATGTAATCATTAAATATATCTGAGTACGGCAGTTAGAGACTGATGCAAAATTGCAATTATGAAAATGTTAATTGCAATATTGTTTTATACAGCGTTTCGCATTAAGTGACTGATGTCGAACGCTGTGTACTATAGTTATAAAAAACTCTACCTGTATAGATACTTATTACCTTGTTCGACTGTACACAGGAAGTAAATACACGCTAACATTTCTACGATTACCAATTCGTTTGGTAGTCGTAGAAATGTTAAATTAACTAATACATTTCCAAATTCGTTCACATTTATACGTCAAACCTAATACTTTCAGTGACGCCATTAGTCGTATTGGTTTTGTTGTAACATTGGAAAGGTCACGAGAGAAAGGAACACCTACCCATTGTAGAACCACCATTTACTACCTGCTCGCAAACGTATGTTTATTGACCACAGATATAGATACTCGTATATCTAGATATCGCAAGAGCACCTACTTCGCGTACCCCGGTATTCTATACCTACTTAACAAGGTTACTGATACAGTAATCTCATTTGTTTGTTCTCCCCACCACTGCGATCATATTTTGGTTCTAGACCATACCTGGGAACCCCCTAGTTACGGAGATATTGGGGGTCAGTTTCAAATTTTGCACAGCTGTTTTTGTAAATACTTGTTTTTCAGGTTATAAGTTTACTTAAATTACCTCCATGACCCGTTTACTATTCAAAGCATCCACTAGCACAATGATTTAAATGATTTAAGGGTTGCCCCCAAAAAAAAAGTCGTTTCCCAGCAAAAATTTTTGCGTAGAGGTACTTAGTTTGATGTACAGAATGCTTGGTTGACGTATGTGTGAAGGGTTAATTTACACCCTGTATAGTGAATAAATAGTGCCAAAATACGTAGTAGGTAGTAAAAACATGCCACTCTTCGTTTACATACGGATCGTAATACCTACTTTCGTTACGTAGATTTATCTAAGCATAGCTTAATCAGCCTGTAATCTTCACACTGCTAGGACACCAGGCGTCCTCTCTATGAGAGGATTTTTGGTTCTAGAACATGCCGGTTTTCTCACGATGTTTTCCTTCAACGGTTTTGAGAGCAGTGGTGCTGAAATAAATTTCAAACTTTGATACGCTTGCCTAGGTTCGAACCCACGACTTACTGCTCGTAAGTTGGATCCGCCACCACTGGGCCACCACTGCTCTCCAGGTACAGTGGAGCATCGATTATCCGGACTAATTGGACATGCGTGTCCGGAAAACCGGTATTTTCGGATTATGGAACTACCTATTTATGTATGGTATATTTTCACGATTACGTTTATGCATTTTAAATCGAGAGTTGAGTTGAGTTGATGCTTCTACTTGGAAATGACAAACGCGTAAAATTAACAAGTATGGGTGGGATAGAGGCAAGCACGTATCGGGTGGACGTATTAGTTCGGATAAGCGGTCGTATTTCTATATCTGTGTTATTAACCTTGAACTAACCTAACCGTCCTTGACCAAGCCAAGTCAAGAAACTTTCAGTCAATTTGCAAATGAAAATGGTTGCAAATATAATTAAACATTAACGATGTCTTTGTTGTTGTTACGAACAAAGGCTATTTCTCAAAGATAGTGTCTAGTGCTTCGTTGGAACAAAGCTAATGATATTAAGGAGTTGGGCAGCGACGTAGGGTACGATGAATGTCTTGTAGTTTGTGTGTTCTCTACGTCCTTGTCTGGACTTGTACTCTAGGAGCAACAGATGTGAATGAAATTAATTTTAGAGTCTAAAGTCGCATGACGACGAATCAAGCTCTACCAAACTAGTTTATGCGTATCTCTCGTTTTATGGTAAATCTATGTAAAGCGAGGCCGTGTTATACTGGAAATGTATAGTTTGATGTGTCACCATGTGTCTCGTGAGGGTGGTACAAGGTGGGGTGGAAAAAAAATGGGTTTAAGGAAAGCTTTTGTCCAGCACTGGGGCTGAATCCTGAATATATTATTTTTTTCGGACATAATCAATATTTGTCTTTCAGTTTTCAACTCTATTATATCCAAACTATTCTTGTAAATAACGATAAGACAATGTTTAAAGTTTTACATTTAAACAATTTGCATGTAAGATTTTAGTGTATATTTAGTTATAGAAATTCAGACACAATGTAAATTGTTAGTGAATAAATGAATTGAATAGAATTTTATTTTTTTTACTCTTACAAATTGTTTTTTTGATAGACCCAATACGTCTTTACTCTATGACATAATCAAATATCCTACTCATGAAGGATATAAAACACACAACTTTCTGAAATCACAGATGAAAACTCGTAAACTTAGGTATAGCTGAACAAATTATTTGGTAGTTTATAAAACTTTTCGAATATTCCTGACGTTGTGAGTTCAGAAACCGCATTATTATGGATCCCTAGGAACTGCCCGTTCGAGACCAATAATATAATATTTGCGATAAATGTATAAATCACGCGTTTAAGACAGATGAAAAGTGATTTCGTATATTATTGTCTTTGAACGAGTTTTGACATTATTTTTCCCAAGTTATCTTTAATTTACAGATCAACAAACATACTTAGCATCTAAAGATAGTGATGTTTATAATGATGTGTGTCTTCCACTTCCCTCCATATCCAGAAGAAGACCGAACAGAACAAGGCCAATAGACACAAAAGGACATTTAGGTACAACTGGGATAAGCCCAGCTGCCTAACACCACGGATAAATATTATGATAAATATTAATGGACCATTTTGAGCATCTGCTAGTTCAGCAATAAGTCTAGTCACAGAACCATCTGCAGCAAAACCTCCAAACATCTAAGACTTGGCAGCGAAAACTAATCTAAAGAACAATATCCACCAAGAGTTCATTAAGTATGAAACCGTTCTTTATTTCAGTTTATTACATTAAACACCGGCACAGTTGGAATTTATCCAATTGTGCAACAATATCGCCAATATAGCACCCAAGTGCATGCGACGATTCCACATTAATAATTGTTCCGGCAATGTTCCAAATATGACGTTATTGCATAGGGATTTTCTTCTCTGGAAATGTTTTTGTTCCGGTAGTTGGCTCATTTCTTATTCCCATCATATGCTGTATTACGTGACGGTGATTTTAGGACAGTTTTTAAAGTGTTGGAGTTATTCCAGAAATTGTTTGCAAGAGCAGCGTGGTGTGAACTTATGTTGATGTCACCATGGTGCTTATAAATGGTGGATTAGCTTGAGAGTTGGCGCTTGGTGCGTTGTTGTCAACGGTTAACCCGGTTTTAAGACTTCACACCAGTTATGCATACTAAAACATGTTTAACTGATTGAGTGCCTTATTATAGACACGGTTAAAAAGCCATTGTTTTATGTACAGATGGTGTTCGTAAGGCGGGCAAGGAGTAAACGCTTATTTTATTCCCAATTGTTAATTTCTTATTAATTGTATTAGTCTAAACACGTGTAACGTCGCACGTTACATTTTGCACAAAACAAAACATATAAACTAAATTAACAATAAAAACAGCAACATTCCAATGTTTACTTTCACCCACCTGTCAAGGAACCGCAGACGTCAAAATATAATAACCATAGAAAATTACAAGTAGTGCGGTAGCAATTAGTAATTACTAAAAGCACAAGATGCATCAACTATCGGGCGCGCGAGTGAGGATTTATCTATGGGCTCGCGTATGTCCCATCTCTATCCAACGCTGCCAACGCGATCTTTTCGTTTGACATTAGGAATTTTGGTTTTTCCCGAAGCGGTCACACGTCTCACCATATCTAAATTATATGTGATTTCACACGTGTCTTAACTCGCCATTATCCGGGCCTAAAACAATTGCCTACCTAATCAACATAATTCTCCGCCATCGAGCAATTAAATTCGGTGTCTTTGAAACCCCCATACTGGGTAAGTGTTGGATAGCATGATATGTGTATATTTTGTGTTCTTTGTCCTTATAGGTTAACTTGGCATGTATGCTTAATTTTATCTATTTTAGTGTACGCTATTTCATGTATTTCATTTCAATCTAATGCCTTCAGCTCAATGCATTTTGATTTTTTCGTGCTTCACACTCAAAATGTGCTATCATGCCTTATTTTCACTCTTCCCACATGTAAACTCCGTCTGATTGTGACAATCCACCAACACCTTCATTAGTGCATTATTATTGCTGTTCGCTCTGCTTGGCTTGGTGTCGCAATCAGCGGAGTTGGCCTTTGGTCATCTCGTGACACGCTGGACGTCATGTTCCAGGGTCCAAGGTTCCGGCTAGAACACCCTCAAGTTCGCGTTAGTTACGCGGCTGGTTCCGTCGTGCGTGATAAAATCGGGCCGGCATCGGACTTCCCACCTGTTGGCCATACTTGCCACGTGGGCCGAGCCGGGCCGACGTAAAGAAGAGCTGGCCATCACCCCTACGCATCCAGCGTGGCACCTCGCTGCGGCCATCGCCACGCCGGCTATCAGGGCAGTACAGCACATCCCACAGGGTTGCCTTAGGAGTTTGTGTCCGTAGACCTTCCCACACCCATTTTTTATATTAATATATGTTATGTAGACTGGTTGCGTGGTCTTATTTATAATAACCTGCGCCACGCACCCCTATTCCGTCACATTGGCGCCCAAAAACGTGGTTTTACGGTCACATATTCCTTAGGGTAACCTTGTGGGTATTTTTTTTTATATATGTTGGTGTCATTGGTGGTTGTATTGTTTTTGTAAAACGTTTTGGTTGACAGCAACTAAGGTGTACGCAGCGGTACCTTATTTATATTGGTGGGAACGGTTTGCTCCGTTGCAATATAATTGTTATTTTAATTGTTAATTTTAGGTAGAACGCATTTATCGTTCTACTATAGTGGTAGGGCCAATAGTAACGGCTCGCCCCGGGGAGGTACCACACTCTTTCCTATTTCTTCCGGTAAGCAGCTCTGCTGCGCGCCGGTTGAAGGGATTGGGTTGCCGGGTTTTCAATTACTGGCTACTTTAGACATAACAACCTTGTCTACTGATGACACAAACAGCGTTGATTTCAAATATCGCTTGTATGTGTCAATTTTTCTTATATAACTTAGAATCATTTTTTTTATATTTTAAATTAAACATTATTCAATTAACAGTAATTACATAATTATCAATTATAAAAACAAGCATTAGTACTTAATACTAAAAATATTGTCACACAACTTGTACCTACAACTTGTCTTTTGGAATTTATAGCCTAAATATCAATAAATCTTGTACTTGTATACATTTGACCTGGATCACTAATGTTCCATACAGTGAACGTTTTTTATTGTTGACAACTCAAAAGTACAGTACTATTACATTGATTTACCAGCTGTTTCCAACAAGTGTTGCAACCACAATTCCCACCTACTAACTGTCAACCAATCCACTAACCAACCAACCTATTAACTCCCTAACTTACCTACCTACTTATTATATAATTAATTATCCTACTAACTGTCTACCTGCCTATTAACTTGATACCACTTGCCTTGTTAAATATTGTTGTTTCTGAGTTCAGTCAACAGCAAAAATTTGTCATTGGATGTCAATGGTGACTTATATTTTAATTTTCATAACTATTATTGTCACCATTTTCAGAATTTAATGGCATAAGCGTACACATTAGTTGCACCGATTTTTAAAAAAAAAAAAAAAAAAAATTAAATTTAGTTTACTAACTTCAAACATTTTCAAAAAAAAAAAAAAAAAAAAAAATTTTTTTTTTTTCCTTTTCTTTTGTAACGTAGCTTCCTTCACTTCACACGGACAACAACCAAGACGTTTAATTTCAGTTTATTTTGTAACAGTCGGAGTAATTGACGCTCATCATACCTTGCTGATTGCTATCCAACACTTTCCAGTCTTACGGATAACTTAATATTTATACATTTAAACTCAATTTGAAGTAACAACAAATTTTTCTTGTTTAAACTACATTCAATATGGCACATCCGGTAAAATTCATGTCGTTGCAAAAGGCAGAGCTCGAATACGAAGTAGCTATCAGAGGAGAAACACCCGCCACTACTGTTCAGGAATTGCGGAAACAGATTGCAAAATGCGGACCAATGTTTCCTTCTGAGGACATTCTTACGAGTCCATTCGAAGTATCGGTAGATTTAAGTGGAGTTTTAGAGGTTTTAACTAAGGCAGCTGCTAATTTAGAATCATCAACTACAGATAAACAGTCACTACTGAAAATTCAAAATCTTTTAAATCATGCTTACCACAGAATAAATAGAATAACTTGTGGAAGTGTTAACAAAACGGAGTACGATGAGTGTGTAAACTTATATAAGTCGATGTTGGTGAAATCAAGTGAGCTGCTCGCATCAGCTTCTGACCCCTTATCACCAGTTAGCAATCAACCTCCATCTACACATAACTTGACTTCTCCAATTCACGTGACGGTGTCATGCGATGGTGGGCAACATAAATTTGCAAAATTAAAATTCGAGGGAAATTCTTGCGTACGTTCCTTCTTACAGCGGGTAAATGAACTTTGTCACGCCAAAGGAATACCAACGGATAAAATCCTCACTCACGCGACCGAGATTTTTACTGGCGGCGCGCTCCACTGGTACAGAAGCATTAGAGATTCAGTATCTAGCTGGGATGAACTTGCAAATTTATTAAAACGCGACTTTGATCAGTCAGACTATGATTATAGACTCTTAACTGAAATCAGAGCGCGAACACAAGGGGAGTCAGAAAATATAGTTATTTACTTGTCAATAATGACAGGCTTGTTTTCGAGGTTGACAAAAGCACTATCTGAGGAAGATAAACTAGAACTTCTTCTACATAACATCCGTCCATGCTATGCTAACATCTTATCGTCAGTGGCCGAAATAAAATCAATCGAACAGCTAAGGACTCTTTGTCGTAATTACGAAAACATACAATCGCGCCTTGCTCAATTCAGAGAACCACCAAGACCCTCATCAAATACTTTAGCACCCGAGTTTGCTTATTCAGGAATTTCAACGGATAATAAAGGAAACAATAATTATAATAAAAGGTTTAATCAGTTCAATAAACACGATCAAAAGGATATTATTAATAATAAAACAGTTACAAATAACAGTAACGATTCCTCCATATCCCCTAACTATGTTCATGCCATAGATAAAGGTTCACATAAGAAGATTCCTTATTGCCCACGTTGTCGTAGTAACGAGCATGCTTACAGGAATTGTACGGTAAAGACTGACGAGATCTTTTGTTTTGGCTGCGGCCAGAAAGACATAAAACGTCCAGCTTGCAAGAAATGTAGTAAGAACAGTTCAACTAAGAAAAAAAACTAATCACCGAGAATTGTGTCGTAAACAACTTTGACAGACAAGACTGGGAAAAGTGGTTGCACACAGTTAAATGGTTCCACAAGTCTTACAAAGTTCACACAATTCTCGATAGAAAAGTTAATTTAGATAACAGACCTTACGTATCAGTGCAGATAGAAGGAGTTCCAGCCACTGGACTCTTGGACTCAGGTTCGGCCGTCACAATTTTGGGCAACGGTGCTCATACGGTTTTATTGGACCGGGGTATGTCTCTTATCACGGACGACTGCATTGCGGTTAGGGCAGCAGGCGGACAAAATTTACAAAGTATCGGTTACATTCATATCCCAGTTCACTTTGAAAATCAATTCCACATTCTCAAAGCTTTTGTAATACCAGATATCAATACAAATCTCATTCTAGGTGTGGATTTCTGGCGAAAATTTGAATTATGTCCCAAGTATGTTGGAAGTGTAATGATTTCAAACAACTCATTGGAAAACTGTACTCTAGAGAGCTGCAATCGCACCACAATTACGGGTTACAATAACTTAGAGGAGTCACAAAAGCATTTGGCTGATAGTGTAATTAAACAGTTTGAAAGCATTTCATCACAGCACAAGGGTCTAGGAGTAACCGATCTAATAACTCACCACATTGATACAGGTGAAAGTCAACCAATTCGTCAGCGTTATTATCGACTATCTCCTGAAAAACAACGCATCCTGGTAGAACAAGTGGACGAGATGCTTTCCCTCGACGTTGTCGAGCCTTGCGAAAGTGCGTGGTCATCTCCAGTTCTCCTTGTCACCAAGAAAAACGGTCAACCTCGATTTTGTTTAGATAGTCGAAAGCTAAATTCAGTCACTAAACGCGATGCTTACAACTTACCCTATATCTCGGAGATACTAGATAACCTCAGAGACGCGCGTTATCTTTCCAGCATAGATCTATCGAAAGCTTTTTGGCAGATACCGATAGCTGAGGAAGATCGCGATAAAACAGCATTTTATGTTCCAGGCAGGGGCACCTTTCGCTTTAAAAGGACTGCTTTTGGTCTTACGAATGCCCCGGCCACTCAACAGCGTCTAGTTGACCTGCTGTTCTCTGAATTTGATCTTAAAGTCTTCGCATATCTAGATGACATTATAATAATTAGTAGCGATTTCAATAGTCACGTGAACTTACTTTTACGGGTACTAGAAAAGCTCAAAAAGGCGAACTTAACCATTAACCTAGAGAAATGTAATTTTTTTAGTTCGCAATTAAAATATTTAGGCTACGTAGTAGATGCTTCAGGTTTGCGGACCGATCCTTCCAAAGTTGATGTTATACTAAAATATCCAGCACCAACCAATAAGAAAGAACTTAAGCGTTTTCTAGGTACGGCGACCTGGTACAGACGTTTCGTTCCCAACTTTAGTACTATAGCTGGTCCCTTAAACAAATTAACATCAACAAAGAAGGGTACCCCGCCATTTAAATGGACCCAAGAGGCCGACGCCGCTTTCCAGAAATTGAAGGAAAGTCTAGTGTCAGCCCCAGTCTTATCATGTCCAGATTACAATAAACCGTTTGAGGTGCATACGGATGCAAGCGATTTTGGCCTCGGCGCAATGCTCACCCAAACAATTGATGGAAAGGAACATCCAATTGCCTACATGAGTAAGTCATTGACCGGGGCTGAGAAAAATTACAGCATTACCGAACGCGAGACGCTGGCCGTCGTAACCGCCCTAGAATATTGGCGTTGTTACATCGAAAATGGTCAACAGTTCACTGTTTATACTGACCACAGCGCGCTCAAGTGGTTTCTCTCTATAAGCAACCCAACGGGTCGGTTAGCTCGTTGGGGAGTTCGTTTATCAGCATTTAATTTTGTTCTTAAACATCGGCGTGGCGTGGATAACGTCATACCAGATGCCTTATCTAGGATCGTCCCTATTAGTGCCATTAGTACTTCCAACTCTTATTTGGACACTAAAGACTCTTGGTACAGGAATATTTATGACGGTTGCCTAATTGATCCTACTAAATTTAAAAACTATATTGTTAAAAATAACGCGTTATATCGACTATCGAAGAATAAATACAATTTAACTTCAGAATTCGCGTGGAAGGAGGTCGTGCCAACCGAATTACGTGAGCAAATCGTTAATGAAAACCATTCAGTGCCTACGGCTGGTCATATGGGCATATTTAAAACATACCGTAGTCTTGCTTTACGCTACTACTGGCCAGGCATGTACCAGTCAGTAGTCAAATTCATAAGTACATGCGACAAATGTTTAGCCTACAAGTCTCAAAATCACCAGACACTGGGAGAAATGGGACGTCCAAAAGATTGTTCACGACCATTCCAAATGTTATCAATGGATCTCATGGGACCACTTCCAACTTCGCGGAAGCAAAATAGTTACATATTAGTTATTACATGTTGTTTTTCAAAATATTGCTTAATATATCCAATTAAAAGAGCTACCGCTGAGATCATTACCAAAATCTTAGAGGAATCCGTGTTTCTTGTTCACGGTGTACCGCAAGCGATATTGATGGACAACGGTACCCAATTCACAGGGAAGGTCGCAGATGCCTTGTTTAAGAAATATGCGATTCCAAACGTATTTTACACCCCAAAATATACCCCTCAGGTCAATTTGGTGGAACGTTACAATAGAACAATAATAACGTGTATTTCAACTTATGTGGATGATGATCACAGATCCTGGGACTTATATATCCCAAAGGTGCAATTTGCCATGAATAGCTCCGTTAACGAGGCCACTGGATTTACTCCAGCTTTCCTAGTCTTCGGTCGCGAACTTGTAACCTGCGGTACTCATTACACGGACAACGACCTCGGCAACGAAATAGTGTTTTTGCCACGTGATGCATACGCCGAAAACTTAGGTTGCCTTTCTAGCGTTTTCGATACGGTGCAATCCAGACTATGGCAGGCTCATGTTAAGAACACCTCGCACTACAACTTGCGTCGAAAATTTGCCGAGTTTAACGTTGGCGACGTGGTCATGAAACGCGCTTATTTCTTGAGTGACAAGGGGAACAGGTTCTCGAAAAAGTTAGCTCCCAAGTTTATTAAAGCAAAAGTCATAGCCAAGAAATCACCATTGGTCTACGTTCTTCAGGACATGAAAGGCAAAGACTTGGGTTCCTGGCATATTAAGGACTTGAAATTAGTAGGAGTCAATAAATAATCTCAATTTTTTTTAATTTAGTTATATTTAAGGCACTGAATAACACAGTGAATAAATTTTTTCGGCCTCCTTATTCAGCCCCGATGGAGAACCACGCTCACTTGATTCTGTCATGTGCCTTACCCGTGGTCTCTCCTCATATTATCGGAACCTCTGGATTGGTTGTTGCCAACTCGGTACGTTTTACTTACCGGGAGTTAATATTTAAGAGCGGTTGCAACTCTTTAAATAAGCCAATGCAGGAGCGGGTAGATACTCCTTAAATAAGCCTAAATCCATTTCAATAGTATAAACCCAGTAGGTTCTTTGCTTCCTTAAAGCCGAATGTACGTCTGTTTTGCGCGAGTAACAAGTCAACTACGGACATGGAACTCTCACATAGCTGCTAGGGCGCGGACTCACCTCTTGTTAAGGTGGTCTGCCAGTATGCAAAGATTACGAATATGAGATATGATGGATGAATGATGAAGAATACAAGGGGTCGTAATTCAGATGGAGGTATAATAGGAGCAAAGGATTTTTACTGAGGTAAAAACCCTCACCAAGCGGCGGGGTACTGTAACGTCGCACGTTACATTTTGCACAAAACAAAACATATAAACTAAATTAACAATAAAAACAGCAACATTCCAATGTTTACTTTCACCCACCTGTCAAGGAACCGCAGACGTCAAAATATAATAACCATAGAAAATTACAAGTAGTGCGGTAGCAATTAGTAATTACTAAAAGCACAAGATGCATCAACTATCGGGCGCGCGAGTGAGGATTTATCTATGGGCTCGCGTATGTCCCATCTCTATCCAACGCTGCCAACGCGATCTTTTCGTTTGACATTAGGAATTTTGGTTTTTCCCGAAGCGGTCACACGTCTCACCATATCTAAATTATATGTGATTTCACACGTGTCTTAACTCGCCATTATCCGGGCCTAAAACAATTGCCTACCTAATCAACATAATTCTCCGCCATCGAGCAATTAAATTCGGTGTCTTTGAAACCCCCATACTGGGTAAGTGTTGGATAGCATGATATGTGTATATTTTGTGTTCTTTGTCCTTATAGGTTAACTTGGCATGTATGCTTAATTTTATCTATTTTAGTGTACGCTATTTCATGTATTTCATTTCAATCTAATGCCTTCAGCTCAATGCATTTTGATTTTTTCGTGCTTCACACTCAAAATGTGCTATCATGCCTTATTTTCACTCTTCCCACATGTAAACTCCGTCTGATTGTGACAATCCACCAACACCTTCATTAGTGCATTATTATTGCTGTTCGCTCTGCTTGGCTTGGTGTCGCAATCAGCGGAGTTGGCCTTTGGTCATCTCGTGACACGCTGGACGTCATGTTCCAGGGTCCAAGGTTCCGGCTAGAACACCCTCAAGTTCGCGTTAGTTACGCGGCTGGTTCCGTCGTGCGTGATAAAATCGGGCCGGCATCGGACTTCCCACCTGTTGGCCATACTTGCCACGTGGGCCGAGCCGGGCCGACGTAAAGAAGAGCTGGCCATCACCCCTACGCATCCAGCGTGGCACCTCGCTGCGGCCATCGCCACGCCGGCTATCAGGGCAGTACAGCACATCCCACAGGGTTGCCTTAGGAGTTTGTGTCCGTAGACCTTCCCACACCCATTTTTTATATTAATATATGTTATGTAGACTGGTTGCGTGGTCTTATTTATAATAACCTGCGCCACGCACCCCTATTCCGTCACACACGATGGCTGAAAACTCACACGCGAATATAAACACTTCCTTTTACACCATGATTAATTTAATTAATTCTAACATACCCTTTCAATTTAACCTTCCAATCTTTATTTTCTACCAGATGCATACTACAGGAGCATAGCACTGTCAATTTTTAGGACAGAATCCAGCAAAACTCCCCTCATTGTAAACTTTTCAACTCCAAAAGCCTGTACAAAGGTACCGGTGTAAAAAAGCGCTGAAAACCTAGTACGGTGATAAACTACACGACAGTTACAGCTGATTATGATAGTAGCTGAAGTCCTGATAATGTAGGTTCAAAGTTGTAAAAGTACCTACTAACAAAAGGTACTGTTGTAAATGGGACTGACATTTGTGTTGACAGTCGTTGCCTTTGTAATGTTGTCAACTATGTATATTGGGTGGGTTTAGTGCCTGTAATAAGTTCCTGTATTATTCTGGCTTTATGAGTGTTTATGGGGGAGGACGCGACGTAAATGTATTTGTTTAATTGTCAGAATTAACAATAGTAAATGAAAAAAAAAAACTGTCCAGCTAAAAATAACCCTGCCATTCTTAGATAGGTACTTACATTTAAGGCAAACTCCCAAAACGAAGTTTATCTGGAACCTCAAACCTTATACCAGATTTTTTATAAAGTTATAGCTAAATATATTTATAGTGCATACTTTGGAAACCCTTAACCCTTTCCTCGTCATCTCAAAAGAGAAGCTAAAGCAGTTTTATGAAAATCATGATGAATTTTGTTTTATTGTTAATTTATTCCTTTACAAGACAAATTAACATTATTTATTTCTTCATGCTATACATACCTAATTTTCCGGATTTATTCGAAACTGCATCCGTAAATACGGTCCATCCAAACGTTACTATCAATCTCAATATAAAACGAAACTAAAGACAGACCGGTGAAAGATTTTTAGTGCTTTACAGTGTCGAGACACAAAACGTTACGAATATTGATTGAACTGTGTCTGTCTGTCTTTATTAGAGTTTTGTCGTACACTTTTATTTCTATGTTCTTTCTTTATCAGAATTGAGAATTATTGAAATATTGTCTATTAGTTTATAACTGTGGTTAAAAAACCACAGTTTTGCACGTTATAATTAAAACCCACGTTGCTGGCAACTTTTGCCATCAACCGGATCCGAATTCAGGCAAGGAGCTCCTACACGAAATGACCAGATCAGAAGAACTTAATAACACTGTGGCCAACCCGGTGCCGACTCCAGGACCTCACCTCCAATTGAGTTCCAAAATACGTACTAAATTACTAATACTGATACTGTTAGCCGCTTTAGCCCACTGCTGGGCAAAGACTTCTCTCCATGTTTCGACATAACGTACTAAATTACGAGCTCGAAAAACCTACGGATGCACAACATGTCCAATTATTGTAAGAAGTAAGCGAGCTCTCAACAAGAACCCAAAACACAAACAAAATTAACAACTTAAATAAGTTTTCTCCAAGACAATGTTGCTAATTGTGAACTGCATGAGGTTGCGTTAAGCAGTTCTAATTATGCACGTACCGTATTGAAGCCGTATTGTGTCACGAAACTCTTGGAGTAAGTGTGAGCAGATTGTGAACGTGGAAGTTTTAAAGCACATGAATGCTTCTGTAGTATTGTGAAGTGTGTTGGGTCGTAATATTGTGTTCATTGTAGGAGATCGTGGAGTAGGTCAGAAATTAGTACAAAAGATAATGCCTCATAAGGGTCTGTTTGTAAAAAAGGTTGAGGAAGACTATAAACTTTTGTTATTTGCTGTGATATATGTATGCTATCAAATTTGTAACTTTAAGCAGGTGGGGACCTGGTGACCTGTATTACAGGTGTTACTACCTACCACAGGCACCAGCGATCCACAACCAAAAATCGTTGGCTACTACTTATGTATTATAATTATTGTTTGTATTTTTGGCTTGTGGTGAGAAATAAACATATTTTATTATATTATTATTATTTATTATAGAAACCAACAGAAGATAACCTTCTCGTTTCTAGATAGAAGTAGATAACTGTGATGATTGAGAAGTATGCGTTTCCCCAACTATGTTGGGGTCAGCTCCTAGTCTAACCGGGCGTAGCTGAATATCAGTATGTTACATAGAGCGTCTGCCTATCTGACCTCCACCATCCAGTCTCATAACTAAACACACCCAAGCAATACAAAAGTTGAACTAAACGACAATCATGAATTGCTTGACATTTCGTGATTCTGATTCGTCCACCTTCAGAAACTATGGTTTTCGACGTGTAAATGAATGTGAGTATAATTTACGTATAAAAATAGTAGCTATAAATGTTGCCAGTTAAGATGTCAATAGCGGTCATTGCCCTTTCCCTAATATCTCTTAGTATGGACCAAATCAAATGAACCACATCGTTTTTCATTAGAAAAAAATATGATGATCACGACAGATGACGACTCAAGACCTCAAGCCATGAACAGGCTTTTTTTTGGTTTTCAAAGTTAAGATCTTTATTAGATGTAGGTAGGTCAATGACCGCTATTGACATCTTAACTGGGAGCAACTATAGCTCGCTGCTAGTTTTACTTATACAACCTCTTTTGTTCATTGTACAATAACACACGAACTACGCAATAATTCAGGAAATATCTGTTTCAATAATAATAGTATTGTTATCCGTACAATATTTTAATTTAACATCCAATTTGTCCGGTATTTGTGTAAGTTTATCGGGATTTTATATCGTGTCGAATTTGTATTGTCATATTTGTATTATCGGATTGTTCAAATTGTTCCGTGGGTGTTATCATGTGGTATTTACCTACAATTCATCACTTTTGTTTGTTTGAGCGTAATGGTGGACCAGTGGCTGCCCCAACTTACGAGCAGGGAGTCGAATCAAGGCAGGTGCATTAATTTGTGTAATAATTTATTTCATAACCATTGCTCTCGAAACGATGAACGAAAACATCTACTAACCCGCACTGGGCCCGCGTGGTGGTTGGCTATAAGCCCTATCTGTCTCATAAAGAAAAGGCCCGTATCCCAGCTGTAGGAACATATTCATATTAATTTATTTGCATTCCACAAGGTAAAGCATGGTGTTAACAAAAAAGGCTTCGAGCTAAGAGTCATTGTTTCTTTTCATATTAATACTTTTCTTTTTATAATTAATTCTTACAAGCTAACAATAATTTAAATATACATGAAACCGAGCAATTAGATTCACAAAACATTGTGAGCTGATTATGGCTATGCTATAATAATTTCTAAGTAACGATAAAACATTTGAATTGACACACTCCTTCAATTTTCATTTTCAACCGACATTCAAAAATGAGGTTCTCAATTCGTCTGTAAGTGCATTTTTTTGTATGTTTGTTATCGGATATCTACGTCATTATTCACCCGATTTTCAAAATTATTTTTGTATTCGAAAGAGTATACTTTCGAAACGACCCCATTGTCACGAAATCAGGATCTGATGATGGGATCCTAAGGAAATCGAGGGCAACTCTCAAATTTTATAGGCACTTGTTACGTTTTCCATATATTTTCTAAAGCTGTTCATGTATTTGCGTCTGATAATCATAATCTCATGTAGATGCGCTGATGATGGAAGGTCCAACTCCTCAAAGGTTAAGAAATTAACGAAAATTCTTTCAAAATTATACGTACTTATGAACCGATAGTTGTATTCTTTCAGGCTTACCTATTATATTAACCTGATGATGATGGCATCCCAGATGAATCTAGGCTATCCCTCAAGTTTATAGGCACGTATTACGTGTTTCGTGTTTTTCTAAAGCTTTTGAAGTATTCGTATCTAGCAGTTATCACTTCATGTTGATGAGCTGATGGATGGTACAACTTTTTAACGGTTAGGAGTTTGAGGATAATTCTTTAATAAAATATTATTGGGATGTATACAGGGTGTTTGGAAGGGAGCTGTACATACGCCTAGGGTAGAAACTAGGGATAGTCTGCTACCTACCCCCGCCCATTATATTGACCTTGGCCTCAAGGTTTTTTTTTAATTTATTATTATTTTTTATTTGACTTTTTGACTAAAACTACCTGTAGCTCAAAATCTATCCATGGGACCGGTCGGCTAATGGTCTTGTTTTAATCGTTAGAGTCTTAGGGTCCTGCAAAAAATTATTTTACACCAGAAAATTGTGGAGAAGAAAAGTTATGGGGCCTGAAGTACCGTAGTAAGGTAAAGAAATAATTTTAAATTAAAAAAAAACCTTGAGGCCAAGGTCAATATAATGGGCGGGGGTAGGTAGCAGACTATCCCTAGTTTCTACCCTAGGCGTATGTACAGCTCCCTTCCAAACACCCTGTATAATTATCCTTGTATTCTTTCAGGTTATCTAGGTGAGCTGATTATGGAAGTTACTACTCCTCAATAGTTAAACAAGTTGAAAGCAATAATAATTGAATCTTGAAGGTTGAGGGTTTCGTTTTTTGTTTGAATTTTAAATGATTAGTAAATATTTGTCTATGATACCTATTACAACAAAAAATGTAAAAATTAAAAAAAAAAATTTGGAAAAGAAAACCCACTTCTAAAACACAAAAAAGGGAAAAAAACAAAATCACAATAAAGTGACAATCTTTAAAAGAAAAATCAGCTTCTGAAGTCGGTGGGAAAAGAAACGAAATTAAATAAACAAAAGTTACCGACTTCAGAAGCAAATTTTTCTTCTGAAGTTTATTTTTCACTTTTTACACCTACCTTTTTTTTGGACGGTGGGAAATTATTAAATATCTCCTTGCGCTCTGGGTAGAGCGGTAGGGAGTGTCAGGCTTCTACTGACTAAAAACTACCCATGTTCCTTCTTAGTCTTTTGTGTCCAGGCTGCGGTATCTCTTTCGAACAACGGTCGGTTTTTGCGGGCCCCTGCAATGTTGACATCTTTTTAAGGCGCGCGCGGAACACGTACACGCCGTCGTTGTCATAAGACGGACGAGCGGTGAGCTAGCCTATTACTCACAGGCCCGCGCCTACGGTGGCCGGAAGTCATCACGTGGACCCCGAAACCCGGAGCGTCTCCCGGGGCGGCTGGGACGAGAGGTTCTCTTCCTCTCAGATTATGCCACCTCCTTTACTAACATCACTGATTTACAGAAGAAGGCGACGGCGTCCCATTCATTCTCACCCCGGACCATGACTTGAACCAGGGTCGGACGCAAGAGGCCGCCGCCGTTTTCACCTACTCTTATGGATAATTTAATTTTCTTGTCTTTATTGTCTGGCCTTTAAAAAACTTTGCATAATATCTTTGTTAAGCAACAAACTGACAGTTTTGAAATTAATCTAGACACAAATCAAATAAATGGAGTTTCTCGTCTGAGCATCCACTTATCAACTTGTCAGTTTAAGCTGTTGTTATAATCTTCAAGACTATCACATCCAGTCTCAGTATACAGCGTGTAACAGAATGTACTAAAGATAAGGTTGTTGTAGATTTTGCCTTCTACTCATATAAGTATATTAAGCTAGGTGTAGACATGTTGCACCCACAGATAAAGATACACAGTACTCGCGAAGTAGGTGCTCTTGCAACATCTAGGTTTATTTATATCCGTGGTTGAACATACAAAAATTTTCAACCACGGATCAAAGTTTTCATGCCTCATTTCCACTAGGCAACTTATGAAAACCGACGAAAACATTTCATAATTATTTTGTTTAAGAAAATGACTTACTGCCGCACTCAGAGAACTTTAATGATTACTTAGGCCATCACTTAGTAAAGGTTTTGACAGTTTTGTCATACAAAAGGATGTCAAATCTTTACTAAGTGACAGCTGAAGTCATCACTAAATATCTCTGAGTGCCGCAGTTAGTGTGTCCCCTTAGCTAAATAAGACTCAAACAAAATCAAAATAGTAACAATGTTACCTACATCTCCGGCAATGCTGCATCATCACGAAAATAAAACTATCTAAAACATTTTTGTGTATATTTATGTTCTCACGTTTCGAACATTTTCATGCATTTGGTCACGAGTGGACAACTTATATGACCTGTGGAAATCAACATATGCCCTTTTCGTGGAAACGTCAACAATGAAATTTATTCTAGAAGTGGAAAATGCATTCTGAAATAGAACTTTTAAATAATTTTGCGCTTTGCACAGATCTGGCATTCTTGAAATGGTTTGGAATATTCCATACTAATTTCATTTCATTGAATTTACCAACCATTTCTACGTAAAGACTTGTTACAGCAACAAAAAATTTGAAAAAGTTCCTGCCATGTCAAAAAGCGAACTAAAACATAAAAAATCGAGTTGAATAATTTCATTGATGAACCAGAGAGAGAGAGAGAACGAGGTACCGCGATTTTTTCCGAAAATGAAAACCTGAAAACCACAATATTTTATTACAGTCGGAGAACCTGCAAAGAAATGTATCTAATAATGTATCTATGATCTGTCACTCAAACTCAATGCATTTATTTCAATTAAACCATTACTGGCACTTTTGAATGCCATAAGAACAATTCATAAAACAAAACTACGAAAAACTACGAGTGCAATACGTCATTCCGAAAGCCACCACGCCGAACCACACGCCGCGCGCCGCCGAATGCCCGCAACGACGAACACTGCGAGCACGAAAGCACGCCCTTGAGAAAGAAGTGGCTTTGTTTGAGTCCGTTGAACTCCGTTGCATTATGCTTAGCCTTACTGTACATTCATTTTATCGATAATCCTCTGACAAGGTAAAAAAAATAAAATAAAAACGAGAAAATAAGCGAATCGCTCATGTTAGAATGAATCCCTCGGTCTTGGTTCAATATAAAGAAGGTTGAAACATATCTCGGGCTTTGACGTCTGTCGTCTTCAGTTGTCGTAACACACCTGGTGGCACATTTTAATTTTTTTAGTAATTACAAAACCAACACACACTGGCCTCGTATCCTATTGAAAGTCTTATGTTATGTGGTTTGTAGTTTTTGTTTGTAGTTTTAGACACAGATTTGTCAGCAACATTGCAGGGGTCGACGCCCGTCGGGGCTGTGGGTTGTTCGAAAGAGATAACGCGGTCTCGACACAAAGGGCTAAGAAGGAACATGGGTGGTTTTTAATCAGTAGAAGTTTGACACTCCCTTCCGCTTTGCACAGAGCGGGAGGAGTCATTTGATGATTTCGAACCCACAAAAAATAAGGAAAAAAAAATATACCGTTCGTTGCTAACGGTCTATTTTACGAAGAGCTTTAGAACAATTATTAGCAGCCACAGGGTTAGATTGAGCAGCGTTGCGATCGTCGCGTCGGTCTGTAGATAGTTGACCATGTATTACATACCAACTTCCCCCGTGCCTGAAAAAGCACGGTAAATCGATACAGGTTGTCTGTCAGTGTTCCGAAATTCTGACCATCTGTCTTACCAAAGGGTATTGTATCTATACCTCTATCTAAACAGTCAGGAAGCCAAATAGGAAGTCACTCCACACTCAGTTGCTTTCAGTTAGATTGGAAGTCAAACCCAACATAGCTGGCTACAAATAGGCTACGCAACTGATGAGTTGGTATCACGATGTCCCTGACACCGCCTAAACAACTCACACACTCAAAAATACAATGCTATCACATTCAGGACAACTGTAGTCAAATAGGCACAGATAAATTGCTTTGTAACAACACTGACCAACACTATGAGAGAACTGTTAGCAATGTCTCACCAGAAGGTAACGTATTACCCAATAGCTAGGTCGTGTAGGACCAGAATGATAGGTAGTCACTCCATGTGAAATATTAATATTCAGCTGCATCAGGCTAAACTGTAAGTTGACCCCAACACAGTTACGGACATTAGTGTTACGGACATCGAGAAACAAAGTTATCAGTTGCGTGGCGAAAAAGGGCCACGCAACTGATGACTTTGTGTTTCGATGTCCGTAACACCACGTATGTATAACTGACACACACACAAATACATTGTTATCATATTCAGGACAGCTGTAGTCAAATAGAAACAGGTAAATTGCTCTGTAACAACACTGACCAACACCATGATAGAACAGTTGGCGACTATTGTCTATCACATACGCTAAATTGAACTGCCCCGGTGGAGCGGGATTGTATTGTTGACTTTGAGTTCGATACTTGTGTAAGAGAAAAGTATAACATCAGTCTGCATACGGTAAAAGCTAATATTTCATCTTACAATGTGCTTGTGCATTCTAAAGAATTGGGATGGTTTAATTTATGTTTTCTATACACATCTATTTTACTTATATGTATAGGCACCTAACCAAAGAAAAAACATTTACACTGAGTACCACAGCCGTGTAAATATAATTATTTTCTTTCTTTATTTCTTTTTTTAACCCTTGACGCTAAAACGACGGGGTGTAATAAGTTTGACATGTCTGTGTGTGTGTCTTATTGTGGCATCGTAGCTCCTGAATGCATGAACCGATTTAGATTTTTTTGTTTTAAAGGTGAATTAGTGGAAAGTGGTCTTAGGTATGTTTGAAGAAAATTTAAATAGCCGTTTAATAGTTATAGAGGGTGGAAGAGGACATGAATAAATGATAGGAAACGAATATATCCGATTTGGGTATCAAATGATCTTATTCTGTATTAGTGTAGTTTAGTAATAAATAAATAACATAGCAAGACTTCGACTGGGTGATAGCAAAATATACTAAAACATATCCTATGGTACTTAGCATTTCAAAGTGTGCATTTCATCAGAGTATAAAACCCTGACAGCAACGCGAACCCGACTAAAATGGCTCCCGCGCCTCTAACGACCAATCAACGCTGCACGTGGAAGGTTACACCGATAACCCAGTCATGTTCGCTACAGGTTTACCAACCGTTTGCGATACTATGACTAGCCTATGTAAATGTTGGCAGACAAACAACTGGCGATGGAAAAAAGATGGACTGACGGGGGGTATTTTTTCATTGTTCACAACTGATCGATATAATCAGCATATAATGTCCTCTTCCACTGCTGAAGTACAGGCCTCCTGACCTCGAGAGCAAGCCGTACACCAAGCGGGCCCAAAGCGGGTTGAAATGACCCTCCGTAGAGAATGCTTGAATTGACAGAAACTATTGTTATCAGAACCCTAACCAGTATACATTTTTATTCTTCAGTGTGAAATGGATGTACTGTTGGTGTACCTGTTTCAGTAAATAAATAAACTATTTCCGTACTAAATACTACTAACACTAAAAACGGAATATTTTATTTACCTTTATTACTATTTATTATGTGTTGCCTATATTTCGGCGTTGCTGTTGCAAGCTTGCTGAACATGAATAAACTGTTTACTTAGTAACAGTAAACATGATAAATGTCCCGTTATTAGTTTTAATGATGGTCACACTTGTACGTCTCACGTTCGTAACATCAATATCTCAAGGCGAGTTGAAAACCAGCGTCGGCTGCTTGCCGGCTGGTTTGCTGAACTGGTCCTATTTTGCTCAGCCGTGAGATGCATACACTTTATTTTTAATTATTTTATAATATTTTATTGTAACAAACACTTGTGGTATTGTGCTAAATAAACATGTTTTCTTTCTTTCTTCTTTCTGATAGTGACCTAGTGAAGGTTCCGAGGATCCACTGGATGCGAAATGTACTGGACCGGTCAATGTGGCGACATTTGGGGGAGGCTTGTGTCCAGCAGCGGACGTCTTTCGGCTGAAATGATAATGATGATAGTGATAGAGACCTGGCCTCTTATTCACAACGCTTCGATAAGGTTTCGATTTCGACAAGTCGTATGTCTATCTTTTTTTGGCATTATGAAAGTGAGTGAGATAGTCATACGATATGTTTGATTCGGTTTCGATTCGATTGTTTGTGAATAGCTATGCATGTCAGTTAAAAAAAAACAGTTTTATACCACAACGTTATTTTTACGTTCACTAAATAGAACTGTAAAATCACTTTCAGACGATGACATAACTCATACACTAAGCGCAAAACAAAATAATCCAAATATATTAATTATTATTAGTACTTGTATCAACAGTTTGTGTATGAACTGTAATTTATCACCGCCAGTGCAACTGCTGTTGAAATTAAATACTATTATACGAATTATGTAAAGAGCTGCGTTAAATCTGCGTATATAGGTCACGAGTGCCTGGGTACTTCAGTTCAGATAGAGGAAGAGTATGTATTTATAATTATTGTGGTAAGTATTTTCACAATTTAAAATTATGAAATCGAATGTTAAATAATGCAGAACTGGCTGTTGGCCCATGGGTGAAAGTCGCGGCTAACAGCTAGTTACCGCTGTAAGCCAGTTTTGCAAGCCAGTGCTGCAAGCCACTACTGTAAACCAGTGATGCAAGAGAGTGCTGTAAGCCAGTGATGCAAGACAGTGCTGTAAGCCAGTGCTGCAAGTCAGTGCTGCATGCCAGTGCTGCAAGCCAGTGTTGCAGGCCAGTGCTGCAAGCCAGTGCTGCAAGTCAGTGCTTCAAGCCACTGCTGCAAGCCAGTGCTGCAAGCCACTTCAGCAGGCCAGTGATGCAAGACAGTGCTGCAAGACAGTGCTGCAAGCCAGTGTTACAAGCCAGTGCTGCAAGCCACCTGCAAGCCACTGCTGCAAGCCAGTGCTGCAAGCCAGTGCCGCAAATTACTGCTGCAAGCCAGTGATGCAAGATAGTGCTGCAAGCTAGTGCTGCAAGCCAGTGCTGCAAGCCAGTGACGCAAACCAGTGCTGCAAGCCAGTTCTACAAGCTAGTGCTGCAAGCCAGTGCTGCAAGCCAGTGCCGCAAATTACTGCTGCAAGCCAGTTCTACAAGCTAGTGCTGCAAGCCAGTGCTGCAAGCCAATGCTGCAAGAAGAATTTTGTTAAAAACATAGGTTTTCTTTTATTTTTGAACGGAACCCTAATCCATTTTCTAAAATAAAAGCAAACTTCAGACACTCCTAATATCATCAGCTATCGGCCAATAAAAAATCCGTAAAAATTGGGTTTACCGTTTTGGAAATTAGCCGCAACAAACAGTGAAACCGACGCAACTATTATCAGGCACGTTCTTGTTCCAGCCTCATACAGTACCTACTTCAACCAAATTCAGAACTAAATCTAATAAAATGATACGCACTTCTAAACCGTTACATAAGCTAATATATAATACATAAAACATTACTGTAAATAAATCCATACATTTGCTTCTAAATAACAAAATTTTTGAAGTACCTAGTACCAACTCGAGTGCCACCTAAGTTCTTTTTGAATAGCAAATTACACATTATCTTAAAATGTTCCGCAGAATGGCAACACAGATTTAAAGAAAAATAACTTTTCGAACTCAACGGAATTATGTATTCAAATATGGAATTTGAAATTCATAAGAAGTCCCTATATTTCGAGAGAAACATGGTTATTTATCGAAACATCTTTCACTAGCATCGTGCGCTAGAAAATGTACACTTCTTTTTTCTCTATTTTGTCATTTCCCCTTTTGAATATTCACGTTCACAATCGAGTAGTTCGACGCGAATTTTAAAATGTTTAGCACTTTTTCATGCAGTTTTTCGAGCAGAATAATGTTCGTCGAAGATGTCGTTATGAAGTCTGTCGCATTTATTTTATTGATGCTTTATAATGCCTTTTGAACAGTCTGGGATTCACGAGATCAATAACCTTCTCTCAAAACGAGATTGTGTAAGAAAATTTCTTACAGTGAACAATAATATTCATTATGAAGTATGTAGTTCTATACAATTTGATGAGTAATTGTATTAATATATTGAATAATGTATCTTATGTCAGCAGGCACAATCACTGCCTATTGAAATTAGCAATAACGAGAATGCAAACGTCAATCAGCATGCATGAATTGAGAACCTCCTTTTTTTGTAGTTGGTTAATAAAATCACACAAGTATTTTTTTCAAAATCGTTAGGTAGCGTACTCGTAGATAAGTTAAAATTATATTTGGCGGTAGCTATATTTAGTAGACCTCATATGCATGTCCATTTTTATTTTTTTCGAGTGTGGTAAATCATCGAATGACTCCTCCTGCTCTGGGCAGGGCACTAGGGAGTGTCAGACGTCTCCTGACTAAAAACCACCCATGTTCCTTCTTAGGCCTTTGTGTCGAGGCCGCGGTATCTCTTTCGAACAGCCCGCAGCCCATTAATGAATCATAAATGCCCTCGTCCCATCCTTCATTCTCTTCTGTCAATCGTCACGACTATCATTGACTCCTTTCACTTCATTGTTTTATCAATATTCACACAATCCATCCATTTTTCTGTGTTCTTTCTCTCCCTCTCCATTCGTCAGCATTTAGTAGACTCACATAAACTCACAAAAACTAACATTCACTAACGACGCGTAAGCATATATCACTATTCAATTAATTTTTTCAATTTTACATCTCAACCAGTGCGGTACATTTGGCAGTTATGTCGATATTAGTATCGATAAACGTCAACATGGAATGACATTGCGTTGTTTACGAGCGTATCGATAAAATCTGACGCTTTTCCCAGCTGTCCGGTATCAGTAATTTTAGAAGCTCTCTTTATTTGTTTGAATTTCAATTTTGGACGGAAATGTCGTAAAACATTTGTATCGATATAATTTATTTATGAAATTTGTTGTTTTAATTTAGCGTGGTGTGTAGGACGATGACACAACAAACTGTCACAGTCAGTCTAACACCCCGCCAAACAATTTAACCAACTTATGTGTGCAGGCAGGAAAACACAGAATTGAAATAAATATACCAAGTTTGACATATCAAGCAAATAGGCATTGATATCGCAGCGCTACCTTGAACTGCAGAGATAAAGTGTTCATACTGTGCGATTCGATATGCTATGTGACTTACGATATAGAAGCGCCAGAGTAGAGAATGACATTCCGTTAAAATAATCATTTCATGGCTGTATGATGAATATTTTAATTATTGTACTTAAGCTCGCGAATCATATTTTGTTCAGCAAACACTGAACATAGCAAAAAACGTAAAAGAAATTGAATAGGTATCGCGAGCTTCTTTATGGGCCTCCACACGCACAGGCTTCACCAGTCTTGCCTGCGGGATTACACCTTGCACACAGTACATCGCGCGTGTGGTTAGTATTGGTGATACACTTTTATCAACCACACGCGCTATGTACTGTGTGCATCGTGTAATCGCGCAGGCAAGACTGTGGTGAACTCTGAGCGTGTGATAGGCCCATTAGCGCACCGTATGTGTCAGCCTAAGACGGTGCACGCGCATTTTGTAAGCAGTCACTTCCTTCATTAGTTTTATTTTCTGTCGCTGTTGGAACACGTGTCGCTTTATCTTTTCGCTTAAAGCCGAAACGCTTATAATATAAAATTTTATTACTACGTATATATAGCGGCTAAAAATATCTACGACACCTGAGTCATTTGGGCCTAAAACTCGTATGAAAATCTTTTTTATTTAATGGTCCCGCCTGACCCAAATTTGATGACGCACCTGTGTGATACTTTAAAATAAGTTTTTATTTAAATATGTTATGTTGAAGCCCGAATTACTCTAAAGTCAAGTCATTAGTAATAACAATGTTCCATGATTCTTTAAGTACGTTGATGACATTAATAGGCGAGTGCTACTAATCTTTTTTTTTCGTATAACTATGATGTGATAACATAATTTCCAAAACTGTTGCAGCATATTTTATAATATAAAACAAGATGGTGGCTTAAACTTCACTCCTATGCAACTGTAATACATATTAAATACCACCTCATCTAAAACTCCACCATTAAACTTCACTCTATTAAAAACTTTGATTATAACAATTGACTAAACGATTACAATAAAAAATTAAACAGACACCACCCTATTCATGACAAATGAGTTTAAAACAAACATTCAACCTCCATAACTCAAAGTATACCAGTAAAGGTCAAGGTATTAACTAACTTTTTACATACGTAATCTGAACTGACTGTGAAAGTTCCAAAAGTGGCCGCTTTGCCAGCAATATGCTGTAGCAACTGCTGACGTAACGCCGAGTCTAAATTAAAGTTGCACACAAACACACCCACGACTATAGGGTGTGTTACTTTGTTCACAGACATTCACACACACAATAACAGCGGATTGGCCAATAAGAGTGAGCGAGATCACACATCTAAACGGCGGCGTTTAACTTGTGACAGTTACAATATTTCGTAGCAATTATCACTGACAGCTGTTGACAGCAGTTTAGATGTTCTGATTGAATCCTGTATCTTTGGTCGTCAACTAAGGCTTGGTTAAGGGTTGGTTGCTGACGCCTGCCGCGGCTGGGGGTTATCGAAAGAGAAATCGCTCTGCCTCGACAGAAAAGGCTAAGAAGGAACATGGGTGGTTTTAGTCAAAAGAAGTCTGACTCTCCCTACCGCTCTTTCTCCTTTACCGCGCGAGGAGTCATTAGATAATTTTCCACCACAAAAAAGGCAGAACAAGTGCCATCCGACTTCGTTCAGGGCATCGGTGGCAAAAAGTAAATGAAACATAAAAAATCACGGACTTCGGAAACTAAACTTATTTTAAACTTTTATTTGTGTTCTTTTGGAGCAAAGTTTTTTTTCTGCATAAACTTTTTTACTACAGCCATTGTTTTTTATGTATAGACAAGAAAACACACCCAAAACAACGTATAACAAACAGCCTGTACATCTACGTCAAAGTCTTGCATGTGTGCAAACACAAATTAGGTTTTAATATTTCACGGAATTCTCTCTTAGTACAGAGGCATTGTAGCATTCTTGTAGATGTAATTTTCGCGCCTAATAATAGAATTACGGCATTTCTGAGTTCTAATTCTGAAACGAAATATTTTGTTTAAACTCTGTAATACTAACCTAAGACTTTCAGTGTTGTTGAAGAAGGTAGGCGTTTGAACTAGGTATTTTTGAGGGGAATATTGTTATTTTCTACAAAAACATATTGAGCAAGGTTCTCTTAATTTCTAAAATAACCTTCTAAGCATGATTTAAGCCATAACCAGCATATAATGTTCGCACTGCCTAAAGAGAGAGTTGTGATCCACCACGCGGGCCCAGGACGTTTTGATAGATGTTACATGTCTTCCTTTTGGTCCTAGGTACTCCGGTTTCGGCACTATATTTTGCTTCACAGTTTAGGGTTAAGATTTAGTTAATACCTTTATTTCCCGTACTCTGCTCTTCTACCATAAACCCATATCGTCTAAGTTTTAAACTGTTATAGTTTATACGAGGAAAAAACCTTTAAATTAACTTCAAACTTATTTATCCAAATATTACAAACCAACACGGGAAATACTAAAACTCATTAAACATAATTCCAGGATATAAAGTTTTTAAACATTTAGTTGACATGTTTGTATACGAATGTTAAAATATACATAATTAACTGAAACAGAAATGAGTTTAAGGCCTCGTTTACACTGAGCTAAGGGAGATAGCTAGGCTAAGAAAAATATGAAATCAAAGAAAAAAAAAAGAGAAAAGAAAGAAAAAAATAAAAAAAGATGAAAGATTTGTTTGTTTGTTTGTAACGAATAGGCTCCGAAACTGCTGGATAGATTTGAAAAATTCTTTCACCGTTGGGAAGCTACACTATTCCCAGGTGACATAGGTTACTTTTTATCCCTGTATTCTCATGGCATCGGGAACTATGCGGGTGAAACCGCGTGACGTCCGCTAGTACCTAATAATTTACTTAATTTTTATTGCTCCGCTTAACGTAGATCTGGTGGCAACGAGTTTTCAGAGATAGGTGTTTAGTTTTGCGCACCTAATTTCTAATGCTGTAACATAAAAAATATTGTAAAACCAAATCATTTTGTGTCGAAAACGGTCTAAGGAATTAGAGCTAATCAACCGATAGATTAGGGGCCAAAAAATATTCAGAGGCAGGACTTTTTGGATGTAGCATCCGCCCATAGATTAATTTAGCTGTCACCTGGACGTAATACAAAGTCAAAATCAAATTAATCATTCATCAAATTCTGCTCAGTATTAAAGGCGTTGCGGTGAAACATAAAAATGTTAGTCAGGTAAAAAAAGTGCACTAACCATCCTCGCACCATTCAGCTACACATCCTTATATAGCTTTGCTTCAGCTTCTTAAGCTTTAGAGGAAACCACCACACCGTTAGCACCACATCGCTTAGCTTCATCGCCCACCTCTATTGGAAAACCAGCCTAAACGAACGCCAAATTAAGTTAAATATGGTTTGCGAATATTCCAGGATTAAATGTGCACGACTGTACAAGTTTTTACATTCGAGTGAATGGCTGACTTGAGTGCTGTAAAAAAGTTTTTTTTTAAATGTTTTCATAACATGGTTGGAGTAGTCTTCTATTGCGGATTAAAACCGGGATTCTGTTGTGTATCAATGTTTGTTTTGAAGAGGGATTCCTGAATAAAAAAAGTATGATTCTGATTAGTCCGTCAGTTACACAGGTAGATTATCGATATATTGGATACGTGTTTTTTTGTTTTATCAATTAATAAAAATAGAAGAAGATAATTCACGTCAAAGATCATGAGCCGGCTTGTGACGTCACTTTCCGATAAAAAAATGTACTGCAATATGACGTCACATGAGTTTTCAAGCACTGGGGGTCTAAAATGGCCAGTTTAGCAGATCATAATATGAATTGCTTTAAAACTCATAAAATGGAACTTTCATAGTAGTAACTGCGTCTGCGACCATTTAATAAAATAGATCCTAGTAGGAAAATAATATGAATTGCGTTAAATTTCGTTAAATGGTCACAGATGCAATTACTTTAATGATAAATACATTTGACGCTTTTTAACTCAATTCATATTATGATCTGCTAAAGTGGCCATTTTAGACCTGCTGGTATCATCTTAATTATTTGTTTACGTTAAAAAAAAAAAAATATTCGTCCAATATTTTATGGAAATCTATCTGACGGACTAATTAGTTTTTTTTTGTAAACTACCCCTATCGTAGCGCTTCTGTTCGTTTTGTCTGCAACCCTTCGGATTACATAACATTATACCTTGTAAGCTCTGAAGGATCTGCCTTACGGTAGTTAGTTATGACTGAGTCCCATATATAAGGGAGCGACTCTATTGCCATCAACCGTTGCGTTCCTGTTGAAAAAACCCAAAAACACTTTGCGCGACCCGGGAATCGAACGCAGAACCTTATGCTCAGCAGCCACACTTGTGACCTACTAGACCAAGAAGGCAGTCACGCGTCTTATTAATAGAACGATAACACACACTCGCTGTTCCTAAATCACCTATAAATAAGTCAAGCCTGATTACATTACACATTCCTTCATGAAGATGAAGATTTTGTTCTCCTAGAAGACAATTAGAGAATGTTTCAGTTACTGTCAGTGGCAAAAGAAACATCCATATATGCCCTTAAACAAGTATTTTGAAATATTATCTGTAAATTTTTAACTAACAAAATGAACACATAACCCCAAAAAGCCCCATAACGCGTGAACACTCAAAATAAAAAGGTTATAGCCGTGAGGAAATTAAAAAAGTAGCCGTGATTAACTCACAGCGCTTTAAAGCGGCTGTAAGCGTTAAATTCTCGCATCACCATCACACGGGTTTTAAAAATATATATGTGTTAGCCTACAGGCTTTTGGGACCGTTCCCGAGATTTACTATTATAGGCACTTGTTTTACTCGCGTAAGCGGGAAATAAGTACATCAAAAACTGAATAATTTTGTGCCTATATGAATTTTATGGTGGTGTTAATTTTGTAGTACAATGTTTTTGCTACATTGTTACCTTTAATGTTGGTAATGTGGTTTTATAACTTAACCTTTTTACGAACATCATAATACTTCAAAAACATGAGAATTATGTAAGAGAGAAATGACTTTATTTTTGACTAGCGGACGTCACGCAGTTTCACCCGCGTAGTTCCCGTTCCCGTAAGAATACAGGTATAAAAAGTAGCCTATGTCTCCCGGGAATAGTGTAGCTTCCCAACGGTGAACGAATTTTTCAAATCGGTCCAGTAGTTTCGGAGCCTATTTGTTACAAACAAACAAACAAATCTTTCCTCTTTATAATATTACTAGCGGACGTCACGCGGTTTCACCTACGTAGCTCCCGTTCCCGTGGGAATATAGGGATAAAAAGTAACCTATGTCACTCAGTGTGAATGTAGCTTACTAATGGTGAAAGAATTTATGAAATCGGCGCTGTAGTTTTTCAGTTTATTCGTTACAAACACACACCAAAATACAAAACTTTCCTCTTTATAATATTAGTGTAGACTAGCAGACCCGGCAGACGGCGCACATACCTACGTAGATTTTGACGATTTACGCGGCCAAAACTATTTTACAGCTAAATTCTCTTCTATGTTCAATAAGATTAAAAAATAATAGTTTTTCTTAAAAAACAAACGTATATTTCACTTATTTTGAAAATAAAAAGTACAGTCACGGACAAAATTCTAAGGTTTACTTAAAAAAAAATACAAACACGGTAATACATTTTTTTTTTCATTAAGAACTTTAGTACCAGAGGTACTAGATAAACCTAAAACAAAAATAAAAAGAGTTTAATACAAAAAAACCCCGAACAAAGTAATTTTACTACATTTGACTAATAACTTTCAAAGGGACGTAATTTAAAAAAGCGCGCATTTGCGCGGCAGCTTGTTATGGAATTACATAGTTAGATGCCTTACATATGAAGTGTAATTAAAATTATCATAGGGACGGGCACAAAAGTACTTTAAAACAGTCACTGAATATTAATTATTACAAAAAAATACATTTTGAGCAGAGTGATGTTTGACTGAATAAAAGTTAAAGAAAGAAAATGTAAATTGGGTTAGTATATATCGAATAAAATCAATTCTTACCTGATTTATCGTAATCCATCACAAACACTTTAAAATGATTAGTTAAAAAAAAACTATAAGCTTGTTAAAGTTGCAAATTTTAGAGCGCCGTGAACTGACACACGCACACTAGGCGACTATCGAATTCCGACTAACCGAGGGGGGTCGACTCCCGCGCATAAGCGGGGGTAGGCGTATGCCATATTATACCTGGAACTGTAGACTGCCTATTGTAATTGCTGATTTACCGTTATATCGACTTTGGAAAAATGACTTTTGGCCGCGTAAATCGTCAAAATCTATGTATGTGCGGCGTCCTGCCCGGACAGCAGCGGGTTCGATCCGCCATTTATTGAATTAATTTGTTACAAAAAATGTGATATATAAAAAACCGCTCGACCGATTTTGTGCAAACTTCAACCAAACTATCAAGTTAATGTTCCGAACAAAGCCTAAACATTTGGTTTGGATAGGTGAGCCCGTTTTTGAGTTATAAAATTACAACGAAAAGTGGCATTGATTTTTATATGTATATAGATTATTAGTGTAGATAAAAACGTTAATGATGATTTTAAGAGATATAAGGATTCGTTGTCTGTATGTTTCCTAAATTGTATTTGTAACTTGGTAATAAGACATTTATTTTCAAGATTTATTCTGAACTAGGTTTTGTCTGCGGCTGTCGTAGTGTAGATGGAAAATCATGCCACACATTCATAATAATTATGAGAATGGACCACATTCAAAATACAACCAAAGGAGACCACAAAAACGATAGATGAGATATATTATAACATTCTGAATACAGTACTTCGTAGTAGCAAACTTTCGGAGTAACGTACATCGGAGTGACGAACATTCTGAATACAAAACTTCGTAGTAGCAAAGTTTCGGAGTAACGTACATCGGAGTGACGAACATTATGTGGCTCTACCATGAGATGTCATAGAAAACTTACTCGCTAACGTTGAACTCGCTAGCGTGCTAACGTGTATCAAATAGATTTCGATAATGCTTGCACCATGAGATTTAAGGAGTCTTACGCAGGCGCTTAGGTAAGCTCGATAGATTGTGTCGTCTAGCTAACTTCACTCTACTCATGTTTTGTTTCTTTCTTTCCCACTAATAAGAGGAGAGAACGATATATACACAAATAAACCGACAAAATAGAAAAGTTGACGGTTATTTGACTACTTATAGTATTTAGTGGTTTTTTGAATTTTTATTGCTTATAATATGTCACTGTCGTATATTCAATTTGTAATTTTGTTTGTTGACCTTGTGTCACAGAGCTGTGTTGTGTGGTTTAAAAGTTAACATTAGTAGATTCAAACAGATTTTTTAAAACAATGAGGACCCTGTGCCTCAGTTTCAATTGTTGGTAGAGTTCATAGAAAGGTATGTTTTAACTTTCTTCAAAATTATTGTGTTTTGTTTTGAGAGAACTGCATTCCTATAAACTTTCATTCATTTATATTTTGCAATTGGTGTCTAACTTGAATTCTCATTCCGGAAAATCATTTCTCGAAATTCACGTTATTCATGTCGTTGGTCTTCAAATTCAATGGCCACTAACATATTTCATACCAAATAAGCTCTTGCAGACATTATTTTGACTGCATTAGACTCAAAAACGTACATAATTTTATTGTAAGCATATGTTTCACACGACAAAATGCTAGTGAGCTACGTAACCACTATAGTACGCGAATTAATTGATAGGTTCAGTGAAATTGTAATTCTTTCCGTGACCGCTAGAGGCGCTGTACGATATTTCATACCAATAATTTACGGAGACGCTTGCGAGATTTGGCTGTGTAAACTCATGGTAGAGGTACTGAATACAGTACTTCGCAGTAGCAAAGTTTCGGAGTAACGTACATCGGAGTGACGAACATTCTGAATACAGTACTTCGTAGTAGCAAACTTTTGGAGTGACGTTCATCGGAGTAACGAACATTCTGAACACCGTACTTCGTCATAGCGTACATTCTGACTCACGTCATTTGGACTCACAAACTTTCTGTATACCGTACATCGGTATTTCGAACTTCGGAGTGACGTAATACAGTCATAAATGATGATCAGGCTGAAAAAGAGGTAACCGCGGAGATGACATATAACAGATAAATTTTGAAGAAGACGATGCTGCGCCGAACCCAAATATTTGGTAAAAAAGCAAGAGAATGATAATAAATTCAAAATACTGTTTAGTCAACCAACAAAAAAAAAACTCAACATTTACAAAATCGTTAACAATATTTACCATATAACTTAAAAATCTAAATATTTTATTTCACATAGGCCTACATGGGCACTTATAAAAAGGTCAACACAACGTGCACGGTTCGGTGCATTGGTCGATTTCTAAGGAGAAGAACCGGCAAAAAACTCCAAAGGTTACTCTTTTAATCTTTTAAAATCGTTTGGGTTAACAATAAGTTTAAGGTCTAGACATAAACTTGGTATAATACTACACATGAAGACTATGCAGAATAATTTCTGAGATGGTCTTTCGAAGAAAGCTCCACACAGATTTGAGTGGACCCGTGCAGTCAGTGCAAGCATTTGTCAGTTATCGTCGAGCTCGACTTATAACTCAAGGAGCTCAACGTCACGACGAACAATACCAAAGAAAGGACATTTGGGTGGGTCGCTTATAGTACTTAAACTGCCAGCAACCATTAACACGACGGTAAAAACCCCTTTCGCTTGCTTAACTAAATAAATTCAACCCTAATTCACTATCACAATACCCCAACTATAATAAAGTGTGAAAAAACAAACTAGATAGAATATATGTACATAGATATAATGTTCTAGCCTATCAAAACAATTTACACGAATGAATGGACCATCGTTATGAGTAACGGTTCACCCCGACCATAATGTATTCTACTCACAGTAGTCTAACAAAAATATGATGGCAATATCATACGTCTTTGGATGTATTTGTAATTTTGCACGACACGACACGACAGGGTTATACGACTGGTATAAAATCAGTACCTCATTTGTGTAACACACAGAGACAAAATTAAACAATACTTAAGAGTACTAGGTAATCTAATTACATAACATAACTTTTTTTAGGGGGGGGGGGGGAATTATCAAATAACCCCTCCCGCTCTTGGGCAGAACGAAAAGGAGTGTCAGACTTCTACTGACTAAAAACCACCTATGTTCCTTCTTAGCTCTTTATGTCTAGGCCGCGGTATCTCTTACAACACCCCGCAGCCATAACATAACACACCACGCTTTTAAACCCCAAAGGGTTAAGCAGACACGTACCCATTAATTAGTACACTCACATTTCGCCAGTTATAGGACCATCGTTAAGTCCCATGTAATAGGGAGCAAGCCTATTGCTATCAAACGGGCACAATATCAGACCCCATGGTTGCTACGGAGAAATGATGGAAAAACCCAATAACACTTTACCCCGCTTTGACCCGTAGAACAACGGGAAAGTCGCTAGCACGAGTCTAATTATATAAACACCATTGTTACTAAGACTAAATAATTATTAATGAAAGTAGGTATGGACTGTAGTCTAAAAATAGAAAAATAAAAAAAATATTAACAGTAAAGCTTTTGACTATGGGATTTAAATTACATCTTGAGATATAATATTTTATCGCTCGTACATTACATACACATACATTACATATTACATTTTGTGCGCGACCGTTCACACTGTGCTATAATTTATACATAATATATAATATTACATCTCAAACGCGGGATGTAATATTATATATAGCTCAAGATGTAATTCATATACAAGATAATTTTTAGTCACCGTCCAAATTTGGTATTTCTAGGCATTAGGTATTCACTAATATAACGCCATTATTGAGAAATAATCGATACGTAAAATTTTCATAATCTATATCATTTTGTCGAAAGAATTATCCGGTCTCCATAAAAAGTTAAAACTTTGTGATGTGATATCTTAATATTTTTGTATTGAGTGATACTAAAAGAAAAAACAAGTATTTCATAATTTTCGCGATATAAAAAATTGAACGGTGTCTAAAAAATCATCTTGTATATTACATCTCATAATCAAAAGCTGGCTTCAACAGTACAGAAAGATATTTTTGACTTTTCTCTCTTCTTTTCTTTTTCTCTTTTCTTTTTTGTGTCTTCATAATCAGCACATTTTCTCAAAATCACAATAAATTTCATACTTTGTAAAGTTGCTTCCAATTTGGCAAGAACATAGTTGGCTTACTTTGTAAAGTTGCTTAAAGTTTGGCTAGGACATTGCAGGCTTGAGTCACCTGATTGACTGATAAACAAATGATTCTGTGCTTCAGAAGGCACGTATGAAGTCGGTGGTCCCGGCCGCCAAATGGCGGTCGTCAAACCATGTCAGAGGCCCTTGAGGTGGTTTAGTAACTCTGACATTAGGGTGTGTGGGGTCGTTAGACCTATCTGCCCACATGATAAGAAGATGAAGTTAACGGTAACTAGACTGGACGTTGACTGTATACAAGGTAAAAGGGTCAAAAAGGTTTTTTTAACAATAATTAACAAATAATGTTCCCAACATCGTGTCGTATCATTACCGTATCGCACGTACAAAAGCGCTTTTTCTTAACAAATACGAGTAATATAATAATAAAATAAAACAAAGTTAAGGGGTAAATATTCCCCGTTGGGGCCGCGGGTTGTACACCAGTCATCGCGGCCTCGACATAGAGGGCTAAGAAGGGACATGGGTGGTTTTTAGTCAGTAGAAGTCTGACACTCCCTTTCGCTCTGCCAAAGAGCGGGAGGGGTTATTCGATGATTTTCCACCCGCCAAAAAAAAAAAAAGGGGTAAACATTCATATTTCCGGCCCTGAATTATTTATCATTGTAATTCCTCCTGCGATCAGTTTGTCATGTTATCTTCGTTCGGTTTTTACAAGAAAAATCCCTGAGGATCTGAAATTCGTGCAAAAAACCTAGACACAGCGCCGCCTTTGTATGAAAGATTTTTTTCTTAATAATGTTTAATTTTGTTACCTTTGTTTACGATCACGATTTACATACACAAATTTACGATTATTTCTCCGTATTTAATGTTTATTTCTTCTCTATCTTAGTGAAAGAGTGAATTCTTTTTCTATGTCAGTTCTTCAAAAAGTGTAAACACAGCAGTAAGTTTTTCGTGGAATTAAATTAGTAAGAAATCTACAATCAAATGTTATCTAATTTATATCTATTTTTTTTTTATTATATGTATTTTCCCGGCTTTGTCCGCCTTTACGGAGCTTTCAAAAGTATAAAAAATGCAAACGAAGTCACGGGGTCTCGTAAATACAACTCAATGGTTTTACTTGTTGATGTTATAGCTTTCTTATTATAGAAAGAATAAAAATAGAAGATATATAAATAAGATAACCTTACATTAAATTAAACCAGTAAGTATATAATTTAAAGCTTCTATGTTTACAATGTCGATTTATTATCTGGTCACACAATAATCTGTGTTTCGGGTGATCTAACTCGTGATTAACCAACATAATAACTGTCCATGGGTTTAAACATTAATTTCTTGGTATACAAATTAAGAACTTTAATTAGCTTATTTGTTTCACTTTTACGATCGTCTAAATACCTGTCTACCTTACATACCGAGACCAGGGGTTCTGATCATAATATGAAATGCGATAAAAATCGTAAAATTAACCTTTTATCATAGTAACTGCGTCTGTGAACATTTTACGAATTTTAACGCAATTCATATTATTTATGATCTATTTTCCTAAATGTTTACAGACGCAGTTACTATTGTGATAGGTCTATGTTACGCTTTTTAACGCAATTTATATTATGATCTGCTAAAGTGGCCATTTTAGACCCCTAGATACTAAAGATGCCTATAAAAGTTCAACACATCAAAAACTTAAAAACCAGGAACCCTTGCCAACTAAACCTGAACAATAAAAGCATGAAACTCCACCAATCCCCCAAGGGTAGTTTTAACTTTAATCTATGTGGCTGACGACCCGGCGTTCCAGCGATTGGAAAGAAATTGCTGGAATGTGAGCCACCGACCAAACGCCCCAGGGAATACTTTATTTAATTACCTACGTATCATGGTCCATTTTATTTTACCCGAAACGATTTGTGGATTGGATAGTTTCGCTATTCACTTGTTTTGTTGCGGGGTCAATAACACTTGAATTTTGTTCGCGGTATAAGCGGTATCGGATTTATTGTTTTTTTTTTTTTGATCCAGTGATGTGCTTCTGTATTGCGGGTATTGTGTTATTTTGTTACCGCAAAAGCAAAACTTCCAGCTCAATCAAATATGAAAATAGTATGATTTCGTTTTTGTTTGGCTAGTTCGTAATTTAAAATTTGCAACATCAATCCACAGCTTCGGATAGGAATAAGTGGCAGGAAAGCTAGGAGGCTATTTTCCTTCTTTCCTGCCAGTGGGAGACAAATGGCTAATTATAATAAAAAGCACCCATACGGTACTTCACCAAAAAAAATCTAATTAGTCCTTCAGATAGATTTCCAAAAAATAATGGACACGTCTTTATTACTTTTTCACGGAAACAAAAGATGAAGACGATACAGTGCTTCGAAAAGTCGTGTGACGTCACAAGGTTAGTACTTTTTTTACCCACGAAGTGACGTCAAAAGCCCCCACTCATGATCTTTGACACGTTTTATTTTCGTAAATTTTTATTTATTTGATAAAACAAAAACACGTATCCAATATTTTTGGATAATGTAACAGACGGACTAAGTAGATTTTACTTTTAATTTTTACGATTGATATACGAAATCTGACAACTAATATTAATATTCAAGCCACTGACTGACTGTGAAAGATATACAAATGACGGCCGGGACCAACTGCTTTACGTGATTTTCGATGAGCGGAGGAAACTCAGTGTGTAACGGGTAGTCACCCACCCATGGACCAACCTAGGTTGGCATTGCCTAACCTCAAGATCGACCTGAGCATTTACGTGCTTATTTTGTGCGTAGAAAAAAGAAGAGAAGTTCAGCAGTATCATTTTCCAGAATCGAAAATATTAATTAAATTAAATATTAATTAAAAATATTAATTTTAACATCCAAAGAATAACAGTAAAGTTAAATCTACTACTTTGTTTGTTTGTCAGCAATTCCAAGAAGTTAGCTGCACCAATGTACTAGAACTTTTCTAGAGATGGTTGAGAACGAGCTAAACTCGCGCACGATCTGCGCTGCAGTTGTAATAAAACAACGTATGAAACTTTACTATCTGTGTGAAATTAATAAATCGATGGCTGTTAATATTTTACAATTTTGTTCTTTCTTAGGACATTTATTAGTAACACATTACATTTAATATATGATTGAATAAGTATAAAAACTATAAATGCGTGCATTAGTTTTGCAGAAATTTTAGTAGCTAAAAATATATGTAATTTGGGAAAAATACGTAGTGGGCTAGATAGAGGTGTTCCTAAAGAGATAGTTTACCCAGGGCACCCCGCGATAATGGCGGTAAGTCCCCTCTATGAGGAGTGGCTTGGGAGGCGCCACGGCGCCCTCAACTTCCGTCTGACGCAGGTCCTCCTCGGACACGGTTGTTTCGGGAGGTACATGCACCGAATCAGGCGGGAGGAAACGCCCGTCACCATTGTGAGCACACCGTGAAGGTCTGCCCCACTTCGGCGGAGCATCGCCGGCGGCGACCTCTCGCGCCCGGTCCAAGTGCAATTAAGCCATGGTCCGGGGCGAGGACGAATGGGATGCCGTAGCCTCCTGCGAAGCAGTGATGCTAGCGAAGGAGGTGGCGGAACGTGAGGGGGAGAGAACCTCTCGTCCCAGACGCGGGATACGCTCCGAGTGTCGGGGCTAAGAAGGAACATGGGTGATTTTTAGTCAGTAGAAGTCTGACACTCCCTTTCGCTCTGCCCATGAGCGGGTCCCATGTAATAGGGGTTAAGGCTGCTGCCATCAACCGGGCAGAAATTCAAACTCCGTGGTCATTACTGAAATACCAATTTGCCTGACCTGGGAATTGAACTCAGGCAGTCAGGCGACCACTAGCCCAACGAAAGAAAGAAAGAAAGAAAGAAAGAAAGAAAGAAAGAAAGAAAGAAAGAAAGAAAAAGTATTTATTGTTTCACACAGGACAGAACAAATTGACAAAAAATAATAAAAATTTAAAGCTTTAAACATAAAGAAAAACACTTAAAATTAAGACATACTAAGTTTAAATTAACTACAACGAAATAGTTGCTGTCGTTGTTTCAGCGCACAAATACTGAGCAGACACGTCTTGCTAAGTCCATCAATTTAGGCAGCGTTTTGATCCTTGTCATTACTGCAGCACCATAAAACTTGCCCTTTTACGCACAACTCTGGATACCATGAAAGTGGTGCCCCGATAAAAATACTTTATAGGTTGTCTCATCCATACTTCAGCTGGTAACACTTTATGGTCTACAGTCCTAGATTAATACAGGGTTTAGTTCAACGCGGACGTGTCATGATTAGTTTCTTTGTTTTGTACGATTTCTGTATTGCTACCTTACTGTTACCTACTACTATAGTTGCGGCCAGTTAAGATGTCAATAGCGGTCATTGATCCACCTAAATTTATTAAAGTTCTTAACTTTGAAATCCAAAAATAAAGCCTCTTCGTGTCTTTAATCGTCAGCTAAGTATCGTGATCTTCAACATTGTCTTCTATTAAAAACGATACATGGTTATTTGTTTTGGTCCGTACGAAGAGATATTAGGGAAAGGGCAATGACCGCTATTGACATCTGAACTGGCACTGGCAATCACAAAAAATATTGGTGACATAACATCATCATCATCAACCACTGCAATCACCAACTCGCAATAAAAAAACGAGATGATCAACGTTGATACCTTTAATTAGAAAAAAAAACCCACAAGGATAATTACAACCCAGTATTACATCTTTAAAGATAATCAAAAATAAGCCATGCACAAAAACCAACGAGCCCCAAATATCCAAGCAACACGAAAGGGAATCCGATAATACCCGAATGTACCCGAAAACCGGGGTACCCATTAACGAAATTAGCCGAGTCAGCTCACAGTCTTCATTTAAAAACTTACAGCTTATTTTCTTAGTAAATTGAAAATGTTGAAGAACTAGTTTAAATCTTCTGTAGCAAAAATTGGGTAGTCCGGAGTGTAATTATAGTAAGTAGTTATTGGGAAGAACTCGAGAAGAATTGATGTTTTCTGTGTGATCTCTAACTTAAAGTATAACCTAAAGTCGCAGAGATTAAGGGTGGGTATTTTAATACAATATACTACTATACCACTTCGTACAGTATGTAAGTCTTTTCCATAACATCGAAGTTATTTTTGCATAAACATAACATAATATCACGCCTGTCATCCCTTGAAGGTTAGGCAGAGGTGTACCCGTTTGATTGGTATACCCACATTTCGCCTATTATGTTTAAGTCGCTTGTAACGGGGGTCGAGGCTTTTGCCATCAACCGGCACAGATCTTACAGATTGAAAAGTTTCTGATGCACTTTAATTCCCGACTCAGAAATCGCAACCGGCATTTCAACAGTCGCACTTGCGACCACTACACCAACGAAGCTGTCAACATTGCTTTCATAAATCTCATGTTATTTTTAGGCTAATTCTTCTGCTTATCGTGTGGACAGTAAGATCTCACGACCCCACACACACCCTAGTGTCACAGTTTCTAAACCGCTTCTAAGACTTAACATGGTTTGACCCCCATTTGGCGGCCGGGACCACCAGCTTATACGTGCCTTCCGAAGCAAGGAATCCTCTTTTTCTGACAATCAGGTGATTCAAGCAATGTCCTAGCCTAACTGGAAACAACTTTCAAAGTAAAAATCACAAGGCTAACGCCTAAACCCCGAGTAGTTAAGGCGCCTCGGAGGCAGTAATAATGTATCTTTAAACAGCAAAATACACTAAACTTACTATTTCAATCCGTCGCTATGACGATAACTTTCTCGTAATTAATAATATTGGAAGTTCAAACTTTCCATACGAGATGTTTTTCGAGAAAACTTACACGTGCTTATGAATGAATAAGAAGTACTTATTATTTCAAACGGTTCAGGAATTCTAAAGTTCTAAAGTGTGAAATACCTGCTTCCTTTGATATCAGTAGCTACAAATGACATTAAAAAAAAAACCTGGCGTCTGTCGTTTCCAAAGACGTGACTTTTTTGTAAGATTTTTGCTGAAATCAAAATTTAATTAGGCTGATAATCAGCGCTTTCTGAAGGTCATCACTAATAATAATAATAATAATAATAATATTCCACAACTATCACACAACGCCATCTAGTCCCAAGCTAAGCAGAGCTTGTGTTATGGGTACTAGACAACTGATAAACATACTTATATATTTCTAAATACATACATATTATAGATAAACACTATCACTATCATCATCATCAGCCTATAATGTTCCCACTGCAGGGACTCAGGTCTCCTCTCTGGGAGAGGGATGGGCTATAATCTACCACGCGGGCCCAGTGCGGATTGGTAAATGTCACATGTCTTTGTTTTTTTTTTTTTTAATTTCCGCCTGAAGGTGAAAGCTAAGAATTGTGAGTGCTCCGAAACGCCCACATGACATGTCCTAGTGTTTCAGCTGAAGAAGAAGTGTCGGAACAAACTATCCAGGAACACATTTGTCTGGAGAATCACGTCTGTCTGGACATCATAAGTGATGACACATGTTTAGTTTTCGTCTCTTCAGGCCTTATCCACTTTATTAGAAGCTATTAGCCGTTGATCAAAAATTTATCGAAAACGTTAAATAAAGAACGATCTATATCTACGATCGCTATCTTTAACGTGACTATTTTGAGCCACAGCTCATAAAAATTCAACACTCATAAAATAAATAGTTCCAAAACGTAATGATAATATTTCTGTTACCTGTATCTTGATTTACAAAACTGACCATGTAAGTCCTCAATACAAAATTCCCGTTCTCAAGGCTCAAGCATATTTTTTAAGACCTCAGATCGTTTACTTAAAGCGCTCACGTAGTACAGTATGTCTGAAATACATAATGTTAGGTAGGGCACTTTCTATTACACTGAGATCCGCTTTATCACGTGAATACTGGAGCATTTGTGTGGAAACCACCACTTTTCGGGAAAGTAAGCAAAAGTTTGGCAATAACATGTTCGTTAAGTAGGTCGTATAGTTTTCTGTTAAGTTGGTACACGAGTTTCAGTGTAATGTAATGGTTTATGCGACAGAATTTCAATGTTATTATGTAATAGCATTTTTAACAATGTCCCACACTAAGGATTTTGTATCGTAGGTACGGATACAAGTTTAAACTCACATATTCAAACTACTTAGAGGCCATACAATTATTTGTTTCATGCGGGAATCGAACTCGCAACACGCAGCGCACAGTCATAATTGTTAGGATTTTTTTTTTTGCAGAATCTGTGATTATTTGAATTGCATTGCATTGCTATTGGCACAGCGTGCCTCAACACATCTTTTTAAGGTCGACTATACATGGGCAGGCTTCAGTTTTATCAGCACTGTCAAGTACCTTTATATTATATTTAGAGACTTGTTTTTAATCATAAATAGACATTATGTACAGTTGCGCCAATACGACTTAATACTGTCTGGAAAATACCTTAATCAAAATTTAGGTTATGCAATGAGCGTGGTTAAAGTTAAAATTACGTTACATTACATTATAAAGCGTTACATTCTGCTAAAACGAGAATAGTGTTGTTAACAAAATCTGCTTCGCATAAAAAAACTGCGATTTCCATCTAACAATTTACATTCTGCTCTTATATTTAGAGCTTTTACAAAAACTATTCTGTATTGGCACCGAAAAGGTCCAAACTTGCTAAACTATTAACTTTTGTTTGGTCCCAAACGGTAGGAAAACGCTTTATCATTTCGATGGGGCCTACAAATTCAGTTGGTCTGCAATAAATCTGAGACGGCAGTCGCCAAGCTGTAGGAGTATTTAGGATTTGCGTGTTGATGTTAAATAGGGTAATTGCTTACAATATGATGATACCTTTCGAATTTTCTGGAGGACATTTTTATCAAGGAATTGCTACAACAAGTATTAATAATATCTGCATAATTTTCTTGAAACTCTTGTTATAAAGAAAATTATAAACAAAAAAATAATTTATTCTATACACAACTTGAAGTTTTACCTTTCACATTTTATAGTTACTGTCACTCAGTACGATGAAACTCAATGTACCTACCCAATATTAAAAAAAGCACTTTACCAGTGCCACAAATTTCGCTTCAACAAAAATGGGCCACCAAAAATATTCGCATTTAAAAATGATAGCCACCCTATACGGAACGGAACTCCGGATTTTTCTGCTCGACTGTGTTGAAACTGAGCGGCGACTCCGCGAGGACGCACTTTCCTTTATCTGCTACGATTGTCCCGAGAATTTATTCTCATGGACACAACTAGAGATGAATATAATTCATATTGTTGTTTTTACGCCTTGCGCGAGCCGGACGTTGCCGCGTCAGCGCTATTTTGGTCGGGAGCACACGGAGCGTCTTGAGGCATGGTTTCCACTATAGGATAGGAGTTGAGTAGAGATGTTTTGTTAATAACTAATCAGATAAAAGCGTTTTTGCTGGTTTAAAATAAATGGCTTGATACTCACTACGACCAAGAGCACTTGACATGTACGTCAAATTTCGCCAGTTAATTGTTTACCACTGTCACTTCGGCTAGAAAGCCATTTCTCGGCTTCGAACCGAACAGTTTTCTCGCTTAGAGGCCGCACACTGATTAAATGTTCTCGCAACCTCGGACGAGCATGCTTGGCTCTAAAACGATTTGCGCAAACACTCCCGCGTTCGTCGATGAAGGTTTGTTTTTTCGCATTGTACGATGGTACACTCGGTTCTTTAGTATCCGCTACTAACCTACCGTAAATCGCTAACTACTCAGTTCTTTTATCTCAACACATAGAGACAGCAATACTCCGCTCTAGCCAGCTCACATCTTTGCTAGACGAAAACATCATGTCCGCGACGCCGCACATCTTAGCTCATGTATCTCCGCTTCGGCTTCGGTGTAAACCAGGCCTAACTCGTCGGCGAGATGGTTGAGCGAATACATTCGTGAACAAGTTGTATGTAACGTCATGTTACATGGAATTGTGAGATTTCTGTAAAACATTTTATGATAAAAATCTTTTCTGTGTTGCATTCGGTGTACCATGTGTGTAGCTCGTGACTAAATAATATGGCCCGCACTTAAGCCGGTTTACTTGAAGAAGTTAACCCGAGCTTGCCATAATGTTGATCCGTGGATGGGTGACCTCTCATTACATACCAAGTATTCTCCCCGTCGTCTCGGAATAAAATCACTCTTATTGACTGTACTAAAATGACTTAAGTAAAAAAAAAATTAAATACAGCAATGATTGACGAATACAGTGTAATGATGTAAAGAGTTTTTTTTTGCCAACTTTAAATAACATATATGTAATTGCTTTGATATGCGTAACGAGTAAAGCTTACGCGAGTGAGTGAATTTTTTGACACAATTTGTTGATGAATTAAGTTGCACTTCAAGGGGACAAAAGCGCGCATATTAAAATTCTGGTCATAGTACATTTTATGACATTACAATGATTTTAAAGTTCAGTGAATTTTCTACTTTATTATTCAATTTATTATTCAATGGTAAAGAAATAAACCTTACCATGTTTTAAGCTTATTCTACCAGGTGCTTTGATAATTTTACTTCAAAAAGGAGTACAAAACTTAACAACTTTCATAATACACAAGTCATGTTAATAAAAAGCACGTGTGCAATTCAATTTAAATTGCGACACAAGTATGAATTATTTATATTTAATTAAATTTAACAAGCTTTTGCACGAGTAAAGCCTTTGTATAAAATAAAAAAAAGTATACTTACTAGTTAATATTTTAATTTTCTATCAACACAATTAACAGAAGCCGTTAAAAGAAAATGCAGTTGTTTACATTTAAAACAGGAGCTTCTAAATTAAATATTTGTGTGGGAATCATTTAAATACTCTGCCTGTTAATGGGTATCCTTATCGAAGTTGTTTTTTATAAAGCAACGTTTGCAATATAACTAGAAGGTTCTCGTATGTTCTATAACAAATATCACGATCGCAATGACAGGCCACAACCAATGACGTATTATATATAGACACGTCATGAACTAACATGGCGGCGCTTCAAAATGGCGAAAATATTATATAACTACTTTTACGCGTAAAGAAAGGAAAAGAAAATATGACACCGTACACCGTACAGCGGGATGACTGTTGTCTTTATGTTTCGCACAGGTTTACACGCACGATTTAAATTAAGAACAAACGTAGCATCGCGCGAGAGGTTGGTGCGTAACTAAGCGCAATGTGGCCAATTGGCTTCATTTCATGTTGTCATTTTTGAGGGCGGACAACGTATCTATAGTTTTAATATATCATTGGCCACAACAGAAACTTTCATGCACTACACTTAGGTTTCGGTGATTTTTTGGCACACTAGGTAACTCTACTAATTAACTGAATGCATACCAGAAAAATGCACGCTGTGCAAAAAAACCACTAACTAAACATGTCCTACAAAATAAACTAAAAAAGCACACAAAACGAGATGACCTTTTTTATCGAATTCACACCAAAAATATTGTTCGTACATCGGAAAAATACGAATTGTTTATCAAAAATACTAACTTGCACTCTAAATCGTTCAGGTTAGGTTATGTTATGTTAGGTTTTTTTTCAGTTCAGTCAAACAGTTCTGCAAATACCATCAAATAGTATATTGAATTTGATTTAGATAGTGTGTATAATTTGTGTGCAAGTCAGTACTTTTGGTTTAACTTTGTAATATTTTGTTTGAAAAATGGGAATATTCAGATATAGATATAAATACATGCCCAAAATAGTAGAAAAACATAATGAAATCAACCAATCAGGTATAGGTTAATCTTTCCTTCCTTACGGCCGAATACTGAAACGCCACTCAAATATAAGTAAGCCTCAAATCTAGTGCTGTCTCGGACGCTCTATGCTGAAGTAACAGAGACAGAACGAGATTTAAGGGCAACTTAAAATTGAGTAGCATTTCAGTATTCGGCCGTTACTCTCTTTCTAACATGTCCATTTCAAACTGAACCATAATTATTCTCGGTTCAAAGCTAATCGAATGTCCGTCATAGCGGCGATGATTGGCATCTACTGTGTACACACTGGACACACAGAGGACGACATGCGGCCTCATTCATTCACTCATTCAAATGGTTCGTCTTGTTAATGTGTTTCAGTGCCATTGTTTTGCTTTCCTGTATAATTCATCATTTGCATAGTCATGTCTTTTATTATGTTTGGGTTGTTTTCCTGTTGCTATAAGCTATGTAATGCTACCAGAATCGTGTGGTGATTGGGAAATTATTATATTTATTCTAATATTGTTACTTTTGACACTGGCAACGTGCCAATGACTCTTCAACAAACAACAAGATTATCTAAATGACGACATGTCAGTTGACTTTTTATATTATCAATGAAAAAAGTTGCATACAACAAATGGTTCATAAACGACGAAGTTATTCGCGAACACACGCGCCAAACTATGTTAAATTTGTATGTGACCAAATGGCACCTGTTTCGCATCTGACTAAAAAAGAAAAAAATATCGATCGAATTGAGAACCTCCCCCTTTTGGGTTCGTCAGGTAAGTCGTTCATCGTTTGGTAAGTCGGTTACAAATGTTCTATAACATCATCACCAGAATCATCATCATTATCACCACATACCAGATCTTTTTGTGATTGGTGGGAAGATATTATATTTATTCAAATATATGTAGGACAAGCCAGAGCAAAAAGGAACTAAAAACTTATATTTGAACAGATTATAGCATGATACTGGGTTCAGAACATCAAAATAAGCACAGAATAAATAGCTACAGCATAACATTTACAAGTTTATTATAAAATTCACTGTACTTACACAGGTATTTTAGAGCTTCTTACACTTCAAAGTTCAGAAAAGAATGTCCTGCTAAAATGGCGCTTTGGACCTTTTAAAACCTCTTTACTAGACTGCAGTACTCAACTGTCATTATAATAATCGTTGGCGCTATTTTTGCATTTCAACTAAATCAAATAACTTACTTATTTATACAAAACAATTCTGTAATTCTTATAAAATACTGTAAATATCTTGAAACTAGTTATAAATGTATTTAAAAAGCTAACATATTATTATACTATTGTCATTTGAACACATAAAATGACACCGTTATTTTCACTTTGGCAACGTGCCGTTCTACAACATCATCACTCACAGCTTGACAATTCAGGCTGAGTGACTAATACTTAGAAGTGTGTCAATACCTACTGCTGGGTTTAGGCCTTTCGTTGCTTGTTACTTTTTTCACGGTCCTTTACCAGCCTTTTTTTTTTTTTTTTTTTTTGGTGGGTGTAAAATCATCGAATAACCCCTCCCGCTCTTGGGCAGAGCGAAAGGGAGTGTCAGACTTCTACTGACTAAAAACCACCCATGTTCCTTCTTCGCCCTCTATGTCGAGGCCGCGATAACCGTTGGACTACCCGCGGCCCCGACAGTCCTTTACCAGCCTCATCCAAGTTTTTCCCCCGAGCGCAACTATGTCGTCTGCTCATCTCGCCGCCGCGGATGATTTACATAAACATATCATTATATCTATTACCTGACATTCAATAATTCTCAGGCAACTTTGACTCATAGATATGATAAGATGTGATATTTATTCTATGTTCAGAATAGGGATGTTAACTGACTAAAAAAAATGTGATTCAAATTAGTCCATCTGTTAGATTATCGAAAAATATAGGATATGTATTTTTTGTTTTATCAAAACAATAAAAATTGACGAAGATAAAAAGCGTCAAAGATTTGAGTGGGGGTTTGTGACGTTACTGATCGGCAAAACATGCCATACTAATGTCTTAGAATATGACGTCACACGAGTTTTCAAAGCACTGTATCGTCTTCATTGTTTGTTTACGTGAAAAAAGAAACTAATTCGTTTTTTTTTGTTTTCTACCCAATTATGTGCTGAATACAGGGTAACCGTTTTTACTACCCAGACCTCATTTTAATTTCATTTCCTTTTAAATATTTTTTTATGTTAGGTGAAAGCATACTTGCTATGGCCAAAGAGACTTTCTAATCAGAAAACCATCCTCCGTTTGATGTTCGAAGAAATTTAGCTCATGAACGCTCTCACTCATTTTTCTTTAGCAGACGACCATCATTTTAACTAGCATTGTATAGATAAAACATGCGTGGAAAAATGGAAAACTGAATTTATTGCAATTTACAGTATTTAACAGAAAAATTAGACTAGCCCCTGCCAAAAATCTAGAAAAGTTGCTCGGCATAAAATATTAATAGTGTTGCAAGTATTTTATTGTTATATGTTACTAAAACGAGTACCTAACTATTTAGGAATCGATTTAATTTGATGTAAAAATATTTATTTTATTTTTATTCGTTAAATTTACTTTAACAAGTATTATTGAAAGTTCCGTTTAAAGGAAGACAAAATGGCTGCCACAATTAAACCACGTCTAAAACATAAAAGGTTAAGTTTCAAACAAGTTCTTAATTACGTTTTCGCGTTTCGCGAATGTTTTCAAAACTATTTACTGTTATTGCTTTTGTGTTCTCACTCATATTTTGTTTTATTTGTATTTTTAATGTGTTTAATGTCCATAATTATCTTCATAAGGTTTTGTTTTGGGTTTTTGTCTTTCATAAGGTTTTGTGTAATTTATTTCATTACTAGCTACTGGTATTCGAGGAGCTCGATGCTAAATAATAGCAGTAGCTCAGGTCACGGCCATCATTTTAACAGTCTTCACAGTCAGTGGCCCGAAACTCTGCGAGGCAGATGATGACTAGGTACTGCTCTCGAAACGGTGATGAAAATCATAGTACTCTCAAAACATTCGAAGACATGTGGTCACCCAAAGTACCAACCCACATTTCGTGAGCAGCATTTAGCCCAGTCCTACTGTGTCCCAGTAGTGGGGCTTTATAAGCTGACTATGCATAATTATGCTAAGGAATAAACTAATAACTAATATAACTCTTCAGTAGCTGCGTAGATTCTCACATGGCTTCAAGGTACCGTATTTTGCAATAACAGGTCCTATCTTGTTGACCGATAGGTACTGATAATGTAATAATTATTATGGCACGCATAGGTACACCTAAATCAGCGGCTTTACCTAACAATGTTCACAGACAAGAATTAAAAAGGTATTGTTTTGTGATAATCGTTTTTTCATTTCATAACAGATAGGTTTAGTAGTCGAAGAGTAGGTATTTATCAAAACTAGTAAATTAACATGATTGATAAAATGATTCTTTATGTATTTTGATACATTTTAATAATTATTAATGGGTGTGAACGATCTTTTAAAACATAATAATATCTATAGGAAGTAAGTTTGATTGACACCTCTTTCACCAAAATCGGCTCAGCAGTTTTTTTTTTTTATGCGCTTTCTGCGCTCACACATAACATAATATCACGCCTGTAATTCCCGAAGGGTTATGTAGAGGAGTACCTAGCACTACACCCACATTTCGCTAGTTATGATTAACTCCCATGTAATAGGGGTCGAGCCTATTGCCATCCACCGGGCACGAATCCAGACTATGTGGTTGCTAGTAAGAAATTCCTAATAGAAAAACCCAATAACACTATGCCGGACCCGGGTATTAAACTCAAGACTTCATGTTCAGCAACCCGTGCCAGGCAGCTAAAGGTAATTACAATAGGGGATCGGACTGAATCAAACAAATATGATTCTAATAAGTCCGTCAGTTAGATTATAGAAAAATATTGAATACGTGTTTTTTGTTTTATCTTTGTGACGTTTTCGAGGAGTTCATTTTTGGTTTATGTGTAAAAAAAAATTGTGTTCAATATTTTTTGGAAATCTATCTGACGGACTAATTAGTTTCGTTTTGTTCGATCCTCTATTCCCTTACTTGCTTTGCGCAATTACAACCCACGATTGCACACGTACAACATTTGTACGTCACATCTAGTAATCTTAATTCCTACATAGTAATCGACTATCGATCTCCAAAAGATCTTTGACCTGTCATTTACGACTCGTTAATCGTCCGAACGTCTAATATCTTTAGTCTGGTCCATCAACTCTCAGAAATGGGTGATCTCGCCACTTTTGTGCCAGCTATCCTTTTTCACAAGAGATTAAATGCGGTCAAGATCACGGCTCAATAAAATAAAAACCCGATTATAAAGTTCACGAATTAGTTGTTTGAATTGTAAAGTATCTTGTTTGAATCCAGGTTAAGTGATGTATGTATCATGTATGTTGATGACATGGTTGGCGCAGTGGCTCAAGCAATTGACTGCTGCGCTGCGTGTCGCGGGTTCGGTCCTCGCACGGAACAAAATATTTGTAAGGCCTGCAGATAGTTGCTTCGGGTCTGGGTGTTTGTGCATGTGAGTTTAAATGTTTGTGAACGCACCCACGATACAGGAGGAATTCCTAGTGTAGAATTAATAGGCACACAGGGAGAATAGTCAGTGATATTACTATTGGTAATCATTGTCTCAAAAATGAAGTAAAAGATGGCATTAGCTTAAGTGGCAATGATCAGATTGCTCGCAGAACGAATAGCCGATGGGGCCGAAAAGTTCTGTAGTGGCGACCGCGAACTGGAAGACGCTGCGTTGGAAGACCTCCCACTAGGTCGACCGATGACCTGGTGAAGGTTGGGGAGACCCGCTGGATGCGAGACTCACAGGCCCGTTCAATGTCGCGACACCTGGGGGAGGCCTATTTCTAACAGTGGACGTCTTTTGGCTGAAATTATGATAAAGTTTTAGGAGACCGAACTTATTACTAGGTAAGTAGACATAAATGCGTCAAGAACAGAAATAATTCATTCAATAAATCGACAAACGAGAACATATAAATAGCGCAAATTAAATCACAAAGTCTCTCTTTCGACACTCAGTAACTATCAACTCTACTACGAGCACTCGAAACAAAATATACGGCACACTTTCGCATAAATTTAATCTGTTAAACTCACTAACTAAAGATTTAAAGGGGAATATTTTAACTCGCTTAACGTTTCAGGAGTATAAATAAAGGCTTTATCGCCAACTGGAGTGGCATCGAGTACTTTTAGTTGTGCTAATAGAAGACTGCTAATAAACTGTCCAGGATTCTTGTCTGCAAGCCGATCTCTTTGCTGTTTACATTGTTGTTATTTATTATGTGATAAGCGAGTGTTTTATTCGAAATAGCAAAGAAATTTTTTGTTTGTTTTGTACAAATGTTTCCACAGGCATTTGTTAGCGCTAAATATTATTCCCAGTTATTTTACTTGCTATTTATATCTTACGTATTAAAAACGTACAGTATAAGAAGACACATGTTTTCTTGCCTTTTGTGAAAGAATGTAGGTAAAGTACCATGAACATTTTATGTAGGACAAACCAGAGCAAAAGGGAAATACAAGCTTCTATTTGAACAGATTTAAGCATGACTTATTTAAAAGATTGATAATGAAAAGCTTCTATTTGAACAGATTTAATCCAAGAATGTATAGCTACAGCATAACATTTACGGGTTTATTGTAAATATTCACTATACTTACACAGGTGTTTCAGAGCTCCTTATGCTTTCAATGTTCAGATAAGAATGTCCTGCCAAAATGGCGCCCCTTTAAAACCCCTTTACCAGACTGCAATTATAGGCAACTGACATTCCAATACCCATTGGTGCCATTTTAGCATCTCAACTAAATCAAATTACTTACTCATTTAAACAAAACAAATCTGTATTTTTTTTAAGATACTGTAAATATCTTAAAACTATAAGTTAAAAATGTATTTAAATAGCTAATAATTTATACAACAACTTGTAGAACTATATTTTTTTAACTTTGACATAACCTTTTACATGTTTTGACGGGAACGAACCGCGTTTAGACGATAACGTTTCGGGCGCGCGCTATCTGCCATCTTATATATTAAAACTAAGCATAAATGTATTTAAATAGTTAACACACGCATTAAAATCATCATCATCTTCCTGTCCTTGTTCCATATTACTTGGGGTCGGCATAACACGTTTACATCAACAACTACATGCATAACAATCATCATCATCATCAGCCTATAATGTTCCCACTGCAGGGACTCAAGCCTCCTCTCTAGGAGAGGGATGGGCTATGATCTACAACGCGGGCCCAGTGCGGAATGGTAGATGTCACATGTCTTTGAATTTGGTTCTAAGACATGCCGGTTTCTTCACAATGTTTTCTTTCACCCTTTTGAGAGCAGTGGTGATGAAATAAATTACATGAAGTAATTCGCCTGACTGGGTTCGAACCCAAGACTCCCTCTTCGTAAGTCGGGGCCGCTACCGCTGAGCCATCACTGCTCCCTGAGTCACCATTGCTCTGCACTGCATAAAAATATTGTCTATAATAATTACCTAACCATCAGTTGTTACAAAATTAATATAATTATTCATAATTCCCATCAATTTTCCCAGCCCACAAACAAAACCATTTACAAAATCCGTAATAGTCTCAAACAGCTTATACTGGTCCTCATTCTACAGACCTGAACAATTGAATCGTCTTAGTTCTCGCACAAATTGAGAAGGAAGGACGCTTGAGTGATTGCAGTGGTACAAACGTTTCAAAAGGGTCAGAGTGTTGAACAAGATGTCGAGTGTCCTTAACTACTATGTACTAGCTGGGTTTCACTTTCCATTTCTCGTTTGTTACGCCGTAGTTAGAAGAATTTACAAAAAAAATGCAATTAGTTTTCAATTTTATCTATTACTTTTTTGTAATTAACTTTTGGCGCCCAACGTAATTCAAGTATGACCCATGTTGAGCGCCAAAAATGATGAGATCGTACCCATGTTGGGCGCCAAAAATGATGAGATCGTACCCATGTTGGGCGCCAAAAATGTATAACTCGTTGGACACAAAGACGCCGCAACGTTACTTGTGAACAAAACAATATTGCATGACATGTGCATGCCGCTTGATGCCAATCATACCGTTTAGGTCTTGAACTTGAAAATCGTAGCCCATGTTGGGTGCCAAAAACATTTTGCCGTTGAACGGCGTAAATAAATGTGAATGTGACCTCGCAACAAAGCCGTCTGCTTTTCAAACAACTCTAAATACTGACAATACAAACGTATAGATAAGCGAATAAACACGGCAACATTGTAGAAAATCATCCACAAAAGCATTGAAGTACTTGTAACTGACTACCCTCTAATTTATACGCCTTCATTATTACCAACAGCCCTTTGCTCAACGGAAAGGTAATAATAAGCTATTACTCGTCTCACTGTGTTGATTATCGCGGTTCATATAATTCAAACGGGCTATTAATTTGGCCTGCAGTGTATGGGCTACGATTACGTTCAGCCTGGCGTGTATTGTGCTTCTGATGTAATGGCTATTGACTTGATTTAAGTTTGTTTTCGAATCTACCTCTGTTTAATGCTAGATCGCATTTAGTTCTATGTTTCTGTTTACATAATTTTGTACTGAAAAATTCATCAATTTTACTTTAATTGGAGTAAAAAGCTAATGGTATATTAGAAACGTATAGATTCTAGAACGACGAACGAACACATTAAGAATTTCTCCTGTATCGTGGGTGCGTTTACAAACATTGACACTCACATACACAAACACACCCAGATCCGAAACAACTATCTGTACGCTATACAAATATTTGTTCCGTGCGGGGATCGAACCCGCGGTCAGTCCAATCGCTCAGCCAGTGCGCCAACCATGACGTTTTTTTAATGTGCACATAATGATAGGTTTTTTTGTCATCATCAGTCTACAGCAGTCCACTGTTGGACACAGGCTTCTACTATCGCACATTTAATTCTAGTATGCTTTTTTTTGGAGGGTGTGAAATCTTCAAATGTCTCCTCCCACTCTATGTGGAGTGGAAGCTAGAGAGTGTTAGACTTGTTCTGACTAAAAACCACCCATGTTCTTACTTAACCCTTTATGTCCGGGGTCACGGTCTCTCTTTTGAACATCCCGCTGACCCGGCAGGAATTCCGGTATGCTTAGTTAGAGATAGATTAACTACGTTGCGGGCACCTACAACGCCACATACTAACTTCACATCATATCTGACGATACGTAATCAACAGTTAGACTGCTCCAGTTTTCGGATTGTCAGTTGTTCCGGTAATAGCACCACAAGTCAAGCAGTAGCCCGCTAGGTACCAAAACCTCGTCGAAAGGTTCTTACTTTTCACGTTGTTCCACGATGTAGAAATCTCTGTTCTACATACAAAATTGAAAAACCTTAGTAATAAACGTCTTCAAATCCAGCTCACCGCAAAACTGTATCAACCCAAGACAATAAACAAGTGTCCCCCGCACTATATCGTCAACGTTAATATCTCAGTGGAGGTGACAGATGACGCCTTTATGAGCATTCCTTGGGGACAGTGGCCGACACTGATTTATAGCTTGATCACATCACAAATCTTCCCGCTATATAGAGTGGCTTATGGAGTGTGGTAAAATGTAGCTGGTGGACAAAGTGACCCCTATTTGTGTGAGACACGAGGAGTAACTAAGTCACGTCGTTTAGATAAATAGGCGGATATAAGTTTGTGGTCATAATCCTATTAATATTATATTATAAACGCGTTAGTAGGTCTTGGGTTCAATTCCCGTGTCCGGCAAAGTGTTATTGAGTTTTTCCATCGTGCTCGCAGTAGCAGGCCCAGAGTCTGAATTTGTGCTCAGTTAATTGCAATAGGGTCACTCCTATTACATAGGCAACTGGCGAAATATGGGTGCAATAAAAATCAAATCAATTTTTTTTATTTTACATAGGTAGGCCTATGTAAAATAAAAAAAATTGATTTGATTTTGGGCATGGGCACTTAAAAAAGGTCGGTGATAAAAAGGGGCACCAAGAAAATCAAACAAATATTCTCATACACGGAACAAAATAACTGTGACTAATACAATAAGAACAAACTTCAGACAACCAGGAGAACAGGAAACAAAATAATTACAATAATTAAGTCAACATGTTCAGAACAAATATCACTTCGTTTTCCTTGTTCTAATCAATTTTCCTCATTAATGGGCGGAAAATTAAACAACATCAGATGGAACAAACTTTTACCCTGTAGCAGTTAGATTTTTGTGGCTCCAGTACAGAACTTCGTAAGTAAACCTGTATGTTCGGACTCTTACAGAATAACCACAAATTCTATTACCTAATTGCACTTGCTTAATATTATTACTTATTATCGCCAAAGTATTGATCTTAATCGAGAGAAAGCACCAAGCAACTTCAATTGGCTTTAATAATAAAATTGTTGAAAACAGGAGAATTAATGCGTGAAACCGTTTGTCAAGGAACTCATTTAAGACGATCGAAAAAGCCAAACAAATACACACCTAAATCAGACCTGATGTTAATCAAATGACATAATTTTTTTTTTTTTTGTTGCCCCACACTAGGAATTTCTCCTGTATCGTGGGTGCGTTCACAAACATTTAAACTCACATACACAAATACCCAGACCCGAAACAACTATCTGTAGGCCATACAAATATTTGTTCCATGCGGGGATCGAACCCGCGACACGCAGCGCAGCAGTCCATTGCCTGAGCCACTGCGCGAACCGTGTCGTCAAATTATATACCTATTTACACAAGAATTCTAGCACAGCAAAAAGGCGAATAATCACACAATCTCATGGCAATTCCACGAACAAGGCAAAGGTAGGATGCAGGCAGGACGTCGGTGGGTGACCGCCAGCCACCGTCGATTTCCCATAGGACGGCCATTTAATTACGTTCCCAGACGTTCAGCCCCGGCTTTTGTTTAAAGATTCATTTAATTTTTTCCTACTGGCAACACGGAAATAGTGAGGTTCGCAGCCACATTGTTTTGCTCTGATGGGCATTTGTTTTGGCTTACGTTAAATTGAAAGAATGAGCAGAAATGTTTATGTAAGAAGGCTTTCATAAAATGTTGTCTTGGGAAAAGTCGGAATAATATATTATATATATATACACTGGAATGCTCCGATAACGAGATAACTTTGGGTAATGTATTATCCAATACTAACTAGGTTATGGAGGCCAGATAAGCAGTCGCTCCTTGTAAAATACTGATATTCAGCTGCATCTCTAACACTTTTTTTTGTTTTTGGGGTTGGGATATCATCATATAACCCCTCCCGCTCTTGGGCAGAGCGAAAGGGAGTGTCAGACTTCTACTGACTGAAACCCACCCATGTTCATTCTTAGCCCTATATGTCAAGGCCGCGGTATCTCTTACAACATCCCACAGCCCCGACGGGCATCGCCCCTTGCCCCTTCCATGTTGCTGACATCTCTTTAACAAGGAACACGAACGCGCCGTCGACACGGCCTGGCGTCGTCATAAGACGGACGTGCGGCGAGCTAGTCCATCACTCACCCTGACATTCTTAACACACACAAAATAAACATTTCTCTATATAATACCGTCGGTTCACCACATAATAGGGGACTAATTTGAAATTGGAAGGATTACCGCAGTACGTGGTCGGTGAGTACCTACACGTATATACGTAAACGATACGTTCGTGTAATGAATTTAAATTAATGGTATCAATCAGTACAAACGTTCGGTATTCAACAAATAACATGACCGTTCTAAAATTATAGCTTTTATGTCCGAAATGTTGTGTGATTCAATTTCTGTGGGTATTATTTAACCCAATTAGGGACATTTGGAAATTGTATTCATTTGTTTGCTGAGTTTATTACGAATTTGGACTTGAAATCTAGTGTTGTTGTTTTCAAATATCTATAGAAATTATTTTTACATACCGCTGCATAGGAACCACACAATCATAATAATATTAATACCTGTTATTTACACATTCACATGCAAATTTGCATGGATACTTTACAGTCTATTTCCTGTGAACGTTTATTGTCGATAACTACACACATCAAAAGTGTCTAGGGATCAAGCATTTTTATGCGGATTTCTTGAGATTGAGATGTGGCTTTGTAATAAATTTATGATTTTATAAATTTATATGGATCCTTTTTGGTGCATTTCATAATTTGAATCAGGAACTGTGAATCAAATTCGAGTAAAAGATGAAAATCAGCTGTCAATATTTTCCCTATAAAAACATACAACGCATTGAAGACATTATTAGTGCTACTGTTTCCCTACTACTGATTAAAACCAACGTTATTATGGAGCGGCGACGTCATTTAAGCAGGGAAGAAATGCTCAGAGCCGTGGGGATGATAGAAGCTGGTTCCCGGCAACGTACTGTGGCTTTAGCTCTGAATACAAGTCAGAGTGTTATCAGTCGACTTTGGACACGTTACCGAAGCACTGGTACCGTGGCTGAGCGCCATGGAGGACGGTATCGCTGCACCACACGGAGACAAGACCGATACATTCAAATCTTAACTCGAAGAGCTCCAACAATAACCGCCATGATGTTAGCCGTGAGGCTTCATCACTCTTCAGGGAACTTAATTAGCGACCAAACAGTCAGAAACCGCTTGCATGAAGTGAACCTTCATTCCCGAAGACCGCTACGGGTACCACCTATAGCAATGCACAATCGTAGGATTCGATATCAATGGGCTCTTGAACACAGAAATTGGGCAGAAGAACAATGGCGTTTCGTGTGCTTTTCTGATGAGTCTCGTTTTGGTATGAGACCGGATACAAGACGTATACGACACTGGAGAACCCCTGGACGCCAACAGCGATTAAAATCCTGCCAGGAAGTCCATCCTTATAGTGGTGGAACCATCATGGTATGGGCGGGTATTTGGATCGGCGGAAGAACTGAGTTGATTTGGATCAGAGGCAACCTCAACGCTCAAATTTATGCTGAGACGATTGTATCAGACGTCATCGTTCCTCTACAAGTGCAAATCGGTCCCTTATTTCAGTTAATGCATGATAATGCACGACCGCACACCGCAAGAGTTGTAAGACAGACTCTCGCCGCAGCTAACATCAATGTCCTGCCCTGGCCTGCTCAGTCGCCAGACTTGAACCTGATTGAGCATGCATGGGATATGCTACAGAAAAGAGCTCTGCCGAATATGGAGGGTATCCAGTCGCAAGAAGACCTTTTTTTGTTGTTGCAACGAACATGGGCGGCCATTCCAAAGCGTGATTTGGATGAACTCATTTTGAGTATGCCAAACCGATGTTCTTGTGTTGTTAGTGTTCGCGGTAGAAACACGGATTATTAATTGTTTAAGTTACCCAATAAAATTTTAAAGAAAACTGTTATTTCAGTCTTTTTTTCGAACTTTAATGTTAGTGGTTCAAATGTCAAAAATCCCTTTATTAGGAAAATGGCAAATTTCTTTATTAATGCAAAGGTGACTTGGTTTATCGTTACTGTGACAAACGAAAACACTTTATTTGATGAATCCTTAAAGAAAATTTTAATTAATATCAATCAGGAGAAAAGTTATTGCAAAAATATATGTTGATCCCTAGACACTTTTGATGTGTGTAGTTTACGTAACGTGGCGTCATTTCTTGATTACTGTTCTATGCAATATTGTATTTACTTTTGCGGTGCTAAGTATAGAAATTATTGTTTTGTCGATATAATACCGCTACATACGAACTACTCTGTCATCTATAGTAACATTATAAAACTGGAGAGTTTGTTTGTTTGTTTGAACGCAATAAACTCAGGAGCTACTGATTGGAATTGAAAAAGTATTTTTGTGTTGGATAGTCCGTTTATCGAGGAAGGCTTTAGGTTATTTAACATCACGATACGACCAATAGGAGCAAAGCATATATGAAAAATATTGCAAAAACGTATTCCTTTTTGAGATATTCCGTTGCGATGCGCTGCGAAAATGGTTTAAGTTATGCGAAAATTATGTATGAAGGAAATGTTCCTATTTTAAAGTTCAAAAAAAGGCCGCGACAGCATATGTCTTTTTTTTAAGATTGGCTCACTGTTACCATTTTTTACAATTAAAATGTTAGTTTAAAAATATTTATTTTTTGTGAAGCTTATTGAACCCATATGTCACTATTCTATATCTAAATAAATGTATTAGATACAACGGAAATTTAATATGAAATATCTGTGTCCTTAACTTTATACAGTTTAAATAAATATCTTAGAAGATATCGCAATATAATAATATCCCTGCGACAAAATCATTCCGCGGTCCGCCGGCCTTCTTGCCCCAATGTAGATACGGATATATATACTTCTGGCCTCCGGAAAATTCAAATGCATTGTAACTTAAGAGATACCTATAGTAATTCCCACTTTAATCATATTATCTAAGGTAATCTAAACCAATATTATAGAGAGGAAATATTTTTTGTTTGTTAAGACTTAACTCAAAAATTACTATTATATTTTCACACGCGGACGAATAAAATTTTAATGCTGAAGAGTTTGTTTGGTTGAACGCGAATTGTAAAATATTTCTATGTTGGATAGTCGATTTATCGAACAAGGTTATAAGCTATATTGTAACGCAGAAGAAGTTGCGTGGGTCAGCTAGTAATACAATAAAATGCGTACCTTTTATTTGGATTCTAGTAATTGCACGTATTGGTGCAATGCTTACTATAAATGTCTATTGAAATTATTGTTTTGTTGACATTATAGCCACACTGCCATTATACAAAGTTTTGTATAGAGGCAGTGTGGTCCATAAGTGCACTTACTGTTACTGTAGTTACTATAAATACAGTGTGATTCATTATAATGTGCACATATCGAAATGGGGGAATCTATGCTTAATTTTATCGACGGAAAAAATATTAAAAAAAATCTTAATATTTTTTAATATTTTATATGGAATTTTTAAAAATTTTGTCTGCTACTGTGACCCCAGTGTAAACAAAACGGTGTAACTTTCAAACTAAATTATCTATCGCGATGAAACAAACTCCATAATTATTGGAAGCAATTAGGCGTCCTCATAAAATGAAAATTGTGGAAAAAAACTACCCTCAATTGAAAATAAACATCTTTTTTTTATGAAAAATCTATATTTTTTTCATAATTTTTTACAATAATCGTAAAATTTCTCAATAAGACGCCCCCATTACCTACGTTTTTTATTACTTTAAGTTATTCTTTATCGCATTAGCCACGTAATGGTAAAAATTGCATGTTTTTAACTCAATCCCAACATTTCTTATCAATAATTGTCAAAGAAAGGCCCAGTGCACGGCAACGCACTATTGTTTAGCAGGTAGATAGTCTTTTTTTGTGAATTTTGTTGTGAATATGCGCGGGTCGGGGTGCGGGGAGTTAGGGCCAGCCGAAGGGATCTTGAATTATGACAGGCAGTCGCTCCGAATTATTCGCCGCTGCTACATATGTTTCCTTACTTTCGTTCGCTGCTACCTGATTTTCGTAACTTTTGTTCGCTACTACACGATGCCGCGTTTAAGTGAATTCTCCCCGGCACACATTGCCGACATTCATTTTTATTATGGAGTGGGACGAGGAAGTGCCAGAGCTGCGCGCGCAGCTTACATAGCTGCGTTTCCTAACAGGCAACCAGTGCCATCTGCCCGCACTTCCAGGAAGTTCACAGAAGGTTGTCGATCACTGGACTTGGATCAAGTAGAGATCGTCGCGAGCCGCCTTCAGTAATTATCGATGTAGCTACTGAACAAGCAGTACTTAGTGATTTGTTTGCTGATCCATCCATAAGTACTAGACGACTGGCTCTTCGTCACGGAATAAGCCAAACATCAGCGTGGCGCATTTTAAAGAAAGAAGGATTGCATCCTTATCACTACCAAAGGGTGCAACATCTACATGAAGACGTAGACTGCCGTCCAAGGTGTGTGATGTCCATTTGGATTCAAAGAAAAACCAGAGCAAACCCAAACTTTCCAAAAAGCATACTATGGATGGACGAAGCGACATTCACTAGAGACGGTATTACTAACTGTCGAAATTTACACAGATGGTGTCGTGCTGGTGAAAACCCGAGATTGAAACGTTCATCAACTTTTCAAGTAAGATTTTCAGTAAATGTTTGGGCTGGTCTTATCGATGACATGTTCATTGGACCAGTCATATTGCCGAGAACGTTGACCGGTGCAAGATTTTTAAGTCTATTGACTAATGATCTACCTGAATTATTGGAGGATATACCACTGGCTTTGCGACGAAGGATGTTTCTGCAGATGGGCGGATGCCCTGCTCATTATGCTGCAAATGTTAGATCATTTTTAAACGATAATTATCGTGATAAATGGATCGGCCGGCAAGGACCTGTAGGGTGGCCTGCGCGTTCACCCGATTTGACGCCCCTTGATTACTTTCTATGGGGGACCATGAAGCAACGCATCTACAGCACACCCATCAACAGTGAGGCCGATTTGCGTGACCGCATAATTAACTGTGCGAATGACATTCGCAATGATCCCGAAATGATTAGGAGAGCGACACAACAAATTTTAATTCGCGCGGCTTTGTGCCTACAACAACGAGGTGGACATTTTGAGAACCTGATGCATTAAATTTTGTATAAAATAATAAATGGTTTTAATTGAACTCTTTTGTATTAATTAACATTCCAAATAAACCATCCTTAAGAGAATAATAAATGGCGCTTTCAGAGTGCCATCTTGTAACATTTGATAGAAAATGTTATGTTTGAGTTATAAACATGCCATTTTTAGTATTGGGTAGCTAATACGATGAAAAATACGTTAAAGTAATAAAAAAGGTAGGTAATGGGGGCGTCTTATTGAGAAATTTTACGATTATTGTAAAAAGTTATGAAAAAAAAATTTTTTTTTGATCAAAAAACGTGTTTATTTTCAATTGAGGGTAGTTTTTTTTCCACAATTTTCATTTTACGAGGACGCCTAATTGCTTCCAATCATTATGGAGTTTGTTTCATAGCGATAGATAATTTAGTTTAAAAGTTACACCGTTTTGTTTACATTGGGGTCACAACAGCGGACAACATTTTTGAAAATTCCATAAAAAATATTGAAAAATATTTAGATTTTTTTAAATATTTTTATATCGATAAAATTAAGCATAGATTCCCTCATTTTGATATGTGCACATTATAAAGACTCATGTATATATCACACATTGTCGGTCTTCTTATCAGAATTCATTAGTCCATTTAAGCAAATTTTAAAAGAGCAGCAAAAACTGATTTTCAAAAAAGTTTCGTGAGGTTTTTGAAATGACGGTTTATATAATATTTTAAGTTTAGAATGGGTGACGATTGATATTTTACTTTTTTTTTTAATGTTACGGCTAGGGATTAAAAATATGGCGTTCAAACAAATGGCGCCGAAAAATGGCGTTTTCGGAGGTACGAATCCTAATAATTGCTCCAACAACATGGACAAAGCTGATTGATTCGAGCAATCAGAATATATTAGAATACTCTTAATCATGTACGCCATACAACAGGTATTAAAATGTAGACCTAATAAAAAGGGCCACACGAGAGCTGTATTAAAAGCGGTGTTTCCAAGACAACCTTTTTTTTGGGGTGGGAAATCATCAAATATACCCTCCCACTCTTGGGCAGAGCGAAAGGGAGTGTTAGACTTCTACTGATTAAAAACCACCCATGTTCCTTCCTAGCCCTTTATGTCGAGGCCGCGGTATCTCTTGCGCACAAACCGCAGCCCCGACGGGTTCCAAGACAAACCCTGTACCTACAATATAAATATGTGATACAATACTGTAGGTAGTGTTAAAATAAATACACATTATTATACTCATTTTGTTGTTTACTTAAATAATTAATCGTTTTAATTCCTGGCTCAGGGAATCGAAAAATTTAATAAAATGTGGTATGACGCGTAATTTTGATTTATTTGTCTTTAAAATCAAGATCATAGTCGATTTAGATTGAGGTGGGACGACTAAGATAACATCACATCGCAAAATAAGTCTTAATTTCATTAACATAACCTCTGAAGTCTCTTCCAAAGTATTATTTTACATGAGCACTAAGTGCGTTATTTAATTTATGCATTGGTAGCACGCACCTTTTTAGTCGAATTAATTAAAGCTAGCCATTCACTGTCAGACTGACGGCAGAGTAACGATTGTCGAGCTTGAAGTGGATTAAAATTCCTTCGTTTTTGAGTTAGGAAACGCTATCAGAAGGCCAATTCCTGTAAAACAAACCTTCGAAAGTAGTCGCAAATAAAACACGAGCGAGGCCAAAATGTATTTTTTTACTTTTTGATACACTTTTTCCTAACCCTTTGGAGTTTACGGGCGTGACAAACAATTACTAAAATGTATGAAATAGGAATAGTGCTTTAATGTTTTCACAGTTATTATGAAAAGGCAGAAAATAACGTAGCTATGTAATAAATGTGAATGTGACTGTGGTACCCCAACACAGGATATGCCAGTACCTCCTGTCGTGCCCGCACGAGATGCCAGCACGCCCAAATACTTGTATGAAGCAAATGATAGAACCGTTCAGGTTGTCATGCACTGCAGGGCTATTGCGTATCTTTTAAATGTCAGTGGCTATCATATTGTCCATGGATTAACTGTCAAATTGGTTATGGTTTAATACAAAATGGAACCATTTGACATTATTTGATGTACACTATATGATAGCCACTGTCATTTAAAAGATACGCAATAGCCCTGCTGGTCGGACAGAGATTAGTTATCAACAAAGACGAAGAACGTAGTCTTATGAACGGATTCAATACATTTTGAATAAAACATACAATTTTTAAATTACAAAAGTCTATAGGGTAATAGGTATTAAAATTAAAATTTAACCATCCGTAAGAACGGTTCCCCCATCAAAGTAATACCCCATTTCACTAAACTAAGGAAATTCACCTCTTAGATTCACTCATTTCATGTTAATAAGCCTTCTTACCTTCTTTTGGCAAGACCCTATCGTTTCAGCCTATCTGATTGCATTAATAAACGCCAATGTTTATGTATTATTACCCCATAAGGGATGAGGTAATAATACATAAACATAGGGGTTAAGTTCACCCCATTCCCCATAGATGATGGCTGCCAATAATCTTTAAGATGTTTTAGCAATTTCCTTTTACACGACTGTTCTATTTTTATTTTTTATCGCTTCAGAAAGTTCATCTTGTTCACTATTTACGTAATAATCCTAAAATTCTTTGTAGAATATCTCTCTCAAACAAATATTAAGTTAAAACATAAATTACACTAAAATATTATTAACAAGGAATTCTTAAAACCAACAATAATACTGAAAGGACTCCAATATGTAATTCAAAATGAAAATTTCATTTATACGTACACATTACCATATCCTAAGAAAATACGAAGGCAATAACTTCACAGATCCATTTCTATTTATCACTTGGAGTATTAATAAGACAAGCTATCACTATTTTGTTCTATTTAACCCAAAGGTTGACTGATAGAGAATGCCTTGTGGAATTTAGTCCACTTAAGTATCTCTATTGTTCATGAAGTTTAAATATCTAGAAACTGGCTTCAAACCAGCAGTCTACGAATTTAATAATGACTTAAGAAATCTTGGCCGATCAGCATTCTATTTTACAAAAAAAAAAACAATAAATTATGCCTTAAGTACTGAAGAAATGCAGGCCTATAGCTTAGGCCTGTGCAGGTCTCTTCTATGTGAGAGGCCTTAACTCACCACGTGGGTGGATATTTTAAGAATCTGCTGAAAACATTTTCTAATAACTCAAGACATGTCGCACCTTCAAAATGATATGGACTTGACTCAAAAATCTAAGAAATTGAGTTAGTGACCCTCAATGACCGTAGCTCAGTTCCTTGGTTTTTTTGAGTTAAGTCCATTATTCTAAAGGTGCTATGCTCATACATGTAAAATACTGGTATTCAGCTGCATCTGTTTAGACTGGAAGCCGACCCTCATACTTGAGAAAATGGCTTGGCAGATGATGATGTCTTACAATAGGGTATTTCAGCAAAAAAATCGAATTAGACCGTCTGTTAGATTATCGAAAAATATTGGATACGTGTTTTTTGTTTTATCAAATTATTAAAAAAATACGAAAATAAAACGTGTCAAAGATCATGAGTGGGTTAGTAGCGCTTTTGACGTCACTTTGTGAGTAAAAAAGTACTAACCTTGTGACGTCACACGACTTGACACGACTTTTCAAAGCACTGTATCGTCTTCATCTTTTGTTTAAGTAAAAAAAGAAAAAATACGTGTCCAATCTTTTTTGAAAATCTATATGGCGGACTAATTAGATTTTTTTGGTGAAATATCCTATTGAATGACAATGCGCTGATACACATCAGCGCTCTATAAGCCATACCTACTCAATTTGCTATTCGACCAGTGTAAGGCTTAGTAGAAAAGCAAGCAGATAGAAGTCCGAACAGATATAAGGGCCCTTTATACGGGCCTCATTCCACTGTAAGACCCGAGAAAAGCAGAAATGTAAATAGGAATATGTATGGGTGATAGGGCGTTGGGAAAACATATGATATATCTAAGGTGTAAGAAGAATTGCTACTATGGACCAGTACCTACATAATATATTAGTTTTTTTTAAGGTGTTACTAGTGATGGACTGCCTTGTTGGTGCAGTGGTTGTAAGCGTGACTGCTGTTCATGAGGTCCTGGGTTCGATTCCCGGGTGAAGTGTTTTTCTATCAGGAATGTCTTAGTAGCAGCCATGTAGTCTGGATTGGTGCCCTGTTGATGGTAATAGGCTAGCCCCTTTCACATGAGAATTAGCTAAATATAACTGGTGAAATGGGTGTGCACTTTCACAGATTACAGGCGTGATATTTGGTTCTCTTTCTTGTTTTTCAATACTTGAAATTAGTTTACCTTATCATACCTTAGTAACAAAACGTACAAAGATACTTAAGATGATGGTTCACTAACGAGAATAGTAATTAACACAATTCATAAATTGTTTCATAAAACATACCACGTTTGGCAAGAGAAATAACACTTGTATTTTTTGTAACATCCTGTAGAAGATTACATTAATTAAACTCATTGTTACAGGGGCGGGAGAGTGATACATTTCATGTTTTTCTTACCCAAATTTTGGAAGTAATTATGTTTTCAGAAATAATGACGATGCTGCTAAAGGCCACAGGATAATTTAATAACAGTAAACCCAAAGTGTTTGATGCTAAAAATAAGGTTTAGATATCATTGCTGCGGGTTGTTCGAGAAGATACCGCGGCCTCGACACAAAGGGCTAAGAAGGAACATACCTGGTACTTAGTCTGTAGAAGTCTGACACCCGCTGCCGAGAGCGGGAGGAGTCATTTGATGATTCCCCGACCTTTAAAAAAAAACTCTGTCTGGACTCACTGTCTTAATTATTATAATGAAAGTCACCACTCCCTATAAATGCGAAAGTTTGTAAGGATGTATGGATGTTTTTTACTCTTTCACGCATAAATTACTGAACGGATGTTGATGAACACAGATAGTTTATAACCTGGATTAACACCTATATACTACATGATACTTCTTATCCCGGAATTATGATCCCGTGGGACATTATCGAACTCCACGCGGGCGAAGCAGCTGGCACAAGCTAGTACTGTATAATAGACCTGTTCAGGTTGCTCCATACTGGTCGGACAAAATCTGAGTCATGGATTCGAGAAGAAGAAGATCTGAATACTGTTATATGACATAATTAAACAAAAATGGACTTCTTATCAAACCATATATATCTTCTGCACTCTTGTTTGTAGATTGGCCCACAAAATAAGTGTGGGTTGAGTAACAATCTATTGTAACATGTTTAAAATAAAGACCGAGTCCTTTACATTATTCTTTTATACTTTAGAAGGATCGTGCTGAAGTTTGAACAATTACTCGAAATAACCCTCCTTTTGGGTTTCGTCGCAGTCCAGTAAAAAGAAATACGGAAGCGGATGTCTGTTTTCATAACATAATCTTAAAAGCGACACAGTGTAAAGGGATGGTTGAAACTAAGCTTCCTATATAATAAATGGGGATAAAAACACATTTGTGTATACGACATCAAGGACACATTTTGGGTTTATTACATTTTATTTTATTCTTTTTGGGAAACTTACAGCTAATACAGACAATGTACTTAATTAATAAACATTTGAAGGCCAATTACAGGTTTCCACAGATAAAACACGAAAACAAAGAAAAAAACAACAAAAAAAAGGTAACAATAAACAAACAAAGTAACACGATCGATGAATATAAACTAAGAACCGCACAAACAGTTATCTAACATTCCTTTCCGGCAAAAAATTTTTTCACCAACACATTCTTAAGCCGAGACACACTGGTGTTGAATATGTCCAAATCATGATCACTAATCAGTTTGTTAAAACTTTTGCTAGCACGGATCAGAAATGAACTCTGCCTGTACGCGGACTTGGAGTGAGGGACATGCAACAAACTAGGTTTGCGAAACATTTTGCAGTGCGTAACCAATCCTAAACTACTCAACAGCTCTGGGCAATCGATGGTACCATTTGCAATCTTAAATAAGTACACCAATTCAGCAATACGTCTACGCTCTTGCAGTGGTAAAATATGAAACCTCTTGCATCGAGTTACATAATTGGGAGTATATTTTCTAGTTTTAAACTGCAAGAAGCGTAAGAACCGCTTTTGAATACCCTCAATTCTGTCAATGTTAATATTGTAACTAGGGTTCCATACTTGTGAGGCGTACTCCAAATGGCTACGGACAAAAGCACAATAAAGGATTTTGTATGTTTTTACGTTTTTAAAATCAGCTGACAACCTTAAAATAAATCCAAGTGCTTTAGAAGCATTGTTAACAATGTTCTCAACGTGTGCATCAAAGAGCAGCTTTGAGTCAAATGTGACACCCAGGTCCCTAATAACGCTTATTCTGTTTATATTTGTGTTATGAAATTTATACTGAAACGTAATTGCATAAGTAATTAAAAGTAATTTGACTTGCTTGTCCAAAAACAAAGCAATTTAAAGTTAAAACTTTAATTAAATTATTTACCAGAGTGGATCTTGTAACTGAAGTTATAAAAGAACATGCCGTAGCACACGAGCACTGGTTTCTTCATCATGTAAACGTCGAGTCAGTCCAGCTACTTGACACCACCGACTTAGTGAGAAGACTAAAAATAACTAAACCGTTTGAGTTAGTTTAGTAAAGTTAGTGTAATACAGTGCAGTGAGTGCTTCGCTACGCTAAAAGAACACGAGAACAAAGTGTATTTCAACTTAATAGTGACTATAAGAAAAGTGCCAATTGACACATTCTTAATTTTGTAAGTGTTATTATGTTTTAAATTGAGTAAAATTGAAATTACTTATTATCCTCAAGGTCTAGATTGTAATTGTATGACTAACCGTTTATTAGGAGTCCTTCATAACGAAAAAATGTATATATCTTATATTTAAATAAAAGAAAGAAAAAAAAGAAAAGAAAGTCGTGTTAGTTACACTATTTATAAGTCAAGAACGGCTGAACCGATTTGGCTGGAAATTGGTGGGGAGGTAGCTTAAAACCAGGAGACGGACATAGGATAGTTTTTGTTCTTTTTTTTTGGGTAAGTAGATAGTTAGGTTGTAGGTAGGTAGTAGGTAGGTAGGTAGTAGGTAGTAGGTAGGTAGGTAGTAGGTAGGTAGGTAGTAGGTACGTAGTAGGTAGGTAGTAGGTACGTAGTAGGTAGGTAGTAGGCAGGTAGTAGGTACGTAGTAGGTAGGTAGTAGGCAGGTAGTTGGTAGGAAAAAGGGCATTGCAAGGCAGGTTCAGCTAGTATAATATATTTATTTGACAAAGATTTTCAGTATAATGTAAGTATAAACTACCGCACTCAGAAGGCTTTAATGATTACTTAGGCCATCACTTAGTTCAAGGTTTTGACAGTTTTGTCATACAAAAGTATGTCAATTTTTTACTAAGTGATGGCTTAAGTAATCATTAAATATCTCTGAATAACGTAACTATCTCAAATACCAAAAATATAAATTTTTAAAAGCAACGTTTTAAAATAGTTAAAAAAATAAGTAAACTTTTTAAATATGATTGTAATGTCCGAATAAGCGGAATATAGAAAATCGTGACAAATTTTTAAAAGCCAGTCCAAATATGTTAATGTATTTATTAGTCGTTGTTTTACAAACTCATGATTAGCACATTTACAATAAATAACTAACTCGGAACGTGGATATCATTTCAATACATTTTCAATTTAAAGTCTGACAATCCACCGGGAAGCTATAATATTTGAAGCCACAATATTTTTTTGATTGTCTTGTAACCCGCAACGAAATTAATCAGTTAAGAATAGTCTAACTGCGGTACTCAGAGATATTTAATGCTTACTTAAGCCGTCAATCAGTAAAGGTTTGACATACTTTTGTATGACAAAACTGTCAAAACCTTTACTAAGTGATGGCCTAAGTAATCATTAAAGCTCTCTGAGTGCGGCAGTAAGAGTGGGTAAAACATTATTTCCACTTATTTATGTGCGGTTTGTGACTACCCGGGTGCTTTTATCGAGGTAAAAATTCCACACTCCCAGGTGTTACCTCAAAGACCGTTCGCTTTGCAGGTATTCCCCAAAAACAAAAAAAAAGTTTATGAAAAAACCAGCACTCCGGCTGATGCAATTTTCTATTGGCAAAAATGGCGAAGAATTTTCAAAAAATCATTTTGTCATGACGTGAGTAAAACGAAAAGCATGCACGTGTTCATTTTTATGAAGAATTTATGTACTTTACAGGATCCTTGGATATTACAGGCTGATATTGGTTTGCTTATAGAGTCTTACAGTCTTCTTCATTATGTTGTGTTCATTGCCTCATAGTCCTCTGACTTGGCTTCACATGCTGTCGAAAAATATATCTAAAGCATGCTTTCTCGACGATGTATTCCTATACCGTGTTACAAGTGCAAGTAATTCTTATCACAATACGCACATTAATCCGAAAAACCAGCAGGGCTATTGCGGATCTTTTAAATGTAGTGGCTATCATGGTGTCCATCGATTAACTGTCAAATTGGTTATGGTTTAGTTCAAAATTGAACCATTTGACAGTTAATTGATGGACTATGATAGCCACTGACATTTAAAAAGATACGCAGTAGCCCTGCAGAAGCGCATATCTTGGGGTGCGTTACGTGATCCCTTCTTGGGCTTGAACTCACAACCTATAACTTGGCAGTCCAGCGGTCACACCAATAGACTAGCACTGCTATGAGTCTTATCGCAATAAAAATAATAATACGTTTATCAGATAAATGCAATTCATAAAGCAAAGAGTAATTAAACAGAATAGTCAGCCCACAGACACAAAAATGAAACAAAATACAATAATAGGCATGACGAAAGATTTTGAAATCCCCTTCCGTAATGTGGGTACATCTTTTTTATTTACGAAAAAACCTTTATTTCAGTAATAAAGTAAAGTTTAACGAAGATATAAGCCATTTTTGAAAAAAAAATTAAATAGAGCGCGAAAACAGCTCGCAGTGTCATGGCGTCGGGTCTGACGTCACGCATAAGTAAACATGGAAATGTCAAAGCGCAGCTAGAGGAAACTAAAACAAACATTACCATAATTCGTGTGTTAAAAATGAATAACAAAGATTATAAGTGGTGTGCGGTGCCTCAGTGTAAAAACACATCAATAGCAATAGTTTTAGCATTACATATTTGAATGTCAAAAATGTTGTCCTCTGGACCTGCATAGCTGACCCGGTGATTATGATAGTAGGTTGTTACTATGAGAAAAGATACTAGTACATGCTTTGTAGTTACAGAAATTTACTCCTTTTGTTGGTTATTAACTCAGTAGCAAACTTTTATTACAAGTTGCGAAGGAGCTAACCTCAAAAATAAACTGACAAGTTTATTGTAAAAATATGAAAGTGAAAATAAACTAAACTCCTACAAGCTCAAAACGAGTTTGTTGTTTTTTTATAGTGTTAGATACTTACAAAATTTACTTACAGGGAGGTTTTCACATTTCGGAACTCGGACGAGCAAAATTCTTTATTTGACCCAAGTAAATCGCCCAACATCAGTAAATCTATCCTGGGCAAATTTGAACTGTTTGCTTTTACAAAGCCTGATTCCATTGCTAAAGATGTTCACAAAGTATTGTAGTAACAAAAAAAATATCCAAATGCGTAATCGGCAACAAAACAACACAGTGAGCTAGTGACAGCTAGTGATGTTTACATTGGCGTGACGTAGTGCGCTATGATTGGTGTTTCAATCAAAATGGCCGATATCAGTATTTTAATCTTTTATTTTATTAAAAATCTTACTAATCTTAATTTTTTAAATAAAACTAAATCAGTGTTTTAAATCCTTCTCGTATGTAATTTCCCCTAATATCATTAAATCATTGATTCTTTGACTATGTCGTCACGCCTATTATACACCACACAATAGAAATGAAGATAGATAATAATATGGATGTGTTTACTGACTTACAAAAATATGATTTTAATTAGTCCATCTGTTTTTTATCGAAAAATATTGGATACGTATTTTTTGTTTTATAAAATAAATAAAAATTGACGAAGATAACACGCGTCAATGATTTGAGTGGGTTGAGACGTCACTCACCGGTAAAGAATGTCATACTAATGTCTTAAAAAATGACGTCACACGAGTTTCTAAAGCACTGTATCGACTTCATTGTTTATTTACGTGAAAAAAGAAAAAATAGGTACGTGTCCAATATTTTTTGGAAATCTATCTGACGGACTAATTAATGATTTTTTTGCTGTTTTCTCCGGCTAATCACGCATAAAAGCCGCTGAGTCCTCTCGCCTGCAGCGTGCAGCGCTTTTTAGGTCTTCCTCGGCGACGACGCGCGACGCCCCCCTCTTCTGAAACCCACAGAGTGACGACTCTAGCTAATCGGTCCTGATGCATTCTGCAGACATGGCCCTACAAATCCCACTTCAATCCAGCAGTCTTACTGCCCACATCAGCGAATCCTGTTTTAGAGTGAAAAGTGAATGGTAACAATGATAAATGTTAAATTTATTTTAGAAGCAGTAATCAATTGATGTAATATATAATAAGTAATCAATTGGCCAAGGTTGGGCATGAGAAACCAGGGCCGTCCTAAAGCACGTTGGGTGGATGACATCGTCAGGAGCTCGGGATACGGATGGATGAGAAACGCACAGAACAGAGAGGAGTGGCGGAGTAAAGGGGAGGCCTATACCCAACAGTGGGTGATTACGGGCTGAAATGATGATGAATCAATTGATGGATAAGTTCAATCTCCTTTATAAATATCTTCGTATAGCTACTCGCAATCAATGGACATCTACCCTCCAATCCAACTGTTGGACGAAACAATTTATATTCTGATGAACATGTCCAAATGAATAATGCAACATGTTACAAATAAATTAATCAAAGAGAGAGAGCGAGTACGCAAACGAGCTTTTTATAATAAATCGATTTGCTTTAATGGAAAGTCCTGTTTAGAGAACGTGGTTATTATCTTTGCTTTGAGTTGGTGTAAGTTAATCCTCATTTACGGAGACGCGGTGCGTTGTGCGTTTTTAATTCAAGCACTTGGCGATGTATGTAAACGGTAATGATTTCAAACAAAGATTTTACGAGAAGCGATTTTTCACCCGTTAGTTTGAAATGCAGCGTTTGTTGCGGTGGAGTGCCTCTCAGTTATTGAATAAAATAGCACGCGACTAGCCTTCTGCACGGGCCGTGCGACGCTTCGCGTCTCCGTAAACGAGCCCTTAGAGTGAAACATGTTTTTTCAACATTTTTACAATAGTTCAATGTTTACCTAAAATCATGTAAATTATTAAAAATGTATTTTTTAGTTAATTGATTTACTTACTACCACTTAAAGCTAATTTACGCGTGAAGGTAAAGTAAAGGGGATAGAACCGATGTGGCATATCAACCCGCCCACCATTTTGATTTTTTTAATAAATTGCGGCCCACGACAAAAGTTGTATGTATGGATATAGTATAAACAGACGAACAAAATAATTTCTGTAACACGGTACCCCAAAGTGTCACGTTACCGAAATATTTGAAGGAAAAGATCGACAAATGAGTACAACGACAATTACAACAAATTACAACAACGCGTTAAATTGTATCCAAATAACCGTTACCAGGTTGATTATTATTTTGCGCATGAGAAAATCGCTTCGCATGGGAATGAAACGCTATGCTATGGCAAAGAATAGTTTTCATATGAAATGTACCTACTCTCTTTCAATATACAGTAATAATAATAATCAACACCTATAGTTTCGTAAAAGGACTATTTTTATGTGGACATTGTACTCACATACATTTACCTTCAAATATCTCGACAACGTGACACTTTGGGGTACCATGTTTCATGAAATTTTTTGTTCGTTTTATTTTAGCATTATTTAGGATTTTTTTATTATAGTGGGCCATGATTTCTGAAAAAAAATCAAAATGGCGGTGGGTCGATATGCCAGCTTCCATACAAAAAAGCACAAACCCCTTTTTTTATTGGCGGGTGGAAAATCATCGAATAACCGCTGCCGCTCTTGGGCAGAGCGAAAGGGAGTGTCAGACTTCTACTGACTAAAAACCACCCATGTTCCTTCTTCGCCCTCTATGTCGAGGGGCGTCGGCCCTTTCGTTGCTGACATCTCTTTGAGGCGCACGTGGAACACGAACGCGCCGTCGACACTGCCTGTTTTCGTCGTAAGACGGACGGACGGCGAGTTAGCCCATCACTCACCGTCCACAGGCCCGCGGGCCCCTGTGATGGTGTTTAATTGAAATTATTGTGTCGCTCAGTTTTTCTGTTAAAGGTTTGTATTTTGGATTAAAAATCCATTCAAATTTAAATTCTGGTGGTGGTCAGACTGTCAATCCAAAGACTGCTGCTGCGGCTGTCAAATATCTGTAAATTACAGGTAGTACTGAATAACGCTTTTACGTGCTTTCCGAGCCACAGAGAAAACTCGGTATGTAATGTTCACCTAATGTAATGTAATGTTTCTGTTGTTTTTACTGTGTTTTCATAATAAACATGCACTATATTTGTGTACTATTTTAAGTGATGAGGCACATAGACTTAAGTTTAAAATGTTAAAGAGTAAAATTTAACTAAATTAATTAGTGTAAATTTAGGTTAAGCGATTTTATTATTAGGCCACGAGCTTCTAACTCTGAGTAATAGCAACATAGTAACAAATACTATGTAGGTCACGGATGTTACACGCAGGAGATTAACTACCTCATACTTGCACTGAACTGACATCTGTCCTAGATTTACTGCAACGTCTAGCTTGATACAATAATCTACCTGCCATCTATAGTGAACATGAAAAATAGGACAGTGAAGTGTGATGCTTATCGTTTAGTTAAAAGTAGAAAATATACTTGAACTTGCTGTTGCCAGCGATTTCGCCCACTACAACTCGAAAATTATGCCATGGGAAGATAAAATCGGGAATAAACTATTTTAAGTGTTAATCGAGGTTATAAACTGTGTACCAAATTTTATCCAAATTCGTTCAGTAGTTTTTTGCGTGAAAGTGTAGCAAACATCCATCCATACTTACAAACTTTCGCGTTTATAATATTAGTAGGAGAATGCAAAAGACACCACTAAATGCGCCTAGCTAAGAATTTAAGTAGTAGACAGTAAGTGTAGTTGCCCCGTAGAGGCGCTTAAAATGTTTATTGTCAAAACAAAGATTAGTTTGACGTCTTATCATGTATTAGTGACATTGTGAGGAAACCGGCATGGCATACAACCAAAAAAAAATTAAGACATGTGACATCTACTAACCCGGACTTGGCCTGCGTGGTGGACTTTAGCCCATCCCTTCTCCTAGAGAAGAAGCCTATGTCCCTGCAGTGGGAAAAATGTAGGCTGATGGTGATGATGATGATCGAAAACTTATACAAGGTGGACGGACGGGACATACGCTCAAACGCTTAAACTAACGACGCTAAAGTATTCCGCACATCCAAATGAAGGGCTTTAAAAAGCGATTACAAAATATATACGACAAATGTTTCGAATTAATTCGAACTGACAAATCCTTAAAAAAGGAAAATCATTCGAAATCTTAGTACTAAACTCACACGGTTGGCGCAGTGGCTCAAACACTTGACTGCCGCGCTACGTGTCGTGGGTTCGATCACCGCACGGAACAGATATTTGTGTAACCTACAGATAGTTGTTTCGGGTCTGGGTATTTGTGTATGTGACTTTAAATGTCTGACAGGAGAAATTCATAGCGTGGGCCAACGTTTAAAAAAAAAACTAGAAAATAAAATAGGTGAAAAAACTAAAAACCGGACTTTTCTATCGTCGTTATCGTGTTAGTTTGTAATTTTGTTTCGGTTCTTCTAGGATTTCTTCCAACAACACAACTATAACCCCAATCCTGCTACACAATACCAAAGTCACCTTTAGATGTGACAATAGAGATAAGTGACGTGTAGTGACGTCACACAAAGAGCAGAGAGAGATTATGTTAACCTGTAACTGGAATGACAACAATACTATTTCGAGATAACACTCTGTTTTCTTAATAATAGAATGGCTAACTATTAGCTGTTGTGTTGACTTGTGTGATGAAATTTAAGGTGTTTAGAATATTTAGAGAATGTTTTTGTCTTACTGCGGTACTCAGAGATATTTAATGATTACTTAAGCCGTCACTTAGTCAAGATTTGACATACTTTTGTATGACAAAACTGTGAAAATTTTTATTAAGTGATAGCCTAAGTAATAATTAAAGCTCTCTGTACTCAGTACGGCAGATAGAGTTGTGATGACCGGCTCTCTGCGAGGTACGAGTTAAATACGGTATCGGTTACGGGTATCTAAATACACGCTGGGTCTGTACGGGTGTATATCAAATATTTGGTACTTAGATATTTCATTGACCGAAATTGCCCCACACTAGGAATTTCTCCTGTATCGTGGGTGCGTTCACAAACATTTAAACTCACATACACAAATACCCAGACCCGGAACAACTATCTGTAGGTCATACTAATATTTGTTCCGTGCGGGAATCGAATCCGCGACACGCAGCGCAGCAGTCCATTGCTACAATCCAACTCAACGATGGTCTGTGCCCCGTCAGTAGGAACATAATTAATCATCTTATGCTTAAATTAGGATTCATAAAAATTAATAGAAAACCGTTTCTTTTTGACAATTCCCTAGAAATTGTTTAATTTTAATTTTATTTCAGGATTCATAGCAAGATGCCTTAGTCAAGATCACTTTATTTATAAAACAAAGCATTTGACAGACAGACAAAGTTCTATCTTATCATCATCTGCCTAGCCTTTTCCCAAATATGTCGGGGTCAGCTTCCAGTCTAACCGGATGCAACTGAATACCAGTATTTTACATAGAGCGCCTCAAATCAAAATCAAAACTCATTTATTAAAACAAGGATGATAATCAGCACTTTTCGAACGCTAAAATTTACTTTACTTTACTTTACTTATTTACAAGAGACAGTCCCCCAAAACGCCCTCCCCCTCCTTCGACACTTCCTAGTGTTTTAGCTGGAATGAAGAAATGGCAGAACAAACTCCCCAGCAACACATCTGTCTGTTAGGTTGGCTAGAAGAACCAGACTCGGTACAATAGTAAGGCAAGTTAATGACTACAGACACAAATTTTAAGCAATAATTAAAAAGTATATATTAATAAAAAAAGAAAAAAAACTGACTGCCTATCTGACCCCCACAACTCAGTTTTTTTTTTGCCTATTTTGTCCCACCGCTGGGCAAAAGCCTCCCCCATAGCCTTCCACTCTTCCCTCTGTGTGGTTTTCTCCGTCGGTTTCGTCACGAACACTTCTAGGTCGTCACGGCCAGCGTTTTCGTAAGACTGGTTGTCAGATATTCAGACCACTGACTACCTGACGACTATTAAAAATCCACAAATGACGGTCGGGATCAATGGCTTAACGTGCTGCCTGAGGCACGGAGGAAAGTCGGTATGTTATAAATTGGTCAGCAAATGTTGTGTGCACTATCTTAGCTAGTAAGTTTAGTAATCAATGCACCAAACACATACACTTTCAGTTACATACAATTCAATGTCTAGTGACGTAACACAAAGCATGGGTGTTATTATTGTAAACCTGCAAGTATACTTGTCAATCTGATTGATTCACACAACACTGTCTAGCTAACAGATACAGGAATCTGTGTGTTTCCGTGATAAGATCGATCTAATTAATAATGTATCTGCTTGGATAATCTAGACGTGTCGAGATTTGTCAAGATATTTCGCTTTTGTCTGTAGGCGTCAAGAGTTCCAGTGAGCAACGCAAACTATCTTGAAACTGTTACAATTAGTCAATATCACCCCACTAATGGGTAAAGACCCAAGCTCTGTCCATCACACAACACGACATTACGCCTGAAATCCCCAAAGGATTTGGCAGAGTGGTACCTAATAGATCACGAACATTAAAATTTCGTTAATTTTTATTCATAAGTAATAAGGGTGAGCCCATAGCACATTACATCAACCGGACACAAATCTAGACTCTGTAACTGCTACTAAGAAATTCCTGAAAGAAAAACCCAATAACACTTTAACCAAATCGGGAATCGAACTCAATAACTCCTGCTCACCAGTCACGTTTACACCGCACGACCAGCAAGTCAGTTCACACACAATATAATATATTTTTTATTTTAAAGAATTTTATCAAATCTAAGTTGCAAACTACTTACCGAATTGTGCTTGTTGGATAAATCTAAATCAAAACCGTTTAAAAATGTTGTATTGATACTCCAAGTTTTAAAAAGCGTACGCCATCGATGGTGTCGTTGCTTTTACTCGTATCGTATCGTAAGTCAGTCTCTCTCTAAAGTTCGGAGTTACATCTGGGCTTCGGAAAACAGATAGTTTGTAGAGTAAATAAAAGCTATAAAAATAGCTCAAAGGTTGTTCAACTTCCCGTCGGGGCTGCGGGATGTTGTAAGAGATACCGCGGAGTCGACATAAAGGGCTAACAGGAACATGGGTGGTTTTTAGTCAGTAGGAGTCTGACACTCCCTTTCGCTCTGCCCAAGAGCGGGAGGGGGGGTATTTGATGATTTCCCAGCCCCCAAAAAAAAAAAGGTTGTTAAACTTTTCTGCATGCTTGAGACTGCATTTATACAAATATTTGTTAAGGTTATAGGGATTGGACAAAAAAAAGGAATTAGTCCGTCAGATAGATTACCAAAAAATATTGGACACGTATTTTTTTTCACATAAACAAAAAATGAAGACGATACATTGCTTCGAAAACTCGTGAACTCTTCGAAAACGTCATATGATAGTAGACTTTTTACCTACAAATGTCGTCACAATCCCCCACTCATGATCTTTGACGCGTCTTATCTTCGCCATTTTTTATTAATTTGATAAAACAAAAAACACGTATCCAATATTTTTCGATAATCTAACTGACGGACAAATTAGAATCATATTTTTTTGACTCAGTCCGATCCCCTATTGCTATTTATTTTTAACTCCAAGTAAAACGGAATAAGGGCAGAAAGATGTTGTATTGGTATATTTAAAGTACTCGCGATTATTCTTACGACTATACCAGTTCTTTGTGTACCTTTTCCTTTCCATGACTCATTGGTCGAGTGGCCGCAAGTGCGATTGCTGGGCATGAGATCTTGGGTTGGAATCCCAAGTAGGGCAATGGATTTTTCCATTAGGAATTTCTCAGAAGCAAATTCGGAGTCAGACTCTGTGCCCGTGCCCGTCGGGGCTGCGGGATGTTGAAAGAGAGATCGCGGCCTTGACATATAGGCTAAGAAGGAACATGGGTGGTTTTTAGTCAGTAGAAGTCTGACACTCCCTTTCGCTCTGCTCCAGAGCGGGAGGGGTTATTTGATGATTTCCAACACCCCCAAAAAAATGACTGTGCCCGTTCAATGCAATTAGGCTCGCCCCTATTAAACATAACTGACAAAATGTAGGTGTACTATTAATTACACGTCTGCCGTTATGTTACTGACTGACGTTATGTTATAATAAATTATTTAGAAAACATACTTCCAAGTTCCACTTCATTACTGTATTGCAATCTAGTGGATTTTCGATTACGTAAATCTCACATAGAAGCTCTTGTTACCTTATTTTTTACAAAAACGTCATTTTAAATATAAATATTTTTGGACGTACGGTTCGTAACAGAATTAGCTTAACATTTCGGAATTTTAATTATTTTAATGTAAACTTACTATTTTTAATGCTTCAGAAGTTTATTCTTCAAATCGACTTACTCTTCAATAACTTGTTAGTAATGAATAGTATACAAAGATAACAAGTTTTTATAAAAAAATTATGATGGTCTACTTCTGATCCTGACCGTACATGCATTTAGCCGATATTTTTCTTAGTTCCTCTATCACAATCAAAAATTCCTTTCAGCAATTTCTAAGCATTCCTCGTCTTAATAAATTACTGGCTGGTATACGCTACTACCGTGCGTATAATGGAACGAAGCCCCAAAGCTGCTAATTATAATGAGATTTGTGTTCATAAGCGACGTAACGCAATATCAATTTAAACTGGGAATTAATGCTTTAACCTACATATTGAATTTAGAGATAAATTTAGTAACCCTTATGTTCTATGATTCTGTGATAGAATCTAGAATTAGTTGTGATATTTAGCACTTATTTTTCATATTTAAATCAACGGATAAATTAATATAAATTAAAATAATTAAAATAAATTAAAATAATTCACTGTTGGTAGTGACTAACAAGATTCCAAAGGTCTTTAAGCTATACAGATTTCAAATGTAAAAATACATAATATCACGCTTGTAATCGTCGAAGGGTTAGGCAGAGGTGTAACCATTAGTACATCCACATTAGTACGCCAGTTTTCAGAATCAAACCCAGGACCTCACACACAGCAGTCACGCTTGGGGCCACTGGATCTACGAGACAGTCAATCAAAAAAACCCAAAATATTAAAGTAAAATATTTAAGTGAATGCAAACTACACTCTGATATGATCTGACAAAAAAAAAATTCGTCAGATAGATTTCCAAAAAATATTGAAGATTTTTTTCTATTTTCACGTAAACAAACAAGAAGACGATACAGTGCTTTGAAAACTCGTGTGGCATATTGTAAGATATTAAATGACATTTTTAACCGGCGAGTGACGTCACAAGCACCCACTCAAATCTTTAAAGTAATATTTCAAGCACTGCTTATTTTATTTTATATACATAATATGGAAGCTCTTGGCATTCGTACGTTGATCACGGGTGACCACTGAAAACCAGCGCTGTGCTGTGGGTGACCATAGCACAGCACCATGCTGAGTGGTAACCTACTTTTCGCAGTCACAACGTGCAACATTTTCTTTTCTTTTGTAATCCCTGCTTGTTGTATTTTTTTTATACCTGTTAAGCGTTGAAAAAAAAAACAATACACCAAGTATTGTTTTTTTTTCCTGTTGCTCGGTATGTTTCTGTGACAGATAAACATATTTTCTTTCTTTATTTCTTTTAACGCGTTTTATTTTCGTCAATTTTTATTGGTTTGATAAAACAAAAAATACGTATTCAATATTTTTCGATAATCTAACAGATTATCAAAAAATATTTTCATAACAATATTTCTTAATCGGAAATTATCCTTATTCAAAAAATTCCCTTACACGTACACCAAAAAGTAAATACCTTTATTTTAACCACAAAACATGAACCAAGGTTTCCATAATAATTATCATTCTCACACATAATGGCTTATTTAGATAAGAGACAACGTCACACGGCGCGGCAGCGAAACGTGCCAAGTTTCTCCCCCATGGGGAACCCGCTTTATGTGAGCTTGCAACATTAATGATATCAAACAAATTGACAGCTCGATAGAAGCGAATAGTGGAAAGTTTGATGGCATTATTACCAAATCTTGCCATTGTAATGTAATAATGTAATGACTTTAGTGGTATTTGATTATCATATTAACAACTTTTAGCGCCTTAAAGAGATGTCAGCAACATGGGAGGGGCCCGCAAGGGCCGACGCCCGTCAGGGCTGTGGGTTGTACACTAATTACCGCGGCCTCGACATATAGGGCTAAGAAGGAACATGGGGTGGTTTTTAGTCAGTAGAAGTCTGACACTCCCTTTCGCTCTGCCCAATAGCGGGAGGGGTTTTTATCCACCCGCAAAAAAAAAAAGCTCTACCTATAGATAGTTGTTTCGGGTCTGGGTATTTGTGTCATCATCATCATCATCAGCCTATAATGTTCCCACTGCAGGGACTCAGGCCTCCTCTCTAGGAGAGGGATGGGCTATAATCCACCACGCGTGCCCAGTGCGGATTGGTAGATGTCACATGTCTTCGAATTTTTTGGTTCTAAGACATGCCGGTTTCCTCACGATGTTTTCCTTCACCGTTTTGAGAGCAGTGGTGTTGAAATAAATTACACAAAGTAATGCGCCTGACTGGATTCGAACCCACGACTCACAGTTCGTAAGTCGAGGCCGCCACCACTGGGCCACCACTGCTCGCTGGGTATTTGTGTATGTGAGTTAAAATGTTTGTGAACGCATCCACGATACAGGTGAAATTCCTAGTGTGGGGCAACATTTTAAAAGAAAAACTTTTTAAGAGTAAAAAGTAGAAAATATTAAAAAATAATCATTGGTCGAATGGTGTGGGTGTACTACTCATCTACTCATCTTTATCCGTATAGACATTTGTTACGTTACGTTAACTAACAACAAAACATACATACATAACATCACGTACGTAATCCCCGTAGGGTTAGGTAGAAGATACCCATTAACATCCGCACATTCCACTGGTTACGTTTAAGTCCTATGCAATAGGGGGCTTACCTATTGCCATCAAGCACGAATCCAGACTCCGTGGCCGCTACTGTAAAATTTATTATTTTATTTTTAGGAAAGCATACAGTCTAATAACTATAATTATAACAACAATATCAAATATTATTATTAATAAACATATATAATATTATTATTATTTCCTTTATTATTATTATTATTATTATTGTTTTTATATAATATAATTTATTAATTTATTATTATTATTAAACTCTTTATTCATTTAAAAACAAATTTTATACATTTTTAAATATTTCCTAACATTAAAAAAACATTTAAAAATATAAAAAATTCTAGCCCACCGGTATCGGGAACAGGGTCCAAGCTACCGGCGGCGGTCAGGGCTTTTTTTTTTCGCGAACTGGGTCGGGAACATACTTGTAGTACGGTACCTCCGACTCAAGTTTATATTTCAAGGCAAGTTGCTGGTGAATAATAATTATTAATATTATCATATTAATTAATTATATTTTAATTAATTAATTATTTATTTATTTGTTTTACTATTTAATTACTGTTTAGGGGTATGAAAGGATATCAAATGATCCTCCAGTTGACCATCTCAATTCGGCACACGATGCACCAAATACCCTGTTACTTTTACCTAGATACCATTGATGACTAGCTTGTGCCAGCGGCTTCGCCCGTGTGAAGTTCGACAATTGTCCCATTCATTGGATTATACATTCATACTACCGGAATAAAAAGTATCCTATCTGTTAATCCTGGTTATAAACTATCTGTGTTCTAAATTTTATCTACATCCGTTCAGGAGTTTTTGCATGAGAGAGTAACAAACATCCATCCATTCATACATTCTCATAAACTTACGCACTTATAATATTAATTAGATTACTACTGCCAGGTCAAATTCTACCTTCCTTCTCCTCTTTATCTTAAACAACATTAACTGACGCACTCAGAGAGCTTTAATGGTTACTTAGGCCATCGATCACTAAGTAAAGGTTTTGACAGTTTTGTCATACAATGTCACAACAAATATGTCAAACCTTTACTAAGTGACGGCTTATGTAATCATTAAATATCTCTGAGTACCGCAGTAAGACATCATTATTATCCAAATGGCAGCAGAACCCACTAATTACCCAAACACCTCAACCAAACCGCAGCCTGGACCGCCACATATAGTTATTTACCAGTCTGGCCAACGTCGCCGACAAATTACAAGCGTCGGCCAATCCGTCCTTTGTCCGGCGTGACTAATGCGAGATACGGCCGTAATTCCGGACGGCCAATAAGCGCACTGACCGGCTACAGCCGTTACTCAGGAGCTAGGAGTGTGTGATTTGTGATGCAGTTTCCGAATACCGCTGGTTTTTTGTTTCTCTGTTTGTGGCGTGGGGTTTTCTTAAACGGCCCTTTCACAGGAGAGGTAAATTTATCACTTCACAGAGGGTCTGTTGCAGGTGTTGGCTTAATTAACCTACAACTTACAGGCACATCATACACATACACACTTACGTACACTCATGCTCAAACACTCACGCACAAGCCCACGCACACTTTCACACACACATGCACTTACACCACATGATCATTGTTTTTGGTCTTATTTATTTAATTTTATTGTTTACTTCACCTTTACTTTTTTATCTTTTATATTTTAATTTGCCAACCAACCCATAACATTGGTACCTAACAATGATACTGTAAAACGCTCTCCGAGTGGAAACCTGGTGACCTGTGATACAGGTGTTTTACTACCTACCACAGGCACCAGTGATTCACAACCATGTAATTTACTTGCTTATGCCAATAAAGTTATTATTATTACTTATATTAGAGCCTAGCAATATTTTAGGAATATGAGGAACTCAGTGTAAGAAATTTAGACCGAGTTCCCTATACTCAAATATTCCATAGAAAAGAGAAGATTCTGTGGTCTGATTTGTGGTCTGGTCTGGTCTGTTCTGGTTTCTGAGGTCTGTAGATTGTCCGGATGTAGTGACTGATGGCTCGAAAGTTGTCGAGATTTTGTAACTGAGGCAGGTTAGCTGATTGAAGAGTTAACTTAAACCTTATAGTGTCACTTGTGGTGAATACCATATTATAGGTTGAAACTTGCACCTTCCGCTGAAACTAGAAACGAAGTCCATCTACTACTACAATTCTTCTGAAAAGATAACCAACTAGTCTCATTGTTTGTCATGTAATCATCGTCCAAAACAAAATAAATCAAAATCATCTGAAATAACTCAAAGCCAACATATTAACATCGAATTGTTTCCCCAAACACTCACTCTAAAAACAGGGTAACTCCAAAAACTCCCCAATGACTAATTCCACTCAAAAAACTCATTAAACCGCGGGCCGAAAGACAAAGATGTGTTATAATAAATGTATGACGCTCCGTGCGTCAGATGTGACGTCGTAATCGCTTCCACAAAATTATGGTGTCCCGGGACTAAATTATTAACTGCGAAGGAATAAGGAACAGAATTAACTCTTTTGTTAACATACGAGGGACATGATAGAGGGAGGTGCAGAAGGTTTATAAAAGACTAGCTTTTCTGGTCGGTTTCGCTTGCGTTTTGGTCGGAAATTATCTCACGGGAACGTTTTAAATATAGCACAAGACACTCAGGGACAATAAAGCTTCCTACTTGTGAAGGAAAGAAATATTTATTTTTCGTAAAATCTGACTTCTCTATTTGTGTCGGATTTTGTTAAAAAATTCAAAAGTTTTCATTTTTCACGTAACCCTAATCCTTTTACTAAAATAAGAGTAATCAACGTCACTTATCATCCATACCATCAGCTGCCAGTAAAGTCCCGTCAAAATCGTTCCAGTCATTTCCTAGACGAGTCCAAAAAAAAGGAAGGCGGAGGCAATCTTTTAAAAAGCATATTTTTATAAATACTTACCGCATAAACTTTCTAATTTTAATTACACACAGACACATCAATTTTATTTATTTGAATAGTCGATAAAACGTCTTTTTCATTGCAACCTCTTTGCTTTGTTAACAACAACGATTCCAGGTTAATTTAAAATATTGTAATCGTATTGTAAAAGGAGACATACTGCAGTACTCAGAGATATTGAACGATTACTTAAGCCGTCACTTAGTAAGGTTTGACATACTTTTGTATGACAAAACCTAAGTGATGGCCTAAGTAATCATTAAAGCTCTCTGAATGCGGCAATTACAATTTAATTTGTGTAGGCCTACGGTTCACACTAGTTTCGTGGCGAGTTCCTCTTAAGGTATTAAGGTACTATTCTCCTAAGAAACAGGGACAAACCGCACTGACAGCATGTCTGGTTTCCATATTCCGGTATGGTGGTCTACCGGTTTAGTGTCTAATGTTCACCTGGGTGATATCTCCCAGGTGGACATTAGATACTAAAGTAGTATCCTCAATTCACCTGGGAGATATTAGTTTCACCCTGGTAAATTTAGGATACTAAACCAGTGTTAAAACATTTAGTGTCCTATGTTCACCTAGGTTAAAGGATCCAGTATTTTTTTTTAGTTTATTGTTATAGTTAGTCGATCTAAGCAACTACTACGTGCATTTGTATTATTTTAAATAGGCAAGAACAAGTAGGAATGAGAGAAAAAAAAGGGACAAAAAAGATAGATAAGTCCTACAAACTACCAGGAGAATAGAAGCAGGAAGGAGGTCACGACATCTTAAGGTGCCAGGGCCTGCAGTCTCGACAAAGATAGCGATCGCTTTACGACAAAATTCGGTCGCAAAGCTATAACGATGCGGATTTAAGTTGGTAGCTAATACCGGCGGGTCGCGTCCGGCTCACGTCCACCTTAAATCCGCATCGTTATAGCTTTGCGACCGAATTTTGTCGTAAAGCGATCGCTATCTTTGTCGAGACTGCAGGCCCTGGGTAGCTCGCAAATTCAATGATGTTTTTTGCGATTGTGGTCAGTGTCAGGTTGTAAATGGATTAAAATACATATAATTCGCGAACGTAACAAATCTTTTATAAACTACATTTCAGTATTTTTTGACTAATTGTCTTGTTGGTCTAGTGATCGCAAACGGGACTGCTGTCCTGAGTTCGATTTCTGAGTCAGACAAAGTGTAATTGGGTTTTTAAATCAGTCAAGTGTAATCAGTGTCTCAGAAGCAGTCGCGGAGCATGAGTTTGCTCAATAGGTTCGTCCCTTGTTACGTGGGACTTACACATAACTAGCGAGTTTAAATTTACTATTAGGCACATATCTGCCAAACCCTTCGGGGATTTTCGGGAGGTCGTGGGTTCGATTCCCACCCAGGACAAATGTTTGTGTGATGAGCACGATCATTTGTTCTGTGTCTGGGTGTAATTTATCTATAATATGTATGTATTTAGAAATATATAAGTATGTTTATCAGTTGTCTAGTGCCCATAACACAAGCTCTGCTTAGCTTGGGACTAGATGGCGTTGTGTGATAGTTGTGGAATATTATTATATTATTATTATTATTATTATTATTTTAGGCGTAATGTTCCCTTTGTTGTTATGACCTATGTGGCTATAGAAGCAAAACAACTCTTTAGGAAACTCATAGTCAGACAACTTTATATAAATTACTAGCTGATGCCAGCAGCTTCACCCGCTACAACTCGAAAATTATCCCACTATCAAAACTATCCTATGTGTTAATCCAGGTTATAAACTATCTGTGTACCAAATTTTATCTAAATCCGTTCAGTAGTTTTTGCGTGAAGAAGTAAAACACACACACTCACAAACTTTCGCTTTCATAATTTATTAGTGTGATAGTGTGATGACATGACAAAAACTTTGTAGCTCTTTTTCTAAATACTTAAAAGTTGAACTTCTGTCTCCCTCGCCCTTGCATACTAACGAAGACTTATTTATTAAATAAACAGGCAACAGTATAAAGGGAATGTATTCTAATTATAACTTGGGGAGGAGACTAATTAATTTTTTAAAAGGAAATTCAGCCACGTTTATTATGATTAATTCAATAAGATAGAAGAGAATTGGTTTTTAATCTAATGTTAATTGATTGAGAGCCTTTTAGCTTTTTCTTAGCACGCAAATGAATGATAAAGCGTGGCATAATAATCAAAACCCTGCGAGTCGATCTTTAGGTTAAACAACGCTTACCTAGGTTGATCCATGGATGGGTTACATACCGAGATTCCCCCGTGTCTCGGAAATTTCGTTAAGCCGTTGGTCTCAGCTGTCATTTGTAGACCAGTCTGACAAAAGGATATCTTATTACGCAATACTAATTGTGTTGTGGATCTCAGATAGTCGCTCCATGTAAAATACTGGTATTCAGCTGCATCAGGTTAGACTGGAAGCCTACCCCAAGCCGACCGAAAAGGTTTACTTATCTAGTATAACGATTTATCATCAGTTTATAATGTTCCCACTGCGGAAACTCAGGCCTCCTCTCTAGGAGAGAGATGGGCTATAATCTACCCAGTGTGGCCCAGTGCGGATTGGTAGATGTCACATGTGTTCGATTTTTTTGATTCTATGACATTCCGGTTTTCTCACGATGTTTTCCTTCACCGTTTTGAAAGCAGTGGTGATGAAATAAATTACACAAAGTAATACGCCTGCCTGTTCAAATCCACGTCGTCGGTTCGAACCCACGACTTACTGTTCGTATGTCGGGTCCGCTAACACTGGGCCACCACTGCTCTTTAACGATTAGTGTAAGGTTATCATAATCAAAACAGTATTAGTAAATCTACCCACCTGCCTACAGTAACGTGCTAAAGTCTGCGCCTGGACAGAGACAGCCTGCGTCTGATGCGGGGACCATCACTGGACACTGTTCACTGAATAAACACTTCCACACCATAGGTATCACTGACAGTCCCCTGTGCAGAGAAATCGGTGGCGCATGTGCTCCTTGAGTGCACAGGCGTTACCAAAATTCGTGACCCGGAACACCAAGATCCCTTGCATCCATGCAGGGCATCCCTGAGGAGACCGGGACGTCTGATCTGCTTCTGGTCCCGGTGGGCTGGTTGGAGTAATCGGCCACTATAGCTCACGCACAATGGTCCACTTCAAGGACTAAGTGCGCAAACCTAAATCCCATAAAGATAAGAGTACCAAAAGATTCACCGAACTCCGTTACCACCACTCATCAAAACTAAGTAACGGTCGAAACAATCGACCTCGCTAATCCCTCCAATCAGTTCAACAGAATCGTGTTAAATAACTTACTTAGCCCCCGAAGCTCGAGCCACGGGCCCGGGATCCGACTGGATCCGGACATGGCAATGCCATTCTAAACTTAGCTAATCCCAGCTTTGCTTCGAAGTCACCCTGTGGTACCCTCTGATATTAGCAGGCAAGTAAATTGTAGCTTGAAGTTATGTTGCCTTTTGTTGAAGTTATGTTAAAAAAAAAATCTAATTAGTCCGTCAGATAGATTTAAAAAAAATGTTGGACACGTATTATTTTTTTCACGTTAACAAACAATGAAGACGATACAGTAATTTTAAAACCTTGTATGATATTGCATGACATTTTTTACCAGACAGTGACGTCTCAAGCTTCCACTCATGACCTTTGACGCATTTTATATTCAACACGTATCCACTATACGTTTTGATAATCTAACTGACAGACTAAACATAATCATATATTTTTTTATTGATACACAAGTCGGATCTGGTCATTTGTATCATATTATGAAATGAATCGCGAGCGCGCCAGTGGTGACATCACGTGACCTACTTACATGTGTGTATACCCACAGCACGGCGAGCTTCCACAGAGTCGTGAAGTTTTGAGCTCTCGGTGAGGACGACATTCAGTGTCTCATCGTAGTCGAGTTGGGACATCCCGATCACAGTACTCGATTCTTTGTGCCCCGTGTTCAATAAAGTTACGCATTTATTTTTCCCGACCAGGGTCGGTGTCATGTCGGTTTTGTCTAGCCCCTTTTTTTGGAGAAGGGGAAGGGGAGGGTTGGAAATCATCAAATAACCCCTCCCGCTCTTGGGCAGAGCGAAAAGGATTTTCAGACTTCTATTGACTAAAAACCACACACGTTCCTTCTTAGCCCTTGTGCCGAGGCCGCGGTATCTCTTTTGAACCACCCGCAGCCGCAGATAAGAAACTATGTTTCAAAATATTGAACATACGAACATTATCAAATCACTTAACCTTTAAGCTGTTTTTATTTAGAGCTGTATTAGCAAACAGCTTAGATACCCAAAGACCAGACCAGTATTGTTACAGCAGGTTTTCAGTACTGATCAAAAGTTTTGGAGCGTAGAAAATCCTATTTATAAGTTTGAGGTAGTTTTGCAAATCCACTAGCAACACCACAATTTCTAGCTTCATTAGGAGTAAGTAGAAATGTTTCTATAACTGCTTAGTGGTACATTCTAGTTTGTTCTGAAGGTCTGTTAACTAAGTAACCAAATATTCGGTGGATGGACCAACTTAGCAGAGGGCAGAAGTGTACAGTCACTAGCAATAAGACGTAAACACTTGGCTAAGTTCAAAAGCGAATTTCTCGTGAAATAACAATTGCAACTTTGAGATATGACTTTTTTATGATAATGTGGGATTTAAAATATTAGTTTCGTTACGTGAAACGAAAATGAAAACAATACAAAAATGCAATTAAAAAAATACAGGGTGTTTGGAAGGGAGCTGTACATACGCCTAGGGTAGAAACTAGGGATAGTCTGCTACCTACCCCCGCCCATTATATTGACCTTGGCCTCAAGGTTTTTATTTAATTTAAAATTATTTCTTTACCTTACTACGGTACTTCAGGCCCCATAACTTTTCTTCTCCACAATTTTCTGGTGTAAAATAATTTTTTGCAGGACCCTAAGACTCTAACGATTAAAACAAGACCATTAGCCGACCGGTCCCATGGATAGATTTTGAGCTACAGGTAGTTTTAGTCAAAAAATCATAAAAAAGTCAAATAAAAAATAATAATAAATTAAAAAAAAACCTTGAGGCCAAGGTCAATATAATGGGCGGGGGTAGGTAGCAGACTATCCCTAGTTTCTACCCTAGGCGTATGTACAGCTCCCTTCCAAACACCCTGTATATAAAAAAAAAACAAATAAATTTTAAAAATAAATTTTAAAAATACATGTTTTTAGTAGGCGAGAATGCTTCTAAACGTTGCAAAGTGTATACATACTCGTGCTGCTGAGTGTACTTAATAGTACACCCACATTTTGCCAGTTATGTTTATTTAGCCTGTAATAGGGCCGAGCCTATTCCCATCAACCGGACCAAATTCAGCCTCCGTGGCGGCTACTGAGGAACTCCTAATGAAAAAGCCGAATAACACTGCCCGGGAATCGAATTTAGGATGTCACGTTCGTTGTTCGTTCGTTGGCGCGTTCGTGTTCCACGCGCGCCGCAAAGAGATGTCTGAAAGGGCTGCGGGATGTTGTAAGAGATACCGCGGCCTTGACATATAGGGCTAAGAAGGAACATGGGTGGTTTTTAGTCAGTAGAAGTCTGACACTCCCTTTCGCTGTGCCCAAGAGCGGGAGGGGTTATTTGATGATTTCTCACCAACAAAAAAAAAAGGTTGGCACGTTCAGCAGTCTTGCTTACTCTAGGCAAACCAGCTTAAAAACTGAAAACATATGATAAGACGACTTTCATTGCTGACCGTCCTTGTGAGACCCTTATCTCCCTCCACAACAAAGTCCAGTAGGTACTTATTTTATGGGTACTTTCTCACATAATTCGCAGCATCATCAAACACTTACATACACAAAAAGAACACCTACTCTCCGTCACTGATCGCTTAAGGCCGACAATGGAGCCAAAGGTGCTAACAGCGATTTGTTAGAGCACAATGAATGTGCCGAAGATAGCACAGTCAGTCCCATTAATCGTAATAACGGCCTCACTGTGTCGAACTTTAGAAAGATAGCCTTTGAAAAAAACGGCTATAAAATCAAGACAGTGGAGATCATTAGATTTTTGAGATGGAGTTTTATACTTGTTTCGATTGAATTTTGTGGTGCTTATTAGTGTATGTTGTACTTCAACAATACAATTTTACTTAATGACCATTTTAGTCTAACAGATGTAGCAGACGAGGAGGTGAGTGTTGAGGTGAATGGTGATGTCACCTACATCACTACAGATATTTCAGCTTTCGTCTCTGTGATGCGAACGCACTTCTGATGTCTCGGCGGTTACAACCATCTTCAACATCTGACAAACCTACCAGATGTTGAAGACCACTTTAAACTTGCATTTGTAGTTTTTCCCTGGTAGCAAACTAAAACATTCTCTCAAAAGACCGAAATAATCGATTCTAGTTTGAAATATAAAAAAATATCCTGAATTTTAATATATTTATACTTTTTTTAAATATACCATGTAAAATATTGATACTCAACTGCAGCCAGTAAGACTGGAAACCCAACATAGTTGGGAAAAGGCTAGGCAGATAACAAATAAACTTCCCATTAGTGAAAAACCTTTGATAATTCCGCATAACAGAATTTTCACAAAATATTATTAGATTTTCAGAACAAAGTGGTGACCAGCTCGTTAGTAAGAAAATCCTGATACTACTCATAAAGGATCCTTTTATAACTAAAACTGAAAATAACCGGCAGTTTTCAAATTTTATATATATTTTAACAACAGACAAAAAACACGTGTACTACACAAAGAGCTTCTGCTACGCCGTAGCAAGCGTAGCCTCGTAGCACTGACACCGTGTCCTTTCAGCTACGGCGGCGTAGGAAAATTGCTACACTTTTATTGCATTTATGAAATGCTGTGTTTCTGTTATTATAATATATATTATGGTTTCAATTTCTTGAGTTGTTAAATTTTTGAAGTAACTGTGTGCAATACCTATGTACTTTGTCACTTTTTCTTGTGTAGTATATTAAAAATCAATAGTAATCCGCTAGTACTGTTTAATCTCGTGATTGTCCACTAAATCACCAGAAAAAATTATAAACGATAGAGTATGAACATACTAAGCTATACTTTTGGGCCACACAAGTGACCATACAGTCACGAGCAAAACTAACTACGCAAAATATTAGTTTCATTATGTAACATGAAAATGAAATCAATACAGAAGGCGGAAATCACTTCTAAACGTCGTGTTCATGATTCTCTTACTTCTACTACATTATGAACTAAGTTTCTTGGTACAGATATATTGATGAGAATCTGAGGCTTTACTAACTGAAGTGCGTATCGCGGCATCATTTGCGTTACTGCGTGTTATCGACGCAGATAAGCGAGGCACCCGCTAGTGAGAACACGACTCTATTGGTAGGGCTGACAGGGCATGGATCTCGTTGCTTTAAATTATATTTTTTTTTGCATCGACAATTTTTTTTTTCGTGTCCACGCTACTTTTCTAATATTAACTATTTTGTATGAGCCCAGTAGAAAATCAACTGTTATATATTGAATTATTCAAATTCATTTATTTTGAGAACATAAGTAATGTATATATTAATTATATTTACAAAAATAAAATTAATTATAGTATGTTATGCAATGTAGTCAAAGCAAAAGTATAATGTTGACTTTAAAACTTACGTACACTATATTCTGTAGAATATCTGTTTTAGTCTTAAGGTAAATACAGGTGTCATAGATTACAAGCTGAACTTGCCAAAATCTTTAATTAATATTATTTAATATTAAATAATTTTGTGGATAAAATAATAATTCCAACCTGCGTAGGTGTTCCCATGTTTATATGACCCCAATCTATTTAAGTCGCGAATTAATAAACGTCTTATATGTTAGCTAGTTCCATCGTCTCATCTCTGTACTGAGGACAAGATTGAGGTCGAGAGTAGGATAATTTAATATTAAAAACATAACGTAAGAGAAGCGCTTCCCTACTTGCTCGTCTTCGTGGCAGTACCAACACTATCTTGAGTTTATTTGCAGATAGATGGGAGTCTCCAATGCTGCGCCATTGGATGAAACTCCATACTGTTTAATTTGTGTATTATGTCTACTAACACTAGTATTAAGATCATTGTTACTAACACTATGGGCGCGGCCCGAAATAAATGCAATTATTATTATTATTATTATAACCCTTTCAGTCTCTCAGTTTTGCAGTTAGTAAAAAAAAAATTATCACTGCGTAAGTCTCTACTTCACCGATTAAAAGATTTGTTGTACATATTATGCATGTATTCAAAAATTAAAATTCTTGTCTTCAATCATTGATTAATTGCATTTAAAACTCTCTATAGAAGTCCAGATACAGCCAATAAGCGTCGCGGCAGACCTCGTAGAAGATGGCAGGACGATCTGGACAAAACTAAAGACCAGTGGTCTACATTGGCCTTAGATCAAAACAACTTGGAGTCATGGGAAGAGGCCTTTTTATTTTGGGGGTTGGAAATCATCAAAGGTAGTGTCAGACTTCTACTGACTAAAAACCACCCATGTTCCTTCTTAGCCCTTTATGTCGAGTCCGCGGTATCTCTTACAACAACCCGTAGCCCCGACGGGCGAGGCCATCGCTAAGCAGTGGGATGATGCAGGCTAACAGGACCAGTATAGCAGAATAGGGATGTTTACTGACTAAAAAATATGATTCTAATTAGTCCGTCTGTTAGATAATCGAAAAATATTGGATACGTATTTTTTGTTTTATCAAATCAATAAAAAAATACGAAGATAAAACGCGTCAAAGATTTGAGTGGGGGTTTGTGCCGTCGACTGACCGGTAAAAAATGCCATACTAATGCTTGGAGTATGACGTCACACGAGTTTTCAAAGCACTGTATCGTCTTCATTGTTTGTTTACGTGAAAAAAGAAAAAATACGTGTCCAATATTTTTTGGAAATCTATCCGACGGACTAATTAGATTTTTTTGTTAACTACCCTATTTATTTATTATTATAAACGGCGCCAACCCTGAGCACAGATCAAGACTTCAACCACACGACATAAGCCCGGTACACACAAGTATCGTTCCAAAACTTTCAGGCAACGGGATTTGCAGGGATACCACATTTATCCGTTTTTCACGGTTGCCGCCTTATGCGCGATAAACCGACGAAGGTAAGCTTTAATATTTATTGTTCTCTCTTAAAGGAAAGGTATTTCGTACTGTGATATCGTAAGCTACTGGCGTTTATGGTGTGGGAGATAAATTATTATTATGGAAGGAATTATGGGATATTGTTTTTGTGAACGTTCAATACCTTACAGCTGTATATCTGTGGTCTTAGCGTGCATTTTGGAATCGAAAGTACACACACACAAGTAAACAGCATTTTTTATGAGCCTGTCTGTCCCACTGCTGGACAAAGGCCTCCCCCAAATCCTCCCAAGAGCTCTTTTCATGTGATTTTGTTTACTTCCAAAGTGGTCTGTGGCATCAAGCGGTTCTGCTGAACATGAAATTATGGATTTAATTCTGAGATCGTGCAAATTGTTACTGGCTTTTTCCAGCTAATATGTCGCGGTATAAGCGACGGAGTCTTTGTTTGACCCAGACTCTAGTGGTAATTTCTGGAATTACAGGCACGGTGTTATAGTACTTATTTTCGCATCAAGTACGTAAGTATTACTCATAGAAATAAATAACAAACTGAAAGGAAACGAGTGTTTTGAATGTATGTTGCATTTACTTCGCGTGTTCGTGCTGACGTCTACCGAAGTGAAACGGGAAAAAAAACTAAAGTACTTTTGTCGAACAACTGTAAACCTTGGATACGAAATCATTTTGTTATAGGTGGCACCGGCGCAGTAAGTCAGTTCTAGATATTACAATAATATACTTGCCTCAAATTCTTTGAAACAAGCTAAATAATGCAGACACATTTTATAAGCGATTACAAAAGTGGAAAATGATTAACAAAAGCTAACGAAAACTGATGTCTATTCTATTCTATTTTTATTTATGGCAATGCTGTCGATACCAATGTCGACAATTCAATCCTATCGAAATAAAGAGAAAAATGGAACAAATTTACTAAAATGACAGACAGCACCATGTACTGTCATAACGTTGAAATTGTTTTTTGTTCAAACTAGCTAAAACATTATTTTATTTCGACCAGCAAATACGATTTTAAATAAACTAACTTTCTACTAAAAGCAGTAAACACAAGACCAACGGAAAATTCTCCACAACAAGAACAACACACACAATTTTAATAACGTAAAAGCTTGTGCACACGTCGTACACTTTAGCGATACTTGAAGACTGGTCGAGTCGCTTTTAATTATGTTTAAGAAACTAGTCGTATACATACCTACCTATTTCACAGCTACATAATATCACTCAATGCTTTCTCGAAGGCTCTTATTAATATCTCGCTAAACCGAAAGAGTTTAGTATTGTCGTTGTTGCCAGGACATGCCTTTGCCGATCCCCATTAAAACATGTCGCGTTTAGCAAGCTAAGCATTCATTTTTTTGTAAGTACAGTTATTTGACGACACGGTTAGCGCAGTGACTGAGCGATTGGACTGCTGCGTTTCCCCGCACGTAACAAATATTTGTATGGCCTACAGAGAATTGTTTCGGGTCTGGGTGTATGTTTTTGGGAATTTAAATGTTTGTAAACGCACCCACGATAAAGGAGAAATTCCTAGAGTGGGACAACATAAAAAGAAATAAAAAAATTAAGTTGGCAATAAAGTTGAACATTAATAAAAGTAACTTTGGAGTGAACAGTGAGTTAAATTCTAATTTGATGTAACTGAACACAATATTAAGCTACCAAGCAAGTAATAGAACACGTTATAATAGTACATTATGGTTCAAGTGTGTAGTTTTGGTGATTACCATTGAGGCGCCATTAAGAACCGAGCCGTTAGGTGAGGGTCTTAAGAGAGCTGAGGACGGTAATCATCAATACACAAGTGTATCATACGCCTTTTTTCAAAATACTTGTGAAGTAAATAATACTATAAAGCCATTTTCAACAGTAAAAACGAGTTGTGAACATTATTACGTAATGGCGGGAAAAATTAATCAGTTGTCGCAGTTTTTTTTGCGCTCATCTAACAATCGCGAACGGTCACAGACTACAAGAATGAGGTTACTTTTTTTCGGATAGCGATTTAGCCACGTACAAAATGGCGACTTCTAAGTTTTATTTATTATTACAAAGAAATAAAAGTTATGTAGAGTGTAAGTTTTATTTATTAAAAACGTACAAGTTAAAATTATCTATTTAAATTCGAAGTTGTATGAAATGAGCAAGAAATACATACATTAATTTATTTAGACTATTGAACACGATCTTTTTTTATCGAAACTTTTTTAAGAACAATTCAACCAATAAAAAAAAACCTAAAACTCACTTGTGAATAATAAATGAAAAAGTCACAGTTTGAATACAGGTGTCATTATGTGCCTAATTGCAGTGAAATTAGAGCCGTTTTATGAGCTGTTGTGTTGAAGTGAGATAAAGAAGACATGCTGCGATGCTGACCCTATATACATTGAGATAAGGGCACGAAAATGATGTTGATGTTCTATTACTTGATCCCAACGTTCAACTTGCATTTTTGTTCTGAACTATAATATATTTAAGCTGCAAATATATATTAACACTAGCGGACCTGGCAGACGTCGTCCTGCGCCACATACGAGGTCTTATTGTGTGTAATCTAAACCATTCTGGAATCCACTCGATCAGACACAAAAAAAATCATAGCAATCGGTCCAGCAAGAGGAGTTCAGTGACAAACACACGTACAGTAGAATTATTTATATTAAGATTTTCAAATAAATCAACTGTTTACTCCATACAATAAACTCAAGAGCAGTACGAAGCACCTACCAACAACAACATTTACATCATTTTAATAACGTAAACGCTAGTGCACACGTCCTACACTTGAACAATGCTCGGAGACCGGTCGAGTCGACTCGCGTCTAATTCTGTTGCTCGGGAAGTCGGGAACTAGCGCTGAGGGCAACTGAACCCTTGGAGAAACTAGTCGCTTAAGTGAATATGCTTGCATGGAACTCGAATTCGTGCGAGCGTGCATTTATTTTGTGTTTAGAAATACTATGTGGTTTGGTTGCACATATAAATTTTTTTAAATGTTATTCTTAAAGTTTCTGAGAATAGATGGATACGTAGATGTTTGTTATTCTTTCCATAAAAAGGGGTGGCAGATATAAAATTTGTAGTCATCTATAATCCAATTATCCAACCCGGACCCACGTGGTGGATTTTTGTGGTGGACCTTTGCCCATTCCCTCCTATAGAGGAGACCCATATCCCAGCAGTGGGAACGTTATAGGGTGATGATGATAATAATGATAGTAATGCGGCCTATAAATTAGAACAAACTATAGGTTAAAATGTAAAACGATGTTGTGAATAATCATCTAAGTTATTCGGACGCAGTCCCGTGGGAATGCTAGTATGTAATTTAAATAACGTAAATGCTGGTGCGTACGTGCTACTTCAGCGATGCTTGAAAACCTGTTGAGTTGCCACTACAACGGAGCTCTTAAATAAACTAGTCACTTATGTGAGTACGCTGGTGTGCACCCAGCCTTCCTACATGGATCAAACCATCATACTGAGAGAGCTGTGTTAGCACAACGAAGTTGCCTACTACATAAAAACATTAATTGATTCAGTACGTTCACCAAACACTGGCTGAAATAGCTATATAAGTCAAAGAGGAATCCGCATTCACGATATGCATTGTTTTAACATAACATTTATTTATTTTCAGGCTACTTTGACCCATAAACAAATACCATACAGACTAACATACATAATTATATAATACAGCTTGTGTTTTTAAATAAAACGTTTATTTTCACAATCGCATTCATTCAGAAAACCACCAAAGGCAAATAAATAACAACGACATCAAAATAATGGAAGCGTATTTCATAATTCCATTTTTTAAACCGATTTTAACCCTTCCAAGCGTTGCTATCATACCATCGCATATAAAACCATCGATATATCATGATTCATGAAAGGGTTTTTTTTTTCAATTTCCCCCTGTAAACAGACCTTCCTCCATATTAAAACAAGTCGAGTATATCAGCAACTTTTTCAGTATTGGACCCCGTTCACAACCTCAAGCTTCGCGACTTGCGTGAAGCATCCATTGTTTTCTATGTATGAGTACCGTCGTATCACAGGTGCGATTAATTTATAAAAGCAGGCTGGAGTGTAGACCGGGCACACTTGGATAATGTGCTGAAACATCTAACAAGGTACAGTGCCTGCCGGCAGTGATAATGTCCATATTATCATGGTCAACCGCACGTATAAGCGACATACGCGTGCCACGGATCGCCTTCCTGCAAGTACCCTCAATTTCCAAGCGCGTCGCGAAGCAATTTAACAGAAGAAAACAGCGACTTACGAGTATGTTATACATGTGGTGCGTACTCTTAATCAAATCTTTAATAATTATAGTTCGGATAATAATTATGATTGATCCTGTTCGGGCTAATTTAATATTATGGATATTTCTGTTGTTTTCATTACGTTGTTATTTTATATATTTTGTTTTTTTTTAACTGCTTTGATGCATTATTTTGCCCATGTACCTACTCATTGTTGAAGAGTTGTCTATCATTGAATAAATAAATAAACTTCTTTAATTAGTTTTTTCTCATATTGCAATCGTACATCACTTCAACGTGTAGGTCGTGGTCAAGCCGTTACTCATTATATATTGATCGGTTGATAAAACCTTTGGCTTTTAACAAATTACTCTTTAAGTGTACATGAAAGACTTATATTTTACAATATTAATAGACCAAGTTATTAAAAGGTTTTTTTTGAAGAATACTTAATTGGTTTTCACTTGATATTCAGGGATCAAACGCGAAGTAATGGGGACTCATTAGATTTGAAACTTTATTTTTCTTTTACTTCTATTCTATTCTATTTTTAACGAATGGCAATTGAAGCCGATGTCGACTATTCTGCCAATGTCGAAAGTGAAATGGAACGGCAAGTGAGTGTTATAAGGAATAAAAATCAATAAAAACTGTAAAAATAAATAAAAAAATCTTCGGTTGATACAGTTGCGACTTGTTGGGTTAGTAGTAGACTGAAACAAACAAAAAATAAATAATAAATATATATTATAATTGTTAAAAACATACATATACCACAACAACATAGAGTATTTTGATGTAACAGCTTATAGTTTTATACTGTTGTGGCGGATGAAAATCATCAACGCCACAAGTAGTTCGGAGGAAGGATGTGTTAAAAGAGAAGGGAAATTAATCGGGAGAGGAATTTTGAGTTTAGGAAGGCGGCCATATAAATCAAGAGGTGGGACGTTGCTTGAGCATTCAAAGAAAATGTGGTCCAAAGTACCCTCTCCCAACCCACACTCGCAGAGAGAGGAGTCACGTGCATGGATTTTGTGTAAAAACACGGGAGTACAACAGAAACCTAGTCTGATTCTACATAGGACGGATGTAACAGTTTTAGAGACCTTTTTGTACCCGTAGAACCAAGGTTTTGGTCTAATGGTTGGTTGGACTGCGTAGTAAAACTTGCCTTTCTTCCTAGAGCTGATGTTCCACTGTTCCTGCCATGAAGATTGGAGCTTAATTTTTGGCAAGTTTAGCAAGTCATATCCCTGATGAGTGTTGTAGGAGAGATCAGCTGCTGCTGAAGAACAAGCGTCTTTGGCTAAAGCATCAGCACATTCATTGCCCTTGATACCACAATGACTAGGAATCCAAACTAACTGAACGTCTTTCTGATTACCCGCACAAGTAAATAAGGACTTTTTAATTTTTAAAATAAGTGAGCTGTGCAATTTACTTTTGAAGGGGTTTTGGACTAAGGCTTGTAAACTACTTAGAGAGTCACTGAAAATAACGGCTTTGTCAATATTGTGGTGTGATTCTATGAAAATGCATGCTTCTAATAAGGCCACACATTCGCCCGTGAACACAGATGACTCTTTAGGGCATTTGTATTGTAAAATTATTTTGGAGTTTTGGTAGTAAACCGCGGCTCCAGTGTAACTAAGGTCACTAAACTTAGAGGCATCTGTAAAAAATCTTTGAAACCCAGACCATCGTTCTCCCACCACCGCATTGAAGGCCGAGCTTGCCGAGGACGATTTTTTAGAGATACCAATGTCAAAAATAATTTTTGGGGTAAAACTTATGACATCATAAGCAAAGTTAAAAAGAGGTAGTTTGGGATACTGTACGATTGGGCACTCTAAATTTTGTAGTTGACGAAATGTTTTTAATATTAAGGGTAATTCTTTGTGTTTCCAGTAGTTTGAGCTTCTGCATAAGGCATCTAACTCATTTAATCTAGCTATAAGGGGGTGACGAGATCTAGATAAAACCCTAGACAGAAAACGAGAAGCAAGATACTGCCGTCTTAGTGCTAAGGGGGGTTCAGCACACTCAACCTGCAATGCGTTAACGGGAGAGGACTTCATACACCCAAGGATGATCCGAAGGCATTTTGACTGAAGCCTATCCAGCCCAGCCAAAGCACCCTTGTTGCATGGGACTAAATGGAATGTACCATAATCTAGAACGCTACGAACCACGGCATTGTAGACTAATTTCATGGTATAAGGGTGGGCACCCCACCATACACCCGCAAGAACTTTTAAAATCGAAATAACTCTTTCACATTTTTGGATTAATGAATTTAAATGATGTTTACCGGATAGTTTTGTGTCTAGAACAACGCCTAAAAATTTTACTTTACTGACTATCGGAATATTGTTACCTAAGATACCCACTGAGATAGGAGGAATCTGTCTTTTACGAGAAAAAATTATTGCCGAACTTTTTGGTGCGGACAGAGAGAGACCATGGTCCAAAAGCCACTGGTTCAAAGAGTCCAGAGAGAGGCATAGAGATGTCGCAGCGTCTATGATGGAAGAATCTGTCACATACAAGACTATGTCATCGGCATATTGAAGAATGTGACAGTTCCTATTTACACAGGTTCCTATGTCCGCTGTATATAAATTATAAAGAAGGGGACTGAGAACGAAGCCCTGCGGAAGACCTTTCCAGGTCTGCCTTTTATCGAAATCCTCCCCTTGGACTCTCAGAACCAATGACCGAGACAGAAGTAGTCCGCATATGCATTCGATCATCTTGACCGGAAGACTCAGCTGGTGCAGTTTCTGCCTGAGAACGGGAAGAAGAACGTTGTCGTATGCGGAGGAGATGTCTAGGAAGGCAGCAACAACGGATTCGTTTTTGGAGAACGCCAGGCGAATGTCCGTAATTAGAACTCCGACACTGTCCATTGTGCTGAGTCCCTTCCTGAAACCAAATTGGTAGTTGGGCAACAAATCTCTCGATTCGACTATCCATTCTAAGCGGTTTTTAATTAGATGTTCCAGTATTTTAGCTAAGACTGAAGATAGAGCGATAGGTCTAAGGCCATTCGGATCATCCATATGTTTGCCTGGCTTCAATAAAGGAATAACAATTTGAACTTTCCATTGATCCGGAACCCAGCCATGGTCATAGCAAAAATTTATAATATCTAAAAAGTAAAGTTTAGTGTTAACCCCGGCATGGGTTATAAAGGAGTATGGTACACCATCAATGCCAGGAGCTGAGTCCCGGACATGACTAAGTACTACATTCAATTCCTGTAATGTAAATGGACTATCAAAAGAGTCCTCAGATATATTATTGTGTGTAGGTGTATAAACGCATTCAGAAAGAAGGGGGACATAGGGTGGCGCTATTTTGTCAAAAAAACGTTCAGCGGTTTCTCTAGCGATTGGAGAAGATAATGATGGAGAGCAGCCACGTCTAAATCTATTAACATTCTTCCACACTTCTGAAATTGGGGTGGAGGGAGATAGAGATGTACAATATTTGACCCAACCTGAACGTTTCTTCCTGCGGAGAAGACGTTTGGATCTGGCATTTATCTGTAAATACTCCAACAGGTTCTCAGTGGACATCTCGCCATTGTAGTGTTCTTCGGCGGCGTTTCTTGACCTGATCACCGAAGTGCATTCTTGATCCCACCATGGAGGTGAGGGAATTTTGTTTTGGGCACTGTTTTTCAGTGGGAAGCAAGAATCTGCACTAGAGGTAATAGCCGCAACTAAGCCTTCATAACAACTTTCAGCATGGTAGTGACCATAAGAATCTGGTAAAGTTGAATTTAATTTTGGGAGGGCATTGATTTTCTCCTCCATAACTGACCTAAATTTAGACCAATCTGGTTTTGATATATTATATTTCAGAAGTGGAGGAGAAGTTTTTTCTAAATAAGTCTTATTGAGTAATGAAATGACAATAGGATAATGGTCACTACCATGTGTCAAGGTTGTACACTCCCAATGGGTGGAAGCTGCTAACTCAACTGAACAAAATGTTAGGTCAACACAGCTCTTTTGTTGTCCAGGAGGAGATCTACGCGTTGGGGAGCCATTATTTAAAATGCAAAGATCCAGGTCATCTAAAATATCCACCAAAGCTACACCAAAGGCATCACAGCGTTCGGATCCCCATCTGAAATGGTGACAGTTGAAGTCGCCCATGACCAATATTGGTCCTTGGACATTGGTAAAAGTGTTTTTTAAAATAGCTAAAAAGTCACGATGAGGATGAGCAATATAAATTGAAAATACTGTGATACCTTCAACCCTTCCTGCCGCAATACTCATATCACCTGTAAAGGAAGGTAGGGATAGAGGCGAAAATGGAATCCTATTGTTAACAAATAGGGCAGATCCTCCGTAGCCATCAGATCTGTCACATCGGAGTATGTTGTAGTGTGGCATACGGAAGCTAAGACTTGGAGTAAGCCAAGTCTCAGCTATAGAACAAGCCAATGGCTTGTACTTATTTAAAAGGAATATGAGGTCGTGTTTTTTATGCCACACGCTCCTCACATTCCACTGTAGGAATACTTGGCGAGCCGCCATTTCTAATGTTTAAGAGTAAAGATATGAGTTGATCGGCAACGTTGGACGGTGATTGTGAGGTAGAAGAAGAAGAGTTAATAAGAGTGGGTAAGAGTTTTACTAGAAGTTCTATTACAGACATAGTGTTATTAGGGGGTATATTATTGTGATTAAGAGCACAACCATTAGGCTGTGAAGGTTGGGGATCATTAACTATCTGCTGATGAGCAGATTTGTCATAGGACGGGGATATAGGGGAATGGGACTTGGGCTTCAACACAACAGTCTTACGGTATGACTGAGTAATCGGAGCCTTGGCAGCATTAGCATAATTGCGGGATGGTGTTGGAATAATTTTGCTAGCTTCAGAATAAGGCATCGATTTCTCAGCCATCATTGTCTTGATAGCCTTCTGTCTACCATACTCGGGGCATGACTTGCTATTGGCAAAGTGATTCCCCGAGCATAATATACAAAAAGCTTCTTGCTCGGTAATGTTGCAGCCATCACCGGGGTGATCATGCCCACACTTACCGCAGCGTGGATTAGATCTACATAAATTAGCCACATGACCAAATCTACAGCATTTGCGACATTGGATAGTGGGGAATATGTATTGCTGGACAGTAAGGGATGTGTAGCAGCAGTAAATTCGTGGTGGTAAAACTTGGCCATCAAAAGTGATGACGCAAGTTTCGGTAGGTTTCCATTCAGTCACACCGTCTTTAAATACTTTCCTATTAATGCGGCGGATCTTAAGAATTGGTCCGCATCCTGAAGGAACCGATAAATATTTTGTAGCCTCTTCTTCGCTGAGGTCAGAGGGCACGCCAGTAACAACACCCATCCTTGTGATATTGAATGTTGGGATATTAGCCGAGTAACCATATTTTGCCAATAAACTGTTTACTAAGAATGAGTTAGCATCCTGAGGGGATGCAAATTCCACAGACACACGGTTTCGGCCAACTCTCTTAACACCACCACGGACAATGTTCGCAATGTTGTTAATAATTAAGAATTTACCAAAATTCACTGGGTGTAAGGTGGTTCCTGAGTTTGGTTGGGTTTCAACACGAGTAACATGCACAATGTACGGGAATTTATCCATGACCGAGTACTTGGTACGACCAATTTGGTTTTTGGGTTGTTTGCTAGGAGGGGATGGTGACAATATTTCCTCATTACCGGGGCGTTTACGAGAATTTTGAGGTTGAGATTCATCCATCTCAGTAACACTACAAACAACATCCGCAAATTGGGACAAAGGGTTCGGGGTAAATAATGTTGGGGAAATTGGGATATCGGGAGGGTCAGGGTCTGGCGGTTTATTTCTCTCCATCTTGGCTGTTAATGTGTTACAAAGAATACAAACACAGTACTTACCTGTTTACAAACACAATGACAACACAAATAAACAAAAACAAGTCACAAATTTAGCAACAATCACACAAAATCCGCTAAAAATCTAGACACACGTGCTATCCAAGACACCCGTGGCAAGAACCCCTTCTGCTTCGATTCTTTCTTTTACTTGAATGAGTTTTAGATTTTACATGATTACTGTTTTCCTTTTCGTGGGGTATTTAAAAATATTTATTTTATTTGGTCGCTTTTTGAAAGTATAATGTGTTACTTAAATTCGACAAAGCATACATTTTCATTCTTTTGAAAATAACTCTAATTGAACGGAATAAAAATAGCTACAATATATTTTAGAAGAGAGAATTTTATAACCTTTTATACAATATTCATACTGGTTCAAGTACTCTCATGCTTCATGTCAAAAATACTTTAAAAATTTAAAGGTTTAATTTGGTTGACAATTTCTCTTTTAGGTTTGTTAAAACCAGTCCGTACCATAAGCTAACACGTAGTGTCCGGAACACTGCACTAAGACCAAGTTTAATTTCAATTATTTTTCATTCAATTATTATTATTTTTTATATTTTCTTGTGTTTAGTCCTTTGTGTCCCACTGTTGGCCAAAGACCTTCCCCATTAATTTCCATCTCTCTGCGTGTTCTCTGATCAATCAGTCAGGAATGAGTTCAAATCGTCAAGCCAGCGTTTCTTGGGCCTGCTTCGGTGACCCACCCATTATGAGAGGAATATTGCCTATCTGTCTTGTCTCATCCTTGAAAAATAGCCCTGAAATATCTGTCAGTATCCGACCCCATTCTAAATTCTGTTAAAACAATAAAAAAAAACGGCCAAGTGCATGTCAGACCACGCACAATGTAGGGTTCCGTAGTTGCCCATCAAAATATGCGAACTTACTAAACTGATTAACCACCCTGCCTACCTGTCTCCAAGCGATTTTTATTGTAAAAAATAAAACAAACTTACATTTGCAGTTTTGAGACCTGCGCTTCCATTAGTATGGTGTAAATTAACCCTTCACACATCCGTGAACCAAGCGTTCTGTACATCAAACTAAGTAACCCTACGCAAAATTTTTTGCTAGGAAACGACTTTTTTTTGGGGTCAAAAATCACATTTTACCGTAAAACTCAATGTTGCACTCTTGAAACATTGTGCTCTTTGGATAGTATAGGAGCCATGGAAGTAATTTAAGTAAAGTTATAACCAAAAAAAAAAAAATTGGAACTTTGACCCCCAATATCTCCATAACTAGGGGGTTCCCAGGTAAAGTCTAGAACAAAAAAATAATCGCAGTGGTGGGGAGTACCCTTCGTTTGCGTTAAGGGTACTTTTACAACCTTTATGTATAGGAAAATATTTCATACAAGTACATTTTATATGTTGGAGGACTATTACTCGTAAACTACTGCTACTAAAGCTGTGATAGTTTTCCTTTTATTTTCGTTATTTATGCGACTACCATGAATTAATTCACATGCCCAAACACAACCCGTATAGGTGGTTGAAGTTGGCACACTTGAGTCTAACAAAAACATTGCACTTTAAAGCTTAATATATCACAAACAAATCCATCTATAAGGGTTCCATATTGACTACGGGACCCTAAAAATCAAACTCAATAGTTACTCAAATAACAGATCACCAACACGAACAAAACAATTGAATTCCTACAAACTAATAATGACATTCGAACAATACGTGTCCGAATGAAATTCGCTCGTAAGCCGGTCTTCGGTATTCATGTCCTTGCCTTCTTTAAGGCTTCCTGAAAGCTGTTTTAGAATTCCATCTAGTGCTAACTGAAAGTCTAGCTGTCGCCACCGATGTATTGCTGGGGGATACGATTGGAATAGTGATTTTTAGTGTTTTGTTATTTGTAGAAATTGTAGTTTTGTTTTTGGTATAACTGGGAGAACGGCTTGGTTATGTGATGTGTAGAGGAATATGTAAATACACTGTTCTAATAATAATCATATTACATAATATAACATCAGATAATCCCCAGAGGGCTAAGCAGTGGTGTACCAGATAGTATAGTAGTAGCACAGACCTTCTACCATCAACCGGGCCTGGGAAATTCCTGTCAGATAAACCCAATATTACTTTACCTTACCCGAGTATCGACCCCATGACCTATTGCTCAGCAGTCGCACTTGCGAGCACTAGATCAGGTGGCCAATCAATTAAATGATGAGTATAATCAGTTCCCTATCGTAATTTGACTTGGTTTTGGCATTATTCGGATATTTTCTTGAGTTTGTTTCGTTATGCCTTATAATTATGAATATAATTTATTGTTATTATTTTTTGTAAGGTTTTGTATTTGTCTGAGATTAACAGAACCCTATACCAAATCTAGATGTTTACAAGAAAACATAACAATTTAGCAAGACGATCCAGATAAACAGTCACACGAAAAAACGTGTACTCAAAAAAAAAATACAAAAGGCAAAACTCTCCACTGTACATCCACGTCACTCTAGTTTTATATATTTTGCCCTAGATACAAAGGTTTCCATAAAAATAAATAGTTTTTATGACAGCACCCTGCTTATCAAGTTTCACCGTAAAAGTGGTCCGATGATGGAGCCCTGTGGGAACCCAGGTGATATTTGCATTATGCAGAGATTCATCAGGGAGGAGTGTCCCTTGACATGCATTTGTTATGTATGAGGCTTTTGTGGGGTAAAGAGGTGTATTAAATAAATTGTACGTCACAGAGAAGTTCTTATACTTGTGGGTGGCAGCTTCATCTATGACGGTATGCTTAGCGTTAGATAAATAGTATCGATTGCTAAGCATAGGGACTCGGGTTCGACTCCCAGTCCGGTCAAAGTATTATTGATAAATTGTGCCTGGTTGATGGTATTAGGCTCGTTCCTTATAACATGGGATTGAGTGTAATGGAAGTGTTGGTCACGAGCACCAATATGTACACACAAAGCAAATAAAAGTGTTTTTCTGTTACTGTGCTGATTAATCGTTTTTACAAACATAGTATTTTGGAAGCCAAAGTTCTACGAAACAGGTTTTATCTCAAAGTACAAACCCTTATTTCTCAATCTTCTGAGTTTGGCTAAGTTTAGTGTTAAACATATTTTGGTTTCGTAACTGTATAATATTAGGCGCACCTCTGCCTAACTCTTCGGAAATTACAGGCCTGATGTTATTATATGATTTTATGGTACAAAATAAGCATTTAAACTATTTTTTTTTCATTTTCGTTGGTATAATATCCTGTACAAATATTTACTCGTACCATGCATTTAATATTCAACCAAGAAACCTAACCCTTATCCTTCAAGATTCCTTTATTATTGCTTTCAACTCTTAACCGTTAAGGAGTAGTATCTTCCATCATCAGCTTATCAACATGAAGTGATGACTGCTATAAATAAATAAAAATACATAAAATAGGCGGTTCATATATTGAAAATTGTTCATAAAATGAAAAGTACTGGGCCAAACTAATTATGTTAATTTTTTTATGGACCAATAGGGATGTTTACTGACTTAAAAAAATGTGATTCTAATTAGTCCGTCTGATAGATTATCGAAAAATATTCGATACGTATTTTTTGTTTTACCAAAACAATAAAAATTGACGAAGATAAAACGCGTCAAAGATTTGAGTGGGGGGTTGTGACATCACTGACCGCTAAAGAATGTCATACTAATGTCTCAGAAAATGACGTCACGCGAGTTTTCAAAGCACTGTATCGTCTTTATTGTTACTTTACCAATAAATTATGTTACGTAGTACCTAGAACTGTTATACGGCGGGAGGTGCGCGTTCCTCGTCTGTTTCACACTGAGAAGTGCAAAACAAACGCCGGTGAGCGGGCACCTCTCCGTCGCCTTGTAGTAACTTATAACACACACTTTACCGATTCAGATATTTTTGCATTCTCTCCTGCAAAATTTAAAAAAACGGCTATAGCTTTGCTTACCGACAACCTTTCATAACTTGGTTTTTTTATTTTCTTTTAATTCACAAATTAATATATGTGACCGCCCGTCCTTTCGTCTTTTAAGTATGTATTTGAAATTTGAATCCGTGGACAATAGTGTGGGTTATACGTTTATTAAATTTATCCATTTAGCTGCGATATACAAATTGTAACGTGTAACTGTTTTTTGTCCCTAAATAAATAAATAAATTGTTTGTTTAAGTGAAAAAAGAAAAAATACGTGTCCAATATTTTTTGGAAATCTATCTGACGGACTAATTAGATTTTTTTTGTTAACTACCCTATTGGTAACTGTTCCAAATGAAGCTAAAAAAGAATCACGTTAATCGGATCATAAATCTTAGCGTAATCGGTGTACATACATAAAAACCAATCGAATTGAGAACTTTCTCCTTTTTGGGAAGTCGGTTAACAAACAAAGCTCAGACCAGATCAAGAAAAATCACCACGCAAACTCAAGAGTCATGTAAAGTAATAAATTATTCAATGTCTGTGCCTTCCATAACTTTCGCACATTTTACCCTTGCAGTCTTGTCATGACTACTTACGAGTACCTCCCTTATTTTGTAAAGACATGAGACCTCCATGCTTCTTTGTTAGCCCTCTTCAATATTTGATTTTATGAATGAAGGCTTTTTACTTAGACATGAATATGAATGTCTCGTTTCAATGTAATTGGGATAACTTATTCGGGATTCGGGAAGTGTCAATTCATAAAATTGAAGGAAAAACTTTTGATGTTTTATGAGATAATGTTTTTTTTTTTCTTTTGAGGCCAATTTTCCTATACGGCTTTAGAAACATAACTGAACGTGATAAGCCCATTCAAATTGCGTTGAAGACTTGTCACTGACATCTCTTGAACGTGGTTTAGATGCGCTGATTGCGTTCAGTAATATTTCTAAACGCCTCATTTTTATAAAAGGTTCGGTTTGGCTTATAATCAATTCTCAACTCAGATCCAGCCAGTCCCTTTGCTGGCCTCTCCAGCCGAGCACTTAGCACCCGTAAAAGTTTCTACGCCCTGGCAGGAGGCCTCACACTCAAGATACCCACAGAATAATCTGGTTAAACAGAACGCATCCTCGTAGGTTGTCATATCGAAAAAAAAAACTAAATTTTGTAATACAGCTGGTAATTTCAATAACACTCACCTGTATACTAGCTCAAAATTCGAAACCACGATAAAAATTAAACAAACAAGAAATAACTCAAAAATCGTACCAAGTATTTTGCCATAAATCCCGTTGATAGCCAGTCAATCAACTTCGGAACAAACATCCATTCCATATTCAAATAAATCGCCACAAATAATTCTTACTACCCACATATGAATATAAATAAATGTTTAAATTGCATTAACTTCGTATATTTCCCTTGAGGCGTATCGTGGTGAGAGGTGAATTTAACTTGTAGACCGTACAATACCTGGCCAGTTCAAACTTGTTTTAATAGAAAAAAGGACTTTGGACTTTGGACTAGAGGAGCGCATGAAGTATGGTAGTTTGTAAGTCGTTAGTCGTGTGGTGAAGAGATCATGTAGTTGATGGGAGCGGATAAAACACATAGTGCCTGAACTACTTTGCAGTTTTCTCATTTTTTGTTTTCGTTTTGTGTTAGGTACAGTCAGCATCAGAAGTAGATTAACACTACACAAACTTACTAAGCAGTTTTTTTAATGAAAACTTGTTAGAAATTACTCGTTACTGACAAGTCATTGAAGAGTAAAGAATATTTTAAAGAATTATCATCTGAACCATTAAAAATAATAGCTGGAATCCTGTAAGTACATCAAATAATAAAAGTTCCAAAATGTTAAGCTACTTCTGATGCTGACCGTACTTGACTTCATAAAACACGAATATAAATTATATTAGATTCGGCATCCAATCCAACTGGATACAGCTGAATATCTGTACTTTGAAATAACAATGAAGACGATACAGTGCTTTGAAAACTCGTGCGACGTCATACTCTAAGACATAAGTATGACAAGCGGTCAGTGACGTCACCAACCCCCACTCAAATCTTTTTACGCGTTTTACCTTCGTATTTTTTTATAGATTTGATAAAAAAAATAGGTATCCAATATTTTTCGATAATCTAACAGACAGGCTAATCATAATTTTTTTAAGTCAGTAAACATTCCTATTCTAAATATTGAAATTTTCTCACGATGCCGCTATGTTTGTTAATGTAAATATTTTATTTAAACAATAGATTACGATTAGGAATATTACTCCCACCCATTGCAATAAGATACACCGCTATCTTAACTTTTGTAAACAAAGTTGCACTAGCTATTCTCAGAGCGTACCTTCGGAATGAGAACTCTTTATCTATAAGCGATAATGTGAGGAAATTTGCAACGGAATCTAGTTGGTATCAGCTAACATTGAACATACGCGTATGAAAGGAGTGTTAAAGAACTTTGCTGGCGGAATAGTAATCTGGTTTTCCGATTACAATACGATATGCAAGTGTTATGTAAAACAGTAGTTTGTTTGGTAGTGGAAAAGGTTTCATGTTGTCTTATCAACAATAATCATAAGCTGTCTTTAGGTCAATTTAGTTAGAAGTTTATTCATCTTAATTACAGCGTCTATGTTAGTTTGCAAAATAACAACTATAACAGATTTGTCATATCTGTCTGTCCGTCCATGTCACTGCTATTTTATTCGGTAACTATTAAGACTACACAGTTGAAAATTGGTAAGTAGATGTATTCTGTGTTGGTTTGATCGAGATAATATTTATTTATTTATTTATTCTATATTGTCAGTATTATTAGTCAAAACCTACTCTACAATGACATTAGTCATTCATACAAACGCTATGAAAAACAAACGTATTTGTGTAGCCGCTAGAACAAAAATAAGCTCCCTTTAAATTGTCTTTTCATGTGCAAGTTTGACTTGCACTTGGACAGCTTTTTTTTTTCAATTTTTAATCCAGTTACCAGGTGTCTACCTACTCCTTTTATCTCCTAGAGTTTTCACTTCCTTGAGTAATTCATTCTCGTCACAGGAAGTTTGCCTAGTTCATCTTGAGGTCCCAACCACTACCGCAGGCTTAGGTTTTAGGCTCGAAATTACGATCGTACAAAGTGCCATTGGAATTTCCCATCACGAATTTCACAATAATTTTCCGGAAACGGAATTTTTGTACAGATAATAGCGACACTATTGAAAATATTTGGGCGAATCGTTATATCTGTCAATAAACCCTATTGCCGTTATCTGGGCACAAATTCAAATTCCGGGATTCAGAGACGAATCTCAAAAATTAAAAAAGTTCAATGAAATCTAGCCTTTACGTATCATAGGCGTGGTCGTTTCAGTCAATTATCGGCTTTAAAACCATCCTTCTACTAAGGATGTTTACTGACTTAAAAAATATGATTCTAATTAGTCCGTCTGTTAGATTATTGAAATAGGATACTTATTTTTTGTTTTATCAAATCAATAAAAAAATAACGAAGATTAAACTCGTCAAAGAATTGAGTGGGGTTTGTGACGTCACTAACCGCTAAAAATTGTCATACTAATGTCTTAGAATATGATGTCACACGAGTTTTCAAAGCACTGTATCGTCTTCATTGTTTGCTTACGTGAAAAAAGGAAAATACGTGTCCAATATTTTTTGCAAATCTATCTATATAATTAGAATTTTTTAGTTAAGTACCCTATTTGAACTCATAAAACTTAAAAAGTTTATTTAAATTTGACCATCACACATGTGAAAGTACTGTAGTTGCTCATTGCAAAGCTTAGATATCTCTAGAGAAGAATGAACAAGACACTCAATGATTTTTTTTACCACACCAGCAGTGGTAGAATATAATTATACACATCATTCCAAAGCTGCATCACAAACTCACCACCATACATAAGATGGTCATAAACGCTGCACATGTGAGGGCCCTTGACACGAGTACGACTTTTCGCGCAACACTACGAACAGAGGCGACACTTCACACGTGACGTCACTGCGTGCTCGGCAGTTCATTATAAGGAGTTGCGCTTTAATTGTGTTGTAATTGTATGAGAGGGTGGATGAAGTGGCTCTAGGATAGAGGAAAGCAAAGCAAAGCAAGCAAAGCCAAAAGAAAACCCAAGGCAAGCTTAGAAGAATTGTCTAAGTTAAATTTTAAGTATTTTGTTTAATCAATGTGAAATCGACTTAATTTACATGGGTAATTTAGCTTCTTGTTCAAGTGGAATAACATCAATTTAGTCCAGTTAAAAGTTATTTTTAATTACATTATAAAATATTCAGTACTTACACTGCTATAAAAGAAGAAACAGATAACATACCAATTACTTAACCAATTAAAAAGCATTCAGTATACTGACACATTTCTAATCCAACCTAACACCTCGCCAGTAATCCCCGATGGGTTATGCAGAAGTGTGTATGTGTAAGTCCCATGAACAGGTAGCGAGCCAATTGCTATCAACGGGGCACAAATCCAGACTCTTGAATGAATTTCTAGATGGAAAAATTTTATAACACTTTGTTTGACCAGTGAATAAAACCCAAGACCTCGTTTTCGACAAACGCGCTGCTTTCTACGAGGCCTTTATTCATTAATTAATTACCTTCATAAGTCAGTTTTTTTGTTTATTGGATTGTGGGAAGTCATCAAATGACTTCCCCCGCTCTCGGTGTCAGACTACTACTGACTACAAACCACCCATGTTCCTTCTTAGCCCTTTGTGCCGAGACCACGGTATCTCTTTCGAACAACTCGCAGCCCCGACGGGATTTCACCACTATCTAATCGTCTCTTCACTAACACTTGAAAAGCCAACATAAGATCACAAGTAATCTCAGTAACTTTTAAATAGGGCAGTCAAAACCCCAGCTAAACCAAACATTACCATACAACAAAACCTATCAACCAATACTTACAACCAAAAGCCACGAAAACTTTTATCGTCGAACAATAACACAGTAAATACCGTGACTATTAAGTTTTACGTCGCAAGGACGTACGTGAGACGTCGACGCGACGTAACGGCCACGTAACGATCTGTTTACGTCCCCGTAACGTACTCTTAACGAACACGTGTCGTGTTGGCAATCGTAAAACGTACCTGTGTAGATACCGTCGGGTTAGGGAGCTACGAATTTGGTTGCATTATATTTAAGTTGAAATTTTAGAGACTTGTGTATGTCAGATCCGCCCGGTCATTGATACATGAATTGAGCCTCAAGCACGCCAGTGGTGACACAAGGCGCCTTGGTTACATGTCTACTCACTCCTCAGCGAGCTTCAACAGAGTCGTGATGTTGTGACGAGGTCGATACAGTATCTGATCGCAGCGGAGTTGTGTTAACTGCACCCGATTCATTGCTCCGTTTGTTAACTCCTTTTGTCTGGTCCACGTGCATACATCCATGAGCGCCCGACGCCCGGAACGTCTCCTGCGGCGGCTGAGACGAGAGGTTCTCCCGCTCTCACGTTCTGCCACCTCCTTCGCTAGCATCACTGCTTTGCAGAAGGAGGCGACGGCGTCCCATTCCATCTCGGCCCGGACCATGGCTTGCACCAGGGCCGGACGCGAGATCGCCGCTACGAGAACACGGCGGGGCTCAGTCCAAGCGGGGCAGACCTCCACGGTGTACTCACAATGGTGACATCCGGGCGTTTCCTCCAGTCTGATTCGGTGCAGGTACCTTCCGAAACAAACGTGTCCGGTAAGGACCTGCGTCAGACGGAATTTGAAGGTGCCGTGGCGCCACTCAAGCCACTGCTCAAAGAGGGGACTTACCGCCACTATCGTGGCGTACCCTATACATGAGCGCCTGTTGCGAGTAGGTACTACGCATCTGAACTTAATAGAGAACCTCACTAATAAGGTGAGTGTCGTCTGCATCTGCCTTAGAGATAATATTTTTTTGGCCGCCTTTCACGCATACTCTACCCATGACCAAACCATCCCAACATATTCTTTTACATATATTTCTGTTACTTCATCTTTTTATAAACCTGCTCATAGGTTTTACTATTTTAATTAAACTGTAAAGGACTTAAAGACAATGCTGAGCACTTAATAGTACTTTTACGTTGATTTTTATGGGTACTGCAACTTGGTGCAGCTTTTTTTTCCTAGTAATGATTTTTACTTTCTTGCTTTCACGTTATAACTATTTATGTGCCTTACTTATAGCGTGAATAAAAATACAATGTGGTGGAGTGATAGGTCACAAAACATTAGAATATATTCTAGATGTTTTTCCTTTTTATGTCCTTTTGGTTCAGGCCAGCTTGAGATAAAAAATGGTTGAACAGCGCATTGTTGAGTTTTGCCCCGTAATTAAAAACTGAATGTGGCTCCCGAAGCCGAGCTACTCATGGCAGCTATTAAGTTTTCCTGCTCAATATGCTTGCTGAAAACTCTGGGCTCTCGTCTCCATCATCATCCACAACCCAACTTCATCCATCGCTAGGGTGCCTCTGCTTGTGCCAATTCAAGTGTCTCCACGTTTTTGTGCTGCGATGGTAACAATTTTGTCTGCCCATCTTAACGGATGATCAACAGTACTTGTTCTTGGTCTTGTTTGTCTTGTTGTTAGTGCTGTACTTGTTCTCGTTCACCGTTTTACTGCACCTGGCATCTTACCACCATACAAAATAATGATATTACCACATCCAACTTACCTATCTTCCTAACTCCGTACACCTCGTTGTTTGGTCTCACAATCCGGTGAACAGTTTTATGCCCCGTTTACGAGCCGATGTCTGATCATCGACTCAGCTACCTCTACACTCCATAAACGATTGTGATTACCTTTTTATTACAGTACCAAAGGAATTATAGGAGTTTTGGTTTAGTGTGGAGTTTTTATGGAGGAGGATCTTTATAGTTACCTATGTAAACATTATGTTGGTTTGTCAACTGCTTACTAAGTTCTTTAACATTGTTCTTAAAGTGCTTATATTACCCAACTTTTGTAGGTTAAAGCTCTTAACATCCTTTACATTACTATGACCTCTTTTATCTGTTCTGTGGTAATATGACCCTATTTCTAGGAGCCGGTGGCCGGTGAAAACTGACCGGCTAGAAAAGTGTAGTTTTATCGGCGACGGAAAAGTCAAACTTGTAGCAGTATAGATTTTACATGCTTTCCAAAAAACCCATATTCCTAACCAGACGTTTCACAGGTACAGTCAGCTTCAGAAGTAGATTTACACTACTCAATATTTCCAACTAGGTTTTTTAATAAAAACTTGTTAGATATGACTCCTTACTAACAAGTTATTGAAGAGTAACGAATATCCTAAAGAATAATCTTCTGAAACATTAATAATAATAGCTGGAGTCCTGTAAATCAAATAATTAAAATTCCAAAATTTTAAGCTACTTCTGTTTCTGACCGTACCATGCGGATCAAACTAAATATCGTGATAACTGAAAGACTAGCTGTGCCTCGGTTAACATCCCTTTACAGGCACGTTTCATAAGCAAAAACTGACCTAATAATCGCAATACAATTTGGAAAGTGATCAAACCGCGGCCACCTATTGCGGGGTGGCGTGTCATGTGTTGCAATAGGCAGTCCATGCGGTCACGTGCGATCCCGTGCGTTCCGGTGCGACCCCGTGCAGTCGCGTGCGTACCCGTGCGGTCGCATGTGACCGATAGAATTACTCAGCGTACAATGTGGGGGCAGTCTATGATCGGTATTGTAAACTGTACATGATTTTATTTATGATTTATGTAATTGTCCCAAACAGCAGTAAACAGTAACGCGGCAGGCCCAGAAGGAGACGGCAATGGATAGGGCCTGCAGTGAGACAGTAATGGCCGAAAATAAATAAATAATAATGAAGTTGTATAAGTGGTGAGATTGTTACAAGACTTTTAGGTTAGGGAATTATTAGGGTTTCGTTTCGACGACAATGAACAACACGCACTAAAGATAGTGATGGGGTTTAGCTTTGGTGTGGCCTGCTCGGTTTCATTCCTGATCAAAACTTCGGTCTTTAAAAGAGGTCCTATCCCATTCTTTCCCATTCTTGTTTGTCGTGCTTCTTCTCACCTTACACCAGAGGAAACCTTATAAGACAGCCTGTCATATCTGACCGTCTGCCTACTTCAGAATCGAAAATGACTAGCCTGAAGCGTTCTTCTGATAGAACGCATGGTTGATACTTGAAGCCAAAACGTTTAGTGCAGCTTTCCTTGCTCGCGTAGTAACGGAGGACCTTATAGTTGATGCAGCCTGGATCTATGCTCAGTTGATGACAATAGACTAGTATATATCGTACTAATCACACTAATGTTATAAAGAACTGGTGAAAACTGGGACTGCTATATAGTTATTGCACTTATTACTATAAAGGGTATATAAGTACCCTTAACGCAAGCGAAGGGCACTTGATCTTGGGCGGAGCCCCGCCGTGTTCTCGTAGCGGCGATCGGCGGCGACCTCTCGCGCCCGGCCCTGGTGCAAGCCATGGTCCGGGGCGAGGAGGAATGGGACGCCGTCGCCTCCTTCTGCGAAGCAGTGATGCTGGCGAAGGAGGTGGCGGAACGCGAGAGGGAGAGAACCTCTCGTCCCAGCCGCCGCGGGAGGCGCTCCGGGCGTCGGGGGTCCCGCGATGACCTCCAGCCACCGTAGACGCGGGCCTGTGGACGGTGAGTGATGGGCTAACTCGCCGTCCGTCCGTCTCACGACGAAAACAGGCCGTGTCGACGGCGCGTTCGTGTTCCACGCGCGCCTCAAAGAGATGTCAGCAACATGGGAGGGGCCCGAAAGGGCCGACGCCTGTCGGGGCCGCGGGTAGTCCACCGGTTATCGCGGCCTCGACATAGAGGGCGAAGAAGGAACATAGGTGGTTTTTAGTCAGTAGAAGTCTGACACTCCCTTTCGCTCTGCCCAAGAGCGGGAGGGGTTATTCGATGATTTTACACCCACAAAAAAAAAAAAAAAAAGGGCACTTGATCTCAACACCACTGCGATATTTTTTTTTGTTTTAGACCATACCAGGTTAAGGAGAAATTAGGGGTCAAAGTTCTAAATATTTCACAGCTTATTTAAAGCATCCACTAGCACAATGTTTTAAGAGTGGTACTTTGAGTTTTACCGTAAACTGTGATTTTTGACCCTAAAAAAGAAAGTGGTTTCTCAGCAAAAATTGTTGCGTAGGGGTACTTAGTTTGATGTACAGAATGCTTGGATGACAGCTGTGTGATGGGTTGATTTACATCCTGTATACTAAGGGAGTAATAGGTGTGAAAAAATGTTATGTTCAAAACATCATCTTCAGAACACCTTGTTGTAATCAAACATTAGGTTTGATAACTGCTAAGTGTGTGTACAAGAGACTGCACAAACACTTACTAGTGATAGCCTTATACCAATAACAGCAGATCTACACCGGCAAGCAATGCCTTCACTGCCAGAATTGGTCCCAAATGGGCCTCGTAGTAGTCATCAAACGGAATTACCGTTTGCAGTACATTTGGCAGACGGATTGGTGATAGAACGATAACACAGACCATAACACCCCGTATACGGTCCCGGGTGATACGACTTGCGTCATGCGACAACCGCTCGTCTCTTGTTTCTTCACGTGAGAATACTATTGTTCCGTAAGTCACGTTGACGTGAATCGTGGTATGGCCTGAACAAATCCTTCTTTAATTGTTTTCCCCACATTGTCGCAGGACGCCTGTCGCTTGAGCGTCTAGTTCGTGGCCAAGAAGGAAGGCTATGCTATTGCTATAAACTTTCTGACTAATGGGACAACATAATATCACGTGTGTCCGTCTGTTTGTGTGCGTCTGTGTGTATTTCTGTGTGTCCTCGAAGGTTTATGCGAAAGTTTATCTAGTACACACAGATTTCGCTCGTGACCCCTTTATTTAAAATCAGTGTTAAGATAATCCTATTTGATTTAAACACGGTGCTTAACAACCATAATATTTTACAAACTTACGATATGGAACCCCTAACATAAGTACCGCTAAAATCTCGTTAACTGTAGTTTAAAGTTATTAAGGTCCCTTTAAAATAACGATACTGTTATAGTTATTCTTAGATTATATAAGATTATTTGTCTAATGGTCAATATCAGTTCTCTTAGAATTGGTTTCTTGAGCCTATATTAAGATATTAATTATAAATTATATCTACTCTCTAAATCGATGAAATAATGAACTAAATGAGGATTGTGATTCTCAGCTTTAATTTTGAAACCTGCTATTAAAAATGTGACTTCCCTGAATCAAAAGTCATGCTATATGCGTCTAACACAGTGACTAATCAATACAAGATAAGTCTTCTTCTATTTTGCCCTTATTGATCCCAGACTGTTCTTTGACAAACATTCAAAAGTCCAAACTCTATGTCTGCCAACGTGCAATTGAGCGCAGCATTCTAGTCGTCAAATTAACCGAAGGTGTACGAGACAATACACTGCACTTCAAAACACAAACTACTAACGTTGCTCATACAGCCGCTAAGTTGAACTGGCCACGTCTACCGCATGCTCAATGAGCTCTGGGGTAATATAGCCAGCTTCTGGGTTTTCTGTCACGGCAGGCTAGCGGTCTATGTTAACCCTGGATCAAAACAGCTGGATGTCATGGGAAGAGGTATTTACTCAGCAGTAAGATGACGCGGGCTAACAGTATGAGATGGGCGTGAATTATTCCGAAAACGATTCATCAACTTAATTCATATTTAAATGTGTTTTCAACGATAATTCTCTGTAAACTTATAAAGTACTACTTTGTAGTATTCAACAGAATTCAGCTATTGAAAACTGAGAGGCAGTAATGTACAAAAATGTTTAATAACTGAAATTCGGCTAGAGGTTAAGGGTCGCCCGTTCAATCCCGTTTAGTCTATTAGTTGAACTATTTGCTGGTTAATTAAATACCTATCCAGCGATAAATTCTTAGTAAAACCACTTTGTTTCAAATAATATTCAGACTATCCAAAGATTTAATAATAATTCTAATATTAAAGTCACTGAAACTGAATGACATAAAGTACATCTAATTAAGCGGCAAACCCCACCGTTATTGAGTTTTTCATTGAACCTAGGAACTTATGCTCAAAATTCGCGCTAGCGACCACTCGATCAATGGAACACGGCATTTTTACCATTTAAATTCGAACAATTCGTCTGGTAACTGAAAGATCTGACTACTTTGAAAAGGAAACCCGAAACAAACAGTGTTAATCAGAAACCTTATTTGTCTAGGTCATACAATGAATTGAGGGGACTATACCTACAGATCCTACTAATATTGTAAATGCGAAAGTTTGTGAGGATGAATGGATGTCTGTCCGTCGTCTGTCCGTCTTACGACAACGACAGGCCGTGTCGACACCACGCGCGCCTCAAAGAGATGTTAGCAACATAGAAGCGGCCCGCAAAGGCCGACGCCCGTCGTGGCTGCGGGATGTTGTAAGAGATACCGCGGTCTTGACATAAAGGGCTAAGAAGGAACATGGGTGATTTTTAGTCAGTAGAAGTCTGGCACTCCCTTTCGCTCTGCCCAAGAGCGGGAGGGGTTATTTGATGATTTCCCACCCCCAAAAAAAATGTAAGGGTACTATACAGATATATGCATACTTCGACGACAAGTGATCTATCAGCCCAAAAAAAACATCTAGCAAAAACAATGTGTAGAATAATTATTTTTTTGCACAGAATGCAAGCAATGTGAAGGGTTCAAGACTAGATCAACGATACCATCTCTAACTTACCTGTCTCAAACAGAAAAACGCTAGAAGTCAACCAACCAGAAGCCAATGTCAGTAACCCCAACCACATCAAACACAATCAAACATTATATCTGCCCTTTACTACCACAGTAAACAATTACTTTACCCTCATAAAGCCGAAAACAATACAATGTCCACAATACCACTAAAACGTCACACCGTGATTGGACAAGTCTCGTAAATACTTAACGACGCTGACCCCCTATAACTATCGGTTGAACAGTTAACAGGGCTTAACTGTAGTTTAACTGCCGTACAGTTAACCCTTACTAGCGGCTTGATACAATGTTATCGTCATAGGATTAAGATGGTGATCTCTATTGATACAAGTTACTGTATCATGGGTTTTATGGTACGAAGTTTACAAATATCGCTGGTTTATGGCGGTTTATATTAATAAAGTTATTGATTACTGTTCTTGGTTGGAGATCTTGTTAAGATAGCACCAAGTCGTGATAGTAGACTTGCTGGATTGGTAAAGGATCTAACTGCCAAAAACGTCTAGAATTACTGAAGAACTAACAGTTTTTGTAAGTCCGGTGACTCCTTTAAAAATCTTCAACTTGATTTTTGAACTAATCTAATAATTCCAAGAGGCTGGACAGCTCATAGGACTCAGCGGTCCAGTCTCGGATTGTTCTCTTGATTATTCTGTTGAAATTATAGGATGTGGTCATCTAAAGTGATTTGCATCGGCCAAATGATTAATTTCCTCGAAACGGTCATTGAAATACCCAAATTCAGCCTTTACTAATTCTATGTTTGCTAATAGAGCACACAGTGTTACATGAACAAAACCGCAAGCAGAACACGGTATACAATAATGGATTCAGAACAAATATAATATAATATGTTCCTATACATTAGTAGCTGAGGCATTAAACAAATACATCTTTCAATTTCATATTAAAATTAAAATACACAAATTAAATTACGAGTATTTGGTTATTAAAATAAACGATCAAACTATTTAGATAATTAAATTCATGAATAACTGTACGCTGGTTTATGTTCTATGAATGAAACTATTTCTGTGAATCAGATAAAATTAACATTTCAATTACTTTTAATGTAAATAATATTCTAACCATAATTGAATTCAATTTGTTTCATATTCCAATACTATAGAATAAAATAATGAAATATTGTAATGCGCAAGGCATTTTAATACAAAATTTAAGATGTTCGCACCCACATAAACCTGTAAAGCGATATAATACTAGCGAAATTAGTTATATTAACCATGAAATCAATATGACGAGAGAAGAGATTGGTGCAGCACGCCATATTGAAAATCAGCCTTATCATCTGGACATTAAATTTAGATTTGCCGAAGGTACTGTATCCCAAAATAAAAACATCATTCAAGCTTGCATCGCAAATAAATATGTACGACATATTTCGAACAACTTTTCACAAACCAGCCAATATATGGCTACATAGAAAGCCTATTGTGTAAACCAATTTAAGTACATACTTAGGTACAGGTACCTTCACGTAAAAGCGAACGCCGAAGCTAAAACGTATGGCGTACTTATGCTATAATCAAACTCCGCTTCCAAACTTTGTGGTGTATAATATGTTAAACAAAGTCTTAGACATGGAAGCCATCTAAGTCTGGCACGACTTACACATTCAAACTTTGCCTGTTGACTTATTTGTAGGTTACGAGAAAATAATGTCAAACGGGAATTGATATTTTGGGACATTGATAAAAATGTGCCGGTTTTGAAGCTGTCGAAAGCGACTGTTGAGGTTGGTACAGGCTTCAATTCCCGGGTTAAGGAAAGTGTTTTTGGGATTTCCTATTTTAAAAGGAGAAGCCCCAGGACTCTAGATTCATTATCTATCGAGTCTTTTCACAACTTAGATGTTAAGGTAGTCCTTCCAATCGGAAGCCGACCCCAACACCGAAATCGAATGAATAAATACCAGCATTTAACATGGACCGACTGTCTATCTGTCCTCCATAACCCAATTACTACTGGGTAATACTATACTAATTGATAAGACTCGTTATCCGACTTTCGGATCACTGACTACACGAATACAGTGTCAAAGTTCCACAAGTGACAGCCGTCTTTTCGAGGCACAGAGGAAATTTGGTACGCTGTGGGTGGTCACCCTTTCACGATCCAACCTGCACAAGAGCTCCTCGGTGGAGTCTAGATAATGATCTAGTTAATTGCAATGGGGTTACTTCAAATTAAATGTAACTATACCATACCCGGTGACTGGCTTTTCGATTTAATATAAATTGAGAGAAAGATACTATAGGTACCTCTGAGCACTTTCTTTGGCTGAGAACTGAGACTATTGTTGTGAACTATGTCATACAATTTCAACTGAAGCAGATCTCGGAAAGTGTAGGAAATGAAGTTCTCTTTGACATTGAACGTGCTGAATATAATACTTATGGTCGGATAGTTCAGTGTCGTAGACCATAAAATAATGGGTACATTATTTATTTCGTAAGGACGGATGGATGTTCGTAAAAATATTATTTATAATTTTTTCACGCAAAAACGACTGAATTAATTGGAATTAAACTTTTTTTTAACTCTTCAAATTTCAAACATTTCACGGCAAGGTTGGCGCAGTGGCAAGCTATGGACTGTTGCGCTGCGTGTCGCGGGTTCGATCCCCGCACGGAACAAATATTTATATGACATACAGATAGTTGTTCCGGGTCTGGGTATTTGTGTATGTGAGTTTAAATGTTTGTGAACGCACCCACGATACAGGAGAAATTACTAGTGTGGCGCAACGTTTTTTTAAAAAACAAACGTCCGTCAGATAGATTTCCAGAAAAAAAAAAATAGGAATAATAGGAATATTGTTTACCAAACTTACTTCCTATACATCACCTGTTTGTTACAATGAGGTTGTTGATTCCATCTGTGTATACCTATAAATTATATTAAATACACGTCCTGTTGTTTTCAAGCATTTTCCAAATCCGGAACGGAGCGTATATCGCTAAATTCAATTAAGTCGCTTACTAAAGTGTAAGTTATAAGCGAATAGCGGTTATAAAAGTTAACCCATTTTCAAACTTTCATTTATTAGATTGAATGCAGCAATAGGGGATCGGACTGAGTCAAAAAACAATGATTCTAATTAGTCCGTCAGTTAGATTATCGAAAAATATTGGATACGTGTTTTTTGTTTTATCAAATTGATCAAAATTGACGAAGATAAGATGTGGTTGTGACGTCATTTGTAGTTAAAAATGTACTATCATATAACGTTTTCGAAGTTAACAAGTTTTCGAAGCACTGTATTGACTTCAATTTTTGTTTATGTGAAAAAAGAAAAAATACGTCTCCAATATTTTTTGGAGATCTATCTGACGGACTAATTAGTTTTTTTTTTGTCCGATCCCCTATTCAGTTGATAACCAGACGAAGACAAATTGAGAAAATAGGACATACTTGTAGTAGTTAGAAACTAGAAGTATAAAATAGATCAAAATGAAATCAAGTAATTTATTCAAATTATATTCAGGAATTTTTTAACGTCAAAGTTTATAAGAGACAGTCCCCCGAAACGCCAGCCCTTCAACACTTCCTAATATTGTAATCAGGAATAAGAAGTGGAGGAACAATCTCCCAAGCAAAGCAATTTATTATAATAGGTAGATGATATAAAGTGCCTTAAATATTACCTGAACCTGACTCAGACCGAGGGACTGCTAAGTCATAGGTCTCAAGCTCCACCCCAAGACGACTCGGATTCATGTGCGTAATGGTTAATATCACTTGCTTCGATGATGGAAAACATCTTGGGTGGCATAATAGTACATTATGGTACAAGTGTGTAATGTTGGTGATTGCCGCTGAGGCGCCATTGAGACCCGAGCCTGGTCTTAAGAGAGCCGAGGACGTTAATCGTCAATACATACGTGTATCATACGTCTTTTTTCAACACACTTGTGAAGAAAATAATACTAAAAACCATTTCCAACAGTGAAAACGAGTTGTGAAAATTTTTACGTAATGGCGGGGAAAATTAATCAGATTTCCTATGCGCGCATCTAACAATTGCGAACGGTTACAAAAATAAGAAAAATGAGAAATCGACTACAAGAATGAGGTTTCTTTATTTTGCTTTTGCGGATAGCGTTTTAGCTACGTACAAAATGGCGCCTTTAAAGTTTTATTTATTATAACAAAGAAATAAGTTATATTTGAGTGTAAGATTTATTTATTAAAAGCGTACAAGTTAAAATTATTTATTTAAATGCGAAGTTGCATGACATGAGCAAGCAGTAGGTAAATTAATTCATTTGGACTGTTGAACACTATTTTTTTTGTATAGAAACTTTTTTAAGAACAAAGCAACTCAAGCAATAAAATAAAACCTATATTAACTCACTTGTGAATAATAAATGAAACTGTTTGATTGCAGGTGTCATTATGTGCCTAATCGCTGTGAAATAAGAGCCATTTTATGAGCAAGTGTGTTGAAAAAATTCTCATCATCATCATTTCAGCCAAAAGACGTCCACTGCTGGACATAGGCCTCAAAAAAGTAAAAAAAAATGAACACCAAATTATGCACTAAGAATAGGAAAAAAAAGGAATATGAAAACTATAACTGCCTGGGGATCTCTCCCTACTTGTCCCTTGTACCTCAACCCTCTGTAGGCGCCTCTAGCGTGCCCTCGAAACATAAATCGAACCCCGTTAAATCAGGCCTGGCCAATTCTCACGGGGATTCTCCTCTTTAAAATTTACTTAGCGAACAATAAGACGTTTTATATAATTTCAAATTAATTATACTGCGCTTCACTCTTTGTGAATTTGTCTCTGGAACAACTTAATGAAACTTTTGTCTAAACGGTTTAATTAAAGTTCAGGGTCGAATGGGTGGGTACCTTCTCAAAGGGTATTGGTGTCAATTCGGTTAATTTTTGCTGGCTGGTTTCCTAGTCACTTACGTACTTTTTTCTCTTTTTTTCTTTTTTCTTTACTTTTTCTGCTCTTGGCCATGACACACGTTCTTTTTTTAATTCTTACCTCTGCTAAAAGGATTGATGGCAAAGAGTTTTATAGCCCAAAACTCAGCTACCCAAACCTCGCTTACAAATAGATCATCAAGCGCGGGAGTGATAGTATGCAGTGCCAGATAGAAGGTGGGCCATTGCCTGTGGGAAGACGCCACACAAGCAATTATTATTGAGGTCTGAGTTACTCATGAACCCCCTGCAGAGATTGTCTTTGCTCCGGCCAACTTAGGTTTGAAAGTTTTGCTTTTGGCATTATGTCTATCACTTTCAGTTATGTTGGGAATATTTCGATTAGATATGATATTTCACCGTTAACATGAGATAAAAAAATTTAAAACCATTAAATTTTAATCCTCATACACAACATACGTGTCATAAAAAGCCATCCCCTTAGTCCTCTAAAATTAAAACCCGAAAAAAAACAGAATATTTCACCCAACAAATCTTCGTAACAGAATATAAATATAACACAACTCCCCGGAGCTTCGCCACCTAATAAATTACTTTTGCAAATAGAAAAATAAAAGTCCCGCCACACTGAATGTACAATAAACACGTAGATTGTGCACTAATACGAAGTAATGTTCTTATAATATGCACAAACAATGATTTATACGCGTTCGCCCGCTCGGGTAGAGTAGACGGCGTTACAAATTACCCTTAATCGGTTTATTTACCTGTGGGACGGGGATCCTGTAGTGTAGCTACAGCTTTATTGCAAGCTCCATTGCTAGACAGTTTAAGACTATTGTCATGGATGTAATCTGGTTTCTGGAAGCTGATTGAAGTAATCTGTTGTCAAATCGTCTGTGTAGTGATTGTATTGATGTTCTTTTGAAGATGGTACTTTGGTTGTATTGAGCAACAGGATTTCAGTTGCAATAGACAGATCTTAGAGAGAGCTGAGTTATTGTCGTACAGGTTTAGGATTTTTCATTATAATATGACCATCAACACATCCCCGAATGGTTTGGATGAGGTATACCTGATATTATACCCATATTTTGGTGCCATTCGCCATTAAAATATTCAGAATCACAAATTCAGACTCCGTGACTACAACTAAGAAATTTCTAATGCAAAACCCAATAACACTTTGCCCGACCATAAAGTGAACCCAGGACCGCATGCCCAGCTGCCTCACTTACAACCACTAGACCAACCAAAACCATCAACGTCGTAAAATTTCGACTTACATTGTAAAAAAATTTCAACAATAGGGTGGTTAAAAAAATCTAATTAGTCCGTCAGATAGATTCCCAAAAAATATTAGACACGTATTTTTTATTTTTTCACGTATTCAAACAATGAAGACGATACAGTGCTTTGAAAACTTGTGTGACGTCATTTTCTGAGACATTAGTATGACATTCTTTAGCGGTCAGTGACGTCACAACCCCCCACTCAAATATTTGACGCGTTTTATCTTCGTCAATTTTTATTAATTTGATAAAACAAAAAATATGTATGCAATATTTTTCGATAATCTAACAGACGGACTAATTAGAATCATATTTTTTTAAGTCAGTAAATCCCTATTACAATATCAGTGGTAACTGAATCCACTTAACTGGCGTTGGACTCATGAAAAGCTTTTAATCATCCCTTTTAAATAAGCTCTTTACGAAACCTCGATTGAATTCCATAGCACACCCACGCGTCTCATAAAAGCTACACCCACGACTGTTTCAAAATATCAACCCCACACACCTGTGTATTGAAGGTTATTTGTGAAATGAACTTCACTAATTGCGGACACCAAAGTTCGCTTACAATGAAAATCTTTATTGCAGACTGTTTGCATCAGCGAAATTTGGATACCCGCCAGCAGAACTGTTGGGGTTGATCTGATCCAACCTGGCTTCAGCAGAAGTCAGTATCTTACCAAGGGCACAATACAGCACAATCACAAGGGTTGCCATTGGGGTGATGTAGTCGGTAAATATAGCAGTATTTTACCGTGGCTTAATAAAGAACATCAACGTTGAGGCACCTAAAAGATGGTCCGTTTCAGACAAAAACCTACTAGATTGTCCTGCGATATGCTTTCTCTGTCCCTATATCCCTATGTATGCTTAAAAAATCTTTAAAACTACGCAACGGATTTTGATGCGGTTTTTTTTAATAGATAGAATGATTCAAGAGGAAGGTTTTAGTATCTTATTTAGCACCCGTGCGAAGCCGGGGCGAAGTCATAAATAAAATACAGTGAAGCAGCGTCTCATCAAGCGCACAACCCACCTAATTGAAGTATCCTCCGTTTTCTATGAAGGAGCTTTCCACTGCCTTCAATCGAATAATCCTACAAACATTATGCTAGTGCCACGGAATGCATAATAGTGTGCCAGTACCAAATTCCAGAATTCTAGACCAGACAAGCCAATCAACTCAAACTAGCTCTTAAAAAAACACAAAAAAGATGAACTGAACTACCCTTCGCAGTCACTATCAAATAATGTAGAAGCACATTTTCCCACAAATTCCATTTGTCCCGCTAGACTGACAGACAATTTAGCGCGCGCCCATACACCGGCTCATTGCGTATGCGCTACATTTAAGAGGACCAGCTTTAGCTTACGTCACGGGATCGTGGAACATGTAAAATGTATTGGAGGGAAGGGACACCGACGCTAAAACGGTTACCGTTACCGTATACGGATTTAGTACATAATTCTGAACACTGCAATTTAAAGTTATTCAAATTATTTAATTGAAATTATTCGTCGGTTATTTAAAAAAATGCTGTTTGCTACAAAACTGCAATACATAAATGGTTAAAATGTATCAAACAGCTTTTTGTTTTAATTACCAATGTATTGCTAAATAAAACTCCTTGCCAATAATCGAACAACTTACCCAGTTCTAGTTTACAAAATAAAATGCGCGCCTTCTACGAATGACTCGAAAGGTTTATTTACTTGCCGCCTATTCTCATAAATCGAAAGCTTACTGGTAGTCAAGAAATTAAAATACAGGGGATAATTTAATTTCTCTTACTTGAGTCCCTTTATCGCCCATACAACGATTATGAGTTTAACTCGTATTATAAGATTGAGGACGGACAGGTCGATAAAAGATAGAAAAGAGCACCTCTCTATGAAAAAGTTCTAGACCTATGCCATACCAGCATTTTACTAAAAAAATATAGTACCTAAGTTAGACCAGAAAAAAAACTTACACGCAAAGAAACATGCAAGACATAAACAATTTCCAACTGCAACGCGACGTGGCATAAGCTACATTATGTTGCAGTCATATTCTAAAGACATTTTCCGTCACAGCAGAGTCTTCACACAGCGCACGTGCCCAGTTTGCGTGGACGAACTAAGACTCTGTAATATCCGACGCATGTCTTACTACGGAATACGGACGACAGTTAATATTTTTTCGATTTATTTTCCGTGTAAGCTGCGTAGATTTTAGTTAGGCACTTTCTTTATTGCCTAAGAAAAAAGTTCACAGCTGTTGTTTTCGATTGATTTCGTTGCGTGATCTGTCAGTTGAATCGTTTTTTGATCTCCACTGCCTCGTTGTTTTAAATCTCTGGTTGCTAATAGGATACTGGATTAATCCCCTTAAAAATGCTTAACAGTCTGTTTTCGTTTGCTTGCGTCGTTATTAATAATAGTAGTGTATAGTAAAATTCGAACGTGTATAGATGTTTAAACAAATAAATGAATTCATTTGAACGAATCAACAACAAAAATACTCTGGTGCGAAGTCTCAATTTGGTTGACGCCGCCGTATATTGAACTATCCCCGAACCTATGGAAATTTTCCTCCAACTACTACTCAACTTAGGTATTTGATCATAGAATGTATGAATGAATAAACATTGTTTCACGCCCAAAATCATCATCATCTGCCTAGGCTCCAGTCTAACCGGATGCAGCTGAATACCAGTATTTTACATGGAGCGACTGCCTATCTGACCTCCACAACCCAGTTAATACTAGGTAATACGATACCCTTTGGTAAGACTGGATGTCAGACTTTCAGGTCACTGACTACCCGTAACGACTGCCAAAGATCTACAGGGTTACTGGTAACTCGACGTATTCCTTGCAGGACATCATAGTAGGGTTAAAATGCAACAAATTAAGCCACCAAATGTTCTACCGAAGTTCAGTAGTTTTTGAGTTAGTAAGGGTTTTAGATTTTTTGTGAAAAATCCCAGATTAAATTATTTGAAGCCAATTTGAAAATTATTCACGGTGCGACTGTACTGAAATTGGAGTTATTATCATAGTTGACGCCGTAGCGGATCGTTTTTAATAATTAAAAGTTCAAAATGACTAAAACTTTGGTGAAGATCACTAATCAAACATTTTTTTTTTGTAATGTTTGCTATTACTTCATACAAAATGTTGTCTTAGCACAAAAAAAAAATACTACACCAGGTGTACAAATTAAATTAAATTAATTAATTTGAAAAAGGTATGAAAGTTCTTCGAACAAAACGTGTGAAATACATGTTATTAAATACCACAAATTGATATTGATTAAAAATATTAATAATGTTCACGAAATTGTTTAATTTGATTTTCCGAAAACACCTTCTTGTACTAAATCAAAAACGATTTTCATAATGCAGTCCAAGACTTTATATTAACTTTCATACCTTTTTCAATAGCTGATAAGACAAGGATATTTTACTAATAATTTGTACACCTGGTGTAGTATTTTTTTTTCTGTGCTAAGACAACATTTTGTATGAAGTAATAGCAAAAATTACAAAAAAAAATGTTTGATTAGTGATCTTCACCAAAGTTTTAGTCATTTTGAACTTTTAATTATTAAAAACGATCCGCTACGGTGTCAACTATGATAATAACTCCAATTTCAGTACAGTCGCACCGTGAATAATTTTCAAATTGGCTTCAAATAATTTAATCTGGGATTTTTCACAAAAAATCTAAAACCCTTACTAACTCAAAAACTGCTGAACTTCGGTAGAACATTTGGTGGCTTAATTTGTTGCATTTTAACCCTACTATGATGTCCTGCAAGGAATACGTCGAGTTACCAGTAACCCTGTATATATGGCACCCGGGATCAACAGCTTAACGTGCTTTCCGAGGCACGGAGGAAACTCGGTATGTAATGGGCGGTCACCCATCCACCGATCGACCTAGGCAAGCGCAGCTTAACCTAAAGATCGACCCGAGTGGCAGTTCTTATTAAGCCACGAGCTCCTCCTTTTCACGCCCAAAATCCTTGTAGTTAATTTATTGTTTATAAGACCACCAAAAATGAAACCGAAGATTGCAAATAAAATAAAACAATGCAAGAAAAAAGTGACTTCTCGCTCGCTTTGGCCCTACTCACAAAGTTAACCCTATAATTTCGCAGCCTAATATAATAAGGAAAGATACCAGATGTCTCAAATCTAACCGCCATCGCACCAAATCTCCTGTTTCATTCAAACATTGCAATAACCGAATCTGAATCAATATAGCCGTTCTAGAAGGCGTTCGTTGCTTATGTGACATCACAACTGTCCTGAAAGATAAATAGTGGTAACTCAACAAATCTATGTTTTGAGAAGACAACGAATGACAACCAGTCTTACCAAAGGGAATCATATTACCCGGAACTAACTGGCCCGTGGAGATCAGCAGGGCTATTGCGTATCTTATAAATGACAGTGGCTATTATATAGTGTCCATCAATTAACTGTCAAATGGTTTAATTTTGTACTAAACCATAACCAATTTGACAGTTAATCCATGGACAATATGATAGCCTGCAGATAGGCAGAGAGTCCATGTAAAATACTGGTATTCAGATGAATCCTGTTTGTCCGCAAGCCGCAAAACATAATAGGAAAAGGCTAGACAGTAGATGATGGTGGTTAAGTGTATACTCAGTTTAAAAGATATACATCATTTTCATGCTGTTTTTTCGATGTTCCAATAATTACGGCTATTTTGGTGACTATCTGGTGTAAAATTTTACGCTCCTTTATGGAAAAAGCATAATCTACATGATTTACAGCCTTATTCGACTAACTGCCGCACTCAGAGAGCTTTAGTGGTTACTTAACCCGTCACTTAGTAAAGGTTTGATTGGGTTTGACATATTTTTGTATGACAAAACTGTCAAAACCATTAATAAGTGATAGCCTAACTAATCATTAAAGTTCTCTGAGTGCGGCAGTGAGACTTACTACGGTACTGAGAGATAATAAAGATTACTTAAGCCGTCACTTAGTAAATATTTGCTATATAAAACCTTTACTATACTTTCAAAATCTTTACTAAGCGAAGGCTAAAGTAATCATTATACGTCTCCGAGTGCGGCAGTTTCACCAACTGCGCCATATAGACCTTAACCTTTTGTGACATGTTTCTCTGGTGCCCGCGACCCTCAATCGGATTTTTTCCGTGATATTTTGAATGTTATCCAACAATCTCACACACCTTTCATGTTCAGATTAAAGATTGTTTTACTGTTTTAAATTGTGTGTACTTGTGGCAAGTTCAAAAATCCATCTAGATTTTGTTTTCGTTGAGATACTGCTTTTGGTCTTACGATAGCAGAATACACATGTACCGTCCGGATATTGCAGCGCTGCACTCTCAAACTTAACGCGGAGTTGAGGACTGTGATGTCAGAATATGGCTTAGAGTGAAGCGAGTTGGAATCTCGGTTTAATGTTATGTGGCTATAAGGTGGAGATTAGGGTTTTAGTGCGGAACTGAAGACTGAAAGTTGGCTTGCATAACCTTCAGTAGATGAGGAACAGCGGTCTTTTCAATGCATACATTAAGATCCTCTATCATCATCATCCGTCAAGGTCCACTTGAAAACCAGCTTTGGTCAGCTACTCGGCAGTTTGCTGAACTAGGCCTATCTGGTGCACTCGTGTTTAGAATTAAGTTTTTAAATTACATATTGTATGTGCACTTGAGCTGGCCACATCTGCCGCATGCCGGAGGAGCTATGGTCTAAACTAACCACACAGTGGGTCCCAAACAGCAGCAAACGGCAACGCGGCAGGCCCAGAAGAAGATGGCGAGACGAACTCGACTCTTTTTGCAGGGATTGGCAAACAACTTCACTGGATAGGGATAAGTGGAAGGAGGGAAGGGAGGCCTTTGCTCTGCATAGGGACACAAATGGCTAATAATAAATAAATAAATGTGCACTTGTGGAATGTGCCAAATAAGTTATGTTTTCTTTCTCTAATTACAAGTTATAGACAACCTATGTTGCTTTGTTTGCCAATTGATTCCAGCAACCGTTGCAAAAGGCCAAGAAAAGAAGCGATCGCTTTATGGAGGCGTTTCGTAATTGGATACTTTCCGACTTAAAAAAATATATAATTTTGTTTATCAAATTAATAATAACTGACGAAGATAACACGCGTCAACGATCATGAGTGGGGGCTTATGACGTCACATTCCAGTAGAAAATGTAATAAAATTTGACGTCACACGAGTTTTTGAAGCACTGCTGTATCGTCTTCATTTTTGTTTACGTGAAATAAGAAAAAAAATATGAGGCATCGGAAATCTATATGACGGAATAATTCGTTTTATTTTTGTCGAGTACCCAATTGTAAAGAGGCTCACAACAGAATTAACATAATAAGGGCTTATTCCCCACCTCACGATGTCCGCCGAATAGCCTTACCTAATTACTAAATTAATTCAAATCTGAATTTATATGAAATTATCTGCGAAGTAAAATATCGAGTCTTAATCGTAGGTGGTGAAAATGGTTCTTACCCGAGGGCCACGAAATGCGACGCTCCAAGCGAATTCGCCTTGTACTGCAAGCGTGAGCGTCAAGCATCAAAAACAAATGCGTCTTGGCCAGGAAACTAACGCTACGCTTGTAGCGATAATTCGCTACAACTTGTGGCCTTGTAGATAATAGACATACATTTGTTTTTGACTGCCACGCTTGCAGCACAATGTAAATTCGCTTGGAGCGTTTATTTCGTGACCGAGACATAAGACTTTTGGTAGCTTATTTAGGCCATTTTGATTTTTATGTAACAATAATCGCAATAGAAAGCTCAGGCTTTAGCTGTATTTGTCCAAAACAAACAGTCATCATTAAAAGCATGTAAAACTCTTCCTTGCAGCAGCTCTCTTTCATTTTTGACGAGCTAGTTCATTTACATAACACAACATGACAACTACTCATTTTTACCCGCTTTTCCAGGATACATGATAAAAATTTCACCGAAAATACCCTCCCCTACCCAAGCCGTACCGTTGTCGCAACATATAATGTATCATATGAGGTGATATAAATCGAAAAGGTAGTGAATTAGCATGGTGCGACGTTGCCCATCGTTTGCATTAAGGTCCGGTGGGCGACCTTAGATTAATGGACTTGGTCGCGTATTTGCAAAAGATACTGTGGAGAAGTCGGGAATTTTGTGTTGACTTATGTTAAAGCTGCTTTTATGTAGGCCCACTTGCATTTTAACTCGATAAGTTTTAAAAAAGGAAAAGAAAGAAAGAAAACATATTTATTTAGCACCACAAAGTGCACACAACAAACAAAAAAAAATTAAATAAAAAATTAAACTGAAAAAGACAGTGTGTGCATCTCACGGCTGCGCCAAATAAGACCAGTTCAGCAAACTGTCGAGCAACTAGTGCCCGACGCTGGTTTTCAACTGACAAAGACAAGATGTATCTATCCATAAGAAATATTAATTAGAATTACGGGGCGACATTGTCCTTGTTAACCAAGTCAGGTTGCAAGACCGCTCAACCGGACTCTGTTAAAGCTGCGTGCACTTGGTGTTTCTTTTGTATCGTGGGAGTGGGTGGACAAACATTTAAAATCTAGTACACAAACAACCGGACACGGAACAACTACTTACATGCCATACATATATTTGTGCCGTGCGGGGATCGAACCCAGACACGCAGCGTAGCAGCAACTCGATTAAATCAAAATATTTTTATTTCACATAGGCCTACATGGGCACTTATAAAACGTCGACAAAAAGGTGCACGCCAACCGCTTAGCCATTGCACCAACTGTTGCGAAAACTTAGGATTGTTTGTTTTGTTATTTAAATTGCTTCACCTTGAACGGGGTAAATTTGGTACAATATTAGGCGATCCAATATTTAATAGTAGACATAATCAAATATGGGCTATAAAGCTGGCAAATAATGACAATGGTATAAAATAAACACATAAATAATATAAACACTTCAGCAGCAAAATTATTTCGCATTATTTTCTTTCTAAATATAATAATCCCAAACTTGACCTTGTATTCGTAATGGGAATAAGGAGTTTTTAACGACGTCGTCAATGATTGTTGAATAATTTATGCGACCTAATGACATGATTATTATTTATTCATTGAAGAGCATTCCCAATTATTGCCGATCAATTTATTCATGAATTATTCGTGTGTATAAAAATAGTGCCAGCCGTGGTAGCCCTGTGGTTGTGGCCCCGACTTACGAACAGTAAGTCGTGGGTTCGAACCGAGGCAGGCGCATTCCTTTGTGTCATTTATTTTATTACCACTGCTCTCGAAACGGTGAAAGAAAACATCGTGAGGAAACCGGTATGTATTAGAAAATTGGAAGACATGTGACATCTACCAACACGCACTGGGCACGCGTGGTGGATACCCTCCTAGAGAGGAAGCCTGAGACCCTGCGGTGAGAACATTAGAGGCTGATGATGATGATGATCTTAAACATAAAATAGTAATTATCTCAAAGGTTCTTTACTGTCTCATTGGTCTAGTGGCTGCAATCGTGACTGATAAGCGTGAGGCACTTTATTTTCTATAAGAGTGTAGGAAATCATCAAATAACCCCTCCCGCTCTTTGGCAGAGCGAAAGGGAGTGTCAGACTTCTACTGACTAACACCACCCATGTTCCTTCTTTGTCGAGGCCGCGGTATCTAAGGTCATGAGGTCCTTGGTTCGATTCCTGGCTCCGACCAGTTATTGGGGCTTTCCAACTGGAATTTCTCAATAGCAGGTACGGAGTCTAGATTTATGCACATTTGGTGCCTATTAATCGCTCTCTATTATATAAGACCTACACCTAGCAAAATGTGGACATCCACTAGGTACACCGCTGCCAAACCCTTCGGGGATCACAGGCGTAGTGTTATGTCGAAGATAATAATAATAATAATAATTTCTCTTTGTCCCCGACGCCACCACCTGCTCGTCGACGGAGAGGACGCCGGCCGCCGGACTGCTTGGGACCTAGGGGCCAACCGGCCCCGCGCCGGGTCCCCGCTGCCGGTGGTTGTGTGCAGCGCATGAAATGGACTCAAGCTATAAACGAGAACGTCATGCGCGCATACTACGGGTCTACAGAGGGGGGAACTAACCTCACTGCGTACCGTGTTAGGATGCTGTCTCTATTTCAGGAACTTGAACCAACTGTCAGCGTTTCGACCCAACGACTGTCGGATCAAGTGCGCGTCATCCAGCGCAATCGCATGTTGGACGACGCCGCGCTTGATAGGCTACGCTCAGAGGTACTGAGTAACCATACCATCTTCACTCCATCTCAAACAGTGACGCAAACATCAACTTTTAATACAATCCCATCGCGTCATAGTCCTGCTGTTGAAGAGGAGGATGATAGGGTTGCTACGGTAAGTAGCCAGTGCAACGACCGATTGAGGAGCGCACTGGAGGATGCACTTCGTGAGTATCGATCCGTTTCTACCGAACTTAGGCCCCGACTACCACGGTTACCCATGCATAAACGAAATAGGGCGTTGGTGTGTGCCCTGGACTCGCAACTCAAGAATATATTCGAGAGTAGCGAGGACCTCGTTGATACACACTCGATTTTGTACTGTGGGGCTGTTGCGGCATGTCGACTTGCTAATGTCAAATTCCCAAATTGTGACTTAGCTAGTCGACCAAAACCAACCGTACCGGCCTGGCAGCGCAGGATCGAGCGTCGTATTGACGGGGCCAGGGTACTCATTGGCAAACTTTACTGCTTCAGGGAGGGCAATACACGACCACGTGTGATGCGTTCTGTGAAGCGGGCATTCTCGGGGACTGAAATTAACCCTCGAGATTACATGTACCATGTCACAGAGCGCATCGACTTCCTGAAGCAGAAGGTTTATGCATGGGCCAACCGTATTCGACGGTATAGACGGCGGGTTGATCGGTACTCACAGAATCGCATGTTCCAGAGCGATGAAAGGTGGGTATACCGAACTTGGGAGCGACGCGAGCCAAATATGACGGATGTGTGTCGCCCGGATGATGCTACCACGAGTTCATTTTGGCGTAGCATCTGGTCGGTACCCGTCTGTCATACTGAGGCTGACTGGTTGCGTGATGTCGAGCGAGTGTGTGAACCTATTCCAGAAATGGACGCTATTTTAATAACACCACAAGATGTAGCCAGTGCAGTTCGTCCGTTACCGAACTGGAAATCACCTGGTCCGGACGGACTGCACAATTTCTGGCTCAAATGGCTCAGTAGTTCACACACTTGCCTGGCATCCCAATTCCAGTCATCCTTAGAATCTGCGACGCTACCACAGTTTTTAACCACAGGCATTACCCACCTGCTCCATAAGTCAGGTTGTCCCGCGGAACCCAAGAATTATAGACCGATCACGTGTTTGTCGACGGTCTATAAACTTCTTACATCCATTTTGAGAGCGAAAATCAGTAAACACATTGAGAAAAACTCTATTATGTCTGCCTCTCAGAATGGATGTAGGAACGGGTCCCGCGGTACTAAGGAGCTACTCCTCATCGACATGGCCATTAGCCAACAGGTTCGTCGGGCCCGCAAGGATCTGTCGACATGCTGGATAGACTATAAGAAGGCTTACGACTCGGTGCCACATACATGGCTCATGAGGGTGCTGGAGTTGTACAAGATAGACGCAACTCTACGCGCCTTCCTTGAGTCATGTATGGGGCAATGGAAGACTGTCCTTCGATATCCGGGATGTCAACAGATTCAGGGGAACGATGAACCTGTATGGATCAAACGGGGAATATTCCAGGGCGACAGTCTGAGCCCGCTTTGGTTCTGCTTGGCCCTGAATCCTCTCAGCACATTACTGGAGGATTCAGGTCTAGGCTACCGGTTGAGGAGAGATGGTCAGGTGATATCTCACCTTCTTTACATGGATGATCTGAAACTCTTTGCCCCCAACAAATTGCGACTGATGGAGTTACTGAAACTAACTGATTCTTTTAGTAGCGCCATCAGGATGGGATTTGGTGTGGACAAATGTGCAGTCATGTATGTAAAGAGAGGAGAGATTATGGAATCCGAGGGAATTCAGCTTTCGGATTCCATACACCTCAGATCCCTTTCCTCGACCGAAAGCTATAAATATTTGGGTATGTCGGAAGCGTTAGGCATTAACGTAGCTGACATGAAGCAATCGTTGAAGGAGCGCTTCTTCGGACGCCTGAAGAAGGTTTTAAGTAGCCTTCTTTCAGGTGGGAATAAGGTGCGCGCCTTCAACGGTTGGGTCATGCCGGTTTTAATGTACTCTTTCGGCATACTCAAATGGACTCAGACCGAACTTGACGCATTAGATAGGAGAGTTCGTACATTGCTGACCGCAAATCGGATGCATCACCCACGATCATCGGTGATGAGACTGTATATCCCGCGGAAGTGCGGGGGTCGAGGCTTTTTAAACGCGAAGACCTTCCACAACCGCGAGGTGTGCAGTCTCAGAGAATATTTTTTAAAAACCGATGTGGGTATGCACCGAGATGTGGTCGCAGTGGACAAGGGACTCACCCCGCTGTCCATGGCTAACGAGAACTGGCGCAAACCTGTGGTGCTTACTGCTGATGACCGCAAGGTAGTATGGCAAAGCAAGGAGCTTCACGGGCGCTTCTACCGGGCTCTTCATGGGCCCGATGTAGATTTTCTAGCGTCCGTGTCCTGGCTACGTTTTGGCGACCTCTTTGGGGAAACTGAAGGTTTTGTCTGTGCGATTATGGACGAAGTTATGTTGACGAACAACTACCGGAAATATATTATGAAGGATGGGACGGTTGACGTGTGTCGGGCATGCCATCGTCCGGGTGAGTCCATCAGACATATTATTTCTGGTTGTTCTCGTCTAGCTAACGGCGAGTACTTGCACAGACACAATCAAGTAGCTAGGATTATTCACCAGCAACTTGCCTTGAAATATAAACTTGTGGAGTCGGAGGTACCGTACTACAGGTATGTGCCCGACCCAGTTCTCGAAAATGACCATGTAACGTTATACTGGGATCAGTCTATCATCACTGACAGGACTATTGTTGCCAATAAGCCTGATATAGTGGTGATGGACCGATCAGCGCGCCGCGCAATGATAATCGATGTTACCATTCCACATGACGAGAACCTCGTGAAAGCTGAAAAAGAAAAACAAATAAAATATCTTGATTTAGCACACGAGGTTGTCGATATGTGGCATGTGAACTCGGCTATCATTGTGCCGATAGTCGTAACGGCCAATGGCCTTATAGCCAAGAGTCTGGACGACCACCTGTCCAAACTTTCGCTCGGCGGTTGGATCAAGAGCCTGATTCAGAAGGCAGTACTCCTCGATACGGCTCGCATTGTGAGGAGGTTCCTGTCTCTGGAGCCCTAACCACCGGTAGCTTGGACCCTGCTCCCGTCACCGGTGGACGACTATTTTTTATATTTTTAAATGTTTTTTTATGAGTTTTATATGAAATATTTAAAAATGTAAATTTTATGTGAATAAATAAATAAAGGAAATAATAATAATAATTTTTATTTCACAAAAACATAGCACTTTGCACTGTATACATTGTTTTTAAAATAATATTTACATAATGATGCAATCGTAGACTCTATCTCTTAAACTAGGGCTAGCCTGTATCTTAAAAGATAGGGTTTAGCCAAAAGGATTAATTAGATACTTTGCATCTTAAAAATAAGTGTTTAAGAAGTTTTTTTTACTAAAAAATTTTTTTTTACTAAAAACATTACTCGAGAATATAATCAAGAACTTGACAAGACTATACTTCCTTGTAACATATAACCTGAACTGTACTTTATAAATTACCAACTCTCCAACGTAATTCAGACATACGCGTCCCAAAAACCCGTGAGTGTCCATTTTTCCTTTCTCCACTTTACACCCTAGCTCGAGGGTAGAAAAATAACCCTCTCACATAGTCGGGACACGGTAGCGTCGGACATTCATAAGATATGACTTGTATACAAATGTGTGAAAAAGGTTCTGACAAATTATGTTTATCATAAATAGCATTTTGTTGGGTGACGTATTCAGTTTGCTATGAAAAGAAATCTTTGAATATTTTATTATTTTCCTCGGTTGTCGTTTGTTTTATGTAATTTGCATTGTGTTTGGGTACATGGAGCATGGGTTGTCTTCACATTCAAATGTTTGAACATCCAGCTCGAAGGACCAAATTATAATGGGTTATGGGCCCATTTCTGTGAACCTACGGTTTACAGGAATGGACAATAATACCTTAAAGCGATGATGGTTCAAAATTCTAATTTATGTTTTTCTATCCAAAGTAAATGTCTTAATTTTATAATGTCTTACCCGCTGTAGTAACAACTTAGAACGTTGATAGAATACTAATTAATAACCTATTAAGAAACTGTTAGCCTTTTGACTTCTATATTTATGTTTTTATCTCAACCAGACTTCAAGCATTGACTTAGTGACATTAGTATAACAACTGTTATTAAGGTTTTATTACGTCAGCAGAAAAGATTAAATGACTTCATTTCTCGACAATCACTACGATGACAGAAACCTCGAACTCACAAGACTAGGAAGCGCATAACAACATCGTAACATGAATTAATTGTAATATATGTTAATTAAACCAAAAACTTCAACCCGGAACTAACGACCAACTAAAAATAACCCAAAACCTACATAAAATTAATTTGAAACAATAGCACGCGTTTCGTGAGGAACGCGATTGTCTTAACACCACTATCAAGACCTCGGATGTTGCGACTTATGCGCCCAGAAATATCAGTAATAATAAAGCAATTGTTTTCTTTGATTGAATAAAATCAGTGCGATGCTCATGGCACGCGGCGGTGACTAGTACCACAAAAAAAAAATTATTACTTATACAGGGTGTAAATTAACCCTTTACACATACGTCAACCAAGCATTCTGTACATCAAACTAAGCACCCCTCCGCAAATTAGTTGATGTGGTGGAGGAAACAACTTTTTTTTTGGGGTCAAAAATCACATTTTACGGTAAAACTCAATGTAGCACTCTTAAAACATTTTGCTAGTGGATGCTTTGAATAGTAAAAGGGTAATGGAGGTAATTTAAGGAAAGTTATAACCTGAAAAACTAGTATTTACAAAAACTGGAACTTTGACCCTCAATATCTCCGTAACTATGGGGGTTCCCAATTATGGTCTAGAACCAATAAAATATCGCAGTGGTGGAGAGATTAAGTGCCTTTCGTTTGCGTTAAGCGTACTTTTACACCCTTTTACTTACTTTTACCTTTTTAAAGCAAAAGATATGCCTATGCTAGGAGATGTCATTCCTCAATACTCAATTAAAAAATAATGATATCCGAAAAAAAAAAAAAAATAAGTTTGAAAATTTTTATTAAGAAAAGTAAAATCTCAAATTAAAACACGACAAGTCTGAAACTAAACAGCATGGTCTAGACAATTTATTTCACTTCCCTCATTCAGCTTGAGCATGCAACTCCTGGCCAAGAGGTAAGCCTCAAATTGGCTGTGTTCAAATATCTAAAATATGATAATTCCGCGTTCATGGAATGTGGAGGCTAAGAAGTTAGACCGTAAGGTTGCGGGTCCGAACGGTTACTGAATATTAAGTAAGGAAATAGAATGGTTAAAATAGGGTATAGGGTTGAAAGAAATACATGTATTAAAGTCAATTAGGTGAAATATTTGGGTTATGAAATTTTTGAAGTGGGAGGAATTTGAATAACCAGTGGCGAAACAAACTGGCTGGCTATTTGAAAAATATTTTACAAGGATTGATTAACAGGAAATAAATTAATGTTTATTTACCCCCACCGACACAAAAAGCTTCCCCTTCTACCGCCATTTCACAACCACCTCCCTCAAATATCCGTCATAGCAATCCCCCAAATACCTTTAAGTGTAACATAACATTACCTATAAACACTCAAAACCGAAGCGGTAGAAGGTTAAGCTAAAAATGAGAACGGACATGTCGCCCGGGGCCCCATTAATCCTTCGACATTCCGCGCCCCTAGGGCGGAGGGGCCCGCTAATATACTTCACATAATTAAGGAACACGAATTTTATGATCGCATTTTCTGAACTGCCACTTAAATTAAAAGGGAAATTGGTTATTATATTTATGCTGTCTTATATAAACACATATTTATTACGTGTTCGATGCAAAAGAGGTAAAATAGTACAAGGTAATAATAACTGGTACCTACTAATAGGTCATATAAATATTTTTTACCTACCAAATAAATCCAAACTGTTACTGTAAGCCTGTATCATCCAACTGCTGGGCAAAGGGATGATTCCAAATTTTGCGATCCAGGGCCAACAATATGGACCACTAGTCGTTAGTTCTGTCCAGCTCGTCCCGCCATCTCCGCGACGCCTTAAATCCAAAATCAGTTTATTTTTTCAAATAATATAAATAGCATGAAATCTTTAACGAAATTCGCGTCTGGAGATAAAATTTAAGAAACGTATTTGGCAAAGATTTTTTTATTTAGTGATATACCGTTCGGGATTCTACTGATGCGGGATTGTTGACCTGTTGGCGCAAAATGTTAACAATGTAACATACAATTTACACTTATATACAGTTCTATTTATTTTCTTCGCCAACCTGTATAAGAGTCATAGCCGGTGGAGTAATTTGTACCTCCATGGGTGAAAATCGTAATTTTATGTACCTACTATATATTTCATTATTTAATGTTATCATATGAAATTTCCATATGTGGTAAATAGCTGGTGAATAAGGGATTTTGAATCCGAACACTATTAGTTGCATTATAATTAAAGACTAGTATTTTGCTACGCCGTAGCTGTCGCAACCATGACAGCTACGCCGTAGCCATGATGATTGGGTCGTAGCAAATGTATAATAATAATATTGTACCTAAATGTAATCATTAAAAAACAAAAAAGTTTGAAAAGAGATAGAGGATCAACAATACTCAAAGTATAGACCAATTCATGCTAAGATGAAGCCATAATATACCACTTAGGTTTGGGTTGACCAATCAATCACAGAAGTACATTGTTTTTTCATTTTTTTTTTCACTAGTTTTTGCAACTTCGCCCTCTACAACTCAAAAATTATCCCTCGGTAAGATAAAATCGGAATAAAAACTATTCTATGTGTTAATCTAGGTTATAAGCCATATTTCTGTGTACCAAATTTTCTCCAAATCCGTTTAGTAGTTTATGCGTGAAAGAGTAACAAACATCCATCCATCCATACATACTTACAAACAGCGTTTATAATATTAGTAGGAAGTGGGATAGATACAAAAATACCTACTACACCTACAAAAAACTAAATTCTATTTCTATTACTGCTGATAAAGTGCAGAACAAAGCGAGCGTAGTTCACATAAATTACAACAACTTATCTTTCACATTTTTCTTCAGATATGAGAATTTAAAACCTACTCGCTAAAATAAAGTGCTAGGTAGTCTAGATTTTTTTGTATCACGTTCTATTCAATTCAGGTGAACCCGTGGAATAGCATTTCAGATTAGTGTGCTGCAATAAAATTTTATTTTACAGAGGAATTGATAGAATTGTTTTAGCTGATTTATGTGCCAGTTAACTTTGCGCAGTTATACATACATAAACGCACGCCTTTTTTTCGCCCCTCTCCCCCCCCCCATGGGGGTAGGTAGAAACAGAACGCCACCTGCTACAATTCTTACATACTCCTTTTTTTTTTTTTAAACGTTGCCCCACACTAGGAATTTCTCCTGTATCGTGGGTGCGTTTACAAACATTCAAACTTCACATACACAAATACCCAGACCCGGAACAACTATCTAGTTATGCATCCTGAACCACAACGCGTGATCACCGTGAGAGCGTAAAGTGCACCGTTGCAGTTTAGGGTGGTCCATCTGTGGAACCTTCCATGCATTTTGTCAACTTAGCAGATAAGTAGCGACTAGAGTCAGTATTGAGAATTACATTGGGAGCATGCGCTTCTGCTCACACGTAACTCTACTCTTTTATTTAATATAAAAAACGCTTCCAAAAACTTGACTATCTGTAGGTCGTACAAATATTTGTTCCGTGCGGGAATCGAACCCGCGACACGCAGCGCAGCAGTCCATTGCTTGAGCAACTGCGCCATCCGTGCCGCCGGCCTTTTGCCTGTTCCACGTTCATACTGGTCATACATGCACGCCGATTGCGAGTACTACTGCTGAGCGTTAGGTCCTCAATAAGGTAGTTCCAAAAAAACTCTAATCAGTCCGTCAGATTCATTTCCAAAAAATATTGGACACGTATTTCTTCTTTTTTCACGTAAACAATAAATTAAGACAATACAGTGCTTCAAAAAGTCGCGCGACGTCACAGTTTGGTACATTCTTTACCTGAAAGTGACATCACCAGCCCCCCCGCTCACGATCTTTGACACTTTATATTTTCGTCAATTTTGATTAATTAGAAAAAAAAAAAAAAAAGTAGTTCAAAAACTAAAAAACCCGACTGAAAAGACTGAAGAGCAAAAAACAAGCACATTTGAAATTAAACAAAACTTGGAAGCAGGCGGGGTCCATTCTATTTTAATTTCATAATGTAATATTCAAATGAACCCCGCCTGCTTCTCTTTTTCCTTTTTTAATTCTAACTTTTTAGTTCTTTCGTTGGTAAAATACTTCGCAGATGATTTAACTATTGTGTTTATTTATAGAATTTGTGACTTTGAATTTATTTTAAACATGATAGGTGCCATATATTTTTGTAATCTCCTTTTAAAACCCTTCATTTTGATACCCTACTCGATGGTAATGGATCTTTTTTATTTTTTCAAATCCACTTTTTGGCCCCCAAAACCAACAACTATCTTTGTTTTTTTAATTTTAATGTAGCCAGTGCCAGTCTAGGAGTTATGAGGGAACAAAGAAACGGACATACATACATACATACATACACGCCAAACACATAACCCTCCTTTTGGGCTTCGCCGCAGTCGGGTAAAAATACGTAGCCCGTCTGTTGGGGCGTAACTCCCAACAGTGAAAATGTTATGTACTTGTTATGTAGACTTGTAAGGTCTTGTTATGTAAATGAGTAGATAAGTGACTCCCTTGATGGATTTATTGCTACTGAAGTATATTTACACTATTACATATTAAGTTAAAGCAATGCTCACCTAAACAGCATAGATGTGCATAAATGAGTGCGACGTACAAACTACAAAGTGTCAATGTACAGCGTAGCTCGTACACCGTCTGTAAGATTATCGATATATATATATTTTTTTATCGATAATCTTACAGACGGGCTAAACAGAATCATATGTTTTTTAGTCAGCCAACTATCCTATTGAATTTCCGGATCAGGTTAATATAAGTTCATGTAACCCGGAGTTTAGAAGTTGGTGGTATGATACCATCGTGCGTTGGAAAGCAAGTTAAGCCAAGAATACCCCTGAACCCTTTCCAGTCGTGTCGGGTACCTTTCTATCAGATTATGAGAGTGTAGGAACAGATAGTGCAACTGTATCTACGCATCCACTTGTACTTTGACTAATCTCCGCTGAGTTTAGTCGCAGTGACCGAAAATGGGCAGGGGGACTTTTAAGTTTCAGTAATGTATGTCAAGCAATCCGCTTGAGAACCAAGGTTACCGACGTAGCTCGAAGGATCGCCAGACTTAAGTGGCAATGAGCAGGGTACATTGCTCGCAGAACGGATGGCCAATGGGGCCGAAAATTTCTAGAGTGGCGACCGCGAACCGGAAGGCGTTGCGTTGGAACGCCCTAGGTAGACCGATGTCCTGGTGAAGGTTGCGGGGACCAGCTGGATGCGAGACGCACGGGACCGGTCAATGTGGCGACACCTGGGGGAGGCCTATGTCCAACAGTGGACGTCTTTTGGCTGAAATGATGATGTGAACCAAATACATTTTTATTTAACAGTTTACACATAAATAGTAAACTTACGCCTTTTTCCCATGGGGGTAAGCAGAAACCACAGAACGCCCCCTGCTATGATCCTTACATACTCCTTTTTATTTTTGGAGGTGGGAAATCATCAAATAACCTCTCCCGCTCTTGGGCAGAGCAAAAGGGAGTGTCAGACTTCTACTGACTAAAAACCACCCATGTTCCTTCTTAGCCCTATATGTCAAGGCCGCGGTATCTCTTACAACATCCCGCAGCCCCGACGGGGTCCTTACATACTCCTTACGTCTCATTCAGATTCACTAATTTAATCATACGGACGTCCCCTCCCTGCGTTACAAATCTTGAACAACATAGAAATATCAAAACTTAGTGACGGAATGTTTGCTTCCCCTTAGCTTCATGAAGAGAAGCAAACATTCGGTCATTGTACAAGAATGAGAGAAGAACAAGAATGTATTTGCTAGTGTATATGTTTCCAACATTTCCAAAATGGCTGCAGGAGTTTTGTTTAGCCAACGATCTGGTTTGGACCGGCTATTACAAGTCGCTTGACGCCTTCACTTGAAAATCGTACTGCTGTTTTAATATATTTTGTAGCTTTCCATTGGAACATTTTATAATAAAAATATAAATTTAAAAACTAAAACCCGACTATAAGCCGCGGTAAAATTAGAAAACAAGAAAACAAGTCTTGTCTGATATTCATATATTGAATTTGTATATTTCTATATAAATATGAGTAAAATTATTTTATACGACCGCCGTAGTCGCATGACACATTTTTTTTTTATTTAGCCTATTTTGTCCCACTGCTACAAAGCCCACTGCGGCAAAGGCCTCCCCCATTTCTTTCCAGCTCTCTTCGGTGTTGTGCCTTCTCTGGCCAATCAGTCACGAATGAGTCCAAATCGTCACGCCATCGTTTTTTGGGTCTGCCTCGGTGACGACGACCGCCTTCAGGCACCCAGTGTGTGACGGTTTTGGCCCATCTGTCCTGACCTCTCCTGGAAATGTGACCCGCCCAGTCCCACTTTAACCTCGCAGACTTATCGCCAACATCGGCAATGTCTGTCTTGGAGCGTATTATGGTGTTACGAATTCGATCGGTGATTTTGATATTTAAAATGCTACGCTCCATCGCTCTTTGGCAAACCTTGAGTTTGGACTTCTGAGCTTCCGTCAAAGACCAAGTCTGTGCGCCATAGGTTAGGATAGGCAGGATACACATGTCGACGAGCTTGCGTTTCAGTGAAATAGGAAGGTCACCCTTCATAAACGACTTCATGGACCAGTAGCTCCTCCAAGCATTTTCAACTCGACGGTCGATCTCTTTGTCTTGTCTGTTGTTGAAGGAAACTAACTGACCCAGGTAAATATATTCGTCGACATAGTGTATTTCTTGTCCATCAACCTCGACCCTAAGTTTAGCGGCATTGGTCATAACTTTAGTCTTTGACTGATTCATCGTCAGTCCAACCTCAAGGCTTGCACTGCTCAGGTCTTGGAGCATTTGCTGCAGTCAGCATGACACATAGACCGCCAAAATCATTACCCTTTGTATCATTACCTTGCTAATGGCAACTAGCAGCTGACTTCTGTATCAATAAGAACGCCATGAAGGAGCATCAGGTATCAGTGGCATGCGACTACGGCTGTCCTCTATAATAATTATCAAATTTTCTACTTACTAGACTATATTTCTTGTTTAATACTTTTAAGACCGCGTATGCATTTTTATTCGTAGTCGGATTTTAGTTTTTTAACAATTTTTTTTATTATCTTATAAGTTTAATCTAGATCTTTGTAGCCTAAAAGATTAAAGTCCCCAATATTGGTCTGATTTTCTTTGTTATTTTTAAACCGCTAACATTACGCACTAAAGTAGCTTTTAGGAGTCGATAGATAGGGTTTAGAAGTAGAGCGCAGCTATCATTTCATACATAAGAAGAACCGTTTGTAAAGGGAAAAACACAATTCCATATTCATTCCAGAACTTACTACTTTAAGCAATTCCTTTTCTTAACCCCCAACTACCACCCTCACATACTCACAAAGCAAATTACAGAACAAAAATACGCATCTAATATTCAACAATAAAAACATGGCGACAACTAGAACACAAGACACCCACATCCAATGTCTCTGCTTACCCCCAAAGGGACATAGCTCACGGAAAACTCGACCATACATTCTCGCCATCAAAAAATGAGTGACAGACAAACAAAAACCTTTTACTGTCGCTACTAATATACGGAACATCGCATTTTTTCATAAGAATTCTCAAAGGATCTCTGGAAGTCGAAAAAGTGATATAGGAGCGTCCCCAAATGCGTGGCCATTAATTTGGACCTTGGACATGTCTGAGGCGAAGACAGGCCCTGTGATAGGACGGTTCTGTAGAAACTTGTGTTTTGTTGACTTCGTTGACTTATTAAGGGTGTAAATGTACCCTTAACGCAAACGAAAGGCACTTATTCTCCTCACCACTACGATATTTTTGTTTGTTCTAGACCATACCTGAGAACCCCCTAGTTACGGAGATATTGAGGGTCAAAGTTCCAAATTTTGCACAGCTTTTTTTGTAAATACTAGTTTTTCAGGTTATAACTTTACTTATATTACCTCCATGATCGTTTACTATTCGAAGCATCAATGATTTAAGAGTGATACATTGAGTTTTACCGTAAAATATGATTTTTGACCCTAAAAAGTTCCCAGTAAAATTTTTGCGTAGCGGTACTTAGTTTGATATACAGAATGCTTGGTTGACGTATGTGTGAAGGGTTAATTTACAACCTGTATATATTGTTATTATTAAAGTTCTGTAAATTATGTCTTTATTTTTTAACGCTATCTTCGTCTCCGTATTTTACCTAAAACACCGACAAATACGCAATGAACCACCATTATCATTCCGATGATATTCATGCTGAAACGAAAACACGCGCCTTTTACTCGAGGCGATGAGAGCGCTACCCCTTTAGAATATGCAATAGTACATAAACACCTAGGGTTGCTCTCTACTTCGGATCCTGAAGAAACCTTTTTCACTTTGTTTTTCTAACGTTCGTGGGTGTTTACTGAGTTTTATACGAAAATACTGTTCAGCTGAGAGGGTGGTTTAGGTAAGCTGTATGTAACGCTGCCAAAAATAACTCATATATGAAGGTATCTTTGTAAGGTTGTGTAAGACTCTTACTTTCTAAAATAATTAGTTATTAAGACAGTTTACATTTCAATGGTAGGTAAATCAGTTTAGACTATAGAGTCTAAACTGATTTACCTACCATTGAAATGTAAACAGTACAGTATGTGAATAACAGCGCTGTGACTTTTTTTAATGTTACAACACCATGCTGGGACCTATTAGTCTAGTACATGACTAATTTCGCTTGTTTTGTTTTGATTTTTTTCTTGTTTATAATTTTAACAAATTTTGTTTATAGTTAATTTAACCATTTTTGGTTATCCGAGAACACTTTTTGGTTATCCGAGAATACTTTTTGGTTATCCGAGAATACTTTTTCATTTTTAACTTTTCTCTAAACCAGAATGGTGGGTTACAGTCAACTCCCTCTTAAAGATATGAAGTCTGTGTCATTAGTTTATGCCTTTGAATGCTAAGCAATACGATATTGTTTATAACTACATTATATATACATTATGAGTTCAAGTTCAAGTTATTTATTTCATAACAAAAATACATTTGTGTCGAAATATTTACACAGTAGGTACACAAAAAAAAGAACATAAACAATGATCAAAATGACTTCAACAATTACTGATTGTGACATACCTCTACCCAATCAGACGCCTGCACTGCTAGATGTGTAGGTTGTATTTAGGAGTAATCTTCGAAACTTCTGACGATTCCAAAAATTCTTTCACTAACGAAAAGCTACCTTATTCTCAAGCGTCATAAGCTATATTTAAAGTGTGTTAATTTCCGTACAAAACCAGAGTGAATCCCCGAGCAAAAGCTAGTGATTTACAAAAAAGAAGGTATATAGAACGCCTCTCGTCAAAAAAGTTCCGGGTACCTCACATTAGCTAGTACTCATCGAGGTCTACATTACATGTTCCTTACACTCCAAACCACCGCTTGTTAAAAAAGACACCGTTACACCCTACGGTAACCCCACAAAATGAAGTAGTCTTGTAGCTTGCCCCTACACTATGGGGACTCCTTATAAAGTCGTATAATAGATGTTTTAACCCAAAAACGATAAAAAGGGGCTCATTTACATGCTAAGTTCGTTAACTTTAATTACTGAACCCCACGGACACACTTATAATATCTTTGTTACGTCGACTTAGACTAAGGGGCTCGACATAAGGGTAGAGTTACAATACTCTGACCCTTTCCTTCTTTAGACGCTTAAAAGAGATGGCGCTACCAAAGATATAGACGCAGAAAATTAGAAAAGCAATTAAGTTGCAAGTAATAGAGATATTTTGTTTGTTTTTCACTCATTTTGGATTATCCGATGTAAGATGTTTACGCTTCGTAAATATGTAGGGATCTGAATGTTGTCACTTTATTTTTGGACTTATAATGTTTACCTCAAAGCTTTAAATTCTGCTATTTACTGTAATTTCAACTCTAATGTGTGTTTATTAGGTTGACTGATATTAATTTGCCTGGTGGCAACTTTATGTCTGCCTTCGGAAAAATTCTGTGCTGATATGAAAGTAAAATAAAATTTGATCTGATTGTTAAACATAACTGCCCTCGTTAGTGAGGGACGCAAGCGTGACTTGCGTGATGAGGTCGATTCCCGTGTAGGGGAAAGTGTTACTGGAATTTTCAGTCAGGAATTCCTCAGTAGCAGCTACGGGGTTACTGCGTCGAGTTGCACGGCGCCGGATGTTTGCGGCGGCGAGTGCTGCGGGTGCGGGGGCGCGCGGCAACGGGTGCGCGGGGCTCCGGGTTGCGGGGCGGCGGTTGCGCGTTGCGGCGTGCATTCGTTGTTCCGTGATTCGGAGTCTCGTGCATTCGTTGTGGTGGGGTGCGTCGCTAATGCGTGCTTTCGTGCTCGCAGTGCTCGTTGTTGCGGGCATTCGGCGGCGTGTGGTTCGGCGTGGTGGCTTTCGGAAAGACGTATTGCACTCGTAGTTTTATTTTTATGAATTGTTCTTCTGACATTCAAAAGTGCCTATAAAGGTTTAATTGAAACAAATGCTTTGAGTTTGAGTTTGAGTTTGGAGTCTAGACTTGTGCCCCGTTGATACTAATAGGCTCGCCCCCTTTTTCATTGAGCTTAAATACAACTTGCGAAATGTGGGTGTACGTAATATTCGGTAGATCTCTGCCTAACCCTCCGGGAATATGGTATTTCACCAAAATAAGCTTATTAGTCTGTCTGTTAGATTATCGAAAACATTGGACCGCATTTAGTGTTTTATCAAATTAATACAAATTTACGAAAGTAAAACGTGTCAAAGATGAGTGGGGGGCTTTAGACGTCATTTTGTGGGTAAAAAGTACTAACCTTGTGACGTGACGCGACTTGACACGACTTTTCGAAGCACTGTATCGTTATTGTTCGTTCACATGAAAAAATAATAAATACGTGTCCAATATTTTTTTGAAATCTGACGGACTAATTTCTTTTTTAGTTAACTACGCTATTGCCGGACACTAGGATAGCCACTGACATTAAAAAAAGATACGCAGTAGCTGATCAGTTTTCTCATAACTTAACTTAAATCTTCCAGCATACTTAATCAACCACCCCAACATTGACCAACAAACCGTACAAAGGTACATCGGCGCGCTATCCATTAAGCAATGTGCTTCATTAGTTTGATTCACCTCATTTGATCTACTTCCTCCTAAGGTAAGATCGAGTGTATTAAGTGAATGTTTTGTACGAAAATCCTTGACCAGGATTACCTAAACAATCTTGATTTATTATTTTGGATAGAAGATTAAATAAAATACTGTGGGAGACTGGAAGTGGTTTACAAAAGTCAATTACGTTTAAATAATAATAATTATCATTTATTAGTTGATGTTTACTGACTAAAAAAAATATGATTCTAATTAGTCCGTCTGTTAGATTATCGAAAAATATTGGATACGTATTTTTTGTTTTATCAAATCATTCAAAATTGACGAAGATAAAACGCGTCAAAGATTTGAGTTGTGACGTTACTCACCGGTAAAAAATGTCATACTAACGTCTTAGAATATGACGTCACACGAGTTTTTAAAGCACTGTATCGTCTTCACGTGAAAATAGCAAAAATACGTGTCCAATATTTTTTGGAAATCTATCTGACGGACCAATTAGATTTTTTTTGTTACGAGTAACCAGCTACCCTATTCATCTGCCTAGCCTTTTTCCAACTATGTTGAGGTTGACTTTCAGTCTAAAAAAATCCAGCATAACCTCCCTCTACAACGCAGTTGGTACTGGCTAATACAATACCCTTTTGGTAAGGCTCGTTGTCATACTTTCGGGCCACTGGTTTTTAAAAGTCAAATTAAGTAAATAATACTTCACATTTTACTAATGCAAGGTGTCACTTAAATTAGGAACCATCGTATTTAAATGTTTAAGGGCTAAGAAGGAACATGGGTGGGTTTAAGTCAGGAAATGTCTGACACTCTCTTCTGCTCCGGGGGACAGGAGGGGGTCATTTGATGATTTCCCATCCGAAAAAATACTTAAAAAATATTCTTATAATCATTCAAATAATATGCGGCTTTATCGCATACAAAGTGTAAATGAATCAATACCACAAAAACTTACCAAACACCAAAATCTTCAAGGTCTATGTAGTCTATCAATTTGTAAAAGTAAAACCCACTATTTCTTTGCTCCTACAAATAAATAGACACAAAAACGTTCAGTAAAAAAGAAAATTAAGCAGTTTTCATTCAAAGAAAACTCAATGCACTTTTACTGCACATTGCCTTTCCAACAAGATACATAAGGACTATTAACCTCGCGCAATCCTTTCTTTTCAAACTATTTAAACGAAGTTAAACCTTCAAGAATAATTACCTCTTCGCACGCCGGACGAAACTTGGCACCTTGCTAAATATCTTACACTTACACTTTAGTTAGTACGTACGAGTTTACGGCAATGCGTTTTTTGTTACTTTGAATAAATAAGCAGATTGGTTTGTAAAGTAAATCTTTACTTAACACCGAGAAAACTGTACTAAAAGGACGTACGAACTAGCTGTTTACTGCCTTATTGAAAAGCATAACCCTCTGCAGACTGATTAGAGAAAAGAGAGAAAATTCTTAATGTCATCTGGCAATACTGCCATTTTTAGGGTTCCTTAGTCAATATGGAACCCTTATAGTTGCGCCATGTCCGTCTGTCTGTCCGTCATTCCGCACTATATCTCAAAGACTCTTAGTACTAGAAAGCTGTAATTTGGCATGAATATACAAAGGAGTTACGCCGGCAAAGTGCTAAAGTAAAATATTTAAAATTATTTGGTTATCCAGTACACATTAAAGTGAGGATGATTTGTTTATTTTTTTTGCGAATTATATTATGTGGGATGTCGTTGGATAGGTCTTTATGAAATATTGCGAGTATTCTGTTTTTCGATGAAGGGATTCGTTTGTGAAATATTAAGCTTTAAAGTGCAAATTTATGTTAGACTCAAGTGTGCCAACCTAAACCACCTAATGCGGGTTGTGTTTGGGCGTGTGAAAAAATTCATGGTAGTAGCATCTATAACGAAAATAAAAGGAAAACTTTCACAGCTAAGTAAGCTTTACAAGTTTACGAGCAATAGTCGACCAACTTTTAAAATGTACTTGTATGAAATATTTTCCTATACATAATGTATGGGAGCGCAGTTCTCAAAACTGCAAATGTAAGTTTGATTTTGATTTGAGGCAGGTAGGCAGGGTGGTCAATCAGTTTAGTAAGTTCAAATATTTTGATGGGCAACTACAGAACCCTACATTGTGCGTGGGCCGACATGCACTTGGCCGGTTTGTATATTTAAGTACTCAACTGCTCATTCGGTCTTAACTTACTTCCGTCTACCGATTGCTATGCAAGCATTGTGTTCCGTGCAAAATAAAATAATAAATTGTTCTTGAAGCAATTACTTGCAGTGTTTCACTAAAAAAAACCTACAAACTCTAAAACTTACATTCCACGCTCTGACATACAAGTTGACCAATACAAAGAAATTATTTCAAGAACTTAATGGGAATCAAATAAAGATTTGATTTATATACACAATGTACCGTTTCCGAGGCAAAACGCACGCAGTGAACAACAAGCGCGACTACAAGTTCGATGAACTCTGTAGCTAGGCAGGAAGTGAACAGCTCAGTTCCCGCGTCGTCGCTTTTTTTTTATTATTTTAGCCGCATTATCTATCTATTCTTATTCTTTATTGCACAAAACATTATAAATAAAAATATTCACACAAAAATGCAAAATTAAAGCTAAAAAACTATTTCTCTTACATGTATCGATCACAAAACCCGCCTGCTTTCAAAGAATTCTCTTACCTTAAAATCCCAACACTATCCTCCTAGTAACCATGCAAAACGGCCTCCAAAAACTTTATTTCATTTGCACAGAGCGTAGCAACAAGATTTTATTTTTCAGTGTCTGCTAAAAGGCAGTTTTCTCAACCCCCTACATGCGGCGGGATTGTTAATATTCCGTAGTCCTACACGAGCCAGCAACGTGCTTGGACTCAGAACCATTCCACTTGCCAATGCAATGTCTTTAATAGGAGCCATAAATTGAATCTACATTAGCATGCGAGCAACTACATGAAAATGGACTCTGTATGTATTGCTGTAAATGCAATGTTTGTATGATTGTATTGGATTTTTTTATTGGAATTGTGAGTGGAGTTTTACTTGGATATGACATGCGTCTTTTTTCTATGAGTTGGTTATAGACCAAACAGGTTTATTACACAATAGAGGCTCTAAAGTGTAGTCTTAGAAAAAGTGTGTCATATTTGTGACATGTAAAAGCAAAATAATACTTTTTTTTGGGGCGTAGGAAATCCTCAAATGACTCCTCCTGCTCTGGGTACAGTAGGGAGTGTCAGAATTCTACTGACTAAAAACCACCCATGTTCCTTATTAGCTCTTTGTGCCGAGGTCGCGGTATCTCTTTCGAACAACCCGCAGCCAAGTAAAATAAACCTTTACACCTACTTATACGTGCAGGCAGGAATACCCTGAACTAAAAGAAATGTATAGTTATTTCGATGCAAATCATAACGCGCAACGCCGAAGTACAGCATGGTACGTTTAACGTTAAATTTTTTAAGTACTCTTATAAGTAAGTTAGGTATCATGAGTGACTCCTCATGGGGGCTTGGTCACACGACATTAACTCTGGCAGCTAAGGTTCTTACAAGGAAGGAAAACATCATGAGGAAACGAGAACCGCGGAACCGTGGATTCCTTCACCATAGATCATTTGATATGAAATACAAATAAGAAATTCAACCCTCCGTAAGCAGCAACATCCTTTGTCAGTGATAAAAGTGTGTGACATATTTGTCACAGATTCCCTCTTAAGTGTTCCATTTTTGCGGTAAATTAAGTGAGAAGTTGTGTGAGAAATCACGAGTTTAATCTTCTGTAACCATCGTTACAAATGATCGAAGGATAATAAAACATATTTTATTGCATAATTTTATTGAATTCCATGATATCCTCTTGTTTTTATATGAATTGGGTTAAGATGGTAAGGGTATATTACAGCGTCCAAAAATAGCAGTGAAATAATTCAAATAAGAAAGATTCATGTTAACATTGGGAGTTCGTTGAACTGTATGAAGATTTGTTATTTCGTACCAACGCAGCCGTAGACAGTTTTGTTATGATGAGTTTGATTTCTGACAAGAACAGACTAACAATATTTTTTACCGGTTATACAAAATTTTTAAGTTCCCATTTCTTAGAATGAAAATGGAATTTAGTCATAAAAGGAAACCGCAGACAAAAATCAAATAAATACAATAGATTAGACAATCTAATAGATTCAGTCACGAGCAATAATATGTACACACTTGGCAAAGTTCAAACGCGAATTGAATGTGGCATAGGGTAAAGCCGGGATAGATGCCGCAGTTGGATAGGTGCCCCATTTTCTAAAAACTCAACTTCGCGAAATTGCAACACAGACTTAAGTGTCAAAATAGAGCGCGGGCGCCCCACACCTCAGTGCCCCGCAGACCATCGCACGGGATTGACGTGTTTAGCTCGTGTGTGCGATCATCTCCGCAACGTACTCGGCGAACGTTTCAAAGTTTCAAGCGTAAGTATTTACTGTAACATATCTTTTTATGTAGAACTTACTTCTGTTCCATTTTGATTATATACAAGTATTGGTTAATTAACTATATATCTACTTATAAATAATTACCTTTTTGAATTTAGTTAACTTAAGAAATAAAAGGGCATCTATCCATAGCGAAAAGGATAGTCGCCCCGATTTTTTGCAGTATAGATGCCCTTAGGGGCATCTATCCCCTATACCGAACACATAAATAATTATATTAGCACAAAATAAGACACCACCAAATTCAATTCTGATTTCAGTTCATAATGAATCTCCGAGTATTTTGATTGATCCTGAAGTTTTAGAAAATATAAGCGTTGTTGATATTGGTGACGATACACTTGAACAGTTTCATGCTAGCATAGAAGAAAAAGAAACTCCATCGAAAATTTTGGTCCAAGCGTCGCCAATACCGGTAATACCCTTGACAATGGCTAAGAGGGCCAAGCAATCAGCAGATATTCTGAATTCAACAGAAAAAATTAAAGAAAAGAAAGATGCGGCTGAAAGGAAAAATAAACGAATTAAAACTAAATTAGACAAAAAAAGTAATACTGAGACTACCAAAGAAAAAGGAAAATTTAAGAAAACCAATAAAAAATCTAAAGATGGCGTGCAAGACAAAAACTTTAAGAAACGAAATCCGAAAGAAATAAATTATTTTAGTGAAGAAGACTATAACGATGAGACTGATTTTAGTGATAAAGAAAATTATTATTATTTAAAAGTAACTAAGACTCAAGGGTCACAAAAACGCCAAATTATTTACAGTTCATATAGCGATAATGAAGAAAGACCCACAACATCATACTATAAAACTAGAGGAAAAAAAACTAAAGGTTTGCCTGTGAAGAAAACTAAGAGAGACAACCAAGAAAGCCCAAAAGATCCAGACGATGATTGTTATTGCATAGAATGCTTTGATAGCTTTCAAAATAATAAGTCAAAATCTAACTAGATTCAGTGCATATCGTGCCAGAAGTGGCTACGCGAAGTTTGTACCATTTTCAGAAATTATTGCTCAAGATGCGGCAAACTGAAAGCACTTTCCAATTCTACCTAAATTAAGGACGAAATTTAATTACGATGTTGATTTTTTAAACTTTTAAATATTAGTAGTACCTTGCCTGCCTTACCTATTATGTTCAATTAGTTACGATTGAGAAGTTGTTTTTTTGTTAACCAAATATTTAAGTTGAATTATTTTTAGCGTACCATGATAACAATTTCTTAAAAATTACAAATTAAACATTTAACAAAACTATGTATTGTACTTATTTTAATCTATAGGGCGTCTATCCTACATCACAGGCATCTATCCTTCTTAGCATTTTCATGGTGAGGCATCTATCCATATATGTAGGCATCTATCCTCAAAAAAATGGTTTTGCAATAACTCAATTTATGCAGAATCAGATAACGTTAGATCAACAAAAATGGGTCGTATTGCTAGTACAAAGATTAAACTAATTACATTCATGGAAATTCTTCGTCAAAAACGTACAGTTTGAAGATTATGAGGCGTTTTCAAAAAGTGGGGCAACTATCCCGGCTTTACCCTAACAATTGCAAGTTGAGATATGACCTACTTTATGATAATACTAGGGGACGTCACGCGGTTTCACCCGCGTAGTTCCCGTTCCCGTAGGAATACAGGGAAAAAAAGTAGCCTATGTTACTCAAGGTAAATGTAGCTTTCTAATGGTAAAAAAAATGTTGTAACACACAAAAAAAATACAAATCTTTCCTCTTTATAATATTATTGGGTTTCAAAAAATTAAATCCGTCATTTTCGATTGCTACTTAATGTTGCTATAATTAGTGCTGCCGACTGTACATCATAGTTTCGATATTTTTATATAGTTATAACCAGGGGAAACTTATATAACTCCCGGTATCTACGTCATCGCGTATATCATTATCACTCATCATCATCTGCCTAGCCTTTTCCTAACTATGTTGGGGTCGGCTTCCAGTCTACTCGGATGCAGCTGAATACCAGTATTTTACATGGAGCGACTGCCTATCTGACCTTCACAACCCAGTTAATACTAGGTAATACGATACCCTTTGGTAAGACTGGATGTCAGACTTTCAGGTCACTGACTACCTGTAACGACTGCCAAAGATCTATACATATATGGCACCCGGGACCAACAGCTTAACGTGCTTTCCGAGGCACGGAGTAAACTCGGTATGTAATAGGCGGTCACCAATCCACAGATCGACCTAGGCAAGCGCAGCTTAACCTAAAGATCGACCCGAGTGGCAGTTCTTATTAGGCCACGAGCTCCTATATTATAAAACAAAGTCCTCCACCGCGTCTATCTGTCTGTTCGCGATGAACTCAATAACGACTGCACCGATTTTCATACTGTTTTCATCAAAGGAAAAAGTGGGTCTCGAAGAAGATTTTAGTATATAATTTATCCCTGAAATAGGTTTCCATGAGTTACGGGAACAGCATCAACATTTTAAAATTACGATAACTGACATCCACGCTAGTGTCTAATAAAATCGTCTAATAACATTTCGGAATTTTCTTAAAAGAATATCTGACTACAAGTGTAACATCATATTCCATCAACAGCCACATCCACAAAACAATCAACAAAGAAACAAAAATCCCCATATGAGCACAAAGTATGGAATGTCCCCGAACAGATTGCGTGTCAACAAAACGTAAATATACTCCGTAAAGTGTCCGGCAGAAGTTACAAGTGTCCGGGCACTGGCGAGCGAGGGTTTGTGACAGGAAGAGAGGAATCCATAGTGGAAATGCTAAAGGCTGGACAGACAGACATTGTGTTTTGATGTTTATTAGACAGCGGATTGAAAATGCATTGAGGAAATGGTCTTGCAATGGCGCTATTACAACTACTGATTGTGAAGTAATATTTTGAAAGGTGAACGATTTTGCTTTTTAAGGCGCTAACAGCACCGAAACTAGCGCCACACACATTTTATTTATTTTACTCTAAAGTCACATCGGAGGAGCTCGTGGCTTAATAAGAACTGCCACTCGGGTCAATCTTTAGGTTAAGCTGCGCTTGCCTAGGTCAATCTGTGGATGGGTGACCGCCCATTACATACCGAGTTCCCTCCGTGCCTCGGAAAGCACGTTAAGCTGTTGGTCCCGGGTTCCATATATAGAGATCTTTGGCAGTCGTTACGGGTAGTCAGTGACCTGAAAGTCTGACATCCAGTCTTACCAAAGGGTATCGTATTACCTAGTATTAACTGGGTTGTGGAGGTCAGATAGGCAGTAGCTCCATGTAAAATACTGGTATTCAGCTGCATCCGGTTAGACTGGAAGCCGACCCCAATATAGTTGGGAAAAGGCTAGGCAGATGATGACTCTAAAGTCACATCAAATTTGAAAATTCCAAAACACTAACACACACAGAATAGGGTAGTTAACAAAAAAAATCTAATTAATTAGTCCGTTATATAGATTACCAAAAAATATTGGCCACGTATTTTTTCTTTTTTCACGTAAACAAACAATGAAGACGGTAAAGTACTTTGAAAACTCGTATGACATCATGCTCTAAGACATTAGTATGACATATTTAGCGGTCAGTGACGTCACTTAAGCGTCGTCAAAGATTTGAGTGGGGGTCCCACTCAAATCTTTAACGTGTTTTATCTTCGTCAAATTTTATTGATTTGATAAAACAAAAAATACGTATCCAACATTATTTGATAATCTAACAGACGGACTAATTAGAATCACATTTTTTAAGCCAGTAAACATTTCACCTCTTACTTATTACCGCCAAAAGTGGTCAATTTTATTTTTAAACAGTAATTCTCTTAATTTATCAAGTCTAGAATCATGATAAGTGATTTTAAAAATACTATAGGTTAATTACTAGCAATATAGTGTTTTGGATTTTTCAAATTTGATGTGATTTTATAGTAAAAGAAATAAGATGTGGGTGGCGCTAGTTTCGCGTTCAGTGGCGCCTTAATACATACTAGTCTTTTACTGCTGTATTAGTGACTAAGTACTGAGGAAAAAAGAGATAAAAAGAAAAGAGTATTTCACCAAAAAAATCTAATTAGTCCGTCTGATAGATTTTCAAAAACTAATGGACACGTATTTTTTTTTCACTTAAACAAGAGGTGAAGACGATACAATGCTTTAAAAAGTCGCTTCAAGTCGTGTGTCGTCACAAGGTTATATAGTACTTTTTTACCCACAAAGTGACGTCAAAAGCCCCCACCCGTGATCTTTGACACGTTTTATTTTCGTATTTTTTTATTAATTTGAGAAAACAAAAAACACGTATCCAATATTTTGCGAAAGGTAATCTAACAGACGGACTAATTAGATTTTTTGGTGAAATATCCTATGGCGCTACGAGTATCAAAACTGCCTCGTTGGTTTAGTGGCCGCAAGTACTATTGCAAAAACGCTGCTGTGATTCTCGGGTCGATAAAAGTGCTATTGGGTTTTCCATCAGGAATGTCTCCGTAGTAGCCACGGAGTCTGGATTTGTGCCCGGTTGATGGCAAATGGCTCGACCCCTATTACATGGGACTTAAACATAACTGGTGAAATGTGGGTGTACTATTAGGTACACCTCTGCCTAACCCTTCGGGGATTAGGCGTGATGTTATGTTATGCTATTGAAATTGGGGTTGGTTGAGAAGAACAACTTTGAAAGGTGAAAGTGATCTTGTTTACGTGTGGGTAATGCCGTGGTGCCAGTCTTCTATGGATTTCTGACTTAGTTTTACAGGCAGTCTAAAAATATCTCTCAAGGATGCTGGTTTGGTTTCCTTACGATGTTTTCTTTCGCCTAAGCAAGCGATAAGTATTTATGAATCCGAAAAATTAGAGGTATTGAGTTATAATGACTTAGCACTCCGACGGTCACACCTCACTCGTAACTAATAAAAACTCAGGAGACGTATAAATAAGTACTATAACTGGCATCTGCAACATGCCACCTCTCTTCTACTAGCCGATATGATACTTACGATGCTCGTCCCCTAGTTTTACTTGACTTTACTCCTAATCACAAACAAAAACACACAGTAACATGTACAATAATCCAGTTTTCAAAAACAAAATCTTGAGCGTGTACACCAAAAGCCATGCACGTTTGACACTGGCACATGCACTAAAGCTTCATTAAAAAAAAACGAAAAAAAACCATCGTTCCATCAGCGCCTACAAACCTAATTTGTTTCCGTCTAAAACATTTTCACTAACGTTTGTCCACACACAGCCAGCTTTGCAAAGCGTAGCCTTTATAAATTAATTAAGATACACACTGTGTTTGTCCCACAAAAGAGCCATTGAGGTAAAACAATTGGTCTATTTTGTCCCGCACAGTGCATGAAGTAGGTATCTCTTTAGTTTCCTTTGTTCGAAAGGATGTGCACACATTAATGCGGAGGCACGTTTCAATTGAGCTGTGCAGTTGCACATATTTTGGTGGGGTGTTTGTGCTAAGTAGAGTTTTGTGGGGTGGAGGGTTCTTTAAGAAAATATAAAATGAATAATGAATATTAAAATAATTCAAAAGTTTGATTCATCGATTTAATTCCTTTTTTGAAACTCCTACAGATTCTTAACATTAATAGCCCTTAATGCTCTCACTGCTGGGAAGTCTCCACTCTGCGGGAGGCAGTGGGTCATACTTCACAAGTCGGGCCCAAATAAGTTCGGGGATCACATAAAACAGTGGTCCTTGTTTTAGACAGTGAACCACAAAAAAAATATAGCTACTGTCAAAATTGACAGAGTATTCGAATTCAACCTTGCCAATTAGTTTCGGTCGCAAAGAGTCGGATAACATATTTTATTCCAGCAAAAAGTTAATCCTTGAAGCATGACATAACAAAGTTGCTCTTGAAACTCAAATAAAGCCGATTTTCACCAACATAAAGTAAAAACAAATTCAATCATGAATACACTCAATATTAAGAATAAAGCAGACAGATAGACTTTTTGACCTTCAACGTTTTGACCTTCACAGTCTTACGTAAGCATATCAAATATCATGAGAATGGAAATTAAGAAAATATTATGTTTTCGAAATCATTGAAATAGAAATACTAAATTATAGAATACATTTTATTTTTGATTGTAAATATTAGTGTGAAGCGATTTTTGAAACGTTTTTAAGAAAGTGTGCAATTTTAATTAACTGTTTCATTTCAATATATACGCCTAGCCACACCTTCATGTAATGTAGACACTTCATAAAATTATGGTCATCAGATTTTTTATCATCCTGCTGGTGTCAGCGGGAAAGACCCTATACTGGCCAAAGGCCTCCCCCAGACACCTCATAGCTGTACCGTCAGATACTATATCATATCCACCATCAAATACTTACTAATCCTATAAATCCCAAAAATATATAATAAAATTATTTCACTTTACATAAATATTTATAAAACAAATTAAATAAAAAAAATGTTAAAACTTCATTTCCAAGTTCCTACTTCTAAATTATAAATACAAGAAACGTAAAGAAAAATGACGGAAACCAATAAAAATGTTGCCAGAGCGAATATTACATGTAGAATTAAAGTACGAACTAATTAAAGTGGTGGGATGAAACGGGCAATCGGGCAAAGCGAGCAACCGGGCAAACTGGGCAGCCGTAAAGAATTGGATTGCATTAAGGATTCATGGTACGCTTCTCATAAATTGTGTATTGGCATTAGCATGGCGTGTATTCAACCTAATGAAGCTTGCGGAAATCGCAGTACATTGTTTAAACCACAGATATAGATACACCAAGATATCATTATTTTATTTGCTATTATTTATTTCTCGTGCATTCGTTGTAGCGGTGTGCGTCGCTGCGTGCTTTCGTGCTCGCAGTGCTCGTTGTTGCGGGCATTCGGCGGCGTGTGGTACAGCGTGGTGACTTTCGGAATGACGTATTGCACTCGTAGTTTTGTTTTTATGAATTTTATTGTTCTTCTGACATTCAAAACTGCCTATAAAGGTTTAACTTTATATTTAAACATTCTAAATAAAAACATTCAAAGATCATTATTATAAATTGTATGCTTAAAATTCTTTTGCCGGGAACGGGCATTGGGTGATCTTGCATTATCTAGGTAAATGTGTCTATGTCTGTGGTTTAAACTGTGAATAACGAATGTATTGCTGTTGATTGGCTATTTGTTGCCGTTTTTTTTTTTTTTTTTTTTTTTGTTTTTTTTTTTTTTTTTTTTTTTGGTGGGTGTAAAATCATCGAATAACCCCTCCCGCTCTTGGGCAGAGCGAAAGGGAGTGTCAGACTTCTACTGACTAAAAACCACCCATGTTCCTTCTTCGCCCGTTGGACTACCCGCGGCCCGCTATTTGTTGCCTTAAGTCGATAGTCCATTGCTATGGTGGGTGTCTAAAGATTTTCTATAATATGGTTCATTTTTGTATGGCTAATGGCCAGCATTTGTTTCGTGGTGTAGTTGTAGGTCGCAGTGGACAAGATTCCACCTCCGTTCTCATACAAAGTGAACCTACGTAAATACATATGCGTAGTTTAGCTGTGGGCTGTTATGAAGCAGCGTCTCTATAGTTATACCACCTTTTGCTCTCGGTTTACCCACGGAAACGTTTGAAATGCAGCTTATTACAACCGGGGAGCTTCCTAAGATATCAGAATTTACGGCATCGAATCAGGACTTCCGAAAATTACGCCCTACATTCAAACTTACAAATAGGAGGAGGTCGTGCTTTTATAATAACTGTCATTCGAGTCGTTTTTTAGGTTAAGCAGCGTTTGTCTAGTAGGTCCATGGATGGGTGACCACTTATTACATATCGAGTTATCTCCGTGCCTCGAAAAGCGAATTAATCTGTTGGTCCCGGCTGCCATATATAGATCTTTAGTCGTAGATAGCGGTCTGAAAGTTGACAACCAGTCTTACCAAAGGCAATCGTATTACTCAGTACTAACTGGGTTGTGGATGTCAGATAGGGAGTAGCTCTGTGTAAAATACTGGTATATAATTAGGAAAACGTTAGACATGTGATGATACAAACTTATAAACAAAATTAATTTTAGGTAGTACATTCGAACAAGCTAATAAATAAACAGCCAGCTAACTTGTATTTTCTTTTAAGATTATACAAATATATTTAGAGACTGATGTCAAACGATACAGTGTTTGACATCAGTCGCTTAATGCGAAACACTTGATAAAACAAAATTACAATCAATATTTTCAGTGTTATAGAATAATAACGATCTCTACCCTGTATACTCATTAGCTTGCTCGACTGTACTTTTGATACTGCTCAGAGTGAAATATTCCGTGGTACTAGTTGCGTCCCTCTTAAAACGCAACTTCATCAAACTTTTATTTTCATGTCAGAGAGAGATCTGTCACAAACGCATCAATGAACTAATATAAATAACAATGCCAAAACTAATCTATTCACGTTGAATTTTTGGGCAAAATATCGAGACAATCCGCCTCACTAAATATTAATAATTACACTGGTTTTCAGAATTCTGGAGTTGAACAACATTGAACGTAAAAACAAAAAGTTTTTCATCAATTTTAATTTCAAAACCAAAACACGGTGCATTTATAATCCGAGATTTATCAAAAGCTAAAGTTTAGTAACCCTGCCATTATGATTGACACACAATTATCTTTTAAACCCTCTAGAGAATAATTTCAGATATTCTGAACTAATCTCTCATGATTAATTTTCATATATTATTTCGTGAGCCTTTGGCTAGAAGGCTCGTAACCATCTAGCCTTGGCCCAGATATTCATCAATCAGTACATCTTGGGAAAACCACAGGGTCTCGGGCCAGATTACAGCATGTCTGTCTTACATAATCTTGTGGCTTTTAGAACAATGTGACCACACCATTACACGGCGCCGGTTTATGGAGATGATCGTATATTGTTTTTGTACTAGAGTTTATTTTTGCATAATAATATTCAATGGAAGAAGTAGTGACAAAAATTTAAAAGGACATGCTTAGGCGATTTGGTCACGTAGAGAGGATGAGTAAAAGTCGATTAACGAAAGGTATTTACAAGACAGAGGTGAGTGGCATCGCCAGGAGGGGACGCCCTAGAAAGACATACACTGACCTTTTTTTTTTTTTGGCGGGTGGGAAATCATCGAATAACCCCTCCCGCTCTGGGCAGAGCGAAAGGGAGTGTCAGACTTCTACTGACTAAAAACCACCCATGTTCCTTCTTAGCCCTCTATGTCGAGGCCGCGATAACTAGTGTACAACCCGCGGCCCCGACAGGCGTCGGCCCTTTCGGGCCCCTCCCATGTTGCTGACATATCTTTGAGGCGCGCGTGGAACACGAACGCGCCGTCGACACTGCCTGTTTTCGTCGTAAGACGGACGGACGGCGAGTTAGCCCATCACTCACCGTCCACAGGCCCGCGTCTACGGTGGCCGGAGGTCATCGCGTGACCCCCGACGCCCGGAGCGCCTCCCGCGGCGGCTGGGACGAGAGGTTCTCTCCCTCTCGCGTTCCGCCACCTCCTTCGCTAGCATCACTGCTTCGCAGGAGGCGACGGCGTCCCATTCCTCCTCGCCCCGGACCATGGCTTGCACCAGGGCCGGGCGCGAGAGGTCGCCGCCGCCGATCGCCGCTACGAGAACACGGCGGGGCTCCGCCCAAGCGGGGCACACCTCCACTGTGTGCTCCACCGTGTCCTCCGGCCGATCCTCACAATGGTACATACACTGACCTTATTGGTGATGTTCTTCGGAAAGGACAAGTGCGTAGTACTCGTAACCGGCGTGCGTGTATGACTAGATGTATGAATGTGGACAAGGTAAAAGGAGTATGTGAGGATCGTAAAAGGAGGCGTTCTGTGGTTTCTGCCTGCCCCCATGGGAAAAGGCCGTTTATGTATTTATTAAAACTTTATGCACAAGTAATAAAACCGAACAAAGGCGGACTTAATGCCTTGGATGCCTTGTATGTGTGTAATATTCACTGGATTGTATTTTCTAGTTTGTTTAGAACTGAATGTAAATTAATGCGTTTTATATTTTCGAGTGTTTTATACAATAGACGATGAAGCAGTATAGTTTTCAATCAAAATCAAAACTCATTTATTTAAACTAGGCTGATAATCAGCACTTTTCAAACGTCAAAATTTACTTTACTTTACTTATTTACAAGAGACAGTCCCCCAAAAACGCTACCCTATGACACTTCCTAGTGTTTTGTTAATTGATTCCTAACGTTATGGTATTTCAAAAATATTATATGACTAACTCGTTGGTCGAGTGGTCACAAACACTACACTGCTGAGCATTAGGAAAGAAAAAAGGAACACAAAAAATAAAAAAAAATACAAGCAGGGATAACGGATAGAAAGTTAACAGCTTGCACGTCGTGACTTTGACAAGCAGGTTACCACTCAGCATGGTGCTGTGCTATGAGAGCACAGCAGTGATGTTATGTGCTATGAAAGCACAGCACAGCGCTGGTTTGCAGTGTTAACCCGTGAAAACGTACGAAAGCCAAGACAGCATAAATACAAATGCAGGTCTATTGATAAGAAAATTAACTAAACAGTACTTGAATTTTATAGGAAGACTCAATGATATATTAAAACTATAGACACGTGTTCCGCCCTCAAAAATTACAACATGTAATGATGCCAATTGGCCACATCGCGTTTAGTTACGCACCAACCTCTCGCGCGACGCTACGTTTGTTCTTAATTTAAATCGTGTGTGTAAACCTGCGCAAAACTTAAAGAAAACAGGCATCAACAGGCATCCCGCTGCACGGTGTCATATTTTCTTTCCCTTTTTTTATGCGTAAAAGTAGTTTTATAATATTTTTGCCGTTTTGAAGCGCCGCCATGTTAGTTCATGACGTGTCTATATAATACGTCATTGGGAAGACTACTATAATTTAGGGTAGTTGACATCAATGAAAAATATCTGATTAGTCTTTCAGATAGATTTCCAAAAAAATATTGGACACGTATTTTTTCTTTTTTCACTCAAACAAAAAATTAAGACGCTTTGACGATTGCTTAGAAAATCGTCGTGTGACGTCACAAGCCCCACACTCACGTTTTATTTACATCAATTTTTATTAATTTCGATAAAACAAAAAACACGTATCAAATATGTTTCGATAATCTAACAGACGGATTAAACAGAATCATACTTTTTTAATCAGGAAGCATCCCTATTATAGTGAGATAAAAATATCCTTATTTCAAAACATGGGATTAAACATGACTGCCGAATGTATGTGGATTTACTATTAAGAACACCTCTGCCTAACCTTCCCGGAATTGCAGGCATGGTGTTATGTTATGATGATGTTTTGCCAAATCACATACTATAATTTGAATGATTCATTTTATTTTAAATTTGAAAAAACAATTGGATATTATTTGATAGCATCTGTTCTCTGATCCGAAATCCCTAAGTCTTGAATACGTGATTAACATTCAAACCTGCTATAATATTCGCAATCAATCAATCAAACCGACAACCAACACCCGTAGCCCACTACCCAAATTAATACGACACACCGCATTAAATTATTTATTCCATTCCATACCCAATACCGAAGCAATAACGTACAATATCGGTACGATATTAAGAAAACAATCGCTCATTCCACGCAGTAATCACGCTGGGCTTGTATTCCCAACACGCAAGAAACAATTCTAACAGAAAATACATTTCAATTCTTTATTGAATCCCGCCTCCCTCCATAACTTAACTCTCTCGGGTTTTAGTTCGCCATCGGTTTCGTATCGACGGTGTAAGGACACGGTGCTAGTTGGAAAGCGAGCGAGTTTCGCCGTGTCTTCGAAATTATTGAGTAGGTTCGGGTTGAAGGGAAGCGTGTTAAATTAGGTGGTTCGTCGGATTTATTTGTTTTGATAACCTTGTGTGATTGGTATGAGGTATGGGGAGTGGGGACTGCTTTCAAAACGGTAAAGGAAAACATCGTGAGGAAACTGGCATATCTTAAAACCAAAAGTTCGAAGATGTGACATCTACCAATCCGCACTGGGCCCGCGTGGTGAATAATAGCCCATCCCGCTCCTAGAGAGGAGGCCTGAGTCCCTGCAGTGGTAACAATATAGGCTGATGATGATAATGGGGAGTGGGGAGGGAGAAATCTATTATAAGATCATCGAATATTGTGAGGTAACTCTCATTTTGTTTTGTTCCGATCTTGAAGAGCCCTTCTTGATAGAAGCTGGGCTCATATACTGTAGATACGCCTTACAACCCTAGGTCAACTTACGATCCAACATTGGTACGTGCTCGTACTGTACGATACAAACTACGAATAAATACTTAAAACAAAACTGTTGAAGCATTAACCAAATAGTACACTAGGTAGTTCTATTTAGTTGCTAATATTTTTTTTTACGAAAACGTTGTCCAACACTAGGAATTTCTCCTGTGTCGTGGGTGCGTTCACAAACATTTAAACTCACATACACAAATACCCAGACCCGGAACAACTATCTGTAGGTCATACAAATATTTGTAAAAAAAATGCAAATTTCAATATGAAAATGATACCTTACCACAATGTTTGTTCTATTTAACCCAAGTGTTGACTGGTAGAGAATAAAAAGATATATTTTATTTGCATACATAAACTCACACCCTTTTTCCATAGGGGTAGGCAGACACCACAGAACGCAATAATTTAAACTTCACGTACAATAGCACAGTGTACGTGAAGTTTAAATAAATAAAATAACTGCAACAAAATATTTCTTTTTTCACAGGCGCTTAAAATAATGGAATAAGTAGACTCGTTGTTCCATAAAACATCGTATCATTTTTTTTTTCTAAAAATATACCAAATTGTTTTTTCTGTTTACGATCCTCAATGTATAAAGGGTGTAAAAGTACCCTTAACGCAAACGAAGGGCACTTGCTCTCCCCACCACTGCGATCATTTTTTGGTTCCAGACCATACCTGGGTACCCCCTCTAGTTACGGAGATTCTAGCTGTTTTTGTAAATACTAGTTTTTCATTTTATAACTTTACTTAAATTACCTCCACGACCTGTTTACAATTCAAAGCATCCACTAGCACAATGTTTTAAGAGTGCTACATTCAAATTTTACCGTAAAATGTGATTTTTTACAACAAAAAAGTTAGTCGTTTCCCAGCAAAAAAATTTGCGCAGAGGTACTTAATGTGATGTACAGAATGCTTGGTTGACATATGTGTGAACGGTTAATTTACACCCTATATTGTATACTTATATTATAAGGTATCGTCAATCTTAGGGTGTGGAAATACATCCATTGGCAGGATCCCCACTGACTTAGTCCTCTTTTCACGTAATCGTTTTTGTACTCTAATTCTCTGTTTTAAAGTGAATTTAGAGCTGTGGTGGCTCAGTGGTAGCGGCCCCGACTTACGAACAGTGAGTCGTGGGTTCGAACCCAGTCAGGCGCATTCGTTTGTATAATTTATTTAATTACCACTGCTCTCAAATCGGTGAAGGAAAAAATCGTGAGGAAACCGGCATGTGTTAGAACCAAAAAATTCGAAGACATGTAACATCTACCCCAATCCGCATTGGGCCCGCGTGGTGGATCGTAGCCCATCCCTCTCCTAGAGAGGAGGCCTGAGTCCCTGCAGTGGGAACATTATAGGCTGATGATGATGAAAGCGAACTTGCAAAACTGTAGTTTTTTATGTTTCATTTTGTAAACCCTGCTTTAGTAAGGGAAAATGTTGGGAGTATTTTCATGTGTTTTGGGGTTCCTTAGTCAACATGAAACCCCTATAGTTTCGCCATGTCCGTCTGTCTGTCCGTCCAAACGTCCGCACTATATCTCAAAGACTCTTATTGCCGCTCTCAGAGAGCTTTAATGATTCCTTACGCCATCACTTAGTAAAGGTTTTGACAGTTTTTTTCATACAAAAGTATGTCATATCTTTACTAAATGACGGTGGTAACGCCAACACTGATTAGATAGATTCACTCTTATAATATGAGGCAGTTTTTATTTCCCGCTCCTTTTCCCAACCTGCACATGCAGCGCTTTAGCATCATTCAAAAGGTGAACATGAGAACGAGAGAGCAAGGACTGACAGCTGTCAGTTCGACGAAGAAATTGCACATGGACACACGTGTGTAACGGATCTCTCGAACCACCCCGCACCGCATGACGAGCCTTTTCGTCTGACCACCCGCGAAGAGACGAGGATCATCTCGAGCCTTTCTCTGCAATATTCAATGTACTCCCGCTCCGCCAAACGCACCCTTGTGTTTGATTACCCAGTGTAATAAGAACTAAAACTATATTCAAATATTGGTCGCGCGACCCGCGTAGTGATACTCTGCTGTGTGATAGTCGAAGGAGATTGGATCCCGCTGGCCTGCCCCAGGTGAGTGCTGCATGTCCCTTCTCTTCCCCTTTCTTCCGACTCGATTTTCTTCACTGCCGATTCACTGTAAGCTCACGTCCGCTAGTATCGAAGGTTGGTTCTGATACCTTTCAGAACTGATTATTGTTGGCGTGACCATATTTGTGGTCCTTTGAGCTAGGATTTCTGATCCTTTTAAATACTGGAACCCTCCAACCGCCCTTATTAGGTTTTAATACGCCCTAATAGGAGAAACGTTCATAAATCTACCCCATTGTAGTATACCGCGTAGATCAACATTGCGTTGATCTTTCTCATAAATAAGTGTTTACTCATCTAGATAAACATATTAACTTTCCATCTAATCATTATTTCAGTACCTAAATAACGCTAACTTTGGATAAATTCGAGTTTTAAATTCTTTCAATTTTTATATTAAACTACCCTCAAATTTAATTGTTGTCTCGCCGTGTAATATGAAATGTTCCATACGTTGTAAAAGTTCGCCATATTTGATTTGACATTCATTAAATATTTATTCAGTCATTCATTCGTTAACTCACTTTCAAGTTGTTCATGCATCCTAGTTCATTATTAACCGAACAAAGTAGGAAACCATTCTCCGCGTATGCTTTACGCAAAATAGTAACCTACTTAATTCCATCGTATTATTGTGGCTCATTAAACCCCTGATCAGCTGTTTACAATAGATTAAATTTATAAACTTCGTTATGCCCAAACAAACGAAGAAGACTAGTGATTCGGGTTCTGATTATGACGATGCGGAAGATGCACGATTACTAACGTTACAAGCTAAACGCGAAGCTATCTTTGAAATTGTTCAAAAGATTTACGATCTTTCTTCGAACACTGATCTACGGGAAAGTTTTCTTGACGAATCCTCACAGATAGATTCATTGCGCGATGAATTCAAACGGGTTCTGGACGAATATAATAATCGATTATTGTCATCTAAACAATCCGCTAAGCCTGACTATAAGAGTCTCATGGCTTTTGAGTCTCTGTATGGCAGGATAAAGCGAGTACAGTCACAATGCTCGCCACATAGCGATAGTGTTCCGCACAAGTCTAAGCCTAGACTCCCGCCGATTGAATTAGTCCAGTTTTCTGGTGACATTCGCTCATGGCCACTATTTTATGCCAGTTTTAAATCGACTGTGCACGATAATCCATCTCTCACTGACGCCGATAGATTGTATTACCTATTAGGGAAGCTAACCGGTAAAGCCCAGTCTGTGTGCGCCGGGATATCTCCATGTCCGCAAAATTATAATCTGTTGTTACAAACGCTCATTGATAAGTACGACGACAAGCGTATGTTGGTTTCCACGTATTTAAATCAAATGTTTGAGTTCAAAACTTTCCAATGCGCTTCAGCAACCAACTTTGATTTATTTACTGAGAGATTTAGCAGCGCAGTCGCCGCTTTAAAAAACCTAAAAATGGATAACCTTACTGATTTAATTCTGATTCATATCGCCTTACAGAAAATAGACCCTGAGACTGTCCGCGCCTTTGAAATTAAATATTCAACAAAAATACCTACCTTTGATAACTTAGTCGAATTTATTTCAAATCGAGCCAAAGTGTTAGAACGTACTGAGCCAACTTCTTCAAGTAATAAGCGTCCGGTTAACTCTAATCGGCGTCTAAATACCGCTTCGCCGCCGAAGTGTCAAACATATTTAAGCACAACGGCTGAATCCGCGTGCAAGTGCCTATGCGCTAATATTGCTCATCAACATTTATTTAAGTGCGCCGATTTTAATGGAATGACTCCACAACAGCGTTATAAATGTGTGAAGGATAACAATGCGTGCATAAACTGTCTTAGTTTAAAACATCGAGTCGCTAATTGCTCGTCTAAGTCAAATTGTCGTGTTTGCAAATTAAATCACCACACATTGTTACACTTCAACGAGTCATGTACCGCGCGCCCCGCTCCCGCTAATCAGCTGGTCGAGCTCACCGCTGCGGCGCCCGCGCCCCCCGCCTGTGCGCCTGCACATACTTCTCCGGACCTAGCCACATCTACGTCACGGTCAGATGTTACGTTGTGTGCATCTGTTGATTCCCGATTGTATGAGTGTTCGAGTAATGCACTCACACATAACAAGCAGTCCATGACTGTTTTGTTATCAACCGCTCAAGTCGTTGCCTACGATTCTAAAGGGAATCCACACATTATTCGCGCGCTTCTAGACTCCGCCTCACAAAGCGATTTTATTTCGTGGTGATCTTCAAATAATTATTGTTTACATAGGTAGTAATTCCCTTACGACGTATTAACACCGCGATTTTTAGATAAAAAAATTAAAAAATATTTTTTAAATATTGCAACATTTGCATCGTCCTTTCCCGTTTGACACACGAAACGTCACTTTTCTTTTTCGCGCGTTATTGACACCGCAAGAAAAAAGTTCTTTCTCGTCCAATTATTCGTTTTAATTATGATTACTCTAGAATTCTATCGAAATAACAAAATACACTCAGTATTTTGTTGACAGGAAGTGTATTAAGCGCATCGTTAGTGAAAATCGTAACCGGAGACGCAGAAATCTGAGCAAATACCTACGGACGACGCTCACGCAGCCGACCACAGCAGTGAACCTGTAACCCTTGTAGCCCTACCATTAGGCGTAAGAATGCTTGGCTCTAACTGACCCCAGGATAAGTGACATCTACAGTGCTTATTCAAGCGCTACGAGGGCCATTAACACTGTAAACCACATGTGTGCTGTAAGCTTCTTAAAGTATTTTCCAGTGGGTGCGCGACACCCCAGTAACATATATTTCCTATGTACTAGCTGGAACTTGAACGATCAGTGCGTGACACGAGATGTCCTTAGCAAAGTCATTGGACAATGCTAACACTGTAAATGGTACCTATACTCAGCATAGCAGGTGAGTTCCATGCCCATGTATATTTAAAACATATAAGTACCCTATGTTACTTGCTGTAAAGCAAACTATCAGTGCGTGACACGAGATGTCCTTAGCAAAGTCATTGGACAATGCTAACACTGAAAATATGTATAATCGGCATAGCGGGGGTGTTTCATTTCTATGTAAATTTAAAACATGTATTCTATGCTAGCAGCTGCATTGCAAACTATCAGTGTGTGACGCGAGATGTTCTTAGCAGTCATTGGACAATGCTAACACTGAAAATATCTTTAATCGGCATAGCAGGTGAGTTCCATGTCCATGTGAATTTAAAACATGTATCCTATGTTAGTAGCTGCATTGCAAACTATCAGTGTGTGACACGAGATGTTCTTAGCAGTCATTGGACAATGCTAACACTGAAAATATCTATAATCGGCATAGCGGGTGAGTTCCATTTCCATGTAAATTTAAAACATGTATCCTATGTTAGTAGCTGCATAGCAAAATATCAGTGTGTGGCACGAGATGTCCTTAGCAAAGTCATTGGACAATGCTAACACTAAAAATACCTATAATAGACCTCACAGTCGAACCCTAAATCCTGACCCTGGTCAGATAAATTTATAAACATGTTTTTAATCGATGAGCACAATGGTTGCGAGACAACCTTGCATATCAAATGTGCATTATAGTCTTGCTAATGCATATAATATTGCAGTGAATGCGAGACCATACTTTGCCACCTGAAATCTTATCAGCGAATACAAGTTACTCGACAGCCCTATTTGCATTCTGCTGGCTGACACAGAGTTATCATGATTGCACATGCTCTATTATGAGATTCTCTCAGCATGTCATGGCCACAATAAGTGAAATCTCTTCACAGCTTCTTCATTAAGTATGATATTATGGAAGCATCATTGGTTATAAATTAAAGTTACGCACATAACCAACTAAATGCAAACAATATTAAATGTATAACCATTTATTTTCTGGATAAATTAAATGAAACATGGTTGAAAATACTATGCAGTGGAATGTCCCAATACTCAAAACGATTAGTATTGAGAGGGAAAAGGTTTATAGACTGACAAAATTTTGAGGTCTTATCAGCCTGTCAATGACTATCAACCAAACCTTTTTTAGTTCCAGTTCAAATTATTTTAACTCTGAAAACCCCACCCCCTTTTAGGAGAAGATAATACATATTACCATTATATTGTATAGACCCAATCTAAAATAACATCCCCAATAGTAACTTGTTGCTTTACCTAGCAATCTATTGGTACAATATTAAATTAATCATGTTGTAATTTAAAATGCTATTAAAATTTAACTATGCCTTAAAGTATTTTCAGGGAAAATCACTTAGACCCTACCTAATAATAACAGACAGGTAACTTGTTGTGTCTGATTAATACATCATAGACATGCAAACCACTCATTTATATGTAGTAAGCATGTAACCTCACTTATATGGGCAAACATAAAATATCAAGGATTCACACAGACTAAAGAAGAAGTTTAACTTTTCATCTGGGCATTTGTTTTCTTTACTACTCTTACTCTATGATAGTATGAGTAAGCACTAAAGTGAAACAATATAGGAAACAAAGGGGGGGGGGGAGTGTACACGAGTGCTGACATGAAGGATTGTGGTTAGAACATTGAGATATTAGGTGCCACATATTTCAAGTAACAAATCTGGAGCTTTGATTAATAAGGATGTGTCATGGAGAACTCAAATAGACAATTATTTAGGAAACTTTGTAAGTTTTCCTATGTTCTTTACCCATATACTGAGTAAAATTATAAATAAGACCGTACTGCTGGTGGCTTACCACCGTTAGGTTGTTTTTACCTTGCAGTTTAAACTTATATTTTGAGGTAATACCTTCATGTGTAACATTTATGAATCATGTATTTTTGACAAAAACAATAATAATATTATTGTCGAAAGCCTGCATTGCTCAGGTAAACTACACTGAAACAGAGTTTATGTACACTAAAGTGTGTATTTTGCAATCACCCAGATTGTACACTAAAATATCTAAACAAATGAAAGAGTAAAAGCCTCTAATGAATTTAAAAACAGACCTTCACAATTATTGATATACAAAGTAGTGAAAACTGATATAATAATGACCAATGTCATTATTTGCATTGTTGGTCTGCTGCCTCGTTGACCTATTGGCTGCAGGCGCCGCTGGGAATGGGGTCCTGGGTTCGATTCCTGGATCATGCATAGCAGAGCACCAGTATTGGTGCGCGGAGCATTTTTTCCATTAAGAATTTCTCAGTATCGGGCATAGAGTCTGGATTTGTGAGAAATGTGCCCCAGAACGGGCATAATGAAACTTGTAAATATTGTCCTGGAAATGGGTCATTATTGTTGGTGTATTAAAACTGCAAAAATGAACGTGAATATAACATAACATCTCGCCTGACATCCCTGAAGGGTTAGGCAGTGGTGCACCCATGTAATAGGGCTGTAAAAAGAAATAAATGACATTTGACATAATCTTAACAATTTCAAAAAAAAACAATTTTATTTGCTCTATATTTTGTAGGACATTTAATAACTATTGTTTTAGTGTTGATGGATCGCCATGGTATTCAATACTTGACAATAAAATTTGCAGTCAACATTTTCATAGAAAAACATTTCAATTTGACGCTCAAGCAAGTCCGAGTTATGTTTCCAGTTTACAACGGTACACCCTAAAGTAAATTGAAAGGAGAATGTTTACGAGTCAGATGCTTTAGCTAGATATTAGAAATACATGCTTAATCAAACTTAAGAACCACAAAAAGCTTGAAAATACCACAGAAGTCTTGGATACCACAACAAATAAAATAATAATGGAAGAAGGAAATTAATAACAATCAATCTCAATCTCGTCTGGTCAATCAACTACCTATTATTTTCAAAACTTTTATTTATACTAATCACTGTGATGACGAAACATAAATATCTTAAAAGTACCTCCATTTGAAAAATTTACAATGAACAAATAGAATAATACTGGGATTTCCCCATTGTTGCTCACAGCTTGTTTTTGAATGATTAGCTATATTGTTGATGTAACATAATTATTAAAGCAGCAACATGTTATTTGCCGCTCGGATCATAAATGCAGCTGCATTTTACTCCAGTGACAACCTGAGAATTATTTATCTGTAATAAATTAAAAGATGCACTTTATCTACAGTACAATACTAAAATGTACGTTTGATTTAGGCTAGCAGAAAAGTTACGTTTAAACTCGTTTTATAGGGTTAAGGTCACCAATGTTCGACGAATGATGTTGGCTCGTATTAGATAACGATTGCCATTAGTTCTTAGCTCTTCAACATTCCTTACGTGATCAGATAAAATCAATTTATCTTTTTTCAGCATAGTTTGCGACTGGAAACTTATTTCGTGTTTTACACTCGCAAAACCAGTTTTTATAAAACCGTAACGTCCATTTTTTCCGAATACTGGTTTTTAAGAGACTGATGCCTCAAAAAACACTAATTATTGTCTTTCTAAACCATTTTTATTCACTTTATTTTATACAAAACGTGGGGCTAGACTGTGACCTTACAGTTTTCTGGCTCCTACCAGGAAAAAGTAACATTACAGTCTAAATAATAAGCAAATGCCATGCACTATTTGACATAATAATATGGCCCTTGTAGGTAGTTCGTTTGCGAAATGGTGCTGATGTCGTGCACGCTCCCAATATGTGTGCACCTGTCTAGTTACCTAAACAATAACGTTTTTTACTTACATCGTCAAAACTTTGACATTTTGATGCATGTAATTTTAATATCAAATGATCCAGATTCTATTGTAATGCTTTTATTTTACCTTTTTAAAGCAATTCAATTTTATGTAAGTAGGTACCTAATTGGAGAGACATTTTGTATGTATACCTACTTTTTACTTATACAAATCACAAAATAAATTAATTTGACTCCGATAAAATCTATCAAAATCTCATTTCAGGGTCATAAACTGATAATATAGGTACTTAGAACAAAATTTAAAACAAAGATATTTGTTGTTCTGCAAGCTCTTTATTTTAACCCATTGGAGTAATGAAGCAGTTGTTAGGAATATCAACCCCTATTATTTCAAAGTTTGTTATATTAAATTGAAGTGAAACTGATTTTTTTTAACTCCATGTCTAACTTCTCACAGTACAACACAAACAGCAGATCAAATCAGAGCTGGCATCAATTGAATCAGACATTGTTGATTTTTTATTTGCGCGGCGGCTGGGAAGCCGGCCGAAGTTACCAATTTACTGAGGCTATAATATTCCATAAGTAAGGAAGTCACAAGTAATGTTCACAAATTGACATCCAGAATTATTTGTATTTTATTCAATTACTTAATAATTATTGCAGCCAACTCTAAACATCTACCTATGTAAACAATAATTATTTGAAGATCACCACGAAATAAAATTGGGAATCAAACGAGCTTACCTGTTAAGCGAAGTCTTGATTCAAATTTTATGAGTGGTGATCTGAAAAATAATTATTACCCACCCACCACTAGCTAACAACCCCAAAGCTGCAATAATTAGTATACCTAATTAAATGTTAACCTTTCAGGAAAACTAAGTTAATGTAGGCATTTGGAACTACTCTGTATGGGAAACAGAGATCGTTCCTAACGCTATGATCTCTAAAATAAGTGACGTTTCGTGTGTCAAACGGGAAAGGACGATGCAAATGTTGCAATATTTAAAAAATATTTTTTAATTTTTTTATCTAAAAATCGCGGTGTTAATACGTCGTAAGGGAATTACTACCTATGTAAACAATAATTATTTTTCAGATCACCACTCATAAAATTTGAATCAAGACTTCGCTTAACAGGTAAGCTCGTTTGATTCCCAATTTTATCACTAACGAGTGTTGTGAGCGTTTAGGTATTCGACCTCAGAACATGAACCGTACTATTGTAAAGGGGTTTGGTGGGGCTGAGAAGGTAGTTAACACTAGTCCGATTAATATTAAATTATATTCGCGATTCGACAGCAAAATTAATTTTGATATTCCGCTACTTGTTGTTGATCAGATAACGGACTTACTGCCTACTTCTTTGATAAATACCAGTGATTTATCACATCTACATAATTTACCGCTAGCCGACGAATCATATGGTGTGCCTAGTAAGATAGACGCTTTAATAGGTGCTTCTCTTTTCCCGCATTTACTTCTCCCTGACGTTGTCCACAATCGTGACACGTCGGTGCCGCGCGCTTTGCGTACTGTTTTCGGCTACGTAATTATGGGCTCCGCGCCTACGTTGCCTATACATCAAACCACCCAGGCCCTGACATGTTGCCTCGCTCAGGAGCCTGTCGCTATTGACTCATTAGTCAGGCGTTTTTGGGAGCTCGAGGAGCTTCCCTCCGCACCGCCCGTTCAACATCCCTATGATGTTGAATGTGAATTATTTTATAAGTCCACGACAACCCGCGATCCCGTTAGTGGTAGGTACACTGTAGCACTGCCATTCAACGAAGATGTTTATTCCCTCGGGAATTCCTTTGAAAATGCCCGCAAGCGTTTCCTATGCCTCGAAAGAAAGCTAGAAGCTTCGCCTAAACTTAGGTCTGCATATGATGACGTAATAAAGGATTATCTCGCGAAAGATTACGTTTCTCCTGCGTCGTACGATCCCCGCGACCCAACACCCATATACGTCATACCGCATCACGGGGTCGTGCGCGAAGATAAGACAACGACTAAGCTGCGCGTGGTTCTAGACGCCAGCGCGTCTACTTCTGGTGGCCGGCAATCATTGAATGATATTCTGCACTCGGGTCCGAATTTGCAAGGCGACTTGTTTACAATATTATTAAATTTCCGCTTACACGCGATCGCACTGACCGCGGACTGTCGCCAGCAGTTCTTACAGATTATCATGCGTGAAGCTGACCGTCGTTTTCAATGTTTTCTTTATCGTTTTACTCCACAAGACCCACTACAATTGTATAGGTTCAACCGCGTCTGCTTCGGTTTAAAATCAAGTCCCTACCATGCACTTCGCACTGTGAGACGGTTAGTCGAAGATGATGGCGCGCGCTATCCTCTCGCTAGCAAATTCGCGTCTACGTCGCTTTTCATGGACGATCTCGCCTTCTCTATTCCCACGGAACAAGAAGCGATATCTGCGTCGCGACAATTGATTGACCTATTCAAAGGAGCTCAGTGGGATCTAGTAAAATGGAACAGTAACAGTCGTGCTGTACTAGATAATCTTCCCGCTTCGCACAAACTCCCTACGGAGGTTGAGTTTGATAAGACCATGCAGCATAAAATACTAGGCCTGCATTGGTGTATTAATGATGACGTATTTTATTTTAAAATTACGGTTCCCGCAGATGTGAAGTGCACTAAGCGCTCCATCCTTTCTACAGTCGCCCGACTGTGGGATATAATGGGCTTCGTGGCCCCCGTAGTCGTGTATGCTAAGCTACTGATCCAACAACTTTGGCATCTTAATTTCGATTGGGATGACACACCACCGCTGCACATTGTTAAAATGTGGAAGCAGTTCTGCGACGAGTTACCGGCTCTTAACAATATACGCATTCCGCGTCATGTAGGCGTATCTAACAACTGCACTCTCACTCTTCTATCCTTTTCGGACGCAAGTGAGCATGCCTACGGTGCCGTTGTATATGCTCATGTGACCGCCGCCTCCGGTAACACTGTCCAGCTTGTTTGTGCAAAGTCCAAAGTCGCTCCTACCAAACCTCTGTCTATAGCACGCTTAGAGCTCTGCGGCGCGCTTCTCATGTCCAAACTGCTACGCATAGTTTATGAAAATTACTCGCATCATCTTCCAATCAAGGTATTTGCCTTCACTGACTCTAAAGTCGTGTTATATTGGATCAAAAGTTCGCCACGTCGGTGGCAAACCTTTGTAGCAAACCGCGTAGTTCAGATTACGGAAAATATCTCTGCTGACAACTTCTACCACGTCGCGGGGACTGAAAATCCCGCAGACGTTCTCTCACGTGGCATTACGCCTCAGAAATTAACCGCGCACCCTCTGTGGCTCCACGGGCCCCAGTGGGCTACATTGGATCCGTCCGAGTGGCCTCTCAAGCCTCTTGACGACCACTTTACTCCGCCTACTATTGAACAAAAAATTCTTACACACGCTGTGTACTCGCCTGTAAAGTATTGTGCTTTATATGATCTCGCTAACCGCATCTCCTCATGGAGTAAAATTCTTCGTATAACTGTATACGTTTGTAAATTCGCAAAATTATTACCCCGCCGCGACACTATTGCAGTGTCCCCTGATGAATTAAATTTCGCTGAAAATAAAATTCTTCGCACCCTGCAAAGTCAACACTTTGCAGAGGATTATTCTAACATTAAGAATAATCAATCCTGTTCGCAGGTTCTCAACCGCTTGAGGCCTTTTATTGAAAACGGTCTGATCCTCGTAGGAGGTCGGCTCGTCAATTCCGCGCTGGACTATGCTCAAAAGCATCCAGTTATCTTACCGCGCAATAATCCCGTCGTAAACTTGATCATTGATTTCTATCATGTAAAGTATTTACACGCCGGACCAGAGTTATTGATGTCGCTTCTTCGACAGAAGTTCTGGATCTTGTCCGCGCGCCGCGTAGTGAGACAGCGCGTACACATGTGTAATACGTGTTTTCGTTTAAAACCGCGCCCAACTTATCCGCTGATGGCCGACTTACCTGACTATCGCACGCGTCAGGTCACTAAAGCTTTCACGCACGTAGGCTGTGACTATGCTGGTCCTCTGCCGTACGTACCTGTGCGCCGTCGTGGCGTCCACAGTGCGAAGGCCTACCTGTGCATTTTCACATGTCTTACGACTCGTGCCGTGCATGTCGAAGTCGCCACGGACCTCAGCACGCCCAGTTTTCTTGTCGCGCTGAAGAGGTTTCTCGCCCGTCGAGGACCGATTCAGGTCATGTACTCTGATAATGGTACATGTTTTAAGGGGGCTAACTCTTACCTCCGCGATTTGTACAAGTTTCTCAATACCGTATATCGCCCTAAGTTGGAGGAAGAGTACGCTGAGAGTCGGATAGCTTGGAAATTTATCTGTCCCAACTCTCCACACTTCGGAGGCGCTTGGGAAAGTGTCGTGAAGGTTGTGAAAATGCATCTGTTCCGAGTCGTCGGACAGCAGCTTCTATCGTATGAAGAACTCTGTACTGTTCTCACTCAAATTGAGTGTCTCCTAAACTCACGCCCGCTGACAGTACTGAGTTCCGATCCCGCAGAGCCCACGGCCCTTACGCCAAGCCATTTTTTGCATACCGCGCCTCTATTTTCTTTACCCGCGCTTGAAGTCAACTCTGACCCTGTCAGTTTACTTCACCGACACTCGCTACTGGACAAGTTGGTCCAGTCGTTTTGGAGTCGTTGGAAGATGGAATATCTACACGGTCTACAGGTTAGGCAGAAGTGGAACACGCCGTCGTTTCCTATCACAGCAGGAACCGTGGTGGTCGTGATGAATGATAACTCACCGCCCCTATCCTGGCCGTTAGCTATTGTGGAGAACGTTCACCCGTCTAAAGACGGCGTCGTACGCGTCTGTACAGTTAGAACCGCCAAGGGAACTTACCTGCGCCCGGTCGTTCGTTTGTGTCCTCTTCCAAGACAATAATTGATAAAACCGCACTTCGCATTAGTTTAAGTTAGTTAGTAATACCGCATCGCTTTAGTTTGTAACGTAGGTTATTAGCTTATTCCGCTTCGCCGTAACTCTATGGAACTATTTATCTCACCGCGCGCATTGAGCGCTCCTAGAGTCATAGTAATATTTTTCTCTTTCGTCTTATTATCGCTTCTTTAATGGTGACCCATTAAGGGGGGGTGGAAATGGTAACGCCAACACTGATTAGATAGATTCACTCTTATAATATGAGGCAGTTTTTATTTCCCGCTCCTTTTCCCAACCTGCACATGCAGCGCTTTAGCATCATTCAAAAGGTGAACATGAGAACGAGAGAGCAAGGACTGACAGCTGTCAGTTCGACGAAGAAATTGCACATGGACACACGTGTGTAACGGATCTCTCGAACCACCCCGCACCGCATGACGAGCCTTTTCGTCTGACCACCCGCGAAGAGACGAGGATCATCTCGAGCCTTTCTCTGCAATATTCAATGTACTCCCGCTCCGCCAAACGCACCCTTGTGTTTGATTACCCAGTGTAATAAGAACTAAAACTATATTCAAATATTGGTCGCGCGACCCGCGTAGTGATACTCTGCTGTGTGATAGTCGAAGGAGATTGGATCCCGCTGGCCTGCCCCAGGTGAGTGCTGCATGTCCCTTCTCTTCCCCTTTCTTCCGACTCGATTTTCTTCACTGCCGATTCACTGTAAGCTCACGTCCGCTAGTATCGAAGGTTGGTTCTGATACCTTTCAGAACTGATTATTGTTGGCGTGACCAGACGGCTTAAGTAATTATTAAATATCTCTGAGTACTGCAGTTAGTACTAGAAAGCTGTAATTTGGCTTGAATATACAAATGAGTTGTGCCGACAAAGTGGTAAAATAAAATTATGTGTTTTTTTTAGGGAGTCTCCAGTACATATAAAAGTGGGGATGTTTTTTTTTATTTAGTAAAGCTCTAATCTCTGCCACAATCTTAAAATCTTTTAGCTGTACCTACACTCCTAACAAATAAAGTTCTGATTCTGATTCCGACTTCGATTTGATGATTTAATACTAATGTCAAAAGATAACCAGTTACTTCATAACATAACATCTCGCCTGTAATCCCCAACAGGGTTAGGCAGAGGTCTTCCTTTATTGTACACATTTTTTTTTCCAATTATGTTTTAAATCCTTAATAATATTATGGAACCAGTCTATTGTATTACATAATGGTTACACATGAATGCTGTACAATGAACCCTGGTCTTCTCGCGATCGTATCCGTGAGTCGGCATGAACCGTGCCCCTCCAATTTATTCGCGCACACGGCAAACACACCAGTTTTCACTGATTGCGAATGTTTGACCACCGGTCGGTAGGGATAGCAGGAAAGGTCAAGGTGTGTTGAAAGAAAGTAAATGTTTTGTTTATGCTTGATCTCTCGATGAAACGCTTAGTTTGAGCTTTTTGACCTGTATGTTATTTTTACCTGGATCCGGCGCGAAGGACAATTATGCACAAATTAGTCCTTCGAGCCGGGTCAAGTGGAATTGCTGTAGTTTATAGATCATACATAAAAAAAGAATTTAGTTCGAAATTACTTCTATAGTCATTTACCTAACAATATGTTTAAGTTCAATTCTTTTTTTTTGTTTTAGCTGATCAAGCTCATTCCAGACAACCAGATGGGTATGTAAAATAAGACAAATATACTGGAAACCAACATAGAGATAATGACAGTGGGGCTCTGTCACAGCGGAATAAAAATATGAAAATAATCCAACATTTACACAGTATACTGAAGATTCTGCAAAACACGAGTGAAATCGTAAGCGTTGGAAACATTAGGAACATAGAACATTTTTAAAAGTAACGGTTTCTTGTTTCTGATTATTCTATACAGCATCATAGATACTTTTCGTGAACCTGCAATGAGTAGAGATCCTAAAACATCAAATTAAAAGTATTTCCACCTCCATAATCATCTTTTTTCCCATCCATACATACTAACGAACCGATTTCCAAACGACATATGCGAGGATTCATTAATGCACGGAAAAATGTGGAACAAGGATCGTTTGTACTTCAAACATGCGCCATTTTGTTTCTAAATCAATGGAGCACACATGCGATCAGTTATCGAATTTGCTAAAACCATTTTAAATGTTTTTTTTTTCTTTTTTTCACTGCCTCAGAACTCTTTGGTTTCCGATTCAAATATGGCGAAGATTAAGGTCTTGTTTTTCTTCGGTTTAAGCTAGTGATCACTGAATCTATAATAATCTATTCAGCTCCCTAGACCATTAACTTAGTGGCTTGTAAGTCATGAGGGCTACTTATTTTGCAATCATATTTTGGCTTACCTACCTGCCATACACGCTCTAGAGGCTAAAAATAAAAACAAGTTCAGAAATGGTTCTAACCCACGCGTCGCAAACAAATGAAGCATGCGCGTGTCACAAGTCGCACAACGCAAGTCGTGTCACAAATACCCACACACGTGGCCAAGCCTGAGACCACTCTGCAATAATAAAAATCGAAACAATTACGAAAAATCTTCATTTCCGAAATCGAACGAACACTCAAAAAGCTATTTTTATTAATTGAGAGCTCAATACCGCGCAATGGATCCGTACTTAACGAAAGTATCATACATATTGATACGGTGGCGGCCATTTTAAAATCACGAGCGAAACACTCGCGTTACGTTCTTTCATTTGCGTAAATGACAGTTATAAAATATTCAGTGGATGAATAAACATGCACTGTATTGGAGGATAGCCGATGTGATGAAAATAATACTCCAGAACGTTGTTTTTATAAAGTTTTACTATTTGAAGATGTCGCAAAAGCTGATGATGAAGAAAAGTAAGATGGATGGAGTGAAGTTTGAGTTAAATGAAAGTTACGAGTGGCCGTGATCGAAACTAAAGTTTTGATAGAAGAAGAATTAATTAACTTTTATACGAAACCGTGTAAAAGCGGCTGTAAAAAGTTAAACATGAAAAGATAACGTTGCTAATGAGGAAAAAAATTAAAAACAAATAAAAGCTTACAAACCCGACAATCCCTTTTGACACATCCGTAATGGAACGATATAACAAAATCATTACTTACACGAGCGTACTGAAAAAAACAGAATTTACGGCACAAATCTCAAATTCAAAAGATCATATGGCAGAGGCAACCGAGGTATTATCTAACTTCACAAACAGCCCGTATTGGCAGTTTGAAACAGATAAGGGCGATAAAAAGCCTGCCGATGATCGACATTGAGCCTCAACGATAAATGGACGAGCCACAAAGGAATATCGGTAAATTGGAATCAATTTCAAAAATATTTTTTATCGTGTGTCTCTGTTCTAATTGCATTTATCGTGTTGGTACTTCTAGACTTTTCTTCCAAAGTATATTTTTTATGACTGTAAGGTCTACAATTCAGTTTGACAAGTCTTTATGAAGTTATGGTACTCTTTGAATTGTTTCAAAAGCTTTTATAAAAAAAAGTAAGTACGCAGTTGACGAGCTTGTGAGAACCTAAAACTCAGTTTGATAAATCTGAAGTGCTTTTATTTGGTGCCTCTTTCCTTTACAACTTCAGGGTCTGTTTTCCTTTGAACACACGAGCCATCAAAGCCATCGTTATTGTCTATTTCACAAACAACATCGAAGACACTCGTTAACTGATTATTTTTTTCACCAACCGCCCTAGAGACCAACTCAAAAAAAATTTTTTTTCGACCTCAAGAACCACAATACACAACAATAAGAAGCACCCCCTTCGACGACAATTCAATTAGTCAGCAATTGAGCGCTGGAGGGCTTACCAAGTCTTGAACGACGCGCAACTCTCGAGCTGCCAAATAGAACGAGTAATGAAGACGGATTACTCCGCAAAAACAAGTGAAGGGGAACGAATAGAAATAAAAATGGTGGCTGTTTGGAGAGCTTGAGGTATGGAAGTGTTTGGAGAGGAAATAGGAAATGCATTAGAATTTGTTTTTGTTTGAAGTGAGTGCGGTCTTATGAGGTCTCGTGAGTTGGTTTGTGTGATCTTGATCCTGGGTTGGAACGTGTGGTTTCTGACAGGAAAACAAGTAGGTAACAGACGTCTTTAAAACACAATGTTTTAATTAGAGTAGGTACTGCGTTCAACTTAATCTTAATTAAAACCCTTACCAAATTCCCTTCCCTAATTCATACAGTTTAATATTAGTATAGTTTAGTATTCCAACAAGTGTCACAAAATCTATAACACATCATTTAAGTAAAACAACAGTTTCACCTTTAAATCGAAAACAAATCAGCTCACAACGGGACATTAATAGAACCTCCCAAGACCTGCCTATTAAAGTCAAGGCATCCAGTAAAAAATACACGTCCCACGTTATAAAAGGCGGTGGCACAACACCGTGAAATTGCCGGCGTTCCCGCGAGAGGGAGACACCCGCACCACGTCTTTTTCGACGCCAAGAGGTGTCCGACTAGCCTTTATTCATTTCACTTCCTCTCTTGAGAATTTGGAGTTTGTAGATGTGATTCGTTTTGTGTACGTGGGCCTTATGTTTTTTTGTTTTTCAAGCTGGATGCATGTCTGGGGTATAAAAGAAAAGAGGTTGTGTGTTTGGTTCGTCGTGTCAGTTTTTGTTCCGCGCCATGGATTGCGATAATGGATTTTGGCGGAGGATATTGTTGGCAAGTTTATATGGGATATACATAAATAATTTCACTACTCGGAAGAGTCCATGTTTTGTTTTGATAACAATAGCCTCGGCAAGCAAGTGCAGTTTATCACACTAATATTATAAAGGCGAACGTTTGTGAGTGTGTGAGTGTGTATGTTTGTTACTTCTTCACGCAAAAACTACTGCACGGATTTAGATGAAATTTGGTACACAGATAGTTTTTATCCTGGATTAACAAATAGGATACTTTTTATCCCGATTTTATATTCCCGTGGGTTGTAGCGGGTGAAGCCGCTGGCAACAGACCAAACAATATAAAACACGGCACGGAACGGCTGGCTATAAAACATTACCCTTTCTTTGAAGACGGGTAATTAAAAGGTATTATAGCTACTATAACAATCGTCAAAATTGTTCTGGAATTTAGATTTAGAATCGTAGCAAACAGACAAAAAAAAAATTATCCATCATTAGTAACACTAGCATGGATTTAATTAAGTCTACTTAGTCACTTCACAAAGCCCTCTTCACAAAGAAGAGCAAATATAAAAAATACAGGTACCTATATTATTATCTTAGCTAACGAAAGGAACTCATTATGACAGAGCATAGGTATTTGACATAATCCAATATCACAATTCCTTGAATAAAAAGAATATTCAACAAGTTATTTATGAAACTCGTAAATTAAAAGCTACATTCGTGAAAGTAGTTGCAAATTATTTACTATCAGTCGTTTTCTTTGTTCCATTAATTTTGCTCTGGAAATACGAGCAGCTTTGCGTTTGAGTATTTTGATAAAATTATCTTATTCTGGTATCGTTATACTGAGACCACACGGCGCCGCAACGCATCTTGTGACAGTGGTATAGTGATTTGTATGTAGACTGTCGTGGCGGCGCCGCCGCACCGCACCATTACCGCATCGTGTGGCCTCACTTATAGTCGCAAACTAAAATTGAGTCGGACTTGACACACTCACATTCCGCCATGTTAGACATATTAACAGCTACAGTTTGTTTATAATTTGATATAAACGGTCACTTTTCAATATAGAATGACGGTAAAGACACCTCTAACATTGATTACAGTGACATAGTGACATCTCTAGCATTGAATAATGCAAAACTGCAACTATGGGATTGACAAGGATGGCTGGTGTAGGAGGTAATTCACTTATACGGAGATGCTGGTTCGCGATGGATTCGCCATTTGCCTGCAAGAAATTCGAGGATTGATTTGGTGGGCGATGTCTTCCTGTTGCTATGACAACGACAGTCGACCCATGTTCAAAAATGGACTTGAGTCGACCCTATAAAATATGGGTTAGTGATGGTAATACGAGAGCGTTGGAAAATAATCATTACTTTCTTGTAGGTGGGAAGGTAAGGTTTCTAGTTACAAATTGGACAAGGGTGCTCAATTTGTAACTAGAGAGGTGGGAATGAAAATGTAAAAAAATGGTACTATGAATTAATTAAGGTGTTAGGCAATGCTCGTAATTATTTTATTTTATTTTATTTATTTCTTAAGTAAACTTACAGCTAGGATACAGATAGTCGACAGATAGTGAAAGAAGGCCAATTAAAAGTTTTCACTGACATTATAAGGCTAGCATAAGAAACAGTAGACATGCAAGAGAAAGTAAGAATTAAGCACTCGTAGAAAATTAAGAAAGGATTGAACAAATTTTAGATAGCTTCAAAAAAGTTTTTACAAAGAATTTTGTTTAGTTTCGGTACACTGGTGGAGAATAAATCAAAGTCATCAAAACTCTGGCACATCGAGTTGTAAGCCCTGCTAGCTCTTATCAATTAGGAATTTTGTCTATAAATGCACCGCACAGAGGGAACATAAAGAGGTTTATGGTTCCTTAAGGTGAAGGATGGAACACGCAACCCAATTTTGCCCATCAGTTCGGAACAGTCGGTTGTACCATTTGCCAAATTGAACAAGAAAGATATGTCGGCAATTTTTCTCCGCTCAACCAGTGGAAGAATGTGGAACTTCCTACACAGGCTGTGTGTTTATGTATTACATTTTGGATATTTTATTTTATTTTAATTTTTTCACCGGACCGGTCAATGTAGCGACACTTAGAAGAGGCCTATGACCAGCAGTGGACGTCTTTCGGCTGAAATGATGATGATGACGATGATTAGATTTTAGGTGTATGTACAGTACTGCCCTAGTATTTGAAAATACAGTAACAAATATTACTGTGTAATAAATAATATTAGTACATAATAAGCAGTTAAATTAACGTTAAGTTAACTATTTAAATCTCTAAGTTATATTTTACATTTCTACTAATATTGAGCAGGTGGTAAATCATAATTCCATCTATCGGTCTGACAAATGCAATGTTTCTGCTTTGACGGGACGGTTGGCGTAGTGACCGAGCAATTGGCTGCTGCTCTGTCGATTGACTCGGATTCGATTCCCGCACGAATTAATTAAATGTATGGTGGTCACCCAAAAGGCAATAGTGAGGGCTATGCTCGGAGTTTCCTTGGGTGATCGAATCAGAAATGAGGACATCCGCTTGAGAACCAAGGTTACCGACGCAGACCAAAGAATCGCCAGACTTAAGTGGCAATGGGCAGGGCACATTGCTCGCAGAACGGATGGCCGATGGGGCCGAAGGTTCTGGAGTGGCGACCGCGAACTGGAAGACGTTGCGTTATAGAAAGCTGGGTGCGAAACGCACGGGACCGGTCAATGTGGCGACACCTGGTGGAGGCCTATGTCCAACAGTGAACGTCGTTTGGCTGAAATTATGACGATGATAATTAATGATTTATAGTATATAGGCAGTGGTTCTGAGTCTGGCTGTTTGGGTATGAGGGATTAAATATTTGTGAACACATTCACGATACAGAAAAACAACTGCAATGTGACAAGTTTAAAAACATAGAATATTAAACCTGCAAGGGTACATAGGTTACCTTACGTACACTGCCTACCTTAGTTACTGATCTGCAAAATAAATTCATAATAACCATCTCTCAAACATTCCATACAATATACGAGTATGTACACCGAATTACAATGACACAATCGTCAGGTAAGTTCACGGCTGCACTGAAATTTGAAGCCCGTTGCAAGCAATTGTGATTCTAAACGAGCAATGGTTCTACGACTGTCGGTCAACCAAGTGGAGCAACAAAAAATCTAAAAAGTTGTCCTCCCTATTGTGTCTAGGGGCTTAACAAGAACGGGCCGATTTTTGCACTGTCTTTTCACAGATTCGGACAATTTTACGTTATATTCATTTCATACATATTGTTCACTGTCATGTCTAAAGAGTTTATTCATATGGGTGTTACTTGTGATTACTTTTCACTAATTCAACCAAAATATCGTCTTTTTATCCAGTTATTAATTAGTACGGACTTAAAATGAATCGCAAGCGCGCCAGTTTTTGTCATCACGTGACCTACTTACACGCCTATCCACACCTATAATGCGCTTCCACAGACTGTTGATGTTTTTGGGACATTCAGTGTCTGATCGCAGCGGAGTTAGGACACGATTTATTTTGACTCGTGATAATACGGTGGTTAACAATAAAAATCGAATTAGTCCGTCATATCCGGCACGGTTGGCGCAGTTGCTCAAGCAATGGACTGCTGCGCTGCGTGTCGCGGGTTCGATTCCCGCACGGAACAAATATTTATATGACCTACAGATAGTTGTTCCGGGTCTGGGTATTTGTGTATGTGAGTTTAAATGTTTGTGAACGCACCCACGATACAGGAGAAATTCCTAGTGTGGGGCAACGTTTTTAAAAAAAGCAAAAGAAAAAAAAAATAGATTACCAAAAAATATTGGACACGTATTTTTTTGTTTTTTCACGTAAACAAACAATGAAGACTATATAGTGCTTTGAAAACTCGTGTGAAATTTTTTAGCGGTCAGTGACGTCACCAACCCCCACTCAAATCTTTGACGCGTTTTATCTTCGTCATTTTTTATTGATTTGATCAAACAAAAAATACGTAGCCAATATTTTTCGATAATCTAACAGACGGACTAATTAGAATCACATTTTTAAAGTCAGTAAATATCGCTATTGTGTTACGAGCTTTATAGGCAACGAGATGGCCAGTCCCTTCTTAAGTGTTAGTAAAGTGAGTTCCTATTTCGTAGTTCAGCAAGAATTGACTAAAATTCCATTAACTCCTTACAATTAATCTAATATTCCACATCATTCCTACGCTGTTCAAGTGCCCCATGACTTCCAGCTCTTTACTGCTCTCTCTTAGAGACAATCGCCCCACAATTTAGTCGCCCGGCTCATCACCATCTGTCTAGCCGTGTCTACGCTTCCAGTCTAACCGGATGCTGAATACCAGTATTTTACATGGAGCGACTGCCTATCTGACCTCCAAAACCCAGTAAAAGAAAGAAAAACCAAAGAAATACCTTTTTTAAGACTAGTTGTCAGACTTTCAGGTCACTGACTACCTGTAACGACTGCCAAAGATCTATATATGGCAGCCAGGACCAACAGTTTAACGTGCTTTTCTAGGCACGGAGGAGACTCAGCATGTAATGGGCGGTCATCCATCCACCGACCAACCTAGGTAAGCGCGGCTTAACCCAAAGATCGAACCGAGTGGCACTTATTGTTAAGACATGAGCTAATTTAGTCGCCCGTCTATGCCTACGAGAACTGCAGTACTTCAGAATGTGCTATATATTTGCACTGACACGAGTGCTTCTTTGTTCTTTGAACTAGAACTAACTGGAGTTAGCTATGTGCTTTATTTGATACTTTGCCGGCAACGTGAGCACACAATAGTTAGCAGTAACTAGTTTACTGGGATTTTCACAGGTGTGAGCGAGAACGACACATCTTTATTATAAAACTTTCGTGTGAAATTATATTATTAAAAAAATACTTTCCTTTTCGAATAGAGTTTTGCTAACAATTTCAAGGTTTTCATTTTGTTTCATCACAAAACACCAATTTTCAACACCACGTAGTTCTATAATCCTATCTAGAAAATCTTACAAAAATTTCGAAACACAAGAATTCTGGAGCACTACTTAATTTAAAAACAAGCAACATAATTCTTATCTGAGATCGTAACTCCGAAACACCTTTATCAAGAATCACCACGCCACCTAAATTCCAACGAGCCACTCCATCAACGAAATTAATTTCACAAAAACAATTTAAGTGTCCGCAATAAATTATTTAGCTCCGAGCTAAGTAATAATATAACGTGAGTCCCGCCTTTATAAATAAACCTCGTAAGCCCAGTAGAAATGTTTATTTTAGCTTCGTAAATGCATCTCTTAATGTAAAATACTTGATTATTCTAAATCCACAGGACAGAGCACCTACTGCTGTTACAGCTCCACAATGCAAATTGCTAGAATAATACTTAAATTGAAATATTTCCTTGACATAAACAAATAATTATCAACTCTAACACAATGAGCTAAGGATTGCAATGAAGTAGGAGTGGACAAATGAAAATGTAACCGTCATATTATTTGATGAGTGGGGAATGAGTGTCCTGAATAAATTTGCAAGTGGTTTACACGATATGGAAAGGTATGCTTTTAATGGCGCTTCCTTGTTTTAAATTAGCAGCTCGGACACAAATCTGTAATGGAGGCTCGCTCTCTTTGACGACGAATTTCTAATGTGTTTTTGTTTTACTTTACGAGTGCTCCTTAATGTTATGCAGCATGCCTTAATTTACACTTGTGCAACGTAAATAGTGGTCCTTTGAAGTCGTAAAATATGTACAAAAACGTTCAAATACCGGTGTTATTCGTAACTGCATAGCAGAAGTAGAAAGTCTATTCTATAAAATAACAGGACACCAAACTATTTTTCGCTGACGATTTCGATTTTGAAAAAACAGCAATTAAGTTGATGCTGAAACTTGAACCACGGTCACTAATTGTCAAATGCGGTCTATTAATGGTGGGAAATCATGGTTGCTTACAAGTTCCAGTATTGTGGCGGCACTAACAACGCCGCTTACGAACTAATATATAACTGAGTGCTCAAAAATCCTGCATGCTCAAGTTTCCATACCACAATACAGGCTATCACGTCTATGCAAAAGCGCTTATGTCAAAAAGATTCGTCCAAAAGCGCCCAGACACAAATCAATACAGCTACTCATATTTTATCAAACCTTATCGTCCAGAGGATCATTACATTGTTCCGCCCAACCGAAGCGCATTACATCAGTTAGTTTGACCGGTTCAAAGCTGTCTTCGAACTGGGTCGATAGTCTGTTAAGCCAATTATTGCATTACGTGCGGCACACTAACGAACGGATGCGGTTACAACTAACAGTGCTGATAATTCATGAATAGGAGCTTTTCACAGCGTGTTTTGGTCTGTTTTTTGGTTGGTTGTGTTTATGAACACGTTATGAAGTAAGCCGACTGATAGGCATGCAATGTAGGTATTTAATTTCTTTAAGTAATAGATTTTCAAGTTGATGGCTAACGCATTACTTTCAAGGTTGAATGGGGTTTGACAGTTTCGGGTACTTTACATTTTTGTGTTTTCATGAGACTTAGGAGTTGTCGTACAAAAAATAAAAATAAGGAAATAGTAGCTCCAAGAACCTAGTTATTGGATTGGAACATTGTAAAGCTTTAATAAATTCGAGTATTTTACGCAATTAAGAATCACATTAAGGGGATTCCACAAATTAATCTTGTTTAGCTGTCTGTGTCAATATTCCATAACAAACTGTTCTTGAACACAGTTCAATGTGTCGAGTGCGTAATGTAGAAACAAAAAGATTATATTAAATAATGATCAATAATTCATTACAAAAATAAAAATAATACCCATTTAAGAAGAACAAATAAAGAAAAACAATAGAATCTCTTTTCTCACCCTACAACAGAAAATGCTAATCCAAACGGCTTATCCTGATCACAAAACAAAAACGTCGATCATTGTTCATCGGTATGCCACAGTGGACTCAAAACTTTGCGCTTCTAAATCCATTTCACGAATAAACACGAGACCTCACAGTTGAACCGAAAAGGCTTAGCGATATAAATCTTCAATGAAAGCTACAATACTGTGTTTACGTCATGCCAAGCGGAAAATTTACAACGAAATGTAATTACTGTAATCTTTTCTAAAGTGGAATTTTGTATGGGACGCGTATGTTGGAATTGTACTCTAAGCACGTTGCTGAAACGTTTTTTTTTAAGCACGTTGCGTTATTTAAAATATGCACTTTAGACAATGACGTCGCGTCACGCGTCATATGCGCTGAAATGTAAAATGAATCTTCATACTTTTTTTTTTGGCAGGTGGAAAATCATCAAATAACCCCTCCCGCTCTTGGGCAGACCGAAAGAGAGTGTCAACTTCCACTGACTAAAAACCACCCATATTCCTTGTTAGCCTTATATGTCGAAGCCGCGGTAACTTGTGAACAACCCACAGCCCCGACGGGGTCATCATCTTCATACCCTTGTCCCATTATACTTGGGGTCGGTGCAACACGTTTTTTTTTTCAATAACGGCATCATTTACGCCTTCTATAAATTTCATATAGGTACCTACTTAATAATATGTTGCAATTAATTACGAATAGTAATTATTCTAAAAGGATAGGCTAAGTTCTAACTTAGGGACTGTTATAGATATAATCTTGTCACCAGTCATGAAAACGTGAGCAATAAAATTTTCAGTATTCCTAACCCTCACTTATCTCTCTCAACTTGTCTCAACATTCAGTAATAACGGCATTTTAGAAATACGCGACCGGTATACCTTTTGCGCACCAGGGTCCCGTTTAAGCAAGGATTATAACATAGGTGCTATAATACCCAAGAGTAGCGGAGGTTTGACAAATCCTGAATTCTGTTCACCCTTTGTACCTGTTTGTTAACGAGATTTAAATGCTAATTAAAATGATATTATTTTACTGCCTTTTAGTCACGTACGTGGGTCATGAGTCGAGTTTAATGTTGGATGGTCTCATGTAGGTAATAGAAAAAAGATTTTAACACTGACAGTCTCATCAGCAAAATGGTGCAAAAAAAATGTCAGCTGCTAAAAGATTTAATTTACCTACGTGTTTACTTTTTTTTACATCTGTAGATAACTATAATTTACAGATCTACAATAAAATAAAAATTGTACTTTAATAAAATATGTACAAGTATCAAAAAGGGAAGATTTCCAGGGCGTCAAAAAATCGTCTACATCACTGTTAGCAGTAAGAGTGCCCAGAAGGCTGGCAGCTTTGCCACATTAGATAGCAATGCTTACATGTTAAAAAAAATTAAACTCGTTTATTGGTGCATTGATGTGCCTTCTCATCTTCCCAAGATAGTCTTCAAAATGAAATTCTTATCTCCTAATTTCAATCGACCTTCTACGTCAATCTTTACCAGACAATGCTTCCATATCTATACCAGAATGCCAGCACGATAACCCAAATCTGAGCCACACTAAATTCCACCGTATTATAAAGTCAGTAATAAAGATAATATTCGTCTGCTCCTAATGAGCAAAGAGCATGCAATGCTCGACGCTCGTTCAACTTCGAAGCTACGAAAGCAGATACTAAACTTTAATTGTTAGAGATGTTACTCGTTATTTGAACGCAAACTGAACATTGTTTGTTCTAATTTTGAAAGTTGCAATTTCCAAGAAGCATAGGATTGGCTGGAAACTTTGTTTCTTTGAGACATGGCTTACCAAGGCATGTTCCTCTTTGCTAAGATTTAAAAAACAACAATCACCGCAAAATATAGATATTAGACCGCTTTGGACTTAGTTTATAATTATCTGCGGAAATTAAAAAATGTAAAAATTAATAATAAAGACGAGTGCAATATACACTGAATACTAGTGCATGCTGAACCTAATAGTGGTGCAAAAAGACCCAGTTTTAAGAGGAAGTGTATTGAAAAAGATGTACCAGTAAGATAGTTCCAATTCTCAGCAAAGCTCTATCAATACACCACCAATTTGACCTATTTAAAAACCCAATGACAAAAACGAATCAAGAGACTAAAGATGTCCAGAATCTCATTAAACACTGTATAATACATAAAAACAAATCCTCAGCTCGTTCAAGACAAGAAGATGCTATCTCCAGTTCTCCAACCGTCAGAATGAAAGCGTGTCGACCGACTGGCGAGCAAAGAGTGTGTGTTGTGCTTCCAATATCCGGGTGTCATTCTGGGCTGGGACGGCACGTCGCTGCAAAAGGAATCTGGAATAGTGGTCGATGTTGCCGCGATTAAATATGAAATACTTATTTACAGAAAAACCTACTTAAATACTGTATATGTATATGTAATGTAATATGTACCTAAATAGTTTTCAGGCAACCCTTTAGCATCAAAAATAATAATCTTATCGAACTTCAATTACCTAACAGTTCTTTCTACAAGTATCTCTGAAGATGGCAGAAAAGTTAATCATCACGCTGGCTTGGTAATATACTATACTACGTGTTGGTTCTATGCAACAATATTATGCCAATTTCTTTAGAAAGTTTGATCTGAACTATATGATTTTTAGTACCTAGATAATATTGAATTGTGGATGAACAGACTATTTTTCTAAAGTTTCCTTTGTTCTCAAACCCAGCATTACACTGAAGAAAACAAACAGAACTTGCTCGACAAAACTTTTCCTGTAATAAAGCTATTTAAAACCCGATTACCATACGTGATCTGGAACAAGAACTCTCAAATAAAGTTCAGGAAAGCAGTCGAGTTAATTCGAACATTTCGAACTCATTAATATTATTATTCCGAGTGGCAACCCTAACATGGGCCGGAAGAGATCGGCGTCAAACGTCGCGACCATTCGACATGGCTGTGTTACACGAGTCACGAGTTTGTTTGATAGTAGTTTCTGTACCTATGTCGGCGTCGTAACATTCATTTCAGCGTCATGACACGTTGATATAGGGGATCGGACTTGGTAAAAAAAAAATGATTCTAATTAGTCCGTCAGTTATCCAAAAATATTGGATACGTGTTTTTTGTTTTATCAAATTGACGGAGATAAAACGCCTCAAAAATCATAAGTGGGGGTTGTGACGTCATTTGTAGGTAAAAAATGTACTGACATGTGACGTTCTCGAGGAGTTCACGAGTTTTCGAAGCACCGTCTTCATTTTTTGTTTATGTGAAAAAATAAAAAATATGTGTTCAATATTTTTTAGAAATTAATTCGTTTTTTTGTCCGATTCCTTATTGTAGTTGTTTGTTTTATCATCGTTCTCTTGCTTGTCCCAATTCATTTCAGATATGCAGTGGCACGAAATTCTGACAAGGTTGTTGACTTCAAATAGGTAGTCGCTCCATCTAAAATACTGGTATTCACACCCGGTCAGACTAGAATACGACCCCAATGTAGTGGGGAAAGGCTTCGCAGATGATGATCTTAATTCATTTAAGGTGGGTGCAGCATGTGTTCTTCTTCCATGTTGTAGTAAGCTTGTTTGTGAGCGAGAATTAATATAAAGCTGTTATTATTTAATATAAGTAAAGGGTATAAAAGATTGTTAGAGTTAGTATCGCTACTACGATGATATTCTTGTTTGGCAAATTTTATGACATGTTTGCATCACAAGGCCATCAAAACTTTAATAAAAGAAACTTATTCTAAGTAAGTCAAGTCCGTATATGGGTTGTGAAGGTCATAATTATTGGCAGTCGCTCCTGGTAAAATGCTTATTAAAATAATTCAGCTGCAAATGTTCAGACTTATGTAGACACTAATAAAACTGGTAAAAGGCTAGATAGATAATGATTCATTTAGTCTAAATAAACATGCACTTACCTGTTTCAATAGCCCGGAAACGTCGAAATACGTTCCATCCGCAAATTTAACTGGTGTTACGACAGTGGTAAAGAATAGACAGGAACTGATTCATTATTTTATTCGGACAGAGTCTCGACTTACAGGTTTCACAATCGAGCGCGACAAGACCTCGAAACTTTTTTTTTTTTTTTTTTTTTTTTTTTCTAAATGGCATCTCGCAGTTCAGTCTAGGAGACTGTCTTCTGCTTAACCGGGCAAATCCCTGTGGGTGCCTTGAGTTTAAGGCCTCCAGCCAGGGCAAAAACTTACAAACTAAGTGACAAATCGCTAAGGGCACCCCCTGTGGGGTACGGACCTCGGCTTAGGACGTCACTGGGGGAGGGCAGCAAGGGGACAGGCTGGATCTGAGTGATGTTTCCAGACCTCGAAACTGAGCTTACAGGGCATTATATAGACTGATATCCCCACCGGAGGCATCCGGTAGTTATGGCGGTGTCTTCGCTTGACTGTGATTGGCTCGCGAGTCGTTGCCCGTCATTGGCTGGCTAGAGTGGCATGGCTATGGTATGCTAGAGTGGCAAGGCTATGGTTTGCTAGAGTGGCATGGTTATGGTTAGCTGTCATTGGCTGGCTAGGGTGGCACGCTGTGAGCAGGCTGTTGTAACATTCGGCCGTCCTGGAACAATTGCTCCCGCAATGGAAACAAGAAAACAGTGATTACAAGTCAGCTCAGAAAAACCAAGTTAAAATGGGGCAATAGACCTCTCAGGAGATTTAAGAAATCTTCGGTTTTCAATTGTTCTTTCACACTACTGGTGCTATCAGACAAAAGCACTGCTACGATATGTTACAGCGGATACTCAACCTGTAAACCCGTTGTATCATATAATATGACCTTTCACACTTCTTAGTTTATGTCAATCATTACCTAACTCCTCAATATCAGTTAATGTGGGCCAGAAAACCAATCTTCTAACGAACAAGAGTTAACCTGGGTCGCCCCCTATAGCATGGGACTTTAAGCTGAAGTAAAAGGAATAAATGCATAAGAAGATTTGTAGTAGGTACCCACTTGTACTAATTATTATGGACAAAGATGTAGGAAATGCTTAGTACCAACAGTTTTTAACGACATACCTTACGATTAAGAAAATAGCTGTACCACGAAAATGTCTTTTAAAATAAATTAGGGAAGTTTGTTTTTAACACCTATGTAAAAACCTCATTACAAGAGATGTGTAGATTCCATTTATGATTATTTATTGTTGTATAAGTATATATTTATGCCATACTAGCTTATGTTTTCGGCTTCACCGCTATTAATTAAAGTGTTTTAACGCAACTTAAATGTTATAGCATTACGTTATAGTCAACTTTTGTGTTCAATAAATGTGTTTAGTTGTAGGTAAAAGTGACGTTGTTATTGATGGAAACGTACCAACAATTTGTTACATTTAAATTAAATATCACTGTTTTACAGTATGACAGAAGTAATATACCATGTAGCACGGATGTAACCATGAATAAACACTTTTTAATTCATTTCAATTTACTGGCGAAATGTGTGTGTACTCATGAGTATAAGTACCTCTGCCTAACCCATTGGGTATTACATGCGTGATGTTAAAAGCATTAAACCTTGTTGCCGCCAGTAGTCATCGCCTGGCGCCAAAGTTACATAATCATAGTTTTTTTTTTGTAAATCACACTATTAACATATTTCCTTTCCTTTTTTTTTTTTCTTTTGCCATAACACTAAGTTTACTAACCCTAGTCGTTAAGTTATTTTGTTGTTACTAACACTATGGACACTTGTCTGAATTAAAGAGTTTGAATTTGAATTATCATTTTTCACCTTGTATCTAAGTTACGTTCCATTTCTGAGATAACCCTACCGCACCTAGATTGCCCTGGTTGCCTGGAGCAACCCGATCTGGGATAAATCGTAAGGTTTATAGGTACCCGGTTATAATATTAACAGTATTATAAGAACTCCATATTATCTGCGACATTAAAAACATGAAACATTTTTCATGTAAGAAAATATAAATAAACTGTTTTGCCAAACTATCGTTTGAAGAAACGGAAGAAACAATTTAAGTTAATTACATCATACCATTAAGACGCACGCATACATACATGTACATACTCACACACATAATTCTTAGTGTGTCGATGGCAAAACTTCATTACTTATACACACCAATACACAAGAATACGTTTTTCTATTTTTCCAATATATTAATTTTATGTGTTTAAAGCTTTTAAGTACTAATGTTAAGTTAATGCAACTCTGGCCCCCAAGATACCCACCCACAGGCGCAGCCTCGTTTCAGGACATCATGTTTATCACCATTTTAAAATTAAAATTTAGCTTGCTACTGTCATGTATTATCAGAGCTAAGTTAGATTTAGAATTGGATGTCGTTAACCCTCTTTCCTACATTATCCCCTTTACAGTACGCACAATGTAAACATGACGTCACATAATAATATTTACTTATAAATCGGGTTATTTTTGGAAATCAGAAATTTAGTTGATATTTATAAAATTCAGAACTTCGTTTTACTCCTTGTTATTGTCATGATGCATTTTGTAATATCTTCCATCGCGCGAAGTTTGACACAACTCACACAACTAATCTGGTACCGTAAAGGTTTGTTTACGTTATAGCCTACCATCAACGATTACACAATTACTCACTATAGGTATCTGTACATCCACTTCGCAGTAAAACAATACTACTTTTCGGCTTTTCATCTTGTCATTGCACAGTACTGAACAAATCGTTCACGTCTAAATGGTACACAATAAACGGCATCTATCGAACGATCTACTTACCTAAGATAGGCATAGACTTTGACTTTGGCTTTTCGTTTTAGCTTGCTTGGGCTTTGGCTCATCGGTCACCATAGTGAAAAGTAATATCGGGCAATACATGGCATAAGACCATGATTAGTCATTGTATCGCGTACTGCAGTACAGTCCGAATTACATGGACATTTTTACGTAACACGTCATAATACGAAATCTTAGCAACAATTTTATCACTGCAAGGGATTCAAGCCCAAAATCATGATAAACACTCTATCTGACTTGTAATGCGACTAAACTAAAAGACAGGGCGCAAACTACCGTCAATCTACTTTATAAAAGATACGTGCAATACCTGCAATACGTGTCAATTTCTGTTGGAAAACTAGGATCGTACCTACATAATCACTAATACCGACCTATAACATTTTTTTTTTTTTAAAACAAGATTTATGTGACTTGCCTCATACCCACATCGTACTTTTTTTTTTTAAGTTTGATAAACGGGCGAGCTATTATTGCTAAGTTATGAATGGACTTTCTTTAGTAACTAGATAGAACTAGATAGAATAAACTGACGCACTTCGTTTACATTACTCGGGATGAGAAATTAAGACGATCAACTTAAATTCACCTGGTTGAATGCCATCGCGTCATGATGTTTTATACCCTAATTAAGAAATATGTAAAAATTAGCAGTTCCTCATATTTAATTTTAAGTTCCTCGTTTTCAATCTGTCAAGAACTTTATCCAATAAGTCTAAAACTGTTTGAATATCGGCTGGCGGTAGCAAGAGATCGCCCAGGAATGCTATCTATATCTCTGATAATAGTTTAATAAAATTATTGTAGCTATTTATAAGTATCTGATCTACATGATTTACTTTGGAATTGTTATTGTTGGATAATCTAATGCGCACTTGAACTAAATATGTACATTTTAAGTTCTCAACTCTTTAGTACACAACTAGTACCTACTCGTAAAACATATTTTTTTCGTACCGGGATAATATTATACAGATTAACTGACTATGATTAGATTTACTTATCGGGCTTACCAAATTATTTTGTCTACGATTCGCATAATTATCAACTCATGGGGCACTCCATGGTAAAACACATTTGGCTTATATATTTGGCTAATGGCATTTGGCTAATTTGGCAAATATTGGCATGTTTACTGACCTTGTTATTTATGCATGGTTCCTGGCAGCTCTCAGCGTGAAGTAGGTCGGTTCCTTCCTTCCATGTCCTTGGTTGCTGTTGACAACCTTTAGGTAGTCTTAATTTACCGTAGAACCGTTGCTGGCAGAGAGATGGATACTTCTTGTAACTCAAAGTGTCTCACAGGTGGTTACTGGCCGCAGTCTTCTTTTTCAAGGTCAAATTATGGAATGAACGATGCGATACTGAGGGTAGTCGCTTCGTGTTCCATCAAGATTGTCACCCGCTTTTTCAATTTGTGCCTTGTGATACTGGGATGCGAGACAATATTTTCCTTGCAGGCGGTGTGCATCGACGTACGTTCTTCGTTTGAATTTTTGACCTCGTCCTCCACAGTAGGTGACCGTTGACTTTTAAGTAGCAGAGAGTCGTTTTATCGTAGGTTTTTTTTTTATTCGATCCCACTTCTGACTGTTACGACAGTGGTAAAGAATAGACAGGAACTGATTCATTATTTTATTCGGACAGAGTCTCGACTTACAGGTTTCACAATCGAGCGCGACAAGACCTCGAAACTGAGCTTACAGGGCATTATATAGACTGATATCCCCACCGGAGGCATCCGGTAGTTATGGCGGTGTCTTCGCTTGACTGTGATTGGCTCGCGAGTCGTTGCCCGTCATTGGCTGGCTAGAGTGGCATGGCTATGGTATGCTAGAGTGGCAAGGCTATGGTTTGCTAGAGTGGCATGGTTATGGTTAGCTGTCATTGGCTGGCTAGGGTGGCACGCTGTGAGCAGGCTGTTGTAACACTGGACATAAACATTGTATCTACAACACAATGCAGTTAATATTAATTGGCAGTTACCTGACGTGCGATGGCGCCACAATGCATACATATTCGATGCCCAAACATTGTCCGCGGTACGTTAGTGGACGATATAAAATTCTGATTGGATCACAGATTAAATTAGCCGCAGATTTATAAACTTTATGATGTATATTATTTGGTGTGTGCATGTTGCAACGTGAAAATAGGGTGGAAACTTTATTGTAATTTGAAAATAAGTACCTAGCATTCATCTAGGACCAAGATTCTAGGTTAAAAAAAACCCGACTGAAAAAACTGAAGAGTAAAAAACAAGCACATTTTAAATTAAACAAAACTTGGAAGCATTCATTCTATTTTCATTTCATAATTTAATATTCAAATGTACCCCGCCTGCTTCCAAGTTTTGTTTAATTTAAAATGTGCTTGTTTTTTACTTTTCAGTTTTTTTAGTCGGGTTTTTTATTTTTTTAACTACTTTTTTTTTAACTTTTTAGTCCTTTTGTGTCTGTTTATTCGCTGGTTGCGTAAAAATCTTCGCAGATGATTTAACTTTTGTGTTTGTTTATATGATTTGTGACTTTGAATTTATTTTAAACATATAAGTATCATATATTTTTGTAATCTCCTTTTAAAATCCTTCATTTTGATACCCTACTCGATGCTAATGGTTTTTTTTTATTTTTTGAAATAGGCTATGGCTCCCAAAACCCACACATTTCTTTTCTTTTTTCGTTTTAATGTAGACAGTGACACTCGCGCCATCAAGACGAATCTAACGACGTATATTTTATTCAAATCCCTTCATCCGTTTAGGAGTTATGAGGAAACAAAGAAACGGACATACACACATACATACATACACGCCAAAAACATAACCCTCCTTTTGGGCTTCGCCGCAGTCGGGTAATAAACGAGGTAAGAGTTTTCATAAAACTCCAAAAAATAGATCAAAACAAAATCAGCCAAAACATTACCCCATCAAATTCAAATGCACCCGGATTCTCAAAGATATAAACTAAAGATGTTAACCACGACACTCCACACTTAAGTTTCCTAAACGCTTTGCTTAAAACCATTTTATTCAGCTGCAGGCATTTTCCCATCATTAAGGTTTTTTTACTAAGGGGAAACGCTAATAGCGTCAATGGCATTCGGAGAGTAAGTGCCAAGAAGGGGAACCTCAAGAAAAACGGGAAGCAAAAATTTGAGGGATCTCGATGTGGTAGGGTGTTGTAAGGGATGAAAGGATTTCGCTAATCTGCGAATGTGGGACATACAAGGGGTGTTACTTACAGACACTTATTTGTTATTCACGGTGGAGAATAGAGACTGGTGTTTTGTAACTTGAGATCAGTTAATGTAGAAATTAAAGCGTTTGGAAATAGGAAGTGAGTATTGCATGCATTACCAGATTGAATAATACTTGAATATCCAGAAATAATAAATCGCCTCGTGGGTCTGATGTCTTTCAAATATTTAAGTACCTAATAATTGTAATCCTCAGCTAAATTAGCCCACCATATTTGTACGCCTCCTGGCATAACATAGCGCTCTGTTAGTCAAACATTAAGATCTGTACTTGTTTTACCTATGTAAACAAATAAAAGATGATGCCATGGATATATATTTTTTTATTTGTTTATTGTATCGGTTACTGGACGCTCTTAACTTGCACGTATTTTTATTTTTTTGTACTTTGTTCTCACATATGTGTAAGATCTCAGCATTTAGGCTAGCTAAAGTAGACTCCCCCACATTGTTCAACTGAATGAGACGCAATTAAAATCTTGTATAAAACGCACACTGTCTAAGCAAGCATATTATAAGTTAGGGGATTAAATTGATGATAAAAATGCTTGGCTCAATGCTGGGCCTGCTCCACAACCATTGATTACCTATCATGAGAAGTTATTGTCTACAATAACTTCTCATGAAGCTGCTGCAGAAGATTGTAAGAATATCTTTGCATTATATAGATTCAATATCTTAATATTATATAATTGCATGGCACATGTGTGAGTACTATGTACTATAAAGCCACTTTTTACATTTAGTTATTTTTTAGTGACGTTGCCCTGGTGTCTGAGAGTATGTCATGCTCACTTAAATGTCTCGCTGATGGTGGCGCATGTGTCGGATCATTAAATTCCCTTCAAAATGGTCATCTCTTAGTTGCCATGGTTTATTTATTTATTTTTATGTATTATATGTTTTTACTCCGGACGCTCTTAACTTGCACGTCTTGCTACATAGTTCTCACATAATATACCATCTCAACATGAATGATGTAATGTACCAAGATTTTGTAATAATATTCTGATTGAAAAGAGTGTCCATGGAGTTTCTTGCCCTTTCTTCTCCATAGAGATCTACGCTAGGGAATGGGCAACTACAGTACTTTCACAAGTTATTATGCCTTGTGTCTGTGACTATAGCTTTAGAGTGCAATGCGTCGTTCTGGGGGTTACTGCGTCGAGTTGCGCGGCGCCGGATGTTTGCGGCGGCGAGTGCTGCGGGTGCGGGGACGTGCGGCGGCTCGTGCCGTGGCGGCGGGTGCGCGGGTTCCGGGTTGCGGGGCGACGGTTGCGCGTTGCGGCGTGCATTCGTTGTTCCGTGATTCGGGGTCTCGTGCATTCGTTGTAGCGGTGTGCGTCGCTGCGTGCTTTCGTGCTCGCGGTGCTCGTTGTTGCTGGCATTCGGCGGCGTGTGATTCGGCGTGGTGGCTTTCGGAATGACGTATTGCACTCGTAGATTTGTTTTTATGAATTGTTCTTCTGACATTCAAAAGTGCCTATATAGGTTTAATTGAAATAAATGCTTTGAGTTTGAGTTTGAGTTTGAGGATTTGATTTGATTTGGTCTAGTGGTCGCAAGTGCGACTGATGAGCATGACATACCGAGTTCGATTCCTGGGTCGGTCCAAGTGTTATTGGGTTTTTCTATCATGAATTTTACAGTAGCAGCCACGCCTGGTAATGTGTGCACGGTTTGTGGCCACCTACTATATGGATCTTAAATATAAGTGGCGATATGTGGGTTTACTTTAAGGTACACCTCTGCACAACCCTTCGGGGACTAAAGGCCTGATGATAAAGGTCATAGTTTCTGTCACCTCGCCCAATAATGGTCATGTTCCAATCCAGCCGGATAAAGCTGTTCTTGCAGTCTACATGAACCAACTGCCTTTCTGCCCTGGTACTTAAATGATTAAAATTATATATGTAGCTAAGTAAAGCGATCATCACCTGTATTCGCTCCCGGCCCCTGGAGCCTTGTTACAAATTGATAAACGATTGTCGGCGAAACATTAAACTAAAATTCTTATAAGAGCCATAATACAAAATAAGACCTCAAATTAAGGAAAGTAACAAATATTACCACATAACAAAATTTTCACGTAATCGCATTAACAATTCGGGTCTGAAACAGCTTCGTAATAATAGTTTGATATTGTAACATTTCGAGTCGGTGTTGCCAACCTATAAACATTACTTTTGCTGCAATACCGTTGAGATCTCAAGTCGATAAGGTGGAGCGTTAAAAGCGCAATGGCACGAACTACGGCCTTCGTGAGCAATATTAACCAGTGTTATAATTGTTGTAAGGAACGAATCGCGTTTTAAAGATTTTTATTTCGTCGATTTTTTTTTTCATAGCTCGTTGCTTATCTACGTGTTGTTTCTATCGACATTGAAAAGGAGGTTCTTATGGTGTGATAATAAGACTTTATGCAGCCGCAGTGTTCTATTTCGAAATGGCAAGTTTTGTTGCCCTCATACTAGCGCTTGTTCATCTTTTCTCGGTTCTTCCATCTAAATAAAATAACATAACATGTCACCTGCAATCTCGGAAGGGTTAGGCAGAGGTGTACCGTGTATCCATTAGTGGGCTAGCAACCAAAATTAACTAATTATTATATAATCAAAATTATGGAGAAAGTAGATCATATTTTCTAAGTTGAGAAAATCTGTCCGATATTCAGTTAACCTGGTAAAACCATTACAGTTGGACGTAAAATTCTATGACCGGTACACCTACGCTAAGAAATAAATGCTTCGAAGCTTCGCTACACCACCAAGCTACGCTACGCGGTCAGTGGGTCGTCTTAGGGGCGGATATGGGCAGGTACCTAATGATCTAGCCATTTATCAGTGTTTTAAATATTATCTCATAACAGTAAAGATATATTAGAAACAATTATCTTCTTCTAAAACTCTTTATATATATATTTATTCTGAACGTGTGTTTATCACTGAACTCCGGACCGATTTTGATGAAAATGGTCGTATGTGTTCATGTGAATTCGGGAATGGTTTAGATTTACAATTGGACCCGGTAGGTGGCGCTGCTGTCCGGGCAGGACGATGTCTGCCAGGTCCGCTAGTCTTTATATATAATTGGACTGTACGTGTGTATGACACTGAACTCCTCCTAAACGGCTGGACCGATTTGAATGAAATTATTTGTGGGTGTTCCAGTGGTTTAGATATACAATTGGACACTGTAGGTCGCGCTGCTGTCCAGGCAGGACGACGTCTGCCAGGTCCGCTAGTCTATTATAAATATTTCGTGGTCCTGCATCCAAGCCTGAATCTATTCTCGACCCAACCAGAAATGGGGTGTAAAGTGAAAAAGAAGAACGGATATTATTTAGATCGTCGAATATTTCACGGAATTCACGGTTGGGGGAGTGCGAAAACAAACTCAGTTCCAATAACCAATGAAAAATCAATCTATCAAATCCAATAAAAAATCTATATAGAGCAAGTTACTATTTCGATGGTGTGGAATGATATTTTGTAGTCTGCCTGTAGTTTTGTTCGGATTGCACATAAACTTTTATTGATATTCCTCCTTCACCGCTTTATCTGTTCAGTTTTGTTTGAATTCATAAGCAATTACATTGTTAGAAAAATATTCTTATTCGTTGTTAATTTTTTTGCCAGTTCTACCTTTCCTTACGGCTAGGCCTCAGACCAAGGAAAAAAGACAGTGAAGTCACTAAAACCACGCTACTACAAGTAAACATACACTTGTCTTGTTGAATTAAGTGCATGTAATCCTAACAATATCTTTAATATTAACCGTCAGTGTCAAATATTCGTGTGTCAGTTTGACACTTGACATAAGCTTAAGATTTCTTCGATATATTTTCTCTGTCTGCTCGCTCTTCTTGTCTTGAACCCCCTTGATGTAAGTGTGTTGATTATTAAATCCGCTCTAATCATTTGACATTGTAATTGCTGCTCAGTTTATTCTGAGAAATAAACTGGACAATTGACTACCGAAGTTCTTATTTATCTACACTCCGAATTCCTGCACTGCACCGGATCCATTTATTGGCTGAGGCACCCACGTGCTAATCTTAGGTCGCTGCCACTCTCTATTCTCCATCCACAACAGGTTATGGGCCCAGTCCTATATACCTAAGGCCAATCTCATAAACGTGGTTCTAAAGAAGATTTGGTGTTGGTGTTTTCCTTGACGTTCCGGCGTGTGTGCGTGCACGTACACGTGGTCGTCATGGATGGCAGATTATCTGGAAATGGAGTCATGTTGCCTAGTGCCGGTGGAGCAATGTCCTCGCTCGGCGGTGGCATTCATATTGAGAAACTAGAAGGTGTCGGAAATTACAATACATGGAAGTTTCAAATGAAGATGGTTTTATCCCTTGAAGGGTTTTGGGATCGTATCGAAACTATCGTAAGTACTGCGGACACTGAGACAGATTTATTGAGAGATCAACGAGCTCTGGCACGAATATGCCTTAGTGTGAAGGCGGCGTGTTACCAGCATGTGAGACACTGTAACACGGCAAAGGACGCATGGCAGCGGCTTGCTAATACCTTTGAGGACAAAGGTCTGTACAGGCGAGTGCTATTACTAAGACAGCTGCATCATACCGAATATGGACAATTTGCGTCAATGACAGAATACATTGATGGAATAATGACACGTGTTCAGCAGCTTGCGGATATTGGAAAAGTTATTGAAGATGCTGAGGTTGCGGAATTACTCCTCAGTGGCCTACCCCAGGAGTTCGACGCGTTAGTTTCTAACCTAGAAACAGCATGCATTACCAATGAGTTATCAAGTGAGCTGGTTCGTGCTAGACTTATCCAGGAAGAATTCAGGAAAAGTAACTTAAACAATAGTGATACTGCTTACATATCAAAAAGAAAAAGAGAACCATTCAAGAGCAAGGTCATCTGTCACTATTGCAAAAAACCTGGACATATTAAGTCGAAGTGCTTCAAGATGAAGAGAGAAAAGGCGAATCCAGAAGATTCATCGCTTGTAGCTACAGCTTTCATCGTGAAATCTCAAGATAGTTGGTTGGTTGACTCTGGGTGTTCCGCTCACATGTGTAATGATAGAACTTTGTTTAATGAGCTTAAAGACTGTAACAATGTTATCAGCATCGCAAATGATGAAAAGATGGAGTGTTTAGGTAAAGGAACTATTCATATAAGAACTGGAAATGTGGTGAGAAAACTTTTAAATGTTTTGTATGTGCCTAAACTTTCTCATAATTTATTGTCTGTCAGCTGTCTTACGCAGAAAGGTTACACTGTATTATTTAATGAACGGGGATGTTTTGTTCATGACAAGAGCATTAGAGCTTCTGGTAACCCAATATTGTGTGCTTTAAAGGTCAATGGTTTATTTATGGTTAAATTGGGGGTGTGTCAATCTAATAGGTATTCGCAAGGTGTGCATTCTTCTCTCATGTGTGATAGACAAGAGACCCAGAGCGCACAGGTTGCTGCTCATGCTGTGCCTGTTGATATTTGGCACAAGAGGTTAGGTCACATTAGTATACAAGGTTTGTGTGCTTTGAAGAATGGTAGTGCAACTGGTGTTCTGTTTCAAACTGACAATGTTCAGGTTTTGAAGGAATGTGTGCCATGTTTGGAGGGAAAGATGGCTGCCAAGCAGTTTCCGGTTGGAGAGGCAAGGCGAGCTACCCAGTCTCTCGAGTTGATTCATTCTGATGTTTGTGGGCCGTTACCTGAGAGCAGCTGGAGTGGAGCGAAATACTTGGTAACGTTTACCGATGACTACACCAGGAAGACCTTTGGATATTTAATGAAGCACAAGTCGGAGCAAGGAATTATTCACCAAACGACTGTACCATATTGTCCCAGCCAAAACGGCGTCAGTGAACGCCTAAACAGGACACTTTTGGAGAAGGTTCGGTGTATGCTGAGAGGTGCTGGTCTCTGTGGGCGATATTGGGAATCTGATGAGGAGTACTGCACTGGTAGCGAGGACGAGGATGTCCCTGCTGTGTCCCCAATGGGTGGAGCCTGCGAGCAGCGTGTGACATCACCTCAAAACTCACCAGCCGTGAGACAGCGTCCCGTGCGTAGTACTAGGCCACCGGTAAAGTACAATGACTATGAAACAGATTTTTCTTTGATTGCAGAAGGTATTCCATTTGTCGAACCTCAATCGTATGAGGAAGCTGTAAGTTCTCCTGATAGAAATGAATGGCAGGCTGCAATGCAGAGTGAATATGAATCTCTGATTTCTAACAATGTATGGAGGTTAGTTGATAGGCCATCTAATGAAAATGTTGTTAAATGTAAATGGATTTATAAAGCTAAATATGATGCTAATGGTAATTTTGATAAATTCAAAGCACGTTTGGTTGCCAGGGGTTTTACTCAAGTAAAAGGGTTAGATTATAACAATACTTTTTCCCCTGTAGTTCGTCATAGTACCATGAGAATATTATTTTCATTAGCTACTGAATTAAATCTTAATATTGATCATATTGATGTAACAACTGCGTTTTTAAATGGTGACCTTCAGGAAACTATCTATATGGAACAGCCTCCTGGCTTTAGTGATAATAATTGTAAAGACAAGGTTTGTTTACTGTTAAGAGGTATATATGGCCTTAAACAGGCAAGTAGAATTTGGAATCAAAAAGTAAATAATTTGTTGACAAGTAATGGATATATACAAAGTAAGTGCGAACCTTGTGTGTATATAAAAAGGTGTGATAAACATATAACAATAATAGCTTTATATGTGGATGACTTTTATGTATTTTACAGTACTGAGTGTAATGAAGTCTTTGCTTTGCTTGAAGAAAATTTCAATGTTAAAAACTTGGGAAGTTTGAAAAATTGTTTGGGAATTAATATTGTGAGAGATAAAGTAAAGGGAATAATGAAAATAAATCAGTCTGAGTACATAAGGAGATTGTTAAAACGCTTTGGTATGGAAAATTGTAAAGTTGTAAAAACTCCTATGCCTACCAACTGTAAGCTAGTTAAGGGTGAAACTAGCATAAGTGATGAGCAGTATAATTATAGGCAGCTCATGGGATGTCTTATGTATTTATCTGTATGTACTAGACCAGACATCTCATTTGCCTGTAGTCAGTTAAGCCAGTTTAACAACTGTTTTGATATAACTCATTGGCAGGCAGCTAAAAGGATTTTGCGATATTTAGCAGGTACAATTAACTATTCTTTATATTTTTATAAAGGGGGAAAATTGAATTTGACTGCTTTTGCAGACGCTGATTGGGCCAATGATCCCAATGATAGAAGGTCATACACAGGGTTTGTTGTAAAACTGGGGAATAATGTTATTAATTGGGAGTCACGTAAGCAACGTTGTGTAGCGCTATCTAGTACTGAAGCCGAATATTTAGCAATAACAGATGTGTGTAAAGACATTTGCTTCATTAGAAATTTTATGTATGAGGTCATGCTTAGAGAATGTAAGGTAACAATTTACAATGATAATCAGTCAGCTCAGAGATTGTTACAAGTCACAGAATATTGTCATAAACGTACTAAGCATATAGACATAAGGTATCACTTTGTAAAAGATTTTGTTAAAAAAGATTCTGTGACAATGAATTATTTGCAGACCGATTGTATGATAGCAGATGTTCTTACAAAGCCACTAGGTGCTGTGAAACATGATAAGTTTGTAAATGATATGAATGTTAAAGTCTGACAAAGTCAATTAGTTATGTAAAAGTTTATTTTAATTAGTTCACACATAATTATTTACAAATGACTGTCTATCTATATGAATAACATTGTTGACTGGAATGTAATATAGGTAGATAAAATAGGTACTGACCATTAAATGCTGTTTTTTTTTTTGTATAGTGTAAAGTTAACTCAATTGACATTGTAATGGATTGTAGAGCCATAGAGAATAGTAAGTGCTATTTATTAGTTGAGTTGTAGAGTTTTTTTTTGGTGTATAGCTCTAGAGTAAGTACCTAAGAGTTTTAATTGATTGTTTGGCATGATATTGTTTCGATTAAGGGGTAGTGTTGAATTAAGTGCATGTAATCCTAACAATATCTTTAATATTAACTGTCAGTGTCAAATATTCGTGTGTCAGTTTGACACTTGACATAAGCTTAAGATTTCTTCGATATATTTTCTCTGTCTGCTCGCTCTTCTTGTCTTGAACCCCCTTGATGTAAGTGTGTTGATTATTAAATCCGCTCTAATCATTTGACATTGTAATTGCTGCTCAGTTTATTCTGAGAAATAAACTGGACAATTGACTACCGAAGTTCTTATTTATCTACACTCCGAATTCCTGCACTGCACCGGATCCATTTATTGGCTGAGGCACCCACGTGCTAATCTTAGGTCGCTGCCACTCTCTATTCTCCATCCACAACATGTCTGAGGGCTAGGCTGTAAGCCAATTACGTTTTTAAGTGTAGGTACCTATTAGGTAGGTGTACGTTAGGGTAGGTTATTCTGGGTCGACATAATTTAGATTAAAGAAAGAAGAAAAATTAAGAAGAATGTGAGGACAATGAAACGCACGGTGTGCACGGTTGGCGCAGTGGCTCAAGCAATGGACTGCTGCGCCGCGTGTCGCGGGTTCGATCCCCGCACGGAACAAATATTTGTATGACCTACAGATAGTTGTTCCGGGTCTGGGTATTTGTGTATGTGAGATTAAATGTTTTTGAACGCACCCACGATACAGGAGAAATTCCTAGTGTGGGGCAACGTTTTTTAAAAAAAAGAAAGAAAGAACGGTTTATTTTTGTATGATGTGAACAACAAGCAACAATCGATGCGTAATACGTGCGGTCTGTGGAATATATTCTCAGACCGCACGTATTGCGCATCGATTGTCGCAGGGATGGAAATTTTAATTTCATACGTATTATAATTATACGTACACGTAACTTTTCTAACCAACAAAAAACAAAACTTTACCTACTTACCTGATTTTAGAACGTACTTTTTTCCTACCTCAATGGAATACGTCGAATTCCAAACTCCGAACTGCCAATGTCATTATGACGTTTTACGGTTTGTTGTATCAGCTGTTCAGAGAAAGAAAATTGTAGTGCATTGTATCGTAATTAGCAATTCAAATTCACTGTGATAAAATTACGTGCTCAGTATAAGAAATAATTGAATCTATGAGTGTTATTTTGAGGCCGGGTAAGTAGGACGTAGAGGTTAAATTAATTTAGAAACGATTTGGAAACTATGTAGATCCCAAAACACAATGATAATTTTATCAAAAAATGTTTTATAGGTGTCGTTACCATCCACAGAAGCATGTCTTCCATAACAGGAGTAGTGGAAAGTACAATTAGAAACAAATTGATGTCCAACTTGGGCGCCAAACACCTAGATGTTATCAATGAATCCTACATGCACAATGTACCGAAAGGAGCTGAGACACACTTCAAAGTAGTGGTGGTATCTGATAAATTTGATGGATTGCCATTAATCAAGGTAAATTGACAAGTATTAGCCCAAGTTGATCTGAACTACCCAGTGGTTGTGGATGTCAAACTTGTAGTCGCACCATATAAAATACTGGACTAACTGTGTCGGTGTCCAGTCAGATAAATAAAATCCCCATTTGACTTTGTATAAAAACTGCTGATGTGAATAAATGACGTGATCTGTTTTTCTTCTTCTCATTAATGTGTTGCTTGATTTCAGAGGCACCGTTTAGTAAATGACATTCTGAAGGAGGAACTTCAGAATACTGTCCATGCATTGTCCATCATAGCTAAAACTCCTGAACAGTGGAACTCCAGTGACCAAGTTGTGGAAAGCAGCCCATCCTGTAAAGGTGGATTTGGAAAGTAGTTTTAAGTATTAGGTTAGATTAGATTCTGTTTATTTATTTTATATACTTAATAGATGTTGATATATACTTTTAGTTTTATTACCTACTTTTCAAAAAAGAAATTTGTTATGCCCAAGTTATATCTAGGTTCACTTCAGAATAGTTATGCTGCATAAAAAATCCTTTCTGAATAAATGGCCAGGCAGAATTATTAGTATAGCACCTTCCTTCAGCTTCACACCTCATCAGCTTCCTTCCATATTTCCATTTTGATAATAGTCAGTAAAAGGTTAAAAACTATTTTTCATTACTCACACTCTGAAAGTAGTTCAAAACATGCCCGCGCAGCGGGTTGAAGGTACTACTTTTCAGCCCTAGGGAGGATAGCTTTCAACAGACAGCTGTCAAATTATAAAAAAAAAACCATGTGCGTGTGAACTGAGGGACCACACTGGGAATACGCGAAATGAAAATCCTAGGATTTAGTAGTAGACTTATTGTAGAACGAATCTGGGAATTTGTAAGCAAATATATTAAAAAGTACGACCCAAAAAGTGTGGTCCCTCAGTTCTCACAGACCATTAGCCAGATCACGGAAAGTAGCTTAAAAAATATGGTTTTGTGAATACAGACATTTAGTAAAGAATTTGGAAAGATATTTAATAAATAACAGACCACAAAGCATTAAAGATTAAAAAAAATATAACGACTGAACTGTGGTCCCTCAGTCCACACAACAAAGATAAATATTTTAGTGAATATTACTGAATAGAATTATTAAAACCGTTACATTTCTACATAAAGTTTCAATAATAGTCTTAAAATATTTTGTTAAAAAAATGGAGCTTAAATATCGAAACATTTTGAAGATAGCGATGATTAAAACTGGTCCCTCAATCCTCTCCTTCACTGACATGTGCGTGTGCAAGCTGCTAGACGAGAGGAATATCAGAAAGTCTAGTGTACTTAACTTTTAGTAATAAGTTTCTTCTAAATAATAATAATAATAATAATAAGCCTTTTATTTCTCATCTCACAATATTTACAATTTTTATATTAAGTACAGCTTTTTTTTTTTTTTTTTTAAATGCAATAAGTGTTAGTTGTGTTAGTGTTCGTCTTATTCTAGTTAGTAGTGTTAGGTATTTGTTTGGGTATCTTTTGGAGATGTAGTCCCATATCGGGTAAAGGCCTCCTCCATCCGCTTTTACATGTTAGGTGCATATTTGTAGAAATTCACTTTTTGTCTTCCTTGTATTAGATGGAGGGTGGTGGTCATTATACCCCACGGGGACCAGCCGGCTTGGGGAATGTAGATTGTTGTTGTCGTTGTTATTGTTGATATTTATGTTTTCTCCTTTTTTCTGCTGTTTATTAAATACTTGCTATTGGCTGTTGATTTCAATTTGAGTGGTTTGCCTCTTATTCATGAGTTCAAAGGCATTTACTTTAATTATTTTGTTTGGAACCTTTGATGTTGGACTGACATCGTTACTTGATTGGGGTGATGTATTGGAGGGAGCACGTTTCCTTTTCTCCTTTGTATTTCCTTGGTTTGTTTTTCCTTTTATTATAAGTTTATCATATCGGATGACTGCAAAGTTTCCTTTCTTCTTTTCTTCGTGCTGTTGTATTTTTAGTTCTTTCCTAATTTGTAATACCTCTTTAGGGAAATCTTCTGTAGCATATGTTGACGCTGGGAAATATTTCCCATTCTTTAAAATTTCTACTTTCCTCCAAGCTAAAGTGAATTTTACTAAAATAGGTCTATGCTTATTATCCACTTTTTTCCCTAGTCTTTGGACCTGATTAAGTTCCCACATGTCAAATTCTCGTATTCCACACTTGTTTCCTATGTTGTTTAGAAATTCTATGACCAAATTCATGAGCTCATTACTATTTGACTCTGTTTCTTTTAGCCCATGTAGCAGAATGTTGTTTTTCCGCACTTCTTTTTCTAGATTCCCAACTTTATTTTTCAGTGTCATCACCTCATTAGAAAGTTTGGCATTCTCTTCAAGTAGTGGATTCAATTTCTCTTCTATTATGTTCACCATATTTGATGCTAGTGAGCTGGTTTGTTTCATAAATTCTTCTTTTAATTCATTCATCTTTAAGTCCATGGACTCGTTTACTCTTTCGAGAAATAGCTCCATCTGTTTATCCATTGTTTACTATTTGGTAGAAGTTTTCCAAATCTGGCAACACTCACTTGACAATCTACTCTGTGACAGTGACAGCCACTGACAGTTGTCACTTCGGATATTATCGGACTTTGTTTTTATAAATTGAAGTGAGGGTAGATTTTTTTCACCAAGTGATTCCGATATTTTCAATCACAGATTTTAGACAATAAATCAAGTTTTTGTCACTAGATAATATCACCACGATTAAGTGAACACTTTAAATACACTTTTATAATAATTTCAGTATCCGAGTCACGGTTTTTCTTAGCAAATTTCGAAAATACTTGGAGAGCACAAGTGCTTCTGACAACTGTTGACAGCAGAAAAAAAAATAGGTATATAAAATTGTGTATTTCTTACCTCTTAGGTAGGCTTTACAAGTTTACGAGTAATAGTCGACAAACTTATAAAATGTACTTGTAAGAAATATTTTCCTATACTTAATGTAAGGGAGCGCAGGTCTCAAAACTGCAAATGTATTTTTGTTTTATTTTTACTATAAAAATCATCGTTCGGAGTTAGGTACGCAGGGTGGTTAATCAGTTTAGTAAGTTCACATATTTTGATGGGTAACTACGGAACGCCACATTGTGGTGGTGTGACATGCACTTGACCGGTTTTTTTTTAATGTACCAACTCAGGCATAGCGCGTAGTGTTTATGGTTATAAATAAAACAGGAAACTAAAAATAGGTGGATTACACACCACAGTTCAGTCGTTTTATTTTTTTTTAAATTTTTAATGCTTTGTGGTCTGTTATTTATTAAATATCTTTCCAAATTCTTTAATAAATGTCTGTATTCACAAAACCATAGTTTTTAAGCTACTTTCCGAGATCTGGCTAATGGTCTGTGAGAACTGAGGGCCCACACTTTTTGGATCGCTTACAAATTCCCAGATTCGTTCTACAATTATTGTTTTAAGTCTACTACTAAATCCTAGGATTTTCATTTCGCGTATTCCTAGTGTGGTCCCTCAGTTCACACGCACATAAAAAACTTGGGTCTATTTTCACAATTTTATTAAACCATGTTCCAACTTTTTATACAACCACTGAATTACAGCGCGATTTAAAATTAAAATATCATAAAGTTCATAAGAATAAAATTATATTATGAAATATAGTTTAGTTTATAACTATTTCTCTAAAATGACAGATTTCGACGAAATCTTTGCCATTTTTTTAATGATAATAATAATAATAATAATATTCCACTACTATCACACAACGCCATCTAGTCCCAAGCTAAGCAGAGCTTGTGTTATGGGTACTAGACAACTGATAAACATACTTATATATTTCTAAATACATACATATTATAGATAAATTACACCCAGACACAGAACAAATGATCGTGCTCATCACACAAACATTTGTCCTGGGTGGGAATCGAACCCACGACCTCCGGCATAGCAGTTAGGGTCACTAACCACTAGACCAACAGGCCAGCGCTGCCCTCACTACGTTACGCCAAACCCCGTCTCGGGTCTAAATAAGTAATTTTCGCCCCTTGGATAACAATTTACTATTGCTTGATATAAAGTGACAAAATTCGTGGCGTGAATTAGAAATGTAACAGTTATTGGATATCCAGGTTGTGGTGTTCAGGTGTAAACAGACACCGTGTTCTGTAGTTTCTGTTTACACCTGAAGGCCCGGGCCCATAGCGACTTTTTGTAGCGATACTGTCGCGTTTCATAAAGGCGCAACAGCATCGTTACTGACACTAGTTTTGTAAACGACACTTGTTTGAGGGCAAACAGCTGGCGACCATATCGCGACTGTATCGCTACGAACGCGCTACAGCATCTACTGCATGGGTACAAAAAGCCGCTGTGCTGTGGGCGAGTGGCTTAAGAGGCGTGAAATTATATATCTATGCCCTGTGCGAATCTAATAAATACTTTCTGTAGGTATGGGGGTTTTATGTTAAAAAATACATTTAAATTCTGACGATAAAAGCTTTATTCTTACACCATCACTTAACAATCTAATTGGACTTTCATTTTCAGCAGATCAATATGTCATAAACAACATTAGTCTTGTAATACTCAATAATACAATAACATATTCAATATAATACATAAACATTCAATATTTATTTCAATACGACACACAATCTCAATCAACAATAATGATATTATTTGAAAACTGTACAGCATGCATTTTCATAGATTAGAATTATTTGTAAGTCCTCTCTAGGTGAGCTAGGGTGGATCAACTGATCAATTCGCACCGCAATTTTAGCCGGAATTGCGGACACTAGCCTGATATACAGTAAAATAAATTTATCTACACTCAAAAAGCAGTATGGTCGAGTAATTATTTTAATTAGTTTTTAACTTTACTCTAGAATGCATTAGATTCAAGGTTATTTGGGAAAATTTTACAGTTTCAGGTATAGTTGCTGTCAGTTAAGACCGACTGTTATTGACCCACCTACATTAATTTTATTGAAGTTCTTAACTTTGAAATTCAAAAATAAGCCTGTTCATGTCTTGAATCGTCTTCTATAACGATACGTTTTAGTACGAAAAGATATTAGGGAAAGGGCAATGACCGCTATTGCGATCTTAATCTTAATTGGCAGCAATTATAGCTTAATTGTTGGCTCCTGTACATGTTCAGCTAATTAAGCAAGTTACACACTGGCCACATTGTGTTTGCGAGCTTCTTATTTACTATTTTACAAATATTACTTTGATCAAATATATTTTTTATGAATCGATTCATAAAGTTAGTTCATTATTTTTTTGATTATAATTACATATTATCTTCGCAATGTAGAATGCTTAATTATATTACGTCAAATAAGCGACGGGTTTGTTTTTATTTCTGGTGACCTTCACATCTAGTGTTGGTTTTTGACAAACATGTACAATGCGCTAAAACCACGTTAAGGCTGTGGTTCGTACCACGATTCACCAATCACATTGCTTGAAATCCATATCTTTTCTCCACTCCGCTTGTGATTGGTGAATCGCGGCTCAGCCCCGCTCCACTCCGCCTCAGTGGAACCGCAGCCTTAATCCTTCTCTATAACTACGTGCTATTTAGGCATTGTCTACTTGACATCAACTGACACCAGGAAGTCTACCCTCCAAGCACGAAAGAAGTAGTTTCAACAGAAGTTATTGTCGTTTCCTACTCCGACTCACTTACGGTCTTATGGTTCGTAAGTGGTCTGAACTAAAAATGAATGACAACATGAGTCCCTACTCCCGATGTGTTTTCAAAACTCGTATCTGAAAATATTAAGGAAAAAGGTTCATTTCGAAGTATAAAACTATTTTCGGATGAGTCACGAGCCCTGTATCTTTGTTGACGGAGAGTGTAGACCCCCTGATGTGAAGGAACCGTTATATACTCTGATATTTTACGAATTGTTTATTTGTTCACTTTTGTGCACTGTTGTACAGTGTATTTCAAATAGTTCACTTTGTTCACTTCACTCGATCCATTCATTCATTTCACACCGCGTTTGCAACGGTGTTAGTTGTATCAGAGATTGAAGTTGTCCAATCGTAGCTTGCCTTCGTTTTCAGTCAGGTACAGGAGGTCTGCCATTGTCTGCTCACAGATTGCTTCTTCTGCTTTCTCTGACATCTGTAACATTATTATGATACAACATTAGATAGCGATAGGCAAAAATAAGGAGCACAGTTCACATCGGTTTTTCACGGGATTTATCAGAAAATTAAAAAAAAGTAGTGAGCATCCCATTTTTTTGACGATGACGCCGGGGAAATTTCGAAGTTCTGAGCTAACAAAATATATAAATACGTAGTATTTTTTTGTAATGGCATCTCGCAACTTACTGACTGATCTTGAGTGTAAGACCTCCAGCCAGGGCGTAAAGCCTTATAGACTAACTGCCGCACTCAGAGAGTTTTAATGATAACTAAAGCCATCACTAAGTAAAGGTTTTGACAGTGCCGGCTTAAGTAATCATTCAAGAAATATCTCTGTACCGCAGTAAGTGACAGCGCGCTAAGAGTATCCCCTGCGTGGTACGAACCTCGGCTTAGGGCGTCAATGGGGAAGTTAGCAAAGCGACAGGCTAGTGCTGAGTAAGATAGAAATGAAGTACACTCACCGGCCTATACTTAAACTCGTTCGACGGCGCATGCTTGAAGTTAGGCCCGAAATTTACACTGACAGTGCAATTCTTATGCAAGGACACGGTAGGATAATAGCACCCTTCGTAAATGTCCGCGAAGGCCTCGCCCTGGCACTCGCCGTTCTTGAAGTAGTAGATCTTACTACCCGGCAACTGTTTGAGATTGTTTAGAGATTCTGTTACGTTGTCCTTATCTTCATAGTACAGGTGGCTTTTGAATTTTACTAAAGGCTGGAAATAGGAAAATACATATTAGTGTTATTTAACTTTATGAAAAGTATTTGTGGTTGATTTTCTATTTCCGTAAATAGAATAACTTTAAGCGTTGCTCCAAACTAGGATTTCTCCTGTATCGTGGGTGCGTTCACAAACATTTAAACTCACATACACAAATACCCAGACCCGCAACAACTATCTGTAGGTCATACGAATATTTGTTCCGTGCGGGGATCGAACCCGCGACCATTTCATTGCTTGAGCCACTGCGCCAACCGTGCCGTCAACCGAAAAGTTAATGCGCTTTGACTAGAATAGTCAACAAATCAACTTCTTCTAGTATTATTATGAGCCTGGTATGAAACACAGCAGGGCCACATACAAAGGCCTCCCTTCTCAATTTCAATTTAGGCCCAATCTTTTTGATAAGAGTCCAGGTCGACTCGCCATCTTCATCTGGGCCTATCATGTCGCTGGATTCTGTTGTTCGAAACGACAAACGGCAGATGTGGCCTGCCCAGTTCCATTTTAATTTGACGGCCGTGTTGTTTGCGTCTGCGATTTGGGTCTTGGATCTAAGTAAATGTCGCCATTTCAACATGAATTGTAAATTATTATTATTAACATACTCTCTTATTAAATGACTAATCGACCCTATTGCCAAGTCTCTATCTAAGCTATAATCTCAGGAGAAGCCTAAATGTTACTTCTTTTTTACCTTCTCGAAGTCTCTAAAAAAAAAATAGAACTTATTCTTCTTAGCGTGTAGATTGTAATCTAAATTTTGTCGGCCCAGAATTGAACTTACCCTGTCTTTATATGTATTAGGAGTATACTTGGTGGTAGCACTTTCTGGCAACACGACGAGGAATCCTAGCGTGTCACCCTCGCCATACCCGGAACTGTAGTGCTTGCCTTTAGACTGGTGGAACCTGGAACATTATGAATTTAAATATAAGTCTAGTTACGAACCTAGTTTTCAGTTCCAATAAGGGTCATCATTATCACTATGCAGCCCAAATTCACCCACTACTGCCATTTCAGCCGAGAGACGTCCACTGCTGGACACCCTCCTTAAGTGTCGCCACATTGACCGGTTCCGTACGTCTCGCATCCAGCGGATCGACTTCACCAGGTCATCGGTCTATGAGGTCCTGATGGATATCAACTTCATTCAGCTGTTCTTGGATGATGACAAACAAATTCTAGTTCTTCGAACTGTTGGAGGAGAGGCAGCAAACAATTTAGGGATAATTATTTTGGTACAAATTGTTTTATATCATATTATTATGTACTCGTATGTTAGTCTGTAAGGTATATATCTATGCCTGATAAGAAATAAACGTTATGTAGGTGCGGTTACCTGGTCCCCTTGCGGCTCCTCCAGGAGTAGCCGAACTTGTCGTACCCGAGCGGCGCCTGCAGGTTGGCGTAGCCGCGCCCCCAGCCCAGCCGCGCCGCCGCGCCCTCGGGCAGCTCCTCCACGCACACCTCCCAGTACCAACTGCCGCGGGACACGCCTGCCTCACACATACGTTGTATTCTACACACAGACATTAACTGACGCCGACTCCTGCTGATATGGAGGGAAGTGGAAATAGGCAAACTTGACAAAAGAAATCTAATTAGTCCGTCATATAGATATCCAAAAAATATTGAACACATATTTTTTCTTTTTTCACGTAAACAAAAAATGAAGACGTTACAGTGCTTCGAAAAGTCGCGTGACGTCACTGTTTGGTACATTTTTTGACCAGAAAGTGACGTCAAAAGCCACTCATGATCTTTGACACGTTTTATTTTCATCAAATTTTTATTAATTCGATAAAACAAAAAACACGTAGCCAATTTTTTTTATAACCTAACTGGCGGACTAAACCGAATTATATTTTTTTAGTCAGTCAACTACCCTATTATGTTTTTCCTCCGCTATTCTTTTCTGATTAATTTCATTGCAGGATCCAAGAAAAAAAAGTTTCTTTGAGACTTCATCGGGCTTCATTATCTCGGCGCTTTTCTTATGGTCGCCACTGTCGATTCTGACTCACAGGAGTTACAGTGGTTTGAGAACAGTGTGGCGGGCTTGTCCCATTAAAAAAAAATTAACTGACGCCCTTTTCGCATGGGGGTAGGCAGAAACCACAGAACGCCACCTCCTACGATCTTTCACATTGCATAAGCCTATATACATCTAGTCATACACGCCGCGTTGCGAGTACTGTACTACGCACCTGTACTTTCCGAAGAATCTCATCAATATCTCTCTGTCTGTGTCTCTGGTCTAGGTGTTTGGTTTGTGTATGTGAGTTTAAATGTTTGTAAACGCACCCACGATACAGGAAGAAATCATTAAAAAAAGTTTTTTAAAAATAAATGTCAGTGTATGTCCTTCTATAGCGTCCGTTCCTGGCGTTGCCATTCACATTCTGACCTTGTAAATACTTTTTGTTAATCGCCTTTCTCTCAAAGCATGTTCTTTTATATTTTTGTCACTACATCTTTTAATATATTTTTTGAAGAAGTTTAAGTTTAATATGTTACAGGGCTGAGCCAAGGACATTACAATCTAATTCTAGATTAAAATATCCTGTCACTAACCCAGAATTAAACCAAATAATTACCTGTTGTGAAATTCTTTCAACATTAAATCAAGGAAAATTAAATCATTTTTTTTTAGAGATATCGGAGCCATAATAACCAATGTTATCAACGAAATATATAAACATAGTTTTTATATATTAGTCACATAGAGTATGAAAACGTTGTTTAAATGAATAATTATAGGTAGATATACAGACACATAATAGGCTCATTCATCGACATGCTAATTATAAAAAAACACTATCATTCTGAATTTGCGATAATTTTGGACTGAACTTAAAACAAGCTAATTTGTTGTCATTATTCATCATCATCATCATCATCATCATTTCAGTCAAAAGACGTCCACTGCTGGACATAGGCCTCCCCCAGGTGTCGCCACATTGACCGGTCCCGTGCGTCTCGCATCCAGCGGGTCCCCGCAACCTTCACCAGGCGCACGCTCCACCTAGTGGGAGTCCTTCCAACGCAACGTCTTCCGGTTCGCGCTCGCCACTCCACAACTTTTCGGCCCCATCGGCCATCCGTTCTGCGAGCAATGTGCCCTGCCCATTGCCACTCAAGTTAGGCGATTCTTCGGGCTCCGTCGGTAACCTTGGTTCTCATGGGGATGACTTCATTTCTGATTCGATCACGCAAGGAAACTCCGAGCATAGCCCTCTTCATTGCCCTTTGGTGACTGAGCTTTCTGATGCGGAGGAATTTGTTATCACCAGAAATCATTTAACCACAATTTGAAAAAGAAGTTGCCACGTCGTGATGGATAAAAATATTCAGAATTAAACTGATTACTGGTAAGTTAACTGACTGTTAGACTGCCCCGTTGGTCTCGTGGTCGCAAGCACGATTGCTGAGCGTGAAGTCTGCGGTTCGATTTTCGGGTTGGGCAATAACTGCTATTGAGTTTTTCCACTAGATATTTTACTATTAAAAGGCATGATATTGTGCACTATTAATTATCTCCCACGCAGAAGGCTCCTCTCCGCTATTGCCTCCATGACCGAAAACGGTTACGAGGACTATGTACACTATACTTAATACTGGTCAGTTAGGTAATCACCCGTTTAGGATCCAAAATGTATAATAATGCTTACCATGCGTGGCCCGCACCATGCAATATCCCTTATCCCCGGTGACGGCGAGCCTGTCCTCAGATATCTTGAGCTGCGGCGCCCGGTCGTGTAGCGCTAACAACACTATACCGGGACACAACGACCGGTATAACCAGCCCGGAATCGGCTTGCCACTCCATTCGTTGTTTTCATCGAACTCCTAGATGAAATGTAAGATTTTATAGCAGTGGTACAAGGGATATGTTTTGCATAATCGTCGAAAGATTAAAAAAAAAAAGGAAAAAAATCATTCAATTCGTAAGTCCTATTTTATCTTGTTGGGAAAACTTCGATTAATATTATGATCATAATAGTCTACATAAGCCCCGACTTACGAACAGTAAGTCGTGGGTTCAAACTTCGAACCCACGACGGCTATGTCGCGATGCGCTACGGGCCAATCACTGCACTTTCCTCGCCCCCGCGCCTCTCTTCATACCACCAAAGGGACCCAATAACTCACTTTTGCGCAGGTGAAGGTCAGCGGTCAAGAATTATGCCGATGATTGTATCTAACCATAAGGCCGCTAAGCTAAGTATGACTGCACTGGCTACGTCCGCCGCAAGTGGTTATTTTGGCACGCAACTAATGCAACGTCCAAGTATTGCCTAACGAATTTGGGGGGGTTGGGGGGGTCTTGTAAAACGTTACGATGCGATGCAGGGCGGGAGTTTGAACTACTTACTTGCGTTACGTAACATTTTTTTAACCCTTCGGAACGGTCGCGTAGAGAGGTTCTCTCACGCCTTTTCTCTTCGTTTTTTTTTCTATTTTTTTTTTAATGTTAGGTAAAACTGGTCGTTTGATGGTAACGTAACGTTTCACTAGCGGGAAGGGGGGTACAGATAAACGATACGGCGTTTTACATGTGTGGGGGACATACATGAACGCTTTTTAAGGCTGCGGTTCCAATGAGGCGAAGCGGAGCTGAGCGGAGACGAGCTGTGCCGCGATTCACCAATGACATGGCTTGAAATCCACATCTCACCAGAGAAAAGTGGATTTCAAGCCATGTGATTGGCGTGATTGGTACAGCTCGTCTCCGCTCTGCTCCGCTCCGCGTCAGTGGAACCGCAGCCGTATGAGCTCTGCTAAAATAGCCATTTTCTGGAGGTCTCCCACAGCCAGAAGGCGTCGCGGCAGACATCTCAGAAGGTGGCGTGACAATCTGGACAAGACTAGCGTCCAGTGGCCCATATTGGCCTTAGGTTAAAACTATTAATTTATTAGGTGTGGGGGATAATCAAACTTCACTCTTTAGGTTAACTTTCAATATGAACTTTTAATTTAACCTTTATATTGTATTGAGAAGTAATGTGACTAGTTCCTAGCACACGAACGGGACGAAAGAAATACTGAACGGAGGCCAGGCGCGTACGCATGAATAGGTTCTTTGTCTCAGAAATATAAACAGATTAATATTTGCTGCTAAGTAATTTCTTAGAAACTCAACACGCCCCCTCAAAAATTAATCGGTAGTTATACAAACAAAAATCGATATAAATCGACTACCTAACTAAATCACATTAACTTCCAAATACTTGCTGGGGAATTACAATTTGGTCCAACATTCGTTCGAGGGTTGAGGAAAACCCAGTAAAACCTTCAACCAGACCAATTCAAATCAAAATCAATACTTAAGTTAAATATAACTGACTTAAGTTCTAAAGTCAACAAAAATATGTACTTCAGTTGTACTCATTAAGTTATGTACACACTATATCATATTATATAATTATAATGTATGTACACTATACACTTATTTACACTATCGCTGTACTCCCATTTGAGATCTTAGCTTTTGGAAAGTGATTGCAGGTAGAGCTTTTGTCAATGCATCGGCCAACTGTTCACCTGTGGGAATATAATTTAATGTTATTACATTTTTCTCAACTTGTTCCCGAGAAAAGTGATATTTTATGTCAATATGTTTTGACCGTTTATGACATGTTGGGTTATTGGCTATACTTATACAGCCATTATTGTCTTCATAAATGACAATTGGTACAGTGATTAGTATATTTATACTGGCCGCTAGAGACTTAAGCCACAATGCTTCTCTAACTGCCTCAAACAATGCCATATACTCGGCTTCAGTTGAAGAAGCCGCGACTGACGATTGTTTTCGTGTATTCCAGGAAATTGTGCACTGATTAAAAAGTTTAAACAAGTACCCAGTTGTACTCTTTCTATCATGTGTATCATTGCCACCCCAATCTGAGTCTACGTACCCACACAAAATATCATTGTATTTACACCTCTTGTAAACCAATTTTAGATTAGTTGTGCCTTTTAAGTACCTTAGTACCCGTTTAAGACATTGCCATAACTCTTTATTATTTTTGTGTGTGTACCTACTCAGGATGTTTACACTGACGCTTAAATCGGGCCTAGTACAAAGCATAATATACATAAGGCATCCTATGACGTTTCGACAGGGTGCGTCATATTTCTCCTCAGAGTTCAATGCGTCATAATTTAACTTATTTTCTAAGGGGGTCGACACAGGTTTACACTCGTGCATATTAAACTTAGTTAAGACTGTTTTGATGTATGCACTTTGATCCAACAGCATTTGATCACTTTCTCTAGTGATTTTTATGCCTAGAAACAGTTTTATTTCATTTAAATCGGTCATTTCGAATTTGCTCATTAAATATGTTTTGAAATTAGTCATCGTATTAAAGTCATTACATACTACTAGTAAATCATCAACGTAAAGCACTACGTATATATTTTTACATATATTCCCTCTATCTAGTATGTATATACATCTGTCAACTGATGAATTCTGAAATCCTTTTTCTTTTAAAGCGTGTTCGAATACTTCGAACCAACATCTAGCCGCTTGTTTAAGCCCATATAACGCCTTTTTTTAATTTACAAACATAACCTTCTTTACATGATATACCTTCAGGAACCCTTAAATAGATTTCCTCTTTTAATTTACCATTAAGGAAGGCAGTTTTAACGTCCAAATGATGAATTAATAAATTAAACTGATTTGCAAAGCTAATAATGAATCTAAAACTGGCTATTCTCGCAACAGGTGCAAATGTTTCGTTGTAGTCTGTCAGATACTCTTGACTAAAACCTCGCGCAACTAAACGGGCCTTATATCGTTGAGGATATCCAAATTCATCATTTTTGACAGTAAAAATCCATTTACAATCTACGATGTTTTTGTTTGGCGGTCGTGGTACTAAAGTCCACGTTTCGTTTTTATGTAATGAATTAATTTCCTCCCTAATTGCGCTTTCCCATTTATATCTATCATTTCTATATTTAATTTCTGCAAATGATTTTGGTAAACTGTATAAAACAGACTGAGCGCACATCAAATAGTCTTTGTGATCAATTTCATTATAAGACACAGGGGTTTTGTCTTTAATCCTGTCACTCCTCCTTAATTCAGTATTTTTGTTTGTACTTTCAATAGAACTACTCATTGAATTATCAAAACGTACCTTGCTTAGCGTATCATGGTTCGATTTGCGAATTTTAGCAGGATTTTCATCTTGCCCACTAGATTTTAAACTATCTAGTTTCTTTTCAACATGGTCTGACCCACTAGATTTTAAACTATCTAGTTTCATTTCAACATGGTCTAACCCACTAGATTTTAAACTATCTAGTTTCTTTTCAACATGGTCTGACCCACTAGATTTTAAACTATCTAGTTTCTTTTCAACATGGTCTGACCCACTAGATTTTAAACTATCTAGTTTTATTCCATGGTCACGAGACTTTTTTGTTGACACTGATTTAGAAGACACAATGTCCTTATCAGTTTTGTCATGAGAACTTCCAATATTCTCTTCAGGCTTCCAAAAAGGCCTGGACCTCAAAAAGGCAGTTTCGTCCACGTTAACATCTCTGACCACTACAAACTTTTCGCAATCTGGCTTCCAAACTTTATAACCATTTGGTTCATAGCCTACCAGAATACCTTTCCATGATTTATCATCAAATTTAGCTTTGGTCGTTTTGTTATGCACATAAACAGTTGATCCAAAAATCTTTAAAAATTTTACTTCAGGTTTCTTATCGTGCCACATCTCATATGGTGTTTTTAAAAGTTTGAGAGCTTTAGTCGGTGTTAAATTTATTAAGTAAACAGCAGTCAAAACTGCTTGACCCCAAAAAACTTTATCTAATCGTGCACCACTTAAGATTGAACGAGCTTTCTCAGTAATGGTTCTCACCATTCTTTCAGAGACACCATTTTGCTGTGGAGTTCTAGGAACTGTTAAATGGTATGAAATACCCTTTTCAGCACAGTAGTTCTTCATTTCGGCGGATAAATACTCACCACCGTTATCGCAAAACAAGTTAGCTACCTTTAAATTAAATTTAGCTTCACTTTTTGCAACAAAGTCTTTAAACGCTGCAAATACGTCTGATTTGTATGTTATCAGATACGTAACGCAATAATGAGTATACTGGTCAACAAACATTACGAAATAGTTTTTATTTTCAACGGTCGTTGGAGTAATAGGACCACAGACATCAGAACTGACAGCAAATAGAGGTCGATTTATGTGACTTTTGTCCTTGGTGTGATTAAACGGAAGTCGGCTTTGCTTTCCATAAATGCAAGCTTCACACAATTCGTCATCCGGTACTACAGTGCTTAATTCACTTACGTCTTTAAACAACTCGTGCCGTTTTATTTCTATAAATTTGTTTTTACTCAAGTGACCGAGGCGCTGATGCCATAATTTATAATTATTTTTGTCACTAATGTATGCTTGGGAAACAAGACGACACACGTTTACAGACACTACAAAATCTACAGCAATTAGATTATTAAAAGACATACCTTTCATTACTGTTTTACCATTTTTGCATATCCTTGCACCGTCAGTACTGAATATGACAGTGTAGCCAGCTCGCTGCATTTTAGATACCGACAGCAAATTGTACGGTACCTCAGGGCAGTACAGAACACCATCCAAACATCCCTGGACACCCATGTTGCTAGTAACCTGCAGGGTACCTCTTTTTGTAGCTGAAATAAATTCGCCATTTTTAGCAACTGACATTTTAAGTGGTGTATCTAAAACAACAAAGTTAGTAAACAAGTCTTCTCTATTGATGATGTGATTCGAGGCGCCGGAATCCAGAACAAAAGTAACTTTGTTATCATCGTCTTGCGTTTCATGTTCGCCGGTCATGAAAGCAAATCCTGAGAACTCATTCGATGCTGACTGTTTATTTTGGCTTATCTTGACTGACTGTAGTGTTCTTAGTCGGTCATTGTTATTATTGCCCTTTTGCTGATTCCTTTGTTTTAAATGGTAACAATCATTCCGTTTATGTCCTTTACGCCCACAGTGATGACATTTTACGAACTTAGCGTTCTCTTTCCTGCGTTTTATATATTTATTTGACTGTTTGTTATCAAATTTTCTTTTCTTCGACTTGTCATTGTTTTGCATTTCTATTTGCAACACTTTTTCGCTCATTTCGCCTGACTCATTTTTCAACTTCACTTCATGGTCCAATAGCCGTGTTTTAACGAAAGCTAACGTTATATTATCTTCCGATAACGTCTCGATCGCTGTAATGACTCCGTCTTATGATGAGGGTAAACTTAGTAGTAAATGAGCCACTTTATCGGTTTCTTCTAACTTCGCACCAGCAGCAAGTAGTTCAGTGATGAGATCATTGAACGTTGTAAAATGTTGTATGAGCGACACTTCACTTTTTAATTTCAACGACAACAACTTTTTTCTTAGTGCCAACTGCGTCGCGATACTCTTACGTTCGTACAACGTATCTAAATTTTTTTAAATATATTTTGCCGAAACATCTTCTTTAGCGAAACCAAGATAAGAATCGGAAAGATATTCTATGATCACACTTTTGGCAATTTTATTGTTTTTCTCCCAATTTTCGTTGCCAGGTACTGGGTCTTCGTCGATAATGTTTATCACATTTATTTCACTTAGCAACGCACGAATACGAAACTTCCATACACTGTACTTCTCACCGTCGAATGGCTTGATATTTCTTTTAACCTTGAAATAGTCCATTTTTTTATTTTTATTTTTTATTTATTGTTCAACGGCAGATTTTTAAAACTATTGTTCAACACAGTGAATATTTCACTCGCGCACACCTGGGCCCATAACCTATTAATTTATTAGGTGTGGGGGATAATCAAACTTCACTCTTTAGGTTAACTTTCAATATGAACTTTTAATTTAACCTTTATATTGTATTGAGAAGTAATGTGACTAGTTCCTAGCACACGAACGGGACGAAAGAAATACTGAACGGAGGCCAGGCGCGTACGCATGAATAGGTTCTTTGTCTCAGAAATATAAACAGATTAATATTTGCTGCTAAGTAATTTCTTAGAAACTCAACAAAAACTACTGAAAGTTATGCCCCGCAGTGTGATGATGCCGGCTAACAGTATCAGTAATGTAAAGATGTTATATTGAAGTCTTTTCTTCGTTTTTTGCCCTCACCTGTCGAAAAGGCGCGTTCGGATCGGGTTCAGCCAATATGTACCGGTACCCGTCCTTGTTGAAGGGATGTTCCGTAGGGTAGCCATGGGAGGGTAGTTTCAGAGCGCCCAGGTCGGCCGTGCGTCCCTTCTTGCCGACGGGAGCCCCGGCGTCTGTGGCGCCGCCGACTGCGGGCCGACGCTTCCCCTGTCTGCCCTTTACGTTGCCTGCTAAAGGTACTGGAAGAAATAGGAATTTGTTTCCTGATTAGAAGTTAGAACAAATAAGGATAAAATAGCTAACACTGGTTGTTGATTATTTTACGTGAAACTTTACAAGTACATTTAATTGTTTTTAGTTGTTGCCCGATTTCCGTATGTAGAACGTTTTTAGTTTTTTTTTGACGTAGGCATTTCCCCTTTACAAGATAACCCTTTCAGGCGTTCATTAATTTGTGAAACGTGTTATTTTTGTGCATATACAGAGTTACCCGCAACTCGGCGTATTTCTTACATGACGCCATTAGGCCTCATTTAGGAGACGCGAGGCGTCGCGCGGCGCGTCTTGCGTTTTTAATTCAAACACATGGCGATGTATGAAAACGGTAAAGATTTCAAACGAAGATTTTACAAGAAGCGATTTTTTGCTCGTTTGTTTAAAATGCACCGTTCGTTACGGTGGACCTACCTCTCAGTAAATGAATAAAATGCACTGGCACTTGTGTGAAATTATTGCAAAGTACAAATTTTATTGAGCTGTGCTCTAAAATACGTCTTTGGATATAATACTAATACTATACAAAGATGATTAGTTCGCGGTCAGGGTGCATTTGAAGTAATCAAGTAGTTTTGGGTCGTTACCGACCCCCTGGGCATATATGGGTTAAACTAGAAGTCGACCCCAACACAGTTGAGAAAAGGTTAATAAGACGATGAGTCAGGAAGAATGTATGGTAAGTACCTCGTTATCGATTCACCACTTCTAGGCAAAACCTCTAAATAAATTAAAACGTTTGTAAGGTTGAAACAATCTAGCTGCCACATTGTATTTCAAGGCCTTCTTCTAGACCTTGACGATTTACGTCGTGCAAGTAGCATTCAACCTTGGGGTCGCAGTCACAAGGTCGAGTAACGAGTATACATAGATACTAATTATAGTATATAGACAACTATTGATATATGCATGAAGCCTGTCACAGGCTGACTATAGTCATAGAGATGACGCTCTACAATACCAAACTCGAACTTCTCTTGCCCTTATTCTAATTTTCTTGAATTCGGCGCAGCATAGAAGAAGACATCTTCTAATACTTCTATTAGTCATGACGAGGTCTTGTTATTTTTCGTCTTTAGTCAGATCAATTTACGGAAGGATACCATGACGATCAAGTTCACTGACGGTCTGCCACATTTTATACCCTACGTTTTAAGATTGAAAAGTTTTCCACGTCACGAAATTCCTGTAGGTATCGTTTGTTTGGTTTCAGACAGACTCATCTGTACACACCTTACTTTTTAATTTCAATTGGACATTGTATTTGCACAGGTTGCTTGTCAATAGTCGTTTTTGGTCAAGTTTAACTGAAAAATACTCAGGAGTCATAAACATACGGTGTTTATGACTCCTGAGTATTTTTCAGTTTTACCGAATGATGTAAGTACAGGATTTTACAGATGAGATAGGTAGATGAATTCTGTGAGGTCGGATGTGAAAAAAAATGGCAGAAATAGAAGCGTTGTTGCTACCCACCAAGTATACGAGATAAAAGCAAGAAACGAAAGATTTAGAATTATAGATTTACAAACATGTTTTTAATTTCTTGGCTATGCTTCTTCCACACTTGAGCACGCCTATTTATGATCCAAATCAGCTAATGACTAGTAGCATGTCAGGCTACTGCTATGGTACTTATCTCATAAAGGAATTGTGCTCTCTCAAGCGCAAACATAATAAGATAGCACTTGCTATGCTAGCGACATTATTGAAATGACCGAGTAGAGAAATAGTGGAGGGTGGAGGGGGGTACACACAATTTGTTTTTTTTATTATTTAATCATTTTATAGATGCTAAGTGTGGCAGAAAAAAGGGGGGCCCATACCCAACAGTGGGTGATTCCGGCTTATGACAATGAAAATGGATTATAATAATTATCATTAAATATATTTTTTCTTACTGCAGAAGAGCAGGTATTCGTGAGACGTGAGTTCGTGACTTCATGAGCTCATTACCCGCTTGAAAGTCGCCAATCAATTTAAACGCGAATGAAAGAAAACGGGAGCAAAGTAATGGCCAACGGAGACATGTGAATGAGATGCAGTCATAGAGTAAACATCGTGACCTCATTCCACGTCGCTGCAAAATGCCTTCCTATAGTACCTACTTACTTAACCCGGAAATGCTCGCAACGAGGAGCAGTTTTTCGTTGCCCTTGATTATGGTGTATTTATTATGTGGTAAGGTACCTAAGTATAGGCAGAAGTTACTTAGAATTTTTTTTTTCAATGCCCGTATTTCTCCAAAAATGGCCTCAAAATGGAGGCAAAATGTATGTTGGCAGGTACTTAGGTAGGTACCTGTTACTATTATTTAATGGTCGTTGATGGGTGGGACGAGACGAGGACAAAGCTTTACATTAAGTACGTAGTCACAGTAATGCTTTAAGTAAAACTCCGACGTAATAAGTAGGTAGTAGGTACTTATTATAGTAATTTTTAGCATTTTTAGGAATAAAAATATGAAAAATGTTCAAGAGTCCCTAGTTTAAGAAGGGTCTATCTCAGCGTTCAAAGCTTGATCCCAAATCAAAACCCTACATTATGTTAGGATATTGTGATCATACTAAAGGATACAGACTTGGTGATCCAGCTAATGGCCAGAAAATTATTAAAGCTCGTTCTGTTGAATTTATTGAAAATCTTAGAGGCATTCAATTTAAACCCTTCTTAAACTAGGGACTCTTGAACATTTTCCATATTTTTATTCCTAAAAATGCTAAAAACTACTAAAGAAACAACATAAGCAGATCGGCAGCAACGTAATAGGTACAATCAATCGATCGCGCTATTCCTATCTTCTTCGAAGAAAAACGTAGTTTCATTGCAAGTTTGCAACCATTAAATAGCTCCTACGTCATCGAATTCTAGCAACACGGTTATCTAGATTAAACACTGTATACACGACAAATCGCTCGTGAAATTAAGAAAATATCTACATACATTTTCCGCAATGGACAACAAATATTTCGAGTGAAACATTAAAGATAACAGCTGTGGTTTGGCCATGCTTTTAATTCTCTCGTCAAACTGGGATTGATATCCGAAAAATATCTTTACGGGGGCAATCACAAGTTTACAACAAGGGATTATTCGGTAAGTACAACAGTTTAAACGTCTGCAGCTTTATTGCAAAGGCGACGGACAAATCCAAATTGAATAAACGAATAAAGAGACTCCTATTATACCACGCCAGTCATGCCAATCGTATAAATACAGGAAACAATTATTTATGCAAAAGGATGTCAACACCATACCATACAGCTAATAAAATACATAACTAAAATCAATTGAAATCTTAACTTACTATCCATGTCGTCAGCACCGATAACTGGACTAACTGACAAATATATTTAGTGCAAGTGTTGATAAGATAAAGTATGTACACACGTATCGAGACGAACCTACGCGCGATACGGCCTGGCTCTTACGTGACAAACAACACAACAATGTGGAACGTCGAACATAAACAACCCACCAACAACATAATACATGGAATAAAAATAGTTTTTAACTATATTACGTTACTATAACGAGATAAAAACACGACGCCAATACATATATCAACCTACTTATAACTATACACATTTGTTCAAGGCAAATTACGATTCTGATAACAGATAGCCGTGTAAACTAATTATGTACGTACATAACATTCTAAGGAGGTGTAACAGTGAATTCGAAATAAGAAAAAACATAATCGGACATCACTCACCAGCCATAAAGTTCAAGGTGATTATGAAGTGAACTATTTAAATCTAAAATCAATAGAGGAGAAATCGCGCGGCTAACGCGACGGTCCTATGTGTACTTATCAGCGAATATAACGACACACTAACGTAGAATATGTGTTTTAATGCGGCCGGTGTGTGCGTCGTGAACTTCTGTTTACATACACCAATGCATAAAGAACAATGTCATTATTCAATAACATGTCTTTGTGGTTGACTCTACAATTCTATGTATGCAGCGCGAGTAACGTGTACATACGTTTTTCAGTGTTTTGGATCATTTCCAAAGCGATATGTAAGTCAGTCAATTATGGTGTTTGTGCCACTCGACAATTTCTAACTTGACGTTATTTTAATGAGGTCTGATTAGTAAGTCGACCGTTTTTCCTGTGACTGTAAATGTTATCCTAAATTAACTCCTTTGTTTAACTTACGATTTGTTTAAGTATGAGTGTGCTCCTTTAGACATATTTTTATTAATAATAATATAATCGGCCTTGACAACCGTTTTGCATAATAATTTTAATATTGAGTGGTTTTTGCTGTCCGAGAATAGTAGAAATAAGATAAAAATATTTTTAGACATTTTCTAGCCAATTGATGAAAATTGCTTCTGCCATTCAAGTTTATGGAATTTATATGCATTCTAATATGTTTTATCATTTTGGGACTTACTACATTTTTGTAGTAAATTGTTTTACATTTTTCTGTGGACATTGGTGTTTTCATTATTATTGTTTCTTGGATTATTATTAATTTAATGTTCAGAGGTTGTAAAACATTTGATTCTTTTCTAGTATTATGGTGTTTTTATCATCAGACTATCAGACGCCTAAATATTACTGTGGCATTTTCCACTCCCAGCACACATTGAAAATCGAACAATAAGTTTGAACATATACATAACACTTATGAACATAAGTTATGAGCTGTGGGCCAAAAAAACTGCAGCCAGAAGGCGTGGTGCCAAGCCTCATAGAAGATGGCGGGATGATGATGATCTGAACAAGACTAGCGGGCATTAGTCCACATTGGCCTTGGGTCGAAACAATTGGAAGTCATGGGCAGAGGCTTTTGTTCAACAGTGGGATGATGCAAGCTAATGGTCTCAGTGTTAACTGTTTTTTTTACAAGCATAAATGGTGTGTACTGAACAAAGGCCGTTTTTTCCGTCCATACCCTTTTTTTTGGTGGTGGGAAATCATCATATGACTCCTACCGCTCTGGGCAGAGCGGTAGGGAGTCTCAGACTTCTATTAACTAAAAACCACCCATGTTCCTTCTTAGCCCTTGTGCCGGAGACCGCGGTGTCTCTTTCGACCAACCCGCAGCCCCGACGGGTCCATCCATACCCTTCAATACTGTGCGATCTTTGTCTCTGTTGCCTTGCATGATCAGATCGTTACGCCACCTTCGCCGCGTACGACCTCAACGGCGCTGTCCTTCCTCAGGCGTCCAGTGTATGACGATCCTTGCCCATCCTGGTACATCCGTGTCAAGTGGCCAGCTCACTCCCACTTCACCCTAGCTGTTTTTTCTCCTACATCAGCTATTTGGTTGGTGTAGGGGTCACAAGCGCGACTGCTGAGCATAAGGTCCTGGGTTCGATTCCCGGGTCGGGCAAAGTGTTATTCGGTTTTTCCATCAGGAAATTACCTATTTGGCGCAGCCGTGAGATGCACACACTTTTTTTCAGTTTAGCTTTTTAGTTTATTTTATATTTTTAAGTGTGCACTTGTGGCATTGTGCTAAATAAACAAGTTTTCTTTCTTTCTTTCTTTCATTAGTAACAGCCACGGAGTCTAGATTTGTGCCCGGTTGATGGCAATAGGCTCGACCCCTATTACATGGGACTTAAACATAACTGGCGAAATGTGGGTGTACTATTAGGTACACCTAACCCTTCGGGGATTTATGATTAGAGGCGTGATGTTATGTTATAAGCTATTTTAGTTATGGCAGATGTTAGTAAAGTCTGTTAACTCCTCTGTGGCGAGCCTGCATGGAGGAAGAAGAAACAGCAGCCCACGTGCTCCTGCACTGTCCAGGGGTTTCCCCATACAGGGCCACATACTTCAGTGACCCAGGTACTCTCCGCGAGATTGCTAGTAACACCAAGGGGTTGCTGGCTTTTCTCGGGGAGCTGGGGTGGATCGAGTGATATTCCCACCCGCACGCAAAATACGCGCATATGGCGTAGAGTTGCGGACACCAGCCCGTTGTACTTATATGTACTTATGTTCTAACTCACCTGTAGCAATGCCCATATCAGTGACCTTGAGCTGCCCCTGCTTGATCATAGCCTCATAGTTGGGCTTGATAGCCGTCAGCTCCATGTTGTACAGCCCAAACATTGGTCCTTGGTTGGCGTCTTCCTCGTAGGTGAATAGTACTTGGATGTCCTTTATAAGAGCCCGTTGTACTGTTGCATACCAGGATTGAGTTACTCTGGAAAAAAATGGTGTTTTAGGGAATAATGATACTAGGTTACTACTAGATACTAGTGTATTCTATAATTTTTAAAGGTAGAGATAGGGTCTAGAAAGGATATCCCAGAAAGACGAAAAACATTTTTTTTAGGGAAAAAGATAAACTAGATACATAAACTCAAGCCTTTTTAGGCTAGGCAGATATCATAGAACACCTCTTACACCACCCTTTTGGTGAGTGGGAAATCATCAAATGACTGCTCCCTGGACGGAGCGAAAGGTAGTGTCAGACTTCTACTGATCAAAGACCACCCATGTTCGTTTATAGCCCTGTGTCCAGAACCGCGGTATCTCTTTCAAACAACCCGCAGCCCGACGGGACCTGCTATGCCCCTTTTTTATTTTTTTTTGGGGCGTGTTAAATCATAAAATAACCCCTCCTGCTCTTGGGCAGAGCGAAAGGGACTGTCAGACTTCTACTGACTACAAACCACCCATGTTCCTTGTTAGCTCTATATGTCAAGGCCGCGGTATCTCTTACAACATCCCGCAGCCCGACGGGACCTGCTATGACCTTTTTTTTTGGGGGGGCGGGTGGGAAATCAACAAATAACCCCTCCCGCTCTTGGGCAGAGCGAAAGGGAGTGTGAGACTTCTACTGACTAAAAACCACCCATGTTCCTTCTTGGCCCTTTATGTCAAGGCCGCGGTATCTCTTGCGAACAACCCCGAGCCCCGACAGGACCTGCTATGACCCTTACATACTCTTTTTGACTCGTCCACGTTCATAAATCTGGTCATACACGCACACAGGTTGCGAGTACTATGCAACTGTCCTTTTTGAAGACCCTCACCAATAAGGTCAGTGCATGTCTTTCTAAGGCGTCCCTTCCGGCGTTACCACTTAAGTACATCTGCCTTGTAACCTTTCAGTCATTCTCTCCATGACATGACATAACCAAACCATTCCAATAACCTATTCTATGGTCATGAGCACCAATATGTAGACACTTAACAACGCATAGAAGCAATTTCCGCCTACTGAATTGATTACATTTTCAAGTTACAAAACGAACCTAATATTTTGGAACCCTTAATATCACATGCCTACTCTTTTCAGAAATACTTCAGAAAACGAATGAGAGTTATTTTATGAAATAATTATTTCAAAAAAGAATAAGTACCTAAAATTAAAAAAAATATATACCTGAATATACACAAAAATAAGCACGTTTCCAATAATATGTACCACGCTTTGTCACTTTTCCGGCAAATTCTTGAATTGACAAGAATTGACAATACTAAGTTCTTTTTTTCATCTAAAAGATCAAAGATGCCAGTAATTTGTTTTGGAGTTACTAAAAAACTATTTGGACAACTTGTTTTTTTACTGTTTTGGAGGGTAGCCTGACAGAATATCTATATTAATATTTATAGACGAAAGATTTGTATTTTTGTGTGTGTATGTTCGTAATGAATAAACTCAAAAACTACTGCGCCGATTTCAAAAATTCTTTCACCATTAGAAAGCTACATTCACCCTGAGTAACATAGGTTACTTTTTATCGGTGTATTCCCACGGGAACGGGAACTACGCGGGTGAAACCGCGTAACGTCCGCTAGCCACATATAAGGAATAAGTCAGCCCTATTTATCCGACTGCGGCGAAGCCCAAAAGGAGGGTTATTATCAATATGCTTGTTGGAGACTGCCTCATTTGTTTAGAGAACGGATATGGTTTGGTTTGCCGTGGTATAAACTTGTGATAAAAAGGAATGAGAAACATAATGATTATGAAAGTAGATGGCTATAAGAGTCTAGGAAGACCGAAGAAACGATGGATGGACTGTGTGAAGGTTGATATGGCTAGAAAGGAGATGACTGCTGACATGACGAGAAATAGAGAAGTATGGAAGAAGCAGACATGTTGCGCCGACCCCAAATAAATTGAGATAAGGTCAGGAGAATGATGATATGGTTTGAAAAATCTTGAAATACATACTGAACATTATCGGGGCAATTAGTTTCATCAGTATAAAATAATGCCTTTCATTAATTAACTGCCTCCGTGGTAGAGTGGTTTAGGCGTTTGCCTAGTGACCCGGTGGTTGTGGGTTCGATTCCCACGGGAAACATACTTTGTAAAGGTGTTTTCAGTTTGGTTAGGACATTGCAGGCTTGAATCACCTGATTGTCTGATAAAAAGATGATGCTGTGCTGCGGAAGGCACGTTAAGCCGGTGGTTCCTGCCGCCAAATAGCAGTTGTAAAAACATGTCAGAGGGGGAAAATCATCAAATAACCCCTAGCTCTTGGGCAGAGCGAAAGGGAATATCAGACTTCTACTAACTAAAACCACCCATGTTCCTTCTTAGCCCTTGTGACGAGACCGCGGTATCTCTTTCGAACAACCTGGAGCCCTGACGGGATGGCAGGGGCCCTTGAGGCAGTTTAGAAACTCTGACACTAGGGTGTGTGGGGTGACCTTTCTGCCCACACAATAAGAAGATTATTTGACTTTGATTTTTGTTTTTATATAAAGCAAAATAATTAAACAATTTTATCTAATCTAATCAATATTATATAATCTTTAATGCAAGCACACTAAACTGTAAATTCATATTAGAATATAAAAAAAATAAAATTGTATCAAAAAAAAGGTGCAAGTTTCTTATCTGATCTAATAGACAGATTCAAACATCTATTATCAGTCTAAGTAGTCATTCACATATGCTCTTACCTTCTGGGCATAGTAGTCATGGCTTCCCAGTACTGGTCTATGTACGGTATGATCTCCCGATCCTTGCTGAACAGAAGTTTGTTGCTGCCATCTTTTACTGTCTCCTGCTTCAAGTTTGCTATCGCTGTCAAACACATCTGAGGGAAGGCTGCAAACAAGGAGACACATTAACCAAGAAAAATGGCAATCACCACTCTTTTGAATACAGTACAATCCCGATTATTTGGATCAATTAAAACCCAGGATATATTGAAAATCCGGATGAATGTTTTCAAAATAAAATAAAATAATATTAATAGCTTAATTTACGATAGTGTTTCACATACTTCATTTAGACAGTAGGATATATAAAAATACGGTAATTAATACTGTGAACAATGAGTAATCGGATATCTGGATAATCGAGGTTCATATAATTGGGATTCTACTGTACATACATACATAAAATCGTGCCTGTATTCCCTGAAGAGTTAGGCACAGGTGTACCTACAGTACACAAACATCTCAGCAGTTGTGTTTAAGTCCCAAGTAATAGGGGGCAAACAAAACTATTGCCATCAACAGGGCACAAATTCGGGCTTCACGGCTGCTACTGACAAATTCCTGATCATCAGCCTATATTGCTTCCACTGCAGAAACTCAGGCCTCTCTAGAAGAGGGATGGGCTGAACTGGATCCACTACGCGGGCCCAGTGCGGATTGGATGTCAAATATATTCGAATTTTTGGTTCTAGGATATGCCTGTTTCCTTAAGATGTTTTCCTTCACTGTTTTCAGAGCAATGGTGATGAAATAAATTACACAAAGTAATGCGCCTGCCGTTCGCACACATGACCAACAGTTCGTAAGTCAGGGCCGCAACCTCTGGGCCACCACTGCTGTCCTTTTGAAATGTAGTGTTATGCAGATGTCCCCTGATTAGTACTATAAATAAGTAGAAAGTTAAACTCTTGTGCTTGTACAGTAAACAGCAACTTTTCACTATATGTACCAGGTTTCACTCTGTTTACTTAGTTAACTAATAAAAAAAGAAGTATAGAGAGACATGTAAACTTTTTACTTGACTAGCTTCAATTCATGGTGAAGGTCAAAACACGGCTTCATTAATTGACCCCAATGGTGTAGTGAATAGGGGTTTTCTTCAAAGAAACCAAATGTTAAATACGTCAAAGTAGCCAGATACTCACGAGCTTGGTTCTTCTTAAATGTTTCAAGTCCAGTTGGAGAGCAATTCTTGCAAATAAACAAATAGTTTGTCATGAAAGGCACCAACTTCCCAAGTTGGTAACCAATACATGATTCGTGAAACCATCGATTGCAAGAAGCACATAGTAACTCTGCTATGTTCAAATTTCGATCTTTCCCGCTATAAAAACAAAAAAGGTTAATAATGGAAACTTCCGAAATTAAAAAAAAGTCTTTGAATCTAGAAAGTCTTACTCACCAGTAGCAATTTCCTTGAGATTCGTTCGATATTTTATTCGATTTATTCCTTTCTGTATTGTCTCCCGGCTTTTGAGATTCCGATTGATTGTTGTGAGCATTGTTGGAACCCGCATCTGACTCTGACGATTTTTTATATGATTCCGACGTTGCTGACGACATTTTCGATATTTAATGGTTTTATTGATCGAAATAGATTAATTAACTCTCTCACATTTTATTTCAATCAATAGTAAAGTTTACAAAATAAATAGAATACGAAATTACGGGGACAACAGCGTCCAAGGTGAAGTGTTTTTAACGGAATATAACATCTCTAAGAATAATAGGTCATTCAAAACTATTTGACAGCGGTAGTGTTGCGTGCAAATACCTGTGATAGACAGAGACAAAGACTAATTTGACATGTGGATTAAACTATTTTATTTAGGAGAATAACATTCGTTCGGAAATTAATGTACAAACTGATTTAGATGTGAATGTGTCTTACAAAAAAATACAGTATTTAGTTTTTGTACAAATAACTGTTTTGAATGTTGCAATATTTTACAAGTACATTTTCCATAATTGGAGTCAAATACAATAACACTTATTTATTAGATTTTTCAACTCAAAAACAAAACTGCATTTTGTTATTTTTGATTGGGATTTGGGGATTTGGGATTTTTTTTAAGCTTCAAGTCATCAAGTGTCATCTTTCAAATTAAAAACGGTTGTCGTGGTTACAGATTTGTTTTTATTTTTTATCAGAAACAAAACAATTTGCTGAATTCACGTTGTAAGAATAAAAGAAAAAGAAATACCTAAGAATAAATAAAATGGATTCAGTAACGAGCACGGATAACGTATCCATGGACATAAAGATGACTCAAGAGAACATTTTACTTGAAATTATCAGAGAAGTTTGTGGCGAAAACAACAAATTGTCTGAAAAACTGAAAGGGAAGGTGAACAGAATAATCGCTGACTGCGACCTCTCATATTATTCTAGTCTGCACAAACTGAGTACCGGGGATGAGAGCACTGCTACTGTACTAGGTAAGGAACAAACGATTTATAATCCTACACCCCACACAACAGCGCCTTATTATCTTAAAAATAAAGACGGAGGTCCTCCCGGTAAAATAGAAGTGTAAAATAATTTTCAAATCGCCCCTTTTTTGTTAGGTAGGCTTACTCTAATGATTTAAACAGTTGTTATAACCAAGGCCTATTTTAATTCAAGATTATTGAGAAGTTTGTGTGTATAATACAACAAATAGCTGAGGTACATAATTAAAAATACAATAAAGAGTTTTTATTACATAAATTACTTTATTCACAGCAACTATGGATGCCATATTTAACAGTGTATTGCCTATTTATAGATTTTCATTTAAACACACAAACTGTTTGAGAAATAACTGAAAATGTAGCAAAATAAATATTTCTTCTAGCCTTCCTGATATTGTTCCAGGATTCATGCACCAAGCTACAGCAGAGTTATCATTTGATGAACAAACTGAATTCAACCAGGCAATACTGCAAAAGATACAAACCAAACTACCAGCCTTCACTTCTGAGCTAGAACACCTAAAGCAGTCCACCAGTACTAAGAAACCCCAAAATGATGAGAAGAAAGAACTTCAGGTACTAACATACATAAAATCATACCTGTCATCCTTGAAGGATTAGGTAGAGATGTACCCATGTAGGTACAGTCACAAGCGTAGCGTAGTATGTATACACTCAGCAAAGTTCAAACGCGGTTTTCTCGTAAAATTACGAGTGCAAATTGAGATATGATATGACCTACTGTATTTATGATAATATGGGTTCCAAAATATTAGTATTGATACGTAACGTTTTATAGATACAGTAAGCAAAAATTGGTTCTAAACGTTGCTAAGTGTATACATGCTGCTGACGGTACACCTTTCCCCAATTATGTATAAGTACCATGTAATGGGGTCGAACATATTGCCATCATCGAGGCACACATTTGGACTGCTACTGATAAATTCCAGATGGAATAACCCAATAACACTTTGCTTGCCCTGGGGTTCGAACTCAGGGTCAAAGGAGGAATTTAATTATTGTAATACACTTATCTGCCCAGTCCTTTTTAGACATTTGAGACTTTTTGAACCCATATGGCCAATAGAAATGCCAGCTGAAGTGTGCAATGTAATATTTTTCATAAAATTTTGTTCACACATAAAACTTGTTTTATGCTATACTGGTGTTGCCATCAGTAAACAGGTTGTTTCATACTACATTGTGTGTGTCATGAGTGGTTGCAATTTTGAAAAAGAACCCTCCTTTTGGGCTTCGCTGCACGCTACAGTCGGTAAAAAAGGCATACGTCTGTTAGGGCCAGGCTCCAATACTTGCGTAATTCAAACCTATTTCTAATGTTAACCCTACTATGCGCTAGTCACAAATAAAGTTTTTTTTTTTCCCAGGTTAGTATTGATAACAAACTGTCCACTCTTGAAGAACAAGAGAGTGAGAAAGTGGAGTTGATGATGGAGTGGCTCAACCACAGGCTTCGAGATGTAACAAAGTTCAGCCACGATTCTAGTGAACTGCTGACTTTGAAGACTAAGATCCTGAGTTTGAAATCTAAGTGAGTGTTTGAAACTAGTATTTTTCCAGTTATTTATCCATAGTTCCTTATAAGACTAAGACACTAGACTTAAGTAGGAGCCATAATGGGGCAAATATTCAAGTCTGTGGACTTATGTACCTATATGGGATGGGATCCATACATTTTGATTGTGTAGGTATTGCACTTTTGGCGGAAACAGCATATTTAAAAACAATAAATACTAACCAGAAATTTCGATGCGACCTACATCAACGCGAAAACTGTAATCCCCTCTGGTTTACACCCTGGGGGTGTTCAGATGTACAGAGTATGTGGTAACCGCTTTCATTAGTGTCCCGACCAACGCAAAAACCACAAAGGTCTATTTATAGGTTATTTACAGAGTGGAAGGGATTCCACCCAGTAAGTGACCCATAAAGGGACCTCAAATATTAGTTAGCCTTTAATTATTTTCCTTGTGTTAATGGATCCAGAAGCTTCTGAAAACGAAAACCATTAGAACCTTGTTTGTCTGTAACAGTGTTTTTGTCCACAAGTTAATTAAGTAGGTACCTAACACTATCCACACTTAACCTATTAATTTGCAATTTACTATGAGACAACTATTTAGTTACAGATGGATCATTAACACAACTTATGACTGTTGTCCCCTTAATTGCTTCTCATTTAAAGACCGTAGTGTAATGAATAATTGTTGTAGTTTCTTAATGTTGGATGACAAAACAGGTCGAAAGGATATTTTTTCCAAAAAAGTTTTAATTCTTCTACAAAATAAACTCATTACACTAAAGATAATTTTCCGCATTTTTTTTCAAAGTCGTCATGTCAATAATTTCCTAAATAAACCAAAATCCGCCGTCGAGCGAAACTCTTGCGATGTCGGGAATCGGTAGCTGCGCCTGAAGGTCCACTTGAGGCTTACCGCCCGATGGGACATCTGGCTAGACGCGATGCCGATGGAGCAAGGCTTAAACCGAGTGGTGGCGAAGGTTTTGCCATGGAAACCAGGGCCAAAGCTCGTGTTAGTCGTCGGTATTGTCAAAGTCGCAGGATGCACATGGATAAGGGACGCACAAAATCAGGAGGTGTACCACCCATACTTTGTCGATGTTCCGCACATTCGAACGAAGCGCTTTGCTAATTCTTTTATTATGCGCACAGCCAATTAGTGGAATTCCCTGCCTGCGTCGGTTTCCCCGCGTTCATATATAATAATAATATATACATATAATATACATATAACCCCAATCTATTTAAGTCGCGAGTAAATAGGCTTCTTCTGGGTAAGCTCGTTCCATCGTCGACCTCATCTCTGCACTTTTTTTTTTTTGGCGAGTGGAAAATCATCGAATAACCCCTCCCGCTCTTGGGCAGAGCGAAAGGGAGTGTCAGACTTCTACTGACTAAAAACCACCCATGTTCCTTCTTCGCCCTCTATGTCGAGGCCGCGATAACTAGTGTACAACCCGCGGCCCACCTAGATTGAGGTCAAGAGTAAGGCCATTTCAAATAAAAATAATAAAAATATAAAGTAGCAGCTTATATACTGAGCAGTGGATGATTCTATGATGATTAGATGATTAAATAAACACTGTTTTTCTCTCAGGAAGGTTTTATAATCAAAATAATATAAGTGATATAGGGTATAAAGACTGCACTGTCCTAAACCTGTTGTAATAAAACCTAAAATTTTCTTTACAGAATTCTTCACCTACAAATCCTGCAAAACATCTTCACTGAAACGAACCAGTCTATAAAGGCGTACAGTGAGATACACAAGGATATGAAAGATTCCATCAAAGAAACTGAGCAGAGAATCAACCACTTCCGCAGTATCCTTGATGCTGATGCTCTTTAAAACATGATCTATCAAACAATATCAAGCTCAGTCAGTCATCTGCCTAGCCTTTCCAACTATGTTGGGGTCGGCTTCCAGTCTAACCGGATGCTGAATACCAGTATTTTACATGGACCGATTGCTTATCAGACCTCCAGAACCCGGTCAATACTGGGTAATACAATACAATACCTCTTGGTAAGACTATTGGTTAGACTTTTGGAGTCACCGACTCCCTGTAACAACTGCCAAAGATCTACAATTGACAGCCGGGACCAACTTCTTAACAGGCTTTCCAAGGCACGAAGGAAACTCGGTATGGTCACCCATCCACCGACTAATCCAAGCAAGCTCGGCTTAACCAGAAGATCAACTCGAGAGGTTGTACGTACACCTCTGTCTAACCGGAATTACAGGCGTGATGTATTGTATGTAACCATCATGAGCAGGTGCTTATCGAAGTTATCACACCACTTTCGTCATTCTAAGCTATCTGTGGTTGATTTAGCTGATGTTTAGATCAAAATTATACCTACAGCTGAAGACGGTTTAGGTTGAGATTTTATCACCACTGGTCTCAAAACGGTACGTAAAGGTAAACAACATGTGAAAACTGCCATAACAAACCCAACACATCGAAGACACGAGACCTCCACCAATCCGCATTGGGTATGCGTGGTGGATTATGCCCTACTCAGATACACATGGAACACATGGGGAGAAGGCTTATGTCTCACTAGTTCTTCGTCTTCTCGAATAGATGACAGATTTTGTCTAAAATGGGCACTTTAGCATATATTATCATAATATGAATTGCGATAAAAGCGTAAAATTGACGTTTTTTAATAGTAACTGCATATTTGGGGGGGGGGAGACATCAAATAACCCCCCTCCCGCTCTTAGGCAAAGCGAAAGGGAGTGTCAGACTTCTACTGACTAAAAACAACCCATGTTCCTTCTTAGCCCTATATGTCAAGGCCGCGGTATCTCTTACAACATCCCGCAGCCAATAATAACTGCGTCTGTGACCATTTTACGGTTTCAACGCAATTCGACTCAATTCATATTATGATCTGCCGAAGTGGCCATTTTAGGCCCTTACGTAGCAACCTGGACAGCTCTGCCGTTTGCTTCATTGAAGTCCTGTAGGGTGCAGTAATGCAGTTAGTTGTGCGCGACGAGCAAGAGAGGTGGTGTGACATATCCTGTTTTAGGTCTCGACACTCGCATTGAATACCTACGAGATGGGTCGATTATACACCATAGTAATATTGGATTGGCAGTGGCCACCCAGTTGAAACGATTAAAGTCTGATTATGCTAAGTGGAATACTGTAGCCATAGTTTCCTAGTGATCCAGTTTTCTTTCGGGTTTTAACATAAATTGTGTTTATAAGAAAGTTCTTATTGAATTGTGTATGATAAACTTTTATTTTACTTGCAAACTAAGTCAGGAAGTCTTATTTTTTTGTTTTATTAACTGTTCTCTCTAATATTGTTCGTAATAAACGTTGTAAGTATATTAATTATTGTATTTTCTGTTTTTCGTATTTCCTTTTGGTTTTCCCATGTGAGCTTTTTTTGTCGGAATAGTACCTACCTAATAATAATATCTCGTAATACGTGGTTAAATCAGGACGTGCAATATTTCTAATAAAACATAATATGTGGTCTTTCGTGTTGTCTATGTGCTTTAATTCTTCTAAACATTACAATGGAGTTTGGTGCTTTTTAGGGTTTTGTAGCCGAATGGCAAAAAACCGAACCCATTAAGATTCGTCAAGTCTGTCCGTCCGTCCGTATGTACCTAACTCCCACTTTATTCGGAAACTATTAAGACTACGCAGTTGAAACTTGGTAGGTAGATCTATTCTGTGAACCATTTTACGATTTTTATACAAAAATAAAAGATTAAGGGGAGTCTATACCTACTTACATGAAACTGAAAAAAAAAAACTTTTTTCATCAAATCCTATACGTGTCTATAGATATGTCTTTAAAATGACATTGAGGTTCCTAAAACCAGTTTTCATCTTTTCTTAAAATTGGGTAGTTTCCTGGCCAAAAAAATATGATTCTATTTAGTCTGTCAGTTACAATATCGAAAAATATTCATACGTGTTTTTTGTTTTATCAAATTAATAAAAACTGACGCAACGCGTCAAAGATCATGAATAGGGGCTTGTGACGTCACTTTCAGGTGCAAAATGTACTGAAATGTAACGTCACACGAGTTTTTGTAGCACTGTATCTTTTTTGTTTGGCTTTATTTTTTGTTCACGTGAAAAAAAAATACTAAGTACCTTGGTGTCCAATATTTTTTTGATTAGATTTTTTTTGTCAAGTACCAATTCACTACTCTAGACTAAGTAGGTATTCAAGAGCGAAGTAAGGTTGGAATGGAGTAGTATGCAACACGAGGATTATTCGGGTTATCAATATGTTATGTTAATTAAACTATGATTTCATGTTTGCGAAAAACCCGTGTTTTATTTCTAAATCCCACGAGCGGTGCCCCGGTAGACGTACGTATCGCCTTTCCTGTTGAAATATCGTTGTCTGGCGTATAAAATGTATAGAACGCAATGTGTGTTGGCATTGCTAGCGACGTACGCGGGGATGGCGCACTCCTTCTCTTGGGGTGAGTAAAATAATAATTAATCTATGTCTAGTTTGTTGTGTGATCCTGTCAGAAATAAACCTACGTTTTCCTAGTATTTCGGAGCTCCATGTTGACTTATTCAATGGTTTGTATTTAATAAGTTAAAAAATGCAATAATACCTCCGTACACAATTAAAATAACATTATTTGTTTCAGAAATCGTTATATTAGTCGGCAATCGTCTAGAATTTTACGATAGTCATGGAACACTAACGAACACAGAAAACATAACGGCGAATGCAATATATTTTATGACTTATGACCCAGTTCATGAAAGGGTACTGTTTATCGACTCAGATGATGACACGTACCTTTCTAGCATTTATAGTTTTGAAATAGCTACTAAAAAAATTGAATCTGTAGTCGTAAATACCAGATATGCCACCGGTTTGTCTTACGATCCGGTCACAGAATCACTCTTTTGGACTGAAGACGCGAAACATACATACTCGATTTCATTAAAACCTGGATTTGACGACTCTGTTAACGAAAGACGCTTTGTTTTGTCAGATGAGTCGAGTATGATACATACTATTTCCGTCGATAGCTGCGGAGGGTACGTTACCTACTAACAATAATACAATTTCAATACACTTTCTCGAAAACTGGCTCTTATCTTACGTTCACTGGTTCAACACTTGTTACTGCAGTTGTCGGCTCCATTGCATCCTCACCTGTGGGTTGGAAGTGATCCGCCTCGACTACAGTAAAATTGTTTTTCCACTTTTATTAACATAATCTATGTTTACCTGACGAAGGCAGGAGGGTTATTATTTTGACAGGCTATGTATGTTAGTATATGTTCATCTATTCTCTCATAGCTCCTAATCTACTTACTTATCGGAACTCGAAATATGAGGTACCTACCGTTAGAACCGTCTTAATTGTCCGCTGACGTGACGTGTCATAAAACTCGATATGGCGCCCTCTAGCGGCCAAAAAGTAAGGTGTAAAAAATAAAAGTGGAGAAACATATACGTAGGGTTGCCATCTCATACTAAGACGCGTGAAAACCCCGGATTTTATAGCCCTAAACCCGGACATATCATCACTTCATCAGACTAAATTTTAGCGAGTCGATTCGTCGGTTGAACGCGGCATGCGGGTACAGTTCAGTGTCGCGCCCTGTGTGGGTGGCCCAAGACTTTAATTTTTTAAACCCGGAGTCCCGGACTTCAAATGACACCCCGCCCGGACGCTCCCCGGACGCCTTCTAAATTAGGACAAATCCGGGGAAACCCGGGCGGACGCGAACCATACATACGCCTTGTTTGATATAATTTGAAAGGGTCACTTGTTGTCACTTGTACATTTCCAAAATAATGTTCAAATTTAAAGTAACCAAAAATCATGTGTTCAAAACAATGATTTAAGTTACTTACACCAATTTTTTTTACAAAAAAAAAAAATAATAATACTGAAACCCGACTACGACAAATAAAAACGACGCTGATAAAGTATGAAACAAGATTTTCAGGATGCTGAAAGAAGAAGATAAAATTAATTACTATAACATTTTCAACATTTTTCAGGTTTATTTACTGGCTAACATACAACGACGGTTCCATATGTAGGGCTCGATTCAATGGCTCCGATAGAGAAGTTGTATTGGCTCATACCGCTTATGGGTGTTTTACTATGGACCAAAACACACAGACACTGTACTGGACCATAATCGGTGGCGTTAAATGTGCGGATTTCAATGGAAATAACATAAGAACAATGCGAGAAGAACCGCAAGAGTTGCCACGCGATATGTTTACCGCTTCAAAGGATACTCTCTACTATCGAACTGGCCATGAAGCTGAATACACAAATTATATCAGGAGAATTCCAAAGAATCCACTGCGTGACATAGATGTAGAATCGACACTTTTTATTGAACATGAAGAACATATTTGGGCAATTGCCGCCAACTATAAGATTGATGTTCTTGAAGATCAGAACTGCGAAGCCCTGAAAAGTCCCTTACCAAATGAATCAGTGACCAATGCAAAGGATTCGCTCAATGTTTCTGCAGATGAAAGCCTGCTTTGTGTCCATGGTACAAAAGTTAGCGGAGATGATCGTTGTGAATGTGCACAGGGTTACAGCGGGGACAGATGCGACGCTTCAGTATGTCACAACTACTGCTTTCAGGGAGACTGTAGTGCCAGTGTTGAGGGGCAACCTAAATGCAGGTAAGATAATATTATGTTGAACATTAAGAACTAGTTGTACTTGCGCGGTATCTATGCTAAACACTTGACAAAGTTTAGCCAAGACTTCCAACTACGAGTAGAAAACATTTCTAAAAGCTTACATTTTGACGCCTGATTGACGAGATAATTCTAAATCACAAATTGTTTTTGTAGAGCAGGGCTGGCCCTGTGGTGGCGGCCCCGACTTAAACAATGAGTCGTGGGTTCGAACCCAGTCAGGCGCGTTACTTTGTGTAATTTATTTCATCACCACTGCTCTCAAAACGGTGAAGGAAAACATCGTGAGGAAACCGGCATGTCTTAGAACAAAAAAATTCGAAGGCATGTGACATCTACCAATCCGCACTGGGCCCGCGTGGTAGATTATAGCCCGTCCCTCTCCTATAGAGAGGAGGCCTGAGTCCCTGCAGTGGGAACATTATAGACTGATGAAACTTTTTGAGCAAACAATTACAAAATGCATCTACGTCAATTTAGGTAAGTAGATACATTGTATTTGTATCTACACAAAGAGCTGACAACGTCATAATGGCGACTGACGTCAGAATTTTGTCTCTAATTGAATTGACCTACGATGAACCATGCACAAGATGATTGCACATCATATATTCTTATCTAAGTACATGTGAGCTCCAAAGACCAAAAACTCTCCGACAAATATTAGTGCGGCTGTAACTTATAATTTAACCTCGGTATGGTAAGACTCAATGTGACGCGCTCATAACATTATGATGATGAATGTATCAAAGAGTATGGAGGTCCCTATTTAAAGTAAAATAGAAAAAAAACAGATGGACTCTAAAATCCAATATCTCCACAACTAAGAAGGTATGGTCTAGCTGGAAAACTCATTTTTTTCCTAGCCTGCACTGTATATGCGTCTTTACCTAGTGAGCAAGCATCGATCACTAATAAGGCCGTTCGTGACCTGTCGTGTCGCGACCCCCCCGCCCCGCTGGGATAGTAGGGCACCAGTTTTCTACTATTTCGGCCCACAGTTGTTGGGCGTGCGGCAGACATGTCTTGCTCAGTCCAATCTGATTTGGGCAAGCTTTTGAGCCTCCTCAGCTTTGAAGCAGCCTTTTGGAGTGCAGTATTGTGGTTCACACATGATCGGTTAATTTTGACACCTAGTATATTACATCTCATTACTCGTTGGCAAACCTTGAGTTTAGACTTTTCTTTATTAATCTCTTTTGCATGCTCTTCTATAATCCAGCTGTAATGCTGGTTACTCTGGAGAAAGGTGTGAAGTCAACGCATGCCAAAGATACTGTTTGAACGACGGTGCATGTTCCCTGAATGAGAACATTAAGCCAGTATGTCAATGCTCTGGGGATTTTGAAGGAGCACGATGCGAAGTTCCCGGCTTTCTCAATAAATGTTATCAAACTGTCTCTATGTTAAGGGACATCCTTAAAACAGGTATGAATGTTTGTTATCTGTCTTTTACAAACCACACCAAATGTGACTGTTCCTAAATAATGATAAAGACCAATGTTAGGTATAGCAGGCGATAACATATTTCAATAAAGCCGGACACAACTCATGTAATGTTAATCTCGTAGGTGCGTCAATGCTTAATTTAGATACCTACACGTTTTCTTTACAGATGTAACGCCGCCGCCAACTCAGGACGAAAAAGTGAAGTCGACGTGTACGGTTCTCTGAAAAAACAGCACTTAGGTATTCGGATTGAGGATATGATGTGGGGTTGCTGAAGAGATTACTTGACTTTCATATCTACCACCACTGCGGCACCGCTACGTACTGCTCACGAGATGAAAATCTACCCACGCAAAAAAACAAAATTTCTAGTTTCTTTTGTGGTGTTCTTCTCTAATTTTTTATTTATCGCCATGCCTTTTTTTTGGCGGGTAGAAAGTCATTTAATAACCCCTCTCGCTCTGGGGCAGAGCGAAAGGGAGTGTCAGACTTCTACTGACTAAAAACCACCCATGATCCTTCTTAGCCCTATATGTCGAGGCCGCGGTATCTCTTACAACATCTCCCAGTCCCGACGGGCTAATCACCATGCCTTTTTTTTTTTTTTGGTGGGTGTAAAATCATCGAATAACCCCTCCCGCTCTTGGGCAGAGCGAAAGGGAGTGTCAGACTTCTACTGACTAAAAACCACCCATGTTCCTTCTTCGCCCTCTATGTCGAGGCCGCGATAACCGTTGGACTACCCGCGGCCCCGACAGGCGTCGGCCCTTTCGGGCCCCTCCCATGTTGCTGACATCTCTTTGAGGCGCGCGAGGAACACGAACGCGCCGTCGACACGGCCTGTTTTCGTCGTGAGACGGACGGACGGCGAGTTAGCCCATCACTCACCGTCCACAGGCCCGCGTCTACGGTGGCCGGAGGTCATCGCGGGTAATCATCATGCCTTGATCCTCAATATTGGTCGACATAATAATATTGATTTGACTCATCACACCTGTAATCCCCGAAGAGTTAGGCAGAGGTTAAGTAACAGTACACCCACATTTCGCCAGTTATGTTTAAGTTCCATGTAATAAGGAGCGAGCCTATTGCCAACAATCGGTCACAAATCCAGACTCCGTGACTTCGGCAGACAAATTCCTGATGGAAAACCCCAATAACACTTTGCTCCACCCGGTAATCCAACCCCCTTTTTTTGGGGTTGGAAAATCATCAATGAATCCCTCCCGCTCTGGGCAGAGCAAAAGGGAGTATCAGTCTTCACCTGACTAGAAACCACCTATGTTCCTTCTTAGCTCTTTATGTCGAAGCCGCGGTACCTATCTCTTGCGAACAACCCGCAGCCCCAACGGGAATCCAACCCCCTCATGCTCACTTGCTCAACAGTCGTAGTTGCAATCACTAGACCAACAAGTCATGCAGTAGTCATTCTTCATGATCTTTATGATAAAAGCCCCTTTTCCCTGTAATTCACAAATCAAATTTGTGAAACTTTGGCTAACAAGAAAATAATCAAAAACTTCAGTCTTTCTTTCTAATAAAAACATATACTTAAGTGTGAATATTTTCGTTTTTTTTGTTTACTTTTGCATAATGATTACTATATTTTGCACCACAGAATACGATGACCGATGATGAATCGGGCGAATCGGGACGAAATAAAGGCGTTAACAATAATATTGATACTTAGTAATAAATGTGCGGTCCACTTTACCAATAAAATATCAAGTATTAAAACATGCAAATTAAAAGAACAAATTATGACACAAACATGTTTTTTTTATCTACTAATAAATATATTTTTAACGTACGTATGATTCATAAATATGTGGTCAAAGGCACTTTATCTCCGATTCACACCATTTACAAGGAAAAATACACATGCGGTCTACCTAAAAATAAAAATAATTTCACTAGGTACCTGAATATTAAAGTAGAACGAAGAATTATAGGTAAACTATCCGATACTCGACGGATTATTTTCTCAAGTCTAAAACAAAGTTGTCAACAGAAGCTGACATTGAGACTTAGATTCCAATATTCCATGTTCAGTCATAACTTGAATATCGGCGCGAGCAGCCGTGTCAATGAATCAGTCAGTGATACCGCCAAAACGTGAATAAATAAAAAATGTTGGAACATATATTTTATGTTATGGACATAGGGACTAAAATTTTCAGGTAAGTCACATTTATTTATTTCTATATTTATTTACTAGCAACTTCGTTCTCAAAATTTGTGATAGCTCACTTACTGTGCATGATATAAATATAATTTATAGCTTAAAGGGTCAACAAATTTTACCTTTACTTTATAATATTAGTACTATTACTTACTTAGAGATTTATTTGTTTGCCGTATATGTAGTAATGGCTTTTTATATAATATTTGAGTTGTGAAGGTTAAATCTTTATGGTCATTGATAAGTATGTAAACAGTTTTGCTTCCAGTTGGTTTGATGAACATGATTGTGTGTATGTATCTATATAGGAAGAGATTACCGCCAGACTCGTTACATTAAAATAATATATAGACACGTGATTGTTAAAAGCAACAATATTTACTCTAGTGTTAAACATCTCTCAGTCAATTACTATCGTCTTAATTAATACAAATAAGTATGTAACAAGAAACCATCCTGAGAATTTAATATAATTAAAATGCATCCTTTTATTTAAACCACAAGCAAGGGTAATTAACCAGAAAGATGTATCCAGCAGTCGTATAAAAATACGACACACTTTTCTACTAAATGCACATGTGTTTCCAATCTAACAATGAAATATGAAGCTATTATGGGCCCCGTATACGATACAATTTAAAAACATGCCAAGGAAGTAAGAATTCCAATCGTTTGATAGTTTCTCATAAAATTATTTCAATACTGCCTTTGTGACGATTCACAACAATGGAAAATTGAATCAATGAGGGTAGCTAAAAATCATTTTACAATCTACCAATCAATCATGTTTTGTTTTTTTTTAATAATAAATTTATAGTTTGATAAGCTTGAAGTTATACTGTTTAGAAGTTAGCATGCTTCATTGTCAGCCTAGCATTTCTGTTTTAGCTGTGGTGAAGTGCTGAAACGTAGCCCCAGCAGTAAACCATCAGATATTATAATAGTAGCAGTCTGGTCACATCAAATTATCACACTAATATTATAAAGGCGAAAGTTTGTGAGTGTGTGAGTGTGTATGTTTGTTACTTCTTCACGCAAAAACTACTGCACGGATTTGGATGAAATTTGGTACACAGATAGTTTATAACCTGGATTAACAAATAGGATAGTTTTAATCCCGATTTTATATTCCCGTGGGTTGTAGCGGGTGAAGCCGCTGGCAACAGCAATTAATAAATGCCTTTAACATCTGCGTAGCCCTTTTCCAATAGTAATTGGGATATATTCTAACTGGAAACAGCTAAATACAATTGTATTCTACTTGAAAGAACTGCCTGTCTGACCTTTATAACCCAAAATTTTGCATGCATTATTACACATACTGAAAACGAGTAAAGAAAATGAGAAGACCGATTTGTATGCTCTTAAACATCCACCCGCAATCAATGACGTACTAAATATAGACACGTCATGAACTAATATCACGGCGCTTAAAAACGGCGAAAATATTAGATAACTACTTATACGCGTAAAGAAAAGGAAAGAAGATATGACACCGTACAGCGGGATGCCTGTTGATGCCTGTTTTCTTTATGTTTTGAAAAGGTTTACACACATGATTTAAATTTAGAACAAACGTAGCGTCGCGCGAGAGGTTGGTGTGTAACTAAGCGCGATGTGGCCAATTGGCTTCATTTCATGTTGTCATTTTTGAGGGCGGACAACGTATCTATAGTTTTAATATATCATTGCCCGCAATAACTTCAGTGTATACGTGATCATGGTGTGCAGTGGTAAAACGCAAAGTGTAAGCTTGTGTTGGTCAGACTCGGGCTATTATTCCTAAGTTTCAATCATGCTCAATTTGATCCCGTCTAATTTAGACGACTTTGGACAGAGTGTCTATTACCTAATCTTGTTTGTGTTCAATTAGACGACCGTGACTTTAATTAAGATGACTAGAAATTCTATTTACCTACTTCTATGATTTGTTCAGCTTATCGTTGCCTGTTGGTTATGGACTTATGGACCTATTCCGAAACACAATCAGTAGAGTTTATTGATTAATCATTATCATACAGGCCTATTGGACTGTGTACTGTGTAAAAAATGATTTGGCAAGAAAGGAACTGTCTGATACTTCTTTGACTTTACTTGTCATGTAAAGACAAAGAAGTATGGTGAAGAAGACATGCTGCACCGTCCATAAATTAATTGAGTTATGGGCAGGAGAAGATGCATGGAATCGTGAACATTGGAAGGATTGGAGGGAGGCTTTTCCCCAGCAGTGGGACAATATGGGTTAGCTATAATATAATAAGACCAAGAAATTGATGATGTTGGACAGTTTGGTATAGTTTAATTGTTTAATTTTCAGAAACCATGTTCGCACTACACATTATTGGACTAAGAGATTCTTGCATAAAAGCGCAATCGATTTCCTTACCCAATAATACCCGAAGAGTGTTATGCTTATGACAAACCTCAACTGTAACACAGGAAAGTTAGTTCACAATAGCTTTTAAATCAACAATGTTCTAATCAAATCAACCTACATAGGATTAGCAGAAACATTCCTCATAGATGATAGGTACCTGTTTACTTACATTTCGTAACTTGCCCCAGATAGTCCACCTGATAACATATCGGAATAAACTATACTTATCTTTACTTAATACTTTCTAAGACGTGTATGTAATGCAAGGTTCATGACTGACAAGAAGTTATATTGGGTCAATTTCAGGTAGTTATCTATCTAATCGTATTTTCTGAAGAGGGGAAGTCCGACACGGATTCCCCTCTGTGTGAAAACGTCGCTGGGTAATGGATTTACCGCCACAAAATTTACAAGGTGTTGCGTTTTTATAAAACTGAGGAGCCGGAGTTTACCTTAGTGAATCTACTCCGGTAGATAGGTACCTTCTTCATGCATCGTATATCTCGGGCGTCCATTGGACGAATTGCTAGTCCCTGTTGAAACCAAGGCCTTTGCAGTCAGCATAATAATAGGTATAATTTTAGCTAGACAGAAAAAATGCCATCCGTCGAACAATTTAAAATTCTGTCACTTTGTCCAAACCATATAGTAAAACTACCATCTACTTATGCATTTTTCCATTTTGTGGTAAGAAATCCATGTTAGACAATGTGGCCTTGTATTCAGGTTCCAAGGTACCGAGATTACCTTACATCGTTAGCATTGGGCTTGGAACGTATCGGAGAGTAATTTAAAAATACTTAATCCTCGTTAAACTTGTAAATTTTCTCAGATTTGTACCAAGTATCTATTATGGTACTTCGGCCTAATGATACACTATACCTTATTCGTTTAATATTGTGAATTTGTGAGTAGTAAGTAGATAAAATCACTAAGCGTTGTAGGAACCTTCTGCAAAACCGTATCATCAGATTTGTCTCCACCCTTATTTTGAATCATCTCTTAGCAAATTTTTCCTCAATTATATTTTACTTAGCTTGTGCCCGCGGCTTCGCCCGCGTGACTTCGATTTTTTTATACCCTCATCCCCTATTTAACTTTTAGGATTGAATTTCGAACATTCCTTCCAGAGGTTTCTGTGCAACGTCTTCAGCTTTATAGGTCCAATTAAGGGTTTGGGCTGGGCGTTGATAAGTCAGTCCGATTTTTTCTCTTTGTTTATATAGATTAGAAGACTAAGTAGACTGATAGTATTATTCTGTTGTACTCAGTGTGTGATTCTGCATGTCAAAAGTACCTAGGTACCTACAACTTGGCATCAAAGTAAATCATTGTGTGATGATAACATTGTTTTACATTGCATTTTAAATGTTTATGACAAACATAGCTTTAAAGAGAATAATAAATAAATGTACAGTTGTCCAGAGTTCAATGTATTTCTTGGGAGTTCAATTAGTCAGAACGTTATTCATACTTAGGTTAAGGGTCATACGTCATATTCACCTTTACACTTTTCGTGCTAACTTCGTTCTTCGTTTAACTTTGTCCAAACGATTTATTCAAACTTGATATTTACCAAAGAAGTGAAAACTCGTCATCATCGCACCTTGGAATAACAAATTGTATGAGGAAAAATAATAAAAAATACTGCAAATCATTTTACAATCAGCAACGTGGCCCAAATCAGAAGCGGAACGGTTAGCGTTTTACAAGAAAAACACGATCTCGAAATCGTAGTCAATTAGTCAATATATAACATTAATTAAATAAAAGCTAAGGCATTAATAAAAGCTAAGGTTTTTGGCGATTGACGAAGAAAAACACCAAAGCAATGTCCACTGTCACTTTGGTACCGATTCCTGAGTATTCTAAATTCCAAGATTATGGTCTAATATCACCTAAATCGAGGTAACCAGACATTCTAACGAATTATAGGTAACTTTTCTCATGAACTCGTATCGTATAAATTGCATCTAAAGATTATTACGCTTGATAGACATAGAAACAATACTTAAGGGCTTATTACACTATCCTGAATTTAGGGTGCTAAATGCGGCGCTTTAAAGCGCTGAATTTAGAATTGCAGGATAATGTGTAATAAGCGCTTTAAAGCGCTGCATTTAGCATCCTAAATTCAGGATAGTGTAATAAGCCCATTACTGTGATTTAGACGTGACGTTGCAATGACCATATCTTATTCGTCGGCTATTCGTTCCGTTAAGAGAATATTATTGTGAACAAAAACAATTCAAAATAGACCTATTTGTTCTCTGTTTTCATAATTACAAAAAAACATATATTTAAATAAATTATAAGTAGTACAGTTGCTTAATTCTAAACTTGCTAAACTTTTTCGTTTTGACGGCGAAAAGCGCTCTTTTGCAAAACAATGAACCATCTTACTTAGGTACATATCCATTAGGTACTTGCTCAGACAACAATGATCCATAAAGAAAACTTAAAATGAAAAAAAAGAAAAAAGAAATGTTATTCTTCAATATTATTATTATTACGGTAAATATATTTAGACAGGCAGTATGCTTTACACAATGTGTAATATAATTTTAATCTCATTACATACAAACCTGCAAAAATACTTGCATTCTAATTAGTGTTTTCTTATCTTTAATTTTCATCAAAGACTATTTTTCTTTGTTTCAGCCAAATATCCTCGCTATTGGGTATACAATGGGCTCCGGTGGACGTACCAATGACTCGCAGGCTACAGACCCTGGCTGCCTTCGTCTGGATCTACCTCATACTCTTCGGAGAAGCTGTCTCGATATACCTGTTCATACAACTGGTGTACTCCAGGTTCTGGTGGTTGGGGCTACTGTATGGAGCCTGGTTCATAAATGATATTGATATTTGCAACCGTGGGGGACGAACGTGAGTACCTAAATTATACGTTAGACTTTACGTTGACACTTTTTATTGCAAGTCACCAGTTTCTTAACATATTATAGTACAAGCTCAATATAATAGTTTCATCAAAATAATATCACCTAACATTTTCTTAGTGTACAAAATTCTGTCGATCTGACTTTTTAGCCGACCACCACTTTAAGTTTCCAATTTTCCATCAACTGCACTACAGACAGTAAATCAAATAATCAGTGTCTAACACCATTTTTTTTTCTAATTCCAGGTCCCAATGGGTTAGAAGCTGGACATGGTGGCGTTACCTCTGCGACTACTTCCCCATCCAGCTCGTAAAAACCGTGGACTTAGATCCTTCTAAAAACTACATGTTTGCTTGCTTTCCCCATGGCGTCCTATCTTTGGGAGCCTTCGGGAGTTTTTGTACCAACGCTACAGACTTTCGCAAACTATTTCCTGGTTTAACCAGTCATTTGATAACATTAGGAGGGCACTTCTTGATCCCGTTCTTCAGAGATTTAGCTCTAGCTCTTGGAATCTGTGCCTCTTCGGAGCAAAGTCTTCTACATTTGTTAGATAACAAGAAATATGAAGGAAACTGTGCTTGTATGATTATTGGTGGTGCTGCTGAAGCGTTGGATGCTCATCCGAAGGAATATAAAGTGATTTTGAGTAGAAGAAAAGGATTTGTTCGCGTTGCTATGAAGTCTGGGTAAGATCTAGTGTTATTTTTACTATAAAAAAACTACTTAGTACTTTCTACGAAGTGCAGCCTTCATTGTACTCTAAGTTGAGGTCATTAGTAGACAAAAAAGATAAGTAGATAATAATGACTGTGTTGCAACTACTTATCATTAATGCTCCCCATTAGAATTTTGACAACAAATCGTTTATATGTACTTATAGTTAACTTATTTATGAACAAAAGCGCTTGGGAATATTTCGCAACCGCATGTGCGTGCAACCGAGACCAGCGCGCTGTTACTTCCTTGGGGTTTGGGGTGTATTACTTAAACAACAGACTGACGTCTGGAAAGAACTTTTTTCTGAATGGCAATGTAGGTGGGATAATTCCATCAAAGGCCGACACCTCCACCAGTTCTTTTCATCCGTTCGTGAGCGGTCAGTCGGCCAGGACATGGCTGGAAGTGGATCACTGTGTTGCCCAATTTCTCACAGGTCATGGTAACTTTAAGAGTAAATTATTTTCCTTCAAGCTTGTTGCCTCGCCTTTCTGTCAATGTTCTACATCTGACTGCGAATATGAACAATCTGCACATCACATTGTATGGGAGTGTAGTCTTTGGCAGAATGAACGTAATATTATGTTAAATAGTGTACAGGTCACATCCGGACTTAATTCCTATACGGACCTTGTAGAAACTAGAACAAATTTCGGTGCGTTGAAGTATTTTTGTCATATTACCTGTTATTGGAATCAAATATAACAAACAGCTCAAAACTTAGGACCCAATATTAATGACAATAATATCCGTGGTGCTAGGCAACTGGGCTTATCCCAGTTGTATACGTCCCTGTGTGCCTATTGGCTTTGTTCTGTTCTATCTCCTGCGGATATGGAGGGAAGTGGAAATTATGTTTTTCCTACTCCTCCGCTATTCTTTACTGATTAATTTCGTTAATATCCCGCATTCGGGGAACCGTTTATAATATATTATAAACGGTTCCCCGAATGCGGGCTCTGTGTGCCCGCATTCCAGAAATCTCTCGCACCCCGCATGCGGCGACTAATGAAATTGCGTCATAAGTCGGGCTGTAGATAATGATGATGAATATAATGCTACATTTTGTAATCGTCTTATTTCCAGAGCCTCCCTTGTGCCAGTATTCTCATTCGGCGAGACGGACCTGTTTCGTCCCCCGAACAACCCTGAGAACAGCTTGCTGCGCCGGTTTCAGGAGCAGGTGCGCAAGTACACCGGGATCTCGCCCATGTTCCCCATGGGGAGGGGGCTGTTCCAGTACTCATATGGAGTGCTGCCCATGAGGGCGCCTGTTACAGCTGTCGGTGAGTTTCAGTGATTCCTTAAGTTTTTGATTTTAGATTTCTTGGTAGCCTGCAAATTGAGACTTGATGCAATCCTTGATCTTTTGCACATTTGCAATATTAAAACTTACATTGACTTTTCTTTTTTTTATAAAAAAATGTTACTCGACACTAGGAATTTCTTCTGTGTCGTGGGTGCGTTTACAAACATTTAAACTCACATACACAAATACCGAGACCCGAAACAACTATCTGTAGGCCATACAAATATTTGTTCCGTGCGGGGATCGAACCGTGCCGTCTATAACATCATCATCTGCCCAGCTGGTAAAATAGCTGAAATTTTGGGGTCGGCTTTCTGTCCACCCGGATGCATTGGAATACCAGTGTTTTAAATGGAACGACTGCCTAATATCCGACCTCCACTACCCAGTTAGCACTGGGTAATAGGCACGTTGCGTTGAGGTTCGGGCATCGATTCCCGGGTCAGGCAATTTGTATTTGAATTTTGGCATTCGAATTTACTCAGGCCTCCTCTCTAGAAGAGGGATGGGCTATAATTCACCACGCGGGCCCAGTGCGGATTGGTAATGTCACATGTCTTCGATTTTTTTGGTTCTAAGACATACCGGTTCCCTCGCGATGTTCTCCTTCACCGTTTTGAGATCAGTGGTGATGAAATAATTTACACAAAGTAATGCGCCTGCCTGGATTCGAACCCACGACCAATTGTTCGTAAGTCGGGGCCGCTACCACTGAGTCACCACAGCTCTCCCTGGAAAGTTGGTGGAACTGAGTCATCATTTAGCAGCGGTGGCCCAGTGGTGTCGGCCCCGACTTACGAACAGTAGGTCGTGGGTTCGAATCCAGGCAGGCGCATTACTTTGTGTAATTTATTTCATTACCGCTGCTCTCAAAACGGTGAAGGAAAACATCGTGAGGAAACCGGCATGTCTTAGAATAAAAAATATCGAAGACATGTGACATCTACCAACCCGCACTGGGCACGCGTGGTGGATTATAGCCCATCCCTCTCCAAGAGAGGAGGCCTGAGTCCCTGCAGTGGGAACATTATAGGCTGATGATGAGGAACTGAGTAAATTCGGTTAATTCAGGTTAATTCGATTAATTTCGGTTAAAGGCGATAGGCTGCCCCTATAATTATTACCTACAGGGGCCTTTAACACGCCTCTACCAAACCCTTCGCGGTTTACAGGCGTAATGTTATGTTATGTTTATATTTACGAACTAATCCAAGTTTACGATTAATTACAGTTGGTGCGCCAATGGAAGTAAAAAGAAATTTAGAACCAACATACGAAGAAATAGACGCAGTGCATGCTGAGTTCACAGAACGGCTGAAGGCACTCTTCGAAACTGAGAAGGTCAAGTACTTAAAGTACCACGAAGAAGCCCGATTAGTCATCACGTAGGCATATTACTTTTATTTTTCTGCATTGAACAGGTCTATCTGCATACGTTTATCTGAAATATTCAATGGCCCATCCTCGGCGTTTATGTGTGCAGTTAGATAATTCTAAATCACGTTTATAAAGAATTCAATTTTGTTATTAAGTACTATAATTAAAAATATTTCCATTATACTATCAGTTAATTTAGTAGAAATACTAATGCCTTTATAATAGACTGATTGATATTATTATACTATGAATTAGTTATAGGTTTGTTATAAATAAGCGGGTAGATGAATAAAAGTTTTTTTATAATGTTGTAAAAAGTTGTTTAATTCTTCTGACCAGTGTGGTTTTTACGTGGCGGTAGTTTACAATCTATAGTCGTCTTTAATATTCAAAAGTGTTCTTGGATGCTGTTTGCTATTGGAACAGAAGCCGAATATAGACCTTATTCGGAACTTCTCGTGGACAGACGTCAGGTCTATACCTAGCTTATACACTGACTACTGTTGAGATAAGGCACAAAAGAATCGTCAAATTAAATTGAAGTCCAATGCTGGACATAGGTCTCGCCCACGTTGCACTAGAATACCTTGTTCTCCGTTTTCCGTCCGTTCATTTAGCGGCAGAGCGTTGCACTCCGCTTGCCTATGTCAGGTCTCCACCACTCATTTACGCCATCGTCTATCAGTCCTGCGTGGGACATCATCACCATTTCTATCGATTGACGTCCACTGCTGGACGTAGGCCTCATTGACCTGTCCCGTGCGTCTCGCATCCAGCGAATTCCCGCCTTTCACCAAGCCGTCGGTTCCACCTAGTGGGAGGCCTTCCAACGCAACGTCTTCCGCTTCGCGGTCGCCACTCCAGAGCTTTTCGGAAGGGATCGGACAAAAAAAAAAACTAATTAGTCCGTCAGATTTCGTAGATTTCCAAAAAATATTGAACACACATTGTTTTCTTTTTTCACGTAAACAAAAAATGAAGACGATACAGTGCTTTGAAACTCGTGAACTCCGCGAAAACGTCACATGTTAGTACATTTGTTACCGACAAGTGACGTCACAAGCCTCCCCCCCATCCATGATCTTCTATCTTCTTCAATTTTTATTAATTTGATAAAACGATAATATAACTAACGGACTAAACAGAATCATATTTTGTGACTTCTGATCCCCTTTTTTAAACGAATAAAAACAAGAAAATTTTACTATTTTTATTTATTTTATATATTTACATTTTATATACAACGTTAACATTAACGAATGCGCATGTCTTAGCGCACGACTCATTTGAGCATATTTTTATTACTCGGCTATGAACACACAAATATTACACGACACAAGAAGTACTTATCCTAGAAAACATTTTACCCACACCGTGAATACCATGCCCCAGATCTGACTGCTTGCTATGCAGAGGTGGAAGACACCAATAACTTGTGTTACTACTTAGGATACGTCTTTGTTCACGTACTTACTAGATACCTTATCCATTTATTTTGTTTCGTTCCTCAAAGTCCTGCTATGTTTGTCCTCGTCTGTTCTTCAGCGTTTATATGCTTGTCGCCACATTTGTGCGTTCATAGCCAACATGCCTCCCTTACGATTCATGATGAAGGTATCATTATAATTATACACAATATTATACAATACGAGCGGGAATGATACAGAGTATATCGGGCATGTTACTACGTTACTTAGAAATAACACATTGATGATAGTGAAGTACTTGAAAATGAAGTTTTTAGGGACAATGCAATAGATTCGGGAGATGATACATAGCTAGAATATGAAAAGCGGGCGTGTCTTTAGTTATGCTTATGAGCAATGTAAGAGAAGATAGGAGAAAGAAAGAAGTTAAAACATGAACTGATAGAAAATATCAATTTTCAAATCAGTGTGAGAATGAACCACACAATCATCAACGTTTTTATATTAATAATAATACAAGTATCTAACATCGATCAAACTATATTCGCACAACAATAAAACATAAAATTTAATTATGAAATAAATAAACATAATGAAGTATCGTAGTACCATGCGGGCGTCAGTCCAGGTCCCGCCCATTGGACAGTCACTCGAAAAAAGTGAGCTCTAAAACAAAATCACCGACAAAACAACTATAAAACTCTTTGTAACATACAATTTACGATACAGCTACTATAAACACGCGGCAAGATTTTACTACCGGAATATTTTTAGCAACGGTATTAAAAGACAGACATGTCCCAATTTCAATTAAAGTAAAAATATGATCTCTATTGATAAGTAACATTGTTCGAGAGCTCAGAAAACTCAAACACAAACTTAACAAAGGCTCATCGAAACCTAAAAGTCTATAGACATTAAGTAACAAGAAGACATCATCGGTGAAAATTCATTGTATTGAACACGGATTGGATAATGGAAAACGGTTACATCTCACACTATATTTCCATACAGATTTCTACCGAGAATACAGTCTTAACGAAACGGTCGTACTTCAAAATGCCATTGAACAAGAAATGAAGGTCACCATCGAACCGGTCCTAGATCAGATAAAACTTCAGTCCAATCCAGTGTTTTCGTCGTCCACTAATAATCTCTATAAAAGTTTGATCCCAAGAACGTAAACGTAAAGTAGATCTTTAGTCCATGTTTGAAGATAGTTTTGTATCGGTGGATAGTCAAGGACTAACTGATCATGTGTCGAAGTCGGGTGTAATCTGAGCCGTGAGGCCGATAAGTCACAATCTATACAAAGAAGACTAGAGTGTTGTGAAGCTCACGCCTGCTTCGGATGTGGCGCGGGTGCCGGCGGGGCGGGCTTAAAGCATTGCATGAGGAAGGCCGTGTACATCACAAACGCTATTGAAAGCGCTATCAATGCGTACATGAAGATGTTCAGCTCTGGCTGTCTGAATCTGTTCTTTCGGAGCCACTCCAGTACTTCATCTTCGGACATAAGGTCTCCTGTAAATTTGGTCAAGATGAAGATTGGTGCATAAATCTCAGAAGACAAAGAATTAGAAAGAGGTCTCCAAAGACCAATTAAGTACAAGAAACATTCGACTGGAATTGACGAGTTTGAGGAAAAGAAAATTGTTATCGTACTTTTAGAAAGAGCAAATCACCTATTATTCCATTATCTTACCTCTGTATATACTAGGGAATCTCTTCCTGAAGTACACAATAGCTGGAAGTTTTGTGACTCCCCACTTGCGAGCATACCGCGGATCTTCCATCTTCACGAACGTTATGTCAAGGTTATCAGTTTCACTGTCAATGTTCTCCAATTTGTCGAGTACCGCCCGACTTTCCGTTGATTTCTCGTCTAGAACCACCAAAATTTATCAAAATCTCTTAGAAATCAAAGAAGTTATAAAAAAAATCCTGTAACTTTAAGTCTACTTACAGAAGTAAACAGCCAGAAATTCGTTCTCCTCCAACAGTTTGTCCAACATCTTACGGTTCACCTCCTCAATTTCATTTTTGATCTCAAAGACGTCTTGAGATGTCAACCATTGTAAGATCCTGTCCACTTGATGAAGGTCTCCGTCGTACAACATCGGTATTTGCTTACGGAAGTATACCAAAGAAGGTATATTGACAATGTTGTACGTAGCTGCTGCCTCATGGCTGGCGATCTTGACGAAATCAATACCAAATTGGTCGACTTCTCCGTCAATTTGTTCCAGAGATTCGAGGATTTCTTCACATTCTGCACAGTCTTCATCGTCATCTAAATTTAAAATTTGTATTTAAATATAATTCTTTAATCTCGTGTACATACGTTACCAGTAGCTTTGTACAAAAAACTTATACTTACAGAAAAAGACAACCAACAGATGTGATTCGTACAGCAATCTCTCCAACATTCTATCGTTGACGGATTCAATTTCATCAGCCAATTCTCTGTTATCATCATCAATAAGCCATTCAAGAATAGATTCTTCGTTTTGTAAATCACCTTCAAATAGGAGAGGGTTGCCGTTTCTGAAAACAATAAGTTTTTGTTAGGCAAATTCATAATTATTTCTCTTCATCCAAAAACATGTTGACCAACAATCAGTATTATTGTTACCTGAAATAGACCATAGCAGGGAAAGTTTTGATTGAGTATCTCTTGGCAAGTTGCGGGTCTTGAATCTTGACCATATGAATACCGTAGACATCACACTCATCATCAATGCTCTCGAGTCCGTCAAGAATATGGTCGCAGATATGACAGTTCAATTTGTCTAAAGAAGAAGAGACAGATAATATTATCGTCTAGTGATGACAAAATGGATACGTTATTGTCAGTTTGGTGAGTATCATACTTACAGAAGTAAACAGCCAAATACTGTGTTTCTTCAACCATTTTCTCCAACATTACTCGTGTAATAAGTTCAATACGATCTTCAGTTTTCTGAGTAATCAACCACTGCAGTACTTCCTCTTCTTCAGCCAGAGATCCCTCATATACATTTGGCACATTACTCTCAAAGTAAACGAGTACTGGGAAATCTGTTACTCCGTACGATTCGGCGATAGAATAATCTTGAGTCTTAACAAACTTGATCTCGTGTCTATCACAGTCATCATCGATATTTTCCAGTTCTTCCAATATCCCAGCGCATTGTTCACAGTCCAGGCTATCTGTAACATCCCGATCTATTGCCAATTAAAGTGTAATAACATTTTGTGAGCAAACCTCATTGGATGGACAAACTGTTCGGTAGTATTGAGTGCGATAAGGGATATTTAAACAGTGCTGGCTGATACAAAACCGAAAACCATTCAAAATATCATTCTTTGTGCGTTTGGTAAATTATAATTGAGATGCGATCTTGGGCTTAACACATCAGACTGGACATGTGGGCGTGAACGGGAGTAAACTAACTAATCATAACCAGATCTTAATGTACCTACTCTTAGTGCGCTCATGCTACATGCAACAAAAGTAATGGCTACACAGACGGGTCATTAGAAATGTTTGCGATTGTGAGGGAACATATTGCCAAAGGGCACGGCTCTAAGGGGATAGGAGTACCCTCTGGATCCAGTCCCTCTTCCTCCTCGTGTTCTACAACTTTCTTTTTCGTTGCTCTTTTCTGCAATTTTGATGTGCACATTTCACATAACGTTTTGTTCCCTAATAAAAAGCAAGAGGCATTAATAAAAGATACACGTATTAATGTTAATTGTATGTACAATCTTCAATATCTTCTTAATTTTCTTCAGGTTTCATGTTTTGTCTCTCAATAAATATTAAACATTTACATTATTTAACATTAGATTGTGAACACTTAGCAGAGTTTAAAATTAGTTGTGTAATGTATGTTCAGTATACAAGTGTATTACTCCGCACTAGCATGCAACTTACAGAAGTAAACGGCAAGTGATCCAGATGTTTCTATCAAATCCAGAAGATCTTGACCTTCAAGGGCTTCTATAACATCACCTGCTGGGTTTTTCTGAGTTAATAACCAACTGAGAAGTTGTTGCTCATCATATAGATCTCCTACAAAATAAACATGGTTACAGACATCATCATGATCAACTATTTAGAACAGATAAATATACAAAAGGACCATGACAAAAAGTTTATAAGATAAAGCCATAAAATCAACTTTACCAGCATAAATAACAGGATCCTTAGAGCCCATCTTGAAGAACAACACAGCAGGCAGAGCGAATACTCCAAAATCCTTAGCCATCTGCCTATCATCGATCTTCACAAAGTTGATGCCGGAGTCATCAGCATCGTCATCAATGTGCTCAATCTCAGCTAGCACTTTAGGACACTGTTTGCAGTCATTACTGTCTAAAACATGTGTTATGTGCAATACAATTGGATTTGTAAGTATCAGCTTTTTAAAGAACATACTAGACTAGAAATATTTTGTTCAAATCTTTGGAACTTTCTCTAAGAAATATAAGAACAGCATGTATCAGAAAGGCGTAGTAATATTTACCCGACTGCGGCGAAGCCCAAAAGGAGGGTTATGTGTTTGGCGTGTATGTATGTATGTATGTATGTAAGTATGTATGTATGTATGTCCGTTTCTTCGTTCCCTCATAACTCCTAAACGGATGAAGAGATTTGAATGAAATATACGTCGTTAGATTCGTCTTGATGGCGCGAGTGTCACTGGCTACATTAAAATTAAAAAAAAAACAAAGATAACAGTTGGTTTTGGGAGCCAAATCGTGGATTTGAAAAAATAAAAAAAATCCATTACCATCGAGTAGGGTATCAAAATGAAGGGTTTTAAAAGGAGATTACAAAAATATATGATTCCTTTAAGTTTAAAATAAATTCAAAGTCACAAATTCTATAAACAAACACAAAAGTTAAATCATCTGCGAAGTATTTTACCAACGAAAGAACTAAAAAGTTAGAAATAAAAAAAGTAGTTCAAAAAATAAAAGACCCGACTGAAAAGACTGAAAAGCAAAAAACAAGCACATTTGAAATTAAACAAAACTTGGAAGCAGGCGGGGTTCATTTGAATATAAAATTATGAAAGAAAATAGAATGTACCCCGCCTGCTTCCAAGTTTTGTTTAATTTCAAATGTGCTAGTTTTTTGCTTTTCAGTCTTTTCAGTCGGGATTTTTATTTTTTGAACCATTTTTTTTTAAGAATGTACCTAGAAAGGAGGTGACTGCTAAAATAACGAGTACCTACCAGAGAAGTATGGAAGAAAAAGTCATGCTGTGCCGATCCCAAATAAATTGGGATAAGGGAAAAGGGAAGAGAATGATAATGAATGAACAGCTGATTATTTTTTTAGATTACGGTGTTCTAGCGGTCTCATAGCGAAAGTGCCTCAGTTTGGTTCACACCCTTTCGACTAAACCTTTTCGATACAAGCTGTATTTGTAACAAAAAAGAACACTCACAAAAGAATACCGCTACGTAATCTGAAGTCTGCCGTATCTTCTGAAACATTTTCTTATTGACTTTTTCGATATGATCCGTCAGTTCCATATTTTCAGGGTTCGTCAACCAGTCTAATATTTCCTCTTCGTCATCAATGTCGCCGTCATAGTTAATAGCTTTGGTTTTCCTGAAGTATGTGATGCCTGGTGGGTTACGGAATCCATATTTCTTAGCCATTAACCGATCGTAACATTTCACTATTTTGATTCCGTATTCGGCTGCTTCATCGTCGATAAGTTCAACGTGCCGTAGTACTTTTGGACTATTGGGATCTTCTTCTTTATCTGGAATGTTTAGTTTAGTTATATTCTAGTCTTATTTAGGAAGGTTCTTGGCGGATTGAGGTTTATAGTCAAGATACTTACAGAAAACAACAGCCAGAAATTCTTTAGTTTCGATATATTTAGCCAGTTGCTCTCTATCAATCTCCTCAATACTCTCATCTTCTTTCTGCTTAACCATCCAGTCCAACACCTCGGATTCGTCCAATAGATCCCCTAAAATAGTTTCACATTATACTTCAAGCTGAAAACCCTATGGACTAATCAAATTATTAAAGAAACCACATCCATTTGATAATTTGGGAAACTCACCAGTAAAGTCCAATAATTGGCATGCGCGGATACTACTACGGCAATACCATGCTGACATCATTCGTGTGTGAAATGAGTAATGACAGTATTGATTTAATAGAAAAATGTATTTATTTAACAAAAAAAGTTGTTTCAGCGCCGACTCAACAATTCAACGTAACAAATAAATAAATTAAACATTCATGCGAATTTTCGGCCAAACAATACAACTTACATATCGACATTGATTGTGTCGCACAACGCCAGCACTGTTCGACCGGAAAGCTTTATACGAGTCTAATCACAATATTAGTCTTCAATGAAACAGTTAACAAACAGTCACCTAACTACTTATACGATGCAGTGATCGACTAGTGAATAGTGACAGACGTCGCCCAACGCGACCCCTATTATTGAACAAATGATAAATGAGTAGATTTATTGCACTGATATCCGGCACTGCGCTTATGAAAATTAATAATCAATTAATTCATTAGTTTAATGTTGATACAAAAAATTAAGAACTATAGTTTTTTATGTCTATAAGTAATAAAAAGTAATATTTTATCAAATGTAGCATTACAAAATAATGAGATTGCATGAAGACTAGAAAACTATATGAACATGAAATCCTTACAACAATTATAAGTCTTTCAAGATGTCACGGCAAAATACAATGAGAAATGCCTCGCGTTGTTATTGTTACGTCTCGATTTACATTTAATTTCTAAATATTGGAATCAATTTACAATGAAAATAACGATTTGTACACCTGCTTACGATGTCTCTAGACATCCCAATATTTAGTTCGCTCATGGTCTTGAATTTACAGTAAAGCACATTTGTGGATGGTACAGTAAGGGCTGTATTCGCATCGGTCGGCAATAGGCAGGTTGCAGTACGTGCGACAGACGTGCGAGTACAGTCCGATGTGCAACGTGTTACAACATTCAACCCTGTTAAGTGCTTGCAGGGATCAAGGGACACGAGGTTATTGAAAAGCTAGCAATGTTAATAGCCATGACAAATAGATGCAAAGTTAGACATAGTGATCTATTAGAGCTGGGTGGATCAGAATCTGAGGGCCAGTAACGATAACGTTCGTGTCCACTTGATGCCTTGCGTGCACGCCGCTACTTGCGCTCATATCCGAGGATATCAGAGCAAGATACTTCTAACATTAATTAACTTTACCACCACCAAATATTATTGTCAGACTCGATTAAACCTTTTTTCCCTTTGGACGGTTTGTCTGGTTTGGCGAGGGCCTTGTTCTTGCCCTTGAGCGGCTTCTCCTGTCTCTGTGGCGGCTGCTTGTCGAGTTTCTTCGGCACCTTGGTCGGCGTGGCCTTCGCTACTTTTGTCGGACTCTGAACTTTAGTGGGACAGCACTGGTAGGGTTCGTAAGTCAGTTTTGGGACGGCCGGTTTCGCCCCCAATCCAATGTAGAAACAGCGATCGCCTGCAGTCAGTAAAAATCTCGTTTACAACCCGTATACACGGTAACAACAAGTAACGGTTAACTGCGTTAATACTGTGCATTGTAATCGTTGCGCCAACAGTTAAGCGCTATTTCTAATGATAATGTTAGTAAGTATAAGAGTTGAAAACATTTATTGGTCATTAAGCGGTCGCGAATGACTGCAGGCGATAGCTAGAGAGTGGGACCCATGCGGGCCGACGGAGACCATGCAGATGTGATGCCAGGGACCGCGGGGCCTACATACTCAATTACCTGAGAACATTCGTCTTATCCTACTGAATATACTATCTTCACCGCTATCATCATCATCATCCTCATCATCATCGTCGTCTTCGTCGTCATCATCATCATCGTCAGCGACTTGCCTGCGACGACTGATTTTACCTATTTTTGAGCGAGCCCCACATTTTTCTTCGTCATCGTCCTCGTCGTCATCATCATCTTCGTCGTCTTCATCATCGTCATCGCCATCATCATCGTCATCTTCATCATCGTCATCTTCATCATCGTCATCGTCCTCGTCATCGTCATCATCGTCATTGTCATCATCCTCGTCCTCGTCATCGTCATCATCGTCATTGTCATCGTCGTCATCGTCATCAACCTCGGCTGAACGTTTGCCAGGCTTATTGCCAGGATAACGAATTTTGAGTGTACCGACTTTTTTCCAAGTGGCGTCATCACTTGGGTTTTTGAATTTTAGGATACTTTTGATGGCCGCTAATTTTGTATTGTCCTCTTCATCGTCATCATCGTCTTCATCATCATCTTCCTCATTATCGTCATCGTCGTTGTCGTCATCATCGTCGTCGTCGTCGTCGTCATCGTCAACTTTACCATCGTCATCATCATCATCATCCTCCTCCTTGGAACTCACTTTGCCTCTTAGACGACTTTTCTTATCAACAGTATCAGCTTTCAGCGATCCAGCAGTATTCCATTGCGCAGATTTCACATTTTTCGGGGCATTTCTCTTTAATGCATCAACATTATCACGTTTCGTGAACCCCGATGATTTTTTATCACCATCTGCATTGGCCTTCGATTTAATATTAGCTTTTTTATGTCGGTGGCTATCTTCACCTGCAGGCATTAGTAACTGTCATGCAAAATGACATAGCTCAAACATCCAGCATTTTAGGCGTAAAGTAGTAACACTTGTTTCATAGAGATATATCAAGAATGATGTCATGCATAGTAATATTTTTGAAATCATAATATTTAAGACAATACTTTTTTAACATTGAAAAAACAATCTCGACCTTATACAGAATAACATTAGAAACGTTTATTATATGGATGTGGATTCTTACTTTTTTGATCTACAAGCCACTGCAGAACCTTATTTTCGTTCTTTAAATCACCTATAAACAGGATAAAAGTTAGAGTTCATACTTTATACACATCATACTCATCACCACCATAATATAGTCGTTAACCCCAGTAATAAAAAGTCATGGATTGGTACATGGATCTTTAGGCGCGTGGCAATGATGCTCAAGGCAATAAATCCGCCTTTGTACGATTTTTCGTGCTGAAAGTTTTAATAAATAATCATAACTAACGCCACCATCTTCCGTTTTTCAATACTATTTCAAAGATAATTTCATTAATGTATCTATGTCATTCACGCGCTGAAAGATCCATATAATACCAGTAATTCCGTAAGGATATATGTACACAGATACTTATAAAAAACATTTATGAACAAAGGTTCTCGCCACTTACCGTCATACATGATAGGAACACCTGTTTCGTAGTAAACCAGAGCAGGGAAACTGAATATACCGATATCTGAGGCGAGTTTAGAGTCCTTGGACTTAACGAACTGAATTCCGTGCTTATCTGTGTCGTCATCAATTGTTTCCAGCTCTTCCAGAATATCGTCACATGTGTCACAGTCTTCGCTATCTGTAACAGGACAATAAGATTTGTTTAGTCATCACCTGGTAGGTTGTTGCTGGTCTTTTGAGTGTTGGACTACCCATAACGACTGATTTACTTAATCAATTTTGTTTTAGGACTCTCGCTAGACTTCATAGTGTGATTTCTTTCCTCCGTGGTGACATTGGCCACATCTTTATATTCGCAGTCAATAAATATTATACTAGTCTGTGGTATTTTGGCGATTCTGTAAGCCATTACACGAATAGAAGACTTTAAACTCATATTTCACTTGGGTAACTGCCAGACCACATAATATTTTAAAATAATTTATGGTGTTTAATATTTTAATAGCCAAATGGTTTTCCTGACATATTATATTAAATGTTTTAAATTAAAATTCACACTTACAGAAAAACACGGCGAGATGTTCAACGTCATTGATGAGGTCTTTCAAGGTCTTTCTGTCTACGTTTTCAATGACATCAGGCTGAGAGTCATGGAGTTCTAGTACCCATTTAAGGATAGCTTCTTCGTGAGTCAGATCACCTTCATAGATAGTCCTGAACTTATGTCTGTAGAAGGCTAAAGCTGGTAATTCTGACAAGTCATACTCCTTGTCAACACCGTCGTCAGATGTCTTGACAAAATCGATGTCTTTCTCCTCACATTCGTCGTCAATGTTTTCAAGCTCGCTAAGGATCTTCTGGGACTTCTTGTCACCTTCCTTGTCTGTAAAATAAGTTTGAGGGATTCTATTAATCATTCGTTTCAGTCATAACAAATTAAGTAAGTTTCTGTTCTTTTAAGCGTCATCATTTGTCTAGTGGATACAACAAAAACATTTTTTGAACAGAAAATTTAAATTTTTAAACAATATAAGTACGTGTAAAATATGCCTCCCTGAGGGACACCAACAAAGTTTACCGCCATTCTACGGAAATATTCGGAACACAAGTACATACGGTAATTTGAAATACAAGACACTATTTAAGTTAATGGTAATGTGGTAGAACCAAACTACAACCAAAGGAGTTTCAGAATCACATACAGTATCGAAAGCCTTGGTAAAATATAATCAGAATATACTTGCATCTTTTCCACTTTAAAACAAATTTGTTCTAATAAAAGGAAAGTATGGTCATAAAAATGTTATACTTACAGAAGAACACAACTACATGGTCGTTTTCCTCTAAGATCTTCTCCAGCATCCGGGAGTTGACCTCCTCGATTTTGCCGGGGATCTCAAGGGTATCTTCGTCAGTTAACCAGGCTAAGACTTCGTCTTCATCTTCAATGTCTCCTATAATAGAAAACATAGGCATTTTTTAAAAACAAGCATATTTAATTCATCAACTAAGCCTATCTAAGTCCACTTCTGGACTTCTCCCAAACTGCGATATTAGTTATAGAAAAATTCCAAGTTCTAGCAGCACCTAAGAAGCTGAGATAAAAGTTGTACAAGTCAATCTTATTAGTAGGTGAATTTTGGTAGGTGTTGTTCTGGATTGGTTGGTCAATTCGAAAAAAGATCACCCATTATAAATCCTACTAGTATTATAAATGCGAAAGTTTGTTACTCTTGGATGCTTGTAGTACACATGTACACATACACAATCATGATGTACACAGATAGTTTATAACCTGGATTAACACATAGGATAGTTTTTATCCCGATTTTATCTTTCTGTTGGATAATTTTCAAGTTGTAGCAGCCAAAGCCGCTGGCAACACCTAGTTTATCATATTTAGCCATTCTTGAATAAAAGATAACTCGTAACTTTTTCTTCGCATTTTTATCTAATTCCTAAGCAGCATAGACTTATACTGCTATTAGAGAGTATTATTTGATGAGTTATTTGCAATAGGGAGGAAATTAGGGACTTCATTTAAACTTACCCTTGTAAATAAGTGGGTCCTTGTTTCTAAAGAACGCAAGTGTGGGGAAGGTCTTGATGCCGTACTTCTTGGCAAGCGAGATATCTTCGGTTGTGACGAAAATTATGCCGGTCTCGTCGAGCTCATCGTCGATGTTCTCGAGCTCGTCTAGAATGTTGTCGCATTCTTCGCCTTCTTCGCAGTTGCCGCCTGGAAAAATTAATGGTATTTTGTTATTGTAAGACACTTGATGACAATGTTTCTATATTGTTGGTTGATTATAGATTGTGGTATTTGTTTTGGTACTGTTCTTGAATTAATAATTTAGAAGCGCTGGACCTAGGTATTTTGGCGTCTATTTTTATAATTTGGTAATTAAGTAACGAGATACCCATATTGGTAATTTTTAGGAAATAATGATTTAAAAATAATGTGTTGTCTACAAGAATCTGATCAGTCTTTTATGGAAAACAATTTATAAATTACAAATACCAGGGGGTATTTATAATTTAATTAAAAAAGAAATCTTTGCAAAAATCAAGTAACAAGATACAAAAGTTCGCTTAACATTTTAAAGATACTCACTGAAATAAACCACCACATATTCATGCTCTTCAATAAGATCAGTCAAGATCTCATCAGTAACCTCTTCAATAGTCGCACTGTTCTTCTGCTCAATCAGCCACTCCAGTACTTCGTCTTCATTCATTAGATCTCCTTCGTATATCGCCGGGATGTTCTCTTCGAAGTACACGAGTGTTGGTAGATGGTCGATACCGTACTCTTTGGCTTCGTTCTCATTGTCCATGCGTACGATGACTATGCCTTCCTTTTCAAGTTCGTCATCAATGTTTTCTAGTTCGTTCAGGATTCTGATGTCTTGTTTGTCTTCTTTGTCGTCTGGAATAATAGTTTTGGGTTTTGAGTTAGTGGCTTTGAAATAAATAATTTTCCAAAAGTAGACATTTACTTTAGTACTTTCAGTACTGATGTAAAGTTGTCTACACTTTTATTTTAATAATAAATGGAATTTCTCTTGACCTCGATCTGGTCCTGAGGATAGAAATAAGGTCGACGAAAGGAACGAGCAAATCCAAAAAAAGCCTATTATTATGTTGAATCGAATTATTTTACAAGCTGTTGTGCCCCTACATTTAAGAGAACCTGAAAACGCCACGAAGCCGGTTAACCTGGCCACACACTGGGCCCAAGTCAATAATTAAAAGAAATACAAAAGAAGGAGACAAAAATCTTTGCGATTTTCATTTAATTTAATAAATAGATTATTTTTCTTATGATACGTTTTTGTATAAAAGTTAAATGTAACTATCAGATTACAAGCATTCAAAACAGCAACATAAAATCATGAATCAGCTATTTTGTTTCCCAAAGCTTGTTTTTGAGTGCACCCACACTGGTCTGTTGCTTTATAGTTTTGCGTCAGAACTTACGTGTGCATCATACATTAACATCCAAATAATAATAATAATATCTGTTTAAAACGTAAATTAAACTGTAATAATTAATTCATACTTACAGAAGATTACGGCCAAGTACGGGGTACTGATGATAAGTTTGTCCATCATTTCGTCCGTAACTTCGGGAATCTCGCTGTGACGTTTCTGGTGGAGTAACCAGCCCAAAAGTTCTTCTTCTTTCATCAAGTCACCTTCATACACGTGAGGAATTCCTCTCTCAAAGAACACCATCGTTGGAATACTCTCAATACCGTACTCCTTCGCCTCCTTGTCGTCGTCAATCTTGACGAAAGCAATGTCGTTCTGGTCACACTCATCGTCAATGTTCTCCAGCTCAGCCAAAATCTTCTGACTCTTCTTCTGGTCCTTGTCGTCTGTAATAAATTCGAAGAACTGTATTTCATTTATATGTCAGTTCTTGATAGTGTTCTGTACTGAATTATGAAATTCCCTATTTTTAGACGTGTGGCAATTTAAAAAGCTGGCATTGTTTCAAGTACCACAGCCAATGTTAAGGCCGTGCGTATAAAAGTTAAAAAAGTACTTACAGAACAGGACGGCGACGTATTGCATTTTGTCGATGATCAGGTCAAGCATCTCATCGGTGATGTCCTCGATTTCATCGCTCTCAGTCTGATGCCTGAGCCAGTCCAAAACCTTCTCCTCTTCTTCTAAGTTGCCTTCATAGTAAGTCGGTATACCCTTCTCAAAGTATAGCAACGTTGGCACTTTCTCAATACCATATTCTAGAGCCTCATCATCGTTATCAATCTTCACAAACGCAATACCAAGTGTGTCACACTCATCATCAATATTTTCCAGTTCGTTAAGTACTTTCTGTGATTTACGGTCGTTATTATCATCTGTAAGCGAACATTAAAACATGACCTTCAGTAACAAATCTCAAGGGAAGTTTATGGTCGGATTTTTGCCAAGAAATATACTTACAAAACAACACGGCGACAGTCTTGCCGTCTTTGATGAGACGGTCTAACATTTCATCGGTAACATCTTCGATTTCGTCCTTCTCTAGTTGGTCGACAAGCCACTCTAAGATTTCTTCTTCATTCTCAAGGTCACCTGGCAATAGGTATTGAATCTCATTACCGGTACAAAGAAACAAAACCTTGTAATATTGAACACTTTTCTTCAAATACACTTACCATCATAAACGTTAGGAATCTGCTTTTCGAAGTAGACGATGGATGGTACGTCATCAATTCCGAATTCCTTCGCCGCCTTCACGTCATCGATCTTAACGAATTGAATGCCGTGGCGGTCACAGTCATCGTCTATCTTCTCAAGTTCAGCTAAGACCGTCATTGACTCGTCGTCGCCGTGGTCGTCTGGAAATAACATTATGAATATTGTAAGATGATTCTTTAGAACAGTTCCCATACTGTCGGGTAGTGAAATTCATATACTTACAGAACAGTACGACAAGGTTGTCTACATTCCCAATTAAGGTGTTCAAAGTCTTTGCTGTAACATCTTCAATGATATCCTCTTCGTCACCGGTAGACTTGTTGGCGATCAACCACTCCAACACATCCTCTTCTCTGCTCAGCTCACCTGAAACACATAGAAACAGGTTTGAGGTTATATGCAGATATGTTTTTGCTATAAGCAGAACTGAAAATAACTAGGTTGAGAAATCGTAATCAAAAAGTATTTCTGAAGTTGAATGTTTCCCAAATTACAGGCAGCAGGCTTGCTAATATTGAAGTCTGGGCTATTACCTGTAATTTATTCGTACTTATTTACAGTTTACTATCTATCATTAGTCTAATTCCAAATTACCAGTAACCATCGTCATTAACATCATCCGTTTCCGTGATGCGAGCGTCAGCAAACGTAAAATGTGAGTCACAAACCTTCATAGATAATAGGTATCTGATGCCTGTAGTACACCAGTCTTGGCAGGTCTCCAAGATTGTACTCCTCGGCTAGTTCCTCGTCGTGGATTTTCACGAAACCGATCCCGAGTTGGTCAGCCTCGTCGTCAATGTTCTCCAGCTCTTGCAGAGCCTTAGCACATTTCTTACATTCCGGCTTGTCTGCAACACGTAACATTCTGCTTTATTTTATGACTCGCCCGACTCTCTCCTCTCCGTACCTAGTTCATGCCTCGGACGTGAAGCGGTGCAGTTAAGTGCCTATTATTGCCTATAAGTTCGGCTTTGTGTTAAAAATTTAGTGTGCAATTAAGCTTGTGTCGTGCAAAAACCTATATAGGTTTATGTGTGGTCGTGACGCTTTGCCAAAAAGTCTCTATTCAATCTCTATTACTATTATTATAAGCGGGGCTATCTCGAGTGTGCACATGTAATGGGTTCCTCAGAAATCGCCGTGTATAAAACACATTTTAATAAAAATCATGTCCTCAAGGGGTTTTGTACAAGATCTTGCCACAGCAGTGTTAAGAGTATATTTGTTAAGTTAATGATGTTAACATTTGCTTCATTTCAAATGTTGATAAATAGGAACGCATTGTAAACAACGATTTTTGACGTCCTGTCGTGAATACAGCACTCTTCAACACATATTTAGGTCAAGGTCATCGTATGATCTTCTTTTTAGACAGATTTTCTAACGTACTCCATAATCACTTGGCAGCATTTTTTTAAATGCACGCAGATTAGTTTTAAATAGTTTTACTGTCGTTAAGGGGGAGAATGTTCGTCTGACGCTGTAGTCGTGACATGTCGGTCCGTCAATCCGAGCTTGCTGCCCAGACGTAAATAGCACAGCTAAAATAGCTCGCCTCACGGCCCGATAATGCAAACGCGTTTTTGATTCTAGCTTTCCCTTAGACCAGATAAATGTATTTCGTCAATAAAGAAACAGTAAGATTCCAGATAGGCGGTACATTATTGCGCAGAATTCAATAGTTTAAGTGTGTAAAGTAAGCGCATTTGAATGTGAGTATCTATAACTGTTATAATTAAAATAATGAAAGAAGACTCTTTAGATTATGACGGTTGCATATAATTTGCTATATGAGTCACATCGTCTCAATATATTGTAAGAGAGCCAAAAATTGTAAGTAGCCGTATTCATCATCGATTGTTGATTTACACAACCGGGCCTTTACGAGCACCAATTAACAATAATTATATAAACATCGTTACCGGTTCCAATATAAGCGAGAAGCACAATGTGACATACAATGAGAGTATCACAAATACTAGACTACTAAGCGAGAAGAGTACAGCCAAGCTGACATTAGAAGGAGGCATGCCGCCAGCTGAGAATCTTACTTACTGTTTGACGGGCCGCAACTTTTGTGATCAGGACCTACGTCAAAAACACAATCAAACACACTGCACAATATACAGACGCATGTTTTAACCTCCACTAACAAATATGATGTACACTAGTGAGAGAAAGATTAACTACTCGACAGGACTACGTCGAAAGAAATTTACAGTACCACTTTGATTATACGATGGTTAGTTGAAAAATGGCTCGAATTTACCACAATTGCTAAGATACGATGACATGAACACAGAAAGTAACACTCCAATACTTACAGAAGAGAACTGCTACGTAGTCTGTATCCTCGATGATCTTGCCTAAGATCTTTTGGTTGACTTCTTCTATCCGGTCAGGAAGGTCCATTGCTTCTAAACTCGTCAAGAAATCCAGGACGCTCTCTTCGTCCATGAGATCTCCTAGAATTTTACAAGATGTGACAGTACCAATTAGGAAAATAGAATACGTGAAAACAAAGATTGGTTGTGTTCAAAACTATGAGCCTATTCCAATACTTTTACGTCCAAGTTGTCTCCTGCCGGACAAGGTCTTCTTATCTATATAGCACCTCTATTAGCTGTTGTAAAAATAAATGAGCATAAAAACATTTTAGACAAATTGCTGTGAAAATCATGGGTAGAATATAAGGATATTGCAGAACAAATTGAAGAATTCGGAGAGATTAAATCACGCCTTTTTATAAATAGCCGTAATACGGTATAAGAGCCCAGTTATAAATTTAACAATCAAGGGGAGTTGTCTTGAATCACCGTTTATAATTAGTTGTACAACAATAAAACGTCAGCTAATGTTCGCTGAGAGCTTTAAGAGCTCATTTATGTAATAATAATATTTTAGTCTATAATATGCCACGTATTTTTTTATTGACAAGAATATAGGATTCTAGCTAAACTGTCTCTGTGATTGTGATGTCTTAAATATCAAATAGCAAAGAATTATGATATGCTCCCAGCCCAGAACTGATTCACAATTAATTTTAGCAGCTCAGGTTACGACGGTTGACTGGTTTGCATTTTGGGTCACCAATAACAGCTGTAAAATATATCTCGAATATACTGTAGCACAGAATATATTATGAAAATGAATGGGCTAATTCTCTGAAATCAACTTTTATTTTAGGCTGTTGGTCTCGTCAATCATTTGGACCACCCAGTCTGAATACAATATCATCTCCGATTTCATGAAACCATTCAAATATATTTACAGATGGTCTGCCGTTCATTTTTTATATCTATTACAGCATTTACAGTTTGAACCTGTAAATGCTGTAAATCCTTATCTTATTTCTCTATGGACGACCGGCTGTGTAATTTAGCATTTAATTCATTCAGTTGAAAAGTGTTACAACCTCCATCCACTCCCTGTGGTGCTTGTCATCAAGCGCGACAGCAGAGGTCACAGTTATAACGATACACAAGAGACAGTTGACGGTCTAACCTTCGTAAATGATCGGTTCCTTCTCACGGAAGTACGTGAGGGCGGGGAATTTCGTGATGCCATACTGCTTGGCCAGCCGCTTGTCGTTGATCTTGACGAAGTCCACTCCGAATGTGTCCGTGTCATCATCTATCTTTTCCAGTTCTTCTAGTACCTTGTCACACGTTACACAGCTTCTTGCATCTGTTTAAGAAAATGATTTATGAAGAGTACCGAAATATTTTTTCTCGTAGGAGTTTAATCTGAGAGATGAATGACGTTTGACTGTTTCCGTTTTTTAGCTGCTGATTTAAGTTGTAGAAATAAAAATTATGTCTTAATTAATAAGAGGAAATCTAGTTATATGACGTAGATACACAGACATATCCAACACGTTCCACCGATGCCAAGGTTTTAATTAAAAACGGAAATACTACTCTTGTGTCTCAAGTGTGATGAATATTACATACGTCTCCTGGCACAAGGAACTAAATTCGGTGTGCCTAATACGGACCTGAAAGTTTTGCGTATACTGTATAGTATTGGGGGCTGCCGAATGCAACTGGACGACCAACGCGCATATTTTGCGTACATGCGTAAACTCGATAACTTCTAGATAGAAGTTATCGAGTTTACGCATGTAAAAAATTTAAATTTAAAATTTCAAAATTCATTTGAACTTTGAACATATTTTAAACCTTCCAGAGGTAAACCAGACTACTTTCGGAATACCATTCATTTAGCAAACATACAATTTCGTTGAATTTTGTACGGAGTATCCATCTTTGGCATATCTTTAGAGCAAAAATACAGAACATCGTATATCTGCCACCATAACGATTTGAATGTAAAATGAAAATTCGCTATTACTACAGAACCTACTAATAAACTAAAAACTTATGATATTCAATAAAATTCCAGTTACCATTCAGTTTAATGTCTCAATAGCGGTAACAGAATATCTCAAATAACACGTGGCAGTTAAAATTTATAGCCTAAGCAAAATATTTTACAAAAATAACGCATATTATTCTTAGACTGAGAATAATAAAGTGATGACTGATGTTACTAATCGTGTCTTAAATTTGGCTCTCGAAATCAGTTATGTCGAGCTTGGTGATTTAGTTTCTGCGGCCGATAGATGACTGACATGCCCCGAACTAGACGAATGGATAAGAAACAGCTGTCCGTAGGTACATTTACGATTGTTCCCAAAATGTCTGAAGCTTACAAGTTATACGATCAGTTGAAAATAGATTTGTTATTTTCGATAGTTTACAATGCTATGAAGAGTGTTATGAATCGTTTGTTTTAGTGTAAAATGCAAAACTTTATACCTATCCAGAAACTCCTTCTCTCATGCTATACTGTCAATAACAATCTAGAATTCAGAAATGAAATTTTTATTCACGTCATGATTATTCCCCAATGTTATTGAAACCCATTTGGACTGCATTCAATTTCTATGTTTGACAGGTATCTATTGTTTCTTTACTTTACAGCCGTTTGCGTCCGTTGTTGATTTTTACGTGTGTGACGCAATAAACATCAATAACCTTAGCACAAGAAAATAAACTCACAATACAGCGTATGAAGAAGTCGCGACAGCTTCTAGTTTATATTTACGTTGTACTAGTGTACGTTTGAGCCCACATAACGTTCAATTGGTAGCCGATGTTGCTTTTAATTTAATAGCATTTTGCCAGTTTTATGTTACCTCAAAAGCATGAACACGTTTTACTAGAACAACAACGTTCATAGGAGGAAATTATTCATCGACTACTGAAATTATTGAACCATTACGCATGGTTGCAGGAGGTAAAGACTACATACTACATAAAGGCGTGTTTGTTTTAATTTGAGTAGGTGGTTTATTTTTGTCTTAATAGAGGTGCAACTGAGCATCTGGCTAGTATAATTGGACACTGCTAAGATCAGTTTGTCAAAAGTATTTTTAATTTTTTTATAATTTTTTAAATGGTAAATTAATTTATATTATATATATATATATATATATATATTAAATATTTAATATATTTAATGTTCTAAGCTTTGTGCTTTGGCTCTTCTGTCTGTTGTGGAGGCACTCGAACTGTTCTGAATGTACAGCCATTACAATGGTTAGGTCCAGTGCTTCGTTATTTATATTGAATGTTTCTCCATAATATTCAACAGCTATTGCAAACTTTCCCTTCAACACCCAGCCCGGGTAATAAAGCTTCGAAAATATTCATAATCGTCAATCGTCACGCTATCATTTACTCCTTTTTCTTTCACATAATTCCTCACACACTCCATACATTTTTTTTTGGTCTCCCGGATCTGCTTCTCCATCCATCAAAGCCTCGAAAATATTTTAATTACCAAATTATGTTGGTCCTAACCCCTTATGTACCTACTTACTTCATATTCCATCCACGATTTTAAGTTTTACCTTCCACATATTTCAGATTAAATAACTACCTATAAATATGAAGCACGTTCTATAAAATTCCCCACACATCCATCAGCTCCGAAATGACGTGTTGCTTTCGTTTGCGTTAGGTCTTTTAATTTCAAGGGGCGAGGTCATTGCCATGTATTAGGCACCGTTCCAATATCGGACAATCCTAAGATGTATTTTTATGCAAAATGAAAACAACTACTAAAATCTAGCAACCCATGCAGAAGCTATGAACACTAAATTTTAAATCATGAGAAATATTCAAAGTACCATTGATAACCATTCCCCATTGCAAGTCGACTCAATGCATAGCAATTCTATTAAAAATATGCAATGCCATCAAATCATCTGAATATCTATTTGCGACAGATACATCAACGTGATAGCACAATAGGGTAGTTAACAAAAAAAAACTAATTAGTCTATCAGATAGATTTCCAAAAAATATTGGGCACGTATTTTTTCATTTTTCACGTAAACAAACAATGAAGACGATACAGTGCTTTAAAAACTTGTGTGACGTCATATTCTAAGACATTAGTATAGCAGTTTTTACCGGTCAGTGACGTCAGAAACTCCTACTCAAATCTTTCACGCGTTTAGGCACAGTATTGACCTACAGTGAGTGCACCAAAAATAATAAAATAGGGGCGCGGAAAATTACTAGTTGGTGGTGCGACGACAATACAGAGTTCTTGGCTAGATACAACGAATACTAATATAATTATCTCTAAATGACATCGCGTCGACATCGAGACAACCAATGAATGGACTATAGAAGAACCTAATGAGATGAGGTAAGTTTAGTGCGTAAGGAAAGCAAATATCACAAAGGGTTAATTCTGTATCTGAAAGATAATAAAAAGATCAAATATGTGATAAACACAGCTGTGCATCCGTGACCTAACACAACATTATGAATAATAAAATATTGAGTCATTGTGGGTGTATGTACAATAATACTAGTGTCGGTACCTAATAATAAATCGGCCAAAGCTCTGTTGCAACGCCGCATGAGTATGCAGGACATGCAAAACAATTACAACGCCTTCACACGTGATGAAGAACACAGAGTATATTTTTAGTTGGTAATAAAATGTAGAATAAAAGCAAAGAAACTTTAGCATTACCCGCGATCATTTTCTAGATCTTTCGAATAATGCAATGAGAAAATGCTCTCCCAAATCAAAAGCTTTACCGAAATCCTCACACGTGAAATGTTTTGGAATTAGACCAAGTCCGACAGTACACAAATGTAGTCAGATACAGTCTAGAAAAGCTTTGGGTGAATTTGCTTTGATTGTAGTTGCTGTGTGAATCTCATTCACGAGTTCAAAATTAACTTTATGATCTAGTAAAAAACAAACATCCGGACCATAGCAACTGGGTCAAGTGAATGATTTTCATATACCAGTAAATATATTTGTTTTCGTAGTGTTTACACTACGGTCATCATCGTCCTGCAGGGCTATTGTGTATCTTTTAAATGACTGTGGCTATCATATAGTGTACATCAAATAATGTAAAATGGTTCGATTTTGTACTAAACCATAACCAATTTGACAGTTAATCCATGGATAATATGATAGGCACTGTCATTTAAAAGATACGCAATAGCCCTGCTGGTCTTATTTTACCTGAACTTCAGTATTCGTCTTTTTTTTACCCGACTACGGCGAAGCCAAAAGGAAGGGTAATAATTTTGGCAGTCTATGTATGTAAGTATGGAGGAATCAACTTGCTTGATAATATGTTTAGTGTTTGTGTAGCCGAGGACAAATAAGTGTTAAGTGACTTATCGTCGATCACTGGGGCTTAATAGGCTTCCCTATGCCATAAGAACAAAAGCCGCGCAAAATTGAATGCAGGCCTCACACAGCTAGTCGTTACAATAAATTCAAAAATAATGTAGCACTTAAAGCAACACCGTCAATAGTAGAGCACGAGACTCCTAATGAAATTTATAAAGCCCTTTTTGATGTTGTGCAAAATGAATACCAATCTATTTTTAAGTCTAAAACTATTAACATTAAGGGACCTTCTGTGGGCTCCAACCAATGGGCTACACCAGGTATTTACAAAAGTCGAGCCCGATTATACGAGTTGTATGGTCTTAAACAATACAGGTCTGATACAACATTTCTTGAGTATGTTAAAAATTATTCCAAATTATTTAAAAACATTTGTATTATTGCAAAATCAAAATTCTTAAGCGAGACCATTAAAAATTCTAATAATAAAGTTAAAGCCACTTGAAAAATCATTAACAATGACACGGGTAAATCTGTTAAAACAAGATAATCATTAATCACCTTAAGATCATGGTGGGTAACAAATTAGCTAATTTAGGAGCCTACGTAGCCGAGGCTTTTAATGAGTATTTTTCTAGCATAACTATAGCGACGACTCGTGGGTCAAAGGGTCGTGTGACTACGGATGCAGGTGTTGCTTTGTTAAAACACATATTTAACGCATGGGAGAACGCGCAAAATGCAATCGGTGTTTTCTGCGATCTCTCTAAAGCTTTTGATTGCGAACATCACGACACGCTTTTGGTCGGTGTTCAAAATGAGGCCCTAAATGTGATAGATTCTTATTTGCAAAATAGATTCCAATGTGTAGATCTAAATGGCTCGAAATCTTCCGGGCTACCGGTTCGGCTAGGTTTACCTCAAGGTTCAATACTGGGTCCGTTTTTATTCTTGGTTTATATTAATGATCTACCATACTATTTAAAGGGCTTTTGTGACGTTGTACTATTTGCAGATGATACCTCTCTTATCTATAAGCACGCTATCAATGGTCATGGATTGGTTCACAACAAACAACCTTGTTCTTAATGCCAAGAAAACTAAAATAGTTAAGATCACCCAATGTTAGAAATCTAGGTCCCAATATTATCTTCGCCAATCAGGAGCTGGAAACTGCCGACTCTGCTGTATTTCTAGGGATAACAGTAGATTAAAAATGACAATGGGGTTTACTTATATCAAGCCTAACAGCATACGCCGTCAGAAAAGTAAGACAATTCACTGACGTTGATACAGCACGGTTAGGCTACTTTAGTTATTTACACATCGTAATGTCCTATGGTATTCTACTGTGGGGCAAAGCTGCTGATATTCAAAATATATTTGTTCTACAGAAGCGAGCGGTTCCTGAAATTTATCAGCTGGGTGCCCGAGTTTCTCTTAGAGATTTTTTAAGGAGATTGGTATTTTCACGGTTGCTTCTCAGTTCATCTTTGCCCACATTCTATAAATCAAACAAAATATCTACCTGTACACTAAAAACAGTGATATTCACAACTTTATCACTAGAAATATGAATAAATTACGCGCTCCTTTCCACCAGCTTTACAAAGTTCATAATTCATTTGTCGGGCTCGGTATAACATTATATAACAAACTGCCATCTTCTTTTCTAGACTTGCCGTTTATAGCCAAAGTAAAATCTAATCTTTGTTTAAAAGCTTACTATTCCATTAACGACTGCTGATGATAAGAATAGTTGGTCGCTCAGTTGAACACAAGACAACGTTTGGTATTTATGTTCTTTCTGCAAGATTAGTTTACTGATATGTTATGTCTTTTTTATTTTATTTTTTATTATTATTTTCTTTAAAAATTATTGCTTAAAATTTGTATCTGTAGTCATTAACTTGCCCCTTACTATTGTGTCGTGTCTGGTTCTTCAAACCAACCTAACAGACAGATGTGTTGCTGGGGAGTTTGTGCCTCCACTTCTTCTTTCCAGCTAAAACACTAGGATGTGTCGAAGGGTGGACGTTTTGGGAGACTGTCTCTTGTAAATGAGTAAAGTAAAGTAAATTTTGACGTTCGAAAAGTGCTGATTATCAGCCTAGTTTGATTTAGTCGATTTTGATAAGTTTAAATAAAAAAAAGTTAAAAACTAAAACCTTTTTTAACTTTTTTTATTGTTGTTCTAGATCATACCTTCTAGTTAGGGATTGATTTATAGATATTGAGGGCTGAAAAACAAACTCTTTTGTTTTATTGGCGATTTCGCGAATATAGTTTGTTAACACCTTTCCGAAGTTGCCTAGTGTTAGTCAAAATGAGCATTACATATTTTTATCAGGACTTCTATATGAATTCATGACTTCTGTTCAATCATAATCTGAAACAGCGAGTCACCGAAATCTTAATCCTTTGAATTTTTTATCTTCAAATTGAATCTTCAATTTCCTCAATAAATTCTAGTTATAGGCAAGTTTTCAATTAAATATTCATGCATTAAATATGGTGCACTACGGTCGTACAAACTTGTTTATCATAAACAAACTCATTTCAGGAATCGAAAGATTTAAACAAAAACAATTGTTCTCAGCTTATTCGTTTTAAGAAACAGTATAGCCGCTGCATTAATAACTTCCTGAAGAACGGTTTATTCAGGAGCATTTTGCCTAGTGCAGGTGAGATTTGGAGACCAATTTGAAAGTCTTGTGTTTTTGCATTTATATTCTTACTTTTCTATGATGTAGGTACAAGCCACGTGGCTTTTTACATTTCTGCATTGGGAACGTTTACAAGACGCCTTTGAATGTTATTCGTGCCTGTAGCAAAACAAGAGTAGGTAACTTAAGAGGGAATAAAATCAAAAAGAAAGTAGGTATTTGAAGAAACGATTGGAAGCTGCAACTCTGATCTGATTCTGATTTTTCTCCTCAAAAACTGAACCGATTCCATCATTTTTGACATAAAATTTTTGCCTAAGGAGGTGTCTAGGTTCCTATCAATTTCTTTTATGGCCGCAAAAATGGGGCATTTTTTGTATTTTAAGGGTTATTTTCTCTTTACTTATTAGTTGCTGAAAAAAGAATGAAAAAAAAATTGCTCTAGACTAGAGGCATCAGGAAGAAAAAAATTAATACATTTGTCTGGAATCGCTACACCGTGCACCGTGTCTCTCTTAAATATAGCTTTTTATAAGTTTTTATTTGAGAACATATATCAGAGTGACGCGAACACCGACCCCGTTCGTATCGTTCCTTCAGTTATTTCTGTGTCTTCTGATTCACATTCACATGGTGATGAGAAGCAAACAGAAATTCTCAATGACGAGACAGCGTTAATTGGCAGTATATCTGTTTCGTTCAGGGTAAGATTTCTGTACGAAGCGTGCACGATTGCATAAGGCTACATGACAATGACAATAATGTCAGATGTTTATTTAAGAATGGAAAAAATAAAGAATTACAAACTATCGCTTATGATTTTATTTATTACTAAAATTAAAGCGACAATTGTCGCTTTAATCATTAATGATTTAACGAACAATTTTGCTATTTGTGCAAGTTAATCGACTTTTTACAAACAGTGCGCCCGATGATTTTCATTCAATTATTTATCTTCTATAATAAGCCATATTAGTTTTGTCTTGGCATAAAAAATTTAATCATAGGACTAACGGAATAATCTAGTTTGGTTCAAAGTTTGGAGTGATATACGAGAAAATTTAATTCATACAAGGAAGACTAACACGGTTCGAGATCACACAATTAAAAGAACTTTGATTGTGAAAGAGCTTGCCCTAGCAGTGGACCACAAAGAAGAAGTCAGAATCATTCCGACCCCACAGCATTTAATTTAGCTTACAATCTGGCGTTGACATAACAAAAGGACGCAACAACAGGTACAGAAGTCGTCAAGTTGTCAGGGAAACCGCACATTCTAATAACAATGACGGCAGCCCTCCAACGCCAGAGTGACAATAACATTTGACATTTGGCAGTAACAAGACAATATTTGATAGGTTCGGAATGTGCAATGAGGAAGTACGTCAATGAACCAGAACAAGCAACATTACTCTCTTTAGCCGTGTAGACAGACAGTGTTGAGTAATTATAATTAATTACAATAATAGGTACATTCGAATGGGATTCCTAAATTCCATCAATAGTTTTCATACATTTTAATAACTCCCCGACTGAATGTGTTAGATTTTCGTTATAAGTACGCTACTTATGCATAAAGAACCTGCAAAAAAGTGATTAATTGTATTAAACGCCTTTGAGAAGTCTAAACGATACACGTGGAGTACCCCAAGGCAATATCAAAATAACAATGTTTGCACGGGCTTTCAAATGACTTTTTATACCATCCATCATGTTCTGGAAGAGATAGACACAGAATCAGGCCACGTGCTTTTGACTGAACAAAATATACGGGTTTTTAAGTACAGAGGTACAGATTTTTGATTCATGAAATGGAAATAAGGTTTTCAACAGAATAACTGCATTAAGACCCTGTACCTATAAATAAAATCTTATTATATGACATCATCATTTTATTGCCTGTATCCGATGTTAGTTGTGATGCGGTGCAACACGTTTTCTTTCATTCTTTCCTATCAGCTGTCACCATTTTTTTTCCATTACATATCTGATATAATCTGATCATCTTTTGCTTCATTCAATCTTTTACTCCCTCTCCATTCATATCATATCCGTAATATTTCGACATGCAAAGCAGTGTATTTTCATCCAGCACATCAAAACAGAGCAGCTTCATACTTTTAGCAAGATGACCATCAATACATCAACTCTTGTTAATTTGTCAAAATTAATGTATTCTTGTACACGAATTGAAGCAATTTTCATTAATCCAGGAATTAATGCTAGCATTCTTGATTTTGGAAGTATTCCAATTGAAACAGTTGTACCAGCAAATTTTCGTGATTATGTCTTTTCTGTAACACTTACTAGCCGACCAAGGCCTATTTTTGTAACACAAAAAACTTTTCATGACGTCTTACACACTATCAAGCGATCGCATCCATGTATTTGATTTTTATCTTATGTTCAAATAATACTGTTAATTGGAGCTATTCTGGGTAATCAATATTTGAAAATTGTTATCTTAATTTTTATTAATCAGGTTAATGATTCATCACTATTTTGACTATGATTCGGTAATTTTTTTCAACAACTCGGTTAATCATGAATTGAATAATAATATTTACGTAGATACTTGCTATATTTTTAAAGCCTATTAAGTAACAAAGAACTTTTCGGATGAGGCACGTTTTGTTTATGTTATTGTTTGTTCCTATCAATATTTGCAACATCGCGCATCGGTGCCAACGTGGTTACTTCCGTCTAAACTTCCACAAACAAGAGACATCTTAAACAAGATCCTAATAAAACCAAGTAAAAGACTTTCTTAGTAGGTATACGCCTACAGTTAGCTCGGAACTATTTCGTCTCTCAGCCAAGAGACAATCTTGCGTCGGTGCCGGCTTTGACAGTGATTTATGAGACTTTTTGTGTCTAGAGTCTAGCTAGACCAGCCACTGCATCCAGCCACTGCATGCATGGATGAGTGAGAGATGCATTGTATGCATGGCAACGACCACAGATATGTCAAGATAATTAATGAATATCTGACGATTAGCTTATAGCTACATTTGCTTCCAACTCACACACTCATATGCACACACGCACAGCTTGCACTTTTACGAAATGATCGTTGCGGAATGTGACGTAGCAACAAACAGATGACATCGGCAGTTGGCGACAAAAGAAAATAGTCGGAATGCCGATATCACGTAATGGAAGTCTATTTCAGCGGCAAATGCGGCGGCACACAGTTTTAGCCGAGCTAAGAGCGTAGGCGCCCTGCGACCTTGGCGGAGCCAGCATCGGTGGAACGGTGGAAAACGAGACTCGGTACCATTTTAGGCCGCGCCGACGGCCGCTGCGGTCGGCGGCCGGGTCAAGTTTTATTGTCTCCGCGGCTCGGTTGCATAACTCGCGAATCGCAAGCCGAGCCGCTCGCTTCGAAAATATCATGCGCACAGACGAAAGCTCGGGTCCGCCGAAGCGGTCTTCCTCTCGGCCCGTCCGAAGATCATTAACTCGACGATAACCCATTTGGACGGGCGCCGTCGCAGACGTTTCGACACGACGAGGGCCGCCCGCGCCCTGGCCGGCCGCCAGCTTTCGAAAGCTCGCAAAATTAAACGGAGACGCGCGCCGGTCGGCAGGCGGCGGCCGAGTGCCACTTACACCAGTACACCGCGACGAAATCCTTGTCTTCCAGCACTCTCTCCAACTGTTTGGCGGTGACCTCTTCGATCTGGGGCTCGACATTTTTGCTCGGGGCGGGGGATTTACGCGCGGTCGCGGCGGCGGCGAGCAGCAGCACGGCCGCCAGAGCCTTCAGCCACCGAGCCATGGCGAAGACGCGCGCGGACTGACGCCCGGCCGCCGCCCGCCCTGCGCAAGCGCCGCCCAGAGCGCGCCCGCCCGCGCGCATGCGCACGCGCACGACCCCGGCGCCCGCGCGCTTCAGCTTTGTTTACATCGCAACGCAATGCCTCCGTTGTTGCGAATACCTAACCTCCAAATGTGCTTCGACATGTCTCGACAGAGCATATTTTATAAATACAAACTTAAGTAGGTATTACAAAAGCTTATACATATAATATTGTCTAACTCGCATTCGATAACTCCGAGATAAGCTTACTTATGATTACTTTCTTTCAATAAGCACCTGCTGTGCTTCAATTTATAAGATACAGCAAGATCAAACGAAATAACAAACTACAAAAGTGCACAGTCAACATTTTTGCACGAGACGATAACAACTCTGGTTTTTGAAACTGAAATCAAGTCGCTGATAGATAAATCTACTGTTAAATCAGCAACAGCTGCCTAGCCATTTACCCTGTGGTAATACAGAGTGGCAATCCGACTTTAACCGACCCTTTCTTTGGGTAAAGGACGGGAAAGGAAGGAAAGGAAGGATTCCTTCCTTTCCCGTAACTATTATCAAAGATCTACAAAGATAACAACCAGCAGTCGCAGTCGGCACCAACCGCTATCGTACTTTACAATGCACGCGGAGGAGTAGGAAAAACAAAAATTTCGATTTCCCTCCATATCAGCAGGAGACAGAACAGAACAAGGCCAATAGGCACACAGCGACGTATACAAATGGGATAAGCCCAGTTGCCTAGCACCGCGCATATTGTTGGCATTATCATTACTGGATCCTAAGTTGTGAGCTGTTATAGGTATTTGATTCCAATAATAAATAAGTTAGTATGACAAAAATGCTTGAACGCACGGAAATTTGTTCCCGTTTCTACAAGGTCCGTATAGTATATAATTCCGGACCTGTACACTATTTAACATAATATTACGTTCATTCTGCCAAAGACTACACTCCCATAAAATGTGATGTGCAGATTGTTCAAATTCGTAGTCAGATGGTAGAACATCGACAAAAAAGCGAGGCAACAAGCTTGAAGGAAAATAATTTACTTCTAAAGTTACCATGACCTGTGAGAAATTGGGTACCACAGTGATCCACCTCAAGAAGAAAGAACTAGTGGAGGTGTCGGCCTTTGATGGAATTATCACACCACATTGCCATTCTGACCAAAGTTCCTCCCAGACGTCAGTCTGTGGTTTAAGTAATCTAGTTATTTTAGCACGACCACGTTGCGTTAAAAAGTCTGCGTCGGCGGTCTCTCATGCGCAGTAGTTCATTGAAGCACGGCGCTGCACTTCAAGATCGACTGGAAGTAAGTACCCCTGCCAGTACCGGTAAGGCTTCAGCTATCCGTCCTATACGCTTTACCCAAGAAAACCAAGACCAACCGCTGGCTTTGAAGTAATTTACGTTGTGCCGCTCTTATGGTGGCCCTATCGGCCCAAACTGGTGCCCCTATCGGCCCAAACTGGTGCCCCGTAGCACATATACACCCCAAGTAAGTAGCCACTGAACCCGTAGATTAATAACTTGAAAAACTGTTTAACAAACAGAGTAAAACATACCCCCAACGCAAGTTCCTTGAAGAGTTGTAAAAATTGTCAGAATTTGTTTGATTCACATTATCACAAAGCCATAATAATAATGAGCACTATTCAGTGATCAGACTATATCTGTCTTCTACTGCAGACTGTCTGACTCAAGTTTTGCCGATCACTAGAAATTAGGAAATACGCAATGATCTAATATATTTGGAAATAGGCACTAACCGAATAGAAAATTTTCTGAAAATCGCAAATCAATCAAAGTGTATTTTTTTTCTTCCCTCCAAATGAATGCAAGCAAAAGCAAACTAACAACTCCCTCTAGTGTGGCAACTTTTAACAAAAATAAAATGTATAATGTCATTTTTGAACGAACCAATGAACCTTTGATGCGAAAATCGAAAATGTCAACCAATAGTGACGCAGGCGTTTTGATCATCGATATCGATTGAAGAAAGTTATTTTCTCTCAAGAGTTAGTGTACTGCTGTTTAAGTAAGTTACTTACCTTTCTGGAATAAAGATAAATAATAAAAATAAATGCATGCTAATGTAGTTTTATTTTAAGATTTGTATTTAAGCATGGACGTTTTAAACAAACTGAACGGAGTACTGTCAGCAAAACGAACCAAGAGAGATTCCGATCTCTTTCTAATAGAGTGACGGAACATTGTTCAAAACTCAAACAAGAAAAACCACAAAAAGGGCAAGCGATGTCGTTTTTATCTATCTGTGTCGTCTAGGATGTCGTTTTGCTCGGTTAGGATAGCGTAACACAAACAAACCTAAGACGTGATTTTTTTCACTGCGAGGATCGGCTGCTAGAGGACACGGCGGAGCACACCGTGGAGGTCTACTCCACTTGGGTGTAGCCCCGCCATGTTTTCGTAGCGGCGATTGGCGGTGGCGACCTCTCGCGTCCGGCCCTGGCTGAAGCCATGGTCCGTGGCGAGAGAGAATGGGACGCCGTCGCCTCCTTTTGCAAAGCAGTGATTCTAGCGATGGAGGTGGTGGAACGTGAAAGGGAGAGAACTCCTCGTCCGAGCCGCCGCAGGAGACGCTAGCTCACCGTCTGTCCCATTGGCGGATCTTTCATACAACCTAGACTAAAAATTTCGCGCCGCGAGCCTAAGTCGCTCTAACACCATACACAAGAAGAGTTAACGGCCTATGGTCAGTGACCCAGTGAACGTGATCACTGGGTCACTGACCATAGGCCGTTAACAAGGGCAAGGCGAGCCCTTTCTCTGTCACACTCACTGGCTCCTTATTTGACTTTGGACTTTTCTGTCACTTGTATGAACATTAACAAAATATATAATAGGATTTTTACAGACTTATTTGCCAATTTCTATTGAATAAAATGCAAGGCATCTTTCTCTTTAAACGCGTGTATGTAAGTCAATGTAAGTTTGATAGAGAATGTGTGTATTCGTGGCAAACATGCCCCAGACCTGCGCATACCGCAAATTTTAATAAAATTGTAAAAGGATTTGAAATTAGTTCAAATTTATTTATACTCATAACATCACAGGGGTAGCAAAGGGGGGTTCAAATTTCGGTAATTTTTGCCAAGGACGCTCCGTTTTCGAGATCTTTGAATTTAATTTTTTGGTACAATAATTTTAAACTCCCATAACTCGGAAACGGGGCTATGGAAACGTGGGATCGTGCTTTTCCGACCCTAAATGGTGTTTATGGCCAAAGTAATTCGATTCTGCAATAAAATTGGTAATAAAAAATAAAAACCATTTAAGTCCTAGTAACTTCCTCGTCCTTAAGTCCATAGCGCCCCTAAGACTACACACGACAACCAAATTTTTTATTAGTAGTCTTCACATTAGTTGGGTAAATTAAAGCTAACTATATTCCAAATACGAAGAAGATAATTTTCGTGTCAACCAAGCTACGCAAATATTTAGACAAACACGCCAGTGACCTTCCAGCATAAGGGACAACAGGGATTGCTAGAATCTTCATTCAACATTTAGTTCAATAAAAGGTACTATACGTATAAAATGTATCGATATTATTCGCCACTGACTAATGACCGCATCCCATCTCTACTAAAAATGAGTCAACCAATCAGCGTCTACCGCAAACGTCATTTGTCACGTGGAGGGGAACGCCGGAGAGTGGTTTCCGAACGGAAAAGGCAGCGCAGCTAACTTTTTGTTTCGCAGTCTCGCGCTGTTAACAAATTCTCGTGACGCGGCCGGTTCTAATAAAATAAGTTCGTCTTGTGAATGTGAAGTGCCTTGTGGAATATACAATGGATATTATTTATTAATTGTCACAGTATTGTGCAGAGTGTTGTATTTATTTCTTCTCAAAGTTTGGGTAAGTTTAGTTTACAAAAAGTTTTCAGTTTTTCATTACTACGTATGTTTTACCTGGCCAATGTATTGTTAGATTCCGTCGCAATCTTATCTCAAATTTATAGCTCGATAGTAATTTTTGTGCTGTTTAGTCAGGAATCTTGAGAGAATCTAGTTAGAATGCAGGTGGGTGAAAAAAATATTATTTTGTGCTAGGGATAGTTTTGTAAACTTTTTTTCGGTCGATTTCGGCCAGCTCATTGATTGTTCACCTACGCAATTAGCGTCACGACCATAGAATATTTACAGCAGATAAAAAAACTTGCAGATTGTGGTGAAATTTATTTGCCACAAGGTTTTGTTTTAAAGTGGTGATCATAGTGTTCCTGACATCAGAAACCTTGTAATATTCGTTTACTCGGAATTACAATACACAACAATAAGAAAAAATGTTCTATATATTTGTGAGAGTCATAAAGTGATAAATATATGATTATCTAGCCTTTTCCCAACTATGTTGAGGTTTTTTTCCAGTTTCTCCGGATTCAGCTGCATACTAGTATTTTTTATGGAGCGGCCGCGCATTAGACCTCCTCAACCCAGTGATAAATTTAATACTATTACAAAGACTTTAATAACAGTGCCATTTGCAGTAAAATACAAATAAAAACATTTACTAGTATATTCTCAACGGTATGTTTTTATAATGCATGATATTAAGTTAATAATGTTGAGGTTGTAGAGAGAATGTATACTTTATGTTTGCAAATGATACACTCACAAAATCTGCTGGGCCGAACCCAAATAAATTGGAATAAGGGCAGGAGAATAATGATGACTCAAAAAACAAATTAAGAATAATAATTTTTAATTCAACTTTTAATCAAAATCCATGTAAAATAGTGGTACTTATTAAGCTGCATCCACTTGGATTGGAAGTTGCAAATGATGAGCAAGGATTGACATCCTGGCTTGTTCCTGCTTCGTAGACAGCCCCATACAGACGTTTGATTGTATCTAAAAGCTCATACGCTTGAGTCATTAGCAAAACCTACTTGTCTCCTTATTCCAGATCTAGCCTTAACAATTGGGCTTATCTAAAACATCAAATTCTTTACGTCAAACTGCTTTTAATCTTTAATCAAGGAAAATATTAATAGGTCATTGTGCTTCACTTATACAAAAGATAATAATTGGCAGTCTATAATCCAGTTTTTATAATAATGTAAATGTGACAAGTAAAACTAAAATAATTGAAATGTTTATTAACGCAATCCATTACAAACCTTTTTAATAAAACAAATTAGATGTTTTTATCCTCATGTGCACTAAAGAAAAAAAATATTAGGGATACTTCAGATCAGTACACTCAGCAGTCGGCTGTTGTTTGTAACACTAAAAGATTCTGTTCTAAAAGTACAGAAACCAATATGCAATATTTCGATTTGAATAGATATAAAGACACACAACCTACCTATGTTCTACTGAATAATACAAACTATTATTACCCAAACTACAGTCATTGTACTAGGTTTTTTTTTAAGTTGTATACATTAATTAAAACTTTAAATATATTTTCAACAATGATATCATAATAGTGACACCCAAATAATATTTGTGTATTATTTAGAATTTGTTTCACTTATTCGATAGCAAGAGGAAGCAAGCCACATCTTTATCAGTATTATGTTTGTTAGATTATATCAATGATTTTATCATTGCAGAGTTGATAGCAGGTCTTTGTTCGAAACAATCAACCGCACGGCTATTGTTTTCTGGCCGACACTAAAACACAATAAAAAATTGGCACATCTGGGCCTCAAACAAGGCTGGTTTTGAAATTGTTTTGCCAAAATTGAGGAAACAGTGGTGAAGGATTGAAGTGGTCTGTCAAGTCGATTGATGAGTCCGTAGGTCTTTTATAGTTTAAAATTGTTTAATTATCTTCTTCTTGAATAGGTAGGTATATTATTTGTGTATGAATAAAAATAGGTGACAGCCTTAAGTCCGCATGTCATCACTGCGCCTTGCTAGGTTTCCTGCCTAACTCCATTTTCACAACTTTATAAAAATTTTGAATGAAGTTTTACGCGTATGTACTGCAAGTTCCTGAACTGCACAGCAGTAACGTAACTGGTGTTAACTAATTCAATTGTCTCAATTTGTCGCCTAGAAATAGAGTCACAACAAACAAGTATTCTTATCAACTTTTTTTATCTTTTATAGCATAATGTATTACTGCAGGTACTGCTGAAATCGTTACGTTTATAGTTTCAGTAATAATTTATTTATAAGGGTAGCTTAGGTATCTACCTACTCTTTTTCGTGGATAATAATATCAGTAGGTATCGCTTATGTGTACAATAACTATCATATCATCAACAATTCCCGGACTCCGCCAAAACGGAGACGAACGGAGCGGAGTGGAGACGTGCGAGAATTGACCGATCATAATGTGAATTTTGCACATCTCAGCACCGCTACGCTCGTCTTGCCAATGGGTGCAGCATTTATCAGCAACCATAATCGGCAGCATTTCGGACTCTGCTCCGGGCATCGGATTCAGTCAGATACTAAACTCAAGGACCTGCTTATCTCGTACGAGTCTGACTGATTCTTTAGTCTCCTGCAAGGCATGGAACTCGTTAGTTATGGCGATTGCGGCTGAAGCTAATTCGGAGAATTAAAATGATAGGACACAATAATCCATTATTTTTCTGAATAATTATAACGTTTGTCTCTATCACAAGACTATCTTTTGATATCTAGCCACAATCACCAACGTATAAATAACTTATCAACAAGATAAGTTTGGCCAATGAGTAAGATTCCAAAGGTTTCCAAAGTTCCAACCAATATTATTGATTGACATAGTCTTCTTCGAAATAAGTACCCCTCACCTAATCGATACCTAAGTGTTACAAATTACGGACCTTCCAGACAGGTCTTGGTGAAAACAGGTACCTAGTTTTTTCCTTCCTTTTTTCTTTCTGAGATACTCAAAATGTTTAGAAGTGTGCACGACTCTTTGGTACACAAGACAATCGAATGTCGAACTTCAATGTATAAACACAGTTATTTTCAAGAAAGGAAGTCTTTATCATAGTATACTGCATTAAGTACCTACTGACATTCCAAAACATACGTGTAATACTTGCAGGTATAAAATGCCATCATAATTATAAATCATTTATGTCGCAAGATAATAGCGCCGGTGTGATAAACTCCAATACACGTTCGTAGAACAGTGATATCGCTATCAAACATATCGTCAACCTGATATTGTAAGGACGCTTATCATAAGGAGTTCAGTGGCTACGTGGCGGTACACAAGTGAGCATCTAACATGGGCGAATATCGTGCGGGTAAAGCGGGCATCAACGCTCAGGCTCAGGCCAAGATCAACAGCAAATACAACGATGACATCGCTAATGAGACCCTCGAATGGATCAAAGCCATCACCGGTGAACCAGCTGACACTTCTGGAACAGCCGAGAATTTGTATGCAGTTCTGAAAGATGGGACTCTGTTATGCAAACTCGTCAACTCCCTGGAAGAGGGTTCAGTGAAGAAGATCAACCAGTCCACCATGGCGTTTAAGTGCATGGAGAACATCAACGCGTTCTTGGATGCCGTGAAGAAGCTGGGAGTGCCGCCACAGGAGACTTTCCAGACCATTGATTTGTGGGAGAAGCAGAATCTGTACTCGGTCGTCGTGTGCCTGCAGTCTCTGGGACGTAAAGCCGGGAACTTCGGTAAGCCTTCCATCGGGCCTAAGGAAGCCGACAAGAACGTACGTGAGTTCAGTGAGGAGCAGTTGAAGGCTGGCCAGAACGTCATCTCTCTCCAATACGGTACCAACAAGGGCCAGCAATCCGGCATCTCTTTCGGCGGCAGGCGCCAAATGTAATATGTTTAATGTAATTAATTTATATGATTAAAGTGTAATAAATATTTTGTATTTTGTTAATGTTCGCCTTTCATTAATTGTTAAAACAAGGTGTGGTCGTTCGTCCTTAGCTAACGTAATCTCATAATAGATAACACAAGTATTTTGCACTACTGCAATGCACTGAAGTGTTTAGTCGATTTGGTACCAAGTGGTTCATTCATAAACGGTTCTTTCTTAACACAATCTTTTTCTTCAGATATAGTTTTTGACTATAATAGATAAATACTATGGTCAATATCACTAAAATTAGACCAGTACGAGTATCAGCACAACTTTATATTATATTCGGTAACAACTCTACCTATGGTCAATAGGGAGACGTAGTTACTTTACGATTTGAATTCCGATACTTTGTAATACCATAATATTTATTATCTAACCTGACGACAGTACAATATTTTCCAATAAGACTCTCGTAAAATCCTCCAAACCTAGATTATAATTTATCAGTTGCTTTATATCAGAACTTATAGAATCACCGACTTATTAAATAACTTGAAAGTGTTGTTGACGATATGATAACACAACAATGTCTAGTCTGAATGATGGATATTTAAGAAAATAAATAAAAGTTAAACGGGGCTAGAATAACCTTACCTTAGAATGTTATAAAACGTACATTACAGTTCCCCATGTAGAAACTCCTTATAATATTCATATTGATGAAAATAAGAAAATAGACATCGAAGTACACCAAATTAATTAATAGAGCGAATGAACTGTGACCAACTGACCATCATTACTTATTCCGACCAAGGGAAGCCACGCACGTAACAACACACTCAAATCTATTTTTAGCTTTAGTTAAGCTTAGTAATTTTACCTGATTAGCCAGAACTGAATGAAGCATAATATATCAATTACATTTAGCTCTAAACTCACAGGTATTTAACACATTACAAGGAACTGGACATGACGATGAAGATAAAAGAATTAATTTTAATCTACTCATGACATTCACACGAGTTACTAAAGTGATATAATTGTTCATATTCCCAAGGTAATTAGACAATGCAGCCGGTACTAGCGTGAATCCTTGAAAATATAATAGAGAACTGAGACACAAAGGCTAATTTTACTCATAACTTGAGATAATTTTAATAATCACTCACTTCAAAACTAGCAAATATTCCCTCGACCTCTAAAATGAAAGACATTGATGGAATTGCCAAAATATTTACAAAGATGGTGATTTCGGAGTGGCTGCTCTTGATAACCCCGGTAATACCCGAAGTACACCCATATTCGTCAGTACTATTTAAGTCCAATGAAATGAGGGTGCCTATTACCGACAACATGGCAGAAATGTTTTTTTTTTTCAAAGTATGTTTTATTCATAACCTACATCTTCTAGTGAAATAGACGAAACTTGATTAGGAGTAACACCCCAGAGCCTTTGAAATCATAACGGATGAAGAAGGCATAAATGACCGATAGAAAGACTGCGTGCAGGAAGATTCTGGATGATATGGCTACATATGGGGAGATGTTGAAATGTAGGCTGATCTTTATGCCTCGGATCACACAGAAATGCTACGCTGACTCAAATAAATCAGGAAAAGGGTTAATTAAGCTGTTCTATGTGGAGCTTAAGTATTGAGCAACAGTTCAACGCCATGTTTTATCAGGCGACATTAATGAAACAATATGGTGTGAATATCTTAATCCAAAACTTAATTAGAAACACCAATATCTGCTATCGGTTTAGTCATTCTGACCTTGTAGAATTATGAGTTGTGTTACGTATGATACTCGTACTTGCAACATGCACTCATCAAAAATAACTTGTATTTTTGTTTGACGATAACAAAAACAATTTTTACTAAAAAAAACCACGTAATCTAATCTGATTCTAACAGTAATGATAAAAATATACTAACAAAACTACCTCAATATAATATTTAGTAGGTTCACCTTTTGGCAAAATGTCGAGGGCAAATCGCTACCCTGTTCATACCTTGTTATTTGATGACGTCATCTAATATTGATCTAACTTTTGCAACCACAGCCGTTGCTATAGCTTAGCACGAACTCCCAACGGCGCCCTACAAATGATAAACAATGTTTTGGAGCACCTATTGAGAATTGAGAACGTTTTACGTAATCGTGTCGTTATATCCGCCGACAGCATAGAACAATACCAATATTGCAAGTCTCAAGGAAACACTGCAATTATATGAACCAAATACAGGCTGTAATCATTCTTAAGACCACAGTTACAGCTTCTACATTGGTGTAGCAAGTGAATACTAGACTCGTGCAAGCGCTATCAAGGATAATTAGGCGAGATAAAATGTGGCAGTAATCAATGATTTCTAATACCTTAATGGTTATTACTGTTTTTTTATTGGAAATGGAGCTGTCGGATCCTTTGATAGGGCGAAATGTAAAGCAAATGCTGGATAATAGTAGCAGTATCTTTGAAGATAATCTCGCAAAATGTAGTTTTGCCTGAGTTTGCAAGACTTTTTCTAAGCCGCACGTTTAGTCCATTGCAACATCAATATGTTTGCTGTAAGTTGCAAAGTAATAGTTCTCATACAAAAGAGCAGAAAGCTGCAATTCAATCAATCATGACATTCAAGTTTAGTTAGAGTTTCTGAATTGACAATCGCTTGTGTGATTCATCAGAATTGTAACGAGATGTTCTGGTTGAACCACGATTATAATTCAGTACTCTTCAATAGACAATCTCCGGTTTGTCCGATTTTTAATTTACTTTTATTTTCTTCTGCGGATGCTTAGTAGAATCTGTTCTCTTGCGTGGAATGAAGTAATTCTTAAGCAGAAGTGGATTTGTGACAGTCTTTTTCTATAAGCCCACTGCTAAAAATAACATAAATATATTGCCAAATGAAGTAATGACAGAAATGTTTGGAACTCCAAACGTGATTCCTAATGCATTATCATTAAAGTAATGACAGAATTGTGGCAATTTTTGCGTGTTGACTACATTACTAACATCGTTAATTCTATGAATGTTGACGTCAACATCATTAGCACGGCTGCGACTGTCCGTCACGGTCATGTCAGCACCCCACAACGGAAGGTCTGGTCACGCGCCGATAGCAGCGGAAATACGGATATCCGAATAGGACAACACTAACCCCAAGAGTAACAGAGAGGGGTAATCACGCACGTGGGTATTGTTTTGTACCAACAATGAGTAATAATCATAATATTAAACTCAACAGACTTAGCAAGAGAAAGTATTGTTTAACTCAGTTTCAAAGCCATTTGCTAACCAAAATTCAAGTAGAGTTAGTTTAGCTGTCGTCAATGGCCTCAAACAGGCTACAGACGGTACAGACACACTTTTTAAAGCGCTCTATACATGTCCGAAATGATTAATTGAAACTAAGAACTTCTACAGCTAGATATATAAAACGTTTTTCCCAGCTCATTGATGAAATATGGACCGCAATACCTATTCACTTCATCATCACAATAAGCGTAGCAGTAATAATAATTCTGATGCAAAACTGTACAATAGTTCGAAAGTTAAGTAAAATTAAGGAGTCTATTAAAAAAACTGTTTACTCATTGCTTTCCATTTCATACACACTGTATGAATATAATTTTATGATACTTATCAGTAATGAAAGCCATTGAAAACCGTTCCTCTAAGTTCTCCGCCGAGGCTATAGCCACTTCGAAACGATGATTTAGCAACATCAGCATAAAAATCTTCGATAGTAACGACCTTACTACTGCTTAGAAAGTGTTAATTTTTAAGCAAAATAGCTGCCGAATGATCTGTTTTTGTATTTTGCCTGGTTATTGCAACAGCTCCAAACGATTCAGCATTCCCACGTTATACGATATCGATCGTTCTTGCAAGGCTTCTGTACGTTACGCTACAGCGATTCAGCTTGCCTTCTTGTCCGAAGGCTCTTTTACCTTTACCGTTACTGTATCGGGCCCCGGCCGGTCGAGCAGATTATCTGGCACTAACGGGATGATATCCGTTTTACGATCGCAATGGCAACTCTGTAGCAAACAACTTGCATTGCAACTAATTGCACCTAAGCTTACTTTTATATCGATGAAGCTCTTACTTTGAGCACTGCATTTGCTTGCGATTGCCCTAATGGTTCCGTCTGCAGTTTAGTCATTTTCATCTCTAGGAAATGGTCCATATTCAACGTGCAAAATCATCCAATTTATCTCGACTGTATTTTGTTTTATTAAATGGTATTTCATAAATCTTAGCGGCAAAGAATTTCTTGTAGAGCAACGTTACAGTTTCCTATTTTTAAAATCACCGTAGCGTGCAGAACAGCTGAGATTTGGCGTGATTCGAGTAATTAATTTGCGTTACGTCACTAAGAGTTGCAGTGTTGTACTACTTCCATAGGACACGTACCTAATGTAAAGCGGATAATACGACTTTACGTACAAGTCACACCATTCACCTAGTTTCCTTTGTTTTTGTAATTTATTAAATTATATCATGTTTTGAATGTAATGTTGTATCATGTTTCTCTTATGTAATGTGTCTTCTGGTTTTTATATCTGTTGTTCCGTTCAGTTCAGTTACTTCCTATTTTTAGTAGGTATCCATGATTACAGTTACTGGTCTTTCTTCTGTTTTTCGGTTTTATACTTTACCGCATTTCTAAAAATTTAACAAGGTTAATACCTACTACCATGACCATTAATTTTGGTTTTACATTTCCTTTTTTATCTAACGGGATTGAAGAGCATTCATTTGATTGTTTTTTAACGAACTCAATTACATTTAAATTTATTTATTATGGGACAATGAACAGCTACAATAATATGTTCACAAAAACAATAATATAGTTTCTTTAGTGTTACCAATATTGCAGCCTACATTATCCGCATTTTAGCTACAAACATCTTTAAAGAACCAGGTCAAACCTATTTTCCCCGTCAGTATCATCCAGAATCCTTCGCCCTAGTTTATATTCCACTGCGCCATTGAGTTTTCCGTCATTCGTCCACGTCATACCAGCAAGGGGAGTTGGGTATCAATTGATATGGCCCTGTACTCGCCCCAAGCTGATTTATTCGTTAACCTGCACTATATTGATACAGCTTGACCTCATTGATGGTGACATACGTAATTGGCAATTGCCTTTGATACTTTAGTTGTTAGTTGTAATAGCATGTGCTAATGGCTACGTTGATCTGAATACGATGTAGACTAACCATTATTAATAACGTCCGCTTGGAATTTTCTTGTATTAATGGTCTTGGACTATCTATTGCTTTCATCTATCTTCTGTTAGATCATAGTTTTTTTGCAATACGACGTGTAATGTCTATCCAGACACATTCCAAGTTTTTCTTAAGTCCAAGATCAACGTTAAAGTCATTATTTTGTATTGCAATCTATTACTTGCCACTGAGGTTCTCAGTAACGGTTATGTCTCAGGAGAATGAAAATGATGAAAATGCATCTTTAGTCACACTTATTGGAACTGAGTCTTGATGTTCGTCAATGTTATTTGTCACTACCGCTCTTTAAATATATTCCTTTAAAAGCGTAACAGGCTTTACTTATTGCAATTGATTTATGATCCTAATTAACCTTCAAATGAAAGTGCATAACATATTTCTTGATTGTGAATCACGCTAGATCAAACCTTCACATTATAACAGTATATGTAGCTAATAACTTCAACATTTATTTCTTCATCAGTCATCAGTTCAGCACTTCGAAACCGCGTAGTACCGTTACCGTTGATTTTATTTTAATTGGAGCAATCTATGTTATTGCAATATAATTATTTCGTGACGGGTTTTCAAATAACAGCAAACGGTAAAGCGGCTGGTTCAGTTCCAGACGAAGAAAGCGGAAAACGTCAATAGCAGCAATGGATAGGGACAAGTGCAAGGAGGGTAGAGAGGTGTTTGCACTTCAGTGAGACAAATTTAATGGCTTATAATTAATGAATTATGGGTTTCCTACTGGTATAAAGATTGCAAGTGCTTAATCTTATGCCTTGATTACACGTATATAGTATACTTCCCAAGCCTGAGTATTCCGTCTCGTCACTACTCGGTTCATGTAATCGAGGCGTTAAACTCTGTATTTATTATACCCGCATCATTAATACGTCTTGGCATTGGCAACCGACTGTAACTAATAATCATGAAGCATTGATAAATAAGTATTTGCTTAAATTGAATTTACTTACAACCTTGCTTGCGCAAAGATCTTGTCTTTATACTGGTGTGTTTTTTACCATATTGTTCATTAGAATTAAGAATCAGAGTTGATGTACCGGAACGGTTTCAGTAATGAAGAAACGACAAGTTAGTGCATAAATTGTAACACTTCTAAAGGCACTTCCTCACCGGGAGCGTTCGCCTGTAATGTAACAATCAAGTATTTGATTTTGTACAGAATCAATCAATCTGAAAGCTTCTTAAAGCAAATTGTTGTCAATATTATTAAATCTGAGCAAGTTGACTTTAGCAGTAGATATTGCAACCCCGAGAGCGTTGTTGAAATGAACTTTAAGGGGAACAAGAAGAGCGGAAATAATTATAGTTGAGTCAGAAACCAAAGAGCGGTATTTAGAAACCACAGAATGGTATTATATTCATCTTGGAAGATCGTCTCACACCTTTAACCGTTTTTTAATGTGTTCGACATCCTCAATCCTGTTTTAAGTCCCACCTTAAACTTCAGGTTCATAAATTACTACTTCGCAAGAGGAATAATCTCGCATTAAAAATGGCAAGCGGAAATACTAAATCTGTTCCGTGCCGCCGGTGGACTGGTTTGTTTATGTATCAGTCCTCGTATCTCGAATACGTCCGCACTGTCGTAATAGGGGATAGGACTGAGTCAAAAAAATATGATTCTAATTAGTCCGTCAGTTAGATTATCGAAAAATATTGGATACGTGTTTTTTGTTTTATCAAATTAATCAAAATTGACTAAGATAAGATGTGGTTGTGACGTCATTTGTAGGTAAAAAATGTACTATCATATGACGTTTTCGAAGAGTTTACGAGTTTTCGAAGCACTGTATTGTCTTCATTTTTTGTTTATGTTAAAAAAGAAAAATACGTGTCCAATATTATTTGGAAATCTATCTGACGGGCTAATTAGTTTTTTTTTGTCCGATCCCCTATTATGCATTTCATTTTTATTCGCAACCTGCCCCACTGCTATACACGCTAAAAATCCATTTGTTATATCGTTCAAAACTCCCTTACCAACTAGCTCTTCATGACCCAAGTCATTCATATTTAAATTCTCGTCATAACAGAGTGACGTTGGAACTTTTGGAATTTCTACTTAATGAGGGGAAAATATAGCATATATGAGTAAGATCGATCAGCTTTTACGCAGCATAATGTGATTTATAGAACCTACTTTCCTTTATTCATCTAAGCAAATTACATTTTGCTTGTGACTTTCGCCTATAGCCTGGTGCTGATATTCAGCATATCAGTTATTAGTATTCTCCACACGGTCTCAGCAATTTGCATTTCAATTGGTATCAGTGTCTGAGTAGCCATTTGTTTGGGCTCCAAATTGGCCATTGAAGGCACCGTTCAAACTGCATTTCATCTCCGATGTTATGCTTGACCGTTTAAGTAACCGCTCAACGGCGATTGCAATAAATGTAAGATTCCGAACGTTACATTTACCGCTTGCTGTCGGTCCAACTGTGACCGACTTTGTGTGGAACCAGTTTCTATAGACGTTACCAAAACCGGCGGCGTTGGTCCAACCTTGGCATTGAGGGAACTCTATGACTAATGTTTGCACGTTACTTTTTTTTACCTACAAGTTACGTCAAGTGATGGTCGAGGCTCGAGCCTTGCGTGATGGAAGTTAAATTTTATTTCGTAATAGTAGTTATAGCATTAGCAATAGTTTGCGTGTAAATTACATTTCGTAAAGTTTCTTGTTTGAAACAAGTCCCATAAATCACTGTAGACTGGGTGTTTATTGTTTTGCATAACGCACGTTACTTTTCGTCAGAAGAGTTAAACCAGACATCTTTATTACATATTTTTTCCAGACGAAACTTTACTTAGTGACGTCGAATTTTGTCATATTTTATGAAATCATGTTTTCTTATGTTGTCTTGACCAAGTTTTCCAGTTAAGACCGTTTCTTTTTTATTCAATGCAAAATTAATTGCGGATTGCATTATTTCTGCTTGTATAATATCTTGATTGTATCTGTACTTAGCGTCTGTTTCTTCTGTGGGTGTTGTTCGAAGTCCGGTTTGCACATTGTAAGTCAGGTGTTCAATAATGTGTACTGACACCTACACAATACAACTTTACGAACTATTCGCTATCGGCGCGTTCATCGTTCCAACCACGCGTGCCCGATTTTATCTCCGCAGACATGATTCGCTGTTCCACTACATTCTCGTAAAATGTCGAAAGTTTTCTTCATTTCCTCGTACGTCATTTTATCTGGTTTATTATTATATCACTTGCTGTTCCACTTGTCTATACATTTAATTTGAAATATGTGGGTCTTGTGTCTGTCTACAATGATTAATATGAAAACTGGTATCTCCGAGGATTTCATTGTTTCTTATCCTTGTCAGTGATAAGATAAAAGAATAACTAATTGTAGTCTGGTTTGTAAGTTTTTCATTTGTATGTCCTGATTTTAGTGTCCGTTAGATCCTTCGTGTACTTATACTTTAAGTTTCCATGCAGCACTCTATTATGCGTTGCATGAGTCAAAGCATACTGGCTGTTTAAAATATTTACAAATTTCAAAACGTATGCAGAAAACATAGATGAGATATGTAATACTGATATTCAGCTGCATCCGGCTAGACTGAAAGCCGACCTCAATATAATTGATAAAAGGCCAGGAATATGATGAACTAGAAAACAGATAGACCCATTTATTAATACTTGATCGTATCTAAATCATGCATGATCAGAAAATGCAGTCAGACAGTACTGTTCTAAATTTACCAGAAGTAATTCAGATCAATTTTCGTCACGAGCTAAGTAGCGGGCAAATCGCAATCCGACCCCGGAGGTCGGCTAATAGCAATTTAGCTCTGCACCGTTGTGAATCACGCCAGCAGACGACGCCGACGCAGACGCAGTCGTGACAATTTCCACATAAATAATATGAATTATGATTATGACGAAGCAGAAGAGTCAATTATGACAGAGAATAATAAAGAAATACATAAACCAGGCTACGCTATTCTTGACCAATCATAAATGTATGCCAATACCTATGCTAATGATGTTTGGGATTGCCGATTGCTGACAACTGTCAAAAAATCCGATGTTTCTCGAAGTCTATCCAAGTGTGGCTTAAAGATATCTGAGCCTATCGGGATCGAGTATTACATACGAGTTTCGTATCTTTTGAGTAGGTACTTATGTTTCAGTATTAATACTATCTAACATTCTGGTAGTATCATTTAATCCATGCGTTCCATTGTTTAAGCCATAGCTATAGTTGCCGTCCATAGCTTCTTGATCCTCATTGACTTCACAAGAGTTAGCAGTAGAATGTGAGAAAGACTTTCGAATTTGATTGCTTCATACCCCAAGTATTTTTCTATTTCGTAGTACATTTTTTATTATTTAAACTATAGTTTTATGTTCGCTATAGAAACAGCTGTGTTTTGCATGTGTATGTTAAATTTAGCCATGGAGTTCTTAGAATTAATTTTGCAGTAACAGCAATTGTTTTTTGAAAACTTATTTACAATTCATATTATTTGAAAACTTATTTAATTTCATATTATATATTTGCAAAAGGTGTGTAAATATTTTCTAGTCATAGAACTCAAGAGCTTTTCAAGAGAATTAGATAAATGGATTTTATATACCTTTTTAACGAATAAGATCCTCATCTAAAATCGACATTATATCCATATCACGATATCCTTCACTTTACACTGTATGACCTTCTATTACAAAGTCCTTATGGGCTCTTGGGAAATGAATAACGTCTGTTTCCAAAGAGTCTTCTTTAAAACTAGTAATCAGTCCAATTCGATAACAACATTCTACTGGTTCTTACAAAATGTGTGTTTGCTTATTCGTGTTTGACTTTGAATACCACCTTATCAATATCCTTTGTTTCAACAACCTGGCATGCGAAACATTTCAACTGAACATACTTCCAGTATTGGATTTACTTTAAGAATTTTCTTATCGCATGGAGTTTTCAAAACAGGTTAGGGTGTGTTTTCAATTCTGGGTTGTACTCGGAATTTGAATGTGAACTGTTTCTAAGAGAAATATGAAAAATATTTTATTTACAATATTTACAAACAACAGAAATAAACTTATAATAAAATATATACAAGTATCAAAAAGAGAAGAATTACAGGGCGTCAAAAAATTCGTCCACACCGCTGTCAACAGGAAAAGTGCCCAGAAGGCTGGCAGAACTCCCACGTTGGATGGCAATGCTGATTCTTTGGCAAAAAAATATTCCAACCCTCTGGTCACGTGAAGAGTCGACCAACCGCTTGGCAATTTCCTGAAATATTAAGTGGGCACTCGTACCCCATGGCCCAAGTGTTTCAACCCCAAACGGCTCAAACACATAACTAACAATTAAGTTATTGTATTTGCGCCGTTTGAGGTTTTCAGCACCTGCAGCAGCCGCCCCAGCACAGCTCACCGTGTTAGGAAGATGAGATGGCGCAAGGGTGTCGACACAAGTTGCGTCCTACACCAAAGGTCTATCCTAAGATATTAAATAAAAATATTTTTGGCATTGCTAAGTGAAAAAACAAACGACAACCAAACATGTGATGCAACATAATGATTCAAATTTGCTCAAGCTCCAGATGCTTCTCCGTTTTCTGCAGACACATATTTATAGCTTTACAAAGAAAGACATTAAAACCCACCCCTCCCTTAACCTTTAGTACACTGTCCCAGTTATATCCCAGAATAGACGTCTGTTGGACATCATTAAACCCATTTGACATAGGAAAGTAGAAAGGTGCGGTCTACCGGATCAATTTTCTGAAAATGGCACAGACTTACCAGGTTGCGAGGTCACTACGACCAGAAATATCACACCCATGAACTTGAAAGTTCAAGGCGTTTTGTTCTGTAACAGTACAGTAGTAAGGTAGCTAATATAACGGCAACGGTTACTTGAAGATCTTTGAAGGTTGGTTTGGAGAACTATTGTACTGCAAATGGTCCAAAAATGCGAAAGGTCATTGGCATGATTGATGATACTGTTGGTTTTTTACTATAATTATCGACAACACGGCTTAATAAGGTGTTCGACCCGACGTAGCAGATATGGTGGTGATAAGCGTTTTAGCAAATCTCGACGTTTAGATATGCTTTGTTTGTTTGTACAAGGTTTGGGTGATCTCGTTTCCGTCTGATTTTATATGGAGTATGAGCACATTTTAGTGAAAGATATATTCAAAGTGAAGTTGAAGTTTATTTAATACTTACATCAAATAATCTTCATTTAGGTATGACATAATATTAAATTAGAATATAGATCGGTAGTTAACGAGCAATTCGAGCTTTTTGGTAGAAAAAAAATGAGAATTCTGCCAAGCAATTAGGTTAATAGACTGATGCGAAACCTTTAATAAAGGTTATTGCTATTGTTGTAAATCAGTGTGTTATAATTTAGTTACGAACTTCTGGTCTGATTTGATTTGAATTACACATTTAAAGATTTCCAATGCAATAAAACTGTGTATGAGATAACAATTAAAGCTTATTACGAGTTCACTTAGCTTCAATTCATATAAGTTTAAAGTATCAAGGCTACAGCGAGATAATTATCAGTTCACGTGAACATGCAACGCAGTTGTGCTAAAGAATGCATTCGGGTCATTGTTGGGAGAACAATGTACGATTCACATCATTTTACGTCTTGTACTACAGAACGCCGGGAGATTTCGGACATTATTGTTTGTACAATACCCAATTGACAATGGTATACACAATGCGTAACTGTATTATTGCGTTAAAATGTGTGAACTGAATGCGAACAAAAAAATAATTGATAAAAACATACGTGTCATCGAACCGTAAACCCTGAAATCTGTAGATGAGAATATGGAAGTGGACAAGCTTGAAAAGCTTTAACGTGTAGCAAATGAGTAATGAACTTACGAAGACTATACTGAATAACAACCATGACAAATTATTAATTGTCTTGTGACGTCGAAAATAAACAGACATTGCTAAAGAAATCAAACTTATTGAAAATGTTCGAACGCCGCCACTTCTATTGATTACAAGTGTTAAAACAGATGTGCTTGTGTATCTGTGATTCATAGAGAATAATAATAACGGAGACCTTGGAAACATGCCTTTCAAGAACGATAGAAGTACAAACAAAAATGGAAATCTTTCAACTTTCTATGAAGGTCATGATGACGTGAACAATACAGTTCTACACTGTTATAAATAAGTATAACATCTTGCCGACGACGATTTATAATGTAATAATGATCATTGAATTGATTGCAGTCGCTTACAAGTTATAACGTATCGCTAAAACAGATATTGTTCGATATCGAATCGATAAGATTAATGAAACCTTTTGCAAAGTCGAAGAAGATTTTGATTATGTTTGTCGTAGTTATGGTTTTAAAGTACACGTAGTGGCTGTGTTTCAGTGTCCACGTCATTTATATTTTTTTGTTCGTGTGCTTTAGTTAGTATTTTTTCTCGCTACAGAATTCTACATTCATGTTAACTAAGGTTAGTAAGTTGATAAAATTTATCTTTACCAACCTGTACCATTGTTTTGCTTAATCTCGTGAGTTTTTCAAAATACCCTATAATCAATAGGTTAGGTAGGTCATCTTAAAGGTTTAATGCTAAAACGTTAGTTTAAACAATTGTATCGGCAATGCACGTCAAAGATTCATTAGCATCGATTTTTGTATAGGTAGTCAAGTCGTTAGAGGTTTCAAAAGTTCTATGGGCCGTCATTCAAATTTCTCGTGCCAGACCGTGGTTTGACCTCGATTCTTTCCCGTGACAGTCAAAATCACGCTTTCGTACGCTTTTCTTGTTCGTTTTATCTCGTTGAGCTGCATAATTTGCATCCGTTTATTTACGCTATCGCATTGTGCTTATTCATACGTTATGCGCTTTTCTTTTCATGGTTTGGAATCATTTTCTGAGCCTTGTTCGAAACGACCTCGGTTTTACGAAGGGAAATTCGACGACCAAATAAATAATAGTTACACTTTTTCGTGAAGTATTTTTGTTTTTTTTTTCTCGTGTAAGAAGATAAACTTGCATAGTGATTTTCATTAAATGTAGAGTTCTTTAAATGCTTCACTGAACAAATAATAAAATAAAAATACGATATAATTTATGTTGTTGAATTGATGTATTTCTTACTTTGTATTTTCTTGTTAACTCAAAAGTAAGTACATAGTTTTGGTTTTGGTTCTATTGGCTGTATATGACTGATAAATTTACATCGGATCCATATCTCCCGCAAAGAAGATTATTGCTATCAGTGCCTGTCTATAGTTCTTGCAAGGGCTTTCTTGTTTTTTTTTCCTGTTATACAGAAGCATTCGCTTACTAAGCACAATTGTATATTTGTACCTTTACTACTCGTCCTCATCTTCCACCTGCCGTAATCCCTCGCCCAGGATGTCTTCTACCACAATACGTATTTTAACCATCATCTCACTGCCGCGCCGTCTAGTCCTTTTATTCATATCATATTTTCCAGAAACTTCCGTTTCTTTGGTCTGCCTTTTTTTCTATCATCCACATCAACATAGGCAACACTAAGTACGAGTATGTTAAGAATATTTCTTATTGCAGCTGTATTTGTCAATGTTCAACCAAAGACAGATGCTTATACCATATGAGCTCATCATCATCATTTCAGCCAAATGACGTCCACTGCTGGACATAGGCCTCCCCCAGATGTCGCCACATTGTACGGTCCCGTGCGTCTCGCATCCAGTGGGTCCCCGCAAACTTCATCAGGTCATCGGTCCAACTAGTGGGAGGCCTTCCAATGCAACGTCTTCCGGTTCGCGGTCGACACTCCAGAGCTTTTCGGCCCCATCGGCCATTCGTTCTGCGAGCAATGTGCCCATATGAGCTGATTGTGATTAATTGTGTGTATCGATTACTCTAAGCGACATGCGTGACATTAAGTATGATCGTGCGTTCTAGTTCTGTGAAAAAATATCTAGTACCTACCTATCATTCATCACCATAACCCATTGTTTACTAGTTAAGTTCCTCATTTCTCTCTTATCCATACGACTTACGTAAAACCGTTTGTGTAAAGACATTTGAGTTTGAAGGTTTTCCACACATTAAATAGTAAATGATATTTCTGAAGATTTGCTAAAACCATCTCTGAATTCAACTTTCTACTTGTATTTGGTGTCTACATATAAACATCTTATAAGAACAACCTATCTGCTTTAAACACATTCAGCTTTGTCCAAGTATCCCTTCTCTTACGACAGTTAGCTCAACAGTTAATAACACAGCCACCAAGTCACCTTTACCATTTAACGCAACATGCAATTTATTTAAGTGCAATTTTCCGTTAAACGACCGCATTGCAACTAAAAAGAGTTCTTAAACTCTTTCAACACAAACTCTTTGGTTATTTCCCTTCAGTATTGACACAAAACGTTACGGTAAACGACGCCACCAAACGTTTATCTATTTCATCATTTCCCATAAGCTGGATCAATTTTATCTGACTTTCACCGTGTACAAAAGTAACTGTGACAGACCCATTACATTCCCCTCTATGTGGACCACATAAGGTTGAAATTTTGTAGTTTTTCCGAAATATAAAAGCTTAATCCAGCTTAGTACTCGTCACAGTAATACAATTTCGTTTTAAACCTTTTAGTTCCGATAGATTGTGATGAATAAAAGCATGACATTTCCAGAATATCATTTCACAGTGCGTTGCTCTACTTCTGGTATCTTTGACCGTCAAAAAGCGATCACTTTTGGTCTGGATTTGCTATCAGTGGCTTAATCTTTTACGGGCATCAGTTCCAACTTGATGGAATTGAATGAACTAATAGTAGGTAAGTTATTGGAGATTTTATAAATTCGTAAAATTATTGATTAGAGGCTTTCTATCATCATAAAAACAACTTCACTGTGAAAGCGAATGTTTACATTTCCTCAGATGTAATTGAACATCAAAGTAAACAAAATAATAAAAAAATCTTGTGTAATTTGTTTCTGTTGAACTAATCTCGAAAGTTACTCGACCGATTCGTATAATCCTTTCACCGTTGTAAAGCCTATTTCACGCCGGATCACTGTCAACATAACTTCTGGACTTTTTTCTTCTTATAACGATGAAATAATATTATAACAAATCTTAATGAAGGACCTATGTTCCATTAAGGTTCAATGTGTTTTTTTTAAAACCTTGCATATCAACTTTACCCTCGTCTTTGGCAAGTTTTATAATGTTGCTGTCAATTTTAATTCTGTAACGATTCACAAAATCTGCCTTTGCATAAGTAACTACTTACTTATTGCCTATTGGCTCAGGGATGTCTTAAAGGTCTCCTTTTGTTGTTCTTTTTTTCAGATTTTTCTGAATCTGTGTGTTTTTCGCTGTTACCAAACCAAGTTTGTCTTGTACCATAGTTATGTTAACACGTACCAGCCGTGCGTGTTAGGTCACTCTCGGTCGTTTTATTACTCGCTCTATTTAAATATTGTGGTAGATAGAACAATTTTTTGCTTCCGGGCGTCATCCACCGGAACAGCCGCTACCATTGTTATTTTGTTTTTACTATAAACCCAATTACGTAACTCTGTATATGAAAGTGTTACAGTATATACGCGTTGCTGGTCCGAAAGTGAGTTAATGATATTCTTAGTTCATGTTATGGTTTTTGTTCAAGGAATTAAAGCAATTAAGATATACACTATCATGTTAGTTATGTAATTGATGTTATCGTGTCTGTCTAAATGCTTCCTACTGCCTGTTATAATTAGTTTTATGGGAGTGTGCTCCTGTTATGAATGCACAAGTTGCAGATGCTCTTTCAATCTTTATGGCTGGTTAATTAATATGTTATAAAGGTTTCTTTGTATGATATGCGGAATAAGGATGTTTGACAGGCTCGTAGTCCTCATGTACTGAAAGAATGAGATAAATATTGTCTTGTGATTTGAAACTGAGTCATAGTGATTATATTATGTTCGTGTGTCGGTAGCACCTTTTGATTTTGCTTCGTATAAGGAAAATTTTGTTTTTCCTTAAATTCTCGCTTGTTTCAGTACAGATAATTTTCATAAATATGCTATTAAGATGAACAGTGTATTACACACAGCTATTTACTACCCATTGTATCTAGCTCTTGTATGGGAAAATAGTGACTTTATCATCACAGCCATATCGCAAAGCACTCGCCGTTGATAGCAAAATAATAAATAAAAAGCATTATAATAGTTACGAGGATAATGAGTGATAGACGTACCTAGATAAATATCTATCTATATCTTCCTTAGAAGGGAAAAATATCATTAAAAAAATATCGCATAAAATTCTGATTACTACTTGCCTAAATTAATTTTTAAATGAGGCCTCTTCTTTCCAACCGGAGCAATGAGTGAAAACACTAGGTACTATATCGTTCATTGCCATTGGACTGGTCTTCTTCAAAACGTATCTCCAACTAGCTCCATTTCGGTACAAACGACACTGCAACATCCCGCCCAAAAGCAACATCAGCTGCATCTCAAAAGTCTACATTATTAATAATGTTCCTTCTCCTTTCCAGTAAACGATGACGATGGATAAGCAACTGGTGTGGGTGCGGGACCCCAACGAAGGGTTCATCCTCGCCCGACTCCACGAACTCATGGGGGAGGAAGCAGACGTCTTCCCTGTGGACAACAAGTACCCCAAGAGAGTCTGCAACTTCGAAGATATATTCCCCGCTGGAGATCCTGGAAAAGATGTCGATGATAACTGTGAGTATTTATTGATTTTTCTGGTCCATTAAGACTTAAGTCTTTCTGATCCTTGTGAATAAAGTTTTAATAAATAAATAAAAAACGTAGATGAAGGAGGCCGGCTTTCCACCGAAGCGGCGACGAGCGGAAAGGAGACAAATCTTGCGGGGATCAATGAACCTCCTGTGATTGGTCGAATTTTGCAAAACTCTCCGCTCCGCTTGTCTCCGTCAAAATAAACCCTAAAGTAGTAATAGCAAAATGGACACAGTTAGGGAAGAAAATCTGGTCATTTGATTCCATGCTATGCAAAGCTTCTGAAGTCGCATTTAGGCAAAGAAGACCAGTGGAGGTCCATAGACTAACTAATTGAGAATAGCTAATAAATATGAGAGATACGTAGTACGTGATAAAGAAATTAAACAGGAATATTTAACGGAAAATTAAAAGAAGATTGCCACTCAGATAAGGCACAACAGCAAAATAATGTTTAGGTAGACAGACTAAAAGCCGTAACAAAGGCTAGGATGATAATGAGTTAATAACTCAATGACGTTCTAAAATCGCTGAACAATGACACAAATTAGATGACGCATTGCGAAAGACAGCTGAAACTAAAATGCGATAACGAGTTGGATGTTCTGTGTTATTGTACTTTTAATCCCTTGTATTTTTTGTCTGATAAATAACACAAATTAAGGACATAGAGCTACAAATACAGAAAATTAAAATACGAGTACAGTGTAGGAAAACTATCTTCATCCGATCTCCGACAAAAGTGAACAGTCATCTTTTGGGCTGCATCAGCTGATATCAGCTATCAGCTGATGCAGATACAATCGCGAAAAGAATATTTGTTCCGTGTAAACGCATATGAAGAACAAAATAACTCCATCCTCGGCATCAAGTGAGGATAATGATGATCATTGACGGTTTCACACAATGACGGTCTGTAAGGCATTAAATTAAAATAAACTTGCATTGATGCTGGTTATTCACTTAAGCACAATATGTAATTGGCTATTATATTACTCTGTACTGACGGGTGTTTAGCTTGGAAAATTGGCTTCGAAAATTAAAGCAGCAAAGTTTTGGATGTAAGCAATGCAGGATGCATTGGAAACACAACCTCCTCATACTACCTTTATTGTTCATGGATGAATAGTTGAAGACAATATGACCGTTAATGGTGGATGTAGAAGATAGTCAAGTACCAAAAGAATCTGAGATCGTTTCCCAGCTCTGCAGGATTGAGAAAAATATACTTAGTCTGTTCAATAAAAAATTAAAAGGGTATCGACGTGGCACAGGAAAAGAGGTCTTGGAAGGAATTGGACTGAACTTGAACAGTACAGCTATAAAAAAAAAAGAAAAAATATGCTGACCATACTGCATTTATTACCCATAACTCAAGAGAGTATGATCATTATGATCAATATTCCAAATGAATGCAACATCCGTCATCCGACGATCTCTCCTTACGCTTTTTACTGACAAGAATTAATTGACGTAATCATCTTACCAGTTAAAGCGATTAACTTCGATGAGGCTTAGAAATCGATCCCTGCACTGTAATTGCTCCTGGAATAGAATCGAACCTGTTTCAAACTAGTTTATAATGATTTTTCTCATGGTTTTATACCTTGTTCCCTTACTTGTAACTAATAACTGGAATCTTATTGCCCTTGCACTGGAATAAATTGAGACAGTATTTATAGCATTGCTTTTCAAAATGCCAGGACAAAATATCATGTAATGTCTTTATATGCAATTCTACTGCCTGACTATACTGGGTTACTGGTACCTTTACGTATTCCTTGCAGGACGTCACAGTAGGGTTAAAATGCAATAACCCTGCATATTCGTTATTGAAGGTCAGAAGCTTAAAAAACCTGACAATCAGTCTTGCCAAGGGGTATCGTGTTACCCTGAAAGTGGCTTATGGAGATCAGATAGATAGACACTCTATGTAAAGTACTACTAATCAACTGGGTCTGCTATTATAACCAACTCTAACAGAGCTGGCAAAAGCTAGGCAGATTTATTAGTGCAAGCTTTGTCCGGATTCGCAGTGCTATAATACTGCCTTTATTTGTTTCGTCGTTTACCTCGTCAATGGTTAATTCATTGGCTCATATATCATCTGACACGACATCCAGCCATTGACCGCTCGGGTCACGAGGTCGTGGTCTATTTTTAAGTAGATTAGCTATAACAAACCTGGTCGAAGTAAAGCTCCGCTGCTGAACCAAAATAATTTTGTTTCTTGATAATCTGTCTACCTATCGTTCTTTGAAACTAATGATATTGTTTTCTAAGATTGGTTTATTATGATCGGGTAATTGCGGAACACTCTAAACTAACAATGGACGAATGATGCAATGCATTGCATCTTAATAGTTATATATTGCGTTATTAACGTCGTTAAGAAGAATATGTTTTCAAGCCGAGTGGCCTAGCAATTTCCTTCAATTTCGGATGGTTTTTGATGGTGATGATTCCAAAGTGTGTTAGGCCATAGAGAAGCAGACAAGAATCTTTGTAATCTTTATAGTTAGAATTTGTAATATTTATATCAGGTTACATATTCAATTTGTATCGAAAATCCTTGTTTAACTACCCTCTTTTCTTCCAGGTGAGCTGATGTTCCTGAACGAATCCACGCTGCTAAACAACATCCTAACACGATACAAGAAGAATAAAATTTACGTAAGTGCTTTTCAACATAATTACTATCGAGACAGCGAGAACTTCGTAATCTAGTGGCAACAGCCAACTGGTTGCTGTAGGTAGTATCTACTATCTTATATGCCTGCGGCTTCGCCCGCATGGTGTTCGATTATTTTCCCACGAGATTATACTACCGGGATAAAAATGATCCCATTAATCCAGATTATAAACAACTATATGTGTGCTAAATTTCATCAAAATTCGTTCAGTAGTTTTTGCGTGAAAGATTACCAAACGAACATCCATCCATCCTTACAACCGTAGGATAATTTTTGTTTTACCAATGCATTATTAAAGTATTGCCGGAAGATCGAATGGGAATCGAAATATGGTGATAATGGCCTGTCAGTTCTTCGTTCTTCGAAGTGGTTTAGGTACCGCACGGCACCGTAAGTGAGACACCGGGATTTGCAGCTATTTTCTGTCAAGTAGTTTGACTGCGATGCAGATGGTTTCGGCAGTCGTTTTTGCCGGTTTCTGTAGCCCGTGTACAAGACAAACGTATGAACTATACAAGTTCATATTGCTGGGATGTATATTTATCGACATCGGGATTTGCAGCTATATTCTGTCGAGTAGTTTGACTGCGATGCAGATGATTTCGACAGTCGTTTTTGCCGGTTTCTGTAGCCTGTGTACAAGAACGTATGTACTATACAAGTTCAGGTTGCTGGGATGTACCTATATTTTTCAGACGTAATCGGCATCAAAATGTTTTAGTGGCGGTCGAACTGTAGCTGACAGTAGTGTAGCTACATAACACTTTCTTTACACTAACCAAGTAATCACCTAATGTTAGCCAAGTTAATAGCTTCTTCTCGAATAGGTGACTCAGATTTTGGCGGACCAGTACGTGGCAAACTTTTTTTAGAGGGTTAGAAATCATCAAAATAATGACTCCCCCCGCTCTGGGCAGAGCGGTAGGGAGTGTCAGACTTCTACTGACTAAAAACCACCTATGTTCCTTCTTAGCCCTTTGTGTCGAGGCCGCGGTATCTCTTTCCGAACAACCCGCAGCCCCGACGGGAAGAGAGAGAGAGCAACCTGGACAGCTCTGTCGTTTGCTTTATTCAAGTCCTGGAGCGTGCAGTTAGTTCGCTTAAATGCTGACTTATAGAATCAAAAATTATTGCTACGTCAACAACGTCAACGTCAAACATCACATCACACCGAATTGTTAGGCAGAGGTATACCTAATAGAACATCCATGTTTCGCCAATTATGTTTAAGGCGACAATAAATACCAGCTTGCGTCACTCCCCGTGACCGCGAAACGCATCCCCGCGAAATTACGTGCGTACGTTAAAAATAGTAAGGACTGTCTAGTTCGGGAATAAGAATATGCAATTTACAAAAAAACTATAAAAATAAAACGCTACGACCTTATATGCTGCTTGTAGAATTATTTGCCAAAAAATCAAAACGATCACATGTATATTATTTATTATGGTTTTATTATTTTAGTTAAAAGATTTTTTAGAGGTATCTTCGTGAGATTTTTCTATCGAGTAAAATTAGTTGTATTATGTTTTCATCACACTATGTCACTAGCGTATATCCTGAAGAACATCATATATTCTGATTTTGTTTACTGCAGTGAATCATATACTTTAACGCATTATAAAACTCGCGTGTAGCTCCTGTTGTCCCCTTAAGTCCCATGTAAAAGGGGGCGACCGTATCGCCATCAACCGGACACAAATCCAGACGCCGCGTGCCGTAGCTATGACGTTTCTTCTCTATAATAACTTAAATCTCATGAGTCAATAATACAGGGTGTAAATCAACCCATCACACAGCCGTCAACCAAGCATTCTGTACATGAAACTCAGTACTCGTACCCCTACGCAAAATTTTTTGCTGGGAAATGACTTTTTTTTTTAGGTCAAAAATCACATTTTACGGTAAAACTCAAAGTAGCTGTCTTAAAACATTGTACTAGTGGATGCTTTGAAAAATACACGGGTCATGGAGGCATAGTAAAGTTATAACCTGAAAAACTAGTATTTACAAAAACAGCTGTGAAATATTTGGACCTTTGACCTCCAATATCTCCGTAACTAGGGGGTTCCCAGGTATGGTCTAGTACAAATAAAATATCGCAGTGGTGGGGAGAACAAGTACCCTTCGTTTGCGTTAAGGGTACTTTTACACCCCAGATTTACTTACCAATGACTCATAGCATAACAAATACTTGAAGTTTTCACCTTGAAAATCTTTTATACCTAGGTAGGTAGATGCTTATACTTATACCGTAGCAAAATTATGTATGTACGAGTATTGATTCCGTTGGTTTTCCTCGTCCAATGGCTTTTGCTACCGCCCGTTTTTACTACGGCGTAAATCGTAAATTATTCTGTGTTACTTTCTTACTGTTTATTTTTCCAATTTGATGATCGGTCTAATTTATATTTTGAGGAGCTTGTAGCTAAATAATAACACCCGCTCGATCTATTATAGGTTAAGTTGTGCTTAACTAGTATGGTCCGTGGATGGGTGACCGCCCATTACCTCGGAATGCCCGTTAAGCTGTTGGTCCTGGCTGCAATTCGTAGATCTTTGACAAGTGGCCCGATAGAATGGTTTTTAAATAAGAAACTGGTAAAAAAAAAATATGTACTACTTATTAAATATTTTCTTCAAAATAAACACCATGCAATAGTTTAATCCATTGTACAATAACTACACATTACTACAAACATAAACAATTGTTTTTAGTATTTCCTGAGATGATCATAGAAAAGGTCTCAAACAAGAAAAATTAGAATAAGTACCTAGGTTATTAGTTGCTTGTTGAAATTCATTACTTTCCTTTGTAAACAAACAACTAAAACCACAGCCATAAAAACAATCATTATGCAAAACTAAACAAACATTTCCTATATCTGTTACAGACATACGTAGCAAATATCCTGTTGGCCGTCAATCCTTATGAAGACATCAAGGACATGTACTCTTCGACCACCATTAAGAAGTACCAGGGCAAGTCCTTGGGAGAACTACCGCCCCATGTTTTTGCTATAGGTAAGGAATTAACTGATCTTCGATTTTGCCACTCGGATATAACATGACACACGTTGTTTGGGTTCATCGATTTATACTTATAGCTCACCCTCATTTAGCCAAAAATATTTCGTCGCATCTACGTAATACGTTTTCTGTCAAACGGGCACAAATGTAAAAACTGTGACTGCTACTAAGAAATCATCATATTCCTGACCAGTTTTGTCAATCACCAGCTTCCTTCACCCAGCTTCTTAGCGTGTCGATGACAATTCAATTGTCGGCCCAAAATTTGTCGACGAGTTTGGCACTTGCAGTAGCCTCCATCAGCTCCTGTGATGTGCAAGTAACAGGACAGGCTGGACACGATACCAAGTGCCCCATAGTTTGTGGGGCAAAACCACATTTACACTCCAGAGCAGTCATCTATGAATTTCCACCTGAACAGGCTTTTCTTGCTTCGGCCTACCTGTGTCCGGAGTCTGTTTAGAGACTTCCAGGTCAGCAATGGCAACCTTCTCCCATGATATTTGGGGTCAGCGCAACACGTTTTGTTCTTCCAAACTCCCCCGTCGATCGTCACGCTATCATTTAATCCTTTTTAGGGTTCCGTACCTCAAAAGGTAAAAACGGAACCCTTATAGGATCACTTTGTTGTCCGTCTGTCTGTCTGTCTGTCTGTCTGTCAAGACCTTTTTTCTCAGGAACGCGTGGAGGTATCAAGCTGAAATTCATATCAAATACTCAAGTCTATGGTCTCTTGGAGCTGTGAAAAAATCAAACTTCTAAGTCAACGCGATCAAAAGATACTCCCGTTTATGCCGCAAATTTTCGACACTCGCAAGGGAATCAAAACCTACAGGGTACTTCCCGTGAACTCAGAATCTTGAAATTTGGTACGAAGCAACGTCTTATAACACAGATAAAGGAAAAATTGCGAAACGCATAAATTTTTAGTTACATCATATAATAAAAATATTTTTAATAATTTAAAAAAAAAAAAGCGACTCCCCTACTACGATGGTACGGAACCCTTCATGTGCGAGTAGGACTCGCACTTGGCCGGTTTTTCCTTTATATCAATACTCACACAATCCATTCTTGTCTTTGGTGTTCCTCTCCCTCTCCATCCGTCAACTGGTAAGTACTAAGAAAACCTTGATGAAAAAACCTAATAAGAATAACACTGCCTGATTTGGGAATCGATTTAATCCCAGACCTCACTAAACCTGTCAGTAAACTCATCGGAAACTGGTTTCGGTTAGCGAATCAGGGACAGAACTTACGTTCCTATTACTTTTTTCAAACTTAAATAGTTGCTGTAATTCCTTGGCAAAGACATCCCATAGATGGAAGAAGGCTTGCAACCATTTATGGGGTAAACCGTAACAAGCATTTTTTTTTATTTGTGAGCTTCACTCACAGCCAACAATTTACTTTACGTTCGTTTGAGTGACCCCTTTAGGATTCAATTTGATAGAGATTTTTTTTAAATAAAATGGGCCTACTTTTAACCTCAATCTTGTCCAAGGACAGAGGTGAGGTCGATGATGGAACGAGCTAACCCAATAGATGCCTATTAACTCGTGACTTAAATAGATTGGGGTCGTCTCCGATGCAGCCAGTGAATTCCAGTCCTTGGCTGTGCGCATAAGTGAAAAGATGAAAGCTAATTATGAAAGATGTAGCAAAGCGATTTATGCGAATGTGTGGAACATTGAAAAGACATGGGTGATAACCTGCAGTACGTTTGGATTCCTGATAGACAAAGTGTTCTTCGAATCACTTGTTACCATTAGAGAACTTTCGAAAGAAATTGTACTGTTAAATTTAAAGAAAGCATTCACATGTATTATTCAGTCTAATTTCCTTTCGTGACGAACTTAATTCGAGGGCATATGGCTTGAATTATGTATTGGGCTTAAAGGCGGTGAGTAATTGTTTCTCGCTAGACAATCATTAAGTCACGTGTTTTCCTTCAATGACAAGATTTTAAAATTGTTGGAGAAATAAACAGACAATGCGTTGTTTCTTTTGGGGGATTATTAATATTACGTAAGTTGAAGTGATTCAGCTTAATATTTTATCTCGGACCGTACATATACAGAAATGCAGATAAATCTCAATAAGCCCGCCAAAGAATGATTCAAAAAGTATCATTTTAATATAATTTATTTACTATTTGAGAGTAGCGGTGCATGGCCCAGTGGTGGCGGCCCCGACTTACGATTACTAAGTCGTGGGTTCGAACCCAGGCAGGCGCATTACTTTGTGTAATTTATTTTCATTACCGCTGCTCTCAAAACGGTGAAGGAAAACATCGTGAGAAAACATGTCTTAGAACCAAAACAATCGAAGACATGTGTGTCATCTACCAACCCACACTTGGCTCGCGTGGTGGATTATAGCTCATCCCTCTCTTAGGAATGAGGCCTGAGTCCCTGCAGTGGGAACATTATAAGCTGATGATGATAAAGTGAAACCTAACTCCTAATACATATTTTATTACTTTCCAGCCGACAAAGCCTTCCGTGACATGAAGTCCCTAAAGCAGTCTCAATCCATCATCGTCTCTGGAGAATCAGGTGCCGGCAAGACTGAGTCCACCAAGTACATTCTGAAGTACCTGTGTGACTTGTGGGCGAAGGGCGCTGGGCCTGTGGAGCAGAAGATCTTGGACGGTAAGTTTATTAAGAAGTTTCTAGTATGAGTGCTAGAACCTTTCTTCTTTTTCTACACTCTAAGGATTGCTAGATTTAAAGAATACCATTTTGATTCTGATTAATAACTTACAGGGCCCCGAGTCTGCTATTCAATAGTGTCAGAATGGTCTATCATTGATCTCATAATTGTTGATTTTGACAACACCAAACTTGTCAAAATCAATAATTATGAGATCAGTGATAGATCATTCTGACACTATTGAATAGCAGACTCGGGGCCCTGATATCTTTTACCGTTTGCTAGAAGTGTTGATGAAATAAATTACTCACTGAGTTTGCCAGGTTCCAAACCTCTAGCCTACAACTAGAATGTCGAGAACCTATAGATAGGTACCTACATTATATTGGACTGCACTAGATATGTTTGAATAGGATCCCATGTCTATTTTTATAGCAGCTTATTACAATAAAAGTAATTAAAACAATAAGTTTATGTAAGTGGTTTGTGTGTGTAGTTTATGTTTGTGTTTTTAGGTTTATGTTTGTAAACGCACCCACGATACAGGAGAAATTCCTTGTGTGGGGCAACGTTTTTTTTTTTTTTAAAAAAAGAGAAAAGAAAAAGAGTTTGGTGTTAAAAAAATCTTGGATTTTGGTTAGCTTATCTTTTGTTTAAATACCATTCTGAATGAATCGTAAGACCTCCCCTTTCCTGAGTTTTGCTATTTTGTTCATTCTATTAGACTTCTGCGATTGTTCTAACTAACCGTCCTAAAAAGCGATGGAGGAGTTCATAGCAGTCATAACGACCTACGTTCAAACGTTGTACTTATGTTAAACAAAACAATACTTTGCAGAACTAGTTGCAGCTTGCAAAGTAATCGCCTACGCTTCTCTGAATAGATTACATATTTGTATCTAAAACTCGCTCCGACAACCAGCTGATGTGTTAATGTTTCCATTTCAAGTTTATAAATAAACATCACTTAATATAATGCAACCATTCTGCAACATTCGTATTTTACTATAATACCTACCGAAACTTGTATCATTGACATACATACATAATCAATTTTTCTATGGCAAAATAAATCTTTGATTAATTTGTTAGTTAGGTGGTTTCTCCAAAAGTGCTGTTTTGTTTTTGAAATGCTTTCCCTGTTTTAACAAGCTTACCTTTTTTTCGTATACTTAACTTCTTTTTCCTGTCGCTGGCTCGGCTTGGTATTAAATTAGTATCAGGCCTAAAATGTATAGTTTTGGACCTACACTATTTTTTCTTAGTCTGTCATGTGTCCCACAACTGGGCAAATGCCTCTCCTTTCTCCTTCCCAACCTCTTTACCTTGTGCGATACGAGTATCTGCCCATGTTATCTCCGTCAAGAAGATCAGATCGTCACACCAATACCGCGGTCGATTTCCTCCGTCAGGCGTCCAGTGAGTGACGATGATCTTTGCCCACCTCTCTGGGTGCATTCGCGCTACGTGACCAATCGCAGGGTGGTGTTTGCCAGGGTTGTGCTGCGAAATTTGTTCGAAAGAGTTACCGCGGCCCTTGAACGCAAAGGATATTAGAAGGAACACGGATGGGTTGTAGTCAGTAAGATCATTTTTGGTGATTGCGTAGCCATTAAAAATAAAAGGGTAGTATTTCTAACGCGATCAGGTTATACTAATTTGTTGAAATAGGCCATGATCTTCTGATAACTTAATTGTGACAAATAAATTACCTAGAAACACAGTCATGATTTCTGTTCCACTCGAAATCGAAACCTACTTTACAAATCAATACTATCTGTAGACAGGTTTTGGCACAAAACAGTATATTTTGATAATCTACTTTTCTTTTCAATGCATTCCGCAGAAGGTCGTTTGTAAACATTATGTAAATGAAAGATGATTTTGCCTTGTGTAACGGTTGCAGTGTTCATATCATGTTCATTGGCCATAGAACACCGTACCTACTCGTACATATCGCATTACTGTTTTTATTGTTTTTAATGGCATCATTTCAATTTATATAACACTAGCGACCCGCCCCCGGCTTCGCACTGGTGCAAAATACTACATAATATAAACATTCTTCTTGAATAATCTATTTATTGCTGAAAACTGCATTTAAATCCATTACATAGTTTAAAAGATCTAAGCGTACAAACTTCGGGAGCGACTTTGTTATACAGGGTTATTTGTAAAACACCGTTAATCTCTCAGGACTAAGTTGTTAACATCATAATCAACAACTTTTGTTCTATGACTTTTAAAAATTCATCATATTTTAGTTCATCAGATTTACTTACAAAAATAAAAATATTTAAATTGTACGCTCTAAGTGCTACCAAGTCTGCGAAGCAAAAGAAAACGATAGTACAATAGCGAGGGGAGCGGGGTAAGGGCGGCGGGGTAATCGTAGCGTAGCGAGTTACGACAGTGCGCGACAGGCGTAGGTAGGTACAGCAAAATACAGAGTTGAAATGTGTTAGATAGGACAACGAAATCTTGAACTTTTGTTTTTGGTAAATGTACTTATTATGTTTTGTAAAAAGTCATAGAACAAAAGTTGTTGTTCATGATGATAGTAATACAGTCTTGCAAGGTTAACGGTGTTTTAGAAATAACCCTGTATACTATGTAAAGATCAATGTTTGCACTAGTAATGAGGAGCATCTGACTAAATAATAACTGCCACTCAGATTAATCTTCAAGTTAGCCAAGCTTGACTAGGTTGGTCTGTGGGTGGGTGACCTCTCATTAAATACCAAGTTTCCTACGTGCCGAGTATCGTAATACCCTGTACTAACTGGTTTGTTGAGGCCAGGTAGGCAGTCGCTCCATGTATGATACTGGTATTCAGCTGCATAAGGTTTGACAAGAAGCAGAGCCAGGCATGCACCAGTGCAATTTAATTTAATTTTGATGCCTTAATTAATATTTCTTGTGCTGTTAATTATTAGTAGCTGCTTTTACATAAAACGGTTGATAATAATTCTATTTTTATTAAAGTACGCAATTAATATGCAAAGTTGGCTTATGTAAATATGTAGGTACTCGTTTTATGAATCATAGATGTTGCTCGTGAACTCTGTTGACCAGTAACCAGTTTCTGTTATTCCTTCATAGCCAATTAGAATTGTCATCGACATCGATGACAATTCAAATTGGCTCAGCCCGAGATTTGACGACGAGTTTGGCATTTTCAGCAACGTTCCTCCTGTGATGTGCAAATTAAATAGGACAGAGGACACGGTACACCCTTGGTAGGACTGGTTCAGGTCAGACTTTCGGGTCACTTAAGTGCCTGTAACAACTCTCATAGATCATGGGGCATCAAGGGCTTAACGTGGTTTCCAAGGGAGGATAGGAAACTCGGTGTGTAATAGTAGCTCGTTTATAAACAAACATAATATGGTATAATAATATTATTATACCATCTCCCACAGCCAATCCAATCCTTGAAGCCTTCGGCAACGCGAAGACAACACGCAACAACAACAGTTCTCGATTCGGCAAGTTCATGGAGGTCCACTTCAACAACAAATACCAAGTAGTAGGAGGTCATATCTCCCACTACCTTCTGGAGAAGTCCAGGATCTGTACCCAGAGTGCGGAGGAGAGGAACTACCATGTGTTCTATTTGCTGTGTGCCGGAGCGCCCCAGGAGTTGAGGACGGCGCTGAAGATTACCAAGCCTGATGATTATTTGGTGAGTTCTTGATCATTGTCATAAACATTTAAGAATTACCATGAATACTTTTTTTATTTTTATTTTTTTCGAGCTCCCGATATGCAAACATGTAAATATTCCCTTTTGAGTGTTAATGATAGTGTTAGCGACCATGTCAGTTTAAAACTTATATCTTGATCATTTGTTTGCTATACATAAACAATATATGCGTCGACCGGCTATGACCAATTACGTTTACCTACTCCCCCCTGCCTTCGTTATTCTTTTCAAATTCAAATTACAATTAATTTGTTGAGGGTTCCAAGACAGTTAAATTATTTCTCTGGGACTTCGTTGAGTTTCGTTGTTTCGGCGTGTTTCTGGTTGTCACCACTGTTGATTCTGACGCGCAGGAGTTGCGGTGGTTTGGGAGAAGAGTGACGGGCTTGCCCGCATATCACCAGATTTGTTAGTCCCATGTAACTGCTTGCACTAGCTCGCACTGGGGGCGAGCCTTTTGACATCAGCCAGACACTAATTCTGACTAGTTGCTACCGAGAAATGCCTGCGAATCGAATCCAGGACTTCATGTATAGCAGTCGTGTGATTAGTAACATGGTAGCTATAACCCTCCTTTTGTGCTATGCCGCAGTCGGGTAAAAAATGTGACTACTAAAAGACAAATTCTTTTAAGATAAATGTAAGATGCAACGGACCGTGTCAGAATTCTTCAAAGTCATCTTGCAGTCACCTTGCAATCTGAACAATACAAGTTCTGTAATTCGTCAATAATAACTGCTAATTACCTAAGTATAAAAAACAAAATACTGTATTCCGGCTTAACGTTGCACGGGATTTTATACGTCGATGAGATCATTAAATTCTGCCATTTATAATGCAGATCCTAAGCAAGGAAACGTGGCTAGGTGGAGATTTATAGATGACTACTCTGGTGTGTAAATGTGGCGCTTCACAAACGTTGGGTCACTTAATTTCGTGTCCTGTCTATCCCATAGTCTGCATATTACATAAATTGATTGACACTTTAAAAGTTGCTAAATTCGTATTCTATAACTAAGCCGATTTAATTAAGATTGCCAAATTGAACTGGCATATTTTTTTTTAGTGTCTTTCTGTTTATCAAACAATGACATAATAATATATGATAGACATAAATCTTCTAGTTTTATCTCTCTCAACATTTGATAAACAATATCATTGCATATGTAAAAAAATTATATTAAATCATTATTGTATAATAATGACTCATATGTAGACATTGTGTAAGAAATCAGTCCCAACTTTGGTGTACCATAAACATTCGATTATTTTGATTTTATTGCCTGGCTGATGGTAATAGGTTGGCCTCCTACCACATGGAACTTCTTCGTTTCGACTCGACAACTTAAATTTTGTCCGTTCAGTACGTACGAGTAGCAACCTGGACAGCCCTTTCGTTGGCTTCGTTCAAGTCCTTGAAAGTGCAATTAGTTGGGCACAACGAGCAAGAGAGAGGGTGTGGCATGTCCTGTGTTAGGGCTCCACACTCACATTCTGTCAGAGATGGGCTGGCTAAACATAAAGGGCGAAATGGAGGTGTACTTTGGGCACTCCTCTACCTAAGCCTTCGGGGATACAACAAAATCAATTCTATGTGTATTAATTCCTGATTTCTTTGTGTAAAATTCCAATGTAGAAATCCCAACTATCTTAATTTGCTACTAGAAGGTTTTTGAATTGACAAAGAACCATTATCATCATTCTCACACTTTAGTTGGTGTCAGCGCTGCATGTCATCTTTTTCCATACTTCTTTGTTAGCCGTCATCTCCGTATAAAATCCCTTTCTGGCCATAATATCTTTCACAAAAGGTAATAATATATTTACCCGACTGCGGCGAAGGCCAAAAAGAGGGTGGTCCTGTCGGGGCTGCGGGTAGTCCTCTGGTTATCGCGGCCTCGACATAGAGGGCGAAGAAGGAACATGGGTGGTTTTTAGTCAGTAGAAGTCTGACACTCCCTTTCGCTCTGCCCAAGAGCGGGAGGGGTTATTCGATGATTTTACACCCACCAAAAAAAAAAGGCCAAAAGGAGGGTTATGTGTTTGGCGTGTATATATGTATGTAAGTATGTATGATGAAGGGATTTGAATGAAATATACGTCGTTAGATTCGTCTTGATGGCGCGAGTGTCACTGGCTACATTAAAATTAAAAAAACAAAGATAATTGCTGGTTTTGGGGGCCAAATCGTGGATTTGAAAAAATAAAAAAAAAACCATTACCATCGAGTAGGGTATCAAAATGAAGGGTTTTAAAAGGAGATTACAAAAATATATGACACCTATTTGTTTGAAATAAATTGAAAGTCACAAATTCTATAAACAAACACAAAAGTTAAATCATCTGCGAAGTATTTTACGTGACCACCGAAAGAACAAACACTAAAGAACTAAAAAGTTAGAAATAAAAAAAGTAGTTAAAAAACTAAAAAACCCGACTAAAAAGACTGAAAAGCAAAAAACAAGCACATTTTAAATTAAACAAAACTTGGAAGCAGGCGGGGTTCATTTAAATATTAAATTATGAAATGAAAATAGAATGGACCCCGCCTGCTTCCAAGTTTTGTTTAATTTAAAATGTGCTTGTTTTTTGCTTTTCAGTCTTTTCAGTCGGGTTTTTTAGTTTTTTTTTACCTAATAGACAAACAATATTCATAATCATCATCATTTCAGCCGAAAGACGTCCACATCTGGACATAGGCCTCCCCCAAGTTTAGCCACATTGACCGATCCTTTGAGTTTCGTATCCAGCGGCTCCCCGCAACCTTCATCAGGTCATCGGTCCTATATTCAAACTAAATTATCTTGTCAACAGTACCTCAAGAACGGTTGCACACAATACTTCACGACTGCCAACTCGGAGAAGAAAATCGCCGCCAACTGCAAGAGCAAGCAGCAACAAGCGAAGGGTGGTCTACGGGATCCTATACTTGATGATGTGGAGGACTTCGGGAGACTCAATCAGGTAAAATATTTCAAAGTAGTTAGTGTTGTACTTCATAGCACGACCATGATCGTATTCATCATAACTTTAGATGATAATACTTAAAATTATTTTTATTCTATACTATTTGTCGTTATAATTAAAAATTAAGAATATACTTTTAAACAGTAATAAAAAACAAAACCTCTTCCGCAGGCTCTATCCCGCGTGGGTCTCACAGAAGAAGAAAAGAAGGCCGTGTACTCTGTAGTAGGTGCAGTACTACACCTGGGTAACATACAGTTCGAGGAGGACAGCGGTGCGCGCGGCGGGTGTCGGGTCACGCCTACCTCGGAACTGGCGCTGGCTACTGCTGCTGGCTTGCTGGGAGTAGACCCTGGGGAACTTAGGATGGCGCTGGTGTCCAGGCTTATGCAGAGCTCGAGAGGAGGGATTAAGGGGACTGCTATCATGTGAGTGTTACCAAGTTTGGTCACGCCTACCTCGGAACTGGCGCTGGCTACTGCTGCTGGCTTGCTGGGAGTAGACCCTGGGGAACTTAGGATGGCGCTGGTGTCCAGGCTTATGCAGAGCTCGAGAGGAGGGATTAAGGGGACTGCTATCATGTGAGTGTTACCAAGTTTGGTCACGCCTACCTCGGAACTGGCGCTGGCTACTGCTGCTGGCTTGCTGGGAGTAGACCCTGGGGAACTTAGGATGGCGCTGGTGTCCAGGCTTATGCAGAGCTCGAGAGGAGGGATTAAGGGGACTGCTATCATGTGAGTGTTACCAAGTTTGGTCACGCCTACCTCGGAACTGGCGCTGGCTACTGCTGCTGGCTTGCTGGGAGTAGACCCTGGGGAACTTAGGATGGCGCTGGTGTCCAGGCTTATGCAGAGCTCGAGAGGAGGGATTAAGGGGACTGCTATCATGTGAGTGTTACCAAGTTTGGTCACGCCTACCTCGGAACTGGCGCTGGCTACTGCTGCTGGCTTGCTGGGAGTAGACCCTGGGGAACTTAGGATGGCGCTGGTGTCCAGGCTTATGCAGAGCTCGAGAGGAGGGATTAAGGGGACTGCTATCATGTGAGTGTTACCAAGTTTGGTCACGCCTACCTCGGAACTGGCGCTGGCTACTGCTGCTGGCTTGCTGGGAGTAGACCCTGGGGAACTTAGGATGGCGCTGGTGTCCAGGCTTATGCAGAGCTCGAGAGGAGGGATTAAGGGGACTGCTATCATGTGAGTGTTACTAAATTTTATTTTTATTATGTGACTCGTTAAAAAAAGGTAAAGTCTTAGATATGTAGCGTAAGGTTTTTTTCGCTTCCACTTTTTCCTGAGGACCTTTTAGTGTTCTTATAGCAATTTACTTTTGTTTTTATTTTACTTTATATTTTTTTTAAAACAGCTCTATTTTATATATTCCCCCTACATGCTAGTATAGAGTCTGTAGCTATCAAGCTCGTTTTTACCATCTAGTCTAGGCAAACAAAAACAATACTTTTATTAAAAGAGGTCATTAGTTTGTAAGTTTCAATGTAGGGGTTATCTTCGAAACGACTGATCCGCTTTCAAAAAATATTTCATCTATAGCAAGCTACATTATCCCCGAGCGTTAAGTTAAACCCAGTTGTAAATAAAACCATAATATTTATCCGCAGGGTACCTCTAAAGACGTACGAAGCGAACAACGCTCGCGACGCGCTCGCTAAGGCGGTGTACAGTCGTCTGTTCGACTACATCGTACATCGCATCAACACCAGTATCCCCTTCCAAGCGTCCGCTTACTACATCGGTGTGCTCGATATTGCTGGCTTTGGTAAGTTACATACCAGTGGCTTTAGACCTTATTTTGACTGAATTTAGGTGTAAAATAAAACGTTTCAGTTTTATTCTTTTAGTAACTTATCGAAACACCTTTTAATGTTGAGCAAACAGTCATTGCAGCACTGAAAATCAAGATCTGTGGTCTATATCTAGTGTGTACTTCAACTGTTAAATCGTTATCAGCTTATAGCAGTTCACTGCTGAACATAATCTTCCTAATCGCACTCCACTTAACTCGATTCTGAGCAACTCTCATACTACCAACCACCATAAAAGATAGCCGGTAACTGTTAAATAAAATAAATAAATGATTTAAATTTCAGGTTCAAATCAAATGTTTATTTGCAAGAAATACATACAAATTATAAGGAAAGGTCTTATATCCTAAACAGTTACTGTAACTGTAAGCAAATTTTTACTAACATCTATAATCATAATACATCAAAATTTATGTCGTTCATCATTCAATTACTATCATTCAATTATTGTATTAAAAAAAAAATTATTACCATTACACCAAAACACAAAACATTCAACATTAAATAACTAATTTAAAAATAGATCATTAATCATTAAAATTATTTATGAATTCTTGCTTCAGGCTTCTGGAGAAACAATTTTATTCTTACAAGAAAAAAAATTAAATTATTAATTATTTATTTATTTAAATTTTCAATTTTACAAAAAAAAAAATATATTAAGTTCTTAAATATTTGTATATAATTATAGTTTCGGCCCGGAAAAAAGTGATAAGCGATTTCAAAAAGATTCGAAAAAAATGTCTTCCTCTAAAATAATTAAACAAATAAATCCCTTTCTTTTACAGAATACTTCCAAATGAACAGTTTCGAGCAGTTCTGCATCAACTACTGCAACGAGAAACTGCAGCAGTTCTTCAACGAGCGTATCCTCAAGAACGAACAGGAGTTGTACAAACGTGAGGGGCTCAACGTACCTGAGATCAGATTCGTCGACAACCAGGATTGCATTGGTAAATCATTTGAATTATTTGCTCCAAACGATTTGATACTCATTGCAAGCTGTGATATCAAATTGCAATAACGAAAAAAAGTTTCTACTCACATTCAACAAAACATGACAAATAAATTATGCCATGACAAACGGGACCTGTCTGAAGCCACTACCAACGCCGTCGATTTGACTGAATTCTGGACGAAACAAATTTAAGTTAATATTTATGAGAATTATCGAGACGAAGAACAAATGCAACGGAACAAATAAAACGTGGGAGCTATTAAAATGCACACAGTAGCACTCTCTTTTATCTCTCTCTAATCTTAAGACACGGCAATGCAAAACAATAAGTAGTACCTTTATGTAAAAAAAAACAACTCCCTACCTGGTGAACCGATAATTTTAAAGCTATAATATACGCATACTACCGGATCTTTCAGACGTCGTCCTACCCGGACAACAGCGCTACCTACCGGGTCCAATTATAAATCTAAACCATTCTCGAATCCACTTGCACACATACAAAAATTTTCATCAAAATCGGTCCAACCGTTTAGGAGGAGTTTAGTGACAAACACACGTACAGTAGAATAGGGATTTTTACCGACTTAAAAAAATGTGATTCTAATGAGTCTATTAGATTATCGAAAAATGTTGGATACGTATGTTTTGTTTTATCAAATCAATAAAAAATGACGAAGATAGAACGTGTCGAAGATTTGAGTGGGGGTTGGTGACCGCTAAAAAATGTTATACTAATGTCTTAAGAGTATGACGTCACACGAGTTTTCAAAGCACTGTATCGTCTTCATTGTTTGTTTACGTGAAAAAACGAAAAAAATACGTGTCCAATATTTTTTGTTTTTTCTTCTTCAGATTTAATCGAGAGCAAGAACCATGGCATCTTCCATCTGCTAGATGAGGAATCGAAGCTCCCTAAACCAGAGTTCGGCCACTTCACACATTCCGTACACAAACAACTGGCTGTGAATAACAACAGGTAATGCAAACAGCTATCAAACATTCAATATTCTAGGTACACGTGTTTTATTGTTCAGAACTCTCGGATGAAGGATACGTTTCGGAAATCTTCGACAATCCTCGGAAATACGAACACGCGATGATCATAAATTGTCTTATGTAGAGCTAGTAGACTCGTCATATGTCTAGCCTTCTTCCAACTATGTTGGGGTCGACATCCAGAGTAATTGCATGCAGCTGAGTACAAGAACTTTACATGGAGCTGTCTATCTGACCTCCACAACCCAGTTTACACTGGGTAAGACTTTGGTAAGACTGGTTGTCAGACTTTGGTACCACTAGCTGTAACGACTGCCAATAATCTTCATATGACAGCCGACATATGAGATCTATCTTAACTTCATATGAGCAGCGGTGGCCCAGTGGTGGCGGCCCCGACTTACGAACAGTAGGTCGTGGTTTCGAACCCAGGCAGGTACATTACTTTGTGTAATTTATTTCATCACCGCTGCTCTCAAAACGGTGAAGGAAAACATCGTGACGAAACCGGCATGTCTTGGAACCAAAAAAATCGAAGATATGTGACGTCTACCAATCCGCACTGGGCCCGCGCGGTAGATTAGCCTGTGTCCCAGCAGTGGGAACATTAATAGGCTGTTAATGATGATGATGATGATGACAGCCGACACCAGCGGCTTTACGTGCTCCTTTGTGCAGCTGTGTTTGCTCCTCTCTAGGACAGACACGGAGGAAACTCGGTATGTCGGTATGGTCACCCATCCACGGACCGACCTAGGCTATTATTAGTTAACAACGAGCTCTTCGAATTCTTGATTTGTCAGTTATTTTGAATACTATTTGCAGGTTACAAGTCCCCCGCACGTCTCGTCTGAAGGCTCACCGTACACTGCGAGATGACGAAGGATTCTTGTTACGACACTTCGCTGGCGCCGTCTGTTATAACACGGTAATTATTTACAAACTATTTTACTACTAAATAAGATAAAATATACTAAGTTAACCATAAAATTAGTTTATTTTGATTACAATATAATTGACGTGTATGTTATTAACGCGATTCCAGACACACATTACACACATTATTGACATTGACATTTGACATTTTGACATTATTCGATTGGTTAAAAGATCAAGTCAGATATAAAAATATCTTCTGTCAAACCAAGACTCCAAGGCCCACTTGCGCCACGCTGGGTTAACACGGTTAACTCAGAGGTAAACACTACTTTGGAGTTAAATTCTAATTATGTCTTGCACCATCAAGAGTTAAGGCTTAACCATGAGTTAAATTTTTAATTATTTAACCCACTGATGTGGGAGGGTTAAGTCACCTAACTCTGGGTTAGTAATGTCAAAATTCTCGTGTTTGTTGCATTCAGTGATATCGGTTTTATTTTGTCCTGAAAATGATAAACGAATGGTTGTTGTCTGATGATGATGAAAAGATCATCGCCTACATTAGTTCACTTTTATAACAGAAGAATTGCAGAACGGATTGATCATTTTTACTCACAAAGAGACAAAGGTTTTCATAGGAGATTTTATCTACAAAAAGAAACTGTTCTCTATAAATATTAGATAAAATTGAAAATAGATTGCAATATACAAATACGAATAAAAAGTAATGTTGGTAGGTCACATGTAGGCATGTGACCTACATTACATTTTCAGTTATTAGTGCCTCTTCAGTGAACTCCTTTTACAATAGACTGAATAGAATTAAATTCTTTTATTACTTCCAACCAAGCTTTTTGTTTTTGTAGAATGTTGGCTCCATCAGTTTTTTTGTTTTCTACAATGTGATTTTTCTACTATATCGCACAGTAACAAATTGTCGCTGTTTATGAAATTTAGGCCACGTAACCGAGGTTTCTTTACCATTTTTAAGTCTGCCTAAATTATTTCGCAAAATAATAACTGTAAACGACAATGCAAGTGCAACACGCTCAAGTCACAACAGTCAATATAACGCGACAAAGAACAACGTGTTAATCTGACATAAAGAAATAGACTTATTCAAAGTACCGTGGAGCGAGAGAGAGAGAAATATTTTGCCAGATGTTAAAAGAATGAATGAACATGACAAGGCTAGGGTTAGTTGACTCTGGGTTAATTTTTACTGGTGCAACTTAATATGCGAGTTAAAAATTTAGAACATTAACACTGAGTTAGTAAACCTCGAGTTATTTATTTAACTCAAAGTTTTGGTACAAGTGGGCCCAATAGACTTTTAATCACCTCATAATAATTTAATTGCAATAAGTATTCACATAAGGAATGTCTTAGATGGCTTTCTCGTTAATTGGCGAGAAGAGGAGCAAAACCGAGAAAAGTGGAAGAAATAGGGGAAGGTCAGGAGTGGGGACAGTTCAGGCTAACATAAAAAAGTACTCACACAAAGTATTGCAGTTCATTGTTAGACAAGGGTCTCTCCCATGTTGTATTTTTCTAACTCGTCAATCATCATCATCATCATCTGAATAGTATTTTCCCAACTATATTGGTGTCAGCTTCCAGTATAACCAAATGCTTTTTTTATTTTACATTTAATTTTTATTTTACATGGAGCGACTACTTTCTGACCTCCAAAACCCAAATAGGGTAATTAACAAAAACAAAATTAATTAGTCCGTCAGATAGATTTCCAAAAAATAATGGACACGTATATTTTCTTTTTTCACGTAAACAAACAACGAAGCCGATACAGTGCTTTGAAAACTTAGTGACGTCACAACCCCCCCCCACTCAAATCTTGGACGCGTTTTATCTTCGTAAATTTTTATTGATTTGATAAAACAAAAAATACGTATCCAATATTTTTCAATAATCTACAGGGGTGAATCTAATCTAATCTATACCGCCGTATCTGCCGTATAAATTATACGGGGCCCCAGGGTCACAGGGGCCCCCGACGTGCCTAAGTAAAAATTAATAAAAACTTCCCAATTTTAACTTTAGCTCAGAAATGAAAAAGACAAAAAAAGCAATTTCTTTTGTACCCGCGTAAAGTGTGCGTTCTAAAGTTATCATCAGCTGTAAATTATTTAGTACATCAGTTAGACGAATAAAAGGCTAGGAGAGTGTTTATTTAATTTGAATTGTTTGTAAACATTTTGGAAAAAGTGACAGATAGATAATGAATAAATATTTATTTTCTTTTGTGAGAATTTTTTAACCTTCATGAGGGCCCCCAAAAAGTTTTTTATACGGAGCCCCGCCAAGGCACGCTACGCCACTGATAATCTAACAGACGGATTAATTAGAATCATATTTTTTTTAAGTCAGTAAACATCCCTATCTAAACTAAACTATACTATTTCTTTCCCAGAACCAATTCATAGAGAAGAACAACGACGCTCTCCACGCGTCTCTCGAGTTCCTCGTCCAAGAGTCGAACAGCAAACTGGTGCAGCAACTGTTCCAGAATACTGACAACAACAACGCTAAAGGGAAACTCAACTTCATCTCCGTCGGCGCTAAGTTCCAAGCTCAGCTGTCGCAGTTGATGGATAAGTTGAAGGAGAATGTGAGTATATTTCGTTTTAACTGATATGATGTGATGAACGTGATCATCTGAACCTACAGACAGCACTTGAACTTGAATGCGGTTTTGATTGTGCTGACCGCGTTCAGTTGAAAATGGACCTAAGTTTTGATAGTCGTGTGTTAATGATGCGGACATTTAAAACCGAAGATCATGACGCAGAGGAGGTCATGTAAACTTGTTGAACCATCGGAAATATTTTAGTTTTGAACACTGACGCTAAAGTATCATTCCCTATAGAAAAGGAAGTTTCCCTAATGATAATTTCGTGGATAAGTTTGATTGTGACATACATGATTTTTAGATATTATCTCTCGTCATAAATGTTATTAAAATAGTGCAATAATGAAAGCAGGTGCGGTCTGATTTATAGTTATTACATTTATTCGTCGTCGATAGTTTTACAGTGGATACTGGTCATCTCTTAGTTGCCATGGTTTATATTTTTTTATTTGATTTGTTTATTGTATCTTTTTACTCCGGACGCTCTTAACTTGCACGTCTTGCTACATGGTTCTCACATAATATACCATCTCAACATGAATGATGTAATGTTCTGATTTAAAAGAGTGTTCATGGAGTTTCTTGCCCGTTCTTCTCCATAGAGATGTACGATACGGAATGGGCAACTACAGTACTTTCACAAGTTATTATGCCTTGTGACTGTGACTGTAGCTTAGGAGTGCAATACGTTGTTTTGGGGGTTGCTGCGTCGAGTTGCGGGGCGGCGGTTGCGCGTTGCGGCGTGCATTCGTTGTTCCGTGATTCGGAGTCTCGTGCATTCGTTGTAGCGGTGTGCGTCGCTTTTTTGCTCGCAGTGTTCGTCGTTGCAGGCATTCGGTGGCGTGTGTTTCGGCGTGGTGGCTTTCGGAATGACGTATTGCACTCGTAGTTTTGTTTTACGAATTGTTCTTCTGACATTCAAAAGTGCCTGTAATGGCTTATTTGAAATACATGCTTTGAGTTTGAGCATTGCCGTAACTAAGCTAATTTCAAATCGGTGACAGACATTTGTAAATGTGAATATTCACACAGGCCAGGCCATACATTTATATCCGACCTCTAATATACACCGTGTTCTTCACGTTATCCATAAACTTTAGCAAACGCTTCTATAGCTTTAACAAATCAAATCTAACAAAGGAAGTAGTACTTAAAAAGGCTTCGTTACAAAGATATTTGTAATTTCATTTAATGAAGTTTAATCGAGCTATGCAGTATGAAAGGGTCTTAATTTGGCCTATGTTGCCGCTCAGTGCAATTAAAATGACAAATCTATCAAATACTACTTGCATTTCATTTGCACGTACGAGAGGAACCCGAGAGATAGCGAAGAAGTACGATCATTTTTAATAACAAATCTATCAAAGAGATTAAACTGGTCTCTATGGATACACAAGTTGTTATTTGTCATGCACGATTTTAACTGTCAGATAAGTTGTTTATTGTAATTTGCTTTTGGGTTTACGAATAATTTAATCAATCATTATAATTTCAACATTCACTATGCCGTACGAGTATTCGGCTCAACACCAAGCTGATATTCACTTCGTCTACGGTTTCTGTGACGGAAATGCTACAGCGGCTGTACGAGAGTACCAACGGCGATTCCCTGGTCGGCGCGTTCCTGATATACGAACATTTATCAGCATACACAGGAGATTTTGTGAGATCGGAATTAGACCACGCCGCCCTGAACGATCAATCAATTTGAGCGTCGCTCAAGAAAACAGAATAATGAACCATATAATTCATGATCCTACACTCTCGACTAGACGCGTTGGGAGAATCGTGGGTGTATCCCATAAGCTAGTGTGGAAACTGTGGAAGAGATATGGTTTACATGCCTACCACTACAGAAAATCCCAAGGCATTATACCACCTGATCACTTCTCAAGAATTGTTTTTTGCCAGAGAATGAACCAAGAACTAATAAATAATCCTATACTGCTTCAAAAAATTCTTTGGATGGATGAAGCTCAATTTACAAGGGCGGGAGTATTCAATTCCAAAAATCAAGTTCAGTGGCATGAGAGCAACTCGCATTTACATTGGCAGGCGTCACATCAAACTGAATTCTCTGTAAACATGTGGGCTGGTGTTTTTAACAATCAGCTGATCGGCCCTATTGAGATTCCCCACCGCCTAAATGCTGAAAATTACTTAGAGTTTCTAAGAAACGTCACTAGCTTGGAATTTTTCGAAGAAGTGGATCTTCAAACTCTGCGAACCATGTGGCTCCAACATGATGGGGCTCCTGCACATTATGGCACACAAGTAGGTGAATATTTAAATGCAACCTTTCCTGGCCGCTGGATTGGTCGAGGTAGCCCAAATATCGCATGGCCAGCTAGGTCCCCAGACCTGACTCCTTTAGATTTTTATGTCTGGGGAACCTTAAAGGAGAAGGTGTACTCCGTACAAATTCAGAACCGTGAACAGCTGTTAGAAAGAATATCTCAGGCTGCTGAACAAATGAGACAAATGTCTGTGAATTTAAATGGCCAAATTAGGACTCGTTTGAATATTTGTGTCGAAAAAGAAGGTGGTCATTTCGAAAACTTTTTACATTAAATTTATTTATTTTTGCTTTTGAGAGTTTTTTTTTTAACGTAACCATACATACGTAGGTATCATATACTCCTTGATTAATCTTATTCCCTTCGCAACATGTTTTTGTTACTAAATAATCATACTATTAAATAAATATGTGACTGCTGTTATTAAAAACGTAAAGGACGTATGGAACGTTTTTTGGAGAATTTAATTTAAATGGCAATATTCAAAACTAAGTCATGTATCAAACAAAACAGAAGATGTCATAATTGTTATAAATATTGTGAGTTTCACTTCCCTGCCTAATCAATATTGATTTATAAATCTTGATGTGGGGTTTTGTTGTGAATATTTTATTTGTTTACCAGTCTTATTTATATTGCTAGCATGTGTCAGGAGCATCGTTTGGTGAATATTCACCATACGATTATAGTAATGCCGATGATGATAGCATGCCCACGGTCAGTTATCTAAACAAGTTCTTATGAGATTATAATGTTGTGCTGCTTAAAATAAATATTTTATTCAACTTCGTAATTAATGTTTCATTTTTGCCTATTCCATGGCGCAATTACACATGGTCGTTCGCCCGAATCCGATTGCCTATGGAATTCCTCAAACGACCGAGTGTAAATGAACGCGGTCGAGTAAGCCCGTCTTCAAACTCGTCCAGCTTTAAAGTTTGTTTTTTTCGCAATATTGTAAGCTTATATGTATTCCATTGCGATGACTAGTGTAATTATGTCATTAATAAGCCGACCAAAATCATAAGACAATGTGATGGGTTGTGCAAGTGCGGGTTCCGTAGGCTACGTAGACAGTTTTTAAATACATGTAATAAAACATAAGGTTTATTGGATTGTATACAATGTAAATAGTGAAAATATTTTTGAATGACATTACGGCTGACGTCCATTGAGGTTGACAGAAGAGCGCTGTTGGTAAACATTACATTTGTGAAATGTATTGAAAAATAGGATGGCGGCGTTAGTTCTGATGTTGCCCGCGCGACAAGTGTGGTCATAAATTATGTTATTCTAGCCAAATGCAATATTAAAAAAATATGCTGTGATTACCTTTTATCTTAATTTGATCGAAACCTATCTTTTGAGAGTATTTTTAAGAATGTACGCGACCTCAAGTGTGGTCGCCAGATTGCGAGGTGAACTGCCCTTCTTTTATTCAATAGTTTTGAGATAATTGTACAATCAACAATACAACCTGACACTGACAGGTCTCGCGAAATTCAAATTTTCTTACGTTTATTTGCAATTTGTAGGTCTACAAATTGCAAATAAACGTAAGAAAATTTGAATTTCGCGAGCTACCACGACGCTTCCACCTTACGCCGAAACGGTAGAGTGGGTTAGGGTAATTGTGGTAGCCTACTCCCCTTTCCGTCGTCGGAGGTCCTGCGTTGCTCTAAACCTACAATAAAAAATAAGGACTACAGAAACGTTTTGCGAAGGCTGCATATCGTGGGCAGAGGTTATCATGATCTGGATAGGTTTTTTTTTTTTTAAATTAAACCTTCACAATTCGAAATACGTACCTACCTGCTTGGTAGCCTTATACGTTCTCTTTAGATAGGTAGGGCATTTGATTGACAGTACTACTAATCTGAAGTCTGAGGGGAATAAAAAAAAACAAAAAACTTAGTTTTGATAAGTTTCAGCCCGCCAAATGTTATGAATGAAAATACGACGTTGCCAATTCGGATTATGAGGCATGCATATCGGGTGATTTACGTCACGGTATTTAGTTTGTATGAAAATTAACAAAAAATAAAAAATAAGAATTCATTAATGTGTCCATAATGATAAATGCTTATTTCCGTGCTCTGAATATGAGGTCGAAGTTTATGTATATCGTCCGGAACACGGTGTATATCCAATTATATGACTACAACAGCATTTCCCCTCAGGGCACAAACTTCGTCCGCTGCATAAAGCCGAACTCCCGCATGGTGGGTCGCGAGACGGAAGGCTCGCTGGTGCTGCGGCAGCTGGAGTGCTCGGGTACCATCGCGGTGCTGGAGCTCATGGAGCACGGCTACCCGTCCCGGGCGCCCTTCAACGACCTGCACGATATGTACAAGCAGTTCTTGCCGCAGAAGCTGCATAAGCTGTCTGCTAAGCTGTTCTGTGAGGTGAGTACTTGGAAATTAACAGGTTTAACCCGTCTACATTTCAAAGGAAGAGTGAACAGGCGTCCATGCTTGTTCCGTCATAAACCTTATTCATGGATTTCCATTAGGCGTGGTCGAGATCAAGGCTACTTCGCAAAAAAAACAAAAATGGGGAGATATTTGACAATGATGTTAAGCATTAGGAGCTGAAAAACTTAGTTAAACCTTCCGAAACTTGAGGGTCTAGGAAAACCTAGGCAATTATAGCTAGAAATAACTGTAAGTTTTATCGCCGCTTAATTTCAAATTTGGGTTAAACCCAAGGTTTTCGTTGAAGAGACAACGACCCCTGTGATTTCACGAACCTACACTATATTAATAGTATTGTTACGAGCTGGGTATTGGATAAATAAAGGGATTGAACACAAGATATAACTTTATTACTCGCAAAACCCTTAGACACAATCGCAAATCACTACTGAACACTTTATCGCACTATATATCTCTTCAAAACTTTCGTTGTGTCGCTTAAAAGTAGACTGACTCGCTTCGTCCTCTCTCGGTCCTTTTATACCACAAATACACACTTTACGCCGTAAGCATACGGTCGAAATTAAAATGGCAAGTACTGCCGACGCCAGGCGCGGACTAACTACCTACAGAATGGAAATAGGTACTACTAGAATTCACGCGTACTTCTCAGTTATTAGCGAGGTTTCCCGAAAATTCTAGATGATCGACGTAACAGTATAAAGAACTGCCTTCTTCCTTTCGTATGCAGTGCAAACATTATGAGTTTATACTACGCTCAACTTAAACCCACAAATCGAACTAACTAACCATCTCCCCCTCACCTTGCAGGCAATAGTCCACAGTCTGGGTCTGTCAGACAAAGACTACAAGTTCGGTGTGACCCGTGTGTTCTTCCGTCCGGGCAAGTACTCCGAGTTCGACACCATGATGAAGTCTGACCCGGAAAACTTGAAGGCCATCGTCGACAAGGTCATGTCCTGGCTCGTCAAGTCAAGGTGGAGGAAGTCGATCTTCGCTGTACTGTCTATTATTAAATGTGAGTATTTTACTGTTAAGATAAAACTAAGACTATTGAAAAATCACGATCTAAAAAGTATGAAACAAACCAGCTCATCAAGATACCCAAAACAGTTTTTAAGCTATTGCATAGCTTTTATCGCGGGCCTTGAGCGTGGAGACCGAATCCAGAAATTCCGTAACGAAAATAACCTAAAACCCCCCACTCCGACCGGCACAACGGTGATACTTTTTAGTTTTGCCATCTATTAATGAATAGCAGAACTTTTAATGACTATTTGTTATATTTATTATGAAAAATAATAATAATGAGGAGGAGGAGGAGGAGGCTCTCGCTAGGCAGCTGGACTTTTTTTTTCACAATCAACTTCGAACCTAATGCTTTAACGATGTTGCTAGTCTATTAAAGAAATTAGTCAGATTGTAGTAACTTTATGTGCTGGTTAAAACCATTCAATATTTCTCGTCTATTAAATAAACAACTACGTATAAGTTCTAACTGATGTTCGGATAGCTATCCCATACAAAACTTTAATACCTTTATCGAAATGCATGAGACAGCTGACTTTTTTTTTTCGCAATTACGATGTTTGTTCTTTGGAGAATAAAAGTTATTCAATTTGTTGGTCTGTATCACTCCATTAAATAAGACCACATGTAACATTGTCTTCGTCATTCCTTAGCCCCACTTACTTCTTCTTTTATCTGCATTATTATCCTATCATCACTAATATTTATTTTTCTCACAGTAAAGAACAAGATAGTGTACCGCCGCGAATGCCTGATCCTCCTACAAAAGACCATCCGCGGCCACTTGGTACGTCGCAAGCACAGACCGAGGTACCAGGGCATCGCCAAGATCAACGCCTTGCAACATAACCTCAAGGATATGGACTCTGTGACGTCACAGCTGAAGAAAGAGAAGGATAGTGCGCAGAGGAATATCGAGAACTTGAGGAATTCTATTAGGAATGCTTGTGCGGCTATCAAGGTGAGAATGTGACGTTAACGTGATTTCGTAATAAAATTATAAATTACTGATTTTCACTCCAGACAGAAAGAAAAAAACATTTTTTTCGACCCATTTTCTTTATTAATAGTTGTCTAGTTCGATAGTCGGAATCAATACCTAAAAGCCACAGTGGACATGCTACTTTTTGCCGACGCTAAAACTAACGTGTATGGTGTCAGGTGTGGGTTTTAAATAAATTGCGCTTATTCTGTTACTAAATTCATTTCAATTTCTAATGTTGTTTATTGAAATTACTAACGCTTTAAAAAAAAAACACAAATAAACGCTGTATAGTTTTCAAAGTAAAACATGAGTTCATGAACTGACACAGAATCGTTGTTTAGTTCAGTTTTACAACTCCTTCATTCATTCTTATCTCTTCGAATAGCAATTCAAAAAACTTTTCAACGACAGTAATGCAATACTTACATAAATCTATGTGAGTTTTGTATTGACCAAGTGACGCTTAGACTATACTAACCTCCGCCCCAGCTTCACACGGGTGCAATGTAATGTGCAACATTTAAACCTTCCTCTTGAATCAAAACTATTGCTGAAAACTTCACGTAGTTTAAAAGATCGAAGCTTACAAACAGCGGGAGCGACTTCGTTTTATAATTTGTAAAGATCAGCATTAATCTTGCTTAAATTGTAACTTTATTTTGCAGTCCAACGAAAAAATCACACGTGCGGAAATCGACAAGCTGTACACAAAGTTGACCAAAGATGTCGAGCTACAAATGTCTTCACTACAAAAGGCTATGTCAGACCAAAAGAATAGGTAAGTTTGCACTCACTTTAGCACTTTTAATTATTAAAATATCGGTAGAATCCAGAATTTAAGCAAGCGTGCTCCCTTCTAAGGCTAAGTAGCCTAATGCGGCCGCCACACTATGCCCCTCGCGCTACTACTATTTCCCGCGATGTTGCCCGCTCTGCCCACACTGCTCTACTGGCGCAATTAATCGCGACGCTCCTACAAAAACAAAAACCGACAACATAGGGAGCGATGAGCAGGACGAGGAGCATGACGTGCGGCTTGACAAGCAAAGTGGCCACACTATGTCTCTGCTTCCTTTGCTCGCCACTTCCCATGCCACTCGTCGAGTGTGTGGCGGCCGCATAGGAGTGAAGCACACACGACTATAAAAAAATGCTAACAGGTTGTTACGGCTGTTATAAAATGTGAAGGAATTTGCTTCTGCCGCGCGACTCTTGCGCTGCTAACGTCCTAATGTGCAAACGGTCTTAGTCGCAACGTCACCTCACATCACAGTTGCGACTAAACACAAGCCTGTTTAGTGATAAAAAAGGAATAATTATGAATATGTAGAAGTACAATTAAGTGTGAAAGACAATATCGCTCGGAAACGAATAATAGAGAACTATGGAATGAGAAGAGGTGCTCCGACCCCTAAGAAAATGGGTGGAACGGGTAGGAGAATAGGAAACTACATTGTCCCCAGGTATCCTAAGCTATATTTAAAAAGTCCCTGTAGAAGAATGTCCGACCATAACGTGGGTAAACCCCAGCCAAAAACTAGTTTTTAATAAACTCATTCGAATCCTTACACTATCAGTTTCTTGAACTACAAAGAAAAAAAATATAAAGAATTGAGAATTGAATTGAGAACTCAAAAATAATGTTACTTTCAGAGATGAACAAGAAAGGTTACGTAAGATGGAAGCTGAAATGCGAGCTGCTGAAGAGGCTAAGAAACGGGAACAGGACCGGATAAAGCAAGAGGAGGAACATCGTAGACTGTAAGTATACATGCTTGTTGTGTCACACTTATGTAAATTAGAACGACACGTGCGAGGCCAGCTTATACTGGTTTTTGTAACTAATAAGTAAAATTACCAGTATAAGTTGGCCTCGCAGTATTTTTAAACTTCGCTGTAAGGTAGGTTAGTTCAAGGTTAAACCACGTGCGGTCTATTGTAGATATGTATATTATATAAAAAAAAGGTCTCAAATGAGGTATTGAACTTGCTGCCGTACTCAGTGATATTTAATGATTACTTAAGCCGTCACTTAGTAAAGGTTTGACATAGTTTTGTATGGCAAAACTGTCAAAACCATTACTAACTGCTGTACTCAGTGATATTTAATGATTACTTAAGCCGTCACTTTGTAAAGGTTTGACATAGTTTTGTATGGCAAAACTGTCAAAACCATTACTAACTGCTGTACTCAGTGATATTTAATGATTACTTAAGCCGTCACTTAGTAAAGGTTTGACATAGTTTTGTATGGCAAAACTGTCAAAACCATTACTAACTGCTGTACTCAGTGATATTTAATGATTACTTAAGCCGTCACTTAGTAAAGGTTTGACATATTTTTGTATGGCAAAACTGTCAAAACCATTACTAACTGCTGTACTCAGAGATATTTAATGATTACTTAAGCCGTCACTTAGTAAAGGTTTGACATAGTTTTGTATGACAAAACTCAAAACCAATACTAAGTGAAGGTCTAAGTAATCATTAAAGCTCTCTGAGTGCGGCAGTTAATGTTCTGTACCCAGAAATTTAGGACGCCACTATAAAAATCTACCTTTGGAAGGCGGCTAACAATATGGAAATAAAACATACAAAGAGAAGTACGCTAATTTACAGAAATCAAAATTTCATTAAATAGGTATGCTGAATTAATACAATAACTATGCAAATAATTAACTAAATTTCTCCTAGAAAATCTTTTCGTATAGCAAAAAAAAAAAAAGATCCAAAAAGTGGTTCGCGACCCTGCCAGGATTCGAACCTGGAATCTTCTGATCCGTAGTCAGACGCGTTATCCATTGCGCCACAGGGCCGGTTGAAAGGCTTACGAAATAGAACATTGTTAATTGCTGACCTATTTTTAAGCTTTTGTTTGACTAGATACTGTTTTTTTTTATATTTTCCTGCTAAAAATAAAAGTCCAACTACAGATTACTTACTATTTAACCATAAAAAAAACAATTTTGTATGTTCATAACGTGCTCAGTATAACGCCTGTTGTAGCGATGAGGTAGGCAGAGGCGTCTATCGATTAAAATAAACCGTATTTTATGTTGTCTTGTTTAAGGTTGATGCGACAAGTTACCTGGCTAGCTTGTCGCTTTCACCTTAACCCAAACGTTGACTATTATGTATATAGAATGCCCTATCTATGGCATTAAGTCCGTCAAAAATGAAATGAAAAAATCTAATTAGTCCATCAGATAGATTTCCAAAAATATTAGACACGTATTTTATTCTTTTTTCACGTAAGCAAACAATGAAAACGATACAACGCTTTGAAAACTCGTGTGACGTCATATTCTAAGGCACAGTCACAAACCCCACTGAAATCTTTTACGCGTTTTATCGTCGTCAATTTTTATTGATTTGGTAAAACAAAAAATACTTATCCAATATTTTTCGATAATCTAACAGACGGACTAGTTAGAATTATATATTTTTTTGTCAGTAAACATCCCTATTGATTTGGGGTCGGCGCAGCATGTTTTCTTATTTGTATTGCAATATAATAAAAAACTGAAGAACATGTATAATTCTCGCAGTAAAGCAGAAATGGAGTCCCGTCGTAAAGCCGAAGAGCTAGAAAGACTACGGTTAGAAGAACAGGATCGTATCGCCGCTCTCAAGATGCAAAAGCAGATGGAAGAAGCCGCTAAAGCTGACCTGGAGAACAGAGAAAGGTACACTACTTTAGTTGTTTATAATCATCATTACTCTTTAGGAGTCCCAATTTAAACTTCGTCGACCCCGAGCGACTTTCAGGGATGTTTACGGAGACGCGTAGAGTCGCGCGACACGTGCAGAAGGCTCGTCGCGTACTTTTTTATTAATTTACTGAGAGTGGGGTTGCCCGCAACGAACGCTGCATTTTAAACTAACGAGCGAAAAATCGGCTTCTAGTAAAATCGACGTTTTAAATTTTTAACGTTCTCATACGTTGCTGTGTTTGAATTAAAAACGCACATCGCGCCGCATGACGCCCTTTTTTTCGAGGTGTTGGGAAGTCCTCAAATAACCCCTCCCGCTCTTGGGTAGAGCGAAAGGGAGTGTCAGACTTCTACTGACTAAAAACCACCCATGTTCTTTCTTAGCTCTTTATGTCGTGACCGCGGTATCTCTTGCAACATCCCGCAGCCCCAGCGGACAAACCGGTATGTCCGCCGATGCCGATGCCGGTGGTTTGGCTGCGGGTTCTAAAACCAAAAAATTCGAAGACATATGACATCTACCAATCCGCACTGGGCTCGCGTCGTGGATTATAGTCCACCCCTCTCCTAGAGAGGAGGCCTGAGTCCCTGCAGTGGGAACAATATAGGCTGATCATAATAATGTTGAACATTCTTTTAAATATTAATAGGTTAGAACAAGAGAGACGGGACCATGAGATGGCAGTGCGACTGGCTAAGGAAACCAATGGACACGTGGAAGGTTCCCCGCCTCAGTTACGCAGGTATGTTCTAATATATTAATGTAGATCGTATTCCCACTACTTAAGGCGCAAAGTCGAAGGAGCGTTTCTTACAGCGTACAGTCATGAATGTCATATTCTTACGCAGCAATATTCAAACCCGATTTTCTCGTGAAACAACAGTTTTTACTTTCAAGTTCGAACATCTTATTTCCGTAACGACATAAAATAGCAATCATGCATTGATTGCTATTTTATATCGTAGGAGAAAATCACCTTTTAAAAGTTGTTGCGTGTTTACATATATTTTACTTTAGCCTATATGTTATTTTATAAAATAAAACATCCAAGTATTTGCAAAAGATTTGATCCATGCAATGTTTGGTATCATTGTTTTATAAAAAAATTGTACTTTACTCATTATAAATTAATGTATCATTGTATTGATTTGTGGTGAATCAAGGGAAACCATATAATTTAGGTTTGATTTTATGAAAAAATATGTATTTTCTTAAGTTCCGATAATATTTTATTAGACATAAATGTTATTCCGGCGTCTTGAAAGTGTACTTCATAAAAATGTTTTGATATATTTTTAAACAGTATTATCACTGTACAATATGACATTGAGAGCACAGGTCTGCGATCTTTCTTCTTGTATATAAGCTTTACACTACGAATTTATATGGTGGACATGTTTTAGTCATATAAGATAATTCTTTAGCGGCGCAGACATTTGAGTTTATGAACTCCCATTCTAAGCTATGATTAGTGCATAAGTGACGTGATAAATACAAAAAAAACTTAAGTAAAACCTCACCTGCTGCCCCATTGCAAATGGGAGTTTTAGCCCATGCATTCATAAATTGCTTTTAATTTTCTACCTTACCCATCTCCTATTAGAAGTAATTTTACTTTAATACAAAATAAATATGACTAAAACTTGTCACCTCAACCGGATGTCCGACTTCAACTAGCGTATAAGTAATATTGTGATATGTTCGCACAGTTTCCCTACCATGGAGTCAATGAATGGAGAGAATAAATTGAACAGGTACTGAGTGAGACAGAACTAACGAATTTCTCTTTCGCACGCTCCGTGATTGGCCCTCTTTCAATTATGTACTTATATTTTCCAACATCGAACTAAAGATTATTGGTTGCAAAATCGGGTCGGGTCTTCTAGATATAATTTTTCTAAGGAGAAGGAAATATCACGCCTGTATTTCCCAAAGATATATACAGAGGTGTATATCACACCCAAAACCAAATTTGGTCTGGCCAGTTATATAAACACGGAAAGAAGTAACTTGAAAGGGTCACCGTTACTGATATCGGTAAGGAGGACTATATTAAACCCACATTCCGCCAGTTGTGTCAAATAATATGGGGGCCAAGGCTATTTCAATCAGTGTGCTCACGTTCTGAATCTGAACTGTTTTTGAGTAATTTCTAGTTGGAAACCCTTTAACTGATATCTGAGGATTTAATTCGGGACTTCAGTCAGTTTGAATGGGAATTGCATAAAAATGTGATGATTACTTATAGCAACCACGTCAGATAATTTAGCTTCCTGTTTGAGACCGTTGTCAGACATATAGATACTTATCAGCATGACCACAGAGTACCAGAGCATAAACACTTATAATTGAAAGAGGACCACTTCCACTGATAACGAACTAATGACTAACATCGGCTATCTGCTTTACTTGAACTTTCTGCACGCAGTCTTAGTGTTGTTAACTGTATCTTTAGTTATTTGTGATATTAATTCATAATTCAACTACTTATTTTAATATACAGTCTGTACCAGCATAACCTGACCCCTCATCTCATACCACTTGTTTTTTATACGGATCAGATAATACTGGTCATAGACTGTACTAATATTAGTCTATAATATTATAATTGAGCTGTGTTTCATAAACTGAAGTGTTGTTTCTTTTGTGTGAAAAATGGGAAACAAAATAAGGATCGAAATGAATGATAATACTCGTGTTCTGGATAATTTTTATAAAAGAATTGATAGAAGATTGTACAAGTCAGTATGGAATACGGTTATGGAATATAGCTTGATTTATTATTTTGTAGTGTTTTTAACAATTTAGTGACAAGTTTGACTCTTTTACAATTATGAGGTTGGAAGTGAAATATTAGTCTATTCATCAACAACTATTACAAGTAGAAGAGCGGAGGGAGGGGGGGGGGGTCTAAGTGTATATACAACGTGTAACATAGAAAAAAAAAGACTTCCATATGGTGTCACCTTGGAACTTCTACGAGTTCTTGAAATTATGAGAGAAAAATTAACTTGGAACTAACGAGTAAGATCAAAATAAAAGTTATGAATTTCCAAAGGGCATAATAACGAAAGTGGTTCGGTTTTGTGGTCTGAGATACCACACGAGAGGTCTTGTGTTTAATAAATTACATTCTGTATATAAACCCCGACCCCGACAAAGTTGGTACGAAAAAAGGCTAGATTTATCGTCTTCCTGCTCTTTGTCTCATATTACTTGAGTTCGACGCAATTTTTCTTCTTACATTCTCCCAAGTCAAGCATCACACTTTAATGAACTCCTTCTTCTTTCAAATCATTCTTCATCGTTTCTCTGGTCTTCCTCTCCATCTCCATCCATCAACATCTCTAAGTGAAAGTGAGTGTCAGACTTCCACTGACTAAAAACCACCCATGTTTCTTCTTAGCCCTATATTTCGAGGCCGCGGTAACTTGTGAACAACCCGCAGCCATCTCTATAATATCTCTTACCATAAACTAAACATGCTTCCCTGAACATGATTGTGAAAGAGTCGAAAATAATTGCATGCAAAATATCAACAGTAATAAAAACAGTAATATAATTTATAAACCACTTTAATAATTAATACACGCACGTAGCATGATTAAAACTAAGCAGTATGTAGTTTTAACAATATAATATGAATACCTTAAATATTCGCCGTCCATTGATGTTTTATTACGTGAACGACAGGTCTGAACGGGTAAGAATGCAGCAAGCTATGCAAGGCAAGCAAAAGTACGACCTGTCTAAATGGAAGTATTCTGAACTGCGTGATACTATCAATACTTCTTGTGATATTGAACTTCTGGAGGTGAGTGCAATAATTGTATATTAAGTACAACTATTTGCCTGTTAGAATTATTTTTAGCTAATATTTGTAAATACAGGTAGCAGGGACACCGATGCTAATCCGGTTACCACGTATTCAGTCCATAATTTTGGGCCCAGACACATATAAAACTTTTATCGGTTATCAAAAAAGCAGTTGTATCTGTTTTTTTTTTTTGATAACCTACCTACTGCTGTTTGTGTTTTTTTTTAAATCTGCACCACTATGGTCACACTTAAATGGTCTAAATGTACATGGAATAGTTGTTTTTTTTAATTGCCTATGAAAAATATCTATGTTGGGGCTTCAGAATGTAGTTCTGAATACGTGGAAACCGTTTTAACGTCGCTGTCCCCTACACCCTGTATAGTATTCGACACTACTAGTCAACTTTCCAAAACCTTCACTTTTTCGTTCACCCCATTTACTAGTTAGCCTACTCAGACAACGTGTCATAATACATGATGTAACTAATCACTAGGCTTGCCGCCACGAGTTCCACCGTCGCCTGAAGGTGTACCACGCGTGGAAGGCAAAGAACGCCCGCAAGACTACCATGGCCGACCAGGAGAGGGCGCCACAGTCTATCATGGATGCTGGTATGTTACGCCATATTTTTTGAATAATTTTATATCTGTTTCATGTTTTAGAAAACAGCAATTAAGAGGAAATGCGGGAGGTTTTTTCTCTATAGAAACGCTCTCGCCTGTTTTCTTTCTTATTAATGACTATATTATAGTCATGATTTTTTACAGAATAGTAAATATTAACTACTTGTACGCCCCTATGTTTTTCTTTTTGATGATACATTATTTTTCTAAGCACGCTGATCGATCGCTGCAGCGCTGTTGATCGCTGTCAACAGAAGCTTAGTTTACAAATTTGACAACTATTAACGAAAAAAGAAAAACATAGGAGCACAGAATAAATCCTTTTTATTTAATGTCTAAAATATCTTATAAATGGGTACAATATTGGAGGAGGTAATAGGCGAGAGCAAGCTTTTTACATAAGCTATTGAGTCGGGTCTGCAGTTGTCCTTATCTGCCGCCCGGGCGCCTAGCTCTCGCAGAGCGACAGCGATAGTTTCTTCAAACACCTAATTTTCAAAAGTCTCCGCCCGCATTTCCTCTTAATCATCATTCATTCTTTTGCCCTTTTCCCAAATCATTTGGGATCGGCGCAGCATATCTCTGTTCCATAACTCTATTGCTCGTAAACTCATCAGACACCTCCTTTCTTGACATATCACCCTTTACAAAGACCATCCATCGTTTTCTTGGTCTTCCTCTACTTTTATCCCCCTCCACATGCTTAAAACATTCTTCACGACATTTTCCTCTTTAGTTATTAAACCGTTAAAGCTTAAAACAGTGACGATTTCATGTCTTCGAAAACAATTACACAGGAATAGTATTTAAAAAAAAGATGAAGGTTAAATTTTCATCAAGGTTGGGTTAAAGGTTCTTTTGAATATTTTTCGCTATTCCTTATTGTTTCCGAGGTGGCTATCCACGGCCACGGGTAGTCCAACGGTTATCGCGGCCTCGACATAGAGGGCGAAGAAGGAAAATGGGTGGTTTTTAGTCAGTAGAAGTCTGACACTCCCTTTCGCTCTGCCCAAGAGCGGGAGGGGTTATTCGATGATTTTACACCCACCAAAAAAAAAAAAAAAAAAAGGTGGCTATCCACAGTAATCCACACCCTCACGCACATTACTCGCCTCAGTCGGGTGGATATTTACTGGCCGTCATCTTTGATTTAGACCCATTCGTCTAGCTAGAGCGTACTCAAGTAGGTACCATGAATATTCGTAGTTTACATGTTTGAATAAGTCCTGCGCGTAGTCAAGTATGATGATCTTATTTAACGAGGCCGGACGTACACATGGCGCATGACACCTAAATTTGATTTATTTTCTGAAAGGGGTCTACCGGATGCCACGTCGGCTAGAAACCCGACTTGAGCAAGATCCCTCACTATCTTTGATTCCGTATCCTCCCCAGCCAAGACCCCGCGCTTGCCGCAGAAGGGCGAGATCCTAGGCGCGCGACATCGCTACTTCCGCATCCCATTCGTACGCGCAGCCGCGCCCGGCGCCGACCCCGAGCGGCGCGGGTGGTGGTACGCGCACTTCGACGGCCAGTACGTGGCGCGGCAGATGGAGCTGCATCCCGACAAGACGCCCGTACTGCTGCAAGCTGGTAAGTTTGCACGTGAGACTGTTCCTCAATCTCTTAATGCTGTGGAAAGCTCTTAGATGGAGGGATAAAGTCGTCAGCGGGATCAAGCAACACTCACCAAAGATTTCATCTTACGACTCAAATCTCAAAGCGTGACTATCCGTCTTGGGGAGACGCTGACAGAAAATGGCTCGCCGCCCATATTACGCCGATTTTCTGCCACCTGTGCACTTGATGGCCTTATCATTGCATTAGTGAGCGGAGTTCGCAAAACTGTTGAGTCTTCTTTCTGCCATCGATATGCAGAAGATTTCCCCTATATGTTTTTAATTAAAAATATCTCACTCCATTTTATTGATTTATATTAAATAAAAAATACTGTTGTATCCCCAGGCGTGGACGACATGCAGATGTGCGAGCTAAGTCTGGAAGAGACCGGGCTCACTCGCAAGCGCGGCGCGGAGATACTGGAACATGAGTTCGAGCGCGAGTGGGCGCAACATGGCGGACCTACGTACGTCGCGCACGACGCACGCAAACGTTAGATACGTAAGTACTAGAGATTCGCACGCCGATACCCGGCCACAGTAGACGCGGGCCTCAAAGAGATGTCAGCAACATTGGCTTACAAGAGCCGACGCCTGTCATGGCTGCGGGTTGTCTGAAAGACAACCGCGGCACCGGACATAAAGGGCTAAACCTGTGTGGTTTTTAGTCAGTAGAAGTCTGACACACCCTTCCACTCCGCCTAAAGCAGGAGGAGCCATTTGATAATTTTCTACCCTCCAAAACAATAACGTTTATTTGGTACATGCAAAAGATCCCAAAAACGCTGAAATCTTAACAAGTAAGCATAATGTATGAAGGTAGAGGAGGCGCAAGGTTTATGTGATGATCGCAGCAAGGCTGAAAGTCTGTCAATCAAGTCCTCAAATTGAGTGTATCAGAGATTAAGAATACGTAATTTATACAGCACTAAGAATGGAGTCTGAGGACTAGTATTGTATCTGTTTGCTTGTCCGATTACAGCTTTTGAGTGTTTTAATTTTTTTATTGGGAGCTAAATTACACTTACCTACAGTGTTCTACCACGGCACGTTGCGTCGGCACTAGTGAGAAACCCCACGGTGTGCGTTTTACAACCTTATGTAATTGTAATTTTTTCTCATTTCAGATATCACATTCCAAGGCGGACATAGACAATTTAGATACGTCGCGTCGTCGCAAAATCGCAGAGTATTCCACAAACAAGAATTTGAATTTTAAAATTACACTTATAAGATATACTATTGGATAGAGGAATAACTTAGTGCTTTCAACGTGCCTTCACAGGTTCCTAGATGTATATTAGTGCAATATAATTGAAGGTCAATAAGATAATTTACAAATGGGCAAAATGACCATAGTTTTGTAGCAAAGTCAGACTTACTACCACAGGTTTTACAATTTACAATATTTTAACAGTTTTCACTATTTATAAAATAACTTTAAAAAACGTGATGTCTTTTAAAACTATTCCTTGAAGTAGGTTTACGTTGTATCTGACCATACTCAACATACATACTTTACTTTCATATTCGTAATGTTGTGTTAGAAAACATCGCACTAATCAGCAAATGACCAACTTCGTTGAACTGTTTCAAACCTATAAAAATAAATACGTAGTTTTTATCAAAAACTTGCATTGTGTTGACGTAGGTAATGGCTATTTTAAAAGATTAGGTATTTACTAGTGCAAGTTTAAACCACTGCACAATCAAATCAATCATCTTTGTATGGTCTACGTTTTACTTCTATGGTTATTTGATTGTCAATCGTTAGTCGATTTACTTGACTATTCCAAGAGTCAATTTAGGCGACTATTCCAATTGTCGATTTAGTCGACCATTCAAATAGTCGACTTGTCCACTATGACTATCAATTGTCATTCATTAAATCACACCCCGAAATAAGTGAATAAGAAAAAGTGACATAATATATTTTGATTTAATATAGACAAACATAATTCCACTAATTATTCTGTAACATAAAATGTATTTGATAACACTGTGTAAACTATTATAATGGACTCCACATCGAAATCAGTCTATAATATATTTAAACATGAAATATTAATTCATACTTATTTTGTGAGCAAGCTGTGATTGGTAATTCAGTAAAAAAAATTAGGTCAGTATTTTAAAATGGACTAAATTATATTTATTTGAACATTCCTGTCCTAAGACTGGAGAATGGTAGCTTTTGTATTATTTGACTAGCAGTATGATTATTTTGTATTATTAAGTGTTTTCTGAACAGTATTTAAGCAAACATTCCTGTATTTTTACTTTGATCGCAGTAAATGTTCAGGTTTATTTTTATATGTACAAGTGTTTTTAAAAGTACAAGGTTATAAGATCGTGCAAGTGCCTTAGTGTGTTACTCTGATAATACATGACCACTCCATTATTGTATATGCTTTACCAAATAAAAACATGATGAGAGTTATTGCATTTTTTATTAATTATTTCCCCCTCTTTGAGCGGCCTATTTCAGAGTGAGGCCGGCGCCGGTTGCGTGTGCCCTTCGCACGGTTCGTTATCCATAGACTTGCTCTGTGCTCTGTGCCTGTCTGACGTGACCGCCATTAAAACTGCTTTGGAAGCGATCAGAGCGACAAGTGAGCCGGTCGCACATAATCTCAACAGTGATCTGTAAACCATACGCTTTGACTAGACATGTTTCTGTCGCTCTGTTAAACTCGGTCTCGCCCCGAAATAATTCATTGCATTTGCTAAAACTCACCACTCAACTCACGGAGTTAATAATAATATTCCACAACTATCACACAACGCCATCTAGTCCCAAGCTAAGCAGAGCTTGTGTTATGGATACTAGACAACGGATAAACATACTTATATATTTCTAAATACATACATATTATAGATAAATTACACCCAGACACAGAACAAATGATCGTGCTCATCACACAAACATTTGTCCTGGGTGGGAATCGAACCCACGACCTCCGGCATAGCAGTTAGGGTCACAAACCACTAGACCAACAGGTCAGTCAGTTGCTACCCGCTGTCAAAAAAATTCCTATGAAATCCAGACTCATGCACTCAGACCTTTTATTAGTGACGCCCTTGAACTCATTCAAAGTGATCAAAAGCATTTACCCAGACAGTATGCTTAAGTTACTCAAAAAAGAACTTAACCCTTTTATTATTTTACTTTTTGAAGAACTTACACGACACCCGTTAGAGGGCGGAATAAGTTCGCTACCGACCTGCTACAAAAGTCATTTGAAGGGTGGTGGCATTACATTAATGGTATCTCATAACGACATCCCAAATAATCAATACAAAGCAATTAGTTTCGACCAAACGCAAAGCAAAAAAAAATGCTGTCTAGGTCACTTATACAGCGAATTCAAAACCAAGAGAGTTATTTACTTTTCTAGTATTTTATGGTATTTTACTCATTTTTGCACGTGGCCTAGCTCACGTGTACATTTAATCATTCTTGTCTGAAATTCATTTATTGAATTTTGTATATTTTAATTTAAATATAAGTTAAATTATCGTAGAGGACAATAATATAATATACATATTTGTAATGTGCTTGCCAAGACCTCTTATTTGATACCAAACATGTTATGATTATCTCAATTTAATTTTTTTCGAGCTTTGAATTTGACATTTAAATTCAGTCATAAAAAGATTTTTCTAAATTTATATAGCTTAAGTCACCCGGGCTATTCTTACGAATCTATTGACACCTCATTTATGAAAATACTTTAAGTAGTCTAGGCGCTACGGTGGAACATACAAACATACCTAGATAGACTGCCAAAATCATAACCCTTCCTTTTGGCTTCGCCGTAGTCGGGTAATGCACACGTTTATTAGAGGAAAAATCACACGCTGTATGTGTTTGCCTCTCGGTGCATTAAAATATCAACGCTTGAAAGGCAAAAATTACCCGATGATGAGACATTGTCGGAGCAAGGGAGTTTAGAGTTAACTAGCAAGCAAAGATTCCTGAGCGGACAGAACTTCCCTTGGTAATTTTCACCTTTCAAGCGTCGACATAGGTCGACATCAACTAAACTGCAATGCATAATCGACTACGTGGAATTATCGATACAACAAGAGTGCTTCACTATACCAAAAAGTCGCGCACGGCCTCCTCATTCTCATGGCCTCCTCCCTCCTCGTCTCCTCGACAAAACAAATCTGTCATAATGTCATTGTCAAATGAAGATGAACGTCGCTCGCAGCTCGTTCTTGTACTTCTTGTAAACTAAAAATAGGTAGCACCAAACTAGCGTCTACTGCGTCTAGCGATTTTTATTTGATAAACGTGGAATTCTATAAAAGCAAAAAATTGGAGGATGTGAAGTACTGGTGCGAAGCGCTTTAATCATGAGTTGATGGTTTTATTATGAGATTGTGATGTGAAACTCGACTACTCGAGACAAACATGGGAGAACATGGACGCTGCTTGTTGTTATTTTTGTTTATTGTTGTGTTAATTGTTCGTTCACAGTCATTACCGTATGATGGTAAGAAGTAACTCATTGTAAAATTTATTTTGTTCAAATAAATTATGTAAGATCAGATTTATAAATTAACGGCCATTGCCCCACGTTGTGTAATATCTAGAAGAAATGTTTGTTTGGTTTGTTGACGCTTGTCTAATTAAATACCCCGTTATTGTATTCATATTCTTTGTTATTAGAATAACTGCTATCTACATATTTGTTTGGACTATAATGGGGTCGACTTTGCTTGAGTTAGGTATCCAGTTTCAAGCACAGATCTCAGACCAAGAAAAAATGAAATCCTTTTTTTTTTTCTTGGTCTGAGGGACAGATAACTAGGAGGAACTTAAGAAACCTTTTAAATTTAGAAGGTTGTGTAATAATTGCTATATTGAAATAATAGTATTTAATTTCAAAGCTTAATATATATATACAAAAGAAGATTTTATATTGCTCTTACAAATCAATGATGCATCTGCCATTTTTTTTAGTGCACTGGCTAGGGGGTCCCACAACAATCGACAGAGATTTGCCCAGCTTTTCAAAAAGTACTGATATTTATTGCTACACTGGAACTTCCAAGAACTTGGTTGCATTATGGCAAACAGTAAAAGTAAGTTTTACTTTTTTTTTTTACTTTATAATAATATGTTAAAAAATACTGCATTATAAGTTATAATAATTGTTTAGTTGAGTTACTTTTGCAGCTAATTCCCAAATTGAAGAGATAAAAAATTTCTTGCTTAACATCCTAAATGTTTCAGATGTTTAAATTTGAATACTATAACCAAATACTAATGGTTATAGTATTCAAATTTATGCAAGAAGCAGATTCTTATCCTATTGTAGTTTAAATTGCATTGTTATTTGATTTGATTTGGTGGCCCCCACTCCACATCCAAGGCACATATTTTATAAACCTGATTTCATTCTAGTTCTCATATTTCAGTTCAACATAAAAATACAGAATGACCAGTTCTGCCAGTACTTTGGAGAGAGTCCTGATGAGGTGTACAAGGAGTACACGGAAGACAGCTATGGCTGGTCTTCTGTGGTCAACCCATTCCAGAGGAAACCACAGAAATCAGTCTCCATCAGCCTATTCACTCCTACATGCATGGCTATTAATACTAAAGAGAGGCACTCTATTGAGTTGCAGGTTCTGAGTAAGTAGTTCATCATCATCACCATCTACAGCCGACTTCACCCACTGCTGAGTATTGGCCTCGCTTTGCTAGCGCCCAACTTCCCACTCTAGTGCCATGCCTGCAGTGGCAACAATGTCATCTGCATATCTTGCCCCAAGTAGCTGCTTGTCTATAAATATAGGTTGTACGGGATATCAACGCCTTACCTGTAACCATGAATTCAGTACAAGCACACATAAAACTGCAGACTTCATTGTTGAGTTACCACTGACAATTAGTGATGATCAAGCGATTTTTAAACAGTGTGCTTAGACCTTATATTACTAAAACTATTGTTGTTATTGAGCCTGCACTAATAAAGGTTCTGCTTTTGAAAGTTTACTGTATTAAAACTTTTTTACATGTATAATTCTCTCCATTTTTATTCAATTGGCAATGCTCAACACTTGTTTCGGTGTCGAAAGTTGTAATTCCATTCTTTTATCAAGCCAATAATTTATAAATTGCTATTAATTTACCAAAAATATTATTTAACTTCCTCAGGGGTAGACTTATGGCGCATCATATTAATGTTTGTGGGTATACTCCTGATATTCTCGTCGAGTGCATTGTGCGCCAACCCGGTGTTCTTCTACCTGTGTGGCATATTCGTTGGTGTGTTCGCTTCCTTCATGGTTTGCGTGTTTTACATCAGCAAGCTATTGCCTAGGGTGAGTTATTGTGAATTTGTGACTAGCTGTTCAGTCCAAGTCGACTTACAGCACATTTGTTAGGTTTTGTCTAATAATAATTTACTTTCTACATTAGTATTTAAAACATAAATTTGCCTGGAGTCTAGACTTGTGCTCAGTTGATGGCAATAGGCTCGCCGCCTATTACCTTAGATTTTAATTTAACTGGCGGAAAGTGCTTGTACTAATGGATACACCTCTACCTTACTCTTCGGGGATTACAGTAGTGATGTTAAGTTATCCGCCTGCATAATTACCTAAAACGAAAGTTTCACAAGTTCAGGTGGGAAATACAGATGATAAATTAAATTCTTTCAGAAAACAATGACTTATGGCATTCTCATTGGTGGTTGGACTGTCGGAGTGTACCTCTTTCAACAAATATGGGAGAACATTCGTACTCTACTACTGACCTACCAAACATATATGTTCTGGTACACAATGATTGCCAGCTTCGCCAGTTTCGTCGTCTGCTACAGAATAGGGCCGCCCAATAATCAGAGAAGCAAGAATTTGGTTATGTGGACGTTGCAGGTGTAAATTTTATAAATATTTATTTTTTTCTTTATATTCTACTTTATTCATTAATTGTTTGTAACACAGATGGGACGAAATCTAGATAATCGAATTTAACCAAAAACTGCGTTCTGTGGTGCATAAGATAATTGCCTTGGTAGTATGTTCTGAGCAATGATTATAATAGGTATGTTTATTGACTTAAAAAAAATATTTTAATTAGTTCGTCTGTTAGATTATCGAAAAATATTGGATACGTGTTTTTTGTTTTATCAAATCAATGAAAAATGACGAAGATAAAACGCGTCAAAGATTTGAGTGGAGGTTTGTGACGTCAAACGAGTTTTCAAAGCACTGTATCGCCTTTATTGTTTGCTTACGTAAAAAAAGAAAAAATACGTGTCCAATATTTTTTGGAAATCTATCTGACGGACTTATTAGATTTTTTTAGATAACTACCCTATTATCGATATCCACCGTGCCGAACCTGCGGGCATAAGCATAAAAATTAAGTCAATAAATATTTTTCCTCATTTTTTTTTATTTTAGAATTTGTTTTTTTTTTCGTCGTGGTATGGGCGGGCATGTGATGAGGAGAGAGGAGAGATGGATCGCATGTGACTAAAAAAGTAAAACTAATATAAATGTGGATGGATGGAGAGGGAGAGGAAGACCAAAAAAAAGGTGGATGGAGTGTGTGAGGAGTGATATGAAGGAAAAAGGAATAAATGATAACGTGACGACTGACAGGGCAGAATGGAAGAAAAAAAATATTGCGTGTTGCGCCAACCCCAAATGACATGGTTTAAGGGCAGGAAGATGTTGTTCTTTTTCTTGTTTTGTTTTTTCACATAATAATTGACATAATTTCAGGTTGGAGGAGTGCTAATGATATTCTTTAGCAGCGAGTATCAAGAGGCATCTGCTCTTGTCATCATCACTTCCTTGGTCACGAAGTACTTCCCCGAGTCACTGACTAATAGGATGCGTGGATACTGGTAAGTTCTTCTATGTCATACTATGACGTGGGTAAACGGTTTATGAGACAAAATTGATTGACAAAGAATTCACGCATTCAAGTCGAGTTGTGGTAACAATTCGACCTTGAGCTGGCGTGTTGGACAACCAAATACGGAGTTTCAATAGAATAAGGCCAGCATAAACTGCAGGGCTATTGCGTATCTTATAATGACAGTGGCTATCATATTGTCTATGGATTAACTGTCAAATTGGTTATGGTTTAGTATAAAATGGAACCTATAGTGCCTATCAATTTGACAGTAATTGATAGGCACTATAGGTTAGCCACTGTCATTTAAAAGATACGCAATAGCCCTGCTGGTTTTGTTATACCAACATGTGGCCATTGTAAAGGACCCCATGCTGTGGGGTTTTCAAAATTTGCCTACCTAAAATCATTGTAGAAAGAAGTGAATAATAATGTCATGAGGGTTTGTTACAAATATGTTTTTTATTTATCACATTTTTTCCACATTAATTCATCGGCCCTGCGCAGATGACGCTAGTTACCTGCATACCTAAGCATTTTACCAACTGTACCTAATATCAATTTGACAGGCGACGCAAGTTCCCGCCTAAACAAAAACTTCTATCTAGCGAAGAGTACTACGAGGAAGGTGCTCGAGAAACCAAGATGGCACTGGAAAACCTCAGGAACTACTGCTCAAGCCCCGACTGTGCGCAGTGGAAGATTATGCTGAAGTTGAACGACTCCAAAAGGTGAGGATTTACCCCAGTCCCTGTCATGTCCATTCATCATGGTCATTCATCCATCCATATCTTTCAACAGGGAGACAATTCACATACACCCGCAGAGGGCGGGTAGGAGCGGACAGACTATCAATCAAAACAATTACAACGGTATTTTTGCTACTCCGGTTTTTACTCTTTCTCCCTATTAGAGTCAAATACATTCTAAAGATTTCATGAAATATATTCTTTCACCCTTCCAATTACTGATACCATCATGTTTAGTGATTTATTTAGGCATGTTGTCTTCTCAGCTGTGTACTGTGTACATTAACAGAATAAGCACAATATCTCCTAAGTTGTAATTCAGTTCAGACGCATCAAACTGGACCACTTTCCCTAAAAAAACACAAGTTCAAAAAATTGTCTGTTCTGCCCAAAGGTTTTACTTCACCTTATTGTGTGCCAACCGGTTAGGAACGAGTCCAAATCGTCACACTGCGTTTATTAGGCCTGCCACGATTATGGCACCTTCAGGCACCCACTGCGACTTTTCTCGCTCATCCTACAAGTATAATTTTAGAATTTAGCATATTTTTCAGATTCGCAAGTTTCGTCGAAGGTAACTCCCATTTGAGCGATGGCGAAGTTTTGGATTACGAAGCCTACGCGTTCTCTCTCGAGCGGACTCGGAAACCGATGCCAATGGCTAACTCCACGAGAAACATGGAGATATCTAGTGATGACGATACCGACTATGATGATGATTGAGCTTGAAACATGTGATTCTGACTAGTTTTAATTATATTTAATTGTGTGCCGTCGTAGGAAAAAGGGTCGCGTCTGATGAAAGATCATGGGGAAAAATTTGTCTTACTAAATGCGTTTTTGTTTATATTTCTTATTATAGGCTTATTTTTCTTGAATGAATTTCAATTGCTACGACCCTTTTGCTATAAATTAATATAGGTAGGTGAGAATATTTTATTCATATTATGAGTAACTATTTCTTCTACCAAGAAAATTAATATTTTTTTATTCACATATTTCTTTTTCTGATTTGACTGGCATAATTGTTGACCTTTCATGCTAAATAATGAAAATTGTAATTTAATGCTCTATTTTGTCAATACACATGATAATTGATTATTCAATAACATAAGACATGTCCCTTATTCTCGATTAAAATTATTTTGTTTAATATTTTAATGTATTTGTAAATGTCTCGGTTTTTTCATTCCTAGTTCGTGTACATAAATGTAGTAACATTTTTAATAATGATGTAAACACTTTTCGTTTTTTTTTTCAAATTACTTACTTAAAATACAACACTACCACGCCACGTATGTACTTCTACTACTTCGTAAATATTACTCCGCCCATTGCCTATAAACTTAACTGTTTCATGTTTATTTAGTACGAAATATAAAATTGCTGTATGATGAATCTTTACGAAATTGGAGATATTTACATCAAATAGTTTTTGTGTGTGGATATATTTCGTTTTTATATTAAGGGCTACTGCTTAGCTGTTGAGAATTAAAGATCTCTATTTTGTATGAATTGTATCTAGGGGTTCTAAAATGGCCACTTTAGCAGGTCATAATAGGAATATTCGTAAAATGGACGTTTTGTAATAGTAACTGCGTTTGTGACCATTTTACGCTTTTTAACGCAATTAAAATTATGATCTGCTAAAAAGTGGCCATTTTAGACGCTCTGAGGTTATTGTTTTCGCCAAAATACCTCGAGAGGTTATTTGTAAAGAAGAAACGTTTGTTTATATATATATATCATTGTCGAATAGCTTTTGATAGTTTGTAATATGCGGACTTCAGAAACCAAACATAAGACCGATTCTATAGGTTACTTGTTGTCATTCATTTAATATTGTAAAATGATTTCTTGAATTCTTTTTTTGTTTAGCCTTTTGATCGCCACGATCGGGTATAGCCGATAAATGAAAACATCGCCCAACACTTCACCATCCTAAAAATCTCGATTTTTTTAACTTTTTAACTGCTGTTTAATAGAAACTGTCACATAAATAATAATTTTGTAGGTATTTATCCGATGCGTTTACGCTCTGGCGTTCAAAAAGTTAATCTAGTCTGAATATATAAAGGACTGCGATTATGAACACGAAATAAATTCTAAAAGCTCACGTTAATGTAGTTAATAAAAATCCTGCTTTAAAACTGCGGGCTCTTGCAATGCCTCCACTTTTTAGTACTTAGATGTATACAAATTTTTGATTATATTTTTAAACAATTTGTCAAGATCATGACATAGCACCATTTATTATCTTATCATGTCTTGTTATGTCATGCATTGCTATGGCTAAAGATGGAAACTAGAAAACTACTACTACTAATAACCCTCCTTTTGGGCTTCTCCGCAGTCGGGTAAAAACGAAGAATATTCACAGTGCCTTGTAAATACTGGCGGCGATTTGATACCATCAACTTGCATGTAGCGGTCGCCAGTGGCTGTCGCGTCACGTAATAAAAGAATCTTAACCCCTTACTGCATAGATTTTTTGATTGGGTCGAAAAAAAATTATGAAGTAGTATGACCCCAAGTCACCCCACAAAAAATATTAAAAAAAATCTATGGCTAGTATTTTTGAAAATATTTGCCAAAAACTTTCAATGCCAAATATGGCATTATATGCAGTTCAAGGTTTATTAGAAAGTTTGCCAAATATGTCATTGTATGCAAGCTGGCAAAAAAAAATTCAAGATCAAAATGAGAATTTAGGTAATATCGGACATAAGAATTTTGGTATAAGCTGGTGTTAGATTGCATATGTGAAGGGAAAGAAAAACGCGTAAAATCACTTATTTATGTTTTATTTTAATTAATTAATCAAAATTTTAGGAACTTGGGTTTTAAATAGGAATGAAGAAATCTAATGTAGTGATGATTACTGTACATGATATTCCATGTAGCAGTTTCTTGTTTTATTTAAACACAAATGAGCTTTGCATTTCAAGCACCAAATATACGATTTTCCTTTGCATCCAGGATTTTTGCATACTTGTCGCTCGTCTGTCCATTCTGGCAAGTGGTGCATACCATCTTCTGCTACTTCTCGTGACGGCATTTCTAAGCGTTTTCTGCTTTTCTTCGGTTTTGGCTCAACAGACAAAGATGGTCTTCCTCTTGTGGTTGGTGTATAAATACGAGACCCTTTCATGGTCAGCACTTCTGCCACCAATAATTTAAAATCCAAGAGCGGCATGTACGAGTCTTGGTTTAAACGTCTCCAAATCAACCAAGAATTTACCGCAATGACGTCAATCATATGAAAAAAAACACGCATGTTCCACTTTTTGGATCTTACTTTGATCCTGTAGTACCCTAACATTGAATCAAGGGTATCAACCCCACCCATGTGACGATTGTAGAGCAAAATTGCTCTTGGACATGTTATCTTCTCATAACATTTCTTCTTTCTATTAAATCTATTAACGGTATCAGAGGGATTAATACCAACGTAAGTAGAACATATATTTACAACTTTGTTGTCGAGCCAACTTACAACAGTGACTATTCTGTCATCAATATTTGCTTCTACTTCCACTGCAGATCCTCTACCCTTCTTTAAAAGGTCTGCCTTTGTCGGCAATTTAGCTCCTGGCAATCTATTGGCTCTGACAGTTCCCAAGGGCAAGATTCCTTTCTTATCCATTTGGATCATTAATTCTACGCTAGTAAACCAGTTGTCAAAAAACACTCTGTAATTGAGATTTTCTGGAACTGTTTGGGTGAGTCTCAAGACAACATTGCTGCTAGTTCCAATGTTTTGTTCACCATCTGGGATGACATCGGATTGTTTCCCCGCATACAGATCAAAGTCATAAGAAAATCCTGAAACGCCGCTTAGCACATGAACTTTGTATCCCCATTTATGGGGTTTCTTGGGATTATACTGCTTTAAACTACTTTGCCGGGTTTTTGTAGGTATGATTTGTTCGTCTACTGCAAGATACTGTTCTTTTGGAACAGTCAGTAGTCTATCTCTGACTTGGGACAGAAAGGGTCTTATTTTCTGAAGCTTATCATATTGCGGGTTTTCTGGCTGAAGATTAGACGCATTGTCGACAAAATGAATATACCTTTTGAGTTCCTCAAATCTGTTACAAGTCATCGACTTTGCAATAGGCTCGAATCCCATCCCAGATCTCCAGTAATGTCGAGTTGTCGGATAATGAACCACAGACATATATATTAGAATGCCTATAAATTGTCGCATTTCTAATTCTGAAATATTGGCCTCTTTTCCTTTTTCATTAGCATAACGACTGGATTCTTTGACAATGCAAGTAAACATTTCAGCCGTAAAAAAGTAATCAAAAATTTGTGATGGTGTATTTAAACCTTTCATTTCATTTGTGAGGCTAATATCTCCTAGAAAGGCGTAATTGTCTTCGCTATACTGCCGCTGACCAGATTCCCATTTATATGTCTTCTTAGAAGGTTTACCTTTGTTACCCCTCCCCTCCCTTGTCGACTTGTTGAAGGCTGGTCGCTTTGGTCTTCGAATTGAATATCGGACAGTGAATCTTTGTCACTATCTTCATCGGACTCCGACACATAATGGGTCCGACCTACGATTCTCTCTCCATTCCGTATCTTCATCAGAAAGCTCTTCGTCTTCACTCCCATCTGGAATGTTGACTATATGAACTTGCTTCCGTCTTGACATTTTGGTTGTTTATAAACTGTTAGGGAAAAAAGCAAGCGTAAGGTGCAAAATAAACAAGCGAGCAAGCCTAATCAAACCAAGGAAACACAAAAAAATATTGTAGTCTCTTCTTCAATATGGTATGCAAATTAATATTTCTTAAAATTGACAGAATTGCATGTTGTCCCATATATGGATTTCTAATTTTTGTTGTCATTCTGCATACAATCCCATATCTGCCAAACAGTTTTTCCTGCGACTGCATGCTATCCCATATATGGGTACTAACTTTAGCAATAAAAATATTTGCAATCATTCATGCGAATCTAGTTTTTTTGTTGATTATTGTCTTTCAATAATGTCCTTTTGTACACAAAATAATTATCGTAGCCATATATCGTGAAAATCCCTGCAAAAATACCCCGAAAGCTGAGTCTACTTAAGTACGTCTTGTCGACCGTTAGGTAACAAACTGCCATTTCTTTTATTCTACTAGTGCTGGACACCATTTTTTTTTACAAACGTCAAATAATATTACCGGTTTTTGGTTTAAGAGTTGCAAGAAGGAAAAAAATGCACCAAATTTAAATGACGTGACAAAAACCCTCGATGCCAGATATGTCATGCTATGCAGTAAGGGGTTAAGTTCCAATAATATTGAAATGATAATCAGACCGAAAACTTTTTAGCCAAACGCTTGCAGTTAATCTGTAGTTTATTTTCACAGCCGTCTTTAGCCGTAACCCATATAATAAGTGCACTTAAAATTATAATTTATAACACTTATGTTGTATTCAGCGTGTCTCGATAACGTGTATGACCTCTGTATGTTTTGTGAGATATCGTCAAATTATTTGGACACAAATCATACAATGTGAACATAATCTTAGCCATCCAACTGCAGATTAATTTAGGTTATTGTTAAATAAACTTTTGAGAAATGTATACACGTCGTTTTTTAATTTTTATAGAGTTGAACACTTTTTTTTTGTATGCTGGGAAATCATCAAATGACTACTCCCGTTCTGGGCAGAGCGGTAGGGAAGTGTCTGACTACCACTGACTAAAAACCACCCGTGGTTCCTTCCTTAGCCCTTTGTGTAGAAGCTCCGGTATCTCTTTCGAACAATCGGCAGTGCCGACGGGATAGTTAAACACCCTATTATTGTTTTACTTGTGAATAGCAGCTGTTTACGTCGTATAAACCTTACTAATATTATAAATGCGTAAATAGCTGTCTGTCTGTAGCGCTATCACGCTAAAACTACCGAAATTGATACACAGATCGACACTCCCAAGCAATAACCCGGTAATTGAATAATTAAAATTCTACAGGAGAAAAGATATTATTATACTGATTTTATATTTTTTTTTATAACGAGAAACAATTGAATTAATGTAAGTATTAAATGAAAGCTGAATATTTTATCATTTTTAACCAGTTTTCGTATTGATCGGAATTCATCTCCTTGTGGTAATCATCTAGCCCCTTTTTCGAATACTAGTAGACCGTCACCCATCACGAAACCCACAAAATTCAAACAAATTTTCAATTAATAAATCTTGTCTACTTTTGACGACATTCTCGTTCGACACAACAACAACACTGGCTAAAATCTTTCCAAAGATGATGGGATTTATCATCATCATTAGTCTATAATGTTCCCACTCTCTTATGTTCTCTTCTATGTTCCCTGTTCTAGGAGAGGGATGGGCTATAATCCACCACGCGGGCCCAGTGCGGATTGGTAGATCATGTCACAAGAGTCTTAAATTTTTTAGGTTCTAAGACATTTCTCACGATGTTTTCATTCACCGTTTTGAGAGTAGCGGTGATGAAATTAATTATACAAAGTAATGCGTCTGCCTCTCGACGACTTACTGTTCGTAAGTCGGGGCCGCCACCTCTGGGCCATCGCTGCTCACGATGGGATTTATATCTGATATTAATTTAGCTCGCTTCATAGCTTTTGCCGATGGTAATGTAAAGTATTTGCACAACAAACTGTAACATTGGGGACTCTTTTGGTACAGTGATAAAGACAATTTTTTATCCTCAATGGAAAAACGTCTGCCCTTGCATTTCTTGTTCGACTGCATTTGCATGCGAACAAACCTTCGGGCTGGTATTGTCATGTTCTTTGTTATTTTTTGAAATGCAGATTCGTTGGTCATTTTTTTAGCATTAGCCAATCGTGCTTTGAAGGTCTGGTTTTTTTTGCGCAAACGATTAATTTCAGTTTGTAGATACTTGATTTTTTTCTGGAGTGGTTTCGTATGTTCGCATTTGTGCCGCGCCCCAATACTTACACAAGCATCTGAAAAATGCAAAAACAATGATTTTATATTTTGTTCCGATTCCTCTTATTTAAAACTGTTTCTACACAAATACATAATAATGTTATTGATTTGATTAACTTACCACTAGCTCTATTTGTAAAACCACTCATGGAATTTTAATATTTGTGCAGGCCAAAGGTCAACATTTGCACACCTGGTCAGTTTTAATTATAGTGCTAAAGAATTTTGAAAATTACCTTCGTGTAATGGTTTTTGTTTGAGTTCGCTATTCCTGATATAATTGTGCTCCTTTTCTACATAATTTGTGGCAGCAGGGCCCTGACTTTTATCTGAAAACATAATAAAGGTACAATACATGAATAATTTAATATGCAAGAAAATGCACCATGTTGATGGAATACAAACTAATAATTATTACCTGAAGTTGAAGTGGCTAGAAGAGAGGTATTAGTATAAGAATGAGTATCACTGATAGCCCCACACTGCCGAGTTTTAGTGAAAGTAGTGATGCCGCAACTTTCACCTGGAATTATTACAATTTATTATAATACATGGTAATGAATACATATACACTTATACTAGCGGACCTGCCGGAAGTCGTCCTGTACGGACAGCAGCGCCACCTACCGGCTCCAATTGTAAATCTAAACCATTCTCCAATCCACTTGGACACATACGAAAATATTTCGTTTACGTGTAAAATTAAAAATATGGTGTCCAATCAAAATCTATTCAACGGACTTGTTAGATTTTTTGTCAATTACCCTACCCTAATCAATAAAGGCTTAATGATAATACCTGATGCTGAAGTGGATAGTAAAGAAGTGCTAATGGTAGGACGACTAAAATTTAGGTTAGCCTTAAATTCATCATCGTCATCAACATGATGATCATCATCGTGATGATCATCTACGTGAGGATCATCATCATGATGATCATCTTCAGTGATGCCATGACCTTCACCTGAAAGAAAAAAAATTGTGTCAGTCAGAACTTCAATACAGGAGTTGTTTTGGATGCATCCGGAAAAAGCACTGTTATAGAGGTAGAAAGAGCCTTATAAAAGTAGCTTTAAAAAAGCCTTTTCCTACTCAACAGATCTTATTTATAAGGTGTTTGCTGTCTTATTTATTATTCTTATGAGTCTGATGTGTCCAACTGCAGGGAAAGACCTCCCTTCCTTCTTTCCATTTATCCCTGTCTTGAGTGTCAAGATTTTTTTTAGCAAAAAATAATTATTTTAAAGCAATCCTACATGTCCATAAAATCTTAAAAATAGATCAGACTACACAAATTTTATCCCTAAATGCATCATCTACATTCCTCCTCAAAAAGGACATAGAGTATTAGCCAGACAATGCCCATTCTACTCACATTTCCATATTTACAATAGAATTAGTGAATGCTGCGACATTAAAGACTTGGACAACTTTTCATGCAAGAAAACGATAATAAAATGGATTGAAGAGTCTAAGAGTTCTATTGTATGAAGAGTGGGAACAAATTTTAAGTTAACTAAACTATACCAAAATTATACACACTAACCCACACAGTAGAATTTATATTAATTTTTGTAGTATATTTAAAGAAAATAAGTAGGTACATATTAATTTTAAGTTAACACAAATCTGGCCCCCAGGTAGTTAGGGGACCTGTTTTCTAACAATGGTAAAATTTAACTTGAAACATTTATTAGTAGTGCTTAGTTACGCTAAAAAAAACATTGTAACAATGACCCAATAAAAATCTTAGTACGATAATTTAATATTCAACTTACCAGACAAATAAAGAGTTGGTATTGCAAATATATTAAGACGCCTAAAGCGATTACGGTGTTTAATAGTGAAGTGAATATCACATACTCTCTTCTTCTGATATATGTCATTGTCTGTTAATGTTTCTAGTTTTTCTCCTACCAGATTAACCCAAGCTTTGAAACGCTCAGGAAATTTGTTAGGATTCGGAAATAAATGCATCACTTTGCCTGAAACCAAAAGAAATTGTGAAGTATACACACCTTCTTATTACATACATAGGTTTTAACCTCTATGGACTACCTACCTGTATTGCTACGCAACACTCTATTGTTGATATCTTTGAAGTTATGTGGCTTATAATAAAACTATCTTTTCTTTCATGTATTTCTATTATATTTAACAGAAATAATATTGTATTTTTTGTCGCAGTTTGGGGCTTATATTAATTAAAATATATATTAGTACAAAAGGATTAAAATTAATATAATTTATATACATACAATAATAATTTAATATAGGTACAATTATGAAATTGCCGATTTGTAATTTTGTATGAATGATTTCGTTCATCATCATCAATCATGTATGACGAGAACCTACGAGAGAAAAGTTTGCTTACCAGTGCCCTTACATCCAAATGCGCATTGACGAGGCATAGTATATTTTGATAGTCACACACAACACAAATTAGCGTCTCCACGCAAAAATAAAATTAAATAACACAACACAAATATGTTTATGAAATGGCTAGCCAGGAACGTAGCTATTGAAAAATATTAGTAATATCCGGGTGGATATTATATCTAAAATTTGAACACAGGTCGGAGAGAAAACAGAACCAAAGAGTAAAATAAAAACTATCAGCAGAACTCAACCCCAAACTCAACTCAACGTCTGACTGATGATGTTGATAGAAATGGGAGACCGACCGGGAGCCCTAAAAGTATAAAGCACCTTCAAGTAGTAAGCGGGAGCCCCAGTCAGTGTTTGTTTACTTTGTTTTGCTTTTGGACTTGACGCAGGCAGAGTGTCACTTTCGCAAAATGTCATCGTCAAAATGTTGGTCACTTTTTCCTAATGTCAGTTTCGCAAAACGTCATTTTAAACGTCAGTTTTCGCAAGGGAGACCAATGAAAATATACAAAAAAATACCTACCTATTATTGAATTAAACTCGTTCAAAGTTTGAAACAAACTTATGAGGCTTGACCTCCAATCAGAAACATTACCTACCTGAATTAATGTGTAGGTATAAAATGTGATATTTTTAAAGAAAAGTTGACTATTATTCTTTAGAAAAAATACAATAAATTAAATTAGGGACCTCTATAGGTACTTTTTTGCATTTAAGTAGGGAATTTATTCCCAACTTGAATGCATGCTAACCTTCTAATCGTTTTTCAGGAATATAATGTAGATGGAGACTCTTCACAGAAGTTGGCCTGTTTTATCTATCTCCCCCTTGCTTGTGTCTGTCAGTGTGGTGGTCAGTAATATAGATGGTGTCAGCTATGACCAAAGAGTAAAGTATATATATGGTAGATATGACGTAGTGCTCTCCCTCAGTGTCAGTAGGTACGTTTGTACCTATGTCATCCGGGGATAGTGTAGCTTCCCAACGGTGAAAGAATTTTTCAAATCGGTCCAGTACCTAGTTATCGACCTCCGGTCGTGGAGGGGAGTGATGTAGCGACAGCGTCATCTATTGCAACAAATGCGAACGAACTAATGGCAATTCCTACCTCGCGCTATCCAAGATCCGCGACATTAGCCGACCCGACTTACATAATGTCGGGCAGTTAACCCACCAGACACACAACACCCTAGTTGGAGGATCCTCCCTTTTCTATGGGGGTTGAGGAACTTTACACCCTGTTCTGGTGTTTTCTTATTCTGGACCGACTTTTTGATTACATGAAATTAGCTAGCGAAACGAGGTGCGATAAAAAAAAGAATTCATAAAATATTAGGTCTGTACCTATGAAATTGCCGTTCTGCAGTACTGGCCATTTCAAATCAAAATAATTTTTGTTTGGCTAAGAATTCTAATTTCAATTTTTTTTTTTTCCAAAATAGTCATTTGTTTATTGATTAGTGTTACATTTTCATCGCATTTCAATCTTTTTCGACATCATGGATACGTTAAAAATTCGAGTAATTATGGAATATGAGTACCGTCGCGTCGTGGCAGCAACGCGGCACAAGCGGCACGCAACATCAACGACGTTTACGGAGCTAACACTACAAACCAACGCACCACCTGTTATTGGTTTGCTCGCTTCCGTTCTGGAAATTTCGACCTGAAAAATGAACCTCGCGGTCGTCCGAAGACTTTGGTCGACAATTACGAATTAAAGGCGATTGTGGAAGCTGATGATACACAATCTACGGCTGAATTAGCAGCAGCTTTCGACGTTAGCGTCAAAACAATATTGGTCCATTTGCGTCAAATTGGCAAGGTAAAAAAGCTTGACAAATGGGTGCCCCACGAACTCAATGATCGCCAGCGCGAAGTACGCGTCGAGACGTGCCTTGCACTGCTCAACAGACACACAAATGAAGGAATTTTGAACCGCATTGTTACCTGCGATGAAAAATGGATTCTGTTTGATAACCGCAAGCGCTCAGCAAGTTGGTTGGATCCTGGTTCAGCACCTAAACAATGCCCTAATCGAAAACTTACCCCTAGAAAAGTGATGGTCACTGTTTGGTGGTCTAGCGCCGGTGTGATTCATCACAGCTTCTTACCAAACGGGGTGAGCATTACTGCAGATGTGTACTGTGAAGAACTGAACACAATGATGGAGAAGCTGGCACATCTCCAACCAGCATTGGTCAATCGCTCGTCTCCGCTGCTCCTGCACGACAACGCGCGACCTCATACTGCACAGCAGACGGTCTCCAAGTTGCAAGAACTGGGGTTGGAAGCTCTCCGTCATCCGCCCTACTCACCAGACCTTGCGCCTACAGACTACTACTTTTTCCAGAATTTGGATAACTTCTTGGCGGGAAAAAAATTCAATACCTGAGAGGCAGTACAAAATGCCTTTGAAGAATTTGTTGCCTCCCGACCAGCTGATTTCTTTAAGAAGGGCATCAATAAACTGCCACTGCGTTGGCAAAGATGCATTGATTGCATTGGTGATTACTTCGATTATTACAAATAAAAAATACATGAAAAAAAATCGTATACATTTTTTCATACAAAACGGCAATTTCATAGGTAAAGACCTATTATTTGACGCTGTATATGAATATAAGTTAATATGTTCGAACTAAGCAGCAGTTGAGTTTCCCTGTAGTCGTCTGCGTAGAATTTTCAACTGTTTTTAAAAGTACTAGGTATACAGTATAAATTATATTTGTGTGCAAGAAATATTATTTTATTTTATTAATGATTCATAAAATTAATAATAAAAATATACGGTATAAGCTTGCTTGCGTGCTTCCTGGACCTGTCGAAGGCCTTTGATAGTGATTATATTATAAGCTGTGGGCTAAATTGGTAGTAGCGTATGTACCGGCTGAAAGTCATCTCCGTGTCAGAGGAACCAGCCCACTAAGCAAGCAGAAATCGCAGCAATATTGCTGAACGTCACAAACGAGAGCACGTTAGTTACAAATTTAAACTTGCAAAGCCCCTGCAATGTGTGACCAATGTTGATGCAAAGCCCTAACGGCCACCCATTATATATACCCCGTAACTTACCCAGCCTTAATCTATAAAACTTTCAGTAACGTTCAAACGCAAAGTCACGGTAATATTACAGCTGAAATTTTCAATAAGTATCTAGGTAAAGTTTCAAAAACTTTTGAGTGTTACATTGTCATAACTTCACATTTATAATTTATAAGTAAGTAAGGTCATTAACGTTGCATTGATGTTGCAAATGTAACTTACATGGACGTCGCAAATTTAATATTGCTATAATATTTCGTAAATTACTTTCAATTAACTTCCAAATAGCAAGCTGCAATAATGTTGCAAATGTAAATTATATGGACGTTGCAAATTTAATATTGCATTAATATTTCTTAAATAACTTTCAAGTAACTTGCAAATAGTAAGTTGCATTAATGTTGCAAATGTAAGTTTCCAGTTATATGCGTATAGTAAGTTGCTGCAAAGTTGTATTTAAAAGTTGTGTGTAAGTTTATCTAGATATATTGCATCAAAGTTTCACATGTAAGGTTCCAGTAACTTGAATTTTTGTTGTTGCAGCAATGTTGCAAATAAGTTTCATGAAGTTTCCTTAGCAAGCTACCAATAATGTTACTATTATAACATGCCATGAATTGCAGTTTGCTGCAGCTGAAAGAATACAAGGTTACATACAACCGAATGTACGGTCAGCTGCATTAACTGGGTACCCCTCACGCATACAACTTCTTTGGGAAAGGGACATCTAGTTGATGCAGCTGTACTCACAACTGTACCTACCTCAAATTTAGAACAACTTCAGATCCAAATAGTTATATAAGAAACAAAGTGAGTAGCTAGCCTGATATCACGCTGGTATCAGGCGCACCAGCCCATCTCACCTAGGTGAGATGGGCTGGTGCGCTAGCTGATGCATATGGCATGGAGTGTAGGTAGAGTGCGGCAGGGGGGAATAACCTCTCCTCTGTTATTCAATATTTATGTAAATGACCTCATCGGCGAGCTCAGCAGTACTCATGTCGGTGTTGTTTTATAGACGGAGTCAGCGTAAATAACACCAGTTGTGCCGACGACATGGCAGTAAGGGCGAATATGGTTGCACGCAGATTTTCTCGTTGCTCGAGGGCAGTTAAAATTACTCTGTTTAATTATGGCGTACTGCCAGTCGTTATACTTGAGCAGTGGTAACCTTATTGACTCGCCGAGCTGTTAGTGCTCGTGTCCAATACAACAACTTCTTCAGGATGCTGATGCAACTGCCTCGGTATTGTAGTGCGTCTGGAATGTTAGCGGAGGCACGAACGGACGATTTCCACGCGGTGATACAAAAGAAAGTAGCATCCTTGTTGCAGCGCGTGCGAGACAGTGGCAACAGTATCCTGCAGATGATTGTCTCGTGGAGATTGCCCTATCCAGAACAAATTGATGCAAATCATGATGGGTGTTGACTAACATAGTACATAAGATTTTGCTAACACAATAGTTGTAGTAATTTATCTTGTTATAATTGGTTATTTTATGGTTTGATAATGGTGTGGCGGCAGCGCCATCTATCGCAACAGATGCGAACTAACATTGACAAGTCCTACATCGCGCTATCAAAGTTATCCGCCACATTAGCGTATATAGAAAATCCCGACTTACATAATGTCGGGCAGATAGCCCACCAGACACAACACCCGTCTGGTCGGAGGATCCTCCCTTTTTTATGGGGGATGAGGAACTTTACACCCTGTTCCTCATACCCAAATGGAATTGTAACTGAATTTACATACATTATTTTTTTATCTGAAATAAATAAATTAATAATAATAAAAAACCGGAATAGTTAGTAAATAATTTAATACAAATAGTTTATTTCATCACTTATACATTAATACAACCACAACATACAAGTTAATAAATTAGCACCATAATTAGTGTAAAAATATTATTTAAATGTATCTATCTAGTAAGGGCACTTATTTACTAAGTGTAATAAAAAAATCTGTGTTCTATTTAACTGAGTGGCAGATAAAATACACGTAAATATAAATTTTGATATTTAATTTCATCAACATAATCAGAATTTTCTTCACCTAGGCTAAAAACGCCCCTGTCCGAAATGTTGCTGATAAATATTCATGTTACTATTAATCCTTTGGCAGACTTTGACACAGTGATTTTGACAGGTCACCGTGATTTTGACAGGTCAACGTGATTTTGACAGGTCACCGTGATTTTTACAGGTCACCATGATTTTGACCGGTCACCGTGATTATACCAGTGGTGCAAAATCTATATTGAAATGCCTATCGTTTCGGTGAAAGATCGACAAAAAACTGATGTCCTGCGTGACCAGGACATCAGTTTTTTGTTGATGTTTTTTTTTTGATGATGTATTATATGCGAGCTTGCATTCATAGCGTCACAATTGGTTTTTCAAGTGTTAATATTCATCGTCATTAGCTTACAGCAATCCATTGCTGGATATAGCGTTAATATTATTGTCACTAAAACTATATTATTATTAATAATGGCACGTTAGTGTTTAGTAGTGTCATGTTAAGCGGCTCTGCTGGCTTTCTTGCTCTTATCAAGCGTCTGCGGAGGCGGCGGGGGCTTCGCTGACATGTGGCGGCTGTACAAGCTGTGAATGAGATGAAACATTATTAGTTACACACACATAAACTCACGCCATTTTCCCATGAAAGTAGGCAGAAACCACAGAACGCGGTGGCGTTCTGTGGTTTCTGCCTACTTTAGCAGGTGGGCTATGATCCTTACATACTCCTTTTGCCTCGTCCACATTCATACATCTGGTCATACACGCACGCCGGATACGAGTACTACGCACCTGTCCTTTCTGAAGAACGGCACAAATAAGACCAGTGTGTCTTTCTAGGGCGTCCCTTCCCAGCCTTGCCACTCACATCTGCCTCATAAATGCCTTTCCGTTCCAATCCGTTTACTGGATAGGTTCACGAAATAGTTCTGTTTGACATGTTTTGTCTTTAGACATTTGACTTCGAATAAAAATGAACAGAAAACAAAACTTCAGTCTCTTCGCCAAAAGTTGAAATTAAACCACTGCAATATTATGTCGGAAATCGTTTAGGTGTGACCTACTTTTACTGAAAAAGGGGTATCGATAGAGCGCTTAAAAATGTGGTTATTTGGCTGAGCCAAGCAAACCCTTGAAACAACAACTTTTTTTTTTGGGATGTGGGTAATTATCAAATAACCCTTCCGCTCTTGGGCAAAGCGAAAGGGAGTGTCAGACTTCTACTGACTAAAAACCACCCATGTTCCTTCTTAGCCCTATATGTCAAGGCCGCGGTATCTCTTACAGCATTCCGCAGCCTCGACGGGCGTCGGCCCTTGCGGCCCCTTTCCATGTTGCTGACATCTCTTTGAGGCGCGCGTGGAACACGAACGCGCCGTCGACACGGCCCATTCCTCCTCGCACCGGACCATGGCTTGCACCAGGGCCGGGCGCGAGAGGTCGCCGCCGTGAAACACCAGACTTATTGCAATGACGTATTATATATAGACACGTCATGAACTAACATGGCGGCGCTTCAAAACGGCGAAAATATTATATAACTACTTTTACGCGTAAAGAAAGGGAAAGAAAATATGACACCGTACACCGTACAGCGGGATGCCTGTTGTCTTTATGTTTCGCGCAGGTTTACAGATTCAAAATTAAGAACAAACGTAGCATCGCGCGAGAGGTTGGTGCGTAACTAAGCGCGATGTGGCCAATTGGCTTCATTTCATGTTGTCATTTTTGAGGGCGGACAACGTATAGTTAACTATAGTTTTAATATATCATTGCCTTATTGTCATATCTGATATTTAGAGATTTGTGCCAGAATCTAAGAAGAAACAAATAATTAAGACATCCATTCCTCCATTTTGATGGCACGGTTGGTGCAGTGGCTGAGCGATTGGACTGCTGCGCTGCGTGTCGCGGGTTCGGTCCACGCTCGGAACAAATATTTTTGTATGGCCTACAGCTAGTTGATTCGGGCTTGTCCCAAATAAAAAAGTTGTTTCGGGTCTGGGTGTATTTGTGTATGTGAGTTTAAATGTTTGTGAACGCACCAACGATACAGGAGAAATTCCTAGAGTGGGGCAAAATTTTCACTTACACTTTATAAGTCTCGGAGCGCAGATAGTCGAGTACGTGCGAGGGCCCTAACTTCAGTTGGTCCTCTATAGGCGGCACCCAGAAGTTACCTTCCAGACGCAACACGGATTTATTGCTGGCCAGATCCAAGGATCCTGTGGAGTGGGGTTAATTCTAAGAAAATCTGATGTCAGTCCGTGCGGATACATCGCCACATGTACTAGGTATGTGGCGCTTTGCCCGCACTAAAAAACTCTGCTATTTCCTATGATGATTGATTGCTGAGATTCGATGATTTGCAGGAGCACAAAGTATGTCTGGGTTAACTGTTTTTTTGTGCGATTGTTTTCTTTTTATAGTCATCAACATCATCATCATCCAGAGCCCGAACTACACCGACAGCTGGGTATAGGACTCTCTTTGCTTGTCAAGCTCCACGCTCTTGTTTCGAAAGTATAAGTTGTTAATGATGAAAACTGGCCAAGTGCAAGTCGGACTTGCACATCAAGGGTTCCGTACCATCATAGTAGAGACAAAAGAAAAACATATTTTGTGATAACTTTGTTTTTCATTCATAGTGTTTTTATGAATGACAAAGTTATATTTGCGGTTTTTTAAATGTGCTATATCTCAAAAACTATTTACTACATATCGTTCAAACCAATTTTGGTTGAAAGTTTTTATTGCGATCTACAGTATAATTTTTATTTAGATTTTTCACTTTCTTTGTTTAGAAGTTAGAGGGGTGAGGGGGGGGGGGGCACATTTTACCACATCAACGTCATTTTGAATCGTCATTTCCTATCTAAAGACACTCCACACGAATATGTTTGATGAAAAAAGTTTCTTTAAGTTTCAGTTCTATGTATGGGAAGACCCCCTTAATCATTGTTTTTTTCTACCTACCAAGTTTCAACTGTGTAGTCTTAATAGTTTACGAATAAAAAGGCTGTGACTTATGGACGGACAGACAGACAATCATCACGATTCTATAAGGGTTCCGCTTTTAGTCATTTGGCTACGGAACCCTAAAAACGAAGTTTGTATAAATTGACGCTTTGGGGAAAAGAGTCGTACCTTTCCTACAAAGTAACAATGTTCAAAATGTCTTCGTTGCTTACCGATCTCAGGCGGCAGTACGACGAGCCTGTTGCCTTGTAGATGCAGTTCCCTCAGGCGAGCCAATTGGCCCAGCTCACGAGGCACCTCGATTAGATCGTTCTCGCGCAACGATAGCTTAAAATATATCATTAATATTAGTAGAGGTAGTTGAATTATTACTTGATGTTGAAAATTGCAGGGACTTTTTATTCCTTCCGCAATTTTACCCGACTGCTAAAGAAGGGTAATTTTATTGGGTAGGTAGTTCCATACCCGAGGTACAGAAGCTGAAGGAACTTGGTACCCAAAGTATATTGTAGGTAAGTAGGTAGTCATTTTTGCTCGTCATTAGAGACAGCTTGATCTTAATAATCCAGGAAACCTTAATTGGTTCTCATCTGAGGTTTACCGGTTTACTGGCTTGGATTTTGTGAGATTACAAATTGACAAGCCATTTTCAAAACTCGCGCACTCTTAGTGCCATATATCTCTAAGCAATGGCATGGTTAAGTCATGTCTGAGTATTGAGTGACATTCTGAGTATTGGCCTTAGATTGATTGGAGACAGGATAAAATATACTTTCATTCTCACATTAAAATAATATTACTATTTTGCCAGCTTATGTAATCTATTGTGGAATTTGCAGGTATTATGATGCTGATTTTAAAAATTGCCGAGTTTAAAAATATTGTTACACAAAACCCTATAAATTACATTCTGGAAAAGATACATATGGTTTTATTTTATTATCCTCATACACATTAGGTTAAAGGAGTAACTGAATAAAATGTATATTACAAGGAAAATATGCACAATAACGATTACTTACGATTTGTAAGTTCTTCAGGTTACCAATTTCGCCAGGCATGTATTCAAAGTCATTATCACCGAGGTACAAAGCACGTAGACTGTCTGAAATTGTAATTGATTGTATAAGAATGATTATTATTTTTGATGGCACGGTTGGCGCAGTGGCTGAGCAATTGGACTGCTGGGCTGCGTGTCACGGGTTCGATCCACGCACTGAACAAATATTTGTATGGCCTACAGATAGTTGTTTCGAGTCTGGGTGTGTTTGTGTATATGAGTTTAAATTTTTGTAAGCACACCCACTATACAGGAGAAATTCCTAGTTTAGGCCAAAGTTCTTAAAAAAAAACATTAAAATTTCCATTTTAGCAACATAACATTTTTTTCTGAATAAAACTAACATCCAGTGCTCCATTTGCCCTGGATCTAATGAACTGCAAGTCAAAGGAGAAGGCTTTGCCCAGCTGTTGTATGCTGGTGATTAGTAACTGTAGCGGTAACATTTACTTCAATACTAAAACAAGTGCCTCATTTTGAGCATATATCATTCTATTTTTCTGGTAATCTTCCAAAATGATTGAAATGAAAAATGTAGTGTATGGTAGAGTGATAAATTATAAAAGGCAGCCAGGTGCCGCCAGTATGTTTACTGCAAACATTACAAGAGCAAAAGCATTCAAATTAAATACAAACCCATTATGAAGAAGTTTCCTGGAAGATTCTTCTCATTCAGATTATTATAAGTCAGGTCCAAGATTTCCAAAACAGGGAATGAACCAAAGCCTCTCGGCAAACCATAGAGTCTATTGAGAGAGACATTGAGAATGCGGAGCTTCGGCAACGAGGATAGACTGACAGGTAACTCAGTAATGTGGTTGTTTGCAAGATTCAGTATCTCTAAGTTAGCGAGGTTTGCGAGTGCTGCTGGCACTACTTGTATCTTGTTGTGGCTTACAGAGAGACGGGTGATGTTCGCGAGGGTGACTGAAAAAGACAAGTTTTATGATTAAAAGTGCAGTTTTATTTTATATTTCATTTTAATTCATTTGGTGGACTTTAAATGACTCTTTATCAATTCTCAACAGACAACTGTTGAGAGAGTGACAAAGAGAGAAATAAGTTCTCAGATTAACCAGCATTTATAAGAGGGATATCCCCATAAATACACCTCTAAGAGTAGATTCAAAATGGTAACAAAGTTTTAAATAGAATTTTTTGCATTGTTAAATAAATTGTAACACTCTTAAAACATGCTTAAAATAGTTTACAGGGAAGGAAACACCTCATAAAATATGATACCATGATGAAGAATGATGTCATAGGTTAAAATAAACTTCAGTAACTAATCTTGAGTCCTGGCTGGAAAACTCAATTAATAATGTAAAACGAAGACACCCACTGACCAAATGTTTATTTAAATGAGTAAATTGCTGTTCTATTTGTAAATCTGTAGGCGGTCTATCATGCAATGTTCTTGAAATTAATAAAAACAAAACTGTACATAATATTTTTGTTGGGATAAGCAACCTTGATATACTAGAGCGAGTGTGCGATTTCTATAGAGATTAACAAACAGAAATAAGACAAAATCACATGTTCATCAACATACGGTGCATTAAAAACAAGTAACCAGAGCAATACATCAAAACGAGTTGCCTTCAAACAGGTTACACTACGCCCTTTTATGGGTAAACAGGTTTAAAGCAATTAACTTACACAATCCAGGTATTTCATCGAGGCTAGAGAGTCCTTTATCCACCAAATCTATTTCAGGATTATTATTTTCCTTCGCTTCTTCGATTACTTTTTTAGCTTTCGACATTTTCGCTGTGTTTGGAATACAGGAAACTGGAGGTTGATGACTCATAATATCAACAGCTGTTCTCTCGGTTTAATCGAATCGCGTTTCAGATCTAGATTTTGTCATAATTTAAGCATAAAGTAAAAACTTGTTTTTTTTGTTTTTATCGTCGTGTCACCTTTTTAAAGACTGTGTAGTGATTAAAACAAATTGCGAGTTCCCCCTTTCATTCAGTAATAAATGATAACTTAATGGAATCATGCTGGTTTTGTGTGTTTTTTTGAATTCTAGAAAAATAAAATTCGAAAACAGACATAAATAAGTACTGTTACAAAAATAAATCGGCTGGAACGCATCGATCGATTCTTGACATTTGAAATGTTAATGTCAGATTGGTTATAGTGAGGTGAAACAGGCTATTGACGATGTCGACAGTTTCTGTTGCAACTTTAGACGATTTATGAATTGAAAAAAAGATAATTACGGAATTTCAATGTACATAATTATAATTTCAAGGAAGGCTTTACTAAAAATTATTACGGAGACTGGGCCCATTAAACAAAGACACGAGTCTGAGGACACGAGCTTTATGTTTGTGAGTATGACACCCGCGCAAGTTGAACATCAACAGCTGAAAAGCAGCAAGAACATTGTTACTTTCCAGTCAAATGCATGCACATTTTGCACTTCGTCTGCGAGAATCCAAAGATAACCATTTAGAAAAATTTACCTTTTTCTTTTTACTCTTTGAGTCGAGGCAACACAGCTATAAACTTAAACATAGAGGTGTGCTGAAGTGTAGTGAGGTGAGTGTGAGTGTGGTACTCGATTTTAAAGTTCGATTGAGTGTTTGTTTGATTACGCTGGCCTTTGTTTTAATTATTATCTTTGTAATTACTAGTTACACTTTACCGCCGCTAAACTTCATTGTTATCACATTTACGAAATAATCCGTGTATTATCGTTATCAGCGTGTATCTGTATTAGAAAGATTATGAATAGTAATTGTTAAAATTGTTTTAGCCAAGCTCTGTAGATTTGTTAAAGTGTTAGAAAATACTCTTTAAATTTCTACCCAGGTGTCTTCGGTAAGTAACAAAATCAAAATAGTCTTATCATGTAAAATGTACGACCATTAACATACAAAATTTATTACCGGTGTTTATTTAATTGCTTGCGTAATTTTAGATTGTAATTAATACTGCTTAGTGTATCTTGAAACGTTCGTGCTCAATTTAATAATGAATACACAAAGACAAGGTTCTGTCTGACCAAATTACTTGTAGTCTACAATACTTAGTTGAACTGCTCTTTGCTTTATCAATCATTTATTTACTTAGCAACTGAGCTCACTAACTAATGTACAGAGGTGCACTTAATTTTCTAGGAATTTTCGACCTTTTAACAAAATTTAAAGTTGTTGAATGATGCACAGGCAATCAATTATGTTCTTAAGTAGCTAGGTCTATGACATCCATTACAAATTATTCATGTAAAAATCAGGCTTAGGGTAAGTACCGTACATATCCTATTAAGAACTGCATTAATATGCATTAGCATTAAATTATAATATAAGCTTAAAAAACATAATATACAGTGGAAGGGACTACAATGCTAAAATAGTTCCCATGTATTCAGTGCTTCACTCTGAACCTGCATATAAATAATTGTTCAGATAAAAAGAAAAATAAAAAAAACAGATGTTTCCTTCAAACTAGAATACCTGAACGGTCGAAACATACAACATTTTTTTTTAAATAACCAAAGACAAAATATTTAGTTTCGTATAATTTTTTAAAGAAGCAGATGTAAGTAATAAAAAACTACTAAGGACAAATATCTCAAAAATCTCAATGACTGAACAAAGACAATGGATTAATCTATTTTACATAATTATAATAATGATATGGTGATGATGTCCAAAGTACAATAAGTATATATACATATAGCAACAAAAACAACTGACTGGCTAGCACCAAGTCAGTCATCAGTTAAACCCGTAACAGACTAACCAATAGTCAGATTAAAATATGGCACGTGAAAGGTTGCTTCATAATTATCATTCTACAATGTTGTTTAGGCTTTTAGCAATGAGTGAGCGACCGCAGCCACTGAAGGCCATCAACAGGCTGTTCGAAGGGAAGGAGGCATGGCAGATAGTCACTATGACTGCATCATCGGTGCTAGCTATAGTGTGGGCACATAGCTTGTATAACGCACAAGAGAGTAAGTAATAATAATAATAATAATAAAGCCCTTTATTTCCAACTTGTTAACTTATTTTACAATCCAAATGTCGTTAGTAAGATTGTTAGTGGTCTTTTTTATAGGCTAGTTGTTAGTAATGTTAGTAAAGTCAATCTTTAATCTTTAAGTTGGACCCCTCTTAGGGTGAAGGCCTCCTCCAGCTTGTCCCATTTTCCTCTGTCCTTTGCCTGGAGCAGCCAGTCTTTAGAGAGTAAGTATTTTTATTAAATTATGGGCTGATCTATTATTTATAAATAAGTGAATAAAATTAATGTGTAAAACGTGCCAGCACATCGCGCTTCATGAAACTGTCAAATTAGCTCAATCAACCTTGCCTTGGGTCTCCGCTCTTGGGCAGAGCCAAAGGAAGTGTCAGACTTCTACTGACTAAAAACCACCAATGTTCCTTCTTAGCCCTATATGTCGAGGCCGCGGTAACTTGTGAACAACCCGCAGCTTCGACGGGCGTCAGCCCTTGCGGGCCCCTCCCATATCAACCTTCAACCTTAAGTGTCAGTGAGAAACTGAGAAAGATAAAGATGAAATCTATTAAAGAAAGACAGATTGAAGTAGCTTGAAGTACATGCACGGTTTTAATTTAATATTTACTTGGCTGTATACCAGCCTACAGCAGTCTACTGCTGCAATTTCCAATTGCACTATTCAATTTAATTCCTGGGAACTGATCCAGTTATTGAAACCCATTCTGCGATGATTGTAGCTCCACCTCCCTTGATAGCAAAAACATGATGTCAAAATTTTATGGCCCCATTGTCTTTAAAAATTTATTATCTTACAATCTATGCAATGGAAATAAACCATTAGATATACTGTAACCCAGAGAATAAATATGTATAACAAATATAAAAGTAGCACAATAGAAGAGTTTTCAGGATAAATTGAGATAGGTACATAAATATGTGTATTGTAATAAACAAAATTTATTCTGTATAAATGAAACAAAAAATAATACCAAAATTACAAAGTATTTTTTCCTTCCTATCAGGTCCCTCAACACGTCTTCGCAAAGAATTCTACAGATGGCTCCGCTCCGTGCCCATAGTGAGACGTAAGATCGCAGAGAAGATGGCAGAAATCAACAGTGACTTCAGAAAGGACGTCACTAAGAGATTAGCAGGAGTCACACTGAGGAGGACGCTGCCGGAGATAGGACTTAACCCTGAACAAGTGATGGAGGAAGTCAGGGATCATGTAGCTTTAGGTAAGTTTTTATTCTCGGATGCAATAAAACAAGACTTGTTGACTGGTCGACTTTCGACTTTTTGGTTGGGTTGTGTTATTGGGCTTTTCCATTAGGTTTTTTTCAATAGTAACCCAGAATTTGAAAAATGGCAGTACCTATGTACCTATGTTCAAAAGTGCATTACAACGCTGGTCCTGCGATCGATATCTTTCCAGTAGCGTTGGATTGCCGTCATTTAGAGTCAGCTGTGCACAAACTCGTGCACTAAAATATCTCTTGTGTCTATAACTATTTCACTAGTCTCCGCTGAGATTGGCTGCCATCATGGCCAAAAAACAGTCATCAGGTCTAGTTATAATTGTCTAGTTGTAATGTGTTTAAGTTGCTTTTGTCAGGTTTTTAGGTTGTTTTCACAATTCTTTGAATTAACAAACCAAACAAAGGCTAGATAAGCATTTACTTAGAACACACTACAATAACCCAAAGATTACAAATGACATGCTTCTTACACATGATGATCCCGATATAGTTTTATAATTGAACTTCATGTAGGTAGGTCCTACCATAAGTACACTTCCATAAGGCCTCATTTACGGAGACGCGGGGCGTCGCGCGGCTCTATGTGCTTTTTTAATTCAAGTACATGGCGATGTATGAAAACGTTAACGATTTCAAACGAAGATTTTACGAGAAGCGATTTTTCGCTCGTTAGTTTAAAATGCACCGTTCGTTGCGGTGGACCCGCCTCTCAGTAATTGACTCAGACCATGAAAAAAAGGAAGAAGCCTTCTGCACGCGCCGCGCGACGCCCCGCGTCTCCGTAAACGAGCCCTAAGTGTACCACGGACTGCAAACATGTAAAAAACGTAATATAAGAGGTTCGTAACAACCTATAACCATGTGCAAAGTCCAACGAAAACGCGTTCACGGTTGAGCGCAGCCCGCATATAAGATGGTTAATTAAACGCGATAAACAAAGGACGGTGTCGAACGTAGCATGTACTAAATACACATCAGAAGAATCCGTCAATTATCATATTTGATCACGATCCTCAGTATTGAGTGAACAACTAAGAAAAAGAACAATAGGTGTCCTATTGTTCTTTTTCTTAGTTCCACCAAAAAAATCTAATTAGTATGTCAGATAGATTTTGAAAAAATAATGGACACATAGTAGTTTTCCTTTTTTCTAAGATGAAGACGATACAGTGCTTCGAAAAGTCGTGTCAAGGTCGTGTGACGTCTCAAGATTAGTACTTTTTTACCCAGAAAGTGACGTCACAAGCCCCCACTCATGATCGTTGACACGTTTTAGTTTCGTCAATTTTTATGAATTTGATGATAAAACCAAAAATACGTATCCAATATTTTTCGATAATCTAACAGACGGACTAATTAGAATTCAATTTTTTTTGTCAGTAAACATCCCAATTAGGTACACCTTTGCCGAACCCTTCGGGGTTCACAGGCGTGATCCTGTTATTATTTTTATTTGCCCAGGTGCCTACGACTGGAAATCAGGCGCAGTGTCAGGAGCAGTATACCACGTCAGCCAAGAGATCAGCAAGGTGGCCTGTGATGCTTACAGTCTCACCGCGTACACGAACCCGTTGCACGCAGACGTGTTCCCCGGCATCAACAAGATGGAAGCCGAAGTCGTGAGGATGGCCATCAACCTGTTCCATGGAGATGAAGATTGTTGTGGGACGGTGAGTTTCTTTTCTTTGTGGATTGTTGGTTGAGCAAGACAGTCGCGCCATTTGGGTGCTCATGCGCACGCTACCAAAATTATGTCTGGACCTTAAAAGAGACAATGACCTCTAGTTTGTTTCGGATGTTCTTCTCAGAGTGTCAGGTACGAAACAACGCCCCATCTAGGTTTTAAAAAAGTGAATTGTAAAAGTGTTTGTAAAAACCTATTTGCAAAATAAACATCATTAAATTATCATTGAAAATTTTAGAATAGGGTACTTAGTTGACCAAAAAAATCTAATTACTCCTTCAGACAGATTTCTAACAAAATATATTGGAAACATTTTTTCTTTTTTCACGTAAACAAACAATGAAGACGATACAGTGCTTTCAAAACTCGTGTGACGCCATATTATTAAGACATATGAAATTTTTTAGCGGTCACAAACCCCCACTCAAATCTTAGACGCGTTTTAACTTCGTCAATTTTTATTGATTTGATAAAACAAAAAATACGTATACAATATTTTTCGATAATCTAACACACGGACTACCTAATTAGAATCATATTTTTTTAGTCAGGTAATCCCTATTGTATCTCAACTTCGATACAAGGCCAATATGGTTCACATGGCTTCTACGAGATCTGCCGCGACGCATAATTATTAGCTGTGTCAGGGCTCCAGAAGTGATTATTTCGGGCCACAGCTCATTGGGCATGCGACAGAGGTTGCCCACGTCTATCCCAGTCGTAGGTCAAAATGGGGATCAAGGGCCTTTGCCGGCTAACAGTGTCTCCATCTCAACTTATAATAGTTTTTTCTTTTATAGTTGTTGCTTACATCATTTAATATGCAAAATCCAATACATAAAAAAGACATACAATAAACATAGTAATGTACTTATAAGAATAACACACAATAAATATGAGTAAGGTGACCTTCAGTATAAAAGGCGACAGGTAGAAAAAAATATTGATCACACTAATACCTATTATAAACGCGAAAGTTTGTGTGTGAGTGTGTGTTTGTTACGTCTTCACGCAAAAACTAATGAACGGATTTAGATATTTGGTACACAGATAGTTTATAACCTGGATTAACACATAGGATAGTTTTTATCCCGATTTTATCTTCCCGTGAAATAATTTTCGAGTTGTAGCGGGTGAAGCCGCTGGCATCAGGTAGTTGTAAATAAAGGACAAAAACCTATAGGTATAGGAATTAAAATTTTTTTTCGTCAAAAAAAGTGGAGTAGGTACTTCTCTCTGATTTTTGTGACACAAGAGAGCCAGGATGAAGGGGTCCTCAAGGGCCGACGCCTGCCTGGGCTGCGGGATACCGCGACCCCGGAACAAAAAGGGCTAACAAGGAACATGGGTCCTGTCGGGGCTGCGGGGTGTTCGAAAGAGATACCGCGCCCCCGGATACAAAAGGCTAAGAAAGGACATGGGTGGTTTTTAGTCAGTAGAAGTCCCAGAGCGGGAGGAGTTATTTGATGATTTCCCATGCATAAATAAATAAAAAAGGATACCTAAATCTGAAACCTCAGCTCTGTAAGTACATAAAGAATGTACTGAAACATCGTTCATGACTTTGTAAACAAATTATAATTATCCGTAACGATAACAGAGATAATAACCCCACTAAAGAAAACTTCCACAAAACACTTTGTTGACTCAAAGAATTATAAATGTAAATTAGTTGTGACGTATAACCTTCTTGCATGTCATTCTATGTAATTAATTGTTAGGTTGACTGGTCGTTCGTAAGCTGGATTAACACATAGGAGTTTTTATCCCGATTTTATCTTCCCTTGGGATAATTTTCGAGTTGTAGCGGGGTAAGCCGCTGGCAACAGCTAGTTGGGCATAAATCCAGACTCAGCTTCTTGGAAATTCCTAATGGAAAAACCCAATAACACTGGGGTCGTTGCCCAACCCGGTAATCGAAGGACTCTCGACCAACGAGGCAATCTGTTTGTTTGCGGTATTTTACCCCCGTGATACGGAAATTACCTTACGCCGTATCGCCGTATCATCGCCGTAGGGTCTACGGCGATGATATATAATATCCCAGGTCCTATTGACGGATGAGCGAGTGCGTAAGCATTTATACAGTGTATTATCCCCTCGTTCATGACAATTTATAGGGTGGTTAACTAAAAAAATCTAATTAGTCCGACAGATAGATTTCCAAAAAATATTGGACACGTATTTTTTTTTTCACGTAAGCAAACAATGAAAACGATACTTTGAAAACTCGTGTGACGTCATTTTCTAAGACATTAGCTTGACATTTTTTTGCGGTTAGCGACATCACAAACCTACCTATTATAAGAGTATTATAATGATAAAGATTGTATCTCAAATAAAACCCACCTTTCCCAGGTAACAACAGGTGGTACAGAATCAATCATAATGGCGTGCAAAGCCTTCAGAGACCTCGCCTACAGCAAAGGCATATCCAACCCTCAAATCATAGTGCCGTCGACCGTCCACTCAGCGTTCGACAAGGCGGCGCAGTACCTCGGCCTGTCAGTGAAGACGATACCTGTGAACCCGGCCACTATGACTGTTGATGTGGAGAAAGTGAGGAACGCTATTGGTAGAAGGACTTGTTTGGTAAGTGTTGTGCTTTTGTAATTCATATTAATAATATTAACGGGCTGTTGCAAACGATCTGCGTTCGCGTGAAATTTTGTAAAAAATAAATTACCTCCCTTCTTCAATCGGATTTTGTTACCGTTTTCTAGGGTTTTTTTTTTGCACGGAACCCTAATTAATTTCTAAAATAAAGTAAAGTCACTAAAGTTAAACCTTATAACATCAGCTGTCTGCAAGTAAAAGTTCCGTGAAAATCGGTCCAGTCGTTTCGGAGATAATTGGGACAAGCAGACAGACAGATGAAAAATCCGACAGAGAGTGCCTTATAGTTTTCCAAATAATGTTAGTTTTTGTTAGACTACTAGATTATCGAAACTTATAAAGATTAATGAGACAATCCATTTAAATCATTATAAAATGTCTTATTAGTTTTTTACCCGACTGCTGCGAAGCCCAAAAGCAGGGTTATGTGTTTGTACTGTATGTATTTATGTCCGTTTTCACACACAAATTTCTTACAGATCGTTGGCTCAGCTCCCAACTACCCATACGGCACAATGGACGATATCATCGCGCTATCAGACGTGGCGGTAGAGTACGACGTGCCTCTCCACGTGGATGCGTGTCTGGGAGGTTTCGTGGCTGCCTTCATGCCTGATGCCGGTCATCATATACCGGTGTTTGACTTTAGGCTGCCTGGAGTGGCTAGTATGTCTGCTGATACGCATAAGGTAAGTGTTTTAGTTATTATTTTTGACATAATATCACGTCTGTAACTCGGAAAAGTAAGTACAGTAAAAAATTATAAATTGCAAAAAAAATTTGGTACTAAATAAGTACCTATTTATCAAATAGGCAATGATATAATTCAATACTCTTCTCTAACCTTCTATCTCTTTCAGTACGGCTTCGCACCAAAGGGCACGTCTGTAGTACTTTACAGGAAGCAAGATTACAGACATCATCAGTACACCGTCACGACGGAATGGCCCGGCGGCGTGTATGGCTCTCCCACAGTCAACGGCAAGTATTTACCATTATATATATATTTTTTTGCCCCACTAGGAATTTCTCCTGTATTGTGGGTGCGTTCACAAACATTTAAACTCACATACACAAATACCCAGACCCGGAACAACTATCTGTAGGCCATACAAATATTTGTTCCGTGCGGGGAACGGATCCACGACACGCAGCGCAGCAATCCATTGCCTGAGCCACTGCGCCAACCGTGTCATCATCATCACTTCCTGTGCAAGACTACAGACATCAGACCTTACGACGATTACAGGCGGTGATGTTATATTCATGTGTCCCTATTTTATAAAGGGAGTTTAGCTTCTGTTACTGTGACCAGAATAACAGTTAGAATTTTGAGTTGGTGAAGTATCACCAGTAGGAAAATGTCCATGTGCTATGTAAACTTATAATATATCCGATAGTCTCAGTTACAAGTGTGCATTGTGTAAACTAACTCTGTTGACATTGGAAGAGAACATTAGCTTTGAAAGAGTAAACAGATCACGTGAATAATTAGGTCATTGAATCAATTTGTTTTATAAGATGATCATAACTTTCATAACACTTTTACCTTCATAAGTTTTTATTTTTTTGCTTTGATTTAAAAGTTATATCAAATTAAAAATAAGTTTTTGAATACAGTACCGAAAACATGCCGACGGTTCCCGAATAAATCCGAGCGCGTGTGACGTCACAATGTTAAGCTACTATGAAGATAGATAGCAAAAAGGGACTGCAGTGTTTTGTTTTCGGATATTTTTAGTCAATGTACTAGCGTAAAATTACTTTAACATTATGACGTCACAACCAATCGTGGCGCGGTCGAAGTCATGTGGTTCTTTTAACAGAATTAATTATACAGTGAAAATAAAATTTAAGAGTTTTTCGCATGGACTTTTTACACAATTTGTGTTCAAGTTTTAACATACTATTAAAATTAGATTGATTTAATACGTTTATTTTAAAATATATTAATTAAAAACTATAAATTAAACTAACAAGAAACTATAAAAAGCCATCGAAATACTGCTCCTCAACGCTGTCAGCCGGTAATGTGCCCAAAAGACTGGCGGCATTGCCACGTTGTATGGCAACGCTTAGCCTCTGGCCAAGATAAAAGCCAGCCCTTGGGCCACGAGAAGCGTCAACTAAGCGTTTAGAAATTTTATTAAAAAGGCTATGAGCACTCGGACCCCACGGCCCTAGAGTTTCAACCCCAAACGGCTCGGAAATATAGTATTAAATAGTTATAAAAAATATTTTTTTTTTTAAATTCAAAAGCCCCTATTGTGTAAATTAAGGCCAAGACACAATTTAGTCACAGTTTACATAATACTAAAGTAATAATTTTCCGTCAAATGATCTGGTCCCACTTTTGAGGAAGAGCTCGAAGCTTAATAGTAACAGACACGCGGGGTCATCTTTAGCTTAAACTGCGCTTGCCTAGGTTGGTCCGTGGATGGGTGGCAAGTTGGCCACCCATAACATGATGACATAAGGCTAGGTATTCCCATTTTATTTTATCTGGTGGTTACTGAAAACAGCACACTAATAATACTCAGTTTTTTGGACACAGGGTACTTTTTGCCCGTTACTGTAGGATAATAGGGATGTTACCAAAAAAAATCTAATTAGTCCGTCTTATAGATTACCAAAAAATATTGGACACGTATTTTTTCTTTTTTCACGTAAACAAACAATGAAGACGATACAGTGCTTTTAAAACTCGTGTGACGTCATACTCTAAGACATTAGTATGACATTTTTTAGCAGTCAGTGACGTCACCAACCCCCACTCAAAACTTTGACGCGTTTTATCTTCATCAATTTTTATTGATTCGATAAAACAAAAAATACGTATCCAATATTTTTCGATAATCTAACAGACGGACTAATTAGAATCACAATTTTTTTAGTCGGTAAACATCCCTATACCGCACTAAACCCGGGTAAAATCGGGAGTAAATCCTAGTTTTAATTTATCATTGTTGACATACGCAGGCAGCCGCGCGGGTGGTCTCATAGCGGCGTGCTGGGCAACCATGATGTTCGTCGGCAAGAAGCGATACGTGCAGATGACTGACGAGGTTATCAAGACCGCCAGATATATTGAGAATGAGTGAGTAGTTTAGGGTACAGCTGTATTTTAATAAGCGTTTTTAATAGTTCAAATATCCCGCATTCCCCTTAAACTCAAGGGGAAGATTTATTAAACCATGGTTAGACCTGCTGTCGTGTATAGATCAGAATGTTGGGCCACAAAAGGGATAAATGAAAGGCAATTGCATGTGGCTGAGATGAGAATGCTAAGGGGAATGTGTGGTGTGACGCGAATAGATAAAATAAGGAATGAGTACATAAGAGGAAGTCTGAAAGTGGCGCCGTTGAATGAAAAGTTGTGTGGTAATCGATTGGCGTGGTATGGACATGTGATGCGAAGGAATGAAGAAAGTTGTGAGGAAAATGTTAAGTATGAATGTAGATGGGTTTAAGAGTAGAGGAAGACCAAAGAAACGATGGATGGACTGTGAAGGATGATATGGCTAGGAAGAAGGTGACTACTGACATGACGAGAAATAGAGAAGTATGGGAGAAAAAGACATGTTGCCAAATAAATTGGGATAAGGGCAGGAGAATGATGATGATGATTAGTTGAAATTTCAAAAAGAGAAGAATTTTACATTGCTGTCAACATGAAAAGTGCCCAGAAGGCTGGCAGCATTCCCACGTTGGATGGCAATGCTGATTATTTGGCCAAAGAATAGGCCAGCCCTCTGGTCACGCGAAGAGTCGACCAACCGCTTGGCAATTCCTTAAAAATTAGTTGAGCACTCGGACCCCAAGGCCCCAGTGTTTAACTCCAAACGGCTCAAACACATAACTGCCAATTAAGTTGTTGTATTTGCGCCGCTTGAGGGTTTCAGCACCTGCAGCAGCCGCCCTAGCACAACTCACCGTGCTAGGAAGATGGGATGGCGCAAGGATATCGTTTTAATTCTGAATTGAACGAACTGGAAGTCATGAGGGAGGTTTCTGCCCAGTTGGGGTGATCCATTAGACATAGCCCATGCCTAGGAAAGCTCATTACACCATTAGTCCCGGTCTGTGCTCTCAGCTGTAATTTGTAAATGATAACATAATTGGTGTTTATTTTGCAAATAGATTTTTACTAACACTTATTCATTACAAACTGAAATTTACATGTAATTTTTAACTACTACTCTGAAAAGAAACAGTCGGAACAAACTCAGAGGTCATAGTCTCTTGGGCTGCGGGATGTTGTAAGAGATACCGCGGCCATGACATAAAGGGCTAAGAAGGAACATGGGTGGTTTTTAGTCAGTAGAAGTCTGACACTCCGGAAAGGGTTATTTGATGATCCCCCCCCCCCCCCCGAAAAAATAGGTCATAGTCTCTTTTATGGTCCAGACATAATATTTGTCTAAGTGTGTGTGTTATGTGTCTTTTGAAGAAAGAACCACACTGATTTGAGAGGACCTGTCCAGTCAGTGGAAATGCTTCCACTGACTGGACAGGTCCTCTCAAATCTCAAATGTTTCAGTTATCATGTGTAGATTTTTGGCAGCCGTTACGAGTAGTCAAAAGCTCGAATGTCTGACCAGTCTTACCAAGGGATATCTGATTGTTGTGAAGTTCAGCATCGGTTTAAACTGGAAGCTGACCCCAATATGTCTGCGAAATGGCTAGGCATTCGTTTTTAAGGACAGAGATGACGATGATTATCGACGTTAAAACGAGCTTACCCAAAATAAAACTATAAACTCGCGACTTATATGGGTGACGGCTGTCATATGAACTTCAGAACACCGATTTAACACATTAACTGTAAATTTCAGGGTGCGCAAGATCACAGGTCTGTTCGTGTTCGGCAAGCCAGCGACGTCGGTTATCGCGTTCGGTTCCAAACAGTTCGACATATTCAAGATGGCGGAGTTACTGCACAAGAAGGGGTGGAGCCTAAATGCTCTGCAGTTCCCGTCCGGGTAAGTGCAAAGAAATAATATACTCTCTAGTTATATATAAATACCTCGTACATCGTATGATTGCCTCTTTGGTCTAGTGGTCATCCTGGGGTCGATTCCCGGATCGTTCAAAGTGCTCGCTAATTCCAGAATTTCAACACAATAAATAAATGGAAAAAAGCTCCTAGTATATGGGAGTCGTGGGTGTACTATTAGATACTCCGCTGCCTAACCCTCTGGGAATTACAGGCGTGATGTTGTATTATGTTACACATAAATTATCTAAAAACCTACTACTTTTTTGTGACGGGCCTAAGGCAGTCGTCGAACAAAAAATTAATTACGTTAAATTTTTTTATTATTTTGTTGTCCTTCATAAAGTTGTTTGGCAGAGATCGCTACAAGTGATAAGACTGCTCACTGTATAATATAATTTATGTACTTATTGATCTTGTGATCTTATCGTAATAACGTTTTTTATATTGATTGTTCGCTTGTTTAGGTCTTGTTCGCTTGCTTGGTCACAACGAATCAGACATGGGACAATAACGAAAACTATTCAAGGAAGTCGGGGGCCGATTTTAATGAAAACTAAAACTGTGTTATTTATCTTATGAAAAATCTATCATGTCAGGAAGCATGACAGTTTATTTTGAAAAAAAAAAAATAAAACTACATATATTTTTATTATTTCATAAAACATTCTATAGCCTCACTATTAAAAATAAAGTTCTGTGAAGTTATGACATACTGCGAGCTAAAGGAAAGAGTTATTTTTTTGTAAAATACGTAACATAATGCAAAACACAAAATCACATTTATTTTCCTTTAGTGGTAACTTAACATAAATCTTATTTAAAAAACAATGACTAAAAACTCGTCGAAGAATTCATGTTTCAAGATCAAAATGTTAAAGTCTTATTTAAAAAAAAGTAATCATTTTCATAAATTTTTACGACATTATGCGGCTGGGATTTGATTTTTGAATGGGGAATTTAATTTAAAGTATAAAAGTATGAATATTGTTTTACTCCCTATACATGGCGTTCCCACAACCAGTTCAAAAGTCGTTCTGTTAGATCTGTCAGTTGATTTAGACAGTTCGGCTGACTTCAAATCGTAGAGGTTTCCCTACAATACCTACTTGCCTGTTTTTGAGGTTATTTTCGATTTTATATAATTACTCCAAAACTCGGATTTAGTTAACAAAAAGAACTTTTGTAGGAGTTAATATGATAAATGCAGACAATAAATATCAAAGTTTGATGTTGACACAGTTTGGTACGGCATTCCATATATCCATGAACATGATCCTTTAATTGACTGATCATTAATGTGTTCCCCTCAGAGTCCACATCTGCGTAACACACGCACACACGCAGGCAGGCGTCGCGGATCGCTTCCTGGTAGACGTGCGCGAAGCCGCCAAGACTTGTCTCAAAGACTGCAGCGCGCCGGCTGACGGCAAGGTAACTACAGTGCTACGAGTAAACCAATAAGTGATGCTGTGCTCAGGGACTCAAACTGTAACCATAATAAGTGTTTTTACCACTTTTTTTACAACAGTGTTAAATGTACAATAATGTAACCGAATCAAACTGTAACCTTAATATGTGTCAATAAGTGTAATCAGTTTTAGTATATCTTTAGGTATAAATAATTGCACAGTACGGCAACAAAGCGTGGCCGTAAGAGTGTAAGACCTGTTACACTTATTAACACTGTTAACACTTTTATATCTGTTACAGATATGTTACGGTTACACTTTTGTAAGTGTTTTGGGTTAACACATTGAAAACACATTTATAAATGTTACATATTCGATTCTGTTACCAATTCAACATTTATTTATTTATATAAAACTAGTCATAGCAACATTACAAACAATACATCCAATACGATGCTATAAGACACAATAAAAAACAAAAAAGGTAAAATTAAGTGAAACTATAACTAAATCCGTAAAACATCATCATCAACACCCCTTTTTCAATCACTATTTGCGCCTATGACAATAACATGTAACTCATATAATTCTTTAACCTTTATGAAAGTGTTTTTAAGTCAGGCATTTCATTGTACAGTTGAACAAGTTAATAAGTATACAGCCAGCTAACTTGCATTTACTTTTAAGATGATACAGTTACATTTAGAGACTGATGCCAAACGATACAACGTTTGACATCAGTCGCTTTATAAAACAAAATTGCAATCAATATTTTAAACTTTACCTGTAAACTTATTGACTTGTTCGACTGTACATTCTTATTGATGTGTTACTGATGATCATCACCTGTCTAGCCTTTTCTCAACTGTAACCGGATGCAGCTGAATACCAGTATTTTACATGGAGTGACTCACTATCTGACCTCCACAACCCAGTTAATACTGCTGGTTGTCAGAGTTTGAGGTCACTGACTACCTGTAACGACTGCCAAAGATCTAAAGGGTGTAAAAGTACCCTTAACGCAAACGAAGGTCACTTGTTCTCCCCACCACTGCGATTATTTTTTGGGTCTAGACCATACCTGGAAACCACCTAGTTACGGAGATATTGGGGGTTAAAGTTCCAAATTTTGCACAGCTGTTTTTGTAAATACTGGTTTTTCAGGTTATAACTTCACTTAAATAACGTCCATGACCCGTTTACTATTCAAAGCATCCACTAGCACAATGTTTTAAGAGTGTTACATTGAGTTTTACCGTAAAATGTGATTTTTGACCACAAAAATAAAGGCGTTTCCAAGCAAAAAAATTTGCATAGGTACTTAGTTTGATGTACAGAATGCTTGGTTGACATATGTGTGAAGGGTTAATTTACACCCTGTATATACATATAGCAGCCGGGACCAACAACTCAACGTGCTATCCGAGGCACGGAGATAACTCGGTATGTAATGGACGGTCACCCATCCACAGACCAAGTACTTATGGTATTTTACAGCTATTTTATATACAGTCCACTACTTTCAAAGCCCACGCGATTCTTGTCAAAACAAATATTGTTAACTAGCTGACGTCACGCGGTTTCACCCGCGTAGTTCTGTTCCCGTGGGAATACAGGGATAAAAAGTAGCCTATGTTACTCAGGGTGAATGTAGCTCCCTAATGGTGAAATCGGCGCAGAACACAAAAATAAAAATCTTTCCTCTTTATAATATTATTTATTTATTTAAACTTTATGCACTAGTAATCAAACTGTACAAAGCCGGAGTTAATGCCTTGGGCATTTTCTACCAGTCTACCTTAGGGTGATGCAGAGACAATACACAGTAGGTGCAATAACAGAAAATAAGTACAGATATTAGTGTAGATGTGTTTAAATAATAACAGTCACGCGGGTCGATATTCAAGGTTAAGCATCGCTTGCAAAAGCCGAATGTGAATGAGTGAGTCAACACCATTCTCTTGTCCGTCAGATAGATTTCCAAAAAACATTGGACACGTTTTTTTCTTTTTTCATGTAAACAAACAATGAAGACGATACAGTGCTTTGAAAACTCGTGTGACGTCATATTCTACGACATTAGTATGACATTTTTTAGCGGTACACTATCCGCTAAAAAATGTGTTAGAATATCGAATATCGTGTTAACCAATAACTGGGTTGTGGAGGTCAGTTAAGCAGTCACTCCAAAGAAAATACAGCTGCAACCGGTAGGACATAAAACTCTCATTGAAAGCAAAATCTTGTAAAATACATGTTTAACACAATATACAATTATTTCAGATGGCGATATACGGCGTAGCTCAAGAAATATCAGACAGGAGTCTAGTCTCCGATATAACGAAGTACTTTATAGATTCCATGTACTATCTACCTACGGAAGAAGACCAAGCCAAGCAAGACAAGAATTAAAACTGCCTAATTGTGTACACACACTCACAATATAGTCATTATTACGTTGTCAGAAGGTTTATTTCAAGTAAATGAAGAGGTATATTCATATTCCCTTTCAAAATGAAAAGGGGTTTTGAGTGAGTTATGAAATAACAATGCAAAGATGTAATGTGCGGCCATATTTAAAGTTATAAGCAATACTAGATGTTTTTTAAGTGGCGTGCTGAAGGAAAAGATCTAGTAAACACACACACAGACACAAATGCCCAGACTATACAAAAACACAAATATTCTGTGTATATATCTAATATTTGTATAGAAGTTAAACTTGTATGTTCCCTCTTTTTGCAACAAGAAAAGGGCCTGTTCTATCTAGTTCTAAGTTTTATGCGGCTTTACTTATTTTGAGCCCCTTCACAAGCGGTTGTCATGCAATTCAACTGCAAATTCAACTTCTTTATTATCAACAACATGCAACTTATCAACACATCTAAAATACTTCATGTAATGACGATCTCAGCACGCTACCTTCCACAATTTCCCTCCGTATATAATATTATCTGGGGGCCTAATATAAGAATAAGTTATTTATCAAGTACAGCTACGGTGGCCGGATATTATTTTACGTTAATTTTCATCTAGTCGAAGAAAATAGTTGCCATTTTGAGATGAAACTGAAAAACACATTTTAATCGATGATTTCTTATATTTTTGCACAACGATTGTAATGAATTAAATGTGAATTAATTCATCTGAATTTCGTACGCACGACAAGCAATCTAGCTATGCAAAACCAGTATATGCAGATCGCTCATTGTACGGGAAACTTACACAAAACGAGGTAAGGTCATACTGGATCTGTATAGTTTGATGTGTCGCCGTGTGTACATATTTTTAAATGATATAATTGTGATAATGTTTATATTATTTTAAAACAGGAAAACGATATTAATTCCAAAGTCTTGAAGCGACTACGAAGAACTCCGAAACATTCCTTGTTGCTGACCATTACGATTTTGAGGAACGATATCGTAAAAAAAATCACATCACGCTTGATATATAAAGCTAGACATAGATGTGCCAAATATTACACCCACATTTACTAGTTTTGTGTAAATTCCATGTAGGGGAAAAGTGTATTGCAATCAACTGGGCCTAAAAACGTGATAATTTAATTCAGCAATAAATTATTTAATTATTCATGCGAGTACATTTATTTAGCTAAGTACCCATACGTAAACGCAATTAATAATTAAAATTGAAAATTGTTGTAAATCACAATTAATAAATATTTTGTAACGTAAGGTGAGATGTAAATAAGTTGAATTATGTTATATTTGTATATTACAGATCATATACTTGGATTTGGATGTTGGTTGTATATTTTTGTTTTTGTTTTAATGTATTTTTATTAAATTGATATTATAAAGTTGTATGTGTTTCTTTTTATGAAATCTTAGATTCTATCATTTGGCAAGGGCACATTTTTTTTTGTATTGAACAGCTCTTCGCCTCGATCACGCAAGATGATGGAAAACAATGGATGAGGTCTATGATGGAATAAGCTTGCCCAGGAGATATCTGTTCAATCTTGCTTTAAAGAAAGACGGGTTTAATGAGGGAGCGAATACACTTGACAGTAGCTTCACTACTGGAAAAAATTAAGGGATAAATAAAAATGGTTTGGGTTATTTTCAACAGGCTGTAACTTCGAGAGAAATGGTTTTAACACAAAAAACAAGCTAAATGAACAAAGTATCCGATCCTTATAGTGGTTAAGCAAAAAAAAAAAACCACGCCCGTAGAACAAAAAAAAAAATCAAAAACCGCTTACGCTAAAAAATATAAAGTCCAAACACAACAACACCAAACACTGGAGCTACGATTTTTTTTTTTTTTGTACGACCATTTCTCTCGCAGAACAGTTACGGCCTGTTGAAAAAAGGATCAAAAATTAGAAATAATCTTTTGATCCCTTATTTTTTTCCAGTAGTATACAATGTCACTGAGGTTTTGTAACTCAAATGACTTACGAATTCTAACTTTGATAAAACGTTTAATTATCGATAAATACTATAAAAAAACTTTAAGTAACATATCATCACGCTTGTAATCCCCAAAAGATTACGCAAAGGTGTACCTATTAGGCTCCCGTGGGGGCTGCGGATTGTTCGCAAGAGATACCGCGGCCTCGACTTAAAGGGCTGAAAAGGAGCATGGGTGGATTTTAGTCGGTAGAAGTCTGACACTCTTCCGCTCTCTTCAAGAGGGGGAGGGGGGGGCTATTTGATGATTTCCCCCCCAAAAAAAAAGGTGTACATATTAGTACAAAAAACATTAGTATAATTGTACATCCACAATTCGCAAGCTATTTTCAGACCCATGTGCAGGTTTTTAAATAAATCTAAAAACTAAATAATTATTAAAAAAGGACTAGATAAGCGCGTATTTATGAAAACTATATAAGCAAGTGGTTGTTTAGCATAGTAGATACGTTGTTTAAATTAAATGTCTTTTTCTTTAGACAAAATTCTCTGTATAGAAGGGTCAAAGTTGTTCAGAACATGAATGTAGAATATTACAATTTAGCAGACGTTACTATGTAAATGATAAAACGTCTTTATGTTCTAATTTGGAAAGGGTCAAAGCCTCAAAGGTGTTCTTATAAAAAACTATGACTGACAATTTATGACTTGTAACAATAAATAAGGCCTATAAAATTCTTCGTTACAATTAGGTGCAGATGGGCAATGTTTTCTTTTTAATTTGTTCATACATTATGATGAGATATCTATCTATTGGAACATTCCCTGAGGTTCTACACAGACCCCTGTTTGTCTCCAGCTGATATGGAGGAAAGTGGAAATAATGTTTTTCCTACTCCTCCGCTATTCTTTCCTGATTAATTTCGTTGCGGGATCCAAGACAGTTAAATCATTTCTCTGAGACTTCGTCGACCTTCATTGTCTCGGCGCTTTTCTTGTGGTCGCCACTGTTGATTCTGGCTTTCAGAAGTTACAGTGGTTTGGGAATAGTGTGGCGAGCATGTCCCATTAAATAAAAAGAACCGTCGTGGCTGCGGGTTGTTCGTAAGAGATACCGCGGCCTCGGCTCAAGGGCTTAGAAAGAACATGGGTGGTTTTAGTCAGTAGAAGTCTGACTCTCCCTACCGCTCTGCGGTGAGCGGGAGGAGTCGTTCGATGATTTCCCACCTCCATTAAACAAGGAACTACACAGACAGCTTAGATGGAAGGTCATAGCAGTCGATGTGACATCCGGCAGAATTCACGGAAAAAAGAATCTACTCGGAATAATACCTAAGTTACCTCGGTGGAAGAGGTCAGAAATACAGTTGCAGTCAACTTAGGATAAATTCTGGTATTTTTAGATTTCGATTGAAAGCCGACCCTGACAGTGCCAGTAAAACACAAGACATGTTTCATCACGTCTGTCTTGTGTTTTACCTTCTTGGTAATGCAAACTCCTTGATCCATTCTTCTATCTCACCCATAAATCATAAAACCCCATCTTTAGCGACTTCAATAACTTGTCAAAATTGTACAGGCGACATGCTCAGTAAAAAATGTCCAAAATTAATTGTTTATAGTGCTACAATGCAATGCATATTCGTGATGACCACTGTGATAGCGCTCGTCACCGGTAGCTCTGTCAACTACTGCGGTTCCAGGATGTGTGCCAATACGAATGCACATACCTTCTGCCAGTTTCCTGTGAGTAATCTTCTTCTATTCAAAATCAAAACATTTTATTTCATATAGGCCTACGTGTAAGATCTCGTGGCTTAATAAAATCTGCCAGGGCTAGGGCAGCTCCCGTCAGGGCTACGGGATCTTGTAAGAGATACCATGGCCTCGACATAAAGGGCTAAGAAGGAACATGGGTGGTTTTTAGTCAGTAGAAGTCTGACAATCCCTTTCGCTCTGCCCAAGAGCGGGAGGGGTTATTTGATGATTTCCCACACCGAAAATAAAAAAAGGCCAGGGGAGCTCGTAGTTTAATGATAACTGCCACTCGAGTCGATCTTTGCCGCGCTTACCTAGGTTGGTCTATGGATGGGTATCCATAGACCAACCTAGGTAAGCGCGGCCAATAATACATACCACCCAATAATACATACCGAGTTTCCTCCGTGCCTTGGAAAGCACGTTAAAAGCTGTTGGTCCCGGCTGCCATATATAAATCTATGGCAATCGTTACAGGTAGTAGTGACCTGCAAGTTTCGACATGGTTGCTCTTTTCAAAATGATTTGTTTTTGCATTATTTTCATGTTGTAGCAATATAGTACTTGGGTACCTATTATGACGGATATTTATTTGGTCATACTGTATGAGGAACAGTGTGTTTTCTCGTTCTCTGTAAAACGGGGAGGATCCTCTGACCTGTCTGGCTAACTCCCGACGCGCGACGGTTGATGTTGGGCTGTTCTTTACTTACTGATCTCTCGGATAAGTCTGCTTGCGATAGTAAGAATTACGTGGCGTCATATGCTGCACACTTCGTATACCTACGGTGGTCTCGGTATTCGAGTCCAGCCTGCGCAATGACGACGTCTCGGAGGCGGGTTGTGGGCATCATCATATCACCGAAAGACGTCCACTGCTAGTCAAAGGTCTTCCACACGAGTAGCACCACATTGACCGGTCACATGCGTCTCGCATCCAGTGATTGTGGGCAGACGAACTAATTATTCTTCACCAAAAGTGTTAATGCCTATCAGTCCGAATGACGTTTGTTCCAGTGATAAGGTTTTCTTTTAGTCAATAAATGATTTTAATACCATCCTAGGAAGGTCCCAGTCCATACTGCGTGGGTTACATAAGCGCTCCACTCACTCTAGAAGAGAAGTCCCGAGTGATAGCTCGACTCAACAGACGAAGAAACGAAGCAGCCGCCGGCAGATTGAGAGGTTTCCCCAGCGCAGGAGATATGCTGAAATTGGTGGGTTATTAAAACTTATTACAACACGTAATACGGACGTATAGATACCAAAGATACGTCTAGTTATCACAGACACTGATTGCAAATTGGTTTCATAAATATTAATGCTATATTGGCAATGGTAGTAGCGTCGCTTTGAAGGATCTTTTATCAATTTTTTTGGGGCCCTTTGAAAGCCATTGCCTGCAGTAAAGCAACCAAGAATGGAATTAACTGATAAGACACCTTTTCTCCGACAGCGTTGGGTAGAGGAGTTGTCTCGTGAGGCCCAGCGCTGGGCGGACCAGTGTCGGCCGCCGCGGACAATTGAAGAGCACGACACATGCCGAAATCTATGTAAGTTATAGTTGTTAATTGTATAGTGATGATGGTAGAACTTTTTTGTTTCTCCTTAGTCTAGGTGTCATGAAATGTTATGATAGATCTTGAAACAAGAGCTTGATTTTCAGGTTCTTCTTGCCTCCCGGCGGGAAATCTTTTTCGTTTTCCAGCTCCGGCCTACAAAACATGCTAAGCTATAGATTACATGTTTCTTATAGCTTGATTTTTTCAGTGTCTTGATCTGTTACTGTAAACTGTATTTTAAATCGAGTTGCTCATCTATTATTGGTCCTAGAGGGACTAGGGTTAGACTACTAGCGTACTAGCTAACGTTATATTATACGTATTAGTCTAAATAATTCCATGTATATAACATTCGTTAAAGTAACACGAGATAATTATAATCGAGATGATCTATCTCGTGTAAGTAATATTACGAGAATAGATTGTTTTGAACTGGGTAACATACCATTTCATCAGATTCGCTGTCAGTGGGCCAGTGTGTCGCCTCTGTGGTGGGAGAAGCGCCAGGTCTTCGCATCGAGTCCATGGTCGATATCTGGCACATGCAGAGTATTTCGTATAAGGGCAATATCACCTCCTATGTACCGTGAGTATATTTCTCGAGCCTGTACACACAGTAGGGCGAGTATAACCATATACGGCACGGTTGGCTCAGTGGCTCAAGCAATGGACTGCTGCCCTGCGTGTCGCGGGTTCGATCCCCGCACGGAACAAATAGTATGTGAGTTTAAATATTTGTGAACGCTGGGTGCAATACAGGAGAAATTCCTAGAGTGGGGCAAAGTAAAAAAAAAAAACTGGCTCGTTAGTTTAGTGGTCACAAGCGCAACGTCTGAGCATGGGGTCCTGGTGTCATGCACCATCGGGATATTTTCAGCATCAGCCGGTCTGATTTATCCCCGGTTGATGGCAATAGGCTGGCCCCCTATTACATGTGACTTAAATAAAACAGGCGGAATCTGGGTGTAGCCTAACCTTTCGGGGTTTTCAGGCGTGATCTTATGTCGCGTCGGCTTTCTTTTGCAAGCAGATCGCGGTTATTGCAATGTGAAGTTTCTTAAGAGTCCCGAAAGGATTGAGTTGAGGTGATGCAAATCTTAAAAACTCTAATAGTGTAAATCTCAAAGCACTTCGAAAAAATACTAGCGTTATGATTCCCTTGCCATATTACATAGTATTTTGAAGAGCCCACCTCGATATCCTTCTTCTTTGTTATTCTGGTTCTAAGTAGCACTATCATTGTTCCTTTTTTGCAGACCAAATCGTAATACCAGTTTCTACAGCGACTTTGCACAAATAATTTGGGCGCAAACTTATATGGTTGGCTGTGGACGAAGCAGGTTTATGGTAAGAGACATCACTCTGCATCTTTTTTTGTGTAAAGGTTATCAAGGCTTATTATTTTGAGTGAATAGGTCTCCCATGTATATTCTAATTAAATGTAGGATCAACCTGTTTGATATCGACCTACGATCTTCCTATCTTTTTACAATGACGAAGAATCGGAATACCAGAATTACAGCCTTTATTAAGGCTGTAATCAGATTTTTTTACCTCCCAAAAGTATTTTAGGATCACTCTGTTTGATATCGACCTACGACCCTCCTATTTTTTTACAACGACAAAGAATCTGAATACCAGAGGTACAGGCCTTTATTAAAGCTGTGATCAGATCTTGTTACCTCCGTAAAGTATTTTGCATTCTTTCTGGAGGTTAATTTTATACCATATCGTTGTTAGATACCCTGGCAAGGTCGTGTCCGAAGCGTGGAGCGACTGGTCTGCAACTTCGCCCCCCATGGACCCCCTCCATCTCGCGCTCTATGGAGCCCTGCAGCCCCGGCCGAGGCCTGTCCATCGCGCTCACAACCAGATAGAGTGTTACGAGCACTTTGCGATTATCGTTAGTATCCGTTTGTGTTTATGTTAAGTTAGATTTAATTTCAGAGCAGATGCCAAATTGCCAATGGAGAAAGTGAAAGAAATACATCTAAAAATAAAATACTGTTAACGAGAAGTGAAAATGAAATATAGTGTTTGCTAATCATTACTTGAATTTGTCTAGAATTATGTAGAACTCACAATTTCAGAACGCGAACCCAAAGAGATAACAGCCGTCGACTCCTTAATGTCATTAGAAGACCATATACTACTGGATACGGTCTTAGAAATAGAAAACAACGAAACTCTGAACTATCTCGGGAGTCTAGACGAGATTTACCTGACTAAGCTGACTATAGCAACGATGTCGAATACTTTAACAACACAAGTTTATTTCAATTCTATGCAAAGAAGAGATGTTGTAGAACTTATTGATACTGGAGAACCACAGCTCAATATTAGTGCAATCAGTCTAAATACAGTCCCACTTGAAGTGAAAGCACCACCAATAGCACCAATTGTTGTGCTGGAACAAGAGACAACAACAAATGTTAATATAAAAACAAACAAAACACCAAAAAAGAAAGTTAGCTTGATTGGAAGACCGAAATCATACAACATGGATGATTTAACCGATCAAGAAGAGACGACAGAAAGTAAGTTGATTTTAACAAGAATAATAGAATACTGCTTCAATTATTTACATGAGATCGTATGTTTGCAGATGACACACCTATTGAGGAAAAACCAAAGAGACACAAGGATTTCTATGCAGAGTACGAATTCGTAGAACCAGTCGACGATAATGCTACGTCGAATTCTATAGATACGACAATTACTACAGAAGATCCAGGGATAGTTAATAGTGTGTATACAATTTATAAAGACGTGAATATTAATAGTGGTAGATTCTTACTGATCTTGAAATAAAACATGTTGCAGTTGTTATCAATCAAGATGTTTTAAGAGATGTTGTGACAAGATTATATGAGAACTCAAGTATGCTGTATGGACCAGTTCAAACTTTTTTTGATAATGCTATAGCTCAGTCTGGAATACTGAATCAGAATGATACTGATACTGTTGTTACCAGTGCTACACTAGAATCTGGAAATGCATCAGTGAAAGATAACTTTGATGAATATCTTTCGGATCGTAAGTTGTTTTTTACTGAGAACATTATTTCGTGAGAACAGAGGATTTATTTTTAAAGTTCAAACATAATAAAGTTTAAAGATATCGAGCGTAATCGACAGACATTTAGTTCTTCGATTTTATTTAGCCCTTACTGTGTTCATTAAAGCAGATATATTTTTTTAATGATTTTCTAAGTATATTTCTATCTACAAATCGTCAGAGAATTGGTTGACTAGTAAATTATTTTATTGTCCACAGCTGAAACAGTTCGTGAGCTACAAGAAGCTTTGGATCGAATTGAACATGATTTGGCACCAACTGGAGGGAAGGTATGATTGTTTTCCAATTTTCAATATTTATAATACCAGACTCCTAGACTGTCCTATTGCTAGGCTCTTCCCATACAGAGGAGGCACAGTATTGACCAGTACGCTTGCTCTCTTACATTAATATAGGTCTAGGTGTCCTTTAGATGTATTCCTTCATCGATGACTGTTATGTCCGAGGATAGAATAACCATATCATATTCTTCATCCTTTGGTAGAATTCGTAAGTCCTCAATTTCCCCAGGTCCGAAGAGAATTAAGAGATCCCACTAGAGATTCAGAGTCAACTTCGGTTGACAAGCCCCTTCTAGACGCACTCCACGACGTGGAGGTCGCAAGAAACAAAACACTAGAAAGAGGTCCTATGTACAACATGGTACTCAAGTATATGCCTTATTTGAAGCAGTATGAAGGTGGAATATTGCCTAAATCTGATGATGCTTCTAGTGGAAGTATTACAAGTTGTTTTTCCGTCCCGTCAGTTGTTATTGTATTAGTTTTTACTGCTTGTTTGTAATTGTTTAGGTGTATTTAAGATAATATTTATATATTTTTTCGTTATGATTGCCGTGTTTATAAAGTTTTGATTAAGTGTTTTCTTTTGTTTATTTTCGCTGTCTCTGTGTGGTTTATTATGACTTGTGCACTTTGCCCTATCTAGGAATCGAAGCCTGGACTTTAAGCACAGCAGTCTCGCTTGTGACCACTAAACCAATGAGACAATAATATTGAAGTATACACAAAACTTTGGGGGAATTAGCGTTTTTCTACGAAACTACTTCACACATGAAAATCACAAACGAACATCTACTATAATATGTATAGGTCTTCGAGCGGCCCTGGCAGACGTCGTCCTGCCCGGACAGCAGCGCCACCTACCGGCTCCAATTTCAAATAACAAAATACCCATTAACAAAATGATCCGCCATTAGCTGAATTCATTTGTTACAAAAAATGTGATAAATGAAGAACCGCTCGATCGATTTTGTGCAAACTTCACAAAAACCATCTACTAAATAGTCCGAACAAAGCCTAAACATTTGGTTTGGATAGGTGAGCCCGTTCTTGAGTTATAAAAATACAACGAAATGTGGCATTGATTTTTATATACATATATTGATGAGTGACGTCACTTTAACCCTTGCATTTGATTTCCTTGAATTGTGTGTGTAGTTTGACACGCTAATTGCAAACCACGCTGGCAGGTACATATAAAAGGACTAACCCAAAGTAGTAGTAATATTCAGAACTTAACATGTGGTTAAGTAATATTTGCAAAACTTTTAAACGTAGAAGAGTAAAACAATACATTTTTCATAGTAAATACCTTCGTTATAGTATAGATTAAAATTAAATAATACTGCTCTCGTAATTGAAAACGGTTATTGAAGTTACCGTGTTTTCAGTTACGAGGGCAAGAATAAGTACAAATAATGTTACAGACACTATTAAATTACCCAAACATTCTATGAGTTACCTATTATTGAATACAGGACCAACTAATAAAACTTATAAATAAATTCTAGAAATCCTTTAATGAGGACCAGGTCAGAGTAATATTCCACATGATTACAAAGGATTTGGAGCATTCATGAAAACTTAATGGGGATATGTAGTAGGTACCTACATCGTTCTCAATCGGCGGTCATCGGCCGAGCGGCAGTCGACTTGTGGTCACCTCGCGCAGTGGTCGTAGGCCGTCGTAGCCGCGTAGCCGCGTAGCACGTCTACGGATTCTCGTAGCGGATTAGAAGCGTGAATGTTTTTGTCCTGAATGAAAAGTATTTAGGTGTGCGTTTTAAAATAGTGGCGTTTTTCCTAGATTTGAATAATCTTTCCAAGCAAAAAAAAACAAACAATACTCGTTTTTTTCTAATACAAAAACATTTCTTTTAATAAATATACAAAAAACGTAACCTAAACTTATAAAAATGTTATTTTAAAAATTTTGGAAACCTTCGTCAGCTGAAATAAACAAAAACCCCTATCCTAACTATTTCACAACACTTTCTTTATATTAAAATTTTGGGGTCCACCAGACCCCTAAAGCTTCAAACTGTTTTTCCAAAACACAATGACGAACGACACGAAAGCTGGCTCGGAACCTCGAGAGCCCACGGCAAGACCTGCGTGGTCACGAAGACCTGATGATGTCAAGTTTGAGTTCGGCTTCGGAGTACCGCTGGGCGCCATGTCTGCTCACCCTGCTTTACATTCGGCTTGGGATCTTGGTTGGTAAGTAGTTTAGTTGGTGGCTCCTTTGAGCTTCATCATCATTATCATCATTCTCCAGCTCTTATCTCAATTCATTAAGGGTCGGTGCAGCATGTGTTCTTCTTCCATACTTCACAAAATTAGTAGTAGGTTTTAATAAAATAATGAGACAATAGGGATGTTGACTGACTAAATAAAATAAGATTCTAATTAGTCCGTCCGTTAGATTATCGAAAAATATTAAATACGTATTTTTTGGTTAATCAAATCAATAAAAATTGACGAAGATAAAACGCGTCAAAGATTTGGGGGTTTGTGACGTCACTCACCAGTAAATATGTCATACTAATGTCTTAGAATATGACGTCACATGAGTTTTCAAAGCATTGTATCGTCTTCATTGTTAATGTTTACGTAAAAAATGAAAAAAAAGTAGTTAAATAAATACGACGGCACGGTTGGCGCAGTTGCTCAAGCAATGGACTGCTGCGCTGCGTGTCGCGGGTTCGATTCCCGCACGGAACAAATATTTGTGTGACCTACAGATAGTTGTTCCGGATCTGGGTATTTGTGTATGTGAAGTTTAAATGTTTGTAAACGAATCCACGATACAGGAGAAAATCCTAGTGTAGGGTGTTTTTTTTTTTTTTTTTTTAAAAAAAAAACTAAAAAACCCGACTGAAAAAACTGAAAAGCATAATTTAATATTCAAATGAACCCCGCCTGCTTCCAAGTTTTGTTTAATTTTTAGTTTTTTAAATTCTTTTTTTTATTTCCAACTTATTAGTTATTTTGTGTTTGTTCTTTCGTTGGTCGCGTAAAATTCTTTGCAGATGATTTAACTTTTGTGTTTGTTTATAGGTTTTGTGACTTTGAATTTCTTTTAAACATATAAGTGTCATATATTTTTGTAATCTCCTTATAAAACCCTTCATTTTGCTACCCTACGCGACGGAAACGGATTTTGTTTTTGAAATCCGCGATATGGCCACCAAAATCCGTAATTTTCTTTGTTTTTTTGTTTCAACGTAGCTAGTGACACTCACGCCATCAAGACTAATCCAACGACGTATATTTTATTCATATCCCTTCATCCGTTTAGGAGTTATGAATGAACAAAGAAAAGGACATACATACTCCTTTTGGGTTTCGCCGCAGTCGGGTAAAAATACGTGTCCAATATATTTTGGAAATCCATCTAACGAACTAATTAGTTTTTTTTCATTTTACTACTATCAAATCCGACAACACTTCATTGTTGTGTTGACAATGGAGAAGATTTGTTCGAATAAAACCTAGACCAGTATTTGTAATATTTGCTCGTGAATTGAAGAATACGACCAGGTTGGACCTTGAGACCTCTCCATGCTAAAAGGCGGACTTTCTTTTTAATGATTGGGTTATTCCATAAAGAATTTCTCAACGGCAGCCACAAACTGTGAATTAATAATAATAATAATAATAATAATATTCCACAACTATCACACAACGCCATCTAGTCCCAAGCTAAGCAGAGCTTGTGTTTTGGGTACTAGACAACTGATAAACATACTTATATATTTCTAAATACATACATATTATAGATAAATTACACCCAGACACAGAACAAATGATCGTGCTCATCACACAAACATTTGTCCTGGGTGGGAATCGAACCCACGACCTCCGGCATAGCAGTTAGGGTCACTAACCACTAGACCAACAGGCCAGTCCCTGATTGAAGGCAACAGACGCCTCTTATTACAAGAGAGTTAAACATAAGCAAGAAAACACGGCTGTGTTAAGTACATCTCTACCTAACCCTTTTGGTGATTACAGGGATGATGTTGTGTTTATTATAGGCAGACTTTTACTTTTACCTGTAGTGTGAAGCCAACGTTTGCCCACTGCGTCATCCAACTTAAATATTGCATGGTGATGACATCAAAAGAAGACAATGCCGTGTTGACAGAGTGAATGAACAGATGTGATGATGATGTGGTGATGATGGTGTTTTGTTCACTCACTCTGTCAACGGGCGTTGGGTGTTCTTTAAAATGCCACTACTTTTAATCAAACACAGTACCTGTCCATTACGATTTTCTAGTATTAGTAAGTATTCAGTATGACTCACAATGCCTATTGAGCTGCCTAAATAAATGGTATCAATTATACAGCCGTATGTTTTAACCACATGATGGTCATTGCATGAGAAATGGCTTCGGACGATAGCGTGTTTGACATTGTAAACAATGGCCTATGTATAAGTAAGTATAATAGGGATAAAACGTATGGATAATAGGAGCTTACACACACACAAGCTACACACGCAAGTCACAGTTCAACTTTAACGGTGACAGAAAGGATTGCCTGCGTTGCTGTAGTGACGATTCCCAGCTCAAGCAGGGTTTTTCCATCTGTAATTTTTTAGTAGCAGTCATGGACTTGTGACCGGTTGATGGCATTAGGCTCGCCCCCTTTTACATGGAAGTAGACTTAAACATTACTGGAGAAATGTGGATGTATGTACTATGAGTTACACCTCTGCCTAGGCCGTCGGGGATAATAGGAGTAATGTTATGTTGAAGCAGCACGCATTCGATATGCAAACATGATGTCAAAAATATTGTTAGCAGTAAATATTTACTAGCATTTACGAGCATAATTTCTTAATATGTATCATGTTAAGTCCTCGCTACAAATACAGGAACACCTCTGTTCAAACCTCCAGGGTAATAGACTTGATATTATGATTTGTTTAGATTAGCATATGCCCGCGGCTTCGCCCGCGTGGATATCGGAAAATATCCCAACAAACTTTCATCCCCTATTTAAGTCCCTTAGGGGATGAATTTCGAAAACAAAATGTACTTAAACCTTCCTCGAAAACCACTCTATTCATTAGTGAAACAGCATGAAAATCAGTGCAGTAGTTTTTGAGTTTGTCGCGAACAGACAGACAGACGCGGCGGAGGACTTTGTTTTATAATATATATATACAGGGTGTAAATTAACCCTTCACACATACGTCAACCAAGCATTCTGTACATAAAACTAAGTACCCCTACGGAAAAATTTTTGCTGGGAAACGACTTTTTTTTTTGGGGTTTAAATTTTCATTTTATGGTAAAACTCAATGTAACACTCTTAAAACATTGTGCTAGTGGATGCTTTAAATAGTAAAAGGGTCATGGAGGTAATTTAAGTAAAGTTATAACCTGAAAAACTAGTATTTACAAAAACAGCTGTTCATAATTTGGAACTTTGACCCCCAATATCTCCGTAACTAGGGGGTTCCCAGGTATGGTCTAGCTAGAACAAAAAAAATATCGCAGTGGTGGGGAGAATACGTGCAAGGGCACATATTCTCCCCACCACTGCGATAATTTTTTTGTTAAGGGTACTTTTCTTTTGACTGACCTGTTGGTCTAGTGGTTAGTGACCCTAACTGCTATGCCGGAGGTCGTGGGTTCGATTCCCACCCAGGACAAATGTTTGTGTGATGAGCACGATCATTTGTTCTTTGTCTGGGTGTAATTTATCTATAATATGTATGTATTTAGAAATATATAAGTATGTTTATCAGTTGTCTAGTACCCATAACACAAGCTCTGCTTAGCTTGGGACTAGATGGCGTTGTGTGATAGTTGTGGAATATTATTATTATTTATTATTTTTATACCCTTTATACAGGGTTATTTCTAAAACACCGTTAACCTTGCAAGACTGTATTACTATCATCATAAACAACAACTTTTGTTCAATGACTTTTTACAAAACATAATACATTTACCAAAAACAAAAGTTCAAGATTTCGTTGTCCTATCTAACACATTTCAACTCTGTATTTTGCTGTACCTACCTACGCCTGTCGCGCACTGTCGTAACTCGCTACGCTACGATTACCCCGCCGCCCTTACCCCGCTCCCCTCGCTATTGTACTATCGTTTTCTTTTGCTTCGCAGACTTGGTAGCATATAAAGCGTACAATTTAAATATTTTTATTTTTGTAAGTTAATCTGATGAACCAAAATATGATGAATTTTTAAAAGTCATAGAACAAAAGTTGTTGATTATGATGTTAGCAACTTAGTCCTGAGAGATTAACGGTGTTTTACAAATAACCCTGTATATATATATAGTAGTTAGCACCTAGTGAACCAGGGCAGACGTCTTCCTGCCCGGACAGCAGCGCCACCTACCGGGTCTTATTGTAAATCTACAATATATGTAGTGATAGGGATGATGTGAATAAACACCGAGGTTAAATCTCTCATATTATGCAGTTGAAGCCACACGTGAACATAATCTGTGACTGCCTTGCCTGTCAGTTTGTCATATCACACGATTAACACAATTAAACTCAGTTGAACGGCTTTAACTAGACGATAATGCAATTATAGCCAAGGTTTCCCTTGATTCTATATCCTTGAGTTAATGCTTAATGCGTGGGAACACAATGCAACTGATGACATAATATACCAAACACGGTATTGATTTTATGAGTATAAGTCCGGACGTACTGCAGGTTATACGTCAGTAAAGGCTGGTCATCTCTTAGTTGCCAAGGTTTATTTTATTTTTTATATGTTTATTAGATCGTTTACTCTGGACTAACATCGTTCTCACATATCTGTATGTAAGATCTCAAAATTAATGATGTAACCAGGATTTTCATGGAGTTTCTTGCCCGTTCTTCTCCATAGAGATCTACGCTTTGGAATGGACAACTACAGTACTCTCACTAACTATTATGCCTTGTGACTGTACAGTAGTTAAAAAATATTACAACAAAGCTACAGTCACGTGGTTATAGCTTCGTTGTATTTATTTTTGTGACATTAAAAACTGCCTGTGGGCGTCTAATTGAAAAATGCTTTAGTTTGGAGTATGGATACCTTGTCAATTCACACGAAGCGCTTTGCTACAAAGATCAAAGAAAATGTTAGCGGAGCACTGTTCGCTAATACTACTAAGAACTGGTGTTGAATAATCAACACCCGTTACTACCAATGCCCATTATTACGCCATTACACTCACATACACATTCAGAAATAGTTTTTTTAGTATAATTACTAGTGAGTACACCAGTGACCTCCTTACAGTGAGGCCTGATCTGACTCGCGATAAAGAAACCAACTATTACTGACCGCTTTCTTATTATTATGGTTCGTGCAAGACAGGGTTGCCAGGAAAAATATGTAATTTGAAAAGTGTGAAGCGTCGACACAATTTTCAGGCAAGTTTACTTTGTTTAACGATTCTAAGTGAATAGGGGTGTCATGAAAATATAGTCTTTCTGGCTGTATTTCTGAAATGATAGGTATACGTATAGACCTAGACGGGGTATTCGATAGTTCGTCTTGGGTGTATCATTCTATAACTAAGTTCTAGCAGGATAAAGGAAGAATACTCTACAGAACTGCTACTGCAGTGACATAAACACACATACATACACACATACACACACATAGTGACATATAGTGGCAGTAGTAGTTCTTTATAGATTTTGTTATAATATTAATTAAAGATTAAAAGGCGTATTCAAAGTAGCCATAAATAAACTATTGTAATCGGGAGACTTGAGCTAACACAGCTAGCCACTTTGAGTTGAAAGAAAAAGTTAAAAGATCTTGAGTCTTGAATAACATAAAATGTTATACTAACTGCTATCTGCTATGTAAGTAGTTTTTTGTGTTTTGCTAACACTAGATATTACGTTATGGATGTGCTATAACTGTAGGAGAAGATCAAAAAAACAATGGATGAACGGAATAACGAATGCTAATGGAATCTGAAGTTGTGTTGATGGAATATTGTTATTAAGTTCTGTTAGTAGGAAACATAAACACTATTTAAATATCTTCAGCCATAACTCATTCTGTTGCCATCACTACCCTACTAAAAAAAATATTTTACTCTCAAGGTGAACCTCGTTTTTAGGCAGTTGTTTTTTATTAATTCCACCCGATTGTAACTACATGATAAATGAGGATTGGGGGCTGATGTGACGGGTAGAGGCTACTGAAATTAAGGAGGAATTCAGGTTACCTGTCCAGGGGAAAAGAGGCTATCGCGAAAAGGGTCAAGACTCAAAGCTGAAAGTCTTCAAGCCATAAAGAGATGGTTTGGAGCTTGTGTTAAGTTGCTTGATAGTGTTGGAGTTTTCATAATGTTCCCTACATATTCGTATATCTTTAACTAGGAGAGGACTTGCAACTTTAATGCACTAGAATTAAAAATATAGACATGAATCATCCAGCAAAGTGTAAAGATTTTCAGGAAGGCACAAGGTAACCCTGTCTCCTGCACACTGATATTACTATCTCATTTGTGAAATGAGATCGTATAGCAATATCGCCTTATCCTATTCATAAACGGTCATAGAACTAGAGCCTATTTGGTAAGCCCCCACTGGTAAACCATCAATAACAAAAACATTAAAGAAAAAACCAAAACTAAAACTGCTCTCTCTCATTAGCTACTCTGTTCTCTTAGACAAATACTATTATTAAAAAAAACCCAGCCGGATACAATACAATTTTGTAGCTTTAGCTTCGTTTGTTGTGGAACTCCACCCAAAGCTGATTGGTCAAGCTGTCAACTTGCATGAGTAATATCCATCTAGTTACGTATGCAGACTAATGGAAGAGCTGATGTCTAGACCGATAACTTTACCCTGGATAGGGTACTACGTGATAAGTGTTAAGTAATTAAATAGTCCTGTAATTGTGGGCGATTGTCTGTGGTTCGTACTTTGTGTAATGAAGGATGGTGTTGTCTTTTGTTTGTTTGTAATGCATTGTCTGATAGTTCGAGTTGTTTAGTCTGCTAGTTGTAAAATATTAAAAGCCTGTAGCCTACGCGTAGAACTGTGCTATTCTATGAAATATTACAACAGATTTTAGTAACTTGCACGGTTGGTGCAGTGGCTGAGCGGTTGACTACAGCGCAGTGTGTCGCGGGTTCGATTCTCGCAGTAAACAAATATTTATATGGACTACAAGTAGTAGTGGTTTTGGGTTTGGCTGTGAGCTGTATTGTGAGCTTAAATGTTTGTGCTTAAACACATTTATGATTCAGAAGAAACTCTTAGTGTTGGACAAAGATTAAAAACTAACTTTATTTTTTAAGGAAGTTGGCCAACAGGATTGTCTACTTTGTCTAGGTAAAAGTTAAAAATAGAATTAATTTCTCAAGCTACTTATCACTATTGAATTAATTAAATACATTCATTTACTGCCAAAAAGGAAAGCAGAGTAGGCAGTTGTTTTGACAAATAATGATGATGTTTCACTGTTTAAGATTATCCTTGTGGATTGATTGTGATCTGAACCGAAAATTAATTACTATAGCCTTAAGGCTTCGTTCCGGCCACATTCCTTCAAATAAGTTTTATCATTTAATGAAGAAAGTTTTGTCTCCAAATTGTGATGACTGTGGAGTAGTTGATGATGTCTTTCATATCCTGATGGAATGTGTCCGGAATGAAAATAGTAGAATAAATGTCTTTGGACAATTTAAATCGTTTAATATTGGCATTTGTAATACCACTCTTGCTTTTCCAGTGTCCGAGAAAGCAAAAGAATTGTATGAGTTAGTAATAAGTAGATCGTAAGTTAGTGTTAATTAGATCGTAAGTAATTTGCTTTCCTGTACTGGGCGATGTGGTCGCTAAGCGACAAAGCCCTTTAATCAAATAAAAAAAAAAAAAAAAAGATTATCTTTGTCTCACTACAACTCAACCATGTGACTCACAGTCATAACGTACCTATCACTGGAAATAACTGGCGTGTATTTTATCACTCCCACACCTTCAGTTGTGAAATATTAAAAGATATACAAGACCACTTACACTATCATTTTCACGCAAACTTTTTCAATGTAAACGACCGTAACCTGAATTAATACGTACTTCATTCAACATTAAAGTTTAAAGTTTAATGGCCTGTCCATTCGTCATTTTGCTCACTCTTCGCGAAAACCCACACATACAACCTGTACCTAAAGTTCACACTGTAGCTCAAAAGCGGTCATGGAAATGTAGGTTATATTTCAGAGGGGTAATGGTCATATTAGTGTGGCAATGTTAGGAAGGATGCGACAACTTGCGATGCTCAGTTGGCTCAGTAAATGCTTGCGTAGGCGCCATTTTGTGTTCAAATGATTGAGTATATTATCCAATTGCTCTTGACACTCCTTAAATGATACGTCTCTGTTATAATCAAATTCAGGATTTGCGTGTTTATTCATTTGAAGATTTATTTTGGTATTCAGTCACGACACAAGATGGACTGTGAAGAATATGAAGAGTCATGATCATGTCATCACCTGACTAGGCGTTTGAACAACTGTGTTGGTAACAGCTTCCTATACAGGGTGTAAATTAATACATCACACAGCCGTCAACCAAGCATTCTGTACATCAAACTAAGTAGGTACCTACCTCCACGCAAAAATTTTTGCTGGGAAACGATTTTTTTTGAGATCTTCTCACTTTTTGATAAAACTTAATCACTCTTAAAACATTGTGCAGGTGCTAATGGATGATTTGAATAGTAAACGGGCCATGGAGGTAATTTAAGTAAAGTTGTAACCTAAAAAACTATTATTTACAAAAACAGCTGTGCAAAATTTGGAACTTTGACACCCAATATCTCCGTAACTAGAGGGGATTCCCAGGTATGGTCTAGAACAAAAAAAAATATCGCAGTGGTGGGGAAAACAAGAGCCTTCGTTTGCGTTAACGGTACTTTTACACGCTTTATAAGCGGATTCAGTGGAATACCAGTAATTTACATTGATCGACGTATGACCTCCACAATTCACTGAGTTTATTAGAATTGTCTCTTTGTCTTTGTTGTGTTGTCAAGACTTTCTCGCTTCTGCCAACCTGTAGCGACTGTTTAAGATCTAATAGCTGGATCATGATCATGTAGGCAAATGCTGATTTCCACTGCTGGAACACAGTTAAACCCTAGAGCAACACAAGGACGACCATTTTCGTCCTGCGTTTATTGTTTTACACCTCGTTTAACTGCCTTCATATAGTCTAGTGGTGTGCGGGGTTCGATCCCCGGTCGGCCAAGTGTTGCTGGGTTTTTCTCAGTAACTGCCACTTACATGAATTTGTACCCAGTTGATTGCAAATTTGCAATGGACTGGATATAACTTGCAAACTTATGCGTGTTGGTACTGTTAGGTACTACTCTACCTAACCATTTGAGGGTTACAGGCGTGATGTTATGTATTCATGTTCTCATCATCATCCCCATATTAATGTTCCCACTGCTGGGACACAGGCCTCCTCTCTTTGAGAGGGAATGGGCTATAATCTACCACTCGGGCCCAGTGTGGATTGGTAGATTTGTCACATGTCTTCGAATTTTTAGGTTCTAAGACATGCCGGTTTCCTCACGATGTTTTCCTTCACCGTTTTGAGAGCATCGGTGATGAAATAAATTACACAAAGTAATGTGCCCGCCTGGGTTCGAACCCCGACCTACTGTTCGTAAGTCGGTACCGCCACTATTGGGCCACTGCTGCTCCATTCATGCATTCGTGCATTCATGTTCTATAACGGGTTAAAAACTAGGTACTCCATGTACCTCTGTCTACCCTTTCCCGGTATCAAAGCACAACGCTATATTATTCATAGTCGATGTCCTCAATCAGTCACCCCGATACGTCTTCACATCGATTGCATTCCTAATGACTTCGGGCCGGTGGTTGACCTCGCTGGTGTCTAGTCAATGAACTTTGGCACACATTTAGTACAACAGCTGTCAAGTTTACACTGGGGGTAAACAGTAAGGTCAGTTACCTTGCAACGTTGCAACATTGTAGGCGGGTTTAATAGTGAAATAGGTTTTGTAGTGGCGCTTGAAATGTTGGATGGACTTTTCGTTTAAGGTAGACTAGTTTTTGGACAAGGCTTTGCTTGCCACCAGGCTTTGTTTGTTTCACTACTTTTTAGGTTACGATAATCGAAGCATTTTTGAATAAAAATCTCAACTCAAAGCCATTAATAGATTCGGCTTTTTTTCATGTGACTGTGTTATTGGTCTAGTGGTCGAAAGCGGGACTGCTGAGGACTAAGTCCTGGGTTCGAATCCCAGGGCAAAGTGTTATTGGGTTTTCTGTCAGGAATTTCTCAGCCACGGAGCCTGGAATTGTGCCCGGTTGGCAGCAATAATCTTACCCCCATACATGAGACTTAAAAACATTACTGGTGAAATGTGGGTGTACGATCCTTTAAATCTCTGTCTAACTCATTAGGAATTGCAGGCGTGATGTTAATGAAAAACTCAATTACAATTTCCTCGACGCTATCATATCCTACTAATATTATAAACGCGAATGTTTGTAAGTATGTTTGTATGGATGGATGAATGTTTTTTACTCTTTCACGCAAAAACTACTGAACGGATTTGGATAAAATTAGGTACGCAGATAGTTTATAACTTGGATTAACACATAGGATTTTTTTATCCCGATTTTATCTATCGTGGGTAACTTTCGAATTGTAGCGGGCGAAGACGCTGGCAACACCTAGTAATCTATAAGGAGATAGTCCTTTTAAATGCTTGGCGTGAAATGGCCATATCATACGCCTACCTACACTATTATTTTAATATAAAGAAAGTTCTCCTACCAAGCTTTCACGTAGGTCATGGCATAATTGTTTTAAAAAAAAAGGTTGATCCACACTAGGGATTTCTCCTATGTCGTGGATGAACAAACAGTTACTCTTCCTACTGTACGTGATAAAATGTGTAGGCCATACATTTATTTGTTACTTGCGGGGATCGAACCCGCCACTGCTCACTCAGCCAATCGTGCCGACGCTTTCTACAGTCCCTACTCCAATCGGAACATCGTCCTTCTGATTTTTCTCGACGTTTCTATAAACAAGGATAACCTTTACCACATTAAGCACAAAGTTCAATATAGCTACCACGAGCCACTACCACCCATTATATTGTGGTAATTATAGTGCCTACACTTTTGTGGTCATTACTAACACAAAGATTAAACGAGGTTCACCAAAAAAGTAGTCCAGTCAAGGACCTCAATCTAACACAAAAATTGTCATTCAGACTTTCATTTGTGTAGTTTTGAATTCTTTATCTACACGACATAGAGGTCAAATTTGTGAAACACAATTTTCGAGGTTGGCAAAGTCAAGTTTGTGTGTTAAACGCATCGAATCTTGCGGTCAGCTATGGTTTCCGCAAACGGTTCCCATGGTAACTGCCCAATAACAAACTTGTCAAATAGCACACGATTTTCCTACAAGCCGGTTCAACACAAGTAATAAACACACTTTTCAGCTAGTTTATCGTGAAAATTATGTTTTCGTGACCTCAGAGTGACCTCGAATGTTAATTTGAACATTCACACATATGTACTTAGCAAAATATGCCCTGAGACCTTTGAGAAGAAAAATGGATTTCGGATTCGGTGACTTTTTGGTCCCGAATGTCGGAGGCCTGCGTCAGTATTTCCAAGATCCCTTTAGGTACGTAATGTCTCTTTCATTGGACATATAACGCTTCGTTTCATTTATGGTATAGGGACGCCCCTAATTACATAACATTTGAACATAACTGGCGAAATGCCGGTGTACTAATGGATACACCTCTACTTAACACTTCGGGGATTACGGGCGTGATGTTATGTTATATGTTTCATTTATCTACGTTAGCTCATTCTCGATTAAACCACATAATTTGATAGAAACTAGATCAGCTGTATTGACGTCAGAGTGTGACTTCATCTCTTTGATTACACTAGAAGAATGTAGGTTAGGGATTAAAGCAACCATTATACATTTTAATTACTCCTCAATTCGAATATATAAATACAACAAGTCATCCGTTATGTAGTGTTTCATGTTGTTTATATCAGATTATTATATTCGAAGAGTGCATAGTGTCCGATTGGAACCCTTTTTGGGGGTGGGAAATCATCAAATAAGGTCTCGCTCTAGGATAGAAAGGGAGTGTCAGACTTCTACTGACTAAAAATCACCCATGTTTCTTCTTATCCCTTGCGCGGGCTCGGTATCTCTTTCCAACAACCCGCAGCCCCGACGGGCGCCGGCCCTGGCGGGCCCCTTCCGTGTTGCTGACATCTCTTAGAGGCGCGCATGGAACACGAACGCGCCGTCGGCACGGGCCTGTCGTCGTTATAAGACGGACGGACGGCGAGCTAGCCCATTATGCGTCAGTTTATGATGGATAAGCAAATAAAACCCAGTGGTGGCAACCTTGACTTACAAACGGTCGTCTTAAGTCGCGGCCGTGGGTTCGAACCAAGGCAGATACATTACCTTGTGTAATTTAAATCGTCACCACGGCAAATGCTGAAGAAAAACATTGTGAGGAAACCAGTATAAATTAGAACCAACTATTCGAAGAAATGCGATATCTACTAACCCACACTAAGCCCACGTGGGTTATTATGGCCCATTCCCTCTCACAGAGAATAGGCCTATGTCCCAGCAGGTGGGAACATTATAGTCTGATTATGCAAGCGAATAAGACGTCTATCTTATTTTGTTTGCTGAGCAAATAAGTGACGCCCCATTGGTTTCGTGGTCGTAATTGTGACTCCTGGCGCCCTGTGTTCATTTCCCAGGTAAGGTAAAGTGCGATGGGCTGCGGGATGTTGTGGGCTGCTGGATGTTTTAAGGGAGGGTGGGTGCTTTTTAGTCAGTAGAAGTCTGACACTCCCTTTCGCTCTGCCCAAGAGCGGGAGGGGTTATTTGGTGATGATTTTCCACCCGCCAAAAAAAAGGTAAAGTGCGATTGCGGTTTTCATTAGGATTTTTACAGTTGTTATTAGTCAGAAGTTGGAAAATTGATGATCAATCAGCCGTGCCTCGGAAAGCATCAGACGTCAGTCATAAGCTTGACTTGTCTCCGGTCGTCATAATGTCAGTTTCCTAGCAAAATTAAAACGATGAAAGTCGGGTCTCATTTAAGACTGCAAAGTTAATGTATAAGGAACGTTACTTGTAATACATTAAGCAATAAATATTAGCCGTAGTACCCTTAATTTATGACTTACGCGATAACTATTCAACGCGAGCAACGTGCTTTACAAAATTGTTTTAAAATCAGGGTGAGTTGTTTTAGAAAGGCTTCGAATATTTTATTTTAAAGCAGAGATAGCTTGAATCTTTACTACGAGTAAAACAGCAGTTTTAAAAAGCAAAACTAAAACTGACTTCAAACTAAACTAACTTTTTTACATTTTATTCAAATTGTACTGATATAATCAGCTCTTTTAACAATTACCCACCCGGATGTAAGTGCTGTGACCCATCTGGAAGGCTCTCAATCGATTGCGGTCCCAGGCTAGCCACAGCCGATATAATCTGGCTAAAAGGGGTCTATGGTCTAAGGGATCTATCCTATCTATCTATGTGGCAAAAATGATCCTAGCACCTCCAAAAATAGCATTTCTAAAGCATTTCGGAACTTCTTTGTGCGATATGCCCTACGTCCTGCCCTGCCCAATGCCCATCTTGTACATTGTACATCCACTTGCACCATGCAGGATTTAATCGCAACCAATGCTGTGCTGTGCAGGTATAGATCTAACACGTTTAGATTTCATCGGTTCAGTAGTCATTAACTTGAAGAACCAGACTCGATACAATATTAAGCTATTGTATCGAGTCTGGTTCTTCTAACCAACCTAACAGACAGATGTGTTGCTGGGGAGTTTGTTCCACCACTTCTTCTTTCCAGCTAAAACACTAGGAAGTGTCGAAGCGTGGGCGTTTTTCGGGACTGTCTCTTGTAAATAAGTAAAGTAAAGTAAATTTTGACGTTCGAAAAGTGCTGATTATCATCCTAGTTTGAATAAATGAGTTTTGGTTTTGATTTCGATTGATCGATACGTATAGAAGACGAACAATTACATGCGACTGTCTCCCATCGCCATTTCTTAGTATCTTAACTGTCAGAAGAAGTGGTGGAAACTAATACATAACATCACGCGTGTACACCCGAAGCATTAGGCAGATTTCACCAGAGATGTTCAAGTCCCATGTTGGGAGCGAGCCTATTGCCATCAACCGGGCGCTAATCCAGACTACGTGGCTGCCAATGAGAAATTTCTGAAGAAAAAACCGATAACACTTTGGACTGGGAATCGAACCCAGGACCTCTTACGCACTCTAGTATTCTATATATCCCGGTAGTACGTTCCCATGGGATAGTTTGCAAATTCAACATTTACTCTACATTCGCACTAATATTATAACGAAGAAAGATTTGTATTGTGTGTGTATGTTTGTAATGAATAAACTCAAAATATACTGCGCCGATTTCTAAAATTCTCTCACCATTGGAAAGCTACATCCACCCTGAGTAACATAAGCTACTTTTTATCTCTGTATTCCCACGGGAACGGGAACTACGCAGGTGAAACCGCGTGACGTCCTCTAGCCTAATATTTTACTGAAAGGCGGAACGTGCATTAATACCGTCGCATTAAGGCCGCGGTTCATCATTGCTTGTTTGTCGAATCAGGGCATTATTATAATGACTAGTTTTCCCTTGTTCATAAATTAGCGATGTGCGCATAAAGGAAGAGATTGCATTTTTGGGAAATACAGGCGTTATGTTATGTCACTATGTAATATAAAACAAAGTCGCTTTCTTTATCCCTATATCCCTATATATGCTTAAAACTTTAATGGATTTTGATGCGGTTTTTTTAATAGATAGAGTGATTCAAGAGGAAGGTTTTAGTATCTTTTTTGCACCCGTGCAAAGCCGGGGCGGGTCACTAGTTATGTAATATATTGAAGAACAGAAAAGGACAAGTATTTCAATTTAATTTTTGGACGTAGGTCCTAAATATTTTGAACAAAAAGGTGTGATATACTCGCATACGGCATTGCATTTTCCCCAGCACGCAGTCCATGCTCCTGGCCTCAGCGTCAATTGAAGATCAGCTCAATGTCATAATCATTTACTCAATTCAAACTGTCATGTTTATTTTTATCCTTCGTTGTCTTCAATCATTATGTCTTTATTATTTTATAGAGTGATTGATTGTTTTAAAATTGGAATGATTGTGGAATCAAGATCAGACAGAAGACACGGCGTGAAAAAAACCGGGGCTATAAGGACCTATGGCCTTATTCGATTTCTGGTCTTACTTGCTGCTAGTATTTTCAAAGCCCTTTCGTATTTTAAATACCTCCGGCGTAGTGGTTATCTGTATTGTATTGCTTTAGATGGATGTCCGCTCTATATCCAATAAGGACTTACATAGTCAACAGTTGTAATCTTTCATCGACATAATCATTATAGGGTAGTTAACAAAAAAAAACTGATTAGTCCGTCAGATAGATTTTCGAAAAATATTGAACACGTATTTTTTCTTTTTTCACGTAAGCAAACAATGAAGACGATACAGTGCTTTGAAAACTCGTGTGACGTCATATTCTAAGACATTAGTTTGTCATTTTTTAGCCGACTTTAAGCCAAAAGGAAGGGTAATGATTTTGGCAGTCTATGTACGTATGTATATATGTGTGTATGTATGTATTATGTTCCACCGTAGCGCCTAGACTACGAACGCATGCGACTACGGTTGTCCTCTATAATAATTATTAAATGATCTACTTACTAGACGATTTTTCTTGTTTCATACTTTTAAGACCGCGGTTTTATTAGCCTGCGTTTTTATTCGTAGTAGGGTTTTAGTTTTTAAACTTATTTTTTTGCGGTTAGTGACGTCACAAAACCCCACTCAAATCTTTGACGAGTCTTGCCTTCGTAATTTTTTATTGATTTGATAAAATAAAAAATACGTATCCAATATTTTCCAATAATCTAACAGTAGAACTAATTAGAATCATATTTTTTTAAGTCAGTAAACATCCCTATTTCAGCCTCTTTCTCAAGTGTCGCTACATTGCCCGGTCCCATTGTGATCTTTACCTAAAACCAACATTATTGTATTACACAGCCCGTCATCCGGCTTCCACCACATGGCCAGGATGATGGATCGGATGATGGTCGAGAGTCTCCAACCGTTCGGGTTCGCAAGGATGACAGCAAGTAATGGGAACGGGGGTAAGAAGGGTGATTCAGAGCCCTCTGCACCTAGAGATGGACTCAGATCAGAACAGAGTGACACAAGGAGAGAGCGGGCCAAGGGACAACCCAGCGCTACTCACGCGGCTATGGGGAACAGGCACCCACCCACACAAAGTAAGTAAATAGCTCTTAAATGCAGGATTATGACTGAACTTTTTTAGAATTGTTTATTTTACCTTTGTTTTGAAGTAGATTCCGCAAACTAACACTATAACTCGTAGTTAAACATAAAAGGGCAGTAATTAAGGATGCGGAAGATATTGATGCACATTTAATTGAGTTAACATGTCATTGCAAAAATCTTGTTTCAGTTGTCAAACCATCACAGATAGTCCACATGACTGATAAACCTCCCGATCAACAGAAGAACCCAGATCCAACCACAGAGAAATGGGCGGGTACGCTACGGCGTGACTCCATATTACCAGCAATCGGCAGGAAATCTAGTAGTGGTAGAATGCCGGTTTCCAGATCTGTTGAAAGGCTCACTAAAACTGGAAGGAATCGTCCCCTAATTCCCATAAAACCAAGACCTAGAAGAAAAGATGTGCCCAACGAAGGGGCCGATGTCACAATATTTGAGAAGGATGAAAAGGTGTTTGATGCGACAGGATACGAGCTGCATCTGGTGGAGACCTTGGAAAGAGATATCTTGCAGAGGAACCCTGATGTTCGCTGGAAGGATGTCGTAGGACTTGATGATGCGAAGTCCGTTCTGCAGGAGGCCATGGTTCTGCCGCTGGTAATGCCTGATTATTTTAAGGTAAGAAGCATAACTACATCGGAGAAAACGTACGTTATAAATCGAGATACTAGTTTATATAATTACATATTTATATATTTAATTCGAGAAACGGGCTGCTATGAGTTAACAGCGTTATTATTGGGAATCAAAATGTTCTATGTATTTTGAAAAAACATGCTTAAGCGAAACAATAGTCCAGTACTTTTAAAAGGTATTCCGCAAAAGACGTAATTCTATTGTCCAAACTGAGTAACCAATAACAAATGTTGAACAGTGACTATAATTGTACAACAGAACAAACGTAATCTTTATAAAAACCGCCTTTTACACCAAGAAACGATAAGTCGTTGAGGAGAATTAGGACATTTGTTACCTGATGTAAATCACCTGCCCAATCTTGGCATAGCCTAGTTTAAATTGACGATTTGCGTGAGGGAACTAACGGTCAATGCTCATTTGTTTACCTGTTCTTGTAAAGTTCGCTTTTGCGGTTCGTGTTTGGTAATCGAATTATGGTTGGCTGTGAAGTGAAATGTGAAGAGTAAACGGTAAGTTATGTTTAGATCTTTGTTTTTAGTGAAGCCTATGGAACAAATTTTAGGCGAATTAGTGAGCAGTAAATAGTTGCATTGGTGATTGGAGAACGCTCTATATTGAGACTTTTTCAAGTCACAGTATAAGATTCCTATTTCTTCGCCTGGGGACCATCACTTGATAAGTCCAGTAAGCCGTGTGCCGTCGGTGATAACAATTTTAGTTTGATCTGGCCTCGCGTAGTATGGAGTTTCCATAAAACCAGAGGCCAGCCGTACACTAGTCCCCTAAATTGTTAACACTGAAGTACTGCTACAGTAATATTTCAAATAATGCTTTCTTCTATAAACCCCTTCCCTACTTTTCTTCATTTGTATTTACAAGTCCCAAGTCCAAGTCTTTCTCGTAAGTTTTAAGCTTTTTTTTAACTTTTTTGTTTTTTTTTTGTCAATTGTTCTGGTCCTGTGTGAAACCAATAAATACTATTTCTTTCTTCTTTCTTTTCTTTACAAGGAAAAAATCACCTCATAATAGTTTCGTACTTAATTAGCAATTCATATTATAATACTGCGGCTTGCGATATAGCCGCGTTTTGCGTGACTTGGCGCGTCCAGTGTCGTTCATAATATCAATAATACAGTCAGTACTCCATGCTGGTTAGTGGTTTAAGCCTTGGCCTACAGCATGGCCATCGCACGCTATAAACAGCTGAATATCTGGGCTAAAAATTCGGCCTGGATTGCTGGTGGTGTTTAAAGTTGTTTGTTTGGTGGGTAAGTAGAGAAATAAAGGTGTTCTTTGTTACGATTGTGAAACACAAATAAGTCTAAATTTGAATGAAGCAAACGACACAGTGGTTCAGGTACGTACTTTTCGGACAAAATCTAATTCATTGATTCAATAACAAGTCAGAGTCCGGTCTACAATATATCTGTACCACGTACTACACACGGTAAGTATGACTACATGAGAATCATAGAGTATTAAAAATAAGGCCAATTTCACTTTTTTTTTTTTAATTGGTCTAATTTATAAGTGCTGTACAAAGGCCTCCCTATAGACTTCTACTCTTTTCTCCATGTGGTTTTCTCCGGCCAATCTCACACTAAAGCCTCTTATTCGTCGCGCCCTGGCGTTTACTAGGCCACCCTCGGTGACGACGCCTTTCGTCTATATACTTTATATTATAATACCTATACCTCTTCACAGGGTATCCGTCGGCCGTGGAAGGGCGTACTCCTGACGGGTCCGCCAGGCACCGGTAAGACGCTGCTGGCCCGAGCCGTCGCCACCGAATGCCGCACCACGTTCTTCAACGTGTCCTCTGCTACCCTCACGTCTAAATACAGAGGGGACTCCGAGAAACTTGTGCGACTGCTGTTTGATATGGTGAGTAGCCAGAGTGTTATTCAAATTGAATTCATCAACTTGAATAAAACCTTGACGCCCCCTCGATACAGAAGTAATTCCTAGACTGGGGCAAAGCTTAAAACAAAAACAAATCTGTCGTGTCTGTGTATGTGTGTTTGTGCCGGTTTGGGTTCGAAACGGCGGTATGCAAAATTGACCCAAGTCACTACCTCTGGGACACCACTGGTATAACTACTCTTAAGTTACTCCATCATCATCTTGGTCATCATCATCATCATCAAGTTGGTGGCTTCCAATCTAACCAGATCTGATGCAGCAGAATGCCAGTATTTAACATGGAGCAACTGAATATGTAACCTCCACAACCCAGTTAAGTATTATTGGGTAATACGGTACTCTTGGTAAGTAAGACTGGTTGTCAGACTATCGGGTCTGTATAACGGCCGTCAAATATCTACAAATGAGAGCCGGGAAAAAAAAGAAGCAGCGGTGGCCCCGACTTACGAGCAGTAGGTCGTGGGTTCGAACTCAGGCAGGCACATTACTTGGTGTAATTCATTTCATTACCGCTGCTCTCAAAACGGTGAAGGAAAACATCGTGAGGAAATCGGCATGTCTTAGAACCAAAAATTTCGAAGACATGTGACATCTACCAATCCGCACTGGGCCCGCGTGGTAGATTATAGCCCATGCCCTCTCAAAACGAGAAGGGGCCTGTGTCCCAGCAGTGGGAACATTAATAGGCTGTTGGTGATGAGAGCCGGGACCAACGGTCTAACGCGCTTTCCGGGTCTTGGAGAAACGCGGTATGTAATGATTTACTCTCCTTATCGTGTGCCAAAGTGCTCTGAATTTACAAGCCTCCGAAAAATATCTCTTAGGCATGCTGGTTTGGTTTCTTCACGGTGTTTTCGTGTTAATAACTTACTCTATAAAGCTTTCAATCAAATTACAGGCAGCATTCTACGCTCCGAGTACGATATTCCTCGACGAGGTAGATTCTCTCTGCGCAGTCCGCGGCGCCGACTCGGAACACGAAGCCTCGCGCCGGTTTAAAGCGGAGTTGCTCATACAGATGGATGGACTAGGTGCTCCTTTGTAAGTCTTGCTATAGGTTGGGGGACTTATTTATTTTAGAAACTTTAAGCACTTTTTACAGAGACGGAACGTCACGAATACATTTTCTGTCCGACAAACTTTGAGTGAGGCAGAGACAAACAGTGGTAGTTGCAATTCGTAAGTTGAGGAGTCCATTTTTATTTGAATAAAAGCTGTAGGCTGCTCGGCTTACTAATTATATTACCTATTTATACGATAAAGTGCCAATTTTAGAGCTCTGGTCCAACGAAAAACTGTTTGACTCACCAGGTCTGCTTCTCTTGGACAGATGTATATTTTCTAATTCTCTTTTCTTTTTATGCAAGTAAACGAAGAATAAAAATAAATGTATGTCTATGTACCAAGTAATACAGATCACCTAATAGGGGATCGGACAAAAAAAAACTAATTAGTCCGTCAGATAGATTTCCAAAAAATATTGGACACGTATTTTTCTTTTTTCACATAAACAAAAAATGAAGTCAATACAGTGCTTCGAAAACTCGTGAACTCTTCGAAAACGTCATATGATAGTACATTTTTTACCTACAAGTGACGTCACAACCACATCTTATCTTCGTCAATTTTGATTAATTTGATAAAACAAAAAACACGTATCCAATATTTTTCGATAATCTAACTGACGGACTAATTAGAATCATTCATGTTTTTTTGACTCAGTCCGATCCCTTTTTATCTCTATAACATTAGTGTCGCACGGACCAGGGAAAACGGGACGAAGGTAAAGAGACCTCTGAAGAGCTGTCAATGACGTAGATCTTGATTATTATGACTTGTGTTTGTTACAGCCATCGAGAAAAGATCATAATGGTATTAGCAGCGACGAACCATCCATGGGACATCGACGAGGCTTTCAGAAGACGATTTGAAAAGAGGATCTACGTCGGCCTGCCTGATGGTAAAACTAGTTTTTATTTTAACCATAATTTCAGGTCAATAGGAATGTTTACTGACTTAAAAAAAATTGATTCTAATTAGTCCATCTGTTACATTATCGAAAAATATTGGATACGTATTTTTTGTTTTATCAAATCAATAAAAATTGACGAAGTTAAAACGCGTCTAAGATTTGAGTGGGGGTTTGTGACCGCTAAATTTCATACTAATGTCTTAGAATATGTCGTCACACGAGTTTTCAAAGCACTGTATCGTCTTCATTGTTTGCCTACTTGAAAAAAGAAAAAATACGTTTCCAATATTTTTGGGAAATCTATCTGACGGACTAATTAGATTTTTTTAGTTAACTACCCTATTTAGTTGGTTAAATGCTCCGGATGAAACAATGCTCCACCTGTTAGAGTTTCCCAGGTGTCCCTTTACCCAAACCGACTAATATAGAAGTATCATTCATCAATGAAGGGACTAAGAAGAATTAGTTAATAAGACAGTTAGCTCTAGAGGATTAGTCATTACTGTTCTCAAGTTCAGGATACTCAAAATTGTACTGTCAGGGGTGGCGCAGTAGTATGCACGACAACCAAACAAGCTATTGCTAACTAGTAGTTGGGAATCTCTCATTATACAGGGAATCTATACAAAGCTAGGCCATGTTATACTGGAACTGTTTAGCTTGATGTGTCGCCGCGCGTACATACATAACAAATTACAGTTAAACCTGAAAAGGTAGAGTAGCGAGCGGTTACTCACTGAGGCAAGGTTTGTTACATGGCTAAATAAAAATGTAGTCGTAATTTTAGTACTGAATGATAAATCTATGCACTGTTGTTTAGTCAAAATTATTTATTTGCAGCAAATTTGGTACAAAAGATGGTAAAAATATTATAGTATTTCAATGACACGTTTCGCCATAAAGTTGGCATGCAAACATGAATTAACATAAAATGCTTATTTAAAAACACAGTAACTGTGAAACAAGTTATGTCTACCAGCTGCTTACATAAGCACTTAAGTGATGGTGGTTACAGATCTGTCACTCAAAAGTTCTTTTAATTCAGAATCTGAAAAATAAGAGCTTGTATCAAGCCTTGGTTGATGGTAGGCTTATGCTTGACTGTAGAAGTTTTTTGCCTTATAAAGCGTCCAGCCTCGCGTAGTGACAGATTTTCATACAAACTTTCAACCCCTATTTCACCAGCTTAGGAATTTAATTTTTAATAATCTTTACTTATCGGCGCCTATGCCTTAATAACTATCTGTTAACCAAATTTTAACCCGATCCGTCCACTAGTTTGAGCTGTAGGTTGATAAATCAATCAGGTAGGTCAAACGTTTTGATAAGTATAGAAGACAGATGAACGTTTAGTCAGTATGGAACCCTTAGTTTCGCCATGTCCGTCTGTCTGTCTGTCTGTCTGTCCGTCCGCACTAAGTATTTCTCAAAGACTCTTAGTACTAGAAATATGTAATTTGGTAACTCATTTATATAAATGAGTTACGCAGAAAAAGTGCTGAAGTAAAATATTGTTTTTTTAAGACCTTAACCTTCTCTACACATTAAAGTGGGGATGTTTTTTTTTCTCGCAAATTCTATTGTGTTAAATGTCGTTGTATGGGTCTTTAAAAAACATTTTGAGTTTGCATAGACAGTTTTTCGATTAAAGGATTCGTTTGTGAAATATTAAGCTTCAAAATGTATGTATGTTGTATGGGAGCGCAAAAGATAACCCCTCAGTGCTCCCTAATAATACGATACCCTAACTCTAGGTTACAACGGCACCCTTTCAATATTTTAAACCGGTTTAGTTCACCTAGTCTCAACAGATGACGCTGTACATATACGTCACAATTCTGAATCGCGGTGTTAAGATTCTCCGGCGTTGAGTTGGGTGCCTTGGTACTATCAATGAACGTTACCTATGGTTTCCCTTCAAAACGCATAAATCTTTCGCCTTTTGCTAAAGATTTCTGTGGAGGGGAAACACACAAAATTAGACTATTATATTTTTGGGAAACTCTGCTTTGGCAGAGTTTTTAAATCCTTTGAAACCTAGATCTAATCTAGATAAATAGATAAATGAATGAAATGAGGCATGCAAAATGCTTAAATGAACTGATTGATATTCTTAACAATAGTCTACTATCAAACAGTTCATCATCATCATCATTTCAGCCGAAAGACGTCCACTGCTGGCTGCTGGACATAGGCCTCCCCTAAGTGTCGCTGTCGCCACATTGACCGGTCCCGTGCGTCTCGCATCCAGCGGATCCCCGCGACCTTCACCAAGTCATCGGTCCACCTAGTGGGAGGCCTTCCAACGCAACGTCTTCCAGTTGGCGGTTGCCACTCCAGAACTTTTCAACCTATCGGCCATCCGTTCTGCGAGCAATGTGCCCTGCCCACTGCCACTTAAGTTTGGCAATTCTTCGGGCTATGTCGGTAACCTTGGTTCTCATGCGGATGTCCTCATTTTTGATTCGATCACGCAAAGTAACTCCGAGCATAGCCCTCTCCATTGCCCTTTGGGTGACTTTGAGCTTTCTGATGAGGCCCATTGTGAGCGACCACGTTTCGGTCCCGTTTGTAATCACTGGCAACACACACTGGTCAAAGACTTTCGTCTTGAGACACTGGTAAGTTGGACGAGAAGATACTACTAAGAGTTCATATAATTATAATAATATGTATGTATAATACATGTAGTGTTTCATAGTCTAATATGTAGGTACATTTCACGTTTTATTCTGTGTAAAGAAAGAAACTGAATAAAACACATTTTGCAAAAAAGGATTAAACTTCCAAAAAGCACTAAAATAACTGTAGGAAGTCATTGATTTTATTTCCTTTTTTTTTCGCCACCGATTTCCGAAAGGAGAGTTACTTTAGACATTTTTGGTGTTTTTTTAAAGTAGGCTCTGTTTTTGGAAAAAGTTATTTAATGTATTCTTTTTGATCAATTTTAAATTGTAAAGTACTGATTAAGGACACCAGCAGGGCTATTGCGTATCTTTTATATGACAGTGGCTATCATATTGTCTATGGATTAACTGTCTAATTGGTTATGGTTTAGTACAAAATGGAACCATTTGACAGTAATTGATAGGCACTATATGTTAGCCACTGTCATTTAAAAGATACGCAATAGCCCTGCAGGTCAACAGGCCACGAGGAAAAAAAAACTAAAGTACTGAACCGAGTTTGATGGATTTTTTTTGGGACCAGTTGGACCTCTCAAATGTTTGTTTTTTTTCAAATAGGTCTATAAATGACTGAGTTATGAGACACCAATATATAAAAAACATACAGTCCAAATGTGAACCTCCTATTTTTTTGAAGGCGGTTAAAAATTAACGTCATGAATGAATTGACTGTTAATTTCTCAGAGGCAACAAGGGTGAACTTGCTAAAGTTGTGCCTACGAGGCGTAGCGCTGGCAGAAACTGTACAGCTAAAAGAATTAGCAGGACAACTCGAAGGGTACAGCGGTTCGGATATCAGTAATCTTTGTAGGTAAGTTATAAGAAAGAAACAGTATTTATTGTACACGCACAGGAACATAAACAAACAAAGTAATAATATAACAAAAGGAAAAAAAAACCTTATCTACTCAAACACAAAACAAAACTTGTAGATTAAACTTAATTGGTCCTGTCAAAGTAGAACGATTTTATTAATTACTTACTTAATACCTTATCAGTACCTTTGTTATACTTACATTTAATACCTTTCTAACTTTGCATCTGTGAATTTTTAGTCTAAACAACTTAGCAGGTATGCTGGGATTCAATACACGCATATAATTCCTACACTACTCGAAGCCCCCCACATATTGTCCTTTAGAAAATAAGTTATGTCTGGCGCCTCTGGGCTCTTGGAATAACCGTTATCAAAACTGTGACGGAAATTATAGTGAGAAAACAATGCAGAGCTATGTCTTAGAACTGCAAAATCCCGCACTGAACCGATCTGGAGTCTCATTAATAGCCTAGCCTCATTCCCGTTGGGCCAGAGTCTCTGGCTTGTGTCCCAGCAGTCGGGACTTCTTTGAGTAATAACAAGCAGGAATTTTTCAACCATAAAACTAGACCAACAAACTACTATTTTCAGGGACGCAGCGATGATGACGATGCGTCTCAAAATAGCAGGCAAAACTCCAGACGAAATACGACAGCTGAAGCGGTCTGAATTAGAGGCTCCGGTTTCATGCGCAGACTTGACGCTTGCCATCGAGAAGACCAGGTACAAAACACGAGAAGACACTGTTTGCTTTTTTGCTATTTCTTAAATGAGATGCGCCGCAACACAATTTATTTAAGATAAAACCCCTATTAATAAAAGTTTGTATTTCAAAAGAAAAGTCAGTGTTAAGGATTTAAAATTCTCGGAGACCGTTTATCGTCACTGATGTTAAAGTTGCTCTCGCGAGGGTAGTAGACACCTCGTCGGGCCTTGAAACAAAGGGCTTAGAAGGGACATGGGTGGTTTTAGTCAGTAGAAATCTGACACTTCCTACCGCTCTGCCCAGAGTGGGAGGAGTCATTTGATAAATTTCCACCCTTCAAAAAAAAAAAGCTGTTACCGTATTCATAGAGTAACTTAGAAAGCAGTCATAATGTCTGTTTTGCGATTAAGCAGCTTGGCTGCTGACGGCTAAATCCTCGGAGTTGTACAGACGCCTGCACACCAAGCACTCGAAACTGACGAAATTTCCCAATAAACCTTGAACCTAATGCTTTAGCGATAAAGCTAAAAAACGATTGCAGAAATTTGACACATTGTAGTATCTTGATGTGCAGGCGTCTGTAAAGGTATCCTTACAGTTAAACTGTTGTAAATAGGATAGTTAGTTAGTTAGTAAAATGGTGTATTTCAAAGAACAATAGACATAATACACATAAAAAAAGAAAAAAACTATCAAAAAAGGGGGTAGCTACACGATTTAGAAGTTTTTGGTTCTATCCTTGTCGCACGAAACGGCCATTTTGTATTACGTATTTACGTACCGTTTGTCGGTATGAAAATATGACGTCACTTCTTCATAGCACTGTCTTTGTCTAGCAAGCCATTTTTAAAGATATTACACTAGTTTTTTTTACTTTTCCTTTCTATTTACTGTTTCCAATTCACTAGTAAAAAAAATAGTCAAGTACCCACTTAACCAAGCCCTTTGTTCTCAGACGGACGGTGTCCGACGCAGATGTGACCCGCTACAACAACTGGATGTCCAAGCACGGATGCTCCTAGCGCCGCGCCTGGGCTCTCCGAGCCCTGCTGCAGAAGCTGCGCACCGACTAAACGTACTCGTATCTGCTCTGTGATTTAGACTGCTTCTATTAGGCTGACGACTTTGAATCACTGCTTTTGACTTCGAAGTTTGCTGACCGTTTTGTACTTTAGACCTTGGATATTTTTATAATAGAGTTGAAACTTCAGTTTGACGATTAAACCAAGTTTCTTCAACATAGCTTCCGCGATTGTTTTTGAATTTTGATGGTTTAACGCTTCGCCGCTTTCATGGCGTGGTAGCAAAGAAAGCATTTTGATGGGGTATTGAAGGCAAGATTCCTATACGGCCTCGTTGACTGTGAGTGACTCAGTTCCACGTCTAGGTATACTAGATTTGAAATAGTCCATACATTTCTCTGGGACAGTGGCCAATGAGATCTGAAAGAATTTCGCAAATTCTAGACGGGCGTACTTCCACATAATCCCTTCAGGTTTGAAAAAAAAAACAAGTTTAAATGTCAGGCTTGTAGATTTAAATTACATTACACTTCGGTATTTTTTAACGAAAATATGTGTACAGTGTAGTGCACTTGGTAACCCTCCAACTAAGCGAAATATTCTAGCGCAAGGAGTGAGTTTACCATTGTCACGATACAGGCTTCCCTGTATTGTTGGCCACATTATAATATAATACAATTTCGTCAGACGTATACGAGTACAAGAATTAGAAAATTGTAACACCGTTTTTAATCAAAGTATTTTAGCCAAGTCACCGTATACGAATTTTGTTATTTATTTCATTTATATTACTCAGTAGTAACTATATTTCACATATGGGTGCGTTTTTTGTCAGTAAGCATAAAAGCGTCAGCCTAATTCAGAAGTGTCACGTCGCTAGTGCGATATCGGTGCGCAAGATTTGGACAGTGGAGTGGACTTGATAAATTACCAAGTGTAAACTATAATATATTATGGTGTTCGCGTCGTGATTTCATTCGCGGAACTTTAAAGCTTTTGTGATTTGGATCATTGTGGATATTGAATGATATTCCCTGCGTTGTTTTATAAGTAATGTCGGGTTAGGTCTGGCGATTCGGAGTAAGTTACAAATGGAGACTGATGGACTTAAAAAATTGAGAATTTGGCACCTGTGCCTCCACCGCCGCCAGCGATAATCGGACTAGCCCAAGAAATATAAAAATAATAAAACGGAAATTAAAAATATATAACGGAAATTAAAGATCTACAATGATTGTAATAATAGTTGACCTACTGGTCACACAGCTTGTTGTGACCTCCACTTCTCCTCAATCGCTGTAGGTGGGACAAGTGTGTTCCATTTGTTGTCTACTCCGGGATTGGTCATAGCTTTGATGAATTAATGTAGTTTCTATAAAATACGACTACAATACAACGGTTTTCGAGTTATATGCTCATTTGTTGAGATCTCTGACGTCGTCAGCGCGTGATTGTAAAGATATTTATGACTATATTAATTCAACAAAGTAAAGTATACATAAAGATAAAGATTTTGATATTTCTACATAAGATGCACTTTAAACGGATAGTTTTAAAAACATGTAAAAGATTTAAAAAATGTTTTTAAGATGTAGTAAAAATTACGTTATTTTATTACTTCTATATTGAGTACGGCGAAGTAACGATTTCATTTCTTTATGTTATGTCGTCTACTACGAAAGCATAATACTCATGTTATTAATCTCCTGTATGTAAATTATTTTCAATATTATTTGCAATAGACTATAATTCACTTTTTAATTTATTGGTTTAAATTGTAACATATTAATCAATATTTATTATAATATATTAATATAAATATATTATTATTAAAGGGCCGCTTTTGTTAATCACTTTGTTTATAACTTGCTTAGGAACTAGACCTTTATTTGACGAGATTTTAGTAGGATATAGATTATAATTATTATCTTTTATGCCTTTTCTTTTTGTTTTTGTTTGAGATTGTTCTCAAGGAATTGATCTAGGATGTGTTTTGTAATAAAAATAACAAGAATGGTCAAAATCTGTTTATTGAGGAATGGCAAAAAAATTGTGTAGTTTATAAATTTTTGTCTGTCTGCGTAAATATTTCAGTGTAAAATGTAGCTGTACCGTGCCGTTGTCTTACATGTAGATAAACGATTTTAATAAAGCTCTTATACGAAGTTTGATACAGTAGACTTTGATTTCACTCATTTCTTGATATGTCTCATAATATGTTAAGGCCACAAATTGGTCCGTTAAGTTAGTAACAAAATAATAAAAAATAACTAACAAGAAAAATATAATATTCAACTATAGGTAATATTATGATTATTTAAATAAATTATTTGATGTTACATTAAACAGTTTGACTTTGAGTGAAAGCCAGATTGTTTAATGTTAATAGTTTTATAATATAATCGAAATTAGATCAGATTTAGTCTGAATCTTTAACAAAGAGACTAATTTAGTAATGTACCAACTAGTTGACTGCCGAAACTCGATTTAAATTCGTTTCTCGATATCGATTAATTTGATCAATCAGGCAGTTGTACTAGTTCACACGTCTCCACTAAAATATTAATATATCACTATCCATGCGATCATTTTACTAAAAATTACAAAGATGGAACATTCCTTATAATATTTAAAAAGTGAATACTTAATAGTTCGCTAGTTTTGAAGGCACTATAATAATATTTACACGAGAAACGATTGCTCAACAAACATGCGAATTAATTTAAAAAAAGAAAACGTTTCTTTGGCTAAAAATAAAGATATAATTGTCGTTTACACGCGCCCTCACCGTGATCATCTGTGACATCTATTTAAAACTAACATGCTTGAACGTACGATGCTCTTTTGCCTTGAACCATTTTTTTATGTAGATGTTGAACTATTTTTCTTTAATTCTCGGTATGCGTCGGATTAAGCTTGCGCCAAACTGATGCGGTTCCCGGGCGGGATGCGGGGCGCAATTTAAAAGATTTTGATAAATAACTTGAATTGAGGTGTGTTCAAACTTGTGCGAATAGTCGCATTATTTCTGATAATTAAAACAGTTGACGCACGTACTTGCGTGTCGTATCCCGCATGGAATGAAAAAGAGCTTCTAACATTTTAAGTGTTTTTCTTTTGCTACAGAGAGAGTGCACGTAAAACGGTCCAATAAAATAAAATTCACTTAAAACAAACAAAAAATATATCATTTCGCTTAATCTAAAGTTAAATATTAAAACAACATTGTATTGTGATTTATAAAATAATGTGAATACTATCACAACTCTGTGTTCTCATACCACACGTCAAATGACTCAATATCAGATGTCTTTCGTTTCGAATTTGTACTAAAAGACTCCGAAACTACGTGATTCCGGACATGCTAGTGATTCCATTCATTTGTACATTAACACAACTGTATTTCAGTACAATATTAGATAATCGATTCCTTCAATTTTTTGTGTTAAACTACATCTTCATCTGCCTAGTATTTAATAATCTGCCTAGTTATTCTAACCTGATGCGGCTTAATATTGGTATTTTATGTGGAGTGACTGGTTTTCTGACCTCCACTACCCAATCAGTACTGGGTAATACGTACGATACCCTTTGATAAGACAGGTTGTCAGACTTACAGGCCACAGACTACCTTTTACGACTGTCAAAGATGACCATTAATGACAGCCGGGATCAACGGCTTAATGTGTTACCACGTAAAAATAATCTTCGGTAGATATTTTTTTTTTTTAACATTGTCCTCAAATACAGTGTATTCTCATTACTTTCTGTCATTAATTTATAATATATCGCCTACGCTACTTACAATTTCTGAAAAATCTAGCAACAAATTCAGAAGACTACAAAATTCTAATCTCTAGGTAATCTATAGATTTCGTTTTGTACGTAAATGATATCTGAGAACTAATTTTAGGCTGAAAATAGTTGGTGACTGTCAGTCGCGATGACAGATACAACATTTGAGTCGAGTGACGAATCATCTTCATCTACCGTAGCTCACTCTATAGTGGCCATAGATAAAATATTTATTTGGTCTGAAGAATGTTTTCTGTGTAAGGCACTGGGGTTTTCTTTCCGGCAATCTAGATATTTACAGAGAAATTAAAGTCTAAACTGGTGACATTGGTTATTTGCTCAAAGATACAGGTTCTTAGCATAAGTAGGGCTATACCGTGAAATCGTAATCCAATACTTTTTTGTATGCGCACTCTTTTTCTTGCCCTGACAAATTGAGGCCAGAAATCTGTATACCTAATCATACTCTTTATCACCAAAACAGCTAAGAACAACGACTTTATAAACTTTTACTTCAATCAAACTATTTCCATGCAATTCCAGAACTTGTATTGTCAAAAGATTCGCACAATATCGACCATTAAATTTAACAAGGCACTCGGTACGGTCTACCCACGCGACTGACAATACACCTACAGTTCTTCCACATTTAAATTACCTCTGACAGCAACGACCAATTAGCGACCTTATTTCAACGGTCTTATTGGTCACTAAACAGCATCCTAATTGTTACGAGGATAAAGTTCACTTTGACGCAAGTCATAGGTAAAATAACTGTCAAAGAATTGTCTTCAGCATCACCAGCATAGCCGTTTACCTTCGCAGGTGGTATGTTTGGCTACTTATTCTAATTAGTCTTGTGGTCACTCGGGCGGGCCCCCGTTGGTCTCGGCCACTGGTTTGCACTCCTCTTCTTCATTCTCCAGGATATCGGAAAAGCAGAACGGCGCGAAGGCATAGCCTTGACCTTCGTAGAACTTGCTCATGAATTCCACCCTAGAATGCAAAGGAGAGGGCTTTATGATTTGGTTAGATAGAACATAACTCAGATTGTAAATGTCGGAGAAAAAACAGCCAAGCTAAAGTTGGAGTGTACCAGCCACCTAGCGCGAATGCACTCAGAGAGATGGCCAAAGCGATTTATGGCCGCGTTCAGTGTGTGACGATTCATTCGCTGAACGCTTGACAGCGGAAACGGCTGTCAAGGTGGTCGTCAGGGCTGCAGGTTGTTCGAAAGAGGTACGCTGGCTTTTGCACAAGGGCTAAGAAGGAACATGGGTGGTTTTTAGCCAGTAGAAGTCTGACACTCCCTACCGCTTTACCCAAAGTGGGATGAGTCATTTGATTATTTCCCACCCCCCAAAAACAAAAAAAAAGGTAGACCATGGCGAAAGTGGTGTTATTTGATCTAGTTTGGGGCAAACATGGGCAGATATGGCACAAGGTAGAGAGGTTTGGAAGGAGAAAGAGTAGTCCCAGCGGTGGGATACATGACGAACTAAGAGAAAAAAGAGCAATAAAGGTATGCAGACCGAAGGTTTAAACGTACCAGTGCAACCGCAACGTATGCAAGAAAGCAGACAGTCCCTCCATGAGCACCAGGATGGCCAGCGTGAAGAATGCCCATACTCCAAATATGATGTACAGCTTGATGGAGCTCACGCCAGGACTACCCATCCCCATGATGAGCACGCGCTGCCACAGTACTGCTGATAGCTCTGATGGGAAGTAAGAAAAGTTGATTAGAAAAACCTACACCGAATTCATTAGGTTAAAGGACACCGGACCAATGCTATATTTAATTAGAAACTGGGAACTGTGGATTTTGTTTATGATCGATGTATTATTTATCTGAACACTTTAACAAAATGGTAAAAGACCTACTTGGGCCCTACCAAGTGTCCTTCGAGGACTATATCGTCTGTTTTGCCATTTTCATTCAGCATTAAATCTTTTGCACTGGCAAGCTCAGCTTCTTATTTGTATAATGTGGATCGAACAATCCACATTATTTAAGAAGCTAAGCTTGCAAAATCAAAATATTTATAGCAAAATCAAAATATTTTTATTTCACATAGGCCTACATGGACACTTATAAAACGTCGACAAAAAGGTACACGGTTCGGTGCATTGGTCGATTTCTACGAAGAAGAACCGACAAGAAACTCCAAAGGCTACTCTATTAATCTTTTAAAATCGTTTGGGTTAACAATAAGTTACAGACATAATCTTGGTACACACATGAAGACTATGCAGATTAATGTCTGAGATGGTCTTTTGAAGAAAACACCTCACGATTTGAGTGGACCCGTCCGTAGCTTGCCTGTGAGTCAAATAAAGCACGTACTGTCTCACTTCTACTCTTAAATTGAATCAATGAAAACCAAAAAAAGAGCAGGACAAAAGATAGACAAACTCACGCGCATGAGCGAGTGACAGCGCCCACAGTCGCAAGTAGGAGGCGGTGTGCGACACGGCACCCAGCACGTACTCGATGGTGTGGATACACTGCGTGATCAGCTCCTCCGCGATGCCTTCATCTTCCTCTTTTCCTTCCACGTCTCCGCTTTCTACTCCTTGTTGGTAGTGCTGGTGCTAGAAGTGGAAGCCAAGGTTGAAAGTAAAATATATAGGACATCAATCGTGGTCCTTTACAAGACGGATCCATGAAGTTTGTGAAATGTGAATCTACTAGATGAAAAGGAAAGATTTGGTGATTTTGTAAATCTTTTGGCTTTTGTCTAGCAATGAAGGCTTCGTCTAAATGATGATTTAAATTCAAATACGCAATTTTTGGACGATAAAAAACCGCGGTAACTATGTTGAGCTAGCTTTGTGATCTATGTTGCGCTGAACTATAAACACAAATTCATGATTTTCAATAAATTCTTCACTGGTTCACCATTTATTTGCCAGAGTCTTTAATAGTCTTTGCTAAACGGGAAGATATCACCGATGTATACCACTTAATTTGGAAAACTACCAACATCTACGAGTAATATGTTTACCTTTTGCTTCTTTTTTACGATCATCTTATAAATTGGCTTTCCGAAAAGCATCACGGGTATACACAGAAAGCCAACCGCTAAGAACGTCTTCTGGACCGTCTCCTGACCATCATACATCATTGCACGGCAGGGTAACTTGTCCTCAGATTGCTTCAAAAGCATCATATTGATGAAGATTATGAGTACTGAAGGGGCGCATGATGTGCCTAGAGCAGGATCTGAAAAAATAAATAGGGGTAAGCGTTTACTAGCATACTAGCGGACCATCTTGGCTTCGCACGGGTGGACTTTTATTTAACAAAATTTGAGATAGCCTTTGTTACTTAAGGATAATGGCGCATTCTAATGGTGGAATTATTTTGAAAATCGGTTTCGTTGGTTTTATGTTTATTCGTTACAAACAAAATTACGGATCTTTCTTTTTTATAATATTAGTGCTTAATTCTATCATCATCAACAGCCTATTAATGTTCCCACTGCTGGGACACAGGCCTCCTCTCTCTTTGAGAGGAAACGGGCTATAATCTACCACGTTGGCCCAAAGCGGATTGGTAGATGTCACATGTCTTTGAATGTTTGGTTCTAAGCCATGCCGGATTCCTCACGGTCTTATCCTTCGCCGTTTTGAGAGCAGCGGTGATGAAATAATATGGACTACTGAGTGTGTAACTGTGTACTGTAGGTAAAATCCGATATCCCTAATAATATCAGTTTGTATTTTTCTTGAAGGCAAAACAGTGCAAATCAGTTTATCACCAGATGTAATGAATTCAATAAAAGCGATAGCTCAGACTAAGAATAGTACCTGTGGAAATTTTCTACTAGAGTGATTGATGGCAGAAGGTCTAAAAGTCTTATTGAGTCAATAAATGATAGCTGATAGCACATGCAAGTATTTACCTTCCGCAATAGCCGAATACTTGATCCACTTTATAAACATCAGCAGACAAAGGTACCAAAACAGCAGCAACAGAAATAGCATCTGCGGTACAAACTGAAGGAATATCATCTCCCGTTTCTTGAAGAAACTGTGGAATAAAAACATCGTTAATTATGGCGTCTTCGCTTTCTATTGAAAACGCACTAAACATTCTAGTTTCTATGAATACAGTAATTACTTGAAGTTTACCACACTCATTGTTACACCGAACGCCATATGGATCACTCCGAATATTATTGACAGTTTCATCTTGAACGAGTTTAGGAATATTATGTTGTTTGAGGCGAACTGGAAATAAGAAAATTCATTGTTGGTTAGGGTGAAACTGAAAAGTAGTCGATTTCTCTCTGTAACAACTCATTTTTCTTTAACAAAATTATGTTCCTGATTTCCTTACGTTGATAAGAAGCTTGAGGATTAATAGGAAATAAAGCAATCGAAGAGTTTTGGAAACGGGCAAAATTATTTTATCGTATTGCAAGATCTCAAATTCTCACCTGCCAAGCAGGGTCCATTCCGAACGGATAAGGCGTCTGTATATACGCTGTCTTCGGATCCAATTCTAATACAGTATGATTCATTAGGGTCCCATCGTCATACACATTCCTCCAACTAGTCCCGAAGATATTCAGAGATTTAGAAAACATATCGTTGTATATCAGACCAGTGTATATCGAAAATATTCCCATTAGAAGTATAATGTATCGTCCGCCGAAGAAAATGTTCCATATTTCGTTGTCTGTTTTGGTTTTAGCGAATTTCTTCTCGTATATGACTAGGATAGCTGCGAATGCTGTCATTAGGATCCCATGGCCGACGTCCCCGAACATGACGGCGAAAAGGAACGGGAATGTAATGATGGTGTATAATGCTGGAAATAATTAAATAATAGTAAGTCAGTGATTCATTAATCATTACATATAATTTGAATAAAGGGGGAATGGCTAGTTTTACTCATAATCGACGCATATGGGCACAAAACCCAGAAATCCATTTAAAGACCACTAAAGTTGAAACAATAATGAAATTTCCTTGTTTTGGTCTGGAAGATGCGATTTGACCCCGCATCGAACTATTTATGACAATAAATGTGTTTGACTTTAGAAGATTCAACGTCGATAAGGTTCCTCTCTAATTCTATCAACAGAACAACATAGAATGAGGGATCGTGTATTGCACTGGACTCTTGTTATCCATAATTTGTTTCAGTGCTTATTAGTATTGTATTTAAAACTAAGTTTAGCTAAGTTAAGTTTTTTAGGTAGGTACCTGGATTGACTTCTCTGTAGCTGGCGATTCCATAGGAATCAATCAGGTTTTGGAAACCTCTGGTGAATTTGTTGGTTCTGTTGAATGTGGGAGGCGTCTCGTTTGTTGGTACGTAGTGTAAGATCGATGGGATTGGGCTACCACTTGCTTTCTGTAATATTAGAAAGATTGAATCACATAAAAGCATTAGTTATCTTAAGGAGGTCATCATCGCCAAAAGGAGAGATAGCCAGTGGGTGGCATATCGCTGCCAATGACGACGACGAACATCGATGAAATTGAAAATGTTCATATTATGCGTTGTTGTTCTAGTTCCAGTGCATCAAAATAAGACATGGAGCTAAATAGGACAATGCAGTTGAATTCCAGTATTTTAAGCGAAGCGACTGTCAATCTCTAACGACTGTCAAAGATCTACAAATACTTTCCGAGGTATGATGGAGACTCGGTATGCTGTTTACCCATGTATAGACCAACTTTGCAAGCGCAGATTAACCTCATCATATCGGAGTGGCTGTAATTATCTAGTCACTTTCCCCTAATAAGAGACAATTGAGCATCAACTCTCACCACTCCGTTCTCCAAAGCTTTCTGCACCAAAGTGAGGTCTCTCCTCGGCACCCAGCACTCAGCGATGAGGCACTTCTTCACGATGTCCATACTGAACATATTGAGGGTGTGGTAGATGGCCTTCTCCTTGCGCACGGCCACCATCCAGGTGCTGATGTCTCTGGCTATGTTGGTGAGGACCAGACGACGGTGGTTCTCTGTTTGTTCCAGTACCTGGAATTATGTAAGCTTGTTGTTGCAAAATGGAGGCAGTGCAAATGCTGTATATAGTTACTTTATTAGTAGGTAGGTAACATCGGTTTCTCGTATATGGTTTGGCAAGTCAGTTATTCTCCATCCTCCTCGTTTTGAGGAGAAGTGACAGGTTAATATATGCTTTCATCAAATAAAATAATGAGGATATACAAGGTGTAAACGGCCCCTTCTCAAAGCCGTCAACCTAGCATTCTAGCAATCTTATCAATAATCAAACTAATTTACCCTACGCAGAACGGAGAACAAGGCAATTTCGGCTTTGATAGGTGTCTTATAATTTACACTCTTTATAATATTTCTAAACTGGATCTTATACTCACTGCCGCATTTAGAGAGCTTTAATGATTACTTAGGCCATCACTTAGTAAACGTTTTGACAGTTTTGTCACACAAAAATATGTCAATATGTCATATGTCAAACCTTTACTAAGTGACGGCTTAAGTAATCACTAAATATCTCTGAGTACCGCAGTTAAACAAAATGGAGAGAGTGCTTCGAGACTCATAATTTCTAGATGTAAACAGTATGGTTACATTCTGTTTACTTCCACTTTCACACTATCTTCAACTTTTCTGTTATATACTAGGCACCAAGCTACAGGCAGTATACGCAATCCAAATACCAGAAATTATTTCACAGAATATCCTCGGTATTATCAATTTATAGCCTATAAACTTGCGAAAAATACACACCATTTCCAAATCCTTGATTCTAGTTCCAACACCTGCTAGCATGTCCAGTTGGTCTTTGTACGTTGGAGGACATGGGTACAATGTGGCTTTGAACCCATGGCAGACCTTCTTTACACGGAGTTTGATCTGCTCGCCGTGGAAGAACACCACGAACACTGTCTTCTGGAGCTCGTGACCCTGGAAAAGAAGAAGAGAATTTGTTAGATAGATACTAAAGATGGAACAATGGAAAATTCAAGGCTACATCCGCTGATACGTGCGCAGCTGACAAGGAAGGGAATTACAGGTTTCAAATGAAGCATTCGTCGCTGATGGGAACATTTATCTTCAGCAGTGTTGGTGACTTAGAAAAGTAACCAAGGTTGGGCCTAAGAAACTGGGTCCGTCTAAAAGCGCGTTGAGGTGATGATATCGATAGGATGGCGAGGTACAGATGGATAAGGGACGCACATACCAGAGAACAATAGCCGAAAAAAGGGGAGACCGATACCCAACAGTGCAGCAGGCTGAAATGAAATGATGAGGTGACTGTAATAGACCGAGTTGACAAAAGGTTCGTAATGAGGCTGAGATGCCAGAGGACTGCCGGACGCAAATAATTACATCATGATAACCAATTCTTAAATAATGACAGTTGTGCTCTTAGCACTATAACAAGCATGATTTATTATTCGCACAAGACATTTTGACTGCAAAAATGTAAAGATTAAAATAAAATATGTTTTCCTTAATATTCCTGTCAGTGTAGAATCATTATTTACATTTCCAATCATAGTTTCCGGTATATGCGAATGTTATTAGGATCATTTAGTTTCTAGTGAAACGTTAAATAACTGTGAAATGGCTTTATTAGTAGCGGAAATGTTAATGGCGGATAATTTATGTGTTTCGAAAAATATTAAGCATCTGAACTTTATGATGAGACTGGACGTTCATATAACATCAGTCAACATTATAGGCAGACCTTTACGGTGGAGTATTTAAATGTACAATCAACCAATGATATATTAAAACTATAGATACGTTGTCCGCCCTCAAAAATGACAACATGAAAAGTATATTATTATACCATGATGAAATGAAGCCAATTGGCCACATCGCGCTTAGTTACGCACCAACCTTTCGCGCGACGCTACGTTTGTTCTTAATTTAAATCGTGTGTGTAAACCTGCGCAAAACATAAAGAAAACAGGCATCCCGCTGTAGGGTGTCATATTTTCTTTCCTTTACTTTACGCGTAAAAGTAGTTATATAATATATTTGCCGTTTTGAAGCGCCGCCATGTTAGTTCATGACGTGTCTATATATAATACGTCATTGCAATCAACCCTTTGATTGTATGTTTAAATACTCAGGTTGTACCACAAATATTATTATTTATTTATGATATTAATCGTTCATATTAATGGGGGAAGCCCATACCATCCCAGCAGTGGACATGATGATGATAATATAATAATAATATAATAATATAATAATATATAATATAATAATATAATATAATAATATAATATAATATAATATAATAATAATATAATAATATAATAATAATAATATAATATTCCACAACTATCACACAACGCCATCTAGTCCCAAGCTAAGCAGAGCTTGTGTTATGGGTACTAGACAACTGATAAACATACTTATATATTTCTAAATACATACATATTATAGATAAATAAAAATACATATGATGATAATAGATTAGTAATATTTTCTACAGAACCTCTTTTTAAAACCGACGATGTGTTATATTTCTTTGTTAAAACCGGTAGAACGTAGAACGGTTACCGATTATACATAAATGCCGAAAAGCTTGTCAGTAGCTGACCTAAATGTCGAACTATGGAGAACGGAAGTAGGTACGTATTTGTAATGTAGGGAATGTATGGAGATTATAATCGGTTATGTTATTTCGGTTGACCTTGATATAACACACATGAACCTTTTATCATTATCTAGTTAAACTAACCCTTTAGCCGTTCAAATTGCGTGAGTTTCTACAATTATTTTCACCCTTTTTAGGGATAAAACCTTTACAGTAACTCTCCTTTGGGAATAGGCGGAATAATTTACACTACGCTTTTGTTTTTGTTACAAAAGGCATTCTGGATACGTCCGTCCCTTTCTATCTTTTTATGAAAGAACGAGCAAGGGTACATGAAAAGAATAGACAACAGGTCTAGACATAAAGGTTGGTTATAGCTAAATCATTCATGCATACTTGTTCAGGAATAGATATTGTTACCGCCGATAGTATAGTACGAAGGTTCTCGTTTGTAGGGATATCTACAACTCTGTAAATAACCATAAAAAACTACCAAAACCCAAACAAAGAGAATTAAAGCCAAAACAACTCCAAAACACTGTAAATCAGTCGGTTCTCTAAACTTTTCTGACAAGGTCAGTGCCCCATTTCGTGAACTACAGAGATTTATTCCTAACGACGTTTTGACGCGTTCCATATTCTAGCGTTTACCCAGAACTTATAAAAAGTTTTGTGGGTAACAACGTCTAGGAAAATCAATATTGAACCAGGGGTTAACGACCGGCCACTTGTGGACTCTCCTATAAAATACTATGGTGTTTTATTGCAGCCTGGATGCGTTTAGATTATTTTTTTTAATTACTGTTATACCATAACAGTGTTAGGTTTAAAAGAGGTTGGAATAGGATGCGACTTAAGCGCAATTCGCTATTACCTACTAATCATAGAATAGGGTTTCTAATTTTTTCACGTAAACAAAAGATGAAGACAACAACACACACACACACACACACACAACAGACAGGACAGACAGACAGTGCTTCGAAAAGTCATGTCATGTCGTGTGACGTCACAACGTTAGTACTTTTTTACCCACAAAGTGACGTCAAAAGCGCCCACTCATGATCTTTGACACGTTTTATTGGCGTAATTTTTTATTAATTTTATAAAACAAAAACACGTATCCAATATTTTTCGATAATCTAACAGACGGACTAATTCGATTTTTTTGGTGAAATACCCTATTTAAAAAAAAATGTCGACGTGTTTCACAACACCATAGCAAAGTCATCGTCTGCCTAATTAGGTCCGCTATATTAGGAATTCTAGTCTGACCGGATAAAGTTCAGTAAGTACTATAGTAATAATCATATTAAGATGAAGCTACTGCCTGTTTGATCAGTCGGTAGTCAATGGGCTGAAAATCTGACAACCTGTCTTACCGAGTGTACTGTATATATGTATAATTAATAGATATGTAAACACTGTCTCACAGCCCCAAGGAGTCAGGAGAGCTGTCACTAATGACATCTGTCAGTTACATGATGGCGGGAAGTTGGAAGTGAAGTGATCTTGGACTGAGACCTGCAGGGCTATTAAATGCGTATCTTTTAAATGACAGTGGCTACCATATTGTCTATGGATTAACTGTCAAATTGGTTATGGTTTAGTACAAAATGGAACCATTTGACAGTAATTGATAGGCACTATAGGTTAGCCACTGTCATTTAAAAGATACGCAATAGCCCTGCTGGTGGCCTGTGATATAGTTAGTTAATTGTGTTATCAACCTATTAGGTCAGTAACAAGTGGATGCTACACGGAGGGTATCTTATTACCCGGAAAGACTGGAAGACGACCTTAAAAAAGCTGGAAAAGGCTTGACAGATGAACATGATGACTACTCATTTGACAATTCGGATTCTAGGGAACACGCTACTCTTTGTATGTTACTAGTAGATATAGTTTATGGTTTCTGGCTACTCGTAATAGGTAACTGTCAAAAATGACAGTGACGTTTGACATGGGAGACTGAAAGGAGAAAACGTGTTGCGCCGACCCCAAGTAAAGTGGGCCAAGGACAGGAGGATTATGTTCGTATCAACATTAACCTTTACAAAACCATGTACGCGGCATTAAAGCTTCACAAATATCTTTTTAAAAACAGTGATTAAACCTTAGTGATTACTTTCCATACTTTTCCGTTATGATAACTTTCCATAGCCGAAACTATATCATACGTATACGGCGACCCATCAAGCTATTCGTACCGAGTATAACATGGCCTCGGGATGTATAGATTTTCCGCACAATGAGAGATCCAAATAAACTGGTTTTTCTACCTACCCACTCTGAAAATTATTCTTTTTAACATACGGTTCGCGTGCTCAGTTCACGTAAGGTCATTGAACATTTTACGAAGCCTTCGTACAAGTAGTTAAACGAATAATTTTGATTTAGATAGGTCAATGACATAATGGCCGAAGGTTTTTAGGTTTATGTACCCTGTCCGTGTGAGATCGTCGCTTGGTGGTTGCTATAGGCTTTTTATTTAATAATATAATAATAATATTTTTTTTATTCAATAAGTAATAATAATTACCTAATTTTATTCAATAAGAGTTTGCAGTGTTACATTTATATCCTTTAGGCTAATTATATTCATTTACAAATGAATCTACCATCTGTAACCAATTATATTTTAGTTGACTGCTTCGGTGGTCTAGTGGACAAAAGCGCAATTTGTGTACATGAGTTTTCGGGTTCGACTACCCAGTTTGAGCAAAAGGTTTTTCCAACGTAGGGTTCTCTAAGTTGAAGCCACGGATTCTGGATTTGTGCCTCTACGACATATGGCTTAAAATAACTGGTGAAATTCATCCACCCGCCTTTTCCAGTCTCCCTGCGATCATGGCGCTTGCAACAGGCGTCGAAATATATTGAGCTCATTACAATGAATTATCACGGAAGATATCCCGTAAGTGACAGTTAAACCAGACAAGTTAAACATTAGGTGATATCTAAACCCCGTCGGGGCTGCGGGTTTTTCGCAAAAGATACCGTGGCGTCGACATAAAGGGCTAAGAAGGAACATGGGTGGTTTTTAGTCAGAAGAAAGAAGAGAAGGGGTTATTTGATGATTTCCCATCCCCTCCAAAAAAAGGTGATACCTAAATCAAATATCTAAACGAAAGAGTACTGATCAATTTTCAATTCTTAGCTCAAGGCCGACAGTCAAAACTCCAACAATATTTAGACATTAATTCGGGTATTGCTTAGTAAAACAGGCATAAGAACGCAATCTATAAAACGCCAGATTTACTTGACATTCGTGACAATGTTTCCCGAGGTATCAGAGCGAACTGCTATAGACAGAAATAGATAATTTGCTATTTTATTTCAACAATATTGGCAGGCAATATATTTTGTTAACGGTATCTCTATAAATCTTGTCAGCTTTGCCTTCGGTTCTGTGATATTATTTAGTCTATATGTGTCACTTCGGATTTGCTGATTAGATAATAAATATGGTGCTTTGCAATCATACCTTATTGCTGGTTAAAAGTGTGAAGGCTTTATAAACCTGCTGCGGGATGTTGTAAGAGATACCGCGGCCTTGACATATAGGGCTAAGAAGGAACATAGGTGGCTTTAGTCAGTAGAAGTCTGACACTCCCTTTCGCTCTGCCCAAGCGCGGGAGGGGTTATTTGATCCCAACTCCCAAAAAAAAAAGAAAAAAAAGGCAAGACCCATCGGTCGATTCAAAATTTATCAATGCTAACTTTGGTCAGTTTCTAGGAAAGTGTGAAAATGACCTCCACAACCCCTCAGTAAGATTGGTTGTCAGACTTTCAGACCACTACCAGTAAGAACTGTCAAAGAATTTTAAATGACAGCCGGGCACGGAGGACACTCGATATGTAATGGGTAGTAACTCCATCCAGACCATTCCAGACCAAGCTGGGCAAGCACGACTTATCTTAAACATCGAACCAAGCTGCTGTTAAGATTGCTACACGAACTCTTTCATAAAGATATACAAGGTGAGGCAAAAGTAATCATCCGATGTTCTTTGACTGATATACTATAACAGGGTGAATACTTTTTCGTAATTGTCGAAAGCCCACGGTTGTTGCGGGCACATACGTATTCGCTTCATGTAAATTATGGAAAAAGTCGTGTTATTTCCAATTGTAGATACGACCTACTGTAGAATTCCATCATTAACACTGCGAATTTAAATTCATGGTCAACTTAATAAAATACTATCTACGACCCACAAACACCTACGTCACGAATTGTATTATGCAATAAAACTCTTCTAATACCAGTCTATTGTATCATCTGCACCTGTGACGTCTTTAGAACCAATATAACGTAACTATAGACCAGGCAATTGTGACCTATCTACCTACACACAGGTATCATTATTATACGGAAAGGGTTGTGGATGTCATAGCCTCTAAGCTAAATATACGTCTGAATGCGTAGGCTTGCCATGAAGTTCGAGGGCTAGCCGTGAACCTGCTTTGAACTCCTGACCTTTTCATAGCACGTCAAATCCGAAAAGAATCAATACCTAAAGCCATTAGTTATCATGTTTGAAAAGAATATTTTGATGGTCGAAACTGTGTAGAAGGAAACGTAGAACTTTAAATAATTTAAGAAAAGAAAATGTCAAATCCAAAAAGCTTTTTCAAATGGAGCTGAAAGATTCATGCAACAAACGCTCCATCGTTTGTTGCATGAATCCAAGAAACAGGCAAACGCAAAAAGTTTTAGCTTCATATTTATAAAGCATAATTAGTAAACATGTGATTTAGGAAATGGAAACGAATAATCATCAGTGAAGAATAAAAACGTAATATTTATCTCAGCTTCTAGAAGATCTACATCGTGACGAGCCCCAATTTTCTCTTCGCAAAGACAATTAACTCTACTTCTGTTTTGTGCCTGTGTGAAAAATCGTCATGCGAGAATTTAAAATATCTTACCGTAACAGGGTCCTTTAATGGCTCATCAATCTGCGCTTGTTTAAAGAAGATATTCCCATGGGATATTCTCCACAGCATCTGCTCAAAGGCCGGTATTCTGGCTGTGGTGACCACTCCTGCGATGAACCCAAGATGGCCCAATACTGCATCGTTGTTGTATATTTGCACTGACGCAGATATCTTCCTCTGAGCGCTGTGGTCTTGGAAGAAGGTCTGCATTTTCTCTATCAGTGTCTTCAGCTCTATTAGTGAGAGGTAGTCGCTTTTCAAGTTTCTTGCGTTTTTTGTTATCTCCTGGATTTCGCCTTCGATAAAGTCGATCCTTTCCTGGAACATTAAATTGGTTTGGTTGAGGTTTAGACACTGAACTATAATGAACGTGAGAAAACACGCGTATAATGTACGTGTAATGTGATAGTCTTTACGTCTGTTTTCAACCAAGGCGGTTAATATCAGTAGAAACCAGCGATGCAGAGACACAAAGACACACACTCTCTCACACATAAACTCACTAGCAAACAATAAAACTCAATACAAGCTTCTTTAAACGCTATCTTATTGCATAAGATTCTGTAATCTCTTCACTTGGCAGAGGGCACTGGTTCCTGTATCACAGCATAATAAGCGTCCTGGAGTCCCAAACATCATATTTTGCATATCATGGGCTTAGAGCCTATGCTTTGAACAGAAAACAATAACACTACTAGATTAAAATAGACCATTCATCGGTTAATTTTACTACCGGTAAAAAAAAACCAAAAGGTACAACAGTTAAAATATTAAATGTAAATCTGAGTGTCACCACTTGCGCTCAGAATAAGTTGTAAAACCAATGGCTCCGTGGAATATGATGCTGATAACTGTTGGCACATTTGTTGAGGCCATTAAATAGTAATGGTCGCACAAATGAATTTCATGGAACTCGTAAACTATCGTAAAATCTAAATATTAATGACCACTTTATGTTACTGCAACGCATTGATCGGTATTAGAATCGTTTGATATTCATGATAATATATTATTGTGGTATACCTGTACGCTTCTTTTGATCATGAGATCTTGGTTCAGTTCCCAGATTGGGCATTGTGTTTGGATATTGTGTTTTCCTATCAGGAATGTCTCAATAGCAGCCGGATTTTGAATTCACCCAGTTGATAGAAAATAATCATCTTCATCTGCAATGTCTTATCTTAACTGTGTTTGTTGGTGTCGGCTTCCAGTCTTACCCGAGACAGCTGAGTAACTTTACTGTCTGTTTGACCTCCACAATCCCGTTTGTACTGGGTAATATATACGAAGACTTTCGGGCTACTGACTACCTGCGATGACTTTCAAAGATCTACAAATGACGGCCGAGGACAACGGGCCGTGCAGTCCGAGGGTCTAAGAAAATTCGATCACCCTTTCACGGCCTAGGTAAACGCGGCTTAATCTAAAGATCGACACCATCGACACCGACCTTAGTAAGCTGAGGACGATTTTACGAAGTCCATGATAGTTGAATGCTATGGTTGATTGCAAATATAACTGGAAAAATCTGGGAGCACCTCTCGGAGATTACAGGCCTAATGTTATTACTATCCATCACACATCCACATACACACATACACACCTCCCAACCTTTTTCACACCTTTAAACACACTATAAAGTCATCACCACATATTCTCTCCACCCATCCTCCTATTACGACATCCCCACGCATCGCTCGCATGATGTCACGGCAGCTCATAAATTGCAATAACGCTCCTGTGAGCCCCACTAGTGTACTGTGTATCTACAAATATATCCTGCGCAGTCTGAGGGATCTAATTGGTGTAACCTTGTTGCTAATCATTGTTTCACAGATGTGTGTGGATTATGTAACTGTAACAACACTAGTTTGTGATCCCCTAAGGGTTAGAAATAGTACATATGGTACACCCACAGTTCACCACTTACGGTGAAATTGTTGTTTGAGGGTTGGGAAATCATCAAATGGCTCCTACCGCTCGGTAAGGAGTGTCAGATTTCTACTGGAAGAAAAGAAAAACTTGGAAGCAAGCGGGGTCCATTCTATTTTCATTTCATAATTTAATATTCAAATGAACCCCGCCGCGCCTGCTTCCAAGTTTTGTTTAATTTAAAATGTGCTTGTTTTTGGCTTTTCAGTCTTTTCAGTCGGGTTTTTTAGTTTTTTAACTACTTTTTTTATTTCTAACTTTTTGGTTCTTAGTGTTTGTTCTTTCGTTGGTCGCGTAAAATACTTCGCAGATGATTTAATTTTGTGTTTATTTATAGAATTTGTGATTTTGAATTTATTTTAAACATATAGTTATCATATATTTTTGTAATCTCCTTTTAAAACCCTTCATTTTGATACCCTACTCGAAGGTAATGGTTTTTTTTTTTTTTTCAAATCTACGATTTTGCCCCCAAACCGGCAATTATCTTTGTTTTTTTTTTTAATTTTAATGTAGCCAGTGACACTCGCGCCATCAAGACGAATCTAACGACGTATATTTCATTCAAATCCCTTCATCCGTTTAGGAGTTATGAGGGAACAAAGAAACGGACATACATACATACATACATACATACATACATACATACATACATTCACGCCAAACACATAACTCTCCTTTTGGGCTTCGCCGCAGTCGGGTGAAAACCACCCGTGTTCCTTCTTAGCCCTTTGTGTCGAGGCCGCGGTATCTCTTTCTAACAACCCGCAGCCATGGTTATGCTCTTGTTTTTGTTTGAGGGGTGGGAAAACGTCAAATGCCTCGTCCCGCTCAGGCGGAGTAGAAGTAGAAGGGGCAATCTTACTGCAGACTAAAACCAATATGTGTTCCTTCTAAAATAACTCTTCTGAACAAATTCCGCAACCCAGAATAGTTATGCTTCCCGTCGGGGCTGCGGGATGTTGTAAGAGATACCGCGACCTCGACATAAAGGGCTCAGAAGGAACATGGGTGGTTTTTAGTCAGTTGAAGTCGACAATCCCTTTCGCTCTGCCCAAGAGCGGGAGGGGTTATTTGATTATTTCCTATCCCCCGAAAAAAATCAGAAAAAAAGGATAGTTATGCTTGCCCGTCGGGGTTGCGGGTTGTTCGAAAGATACCACGGCCTCGACACAAAGGTCTAAGTAGGAACATGGGTGGTTTTTAGTCCGTAGAAGTCTGAGACTCCCTACCGCTCTGCTCAGAGGAGGAGGCATTTGATGATTGGCCCACCCTTCAGAACAAAAAGGATAGTTATGCCATATGGAGTACTGGGCAAATCTATTGCCATCATAGAAGACCTTTGTCCTAGCAATTAAAACAATATGGGCTCAGACTTCGGGGTTGCTAATGTAAAATTCCAGACCGCTAAATCCAATAGCACTTTACCCAAACTGGTTATTGAACACAGGACCTCACACTCAGCTGCAGCTTTTGCGAATACCATGCCCACGAGGCAGTGTGGATTAATAGAGTTATTTATTACTGAGACTAAACATTTTGTTATGTTTAGTAAATTGGTCGGCCAATAAATTCTGAGAGCAGGAAATGGCGAATTTTCGCAGAATTTAATTAGACCAAGAGAGAATCATGATAAAAAACACTTTCCTTATTATTAACAGAAAACATAAAATCACGCCTGTTATCCCCTACCGGGTTAGGCGGAGGTGTACCTCTCATAACTTTAGTTGTACTGACTAAGAATAGTAGACTATACATCTTCTCAATTCTTTCACCACGGGAATCGAACTAATGACCTACTTTTACACAAACACTACATCGATTCCTTCAAAATGATTTTTTTCTTCTTACCGCATTATTACACAAGACGAAAAATTTCAACATCTATACTAAATTTCATTACAATCGGTTCAACCGTTACGGCGCTATTGAGTAACAAACATACATCTCATCGTATTTATAGTCGTAGTATTATAGTGTCTGGTTCTGGTAATAATTATAAAACAGATGCTGGTGTGCGTAAGAAGAATTAATAGTGTTGTTCTTACGTCGTCCATCACTATGAATCTTGCTCTTAATGACACTGGCATGTTTTTTTTCAGTAGTTATTTAGTATTCTTCTCTAAGAAGCTATCAACAATCCTTCTTCGTATGCCTGTCGTCGTCTTAATTTATTCACAGCGGATATTATCGATAAATACTCGTACAAACTAACAATACAAGATCTGCAATAAGTAAGATTTTGTAGAGCGTAGTACTATGTGATAGGGATTCTGTACTTAAAGCTAATTGAAAATCTACTTATGGATGGGAGTGATGTAGTCTTTTTAACGTGCATTATTAGTTTCACCTGTAACTATGCACAAAAATCTTAGAAGTTTTTTTACTGTAATATTTTATTGTGCAAATACAAAAGGTATTTGAATGTTTTGACATACCTAAGCTTTTTGAAAGTTGCTGTCATTTTCATAAATTGATCTGTCCATTTAAGTCATGATAGAATCCGAGTAGCTAGTGTCTAGCCCCTCTCGATGTTTTATTATTAATCTCAGCTGGGTTCTGTAACTATTTCATATAGGTATTCCAAATAATATTGACAAATCGTCGACTATATAGTTATTTATTTGTGACAGTTATATTTAGACGACCTACGTCGTTAGACTGGGGAAGTCCCCAAGATAAACAAATAGTTCTAGAATGAGTCATAATTATGTTTTAAAAGGGAAATAGTTAAATCGCATTAAAATATTATCGAGTGAACCGGTGGCCCAGCGGTAGCGGCCCCGACTTACGAACAGTATGTCGTGGGTATAAATGATTTCGTCACCACTGCTCACAAAACGGTGAAGGAAAACATCGTGAGGAATCCGGTATATCTTAGAACCAAAATATTCGAAGATATGTGACATTTAAACAACAACAATAAACAATGTACCAACCCGTACTGGGCCCGCGTGAAGCATTATAGCCCATCCTTCTCCTAGAGACTCCTCTCTAGGAGAGGGATGGGCTATAATCCACCACACTAATAATACCACACAAACCACCAAAATATATCGTCCCAATCAATGATATATTAAAACTATAGATACGTTGTCCGCCCTCAAAAATGACAACATGAAATGAAGCCAATTAGCCACATCGCGCTTAGTTACGCACCAACCTCTCGCGCGACGCTACGTTTGTTCTTAATTTAAATCGTGTGTGTAAACCTGCGCGAAGCATAAAGACAACAGGCATCAACAGGCATCCCGCTGTACGGTGTCATATTTTGTTTTCCTTTCTTTAAGCGTAAAAGTAGTTATATAATATTTTCGCCGTTTTGAAGCGCCGCCATGTTAGTTCGTGACGTGTCTATATATAATACGTCATTGGTCCCAATATATATTATGATGTTTCTATTACCTTTACTACTAAAGCCTCGTATCCACTAGGCAACATTTGACGCGCGACATGTTGCTCAACATGTTTCGCAACTTGTTGAATGTTGACGTGCAACATTTGTTTAACAACGTTGTCTGTCCACACATTCTCAGTCGTCGACAACATGTCGCCAGAGGAACTTGTGTTGATTTCAGCGGCAGTGGTTATAATATTATACGGACATTGTTGTGCGTCACGTCTCCACTCGACAACAATTGATGCTCAACTAACGATGCACTAAAACAAACAACAAGCCGCGCGTCATGTTGCGCGGCAGCTGGCAACGTCGCGCGCTGTTGTGCAGCGTTGCCGTACATGTTGAGATTCACGTGTCGCGCGCCAAATGTTGCCTAGTGGATACGAGGCTTGAACTTGACATAAACTACGTTCTATTTCTTACGTGTACTCGACCTATTTAAGAATTGTGAAAACATTCCTATAATTTATAATCGTTGCAACATTTAGTTTGCTACATCTAATGAAGATGTATCTTTCTACTATTATGATGAAATTATTAAGACGACGAGATAATGATCAGGGTGTCTAAAATGGCCGCTTTAGCAGAATCGTAATAAGAATCATGTTAAAAATTTAAGATTCTTAAAATGAACTTTATAGTTATAGACATTTAGTCCATTTTAAGAATTTGAAATTTTAACGTGATTCATACTAAGATTCTGCGTGGATTCTGTTATAGCGGCCATTTTAGACCCGCGGGTTATTTATTGAGAGAATTCATTGATTCAACACAAGGCGACCTTCTCATATTCTTTATAATACATTAGCTGTTGTTGCCTGTGAAATGTTTATTTGAATATGAGCGAAAAAAATTTTTTTATAATTGCAGACTATAATTTATTCTCTGTGCCTTTCATTCAGGTCCGCTCAGACATTCGGGAGTGATTAGTTATAAATTCGTCCTTCCATCCATCCAAACTTCATTTTATAATAGTCGTACGTTTCGTTTACTCAATAAAAGTGATACTGAGTATAATGAAAAATGTTTTTGTCCACTAGCTGATGAAACAAAAAAAGAAACATATGTTGTTGAAATTCACTGTAAGCGACTTCTCTTGAAAGTCGAAGCCCTCAAACCTGATTTTAATGAGGCAGACCAGCGGTCGGTAACAGGCAGATCTCAGTCCGTATCAAGACCCTGGAGAGTCGATCTTTGGCCCGCCAGATATCGTGTATTGTTAAATATAGGTACCTACTTCTTACATAAAACTTTCTCTATCCACTCAATTTATATTTAAATATCAATTACAACGTTTGAAAGTCTCATAGAATCTAGCTAGTACTTATTTTAGAAACTATTCGAGTAGTAAGTAAGTACCTACGACTGGAAACAATGCCCTGGTATTGTATTATGAAGTTTTTTTTTGGGACCTCGATAAAAAAATTCAACGTTATCCGGATCTTACTCAAAACTACTTGCTGACCCTCTTGTTTTTTTTTTAGACTGTGGACAGAGCGGTAGAGCGTGTCAGACTTTCTACTGCCTAAAAACCACCCGTGTTCCTTTTTACCCGACTGCGGCGAAGCCCAAAAGGAGGGTTAAGTGTTTGGTGTGCATGTATGTATATTATCTGTTTCTTTTAAGCCCTTTGTGTCCAAGGCCGCGGTATCTATTTCGAACAAACCGCAGCCTCGACAGGCGTCAGCAATGTTGCTGACATCTCTTTGAGGCGCGCGTAGAACATGAAAGCGCCGTCGACACGGCCGCACGGTGAGCTAGCTCATTACTCACCGTCCAAAGGCCCGTACTTACGTTGACCGGAAGCCATCACGTGGCCTCCCGGAGCGTCTCCCGCAGCAAAAGTCGAACATCGTCGACATCTCTTTGAGGCACGCGTGGAACACGAACGCGCCGTCGACACGGCCTGTTTTCGTCGTGAGACGGACGGACGGCGAGTTAGCCCATCACTCACCGTCCACAGGCCCGCGTCTACGGTGGCCGGAGGTCATCGCGGGACCCCCGACGCCCGGAGCGCCTCCCGCGGCGGCTGGGAATCGAAGCCCTCAAACCTGAATTTGGTAAGGTAGAGGACGATTCAAGGAGGGCTTTCCTTACCCTGCACCCACCTCTAATATGTTGATCTCCCTGGGGCTGAGGCTGCAGCGGTCCATTTTGGGCGGGGGAGGTGGCTCGGGCAGCTCGCCGGCCACCCATCGCAGCTTGCGTTCCATTTCACTGCAGCGTCGCACTTCGCTCACGTAACGACGCTGGAAGTCGTTCACGTGGGGGTTTAACTGTGGGTTAAAGAAAAAAATGTGATTTAGTTATGTATGGCAATGAGTTTTTTTAGGGAAATAAATTAACCTTTTCATTTATTTTCAGGTAACAATGACCCATAGTTTTAGTATAATAAGTATATAGTTTTAGTAGTAATAAGTCTTAAAACTTTGTTAGTACACTAACTGCAGTACTCAAAGATATTTAATGATTGCTTTAGACGTCACTTAGTAAAGATGTGACATACTATTGTATGACAAAACTGTCAAAACCTTTATTAAGTGATGGTCTTAGTAATTATTAAAGCTCTCTGAATGCGGCAGTTAGCAATTCATTAGCGTTTAAGGTTTAACTGGTTTTGACAGTTTTGTCAAACAAAAGTATGTCAAATCTTAACTAAGTGACGTCTTAAGTAACAATTAAATATCTCTGAGTACCGCAGTAAGTCCCACAATTTGGTTAGAACATTACAGGCTTGAAACACCTGGGCCCCGAGTCTGCTATTCAATAGTGTCAGAATGGTCTATCATTGATCTCATAATTGTTGATTTTGACAACACCAAACTTGTCAAAATCAACAATTATGAGATCAGTGATAGATCATTCTGACACTATTGAGTAGCAGACTCGGGGCCCAGATCGTCTGATAAAAAGATGGTTCCGTGCTTCAGAAGGCACGTATCTTGCGGCGGTTCAGAAACTCTCGACACTAGGGTGTGTTGGGTCGTTATAACTTACTGCCCACACGATAAGAAGGAATGTGTTTATGATTATAAACCGGGCACAGATTCAGACTCCTAGGACCTCAAGCACGACAGTCGCGCTTGCAACCAGTAGACCAACGAGGCAGGTTTGAATAGCTTCTTTAATTTTTAGTTTCCACCGTAGCACAAAATAGAGATGATCCGAGCGACGTAAGTTTCAACCAATCACATGAGAGACGAGAGAAGCGGTTTGAATTTCAACGAATGCGATTATTTGATTTTAACACATCTCCGGTCCGCTCGGCTTTTGCTTTGGTGTAGGACCTACACCAAAGCAAAAAAAAGCTGTAGGTAGTTCGTGACCAAAAGGTTAAGGATCACAATTACCAAGCCATCTATAAAACAGGTTACGAGTTAACAATAACCGCGTTAACGTCAAGGGTCACGAATATCGCAATATAACTGAATATCGGTCATCAATAACAATTTATCTGCATTTTATTGGAGGCCGCGCCTTCTCACATTACGTGAACGTAAACGTAATGGTTGACTCCTCCTGTTTTATGGCTTTCTTCTTTATATCGGTATCATGTGCTGGATTGAATGAACAAAATATGTTATAAGCATTTTGATACACAGGCTGTAAATGAACCCTTTGCGAAGCCGTCAACTAAGTGTTATATACGTCAAACTATGTACACCTACGCAAAAAATTGTGCTGGGAAAACTTTTGGGTGAAAAATCACATTTTACGGTAAAACTCAATGTAGTAAACTAAACATTGTGCTCGAGGATGCTATTTTTTGAAAAGAAAAAGGGTTATGGAGGTAATTTCAATAAAGTTATAACCTGAAAAACTAGTTTTAACATAACAGCTGTGTAAAATTTGGAACTTGAAGAACAAAAAAAATATTGCAGTGACGGGGAGAAAAAGTGCCTTAGGGCTTCGTTAAGGATACTTTTAAATTCTCCGATATTGGAATTTGAGTTAAAGATCTCAAATGGAGTTGCGAGGACCCTAGCAAATATGATGGTTGGTGGAGTAGGTAAAGCTGTGACCGAGTGGCATCCAAGGACTGGCAAGAGAAGTGTTGGTCGTCTGGCGGCGAGATGGGCAGACCAAATTGTTTCCCCGCTTGTGATCGCTCGGTCTATTTAAAGTCGGCCATTGGTTGGCGTTTGCTGTCCACGTGTCGACGGCAAACACCGACCAATGGCGGCGGCAGCTGCAGTTGCCTCTGTCGACAGCTAAGTGCTGCTCGTCTGTACGAGGCCTTAGTGAAAAACATGTGATAATAATGAATTTAATCGATATTTCCATATGTACACAATAAAGATGAGAAAAATAACGTCGAATTTACGCTCCTGACGATGACTGTATGAGTTTCTAGAAGACGCAAGAAACTAAATTGATTTTGTCAAAATTAAATTTCTTGTCGGACTTCTTTTGTGGCTTCTATTATTTACCAAGATCTTTTTAAAGGAAGCATTACATTCGCCATCTTTAATTTTTTCATTCGATATCCTTATTATCATGACTCGACTACGCATTTAGGCCTCATGTGATGTGATTGCGAACGAACTATCGCTATTCATCGCACAATGGGCCACTTCCCATTTCACGTGACCGTTGTTGCTCGATCATTCATTGAGTCTTGCACAATAGGTAAGCTTTCTGGGCACTAGTTGTGCCTTTAGGATACTTTAGGTACTACACACACATATTAGTAATATGTTCTTCTTAGCGTGTCGATGACAGTTCAAATTGAGTCTGCCCAAAATTTGGCAACGAATTTGGCACTTTCAGTAGCCTTCATCAGACCTATGATGTGTAAGTAAGACACGATATCAAGTGCCACATAGTTTGAAGGGCAAAACCACATATGCACTCTAGGGCAGAGTCATCTATGAATATATACCTGAACATTATTCCTTGCTTTGGTCTAGCTGTGTCCGGAGTCTATTTAGAGACTTTCAGCCATGGCAATTCGTGTAGGGAAACGCTTTCTAATCATAACTTAAGACTTTCCTTGGAGCGATCGTAATAATATTATAGTACTTAAATAGTAATATGTTGATCTGCTTGTATAGTAAAATATATTTACTCTCTTTAATCTTATCAGCATCACAGGTGTGTAGCGTACAGATTGCGTTAAAAACACCACCCTACAATGATTCTTTTGTTAAATGTTGCTGGACCATGTCAATCATGGATTTGGTCGCAATCAGTGGCCTGACGTTAGGATTTTTTGCTTGATAGAAAAGTAAGTTATGGTAATGATTAGTAATTCGAATAAAGTATTAAGTAGTTGAACCACCAATGTTTGTTTTTATAATTAACTAATTGTTGCTTTATTGATCTTTCATTCAATGTATACAGGTTGTATACGAAGCCATCAACCAATCATTATCTACATCAAACTAAGTACCCCTTCGCAAAAATGATTGCGGGCAAACGACTTTTTTTTGGGTCACATTTTACGGTAAAACTCAATGTAGGTAGCACTCTTAAAACATTGTGCTACTGGATGCTTTGAATAGTAAACGGGTCATGGAGATAATTTAGGTAAAATTATAACCTGAAAACTAGTATTTAAAAAAACAGCTAAATCAACAAAATTGACTCCCAATATCTCCGTAACTAGGGGGTTCCCAGGTATATAGTCTACAGCGGCTTCGTTTGGCGTACTTTATATTAAAAAAAAACCTAACAAAGTTTTTTTTAAATAGTGGTTCGCAAGTGTCGGGAACAGGACCCAAGCTACCGAAAGTTAGGGTCCGTTTCGCGGAGTACTGCCTTTTGAATCAGGCCCTCGATTCAACCACTTATCTAAGGAATTAATTGATTGATTGTTATTATTTTCAAATTGCAACATACCACTGCGAAGGCCAACAAAGGTAATGTTTAAAGTTACTCCAAGTTTATTTAAAACACATGTCCCTATTGTATTGTTTCCTAAGTCGACTCTTGTTGTCATAATAAACGATATTATTATATTAGACGCCATTTTGTTTTCTTGAACTAGAACGTTGATCAAGTTGTTTGTTAGCAATAAACTTTCTTTGCTGTGTTAAATTTGTTTCATACATGACAATACGCCTACAATACCCAAAGGTTTAAGCAGAGCAGCGCGGGGCAGGGTGGGAGGGTGTGCTAGACTAGAACTAACTAAAAACCGCCCATGTTCCTTTTTAAACCTTGTGCCGAGTCCGCGGTATCTCTTTCGAACAACCGGAGTCTGAAACTCCCTTCAGCTTCGCCCAGAGCGGGGGAGTTATTTGATGATTTACCACCATCCAAAAAAAAAGATGTCATCATCATCATTCTCCTGCCCTTATCCCAATTTATTTGGGGTTGGCGCAACATGTCTTTTTTTCCATACTTCATCGCTTTCAAAAGTAAAACTAGACGAATTTTCCAACGTTCCTTGCATAAGATTCTAAGGACACTGATATCAAATCTATTAAACAAATTCTAATCACATAGTCATATCATATGACTTTATATGTAGTCAACAAGGTGTCAGTATATAACACATGATAAAGTGCGATGTAAGATAAAGTAGCCATTGTCGTTTCAATTAAAAACAATAATTCTTTGTATAAGTGGACACAATTGGATGGGTCAGGAGTATGTGGGTCTGGGCTTTAAGTGGGATTATGGCTTTATGGATAGTTTGTGGATCTACCGTGACGTGTAAAAAATGCTTGAATAGAAGGTCTAGTTGCAGTAGTACGGTTGACCGAACTACTGCAACTTTTCAGTTGCAATAGTTCGGTTGAAATTCGAAATCATTGCTATATGTATTTCGAGTTCGGCTTGTAATATTAAGAATAAAATTGTACAATACACTTTCTTACTATTAATGAGTATGAGTAGTTTGGTGCTATATCAACCGAAATAGTGCAACTGAAAAGTTGACCTAGTTCGTTCAACTTGACTTACGACGGGGCTACTGCAATTAGACCGAATAGAATGCTACACTATATCATTAAACTATACTATGGCATTGGAATTTTCAACCCTCAACTCAGCCCGAGTTGAGGGTTGAAATCCAATAGTGTGTTTTTTTGTCAAAGTTTTACTTTGTGTTAGTGAAACGCACGTACCAGGGCAGCGTGAACCAGAAGAGAGCAGACTTACTAAAGGCTGACAATGATTGTGATGATGGGAACGAACCAAAGCTCTAAGGAAACCAGAAATGAAGATAAACTGTCTATATTAAATAAAATGTAAATGTATGCAGAGATGGTAAACAATGCGTCTCACTACGAATCTGATTAGTGCATTTATAGCTTTGAAACCGCATAGAGCTACGTGATTTGGTTTTTTAATTCTAAAGATTTGATCTTGCCCGCGGCTGCGGCCGTCTGTAGGTTTAAAATTATTCTACAGTGTCGAGATAAAAGTAATAAAAATGTATCCCCACGTTGCAATCACGCATAATGTTGTTTGTGACTCGTCAGTTCGAAACCAAGACCTTGATTTTTCAGATTTATGTGCGTATTGAACTGACTGAAACTGAGGTATATTTCTCCACAGCATGTAAAGCCAGTTTCGTGTCCTTTGAGCGACATGTAACTAGGAAATTAGGTTAGACTTACACACGAAAACGAAGAAGAGGAATCTATCCAAAGTATGCCAAAGTTCATCTAAAGCTAGCTGAGGCGTGTGTGGCGACAGCGACATCTATCGCAACCCATGCGAACTAATTTGGCAAATCCTGCATCGCGCTATCGAAGTTATCCGCGACATTAGCGTATATAGAAAATCCCGACTGACATATTATGTTGGGCAGTTAGCCCACCAGACACAACACCCGTCTGGTCGGAGGATCGTCTCTATTCTATGGGGGATGAGGAACTTTACACCCTGTTCCTCATCACCCCCAAAAGTGTTATCTAATTGACGACCAGAAAAATAGATAGGTTGAAGGATAGACAAAGTTGTGCTTTCGCATTTTAAACTATTAGTATGGATCACTAGCTTGTGCCACCCGCGTGGAGTTCGATAATTTCCCGACGGGATCATATTACCGGGATAAGAAGTATCGTATGTGTTAATCCAAGTTATAAACTATCTGTGTTCTAAATTTCATCCACATCCGTTCAAAAGTTTTTGCGTGAAAGAGTAACAAAAATTCATACAACCATCCATACATTCTCACAAACGTTCGCATTTATAATATTACTAGCTGTTGTCTGCGGATTCGCCCACTACAGCTCCAAAATTATCCCACGGGAAGATAAAATCGGTATAAAACTATCCATGGAAACTATCTGTGTACCTACCAAATTTAATCCAAATCCGTTAATTCGTTTTTGCGTGAAAGAGTAACAAACATCCATACTTACAAACTTTCGCGTTCATAATATTAGTAGGATTTAAGTAGTATAGGATATTATTCTCTGTTATGTTAATAATTGTGGTTAAGATGGCATTACCCAGTAGGTAGTTGTGCATAATGAAGATGATGTCATGGTCGACAAATCAAGCTATAAAATCCAGTATAAGCTGATTTCTCTACTATTTCGACGGGAATGATGTGCAAAGCGAGGCTATATTATATTAGAAGCTATAACTTTGATAATTATGTCGCCTTGTGTACTAGTATTTAGCTGACACAGACAGACTGGAAAACCCTAACGTCGTTGAAAAAAGGTAGACCGAATATGATGGAATCATAGGAATTTTAATGGGTCACTGTTCCTTAAACAAACATCTACATAACATAGGTGTAACTGATAGACCATCGTGCAGAGGATGCATGGAGGCGGAAGAAACGCCACGGCACGTACTCCTAGAGTGCAGGAGCGTGGCAGATCACCGGGCACAAACTCTACGATCCCCATTAACTCTCACGGAAGCCTGCAATAGTCTGGGAAGGCTGCTACAATTCTGGGACGACATAAGTTGGTTGGAGTAGGTATTTTCTAAACATCACGCACAACGGCCCAATCAAGGGGCTAAGTGCGGATAAAAGCCCAGTTAAACTAAACTAAACTTTGATGGTAACTTATTAAGTTAAGTTGTGGTCATGTAGGAAAAGGAGCTTGTGGCTAAATAGTGATAGCCATGAGGGTCGATCTACGAGATTAAGCCTCCCCTAGCCGGGATCGGTTCGTGGATCGGTGACCATATCTTACATAACGAGCTTGCTTCGTGCCTCGGGAAGGATGTTATGGGGCGTGTCATCGTTACAGATAGTCAGGGGCCCGAGAGTCTGACAACCAGTCTTACCAAGAGGTATCGTATTACACTGGGTTGTGGAAGTCAGACAAGCAGTCGCAGTTGTTCGAAAGAGATACTGCGGCCGCGGCACAAGGGCTAAGAAGGAACATGGGTGGTTTTTAGTCAGTAGAAGTCTGACACTCCCTTCCGCTCTGCCTAAAAGCGAAACCAAAAAAACAGACAAGCAGTCCGCTCCTGCGATATGAAATTCACCAGCATCCGTTTAGACTGGAAGCTGACCTCAACCTAGGAAATGGCTAGGCAGATATTGATGAAGCAAGGACCGGTACTGAGTGCCAAGATATGCCGATAGGTATTACACAATACCAGTAATAACTGATAACATAGTTGTTATCAGTATCTACGTATTACGTATTATCTCAAGAATTGACCTGTGTGTTGTGTTTGACCTTTCGATACGACTATCTACCGTAATTAAGGAAAAAATGTCAAAACAAGCGTTTACAGGTTGCATTTAGTCATAAATGTATGAGTTTTTGTATGTAGGTATGTTTTTGAGTACTTTTATCAACGCAATATCCTTGTCAATACCCATTATGTTAAGTATTATGTCATTTATGACTATTTATACAACGCGTCATGGTAAATGTTTATTTGATAAATCGACGTTTAGCTGATTTGAACAAAAGAAACCTTTTTAAAAGGAGGGTTATGTGTTTGACGTGTATGTATGTTTGTTTGTTTGTATGTGTGTATGTGTGTCCGTTTCTTTGTTCCCTAATAATTTAGGATTCCGTAGCCAAATGGCAAAAAGCTGAACCGTTATAGTTTTTTTTTCTTTTTAGTATGACTGCCTCGTAGATCTAGTAATCGCAAGCGTGAAAGGTCTTAGTTTCAATTTCCGAGTCGGGCAGTGACATTGAATTTTTTCATTAAGAATTTCTAAGTAGCAGCCATCGAGCCTGGAATTTATGCCCGGTTTATGGGGATTGGCTGGCTTCTATGAAATGGGACTTAAACAATGACATCTCTGGCGAAATGTTTACTATTACCTACGGGGATAGGGATGTTTATTGACTTAAAAAAATGTGATTCTAATTAGTCCGTCGGTTAGATTATCGAAAAATATTGGATACGTATTTTTTGATTTATCAAATCAATAAAAATTGACGAAGATAAAACGCGTCAAAGATTTGAGTGGGGGGTTGTGACGTCACTGACCGCTAAATAATGTCATACTAATGTCTCAGAAAATGACGTCACACGACTTTTCAAAGCACTATATTGTCTTCATTGTTTGTTTACGTAAAAAAAGAAAAAATACGTGTCCAATATTTTTTAGTAATCTATATGACGGACTAATTGTTTTTTTTTTGATAACATCCCTATTATCAATTAAAAACACCTGTTTCTCTCGTCATTTTTTATACCCAAGCCGTGAAAGTAGGTACATAAAACACGAGCTAATTCACCAAGTACTTGAGTAGCATGCCGTGAAGTCACGACTTCACGAGTAGCAAGCACTTGCGTACGAGACCGTACATGAGTGGCTGATAAATAACATTGAGTGCATTCTGTTAAGGTGGAAGCTCACATCTGGCCCGCGTGAAATGAAATGTTCATGTCAAGAATGACTTTTACATGCAAAAATCAATCTTGACATGAAAATGAACTTGGAGGGTTGTATTGATAATTTTGATGGTTATAATTCGGTAACTTCATACGTCTTACAGTCGCAAATCAAATTTTCATAAACATACAACCAAGCACTGGCCTGCAAATTGCCAAAAACGTAAGAAAATTAGAATTTCGCGGGCCAGATGTGAGCTTCCACCTTAAGAACTGTACCACTGATCGGTGTATCCCAGGCGTTAGGCAGACAAAATGCTCACGTATCTTAGGGTATCCACTTATATTATTATGTAACTTAGCGTGTGACAACACAATAGAGTAGTTAACAAAAAAAATCTAATTAGTCCGTCAGATAGATTTCCAAAAAATATTGGACACGTATTTTTTCTTTTATCACGTAAACAAACAATGAAGACAATACAGTGCTTTGAAAACTCGTGTGACGTTATTTTCTGAGACATTAGTATGACACTATTTAGCGGTCAGTGACGTCACAACCCCCACTCAAATCTTTGACGCGTTTTATCTACGTCAATTTTTATTTATTTCGTAAAACAAAAAATGCGTATCCAATATTTTTCGATAATCTAACAGACGGACTAATTAGAATCACATTTTTTTAATTCAGTAAACATCCCTTTTGTTCATACGGGTTTTTACAAAGCACCTTTATGTCTAGGCCTTACCCAATGACTTCAAGGATAAGATGCTTCTTAAAGGTTACCTAATTAGTATCATATGTTTTTATGTCAGGAAAAATCCCTATTAGGGTTGTGGAGATATGACGGGCAGTCGCTCTATGTAATATGTATCTAGCTGAATTCGGTAAGACATAGGGAAGACCATGTATTGGCATTGCTGTCAGAGTCGAAGGATTTTCTTGTTGTGTAAACCTGTATACAAATACTTCTTGTGTGTTGCAGGTATCCATAACTATAACCAGCCTATAATTTTCCCACTGCTGGGACACATATGCCTCCTCTCTATAAGAGGGAATGGGCTAAAATCAATGTTTTCATCGTAGGTTTTGAGGGCTGCGGTGATGTTATAACATACGGGGCCGCATTAGATGTTCTTACCTATTTAAAAAACATAGGTCATCGGCTCGTTTGCCAAGCAATAACATATAATACCCTGTAATGTTTCCACAGCCATCATATTTTCATTATTTTTATCGATAAAGGGTGTTTACTTTGATATAGGAGTGCGTTACAATCATGTAAGTTGAAAGTAACTTGTGAAGTGTGGGTTTTGCCGCTGTCAATATTTACGAGTTATTTTAACAGCAAGCCATTAGCAGCCTTAAAACAATGATGACAACGATCACTGTGATTTTAACAGACTTATCAATGGCAGGAATCAAAGTAAAATAACTGTGGAAGGACTGTTAGAAAATATTAGTTACGGTCTGCCATATTTCACCCTTGTGCCTTCTTTTTTTTTTTTGGCGGGTGGAAAATCATCGAACAACCCCTCCCGCTCTTGTGCAGAGCGAAAGGGAGTGTCAGACTTCTACTGACTAAACCCCTTTAACCTTTCCTTCTTAGCCCTATATGTCGAGGCCACGGTAACTTATGAACAACCCGCAGTCCCGACGGGTTCACCCTTGTGACTTCGCCATTTATGTTTAAGTCCGATGTAATAGGGGTTGAGCCTATTACCATCAACCGGGCACAAATTCAGACTCCGTAAATGCTACTGAGAAATTCCAGATGGAAAAACCCAATAACACTTTCCCGACAGCCGCGCTCATGACCACTAGACCAACGATTTCAATTCTCTCTCATTGCTGATTAAAATTAAATAGGGTTATAGAGTATTTCACCAAAAAAAACTAATTAGTCCGTCAGATAGATTTGAAAAAAATGGACATTTTTTCTTCTTTCACGTAAATAAAAGATGAAGTAAATCGATTCGAAAAGTCGTGTCAAGCCGTGTGACGTCACAAGGTTAGTACTTTTTTACCCACAAAGTGACGTCACAAGCCCCCACTCATGATCTTTGACAAGTTTTTTTCGTCAATCTTTATTAATTTGATAAAACAAAAAACACGTATCCAATATTTTTCGATAATCTAACTGACGGACTAATCACATTTTTTTGGTGTAAAACCCTATTGTATAGTATGACTGAATGTGGAATGGCGTAACTAGACTGTAATCATAAAACCTATTTAGGTCAGATTATACGTCAACCACTTGGCAATATGTCAGAAGACATATCTCTTTTAACTTTTAAAGAAGATTTTCCTACTACACGACCATTGAGTCATCAGAATATGGTAGTTAACTAAAAAAATCGTATTAGTCCGTCATATAGATTACCAAAAAATATTGGAAACGTATTTTTTCTTTTTTTACGCAAAACAAACAATAAAGACGATACAGTGCTTTGAAAACTCGCGTGACGTCATAATCTAAGACATTAGTATGACATTTTTTAGCACATCATCCCACTCATATCTTTGACGCGTTTTATCTTCGTCAATTTTCATTGATTTGATAAAACAAAAAATATGTAGCCATTTTTTTTTCGATAATCTAACAGACGGACTAATTAAAATCACATTTTTTTAATTCAGTAAACATCCCTTTTGTTCATACGGGTTTTTACAAAGCACCTTTATGTCTAGGCCTTACCCAATGACTTCAAGGATAAGATGCTTCTTAAAGGTTACCTAATGAAAATTAATAACCTACAATAACATCCAGACCTTCACCTGAACGAAACGATCAATCGTTAATGAGCTAGCCTTCACGAAAGGCATTTATAAATCAGCAGGATTGTCAGAATTAAATACAGGCCTCGCCAGGTGCAATCGATAGTTCGTTTATTTAGTTAGGGAAAGATAGCAGAAGTTCCATTTCGGAAAACACATTCTGACTGTGTTGGCGATTTGTAATACACTTCTTCTCTATCTTCGACGCTAACTCATCATCATCATCATCTGGCTAGAATTTTTCCCAAACTATGTTGGGGTCAGCTTGCAGTCTAACCGGATGCCTATCTTCACCACCCAGTAACCGGGTTATAGGATACCCCTTGGTAAGACAGCATCGTCGGTGCGTTTACAAACATTTAAACTCACATACACAAACACCCAACCCGGAACAACTATCTGTAGGCCATACAAATACTTGTTCCAGGGGATCGAACCCGCGACAGCGACACACAGCGCAGCAGTCTAATCGCTCTGCCACTGCGCCAAATGTGTCGTCAAAAAGACTGGATGTCAGACTTAAAAACTGTCGACTAAACGACTGTCAAAGATCTATGTCGTCGTATGAACGTGCAGCTTTTATAAGCCGGTGCCGCGGTGTTTTTTACCTGACCGCTTTGATACTAAACGTTCGAAAAAATCTTAGACTTCATAGTCCCTTTTAAGGTCCAGACAAAGCTTGGCCAAGTCACATGACGACTATGTAGATTCGTGTCTGAGATCGTCTTCCGAAGAAAGCACCACACAGATTTGATTGGACCTGTCCAGTCAGTACAATCATTTGTCAGTTATCGTCTGCTCAACTTATAACTCAAGGAGCTCAACGATGAATAATAATAAGCTGGTAGATTATAAACAGAGCTGGTGGTGGCTAAGCAAGTTTGACCCTTCTATTGACTGGGGTTCTTTGGCAAGTGAGTGTTGGAAGGCTTTGAGCTAAATACATATTCAGTTTCCGCATCCATCACCATTTTCATTGTTACCTCCATGTTGATACCTCCCGAATGAGCTCATTGGCTTTCTCTAGTTTCATGTCAATCTGTTTCCTAGGCTGTCGCCATTGTCACGTAAACTCATAAAATCATTTCAGCATATTAAACCAAATGAAGTATTTAGACCTTTTAAACAATCTGTCACACGGCACAGGTCACGAAAAACACAGGCACTCCCCTGAATCGTGCATAATGGTCGACGAGGCACGCGAAATCAGGGGGGTTGGACATGTCGGCCCAAATATTATCCAGGTTTGCTGCGACGGAAGTATATTCCGTCTTTGTCTATCTTTTAGGTACATGGTGACCTAAAATAACGAATATTAATTCGTTTTCGTGACGTCTAAACCGCGAGGTGAAACGGGGATGCGGATGGCGAAAAAATAATTTGGGAAAGTGGCCTGAGGTGTCCCTTAGTGAGTTTAGTTTTCATATGTAAATAAATGGAAGAGGCAATTTTGCTAAATTCCTGATGGCTTACCGATCGTTATTGGTTAATGGTTGGGATTCTTGTATCTTTGCCAATATTGAACATCAACGTGGTTTTGAAGAGGCATTGGTATTCAGTGTTTTTCTTTGAATTAAACTACAGAGAATGTGTAAATTAAACCAGAATGTAGTTTAATTATCACCGTTTTTGTAGTTTTTAGTCTTCGATACAAAATTGTTGGGAGTCTTGCAACGGGGTTAAAAAAAATTGTTAAAAAACTAAAAAACCCGACTGAAAAAACTGAAAAGCAAAAAACAAGCACATTTTAAATTAAACAAAAGTTGGAAGCAGGCGGGGTTCATTCTATTTTCATTTCATAATTTAATATTCAAACCCCTCCTTTTGGGCTTCGCCGCAGTCGGGTAAAAAGGCCGTTAAAGAGACTGATTTCTGATAGGTTGGAAAGAAAAAATGGAAAGCTTTATTTAAGGTAGCACTTACCTTAAATAAAGCTTTCCATTTAGCTTTATCTTTGCAAACATATTCAACTTGTGGTTAATATCTTATCTGCCTTTTCGCTAACTATTTACGCTTTAATTCAATTTAGAATTGGCATTTATACTTAATGCAACCACTTGCCTGACTTCTACAACCTTTTCTTTTTTTTTTTGGCGGGTGGAAAATCATCGAATAACCCGTCCCGCTCTTGGGCAGAGCGAAAGGGAGTGTCAGACTTCTACTGACTAAAACTGACTAAAAACCACCCATGTTCCTTCTTCGCCCTCTATGTCGAGGCCGCGATAACTAGTGTACAACCCGCGGCCCCGACGGGGACTTCTATCACCTTGCTTGGTAACACGATACAACTCGGTAGTTATCAGACAATCGGGCTTCTGATGACCCTTTACCACTGAAAACTTGAAGCTTATATCATGATAATCTGCCTAACATTTTCCCAACTATGCTGGTGACGGCTTCCAGTTTATCCGAATGCAGCTTTAATTATTTTACATGAAGTGACGCCTATCTGATCAAAACAACCCAATTAGTACTCGATAATATGATTCCCATTGGTAAGACTGGCTGTCAGACTTTCAGGCCACTGCCTCTCTTAGGATTGTTAAAGATGAAGAATGTCAGAGAAACGACTTTCTACCTACTCAAAATACGTGAAATTACATATTTATTTAAGAGAGTTCATGTCAAAAGTTCATCAGTTTACAATTTGAACTCCTGACCTCTGAAATGGCATTTCATACGCAATACCTTTTGATACGCTAGTCTTGCATAACGTGGTATCTTTTGATCATTTGGTCCTAAATATAGTCCTAAATACGATACAGTGAACGAATATCTGAATGAATGAGTGAATGAGAGAAGCCAGAATTTCAATATCAGCTATAATTGAGGAAGTATCATGCAGACCTGATTGGTACAATCCCTTAATCGTTTACGTCAATCATGGGCAAAGTTGCAGCTATTCTTGTTCGATCGATCTAGGTCTCGACTATGAATAACGCAGTGGTTGGAACTCCTACATATCTTGGAAATTGAACCGTCATGCTGGACAGTCGATAATGGTCTAAAATTACGTTGTCGGAAAAATGAGGGCGTGCCATTTTTCTTGATGTTATAATACACATTTTCTGTTCTAGAAGGATATAATCTGTTGAAGAAGGATACCTTTTGTTTTTGAGTGTGGGAAATCTATAATATATATAATTTTATAATTATATAATTTATTTTCTCAAAAAACTTAGTGAAATTGTACAAAAAATAGTTTTGCAGGAGTCATTTCTAATAAATGGATGTAGCCACTGCAACCGAACTAGGCAATGCCTGTATTTCGGTTTCCAGTGCCGTTTCCCTCGATATATAAACATTATGCCAACAAAACAAAAAAGTGGTTGGTGTTAATAGAAAGGCTTTTGACTGGCTTAAAACTAACTTAATTTTAAATTTATTATACCTACAATATAAAACTTTTTTGTTTAATATGTGAGTGAAGTGTTAGTGAGCGTGTGTGTACAGTGTAGTAGATGGTGTATGTAGAGTTTAAGTGATAATGGTGTGTGTGTGTTAGTGTGTGGAGGTATTCGAGGTTTTGTAAGTGTACGTGTGTGTGTGCGTGATTATTTGAGCATAAGCATGTTTATATCGAAGATTATTTTGGCTAATTGAAAAACCAAACATTCCAATTACTGTACAACGTGTAATAATAGCCCTGTCTCTTCATAATTTAGTTGATGAAGGTATTCAATTACTCTTTGTCTACATTTAGATTTCGTAAGAGGATAAATATTTTTTTTTTTATTAATTCTATTATAAAGAAACGGACCAAGAAATTCTATAAATCTCTCACTAAATTTAGTTTTACTAGTGGTTCGTTCCAGACATACGTTTTTATTTCGTCGTTTTTGGGAAAGGGGGTCATAAGGTAATCTTACATGTTGTTTAAGAATAATGTTGAGGATGAAAAGTTGTCTTACGGTCAGAACTCCACAAATCTGATATAGAGATGCAGTAGGAAATAGGAGGGGTTTAAAAATACACACCTTTAGAATTGCTCGCTGAGCGATCTTAATGGTCTTCATGGTGGTTTTACAAGTACTCCCCCAGGATGAAATGCAATAGTTTAATATTGACTGACCTAATGCATAATAAATTTGTTTAAGGAGGTAAGGCTCAGCAGCGTGCCGCAAGTTTTTAAAAACATATATGAGTTTGCGCACTCGAGCACCAAGCAGCTTGATATGTTCTTTAAAATTTAGATTTCTGTCTATGGTAACACCTAAGTACGTGATGGTGTCGACACGCTCCAATGATGAACATGCGCAGTTGGATTTCAGGGTACAGTCATGAGAGAATCTTCAAATGACTCCTTCCGCTCTGGGCAGAGCGGTACGTAGTGTCAGACTTCTACTGACTAAAAACCAACCATGTTCTTTCTTAGCCCTTGTACCGAGGCCGCGGTATGTCTTTCGATCAACCCGACGGGAAGGAGGATAGGTACCTCGAAAGGGAAATAGTTATTCATTTTGCTGAACTAGGCTCGTCCTTATTACATGGGACTTACGATAATAGGGTAGTTATACAAGTGGAGGAATGGTGGGCCTTGACACCAGGATGTATCCCTGGATACAAAGCTGACCAGGCGCCTTCTGCGCCTGGACAGAGACAGCCTGCGTCTGATGGCGGGGACCATCACTGGACACTGTTCATTAAATAAACACTTCCACAACCTAGGTATCACTGACAGCCTCCTGTGCAGAGCATGCATGGAGGCAGAGGAAACGGTGGCGCATGTGCTCCTTGAGTGTACAGGCGTTACCAAGATTCGTGACGAGACCCTAGGAACACCAAGATCCCTTGCGGATGCCCTGAGGAGACCGGGAAGTCTGATCTGCTTCTGGAGGGAAGTGGGCTGGTTGGAGTAATCGGCCACCATGGCTCACGCACAATGGTCCACTTCAAGGACTAAGTGCGGAAACCTGAACCCCATAAAGAAGAAGAAGAATAGGGTAGTTATAACAAAAAAAATCTAATTAGTCCGTCAGATAGATTTCCAAAAAATATTGGACACGTATTTTTTCTTTTTTCACGTAAACAAACAATGAAGACGATACAGTGCTTTGAAAACTCGTGTGTCTTTAGCGGTCAATGACGTCACAACCCCCCACTCAAATCTTTGACGCGTTTTATCTTCGTAAATTTTTGTTGATTTGTTATAACATTAAACACGTATCCAATATTTTTCGATAAACTAACAGGCGGACTAATTAGAATCATATTTATTTAAGTCAGTAAACATCACTATTGGTGAAATATAGGTGTACTATTAGTATCACCTCTACTTACGCTTACGGGGATTACAGGCGTGATGTTATGCCTGGTCATAAAACTTCTTGTACAGTCTCATTTGAAATCGGGTGTCAGACTTCGACCCATAGAGAGGTAACGATTGGAACTCTTCAAAAAATTCCAATAAAATCGGACAAAACATACTTGATAATATTATTTGTTTACTTGTTTATAAAGTAGGACAAACTACTTCATACAACTTTGAAGTCCGGTTATCGTATTTGATTTGTTTAAAGTAAATAGAGATATTGATAATAATGGCTATTGCAACGAAAGCAATACTACATCTATTAATATTGAATGAGATGTAAACAGAATGAGTACACAATATCTTGTTCAATATTATACAGGGTTTTTGGGTAAAACTTATACAGGGTGTAAATTAACCCTTCACACATACGTCAACCAAGCATTCTGTACATCAAAATAAGTAGCCCTACGCAAACATTTTTGCTGGGGAACTACTTTTTTTTTGGGGCCAAAAATCTCATTTTACGGTAAAACTCAAAGCAGCACTCTTAAAACATTGTGCTAGTGGATGCTTTGAATAGTAAAAGAGTCATGGAGGTAATTTAAGTAAAGTTATAACCTGAAAAACTAGTATTAACAAAAACTGCTGTGCAAAATTAGGAACTTTGACCCCCAATATCTCCGTAACTAGGGGGTTCCCAGGTATGGTCTAGAACAAAAAAATGTTCGCAGTAGTGGGGAGAACAAGTGCCCTTCGTTTGCGTTAAGAGTACTTTTACACCCTTTATATAGCATGAGGCTAAACGAGCGTCATTTTGTGAGTCGTGAGTCGCAGAATTTCGGTCGCAGAAATTGTGTGTGTTTTGCGTCGCCGCGCGCCGTGTGAATCAAATAGATAGGACTTTTGTATGAAATCTATTGCAGCAGAAATTCTGCGACACACGAAATTACGCTCTTGTGGCCTTACCCGTACTTGACGGGATTGTAAAACATAACAAAACAACCCTTTAATCTCTAAAAGGTTAGGGGATTACAGGCCACTACTTATGTACAGTCACATTTCGCCAGCCATGTTTTAGTCCTATGTTAGAGTAAGCAAGCATATCGCCAATCTCTCTCTCTCTCTTCTTCTTCAACCTTTCGCCACCCAATGCTGAGTGTAGGTTTCTTCTAGTGCACGCCATTCTTTCTGGTTTTGCGCCTTTCGCATCCAGTCCTTACCGGCGGCCACTCTAACAAGGTCGTCGGTCCGACGCATCGGTTGCCTGGCCACATTTCTATGCCCTATCCTAGGCCTCCACGCTATCGGCAATAACCGACCACAAGTCCTGTCCACATGGCTGGCACAGAAGGGAACACTGAAATAAACTGTGCTTGTTATTTTCTATTCGTGTGTCCAAAATCATCAAAAATGTCCTCTCCTCCCGCTCTGGTGGAGCTAAAGGAAGTGCCAGACTTGGTACTGACTAAAAGCCGTTAATATTCCTTCTTAGTACTTTGTGTTCCAGGGCCGAGTTATTTTTTTCGGACAGACAGCAGCCCCAATTTTGCCTGTCCTGGGAATCGAACTACCTCATGTTCAACAACCGGGATGTAGTACCTACAAAAAATAACAGCTCTATAAAATATAGGGAACAGCAGATTTAATTTCTTAATCTGGTCCGATTTGGTTCCTATAGCATATTCAAAACTTGTTCAAAGTATATACCTACCTAGTTCAACTTAACAACGAAACGCATACGCATTAAGACAAAAGCTGGCGTTCTAGCCGATTGACAACAGACACAGTGTCTTTCAATCATTTGTTTTGAAGTCTTCACTCGTCGTTTGAAATCGGAAGCAAGGTTAGAGTGTACGTCGGGGCAGCGGGTTGTACACTAGTTATCGCGGCCTCGACATAGAGGGCTAAGAAGGAACATGGGTAGTTTTTAGTCTGTAGAAGTCTGACACTCCCTTTCGCTCTGCTCAAGAGCGGGAGGGGTTATTCGATGATTTTCCACCGGCAAAAAAAAAAAAGGTTAGAATGTACCCGTCGGGGCTGCGGGATGTTGTAAGAGATACTGCGGCCTCGACATAAAGGGCTAAGAAGGAACATGGGTGGTTTTTAGTCAGTAGAAGTTTGACACTCCCTTTCGCTCTGCCCAAGAGCGTTATTTGATGTGAAAACATCAAATAACGCTCTTTGAAAAAAGGCAAAATACTACAGTGTTGCAAACCCCTACAAAGACTAGGGGTGGCCTATAATTTGTTGACGCTCCACTCAAAGTGAAACTACACGCATTCATAATTTTATATAACACCTAGGAGAATTAACCTGATGGGTTGATAATAGACTAAACCCCGGTCTTTAATAGCTATAATAGTCCCTTTAGAATGATATCGACCGTGTCTCATAAATGCAGTAGCATTACTTTGTACAGGAGGTCAAATCGTAACAGAACCAGTATAAGCTGACCTCTTATTCCTTTTCTTAGAGTTTCGATGACAATTCAAACTGTCTCAGTCCGACGAGTTTGGGATTTCCATTAGCGTGTATCAGCTCCTGCGATGTGCAAATAACAGGACAGACAGGATGACATATCAAGTGACTAATCGTTTGTGGTGCAAAACCACATTTACTACTATTGCTATTGCGTATCTTTTTAAATGACAGTGGCTATCATATTGTCCATGGATTAATTGTCAAATTGGTTATAGTGTAGTACAAAATGGAACCATTTGACAGTTAATTGATGGACACTTTAGGATAGCCACTGTCATTTAAAGATACGCAATAGCCCATCAGAGCAGTCATCTATGAGTCTCCACCTGAACAGGTTTTTCTTGTCTCAGACAACCTGTTTCCGGAGTCTTACTGACTCTTAGAATTGGAGGCTGTATCATCAAAGGACTCCTCCCGCTATGGGCGGAGCGGTAGGGAGTGTCAGACTTCTATTGAATATAAACTACCCATGTTTCTTCTTAGCCCTTTTTATCCGAGGCCGCGGTATCTCTTTCGAACAACCCGTAGCCACGACCGACGTCATTCTATTAATACTTCTTATTATATTGGAGCTTCGTCTTACGCCAGTTCAAGGATAAAGTGTTACCACCAACGTGCTAACTTTTGTTAACTTTTGGATCGGTCAATCTAGGGCCACACTACTTGTGAATCGGTCACAATGGGTAAATTCCATATGCGACGACCGTAAGGTTATAAGTTATAGTAACAGAAACTACTATTTGAGCGATATACCATGTTAGCCCAAAATCGATATACATGGTGTTTAAGCGTTAAATGAAAGGAGAAGTATTTCTTCTATAATTTAATGAAAATACAGTTGTTTCTCTCAAAAGTGCGAATGTAAAACACACAAAGTTCCCACGAATTTCTACGCTGCTGGTATTTCAAGACCATCGCTGAAATCGGAAGAGGAAACTAAATAAAGAGTAAATAATTATTATTTTGTATGTTTCAGTGGATCTCTACACGAGTGTAAATATTTTAAATTACTTTTAGATACACAACAGTGTTGTGTTAATAGGGTGAAGGCCGGGTGAGGAAGAAATACCTAATAAAAAATGTAAGGTAATTGCCGTGCCGCCGGCGAAGAATCGATCTTACATTTCACGGTGGAAATAAAAGACACAGGCTATTTTGATGATCAAAATCATTCAGTTGAATTGAAACTTACAGCCTTACAGTAAAAATAAGTGGTTTTAGGTTGTCAATTCAAATATAGCAGGCAGGCAATATAGGCAGGCATTATCATAATCCCTCGCTAAAGGAAGGTCTCCAGCTACAGCAGTTTCTTGGGTGAGTGATCTCGGGTCTTATCGGTGAGAGTCCTATGAGTCTGCCTACAGCTGCAGAGTGGAAAGAAGAGGAAAGTGATTCCACCTCAGAGGTGACACAGGGTGACATGATGCGGCTCCCTACACAAAAAACACTGCTCCAGGGTTCGAAAGAGTGCCTGTTCGCACTCTAGTCCTCGCTCTGAAGTCGCTGGAGCACCCACTGAGACCCCTACCGGGTTGAAAGCGGACGAGGCGTCCAAGGAGCACCACCGAAAAATCGCAGATACAGCTAATTAAACCGGCATTCGACTTGGTGCGACAGTCTATCTGATCTCCACAACCCAGTAACAGGGTCACACTATGGCCCTTAAGACTATCGAGCTTCTGACCAAAAGGACTGTCAAAAACCTACAAGTGACAACTGGTAATGAAGCTGTCATCATACGGTACCAAATTTTATTAGAGTTTCACAGTATTTAGGTCTGACGATCGAAGACGTCAAAAATATTAAGATTACAACCATCAAGAAGTAAACAATTAAGAAATATTTCTTTTCAGATTGATTAAATTTCATCAGACAAGCAGGTGTGCACTGGAACACGAAAGTTGTCAAATTGCAGAATGAACCTTGGATGTATGCCAGAGAAACGCGAGCAAAGAATTGTACGTATTTTATTTATTTAAATTAAACGGCAATTTTTCAACAAGCAATTTGTGTTGAACTGATCAAGACTCGGACACTTTCAAAATATTAAGTTAAGTGAGATTGATTAATGTTATACAGCTTTTGGATGTCAGGATTCCAACTTCTTCTTTTTTTTTCCACAAGGGACGACGCTTGCTGGGGCCGGGGGTTGTTCAAAAGAGATACCGCGGCCCCGAACTTGAAGGGCTAAGTAACATGGGTGGTTCTTAGTGAGTAGAAGTCTTCCCACTCCCTACCGCTCCGCCCAGAGCGGGAGGAGTCACTTGAAATTCCAAAAAAAAAAGGATTCCATCTTCAGAGCCATGTGAAGAATTTACAAAAACTATTCGAACACATAACACTCTTAACCAAGCCTGTTGTTGTTGAACTTTGATTTCTGTGGTATCGTCCAGAAAATGAAAAACATCGGAATGACTGGGGTATAAGTACCTTTTATCTTCGTTAAAGATCTTTGAACACCCAATAAGCCGAGAAACAATGATGGTGATTTTTAATTTCATCATCATCATCAGCCTATAATGTTCCCACTGCACGGATTCAGGCCTCCTCTCTAGGAGAGGGATGGGCTATAATCCACCACGCGGGCCCAGTGCAGGTTGGTGGATGTCACAACATGTCTTTGAATTTTGGTTGGTTCCTCACGATGTTTGCCTTCTCCGTTTTGAGATCAGTGGTGATGAAATAAATGACACAAAGTAATGCGCCTGCCTAGGTTCCCACGACTTACTGTTCGTAATTTGGGGCCGCAACCACTGGGCTACCACTGCTCTTTTTGTTTTTACTTTACTTTTTACTTTATCATGGTTACCGCTGAAAGATCGTCACGTCACTTTTTTCATTTCCACATTTCCATTCCACAGTTAGCTAAGCTATAACGGACTTACATCTCTAAACTGTGCAATCCCAGCTTCCCCCAGCTCGTACATGGAGACGTATGCTGCCTCGGGCTGCACAAACAACTGGCACAGCACCATCTCCTCGCTCCGGAACATCCCCCCCATGGTGACTGGTTATCTGAAGAAGAAAAAAAAAAACAGGTTAATTGAGGAAAATGTAACGATAAAAATGATTGAAGACTGGAATTTACGCAGCTGGGTTTTTTATCCTGCCAGAGTTACGGAATTTGTTCGAAGGATTTACTGCGGTTTTGGAATACGAAGGGCCATTAGATTGGGTTATTTGATGAATTTCCAACCGCCAAAAAAAAAAAAAGATCAGCTGTTATGTTTTAAGGAAATTAATAAAACAGCGCGCCTGTAGCCTATGAAGGGTAAGGCAGAGTTGTACCTTATTAGTACGTACACCTAGATTTTACCAATTGTCGGAATTGATATGCAATTATAAATGTTTTAATGTTATTCATAGCTTCTTTGATCTTTAATACCCCAGGACATTATTAATGTGTTGTGTTATTTCTGTAACTATAGGCACATTACAATACGTTAGAAGATTTAATATGAGTCGAGGCAATTAGTCTGTACTATTATAAACTCACTTAATTCACAAAGACGTGGTCCTTAACTGCTGGCCTCATAGAGAAGCTCAGAGTCACGCAACGAGCCATGGAGAGAGCTGTGCTCGAAGTTTCTTTGTGCGACAAAATCCGTAATGAGGAAATTCGCCGAAGAACAAGGGTCACCGACATAGCTCTCAGAATATGCAAGTTAAAATGGGAATGGGCAGGCCACATCGCTCGAAGAACTGACAACCGATGGGGAAGAAAGGTTCTCGAGTGGCGACCACGAACCGGAAGGCGCAGCGTTGGAAGGCCATCGGTTCAATCGGTTGCCTGCGACTCACCTGGTGGGAACCAGGTGAGTCGCAGGCAACCGATGGATGCAAACGGCAGGTTGCCGTTCGTTATGGCGTTCTATGGGGGAGGCCTTTGTCCAACAGTCTTATGGCTGATGAAGATGATGATGACTATAAACTTAGGACTTTTTAGCAGTAGAGAGGAGATCGTGGCTAAATATTGACAGCTGCTCGGGTTGATATTCAGGTTTGCCCATGGTCGACCAGTGGTGGATTTTTTCCGGCTCTCATTTGCAGACTTTGGCACTCGTTACAGGAAGTCAGTAGCCCAAAAAGTCACAGGGGGGGGGGGGTCACAGGGTTGTGGAGGGCAGATAGGTAGTCGCTCCATGAAAAATACTGGTACGTACTTGGGTACCAGTATTTTTGGGAAAAGGCTAGACTGTTGATGACATTTCAGCACCAGGTAGCATATTTTTTACCCGATTACGGCGAAGCTAAAAGGAAGGGTAATGATTTTGGCAGTATATGTTCGTTACGGGATCCAAGACAGTTAAATTGTTTCTCTGGGACTTTTCTTGCGGTCGCCACTGTTGATTCTGGCTTACAGGAGTTACAGTGGTTTGGGAATAGTGTGGCGGTCTTGTCCCAATTTAGTCAGATGTATGTATGTATGTTTGTATGTTCCACCGTAGCGCCTAGACGGTTAAAAAAAATCGCATGCCACTGATATCTGATGCTCCTTCATGGCGTTCTCATTGATACAGAAGTCAGTTGCTAGTTGCCATTAGCAAGGTGGCATGCGACTACGACTGTCCTCTATAATAATTATCAAATTATCTACTAACTAGACGATTTTTCTTGTTTAATACTTTTAAGACCGCGGTTTTATTAGTCTGCGTTTTTATTCGTAGTCGGGTTTCAGTTATTAAACTTAGTTTTTTTTAGTAAAAGTGTCTATCAAGCTCATAGTTACCAATCTACTAACGAACTAATAAAAAAACGTGTTCAATTTGCGTAATAACAACCATTACATGATGACCATCAGTGGCCCCTCTGACCTAGCAACGGATCACTTCCCGCCCATTACATTGTCTAATCTGCCTGCAAACATAACCAGTGTTAACAGACTTCTGCCTTCATTTTGATGGACCAGAAACGAGGATCAAGTTTAAATAGACGGTTTATGTGGCCAGGATCTTGATTTGACGGATGCAGGATACTGTAATCATACATTTAGACGAGGCCTGAATCTGTGACGGTCGGTGTTGATATTCAAGGAGTGTATTTTGTATTTAGACGCTAGTGTTGTATCGGAATGTGCTGTTTGAGAATAAATCGTAACATGCAGGTAACTTTTCTTTTACAACATTTTCTACTTTAATGATAATTTAATTAGAAACTATAAAATAAACTAACAAGAAACTATAAAAGGGCATCGAAATACAGCTCCTCAATGCTGTCAGCCGGTAATGTGCCCAAAAGACTGGCGGCATTGCCACGTTGTATGACAATGCTTAGCCTCTGGCCAAGATAAAAGCCAGCCCTTGGGTCACGAGAAGCGTCAACTTTTCTTTTGATTTTGGAGTCTGGTCAATCTTACAATATATTATATTAGTTGATGCTCGCGGCTTCACCCGCATGTATGTCAAATTATATAGCACAAAACCTTCGTCGAGAACCACTGTATACTTTGGTGAAAACAGCATGAAAATCGGAGCAGCAGTTTTTGAGTTTATCGCGAACAGACAGACAGATGCGGCGGACGACTTCGTTATATAATATGTAGTGATGTGGTGATATTACTATTCACCCATTCTATCTATAAAATTTGCTTCGTTGCTTGGTTTAGTGGTCGCAAGTCTTTGTACGGTCCGATTCCCGGGCCGGGAATCGGACCGTACAAAGTGTTATTGGGTTTTTCTATCAGAGACTTCTCACTAGCAGCCACGGGCGGCGTCTGGATTTGTTCCTGGTTGTTAACAATAGTCTCGCTTCCAATATACTCGAACTGCCGAATAGGGAAAAAATATGATTCTAGTTAGTCCGTCTGTTAGATTTTCGAAAACTATTGGATACGTATTTTTTGTTTTATCAAATAAATAAAAATTGACGAAGATAAAACGCGTCAAAGATTTGAGTGGGAGTTTGTGACGTCACTGACCGGTAAAATTGCCACATTTATGTCTTAGAATATGACGTCACACGAGTTTTTAAAGCACTGTCTTCATTGTTTGTTTACGTGAAAAAAGAAAAAATACGTGTCCAATATTTTTTGGAAATCTATCTGACGGACTAATTCGATTTTTTTGTTTACTACTCTAATGCAGAGGTAGTACTTAATAGTACACCCATGTACGTACTATTACCGATTGGTGTATTGTAAAAAAAAATATATTACAATTACTACCTCTGTCTTGTTCTATTGTCGTTGTGGAGGCCACGACGGCTGTCGTTCGGCTTTAAATATTGATAGTAGTTGCTTGATTGGCACATAAGGGTTGAACGTTTCAAGGTAAGCCTTTGTTAGTAAGCACTTTTGTTAAAATGCACCCATTTTAAACCGTAATATGTTTTCAATCATTTGATTGTAATTGACTATGATTATAGATTCAGTGGTGGTCTGATTGCTGGGCAGAGTATAATGCCTTTTGTTTTGACAAGAATTACACAACATACTATTATTTTATCGATTAAAAACAGGTACACCAACAGATACATTTCACACTGAAAATCAAAATATGCTTGTTAGGGTTCTGATGTAATTACCAATTACAGGTAGGATACACAATATTCTCAGATACATTAGAGCTATCATCGTAAATATTGAATTAAATATATTGAACCATGTGCCCAAAAAATTCACCAGGTTGGCAGCAAGAGAATTTAAATTGTGCGAATTAAGGTTTTATTTCAAGATCCCTCAGATTGCGATAGAAACGAGTAGTTGACAAAAAAGTCTAATTAGTCCGTCAAATAGATTTCCAAAAAATATTGGACACGTATTTTTTACAGTGCTTCGAAAACTCGTGTGACGTCACATCGCACTGCATTTTTTACCACGTCACTACGTGGCGTCGAAGATCACGAGTGGTCTTTGACGCGTTTTATCTTATTCAATTTTTATATATTTGATAAACCAAAAAACACGTATCCAATATTATTCGATAATCCAACAGACGGACTAATTAGAGTCATATTTTTTTTGGTCAGTAAACATCTCTATTATGGTGATGGTGTATGTACTATTCTGTTGGATGTGTTAGGTATAGGTGTTCGTAATAGTACACTTACTTTTCGCCACTTATGTTCAAGTTCCATATACTAGGAGGTCTTTAGCCATCAACCGGCACGAATTCCGACTTGGTGGCTGCCACAGATAAATTCCTGATGGAAATCCCAATAACACTTTACTGGAACCGAGAATCAAATTCAGGACTAATTCTCAGCAGTCTCGCTTTCTATATGTTATACTTATGTTCTGTGTGTAAACAAACCCCCAGCTTAGGCTAATTAAATTAATTTTGTACGTACTTAAAGTTTATTGATGTCACATTAACTTTACGTGGGTGGGCTAATACCTTTGGAATTTCCTGCTAGTAAGCCTTAAGTGGGTAGAGATAAAATACTCAGAGGTTTCCTTACAAAATAGTAGTTAACAAAAAAATCTAATTAGTCCGTCAGATAGATTTCCAAAAAATATTGGACACGTATTTTTTCTTTTTTCACGTAAACAAACAATGAAGCCGATACAGTGCTTTGAAAACTCGTGTGACGTCATATTCTAAGACACTGAATGACATTTTTTACCTGTGAGTGAACTCACAACCCAAATCCTTGACGCGTTTTATCTTCGTCCATTTTTATTGATTTGATAAAACACAAAATACATATTCAATGTTTTTCGATAATCAGGCGGACTAATAAGAATCATCTTTTGTTTAGTCAGGAAACATCGCAGTGATATAACTTCATTATAAATTCTTCATCTGCCTAGCCTGCTTCCAACTATCTTGGCGTTGATGTAGAGTCTAATCAGATGCATGTAAATATCAGCATTTCACATGGAGCGACTACCTATCTGACTCCCACAATGATTTTCGTATGATATGTATGGGACTCTTTGGTAAGACTGATGGTCAGACTTTTGTGCAACTGTCGGTATTACCTAAATCTACAGTCAGACATCTACAAATGAAAGCCTGCTTTCCGAGGACGAAGTAAATTCGGAATGTAATGGGTGCCATGGTCACTCATCTATGGAACAACCTAGGCAAACGTGCTTTTCTCTGAAGAGTAACCCAAGCGGCTGTTATTGTTTATATATACTCGACTAGATAGTGTCAGCGGCTTCACCCGCGTCAAGTTCGATAATTGTCCCACGGGATCATACTACCGAGATAAAAAGTATCATATGTGTTAATCCAGGTTATAAACTATCTGTGGTCTAGTTTTTGCGTGAAAGAGTCACAAACATCCATCCATCGATACATCCTCACAAACTTTCGCATTTATATATTAGTATATTATTATTATTATTATTATTATTATTATTACTCCTCCGCTATTCTTTTCTGATTAATTTCGTTGCGGGATCCAAGACAGTTAAATCGTTTTTCTGGGACTTCGTCGGGCTTCATTGTCTCGGCGCTTTTTTTATGGTCGCCACTGTTGATTCTGGCGTAAAGGAGTTACAGTGGTTTGGGAATAGTGTGGCGTGCTTGTCAAAAGCACGTCACACGCAGCAAAAAAAATAATATGCTCGATATTTTTTAAGCTTTTTATATCTTAGGACTTCATAATAAATTAAGAGCCATAAATTAAAATACCTTATCGATGTGGAATTAAGGTATAAAATATTCTATACGTAACCAGAAGGTCGAGGTAAACGGTACAAATGGCCGTCGTTAAGTGCCATTAATCTTTGAACTATTAGAGCTAAACTTACATGGTAATTTGCTGCTTCATTGTTTATTGAACCGCATTGAACTTGACCAATCATGATGCTCGTGTTCCGATCATGAACAAGTGACATTAATAATCTATACTAATACTAGCTGTACCCGGCATAGACAAAACATTCTTTATTTTCATTCTAGGATCGATGACCTGGTGAAGGTTACGGGGATTCGCTAGATGCGATACGAGATGGCGATAACACTAGGGACCTGTGTCCTGCAGAGGACGTTTTATGGCTGAAATGGTTTGATTCAAGAATCTTAGGCATCTACCACTATGAACTGTTTCCATATAGTTGTAAAAATGCTTGTCGTTATTGTAATATTCTTACCATCCAAAGTTGAACTAAAACTGGTAAAAATAGTCTTCTGGAAGCCATGCGAAGAGGCATACCAGCATAAAATTATTGTAACCAAGGTAACACAGTTGTTATGATTTCCTTGCCAGTTTCTTCCGGCTATATTGGTCTTGACAGAAAGACACAATATAACATCAAGTTTTTTTATCCACGGAGAGTTAGGCAGAGGTATACTAAACTTACATCTACTATATATTTGGTCAGTTACGACTAAGCTTCATTTAATAGGTGGGCATGAAACGGAAGGAGTGGAGGGAGACATTTGCTCAGAAATAGGATAAAGCAGACAAGCAAGAAGAAAATGGGATAAAGCAGGCCAGCAAGAAGAAAATGGGGACACGACTAATACTGAACCCGTCAGGGCTGTAGGTTGTTGTAAGAGATACCGCCGCCTCGAAACATAGGGCTAAGAAGGAACATGGGTGGTTTTTAGTCAGTAGAAGTCTGATACTCCCTTTCACTCTGCCCAAGAGCGGAAGGGGTTATTTGATGATTTCCCAACCCCAAAAAAAGTGTTCCAATCTGGTGTAAAAAATGGTGATAGAAAAACAACCCAACTAACGTGTGTGTTGTGTGTTGCAATTGCTTGTATTTTACTGTATTTATGTTAGTCTGTAAAGTATTTTGATATACGTCTCCCAGGGCTGCGGGTGGTTTGAAAAAGATACCGCGGTCTCTGTCACTAAGGAGGAACATGCGTGGTTTTTAGTCAGTAGAAGTCTGACACTCCCTACGCTCCACTCAGAGCGGGAGGAGTCATTTGATGGTCTCCCACCGTCCAACAAAACAAGGTTATTAAAATATAATTATCTTTGGGCCACAGTTGCTTGAAAATAATTATTAATTGTCGGTTTTGTTACCACTCATAAAACGAGTTCTTCACAAGTGAAGTTCTGATCCCCAATTGACTCCTATCACTCGTCGAGAATTATGTTGTTGTTTCGCATTTTTTTAATTCGTTCCCAGATCGTTCGTTCATCCATCAAATTAAATGGTCTTTGACAAGGGCAATTAAGACAATAATTATAACGATAATAATAATTTTCTCACACACATTTTATAGCCTCGTTGGTAGACTCCTAAGGGCTTGTTTACGGAGACGCGGGGCGTCGCGCGTCGCGTGCTGTTTTATTCATTTACTGAGAGGCGGGTCCACCGTAACAAACGCTGCATTTTAAACTAACGAGCGAAAAATCTCTTCTCGTAAAATCGTCGTTTGATATCGTTACGGTTTTCATTCATCGCCATGTGCTTGAATTAAAAACGCACAACGCGCCGTGCAAAACCCCGCGTCTCCGTAAATCAGGCATTAGCATGCGTTCCTGGATTCGGAAGAACAAAGTCTTCCATTAATAACAGCCAGCAGTTTCGCAGAATATCTCAGTAGCAACCACAGATTCTGGATTTGCACCACCATTGTTACATAGTACAACGCTGGTGAAATGTGGGTGTAAAATTAGGTACATCCCTACCTGACCCTTCGGGGATAACAAGCGTGAAGTAGCTTAGATTATGAGATCAAGATGAATGAGATGAAAGTGTCTTCCGGAGAGATGGTTTAGTCTGCTACCTGCCTGCAGTCGACAGACCAAAATTGGGACTCGTATTTATGTAATTCGTGGATATGATACGAGTAATAGCTAGTTTTGACCCGATTATGGCGAAGCTAAAAGAAAGGGTAATGATTTTGGTAGTCTATGTATGTATTTCCACCATAGCACCTGAACTACTGAACGGACTTTAATAAATGAGGTGTCACTAGATTCCTAAAAAAAAATAAGCTTAAAAACTAAAACCCGACTACAAACCGCGGTCTTAAAAGTAGAAAACAAGAAAATTATTCTTGTCTGATATTGATATTAGATAGATATTGAATTTGTATATTTCTATTTAAATATAAGTAAAATTATTATAGAGGTCAGCCGTAGTTCGGGAATAAGAATTTGCGATTTACAAAAAAAACTATTTATTGAAGTAAAAAAATAAAACTCTATGTCCTTAGTAAATGTTGCTTGTAGAATTATTTGCCAAAAATCAGAACGATCGTCATGTATTTTCGTATAGTTTTTTCTCGTTATAAGATTTTTTTAGAGGTATCTCCGAGATTTTTTCTATCGAGTAACATTAGTTGCATTATGTTTTCAACCACTATGTCACTAGCGTATATCCTGAAAAATATCTATTGTATATTTTTTTGTTTATTGCAGTGAATCATATACTTTAACGCATTATAAAACTCGCGTTTAGCTCCTGTTGTTCCCTTAAAGGTGTAGTCCTGTAACCCACACTACATCTGAAGCGGTCTTTAACGTTTTATTACACGTAGGTATAAAATTTCAGCGTGCATCTAGTTGACGCTCGTTACGCACTAGACTGCGCCCACGCACTTGGATGCCGACGGTCCGACAGCCCGACAATCCGACGGTCCAGACATAATGCAGTGGCCTTGCGACATCTTTTATTATTAAAGCTCGCCGAGACCAATGTACTTTGCAGAAATGTGAATCTTTTACTTCATATGCCACGTTTTTGTTCTAATGTCTGCAATCAGTCTGAGTTTGTCTGCCAGACATTGATAGTCTTTCACTAATTATGATTTTTCCTACTCCTCCGTTATTCTTTTCTGATTAATTTCGTAGCAGGATCCAAGACAGTTACTTAAATTGTTTCCCTGGGACTTCGTCGAGCCTTTTTGTCTCGGCGCTTTTCTTGTGGTCGCCCGGTATGGGTTACAGAAGTTACAGTCTTTTGGAAATAGTGTGGCGGGCTAGTCCCATAAAAAAAACATACTTACACTAAAAAGAAATTAAGGTCCGAACAAACTGCGGACTGTCTCCGGAATCCGGATTCTGACAGTATCTGTCAGTGTCTGGTTCGTACTAGTTTGACCCGAGCGTTTAGGGCACAGTCTTTGTAACTAAACTTTGAAAAAGTTAAAAATTCTGTATGCTTTCAATACTCTAATGAGTCTTTTAAATTAACTGTTGATATTGATGTTACCAGTTTTTTTTTTATTGTGGTCATACAGATATACTTCTTTCTTTTTTTATTGCGGTTAGTGCGTAAACTGGTGTCAGAGTTTTTATGGCGCCCATGGGCCCCTATTTTATTTTTATTTTTCGTCGGATGGAAAATGATAAAATAACCCCTCCCGCTCTTGGACAGAGCGAGAGGGAGTGTCAGACTTCTACTGACTAAAAAGCACCCATGTTCCTTCTTAGCCCTATATGTCGAGGCCGCGGTAACTTCTGAACAACCCGCAGCCCCGACGGGCGTCGGCCCTTGCGGCCCCTCCCATGTTGCTGACATCTCTTTGAGGCACGCCTGGAACACGAACACTCCGTCGTCCTGCCGTCGTCGTCATACGACGCACGGACGGCGAGCTAGCCCATCACTCACCGTCCACAGGGCCCATGTGTTCCTGACTTAGCTTTACATAGCGTCGAAAAATATCTCCTATGAATGCTGATTTCGATTCAGACATGATTTGTGTCTATCAAACTAGAACCTTGGAGGTCAGTAAAGGGCCACATTTAGCTTATTTTCGTATAGCATGCATTAGTTTGTGGCCCTAATCGATTATATTCGTTGACTACACATACCTATGCGTGATCGAGCAAGCATTAGATGCCAAAGCACCACTTGAAATCACGTTCGGTCTAAATATTCTACTACACAAGTACTTGAATTATTTCGGCTTCGGTTCTAAAATCTCTTGCCTTCTGAATATAAATATTTTAATTTCAAGGCTGCGTGTAATTAACATTTCAAATCCACCCTTGGCTTGGCACTTACATTATGCGGCTGTTTTAACTTTGTAAGCAACATGTCAAGGGTGGGTTTTGATTAAAGATAGACAATTTTCTACATTATATGTCTAAAGGGCCATTGACAGGTGAATACCAAGTTAAATAACCTCTCAATGCACAAACATAAAGATCAACTCACGCTCTTTTCCCATGGTGGTAGGCAGAAACCGCGGCAGGTGGCGACCTGCTACGATTCTGACATACTTCTTTTGCCTCGTTCACATTCATACATCAGCAGGGCTATTGCGTATCTTTTAAATGACAGTGTCTAACCTATAGTGCCTATCAATTACCGTCAACGTCAAATGGTTCCATTTTGTACTAAACCATAACCAATTTGACAGTTAATCCATAGACAATATGATAGCCACTGTCATTTAAAAGATACGCAATAGCCTAATAGTCATACACGCACGCTGGTTGCGAGTACTAAATAAGATCAGTATATGTCTTGCTAGGGCGTCCCCTCCCGGCGACACATACACACGCGACATGTTGGTAGTACTTTATTATTTTTTCTTCATCGACACAAAGTTAGCATTGGATACTAGCCTTCATAAAGGTAAAAAATATTGCTCAGGCAATGGGAAAGTAGCGAGGATTTTTATAGGGTGAGTGAATTAGTCTTCAATTTTAGTATTACGCGTCAAACCGGCCAATTTCTTTTCAATTGGTGATAACATTGTCATCATCAAATGGTTAGGTAATCAAACATGGAAGTTGATTGCGGCGGATATAATAAGGTGGAAGGGTATTTCACCAAAAAAATCTAAATAGTCCTTCTGTTAGATTATCGAAAAATATTGGATACGTGTTTTTTATTTTATCAAATAAATATAACTTGACGAAAATAAAACGTGTCAAAGATCAAGAGTGGGGGCGTGTGACACTTTGTGGGTAAAAAAGTACTAGCCTTGTGACGTCACACGACTTGACACGACTTTTCGAAGCACTTTATCGTCTTCATCTTTTGTTTACGTGAAAAAAGGAAAAATACTTGTTCATTATTTTTTGAATATCTATCTAACGGATTAGTTAGATTTTTTTGGTGTAATACCCTATTATGATGATGAAAAGTGAAAAACGTATTGGATGGCTTTGTACAGTCTAGTCTTTGTCAGCTCTGTTGGGATCGACTTCCAGCCAAAGCTGATGCGGTTGAAGACCAATATTTTACGTGGAGCAACTGCTTATTTGACCCCGCAACCCCGTTTGAACTGGGTAATACGGCACTCATTGGTAAGATTAGTCGTCAGAGTTTCAGAACACAGACTACCTGTAACGACTGCCGAAGATCTAGACAGCCGGGACCAAATCAAATCAAATAATTTATTCGCATGATGGTGTGGATGGAAGAGCACTTCCTCAAATTGATCCCATTTCAATTTGGTGAAGAATTGATGAAGAACTTCGGAGAAAGGCGATGGAACTTCTCAATAAATGATAGCAAATGAACTGGGATTGATGAAATCTCATGTCTGTTTGTTGTTTACACCAGTTCATAACATAACATCACGCCGGTACGCTGTAAAGGGGTAAGCACATAAACTTTTTAACAAAAAATAAAACCGACTTCAACAAAAAATAAAACACAAAAATATGAATAAACTTTAGAAAAGAATGCATTATGCGTTGTATGTTTAATCTGAATTCTATTCGATGTTGTTTTTTCTACACTCTTTCTAGAAGGTATTCGAATGAAAAGTATCGTAGAGTGTTAGAGAACTTTTGATCAGTGTTATGATAAGGAAACTTAAAGAGATGTTTTTCCATTCTCTTGTTTTACAAGCAAAAATTCAATCACGTGAACACAAACAAACATGGACCGTTTACAGACACCGCATGGTAATTACCACTGCGATCCCCAACCGTAGCGTTTGCATCAAGAAGTTAATGATCTTGCAAAAATACCGGATTGTTAACTTGTGAACCGGCCCGTGTGTATGGTATGGAATCCTGAGCACCCACGTGTGAGATTGTAGGCAAATGTTTGAACAGAAATAGTACCTACGTCTTCTACGCTATGTAACGTAGTCTTACGTTCAATCGGATGTAGGTTTTATTATTATGACTGTAGATGTGGTTTTACAAGAATAGATATTTATTTCCGGAAACCGGTTTTTTTTTAAACGGAAGACCGTTTGAGATAATAATTTTGTAGCAACTGTTTCTTCAGTGAATAAGGTCGTTAATTTGGGTCACAGGTGGGATAATAATTATTTGTGTAGCCTACACATAGCTGGGTGTTTGAACATGCGAGATTTATATCTGTAAACTCACCCACGATGTAGAAGAAAACTTCGTGTGTACACAGGTTTAACAGAAAACAGAAAAAAAGTTGTGCCAAACGAAAGCTAGAATTAACGAAAAGGTTATTGTTTGTTTAAGTTATTCTAATTACGAAACGCGAGCGTTTGTTTTTTCGATTATTCTTAACATATTATTTTATAATAGCTTGCCAGCGGCTTCGCCCGCGTGGAGTTTGATAATAGTCCCACGAGATCATACTACCGGGATAAGAAGTATCGGTCATCCAGGTTATGAACTATCTGTATTCTAAATTTCATCCAAATCCGTTCAGTAGTTTTTTGTGTGAAAGAGTAACAAACATCCATCCATCCATACATCCTCACAAACTTTCGCATTTTATCAGTAGGAAGTAGGATGTAACTACAAAAGTTAGGGGCTAGGCTTTATAGAAAATGTTTTGTTAATCTATTTGGTTGCTAATGCAATGACCTGCAGGTAATTGACAATAGTTAACTAAATAGGTGACATAAATTCAATCAAATAAAGTGAAGTGGCGAAAGAGGAATCACGGAGCAAATAAAACTGTCGTTTGTCAACTCACAAAATGATACGGATGATAGGAAACCAAAGCTTGTTCCTCGGAAAATTGGAAAATGGTTTCTTGAAGAAACGATACCTTTAGGGCTCTTCTGTTTTCTTTATTAATCGACTTCCAAAAGAAGAGGTTCTTAATTCGTCAAATCTTTTATTTTTATTTTGTATGTATGTTCTCCGATTACTCAAAGATGCCTGGACCGATTTCGATTTTTTCTGTTTTGTTTGTAAGGATATACTTCCCAGTTGACCCATGATTATCAAATCAGGATCTGATGATGGGGTTCTGGAGAAATAGAGATAACTCGTCAAGTTTTATAGCCTACACCTACTACCACCTACCTCCTGATCCCATCTCACTTTGGTGAAGATCTCATGAAGAACTTCGGAGTAGGCAACGGAACTCCCCAATAAATGAAAGCAAATGGACTGGAATTGTTGATATCTCATGTCTGTCTATTGTTTAACATAACATCACACCGGTACGCTTTGAAGGGGTAACCATATGTGAACCACTAAAAAGTGAAAAATAAAAACTTTTTAACAAAAAAGAAAACCGACTTCAACAAAAAATAAAACACAAAAAAGTAGTTTTTTTGTTGAAGACGGTTTTATTTTTTTAATCACCAGTTACAAGAAGAACTGGAAAATGTTGATTCTAATTAATCCGTCTGTTACATTAATGAAAAATATTGGATCATACGTATTTTTTGTTTTGAAAAATTGACGAAGGTAAAACGCGTCAAAGATTTGAGTGGGGTTCGGTGACGTCGCTGACCGCTAAAAAATGTCATCAAAGCACTGTATCGTCTTCATTGTTTGTTTACGTGAAAAAAGAAAAAATACTTGTCCAGTATTTTTTGGTAATCTATATGACGGACTAATTAGATTTTTTTTGTTAGCTACCCTATTCAGTTACTTTTTTTTATTACCTTTTTTGTTCAAGTCAAAAAAAAAAAAAAAAAAGTATTGTGTTCGTTGTAACTGACGGCGCGCTGCGTTTGTTAATAACCCTGAGAGATGTAAACGTGTATGATGTATTGGGCCTTTTGTTTCAAAGAGCTAACAGAAATAACATGATGTGTGATAAAAAGTAATTAAATCGATAAAGAAGTAGAGTAGCTACATGCTTTAGAAGTTTGGGAGGGGGGGCACTTTCTATCCTTGTCGCGCGAAACGGCCATTTGTACTACGTAACTATGGCGGTATGACATATGACGTCACATTTCTTTGGCGCTGTCTTTGTCTATCACGTCATTTAAAATCAGTTAAAAGTAAGCCGTTTTGTGATCGATTTTATTACTTTTTTCACACATCGTGTTATTTCTAAATTAAATTTTTTTAAAATTAAATTAGATTTTCGTGAATTTTTAAAAGTAGTCAAATAGCCAATTTGATAGAATTTTTACCTTTGTGACATAAAATTGCGCCTGTGATCCCCGGAGGGTTAGGCAGAGGTGTTTAAGTCGCTATTTATGTTCAAGTCCTATTTAATAGGGAGAGAGTCTATTGCTATCTGCTGGGCATAAATCCAGACTCCGCGGTTGCTACTGAGATTCCAGATGGAAAAATCCAATAACACTTTGGTCTACCTGGGAATCACACCCAGGAGCAGAAGTGCTTGCGACTAATAGATTGACGAGGCAGGCAAATTGTGTGAGTCTCATCTATAGTAGAGCTTAGGGCTTGTTTACGGAGACGCGGGGCGTCGCGCGGCGCGTTGAGAAGGCTAGACGCGTCCTATTTTATTAATTTACTGAGAGGCGGATCCACCGCAACAACCGCTGCATTTTAAACTAATTGGCGAAAAATCACTTCTCGTAAAATGGTCGTTTGAAATCGTTACCGCTTTCATACATCGCCATGTGCTTGAATTAAAAACGCACAACGCGCCGCGCGTCTCCGTAAATAAAATGTGGACAAGCCCGCCACACTAATCCTGAAAGCCAGAATCACAAACAGACAGAAACAATGGCGAAAACCAGAAAAGCACTGAGACAATAAACCTCGAATTCCCAGAGAAACAATTCAACTGTTTTGGATCTCGCAACGAAATTAATCAGAAAATATTATTAATACTGAATAAAAAATAAACTTGGCCATTGCATCGCATTCGCCAATGTTAAACAGGCCATTGTAATAGCTAATCGCCATCGCATTGGCCAATGTGATGCAATGGCCAAGTCAATCTTTTATTTAAAACATCAAAGGTTTTTAAATAGGGATTAAATATATTTATTACATGGATCTCACTACTTTTTACGGTAAAAGTGTATACAATAAATATACCGTGTTTATACAATGCCTAATTGGTTACTAAAAGATCAGGTTTCTAGTTTTATCCACAACGAAGTTATAGGAGGTCGAAAATGTCCTGAACTGGTTCGAGAAAAGGATGGTACGGCCGTGCCGCTTTATTGCTCGACTTGGCGGGGGCACTGCGGTGCCCCCAGATTTATGATTCCAACAAACATAATCGGTAATATCCATGGATATGAATAAATTATTAAAATTATGAAAATTACAATGTCAATTTTTAAATTAAAAAGCCTCTGTATGTTTATCAATCAATAATCTTTATTTGTAAATATAATGTTATAGCCGGCAGTGTGTAAGGTGTTGCAATTTTTTTTTACTAATTGTTTCTTTATGTTTTGCCATTTCACAATTTTTATTGCAGGGCCATCTAATTAATTGCTCAAATTAAAAAGCAAAGGACTGACAGGTCAAACACCTGTAACTGTGTCAAATTCCACTAGAATCCTATTTTTTGTCATCAAATAACTCCTCCCGCTCTGGGCGGAGTGGAAGGGAGTGCCAGACTTCTACTGACTAAAAACCACCCATGTTCCTTCTTAGCCGCAGCCCTGACAGGCTATTTGAGTCCTTAGGGCTATGATAATCTTGAAGCCTGTAGCCAAAGAGGCCGCTTTAGTAGAATCATAAGATGAGAATATGAAGTTCGTTGCCATTCGCAAAGTGACACATCAGAATATTACGTGCATCTGTGATCATTTCATGAATTTTAACGTGATTCATAATTATCCTAATAGGATTCTGTTAAAGCGGGCATTTCAGGGCCCCTGACGGTCACGGTAAAATGAAATACAGGCCCGATAACGCAAATCAACATTCAGCAAGCATGTTGATCGGTATTATGTTCTAAATCAAAATAAGCATTATGTAGGTAATGCAGTAAAACGTTACCTGAGTTAGTAACAGGCTGCTTTGGTTTCCATATATGTAACCAGGTTAGTAGGTTAATATTTGCAAAGGCTGCAATTTTTTGCCAGTCGAAATGTTTTCGTGGTATTGGTTTTGAAACAATGTGCAGGATTATATTGATTGGAAATATTTCATTGTAAGCATTCTGCTTACTTTCTTTATTGTTGTATGTCCCAGAAAAGTAATAACGAAACAGTTTATTTAATTCTACTCATTATCATTATCTGCATAGCTTTTTTCCAAATATACAGGGTGTAAATTAACCCTTCACGCAGCCGTCAACCAAGCATTCTGTACATCAAACGAAGTACCCCTACGCAAATTTTTTTGCCGGGAAACGACTTTATTTTTGGGGTCAAAAATCACATTTTACGGTAAAACTCAATGGAGCACTCTAAAAATAGTGTGCTAGTGGATGCTTTGAATAGTAAACAGGTCATGGAGGTAATTTAAGTAAAGTTTTAACCTGAAAAACTAGTATTTACAAAAACAGCTGTGCAAAATTTGGAACTTTGACCCTGAAAATCTCCGTAACTAGGAGGTTCCCAGGTATGGTCAAGAACCAAAAAAATATCGCAGTGGTGGGGAGAACAAGTGCCTTTCGTTTGGGTTATGAGTACTTTTACGCCCTTTATAATTATGTTGAGGTCAGTTTTCGGTCAAACCGTATACTAATATTTTTTTGTAGACCGACTGCCTTTCTGGCGTCCACACACCAGTTAGTACTGAATATTACGATATCCATTGGTAAGACTGGTTGTCAGACTTTCGGCCACTGATTTCGGAACCGATAACCGGCTTACCGTGCTTAACGAGTCACAGCAGATACTCGGTATGTCCCGTCGGGGCTGCGGGTTGTTCACAAGTTACCGCGGCCTCGACTTAGAGGGCTAAGAAGGAACATGGGTGGTATTTAGTCAGTAGAAGTCTGACACTCCCTTTCGCTCTGCCCAAGAGAGAGAGAGGTTATTTAATGATCTTCCACCCACCAAAAAAAAGATACTCGGTATGTAATCCCCATCCACAGACCAACCAAGGCAAGTGCGGGTTAACCTAGAGAGCAATTCCTACATTCATTGAAGTTTAAGTCATTTATTCTAAGAAGTCTGTCGGATTTTGTTAATTATAACATTGGTTTTATTAGCATGCAACCAGAATGCATTTTCTAAAATAATAAAACCAAAATCGGTTCATGAGTTCGGGAACTACGATGGCGCAGACAGGCACACACGCACACAGACAGACAGACAGACACGTCAAACTTATAACACCCCGTCGATTTTGCGTCCGGGGTTAAAATAATAATAATAATAATAATAATAATATTCCACAACTATCACACAACGCCATCTAGTCCCAAGCTAAGCAGAGCTTGTGTTATGGGTACTAGACAACTGATAAACATACTTATATATTTCTAAATACATACATATTATAGATAAATTACACCCAGACACAGAACAAATGATCGTGCTCATCACACAAACATTTGTCCTGGGTGGGAATCGAACCCACGACCTCCGGCCTAGCAGTCAGGGTCACTAACCACTAGACCAACAGGCCAGTCAAAAATACAGGTAAGCCTACATTCATTCTTACAACATGAACTATGTGCCAGTTAAAGTGCCGTCAAAATCAATCCAGCCATTTTGGAGATTAGCCTGAATAAACAAAACAGTCAGAGAAACATTTAATTTTGAAATAAGTAACAGGCACTTCAATAATATACATTTGTGTATACTTAAAACTAGGATCAATTCTTTTTCCTTGTAAGTAAATGTTGACATTTAAAGATGCCTTTTACTTTACTTCCCTTCCTCCTCCCCTTTGCCCTCTACTAAATGTGGTTAGTCTTTGACATGACTTTTCTTATGAAGAATCTAGCAGGTAGCAGGCAATATAACTTTTTTTTTTTTTTTTTTTTTGGTGGTTGTAAAATCATCGAATAACCCCTCCCGCTCTTGGGCAGAGCGAAAGGGAGTGTCAGACTTCTACTGACTAAACACCACCCATGTTCCTTCTTCGCCCTCTATGTCGAGGCCGCGATAACCAGAGGACTACCCGCAGCCCCGACAGGAGGCAATATAACTGTGTTAGTAAAAATAACATGCTATGAAAACTTAGTAAACGTAATGACAGAATGCTAGACTATCGTCAGTGATATTTGAACAAATATTGGAGGTCAAAGTTGATATTTGATTAAACTTAAATGTGTGTTCTGTTATTAAGTAAAAACATTTTTTTTATCACTATTTTATAACAATAGGTAGGTATGAGGATACTTTTTATGATTTTTTATATTATTCACGCATTTAACCCTTGTAGGAGTAGACAGGCAAATGAACCCCATTTCGTCAGTTACGTGTAATAGGGTAGTTATAAAAAAAAAACTAATTATTTCGTCAGATAGATTTCCAAAAAATAATGGACACGTATTTACGTAAACAAACAATGCTTTGAAAACTCGTGTGACGTCATATTCTAAGACATCAGTATGGCATTTTTTACCGGTCAGTGACGTCACAAACCCCTACTCAAATCTTTGACGCGTTTTATCTTCGTCCATTTTTATTGATTTTATAGAATAAAAAATACGTATTAAATATTTTTCGATAATCTAACAGACAGACTAATTAGAATCACATTTTTTTAGTCAGTTAACATCCCTAATTCCATGTATTAGTGGCAAGCTCATTGTCACCCACCGGGAATAAATTGAAAACCCCGTGGCTGTTACTGAGTTTATGTTGAATAAACCCAATTACAGTTTACCTTATATTTTTTCTTCTGGGCGGTGGGAAATCATCAAATAACCCCTCTCGCTCTGGGCAGAGCGAAAGAGAGTGTCAGACTTCTACTGATTGAAAACCACCCATGTCCCTTCTTAGCCCTTCGTATCGAGGCCGCGGTTACAGTTTGCCTTACTTGCGAATCAAACGCAGGGCCTAATGCTGAATGGTCACGCTGGCGACCATTAGACAAACGAGGCAGTCAGATATATGTGGTTATTCCAATGCTATTTAATTAGAACCATTTTATATTCTTCTACTTTTGTTTGATAAAACATCCACATCAATCATAAACGATATTCATCATCAACATCATCAGCCTTTAATGTTCCCACTGCAGGGGCTCAGGCCTCCTCTCTATGATGGACTATAATCCACCACGCGGGCCCAGTGCGGGTTGGCAGATGTCAAATGTTGTCGAATTGTCTGGTTCTAATGCCTCACGCTAATGCCTCTGGTTCTAATTCCTCATGATATTTTCCTTCATCGTTTAAAAAAAAAAAACAAAATCAAAAGTCATTTATTCAATTATCATCAGCAGTTTTCGAACGTCAAAATTTACTTTACTCTACTTATTAACAAGAGACAGTCCCCCAAAACGCCCACCCTTCGGCACTTCCAGTGTTTTAGCTGGAAAGAAGAAGTGACGGAACAAACTCCCCAGCAACACATCTGTCTGTTATGTTGGTTAGAAGAACCAGACTCGATACAATAGTAAGGCGTAAGTTTTGAGAGCAGCGTTGATGATATGAATTACACAAAGTAGGTAATGCGTCTGCCTGGATTCGAACCCACGGCTTACTGTTCGTAAGGCCGCTACCCAAGGGCCAACGATTTTATTTCTATTATATTCTAGTTTCTTAAACTCCAACCTCAGTACCATCACGACTTTTGTAATCTCAGTTATAGATAGACTTCTAATCGGGCCAGCTGTTTGCCAAAACAATCGCACGCGTCCCGATGCGACTCTAAGCGTAAGAGACTAGTATCTTTGGTTTGGCAGCCACTGGACCATACATTACGTGGAATGATCTGCTGCCGTGATCTTGGGCTGATTGAGTCTGTGTGTAGCTGTTTGCGATATTATGTAGTTTTGGTATTCAGTTCTGTGATTTGTATGACGGTTAATGTAGGTAAAATATTACTGGCTTTATGGGGGACAATCCAAATTAAGACCAAGTAACCCAAACTTTTTTGTGTAAAAAAGTTGGTTTGTATAGCTGGCTGAAAAGTAAAAAAAACAAAAAACCAATGAACGAGAAATATTTTATAAATGGAATTCTAAAGGTTCCTTTTGGATTGTTTGTCATTTGTTTTTAAATGTCAGCTGATAAAAAACAAACAAACATATTTTCTCGAAAGCTGCCCTTCGCGTTTAAATTTCATTCCACCTTGAATTCTTGTTGTAAAAGTCATAGAACCAAACAAAAACACAGGCGACAAACCGAACAAGTGACTAACCGAACTATTTTAGCGCGTTCTAACTTCCAAAGTGTCATCTCCTACATGATAGCGGGCGAGCGACAGTCAGTTCGGTTGTCATGTCACGGCCAGCCGCTCCCGGATGGAAGAATTAGCTCGCCTCAGGCAGTCAGGCCCAATTCCCAGGCTGACTTGCAACGAGACGTTAGGCATTGTATTTTTAAATTTGGACTCCATCCAAATAGTACTCCCCGAGTTATCAAAAATTCTAATTCCCATTGATACGGACGCATAGCGTTAAACACTAACTAATAAGGCGGTCTTCATTTTAGTTTAAAAAGTTATTTTTAATCAGTTGTATTGATTGGACTGTTCTAATAAATATATTAACACTAAAGTTTCGAAAGGTCATCGGGTCTGTTTAGTGTTATTGATAAAATAACTTCGTTTGCAGAAATAATTATTTAATCTAGCAATTAAAATGTTCACGTCTAGTGATGGGACTTACCGGTGTCGGTATATCACTGAACTAGTATTTTTGTCACTTTTAGTTCACTTGGGGTTGTATTTTTTTGTTATATTGTTGTGTATTCGTATATAGTTCGGTACATCACGTAAATTGGCGCGCTGCCGGCGACGAGCGGTACGCCCGATCGTGTCGCGACTACTGCAGCGTTTGATTGTATACCTACCTTTGTAGGGCTGGGAAATATTCGATTTTGTCGGATATCTACTCTTTTTTGTTTTCTTTCTGGATTAAGACTGTAATGTTACTGGGTGGTTTTGTTTTGGGGGATTCTTTTGTGGAATGGATTCGATTAGGTTAATAATAATATTGAATTAAATATGTGTTAGTAGTTAATTAATAATAGATCATTCTTTTCGCAATAATGAAGAAATACCAGGGCCCATTAAAATGTGTTAATACATTTTTAGTCTGGATAACATGTCACATACATAACATATCTTTACGTTATAGGTAATTACTACCAAAATGTCGTATCATTATCCTGGTAGGTAAACCATATAATAGCCAAAACTCATAAAAGAGTTCGTCCACAATGGACTCACCAAATTACTTATTTCTAAAAACATTTATCCGTAACCGCAAAGCATGTCCCATCCCTAAGACCGTCAGATCCACCGAGCAAGTGGCAACCGCGTGCCGTCAATTTAACTAATATAAAATAGGAGAATGTGCGTCCGGTGATCTCATGAAACTCATTATCATCCGTTGATGACCTATTTCTAGATGTAACTGGCCAAACAAATTAAATTAACAAAAAAAAAGACGCGACCTACGCTCGTTAAATTGCTGACTGGCAGAAAAGAATGACATTAAATATTGACAACTGACAATCGTTTTCAATACGGGTCTTATGTCTTCATCGATTTGAAATAAGCTTTTCGATAGCTTATGTCAATTCTATCTATTTGTGACGTGTGTTCAGCATCGTTATCATTGGTAGATGTGTTTATCTAGGCCCTACGGTCAAGTTCAAGTACTATGCACTCTGTTATTATTATGAAATATTATTTTATTGGTTTTACCTTCCATCTGTTTAATTTTTCCTAGAATTATCGTGTATTGATATGTTAATTTGTTCATAGTACGTACTTAACATACTTCATATTTTGGATGCGATCTAAGGAACGAAAAAAGCACTTCTTCTTCTCGAATACCTTCTTCTTGTCGATAACTTTGTCCGAACAGTACGTAGCTACCGGCAGGGCTATTGCGTATCTTTTAAATGACAGTGGCTATCATATAGGGTCCCTCAATTAACTGTCAAATGGTCACAACCAATTTGACAGTTAATCTATGGACAATATCTCACACATCACATCTCATATTCATCTCTCTCATATCTCTCTTTCTTTGTGTCTAATTTTAAAGAATAAATAAATTATTATTATTATTATTATTATTAATATGATAGCCACTAACATTTAAAAGATACGCAATAGCCAGGCAGGAGAAAAACACTGAATAGTGTTGAAATAGACATATTATTAAATTAAAGTTCAAAAGAGTCAAAACTGCCAAATATTGAAAAAAATGCAATGCAAATGTTCCCACTGCAGGGACTCAAGCCTCCTCTCTAGGAGAGGGATGGGCTATAATCTACCACGCGGGCCCTGTGCGGATTGGTAGATGTCACATATTTTCAAATTTTTTGGTTCTAAGATAATCTGCCGGTTTCCTCACGATGTTTTCCTTCACCGTTTTGAAAGCAGAACTTATGTTTAGGTACAATTTTTTAGGGGGTACGCCTGTTGCACTCAACTGGGTACTGACAAAATCCTGATGAAAAAAAAACAATTAGATACACTTTGCCCTGCCCACAGGACCAATGAGACAGACAAGTAAATACTTAACTATTTAGTATGTTATCAGTAGGTACATTATCGGTTAATTTCCTAAGATGCGTGTCTATAGGACACCTATCGTCATGTGGTGTCCGACGTAGGTCCTGCGGCTTGCAACAATAGACCACTTAATATGTAAATAGCTAAGAAGGGACAATAACAATAATATTATAACAGGTGCAACAAACACTATCTCAAAACAATCTTGTGAACTTTTTCTTTGCAGAATAAGGATTTTTGTGATAATGAATTATTACAGTCAGTCATATTGACCGAACCAAGTGTAGGTAATAAACGGATACAGAATATCTGGTGTTATTTCTGAACATTTACAAATCGTCATTTTACACAACTCGATTTTCGGCAACTCTAGTTGCTACCAGCCACCCGGCCGGTCTCCACTCAACACGTCTACCGCCGTAGCAGCAGCTGAAAAGCGTTGGACGCAGTGTAATTGTATTTTTGGATTAGTGTATTCGGTCGAGGAGATAAGCCGGTAAACCGGTTTTTCCTAGGACAAACTAGTTTGGCGTGAAATCGGAATTTGCTGATAAGTTGATATGGACGCTTTCATCAAATATGCGTGGGACTAAAGGTAGACCAATATTACGTGCAGAAAAGCTGATTCAGTTTTTTTTCAGCCACGAAACATAGAGGTTATTACACCCGTAAATTATTATATCCGTCTAAAAAAAACATAACGAGATTGTTTATCGATATGCTAATGAAGTTTAATCGCGTTTCGCAATCTGAAAGTCAAGGTAAATGATCGTTGAGGGCGGGGGTACCCCTGAAATGACCCGCATAAACCTGAGTGTACACTGACACTTTTTAAAACACGACACGACGCCGACGCACTGAAATTTCAACTTTTGGAGTGGGAACTGAGAATCGAACAGAGCGTATTCATAGCGCGTAAGAAAATGTGTTGTTGGGTTTTCAAAGTCAAACTAGAAGATTTATAGCACAATAAAAAAGTGTCTTGGGAAATACATACATTGACTGCTAACATAGCCACTGCAGCGACTGATTGGAAAGTCGCTAAACAGACTGCGTGCTTAAATTGGCCGCTGCTGAGCCAATGTGGCTAGATACGTTATAATCGAACCACGTCGGATACAATGGGATTGTGGAGCCCCAACACAGGATATGCGACACCTCCTTTTTTGCCCGTTGTGCTCAACTACACCCTCCATGACTTCAATAAAGCAAACGACAGAGCATTCCAAGTTGCCACGTAGACTGTACTGGTAGGACAAAATTTGAGTCATCGATTATAGAAGAAGAAAAACATAGTAAGCATTCTTTTTTATACTGTCGTAGTCGTGAATGAAAGCACCCGTGAACGCGTGGTCTTACACATACCAAATTCATGACAAGTCTTTAATGGAAAGTTACTAATTTATTTGGTTATCACTGTTCGTTGATACGGGCTTTGATTATTTTGCAGAACAGATGGTGTAGTATCTCTAAAAATATTCATGTATTTCGGTGATGAGTCAACAGCAACGGTCTGATGCAAGACTATGCAAGAGGTGGCAGTCAGAGTACGTTTTAGGTTCAAACTTGATGTAAAGTCTTACTGCCGCACTCAGAGAGCTTTTATGATTCCTTAGGCTGACACTTAGTAATGCTTTTAATAGTTTTCTCATACAAAAATATGTCAAACCTTTACTAAGTGACGGCTTAAGTAATCATTAAATATCTCTGAGTACGGCAGTTACCTACTTATGTTTTGGCAATAGTAGTATGTTGGTGAAGGAAAACGGATTTATTTCGAAAACACAAGTAGATAGACTTTAAAAAGTGGGTAAATATTGATGATTATGGGATTTCCTTATTTCCAAGCAGGGTGCTTATTCTTGCTGTAAAAAACAAGCACCCACCACCTGCAAGATGAAATTTACGGTCGTGATAAATTTTATGATTTTATTACTTTCATAAGTTCAATGGTGACTGCGGTTTTATAAGTACATACAACATTATTGTCCAAATATTATTAGATTATACAAAAAAAATGGAATATTCGAAATCCTCAAAAAGCCCTCACCACTTTCTAGGGTCCAGTTATACCGACCCAGGCAGAAGAAGTTTAGTGTCAGAAGAGATTCAACAGCCACATCAGCTGTCTGTCTAGGTAGCAGAACTGATGATTCTATACAATAGTATGTATAGTAAATAATAGTCAGCTAGCATACGACAATATATGAGACTGCTTGCCTCTTTTTTATGTGTACCTACTACTACTTACTTTCGATTGATCCCAACAAACAGTTGGCGCCTAGCAGGGGAGGGTCGCTAGGTCGCTAGGTATGCAAAACAAGAATAGATATCTAAAAATAATCGCTAAACCTTTCAGTCTTCTATTATTACCATCGTCTGTCCAGTCTTTTCTCTACTCTGTTGGGTCGGCTTCCAGTCTAACGGCATGCAGCTAAATAGGTACTAGTATTTTACTTGAATCGACTGGCAATTTGACCTTCAGAACTAAGTCAGTATTGGGCTAAACGATATCCCATGGTAGGACTGGTTGTCAGAATAAGTCATAGATCTACAAATCGTGCTTTACAAGGCATGAAGGAATGCTGGTATGTAATGGGTTGTCACCCATCCACAGATTAACCTAGGCTTCTTAACCTGAAGATTGTCCCGACTCCCGAATAGCTGTTATTATTAAGCACTCTATTCTCTAATCTAGTCTACTAATACAATGTATTTAAGGAGTGACAGTGATTTATTTGGAGCAGGTAGGTGGTGTGTCCAGCGGTCATCGTTCGCGACCTTTTAACTCTAGTTGAGACTGGCTCGTTCCACTCAATACCTAAGAATGGCACCTCGTGGTCATGACGTTATGAACAGGGATGTTATGGAGCTCCGTAACCGTAACCGAAACCGATACAAAAGTTTTGAATAAAAGCAGAATCTAAATATCATTCATACATAAACTCATGCCCTTCTCCCATGGTGGAAGGCAGAAACCACAGAACGCTACCTGCTGCGATCCTTACATATGATACTCCTTTTGCATCGTCCACATTCATACATCAGTCTGGTCTTAGACGCACGCCGGTTTCGACTACTACGCACCTTTCTTTTCCGAAGAACGTCACCAATAAGATCAGTGTATGTCTTTCTAGGGCGTCCCCCCCGGCATTGCCACTCATATCTGCCTTGTAAATTCCTTTCGGTAATCGACTTTTCCTCATCCTCTCCACATGACCAAACCGCCATAGCATACTCTTTTCTATTTTTGTCACTACATCTTCTTTTAAACAGCAACGTTCTTGTATAACCTCGTATATTATTCATAATTTTTACAAAATATTTTTAGGGGTTTTTAGTTTTAGTTTTAAATAGGAATATTTTGGAGAGTAGGCAGCACTGTGTTTGTTTTGGCTGAGCCGTCACTGTTTTTGTAAATTGTCAGATTGTGTTGTAAGATTCTAAGATCCGTAACCAAAATTATCCAAAACTAGCGGATAATCCGAAATAATATCGTATCCGCAACCGTACCCGAAACCGACAAATTTAATATTCCTATATCCGTATCCGGATCCATATCATAAATTACTTATCCATTACATCCCTGGTTATGAACTGTTTGTAACGTTGATTGAATTATCAAATTGATTTAATACGCTAATTTGCTGTGATGTGGCCGTTCCACATAATTATTGTTAGAGAATTACAGTTGTGAACTAAATATATGGCGATTTATACTATAGCAGTAAATCTTGTCTATTGTTTCCCACGTTGGTCGAGTGGTCGCAAGTGACTGCTAAGTATCAGGGTTCGATTCTCAGGTCTCACTTAGTGTACCCGGGGTTGCAGGTTGTTCGAAAGAGATACCGCGGCCTCGGCACAAAGGGCTAAGAAGGAACATGGGTGGTTTTTAGTCAGTAGAAGTCTGGCGCAGTGATGATAGGTGGACTAAGGCTGTCACCGAATGGCGTCCAAGAACTGGCAAAAGAAGTGTGGGTCGTCCAGCGGCAAGTTGGGCAGAAAGAAAAATTGTGACAAGCCCGCCACACTATTCCCAAACCACTGTAACTCCTGAAAGCCAGAATCAACAGTGGCGACCACAAGAAAAGCGCTTAGACAATGAAGCTCGACGAAGTCCCAGAGAAACGATTTAACTGTCTTGGATCCCGCAACGAAATTAATCAGAAAAGAATAGCGGAGGAGTAGGAAAAACATAATTTCCTCTTCCCTCCATTTCAGCAGGAGACGGAACAAAACAAGGCCAATAGGCACACAGGGAGGTATACGACTGGGATAAGCCCAGTTGCCTAGCACCACGGATATTATGGAGTCCTAAGTTGTGGGCTGTTATATTTGATTCCATTATTAGGTATGTCAAAAATGCTTGAACGCACGGAAATTTGTTCAAGTTTCTACAAGGTCCGTACAGTAAATAACTCTGGATGTGACCTGTACACTATTTAACATAATCGGAAGACGGACAGACGATATAGTTGTCATTAGGGGCAAAACTTGGTTGAGGCTTGCACAGGACCGTGGAGATTGGCACAAGAAAACAGAGGCCTAAACCAAGCAGTGGGTGAGTTCAGGCTGTGAATGATGATTATGAGAAGAACACTCCCTACCGATATGATGAAACATCTGGCTTGTGTTTTACTGGCTATGTAAGGGTCGGCTTCCGATCTTAATACCAGAATTCATCCTAAGTTGACTGCAACTGCATTTCTGACCTCTTCCACCGAGGTTACTTAGGTATTATTCCAAGTAGATTCTTCTTTCCGTGGCCTTCTGCCAGATGTCACATCGACTGCTATGCCCTTCCATCTAAGCTGTCTGTGTAGTACCTTTTTTATCACCCTTAAAAAAAAACTCGCTGACTGACTCAGAGATATTTAATGATTACTACTAATATTTTTGTATGACAAAACTGTCAAAACCATTACTAAGTGATGACCTAAGTAATCGTTAAAGCTCTCTGAGTGCGGCAGTAAGTGTTATTATATTGAGTGTTTCCAACAGTGAATTCTAAGTAGTAGCGACTAACTACGTAGTCTGGATCTGTATCCGATTTATGGTTGAGCTTTCCCAATAAAACTTTGCGCGATCCGAGATTCGGACCCAACACCTTTTGCTCAGTTGTTGCGTTTGCGACAACTAAGTCAGAGGGAGAGCCCTGAAAGACCTGTCATGTTCCTATTGAACAAGTAACAATAACAAAACATTAAACTAATTAATAGAACGAAGAAGCAGCATACCCGATAGGCGACTCTTGAGTAATTACAATCTTATCTAAGTAAAGCTGAAACACTTACTTAATCACGTTCTTAGATAGCAGGTGAATGGTCTTTTGCATTCGCTTCTGTGATTACAGAAACAATAGATAATAATAATTAATCAATAACTGACTGATATGTCCAGATACATTCTGTAATTCGGTCTCCTCATCCTCTATCATAAATGGAAAGAATATCACAACGAAACAATTAAGAAGCTTAAGATACGCCTGTAATAGGGGATCGGACAAAAAAAACTAATTAATCCGTCATATAGATTGGTAAAAATTATTGGACACGTATTTTTCTTTTTTCAGATAAAACAAAAAATGAAGAAGATACAGTGCTTCGAAAACTCGTGAACTCCTCGAAAACGTCACATGTTAGTACATTTTTTACCTACAAATAACGTCACAACCCCCCACTCATGATTTTTGACGCTTTTTATCTTCGTCAATTTTTATTAAGTTGATAAAACAATAAACACGTATCCAATATTTTTCGATAATGTAACTGACGGACTAATTAGAATAATATTTTTTTTTGACCATTTCCATCCCCTATTTGGCGGTCCCTAATAGTATACCCACATTTTGCCAGTTATGCTTAAGTCCCATGTTCCCATTGCTATCAACTGGGCACAAATTTAGGCTCCAGTTAAGCAACTCCAAGCATAAGAACTGGCCACGTAACCTACAAGGTGGTTTAAGATGTAGCTTTAAATATGGTTTGTGGCCTACGACATCGTTTATGTGTGCCTTCGTGGTCTACGGCGTAGCTTAAAACGCTATGCAAAGCCTACGACGTATCTGCGGGTTGTTGTAAGAGATACCGCGGCCTTGACATATAGGGCTTGAGTGGTTTTTAGTCAGTAGAAGTCCGACACTCCCTTTCGCTCTGCCCAAGAGCGGGAGGGGTTATTTGATAATTTCCCACTCCCAAAAAAAAGGCCTGCGACGTAGCCTAAATTGTGGCCACAGGGCGTAAGAAGCAGCCCAATACGAGGTTTAGAACAGACCCTCAAAAGTGACCTAAGTGGTGTACGGCATCCTATAATAGGTAGTCCTACAATGAGGCCTGCGTGAACAAAACGTAAAATGAAATTCGACGATGTAATAAAAATCTGTAACGGTATTTGTGCTGATCTAGTTACTTTCCATTCATTTACTCTGCCATCAAACTCCAACCTTCAAGGCCACTGGCCCGTTGTTCTAGCTCATCAATTGTGAAACAATCGTACAAAAATAAATACAAAATCAAAACATGGATCGTAGTCTACGGTCGAGTCAGGAATAAACCTGAGTACGACAGACGTCACGGAACCGAACCACTATAACCAGACATCTACTATTCAACTAAAGGTATCTAAACACTCCCTAGTAACGAAATACTCGGGGAGGTAGGGTAGACCTAGTAATACTGGTGTAGTGGCCTGAATATGGGTCGGGTCAGCGATGCCAACGCCTGTTGTGTTTTATAAGTAGTTTAACCGCCTCACTGTGACACTTTAACCGATTATAATGAACTCGAAAGGGTAATAGAATCCTTTCATATGGTAATTAGCTGTTAGTACAAACCGGGCGGGGGGGGGGGGGTCTCTTACTCAATCTTAACTAAAAGACTGTAAATAACTGGGGTACTCAGACATGTTTAATGATTACTTAAGCCTTCACTTAGTAAAGATTTGACATACTTTTGTATGACAAAACTATCAAAACCTGTACTAAGTGATGGCCTAAGTAATCATTAAAGTTCTCTGAGTGCGGCAATAAGACTAGTTGTCAAAGTTTCGGGTCACTGACTACCTGCAAGGACTATTAATGACAGAATCTACAAAATAATGACAGTCAGGATTAACGGCTTACCCTGCTTTCCAGGGCACGGAGGAAACTCATGTCTCCTATGCACGGACTAACCGAAGAAAGCACAGCTTAACCTAAAGATCTACCTATTTATTATTATATAGCCTCCTTTTTTTTTAGGAGGTTGGGAAGTCATCAAATGACTCCTCCCGCTCTGCAGGGCTATTGCGTATCTTTTAAATGACAGTGGCTATCATATAGTGTACATCAAATAATGTCAAATGGTTCCATTTTGTACTAAACCATAACCAATTTGACAGTTCAATCCATGGACAATATGATAGCCACTGTCATTTAAAAGATACGCAATAGCCCTGCTGGTCAGAGCGCTAGGGAGTGTAAGACTTCTTCTGACTAATAACCACCTATGTTCCTTCTTAGCCCTTTGTGTCGAGGCCTCGGTGTTTCGAACAACCCCCAGCACGACCTCCTCTTATTAGGTCTTTTCATCTACATTATGAGTAGCAGCTCTGTTTCTGCATTTACGCCCAGTTACTGGCAATAGAGAAGAGGTTCCCTCAAAGATAGAAGAGGCCTGTGACCCAGCAGTGGGAACATTAATAGGCTGTTGATGATGACTGGCAATAGGACCCTCATCACAAAGCATATAAGCATACCTTATTAATTGTGAGTGTACTAGAGACGCACCTCTGCATGTCTGACAGATGAATACACTTATCCCAATATTTTTGGGGTCCGCGCTGCATGTGTTGTTTCTTATACACTACTATAACTCATAATTTCAGCTGTCGCATTCTTTTAAGCCATGTTTGGCCTAACTCTAATCTTATAGCAATTCACATTCATACAAAAAAATTTCCTAACTACGTTTTTAGTATGTCTAACAGATGTTTGATTACTAATTTACCTATTACCTGCATAAGCTTAATGATATGTGAGGTATAACAATTGTTTTGAGGGACTGCCTATCCCACAATGCATAGTCGCAAAAACAAGACTGAAACGCTTAACTATTGCCATCTAGTAGCAGGGAAGAGAATTGTTTATGTTAACAAAAGTTTCAGTTGTTCTTAAACTCGCCAACAGATGTCGTTGTTATAAAGTCTCTGATATATTCTATTTCGATGAATATATTTTATTGCCTTTGTAACATTACATAATATCTCGCCTTGTAATCCCCATAGGGTTAGGCAGAGGTGTACCTAAAACATTTAAATTTATGTCCCATTACTGTAATAAGGGACGAGCCTATTGCCATCAACTAGTCACAAATCCACACTCTGTAAAACTTTGTCCGATCTGGGAATCGATCCCCGGACCTCATTGTCACGAGGTCACTATACCAACGGGGCAGTCACCTTGCCAGTCAGTTGCCTTTGAATACTTAACGCGTTTTCGTTTAGTTTTCAAAGACAACTGATTTAAAGTTTTGTTAAGCTTTCCGTTAATTGAAAAGTTCTTGTAGATAATAATATAGTATAAAAAAACTAATTAAATTGAAAGTTTCTGATAGGTACTACCACCACTGGCGTCACAATTTTTATTCAGTTTATTTATCAATTTTATTATTAGCAACTGCATCAAAACAGTAACAAATTTGACACACCGAAGATAAAATGATTTTATTCCAGTTAATATTTTGGTTAGGTAAATTGAACTAGCAAATGTGGACACAAAAAAAACCTCAGTATTTGTGTTCAAATGCAAGTAATTATTGATATAATTAGCCGTAGACTGAGCTTAGCAAACAACTTTAAAGTAGGTGACGAAATTGTCGGAGACATTCGAAAAACAATGACTTAGACGGAGAGCAATTCAAATTAAACATGGCGATTTGGTAGTAAGTAAGTAGGTAATTATAAAGCTGGGTAGAAAGACCTTCTGTTTAAACTCAGCGGGATTTTAATTAATATTCTCTATGTATCTTTATTTGTATTTTAGCGTCAATAAAACAAATCATAAAGGCTGAAAATTCACTACACCAATTTCTTACTGAATTATTCTATTTTGTTAGAGTAAAATACTAAATATAGACAGTGTACTTAGTATTGGAAGGGACATTGATGAAAAACTGAATTTTTCATCGCATACATAACGGTGCATAGATTCGAACGATTTTGGGAGGCTGACTACTGAATACGTGCTACCTATTTTCGCTTCAGAGTCCCTTCCACCCTGTATTTAAGGTTCGTTTTACCAAAACCAGTGCATTCTGCCTCGATTCAACAGAGTGGATACTTAGTTAAGTTTCGTATCTTACTTTATAGTAGGTAGCATTTCAGTTTCACGCGCTACGGGTGTCGAAGCGTATGAATGGTAACAGAATGGGTCTCTGTGTGGAAGCTTCCAAAATTTCCTTTCAGATACCAGGCAACTACCGTCTATAACTTGAAAATGTTCCTTTACTCTTACCGCCGTATTAAAAGATGGTCCAGATGCGACATCAGAGTAAATTACGAGTGACTCAAAGCAACGGTGTCTTAAAGCAGCATCATAATTACTTTAAAATCTTAAAACCTTAAAAGCACTGGTTGGGATGTTAGTTCCGCCACTTCCCCCGACTGGAATTTAAGTTAGCGGTGAAGAGTAGGTTTTGTTTTGATGTTATTCTGTCGTTTAAAAGCAAAGAGAATGTCTTTGTTTAAAAGATTATGATTTTCAGCGTAACCTTAGAAGGTTAATATGATTGCGAGATTTCAATTTAACTGTAAAATTACGAAAACATTGAAATAATACTCAAACTTAAAGCATTTATTTCAATTAAACCATTACTGGCACTTTTTAATGTCATAAGAACAATTCATAAAAGAAAACTTCGAAAAACTACGAGTGCAATACGTCATTCCGAAAGCCACCACGCCGAACCACACGCCGCCGAATGGCGCAATCAAAACATAAGCCACTTGGCTTACATAACATAATGATTGTAATCCCCGAACAGTTAGGCTGCCAAATAGTACACCCTAATTTAGCTAATTATGTTTAAGTCCCATTTAATGGGCAGTGAGCCTTTAGTCAACAACCGGGAACAAATCCGCCGCTGGTGGCACTCAAAACAACATGTAGCAACGTAACATTTAAAATAAAATAACAAACCAGAAACCGTAACCTCAACTTTTAGTTAATCGTCAATTATATATCTGTGGAGGCTTGTAATTAGCAGCGTCATTATATATTTTTGTTTCCTATTTTTATGTTATTAGTCTGTAAGCCTTCTTAAAAGTAATAAAATAAAATAATAAATAATAATGCTATTAAAACACTAAATAGCACTTTACTTATTTCAAAATCAAAACCAAAACCCTTTTTTTTGCGGGTGGAAAACCATCAAATTACCCGTCCCGCTCTTGGGCACAGCTAAAGGGAGTGCCAGACTTCTACTGACTAAAAATAACCCATGTTCCTTCTTAGGCCTATATGTCGAAGCCGCGGTAACTTGAGGACAACCCGCAGCCCCGACGGGAAACCCAAAACCCTTGGTTAGTAGTCACGTTTGCGACCACTAAGACAAACGAGACAGTTACTCTAGCACTTATAATACTTTCTATCGTTGATTTTCTCTCAGGTCTGCACTTTAGTTAATAGTCGTCTAGGATTCCATCATCATAATGTAATAGGTGTTAATTAATTGCACATGTTTCGAGCAGTGGTGGCCCAGTAGTGGCGGCCTCGACTTACGAACTGTGAGTCGTGGGTTCGAATCCAGTCAGGCGCATTACTTTGTGTAATTTATTTCAACACCACTGCTCTCAAAACGGTGAAGGAAAACATCGTGAGGAAACCGGCATGTCTTAGAACCAAAAAATTCGAAGACATGTGACATCTACCAATCCGCACTGGGCACGCGTGGTGGATTATAGCCCATCCCTCTCCTAGAGAGGAGGCCATAGTCCCTGCAGTGGGAACATTATAGGCTGATGATGATGACATGTTTAGCGGCTATAGCTGTCAGCGTCTTCACACGCGCGAGACTATTATGTACTACTATACGACATAGTATTATGTCTACCAAGTAGGTATCATTAATGTGTTTGTTTGTGTTGCAAAGCATGGAATGAAAGAGCATAAGGTGTCTTTATTAACTCAAAAATTGTTAGTAAAAATTATGACTAGGTACGTTAATAAGCACTGATACAAAAAATCAGAACAAATAAAAAACTGGCCAAGTGCAAGTCGGACTCGCGCATATCACACTAATATTATAAAGGCAAAAGTTTGTGAGTGTGTGAGTGTGTATGTTTGTTACTTCTTCACGTCAAACGGCTGGAGCGATTTCAATAAAATTTGGCATGGAGTTAGCTGACAACCTGGATTAACACATAGGATAGTTTATATCCCAATTTTATCTTCCCGTGGGATAATTTTAGTGTTGTAGCGGGTGAATCCACTGGCAACAGCTATGTATCTAATACTAGCTGTTGCCAGCGGCTTCACCCGCTACAACCCATGGAAACATAAAATCGTGATAAAAACTATCCTATTTGTTAATCCAGGTTAAAAACTATCTGTGTACCGAATTTCATCCAAATCTGTGCAGTAGTTTTTGCGTGAAGAAGTAACAAACATACACACTCACAAACTTTCGCCTTTATAATATTAGTGTGATAATAAAAGCGTAAGGTCACTGACTCACTCATCACGAAATCTTGAAAATTGCTACAACAAACACTGCTGCGTTCGAAGATGATTTTCGGCAGGGCGGTGTAGTTTATTACAGTTTGTAGACGTCCGCTAAGAACGGATTTTGCGACAGTGCCAGATAAGGGTGGTCTAAGGGCCCTCGCAAGTTTGTTTGAAAGTCCTTTATTTTGTGTGTTACAATCTTGATTTTTGGCAGGGACGCAGTTTATAGTTAGTAGACGTCAGCTAAGAACAGATTTTGCGACAGGGCCAGATTAGGGAGGCCTAAGGGTTCTCGCAAGTTCGTATGAAAATCCTTCATATTTTGTTGTGCTACAAACTTGATTTTTGGCAGGGACGTAGTTTATGGTTAGTAAACTTCAGCTAAGTACATGTTTAAAAGTCTTTCATTTTGTATGCTACTAACTTAAATTTTAACTCAGCATTGGGTGGTGAAAAGTTGAAAAAGAAGAAGAAGAACTTGAATTTTGGCAGGGACGTAGTATGGTGAGTAGAAGTTTAGAAGAAGACAGGGCCGGACTAGGGAGTTCTAAGAGCTCACGCGAGTTTGTATGACAGTCCTGATGTTGACTAAGAACAGATTTAGCGACATGGCCGGAATAAGCAGGTCTGGGGGCTTTCACGTGTTTGTATGAAAGTACTGATTTTTTTTTGTACTAAATACCTGAAATTTTGCAAGTCTAGAATTTGTGAGTAGGAGACATAAGCTAAGATTTTTGTAGGACGACTGATCCTTGGCTTCTTGTACCTGAAAAATAGCAGAGATATAGAATATAGTTAAGACATTTCAGGTCCCGTCGGGGCTGCGGGTTGTTATAGGGCTAAGAAGGAACATGGGTGGTTTTTAGTCAGTAGAAGTCTGACACTCCCTTTCACTCTGCCCAAGAGCGGGAGGGGTTATTTGATGATTTTCCACCCGCCAAACAAAAAAAGGTATGTACAGATTTTACGACAGGGCCGGTTTAAGGGAATATAATCGCTTCGATTGGCGTTTGGCATTCGGTTTGACATAGTACTTCCAGAGGCACTCCAGATTCCAGAACAGAGTGTCAAAATTTCCACGCGAACGAAGTCGTGGGCAACAGCTAGTATTTTATATAAAACTTTTTAACAAAAATAAAACACATAAAAGTGAAAAATAAACTTTAGAAGAAAAATTAGTTTCTGAAGTCGGTGACTTTTGTTTGTTTGATTTAAGTTTTTTGCCACTGCTTAAGTTTTCTGAGTGAGCTGATTATGGAAGGTACTACTCTTCGACGGTTAGGAGTTGAAAGCAATAATAAGGGAATCTTGACTGTTATGGGTTTTGTTTCTTAGTTAAATGTTAAACGTTAAGTAAATATTTAATTTGTATAAGATATTTTTATTACAACTAAAAATTGAAAAAAAAAAAACTTCAAAAACACAAAAATGTGAAAAAAAAACAAAAAAGTGAAAAATATACTTCCGAAAAAAAATCTGCTTCTGAAGTCGGTGGGAAAATAACGAAATCAAACAAACAAATGTCACCGACTTCAGAAGAACTTTTAAACTAAGAGGGTGAAATATCTAACAAAAATTATGCGGTTGGGTTTTTGCGGTTTTTTATTATTATTTTTTTTGTCGCATAATTTTTTTTTTTTTTTTTGTATGGATTCTGCTTTTTGCCATTCGTTACGGAACCCTAAACAACACTGCCCTATTCGAAATCACGAACAAAAAACCAAAAAAGAGAGATATGCCAAAAGAGTACAAACACTAAAAAACAACTAAAACCTAAACTGAAAAGAGAACATTAAAAGACACACGGCTGTGAAAAGTGTGTAAAACACAATACTAGACGATCAAAATTGTCGAAAGTCCTCATTAAGAGTTCACATTAAGAGCAAAACCGTAGAAATGTGGGTTCACTAATGTGTACACCTCTGCCTAACTCTTTGAGGATCACCGGCATGATTTTATATTAACACTGCCCTATTCTAAATCCCTAACAGCTAAAAAGTGTGTGAAGACACAGATAAAAGTGTCAAAAGTACTCGAGTATTAAGAACAAAACAGTCGATTTAACTAAAAGCCGTTCACGACAACTTCTGTTAATGAGAGCCGGACTCCCGGGAAACAGTACCTATAGGGATGTTTACTGGCTTAAAAAAATGTAATTCTAATTAGTCCGTCTGTTAGATTATCGAAAAATATTGGATACGTATTTTTTGTTTTATCAAATCAATAAAAATTTACGAAAATAAAACGCGTCAAAGATTTGAGTGGGAGGTTGTGACGTCACTAAACACTAAAAAATCTCATACAAATGTCTCAGAAAATGACGTCACACGAGTGTTCAAAGCACTGTATCGTCGTCATTGTTTGTTTACGTGAAAAAAGAAAAAATAAGTGTCTAATATTTTTTGGAAATCTATCTGATGGACTTATTAGATTTTTTATTTTATTTTTTAGTTAACTTCCCTATTCGCGGGAAAGCACAACAGAAGGCTGATTATGGCTCAGTAGCAGCCAGAGAGTCTGAACTTGTGTCCGATTGATGGCAATGGGCTCGTCCCCTTTTAGGTGGGACTTAAAATATAGAAAGAAAGAAAGAAAGAATAAAATTTATTTAGCCACAGTACATGAAACATGGGTATAAAAATTTAATAAAAATTTCGTATAGCTGACGAAATGTGGGTTTACCTTAAAACAACTGCCCTATTCCAAACCCTACCAATAACCACTAAAAAAGTGTACAAAGACATACCAATACTCAATCAAAAGTGTCGAAAGTACTCGAACATTAACTGCCGCACTCAGAGAGCTTTAATGACTACTTAGGCCATAACTTAGTAAAGGTTTTGATAGTTTTGTCATACAAAAGTATGTCAGAACTTTACTAAGTGACAGCTTCAGTAATAATTAAATATCTTTGAGTACCGCAGTAAGAGCAAAACAGCCGATTTAACTAAAAGCCATACGACAACTCCAAAGGGAAACTTTACGAGCAATTGGAAAGCTCTCAATATTAATGAGGGCCGGACTCGCGGGAAACAGCACCAATTTTCGGGAACGCAAAACTGACGGCTGATTACATTATGAGTAGGGGCACCGTGCGTTTGTGGCTTTTCCTGACAGTCTTGATTGTTTTGAGGTTTTTTATACAGGTTAAGTTAATTATGACACAGTGACACATCTGTTTTTCTGTGGAAGGTTTGTGCTATGCTGTATAAAAACTATCAACCACTTTGGGTAAAACTCGTTTTCACATAAAAAAAATTGTACAAGATGAACTTTCTCTTTTTGCAGTAGAAACTCACCGTGAACCGTCAGATAGGATGTGGTGCTCCTTTTATTAGCTCGCGTTTTTTTCGGTTTTCGATCGACACTTATAATAATCGACAGTTATGCTACCATACTTTGATAAATGAAGGACCAAATCCCTCCGAAATAGAATCTATAAATTTTTTATTATTCATAGGTAATTATATCGTCGAGAAACATTGAATGGTGATTGGCCCAGGGTATTTGTTAGTCATTGCACGCAATTTATTGCTAAGAAATAAATTCTATGAGTTATGATATGACGTTCTTTTTCTCTCAAGATGTAATAAATTATGAATACGGTGATTTCGTCACTTTTATGGTGATAAATGGCACGTACGACTATTTTAATGTTTCTGCTATAATGTTCTATTTTATACGTAAAATGAGTAAATCAATGTAATCAGTCAAAAACGTTACTCATTTGAGAAATGAAGATTTATCATCTGTGTTATAAATATGATTGGAGGTCAAAAGTAAGTTTCTTAGTTGCAAACAAGGTAAATTGTTCGAGTAAGTCACATTTAAAAGGAAATATAACAAAATCACATACACCTATGAATTAAATCTAAGTCGATTTCGTGTTTTAGTCTCCATCTTTGCTATAGTAACAGCACATACATGACATCAAGCCGATAATCACAGAAAGGTTACACAGAGGTGATGTCTATAGTGTGCCCACAATTCACCACCATTTTAATGCCACATTGTGGCAGCCTAATAAAGAATCAAAACTTACCAAACTCCAACAACTAAACAAACCCTACTCAATCCTTGAATCTCCAACACTTAACGGTCACCCTACACATAAGGGCAAATATCTGCCCGAAGCCTCATCCCGTGAGGAGGTAGGGCGGGCCCGCAGTCTCGTTGCGACCATCGTCGCGTCACCACGTGTGTGTCACCTGCGTCCCGTCATCCCGCTTTTCGAAACGTCGCCATGGACGGACTGACGGCCAATTAAACCAACACAATGGACTACACGTCACAGCTAGGTAAAGGATTATACTTAATTTTTTTTATTCAGTTATTGTTCTGTCGCAAGACGGTCGTTTGTAGTGCAGTTGTAAACAGATCGACGATCATGGTGAGTGAGATTTTCTTTTGATGAATTTAAGGGTCTTGGGATGAAGTGTTGTTGTGCGATGAGAAGAATGTGTGTTCGTTTGTTTGTTGTAGGTTTTCTAGGTTCTCTAAATATTTGTGTGTTTATATGAGCCAATTTTACTCCTGATTGACTTTGTGTTTTCTTACATATTTCATATTGTAGCCTTTTTTAGCGTCTTGTCTTAACATCTTATAGTGTAATAACGTTTACTATTTGCGGTAAAAACTATCGTGTATGTTTTAACAAATGTCTTGGTAGATTATTTCTTAAATCTCATAATTTTCTGTTCTTTTTGTAGATTTCTTCATCTGTTGCATGTTCATAGACAGTGTTTTTGTGTACATTTCACGGTAGTTACATTGACACTGATTTATGCGATTTTTTATTGGTGTAAAACAACAGTGGAATAAAATAAAACGGGGTAATTTAACTGACTTCAAACGGCTCTATTTACTAACAATGTATTGCATGAGTTTCTTAATATACATTAAAGATAATCATACTTGCAAGATATACAAGTTAAAAAAAAAACTGTTACTAATTCCTTACTGCTATACATGTGTAACAAATGTATTTATAAGAAAACTAGCGGACGTCACGCGGTTTCACCCGCGTAGTTTCCGTTCCCGTGGGAATACAGGCATAAAAAGTAGCCTATGTTAAGTTACTCAGGGTGAATGTAGCTTTCCAATGGTGAGAGGATTTTAGAAATCGGCGCATTCGTTTTTTTGAGTTTGTTCATTACAAACACACACTCACTAAAATACAAATCTTTCCTCTTTATAATACGAATATTATTATATATTATTAGTGTAGATCTAGGTAGATAATATTATTTTAAACGTAAATGCAATTTTGCACAAGGAAAATGTTCGAACTGCTTTTGTTTTGCTTGTATGCATTCGTAATGACTATTATTATTGTGGTAGACGTTCACGTGAACACGAGGCTTTACTAAGTGTAAAAATATTAAGTTTGAAGGAAAACGAGATACAAATATATATTTTATGGAGTACTATAAAGCCTTTACAATTGAATGCCTCGTTGGTCCTGGTCCTGGGTTTGATTCTCGGGCAAAGGGGTTTAAATAGGGTATGAAACATTTGATTAAGGTTGTATTTCTTTATGTAAGTTCAATTTTGCCATCAAAAATCCCATCTAGCACAAACACAAGGCAAATAAGTTTTTAGAAGACCAAAGTCATTGTACATAGCTGCCTAAAAACTTTTTTGGTGACGTATGCCAAATATCTTATTACAACCAAAAATTGTATCAACAAGCTTTTCATCAATGCTGACAATAGGGGATCGGACTAAAAAATCTAATTAGTGCGTCCGATAGATATCCAAAAAATATTGAACACGTATTTTTTCTTTTTTCACATAAACAAAAAATGAAGACGATACAGTGCTTGGAAAACTCGTGAACTCCTCGAAAACGTCACATGTCAGTACATTTTGTACCTACAAATGACGTCGTAACCCCCCACTCATGATTTTTGACGCTTTTTATCTTCGTCAATGTTTATTAATTTGATAAAACAAAAAACACGTATCCAATATTTTTCGATAATCTAACAAACGGACTAATTAGAATCATATATTTTTGACTCAGTCCGATTCCCTATTGCTTCTGTACCGAGGAGACTGGCAGCGATGACAAGCCATTTTTTTTTATAAATCATCAAATCAAATCATCTCGCTCTGGGCAGAGCGAAAGGAAGTGTAAGACTTCTATTGACTAAAAATCACCCATGTTCCTTCTTTAAGCCCTATGCCGCGGTATCTCTTTCCAACAACCCGCAGCCCCCCCGCTTCCATGTTGCTGACATCTCTTTGAGGAACGCGTGGAACACGAACGCGCCGTCGATTCGGCCTGTCGTCGTCATAAGACGGACGGATGGCGAGCTAGCGCTGACACACCTCACGCCAATATAAAAGCCAGCCCTAAAAACTGATATTGTTTACATCGATAAGAATAGGCCTGCAGCATTGCATGATACGGTTACAGTTGTTTTATTACAAGAGAGGTAGGTATAAAGAAAGTTTGACAGTTCATACTTCTTATTCAGTTCGTCGAACACAATACAACTTTCTAATCTTAGTTTGATGTATAGCAATTTTCCCACAGTGTGCGCACTTGCGTTTGTTTACATCGTCAGATGATAGTTTTGAAAGGTTTTATATACATATTTATATTATTACATCAGTCGGTTGTTGCAGTTGAGCAGTAGTGGCCCAGTGGTAGCGGCCCCGACTTATGAACAGTTGGTCGTGGGTTCGAACAGTGGGTTCGTTCAGGCAGGCGCATTCATCATCAGCCTAAATGTTACCACTGCATTATTTTGTATAATTTATTTCGTCACTACTGCTCTCAAAACTGTTAAGGAAAACATCGTGAGGAAACCGGCATATCTTAAAACCAAAAATTCAAAGATGTGACATCTACCAATCCGCACTGGGCCGCGTGGTGGATTATAGCCCATCCCCATCCCTCACATCCCAGCCCATCCCTCTCCTAGAGAGGAGGAGGCCTGAGTGACTGCAGTGGGAACATTATAGGCTGATGATGATGATGATATCAGTCGGTTGTTACGTAGTCTCACAAATCTTTACCAATATTAAGCAGATACATTTTGAATTTTAAATGTAAGGCAATCTTTGAAACTACTGATCCAATCGCGAAAATTCTTTAACTAATGGGAAGCGGCATTATCACCGAGTGTGATAGGCTATTCGGACATCGTGAAACATAAGATAAGCCCTAAGTATTTGTGGAAATGGGGAAACGAATTTCATCAAGGTACTTCATATAAATCCTCTGCTTCTGGTTTTGATTTTTACGAAGGAAAATATTTGTAATGGAATTTCCTTGTAAGGAAAAATCTGTTGGTAGGCACCCTGCTCAAAGTATCACTTACATATTTGATGAGGGTCTCGGTTAACCCTAAACTTTTGGGGCACGTACATTAAACTTACTCGAGCTACTTATTCATGTATTAAGAATATAATAGTTAATCGATCTATTTTGTATAGACTTTTTATTTTTAAGAATTTAGCATATTAACCAAGCATTCTGTACATCAAACTAAGTACCCCTACGCCAAAATTTTTACTGGGATATTTTTTTTTGTCAAAAATTTAATTTTACGGTAAATCTCTATGTAGCACTCTTAAAACATTGTATTAGTGGATGCTTTGAATAGAAAAAGGGTCATGGAGGTAATTTAAGTAAAGTTATAAGCAGAAAAACTAGTATTTACAAAAACAGCTGTTTAAAATATGGAAGTTTGACCCCCAATATCTCCGTAGCTAGGGGGTACCCAGGTACGGTCTAGAACAAAAAAACACTCGCAGTGGTGGGCAGAACAAGTGCCCTTCGTTTGCGTTAAGGGTACTTTTACACCCTATATACAGGGTGTTTGGAAGGGAGCTGTACATACGCCTAGGGTAGAAACTAGGGATAGTCTGCTACCTACCCCCGCCCATTATATTGACCTTGGCCTCAAGGTTTTTTTTTAATTTAAAATTATTTCTTTACCTTACTACGGTACTTCAGGCCCCATAACTTTTCTTCTCCACAATTTTCTGGTGTAAAATATTTTTTTGCAGGACCCTAAGACTCTAACGATTAAAACAAGACCATTAGCCGACCGGTCCCATGGATAGATTTTGAGCTACAGGTAGTTTTAGTCAAAAAATCAAATAAAAAATAATAATAAATTTAAAAAAAACCTTGAGGCCAAGGTCAATATAATGGGCGGGGGTAGGTAGCAGACTATCCCTAGTTTCTACCCTAGGCGTATGTACAGCTCCCTACCAAACACCCTGTATAATGTTGGGTTTGGCTTCCAAAACTAGCCAGACGGAGCTGGCAGTATTTTATATTGAACGACTGCCTATCTGACCTCCACAAACCAGTTAGTAGTACTGGGTAATACGTGACAGTTCTTAGCATAATTATAAGAAGATGAAAGTCTTACAACCAGTCATACCAAGGAGTATTGTATTGCACAATACTCCTTGGTAAGACTGGTTGTTTGACTTTCACTGTCAAAGGTCTACAATTGAACGCCGGGATCAACGGCTTTTTGAGACACAGACGAAACTCGGTATGTAGAAGGCAGTCACCCAACCATGGACCAATGTAGGTAACCGCGGCTTTACTTGAAGGTCGTCCCAAACGACTGTTTAGCCACGAGCTCTTCCATTCAAAGTACACTTGTAAAGAAAGTGGCCAATGAGACAAACCTTAAATTTTTTTTAAACCAATTGTTACCAAAAATACTGCCACAAAAAAGAAACAAACAAATAGTGCGTCCCACCGATTTTCTACTTACTCTAATAAGCAGTTACGATAAAACTTTGCCCATATATTAGCCCATCGATAAGATAAACCTTGAATACAGCTAATACGCAATTCGCAGGGGTTGCATCCCCCTGCAACCCTCTACAATCCCTATTGTCAACCAAACGTGATGGTAACAAAGGGTACATCTCTATGCGTAGAAAGGGACGTTGCACACAGAGGGTTGAATTGAAACGTACGGTTTTTGTGACCAAGTGTATAGCCATATTATTATAATGCGTCAGACATATTGAGGTATTATAAACTTTATTTTTAAAGTTTTTAATGGATTTTATTTATGGATAGAATATTTTTATAGAGTGCATTGCATTGTGAATGTATGCAGTTTTTAAACAAAACGAGGGTTGTACATGGAATTCAAAATGACCGAATAATTGATTCTGTACTTAGCTTTAAAAGTTTTCAAAAATATATATTGATACGACTTCCATTATACTTTCAAATAAGTTTATTTAATTTTTGTTTGGTTATAACTGTGCTGCTGTAGGCTTTTCCAAAACCCTTTAATAGTTATAACCCTTTTTTCCATTCGAAATTTCATAATACACTAGAGAATATCCAGCTGCTACATCTCGCAATATATTCCAATACAAATACCGAAAGATTGATTGAGTTATTAATACCATAATACGATAAACCTAACAAAACAACAACAAAAGAAAACCAAAGGTGTACGCCATTAATGAAACAAAGCGTTCATTTTAAAACCGCAAGCTCAAAACTTTTGAAATAAGCTTCATCACAAACTGTCAAAGTTTATTGACAGAGAGATGGAGGCTTAAGCTGTTCTTATAAACTTTGTAAGAAGGCGCTGTGGCAAATGCCTGATTGTACAGTGACGTGACCTTCAGTTGAAAGGGTCTGTGTGCATCTAATGGATATAATAAAATCCCGTAATGAAACTAAAAGGCACTTGTCGGTACTTTGTTTAACCTGGGAACCTTGTAGTTACGGAGATATTGGAAGTCCAATTTTAAACTTTTAGAGCGGAGCCCTACCTCGAACGAAGAAAACGGAAAGGATCACTGGTGTGTCTGTCTGTTCGACCATTCCTCCCCCCTTATCTCCGAAACTACTGAGCGTAAAATTTTGAAAAAAAAAAACAGGTATTAGTTCAACACTAATACAACACTTACAGAAGAACTATTTTTTATAACTATAAATTTCTCAATTTCTACTACAATGGTACCGAACCCTTCATGTGCAAGTCCACCTTGCACTTCTTTTTAAATACATGTCCTAAATGTTATAAGTTTACTTTAAATACCTCCACGACTCTCATTTATTCGATGAGTTAGATTGAGGTGAAATGAATTCGATACGTAGCAATAGTTTTTCGTCGTAATATTTTGTGTATCTTTAATGCTAATAATGTTGTGCCTTTTTAATGCTAATTGGAGCAATCAACTTCAATAAAATATAAAAACAACCTATTTTGTATCGATACGGTTTTCTTCGCTTCTAAATCGTTTAAGAAAGCCCAAATAAACTGAAAATTTTCCATAAACACTTCGGCATGTAAACAAGGATAAAGCCCATCCATTATTTCAAAGACCTTGCTTTAATAATCATTGATCTATATTCACACCATTTTGGTACGCGTTCGCCTAATCCTTGGAGGATCACAAGGTCTTATTTTGTTTGTATTTCTCGGAAATAAGCAGAACAGAATATCGATGAAGCTGGAGTACTTATCTAAGACGAATCTTGTGTCAAGGTTAGAGTATTGTGTTGCTATACCTCGTGTAATGTTGGGTAATTGGCTAAAAATATCGTTCTTATTAAGAAGAAAGAAAGAAAACATATTCCCGTCGGGGCTGTGGGTTGTTCGAAAGAGATACCGCGGCCTCGACACAAAGGGCTAAGAACGAACATGGGTGGTTTTTAGTCAGTAGAAGTCTGACAGTCCCGGCCGCTCTGCCCGGACTAGGAGGAGTCATTTGATGAAAACAAAACAAAAAAAAAACAAAAACAAAACATAAAAACACAGAAAACAAAACAAAAAAAAACATAAAAACAAAACACAAAAGAAAACAAAACATAAAAAGAAAACATCTTTAGTTGGCTTATGTATGCCACGAAAAAGAAATTAAAAATAGGAGATAATAATTGTGTGTATCACGGCTGCAAACTGCAGAGCAGCTAGTGCCTTCCAGAATTTTAAAATAAACGACGGAAATACTTGTAGGGGCGTTAAGTCTGATTTATTTATTAATTATTTCATTCATAAAAACTTTTACTAGAGCACAAACTGCAATGGAAAAAGCAGCTCTCAGCATTCATACTTGGTTAACACGACATAATAGAAAACTGTTTGCTAGATTCCGATGATGTCGAGGTGTGATTTTTTTCAAACTTTTTCAGAGAGGCCTTGGTCTTTACTAATAAAAAACACTACCTATATCATAAAGTTTATCCCTAGTTTTACTAAAGTTACTGACATTTGGGTGATTTTGAATTTTAGTGACTGATTAGGAATTTCGGTGTTCACACTAAACTTTGAACTGATTTCAGCTCAAAGTTGTTATCGAGATATTCTGAGCCCTCTTGAAGGTATATCTAGCTAGTTATCGCGGCCTCGACATAGAGGGCTAAGAAGGAACATGGGTGGCTTTTAATCAGTAGAAGTCTGATACTCCTATTCGCTCTGCCCAAGAGCGGGAGGAGTCATATGATGATTTCCCAGCCGCAAAAAAAAATATACGACTAACTTTTTTTTAGGCTACCTATAAGAATATACCTATTTTTCACTAGATCTAAAAAAAATATTGCACCACTAAAATTGAAAATCCACCATATTTAAAAAGCTTTCGAAAATTAATATGCATAGAATGACCGCATTTTAAATGAATTATCAGAATGCCTGCGGTGACTCGATGACTCGATGATGTGTATAATTACTGCCATATGAGCGCACAGTGACACAGTTATGTTACTAAGTAATAGTATACATAGTTAAAACTATTTTCTACCACAAATTGGGAACAATTTACTCGAAATAATTATAAATAAATGTTATGTCATAATTAGGAACAAGGTCCACTAAAAATTAAATTAAAACTAGAAATTATCTGAAAAAAGCAGTTTCTCCAAAATTAAAAACTACGATTATAACCAAGTATTACATGCTTATTTTGTCCTTTTTAACCAGCATTCATTTTTCAGTATTAAATGTTTTTTCTACCGAACTTTTCAACAAGAGATGGAACACTCTACATTTGTTTTCGCCGATGGCGCCCCTCGTTACCCTTGGGATCAAGAATGAAATATTTCTCTTTGTTACATCTCCATGGATCAATAGTTCTGATTTGAATATCACGCTGGGGATCTAATAAAAGTACCTATTTGTATTATTTTCATACTTACTCATGCCCGCGGCTCCGCCCGGTCGGGTGGAATTCGGTTTTTGTACCATGATAATGGGACTCCGGAACTACCGGAGAACCAAAAATCCTAATTCCTAATATTTATTTATTTATTGCAGGCGTATTACTTTGTGTAATTTATTTCATCACGACCATCATCAGCCTATAATGTTCCCACTGCAGGGACTCAGGCGCAGGTCTCATCTCTAGGAGAGGGATGGGCTATAAGTAGCGCTCATCCACCACTCGCGTCCAGTGCGGGTTGGTAGATATCACATGTCTCCGTTTTTTTGTGTTCTAAGAAATTGTTGGTTTCCTCAAGATGTCTTCCTTCAACGTTATTGAGAGCAGTGGTGATGAAATAAATCACACAATATAATGTGCCTGTCTAAGTTCGAACCCACGACTTACTGTTCGTAAGTCACTGGGCCACTAACCACGACTTATTTTTGTACCTACGTTGTCTCCTAGCAATAAAATTCGTGGCATAATAAATTATTTTTATTAATGAAATATTGGTAACCATGGACTGTTTAGCCGGTTCTCCCTCATAGGAAATCACCAACCCGAATTGTGCACCTTTTCTCGACATTGTTTAAGTGCGCATGTACGGCTATGTGATGTGACATAAAATAATTAGATCTTATTTTTATCCGTGTACCAAATAATTTTAAATCCGTTCAGTAGTTTAGTAACAAATTCTTACATCTATCTTCACAAACTTTCGCATGTATATTCATATAGTGAGACTTTATTTGATCCTTATGATTTTTGCCTTTTCTTGATACATTCTTGGCGAAAAAAATTGCTTTCCGGCTTTTTAAGCTTGAGGGAATCAAACCTTTCAAGTACAATTGATGTTATTTCATTTACGAAAGAACTGTCTGTATGTTGGTTAAAGGTAAATATATTCGTGGAGATTGATAGGTAAGCCGCGTTGGGGTTCAAACGAGTTGTTTATTTTTTGGCAAAGATTGTGTTGTTTTTCTTTTGAGGATACAAATGTTTTATTTACCTCTATGGGTAGATGTGAATTGTGATTATGATTAATGTTCTATTGTATTCTTACATTTAGTTTGAGATGTGGTTTGAGATATTGATGTATTTATTTCTTCTTTGTATTTATCATGTTCCTATGATATTGTAGTAGGGTATAATTATGGTGGTATTATGAATGTATTTGTTTCCACTCGATTTTTGATGCAAAATTAAAGTATTCCACCGCATCTCTGCCATCTGAGAATGTGCCCAGAAGACTGGCAGCATTATCACGTTGAATAGCAATGCCATGCATTTGTTCTTTGGCCAGAAAATGAGCCAGCCCTCTGGAATGTGATGTCGGCGACCAGTCGGCGGCAGATTTTTTTTTTAATGGACACTTAGGGTGCCCATGACCCGAGAACTTTGAATAGTCTTTTTACTTTGAATAGTTATTTACTTAAATTCGCTGTTGTCTGCTAGGTCTACTGTTTAGTTACTCAAAGTTTTGATATTAGATATTCCATTGCTAATATTGTGCATGTTTGAACCACAAGGTCAAATATTTATATAGTTGTAGCTCTTATAACTTGATTTTCCCAGTACCATTTTTAGTGCTGTCGAAAAGGAAGTTTGAGTTAAAATGTTTAAAATAAATCAATCAATTGAATACGTTTTCCCCTTTTATTGGTCGGATGTTTTTCTTACGTTATTTGTGTGTGTGTTTATGTAGAAACCAATGTGGTGAGTGAGTCATTCGATAAGGTCGGAGCTTAATGAAATTTATGTACTAGGTATTAGCGTATCTTTGTGTAATAATGTATCACTGTTTAATTCTGGTGGTAATAATTTACAAAACGTGTGCCTGTTGCGATATTCCAAATCTTTCCTAAAAGAAAAGAAAGATTGAAAATTGTGTTTGTTTGGTATATTAATAACAGAAAACCTTTTTTTTACATAACAAATTATCTTATTTGAATATTTGCTATAGGCACACGGAGGTCTCGAAGTATGATTGCTAAGGTTAAAATCCATTAATAATAATATTCTAGTAGTCATAAAACCTCTCTTAATGTTGCCACAATTCATATATTTTTCATTATAAAAACGTTTTAAAAACCCAGTGTCCTCAAAAAGTTACTCCACAGGTTGTCAGTTCATCCTCGCGAGCTAGTCGCAAGTCATTTGCGATTCAATGAGTTTGTCTGGCTCTCCGGCCAGTGGACGCCAATTGACGAGATTGCTATTTTACATAAGCTCGGATGTTACGTCCGGTTTTGTTGGAAAAGATGCTGGGAATTGCATTTATTTGTTAGTTCTTATTCGTCTATGAAATTTTAACCGACTTCCCAAAAGGAGAAGGTTCTCAATTCGATCGGTTTTTTTATATTTAATTATGTACACCGATTACGCTGAGATTTATGATCCGACTTTTGCCAGAGAGTTGCCATTGGGTCCCATAAAAATTTTACATAGTTTGGCCGAGTATTATTAATTTTTTTTATTGATGATCTATTAAACAGGGTCAAAATAAATATTTTCAGCAGTTTAACATTTTCCAACCTTCAGTTATATTCTTTTAATATTACGTGTGGTTGGTGTCTAATCTTGTATCATCATCATCATCAGCCTATAATGTTCCCACTGCAGGGACTCAGGCCTCCTCTCTAGGAGAGGGATGGGCTATAATCCACCACGCGTGCCCAGTGCGGATTGGTAGATGTCACATGTCTTCGAATTTTTTGGTTCTAAGACATGCCGGTTTCCTCACGATGTTTTCCTTCACCGTTTTGAGAGCAGTGGTGTTGAAATAAATTACACAAAGAAATGCGCCTGACTGGATTCGAACCCACGACTCACAGTTCGTAAGTCGAGGCCGCCACCACTGGGCCATCACTGCTCGCTAATCTTGTATAAGGCATTAAATGCCGGGCTACGGGATGTTGTAAGAGATACCGCGGCCTTGACATATAGGGCTAAGAAGGAACATAGGTGGTTTTTAGTCAGTAGAAGTCTGACACTCCCTTTCGCTCTGCCCAAGAGCGGGAGGGGTTATTTTATGATTCCCCCCCCCCACCCCCCTAAAAAAAGCCATTAAATGGCGCGCATGACGTGCCGTCGAGAAAATATATATAATGTTTTAGTATTTCAAATATCTCAACCAAGCTGGTTTCCTCACGATTCTTCGATGAAGCAAGTGGCATACAATACTTACACACATCAAACCGAAAAATTAGAGGTGTGTGTCATGGGTTAGAATTTGAGACCTATGACTTGATAATCCGACGGTCACACCACTAGGCTAGCTAAATAAAATGGTCCTTAAAAAAATTTAAATAATTATGAAGTGCAGAAAATAGTGGCCAAGACGCTACAATACAAATCATGTTCATGAGTCGTAACTTAAATATTTATCCAAGTTTCACACCGATCAGAACTAGTCCTAACACACAACTTATATTGTGTCACTTGAATCATCAAATACTCGACTTGTTAGCACTGTTTCAATATTATCATTTCCTATACATGTTATTGAGACCTAACTGAGTCGATGTTTAAACAGATTATCTTTGATGTAATCACGTGATTCAATGTCATGGGGTTTGTGTTGACGATTGTGTTAACCTTGGGCTTGGAGAGGTTTTATAAAGACGGTAGATGTGTTATGACAATATCACAGGTGCCAGCATATCAAGCGACGATTTTACATAGTTAGCTTGATGTACTAGGCCCCTAACACACGGCGTATTTTACGACAAGCATTTATGACGCGCGTATATGCGCTTCAATCGAGATTTTAACGCAACCTTGTATCCTAAGCACACGCGTGAAACGCGCGTCTTTGCGCTTGCCACTGCCTACCTACTTGCTTTGTAAGCTTGCTTTGTTTCAGACGCGCGTGTGTATCTATAAAAACGCAAAAATCGGCAACTACGGCGCGCTTTCCTGAAATGAGCGTCGTCTGGGAGTTTTAAACGCTGTGTTCTAGGGGCCTTATGGGCCTATCACACGCCTAAGCTTCACCACACTTTTGCCTGCGCGATTAGACGGTGCACACAGTACATCGCGCGTGTGGTGGTAATGGTAATACAGTTTTACCAGCCACACGCGCGATGTACCGTGTGCACCGTATAATCGTGTGAAGCCTGTGCGAGTGGTAGGCCCATTAAAGACGTTAGGTATGTTATGACTTATGAGACATAAGTCATAACACACCTAACGTCTTCACATATATTATCTCTCCACATATCATATGCATGGGCGACCGACCTCTGCTCTTGTGATAAAAGTTAAAATAATTTTTTCCAGGCATGAAATCAAGCTTAATTGACTTTTCACCCCCCTAAACTATATTGCAACTTTCGACGGAGTAGGGTAGCTAACAAAAAACATCTAATAAGTCCGTCATATAGATAAATTTTGGACACGTTTTTTTTCTTTTCTCACGTAAACAAACAATGAAGACGATACAGTGCTTTGAAAACTCGTGTGGCGTCATACTCTCAGACATTATTATGACAATTTTTAGCGGTCAGTGACATCACCAACCCCACTCAAATCTTTGACGCGTTTTATCTTCGTCAATTCTTATTGATTTGATCAAACAAAAAATACATATCCAATATTTTTCGATAATCTAATAGACGGACTAATTAGAATCACAATTTTTTAAAGTCAGTAAACATCCCTATTATTAGAGCCGTTTTCGAGATCGTGACATATTATTGTATACAAATAATGCTCATTTAATAGTATAGGATTGGTAGCAGAATATTTGTGGAAGTTTTCCTTTGATCATTATTATGCTTATCTATATGCATCGCGATAACGGTGTGGCCACATTTATACCGCCATGTGCGACCTACATTGTCTTTAAACGTTTATCAGGGTTAACCGCGCGATTATCATAACCACCAAACACAATACCCAGACGGGTAGTCGTAGGAGGATACTCCCTTTCTTTTTAATAGACGACGAAGAACTTAACACACAGTGCCTCGTACCTCGAAAATGCGATCTTCATGCTTCTTTGCGATTTTCGTAGATTGATTGATTTATGTCTTGCCATAGTTCACGTTTTCTCTTAGAAAGGAAAATTCCCAAGAGAAATATTTTACTGAATAAATAAAATCTCCTATCTTTTAATTTCCACTGGGAATTAAATCAATTTGAAAGAAAAACTCAATCTAAGAATTTAATTAAAAAACTGTCGATGTATGCGTTCCTTGTCTTTTGTAATATCCTGACAAAGGAAATAATTCCCAGCGCGTGCCATTAAAAGTAAGAATTCATTAAAATAAAAGCTTGCTAAACGGAACAAAATGTTTCCTTCAGACAAAAGGCAGAACTTTCTTGCTATTCAAGTATTTAATTATGCTACTTTTTTGTTCGACTTTATAAGAAGGCAATATATTTTTATTTACTTAATATGGAGTGGTAGGGGTCTTGATAAACGTATAAAACGAAGATTGGGGGTGCGGTAGACGTTGAATTGAAAGCAATAGGGCAGTACAAATCAACATTAAGATAGTTATACTCAGTGGACAATACATTTTCTTAGTGTTTGTTTTCAAATCTATCCTCAAAATTAGATAATTTAGATGTATTATTAAGTACACCACTATCTAACCATCTAGGGACAGCACGTGTGATGTCTTATAATATTAGAAAAATAAAAATTAAAAACGTTTTAAAATTGTCACATATTTATTTTTGTATTAGAATTTAAAACTAATTGACCCGCACCCCGAAAACCTTAACCCGAAATAAATACATATATTTGGCATCAATCTACAATCTCAAAAGGCTTCATCGCCCATTTTGTTCCACCATTCCTTTTGACCAAAACAAACACGAACTACCAGGCGTTCTAGCCTAGTTTCCTTTGATACAGAAGCTCCCTTTCTCCAGTAAATTCAGGCTGTATTCAAGCTGTAGATTGTACAAAGGCAGCCACAGGCACATGCTCATTAAGTTTTCAGTGGGGAAAACTCGTACGTGTTTCGTGAGATTACCTAGTACTGTGAGCAAAGGTGATAGGTGTACGGAACAACTTTTGTATGGTTTTAGTAGAGTGCATGTGTTTACATTCTCAATCAGCTGGATAGTTAGGTACAAATAATAAAATCATCAAATACTTACACTGTGTCTATTATGAGTTTCTTCAAAAGTCTTTGGAATGCGATAAAGTAAATTAGAGATTTGTGGATGGCACTTTTAAACGTCAAACTTTAGAACAAAGAAATAGAATTGACTCTAATTACCCATTCGCAATATAGAAAAGCATATTGGAGAGGTTCCCTAAGCCTGTTGAACTAAATCTGTTTTAAAATACACAGAATTATATTGATATGTCGTTGGTAGCAGTGATTTCTGTTAATGTTATGTGGCGATTGATTTATTCTCTTTTCATTCGTGAATAACAGCTTCCATCGAATTTCTTTTTTATCCAGTAAAAAAAATAATAATAATGAATAGTAATGGTTAGCTTGTCGTTTAAAATTGCATTCGAATACTGAAATTTCGTTGGTGAAAACTGCAGTTGTCTGAGTTTTGTTCAAAGAGTGATGCTAGCCTGCATAATAATGTCTAACTATTTCACCATGTGTACATACTGTGTTTGCGCAATACAGATATCTCGAGCAGTGTGTTAGGATTAACAACAAGATTGACTTGAATAGGACGTCGTACTAGGCAAAGACAAGGCTCCTTTATTAGCTCGTACTGGAGCTTTGTGAGGTGTTGACTGCTAATTTGAAAGTCTGCTCACCTACCTAAGATTAAACAGTCGTCAGATACTCGGCTTTCTGACGGGTCGGAGTCCGGATTCGGGAAAGCTGTTCTGACAGTTAAGGTGCTGTCAGCCGGACCGGTCCGGACTCTAAGCACTGGAATTTGACACAAACAAATGTAATATGTAAGTACGTACACTTACACATATATTTTAGTACATTATCATCTGTCAAAGTCCGGTGACCGGTTGGTTTGACAGTTCCTTTACTCTCAAATAAGGTACAGTATCAAAGGGCATAGACAAGTGACCATGGCTTTCAAAGCGATTCGTATTTCCACAACAGTTTTAGGTAGTCATGGCCAAAAAGTGTATTATCCAGCATTACTAAAAAAGCTGGATAACAGACTTTCGGCCTTAAGTGTCAAATAAACATTTTTTTTGTTTTTACTGAACTTTTTCGTACTACCCAGTACTAACTGGGTGGTACTCAAAGAGGTCAGTTCCATATATTGCTGTCTTTTCGGTAGAATACCTCATACATGACTAACGGCTTAACGTACTTTCGTGTAACAAATATTTAATGTAATTCAAAGACTTCATCAGAGGAATGACCATTGCAAAGAGTGTTATGGCTTAATAACACTGGCGTTGTAATACGTTAGGTGATTGAATTACAGTTGGAAATCCGAATGTGTCTTTTTTAATTTTTATTACAAGTTTATGCACAAATAATAAAACCGTACAAAGGCTGACTTAATGCCTTGCCTTTTTGACCCGACTGCGGCGAAGCCCTAAAGGAGGGTTATTTTGCTTTGATGGTTTGGTCACTAGCCACTCCCTCAACGGCACACTTGTTCTTTCGTTTTGTGAGGTTAGTGCCCAACTTGAAGTGAGAGATTTATGCCGCCCCCCGTGGCATAAAACTCTGACTTCAGGTCTTCAGGCCTAGCTTTTGTCGCAACAATGTTAAAAAAACTGAAAATGTACAAGTATATGGTAAATGTATACGTGTACCGTACTGTATGTGGCTACCATTATAATCGTACATAGCTTTTCATTTTCCATTAGCATCAATATGTCATTGATGGATCGCCGACAAATTGTCAATATAGAAAATTGACGAGAAATATTGTACTGTTACGAGTATATAAATCATGGGAACTGTGAGTTCGAGCTAGTTTGTATGTAGTTGAGGGTGACTAAGGGATTATTTGTAAAAGGGATACATATTATGGAGGCTTAACAACAGCTTCTTCATCTCCATTTGAATCAACACCCTTAATCTACCAGACGCGAACGTGGTCTGTGGTAAGAGCGAGCCCCCAATCAAATATCAGCAAAACCGAACTGTAACGTTGCCATCCCCACCGCAAACAATCCCAACGCGTATTGTTCACAGAAAGGATCATCATCATCTCCTTGCCCCTATCTCATGTTACTTGCGATCATCATCATCATCATTTCAGCCAAAAGACGTCCACTGCTGGACAAAAACCTCCCCAGGTGTCGCCACATTGACCGGTCGTGTGCGTCTCGCATCCAGCGTGTCCCCGCAACCTTCACCAGGTCATCGGTCCACCTAGTAGGAGGCCTTCCAACGCAACGTCTTCCAGTTCGCTGTCGCCACTAAACAACTTCACTCGACACTACCACTTACTTGGGATCGGTGCATCACATTTTTTTTAATATTCTCCTCTATCAGCCGTCACGCTATCATTTACTCATTTTTCTTTTGTTCAAGTACAATTTTAATATTGAACCGGATGGCCAAAGATAAACATTCCCAACAAACAACTCTTCATAAATCCTGAGCCCCAACGTTATTCAACTAACTTTAATTAATACAAATATTACGTCAGTTAAAACTCGTTGAGTTAAAAGTTTCAGTTAAACTTTAACCCGTTGGCGCAATCCTGGGATCTGTTAGTTTCATCACAACTGTATTAAGTTGCATGTATGTGACGCCATAGGGTTATCTTGTGGTGTGGTGCAAGGTGTATGCGGGGGGCGATTTTCAATTGTTCACTGAAGACATAGTTTTGTATAGAGTTTAGTGAAGCGATCTTTACTTGAAATTAGATTGTTGTTTCATTTTATGATAACAAATTAACGATGCTATTTCATTGTAAAAATATATCTACAGGGTGTAAATTAACCCTTCACACAAACGTTAACCAACTATTCTGTACATCAAACTAAGTACCCGTACAGTAAGTAACTGTACAGTTATAAACTAAGCAAACAATTTTGCTGGGAAATGACTTTTTTTTGGGGTCAAAAATCACATTTTACGGTTAAACTCAATGTTCTCTCTACTCTTAAAACATTCTGCTAATGGATTGGACATTGTGATAATGGATGCTTTGTATAGTAAACGTACTATACAAAGCATCCATTATCACAATGTTTTTTGGTCATGAAGGTAATTTAAGTAAAGTTATAACCTGAAAAACTAGTATTTACAAAAAACAGCTGTGAAAAATTAGGAACTTTGACCCCCAATATCTGCATAACTAAGAGGTATGGTCTAGAACAAAAAAATGTTCGCAGTGGTGGGGAAAACAAGTGACCTTCATTTGCGTTAAGGGTACTTTTACACCCTTTATATTTTTGTAAAAAGTGCTTTCCAATGGGTTAATTGAAACAAAAATATTAGTTTAATTTTGTCAGTTACTTTGAATTTGTTCGATACCTTTAAGTTCTTTTTATCTTGGGTAGTTAGGGTATAGGGTAGGCTCTTTATGGTTGGTATTCTACGAGTATTTCATGTTTTGATGTTGTTCGTTGGACTTAGTTTAAACTCTTAAAACACTGATTTTCTTTCCCACTTGCACCCCACAACAAGTTTATACTGATTACTTGTACAGATTTCAATCAGAGTCCGAACAATGTTGATTGTGTGTCGCTCGGAATGAGGGCGCTCGATTGAGCCGCGTCTTCATTTTACGAGCTCTAGTGTTACTAGTATGAGTGCCCCTTTATTATCTCATTGATGTTTTTTAAAACCTTTTTTGTTATAGTATACTGAGTTTTGTTGGCAGCATTTAGAAGTACTTGATGGTGCCATGTGATTCGATATTCTTTTGTTTTATAAGCTTTTAGGCCCCTAGCACACGGCGTATTTTAATAGACTGCGATTTTATAGATAAAACACGATGAAACTCGTTGGAAGCGCATACAAAGAGTCGGTTTGAGATCACTGTATCTGCGCGTATATGCGCCGACATCGCGAGTTTCACGATCGTCCCTTGTGCTCAAGTTACAAGGTTGCGTTCTAACCTCGTTTGAATCGCGTATACGCGCGTCATCAACGCGTCGTCTGCGCGTATAAAATACGCCGTGTGCTAGGGGCCTTGTTATCACGTAGCTTACCTACTGAATAAATAAAAAAAATAACAGAATTTATTTGAAATTAGCTGCCAAGTAAGTTATTAGGAACTTAATCATAGGTGGTAAAACATGCAATTAAGCTAGTTTATACCCCAAACCGATTCTGCTGAAATTTTGCATACGACTTTGGTTCTGGTATGTTTTATAAGACAGACTAGAGGACGTCACCTGGTTTCACCCGCGTAGTTTCCATTCCCGTGAGAATACAGGGACAAAAATTTTAAAAAATAGCCTATGTCACCCGGGGATAGTGAAGTTTCCGAATGGTGAAAGAATTTTTCAAATCGGTCCAGTAGTTCCGGAGGCTATTCGTTACAAACAAACAAACAAACAAATCTTTCCTCTTTACAATATTATTATATAATATTATAGTGTAGATAGTGTAGACATGACCCAAACGAGAATCCTGTTTACGTTACTATTTGTTTTGAGTGTAATGTTTTGAGTGTACCACTGTAGTTTAATGAGAATGTAAGTGACCATGTCAGTTTAAAAAATATTTAATTTTTGAAGTTTCATATTATTCATTTCAGTGAATGAAAACCTGAAAGACCGGCTTTTGGTTGTTTAGTAACCGTTGAAATGATTTATGAAGTGTCAAAGCTTAAGAGAGACAGGGGTGAGAAACCCCTATCCTTTTATTTATTCTGTTGATTTAAGGTTGTAAATAGCAGGATTTATACGAAATCCGTTTTGTAAACTGCATAGATTTTTTTAAATGTACGCTTCGTCTGCAGTTATTTATAATATTTCTATTCAGTTATCAACCAGTACTGTATCGTAGTATTTGACCGATTTTGTTATGAATAGTTTTGTGTCAGTTACTGTGAATTAGATGTTATTGATATGTAAATCACCATCGTCATTATCTTGTCCTTATCCCAAATCATTTGGGGTCGGTGCAATTTTTTTTTTAAATCGTTGCCTCACACTATGAATTTCTCCTGTATCGTGGGTGCGTTTACAAACATTTAAAGTCACATACAGAAATACCCAGACCCGGAACAACTATCTGTAGACCATACAAATATTTGTTCCGTGCGGGGATCGAAACCGCGACACGCAGCGCAGCAGTGCATTGCCTGAGCCACTGCCCCAACCGTGTCGTCTGTGCCAACATGTCTTATCCCAAATCATTTGGGGTCGGCGCAACATGTCTTATCCCAAATCATTTGGGGTCGGCGCAACATGTCTTATCCCAAATCATTTGGGGTCGGCGCAACATGTCTTATCCCAAATCATTTGGGGTTGGCGCAACATGTCTTATTCCTCCATACTTCTCTGTTTCTCTTCATCGCATGAGACACCTCACACCTGTTATGAATATGTTTAATTATAATATGTTTAAATAAGCTACGTATTTTTGCATCGGTTAATGTGTGAATAGTCTTCGGGTAAATTCCCAGGTCAAAGAAAGTTGAATTGGTATTTTCCATCGACAATTTCTCGATAGCATACTGTAGCTACGATTAATGCCCGATTGATGGCAATAAGCTCACCTCGTTATCACATCACACTAATATTATAAAGGCGAAAGTGTGTGAGTGTGTGAGTGTGCGAGTGTGTATGTTTGTTACTTCTTCACGCAAAAACTACTGAACAGATTTGGATAAAATTTGGTACACCGATAGTTTATAACCTGGATTAATACATAGGTTAGTTTTTATCCCGATGTTATCTTCCCGTGGGATAATTTTCGAGTTGTAGCGGGTGAAGCCGCTGGCAACAGCTAGTTAAAACATAATTGAGGAAATGTAAATATCCTAAATGTATGATCCTGATCCTGCTTAACTCTTTGCGGAGGTACAAGCGTGATATTATATTGTTAAATATGTTCCAGAATATTCCTATGTACCTAATAGTTTTTAAACATTTAAGACAGTCTGTATTATTTGCCTTGCGATCGATATAGAATCCAGAAGAGCTCTTCATTGAACAATCGTGTTTACTCGACGTGAACTATCTTAATCTAGGAAACAGGGCATGTTGTCATCGCTTGCCGCTAGAGGTCTTTACTAAATGGTGGTTCAATCTGTGGATTGTTTTAGGGTTAGAAGATTTTTTTTGCAATTAATTAAATTAAATTTGTATTCTCTTTGGGAAACACACAGCGAATACAGACAATGTACTTAATCAATAAACATTTGAAGGCCAATTACAGGTTTCCACAGTTAAAACACGAAAACAAAGAAAAAAACAACAAAAAAAAGGTAACAATAAACAAACAAAATAACGATCGAAAAAAAAAAAATGCGAAAACCTGAGTAATTATAATGCGCGAAAATAAATAAATGCTCGAAAACGACATTTTTGTTGTGAAATATCACGGTTTACGATAGTACAGAGGCCACACCTATTTAAAGTCGGATGAAATCGGGATGAAAACTATCCTATGTGTTAATCCAAGGTATCAGCTAACTCCACACTAAATTAAAATAAAATTGCTACTGCCGTTTAGACGTGAAGAAGTAACAAACATACATACTCACACACTCACAAACTTTCGCCTTTATAATATTAGTGTGTTGTGATAAAAAAAGTGTGATAAAAACATGATTATTAAATATCTACAAAATACTGCTTGAATCAATGACTTAGCGTAATTTCCGAAACACAAAAAATAATTATAGTATTTATTTATCCACAGATCGATCTTGATAAACAAGGCTTAACCTTGAAATAAATCCTTGCGGTTTTCATTATATAGCCAACTCGCAAACTCACCTCCTCAAGAAAATACTGAAGTTCACAATCCAATTACTAGTTAAAAAAGCGCCTTTGTGTAAATGGGAATACAGTTGTGCATTTACAAGTTCCGTCCAATCTCAATAGATCACTACATTTTAATGTAGTGTCCAACAAACCATTGCCTTTTGAATACTAAACTACGTACAGCAGTAAGGACGTTGGACATATTAAATTTATGTCATCAGCTTATAAATTAGTGTTTAAAAAGGCTGCCTGACTGCCTCACCTGTTCGTGGCACATTATAATGTGCTAAGGAGTGGTGCTGGTCGGTATACAGATATGGAGCAGAAGATCCAACCAATTACTTACTGCCGCACTCAGAGTGCTTTAATGATTACTTAGGCCATCACCATCACTTAGTAAAGGTTTAGATAGTTTTGTCATACAAAAGTATGTCATATCTTAACTTACTGCGATACTCAGAGATATTTAATGATAACTTAAACCGCCACTTAGTAAAGATTTGACATACTTTTGTATGACAAAACTGTCAAAACCTTTAGTAAGTGACGGCTTAAGTTATCATTAAATATCTCCGAGTACCGCAGTAAGTGACGAAGATATGCATTCTACCTTTTTTTTTTTGGCGGTTGAAAAATCATCAAATAACTCCTCTCGCTCTTGGGCAGAGTGAAAGGGAGTGTCAGACTTCTACTGACTAAAAACCACCCATGTTCCTTCTTAGCCTTATATGTCGTGGCCGCGGTAACTTGTGAACAACCCGCAGCCCATGCATTCTACTTACCTTGTTGATCGAGTGATCGCAAGCGCGTCTGCTAAGCTTGAGGATCTTGACTGTATTCCCGGATCGGGCAAATTGTTATTGGGTTTTATCATCACAAATTTTGGTCAGTAGCTGCAACAGAGTCTTGAGCCAAGTGGATGGCAATAGGTTCACACGGGGCACTGAAATATAACTGGTTAAATGTGTGTGCACAGTTAGGTACACCTCTGTCCAAACGTTCTGGTATTAGCATAATCAACCTTTAACTTTTCCAATGCTACTAAGTAACGCCACCACTATTTTTTATCTGTGAGATAAGGTAGGCTGCTCCACTGGTTATTACTTAGAAATGAATTATTTACTCGAGGGAATACTACACTAAATTTAATAAAAAGATTATCAAAAACAAGTAAATACGTAAGCGTCAATGTAGTCCACATAACTGTACTGTACTCCAAACAACATTTCACGGCGAATGTCAAAGTTAATTATTCGTTAGGTAAAGAATGAACAATTTGATCATGCAAAGTCAGTCAATTTTCCTAATCATTATGTAAGAACTTGACTTTTAGAATATTTTTCAAAATGTACCTTCTGTAATCTTCACTGCATGTACAAGCTAGTGTCATTGCGAATATAGCTACAACAGGGTACGAATTAGACGACTTAAAACTTTTATAGAGTTTTTTCTACTTCCCTCAGCCCAAATCAAACATAACCAAAATACATTATCAGTATCTTAAACTTATCACAATTTATTTGGGGTTAGCCCAGCATATCTTCTGATTACGTCCAAACTTAAACAATTAGACCATTTCTATTATAGGCACTTTTAAATTTCACAAAAACTAAGAAAGCGAAGCTGCAGTTAAAAGGCATAATAACTTCTGGAAGCACCAACAACAACAACAACAATAATTCTAAAACATAAATCCCTATTTAAAAGAATCAAGAACCTTCATAGATACTCTTTTAAATCGAACAAATAGGGATGTTTAACTGACTTTAAAAAATGTGATTCTAAATAAGTCCGTCTGTTAGATCATCGAAAAATAATGGTTACGTATTTTTTGTTTTATCAAATCAATAAAAATTGACGAAGATAAAGATTTGAGTGGGGGTTGGTGACGTCACTGACCGCTAAAAACTGTCATACTTATGTCTTAGAGTTTGACGTCACACGAGTTTTCAAAGCACTGTATCGTGTTCATTGTTTGTTTATGTGAAAAAAGAAAAAATACGTGTCCAATACTTTTTGGTAATCTATATGACGTACTAATATTTTTTTTTGTTAATATCCCTATTGTAGCAACGCTCTATTAGACGCCTTTTGTGACGCTGGATGCTGGATTTGTGGTGAATGTTGATCACCACTTTTCTAGCCATATCATCCTTCACATAGTTTATCCAACGTTTCGTTTAGTTTTTCCACTAGAGGGCCTTCCCATACCTAGATCAAAAAAGTTGTTCAATTTTGCTTTTTAATATCCGATTGTAAAATGCGCCGAGTTCACGTAAAACTTTAATTGGGCAAGTTGTTTTCCGCAGCAAGTGAACAACTTGCGACTTTTACTAACTTCAAACTTTTGAAAGACTTTCGAACTTGCTCGATATCAAAGTTTAATAGATTTCATGATGTTGTATAACTGCAAATACTTTTGCGATGACGTGACGGGCGGCTTGCGGCCTGGATACGTGTAGGTATAAGATTTATATCATCAAAATCAAAAGTCATTTTATTCAAACTAGGCTGATAATCAGCACTTTTCGAACGTCGAACTTTTTTTATAAGAGACAGTCCCCAAAAACGACCACCCTTCGACACTGCCTACTCTGGCTAGTGTTTTAGAAGAACCAGGCTCGATACAATAGTAAGGTGTGAGTTTTTTTTTTTTTTTTTGGTGTGTGTAAAATCTTCGAATAACCCCCCCTCCCGCTCTTGGGCAGAGCGAAAGGGAGTGTCAGACTAAAAAAAAAAAAAAAAGTGTAAGTTAATATTACGATTTACTTCAGACACAAATCAATAATAAAAAATGTATATATTACTAAACAATAAAAAAAAAAACATAACATATCAGTAAACTCTTCACACAGCCGTCACCCAAGCATTCTGTACATCAAACTAAGTACCCCTACGCAAAGTTTTTTGCTGGGACACAACTGTTTTTTGGGGTAAAAAAATTACATTGTAAAACTCAATGAAGCACTCTTAAAACATTGTACTAGTGGATGCTTCATGAACGGGTCATGGAGGTAATTTAAGTAAAGTTAAAACCTGAAAAGCTAGTATTTACAAAAACAACTGTGAGAAATTGAGAACTTTGACCCCCAATATCTCCGGTATGGTCTAGAATAAAAAAAATATTGCAGTGGTGGGGAAAACAAGTACCCTTTTTTTTTTTTTTTTTTTTTTGGTGGGTGTAAAATCATCGAATAACCCCTCCCGCTCTTGGGCAGAGCAAAAGGGAGTGTCAGACTTCTACTGACTAAAAACCACCCATGTTCCTTCTTCGCCCTCTATGTCGAGGCCGCGATAACCGTTGGACTACCCGCGGCCCCGACAGGCGTCGGCCCTTTCGGGCCCCTCCCATGTTGCTGACATCTCTTTGAGGCGCGCGTGGAACACGAACGCGCCGTCGACACGGCCTGTTTTCGTCGTGAGACGGACGGACGGCGAGTTAGCCCATCACTCACCGTCCACAGGCCCGCGTCTACGGTGGCCGGAGGTCATCGCGGGACCCCCGACGCCCGGAGCGCCTCCCGCGGCGGCTGGGACGAGAGGTTCTCTCCCTCTCGCGTTCCGCCACCTCCTTCGCCAGCATCACTGCTTCGCAGAAGGAGGCGACGGCGTCCCATTCCTCCTCGCCCCGGACCATGGCTTGCACCAGGGCCGGGCGCGAGAGGTCGCCGCCGCCGATCGCCGCTACGAGAACACGGCGGGGCTCCGCCCAAGCGGGGCACACCTCCACTGTGTGCTCCACCGTGTCCTCCGGCCGATCCTCGCAATGGTGGCATCCGGGCGTTTCCTCCCGCCTGATTCGGTGCAGGTACCTCCCGAAACAACCGTGTCCGGTGAGGACCTGCGTCAGACGGAAGGTGAGGGCGCCGTGGCGCCTCTCCTCAAAGAGGGGACTTACCGCCACTATCGTGGCGTGCCCTGCACGGGGTTGCGACAGTCGCTGTCTCCATGTCGCCATGAGATCGCACCGGAGGTCTGTCCGCCGCGCAGCAATTTGCCGCGGCAGCGGAGTGACCCCCCGGCGCAGCGCCTCCGCGCGCCATTGATGCAGGCGCGCGAGGACTATCGCCTCCAGATCCCACGGCGGCAATCCGGCAAGGAGGTTCGCCGCTTCGCGGGAGATCGTGCGGTACCCCCGTACCGTCCTTACGGCCATGACCTTTTGGGGCACGTTCAGGTAGTGGGCGGCCCGCTTCCTCAAAGCAGGCGCCCACACCGGCGCCCCGTAAGCGGCCATGGACCGCACGATCCCCGCGTAGAGCCTCCGGCAGGAGGCGTTTGGCCCCCCCAGATTGGGCAAGAGCCACCTAAAGGCAGCCCCGGCCCGCTCCAGTCTGGGAGCCAAACGTCGGAAGTGCTCCACGAAGTTCCACCGGCTGTCGAGGACGAGTCCTAGGTACTTCAAGGTACACTCGACGCCGATGGAAACCCCTCCCACCATTAACTGGGATCCCGACGGCAGCGCATTCCCACGTCCATGGAAGCCCATGGCCTCCGACTTGTGAAGCGCCACCTCGAGACCCAGCTGCCGGATCCTCTCTACGACTATCGTAACCCCGCGTGTCAAACTGCTGTCGGCCGCCGCCTCGTACGACCCACCCTGAGCTAGCACCAGCGTATCGTCCGCATAGCAGACTACGCTGACGCCGCTAGGGAGGTCGGCGCGCAGCACCCAGTCGTAACCGATGTTCCACAAGGACGGCCCCAGAACCGATCCCTGTGGAACACCGCACGACATCTCTCGCCGGTTCCACTAAAACAAGTACCCTTCGTTTGCGTTAAGGGTACTTTTACACCCTTTATAAATGTTCCCACCACACACGCCATCCATCTGTGAGAAGGAATGAACTGTTTGTCTGATGAATGTCTGATTCACCATGCGGGCCCAGTGCGGGTTGTTAGATGTCACATGTTTTCGAATGTTTGGTTCTAAGTCATGCCAGTTTCCTCACGATGTTTTCCTTCACAGGAAGAGCAGGGTCCATATTTTGTAATAATGGCCTTATTTATCTCATGGTAGTCAAACAAAACAACATCAAAATCATCAAAACAAACGAAACGAAACAATCGAAGCATCTTGGCAAAAATACAATTCGCTCGCATCGGTCTGGCAATGTTGTTTTCTAAGGTAGTGTTACATCCCGTTGGGGCTGCGGGTCCCGTCGGGGCTGCGGGTCTCAAAAAAGGGGTCCCTTATACGATGATATTCCACCCGCCAAAAAAAAAGGTAGTTCCATCTTCTTTCTTACGTCTACGGTTTTCTTACTATCTATTGTATGAAATGACAGATGCTAGCACATCAACCGTTAGAAACTGAAAAAAATCCCAACCGACCGTGAACCTCATTCTCTTTCCTGAAATACAGACCTCACGGTCTAGCTTAGGCACCAGTCTCCCACAACTTAATTATTTCTGTTACGTATTTTGTATTCATACCTGACTAATGTACCTATATTGTGACCCGCAGCCTCGACAGGAATCTTGATATGCCTCAAGCATATCCATAGAAATATAAAAACAGTTTACCATATCTACGCATGGGTTGACTTGTGGCGTAGTCATGTATTTGCTTTCTTTTTAAAAAGTAACAAAGAAACCAGTCGTGTTGATATCTTTCATAGTTGTTGTGGTGGCCTGGCGTTTGGGGTCGGCTTCAGAAGTAATCGTCACACAAGTCCGCGAACAAAGCTTATCTTATTCATACTCACTATTCGCTACAAACATAGTATACAATACTAGTGTACTAGCGCTGTTGCAAATTGGTTATTGTTGTGGATTACAATGGATGAGTCTGTCGGCTTTGCGAGTCAATTGACATCGCAAAGATAATTTCGGTCTCTGAGGAGTCCTCGTGAATGTAAATAATGAAAATAAATAAAAAGTAAAATGGACCTTCCATGAGACTCAATATATAAGGATAAGAGTTCTGCCCGTTTTTGTCCATGACTACTTTCTATAAGTAATCGGCATTCAACACGTTTGGAGAGAGATGCGTTGCAGGGCCAACGGCTTAAAGTGAGCTGTCTGAAAATACGTCGAAAATGCTGTTCCTAAGCCGGTGGCTATAGATAGAATTGTATGTACTGTACTGATTGAATCTCCGAAACAATGTCTTTACGTTACCTTTGAACTTTGTACCTAATAAACTTTTAATTTAACAAATACTTGAAATGGAATATTACCATGTTTATTGTTTGTCAGTTTCATCATCGTTATCATCGTCATCTTTTTGCCTTTGTCACATGGATTTGGGGTCGAAGCAACACGTTTTTCTTCCATTCCGCCCTGTCATTTTGTCAGTTTATCAGTGATCATGGTACTGGCAAAAGCGCCGAAACATCGGGAACTCTAAACAAATATTAAAAATAGTAAATATTACGTTTTCAGTTAAACTGATAGTCTTACTGCGGTACTCTGAGATGTGTAATGTACTTTATTAATCACGAAATATCAGAGTGAGCGCAGATACGTGGTTAAATAAAATAGGATCAGTCACCAGTTCCGAAGAAATAGTGACTTACGGAGTAGGACAGGGTAGTGTTTTGGGGCCGCCGCCGTTTCTCATATTTTGACATACTTTATCTAATGTACTTTGTTTGAAATACTTTTGTATGACAAAACTGTCAAATCCTTTACTAAGTGATGGCCTAAGTAATCATTAAAGCTCTCTGAGTGCGGCAGTAAATGTCCATTTCAGTTTAAAAACTTTAAAATTAATGTATTATATTTTGTAGCGACTCTTATAAGCCCAGGTACAATAATGCCAGGTGTGTAAAATATGCTAAATATTTTAAAAGCACAACACCATTTTCGTACCTGCTAATCAACAACTTTCCTACAAAAAAGCCGTTGTTGAATTGTTTACACCTCTCCCTAATCATCTGCCTTTGAGTCTATGTAAACAACTACACTTGGTAACAAGCGGTTTAGTTCTGAAACAAACAAACCGACATTTTGATGAGTTTGTTTTCGTCGAAATTGCTTTTAGCCGCGCTCTCCGCAAACATTCGTTTGGAGTTGCCTGCGGTTGCTCTGTGGTTGTGGCAACATGCGAACAGTTCAATTTGTAGTTTTGTAATACTTTTTGTTTGTGTAGTATTTTATTCTATTTTGTATGGCGTTTGTTTGTGCAATCACTGGTGTAGTGGATGAGTCTCTGAATTTAAACTTCTAAAAAAAAATTAACTTTCGTGTTGCAAATTCAATTATTTTCATTGCATCAAAGGGTTGTTCAAGTCTCTGGGTTCTTTGGTCTCCAAATCTGTTTTTATTTATCACCCGAAACGAAATCATAAATAGTTTTTAAACTTTTCATAAAACTTTGTCACCTTTGAGTTTCTTTCTTAGCATAAACCAGCATATTAATTTTCGTTTTAAAACACCAAATAACAGTTTAATTTGTTACAGGTCGAGTAAACGGTGACATGACCCAAGCTCACGAGCCTCTGAACATAATGGACGGCACCCAAGCTGATTACTCCACGAAGACCAAGAAAGGGGTCTACCTCTCCAAGTACCTCGCCATCATCATCCTCGTGATCTTCGCACTTGCGCTGGTCACAGCCTCGCTCTTAGTCTACAACTACGCAGCCTGTCCTAAAATTGACCAATTAGCGAACGTCACTAAATATGAACTCTGCCATTGTGACCAATCAAAACTCTTAGTGTTGCCGCTGACGACGGAAAGCAGCAGATCGGTTATACCTTTGGAAACTACGACCCATTCTTCAGTACCAAAGGAGACGAACCTCTGGCTGCCAAGTAACGTGAAACCAGAGAAGTACTTCCTCAATATAACGCCATACATTTATGAAGGAAACTTTACGTTTGATGGAGAAGTTACCATATATCTAGCAGTGTTAAATGAAACGAAAGAACTTACTTTTCATGGTGTAGAACTTACGATACACGAAATTAAAATATACGAGAAGGGTGACAATCAACCGATACACGTTCTTAGACGATTGGAGGATGTGCCTAGAAATTTCCACATTTTAACTTTAGGGAGAACGTTATTGGTGGGAAAACAGTACATTCTATGTATCAAATATACTGGATTGCTGAACGATAATCTACACGGATTCTACAGAAGTTCCTATGAAGAGAAAGGCGTGAGAAAGTAAGTACTGATAAAAAACATAATTTACATTAAGGTTTTGAATCCAGTCATGTGTTTCGCTTTTATTAAGGTGGACAATGGACTGCTGCGCTGCGTGTCGCGGGCTCGATTCCCGCACGGAACAAATATATGTATGATCTACAGATAGTTGTTCCGGGTCTGGGTATTTGTGTATGTGAGTTTAAATGTTTGTGAACGCACCCACGATACAGGAGAAATTCCTAGTGAGGGGCAAGGTTTAAAAAAAAAAATAGGAATTTCAGAGCCACTGTTATTGAACAGCAAGCACTTTGAAGGAAAACATGAGAAAACAAGCATTTCTTAGAGACTACCACCGTCCATACCATTGCTGTGCTCAATATTTGTTTCCTAAAAAAATCTATAAAATAACATAACGCGTAACATCACACTTGTATTCTCCGAAGGGTAAGGCAGAGGCGTACCTAATAGCCTAAATTTCGACTGTTATCTTAAAGTGGCTGAGCTATTGAACTGCTGCGCTGCGTGTTGCGTGTTCGATCCCCGCACAGAACAAATATTTGTATGCCCTACAGATAGTTGTTTCGGGTCTGGGTGATTGTGTTTGTGTGTGAGTTTAAATGTTTGTGAACGCACCCACAATACAGGACTAAATCCTAGTGTGACAAATAGTAATTTGCCCTACCTTTAAATCGAACTTGCAGCAGTTGCGTTTACAACCACAAGACCAACGGTGCAGTCGATAACACGCAATCTATTCTAAAATGATTATTATTGATCATAGTAGTTTTCGCTCAATTCTTTGATCCAAAGCGAGTGAAGAATATAAATTAAAGGTAATGGTTATTGAAGTACAAGGTTACTATTATATTTATTTGAATTGGCGAAATGCCTAGCAACAGTGATGGATATATTTGACTTCGTAGGTACTTGTTACCTTATATTTATGTCCCTTCTAGATGATTGAATCATGAAACGAATGTATGTAATGTTAGTATGTATGTGTAACATGTTTTATGGGTACTTACTCGTTTGTGGGGCAATTTCATAGAAAGCTTTTAGTATGTCGTAACCTTGAATATAGGTTTTTAAAACTCAAGAATGAAAAATAAACAGTAACATTTATAGACAATACTAGCTGTCGCCAGCGGCTTCACCCGATACAATTTGAAAATTACCCCACCAGAAGATAAAATCGGGATAAAATCTATCCTATGTGTTAACCCATGTTATAAACTATCTGTGTGCTTAATTTTATCCAAATCCGTTCAGTAGTTTTTACGTGAGGAAGTAACAAACATACACACTCACAAACTCACAAAATTTCGCCTTTATAATATTATATACTAGTGACAAGGGTGCAAAAAAGATACTAAAACCTTCCTCTTGAATCAATCTATCTATTAAAAAAAATCGCATCAAAATCCGATGCGTAGTTTTAAAGATTTAAGCATACATAGGGATATAGCGACAGAGAAAGCGACTTTGTTTTATACTATGTAGTGATATACAGTATGTTAACTAACAGAGGGCGTTCCCGTCAACCAAGCATTCTGTACATCAAACTAAGTACTAGGGGTACTTAGTTTGATGAAAATTTTAGGCTGGGAAACAACTTTTTTTTTTGGTGTCAAAAATCACATTTTACGGTAAAACTCAAAGTACCACTATTAAAACATTGTGCTAGTGGATGCTTTAAATAATTAATGGGTCATGGAGGTAATTTAAGTAACGTTATAGCCTGAAAAACTAGAATTTACGAAAACAGCTGTGAAAAATTTGGAACTTTGACCCCCAATATCTCCGTAACCAAGGGGTTTCCAGGTTGGTATACTATTGCGGGTTAACGGGAACGCCCTCTGTTAGTTAACATACTGTATAATATTATATTAGTGTGATATATAAATGTGATAGAAAGACCTTCTTGGCCCTATATGTCAAGGCCGCGGTATCTCTTACAACATCCCGCAGCCCCAACAGGCGTTGGCCCTTGCCTGATCCTTCGGTGAAATACACAAGCGTGTTATAACGTTATTTTGTACTAGCGGAAGTCACGCAATTTCACCCGCGTAGTTCCCGTTCCCGTGGGGATACAGGGATAAAATGTAGCCTATGTCACCTGGTAATAGTGTAGCTTCCCAACAGTGAAAGAATTTTTCAAATCGGTCCAGTAGTTTTGGAGCCTATTCGTTACAAACAAACAAACAAACAAATCTTTCCTGTTGATAATATTAGTGTAGATTAATGATAAAATAATTGGTTTTGTTCTTCATAACCCAGTTTTCTGGACCTTGAACCATTACGTGACCATTTAGCACAGGATATGGACATTTTAAGAGTGTCATGAAAATTATAGGTTGTACAACCACTTTAAAAAACAAGTTATGTAGGTAATCTAGTTATTTTATAGGTATAAATGCATTATATTAATAAGCATAATGACCTGCAATTGATAACGGTGATAAGCACTTTTTTATCATGGCGGGTTAGACTTTAAAGAGTTCTAAGATTAAATAATTATAATTACTGCGTAATTAATGTTGTCGAAATTAGAGTTCCGCTGGAAAGTGCTAATTATTTTTTTTACTGAATTTCTGATTATAAAATTTGAATTGAAGGATGAAGAAGCCAAATAATGGGATTCAATTAGCTGGGGTTGATGATTTTGAAGATAATAACTCTGTGAACCTAGATTTTTTAAGATCGTGAATAATATTTTATTCACCATACAACCTGGCACTGATTGCAAAAATCGTAATCGCCTATTCTGGTGCTTCCACTCAACGGCTTGCTATCTTGGAAACTTCAGCAAACTAGACTCTGTAGGTAATAGAAAAAATGTGATATTACCTTTACAGAAAAAAAAAATCGCTCAGTTTATCTGACAGATAGGGTTCAGGCACAGCCGGCAAATGTCGAGCATAATCAGCGCATAATGTTGACACTGCCTCTCGGCTTCTTCTTTATGAAAAGACTAGCTGCTGCCAGCGGCTTCGCCCGATACGAGTCGAAAATTATACCACGGGAAGATAAAATCGGGATAAAAACTATCCTATGTGTTAACCTATGCTAACCCCATACCAAATTTTATTAAAATCGCTCCCTCCGTTTCGATGTGAAGAAGTAACAAACATACACACTCACACACGCACAAACTTTCGCCTTTATGATATTAGTTTGATTGCGCCTAATCCACGTCGTGGGCCCATAGGTATAAACTAAAATAATTTTAAAAAACTATCTCAAACTATTCTAAGACATAACATCATTGTTCATTCATCGTTCGTCAGAGGTGTGCCTAATAATACACCCACATTTCATCAGTAATGTTTAAGTCCCATAAAGGGACGAGGCTATTACCATCAACCTGATGCCCTCCAGCCAGTGGGAACGGAGGACTTGTCCCTGGCTGTACGCACTCAGGACTGTATCATCAGTCAAGAGGCACAAGTAGCGCACCCTCAGATTGGCAGTTTTGTATTTCCTAATGGTTATGATTGTAATCATTCAGTTTTGTTTTCTGATGGTTTAGGTAGAGGGCTAGGAAAATTAATTAGTAATAACTTGAGTTATTGTACACAAAATTATTGTATGCCGGGGTCAACCTTCAAACAGATTATGGCATCAGCTTCAAAAACTGTTTGTGGTCCTGACACAACCATTACTATATGTGTTGGTAACAGTTCTAAAATTAAAAAGGAAGACATCACTGACTGTGTATCAGAGTTGTTAAAGTTAGATTGTAGTAAAATTATATTGTGTGCTTTTCCGTATTTTGAAAGACTTAGTGATAGGAAAAACAATTATATACACATGTTAAACAAACATGTGCATTTCTTAGTAGGTCACTATTGTGACAAGCTTGTATATCTGGATACCAACACTTTTGTTGATAAGCTTAAGTCGACACCAGGTAATGTGTATCTACCTCTTAGATTTAGACACAAAATAGCTAGGCTATTAGCTTTTAATATTCACACAGACATATGTAGTATGTCAAAGTTTTCTTACATTGTTAACACTGCGACTATTAGTCATGGTACTTATGTACAGGAGGTGACTTCAAATAAATATAGCACTAGTGCTATAAATGTTTACAAACATTGTACGGAGGATGTTCCATATGTCACCGTGGAAAATTCTCAATTAGGAGTTTTTAGTGATGGAATCTTGTTGTCTGGTGATAGCACAGGAGACTCTGGGCTGACTCCAGATATTAGTTTAAACTAGGAAGTAAGACAACAGAAGGTACCATTAACAATATTGTTAAACCTACCAACAGAAAGGTATCTTCTTGCACTAAATTAGTTAGTAAAAAAGGGCCTCAGCAGAACACTTTGAATTTATTCCACCAAAATATCCAAGGCATTTCTTCCAAATTATTAGAAATAGAATTGTTTTTAGAGAAAAGTATGTTTGACATTATTTGTTTTACTGAACATTGGCTCAAAGATTACCAAATGCTTATTAATTATGAAAACTATACGGTGGGTAGCTGTTTTAACCGTAAATCAATGCTGCGTGGAGGTTCCCTAATATTATTAAAAAATTGTGTTAAATATAAGCAACGTAATGACATTGTAGGTCTTTCGGTTGAACATTGCGTCGAACTGTCCTGTGTTGAGCTAGATAAGCATGTAATTGTGTGTGTGTACAGACCCCCAAACAATCAAAACTTTCCCTTGTTTGAATCAATAGTAGAAGATGTCCTGGCAAAACTTGCTGCCAGTAATAAATCTGTAATTATTTGTGGCGATTTCAATGTCAATATTTTAGAAGAAAATTCAATTAGCAGTAGGTTATTAAATCTTTTTAAGTCATTTAATTTATCCAACATTTTTATAGAACCTACTAGGGTCACCTCATTTTCTGCTACTTGTATAGACAATGTTTTCTGCGATTGTGATTACATAGATAAAGCCATAGTAAATTGCCTGCCGTCTGATCATAGCGGACAAACCGTAACTTTTAAGTGTAACACACCATTACAAAAAGTTCAGATTACATTTAGACCTTTAACAACTAGCAAATTAAATAAATATAATATTTTCCTACAGAACAAGTTATGTGAAATGAACCATCATGTGGATGATATTAATATAAATAAATTGTACGATAACTTCTTTTCAATAGTTCACACAGAATTCAATAAAACTTTTGAGAAGAAGATTAAAAGTGTTAGCCCTAAATTTATATTTAGTGATTGGGCAACTAGAGGTATCAGAAAAAGTAGGGAAAGACTTTTTGAACTGTATGGCCTTAAGCCTTATATAAACACTGAAACTTTTAACAAGTATGTTGCAAAGTATTCAAAAATATTTCGAAATACTTGCAAGGTTGCTAAAGCCCTTCACATAGGCAAAAAGATCAAAACAGCAGAAAATAAAATAAAAACAGTTTGGAAAGTCATAAATAACGAGACTAACAGGAAAAAAATACGTACCACTAGCTACACATTAAATACAGCATGTGGTCCTAAAAGCGATAATCAGGAAGTAGCTCAAGAATTTGTAAATTTCTTTACTGATATTCCTTTAAAAACAACGGAGGCTCTTAATTCCTCACCTGAAGTCTCAATTGGTTTATTGAAGGCGAACGTGCCTGGTTGCCTGGCTGAATTTAAATTTAAACATATAAACCCTACGGAGGTAATTAAAGCTTTCCGGCAAATAAAAATTAAACTGACCGAAGATCTATGGGGAATGTCTATCAAAGTTTGTACATCCATAGTTGAGACTATTGCACCATACTTAGCTTCAATATTTAATTTGTGTGTAGACCAAGGGGTTTTCCCAGATTTAATGAAACACAGTAAGGTCATACCTCTTTTCAAATCTGGTGACAGTAAAGATACTAATAATTATAGACCTGTATCGGTGTTGCCAGCTTTTAGCAAGGTTTTTGAAAAAGTTATGCTTAACCAAATGCTCAATCATTTTAACACCAACAGAATCTTACACGATCAACAGTACGGTTTCACTAAAGGACGTTGCACAACTGACGCCGGTGTAACTTTATTAAAGCACATATTTAATGCGTGGGAACAGTCCCAAGATGCTGTAGGAATATTTTGTGACCTCTCAAAAGCATTTGATTGCGTGAATCACGACACATTGCTTTTGAAACTTGAGCATTATGGACTAGGTAAACTTGCACTTAGTTTAGTAAAATCTTATCTGAGTGAAAGGCAACAACATGTCCAAATAAATGGTGTTAATTCACAGGGTTTAAAAGTAAAAATGGGGGTTCCGCAAGGCTCAATATTGGGCCCTTTCCTTTTTCTGGTATATATTAATGATCTACCCTATTTATTGAAAAACCAACCTCAGAATATGGTGTTATTTGCTGATGACACTTCCCTAATTTTTAAGATAAATAGACGGGCTCAAAAGCTAGATGATGTGAATAAAGCCCTACTTCAGATTCATAATTGGTTCACAGCAAACAATTTAGTATTAAATGAAAAAAAGACAAAATGCATAAGATTTGCTTTACCAAATGTTAAAAGTAGTGATTGTGATATTCTATTAAATAACGAGAAACTAGAATTCGTAGATGAAACGGTTTTCTTGGGGATTACGCTTGATTCACGGCTACAATGGGGTGCTCATTTAACATCTCTTGCAGGGCGGCTAAGTTCAGCAGCATATGCCATTAGAAAAATTCGTCAGTTTACTGATGTAGATACCGCTAGGCTGGTCTATTTTAGTTACTTTCATAGCCTAATGTCTTATGGCATTTTGTTATGGGGACGAGCTGCAGACATTGAATCTATTTTTATTCTGCAAAAACGAGCCATCAGAGCAATATATGGTCTTCGTAGGCGCGATTCTCTGAGAGAACTATTTAAGAGCATTAACATTATGACGGTGCATTGTCAGTACATCTACGAAAACATAATGTATGTGAGAAAAAATCTGCATCTTTTTAGTAAAAGAGGTGACAGACACAATTATATTACTAGGAATAGGGACCAGTTAGTGCAGCCAGGCTTCAGACTCGCTAAGGTAGACTCATCTTTCATGGGGTACTGTTTGAGATGCTATAACAAAATTCCACAAAGCATTCTTGAACTGAATGAGACGAAATTTAAAACATGTATCAAACGCACACTATGCAAGCAAGCATATTACAAGTTAGACGATTATATCGCTGATAAAAATGCTTGGCTCAATGCCGGTCCTGCTCCACAAGGACAGGACGCTTAAATGAATAGCATTTAATAGGAAGAAGAAAGAAGAAGATTGTACAACTATCTTTGCAATGTATAAATTCAATCTCTTTAGTATTATATAGTCGCATAGCACATATTGTGTGAGTACTATGTACTAGAAAGCTGTCATTCTCTGGAATACCTACATTTATTTTTTATTTGACTTGGATATGCCCTGGCGATTAAGAGTGTGTCATGCTCACTTAAATGTCTCGCTGATGGTGGCGGGTGTGTCGGGTCATTTCGTTCCCTTTAAAATGGTTGAGTGGAATGGTGGCTGATCCATGCGTCATGCTCGTGAACGGGTGCTGTCAGTTGTGACTGGTCACCTCTTAGTTGCCACGGCTTGTTTGAATTATTATATTATTTTTAAATCGTCGTTTTGGCTTTACTGTCGACACTTATCGTGCATAACTTGCTACATCGTTCTCACATGATAATATACCAATCTCGATATGAATGATGTAACCAAAGTTTTGTAACAATATTATGATTTAAAAGAGTATCCATGAAGTTTCTTGCCATTCTTCTCATGAGACCAACGCTTTGGAATCGGCAACTACAGTACACTGACAGTTATTATGCCTTGTGAGTGGGACTGTAGCTTAGTTTATTAGCTTATTAAAATTTAGTATTTGTTCGACTATTCAAAAGAGCCTGTAACTGGCCAACTTGAAATAAATGATTTTGATTTGATTGATTTGATTTAACCGAGCACAAATCCAGAAAAGAAAACTGCTACTGATAAATTCTTGATAGAAAAATCCAATAGCAATTTGGCCGACACGGGAATCGCACCCAAGACCTCATGCTCAGGAGTCGTATTTGTCACCACTAGATCGACGATGCAGTCGTATTAGCCTTTGGGGGGGGAGGTTGAAAATCATCAAATAACCCATCCCGCTCTTGGGCAAAACGAAAGGGTGTCAGACTTCTACCGACTAAAAACCACCCAAGTTCCTTTCCTCTTGTGAAGAACAACTCGCAGCCCCTACGGGATCACTAGCTTGTGGAGGTCAGATTAGCAGTCGCTCCATGTAAAATACTAGTATTTAGCCGAAACTGAAGACCCTGAGTAGGGAAAAGGCTAGCCAGATGATGATGATCGCAGTTCAATTTGTGATTTATGACCCTTAAATTAGAGCAGCGGTCGCGGTGGCAGCCCCAACTTACGAACATTAGGTCGTGGGTTTGAACCGAGGTAGGCACATTACTTTGTGTAATTTATTTCATCACCGCTGCTCTCAAAACGGAAGGAAGTGAAGAATAACATCGTTTGGAAACCGGCACGTCTTAAAACCAAAAATTCGAAGACATTCCTCTCAAAGAGAGTTGTCCTGTATCCCAGCAGTAGGAACATTACTAGGCTGTTAATTAAATTAGATCTATTACGAGACACCTCCCACAGACTACTCTAAAAGTATTCCTATAATATAATATACCATCCTATAGTACAAAACATCGTCTATTAAGCAAGAAGCACGTCCGCCATATCTCGGCTGGTCACATGAATGCATGCGTCGTATTGAATACGAACGACGGATTATCAGCTATAAAAAATACTATAATATGTTCCTCTGGTACAATGGAGGTCTAATTGCTTTTCTTGCTTATTGTTAGCGAATTTTGAATGGCATGGTCTTGGGATTGCGGAATTGTTTGTACGGGAGCGTCTTTGGAGGTAATTTTCGTGGGCCTTTTAGGTTACACTATGTATAGGCACTACGTAGCAATAGCTTCTAGTATATCGTGGAATTAATTATAATGTTCCCAGTCATATACCTACCACTGTTTGTCTCTATGGGAGATGACCCAAAGGTTGAATGGTGACCGCGGGTTGTTTGAAAGAGATACCCCGGCTCCACACAAAAAGGGCTAAGAAGGAACATGGGTGGTTTTAGTCAGTAGTCTAACACTCCCTTCCAGTCTGCCCAGGGCTGGAGGAGTCATTTGAAGATTTCCAAACATTCAAAAATTTGTCATTAGGTTCGCCTCTGTACTGGGTGCTTGAATTGTTGAATCAATAAATGAAATAAATAAATTGCTGAACTTTATGAACTATGTATAGATGAGTAGAATATTTTATACTAACTACACCATTCAATTAAATACAAAATGTAGAAAATTTTACAAAGAATGACATGGCAGATCTTATAGCTCAAAGCGAACTTTTCGAACCGTTCAACGACGGTTGTACCATTTACGTAATAATTTATTTATTGAAATTATTAATAAAATTGAATATTTCGTTGGTCTAGTATTCAAAACGTTAAGTATGACTTTCTGAGTTCGTTTAATGAATAATAATACTCGTATTAGTAGCTTAGAGACTAGTATAGGTGATTAAAAATCAAACCAATTTCGATATTCTTCGGTATGATATAACGAGACCTTGTTCTCCTAAAGTACATTAATACTGACTTTCATACCGGAAAATTAAAAGGCTCCGTATCATGGAAGAGTAGACGCGAAATTCAATTTCATTTCAGAAAATCACACGATAGGTTTGAGCTGGATATCTTATTATGCGAGATATTACCTTCCACTCGCTCGAGGCAGGTTACAATAGACAGAATAATATTAGTCTGGACCAGTAAATCCACGACAAAGAAAGCTTTATGACGAATTCTTCACCGTTCACCGAAGCAAGTGATAATTATGCAATAAGCACATGAATCAGAGGTCTTTTTTTTTTTTTTTTTTTTTGGTGGGTGTAAAATCATCGAATAACCCCTCCCGCTCTTGGGCAGAGCGAAAGGGAGTGTCAGACTTCTACTGACTAAAAACCACCCATGTTCCTTCTTCGCCCTCTATGTCGAGACCGCGATAACCAGAGGACTACCCGCAGCCCCGACAGGCATGAATCAGAGGTCTTGGTTACAAACTTGAGACCAAAAAAGTCTAAAAGAAAAAGGGTGTCACTGCTAAAACAGAATAAAATTGTTACTAAAAGGGACAGCCAGAAAGAAAACAACAAATTCAAAAGTTCCACGTCACTAAATTAGTGATGTAGTTAGGTCGTATGCGGATTTGATTGATAGGTATCGATCAAAAACAATACTTAAATTAAATATTTATTCTTTATTTTACTTTTATTAATAATGAATTCGTATTTTGAGATAACTTTTTCACATGTGGCGGGCGTCCCAAGACGCCCATTTTTTTTTATTCAAAGGTTAGCGAAGTTTCATAATGACGACACGTTTACTTTTTTTCAAACGACTCAGAAAACCAAGACAGCCTAGCATGTTCTTATGCATTCTCTTTTTGAATTCCAGATGGATAGCAGTCACCCAGTTCCAGGCTATGGACGCCCGCCGTGCGTTCCCCTGCTGGGACGAGCCTGCTCTGAAGGCGAGATTCACCATCAACATCGCAAGACCAAACAACATGTCGTCTCTTTCTAACATGAACATTGTTAATAAGACTAAGCAGTAAGTATTTGGAGTTGACTTGAGTACAGATACCGGCACGGCGGAAGAGTGGGGATCGCTGTGCGCAGCGTACACTTAAGACAAATAAAACGCACACCCGTTTATTATTTATTCGTCGTGTGGTACGTGCAGCAGTAGTAAAGAACGAATCCCGAGTGACGGCTATGGAGCGATGCGCTACGAGATAATCACTACACTTTCCTCGCCCCCGCTCCTCACTTCACACCACCAAAGGAACCCAATAACTCACTTTTGCGCAGGTGAAGGTCAGCGCTTAAGAATCCTGCCGATGAGCACTTAGTGCAGTAAAGATTTTTGAACCTGTATTGGGAAGCTATGATTATAAAGTTTTTTTTTACTCTGCCACTAAAAAGTTCTCCTGTATCTGGGTGTATTTACAAATATTTAAACTCATATAGGTACACCAACAGCAACAAAGAATTTTGACTCATGGTGGCCCAGTGGTGGCGTTCCCGACTTACGAGCAGTAAGTCGTGGGGTCGCGTGGTAGATAATAGCCCTCTCCCAGAGAGGCCTGTCGAGTCCCTGCAGTGGGAACATTAAGTATAGGCTGATGATGATGACACAAACAGCTGGACCCGGAAAACTACCTGTGGGTCATACAAACATTTGTTCGGTGCGGGAATCGAACCCCACAACAGTTAATCACTCAGCCACCGCGCAATCCAGGCCGTCCTCATGACTCGTGCATGTTAATGAATATAACAACTTTGCCACGTTAGTTATACGCAGATAAATGGGTCACTTTGAATAGAAATATTTAACAGCCAATTATTCTGTTATAAACTCTATTTTCTTTACAGTGAAACTCTATCAGGTTACACATGGGATCATTATGCAGAATCCCTGCCGATGTCAACATACCTGGTAGCATTCACGGTCACCGACTTCAAAAATATGACGAACGACAAATTCTCCGTCTGGGCCAGAAGTGAGACGATCAAGTCAGCTGCCTTCGCTCTCGAGATTGGTCCGAAGATATTGAAATATTTGGAAGAGTATTATAAGATCAAGTTCCCGTTGCCGAAGATAGATATGATCGCTTTGCCGGATTTCAAGAATGGTGCGATGGAGAATTGGGGATTGCTGACTTTTAGGTAAGAAAATTATTTGAACTTCTGTGTCTTTGATATCTTTGTTAACAATAAATTCGTTTGATATCATTTTCCCGTTTGCTAATGAACGCAAAATAAAAGCATGATCTCTGAGTTTACAAGAATTCACAGTTCATGTATTTGTAATTAGTTAGAAGTTAATGTTAAAGAAAACTTCCTATAAGTTTTGCGGCCACATTTGGCTATTGGATGCATCTGAGCTATCGTAGCCGGCGATAGTGGTCATCGTGTAACATTATCATTGAGGGTTTTTAAAATTTAGGCAACATTACTTGATGCTGCAACATTAAATGACTTTCGGAATCTATTGTGACCCTCAAATACTTTTTTTTTCTACTCAAATTCTTACAATAAGTAACCGTTCTTCGATGTAAACCGTTACTTGTTGTTCCCCGCCAAAACAAAAATCTATAAGACCCCAAAAGACAAGCTCCCCAACAACAATAACGAAACTAAACCCGAACCGGTAAATAACATCAGCACCGTTAAATCTGGTACAGGGGTGCGTCTTTTGATGGATGAATGAATCGCAACACTTCATTATCGTCTAGGGACCGACCATCTATCATCCCTTTGATTTGGGGGAAGGGTCATAGGGCGTTTGCTCGCACATAAATGTTATGAGTGTCATTTAGGGGTGCTGTTGTATTTTAAATTTTTGGCTATGAGTCTAACGTTGCAAATCGAACAGCGTGTCTAAGGTTTCTTACGGCACTAGTTTGCCAGGACATTAGCACATATTGTGTTGGACACCGAGGATTTTGGCACAATACTGGTTTTGAGTGTTGGCGCATTTGTTTCCTTTTATTCTAGTTCAAATGAATGGAGTAATTTGGGGACGGTTTTGTGGCGAAAATTGTGAAATAGAGCAACAAATGATTATTCAATGCGTGGGATGATGCCCAAATTATATTGCAAATAACTAGAACGAGGGGTGAATAAAATAATTAAGACTGTGGTAAGCAGTCGCAGTGTCCTTTAAAAAATAATACACGTGTATGACTCTTTAGGGATGGTACTATGTCGCTTTGCATTGGATTTTAACAACTCGGCTTACCACGTAGAATTGAAAATCTGACTATGCGCTTTTGGTACTGTTTTCTACCGCACACTGGAGTCTCAACTCTCAATCTAACACTCAGAGTTAACAACTCAACGTGAGATAAAAAAAAACCCGTCAAAGAACACCTGTAGGGACATGGCTTAATATGTTGGTAAATCTCATATATTTTCATCTTAATCGTGATCGAGATTAACTAGCCATTTCTAGGTCATCAACTCTTTTACAATCTGGGATACCTATGTAATCTTCCAGAGAAATATCAATGCTGTACGAGGAAGGAGTATCAGCCAGCACAGACAAGGTCCACGTAGCTACTGTGGTGGCTCACGAGATCGCTCACCAGTGGTTCGGCAACCTGGTCACTCCTATCTGGTGGAGAGACCTGTGGCTCAATGAAGGTTTCGCTACGTATGTGGAATATGTTGCTGTTAATGCTGTGAGTAATTATGAGCTGGATAATATATAATCTTTTACACACTCTTCTTGTTTTAGGTCCTCAATTAAACCCTTATTGGAGTACACTCAGCAGATTTTTTAATAAGTTATATCGTTTTTTTTACGCCGTGTACAACAAAGCAAGCGTTGCGTTGCGTTGCGTTGCGTTGCGTAGCGTTGCGTTGCGTTGCGTGTTGCGACTGCTGGAAGAACACGATCTGGTGGTTACATCTATCACCATATTATTATCAGTTAATATGCCCTGTTCAGATCTGCCACGTCTTTTTATAAATCAATACATTGTTTTATTTTAATTAAAGTTTAATTGTTTTTTTTTTTAATTTTATGAATATTTTGTATTCTAGGTGGAGAAATCCTGGAACATAACTGAGCTGTGTGTCCTGGACATAGTACACAACGTGTTCCAGCTGGATGCCCTCAACTCTTCACATCAGCTGTCTGTGGAAGTCAGTGCCTCTGAGGAAGCTGACGCTATATTTGACAAAATTTCTTATGGAAAAGGTAAACACGTAAAAGTCACTCTAGTTTTGTGTGAATACTGTATAGTCGACTTCGTATATACAGAGTGTAAATGAACCCTTCACGCATACGTCAACTAAGCATTCTGTACATCAAACTAAGTACCCCTACGCAATTTTTTTTGCTGGGAAACGACTTTTTATTTTGGGGTCAAAAATCTCATTTTACGGTAGAACTCAATGTAGCACTCTTAAAACATTGTGCTAGAAGCACTGTGCTTTGAATAGTAAAAGGGTCACGGAGGTAATTTTAGTAAAGTTATAACCTGAAAAATTAGTATTTACAAAAAACAGCTGTGCAAAATTTAGAACTTTGACCCCCCATATCTCCGTAACTAGGGGATTCCCAGGTATGGTCTAGAACAAAAAAAATATCGCAGTGGTGAGGAGAACTAGTGCCCTTCGTTTGCGTTAAGGGTACTTTTACACCCTTTATTTGCTTAGCACCGGTCAATTACTCTTGACAAACAATTTCCTCCATTTTAATATTTTACATGATGATATTTTAAATGCATGTAATGTTGTCATTATTTTGACAACCTTGTTTGAGCAAAGTCGACCTTGCCGTTCTGTTTCAAGGAGCGGCCGGCAAAGTTTTGCTGGCCGCTCTAACAGGCCGGCAATGTTTTGCCGACCGCTATTTTGACGTTTCAACGTTTTAAAAAATCAATTCCAAAAAGATTTTATTTAAAACACAGCTGTTTGTACGTCTAAAGGCAAAAAAAAAAAAAAATTAATAGTACATTACTGCCGCGGTCTATAATGACTACTTTGCTGGTCGCGCTGATGATGGCCGACAGCGCAGCGTAGCGCAGCTCCAGGCCGACACAGCGCGGTCAGCGTGCAGCACTTGATGGACGAGCTGAGATAAAGGCCGAGACCGTAGGCCGAGGCCTTTACAGCGAGGACAGCAAGGGCTGCAATGATGGCCAAGCTGAAAGGCCTAGAGCGTAGCTAGGCTAGCTCGAGGCAATCATAGCGTGACCAGCGAAGCAGTCATTGTGGGCCAAGGTTTGTATAGTGCTTTACTCAAAAATGCAAGTACCTAATCCAAATAAAACCAGCAAGTAATTTAAATAAAAAATATATTAATTAACTAGACTTTTAATTAAAATGACAATTATGAAAAGTACAGTTACTAAAATTCAACACCGACTTTCCCGGTTTGATATTACTGATAGTTTGCGATAATTCTAATGCGGTGTTTGACTGCTGGATTATTTCTTCATTTATTACTTCATTTAAATCTTTTTTTTTTTTACCTTTAGACGTACAAACAGCTGTGTTTTAAATAAAATCTTTTTGGAATTGATTTTTTAAAACGTTGAAACGTCAAAATAGCGGCCGGCAAAACATTGCCGGCCTGTTAGAGCGGCCAGCAAAACTTTGCCGGCCGCTCCTTGAAACAGACCGGCAAGGTCGACTTTGCTCAAACAAGTTTGTCAAAATAATGACAACATTACATGCATTTTTGAGTAAATGAAGTAATAAATGAAGAAATAATCCAGCAGTCAAACACCGCATTAGAATTATCGCAAACTATCAGTAATATCAAGCCGGGAAAGTCGGTGTTGAATTTTAGTAACTGTACTTTTCATAATTTGACAGGCCTGTTGGTCTAGTGGTTAGTGACCCTAACTGCTATGCCGGAGGTCGTGGGTTCGATTCCCACCCAGGACAAATGTTTTTGTGATGAGCACGATCATTTGTTCTGTGTCTGGGTGTAATTTATCTATAATATGTATGTATTTAGAAATATATAAGTATGTTTATCAGTTGTCTAGTACCCATAACACAAGCCATGCTTAGCTTGGGACTAGATGGCGTTGTGTGATAGTTGTGGAATATTATTATTATTATTATTATTATTATAATTGTCATTTTAATTAAAATTCTAGTTAATTAATATATTTTTTATTTAAATTACTTGCTGGTTTTATTTAGATTAGGTACTTGCATTTTTGAGTAAAGCACTATACAAACCTTGGCCCACAATGACTGCTTCGCTGGTCACGCTATGATTGCCTCGAGCTAGCCTAGCTACGCTCTAGGCCTTTCAGCTTGGCCATCATTGCAGCCCTTGCTGTCCGCTGACCGCGCTGTGTCGGCCTGGAGCTGCGCTACGCTGCGCTGTCGGCCATCATCAGCGCGACCAGCAAAGTAGTCATTATAGACCGCGGCAGTAATGTACTATTATTGATGAGGATTTTTTTTGTTTGTTTTCAGAATGTATTATTACTGCCTCGTTGGTATAGTGGCAGGCGTTACTGTTGAGTTTGAGGTTTCAGATTTAATTCATAAATTCGAAAAAGTATTACTGCGGTACTCAGAGATATTTAATGATAACTTAAGCCGTCACTTAGTAAGGATTTGACATTATTTTGTATGACAAAACTGTCAAAACCTTTACTAAGTGATGGTCTAAGTAATCATTAAAGCTCTCTAAGTGCGGTAGTTATTCTATCAGGAAATTCTTAGTTGTATCCCAGTGTCAAAATTTTACACTGTGGATGACATTAGGCTTAACATACAGAACTGGCTGAAAATGTCGGTTTGGGTGTTAGATGATAAGAAAATAATAACATTTCATAAATTTTTCTCACAGGCTCAGCCCTCCTCCGCATGTTAAACCACGTACTCTCAAGCGATGTCTTCAACGCCGGCGTAACGGACTACTTGAACTCAAAAATGTACGGCAATGCCGAACAAAGAGACCTCTGGAGTGCGCTGACCAGTGCAGCGAGGAGGACCAAAGAATTCGATGCTGATGTGGCAGTTGTCATGGACTCTTGGACCTTGCAGACCGGCTTCCCAGTCCTCACTGTGACAAGGAATTATGAGAATGGGACGCTGTATTTTAATCAGGTTTGTGAATTTTATTTGTTTCGGCCCTAGGTACCTACTTCATAAATTAAATTAAAGACGATCAGCTCATTTAAACTGCATTTAAGATTATCTTCAATGCCAAAATTCTACGACAATCATGATTTTGGCAGCTGTGGAAAGCAGTTTAGATCTGCTGATTGGGATGCGATGAAATTCGCCTTTAGTTTCATATTTTTAACGTTCATATAAAAGCGAACATGCACATAATAGCCTACCTATATATATATATATATCCAGTTGTGTGGCTTTGCATTTAATAAAGGCACAATTGTTCCTGTTTACCAAATTGACTACCAACTAAAATTGACCGTATCCGGATCATAGCTTTATTTTTTTTCTGCTGGATAATGCGGTTTCATACGGTAAATGAATGTATACAACAATTAGTTACACAATTTACTGCACTCGCTGTCTGAAATGCAAGCACAAGTTTTATACTCGTAATTATAATTCTAACTTACAAGATGAAGAGTTTATCTACATCATCCGTATTGTCCAAAACAAAATAAAGCTCCACTAACACCAACTAGTGACGAAATGTGAAACAAATTTTACCACTTCAATATCACAACGTCCGATAGATGGCGCTACCATGATCTACTGTTGATTTTGTATTTCAGTGCTAATATGAATGCCACGCGACTTGGGCAATAAAACGATTACATTGTCCTCGCGTCTAACGATGTTAATATCTTTTTAATCAAAATTCATAAACAAGTTTAATGATCGCGATAATATTAAATACCGATATTTTACAGACTGAATAATCTAATCATCAAGTGAGACTATCATTTCAGGATCATTAGGCGCTAATCTACGATTTGATTTATTAATTCGTATTAAACGATATGTAATATAGTGATATGTTTAAGAAATTAGGTACAATCTAAAACGTTTAATATTTTCTTGATAATAGGATCACGTGTTTATGTCCTTGGAATGTTTTGTTACAGTGCTCTTAAAAATAAAGAAGTTTCGAATTTATCTAAAACTCCTAATATCTGGTATTCAGTAGGTGGTGAGTCCCGGCTGTGTTGGCTTTTAACCAATGCTTGTACAGAATCTGTAGTTTTGGGTGTAATAAATCCTGACCATGACTTTCTGACTAAAAGGTCGTGTATGCTGTCCGATAGAAAACTATTTACTTGAAGACACTTGGTTATACTTCGAAACTTTAGTAATTTATAGAAAGTTCTATTAAAATATGGTAGTCATGCTACTAGGTCAAATATTTATCTGGTACGCAAATTCCTATGAATGATTATCGTGATTGGTATCTGATACTATCAAATAAGTACACTTACATACCCACGTCACGTCGGCAATGACTTGTCATTTAATAAATTTCATGTATAATGATTCACATAATAATCCATCTAATCCTATGTATTGGTATTAAGTCGTATAATTTACTGTTCGTAGTAAGCTAAGATTCTTAGACATTAAAATAAGCAAAACAATTAAAAAAATAGTGAGTAACGGTAGCCACTTACTTTAATCCCTGCCTCAGGACAGAATCTTCATCGTCAGTAATTCCGCAGAAGACTCTAGCTATCTATTTTTTATTTGCAGGAACGCTTCGTCTTAATTAACGACACATTTGAAGCTCAAAAGTCGCCAATATGGTGGATTCCTGTGTCGTTTACAACGGCTTCGAAGAAAGACTTCGAGACCACACAGCCGAAGTTATGGCTGAAGGGAGAGAAATCCTTGATTGTCAGCAATATCGCTATTAAGCCTGATGAGTGGTTCATTGCGAATGTGCAACAGACAGGTTAATATTTTTTTTGTTCTTAGAACTGTGTTAAAACGATAAAATGGTACTTGGCTGACGAATCTAATCAAGGAGCTAAAGTACAACTAATAATTTACTAGGGTGTAAATTCACTAGTTCCAAGTAAAACTATGTTATTAAACTCAGTACCTATCTAAGATCTACATGTTTGTGATTATTATCATCGTGATATAATCATAAATTGATATATAATTATCTTTATTTTCAGGTTTCTACCGCGTCAACTACGACTTACAAAACTGGAAACTCCTTATAAAGATCCTGAAGAACCCATCTCGTTTTCAAGAGATCCACATCATCAACCGAGCTCAAATGGTAGATGATGCTATGAATCTGGCCCTTACTGGTCGGTTGGACTATAGAACTGCATTGGATGTTACTAGTTATCTCTCTCATGAGAGAAGCTATGTGCCTTGGAAAGCTGGTCTCTCGGCTTTGGGCTACATTGATACAATGCTTTCGAAAGGGGCACATTATTTGGAATATGGGGTGAGTAGCCACAACAGTAAATGTTGATATAAGCCAAAAAAATTGTGTTGCTCCATAAGTTTTGTGCCCTGCAGTAGGACATACTGCGATGATCGTGGGGTACTTTACACTCCAAAAACTAAAACAGGATTTGTTTCTAATTTAGTAAATGAAATAATAGATGGCGTTAGCAGTTGATAAATTCAACACAGTCTTAGAACTCATTAACAACTGTCAACAGGTGGCGCTAGTAGTATTTAAATGGTCTTATCTCTCTGTTATGTATCTAAATCGGATTGACGGTCGACCATGTAACGTTAAGTAACTTTACACGTTTTTTGCTACTCAAATAGATAGATTGGTAGTTAAACGAATTGTGATAAGCAGATATTTACAACCACTCCCAAGTTACGTTAAGTACTTTTCGTGCTATCTATAGCCACCGTAATAAAAACGTAGTGCCTACACCAGCGGAAAGAAATTTAAAGAAAATCATGCCTTTCTAAATGCAAAAGGCGCATTTGTGCACTTTACCTGCATCTATTTTCATTCCTTGAAATTGCATTTTAGTTACAGCAGCAGCATACATAATTATCTCCTTCCGTAGATAGGATCTCAGTAGGAGCTGAACTTGCACATCCACCATTTTAAAAGTCTTACGTCAGTGCAACTGCACTTCGACTCCAGTATCTAATGACGTCAATGAACAAATCCCATGATACCGTTATCAAATTAGTGTTAGATTAATATCTATCTGTTTCAAGTAAACTGGATAGTTATAACGTGTTCAATAAAGATTATGTTAATGACATAAGGTCATATCAGCTATTGATAAGGATAGCACAGTTAGACTTACAATGCTGATTGAAGATAGCCTGATGATTATTGTAGTAGGTAAATGGATGTTAGTAGGTAATGATTAGGTTTTAGGCTATTTACGATAAAAATGTAGGTACACATGACTTTGTAAACATTTAAATTATTGAACGACCCGGGACGTTAGGATTTCTTCCATATTCATCTCTGCATGCCATCGTTGCCGTGTCACCGCTTATCAGAGGGTTTTTCTTTTATCTTATTTTGTGTCAAGATCTTAGTACCTAGTTTTCTTTTTACCCGACTGCGGCGAAGCCTAAAAGAAGGGTTATGTGTTTTAGACGTTTCATTCATCATTGCATTATCCTTACAACTTTTTATCGGTTAACGGCGCAGTGAAATTATTACGCCTTATTACCATAATTTATTTCATGGGAAACATAAATATTGTATACTTTAGTACGATAACTGTCACAAGATGGCGTTAGTAGTACGTAATTCGTAAGTGACATATTTAATGGTAGCTTTAATACGGATTTTGTACTTTTTTAAATACCAAGGTAATCTGTGCTTCAAGACAAATAAATAAATATCAGGACTAGTCATTATAGTCAAAGAACCGATTTAACAAATTTTTGATTTTGGCAAAGTAATTTCGACATGATTACGTATGTATTATGTGTCTCATAATCAAATGAATGAATGAGAGTCAAATGATTTCTCTCTCTGGACCGAACTCCGATGAAAAGAATAGTGTCAACGTTGATGCTGTATAAGATCTGTGGGATTAATCAAGATAATACTTAATCTCATTAAATGAAAATATTTCTTATAAAATTTTCGCCATTTTTGAGAATTTTATCTTAGTAGGGAGAGGTTCACAGGGTACAGGATGCTGTTTAAAGAGGAATTATACCCTGCCTAACATAACAGCCCAATATTTCTGCTGCACTGCAAGCCCATGCTATGAATATCTAATCTAGTTTATTAAAGTATAAGGAGTTAAAGTATCTAATAAATAGGCTTGATTATGCGTTTTAAACGTTATCGTGTTTTTATTATTAAGACGTGTAAGTATTACTATGCATTTGGTAAATTCCGATGGTTATCGATTATTGGTTTTGTTATCTTTGTCTGGAAAGTATTCGTAAGTTTGTTGGCATGAATTAATTGTTCAGAACTTTACCCACAACAGCTTCTGAATATAAAATGCTAGACAATCGTAAGTTTTGAATTGTAGGTACTTAATATTTTGAGGAAATGAATGTAAAAAATATTAGCTAGAATTATCATTAAAAATAATAAAAAAAGCAAGGAAAATTTTGCGGAAAAACAAAATTCAAATTCAAATTCTTTATTGCTAACTATGTGTACATAAATAAAGTTCTTAACAGAGGATATCAGTTCTTAGAACATAGTGGCCCTGTTAGGGCATTGCAATTTCATCATGCATGTGTGCTTATAATTGTAACAGTAACAGTTGGACATGCATTATTTACATTCATTAATTAAAAAGAAAAAAGTTATAAATATTAAATTTTGTATAGGACATCGTTTTAATAACATACATTATATAATTTTATCATTTACATCATATTAATTATAAATTATTAAAGTCATGCCTAAATAAAAATACACATTCATGTCATGAGTTACCTGATTTAAAAATTATCATTATTCATTAATTCAATTATGTCACAGTATTGTAATAATTTAATATTTATTATCATAATCCTTTTAAAAATATTTTACTGAATTAGGTATATAAAACGTCTCGTAAAGTCACTAAATCGTCTAATCCTCGTCTAAGGAGGTAATAGTAGTAGGAGGTATTTGTATGGCCTACAGATAGTTGTTCCGGGTCTGGGTATTTGTGTATGTGAGTTTAAATGTTTGTGAACGCACCCACGATACAGGAGAAATTCCTAGTGTGGGGACAACGTTATTAAAAAAAATCAAATCAAACTATCCAGCATATAAACTGCACTTTATATATTGTGCATAAAATGTTGTGTTGTTGGATCAAAAAAGAATTTTACTACGACGCCTTTCTGTAGTTACGTTCGGCCAAAACGTGAACCCATATTTTGGCGAGCACAGTGGCGTCAATCGGACAGAATGTGACATTTTTGCATGAGTTGTGTGGTATAATGTAGTAAGATATGTATAATGTAGTGTCTGCGGTTTCTCAATTACCATTGGATAGCTTTGTTTTCATGGTTTGGAAACCAATGGAATGCAATCGTCTTAAAAAATATTTTTTCAGTCAGGCTTCCAAAAAAAAAATTTTTTTTGGAAGCCTAATGATCCCATGATGCCATGATGAATGATGAATAATAAAATTAACATAATTAAACGTAGTATAATCAGATCTAAATGATGATTATATATTAACTCCGATACAAAGTCGAGGTATTTTAATGAGGTATACCTATAGATAACTTTGATGAATACTTAGTTAATTGCTTTGATTGGAATATTGTGCGCAAAGAATCACGTGGTTGTTTTTATTTATTATTGCGTATTTTTGTGTAATCACGAATAAATCAACCGTGAGAGAAGCTTTTACGTTTAAAAGCACAGTAGACCGTATTTTACTGGTAAAAATAATAATATGAGCTGCTCTTGTTCTGATGATTCTAACATATCACTAGATTAATTCAAGATCTCCAAAAAAAGGGCCCGCTTCGTATCCTATAGAGGAAGCCGATGTCCCATTGTAACTAGACTTACTATTATTTTTAATTATGGTCGTAGCAATCGTCTGAATTTTACTATCCTACCTCAAACTATACAAACAAGTGCAAGCGCTATTCTTTTCTGATTAATTTCGTTGCGGGATCCAAAACAGTCAAATCATTTCTCTGGGACTTCGTCGAGCTTCATTGTCTCGGCGCTTTTCTTGTGGACGCCACTGTTGATTCTGGCTTACAGAAGTTACAGTGGTTTGGGAATAGTGAGGAGGGCTTGTACAAAAAAAAAAGAAACAAGCGCTGGCAGTTGTTTGTAGAGTATGAGGTTATTTTGAAATTGGCAACTATTTAAAGTGGATTAGTTATCCCGATAAATTATTTAGTACTAGATGGTTTTATTAGTTGAAAGAATGGGCTTGAAATATGATTAAACAGCATGTAAAGAAAAACGGCTTCAGCGACGGAGACAGCGGCTTAGGTTTATATATAAAGGGTGTAAAGTACCCTTAACGCAAACGAAGGGCACTTGTTCTCCCCACCACTGCGATCATTTTTTGGTTCTAGACCATACCTGGGAACCCCCTAGTTACGGAGATATTAGGGGTCAAACTTCTAAATTTTGCACAGCTGTTTTTGTAAATACTAGTTTTCAGGTTATAACTTTACTTAAATTACCATGACCCGTTTACTATTCAAAGCATCCACTAGCACAATGTATTAAGAGTGGTACAATGAGTTTTACCGTAAAATGTGATTTTTACCCAAAAAAAAAGTCGTTTCCAAGCAAACATTTTTGAGTAGGGGTACTTAGTTTGATGTACAGAATGCTTGGTTGACGTGTGTGTGAAGGGTTCATTTATTTTTTTTTCAACCTGTATACATGTACAATATTTTAGTATTAATCGGAAACTGCAAGGAACTGAAAATTTAATGAAATGGAACTTATAAGCGTTAATGGGTTTTTCCATTAGGAATTTCTTAGTAACAGCCCGGTTAATGGCAATAGGCACGCCCCCCTATTACAAGGGACTTCATAAACGTGACTGGCGAAATGGTACAACTCTACCTAACCTTTCGGGGGTTACAGGCGTGATGTTATGTCATGTGTAATTTAAAAGGCCAAATCTATAACTAACCTACATCCTATAATCAAACATAGAAAAGGGAACAAAAGTACAAGTCCCAATGTCTTATACTTGATTGATCCTTTATTAGTGCAAAAATGCCCGCCTTCTCTCGATAGATGTCGCTACTAGTTCCCCGAATAAAACCAAATGAACTACAAGAATTTCGTATAAATTCTTCATGGATGACTAGTGCGATCAGTATCTTCATAAATGAGTTGATAATTGTGATCCGTTTTGATAATACCACAAATACAATGAGTCGTTCTTAGATAGCAATCGGTCGTGCAAAGGTTACGAGTTTGTAAGACTAGGATGTCTTACTAGAGGAATTATTGGATCCGGGAAAGTGTCTGAGTTGAATGATTCATCGCTACGTTATTGTAGTGTATTGGAAAAGTTTTTGGAATGGAGTTGTTCCCTATTGCACTTTATCTTTCTGTTTTGCTTGCGGGCTTGACGGAAAAGTGTGTAACAATAAAAAACGACACCAAAAACCCATATCTTTTTGCAGTAATTTTTAAAGCACTTTCCGATTACCTAGGAACATAAATATTTTTTTTAATCAATTCAGCTGACAGTCAATTTTAAGAATATGTAAAGATATTTTAAAATGTTAACGTTTTTATAGGTTTTTTTTTCGCTCATAATTATAAATAAATACAGAGAAAGAAACGGAGTTCCAACTGAGTGTGCATAAGACACCACTTTATTTTATGTTTCCTTAAGATTGAAGAAGAATTTTGAGGAATATTAGTTTCTTTATCTCGACTCTTAGTTGGTCCAGATGAGTCTTTTAATACTCAGTACCTAGGCGACCGAGCTTTGCTTGCTGAAAGTGAGGTTGTTTGATGGAAAGTGCCTTGTGGCTTAAATAATTATGTCGCATAAGTAGTGAAAACGAATTTTGCTAGATATGAGACCTACCTAGGTCGATGTTATGTGTGTTTAATAAAACGATTGTCGTTTTTTTTTATCAAAACTTGTGAAAATAATTGGCTAAATTACATCAAAAGTATAAGCAGATTAAGTTTAATACCAAAAGCCCACTATTTATAACATCCCAACGGTTTACCCAGAAGAGATGTTTAGGTACATTTCTCTTATGTTTGTATGAGTTTATTTCCACAAGGCACTCACCCAGACTAATTGAAAAAAAAAAAACTTTTAAGCTTAACCCCGAGGATAAGGTTTTCGTCTTTTTATTCCTTGGATAGAACGAAAAACTCTCAGCACAAGGCTTTACGAATTTCTTCTTTTTCCAGCACTACGTTCTTCGTCTTCTAAACGATGCAGTAAAGGAAGTCGGATGGAAGGTGTCTCCGAACGAAAGCGTCATCACATCACAGTACCGGATAGACCTGCTGGCTTCGGCTTGCCACTTCGAACACCCTGACTGCCTGGAGAATGCTGTGAGGATGTACACTAACTGGATGCTGGCACCGAACCCTGATGCGAGCAATGAGTAAGTAGGAATAAAAAAAATAATTTGTTGTTTTATCACAGAGTTGGCGGATGATTAACTTTGTAAACGACAATTCAAATAAGGTCACCAATCACATCAGGTGATTCTTATAAGGTCCTTAATTAATATTCTCATTGGATGGTTTTCGATACGGTGGTTTAATTTATTAATCCAGAAGGACTTGAACACATAAAATTCGTGAGAAATAATGATGTTCCTGATTGTTCAGACAAAATAAGTACTCCCAATAATAACAATTTAAAAGTAAACGTAGGTAAGACATCCTTCGTTCAATTTTACAATAGAAAACTGAAATCGGACCTCATGATTACTTATTCCGATCAAAAAATTAACGAAGCCAACGAAGTAACTTTTCTTGGTATAACAGTGGACAGCGGTTGCACATGGAAACCTCACTGCGCAAGGGTCACAAAGAAAATTAATCGATTCGCCTACGCTTTATGGAGACTTTGTAAAATGGACAACCTCAAAACAGCCCTCTCAGCTTATCATGGTTACGTGGCTTCGAACATTAGATATGGCATTGTGCTATGGGGGAATTCTACAAGCATTAATAGGGTGTTTATAGCCCAAAAACAATGTATCCATGCTCTTTGTGATGTGCCACCATTGACTTCATGTAAACCTCTGTTTAAGGAACTAAATTTATTAACAGTTCCTGGAATGTACATTTTCGAATGCTGTAAATTTGTGAAAACGCACTCCGACTTATTTCAGCGTCTTGGAGACACTGTTACGTTTAAAACGAGATATCCTGACAGACTAATTATTCCTCCAATGAAAAGTCACTTATATATCACAGGAGCTGCTTTCCAATGGTTGTAAGAATATTTAATAAACTACCAAAATCATATAGGGAGCTGCCAATCAATCGTTTTAAAACGGCATTATTCCGATGGCTTATTGAAAGAACATTTTATTCTGTGAAAGAGTACCTTAACCTTAAAGATATCCGTTGACATTTTCCTATTCTAATTAATGTATTGAAAGTTATTGACATTCCTACGACATTTTACTATTGACATTCTTATTATTACGTATTATTGTAAACATACCAAATTAAATTCAACTTTAAATTAAAATTTTGCATGCTAGTTTTAGCGAATTGTGTGAGCTACAGCAACAAAACCTGACCATCAACATTGTACTACAATTCTAGCAAATAAATTTCATTTCATTTCATTTCACACGTTGAGGATAACATTTTACAAAACTATGATAACAAGGCAGTCTAGCTAGGTCTAAGCTCACCATAGTTCACAGACACACCATAGGTCCAGAGCAAGATAATCAACCATATCAGCATAACTCTAAAAAAACTATGTTGAAAAAGTATTATGCGTTGGATTGTCATAATACCAAAAAGCTTACGTCAATCCTGTTGAACGTCCTTGTACATTTTGCTTGTTTTGCCATTGCTTTGTTTGCCATTTTTCTAGGACCAAGATACTGAAGTCAGCTTTACTAAGACTTCTTTCATTTCAGGATTCACGTAGACCTACGCGGCATAGTGTACTGCGTGGGGGTGCGAGCTGGCGGTGTCAGGGAGTGGACCTTCGCATGGGAGAGGTTCAGAGTGGCAACAGCGCCTTCCGAACGACACAGGCTGCTATCTGTGCTCGGATGTACCAGGTCTCCGTCGTTGCTGCATAGGTATGCATATTTTTGCTTAACGATTGCCGTACTGGTTCCGGTTTCAAATTCTTGGACGAGCATTTGCGGATTTTCGTGATGAATTTTGCAGTATAAGTATTTATACCTGGTTAGTGGTGATAGACTTACTCCCTATTGCCCGGGGAAATCAGTGTACTATAAATACTGATGATGATGTTATATTAGGTCCTGATTTCACAATTTACTAATTAATATATTTCTGAGAACTTCTTAACCACTAATCACAGTCCAGCTACAGTCGCAGGAGCTGCTGCGTTAAAATTGCGAAAATCTATGTATGTGTGCGGTTCATAGACACGGCCATACGCACCGATGTGACGCTGTGTGCATGGGTTTTAGACAAGTCGAGTGTTTGCCTGTAATAAGATTCGTACTAATCGTAGTCCTTGTCAATGAGTTTTATTGGGACGCAAAAAATTGCTATAAGTATTTTAACAGGAGTTTGAACTTTTTTTATTATTAATTTGTACATAGTGTTATTTTATTACATCGTTAATTAGTTATACGAAATGCTCAGTTGGTTAGGTAGGCTAAGCCTAAGAGCCTATATAGGGCGCACGCCCCTGTTAACCAGTAACTTCACTATTATCATCAATGTCATCCTACAGTAGTCCCCAACTGGCCATAATCGTCTGTAACTGCCTGCCATTCAACTCGAAATTGTTGCCAGAACTGGCTGCTGACTGTCACCTTGTAAATTAACATCAGAGTAGTTACCATATTATTAATTTTGTTTCCAAACTCATCAGGTACTTAGAGATGTCACTACGCAACGACAGCGGCATCAGAAAGCAGGACATCGTACGCGTGTTCTCTGCGGTCGCCGGCACTGCCATAGGGCAGCCAATCGCGTTCAACTACATCAGAGCCAATTGGCAGAGGCTACGATCTTTGTAAGTATTGGAGTTGAACCTTCCTTAAAAATATGGGACACATTATCGCCACCAAAAGTAACCATTTTTCCGTTCCGTTCAACCCACTTCTTTTTGTGGGGTATTATATCATCAAATAACCCAGTGTTAGAATTCTACTGACAAAAAACCACCCATGTTCCTTCTCGGCCCCTGTGCCGAGGCCGCGGTATCTCTTTCGAACAACCCGCAGACGGGAACTTTAATGACCATTCATCAGTCATCCAGTCATTATTTTAAAATAAAATGCTAAAAAACTGTCGTTTAAAATTATTTAACTCAGCCTTAAATTCTGTTTTCCATCTTTGTTATTTATTTTCAGTGTTGGGTCACTTTCTACTATCAACTTGATTGTCAAACTCGTGACCAGACGGCTGAATCAACAGCATGAATACGACGAGGTACGTTATACTAATGTTTTCATATTTATACCAGCTTTTTGTTACAAAAATGTACCTATCCATCGCTAACAGCTTTAGGACAGACCTTTTTTTTTTTTTTTTGGGGGGTGCAAATCATCAAATAACACCTCCCGCTCTTGGGCAGACCGAAAGGGAGTGTCAGACTTCTACTGACTAAAAACCACCCATGTTCCTTCTTAGCCCTATATGTCGAGGCCGCGGTAACTTGTGAACAACCCGCAGCCCCGACGGGCTTTAAAGCAGGCCTTAAAATGTAAATATTCTTCTAGTGAATCTAACTATCTATTGATATTGCAAGAATTCTTTTGCCTTATTTGTCTAGTGGTCGCCAGTGCAACTACTAAACATGGAGTCCTGGGTGCGATTTACGGGTTGAGCGAGGCGTTATTGGGATAATTAATCAGGAATTTCTGCAGCCCGGAAACATGACTCCTTTTAACCTGTAAAGTAAACTTCTGCCTAAGTGTTCGGAGATCACTTGCGTAGATCTATTTGTTATGTTCTTATTTGATTCAAACTGATCATATCAACTCAGTGAAAATCACCAGGATATCAAGTATCCCCGAATTAATCATCATATAACTATTTCGATGAGAAATTATTTACATAGATAACTTTCACTGATCCGGAATAATATAATTATGATTCATTCGTTTTATCAAGAATCTCAAATCAAATTACAAAGGCTTATAACAGATCAGAGAAATCAAAATAATCGTTCTATGTTCGATGTGTCATACAAATACCACTATGATTAGTAGCGGTCACACATCAGTGGGTCTAAAATGGCCACTTTAGCAGATCATAATATGAATTGCGTTAAAAAGCGTAAAATGAACCTTTCATAATAGTAAGTTCTGCATGTGTGACCATTTAGGAAAATTGATTTTAATAGGATAATAATTATCAAATTCGTAAAATGGTCTATTTTACGAATTTAATAATTATTATCCTTTTTTTTGGAGGTTGGGAAAAAGGAGGGAGGTTGTCAAATTACTCCTGCCGCTCTAGGCAGTTTTTTTTTGGAAATCATCAAATAACCCCACCCGCTCTTGAGCAGAGCAAAAGGGAGTGTCAGACTTCTACTGACAAAAAACCACCCATATTCCTTCTTAACCCTATATGTCAAGGCCGCGGTATCTCTTACAACATCCCGCAGCCCCGACAGGCGTCGGCCCTTGCAAGTCTTGCATGAAGGGGTCCCTCTTCCCTGTCGGGGCCGCGGGTGGTCCTCTGGTTATCGCGGCCTCGACATAGAGGGCGAAGAAGGAACATGGGTGGTTTCTAGTCAGTAGAAGTCTGACACTCCCTTTCGCTCTGCCCAAGAGCGGGAGGGGTTATTCGATGATTTTACACCAACCAAAAAAAAAAAGGGGTCCCTCTTCCATGTTGCTGACATCTCTTTGAGGTCTAACCACACATTACAGGAGAAGTTGGTCAATGGGCCGAATTCGATTGCTTCTGGAATAAAAAAACCAGCAAACAAAGCCTTGTTTGTTGAAGTCTGTTAAACAAATCAAATCAAAATATTTTTATTTCAAATTGGCCTACATGAGCACTTATAAAACGTCGACAAAAAGGTGCACTAACTACAGTAGAATCCCGATTCATCATCATCATCATTTCAGCCAAAAGACGTCCACTGCTGGACATAGGCCTCCCCCAGGTGTCGCCATATTGACCGGTCCCGTGCGTCTCGCATCCAGCGGGTGGCAACCTTCACCAGGTCATTGGTTCACCTAGTGAGAGGTTAATCCCGATTATCCGAATCAATTAAAACAGGGGTATTCCGTATAATCGAAAATCCGGATAATCGATTTCGTTGGTAAAATTAAATAATATTAATACATTTTTACTAAAGATAGAATTTCACATACGTCATTTAGACAATGGGATATGAATAGTACAATATAATATAAGTGCGGTAAGTTGAAAATCACAGCCGAGGCGATATTGCTTGCCCGAGCCGTAGGCGAGGGCTAAAAGAAAGCAGAGGCTGTAATTATCAAAGCGCACGTATGTCATACGACGTTTTATAACATATTTGCGAGGAAATAAACAAAACTCGGACTTTCTTAAACGAATAAATCTTTAATTAAAGCAGTTATAAAATTTGAGCAATTAGTAAAATTGATTATAACTTCTTAACAAATAAGCGATGCGCGTGCGTTCGCGCTTTTTTTTCAGTCATAGGCACAAAACAGCCAGTATTATTAATCAAGTAAATTAATACTTTTGTTTTTGTAACAGATATTAATGGTTGTAATTTATTGTCAAAATTAATTAATTTATTATATTTTATCTCCCAAAGTTAATTTTATTCATAAAATGTTGACCACTTTTCTGAAATAAAAACTCTTTGCTAAGATTTAAAAAAGTAGGTACCGTTCGTTTTGACGGAGCATCTTGATAAAATGTAAATCATTACATTACCGCACAAGTACGTAATGCGATACATTACGATATATATTTTAGTTGCTATAAGGTTATTGTTCCGGTGCTACACCTATTATAATCATCTTGATGTTTATTCTCTTCAGAATTAGGTCTATAGATTAAAACCTCTTTATTGACTTGACATCTAATGATAAATTCTCTCCACAGCTGAAGAGATTCGTCGCAGAATCCTGCAGTGACCTGGGCAGACCGGTTCAGCAAGTCTTGGAGACTATTTCCTCCAACGTGCAATGGAGGGACCGGAACTATCACACCATTGTCGACTGGTTGAGAGCGGCAGATCACTCCACATCAGCTAGTTAAAGTAGAATTAAGAATATTCTAGATTGAAATAGTCAATGTCATGACAGAAGTACTGTACAGAAAATGCCCGATTCCTAATGATCTGGGTGTCTAAAATGGCCGCTTTAGCAGAATCGTAATATGAATCATGTCAAAAATTTAAAATTCTTAGAATGGACTTTATAGTTACAGACATTAAGTCCATTTTAAGAATTTTAAATTTTAACGTGATTCATATAATGATTCTGCGTGGATTCTGCTAAATGTACTTACATCGAAGCGTAGTTTCCGTTGGCTATGGAAACTCTTCATACGTTTGAGGCGTTTAAATGTCGCCTCCATAATATCGAACCATTATTCATTAGTAAAAAAAAAACGTGTTAGAATATTGGAATCGGGCATTAGAATTTCCTACAGGAACATTTTTTCGATGGCACTGATAGCAGATGGGAGTCTCTTTCTAACGCATAGAAGTCATATAGCGTCATCACTCTCTGACCTCAGTAAAACAGTTGCCAAGTGCCATGTGTAAATAATTGTTCCATACATTTTGTTAAGAATAGTCAAATCTATGTAGGTACCTTTGTAATTAGTATTGTGTTCAGATAATTGTTTTTATATTAAAAAGTTAATCGATAGCAAAAATGTACTATTAGTGACAAAACGAGTGTCCAGTCGTTGAATACTGACCCACTAGAATGACTTAATGCATAACTGACTAGGAACTAACCTATGTTTTTCAGCGAGAATTGTACCAAATCTACTGTGTAAATTGTAGTGCACGTTCACTCAGCACAGCGTTGCGGTCCGTTTTACAGATCAGTTTTATCATAATATATGTTTTTATTGGTTGATAGCTTTTGCACACGACTTTGTTCACGTGGAATATAGCCTGACATAGACTAAAATATTTTTTGAATTCCAACCAGTAGTTCTTGAGATTAGCGCTTTCAACAAAACTAACAAACGCCTGGGTAAGTAAGTAAAATTATATTATGAGCTTGTTCAAACACACTAGAGTATTGCAGGTTCATAAAATAACGATTTGATAGAAGTGGTTCTTTTTACAGGTACATCTTAATAGTTGCTAGTGTTTTTCGGTGATGGTGTGTTAGCTGTGTTTTTTTTTGTATAAACGAGCCAGTTCACACACACAACATACACCTTCACGAAATCTTTGGCTCATAATTTGCTGCTGCTGGAGCTTTCTCGGATGTAGACATCGGTACCTTCGCAACCAATGGTCGTTCATCCTTAAAGAAAGCTGGTAGTATACTGAACAACATCATCCAGTAGCGACAGGATCAAAATACGGATGTTCTGTGTGAACGTGCCCTTACTCTGAAATATTTATATTTAGGTATTGATAATAATAAAAGATGCAATAGATCTGATTTACGTTTATTTAGCTCTGAGAGACAGTCTGGTGTGAAATTAGTAACATAGGGGTAGACAGAAGCTACCCCAAATAGATGTGCAATTATTAAGGCCTAAAATAGGTTCTGTCGGCTTTCCCTTTTTTTAACGGTGTTGCTGTTATATTCTCCTCAGTTCAGAAAAGCTATTTTATTTTTACCTTTGAATAGGCTCCTTTTTCCATGCTACTTCTTAGACCTTTGTGTTCCAGGGCCGCGGTATCTATTTCAAACAATCCCGCAACCTCGGCACCGTGCATGACCTGCTTCGTAATCTCTTTCTAGACTTGTCCTCATCAGTAACTTATTAATTAGCATTAAAACTGATTACGATCACGAATCAACATAAATCTGCTACAGATAATAATACATATTTTTTTAATCTTAAAGCTGCATTCATTTGTTTAATCAATCGCTTCGTTTTTGTTTTCGTCTGCTGATAACTCGACTTTTATTTTTAAGGAAAAAGAGAATCAATAACTTTGAAGATCAGTCTGTTGAGTAAACTTCAGATTTATCTTATGCATAAGGTTTGTGCATAAGCCAAAATTAAACCTTATTTCAATAATATCAAAGTGCTTATTCCCCTATGTGAGTGTGAACACTCTATACACATTTTCGTGTATGAAATGCCTCATCAATTTCTACTTAGATTGCTATCGTCAAGGGCAGAATTTACATACCATTTTTACTTTACCATTTATCGAAGATAAGATTTTTGGGTAGATACTGTTTAATATAGAGTTTTATCATAACGTTATCACAATGTATTTATGCGAAATGAATATTAGCTAATTCATACACTGTTTTCGTTTTTCCACTCTAGCAGATCATACCTAATATGAATTGCGTTAAAAAGCGTAAAATGTACCTTTCATAATAGTAACCATTTAGGAAAATAGATCATAATAGGAAAATAAAATGAATTGCGTTAATTTTCGTAAAAGTCACAGACGCAGTTTACCGACGCAGTCACGTGCGGGTCTAAAGTGCCCCTCAGGTGACATTCCATCAGCGAAAAGTTTTATGGAAATGATTAAAAAGTTTTGGATATTTTAGCTTCTTACTTAAGTCCAAGTCAGCATTTAATGAATGACACATCTCGCCATACTGCTGGATGTAAGCATTAGTAGAGAAACAACATTCTAAGTGGTTGGAAGATTTTTATGTGCAGCCAGACCAACCTAAGATCAGCCATTTTATTTATTATGAAAGTAACGGTCTATCAAACCTACATTATAAAACTGGCATCAATATAAACAATTTAAGAGACAAAACAATTTAAGTGTCACGTTTCCGAGATATGAGCTTATCTTAAGGCAGCTAGTTAAAGTACATTCGGTGATGGCACCTTTAGTGTCTGTATCTTTATTAAATTTACAAACCCAACACCATATTATTCTACAATGCATTTGGGTAATAATTGTATTGTCAATTTCAAAGCTTGTGCAATAGTCTAAGCCCTACGCCTTTTAAATTAAAAGGATAATTAGGAGAAAGGAAATATTTTTATTTAAATAAATTTAATACATTACAAGTTTTAATCCCTTTTATATGAATAGTTTTGTGTTTAATGGGCGATTGTCAGAGCACTGTAAAAAAACATGAGGCTTTTTTTTTCTGATTTCGATACTATAACGCGACAGCTTTTGACAAATATTTATTTTCTTAAAAGTAAATTATTGTATTAACTTATCCTAGATAGTTAATTGTGTGTAAATAAAACTTAAACTTTGTACTATTTTAGATCTATGTCCTATAATAACTTTCGTAAATTAAAGTTTTTAAAAATATGTGGTAACTGGTGTTTTATTTTACACGCCAAAATAATTATTTTTTCCTGTGATTCTAGCATTAGTCTTCAGACCGCTGGTAGGGTCGTGGGGCTTTCGGAACCGGGCCGGCGGTCCAGGATTCCCCATATAATAATAATAATTATGTTTTAGTGGTATTTCGGGACCACAAATAAACTTTTTTGCCTTTAAAAAGTACGGTCAACCAATAAAAATAAAGATATCCAAATAAAAAAAATAAAAAACTGAAACCCGAAAACGACAATAAGAAACGACGCTGAAAGAGTATGAAACAAGATTTTCAGGATGCTGAAAAAGAAAAGCCGCAGTCACACGTTATTAAAGTGTTTAGGTTGGTACCTATAAACGTGTGACTGCGGCTTTTGGCTTTTTTTGTTTTTGGGTTTTAGTTTTTTTTTATTTTGGTATTAAATATTTTTTAACACATGAATTTTTGTCCGCTCGCTAGTACGCACGTAGCCTATCTTCACCGGACAATTAAGACGGTTCTAATAATACCTCATATGTCGAGTTCCGATTAGTAGATTAGGAGCTATGAGGAAACAGATGAACATACTCACTTACATACTTACATACATACGTACATAGTCAGTCAAAATCACAACCCTCCTTTGGCTTTGCCGTAGTCGGGTAACTATGCTTTATTTGTTGAACCTAAGGGCAAAGTATTATTGAGGTATCTCAGCAGGGATTTCTCGATGGCAGCCACGGAATTCGGATTTGTGCCCTGTTGCTGGCAATATGCACGCCCCCTTCTACATGGGAAATATGGGTTTACTATCAGTTACACCTCTGCCTACTCTACGGGGATTACAGGCGTGATGTTATGTTGTGTGTGTGTTGTAAAAATTTCACCGGTCACTATCTATACGTTGGTTGAAATAATTTCGGCGTGTATGGGATTTCATTGTGTCGGATTTGATGTGTGCGGTGCGAGGTTTGACCGCCAGTCATTGCGCATTGATCGATCCGTGTGATAGTGTCCAGATAACGGGATGTCCTGGATTTAATTCACTCTAACAAACTCTTCTAATAAGCAAGTGTTTCAGTAACAAGCTGTGGAGACAGAGACTCTGATTGGCTGCAGGAGTCGGCAAAAGCAAAGCTTTAATGGTAGGTACACTTAAACAGAAAATTCTCTTACTCTCTCTCACTCTTACTTTATTAACACAGATCCGTTAGCAAAGACAAGTATACTAATGATAATTCCAAAAAAATCTAAAAAAACATTTTGCCATTGGAAAACAATTTGGTCGAAAAATAATTAATCTGCCGACGATATAAAAGTTTATTAAGTCAAATAATTATTAAATGACGCTTAACTGATATTGAATTATGTTTAAGTATAATATCAGTTAATAAATCATACTTATCTAGACGAAGACAAAAAATAGTTATCGGCCAAATTATTTTTAAGAATTTATACAATAGGGTAGTTAACAAAAAAAAATAATTAGTCCGTCAGATAGCCTTTTAAAAAAAAAAAAATATACAGGGTGTTTGGAAGGGAGCTGTACATACGCCTAGGGTAGAAACTAGGGATAGTCTGCTACCTACCCCCGCCCATTATATTGACCTTGGCCTCAAGGTTTTTTTTTAATTTAAAATTATTTCTTTACCTTACTACGGTACTTCAGGCCCCATAACTTTTCTTCTCCACAATTTTCTGGTGTAAAATAATTTTTTGCAGGACCCTAAGACTCTAACGATTAAAACAAGACCATTAGCCGACCGGTCCCATGGATAGATTTTGAGCTACAGGTAGTTTTAGTCAAAAAGTCAAATAAAAAATAATAATAAATTAAAAAAAAAACCTTGAGGCCAAGGTCAATATAATGGGCGGGGGTAGGTAGCAGACTATCCCTAGTTTCTACCCTAGGCGTATGTACAGCTCCCTTCCAAACACCCTGTATAAAAATTTAAAAATATTGGACACGTTTTTTTCTTTTTTCACGTAAACAAACAATGAAGACGATAAAGTGCTTTAAAAACTCGTGTGACATCATATTCTAAGACACTAGGCATTTTTTTGCGGTCAGTGACGTCACAAACCACTACTTAAATCTTTAACGCGTTTTATCTTCCTCAATTTTTTATTGATTTGATAAAACAAAAATACGTTTCCAATATTTTTTAATAATCTAACAGACGGACTAATTAGAATTAAATTTTTTCTAGTCAGTAAACATCCCAATTCCGATTAAGTCTTCGGATTTTACGACAGCTTAATTTTGTACATAGCTTAATGCTTGCAGCTTCGTCAGGGTAGGGTTCGGTAATGTACCACTGGCTGGTACTACGAGAATAAAAACCATCCCTTGTTAGGTTAAAATCTATATTTGCCAATATTTACCTAAAGCAGTTCAGGAGGTCTAAAATGGCCACGTTAGCAGATCAAAATATGGATCATAAATGAATTGCGTTTAAATTCGTAAAATGGACTATTCATAATAGTAACTGCGCCTGTAAACATTTTACGAATTTTAACGTAATTCATATCATTATCCTGTTATGATGGGGTTAGACCCCCAGTAGATAGACAGCCATCTTCACAAAACTTTCGCATTTTAAATAAGACGAAGGAGGAATAATTACGTACAGAATTTATATGCTCTCTAATATTATGGCAAGCTGAAAAGGTTCTCCATTTCTGCTGTGCCTGAATGGCTATCAAACCCATTTTATGCGCCAGAAAAGCTACTAAACTTCAATTTCCCTCAGTGTTTAAAAGCTAAAACACTAAAGCTAAAAACTCGACGAGCCAAAGCTGACTACCGGTCTATACCGATTAGTCTTTATTAGATCATTATTTCTATATTCTGCAACCTTGGTCTAGTGAGCTTGAGGTCCTGGGTTCAATTCGGTTCGACGGCACGGTTGGCGCAGTGGTTTAAGCAATGGACTGCTACGCTGCGTGTCGCGGGTTCGATCCCCGCACGGAACAAATATTTGTATGACCTACAGATAGTTGTTCCGGGTCTGGGTATTTGTGTATGTGAGTTTAAATGTTTGTGAACGCACCCACGATACAGGAGAAATTCCTAGTGGTGGGTCTACGTTTAAAAAAAAAATCCGAGATGGGAAAAGTGTTATTTGGTTTTTATCATCAGAAATTTCTTAGCAGCAGGCACGGAGTCTTAATGTCTGCCCGTTTGATTGCAATAGGGTCGCCCCCTATTACATGTGACTAACATAACTGGCGAAATATGGATTTACTATTGGTATCATTATTTTTTACTAGATGATAAAGCTTGATAAGTGAAAATGACACTGTCACTACTGAGTTTTTTTCCTGTAAACAAGTTGCCCAATATCGTTGATTTGTTATCACACTAATATTACAAAGGCGAAAGTTTGTGAATGTGTGAGTGTGTATGTTTGTTACTTCTTCACGTAAAAACTACAGAACGTATTTGAATGAAATTTGGTACACAGATAGTTCATAACCTGGATTAACACATAGGACAGTTTTTATCCCGATTTTATATTCCCGTGGGATAATTTTCGAGTTGTAGCGGGTGAGGCCGCTGACAAAAGCTAGTCAGAAGAAAAACCGGCCAAGTGCGAGTCAGACTCGCCCATGAAGGGTTCCGTAGCAGCAAGTAACATAATAAAAAGTTATTGTAGTTCGTTGTAACTTTGACGATGTTTTAATAACAGCGTATTTTTAAAATTAAGTTATTGCGATTTACGATTTATGACGTATTAAAAAAAATATGTAATAATGTCATTTTTGAAGACCTATCCATAGATACCCCTCATGTGTAGGTTTGATGAAAAAAAGTTTTTTTAGTTTCAATTCCATGTATGGAGAGCCCCCTCTTAATCTTATATATATATATTTTTTTATATAAAAATCAAAAAGCGGTTTACAGAATACATCTACCTGCCAAATTTCAACTGTGTAATCCTTATAGTCTCGGAATAAAATGGCTGTGACATACGGACGGACAGACAGACAGACAGACATGACGAATCTATAAGGGTTCCGTTTTTTGCCATTTGGCTACGGAACCCTAATAAAGTAACAAATAAGTTTTTTGTTTTAATAAAAGATGGCGCTGGTAGTTTCTCGCTCGGGAGCAACATTCTTATAATTTTAATGTTGAAGTAAAACTACACGAATCGACTTATTTTAATTTGTGGAAGGTAATGTTACTTTGTTTCATGCATTCTTAGAATTTTATTGTAAGTTTTGAGAAACAGTACCAGTACTTTTACCTTTGGTGCGGGACACAACTTGTGTCGACACCTTTGCGCCATCCCATCTTCATATCACGGTGAGTTGTGCTGGGGCAGCTGCTGCAGGTGCTGACAACCTCAAACGGCGCAAATACAATAACTTAATTGGTAGTTATATGTTTGAGCCGTTTGGGGTTGAAACACTTGGGCCATGGGGTCCGAGTGCCTACTTAATATTTCAGGAAATTGCCAAGCGGTTGGTCGACTCTTCACGTGACCAGAGGGCTAGAATATTTTTTGGGCAAAGAATCAGCATTGCCATCCAACGTGGGAGTGCTGCCAGCCTTCTGGGCACTTTTCCTGTTGACAGTGGTGTGGACGAATTTTTTGACGCCCTGTAATTCTTCTCAGTTTATTTCTGTAAATTATAAGTTTATTTCTGTAAATTATAAGTTTATTTCTGTAAATTATAAGTTTATTTCTGTAAATTATAAGTTTATTTCTGTAAATTATAAGTTTATTTTTGTAAATTGTAGCTGAGCATGAGTTGCTGGGTTCGATTTACGGGTCGGTATAAGTGTTATTGGGCTTTTTTTATTACGAAAAAACCAGTAGCAACCACGAAGTTTAATTTTTTTCCTGGTTGATGGCAATAGGGTATTTCACCAAAAAAATCTAATTAGTTCGTCAGGTATATTATCCAAAAATATTGGATAAGTGTTTTTTTGTTTTTATCAAATAATTGAAAATTCACGAAAATAAAACGAGTCAAAGATCATGAGTGGTGGTTTTTGACGTCACTTAGTGGGTAAAAAAGTACTAACCTTGTGACGTCACACGACTTGCCACGACTTTTCGACGCACTGTATAGTCTTTATCTATTGTTTATGTGAAAAAAGAAAAAATACGTGTCCATTATTTTTTGGCAATCTACCTGACGGACTAATTAGATTTTTTTAAACTCATCAAATGAAGTAGCCGACATTCGAAAATAATTAAAAAACTTGGATGGAGTGTAAAAAAACACTTTGTTCTATGTATGATAGCATTTCATCAACCCATGATGAACGATTTCGTCTTTTTTTACGTTTAGGTCTACGGAGCAGAAGAAGCAACAGTGTTTCTTCCTCGGAATTTTTTTTTTTTTTCTGTCGGCTTACTACCATAACGTTCACGGTGCGTTCTGTCGACAGCTGCAGTTGCCTCTGTCGACAGCTGCCTTTGCCTCTGTCAACAGCTGCAGTTGCCTCTGTCGACAGCTGAAGTTGGTTATGTCGACAGCAAAGTGTTGCTCGCCTGTTTGACGCCTAAGATTTTCAATATAAAATCACAGTTCTCAAGGAATAAAGGACTCTCTACTTATTATTTAGGGATTACCATTGAATAGTGGGCCCAGGTCTTTTTTTTTCGGGGGGGGGGGGGCGAATCATCAAATGACTCCTATGAGCCCTATATGTCAAGACCGCGGTATCTCTTACAGCATTCCGCAGCCCTGACGGGCGTCGGCCCTTGCCCGGGCTCCTTCCATGTTGCTGGCATCTCTTTGAGTGGCGCGTGGAACACGAACGCGCCGTTGACACGGCCTGTCGTATAAGACGGATGGACGGCGAGCTAGCCAATTACTTACCGTCCACAGGCATGCACCTACGGTGGCCCGAAGCCATCATTTGGCCCCCGACACCCGGAGTGTCTCCCGCGGCGGCTGGATGAGAGGTTTTCTCCCTCGCACGTTCCGCCATCTATCCCATTCCCTGTCGCCCCGGACCATGGCTTGCACCAGAGCTCAACGAGAGAGGGCTCCGCAGCCGATTGCCGCTACGAGAACACGGTGGAGCTCAAGCGCAAGAGATTCGCCGCCTCGCTGTAGGTCGGTTTCGGCCGTCTACGAAACCGTAGTTTCGTAACTGGTCTCGATGAAGAAATGATTTGTCTTTGTACGTAACTAGTTTCGATGGAGGATATATTTGTCTTTGTACGAAACCACGGTTATGTACAATGGTTACGTACAAAGAATTTACGGTTAAGGTTTCGATGAAGGAATGATTTGTCCTTGTACGTAACTAGTTTCCAAGGAGGAATTATTTTGGGTATTGAGGTAGTTCAGTAGAGCGTTGGCTGTCTACTGAACTGACCTTCATCTTGTAATTATTGAATATTTATTTCCACTTCTTCTTTGTTTATCACTATTCGTTACAAACAAACAAACAAATAAATTTTTCCGCTTTATAATATTAGTGTAGATAGCAGATGCTGTAACGGTTACTGTACCTAGTGAGAGACCCGTCATTCTTACAACTTACTACTCCAATCAATCTTCATTACTTGCCAGATTGATTTATCTTGGGACTTGCTTCACATTATTGTAGATTTTTATAAAAAATCGGTGGTCACAGCAGGGAATACCGAGCTAAGACCACCTCAAAAGAGTAACGGCAATGACGAAACTTGACGAGGTTTGAATATATTGGCCTGCCTTAACTCAGCCGCAATTTTATTATTTTTTCTACACTTCTAGAAAAAAATAACGGATCAAAAACAATTTCATGTGTAAAAATATTACGCGCCCGTGGACCAAAAAAAAAACGATGTTGTTGTTGCTGGTTTTTCTAAGATTACTCAAAAACAACTGACGCTAATAAATTTTACAGTTGCAATCCAAAAACCGGTCAAGTGCGAGTTGAACTCGCGTGAAGAGGGTTCCGTACGATGAATATAATATATCTACCTTTTTAGACCATGGACTTCTTATAGGTTTTCCTGTTATCTTTAGGTATAGAACTATTTTCTGTATTTTTTTCAAAACTTTAGGCTCAGTAGTTTCGGAGATAAGGGGGGGGGAACGGTCAATTTTCGTCTATTTTCTTAAATAACTTTAAAACTATTTATTTTAAAATTATTAAAAAAATATATTTGTGACCCTCATAGTAAGCCCTTTCATTTGATGTGTCACATGGTACAGTTTGCAAAACTTTTTTTTAATTTTCTTATTTGCCCCGTAAAAGCGACCCCCCTATTCAAAATTCATTTATTTACTTTAGCCGTACATGTTTGGGTCACAAAAATCCATATGTATACCAAATTCCAACTTAATCGGTCCATTCGATTCGGAGCAAATTGGCTGTGACAGACGGACAGACAGACAGACAGACACACGAGTGATCCTATAAGGGTTCCGTTTTTTCCTTTTGAGGTACGGAACCCTAAAAACTATACACTTGAAGCAACGATTTCCTTTTTTTATTTTTGATTTCTCACGAAGTAACGACCTGTTGAAAATGTAATTTCTATACAAAATATTCGAACCCTTGTTACAAGACAAAAACAGGCGGAGTAGGGAAATAAAATATCGGAATAATTATGACACATGCAATGTACGTAAAATTAAATATGTATGTATGTACTTAAAAATTTGAATAATAGTTTTATTAAAATACAGGATTGCCACTGCCATATCACTTCGCATATAAGATATGAAGATAATTGTCGAAAAAATATCATAGCTTATGATACTGTCGATAATTGTTGATACTGTATCGATGATGATTACGCATTGATGTGTATATTTCTATAATTTGATTACAATAATCCAGTTGCGGGTGTAGGTCCCGCTTTAGTGGTCGCTGGTATTCAAAGTAAGTTTATTTTTCTTGTTTATTATAGCAAAAGTGAAAATGTATGGTACGATTGCGACAACAATAATTTAGTTATTCATATTTACTTAGATTTTGTCGATATATAACACGATAATTGAAAGGTCAAAGATAACACCTGAAAATGATAATAATTCACGGATTAGGCAATCGATTGTGGGTCATGTGACTGAATTTTCCATCGTATTCCTTGACAGAAAACCAGACAATTTTCCTTCTTTTTGTGAGCTCTCTGATAAGCAAGGAAGGTCTTTAAAAACTGGTGATATAGTGAACAGAAAAGCTGATCGTTATCATTGCATGTCTACGTGTTATGTATAAAAAGTTTGTGCTACATGAGCATATTGCAGTTGCTAATATTTCTACTGATCGAAAATTACGAAGTAGCGTTTAGATTATAGTGATAAATTCAAAACTAAAAACCGTTTATCGCTATTCTTGTAGATCGAATGTTATCGGTAAGTTGCCGCGATCCAAAGGTTTTAAATTTTTTGAGCACAAGAATAATTCTATGAAAGTTCTTTAAGAATTTTGATTTGTGACGTAACAGAAAGTAATCCAGAAAAGTAATCGTTAAATAATGGAAATGTTGAAATGGAACTGGGCTGGTTTCTTATGCCGCATGTCCTAGGACCAATTGGTCAAAATCACCACTCAGTGGAAAACACATACCTACCTCAGAAGGAGATGGCAGTATGATCTGAACTATTTCTCAAAGGATTGACCTACAAATGCACTCGATCGCAAAAAGTGAAAGGAGAGAAGATAACCTATAGATTGGATTGCCTTGCAGTGGGATTATAACAGGTTAATAATAATAATTCGTGAAATAGCTCAATCAATGAATGGAAGTCCTAATCTCACCCTTATTTTTATCGAATCTGTGTTGATCACGGGTTTATATTCAGAGGACTGCGCCTAATGATGATAATAATAATTTGGGAAGTGAGTCATGTTTACTCACAATATTAAGGTTACATTATAGAGATAATCACTACCTTGTCATTTTGGGTAATTAATGCACATTAAATATATATTCGTTTTCATATACTTAGTGGTACATTTCTTAACGCATTAGATATATTATATATATATTTTCCATACCTGCGATTTATCAAATTACTAAGACAAGCCAAGCCTAAGCATCAAAATTGAAGGCTCCATTTATTTCGTTTAGATAAAGGTATTTCGATAATGATGTTTTTATAATGATTAATAAACTTTATCAATTCATGAAAATAAGATAAGAAATATGCCTAGAAGTTACTAATTTCACGAATGATCAAGAATTTATAAATTTTAATCTTTGGAACTTCAATGTCATCTGCGTAATAATTCTGTAGGTTCAAGTTAACTGCCTAGTAACTAGCTTGCACCAAGTGTATTTCATGTGAAGCTACCAATACTACCTACTTATATATAATATTAATCATACCTTGAGGATCAAATAGCCACAGCCAGTAACTTCATTCCCGCTGTGGTCGGAAATAATCACACGATAGCGTACTTCAGGGATAAAAAGTCATACAATTATCCAAACTCAGGCATTGGTCTATCCCTCTGCCTAACGTCGGAATCGTTATCTAGCCAAAAGGAGCACAGGTGTGATAAACAAACTCACTTTCACATTTAAAATATTAGTTAGGATATTGGATTAAGTTAGTTTTTTATAGTTAGATTGTTTTTAGGTTAGTTTAGTTAGGATAGCAAAATTATGACACAATTTGTTGTAGCATTAATAATCTCTTTCAGATGATGGCGATAAAACTAGTAGTTTTATCCCTGGTTTGCGTTTGTGCAACCGCAATACCAGATATTGCACCGGGGCAAGTGACCAGAAACACCATCTTTGCCGACGAACGCTTCGAAGGCGAGGTGTTTGAGAATGTCGATGCCTTCGCTGATACCGAGCTGACCACAACGTCGTCGCCGTACCGTCTACCCACCACCACCCGGCCCTCCCGCTACAACTTACACTGGCACATTGACATGCCTAGGCTTCGTTATAATGGAACAGTCCTAATTACCATAGCTGCAACACAGCCTGGAGTCAGCGAGGTCGTCCTCCACAGTGCCCATGTGGCTATTCGCAGTGTACAGTTGACACTTTCAGCCGCAGTAGTTAATACCACTTACGTCCTTCAGCCCGAATACCACTTCCTAAGGGTCAACCTCACAGATACTGTCCTGCAGAGTGGTGTTGAGTACACATTAAATATCACCTTTGACGCAAACATGCGTGATGACATGTACGGTATTTACCACAGCTGGTACAAGAATGAAGGCGGAGACTCACAAATTGAGTAAGAACTGTTTAACGATCAATGTTTTATGTTATAGTTTCAATGATCATTTACTTTGAAAATGAGTTGAGTATTAGATTTCATAAAGCTTTGATTTACAGATGGATGGCCACTACTCAGTTCCAAGCTACTGCTGCTCGCTTCGCGTTTCCTTGTTATGATGAACCTAGCTTCAAGGCTACTTTCGATGTGACCATCTCACGTCCCTCCGAATATAGTAGTTGGTTTTGCACTCAGGAGCAAGGCTCTGTAGACACCCCCTACCACGAGTAAGATAAAGAAAAGTACTTATATTTTGATTTAATTTTAAGTCTTCACCTTACTAACCATGACATCTTGCTTATTTTGTAGAGGATACGTCAGTAAAACTTACCGAACGACCCCAGTTATGTCCACCTATCTTCTCGCTTTAATCGTCGCTAATTATGGTACATTTCCGAATCCTTCCACCGTGAGACATGAAGTCATCGCAAGGCACGGTGCGATAGACGACGATCAAGCCGTGTTCGCCCAGAGAACCGGAATGGGTCTTTTGGATTGGATGGAAGATCACACAAGTTACCCATTCCTTACACAAAGCTCTAACCTAAAGATGACGCAAGCTGCTATCCCCGATTTTGGAGCCGGCGCAATGGAGAACTGGGGATTGTTAACTTATAGGTGGGTTGAGTACTTAAGCGTACAGAATAATGAGTGGTATGAGTTAATGATTGTACGCAACAGTTACTGTTTACTTTTACAGAGAAGCTTACCTGTTGCATAAGGAAGGCGAGACTAACGGTTACTTTAAGCAGCTCATCGCTTACATTCTATCCCACGAGATCGCACATATGTGGTTCGGAAACCTAGTCACCAATGACTGGTGGGATGTGCTCTGGCTGAATGAAGGTTTCGCTAGATACTACCAGTACTACTTGACTGCCAACGCATCCATCGAAGGTTTTGGTGTAAGTGATGTTTTTATACCTCCAACAAATTAATGTTTTCGTAAGTCAGTAGAATCGAGGTAAAATCTTATGGACTTTATCTAAAAGTAACACAATTTTGAATTTATATTTCTGAATGTTGTTCTTCTTGCTTCAGGTTGATGATGTGGGTCTTGAAAGGCGTTTCATCAATGAACAAGTGCACACATCACTTCTTAGTGACTCGTCTAACAATCCTCAACCTCTGACTAACCCTGGTGTCGGCAGTCCTGCCAGTGTCAGCGCTATGTTCTCGACTATCACCTACAACAAGGGTGCTGCTGTCATCAGAATGACTGAGCATCTTCTTGGCACCAATACTCACAGAGAAGGTCTTAGGCACTATTTGGCAAACAAGTAAGGTTTAGCTTTTGACCTTTTTAACTGAAATGGAAATAACTTTGTCGTAGTAAAACAACATATTCGTGCATATTTTGAAACAGAAATAAAACTTGGTAATAATATTCACAGTGCACACCGTACCGTTCAACCCATCGACCTGTTCAATGAATTGGATTTAGCAGGTCGCACGGCCGGATCATTTAGTGCTTATGGACCCGACTTTAATTTCATCGAATATTATCAGAGCTGGACTGAACAGCCTGGTCACCCCGTACTTCAAGTCAATATAGAACACAGCACCGGACAAATGAGCATCTACCAGGTACTTTTTTAAGTAGTTTGCTTATAATTTAATGAGTGTATTCATTAAGTTTCCTAACATATACATGTTAGCTTTTTTAGGATGTTTCTATTCATTATGTTCTTTCTCCTGATTTATTATGTTTTTCTTTTTGTTGTTGTTACTTTGTAATTAATCGTAATATTATCCTACACAATATTGTGACCAAAGATGCCTATAGCCAGATGTGTTGCTGGGGACTTTATTCCACCACTTTTTGTTCCAAGCTAAAACATTAGGAAGTGTCGAAGGGTCGGCATTTTGGGGGACTGTCTCTTATAAATTTTTGCGTTCGAAAAGTGCTATTGATTTTTACAACAAAAAACGAGTTTGTTTGTTCGTCGAGTCGGCAATGTAAAAAGTCAACGACGACTCTTTTACCTGCAATCTTTTCTATGTTGTTGGCGTTGGGATAGGTGTCAAACATTAGCATTATTTGTATTAATAATTCAATGAATTCTTCTTGCAGCGCCGTTTCAACATCAATACCGGTTTCTCAAACCAAAGCACGAGATACGTCATCCCCATTACCTTTACTACCGAAGAAAGCGCCAACTTTGTGAACACGAAACCTTCTCATATTCTTACTGAGCCGTTTACTGTCATTAACCGCGGGGAAACCGGTAACAAGTGGACTATCTTCAACATCCAACAAACTGGTAAGTGGTTTTGGATTTCTGTCTGTTGTCTTAAAAATGGGCGTCCATTGACAGGTCCGCAAAAAGTTGATGCTAGCTGCTGGGGCATTTTGAATTTTGTTTTCATAATGTTACAGGTTTCTATAGAGTGCACTACGATGACTTTACCTGGGACTTGATCGCTCAAGCCCTAAGAGATCCCGTTCAGAGAGCAGAAATTCACGAATTCAATCGAGCCCAGGTAAGTTTTGACATGATTAAGATGTGTTTGATAGGAGCTCGTGGTTAAATAACAACAGTCTATGTTGTGGGTACAACGGTTTGAGGTTAAAATTATAAAATCTTCAATTTTAATTAATTTAAAGAAAAATAAATACTCTGCGGCTTGCATACACAACAGAACATCACGTCTGTACCTAATTCCCGAAAATTTAGGCAGAGGTGTACCTGACAGAGGTGCACAATGTAGATCCACATTTCGCCAATTATGTTTAAGTCTCATCAAATAGGGCGAGCTTATTGCCGTCAACCGGACACAAATCCAGACTTCGTGGCTGCTGAGAAATTATTGATTGATAAACCCAATAACATTTTCTTTACCCGGGAATAGAACTCAGGACCTCTTACTCAGCAGTCGCGCTTGGTACCACTAGAACAACGAGGCAGTCACAGCTTACATAAATATGTGACTTTACAAACAAAATCTTTATTTCTATGCATTTTTGCAGATTGTCAACGACGTCTTCCAATTCGCTCGCTCCGGAATCATGACCTACGAGCGTGCCATGAACATACTGTCATTCCTGCAGTATGAGACTGAATACGTTCCATGGGTTGCTGCCATAACCGGCTTCAACTGGATCAGGAATAGACTTCATGGCAACCCTACTGAGTTGACGGAGCTGAACGTAAGTATTTTGAACAAGATAAGATTTTTATTTTTCTTACTACAGAATGGAATGAATATGATACCGGTCCATGTGTTCAAGTTTTAACGCAACCTTTACCGAGACCTCTTTGCTGAATTACTACTGTTAAAAAATCATGATGATATTATGTTGTTTCAAAGAAATAACAGAAATATCACGATGTGTAAAAAATTATAATAATAAAAACAAAAAAACAAAAACCGCTTAATTATAACTGATTTTAAATGACGTGCTAGACAAAGACAGCGTGACATCATATGTCATACCGCCATAGTTACGTAGTACAAATGTGCGTTTCGCGCGACAAGGATAGAAAGTACCCCCACTAAAAACTTCTAGAGCATGCAGCTTCTCCATTTTTTTATCGATTTTATTTCTTTTCTCACACATCGTGTTTTTTTTGTTAGTTTTTTGAAATAACATAACATTTTCATGAATTATTAACAGTAATCAAGTAGCCAATTGTATGTGTAGTTTAGTTTATAATAGGTTATAATGTCACTTATATCCAGTTTCTGTATTTGAGTAGGTGTTTCGTAAACTCTTATTAAGGTCACCATTTAAATGTAATGTAGCACTAATATTTTTAGACGGAATGTAAATTAAAGCCAAGTCACAGGCCCAAGGGCGGCATTAAAAACTCTGACACCATATTAGGCACTACACACATAAATAAAGAAGACTGTTTAGTTACGGCTAGAATTATTAAATGGTGTCTTTTCCAACAGAACCGGATTCGTGGATGGGCGTCTTTTGCGATGCAGCAACTGACGTATAGACCAATAGCTAATGAGCATTTCATGCGGTCTTACCTACGTTACCAACTGGCACCTCTGATGTGTAACCTTGTTGACCCAGAATGCATTAGTGAAGCACATACACAGTTCGACGCCATGAAGAATGGTTTAGCCGAGTGAGTACTAACTAAACATAGAGGAGATTGAACAGGAGTGGTCCTAGGGTCCAGTAGAGGTTTTGTTATTAGTGCAGATATTTACAATAAATATCTTTGCGCAAAGAAACATCTAAATATCAACTTTATAACTATCGACACGGTAGATTTCTTATGCTTTGGTTAAGGCGTCGATATACGTGAATTGGCTTTTTTTAGGATACATTAGAACCTTTTTTTTTCCGCATTATTTTCATAAAAATATATATTAATCTACACTATTTATAGCATGTCCTTAATACTTCATAAAAAATAAATTTAAACGTCATAAATAAAGCCCCCAATAAATCGGTTGCGGGAGGGTGAAATGTCAGTGGCGTATATCCAGCTCTTAAAACTATTAGATAAGAATGTATTTCTCAATAAATAATATTAGTATTTGGAAATCATTTGCTGTATACAGGCATAAATATTCAAATACATGTACCGAGATTGTTATTTCTAATTTTGATAGTGTCATAAACCAATTTACAGTAAAAAATAGTCATCTTGAGTAGGGTTAAAGTTTATTTTAAAGAATCACATAATTTTTTTTTTAGTGTGCCAGTTGACAGCCGTAACTGGGTATACTGCAACGCTCTTCGTAGAGGCAACGCTGATGACTTCAACTTCTTATGGGAGAGGTTCCAAACCCACAACGTGTACACAGAAAAGATCCTTCTTCTCCAAACACTTGGCTGCACCTCGCATGATGCCTCTCTGGCAACGTAAGTCTTACCCATTTCTAGAAACTGACACAAGTCCATTTTTGAGGTTGACTTTCTTTGCCATGAAAACATGTGGAAAATCACCTACAAAATCGAGGCCGCAGTTGACAGAACTTCGAATAAGGTTCTGTCTCTGTATATGTACGTTGCCTCCTACATCAGCCATCCTTGCCAAACCCATAGTTGTATTCTGCTTAAATCAAAGCCAAAAAATGTCATATATCATCGTAATCAATTGTTAAAGGTGTTTCCATTGTGATTCTATGTATATTGGAAAGTGGGCAGTTATGTAATTTTATAAACAAAAATATAGGGTGGAATGTAGGCCTGTCAAGTCTAATTAAGTTCAGTCAACGACTAACTGAAGCACTCAGAGAGCTTTAGTGATTAATTAGGCCGTTACTTAGTAAAAGTTTTGACAGTTTTATCATATAAAAATATGTCAAATCTTTACTAAGTGATGGCATAAATAATCATTAAATATCTCTGAGTACCGCAGTTAGACTACTAGACTTAGAGTATTGTTATTTTACAGTGATTTAATACCGTTAATATTTTGTTTGGTTTGGCGTGCTGCTGATTTTTTTTTACTGTTTATTAAATGTTTTTATATTTTATTTCGCTTTTAAACTCTTTATTTGTGTTCAGGTTGTTAGACGCAATTGTCCTGCCAAACAATATTATCCGTCGCCAAGACTACACCACTGCCTTCAACACAGCTGTTTCAGGCAATGAAGAAAATACCCAAAAGGTCTTTGCCTACATCCGATTGAACCTCGCTGCAGTTACTCTTGCGTAAGTACTAAGCTATTAAAAAAATATCAAACTGAAGGTAGAAGATCCCCAAATAACACAAACAATAACACAAAAAAGGCAAACAATGTAGTTTTCAGTCAGTGGTTTTTTCAGAAATTACGTCTTCCATACAGCCTTACCTCTTTAGATAATACAGCAGAAATCCGGAATGTGTCGTCTTATACGAGTATAAGTGTGTAGTCGTCATCAAACTGAACTCTTTTTACTAAGTGGGCCAACCTCACGCTAATCAAATGTCCCATACGACACTCCAATACCTACTGGACCCAAATTTTATGGGACAGCCGATTACTTTACTCTTTTTAACATAATTTTATTATAGATTTACTCTATTTCTTTATTGATTTAATAATGGAATATTTGTTTGTTTCTAGGTTTGGAAGCCCAGTAACACCATTGTCCTACGTGTCAGCTCGGCTGAGGAATGAAAGCGAAGTTGTTGCTGTAAGAATATTTATTTAATTTTTATGCCTTACTCGTTGGTTTAGGAATCACATACCTAAGTGCTGGTCTCGATACCAACTAAGAAGCTGGAATTTAATAAAATTAGGTTTGCCACCTAAAAGCATGTCTCAAACAATTTCCGATATTCCACTACTGCTCGCACTAGCAGCTTTTCATTTTGTCATTGCGTGATTCATATGTTTTGTCTTTTAGAACTATATTTACGGGATATTTTATAAGAAATGCATATTTTCGTTTTACCCTCAGTTCCAAACATGGGCAACCAACACCCGATCCATCTTGAATCAAGCCTTCGATTCTGTCTACGGGGGAGCCCAGAGCACCCTTCAGAGCATCAATCTGGCGTACACCATCGCTGAGGACTTGAACAATTACTTCCTGAACGAGGACCAGCCGATTACCACCTCTACCTTGGCCCCCACGACTGTAAGAACTACCACCGCACAGCCTGCCTTGGCGGAGCCAACCACACCAGTGCTCCCTCCCTCCTCAGCTGTCAACACCTTCGTCTCCATCTTCATGTTGACGGTGGTTGCTTTCGCTCACATTATTTTATAAGCACCAACCTCCAAACCTTAGGGACCAAGGGATTAGCTATAAGATTTTAAACATAGTCAATAAGTGAGTGACATTTCGTTTTTGTTGTCAGACTTACTGTAGGACAGATAATCGGGACGATTTAAATTTGTTCGTTATTTCTGACCAACTTTTTGTAGGACGTGTGCGTTGCCCTATTGCTATCAGTGTGTTCTATTTTTCTCCTACAAAAAATCGGTCGCCGATTATCGGACGTGGGCGTGGGCAGCCTAAAGTGCCAATATACTTAATTCACGACTTTGAAGAAATGGTACGGTTAGAATGTTAAATATGTATTTGTTAAGTATTACTTATATTTTTATAAATATGTATTTAGCTCAGATAAGTAATCGTTATAGCCTTATAATTTTTCCTGTGAATTGTAAATAGGCTTTTGTAAATTATTAAAAATATATTTTTATAATGTTCTTGTGTATTTTATTTCTGTCATGATGATTCCAGTAGAAGGAAAATGATATACAAAAGATAAGGTTTTTATTAGTTTTGGATTACTGCTTTCCGATGATGGTAATATTATATTACTGATTACTTCATCAGCTTTTGATAAGATATTGATTTATGGTTTTAATATATGTATACGCACTATTTATATAATATATACCTACTATAATAATATTACAAAGCTAAAGAGTTTGTTTGGGTTGATTGCGTTTATCATAGAAACTATGGGTTGAAATAGAAAAATGATTCATTGCCGCACTCAGAGAGCTTTAATGATTACTTACGCCATCACTTAGTAATGGTTTTGACAGTTTTCTCATACAAACATAATATGTCAAACCTTTACTAAGTGACGGCTTAAGTAGGTAATCATTAAAGCTTTCTGAGTGCGGCAGTTAGTGTTCGATGACTCATTTATCGAGATAAGCTATACATAAGCTACTAGCGACTACATATTATAAACCTTCCTCTTAAATTACACTATCTATTGGCGAAAGCTGCTTTAAAATCCGTTGCGGAGTTTAAAAGATCTAAGAGTATAAACAGAGGGACTTTGTTTTATAATTATGCAAAGAAGATATAACGTTACGCCATGACCAATAGGAACCCTAGCATCATGGAAAAATGTTGTAAAAGTCGCTGAGTCAATGTCTTAGTGCTTTTGTAATTAAAAATTCCAAAGTCTGACAACTAGTCTTTCCAGGTTTCATATAAGTCGGTTACTGGAGTTAGACTCAAACAGTAATATAGTCGCTACATGTTATGTTTTGGTACTAGCTGATGCCCGCGGCTTTCCCGAGTGGAAGTTGGTCAAATTATATACTACAACCTTTGTCGACAGCCACTCTATCAATTTGTGAAAAGAACATGAAAATCGGTGCAGTAGTTTTTGAGTTTATCGTGAACAGATAGACAGACGCGGCGGAGGAGGAAACTGGAAGCCAAACCCAACATGGTTAGGATAAGGCTAGGCAGATGATGTTCTGGCTAGACTTTACATAGTTATTATTTTTTTTTTTTTTTAAATGGGACAACAAGCCAGCCTCACTATTCCCAAACCACTGTAACTTCTGTAAGCCAGAATCAACAGTGGCGACCACTAGCAAAGCGCTGAGACAATGAAGCTCGACGAAGTCCCAGAGAAATGATTTGACTGTCTGGGATCCCGCAACGAAATTAATCAGAAAAGAATAGCGGAGGAATAGGAAAAACAGAAATTTCCACTTCCCTCCATATCAGCAGGAGACAGAAAAGAACAAGGTCAATAGGCACACAGGGACGTATACAACTGAGATAAGCCCAGTTGCCTAGCACCACGGATATTGTTATCATTAATATTACTGGGTCCTAAGTTGTGATATTTGATTCCAATAATAGGTATGACAAAAATGCTTGAACGCACGGAAATTTCTTCTAGTTTCTACAAAGTCCGTATAGTATATAACTCCGGATGTAACCTGTACACTATCCAACATAATATTACGTTCATTCTGCCAAAGACTACACTCCCATAAAATGTGATGTGCAGATTGTTCATATTACGTTCATTCTGCCAAAGACTACACTCCCATAAAATATGATGTGCAGATTGTTCATATCCTACTTCCTACTAATATTACAAATGTGAAAGTTTGTGAGAATGGATGTGTGGATGTTTGTTACTCTTTCACGCATAATCGGTTGGACCGATTTGGTTGAAATTTGGTATGTAGATAGGTTATACCCTGGATTAACATATAGGATAGTTTTTATCCCAATTTTATGATCCGTGGGATAATTTTCGAGTTGTAGCGGGTGAAGCCGCTAGCAACAGCGAGTTTTTCATATTTACATAGTTACGAAAGGCTTAACAGATCATCATCTGCCTAGCCTTTTCCCAACTATGTTGGGGTCGGCTTCCAGTATAACCGGATGCAGCTGAATACCAGTATCATACATGGAACGACTGCAAATCTGACCTCCACAACCCAGTTAATACTGGACAATATGATACACTTTGGTAAGACTGATTGTCGAGACTTTCACTGACTACCTGTAACGACTGCCAAAGATCTATATATGGCAGCCGGGACCAACAGCTTAACGTGCTTTCTGAGGCACGGAGGTAACTCGGTATGAAATGGGTGGTCACCCATCCACAGACTAACCTAGGCAAGCGCGGCTTTACCTAAAGATCGACCTGAGTGGCAGTTTTTATTAGGCCACGAGCTCGCGAACGAGATGATGAGTAAAAAACTAAGAGAAATAATTTAAGTAGAAACCAAATTGTTACGTGCAGGCTTATAGTTACTGATAAATTAATATAGGTAGTTTAAATTGAGTATTCATTTATCATTTATTGAAGTAGGTAATGATTATTGTGTGTCGGTTTAGTGTTATGTGGTATTAGCTGACCCGTGCAACTTTGACTATCCAAAATGAAAATCTTTTTTCTTTTCCAACCATTACTTCCCGAGATTAGCGCATTCAACCAAATAAACAAACAAACTCTTCAGCTTTATAAAATTAGTATAGACTAGCGGACGTCACGCGGTTTCACCCGTGTAGTTCCTGTTCCCGTTCCCGTGGGAATACAGGGATAAAAAGTAGCCTATGTCACCCGGGGATAGTGTAGCTTCCCAACGGTGAAAGAATTTTTCAAATCGGTCCAGTAGTTTCGGAGCCTATTTGTTACAAACAAACAAGCAAATCTTTTCTCTTTATAATATTAGTGTAGATGTGTAGTTTTTTTTGGTGTATACTGTCTTATCAAAGTTAACTTAAGGTTAAGACCGTATCTGAAAGAAGCACATTACAAATTGATAACCAGATGATATATTTTGAGAAAACTGTTTTAACAAAAATTGAGAATAAATAACAATAACATCATAATTTCAGGCTACAATGGTCCATAGATAAACTAACATAATATTATAAATAAATATTATAAATAAATATTATAACTAACATAATATTATAAATAAATATTATAAAGTAAATACAAAACTTTTGCTAATAAATAAGATTTAAGAATATGTTAGTAGCACTTCACTTCATAACACATTATTGTACTGGCTACTCAGTGAAACTTATCAGCAAACGTGAGGACACACCACGTTCTGAGGTCAAAATTATCTTCATCCCCAGGGGCAGATAAAATTCCCTTAACTTAAGGGTCAAGTTACAGAAGTTTGTAATATAGCCACCAAATTAAAATGAAACTGGGCAGGCCACTTCTGCTGCATGTCGTATCGAAATTGGCCTAGATTCAGATTGGGTTCCAAACAACAGTACCAGGCAATGCTGTTGAGTGGGCCCAATCATCCAGGCAGAGTTCAAAGAGTAAAAAATGAGTAATGTGTTCTAATGAGTTAAATGTCCTTCGCAATCCATTAAAAGTAGAATATTAGGTACTGCTATTATATTATCTGCTGCTTGCTGAGTATTTGTGTATGTGAGTTTAAATGTTTGTGAACGCACCCACGATACAGGAGAAATTCCTAGTGTGGGGCAACGTTTTAAAAAAAAAAAAAAAAGAATTTATTAAAAGTCAGGTGCTTAATAATTACCAATCGCGGACATGGCGTATACATTATCTTCGCATGGATAAGTTGCAGATAGCATTTTTTAGTTTAGCCTACCCGGAAAATAGGCACGAATTTATGTATTTTCAATAAAAACAGCCTTGCCTTCATGATCAATAATACAAAATGCACGACAGAAGTACGTGCTCTTGTTCCCATTTAAATAAACAAAGTTGTAGTTGAAGATAGAGTCTATAATTGTAATGCATAAAAAAGGAATTACTTTTTTTAGGTATTTTTACAAACATAAGCGATGGTGAAATATACAGGGCGTAAACGAACCCTTCACGAAACCCAATATCTCCGTAACTATGGAATTCCCAGGTATGGTCTAGGACAAAAAAAATATCGCAGTGACGGGGAGGACAAGTGCCTTGAAAATAACCTTAACGAAGCCGGTTTAGGTTATTTTTACTCCATTTATATGAGTTTTAATAACATAAATAACGCTGGTTGGATGAATAGGCAGCAGGATACAGGAACAATCTACAATCCCCGCATTTCCTCCTGTCTTTTCAAAATGTTGGGCCACCAAATGTACCTATGAATAAAGGGCAATTGCATGTGGCTGAGTTGAGAATGCTAAGCTGGATATCCTCCCGCTCTGGGCAGAGCGGTAGGGAGTGTCAGACTTCTACTGACTCAAAACCATCTATGTTCCTTCTTAGCCCTTTGTGTCGAGGCCAAGGTATCTCTTTCAAACAACCTGCAGCCCCGACGGAAACAACACGCAGCCCTGACGGGATCTGCAGCCCCGACAGGACCCGCAGACCCGACAGGACCCACAGCCCCGACGGGACCCGCAGCCCCGACAGGTTGAAAGAGCCCTTTGACTGAAAAGTTGTGTGGTTGTCGGTTGTCTTGCTGGCGGCATGTGGCATGTGCTTTGAACATGAATGTGACCAAAGCAACGATGAATGTACTGTGTGAGGGATGATAATTATGGCTAGAAAAAAGGTGTTTGAGGAAGTGTTCTGAGAGAAGAGAAGAGAGATTGATGATGACTTCTAAGTCCTCTCGATTCTCATCACCATCATCGCTCTGACCTTGTCCCATGTCGCTTGAGATTAGCGCGCGCTTTCATTTACTCCTTTTTCGTTTACAGCATTCCTGATACAATCTACCCGTCTTTTTGTTGACCTTTCCTTCCTCATAAATCTCATAAAAAGGGTATAAAAAATTCATCCAGATCGCTGATAAGTATGGTTTTTTTTTGTTATCTACCCTGAACTTTGTCATACATTTATGAATCATATAAATATGTAGATAAGAACTATACTTAATAATACCAATGAGCAAACAAAAAAGAATTTTCCGCCATTCTAAGAACTGCCTGGATGATTTCTCGTAACGACTCATTTACAAACTTCGATGTGCTTTTGTTTCGAAAAGTCGTATGTCTGAATATGGGGGCTTGAGCGTAGGGTCAAGTTTTGGACCCAGTGTGGCCAAAATTGAGAATCTGTATGAAATAAATAGGAATTCTTTTATTAGTCGCACCGTTCATATCCAGCGATTGTTTCGTTCAATGGTGCAATGAGCGGTTGGTGCAATGAGTCTTATAGTCGAACAGGGCAACGGTGTACTAGAAATTTATAGAAACATGTGGGTATTTCACCAAAAAAATCGAATTCGAACTAATTCGATTTTTTTGGTGAAATACCCTATTGTTTCTGTAAATAGGGGATCGGACAAAAATGTCCGGCAGATGATGATAGATTTTCAAAAAATATTGGACGTATTTTTTCTTTTTTCACATAAACAAAATATGAATAATAATAATAATAATAAATACTAGTGGACCACTATTTTTTATATTTTTAAATGTTTTTTATATACCTTTTTGTAATTAATATTTAAAAATGTATTTAATATGTTATAAAATGAATAAAGGAATAGTAATAATAAATTTATTTGTCAGAATATTGTTGCTATAGGTGTTACACATAATTTGATGTCCATAATATGCTGCTGTTTCCAGCGTACAAATATTTTAAAGAATAATGAAGCATGGTGAATGGTAATGAATTTATAATAAAGAATAAATTTAACATTAAAATTGACATACAATATAATTAATACAAATGAACCATAAAATGTCAAGAATAAGGATAAGGAATTCGTTAACTACTATCAAATTATAATAGCAAGAATGATTAAATACAATGTCAAAGAAGACGATACAATGCTTCGAAAACTCGTGAATTTCTCGAAAACGTCACATGGTAGTACATTTTTCACCAACAAATGACGTCACAACTCCCCACTCATGATCTTTGACGCGTCTTATCTTCGTCAATTTTTATTAATTTTGATAAAACAAAAAACACGTTTCCAATATTTTTCGATAATCTAATAGACGGACTAATTAGTTTTTTTTTCGGTGAAATACCCTATTGAAGGTAAAGGGGTTTTCCGCGAACAAATCATCACTTGACTAGAATGTATAACAAAACTTAAGCCGTAAGGTCGATAAGGTCGTAATAATCATATTACTATTATATTTATAGATCGACGGGAGTGGCCGTGTGACCTTTTGGTTAAGGTTATTTCGGAATTTGATTCGGGGTTCCTCTAAGGATCTAGCAGTAGTTCCACCGTTTTTTCGAACTAGTTGGCAGTAGCGGTGATGGTGGTGGTAGCCTCGCAAAATGGTACACACAGCTGTTATTGGAATGAATCTGATAAAAACCTCGTTGTTGCACCAGGCCTTTTTTGTTTTTTTTTGTAGGGTGGTAAGTCATCAAATGACTTCTCCCGCTCTGGGCAGAGCGGTGTCATTTGATGACTTTTGAACAACCCGCAGTCCCGATGGGACCCGCAGCCCCGACGCATTAAGCTTTTTTTTTTTTTGGTGGTGGGAAATAATAATAATAATAATAATATTCCACAACTATCACACAACGCCATCTAGTCCCAAGCTAAGCAGAGCTTGTGTTATGGGTACTAGACAACTGATAAACATACTTATATATTTCTAAATACATACATATTATAGATAAATTACACCCAGACACAGAACAAATGATCGTGCTCATCACACAAACATTTGTCCTGGGTGGGAATCGAACCCACGACCTCCGGCATAGCAGTTAGGGTCACTAACCACTAGACCAACAGGCCAGTCAAAAAACCCCAATCAAATCATCAAAAAACCCCTCCCGCTCTTGGGCAGAGCGAAAGGGAGTGTCAGACTTCTACTGACTAAAAACCACCCATCTTCCTTCTTAGCCCTATATGTCGCGGCCGCGGCCGCGGCAGCTCTAACAACATCCGTCAGCCCCACAACATCCCATTTTTTCCATTAGAATATTCCAAATTTCTTAGTAGCAGGCACGTCTGGGTTTGTGCCCATTCGGTGGCATTAGAAGCGCCGCCTATTACATGGGACCTACAAAATATAACTGACGAAATGTGGTTGTGCCTTTAGGAGCACCTCTGCCTAACTCATCAGGGATTACAATACTCATGCAGGTACAGCAGTTCGACTAACAATTTCGATAAGAAATTAACAGAATTTGCAGAACTTGCAACAAACTTTCTGAAGGTCACTTTCACTTAATGTCCCAGTACCTACCTAAGAGATTTTTTTTATTTAATATTTATTTTATAATTTACGAAAAACAAATGAAGAAAATTACATTAAAATAAAAAAAAAAACATTCGAGAAAATACATGAATTATGGAATCAAACAAGCCCAACATATGGAGTCATAGGCCAAGTGTCACCACAGTAACTGGTTCCGTGCATGTCGCATCCAGCGTATCACTGCAACCTTTACCAGTTCATCGGTCCACCTAGTGGGAGGCCTTCCAACGTAGCGTCTTCCAGTTCACGGTCGCCACTTTAGAACTATTCAACCCCATAGGTCATCAGTTCTGCAAGCAATGTGCCCTGCCCCCTGCTTACAAAGTTTGGCAATTTTTCGGGCTACGTCGATAACCTTGCGTCTGTGTTCTTTCTCATTCGATCACGCAAGGAAACTCCGAGCATAGCCCTCTCCATTGCTCCATTTGGGAGACTTGGAGCTTTCTGATGACGCTCATTATGAGCAACCATGAATTATGGAATAGGAACAAATAATTGAAATGCATAAATACCTATGAATCCATTTCAGCTTATGAAAAACATTTAGCTGTATTAAACGCTCGCTATCTAAATATTTATTATCTAGATGATTAAGTAAATTGTAATTTTGGATAAGATATACCGGCTATTTAGACATAGATAAATTAGTTGGCTGCCCTGTTATTCCTGTATCAGACCAGCACGACAATGGTATGTTTTATTCATGTATTAATAAATCAAGTATGAAAAAAAAAATGGAAAAAAATATATTTTGATATGATTCTGTAGTACTTAGAATATTCAAATATTAACGTAGAAGTATTTTAGTTAGATTTAGTAAGTTACGTAAACGTATTGATAAATCTTCCGTTTGTGTTAAAAAGCGACAAAAGCTATAATGTTGTTGTGTACAATGATTGTGAGTGGAAATTTTGAATTTACTAAGGAGTAATTTACCTCTTTATTGTGGTATTTATTCCGTGTTACTTTTTTAAATAAGCAAAGAAAATTTACGGGCGGGCTTAAAATTTATGTGTTTTTTTATGTTCTTTATTAGGTTAAGATCCTAAATTTTAATTATTTCTACACCATTTAATAAAATAATTAGAATGGTAAAATGAATTTAACGTAAGTTCCGATACTGAAGGTGCCCCGCGCAATCAGCAGCTATTGTTATCGCAATGATTAAAAGTGCGCACGTAAAGTAGCCTTGTACATGTAAAGTGTATCAGCTATATGTATTAGTAAATTGGGGTTATGTAAGGGTGTAGTAAGAACTCTCAAATCGAACAACTTTCTTCTTGGGATCATTGTCATCACAGATGATATCAGCTGCATTACTAAGCACTTGCAATGGGATATTTACTATTTGATCCGAGTTTCCGATATTCTGATGCTGTTGCAAGCACCATAATCACAGGGAAACTGATGTTTCTGCAGGTTTATGAGGAAAAAAAACGGTCTAGCCTCTTTGGTCTTTCTTTTAGCTGTCCCACACATAATCAGGTTCAATACGCAGTTTTATTTTCTCGAAAGTGATGTGACGTCCCAAGGACGAAGTTGTTTAATTTTATGGTCCCATGAAATATAACGTGGTCTGGCCGTGCTGCTTCAGGCCTTCTCCTAATAGAAGTTCGTCGTTCGATACGCGATACGGTGAACATGAAACGCATCGTTTCGCCGATAGACGGTTCGATTATATTATCTGAACAGAGAGTGGCAAATGATCGCCTGTGTTAGAACACGCTTCAAAGTATGAATGCCTTAATAAATAATTCTTAGCAATTCTCAACTTTTTCGTGATAGGTATGACTAACAAACAATCTATTTGAAAGAAAAGAATAACCCGACCAAAATATATACTTATGTCGTTATTGTCGAACATCTTATTTTAACAATACGTTTTTCTAAAGAATTGCTTACTACAAGCGAATCTATAAATATTATTAAGAGTTCCAAAACATTTTTGTTTTTAAACAAATGAATTTTTACGCGAACGATAAACTGCTCGCCGAACAAATGATCGCGACGATTGCGTATTCGCATGACAAACGTGTTTCTATTAGAACATTCGAATAATTGCTAAAGGGATGTGAAATGCATTTAAACAAGAAGTTGCTTTGTCTGCGGTTTTGGCCACGTTCTGCATAGCTATTCACAAACAATCGATTCGAAGTCGAATCGAACTTGATACTTCTTCGGGTATCAGATTTTTGGATCGAACGATTGACAAATGCTATTCATAGATTCGATCGACATGGTAGTACATAAACAGTAGTGGTGAAATATTTTATGTAGCCAATAAATTATCTTTAATGAGTATTTCTAAGTGCTACGATATACTGTACTGAATATCCATAGAGTAACTAAAAATATAATTAAAAACAATTTAAAAATGATTTTAATTTTAAACAGATACACAGCGACTTGATTATGGTATAGTACAAAATGGCGTCGTAATTCTGATTGAATTACAATTCCGAACGCAAATAGCTGTCGGTAGGATTGATATCTTCATCTCAAATCACATTCGAAGCTTCGGTTTTGTAAATAGCGATTTTCAATGCTGGTGGTATTCCACGGGAATGTTTTAATGTAGCCTATGTCTATGATACTCAGGGATAAAGCAAATTCCCATTAGTTGAAAAATTGGAACGGTGTCAGTAAATCCATAGATTAGCTACATCTAAGCTTATAAATTTATCCTCTTTCAAAAAATCAACTTATAGATGCTTACTTTTTTTAAATGTTCTTTTGTTTTTTTTCTAGACTGGTCGTTGGTTGACCCTCTTTCTGGGGGTAGCCCTACTACAGGGCACCATATCTTTTGGTCCCATCGATGACACGGACGAAGAGTTCATCGCATACAGGAACTTATTGGCGGACAGCATTGATGGTTACCGTCTGCCTGATACCGTAATCCCATCTCACTATGCTGTTCACCTGACACCACACTTGGCAGAAGGCGACAATCAATTTACGTTTGATGGAGAAGTGACCATCACTGTACGACCAAATTTACCAGTCACGCAAACTACTCTTCACTGCAATAATATAGCTATCGACCCTACCAGTGTGAGAGTAGCACCGGTAGCGTCTACGGGCACCCCAATCGTGGTGACACCTAATCAAGACTTCACTTGCGATGAACGATTTAGTACTTTTACTATTAACACTGACTCAGATATGCTTGCGAACACGGATTACAATATCTCAATGACGTTCGTAGGGTTCCTTCAAACCAACATGAGAGGTTTTTACAGGAGTTGGTATATTGATGCATCTGGAGCTAGAAGGTAAATGGCGATCCGTTTTTCATTCATATAGGAATCCGAAAAAACGTTGAATGGACTGTTTAAAGCATGGTATGGGAATAAAAAAGGTGTCTGATGAGATGAGGAGTGGTAGAGAAGTGTGGGAGAAGAAGGCATGATGTGATGACGAACCCACATTAGTTAGGGTAACAACACGAGAGTGATGATGATGAATGATGATTTGTAAGATACCTATTTTGTACTTACTTTGAAGTTTGAAATATAGAATTTAATTGTAGCATCGATGTAGAACTTGCTTCTTAGTGATTTTCTAGTAATCTTCTTAGTACGTCTCACCTGTATTGACATAACTCTTTCTTTTTTTTATTAATATGCCTATTATACAAGATGATTTTTTTGTCACCGTCCAATTTTTTTCTAGGCATTAGGTATCATTCAATAACACTATTTTTGAAAAAAAAACTCATATTAAATCATTTTCTCGAAAGAATTATTCGCTCTCTGGGAGAATTTGGACGGTGACTAAAAATCATCTTGTATAGGCTAAATTCTTCGACATATAAACAATACAGAAATAAATTAATTAAATAGCTGTACTGTGAATCAGTAGATTATACATTACTATTATAAATTTTTCAACAGGGAAAGCAATATTTAAAGTAACTCATAATTGATATTAAAAATTGTGGAAAAAGGTTCCGTTTACATTCAAGCGAATAATATTTTCATACCAAATATATTTTGATAGACTTGTAAGTATTCATAAAAGTAAATTATGGTTTCTTTTAGGTGGATGGCTACTACCCAGTTCCAGCCTAGCCATGCACGTCAAGCTTTCCCGTGCTTTGACGAACCCAGATTTAAAGCAACCTTTAATATATCTATAACCAGAGACATTGAAGGTTTCAGCGAGACTATTTCAAACATGCCACTTAGAGATATCGGACCGTAAGTATTAGCAAGTAAACCTAACCGTGCTTGTCATAAAAATCATAAAATAACATTACACCTCTGATCTCGAAATGGGAATGCTAAGGTGAGGAGTGTAAACCATGAAACGGGCACAGTTCCAGAAACAATGACAGTTACTGAGAAATTATAAAAATATCCTGATAAATAAAAGCCCACTAACTCCTCACGCTCAATGGTTCACTTCAAGGACTAAGTGCAGAAACCTAAACCCCATCATAGAAGCCCACTAACACTTTGGCCTATCTGGGAGTAGAAATCAGGATCTTGTGCTTAGCCGATGTGAGGAGTGCTTGGAGGGTGGCTATTCACCAAATGACTCCTCCCACTCAGGGATGTGCCTTCTTAGCTCTTTGTGTCGAGGCACCGGTATCTTTTTCAAATCACCCGCAGCCATCTTACCCTGCCTTCTTTACTATAATTTCTGATTCAAAGTAAAACAATAATTTCTTTTTCAGCGATACTACCATCGGTAAAATAAGAGAAAATTTCCACACCACACCTCCTACTTCCACGTACTTGCTGGCTTTCATCGTGTCCAACTACACAATAGTTGCTACTAATGCCAATAGTGTCAGGCCTTTCAACATTTACGCTCGGCGCAATATTGGTAACACCGGGGAATATTCCTTGGCAGTTGGTGAGCCGCTTCTGCGGGAGATGGAGGAGTATACTCGGTACAATTACTATCAATTGTACCATACTGTAAATACAGTTACAACAAATAGATATGACATGAACATGAAGCAGGCTGCTATTTCAGATTTTTCAGCTGGTGCTATGGAAAACTGGGGTCTTTTAACCTACAGGTATATGGATATTTTTAATATATTTACGACGATTTTAATATTTTTGCCATTTAAAACTACTTCAAGTATTTGAACTGAATCGCTATTTCATTTCATGTATCTCATTTAGCTGAATTCCTCTGTCAACATTTACATTTTATTATTTTCAACAGGGAAGCTCTCATTCTCCATGACCCTGAAAATACCAACAATTTCTACAAACAGCGGATAGCCAATATCATTTCTCACGAAATCGCTCACATGTGGTTCGGTAACCTTGTCACTTGTGCCTGGTGGGATAATTTGTGGCTTAACGAGGGTTTCGCTAGATTTTACCAGTACTACTTAACTCATGAGGTAAGTTTTTAAAGTGTAATGTATATGTACTTGACTATTTTTGTTTTACTAGTGAAAAAAAAGTAATATCTTAATAAATGGCTTAGTTTTAATCGATTTGAAATGACTTGCAAGACAAAGACAGCATTATGAAGTAGTGACGTCATATTTTCATACCGCCATAGTTACGTAGTACAAATGGCCGTTTCGCACGATAAAGATAGAAACTGCCACACCAAAAACTTCTAAAGCAACAGCTTCTAAAACAAGCTTTTTTACACATCGTATTATATCTGATAATTTTTTGACTTTACATTTTTTATAGTAGTTAGCTACCCTAAAAACCTATGAAATCATAGAAAGATTTTCCAGGCTGTTCGGGGTGGGAAATCATCAAATAACCCTTCCCGCTCTTGGGCAGAGCGAATGGGAGTGTCAGACTTCTACTGACTAAAAACCACCCATGTTCCTTCTGAGCCCTTTATGTCGAGGACGCGGTATCTCTTACAACAACCCGTAGCCCCGACGGAACGATAAAAGGTCAATATGCAATAAGAACTGCGTATTTTCTTTTTTGTTCTAATGTCTTAAAATTATTTCTAATCAACAGGTTGAACCAGAAATGGGTTTCGAAAATCGTTTCATCACCGAGCAGGTGCATGTTGCCTTACTGTCTGATGCCGCTACCAACGCTCATCCACTCACTGACCCAAACGTTCTAAATCCAACCTCGGTTAGTGCTCACTTTTCAACGATCACGTACGCTAAAGGTGCCGCTGTCCTCAGGATGACACAGCATTTGCTAGGTAGCTACTATTATAGGGAAGCCCTCAGGAACTATTTGAGTGCCAAGTAAGTATTGTTATTTTAAAATATTATGCTTTTGAGTACAAATTGATATGAGTGAGCGTTAAAATATTGTTATTATATTATTTGGTGCTGCGGAACTGTTTGTGCACGACTCGCGATTTTCCGGCTTTTTATTCTTTATTTCCTTGCAAGCTTTCATTCTTGGTTGCTATTAAGATGAAGACAAACGATAATACAATTTAGCATAACTTCAAATTTCACAACTACTGTATTTTTAATAATACCTGCATGACCCTACTACCCAATGCATCCATCAGTTCAATGTTTTGGGTGCGTTCCTTTGAGCGCCAGTAAAACTTTATTATATATTTTTGACACAATCAAAAGTCGTTTCCCAGTATTTTTTTTTTCGTACATTTACTGGTTTATATGTGACCACCACGTTCTTCTGTTGGTCCCGGCTGCCATATTATTATACAAATCTCTGGCAGTCGTTACAGGTACCTAGTCAGTGACCTGAAAGTCTGACAACCAGTCTTACCTAAAAAGGTTTCGTGTTATCCAATATTAACTGAGTTGTGGAGGTCAGATAGGCAGTCGCTCCATGTAAACTACTGATTTTCAGCTGCATCTGGTTAGACTGGAAGCCGGCCCCAACGTCGTTGGGTAAAGGCTAGGCAGATGATGACATTTTTACTTGGTTTTTTATGCAAAGTGCTGTTCCTGCTTACGCTATCAGCGGCCGTCGGGGGTCTCCGCACTCTGTGACATTCAGGCTTCCTCAGTCTAGCTTTTATTTCAACTGAATATTACCACACGTTTATATTTATTATTTCACCAGTGCTTTTGGAACCGCTGAGCCTGCAACCTTATTCAATGCTTTGCAAGCTGCCACCGTCGGAACCACTTTTAACGAACTTTATGGAGGTATCACCGTCAATCAGTACTTCACGTCCTGGAGCGAGAAACCTGGACATCCTCTGTTGCAAGTCGAAGTAGATCGAGACAATGGAGTCATACGTCTTAGTCAAGTAGGTTTAAATTAACGATTCCTAAAATACTTACTTCCTATCGAGTAAAAATTATTTAAACTTTTTATAACGAACAAGTACACATACGCAAACATTAACTATTATCTCATCAAGGAAGAATGGCATGAGTTGTATAATATTAGTTATTATGGATGATTTTTACACAATAAATTTTATATTTTAGTCCCGCTTCTATCGTGACGCTCCCGCTGAGTCAACTCTGACCGACGACGATGTTACAGCAGATGCACCGTTATGGTACATTCCCATTACATGGACTAGGGGTGGTAATCCTGACTTCGTGAATACCCAGCCCTCTGAGATTATGAGTACACCTTTGACAAGCACACCGGCGCCCGACATTGAAAACGAATGGGTTATTTTCAACATTCAACAGACTGGTAATTTTATTTATTTATTAGCTTACTAACTTCAACTATCTGCCAGTATTGTAAAAGTCCCATCAAAATCGGTTCAGCCTTTACGTAACAAATACACAGACAAAAAATGTGGCATATACATTTTCAAATACATACATTCTGAAAAAGCTGTTATTTTGATAAAACAAACCGATACTTTAATTTAATTTATTTGTATCTAAATTACCAGTGTTGGCTAAAATTATTCGAATACTGTAAAATATAAAAAATAAATTACTCCGAACAATTGCAAAGCTCCGTTTTGATCCTGGTATATTTATTTTTAGGTTTCTACAGGGTGAACTATGATGATGAGACATGGACTCTTATCACTCGTGCCCTGAGAAGCAGTGAGAGGACGAACATACACGAATACAATCGTGCGCAGGTACATAATTTACAAGCACAGATATAATAAACATATTTAACACTTTCACTGCCAAGTTCAAAATAGCCATTGTGCTGTGTGAGCACAAGCCCCTAAGCTATTATATCGACGACTCGGAGGCGGGTTTTTTTATTTTATTTATTAGGGATAACAAACAACTACAACATATATATAATGCACAAGGTTAACAATGTTAGAGTGATAACGTTGCACTCAACTGCATTATCCGCAAATATTCATATTTAAGGATCAGTGGTAGCCACTAGACGACATGACCACAATTAAGAATTAGGCAAAGTAAATAAATGACACAGCAAAATAAAATAAAAGCATATAAAATCAAAAATAATAATAAAATAAATTCACTTTCAAGTTACATTATACAGTTTATATATTTATATATATAAATCAATCAATATGTTTATATATTTCTAAATCAATCATTTCATTTATAATTAAATTATACAATCACAAATACAAATCAAAAATAATAATTAATTGAATTCATTTTCAAGTTAAGAAAAAATATATTACTCTAAATCAACCATTTCAGTTACAATTAAATTATACAATAAATAAGAATAAAAAAAACTATTTATGGAATTATCATTACGATATTTTTTTTTAAATATTAGTTTTAAACTTATTCTTCGAGCATGCAAAAATGTCAATATCAATAAAATTAGTATTATAGGATTCCAACATTCTATGTATAGGGCACCGTAAGCCAGAGTTCGTTCGACAAGAATTCAACGCGAACAGAGTACGTTCACGTGCCTGACGCACATGAACGTTCGGGGGACAGAATAACATAGCAAACTCGTTAGATCAATGGCGTCAAAATGATTGTTAGCAATATCATATAGCACGTTGGCCTCCAGGTATTTGCGCCGGTTCTCTAAGGTTCAGGGAACACAAACGATTTTATGTTCGACCCATATGCTGGGTGCATGACACCGAAAGTATTAGACTGATTTTTTTTTCTCTTGTAGCCCAGTGCTCGTCGCTAATACCAGTAAGGCTATTGCGTATCTTTTAAATCACAGTGGCTATTATATTGTCTATGGATTAACTGTCAAATTGGTTATGGTTTAGTACAAAATGGAACCATTTGACAGTAATTGAAAGGCACTATAGGTTAGCCACTGTCATTTAAAAGATACGCAATAGCCCTGCTGGACGTTAAATATTCATAAGTAACTGTCACTGTTCTCACAGGTCATGGTAACTTTAAGAGTAAATTATTTTCCTTCAAGCTTGTTGCCTCGCCTTTTTGTCAATGTTCTACATCTGACTGCGAATATGAACAATCTGCACGTCACATTTTATGGGAGTGTAGTCTTTGGCAGAATGAACGTAATATTATGTTGGATAGTGTACAGTTATTTACTATACGGACCTTGTAGAAACTATGTAGAACAAATTTCCGTGCGTTCAAGCATTTTTGTAATACCTATTATTGGAATCAAATATAACAGCTCACAACTTAGGACCCAGTAATATTAATGACAATAATATCCGTGGTGCTAGGCAACTGGGCTTATCCCAGCTGTATACGTCCCTGTGTGCCTATAATTGGCCTTGTTCTGTTCTGTCTCCTGCTGATATGGAGGAAAGTGAAAATTATGTTTTTCCTACTCCTCCGCTATTCCTTTCTGATTAATTTCGTTGCGGGATCCAAGACAGTTAAATCGTTTCTCTGGGACTTCGTCGAGCTTCATTGTCTCGGCGCTTTTCTTGTGGTCGCCACTGTTGATTCTGGCTTACAGGAGTTACAGTGGTTTGGGAATAGTATGGCGGGCTTGTCCAATTAAAAAAAAAGTAACTGTCAGTAAGTCAGTGTAAGAGTGCTTTATCGCGACCAGCCCTCTGTAGATAAGCAGGATGTGAGTGACCTACTACTGATACTTCTCTGCCCAACCCATCGGAAATCACAGGCGCGATGCTACATGCGAAAATTTTTCTCCGTATTTAAGAGCCTGGCCACATTACCGCCGTGACGTCGTTTATAATTTTCATGACTATATTTTTATAAGTTTTAAAACTGAGACGTGTTTATGGATATTTTTTTATTTTGTTTTTAGATCGTTGATGACGTATTTCTGCTAGCCAGATCTGACATAATATCTTACAGAAAGGCATTAAACATCCTCTCCTTCCTGGAATTTGAAGATGCATACGCTCCTTGGCATGCTGCTATCACTGGCTTCAACTTTGCTCTCAGAAGATTGGCTCACGGCAGTTTGGCTCATGCCAGACTGAGGGTAAATTTATATTTTAAGTTATTTTGCCATAAGAAAAGACAAACTTATAATATATTGCATTGACGTTTGTCTCCATTGACAGTGTGCGAAATGATGAGCAGTTATCTGTGTTACCTCAGCAGTACTTATTTAAACTAAAAACGTTTTTTAGACTGAAATCATTCGCTTGAGCGCCGCAGTTGTAAGCCGGTTAGGATTCAACGAGACAGAGGCGACGCCGGAAAATCCAAGCGAAAAATTCATGGATGATCTCTTCCGCATGAATCTCGGGACTTTCCTCTGCAATGTTGGACACGAAGTATGCATCGATACTGCCAAACGAAGCTTCCAGCAATGGAGGAACGATGGAGTAAAGTAAGCTTTACTGTTTTTTAGACAATAAAACGGAGAAATCACGAAGAAGTATTTACCTAAAATTATATACCTACTCATTTATATCTTGACATTAAATACTCTGTTTTTTTATATAGCATTCCACCGAACATGCGTCCTTGGGTATACTGTAATGGTCTACGCTACGGATCAACTGATGATTACGATTTCTTCTGGGAAAAATACCTGACCGAAAACTTGGCTAACGAGCAGGTCGTGATGCTCGGAGCGGCAGGTTGCACTCAACACCAGCCTGCCTTGAACAGATTCCTTGCCAATATTGCTCCTGGAACTGTTGAAAACTTTATTGTCAGAGCTCAAGACTATAGCACCGCTATTTCTTCAGCCGTCACTGGCAACGAATACAACAGTATTAGGGTCTTCCAATGGCTGCAGACTAATTTCAAAGAGGCTAAGACGTAAGTAGAATTTATTTATTTTATTTTATTTTATTTTTCCAACAAACAGTCATGTACTTACAAACAATATTATTTATGAAAGAATTGGTTCCTTACAAAAGACCTATAGTGCCGACAATGTGGTATAGTTCTAAAAATATGTACAATAAACTCTTAACAAGGAAAGACGTGCAAGAAATACATATATTAATTTTTGTGTCAGAACTAATGTTCTATGCAACTTAATTTACAAAGTAGACTGAAGGTAGACAAAGTAAAAAAAATAGAATGAGTTAAAATTATAATAATAATAAATAATAATAATAATATTCCACAACTATCACACAACGCCATCTAGTCCCAAGCTAAGCAGAGCTTGTGTTATGGGTACTAGACAGCTGATAAACATACTTATATATTTCTAAATACATACATATTATAGATAAATTACACCCAGACACAGAACAAATGATCGTGCTCATCACACAAACATTTGTCCTGGGTGGGAATCGAACCCACGACCTCCGGCATAGCAGTTAGGGTCACTAACCACTAGACCAACAGGCCAGTCAAATTATGTGACATATCTACTTTTAAGTTTCTGTTTTAGGCTATTAAGAGAAATGTTAAAAATATCTATGTCTGTAAATTCTCTGTTATAATTGTTAGTGGAACGGTATATAAATGAATTACGAGAAGGAATTCGAATTCTGTCTTGTTACTCTGACGTTAACTGTTATAATCATTTTACTATTGATTATAATGTATTTTGGTATTTGCAAGGACGTGGTCAGATTTGGAAAAAAATAGTTTAAACTTTCCATTACTTAAAAATGGGCTCACGTATACTCTGCTTCCAATATTTTATTATGCCGATATCAGTTACTGTTATTCTGCTGAAACTAAGCTAGACAAACTAGAGTTACAATAAACGGCACGGTTGGCGCAGTGGCTCAAGCAATGGACTGCTGCGCTGCGTGTCGCGGGTCAGATTCCCACACAGAACAAATATTTGTATGACCTACAGATAGTTGTTCCGGGTCTGGGTATTTGTGTATGTGAGTTTAAATTTTTGTGAACGTGGGTGCGTTCACAAACATTTAAACGCTACAAATTCCTAGTGTGAGGCAACGATTTAAAAAAAAAACGATCACACTCAAAATCATTTATACGTTTATTATATTTACATAAATAAGTGTGTGCTTATGGGTTAAGCCTAAAGATGTCTTGAAAATATCACTTTAAGCGATAAGACTATTTTCAAGATGTTAAGGTCAAGCCACAGTTGCCAAATCCGTAACGTACTAGTTTCCTCCGTGCTTCGGAAAGCACGCCGTTTGGTCCCGGTGTCATTTGGAGATCTTTGACAGTCGGTACAGGTAGTCAGTGGTCCGATAACCAGGCTTACCAACTGGTATCGTATTACGCAGGACTAACTGGGTTTTACTGAACAGATAGGCTGCTGCTCCGTTTAGGCTGGAAGCAAACGACACAGTTGGGAAAAAGGCTTATGACTTGCTATTTGTGTGAAATATATGATTAAACGAATAGTAAAGATACAGGGTGTTTGGAAGGGAGCTGTACATACGCCTAGGGTAGAAACTAGGGATAGTCTGCTACCTACCCCCGCCCATTATATTGACCTTGGCCTCAAGGTTTTTTTTTAATTTAAAATTATTTCTTTACCTTACTACGGTACTTCAGGCCCCATAACTTTTCTTCTCCACAATTTTCTGGTGTAAAATAATTTTTTGCAGGACCCTAAGACTCTAACGATTAAAACAAGACCATTAGCCGACCGGTCCCATGGATAGATTTTGAGCTACAGGTAGTTTTAGTCAAAAAGTCAAATAAAAAATAATAATAAATTAAAAAAAAACCTTGAGGCCAAGGTCAATATAATGGGCGGGGGTAGGTAGCAGACTATCCCTAGTTTCTACCCTAGGCGTATGTACAGCTCCCTTCCAAACACCCTGTATATCGTTCCATTTTATGCTTTGAATCATTTTGTATTTCAGAACCGGCGTCGTAAACACCATTTTATCTTCGGTCACAAGCCGTCTATTGACTCACGCAGACATCGCTATGGTAAACTATTTTACTACTTGTTGACTCTTAAAAATTCAATAGCTACCCACCCTATTTATATTATAGTTAACGTTAGCCAATTTTCACACGGATCCTTTTGTTACTAAGTTTCTTGACAATATTTTGAAAAAAGAAAACTAACTTTGCTTATCTATTTCTAGGTGCAAAATTGGGTTAGTGCAAATATTGAGAACCTCAGCCCGGCAGCCTTCGCCACCGCTAACTCTGGTCTCGCTGCTGCAAGAAACAACATCCAGTTTTATATAGATAGGGTACCGGAATTCGAGGAATACTTCGAAACGGGATTCAATGATCCAACAGGTCCGACTACACCCGCCCCGACGACGACGACGACTGAGTCCACTAGCACTTCGACAACGACAAGTACTTCAAGTACTACTATTGAAGACACGACAACCCCAGAACCTCCTCCAACTTCAACAGAACCTACCTCCACTTCCTCCACAGCTTCTACTACACCTGAGGAAACAACTCCAACACCGGATTCAGCCAGCATTGCCTCTCTGAGCATCGTCACCTTAATTGTGACACTTATCGTAAACATGGCGTAGTTCATTAAATAATTAACCTATTTTTAATTATATTACTAATGTAGTGGATTGTTGTAAGAAGATTTGTTAAATAAAGATTATATTTTTTATATGTTTTAATAAAGCTATTCATTTGAGTCGTTTGTTTGGAGTTCGACTAATTCGACTATGAATGTTGTTAAACCTGTCGGGGATCTATAGAGAATTTACTAGAAAACTAGCATAGGACAATATTATTATATTAATTAAATTTATTGTATGGGAAGGCAATGAAGATCGCGGGGCGATCTGGATACGACTGGAAACCAGTGTTTCACATTAGCCTTGAATCGAAACAACTGGAAGTCATAGAGACAGACCTTTGCACAGTGGGAAGATGCAGGCTAAAACAGTATCAGTTTATGATAAGGAACAGTAGTAGGTAGGTACCTACGTGGTATCTTAGGCAATGGCAAAAAGAGTACTAGGGTAATATTATATTTGTAAAGTCAAAGTAAAACGCTTTGATGAGCGTATCAAAATGAAGACAACCCAGAGAATATATAAATAGTTAACAACAATTATAATTTCAAACGCTTAGCTTCAGGTGGGGTTCTTCATACAGGTTGTAAATTAACCCTTTTTTTTTGGCGGGTGTAAAATCATCGAATAACCCCTTCCGCTCTTGGGCAGAGCGAAAGGGAGTGTCAGACTTCTACTGACTAAAAACCACCCATGTTCCTTCTTCGCCCTCTATGTTGAGGCCGCGATAACCTGTGGACAACCCGCGGCCCCGACTTGCGTCGGCCCTTTCGGGCCCCTCCCATGTTGCTGACATCTCTTTGAGGCGCGCGTGGAACACGAACGCGCCGTCGACACGGCCTGTTTTCGTCGTAAGACGGACGGATGGCGAGTTAGCCCATCACTCACCGTCCACAGGCCCGCGTCTACGGTGGCCGGAGGTCATCGCGAGACCCTCGACGCCCGGAGCGCCTCCCGCGGCGGTTGGGACGAGAGGTTCTCTCCCTCTCGCGTTCCACCACCTCCTTCGCTAGCAACGTTTTTTTTTTGGCTGGCAACACTGGCGACAGGTCGTGAAAAAACGGCCTCGTAGTAATTTATTTTAAAATTTATTGTTTTATTGTGTTTAATTTGTTTAAATTCAATTATTTATATTAGAATCAACATATTAAGTGACACACGGTGTTTGTGACCAGTTTTATTGTGAAAATTCAAAAACATATCATATTTCATTACTTCATGTACGGGCGGTCAACGTTTGAACTGTGGATTTGAATTCTTCGAACCGGGGGAGTATTTTGTTTTGATTTACTAATTATTGCTTGTTATTTAGTATATTACACATTACAAAAACACTGCTCAGGGCTCTGAGCGACGTCCAGTACACACCGGCTACGTTTATGTCTCATTTTGCTTGACGAATTGTGGAAGCAAAATCGAGGACGAAAACACTTGCCCCATTCAAAACATACACTGCAAACCTTACTACACAAAATGTGTCTGTAATAAGCCATAAATATTATAAATTTTATTATTAGTAAAATCCACTTTCCTGAGACGACCCACTGACCCTTTGTTCATTGTTAATTCAGAAAATCCCACTAAAAAACTCATGTTATTTGCAATCCTATTTTATAAATCAAATCAATAATGAAATAGGTAGCTTGTCCTTGAAGTATTAACTGTAATATTTAAATTGGGGATTATCAAATCAAATAGCTTTTCTTTAGTTCTTAGTTTTCTCTTATACACCTACCTCCATATTTTTATAATCTTTTCTAAAAATTTTCTATTCTTTTTAATTATTTTACTTCTTTCTAATTTCAAAACCCCTCTAAATTTCTCAAGTCTCAACTGATATATTACTTATTCTCTTCATATACTCAGCTGTTTCCTGTCACATTCCAGGTCTGGCTTGTGGATAACACTCAATATGATGACCCGTGGAGCTACCATTCGTGACATGAGTGACAAACTGAAAGCAGCGCTGAGGGAGCTGGATGCTTCTAGAAATGAGTGCGCCAAACTGCTGCGGGAAAGAGAAGAAAGTGAAGTGGAAATTGAGTTGATGGTGAACAAAAATACTCAACTCAAGAATGAGCTTGCAGAACTACACACACAGCATATGGACATACTTGACCAACATAAACACCTCCGTGAACTTGTTGCAAATTTCCAGCATTGTAGCGACACCTACGATCAGGCGTTGAGTCGCATATCTGAACTGGAACATGAACTAAGTAGGGCCCAACACTCAATAACTCACTTAGAATCGCTTAGAGACCTTGAAGAGACTGCGAACACCTGCAGTCTTTATGATGAGTTGGTTGGTAGCCGGTCAGGACCTGTGTGTGTTGAGCCAATTGTGACCATAGACTTAACTAATGAAACTATCTGTAAAAATAATTTATTCACTAGTCATAATAAGATTAAAAAATACATTAAAATTAATAAACGCATTAGAAATATTAAAAAATCCTTGAAACGCCTAAAAGTTAATAAACAAAACACAAAACTGAGGCAAAAAAATGTAAATTTAATTCGAGATCTAAAGAAGTGTGACAGTGAATTAGAATTATGTAGATCAATGTATGAGACTGACATTCAAAACCTTCAGGATGAGCTATTTGTTAGGGAATATGCACTAAAGGATATTTTTAGTAAATATGAGGCTTCTCAACAAGACCTGAGTAAGCGTATGCAAGAGGCCAATGAGCTGGTGGACCTGGTCACGTACAATGCAGAGAGGTACGAGTCTCTGACGAATAACCTTTCTTGTAGCTGTGCCTGCTCAGTTATTCCTCAGCCTCAGCACCAGTCACCTACCCCCTCAGTGGCTCAGCCAGCTGGTAGTATTGATGATAGGAGTAATGAAAGTAATATTTTAACAGATACTACATACTTATTTTCTGATAAGTTTGGTCAAGGATTTGGTACATTATTTAATCAATGTTCACCACACTATGTTATAAATTATTGTTTACCCGGTGCCAGTGTTAGCCAATTAATTAGTAATATTAGATTGACTAAAATAAATCCCAATTCTACTGTTATTTTATTATATGGGAATAGTTTAAATGTATGGAAAAGGGACATCATTGAATGTGTCCATTTGATGTTACATCTCAACAAGACTATTAATTGTAAATTCATTTTCTGTGCCTTGCCTTACTCTCAATATTTGTCCGTTGAGCAAAATAAGTACATTTATGATTTAAACTTGTTAATTTATAATAGGACATGTCGTCACAGTGACGTTATTTTGTATTTTGACTGTAATCAATTTATATCTGATTACAGACTCACTGACTTCACAATGTTTTTACCACCTAGTTCTAAGCGACGTATTGCTAACCTTTTAGCATACAATATACACAGCGACACTGGTATGTGTTTACCAACGTTTTCTGTTAGTAGTGATACTAATACTGCTTTTGTTACTAACACTTATACAGATACTAACACTTTTATTGATACACCTTGTAGTTTAAACTGTTAGGTGCGACAACAGGTAGGCCGCATATGTTGAATGTTGTTCATCAAAATATGCAGGGATTATCTGGCAAAGAATTAGAGTTAAGTTTGTTTATGGAGAATTATGATGTTCAGGTTTTATGTCTAACTGAACATTGGTTGAAGGAACATGAAGTAGTATTTATCAATGATGATTTCTATACCATACAGAGTGCATTTGTGAGAAAATCTGCTATTCGCGGTGGATCTTTAATTCTTGTATCAAACAAATTAAAATGTAAACAACGTTTAGACTTAGTTAATTTGTCAATTGAGCGCACTATTGAGTTGTCTTGCGTTGAACTCGAGCGATACATAGTAATTTGTGTTTATAGACCCCCTTCTGGGGACTTTACTCATTTCGAATCAGTAATGGAGGATTCACTTAATAAGTTAAAATCAAGTAATAAATCTATAATTTTATGTGGAGATTTTAATGTTAATATTTTAGATGTTACTCCATTAAGTATCAGATTTCTCAATTTGTTTAGATCATTTAATTTAGTTAACCTGTTTTTTGAACCAACAAGGATCACGGCTTCTTCATCAACTTGCCTTGATAATATGTTTAGTGATTGTGTTGCCGAGGACAAATTAGTGTTAAGTGACTTATCATCTGACCACTGTGGCTTAATAGCTAGCTTCCCTATGTTATTAAAACAAAAGCCGCGCAAAATAGAATGCAGGCCTCATACAGCTAGTCGTTGCAATAAATTCAAAAATAATGTAGCACTTAAAGTAACGCCGTCAATAGTAGAGCACGAGACTCCTAATGAAATTTATAAAGCCCTTTTTGATGTTGTGCAAAATGAATACCAGTCTATTTTTAAGTCTAAAACGATTAACATTAAGGGACCTTCTGTGGGCTTCAACCAATGGGCTACACCAGGTATTTACAAAAGTCGAGCCCGATTGTACGAGTTGTATGGTCTTAAACAATACAGGTTTGATACAACTTTTCTAGAGTATGTTAAAAATTATTCCAAATTATTTAAAAAGATTTGTATTATTGCAAAATCAAAATTCTTAAGCGAGACTATTAAAAATTCTAATAATAAAGTTAAAGCCACTTGGAAAATCATTAACAATGAAACGGGTAAATCTGTTAAACAAGATAATCACCTCGAGATCATGGTGGGTAACAAATTAGTTAGTGAAGCAGCCGACGTAGCCGAGGCTTTTAATGAGTATTTTGCCAGCATACCTATAGCGACGACTCGTTCCCTGAGTTCGTCGCCGTCTAAAGCCGAAGATCTTTTGCATAGCAGCGTGTCTAAATGTGGTAAAGTATTTAGTTTCGAACATGTAACGCCTCGTGATGTAGTTAACGTTTTTAATTCACTTAAGTCTAAAAACACAGGTGATTACTGGGGCATTTCTATTAAACTTTTAAGTAACATAATCGACATTGTAGCCCCCTGTCTTGCCGTTACTTTCAATAAATGCGTCGATTTGGGGACTTTCCCTGACCTTATGAAGAGCAGTAAAGTCATCCCTCTATTTAAATCAGGCAGTAAAAACGATATCGGTAACTTTAGACCAATTTCTATTTTACCTGCTTTTAGTAAAATTTTTGAAAAATTAATTCTCAAACAGTTGTTATTACATTTTAATTTAAATAATCTCCTTCATAATGATCAATATGGCTTTACAAAGGGTCGTTCGACTACGGATGCAGGTGTTGCTTTGTTGAAGCACATATTTGACGCATGGGAGAACGCGCAAAATGCAATCGGTGTTTTCTGCGATCTCTCTAAAGCTTTTGATTGCGTACATCACGACACGCTTTTACGGAAACTGCGTTATTACGGTGTTCAAAATGAGGCCCTAAATGTGATAGATTCGTATTTGCAAAATAGATTCCAATGTGTAGACGTAAATGGCGCGAAATCTTCCGGGCTACCGGTTCGGCTAGGTGTACCTCAAGGTTCAATACTGGGTCCGTTTTTATTCTTGGTTTATATTAATGATCTACCATACTATTTAAAGGGTTTTTGTGACGTTGTACTATTTGCAGATGATACCTCTCTTATCTTTAAAGTAGATAGGAATAGACACGAATTTGACGACGTAAACAGCACGCTATCAATGGTCACGGATTGGTTCACAATAAACAACCTTGTTCTTAATGCCAAGAAAACTAAAATAGTTAAGTTCGCTTTACCCAATGTTAGAAATCTAGGTCCCAATATTATCCTCGCCAATCAGGAGCTGGAAACTGCCGACTCTGCTGTATTTCTGGGCATTACAGTAGATCCAAAATTACAATGGGGTTTACATATATCAAGCCTAGCGGGAAGGCTAAGTTCAGCCGCATACGCCGTCAGAAAAGTAAGACAATTCACTGACGTTGATACAGCACGGTTAGTCTACTTCAGTTATTTTCACAGCGTTATGTCATACGGTATTCTGCTGTGGGGCAAAGCTGCTGATATTCAAAATATATTTGTTCTGCAGAAGCGAGCGGTTCGTGCAATTTATCAGCTGGGTGCCCGAGTTTCTCTTAGAGATTTTTTTAAGGAGATTGGTATCCTCACTGTTGCTTCTCAGTTCATCTTTGCCAACATTTTATATATTAAACAAAATATCCACCTGTACACTAAAAACAGTGATATTCACAACTTTAACACTAGAAATAAGCATAAACTACGCGCTCCTTTTCACCGGCTTCACAAAGTTCATAATTCATTCGTCGGGCTTGGTATAACATTTTATAACAAACTGCCATCTTCTTTTCTAGACTTGCCATTTAATGCGTTTAAAGCCAAAGTAAAATCTAATCTTTGTTTAAAAGCGTACTATTCCATTAACGACTACTTAAATGATAAGAACAGTTGGTCGCTGAGTTGAACACAAGACAATGTTTGTTATTTATTTATGTTCTTTCTCCAAGATTAGTTTACTGATATGTTATGTCTTTTTTTTATTATTATTATATACTTTTTTATACTTGCCTTACTATTGTATCGAGTCTGGTTCTTCTAACCAACCTAACAGACAGATGTGTGCTGGGGAGTTTGTTCCGCCACTTCTTCTTTCCAGCAAAAACACTAGGAAGTGTCGAAGGGGGGGCGTTTTGGGGGACTGTCTCTTGTAAATAAGTAAAGTAAAGTAAATTTTGACGTTCGAAAAGTGCTGATTATCAGCCTAGTTTGAATAAATGAGTTTTGATTTTGATTTTGATTTTGACACTGCTTCGCAGAAGGAGGCGACGGCGTCCCATTCCTCCTCGCCTCGGACCATGGTTTGCACCAGGGCCGGGCGCGAGAGGTCGCCGCCGCTGATCGCCGCTATGAGAACACGGCGGGGCTCCGCCAAGCGGGGCACACCTCCACTGTGTGCTCCACCGTGTCCTCCGGCCGATCCTCACAATGGTGGCATCCGGGCGTTTCCTCCCGCCTGATTCGGTGCAGGTACCTCCCGAAACAACCGTGTCCGGTGAGGACCTGCGTCAGACGGAAGGTGAGGGCGCCGTGGCGCCTCTCAAGCCACTCCTCAAAGAGGGGACTTACCGCCACTATCGTGGAGTGCCCTGCACGGGGTTGCGACAGTCGCTGTCTCCATGTCGCCATGAGAAATTAACCCTTCAGCCGTCAACCTAGCATTCTGTACATCAAACTAAGTATTTATTTGTATTTTATAGTATTTCTCACTCAATGTAGCCACTCTTAAAATATTGTGCTAGTGGATGCTTTGAATAGTAAACGGGTCATGGAGGTAATTTAAGTAAGGTTATAACCTGAAAAACTAGTATTTACAAAAACAGCTGTGGAAAATTTGGAACTTTGACCCCAATATCTCCTTATCTAGGGGGTTCCCGGATATGGTCTAGAACAAAAAAAAATATCGCAGTGGTGGGGAAAACAAGTGCCCTTCATTTGCGTTAAGGGAACTTTTACACCCTTTATAGATAAATTGTCGAAAAAGCAGAGCTCAGCAGCGTACGTAGAAAAAAACGTAATTTGACCGATGTAGAGACTGAACGATTACTGTACTTTAGTTATTTTCATTGTGAAATGTCGTACGGCATTATGTTGAGGGGGAGTGCCGCCGATATTCAGACCAGGTGTGTTTGCAGAAACAAGCGCTAAGATCAATTTATAAGTAGAGGCAGCTAGCGTAGCTAGAACAAAAAAAATATCGTAGTGGCTCAGAGAACAAGTGCCGTTCGGCTTCGTTAAGGGTACACACTATAGGCAATAACATGATTGATTGATTGTTTTTTTTTTTATTGTTTGATCCAAGTTTTTTTTTTTTGTTTGATTCAAGTTTTTTTTTTTCAAGCTCCGTAAGTTATAAGTTGAGCTTATAACTTACGAAAACTGACAAATACTTGCACGGACTGGATAGGTGCACTCAAAATCTAGGTGGTAATTTCTTCAAAGACTATCTCAGGCACTAAACTACAATCCTACCAAGTGAGTATACCAAGATTATTGTCTGGACTTTATAAGCGTCCTAAGTACGGTCAAGAACAAAAAAAATATTGCAATGACGGGGAGAACAAGTGCCTTTCGATTTCGTTAAGGGTAGTTTTAAATCCTTTATACGGCCAAGAGACGTGTTGTAAAAGGGTTTACATCCTGTAAGTAAGGCATTTAAGTTAAGGCTACTTACTCTATTATTTGATGTGATATAAATCTAATCATCGCTAATATGAAGATAAAATTAAACGTGATAATTATATGTTGCGTGACTCCCGACTAGGTGAAGATATCATCAATTTTATGTCTTTAAGCTTTCATGAACATGGCAGATGCGCAACAGAAATATAGGAGACGACGCAATAGCACTTTAAAGGTTTTGATGGACGCGCAAGGTGTTGAGGCTTTTTAACGAATTATGTTCACTATGAACTATTGCCGTAGAAGTCTGCATCTTTTTAGTATAAGAGGTGACAGACACAATTATAATACTAGGAATTGGGTCTAGTTAGTTCAGCCAGGCTTCAGACTCGCTAAGGTAGACTCATCTTTCATGGGGTACTGTTTGAGATACTATAACAAAATTCCACAAAGAAGTCTTCAGCTGAATGAGACGAAATTTAAGACATGCATCAAACGCACACTATGCAAGCAAGCATATTACAAGTTACGATTATATCGCTGATAAAAACGCCTGGCTCAATGCCGGTCCTGCTCCACAAGGACAGGGCGCTTAAATTGATAGTATTAACCCGGTGCAAATGACGTGAAAATAATTACTTGGACGATGACGCTGGGTCATATTGACCCGAATTTTAACGATATTTCTTAAAAAAAATTAGCAAGTTACCTTAATTGTAATTACTGTTTACTAAAAAGGATTCCTTGCTAAGCTAGTAAAAAAAACTGTAAGAATAAGTTCTAGAAGTTGAACGTAAAAATTATTGTAATTATTATTTTTGAATCGTCGTTTTTGACTTTACTGTGTACACTTACCTATCGTGCACATCTTGCTACATCGATCCCACATAATAATATACCATCTCAACATGAATGATGTTACCAAAGTTTTGTAACAATATTATGATTTATAAGAGTGTCCATGGAGTTTCTTGCCATTCTTCTTATGAGACCAACGCTTTGGAATCGGCAACTACAGTACACTCGCAGTTATTATGCCTTGTGAGTTCCCACTCACAAGGATGTAGTTTAGTTTATTAGTTTAATACAATTTAGTAATTGTTTCACTATTCAAAAGAACCTGTAACTGGCTTACTTGAAATATGTAAATGTTTTTGATTTTGATTTTGTCTTAAAAAGCGTAATTTTGACAGCTTTGCCACTTTAATGACTTTGCATGACAGAGAAGATTTTGACGATGATATGAAGTTAGCGTCATTGCTGAAGATTTGGCAACATATTTATTTAAACTTCATGTACAAGAGTGGGACAAAGGCAGACTTAATAATAATTTATTGTCAGATAACAATGATCCATAATAGTTAGAACAGTAGTAAAAGAGTAAAGGAGTGTCCATGGAGTTTCTTGCCCGTTCTTCTCCATAGAGATCTACACTAGGGAATTGGCAACTACAGTACTTTCACAAGTTATTATGCCTTGTGACTGTGACTGTAGCTTTAGGGTGCAATGCGTCGTTCCGGAGGTTGCTGCGTCGGGTTGCGCGTCGCCGGATGTTGCAGCGTGCATTCGTTGTTTGTTGATTCGGAGTCTCGTGCATTCGTTGTTGCGGTGTGCGTCGCTGCGTGCTTTCATGCTCGCAGGTGTATGTTGTTCGGCGTGGTGGCTTTCGGAATGACGTATTGAAGTCGTAGTTTTGTGAATTGTTCTTCTGACATTCAAAAGTGCCTGTAATGGCTTAATTGAAATAAATACTTTGAGTTTGAGTTTGAATTATTATGCATTACAAAATTACATTGGAATATTAAATTGCCCAAGGCATTAGGTCCGCCTTTGTACAGTTTTTTGCTTGTGCATAAAGTTTAATAAATAAATAAATAAATAAATTAATTAAAATAAAATCTTAATATTAGTCATTACTTGTACCATGCAGCACTGGTAGATGTACTGATAATAACAACAATAATAATTTTGTTCAAGCAAGAAGCCTGATAGTGTCAGTAACAATGTTCTTACAGACTATGTTATTAATAAACTTACGAAGACAAAAACAAAACCAAAAATTAAAACAGATTGCGATATTATTGCTGTCACATTGACATGCCCAGCCGAAACATTGCAGCACTGGCTCACAAGCACACAATCAAGCCTACTTGGGGCAACCCGATCAACACCCTGAATGCGTAATTGGCCATGACTTGATTTTTTTTATATTTTTTTAAATATTTTTTTTACAAAATATAGACCATTTCAAGGAACTAATTTGCTTATTTTATTTTTTTAGGGGTTGTACATTTTTTTAGGATTTTTTAAATTCGAGGTGCTCTCAATATCACTATGAGGCTGTATGTAGTGCGGTGTTGTGCCACAGACAAATTAAAAAAGAATACAATGTCAATCTAAATCCAGTGACATATCCTTGACAGTTGAGATTGATACAGTGATTCAAGAGGAAGGTTTTTAAGTATAATACATGCATAATATAGTAGAGAAAAACACCTGTGCGAAGCCGGGGCGGGTCGCTAGTATATAATAAGTTCATTGATGACAAGAGATAAACCAATCTTATATAAATCAAAACAATGATATAGAATACTTACATTAGAGCCTTTGCTCCTCGTATTTCCGCTATATTGTGTTGAGTGGACAACATCATATACTCAACAATCATAGCATTATTGACCGTAGGTATGTTACGGGAATCCGCCTTAGTATAATTTAAAGAAGCCATTACAACAATTCACAATATTTCACAAAAACAAACATCAACAAAGCTGACTAAACATAACTTACAAAATGTTGACATTGACAGCCTCGCAACCGAATGTTTTTTTTTTCAAGAATGATAGAATGACAAAGGAATGTTCTATTATGCCTAATGTTATATTGTTGGAGGGTCTGAAAGGTCAAATGAAAGTCATTCGTTAAAACACCTATAACTTTTGAAATAGTATGTATTTTTCAAATCTGGTAACAGGCATGAATTCACCTAAGCTAACCCTCGAAATGGTTTTAAGACAGCGCTTGAAAAAAAAAATTAAGCATGCCCAATTGCATTGGACGCAAATGCCACAAGGTCTTCTCTATCAAAACATAATAACTCTCCAAATGTATATGTTTCTAAGAGTAAGTACTAAAGGATACCTAAATATACTGACCAAATTATACGGACTGAATAGAAATAATTATGAGATCTTAAAAAAATATACAAAGTGAGATCTTCGATTAGAAGAAAAGAAGGATTAAAGTCGCGATGGCTGTCAGGGGCCAAGCCCGTCATGCTTTCATGAGATTCCGAAACCCATTGGCCAACCACTGGGTTTGGGAACCTCTTGAAAGCCAAAATCAACAGTGACGACCACCCGAATAGTCCCGAGACAATGAAGCTCGACAAAGTCCCAGAGAAAAAATTGAACTGTCTTGGATCCCGCAATGAAATTAAGCAGCTAATATTAGTGAAGGAGTGGAACGAGAGCAGGAAGATGTTGAATTGATGATGTTACGCCAGGCTGCAACAAAATTGATGATGTTACGCCAGGCTGTAACAAAAGGAGGTTAGGTTTGTTCATGGTCCATGTTGGCTTTCGAGAGCACAATAATATTCTGCTCACGGACATAAAAATACTTCTGAATACTTCAAATGAGTAAGCAGCAGTGAATAATTACATATCAGAGATATACACGAAAAACAAAAAGCAACTTATCTGCTGATAGCCCGATAGCTGCGGATTTCACACATGCCTTTTGATTAAACGCTGGTGTTCATCAAAAATATTAATGGTAGGTACCTACATAAAGATAAGTAAATAATTATTGATAAATATATAATATTCTAACTATGACTCTCTAGTCGATCGTTTAGTACCGTCCGGGGCAGCTATGGGTGAGTCGTATTTTTTTATACAATAAATTGATAAGTACTTACCTACTTAGTCCCAACCATTCTGATAAACGTGATACGTACAAAAATGGCGATGCATCAACGCGATAAAATATTGATTTTTCCCCGATTATTTAGGGCTTAGAATTTTTGTCTATTATCGTTGAAGGACTTTGGTCCTCTGACATTTTCTATTATTAGGCGTAGGTACAACAAAAACTGCAAAGATTTTGTCCGTGAACTTTGAACCCATGGAATTTATAACACTATAATTAAATAATTAATAACAAAATAGGTAGAACCCTGAAAAAGCCGAGCTTGACTATAGGTTCTGCATGCCCTAATCACAACCAAAAGCGACTGATATCCAGGGAAAACTGACCTTAATTTAGTATTACATTAAAATAATTTCAGAAAGACAATTTTATCAGCCTAGGGTAAACTATTTGGAACATTCACAAGCGTAATTACCGAAGTGACTAAAACTTTTTATATATTTTGCAGCTTTTGCTGTAATTACTGTAACTTTTGTAAGCCGTCGTTTCTCACTAACGTTACTTCGATGATGATAATAATACTTTTATCTTCCCCAAATTCTTAACTATCCCCTAAATTCCCTATTTCCTTTCCGTAGGTACCAACATGTTGCTTCCGACCGTCCTTTGCTTCCTCCTGGGGTATGCTAGCGCTACAATGCCTTTGGAGGAGGGCGTTAGGTCGAACCTGGAGTTCCTTAACACCGAATCTGAGGAAGACCTATCAAGATACCGTCTTTCGGACGTAGTGCAACCAACCGACGTTGATGTTACACTTGATGTGGACATTGCTGGAGCCTCTTTTCTTGGTGTTGTGAATATGAACGTTGTTGTAAGTATACTTTTAAATCATAGTATTTCAAAGAGTGTACATGGTGTTTTCGTACGTTTCTCTTCAGGACACTTCAAAAGTGCCTGTAACAGTTTTGTTAGAAATAAAGTATTTTATCTTGTTCTGTTGTTGTTGTAGAGTACAGTATTAAAACGATTGGGGTAAACAGGTTAAAGGTTGCAGATGCCCAGTGTCATGATGAATATTTGTATTTTATGTTTTTTTATTTTTTTATTTTGAATTTTTATTAAGTATGTACTATGGCACAAAATCGAGGAGCTTGGAACAAACAAAGAAAGGTCTATAGCCAGCGGTGGGTGAATTCTAGCAGCAGATGGTGTACTTTACTTTGGTTGGTTGAAGGAATGGAGAGAAATTTGCCTAGGAGTGGCGGGCAGTAAAGGCAAACCAAAAAATACTTTTATTTTATAATTTACCTGTACCCATTAAAATAAAGGCACCTAAAACGGACTTTTGACATTTAGGAAAGAAATTATAGAAACTTTTAAAAGATGCGTTACATTTAGACAATATAAAATTGACTGTATTTTTTGTTGGTAATCGTTGCACATATTTTATGATCTTAAGTGTTTGTATCTTTCATCGGTTCTCAGAGACCCCAGGCTTACGACTTTACAGAATAAAAACAATCTTGTGTGTTTGATACAACAGCTTTTTAATTAGATAAGACTAGTTAAGGTGGAAGCTCACATCTGGCCCGCGAAATTCTAATTTTCTTACGTTTTTGGCAATTTGCAGGCCAGTGCTTGGTTGTATGTTTATGAAAATTTGATTTGCGACTGTAAGACGTATGAAGTTACCGAATTATAACCATCAAAATTACTAACTACTAAAGAACGACGACTAAATTACTAAAGAATGACTTTTACATGCAAAAATCAATCTTGACATGAAAATGAACTTGGAGGGTTGTATTGATAATTTTGATGGTTATAATTCGGTAACTTCATACGTCTTACAGTCGCAAATCAAATTTTCATAAACATACAACCAAGCACTGGCCTGCAAATTGCCAAAAACGTAAGAAAATTAGAATTTCGCGGGCCAGATGTGAGCTTCCACCTTAAGTAACTGGTGACAGTGAATAATTGACTTAAATGTCTTTTATTTACATTTACCCTGTAAGGATAGGGTTACATGAAGATATGTGTTATGGCCGTGGGTTGTACACTAGTTATCGCGGCCTCGACATAGAGGGCTAAGAAGGAACATGGGTGGTTTTTAGTCAGTAGAAGTCTGACACTCCCTTTCGCTCTGCCCAAGAGCGGGAGGGGTTTTCGACGATTTTCCACCCGACAATAAAAAAAAAAGATATGTATAGTAAATTTAATGAATTTCCTTGTTAAATTGCACAATGCGATTTGTGCTCAAATAAATATAATTTTTTTTTTGCATATTTCTGAGCAAGTGTGTTTTTTTACGAGTTAAGTATTAATAAAAGAGGAAACTATAACATAGTCTCTCTATAAAAATCTTCCTTTTCAAAATCTGTTTAAACATAACCCTATTTGTGCTGCGCAGTCGGGTAAAAACGGCCTCGCACCTTAATTCATCTAGCATTCAATGCAACTAAATGTGATGTTTCCTTAAGATAAAATAATTTTAAAACTATAGTTACGCGAAGGAAATATATAAAAATGATAATAAAATATATATTTTTTATAATATATCGATTATCGTTATCCAACGATAAACGTGTGCCATCGTAATTACCTACCGATTATATTTATCATACGTCGAAACTAACACAGACACAATTATTCATGACAAAGTTATATTTTATTACTTTTCATGGCTTTTTTATCTTAATCCATGTTGCATTGTTATTTGGTTCATTTGGTTCACTTGTGCAAAGCGATGGCGAAATAGATCGTAGTGTTAAGCTTAGAATTAGCACTGGATGGATGAAATGGCGGCAGGTCACGGGAACAATATGCGACTCCCGCATTCCCCTTAAACTCAAGGGGAAGATTTATAAAACCATGGTTAGACCTGCTGTCGTGTATGGATCAGAATGTTGGGCCACAAAAGGGATAAATGAAAGGCAATTGCATGTGGCTGAGATGAGAATGCTAAGGGGAATGTGTGGTGTGACGCGAATGGATAAAATAAGGAATGAGTACATAAGAGGAAGTCTGAAAGTGGCGCCGTTGAGTGAAAAGTTGTATGGTAATCGATTGGCGTGGTATGGACATGTGATGCGAAGGAATGAAGATAGTGTTGTGAGGAAAATGTTGAGTATGAATGTAGATGGGTTTAAGAGTAGAGGAAGACCAAAGAAACGATGGATGGACTGTGTGAAGGATGATATGGCTAGGAAGGAGGTGACTGCTGACATGACGAGAAATAGAGAAGTATGGAAGAAAAAGACATGTTGCGCCGACCCCAAATAAATTGGGATAAGGGCAGGAGAATGATGATGATGTTGCATTGTTATTAATAAATTTTCAACCAGCTTCCTAAAAGGAGGAGGTTCTCATTTCGATTGTACCTATGTTCTTATTTTTCGTATGTCTGTTACGTCATAACTCCGTCATTTAGGAACGGATTTCTAAACTTTTTTTTTTATTCGAAAGTGTATAATCTCGAGGTGGTCCGATTGTCGTCATGTCAGGATCTGATGATGGAAGCTCTTCAGAAGCTAAAGTTATTTTTTACTCTTTAGTGTTATTGAAATCAGTTTATTTTATTTTGTACTTAAAACATTTTTCTCAAGTAAATGAGAGATGACGTCACTCGTATCATCATCATCATTTGTAGCCTTGTTTCAGCCACTGAAGAATAAGAACTCCTTTGTTTTCTGCTACCCTTCCTTCTTCTGCCCGAGCACTTCTTATCCGTGATTAATCCCATAGTCAATATCGTCTTTATTAGCGAACAACCTAAGGAAAAGCGTTTAGGTATTTGAATTAACATTAAAACTAATCTAACCTACAGGAAAACTTATAGCAAAGTCGAAGAAAGTAAAATTGTTTATTAATATTATTTATCACATTATTATATTCCTTCATCAGGTCACAGTTGATTAGAATTACTTGCCGGTGTTTATCGTATAAACCCTCAATCACCATTAAGGGTGAATGCATGTTCTGTTTACGTTAAATTCGTCTGAATAAACCTTCATGGATAATTTCATTTTAATTTTTCCCACCTGAAAAAAAAAATGCTAAATTGATATATTAATGTATTTTATTTTCTCTCCAGGTAACTGAAGACAACCTCGAACAGATCGTGTTCCACCAAAATGTGGTTTCAATCGAACAAGTTACTGTTACTAACAGCAACAATCAGCACGTGAATCTTAAGCCCAACGATCAGATTGTCCTCGACTCTTACTTAGAGCTCATAACCATCAACCTTGCTGCACCCATCCCTAGGGGTAACTACAGTATCCACATCCAATACACTGGAAGGATTAACACTAACCCACTCGACCGAGGGTTCTACAGGGGTTACTACTACTACAACAATCAAATTAGGTGAGATTTGTAAGACTTTTCTTTAGTAAAAAATACAATCGATTCCTTAAAAAAATGAAATTAGAATGGACCCCGCCTGCTTGCAAGTTTTGTTCAATTTAAAATGTGCTTGTATTTTGCTTTTCAGTTTTTTCAGTCGGGTTTTTTAATTTTTGAACTTATACTTTTTTTTATTTCCAACTTTTTAGTTCTTTTGTGTTTGTTCTGTCGTTGGTCGCGTAAAATTTTTTGCAGATGATCTAACTTTTATGGTTTATGGTTTAAGAACTTTATTTCTCAAAAAGAATTACATTCACATATATGAGGAAAAACTTATTTCTAAATACATTAGCGACGCGACGGTTACACAACAGAAAAAAAAAGGGTTAGATTAGAATTTGTGTTTGTTTATAGGATTTGTGACTTTGAATTTATTTTAAACATAATAAGTGTCATATATTTTTGTAATCTCCTTTTGAAACCCTTCATTTTGATACCCTACTTGATGGCAATGGATTTTTTTTTCAAATCCGCGATATGGCCCCCAAAATCCACAATTTTTCTTTGTTTTTAAAACATACACTATCATTACAGGCTAACCTAATACAACAGTGTAGTTATAGTTAAAGTTTACAAATAAGACATACAAATAACAATCTAGACTAATTAAGAATCTAAACATCAATAAAAACCATAATAATTCTTCAATAATAATTAACAATCTAGACATTTTTTTTCAAAATGCGGCCCGTGTCCAATTGAAGCAATTTGGATTTCTCTCTGTCGTCTTTGAGTGTCATCATAATTATTCCCTTGCCTTTATCCCAAATTTATTATAAACTTATCGGCGCATCTTATTTTTCCGTACTTCTTTGCTACTCGACATGCCATCAGACATCTCCTTTGTAGGTATATATATACATACAGTGTGATTCTTTATAATGTGCACATATCGAAATGAGGGAATCTATGCTTAATTTTATCGATGGAAAAAATATTTTAAAAAATCTAAATATTTTTTAATATTTTTTTTGGAATTTTCAAAAATGTTGTCCGCTGTTGTGACCCCAATGTAAACAAAACGGTGTAACTTTTAAACTAAATTATCTATCGCGATGAAACAATTTTATGTAAAAAGTTATGAAAAAAAAAAGTTTTTTTGATCAAAAAACGTGTTTATTTTCAATTGAGGGTAGTTTTTTTCCACAATTTTCATTTTACGAGGACGCCTAATTGCTTCCAATCATTATGGAGTTTGTTTCATCGCGATAGATAATTTAGTTTAAAAGTTACACCGTTTTGTTTACACTGGGGTCACAGTAGCAGACAAAATTTTTAAAAATTCCATATAAAATATTAAAAAATATTTAGATTTTTTTTAATAATTTTTCCGTCGATAAAATTAAGCATAGATTCCCCCATTTCGATATGTGCACATTATAAAGAATCACACTGTATATATATCATCTTTTATACAGTCCATCCATTATTTCTTTGGTCTTCCTCTTCTCTTGTGCACATACACACTGAAAACTTTCCTCACGACATTTACCTTTTTCCTCTGCACCAAGTAAAACTAAGTTCTGCACAAGCCAAAACAATCAACTTACATTCTTTAATGAGCAATACTTTTTACCATGTTTGTAGAATATGTAAATTTTTCATTATTTCTTTTGCAGGTACTACGCCACCACTCAGTTCCAGCCGTTCCACGCCAGGAAAGCCTTCCCGTGCTTCGATGAGCCTCAATTCAAGTCCCGTTACACTATCACTATCATTCGTGATGCCAACCTTCGTGAATCTTACTCCAACATGCCCATCCGTAACTCCACAACGTGAGTATACTGATTCTGTATTTCCTATTTTATTTTAAGTGCTTGTAACTTCAAATTTTGTAGAATGTTAGTACGAAGTAGTAGTTGAGATTTTTTTGAATACGTATCAATATAATTTTATAATTCTTCTGTTTTTGCTCAAAATAATAATTTTTTGCAAAATATCAAATAAATATAAAAAATAAAAATTGCATCCATTTATGCATGAACAGTAGAAAATGCACCACCTGAAAGCAATAACGTAGAAACGTTTTCAATAAAATTCTGCTAGAAATTGTCCCATTTTGAAAACCGATTTTCTAAACTTCAACAGGCTGGGCAACCGTGTTATCGAAGTTTTCCACCCTACTCCGATCATCTCTGCTTACCTGGTCGCTTTCCACGTGAGTGACTTCGTTTATACTGAAACCACGAGCACTAGTACAAAACCGTTCAAGATCATCGCCCGCGAAGGTGTTAATTCCCAACACCAGTATGCTGCTGAAGTCGGCCTTGAGATCACTAACCAATTGGATGATTACCTCGGTATCCAGTACCACGAGATGTCACAAAGTGAAAATGTCTTGATGAAGAACGATCACATCGCTCTTCCTGATTTCCCATCCGGTGCTATGGAAAACTGGGGAATGGTAAACTACAGGTATGTTTAGATTGTATACTGATCACACTTTATTTTTAATAGTTGATACGGATCTCTGGCAATACTGTTAGAGGTTTTGTAATGTGGATTGCCATGTGGAGTTTCCTAAAAACAATCCCAAACGATTCAATTACAGACGATGCCAGTGTTGTTTGCGTGCATTGATTACGTTGCATGAATACTCGCAATCCTGTTTCAACGAATTATTTTGTACGAATTCCGCTAAAATATCATAAAATATTAAACGTTTTTTTCATTTTAGGGAAGCGTACCTGCTGTATGACCCTGACAACACCAACTTAAACAGCAAGATCTTCATCGCTAGCATCATGGCTCACGAACTCGGCCACAAGTGGTTCGGTAACCTCGTTACTTGCTTCTGGTGGAGTAACCTTTGGCTTAACGAGTCCTTTGCTAGCTTCTTCGAATACTTCGCTGCTCATTGGGTACGTTTCAGAATTAGTTTCAGGGACTGTACCACTATCATATTAGAAGAGAGCCGTACGCTTTGTGTTCTATTAGTGTCTCTCACTAAAGTAATATGGTACAGAACCAGTTGTGTTGTGTTTGTTATTATTATGATCTACTGTTTATTGTTTAATGTCACAATTCATTTGCCTACAGGCCGACCCCAGCCTTGAATTAGATGACCAGTTCGTAGTTGACTATGTACACAGCGCGCTCAACCACGACTCTGGCTCGGGTGCTCAGCCCATGAACTGGGTCGGGGTTGCCAGTAACCCCTCCGTCAGTGCCCACTTCAGCCCCACCAGCTACGCCAAAGGAGCTTCCGTCCTTAGAATGTTGGAGCACTTTGTCGGCCCCAGGAACTTTAGGAGTGCTCTTAGATATTACTTGAGAGACAAGTAAGTGAAAGGATTTAAATTAAAGAAATAAACGAAAACGTGCATGATCTGAAATAATGAGATTAAGCGAGTATTATATACCCGGTTAGACGAGTGTGTGGGCAGAATTAAATTCATTATTTCAAATTTCATTGCTTACCATCAGGTGTGATCGAGGTCCAGAGCAGGTTCATTTTGTAATGTTTACCTGAACCAAACGAATGGAGATTATTATATTTATTCCTCTATTAAAATTTACTGTGCAGTAGCGGTAGGTACATAGGTACAATATTCTAGTAACAGTATTCTCTACCAGATAAACTGGGCTAACAGAAACTATCTTTCGATTGTTTCCAGTGCTTACGGTCTTGGTACTCCTACGGACATGTATGCAGCGTTCGCGAGGGCGCTCAGTGAGGACTATACATTCGGACAGCAATTCCCCACCGTCATCATCGAAACATTATTCGACAGCTGGGTCCAAAACGCAGGCTCCCCCGTCATTAACGTCACCAGAAATGTCGAAACCGGTGCTATAACTGTCACTCAGGTTAGTTTTATTTTACATACCTTTTTATTTTTATTCTCCAACCTTTGAGCCGAAATTTTGCACGCAATTTAGGTTTTTGGTGATAAGACATTTTTATGACAGACATGACTTGATTCTGCAGGATGACCTCGTCGTGAGAGAACTCGTCGACGGTTAATATCACGAAAGTTAATATTCGCTTTCTATGTTGTTAGAACAAGTTTTATCAAAATGAAACTTTAATGAAACTATAATGATCAAATAAAGTGTACCTTATTTGATCGTTTCATTTTGATAGAACTTATTTCTTTTTTTAGAAAAAAAAAACAATTAAACAGTTTAAAAAAACAAGTTTTATAAAAATGAGGTAAAGAAATAAGGTTGTTAATGAAAACACAGAAAATAGTTTCATTTAGTTACATTATTAATATTCTGGTTACAGAGCCGTTACCTGCTATCTGGCACGCCAACCCCGCAGACGTGGCAGGTTCCTCTTACTTATACCCAAAACGGTCAGCTAGACTTCAACAACACTAGAGCTAGCTTTGTCCTCACTACAGCGAGTGCTGCTCTGACTAGCAGTCCAGGAGAAAACTTTGTTATATTCAACATTGCTCAGTCTGGTAAGACCATATTAATAATAATATAATTATTTGCGACGTATCGAAGAATTATAAACTGAGGAATGAGGTTATACGAGAGTATTGCGGTTTAAAAGAAGATGTAATGACAGAATTTGAAAAGAGTATGCTAAGATGGTTTAGTCATAAGGAGAGGATGACAGATGTCAGTGGCAATGCCAGGAGGGGACACCCTAGAAAAACATCATCATCTGCCTAGCCTTTTCCCAACTATATTGGGGTCGGCTTCCAGTCTAACCGGATGCAGCTGAGTACCAGTATTTTACATGGAGCGACTGCCTATCTGACCTCCACAACCCAGTTAATACTAGGTAATACGATACCCTTTGGTAAGACTGGATGTCAGACTTTCAGGTCACTGACTACCGTAACGACTGCCACAGATCTATATATGGCACCCGGGACCAACAGCTTAACGTGCTTTCCGAGGCACGGAGGAAACTCGGTATGTAATGGGCGGTCACCCATCCACAGATCGACCTAGGCAAGCGCAGTTTAACCTAAAGATTGACCCGAGTGGCAGTTCTTATTAAGCCACGAGCTCCTCACTACCTAGAAAAACATACAACTACCTAATTGGTGCAGTTCTTCAGAAAGGACATGTGCGTACTCGTAACCAGCGTGGCATGTATAACCAGCGTGGCATGTATGACCAGATATATGAATATGAAGGAGGTAAAAGGTAAGGGCCGTAGCAGGTGGTGTTCTGTGGTTTCTGCATACCCCTATGGGAAATGGGAGTTTACGTATGTATCAAAAGATAGAGGAACATTTGTTTGCTTAGCAAAGAAATACTCAACATTTATAAAAAACTAATTGCATCGAACTGAGTAATTACAGAAATTGTATACATTGAAAGTTAACGTGTCGACGGTCGTTTATTAATTTAAGTAATCTAATCTTACGTTCTAAATTAAATGAAGCTAATTTCCTAATAAAATATATGAATTCTAGGCTTATACCGTGTCGACTACGATGCCCACAACTGGGGACTAATTTCAACCTACCTGAAGAGCAACAACAGGGAAAACATTCACAAGCTGAACAGAGCTCAGGTATTTATCTCTTCAATCTTCAAAAATGTTCATTTCTTTCTGCTGTCAATGAATCAATTTATATATCCTATCACAGTCCAGCCTCATTGTTCAAACAAAAGGCTCTGCTAAGCAGCAATACAAGATAAGAGCAAGGTGATGTAGTTCAACTTTCGCGTCAGTCTGACCCAGGCATGATTTTTAAGTAATTTTCTAGGGGTGCTAATTAAATCGGCTTTTTTTAATACCTAGCATTATTTGCCTCTAAAAATCTACATCACTTTCTAAATGACTAACTCAGCCACAACTAACGAGCCTCTAAATAATACTATCTTAGGCGCTAGTTATCTTCTATCTGAGCCACTTTAAATATAACTCAGCATTGTGGTTATTTTTTAGCATCTAAATTTCTAACATGCATTCAAACAGTAAACTTCTAAAATATTAATATTTGTAATCAGTATTTTATAGCTTCTAATTTTTCAACTCAGTATGTTTAAATCTAACTCATTCCCAACTAATCCATCGTCAAAATATTTCTAAAATTGCCATCAAATAGTAAATAATGGCCACTAATTAGTACGTGGAAACTACTATCGTGACATCGACGGGCTTAAATATCGATGTTCAGAATATCTAATTAATAAAAAATAAATAAAATAAAACCATTAAATTCGAGTATCACTGACTCAACAGTCACATTACATACACAAAATAAAATTCAATCCAATAAAAATTTCATTCACCTAATCATATTAAATCATAGTTAGTATTAATGATCTGTATGAATGTCCTAAACATCCATATTTATTTACATGTTGTGCTACAAAAGTTATCAACAGAATCGCTGCAAAACTTATTTTTATCGGATAATCAGACATTGGTGAAAACCTTTCTGCGAGCAACTCGGAAATAGCGCGTTTTGTCGCAGTTTTAACCTATCCTAAATCTATTTTTCTCAGTTTACAATGACGAGTCATACAATCTGCCTGTAAGTAGTCAATTAGACAATGGTACAAACATTTCTGTAACTAGAAGGTATTTTTTAACGTCAATATAATAGTCTAAAGTGTATTAAAAGTTGATATTTTGACTTTGGATATAACACTTTTAGGTATGTTCATGCTTGATATTCAAATATGTCCCCGAAACAATTGCAATATGAACGCGCGAACGACAAAAATAAATACATGTGACTAACTCGTCAGTACATACACTCTGATTGGTGCAAATGGCCGGTCTTGCAGTAGCTATTTTCATAATAAAAGAATATGATGTATTTTAGATGCAAAGTTATAATAAATTATATTCTATTAAATTATAGTCTATGGTCGCTTGAATTGTATTTTTTTGAGGACATAATGTTGAAGCTATGAAACGTGAAATTTTGATGAGATATAAATTCCGTGGCTGAGTAAGTAAATTAGGTGGCTATGTATAAATTAGAACGACCAGTTACGATTCTTGATGATCTTTATTTGATGCTTTTTGTAAGATCGATGGCATTGTAAAAAAGACGAATTAGTTTATTAGAGGTCATCTCATTTTCCCGTGGCTCAGTTATTAAATTAGAATTTTCATCCCGTGGCCAAAAAAAAATATGTGGCTCGACTTATTATTTCCCATTTTCTAAAATAATAATCGCAGCACTTCTCAGACTGTGAGTCTTAATGCAGTACAATTGAACCAGCTATTTGGTACTCAGGCAACAAACAGTAAACAGTTACTACGAATAGTTACTGCTTTGTTAAGAGATGCAAAGAACAGTGAGTGCTTAACTACGATAAGCACTCACTGTTTAAAACTAGTGATCAGTTAGTTGTCAATATTTTGCAGTTGTTATGAATAGTAATAATACGGCAATTTTATGTAGGATGTCGTGTCGCTGTAGAGCTTAAGCTATTAGATTTGTTATTCAGCATAACATCATTTGCCTAACCTTTTCCTAACTGTGTTGAGGTCGGCTTCCAGTCTAACAGGATGCAGTTGAATTCCAGTATTTTACATGAAGTGACTGCCTATCTGACTTAATCAACTCAGTTAGTTTAGTACAGTACTGGTACTGGTAGTACTTTGGTAAGACAGCTCGTCAGACTTTTAAGCCACTTAGTACTGTTACGACTGCCAAAAACCTTTATTTTTTGTCTGTTACTAGATCGTCAACGATTTGTTGTACTTTGTTCGTTCCGGCCACATCAACGTGACTAATGCCTTCGACTACCTTGACTTCCTGAGGAGTGAGACTGACTACTACGTGTGGAACGGTGCTCTGTCCCAACTCGACTGGATCCTTCGCCGTGTTGAGCACATTCCCAGAGCTCGCGAGGCGTTTATTGTACGTATATATACATATAATAAACAGTTAAACCAGAGTGCTTTTACATTGAATATGCTTATCTAAAGTGTAGCAGTATTGAGTATAATAATACTTATTAAAAGTATAGTAGTATAGAAGACTGGACCCTATAATCAATAGGATACAGCCCAAACAGCTAAAGACAGCTACATATAAGAAAAGGATAAATAGAGAGAAAGAAGGGAGGCCCTTGCCCTACAGTGGGACAAATCAGGCTCTTAAAAAAAATATAGAAGCTTATCACTTGACTCCTCTACACTTTTAAAACTACGTTTCTCGCTTTACAGAATTACCTGCTTGAACTCATGAGTAACGTCATCAATCACCTCGGCTACGATGAAAGGCCTACCGACTCCACCTCCACAATCCTCAACAGGGCCCAGATCTTGAACGTTGCCTGCAACCTCGGCCACGAAGGTTGTGTTGATGACAGTCTGCAGAAATGGAGAGCGCACATGCAGAACACTTCCATTCCGTAAGTGTTTATGTACTAGATCTTTTAGGTCTAGGAGAACACACACGCCTCATGACTCAAAGTCGCAACTTGGTGATTTTGGCATATTTGAAGCAAATTCTTTTATTTAATCTCGATGCTCTTAAATTAAGAGCTGTTCTTTTTGAAATTGCTATTCTGTAAAGTGTGGTGTTTTTTATGATACGATGAAAGTTTGAGCTACTATTGTTCTGCTCCTTATGATCCTCCTGCACTTTGGTGAACCTGTCTGTAGCCACTATTAACGCTGTTGAGTTAGTTAGTTAGTAGTTAGAATTCTGGTTGAAGATTATTTAATTTGGGTTTGGAACCACACAACGTAGAAGAAAACTTTATTAATGACGATAACAATCATTCTTTTCCCAGGATCTCGCCAAATCTCCGCCGTCATGTTTACTGCGTGGGACTTCGTGAAGGCAACTCCAGCGACTACAATTTCTTGTTCGCACGGTACAACGCTTCAGAAAACACCGCTGACATGGTGGTAATGCTTCGTGCCCTTGGCTGCACCACCGAACAGGCTTCTCTTCAGAAGTGAGTCTATTCGTTCCAAAATAGATGTTTCCATTATTTCAATCAGAATTTTATTATTTATTATTTAATCGGATCTCGAATAACTAATCTTCATCGCCACGTGAAACTAAGTCTACTTTAGTAGCATTTAAAGCTGATTATATGAGTGACCGTTTATAAAATAATAAAAAAATTGGTCGTAATTCACAACAATCATTAGATTTTTAATTCAAGTTTACTCACATATTCATAAAAAAAATGTTTTACAGCTACCTGACGGAGAGTATGTACAGTGACAGAATCCGCATCCACGACCGTACCAATGCATTCTCCTTTGCCCTGCAAGGCAACCGGTCTAACGTGGCAGTCGTTCTTAACTTCCTCTCCGAAAACCATCAGGATATTTTAACAACGTAAGTATTGTAAATTTTGTGTTTGAACTTTTCGAATTGTAATATTTCATCATGTAATTAGCACCTTATCTGGTGTCAGTTTTATCTGCCCATTAATTAGCCTCTGGTTTGGCTTAATATGCCGTAGAGAAATATTTCAAGGGCATGCTTTGAGATTCCACTTTTTACCCGACTGACCCTCAAAAGGCTGAAATTCTATCTGTTCGTTATAAATTTGTAGGAGCAATTATTTTATCACGTCTATTCTCAAAAACAAATCAAAACTCTGTTCGAAAAAATAATACAGTCAAAAATTCGAAGAGATGATGTAACATTCTGCTATCTTTATTTACTGGGCTCGCGCGGTGCATTGTGTTTAAACAGTTATTTCTTTCCGACAGAGAGGAAGCCTGTGTTCCAGCACTGAAACTATTATCAGCTCTAAATTATCAAAACAACTGTCAAACAAAAATTGTTTTCATGAAAATAAATTACTGACAGCGGTGTTATGAGATCTACATTTAATTTTCATTTTCTTTGACAGATATGGAGGTGAAGCTCGGCTCAATCTTTGCATAAACGCCTTTGCTGCTCATTTGACCGACTTTGAAGTGCTTCAGACAGTAAGTATTAATAATTAAGTTTGCTTTCTTCATTGACTTTTCTACAGAAAAAAAAAACACTAAACATGAATTGAAATACCGTTTCCTTCGTACCTTCATTGGTTTTAAATTTTAAGTTCTTCTCTTACATATTTTTTTCTGTTTTCAGTTCCAGAATTGGGTGTACACATCCCAAGCCCAGTTACCAGTTTCTTCGTTCAACGCTGGTGTTGCAGTAATTGAAACCGCTTTGACCAATTTGAACTGGGGTAACGATAACGGTCTTGAGATTTTCAACTTCGTTGTAACTAGAGGAGCTTCTTCCACTATCCTTGCTTCTGCAGTCCTCCTTGTAGCAGCAATGCTCCTTCAATTGTTCCGTTAATTTATTTAATTTTAAGTAGAAATTAAATAATTTAACTTAATTTTTAAGAAAGTGGTGTTTTCAGAAACAATCTAGAAAATAGTTTTCAACAGTTTCTAATGTTAATGATTGTTATAAAAATAAATTATAATAATATGTATTTGTAAATAAATGTTACTTTTATTTTTTTCATTAATTTATTGTCAGTTCCCTATAAAACAAATACAGAGGAAACTATATCATCGATTGCTGTAATAATATGAATAATAGATAGGTAATATTCCAGTGGTTTAAAATAAAAATTAAATTAATGGCTCGACCAGTACATGAGTAGGCTCTCGTCAGACACTTGTATCAAGGACTTCATCCAAAAAGCGTTCCGCTCCGCAATCCCTAAATACATAAAGAACAAAAAAACTCGTTGCGCCGCTGCTCAAAGTAGGTAATAATGACAGTACGATGATGATGAAGATGTATGATGTATGGTTATGAATATAATAAAACTTTAAGCGATAAACAGATAAAACAATGATCCTTTATAACCTGTGAAACCCACACTACTCTCAGAAACGGTGAAGAAAAACATCGTAAGGATAGTCACATGTGACATCTACCAACCCGCACTGAACTCGCGTGGTGGATTATAGCCCATTCCTTCTGATAGAGAGGAGGCCTATGTCCCAGCAGTAGGAACATTATAGGCTGATGATGATGAATCTGGGTGTCAAAAAACACAACTTTGCCGCTGCAAGTTGTGTTTTAGAGCTTTTTAGAGCTTCGAAGGATGTGTTAAAAATACGGTTTGGGTTTGTAGAAAATTTGGCGTTTTGAGAATTAGCCATTTTAAGAATTGGGCATTATGAGAATTGGGCATTATGAGAATATTGGGCTTTCTGAGAACTAGGCTTTTTGAGAATTGGCCATTTAGAGAATTAGTCTTTTTGAGAATTTGCCATTTTGAGAACTAGTCCTTTTGCGACTCTGTTGCCATTTTGAGAATTAGGCATTTTACGCCTCAACTAAAAAAAAAACAATACGATTTGATTTCATGTGAAGTTAACATACTTGTTCCCTTCATTCTGACGTTAGGTTCATTTCCCACTCTAATCACATGCAGGTTTACAAAACTAGTACTAATTGTAATTATAAACGCCTGTCAATTTCAAAAACGTGCCGAATATCTGTTAATAATTGCTCTTATGCGGGAGGAAGGTAGATGAATATTTTTATTTTTCTTACCGTCATACAGAAAAAAGCCTCTAACTTAAAAATGAAATAAGGTTAGTCAACCTGCTGTGGGATGTTGTATGGCTGCGGGATGTTGTAAGAGATACCGCGGCCTCGACATAAAATTAAATGAGCGTTATTGACGTTTTAAATTTAAAAACTTTTTAATTTTTTACTGAAAACTTGTCATTTTTCTCTTCTACGTTTATTTCGTGGGGCCATCGATATTTTGGAAGCTATATTATTACAAAATAGGTCTTATCTCAAAGGAGAATTCGTTATTTCACAAGCAAATCGCTTTAGAATTTTGCTAAGTGAAAACATATTAGTGCTCGTCTGTACTTGGAATAAAAATGTAAATTACAAGGTTGATTACAAATGAAAGATGGTTTGATCGAACAATCTATCATTTGTAATCAATCTTAAAATTACAAAGATTAATGTGATTATTTTGTGATAACGTATTCGCACGTTGTTATTAAGAAGCTAGATAAATCTGCTAGTCACATTGATAACAATATTCTTATATGTAAAACATTACAATAGCCATATCTAAATAAAACTAGACATGTGGAAAATGGTACACGTAAAAAAGGATCCAGAGAATTTGTACCGAGGTAAAACATATCCCATGACGGGAACTGTGGTTCGCGCCTTGTAATGTCAGAAAGTATACTTAAATATGAAAAAGATAAAACAAGTTCTGACTGAAAATATGATTCTTCAACGTGTGGTAGCTATTGCTAAATTTATAGCGATAAACTTCAATAAAGAATTTAAATTAGCAAATGTATTTAGCTCACAGATAGTCAGGTGGCCCGAAAGTCTCCGGAGCTCCGCCGCGTTCTCGTAGCGGCAATCGGCGGCGGAGACCTCTCGCGTCCGGCCCTGGTGCAAGCCATGGTCCGGGGCGAGGAGGAATCGGACGCCGTCACCTCCTTTTGCGAAGCAGTGATGCTAGCGAAGGAGGTGGTGGAACGAGAGATGGAGAGAACCTCACGTCTCAGCCGCCGCGGATGACGCTCCGGGTGTCGGAGGCCACGTGACAGCTTTTGGCTACCGAAGACGCGGGCCTGTGGACTGTGAGTGATGAGCTAGCTCGCTGTCCGTCCGTCTCATGACGACGACAGGCCGTGTCAACGGCGCGTTTGTATTCCACGCGCGCCTCAAAGAGATGTCAGCAACATGGAAGGGGCCAAGGGCCGACGCCCGTCGGGGCTGCGGGATGTTGTAAGAGGTACCGCTGCCTCGACATAAGGGGCTAAGAAGAAACATGGGTGGTTTTTAGTCAGTAGAAGTCTGACACTCCCTTTCGCTCTGCCCCAGAGCGGAAGGGGTTATTCTATGATTTTCCAACAAAAAATTGAAAACGTGCAACATTGCACGTCTTCAATCTGATCGTCACATGTGCAGCAATGCAACATTTGCTGATCGATTGTGTCCGCAACAGGCGCAAGAGCGAGGCACTAATGAGGGAATTAGACTTAAATAGGCTTAACATAGGATTAATTCAATCAATTGTGTCCCAACCAACATCAGAAAGTGCCAAAAAGTTATGTTGTTTAATAACTGTCCTTCATACGTGACTTCTGTCTTACCTGATTTCATATTTGTATTACTAAGTAGTATAGATTTAAGTTACCTTTTAAAGTAATAATAGTAAAAGGCACGATGGGGTTGGCAAACCTGTTTAGACAAAAACCCCAAAGGAAATAAATAGAAAAATAAAATTGTCCAGTGCAAGAGCCAGCACAGAGGAAATATCGACTCTAAGAGGCGATGGGGTGACGACAACCTGGTCAAATTCAATGCTCAGAAAACACAGGCGTGTCTTTTTAAAAGTCAGTTCCAGTTATCGCCTACTTTCTGAGGTATAGCCGTACCAGCTGTTACCAACCACCTACAGCCTTTGAGCATCTAATTAACAACTGATCGCAACTTCCGCTTAAGCTCGACGTATTAAAAAAAGAGATCAGACCACGGCCAAGAAGCCGTGCATCCTGAAAAAGTCAAGGCGATACACACATCTAGACCACTATTAAATCTATTAAGAGCACAGGTTCATTCCTGTATTACTGGAACGTCCCCGTTACCAAAGTACAAGCTGGCGAAGCCGGAAGCTTAAAGCATTTTCATAGTTGAGCGCAAATTCATTGCACACAATGAACTCACGAATGCTAAATGCTATCAACAACAATTTATTATAGTGCTTACTTTATAGCCAAACTATTTACCATCTTATCGACCTGTATTAACGCCATATTGTATCGGTACTCGGATTAAATCCTTTATCAGTGAATTATATTATCGTTTAATCTTTTATTGGCTTTATCGAATTCGGCTGACCAATTACTTGGTCCGAATCGGCATTGTATTAAGGACATTCTTTATATCAGGTTTGTTTCACTGTTATTTTGTCTTTATTAAGTATATTTATTTTTTACTTCCTAATTAGCAGCAAATCGTTGTGTTATTTTCCTGTACATTTTTGATCAATATGATCCTGGTTTTCTTTGCAGAAATGTCCAAACTATTATCTTTAGCTTTGAGCGTAGCGCTCTTGGCGTTGGCAACTGGTGACAACCCTATAGCCTTGTACAGGGAGTTCCAGGACTATGACGTTGGCTATAATTCTGTGACTAGGGAGGCAGAGAGAATTTACAGATTGCCCGAGAACGTGGTACCTTTGGACTACGATATTAATCTCGATCTTTACTTTGATGAGAATACAGAAAAACCGTTCAGTTATGACGGCAGGGCCAGCATTGTTATTCAGGTACGTGTTTATTCTCTTCTAGCGGACGTGACGCGGTTGCACCCGCGTTTGTCCCGTTCCCATGGGAATACAGGGCTAAAAAGTAGCGTTACTCAGGGTGAATGTAGCTTTCCAATGGTGAGAGGATTTTAGAAATGGGCGCAGTGGTTTTGAGTTTATTCATTACAAACATACATACACACTCAATAATACAAATCTTTCCTCTTTAAAATATTAGTGTAGATTAAGCTTTACCTTCTCATCGTAAACAGGACCTGATGTTTTATAATTGGGAACGTCAAAGTCATTAATTATGTTATGATTGCGTAAAATATTTCTTGTTCATTGATTTTGTTGGTTCACTAAAATATCTTAAGTATCGTGTTATAGGTACGTAATACTCGTTTATTAAATGAACTGTGTTTAACGGTCAAATTGAAGCTTTTATGATTGTAGGTCATAAATAATATAACATTAACACCACGCCTGAAATACCTGTAGGGTCAGGCAGAGGTGTACCTAATAGTGAAAACATTTTGTAAGTTATGTTTAAGTCCTTGGAATAAAGAGCAAGCTTATTGCCAGCAACTGAGCACAAATTCAGACTCCGTGAATGCTACTGAGGAATCCAATAACTCTGTCTTTGTCTGAACCAACCAACAAGTCAACCGACCTCCTTCTGTGCAGTGGCGCTTCAAACCACTACACCAACGAGATAGTCACAAAGGGGATAGTTCCAATGTGGCATATTACCTGCCCGCCAATTTGTTTTTTTTTTCGAAATCGCGGTCCACGTTGAAAGTGATATGTATGGATAGGAGGACATTTAGACAAACAAAAAATGTCCCGTAACCCCAATGTCTAATGTTACCGAGATATTTGAAGGTAAAGATTGAAAAATGAGTACATCGACAATAGTTAAAAATAGACTTATTACGTGTAGAGGCACTAAATTGTATCCGAATAATCATTCACAGGTGGATTATAATTATTTCATCGTGGGTCGGGATTTTTAAAGAAATCAAAACAGCGGTGGGTCAAGATGCCAGCTTCCATACAAAAATTTAAACTCTTACATTGTAGTACAAAATAAATTTAGTAGCATGAGAATTATAACAATGACATTGTCACATTAATTACACCCAAAACGTTAATGCTACAAAAATATATTAATCATACTTAGATTACGAGCATTATTGTAGATTTCAATAATCTTGTTTACTTACAGGCTAAAGAAGAAAACGTAAGACAAATAGTCCTCCACTCAAACATCGACGAAATAAAGTCAGTTAATGTGGTAGATGCAGCAGGCGTTATATTTGCTCTAGATGTATCGAACGAACATGAAATCGAAGAACAGTACCATTTCTTGAAAGTCAATCTTGCTGAACCTTTGACAGCTAACGTCAATTATACTTTGAACATTGAGTACTGGAGTACTATGAATGTAGGTCCTATGAAGAGAGGGATTTGGCGAGGGTGGTACACTGATGGCGAGGGTAAAGAAAGGTACGTCTCATGTTTTTGGAATCTGTGTAATTGGACTAGCTTTTGAGATTTGATGATTTCTTTTACTTATTCGAGGAGCTTGTGGCTAGATCTATGAAATAGCCGCTCGGAGCAATCGTCAGGTGAAGCTGCGTTTCCCTAGGTTGGTTTATGAATATGTGACCACCCATTACATTCAAACCGAATTACCTCCGTGCCTCGGAAAACAGATAATGCTTTACTTATTGAAACCTAAACTGAAATTAAGGCAAAAATTTATATTTTTAAATTACAACAGAGTATATAATATTTTTCTAATAATTTAACAACTTTCATGGATTATATCTGTTATTTAAACATCACTGTAGCCTTTTAAAAAAATCCTTGGAACATTGATACTAAAGCTTTAATATTGTTTTCAGGATTTACGCCACCACCCACTTCCAGCCTTACAATGCGAGGCAAGCGTTCCCGTGCTGGGATGAGCCTCTCTTCAAGGCAGTTTTCAAGCTGCACATAAGCAGGCCTTCTACTTACACTGGCACATTCTCCAACACTAAGGCTGATGCTTCGAACGTACCGTACGTATTATATTTCTTTCTTTGTGAAATGAAATGAGACTAGTCCTGTTTCTACTGGTCGTAAGTGTTTTCTGTTGATCATAAGGTCCCAGGACTTGATTTCCAGATCAGGCAAGGTGTGATCCCGTCGGGACTGTGGGTTGTTCGAAAGATATACCGCAGCCTCGGTACAAGGGCTAAGAGAACATCACCTGCCCAGTGTGGGAGGAGTCAATTTTGATGATTCACCAAAGGCTAGTTCTGATTAGTTTTTTGCCTGTTTGATAGTATTAATCTTGTATCTAAATACATCGAACTTAAACATAATAGGCGAAATGTTTACTTAAGATACAGCAATGCGAATACATGCCCGATTTATGATATTAGGAAGCTTTTAGTCTAGATAATTCTAACCTATAATGGAGAGTGCTTATCTTGAAACGATGTAACAGCCTTTTTGTACTTTGTGACGCTAATTCTTTGAAAAAGTATCCCAACAATATAATGGATATAATATATAGAAGGGAAGGGAGGCCTTTGCCTTGCAGTTGAACAATTAAGGCTAATTCTTATCAAACACATAAGGCTTATAATAGTAATCTCTTCATTCTTCATCTTGTTTTTAGCTTGGACAACAACCGCATACGCACCAGCTTTGCAGCCACACCAAAAATGTCATCGTACCTCGTTACTCTCCTCGTCAGTGAGACATTCATTGTCCTTGCTCAAAACAAGACCGTCGACCCGCCTATCAGGATCATCGGGAGATCCAACACGGTTGGTCTTGCAAACCATGCATTGGATCTTGCAGTCAAGATGACAGAATTTTTTGATAAATATTTCGAAATCCCCTACGCGACTTTGCATCCTAATTTGATGAATGATCACATTTCGTCTCCTGACTGGGCTTCGGCTGGTACTGAGAATTGGGGTATGGTTAGTTACAGGTTAGTAACAGAACCTAATTTTAAATTAATAATAATTATTAGTTACAATATATATCTCCATATGAATTAACTAGGCTTGACAAAAACGTTAAAATAATGTTGTGAAAAACTTCAATGATTTTAACTCTTAGTGGTTTTCGATCACTATCGGAAGATACTGAGCTCTAATATTAACATAATAATACAAACGAAAACATTTTTAACGACGAGTGGCGTCACAAGCCCCCACTGAAATGTTTGACGCGTTTTATCTTCGTCAAGTTTTATTGTTTTGATAAAACAAAAATACGTATCCAATATTTTTCGATAATCTAACTGACAGACTTAACAGAATCATATTTGTTTTTGTCAGGTAACATCCCTATTAGGGAGCAGACAAAATACTTACTATACATATCAACGGCAAAATTAAGTTTCAGTAAGAAGTTTCAGGCCTTGACCAGTAGTTGCCTATTCAAATAAGTTATTGATTCTTTTTTCAGGGAGCTGTACCTGATTCTAGATGAAGCTGAGACTATCATGTCAATCGAACACTACGCGGCCACCTTAGTGTCTCATGAGCTCGCTCACAAGTGGTTCGGTAACCTGATCACCTGCTACTGGTGGAGCAATACCTGGATCAACGAAGGCTATGCCAGCTACTTCGGTTACATTGCAACTCATGCTGTAAGTTTTGTTAAGACATATCATTTTAATCGCCTGCAGTTTTACACAAACACCAGGCTATGGTATACAAAGTTTAAACGCACTCTTTCTAATAAGTAGGCGTCAACCAAGTATTATTGCTGGGAATCGTCTTTTTTTAAAAAAAAAACATTATGCTGTTGATTGCATTTAGTAGCACGGGCGCCGTGGAAGTATTTAAAGACAGATAAATTTATTGGAATAATACCACGATGACGGCAAGTACCTGCCATCAGGCTTTGATAAGGGTCGTTTTACACCCTTTATAGTTCTGACTGGAAGTTAAAACGAGAGTGCACTGCTGCACCAGAAAGATGTTTTTCCAAAACAACAAAGCTTACGAACCATTTATTCTCGATTTCTAGATGTTCCCTCAGTACGAGTTCACTGACCACTTCAACACCCGCTACCTACAGACCTCTTTGGCCTTCGACTCGAGCCCCAACACGGTTCCTATGAATTACGAGGTCAACACTCCACTTCAGGTCACCGGTCATTTTGGAACAATCAGCTACTCGAAAGCCGCTTCATTCGTCAGACAGACAGCAAACATCATGGGATTGGAAACTTTCCGAAAGTCTTGCAAATACTTTCTATTGAACAAGTGAGTATTATGAATTTGTAATCATTTCATATAACTAGTAACATAGTAGTTATCTAACAAATATAAATTTAGTTTTTATTTATTGTGATTGTGATTCTAATTAGTCCGTCTGTTAGATTATCTAAAAATATTGGATACGTCTTTTTTGTTTTATGAAAACAATAAAAATGGACGAAGATAAAATTATTTCGTGAAACAATTACGCATCTATGTAACAATTATTCTATTTAATGTTATGCCAGCACCAGCTAAAACGAAATGTCAAATTGTCGATGTCACATGAAATGCGGCCTGTCACTGATGCTCCTGCGCTTTTCGTGTTGTTTTCTATTTTCTTATTCTCTTTGACTTGCATTGCTTATGGACTGCTTTTTCTTCGCTTTGAGTGACTTGTGCATGCCTAAAGGATTCTGATCTTGCCCTGCGTGACGTGCTACTGCTCCTTTGAACTCCGATTTTGCCTCACTGTTCAAATCTTTATATTATTATTATTATATAGTTTTTTTAGGAGCCCTGCCAGGACATAATTCTTGAAAAAAGTTACTCAGGGGCTGAAGCTTAACATTTTAAGATATTTTTAGCATGTAGATGCTACCATTTCCTCTTAACTATTTTCATGTATGAAAGGCTCCCATTGTTCTTTAAAACTATATTGGTACACTTCACTTGCGCACTATGTCACAGTGCGTTCATGGGGCATTTGCCCGTGGAAGTGACGAACCACCACTCTCTGCCACCAAAAAGATGGAAGGAAGATGTTACCTTCTAAATAGAGCCTCCTCAGATATTAGTCGAGGCTCTTGACATCATCATCATCATCTGCCTAGCCTTTTCCCAACTATATTGGGGTCAGCTTCCAGTCTAACCGGATGCAGCTGAATACCAGTATTTTACATGGAGCGACTGCCTATCTGACCTCCACAACCCAGTTAATACTAGGTAATACGATACCCTTTGGTAAGACTGGATGTCAGACTTTCAGGTCACTGACTACCCGTCACGACTGCCAAAGATCTATATATGGCACCCGGGACCAACAGCTTAACGTGCTTTCCGAGGCACGGAGGAAACTCGGCATGTAATGGGCGGTCACCCATCCACAGACCGACCTAGGCAAGCGCAGCTTAACCTTAAGATTGACCCGAGTGGCAGTTCTTGTTAAGCCACGAGCTCCCTCGAGCCGAGGCCACGAGCTCTCTCGAGTCGAGGCTCTTGACATATAAGCAATAAATAGGGAATCGGACAAAAAAAACTAATTAGTCCGTCAGATAGATTTCAAAAAAATATTGGACACGTATTTTTTCTTTTTTCACATAAACAAAAATATGAAGAGTGAACTCCTCGAAAACGTCACATGTTAGTGCATTTTTTACCTACAAATGACGTCATTTGACGCGTGATCTTTGACGCGTCTTATTTTCGTCAATTTTTATCATTTTGATAAAACAAAAAACACGTATCCAATATTTTTCGATAATCTAACTGACGAACTAATTGGACAGGAACTAATTGGACCTTACCACATTGACTGGTCCCAAATGAGTCAAAGTAATCTAAAACTTATTTATTTTGCAGTCCCTTCGAGCCAACTAATCAAGATGACCTTTTGGAAGCCATGACCGAAGCCATTGCAGAAGACCAAAGTTTGACTGCCTACGAAGGTTTCAGTTTTGAGGAATATTACAAAGTTTGGGTCAACAATCCAGGATATCCTATCCTAAAAGTTGATGTTAATCATAGGACTGGAGTTATATCACTTACACAGGTTTGTACTGAGTTTCTTTCTACTTTAACGTATGGTTAGGGTCTAACCTGTTGGGCTGCGGGATGTTGATATACAGGGTGTAAATCAACCCTTCACACATACGTCAACCAAGCATTCATATCAGCATTTGTGTTTATCATTATTTTAGTCACATGCAATTCCAACACCAAGCTTAATGTACTACCAACTTTTTTTGGTTAATGAGAAATTATCAAATGGCCACTCTATACTTACCTTATGGCGTGGATATACGTGAAATGAACAATTTTTTTTCGCAACCATCAACAGATTGTTTTTCAAAAAAAATATTTATATTAATCTACACAATCTAGAGCATGTCCTCTTCAGTATAAAAAAAAATTAAAATAAAATTTAAACATCATAAATAAATATTCAAAGTAGCCTCTGTTTTTCAGTACAATTTTTCTGCTAAACCATGAATCATAGGATATTTTTATTGCCATTTATATAATAGATAGTCATGCCGATGGGACCTTCAGCTTATTTTTGCCAATAACTGTCTTAATTATTTATTTGTTTTTTTTTTACGTAATCGTAACTCGCAAATCGCGTAGGTCCTACCCCTCTGGCGCCCAATAAATCGGTTGCGGGAGGGTGAAATGTCAGTGGCGTATATCCAGCTCTTAAACGATTATTATGATATCTGAAATTTCCATTGAATGTCTTCTTTTAGGAACGTTTCTACTTGAATCCGAACAATCAACCCGCTGGAGAGATATACCCCATACCCATCAGCTACTATACAAAGAGTAGCCCTGACTTTACCGATTTGAAACCCCTTGCCATTATGACTGAAGAAAGTTTGACTCTCGAGAAGAATGCCGCAGAAGAGTGGGTTATTTTCAATACCCAACAACATGGTATGTGACGTATTTAATACTATACTCCGCGCTACGAGAAGCTATTTTTGTAATAAAAAGAACTTCTACTAACTTACGTAGTGACAACTCAATCAACAACAAATTTTTCCAAATTCAAACAACTCAAAGTAACATACGTGTGATACGAAACTTATGAGCAATTTAATTTGGTCGGGTTATATTTAAGCGATGTAAAGTGCTATCGATTAGACGATAGCACTTTACATCGCTTAACTTAACGTTTTGTGGTATTGGAATCCACATTATAAGTGTCGAACGAGTTCCAGTACCACAAAACAATTGACGACAGCACTTTATATCGCATCTGAGATGAAGATTAATATTTAGCTCTTTTTTAGTCATAATTCGTGTTTCACATAATCTGTTCATCGATAATTTTGGTATTCCCCTGCTCTGATAGTCATTAACGCACGATTGTCAATTAAAGATGTTTTGAATTAATTTCAGGACACTACAGGGTAGATTATGATCACACAACTTGGACGTTGATTATACGAGCTCTGTACAATGAACCAGAAAAAATTCACCACTTGAACAGAGCACAGGTAAGAAATTAAAGTTTTTGTTCATTCAACATTTCAACTCTAACTGCCGCACTCAGAGAGCTTGATTACTTAAACCATCACTTATTATAGATTTTGACACTATACTGAAGGCTTTGTATGTCAAATCTTTACTAAGTGGCAGCATAAGTAATCATTAAATAGACGTATCTATGAAAGCGGCAGTAAGTCTTCTTCTTTATTTATCGTGTAATTATTACCTTGGTGTAGCTACGCAGACTTTTATTAGTTTCATTCTCCTTTCCTTCCCTTAAAATTAAATAATATTTTTTTTTATTTAAAATGAAAAAGTCGTTTAACCAGTCTGACAATATTACCCAGAACTCAATTAGAGCAGTTGCTCTTCAATATTGATATTCAGTTGCATCCAGTTAGCCTAACAGTCAAGCTTAACATACTCGAGAAAAAGTTAAGCAGATAGATGATGCTGATCATTTTATTTTTAAACCAAAAAATTTTTTGATTGTTATTTTAGATAGTAGACGACGTGTTTGCTCTTATGAGGTCTGACAGACTGGAATTCGGTTTCGGATTCGACATTTTGAGGTTCTTGGAGAAGGAAATCAACTTCCATGTCTGGGACCCCGCCATCAGTGGCTTCACTTGGTTCAGAAACAGACTGAGGCATTTGCCTGAGGAACAAGCTGAGTTTGATGTAAGTGTTTTTAATCATATTATACAGATATGACCTGTGAGTTGAAGAAGTTGGCCTTACTACTTACTAGTGTACGTACATTAGTTTAATATATATTTGACCTACTTCATTACCATTTTTAACAGTGATTTCTAGAAAAAAAATCACGTTTTGTGACGTTTAAGTGATGTTAGACCTTATAACATTAATTATGAGAAGATATCTTGACTTGTCCAGATATGAATCCATATACACAACAGTCGACTATACACGAGAGCGTAGGCCCTAAGTGCAAAAACAGTGTCAAAATGTTGTCCTATTTAACCCAAAGATTAAATTACATTTTAATTTTTTTTTTACTTTTTTTTTATTGTTTTTACTGTCAGGTAGAGAATGCCCTAGGACTTAGTGGTGCAAGATATTCTCTACCACTATTGTATGTACATGAAGTGTAAATAAAGAATTTTTGTTTTGGGCGTCGGTGTCACATGGTTATATAGGTACATGGTGGAAGGGACCAAATAATAATAATTAAAATATAACTTCAAACATTCCTTCTGTTCCAGGAAATCATCCTAGGTCTGATGGAACACGCAATCACCACCCTAGGCTTCCAGCCAACTGCGGTTGAGACCCCAACCACTACCATGGCCAGACAGGCCATCTTGCACTTTGCATGTACTCTTGGCCATAAACAGTGTAACGAGGATTCCTGGGACCGTTGGCTTGCTCTGAAAAACGATGAAGTTCCGTGAGTTTTCTAATCAAATTATATACCTTCCGAGATGTTAATTTTTTTTAATAAGGCTGTCACCGCACTACTAAGGCGACTGCGACGCGACGGCAGCGGCAATTTCGTGAAAACAAATAATAATGCAACCGAAATACCCTTGACGCAAACCAAAGGCACTTGCTCTAAAAATGATCGCAGTGGTGGGGACCACTGCGATCATTTTTTGGTAGTAGACCATACCTGGGGGTTCCCAGGGGGTTCTAACTAGGGGGTTCTAACTAGGGGGTTCCCAAGTTACGGAGATATTGGGGGTCAAATTTCCAAATTTTGCACAGCTGTTTTGGTAAATACTAGTTTTTCAGGTTATAACTTTACTTAATTTACCTCCATGACCCTTTTACTATTCAAAGCATCTACTAACACAATGTTTTAAGAGTGCTACATTGAGTTTTATCGATTTACGAAATCCTTGATCTATAATTTAGAAGAACTAGAGTCCAGAAGCAATTTATAGGACAGAAAACTTAATAATTTAAACCCTGTAATTAGCGCTTGCCATTATAAACATGCAAGATAAATATAAAGGGTGTAAAAGTACCCTTAACGCAAACGAAGGGCATTTGTTCTCCCCATCACTGCTATAATTTTTTGGTTCTAGACCATACCTGGGAACCCCCTAGTTACAGGATATTGGGGGTCAGAGTTCCAAATTTTTTCACAGCTGTTTTTGTAAATACTAGTTTTTCAGGTTCAAATTTTACTTAAATTACCTCCATGACCCTTTTACTATTCGAAGCATTCACTAGCACAATGTTTTAAGAGTGCTACATTGAGTTTTACCGTAAAATTAAATTTTGACCCCAAAAAAAAGAGTCGTTTCCCAGCAAAAATTTTTGCGTAGGGGTACTTAGTTTGATGTACAGAATACTTGGTTGACGAATGTATGAAGGGTTATTAACACCCTGTATGAACAAATCAATCGCTCAGCAGTCCAATCGCTCAGCCACTGCACCAGCCGTGCTGGCTAATGTAATGGTTCTGAAGTGTTACATTTTTTATGTAATATAAATAGGGGATCGGACTGAGTCAAAAACAATGATTCTAATTAGTCCGTCAGTTAGATTATCGAAAAATATTGGATACGTGTTTTTTGTTTTCTCAAATTAATCAAAATTGACGAAGATAAGATGTGGTTGTGACGTCATTTGTAGTTAAAAATGTAATATCTTATAACGTTTTCGAAGAGTTAACGAGTTTTCGAAGCACTGTATTGACTTCAATTTTTTGTTTATGTAAAAAAAGAAAAAATACGTCTCCAATATTTTTTGGAGATCTATCTGACGGTCTAATTAGTTTTTTTTGTCCGATCCCCTATTGTCATGTTTGTGTACGATATAGCAATTCGTGCGAAATTATTCCCTAACCATTGCAAAATATTAAAAAATGCACAATGTTTAAGTTTTCAGTTCAGCCGGCACTTCTGAGTGCATCCCTTAGTTTTTTTTGTTCATCGTCGCCGCCGTGTCGCTGTCGATGGATTACAGATGCACAGAATGGAGAAGAATGACGGAAGAAAGAAGAGGCCTATACCCAACAGCGAGTGTTTCCGGGATGAAATGATGACCCAAGGGCGTAGCGTAGGCAATCGTTTTCTAAGCTGTCTTAGGTCAAACTTTGGGTTTTTATTGTCACATTTATCATATTAACTCCTACAACAGTTCTTTTCGTAAACTGAATCCGAGTTTCGGAGTAATTATATAAAATCGAAAATAACCTCAAAACCAGGCAAGTAGGCATTGTATGGAAACCTCTACGTTGTGAAGTCAGACGAACTGTCAACATTAACTGACAGATCTAACAGAACGACTTTTGAACTGATTGTGACTATGCCATGTATAGAAGTAAAACAATAATCATAGTTTTATACTTTAAATTAAATTCCCCATTCAAAAATCAAATCCCATCCGCATAGTGTCGTAAAAAAATATGAAAATAATTACTATAACATTTTGATCTTGAAACGTGAGAATTCTTGGTACGAGTTTTGGTCATTGTCTTCTTCTATTCTTACAGGATTAATTCTCGTGTACGTCGTAACGTGTACGTAACAGCTATGAGGGAAGGAGATGTCTCCGATTTCGACTACTTACTCAAACGATTCGAAAATTCGAACTACGCCAATGACCAGCTAGAAATGTTACGAGGATTGGGAGCGACGAAGGATCCTGCTTTGTTGACCAGGTAATATTTATTTATGAACTATTAAAGACTTACGAGTAAAAAGACCAAGTACCTACCAATAAGGTACTTGACTGACTAAAAAAAATATTGATTCTGTTTAGTCTGTCTGTAAGATTATCGAAAAATATTGGATACATACACGTGTTTTTTGTTTTACTAACAAAAATAAAACGTGTCAAAGGTCGTGAGTGGGGGCTGGTCACGTCAATTTCTGGTAAAAAAAAATGTACCAAACTGTGATTGCGCGACTTTTCGAAGCACTGTCTTCATTTATTCTTTACGTGAAAAAATAAAAAATACTTGTTCAATATTTTTTAAATGTATCTGACGGACTAATTCGATTTTATTCGTCAACTACCCTATTCAAATTGTGTTCTATTCTGTTCCAGATACTTAGAGCTGACTCTGAGGAAAGAAGTTAGGTCCCACGATAAGCTGAACTCCTTCAACTATGCTCTGCTTGGCAACCAGGAGAACGTGAAAACCGTCGTGACATTTGTTAAGAACAACATCGATGCAATCAGAAGAGAGTAAGTATTCTTGTGTTCTTAAATTATGCAAAATGCGACCTCTAAACCACTATTTAGGATTCTGTTCCTCAACAAAATAACAAACGGAACCCTTATTGGATCACTCAGACAGACAGACATACGTCTGTCTATCTGTCCGACAATCCCTCCCCCTTAAATCTCCATAGCTAAAAGCCTAAAATTTTGAAAAAAAAATACGGAAATTGTTCAACACTTAGGGTAAAGATTACAGGAAAACTTATAAGAAGTCTATGGTGCTACAATAACATGGAAAATCTCTCAATTTCTACTACGGTACGGAACTCTTCATGTGCTAGTTCGACTTGATCTTGCCCAGTTTTTTTTTAATTGTGAACCTGCTTAATAAACGAGCGCTATAAAATAGGTTATACTGTAGCATATTTGATGAGGCCTTCAAAATCCTTTAAAATTGATTGCTGGTACAGTACCTATTACCATTCAACGTGACAATACTACCAGTCTTCTTGGTACGGTTCCGGATGAGAGCGATGTACTTTGACACCTAAGCGCGAAATTGTTTATTTAGTAAGAATTATTCAAGCCTTATTGTAATATCGGTCGAGCATTTCGTTTCTAATTACAAAAGTTTTTAAAGTGGTCGGGTGGAAATTGCTGATTTCCCCATGAATTATCGACAAAAGATTTGGCCAATATTAAAAACAGTGTTCAATTCAAACCACTTGATAAAGACAAATGATGAGTCTTCTTTGCCTCACCCCTTCCTGTTTAAGCCGTGATGTTCTGTCAAGCTAGGATTCCCATTTTAAATGTTATTATTCCAAATCCAGGTACGTCGAAGACTCTCCAGCCCGACCGGTGCACAGCGCACTGTCTAACATAGCTGCATACTTGGATGAGCCAGGATTGGTTGAAGTAAGTGCAAGCATGATTATAATTCGTTCGAGTGTCCTAAGCCAAGCTAGGACAAGGCTGGGTTCAGAATTTGGATCTGGTTGATAACAATATACTCGCCACTACAATACATAAGACTTTAATTGGAAAAGCGTTCATGGATAGAAATGGGCCTATTAGTATTTTTTTATTTCACCAAAAAAAAAACACTAATAAATTTATCAGATAATTATCAAAAAATAATGGATACATATTTTTCTTTTTTCACGTAAACAAAAGATGAAGCCGATACTGTGCTTCAAAAAGTCGTGTGAAGTCATGTCACGTCACATATTTGTACGTTTTTTACCCAGAAAGTGACGTCACAAGCCCCCACTCATGATCTTTGACACGTTTCATTTTTGAATTTTTTTTTTTATTTGATAAAACTAAAACATATATCCAATATTGTTCTATAATCTAACAGACGGACTAATTTGATTTTTTTTGGTGGAATACCTTAGTGAAGAAAGCCTTTACCCAGCAGTGAAACAGTGTAAATGCAAATGAAAATTATATAAGTATAATATCTCGTCCTTTGGTGATTACAGACGCTATCTTCTGAGATGATGTTATATTTTTGTGTGCTTACGTAAAGTTCTCTTTCTGTAATGCCTGATAATAATTATGATGACGTTTTAGTACTTCTTCTGGTAGCAAAGCAAAAATATAAGGATTACTTATTTTTAGTTCTTCTTACTGCAAAGCATCATGACTACAAGAAAAACCGTCTCATGTTTGCCAATGACGTAACGTCGTAAAAACGTAGACAATCAAACTAATTTATCAAATACCTACATAACCATTAATATTATAGGATTCCTACCTAGTATTGAATTTTACAAAGATTAGGTAAACTTTTGATAAGATTCTAAACAGATTAAATATTATGATCTATAGCCGGTATTCATAGATAATCATTTTATACCACGTAAAGGACAACAGTACCTACTTTTATGATCTTATTATTCCGGTTTAGTACCTTTATCAAGAAAGGTAATCAGGACATTACCACAGATTAATAACATTACTATTTTATCAAAAGATCCGTAAGCGTAGGAGTGACTCAATATTACTGTTTTTAATGATTACATTATCATTAAGAACTATTTAAATTTTCATCGACACGCAAAGAAGAAGATTGTTGTCAATAACTGCTTCTTATTTCCATAAGTATCATGCTTATAAGCCTTTGCTGTAATAGCACACAACGTGCAAAATTTTCTTTTTTTTTTGGTAATTATATCTGATGCGTTGTTTGTGTATTGTTTTTTTTTCCTGTATGCTCGGTATTTCAGCGACAAATAAATAATATTTTCTTTCTTTCTTTTTTTTTCTTTAGCATAATTAAAACTTGAATGTTCCCATTACACATAAACAAATATTATAATGGAACGTAGGCTTTCTCTCAGTGGAAGAAAGTGGAATGTGATCGTTATGACGTCTATCAGGTCAGGTCTCAAGACCATCTGGGTACCACACAAAATTTTGTGTGATAAAAATAATTTACATTTAATAGCCTCTGACCAATTCACAAGAACCCAAACTCTAGTTTCGCCAAAGGGTGGTAGGTATGTTAGTTAGGTTAGATGGAGCTTGGATATTAAACTCAGTGACCGAATATGCAATACCACAAGTAAGGCCAAAACTCTGGCAAGATGACTTAGAGGCTCTTGTGGGAGACTGGCCAGAGATTGCCACGCACAGAAAGTAGTGGAAAGCTATAAGTAATAATAATAATAAATTCATTTAGTCAGGTAAACCCAATGACGTATTATATATAGACCCGTCATGAACTAACATGGCCGCGCTTCAAAACGGCGAAAATATTATATAACTACTTTTACGCGTAAAGAAAGGGAAAGAAAATACACCGTACAGCGAGATGCCTGTTGATGCCTGATTTCTTTATGTTTTGCGCAGATTTAAGGCGCGGGCCCACCGCGGTGCACGGAGAGGCTACGCACGTGTATTAAGCTTCGCTTTGTAAGAAAATGTATGTGGTTGTGTCCACTGCAACCCACGGAGAGGCTACGCATGAATTGACGTCATTGATACACGCGTGGCTTGCTCGAATAGGCGGTTACATAGCTCAACGCTGTCAACGTGGGTCTACGTTTCCACTGGAGTACACGAATAAGACCCACGACTATGTACAGCTCGGTTATCGCAGAGCAGTTTTCAGTCATACACGTTGTGGAACGGACGCGTTTCGTGTTTCTCGTATATATCGTATCGAGGTACTCATAGATTGGCATTGGTACTGACTTTGCTAGACAGTTCTTCCCGTGTCCGTAGATTGCAGTGGCATGTGTGTAGCCTCTCCGTGCGCCGTGCCACGCTAAACATAGTCGTGGGTCTTCGTGTAGGTACTCCAGTGGAAACGTAGACCCACGTTGTCAAACAAATGAATACACGCAGCTAAAATGCGCCGCGTGCCCGTGCACAGCATGCACCGCGGTGGGGCCGCGCCTTTACACACACGATTTAAATTAAGAACAAACGTAGCGTCGCGCGAGAGGTTGGTGCGTAATTAGTTACGCACCAACCGCACCACCGCATTTTATGTTGTCATTTGAGGGCGGACAACGTATCTATAGTTTGAATATATCATTGGGTAACCCGTAACCCGTTGCAATTACAAACATAAATAAAATATTAAAATTCAGATCAAAACAATTATAAATTATTGCACTACGAAAAGAATTAAATTAAAAAAAAATACACACAAACATTCAAATAAAAGTCAAACTACAATTATTTAAAATTGAGATAAAATATAGAGAAAACCTTTATCTTAGCTATAGAGGAAACCTTTGCTCAGCAGTACAGGTAAAAAAAAGAGTTTCTACGTCTTACAACTCGGAAGCCACCATTATTTACTCTCTGACTCCGACGAGGAGGGAAAACCGGATGTTTTATGTTGTATTTCCAAAACTAACTGTCTCTTATTTCTTTCTTGCAGTACGAGGCCTGGATTCGCGACTCCCAGGCAGACATACCGCAGTTATCTTCTGTCATCAGCGCTATCGGTTCGGCCCGCACCAACATAGCTTGGGGCACAGCAAACGCTGAGCGCCTCCTTCGGGCCGCCAGGGGAAGCGCAACTTTACCAGCCACTTCGTTCCTCATGATTCTGTTCATGACTCTCATCTTACGGACCTTTTGATTGTTTTAGATGTAAGCTATATTGTTAATGTATATAATTATTGTTGAAATTAAAAATAAACCGTGTTTTTATTATACCTTGGTTTTTTTTATTTTACAATTGGGCTGGCGAACGACTAGTTTTATTAGTCCGTCAGATACTTTTCCAAAAAATTTTGGACCCATATTTTTTCTTTTGGCACGTATACCAAAAATGAAGACGATACAGTGCTTCGAAAACTCGTTTGACAGATAATTATTCGATTTTTTTTTATTGAGACAAGCCCATCACACTGAAAGTCAGAAACAACAGTTGCGCCCGGCAGAAAATCCCCGACACAATGAAGCTTGACGAAGTCCTAGAGTAACAAATTTACTGTATTGGATCTCGCAGCGAAATTAATCAGAAATGAAAAGCGGAGGTGTAAGAAAAACGTAATTTCCACTTTCCTCCTTTTATCAAAAAAAAAACAAAATCATTTACAACTGGGATAAACCCAGTTGCGTAGCACCACGGATAACTATTACAACCATTCATATTAAATGGTTCTAAGTTGTGAGCTGTTATATTTGATTCCAATAATAAGTATAGTAAAAAATCTTGAACGCACGATTTTTTTTTCTAGCTTTTCAAGGTTCGAGTACTAAATAACTCCAGATGTAACCTGTACTATTAAACACACATTGTAGATATTTGCAGTTAGATGTAGAACTTTCACAAAATAGCGAGGGAAGAAGCTTGAAGCAACAAGCTCAAAGCTGTGTGGCGTATACGAGGAAAAACGCCATCCGCAATACATCGGTCGGTTGTAAACACTTAAAATTACGTCGCTCGCTATGTTACATGCTTCTATTATCATGCGATTAGATATTTTATCTTCACCTGATGATTTGTTAAGTGGTAGTTTCCTGACAACATTTATGAATCTGTCAGTCAATGGATGGAAGGTCTGACGCTGTTGATTTAGGTGGCACAGCCGCCCACGCCCTGCGCTGCTGGTAGCAGTCATTGTCTCCTTAATACTGGTGATGTGTTGGTTTTTACTTTCATGTTTTGGAAACCACGGCCTTTCTTTATTTAATTTTTTACTATTTTCCACAGCATTATACAGCAAACTAAGCACCCCTACGCAAAAATAATTGCTGAGAAATGAATTTATTTTTACGTGTCCCGATGTCTGTCTGTAACGGAATTTTACGAATTGAATTTGACACAGTCAGAAGTTGACGCGTTGCCATTTTAAGCGGAGATTTGCAATTGGGACAAAATTATGCTGTTTTTCAGTACATTTTCTGACTAAACTGAACCATATCAAATAAAACTTATAACTAACAAAAAATCATCATCATCATTTCAGCCAAAAGACGTCCACTGCTGGACATAGGCCTCCCCAAGGTGTCGCCACATTGACCGGTCCCGTGCGTCTCGCATCTAGCTGGTCCTCGCAACCTTCACCAGGTCATCGGTCCACCTAGGGGGAGGCCTTCCAACGCAACGTCTTCCGGTTCGCGGTCGTCACTCCACAACTTTTCAGCCTCATCGGCCATCCGTTAAGTCAAAGTCAAAGTCAAAGTCAAAGTTTTTATTTGTATGTTTTTTGGTTATACATGTGTGGTCTTACAGAAATGATACGTTTCTCAAAAAACAACCCATTAGGGCATATACAGTTAAACAGATAAGAAATTTAAAGTCATAAGTCAATGTTTGGTGCACAGCCAATAATTAAAAAAAAAAATAGATTAGGATTACAATTAATTAAATACACAAAATAATAAAAACAGATTACAGTTTTGAATTGTTAAGAATAAATACACACATAATTGTCAGTTTAGTTTATTACATTTTGTCAAGAAGGAATTCGTCAATGGTATAGTAGCATTTTTCAATTAAAAAAATATTTAGCTTACGTTTGAATTGTGTCAAATTAAAATCCTTAATGTCATTTGGAATTTTGTTGAATATTTTCGGAGCCATGCAGAGAATGCTTTTGTGCATAAGGGCGGTCTTTGAGGCTCTTAGACATAATTCGTGTCGATAGTCTTATTCTATTCCGTTCTGCGAGCAATGTGCCCTGCCCATTGCCACTTAAGTCTGGCGATTCTTCGGGCTACGTCGGTATCCTTGGTTCTCGTGCGGATGTCCTCATTTCTGATTCGATCACGCAAGGAGACAAAAACGTTTTTATTGAAAATAATAGTTTTTGATACTGTAAAAACGATCTGCCGTTGCCATGTTTTCGATACCGTGTTGTGTTTAGGTACATTTTTTGTTCTAATAATAACATTATTTTAAGATTTCTAAAAATACTGTAAGTCAGCAATTCTAAATCTATGAAAAAAAAATATGAAAAATTATTATTATTAATTATAAACAAAATGAGCCCAAACTCGGCACATCAAGATCCGTCGATGAGTGCCAGTAGCAGCCAGCAGAAGTAGACCTTTGGTCACTCCATCAAGTTCGCACACATACATAAAAAAAATATTTAATTTTCATCGTATCAAAGTTAGTTCACTTGTCTATTTATTCTCGCAGCTAACAAGCCAACGCTTGTGTGTGTGACTCGTGACTATGTAGTAATTTAATTATATGCCTATCATTTTTGCAAATACGTCCTGCGAGTTTAGACTTGGGTCTACTATAGCTCAATCACGCAATATTCGACAAAAAAAACAATTTTTAACCAACTTCCAAAAAGGAGGAGGTTTCTAAATTCGACCAATATATTTTTTATGTTTGTTCGCGGATATCTCCGTCAATAGTCGAACGATTTTCAAAATTCTTTTTGTGTTTGAAAGGGTATACTCCCGAAGTGGTCCCATTTTCAAGATGCGAAGCAGTGATGCTAGCGAAGGAGATGGCGGAACGTGAGAGGGAGAGAACCTCACGTCTCAGCCGCCGCGGCAGACGCTCCGGGCGTCAGGGGCCACGTGACGGCTTCCGGCCACCGTAGACGCGGGCCTGTGGACGGTGAGTGATGGGCTAGCTCGCCGTCCGTCCGTCTTATGACGACGACAGGCCGTGTCGACGGCGCATTCATTTCCACGCCTCAAAGAGATGTCAGCAACATGGAAGGGGCCCGCAAGAGCCTACGCCCGTCGGGGCTGCGGAATGCTGTAAGAGATACCGCGGCCTTGACATATAGGGCTAAGAAAGAACATGGGTGGTTTTTAGTCAGTAGAAGTCTGACAATCCCTTTCGCTCTGCCCAAGAGCGGGAGGGGTTATTTGATGATTTCCCACCCCCCAAAAAGAAAAAAAAGTCGTGTGACGTCACTGGGTTAGTACTTTTTAACCCACAAAGTGACGTCTGCTTATGATCTTTAACACGTATTATTTTCGTATTTGTTTTATTGATTTGATAATCTAACAGACGGACTAATTAGATTTTTTTGGTGAAATACCCATGCTCATACCAAATCAACTTTTTAGTCGCCGCCGCTTCTTTTAGATTTCTTCTAAGTCACTCATTTTCTATTTTCTCCAATTGTGTAACACATCCCCGTTAGCATTTTCAATAGCTTATGCCTTTCATTCCGGAACTAGAATAATTTAATTAGAAATTATTTTGACTGCTGGGTAACCAGATAAAAAATCTAGTCTGCTCCACCATAATTTATAGTCGAGTTAACTCGTCGATAAAGGAACGAACTTTGATTTATTATCGTGGAAGTCTGGAACATGAAAATAAAATTAAAGTCTCGTGTTATGGTTTGCTAAGTAACAATTAAGATTAGATCGTTATTAGTTCATCGACAAAAGAGTACTAGGATATAGTACTTTCAAAATGTTTTTATTTTTAATCTTTACTATAACATTACAACTTCAAACTGAGTCCCTACATTACACTACATTACATGAACCTTGGTTCGCTCTTCGATAAAATTAATTAAATATTACGCAAGTATTGATCGAAATAGTTTCGCAAGATATATTTAAGTTCCAACAATAGGGATGTTTCCTGATTATAAAATATATGATTCTGTTTAATCTGTCAGTTAGATCATAGAAAAATATTGGATACGTGTTTTTTGTTTTATCTAATTAATAAAAATTGTCACAGATAAAACGCGTCAAAGATCATGAGTGGGGGCTTGTAATTACACTTTTCATTAAAAACCGGCAAAGTGCGAGTCGGACTCGCGCATGAAGGGTTCCGTAGAGATTTTCCATGTTATTTGAACACCATAGACTTCTTATAGGTTTTCCTGTAATCTATAAGTGTTAAACTAATTTCTGTGTTTTAGGCTCAGTAGTTTCGCGGATAAGATTGTCAATTTTCATCTATTTTCTCAAATATATTTAAAAGTTTGAATCATAAAATTAAAAAAAAAAATATTGGGATCCTCACAATAAGCCCTTTCATTTAACATAACACGGTACAGTTTGCAAAACTTGAATAAAATATTCAAAATTCCTTTTTTTTACTATTTATGTACCTACACACAGTAAACAACACAGAAAAATAACATTTGAGTACAAAGGTACTGGGCCGCGGGTAGTCCACCGGTTATCGCGGCCACGACCTAGAGGGCGAAGAAGGAACATGGGTGGTTTTTAGTCAGTAGAAGTCTGACACTCCCTTTCGCTCTGCCCAAGAGCGGGAGGGGTTATTCGATGATTTTACACCCACCAAAAAAAAAAAAAAAAGTACAAAGGTACTGCTTATTTCTCAAGATATTTCTGCCAGCAGACCTGCAAAAGGAAAAATGAAAAAAAAAGAAATATGTTATATGATATATAGAGATATGAGTGAGAAGCGGAAACACTATTTACGTTAAACGTCCGTGTTCGGGTCATAGAAATACATATGTGTATCAAATTTCAACTTAATCGGTCCATTAGATTCGAAGTAAATAAATAGACTGTGCCTGTGACAGACAGACAGACTGACGATAAGGGTTCCGCTTTTTCCTTTTGAGGTACGGAACCCTAAAAATTTACTAAAATGTCTCACGAGTTTTCAAAGCATTGTATCGTCTTTATTTTTTGTTTACGTGAAAAACGAAAAATATGTGTCCAATATTTTTTGGAAATCTATCTGACGGACTAATTAGATTTTTTTTGTCAACTAACCTAGAAAAGAAAGTAGTTTTCATTGCATGGATTTTTCGTATCGTATGAATTTTCTGTGCATTCGTCTTCTTCATTGGCAAGCGCATGGATCCTTAGGTCAGTCTTTAATAGCATGATTTCTGTGACCATGTTTTTTTATGGTTGTTACGCGCCTCATTATCATCATCATGAGCCTACAATGTTCCCACTGCAGGGACTAAGGCCTCCTCGCTAAGAGAGGGAAGAGCTAAAATCCACCACGCGGGCCCAGTACAGGTTGGTAGATGTCACAATTGTCTTCGATTTTTTTGGTTCTAAGACATTCTCGACATTCTGTTTCCTCACACGATGTTTTCCTTCACCGGTTTAAGAGCAGTGGTGACGAAATAAATTACACAAAGTAACGGCCCTGGCTGGGTTCGAACCCACGACTCACTGATCGTAAGTCGGGACCACTGGGCATCCGCTGCTCTCACCACTGGCCTAAGAGACCTTAAATACCGAACAAATTAATATTGTGAGAAATTTTCTAAAAAGATCATTAGGGGCCAATTGACAGTTGTTTAGCTACAGTTTTATCGAATAATTTAACTATAGATAATATTTTTGGATAATAATTGTTTATCGGACGTTGTGTCTGATATTAGCTCAGTAATCCTGATAAACTTTACAATAAAAATAATATAATATCACTGATTATGTCTACCCAAAGTTACCGGCTTTGGAATCATTTCGCGTGGTGAAACTGTCCAGTGCAGCAGGTACGTTTAGTCTAGTTTTTTTTTTAATTTATTGTGATGCTAAACAAAATTAAGTCGTTTAAAATTTAGGGATTACTTCGTAGTCCTAGCACTGATAGCAAAAATAAATAAAAGCAAGTGTCAAACAAATTATAGAATTATTTATACAAATTATTAAAAGAAGTGCCACGTAAGATTTGCAAAACATATTGTGTCGCGTAACATTCATTTGATTATATTATTATACATTTAAACTATAGGTTTGTTCGTATATTTTTATGTAAACTATAATCTAAGTATTTTAAAAAGCATTATAAGAATTATCTTGTATTGTTTTACGTGACACTGATTTTTTGAGGCATTAGAAGTTAGATGTTGCATCACTAAGCTTGTACTTCAATATAAAAAAGTGATTTTTTCGACAGTATATTATTTTCAAACGTTGGATGAATCCAGTTTGCATAAACTATGTACGCGAAAGGGTATTTCCTAAATAATCTAATTAGTCCGTCAGATAGATTTCCAAAAATAATGAACATGTTTTCTTTTTTAACCGACTTCCCAAAAAGGAGGAGGTTCTCAATTTGATAGGAAGGCTTTTTTTCTACGTATGTACACCGATTACGCCGAGATTCATGATCCGATTTACGTGATTCTTTTTAAGTTTGATGCGGTATAGTTGCCATTTGGTCCCATAAAATTTAACATAGTTTGGCCCAGTATTTTTAATTTTATGAACATTTTTTATAATTTATGAACATATTTCGTAAGTGTATTCGCGAATATCTTTGTCGTTTATGAACCAATTTTCATGATTCTTTTTTTATTGGAAAGAAGATATTTCAAGGGTGGTATCATGATATGGTAACCTAGACCTGCAGGGCTATTGCGTATCTTTTAAATGACAGTGGCTATCATATTGTCTATGGATTAACGGTCAAATTGGTTATGGTTTAGTACAAAATGGAACCATTTGACAGTAATTGATAGGCACTATAGGTTAGCCACTGTCATATAAAAGATACGCAATAGCCCTGCTGGTGATGGGATCCCAGAGAAATCGATGGCAACCCTCAAATTTCATACGCACGTATTAAGTGTTTCGTGCTTTTTCTGACACTATTCAAGTATTCGCATATAGCAGTCATCACTTCATGTTGATGAGATGATAATGGAAGGTACTACTCCTCAACGGTTAGGAGTTGAAAGCAAAAATAAGGGTGCCTTGAAGGTGCATAGTAAATTTTGTATAGGATATTACAACTAAAAGTGAAAAAATAAAAAATAAACTTTTTTGCAAAAAAAAACAACCGACTTAAAAAACGCAAAAAGGTGAAAGATACGAGTAAACTTCAGAAAAAAAAACAGCTTCTAACGTCGGTGGCAAAATAAAAATGAAACCAAACAAACAAATGTCACCGACTTCAGAAGCCGATTATTCTTCTGAAGTTTTTTTTTTTTACGTAAACAAAAGATGAAGACGTAACAGTGCTTTGAAAAGTCGTGTCGTGTTTTTAACCCAGAAAGTGACGTCACAAGCCCCCACTCATGATCTTTGACACGTTTTATTTTCGTAAATTTTTATTAATTTCATAAAACAAAAACCATGTATCCAATATATCAATATAATCAGATCTCATTGTAAGGAAAAATGCTGTACGGGCCATTTTATATTGGAAATTTGTTGTTTCATGTTACGCCGCGTGTAGCACTAATATGTATACATAATATCATAGTCAAATCTGTTAATCAGTCAAAGCTACTTTTGACCGGTCAAAACTATTATAACTAGGTATTAGGTGGCTTCTGTTATATTTGTCTATTCATTTCGTAAAAATAATACGTGCATCGACTAATTAAAATAACCTAAAGGTCATTACAAAACCTATCCAGTTGTTAAGATTTTTTTTTTATCCTTTGGATTACCTCGTGCTGTAGTTAACATACATTATGTTGATATAGTAAATGCGTTTTAACTTAATACAGGTTATGACTGACACACTAGTCAAAAGTAGTTTTGACCGATTAAGAGTTTTGACTGTAACATACTCGTTACCTACTTAGCAATGTTTAGAAGTAATTTTCACTTCCTATACTTTTCTATTTCGTAACGAAACTAATATTTTGGGAACCAAATTATTGTAGAGTACACCGTATTCTTTCATTATCTTCTTCTCGAATTTGCAATTGTTATTTCACGAGGAATTTGCGTTTGAACTTTGCCAAGTGTGTTACGTTATAGTCAAAACTCTTAATCAAAACTTTTTTTCAAAACTTCTTTTGACAAAACTTGGTCAAAACTTTTTTTGACTGTTGACATTTTTTTTTTATAGCTAACGCAGAAAAGGAAAGGAACAAAAAGCCTAACCTAACAACCTTATAAGTTTCCTAATGTCTATGCATGTGTGAACTTGAGGTTATTTTAAATTATCGATGTAGGTACCTATATCGTATTACCCAGTATCAACGGGATTGTGGGCAGCTAGGCAGTCGCTCCATTTAAAATACTGGTATTCAGCTGTATCCGGTTAGACTAGAAGCCGTTCCCAACATCCATAGTTGGGAAAAGGCTAGGCAGGTGATGATGATGATGATGTACCTACGTATTATTGTTACGAAATTACTAGAGAAATAAAACAGAAACCACCCAATAATAGTTTTGACCGGTCAAAAGCAGTTTTGACTGATTAACAGTTTTGACTGTAACATATACACATCGGTGCTGCAGTCTGAGGGGATCAGACACAAGACTTTGACTGATGGTGTTTTGTAATAACGGTGAAGGAAAACATCGCGAGAATGTCTTAAAATTCGAAGATATGTGACATCTACCAACCCGCACTGGGCCCGCGTGGTGGATTATAGCCCATTCCCTCTCACAGAGAGGAGGCCTGTGTCTCAGCAGTGGGAACACTAACTAGGCTGATGATGATAATGTTCTGTAATACTTGTCACAGTACGAGCTGCCAATATAAGTGTGACCGACACTAAATTAGTATTATTAGTATCACTATTGTGCATAAAGTTTAAATAAATAAATAAATATTAATTAAATTATATTATTTCAGTACCATGCATTACACCAGCGCCATTCTTTTGGCGCTCGTCGCCGTCATTACGGCTGACATACCTCTGCCGTTTGATGTCGAAGAAGTACAGCCTACTAGCACTGCTGCCGATGAAGAATACCGACTTGACAACACAATTCTGGATCCCATTCACTATGAGATAGAAATTACACCCTACTTCGAAGCTAGTGGTGACAGTAATTTACCTTTTACTTTTGACGGTATTGTTAAAATTACTGTTAAGGTAAATATTTTTTTTTTCCATAAAATTACGATGCTAAGCGTGAAAACAAAAAGAATCTTAAAGTTATGTAGTTTAGAGGGTGACTTATGGCTGCGGGATGTTGTAAGAGATAAGGGCTAAGAAGGAACATAGGTGATTTTTAGTCAGTAGAAGTCTGACACTCTCTTTCGCTTTGCCCAAGAGCGGGAGGGGTTATTCGATGATTTACCACACGCCAAAAAAGGGCGATTTTTATGTCACCCTCTAAACTACATTTTTAATACAAAGTTGTGTGAAAACACTTTTTTGTTTTTACCATCGGGCTGTCAAGGCGCTTCTGACAATAATAATTATGTCATTTGTCAAATTATAATATACTAGTTACGCGGGAACAGATGAACACACATACGGGCTGAAATCATTACCCTCCATCATAGTCAGGTAAATCTGTGTAAAGTTTTTCAAAGTTAGGAAGAAAATAATCGCGTTAATGTGATGTTTTTTTCGCACGTACGCACTTTGTTTTTATCCTGCTAGTTATCAAATTGTAGTATCATAACCGATGACATGATTTAAAAAATAAATTTTATGTAATCTGTATATACAGTGTGATTCTTTATAATGTGCACATATCGAAATGGGGGAATGTATGCTTAATTTTATCGACTGAAAAATTATTAAAAAAAATCTAAATATTTTTTAATAAATAATAATGAATAATAATGAATTTTTAAAAATTTTGTCTGCTACTGTGACCCCAGTGTAAACAAAACGGTGTAACTTTTAAACTAAATTATCTATCGCGATGAAACAATATGATTGGAAGCAATTAGGCGTCCTCGTAAAATGAAAATTGTGGAAAAAAACTACCCTCAACTGAAAATAAACACGTTTTTTGATCAAAAAAACTTTTTTTTTTCATAACTTTTTACATAAAATTGTTTCATCGCGATAGATAATTTAGTTTAAAAGTTACACCGTTTTGTTTACATTGGGGTCACAACAGCGGACAACATTTTTGAAAATTCCATAAAAAATATTAAAAAATATTTAGATTTTTTTAAATATTTTTTCCATCGATAAAATTAAGCATAGATTCCCTCATTTCGATATGTTCACATTATAAAGAATCACACTGTATAAAAGGCAAAGCTGGCTGACTGAGGATCAACGCACAGGCCAAACCCTTAGGACTTGAAACTTAAAATTTCCCACACGTATGCCTCTTATGACGCAGACATCACTAAGAAAGGATTTTCAAAATTCGACCCCCAAGGGGGTGAAACAGGGGATGAAAGTGTGTATAGAAAATCATTTAATTTTTTTATAATTATTTTTGCGGGTGAAGCCGCGGTCACCTAGTTCATTTATATAGTAAAAGGTACCTTTACACCACACCGTGCTTGTAACGGCAACTCGATCACGGTAGAGACAGAACTGTTGCTTATAGCACGGGTTTTGGGTTTATCTTTAAGTATAATTTAAGGTACAATTATTGTAAATAGGTTTATTAAGTCTTGAACAAGTAAATATATATATATATTATTATTTTACAGGCACTACAAGCTAACATTAATTCGTTCGTCATTCACGAAAGAGTCAACGAAATTATATCCGTTACTTTAGCGACCGAAGCTGGCGTAACTGTGCCACTTCATGCTACAAATAGTTTCGAACGCCAAGAAACTCTCCAATTCCTTAAAGTGAATTTGCCGGTTGGACAAACCTTGACACTGGACACTAATTATATACTGACCGTGAATTATATAGGTAACATAAATGAAACTCCTCTGTTAAGAGGTGTTTTTAGAGGAACCTACAGGGTTGCTGGGGAAGATCGGTAAGATATTTTTTCTCTTGGTCTAACAATACGAAAAAACTAATACAAAAATCAACTATAAATGCGACCTAGGGGATCAGACAAATAAAATCTAACAAGTCCGTCAGATAGAATTCCAAAAAATGTTGATCACATATTTTTTCTTCTTTCTCGTAAAGAAAAAAAATAAAACCATAAAGTGCTTCGAATACTCGTGTGACGTCACATCCCAGTACATTTTTACCTACAAGTGGCGTCACGTGTCCCCAATATGATCATTGACGCGTTTTATCTTCGTAAATGTTTAAATATAGATAAAACAAAAACACGTACCTATCCGATATTTTTTTAATAATCTAACTGACAGACTAAACAGAAACATATTTTGAGTCAGTTCGATCCCCTATTATTGAACTAACTTGATTTTTAAATTGTGTTTTCATCGAAGTTGTTTAATGTTTTTGTATTTTTATTTTTACAGCTGGTATTTGGCTACTCATTTACAGCCAACTAACTCAAGACAGGCGTTCCCGAGTTTTGATGAGCCTGGCTTTAAATCCACCTTCATAATCATCATCAATAGACCACCAAACTTTTCAGAAAGTTTCTCTAACATGCCCTTGGATGGTACTCCTTCTACGTGAGTTTTAAGTTATAGTTGACATACCTATTTGTTTAAACTTGATTTACTGATTAAGGTATACTGCCCACATAAGATACGTGCACTTTCGTCATTACATTCACTTGCACTATATCATAATTACGTAGAAATGTATGAAATGAATGGACTCATATTTTTTCTTTTTTCACGTAAATAAAAGATGAAGACAATACACTGCTCCGAAAAGCCGTGTGACGTCACAAGATTAGTACTTTTTTACCTAGAAAGTGATGTCACCAGCCCCCACACATGATCTTTGATACGTTTTAGTTTAGTAATTTTTTATTAATTTGATAAAACAAAAAAAAACGTATCCAGTACGTATCCACGTACGGATACGTACTGGATACGTTTTTTTGTTAAATAGTCCTTGGACTATTTTGTTTTTGTTGTTGAAATACCCTATTGAAATACTGATTGAGGTTAAACTTGCATTAATTCGTTAAAGGGCGCTGTGGATAGAGATGAAACCTTTATAAGAGCTTAAAAGCTTGGCTTGCCTCTCTTACCTAGGCGGGGGCGCGCCATGGCTTGTGGACAGTAACCCTAAATCAATCAAATCAACCATAGTTTTATTCATTCATTTCATTTATTCATTTACAATTTACAATTACAAACAACAACACAACAAACACAATACAAAATACAACAATTTTTTTTTTTTTTTTAATTCACAACATAACTTTCAATTTATTATTATAATCATTACCGCTACTGTTCCCAATATTGGTTCTGTGTTGATTTTAATCAATAGATTAATGACTTGAAAAAAGTACCGCAGCTGGGACTTTTCGAACGTCAGATAAACATTCAATATAATTAAAAGATAATAGAAGTGGTATGCAATGTAAAATGATAATGGATAAGAATAATTTACGGTTACTAAAGTTTGTGTCTCGCGTTACAGAAATAACCACAGAGCGATAAATAAAACACACAAGGTTATTAAACGGTCTTAGAACAAACCACCATATTATTTTTTTATACACACTATATTGCAGAAATTAAAATGTTTATTATCATTTTAGTGTCAATGGTCGCGTAAGGGAGGTATTCCAGGTTACCCCAAGAATGTCAGCCTACTTAGTCACTTTCCACGTCCACCAAGGCTTCGTCGTGATTGCAGAGCACACCAATCTAGACAGGCCCTACAGAATCCTGGCAAGACCAAATGCAGCGAATCAAGGAGCTTACGCTTTACAAGTCGGCCCTCCTCTAACTAATTGGCTTGGAAACTATTTCGTGATCGATTACTACGATGATATGTCGCCAACAATGAAGAACGATCAGATCGCGTCACCTTACTGGGCTTCAGGTGCTACCGAGAATTGGGGATTAGTGACTTACAGGTATTTATTTAGTCAGAGTTATAGCTGACTGACTGGGATTGTGTTAAATGTATATAACAAAATATTTAATCAGTTACTTCATGTTTTGTTGTGACACATGTAATAACTACTAAGTAGCGGAATAACAAGCATTAATTGACGGCACGGTTGGCGCAGTGGCTGAGTGATTGGACTGCTGCGACTCGTGCGCGGGTACGATCCCCGCACGGAGCAATTATTTGTATGGCCTACAGATAGTTATTTCGGGTCTGGGCGTGTTTGTGTATGTGAGTTTCAATGTTTGTTAACGCTCCCACGATACAGGAGAAATTTCTAGTGTGGGGCAATATTAAAAAAAAATATATAGAAACTTTATTTCCATGATTTTTATTTCTGTATAAGTACTTCAAAGTTAAAATTTTATTTGATTTTAGGGAGCTTCGTCTCTTGTACGAAGAGGGTGAAACCAATGAAGTGGATAAGTTGGCTATTGGTACGATAACTGCCCATGAGCTTGCTCATAAGTGGTTCGGTAACCTGATCACCTGTAAATGGTGGAACAACGTCTGGATCAACGAAGGTTTCGCTAGCTACTTCGAATATTTCGCTATGGATGGTGTAAGCATATATTAAACATATATAGGCATCTAACTGACATTACACGTATTTATGTGATTGCTGTAAAAAAACATACATAGAATTTTTCAACACACCTTCTCATAAAATGGCTCTAATGTCACTGCAATTAGGCACATAATGACATCTGTAATTAAACTGTGACTTTCTTGTTTATAATTCACAAGTGAGTTATAGGTTTTTTAATTGGTGAATTAGCTTTGTTCTTAAAAAAGTTTCGATTCAAAAAAGATCGTGTTCAATAGTTTAAATAAATTAATGAACCTATTTCTTGCTCATTTCATGCAACTTCTCTGGATAGACAATTTTATCTTGTGCGTTTTTAATAAATAGAACTATAGTTTAAATATAACTTATGTACTTATTTTCTTTGTAATAATAAATAAAACTTTGAAGTCGCCATTTCGTACGTGGCTAAAACGCTATCCGCAAAAAGCAAAAAAGAAAAGAAACCTCTTTCTTATAATCTATGACCGTACGCGATTGTTAGATGCGTGCCTAGAAAACTGATTATTTACGTAAAAATTTTCAGAACTCGTTTTCACTGTTGAAAATGGTTCTTCAATATTATTTTCTTTGATGTTCAATTTCATAATATTACATTATGGTACAAGTGTGTAATGTTGGTGATTACCGTCTTCTGCTCTCTTAAGACCCTCACCTAACGGCTCGGGTCTCAATGGCGCCTCAGTGGTAATCACCAACATTACACACTTGTACCATAATGTAATATTATGAAGTTGTCACTATTAGCCAGGACTTGGCATAAACCTGAAAACACATTTTTATTTTTTTGAGAATTAGACCTACATCTACAAAGACGATATTTGATTTTTTTGTTAATTTAATGTGTTTACTTTCTATTTTATCAACTGTATTCTTATGCTAATAATTGAATGTTTCTTCCTAGGTATACGAAGACTTACAGTTGGCAGATCAGTTCAATATTATGTACGTACATAGTGCACTATCTGCTGACTCTGGAGCTACCACAAGAGCTCTTCAGCATACAGTCAACACTCCTGCGCAAGTCACTGGTCACTTCAGCGGTATCAGCTACTCTAAGGGTGCCTCCCTTCTTCTCATGTTGAAGCATTTAATCGGTGAAGATACTTTTAAGAAGGCTTTGAACACCTTTTTGCTTGCCAAGTAATTCATTTTCTTAATATTTTAGATTTATACGTAATTATATGTCACCTCACACATATATGGTGTAAGGGACATCGCATTATAAGTAATCTGTTGTCATGATAAAATACGTTACATAAAAAAAACATCGGATAATAGGAAATTATTTATACAAAATACTTTATGTTAAGTAATGTTAATACTGTATCGTTTGTTTGTAAACTTTCAGTAAAAACGAGCATACGATCCCAGAAGATCTCTACACTAGTTTCAGCCAAGCAGTGACAGCTGATGGAGTCGTTTACCCCAACTTCGATATTACCTCCTTCATGAAATACTGGGTCGACGAACAAGGATACCCAGTCCTCACAGTGAACGTGAATACACAAACTGGTCGTATTGACCTTGTGCAGGTAATCATTTTCTTCAGGCCTCTAACATCACCGCCATATTCCTCTCCTTATCCCATTATATTTGGGATCGGGGCAACACGTTTCCTTCTTCCATTCTTGACTGTTAGACGTCACGGTGGCAATTACTCTTTACCCTTTCATATCATTTCTCACATAATCCATCCATTTAGACTTTATACAAATACTTTAGTAATTATCTTCATCCTCGCACCCTCATTCCAAATTGCAGCATGTCTTCTAATTTCATATTTCTCTGTTCCTCGTCATCCCATGAGACTCCTCAACGATTTAAAGATTTTAGTATTAAAAGGAGGAAAAGCTCAGTATGTACCGGACGAACGGAAACTCGGTTTTTAGCTTCAAATTTTTTATTTGGTTGGTCAGACCATGGTTCGATTGTAGCTGTTAACTTAATTGAATCTTTATCACTTCATTCAGTTATCAGGGTTCATGTTCATTGTCGTGGTTCAATAAGCTCTGGTTTTACAAAGATACCCTGAGGTATTAGCTTGTTTTATTAGGAAATCTTTCCTAGTTTTTAATATTGTAGTCGTTTACAAAAATACAATTAAGTATAATCGTCATCATTCTCCTAATTAATTTGAGATCGGCGCAAATTCTTCAGATTCTCTATTAGTTGTCAAGTCATGAATCCTCTAAGCCATACAGAAATCCTATAATCCTTCATAATCGACTAGTTTTTGCCCATTAATGAACCAAACTGGATTGAGATCAGTAGTTCCGAAGAACACCCCCTACATGCAAACCTAAACGCTTTTTTGTTCAAATGGATACAAAAGTTTACTTAAAGAAGTCGATTAGCACTGGTTTTCCCCGTCATTGCGACAATTACGAGAATAATAATATAATAATAATTGTAAAAAATTTAAAATGTTATATAGCTAGACCTAGATATTGGAAGTCAAAGTGTTCACACAAAAAACAAAGTTTTGCATATATTATTATAATAATTAATTATTATTTAAAAAAAAAAAGTTGCCCCCCCACACTAGGATTTTCTCCTGTATTGTGGGTGCGTTCACAAACATTTAAACTCACATTCACAAATACCCAGACCCGAAACGACTATCTGTAGGCCATACAAATATTCGTTCCGTGCGGGGATCGAAAACACTGCGCCAACCATGCCGTCGCATTATGTGTTTAAAGTAATGATTTAACAAATTAAACACCACCACAATCCCCATACTATTTAATGTATTCATCAGCACAATGAGTTTGCGTTACATTAAGTAGGTACCGTAAAACGTATTTTTTCACCCCAACAAAAAGTCGTTCATCATCACCATCAACAGCCTATTAATGTTCCCACTGCTGGGACACAGGCCTCCTCATTAATTATTGCATTTATTTCCTTAGTTGACGTAACCAACGCTTGATTGACAGCTTCGTGTCATGTCATACCTTGTATTAGTTTATTAAACCCTTGAACACTACGTGCATGATTACTTCATATTCTTCTACCATCAGAACCGATTCTTCGTGAGTGGAGCCGAGCCGACTGCGCAAATTTGGCCTCTACCCCTGACCTTCACTACTGCAAACAACCCTAACTGGGAAAACCTGTACCCTGCTAGAGTGATGGTTACGAGGAATGATTACATTGATAACGCACCGGGGGCTGGATGGGTCATTTTCAATATTCAACAGAAAGGTGAGTTCGGTTTTTTTGGTAATATAATAACTATCTAGTAATATATTTAACTATCTACCTTGTTAAAAAAAACCCTAATGATAGGGGCAAAGTCTCCTCCTTTTAGTGATAGGCCATTGTGACTTTAGTTGTCGCAATCGCCTATCACTAAAATACGTAACAAACTGCGGTACTCAGAGATATCTAATGATTACTTAAGCCATCACTTAGTAAAGATTTGACATATTTTTGTGTAACAAAACTGTGAAAACGTTTACTAAGTGATGGCCTAATTAATTGTTAAAGCTCTCTGGGTGCGGCAGTAAGAGTCAAAAGTTTTTAACCTCCTAAATGTACATTGGTAGATGCCATGGTATCTGTATTGGCTTTGTGTTAACGAATAAATCAAGTTAATGAAGAGCTTGTATAAAAGCCATTGATGAGCGAAACAATGAATGACTCCTCAAAATAGACAAAATACATAGACTACCGGACAATCTTTACTACGAGTATGAACGACAAATGCAAAAAATTACGCCTTTTAATTATGTTTAAGTGTTCCAAAACTATCAAAATCTAAGTTAAACTGCCAATGATCGACATCGTGTTAATAGGCTCGTCTTGTGTTATACAGGGTGTAAATTAACTCTTCACACATACGTCAACCAAGCATTCTGTACATCAAACTAAGTACACCTACGCAAAAATTTTTGCTGGGAAACGACTTTTTTTTATTGGGGTCAAAAATCTCATTTTACGGTAAAACTCAATGTAGCACTCTTAAAACATTGTGCTAGTGCATTGAATAGTAAAAGGGTCAAGGAGGTAATTTAAGTAAAGTTATATATGTATAACCTGAAAAACTAGTATTTACAAAAACAGCTGTGCAAAATTTGTAACTTTGACCCCTAATATCTCCGTAACTAGGGGGTTTCCAGGTATGATCTAGAACAAAATAATGATCGCAGTGGTGGGAAAAACAAGTGCCCTTTGTTTGCGTTAAGGGTACTTTTACACCCTTTATATCGTGCCCTTAAAGCGAAACACTTTTCACCCCCTTGGTGATTGAATTTTGAAAAATCCTTTGCTTTGCCTTTTAAAAATATGAATAGATAGATATACAGATGAGATATACAGTATAGATGAGATCCATTAACATTTTTCAAAGTCGGGGTAATAGCAGCCTCATAATAATATCTATATATTTACCTAGCATTTTCCCTACTATGTTAGGTGTGGTAGACAGACTTGGCGTGATAATAACTCATGCTTATTTTTATAGGTATCTACCGTGTGAATTACGACACCAACAACTGGAGGCTGATCGCGGATGCTCTTAACACAGACTATACCGCTATCCATCGCTTGAACAGGGCTCAGGTGAAGCGAAATTATTTATTTAACATTTGCTGAAGTTGGTAAAAATGTCAGAATTAGTGTGAAAGTTTAAAGAATCTGTGTCAAAAAATATTAGAAATGGGACACAAGGGGCAGTAAAAACGAATAAAATAATTTTGTAGATACACGTTCGGGAAAAAACTACTCGGCTTAGCTTGTTATTAAACCGAGTCAACCGGAACATTATTCATTCAGCGTCAGGAGATGTCGAACGGAGTTTTTGCGATCGAAACGTAGCGATTGAAGGTCGAATGTTTGGTTCGGTTTTGTTGTTCATAAAATCCTAAAGGGATTGTGATGACCCAAATAAATGAATAGCACTCCTAAACCACAACAATAAAGCCAAAAGTTCGTTACTGACTCCAGAAACCAAACAATAATATTTTTTTATTATTTCGAATGTGAATTTTAATATAACTAATCATATCATTATTTTCATTGTAGATTGTTGACGATGTATTCGCGCTTATGCGTGCCGACCGGCTGTCATATGAGCTTGGATTCCGTGTGCTTGAATTCTTGAAGAAAGACACAAGCTACTACTCTTGGTACCCAGCCATTTCTGGCTTCAACTGGCTCAGGAACAGATTCCTGCACCTTCCTGATCAATTGGCTGCCTTTGACGTAAGTAGACTTAAGTCATCGCATGCCGAATATAAAGACACAATTAAAAAGTAATTCTGTCTGGCGTGGATCTACGTTCTACATGAAGGGTTAGAGAAAATGGTGTGAAAGGGTACTCTTCAGAGGCAATAGAACCAGTAAAATTAATCTCTCATTCTATTAAAACTCGGTACAACGCTAAGCGTGTACTTTTAGAACTGTTGTGGGTGCCCAAAAATTATGTTGATGAAAGAAAATGAAACTAGGTTTATATTTTTCTTTTGTAATTAACTTAAACGACATCATCCGACGTGCTCTTGTCGCCGTCGGCGTGCCAACTGTTTTAGAACCCAATGGCTTGACACGCGACGATGGCAAGAGACCGGACGGCATGTCTTTGTTTCCTTGGAAGATGGGTAGGCCTTTAGTGTGGGACGCAACATGTGTCGATACTCTTGCGCCATCACATCTTCCAAGTTCATCGTGCTGCGCAGGTGGTGCCGCTGGGGCTGCAGAGAACCTCAAGCGTTAATATAGTAACCTTTGTGGTAACTATATTTTCGAGCCGTTTGGGGTTGAAACTCTAGGGCCGTGGGGTCCGAGTGCTCATAGCCTTTTTAAAGGAAATTTCTAAACGCTTAGTTGACGCTTCTCGTGACCCAAGGGCTGGCTTTTATCTTGGCCAGAGGCTAAGCGTTGCCATACAACGTGGCAATGCCGCCAGTCTTTTGGGCACATTACCGGCTAACAGCGTTGAGGAACAGTTTTTCGATGCCCTTTTATAGTTTCTTGTTAGTTTATTTTATAGTTTTTAATTAATGTACTTTAATTAGAAAATGAATGTTATTATAAATTCTCCAAAGGTTTATTTTCAACAATAATATAATAGCTTAAAAATAAACTAAAAACAGGCTTCAAATAACTCTTCCTCAACGCTAACCCAAAATAACAAGCTAAATGTTCTTAAGAGACTGGCAGCGTTACCATGTTTAATGGTAACGCTAAGCCAAAGACTACTGAAGAAAGCCAACCAAGGTAAAAGCTAGCCCTTGAGTCAAGGGAAGTGTCAACTAAGCATCTTGAAATTTCCTAATCATTTCGTAACCATTGTCTTAAAACAATATTAAGTTATGGAATATCCAACATCTACACCTGTAATAGGGGATCGGACTGAGTCAAAAAATATGATTCTAATTAGTCCGTCAGTTAGATTATCGAAAAATATCGGGTACGTGTTTTTTGTTTCATCAAATTAATAACAAAATAAAAAGATAAGACGCGTCAAAGATCATAAGTAGGGGGTTGTGTCGTCAGTTGTAAGTAAAAAATATACTATCATGTGACGTTTTCGAACATTTCACGAGGTTTCGAAGCACTGTATCGTCTTAATTTTCTGTTTATGTGAAAAAAGAAAAAATACGTGTCCAATATTTTTTGAAATTCTATCTGACGGAATAATTAATTTTTTTTTGGGTGACCCCCTATTCAACATAATTTTTTTTTCTAGACAATTCTCCATGGCTACCTAGAGGCAGTCATCGCTGAACTCGGTTATGACGTTGTTAATGGCGAGCACCTCACTAGGACCCTGAATAGATTCTATGTGCTTTCCTTTGCCTGCAACATTGGGCACAGGGGATGTATTGACGATGCTGTTGCCAAGTTCCGAGCTTCCTACAACAGCGATGGCACCGTCAGGTAAGAAGTTTATTAACATGTTACCGGGTATAACGGGGTCAATGAGTCTAAACTTTCATTGTTCATTCACGTTACAATTAATTTCCAAGATTTGTGTCGATTCGAGAAAAATCAAATACTGTAAATCGGGATGTTTCTCCCCCATTGATAAACATTATTCATAGCGGCGTTGTAGTTCTTGACATCACGTCAGACATTTTAGCCGGTGCATTAACATTTTGATTGCTGTTGCCGTTTACTTGAGAATCAGGAGACGCGTTGTTGCAGACAATTACAGTAACTAGCAACGCCTATATCTAATTTGAAGTGTTTGCATGGGTAGTTGACAAAAATATGTATTTAGTCCGTCAGATAGATTTTCAAAAAATATTGGACATCATTTTTTGCGGACAATTCGGATAGTGACGTCACAAGCCCCCACTTAATGATCTTTGACGCGTTATAATTTCGTAGAATTTTATCAATTTCATTAAACGAAAAGGAACACGTAGCCAAAATGTTCCATAACTATGTGACAGACTAAACATAATCATATTTTTTTTTGTCAAAAACATCCCTATTTACGTGGTATAATTAAGTAGTTTTTTTAAGAAAGAAAGAAAACAAATTTATTTGGCACATGCCACAAGTGCACATACAAAGTAAATAATAATAATAATAAAAAAACCTAAGAACTAAACACGAAAAAGAGTGTGTATCTCACGGCTGCGCCAAATAGGACCAGTTCAGCAAAGTGTCGAGCAACTAGTGCCCGACGCTGGTTTTCAACTGGCTCTGAGATGGTGATGTGACGGAAGTAAAACAGTTTTTCTTTAATCTCCTGTGTAGTTGATAATTATGAATGACGTAGTGTTAGAACTTCAACCCATGAGATCTTGATCTAGATAGGACGATTATTTCAGGGACTGGGTTCAAACTGACTTTGCTCTTCATATCTAATCTGCTATAATCTTCTTACCTACCAAACACGTTTTAGTGTTGTTTTTACCACAATTTTGATAATTTGTTCAAGACGATTAAAAGCACCGATAATATCAAGTCGTAAGGAAAAATCGTGTGAAGCAAAGGGAGGTTGCTATAAAACTGATGAAAGAGGATAAATGACATTTTAAAAAGAAAGAATTTATTTAAATGAAGTTATTCTAAACAGTGTGTTCTATATGTCACTCATAATGTCTGTCTGTTGATGTCATCCTGTAAAAAACTATATTAAATAATTTCACGTATCTAACATGGTATTTTATGTAATAGCTTACATAATTTGACGGCCTCTAACAAAAACTCACAACAATTTATTTCATTACAACTATTCATGTATTATTTATTCATTCATAAAAATAAAACTAGACAATTTCGCGAAAAAGAAGACAATAAACAAAAACTCCCGAAACACATACTACTAAACTACACCTACTTATCGCGTGACTGACTGCTATTTACAATGTGTAAATCGCTGTAATGATGATAACAGTCTAATCAGGTAGAGTAACGGCTTAATAAAACAAAAAGGAAATTGAGCAGGGCCATAACATACATCAATTTGTTGAGTAAGTTATGTAATACATAAAGAACTAATACATATGATGTATCTATCTCTAATATATCTTGACGTAAGTTCAATTTCGTTGCGGTGAATAGGGATGTTTCCTGACTTAAAAAATACGATTCTAATTAGTCCGTCTGTTAGATTATCGAAAAATATTGGATAGGTACGTATTTTTTTTTTATCAAATCAATAGAAATTTACGAAGCTAAAAATGCATTAAAGATTTGAGTGGGTTGTGACGTCAGTGACCGCTAAAGAATGTCATCTGTCTCAAAAAATGACGTCACACGAGTTTTCAGACCACTGTATCGTCTTCACTTTGTTTACGTGAAAAAATAAAAAATACGTGTCCAATATTTTTTGGGAATCTATCTGACGGACTAATTAGATTTTTTTTGTTAACTACCATATTATTCTCGGCTTTTTATACATTAATATACAACATTCGTTTTTTGTATAACATTGGTCTCCTGTGTATAAGTAAAAAAAACATCGAAAATATTGAAAAAAAAACTTCCGGTTTCAATTACTACACAATTATGTTTTTCAAGCTTTAACTATTGATAGACAATTATCGATTTAGCTATTGATAGACAATGCATAGCCAACAACCGAACGTTGTTGGCTATGCATTGTCTATCAATAGCAGGTTTAAAATCTTATTCATCATCATCATTATTTCAGCCAAAAAGACGTCCACTGCCTACAGGGGCCTCCCCCAAGTGTCTCCACATTAACCAACCCGTGCGTCTCGCAACCAGCAGGTCCCCACAACCTTCACCAGGTCATCGATCGACCTAGTAGGAGGCCTTCAAACGCAACGTCTTCCGGTTCACGGACGCCAGTCCAGAACTTTTCTTAGCCCCATCGGCTATCCGTTCTGCGAGCAATGTGCCCTGCCCACTGCCTCTCTGTGTGCACTCACTTCGCCTGGCAAATCTTCGGGCTATGTCGGTAACCTTGGTTCTCTTGCGGATGTCTTCATTTCTGATGTGATCCCGCAAGGAGCCCGAGCATAGCTCTCTCCATTACCCTTTACGTGACCACGTTTCGGTCCCGTATATAATCACTGCAAAATCTTATTGAGTTGATCATTCTCATAGATTTCTTTTTTTTTTCAGCGTCAACCCCAACTTGAGACGTCACGTATTCTGCCAGGGTCTTCGTGCTGGTGGATATGATGAATGGAACTTCCTGTTTACCCGTCGTCAGAACTCCAACAATCAGGCTGATGAAGTCGCTATGCTCAGAGCTTTGGGATGCACCACAAACGATCAAGCTAGGCAGCAGTGAGTGCCTTTTAAATTATATTATGAGAAATAATTTTGGGCAAAGATTTTTAAATAAGATTGCTGGAAAAATAAGAAAGGCAATCTATGGGATACCTAAGGGTTAGATCTAATTGTCACAAGTCTAAAAACGCAGCACAACACAGCTCTTATTTAGTACCGGACGACGAGGATGATCACCCGGTACTTGTGTAAATTATGCTTTGTTTGAATTCAAGTAAGGTAGAATGTGAAATGAAACAATTAATTGCTGTATACTTTTCAATTTGAACTATGGACTATTTTGACCTGATACTTTTGATCTACTATTTTTTGCTGAAATCTTGAACCCTAAAGGCAGGGAGCCTAACTAATTGGCGGAGAATCTGAACACCGACTTTTAATTTGACATCAACGCCATCCAGTTAGGCAAAATACAACCCTTGTAGGAGTTTCTTTGACAGGTTGAACTAAACCCTTGCTAAGCGGGTTTCTTACAAGCATGATTTTGACTCGTAAGATGGCGCTGCGCCCCCGCAAGGGGGCGCGGCTGGCGGGGTATGGACAGAGTCCGTGTGCCCGCGGTATCATTATGGTGACCTCGTTGGGGCGCCGGTATAGGCGAGAGCGCGCACGCTTCTTGGCTATGTGTGGATGCGTTATGTGTCGGTAGGAGCGCTACGGCGCCTTCTGGCGCCGCTTTCTTCTTGCCACTTTGGCGGTCTGAAACCGCCGGGTTGAGACCTCCGGTTTGCGTACCAGCGACAGCGGGTAGCAACCAGCGGCACTTGTGGCTCTGGCGCCCCCTTCCGAGGCGGTTGACCCCCGTCCGTAGGCGCTCTCAGATCTAGCCGGTGGCGGTCCGGACGTGGGGAACATGGTTTTGAGTTGTCTCTTTCAGTTATTTTAGATAACATTACATCACGTCTGTAATCCCCCAAGGGATAGGCAGAGCTGTACTTAATAGTACACCCAAATTTCACCAGTTCTGTTTGAATTCCATGTAAAAGCTGAGTCTATTGGCATCAACCGGGCTCAAGTCCAGAATCCGTGGTTGCTACTGAATATCTGGAGAAGAAGAAAACCCCAACAGCACTAGCAGTTGCGCTTGTGTCCACTAGACGAACGAGGCAATTATTTTATCCTTCTCTTTTCCATTACACTCACATTTTTTTCCGTTACAATGCGGTTGCTGTTGGCTGACTGCCAAAATATTTCGCCCGCGTGGATGTCCAATAATGTCCCAACAAACTTTCATCCCCTATTTAACTCTCTTAGGGGTTAAAACAAAAAAAATATATATATACTAAAATGTTTCTCGAGAATGACTAGATCCATTTGGTGAAAACAGCATGAAAATCGGTGCAGTAGTTTTTAGTTTATCGCGAACAAACAGGCCGACACATGCGGCGCAGACACGCGGCGCAGGACTTTGTTTTATAATATGTAGCAATATGGTTGCTTTTGGGTTTCTACCATTAATATTTTTTTTCTCCAGGTACTTGCGTAACATCTTGGACGACAATGTCGTCAAGGCTCAAGATCGAGTTAACGCTTTTACTTTCTTCTACATGGGTGATCGTTCCAACGCTAAGGTCGCTCTGGACTTCCTCAAGGAACGCGCTTCTGATATAGAATCTGCGTAAGGCTCTTTTATTTACATGTACTTTTTGCAGATGCTTTTTTAAAATTTCGAAACTAAACCTCCTTTTTGCATACAGGAATTGGGTGGATTAGACATTATTATTGATTAACAGAGTCCAGTGTCACTATTTTATTTATATATACTTCGTGCACAAGAGTGGTACATGTCATTCTCTACCAGTCAACCTTAGGGTCAAATAGGACAGGACTGTGGTAGACTAAAAAAAAATAAGGAGAAAACATTTTGTTATTATATAAATAGAAATACATAAATAGGTACATACAATTTAATTATTACATAGATATTATTATAGATAGATAGAATATAGTAAACTAAAATAATTATATTATAATACATCAAAAACCAAGAAACCTTATAATTATCACTGTGACAAGAGATTTGATTATGAGCAATTTAGTTCGATTTTAAAAAGTACTGTCGAACTGCTCTTTTAAATGCCATTAAGCCAAGCCTGAAAGTATGACAACTAGTAATGAAGGTATCGTACATAACATCACGCCTGTAATCCCGATGCATTAGAAAAAAGTTGTACCCAATAGCTGACCCACATGTTGGCAGTTATTAAAAATAATAATTTGTATTATTATGTTTGCAGTGTCTATCTGGAAGCGTGGTTCGCCAGCGTTCTCTCCAACATAGCCGGTTATTTGGACTCTGAAGGTTTGGCGGAAGTAAGTATACAAATAACATAATAATAAATCGAGTTTCATGGTTCTAAGACATGCTCGATGACACACACCCCGCACTGGGCCCGCGTGGTGGATTATAGCCCATCCCTCTTCTAGAGAGGAGGCCTGAGTCCCTACAATGGGTACATTATAGCCTGATGATGATAAATACTATAAGGTTAGGTAGAAGTATACCTAAATAATAGTACCTACACCTTTATTTCGCCAATAATGATTAATAGGGGAGCTTTATTTCTATGAAACAAACACAAATCTAGACTCCTCTGGAACTGACTCATCTGGTCGCTACTGAGAAATTCCTGATGAAAAACCAATAACATTTTACACAAATTGGGCACTCCAGGTCCTCATGCTCAGGTGCATTTGCGACCACTACACTAACGGAGCAGTCGAGGCAGTATTCAAATTCATACATATTATATTTTTTATTTTACTGTTTCAGAGCAATCTACTGTATTATAAATAACAACAATTAATTTATAATAAACTGTAACAACTCATCTTTTCGATTTCTAGATGAAATCATGGATTGAAGCTAATGCTGCCACTTTTCCTGCTCTCAATGATGGTATCGGTGCCATTAATAGTGCCACACAGTCTATGTCGTGGGGTACTAGTAATGCTGACCGAATCACAGCCGCCGCCAATAGTCCGGATAACATGCCTCCTGTAATGGGCCCTGCAACAGCTCCTCCTACAGATCCACCTACAGAACCACCTACAGGGCCTCCTACAGAGCCTACTACAGAATCAACCACTGAATCACCCACTGAATCAACCACTGAATCAACCGCTGAATCAACCACTGAATCAATCACTGATTCAATCACTGAATCAACCACTGAATCAACCACTGAATCAACCACTGAATCAACCACTGAATCAACCACTGAATCAACCGCTGAATCAACCACTGAATCAATCACTGATTCAATCACTGAATCAACCACTGAATCAACCACTGAATCAACCACTGAATCAACCACTGAATCAACCACTGAATCAACCACTGAATCAACCACTGAATCAACCACAGAACTTCCTACAGATTCCACTACAGATTCCACTACAGATTCCACTACAGATTCCACTACAGACTCCTCTACAACACCAGAAGTAACTACTCCAGATCCTAACTCAGCAGCAATATATATGCCAACAACCATGCTGTTGCTATGGACAGCGCTTGCTATGCTGCTAAAATAATTTGCTTTGTGAATTAAAATGTACAGTCACAGTCAAATGACACGAGGGTCTAGACAGAGCAACATCCAACGGCAATATAAATAAATAATGGACTGAAATACGGTCAGATCCTGTTTTTATATTTCTATGGTCAGATCAGATCGAACTAAAAAATTTACTGGCTGTATTTAAAAGTAGAATATTGTATGATATCGATGTGGATGTCAGCACTGTCACCTCGCACGCGCTAGTTACCATTGCGCGTCATTAAGCTATGGTAATATACCAAATACGATCCGATTTCTAATGCAGCCAGAATTTTACTCGTACATTTACCGCTTCATATAACCTTTATAAAACCTGCTTGCTTATCACAATACTTCTCGAAGTCATTAAATAGAAAAAACAAAGAAATGCAAAAAGCATTGAAATCGATTGTCACTGATCTAGACCCTCATGTATCCCTCGTGTAGGGTGGAAAATCATGGTACCATGTATTCAAAACATCATTCCAATCCCCTATACATAGCAAAATAGTCATCGGTAATTTATAAAAAATTATACTATACTATTGTTATTAGAAAATAAGATAAATTTTGTACATAAATGAGTCAAAACTAATAAAGGAAATATTTGCTAATTTGTTTTTTATGAAGATTGTAGTTACCTATCCAGAGCTTTCGATACTGTCTCAATTCACGCTATCTTTTCAAGATCTATTGAAACCTCGGTAATAGCGGGATGACCCTCGATCTCTTCAAGAGTTATTTTACTAGTCGTACATAAATAACTGAACTTGAAAAGAACCTCAGTGACTAGAAGATAATTTCTTTTGGTGTCCCCAAGGGCAGTATCCTGTGGCCTCCACTTTTTCTCATATAATTATGTGATTTAGCTGTGACTGTTATCCTCACCCAACTGAAAAAATATAGCTTGTGCCGATGGCATGGCTATGATTGTTCATGGTCAGACCGAACTGAACTGAAACTCACCTCAACTCGGAGTTTGTCTTGAGCACACTCATAAGGCGGCTTATACACAGTCTAAATGCCAAAAAGACAAATCACATTGTCTAATAATGAAGTGAAGGCTGACTTAACAATGACTGAAATTCGAGCGCACACCAGCCGAAACTGACACTTATGTGAAATTTTAGTAATACCCCTATTATGTACTTTTTGGAGTCACTCTTGACAACAACCTGATATGGAAGGAAAATATTGCTTCAACTGTAGTAGCTCATGTGAAAAAACTCAAATATATTTTTCTCATAATTATCTATTTTGTCCTGAAGGTGTTCGCAAGCAAACCGACTCAATTTTCGAATTGAATTTATTATACTACTGATCGAAATAGTTGCCACTGACTTCCTGACGGTAAAACCCAATAACTCTTTGCCTGACACGGGAATCGAACTGATGACCTCATAAACAGCTGTTGCTTTTGTGACTAACAAGACAGTCTAGTTAATTAAAGAATTACAGCATAGTATAGTTAAACTACATACAACTTGTTCAGCCACATCTAATATTGCGGTACAGCTTTAAAAACCTTCACCTATTTTGGGAAGTTTTCAATACTTCGGTACTCTTGATAGGTCTACCGTTAAATATTATCAGTACCTATATTAAACGCTTTGTACAATGATATCGGTCTAATCTTATGTCAAGATAGTTTTGTCGATTCAATTGAGAGAGTTACGGAATAGATATTGTGAAGAAAGTAGGTAATATCTGTTTGTTATTGTTAATGTGAGAGCAGTTGTGGCCCAGTGGTGGCGGCCCCGACATACGAACAGTTGGTCGTGGGTTCGAACCCAGGCAGGCACATTACTTGGTGTAATTTATTTCACCACAGCTGCTCTCAGAACGGTGAAGGAAAACATCGTGAGGTAACAGGAAAAAGGTTCGATTCTAGAGTCAGGCAAAGTGTTGATGGCAATAGGGTAGCTAACAAAAAACAACTAATTAGTCCGTCAGATAGATTTCCAAAAAATATTGGACACGTTTTTTTTTAATTTTTCACGTAAACAAACAATGGAGACGATACTGTACTTTGAAAATTCGTGCATTTTCTAAGACTTATGTATGAAATTCTTTACCGGTGAGTGACGTCAAAACCGACTCAAATCTTTGACTCGTGTTATTTTCGTGAATTTTCATTGATTTGTTAAAACAAAAAATACGTATCCAATATTTTTCGATAATCTAACAGACGAACTAATTAGAATTATATTTTTAAGTTAGTAAACATCTCTATTGGCTCGCCCCCTATTATATGGGACTTACCTAAATATATCATCTGAAATGTGGGTGTATGATAAGGCACACCTCTGCCTAACAGATAACAGTCCTGATGTTATGTAATGGTATTTAATTAAATTTCATGTACTATATGTGGTGCATAAGTGGAGTTCATGCCACAAGATAGTCTCAACCAGTTAACCTATGAGTTAAATAGGAAAACGCTGTGATAGGGTACACCAGAATCCACCATCTGAATATTCCTAAGTATGTTAGGTTGACTTCCAGTCTAATCGGATGCAGCGGAAAACCAGCATTTTACATGGAGCTACTTCCTATCTGACCTCCATAACCCCGTTAGTACTGAAATGACAGCTGGGACCGATAGATGGATGACGTAACGTGCTTTCCATGGCACGGAGGGAACTAAGTAAGTAATAGGTCTTCCCTATTTGTTTTTCAATTTTGTTAACCTGAAATTGATCTGAGCGGCTGTTTATTAAGCCACGAGCTCCGTAGCAAATAAAACGTAAATACCACTGAAGAAGGTAAATCACAATGAGACAAGGAAACTAAAAACTTTTATTGGCACTACTTACTAACTAGTAAACCTATAAAACATGACTAGTACAAAAGACGAGTGGTGCACTATCACGAATGACAACACACACTTAAGATGAGCCTTATCAGTTGCAGAGTTACGACTGACAAATATCTGATGCTATAGTCATCGTCTACACAGTTTGTAAAATAGTTGATACTTGTGAACACGGCAGGTTGGTTCGTCTTAATTATATCTTTTACACTTCTTATTATATTTAAAAATAATTGATGTCCTGCGTGAGATCCTGAATTCGATCTCCACTTGTTATTAGATCCACTACGAAATTCTAAGTAGTAGCCAGAGCTTGGTGGCACGATACCTCTATGGCACAACAACGGCGTTTTGCGTTGGTCCAGAGGCCCGATTCAAAATCGACGTATTTACGAAACGTTTGCGTGGCTTGTGCAAGAGAAATATGTCTACGGTCGTGTTGACCTTTCTATCGTACTATAAGAGTATAAAAGAAGCATTGTGCCTATTTAGCACAGCCGTGAGACACACAATATTATCTATTTTTTTCTGTTTCGATTTTTTTTTTTTTTTTTACTTTTTTGTATTGTGCACTTTCACTTTTATTCTTTTTTAGACAGCGCACCTGTCTCTGCGTTTATAAATAGTACACTATTATAATATTACGTTGGTTGTTTGTCTCCGCGGAAATTTGTGACCATGACCGAAACCTGACCATAAAACCAGTTCTGTTTCGCTCTAGGGAACCGCAGCCACTTGTAGAGTATACCTACGGTCAAACAAGGTATTAAGTGTACAGCCAACTAGCTTGCATGTACTCTTAAGATAACACAGATACATTTAGATACTGATATTAAACGATATAGCGTTTGAAATCAGTCGCTTAATGCCGAAAACGCTTTAAAAACAAAATTACAATCAATATTTTTAATATACTAGAACTAGTATTATAGAGATTTCTGCCTATATACTTAATAGCTTTTTCGACTGTACGCACGCAGACAGACAGTGTGTTTAATTGTGACTGCTCTTGTTATACTTGTATAGTGAGAAAACATAATCGGCTACCTTTTAATTTTGCTCCGTTGTGGAAAATACCCATGGATGGATCTCTGGGCCGAGGGGTCTCTCAGTCTTAACTGATAAAAATCCTCCTTAGTATTCCTTTCCGATACCTACTTACGAGTACACTGGCGATCATAGGAACTAGTGCACCTTTCATGAAATCCATCTAACGTGAAAACTATGTCGGATCAGAAATTATTGCACTCCAAGATATTTATCCACATTTTTTTTACAGACATGTATCGAAATCTGCTGGTTTTAGCATTAACGTGCTTGCTCTCAAATGTCTTCGCTACCGACACCAACTATCGGCTGAACACGTCGATAGTACCGTCAGAATATCAGATACTAATAACACCGTACTTTGAAACTGGTGACGCAAACCAGTTCACTTTCGATGGTGTGGTCAGCATCCAATTCACGACTACTGCTGCCACCAATCAGATTAAACTTCATTCCGAAGATCTAACCATTGCTACGGATAATGTAGCCGTTATAGTCTACAGTACAGGTGCTACTTTAGCACTGAGTGCCACAAATGGTCTAGAATTCAACAAAAATTACACGTTTGCTTACATTAATTTAGTAAGCAATTTGGAAACCGGCGTGGAGTATATTTTGCAGATGCGGTACAAAGGACCGATTCGAACGGATCTGAATGGATTCTACAGAAATCACTATTCCCAGAATGGAGTCAAAAAGTAAGTACTTCAACATTTGTTGTACCATAACTTTGTCTTTCGTAAACGTACCTAATGATGTTTCATAGTTAGACGACACGGTTGGCGCAGTGGTTGAGCGATTGACTGCTGCGCAGCATGTCGCGGGTTCGATTCCCGCACGGAACAAATATTTGTACGACCTACAAGTATTTGTTCCGAGTCTGGGTGTTTTTCTATCTATAATATGTATGTATTTACAAAAAAAAATGTATATAAGTAGTTTATCAGCCATCTCGTTACCATAACACAAGCATTAGGTTGCTTAGCTTGGGACTAGATGGCGTTGTGTGAAATGTCCAAGGAAGGAAGGATATTTTTATAGTTCAAGATGAAACTAGAGATCAAATATAATTGTTATTTTGTTTGTTGACTAGGTATTTCTAGTGTTTTTTTATACACTAAGGAGTATGGACAAAGTGGAAAAGATATGCGCTTCGCAAATCATCACATTTCTAAATAAGTACGAACATAGGGCCTCAGAGGGACCCTTACACCCATATTTATAGAGTCGACTCAAGTTCATTTTTGAACGTTCACCTCCTACATCAGCCATCCTTGTCAAACCCATAGTTGCATTCTGCTTTAATCAAACCTAAACATGTCACATGCCACAGTAACTCAGGCCGGTGCATTACTTTGTGTAATTTATTTCACCACCACTGCTCTCAAAACGGTAAAAAAAAGTAAAAAATTAGAAGACATATGACGTCTACCAACCCGCACCGGTCGATAACAGCTCACCCCTCTCCTATAGAGGAGGCCTGAGTCCCTGCAGTGGGAACATGATAGGCCGATGATGAATTGTGACAAGCTCCTGAAAGACGCAGATGCAAAACTACACCTTGATTATTAGATATAGAGATTAAAACACACAATAATTCTTGAAGTGCTTACTTTAATAATTTTGAAATCAGTACAATATATGTAGATAAAATAAATATTTTATCAGCGTTAACATAACAACCACACAATTATCAAATATTTTTTACATTTTTTTCCGGGGAATAACAGATTAAGTGGCTCTTCAGAAGTGAATTATTAATATGTGTAAATACTTAGTATAATCCTATAATATAAAGTAAATTATTATGTACTTTACCTAAGTATTTATTAAATACATTGTAATCTACTTAGAAGTACCTACTTGGCACAGTTGGTGTGTGTAGGACTTTTATTGTTAAGCACTTGAAAGTTTTAAGGACAATGAATTTGTTTGAAATAGTCTATTGATATGAGGTGTTAGAAAAAGTGGGAAATATAGTTCAATTTAATTCATATGTAACTTTCTACCCAACTGCAGAGAAGCCCAAAAGGAGGATTATCATATTATAGGTAACTGATCCCTGAAGATTTATTTTTATTTGAACACGATGATTAATATTTCATGTCTTAACGAACAGTCAGGATTTCTGACATACAGTCTTACCAAAGAGTATCGTTTTACCCAGTTACTGGGTTATGAAAGTCAGATAGGCAGTCGCAGTTTGGCAAAATGAATGATGATCAATATTGTATGTACACAGTATTTGTTTTATCCTTCAACTTTACCTCGTTAAGTAACATAATACAATCGTATTACAAGTTCAATTCAGAAGTTGAGGAAGTCAAGCTTAAGGCTTAAGGTGAAGGCGACAAGGCAGCCCGCGAAATTCGGATTTCCTTACGTTTACTTTTATTTAAATACAGGAAGATTTCTTTTTATTTTTTTATTTAACACTACGTCACGTACGTCGCGCGGTTTCACAGGGATAAAAAGTAGCCTATGTTACTCAAGGTGATACATTCACCTCCTTCCTTTTTCTTTTTCCTAATGGTGTAAGAATTATTGAAATCGGCGTAGTAGTTTTGTGTTTATTCATTTCGAACATACACAAAAACACAAATCTTTCCTCTTTATAATAATATTAGTGTGGAAGTGTAGTTGTAGATGTAAATTTTCGTCTTTTTAAAGCATTTCATTGTAAACGGTTTTTTTTGTACAATTACCTAAACCGTTTATACATACTCTAGTTGTTGTCATTCATTGCCTCAAAAACAGATGTAAGAAGATATACATAAGTAATATTACCTCATCTATACAAAAGCAAACACGTTTGATAACGCTGAGATCTCTTATCAGAATAACACATCTACTGCAAAGATAGGCAGTTTCAGCGCCGATAAACATAAGCCGGTATTAAAAGTCTGAAGATAAATGTATTTAACGAAATATATTTACTTTTGCAATGTATTAGATTAGAAAATTGCGGAATCATTATTGATATTTGATGTTAATTGACTTTCACGTTATTTGTTTCGTATTATTACGCAATTATTGTTTATGATAATTGTCCTGTGGTTTCTCCACCTCCACCATTATGCAATTTTATTACTGACTAGCTGTTGCCAGCGGCTTCAACGGCTACAACTCAAAAGTTATCCCACAGGAAGATAAAATCGGGATAAAAAATATCCAGGTTATAAACTGTGTACCAAATTTTATCCAAATCCGTTCAGTAGTTTTTGCGTGAAAGAGTAACACACATTCATCCCTACATACATTCTTACAAACATAAACTAGGTGTTGCCAGCGGCTTCGCTCGCTACAACTCGAAAATTATCCCACGGTTAGATAAAATCGGGATAAAAACTATCCTATGTGTTAATCCAGGTTATAAACTGTCTGTGTACCGAATTTTAATCCTTTCAGTAGTTTTTGCGTGAAAGAGTAACAAACATCCATTCATACATACATACGTACAAACTTTTGCGTTTATACTCGTAACACTCGTATTATTAGTAGAACTAGGTGTTGCCAGCGGCTTCGCCCGCTACAACTCGAAAATTATCCCACGGTTAGATAAAATCGGGATAAAAACTATTTAATCCAGGTTATAAAACTTATAAACTATATGTGTACCAAATTTTATCCAAATCCGTTCTGTAGTTTTTGCGTGAAAGAGTAACAAACATTCATCCATCCATACATACTTACATAGAATTTGATGAGACTTATGCTACGGTTCCACAGAGGCGGAGTGGAGCGGTGCGGAGTGGGTCTGAGCCGCGATTCACCAAACACAAGCAGAGTGGATAAGAGATATGTGGATTTCAAGCCATGTGATTGATGAATCGCGGCACAGGTCGTCTCCGCTCCGCCTCAGTGGAACCGCAGTCTTAAATATTATTGAATAGAGGACGTCACGTGGTTTCACCCGCCTAGTTCCCGTTCTTGTGGGAATACAGGGATAAAAAGTAGCCTATGTCACCCGGGGATAGTGTAGCTTCCTAACGGTGAAAGAATTTTTCAAATCGGTCCAGTAGTTTCGGAGCCTATTTTTTACAAACAAACAAACAAACAAATCTTTCCTCTTTATAATATTAGTGTAGATAAAATGTAGGTGTTTTATTAGATACACCTTTGGCTAAGCTTTCGGGATTTAGGCGTGATGTAATGTCATGTCACTGATGTCATCTATTTGTGATCTGAAAGAGAAAATTGGGAAGCAGTAATGTAGGCCTTTGCCATTCACTGCATATAAATTATTGCTTGCGACAACAGACGCATAATAGGCCATTTCTTGCGGTAACTACGGAGTTCTATTTTTTTTTCTGAAATAAAAGCTTTGGCTTGTAGATTCTAAGTAACCATGAAACTATGGTTATCTCTCAGAGTTTTTTAATCAAATTCTGTATAATAATAATTTATTTTGGAATTGTAGGTATAAAATGCGTTGGATTACAATGGGCTACTGAAAAGCTCATGGCATGTATCCCTTTGTAATCGTTTTAACGTTTTGTTGAAAGTGATTTGGGTGCTTGTCACTGGACAAACCTTCAAACCTTCGAGTGAAGGTGTTAACAATCTCATTGTACATTACAGATGGCTAGGTGCTACTCAAATGGAACCAACTCACGCAAGGAAGGTGTTCCCTTGCTTCGACGAGCCTGATTTGAAAGCGACGTTCGTGATTGGGATTGACCGCCCTGCTAACTATCAAGTTTCATTATCTAATACTGGCGTGGAACGTACAGAAACTTTGTAAGTCCCACCGCTACCTAAAGAAACGAAAAGAAATCGAATATTTTCTTGCATATATCTATCGGTAAAAGAGAACTTTGTCAAACAAATTATTTGTTTGTGGCTTTAGTGGTTTAATGTCCTCAATTCACCTGAGAGATATTAGTTTCACCCAGGACACTAATTTAGTGTCTTGTGACCACCTGGGTGAAATGACCCAGTATTTTTTTTTTAGTTGATTGTTATAGTCTGTTGATATATAAGCAACTGCTACGTGCAATTCTATTATTTTAAATAGGCCAGGCCAAGTAGGAAATGAAGAAAGGGATAGTAAAAAAAATTTCATAGAATTTTATGTTGCATATTTCATCACTTTTAAATATAATCGTAAGCGATTACCTAATCGTTGTCGATAGTTACGTCGATAGCACTGTGACCTGCAATTATCGTTCAAGGATTTGTTTTGATCCGATTAGTGTTTCAAAATAAAACGCATCGCACGCTTTCAAAACCTAAGTTAATACATAATTAACTTTATTATTCTAGGAGCAATGGTTACATCAGAGAGATATTCTACAAAACACCGAGAATGGCAACCTACCTGGTTGCGTTCCTGGTATCAGAGTTTGAAGCAGCTGCCTCAAGTCTTAACGGAACCCACGAGTTTGGAGTCTACACTCGCCCAGACGCGAAAAATCAGAGTGAATACGCCTTCGAAATTGGCAAGAAAGTGGTTGATGCTTTGGGCACATACTTAGGCATCAACTATTATTCGACCAACGACCACTTGAGGCTAGATCATGTTGCGTTACCTGATTTTAGAGCAGGAGCTATGGAGAACTGGGGTCTAATAAAATACAGGTATGAATGAAATAGTGTGAAGTAGGTCTGTTAGGTCATGGTAACTAGATTTATCAGTCTGTACCATCCCAAACATTCTATCAAACTTCTATTATTAGAACAGAGCAATACCACACATTACAGTTCAAATTATATTCATGTGGATCTGAATCTATGGAAGCAGCTACCTACGAACACGTTTGGTCTAATTTTTGTTTACAATTTTTTTTTGGGATGAAGTGAAACTTAGTGAACGGTTAATTCTTTTTTAATTTTCCAGGGAGGCCTTACTGCTGTACGTTCCCGAGGTGTCGTCGCCTTACTTCAAGTACAGGGTGGCACAGATTGTGGCCCATGAGACCACGCATATGTGGTTCGGAAACCTTGTGACCTGTCATTGGTGGAGTAACACCTGGCTGAACGAAGGCTTTGCTAACTACTTCCAGGATTACATCACGGCTTTTGTGAGTATTTAAATGTTTCTCATTTTATTTTCCTTATTTAGACACCCGTTAATATAAATTAGTCCAGAAGTAGGCCTTCCGTTTCTAAATCACATTTTATCTACCATTTTTGTTATCTTTAAGTCATATAAATCGAGCCAAATTATCGATTAATTTGTGTATTATTTATTTATTAATCATTATTTGTAAATTATGACTCAAAATCATGATTGATGAGCTGTCGACACTTCTTAAGAAACAATAATAAATTCTTTGATCCTTTAACTATCCAATGCTTTATTTGGAGGGAGATGACAAATATGAAGCTGCAAAAATAAACTGAGTCCCCCAATTTTGATAAAATTATGGAAGCGAATTAAAGACGCATTCACGTCAAAAAATCCGCCATTCAAATCCTAAAATTTGTTGAATGCAATAGTCGGATCTTTGAAAATGGAACTCCTCCGTATATGTACGTTAGTTCCTACACCAGCCATCCTTGTCAAACCCATAGTTACATTCTGCTTTAATCAATGTTAAAGTCAAATGTCTCTGTTGATTACAGAGACATTTCATGATCATTTCACATAATGACTGTTTTTTTAGAAAAAACTATAAATACAAGAATTATTTACAACAGGTGGATCCAGAAGTGGGTTCAGCCAATCAGTTAGTATTCGGCTCAGTATACAGCGCTTACGATGCCGACAACTCACCATCTTCTCCTCCCATCACGAACAACAATGTCAATTCTCCCGCCGAAATCAGCGGCCATTTTGGAACCATCACCTATCAGAAAGCGGGTTCCGTCATCAGGATGATTCATCATTTGATTGGAGATGAAGCTTTCAAATTAGGACTGAATTTTTACTTGACAAATAAGTAAGTTATGTGTCTGTTTTTATTGGGTACTACGATTTCTAACTACAGCTTAAAACTAAAACAACTCACTCACTCTGTGTATACCAGAATAGTGACTCTCGGCTCAATATAAATGCTGGGTACGTCTAAGTATTCTTAGAAACGGTCGTCCGTCTTCCTACATGTACTCGTAAATGCTGGCTGCATTTTCATCTAGGAAGACGCACCTTCGTTTCATTAAAAGCAAATCATAGCAACACAATCAATCAACTAATCTGAGGTATGATGTTCCATGTTCAGAGCATCACCTCACCTCATCGGTATGAGTTACTCAGTTACTGTACAGCCTCAGTTGACTCACGGTTCATGATCTATGGTTTATAATAGAATTTCTTTTTTTTTCTAATATACATATTCTTCTTTCTTTACAGCTCATTCAGTTCTGGCTATCCGGAGAAGTTGTACCAAGGTCTCAATGAAGGAGTCCGTCGTTTCAACTCCCTCTCTTCCTACCCCCAATCTAGCATCGATGACGTCATGGGATCCTGGATTACCCAGGCTGGTCATCCTGTACTGACAGTGTCCATTGATTATGAATCTGAAATTGTTTCTTTGTCACAAGTGAGTATTATTCTATTGTAGGAAGCGTATGGTTAGATTAGGCATAAATGTATACTTACATTAGAACTTGCAATATTCTATTAACTACTATCTAATTCGTAGACGTAAACGGGTAATATTTAAGAAATCGTATTCTAAAAATTGTTGTATACATAAAGTGTGTAAAAGTACCCTTATCGCATACGAAAGGCACTTATTCTCCATACCTGGGAACACCCTAGTTACGGAAATATTGGAGTTCAAAGTTCCAAATTTTTCACAGCTGCTTTTGTAAATACTAGTTTTTCAGGTTTTAATTTCACTTAAATTACCTTCATGGCCCGCTTTACTATTCAAAGCATCCACTAGCACAATATTTTAAGAGTGCTAAGTTGAGATTAACTGTAAAATTAAATTTTTGACCTCAAAACAAAGGTCATTTCGCAGCAAAAAAAAAAACGTAGGGTTACTTAGTTTGATGTACAGAATGCTTGGTTGACGGCTGTGTGAGGGGTTAATTTATGCCCTGTATTTTTCCCCAGTCTGTGAAATGAGGTCTGGGTTCCACACAGATAAAGGAGATGAAAAGTATATATTTCTATCTCGTTTATTTTGACTACTAGGTTTTAATAGCGTAGTCTTTTTGCATATATTTATGATCCTTGCAAAACAATAACAAAACATAATGTTACAAGTAGATATTTATTCGGCACGTTCTGTTACTATGATAAAAACATAAAATCATCATAGATCCGAAAACAGATTTGCGAGAATATTACTCTGACAGTACAGGACAATCGAGTAAAAAAAAAGAATTCCTGTTAACGTACTTTCTTTGTTTCAGAAACGCTATTACATAAACGGCTCTCTATCATCAAATGAAACGTACAAGATACCGATAACGTATACCACGCAAGCATCCCCAGACTTTGTGAACACTAAGCCAGTACTCATCATGGACGAACAACTGTTTCAATTCAAAGTCCCTAATATTAGTCTAGATCATAGTTGGGTCATTTTCAACGTTCAGGAAACAGGTAGGATTTCAAGAAAGAGAGTATTTATAGGGACTAACTTCACCGAATTGCTTTTTTTTTGCATGCTTTGGAAGTTTTCTTTGCTTAATTATATACGCCAACCTTCCTCAAGAACCAATCTATCTATTGATGAAAACAGATTGAAAATCGGTGAAGTAGTTTTTGAGTTTATCGCGAACAGACAGACAGACGCGGCAGATTTCTTTGTTTTAAAATATGTAGTGATTAAAGGATAATAGTAAATGATAATATATCAGAAAAAACATTAATGCATGTAAACAACTTTTTTTTTTCACAACTTGGTTATATTATTGTACAGAACAGTGCACACACATAAATCCCGTGATTACACGAGTATTAATCATGATATTTTTACAGGTTTATACAGAGTGAACTATGATGACCATGCATGGACTTTGATTATATCTGCTCTGAAAGGAAACAACAGTAAAGTCATTCATCCTTTGAATCGTGCCAAGGTATATAACTAATGCACAGTTTTGATTAAAACATGCTTTTTCATTACTCGTACAGAAAGTATGTCATAGCTCTTAACATGCCTGCGGAGCGGGTTGAAAGTACTACTTTTTAGCCCTAGGGTGAATCGCTTTCAACTGACAGCTGTCGAATTATTTTAAAAAAAATTGTATATTTTCACATTTTTATTGAACCATGTTCCAACATTTATACAGCTACTTACTAAATTTCAGCGCGATTTAAAATTAAAATAACATTAATTTCTTAAAAAATTATATTATGACTCTAATATAGTTTAGTTTTAACTATTTCTCTAAAATCACAAAGAATCTTTGATTTTTTTTTATTATTAACATGAAAAATACTGGCTCTATAGCTAGACGCCCAGAGGACAAAAAAAAACAAAATAAGCGGGAAAGCGATTAACCGATCAACGCTCATTTTTAGTAGTTTTTCTAGTAATTTATTTTTTCTTGCTCACTACGTTACTGGCGCCAAACCCCGTCTCGGGACTAAATAAGTAACTTTCACCACTTGGATAACAATGTACTATTTTGTTGATGACACTGATGATGTAGCACCGACCTCGATCCCAAGTAGTGTCGCAAGGGTGAATAGATGATGATTAAAATATTGGTTTAGTTTGTTAAGAGGTTGGGTATAAATGTAAACGAATGAGCTATTCATAGATTTACTTCATAGATTAACTCCATAGCCTGTTTAAGGAAATTTCTAAACGCTTAGTTGACGCTTCTCGTGACCCAGGGGCTGGCTTATGTCTTGGTCAGAGGCTAAGCGTTGCCATACAACGTGGCAATGCCACCAGTTCTTTGGGCACATTACCGGCTGACAGCGTTGAAAAGCAGTATTTCGATGCCTTTTTAAAGTTTCTTGTTAGCTTATTTTATAGTTTTTTTAATAACGTTCATAGTTACTTTACTCTTATAATAAAGACCATGCACCAAAAAACATATGTTATAAAAAATGACTGGTTTATTCTGTATTGTTGATTTAATAACACCATCGTTGGTCTATCAATGAACGCTACAACCATTACTTTTTTTGATAACGCTGGTTACGATTTGAATACATTACTAAAGATACATTTAAAAATAGAGATGAGATCATAATATATTTAAAAAACATTTATCAGAACCGGATAACACTCATTTTTGTTTTTGTACTTATGACGCATCTTACAAAAATTAGAGTTACGGGAAAGCCTACGATTGTTCAAGGTGCTTGTTTTGGACATTTTATGAATAACTAGCTGTTGCCAGCGGCTTCACCCGCTACAACACGAAAATTAACCCACGGGAAGATAAAATCGGGATAAAAACTATCCTATGTGTTAATCCAGGTTGTCAGCTAACTCCATATCAAATTATATTGAAATCGCTCCAGCCGTTTAGACGTGAAGAAGTAACAAACATACACACTCACATACTCACAAACTTTCGCCTTTATAATATTAGTGTGATGATAAACAATTTATTGCAGATTATAAATGATCTCTTCGCATTAGTGTACTCGGATGAAGTACCGTTCGCTACTCTGTACAGCGCACTAGAAGGCCTACACGGGGAGACTGAATACTCCGTTTGGTACGCAGCTCTAAGGGGCTTCAGCAAAATATGGCACTTTTATCTGGGTGATACTGAAGCTTTGCCGTCCGTTGAGGTGAGATTTCTAGAAGACAAAATATAATCTTTACTTAATATTATAAAGCTAAAGAGTTGGTTTATTTGTTTGTTTGGTTGAACGCGGTAATTTCAGGAATAACTGGTTCGAATTGAATATAATATGTTTGTGTAGAATAGTCTATTTACCGAGGAAAGTTTTGGCTTTATGACATCATTCGAACCGGAGTATAAATAAAAAATGCTTCTCAAAGTGACTATTCGGACGAATTCGCGCGCAATAGCGCCTTAGTGACCAAACAAGCAAAATAATATCACAGTCTAATCTAGTAGTAGTCACACAGTGTGTAATCTAACAGTTTCTGATTCGTTATACTGACCAATCTCTGGAGCATAGAATGTTTAATTGCAAACCATTAATATAATTCTAGGACTTTATTCTTCATCACATGGACCATGGAATTTTAAGCTTCGGTTATCAAGTAAGGGCCACGGACACTTTTGAAGATGTGAGGAACCGTATGCAGATTTTGGAGTTTGCGTGTAAGCTGGAACATAGCGGATGTGTTGAGAATACCGTGGCTCTGTTCAGAGCATTGAGACAGAATGGCACTGAGTAAGTAGAAATTGAGAGGAATAGATTCATTTGTCTTTGAACATTAGTGGAGTTCTTCTCCATAGTAAACGACCAACCCGAATCGCGAATCGTAAACCCTTTTTAGACGTTTTATGAGTGTCAATGTAGGCCTGTGTGAAATAAAATATTTTGATGATAACGTTTTTCGAGGGAGCTGTAATGGTCAGTTGTGGGTTTGAATGCTGAGTGCATTCAAATCCACTTTACTTTGAGGGCCATGTCCTTGAATAAAAAAATATCAATAAAAAAAAAGACGTGGCATCCTATCCGTTATAATAATATAATAATCATTTTATTTCAGGCAACTAGGGCCCATACTTAAAATACACACAATAACAAAAAACAATAATAACAAACTAATACATATTAAATATGAAATCATACAACACTAATTAAACACGTAACGTCGGCGGCGCGCGGCGTCGTGTTACGCTGCGAGGTGTCGCGTAACCGTCCTCGGAAACGACGGAAAACAACTCCTTTCGGCCAAAAGTCTTCCTGCAAACAGGTCAGGGCCTGCAGTAAATTAGGATTTAAGTTGGTAGCTAATACCGGCGCGCCGGTATTAGCTACCAACTTAAATCCGCATCGTTATAGCTTTGCGACCGAATTTTGTCGTAAAGCGATCGCTATCTTTGTCGAGACTGCAGGCCCTGGAGATGTTCGGTTGGAACACGTACCACAAATGACTTAAAGTTGATCTTGCGATTCCAACCTTTCGACCCTCAGAGTCCAGTTGGTCTTCACTTTCAGGTACTGCACTACTTCCTCAATCTTTGTGGAGTGATGCAGACGCGAAATATACAGCTGCGTCGTAGGCACAGCAGGGCGCAGTTGTTGGGCCCAGTCGGTGCAGTACCGCACAATGTTATGGACCCATATGTGAACTACGGCCTACTCTGCTACTCTGAGAAGAGGCTTGTTTTTCAGCGGTGGAAATTAGTATTAAGAGATTATATCTCTTTTCCCGTTTAAAGAACAACACATGGATAGACGGACAGATGGACAGAGGGGTGATCTTATAAGGTTTCTTTTTTACGTTTTGGGGTACGGTACCCTAAAAATGGTTCCAAAAGATAAATTTTGTTTTTAATTATTCTTTGTCCATGACGTATTTACCAGGGTGCCACCAAGCTTGCGTCCTGTGGCATACTGCACGGGACTGCGTCACGGCACTGAGGAAGACTATGAGTTCTTGTGGAACCGTATGCTGACCACCAACGTGGCGAACGAAGTCTGGGTCATCGAAGATGCCTTGGGTTGTACATCGAACGAACAGAGTTTGAAGAGGTATGAGTATTATGATTTTAAGATTATATACCTTTTTTTTTGCGGGTGGATAATCATCAAATAACCCCTCCCGCTCTTGGGCAGAGCGAAAGGGAGTGTCAGACTTCTACTGACTAAAAACCACCCATGTTCCTTCTTAACCCTATATGTCGAGGCCGCGATAACTAGTGTACAACCCGCAGCCCCGACGGGACGATTATATACCTCCATTCAATTTTGAGGTAGTCAAGATGTCACATAATGTTGTACAAGTCGTACAACATTATGTGACACACAGTTGTAAGTCGAGAAATAGGTTACATAGATAGGTATAGCAAAAATAGTTATCATAATTCAGATGTACGTAAGGAAGTTAATCAAGAACTTATTTTAGCATTCGTGCCATTGGTTTTATACAACCAATTTCTTCATTTTATATTGTTTTCAGGTTTCTTCTCTTTAACTATACTATAATAATATTGAACGATTTGTATTATTGTATGTAACGAATATAGGGCAAAAACTGCTGGATCGATTTAGAAAATTCTTTACTCGTTGGGAAGCTACACTATCCCCGGGTGACATAGATCATACTTTTTATCCCTGTATTCCCACGGGAACGGGAACTACGCGGGTGAAACCGCGAGTTTAAAATAAAGAGCATTGTTTTGGATTTGTGTGTTTACTTTTATGCCATCTGAAGTAGTATAACTAAAGTTTCTTATGTCTGTTGTAGATATCTGGAATCTGTGTCAATTGTCGACACTCCAATCAGAATCCAAGACCTGACTACACCATTAACGAGCATACTGAGGACATATGGCAATCAACACATTGTTATAGATGCCCTAAAATCTAATTATACGCTATGGAGTTCTATGTGAGTATTTTTCGTCATGTAATTCTGGCTTATCGTGACAATTTTATCAATAAAATTGTACTTGGCGCCTTTCAAGGTTCTTAAAGCTTATTGTATTAAGAGAAGAAGTAGAGTATTGACGTGCTTTAGACCGTACACTTATTAGAAATCCATAGAAATGAGTTTTGTGAGGTACAGGCAGAACATAAAAGATTGGCAGAAGAAAGGGGTAGGCCTATTCCCAACAGTGGGCGATTCTGGATTAAAATAATGTTGATGATGATTATCTTATGAAAATGAAAATACAAAATGGTGTCACAAGTCCGAAAGTGTGTGTTATAAGTCCGAAATACGCTAGAAAGTTATGAACACGCGTTGCTCAATGCTTGCTTAGGTACAGTTTATTTTGATTGATTTCCATCAGAATCGATGGTCCAGTTCCGTCCGTTGTGAAAGAGTTAAAACCTTGGTTGATTGTTTAACTCTTTTGTTATGATTTTACTAATTGGTAGCACTTATTTACCTTATTCTTTATCTTCGTAGAACCGATATAAATAGCAATAACTTTGCAGATACCCGTCGATGGACACGATTTTAAGCACAGTTGCATCTGTACTTCATACTGAAAGTGACTTCAATGAGGTAACTATAAATTGTTCAAGTTAAAAAAACATGTGGTCATTACTCGGTAAAAAGTTTTTATGAACTGCCTTTAGCCAGTCACCCGGTGACGATATTCAGTCCTATGTGTTAGGGGATGACCCAAATAATAAGTCACTCCATACCAAAGTGACGACTTAAGTTTTTCTAGAGAAAAATATAGTGTCACTTGACCTAGAAAATAAAATCCTACATATAAAATCATAGCAAAGTGTTGCACGAACTCACCGATAACGCTGGACAAGATTACTAGGCGGTATCACTAATCTGATAGGCCTCCTATCTATTGGCCATAATACCTGTGAAAGTAACTCTGATGTTACCTATTTACTACAAGCTTAATGTTTTATTTGATTCGCAGGTATACCATTAATGGGGTTAAGACTTATATATTTACAGTGGGCGAAAACTAATGTCGCTATATAAGAAGGCGCTAGGTTTTTGTTAAAGCGAACCTATATCGTAATACTCCCTTGTTAATCCGAAATAATACACGGTGATATGAGTAGTACTAGTAACAAAATTACGTAGCAAATCCGTTTCCCTTTTGCAAAAATATTCCGCAAGCCCCTAATCGCCGAATCGCTTTCAACAGCAAACACAACAATAACCTTTTAGTCCGTCCGTCCCTAATTGAGGGCCTGGTGGTGACCCAAATGACTGTTTATCAAACTCTTCATAGGAGGGCTAAACACACTCATTACCTGGTGTGGCCGTGTTGGCAGAGGGATGTGTCAATTTCATTCAATTGGTACTCGCTGTGGCTAATGTTCGTTTGTTTTAACTAAATTGTCGAGAATGCTTTGCTGGACTTGTATATTTTCGGTCACTTGCAAGTATTTGGTATCTGGTTGGAAAATGTTCGCCAAGAGAAACACTTGTAGACATCAACTTTACATTATTAAATTAAAGTAACTTTTTTACATTATTAAATTAAAGTAACGACTCCAGCATCACAAATGAAAGAAAATAAGTTAAATGAGAAATGTCAAGTCTAACTGCCGCACTCAGAGAGCTTTAATGATTAATTAGGCTACTTAGTAGGATTACTTAGTAATGGTTTTGACAGTTTTGTCATACAAAAATATGTCAAACCTTTACTAAGTGACGGCTTAAGTAATCATTAAATATCTCTGAGAACGGCAGTAAGTCAATCAAAGATACAAACGTCTAAGCTCACAGAAACAGCGTACTCTTGTCTGATAAAATAACAAAAAAACCGGCAAAGTGCATGTCGGGCCTATACTTAGCTGTGATAGTTTTCCTTTTATTTTCGTTAAAAAGGGTGTAAAAATACCCTTAACGCAAACGAAGAGCACTTATTCTCCCCACCACTGCGATCATTTTTTTGTTTTAGACCATACCTGGGAACCCCCTAGTTACGGAGATATTTGGGGTCAAAGTTTCAAATTTTGCACAGCTGCTTTTGTATATACCAGTTTTACAGGTTATAACTTTACTTAAATTACTTCCATGGCCCCTTTTGTATTCAAAGCACCCACTAGCACAATGTTTCAAGAGTGCAACATTACGTTTTACCGTAATATGTGATTTTTGACCCCAAAAAAAAGTCGTTGTTCAGCAAAAATGTTTGCTTAGGGTCACTTAGTTTAATGTACAGAACACTTGGTTCACGGATGTGTGAAGGGTTAATTTACACCCTGTAAATACTACTACCATGAGTTTTTTCACACGCTCAATGTGTTTAGGCTCCTATAGGTGGTTTAGGTTGCCACACAAGGTTGTCTAACAAATATGTGCAATTTAAAGCTTAATATTTCACAAACGAATCCCTTAATCGAAAAAAACTGTTTGAGCAAACTCTCATAAAATTTTACGCACTTTGTTAGCGTAACTCATTTGTATATTCATGCAAAATTACAGCTTTCTAGTACTAAGAGTCTTTGAGATATAGTGCGGATGGACGGACAGATGGACAGACAGACAGACGGACATGGCGAAAATATAAGGGTTCCATATTAACTACGGAACCCTACAAACGATCACCAATTCAATACAATAAGGACAGGAGAATGACGGTGATAAATATCACATCAGTGGATTTTTCAATATAATCATTTTTCAGGCATCTATTTGGATCTAGTAACTTTCTGTAAAATAACTAGACGTTTATTTTAGTTCTGGCTTCATTCTATTACAAATATCTTTTGCCACCAAAATATAAATATCTTACGAAAATATATTTTCAAAACCCTTTTTCACAGAAATAAATTCTTATTCATACCTAATGCATTTGCATTAAGGATTTGACGATATATCTTTACAAAATGCTTCCCATTCGTTCCCACATTTGTGTAAACGAAAGTCCGTTCTTTGGATATCAGTCACAACATCCATTGTAATGGATTTCCCATTATAAATGAATGTTCTGACCTAAATACGATATCGCTCCGATGGATTGGTTGTGGGTGAAAGTCTTCATAATTCCAATGACTTTGGCAGCCAGCCAATGAGGAAACACGGACAAGGAGATTGGATACCGCGATTTTATAATTGCCGGCTTTAAAAATATAAAATCAGCTGCCGAGTTAAATATGGCTCAAGGATTTTTTCGGCTTCTTTAAAATAGTGAATCGCTTTTCTTATCAATTCTTTATTCTTCAAATTTGCTTTAATAGAAGTTCTACTTTTTTCATGTCAAAAATAAAAGTAATTAAAAAGTTTTAAAAAGTTGAGAGAATAAATGTGAACGGTCTTCCATTTTGACTGTAGGAGTCGGGTAAGATTCGATGAATGTACCTATTATGTGCAAGATGATACTACTAAAAAAAACTGACCAAGTGCAAGTCGGACTTACACATGAAGGGTTCCGTACCATGACTTCTTACAGGTTTACCTGTAATCTATATGTGTTGAACTAATTTCTGTATGTTTTTCAGAATTTTAGGCTCAGTAGTTTCGGAGATAAAAGGGGGGAAATGGTCGGACAGACAGAGAGACACTCGAGTGATTTTATAAGGGTTCCGTTTTTTCCTTTTGAGGTACGGAACCCTAAAAAGACAAGTATTGACTCTAATATTAGGACAATAGGGGATCGGACTGAGTCAAAAAACAATGATTCTAATTAGTCCGTCAGTTAGATTATCGAAAAATATTGGATAAGTGTTTTTTTTTTATCAAATTAATAAAAATTGACGAAGATAAGATGTGGTTGTGACGTCATTTGTAGGTAAAAAATTTACTATCATATGATGTTTTCGAAGAGTTCACAAGTTTTCGAAGCACTGTATTGACTTCATTTTTTGTTTATGTGAAAAAAGAAAAAAATACGTGTCCAATATTTTTTGGAAATCTATCTGACGGACTAATTGGTTTTTTTTTGTCCGTTCCCCTATTTTGGTGGCATATATCAAAATTGATAATGATGCTAGTACCGTGATGGTTAGCAAACTATCTACTAATGCAGTATCTAATTATAATATGCAATTAACAGTGTAGTAAATAAGCCTAACGTTATAAAATTTTATGACTGCAATTAGACTTTATTTCGTTGTTTTAACACAAGATAATTGGTTCGACCTTGCTAATTTACTGACATAACACAATGTTAGGTTAAACAACAATTATTGCGCTAGATAGTGTATTTTAGTACTTAAATATGACATTATCACAATCATTATGCCATTGAAACCCAAGTATCTGGTTCAAGATATACCTACCCTTCATTCAACGCCATTTGACATGATTGGTTTTGACTTATTTATATTATTTTTTTCTATGAAGCTATAAACAAAACTTCGGTTTTCGAATAATTAGGTCCTTTCGTTGTTTATTATAATATAATCAATTTTATTTCATAGCAAATGGTGTATCTTTAATACAATGTATTTTAACCGACTTCAAAAAGACTACGGAAGACGGAGACTTTTTTTTAATGCACGTTTTGGTTATCTGAGATTTGCTTTCTAGACTAATCATCATAATATGACTAGCTGTTGCCAGCGGCTTCACCCGCTACAACTGGAAAATTATCCCACGGGAAGATAAAATCGGGATAAAACCTATCCTATGTGTTAATCCAGATTATTAACTATCTGTGAGTTTTTACGTGAAGAAGTAACAAACATAATATACACTCACAAACTTTCACCTTTATAATATTAGTGTGATAGTGTGAAGTGTGATTGATTGTGTGGAGGAGCTCGTGGCTTAATAAGAACTGCCACTCGGGTCGATCTTAAGGTTAAGCTGCGCTTGCCTAGGTCGATCTGTGGATGGGTGACCGCCCATTACATACCGAGTTTCCTCCGTGCCTCGGAAAGCACGTTAAGCTGTTGGTCCCGGGTGCCATATATAGATCTTTGGCAGTCGTTACGGGTAGTCAGTGACCTGAAAGTCTGACATCCAGTCTTACCAAAGGGTATCGTATTACCTAGTATTAACTGGGTTGTGGAGGTCAGATAGGCAGTCGCTCCATGTAAAATACCTACTGGTATTCAGCTGCATCCGGTTAGACTGAAAGCCGACCCCAATATAGTTGGGAAAAGGCTAGGCAGATGATGATGATGAGTGCGAAGTGTGATTAAACCTCAACTTATGCACATAGCACCGAACTTTCTCTTAAAGACCACCTTGAAAATATGTCTCTTAATTTTTTTTATTTTACTATTTTTTGTAGTTCGAATCGTTCCTGTCGTCATGCACTGAGTGTACCGAGGCTTCGAAGACATCTGCCAGGAAGGCGCTGGTAACAGCCAGAGCCTCCACATCCTGGGCTAGTAGCCACAAGACTGAAATCCTGAAGTCTATCAAGACCTCAGATTCACATTCAGCTGTAATCTTACCATCAGTTATTATGATTTTACTAGGATTTGCTGTACTGATTTTTACTGAGTTTTGATTTTTTTCTGAGTTTAAAGTATTTTTTTTTTTATTATCTAGCTACTTGTGTGTTTAGTTAGTAAGTTTCCTGTTCGGATTTAAATATTTTACATAGTTGATATTTTGTTTGTGTTTTATAATATCTTATTTTACCCAACTGCAATGGATCACGAAAGAAGGGTATTGTTTTTCGTATGAATGCAAATTGTTGTAAAGTGAATTTATTTTCAGTATTATATTTAAAAAAATAAGACATTATTTTTCAGTATTTTGTTGTTGTACTTAATTTTATAAAATAATTTTAAGTCCAAAGAAGAGATTCTTCTCCACTAAAACGTACTATTAACTATAGAAATAAGTACCTAGCTTAAGCATTATGTTATGTACAAACAGACCTACTTTATAATATTAAAACAAATACCTGCCTTTTATAAATGTATTTTCATTGTTTTCTGAATAAACCCATTGTTCCTATAAATTCCAACTGTGACTACAAAACAATGACTTAAAGATTAAAATATCCAGTAATATAGATTTATCGAGAGGAGATCCTGAGTGAAAATAAGTAGAGACAGAATTATCCAACTAATATTATAAAAAGGAAAGTTTGTGAGGATGTATGGTTGGATGTTTGTTACTCTTTCACGCAAAAACGACTGAACAGCTGAACAGATGCGGAAGAAATCTAGAGCACAGATAGTTTATAACCTGGTTTAACACATAGAATACTTATTATCCCGGTAGTATGACCCTTTTTTTTTGGCGGGTGTTAAATGTTTTTTTTTTTTAAACGTTGCCCCACACTATGAATTTCTCCTGTATCGTGGGTGCGTTCACAAACATTTAAAATCACTTTCACTGATTGAATAACCACTCCCGCTCTTGGGCAGAGCGAAAGGGAGTGTCAGACTTCTACTGACAAAAAACCATCCATGTTCCTTCTTAGCCCTTTATGTCGAGGCCGCGGTATCTTTTACAACATCCCGCAGCCCCAACGGGCGTCGGCCCTTACGGGCCCCTCCCATGTTGCTGACATCTCTTTGAGGCGACACAGCCTGTCGTCGTCGTCATAAGACGGACGGACGGCGAACTAGCCTATCGCTCACCGTCCACAGACCCGCGTCTACGGTGGCCGGAAGCCAACACGTGGCCCCCGACGCCCAGAGCGCCTCCTTTGGCGGCTGGGACGACAGGTTCTCTCCCTCTCGCGTTCTGCCACCTTCTTTGCTAGCATCACTGCTTCCCAGGTGATGGCATCCCATTACACTTCGCCCCGGACCATGGCTTGCACCAGGGCCGGACGCGAGAGGTCGCCGCCACCGGTCGCTCCGCCCAAGCGGTGCACACCTCCACGGTGTGCTCCACCGTGTCCTCCGGCCGTTTCCTCCCGCCTGACTCGGTGCAGGTACCTCCCGAAACAACCGTGTCTGGTGAGGATCGGCGTCAGACGGAAGATGAGGGCGCCCTGGCGCCTCTCTAGCCAGTATAACCCCTGGGACAAATATCGAACTCCACGCGGGCGAATTATAATCTAAATAATTCGATATTTATCAATAAGATATTTTTAAATGCATATCTTTATAATTTTTCAGCACTCTAGGTAACACACACACTAACTGAATGCATACCAGAAAAATGAAACAGTTCTGCAAATACCATTAATATCAATAGTAGTATATTAGTAGTACAGTAACAATTAATAGTATAGTGAATTTTCAAATAAAAAAAAAATCAAATACATCATCATCATCATTTATTTAGTGTGCATAATTTGTGTGCAAGTCAGTATTTTTGGTTTAACTTCGTAATATTTTGTTAGAAAAAAGGGAATATTTCGATATCGATTTAAATAACTCAGTTTAAAAACCCATCACAGCATTATTCGGCACACGTAGGCTGCTATAATCCTCTAACTCTCAAAATCATCAATCCCGTGTTTTTTTACAAGAATACACGTCAACGATGATCGTATCGAGTAACATTAACTACTTTAGTTTATTTATTCTACCCAAAATTAGCATGTTTTTAATTCTCAATAGATTTGGAGGCGGTCAGGGAATGTCAAGTAATAAATTTTAAAGCGTGGCCTCCTTACGTATCTAATGTGGCTAAATATAGGAGAAAAGTGATGGGCGATTATAGCCGGGATTATAGTTGAATAGGATTTTTATAGCTAGATCTTGAAATAATAATTTTATATTTTGTTTGGTTACGCATCATCTGCTTAGCCTTTTCTCAACTATGTTGGGGCCAGTCTATAGTCGGATGCAGCCTAATACGGCCGCCACAATATGCTCCTCGCGCTGCTCATCGCTATGCTCCTCGCGCTGCCGCTATTTGCCGCGATGTTGCCCGCTCTGCCCACACTGCTCTACTCGCGCAATTAATCGCGCAACTATTCGCGACGCTCCTACAAAAACAAAAACCGACAACATAGGAAGCGATGGGCAGGACGAAAAGCACACTATGTCTCTGCCACCTTTCGTCGTTATTTCCCACGCTTCTCGTCGAGTGTGTGGCGGCTGCATAAGACATTACTTAAACTTAAAGACATTAATTTACATGAACCGGCTGCCTAGCGGACCTCCGCAACCCAGTTAGTACTGGGTTATATTATCATGACAACCCCTGGCAAGACTGGGATGCAGAATTTCGGGCCACTATTTCGGACTACCTGTAGCGACTGTCAAAAATTTTGAAAACTAGAAATGACACCCGCGACTCTAGTTTTATCATGCTTTTCAAGCCACGGAGGAAACTCGGTACGCAATCGGCAGTCACGCATCCACGGACTAACCAAATCAAATAACCCCTCCCGCTCTGGGCAGAGCGGAAGGGAGTGTCAGACTTCTACTGACTAAAAACCATCCATGTTCCTTCTTAGCCGCAGTATCTCTTTTGAACAACCCACAGCCCCGACGAGACCCGCATGCTAATTGAATGAAGTACTTAAAGCAAAGGACTACACTTTTTGTATAAAACTAGATTCGTAATGAAATAGGCAAGTAATATTTAATCAGTCAAAGTATAAGACTTAGTTAATCAATAAGTTAGGATGCCATAAAAAGCTTTTTATTTCAGATTGTAGCAAAACACATCTCCTTACAATAATTGCAGTTCTTTATTACGAACTACGATACGACCTCACATCACGGATGAAACCTCCGACCCAACAACAACATAGACAAACTTTTTTCTACCACACGCGTCATTAGGTCGTAATCGTAACACATGCATCGAAGTAGGTAACCGTGGGCTGGTAATCTCTTACATAGGATGGTTGCTAAGTGCGCCACCCACGTGTCGCTTCCAGTCTTCCAGATCAATTGTCTCGTGTTACCGTTAGACCATTGTTAGGTGTTGCGTGAATTGAAACGTGGGCAGAGGGCATCGGGATATGGGAATTTTGATTTATTTCTTTAGTGCGTTGTTTTGTAAATTGGATTCTTGATTTATATTGACAATCTTTCGTATGGTTTATGTCGGCGGATGTAATGGACTGAAAACTACACATCGATAGTCGAATGCCGTAGGGAACATTTAAATCTTATGTCGCAATTTTGTTTTTTTTCACCTTGTAATAATTTTTGCCCCTCTTGTCATCATTTAGAAGTAAATGATGACAAGGGGGGGAGGGGTAGACAAGGGGGTACGAATGAAGAAAAAGTGTTACGCCGTAGAAGGGCAAGGAAAAGATCCTGAGATGATGGATATTGTAAAAAAATGGGTCATAATATTTTACTATTCAGTTCAAAATATGAAGAATATAATACCTACACAAAATTGTATCACAGTACGTAAGTTGTTTAATGCACATGACTTTCTTATACGAATATCTATTTTGCAAAGTAAACAATGTTATCATACTCCAAAATACTAATACTTCAAAGAAACCGTACAGAATTAACACTTGAAGGTGAGCCATATGCACAAACAAAAATATAATGCAATCAAATATATCATGATCCGTGACATTATATTAAAGTGCCCCCAAAGCCGTGGCTAATACAGAAAACTGAGAGGGCGCGGAAGCTCAAGACATGTTGGTTTGGTAAGACCGGCGCCAAGTTTCGATCTATGGAGAGGAACAACACTACAAGCATTTACGCGCGCGTCGCGTTTAGACGTATTTAGAACGCTCTCGTTGGCGGGAAATTCGAAAAACGAACTATGGAATTGTAACTACTTAAATTAAATAAACTAATTCGAATGCAAGATTAGGCTGACAGTAATTGATGCCGTTGCCTAAAAAACTGAAATGGCGGGGGAAAAAATAGTTCGCGCGTTTTTCCTTTTCTGTTTGTTTTCGTTGACAAAAGGAAATATTGTGGTGGACGAAGAATGTCTGAACTATACGGTGTATCCTATACAGTACGAGTTGAACATTTATCCTAACGTGAACGCGGATCTATCATATTATGACTGTGAATTAACAATAACTGTAATAGCGAACGCACCAAATGTGAATGTGATAACTTTGGATGCAAAGGACATAGAATTAGAAAGCGGATTAATCAAAGTTTACGATGGACCCAGAAATATAATAAATACTGCAAGGCCGTTTGAATTCATAACTCTAAGAAGCATGTTACATATTTATTTGAAGGAGCCATTGAAAATGTATTCGGCGATTAACAGACAGTTTTATTATATCAAAATTACGTTCAGGAAATATGTGAAAGAAGACAGTAAGGGTGTGTTTTTGGTAAAATATTACGACGAACAGAGTAAAGATTTCAAGTAAGTTGGACCTTTAATATTATTACCATCTTTAAAGTGTTGTTACAAACAATAGGTACTGTCAACATTTTTCAAGTGTCATGGTCACGAACAATTTATGTAATCTATTTAAATAAAAGCGAAAGGGCACTCACTTATCACAAAATATCGAAAACCGATTAACTTATAAAGATCAGATTTGGAAGGGTGGTGGTATTATTAGTAGACGTCCGTTAAGAAAAGATTTTGCGACAGGGCCGAATAAAGGAGGTCTAAGGTCCCGTTTTTATACGAAGCGATATTATTAGAATAAATAAATAAGTAAATAACTAAATAGCGATAAATAAATAGCACCAACAAGGCGTTTAATTGTGTAAATTAGTACCTATGTTCCGGTTTTTAAGCCATATCGTCGCCTCAACACCATTTCATATTGTTTTGATCACAACCACCACTCACATTTTGCCTATAATGTTGAAGTGCCATGGATAAGAGGACGAGCTTATTGCCATAAGCCGGGCTCAAGTCTAGAGTCCGTGGATACTACCTACTGAAAAAATTGGCATGACTATTTAGTAGATTCATCAAAAAAGTATCAAGTGCATTCTACATGCCTAAGACTAGTAAATCAATATTCATACTATAAAAGTAGTTAAAGGACTATAAAAGTACATAGTACTTTAAATTAAATTTCCAAGCGCAAAATCAAATCCCTGACGCATAATGTCGTAAAAAATTATGAAAATAATTACTATAGCATTTTGATCTTGCAACTCGAAAATTGTTGGTACGAGATTCGGTCATGATCTTTTCCACGCGTACGAAGTCGCGGGCAACAGCTAGTTAAAATTAATTTGAGTTCCCAATTATTCCAATTCCCATCTCTCGCGTTACCGTTTTCAGTGTTAATGATCTGTATGTACAACTATTTCAATTTCTCTAGGTAACACTTCAATCTTTACTAAACACAATATTAACGCGAATACTCATACTATAATAAATAAGGAGCATGTAAGGATCGCAGCATGTGGCTTTCTGTGGTTTCTGCCTACCTCCATGATAAAAGGAAGCGACGTTATGTACCTATGTATGTTTAGTACTAAATAAAGGCGACATCTTGAACTTACAAATAAGGGAAAACTGCTTAGGGCGAGCTTCACGGTAGCTGATGATGACTCATTCTGATTACAAATATTGTTCCTGGCTTGACGGCTTTCAAGATGACACTTTAACAGCGATAACGAAGATGAAACGTCAAATATCGATAAGTTTTTGTTACTCGTATGTCAATCATGTTGGAAGTCGTTTCGGGAAAACTTTTTGAATGCGATTGCCACTCGACTAAGGCCTTCGGCCGATGCTTTGGACAACAAGTGTGATTTTTGTAGTTTCGCAGTACATGTTTTTGGAGGTCAGATAGGTTGTCCTTCTACGTAAGATACAGGTCATATAGCTGCATCCGATTCGACTGGAATCCTACTCCAACATAGATGGAAATGGCTAGGCAGACGATGCAGTTGATGTCTTTGATGATGGACTTAAATAAAATGAGTAGGTACAGATTGTTGACAACGTACTTGTACTCATTGACAATTGATCATAAAAGGTCGTGAGTTAAACTGGTGGCTTGTTAAACTATTATGATAAGCCCACATCTAATACGATTAAACTAGCATCTCTATTTTTTCATAGTGGGAGTTTTAAACATAATTAAGTGTAAGCTATGTCGGTACTTGTTGTCAAACAATTTTACTGTTCTCGCCGGCCCGTATTAAGCACGCGTGAGATTGGGGATCACTTCGTCTCTCAGAGAAGAGGTATTTGTCCCAGTAGTGTGATCATAGTAGGATTGACTAGATAATATTTTGCTGCTTTATTTCGCGCCAAATAAGACATACAGAAACAGAGTTGTAGGTTTCCATGGTTTTTCTGATCGGAAATTCTTGCAACCCACGTAAAACAATTTTATTATTATAATTCACTATGCTGTTGCCAGCGGCTTCACCGGCTACAACACGAAAATGATCCCACGGGAAGATAAAATCGGAAAAAAACAATCCTATGTGTTAATCCAGGTTCTAAACTATCTGTGTACCAAATATTATCCCAATCCGTTCAGTCGTTTTTTCGTGAAGAAGTAACAAACATACACACTCACACACTCACAAACTTTCGCCTTTATATTAGTGTGATGTGATATCGGACTGGCTTGGCTTTTTAATGTCATTTACAATATATTTTTAATCAACATAAATGAATTGTGCCTCCAGGTATTTTTTGGTTTTGACTCCCAGAAATCCCAGCATATTTTAATGAGGATTTGCAATAACAAATACCTACTTATTTTACCGTGCAAATAGAGCGATCTTTGTGACTTCGTTTAAATAGCTACTTCCGCGCAAATAGTGCTTTGACCTTTTCGACTATTGTCTGTGGAACTGCTTGTTAGACTCGCAAATCATTTAGTGATGTGTTAACACGATGATACCAAACCAATTGTAATCCAGTATATTTTGCACTGTTGCTAACCAAACAATAAATGATAAATTTCGGTACCTAGTTATATCTTTTGTGGCAGACTGGCTGAAATTACCTAGTACTTCGTATACATTTTATATATTTGAATGAATCTGAATTTTGAGTATTTCCTTCTTCATGTATGAAAAAATAACGTTGTAATAACTTTATTAACACGTAAAGTTACCTTCAAAGTCGCTATGAATGAGGAAGGTGGCTCCGGTCATCGTAAAAAATGTTCTCATTCATAATGACTGTAAGCTTTAGCATTGCGGTTCTATTTTCGGAAATAAATCTTTGAAAAAACGAAGAGAGTTGGTATAATGGCATAATGTAGGCATGCCACGCAATAGCCGACTTTGAAAAATAAAACAGTTTTTCTAATACTCAGCTGGTTTAAATCTGACGGCACGGTTGGTACAGTGACTGAGCAATTGGACTGCTGCGCTGCGTGTTGCGGGTTCAATCCCCGCACGGAACAAATATTTGTATGACCTACAGATAGTTGTTTTCGGGTCTGGGTATTTGTGTATGTGAGTTTAAATGTTTGTGAACGCACCCACAATACAGGAGGAATCCCTAGTGTCCGAAACGTTTTACAAAACAAAACGTAATAATAATAATAACAGTCGTTCGGGTCGATCTTCGGCTTATCCGAATATCGACCCGAGCGACTGTTATTATTTATCGATCGGTTCGGTTACTTATGTTGGTCCGTGGATAAGTGACCAACCATTTTACGTTTCCTCCGTGCCCCGGCAAGAAGTGGATCGCAGCCGTCATTTGTTGTAGATCTTTGCACTAGTTATAAGTATTATAGTCAGTGGCCCAAAAGTCTATTTAACCAGTCTTACCAAGGAGTATCTTATACTTACTGGATTTTTATGGTCAGATAAGCAATCGTTATAATGTAAAGTCCTTGTAGTCATCTGTATCCAGTTAAAGTGGAAACCGACCCCGTCAAAATAGGGATGTTTACTGACTTAATTAAATAAAGATGATTCTAATTAGTCCGTCTGTTAGATTATCCAAAAAGATTTGATACGTATTTTTTGTTTTATCAAATAAATAAAAATTTACGAAGATAAAACGCGTCAAAGATTTAAATGGGGGTTTGTGACGTCACTAACCGCAAAAAAAATTCATACGTGTCATATGTGTGTATGCGTGTGTCTTAGAATATGACGTCACACAAGTTTTCAAAGCACTGTAGTATCGTCTTCATTGTTTGCTTACGTGAAAAAAGAAAAAAATACGTGGCCAATATTTTTTGGAAATCTATCTGACGGACTAATTAGATTATTTTAGTTAACTTCCCTATTGGATAAAGGCTAGGCTAAATGATGTAGAGTAATACTTAGCTGGTGCTCGGTAATGAGCAAAAGCATGTAAAGCAAAACTGGGTAGGAAAACCTCTACCCAACATTTAGAGAATTGCCGGGCGAGATGTTATGGGTGGTAGTGCCAGATTATTATAAACAGCGCTCTCTTTATGACACATGGTTTATTATTCAATGTTTGTTCGTAAATGTTCTTGAAACTCTAGATCAGGTCAATGGCGAATGAAAATAGTATTTATTCTGAGTGCTTCTGTGACGACTATGAGTAATTATCGAATTAGTCACAGAATAGTTTTCAATAGTAAACTGTTTGTTTCAATGTTTACGTGTGTTTTGTATTAATTGTTTTCCGCTTGTTTATTTTTGTTTAAGTACTTACGAGTGCTTCTAATAATTGTTCACTATCAAGAAGCTGATGTAGCCGGTAAGTTTGTTATGTCTCTTCTTCCCAAAGCGTTGGCAAAAAACTTCTGAAAACGTTGAAACCCAGGTTCCCAGGTATGGTCTAGAACAAAAAAATATCTCGAAAACGAGAAGAACAGGGGGGGGGTATAAAATTGGCACTTTAGCCGATCATAATATGAATTGTGCTAATATTCGTAAAATAGACCATCGCGTCTGTGACCATACCAGAGATCACAATTGGAAACTAATATGAATTGCGTTAAAATTCGTATAATGGTAGACCATTTTACGAACTTTAACTCAATTTATATTATGATTAGGATCATTATTATTTATGATCTGCCCAAGTGGCCATTTTAGACCCCCCAGATCTTTTCGGATTCATTAAAGGTACTTATGCACTTATTGAACAAACGGACATTAACGGTTGGTGCAGATTTTCCGTAAAAACAACCGCATTCCTTACTCAAAATATAACATCAACACGTTTTTCCAAGTATTTCGTCTAAAAGAGCGCATTCCTACTGATGTAATTTCAGCAATTGCTAATTTTATTTAGCGCAACCTTGAATGCATTGAATCAGTTCATTCAATTAAATTGAACTAAGGTAATTATCAAATTATGTCTTCGACTGAACAGTGTTATATGCGGAGTAGGTATATATCATTGAACATTGTTTTCATGCTTTAATTGACTTGAATACATACAATTAAATAACGATTTAATACACACATATAGTTATTTGATCTTGAAAAAGAGATCAAGGGCTTTTTGAGCTTGCTATATGATTGAACTAGCTTATTCCTGTAGCTTCGCCTGCAGTTCGTTGTTCCACGGGAACATACTACCAGGATTACTTACAGGAAGTATTGTATGTGTTAATACAGATTATAAAACTATTTGTGCATGTCCTATATCCATAAGTTTTTGGGTTTAAAAACAATTATCCTCATCAATAATATTACTAGCGACCCGCTCCGGCTTCGCACGGGTATTTCATTAAATTCCATCTAACTGCGGTACTCAGAGATATTTAATGATTACTTATGCCTTCACTTTGTAAAGATTTGACATACTTTTGTATGACAAAACTGTCAAAACCTTTACTAAGTGTAATCATTAAAGCTCTTTGATTGCGGTAGTTAGTCTCTAATTGCATGATAAGTGATAATCTACTATACCGCCTACGTGAATACTTGTCCAGTATCTATTAGCATTTGACTAGTTTTTGTTCTAACTTAACATGGGTATAAGGCCGATTACCATATACGTGCGACCTTCTATCCCACGTGCAGTCTGGTTCATGAATGTCGTGTTTTTTATGGGAAAATACCATAAATAATAAATGTTTTTATTGTCTGCTAGTGGCTTGGTATTTTGTGATAATAGTTTTTAGTTTTTGAACGGTTATTGTTGCCATTGTGCTTTGATTTGGGTAATGAGCGTTGGTGTAGAGGAATTAGTGAGGAAAGTAGAAATTAGCATTTATCACGGCTTTGGGCGTTTCTCTAAATAAACTTTCACTTTCATGTATGTATTAAAAGAAAATTATAAGTAAATCTTGCTTTTCTTTACTGATTTACGGATTTATTTTTTCTCACTCTTATATTTTTTTCGGGAATTTGAATTGATGAGCAGATTTATTTTTCAATGGATTGGCCAGTCGCACTAGATCTCGAAATGTGGAAAGAGGAAAGGAAGATCTTGGCTCTGCGGTCAACACATAAAGGCTTATAATAATAATAAAATTATTATGACCAATTGAGTCTAGAACATACTTTTATAATTATGTCAATTCTAGAATTTCTTAGATACTTAGCTAACAGCTATACAATTACGAATTGGTTAGTATTTCATTAACATAATTTACAAAAAATACTAACACCTACATGACGAACTTCCGTTCCTTCACTAACACTACACTACACACACACTGCATCACACACAACCAATGAACCAGTTCAAATAATTACATTAATCCATAATTATGTTCCACTTAAAACTAGACAAATATGTATTATTATCTATACTGTTGTCGCTAATTAACTAAATAAATCGTCTGCCCAGCGTCTCGGTTCGTTAGTCATACCAAATGGGACATATACACTGAGTGTGTAGCTGACATTGTTCAAACATCTGACAATTACTTAAACGTCTGCGAGGAACATGGGTTTCCAAATTCAAAAACTGCTGTTCAAAGGCTGTGTTGTGACCTTGATAGGATTGTTTAATTAAATCAAAATATTTTAAAGAAAGCCGTGAAAACCTATTGGTGTGAAAAGAAAAAGATTTTTTTTTTATTCGTCGTATTTATACATAAAATAATAATAATACAAAATTTCGAAAAAAAAGCTATAAGCTACAAAGCAACATAAATACAACAGGATTCATCAACAAAAAAAGGCTTCTAGGTCACAGTTCATGAATGTTTTTGTCATAAATGTCAACGGTCGCCACACTCGCCACACATTTTATGTATTGATCGAGTGCTTTGTTGGTCGTTAAGGAATTTTGGCGATCTGAATGTTTACCTGAATAGTAATTTTCTCATTGGTTTTCTGATTAGTGAGTGTTAAGTTGAATTAAGGTCATGCAAATCTCGGTAAGTCCCCTCTTTGAGGAGTGGCTTGAGTGGCGCCACGGCGCCCTCACCTTTCGTCTGACGCAGGTCCTCACCGGACACGGTTGTTTCGGGAGGTACCTGCACCGAATCAGGCGGGAGGAAACGCCCGGATGCCACAATTGTGAGGATCGGCCGGAGGAAACGGTGGAGCACACAGTGGAGGTGTGCCCCGCTTGGGCGGAGCCCCGCCGTGTTCTCGTAGCGGCGATCGGCGGCGGCGACCTCTCGCGCCCGGCCCTGGTGCAAGCCTGGTGCAATGGGACGCCGTCGCCTCCTTCTGCGAAGCAGTGATGCTAGCGAAGGAGGTGGCGGAACGCGAGAGGGAGAGAACCTCTCGTCCCAGCCGCCGCGGGAGGCGCTCCGGGCGTCGGGGGTCCCGCGATGACCTCCGGCCACCGTAGACGCGGGCCTGTGGACGGTGAGTGATGGGCTAACTCGCCGTCCGTCCGTCTCACGACGAAAATAGGCCGTGTCGACGGCGCGTTCGTGTTCCACGCGCGCCTCAAAGAGATGTCAGCAACATGGGAGGGGCCCGAAAGGGCCGACGCCTGTCGGGGCTGCGGGTAGTCCTCTGGTTATCGCGGCCTCGACATAGAAGGCGAAGAAGGAACATGGGTGGTTTTTAGTCAGTAGAAGTCTGACACTCCCTTTCGCTCTGCCCAAGAGCGGGAGGGGTTAATCGATGATTTTACACTCACCAAAAAAAAAAGGTCATGCAAATCTTGATGGATGTTTTTATATGTGGTACATTTCGAATCCATGGAGAAAAACCATTACAAGATTAAATAAAAAGATTTTTTGTACTGTTCTAAGGAGTTTTAACAGATTTAAGACACAAAACTTATGAATCTGATTGACCCAATCCAAAGAATTTATCTTATCTGTGGAAACTTGTAAATAGCTTGTCGCTAAATTGGCTCACTATATTTTTTTGCATTGTAACTGTAAGCCACCCAAACACAATAAAATAAAATATCTAAGCAAAAAACACATTTTCCAAACAATCTAGATCTTTTGTTATAAGTCATATTATATTTTAATACGCACTACAACGAACTCAAACAGATGCTTCCGGATGACACGCGGCCTTGGTTTATATTTCCAGCTCAAGTTAGTTTCTTAGATGGTTTGTTTGTTCGGTAACAAGTTTTAAGATAAACTGTGACAAATAAGGAGATTTCAATGACTTTTAATGTGGGAAAACTACTTCGTTTCGCAAATGTAGATCAAAATGCGGATGTAGGTAATAGTAATGTTAAACTAAACTAGAGACTTCAGGGAAAAAAATATTGTGCTATTGAGGTATCCCATGTCCAGTGCCATGTAAAAAGGGATGAACCCATTGCCATCAAACGGGCACAGATTTAGACTACGTGCCTGCTACAGAGAAATTCCTGATAGAAAAACAGTTTTCCCGACCCGGAATCAAGTCCGACCTTATGCTTGCGACCACTAGAGCAACGACTAGTCAACTAGTTGCCTATGCTTGCGACCACTAGAGCAACGACTAGTCCACTAGCTGCCAATGCTTGCGACCACTAGAGCAACGACTACTCCACTAGCTGCCTATGCTTGCGACCACTAGAGCAACGACTAGTCCACTAGCTCCTTATATAATTCTGATGAATACTATTTAATTAGCATACCAATCCACCATAACCGCTAATCATGGTTTGATAATAAAGGTTACTCAGCAATGGTGGGTGTTGCTAACTGCTTATTTTCCTATTTTAATATGTTTACGTTAGTGAGTCCTCGTACAACACCCACTATAAAATTGTAAATATAGTCAATCTGTAGACCACACATATCTAAAACTATTACATAACATCATGCGTGTTTTGCCCGCAGGCTTAGGCAGAGGTGTACGTAAAGTGTGCCCACATTTCACACGATATATTTAACCAACGTGTAATTGAGGAAAAAAGAAAATAAGATAAGATTACTGACCTTAGGGCAAATGGCATTTGCTACCATAGTGTTTTAAGCGATAGAAAATAGATTTATTTCATACAAAAATAATTACCTTATTGCAAAATAAAACCGACTTCAACTTGAAGACTTGACTCGACTCGACTTGAGACTTGTTTGTTTGGTTTCGTTTTTTTTTCCAACCGACTATAAAAGCTGATTTTTCTTTTGAAGTTTATTTTTCACTTTTTTGTGATTTGGTTTTTTTCACTTTTTTTTTTGTTTTTGAAGTCGGTTTTTTATTTTAAAAAGTATTTTTAATTTTTTAATTTTAAGTTGTAATAATATTTGTATCCTACAAAAATATTTATTATGCATTTAACTTTTAATCAAGAAACTAAACCCGTGTTTGTGTGTGTGAGTTTAAATGTTTGTAAACGCATCCACGACACAGGAGCAATTCCTAGTGTGGGGCAACGTTTAAAAAAAGGAAAGAAAGAATTAGCCTGGGTTTTCTGAAAACCGAATTCTGGACTTTATCCTCAACAGTAGCACTAGCCACCGCTAGATAAACGAGGCAGTCTGAACGTAGAATAAGTCAAATACCCTGTCAAGAATGTAAATAGGTCAGGGGGCTATGTATGTACGAAATTAACAAACATAAACATGACTCCACCTCTTCGCAAGAATAGGTCAAGGGGTTGTGTTTTTCCAGGTAAATTTACACACAGGAAAATCCGATCACGTTGGATTCGTCAAGGATAACTCGGAACTCATTTGTTCTAGGTAACTCTTGTTTGACTAAGTTTGTATTGAGGCTGGTTTGTACATATTATAATGGACTATTTCCTTTTTTCAATTCTGGTGTCCAGTCGGTACTATTTTCTACTTTAATTCATCTAGACAACCGAGTCTTTCATCCACATCTGATACACTCTTTATTGTGTGGTTAGTGCATAACTTGGAATCATAGCTCTTATACCGCCCGTGAGCCTTGAAATTGGTATTACATACCGTCAAGTCTCTCAGACTTGCTGGTTTTCTCACGATATTTTCCGTCTCGCCTCCAGCGGGTCCCCGCAACCTTCACCAGGTCATCGGCCCACGTAGTGGGAGGCCTTCCAACGCAACGTCGCCACTCCAGAACGTTTCAGCCTCATTGGCCATCCGTTCTGCGAGCAATGTGCTCTGTCCATTGCCACTTTAATTTGTCGATTCTTCGGGCTACGTCGGTAACCTTGGTTCTCATGCGGATGTCCTCATTTCTGATAAAAGTCCGAGCATAGCCCTGTCCATTGCCCTTTGGGTGACTTTAAGCTTTCTTTAAGTTTCGGTCCTGTATTTAATCACTGGTAACACACACTGGTCATAGACTTTCGTCTTTCGACACTGCATGGTAAGTTTGACGAGAAGATACCGCGCAACTTCCCGAACACTGCCCAGCCGAGTCGGATTCGACTATTGACCTCTTCCTCGAAGTTAGACCTACCCAACTGGACCGTTTGTCCCAGGTAGAACGCAAACGAACGGATGAACGGATTTGCTTGGGTTTGCAATGACATCCGTCATCGCAAACCGTCAAGCAAATCCGTTTATCCGTCGACATCCGTTTTCAATTCGGTAGGTACAATTCCTATCTACATAATAAAAAAAAAAACCATTTTTGTTACAGATACCTGTTTACAACGCGACTATCTCCAAACAGAGCGAAGTACTTCTTCCCTTGTTTCGAGAACCCGAGGTTTGAAGCTGTGTTCAAGTTCAGAGTGTTCATCTTAAAGAAATTGACCGACGTACAGTTCACTAATACCAGTCTTGTCATCGCTGAAGAACAGAGAAGAGACAGGTAAGCTAAAACGATGAAAATGAACATCTAAAATAACACAGTGAAAAATTTTATTTCTGGTCTTTGTTTTTTGGCACATTTAGCCACATTTTTTAATTATTTTTCTTGCTACTCAAAGCCAGATAACTATTATTTAAGTACATAATTGACTAACTCAATGAACTCAAACAAAGCATTTATTTTTTAAAAAGATCATAAAAGGCATTTATGATTGTCAGTAAAACAAAAAAAGCGAAGCTGCAGTCCAAGTCACAAGGCATTATAACATGGGAAAGTACTGTAGTTTAAAGTCACTAGACATTGAAATGCTAAAATAATAAGTTCCGGATTTGGAGAGCGACCCCCAAGACCTTATGTCCAGATGGTTGTATTACCGCTGCACCATTTATTTAGGTCACCATACCTACACACCTCGTCTATAATGAAGGGACAAGTTTACCTATATGGCAACATGTGTGGCTTCAAATATTGATGACTCTACAATATAAGTACAAAAATGTACTACGTCAACATTTGAATTTCACATAACGACTGCATGTCGATGTTGGCTTAAATGGATTTTGGTAAACAGAAAAGTGTTGTGGACTTAGAAGTAGCACTGTTCTGACCTTAGTCTAGTGCAGTCCACAGCTGGACATAGGGCTTTTCTCAAGCTGCGTTACGGCATTTTGTCCTTCACCTCTTATAACCAGCTTGATCGTCACCGTTTGAAGATTATCGATCCACTTAAATGGTCACCCAAGCAAAGATTATTTGGTGGACTCGAATAAGTAAACAACATTTTTTTTTCTAAGTGGGCAACATCTCTCTCTAGGAATTTCTCCTCTAACGTAGGTGGGCCAAAAAAAAGACATTTAGGTAATAATTTTTCAATACAACAAATACCCAGACCCGAAACAACTATCTGTAGGCCATATAAATATTTGTTCCGAGCGGGGATCAAACCCGCGACACGTAGCACAGCTGACAACTGCTAGAGCCACTGCTAGAGCCACTGTGACAACCGTGCCGTCAATTATCTGGCAATTCAATTCTTCCATCCATCACATCAATCTCAGATCAAACATGCTGACTTATTGCAATTACTCACCACATACCTGTCTGGTTTTACTAAAAGAATAGACATCTAGTTTTCCAAAAGATAACTTACTGATGCTTTCTCTTCGCTGCAACTTGGATGGTATCTAATCGGAAATAGAAAATATTTTCAACTTTCCTCTTTTTGCCGGGTGATTGAGCTTTAAACCAATAAAAACATAGGTCTCACTGCAAGCGATTTTAGTTTGTGATACGTTTTAATAGGGCTCAATTTTATTAGCACAGGTGTTTATTAATTGTTTCCATTCCACAAGAGCAAGTGACAAGTTTTTGGTGTTCCTAAATTAATATCGCCATTATTCGGCGCAACTATGTAGTTTTCTTCTTCCTTTGCCCCGAGTTCATGATGGTTGACAGAACTCACAGAACCGTCGTAGTATCTATTCTCTTGTTTTTTATCCATATCAATCCTTACACAATACATCAATCTTTATTATTATATTTTGCTCATCATTTAAATTAAATAAGAATGTTGTGTATGTGATATATTTACACAGTATATTTTTACACTTTTGTGACAATTCTTGTATGTATGTCGTTCTCTCCATCTATCATCTCAAATTTTATCACTTAATTAGCCACATGCTCTTCACACCAAAACCCTCCTCCTTATTCCAAATAAATTGTTCGATAAACTTAGATAACATAAATTACCCACAGCCGATATTAAATAATAGTCCGCTCCCAGTGTTACCGTGGGTGTCGAGACGTTTTACCCTATACGGAGAGCGCTCCAAGTCAAACCGCTGAGAATTGTGTCAATTATTGTGGTAAGACGTGCGTCGTGACCGGTAATGTAAGTTGCGTACACGTTTGATTGAGAAAATCAACTTTGACGTACTTATACACCTAGTGAATAATAATACATTGAACAACCAATGAACTTTTAGTCGTGACTTGTCCGGATCGATCTCATTTGGTACAGCTAGTAGTGAAATTATACATTTAATTTGACACCTAGCCTCTGCGAAATTTTTATTGTTAGTATACGATGAGAGCAGCGGTGGCCCAGTGCTGTCGGCCCTGACTTACGAACAAGTAGGTCGTGTGTTCGAACCCAGGCAGGAGCATTACTTTGTGTAATTTATTGGCCCACGTTAAAACCGATCAGGTACGCGAAGATCCTATTGTTTCAAACTAATCATCGCATATTTGTATGTAGGAATAAACATACACACTTGAATATATTGATTTTATGAACGAATGAACATCTTCAATTCGGCAAAGGAGGATACATCTTAGTCAAAGAATAATCGTCAATTATATTTAATCGTGTTTGAAGAATTTACTTATGTCTTTAATTTAGAGATGTATATTAAAGTTTATTTATTTATTCAACTTAAAACTATCTTTACAAATGAAATCTAATTCGAAAGTGTGGCTATCAACTTTAATTGCTAAAACAATCGTTTCAATTCATTTAATAACTAAGTATTTAAAACTAGAAAAACATACGTACAAGGAAGTCTTTACGATATTGTTGTTGAGAATTAATTTCCAAATAGTAAAACTGGCCTTGTAATAGCAGGCCCATAGAACTCGTATTTATAGATTAAGACTTCAGCTTCTACGAGTACTTCTTCTACTACCATTCAGTTTTTGCATTGTGGCTATGAATGATGTTACTGAGGGTTCATTCCTGAATCAAAAGTCATAATTTATGACAGTTAATGGCAGGGATGAGGTGGCAAATTCTTGTAAAAGACCTCTTGACCTATTTTATTTTCTTTAATTACACGGAATTTTTAATTTCGATGTGTTTATTTATGGCAGTTTGTTTTTTTTTATTGTCTATACTCTTTGTATCGTGCTATGTTACAAGAAACCCTATGACTGAAATGAACTCGAGATAAAAAAAATGTGCCAAAAAACTGCACTCAACTAGAAACAATTTTTAATTGTTTTTCTGTGGTCAGTGAGCAGGAGAGATGTGTAAATATAACAATCTGTATTAAATAGATTTGTTATATTTCACATGGCGTTCTCCCGTGAATTCATCAGCGCAGTGTTGAAATCGAAAAAAATATCAATTTAATTTTCTCTACCTAATTTCTGTCAAATATGAATATTAATTATTGTTTATTTTTTTCTTTCCAGCATCAGAACCGACTATATAATAATAGAATACATGCCATCTCCTCAAGTCGGCCTCCATCAAGTTGGGTTCCACTACTCGCGGTTTGCGAGCAACATTGCCAAAGCCAAATATGTAAACGATACACTACTCCTATGGGCTCCTATCGACGAACTGCACGACTACAAGTTCATTCATAACTATGGCATAACGATTATCAATCTAATACATGAATATGCAAAGGATAATAGATCTTTAGTACAAGGACCGATAAACTTGATCGCTGTGCCGGCTATAATCAGTGGTTATGAAATTGGAAGCTGGAATCTACTGACTAACGGGTAAGTGATTCAGATGTGAGGAATCTTAAACGGTGCTAATTTTGTAGATTCGTTCGAATAGCATAAGGCCGAACGAATCTTGACTTACGTCAAGACACGCCAACACCTGTTTCTGTCCAAAGTGATTTTTAATCAGGAGCAACGGAGATAGAAAAGTCTCTTCTCAGCGTGTCGATGACAATTCAAATAATTCAAATCCCTCAAAAGCCGACTAACGGTCCAAAATTAGCCGACGAGATTGGCATTTTCAAGAGCCTCCATCAGCTGCTGTGGTGTACAAATAACAGGACAGGCAGGACACGATATAAAGTGCCCTATAGTTTCTGGGGCGTTTCATCTATAAACCTCTACCTGTACAGGTTTTCCTTGCTTCGGCCTACCTGTGTCCGGAGTCTATCCAAGGACGTCCAGGTCAGCAATGACAACTCGTTTAGAAAAGTGAAATTGTATTGTGATTCACATAATTACGCTGTCGAGATAGAAGAAGGAAGATTCTCGCTACCGAAGACGCTAGCGATTGTCATTATTTTGTCTAGCTCCTCAGATAACTCGAACCACACGCACAGCAAACTGACCACGAAACTGTCGCAATATTTATAAAACAGACCGACATTATTAAACAAACATCATTCGGGAAAATCTGATGACGTCGTTGACGTTCCGAAGAACATCTCGCTTCCTGTACGCACGACGATTATACCTAGCAATCCGAAGCCAGTATACGCTGACCTCTCAAAATGTTGACTTTGCTTGTAACAAAAGGTCAGCTCATTCTAGACATGCTAACATTATCCAGTTTACGCTGACCTCGGTTTGAATAAGCTTTCACAGTATGTGAGGTCAGTTTATGCTAGTTTTTACATGAAACAGTCGCAAAACTTGACCCATATTCTAAAGTTAGGACCTGAGTATATTCTTCAAGGTCAGCTTATGAGTAAGAGAGTATTATATCAGCTGTAAAAACAATGTATCGTCTTTTTCTGTTATTATTTCTTTAATATTTATGAGGGTATTGGAATTTGAGTTATTGGCAATTCTGGATCGCTTTGTGGCTACTAGCTATCAACATTTTTATACTTATATTAATTGTAAAAATACATCACGGGTGTTATGGCCAAAAAGTTATGCAGTAGATTTTTACAATTAAGGTTAAGCTCCATAAAAGGGCGGTTGTTATCAACCGGTCACATATTCAGGTTCTGGCCTGTTGCTGAGAGCACCTAATGAAAAAATCAATAACACTTTCCGACCTGGCCACAGAACAGCTAAAAGAGGTCTGGCAATCGAATCCAGGACCTCATTTGAGCTAGCGAGCAAAATACCAACGAGACTATTAAGAATTAATAAGTACCTATTTTATTTTCGGGTTGGCAAATGACACAAAGGTAGGCAGCAATATTGGGTAGAAATAAAAGAATTAATGTTTTTGCCAATTTAAATATATACAGGTGAATATTTTTCAGCTCGTTGTGAGTCATGGTTTTCATAGCATATGAAAAAACTCGTCTACTCAGACAGAAATAGTAACAACACTTTTAGCATGGTGTTTCTTTGCTGAACTAAAATTGTCCAAAGATTTGCCTTAGTAGTTCCGAGTATTTAGATATCCGTTTTAGACTATTCTGAACAAAACGACACAACAGAGCCATGTGTGATTAGTCAACAATAATCATTATAGATTAGTAAACCGTGTGCACGCGGGAAGATACCGCAAAACTTATCTCAATCCTGTATACATATAGGTAGTTTTAGAAATAAGGAACACGGAACATTTCATTGAAGGCAATAATGGAATCTCTTCTACTAGAAAATAATAATAATATGAACTTGTACCAAAAACTCGCAAAATTTGTAAACGACATATTTTATCGCTAAATCTGTACTAACTGTAGCAGGGCTATTGCGTATCTTTTACATGTCAGTGGCTATCATATCGTCCAGTGATTAACTGTCAAATTGGTTATGGTTTAGTACAAAATGGAACCATTTGACAGTTAATTGATGGACACTATAATATGATAGCCACTGTCATTTAAAAGATACGCAATAGTTCTGCAGTGGTATCTATAATTTATTACTGCGAATTTTGGTACATGCGCACATTCAATTGTTTTACCTAGTCAAAGCGATATTTTGACTCTAAGCAGTGCGGCATTTTGTTAATCTTCTCCGATTTTAATACTGCAAAATATGCATCATGGTTATCTTATAGCTGTTCTCAGTTCTTACATACCTCAATTCCTGCCAACTACGAACATGCAAGTCAATAACATCAAAAAAACAAAATCACTCATTTCAAAATTCACAGAGCCTATCGGTTAGTAAACATCGACCAATTCACGAGCATCAAGCAGATAGAGTACATGACCTTCGAACTGGCACAGCAGCTCAGCAGGATATGGCTCGGTAATCCTGGGGAGACCGTGAGGACGAGATGGAAGGAGGAGTGGTTCAAAGAAGGCATGGCTACCTACCTGGCTTATTATTTTCTGACCCAGGTAAGAAATGATACGGATAAATTACTGAATGTATACTTGGATGTGAGTCTCATGAGTTATGACCCAAAAATCAAGCGCGAGTAGAACTCCTGCACGAAAGGTTCTGTACCATTATCTAAAAATATTTATAGTATTTGCTGTTATAGCGGCAACAGAATCTATCGCTGTTCTTGAGATACAGCCTGGTGAAAGACAGACGGATGGACAGACGGACGGACTGACAGCGAAGTCTTAGTAATAGGATCCCGTTTTTACTTTTGGGTACGGAACCCTAAAAATGATTCAGCCCATTATTTGCCAACCGGCGACCAGTGGTCCATATTAGCCCTGAATCGAAATATATAGAAGTCATGCATGGTGTAGAGGGTTTTGCTCAGCAGTGGGATGACGCAAGGTAGCAGTAACAATAACAGTCTGACTGCCGCACTCAGAGAGCTTTAATGATTACTTAGGCCATTACTTAGTAAAGGTTTTGTCAGTTTTGTCATACAAATTTATGTCAAACCTGCACTAAGTGACGGCTTAAGTAATCATTAAATATCTCTGAGTACCGCAGTGAGACGCGAATCTTATAACAAAGATTAAAAGTAAAATCACTCCAATGTATACTCAGTCTTACCTAAATCATCTTTTTCTAGGTAAAGGCCAAGAGGCCTTCCATGACTTTTTTTATAACAGTCAAAAACTAATGACCATAAGCATTGTTCATCCGCCAGTATTCGTTCCACCATCTTCTTTGTAGATACTATGACGGCTTCTCACAGTGTCAAGGATCCACATATTATTCATGTCTGATTTTTCATCTCATCTTGAAATAAGACTAGCACTGTTGCCTTGAAATAATATTTTTCGATGAAAATACATGCTCTTGATATGTAGGTACTTAAAGCTGTTATTCATATTATTATGACAGGCTATTCAAATCATCAAAACAGATTATAAGTCATCATGATAATTTATAATCTGCTTTTAGATAAGAAAACGGATCAGAAATCCTAGATATCGATTCTGGTTTTATAAAAATAAACAAAGATAATAATTTTATATCTGAATTTTATTATGCCAGGTAAGTTCCCGTGAAGTCTTAAAAATAGATAGCTCCATCCCTGTCCCACTCTGGAATAATAATATAATCCGTGAATATAATAATACTGCTTTAGGACGTCATGCTAAGTTCCCATAAAGCGAATTTCCTTATATTATAATATATAAGGCCTACCTTAAATTTTACCACACTGAGAGCAAAGGTTCTTCTATACAAATAATGAACAAGCAGCGGCCAGAAATAAAATCCTCTAATTGATAATTTTCATTAAAATCATAATCCTTTGTCAACGTTCACAGTATAACTACGGTATCGAAACACCACACAATCGTCTTTTAAGCGGATATGGTCTCCAAATGAAACACAAAGCGATGGCGGTGGACTGGCATCGAAGTACTCCCGCTTTGGAAACCTTTAACACCTCACTGGCTATAGAGATACCGCCTAGGTATAAGGAGTTGGTGACCATGAAGACTGGAGCTGTTCTGTGGATGTTGGAGAACTGGGTTGGTTCTGACAAGTTCCATCAGGCGTTGGTGCATTATATTAAGTCCAGGTGAGTTGTCGAGTCATCAGATAAATTTGGAGTATCGTATGACTGTGGATGGCTAGAATAGAAGAAGATCTAACAAACGATGGATGAACTTTGTGACGGTTAATAATAATAATTTTAATAAAAATAATTTATTTAGACACATTTTGATGACACGTTAAGCGCAACAAATAAAGATAGTAAGATAAAAAAGTAAAGATATTGTGCAATTAAGTAGCGCTAGACCCCACACTAGGATACAAAAATTGTATTTTGGCTTGTGGAAAATCATCGAATAACCCCTTCCGCTCTTGGGCAGAGCAAAGAGCAGTGTCAGACTTCTTCTGACTAAAAACCACCCAAGTTCCTTCTTAGCCCTATATGTCAAGGCCGCGGTATCTCTTACTACATTGCCCTTGCGGGCCCCTTCCATAGTATGTTGATGACATCTCTTTGAGGCGCGAGTGGAACACGAACGCGCCGTCGACACGGCCTGTCGTCGTCATAAGACGGACGGACGGTGAGCTAGTCCATCACTCACCGTCCAAAGGCCCGTGTCTACGGTGGCCGGAAGCCATCACGTGGCTTCCGACGCCCGGAGCGTCTCCCGCGGCGGCTGGGAGGAGACGTTCTCTCCCTCTCGCGTTCCGCCATCTCCTTCGCTGGCATCACTGCTTCGCAGAACAACAGCGTCCCATTCCTCCCCGCCCCGGAACAATAGGATACCATGTGTCGTGGAATCTAAGATGATAATATGGCTAGAAAGGTAGTGTCTGCTGAAATGAGGGGTAATAGAGAACAATGGAAGAAGAACGCATGCTGAGCTGATTCCAAATAAATTGGTATAATCGCAGGAGAATGATAATGTATCTTTATATTTCGACGACAGCCCCTATAATCCTTTTGCATACATAAATCTTCTAGAAATTCCATCAAATCAATATATTTTTGACTGCTGTATACAAGATGATTTTTTAGTCACCGTCCAAATTCTGATATCTTATCTATCTTTGGTGCAAATCATTGAAAACGTGTTTTTTTTATTATCACTCAATACAAAAATATTGAGTAAATACGGAGGAATAAATACGGAGAACGGGTAATTCTTTCGAGAAAATGATTTAGTATGAACATTTTACGTATCTTGCTTCTATCTTTATTGCCTTGATGCCACGACGCAGAATAAGCATAAAACATAAATAAACTGCAACGACACCTCAGGCAAAACCTACACACATATCTATAGCAAATGCACACTTTTGACATGGGCAAATTACAGCATAACATAAAATTACGCCTGTATTCTCGAAGGGTGGCAGAGGTGTACCTAACTCCCATGTAATAGAAGGCGAACCTATTCCTGGCCTAAATAAATCCTAAAGGTAAAAACCAATAATACTTTGCATGACCCGGAAATCGAACTCAGCAGACACTCGACCAATACACAACTAAATACTAATCGTTAAAATTGCAGAAGAGGTAAATACATATCTTTACAAGACTTCACGACGACGCTAGACCAGAGCACGATCGAGTGTCTTCACCAGTTCTTCAACGGTTCCACTGCATCTCGCATCCTTGGCTCCTGGTTCAGAAGACGAGGGTATCCTGTCATCAACGTCCATGTGCTAAGGGATCGAGTGCCTAATGCTGTTCAGTTGAAACAGGTTTGTAGAAAAAGATCAAGTAGCTTAAATAATGTTGTTTGCGGGAAGCTTCGGTGCAAGATAAAACCGGCAGCTAAACCACACCATCACTCAAGAAAGCCTAAGAAGGATACTCAAGACAGCTGAATGAATATCTGATTTTGTGACCTCTGATTTAAGTTCGATGTTTGTCTTTTTTTTTGGAGCAATTTAGAACAGCTCGTGTCTAGACACAAGCTGTTCTAAATTAATAAATATAGCCGCTAGGATCAATCTTCAGGTTAAACCGCTGTTGCCTAGGTTGATCTGTGGATGGGTGACATCCATTAAACACCGAGTTTCGTCCGAGTCTTAGAAAGCACGTTAACACGTCGGTCCCAGCTGTCACAAATCTTTGTAGAACTTTGGCAGTCGTAATAGGTACTCAGTGTCAAGTCTGTCATTCAGTTCAAACTGGGTTGTGGAAGTCGGATAGGCAGCCACTCCGTGAATCCAGTGGTACTATATTCTGTTAGACTAAAAGTCGACGTCAACATACTTGTGTATGGTGGTAGAAATTGACCAAAGGATAATATTTTAAACCAATTCTTTAATATTCAGTTTACTTATTATATCCTCAAAAACTTCCAGAGGCAGTTCAGCTTCACCAAGGAAAACCGCGTAGACACCGACTATTTGATCCCTATATCCTACATGGTACAAAAGAACCAGAACTGCTACAACTGCTACCAGCCTCGGTTCACTATTGGGGCACAGACGTACACCTTCGGCGAGAACCTGAATGATGGATGGATTATACTGAACAGGAAAGGTTCAGGTAAGTCGACCTTGATTGATAGTATCAGTTTTAAGAATGTTTCCTCAATAGGCGTACATTGCGCAGCTCATTGTTTGCTCCCAGTTTGCTTCCTTATATTAAATGGAGTGTCCATTACTGTCCATACAGCGCGTACTGTACGCATTTTGTAATGATTCGGTTGGTGCCGTTACGCGCGTGATTGGCCAATGGTAAAGCAGCCTAGTTTGCTATCTCTGCCAAGAGTTTGCCAGTGTATCTCAGCTAATTTACTACAATTTGCCACTGACTCACCATTAAGTTTACGACTAATTCGACTCTAAATCAGTCAGTGAACAGTCAGCCTCTCACTGATCTATCAGCTGTTTACCGGGTGCTAAAACAAGCAGCATTCGCTTCTAAAAAGTTTCGTATTTGTGCGAAGGTTTTACTTTTCCACTTCATATTGTTATAAGAGTTGGAATGCCATTCTTGAATGTCATTCATGTAAACGTAGACACAGAATTTGAGTTGGCTGCTGTAAATAAAATATTAATAATAAAGACTGCCTATAAAATTGTTTGAAAAATCTTTATTCTCGAAATAAGGTTTTTTTTTCTTCTGTCGACCACAACAGTAAACAAAACGCTTGTAAAACAAAATAATCTTCTCTATGTATTCAAACTTCAAAAAGAAACCATCCACAATAAACCACTAAATACTAACCATTAATTGAGCCGCAATGGCTTAGCTACTACAACTAATAATAAAACGGTTGAACTTGACAAGTCCTTGGCTTAGCAATGAATCTATTTGTGTCATACCTACCCACGCTCGTAAAACTGTGCTGATTTATTCTCAATACAATGCATGTTGTAGACGAGAAATATGAATTACGCATTATTTTTATGATGCTGGTAATACCTACTCATAAAAGTGGCCGAAAGAAACTGCATCGCCTTGAAACAAAATCACAAAAAATTGAGAGAATTGGAGAAGACCTACGCTTAGAATTGGGTAGCACAAGTTTGAATACGAAGAGATTACTGGAAATATTATATATCATAAAAAGCCTTCAACGTTTCGTATGCTGGGCCACAGGCCTTCTCTATGTGAGACACAATGCGTCATAATCCACCAGCTGGTTCAGTGCATCTTGATGAATATCTTACTTTTCCCTCATGATTTTATTCTAAACCAATGTTGATGAAGTAAATTACACGTTTTAGTGCCTGTCTGGTATAGAAACCAACAATTTGTAAGTCGGGGTCACCACTGCGCTCTCACATATATACTCGTATTATAATATGTAGCCTGCCCAATTTTATATCGCTAAAGACAAAGACGATAAGAAGTTTAAATCAAGTGAGATCCACCAAGCTCTGAGCCCATACGTAGGACAACATGTCTTTTCTTCTCATAGAAACGAAGCTTGTTTTCTCGCAGTGTCAATATTACAGGCAGATGAATAGTTATGCTATTTTAAAATTACAATTTATTAATTCCAGGATACTATCGAGTCAACTACGATGCAGTTACTTGGAGACTCATAGCAAAGTCTTTGAAGGAGAATACGACAAGCATAGACGAATTAAATAGAGCTCAAGTAAGTTCCAACAAAGTACCATTTCTTCACACTTCGATATCAGATAAAAGCTCATACAGTAAAAGGAGACATAGACAAGTTAATTTATCTTTAAAATCAGCACATAATTCTAAAGCGTTGAATTTTTTGGTAGCTCTTAATATAACGATCTGCTTTTTCATATAAAATTGCAGTACGAAATATGTATTGATCAATAAATTATTGGTCTCTTTACCTTGCATAAAAGCGCCACATAATGTTATTAAAATTTTTGCAAACAAAATATGTAGCAGCTGAATTCAAGATTCTTTTAAAACGTGGCGTAGACCTTGACGAAAATCTAATTATACACTTCGATGTATTTCAGATAGTGAACGATATATTTGCTCTATACGTAGCCGGTGACCTAGACGTACAACTTGCTATGGATGTACTGGAGTATCTAGACAAAGAACGCAGTCCTGTTGTATGGGAGTCGGCCTTGACTGGCTTCGAAATGCTGATCACTGAGGGAGCTAACTGTAATATGACTCGACATCTGTATTGGGAATGGGAGGTAAGACAAATTTTAAATTTGTTTAAACACCTTGTATCGTTTTTGAGTCAAAGGAAAAGTCAACAAAAAGGTAAATGTATAGAGATATAATAAAATAGAAAAATAATGCGCCAATCGCAAATAAATTCAGTCAATGAAAGGCCGAATGAAAGATGGTGATCCAAAGTTAAATCCCTATTTCTTTTTGGAGTTTAGAAAATCATTAAATGGCACCTCTTGCTCTGGGCGAAGTGTCAGACTTCTACTGACTAAAATCCACCCATGTTATCGCTTTCAAACAACCCGCAGCCCCGACGGGACTTTGAAATACCTCAACAATGCTTTAATATTACACATTACATTCTAAACTTTTTACTTTAAACTGATAAAAAGAACAGAACAAAACGAAGAAACTAATAGAGGTAGACGGTACAGTAAGTAGGTACCTCAGTTTTAGGGTAAACACCGTTGAACAAAATAGTACATGTTCTTTAACGACAAGAAATTAAAATTAAAGCAAAAGGAGTATGTATGGATCGTAGCAAGTGGGGTACTAGACTTTCTGCCTCCAATGGCAAAAAATCTTGCTACTTATAATTTAAGTATTTAGGTGTGAAATCTTAAAGTTCCTTCTCTTTCAGATCTTCATGACCAAGAAAGTATCCCCAATCTATACACAGCTCATAAAGAACAAGGACACATCTCACCTCACTCGGCTGTTCCGCAGCAATGTGTTACAGTTAGCGTGTGAGCTGCACTATGAGCCGTGCCAGACGTATGTACGCAGGATGTATGTGGAGGATCGGAGAGGGAAACATACGTGAGTGCATCTTCTTTATCTTTACATAGATTAAAACAAATAGGGATGTTAACAAAAAAAAAACTAATTAGTCCGTCATATATTTAGATTACCAAAAAATTTTGGACACGTATTTTTTCTTTTTTCACGTAAACAAACAATGAAGACGATACAGTGCTTTGAAAACTCGTGTGACGTCATACTCTAAGACATTATTATGACTTTTTTTAGCGGTCAGTGACGTCACCAACCCCCACTCAAATCTTTGACGCGTTTTATCTTCGTCAATTTTTATTGATTTGATAAAACAAAAAATACGTATCCAATATTTTTCGATAATCTAACAGACGGAGTAATTAGAATTACATTTTTTAAAGTCAGTAAACATCCCTATTCGCTACCGCTGTTTGTATGCTTAGATATTTTAAATACGGCCTAAAAATGCCAGACAGCATTATTTAAGGATGAGTCTGTATTTTAATAAATGTTTGCCGCGTTCTTTATGTGCAGTAAATTGTGACTAGCACCTTATTGACTGGCTTATATAGATGAAATAGTGGCCATAATTTCTCACTGTCGAAATTAAAATGTTCCAAAGAATATAGCTGGTAATACCTTAAGGTGTTTTCACGTAGACAGCTGGCTAACGGCGCCGATCTACTAGCGCTTATTGGCACTGGTCCGTTCAGATAACCTCTATAAAAAGCGACCGAAACTGGCTGGCAATTTCTCTGAGTAACGTGCAAAAAGTCGGACTTATCGTGACGCAACGTTCGGCGCTGGTTGGGAACAAAGAATGCGCTACCTGAGCGAACCGATTCCGATAAGCGCTGGCAGATCGACGCCGGTAGCCAACTTACTACGTCAAAACGCTCATATACATGATGGTGTAGTTAGAATGTTTTGATTTGTAGGTACTATAGCAACATTAGTTATGAACAATTTTGTTAAAAAGGGTTGCTAGAGCATGCAAAGGATTTTTAAAATCTGAACCAGCAAAAACATAAAATTCTATTTCAGTGTGATGATTTCTCATTAGACAGAGTTTCTTTTGTAACATATTGTTCCTTTTATCGTTTGTAGCCTATTCCCCGACTGTCGCATGTCGTATTTCTTCGTGTTAGCCAATGAGACATTCAGCAGTACGTACTCGAGAAAACTGAACCCCGTTGAACAGGATGACAAGTGGATCGCCGACCAGAAAATGTAAGACACAAATTTATTAAATTAACTTCTAATATAATCCCCGAAGAGTTAGGCACAGGTGTACCTTTTATTTTATTTTTTTTGGCGGGTGGAAAATCATTGAATAACCCCTCCCGCTCTTGGGCAGAGCGAAAGCGAGTGTCAGACTTCTACTGACTAAAAACCACCCATGTTCCTTCTTAGCCCTCTATGTCGAGGCCGCGATAACTAGTGTACAACCCGCGGCCCCGACGGGCGTCAGCCCTTTCGGGCCCCTCCCATGTTGCTGACATCACTTTGAGGCGCGCGTGGAACACGAACGCGCCGTCGACACGGCCTGTTTTTGTCGTAAGACGGACGGACGGCGAGTTAGCCCATCACTCACCGTCCACAGGCCCGCGTCTACGGTGGCCGGAGGTCATCGCGGGACCCCCGACGCCCGGAGCGCCTCCCGCGGCGGCTGGGACGAGAGGTTCTCTCCCTCTCGCGTTCCGCCACCTCCTTCGCCAGCATCACTGCTTCGCAGAAGGAGGCGACGGCGTCCCATTCCTCCTCGCCCCGGACCATGGCTTGCACCAGGGCCGGGCGCGAGAGGTCGCCGCCGCCGATCGCCGCTACGAGAACACGGCGGGGCTCCGCCCAAGCGGGGCACACCTCCACTGTGTGCTCCACCGTGTCCTCCGGCCGATCCTCACAGGCACAGGTGTACCTTACAGTGCGTTCAAATTGAGCCTATTGCCATCAACTGGACACACACTCCGTGGCTATAAACTCCAATAACTACGTACGCATACATTAATTACTGCGCACGAGTATATTGCTACGCAATGCGTACATAGCTACGTACTACGTACATTTCTACGCACTAGTGTCAAAATAATACTGTATGAGACATACCACATGACCATACCATGGGTGTAGGTAGTAACCACGGAACGTCAACTACTATGATCCGTTTATACTCTTGCCTCGTCCACAACCATACACGGGTCATTTACAGAAATCTGTACACTGTTTAAAATATGCTGAACGCCGTTTACGAGTACCACACATCTGACCTTTGTATGGGACATTTCTGTTTAATTTACTCTTTGCCTTTGCTTTATTCCAGACGCGCGAAAACCAGATTTTTTGGCATGATTCCGATAGGAGAACCGAGACCAATGCCTATTGTGATGTCTTCCACTGAAAAGGTAAGAATAGTAATCTGTGGCCCTGACTGTCAGAGTTTGTATGCAGTCCTTGGGCCGCTGACTTGGCTCTACACACCGTCGAAAAACATATCTCAAGCACACTGTTTTCTCACAAGTCATAAACACAATACGCACATGACTCAGAAAAATCAGAAGTGCGAGTCATGGATTCAAACTCAATACACCCACTACACGGATCTAGCTCAAATATGGTATGAAGATAAAGAACCGTTATAATAATATCGTAGGTAGATGCTAGCTAAGGGATGGATTGTAAATGTGAGGGATGACGTAAGACAAAATTACATTCTATAAACATGGCAGCGACTACAAAGACACAGTTTTATTAGCCGCGTACTGACTGAGCGCGCAGCCTCGAAAGGCAGCCTCAGGCGTATGCGGCGCGACACGATCGTTTTCATTATTCAATTATTTTCCTTGGGCGAGGCACAACCCGACCGCATTAGTTGCCTCTTGCGCATTCTTCGGGAGCTATTGACTAATGCAGATAAAAGTAATGCCTTCTTGAAAGTGGACGTCGAAAGGTGCTGGTCGAAACAAATTTAATTGAATGAAAAAAATAACTATGGGAATCATCTGGACGAAGAAGAAGACTACTCTCCTATTGGTCTATACATGATAACGTGACATCTAACAGGGTAGAATGGATTGAAAATATCTTGTTGCGCGGACTCCAAGTAACAAGGGACAACTCCCAAAAGACAAAGATAGATTTATGCTAAACTAGCCGACCTCGTGCGGTTTCACCCGCGTAGTTCCCGTTCTCGTGAGAATACAGGGATAAAAATACGCCTATGTTACTCAGGGTGAATGTAGCTTTCTATTGGTGAAAGAATGTTTGAAATCGGCGCAGCAGTTTTTGAGTTTATTCAATACAATTCCATTTTCGGTTGCTCTTGCCTAAATATCCATGTTTAGTATCTCTCCTTACGGTGAAAGAGATTTCCTTTTTTCTTTTCAAATAGTGTGTACATGAATTGTTATTGTTAACTAATTAAACTAGATAGGCTATAATAGTTTGTCACACTAATAGTAGATTATGATACACTTATGAATAGTAGATGATACACTTAACCACAAAGAAGTAAAAGACAAAATAGCAAATAAAGCATTTTATTAATAAGTTACATTGACATTGTTACAATTGGCCGAGCCGCGCGGCTCTAGTGGGGACGCAGCTTTAGAGAAGGTAAGAACGCCCCGTTTCGCAGGTTCCAACTTACGCGCGTTTTAAAGCGAGAGAGTGTTATAAATCTCTCGCTCTATCGCATAGAGGTTTGAAGTTTGTCGGCCTTATCGGAATGTATGCTACCTGCTATAAAAGTTTTAGTCGCCAGTACTTTTTATGGTAATATTAAATCGTTTGATTGCTAACGTCATCAAGCCTTAAAAAAAAACAAAATGCGTTAGTAATGAACGCATTACTACCCTGATTTTTAGGGCAGTAATGAAATTCCATACAATATAACTGCCTAGATATTTGAGAAGGTTTAATGAACAGCTTTCAAGCCTTTTAGTGGGGTAGTATTGGTACACTTACTAAGCAAGTGTAGTATAAAATTTATATTTTTTTACAGACAATTGAACCTGTTACTGGAAAGCTGCATTCAGGAGGAGCATCAGTAGAAAACTCAATAATAATTTTATTAATTGCAACTTTAATAAGCATTTTCTCAAAGTAATTATTGTAAGCGGAATAAAAATGAAAGGTAAACATTTTGTTCACATTTTATTGTCAACGTTTTCTTAATTTTATCATAGACTATTCTTATTATTTATTGCACAAAACAATGGAAAATTTAATCCAGAATTGTGGTTTTTTTTACAGCAAAAATATTACTAGCCTTTAACTTAGTCTTATAGATTTGCCTCACGTTTTCAATTTGACTTGTATTAGTTATTTATTTTATAGGCTATTTTTGTTAGAATTGTTATTTTTTTAAACTATAGTTTACCAAGACTGTTCTCATTTTCGATTTCTGAACTATCACAATAACTTCGACAAAATAATTTTTAGATAGGCTTTTGATAGAAAAACGTGCAAAATAAGGAGAAATTAATTTGCAAAAATCACATTCCTGAAATAAATTCACAAAATATGTTGAATAACAATGTTTAATATAAAGTTATTGCAATTAATTTATTGATATAATATTGAAATTATTTATTAAATGATAATTTAACGGTTTAGTTCTAGTCAAGACGTTTTTAATTTTTAACCGTATTATATAAGCTTTTATACTATAAATGTATGTACATATTAATTTAAGAAAATTAATAAAAATAGAATGTGCCTCAGTTTGGCCTTGAGCTAACATTTTTAAATCATCCTAATAAAATAAGAATAACAATATCATGATTAATTATATCACAAATATACAGGGTGTCCAAGAACCTGGCGTCCAACTGGATTCCCACGATGCCCCAAGTTCTAACAGTACTCAGAAAAATATTTTAAAAAATCCACCCCATGTACTTACAGAATTATACTGATTTAAAAAAAAAAGGGGAAATGAGCACCCTGTGACATACTTTTGAATGCTGTGACTGCTAATGCTGATAATTTCGATATTTCTTGGAAGTTTTGTAATCTAGGGTATTGCTGTGTCTAAATAGAATGTAAAAATAAAGTACTTATTGTACCATTTTAAAATAAAATATTATTTTAACTAAAGGTGATATGGAAAACTATTGAATTTCGCAACTTTGACCGACTGTAGTGTAAAAAAAATGTACCAAAATAGTATGGCAAGTGACGTCAAATTTTGACGCGTTTATTCCTCTTTTTAAAAAGGTATAATACTTACACATTAATTTGAAAAAAAAAATTTTTGATAATATTTTTACTCAACAACCCAATTTTTACGAAGTGCCTACCTACTAACGGTAACTGTCGGACCCTTTCTTATCTTAGAAACTGTTATGTTACTACTATTATTTACTTCGGTTCCAAGAGTGAGCAAGAAGGAAATACACACAGGTAGATGGGTTCCCAGTAGAATAAAAGCAAAGAATGTTAGTTTAAAGATATTTTATTACAATAAATGTTCAAAATGTTGACCACCCGCGGCAATACAAGCTCTCACTCTCCTTAAAAAGGACCGCTTTATGTTTCGCGAGTAACTTTTTTGACGTATCACCTGCACTGCTTGTGTTATCTTCTCACGAAGGTCAGCGATGTCATTAATGGGCTTCGCATAAACGAGCTCCTTCATAGTTCCCCAGAAAAAAAAATCCAGCGGATTTAAGTCAGGTGAGCGGGCTGGCCACGGGATTGTTCCTGATCGCCCAATCCACCTGTTCGGGTATTGCTCGTCCAAAAACTCTCTAACGGATACGCGAAAATGTGCTGGACAGCCGTCGTGTTGGAACCACATATCTGGTGGGGTCTCTTCTAGTAAGTTTGGCAAATCATTTTGAAGAAAATTTAAATATGATTCGCCAGTCAAATTCTCGGGCATCTCAAATGGACCAATAATATTCCCACAGAGAATACCGGTCCACATGTTCACTTTGAACCGGTACTGGGATCTATCTTCTCGCATCAAGTGCGGATTTTCCACATGCCACTCGTGCAAGTTGTGTAGGTTCATGTAGCCATCCTTCTTAAATGTTGATTCATCTGACCACAAAATTTTGTCGATAAAGTTTTCGTCTTCTCGATGTTTTTGCAGGATTGTTTCACAAAACGCGACTCGGCTCGGATAGTCTCGAGGTAAAAGACTTTGCACTCGCTGTACGTGGTACGGATGATATTCTTCTTTTTGGAGAATACTGTGTGCTGTGCTCTTCGGTATCCCCGTATCAGCTTCTATTCCTCGCACAGAGATGCTTGGATTTGCCGACACCGCCTCTAAAACTTCATCGCGTATGAAGTCATTTACGGGTCGTCCTTCACCAGCTACTTGATTGGGGAACCGCCCGTCACATAGTGATCTGTGCACATTAATGAAAACTCGATGGTCGGGATATCGCGTAGCCCTCGGATACCTTTCTCTGTAAAGTCTCGCTGCAGCTCGTCCATTACCTCTACATTCTCCATAAATGTAGTGCATATTTGCGTATTCTTGCGGAGTGTAGGTCGCCATGGTAGCACACACAAAACACAAACTGTCCAAACACAGGCAAAGGTCGTCGTAAAGAGTTCGTTTCAAAGTCCAGAGCACAAAGAGTAATCGAGTCCAATAAACAAAGCTTTAAATCGTAGTACGTGATCAATGGTAACAATAAGAGAGAGGTGCGTAGTAACGGCAGGAGGCAGTGACGCGTACTGACCGTACTGTTATCCTAAATAGCACGATCCCAGATAGCGTCACTATCTATCTCACTCGCACCTCTAACCTTTTTCTCCCTCACTCTTACCTGAATAATGGGGTACCATAAAGAAGAACCAGCAAATCGCAAAGATAGTTTCTGTCTTGCTCCCTCCTGTTGTAATAACGAATCACTATGGTGAGATGCATGCACATACCGTCCCTTACGGTCTAACCTGTTTTTTGAGAGGCCTGTTGTTATTTTTATGAGCATACAATAGTAATTCTTTAGAGGTTAGATTCAATTCGTCGTAAATTTTTCTTTCTTAGAATTCTGTAAGACATCGTAAAAATTGGGTTGTTGAGTAAAAATATTATCAAAATTTTTTTTTTTCAAATTAATGTGTAAGTATTATACCTTTTTAAAAAGAGGAATAAACGCGTCAAAATTTGACGTCACTTGCCATACTATTTTGGTACATTTTTTTTACACTACAGTCGGTCAAAGTTGCGAAATTCAATAGTTTTCCATATCACCTTTAGTTAAAATAATATTTTATTTTAAAATGGTACAATAAGTACTTTATTTTTACATTCTATTTAGACACAGCAATACCCTAGATTACAAAACCTCCAAGAAATATCGAAATTATCAGCATTAGCAGTCACAGCATTCAAAAGTATGTCACAGGGTGCTCATTTCCCCTTTTTTTTTTAAATCAGTATAATTCTGTAAGTACATGGGGTGGATTTTTTAAAATATTTTTCTGAGTACTGTTAGAACTTGGGGCATCGTGGGAATCCAGTTGGACGCCAGGTTCTTGGACACCCTGTATGTGTATCTTTTGTAACTGAAAGAAAGTGGTTTTATTTATAAAATTCATAATCAGAATTTTATAAAATTGAACGATAATAAAAACTACAACATACTTAATTTAAACAAACTTGTTACATCAAGTTTAAGTTCAAGTTATTTATTTCATAACAAAAATACATTTGTGTCGAAATATTTACACAGTAGGTACATAAAAAAAGGAACATAAACAATTACAATATAAATAAATTAGTAAGTAACCTCGTCCCACAGCCATCCTAAGTTAAAACGTCTATCCTAATTAAACTAAGTTCACAGTCATACTCGTATTAATACAGAAACAAAGTCCCTAGCAAAATACATTTTATGTCATGAAAAAAAAAATATGAAATATTTAGTAAAAAAAAAAAAAAAGCAAAAATCTAAAACGAGTCAAAGAACAATCGATACAGTTATTTAATTTAATTACTATTTTTAAAACTTTTGTCATTACAAATTCGTCAATAGAATAATAGGCTTTCTTGATTAACAAAGCCCTGAGTTTATTTTTAAACATGTTCACATTCTGAATATTCTTTAATTCTGTTGGTAATTTGTTAAACAGATTGACAGATTGCACACGTGACGAGTGTTTGACAACATTGAGCTTTGCCTGCAGAATAGTAGGAAGATCTTTTCTGCGAGTTTTAATTCTAGTATTCCTTTCATCGTCTGTTTCAAAGTCGTTTAAGTTTTTTAATAAATGAGTAAGGAGAACCAAAACGTAAAGACATGGCCCTGTTAAAATCCTTAGCTTAATAAAATACTCCTTACATGATTCAGTCTGGTTTAGGCGAAGCATGGTTCTTAATGCTCGTTTTTGTATGGTAAAAGCTGCTTTATTATTATATTTGTAACTATTTTCCCAAAATGTAATGCTATAACTAAGTTTAGATTCAACTAGGGCAAAATAGACGGTAAGAAGTTGGGCACCAGACAAAATATCCCGCAAAGATCTGATAGCTTAACATGCACTACTTATTGCATTCGTAATTGAATTTAATTCTGACTTCCAATTTAGCAAAGAGTCAATTTGTACCCCTAAAAATTTCAAACTTTTTACTATATCAATTTTACTGCCCAAGGATTCGACGTCTATTGTAACTTTGTTCCTTACTGTAGATCTAAATATCATACATTTTGTCTTATTTACATTTAAATTAAGATTATTCATAGAGAACCAGCTTTCACAAGCAGCTAATAAAACATTTAATTTACATTTTAAGGTCTCCATATTGTCAGCAGCTATAACAGCACTCGTATCGTCAGCAAATATTATTAAGTCAGCAACTGGGTAAAAGTTTTTAAAGTATTCAGTTAGATCGTTAAGAAATATTATAAAAAAGATGGGGCCCAATACCGAACCCTGAGGAACACCTCTAGTTACTGTAAATAGTTTCGATTTATGAATTTCTTCCACACCTTCTTGAAGCGATTTAATTTCGACGTACTGTTTCCTATTATTCAAATAAGAAGCGAAAAGTTTCAAAACGTTTTCAGAGCAAACGTTTTGAAACTTTTACATACCGTAGTGCTCTAACTTATCCAATAGAATGCAATGTTCTACAGTATCAAACGCAGAACTTAGGTCTAGGAATAAGCCGGCAACTTTAAGTTTATTGTTCAGTTTATTTACTACGTTGTTAACTAACGAGTCTATTGCATCTAGTGTCCCTTTATTTTTTTTTTGTATCCAAACTGATTACGGTTTATTATTTTAAGATTACTCAAATGACTTACAAGCCTAGATTTGATTTCTTTTTCAAAAAGTTTGGATAGAACCGGTAACAATGAAATGGACCTGTAATTGCCTGGATCCGTTTTAGTACCTTTCTTAAGAAGTGGTATAACTCTGGCTAATTTAAATTGGTCAGGAAAGACGCCTTCATTGACGCAGTTATTTATTATTTCAGCTATTAGGTATGCCAGTATATCTATATTATCTTTGATTACATGCAGAGGTATTTCATCGTGTCCAAATGACTTTTTAGCATCCATACCCTTTACCATTTTGTAAATCTCTATCGGCATTACAGGATTAAAAACCATAGACTTATCCACTCTGTCTGTATTCTCAATTAAATGTCTCATAGCTAGTTCTGGATTACCAGTATTTATGCCTTTACTGTTGTCAAACTTACCTGCAAAAATGTTAGCAATGTCTGTTGGATTACAAATTATTTTATTATTATGTTTAAGTATTATATTATCATTTTCGAAATTATTATCAATTTTTTTCCGAGTCTTATTAATATTTTCCAAATTTCTTTGCTAGGATTAACAGCTTTATTTATTTGATCAGATACTTCTTTTTTTTGCGTTCCTAATCACCTTTTTATAAATTCTAAAATACTGTTCACGATATTGTAATAACGATTTATCACACTCAGCTTTATTTATAAAATTTAGTAATCTCTTCATTTTGCTGGATATCCTTATACCTTTTGTTAGCCATTTAGATCGACCAGTTCTTTTTAAATTTATTTTAACTTTACGTTTTTTTAAAGTATTTGAATGTAGTTCTTTAAATTTTCGTATAAACGTGTTTGTACCTAAATTCCAGTCGCGCTCCAGTAGTTTTTGCCTGAATGCACTATTATTCTTTTCGTTATATAATCTACGCTCTATGTATTTCGAACACACGCATTGTGTGGAAGTAATTTTTTCCAGATACGCTGTGCAAAAGAGGGCTGCGTGTTCATCCGCTAATCTATTGTGGTCAATGTCTGTACTACTAACATTTCCATCACAGGTGTTGGTTAATATATTATCGATACACGATTCGGAGTTATTTCGAACAAATGTAATTGAATCAAATAAATATCTAAAATTATAGCATGTCAACAAAGAAGTAAACGAACATCTCTTTTTGTCATGTTTTGTCAAGTCAATATTGAAATCGCCGCAGATAAAGCATATTTTTTTGACAAAGTACTGCAGTAATTGTTCCAATCTCTCTAGAAAATCGTCAAAGTTTTTATCTACTGGTGTTCTATAGCAACAGATTGTGTAAGAGTTCAATGTCCTTTCACTCCACATACCTCAAAGCTATCCATTTTATACAGCCTTTCACAAATATCCAAGTCCTCAACTTGTCTGTTTTTATGTGTCAATACTAAGGATGAACCTCTGGTGGATGTTGATAAACAACATCCACCACTGGTCGTTAACGTGAAGCTGGGTTGTCAGGAAGCGGAGGGTAAACCTCCACTTTCTAAAAATAAAGACGTTTCGTCAATCAGTAGACGTGGGTGGAATTTTTACAAAGCGGATTTTCTAGGTTTATATAATTCTTTTAAATTAGTAGATTGGGAGTCGTTGCTTAATATTCATGACTCTGAGGCGGCTTTAGATTATTTTTATAAAACAGTCAATGAGATTATTGACGGTTTTGTTCCTAAAAAAACAGTTCTAGTAAATAAACAAGTGTCTAGATTTTGCTATCCTGTATGGTACACTTCCGATTTGATATCAGATATCAAAGATAAGTGGCGTCATCACAAGTTGTTCAAATGTACTGGTTCTAAGAGTGATTATAAAATGTATTCTAGTTTGCGTAAAACGGTCAAATCAAAGATAGCTTTAAACTATGATGTGTACCAAAACAGACTTCAAAGGAACATGCAAAAAGATCCAAAATCGTTCTGGAGCTTTGTCAGGGCTAAGCAATCTCGGCGCAATAAACCCAAAGTGACTAGGGACGGCTTATTGCTGGAGGAGGAGGAATGTGCGGAATGTTTTGCCTCATATTTCCACTCGGTGTACAGTGAGAAGCGGCCGACACTAGACTGGGTAGCCGCGGAGCGCGCGGGTGGCGGCGCGGCAGGGTCGGCGCGTGTGCATGTTGACGGGCTCAGCGCACGAGACTTGCGCGCGGCCCTTCTGCGTCTTAAGCCTAAACGCTCAGTGGGTCCGGACGGCATTCCACCTTACATTGTCAAAGATTGTCGCATGATTTTTGAAGTGCCCTTATTGCACATTTTCAGCTTGTGTTTGCGGGAGGGTCACTACCCGGACGAGTGGAAAATCACTCGAGTTATCCCAGTTCCTAAAGGGGGAGTAGGGACCGACGTGAGTGGGTACCGACCTGTGGCGGTGCTGTCTGCGTTCGCTAAGGTATTTGAGTCGGTGTTGCATAAAAGTATTTATACACAAGTGAGCTCACAACTCACTGATGCTCAACACGGCTTTCGACCGGGTCACAGTACGGGAGGCAACTTGCTGTCATTTGTTAACCACTTGTCGCCGGTTATTGACGCGGGGGGACAGGTGGATGTGGCGTATTTTGACTTCCGGAAAGCTTTTGATACTGTGGATAATGATGTGCTTTTGTGCAAACTTTCTGCGATGGGATTCACACCGCAACTACTGAAGTTTTTCGCTAGCTACCTTGGCGATCGCCGACAGTACGTCGAGTATGCGGGACTGGAATCTAGTCCTTATTACACGTATTCCGGGGTGAGTCAGGGCACAAATCTTGGGCCGTTAGAATTTATTTTATTTGTTAACGACCTGCCGGCAGTCGTAAAAGAGGCGAAGTGTCTACTGTTTGCAGATGACTTGAAGCTGTACATAAATGTGAAGGACACTGCTGACTGTAATCAGCTTCAGTCTGATATCAACAATGTGGTACAATGGAGTAATTCTAACAAGCTGCATTTTAACGTTGATAAGTGCTGCATAATGAGCTACACTCGCGCGCGTGCTCCTGTAGGGCATCAGTACGTCATGGACAGTGCAGTCATGCCGCGTGTCAGGCATACACGGGATTTGGGCGTGCAGATGGTATCTGAGCTGAACTTTCGCAAACACATAGTGGAGGTGTGCGGTAGGGCTTTTAAAAATCTTGGATTTATCATAAGACAGTGTAAGGATTTTACTGATACAGCTGCTGTCAGGGTTTTATATAATGCACTTGTAAGAAGTCACCTGGAAACGAATGCATTCATTTGGAATCCACATGAAGCAAAATACAGCCTCATGTTGGAAAAAATTCAAAATAAGTTTTGTAGATTTCTCTACTTTAAACAGTACGGAGTTTATCCTTTTTATCCCCTGATGTACCCAAGTCTGTTCGTCTTGGGCATGGTTGGGTACACCAGGTTGGCAGTAAGAAGGGACGTGGCGTTACTGAAGTACGTAGCGAGTGTACTGCTAGGGCTACTGCATCACCCCGAGGTATTGGCTGCGTTGCGGCTGCGCGCGCCGGATGGGTGCGTGGGAGCGCGCCGCCGCCCCGCATTGTTAGATGTGCCAGCGACGAGGACTAACTTACTTAAGTTTGCTCCTATGTCACGAGCCGCGCGTGTTATTAATATTATAATGGTATCGGAGGATTTATTTGGTCAAAACCTGGCGAAATTTATTCAAAGGGCACAAATAGTTATTGAAAATGGGGTGCAACTATGAGCTTTGTCATGTTTTACGGTTTTTTCGGATTTTTCTACGGATTTTTCTGTAGTTTAATTTAATTTTACATTTTTGTTTTATGTTGTGTCTTATAGCATCGTATTGGATGTATTGTCTGTAATGTTGCTATAACTAGTGGTAAATAAATAAATAAATAAATAAATAAATAAAGTGCCACCTCTTGCTTTTTTTAACCTTGTGTTGCAAGAGCTTATAATATAATTACGAAAATCAAATTGTGATACCATGGTTTGGTTTAAAAAATGTTCACTTACACAAATAAAGCTTATTTCGTTTGGTAATTCTGTTATATACACTTCGAATTCATCCTTCTTATTATTTATTCCGCATAAGTTTCGGTGAAAAATGAATGACTGTCCTTAAGTATTGCCAAGCTGCTCAAACCACCCGCCAGGGTACTAATCTCGAAAAAGATGACTGTGTTGTTCAGTTTCCTTTAAGGATAGATTTGAATATTCAGAATATGTGTCAATTTCTAATATAAATTGCTGTTTTTGATCAAATAATTATACTACATATAACTCTATTATTTAAATTTCCATGTTTATTATAAGACAAGAAGTCATAAGTCAAATTTAAGTTTGAGTCAATTAAATAGATAGAATTATGAATTAAATTCTTCTATTCGCCAGTTATACATATCTTTATAATAATGATTTATAAAAGTAGGTACGCACAGTATTATATTTGTATGCTTAATTGGCATAACTTTATCCCGTATTAGTTTTACCAGCTTACTGTAGTCACATGAGGTCTTGAAATCTTCATCTCCAATTTGGATGACACAATAATCCTGACAGGTTAATTCTCTTAATTTATCCTCCAGTACGTTTATTAATTGTTCTACACCACAGTTTGTTTTTATGTAATGGCATATTTGAAAAGTATCGCCAAATAATCTGGTAGCAATTTGTAGAATTTTGTGGGTGGAGTTGCTACTAAGTATCACAAGCTTCTTGTCCTTGTCATTCTTATAAATAATCTTATTTTTCGATTGACATTTCTTCTGTTCTGAGCCACATGTGTGTGTATTGCCGATGCTGTGTTATTATAATATCGATGCTGTTTAAGACTCTCTATTTGTTCCATAAGACCTATAATTTCTTGATTTTCATCTTTTAATTTTTGTTGCAGGATTGTAATTTCTTGTTGTAAGACTGATACTGCAATGTCGGTATTACAATCGGTTTTTAACGAGGAACGCAACGTAGCAGCCGCAGGTGTACTGGCCAAGCTGTGCGGTAATGTCTCTTCCTTTGCACACTACTGTTAGTACTATTCTGTAATGGTGATGCATAGCATAGGGTCTTTAATAATTTTATATCAGCCGTAAACTTATTGATTTGTTTGTGAAGGTCGTTGTTTTCCAAAATTGTATTTTCAAGTTCCTTTTGCGTACTATTAAGTTCATCTGTAAGCTGGGAAATTGTCTCTTTCATTTCGGACATCGTTATTAGGTCAGATAATGTACCATCTACACTCTTTGACAATTTAGGTGTTACGGACTCCCCTGACGTATCAAGATCTGTGAGTATATGGGAATCCAGAGCCGGAGGTGTGCGTTGAGGAGTAGGCTGTAAATCTTCAAAATTAATATTTGTAATACGGGTTTGTTCGGGTAAAGCGATGTTCTGCTTTTTACTTATCGTGATGTGTGTGATTCTTAGTTACCTACAACTTTTTTATTTTTAATGCACATTTTACACCTCCATTTTTTTTTGATTCTTTATCCATTAAACGATATGTTTGTTCAGGATATCCAACAGTTTTAAAAGTTAAAACAATTAGTAATATTATTATATTAAAATTGTTTTGAAAAAAACGCACACGATGTACACCACTAGGAAGTGGTGTACTTATAAGCTGAAGAAGAAGTGGCAAAACAAACTCCCCAGCAACACATTGAAAAAACGGATTTTTGATACTCTTTTACTGTACTAAAAGAGTATCGAGTAACTAAATCTGTTTACGGTTTAGTTCTTCCAAAATTATCCAACCCACAATCTCAAGTCCAGTTCATTCAGTTAAATGCGTCAAAATAATAATGAAACATAAAAAATGAGGTCCGGTAAATATGTGGCGACAGCGACATCTATCGCAACACATGCGAACTAATGGCAATTCCTACATCGCGCTATCAAAGTTATCCGCGACATTAGCGTATATAGAAAATCCCGACTGACATAATGTCGGGCAGTTACCCCACCAGACAGAACACCCGTCTGGTCGGAGGATCCTCCTTTTCTATGGGGTATGAGGAACTTTACACCCAGTTCCTCATACCCTCCAAAAGTACGATTGCCGTCAATGACGCTGAGGTCTGGTAGAAAGAAATTTAATTTAATACAATAAAAAGAAACGTGGTTGTGGCAGACCATCGTAGAAGATAGCAAGATGATCTGGACAAGACTAACGAACAGGGTACACAATGGCTTTAGATCAAAACAACTGAAAATTATAGGGAGAGTCATTTGCCCAGCAGTGGGATGACACAGGCTAACAGTATCAGTAAAAAAAAACAATAGGCATCATCGAAACCAAGACATGATGGTTAGTATCTAAAAAAGCCTTTTCACTTTTTTGAGTTTTATTTTTTGTCGAAGTCGGTTTTATTTTTATGTGCATACCCCTTTACAACGTACCGGCGTGATGTTATGTTTGAACTGGTGTAAATAATAGACAGACATGGGATTTCAACAATCCCAATCCATTTGCTGTTATTTAGACATCAATCCAACCTCGCAAAGTTTTGATTTTTCAAAAACCGCTTGTCCGATTTCCATAAAAAAATATGGGACCATTTGGGACAACAACCCTTTCCAACAAAAATAGTATATTATGCAACTAGAGAATAAAGGACGGATTTAAAGCGAGGGCCGTAGATGAGTCACGAGCAAGTGAAGGATTCTAATGATTGAATCACGAGCGCAGCGAGTGATTCAACTGTTAGAATCCTGAACGACGCGAGTGAATCATGGCCCTCGATATAAATTCGTACTTTATTCAGGAGTTGCATACTATACTTTATACCATGACTACGAGAAAAGACATAATTTAAGCGAAAATAGAAATTTAATCAAGAAATAAGAATTGTTACATTAATTGAAATGGACATTAAAATTAGAGCAATGACTGAAATTAAGCGTAATTTATATAAACATCTGAATTGAGAACCTCCTTCTTTTTTTAGAAGTCGGTTAAAAATAATTAAATCAGCGTTAAATTTTTAATAGGTATTTATTTAATGTAGATTGGCACGCTTTTGCAAAACACCCATCATGCATCCCAACAAACGCTGCTATTATTTTATCACGAGACTATGATGCATGGTCAGCTATCCATGAATAAACATATTTCTTGAAACTCGCATCCCAGAGAAGGTTCTCATTAACTTGTTCTAGAGCTCGATCAGCCGCCAATTGAGAATCTTGCAAATTGTTATTCAAGGCTTGCACCCAGGTCGAAAACTGTAGAGAGAAATAAATTTCCAATTAATTGAGGTAATAAAAAGAGTTCGCGGCCTCATAACAACAGCCGCTCGGATCAATCTTAAAAGGTTAATTCGCATTAACCTAGAGTGGTCTATGGATGTGACCATCCATTACATAACAAGTTTTCTCCTTGCCTCGAAAAGCACGTTAAGCCATTGGTCCCGGCTGACATTGTAGATCTTTGACTGTCGTTAGCAGTCATTGGTGTGAAAGTCTGACAACCAGTTTTACGAAGAGAATATTCATCATCATCAACCTACAAATGTTCCCACAGTAGGGAATCATTCCTCCTCTCTATGAGAAGGATGGGCTATAATCCACCACGCGGGCCCAGTGCGGATTGGTAGATGTCACATGTCTTCGAATTTTTTAGTTTTAAGGCATGCCGGTTTTCTCACGATGTTTTCCTTCACCGTTTTGAGAGCAGTGGTGATAAAATAATTTACACAAAGTTATGAATCTGCCTGGGTTCGAAACCACGATTAACTGTTCGTAAGTCGGTGCCGCCACCACTGGGCCACCGCTGCTCTCCAGAAGAGAATATTACCCAGTACTAAATGTGTTGTAAAGCTCAGATAGGCAGTGGCTCTATGTAAAATACTTATATCCAACTGCATCCGATTAGACTGAAACTCGACTTAAAACATACTTCGGCAAAGGGTAGGCCGATGATGATGTTGGAATTAGCTGCGCATCTAAATAACTTAATAGGTATACTCGTAGCTATATGTTTCAGCCGTTTGTGGTTGAAAGACTGGGGCCTTGGGGTACTAGTACCTACCCGCCTAGTATTTCGGGACATTGCCAAACGGTTGATTAACTCTGAATGTGCACCTGACCAGAGGGCTGGGATATTTCTTGGCCAAAGAATCAGCATTACCATCCAACAAAGCAATATCGTCACTCCTCTTGACACTTTCACCTTTAATTATTTTCTTATATACCTACATGTATCAACATAAACTATGTGCAATACTTACTAAGTAACTTAGGTTTTCATCAGCCATATTATCAGCCAGGATGAAAATCACCTCTTCAAGTCTCTCTGGACCACCGTACCTGAAACAAAAATTATTATTACATTTTAGGATTACTTACCTGCAGTATTTTATCACTTAATAGACGCTGACAAAACAAGCACCCCGACAGCTACTTTAAAGAAATTAGTGATTCCGCAATAATTTTATCAACCCAATTTTACCCTAATGAGCACAAACATTGATTTATTTCCAAATTATTTACTAAACTCAAAAACAAAACTAAACTGATCTGAGGTACCACGTCGCAGCTAAATATAAAAAAAAAAAACATTTTGTATAATTCTTAAAATTTGATATCACACGTACATTTTTCTGATTTCTGAAGTCCTTAATCTCAGAAATTGGAGTGCTAGAATTGCATTCACGTAACTGCTTCCTGCAACTGCAGCGAAGATCTTCACTCGTTCCTCAATACCGTACGGGCTATTTGACGCAATAGTTTGCTCAAGTAACCTGTAAAAAAATCAAAGTTTCTTATGAAAATCGACAAATAGTTATATTAAGATCATAAAACATAACATCAAAAAGCACGGTACGAAGGTATTCAAAATATTCTTCGGTATACTTTATGATTGAACTAGCTGTTACCTGCGATCTTCGTCAGCATGAAATTGTCTTAAAAATAATATATACTGCAATATTTGAATTGAATTTTGTAAACAATTTCAAGAGTTCAATTATTTCCACGGAACCTTAATCCTTGTTCTTAAATAAAATTAGCTTATTTATTATAACCCTGCCTAAATTGATGTAACCGTGTTGGAGATAAGCCGAAACAGACAGACAGGTGCAGCTGTTATTTTTAAATTACAAACATACAATACAATTACAATTATAAACAGAATTGTGCCTAAAATCGTTCCTAGTGATACTCCAAAGTAATTTTTCAGTTTAATAATCCGATTAATAATTTCACTATGGTAGGACGATAAAGCTATTTAATGACCACTAAGATTCATTGTAATAAACAATTACTCACCCAATAATAAATACTTCATCTTGGGAACAAGCTAAAGACTCTAAAATAATAAGTCTCTCTCCAACAGTTGCATACATATCCCATTCTTGGATTACAGAATCAATCAATCTTACATTTAACGCTTCTATGATCTTTTCGTCGCCTTCTCTTACCATCGTACAGTATACAGCTGGTCTGATATCATGAGGAATCAACGGATTACTGGAAACCAAAATGTATATTGTATAATTTTGTTCAGAAAATTGTAGAAAAACATAACCCTTTTCTTGCATTCGGGTAACAAAAACACTAATGGTTTTCTAACAGGCGTTTAACTTCTTATCTCTGTGGTATATGTATAAAACACCATGGGTAGCCCAGTTTAGTATATATTCTTAAGCATTTTAATGAGTTTCAGTTCTCAAGTATGCAAACTTTAAAACCTGCAAGGCTATTGCGTATCTTTTAAATGACAGTGGCTATCATATTGTCCATGGATTAACTGTCAAATTGGTTATGGTTTAGTACAAAATGGAACCATTTGACATTATTTGATGTATACTATATGATAGCCACTGTCATTTAAAAGATACGCAATAGCCCTGCAGATCACTTTAAACTGGTTCACATTCCTCTATTCAGCGATATCTTGTTTTTTTCTTAACTGTATAGTGTTTTAAATAATTATATACGACATGAATCAGAAAGCAACTGCATCAATGTGATCAACGCACAAAAGAAATTTGCTAATGGATATAGCTTTGCTTATTGCGAAAAAGCACAGGTAGATCTATTAGGAGATCCACATTTTGCCAATTATGTTTAAGTCCCAATTACCTAAAAGGGTCCAGATTATTATTGACATCAACTAGGCAAAACTTTAAAAAATTTTAGTATTATTGATATATTATATCTGGCTACATCTTTCCAATACTGCTGTATTTACGGTTTTAGAAATACCAGACACTCACACTACTTCCTGGTTATGAGGATCGTAGAACCAGTTCTTGGCAGCTGCTACACAAGGCTGGTAATTGGATCTGCAAGCGTGATCCATCACCATACTTCTAGTCAGTGTGTCCATCGTACGCTCCACCTCCGTCCAAGGCATATCAGGATAGAATCCTAATTGATCTTCAACAGCTCTTATTATATTTTTAACCATTCTCTGCAAGAGAACAGTGTATTTAATATTCTCATCTGATTACATAATTTGCCTATGTCTGGGGTGCGAATATAATAAATTAAAAATTACTTAATATAATTACCGCATAAATGTTGGAATCTAAATCTTCGTCGACACGAGCATAAGCTACCAATCGTTTCCTCAAGAAGTCCATGTTTCTAATAAGGGCTTTCCACGGCGCGTATCCAGTTTCATGTTCCATGGTTAGAACCAATCTGAATGCGATATCATAGTCTAGTTTTCCTGCTCTAGCTATGTTAAGGGCATCATCTACAAGCTGTGAACAAAATAAGATCATTATTACTCTGGAATCGTTAAAAACATATAAACGTTCTGTTGATAATTTTGTAAAAGATAAATAACTCGCAATGTCACAAAAGATGCAAAATAATAACCTCTGTTTTGAAATTGATATAAACATAAACCATCTATACTGCAGATGATGACTTTACTATCGATGTTTTGAATAGCTGTAAATGACATGGACATGAATGGCAAGGATGGCTAAAACATGTACGCTCACGCAGAAGGCTGTGTACAGACTAAGACTTGCACAGAGAGCCATAGCGCGGTCCATGCTAGGCATAAAACTGGTAGACCGAGTTCCAAACGTCGATATCCGAAGACGTACAATGATTACCGATATTGGAAAGCGCGTTATGGAACTCAAATGGGGTTGGGCAGGACACCTGGCAAGGCGTAGAGATGGCAGGTGGAGTAAGGCTGCCACCGAATGGCATCCAAGAACGGGAAAAAGAAATGTAGGTTTCCCGGCGGCGAGATAAGCCGACGATATAGTTGACATCGAAGGAAAAACCTGGATGAGACTGGCACAAGAACGTGGCGTTTGGAACCAGAAAAGAGAGGCATATACCCAGCTGTGGTTGAATTCGGGCCGTGGGTGATGAAATACCTAAAATACAGCGTATATTATAAAACTTTTTACATAGGTATAAAGCTCGTGATCGGGTATTACATTTCTTGTACATCGTTATTTAAGTAAGACAGAGAACAAGATGTTATATTTTTTGGAATGCAAGATACTGTTGAGTAGACTAGGTTTATTGAGAAGAGGAACACATTATATTACAGAGACAGTTTAGCAGTAGTATCACAGACGGGATCAGACGTAGCAGTGCCAGTGACAGGTATAACTGGAAACATAGATTATATCTAGTGGTGTACCTACTAATCATTAACTAAATAGTGATTTTACAACACAAGAGATTTTTGGATTATTGTTACTTACCGTAGCACGGTTTAGCGGATGAATTGGTTTCCTTGTCTCTGGATTTTCAAGAGTTTTAATTATTATTTCCCAAAGATCCACTCCGTAATTGACGCGATAGTACCCTGACGGTAGTAAAGAGTAAAGTAATTAAATATTCTCAGGAGAAATCAACAGTGAAACGTCTTTCACGTGGCTTTAGTATTCTTAGAATGATTTAAGGGTTCCGTAGTCGACTCCGGCATCCGGTTCCGACTCACTGGAACTGGAAGACTGAACCTGCAATCGACCTCCGGTCTTGGAGGATAGTGATGTAGCGACAGCGACATCTATCGCAACAAATGCAAACTAATGGCAATTCCTACATCGCACTATCAAAGTTATCCGCGACATTAGCGTATATAGAAAATCCCGACTTACATTATGACGGGCAGTTAGCCCACCAGACACAAGACAAATAACATAGTTTTATTTTATCGATATTTATCGATCAAATCTGCTACCGACATTAACCACATCACTAATTGAGTAGCGTGGAACTCTCGAGAACAAAAAAGATCGTAGTTCGAAATAGAACAATCAAAATAAACTTTATTTTAATGGGAAAAGGTTCATTTTTACTTGAAATTCTGTCACATTTTTAGTGAATTGATATTAAATACGTTTTTACTAGGAAACAAATAAAGTCGTATTTATCGGAGATAGGAAACACCTCCATTTTTTAAGATTGTTTCTTCTAGTATCATTTTTTCACTCCAAAATCAAATAAAACGGCATTGTAATGGAAAAATTAAATTGGCGGGAGACTAGCGATTCGAAGCGATGTCAAAACACGAGTGAAATAAAAAATCTGAGACTACGCGGAACACCGCGCAGTTATCACCATCGTGCCACGCCTACTTTGCATTTCTTTGTGCTTCTACTGTTCTTTCTGTTCTGTGACTGTAATGGCCAAACTGCCAGCCATACAATCGTATGATTTTATTCATGGAATGAAAACTCTTAAATTAGGAAAACTGTTAAATTAGGACAGAAACCGTAAAAACAGAAGTGTTTCGATTTTTCTGATGAGATATTTGGTAAGCTTTTTTTTCTCCTGATAGGAAACTCAGATGCGTCAAATATGATGTGATTTGTTTATGCTTACCTTGTCCCTGAATATTGAAAAGGATCCAATCTTCGCTATCGAGCGGAACATTCAACAATGTTATAGCATTGTCTAACATTATGACAGGGTATATGTTGTCTTCACCAAAGTTCCGTTCACTGCTGGTGGTGTACGTAATTGGCACTCGGTATAACTTTTGGTGTTTGTTGGAAAAGCCAAAAGTCTCCTACGAAAGGTCATTAATTTTCATTAAAAAAACTTCATATTATTAATACACCTTACATTATGTGCTTTTTCTGCTGTTTCATGGAAAAATACGACCTCAGAAATTAGTGACAAAGTAAAAATAGACCGATTTACCTGGAAAACCACCACAGCACTGCTGCTCACTCGTTGGACATGTAATAATGGGTATCCATTACTCTGAATCCATGGTTTCAAGAACTCGCCAAAGTCGCCAACTAGATCGTTATTGCTTGAACCTAACCATTCGTAGTTCACAGCATCTATGAATATTAACGAATTCACCCAATCTAACGGCCTGGAATTGAGAAGGAATTTTGAAAACGTTACTAATACAGTTTCTAGACTAATTTCAGATGAAAAAATCTAAGATTTGTTACTAAAATAATCTTTATTTCTCAATGATCTCTCAGGACCATAATCACTTAGTTTAAAACCTACTTATAGTGAAGAAGTGCTCGCGCTGCTAACTGAATATAATCAGTATCAGCATCACCAAGTACGGTCCTCATCATCCTCATTATTGCCGGAGCCTTGTACTTCAAGATTCCATTCACACCGATTAGGTCTCTAATAACATCTTCTTCAAATATATCATATTCTGGCTCTAATGCTTTTGAACTTGAGTACGAATCACGGAGTAAGCTCTCTTGTATAACATCCGAAACGAATAAAGTGTCGACATCAAACCAATTTGTGCCAACGCTCCTGATCTGGGGAAGAAGCAATGCCGTATAAAACCTTTTTAAACGTAATTAATATAAAAGAGTGTTTAATTGATTAATTGAATACCTACTAATCTAAACATATCCCAACCTGCATACGAAGCAAGGCCCGACACGATCCATTCGTACCGCCTGTTTTGTGGGTAGATCACATACCCAAACCATTGCTTAGCTATTGCTTCTGCGATCTTTGGTAGTGCTACACTCTGCTGTTTCACTTCCTGGTTATGATTTATGAACAAGTAAGGTTCCCTGATAAGAAAAAAAAACTACAGGTTCCGAAATAATTATTTAAATATAAAACAATTACGTTAATTAATAATTAAGATGGAGCAGTGGTGGCCCAGTGGTGACGGCCTCGACTAACGAACTGTGGGTCGTGGGTTCGAATCCAGTCAGGCGCATTACTTTGTGTAATTTATTTCAACACCACTGCTCTCAAAACGGTGAAGGAAAACATCGTGAGGAAACCGGCATGTATTAGAACCAAAAATTCGAAGACATGTGACATCTACCAATCCGCACTGGGCACGCGTGGTGGATTATAGCCCATCCCTCTCCTAGAGAGGAGGCCTGAATCCCTGCAGTGGGAACATTATAGGCTGATGATGATGAAAACAATTACAGCAACACGTTGGTTATAATATTGTATAGGTCATATTCAGAAGCAGTAATAAGAGCTCAGGGAGGGAATACAAGTTATTAAATAAACGTTTCTTACTGCTGTACTCAAAGATATTTAATGATTACTTAAACCGTCACTTAGTATAGGTTTGACATATTTTTGTATATGTCAAAACTGTCAAAACCATTACTAAGTGATGGCCTAATATTAATCATTAAATATCTCTGAGTGCGGTAGTTAGTTTTTTTAGGGTCCCGTACCGCAAACGGAACCCTTAAGGGATCACTCCTTATAGGAGCAGTGTTGGCCCAGTGGTGGCGGCCCCGACTTACGAAAAGTTGGTCGGGGTTCGAACCTTGGCAGGCGCATTACTTTGTGTAATTTATTTCATCACCATTGCTCTCAAAACGGTGAAGGAAAACATCGTAAGGAAACATATCTTAGAACCGAAAATGTGACATCTGATCTACCATTCAGCACTGAGCCCGCGTGGTGAATTATAGTCCATCCCTGGTGGGTACAATATAGGCTGATGATTCACAGAAAAGAAGTGTGCTGTGCAAATTTTTTTTGGTATAAATGTATTTTTATCTTTTTAAATCATATATCATATGAATCATTATGACATAAGTCATAATACTACAATAACTCACCAAATACCAATAATAGAAAGTGCATTCCAATCGGTTGACACGTCTGGCAATCCAAATATATGCAATCTATAATCTTGATTCTGAACAATTTCTGTGAATTCCTTGCCAGTCCAACGATTATTTAAGTAGCCGTAGATGTAGTGAACAATTAATTGTGCATGTAATACAAAATTAAGACGCTCTGGTCTTCCGTATATAAAAACGTTGTGTGTAAGTGCGTGAACATGTTCAAAATTGTGAGCCATCATTCCCCGAAGACAAGGGGGCCCTGCTAATGGGCGGAATTGAGTCCTGAAAAATAAGTCAATAAAAGATGGTATTTAATACCAAATTCACGCGTGTTTGATGGTTCGTAATGAGGGGGACAACGAATGAGAGGGCATTAAACTAAAGAGATAGACACAGTCTAGTCAACAAGTTGAAAAAGCAGACAGCACGGTTGGCGCAGTTGCCCAAGCAATGGACTGCTGCGCTGCGTGTCGCAGGTTCGATTCCCGCACGGAACAAATATTTGTATGACCTACAGATAGTTGTTCCGGGTCTGGGTATTTGTGTATGTAAGATTAAATGTTTGTGAACGCACCCACGATACAGAAGAAATTCCTAGTGTGGGGCACGTTTATTAAAACAAAAAAAAAAAACAAAAAACGTGTTGAATAGAAGTAAAGCCCCTAAAAATATGTGCGATAGCTCATTCGATTTGGAATGACGCTTACAAAAATGCTTGTAAAGGTTGATTAGCACATAAAATTGCGATTGTTACTTACAAAATAAAAAAAAAACAAACGATATTTCGTTTTTTGTTAATAGCTTCTAAAGTGATTTTTAAGTTTTTTTTTTTAAATATATTTTTATTGCATTTTTGCATCTAATATAAGTATTAATGAATGCAGTGGTGGCCCAGTGGTAGCGGCCCCGACTTACGAACAGTGAGTCGTGGGTTCGAATCCAGTCAGGCGCATTACTTTGTGTAATTTATTTCAACACCAGTGCTCTCAAAACGGTGAAAGAAAACATCATGAGGAAACCGGTATGTCTTAAAACCAAAAAAATCGAAGACATGTGACATCTACCAAACCGCACTGGGCACGCGTGGTGGATTATAGCCCATCCCTCTCCTAGAGAGGAGGCCTGAGTCCCTGCAGTGGGAACATTATAGGCTGATGATGATTATGATAGGTATTAATTAACATTAAAAAAAAAGAAATTACTTCATTTGTTAAGAAATTGTTATGTGTTGTATAAACAACCAGACTATTTTGGAATTATTTAGGCAGAGCAAAAAGAGTGTCAGACTTCTACTGGCCAATAACCACCCATGATCCTTCTTGGCCCTTTGTGTCAAGGACGCGGTATCTCTATCGAACAACCCGCAGCCCCAACGGGCGTCGGTCCTTGCGGACTCCTTCCATGTTGTTGATATTTCTTTGAGGCGCGCGTGAAACACGAACGCGCCGTCGACACGGCCTGTCGTGACGGACGGCGAGCTAGCCCATTACTCATCGTCCACAGGCCCGCGTCTACGGTGGTCAGAAGCCATCACGTGGCCCCCGACGCCCGGAGCGTCTCCCGTGGCGGCGAGGACGAGCAAATCTCTCCCTCTCACGTTCCGCCACCTCCTTCGCTAGCATCACTGCTTCGCAGAAGGAGGCGACGGCGTCCCATTCCTCTTCGCCCCGGACCATGGCTTGCATCAGGCCTGTACGCGAGAGGTCATCACCTCCGATCGCCGCTACGAGAACATGACGGGGTTCCGTGCAAGCGGGGCAGAACTCCACGGTGTGCTCCACCGTGTCCTCCAGCCGATCCTCACATGGTATCCGGGCGTTTCCTCCCGCCTTATTCGGTGTAGGTACCTCCCAAAACAACCGTGCCCGGTAAGGACCTGCATCAGACGGTAGGTGAGGGCGCCGTGGCTCACAATCACGCCTCAAAGAGGAGACTTAGCACCACTATTGTGGCGTGCGACTACGGCTGTCCTCTATAATAATGATTAAATTATCTACTTACTAGACGATTTTTCTTGTTTAATACTTATAAGACCGCGGTTTTATTAGTCTGCGTTTTTATTCGTAGTCGGGTTTTAGTTTTTAAACTTATTTTCCATTGGTACGACATTTCATATGGCAAACTTTTGCTTTACTGTTTTTGAGTTATTTTTTAGTGTTAATTCCTTTTTCACTAACGTATTACTAATGAAAACCAGTAAAGTTTTCTGCTGAGTGTTAATTGATATTTATGTATTCAATGAGACTTAATAATATTGTTATTTTATTGAAAAGTGCAACGGATGCCTTTGTACGATTTGTTAAATTCTGAATAGGATTAGACGGTTGGGTGACCCCAAAAGTCTCACCGTCTCTGATATAGTGATGCCTGTTAGCTCATCAATATAATAGGTCCTCTTTTTTAAACTGAACTTTATTTTAAGTACTTACGCGCTGTTTTCCTCTAACAAAGAATTTGACATCAAATATGTATATTCCAAATTGTTGAACTTGAAACTTATTACTGGCATCTCGGTAAGCTCGTCAATGCAGGGGAACACGCGACTTGCGTACGATGGATGCAGATTCATTGACAGGTAATTGCTAAAATATAAGAAGGGATTAAGGTTAATATGATGACATTTTAAATTAAAAGGACCATTGACTTAAGTACTTTTGTGCTTGAGAGATAAAGAAGAAAAAGGTTATTTAAAATATACATAATATCTATTACTTTCGATAGTATTTTCCCAGGTGAAGTCCACGTCCATCGTTCGCTAGTAGACCACTGTACTCTATGACAACAAAAAGAGCCGAAGCGGGTATGGGTGGCTCGATATACAGTAGTTCATCATCAACATTGAAGTTGGCCGCTATTGTGTTTGTACCAGTAAGCACTCCAACTTTCACAGATTTGATAAGTAGTTCTGTGGCGTGTAGAACTATTTCATCTTCTCTCGTGTCAGGGGATAGCCTTACTTGAAGAACAACACGTCCATCGAAGGAATCTTCATTTACTGTTATTTCAACTTCATAACTTAGCACCGTTTGACCAGGTCTTATATGTTGTCTTCTTGAACCATCACGAGTTGCATTCACTGCTTCTTTTTCAACAATTACGTTTTCATTTTCTTCAACAAATTGTGGCGCTATCGCATCATTAACTGAACCAGCTGGCTGTGACGAGTTAGCAAACGCGTTAAATAGTATCACGGATGACACGAAGACGTTCTTCCACTTGGAAGTAGTCTGAACCATTTTTATCAATTTTAATTACGCTACCACACTCCGTAGGTATGTGATATTTCGCTGTGCGGGTATAAAATTAATATGGCGATAGGGAAAATCGGTTTGCTTTTAAGCAATCGTTTCGGTAGATATCGTTAAAGTGTCATTGATTGTTCGTTAAGAAAATGAAATAGTTGTAATTAATCATGCGATATATTATTATGTGAAGTGATACCGCGCTCATTACACTACTTACTTACTAATTACTCTAATCAGTGTGTTTGTTTTTTTTTCCGACAAACGTAATTTTGGCGTAGGGATTTTCGAACATAAGCTATTAATATTATCAATAAATATTATGTACCTAAATGCAAAGTTTCGAGTTTAAATATACTGTCATTACTTCTGTATTTTCCCGAAGAGTCATAAAATGTTAAGGTCCTTACTAGTAGGAAAGACCGTGGTAATTGTCATCAACTTTAAATCCAGTCTCCGTCCGTTCAGGGATGATCCCATAGTAAACGTTGATCGTAATGATGAGTACAATGAACCCTGAAATTTGACGTGGATGCAAAACAACACTTTGTATAAGCTATAATATTATTTTAAATGTATATAGGTACGTATACATTCATTAAAATTAATAAAATATTTATTTGTTTTTGTAGGTTGTGGTTTATTAGTAACTTTCAAAAAACTTACGTTTAATTGAAAAATATATTTTAGCTGAAATTTTGTTTTAAAAATTGAAGTAATTTTTCAGTGAACGAACGTTTCGTTTGTACATGCTGTTATTATAAATTAGAAATAATAAATAAGTTATCGGTAACTCGGATACCTATTAGTTGATGCGTACTATGTAATATGTCTCGACACTAAACCGGGTACTTTTTTAGCATCTACCCTCAATTTCAATATTATACATTATATACAACATGTAACGTAATTAACGCAAACCCTCAAACACCCCAATTAGACACACACAACACACACATACACTGAATTTTTAATTTAACACGTCTAGGCATCGTTATTTGGTTGGCCTGTTGGTCTAGTGGTTAGTGACCCTAACTGCTATGCCGGAGGTCGTGGGTTCGATTCCCACCCAGGACAAATGTTTGTGTGATGAGCACGATCATTTGTTCTGTGTCTGGGTGTAATTTATCTATAATATGTATGTATTTAGAAATATATAAGTATGTTTATCAGTTGTCTAGTACCCATAACACAAGCACTGCTTAGCTTGGGACTAGATGGCGTTGTGTGATAGTTGTGGAATATTATTATATATTATTATTATTTACTAAATTAGTTTTACCTATTCTTGGAGAACTTTTTGGTCATAAGGTTTATTTTTCTTTATTTTGTGTTGAATGATGGAATTTGTATGAATACAAATAAAACTGTGTTTTTAAAAGTCTTATTACTTTGACTTAAGGTCCATTTTAATTTGTTTTAACTGTACAGGGTTAATATGGCAATAATTTCCGTAGTTTTAATTATTTTTGGGACAAAAAAATTACCTATATTAAAAATGCTATAAATCGATTCAGTAAACTATTCTGAACAAACTATTTTCAGGATGTGCGTTAATTAAGTTACATGTTGTATATGCCACACAAATTTAGTATCAGGTCAAATTTTCAGCTAATATATTAACTTTTTAAAAATGTACAGTATGGTCTTTGAGAGGTGCTAATAAAATGTCTATAAGAAATATGATTGTCTGAGCTGAAAACGGCTCAATAATATAGGATCCTGCTGGCTTGACAATTTTTTTTTAGATAACTCATAAAATATTAATTATTTTGAAATAAAACTAAGATATCTTTAAGATACTAAAACACCGCTAAATGAGGCCTTTTTTTTTTGGTTTTTGGGAAACCATCAAATAATCCCGCTCTTGGGCAGACCGAGAGGGAGTGTCAGGTTTCTACTGAATTTATTCAGTAGAAGTTTGACATGTCTACTGACTAAAAACTATCCATGTTCCTTCTTAGCCCTTTATGTCGAGTTCGCGGTGTCTCTTACAATAACCCAAATCCCCGACGGGAAATGAGGCCAGCTTAATGTCATTTTAAAAGACCTATCTATAGACACCCCACAAGGATAGGTTTGACAAAAAGGTTTTGTTTTTGGTTTCAGTTCCATGTGTGGGGACACATTCTAATTATTTTTTTTTTTTAATATAAAATAAAGCGGTTCACAGATAACATCTACCTACCAAGTTTAAACTGTGTGTTCCGAATTAAGCGGCTGTGACATACGAACGGACAGACAGATATGACGAATCTTTAGGGGTTCGGTTTTTTGCCATTTGGCTACGGAACCCTAATTAAAACCACCCATGTTCCTTCTTAGCCCTTTGTGTCGCGCTGCGGTATCTCTTTCGGACAACCCGCAGCAGCAGGCGTCGGCCCTTACGCAATTTTGCTAACATCTTTTTGAGCAGAGTGACGCGGCCTATCGTCGTCATATGACGGACGGACGGTAAGCTAGAATAGTATGTGCCTGTTTGTCTGGCTGTCTCAGTACAAAATTGTTAATTAATTCTAATAAAATAAAAATTTAACTAAAACATGATTATTATTGTCACTTATTATAAGTACATATACTCGTATGTATATGAAGTACCTTTTAAAAAGTTTTATTTTTATTTTTAAATGCATAAGTATCACAATTTCATAAATTAAACAAAAAAAAACTTGAACATATTTTATTTAAAAAATACTTGATAGTACATCTGATAATATTTAAAACAGTTAACGACAATAACTTATTACTTGCACTTAAAAATATTGTACAATACGACTTTCTAGTTTAAAAGCTAAAGTAAGAAGTGGCAAAAGAAACCCCAGCAACACATTGACAAGACTATAGAGGATTTTTGACAATCTTTTACTACAAGTATTTTTTTCTTGAAATAAGGGTTTAGACCTTTCAAAATAAGCAAACCCACACTTTCTTATTAATTCAGTTAAAAACATCAAAATAATATTAAATATATTAATGTGAAATCAGTCCCATCCCATACATTTACGTCTACATAGAAAATATTCAAAATAATCAAAACTGATTATTTCGGAAAATGGGACAATTTTTATGTAGGTTGGCATTTTTTTACAGAACACTATAATGCATTGTCGGCTATCCATGAATAAACATATTTCTTGAAATTCACATCCCAGAGAAGGTTCTCATTAACTTGTTCGAGAGCTCGGTCAGCCGCCAATTGAGAGTCTTGCAAATTGTTATTCAAGTCTCGCACCCAGGATGAAAACTGTAGAAATGAATAAATTTCCGTTTAATTATTGGGGTAATAGGAGGAGCTCTTTATAGTATAATAACTACTCGGATCAATCTTTAGGTAAAACCACGCTTGCCTAGTTTGGCCTGTGGATGGGTGATCTCTACCACATTACATACAACGTTTCTTCCGTGCCTCGGTAAGCACGTTAAGCCGTTAGTCATTAGTCATTTATTCATGAACAATAAATTTTATATTAAATTACAAAAAAAAAAAACACAAAACAACAAAAACAAACAAATAAATAAATACATGGTATAAAAAGAAAATTGAAATTAAATAACAAAGGAGAAAGGAAAATTAAAATAGACACGTTTGTAGATTTTTACAGTCGTGACAGCTAGTCAGAGGCCTGAAACTGTGACAACCAATTTTATCAACAGGATAACTAACTGTATTGTGGAGCTCAGAAAAGCACTCGCTCTATGTAAAATACTGGTAATAACTGTTTTGGTATTTAGGCTGAAAGTTTACTCCAAACCTACTTTGGAAAAAGGCTTGGCAGATGATGATGATGATGTGGCTAACTGCACATCTAAATAACTTGATTGGTGGCAATATAATTGAGCCATGTGGAGTTGAAGGACTGGGACGTGGGGTGCTAGTACTCGCCTTGTATTTCGGGACATTGCCAAACTCTGTGTGTGCATTTGAGAGAGGGCTGGCATATTCTTTGGCCAAAGAATCAGCATTACCATCCAACGAAGCAGTGTTTCCACTCTTCTTAACACTTTCGTATTTCATTGTTTTGAGGAGCAGTTTTTTGATAACATTTTATAATTGCTTGCTAATTTAGTTTTTTTGTAATAGTTTTAAATTAATTTTCATAAATCATCATCATCATCATTATAAGCCTATAATGTTCCCACTGAAGGGACTCAGTCCTCCTCCCCAGTGCGAACTGGTAGATGTCACACGTCTTCGAATTTTTGGTTCTAAGACATGCCAGTTTCCTCACGATGTTTTCCTTCCCCGTTTACATAAATAGTTTACTCTCATTAACATAATTTTATTATAACTATTAACAATAAAATTATTTTCTGATTTTAATAGATGTATGAACATAAACTATGTTCAATACTTACAAAGAAACTTTGGTGTCCATCAGCAGTATTATCAGCTAGAATGAAAATTACTTCTTCAAGTCTCTCCGGACCACCGTACCTGAAATAAAATTAGTTACCTGCAGTTTTTAATCGCTGACCCACCAACCATTAACCCACCGACCATTATTATGGTCGTAATGCAGAATTACTAAGTTACTTTAAATTAGTAATTCTGCAATAATTAATTCTCAACCCAATTTTACCGTAATGACCACATTGATTTATTTCCAAATTATTTACTAATCACAAAATAAAAAGTAAACTTATATTGGTACCAAGTCGCAGCTGAAAAAAAAATCTTTTATATTTCTTAAAATTTGATAACACACGTACATTTTCCTGATTTCTGAAGTCCTTAATCTCAAAAATTGAAGTGCTAAAATTGCATTCACGTAACTGCTTCCTGCAACTGCAACGAAGATCTTCACTCGTTCCTCAACACCGTATGGACTGTTTGATGCAATCGTTTGCTCAAGTAATCTGTAAAAAAAAAATGTGCATACTAAACTCATAAAACATAACTCCAAAAAGCATGGTACGAAAGTATTAAAAGTGTTCATTGAAGTACTTTATGCTTCATCTAGCGGTTGTCCGCAACCTTCGCCCGCGTAATATAATATTAAATATACTGCTTCCTTAGTTGATTCGAAATACAAAGACAATTTCAAGGGCTTTAATAAATTTTGCACGGATTATGTCAAAATCGGAGTAGCCATTTCGGAGAACGAAACAAAACAAAATGACAGTGTGTGTTTTATGTACCGTAATATTCCCAATATTGCATTCAGTAATAAGCTGTAATTTTGTAATTTCAAACAGATACAATATTATTTATAACATTTAGATTTTAAATAGAATTGTGCCTAAAATCGTTCCTAGTGGTACTCCAATCTCATTTTTTTAGTTTAATTATCCAATCACTCATTCCACAATAGCCCTCTATTGTGAAATAAGTATTTGGATACTATCTTACAACAGCTAAGAAATCATGCTCATTTACTCACCTATTTATAAAGACTTTGTCTTGCGAACAGGCTAAAGACTCTAAAATAATAAGTCTTTCACCAGCAGTCAGATATAAATTCCAATCTTGGTTTTCAGAATCAATCAATCTTACATTCAACGCTTCTATGATCTTTTCGTCGCCTTCCCTTACCATTGTACAGTATACAGCTGGTCTGATATCATGAGGGATGAAGGGATTACTGGAAACCGAAAGGAGCATTATATATTTTGAGTAGAAAATTATGGAGGGAACACGAATGGTTTTATAAAAGGCGTTTGACTCTTTATCTCACTAGTGTATAAAGCACCATGAATATTGAGTTGAATGTGTTTTTGTTATTGAGAAAGAAAAACATAAATAAAGCCCGATTGGTCTTTTGAACGGACTCTCATGCAGCGATTTCTAGTTGTTTTTTTGATTGACTGTACTGTTACAAATGCACTTATGAATAATTTTGTACGACATGAATCAGAAAGCAACTGTATCTATGATATCGTCATCGTAATTGCAAAAGTAAGTATTATTACAAAATATAACATCACACCTGTTATTCGAAGGGTTAGGCTGAAGTGTTTCCATTAGTACACTCATATTTTGCCAGTTATGTTTTAGTCTCACGTATAGGGGGCGAGCATATTACCATGAACAGTGTCCGAAAAATTGTTAAAAGATTATTGTTATTGGTATGAATGCCCACATAACATTTCATAACGATACATGCTGTTTTTTACTGTAAATACGAGACACTCACACTACTTCTTGGTTATGAGGATCGTAGAACCAGTTTTTGGCAGCCGTTACACAAGGCTGGTAATTGGCTCTGCAAGCGTGATCCATCACCAGACTTCGAGTCAACGTAACCATCATTTGCCCCGCCTCCGTCCAAGGCACACCCGGATAGAATCCTAATTGATCTTCAAAAGCTCTTATTGTTCTTTTAACCAGTATCTGCAAGAGAATAGTAAGTAAGGGTGTATTTTTCATTTTATCTGATTATATAATTTAGGCCAAAAAAAACCACCCGCGATATATCAGACGTGTTGTGTAATTACCGAAAAAATGTTAGAATCTAAATCATTGTCGAAACGAGTATAGGCCACCAAGCGTTTCCTCACGAAGTCCATGTTTCTAACAAAGGCTTTCCACGGTGCGTATTCAGTTTCATGTTCCATGGTTAGGAGTAATCTGAATGCGATATCATAGTCTAGTTTTCCTGCTCTAGCTATGTTAAGGGCATCATCTACAAGCTGTGAACAAAATAAGGTCTTCGTTACCGTGTAATCATTAAAACTTCTAAAAGTTCTGTTGATAATTTTTATAAAATATAAAATAAAAAACGCGTAAATTCAGATAAGATGCAAAATAAAATGAAATTGATTAATAATAGATATTAAGACAGCGAATCCATAAACCGTCTATGAGGGATACTGCAGATGATGACTTTACTGTCCAAATTGAAGTTTTAAAAACTGTATACTACAGCGTTTATACTCGTAATACTTTTTTACTTAAGTATAAAGCTCGTGATCGGGTATTTTTCATACTTACATTTCAAGAAATATAATGCCCAACGATTACAAGTACATCGTTATTTCATTTTATCAAGATTTTTGTTACTTACTGTAGCACGATTGTGCGGATGAATTTGTTTCCTCGTCTCTGGGTTTTCAAGAGTTTTAATGATTATTTCCCAAAGGTCCACTCCGTAGTTGACGCGATAGTACCCTGATGTAAAGAGTAAGGTCATTACAAATTATCAGGAAACATCAACTATATAAAGTTTTTTACCTGGTGTCTGTTGAAAAAAGAAATGTCAACATATTTAAAAAAAAAACGGAACATGTGTTTTAATCTAGTTCCGTTTTTTTTTAATTATGTTTTATTACTGTGCATACAAACATTGTTGAGAAACTTTTTTGTATACGCTAAGGTGCGCTGTTCAGTTTCGCCCTTCTTCCCATTAGAATAGTGCACTTTTTTCTCTGCGGGTGGAAAATCATCGAATAACCCCTCCCACTCTTGGGCAGAGCGAAATGGCATCTTACCTTGTCCTTGAATATTGAAGAGGATCCAATCTTCGCTATCGAGAGGAACATTCAGCAATATCACAGCACTGTCTAACATTGTGACAGGGTATTTGTTGTCTTCACCAAAGTTCCGTTCACTACGGGTGGTGTACGTGATTGGCACTCTGTACAACTGTTGTTGTCTGTTGGAAAAGCCGAAACTCTCCTAGGAAAGGTAATTAATTTTTTTAACAAAACTTGATATGAATAAAAAAATAATCTTTAATACGTATCATTTTAGCTCAAATTGCTTATCGAAGAGTCTTCACTTAGACATATAGATGGCCTGTAGTTGGTTGCTCTTTTCATACATAAAATTGTCACAAATAAGCAAATAAGCAAATAACAAAAACAGAAAAAGTAAAAATAAACAAAATGTAGGTAACAGATAACAATAAGTTTCATAAGTGTATGTTTATGTAAGTGGGTGTGTGTGCATGTGTGTGTGTATGTGTGACAAAGGCAGATTTTGAGTGTTCATGAATACGTATGTCTAAATAAGTGAATAGCATTACTCTATTTATTATTAAGTTACACATTGCAGAAGTAACTCTGTATCGTCAAAGTTTAAATTCTGAAGCCAAAATCTTTTTACATTCAAAATTTGTTTTATCATAAATATAATATATTAGTTTATTAAAATTATTATATAAATAGGCTGAGCATTTTTTTTTATTGTCTACTGGAAAATTCAGTTTTAGTTGCGGGAATGTTAACTATACAGTATTTCTTTCGCTTATTTAGTATTATAAGATCATAGACTAACTCTTTGTGTGTTTTGATGATGATAAGAAGGATGTACAATTTTCTCACTGACAGCAGATTGCATAATTTGTAAAGCTTTTCAGTGGAGAATATTCTTTTCTTAAAGTACATCAATTTAAGTATCGCTCTGTGAGCGCGTTCTAACTCCAGAAAGATAAGATTTCGTTGCTCCACACCATGCAGTTATGCAAGTTTCACTTTATGCGTTTTACCAGAAATATAATCCTTAAAAAGTAGCCCTTAAAGCTTGTGTAAAAGAATGGGAATAGAGACAGTGTCAAACGCTTTTCATAGATCCAGAGAAGCTGTCATACATTTGTTATTTTTGTCGAGCTGTTCGGTTACTGAAGAACTAAGTGCTAAAGAAGCATCTTCGGTTGACTTTTTTGCCTAACTTCAAATTGAGAAGATGACAGAATATCAAATCTATTTAAATACTACAAGAGGCGAGTATTTATTATTTTTAAAATTGCAGTTAAAACGGAAATAGGTCGATAATTGTTGACATCGTCGTATTTAAAAGAGCTGGAAAGGCACCTTTTTAAAAACGCAGATTGGCAAGGCGCGTGATAACTAGCACAACTTCGTTTTTAGCCAGTTTCAAGAAGCACGTAGAAATATTGTCCCATCCGGGGGCACTGTCAGATCTTAAATTCATATGCGTAATACAAACCTCGAGCTGATCAGTGTACAGAAGTAACATTGAGCTGAGATGTGTGATGGCATATTATTTGGGAGTTAGCTACGTAAGTTAGTACTAGGTGCTATGTTTTGGGCCAGATTTCTGCCCTATACTCGCAAAATATTACAAAGTTAACGGATTTTATGGGAGATGATTTAACCTGCAGCTTTTCCAAGTTCCCTGTTCGTGATTAATTGGTATTTATTTTTATATTTCTCCAAAGAAGTCTATTGTTTTTATGGCGTAAGTAATTTGTTCCCTATTATAAATTTTCTTTAAACCTTTTTATGAGTTTATTACAATTATTTCTATATCGTGTATCAGTAATTAATAATTTGCATAATATGTACATTTTACTGTGGCTTCATTGAAAAATATATATATAATAATAATAAATATATACAGATATCAGTGACATAGGGGCTGCGGGTTGTTCGAAAGAAATACCGCGGCCTCGACACAAAGGGCTAAGAAGGAACATGGGTAGTTTCTAGTCAATTGAAGTCTGACACTCCCTACAGCTCTGCCCAGAGCGGCAGGAGTCATTTAATAATTTCCCATCCCCAAAAAAAAAAATATATGTATCAGTGATATTGTAAAATTACTCCAATTTACCTGGGAAACCACCACAACACCACTGCTCACTCGTCGAACATGTAATAATGGGTATCCATTAGTCTGAATCCATGGTTTTAAGAATTCGCCAAAGTCACCAACTAGAACGGTATTGCTAGATCCTAACCATTCAGAGTTCACAGCATCTATGAATAATAACGTGTTCACCCAAGCTAACGACCTGGAATGGAGATGGGATTTTGAAAATTGCCGACGTTAATATTACAGTTTCTAGACTTATTTCAGTTTAAAAAAAAGTAAGATTTGTTCCTCAATAAATCTTTATTTCCCAATGATCTGTCAGGATCATTTATTCACTTCATTAAAACTTACCTAAACTGAAGAAGTGCTCGCGCTGCTAATTGAATGAAATCAGTATTAGCATCACCAAGCACAGTCCTCATCATCCTCATTAGAGCCGGAGCCTTGTACTTTAGAATTCCATTCACACCGATTAGGTCTCTAATAATATTTTCTTCAAACAGATCATATTCTGGCTCTAATGCTTTTGAACTTGAGTACGAATCACGGAGTAAGCTCTCTTGTATGACATCCGAAACGAATAAAGTGTTGGCATCTAATATAACTACGTTGTCGGTCTGGGGAAAAATTAATGTAGTGAAAATCCTTTAACCGTAACCATACAAATAAGCTTTTAATCCAAATAAATTAAATTAATACGTACTTTTCTCATCACATCCCAAGCTGCATACGAGGCAAGGCCCGACACGACCCATTCGTATCTCCTGTTTTGCGGATAGATTACATACCCAAACCATTGCTTAGCTATTGCTTCTGCTATCTTTGGTACTGCTACACTTTGTTGCTTCACTTCTTCGCTTATATTCATCAACAAGTAGGGTTCCCTGATAAGAATATAAAAACAAAACTTGTAAAAAAAGCCAAGCCGCGCAACTCAGTTCTTTTACCGTAAAAAGTAGTGAGATCCATGTAATACGGGGCCACGGGTTGTACACTAGTTATCGCGGCCTCGACATAGAGGGCGAAGAAGGAACATGGGTGGTTTTTAGTCAGTAGAAGTCTGACACTCCCTTTCGCTCTGCCCAAGAGCGGGAGGGGTTATTCGATGATTATTTTTACACCCGCCAAAAAAAAAAATCTTTGATGTTTTAAATAAATGGATTGACTTGGCCATCACATCGCATTCGCCAATGTTAAACAGGTCATTGTAATAGCTGGCCATCACATTGGCCAACGCATTGGCCAATGTGATGCAGTGGCCAAGTCAAAATATTTTATTTAAAAACATCAAAGATTTTTAAGTAGGGACTGAATATATTAAATGACTTGGTATTACAAAGTTATTTATGCATTCTAGAAAACTAGACTGAAACTGCATTTTAAAAAAAAAAACCCATAATTTATACACTAAACACTAATTGTATTCTAATTTGAAGCTGCTATGTCTGCTAGAAGTGCCTTAGACTTTTGATTATCGGTCAGTCAGTCAGTCAGTCAGTGAGTGAGTGACAAAACTAAGGAACTTTGATTAGGTAGTTAAATTTATTAAAGTACTGGTTCAAATAGAATGAAATTTGAAATATACCGTGTCTATACAATGCCTAATTGGTTACTAAAAATTCAGGCTTCTAGTTTTATCCACAACGAAGTAATAGAAGGTCGAAAATGGCCTGAACTGGTTCGAGAAAAGGATGGTACGGCTGTGCCGATTTATTGCTCGACTTGGCGGGGGCACTGCCGTGCCCTTACAAAAACTTTAGCGACTAATTACAATTTAAATAAAATATAATTACAGCAATACGTTGTTTTCAATAATAATTATATGCAAAGTAAAAGGCAGAGCAAACTTACAGATTTAGTGTGCTAGTGTAACTTCTTATTAATAGATGACGTATTCCCTATTTTAATATTATTTATTTTACATAAGTCATAACTGCAAAGACTCACCATAGACCAATAATAGAAAGAGTATTCCAATCGGTTGACACGTCTGGGAGTCCAAATATATGTAATCTATAATCTTGATTCCGAACAATATCCGTGAAATTCTTGTTAGTCCATTGGTTATTTAGCCGGCTATAGATGTAGTTAACAACAAACTGTGTATGGAATCCAAATTTAAGACTCTCTGGTCTTCCATATATCGATACGTTATTATGTGCCTCAAAATGTTCAAAATTGTGAGCCATCATTCCTCGAAGACATGGTGGCCCTGATAATGAACGGAATTGATTCCTGAAATAATAAGTCAGTAATGTATGGTATTTAATATCAAATTCACGAGTATTTGATGGTTCTTAATAGGGGTAAATAGTTAGAGGGCATGGACACCAACAGTAGAAAGATGATAATACTAAGCGACCCGACAATCGAATTGATGTATCGTATTTTTTTTGATTTTCTATCTGGCAGATTCTTGATGCTCCAAAATTTATTTGGCAAATGTAAAATAAAGATTTTTAAGGCATAAAAATTACATTAACATTATAATTATTGTTTGATCGAATTAACAAGGACATTACTTTTCATCATCATCATCATCAGCCACTTTTCCCACTGCAGGGACTCAGGCCTCCTCTCTGTGAGAGGGATTGAAATTGAAATTGAAATTGAAATACTTTATTGCACAAGAGGTGTTGCAGTGAATACAGTAAAAAGAAAAGTGAGAGGTAGGCCTGTGAGAGGGATGGGCTATAATCCACGAGTGCGGATTGGTAGATGTCACATATTTTCGACTTTTTGGTCCTACCATATATGACGATTTCCTCATGATGTTTTACATTACTTTTAAGGTGGCTGAATTGTATAAGGCATAATTTTATTAATTACCTTTGGCAACGTTAATATTCTGCATAATTTCGTTTGCGATTATTTGGTGCAATTTCACTTGGCATTTTATGAATATGGCAAGATTTAATTTGGAATATTTTTATTAGGCATATTGCTATTTCTATAAAATTTCAGCATAGCATTTTTCCCTTAAATTAAATTATGTTGTGCCTCAAAAGATATGGACAGAAACAAATCGCTGCAAAATCAACTTCTCGTAATCTTGTCTGCTTTACACCCCTATCAGAAATTAATCTGCAATTTAATTTGTAAGTCCCGGTCTACTTCACCATCAAGTGACCCGAGGTACCGGAAGTTAGAGCAGATCGGTATATCGTTCCGGCAGAAGTTGTCACAGAACTGGTGAGTCCGCTGAAATCGCAGAATAAGTATTCGGTTTTGGTTCTACTCAATTTCCACTGTTCCAGTCATTCTCCTAATTCATCAGTGTACCAAATTCTTTTAACCCTTAATTTTCTCATCATCGGAAATAAACATCCCAGCTTGGTCTTTTACTCATTTAACCTGACAAACATCCTTCGCCTGCCTCCTCTAGCTCTAGCAATAGATGATAATATTCGTAAACATTATGATTGTGTCTTCATCTTAATCTTTTTAAGTAAGTTAGTAAGTTCTGTATTTTTTAGTTTTATGATTATTTAGATTTAAGAATTGATAGTTTATCGTTTGGTGCATTAGAACCCTTTCCGCGCGCTTTATTTCAATTCTAATATACAGGGTTATTTCTAAAACACCGTTAACGTTGCAAGACTGTATTACTATAATCATAAACAACAACTTTTGTTCTATGACTTTTTACAAAACATAATACATTCACCAAAAACAAAAGTTCAAGATTTCGTTGTCCTATCTAACACATTTCAACTCTGTATTTTGCTGTACCTACCTACGCCTGTCGCGCACTGTCGTAACTCGCTGCGCTACGATTACCCCGCTGCCCTTACCCCGCTCCCCTCGCTATTGTACTATCGTTTTCTTTTGCTTCGCAGACTTGGAAACATTTAGAGCGTACAATTTAAATATTTTTATATTTGTATGTAAATCTGATGAACTAAAATATAATGAATTTTTAAAAGTCATAGAACAAAAGTTGTTGATTATGATTTTAGCAACTTAGTCCTAAGAGGTTAACGGTGTTTTACAAATAACCCTGTATAATAAATAGAGATGTAGAGAGACGGTTGAGCATTATACCAGAAACGGTCGGGTGAGCTATAGGGGTTCACCCAACCGTCTCTGGGATAGTCATGCCTGTTAGATGAACAACAAAATATATCCTCTTCTATAACCTTCATACATATTCGCGCGGTGGTCTCTCAGACCGACAAGTCAATATATCGATGTTTTCTCAGAAATAAAAAACGCTGGGAATTTGCGGTCTTTAGTAGCTTCCTAATTTGTTGTTATTCATTGTCAGTGTACACGCGCTGGTAAATATTATGATATGTTTGCAGAGGCTATATCAAGAGACAGTTGTTTTTTTTTAGCCAAATTAAGTTATAGTTCCGATATATTTTATGTATTTTTCTTCCTAAAAAATACCAATAATGTTTAAAAAAGCACATACTTAGAATAATATAAACGAGATCAAATCGCGGTCTGAGAGACCGTGCGTGAGTAAACAAGTGATGCCGATGGGCGCGAGTATACAAAGATTTAACTGAACTTTATTTTGAGTACTTACGCGCTGTTTTCCTCTAACAAAGTATTTGATACCAAACTTGTATATTCCAAATTATTGAACTTGAAGCTTATTACTGGCACTGGCATCTCGGTAAGCTCGTCAATGCAGGGGAACACGCGACTTGCGTGCGATGGATGCAAATTCATTGACAGGTAATTGCTAAAAAATATAAGAAGGGATTAATGTTAATATTAATACATGAAGACCAGCAAATAAAGTGCTCTTGTGCTTTTGAGACGAAAAAGAGGATTGACAAAAGCAGCGATTTAAAAATAAACCCTGTTTAATTTTTCAATCGAAAATTTGAGTCCACTTTGGTACTGTTTAGCTTTGGATCCGCTGAACAAGCTTGAGCCAGAGTAAGAATAAGTAAGATAAAATAAAGTTATTACTTTCGATAGTATTTTCCCAGGTGAAGTCCATGCCCATCTTTGAATAGTTGACCACTGTACTCTATGATAACAAAAAGAGTCAACGCGGGGACGGGTGGCTCGATATACAATAGTTCATCATTAACATAGAAGTTGGCCGCTATGGTGTTTGTACCAGTAAGCACTCCAACTTTCACAGATTTGATAAGTAGGTCTGTGGCATGTAGAACTATTTCATCTTCCCTCGTGTCAGGAGATAGCCTAACTTGAAGAACAACACGTCCATCGAATGAATTTTCGTTTACTGTTATTTCAACTTCATAATTTCGTACTGTTTGACCAGGTCTTACGTGCTGTCTTCTTGGACCATCACCAGCTGCATTCAATGCTTCTTTTTCAAAGATATTTTTTTCATATTCTTCAATAAGTTTTGGCGCTACTGGCTGTGATGAGTTTACAAACACGTTAAATAGTATAACGGATGAAACGAAGAAGTACTTCCACTTGATAGCAGTTAGAATCATTTTATATTAAATTTTATTGTACGGTTACTACACTCTCTAAGTGATATTTCGTTGTGCCGTTTCAAAATTAAAATGGCCATAAGGAAGATTCACCTGGTTTTAAGCTATCGTTTTGGTAGATACAGTAAAGCATTTATTGATTAATCATTAAGATAATGAAAAAGTTGTAATTAATCATGCGATTCAATTATTGTGTGAAGTGATACCGCGATCGTTGGCTTATTAGTTACTCAAATCAAAGTGTTTGTTTTTTTTTATCCGACAGACGTAATTTTGGCATAAAGATCGATTTTCGATCATGAGATTTTTTTTATGATTTTTGATTCGATGGTAGAGGGTTCATTTCAGAGGTATACAATGTGTAAATACACTTTTAATCAGATACTAATAATCTAAAAAAAAACCTACAAAAAAGTGCATACATGTGCATTTAAGAATTAAAGTAAACTAGTTATAATAATAATAATAATAATAGCTAGCAACACCAACGTCAACATAGTTGTCATACAATTTCTTCGTCCAATTTTATTTAATTTAAATATATATTCTGTTTTATTTTCAAAGTTTGGGACCAACATTTTCATCATTATTTAAAATATTATCATAATTTCTATCACAATACAATAAAATGAGACAAAATTCAAGGAAATACCATAGAAGAAAAATAAATGACATATGTCAGCCCAAAATTGCCAAAATGAATGTGAAGAAAATTGTTAAAGTATGATCAAGATATTATGTTGACAAGATCTGCAGCTGCAGCAAGACGTGCACGCCCACCATCCCCGGACTCGTCGCTCAGCTCCGCCTCGCCGCCGCCGGAACCCAGCCCCATCGTGAGTGCTGTGACACCGACCGCGGCAGTCGCGTCGAGCTCGAGCGACGAGTATTTCTCGCTGTCCCCGACACCACCACCTGCTCGGCGACGGAGAGGACGCCGGCCGCCGGACGGCTTAGGACCTCGAGGCCCACCGGCTTCTGATAGGGTCCCAGCTCCCGGCGGAAGTGTGCAGCGCATGCGATGGACGCAATCCATCAACGAGAACGCCATGCGCTCATACTATGGGGCTACAGAGGGAGGAAACAACCTGACCGCGTACCGTGTTCGGATGCTCTCTCTGTTTCAGGTACTTGAGCCGGCTGTCAACGTATCGGCACAACGACTGTCGGATCAGGTGCGAGTCATCCAGCGTAATCGTATGTTGGATGACACCGTACTTGATCGCTTGCGGACTGAAATGCAGAGTAACCATGTCATTGCTACGCCGTCACAGGTTGTGGTACAATCACAGTCTACCACGCCACTTATTTGTGAAAACGACGTGAGTAGTGACATGGTTACTAACGTAAGTATCCAGTGCAGTGAGGAAATGAGGAGTACTTTGGAGGGTGCGATCAGAGAATATAAGTTCATGACACCCGAACGTAGACCACGCTTACCTCGTTTGCCCATGCATAACAGAAATAGGGCGCTGGTGGCTGTTCTGGATTCGCAGTTGTCAAGCTTTTTTGATAACTGCGATAACCTCAGTGATGCTCATTCAATCCTCTATTGCGCGGCTGTAACGGCATGTCGTGTAGCTCATGTCAAATTTCCGGATGACAGAGCTACACGACCGAAACCAGCCGTACCGGCATGGCAGTATAGGATTGAACGACGCATTGCTGGGGCCAGGGCGTTCATCGGCAAACTAATCTGCTTCCGGGAGGGCAACAATCGCCCTCGAGTGATGCGCTTTGTGAGACGGGCGTTTACGGGGACTGATATCAGTCCTCAAGACTACATGTCCCGTGTCACAGAGCGCATCGACTTCTGGAAGCAGAAAGTGTATGCATGGGCAAACCGTATTCGTAGGTATAAGCGTCGGGTGGAACGGTACACTCTAAATCGCACCTTCCAAAGCGATGAAAGGTGGGTTTACAGAGCATGGGAGCGACGGGACCAAGGTGTGACTGACACGTGCCTACCGGATGATAACGCCATGTGTTCATTTTGGCGTAACATCTGGTCGGTACCTGTCAGTCATACCGAGGGTGAGTGGACTCGGGACGTCGAGCGAGCATGCGATCCAATAACAGAAATGGGGGCAATAACGATCAGCCCCCAAGATGTAGGTTGTGCAGTTCGTCCGTTGCCAAATTGGAAATCACCAAGACCGGACGGACTGCACAACTTCTGGATTAAATGGTTCACAAGATCGCATGCTTGCTTGGCAACCCTATTCCAGTTAGCCTTAGAGTCAGGGTCGCTACCAGAGTTCCTGACGACTGGAATAACTCACCTGCTCCATAAATCGGGTAGTACTGCGGAACCCAAAAATTATAGACCGATTACGTGTCTTCCAACGGTCTATAAAGTTCTTACCTCCATTTTGAGAGCTAAAATAAATAAACATATTAACGAGAATTCTATTATGTCTGCTTCTCAAAATGGATGTAAGAACGGGTCCCGTGGTACTAAGGAGTTACTCCTCATTGATATGGCCATTAGTCAACAGGTTCGCCGTTTCCGAAAGGATCTGTCGACATGTTGGATAGACTATAAGAAGGCCTATGACTCGGTGCCACATACATGGCTCATAAGGGTGCTAGAGTTGTATAAAACTGATACAACCCTGCGCACCTTCCTGATGTCGTGTATGAGGCAATGGAGGACAGTCCTTCGCTATCCAGGATGTCGGCAAATCCATAGGAATAGTGAGCCGGTAAGAATAGAGCGGGGTATATTTCAGGGCGACAGTTTGAGTCCACTTTGGTTCTGCTTAGCCTTGAATCCTCTTAGCACGCTGCTGGAGGATTCAGGTCTAGGCTATCGGTTGAAAAGAGGTGGTCAGGTTATATCTCACCTCCTTTACATGGATGACCTGAAACTCTTTGCCCCCAACGATTTGCAACTGATGGAGCTATTGAAGGTCACTGAAACTTTCAGTAACGCCATCAGGATGGAATTCGGTGTGGACAAATGTGCGATCATGCATGTAAAGCGAGGGGGGATTGTGGAATCTGTGGGAACCCAGCTCACAGATTCCATAAATCTTAGATCCCTCTCAGCAACCGAAACCTATAAGTATTTGGGTATGTCGGAAGCACTGGGCATCAACGTTGCCGACATGAAACAATCGTTGAAGGAGCGCTTCTTTGGCCGCCTGAGAAAAGTATTTAATAGTCTTTTATCAGGCGGAAATAAAGTGCGAGCCTTCAACGGTTGGGTCATGCCGGTTTTGATGTACTCTTTCGGTATACTCAAATGGACTCAAACAGAGCTAGATGCCCTGGATAGGCGGGTCCGTACATTGTTGACGACATATCGAATGCATCACCCACGTTCTTCGGTTATGAGACTGTATATCCCACGGAAGTGTGGAGGTCGAGGCTTTTTAAATGCTAAGACTCTTCATAATCGTGAGATATGCAGTCTCAGGGAATATTTCCTAGAAGCCGACGTGGGGATGCATCGAGATGTTGTAGCAGTGGACAGGGGCCTTACCGCGCTCTCCTTGGCTAAAGAGAATTGGCGCAAACCTGTAGTGCTTGACACTAACGACCGCATGGAGGTATGGCAGAGTAAGGAGCTTCACGGACGCTTTTTCCGGGCCCTACACGGGCCTGATGTAGACTTCCTAGCGTCCGTGGCCTGGCTACGTTCCGGGGAACTCTTCGGAGAAACCGAAGGTTTTGTCTGTGCAATTATGGACGAAGTTATGATGACCAATAACTACCGGAGATTTATTGTGAAGGACGGTACGGTTGACATATGTCGGGCATGCCACCGTCCGGGTGAATCAATCCGTCACATTATCTCCGGGTGTTCTCGTCTGGCTAACGGAGAATATTTACATAGACACAACCTTGTAGCCAGGATTATCCATCAGCAACTTGCTCTGCAGTACAACCTTGTGGAATCGGAAGTGCCGTACTACAGATATGTGCCCGACCCAGTTCTCGAAAATGGCCATATCACACTGTACTGGGATCAATCCATCATCACTGACAGGACTATTATAGCTAATAAACCTGATATAGTGGTGGTGGATCGATCAGAGCGGCGCGCAATGATCGTTGACATAACCGTCCCGCATGACGAGAACCTCGTGAAAGCCGAGAAAGATAAGCAAATCAAGTATCTTGACTTGGCTCGCGAGGTTGTCGACATGTGGGATGTGGACTCAGCGATCATTGTACCGATAGTCGTTTCAGCCAATGGCTTAATAGCCAAGAGCCTCGACCAACACCTGAGGAGGCTCTCGTTAGGCAGCTGGATCAAGGGCTTGATGCAGAGAGCGGTACTCCTGGACACGGCACGCATTGTTAGGAGGTTCCTTTCTCTGGAGCCCTGACCGCCGGTAGCTTGGACCCTGTTCCCGATACCGGTGGGCTACAATTTTTTATATTTTTAAATGTTTTTTTATTGTTTTTTTTTTTGTAAAGAATATTTAAAAATGTAATAAGTTTGTGACAAAATAAATAAAGGGAATAATAATAATATTCCACAACTATCACACAACGCCATCTAGTCCCAAGCTAAGCAGAGCTTGTGTTATGGGTACTAGACAACTGATAAACATACTTATATATTTCTAAATACATACATATTATAGATAAATTACACCCAGACACAGAACAAATGATCGTGCTCATCACACAAACATTTGTCCTGGGTGGGAATCGAACCCACGACCTCCGGCATAGCAGTTAGGGTCACTAACCACTAGACCAACAGGCCAGTCAATTATCGACTATAAACGCTCACAGGAAAATACTCATTAAGGTATCCATGTAATTTTGCAGGTGACTGTACATATGTTTTTTTACTAAATCAAATCAAATCAAATTCATTTATTTGCCAGAATGTAGGTTTGTTTTGTGGTTCTGTTTGGTTTGAAGATGATTTTTTTAGTCACCGTCCAAATATTTTTCTAGGCATTAGGTATCATTTACTAACACCAGTTTTGAAAAAAGGTATTTTTTTTTCATTTCTATGTATAGAAAAAAAAAAAAAACATTATTTTAAGAATATAAAAATAGTACTCCACCGGTATCAGGAACAGGTTCCAAGCTACTGGTGGTTTTGGCTCCAGAGAAAGAAACCTCCTAACAATACGAGCCCTTGGTCCAGCTACCTAACGAGAGCCTCCTTCAGATGTTGATCGAGGCTCTTGGCAATTAAGCCATAGGCTGAAACGACTATCGGCACAATGATCGCTGAGTTCACACCCCATATATCGTCAACCTCGTGAGCCAAGTCCCAAGATACTTGATTTGCTTATCTTTCTTAGCTTTCACGAGGATCTCGTCATGCAGGCCCGTTATGTCAAAAATCATTGCGCGCTGCTCTGATCGATCCACCATCAGTATATCAGGATTTTTGGTTACAAATCCTGTCAATCATGATGGATTGATCTCAGTACAATTTGATACTGCTATTTTCAAAAACTGGGTCGGGCCTGTAGTACGGCACTTTCGATTCCCCAAGGATGTATTTTAGAGTAAGTTACTGGTGGATAATCCTGGCTATAAAGTTTTGTCCATGCAACTACTCTCCCTTAGCCAGACAAGAACACCCGGAAATAATGTGACGGATTGATTCACCTGGACAGTGACATGCCCGACATATGTCAACCGTACCGTACTTCACAATAAATCTCCGGTAGTGATTCGTCATCAACTTCATCCTTAATTCTACAGACAAAACCTTCGGTTTCTCCTAAAAGTTTCCCGGAACGTAGCCTGGGTATGGATATTAAGAAGTCTATATCTGGCCTATGCAGGGCCCGGAAAAAGTGTCCGTGAAGGTCCTTACTCTGCTACCTCCATGCCGTCGTTAATGTCAAGCATTTCAGATTTGCGTCAGTTCTCTTCTTCTCTTCTCAAATATGTAAATGCAAAGTTTCGAGTTCAAACATTGTCATTACTTCTTTTGTTTCGGAGAGCAATTTGTTCTTTTATTCTTCATCGTAGTGACATGTAAAAAGGTTTTAAATGTGATAAAAACCTGTTCTCCTCTCCAAACCGGTCTATGTGAAAGAACCCAAAGAGTCTGACACTCCCTTCTGATCCACCCAGAGTACGAGGAGTCATTAAAATTTGATGGTTTTCCGTACCATCAACCAAACTTAACATTGTAATTGAAAAACCTGTTTATCCATACATTCTAACTGCAAATGTAAGTTTGTACGCACAATATTAAAAACATGTTATTTTAGCAATATAGATTTTTTATAGGTTTTCCTGTTATCTATAAGTGTTGGAACTAATGTCTGTATTTTTTTCAAAATTTTAGTCTCAATGGTTTCGGAGATAAGGGGGAATGGTCAATTTTCATATATTTTCTGAAATATCTTTAAAAGTGTATTTCTTAAAAATATTTGCAATTCTCACATTGAGCCTTTTCATTTGATATGTCACACGGTACAGTTTGCAAAATTTAAAAAAAATATTGTTTCGCAAAAGTTATAATAATAATAATAATATTCCACAACTATCACACAACGCCATCTAGTCCCAAGCTAAGCAGAGCTTGTGTTATGGGTACTAGACAACTGATAAACATACTTGTATATTTCTAAATACATATATATTATTATATTCGTAATTCATTTATTTACGTTATACGTCCGTGTTTGGGTCACAGAAAAACATAATGTGTACCAAATTTCAAGTTAATCGATCCGTTAGGTTCAGAGCAAATTGCCTAAGACAAACGTACTGACAGACACACAGATGGACAGACAGACAGACACACGAGTGATTCTATAAGGGTTTCGTTTTTTCCTTTTGACGTACGAAATCCTAAAAATGGCCCTTGACATTGACTTTCTACAAAATTGTTTCCAAAAACCTTGCAATTGGTCGTTTTTTTATAAAATTATTTTTTATCTTCAACAATTCATATCTCCCTCCAAGATGTGTCAACACAGATAAACATAGTCAACGATAATCCCTGGTTTTGATTGATTTTCCCTGTTAATTATAGGCTTAATTTGATTAATATCTCAGCAGAACAAGCCTACTTAAAAATAAACATAAATAACTCTGTAGTAGTCATTGTTTTATCAATATTTGATAGAAAACAGATCAATATTGGATTAACTAATAAATGACTCGTTTTTTTTTAAACTGGGTGGGGCCGCTGATTTTTTTTCGTGCGATACGTCATTTCGAAAGTTGCTACGTCGAATTACAGGGCATCGAATGTTTGCAACAACGAATACTGTGAGTACGAAAACACGCAGCGACGCATACCGTTACAACGAATTCACGAGACTCCGAATCACGGAACAACGAATGCACGTTACAACGTAAATTGTCACACTAAACCACGTGACCCCGAAAAAACGTAACAACGAACGTATCACCGACAACAATCGGAAAAGAAATAGCCGAAACAAAAACAGAGATCATCGTCTCTTTTAAAGTTGAGACATAATCTTAATCAAACCACATGAGGGGTATGTAGATACGTTTCTAAGGTGGTCTTTTGAAGAATGAAATTTTGTCTGTGGTTTTCAATTGTTGAGCAATTACAACTAGTCTTTTTAGCCGACTACGGCGAAGTCAAGAGGAAGGGTAATGATTTTGGCAGTCTGTGTAATTATAACATGTTTGGTATCGAATGAAAGGTCTTGGCGAGTACATAACATTATATTATAGTTCAAGTCAACATATACGTTTATATTGCGGTCAAACAGTTCTCGCGGTCCAGTCCGTGTTATTTACTTGTATTATGTAAATATGTATTACATTATGAAAGTAGCATATTATGACGTATTTATTGAATTAAACACAAAAAAAAATCTAATAAAAGAAATAGTTTAAAAACTAAAACCCGACTACGAATAAAAACGTAGACTAATGAAACCGCGGTCATAAAAGAAGAAAACAAGAAAAATCGTCTCGTACCTAAGTAGATATTTTGATAAATTATAGAGGACAGTCGTAGTCGCCTGCCACCTTGCTAATGGCAACTAGTAGCTGACTTCTGTGTCAATGAGAACGCTATGAAGGAGCATCAGGTATCAGTGGCATGCGACTACGGCTGTCCTCTATAATAAGACGAAGACGTGATGTTGAGTGGAGACCGCGAATCGGCTAGCGTAAGGTGGGGTCAGGCTCGGTAGAACGACAATCTTCGCAGGGTACTGGTAGCAATTGGTTTAGAGTTACCGAGAATCGAGCTGACTGACGTGCGATTGAAGATACCTAAATCCATCAGAGAATGGCTGTAGGCTGATGATGATGACGAACGTGTAATTACCAGCAAATTAAATAAGATTTTTGGACAGAGAAAATAAAACCGTGTTGTTCTTAAGCAATTTATTTAAAATTTTACATAGTTTTGTAATATGTACATACTACAATCAATAACATAATATTTAGATGTTAAAACTATAAATAAAATATGCCTTAATTCGAATTATTTTAATAACTTCTTAAATATTAATATTTTTTTAGTTGGTAAATAATAATTTTCGATTTTAAATCTATTTTTACATAGTAATACTAAATTTGAGGCAAGAGGACGCGTTTGCCCCAGATTTAGATTATTTTTCATAAACCTAGGTACTACTTTCTTACAAACTACAAGATAAAAATATGAGTGAAAATGTAGTAAAAAACATAACTAACCTATTCTTATAATTATTAAAATAGTATAATTTACAAAACACTACATCATACTTTCTAAAAAATATATATATTATTGTTAGACAAAAAAGACACGTATGTAAGAAGGTAAAAAGTAATATCCTACTTCCTACTAATATTATCAACGCGTTTTAGTAGTAACTACTGAACGGATTTGGGTATAATTTGGTACAGAAATAGTTCATAACCTGGTATGAACTATTTCTGGTATGGTATCTCGATTTTATCTTCCCGTGGGATATTTTAAAGTTGTAGCGGGTGAAGCTGCTGGCAACACATAGTTTATAGACATAAAGTAACGTGTTTGCCTCCAGCAGGATTTAATAAAACACTGTTCTAATCACACGGCGACACATCAGGCTATACATCTCCAGTTTAACACAGACTTGCTTTGTATAGATTTCCCGTACATGGAGAGATAAGGATAAACTGGTTGTGTACAGCTTGATTTGTCCCCATGCTTACTTATAATGTCTTTTTGAACCAAAGTGTCAAACAAAGTCCAGTAAAACTCTTCATATAGAAATGATTCAAAAAACCATGATGCCTGTTTTGTCTAACGTTAGAATCTAGTTAAAGTTAATTATATTCAAATTGATTATAATTCAACACTTAAACTTAGTCACTTTGTGCAATTTTGTTACTTAAAGCTATTAGTTTAAAATCTAATTTCAATTAAACACTACAACTTTAAAATCATAATTGATTAACATAAATATATATTATCATACATTCTTATTACAAAACATGTAGCAAGATGTGATCTCTATAAAGGCTTTTACGAATACAAAATAAAGTAAAGCTATTAATAAAATAGTTGAAACTTATTTTGTATTCACATTAAACCATTTTGAAACTACGATTAATATCAAATGAGATACTATCGAGTTTTTCTGCAATCACCATAACATTCAAAGTAATATTTAAACAATAAGTAAAATATTTATAATATAAACTTTACCTAGCATATTAATATTTATTGTAACTTATTTCCTACAAAATATATTTTTAAAGCTAAATAGCTTGTATTGTAGAGTTTTTTTAGACAATGTATTCTTCTAAAATCTAATACATAATATTAATCTTATTTATCCATAATTTACTAAAGTTGATTATAATAATGTCTACCAACTACGTTTGAAATTTAATAACAAAATATACATTTGAATATTAATTGATTAATTTTAATATTATTTATTTTCTATTATTTTACAATTTAGCTTTGAAGTTCAAAAATCTGTTTTTGCACTAATGAATACCCACAGCGCCATATCAAGTTATACATTTCCTGTATAAAATAGCATCGCTTATTTCCCGTAAAATCAGTTAGATCACTATGAATACTGATTTACTTCATATCAAACCAAAACGATTTTAATGTTTTCACCAAAATGTCTCTCTTAATAAATTTAATTTTATATAATACAGAAACAGATTCTTGATCTTCGAATTCTTATGCCTTTAGTGATTCAACAACGCTACCATCAAAGACACACAGAATGCTATAAGTGACAGCACTATCTTTGGAGCATCGTTCTCGTCAATCCATTCGTATACGTACTCCTTGTCTCTTGCATCCCAGATTAAGTTCTCACTCATCTGTGCTACGGCTCGGTGAGCCGCATCTTGGGAGTCATCCAAATTGTTGTTCTGACCTTCCGCCCAGATTACGAACTGTGGAAAGAATTTAGCTTAGTAACTGCTTAAGGAATAACACTCAAATTGTGTGGTAAGTAAATGATGATGATGATGATGATGTGGTGGTGATGATGTGATGTGTCAGTTAATGTTGTCTGTGAAGGTGTCCTTCAAACAAACAGACAGTAAACGACTAGGCTTGAGCTCCCGAGTTGATATCACAAATCATTTCAAAATCAATACGACATTTTTTCAAAGAACAGCAAATCAGCAAATATACCATCTTCTAAATGCCAGTTACTAATTTTTAGGGTTCCGTAGCCAAAGGGTAAATACGGCCCTTAATTTCCCATACGAGACCCTATTATTAAGACTTCACTGTCTGTCCGTCCCGTCTGTCTGTCACCAGGCAGTATCTCAATAACCGCAATATTTCTGTTACCGCTATAACAACAAGTACTAAAAACAAATACAATAAATATTTAAGGAGGGCTCCCATACAACAAACGCGATTTTTGGCGATTTTTCTTTTCTAGTTGATGCCCGCAGCTGCGCTCGCGTGGATGTCAGTCAAATTATATACTAAGACCTTCCTCGTGAACCACTCTATCTATTTTTATAATTTGTAGTGATGGTACGGAATCCTTCGTGCACGAGTCCGACTCGCACTTGGCCGGTTTTTTTTTTTATTTTGTTTTGAGGAAAGGCATAACTGATTTTGGATTATTATTACTATCTGTAAGTTTCGATACTCACTTGCTCAATTTGGTCGGGATCAGCCATATTATCAGCAAGGATGAAAAATACTTCTTCCAGTTTTTCGGGACCACCGTACCTACAAGCAAATGTTTAAAGTAAGTATTGAGAAAGTCATAACTATCACTCACAACACCTCTGTTAAGGAAATGTTTCAAAGTCTTTTCCTTAACAGTTTTGAGACCACTGGAATTGAAATATTAATACTTTGTGAATGAGCTGGAATTCGATCCCACGACGTATATATGAAGCAATTTGCAGGCGTTACCACTTAGGCACCACTGTTCACACAGTCTGTTAGCCGAAAGATCCATAGAAACAAAATTTACATACATATCCCTGATTTCTGCAGTCCTCATTCTCATGAAGGCCCGGGCTAAGTTGGCATTCTGGAAACTGCTTTCTACTACAGCAATGAAAATCTTCACTCGTTCCTCAACGAGGTATGGACTATCGCCTGCTATGGTTTGATCGAGTAACCTAAAAAAAAAGTTAGATACATTTAAATATACACTAATAAAAAATTAAAATAAATAAAATAAACCATTTTTTTTTCCCGGTGCTGGTTCACTAAATGTATTCCATGGTGGGCTTTAAGATATTTGACTCTTTAAAGAATATTTATTTATTACTATTGAACAAAAAATTGGTTTAGCCATCATACACATACCATGGGCCACGTTCACAGCCTCGGGACCTTATGACTTTACCGTTACTGTATGACTTAACCTTCTGATTTGCGTTAAGCAACAGCTCTTCAAACCATAGCATGCTATGGTCTGAAGAAAATCTTTAATATCTGTCAGTCGCTGTTGCATAATGCGTATTGCTATAATAATTTATCTTATGACATAAAATCATGTAATTACAATAGTAGTTAATACTCACCCATTTATAAACGCCTCATCTTGCGAGCAAGCTAAGGACTCTAAGATGACGATCCTCTCGTAATGAGTCGGTTCGATCTCCAGTCTTGCTTCCAAAGCTTCTATGACTTCTTCGTCGCCTTCCCTTACCATCGTGCAGTATACTGCTGGTCTGATCTCATGAGGGATGTTTGGATTACTAGAATCAAAAGCAGTCATTTGAGGGCATCGTTTGACTTGGTATAATTTAAACTTTTGGATATTTTTTACTTATAGCCTTGATGCACACCACGCGTTTGCATTTTCCACTCGCTACCAGTCGACTCACAAAAAATACTGATGGCCATGGTTGGTAGTACTATAATTTTACTAAATGAATTCAAGACGACATCACACACACTGGGTCAACTACGGCTGACACTTAAATCTGATTACAAAACTTTGTTTAATTATTGGAGGCTTCTTGTTCTCAGTTTCATTGGATATTTAATAAGAACACAAATGATCCCGTGGAATAACTTTCGACCATAACGCATGCAAAGATACTGGCACGAATTGCCGTTGCTATAACGTAGGTCATGTATCAGTAAACTGCTTTTCAAAATACTCACACTACTCCAGCGTTGTTAGGATCGTAGAACCAGTCTACGGCAGCAGCTATGCACGGTTGGTAGTTGGCTCTGCAAGCGTGGTCCATCACCAGACCTCGAGTCAACGTTTGCATCGTTGGCTCAGTCAAAGCCACATCAGGGTAGAATCCTATTTCATCTTCAAAAGCATGTATTGTTCTTCGAACCATTCTCTGTTGAAATACAATAATATAATTATACAATAATACAATATAATATTCTGTACTTATTCCGCTATCGTATTGTGTCAGTTGCAAGCGGTAACTACTTACCAAATAAATGTCTTGGTCCAAATCTTCGTCGTCATCAACATAGGCGACCAATCGTTTCCTCAAGAAGTCCATGTTTCTAACAAAAGCTTTCCACGGTGCGTATTCGGTTTCATGTTCCATGGTTAGAACTACTCTGAAGGCATAGTCATAGTCTAATCTACCTGCTCTGGCTATGTTCAGAGCATCGTCTATGAGCTGAGAATAAAATGTAATATCGTAAAAATAATAAAGTTTGGTACGTAGGACGAAATTTTGTGCAAAAGAAAGCAAGAAAACTCATGTAAAATAGTTATAACTACGGTTTTTATTATTTCAAATAATGTTCTTAGTACATTTTCGAAACAGTATTGAGCATAATCATGTAGTAGTATTTTACTATATACAGTGTGATTCTTTATAATGTGCACATATCGAAATGAGGGAATCTATGCTTAATTTTATCGATGGAAAAAATATTTAAAAAAATCTAAATATTTTTTAATATTTTTTATGGAATTTTCAAAAATGTTGTCCGCTGTTGTGACCCCAATGTAAACAAAACGGTGTAACTTTTAAACTAAATTATCTATCGCGATGAAACAATTTTATGTAAAAAGTTATGAAAAAAAAAAGTTTTTTTGATCAAAAAACGTGTTTATTTTCAATTGAGGGTAGTTTTTTTCCACAATTTTCATTTTACGAGGACGCCTAATTGCTTCCAATCATTATGGAGTTTGTTTCATCGCGATTTAGTTTAAAAGTTACACCGTTTTGTTTACACTGGGGTCACAGTAGCAGACAAAATTTTTAAAAATTCCATATAAAATATTAAAAAATATTTAGATTTTTTTTAATAATTTTTCCGTCGATAAAATTAAGCATAGATTCCCCCATTTCGATATGTGCACATTATAAAGAATCACACTGTATGGATGTAATAATAAAGTAGTGTTATAAAATCTCAGAGAAGAAGTTAAGATACTTACAGTTGCACGATTGAGGGGATGAATTTCCTCCCTAGTCTCTGGTTCTTCAAGAGCTTCAATGATTATATCCCATAGGTCAAGTTCATAGTTGACGCGATAGTAACCTGATGAAATCATAATACAATTTAAAAAAAAACTTTGAAATGTCATCATGCAAGCATTACAACTTTATGAAATTGTGTCTCTTACGTGGAATTTTAAAGTTTAAAATAATTTGGATGAAGGGAAATCGGGATCGGCTTCCAATCTTATCGGATGCATTTAATTACAACTACTTTATATGGAGCGACTGATTTGACTGTTAAACTGGTTGTCAAACTTCCAGGCTACTGAATACCCGTAACCAAAGCACGGAGGAAACTCGAAATGTAATGGGAGGTCTCACATCAAAGGACTGACTTAGGCACGTGCGGCTTTACGTAAATTTAATTTATTTCAATGTCAGATTACAGAGATCCATAATTGTTAGTAACAATTGGAACTTAGAAACTATGTTAGTAAGTTTACCAAAATTCAATCACAGAAACATATACTTATAATTACAATTAATTACCAAAAACATTTACAACAACACATTAGCACAATTTATTTATTTTACTGTCCCAACGACGATGCTCACCCAGAGCGAGTGAATTGGACATTGATATTTATTAGAAATGATCTTCAGAATTTCATTGCTGCTGCCGCGTAGTTTGCCTAATAGTGACACACGTTTGCGTCATATTGCATAAAAATCATCAGTACGCGCTTCAGCAAACATCGCGGAAGCACTGCAGAACCTCGGCAACCGCAACAACATTCTGAAGACATTATTGTATTGCACCCGCAGATCACTGTATGCCCTTTGAGTGTAGTTAACCCACAGGCTGCGTGTAGAAAATTTGACAATAGGCTTTGAATAATGCTAACTTGACCTTAGCTGAGCAACGAGCAAACCTGTGAACCAACATATTACCCCGGACAGCCAGCGCTCTGCGTTCAAGTTCAATGTCCTTATTTTCCCCCAGATCATCGGTGACGATATGCCCTAGATACTGAAATTTTGTCACTCTAGTGAGAGGAGATCCGTTCAAGTAAATGGGTAAGGATCGAGACTAGCGACTGTTAGCTGGCTAAAACCACGAGTTTCTTGTATTCCCCATCCAACACATAAAAGTAAAGTACCACATTTTTCTCAAGTATAAATTGTTAAATCATACCTTGGCCCTGGATATTGAAAAGGACCCAGTCTTCGTCGTCGAGAGCAAAGACCAAATTATGAGATTGGTCAAACATTTCTACTGGATATATTTTTTCTAAATCAAAGTTTTGTTCATAGCTGGTAGTGTAAGTGATTGGTATCTTCATTGCAACAAATGGCTTGTTGGAAAAACCGAAACGTTCCTGAAACCAATTTAAAAACACATAATTTGAGACCATGACATTGTTATAAAGGGTGTAAAAGTACCCTTAACGGAAACGAAGGGCACTTGTTCTCCCCACCACTGAGATCATTTTATTGTTCTAGACCATACCTGGGAACCCCCTGGTTACGGTGATATTGGGGGCAAAGTTCCAAAATGTTCACAGCTGTTTTTGTAAATACAACTAGTATTTACAAAAACAGCAGGTTATAACTTTACTTAAATTATCTCCATGACCCGTTTACTATTCAAAGCATCCACTAGCACAATGTTTTAAGAGTGCTACATTGAGTTTTACCGTAAATTGTGATATACAAAAACGACTTTTTTTTGGTGTCATAAGACACCAAAAAAAAAGTCGTTTCGAAGTAAAAAAAATTGCGTAAGGGTCCTGTTGTTGTTCTGTAGTTTGATGTACAGAATACTTGGTTGACGTTTGCGTGAAGGGTTCATTTACACCCTGTATATACGCCATGCTTATATTTGTAGCATAACCATGTCTGAATCTACTTTACGGCGATACGTTATCGCCGTAGAGTAGATTCAGAAACGGTTCATAAATAACAACGAAGAATTCTCTCAAAAATATTTTGAATTTTTGTTTTATGTTTCTACAGTATCTACTTATGCTAAGCTTCATTGTTGTATTATTAAGGACAAATTTCACCAATAACCAATGAAACTAATCGTGCTCAGTACAACCTAAACTAGCGTTCGAGAGATATTAGTTTCATATAATTATTGGTTTGAGATATTGACACTCTCTTGAACTCTGTGCAGATGAGATCACGTTCAATTTCACTAGTGAAATCGGAATTATTATTTTTGTATTGCAATAACAACAAAAAAAAATTTTTGGGGGTGGGAAATCATCAAATAACCTGTCGCACTCTTGGACAGAGCGAAAGGGAGTGTCAGACATCTACTGACTAAAAACCAGCCATGTTCCTTCTTAGCCCTTTAGGTCGAGGCACCGGTATCTCTTGCGAACAACCCGCAGCCCCGACGGAGATAATATGCCCTGCGGGTCTAAAATGGCCGCTTTATCAGAATCCACGCAGAATCTTAGTATGAATCACGTTAAAATTTCAAATTCTTAAAATGGACTTAATGTAGGTATCTATAACTATAAAGTCCATTTTAAGAATTTTAAATTTTTAACATGATTCATATTACGATTCTGCTAAAGCGGCCATTTTAGACAGCCTGGTTCCAGAAAAGTATCTGAATTTCAGTAGCCTGTAATTAATTAAATAAAAAAAATAAGTTTAAAAACCTAAAACCCGACAACGCAAAAAATCGCAAGCTAATAAAACCGCGGTCTTAAAAGAAGAAAATACACCTTTAATTAATTTTAGTAAATAACTTAATAATAAGTAAAATTATTAAAATAAAAGACAGCCGAAGTCACATGCCACTGATGGTGGAACATACATACACACATAGACTGCCAAAATCATTACCCTTCCTTTTGGCTTTGCCGTAGTCGGGTAAAAACATGAATTTACCTGAGTAAGCAACACTCCAGAGCCTCGTACTCGTGTAACTCGTATCATAGGGTATCCATTGTTTTGAATCCACGGTTCCAAGTACTCGTCAAAGTCATCGCCCACCACACCTGTATGATCCGTTCCTATCCATTCGCTGTTCACAGCATCTATGAAGTTCAAAGTGGTCACCCACTCTAAGGTTCTGGAAAAGAACTTAGGATTTAACCGATTGGAAGAGTAAAGATCATCCAAGTTCATGTCAGTCAAATTTTATGCAAAAGTAGCTATTGGCATGATATCGTTCCGCACCCGACCACACGACTTGAAGAGGGGCTAAACACGTGTCGACTTTTACAACCCACGTAGTAGAAGCCTGTGTCCCAGCAGTGGGAACATTAATAGGCTGTTGTGATGTGTGTGTGATGATGATGATGGAGCACTAAGCGGGTATCTGAACAATGCTGGATTTATTTCCAATACTTCTCCTTCTTACTTCTACTTCTTCTTACTCTGGTAGAAATATTGCTTTACGCTCAATTAATAGCCTATATCTACTACATTTTCTTCGTTAACCGGGGTAAACATGAAAAAGACAATAGTATGTTAGTTTTTCACGTCTTCAACATTCACATTTTCGGTGATCGATAAGACTATGATAATGTTTATGATAAATCTTGACACTCACAATCCATGATCAACTGATAGTGCCTTTGTAAAAACCTAATGTGGATTTTTAAGATGATGTATTTTCCGGAGAGGCTCTTGAAATTAAAGTGTAGTAAAGGAATCGTGTTATTTTAAACTGACGTACATACGTTCTTTAATAACATAACATAATATCACGTCATCGTATCATGCTCTCAAAACGGTGAAGGAAAACATCGTGAGGAAACCGGCATGGCTTAGAACCAAACTTTCGAAGACATGTGACATCTACCAATCCGCACTGGGCCCGCGTGGAAGATATAGCCCATTCCCTCTCAAAGAGAGAGGAGGTCTGTGTCCCAGCAGTAGGAACATTAATAGGCTGTTGATGATGATGAATATCACGTCTGTCAAAATATTAATCAGTTTATTTAAGACTTACAATCCATTCACAAGTGCACTCGCTGCCATTTGTATGTAGTCATGGTCTTCATCGCCGAGCACGATCCTCATCATCCTCATCAGCGCTGGAGCCTTGTACTTCAAGATTCCGTTCACGCCAATATGGTCTCTAATGGCCTCTTCATCGAACAGATCGTCTCCTGGTTCCAATACTCCTGAGGTTAGGTAGGAGTCACGGAGCAAGCTCTCTTGTATCACTTCGGTTGTGAATAAGGTGTTGACGTCAAGCATCGTGGTATCTGTGCCCAGCCCGTCCCCTTGGAACTGTAAGAAAGTAGTGTATCATTGAAGTTCTTCATCCATTTATTAAGAAACTACACTTTTACTTTATCTATTTTTTTTATTTGTAAAGCAATAGATTTTTGTTATTATAATCGTGTACACGATCTGGATCACGTTCCGCGATGATTGGTTCGAGCCAGCAGGAAAAAGAAGCCCTGGGCTCCTTTTTGGGTCGAGGAAGTTAAGGAATCGAGTCCTTATTTATTTATTTATGAAACTTTATGCACCTTACGCCTTTGTACGATTTTTGTATAGCGAATTTTGGGAATTTTCTACCAGTCTACCTGTCTCTAGGGTGATGCAGAGACAATACACAGTAGGTGCAAAATAAAACATTTTTTTTTTTATGAAAAGATATAGTTAAAATAAAAGAATAAATACACACATATACCTAATTTTGAAAGATAAGTAAGAAAACCTATAACAACTTAATTTTGAGACGAAACTGCCAACTTCTTGTGAATGTAGTCACGAGCTTATATTTTGAAAGTGAACAAACCCAGCAGGCGACCAGCGGACGGTTATAAAAAAGGCTATTGGTTGGTAATAGTTATAACCAGTACTACACTTACAACTCAAATCAAGTTTCTATGTTGCAATGCATTCGTCGTTTGGTTTAGTTTTAATTGTATATACGTATTCACATCCTATACATCTACATGGTCTTCAACATAAGACCAGGGTGATGACCAAGATCATGTTTGGACTTAAAAAAGAGGTCTCTCAGATTGTTTCAAGGTTTTTCTAGAAGTAATCGGACAACAGATACAGTTCTCAAATGATTTGCAGAACTTACCATCCTTAGCATTTCCCAGCCCGCATACGTAGCTAAGCCTGATACGACCCATTCGTACCGCCAGTTCTGCGGGAAGATCACGTATCCAAACCATTGCCTGGCCATCGCTTCTGCTAACTTCGGTAGGCCTATACTCCTCTGTTTCACTGAGTGGACTGTTTCCATAAACACGTAGGGCTCCCTGAAAACATGCTCATTATTGCTCAAACAATAACTGGTCTAGTATTTGGAGAAGAAGTTCAAGGACAATTTCTGAAATAGTTAAATGTTAAATTAACTCTAATAGTGGTCCGACTATTAGGGCTAATTCTGTATTTAAAAAGTTCAAGGTCAGGCTCTTTTTCTCTTACGTCAAAACAGGAAGCTTGCACAAAATGTATGCATTTTTTTCAGGACCTGCTGCAATAAAAAACTAACCTGGCGCCTGCCGCTTCAACCCGGTAAATTCAAATGCAATGAATGAAATAAAATATTTAGAATGATAATGTAAGTATGTGCCTACTAATGTTTGATAAAATATATTATAGGGTGTAAAAGTACCCCTAACGCAAACGAAGAGCACTTGTTTTCCCCACCATTGCGATAATTTTTTGGTTCTCGACCATACCTTGGAATGCCCTAGTTACGGAGATATTGGGGGTCAAAGTTCCAAATTTTGCAATATTTATTTATTAGTTTTGAAAATACGAACTATACCAACTGAAATGCTAAATAAAATATAGTAATATAAAGTTTATTGTTAAATAAATGGTATTGTAAAGAAAAAATAAAAATAAATAAAATAAACTGTCAAGGCAAATAGAGACTTAATAATTAATTGCTTGTCCAATCAATACTTACCAAATGGCAACCGAAGAAAGAGCGTGCCAATCAGTTGCTACGTCTGGCACCACCACGATATTCATTGTTCCACGTTGATCCTGGACAATTTCTGTGTACTCCTTGTTTGTCCATTCATTCAAGTTCGTGTAAAAGGAATTAATAGCTACTGAAGATTGCCCCTCCTGGTTACCAGAAACTGGTCTTCCGAAAAACCAAACATTTGACACCGGCATGTTAATACTGGCAAAGTTGTGAGCTATCAGTCCCCATGAATGTGGCGGCCCATTCAATGGACGGAATTGAGTCCTGAAATAGTGAAAGTATTCAAGAAAGTTAAGAAATTATTGATATATGAAGGTGTGGCATATCCTTGGGCTGCGGGTTGTTCACAAGTTACCGCGGCCTCGACATATAGGGCTCAGAAGGAACATGGGTGGTTTTTAGTCAGTAGAAGTCTGACACTCCCTTTCGCTCTGCCCAAGAGCGGAAGGGGTTATTTGATGATTTTCCACCCGCCAAAAAAAAAGGTGTGGCAAATCCCGTGTTGGGGCTCCATATTTGAATTGTTTGATGTCGAATCTAATTAATCTTTCTAAATTAAACCCACAATCGGACGGCACGATTGATGCAGTGGTTGAGAGATTGGACTGCTGCGCTGTGTCGCGGGTTCGATCCCTGCACGGAACAAATATTTGTATGGCCTACAGATAGTTGTTTCAGGTCTGGGTGTGTTTGTGTACGTGAGTTTCAATGTTCGTAAACGCACGGTCCACGATACAGGAGAAATTTCTAGTGCGGAGCAACGAATTAAAAAAAATAAAATAAAGATTTTATCTACTGCCCACTAGTCACGAAATGCACTAGTCCCTAGAGTGCAATGGCAAAAATGTCAATGACATGGCTGCCCATTTCACTCGCCCATACATCGCCCATCCATCACGGGTCGAGCAAAATCTTAATCTTCGATTTAAGAAAAATAATGCCATGAAAAAAATTACCTACAGCATTCAGTCCACCTCTTTGTTTTGTGCTTGAAGTGTTAAATAAATAAATATAAAATCTTAAGTTCCGAAGGTCATTGAGTTACGAGTACTTACGCGCTGTTTTCTTCCAACTCAGAATTCAACACTACATGTGTGTAATCCAAGTTGTTAAAAGTGAAGCTGACACCAGACAGCTCGGTTGGCTCGTCCATGCAAGGGAACACGCGTCTTGCATACGTTGGATGCAGATTCATGGCCACGTATGTCCTGAAAATAAAAATAGGTTAGAAAAGCTTCTGGAAAAATAATAAGAGCTGGATAGGTCGATCAAAGGTTAAAGCAGAAGTATATAGTTAAAGGTATAGGCTTGTCGATAGAACTTGTCTACATATTTTATACTGATACAGATAGGCTATTGTTATGGTTTTCACGTAATTTAGTATTCACCTACATCCTGTTAAAATGGAAGCTGACCCCAACGAAGTTATGATAAGATTGATTGATTGAGTAAAGCGAATTAAAAAATTTGTCGGTAAACCAAATTCTTTAGATGAAACTAAGTCACGAGGAGAACTATAATTGGTTTAAGTTTTTTCAGGATTGGCGTCAGATACTCATATAATTTAAAGTAATATAAAATAAAACGTATACTACCCAACTGTCTTGTGAATACAGTCATTTTATTAACATATGAAAGGTTTGTTATCTGACAGTGAAATGAATTTAAATAGATACATAAATAGTTTAAATAAGTTATTACTGTTCGTCGTATCGTCCCAAGTGAAGACCCAGTCCACCCGTTGCTAAACCTCCACTATACTCTATAACAACATAATACGTTAAAGCAATATTCGGTTGGAATATTATTAGTTCTTGATCGTCTATATCGTAGTCGGCGTCAAAGACGTTTACAGACGATAACACTCCTACTTTCACCGAATTAATATTTAGACCATCAATGTGGAAGACTATTTCATCTTCCCTCGTCGCCGCGGTTAAAACAACATCAATAACAGCACGCCCGTTGAATGAATCCCCATCAACCGTTATTTCTACCGCATAACTCCGAACAGTCTGACCAGGTCTAACATTTTGTCTGAACATAAAATCACGAGTTGCATTCACTGGCACTTCCACGACAGTCACATTTTCATCTGTTGTTCCACTATGATACGTTGCCGGAAACCCTTCTATTGGTTCGATCACAACGCGAGCTTCTGAATTTTTGTAACTAGTGTCTGTGTTCGTTAAGGGGTATGGTTGCGTGCTTATTGGTAACGATTTTGTGAACACATTTAAAAGGATTGTGAATGAAAAGAAGATACACTTCCACTTTAGTCTAGTCCGGGCCATTGTTAATGGAGTTTAAATGGCCGGGCACTTCACTCCCCACACTCCCAGTGCGTCGTCTCGCCGTACGAACTTAAAAGAAATGAAACGATGTGAAAGACATGAAAATTTTTAATCGTGAAACGTCTCCAGAGATATGAGATGGTGCCGATAATGTCTCAACTAGGTTTAAAAAGATAAAGTTGAAGATGGAATGTGAGTTTTTTTTAGGAAATTTTAACTTATCGTTTGATATTGAGATTGTACAAACTGACAATATGTAGACTTACTGCAGTATGTGTTATAACAAAAACTTGGTTAATGTAATTTTGTTTTACATATAAATTTTAGTTTTGGGTTTACTTTAATTTATTTAAATTTAAACAGTAGTAATAATAATATAATAATTAAAATCTTAATAAATTTTAAATTAATTTAAGAAATTAATTATTTAACTAATTCGTTAGTTGTAACAAAACTATGACTATAACTATGTCAAAATCTCCATTGATTTTGAATTTATTTAAATTTAAAAGAACTATAATATTATTATTACTTTGTCTTATTTTGAAAGACGTCACAATAATCGTGCTTCTAAAATATAAAAACAAAAATAACAATGGAACGTGCACTATATCCAAAAAATATTAACTCAAGTAAAAGTTACACACACATGGGCACATTAATGCAAACTTCTGAGAAACTAATCAACCAGATTTACAATATGATCACGATTACCATCATTTCACTAGCTGTTCGTATTTTCTGGTTTATTTATTTCCATACCAACACACTTTATCTCTTCTAATAATTCCATAGCACCATGAAATTCTCTCAACATGCAATGGAGTACCATTCTATTACGATAAATGCCTGATTCATCAACCTTTAATCACACTAATGTCATTAAAATAATAGGATAAACAAGGTTTACTTGCCAAAGAGCAAATATTGATAACTAGTTAAAACGAGCTAACCTATAAAGGCTTTTAATTTTTATGCTGGGCCGTACTTCAAACAACGCCGACGGGGAACGATTTGGCCCCAGCCACGGACGATGATGCAAATGGCGAACGATATTTACGATTTTTAAACACTACCTCGACCTGCAGGGCTATTGCGTATCTTTTAAAAGACAGTGGCTATCATCTAATGTCCATCAAATAACAGCCAAACGGTTCCATTTTGTACTAAACCATAACACATTTTCAATCAATTGGCCTCTTTTCAATTTTAATTAGTATGACATCAGAACCATACAGTACTACATACATTGCTACTAACATAGTCTTAAGTTTAATTTGTTACTAAAATTATGGACATTACGTAGTCTGAAATAAACACATTTTATTTTATTTATTTATTTATTTATAACCAATTTGACAGTTAATCGATGGACACTATGATAGCCACTGACATTTAAAAGATACGCAATAGCCCTGATGATACGGTTATTCGAGAAGTAAGACTCGAAAAATATCGTGCTAAACAATGCCACTAAGGATTAATTTAAAAAGTCAAGATTTTAATATATTTGATACTAGGTGTCGCCAGCGGCGACTCGAAATTATCCCACTGGAAGATAAAATCGAAAATCTATGTGTTAATCCAGGTTATAATCTATCTGTGTGTCAATTTTTTTCAAATCCGTATAGTAGTTTTTGCGTGAAGGAGTAACAAACATACACACAAACTTTCGCCTTTATAATATTAGTGTGATTTGTGTGATGTGATTAGTAGATTTAATTTACTTACAGAATTGACTTGTATTGCTATGAATAGTAATGGCATTTATTAATGACGTCATCATCTCAAACATTCATAAAGACAACTTCACCCTGTTAATAACTAAATAATACTGAAGCTAACCCTCCCCGAAATATTGCCAAAAAAATATCCGTTGGTGTGTTTTTCGCAACCAATAATGCATTCCAAATACAACAAGAAAACTTTGGCCAGGAGTTTAAAAAAAACCTTAAAAATATGTTAAACGAGCTTCCGAAAAGCTTATAAGAAAATTTACTCTGTTCTTTTTTAAATGTTCTGTTCTATAGTTCTTCTCCTAACATCTATTTTAATATTATAAGATACGTGTTGTGTTTGCATAATTATTTGACAATGGCTGAATTTTCTACATCGGCACTAATTTTTGTTATCACCGTAATTATTCCTTGGCACCTTGCTGTGCCAATTCTAGTTACTATTATTTTGTTAAATTAGTAAAAATACTTTATAACAATCATCATCATCTTCGTCTGCCTAGATTTTTCCCAACTATGTTAAGGTTGGCTTCCAGTCTCATCGGATGCTACTAAAATATCTGAAGCGATGGGATCTCTGTCCCGACCTCCTCTAGTTACTAGGTAAAATGATACAGATACAAAAACTGGTAGCCAAACTTTTATGCTGTCAAAGTTCTACAAATGACAGTCGCGACTAACAGCAGCAGTAACCAGGACAACAATTCAAGTTAAACCACAATCTATAGCAAAACTTCTACAAATCTAAGAAGATTCGCCCTGTACAGTTTTCAAGAATTTAAAAAATCGTCATAAATTTAAAAGGTACTCACAGTCCGTCCCCATAATGTCCCATGTACAATCCTTTGCCAGCCACACCAAAGGATCCTTCATAATGAATATGAAATGTGTAAGATGTAGCAGCTATTCCAGGTTCTATCTCCAAAGTACCCTCGTCTTCATCAATATCAACATTAGCAGGTGTATGGAGATTGGACCCACTAAGTATGGAGAACTGCACATCTCCTACTCTCAAATCAGCAAAGTAGAACATTACCGGATCATCTCTACTGTCCACATCAGTTATAGACACTACAATTCTTGCATATCCAGAAAATGAGTCTCCATTAATGTCTATTTCTACAAAGGTTGAAGTTATAGACATTCCAGGACGGATTTGATTCGAGAAAGCTGCTTCATTTCTTAATTCTGCAGTAAAATTATTCACATCCAAGATTTTTGTTTCTGTATTAATTAGTCCAGTCACTTCTTCTATTTTAATTTTATGAATATCAATAGGTTTACTTGAAACTAACACTATTGTTATTAAAAACACAAAACTAAAGAGACCCATTTTCGATGGTGATTTTTCATCGAATTTACGCAAAAGCGTTTACGTCGATGACCTAAAAATAACTAAATTGATTCTTACGTTCTATGGACGCTGAAAACCCCGAGATAAAATATTTACAGTGTGTTGCAAGAATAGTAACCGGCTCTAATGTTGACCGACTTTAAAATTATCTACAAGTTTTCATTTGTTCGTACATTTGTGTTGGTAAATATTATGATATTTTTGAAGAAATGAATTGTTTACTTTATGAGTCCACGAAAGTAGCAAATCGGGTTCGATTTCGAGTCCAAAACTGTGGCCACATTTTTGGACTGCAAAATTCGTACCTACATCTGAATGTAGCTAACTTAACACTTACATAATATACTTACCGTTTTTTATGGGATTTCGCAAAAACTACAGAACTCCACCTCCTACGATCTTAACAGTATATTACTCAAATTATTATTGCTTCGCCGCGTTCAAAAAACTAGTCAAACAGTTATTTATTTGTTGTTTGTTTTATCCAAATAATAATCTTAAAATAAGGTTTCTTTTGCTATACTTGATAATAAATAGTCCAAACTGCATTGTAGATCAGTTACTTACATAAAAATTTAAGTTTATGAACGTTACCATAATTCGCGCTTCAAGTGTACAAACCAGTATCAGAGTGACCATCCATTTTGGATTATCTTTGTTGAGCAACATTTGAGATTAGGTACAGAGCTCCAAGATGACTCAGAGATGTTTGAAGTTTTCAAGTGCCTGGATAGCTGGGCCATACGTATGATGCATTGTACCTATTTGAGGAGGAACTGATGTAAGCTGAATACATTATTATGTGAGTCAGTAATACTTAGGAGATAGACTTCATTTAATCAAGACGATGTTGTGAAAAAATGGTGTGAACCATTACAGGACCATTCAGAAATTCATAGTTATTTTATGGAGGTTAACGTTTTGTAATACTACTCTCGTGTCGTTAATTGTGGCCTTCTCCATTTCAAAGTGTGGTTTAAATGATAAATATACCATAGATTATGTAGCGTTACGTGTATATTTTTTGGTGAGTGCCAACGTCAAGTTTTGGTCCCGGGGTCCTTCTCATAGCGTCCCTCTGTGACTGGTCGACCGTCACGAGATACGCCATGCACACGCGAACTGTATAGTTTTACATTAGTTACTAGCGGACGTCACGCGGTTTCACCCGCGTAGGTCCCGTTCCCGTGGAAATACAGGGTTAAAAAGTATCCTATATCACCCGGGGATAGTGTAGATTCTCAACGGTGAAAGAATTTTTCAAATCGGTCAAGTAGTTTCGGAGCCTATTCGTTACAAACTAACAAACAAATCTTTCCTCTTTATAATATTATGTTAGTGTAGATAGGGTGTAAAAGTACCCTTCATTGCGATGTTGCTCCAAGTTCTCCCCGTCATTGCGATAGATTCTTTCTTCTGGGAAACCATAGTTACGGAGATATTCGGGGTCAAACTTTTCACAACTCTGATTTTTTAAATACCTACTAGTTTTACAAGTTATAATTTTACTTGTGTTACAACAGCCTGCTCACAGCGTGCCACCCTAGCCAGCCAATGACAGCTAACCATAACCATGCCACTCTAGCAAACCATAGCCTTGCCACTCTAGCATACCATAGCCATGCCACTCTAGCATACCATAGCCATGCCACTCTAGCCAGCCAATGACGGGCAACGACTCGCGAGCCAATCACAGTCAAGCGAAGACACCGCCATAACCACCGGATGCCTCCGGTGGGGATATCAGTCTATATAATGCCCTGTAAGCTCAGTTTCGAGGTCTTGTCGCGCTCGATTGTGAAACCTGTAAGTCGAGACTCTGTCCGAATAAAATAATGAATCAGTTCCTGTCTATTCTTTACCACTGTCGTAACAGTCAGAAGTGGGATCGAATAAAAAAAAAACCTACGATAAAACGACTCTCTGCTACTTAAAAGTCAACGGTCACCTACTGTGGAGGACGAGGTCAAAAATTCAAACGAAGAACGTACGTCGATGCACACCGCCTGCAAGGAAAATATTGTCTCCCATCCCAGTATCACAAGGCACAAATTGAAAAAGCGGGTGACAATCTGGATGGAACACGAAGCGACTACCCTCAGTATCGCATCGTTCATTCCATAATTTGACCTTGAAAAAGAAGACTGCGGCCAGTAACCACCTGTGAGACACTTTGAGTTACAAGAAGTATCCATCTCTCTGCCAGCAACGGTTCTACGGTAAATTAAGACTACCTAAAGGTTGTCAACAGCAACCAAGGACATGGAAGGAAGGAACCGACCTACTTCACGCTGAGAGCTGCCAGGAACCATGCATAAATAACAAGGTCAGTAAACATGCCAATATTTGCCAAATTAGCCAAATGCCATTAGCCAAATATATAAGCCAAATGTGTTTTACCATGGAGTGCCCCATGAGTTGATAATTATGCGAATCGTAGACAAAATAATTTGGTAAGCCCGATAAGTAAATCTAATCATAGTCAGTTAATCTGTATAATATTATCCCGGTACGAAAAAAATATGTTTTACGAGTAGGTACTAGTTGTGTACTAAAGAGTTGAGAACTTAAAATGTACATATTTAGTTCAAGTGCGCATTAGATTATCCAACAATAACAATTCCAAAGTAAATCATGTAGATCAGATACTTATAAATAGCTACAATAATTTTATTAAACTATTATCAGAGATATAGATAGCATTCCTGGGCGATCTCTTGCTACCGCCAGCCGATATTCAAACAGTTTTAGACTTATTGGATAAAGTTCTTGACAGATTGAAAACGAGGAACTTAAAATTAAATATGAGGAACTGCTAATTTTTACATATTTCTTAATTAGGGTATAAAACATCATGACGCGATGGCATTCAACCAGGTGAATTTAAGTTGATCGTCTTAATTTCTCATCCCGAGTAATGTAAACGAAGTGCGTCAGTTTATTCTATCTAGTTCTATCTAGTTACTAAAGAAAGTCCATTCATAACTTAGCAATAATAGCTCGCCCGTTTATCAAACTTAAAAAAAAAAGTACGATGTGGGTATGAGGCAAGTCACATAAATCTTGTTATGAAAAAAAAAAAAAAATGTTATAGGTCGGTATTAGTGATTATGTAGGTACGATCCTAGTTTTCCAACAGAAATTCACACGTATTGCAGGTATTGCACGTATCTTTTATAAAGTAGATTGACGGTAGTTTGCGCCCTGTCTTTTAGTTTAGTCGCGTTACAAGTCAGATAGAGTGTTTATCATGATTTTGGGCTTGAATCCCTTGCAGTGATAAAATTGTTGCTAAGATTTCGTATTATGACGTGTTATGTAAAAATGTCCATGTAATTCGGACTGTACTGCAGTACGCGATACAATGACTAATCATGGTCTTATGCCATGTATTGCCCGATATTACTTTTCACTATGGTGACCGATGAGCCAAAGCCCAAGCAAGCTAAAACGAAAAGCCAAAGTCAAAGTCTATGCCTATCTTAGGTAAGTAGATCGTTCGATAGATGCCGTTTATTGTGTACCATTTAGACGTGAACGATTTGTTCAGTACTGTGCAATGACAAGATGAAAAGCCGAAAAGTAGTATTGTTTTACTGCGAAGTGGATGTACAGATACCTATAGTGAGTAATTGTGTAATCGTTGATGGTAGGCTATAACGTAAACAAACCTTTACAGTACCAGATTAGTTGTGTGAGTTGTGTCAAACTTCGCGCGATGGAAGATATTACAAAATGCATCATGACAATAACAAGGAGTAAAACGAAGTTCTGAATTTTATAAATATCAACCAAATTTCTGATTTCCAAAAATAACCCGATTTATAAGTAAATATTATTATGTGACGTCATGTTTACATTGTGCGTACTGTAAAGGGGATAATGTAGGAAAGAGGGTTAACGACATCCAATTCTAAATCTAACTTAGCTCTGATAGGTAATACATGACAGTAGCAAGCTAAATTTTAATTTTAAAATGGTGATAAACATGATGTCCTGAAACGAGGCTGCGCCTGTGGGTGGGTATCTTGGGGGCCAGAGTTGCATTAACTTAACATTAGTACTTAAAAGCTTTAAACACATAAAATTAATATATTGGAAAAATAGAAAAACGTATTCTTGTGTATTGGTGTGTATAAGTAATGAAGTTTTGCCATCGACACGCTAAGAATTATGTGTGTGAGTATGTACATGTATGTATGCGTGCGTCTTAATGGTATGATGTAATTAACTTAAATTGTTTCTTCCGTTTCTTCAAACGATAGTTTGGCAAAACAGTTTATTTATATTTTCTTACATGAAAAATGTTTCATGTTTTTAATGTCGCAGATAATATGGAGTTCTTATAATACTGTTAATATTATAACCGGGTACCTATAAGCCTTACGATTTATCCCAGATCGGGTTGCTCCAGGCAACCAGGGCAATCTAGGTGCGGTAGGGTTATCTCAGAAATGGGACGTAACTTAGATACAAGGTGAAAAATGATAATTCAAATTCAAACTCTTTAATTCAGACAAGTGTCCATAGTGTTAGTAACAACAAAATAACTTAACGACTAGGGTTAGTAAACTTAGTGTTATGGCAAAAGAAAAAAAAAAAAAGGAAAGGAAATATGTTAATAGTGTGATTTACAAAAAAAAAAACTATGATTATGTAACTTTGGCGCCAGGCGATGACTACTGGCGGCAACAAGGTTTAATGCTTTTAACATCACGCATGTAATACCCAATGGGTTAGGCAGAGGTACTTATACTCATGAGTACACACACATTTCGCCAGTAAATTGAAATGAATTAAAAAGTGTTTATTCATGGTTACATCCGTGCTACATGGTATATTACTTCTGTCATACTGTAAAACAGTGATATTTAATTTAAATGTAACAAATTGTTGGTACGTTTCCATCAATAACAACGTCACTTTTACCTACAACTAAACACATTTATTGAACACAAAAGTTGACTATAACGTAATGCTATAACATTTAAGTTGCGTTAAAACACTTTAATTAATAGCGGTGAAGCCGAAAACATAAGCTAGTATGGCATAAATATATACTTATACAACAATAAATAATCATAAATGGAATCTACACATCTCTAATGAGGTTTTTACATAGGTGTTAAAAACAAACTTCCCTAATTTATTTTAAGACATTTTCGTGGTACAGCTATTTTCTTAATCGTAAGGTATGTCGTTAAAAACTGTTGGTACTAAGCATTTCCTACATCTTTGTCCATAATAATTAGTACAAGTGGGTACCTACTACAAATCTTCTTATGCATTTATTCCTTTTACTTCAGCTTAAAGTCCCATGCTATAGGGGGCGACCCAGGATAACTCTTGTTCGTTAGAAGATTGGTTTTCTGGCCCACATTAACTGATATTGAGGAGTTAGGTAATGATTGACATAAACTAAGAAGTGTGAAAGGTCATATTATATGATACAACGGGTTTACAGGTTGAGTATCCGCTGTAACATATCGTAGCAGTGCTTTTGTCTGATAGCACCAGTAGTGTGAAAGAACAATTGAAAACCGAAGATTTCTTAAATCTCCTGAGAGGTCTATTGCCCCATTTTAACTTGGTTTTTCTGAGCTGACTTGTAATCACTGTTTTCTTGTTTCCATTGCGGGAGCAATTGTTCCAGGACGGCCGAATGTTACAACAGCCTGCTCACAGCGTGCCACCCTAGCCAGCCAATGACAGCTAACCATAACCATGCCACTCTAGCAAACCATAGCCTTGCCACTCTAGCATACCATAGCCATGCCACTCTAGCATACCATAGCCATGCCACTCTAGCCAGCCAATGACGGGCAACGACTCGCGAGCCAATCACAGTCAAGCGAAGACACCGCCATAACCACCGGATGCCTCCGGTGGGGATATCAGTCTATATAATGCCCTGTAAGCTCAGTTTCGAGGTCTTGTCGCGCTCGATTGTGAAACCTGTAAGTCGAGACTCTGTCCGAATAAAATAATGAATCAGTTCCTGTCTATTCTTTACCACTGTCGTAACACTTGAATTACCTCCATGACCCGTTAACTATTCAAAATATCCACTAGCACAATGTTTTAAAAATTCGACTTTGAGTTACCGTAATCGTGATCGCGCGCGTGTCGCGTATTTTTGGGTTATAATTACCCCAAAAAGAAAATCTTTTCCCAGCAATATTTTTTGCGTAGTATCTTCTTAGCAGGATCTTAGTTTAATGTACATTTACAAATTACCCGATAATCATAACTGTGACTTTAACTGTGCTGGTTCAATATATTATTATACGTTCTACTGGAAGTTGAACTTTTACTTCCGCTCGCTATCAACAATCTTCTCGTCAAGACGACAAAAGACAGGTATTAAACCTTCTACCTACGTCTCCAAAACAGAGACACGGGTTGCCCAGCTGTAGGACTATTATCGGTTAAGCATTGCCTGTATTAAAGTATCTACGAACCTGGATAGGAAATAAGATGGACTAACACTAGGGAAAATAATAGTGAAAATTATGTTTTTCCTACTCCTCCGCTATTCTTTTCTAATTAATTTCGTTGCGGAATCCAAGACAGTTAAATCATCTTTCTGGGACTTTATCGAGCTACATTGTCTCTGCGCTTTTCTGGTGGTCGCCACTGTTGATTTTGGCTTATTGGAGTAGCATTGGTTTGGGAATAATGTGGCGGGCTTGTCCCAATAACACTAGGGCAAATAAAATAAATTTACATCAAAATATTTTTATTGTAACAAACATCGATGTCAATAGTGTAAAAAATCTTTAAGGAAATAAAAATAATATAAAAATTTGTACTTCAATGTTTGTCTTATACTTATTGTACTTAAATTAATATTGTATCTCCACATTCAAAATAGCTTCAAAAAATGATTAATACGGTGAATATCAAAGGTCCATTTAACGTTCTCAAAAATTGACTAATGCTTATTCTGTATAGCATAATATACCTTCCATTAATTACAAAATTAAGTACAGAATCAAGCCTACATAAAACAATAAATAATAGTAAAAACAATAACAATATTCTTCTAAACAGTTCTAACAAATGAAAAATAAAGAAGCTACATAGAACATAGAAGATAAAAATAAAACTTATTAATAACTGAAAACGGTCACTACAACAGAAATAAGAAGAATGAAGCTTGATACAAGAGCTGGAGCACCATTTGCTCCATAGTTGAGGGTAAGCCAGGATTCCACAACTTCTGCGTTCTGTTCGCTCCATGTAATGGAGGCTGCGATGTTCTCTCTGATAAAACTGATTGAAGCCAACTCACCAGCTGTCAGTATGCTTTGGTGATTAGTGGACAGTTGGTCGATCTGAGGAAGGGGAAACAAAATTATTGTGTTGAATGTCAGATGGTATTGTTGGGCGACGAGGGAAGACTTTAGTTTTCATCATGAAAAGAATATCTCAAACTTCCAGAACAAACTAGTTACTCTATTAGAATTTCAAGAATCGGTATTTGTGTCTTTCATCTATTTATATCAATGGTCATATCTATTCATTCAAGTTTCTCTTCGTCAGATTTTCTAGACAACCTATTCTACTTTCCAAATTATCTTAATGGCGATTCATTCAAAGTCTTTGGCTGTAAATCATCTCATATATTCAGTGGTTTTTTTAGTAGTCGAATAAATAAATACTTAACGTTTTTCATAACTTAAATTATAAGTATTTGGTACCCAGCCTGGAATCTAGATTTTTATTTCAATGATAGCATCAGACTCGCCTCCATTTAACACACTAACCATAGCATGCGTGATTTTGAGTATGCTTTTTTCTCAATTAATTCTTGTTTAAATATAACGTACCTTTGCGGAATGTGCCTCAGTGGTCAGTCTCCTGGCTAAAGCGTTCAAGATGTTGGTTGTGCCGGTCAAACCTTGCACTCTGTGAGAAAAAAACGGTTTAAATTAATGATCTACATTATCTGTTACTAAATAATTGTTCCTAAGTTTTATAACCTTTAGTAGAATTTGGAGACCTGTGTGGGTGTCTAAAATAAACACACAGGAATACTATACTTTGTTATATATTAGTATGAAATCTTATACCATCGAAACGAAAGAAAAAGAAGAGGTTATCATATTCATTTCAATTGAAAGGCATTCAAGACATAGGCCTCCCTCAAGTGACACCACATTGACCAGTCCATCCAGCTGCGGATCCCCACAACCTGCACCAGGTCACCAGTACACCTAGTGGGAGGCCTTCCAACGCAACGTCTTCCGGTTCGCGGTCGCCACTCCAAAACTATTCGGCCCCAACGGCCATACGTTCTGCGAGCAATGCCGATTGCCACTAAGTCTGGCAATTCTTCGGGCTACGACAGTGGCCTTGGTTCTCATGTGGATATCTTCATTTCTTGTCGTGTATTTTATTAAGAAACATCATGAGTTCAAAGATGAAAATAAAAAGATCGTTGACGAATTGAGAACCTCCTTCGTTAAAAAGAATTAAAAAAGATATCTTAAACTACTATTATTGAAACTGTTGTCTGTATACAATAGGTTTCCGAAAAATAAGCGATATAAAGATTCATCTTTCTTTTTTGCACATGCTTGTGCTCTTGTGGTTTTTGTTTGTGACTGTATTTGTGAACCATTCTAATTTACAGTCCTTTTCTGCGGTACGGACAAAAAATAACGTATCCAATATTTATTGATAGTCTAACTGACCGACTATACGGAAACACATTTTTTATAGTCAAGAAAGAGCCCTATTGTTGTTATTTTATTTTTTACCTGGGTTGAATGAGATGCATGTTTTCAACGACGAAGTCCAGGGCTGCCTCCGTGCTGTTGGGTCCTGCGTTAATGACTGAGACCAAGATAGTGTGTCTGTCCTGCTCCCTCACTAGAGAATCGTCCAAGATGACCTGGCTCAGGTAGCTGGTGGATAGGAAAAAAAACAATTATCAGACCATCATATCAGCTGGCGGGAGTCCCCAAGGTCATCGTATAAGCCAGTATTAACTGGGACATCAGAGTGACAGTCTCTGCTTGTAAAATACTGGTATTTAGCTGCATACGGATATACGGAGATGAGCTAGAAGGTTATGAAACTGATCATCATCACCTTTGTGCATTCGTTTTGAGCTGACTGCGGTGAAGCCCAAAGGGAGGGTGAACAATTGGGCTTTTGAATTAAAAAAAAAAACGATTTTTTATAACTATTTAATAGTATTTTAACACACTCAAACTCACACTAAAACTCTTAAATTTTATTTTTACTGAACAGTCCTCCAATTAATTTTGTTAAATGAACCACAGGACTTCGAACGCGCCACGATTGGTTGTGACGTCATCACGCGTAAAGCAATTTTACGCTAGTACATTGACTAGAAATATCCGAAAACAAAACACTGCAGTAACATGAAGAATTTAACATTGTGACGTCACACGCGGTCGGCTTTATTCGGGAGCCGTCGGCACGTTTTCAATACTGGATTCAAAACTTATTTTCAATTTGATATAACTAAATTAAAGTGAAAAAATTAAAAAACTTATGAAAGTGAAAGTCTTATGAAAGTTATGATCATCTCATAAATAAAAAAAAAATTGATTCAAAGACCTAATTGTGGATTAGGGGTGTCTTATTGAAAACATAATTATTTCCAAATTTTAAATACTATTGTATCGGTTTACGAAACGTAATCTTAACTTCACTATCAGATTTCCTTTAAAGATAAGCTTGAGTTTTGCTCAATGTATCATGCTACCTATAGTAAACTTTCCGATGTTTCTTGTATGTGTGCTAACCTTATCTAGTATTGTAATCTTTAAGTATCTGCGAGATAAAGTGATACGGGTTTCAGTCTTATTTTTTATTTATGATCTCGGGTATTCTAGATTTATTTCATTCGACCGTTTTTTGGGTTAATATGTTTTTGGTTTTATGGTGGATGAACTAGGCCAAATATAATGTGAATTAACCTTTATGGCATGCCCTAGAACTGATAATTCGAAGACTTTTGACACTGTCTAATCTGCCCTGGGTCTGCGTAATCTACACTAGTCTACATCTACACTAATAATATAAAGAGGAAAGATTTATATTTTGTGTGAGTGTGTGTGTGTGTATGTTTGTAACGAATGAACTCAAAAACTACTGCGCCAATTTCAAAAATACTTTTACCTTTAGAAAGCTACATTCACCCTGAGTAACATAGGCTACATTGTATCCCGTGCGTCCCTCGTGACGTCCGTTAGTTAATTATAACGTGAACCAGGTCGCGCAAAGCGTTACTGGGTAATTCCATCAGCAATTTCTTGGTAGCAACCACTGAGTCTCAATTTGTGTTTGGTACACCTCTGCCTAACTGTGGGTGTTATATGCTGATTTTGCTTACGTTTATCTTTGCAGTCTAAAATTAAAACTTTTGCTGGCGTAATTGATCAAATACGTGCATTACTTGATCAAAATAAGCCTTGCTTTGTGAGTGGGACTGTAGCTTAGTTTATTAGCTTATTAAAATTTAGTATTTGTTCGACTATTCAAAAGAGCCTGTAACTGGCCAACTTGAAATAAATGATTTTGATTTGATTTGAGTAATTTTTCTGACGCAAAGATTTGCATAAATGCATCATAACTAGGTAGTGCCAATAAAACACAACTACATAATACTAATTCAATAAATACAGTTTTGCAACAAATTCAACTTACAAATCACGCCTCTCCTCATTGGAAGTGCACCCAAGAGCGTTAAGCAAGATAGACTGCTCGCTGGAGTCCTGGCTTGCTACGTACAGGTCCCAGAGGAAGTTGAAGTTCTCCACGCTTCCACCTCGGAGACCGGAGCAGAAGACTAGGGTTTGGATGTCAGGGTGCAGGCGCTGGTCTAAGAAGGAGTTGGAAGATGACTTTAGTTGTTCGTAAAGTAACGTTATAAAAACAGTAGATAAAATAGCTCTATTAATTTTAACAACTCAGGATTTCCATAGCAGTTTACGTAGTTTAATTAAGATTAAATTATAGACCCGCACTGGGCCCACGTGGTAGATTTTATAGCCCATCCCTCTTTTAGAGAGGAACCCTGAGTCCCTGCAGTGGAAACATTATAGGCTGATGATAATGAAGTCATAGACGTTACTTTTATGAAATCTATAATATTAACTGTCATACACAATAGTACTTGAGTATAAATATCCCATCGGAACTGCGGTTTGTTCGAAAAAAATACAGCGGCCTCGACACAAAGGGCTAAGAAGGACCATGGGTGGTTTTTAGTCAGTAGAAGGGTGACACTCCCTACCGCTCATGATGATGATGATGATTTCCCAGCCTCCAACAAAAAAAAATCACCAGAATATAGACAGAATACTAACGCAAGTATGACGTCCGTGTGTAAACCAAGCATACCATTATTTTAAATACTTGCTATAATGCCTTAAGCACTCACTCTACTACCATCATCATTCTCCTGCCCTTATCCCAATTTATTTGGTGTCTGCGCAACATGTCTTTTTCTTCCATACTTCTCTATTTCTCGTCATGTCAGTAGTCATCTCCTTCCTAGCCATATCATCCTTCACACAGTCCATCCATCGTTTCTTTGGTCTTTCACTACTCTTACACCCATCTACATTCATACTCAACATTTTCCTCGCAACACTTTCTTCATTCCTTCGCATCACATGTCCATACCACGCCAATCGATTACCACACATCTTTTCATTCAACGGTGCCACTTTCAGACTTGCTCTTATGTACTCATTCCTTATTTTATCCATTCGCCACATGCAATTGCCTTTCATTTATCCCTTTTGTGGCCCAACATTCTGATCCATACACGACAGCAGGTCTAACCATGGTTTTATAAATCTTCCCCTCGAGTTTAAGGGGAATGCGGGAGTCGCATATTGTTCCCGTGACCTGCCGCCATTTCACCCTCCCTCCTCTCACACTCGCACTCACCCACTCACCTACCCCACTCACTCGCACTCAGTCCTATCCCTATCCCAATCTATTTTGGGGTCGGTGCAACATGTCTTCTTCTTCCGTAATTCTCTATTTCTTGTCATCTCAGCAGTATGCCGTAAGCACTATTTAATTGTGTACAAACTAATCTGCGTTTTTCTTATTTTTTTTTTTTGTGGACACGGTTGGCGCTGTTACTCAAGCAATGGACTGCTGCGTGTCGCAGATTCGATTCCCGCACGGAACAAATATTTGTATGACCTAAAGATAGTTGTTTCGGGTATGGGTATTTGCGTATGTGAGTTTAAATGTTTGTGAACGCACCCACGATTCGGGAGAAAGTGTGGGGAAACGTTAAAAAAAAAAAGAAATGTCTAGAAAGGGTATTTGACAAAAAAAATCTAATTAATCCGTCAGATAAACTTCCAAAAAATAATTGACATGATTTTTTTCTTTTTTCTCTTAACAAAAGATGAAGACAGTGCGCTTCGGCAAGTCGTGACAAGTCGTGTGATGTCACAAGGTTAGTAATTTTTTACCCACAAAGTGACGTCACAAGGTTAGTAATTTTTTACCCACAAAGTGACGTCACAAGCCCCCATGATTTTTGACACGTTTTATTTCCGTCAATATTTATTAATTTGATTAAACAAAAAAACACGTTTCCAATATTTTTTGATAATCTAACAGACGGACTAATTCGATTTCTTTGGTGAAATACCCAATCAAGTCCTTGAGAATTCGTAACGTTGGTGTTTAAAACTATTGTTAGCTTGCTGCAACAGTAGCCATGTTTAGGATAAAATGCTTCATAAAATGCTTAACCCGCCCGCACGCGAAGTAGGTGCTCTTGTGTCATCCAATAATTATATTTATCTGCGTTAATAGGAAATGCGCGAGGTATTTTCTCCATAGAAACGTTCTCGCCTGTTTTCTTTCTTGTTAATGATTATAGCTATGATTTTTACAGAATAATAAATACTAACTACTTGCACGCCCCTATGTTTTTCTTTTTGATGATACATTATTTTTATAAGCACTAGTACCCTTAAAAAAATGCTCCAAATTGCTTATTGTTGTACCGACAGATTTAACAACTATTAAAGAAAAAAGAATAACACAGTGGCCTAGAATACATCTCTCTTATTTAGTGTTTAAAATATCTTATAAATTGGTACAATATTTTAGGAGGAAATAGGCGATAGCCAAACCTAGAAATATGACTTTTTACTTAAGCTATTGAGTCGGATCTGCAGTTGTCCTCATCTGCCGCCCGGGCGCCTAGCTCTCGCAGAGCAACAGCGATAGTTTCTTCAAATACCTAATTTTCTAAAGTCTCTCTGCCCGCATTTCCTCTGCAGTACTTTACGTAGATTACAGGCTAAGCTTTACTAAGACTTACAAACAGAAAGTATCAAAGAGGACTTATAAATTAAGCAAATTCTTTTTTGATATGAAGTTACGTTTTAATTACTCGCAAATACTTACCAAGGTTATTTCGGAAATTTTCGAGCCTCGCCTGAGCCTGTTCAATGCAGTGCTCATTGCCGTGACGGCAGTTCAGGTCCAGGATGATGTTCCTGTGGTAAGGAGTAACGTGTTCTTCATCATCTGCCGCGTCAAAGCCAAGCTCTTCGTATAGAGGAGCTGATAGGTGAAGAACGTATTCCTGGAAGAAGAGTGGTTTTAAAAAATTAATATGATATTGCAGGGAGGTGTGTTCAGGCTCGCAATTCTGCAATCTGAACTCCTGGTGATGTCTGACTGAGCCTCTGGAGGATTTACAGCATAGTTCTTGTCACATTTCGTATCTTCAAATGTTTCTTGAAATAATTCGGAATTTTGACTAATGCTTATGATCATAGCATTGATGATACAAGTCAAATTGGTAGGAAACATTTTGTATGACGTACCGTTGGAACCGAAAAGCCTATCTAAGTATGGCAGAAGAAAAGCGAAGTCTGGGAACACCGACTACTGTTTACAATCCCAGACTGAAAAACAGTGATTAATGGGAATATACACTTCCGCTGTTTTAAGGGACTTAAATAAAACAGTCGTAAGGCGAGTTAATTGAATACACTTCTTCGAGTAATTTAGGCATCAAGTTATGTCAACAATAACCGCTATACAAGAACCGCTGAAAACGGGCAACATTTTAATAAAGACACGTCTACTGAACCCTCCTGGGATTGAACATGTGATGTTATCCTAATAAAAAATCGTGGCAAATAAGTCTGCGTCCTCCCACTAGATGGACCGATGACCTGGTGATGGTTGCGGGGACCCGCTGGATGCGAGTCGCACGGGACCGGTCAATGTGGCGACACTTAGGGGAGGCCTATGTCCAGCAGTGGACCTCTTTCGGCTGAAATGATGATGATGATGATGATGAAATCTGCGTTGGTGTAGTGGTAGCGCAAGCGCGATTGCTGTGGATCAGATCCTAGGTTCGATTCCCAGGTTGGGCATTTCATTTTCTATCAAGAATATCTCAGTAGCAGCCACGTGGTCTGGATTTGTGCCGGGTTGATGGCAATAGGCACTCCCCATATTACATGTGACTTAACGTAACGAGCGAAATGTGGGTGTACTAGTAGAAACACTTCTGCCTTGAGTATTACAGGCGTGATGTTATGACTAATAAAAAGTAACAGCCTCATACCTGGAACAGCTCGTAGACTGGGGATCCACTGAGGACGGTGTCCAGGTAGGTGAACGCTGGGTTGATGGCTCCCCATGGAATGTAGTTCTTTTCCTTCTCCAAATAAATGGACAGACGGAAGGCGTACTCGTAGTTCTGTTCATAAAAGTAAGTATTATTAGTAACGTATTCAAAATCAAAATTTATTTCACATAGGCCTACTTGGGCATTTATAAAACGTCGATAAAAAGGTGCACGGTTCGGTGCATTGGTCGATTCCTAAGGAGAAGAACCGGCAAGAAACTCCAAAGGTTACTTACTCTTTTAATCTTATATAATCACTAGCTGACCCACGCAACTTCGTCTGCGTCACAATAATAATACATAGCTTACAACTTTCCTCGATTGATCGACTATCCAACATAGTAATTTTTTTTCAATTAGTTTTCTAATGTGGAAAGAATTTTCAAAACCGTCAGAGTAATTTTTGACTCGTAACAAACAAAAAATCTAATCTTTCCTCTCTTTATTTTTAGTTTAGATTACCTTAGAATATATTATTAAAGTGAGAATTACTATAGGTACATATCATCATCATCATCATCATCAGCCTTATATTGGTCCCACTGTAGGGACTCAGGCCTCCTCTCTAGGAGAAGGATGGGCTATAATCCACCACGCGGGCCCAGTGCGGATTGTTAGATGACACATGTCATATCTTCGAATTTTTGGTTCTAAGATATGCCGGTTTCCTCACGATGTTTTCCTTCACCGATTTAAGAGCAGTGGCACGTGATGAAATAAATTACACAAAGTAATGCGCCTGCCTGGGTTCGAATCCACAACCAACTTTTCGTAAGTCGGGGCCGCCACCACTGGGCCACTACTGCTCACAAAACAATATACAATAACACCTTGTAAATATTACGGTGCAATAAGTATTTTGAATTTGAATTTCCCGGAGGCCAGAATCTACATTGGGACCCGAGGGCCGGCGCAGCGGACCGCGTAATTATTTTGTCGCGCGGACATTTTTACATTGCGATATCTTCTAAGATATTTGTTTAAACTAAATAGAGTAAAAAGCAGAAATATTCTATATTTAATTTCCGTTCTAACAAACCTATTTATTTAGATATAGATTAATACCATATGGGTTAAATAAGCTTCGCAAAAAATGACTCTATTAAACCTAACATTTTAATGGTAAAAAATGGTTACAGTGAGCTAATCTTAATAGATAGATATATGCTGTCGCGGCCTTTTTTGTAGTACTTTTAAAGAGGAACATTTCTTTCATACATCATATTTGCATAACTTAAACCATTTTCGCAGCGCACGCAACGGAAGCTCTCAATATGGAATATCGTTTCCCGTTTTTGCAACATTTTTCATTCATGCTCCACTTTTTTTGGTTGTAGCGTGATGTTATATAGCCTAAAACCTTCCTCGATAAATGGACTATCCAACAAACAAATAATTTTTCAATTCCAACCAGTAGATCCTGAGATCTTAGCGTTCAAACAAACAAACTCTTCAGCTTTATAATATTAGTATAGATTTGGGTTAACAATAAGTTTAAGGTACAGACAAATAATCTTGGTATAATACACACATGACCTCACATTCATAATATAAAAATAATAAAATATTTATCATATTAAATAATCATGTCACGTTATTAAATGTAAAATAAAACACAAAACAAAATTTAAAAAAAATTGCAAGTAAATATTGGTCAAAAAATAATATCATACTGGTAAAACAATGTCATTGTGTATAAAAAAATGTATATAATTTATCAACGTAAATGAGGCAAATTAAGGGCGCGAGGATCCCGTTGGGTTTGCGGGTGTTTGTTCGAAAGAGATACCGCGGCCTCGACATAAAGGGCTCAGAAGGAACATGGGTGATTTTTAGCCAGTAGAAGTCTGACACTATACCGCTCTGACCAGCAGGGCTATTGTGTATCTTTTAAATGACAGTGGCTATCGTTTTATCTATGGATTAACTGTCTAATTGGTTATGGTTTAGTACAAAATGATCATTTGACAGTATTTGATAGGCACTATAGGTTAGCCACTGTCATGTAAAAGATACGCAATAGCCCTGCAGAGCGGGAGGAGAAAAAGATCGTTGTAGGTGGCGTTTTATTTTCTGCGTGTGAAAATGGTGTGAGTTTATGTCACTTTTAGCTACGATCAATGTTATACTTAGTGTAGGTACTAGGAAAAGTAAATTTATTTTTTTAAGTACTAGTTGCAGTTCTTTTTTCTTTTTTCTTTTTTTTCCTGTATTGTGAGTGCGATAACAAACATTTGAACTCATATACACAATACAACCACCGGTTCAGACCAACTATGTACTTGTAAGTCATAAAAATATTTGTTCCGTGCAGGAATCGAACCCGCAACATGCAGGGCAATCGCTTAACCACTGCCCCAACCGTACCGCCAAAGCCAAAAACAAAGTTTCATATACATAGACAAAGATATCATACATTTTTAAAAGCCAGTATTGTCATATCTTACCCTTTCAATCCCATTCAAAATTTCCACAAAAAAATAGCCAGATACATTTCAGACATAGTTTCGTATTAACAAAATGTCTTCGTTCATCGAACATTCTAATCGCAATCCTTAAAGCTACCTATATTGAATATTACTCGGTGCATTTTGAATTTGCATAGAAGCATCTATTGGGAATATGGGAGGATTTATCCAGCCCGTTTAATCGAACTCTGTATGAATATTTAAGACTAGGAAAGAGACGAGTATTTGATGTTAAAGAATTTCAACTTGAGAACTACGAGTTCCTGAGAAAATGAGTCTTGACAGACACAATAGGGCAACAAAGTGATCGTATAAGGGTTCCTTTCTTGTGAGTTCCGGATCTCTAAAAAACTTCTTAAAGGCTACATGTTACAAAGTCGAATCGAGTTTTTTCAATTGACAAAAGCGAAAATGTCGTAATGTTATTAAATGTAAAAAAAAGTACTCACACGTAGTCCTCCTACGAAGGCAAGAAAAAACAAGAAAATTTAAATGAGAATGAGAATATAAATTACCAACACGTTATGAAAATATAAATTACCAACACGTTATGAAAACTTTACACCCCTTTTTTTTTTTTTTTTTTTGGTGGGTGTAAAATCATCGAATAACCCCTCCCGCTCTTGGGCAGAGCGAAAGGGAGTGTCAGACTTCTACTGACTAAAAACCACCCATGTTCCTTCTTCGCCCTCTATGTCGAGGCCGCGATAACCGTTGGACTACCCGCGGCCCCGACAGGCGTCGGCCCTTTCGGGCCCCTCCCATGTTGCTGACATCTCTTTGAGGCGCGCGTGGAACACGAACGCGCCGTCGACACGGCCTGTTTTCGTCGTGAGACGGACGGACGGCGAGTTAGCCCATCACTCACCGTCCACAGGCCCGCGTCTACGGTGGCCGGAGGTCATCGCGGGACCCCCGACGCCCGGAGCGCCTCCCGCGGCGGCTGGGACGAGAGGTTCTCTCCCTCTCGCGTTCCGCCACCTCCTTCGCCAGCATCACTGCTTCGCAGAAGGAGGCGACGGCGTCCCATTCCTCCTCGCCCCGGACCATGGCTTGCACCAGGGCCGGGCGCGAGAGGTCGCCGCCGCCGATCGCCGCTACGAGAACACGGCGGGGCTCCGCCCAAGCGGGGCACACCTCCACTGTGTGCTCCACCGTGTCCTCCGGCCGATCCTCACAATGGTGGCAACCGGGCGTTTCCTCCCGCCTGATTCGGTGCAGGTACCTCCCGAAACAACCGTGTCCGGTGAGGACCTGCGTCAGACGGAAGGTGAGGGCGCCGTGGCGCCTCTCAAGCCACTCCTCAAAGAGGGGACTTACCGCCACTATCGTGGCGTGCCCTGCACGGGATTGCGTCAGTCGCTGTCTCCATGTCGCCATGAGAAACTTTACACCCCTCTCATTACGAATCGGACTGGAATATGTAAAACCCTCTACAGCAACTTCAATCGAGTACAGAGCATACACCGTAGGTATAGTTTCATGAAAACTTGGTCAATGCTCTCAGCCTCGTACAATTTGTATAGTACGGTACTATTTGGTATACACGCACATATATTTAAGTTCTAGTACACTGCCAATATTGATTGTAATTTTGTTTTATAAAGCGTTTGGCATTGAGAAGCTCATTTTAAACGATACCGAGCGTTTGTCATTATTCAGTCTATTAATGTTTCTGTGCAATCTTTACATAGTATAAAACAAAGTCGCTCCCGCTGTTTGTTAGCTAACATCTATTAAACTACTCAACGGATTTTAATCCAGTTTTCAGCAATACATAGAGTGATTCAAGAGGATTTATTTATTTAGGAAACCAACAGCGATATTTTAAATTAATTTACAAAATATGTGTTTACAATTTCAATGGCCAATTACAAGTGTCCCTGTATAACTGGATATAATGTAAAACATGCGAACGGACAAAACACTAAAAGTTAAAAATTACATAAGATAAATTATTATTTAGATCACAATTTTGAAAAACTTAAAACAAAATCGACTATTGTTATGTTAAACAATAGAAGAAGAAGAATGGTTGCCTGTCATTTATCTCCGTTTATAGTTTTCATGATTCGTTTTTTAAAAGTCGGTTTACTGCAGTATGAACTGCAGATGGTTTGTATTTAGTACATTGCACCCACGTGAAACCGGGGTGGGTCGCTAGTTTTATTAAAAGTAAATCCATGTTAGCTGGCTATACATCAATAAGCTTGTTCGACTGTACAAGTTGCAGAGACTTCAGGCAGGCTGAATCTCGTTACTATTCTGTCCAGACCAGCAGTTAATATTGCAAGCCACAATCCTGTTTTATTCCACTCCAATTATCGCTACAAATTGAAATACCTTTTGTGTGCACTCGGTGTAATTTGAAAAAGGAGAATACGATACTTTAAAAATAACTTTTGTTCGTGTTTGCTTTTGTTCATTTTATGGCCTATATTTTTTTTCAGATGTGGTGGAGGATGTTTAATGAATGAGTATGTAAACGTAAGTTCTCTAGGAGGTTGTAACTAGTCATTACAGATGCTCGGATCAATCCTCATGATAAACCGCAAATGCCTAGGTGCCTAACGAGTTCTCTCTGACTTGTAAAGCACGTTAATCCCTTGGTTACTAGATATATATTTACAACATAGGATTGAATGAGTATTAAGTATCTTGTCCATTTGTCTCCAACAGCGAATAAGCAACCACAATCAATTCCATTTTCTTGTAAGTACTAATCAAAAGTGCCTTTTGAGTTATGAAAAACAGGTTATAAAGTTCATCATTCCTCATAGAAATAGGAGGATCTTCCATCTATACAGTCTTAGGTTGCGGATAGCAGCTTAACTTGCGCGGTTCAGGATTTTGTTGCTAGTTCTTCATTTTTAACATAGGTGGCGGTGTGACAAATTTTGTACTATGTTGCTATACATGTCACACTACAAAAAGAGTACTCAAAAGGGCATGCCTTTTGACAGCCTTATTTCAATAAATGTTTCGAGGTTGATTCTTATCACAAGTACCTAAGCACTAGTTTATATTGAACTTCACGAAAAAAAACAGTAGTCTTACCAAACGTCCATTCCTGGCGAGGTTGAAGGCATCATCTAAGATCTGGGCACGGTTCAGCAAGTGAATAACCTCGTGCGTGTCGTTGAGGGCAGTGGCTAGGGCCGCCCAGTTCTGTGTGTCGTAGTTCACTCTGTAGTAACCTGAGGAAGATGAAAACTGTTCAACCATCATCAGACATCAACTATTTGGATTTGATTTCTGCAAGCTTCGTTTTTTGGGTGGATGAGAATGAAGAAGTCGTGTCATCGCACGTGGAGTCGGCTGTAGCTTGTAAGTTGTGACCCCACCGGTTTAGCTAGGACGAATTATACCTAGCTTTTTGGTGGGAGCCTGCTTACTCAACTCCTCACCTCACCCACCAACTGACGTCAACTGTTTGAAATAGGCCTTCTGCAACGGTCGCTTCATTGACCGATACTTTTCTCAACCAGTGAATTCATCCGGTCATCACAAGATCTTCGGTCCAACTTGTAATAGGGTCGAGTATTTATTGCTATTAACTAGTAGTTCGGTCAAATTAGGCCAGAAAGGGGTAAGAGGATTTTCTAATTTTAAGAGTTGTAACTTAAGCACGTAGTAATACGTGGTACATAAAGGGTGTAAAAGTACCCTTAACGCAAACGAAGGTGGTGGAAGGTGGTGGTGGTAGTGGTGGGGTTCTCCCCACCACTGCAATTTTTTTTTTGTTCTAGACCATACCTGGGAACCTCCTAGTTACGGAGATATTGGGGGTCAAAGTTCTAAATTTTGCATAGCTGTTTTTGTAAATACTAGTTTTGCAGGTTATAACTTTATTTAAATTACTTCCATGACCCCTTTACTATACAAAGCATCTACTAACAAACTGTTTTAAGAGTGCCACATTGAGTTTTACCGTAAAATTAAATTTTTGACCCCAAAAAAAAGTCGTTTCCCAGCAAAAATTTTTGTGTAGGGGTACTTAGTTTGATGTACAGAATGCTTGTTTGACGTATGTGTGAAGGGTTAATTTACAACCTGTATACAATATTATGACGATTACAACTCTTTGAATCGTTATATCTCAAAAACGGTAGCCCTTAGAAATTAAAGTGTTAGAAGATTTTTATCTGATCTTTAATTTTGTCTCAGCTAACTTTATGATAAAACTTAGCGTTTTGCTGAAAATCGCGAAAAACTCATTTTTGTGACCTTTGACCTCGAATATTTATTTTTCCAGGTGTCGGATCGATGGGGACTTACATTTCATTTTTAACGGTGTTTGAACAATCCTTACAATTTGCAGCCGGGTGAGAATTAGTGTAACCTTGGTTGTCTAAATTGACCGGACTATAGGCTCGGACATTTAAACACCGGGTGCTACTGGCAAATTATTGACACAAGAAACTAATGACAATAAAAAAAAACCCAAGGCTTAGTACTAGCTCAGGAGTAGGGCTTGCGACTACTAGAAAAATAGTGGCTCGTTGGTTTAGAGGTCGCCAATGCGACTGATAAACATGAGGTCGTAGGGTCGATTCATGGGTCGCGCAAAGTGTTATTGGGTTTTCCAATCAGGATTTTTTTAAGTAATGGCGACGTATTACGTGTGTAGTACGGTTTTAACTTAAACATTTAATTGGCAAAATGTTATTGTACTAAGAGTGCAGTGGTAGGTCGTGGGTTTGAACCCAGTCAGGCGCATTACTTTGTGAAATATATTTCTTGATCACTGCTCTCAAAACGGCGAAGGAAACACCGTGAGGAAAACGGCATATCTTAAAACCAAAAACTCAAAGATATGTGACATCTACCAATCCGCACTAGGCCCGCGGGCTTTAAATGCTATAATCCTATAGCATTTTAAGCACATCCCTCTCTTAGAGAAGAGGCCTGGGCCCCTGCAGTGGGAACATTATAGCCTGATGATGATGAAGTGTACTATAAAGGTACACATATGCTTAACCCTTCGTAGGTGACAGGTTTGATGATAATAAGTATAAATAAGTCTTTTTACAACTAGAACTTACCAGTCTGCTGCTTATTTAAGATGTACCAATCAGCGGCCGACAATCCGGGAATATCGACGGCTCTCGCAGGGAAAGTCACAGGAACCCAATCTTGAGGGCTGGTGTCTGAGAAGTCAGGGTTGGAAGACAGGACCCAGTTGATGGGTACGTGCCAACGGTCACTGGATCGCAGGGTATTGTCAGTGAGGAATCGCACCTGTGAAAGAAAATGGTTTTTTGAAAATATATTTTTTATTTCTTTACTCCTCTTATCATCATATTCTAGCCCTTGCATCTTGTTAATGTGGGACGGTCCTAGAAGTTTACTTGCCGTATAATAGAGTCATACATTCGGTTAGTAGAATTATTATAAACTAGCTTCTCCCCGTAACTTTGCACGCATTTTTGTTGAAAATTATTCTACAGAAACATACTAGCGGACGTCACGCGGTTTCACCCGCGTAGTTCCCGTTCCCGTGGGAATACAGGAATAAAAAGTAGCTTATGTCACCCGGGGATAGTGTAGCTTCCCAACGGTGAAAGAATTTTTCAAATCGGTCCAGTAGTTTCGGAGCCTATTCGTTACAAACAAACATATCTTTCCTCTTTATAATATTAGTGTAGACGACACTTGGGAATAATAAAGCTTCTCATTAGAGCAAGAATTTTTAGTATCGTATCTGTTGGGGATAGCTCGAACCTCGTAGAATGAAACACTTGCAGGAATTGTTTTGTAGGCAAACGAAGTCAAGGAACTAATGAGGAGCGGTTACACTTCTTGTAAGTTAGGAGTGTTCTCTCTGAATGCTGGGACTGAAGACTGTAGAAAATATAAAATTCGAAGTTGAACTGAGCTGTATTTTTACAAGTAAGGCCTTTTATATGCCCCAGTGGCGTTAGTTCTATCCCTACTATTTCCCACGCTTTGGGTGGTCTAACAAAGTACTGGCTACGCTATTTAAAACTATTGTAAACACATAAACACAACCTTACTTGGAACTATTACAAATGTCTAAAGAAATGCATATTTTACGTCAATAGATACCGACAACAATAAATTCGTTTCCTAAAACTAAGAAAGATATTTTGTGCGGATTACAATTTACGCCCAACTGTTACCTATTCAACAAAAGGTCTTAATACATGCCGACAATAATGAGTTCCTTTAACAGTGCCGCTAGTAAACCTTTTAGAATATAAAACAATGATTTTTACTGCGACAACGACCGGCGATAAGCAAAACAATAACCAAACATTTCGGGCGCCGTGGGAATCTTTAGCATCTGTTGGACTTAAAACTGCATGCTATTTTTCCACAAACTGAAAATACCACATGCCTAAAACTATAATATACCATGCTAACTAATGGAGCCTGCAGCTATCCTGCACATTCCTCCCGCCGTGCGACATCCAGTTTCGTAGCGTAGAGATGTCGCACCTATTAAAATCGGTGCAGGATAGCAGCTCTTGACTCACACGCTAGTTGAACAATTGAAACTATTGAAATAATAATTGTCTTTGCGAAACACTATGAATACACACACTATGTTTACTGTCTCGTACATATATACTACCGTCTTTCATACACTCGCACACTAAGTTCACTATCCCGCACGTTTCTTCCGCCGTCGCTACTCTGCGACTCCGTTGGTAGCACGATGATCTTCCTGGTAGGACGCCGGAGGACGTGGCCGCTGCTGATGGTGACGTCCACAACTCGTACCTCCCCGTCGGTGCCTGGATACAGCTGGCTGATGCGACCTCGTGGCCAGGTGTTGCGTGGTAGGTTGCCGTCGCAGAATGTCCGCCAGGACTTGTGCTCTCTTCCATTGCTGGCGGGCTGTCACGTCTTTTTCTTCGAAGTGACCCGGTACTGGTAGATGAGAGTTAGGGCCGATGAGTATGTGGTTCGGTGTCAGCGCTTCGGGTTCTTGGGGGTCGACCGAGACATGGGTGAGAGGTCGTGAGTTCACTGTGTTCTCGACCTCTGTTAATAGTGTCACCAGTGTTTCGTCGCTAGGGTACCGCTCGTTCAATGTGATTTTCAGCGCTTCCTTTACTGACCGCACCATTCGTTCCCATGTTCCTCCCATGAACGGGGCTGCTGGCGGGATATATTTCCAGGTGATGTGGCGACATGTGGTTTCATGTTCCAGCGCTTCGAGAGCCGCCGCGCCGAGCTCCTTTTCAGCTGCCTTGAAGCACGTAGCATTGTCGCTCCACAGTTCTTTCGGGCAGCCCCTTCTTGCCATGAATCTTCTTAGGGCCGACACAGCAGAGTCGGCGCTTAGTGAGTGTACGATTTCTATGTGAATCGCTCGTGACGTCATGCACGTGAAGAGAGCTCCGTACCTTTTTTCATGGTGGCGTCCGACTGTCACTTCTATAGGACCAAAGTAGTCGAGTCCTGTGAAGGTAAATGGGCGCGCGTGGTGGGCGAGACGTGCTGACGGTAAGTCTCCTGTGAGAGGGCTCGCTGGCTTCATTTTTCTTATGCGGCACGGCAGACAACTCTTGATTACATTTCTTACTGCTGGGCGTATCTTCGAGATCCACAGTCGTTGTCTTAATTCATTTACGACCATTTCGACTCCGCCATGATGAAGTTTCTCATGTACGTGAGCTATGTATAGCCGTGTGTAGGTCTGTTTGCCGTCCAGTATAGGTGGGTTGGACGTGTCTTCGGCTATTTCATGTGCTGCGGCCACTCTTCCTCGTAGACGTACACTCAAGGCATCGTAATGCCTTGAGTGTCGATGTACGCGCTGAGGTGACTTAGGCGGTCGCTGTTGCTAGGTGCGTCTTCTCTTCTGATTCGTTCCATCTCAGCTCTGAAACTTTCTTGTTGACTGGCGTGGACCCACAGCTGTTCAGCTCTTTCTAGGTATGTCGCGGGTATTTCAATGTGGTGGTGAGGGTCGTGAGGTGCGACCCTTTTCACCTGCTTAGGTAGCGTCTTCTTAGCGGCTCGCCAATCTGGATATTCGCCAATCTTTGCTTCGTTCTTCTTGGTTCTTTTTCTAGTGGCTGCGACCGTGTTCTTGTTTATCTTGCACAGCTCTATAAATTGTAAGACTCGTGCTGTCGCCCTTATGAGTCGAAGCCATTTCGAGAACCTGTCGATCTTTGGCAGGTGATCTTGATTTCGGTCGTCTTCTTGTTGACACGAGTGACACTTCTCTCTTTCTTCTCCTGTATCATAATTGACCACGTTCTCTTCTTTCGGCCATTGTGACTCTGGCAGTTTCAGGAATGACGGCCCTTGGTACCATCTATGGGTGGCGTCGAAGTTGTCTGGAGTATCTCTGGTCGCGTCGTCGGCCACGTTGAGTTTGGAAGGGAGCCACCTCCACTCATTTTTCTTGGTGGTTTCTTCAATCTCGGCCAGACGATGGGCCACGAAGGATTTGTAGACGCGTGGTTCTGATCTGATCCACACTAATGCTGTGCGTGAATCACTCCAGTAAGTCTTGCTCTCCACTTTGTAGTCGTGCTCTTCTAGTACAGTCTGTGCGAGGCGTGCACCTAGCAGGGCTGCTTGTAGCTCCAGTCTGGGCATAGAGACTGGCTTGAGGGGCGTGACGCGACTCTTCGCAGCTGCCAGTGACAAGTGCACACTGCCATCTTCGCGTTCTGTTCTCCAGTATACTGCGGCGGCATATGCTTCTTCACTCGCGTCGACAAAGGTGTGCAGCTGATTTGAGACGCTCTGCTCGTAGTCGTAGCATCGTGGTATTCTTAAATGTTTGATGATGCTAAGCGACGTGATCCATTTCTTCCATTTTTCTTCTAATTCCGCTGGTAGTGGATCATCCCAGTCAGTCTTGTAGCGCCAGGTGTCTTGGAATATTCTCTTGGCTGGCGTGGTGATTGGTGAAATCAGTCCCAGTGGGTCGAAGAGTGCCATTATGATGCTCAGGGCTTCTCGCTTGGTTGGAGAACGCTGGTTTTCTTCTACTTCTGCGGGTATCTTCATAGAGTTTGTGTTGAACCCTATGTAATCTTCTTTCACGTGCCATAGCAGTCCAAGTGTCTTCTCTGTATCCTTGCCTCCCAGGCTTACTGTCAAGGAGTTACTTTCTTCAGGAAGTCCGAACTCTTCTATCGTCTTCGTGTCATTTGATGTCCACCCGCTTAGTACGAAGCCCGCTTTCTTGTGAATGAAGTCGACGGCCTTCGTTATCTCTCGTGCTTCTTGAATAGTGGAGAAGCTCTGGACGTAATCATCCATGTAGTGATTCCTCTGTATTGCTGCTGCAGCTTCTGGGTAGGCGCTCGCAAATTCACTGGCATTCTTATTCTTGATGAATAGTGCTGTACATGGAGATGAAGTAGCTCCAAAAATTACAGATGTCATTCTGTATTCCTCCGGTTTGTCCTCCCGCCGTTTGCCTCTCCATAGAAACCGTAACGCATCTCTATCTTCTTCTCGTATCTTCACTTGCATGAACATTTCCTTTATGTCCCCGCTGACTGCATATGCATATTGTCGGAACCTCATGATGACACCAGGAAGTGATTGTAGCAGGTCTGGTCCCGAATATAGCATGTCATTTAGACATACGCCGGCTGCTTTGGCTGATGCGTCATGAACCAGCCTTGGCGGTTTGTGGGGCTTTGCTGGGTTGATGACTGGGAAATGCGGTAGATACCACGTTTTTCCTTCTGGGGCTGGAGTGGGTGCTGGCTCTGCATAACCCGACCGGAACAGATTGTCCATCCTCTCTTCGTATTTCTGTTTGAGGTCTTCCTCTTTGTCCAGTCTCTTCTCTAGAGAACGCAGGCGTCGTTCAGCTTCTTTATAGTTGTTGGGTATCTTGTGGTCTCTTTCTTTCCATAGCAGGCCGGTTTCGAATCTTCCCTCGGGTAGTCTTCTGCTGGTTTCCTCTAGGATCTGGATAGCTTTTTGTTCCGGATCTTCTTTCGGTCTTCTTGGCTCGATACATAAGGATTCGAGTCTGAAGTGATTCTTGACCAGCTCTTCCAGTGTTGGTTCCTTTTCTTTTTGTTGGAGTCTGCCACAGAACGCTACTTTGGCTGTGAGCGAACTGTGACAACCATGAAGAACCCAGCCGAGCTCTGTGAGGGAAGCTACGGGCTGATTACGGCGACCGGTGCGAAGCTTTCTTGACACGATGAGATGCCAGTTGTCTTGTCCAATTAACAACTTGGGTGAAGCGTGTTGATAGGTGACCTGATCTTTGATGTCGATCAGATGTTCACAATCTTCTAGGTGCTGGTTGAATACTGTTTCTGGTGCGAAGCTCAGTCTGTCGACAGTACGTGCGGCTTCTACTTGGTATTCGTCTTCTGCATATTTTCCTCTGACGCTGAAGCTGACGATTTTGCTGCTGTCGTGCTTCATCTCGTTGCCAATTCCCTGAATCCACATGGTGTTTTCAGGTCCATCTGCTCCAATGACGTCGGCTATTGATGCGTCCAGCAGAGTGATGGTACTTCCTTCATCTAATAGTGCATATGTTTCAATGCTGGAGTGCGGCCCCTTTATAATTACGGGCGCAATCTTCAAGTACGCACGTCGGTGGCTGCCTGGTTTCGCTGCTGATGTGACTTCTACTGTGGGTGCTGCTGTTTCTTTGTCGTGGTGTAGCAGTTTGTGATGTCTCATGGTGCACCCATGTCTTCCACACGGTGGTGCCTTGCATTGAAGTCGTCGGTGCTTGCTTCGAAGGCAGCGGTAGCAGATGTGGTTCTTTTTTGCAACTTCCCATCTTGCGTTCGTGTCGAGGTCGGAGAACTGCTTGCAGTCTGGTAGCTTGTGGTCTTGCTTGCACTGAGGACATTGATTTTCTGATGAGGTTCTCTTCTCTGTAGCAAACGTGCGCTCTGCTCTTCTGTTCTTCCGGTCTCTTCCTCCGACTTCATCAGTGACGGCCTCTGGTAAGGCATAGGCGCCACACTTGTCGGCTTCTTCGTTCAGGAAGGTAGATATCTTCTTTAGTTCTGGAGTATCTTCTTTCTTTGTTGCTGCGTAATCATACCACTTGCTCTTCAATATAGGAGTAAGCTTCTCCGTGATTGTTCGCGCCATCTCTGGACTGTGCAGGTATTGTGGCTTCTTCAATGCTTCAACGGTGCCCACTATGTTGGATATTCGCCCGGCAAAGATGCATAAGTCACGAGGGTTGTCGGTGACTCGATTCAGTGATTTGAGCTTCTCTATCTCGACGTGAATGAGTGCTTCTGGTCTTCCAAATCTTCTTTCAAGTGCTTCTATGACGACTTTTGGATCTGGTTGGCTCACTAGTAGACAGCCAACAGCTTCTTTTGCAGTTCCGCGCAGGCTCCGACGTATGCGTGCTAAATTTTCAGTTTGTGTGAAGTACTTGAGAGTTTCTTCGTATGTTGTCTTGAAGCCCAGCCAGTCTGAGCTGCTTCCATTGAAGAGCGGCAGCTCTTGAATGTACTTCGGTGGTTCCCTTGTGCCTCTAACCGCTTGAGAGAGTGCGGCGGCTAGGGTAGCCACGTCTATCAACGGCTGGCTTGTCTTCACACTATCTTCTTGTGTCTTCTTTTCCTCTTCTTGATGTTCAGTTGACGTTGGTTGGTTCGGCCTGGTGTCTTTTAGCCAGGCGCTAATGCGAACCGAAGCCAGGTCTTCTTCTATTTCTTCTTCTTCATCTTCTGAAGTGTCTTGAGCTTCCACTTGAAGACGTTGTACACGTAGCTGCTGTTTTTCTGTTTCAGCTTGTATCTGTGCTTGCTGAAGCTTCAGCTCGGCTAGCCGCTCTTTCGCCTCCAACTCCGCGAGGAGTTTCTTGCGGGAGGCTACGGAGCGTCGTGACCGTGCGTCTGCGGGCCTCACTGTACGCTGAGAGGTCTGCTTCTTCTGGGACGCGGCGCTGGTATCTTCAGTTCCAGTGGAGGTGCCTGCTTCTGTGGCAGTCGAAGCACTGATTCCGCTGCTAGTACCCGTTGTCTCGGTAGCGGCGTTCGACGTGCCCTGTGTAGGCGGGTTCCCTAACTGAGCCTCTTGTACGGCTCCGAGTGTCTTGAGCTCTTCTTGACTACGTTTCGCTTGTTCTCTTTCCATACCTCGTGTCTTCATCTTCTAGGCGTGGGTCTGCAATCCGACTACGAAGGACCAATAATGTTGGGGATAGCTCGAACCTCGTAGAATGAAACACTTGCAGGAATTGTTTTGTAGGCAAACGAAGTCAAGGAACTAATGAGGAGCGGTTACACTTCTTGTAAGTTAGGAGTGTTCTCTCTGAATGCTGGGACTGAAGACTGTAGAAAATATAAAATTCGAAGTTGAACTGAGCTGTATTTTTACAAGTAAGGCCTTTTATATGCCCCAGTGGCGTTAGTTCTATCCCTACTATTTCCCACGCTTTGGGTGGTCTAACAAAGTACTGGCTACGCTATTTAAAACTATTGTAAACACATAAACACAACCTTACTTGGAACTATTACAAATGTCTAAAGAAATGCATATTTTACGTCAATAGATACCGACAACAATAAATTCGTTTCCTAAAACTAAGAAAGATATTTTGTGCGGATTACAATTTACGCCCAACTGTTACCTATTCAACAAAAGGTCTTAATACATGCCGACAATAATGAGTTCCTTTAACAGTGCCGCTAGTAAACCTTTTAGAATATAAAACAATGATTTTTACTGCGACAACGACCGGCGATAAGCAAAACAATAACCAAACATTTCGGGCGCCGTGGGAATCTTTAGCATCTGTTGGACTTAAAACTGCATGCTATTTTTCCACAAACTGAAAATACCACATGCCTAAAACTATAATATACCATGCTAACTAATGGAGCCTGCAGCTATCCTGCACAGTATCAATAGATTTCTCAAGTCCAATACTTTTTTCCTGGAGTGTGGGAAATCATCATATGACTCCTCCCGCTCTGGGCAGAGCGGTGGGGAGTGTCAGACTTCTACTAAAAACTATCAATTTTCCTTCTTAGCCCTTTGTGTTGAACCCGCGATATCACTTTCGAACAACCCGCAGCCCTCTTAACCACAACCTTACAAACTTTATGACAATTAGTTTTGTATTAGTAAAACTGTGCTAATTACTTATCTTTTTCACAAACCCAAATCTGCCAAAAATAAAATTTGATATCTTGCTCTTTAAAATCTCAAATATGCTACTGATTTCAGAAAATTGGACGTAACAACCTTTTGACTGCTTCATCGAATACTTGTAAGTCACAGTTTGGACCTCGCGTCGTTAGATGCTACCAAGCTTGTTACAAAACTATAGTTTTGTAGTTTTATAGAATATCACATAAAAGATGGGGTACCGCCGAGCGCAATAATGATCAAAGTGCTCTTCGTACCTGGAATCTGTACCTATACTTAGAATTTTCCAAATTTCCCTCAAAGTAACTGGTTTTGTTCCCAGAATTCATTATTTATCAACGTTTTGTGATGAAAATTATCTATGATAATTATTCTCAGATATTATGTTCGCGACTGCACACTAAGTCTGGGTTCGATACACGGATTGGACAAATTGTTATTGGATTTTCCATCAGAAATTTCTCAGTTACAGCTATAAATTATGTAAACTATTCGTATCAAACTACAGATTTGTTATCTATGATTAAAGAGTTTTATTGTTATATCACCGAAGATTGAAATTAGATTTTTACCAAATTATATAAACGAGAACACCAGGAAATAATACTCTACTAAACCAAAATAAAAATCATCGAAAGTTAACAGAAAAATTATTAACCACCTATTTTAGAAACTCAGTTAAAAAAAAATTAGATACCTATCTATGGTGTTTTCAACGAGACTTGAATTATATTAGCCTCCACAAAAAAAGAAACAAGAAAAAAATTAAATCTCCTTGATTGGCTTACTTAAATCTGTGAGAAAAATGTCCTACTGCACCACCACCTAACTCGTTATTTGTAATAAGCTTGGATAAAACAAAGCCTGCATAATCAGCTCGACACAGCACGGCTCTCCAAAGAACATTGCTACTTATGCTTTGTTACGAATAAGTAGGAGTACTGCATAGCTTAGCGTACTCACTCATTTATTATCAAGGTGAAAGTTTAAGCTTAGCTTCCTACTACGATCTACTTCTATTTTTAAGTAGTAAATCCAATAACAAGTTAAAAGATGGTAATATGTAATGAAAAAAATTGTGAAGAATATATATCACAATCATGTTGGTGAAGATTATTATAGAAGCACCAAAATATTTTAAAAAAGAATACAAAATGACCTAATGAATATGTGACCAATACAAGATTTTGTGTGGTCTTCAACTAAAAAGGAGCACACTTAAACAACACTTTTTGAAAAAAAAAATAACCAACTTAGAAAAAAACACAAAAAACGTCACCATCTGAAGTCGGTGGCATAAAGGTTAATAAAACAAACAAAGTCGCCGACTTTCGAAAGTCAACTGATTTTAGAAGTGTTTTCTTGGAAAACGGTTCTTTTTTTTGCAAAAAGTTTTTCCATCATCGTATGACTTCATGGCCAGTTTCTTTTTGACCTATAACTCGGAGCTTACCTGTTCAACAACAATAGACTGTCCAGCAGAAGCACTTCTAGTCACAGTTAGGACTGGGAATCCTCCCTGGTTGACCCAGCGGTCCATCACATTGTGCAGGCGGAAGGGAATGCTGTGGTCTGACGCGTTTAGAGCTTCCTCGAGGGCCGAGTACAGGTCTAATGGATGTGCGGCCTCACGGGTGCTGTGGAAAAAAAAATGATTTAATTTGAACCTGAGAAGAGAAGGTGTGTGGAAATCGGCGAATCATATTAGTTAAAATTTACATCTAGTCTTTCACCCTTCCTGTGATTGGTCGAATTTGGCACATCTCCTCTTCGCTCTGCTCGTTTGGTGGAAACCGAGCCTTATGGAGCGGTATTCTCACAGGGTTGCTGGATGAAAGTAACCGAGGATCGGCGTGGACAGCGACTAGTAGGCAGTATACTTGTTTATATAAATAACTAGCTGATGCCCGCGGCATGATCCGTGTGGATTTTGTATGCATTCATGAAAACAACATCAAAATCGGCGCTGTAGTTTTTGAGAATATTATAGCGAACTGACAGACGTGGCGGAGGACTTTATTTTATTATATGTAGTCATAGTCATAATAATATAATATGTAGTGATTACAATTAAAATGAAAGATAGAATGTACCATCAACTGATTTTCTGTCGAAATATGCAAAAACTTCAAAAATTGCTAACATATGCGATTCCATATAATGCCCATATGTGTTTTCAGATTGCTTGATCTCCAATAAATATACCTATAATAGTCCCACTGCTAGTACACACGTCAACTTTCTGTGTGAAGAAGTGGACCACTCTTCTAGCATTATGTGGATCCAATTTTTTTCGTCAGCGCTACACCGGAAGTAATTTAAAAATATCTGGCTTTGGTAAGTCATTTTCTCCCGATAAAAGTTAGAAATTACTATGATTACGTGTGACTAATAATACTTACTTATTTTTAATGTAGGTGACCAACCCCTGACGGAATACTTCAGGAGTGAGGAAGTGTTGCATCATCCGGATCACAGAACCAGCTGCATGACAAAAGGCACAAATTATTTTTATGTGTGAAAGACATAGTGTATCAAGTGACTTCTTATTTCAAGGACACCAAAGTTCATTTCATTTATTTTGGAAGTACCTAAATGTTCTTGAGTGTCAGAGATAATGATTGTTTACTACTCTCGCGTGAGAGGTTAGAGGCCGGTTTAAATGCTACAGGCATTTTTGAATGTTTTGGGTTGTTTGCCTCTGAGGTGTAGATTAAAATGGGCCTTACCCAAAAGATGATGATTGATGATTTGGCCTACTGTTGAGTATGTACTGAGTAGATAACGTGCACTCTTAAAAACCACAAAGTATTTCTAAAGCTTAGTTATTTAGTGATACTTACTGCCGCACTCAGAGAGCTTTAAAGATTACTTAGGCCATCACTTAGTAAAGGTTTTGACAGTTTTGTCATACAAAAGTATGTCAAATCTATACTAAGTGACGGCTTAAGTAATTATTAAATATCCTGAGTACGGCAGTTAGAGGCCGGTTTAAATGCTACAGGCATTTTTAAATATTTTATCTTTAGGTGATGCAGAGCAATAACTTCAGAACAGTTATAGCCTTCATGAGGGAAGGAGCTGTAACTCAGTTAAAAATAGACCATATTGCCTGGAAATTAGAAATAATGTAGTGACAACAGAGTAAAAATTATCTGCGTATTATCTTCACAAATGTTTTATCTTATGTTCCTAAATAATTATGTTTTCTTTCTTTTAGGCAAACATCGACAGAGCATTTTTTTCGACCTCCCGTCAAACAGGCATATAAATTCATAAAAATATAATTTTTTATATCCATCTTTGCCAAACAAGTAGTCACCTCAAACATTATTGAGTTACCTACATTGGCATCTCATTTCGCCGTCATCATAGATATTGACACATCCAATATTAAACATGCCAACAAGATTATTTCGACGACATGATTGCTGCAAGGTTCGCAATAACGCCAATATGGCGTCGTCGGTTAATAAATATTCCTTATTAAATATTGATATTGACTGCCTTGCTGGTGTAAACGCGAGTGCTGAGCATGATTTCCTGGGTTCGATTCGAGTCGGCCAAAGTGATATTGGGTTTTGCCATCAGAAATTTCTCAGTAACAGCCACGTTGTCTGGATTTGTGCCCGTTTGATGGCAATAAGCTTAGTCCTTATTACATATCATCATCAACAGCCTATTAATTTTCCCACTGCTGGCACACAGGCTTCCTCTCTTTGAGAGGGAATGGGCTATAATCTACAACGCGGGTCCAGTGCGGATTGGTAGATATGTCACATGTCTTCGAATTTTTTGGTTCTAAGACATGCCGGTTTCCTCACAATGTTTTCCTTCACCGTTTTGAGAGGAACGGTGATGAAATAAATTACACAAAGTAATGTGTTTGCCTGGGATCGAAGCCACGAACTACCGTTCGTAAGTCGGGGCCACCGCTGCTCTCAATTATTACATAGGAACTGGTGAAATGTGTGTGTGGTACTATTATACACCTTATACTACCACCCTTCTTTTCTGTTTACTTCTCTTATAATTGCATAAGGGATTAGTGTCGCACAAGTAGGCTTATCTCCCATATCGAAATATTCAGTCGATCGAAAAAACAGGTTACTGTTACAGAGATCTTAATCTTTGATCTAATTCTTTCCTTAATTCCTTTACTATTACGATATATCATTTTATAGGTTACATTTTTGTTATAATACATTTATAAGACTTTAAGTAGGTACTGGTTGTATTGGAAATCAACGCGCAATTTGGCCCGTTAGGTATTGCAAGGACATACTGAATCTGTGGTTAAAGTTTACGTCACAATGTACCTAAAAAAACTCAAAACTAAAATTTTACTAAGTTCGACATATCTTTGCAAATTTAAATAAAAAAAAAAAAAATAAAAAAAAAAAAAAAAAAAATAAAAAAGCCTTATATTTCCTAATATTACAATTTTCTTACAAGTACTACCGGTAAATATTTACAAAGATTAAATACAATTTTTGCGTAAGGTTTCACTCTTATATATATTTTTAAATAGTTTAGTCTAATTGACTGGTAGTACTCTGTACTTTATATTTATTTGTAGATCGCTATTTACTTAGGAACCCCTTTCGGGTGAAGGCCTCTTCCAAAGATTGCCACTTCTCGCGGTCTTGAGCTATCTGATTCCATTGTGACCCAGCTATCTTTCTGATGTCGTCCTCCCAGCGCGCATAAGGTCTACCTTTTTGGCGTTTACCTAATGGTCCGTTCCATGATGTGACCGTTTTTGTCCATCTGTGGTCTTTAAGTCTCGCTACGTGCCCGGCCCACTTCCATTTTAACTTTTGTGCATGGTTAAGGGCATCAGTGGTTTTTATTTTTGCTCTTATATCTGCATGTCTTATTTTTTGCACTTTTTTTATGTTCAACATACTACGCTCCATTCCCCGTTGGCATGTAGTTATTTTATTTTTTGTTTTGATAGTAAACTTCCAGGTTTGGCACGCGTATGTTAAACATGGAATCAGGCACGAGTCCATAACTTTCTTTTTTAGGTTAAGAGGCATATCGCTTTTAAATATTTCTTTGAAGCTCCAGTACTTAGTCCATGTGTTTTTGACTCTTCTTTCCACTTCTAGCTCATTACTATCTCTGTTGAACCCAATTTGTTTTCCCAAATAAGTATATTTTTCTACATATTCCAGTGTTTCACAGTCTATTTTTATGTTTGTTTTTATGTAGTTGGACATAGTTTTCGTTTTAGTAAGGTTCATTTCGAGGCCCACATGTCTGCTAGCTATGTGTAGAGCCTCAATCATGTGTTGAAGTTGAGAGCTTGTTTCGGATAGCAAAACCAGGTCATCTGCAAATCTGAGGTGACTTAGGTATTTACCTTTGATGTATATTCCTTGATTGCTCCAGTTTAATTTATGTATTATTGACTCTAGTAGCGCAATGAATATTTTTGGGGAGATGGGGTCCCCTTGTCTAACACCTCTTTTGACAAGAAAGCTTGGCCCGACATTTTCCAGCTTAACTCTACTTGAGCATCTATTGTATATGTTTCTTAGTATATTAATATATCCTTCTTCAACGTTATGCTCTTTCAGTGTTTTCCAAATACTCTCATGTGAAACCGTGTCAAATGCTTTTTGATAATCGACAAAAGCGATATATAATGGTCTCTGATATTCCTGATATTTTTCTATTATCAACTCTAGGGCATGTATGTGGTCTACAGTTGAGAAACCCTTTCTAAAACCCGCTTGTTCAATAGGCTGTTTTAGTTCTAGTTTTGTGCTTATTCTCTGGTTTATAATTGTAGCGAAGACTTTATATATTGTTGACATTAAGCTTATGGGCCTATAGTTTCCTATATCTTTTGGATCTCCTTTTTTATAAATCAAAATTATGTTGGATTCAGACCACTGGGAAGGTGTTTCAAACGTTCCTAGAACCATGTTAAACAGTTTTGCTAAAGGAGCAGCTAGTAAGACATAGCTTGATTTTAAGGCATCATTTGTAATCTTGTCTGAGCCTGGGCTCTTGTCAGGTTTTAGCTTCTTTATGGTTTCTACTATTTCGCCACAGTCTACTGGTTCTATGGAGCGTTGCGGTGTTGTGTGCGTCACTGAATCGTTATAATTATGTATTGTTGGACTTATTTGCGGCGCCATATAGTTCTTTGTAAAAGTCTGTGGCAATGCTTACAATATCTTTACGACCATACTCAGTTTTACCCGCAACTTTTAGTCCTTCGATCCATGTTTTTTTAGTACGTAATTCTTTATATCCTTTTTTTAAGCTTCCTTTGTTTTCTAGATGTTTTTTAAAGATTGTTATTCTGTGTTTCTTGTAGTCCGTTTTTATATATTTGCTAATTAACTTATATAGAGCCTTTAATTCGTTTTTCATGGCACGAGTTTTATTGCTGGTTTTCTGTAATTCTTGTCTTCTTTTTATGAGGTTTTTTGTGCGTTCTGATAATACATTGCGATCCTTTCTTTGTTGATTTCCATCCCATGCCCTGCACAAGCTAGTTTGGATAGAGTTTATTAATTTATCGTGGTATTCTTGTACTGTATCTTCAGGGCTTGTGTTTAATAGTGCAGGTATATATTTTTTTAACGTCTCTGTGTACAATGATATTTCTTCTTCGGTTTTGAGTGTGCTATATTTGTTATTATTATTAAAATTAGCTCTGCTTTTTATTGGCTTTGCAAGTGTTAATACTGCTCTAATTGGTCTGTGATCTGACGGGTAGTTTATACTTAAGGTTTCTATATTTTTAATCATTTTTGGTCGGTTGGTCAGTATGAAATCTATTTCATTTTTATATCGACCATTTGGGGAGCGCCATGTCCATCTTTTTTTCAGGTTCTTTTTGTAGAAGGTGTTGATAATTGCTAATTTGTTCTCCAAGGCGAAGTCTATGAGTCTTTGACCTCTGGCGTTCCTCTCTCCATAACCGTTCTCTTTCATTACCAGGTATTCGTCGGTTTGTGGTTGACCTATTTTTGCGTTAAAGTCTCCCATTAGAATGAAATCGTTATACGCTATATCCATAGCCTTGTAGATATTTTCATAAAAACCAGTGACCTGCTCATCATTTGCCGCCTCCGTAGGGGCGTAGGCTTGAATTATAGTAAGTTTTTTACTTGGTAGGTCCAGGTGAAGTAATGCTACTCGTTCAGAAATGCCGATATAGCTAACTAAATATTGTTTTAAGTGTTTCTTAATTATAAAGCCGACTCCATACATGCCTGGTGTTTCGCCTGTGTGTACATTTTTGTTATAATACATTTATAAGACTTTAAGTACTGGTTGTATTGGAAATCAACGCGCAATTTGGCCCGTTAGGTATTGCAAGGACATACTGAATCTGTGGTTAAAGTTTACGTCACAATGTACCTAAAAAAACTCAAAACTAAAATTTTACTAAGTTCGACATATCTTTGCAAATTTAACCAACTTCAAAATGGGAGGTTCAATTAGACTGTATGTTTTCGACAGGCCTCTCCACCTTGAAATGCCAACTTAAAGTAGTCATACTGTACAGCTAGTTTATAATTGTCTTCTATGTAGTTTAAAATTTATGAACATTTTACACTCAATGTATTTCAACTGTATCGCGAAAACGTTAGATTTAAGGTTCATTGGAAAAAAACAAGTTTCAGGAAGCTGGAAGGGCTGGCGGGTGTAAAAGATTATCTATTGAGTTGTTAATTCTATGCTATGGTAGTCATACATTCCAGGTTTATGACACGTTTCCTCCGACATTCTTCTACGATAGCAAAATCAACAATCCTCAATATACTATATAATAGCATTGATCGAACTAACCCAGTGTTACAAAAGTCGTTTCACATGTCACTCGGTGAGATAACTTGGTGATAGTGGTGATAGAACCGTATCAAACAGTTTCTCAATTTTGATAACAATAAGAGAGAACGGTTTGCGAAAATATATCATGTTGGGGCCATATAAATAGCGATGAGCATGTTAGTTGTAACACAGGCAATTGATTGTTTATTTATTAAACAAGGAATTACCACTATCACTTTTTTCCTTTATTATTAATATAATATTTTATATAATAGAGGAAAAAAGTGATAGCCTATTTTCACAATATCCGAATAGTCACTACTTACAAAATACATTCGATTTAACAGAATTTGTATGAATTTATTTGCCAAGTACGTTAAAAGTTTACTTAATTGTAAGTGATCAAACAGGTCCGCAACAATAAATAAATCTCGTTTGTTTACTTCGCAACACGGGCACAAAATAAAAATCATGAAAAGTTTTTGTGTATTTGAGCTTAAATGTCTGTGAACGCCACCACGATACAGAAAAAAATCCTAGTGTTGGGCAACATTAACAAAAAACATTTTACAGAAATCATTATCATAAAAGCCTTTTTCAATTTTAGCTACTTACGAGTACTTACCTACATTTGAAGCAGAAAAAATGTTATACACTTTTTTTTTAGATAAGAAATTAGATTAATGTTTGGGGTATTTTATATGTTAAATAAGTCTACGAAGTAAGTAAATATTTGTAAAAGCACGATGGGATTGACATCGTCGCAATTGTGTACAAAAATCCCATTTTAAAGAAGAAGATTAAATAAAAGCCATTTTCGTGGCCCAATCAATGGGCCCAATACGAATCGAAACGAAATTCTTTGTCACTCGAGATTAGACACATGATTTATCTCGCACGTAGAAAAACAGGAAGGAGAAATACCACACTTTCTTGCATTTAAACTGTTTAAACAAAACATGAAGTATAAACTATGTTGGCTGCGGGATGTTGTAAGATATACTGCGGCCTTGACATACAGTGTGATTCTTTATAATGTGCACATATCGAAATGAGGGAATCTATGCTTAATTTTATCGATGGAAAAAATATTTAAAAAAATCTAAATATTTTTTAATATTTTTTATCGAATTTTCAAAAATGTTGTCCGCTGTTGTGACCCCAATGTAAACAAAACGGTGTAACTTTTAAACTAAATTATCTATCGCGATGAAACAATTTTATGTAAAAAGTTATAAAAAAAAAGTTTTTTTGATCAAAAAACGTGTTTATTTTCAATTAAGGGTAGTTTTTTTCCACAATTTTCATTTTACGAGGACGCCTAATTGCTTCCAATCATTGTAGAGTTGTTTCATCGCGATAGATAATTTAGTTTAAAAGTTACACCGTTTTGTTTACACAGGGGTCACAGTAGCAGACAAAATTTTTAAAAATTCCATATAAAATATTAAAAAATATTTAGATTTTTTTTAATAATTTTTCCGTCGAGAAAATTAAGCATAGATTCCCCCATTTTGATATGTGCACATTATAAAGAATCACACTGTATAGGGCTAAGAAGGAACGTGGGTGATTTTAAGTCGGTAGAAGTCTGACACTCCCTTTCGCTCTGCCCAAGAGCGGCAGGGGTTATTTTATAATTTCCTACACCAACAAAAAAAGAAGTATAAAACTATGTTGATAATAAAATGTGTAAAAGTATTGAATACCTATTGGCATCTGGTACCCATATTGTTTTGCAGACGTGCACCTTTCTAATACATTACATTTAAGTCTCGTGTCAAGCAAGCCATTTGCGATCAACCAAAGAATAAAAAATATACATAAAATAAAATCCATCAACTGAGCACTTTAGAAAACGGGCAGTTTCCGAGAAACTACTGCTAAAAATTCCCTCAAAAGCGTTTGCCAATCTTGGAATTAATTCCGACGTAAGAAATGATAGTTCAAGCATAATTGACTAAATGTTCCCTGCTGGGACATTACGTCTCCTCCCTATGATTGGGAGTGGGTATAATGTGGGATGATAAATTTCACATGTCATCAAATCATCATCATCATCATCAGCCTATAATGTTCCCACTGCAGGGATTCAGGCCTCTTCTCTAGGAGAGGGATGGGCTATAATCCGCGTGCCCAGTGCGGATTGGTAGATGTCACATGTCTTCGATTTTTTTGGTTCTAAGACATGCCGGTTTCCTCACGATGTTTTCCTTCACCGTTTTGAGAGCAGTGGTGTTGAAATAAATTACACAAAGTGTCATCAAATGCAATCGGCCAATGTACCCATGATTTAGCATTTCCTACTTTTCAGTCATAATTATCATTTAATCGAAACTTATTTAATTTATGGAGAAAATTTCCAAACTGCTGATCTATTAGGACCCACACAGAACCTTTGATTTTTTTTTTTGGCGGTTGGAAAATCATCAAATAACCTCAAAAAATAAACTGTACTTTTCGATTTTTAAGAAGGAGACTGTGAATAACCCTCTGCTTCGTAAAGATTAGGGTGGTGGTGTTTAGAATCAATTAAAAAACTAAAAAACCCGACTGAGAAAACTGAAAAGCAAAAAACAAGCACATTTTAAATAAAACAAAACTTGGAAGCAAGCGGGGTTCATTTGAATATTAAATTATGAAATGAAAATAGAATGGACCCCGCCTTTTTTTTTTTGGCGGGTGGATAATCATCAAATAACCTCTCCCGCTCTTGGGCAGAGCAAAAGGGAGTGTCAGACTTCTACTGACTAAAAACCACACATGTTCCTTCTGAGCCCTATGTGTCGAGGCCGCTGTACCTTTTGAACCATTCGCAGCCCAACCACCACACAGGACCTTAAATCCAATTTAATGATATAACTTACATTTCTGATAAGCAACCGCATTGAAAGTTCCGAGGATCTCGGAAGGCGAGTAGACTGGATGGGTCATAGGGTTGACACTGAGTACCGCGTCAGATTGGAACACGTTCTGTAGAGCCAGAACGAACTGGTCCATCATTCGCCAGTCTGGTTGCACCTGGAAAATAGAACCATTTGTTAGAAATACATCATTAAGAGCTTCTTTATCAGTCTAAGTCATAATTAACCTGTAATATTTCTAATGCTAGGACCCAATACTAATTCGGTCGTGGAAGTCATATAGATAGTCATTAAACTGTAAACCCAAAAAAATACTGCAAACTCCAAGGTAGTGGGGAAAAGACTAGGCAGATGATGGTAATGTTTCTATTGCTGGGACAGAGGCCTCATCATAAACTGGACGTTGTTTAAATATATCCCATATGAAAACATGAAAACAGATAAAGCAGCTTTATAACATGAAGTCTAATACGCTGTTCACGATGATGTGAGACCACCGCTACACCCGCGTTCGTCACTGGTTTTCTTAGCGTTAGCTAGTATAGTTCAATTTAAACTTGATGGCGGCAACGAAATTAGCAGTGTGTGACGGTCTGCGCATAATACAGTCAAAACAATACGTCACGTGATACTTAAAATTGTGTTTTGTGCAGCTTTAAGTCAGAGCCGCTATAAAGTTTTAACCGTTATACCTGCTCAGACCCTTACTCGCAGCTTACTTCCAGACCGCCATAAAGTTAGAACAGAACTTACTTTACCATCGTCACATCTAGTTGCGAGGCAATAACTCGAGGCAAACTCAAAACAACATGTTTGGATTTACTTTCTCCACAATTGCTCTCGCCACAGGCGTGCTGCTCATGACCAAGACTAAATCTTAGTTTAAGCTTTTAAAGGGAAACAAGATCCAACTTACGAAATCTGTAGCGAAGTTCTCGAAGAAGTTGGCGAAACCCTCGTTAAGCCAGGTGTAGGTCCAGGAGAGAGGGCCCACTTCGTTTCCAAACCATTGGTGAACGTTCTCGTGGCAGATGATTCTGCCTACATTCTGCTTGGTGGCTGTTGTTGTCACGCCGTCTGTGACCAGAAGAGCCACTTCTCTGAAAGGTGAAAAAAGGCATTATTTTGTGATTCCTGGCAATTATCTTTATTTTCGAGAATATTTATTAATATAATTATTTTAAGAATATTTGTGACTTTTCCAACCCGTGTGGGGTGACTTTGTTATTCTACTCTTTATATGGATTTTTGATCTGAGACTAACCCTATGTAAAATAGCTGTATTTGGTGTATCGTTTAAGAATGCAAGCCAACTCAAACTTGGTTGGAAAAAACCTTGGCATTATATGAAGTGACTTAAGAAATGCTCAAAACGATGACTGTCGGTCTGTTTTAAAGACAATTTAACTAAATACCCCGTGGGACCCTGATTCGAGATGTACATGAGAAAAGCTGCACCAATCCCAAATAAATTGGTCTAAAAATAAAACAGGGAAAGTAAAAAGATGGTGGAATGGTGTACCAACTTGACAGAATAAAAGGTAACTAATGCAATTATGTATCTACCTGTAAGTAAAATAAAGGGTGTAAAAGTACCCTTAACGCAAACGAAGGGCACTTGTTCTCCCCACCACTGCGAACATTATTTTGTTCTAGACCATACCTGGGAACCCCCTAGTTACGGAGATATTGGGGGTCAAAGTTCCAAATTTTTTACAGCTGTTTTTGTAAATACTAGTTTTTCAGGCTATAACTTTACTTAAATTACCTTCATGACCCGTTTACTATTCAAAGCATCCATCAGCATAATGTTTTAAGAGTGCTACATTGAGTTTTACCGAAAAAATTTTGATCCCAAAAAAATAGTCCTTTCCCAGTTTGATGTACAGAATGCTTGGTTTACGTTTGTGTGAAGGGTTAATTTACACCCTGTATAAAGAAAAATAACGTTTTTCACGTATAGACCAGGTGCAAAGAAAAAGCTCTTTTATTATCTATGAAGCATCATAATTCAATACAATACAAATCTGACTTGCAGATTCGTTCTATAAAAGGCTTACGGAACACTTCACTGGATCGCTACTCTGTATTTATGGAATAAATAAGTTTAGTGCCCGTTTATTACTGCCCCGTCTCGAGTTAGTAGGTGCTTCAGGAGTATTAGGACCGTTTTAAATGTCAACGCTTTGAATTTAAAGATTGACGGGATTTGTTCAACATTAGAATTTTGGTAGCTTAAGTCAATACAATACATGTGTTTTATTTATAGGGAGTTTGATATTAGTACCTGTCACAATTTTGTTAGAAGGAAGGCGTCTGTCTTGATATGGGCATGTCATGAGGAGGGATGAATCGCATGTGACTTAAAATATGATGGGTATTTATGTTCATGGAGAGAGAGACAGAGGAAGGTCAAACAAAAGTTGGATGGATTGTGTGAGGAGTGACATGAAAAAGAAAGGAGTAAATGATGCCGTAACTTCTGATAGGGGAGAATGACCCCAAGTAGAATGAAACAAGGACAGAAAGATGACGATGATGATGATGATGATGTCAATCCAATAAATATTTGATTTGCCCATCAGTAATAACAGTTAAACTGCGTAAGCAGTTTTGTGGGGCTATGTATTTACTTTTAAGATTTCTAGAAGTAAATAAAAATCATTCATTCATTCATTCAACTGACATCAACTGACATCAATTTCAACTTTCAGAATGGTCTACCTGTTTTTTTTTTTTACATTTTCGTACTATTTTTTAATTGTGAGATATTTTAATGCAAGAAAACCTTTACTCATAAAAACAAAGTTGCTAATTTTAATATAGCTGATTTAATATAGCTGATTTAAATAAAGATAAAATAATTTACAATATACATATTATGAAGGCCTTGAATATATTTTGGCGCTGATAAACGTCGTTTTTCAACTCGTCGCAGCGTGTAACATCAGGTACACTTTATGACGTTTTACGATGACTATCGACAAACGATAAGAAGCCATAAATTCGAGTATTTATGACTTATAATAAAATATTTCTCTTCTGCTTCGTAAGTACATTAACACTTATTTTATTGCTGTTTTTACGGAACTTATGAATTACTCAAAGGAAAATAAACTGTAACTACTTCGTTGTGTAGTTCAAAATACATTGTTTGAAATTTTTTATGGGATTAATTTCGTATAACGTGATGAATGAAAATACAAGATCAAGCAATAAGTAATAATAGTATTTAATATCTTGGTCCTAAGAGCACCTGATGAAGGAGGTTTGAAAAAAATTCTGAATTGTATGAAATTGATTAAATTGTTTCAGAAGAGTGAGTGAGAGAAGATCTCTTGAATAATTTAAAGACAAGGGCGTCTAATAGAGTATTTCACCAAAAATCTAAATAGATTAGATTTAGATTTTGAAAAAAACAATAGACACGTATTTTTTCTTATTTCACTTAAACAAAACATGAAGACTATATCAGTGCTTCGAAAAATTGCGTCAAGTCGTGTGACGTCACATAGTTAGTACGTTTTTACCCACATCTTTGACATGTTTTATTTTCGTCAATTTTCATTAATTTGATAAAACAAAAAACCTGTATTCAATATTTTTCGATAATCTAACAAACGGACTAATTAGATTTTTTTGGTGAAATACCCTATTATTTTCTTGGTAGCTTTAATATATACCTACTAATGTGACTAGCAAGCAGGAGTGTTTGTGGGTACTGGGTTAGCCCTCAAGTCGAGCCATAAGTGGTTTTTTTTTTAAAGTAGCATCTGAGCAGTCTGGATCTGTGGCCGTTGATGACAATAAGCTTACTCCCTATTATTGTGAACTTAAAAGTAACTGGTGAAATGTGAGTCCGCTAATAGGTACACCTAACCCTTTGGGGATTACAGGCGTTATGTTTACGTAAGTATGTTTTTTAAACAGTTACCAGGTTTCCAGTTAATGGCATTAAGCCTACCATACATACATGGACCTACACAAATAGGCCTAGATACTGTTGCTCTGTTGGAATTTCAACCTACGGCGCTAAGCCTAGCGATGAAAATCTAAAAATATTTAGAAAAAACATACCTATAGATAACTAATCCCCAATTTTCCATAGCACCTGCAGCAAAGTCAGGAACGGCAGCTTTATCCAATTTCGGGAACTCATACTTAAACTCGGTATATTTCTCTAATTCGACCATATTCTTCTGGCCAAACTCCAGAGCAAACTTTGCCGTTTCCTGGGTACCAGGTCTGGAGAATACCTTAAAAGGTACATCATAGATACCCTGGAAATTGCCCTCCCGTTCATTGTCGATGTGGTCCAAGTTGGACACCAGATAAGCCAGCAAGTATGAGGACATCACTAGCGTGTCCCGGAATTCATGCTTGGTAAGGCCGGGTATGTCTGGTCTGAAAAAATTAATAGATTTGTTAGGTCGGTCATTTTCATCTCTTTTTGTTTTAGATAAGGTACTGGCAGAATGGTTTGTTTTGCCTACTTGCTAGTTTATTAAGTAAAATTGGTTGAAAATAAATAAATGCGATAGAATTCAATGTAGTAATAAATAATAATAGTAATAAAACAATTTATTCACACACACAAGGTTGGGGAAAAAGTTTCTTCGCATTTTTTAAGACAATTCAAAACATTTGTTAATATAATTTATTTTCATTTAACTAAAGTATATAGGTACCATTTTGTTCAATAACTTTTTGCCATCTTGTGGGTAGGGACATGATGCCATTGCAATAAAATAAAAAAATAAAATTATAAAAAAAAGCAGTGCATCAATGGAAGTAGCCGTGGGCCCCAATAAATAAACCAACTTTCTCTTAATTTTATTGATTAACAAAATATATTTTTTTTGCAACGCAAATTGTTGACGTGGCTCAAAAATCTGCCATATTTAAATGGGACTGGGCAGGACATGTCTGTCGCATGCCGAACGAGCTGTTGGCCCGTAAAGCTCAGGATTGGGGCCCTGAAACAGTGACGAAAATCGCTCCAGCCATTTAGATGTGAAGAAGTAACAAACATACACACTCACTCACTCACAAACTTTCGCCTTTATAATATTAGTGTGTTTTTGTGTATTATTAACCTCGGTCAAAATGGTTTTATAATATTTCATTTAATGTGTCGCTGGTCTCCTCTATCAAACCCACACCATCTGCCGTCTGCAGTAGGCCACGACATGGAACCAGAGCGAATAGTGGATACCACGTACCTGAGATCGAGAATCAATTGTCTTGTTATAAAATCTCACTTACTTGAGCAAATCTGTCCTCTTGGGCATATTACTTTCAACCACTTGGTATGCCGGAGGAGAGTATATGGTGGTTCTGAAGATTGCCTTCAGAGCAGGTTCATCGTAGCAGGGGAACGCGCGTCGGGCGAAGGTGGGTTGCAGTTGCGATGTTATAAGTTTGCTGAAAACAAATAATTGGATGAGAAACTTCTAGGAATATTTGGGTCTTTGAGAGAAGAGAAAACGAGAGATTTCCTATCTAGTTTTTTAATCAAAATTTTATTAAACAAGCCTTAAAGGTCAACCAATGTTGCAAATTGGATATTTTTTTTCTTTTCTCAACAAATAAAGTTCTAGCTCACTCACTCACACAGAAATTGTATAGTTTTATTTTCTTAATAGATTTGCTAGTTCACTTTCCTCAGTGTTAAGACTTTTCAGGTGATGTGAAGCGATATGAACTTAATTTTAGTCTGTGAGAGATGTCAGCTCAGTATTATTTTCAGTTACAGAGACTTTGCAGAAATTTGAATAATGCATTATGTATGAGACTTCACCGGGCACAAACTTTTATTATATTTCCGTAGTGTGGATTTCTATTGAGGTTACCTAAAACTTCTGCTACAGTTAGATAAGAAATATAGTTTACGGTCAGCTCAGACAAAAATAGCCCAGATCGAAACAACAGATATGTAAAATTGTACAGAACTGACACCACACCTTCAATTTCACGATTCTGTCAACGTCTTTCAAGCGCCAAAAAACCATTATTACAGTATTTAAAGGCAACACAATGATCCTTTTTTTTTGGCGGGTGTAAAATCATCAGATAACCCCTCCCGCTCTTGGTTCTACCGACTAAAAACCACCCATGTTGCTTCTTAGTCCTATATGTCGAGGCCGCGGTAACTTGTGAACAACTCGCAGCCCCGACGGGAACACAATGATCCTTCAACGCGGTATTCGTAAGCAGATCTATCGAACTGACCAACATAAGACTAGGTTATAACTTCTGCTAAGAAACCCCTTCAGACATTTTGATTGTTTTTTTTTTAAATCTCCTGTTGTGTTAGAATTGGTGAAGCAGCATTTTTTTTTGAGCAGCTTAGAAGAATTTCTTTTGATAAACAAATCACATAGTCGAAAGCAAAAGGATCTCTGAATACATTCACATCATTAAAATAACTATTTAACAAAAATACTTACTGGGTTGTACCGTCATTGTACGTAGACACGTAAATTCCAAACATATTCTCAGCGTACTGACCAACGTAATGTCTTATTCTAATAGTATGCGGCTGCAGTACTGTCATCGTCTGGTTCAAATTTATCCTGAACAGATGAGTATCATTAGTGGCAATTGTATGGCTTTCATAAATGTTGATATTCGGTTCTCTATCACTGAAGACTTCAATGTCTGCCCCATCAATTGTCATCGCCATAGCGTGTAAGACAATTTGGTTGGTGGGTACAAAAGGCAGGATTCTAATGGTGACAGAGCCGGTGAAGTATTCTTCATTGTCTGGGTTAAGATGGAGTACGACGTCATAGAATGTTGGTTTGGTGGTTCCGGGGAGCACGTAGGCTGCTGCCCGTTCCTGTTCTGAGGGAGCGGATAGAAGCTGGGTTGAAGGTACGGCTAAGGGCCCGGCGACTGCCGTCCCGATGATCGTTAGTAGTGCTAGTAAATACATCTGTAAAAAAGAAAGTTTTTGGTTAGTTCTAGCAATACACTTTAACTACTTCTAGACGCAGTTGCATCCGCGTAGATATAGGCAATAGGGGATCGGACAAAAAAATAATAATCAGTCCGTCAGATAGATTTTTTTTAAATATTGGACACGTATTTTTTCTTTTTTCACATAAACAAAAAATGAAGACGATACAATGCATCGAAAACTCATGAATTCCTCGAAAACGTCACATGTTAGTACATTTTTCAACAACAAATGTCGTCACAACCCCCCACTCATGATCTTTGACGCGTCTTATCTTCTTAAATTTTTATTAATTTGATAAAACAATAAACACGTATCCAATATTTTTCGATAATCTAACTGACGGACTAATAAGAATCATATTTTTTTGACCCAGTCCGATCCCCTATTATCATGGTAACGGACTACAGGGACCAAAATATGCCTTATTCTAACCAAGATCATCGTTTATTTCTTTATGCCGTTCAAATGTATTCAGCTGTTTTTAAAGCGCAAAAGACAGAGTCACTTTCGTATTTCTCTAAATCAAGTACTTATTGATAATGGATAGTGAAGCCTGTGGCTAAATATGAGCCAAAATTTTCAGGTCGCCACCGTTTTTTTAGCGAGTTTCCTCCGTGCCTCGGGAACCACGTTACGCTATTAGGCCCGGCTGTCATTTAGTAGATCTTTAACAGTCGTTACAAGTACTTCGAATCACTGACTACTAAGCCAGGGTGTAAAGGTATTACCCTGTAGCTACTAACTGAATTGTATAGGTTAGGTAGGCAGTCACTCCATGTAAAATACTGAAAGCCAACCCCACCATAACAGTTAACAAAAAAATACGATTTAGTCCGTCAGAGATAGATTTCCAAAAAAAAATTAAACACAATTTTTTCTTTTTTTACGTAAACAAACAATGAAGACGATACAGTGCTTTGAAAACTCGTGTGACGTCATATTCTTAGACATTAGTATGTAATTTTTTAGCTGTCAATGACGTTACAAGCCCTCACTCAAATATTTGACGCGTTTCTTCGTCAATTTTTATTGATTTGATAAAACAAAAAATACGTATTCAATATTTTTCGATAATCTAACAGACGGACTAATTAGAATCATATTTTTGTAGTCAGGAAACATCTCTAATAGGAAAAGGCTGGGCAGATGATGGTGATTACAGATACAGGCAACATGTTACCAGAATTTTCATCATCATCATTTCAGCCAAAATACGTCTACTACTTGACATCTAGGCCTCCGCCAGGTGTAGCTACATTGACCTGTCCCGTGCGTCTCGCATCCAGAAATCCACAACCTTCACCAGGTCATCGTTCCACCTAGTGGGAGACCTTCCAACGCAACGTCTTCCGGTTCGCGGTCGCCACTCGAGAACTTTTCGGCCCCATCGGCCATTCGTTCTGCGAGTAATGTGACCTGCTCATTGCCACTTATGTGTGGCGATTCTTCAGACTGCGTCGGTAACCTTGGTTCTCATGCGGATGTCCTCATTTCCGATTCGATCACGCAAAGAAACTCCGAGCATAGCCCTCTCCATTGCCCTTTGGGTGACTTTGAGCTTTCTGATGAGGCCCTTTGTGAGCGACCATGGTACCGTATGTAATCACTGGCAACACACACACCAGAATTTTACAGTCTCCTTATTGTCTATCAAGGACAAAATGTTTAGTAATTATGATCGTTTCATCATCATCATCATCATCATCCATAGCCTGAATTCACCAACTACGGGGTATAGGCCTCCCTTTCCTTGTGCCATTTTCCTCGGTCCTGTGCCAAAATGATGTTGATGATAATAATTAAGATTTATGATCGTTTACAAGATCATATTAGAAAATGCAGTAAATATACGCGTTTTTTTTTCAGTAGTGAATTCCCATCAAATAGGTGTGCTAATGACTTGTCTATTTTCTTATCACACACTGTAAATTCTACTATCAGATAAGAGAGACACGAGTCATTTGAAATTGCGTATTCTAATTTATTATATTGTGTGCTATGAAGAAACGTTTTTGCGATAGGTTCATCATCATCTGCTTAGCCTTTTCCAAAATATGTTGCGGATGGTCTCCAGTCTAACCAGATACAGCTGAATGGTATACAGTCCTTTCACCTCAAATATACAATTGGCAAAAACATTTGGATAGACTAGATTGGTCATCTCATCATTTTACAACAAGAATGGCAAATGACTCATTTAAAAATATTAATCTACATAAACAATTCATTTTAAATTAATGTATCAATTATTTGTGAATAAAGCTTAATACCTGATAAATGTAACAGTTTTTTCTAATTGTTTTTAAGTAAGTCATAATTATGCAATCTCCTTACTAATAATTTTTATAACAAATTACCGTCCTGTATAACAAATGTACACTCTTTCAATGCATTCAAAACTCAACTTAGCCAGCACATAATTGCGGATCGATCCCTTCTGGAGAAATGAATGCATTGAATGGGTAATATTATGTTAATTGTAATACTGATGACGAACTAATTGTAATCTAAATTTTTAGTATTGTTCTCAAGTAAGTGACTTATGTCTTTATTGGGAATAAAATTTCTTTAAACCGATAATTATGTCAAGTAAATATCGATAATGTCAAGAGGGTTCACATCATCATCTTAATCTTTCCCTCTTTTTACGAAAGCCACATTTGAGCCGAGGTTGAACATTATATTATGGGGATCAGTAGTAAACTGATAGTCTCCACGTATCATGTTAAATGTGACTAGTATAAAACTGAGTGGATTATTATTGTTACTATGTGGTACTTTTTGAAAATGTCGGAAATTAAATAAATAAAGAATTAAATCCTTAAAAATCAATACCAAAATATTTGATTTCACATAGACCTGCAAGGATATAATAGCAAGGATAGGTCTATGGAGCAGTGGCGAATTACGAACAGTAGGTCTTGGGCAGGCGCATTACTTTGTGTAATTTATTTCATTACCTGCGGGTCTAAAATGGCCGCTTTAACAGAATCCACGCAGAATCGTAATATGAATCACGTTAAAATTCTTAAAATGGACTTAATGTCTATAACGATAAAGTCCATTTTAAGAATTTTCAATTTGTAACATGATTCATATTATGATTCTGCTAAAGCGGCCATTTTAGACCCGCTGTGCTCTCAAAACTGTGAACGAAAACATCGTGAGGAATATGTGACATCTACCAATCCGCACTGGGCCCGCGTGGTGGATTAAAACCCATCTCAGTTTGTTACGACTTAACTCAAAAATTACTCTAACGACTTGTTATGTAATTTGACTATGTTGAAAGAATTAAGCTAATTGAAAAAATATTACTATGTTGGATAGTCGATCTATCGAGGAAGGTTGTAAGCTAAATATTATTGTGACGCAGACGAAGTTGCGTGGGTCAGCTAGTTTATAATAATTCTTGATATTAAAATTATAGCAAAACTAACCACATAAGAAATACTTTGAGTTACAGCCCGATTTAATTTAGAAATATTTTTTTATTTTAAATTAATATTTTTTTCATTTTTACTTGTTTGAGTTCGGGGGACTTTACCTCGTTATTTATTTATTTTATTTTATTTGGGAAACTTACAGCGAATACAGACAATGTACTTAATTAATAAACATTTGAAGGCCAATTACAGGTTTCCACAGATAAAAAAAAAACCACACATAAAGTCGAATATTTGCAAAAGAATACAAGTGATGAGGCAATAATTCATCATGACTGGTGCTTGACTGGTTGAGAATGCCTTGTGGAATTCTATCCACCTTTGTACCACTATTGTACACTATGAAGTTTGAATACACAAATAGAACTTATTTTCAAGTTCCAGTGTTCAATAAACATACGACTTAAAGAATTCTAAAGCACATCTACCAAAATCAGCAACGTATTATAATTTCAAAAGTGTGTTTGTGACTTGGCAACGTTGTCACGTCTCAAGGGAAGGAGTGCTGCGCTCCGAATTTGCATAGATGATTCTCCTCTCCCTCCGCAAGTTGTTAGTACTCCCAGTATGAAGAAGTGTACCACGTGACTTGAAGTTTGTCTAACTTCGGTACCTAGGTAACAGATGCCACTGGGAAAGTGAAGATAGAAGGTCAAGTGGGAAAGCTAAGCTATTCAGGTGTAAGAAATATCGTACAAATGCTTGTCAAACCCAGTCAGGGGTTCCGCAGTCGAGATGTTTCGTAAGTGTAAATAGAAAGCTGTCAACCAAGTATTATGTAAATACATCAAACCTGTAATTAAACTGAAAAATTAATGCTGAGAAACGACTTTTCTTTTTGGCTTGCATTAATTTAATTTTTCAAGGTCTTTATTCGTACATATTATGGTTTGCAATTTACAGTTTACAAACAATCTTATTCTATTTGTTAACTAAACACGATTTATGCCGTTACACAGGCTGTTATCGCCTTTACAAACATTAAACTTGATGTTATTAAATATTATTGTACAATCAATTAATTACTTTTTTGGTTTGCATTGCGTATTACTGATGCACTCAATGTAGGTAACACACTGAAAACTTTGTGCTGATGAATCGATTGAATAGTACAGGGGTCATGAAAGTATTATAAAATAAAATAAATGTTATAAGTTGTTTTGACCATATACATGATAAAAGATTTATGGAGCCAGTACTTCGTGCTTCACTACTCTGAGAAGAAATAAGTAAGTAATACTCTGACAAAAAAAAGTCTCTTTTAAGGAGCAGATATAATCTTGAACTCACAGGAGGACTACCTATGGAGATTAGATAAATCTTCGTAACAAAAATGAGAATCAGTCCTACTCTTTTCACAAAAATACATAAATAAAAGTTATTGTCACGGCTGAATGTATTTAGCGAATGTGTAGGTAATATTAATGGGTAGGTATAATATATTATCATTTAACGCTATTAGAATTAGGCTGATTGAAGCCTTAATAATCAAAAGTACTTATATTTTCTGATAATTTTAATGCCAATTTAATGAATATGCATGAAATTTATCAGGGACACTTAACTTTTCTAGAAATGTAGTCTGCTTTTCTTATTTTCATTTGGTGTTTTATTTTACGATTCTGAAACTGATTCTACGTACGGTTTTCTATAGAGAAGTTATAAAAAGTTGCTCGTATATCCAGACCTGTCAGTGTTATAGTGGCTTTATCTTGGCGGGTGGAAAATCATCAAATAACCCCTTCCGCTCTTGGGTAGAGCGAAAGGGAGTGTTAGTCTTCTATACTGACTAATGACTACCCATGTTCCTTCTTAGCCCTTTATGCCGAGGCCGCGGTATCTCTTACAACATCCCGCAGCCCACATTCTGAACCCTTTTGGGACATTCTAGATCCTTCTGGGACAGTCTGGCTCCTCTAGGATAATTTGTATCGACTTATCCTTTAACCCCATATTTAAATATGGCGGGCTGTTCTAAAGACATACTGCGATCCCGGACACAAAGGGCCAAAATCAAAAGTCATTTATTCAAATTAGGCTGATAATCAGCACTTTTCGAACGTCAAAATTTACTTTACTCTACTTATTTACAAGAGACAGTCCCCCAAAACGCCCACCCTTCGGCACTTCCTAGTGTTTAGCTGGAAAGAAGAAGTGACGGAACAAACTCCTCAGCAACACATTCTGTCTGTTATGTTGGTTAGAAGAACCAGACTCGATACAATAGTAAGGTGTAAGGAGAAGCCAAGAAGGAAAATGGGTGGTTCTAAGTCAGTAGAAGTCTGACACTCCCTTCCGCTCGACCCAGAGCGGGAGGCATTTGTTGATTTCCCACACTCAAAAAAAAAGTACCCCGGAAAAATTTGTGGCTCTCCCAGGTCACCCAAACTAATTGTTCTGCTAAATTGCAGCACATTTGATGAAAGAAAAAAATAATTATTTATGATTCTAAAAAATCTGCCTGATTGGGCTCCTTGTGTAAGTTCCGTACTAAACAAATAAATTTCCCATCTTTTATTCTTCAACGAATATTTATCAATCGATTTTTGTATACCAATCTAACTTCAAACGTACTTTTCAAAGATTATCGTGATAAACGGATATAGACGGCGCATACCTACATTGATAACAAACACCTTATCAATAATATTGATAAGATTGTAAAACAATCCACTTGAAATGGCCAAAGACGGAGTTACCCAATAATTTGAGAAATTTTGACTAAATATTTTATAAACATTCGGAAAGGTATTCTTATGTTGAGGAAGGAGTATACAATGCCTTACTCACGTAGGTACGTTTGTTAGGGATTTTCTAACTTGTTTCAAACTCAATTGTAATTCTTTCCCTTTCTTTTCGTTTTGACGGTACCTACATTTACTAACCTGGCTATGTAAATGGACGACATCTACAAATGGAACCAGCCACTTTAAGGCCTCATTTACGGAGACGCGGGGCGTCGCGCGGCGCGTTGTGCGTTTTTAATTCAAGCACTTGGCTATGTATCAATACGTTAACGACTTTAAACGACGATTTTACGAGAAGCGATTTTTCGCTCGTTAGTTTAAAATGCAGTGTTCGTTGCGGTGGATCCGCCTCTCAGTAAATGAATGCTTTTGCAGGCGACGACCCTTCTGCACGCGCCGCGCGACGCATGGGCCGCGTCTCCGTAAACGAGCCCTAAGTCATCATCATCCCTACTATATTAGAGTCGGCTTCCAGTCTAAGCGGATGCAGCAAAATAATAGTAATTTCCTTGGAGCGACTGCCTTACTGACCTCCAAAATCCAGTCAGTACTGTTTAATACGATAACCTTTAGGAAGACTAGCTGTCTAAATCAGTCTCCTTAAATACTTAAAAGAAAAATACGTACTGATTTGCCGTGCCACCAGACTATGAGAATGGGATGGGGGATGGTATACTGCAGCAGCCTAATTACGTCACTTGGATTGTGCACAAAAATATTATCCACTTTCATAGCTAGTCTCCGCTGAAACTGTCTGCGACCGCCGAAAAACGACTTTCATACAAGTTCATAATCGCGATGTACGAAACTTCGAAAACTTGCAATGACGAATTACTTGATTGAGAATGTTTATCATCGCGATGAACTTCAAAAGCTTGCTAAGGTAAAGCTAAATATTGAATCATGTCCCGTACCATTGCGTACTGAGTGACTTTGAATTAATGGACAATCTGTGAGTGTCCCTGTTTTAAACCTGTAAGTATAACAGGCAGGGCGTTCTTGTTGAACACCGTAGTCTTTGGGGTATATGGTATACGCAACGAAAAGACTCGACGAGTTTAAAGTTTTCAACTCGTGCCACAGATATTTACCTTCTCGTTGCATGTTGCTTTATCAATCTGATAACCAATCTTGTCATCCTAATAGAGATGAAACTGAAATGCGTAGTAGTAAGTGGTAAGTTATGGACAAGTAAAAAAATATGTTAAAAGTAACGCCATCTATCGATATTAGAGGAAGCTACTGACTACCTACGTAGGCTGCTGTGAAATATTATCTATCCTTAGTCTCTAGAGTTTTTAGGTGTGTTTGGTTGACGGTAAATATATCATAAGCTCACGAGTGGTACTTTCACAAGTTATTATGCCTTGTGACTGTGACTGTAGCTTCGTTTTATTTGTTTCTCTGACATTCAAAAGTGCCTGTAATGGTTGAATTAAAATAAATGCTTTGAGTTTGAGTTTGATGCCTATAATACTAGGGTTAGGCAGCGGTGTACCAAATACATTTCACCATGCAATAGAGAACCAGGCTAGATTTAACCCAGACTCCATTGGGGCCTTTTTGGGGACTTTGACAGGTATGTTATCGGGGACTATATTTCTTGTCACCAAGTTGTATCACTTATATAGAAACGTCACCACTAAATATTTTCGTTCTCAGATAAACAAAAAGTGTTTCCAGAAATGAATTATCAAATTAATGTTAATATAATTATGTGTAAAATAAGAGCAACAAAAAGGTAGTGCATTAGATGAATATAAACTTCGTTCTTATAATAATAGTTTTATTACATAAACAATAGTTTTGTGCCCAGAATGGTAGATCTGTCACCAAATAATGCTGAAAGAAACCCTAACCCTAGAGGGTTGACGTCAAGGTCACCCCGAGGTTCGGTTAGTTAGGTTCCTTTAATCCCTGCAGACAGACCACTGAACTATTATAATACATACAAAAACATTTATTTGCTACTAGAGCCTATATCTCCATGATTTTAGGTGATTTATTGTGGAATTGATTTTATACTGTTTGGAGACTACGTTTTGATGACAAACCTACTATTTTGGGGACAAACCCTATTACTTAAGAAACACAATACTTATTAAATTGGCGATAGCTTAAATGATACCCTATGTTATTTACACTAATATTATAAAGAGGAAAGATTAGTTTGTTTGTTGGTAACGAATAGGCTCCGAAACTCCTGGACCGACTTGAAAAATTCTTTCACCGTTGAGGTGCTACACTATCCCCGGGTGACATAGGCTACTTTTTGTCCACTTACTTTTTGTTTGAACTACGCGGGTGAAACAGCGTGACGTCCGCTAGTGTTATGTAAAACGATCAGTTTAGAAAGTCTCATTTTTGTATATCTCAGTTTTGTAATCGTCCAATAAATATCCTACACAACCCGTCCTATCCTTCTTACCTGCGCGAGCGTTTTTCTTATGCCCGCTCCACTGACGCTCCGTGTAGGTCTCATCTTAGATCCATACTTAAATCCCCTCCTCACAAATCCAGCTATTACTCCTATTCCTTCTCTGTCCATGCTGTAAGGTTGTGGAACTCACTTCCGACTAGCATTCGGGACCTTAAGACTATCTCATTATTCAAAACCAGAGTGAAAGAATATTACCTTTCCTCTCCATTGTGATTTTTATGTACATAAGTATATATTTTATTTGTTTATATATATTAACTTTGTGTATTTATATACGTATATATTATTATTTTCTTATATGTGTATATCCTATTGTTATATAGGTTACGTACGACACATAATCACTGAATTCTTTTCCGCTTCTCACACACTATAGTCTACATTTCTTTTTTCATTTCTCCTTTTGCAGGTCTGCTGGCAGAAATTTCTTGAGAAATAAGCAGTACCTTTGTACTTTAATGTTATATTTTATAATTTTCCTGTGTCTATGTCTACTATGTGTACATAAATAGTTAAATAAATAAATAAATAAAATAAAATAAAAAGAAACAATTGTATTAGATATGACTTGCATACATTAACTTGGTAAATACCTATCTATATTTTTCTTTATCGACATTCCGTATCCTAATTTACGATTACGATAATAAAAAGTTATATGATATGTACTGATATACTTTAATTAGTGCACTGTATAAACTTGTATTACTTTTGTTATCATATTGGTTAGGTATCTGTTTAAAGGAATTATTCAAACAATTATTCTCGACTATCTTGGGGTAACCAGTATAATAGGGCAGCTGAATACCAGTATTTGACATGAAGTGACTGCCATTCTGACTTCCACAACCCATTTAGTACTGGGTAAAAACAAAACTTGTAAAAAAAGCCAAGCCGCGCAACTCAGTTCTTTTACCGCAAAAAGTAGTGAGATCCATGTAATACCAAGTCAGTTAATATATTCAGTCCTTACCTAAAAACTTTGATGTTTTAAATAAATGGATTGACTTCTCCATCGCATCGCATTTGCCAATATTAAACAGGCCATTGCAATAGCTGGCCATGGCATTGGCAAATGTGATGCAGTGGCTTAGTCAATCCATTACTAAAAATTCAGGCTTCAGTTTTATCAATAACGAAGTTATAGGAGGTCGAAAATGGCCTGAACCGGTTCGAGAAAAGGATGGTATGACCGTGCCGCTTTATTGCTCGACTTGGTGGGGGCACTGCCGTGCCTCCAGATACTCCTTGGTAAGACTGGTTGTCAGGCTTTCGGGACTTCTTAACGACTGTCAAAGATCTACAATAGGGATGTTCACTGACTAAAGTAATTGTGATTCTAATTAGTCCGTCTTTTAGATCTTTTAGATTATCGACATCTGACAGACGGACTAATATACTAATGAAAAATCAATAAAAATTAGCAAAGATAAAAATCGTCAAAGATTTGAGTGGGGGTTTGTGACGTCACTGACCGGTAAAAAATGCCATACTATATAATGTCTTAGAATATGACTTCACACGAGTTTTCAAAGCACTGTATCGTCTTCATTGTTTGTTTATGAAAAAAAACGTGTCTAATATTTTTTGGAAATCTATCTGACGGACTTTTGAGATTTTTTTCTCAATTACCCTATTGACAGCCAGATCAACGCCTAAACGTGATTTCTGAGGCACAGAATAAACTCGATATGTGATGGATGGTCAGTTGGTCACCCATCCACAGACCATTCTTGGCAAGGCGGGCTTGACCTTAAGATTAATCCAAGCAGTTGTTATTATTAAGCCACGAGATTTTCCTCCTGATTATCACCAAGCTTATTGATTAATTATCTTTAAGATTATAGAATCGACAGCCAATCATGATGATTGAGGTAAAATGACCAGTTATTGGAATTGCTTCAGCATAATTGACTGGTAGAGACTGCCTTGTGGCATTAAGTCCGCCTATGTATCACTATTGTGCATAAAGTTTAAATAAATAAATAAATAATTTGTTAATAGAAAAACTGTCCCCATACATAGTTTTTTAAGACCATAACATAAATTACAAAGTTGTTGTTATTTCAATCTTTAAAAGATACAATATATCATATTGAAGTATATTTGACCAGAGATCAAAAATATCAGATTGGTCGATGATAGGGAAAGTATTGAAACATAGAGCACATAACGGGTAAGATAGTCCACAAGTTGATACCTACTAATATTACAAAAAAATGTATGTCTGTCAGTCCGTTACCTTTACACCTAAACGAGTGAACGTATTTGAATGAAATTTTAAACGGTGATAGTACATGACCGTGGTCAAGACACATATTTAACAGGAGAGACTTTTGTGGTGGTTATTACCACAGAATAAAATCTACCTTAGATTGATAATGAACTTAGTCTCAACTATGATAAAAAAAACACTAACTCACCTATGTATTTACAGTAACACCACTAATATGAAACTAAATAAATGACCTACTATATCAATAGAACGTGACACAATCACTATCACAATCGATTTATAAAAATAATCTCTGATGATTAAAATAAGTCTTTAATTATTTTATACATACGATGGGCCGTGGTGCTGCTTTGACAGTCAGTTAAACCATTGTTTTGGGAATGGAAAGTCATCAATTGAGGAGTTAACGGCACGGATGGCGCAGTATCTCAAGCAATGGACTGCTGTTGTTTCGGGTCTGGGTATTTTTGTATGTGAGTTTAAATGTTTGAGAACGTTACAGAAGAAATTCCTAGTGTGGGCCCCCCCACACAAGGAATTTCTCGCAAAGCATAAATAACCCAAAAAAACTCTACACACAAAAAACCCCACACAACCCCAACCCTACACACATACGTCAACCAAGCATACTGAACATCAAACTAAGTACCCCTACATAAGTAAGTAAGTACAACTAAAAAAAAATTTTGCTGGGAAACCACTTTTTTTGGGGTCAAAAATTTAATTTTACGATAAACTCAATGTAACACTCCTCTTAAAACATTGTGCTATTGAATGCTTTGAATAGTAAAAGGGTCTTGGAGGTAATTTAAGTAAATTTATAACTGAAAAACTAGTATTTACAAAAACAGCTGTGCAAAATTTGGAACTTTGACCCCCAATATCTCCGTAACTAGGGGATTCCCAGGTATGGTCTAAAACAAAAAAAATATCGCAGTGGTGGGGAGAACCAGTGCTCTTCGTTTCCGTTATTTATTTATTTATTTATGCAGGTACTTGCTACACTTACAGTTTGCACCAACGCGTGCAGCAAGTCAACATCACACACACTAACTTAAAAATCGTATGCAATAATTAAGCATAGCTTTATTACTACTCATAAACAGATCTAGATCCGGTTCCTGAGCAATCAGATTCAATTTTATGGGTACTTTCACACCCTTTAAATATAATATATGAGTACCGCTCTGGGCCTGCAGTCTCGACAAAGATAGCGATCGCTTTACGACAAAATTCGGTCGCAAAGCTATAACGATGCGGATTTAAGTTGGTAGCTAATACCGGCGGGTCGCGTCCGGCTCACGTCCACCTTAAATCCGCATCGTTATAGCTTTGCGACCGAATTTTGTCGTAAAGCGATCGCTATCTTTGTCGAGACTGCAGGCCCTGGACGGAGCCGAAGGAAGTGTAAAACTTGTACAGGACCTACTGACTAAAACCCACCCATATTTTTTCTGAGCTCTTTGTGTTCTGGTATCTCTGTCGAATAGTCCCACAGCCCCGGCGGCACGCATTGACCATTTTGGACCCCTTCCATGTTCCTGACATTTCTTTAAGGTGCGCGTGGAACATGAACGCGCTGTCGAGTGTCAAGCTCCAGTTGTGGTGCTGGTGGTCTTGACTAAATAAAACTTCTGTTCGATATGAAGACTATATAATTTTGACTGGGTTACAATTAAGAAATGGCCGATTTATGCTCACGGTAAATGACGGCGTGCGATTGTTGTGCCCCGATGTAATAATAATAATATGGTCAAGGACCTAGCGGTAGGTGGGGCGCTGTGGTGATGTAAGATCATGTGTCGTGAGCCCACTGGCCGGCGCGATGTGACGATCCGAAACACGCGCCGTTGACATGGTCCTGTCATCATAAGGAGGACGGACGGCAAGCTAGCGAAATAGGTACTTGTACCCCGTAGGCGCGGGTTTGGAACCACCACGGGCCCCCGACGCCCAGGGTGGCTTGTACGTGAGATTAGTCAGTTATAGCCATAACTGTGGCTGTGTTGTATGTCCGCCTGGTACTATTTACTCCAAAAACTGTATTTAAATCATTGTTCAGCGACGCCTAGGTTTGATTAAATTTATAATATCAATGGGTCGTCACAGGCGTTACCTGTTACGGCCTTTGCTTTGGTTTCCGCCTACCCCCATGGAAAGAAAAGCGTGAGTATACAACAAAAACAACACACACACACAACAACTACAACAACAACACACACACGCAACAACAACAACACACACATACACACAACATTGTACACACGTCACACGTATACATTAACAACAACAACTATATTTGCAATCTGGCACCACCTTATTTTGCTTTTATGGACCAACATACAATTAAATACATAATTTATAAGTACATAAAAAATTATCAGAATAACGTGCTTTATCTTAATTATTCTGATTATGATAAAATTATTTATTTCTTTAAAGTGTAGACAAATCGATCTCATTATCGCATAGACTGCATAGTATCTTTAGTCTATACTATAAACACACGTCATTAGATAAATATGTGGCTCGTGGCTAAGTAGTTCAACTAACTGTACGCCATAAAAATATTTTTGTTCAAACTCACGATACACGGCGCTGCAGTCAAGCACTCGGCCACAGTTTTTTCCAGGGTGGAAAATACCCATGGATGTCATTAGCCCTGGGGTGAGCGGAGGGGTCTGTCAGACTCAAACTGCCTAAAAACTACCCTAATTTTCCTTTCCCACACTTGCACCGAGACTTATAGGAACTAGTGCGTCTTTTTTTGTGTGGTAAATGATCAAATAAGGACTTATTACGTTTTACGTACGGACGTTTTTCAACACACTTTCGAAGAAATTAACTAATAAAACGAGAAGTATTTTTGTCATAAATTTTTAGGAGACTATGATTTAATTACCTTTTTTTCCGCGGTTTGATTTCGCCAGATCGATGAAGAAGCAAAGGTATGAAGCCAGCCTCACAGAAAAAAAATAAAATAAAAATATTTTTTTTAAATTAGGTCGATTTGGACTTGGATTTGGCATAGTCATCTGTGATAATTTTCTTTCCTGCCCTTGGTTGCGGAAAAATGAGTTTACCACACGCGTGCGAAATACGTTGCATGTCGAACTTAAGTGTAGTGCAATAAGAGACAGTTTTTGAGGAAGTGTATTCAAAAATATATTTTACATACACGAACATCCAAAACCTGTTTTGAATACATACATAATATCACGTCTCTTGTTGAATCCGGTATCGTATAAGCCAATTGTAGTATTTTTTCTGATTCGAACATTATTCAAAAACTTACCAAAGAGTTTTTCACTCGACCTCGACACTACACTGATCCAAAAAATAAAACAAATGAAAATCAGGAACACGTTTGTGTTAAGTAATGAATAGACGAAGAGTGAAGTTCTTTCAAAGGTGTGTAATTACGATACAAACTTGCAAAAGACAAGTCCGTTTTGAAAACAAAGAGATAAATAATTAATACTAAGTATAGTTGTTTAGTTTTACAGCACATCTAAATTTTATCGTTATTGTTTTTACTTTTAAAGACACGTGCAACCTACCGACTACGTTCGTTATTAGCCTATAATGTTCCCACTGCAGGGACTCAGCCCTCCTCTCTAGGAGAGGGATGGAATCTACCATGCGGGCCCAGTAAAGATTGGTAGTTGTATTGTTATATTGTCACATAATATGTCTTCGAATTTTTGGTTCTAAGACATCCTCACGATGTTTTCCTTCTCCGTTTTGAGAGCAGTGGTGATGAAATAAATTACACAAAGTAAAGCGCCTGACGAGGTTCGAACCCACGACTCACAGCTCGTAAGTCAGGGCCGCTACCACTGGGCCTCCACTGCTTACGTTCATAAGCCACTATATTGGATTAATTTGTTACGATTAATTTAAAGTCAATCCTTTTAACAAATGATTAACTTAGTTGCACTGCCTTATTAATTAAGTGGTCACAACTCTGACTGCTAATCATGTGGTCCAGGATTCGATTGGCTGGTTGATCAGTTATAAAGTTATGACCAGAGGAATTTTAGAAGAAGTCTATGAGGTCTCAGTTTAGATTGCTGTGTGTTTTTCAATCACGAAATCTGAATTCGTGTTCGGTTAGTATTTAGTATGGTTTTAATCTTATTCTAGTGTAGAAAAGAGGTCGCAATAGACGTCCTCCTTATTAATAACTAGCGGACGTAACGCGGTTTCACCCGTTCCCGTGGGAATACAGGGATAAAAAGTAGCCTATGTTACCCGAGGATAGTGTAGCTTCCCAACGGTGAAAGAATTTTTCAAATCGGTCCCGTAGTTGCGGAGCCTATTCGTTACAAACAAACAAACAAACAAATCTTTAGACGTGTAGATATCTTAGTAAACACCAAGTACCATAACTGACTAAACCATCCAGTATTTTTCTCAGCTAAAAAGCCCACTAACTTCCCATCATCGGTAGTTGATATCCAAGGCATGGTCTATACGATGTTTTTCCTATTGTAGTCTTATCATGACAAGGGTCGAAACTAGATGGTTCCACTTATCTCCATCAAGTTGCCCCGCGAGTGAGACAAATATTTTTTTTTCTTTGTATATCTTCTTTATCACATTCTCCGATTTTAGCAGTTTGGATTTTGTATATCATCCAGTAGTATATTGAACCTAATATACTACTGGATGGCGGATCCTCGGCAAAAGGGCACAGAATTCTAAAAAGAGAATCATTTAAGAAGGACAATCACTGAAAATTTTGTTTGGGGATGACCTTTCACAATACTATTGAATCTGTATTCTTTATTATATTTCAACTACTTATACTAGACATTAGTTATTTTATTGTTTAATAACACTATGGACGTTGTATTCTTATTTTTTAGAGATGATATCACTGTAGGTGTTATAAAAAATACAAAAAATAGAAATAACAAACTAAAACTAAAAGGCGTATATAATAATACTCCTCAGATCGCTGACAACCGGGAACGTGCCCAGAAGACTGGTAACATTGCCACGTTGAATGGCAATCCTTTGACCAAAGAAAGAGCCAGCCCTCTTGTCGCACGAAGTGTCGACTAGATGGCGAGAGTTGTCCTTGAAAAGGAGAGGCGCACTCGGACCCCATTTTTACCCGACTACGGCGAAGCCAAAAGGAAGGGTAATCACTACGGCTGTCCTCTATAATAATTATCAAATTATCTACTTACTAAACGACTTTTCTTGTTTTCTACGTTTAAGACCGCAGTTTTATTGGTCTGCGTTGTTATTTGTAGTCGGGTTTTAGTTTTTAAACTTTTTTTTTTATTTGTATGCGGATCTTACCAGCAGGCGGTCACATCTTTGTGTTATTGCCCCAATTTACGTCGGATCATCGCAACTCGTTTTCATAACATGTGTTTTGCTCTAAACTTATGATAATTTCTGACGCAATCTATTCATCTTTTCCTTAACTCCATATTAGTTCATTCATTTTGTTTCCATTATGCTAATTGAAGACTAGCTCTTTAGATAATTTAAACACATTTAAATAAAATTGAAGCGTCTTTTTGTGAAAATAATAACATTTTACCGAATACAATAAATTATAATTATGTAATATGAAAATGTTATACGGTACTAACTGTACGACAAAAACTTTTTTGCGTGTTATTTTGTTCAAACTGATCTACGAAATGGCTGAACCGATTTTACGGGATTTCTACTAGCAGAAATATAATATAATAAGGCGTAACTAAAAACTAAAATTGACACGGGATGGAGTAGGTTTTTACCCAAAAGGGATCCATATCCAAATAAAATATAAAACTATTTTAAAATTTGTAAAAAACATTTTTGTAAAGAAAAATATGAAATAAATGAGCTTTATTATTTTTTTTTTATTTTTTATTATTAAGGCGTAACTAAGACTACCTACTTCGATTTTTAAAGGTATGTAAGGTTCCATGCTATAAAGTTAAAACCCATTAAGTACTCACATATTATTTTATGTTATTTTCCTGTGCTGTCTACTGTGTGTACATAAATAGTAAAATAAATAAATAAATAAGTAGTTATTAAAATTAGATTCAAATCGATTTCCCAAAAAGGAGGAGTTTCTCAATATGATTGGTATTTTTTTATAATAATATTACGCACAGCAAGTTTGCAGCTAGTTCACATTTAATTTGGCAAAGTTTGTCAAACTAGTAAGACAAATCTTGCCCCAATTGTAGGACAGTGTAGCATAACCCGCAACACATCAAGATTCGCGCGTAACCGCTGACTCCCGTCAGGTGGAATACCACTTACATGTTATTAGCTTTCACAGTTTACTCAGTGTCTAGCAATGGAAGGGATGGAACCATTTATCTTCAGTGTTTTGTTTTCCTAGGGGAGTCCTCATAGACATGTTTGAGAAAAGTAGGGACGGACGAGCAGTGTTATTCTGTCTATAGCACTTAGAGGTGGCTTGCTGGAAAGAATGTTCATGTAAAAGATCTTGTTCAAGGATATATGGAATCCCATACCAAACTGTGTCAACATCAAACTTTGCTTTTTATTGTCTACATTTATCATATTAACTCCTACAAAAGTTCTTTTTGTAAACTAAATCCGAGTTTCGGAGTCATTTTATAAAATCGAAAATAACCTCAAACCGTTCAAGTAGGTATTGTAGGTAAACCTCTACGATGCGAAGTCATTCAAACTGTCAAAATCAACTGACAGATCTAACCGAACGACTTTTGAACTGAACGCCATTTAAAGGGAGTAAAACAATATTCATACTTTTATACTTTAAATTAAATTCCTTCTTCATAAAACAAATCCCAGCAGCACAATGTCTTAAAAAAATATGAAAATAATAACAATAACATTTTGATCTTGAAACTCGAGAATTCTTGGTACGAGTTTCGGTCATTGTCTTTTCCTTTTGAAGTTTAGGTAGATGTAGATTTTAGAGTTGTTAGTTTTTCGATTAATTCATAAACAACACACAACATAACATCACGCTTGTAATCCCCGAAGGGTTAGACAGAGGTGTATCTAATAGTATACCCACACTTCGCCAGTTACGTTTAAGTTAATAGGGGGAGCCTTCTTTTTTTTAATGTGACAAGCTCGCCTCGTTATTCCCAAACCACTGTAACTCCTGTAAGCCAGAATCAACAGTGGCGACCACAAGAAAAGCGCCGGGACAATGAAGCTCGACGAAGTCCCAGAGAAATGATTTGACTGTCTTGGATCCCGCAACGAAATTAATCAGAAAAGAATAGCGGAGGAGTAGTAAAAACAGAAATTTCCACTTCCCTCCATATCAGCAGGAGACAGAACTGAACAAGGCCAATACGCACACAGGGATGTATACAACTGGGATAAGCCCAATTGCCTAGCACCACGCATATTATTGTCATTAATATTACTGGGTCCTAAGTTGTGAGCTGTTATATTTGATTCCAATAATAGGTATGACAAAAATGCTTGAACGCACGGAAATTTGTAGGGGGAAGCCTATTGTCATCAACCGGGCACAAATCCAGACTCCGTGGCTGTTACTGATAAATTCCTGATGGAAAAAGCCATGACACTTTGCCCGATCCGGAAATCGCACTCAGGACCTCATGCTCAGCAGTCGCGCTTGCGATCACTACACCAACTTATGTAAGTAAAAGATTTCATAAAATATCGCTCTGTGTTGTATCTTAATATTGATTAATTCAATCACACTAATATTATAAAGGTGAAAGTTTGTGAGTGTGTATGTTTGTTACTTCTTCACGTAAAAACTACTGAAAGGATTTGGATAAAATTTGGTAGACAGATAGTTTATAACCTGGATTAACATAATGGATAGTTTTCATTCCGATTTTATCTTCCCGTGGGATAATTTTCGAGTTGTAGCGGGTGAAGCCGCTGGTAACAGCTAGTTGACAAATAATTGTGATAATGCGAACTTTCAAAATTCAGGTTTCTTCATTCTGCGTATTGATTGGAAAGATTTGACAGTTGATTATAGGGTAGCTTGACATGCTGGTACCTGGTACCTTGGCACAAAGCTTAATAATTATACAAACGTTTAAACTGTGGAGCTTTCTCCTTGAAACCCTTCCATCCATCCCACCGCTTACCATCTGTAATATTGAGGTCAAGAACAATAATTTAACAGGTAAGTTTATATAGCAAGCCAAATCGTTACCACTTAATTCTCAGATAAAAATACTTGCAAAAGAAATCATTTTAACGCATAAATATATAAAATTCGCCAGCTTCTGAAAACACAATGGTACTTAAAGAAAATTCCCGACTATGTGGGTCAGATATAATAGTGATATTATGCGCAGAACCTCAAAGGGAATATGCGGAGTTTTCACTTTGATGTCGGTAAAAAGATAAGTGTCATTATCGTAGTTGTTTTGTAGTACACCGTACCATGCTATGACTGTGTTATGAACGTATCGGGCATCCTCATCTGCCTAGCCTTTTCCCAACTAAGGGTCGGCTTCCAATGGGAGGGGCCCGAAAGGGCCGACGCCTGTCGGGGCCGCGGGTAGTCCACCGGTTGTCGCGGCCTCGACATACAGGGCGAAGAAGGAACATGGGTGGTTTTTAGTCAGTAGAAGTCTGACACTCCCTTTCGCTCTGCCCAAGAGCGGGAGGGGTTATTCGATGATTTTACACCCACCAAAAAAAAAAAAAAAGGGTCGGCTTCCAGTCTAACAGGATGCAGCTTAATATAAGTATTTTACATGGACCGACTCAAAAAGTGGCGTATTGCAGGGACGTATAGCGTTCGGGATGTAGGCTATTACATACTGGTGCTTTTTTACCTTTCCCGAACTCGTGCGTTCTCTTTCCCAACTGTCAAAATAATGTCTATTAAAAAGAAAAACCAACCATGAAGTTTTTACTAAAAAAATTCATAGAAGTTTTTATGATTCATGCAAATACGTATATTTCTAAAAAGAAGCTACTAATTTGTTTCAATATCAGATTTAATGATTTGATTGAATGATTTAGGTTAGGTTTCATTTAATTTCATCTCATTAAATTTCATTTTCATTTCATACCAATAAAAAATTCTACTTCAAAAAATGAGTAATTTCGACCGTAGTTTTTTTTTTTCAGAAAATGTTATGTTTGCATACTTCTCCGAACTCTCGCACAATTAAAATCTTCTACGTTATGGTCGAGGTTTTCGATGATAAAAAAGTATGCTGAAACTAAGGAACAACGTGAATATAAGTGCCGAAACACCATTGTATGACAAATATACATAAACAATTATACGAAATTAACAATAGTTTGTCTCAAACAGTAAATATGTAACCTAAAACTTCCGCAGTTAGTATAAAAACTGTACCAATTTCAATGTATATATAAATTATAACTTTTATATAAAATAAATGATTAGTTAGTTGACTTTATTGTGTTTTTGTTATTTTATTAAATCGCTTAATTTTTTCGCAACTGTAGATATTAAATAGTCGTTCAGTACACGTGCGAAACCGTCATTGCAACTTGTTCCAACTGTTAACCCTCGCCTTCGGCTGCGCCTCGGCTCGGGTAGACATTTGTCAGAACTCTTTGCAATGACAACTATTCCGCACTTGTAATGAAATATACTATTTTTTCATAATTCCTTAATATGAGACTATGCTTGCGGCACACTGGATTGTCGGCAACTCTAATCCAGTTACCACTAGGCATCTCTTCACCGGGTAGATAGTAGCAGCTGGATGAAAACTCAAACTCAAAGCATATTCAATTTATATGCATTATTTCAATTAGACCATTACAGGCCAACTCGGATGGGCAGCGTTCGGGAAACTACGCGACATCTTTTCGTCTAAAATTCCGCTGTGTCTTAAGACGAGGGTCTATAACCAGTGTGTGTTGCCAGTGATGACTTATGGCTCAGACACATGGTCCTCACCTGCTGGCCTATTAGAAAAGTTCAGAGACACGCAACGAGCCATGGAGAGCTATGCTCGGAGTTTCTTTGTGCGATAAGATCCAAAAAAATCCGCCGAAAAACCAGGGTCACTGACATAGCTCTCTGTTGAAGTTGAAGTGGCAATGGGCAGGCCACATCGTTCGTAGAACCGGCAACCGATGGGGAAGGAAGGTTTTCGAGTGGCGACCACGAACCGGTAGACGCAGCGTTGGTAGGCCTCCCACCAGGTGTCGCGGGCAACCGGTGAATGCAAACGGCAGGCTGCCGTTCTGTATGACGTTCTATGGGAACGGCCTTTGTCCAGCAGTGGAGGTCTTATGGCTGATGATGATGATGATTATTATTACAGGCATTTTTGAAAGTCAGAAAAACAATTAAAACGAAGCTACAGTCACAAGGAATAATAAGTTGTGAAAGTACTGTAGTTGCCTTGTCCATGTAAGATTGTATTGGTGTTAAAGTGGTTGAGCATTTGATTAAGCATTAACTTTACAAACACGTTGCTGAAAACAGGCAAAGGGAGTTACATTGAAATGAATTGAGTGGCATGCAAATGAAGCGATCTCTGTCCAGCAGAGGACTAAAAATGGGCTCATGATGATGATGATGCCTATCAGAGCGTTCCTTCACCGATTAACATTGTGTTGTTCAATTTTTATTTATTTAAGGAAAAACAAACAGTAGCACAATAAAAATTAAACATAATATCTTAGATCTAACATAAACAATTATGCTACCACAAAATAAAACTAGCTAGTAACAATAAATATACACCTATAACATACCTTAAGCAAAGGAATATTATCTTATCTTAGCAACGGTCATTAACCTGGAACTAATATACCGAATTACAAGTAAAAAAGAAAAAAAAACAAAGAAAAAGTTAGTTTGTAGTGTGTTTTTGTGTGTTGTGTGTGTTTGTTGTGTAACATTATGTCTATAGTATTTTAGGTGCTTTGCTGGTCTTTTAGAGTTGCTAAGATTTACCTCTTAAATGCAGTTTTACTTAAAAACAGAAACGATGGTTACCTTCGGGTTCAGTTTGTTTGTTACCTTTTTACGCCCAAACTGGTGAACTAATACCCCAACATTTTGCAAGTGTAATTATATTGTTGGGTATACAAAAACGAACTTATAGTTACGTTTATGGGGACTGTCGATTAAAGTTTGTCAAGCTATTATTGAGACTGTAGCCCCGTACTTAGCCTTAATATTTAATTTGTGTGTGGACCAGGGAGTCTTCCCGGACCTTATGAAATACAGCAAGGTAATACCACTTTTTAAATCCGGTGACAGTAAAGACACCAATAACTATAGACCCGTATCCGTTTTGCCCGTTTTCAGCAAGGTGTTTGAAAAGGTAATGCTTAATCATATGCTCATCCACTTTAACACCAATAAAATCTTACATGCGAAACAGTATGGTTTCACCAAAGGACGTTGTACAACTGACGCCGGTGTCACCTTATTAAAACATATATTTACTGCATGGGAAGAGTCACAAGATGCCATAGGGATCTTCTGTGACCTCTCGAAAGCATTTGATTGTGTCAACCACGAAACCCTTCTCATAAAGCTTGAACATTACGGTTTAGGGAAACTTGCGCTCAGTTTAATGAAATCGTATTTAAACGATAGACATCAGCAAGTACAAATAAATGGTGTCAATTCAATGGGCTTAAAAGTAAGTATGGGTGTGCCACAAGGTTCGATACTGGGTCCCTTTCTGTTTTTAGTCTATATTAATGATCTACCCCATTTATTTAAAAACCAACCTGAAATGGTATTGTTTGCCGACGATACTTCTTTAATATTTAAGGTAAACAGACGTGCCACAAATCTCGATGACGTAAATAACGCCCTACTGCAGGTTCATAATTGGTTCAACGTTAATAATTTAGTATTAAATGGGAAAAAAACGAAGTGCATAAGGTTTGCTTTACCAAACGTCAAAAGTACTGATTGCGACATAGTATTGAATCAAGAAAAACTAGAGTTTGTAGATGAAACTGTTTTCTTGGGGATAACGGTTGACTCAAGGCTACAGTGGGGTCCGCATTTAACATCTCTTGCAGGACGGCTGAGTTCAGCAGCATATGCTGTTAGGAAAATCCGTCAATTTACTGACGTAGATACCGCGAGACTAGTCTATTTTAGCTATTTTCATAGTGTTATGTCATACGGTATTTTACTATGGGGACGGGCTGCAGACATCGAGTCTATATTTTTTCTGCAGAAAAGAGCCATTAGAGCCATATATGGTCTAAGAAGACGCGATTCTCTGAGAGAGCTGTTTAAGGGAATTAACATCATGACAGTACCTTGTCAATACATCTATGAAAACATCATGTACGTTAGGAAAAATCTGCATTTATTTAGCAAAAGAGGTGATAGACACCACTATAATACGAGAAATAGGGACCAACTAGTTCAGCCAGGTTTCAGGCTAGCTAAAGTAGACACATCTTTCATGGGGTACTGTTTAAAATGTTACAATAAAATACCCCCTCACATTCTTCAACTGAATGAGACGAAATTTAAATCTTGTATAAAACGCACACTATGTAGGCAAGCATACTATAAGTTGGGGGATTACATTGATGATAAAAATGCTTGGCTCAATGCTGGTCCTGCTCCACAACCATAGGGGCAAATAAATCTATTATCATGTGAAGTAATTGTAGAAGCTAGAGAAGATTGTAAAAATATCTTTGCGTTATTTAGATTCGATATCTTAATAATATAATTGCATAGCACATGTGTGAGTACTATGTACTATAAAGCCACTTTTTACATTTAGTTATTTTTTTTTTTAGTGACTTTGCCCTAGTGGCTGAGAGAATGTCATGCTCACTCAAATGTCTCGCTGATGGTGGCGTGTGTGTCGGATCATTTAGCTCCCTTCAAAATGGTTGAGCTGAATGGTGCTGATCCGTGCGTCATGTTCGTGAACGGGCGCTGTCAGTAGAGACTGGTCATCTCTTAGTTGCCATGGTACATTTTTTTTTTTTTTTACTAGCTGACCCACGCAACTTCGTCTGCGTCACATAAATGTAGCTTACAACCTTTCTCGATAAATCGACTATCCGATCTAACTACCTTATTTTATATTTTATTAGAATATTGTAGAGGAGAATTAAGAAGAGATTATAGGAGAATATTCATCTCTTAGTTGCCATGGTTTATAAATATATACATTTTTTTTTTTATTTGTTAATTATACTTTTTTACTCCGGACGCTCTTAACTTGCACGTCTTGCTACATAGTTCTCACATAATATACCATCTCAACATGAATGTAATGTACCAAGATTTTGTAACAATATTTTGATTTAAAAGAGTGTCCATGGAGTTTCTTGCCCGTTCTTCTCCATAGAGATCTACGCTAGGGAACTGGCAACTACAGTACTTTCACAAGTTATTATGCCTTGTGACTGTGACTGTAGCTTAGGAGTGCAATACGTTGTTTCGGGGGTTGCTGCGTCGGGTTGCGCGGCGCCGGATGTTACCGGCGGCGAGTGCTGTGGGTGCGGGGGCGCGCGGCGGCGCGTGCCGTGGTGGCTGGTGCGCGGGGCTCCGGTTGCGCGTTGCGGCGTGCATTCGTTGTTCCGTGATTCGAGGTCTCGTGCATTCGTTGTTGCGGTGTGCGTCGCTGCGTGCTTTTTTTGCTTGCAGTGTTCGTCGTTGCGGGCATTCGGCGGCGTGTGGTTCGGCGTGGTGGCTTTCGGAATGACGTATTGCACTCGTAGTTTTTCGTAGTTTTGTTTTATGAATTGTTCTTATGACATTCAAAAGTGCCAGTAATGGTTTAATTGAAATAAATGCTTTGAGTTTGAGTTTGAGTTTGAGTTTAAAAAGTACCTTACCCGAATAAAACAACAAGCTGTGACCGTACATGACTGAACTTGGCTATCGTGTGATCAATTGTTACACTCACCTTAGATATTATATACTTACTTTAAATGTTATCAGTGTAAAAAAATAGGGGCGTTGGCAAAAAAAAAACTACTTAGTCCGTCAGATAGATTTACTTTTTGTAAATCTATCAGGCGGACTAATAATTGGACTCGTATTTTTAATTTATCACGTAAACAATAAATAAAGACGATACAGTGCTTCGAAAAGTCGCGCTTTGTCACAGTTTGGTATTTTTTTTACCAGAAAGTGACGTCACCAGTTTATTAATTTGATAAAACAAAAAACACGTAACCAATATTTTTCGATAATCTAACAGACGGACTAAATAGAATCATATTTTGTTTAGTCAGTCAACTGCCCTATTGTTGGTCGGCCAATAAAGTAAAATATAATTTAAAAAACTTTCTTTTCAATGAACTCTAACCTCAATTCAAAGATCAACCACACGTTATAATTAACAAGTAATCCGTTCAAATACGTTTTCTATTCAAGCAGTCTCGGTCGTCATTCAACTTGTAGACAGCACACGGAGCGGTTTGGTGGACCGGTGCTTAAATATTAAGGAGCTAGCAACGAACCGTGGTTAGTGCTTTGATGCACCGTTCAATTATTCATGAGGGGAAGTTTTTTTACCAGTGAGTTTGGCTGCTGCACTGACCTTTAAGACTAACGTGATGGTTGAACCGGTAATTGAATATACTAGTTTTTACTTTGTGGTTTGCTTAAAAAAAAATAAACCACCTGTACTTTTCGATTTGTAAGAAGGAGCCTGTGAATAACCCTCTGCTTCGTGAGGGTTAGGGTGGTGGTGTTTAGACTCAAAAATAAAACATTTTTGAATTAGCTTGGTATTTAATCCACATGTAGTGCTTACAGAGTGGTTTGTTTGATACGAACTGACAGATTTTCTTGTTCCTAGTTTAAAAATATCATCGACGAAAAATCTCTACACCGCGATTCAGAAAACCGTCATAAATCGATCATCGCTATCTAGATTCAACAGCCTGTGTCTTAATAATAACAGCAGCTCGAGTCGATCTTTAGTTTAGGTTGGTGGATTCGTGGCTAGGTGACCACCCATTATTATCTCGTTGTATAATCCGGCCTGTACAGAACGTAGCAGCCTAGAAAGCTGCTTAGTACTTAGCCTGGTTTATGACATAAATAACCTGCAGCCCCGACGGGCGTCGGCCCTTGCAAGCCACTCCCATATTGCTGACATCTCTTTAAGGCGCTCGTAGATCACGAACGCGCCGTCGACACGGCCTGTCGTCGACGGCGAGCTAGCCCATCACTCACCGTCCACAGCCAAGCCATCACGTGGCCCCCGACGCCCGGAGCGCCTCCCGCGGCGGCTGGGACGAGAGGTTCTCTCCCTCTCACGTTCCGCCACCTCCTTCGCTAGCATCACCACGGCGTCCCAATCCTCCCCGCACCGGACCATGGCTTGCACCAGGGCCGGGCGCGAGAGGTCGCCGCCGCCAATCGCCGCTACGAGAACACGGCGGGGCTCCGCCCAAGCGGGGCACACTTCCACCGTGTCTTCCGGCCGATCTTCACAATGGTGGCATCCGGGCGTTTCCTCCCGCCTGATTCGGTGCAGGTACCTCCTGAAGCAACCGTGTCCGGTGAGGACCTGCGTCAGGCAGACGTTGAGGTCGCCATGGCGGCTCTCTAGCCACTCCTCAAAGAGGGGACTTACCGCCAGTATCGTGGCGTGCCCTATGACAATAGCCTCCCTCTTAATATATGAGACTTAAACATAACAGGCGAAATGTGGGTGTACGAACTGGTACACCTGTGCCCAACCCTTCGAGATTACGGGCGTGATGTCACATCTTAAATTACATTTATTACGAGTACAATGTAGTTGTTAACGACAGGAACAGATATATCCTCGAAAACATTCGAGGAGATATATATTCCTTAGTTTAGTTCACTCTCGCCCCCTCTACTCCCAAAAATAAAGTGTCCACTCGACCCCGAACTATAGTCCATACTCGGCCCTAGTGGCCAAAAATATTAACTATCCCTTCGTACCCTTGAGAATAGATTGTAGTCTTAACAAAATTAATGCATTTATTTCAAGTAGGCCAGTTACAGGCACTTTTGATTTTTCGAAACAAATACAACAATGAAATGTCACAAGTCAAAACAACTGCTACAGTACTAAGTTTCTCATTCCAGAGCGTAAATCTCTATGGAGAAGAACGGGCAAGAAACTCCATGGACACTCTATGGAGAAGAACGGGCAAGAAACTTTATGGCCTCTTTTTTATCCATCGGTTGTTTACTGAATGAGCTGTGATCGTGACAAGGTTGTTTTTTATTAAGGTACAAGCAACCAAAAAATTCAGCTTGCAATTTTTATGAGTGTTTTTTGGTTTGCCACGCGCTTCCTACTAAATTCCTTTTTAGTGTTTTCTATTGACAACACTTGGTAATTTGCTGTACTACGTACTACGGGAAAAAATCAATAGTATCCAAAATTGTATCACCTTCAAAGTGTGCTCCTTCAAAAACGATACACATACGTCAACGAATAATTCCATCATCAGAACAATGATTCAGGTCATGCCGCGAAATCTCCTTTATGTCTTCTACCGAATAAAAACGGGTGCCACGAAGTAGTAATTGGAGTTTAAGAAAAAGGAACAAGTAGGGCTGAGTCATATTTGGTGAAAATAAGTTGGTAGCTCCATGGTGCTTGTTGAGTTTTTGCTCAAAAACTCGTTCACAATGATGGCCTTGTGCGAACTTGCATTATTGTAGTGCAAAATCCACGAATTTTCTTTCCCAAATCTGGCCTTTTTGTGGTTGGTGCTAATGTGCTCTCTTAAACGCCACATTATTGAGTTTTGGAGGAAATTCAGGTCTTTTGATCTTTCAGATCGTGAGTCGATCGATTGGATGCAGAAAGTTCGGCGGCTATTTCTCACAAACTTTTTTTTTTTTTTTTTTGGTGGGTGTAAAATCATCGAATAACCCCTCCCGCTCTTGGGCAGAGCGAAAGGGAGTGTCAGACTTCTACTGACTAAAAACCACCCATGTTCCTTCTTCGCCCTCTATGTCGAGGCCGCGATAACCGGTGGACTACCCGCGGCCCCGACAGGATTTCTCTCAAATTTCAATTTTTAATCACTATTTCCTTCATTTCTGCGATGTTAACTTTAATTGCAGATGTTGATGGAATACGAGGGCAAGGCAAATCTTCTATTACATCTCGACTGCCTTTAATAAGCACGTATTTTTGAAAAATTCAATTCACCGTAAGCCTTCTTCAACATTTTCGGCGACTCCGAACTCAAAATTTTATTGGCGATGCATTTAAGATAAACTCTTTGTTCGATGTTTTTGTTCATTGCAAAATTCGCAATATACACCATCTAGATAATATGATATAACTGAAAACAGCACTGTATTTAATCTTAATAACAGATGCAATTAAAACTCCGCGCAATAATGAGAAAAATAAGAGTGATCTTATAGGGGTTCCTTTTTTACCTTTTGAGGTAACTCCCTCATCATAAAAAAAAATTGAAACCACAAAAAAATCATCCATTTGCGACAATTTTTTGACTAAATGATAATGCAAAAAGTGAAAGAGAGTCTAAGAGAATTTTCTGAGAAAGAGTACCTACCCCTAACGCCTTTGACGACTCCTACTGCCGCCTCACAAAGTTTCTGTATACACTGCTATAAAGACACTTGTTTGACAAAAGAGTTTGTTAATTTATGAAATCCAGAACATCCCGTAATCTGAACACTATCACACGGATCGATCAATGCGCAGTGACTGGCGGTCAAACCTCGCACGGCTAACATCAAAGGCGGTCACAATATATACATATATTATAATCCCACACAAACAGAAATTATTTTTACAAATTTATAGATAGTGACCAGTGAATTTTTTTATAACAACACTCATAACATTACGCCTGTAATCCCTTAAGGATAAGATAGAGGTGTAACTAATAGGTATCTCATATTTCCCCGTCGGGGCTGCGGGTTGTTTGAAAGAGATACCGCGGCCTCGGCCCAAGGGCTAAGAAGGAACATGGGTGGTTTGAAGTCATTAGAAGTCTGACACTCCTTTTCGCTCTGCCCAAGAGCCGGGGTTTTTTTTTTTAATTTGGGACAAGCCCGCCTCACTATTCCCAAACCACTGTAACTTCTGTAAGCCAGAATCAACAGTGGCGACCACAAGAAAAGCGCCGAGACAATGAAGCTCGACGAAGTCCCAGAGAAATGATTTGACTGTCTTGGATCCCGCAACGAAATTAATCAGAAAAGAATAGCGGAGGAGTAGGAAAACAGAAATTTCCACTTCCCTCCATATCAGCAGGAGACAGAAAAGAACAAGGCCAATAGGCACACAGGGACGCATACAACTGGGATAAGCCCAGTTGCCTAGCACCACGGATATTGTTGTCATTAATATTACTGGGTCCTAAGTTGTGAGCTGTTATATCTGATTCCAATAATAGGTATGACAAAAATGCTGCAAATGCAAGAGCCGGGGTTATTTGATGATTTCCAAACCCCATAAAAGGTGTATCATATTTTGCCAGTTATGTTTAAGTGCCATGTTTTATGAGGCGAGCGTATTTCCATTAACAGCTGGGCACAAATCCAGACGCCGTGGCTACTACGAGTACAAAGAAGTTCCTAATAGAAAAACTAAACCTAAAGCGATTAAATGCCTAAATAGCTAACTCAGGTTACTTCAAAAAGTTGATGAGTCATCTCAGATTATTTATTTATTAAACTTTATGCACAAAAATCGTACAAAGGCGGACTTAATGCCTTGGGAATTTTCTACCAGTCTACCTTAGGGTGATGCAGAGACATTACACAGTAGTTGCAAAACGGAACAAAAAAAGTTTTTTATGAGTGAGTGATTATCAGTGTATCGTCCAGTTATCACCCAAATTAGTATATGTGAATACTTATTATATAGATTAGGAGACTAGCTGCGTCGTTAGCCAATACTATTTTTAAAGTTTGAAAGTACTGTCTTTTTTTCTTAGCCTATGTCGTCTCACTGCTAGGTGAAGGCCATAGCGTTTCAATCTTTTCTCTGCCAGGGGTTTTCCCAGATAATTTGTCACAATCGCTTTTAAGTCGTCACGGCAGCGTTTCCTAGACCTCCATTGGAGACGACGCCCGTCTTCTGGCATCAACTGTGGGACTGCTCTGGCCTATTTGAATGTTCTGCTACTGAAAAATAATAATAAAGTAATTGAAGGGTTTATAAAACGATAAACGAGCTCATAGATACCAGTTTTGGCAACTTTGGGGAGTATGAGAAACAGGGTGTAAAGTTCCTCATCCCCCATTGAAAGGGCCCTCCGACCAGACGGGTGATGTAAGTCAGGAATTTCTATAAAGGCTAATTTCGCGGATAACTTTGATAGCGCGATGTAGTAATTGCCATTAGTTCGCATGTGTTGCGATAGATGTCGCTGTCGCTACAGCCACAATTAATAAATTGCAAGTGCCAGTGTTTACACTATGTCAAGCATACAAAGTCGACTTTACCTAAATATTACAGTTAGTATAATTTACACAGTTTGGGGAGCGGGATATCCTAGCACATGTATATCTTTTACTTAAAAGGTAAAAGTTTCTGCAATAAACCTTTTATTTATTATTTTAATAGTAATCTTTGGTCTAGGTAGGTATAAGTAAAACCCACTGGAGTTTACGAGTATCATATTCATTTAACACCAAATTCAGATCTGTAGCGTGAAACACGAAAACTATTGTAATAAATACTTCAAGATATTTATTACAAAATGGTGGTTACATTAAATATGATATAAGGCCGCCCGCGGTAGTGCGCATTGCCCGGACGTATTTAATTAACACTTCGGGCTGCAATATGCACTGTATACTGCCAGATGTTGTTATTAAATGATTCGAAAATATTGTTTTTTACCAGCAGTTGCGCGCACCGTCGGTAAATTACTTCAATAATCTAGACAAAACAATTCTTATAGCTAACAACTTAGTTTGATATTTTAGTTTATGTATTATATTGGTATGTAATACATATATATATTAGCTGCATTAGATGTGTTGTCTCGATGAAGAGACTGGTGGTTCAGGGCCAGGTGGAGGGCAAAAGATCACACGGCCGATCACCAACTCCCTGGACTGACCAGATCAAGAAAGCTACTGAGTCCAACATTGTTCAGAGTACTTGTAACGTCTCCATCCGGCAGAAATGAGAGCAAATTGTTAAAAGAGCAATCGTCGTGGAGGTCAACGACCCACCAAACATCTCTCTGTACCTCATCGGCGCGACCACGACCTCTCTTTTTTTTTGGCGGTTGGGAAATCATCAAATAACCCCTCCCGCTCTTGGGCAGAGCGAGAAGGGTTATTTGATGATTTTTCAAGTGTCAGACTTCTACTGACTAAACACCACCCATTTTCCTTCTTAGCCCTTTATGTCGACGCCGCGGTATCTCTTTCAACATCCCGCACCCACAACGAAAGCTCTGACAAAAGTGTTTCGACTAGGAACCGTAAAGATTGAATGTTGATTAAAAATGTGTTAAGTTACACATACTTTGCTAACTACTTTTCATTTTCAAATGACCAAAAATTTCACACCCGATTGTTTAGACGGAGAATCCTATTTTGCCAGTTTTGTTCAAGTCTCATGATACAGATGGCGCTCCTATTCGAGTCAAGGTAGCCAGCAATCAAAACAGTTCAAGATATTAATTTATGTATAAAATGCAACAAAATTATGCACACATCAAGCCGCCTGAGGTCGTGTGCCTCACGAACCGTAAATATTTAATTAATACTTCCAAGTGCAACATAAGTAGGTACCTACTAATATTTTGTTGCTACTAATACTTCAAAATATAATGCTAACATAGTATTTTATAACGGGTAGTTTTTAAACGAGTAAATTAAAGTTGTGACAAAAAAAAATTTAGGCCATAGTATTACTAATGTAGCGACTGGAGATACTAGTACTGTCAATATTTGGAAAATGTTTTTTTTTTTTATACTGAGCGGCATGTTACCGTAAATAAAGTGTTTCGAATCGAAAAATCACTTAGCCGACGAAGAGAAGTTTTTTTTTTTTTTTTAAAACGTTGCCCTACACTAGGAATACGTACGTGTGGCGAATACTAAAGGAGGATTTTATTAGTATTTACTTATTATCTTATCCCACAGTGTCTAGGATTTGGTCCTGCAGGTAAGGATTGGCTTACAATCAACTTCCTTCTTACTGGATCTTTCTTCTTTCTATACCCTTTCTTACTGGATTGTAAGCCAATCCTCTGAAAAACAGTCCAGCTCATCCCGCCATCTCCTTCTAAAGCCTGCCACATTGATGATTTATTGATGTGTGCACTTGTGGCATGAGCTTAATAAATATGTTTTCTTTCTTTATTTCCTGTTACTGAGTGGTTTTTTTTCACATTGAGCCTCCAATATGCGCAAACACACAATAATCGTATTTAACTTTTGAACAAGTAAATTTTAATAAAAATACTGCTTTCAATCCGGACACAAAACTACTTTAAAACTAAAGTCACACCTTTATGTGCAAAGTGACACTGAATACACTTGACGCTACTTAAAACCTTAAGTAGAATTAATTTGAATTGCTTGGAAAGTGACTCCCACTAAACTTGACCCTTTTTATCATCATCATCAACAGCCTATTAATGTTCCCACTGCTGGGATACAAGCCTCCTCTCTTTGAGAGGGAATAGGCTATAATCTACCACGCGGGCCCAGTGCGAATTGGTAGATGCCACATGTCTTCGAATTTTTGGTTCTAAGACATGCCGGTTTCCTCACGATGTTTTCCTTCACCGTTTTGAGAGCAGCGGTGATGAAATAAATTACACAAAGTAATGTGCCTGCCTGGATCGATTTGGACCTACGACCTTCTGTTCATAAGTCGGGGCCGCCACCACTGGGCCACCGCTGCTACCCTTTTTATGGAGGGTGGGAAATCATCAAATGACTCTTCCCGCTGGGCAGAGTACTAGGGAGTGTCAGGTTTCTACTGACTAACATTCATACATGTTTCTTCTTAGCCCTTTGTCTCGAGGCCGCGGTATCTCTTTCGAACAACCCCCAACCCCGACGGGACGTAACTTAACCCTCCGGTGCCGTTAATCAGTAATCTAACCTCAGCAGAATCATCATTTTACCTGCTTACTAAATAAAGTGCCCTTACTTGTTACCTCGAATTCAGTTTATTGCTCGTAAAATTATTTGTAGGTAACTTTACAATAAATTTTCTTGGCAAACTTAAGATAATAATGACACATGAGTTACGTTACGTCATTGAAAATAGTTTCTTTTTTTATTATTTTTAAAATATTTTCTCCACTAATGTACAAAAAAATAAATATAACAAACCACAAAACCTCTTTCTTGATTGATTAGCCCTTGGTAAAAATTCTACCTAATAATAAATCTATAAATCATGCATTATGTATCTGAAATATCCATTAAAATCTTGTCCGTGCCGTTTAATCGGACAATCAACGCTGTGCCTGTTGCGTCGTAGCCTCGTAGCACTGTAGCACGGCTACGCTGCTACGCCGCTACGCTTCGTAGCCAGTTATCTTGCGCGCCTCAGCCTTCCCGCTCGCGTATAGCTCCGCGTCGACCTACTTTCTATTCGTCAGTTTCAACAGTGAATAATTTTCAAACTTCGCGTTCTATGGAGTTTTTGTTTTTATATTTAGTGGCCAGTGTTTAATTATGAATGATTTTGGTGTTAGATTTTATCGGTAAGTTCCATTTTTAAATGTTGGTAGTAAATATTTGTGTTTTGGTCAACAAGTTAGGTTTTGATTCTAGATATTGTTCTTTTATAAATTATATTAATCAATAGTTTTTACAAATGAGGTTTCATAAAAAAAAAGTATTTTGTATTACCTATATAATAAATTCGGTAGTAAAAAACCCTTAATGTCATGTAAAACGTACTTAAAGCTCTAAGTTGAAGTTTACGCTGTTATACTTCGAAACAGTTATGAAATGGGTTTTTAGTCTCTTGGGTGTAAGTATCAGAAAGTTTCAGTTAAAACTACAATCCTCATCGCAAACTAGATGATAATTCGAAGTTTCATAAGTTTTACGTAGTTTTTTTCGTCTGGAAGAATGAATACAGTATATTAACGTATTTTATTATTTACGTTTTATTTTGTACAGTCGTAATAATATAATTATAATTCACAAAATAAATTACTTACATATCTTTTTGATGGACTTTAAAATCGTGTGTCATATTAATACGAATATTTAAGTAATATACATTTTTGGTGTAATGCTTAGAAAACTGCATATATATTTACCGACAGACATTCTTGACTTCTCCCAAATAACTTTTACGCGGTTAACTCATTGAATAATTCACAGAACTAAATCTAATTAATTTAATTAATTAAAAGACGATACCAAATTATTCAAATCACGAAAAAAAATTTCAATCTCAAGCACAGTCACATTTGTCAAAAATAATTTATTCACACGCAAAGAAATAGTATGAATACTTATATTCGCACAGAAGCTTAAAGTCATGCCTTTGTCTTTGAGCACAAATGAGTTTTTTTATTGTACATTTTAATTAATAGCGGCCGGGGAAAGGAATCCTGTGCCAACCAAAAGACTTTACAAGAACATTGAGATTTGGAAAAAGAAATTGCGAAATTCATATAACATCACGGTTGTTTCTTTTGGACGGGATAAAGACTAAGCAGGAATATGGGTGCTTTCTAGTCAGTAGAAGTCTGATTCTCCCTTCCGCTTCGCCCAGAGCAAGAGTAGTCATTTGATGATTTCCCACCATCGAAAAATAAAAGAGTGTTGTTAGTTGTGCACGACGGGTAAAAGAAGGTGTGGCATACCCCGTGCTGGGACTCCACACTTACATTGTATCCGAGATGGGTTGATTATTATTTTTAGTTAAATTGTCGACTGATTGTATTATACAAGATGATTTTCTTTAAATTTTAATTCTTATATTTTATTAATATTTGGCGAAAATCATTGAATAACTGTTTTTTTTCTTTTAGTATAACTCAATACAAAACTATTGAGATATCACATCACAAAGTTTTAACGTTTCAAGGAGAGCGGATAATTTTTTCGAGAAAATGATATAAAATAAAAATTTTACGTTTCAATTTTTTTTCAATAATGGTGTTAGTGAATGATGAAAAAAATTGGACGGTGACTAAAAAAATCATCTTGTATAATTCTTGCCTTTTGTCATTCATGAAGCCTACCACTCTTCTGTGAAGTTTAAATATATAAATAAGTCCTGTGTAAAAAGACATGGCAGGCACTTGCATCAGTAGATGCAAGTGCCTGCCATGTATGCAAAGTATGTGGTTGCTTCGTTGTTATAGTAATAACAACGAAGCAACCACATACTTAATATAGTTTTCGCGAATACGTCTGTAAATCTTTCTTTAAATAACATCTTGTTATTCATCGTTGACTTGGGTCGACTTACGGCTAAGCTTTCCTTTTCTACATTAGAATAATTCATATTTTTAGGGTTGGGTTGCGTTGACAGAATATTTTAACGATATTGGACTGCTCTCCTCCCTCTCAATACATAAAAGTCAGCTATTAGAATCAGCTTGAGGACAGAATTTTTGCAAGTCAAGAAATAGATTAAAAAAAATTATACCTTTTGGTGGAGGGTAGAAAACCATCAAGTAACCCCTCCAAGGCAGAGCAAAAGGTAGTGTCCGACTTCTACTGACTTAAAATCACCCATGTTCCTTCTTAGCCCTTGTGCCGAGGCCGCGGTATCTCTTGCGAACAACCCGCAGCCGCGACGGGCGTCAGCCCTTGCGGGCCTCTTCCATGTTGCTGACATCTGTACGAGGCGCGCGTGGAACACGAACGCGCCGTGCGGTGTGTTGTCGTCCTAAGACGGACGGACGACGAGCTAGCCCATTACTCACCACCCACAGGTCCGCGTCTACCTTGGCCAGCCAGAAGCCGTCACGTAGCCAGACTCAGACTAGTATATTTTTTTTTTTATCGTGTAGAGGCTAAGTACGAATAAAAGCTCAGTTAAACTAAACTAAGTACTTATCCTGGTGTCTGAGATTGTATGCCATGAGTCTCTGACTTGGCTTTTTATGCTGTAGAGAAATATCTGATTTATCTAGCTGCTTTCCTCATGATTTTTTCCCACACCGAAGCATGTAAATTTTAAATACGCTGATGAATTCAAAAAAATTAAGACTCTTGTCTTGGGTTAGGACTCGAACCTATGACTTGGTAGTCCAATAGTCACACCACTAGGCTATTATTGCTGTTTAAATAATCTTATCCACTGATAAGTACATGAATGTTGTCAGCAAGCAGACGGAATCTGCTTCAAATTCTCTTGATAAAAACCTCTTTGGAACACCCAGAAAGATCCTGTTCTACATTCCCATTGAAACTTCCTCATTAATGCAATAGACTTCACGCTGTAACAAAAAAACGGTTATTACCCATAAATAAGGTGCAGAATAATCTTAAGAATATAGTAAAATAAATTCCTTATTCTGCCTTCAATTTCGGTGCAAAATTTTACATAATTAATTAATATGAAGAGTAGTATAAATCAATTTGAATTATGCATGCAGTTGTTAAATTGTATCCGTCACAATTAATTATTTGTAGGTAATGTGACAGTGACATAGTATATACTACAATTCAGGTCTTACAACTTATAATCTAGGAACACTAAAATATAAACGTTGATAGTGTATAAATCAACATTTCTCAATTAATATTTCACTTAAGCACTAACATGAAACACACCCTGAATTAACACCTGTATAAACTGTTCAGAGATAACTAAGACCTCTTTGAACTCGGGACACACAATAGACTTAGCACATTCACTTCGATATCCGGATATGAGTTTGAGAACACTTGAATAGGCTTATGCTCTCAAAGAAGAGCTTTATGTCATTATGTGCGAGACAATAGGTTAGGTACAGGATGTTGGCGCTTGATCCAAAGGTGGATAACACTTTGGTGAGCTCTTATGGTTGGGTAAAGTTGTATTGAAATGCTATGGTAAATCTTTATGGTAATATTCAACCTTCTATGTAGACTGGGAAGTTTTTTTTAACGCCTATAATCCCCGAAAAGAAGGGTAGAAGTATACCTAATAGGACACCCACACTTTACCAGTTAGGTAAAGTCCTATGTAAAAGGGCGCCCCTTTTTATATGGGACTTTACATAACTGTTTCTGGTCTAGTAGTCTATTGTCACCAGCCGGGCACTAATCCATACTTTGTGACTGCTGGATTTAGGATGAAAAAGAAAAAAACACTTTGATGTTAAGTTGGTTTCAAATGGTATGTATAATGTTAAATGTATTGTTTGAAAGGAATTATAATCTAAACATAAAACCTTATCACACTTTAGTTATTTTTATTTGGATACAAATGAGTAAAATGCATTGTTTGATAAGAATTTTATTTTAAACATTTATATTTATGAAATCATTTATTTAATTATAGTTAATTATAACGGTATAACACCAATAAGGTAGTTAACAAAACAAATCTAATAAGTCCGTCACATATGTATAGATGATCAAAAAATATTGGACACGTATTTCTTCTTTTTTTACATAAAAACACAATGAAGACGATATAATGCTTTGAAAACTCGTGTGATGTCATACTCTGAGACGTTAGTAGGACATTTTTTAGCGGTCAGTAACGTCACCAACCCCCATTAAAATCTTTGACGCGTTTTATGTTCGTCATTTTTTATTGATTTGATAATACAAAAATACGTATCCAATATTTTTCGATAATCTAACAGATGGACTAATTAGAATCACATTTTTTTTAAGTCAACATCCCCATTACAATATTTAATACATAGAAACATGAAACCATCCACTTGACAACATTCAATGGTTTAAATTAATATAAAACTAGCACGGAAAAGTGACACTTATGCATTCTTTCTCTCACAGAACACCAGACATTATATACCAATTATTCCATTTCATTCATTCACAATGCAATCATATCTTATTCAGAGTTTGCAGTCAGTAGGGCAACATAAAATGCAATGTTGAAATTATATGTTTGTTCATGTTTCTTCAAATCAACTAACTCAGAGACCACATCGATGTTTAATTTACGGAGGGTATGGGTACAAACTATTACCAGTTTTTTTTTAGTTGGTCGCATAATTTCTTTAGTACGAACTGGAGTGATTCCATGTAAAATACTTGTATTATGCTACATTCGGTTAGATTGGAGGCCGACCCAAACACAGTTATGAAGAGGGCAAGGCAGACGATTATGATAAATTACTTCAGAGATGCTCTGATGACGTCTGTTCATCCCTTTCATAACGTAAAGTTTCCAAGCACTACACAACGAATCAATATTAAAAATATGCACAATTGCTTTGCTAACACAGTGCATTGTGTTGACGCTTGTATATACGCTAACAAAGCAAATATCAACAAGCCGTATTTATATGTACTATGTAGACTTATGGAACGTTATTTTTACCTTAATTCTTATTGACATAACGTCAGCTAAATTGTATCTCAATTTAAGTTAAATGAATGAGGTTTAAGTCAAATACTTTTAAGCCTTTGTAGGCTTGAAAGTATTTGTTGCCGGAAAAATCATAAACTTTTATTTTTTAGATTAAATTGAAATATTTTATTTAACAAACAAATACAAATATTCACGCGTGTACCTATGCACGTTTGCGCTTAATCCCGTAAAACAAAATAAAGACTACTTTCTTTCAAAAGTAATTTACCCAACTGTAGAGTACCTACGTCCTACAAACAGATTGCGAGATGTACCTACATCTCGCAATCTGTTTGCGAGACATGGGAGAGACGTCTGCAGTTACATGATGAATAGCATTCGGTCCAGACGGACTAATGGAAATGGAATAGGGGTACCTTTGGATTGAATGTTTATACACAAAGCAAGTTCCTAAAGTGATGCTCTGTTACTGTTTTTATTAAAGTTTTACGTGTTCATGAACATAGCATTTTGGAAGCCATAGTTTTGTGAAATAGGTCTTCATCACAGCCTTTTCCTAACTATGTTGGGTCGGTTTCCGGTCTAATAGGCATACCTTTCGAATTCAGTTAGTATTGATTAATACGACGCCTCCCCGTAAGACTGTTTATCAAATTCTTGACAAACTGACTACTTAACGACTGTCAAAGATCTAAAAGTGACAGTCAGGATCATCGGTTTAACGTTCTTACCGAGGCACGGAAGAAACCCTTTGACACGGTCTGTCGTAATAAGACGGACGCCGGTGAGCTAGCCCATACTCACCGTCCACAGGCTCGCACCACGGCGTGTGGTGGCCCGAAGCCAGCATGTGGCCCCCGACGCCCTTCGCGTTTCTTGCGGGCGGCGCGTTTCTCACGTTGCGCCAAACCTTTCGTTAACAGGACTACTTCGCAGAAGGAGGTAGTGGTGTCCCCTTTCCTCTCGCTCCAAACCATGGATTGAATCAAGGCCGGACGTGTGAGGTCGCCGCTACGAGGACACGACGAGGCTTCGCCTAAGCGGAGCATACCTCAACGGTGTGCTCCACCGTGTCCTCCAGCCGATCCTCACAATAGAAATCCACCCGATTCAGTGAAAGTACCTCCTGAAACAACCGTGTCCGCTGAGAATCTTCATCAGGTCCTCACATCACATTCGACAACACATAAACACAGAACCAGAAGCTTACTTTATACTGCCCTCATTTAAAAGTAATTAACCCAACTGTTATGTAGCTCCAGTTACCAAGTATGTACCTACATCTCGCAGTCTGTTTGCGAGACATGGGCGAGACGTCTGCAGTTATATGATGAATAGCACTCAGTTCAGACAGATTAATGGAAATGGATTAGAGGTTCCGTATGATGTGGGTACATCTTGTTGGTACATCTCTGGGGACTTTGCTTCGTGTATTCATTATTAATGGTGCTCGTGACTGTATGGGTGGGAAAATTTATCACTCGTTATCCACTTTGTTCGAGGAAGGCCAGCAAAGCCTTGGTGTTGAAATATCTCTCTTGGTCTTGATAGTACTTAGGTTGCCGAACATCACCCCGCATGAGGCAACCTCGGACAGTTTGGAAGCACTTGGGTTGCTATCTCGTCTCTTTCTGTACAGGTTCTGCACAATGGGCTGTAAGAGACTCTATAAAAAAGGAGTTTATTAAAAATCCATGCCTTGTTACGGTGGGTGTAACTGTGCGAAGCTATTGTTTGGTCGATCGATAGTAGGAAGTATTTTCTTGGCCTACCTGCTCTCTCCATGGCCTAACCACCGTTTGTAGTCTTGTTCCCCTGTGCTTTTTTCCATAAAACCAATAAAAAAAAAATATATAAAAAGTTCGTTAGACTCCTGCAAAAATTAGCTTAGGTTCACGCATCACGGTACCAGTTTCAACTACAAATCGAAATTATTTGAAAGTAAGCACTTCCAAATAATTTCGATTTGTAATTGTTGTATAAAATAATTATTTTTTGCAACATGCATTCAGTATCTACAAACATTAATTACTTACAGAGTAAATAGTTTGCATCCTTTCCAAAAAAAAAATATTCTGGCCCACAACTTGAATGTTTAATAGTTAAACATAACTTCAAAGTTCCTTGCAAGATTGCGCTTTTGCTTTAAAATTAATTGTCTAAACCGTCATTTAGCAAGTAATTATGTAGATACCTTGATAAAATATACAAACACAGCTGGTCGCAACCTTCATAAAACAAAATAAGCATGACTAAGGGAAATGCACGCAGCACCGTATTCATAGACAATGAGCCGGCAACCTGTTACATTGGTTTATGCAAATTAGTGAATTTAAACGCAACCACTACACATACGGTTTTGAGAACTTAGTAATTAATGTAGTCATACTTATAGTAACAGAAACCACTGTGTGTGATAAGAAAACCCTGTGAAAAGCTTTCACTAGCCTGTTTGTAATTTTGGAATGTTATTACGATTTTTTTTAAAGATATTTTGTTTTACTGATTTCTGTGCTATTTATATTTGGAATATTTATTTATTTATTTATTAAAACTTTAAGCACAAGTAATAAAACCGTACAAAGGCGGACTTAATGAATTGGGCATTTTCTACCAGTCTACCTTAGGGTGATGCAGAGACATTACACAGTAGGTGCAAAACAGAAACAAAAATTAGAAAATACACATACCTAACATATAAGAATAAATACATACATACAAATATACATAAAATATATAAAGTTTTGAAAGATACACATGAAAAGCTTTAATATTCTCTCATTATGGGTATTTTGCCTGAAATTAAACACATTTTTTTTTATAAGCTTAAGTCAGAATCATCTGCCTAGCCTTTTCCCAGCTATTTTTGGTTGGCTTCCAGTCAAATCGGATTCAGATGAACACCAGTAGTTTACATGGAGCGTCTGTCTATCTGACTTCCGCAACCTAATTAGTACTGGCTCATATGACCCAGGGGTATTAAAAAACAAAATGTGTGCTGGGACACGTAGCAGAAGTGAAACTTCAACAGACAAGTAGAAAAAGGAAGGAATCGCAACGGACAAGTGGAAAAACGAATCGAAACGGATAAGTGGAAAAACGAATCGCAACGGACAAGTGGAAAAACGAATCGCAACGAACAAGTGGAAAAACGAATCAAATCAAAAAGACTGTCAAAGGTGTATGTACCTACATGTATACCTTTGACAGTCGTACCAGGTGGTCAGTGACCTGAAAGTCTGACAACCAGTCATAGAAGTTTTTTTTTTTTTAATACCATTGCATTGGGCAACTGGGACCAATGGTTTAATCTGCTTTCTGAGGCACGGAGGAAACTCAGTATAAGTGGAGTCACCTATCCAATCAAGCAAGCGCGGCTAAACCTAAAGTTAAATCCGATATTATCCAGTATGACTATGACGAGCTCCAAAGTCAGTGTTTACTTTAATTACTATTTACTTTACCTTTTTAAGGAGTTTTAAATTGACCAAATATCGGAGGTATTTTTTAATAAAAAACACCATTAAATTACCAAATGCTCAACCAATCGTAGTCCGAAAAAAACCCTTGCAAAAGTTAAAACTTCCGGTAATTCCATAGCAACTTTGGTCAGAAAAGTTAGCAATACACAATTGGCTGTAGTTTCAGCGATATTAGACGATAAATCACGTTTTTTTTCCGTTCGATTTTTAAAACGTGACTGGGGGGAGTTGGACCACTTTTTTTTAAACGGTCGTTTCGAATTCACAGGCCGCTCGAAGAAGCGAAAGGCGCCGAATTACATTTTATAATTAAAATCTTGATTTTGCGAGAAATTGCAATTTTGGTAAAAGTTCAGATTACAAAGTTTTGAGACAGAGAACAAATTGTTTTTGTGTTTATCGATTTTGTCATTCCTTTTAATATGTAGGTGGCTCCAATATTCAATCCATACTTTTTCAGAGATTCAGTTGAAAATACTGGTTAATTATGCATTTTTCATGGTGATCAGAAAAATGTGGTATTTTATTTGAGAAACCGTTTCATAACTATTGAAACTTATAAAAAAAAATGCCATATATTCATCTGGATTATTTCCTAGTAAACCTTTGAAATGACCGAGCTCAGAGATTTAAAGCCCTCAAGCTCAATTTTATGAGCTTAGTTTTTAAGTACCAACTGAAGAGGTGCTGATCTCATTACGTCAAGCACGGAATTGGCTCTTTCCTTTGGAAATATGCTCTTACGAAAGATTTCTAAATTATTTTTAGTTTTTTTTTATGTTTGCATGCTTTTAATTAAACGAAACGAAGTCGGTGACTCGGTGCTGAAGTTAAAATGTAATGCAAACGATAAATCCTGCATAATCTTAACTGTTTTTTTTTTAAATCTAAACAAAGGTATCCAATCACCTCTTACCTCCCCCTCTCCTGCCTCCTTTCCTCTTTCCTTCTTCAATATTATGGGTAAGGTACCTAAACCCATTAAATATTTCCTGAAAGTATTGTGTACATAAGTAAGAAGGGCTTAATATAGAAAATGATCGATACACAATATCTTAAATTCAATTATTATTAGAGTTCCATTCTCAATTCGAAAACAACGTACCATAGACCTCATTCCTCGATATATCTTCCCGCCACATCCATAAACAGAAGTTCCACGTTCGAAAATAAAGCCCTGTACCCATCAGCGGAGCGCATCGCGTTGCAATATCCGTTTCGTCACATCTCATCAGATTGCACCAACTCGATGACGGCGCGTTGCTCTCATCAGATAGTATAAATGTCCGTGATGTCCGTTGCAGATCCACTGCCGCTGTGAGTAGGCTGATATTGAGGTCGTTATAAGTCTGTAATAAGTAAAATAAGATTTAATGTTAAACTGTGTGGCTAGCATGATTGCGTGGAACGTAACGTTAGTTAGAACGAAAAACGTATCATAACATCAAGCCTGTAATCCTCGAAAGGATAGTCAGGGGTTTCCCTAATAGTACACGCATGTAACTGGGGGCAAGCCTAGTCAGAAGAACGAATAATTTGGAAACAAGTATTAATTTTGCACATAATTTATATTAGTATATATATGCCTATATATATGTTTAGCTTTAAGATATAAGATAATTGTTTTATATCTACGGGTAATCCTAATTGTGTTTGTCGCAAAGTTAATTTAAAATAAATAGGATAAGTAATACGTACCCACCAAAAACAAAACTTGTTTTTGGTGGGATCTCATTTCTTTTTGTAGCGTCTCTCATTCTATTTCGTTTAATGAATCAATAATACATAGGTTTATTCAAATTTGGAGCAGTCTTATTCATCGATTTGAATTACTGCTAAAGTACCTACTCGACAAGCTGAATCAAACGAGTTAAAACTCGACAAGGTCAAGTCGTTTTATAACGGAATCCCTATGGCCACCTTCAAGCTCCATCAAAAGATCTTGGAGACCATCCAAAGACAAAGTACTCGTCAAAACGAATCAAACGAGTCTAAACTTGTTGAAACTTGATGTTATGTCGTTCTATAACGGAGTTCCTATGGCCACCTTCTAGCTCCATCAATAGACTTTGGCACCATCTTAAGACAAACTACTCGACAAGACAAATCAAACGAGTCCAAACTCGATGGGGTTATGATATTCGAAAATGAAGTTCCTATGGCCAACTTCCAGCTCCATCATCAGATCAGTTCCATATCATCATAATATTGCATTGATAGGCAATATACATATGTATACGTGCAAAATATCAGATCAATCAGAAACTAGGAAGTGTGTTAAATTTAATAACTCGTAAAATCACTGGAAATGTAACTTTAACTTTGTAATCCTATACAATTATATGGGATTACAAAGTTATTCATGCAGTTAGTTTCTAGTTTTATCCACAACGAAGTTATAGGAGGTCGAAAATGGCCTGAACTGGTTCGAGAAAAAGATGGTACGGCCGTGCCGCTTTAATGCTCGACTTGGCGGGGGCACTCCCGTGCCCCCAGATGTATATTATCGATTAAAAAAACTGACTGAATTGCGTTCTATTTACGACTGTATATAGCGTGTTAGTGCTAAGTCCTCTAGGTCAATAAATCTTTAATCAGCCTGTTTTATGTTAAAGTCTTTTGATTTAGTAAGCAGTCTTAAAAATTCTTTTCAGCACCTTAAAAACGAGAATTTATTACGTAAAAAGTCCTAAAAAGGTAAATAATTATTAAATATTCTACTGCAAAACAAAATCAACTGATAATAAATGAAAATGTTAATATTTGGATGTTCGAATCTACATAATCTAATAATTCTAAGGCTACTGAAGGTAGTCTCGGTCCTAATGTTTTTGCAAAAGCAACCTAGTTAACATTCAAAAACTTTGAAAGCACTCAAATATTTTCACTCCAATATAATTCAATATAAAAGAAATCTAGCTGAAATCCCAAACGAATTCAAAACATGCAAAATAATTAAATATAAGAATCCTAAAAATAATATTCTATATTATCGCTGGGCTTAACAAGGGATATCTCATAAAATATTAGGGAATCGGTCGTCGATGCCCTAACGTGAAATAGTAGGACATTGTACTAGATTTAGTAAGCGATTTACGTTGTACACTGACCCATAAATTTCAACGCCTTCGGGTGCTTTTGGAACTGATTTTCTTTTATGTTAAAAGACACATTTAAGTTAACTTATTTTCCATAAACATTTCCATAAACTTCATAATAATATATTAACTGATGAAAAACTGAAAATGTTGATGTTTTGGATGTTCGAATCTGTATAATTCAATATACGAGTATATTATATATTATTGTACCAATTTATATGTATAGCCAAAATAAAAATAGTAGAGATAATTTAGCGATGAGTAATGGGCTAGCTCGCCGTCCGTCCGTCTTATGACGACGACAGGCCGTGTCGACGGCCCGTTCGTGTTCGTAAGGGCCGACGCCCGACGAGGCTGCGGGTTGTTCGACACAGAAACTAAGAAAATTCTGATGAATAAACCCAATAAGACTTTGCCCAATCCAGGAATCGATTCCAGGACCTCACAGCAGTGCGCCTACTAGAACAACGATTGGCAAAATAGACAGATATTTCAAAACACAACCTTATACATATAGTGCTAAACGTCTAGAAATGTACTCTTGAAGTACAAACAGCCAACAATCAATGCTTGTATACCAATGCGCTTGCAGACACATCTCACACCAACATCAAAAACAACTATTAGTTAAAGAACAAATATTTGTACGTCGCGGCGTACATCTGGTCTGTATGTCTTACAAATAGGTGTACTTTCCTAACGGAAATAATAGACACACTCTATTGTTTAGAATCTGGTTCTTCTATACTTACAGACAGATGTGTTGCTGGGGAGTTTGTTCCGCCACATCTTCTTCCCAGCTAAAACAGTAGAATGTGCCAAAAGGTGGCCGTTTTGGGGGACTGTCGTTTGTAAAATTTGGCCTTCAAAAAGTGCTGATAAATAAATGGCAGCCTGATAGGAATGTTTCATGACTAAAAAAATATAATATAATTCTGTTTAGTCCGTAATTCAGTTAGATTATCCAAAATATTGGATACGTGTACTTTTTGTTTAATCAAAGTAATAAAAATTGACGAAAATAAAAGGCGTCAAAGATGGCTTGTGACGTCACTACGTGGTAAAATATGTACTGCGATGTGACGTCACACGAGCTTACAAAGCACTGTATCATCTTCATTTTCTGTTTATTATCTTGTGAATGAATCACTTTCGATTTTGATTTTATTCTCTACTTCTTCGTCACAGAAACTACTCAGTCAGTCTTTATATTATTTAGCTTCTTTGGACCCGTTTATCTCTTAGTAATATAACTTTACTGTGGAATTAAATAAATCATAAGTTTCATAAGCTTTGAAGTTAACAACAGTGCTTATGCATTAACTAGACCGTAGTGCACCTAGTTTTAAGTAGTTCTTGAGAACTGAAACTTTGATTTAATAGAAATAATTATAAGTAGGTATTCAGAGAAAAAAGTGACGTTAAATGTTATTTGAAGAGGACGATCGCAGGCTTTGTTTGAGCTTAATTCTTAAACTATGATTTAATCTTTATCAAAATCTGTTGAAATTAAAAACTACCTACCATCATCATCATGATCAGCCTATAATGTTCACACTGCAGGGACTCAGGCCTCCTCTCTAGGAGAGGCATGGGCTGTAAAATTTCAAAAGGTATAATCCACCACGCGGGCCCAGTGCACGTTGGTATCACATCATATTTTCGTTTTTTTGTTGTTGTAAGACCCGCCGGTTTCCTCACGATGTTTTCCTTCACCGTTTAAGAGCTGTGGTAATGGAATAAATTACACAAAGTAGCATTACTTTGTGTAATTTGCTGGCTAGGTTCGAACCCACGACTCACTGTTCGTAATTCGATAACTATTTATTTGTTTTTTGATTCCCCATATTTCAGCGCTGTAACAAGCACCATGCTTATAGATAAACTAAAGTTATTCCGGGTGGGTGATTTTATGATCAGACAAATCGGTCTACCGTCATTCTGGATCGTTTTTAATCCCGTTTATAGTGTTAATAAAAATTTTAGTGACTATAACTGTTAAAGTTCTTGTAAAATCATTAAAGAACGCAAGACTAAAACTTTTAACTGTCTCACAACACCTCCTCCCTAAGTGCTCGCTTTCTTTAAGGATGAATGATAAATGAATAGACCTCCCCAAGATGCACTCCATTAAGGGCTGGCTAGTGGTATAAAGGTCATCCTTTTTTAGAAGCTGCTCATCAATTCCTGCAGCAAACTTCTTAAAGAGAGAGAGGGCGCTGCCGTGCGCAAGTAAACATTAGCTCCGTACGCTCCGTATACTTTTTAAACTTAAAAATAGATACAGTGCCATAATCTTATCAAAAAGTAAATAAAAGTGGAGAATTGAATATCAAACAGTGACAGAAGTTATAGTTTATTCAAATGTAACAAGGGAAGTGAAGAACTAAACAAACTAAAAACTGTGCAAACGTCAACGACTAAAATTCAAAGTTTACGTGTTTACTGGAAAAAGCAGATAATGAGATAGTGACTCCTGCTGATTTGAAGAGGAATTATATTGTAAAGCACCCTGAAAAGGTGAGAAATTGATTTAGAATATCTAAGTGGATAAATACCGTAAAATAACCTAAAGTGCAAATCATTCTGAGTAGCTAACAGCTCCATCTAGCATCGAATAGTGAAAACATTATCGCTATATTTGACAGATCCTACCAACTCCATTACACATATTACACACTAGAGGGCGCTATTATAAAAAATACCATTCTAATTATTAAAATTATAAGAAAAAGTACAGAAAGTAACTCTGATAAGAAATGAAAGTGATTTGAGAAGCACCCTAATAAGGTTAGAAACAGATACCTAATACGCAAGCGGATAACTATTGAAAAATAATAGATGACTTTCTTCAACCACAACAGCTCCATCTAGCGTCAAATAGCGAAAGCGCAATCGATAAATTGACCGACGACAACGCCTAGCAACATACTTAGTTCGACACTATTTCAAAATCCCCAGATGTCATCTATGGATATCTGTGCAGGATGTCAACAAAATCCACTAGGCATGGAAATGCTTATCTGTTGTTTTTGTCATGACAAATATGATCTTCAATGTGCGAACACAACAATTGATCACTTCAAGAGCATGACGCCAGAGCATAAAAAATCATGGCAATGCCAGGCCTGCCGCTGTAAGGCTCCAAAAACCGGCAATATAAATACTCCTATTCGATCTCAAGACTGCAAAAGAACAAGTCAGGCAAACTCTCCCCTTGAAAGTACTACCAACAATAATATTACCATCAGAAAGAAGACTACAAAGTTTAACAATGATAGCACAATCTCAGAAGACTCGTGCCTTCTCGGTGATACTATTCAGCAAGAAGATCTGGATAATAATATAAACACAGGTATGCAGGCGAACGTTTCCCTAGAACAGCTTAGTGAAATTATAATACAGCGACTAAAAGAAAATAATAAATTCATAATATCCGAACTACAGAATACTATCGAGACTGAAATAAATAAAGCAATTACCAAGCTCAAAGAGGATTTTGAAGGAAAAACCGACTTCCTATATAAACAAAACGATAAAACAATCAAAGAGATAGAAAAAATAAACAAAAAAATTGAACAACTAACCAATGAAAATCAAACCCTAAAAAACGAAATAAAAAATATAAAGCACCTGTCATCAACTATAGAATTAAAAGACACTGAAATTCACTCCAAGAAAATAGTAGTCTATGGCTTTTCCGAATACTACAACGAGTCTGACTATGAACTACATAGTAGATTGATTGAAATGTTTTATGACATTTTGCGTGTAGACTTGAGCGGTTACATAGAAGAAACAAATCGTATAGGAAGATTCACCACAAACAACAGACCCCTAATTATAGAGCTTCTAAGCAAGAAAATGGCTCGTTACATTGTCGAGAACAGCCACTATTTTCAAGGAACTTCTATACACGTGTCCGAATTTCTAAATGAAAATGCACGAAAAGAAAGAAAATTAATGCTTGAGGAAATGATACAAGCACGGAAAAATGGACAGTATGCAGTAATCCGAAATAACACTCTATTTATAGATGGGAAACGAATACTAGCTAAAGAGGAGGCGACTAGAGAGACGACATACCGCAGAAGCACCAAATCAAAGGAACAGATATATAACGACCGAAAACCCCTTACTACACATCATTACAATAACGAATTTACTAAAAATTATACTTTTCGAGACCACAGAACAACAATTTAAAATTTTATATCAAAACATACAAAGCATCTACAATAAACAACATCTACTTGAAGCCTTCATCTATGAAAAAACAATGTATAACGCTATATGCCTATGTGAAACTTGGCTATCACCAGAAAAAATGACTATCTTACAGTTTAGCGGCTACAAAATTGCTGCATCTTATTGTCGCCCTACCCGGGGAGGCGGTGGTGTCTGTATCTTGTTACAAAATCATTTCGAATACAAGGAAATTTGTGATATTAGTAATATGTCCGTAGAGTATTGTATAGAATTATGTGCAATAGAATTAACTAATGAGAATATAATTATTGTTACTATGTATTGGAATAGAAGAGAGGAGGAAGTATTTACTCGCCAATTAAAAGAATTGATGTACTTCATTAATATTAAATATTCAAAGTATAATGTGATATTGGGAGGGGACCTAAATATAAATATCCTAGATAACTGTCTAAAAACTAACTTGTTCTTGGATTTAATGTTAGAACATCAATTCATACAACATATCAAAGTTCCCACACGTATCTCACAAACTGCCTCAACATGCTTAGACTTAATCTTTACAAATTTTAATAATACACATACCTACACCACCGTAGAGGAATTAGGTTTCTCAGACCATTGTGCAACCATTTTTCACATGAAACTGCTCAGTGACAGCAAAAAGAAAACAAACTGGTTTGTGAAAAAAAGAATATTTAATTCCCAAAATGTAGAAAACTTTAAATCAGAATTGAAAAAATTAAATTGGAACGAAATCATACAACCAAATAAAACTATTGATGAAAACTACATTGCGTTTAACAATATATTATATAAAATTTTAAATAAGAGTATTCCGCTGAAAAAAATAAAAATAAAAACACTATATAAAAAATACTGGCTAACCAAGGGAATCAGATATTCTTGCAAAAATAAAAGATTGCTCAAATTATTTACTTCTAAAACAAAAAATTCCATATTATCTAAATATTATAAAAAATACGAAAAAACCCTAAAACAAGCTGTAACGACATCAAAAAGACTACAATATATAAATAAAATGAAAAACTCAACAAATAAAGTAAAAACTATGTGGAACATAATAAACGAAAGAACTAATAAATCAATCAAAAACGAAAAAATTAACATAAAATTACATAAAAATAATAATCTAATAACAGAACCCAAGCAAATAGCCAATATATTTAATGACTTCTTCGCTTCTATTGGGGAAAAAACCTCACTAGCAAAAGGAGCCCCTGTGGTGTGCCCCACAGAAAACACAATGTTTCTCAGCCCTGTAGATCCCTATGAAGTAAACAGAATAATAAAAAATTTAAAAAATAAGAAAAGCTGTGGAGTAGACGAACTTCCCCCATTTCTACTTAAGCAATGTGCAGACGAACTAACCCTACCATTTTACAAATTAATTAATCAATCTTTTGAAGAAGGAACCTTTCCTAGTCAGCTTAAAACCGCACTGATTAAACCTATATACAAAAAAAATTATAAAACCGACCCTAACAACTATCGCCCTATCGCGCTTTTACCAACTGCGTCTAAAATCTTTGAAAAAGCTATGTGCGACCGCATATACTCGTTTTGTGAAAAATATAAAATACTCGACGATTGCCAAAATGGTTTCCGTAAAAATAGGTCTACAACGTTAGCAGTCTATAAATACGTACAAGAGGCTCTAACTATTATAAATAATAAAAACTACGCTATAGGTATGCTGCTCGATATGACTAAAGCCTATGATAAGGTGCAATTCAAAATACTACTAGATAAATTACATGGAATAGGAATACGAGGAAAAGCTCTTGAATGGTTTGCGTCATACCTAAAAGATAGGGTACAACTAGTAGAAATTGAATATTTTGATAATAACACAAATGAAATAATTAAAATAAGATCCGACAGTAAAGCAGTTAACGCGTCAATCCCCCAAGGAAGTGTAATAGGCTGCTTGTTGTTCCTTATATATATAAACGACCTTCCTAAAATTATAAGCGGACCATGCGTTCTTTTCGCGGACGATATCTCTCTACTTACCTCATGTCAAAATGATGATAATATAAACGAAAAATTAAATTCCCTTCTTTCTGCAGTTGTAAATTGGATGGAAAACCATAATTTAGAAATCAACTACTCCAAAACAAAATTAATCACTTTTCATCCCCATCAAAAGAACCCATTAAAATTACATTTTAATTATAAAAATTCAAAACTAGAACAAGTAAATGAGTTTACTCTCCTTGGTTTGTCAATAGATACCCACATAAATTGGAAATCCCATGTACGGAAAATAAGGGCAAAACTATCCAAATTCACATATGCCCTACGCGAAATTAAAAAATCGACCAACCTACAAACTGCACTTGTTACTTATTATGCGTATGCCCAGGCATGGCTTAGCTACGGGGTCATGCTTTGGGGTAACAGTACTGATTCACAAACCTTATTTACTGTACAAAAGAAGTTAATTCGAATATTGGCCAACATAAAACAAACAGATAGCTGCAAACCACACTTCCAAAAACACAAAATACTCACACTTCCCTGTCTATACATCTTAGAATTATGTAAATTTGTCAAAAAACACCCCGACTTTTACACTACTTGTGAAGAAACACAAACAAGATACACTTTTCGACGCAACAAAAACAAAATAAACAAACCCCAATCCCGACTCAAAATGCACTCAACCAGCCCTTTAATTATGTCCATAAAAATCTATAATAAATTACCAAACAAAATTAGAGAAATAACTAAAATAAATGTATTCATTAATAAACTAAAACAATTTTTGGAATCAAAGTCTTACTACTCAGTAAAGGAGTTTTTAGATGATGAATAAATTAAACAATATAATAAACAACAATTTAATAAAATAATAAACAATAATACTAAAATAATAAATAAAATAAATAGTAACATTAATAATATAATACTTATTAAAACAATTCAGTATCGAATATCAAATATAAAAACAATAAATTAAATATAAGAAAATAACTTGAATTAATAATTATTAATACCTACACAATACATCTTACTTTACTATACCTATATACGCAAACCTTATATTATATATTCTATCTATACATTAGTACTCCTGATTAGTCACATTAAATAATTAATGATAATTTGAACTCCTATTTAGCTGTCTTCCTCTCTCTTTATCTTTGCTGTGCCCGACAGGGTCCATATTGATCTTCTTTTTTATTATGTACCTACCACCTATTTTATACATATGGAATGCAATAAAGAATTGAGTATTGAGTATTGAGTATTTAAATTATGCGTCTGGATACCACATATTTAATTACAATATTGGGCTCGATGGGATTAAAATTAAACTTAGATTTTTGTTCAATAACAAAAACAATTAATTAAAATTCGAATCAGCGGTCAACCCATGCCAGTTGTGTGGTGCATTTGTGAAAGGTACCTTTCTAGTTTGTCTTACATGTTTCTGTATTAGCGTTCGACGACGTCAGTCTGTCGGAATATACTATGAATACGGAACATTAGAAAAATTGTACCCTAAATCAAAGCGCATGTAACTTACATTCAAGCTCACCCATCCAGCCCAATCTAAATATAGAAGCACGCCTCTACACGCTGTATGCTTCATCGGCCCTAAAATATAATTACCTCTGGCAACATATCTGGAACTACGGGCAGGTGAAGCTAACTACCAACTTATTCCATTAAAGCGTGTAACTGCCAGGATACTGGCACAAGTTGACTGTGCCAGTAATTACTTAGTTGGCTATTGAATAGCCAATCAGGATGGCGGATCGTCATTTGAATGAGGTTTTAATTTTAAAGTTTACTTGGTGTTGGAGAGTTGAACTCGTTAATGATTAATGATATTTATTTTGTTATCTGGCTCCAAATAACAACATTAGTTCTTTTATTTAAGCTAGATGAGGATCAGGTTAGACAGTGTCTGTCTTGAGGTCTAGTTTTCAAATTCTTGACTCTTTTTAAGTCTTCCATCTTGTACTGGTCCCATAAATACTATACCATATTATCTAGAACTACGGGCAGGTGAAGCTAACTGCAAACTTATTCCATTAAAGCGTGTAACTGCTAGGACACTGGCTCAAATTGACTGTGCCAGTAATGACGTGGGACGTTCATTACTTAGTTGGCTATTGAATAGCCAATCAGGATGGCGGATTGCCATTAAAAGGAGGTTTTAATTTTAAAGTTTGCAAACGGGAAGTTAGAGTCGTTAAATGATTGATGAGATTTATTTTGTAATTTGGCTCAAATAACATCATTATTTCTTTTATTTAAGGAAGATGAGGATCAGTTTACACAGTATCATTCCTAGGGTCTAGGTTTCGGCTTCTTGACTCTTAAAAGTCCTCCTGCTTGTAGTGGTCCCAAAAATACTATACCGTATGATCTAGAAATACGGGCAGGTGAAGATAACTACCAACTTATTCAATTTAAGCGTGCAACTGCCAGTAATGACGTGATACTGTAATTACTAAGTTGGCTGTTATTGTTTTTAAAAGCCAATCTGTAGGGCTATTGCGTATCTTTTAAATATCAGTGGCTATCATATTGTCCATGGATTAACTGTCAAATTGGTTATGGTTGAGTACAAAATGGAACCATTTGACAGTTAATGTATGGACACTGTAGGATAGCCACTGTCATGTAAAAGATACGCAATAGCCCTGCAGGACGGCGGATTGCCTTTTAAAGGAGGTTTTAATATTAAAGTTTGCGCGTTGTTTGGAAGATGGACTAGTTAAATGAGTATTGATGTTTGTTTTGTGATTGGTCCAGAATTACAACTGTACACGATTTTTTTTTGAGTTAGATGAGGATCACTTCAGGCAGTAGCGGCCCTAGGCTCTATTTCTTTACTTTTTCTAGGCTAGGCTTGAAAAACACGTGAAGCCATTGTTCTGCAGGGCACGCCACGATGTGGCGGTAAGTCCCCTCTTTGAGGAGTGGCTTGAGAGGCGCCACGGCGCCCTCACCTTCCGTCTGACGAGGGTCCTCACCGGACACGGTTGTTTCGGGAGGTGCCTGCACCGAATCAGGCGGGAGGAAACGCCCGGATGCCACCATTGTGAGGATCGGCCGGAGGACACGGTGGAGCACACAGTGGAGGTGTGCCCCGCTTGGGCGGAGCCCCGCCGTGTTCTCGTAGCGGCGATCGGCGGCGGCGACCTCTCGCGCCCGGCCCTGGTGCAAGCCATGGTCCGGGGCGAGGAGGAATGGGACGCCGTCGCCTCCTTCTGCGAAGCAGTGATGCAGGCGAAGGAGGTGGCGGAACGCGAGAGGGAGAGAACCTCTCGTCCCAGCCGCCGCGGGAGGCGCTCCGGGCGTCGGGGGTCCCGCGATGACCTCCGGCCACCGTAGACGCGGGCCTGTGGACGGTGAGTGATGGGCTAACTCGCCGTCCGTCCGTCTCACAACGAAAACAGGCCGTGTCGACGGCGCGTTCGTGTTCCACGCGCGCCTCAAAGAGATGTCAGCAACATGGGAGGGGCCCGAAAGGGCCGACGCCTGTCGGGGCCGCGGGTAGTCCAACGGTTATCGCTTCCTCGACATAGAGGGCGAAGAAGGAACATAAGTGATTTTTAGTCAGTAGAAGTCTGACACTCCCTTTCGCTCTGCCCAAGAGCGGGAGGGGTTATTCGATGATTTTACACCCACCAAAAAAAAAAAAAAACGCCCGACGGGGCTGAGGGTTGTTCGCAAGACATATCGCGGCCTCGATATAAAGGACTTAGAAGGAACATGGGTGGTTTTTTGTCAGTAGAAGTCTGACACTCCTTTTCGCTCTGCCCAAGAGCTTTGATGATTTTCAACACGCCAAAAAAAAATGGGATCGACTTTAAAATAAGTGAAACAATCTAAGCAGATTATGATACTGATCTTTTGAATCACTTTACACTAGATTATGTTCTTAACTAATAAGAAAAGTTCTCACTCTCTCGAACTCAACGAACGTCTTTATGTCTAATGAAATTAATGTGAACGACTCTTTTACATTAATTTCATTAGACATAAATATTATTCATTGATAATACCTACTTTTTTTTAAAAACGTCTGTTTACCCAATGACGTATTATATATAGACACGTCACGTACTAACATCGCGGGGCTTAAAAACGGCGAAAATATTAGATAACTACTTATACACGTAAAGAAAGGGAAAGAAAATATGACACCGTACAGCAGGATGCCTGTTGCTAGAGAGAGATAAATATACATCTTCAGTTACGTCACAGGATAAGTAATAGTCTAATTACTTGCTCATTGGTCGAGCGCGTGAGTGACGTAGCTAACGTAAATTCGTGCAGCGGCCGCCATTACACGGCGTTGTCGAACAAAATAAAATAAAAATAGGTAGTTTTGTGAACTTACGCATGAAATGACACATTTTTATCTATAACTTTTGGAGTATAATTTGTACATCGTAAGAAAACACACGACGGCATGTTTTTTATGTTTTGCGCAGGTTTACACATACGATTTAAATTAAGAACAAACGTAGCGTCGCGGGAGAGGTTGGTGCGTAACTAAGCGCGATGTGGCTAATTGGCTTCATTTCATGTTGCCATTTTTGAGGGCGGACAACGTATCTATAGTTTTAATATATCATTGTTATTACCACAAAACGAAACTTCAGAGGCAGATTCAAAACGAATGCAAAAAACAACAACAAAAAAAATCTCGTTTTTATTTTAGTGCAACTCAAATTGTTTCTGAAAACTGAATTTGAATTATTTTTAAAGTCGCCTCCGTTATTTTAATTTTTTATGAGCTTACTCGCAGACAGCTTAAATGCTCTGGTGTGAGTAGCAAGTTTCAGCATTCCATGTTTTGTAAAGTGAAAAAGAGGATAATAGTGTTGGTTTGTTTTGAAAAAGAACAATAGTTTTTAAGTTATTTTTGATAATAAAGAGTGGGCTTATAGTTTTTCTTCAAGTTGTTTATTTATTTTGATTTTGGTTACCTAGACGTATTTATTCATTAAATACTATCGTGTTCCTTGAAGGCTTCTGCGGGTTGTTCGAAAGTGATACCGCGGCCTCGACACAAAGGGCTAAGAAGGAACATGGGTGGTTTTTAGTCAGTAGAAGTCTGACACTCCCTTCCGCTTTGCCCAGAGCGGGAGAAGTTATTTGAAGATTACCACCCCCCAAAAAAAACCCCCACTCTTGATCTTTGACACGTTTTATTTTGGTAAATTTTGCTTGTGACGTCGCTTTCTGGCAAAAATTGTAGCAAACTCTGACGTCACATGACTTTTCGAAGCACTGTATTGTCTTCATTTTTTGTTTACGTGGTAAAGGAAAAATATGTGCCAACATTTTTTGGATTTGTGTCTGGCGGACTAATTAGTTTTTTTTTTTTGTCAACTACCATAATGTGACCCTGACATTACGGTGCGAAGTTACTAAACATTTTACTCTAACTTTTACTAACTTTAACTTTTCATTTCTTTTACATAATCTAAGATTCATACTTAAGATGCCTATCGCAAAGAACACCAAATGGTACAGGTGTTTGGTGTATCATGTACCAAATTCAAGTGGTTGGAAGGAGTCATCTGCTATCCTTTCACACCCCTAAACACTTCTCATGCCCTGGTTATTTACTGTTTTATTCATATTATAGAAAGACCCAAGTGTGACACTTAATTTTTTTTTTAAAGTATAAGGCGTAGACACTGAATTTTAATTTTATTTAGATGTGTAATGTATTAGAGTACTTTTTAAATCTAAATTACTGACATTAGCCATCAAGTTGGATAAAAAAATCTTCAGGGCATTAGAAGTGTTTAGGGGTCTAAAAGGATAGCAGATGACTCCTCCAATCGACCAACTCAATTTGGCACAGGTAATATAATAATAATATAATAAGTTTATTACGTATCATTTTGACTTAAATTACATGTCGAGGAGTCTTCATTTAGGCATAGAAATTGCCTGTAGGTGAAGGCTCCGCTCTTCCCTTACATTATATAGATACAAATAGGCAAATAACAAAAAGAGGAAAGTAAACAAAAATAAAACCAAAAATATAGCAAATGCGATCAATAAATTGTACAGGTAAGTGTGTGTGTGAGTGTGTGTGTGTGTGTGTGTGTTTATGTGTATGCGTTACAGGTTGCACCAAACACCCTGTATTGAATGTTTTAATCGTTCTTTACCCAAAGTTGACATCGGGATCTTGCTAGGGCCCTCGCTCTCCCTCCCTCTCTATCAAAACACGTCAAAACTGATAACTTGAAGCTAGCGGCTAAGTTGCACTGCAGCCGACCCGATTTACTGACTGAAACATAATCTTGATAGATGAGACTGTATTAGCGAAACCAGACTTGTGAGACTAGACTTATTACGGCTAATTCAATATCAAAGACATCGGTTTAGATTTGTTCGGTCTTGTTTTTTGTTTTGTTTGTTTGGATTGTATTATGTAAACGGGTCGTTTTATTTACTGACAACTGCTTTTAGTAAACTATCAAAGAAAATGCTTTTTCTTAAAAAAAAGTTGCCCCCCTCTAAGAATTTCTCCTGTTCTATAGGCCATGCATCACTCCTATAGGCCATGCAAAATATTTTTCTCGTGTAGGAATAGAACCTGCGACACAGCGTAGGCTGTAGCAATTATTTGCTCAGCCACTGCACCAACTGATACTTACACATTAAATCAAATAATTAACCTAACTTTAAATACGTTACTGCCCAATAATTTACAAAAAAGGTGTAAAATTACCCTTAACGCAAACTTGTTCACTTGTGGGCACTTGTTCTCCCCACCACTGCGAATTTTCTCCTATTTACGGAGATATTGGGGGTCAAAGTTCCAAATTTTGCACAGCTGTTTTTGTAAATACTAGTTTACCTTACTTAAATTACCTCCATGACCCTTTTACTATTCAAGGCATACACTAGCACAATATTTTAAGAGTGCTACATTATGTTTTACCGTAAAATAAAATTTTTGACCCTAAAAAAAAGTCGTTTCCTAGCAAAAATTTTTGCGTAGGGGTACTTAGTTTGATGTACAGAATGCTTGGTTACGTATATGTGAAGGGTTAATTTACACCCTGTATGTAGAATATAGTCAATTGGTAGCTTTTTGTAGAAGAATAATGCTTATGTGCATTTAGCAAATTAATGTCATTTCGTTTTTGAAATCGTCTCTCTGAGTGATATTTTTGCAATGACATTTCTTCTGTAAGATTCTCTATAGTATCCTTCCGTCCGTTCCGTTCGGTTTGAAAAGCATCTAGACGTAAAACCACATATTGGCAACCAGTCTTACTAAGAAGTATAATATTACCAATGATATATTAAAACTATAGATACGTTGTCCGCCCTCAAAAATGACAACATGAAATGAAGCCAATTAGCCTGCACTACGCGCTTAGTTACGCACCAACCTCTCGCGCGACGCTACGTTTGTTCTTAATATTTTAAATCGTGTTCTAAACCTGCGCGAAACATAAAGGAAACAGGCATCAACAGGCATCCCGCTGTACGGTGTCATATTTTCTTTCCCTTTCTTTACGCGTAAAAGTAGTTATATAATATTTTCGCCGTTTTGAAGCGCCGCCATGTTAGTTCATGACGTGTCTATATTATAATACGTCATTGAATATTACCGAGTATTTATATTTTGAGGTCAGGTAGCCACTCTTCGTTAAATAGGTATTTCTGGTTAGACCTGAAGGAAACATCAATATAATGCGTAAAGACTTGATATTGAAAGGCCATGCAACATGAAAAGGACATCATTAAAATCATCAGTTATTAGAATTATTAATGTCGAGACACTACTAAAATCTGGAAAATAAATCATAACATTATCTAAATTGATTTATCAGACTCTTGACTACGCACAAAAATTATGAAATGATCACAAAATAACGGCTGAACAATTAAAACAGCCAATTCCAATAAATATAAATAACTGACTGTCGAAAATAAAGCTGTCCCCAATAATTTTAACCAATTCTGTATCGTGTTGCCAGCAAAACCAATGATTTAGTTCGAAATACGAATTAATTGGACGGTGTTGCCACGTGTGTAAAATATGATTTTATGCTCAGATGGGTATGCGACCCTAGTGATGTCGTTGTGGGCTAAAAATAGCAGAACCCCTCCTTTTCCTGTAGATTTTGTACGAAGGGTTATGTTGGCTGGTTGAACACCGCCATGACTATAAGGTTTGATTTTTTAAGGTTGTGTGAAGGTCATGCGGTAATTAGGTCGTTTTAAAACCCGCAAATCGCCATGTCCCGATCGACGTAGTAATGAATAATGAAGTCGCTTTTAATATTATGTTAAAACTAAGGAATAAACTTGCAGCCAAACTTTTTCCACTAGGCATCATAATTTCTGAAAGCACTGTAGTTGGTCGTGCCAAAGTGCAGATCTCTATGGAGACGAATGAGCAAAACAACATTTTTCATATATCATTTCTATACGAAAGGTCCTTTTTTTTTTTTTTTTTTTTTTTTGGTGGGTGTAAAATCATCGAATAACCCCTCCCGCTCTTGGGCAGAGCGAAAGGGAGTATCAGACTTCTACTGACTAAAAACCACCCATGTTCCTTCTTCGCCCTCTATGTCGAGGCCGCGATAACCAGAGGACTACCCGCGGCCATACGAAAGGTCCTTACTTCCAAATCCTGTAGGTATCACCCGATACAGTTTTATTACTAGCCAACACCTGTCACCCTCAAGCTTGAGTTTTACGTTCAAACATAAATTGGGAATCTCTCTTGCTTACGTATCTTTGTTTTTCGATGGAACGACCGACGGCTGATTTTTATTTGGGCTGCTGTAAATCGGTAATGTTGGGTATTAACTTTTATGGTGTTAGTTAAGGTCTGTTGTTTCGACAAAATCATTAGTTTTTGTTTTTGTAACCTTGATACTCAGACCAAATTAAAAGTAAAGACGGAACTCTGCGTACAGCAAAGTGAGGCCAGTCAAACTACGCCTCGCCGTGTACATACAAAATACACGCACACACGTACAACATAAACTACGCGTTGGCCTTAAACTTTTTATTTGGTCTGAGACGGGTGTGCGTGTATGCGAAGCGTAGTTTGACCGGCCTCACTTTGCTGTTCGCAGAGTTCCGTCTTTACTTTTTACCCGACTGCGGCGAAGCCCAAAAGGAGGGTTATGTGTTTGGCGTGTATGTATGTATGTATGTCCGTTTCTTTGTTCCCTCATAACTCCTACACGGATGAAGGGATTTAAATGAAATATACGTCGTTAGATTCGTCTTGATGGCGCGAGTGTCACTGGCTACATTAAAATTAAAAAAACAAAGATAATTGCTGATTTTGGGTGCCAAATCGTGGATTTGAAAAAACAAAAAAAATCCATTACCATCGAGTAGGAAATCAAAATGAAGGGTTTTAAAAGGAGATTACAAAAATATATGACACCTATATGTTTGAAATAAATTCAAAGTCACAAATTCTATAAACAAACACAAAAGTTAAATCATCTGCGAAGTATTTTACGCGACCAACGAAAGAAAAAACACTAAAGACCTAAAAAGTTAAAAAAAAAAGTAACTTGCAGTAATTAGGTTAAATTCAAACACTATCGGTTATTTACTTTAACTTAAAACAGATGGCACAAACAGGACTAAGCACGTGTTCGGATCCCACTTCTGATCTTAGAAACCAGAAGTGAGGACAGTTTTTTTAAAAAAAATAACGCACAATTACTTCCTAAATTATTTAATAAACAATCAAAGTTTAATAACCGAAATCACAACAAAGTAATTTTAAAAATAAGACATCCTAACTCTAATTACTGCAAATGATATCAATTGATTAGCAAAATAACAATATAGCGACTGAATGTAAAAATACAAACGAGGGTAGCGATGTTCAACCGTTGCCGACCGATAATCGAGTGAACCCGTTGCTAGCGGCGCGCTGTCTTTTATAGGGCACCGCTTGTACCAGGTTTTGGAGAAGGAGGTTCCGCTAAGAATATTATTTTTTAATCTTTGTTTTTGACTTTACTGTGGACACTTATCGTGAACATCTTGCTGCATCGTTCTCACATAATACGAGTACCTATACCATCTCAACATGAATTATGTAAGGAAAGTTTGGTAACAATATTATGATTTAAAAGAGCGTCCATTGAGTTTCTTACCATTCTTCTCGTGAGACCAACGCTGTGGAATCGGCAACTACAGTATACTGACAGTTATTAAGCTTTGTGAGTGGGACTGTGGCTTCGTTTATTAGCTTATTAAAATGTAGTATTTGTTCGACTATTTAAAAGAGCCTGTAACTGGCCTACTTAAAATAAATGTTTTAATTTGATTTTAGAGAGGAGAGTTATCGCGGCCTCGACATAGAGGGCTAAGAAGGAACAGGCCGCGGGTTGTACACTAGTTATCGCGGCCTCGACATAGAGGGCTAAGAAGTAGCATGGGTGGTTTTTAGTCAGTAGAAGTCTGACACTCCCTTTCGCTCTGCCCAAGAGCGGGAGGGGTTATTCGATGATTTTCCACCCGTCAAAAAAAAAAAACATGGTGTTTCATGAGATCACGAACAATAGAGAAGGGTGGAAGATGAAGGTATGTTGGAATAATACACAATAATAATGGTGTGTTAATTATTATTATGGTATGTTGGAATTAATTGGAAAAGGGGAAGGTAATAATTGACTGTGAAATGGCTGTAACATGCAAATGGGTGTAGTTTGTGAATCTGATAAACAAACAATTTCTCTTTTTTTTCATTTACATCTTATTATTTATTTATTTAAACTTTATGCACAATAGTGATACATAGGCGGACTTAATGCCACAAGGCATTCTCTACCAGTCAACCTTAGGGTCAAACAAGACAATATTGTGGTAGGCTACAAACTAACTAGAAAAAAAAAAAAAAATACAGTATCAATTAAAATATATATATATGTACTTATATTAATACTAATACACATATAAAAATAACATAAACTAATAAATATTGCAAGAAATACCAAAATAAAACATAACTGGTAATTACCATGACTAACTTGTAAAATAGCTACATCTTATCAGTTATGAACCTAAATATAAGGGTGAACAAATACGCCACAATAGGTTAGTTAAAAAAAAAATCTAATTAGTCCGTCAGATAGATTTCCAACAAATATTGGACACGTACACTCGTATTTTCTTTTTTCACGTAAACAAACAATGAAGACGTACAGTGCTTTAAAAACTCGTGTGACGTCATTTTCTAAGACGTTAGTATGACATTCTTTACCAGTGAGTGACGTCACAACCCCCCACTCAAATCTGTATCTTCGTCAATTTTTAATGATTTGATAAAACAAAAAAAACGTATCCAATATTTTTCGTTAATCTAAAAGACGATAAATTACGACCATATTTTTTGAGTCAGAAAACATCCCTATTCCGGAATTTACATTGTTAAAGTACGATTGTTAGGGCTGCGGGTTGCTGGGTTGTTCGAAAGAGATACCGCGGCGTTGGACACAAAGGGCTAAGAAGGAGCATGGGTGGTTTTAGTCAGTAGAAGTCTGACACTCCCCACCGCTCTGCCCAGAGAGGGGGGGATTTATGTGATGGTTTCCCACCGTCCAAAAAAATAAATAAATAAAAGGGCTATGCTTACACTATCAACATTTTTACGTTTGTTCAACAATTTATTTGAACAGTTATTTTATTAATTGCCTTAATCATTAGGAACATTTTCTACTAACTAGATTACACAGTACTGAATTTCATGGTTTTTTTTTTAACAGGAAAGGAGCTTCGTGACCAAAAAATTGGCCGGGGTCTGCACGAGTGATAAAGTCCAATGCATAATTTAAAAATTCTAATTGGCTCTTGCATCCATTTAAATAATAATGTGCGAGAGCATACACGTTTAAAATATGCAGCCTTTGTCTTTTCAAGATTATATTCAAAAATATTTATGGTGCGATATTTTAAAACAGATTTTGAAAAATTAACCGGACGCTTTTTGCAAAGCCAGTGTAACAAATTAATAGGAACTATATTTTAAAATGTAATAAAATGATATAAGTGCTAACTTTTCTGGTACAAGTAGTTTTTCCTTGGCTTATGATGTCCTGAATTTACAGATTGATATTTAAAGAAATAAAACATCAGGAAAATATCGAAATTCGAAGACGTGACTACAAAATTAAGAAAACTCAATGAAAATAGACACGGTGTCATATTTATAAGCAGAGGCATTAAGAAGTGGAACAGGAGCATAGTATTTTGGTACCGTGGAAAAAGGAAATAGAAACGACGTAGACAATTTAGGAGATGGAAAGAAGATTACGACGATAATTATTATAAATACATATTATAATAAACGGATGAATTGGAGGAGGCATTTGTCTAAGTTGGGCAAACAGATGAAGTTGTCGGTGTCATTGTCTCACCAGAGTCAATAATTAAAGATTTTGTCATTGTGAAAAATCTAATGGTTTTTAGTTATAAAGTCCAACCAAAATGAGATTGACGACGTAAATAACAATGTCATTTTAAAAGACATTCAAAACCGATAATGGCTAACAATAGCCAAAAAACACTGTCGGCACTGAAAGTTGAAATTGAAACAGGCCAACAATTTATAAACATCCATTCAGGGATCACCTAGTATAAGACAACCGAGCCTTAAACATTACCTACATCACACATAATCTATTACCAAGGCTCAGACCAAATAAAAAAAAAGTAGTTAAAAAACTAAAAAACCCGACTGAAAAGCAAAAAACAAGCACATTTTAAATAAACAAAACTTGGAAGCAGGCGGGGTTCATTTGAATATTAAATTATGAAATGAAAAAAAAATGGACCCCGCCTGCTTCCAAGTTTTGTTTAATTTAAAATGTGCTTGTTTTTTGCTTTTCAGTCTTTTCAGTCACGTTTTTTTTGTTTTTTAACTACTTTTTTTTTATTTGGTCTGAGCCTTGGTAATAGATTATGTGTGATGTAGGTAATGTTTAAGGCTCGGTTGTCTTATACTAGGTGATCCCTGAATGGATGTTTATAAATTGTTGGCCTGTTTCAATTTCAACTTTCAGTGCCGACAGTGTTTTTTGGCTATTGTTAGCCATTATCGGTTTTGAATGTCTTTTAAAATGACATTGTTATTTACGTCGTCAATCTCATTTTGGTTGGACTTTATAACTAAAAACCATTAGATTTTTCACAATGACAAAATCTTTAATTATTGACTCTGGTGAGACAATGACACCGACAACTTCATCTGTTTGCCCAACTTAGACAAATGCCTCCTCCAATTCATCCGTTTATTATAATATGTATTTATAATAATTATCGTCGTAATCTTCTTTCCATCTCCTAAATTGTCTACGTCGTTTCTATTTCCTTTTTCCACGGTACCAAAATACTATGCTCCTGTTCCACTTCTTAATGCCTCTGCTTATAAATATGACACCGTGTCTATTTTCATTGAGTTTTCTTAATTTTGTAGTCACGTCTTCGAATTTCGATATTTTCCTGATGTTTTATTTCTTTAAATATCAATCTGTAAATTCAGGACATCATAAGCCAAGGAAAAACTACTTGTACCAGAAAAGTTAGCACTTATATCATTTTATTACATTTTAAAATATAGTTCCTATTAATTTGTTACACTGGCTTTGCAAAAAGCGTCCGGTTAATTTTTCAAAATCTGTTTTAAAATATCGCACCATAAATATTTTTGAATATAATCTTGAAAAGACAAAGGCTGCATATTTTAAACGTGTATGCTCTCGCACATTATTATTTAAATGGATGCAAGAGCCAATTAGAATTTTTAAATTATGCATTGGACTTTATCACTCGTGCAGACCCCGGCCAATTTTTTGGTCACGAAGCTCCTTTCCTGTTAAAAAAAAAACCATGAAATTCAGTACTGTGTAATCTAGTTAGTAGAAAATGTTCCTAATGATTAAGGCAATTAATAAAATAACTGTTCAAATAAATTGTTGAACAAACGTAAAAATGTTGATAGTGTAAGCATAGCCCTTTTATTTATTTATTTTTTTGGACGGTGGGAAACCATCACATAAATCCCCCCCTCTCTGGGCAGAGCGGTGGGGAGTGTCAGACTTCTACTGACTAAAACCACCCATGCTCCTTCTTAGCCCTTTGTGTCCAACGCCGCGGTATCTCTTTCGAACAACCCAGCAACCCGCAGCCCTAACAATCGTACTTTAACAATGTAAATTCCGGAATAGGGATGTTTTCTGACTCAAAAAATATGGTCGTAATTTATCGTCTTTTAGATTAACGAAAAATATTGGATACGTTTTTTTTGTTTTATCAAATCATTAAAAATTGACGAAGATACAGATTTGAGTGGGGGGTTGTGACGTCACTCACTGGTAAAGAATGTCATACTAACGTCTTAGAAAATGACGTCACACGAGTTTTTAAAGCACTGTACGTCTTCATTGTTTGTTTACGTGAAAAAAGAAAATACGAGTGTACGTGTCCAATATTTGTTGGAAATCTATCTGACGGACTAATTAGATTTTTTTTTTAACTAACCTATTGTGGCGTATTTGTTCACCCTTATATTTAGGTTCATAACTGATAAGATGTAGCTATTTTACAAGTTAGTCATGGTAATTACCAGTTATGTTTTATTTTGGTATTTCTTGCAATATTTATTAGTTTATGTTATTTTTATATGTGTATTAGTATTAATATAAGTACATATATATATATTTTAATTGATACTGTATTTTTTTTTTTTTTTCTAGTTAGTTTGTAGCCTACCACAATATTGTCTTGTTTGACCCTAAGGTTGACTGGTAGAGAATGCCTTGTGGCATTAAGTCCGCCTATGTATCACTATTGTGCATAAAGTTTAAATAAATAAATAATAAGATGTAAATGAAAAAAAAGAGAAATTGTTTGTTTATCAGATTCACAAACTACACCCATTTGCATGTTACAGCCATTTCACAGTCAATTATTACCTTCCCCTTTTCCAATTAATTCCAACATACCATAATAATAATTAACACACCATTATTATTGTGTATTATTCCAACATACCTTCATCTTCCACCCTTCTCTATTGTTCGTGATCTCATGAAACACCATGTTTTTTTTTTTTGACGGGTGGAAAATCATCGAATAACCCCTCCCGCTCTTGGGCAGAGCGAAAGGGAGTGTCAGACTTCTACTGACTAAAAACCACCCATGCTACTTCTTAGCCCTCTATGTCGAGGCCGCGATAACTAGTGTACAACCCGCGGCCTGTTCCTTCTTAGCCCTCTATGTCGAGGCCGCGATAACTCTCCTCTCTAAAATCAAATTAAAACATTTATTTTAAGTAGGCCAGTTACAGGCTCTTTTAAATAGTCGAACAAATACTACATTTTAATAAGCTAATAAACGAAGCCACAGTCCCACTCACAAAGCTTAATAACTGTCAGTATACTGTAGTTGCCGATTCCACAGCGTTGGTCTCACGAGAAGAATGGTAAGAAACTCAATGGACGCTCTTTTAAATCATAATATTGTTACCAAACTTTCCTTACATAATTCATGTTGAGATGGTATAGGTACTCGTATTATGTGAGAACGATGCAGCAAGATGTTCACGATAAGTGTCCACAGTAAAGTCAAAAACAAAGATTAAAAAATAATATTCTTAGCGGAACCTCCTTCTCCAAAACCTGGTACAAGCGGTGCCCTATAAAAGACAGCGCGCCGCTAGCAACGGGTTCACTCGATTATCGGTCGGCAACGGTTGAACATCGCTACCCTCGTTTGTATTTTTACATTCAGTCGCTATATTGTTATTTTGCTAATCAATTGATATCATTTGCAGTAATTAGAGTTAGGATGTCTTATTTTTAAAATTACTTTGTTGTGATTTCGGTTATTAAACTTTGATTGTTTATTAAATAATTTAGGAAGTAATTGTGCGTTATTTTTTTTAAAAAAACTGTCCTCACTTCTGGTTTCTAAGATCAGAAGTGGGATCCGAACACGTGCTTAGTCCTGTTTGTGCCATCTGTTTTAAGTTAAAGTAAATAACCGATAGTGTTTGAATTTAACCTAATTACTGCAAGTTTTATTTTTGTGGGTACGCGAGTATCGGTGAGTTTTTTTTTTATTTTTTTTTCTGATCATTTAATTTTAATTTCTGATATGCCGGGACGTTCGACAAGTGTTGAAAAACAAAACGATTCCCGTCGATTGCATCGTAATCGTTCTCGAACGTTGAGAAGTAGATCGCGTAATCGTGGCCATGGTTCCGGAAGGAGCAATCACACTCCTTCACCGCGTAGATACCGTGAGCGTCCTCATAGTCGCGAGCGTACCTCTTCTAGACATCGTCATGTGTCCCGTAGTCCACGAAACGGTCATAGACGTCGTGACACCTCATATAGCCGCCGTGATTCTCCGCGTGATCAGGCCTTAGGTCAAATATTAGCTCGCTTGAATTCTATTGAGAGCCGTTTGCCGACTTCGCCAACGTGTCGCGTGTCTACGCCTGTTGCGGAGCATGGCTCACGGGGGCAGGAAACTTTCACTAGGCAGAAGTCGCGAACGCTTGACCAGGATAAGGACGTGACAGATAAGCTCGTTGGCGCATTGTCTTGCTTAGTTCAAGAGAGATCGCATAATTTTTATATTTCTCCCTTCGATCCTAACCTACACGACTTTGACGTTTGGTGTTCAGAGGTAGACCGCGCTCGTAATTTAAATAAATGGGACGATCGCGAGTGTCTAGGGCGCATAGGAAGTTGTTTGCGTGGTGACGCGAAGTCATGGCTTAACGATTGGGTAACAAGTGATCGTTCGTGGAGCAACTTCAAATTAGAGTTTCGTTCACTATGCCCACGTAATGTAGACGTTGCTACAATTTTGTTTGAGGTTATGTGTAACAATTCAAATAAATTCCCGACATACGCCGAATATGCTCGCAAGTCTCTTTTGCGTCTTAACATTGTAAAGGGGTTGTCTGATGAGCTGAAAGTTGCAATAATTGTCAGAGGTATTACTGATGCTCAAGTAAAGGCTGCTGCAACGAATGCGAAACTTAAAATAACAGATCTAGTTGAGTTTTTGTCGGTATATGTCAAACCAAAAACCAAGACGCGCAGTTCAAACAACCCTCCCCATTCAAACAATGTAGGACCATCATCATCGCGTAAACGCGAAGCAACTAAATCGGGAGATAGTAAAATAGTGTGTCACTATTGTCATCAAACTGGTCACACGAAATATAACTGCAGGAAAAGACCTAAAGTCGACACTAACGCGCCATCATCAGCAGATACCGCGACGTTAACGCCTTCAACATCGGGTGATAAATCTGTCAAGTTTTGCACGCATTGTAAACGTAACGGTCACGTAATTGATACATGCTTTTCGAAAAAAAGGTCTGAAACTGATCGTAATGAACAGAAATCGGCTAAGATAAATTTTTGCTCAAGTGTCAATCGAAACGAGACAACATAATGTCTGCTGTTATTCAAAAGGTGCCTATAGATACTTTGATTGATAGTGGGTCTGATATCTCGTTGATTTTAGAATCGGTTCTTAAATGTTTTAATTTCAATCGAATCCCAACGTATCGTTTGTTGAGAGGTATAGGCAGCCAGGAGATTGAATCGACGTCATATGTTGTGACGACGATTGAATTTCCTGAAGTGTCTTTGGAAGTTGACTTGTATGTGGTCCCAGTTGGGTGCATTACGGCGCCTATTTTGATTGGCACAGATGTATTAGATAGAGAGGGAATTACCTACACGCGTAGTAATAACTTACACCGGCTCACGAGATTAGACAGTGTGCCCTCTGTACTGCACGTATCTACCGTTGACTATGAAAACATTAAAACGCCGTTAATTGGCAATGACAGAAATCTCCTGCTTAATATCATCCGCGAGTTTTCGAGTTCTTTCATTACGGGTACTGCTACATCAACGGTGAATACGGGCAGTATGGAGATAAGATTAACATCGAGTGCCCCGGTAGTTCATAGGCCTTATAAGCTTTCTTGTGACGAAAAAAATAGAGTTCGGGATATAATTAATGACCTACTCTCAAAGGGAATTATTCGTGAGTCACAGTCCGACTACGCCAGTCCTATCATTCTCGTCAAGAAGAAGGACGGGAGTGATAGGATGTGCGTCGATTATCGGGCACTTAATGCTATAACGGTCAAGGAACGATTTCCCTTGCCTTTGATCGATGACCACATCGATAGGCTTGGTTGCTTTAAGTTCTTCACCAGTTTAGACATGGCAACTGGATTTCATCAGGTGCCATTAAAGGATGATGATTCGATTTCCAAAACCGCCTTTGTAACGCCCGAAGGGCATTTCGAATACTTGAAAATGCCCTATGGGTTAGCTAACGCCCCTATAGTTTATCAAAGAATCATTTCAAAAACCTTAAAACCCTATATTGAAAGTGGGCGAGTTTTGACGTATATCGACGATGTACTCCTTATGTCAAACGGAATTCCTGAAGGACTCGACTTGCTGCGTCAAGTTTTGAGTACTCTCACGAATGCCGTTTAATTTAAAAAAATGTTTTTCGGTTAATTTAAAAAAATGTACCTTCTTAGACACCGAAATAGAGTACTTAGGACGGGTAGTTGGTAATGGTCAGGTGCGGCCGAGCCCAAGAAAAATTGAGGCACTGGTAAATTCTCCAAAGCCCACTAATGTTAAGGGGGTTCGCCAATTTTTGGGCCTGGCTGGGTATTTTAGGCGTTATGTTTCGGGTTACGCTTCTAAAACAGCCTGCATTGCCAGACTGTTAAGAAAGGGAGAACCCTTCAAATGGGGTTCAGAACAAGATGTAGCACGCGACTATATTATTCATTGTTTGACCCATGAACCAGTCTTAGCGATCTTTGACCCAAGTTTGCCTACGGAACTTCACACCGATGCCAGTTCCATCGGTGTCGGTGCGGTGTTGTTGCGGGAGCATGCCGGTAAACGAAAAAGAGTAGTCAGTTACTACAGTAGGTCTACCCAGGGCGCGGCGAGTGGACGCCTGACGCATGCTCCGCTTTCTTCGAGGCTGGTAAGCAACCGGAAAACTTCTGTTTGGTCTGAGCCTCTGGCTTATGACTTCTGTTTGGCCTGGACCCCTGGTTCATGGCTTCAGTTTGGTCTGAGCCTCTGGCTTATGACTTCTGTTTGGCCTGGACCCCTGGTTCATGGCTTCTGTTTGGTCTGAGCCTCTGGCTTATGACTTCTGTTAGGCCTGGACCCCTGGTTCATGGCTTCTGTTTGGTCTGAGCCTCTGGCTTATGACTTCTGTTTGGTCTGAGCCTCTGGCTTATGACTTCTGTTTGGCCTGGACCCCTGGTTCATGGCTTCTGTTTGGTCTGAGCCTCTGGCTTATGACTTCTGTTTGGCCTGGACCCCTGGTTCATGGCTTCTGTTTGGTCTGAGCCTCTGGCTTATGACTTCTGTTTGGCCTGGACCCCTGGTTCATGGCTTCTGTTTGGTCTGAGCCTCTGGCTTATGACTTCTGTTAGGCCTGGACCCCTGGTTCATGGCTTCTGTTTGGTCTGAGCCTCTGGCTTATGACTTCTGTTTGGTCTGAGCCTCTGGCTTATGACTTCTGTTTGGCCTGGACCCCTGGTTCATGGCTTCTGTTTGGTCTGAGCCTCTGGCTTATGACTCCTGTATGGCCTGGAACCTATGGTTCATGGCTTCTGTTCTGGTTAAGTATATTAGCTTCACTACTATCTATTTATCTTGGCTAGTATTCTAATCAATGGGAGTCCGGAATTCCATTGCTTGGAATGCTATTTAGTTCCATTTACGTTTTAATGCTTATAATCACTGATTTTGCTTTGTAATTTTTTTTAGTCTGAAGCTCTTAGATTTACATTTCAATTACCTAAGAAACCTTCCTGTTAGTTGGTTGGGTACCTGATGGTGGGAGTGCACGCTCACTATCGCGTACTTAACAAAATCAGTTCAAGTGCTTTCTATTCTCTGGCTTCAGACACATAAGGGTCGCAAGTAAACAAATGTACAGTATGTGTTGTTGTTACTTTGCAGATGATTATGGCCAGTCTGAGGATGACGGCCAGTCTGGTGATGATGGACCTAGTGATGACACAAGGCAAGATGCGGTCGAGGACGCCCCGCTGTCAGGAACGGCCGTCTTAGCGGAACCTCCTTCTCCAAAACCTGGTACAAGCGGTGCCCTATAAAAGACAGCGCGCCGCTAGCAACGGGTTCACTCGATTATCGGTCGGCAACGGTTGAACATCGCTACCCTCGTTTGTATTTTTACATTCAGTCGCTATATTGTTATTTTGCTAATCAATTTATATCATTTGCAGTAATTAGAGTTAGGATGTCTTATTTTTAAAATTACTTTGTTGTGATTTCGGTTATTAAACTTTGATTGTTTATTAAATAATTTAGGAAGTAATTGTGCGTTATTTTTTTTAAAAAAACTGTCCTCACTTCTGGTTTCTAAGAATATAATAATTCAAACAAACCGTGGCAGCTTAGAGATGACCAGTCACAACTGACAGCACCCGTTCACGAGCATGACGCATAGATCAGCACCATTCCACTAAACCATTTTGAAGGAAACGAAATGATCCCACACACCCGCCACCATCACTCATCAGCGAGAAATTTAAGTGAGCATGACTCACTGGACTTGGTAATAGGCTCGACTCCTATTTTATGGGACTTTATAAGAACGTTAATGGCAAAATATGGGTCTACAAACCCTTCAGAGATTGCAGGCGTTTTATTATGTTATATTTAAATGTAAATCGGATTGTAATTTGCGTTTAAAATTTCAAATCCATTTACCTTTTTCCTGTTACTTTCACCTCAATCCATCAGCATAGAATCTGAATCTATAAGTAAATTAAATCCTTACAACTAAGCCTTCATTATCCTTCGGTCTTTTGAACGGTGAGCTGAAACAAAAGAAACTTTTAACAATGCGTAATCATTTTGCTATTCATAACAGATCGGAAGAATTTTGTACAGACTTATTTTTAAGTATCCTTCTTCTTGATAAAGAAAAGGCTTTGTATTGATTTTTTTAGTTTATGATAACGTTAATGAGAGATTATTCAACTTTGAATTTGGATTTGTGACCGATTGAGGGTAATAGGTTCCCGTCGGGGTTGCGGGTGGTTCGCAAGACATACCGCGGCCTCGACATAACCGTTTAAGAAGGAACATGGTTGGGTTTTAGTCAGTAGAAGGCTGACACTCTCTATCGCTCTGCCCAAGAGCGGGAAAAAGAAAAAGGGAAATAGTTTCGCATGGTCTTGTTACTATTAGATACACGTGTTAAGTTATCATCATCATCATAATCATCATCATCATAATCATCACCCTATAATGTTTCCACTGCAGGGACTCGGGTCTCGTCCACTCATGTTAAGTTATCATAATAGTGTTTTCTTTAATAGCACAATTTCATTTTTAAAGGAATTTAGAAATACAAGCAGATGACACAGCTACGGAAACAATGTGAAATAAACGCTCTAACCATGTACCTGTATTACTTTAAAGAAACGAAAACGCGTGGAGTAAACGTAACCTTAATAAACATTTTTTTTAATAATAAAAAACAGCTTTTCTCCATCCACAAGGTTTGACAATCATGTCATACGAAAAATTAATTTTTTTAAATTCAATAATTGTAAAACAAAAAACAGAATTTTTATTTTCGCTCAGGCTTCCTCACGATGTTTTCCTTCACCAAAGCAAATAATAATTAATTATTCTTCAATAACCACATTAAAAGGGAACTTAATTATGGGAAAAACTAAACTTGGATTCACTTTTAAGTATATCTGTATATTAATTTACTTGGGAACAATACAGAGTAATTGATAAATCGATCGAACAACGAAAAAACCATAGAGTAAGAAAAAGTTTTTAAAAACGCATGCGTCTCCGATGAGGTCCGAGCCCAGAGATCGTAGGTCACAGAGCACGCGCTGCGCTTGCCGGAATCCTTACTTCCTTACAACATGAATTGGAAAAATAAAAGGTGTATTTAAGTTTAAGGTAAAAATTTGGAACACATTTGAAACCTCAACCAAAAACTGGTTACGTATAACATGGCGTCGTGTAGAATATTAAACAGTTCACCTAATCTGTGCCCATTATCTATTTCTATTAATTTCGAATCTACGAGCCAATTTGCATGCCTATGAAATTGCCGTACAATTACAAGTACAGGTACAATTGGAAAATAATGAAAATATAAAAACGGTGCCTCGGTGTTGTTTTTTTAGTAATGTAACGCAATAATTTTAAAACTTCGTAAGAATCAAAGTCAAAGTCAAAACATTTATTGCGAACCAAGTGTACAATGTCATGTTAGGTATATTTTAGTTAGTATAACTTAGCAGTCTTTCAAGCATTGCAATACTATTATTCGTCTGTCCTTATCATCTTAATCTAGCATGCATTAAACATAATATAGAATACCAGTATGCTTGCGGGATATTTCTTGACGGCATGTAAAGTCAAGTCAGAGGTGGCAGCGTACAAACTTTGTCAGCAGATTACTAATAATAATAATAATATAGCCTTTTATTCAGATCAGTGTAACAATGAAAGATTCCTTTTATTTGAAATATACTTATTCTCTGTAGATCTATTTGCCAGTTGGCAAAGGCCTCCTCCAATCTTTTCCACTCATATCTTTCTTGAGCCACCCTGTTCCATGTAACGCCTGCTACTTGTCTAATGTCATCGTGCCATCTTTTTTAAAGTATACCTCTTTTTCTTTTATTTTCTCTAGACCATAACCCTCCAACAGGTTACTAAGTACACGACAAAAAATTCAAAACCAACATTTCCTAAGGGAACAAAAACTCGAAGACATGAACATCTACCAACATGCATTGGACGCGAGTGCTATTTTAGAGGCTACACCAACCCCCGCCGGAGCTGCAGGTTGTTCGAAAGAGATACCGAGGGCTCGGCACAAAGGACTAAGAAGGAACATGGGTGTTTTTTTGTCAGTAGAAAACTGACACCCCTACCGCTCCGCCCAGAGCGATAAGAACATTTGATGATTTAACACCCTCCAAAAAAATAATAGTCTACTCCACCCACTTGTACGTGGCCGTCTCAGCTTTAAAAACTGTAACAGAACATGTCTGTAATCGCCGAAAATTTAGGCACAAGTGTAGGTACCCAGTAATACACCCACATTCTGCCATTATATTTAAGTGAAGGGACCCCCTTCACTTAAACCTATTGCGATCAACCGGGCACAAATCTAGACTCCGTTGTTGCCTCTGAGAAATTCATGGAAAAACAATTACCTGGCCGACCAGCTGGGTACCAAACCCATGACCTCAGGAACAGGAGTCAAACGAGCTAGTCACAAATATGGATTGATTATATACGTCCTTTGTCACACACGTGACGAAGATGTTAATAAATCAATCTCAAGTACACATAAAATGATTGAAAGAAGACAATATTCAAACAACGGATATGCAAATACATTTGATCATAACAAATAACAATTTAGTTGAATGTGGGTCAGAAATAGTAATATTACGCCCAAGGCTTGCAAATGTATAAAAGTACACGTTTCAGACGTAGCGGCTTATACTGCATGGATATTCTGAGTATTAGATTTAATCTCGTGGGTTTAGGAAATGCAATTTCAATAAAAATTGATTTTTGTATCCATTCCCTGTGTACTTCGTAAGGTATACGTGGAATGGGAATTGCACATTTTGCGTTTGATAAAACGATAATAGAAAATTTTCTATTATCGTTGTATCAAACGCAAAATGTGCAATTCACACATCATTATGTGTGTAAGAAAATTGAGGTAGCAGACAAAATATATCACAGTAGAAACGTTGAATCTAACTTAAACCACAGACTATGAATTTATAATGGCTTCTTACTTTATATAAAACGGTGTTTTTTTATGTATAAATTTATTCGGAGGAGCAGCGGTGGCCCGGTGGTAGCGGCCCCGACTTACAAAACAGTAAGTCTTGGCTTTGAACCCATAAGTAAAAACGGAAAAAGCTAAATCATTAAAGATTGTCGTGTATTGTTTAGCTTTGCCCTTTTCTATTCAAAAAAATCTTATTTTTAAAAACTTTTTTTTTAGCTTTTACTAAAATAAATTAATAAAATAATTACTTTAACGATGCAATTAATGTTTTCCAAGAAAAGGAATAATATTCATCTCTTCTTATTACTAATTCAAAAATTCAACTTTTCAAATTTAAATCTAGACAAAGGAACAGATAACAATCCCTTGCAAAAGCCACAACTCTTTAAAACTCTGAACGAAGACCATTAATCACTAGCAAAAATAACCAGACCGTAATTGGAACTTCAATATTAAATTCCATGCCTTGGAATTCGCAGTTCCACTCGCCTCTTCTTCTATTGTCAATAATTCATCAAAGAATCCCAAAAGGATAATGAATATTTCATAATCATTGTCATTTCAAGGATTTTTCATGCAGGTTTCAAGGGGGTTCATTAAATTTGGTTGGGTACCTAGTTTTCAATGATTAATTACTTGCTAACGAGGTCCGTACTCTCAGATAGCGGTTTGAATGAGATATTCTTTGCTGTCTAGACGACAATGCTCTTTGGGTAGTTGTGAATAGTTTGATTTTTTGTAAAGTGTAACCAGGTATTCGTGTTACTTTTTGATTTTTATTTTCTATGTTTTCTACTTGTACTTTGTGAGATTTAGGAGCATTATTACTTCCGAATGGTATTTCGCATTCTGTTTATTTTTAGATTTATTCATTACTCTATTCATTTTGTGATTAAGTTCTGCTTCAGGAGTTGACAATATATCCAATATTTTCTCTTAGAGACAAAAAAAATTAAAAGCCAAATATTCACCGAATAATCCAGGCATTCCACATAAAATCTCTAAAGGTCAATCACCTAAAATTATTCTCACAAAATCCATCGAGGCGCATAATAATAGTGATAATGCATTACCATCGGCACTGACCTTCAAACCCCTTTTATTTCGACCTGCCTCGCTCGAGTGCACCTTTTACTGCGTAGGGAACAAAATGTGAAACATTTTTGGTGAAAATACAGGTATTTAGGACAAGGTGGCGGTTCACGCCGCGACAGAGACGGGAGACTGAGACCAGAGACAGCGACCATTACTTGACGTTAGGCAATATATACGCGACAGTTCGCGAGTGAGACAGAGACAGGAGACCGAGACGCGAGACAGGAGACAGCGAGACGGTCGCTGTTCCGGACCATTACGGTCTCCAGACTCGGTCTCGACCTATAGTACATGCAGAAGAGACCGAGACACTTGTCGCGGTCTCCCGTCTCAGTCTCTGGTCTCGGTCGCTTGTCTCTGTCGCGACGCGAACCGCCACCTTAAGGTATCGTGAAGTTCCTGTCGAGGCCGCGGGTAGTCCACCGGTTATCGCGGCCTCGACATAGAGGGCGAAGAAGGAACATGGGTGGTTTTTAGTCAGTAGAAGTCTGACACTCCCTTTCGCTCTGCCCAAGAGCGGGAGGGGTTATTCGATGATTTTACACCCACCAAAAAAAAAAAAAAGGTATCGTGAAGTTAAGTTAGCTCATGAAACATTTTTAACCTGAATTTATTACTATTTTTAGAGAATTTAATTAATTGGTAAGCAAACGTCACACAGGTATTCTATGCTTACTTCGGGCACCAGTCTCAAACAAATGTTTAACCTGTGTTTAGATTAAATGATTACTGTTCATTGTAACGTTGGTGATGAGAAAATAAACATATATAAAAAAAAAAACATATTTAAATTATGGGACCGCGCCGCTTGCGGTGGATACTGGGCTTTATAGTAAATAGGTATCGGTATGGGGTCACCAAAGTGTTGCAATAAAGGGCTCGGGGTGATGAGCGTATAAATAATAAGGGTGTATGCTGGGTGATTGGGCTTATGAAGTAGGAAATGTTATTTCTTTTCGTTCACGTTATTTGTTTTGTTAATCTTGTGCGACTTTTCATGACGTATTTCCAATATATGTATTGTATGTTCCGCTAAATATCTGAAAATAAATAAAGTATTCATCGCTCCAAATATTTATCGAAATACAAAATAATTTGTTTTCTATGGAACAATGATTTCGGAAGCCTTTTTTGAACTTTCGTCAATGCTGCAAACTCTTTTTACTTGCAGATCAAGCCTTTTTAATATCCACGTTGATTATACGTTTATGTTATAAAATACATACGGTAGTAGGATTATAAATTACTAAAAGAAACAAAACTAGATTAACAAACCCATACTAACCCAAGTAGCTCGTCCATTCTCCCCTGCCAATCGTTACGTTATCATTTATTCTTTTTTCCTTATATCACTCCTCACACACTCCATCCATCTTTTTTTTGGTCTTCCTCTCCTTCTCCATTCATCAACATTTATATTCATCCCTCATACAAGTAAACACTACACATCTATAAATACTACACACCGAGCCATAATAACAAACCACGCAAGTGTAGTACCAACGTCAGTGTATTGCACCAACCGATGTGTAACCTACATGGGTATATCTTCTAACCGATAGTCCTTGAGATAGTCCGCTTCCAGCCCAGTAGTCGAGCCAGTGAACCATTGAGTCGCTACACCATGTTTATGTACGCATGTATTACACTTTGAGACATGTGAGGAGTAAATATAGAAGAACCGCTTCGATATTCAGTGTGAAAATTTAGTATTTTTTTTTTTTCGTTTGGGAAGGGTTTTAGTGTGTGGAACTTGGAGTTTAAATACGCTTATGGAACATCCTTACTGCTTGATTGACGCAACACGTGTCCTCCGACTTTGAGCGCAGAAAAATAATCATTGAAATCAGTTTACAATCGGTTATTTCACCAAATAATCGAATTAGTCCGTCAGATGGATTTTCAAAAAACAATGGACACATATTTTTTCTTTTTTCACGTAAAAAAAAGCTGAAGACGGTACAGTGTGCTTCTAAAATTCGTCACAAGGTTAGTACTTTTTTGCCTACAAAGTGACGTCATAAGCCCCCACTCATGATCTTAGACACGTTTTATTTTCGTTAACTTTTATTAATTTGATAAAACAAAAAACCCGTAACGAATATTTTATCTAAGAGACCGTATTCTCTGAAAATATACAGGAACAAGAACAAAAAAAAAACAAATATACAAGAACTTTCGGACGAATTCAAAACCTACTCATTTTCGAAACCGGTTCAAAAGATAATATTTTACGACCCAACTTGCTGAAAAAACCTGTAGTAGGCAGCGGCTTCACCCGCTACAAGTCGTAAATTATCCCACGGAAAGATAGAATCGGGATAAAAACTAAACTATCCTATGTGTTAATCCAGGTTATAAACTATCTGTGTACCAAATTTTATCCAAATCCGTTCAGCAGTTCTTACGTGAAAAAGTAATAAACATACACACTCACGAACTTACGCCTTTATAATATTAGTGTGATTACAGAACCATCGGTACAGAAACTCTATGTATGGTTTTATGGGGTCAGTGAGTTTTCAGTTATTAATTGTGTGTATCGAATATTATGTTAGACTGTGAAGGTGGTCAAGACTAATCCAAACAAATGAAGTTAACCTTTACTGGTAATAGCATCTCAAGGTAACCGAACAGTCAAGTATAAACTTACCTGGATTATCGTAATCACCAAACATTTTGTTTACAAAATAATCTAAGCACCAGTACCTTCAATAAACAATATTCTCCTTTAAAAACTCACCGACCCCGAAAGCTCCAATAAAACGTACCGAGACCAAACAAAAATAATTCCCACCTACATCCACGGTCCACTGATCAAACTCAAGCGTTTCCTTTACAGATGAAATAAAGCCGTGATCGCATGGACGACGCTGCCGTTCCGGGCCGTCTCGACGGCCGGACGACACCTGTTCCCCGTTTGGCACATTCCTTATCTATAACGGTGAGTTTTGAATAGCACGACAGTGAGGGAGGTATATAATAGTAGGCTATTCAATGAGACATGCATTCTATGGTGATGTTTGCATTATTTTGCGTGTCAAGGGTGGGTTTGGGTAAGGGAGGATGTGTGGGATTTGAATGTTTGGGGGTCAAAGGAACTGTGAAAATTTGAAAAGGTTGGGATGTGGTGCTGAGTTAAAGACTTGGTAATGATTTTTTTTGAAAACCTAATCGTGTGGTTTATGAGTGTAATTTGAAGTTTGAAAAGATCGTGCTTTGTGAACAATTTCGACAAGTTTCGACGTCATCTATACTAATATTATAAAGCTGAAGAGTTTGTTTGTTTGTTTGAACGCTAAGATCTCAGGATCTACTGGTTAGAATTGAAAAAAATATATTTGTGTTGGATAGTCCATTTATCGAGAAAAGTTTTAGGCTATATAACATCACGCTACGACCAATAAGAGTGGAGCATAAATGAAAAATGTTGCAAAAACGGGAAACGATATACCTTATTGAGAGCTTCCGTTGCGTGCGCTGCGAAAATGGTTTAAGTTATGCAAATATTATGTACGAAAGAAATGTTCCTTTTTAAAAATTCTACAAATAAGTCCGCGATAGCAGTCTATCTACTAAGATCGACACTGTAACCATTTTTTACTATCGAAATGTTAGGTTAAATAGATTTTTTTTTTGCGAAGCTTATTTAACCCATATGGTATTAATCTTTAATGTAAATAAATAAGTTTGTTAGAAAGGAAATTTAATATAGAATATTTGTTCTTTTTACTCTATATAGTTTAAACAAATATCTTAGAAGATATCGCAATGTTAAAATGTACGCGCGACAAAATAATTACGCGGTCTGCCGGCCCTCGCGTCCCGATGTAGATACGTGAAGATACTGGCCTCCGGGAAATTCAAATTCAAATTATTTATTGCACCAGACTATTTACAAGGTGTTATTGTATATTATTTTGCGAACAGTAATGGCCCAGTGGTGACGGCTCCGACTTACGAACAGTTGGTCGTGGGTTCGAACCCAGACAGGCGCATTACTTTGTGTAATTTATTTCATCACCACTGCTCTCAAAACGGTGAAGGTAAACATCGTAAGGAAACCAGCATATCTTAGAACCAAAAATTTGAAGATTGTGACATCTACCAATCCGCACTAGGCCCGCGTGGTGGATTATAGCCCATTCCACACCTAGAGAGGAGGCCTGAGTCCCTGCAGTGGGAACAATATAGGCTGATGATGATGATGATGATTGTATATTTAACAGTAAGGTATTACTATAGGTAAGAATTACTATAGGTAGGTACCTATAGTAATTCTCAATTTAATAATGTAATCTAAGGTTCTACCAAATATTATAGAGAGGAAAGATTAGCTTTTTTGTTTGTTACGGTTTAACTGAAAACTCAGACAGCTTGGAAAATTGTTTCAACATTAGAAAGCTAATTGAAAAAATATTACTATGTTGGATAGTCGATCTATCGAGGAAGGTTGTAAGTTATACATATATTATTGTGACGCATACGAAGTTGCGTTGGTCAGCTAGTATGATATAAGTAATTTATATTTTCATGTCATTTTAAACTTATTTCATGACTTCCCGGAAGAAAAAGAATATTATCACCTTTGGTAGAAGAAGAAAAGAATCTACCTTTTTCATTTTCTAAGCTTGTAAACTGAAGTAGTTTTTCCAAACTAAAGTGAAATACATACGCAGTGAAACGTATGAAACAATGTATTTTTATTCGACGAAAAATATTTGATCTGAGAGGACTAGAAACGTAAGCTACAAACTTGTGCTAATTCAGCACAAAAAATTCCACAGAACGACATCATCCTAAGTATTAAATACAGTTTTGTTCCAGATGCACTGAGATCCGGTAGCGGAGCTAGACGCCTCAACTTAGACAATAATACCAGCCTTTATCACCAACATGAATTCTACGGAGACCAGCCTTGATGTCAACCGGTCAACGCCGATCTATACTATCGGTACCAGCTTTATTACACAATGGTAAATATTCTTTTCATTACTCATACTCTGAAAGTAGGTCATAACATGCCTGCGGAGCGGGTTGAAAGTACTACTTTTCAGCCCTAGGGAGAATCGCTTTCAACTGACAGCTTTCAAATTATTAAAAAAAAATTGACAAAATCTTTGCCGTTTTTTTTAATGATGAATATGAAAAATACTGGCTGTATAGCTGGACGACCAGATGACAAAAAAAAAGAAAATAAGCGGGAAAGCGACAACATCCGATCAACACTCATTTTTTCTTTATCTAATAATTTATGTTCTTATTTTCCTCGTATTCGTAATGAAAAGCACAGTGTTTACCTCGGGTAAATTACTCATCCATCCTTTGGGTAACAATGTACTATTTTAGTCATTTTCATACTATTTTTATTTATTACAGTCGAAAGGAGCCTCTCACGACTATTAGGTCACGTGTACGCAATAAAAAAATTCACCGTATCTGCTGCAGATAGGACCCATCATGAACACAATAAGATTTTTGTCGGATCTAGGCACGAAATATTACCCCTCGCTACCCCGCTGCCCTACCGCACCACAACAACTTCACGAGTCTGGGGCGCAATTCTGTAAAATAGTCAACTTGACAATAGTGTGTCGATAGTGTGTAAGTAGTGTCTCAATAGAATATTTAATGACATTTGGTATTCTACAACTTATCTAAGGTCATTGACTTGCCACAGTTGCAACTGTAGTGACATTGAAACGCCATAATGGGACTATTGTAATATTGGTAGTCTGGTACATTTTAATGTGTCAATGTCATCGTGATGGCCAAAGTTACGGTAGTCTGTAAATATTTTAAGTGATATCCGACAGTTGTGTCTATCGTGTTTAGCTATCGAACTGCCATTGTAAAGCCATCGAACAACGACACCTCTTTTCCCTATTGATTTGGTTAAATTTGTTCCTATTAAAATTTAAAGTTAAGTATCCTAGTGTGTACGTCTTACGTAATGTACTAATTAATAAAGTGGACTTAGTTTTTCGCCACAATGAGGCCTTCTGTACCTACTTTGCGGTGGCGTATTTTAGCATTGGCTTATATTGCCGACTGTCGACGTTTTGCTTTTGCGCCAGCGCCGCAATACTCGCGCATTAATGAGGCTGCAAGTGAATTCGACTTTGCAAGGAGCAAGCAAAGGAGCTAATTGATCCTGAAATGTTGGTGTGGAAGTTCATAACATAACTCAAAATTTACTGTGAAAATATATTTCCATTGAACTTTAGAACGGGAACTATATTTTCTATCACCAAAATTTATATTTGTCATCAAGTTGTATCACCTAATAAATAGATCTATCGCCACGAAATATTTTCGTTCTCAGATAAACAAAAATTGTTCCCAGGTATGAATTATCAAATTAATGTTAATATATGTGTAAAATAAGAGATCGATAACCAATAAAATTATATTGCATTACATGAATATAAACTTCGTTCTTATAATAGCAGTTTTGTTACTTAAATAATAGCTCTGTGCTCAGAATGGTAGATCTGTCACCAAATAATGCTGACAGAAACCCTAACCCTAGAGGGTCGACGTCAAGGTCACCCCGAGGTTCGGTTAGTTAGGTTCCTTTAATCCCTGCAGACAGAAATAGGAGCCCCGTGCAGCGGGGCTCCTTCGACCTGCTGACGGAAAGTTAAGTTTTTTTGAAACTTAATGAAAATTTCTGGTGACATAATATATTATTATGATACCTTTAAATTAGTTTGCTTATATACTTATTAGGACAAAACTATTATAATACATACAAAAACATTTATTTGCTACTAGAGCCTATATCTCCATGATTTTAGGTGATTTATTGTGGAACTGATTTTGCATTGTTTGGTGACTACATTTTGGTGACAGATCTACTATTTTGAGGACAAACCCTATTATTTAAGAAACACAAAACTAATTAAATTGGTGATAGCTTAAATGATACCCCTTTAGAACTCCGAACACAAATCACTTTAAATTCATCACGTTTTTTTATTATTTTCCCAACAACAATTGGGACTTTTTCACTTACCTTACCTTTGTCGTTTTATATATGTTAGTCAAGTAACTAGTCTCTAAGATAATAATTATATAAAAATGTACTCTGTGATAATAATGTGGAATGTGGAAAAATAAAAAAATCGGATTTTGGGGGACAAATCGCAGATTTGAAAAAAAAAAAACAATTTCCATCGAGTAGGGTATCAAAATGAAGGGTTTTAAAAGGAGATTACAAAAATATATGACACTTATATGTTTAATAGAAATTCAAAGTCACAAATCCTATAAACACCAAAACACCAAAGTTAAATAAATCATCTGCGAAGAATTTTACGCGACCAACGAAAGAACAAACACAAAAGAAATCTGAAGTTGGAAATAAAAAAGGTTTCAAGTTTTGTTTAATTTAAAATGGGCTTGTTTTTGATTTTCAGTTTTTTCAGTCGGGATTTTTAGTTTTTTTTTTTAGAAAGGCAGAAGCAATATTTTTATCACATCAGATACAAATATTGTTTTACAATAAACGCTTGTTTTTTGTGAAATTTTGTTTTTGATAATAAAACGTTTTATTTATGATTATAAAAACCTGTATTATAAAGATTTAATTGATAAAAATAGGATTTCATAAAGTGGTAGGTTTGGTATCTCATGGTAGCTTTTTGTTAGCAACACTGAAAACTATTCTACTGCCACACAATCAACATACTATCGACACACTACTGACACACCACTGAAACGCCATTGAAGTTTCTGCGGAATGCCGAATTTGCAACAGTGGCAAAATAATGTCTGTAGTGTGTCGATAGAGTGTCTATGGCGGGTTGCTTAACTCGAAGTTACAGAATTGGGGCCCTGGTCTATTACAGACAATGTGCACACAACTCGTGTGTACAAACGACACGTATTCTTGCATCAGGCGACTTTTCTTGGAGTGTTTACAAGCGGCCTTAGATGAACAAACTCAAGAAAAAGTACCAGATTAAGCAATGTTTGCAGAGTTCGATTCGTGGATGGGAAGGGTGCCTTAGAAAGCACGTTAAACTACTTTTCCCAGTTGTCATTTGTAAATCTTTAACAGCCGCCAAAGGTAGCCAGACGTTCGGATATTTTGCCAGTCTTACAGTCAAAATTTGAGTTTTGAGTGGTATTAGTTTAGTGAATAGAGTATTCAACAAGGTAAGGGGTAAGGCAAGGCAAGGGCAAGGCAAGAGGGTATTCAACATGTCAACGATCATGAGTCGGGTTTTGACGTCACTTTGTGGGTAAAAAGTACTAACCTTGTGACGTCAAATGACTTGACGCGACTTTTCGAAGCACTGTATCGTCTTCATCTTTTGTTTAAGTGAAAAAAGAAAAAAATACGTGTCCATTAGTTTTTGAAAATCTATCTGACGGACTAATAAGATTTTTTGGGTGAAATATCCTATTGGTGATATTTATAGGACTATTCTTGTTAAGTATTTTCCTTAACCTTGTACTGGATATTTATTACCTTTTCTTTTAACAACAAGTGCTGTACCAATGGAATTTCTCATCTACAAAATTGATGGACCTCCGTACAAACTTTCATCCATCGTATTTAATCGTAATCTCTTTAGGGGCTGTATGTTCGAGAAACCACTCCACAATGTTTGAATTATCGTTTCCTTTGAACAAAATTGCTTGCTTCTACACCCAGCGGACTTCATACTGTCTGGAATGTCATAAGAATTATTCTTTAATAAAAGGATAGGATAGGATTTATCTATTGGTATAGAATATAGTTGTGTACACCAAAATTGTGATAGCTTTTTAAAATATCGTTTACAGACATATTTTCTGGACAATCTTTTATACAGTCCACTGTACGAACTTAAAATAAACAGGGAGGTATCCTGCTAGTTCACAACTAAAATGTTACATACACTATTTAAAATCAAGAAGATTAAGACAACCAATCCGATCTCTACGACCTTTGAGCCAAGTTTCCCTTTAATCTATTCAACCAAAGTAAAAACTGCAGAACAAACAATCGCATTGCTAATATTTCTGACAACATAATGCAGAATTCGTAGCAGCAGCGCTGTAGTTATATCGGTTCTCATTCACTAATGCTTTTGTGTACGCTTTAAGGTTTAACGCTTAGTTGAAAACTCTGCAGAGGAATTAAATTCCCGCAACTCAAGCAGTTTGACTCTTCCTACAAAACTACATACTGCAATGCATCTACACTAATATTATAAAGAGACAAGATTTGTTTGTAACGAATAGGCTCCGAAACTACTGGACCGATTCGAAATTTCACCGTTGGGAAGCTACACTATACCCGGGTGACATAGACTACTTTTTATCCCTTTATTCCCACAGGAACGGGAACTACACGGGTGAAACCACGTGACGTCCTCTAGTATACTATAATCAGGAGGCATCGCCTCTGATTGGGACAAAGTAAAAAGAAAAGAAAGAAAAATACTCGCATTAAAAATAAAAACAATTTGCAGCTTAGAACCACGCACTTAACAAAAATATGTGGATTAGGAAAATAGTATTAAATGTTGATATGCCACTGTTAGGCTGTTTTTCCACCAGAGATGTAATAGCTAAGCTGTGAAACTATGTGACCGTTTTCACTGATACTAAGCTATGTAGCGCTGCGAGTTAGATGTGCTATCAAGATGCGCCACCGCAAAGTAGCTCTGCGCGAGGAAGATGCGTAGCTCGAGCTATGCGATGTATCGATAGTAGGGAACCGACGAGGGCGGCGCGTTGAGGGGAGAGGCGCTCACGCGTCCTGCGCCTGCGGCAGGCATCCATAGCACGCATCCTTACATATAAAAAAACATATCTTAGTTAAATCCGTTTCAACCAGTGCTAAGCTATGTGCGTCATTGAATATGATTGGTGGATATCAAACGCATCCATAGCAGCGTAGCACAGCACAATCTCTGATGGAAAAGCATCCTTTTTTTGGGGGTGGGAAATCATCAAATAACCCCTCCCGCTCTTGGGCAGAGCGAAAGGGAGTGTCAGACTTCTCCTGACTAAAAACGACCCATGTTCCTTCTAAGCCCTATATGTCAAGGCCGCGGTATCTTTTACAACATCCCGCAGCTCCGACGGGCATGGAAAAGCACCTTTAATCTAAATAGAGTCTTTGCGAGTAGTTCGTGGCTAATAATAACCACTCGGGTCGATATTCAGGTTAAGCCATGTTTGCCTAGGTTGGCTCATGGATGATAACCACCCATTACGTACCGAGTTTCCTCCGTGCCCTGGAAAGAATTTTAAACCGCTGGTCCCGGCTGCCATTTGTATGGTAGTCAGTGACCAGAAAATCTGACAACCGGTCTTTCCAAGGGTCTTTTCCAATCAGACTATGTTTTGGAGATCAGGTAGGCAATCGTTCCATGTAAAATACTGGTGTTCAGCTGCATCTGGTAAGACTGGAAGCCGACCCTAACATGGAAGGCTTTGCAGATGCATGATGAGTCTACATTGAGTCTTCCAAAAACTTACTAATAAGTTAGGTGCTAACACAAGTGTCCATCAATGAAACAGACGCTCTAAATGAAAGCGTTTTGACACATACAAAAAATCACAGGTGTCTCATTGTTTGTGGAACAGCACTGCTTTTAAGTGTGCGATAACCTTTAGTCACGTGTACATTTCGACATCAGCCGGTTGGTTCGATAGCCAAACAGCCTGCTTTTGCAATCTTCACGCGGGTCGCTAGCACGTGGACTCGAATACAATCGAGTACAATAATAAAATGATTGCTTGGTTTTCGTTTAAAAAATGGATTGAAGCTTTAGTGTGTCGTATTTTGAACCTAGAAATGTAGTAACCATGGTATAGTCTGGTGTGCTTTTAGTCAAAGTTAACTTATGATGGCCAGATGGTTCAAAAATAAAATCTGTAGTACCAAACGTCAGCATAGTCTCTAGAAGTAATTTACTAAACATAATATTATTATGCCTGTAATCCAAAAAAAGGTTAGGCAGATATGTAGCCATAAGTACACCCACATTTCGCCAGAAAGTCCCATGAAATAGAGGGCTAGTTTATTGCTATCAACCTGGCAATAATCCAGACTCCGTACCTACTACTGAGAAATTCTTGAAAAAAACCAAATTACACTTTGCTAGACCTGGGACTTGAACCCAAGGCCTCAAGCACAGCTGCCGCGCAACCACTAGACTAACGAGGCAGTCAATAATAATAATAATCTTCATCATCATCATCATCAGCCTATAATGTTCCCACTGCAGGGACTCAAGCCTCCTCTCTAGGAGAGGGATGGATTATCCACCACGCGGGGCAGATGTCACATGTCTTCGAATTTTTTAGTTCAAAGACATGCCGGTTTACTCACACTCTATAATAATAATACGATCAGATAATTGTAATTGTAATCCTAATAAAATAAGCTTCCTAACAGTTTCTGTTGAAAGCTACCAAAATAACAAAATTTTGCACGTACGTTCTTGTACAAACATTCATAAAATGTACATAGCAAGGACCACAACCAAACTAGACAATAAAGAGAGTATCAACGAAACTAACCCACACATTACATATTCATAGTTGAGTATGTTTTTAATCTGAACAGCTCATAAAAATAAATAAATCGGACTATGAACCCTATAAAAACTACAAACCGTCCCTCTATGACCCATTACACTCTCTGAATACTTGATTTTACGACCTAGTGCGGGTGTGCTGCACTAAATTCAGTTTAAATATGAATTATATAATATTATTGTTGGTCCTGGAAAAGAAACTGTACCTATGAACGTGAAACTATGTTGTATTCATGAAGAAAAAGGTCAGACTTGTGAATTTTGTTGTTTATAATGTTCTTGCAATGCTTTGCGGACTTTTCGTTATGTACTTACTATAATAATATCACATTTACAGACGCAAGGAGTACAACCACTAGTTATCGCGGCCTCGACATATAGGGCTAAGAAGGAACATGGGTGGTTTTTAGTCAGTAGAAGTCTGACACTCCCTTTCGCTCTGCCCAAGAGCGGGAGGGGTTATTTGAAAAAAAAGAATTACAACCACATGCTGTATCTATCTAATACAATATACTTTTTTTTGGGAAATCATCAAATTGATGACTCCTCACGCTCCTGGCAGAGCGGTAGGGAGTGTCAGACTTCTATTAACCAAAACCAACCATATTTGCTAATCTGTCCTTTTGCGTTTCTGTTGTTCTGCGCCCAAACCGTTCCTTCTTAGCCCTTTGTTTCAAGGCCGCGGTATCACATTCGAATAGGGAATACATACTTCAATTGTAAGTTTGGTACTGAATGAGGCAAGCACACCTGGCCAACAAATATGGTCAATAGACATAGAAATTTTGATAGAAAAGTGATTGATGGATTTGAACTCATTTGAATACGAAATGCTTTACTCTTGTCCTTGATTGACTCCTTAAATACATTTGTTATTCAGCAATATGTTTTTTTTTGGAACGCGACTAAAACTGCTAGCAACCTCTAGCTTATCATTATTTTGTTTATTTTGGTCAAATTTCACGTTGAACTGCACGTGATTTTTCGTGTATCGTGCCTTCCATGACAGCTGAAACATAAAACATACCCTTCGGGCAGGGTGTCTTTTTGAAGGTCGACAGCTGTTGACTAGGAGCCAGAAATCAAAAATAATGACATAACTTCACAGCTGTAATTTCAGATTTATTAAGCAATGGTATTAAGGCAGTTTTATGTAATAGGCAGCGAGCCTTCATCAGGGCACAAATCTAAAATCGAAACCTACTGAAAATTTAAGATTAGAGAATCGGACTGAGTCAAAAAAATATGATTCTAATTAGTCCGTCAGTCAGATTATCGAGAAATATTGGATACGTGTTTTTTGTTTTTTCAAATTAATAAAAATTGACGAAGATAAGACGCGTCAAAGATCATGGGGGGGTTGTGACGTCATTTGTTGGTGAAAAATGTACGACCATGTGACGTTTTCGAGAAATTCACGAGTTTCCGAAACATTGTAGAAAAGAAAAAATACGTGTCCAATATTTTTTGAAAATCCACCTGACGGACTAATTATTATTTTTTTGTCCGAATCCCCGATTATATTGATTTTGGGACAAAAATTAGTAGAAGGATAAAACAAACCAAAGTTGTATTTAAGCCACCTTTTCATTAAAAGCATTATGATTCTTTTCTACTATTTTTGTCTGTTTCCAAAGATAAACCAAAACATAATCCTCGTTGTCTTATTTTTTATTTTTGAAACATCATAATCTCTAAAGAGCTTTAACGGCTTTGACTGAAAACTACTTAAAAGATTCCCACAAAAATATGCATATTTGTAAAAGACTTTGTGGTGAAAATGGAAGGAATGTTTTTCGTTGTTTCTGCAAACTAAAACGTGAAAGCAAACAAACTATGAGAGGTACTGTTATTGGTTGGACTTTGTACTTGGATATTTCTGCAGACATTTTGTTTATAAGGTTTTAAAAATAGGGCCGTATTATCATTATTTTCTTGCCTTTATCTCAATTTAAATCTATTCTTATTCTGTATTGCACGCAAAAAAAAACACAAATTGCAGTAATATAGCTGATCTACAAACCAATTATTGAATGAATTATCATCATCACAATTATAGTTTGAAAAGGAAGGTGTTATTATATTATTATATTATTATGTAATTCATTAATAGTTTCGTTTTATTTGTCATTGCATTTGGCGGCAACTAGCCTTATGTAGAATGATGATGTGACTTAGGCTGGCAGTGGATTCCACATATCGGCGGTTCGCACAAAAAATACCATAGCGCTTTGTTGGGTCCGTTTAACTGTGGAGTCATAACAACGACAAAATCGTAAAAAAGAAAAGTAAGCCACCATTGAAATATCTTATAAAAAAGCTATTCAAACATAACATGACCAAGATCCAGCAGCAAATCTATAAAAAACACGAGATTTTCTTCTTATTGAGTCATCATTATTCCTGAGGGACCGAAGACTACATTTTTCTGACCGTCGTAAAACTTACAAATGGCTAGGGTAGTGTTGCAATTGTCCTATGGGTACATACTCGTAATATTACAGTCCTTCTAAACGAACCTCTCAGCTTTATGACCACAGAATATGGTTCAAAATGGCCGAGTCTACAATTTAATAAAGCGTTAGCGATCTTCCAAAGCGACGATATCACTCCATTCGTCGCGATTGCGTTTTCTTGATTGCAGTGCTTCATTACTTCCCATTTTTGAAGCCTTTGATAACGTTTTCTGAAGGGTCCTTAAAGGCGAGATTCTCTGACCTAGGTTGTCTTTCGTGTGTGCCGTTTTACAAATATTTGAAATGTTTAGATTGAGTTAAGGATAATTATATTGTATTTATACACACATATTTGGGTAAAGTAGAGGTATTTTTAATTAAGTAGAAAAAAAACTCGCTGTCGAAGTTGATTTAACGTCATTTCCAAGAACATTCATCCAACAATCTTATTACCGTGAAACTGTTGGCCTATATTTATTTTCGCCAAATGAATTTAGCGGTTGATTGATGAAAACTTTCAACGGTAGCGACAGAAAGAAAATTATTAGGTCTTCTAATTGGATCGAATTTTATTTAAATTAATTTAGTTGATCATAAATAATTGTTTTCAAATTGGTTTCTAGTAATTTGTCTTGTTTACGTTGAGGTAAATAAATTCCTTTCTTGTCATAGATTAATAGCTTTTTGCACCGTCGCGTCGTAGTAGCCCGAGTAGCTTTCGGGCACTGTCCCATTGGGACGTACCGGGATTGAAAGTATCGCACATGTCCCAAGACTTGGTCCATCTGTGTGCTAGATCCATTCAGCCGCTAAAGAAACAGACAGAAATGCAACAGAATAACATTGCATTTATAATAAATATTTATATGAAAGTCATACATGTCATTATCAAATCAAAGTTATACAAATTCAGACACAGGGTTTAAGTAAAAGGAACCAGTCATAAGAATAAATTAATTAAGGAGAATTAGATCGAGCAAAATGTTATAGAATTTTTCTATAATAATTTCTCAGTAACAGCTCCGGAGTACCTACGGATCTACAGATTACAACATCCACAGTATGTGAGCCGATTGCTATTTACCAGATACATCTGGTTAATGGCTTTCAGACTGTGGATGTTTTACAGGAACACCTCTACTTAAATCTTAGTGGGTCTAGTTGAGGCTAGTTTAGATCTTTTTTGTTTTTGTAATGTTTTGTATTGGGTGCACTTGTGGTACATTTTCTTCGGTGTATTTCTTCATTTTCTCCGGGGACTGCTTTCATGTGGTGGTAACGTACTCAACCCCGCCTACCCCTGCTTACCTAATCTGTCCGAGTCAGGGTGCCCCAAGTGCCGAGCTCGCTTCGCTCGCTCTTGCGATGTATTTATAAATCCACATTTTGTTAACAGGAAACTGCAGAAGATGAGACAACGGACGTGTATAACTACAGCTGGAGGGATTCAAGAGTGTCACGGCGAGTACCTCGTCGCCAATGGCACCAACTACACTGACATCTACTACTTTAATAACACCTTCGAGAATCTTCTCACTGCCAACGGTGGATTGGTGAGTTTGTCTTTTTTCTGCTTTGTCCTTTATCTTCAATGTCTTTCTTCTCGTTTCTCTCTTTTTTTCTTTGTCTTTTGTTTTATTGACTTATTTAGGATGATTTTCCGCCGTTTGTGTGTTATTTTGTGTGTTTTTATTATATTTTCTTATGTTTTAAATTAGAGTGGCGTCAATGTCCAGACTACCTCGTTGATAATTGACATCAGTTAAGCTCCTATTTGACTAACATGAAAATTTAACACCGGGGCTGCGGGTTGTTTGAAAGAGATATCGTGGCGTCGACACAAAGAGCTAAGAAGGAACATGGGTGATGGTTTTCGGGGCGGCGAGCGGTAAGATCAAAAGTATAAAAATGTTTGAAGCACTCCAGGGACGCCTATCATAGCGAAAACGCGCGCGATTTTATCCGAGCGAATCGCTACAGCAGCGGCGCGCGGTGCAGGGAGCGGCAGGAACAAAAGTACAAGTGAATGAGTGCGACGCCACGAAACTGAGCGGGCGCGGACAGCGGTATAGGAGTGACGTACTCAGGGCCGTAGTACTAACTGCTACTGGGCGTGCAAAACGCACTGCTGGCCGACGCCACCGCCCCGCTCGCCGCGTCGCTCCCCACTAAGTCCGAAGTCGTGATCAGGCCGTACAACGCAGCTAGTATTTTGGGCCGACACATCATCATAATCTGCTTGTAATGTTTCAACTGCTGGAATATAGTGGGAACTTATAAATATGTTTATATGTATGACAACACTTAACCTCTGGTAACAAGAAAACTAAAAACAGTTGCAAAGGAGACTATAGGAGTTTATTCAAAATAAGTATGTAAAATTTTACCAGTTAGCCTTAAACATAAATACCTATTATTAGTTGACAACCATGGCAGTCGAGTTCTCACTAGTTTCTAACAAGTATACTACCAGGTCGATGACATCAGGTAAATACGATGTACCCAGAGTTAGTAATTTACTATAGCGATAGAACTTTTAAAAAACGTGTTCCCTATTTATTGAACACTCTGCCTGCTGACATCAGACAAGAACATAGTAAAGTTAAATTCGCACGCAAACTAAAAAAATATTTATTAGATAATATGTAAGCGTAGATATTAAGAATATGTGTATGTTACAGATTTACCTACGTGATGTGAATTCTATTGTGAAAGTGACTCAGCAATCTCACAGTTAAACTGCGTAAGCAGTTTTGTGGGGCTATGTATTTAGTTTTAAGACTTCTTAAAGCTAGCGGCGATCGGCGGCGGCGACCTCTCGCGCCCGGCCCTGGTGCAAGCCATGGTCCGGGGCGAGGAGGAATGGGACGCCGTCTCCTCCTTCTGCGAAGCAGTGATGCTAGCGAAAGAGGTGGCGGAACGCGAGAGGGAAAGAACCTCTCGTCCCAGCCGCCGCGGGAGGCGCTCCGGGCGTCGGGGGTCTCGCGATGACCTCCGGCCACCGTAAACACGGGCCTGTGGACGGTGAGTGATGGGCTAACTCGCCGTCCGTCCGTCTTACGACGAAAACAGGCCGTGTCGACGACGCGTTCGTGTTCCACGCGCGCCTCAAAGAGATGTCAGCAACATGGGAGGGGCCCGAAAGGGCCGACGCCCGTCGGGGCCGCGGGTTGTACACTAGTTATCGCGGCCTCGACATAGAGGGCTAAGAAGGAACATGGGTGGTTTTTAGTCAGTAGAAGTCTGACAAGAAGTCTTCGCTCTGCCCAAGAGCGGGCGGGGTTATTCGATGATTTTTCACCCGCCAAAAAAAAAAAAAAGACTTCTTAAAGTAAATAAAAATCATTCATTCATTCATTCAAAAAAAGCGATCCTTAGTGTCAATCTAATACATTTTTGACTTACGCATCATCATAATCTCTATTGTAAAGTAACTTTCTACATTCTCTGGATTCCATTCTGTTGGTGCCACTTTGGCCCTACTCGTAAGTGTCTTTTTAAGTTAAATTACTCTAAAATTTTCAATAGCCACACTTTACTCACAGCTGTCTATTCAGCCAGTTCGACTAACTTCTTGGAATCGATTATACCGACTCATTCATTAACTTCATTAACCGTTGTCTGATATAAAGTCGAACAAAATAGGTATTAAAAGGAACTTTCAGTTAAATTGGAAGTTTAGTAGTATTTTAGCGATACAAAACTAGTGCAACCCACTAATGATCAAAGTTGATTCCTTATCGACCTAAATAAATAAGGTCTGGGAGATTTTTTTACCGACTTACAGACCTACGTTTTATCGAGTTTTTTGCACAGTTTTTGTATTGTGTGATAATTATGCTGGTTTTCATTTCTGCGTTTAATTCATTATTCAAAAAATAATTAGTTTGTTTCCACACACACTTCACACTTTAGATTCTCACCTCTGAGGCAGGTTGAATGCGAGGCCTTGGTACTTATATAAAGCAATTTAATTATGTTACTAATACCCCATAACGCTTATAGACGAGCTTTTCGACAGAACTTTATACTGCGTAACAAAAAAAACTTGCCGAATCATTTTGAAAATTAGCCTCCCATAATCAATATTTCATCAAAACAATTTTCTTTATCAAATCTATTCCTTAATTAATTAAAACTTCCGAATTTTACAAAGTAATAGATACTCAGAGCTTAATTATTATTCTTTCATACTCCCAAGTTTCTTATATAAAAAAGGATTAAGCTTTACCCAATCTTCGTTGCCCATACACCAAGTTAAATTGCACTAATATCGGCCTGTTCCGATAAGAACTTGAACTGTTAATGAATAGGCAGCTTTCCTTATTGTATTATATTGAATAGGACAAACACAATGGATTTTTGACCATGAGGAAAAATCTTTCATTGAAGATTGCGGAGTTCGGATGTAATTGTTTAGTATAGGTAATGCTTTAGTAGGAAATGTACTGATAGGTTCTTACAACGAAGAAGTTTTTATGTATAGAACGTGAGTGTGTGTGAGTGTGTGTGTGTGTGTGTGTGTGTGTGTGTGTTGTTGTTTTGTGTGTGTTAATTGTAATCAAAAGAAATGAAACAATTAACTAGAAATGAACATACCAGTGAAAGATACTCGGTTCATAGAATACCTAACGTAGATAGTCTACTCTAGCAACAATGCCAGGATAGATAATAGGATAGTGATACACTTGAATAGCGTAGATACACGTGCCTATGTAATCGATGTCTAGACAATTGGTACAACTAAAACTTCTTCTGGAGAAGTCTGAGTTTAGTTTGAGTTATATTAAATTGATTGTCTTTTTTATCCCCTCATGCCAACTTCTTTAAAGTCAAGGTTTAGGTTAAATTCAAAGATAATAGGGGATCGGACTGAGTCAAAAAAACATTATTCTAAGTATTCCGTCAGTTAGATTATCAAAAAACATTGGATACGTGTTTTTTGTTTAATAAAATTAATAAAAATTGACGAAGATAAAACGCGTCAAAGATCATGAGTTGGGGGTTGTGACGTCATTTGTAGGAAAAAAAATGTACTAACATGTGACGTTTTCGAGGAGTTCACGAGTTTTTGAAGCACTGTATCGTCGTCATTTTTAGTTTATGTCAAAAAGAAAAAATACGTGTTCAATATTTTTTTGGAAATCTATCTGACGGACTAATTCGTTTTTTATTGTCCGATCCCCTATTTAAAAACTTTAAGTATATCTTTCCTAGCAGAGAGATAGGTTGAATAAATAATGATCGACAGTCTTCTACTTTATAGCCAAATAAACGATGGATGGACTGTTTTAAGAATGGCATATAGCAAGAAAAGAGGTGGAGAAACAAAGAAGTACGGAAGAAGAGCATATGCTGAGGCGACTCCAAATGAATTTGGATGATGGTTAGCCCAAAACTTCTGCATTTCGACCGTGTCTAGCTTCCGGCAGCGCAAAGGTTATAAAGCAGCTGCATATTTTTTAGGCTAAGGGGGCAGGCTGCGGGTCCCGTCGGGGCTGAGGGTTGTTCAGAAGTTACCGCGGCCTCGACATATAGGGCTAAGAAGGAACATGTGTGGTTTTTAGTCCGTAGAAGTCTGACACTCCCTTTCGCTCTGCCCAAGAGCGGGAGGGGTTTTATGATGATTTTCCACCCGCCAAAAAACAAAAAAAGGGGGCAGGTTCGGAACATGTTATTTGACAGAGTTTCACAAGCTTCTTCGCGGGAGTATCTTGGATGAGGTTAGCAAAAGATCGTGGAGCTTGACACAACAAGAGAGGCCTAAAGTCAGTCTGAGGACGATGGTAATGAGTCCCACTTAACGAAGTTATAGTAACATCTTTACACCGCAGTAAAATGTAACAATACTGTCAGTTACCAAAGTATCACAACTCAAAGCGTGTGTGCTAATCCAACGGACTTTGAAAAACCTTGAAAAAGAGGTGTTCTATTTCTGCATACCCTTTTTAAAATAGAAGGGGTAACAAATGTTTAGCGGTGCAGACAGTTAATCGATTGTACATTATCGGCACCGGTATTGTGTCACGGCCGTGTGCTGGAATGTGTGCATTGTGTTGTACACATAGATAAAGTGTGTATTTTAATAAGGGCCTAGCGCACACTCGACCTAACAGTGTATGTGATTTGTGTACATGTTTTTTTTTTATTTTTGATGTTTGGTGAGTGCTGTTAGGCTACATTTTGAATAAAAAGCTTTTGTAAATGACTTTGTGCTAGGATGATATGGCAGGAAAAGAGGTGTTTAATAAGATGACGAGCAATTGAGAAGTAGATTTTTTCAGGATCAGCCGGGAGTAAGTCTAATCCATTGGATGTTTCCAATCGGCTAAAGTTCTATTTTACCGAATTATCTATAATACGGAAAAATAGAATTTTAGCCGATGTCTAATAATTCTCTTAAAGGTTTTATAAAGCAAAACATTAAGAAAACGCTCCCTAATCTTATTTACAACATGGTTTAGGTACTTACTTTTTATAATAAACCAATTTCATTTATTAATTCACAAACTAATTCTAAACAAATAGGTACTTTTTCTTTTAAAAAAACGTTGTCCCCACACTAGGAATTTCTCCTGTATCGTAGGGGCGTTCACAAACATTTAAATTCACATACACAAATACCCAGACCCGGAACAACTATCTGTAGGCCATACAAATATTTGTTCCGTGCGGGGATCGAACCCGCGACACACAGCGCAGCAGTCCAATCGCTTAGCCACTGCGCCAACCGTGTCGTCGACTTATAAATTATGTAACACTTTAAGTAGGTACTGAAAGTATTATTCATAAAACGAACTAAGAAAGCAAGAACTTGATCAATTTGCGCTTGGAGTTAGCGAAGAGTTCTAGGTATTTGGTATCTAAGCCCATTTCTTGTAAGACGATAGTTTGTTTGTTGAAGAAATTTACACAGACTATAACGAAGAACAAATGTGCTCGTTTTACCCTTTATTTCCATTTGCCCCTAACCTTTGCCTTATTGGTGGCTGATGCAACTTTTCACTCCCATTTACCACCAGTGCTGTAGTGTAGTGTAAATGAATGCTGTAGGATTTTCAACTCTAAGACTAGCACGAAGAACTTTATTTCGGTATGTCTTAGTTTCATTAAGCATTAGACCTTTTTAAAATGCAACGCTATGGTTTCTAAAGAAATCTTCTAGGAATTGTATCGTCCTTTTTTGCAGAATCTAGTGTAGCATTAACTGTAATGGCTTGGCTGTTATTAGCAGAATTGGACGTATTGCAATTGCCAACACGTAGTAGCTTTGGCAATTGCAATTTGTTGGTAATTGCAATCTTCGCTGCAGCGATAATGTTAGACCAAAACCTGCTTAATATACTTGTAACTCGTTGTATAATCAGTAGATATAATTATGACTTAAATACCTTTTTCAACACACTTGCTCATAAAATGGCTCTAATTTCACCGCAATTAGGCACGTAATGACACCTTACCTTACCATACTGTGACTTTTTCATTGCTATTCACAAGTGAGTTATATGGTTTTTATTTTATTTTATTGCTTGAGTTGCATTGTTCTTAAAAAAGTTTCTATACCAAAAATATCGTGTTCAATAGTGCAAATAAATTAATGTACCTATTGCTTGCTAATTTTATGCAACTACGAATTTAATAGATAATTTCAATTTTTACGTTTTTAATAAATAAAACTTTCACTCAGATATAACTTTTGTTTTCTCTGTAAAGAAAACTTTGAGTTCTCCGTTTTGTACGTGGCTAAATCGCTATCCGCGAAAAGCCAAAAAAAAGAAACCTCATTATTTTAGTCTATGGCCGATCGCCATTGTTATAGGCGCGCGCATAGAAAAACTGATTAATTTTTGAAAAAAAAAATCATAACTCGTCTTAACTATTGAAAATTATTTTTTAGTATTATTTTCTTCACAAGTGTGTTGAAAAATGTCGTTTGATACACGTGTGTATTGATGATTAGGTACCATCCTCGACTCTTTTAAGACCCTCACCTAACGACTCGGGTCTCAATGGCGCCTCAGCGGAAATCACCAACATTACACACTTGTACCATAATGTACTATTAAAAAGAACTAGTTATCTATTGAATCAGAAAACACAAAAAAAGTACAATCATAATTAGGCAATAATAAATGTTGGTAATTTAATAATTCTGGTAGAAATTATCAACCAAAAACAAATTATTATTAGGTTTACTCAAAGGAATTTTTCAGAAGCAGTCTGGGTTTTTAGATTTGTGCCCGATTGATATCAATAACCTTGCTCCCTATTACATGGCACCTAACTGGCGAAACGTGAGGTGTACTAATATGGAGTCCCTATAATGCACGTCACTGTAATGCACATACCAGCAATGCGCGACACTGGATTGCACAACACGGGTGTGTACGCCCTTGTGAAAGGAACCATCACAATGTCTCCAAATACTCGGCTGTACCTTGCTTGTCCGACCCAAGAATGTACGGCACTTTAAATGGCGACATCGCGTGATTGGCCGATTGGTTGGCCAATCAGGTGACTCGGAATTTTGGGACTTTGATATGTTTTGAATTGCAATGACGTACATTCCAATGTCGCGCATTCTCGGCCTGGACCAAGATTGTCCGGCTTGTTCATGTACAGCATGACAAATGAAACCAAAACAAACATACTTAGAAGAATTTCGCGACCAATTTCGAGGTACCGCTCGCCGGCCGCTGCCGCGGCACCGCTCGCTTCGCTCGCTCGGCTCGCGCGTAGTTGGTCACAGTTCTAACCTAACCTAACCTATGGATCCCTTCGACATCGTTTTTACAATCGTCTTTCGGAACAGCACTACCTAGTATCCAAGTCCCAAAATTCCGAGTCACCTGATTGGCCAACCAATCGGCCAATCACGCGATGTCGCCATTTATCGTGCCGTACATTCTTGGATCGGGCAAGCAAGGTACAGCCGAGTATTTGGAGACATTGTGATGGTTCCTTTTCCAAGGGCGTACACACCCGTGTTGTGCAATCCAGTGTCGCGCATTGCTGGTATGTGCATTGTCGTGCTGTACAATATCAAGCCGGACAATCTTGGTTCAGGCCGAGAATGCGCGACATCGGAATGTACGTGTTTTGAATTCCAATGACGTACATTCCTATGTCGCGCATTCTCGTGCCGTGCATTGTTGATGTTGAGCATTGCTGGCTCCCCTAATATGTACATCTCTTCATCAATCGTGATGTTATCCATACGAGTACTAATCTATATTAATATAAAATTATGAAGAGGAAAGATTTATATTTATCTAAGAAACGAATAAACTTATAAACTACTAGACCGATTTGAAAAACTCTTTCACCATTGGGAAGCTATCCTATCCCCGGGTGAGATAAGTTACTTTAATCTCTGTATTCCCACGGGAAAGGGAACTACGCTGGTGAAACTGCGTGACTTTCGCAAGTGTTTTAATAAAACTATTTTTTCTGTTCATTTAGCAACCAGTCCTTCCACCGTTCCCGCTATGGTTAGCCGCCATCTTTGCCACGTGCCTCGTGCTTGTGATCCTGTTGACTGTGAGCGGCAATGTCCTGGTGCTTCTTGCTTTCCTGGTAGACAGGACTATTCGACAGCCTAGCAACTACTTCATCGCCTCCCTCGCTGCCACTGATCTGTTGATAGGTAAGGGTAATTTTAGTTTTTTTTTGTGTGACTGTAGATAGTATTAAAACGACTTCATGTGGGCCAATTTTTTCCATGATTTCAGTACTACATGATTCTAGGTCAACTTTTCATCGGCTATCTGAAAAGTAGTTAACATAATGGAATTGGTCTTTACAAACGATTTTTTTTATTTTATCTGCCATAAAACAAGACTTTTCGTGTTAAACCAATATTCATTGATACATTCAATTTTTTCTTAATTTGATATATATGGTATGGTCTTTACACGTGCGGGAATTAAACTAGAACAGATTTGACCTTTTGGATATTGACAAATAAATTATTTAAATCAATCTTTAGAAAAAATCCTTTTGAATTGTCATGGGAGCAAATTTTATTTTCAATACGTCACTAATCCACATTTAATCGAAGGAATATTTAGTAACTTAATGAAGCAGTTTATACGTGACGGAACATCACTTAACTTAATAACATACACACATGGATACATACGCATAGGTACATGAATGTAGAAGCTCGATTCTAAGTAGAAGAATCAAAACTAGCTACACAAGCTTATTGGCATTCTATAAAAACACAATGATAAAACAACAATAAACAGTCGGAATAAATAAACTATTTTTTACATCTATCAGGTTTCCATTGCGAGTAGCTTTTAGTTATTCAAAGCGATTAAAAACTCTAGATCGTTTGTTTTGAAATTGCAGTTCGAATTCTTTAACTCCGTTGCATTATTGTTTTTACTAGTATACCAATTGTTGCCAAGATTTTGAACTAGAAATACAATGTTTGAAGCCACAAAGAGGGTGAAAAATGAGTTGGCAAAGTAAGAGAAAATAATTCAATTAACTCTATAATATTTCTGGAAGCAAAATAAGTCTAAAAGCAAAGTTTCAGCAAATGAAAATAACCTTAACTCTTATAACAACAAAAACGTGTCCCTGTTTTGAAACTAAATTAAATTAACCATTTATTTGATAAATTAGTTTCTGTTTACTCATGAAAACTTTTTACTGGAACATTGTTATAAGCTTTTGATAAATTAATTGTGACTAAAAGGTATTTCCGAATCCGAGAAGCTTGACCCTTAACATTTCAGTGTCTGATAATGACGAAAGTGTTTAATAGAACATTATTTTCCATTGTCTACAGGTACTTTGTCGCTTCCATTCTACACTGACTACGTTTTAAAGGGCTACTGGCATTTAGGACCCCTACTATGTGACCTTTGGCTATCAGTCGACTATACAGTATGTCTTGTCTCACAATACACAGTCCTACTCATTACTGTGGACAGATTCTGTAGCGTAAAAATAGCGGCGAGATACAGAGCCTGGCGAACGAAAAACAGAGTAATATGGATGGTAACAGTAACCTGGATCATACCAGCTTTACTATTCTTTACGACAATATTCGGATGGGAACATTTTGTTGGATACAGGGACTTACAAGAAGGCGAATGTGCCGTACAGTTTCTGAAAGACCCAATATTTAACACAGCTTTAATCATAGGCTATTATTGGACGACGCTGTTTGTATTGATTGTACTTTATGCTGGAATTTTCAAGACAGCTTATGATATGCAAAAGAAGAGTGAAGCGAAGCAAAGGAAAATGCAGTCGATGGTGGCTTTAAGCGCTGGTGTGATGACAGGAATGGCTGGCCGAGCAGCAGGCATGGCAGCCTTGTCGAAAGCAACTATATCCAGTGAAGATCAGATGAAAGTATCGGAGGCTATGCGAAAAGATTCCACTTCTAAAGGTTCTCTTGCGGCTCCGTTGCTAAATCTAGGTGGGTCCAGTGATTCTAATTCAAGTCAAAAATCTTCGGCACATAAAAGTAGCGCTACCGTCACTGGTACTTCAACTACAGCAGAGTCGGATGGAGATAAGAAGGAAGATCAGGTAGAAGCGGAAAGGTCAAGTAGTCCTGCATTTGACTCGGATGAAGAAAGTACTACACAGACAAATGTTAAGAAACGGCCATCAGTTGCAAACTTAGTTATGCAAACAGGTGCTATACAACTGCTAAATAACATGCGTTTTAACGGCGGAATGATGATAAAAACTGATTTGAAACAGTCACCAGTATTAAAACACGAGTTGGAAAAGCCAAAGACGTCATTATCACAGATATCTGAAAAGAGTTTGCTTGACACAGATAACCCAGACACGTCACAGAGTCACGACAACATTTCTACACCAAATGTGCCACTTTCTATTGCTAGTGTAATGTCACCCTTATCATCTGGTATAACAACACCGTCCGAACAAAGAGAGGTTTCGACAACAATTGCTCAAAGAATCATTCCACCCCCCTCTGAGTTCAGATGCAGTCCTCCTGCTTCGGAGAGTCCGCCATCACATTCAGAATCATCACGCACTAGGACTGTAAGACTTGTGAAAGGAGATGGTACGTCATATGACATGCTTGTAGGTATGGATGGAGCAGATTTGAGGTATATGGATGAGAGCTCTGTCAATGTACCGTCACCTACGTACGAAAGTCCTCCCTCTTCCGTCACCTTCCAAACTGGGACTGAACCCTCATCTCCGCCAACATTAAACAATTCAGGTAACGAAACGAACAAGTCTTTATTACAAGCAGCTTTAATACGAGCGACCGCTGAAGCTCAAGTTACACAACCGAAAACGAATTTCTCCCCGCCTGCTCCGATTAAAGTGAATACCGAGGTGAGTTTAACTACAGGAGAGCGCTCCAAGCCTGTTATTACTCTCGTATCATCGTCTTCCAATAACAATGAGCCTCAACCCCCCAAGTCATCCGAGACGAAAACGTCTCCATTGAAACTAAATCCCGCAATAAGTCCAGCGGTCGAGAATAGTGATATATCAACGACTGTAGTAACTGGGTCAGGCCGCGGGGACTCTAAGAAAGAGTTTGTAAAAAACATAGGAAAAAAATTAAAAGTTAAACGTTCGAAGCGGGATGGCCTGTTTCCGAGCATCGGTCGGCAAAAATCTAAATCTGAAAACAGAGCGAGAAAAGCTTTTAGAACGATATCGTTCATATTGGGTGCGTTCGTTGTTTGTTGGACTCCATACCACGTATTGGCTCTTGTGGAAGGATTCTGTACAGATCCGCCGTGCATTAATAAGCACTTGTACATGTTTTCGTACTTCCTGTGTTATGCGAACAGTCCTATCAACCCGTTCTGCTATGCGCTTGCCAACCAGCAGTTCAAGAAGACCTTCACGCGACTCCTGCGGGGTGACTTCCACATCACCTAGTCCATGTATGTCGGTCACCGGAATGCGTAAACAGGAGTACCCGACCGAGTGTCCCATGGCAAACGTTTTACGCACAATTTTCATTCCAAAGATAAGACAATACCAATATTAATGACTTTGTTGAATGCTTTCAATGTATAGACATGGAATCGTGTAGAATACGTGTATTAAATGTATGGCGATTTCAGCTTTATAAAAGCAAACCTTTAATATTTGTAAATAGTAATAGGTAAATTGTAATTTTTTAATTTCTTTGAAAGTTCAGAACTGACAATAAATTGTTAGATCGTGTGTATATAGAAGTTAATTATTAAAGTCTCTTCGTATTTCTAATTAATGTCATAGTTAATTATTATAATGTTAGTTTAGAGTAATAGAAATTGCTTCAAGTGATGTCGAAGACATTGTGAAAAAATGAATGTTTGTAGATTTATATGAATAATAATTGTTTAATAAATAATTAATTGAATAAGTATTTAAAAAAACATAATAGTATTGTGTATGACAATGAGTCGGTATTTTAAAGTTAAAACTAGATTTAAACAAAAGTATTTTAAGAATTTAAACTTAAATCATTTTAGTTTCGAATAAAACCAATAATACTAACGGTAATATGGTTAAAAAATACAAAATGAAATCATAAATTAATTTATTATAGACGAAGACTAACTCACTCATAGCCACATACTAAAATGAGATTACGCTTCAAAGCTTTCAGCCGTGAGCCCTGCTAAAGTTTTCTAGCGTTTGAAATAGTCAATTAAAATAATATTTGTATAGAACTATCACTAACAATGCGGGCCTAAACCGTTTTAGGTATTATCAAACTAGTTTTTGAAGTATCCGTAATTTCTGTCATAGTTTTCCAATGTAAACTGGATTGTTCATAGTTTATTTGTTAAGTATTTTACCTACGAAAATGCTTCAGGTTTTAAGTGTACTGATTTTTCGATGAATGAATAAAAACGTTAGTCTCAGTTATGTTAGTATTTCGATTCTTTTAGACTGATATTTTTGTAATACTCAATATGTAAATACATATCATGGTGATTTATTAAATTGACCAGCAAAACTTGAAGCATTTTCCCATACCTAGAATTTTTTATAGTTTCCCATATTATTATGATGAATGTATAGTCGCTTTAAATAATCTGTAATTTATAACATCGTTTGTGAGTATTTCATAAGTTATTGCAAAATTAAATGAAAGACAAAAGTGAAATAACATTAGTTAATAATTATTAAAAAAAAAGAAAAATAGAGTTATGATAGCCAGTACAAGCAATCCGTTTTCAAAGCATTTTATAGAAATAAATTAAAAGTATAAACGTATAATGTCATGCCCCGATAATAATATATCCTAGGAAATGTATTTTATTGTAGAAAAGTCAATACTTAAGTCTTCATTTTGTACTGCTCGCCAAAAGAGATTCTTTTTTAATATTTATTTTCGCCCATGATCGTGATTTTAATTAAACTTTTAATCATACTGTACATGCATTTTAATTTTATTTATAAAAAAAATGATTTTGAAGCAATATTTTGATTTTAAATTATAACTCTATTATATTCTACTCTTAAATTATTTAACGTGTAATAAAGATGACATAATAGTTGTTTTTGCACCCGCTAAGTATCGTAAATGTTGTTCAAAATACTAATTAATATTATTGGTAGGTAATCTGGTGAAAATTTGTAAATAATATTTTGAAAAGTATTAAAAATGGTCATGGGCAGAACATGTTTAGTAAAATAATTATAAATCTAGTGTTCTCGCCTTAGAACAATGTCAATAACTACTATATAAAATTGTAAATATGCTTTGTATACTGTCTGTTCAGTTTATGTCGGAAAATGTAATGAATAAAAATAGTAATTTCATTGAGGTAATTTTATTGTACAAACCTTTAGAATCTTAAATAGCTACATGGTGTATCTGTGATCTGTAAGTTTTTTCTATATTTTCGAAAGGTTCACAAAGAAAACAAAATACCTGTAAATATTATCATCAAGAAAATATAAGCTCCTGAATTCTTAATAAAATAAAACAGAAAAATATTAAACATACTTCATAAATATAAAAAAATATTTTAAAATTATTTTTTCGTAGCACCAAATGTTTGTTAAAATAGTTTGGCTTAATATCTGAAGCTAAATTGTAAACAAACAAAGCAAATCATAGACACCCACAAAATAAATCCAATTCAAAATTTCAGTCCAAAAGTAAAATACCCGAATAAAATGAAACACATTGTCAAAAGCTCAGTCGCAAATCCCCTTTTAGCGCTTAAAACCAACAACAACAACGTTGTCGGGGCTTCAATGTGTGATCGAAATTGCAGAGTATTCCCAACGGGATTAGAGATCTGCCGTTTGGAAAGGTAATAAAAATTGGACGAAGGAAATTACAAGCTGTTTTGATGCTTCTTTGGGTGAGATTATCACACTAATATTATAAAGGCGAAAGTTTGTAAGTGTGTATGTTTGTTACTTCTTCACGTCTAAACGGCTGGAGCGATTTCAATAAAATTTGTTACGGAGTTAGCTGACAACCTGGATTAACACATAGTCTTTATCCCGATTTTATCTTCCCGTGGGATAATTTTCGCGGGTGAAGCCGCTGGCAACAGCTAGTAGGATAATAAACGCGAACTTACAGTTATGAAGGTTTTTCGCTTATGGTAAAGAATTTTAAGACTGTCTCATTGGTCTAGCGGTCGCAAACTTGGCTGCTCAGCATCATAACTCAACAGCCGCGATTATCACTAAACGATTGCGATACTGTCCGACCCGGGAAGAGCTACATTGAAGGGGCCCACAAAAGCCGATGCCCGTCGGGCTGCAGGATGTCCGAAAGAGATACCGAGGCCTCAACACAATGGGCTAAGAAGGACAATGTGGTTTCTAGTCAGTAGAAGTCTGACACTCCCTAACGCTCTGCCCAGGACGGTAGGAGTTATTTGATGATTTCCCACCCTTCAGAAAAAAAAACAAAGAAAGGTCGTCGATTCGTTTTGCAGGTCGTGCAAAATGTTTTTGTATTTTTCCATCAAAAACTTCTTAGTAGCATCCATAGAGGCAGGATTTGTGCCCAGGTGATAGCAAGCCTCGCCCTCTATCCTGGGGCGAAATGTGACTATACTGCTCACCTCGGCCTAATTCTTCGGGAATTATATGCGTGATGTTGCATTACGTTATTTAAAATTTGCCATAGTAAAATTTTGATCTAGAACAAAGTAGGACAGGAACATAATTACTTGGCAAAAGCGACAGATTTAAGAGTCACAACTAAAACACGTAATAGTTGGTATATTTTTTATCAATATACCTACCTACTGATCATAACAAAAAATCAACAAATATAGGGTGTAAAAGTACCCTTAACGCAAACGAAGGGCACTTGTTCTCCCCATCACTGCGATCATTATTTTGTTCTAGACCATACCTGGGAACTCCATAATTTTTGCACAGCTGTTTTTGTAAATACTAGTTTTTCAGATTATAACTTTACTTAAATTACCTCCATGACCCTTTTACTATTCAAAGCATCCACTAGCACATTGTTTTAAGAGTGCTACATTGAAGTTTACCGTAAAATGAGATTTTTAACCCCAAGAAATATAGTCGTTTCCCAGCAAAACATTTTGCGTAAGGGTACTTAGTTTGATTTACAACCTGTATCTGACTAGAAAATTGTGATGTCTGAGTTTATATTACCACATTTCGTAAAATTGACCAAATGCATATTAGTGACTAAAAACATTCATTCAAATTCCCCGTAATTAATTCTCAGTGTTGTAGATAAATTCTTTCCAAAATGTCATTCACGTAAGTAAATATAGTTCATCTACGATTCAAACGACTGCGAGCAAAAATGAATTCCTTAACCATAACTAAGAAACCAATTCAATAAAAAATAAATAATATGTAAAAATGCTTTTCCTAAACAGAATTCAAATAATGCCAAAGAAAACTGATAAAGCAAAAGAGATTATTAACCCAAAAACTCCCAAAGGAAAATTAAAAAAGATATCAATGTGAAACAGATTATCAGTGACCCTAATCTGATTACTCAACTGAGTAAGTAATCAGTGAAAACAAATGAAAAAGAAACGAATTAAATTGGTATAATTTGTCTCAGGAGGTGACACTGCCGTGACAAACGCCATTATACTAAAGACGAAAATAAAACGAAGGTCCGGTCTTAAGGTCAGATTCGTTTTGATGACAACTAGGGTGGATAAAATGCTCGTTTATTAGTGAACTGGCTTTTACCTTCGGATTCATTCGTGTGGAGGTCGAGAATTATGTTGTGGGAAGGTTTTACGAGTCATCATTAGAATTGACAGCCTTGCAAAGCTGAAATTCAATTATTAATTCAGGTACCACATAGCCCAAAAACACACCGAAAAAGATAAAGTGAAGAAAGTGCTCTTTTAAGGGTACCTTTTTTACTTTCTGAGGTACGGAACCCTAAAAATTACAAAATGTAAAATTCCATGCCGAGTGAATACGCCTCAATCAAGCCGGCTTTTGACTATGGGATGTAATATATTACATCCCGCGATTGCTGTTCACTCTGTAAGATTACTATATTATATATATATCACAGTGTGAACGGACACGTACAAAATGTATCACGAGTGATAAAATATTACATCTCAAGATGTAATATACATATATCCTATAGTCAAAAGCCTTCTTCTTGTGATCTTCTGAATATTACCCTACCCACCCACCTACTGCCAACATTACTTTTACTTTAATAGGTCGATGGTATACTCAAAATCTTATGTCTTTAGTCTTTACCCAAGTTATAGTCTATCCATAATTATGTCAAATTTTATAGAAATTCGTTCCACCGTTACAACGTGAAGGCGTGACAAACAAACACACTTTTGCATTAAGAATGTAGTCAACATTTGATTGGTATGGCTTCAAATTGTATTAGGTACAGCCTTAATAGTCTAGGATTATGATGGGAATTCTTATCTATATCAAGTTGATGTCATTAGGGAAACTGAAGGTTGTGATAAGAGTTATTCATACCTTCAAACTCAATAGAAGACTAATTAATATGAGTATGTTTGATTTGAATCAAATGTTTGTCCTGTTCCTATTTAGGTATTTAAGTTTTATTTTTATTTTCAATGTTACTGTTTCTTGGTGTGGTTGGGTGAAGCTATTATGGACTATTATCGATAAAGTAAGAGCCAATAAAATAATACAGCGTGCAATAGTAGAAAACCATTGCCATGTAAACTCAACTGTGGTCATACTGGAATAACTATAGAACAGGTTTGTTGTCCACTGAGCCCGATATCTATCAGGAATTTCTCATAACGTTCCCATCTGTATAAACAACAGTGTATGGGTCAAACGTTGAGCATTGCTTGAAAATGTCGATGTTTGGATGGCTCACCATTCCTAATATACTGAAACCCTCAGTACCTGAGAAAGCTCGTTAAGGTATTGGTCCCGTGGCCGCGGGTTGTACACTAGTTATCGCGGCCTCGACATAGAGGGCTAAGAAGGAACATGGATGGTTTTTAGTCAGTAGAAGTCTGACACTCCCTTTTGCTCTGCCCAAGAGCGAGAGGGGTTATTCGATGATTTTCCAACCGCCAAAAAAAAAAATGAAGGTATTGGTCCCGTCCGTGTTGACGACGGCGCGCTCGTGTTTCACGCGTACTCAAAGAGATGTCAGCAAGGGCCGACGTAGGAGCATGAGTGGTTTTTGGTCAATAGAAGTTTGATACTCCCCCTACTACTCTGCCCTGAACGAGAGAAGTCATTTGATGATAACCCACGCTCCAAAAAAAAAAAAGTTGTTGGTCTGGCTGTCTGGATTTGGAGATCTTTATTAACAGTCATTACGAATAGTCGAAGACCATAACTTTGTCAACTCTCTTTCCATGGAATATCGCGGGTGGGTTGAACCTCAAGCTGCGCCGACCCCAAATAAACTGCAATAAAGGCAAAAGAATAAAGAATTTGTAAGAAAAGGGTGTTAAAACCTTAAATCACGAGCGAAGCGAGGGATTTAAGACGAGTTCTGAGTGTAGCGAGAGATTTAAGTTCACCCAAGACTAAGACAGCTTTATCACCGAGAAAAATACTCTACTTGTCGTACCATTTGCGAAAAAATTAACACAATAATATTATGAGATAAGCATTTATTAAAAATAATGACAATTAAAAGTAAAATTAACTTTAACGTATTTGAAGAAAACAAAAACGCGGCTAATTTCTATGATCCAGGATAGCCCTTAGCCGCCTCCTTGGGTGACTTTTTGATGAAAAGGGCATTTAAGGAAGTTACATGAACTGCGAGGGTTGTATTGGTGATTTTAATCATTATTACTCAGTAAAGTCACATTTGTTAGGGTCGCGAATTCTATTTAATTTAATATACTCGTACAATCTGACACTGATCGTCAAATTGCAAAAACTTATAAAAAGAATTTCGCGGACTACCCTGAAGAAAGCTTGGTGCAGGCTGCAGATCGCATCGTTGTCGATGCTGTTGAGTGAATTAGCATCCCAGCTCTATCTCTCTCTAGCAAATGACTGTTCCGAGCAACAAAGAACCTCCTTCTTTTGGGAAGTCGGTTAAAAAAGGAAATGAGCATATAAAAATTCAATTCCACGTTGGTCAATGAGGCGTAACTCTTACCTGTATCTGAGTTGAGGAGATCGGATAGTCAGTCACTCCATGTAAAATACTAGTCATCATAATTATCGTCATCATCCGCCTATAATGTCTCCACTGCTAGGACTCCTAGAAGAGGGATGGGCTGTAATCCACTATGCGGGCCCAGTGAGGGTTGGTCGATGTCACATTGCTTCAATTTTTTTGGTTCTAAGACATGCCAGTTTTCTCACAATCTCTCAAAACGATGAAGGAAAACCTTTTCTTTCATCGTTCTGAGAGCAGTGGTAATGAAATAAATTACACAAAGTCTGCCTGGGTCCGAACCCACGACTTCCTGTTCGCAAGTCGGGGCCGCAACCACTGGACCACCACTGCTCAAAATACGAGTGTTCAGATGCATCAGTTTGAATAAAAACTGATTCCAATATCCGAAAAAGGTAAAACACATGTTTTCACATCAATAAATAATTTTAATTACTTTTGGTAAAATTTTGTTGTATTAAAGGCAAAGGGAGAATGAGAACAACCCTACATCGTTAGCGGGGGAGACCGTTTAGAACCTCATATACAACAAGCCGAGATAGACGTCATAACGCGACCACAATAGTGTTGACGGCGACGTGTGTGGTCTAAAGTACAAGCGAGGGCGATTTTGACTAAAAAACGATTCGCTGCAAATTAGCGAAATAATTTTGCTACATACAATGGCAAATTGGCAATATATCATTTATTTAGAAACGCGACATCCACCACGCTATCACCTTCCTTTGGTGATGATGATGGTGATGATAGTTCAAGTTGCTGAGCAACAAAGTTCTTAAAATATTCATAAATATCCCTTCAAATACTTTAAATTGTGATTACGACGAGTTGATTACTTTGAGTTTGACTGTAATTACTTCTGTATATTCATTCTTCATTTGGGCGTATGGCAAGTTTTGTTGCATCCATAAATGACCTTTTGCATCAACTCATAAATCCTCCTATCCCCTTATTAGGCCACCCGGCTCCGCTCATAACTTGACCACTACTTGCTGTCAACTCAAACAATACATGGAAGGAGAAGGCATTATAAATGGCTGGCTCGCTTCAATTTGTTCAGTGGCATTGTATTGTCAACGGGTATATCTCGCTTAGTAATATTCTGTGTATTTAATTCAATTTAAACACCTTGTTTAGAGTTATACAACGAACTCTTTGTTTACTGACCCAATTTTGAATAATCATTTCGTATTTTCACAATCGTGGTGGCTTTGTCATAATATAATATTACTTAGGCATCTACTTGGACGACCGAGCTCTGCTCGGGTAAAAATTGCGAAAACGAATTCAGATCAATGTAACACAAAGAAGTTCACAGTATGAACAGGGATTTTAGTTTGATAAAATGGGTACGAATAAATGGATTTCCATGGCCTGACAAACTTTCGCCATATCATTTTATTTTCACAATTGCGGCCACGTATTCGGCCTATACATCGCTCGAAGAACCGACGACCGATTGGGAAGAAAGGTTCTCGAGTGGCGACCACGAACCGGAAGACGCAGCGTTGGTAGGCCTCCCACCAGGTGGACCGACGATATCGTGAGAGTTGCGGCAAACCGGTGGATGCAAACGGCAGGCTGCCGTTCTGTATGGCGTTCTTTGGGGGAGGTTTTTGTCCAGCAGTGGACGTCTTATGGCTGATGATGATGATGATGATGATTCAGCCGATTTTAGCCAACAAAGCTACAATCTTCTGTTTTGTTTTGGAAATGCGATTCCGTCTCATACAAAATTTGTTTGTATTGATACTAACTATTTATTATTAACTAGCTGTTGCCAGCGGCTTCACCCGCTATAACTCGAAAATTATCCCACGGGAAGATAAAATCGGGATAGAAACCTAACCTATCCTATGTCTTAATCCAGCTTATAAACTATCTGTGTACCAAATTTTATTTGAATCCGTTTAGTAGTTTTTGCGTGAAAAAGTAACAAACATACACACTCACACACTCACAAACTTTCGCCTTTATAATATTAGTGTGATACAGGTTGCGTTGCAGTTATCACTATAAAACAAAGTCCTCCGCCGCGTCTGTCTGTCTGTCTGTCGCGATAAATTAAAAATGCCGACACCGATTTTCATGCAGTTTTCACCAATGGCTTTAGTAGTTCTCAAGGACGGTTCTAGATAATTTGATGCGGGCAAAATCGCGGGCTAACAGCTAATTTTGAATGACCAACTCCTTTAGGAAGCGACTGCGGACACCAGGTTGATAGATATAATGTAGTAAATTATCTGTCAATGGTTTGGTCTCTGCAACTTGTTCTCAATTTGTCTGGTCTAGTTTGACCGAACAATGCCAGTGTGTTGTTTTTTTTGCCATAGACTAGATTTCACCACCTTATCACCTACCCACTAACATTTCACCAGTTATGTTCCAAGTACTCTGTAATAAGGGGCGTCGCTATTGCCATCAAACGGGCACAATTTCAGTCTCCATGGCTGCTACTGAGGTATTCGTGATTTATAAAACTCAAGAACATATTGCCTGACTTGGGAACCGTACCCAGGACCTCATGCTCTTATAATTATTATTATCACACCTTCAAGTTTCTTATCTTAAACTACGTGCAGCACTTTACAGATTAAGCTAGATATGACTCACCATTCTATAATAAAAGCCTGCCTAGACAAACCAGAGCATATACTAACAGTCATATACCTAATTCCAGTATCTACAGGTTCTAATCGGTATAACCGACAGACACACCTCTGCGTAAGACCAGCTTAGCTGCTGAGATACATAGGTACCAACGTAAATCAGTGGGCCTAACACGAACACGTGGAGAACATCTCAAACGAAATTAAAGGTAAGTACTCGGTCTGTACCGTCTCGGGACTGCGGGTTTTAAGGGCTAAGACGGAACATGGTTGGTTTTTAGTCAGTAGAAGTCTGACACTCCCTTTCGCTCTGCCCAAGAGCGGGAGGGGTTATTTGATGATTTCCCACCACACAAAAAAAAGTAGACCGTACGTTTAGTTCCTGAATTATTTGTACCTATGTTTCAAATAGGTGACATTATAAATAATATACCATTCGTGGAACACGTGACACGTAGAAGCTAGAACCAACAGTGGCGACCATCAGAAAAGCGTCGAGACATTGAAGCTTGACGAAATCTCAGATATATACAGTTTAACTGTCTTGGGTTTTGCAACGAAATAAATCCGAAAAGAACAGCGGAGGAGTAGGAAAAGCACAATTTCCAGGTGACTTTACAACGCCCGTTCAAATGTACTTATGCCAGCATAAATAATATGAAGCTACCCGAAACTGTCACATTTTCCCAATGAACCATGAGCTTTAGCGCTTTAGGGATTAAGTCGAAAATCTATTAATCTCATACTTACCCTAGGAAATACTAAAATATGTAATCAATAGATTTTAGACTTTGATATGATGGTATGTACGTCGAGTGTACATCGCACGTTTGCGCTAGGGCCCAAAATGTACAGTGTACAATTCTATGCACACTGTAAATTCGTATAGCAATCTATAGTTATACAAGCCAGATTAAGAGTTCGCACTATAACAAAGCGACTCAACGCCAGCTGAGACAACAACGTGTTTTGTATTGTACACGGAATAATGTTACAGATATTGTTTGCAGTTGAGATTTCTTCTTGCGTCGTTTTTAATGCGTGTATTATAAAGGTAGTTTAGAGGTAGTAGGTTGAAAATGAAATCATACCTGGGGGTCTAAAATTCGTAAAATGGTCTCAGACGCAATCACTTCGTCCATTTTACGAATTTTGGTTGAATGTGTAGAGAATGCCTTGTGGCATTAAGTCCGCCTATGTACCACACTTGCACATGAAGTTTAAAAAAATAAATATGGCTAAACTTTTTTTTAAAGTTATCTTAGTGTAGTCATGATGTTGGTTTTCTTTTAGCACCGGAAATTTGTGTGAAAAGAAAGCTGTGCTGCTGTGTGTTTGTGTGTTCTTTGTACGATTAATTATCATCACCCATCCACAGACAAACCTAGGCAAATGCAGCTTAACCTGATAATTGATCTGAGCGACTGTTATTATCAAACTACTAGCCACGTGTTTTCACATTTCACATAAATAACAACCTTTCAATAATCTAGTGTTTTTAAGATCAACTCAAAAATGAAGCATGCCAGGTCGGAAAGATCACTTTGCCGCTTTCAACGTAATCTTTCCAATTTCCTATGTCGTGTTTTTCATCGCATGGATGTACGGCGGGCAAAATAAAGAACAAAAAACGGTCATGAAAATTCTGACCGAACAACGAGCCCATTTTCTACAAAATAAACTTCTTATTACAAAAGCAACACAGACATAATATATCAGGCGGGTCTAAGCAGACCTTTTTGATGCGTACGATTGTGAAAAACATCAGGAAAGCAAAAAGACGTAATGAGGTCCTATTACGCGGCCAACTGGGCGTCGAAAAATATTATGGAAAAAAATGCCGAACAGAAGCACTCTATTTTATTTACCATGGCCCTGTAATAGCATATCTTGTTGAAAAATGTGGGCTAATTGCGAAGCACGCTGGTAGGTGCCTCGTGACTAGATCAATCTTCAAGTTAAGCCGCGATTGCCTAGGCTGGTCTGTGGATGGGTGACCACCCATTACATACCGAGTTTTCTCCGTACTTTGTAGATCTCTGACAGTCGTGACAGGTAGTCAGTCCCGTTAGTCTGACAACTACTACGAGTTGCACCAAGGGATATCGTATTACGAAGTACTACCTGGGTTGTGTAGGTCCCACAGCCAGTCACTCCATGTAAAATACTAGTATTCAGCTGCATTTGATAGACTGGTGGACGACCTTTACATAATTGGTAAAACGCTGTGCAGATACTGATTTTGTAAACTGCTGCTGAATGTTCTTTGTAGTTATCCTAGTACCTACTTTGTTTTCTAATGCAATAAGTGTGCTCTTGTAAGAATTCAACAATATTCTAACGGACAAAATGAACAATGCTAGCTTGTGGCTTAAGGGCATTTGTCGCGTAACGTTAAGATGATTTTATAGTCACCGTCCAAATTCTGATATCGAAAATCATTGAATACGTGTTTTTTCTTATAACATCACTCAATACAAAAATATTGAGATATCACATCACACAGTTTTAACGCTTCACAAAGAGCAGATAATTCTTTCGAGAAAATGATGGAAAAAAAATGGACGGTGACTAAAAACTTTAAACTGGGTATTTTCTTTAGGGCGTAAAAAAATAAGACTCTAAGTTTCTCGTAATAATAAGACTAACTGCCTAAGTTTAACCAGTCCTGAAAACACAGTTTTTATGACTTGACCAAACTTAAAGATTCATTATCATTATACATTCATATCAAGTTTAATATGACTGTTTGACGGCACGGTTGGCGCAGAGGCTCAAGCAATGGACTGCTGCGCTGCGTGTCGCGGGTACGATTCCCGCACGGAACAAATATTTGTATGACCTACAGATAGTTGTTCCGGGTCTGGGTATGTGAGTTTAAATGTTTGTGAACGCACCCACGATATAGGAGAAATTCCTAGTGTGGGGCATCGTTTGAAAAAAAAATGTATTACACAACACAACCTAACTTTACTACTCACTAAATTTTGCCCGCAGTTTCACTCGCGTTCAGCAGCGCTATTGCGTATCTTTTAAATGACAGTGGCTAACCTATAGTGCCTTTCAATTACTGTCAAATGGTTCAATTTTGTACTAAACCATAACCAATTTGACAGTTAATCCATAGACAATATGATAGCCACTGTCATTTAAAAGATACGCAATAGCCCTGCTGGTCAGAGACGGAAACGTTAAAAATTAAGTCTTTCACAGTCGGTAGTGTAACTTTCTATTATTGACAAAATCTCCGGAATGAGAACAGTAGTTTCAAAACTTTATTATATCATAGTGAAGAATTATTGTGATGAAGAGATGGGAGAAGCATTTGTTATTAAATACGAGTAACTTGCTGACGTCACGGTTGGCGCAATGACGGAGTTATTCGACTGCTGCGCTGCGTGTCGCGGGTTTGATCCCCGCATGGAACAAATATTTATATGGCCTACAGAGTACCTACTGATAGTTGTTTCGGATCTGGGTGTTAGTGTATGTGAGTTTAAATGTTTGTTAACGCACGACACACGAGAAATTCCTAGTGTGGGACAACTTACACATAGACGAGCCTCCAATTCGACAGCCATCGTCGAACTCATCTCTGCCCCTAGGGCAAGATTGAGGTCAAGAGTAAGCCCATTTCAAACAAAAAAAAAACAAAAATATTGACTTAAACAAAAATTGGTACACGATTTTTAGCTTCCTAAGTAAAGACTTAAAGATCAAATCAGCAAACACAATACAACATTGTCACCGCTGATGTATGTTCAAAGCATTTGTGACAATAACACAGACCAACCACCTTTGGTCTCAGGCCGTTGATGTTACCATTGTACCCGATACGGCCAGAGTAGGGATGTTGTACTAAATTATACGATACGGTCTATTGTTCGCGAAATGAACATGTGACAGGGTAGCGAGTGATGGAGGTGGATGGCAGTAGGCTAACGAACATGTGTTTGTGTTTATACAGTATGTTAGTGTAAACGAGGCACATATTGAAACCCGCAATACCGCATGCTTACATGACACTAATAAAAATATAAACAAAAAGAAACACTGATAAATTAATAACAGACATAACGAAAGTCAACATTTCGCAAACGTTTCGCAACCCTTGAGCTTTAGCTTGGGCTTGAAAATGTGTGCGGGTCAATGACTTTTAGGTATAAATCATTTTCCCTTCATATTTTAAAACTGGCGTAGGACAATCATGGCGAAAATTAGAAACGTCTAATGAAGTAACGATAACGTCACAACTTAAGGTAAATTTTCATAATATATTCGGGACGAGAACTTTCCTCAATAAGTGACTCGTTCAACTTAATATACTGTATGTAGATACTGGACGTTTTATTAGTTAAATAGGTACTACCAATCTCTATGGGAAATCACAAAACAAAAGGTCAGATAAATTCAAGGTCGCTCAGCAAGCTAAGGAGCGGAGCCTATGTTTGGAGTCGGGGGCCACGTGACGGATTCCGGCCACCGTAGACGCTGGCCTGTGGACGGTGAGTAATGGACTAGCTCGCCATCCGTCCGTCTTATAACGACGACAGGCCGTGTCGACGGCGCGTTCGTGTTCCACGCGCGCTTCAAAGAGAGGGCTGACGCCAGTTGGGGCTGCGGAATGTTGTAAGAGATACCGCGGCCTCGACATATAGGGCTAAGCAGGAACATGGGTGGTTTTTAGTCAGTCGAAGTCTGATCCTACCTTTTGCTCTGCCCAAGAGCGGGAGGGGTTATTTGATGATTTCCAAGCAGCCCAAAAAAAAGGGATTGCATCTGGAACGAGGTAATCTGACAGAGAACGAGAGTTGTCATCATAGCTCATAGAATAACGTGTTCTTGAGTGGAGACCGTAAAGCGGTAAGCAGTGGAATGCGACGTTCTTTGCAGGATGGCTGGTAGCTAGTGGATGAGAGGGATATGACCTGAGTAAAAAAAATGTGATTCCGTTTAGGCAGTAAGTTAGATTATCAAAAATTATTGGATACGTGTTTTTTGTTTTATCAAATGAACAAAAATACGAAGATAAAACGCGTCAAAGACCATGAGTGGGGGCTTTTGACGTCACTGTGGTGCGATGTGACGTCACACGAGTTTTCGAAGCACTATATAAATCATCTTCATTTTTGGTGTACGTGCAAGAAGAAAAAAATGTGTCCAATATTTTTTGGAAATCGTAACAGTAATATATATTTTTTTTGTCCAGTACCCCATTGAGTGGAAAGGCGTTCAACTGAAAATACAATTTCAAAATAAATGTTTATATTACTGTGTTCTTATTAAATATCCTTTATTAAACTTCTGGTTCTTATTTCCGCAGTGACACAGGCTCATAAGTACGGAACCATTGTTACAGATAAACTTTCTTGTGTGTAGAAAAGTTAATTAAACTTATCTGTGTTTGTATAAGAACTGTAAGTTTAATGATCATAATGAAAAATCCGTACTAATACTATAAATGCGAAAGTAACTCTGTCTGTCTGTCGCGTTTCCACGATAAAACTACTGAACTGATTTAAGTTAAATTTGATACACAGGTAAGGACTACCTGTGTATCAAATTTAGGCTACTTTTTAATGCGAAAAAATGGATGTAAGAATTGAAAGGGGGATTTGAAAAGACTACATTTGGGCGCGATAACCGACATCCATACGGGTGAAGCCGCGGGCATCCGCTAGTTTTACATAACATTACAACAGGGCTTTTTTTTTTTTTTTTTTTTTTTGGTGGGTGTAAAATCATCGAATAACCCCTCCCGCTCTTGGGCAGAGCGAAAGGGAGTGTCAGACTTCTACTGACTAAAAACCACCCATGTTCCTTCTTCGCCCTCTATGTCGAGGCCGCGATAACCAGAGGACTACCCGCGGCCCCGACAGGCGTCGGCCCTTTCGTGCCCCTCCCATGTTGCTGACATCTCTTTGAGGCGCGCGTGGAACACGAACGCGCCGTCGACACGGCCTGTTTTCGTCGTGAGACGGACGGACGGCGAGTTAGCCCATCACTCACCGTCCACAGGCCCGCGTCTACGGTGGCCGGAGGTCATCGCGGGACCCCCGACGCCCGGAGCGCCTCCCGCGGCGGCTGGGACGAGAGGTTCTCTCCCTCTCGCGTTCCGCCACCTCCTTCGCCAGCATCACTGCTTCGCAGAAGGAGGCGACGGCGTCCCATTCCTCCTCGCCCCGGACCATGGCTTGCACCAGGGCCGGGCGCGAGAGGTCGCCGCCGCCGATCGCCGCTACGAGAACACGGCGGGGCTCCGCCCAAGCGGGGCACACCTCCACTGTGTGCTCCACCGTGTCCTCCGGCCGATCCTCGCAATGGTGGCATCCGGGCGTTTCCTCCCGCCTGATTCGGTGCAGGTACCTCCCGAAACAACCGTGTCCGGTGAGGACCTGCGTCAGACGGAAGGTGAGGGCGCCGTGGCGCCTCTCAAGCCACTCCTCAAAGAGGGGACTTACCGCCACTATCGTGGCGTGCCCTATTACAACAGGCCTGTAATCCGAATCGGGTTAGGCAAAGTTGCAAAGTAACGAACAGTAGGTAATATACAGGAACATTTTTTAGTCACAAAAAATAGGGGTATTATAAAATTTTATATTGAACAGAAAGTCACATTTCCTTTACAATCTAGACAACTCAGGCTTAACGACGTCAAATCAAAATAATTAAACACCTCAAAACCGACTCCACCAATCTTAAAAATAGAGTTGGTTGAATCCTCTCGAAATATACCACCTACTCTAGCATTCCATTTCGAAATATTTATCAACCCCTGACCTCATAGACCTCTATGATCTCATGTAAATGTCATGGAAGAATGTCATGTGGAGCTATTTATTGGCTTCAAATAAATTTGAATAAGGGCAGGAGTATAATGAATCAACTAAGTTAATTAGGTTTTCAAATTGTTCTTAGCCAGATTTTGTTTTTGCTGCAATCATAGTACGAAGCATATTTCGCATATATTATTACCCTACTATAATATCAGCAGCAGTTTTTATTCAACTAATATCGGGAGCTAGGCTGCACCACGGTAATCGAGCCACGTTCGATACACACTCCATTTACCATCCAACCATGCAAAACTAGACCTTAATTTGGCTGATGTACAGTCCAATCCAATCGCAAAACTTTCTTCAATAACTTTGTCCGATATAAGTCGACAACGTTCCTATGCAGCTCCGCCACACGATTTCAAACCTTGCGTTATTGAAATAGGAGAGTTCGGAGGTGTAAAAGCTAAGCGTGATATCATGTGCCGTCGCTGCAATTAGCGCCTCGTCGTTCCCATTCTGTTATTGCAAGTGGACGTCTCACCGGTTTCATGGAATCTTTATAATTTATGCAGGCTGATCGTATAGGCACTATAGGATTTTCATTTCGATAGCAATTATAATGCTGGTAAGAATAAGGGTGATTAAGAATTCATTGAGTGCATGAACTTGTGTGTGTACGCTTTTGTGTTTCACCGTCTATGTTGAGTATTGGATTCTTCATTTCCTTTTTATGGGTGCCCTGTGTGTTTTATTTATTAGTAGTATTTTTGTCTTTTCTTACGGTTTCTTCCAATCGTCTGATAAAACTGAGTTCCTTATCACATGTGTCTTCTGCATTAGCACCAGAGGACTTGGTTTATGTGAAATTTTATATCAACCCAAAAATTATCTGGTCGTTCATCGAAATTAATGTGGTTTACCCATTCGCTGAACGTTTTTAACTTTTACAACCCCTAGCCAACTCGGCGGAGAAAGATTCTGAGATTTTTCCGGTGGTTCACCGACCTTTTCTAGTTTAGTTCAAATAATGACATGATTTTTTTTTTCGAACTACGTAACGTTGAAGTGATACTGTTTACAAAATACTCAGGCCAAGAAAAAAAGGCACAAAAACCACGCTACTACAATGAAAATACACACATGTTTACTTGTAGTAGCGTGGTTTTTGTGGCTTCACTGTTGGTGTTCGCGGCGCGCCGTCTTCCTTTTTTTTGGTCTGAGACAAAATATATATTTTTTTCATTTACTGATACAAATAATCTCATTTACACTTATTTTGTCCATGATTATGCACTTAATGAGAAAGCCATTTTCCCATTAATTACTCCGTTACGTAACTTTTATAATAATAAAGCTAATCATTTTGGTCAATAATCACATTACCTGTAATAGCCATGCCTAACAGCCCACATTAAATTGTCAATTTTGATTTAATTACCCGCATCTAGCGTTATTAAAGTAAGCTCAAACAAATTAATGTGGTTTTCGCGCTAATTATATTGCGAATATGTGGTCAATGAAAACCTTAGTAGTCTAGAGAAGAGTAGACTAGTAAAAAAAGTCCTGATATTTAAGGGTTAAGTATCTAATGTTTAAAATATCAACAGACTCTGGATATTTTAAACATTCGATATTTAAATAACTGTTATTACACAAGTTTTGATACACTGACATTTGAAATACCAAATACATACCAGACAGAAACCCTAATCCCAGACGGTCCACGTCAAGGGCACCCCGAGGTTCGGTTAGTTAAGTCCCTTTAAACTCTACAGACAGAAAGTCGACCTGCTGATGGAAACGCTAACCCTAGAGTGCCCTAGACGGTCGACATCACGGGGGATTTTAAAATGATAATTTGTCAATGGAGTTTTGGTGTAGGTAACTTTAGTGAACCCAGGATACCACTTAGATACACGGTATTTTTCATTTAGCTAAAGGCATATTAAGTTCATAGCAAATTACAAAAATTTGTTCTAAGATTATTGTAAATAAACATTATTTGAATTTAGGACTTACAAATTTTATGGAACACGGTTTTATGTCTTTTGCATATTATTGATTGTAATATTTATGACAAACGGATTTAGGAAATATTATATTTAGTTCGGATGAGTTCTCATTCGGACAAAATGAGCACGACGGCACGGTTGGCGCAGTGGCTCAAGCAATGGACTGCTGCGCTGCGTGTCGGGGGTTCGATCCCCGCACGGAACAAATATTTGTATGACCTACTGCCCGGCGAGCACGGCCTACAGTGACATGGCATGAGTCACACATTTTATCACAGTTTGGGCGATAAAACCGTTTTGTCTTAAATGCTAGCACGGCGGCGTAAGATAATTTCTTGATATGTGATATAACTTCTTGACGTTTAGTTGGGACTCCTATGTCTTATTTGCTAATATGGGCGCACCCATTTTGTAACAAATGTCACATTTTGACAGATGAATATGCTCGTTTATATCACGTTCGTTCGGAGGTGGTGATAAAAGTAAATTAAAAATATAAGTATATTTTTCTGCTTACTACTGCATCAAATGGCAGTAAATTATTATAATTATGTTCTTGCCCGAAGGCAAGAGGTCCAAAGTAGGAAAATATTCCGAAGAAACATTCGGGACTCCTCTAATCCGTTCGAGTTGCCAGACGGGGAGTTCCAACGGATTTTCCGCCTGACAAAGCCTATGGTGGTTTATTTATGTGAAGAACTGCGCGTGGACTTGCAGCCTCTAAATCAGGTGGATGGTTTGCCCGTTCACATCAAAGTAAGTACATTTTAATAAGTACTTGTTATTTCAAACGCCCAAAAATACATCAATATTTTCGACAGCATGATCTAAGTACATAATATATCTAACTTACCCATTTTTCAGGTTCTCACATGTATACATCACCTGGGCGATGGGAGCTACCAAAGACCAACAGGGCAAGACCATACTCTGTGTTTAGCTCAAACCACAGTGAGCAAATACCTGGCTCAGTTCTTGGATGCTGTCATTAGAGTGTTAGTATTCAGACTTTTATATTTTGAACCAAGTAGGTATGTAATACTTAACTAAACTACTTGTTTCTAATGTAAATGTTAATATGTAATTTTTTTTTTACTTAGTCTATTTTGTCCCACTGCTAGGCAAAGGCCTATAAGTTCCCAGGAAGGGTCCATGACCAATTCATTTTCAATAATTCCAATATTAAAAGTGAAATGCGCAGATTATATGAAGGAAGGATTGGCTCGTATTATTTACTGGGTATGTTAGTAAATTATTTTAAGTAACAAAATCATATTTGTGTGTGTGGTAAATGTTCCCATAATATGTAATACCAGTTAAAAAAGGATTGCAAGGCTTTTAACTATTTGATAATTGTTGGATAATTTAATTTTACAGCTTAATGCCTCAATGGGTATATTTCCCATCAACTGAGCCAGAAAGACATAAAATAGCAGAAGAGTTCAGAGAAAAGTTTGGAGTACCTGACATAGTTGGAGCTATTGACTGCACCCACATTGCCATTTTTCCCCCATCGGGCCTTCAAGGCATTCAATATAAAAATAGAAAGCAATTCTATTCCGTGAACACCCAATTGGTAAGTATACCTACTTCTTAATGATAATGACAGACAATTCCAAATTAAAACAGACAATTTCTGCTACCTATAGGATTATGTATTTAACTATTACTAATATACGATTTACTCACGCCTTTCTCCCACAGGGAGTAGGCAGAGACTACAGATTTCCATGTGCTACAATGCTGAAACACCTCTTTTACTTCTTTCACATCCATCCATATAATCATACAAGCTTTTCTATTCTGGGTACCAATTTTACTCTTCCAATCAACTTTACCCTTCTTCACAGGATACATAATACAAGTACATACTAAGTACATAGTATACCTACCTTCTTGAGTAACTACTATATTTCTATTCTATTTCTTATTGTGGTAAGCAAAGCCGATGTCGACCATTCTGCCTATGTCAGAAGTGTTTTATATAATTGGTTATTATTACTGATATGCAATGCTGACTGCAGAATTTTGCATGTGAATGCACGGTTCCCAGGAAGGGTCCATGACCAATTCATTTTCAATAATTCCAATATTAAAAGTGAAATGCGCAGATTATATGAAGGAAGGATTGGCTCGTATTATTTACTGGGTATGTTAGTAAATTATTTTAAGTAACAAAATCATATTTGTGTGTGTGGTAAATGTTCCCATCCCAATATCCACACAAATGTGTCACGGTTCACAGTCAAAAGATGACATAATATTCCATCAACCAAATCTTCATATCGCTGTCCTACTTCAATACTAAGATATTTTGACCGAAGTATGTTTTGAGTTATTCATACTTTCAACTTACTTTAAGTAAAATATTTTTGAATAGTTTTAGGGCTTCTATAGTAAGATGACCTCTTATATTTAAAACAATGTTATGATTTTAATGTTGTCTCTAAAATGGTTTATTAAAAATGATGTGCATAATGTAACTTTTATTGATATAATTTTTTTGGTTGTTAAAGAAATAAGCACCTACTTACTAAATATTTAACCAACCAAGCTTCCAAATTTATAGAAAATAAACGGACATTACAGTTCATACATATTTGAGAATGTTACTTGTCCAACTAAATCCGGGGAAATGTTTGGTGGGAAAAATAATTTTCAACTGAAAAATTTGTTTGCTTTTCGTATTATTTATTTCCTTGTATCGTTATTCAATACTGGTATTCAGCTGCATCCTGTTAGACTGGAAGCCGACCGCAACACAGTTAGGAAAAGGCTAGGCAGATTGATTGTCTCTTAATCAGTTAAATTAAGTTCTAAAATTATTATTATTGCACAAATCAGTCTTAGATTATATAAAGTTACATACATTAATCTTAATGGCACAAATCAGTCTCAATTTAGTTTTATAAAAAAAAAAAAAATTATTGTTATTTTCAGCAGTCTGATGTTCTTTGGTTCTTTATTTCACCTTGTAAACTGAAAAAAAAAAACAAAATTATTTTTGTTGCAGGAGATTCTGGATATGCACTGGAACCGTGGCTCATGACTCCAGTCTTAGATGCCCCACCAAACAGCCCCAGTGAGAAGTACACGCAATGGCACTGCAAAGTGCGAAACTGCATAGAGCGCACTAACGGCTATTTGAAGGGGACGTTTAGGTTACTGGGCCATGACAGGACGCTACATTATAAACCAGAAAAAGCTTCTAAAATAATATATGCATGTGTAACACTGTACAACATCATGCTGCACTACAGGTATTTATTGTTTGCTTCATTATGGTATATAGACATAATTATCTTGAAAACTTGTAACCAATTTAATTATATTGCATTTGTTTTAGAGTTCCGTTTGAAGAAGTTCCTGTTAACCCACAGGAAGTGGTTCCAGTGAACCTACAGATGCCTTACAGTAATGTACCTGGCAGACAGGCAGTAATAACAGTGTTGCGTGTGGCACAAGCCAAACGAGAACAAATAATAAATACTTATTTTACTTACTTTTCGTTTTTTTTTGCAGTCGATTCTGCTCTCTCATTATATTATTTCTTTCTGCCATCAAATCACATAGCCTCTGAAAAGAAAAAAACAACTTTTTCTTAAATTTATATACCTACAGTAGTTACATAACTTGTGATATTATAAATGCAAAATTGGTAGTCCTACTTTCACTTCAAAATGGTCTAATGCAAGCTTTTGTAGAGTTGTAGTCTAATACTAATTTTTATCCCAGAAAAAAAAACTGTACTAAAACAACTGCAAAAATAACATGGGAGGCAATAAGCTATATTATGTCTATTTCTAGAATACATTTTCTACTATATTTAAAAGAAACAAATTAATACATACTTTTAGCACATGTATTTGCTCTCGCTGCAGATTCAAAAATGCGTTTGGTAGTGTATTTTCTTTTTGGCGAGTTTTACGGGCCTGGGTTGAAGCAGGGAGAGCAGGGTCTTGTAAGGCATCCATGGCAGAGTTACCAGCTGCAGGCTCTTCAGACGGCTCTAGCCCCAAAACAACCTCTAGAGGCTCTGGAACCGGCATTGCCACGGGAATCTGAAAAGTTTGAAATTCTAAAGTCCCCAGTTTCAGTATTACTACCATAAAATGTTATGTATTTAAGAAAACACTTACTCTTCGTCCAATGCCCGACTCATTTGGGCCAGTCCCAGTGGAACACTCTTGACCAATAGTACATAAAATAATATTAGTCATATCGGTTGCCACTGGGACTGGTTGTTCGGGGTTCCCCGTGATGGCATGGGCAGCAGATGCCGCAGCATTTGCATGCCTAGCTTTGCGCTTCAGGTCTCTCCAGGTCTGCAAATAGTAAGTAAAATTTGAATGAAATCAAGTTTTCAATAGACTAAACTTCATTCCAAATAACAACTGACTGATACCTAAAATTATTAGTTTCTATAACAAAAATCTGCCTAGCCTTTTCCCAACTATGTTGGGGTCGGCTTACAGTCTAACCGGATGCAGCTGAATACCAGTATTTTACATTCGTTTCTATAACATGCACCAAAATTTTATTGATAAAATCAAACTGAAGAGAATGTCAAGTAGGTACCTGCTTCCACTGTTCAACGGACTTATCAGGTCCCAGTTCCTTTAATAGGTCTTTTAAGTCCCTCCACTGGGCTTCCATTTTTCTGGAACTGTACTGTGTACTCGCCATTTGCGAATGATTGGTTCAGGCTCATATACTCTGTGAGCTTTTTGAGTTGGGCATTCGTGCTTCTGGTTCTATGAAAATAATGATTTTATATGTAGGTATTACAATGATTTTATAACAAAGAATACGATCACGATCGTCCGTAGCCTAGTATATTCTTTGATAGCGTCGTCGTACCGGCAAAGATTTCTCGAAAGGAATACAAAGTCGTGATACTTACTGCTTTTTTCCTTCCATTACTCTTAAATGAAAGACGTGCCGCGTACGTGTTATGTCAAAAATAAATTAGTACCCAAGAAAATTAAAAAGTTGTTTAACTGTATGAACTGTGCTCTTTTATACGTATTATTTTATTTGGTCGCCTATTCAGATGGTCATAGACATTTTTATTTTTTTAATATACTAGGTCACACTATGAAGTCAGCAACAAGAAAGACAAGTCGCGTCTTAAATTATATCACATGTGGTACCCGTGCTAGCATTTAAGACAAATTCTAAGACATGACATAATTTATAACGTCTTGTCACCAACGTCTTGGGTACGCCCGTGCTCGCCCCGCTGGTAGTTGTTTCGGGTCTGGGTATTTGTGTATGTGAGTTTAAATGTTTGTGAACGCACCCACGATAAAGGAGAAATTACTAGTGTGGGGCAACGTTTTTTTTTTTTTTTTTAAAGAAAATATTAATGAATAGGATAAAAAAGTTTTGGCACTTCAAATTAAGAATAAAAAGTTAGGTGACACAGTAGACAAGAATCGTAAACACGTGCGTTTTTCCTATGCAACTAGACAAAGCGTTATAGAAGCTGTCATGATCTTATATACTCCTAGGGAGATACAGTTACGAGAACGTATATAATATTTACATTTAACCTAATTCAAAAGCTTTATTCTTTTTTGTACTGAACCTAACTATAAGACGCTGCGGTTGAAGAACTCCCAATAGGCGGACTGAGCGACAATCTGGGTGTCTAAAATGGCCGCTTTAACAGAATCGTAATATGAACACACATTGTGGAATGCAAATAAACTTTGAGTATTGAGTATTGAATCATGTTCAAAAATTAAAACACAAATATTCTGCGTGGATTCTGTTAAAGCGGCCATTTTAGACCCGCAGGTCGCGGGAGGTTGCGGGGATCCGCTTAATGCGAGATGCACGTGACTGGTCAATGTGATGCCACTTAGGTGAAGCCCATGTCCAGCAATGCACGTCTTTCAGCTGAAATGATGATGATAATTCACCAAGTACGTACTAACACGATTATTATGCACCTGGTCGGTTTTAGAACAGGTAAATCAGACCAAATACCCAAATGAAAATCAATTAAAGTGACACTAAAAGGACTAACCCCTACTCTTAAACACCAATTAAACGTACATGTAACTAAAAACCACCAAATCACGGGCAAAATGGCAATATAGCCTCAGCAAGTGATCGGTTTTCACAATAACCGCACGGAACGCTAAAAGCATTATTATTGAAACATGCGGAACCCTGTTTGCAACCGGACATCGATTATGGTAATACGGCCATTAAATTGCAAATATCCTACGTGGCCGATTTATAACTTTGTCTTGAGTGGCTGACGATAGTGATGGCAATCGCTCTCTTTGCCTTTAAGATTGGCTTTATGAAAGTTTTAAAGAAATTAGTTTTTTAAGTACTGGGTCAAAATTGACGATGTTCGTGTCTACTTGCACTATATTAAAATATCATTGGTTTGCTTATGAAAACTAAAAAGTTTATTTATTATTTACTAGCTGTTACCAGAGGCTTCACCCGCTACAAACCACGGGAAGATAAAATCGGAATAAAAACTATCCAAGTGTAAATCCAGGTTATAAACTATCTGTGTATCAAATTTTATCCAAATCCTTTCAGTAGTTTTTGCGTGAAGAAGTAACAAACATACACACTCACACACTCACAAACTTTCGCCTTTATAATATTAGTGTAATAGTGTGATTTATTTAAGCTGGTACTTGCTACATTTACAGTTTGCACCAATGCGCGCAGCAAGTCAACATCACAAACACAAACTTAAAAATCGTATGCAATAATTAAGCATAGCTAGAGTGGCGTAGGTGGGTGTGGTTTAGTTTATAATTAATTAGGTATTTATTACCATCAAAATAAGTGGAAGTAGCGGGACAATACAGGCTAAGCGAAAAATAAAAAGTTTCATAAAGTTAAAATTAGGGTATTTCAACAAAAAAAATCTAATTAGTCCGTCTGTTAGATTATCGAAAAATAATAGACACGTGTTTTTTGTTTTATCAAATTAATAAAAATTACGTAAATAAAACTTGTCAAAGATCATGAGGCTTTTGACGTCACTTTGTGGGTAGCGTTGTGACGTCACACGACTTTTCGAAGCACTGCATCGTCTTCATCTTTTGTTAATGTGAAAAAAGAAAAAATACGTGTCTATCATTTTTTGGAAATCTATCTGACGGACTAGTTAGATTTTTTTGGTGAAAATTATACTAAGGCAAAATAAATATTTAAGGATCGTATAGCAGGTGGGGTATTGCGGTTCCTGCCTCCCTTTTGTTTTTGATTCACTCCTTTTTAAATCATTAGTCTTGTCTATTTTGAACTTGGAATAAAAAAAAAGTAATTATGCCAGACGAATAAAGCCAGTATCGGCCTATATACTATGTTCTATTTGAATTGACCGCTACTGGGGTTGGCACTTCAGCAAAGTGCTGTGTCCCGGCCATCGAATTGTTGGCTCAGAGCCAACACACTAATGACGCTTGTTGCTTCCCTGGTAACATGAGTTGTTAGATGAATATTCGATGTTAAGTAAAATTACTTTTTGTCCTTACATATTTATTATATAAACTTCACACCAGTTTTATCAGAAGGGTTATGCAGAGATGTACCTAATAGTGCACCCATATTTCACCAGTTGTGTTTTAAGTCCCCTGTTATAATTATGGGGCGAGCCTATTGCCATCAACTGGGCACTAATCCAGACTCCATGACTGCTTCTGAAAAAAACCTTATTTAAAATCCCAATAACATTTTGGAATCAAAGACAGGACCTATTTTTTTTTTACTACGACAACCTTTTAAAACAGGTAACAAGAATTAACTTTAAAGTGGTTTTAAATGGTTTTAATTTCTGGGGTTGGGAAATCATCAAATAACCCCTCCCGCTCTGGGCGGAGCGGAAGGGAGTGTCAAACTTCTTCTGACTAAAAACCACCCATGTTCCTTCTTAGCCCTTGTGCCAAAGCCGCGGTATCTCTTTCAAACAACCCGCAGCCCCAACGGGAAGTAGTTTATTATTTAAGTTTAAAGAACTCCTCGAAACATCACGTTTTATCTTTGTCAATTTTTATTAGTTTGATAAAACAAAAAACACGTAACTATCCAATATTATTCGATAATTTAACTGACAGACTAATTAGAATCAATTTTTTTTTGGCTCAGTCCGATGCCTTTTTTTTTTTTTTGGCGTGTGGAAAATCATCGAATAACCCGCTCTTGGGCAGAGCCCTAGAGCCAAGTGTCCGATCCCTTAATGTTAAGTTTCAAGTACTATTATGTATTCTGTGGTTTCAATAAAGATGCTAGGAAAAAGTAAACAATAAAATAAAGAAACAGTCAGTTTCCAATAGATTTTTATTCAGTGATGTATTTATTACCTGGAATCGAAATGAAGAGAGAATAGGGAAAATATCCGGTTTCTGCGCGGAGGAAATTAGTTTCTGTATATTTGAAGAGAAATCTCTTTTTTGATTGTATTGTTTTTGCAATAAGTATATTGTATTTACTGACAAAGAGAATGGATAATGTGTGTGTGTGGATAGATATTAAGGAAACAGGAGTTTAAAAAAACGTGACGATTGACAGGGGCGGCCCAGTGGTGGCGGCCCCGACTTACGAACAGTAAGTCGTGGGTTCAAACCCAGTCAAGTGCAATACTTTGTGTAATTTATTTCATCACCGCTGCTCTCAAAACGGTAAAGGTAAACATCGTGAGGAAACCGGCATGTCTTAGTAACAAAAACTTCGAAGACAATGTGACATCTACTAACCCGCAATAGGCACACGTGGTGTATTATAGCCCATCTCTCTCCTAGAGAGGAGGTCTGAGTCCCTGCAGTGGGGAACATTATGGATCGATAATTTTGTACAACAAAAACTGAATGTTGGTTATTATTTATTTGGTTATTTTGTCAATTCTGGTGTGCTATGAAACTAAAACTGTGTACAATGTACAAATAACATAAGTTTCTTTACTAACATCGTTACTTGGTCTTCTAGTGTAAATGATAACAAAAAACAAACAGACTATAAAGCTTTTTGAGTATGTCATGAAATAACACATTTTAAAATTCCGTTTTTGATTTTATAGGTAAAAATTCTGGCACACTCACTTACAAAATGTGTTCTTTTCATTTTTAGCTTACCTCTGAACGGATATTGAATTCAGGTACCGTAAAATATATTAGAATTTAAAAAAGAACAGGAAATTTCAGGGATTATAGCTTTGGTATTTAGCTGCATGCGGTTGGACTGGAAACCGACTACAATACAGTTGTAAAAGGTGATGATGATGATGATACTAGGAATAATTAATCCAGAATAGGTTAAGCTAGATCCAAAAAAAAAATTATATTGTGAATGTGAGGACCATGTGGGTCTTTCTTAAATTTTAATTTTTGTGATTGTCTGGCAGTTTGAGTACTTTAAGTGGCCTACCCGAATGTCCTCTCTTTGGTATTGTTCGTCATGACGTTGAGCTCCTTGAGTTATAAGTCGAGCTCCACGATAACTGACAAATGCTTGCACTGACTGGACGGGTCCACTCAAATCTGTGTGGTGCTTTCTTCAAAAGACCACCTCAGACATTAATCTGCATGGTCTTCATGTGTGTATTATACCTTATTGTTAACCCAAACGATTTTAAAAGATTAAAAGAGTAACCTTTGGAGTTTCTTGCCGGTTCTTCTCCTTAGGAATGACCAATGCACCGAACCGTGCCCCTTTTTACCGACGTTTTATAAGTGCCCATGTAGGTCTATGTGAAATAAAAATATTTTGATTTTGATTTTGATCCAACCTCATATTTTACTATTGACAATACTCGATGGACTATTCCGTAAGTCATTGGGGAGACGTTCTCGATTCGACATTTCCAGGTCGACACGCTAGACGTATCGGCATCGCTTGATGTTTGACAGAACATTGCTGTGCAGGTCCTTAGAGATTTACTGGGATGTGACTCGGGACGGAAACATTGAAGATACGTGGTGAATTCGTGAATAGATGTAGGTACAGTCACCCAAACTGGAGTCTTATCATCGTTAGGCCCGGCCGCCGTCCGCCGTCCGCACGTCTTATGACGTCGACAGGCCGTGTCGACGGCGCGATCGTGTTGTCATGTCAGCAACATGAAAGGGGCTCACAAGGGCCGACGCCCGTTAGGGCTGCGGATTATTTGAAAGAGATACCGTGGCCTTGGCACAAGGGCTAAAAAGGAACATGGGTGGCTTTTAGTCAGTAGAAGTCTGACTCTCCCTACCGCTCTGTCCAGATTGGGAGGAGTAATTTGATTATTTCCCACCCCGCAAAAAAAGGCCAAGTCGCCGTAAGCCTTTTAAAACTTACTCTTCGATGGCCCTATTTTTACTCGACTACAGCGAAGCCAAAAGGAAGGGCAATGATTTTGGCAGTCTATATGTGTGTATGTTTGTATGTTCCACCGTAGCGCCTAGACTACTGAACGTATTTTACTAAATGAGGTGTCAACAGATTCCTAAGAATAGCCGGGTGACATAGGCTATATAAATATTAACAATTCTTTTGATGACGGAATTTAAATGTGTAATTCTAAGCTCAAAAAAATTAAATTGAGATAATCATAACATGTTTGGTATTAAATGAGAGGTCTTGGCGAGCACATTACAAATATGTCTATTATATTAGGTATATTTTTAGTTAACATACACGTTCAGAATGCGGTCAAAAAGTTCTCGCGGTCTAGTCTGCTATTTAATCGTAGGTATTTGAATAGCAAACCATCATTCAGTAGAATTTTACATCATGAAAGTAATATATTTTAACCGATTAATTAAATAACACTAAAATAAAAATTTAATAAAAAATAAGTTTAAAAACTAATACCCGACTACAAACCGCGGTCATAAAAGTAGAAAACAAGAATTCTTGTCTGATATTCATTTAGTGAATTTTTATATTTCTATTTAAATATAAGTAAAATTATTATAGAGGTCAGTCGTAGTCGCATGCCCCCTTGCTAACGGCAACAGCAGCTGACTTATGGCGTTTTCATTGATACAGCAATGAAAACGCCATAAAGGAGCATCAGGTATCAGTGGCATGCGACTACGGGTCCTCTATAATAGTTTTACTTATATTTAAATAGAAATATACAAATTCAATATGTGAATATCAGACAAGAATTCTTGTTTTCTACTTTTATGACCGCGGTTTGTAGTCGGGTTTTAGTTTTAAAACTTAGTTTTTGTCTGTGATATTTAACAGAGCGGGATATTTTTAAGTTTTTATTGATTACCTATTGTTTTTTTTTAATGTGTAGACGCAGTTTTGTAAGACTATACCTGGGAGAATAGAAGATTACAGAAAAAAAATATGTTCTGCTGATACGCAGTGAAATGAGCTAAGATGACGTTCGCCTTTGTATTGAACATTTCTGCTATCTCCTTTGGCAATGCTCTTTCTATGTCAAAAAACCTCTACGTTACTTTAAGCCTCTGAATTCTGGCAACACAAACTCGTCTAGCTAGTACATATTGCAAGCCTGCCCTGCTACTACTGAGGCCTTCCAAATAATTCAGGTATGTACTATCTGAATTATTTGAAAGGCCTCAGTCCATTTCCATGTTCACAAGGCATTGGTACATGAAAGTAAATGGCCAACGCACTATGTTTTATTAAACCACACAATTTTTCGTCGAACTGGCCGCTGTGAAAGTAAAAGCCAGAAAAAAAGAAATAGCCCCAAGTCAGAGCCGTTTTAACATCGGGCATGAGCCCATTTATGTTTGAAATTCGAATACTGCAGTACATTTAGTCGGAAAATATTGTGAACATCGGAGGACGACGGTGTAAAAAGTATTATAATTATTAAACTGGCGGACGCGGAGCGCCACCTACCGACTCCAATTGTAAATCTAAACAATTCTCGAATCCACTTGAACACATACAAAAATGTTCATCAAAATCGGTTCATTCGTTTAGGAGGAGTTCAGTGACATACACATGTACAGAACATTTATAAAAGATGATATCAGGACTTTTTACCCAACTGCGGCGAAGCCAAAAGGAAAGGTAATGATTTTGGCAGTTTATGTATGCATGTCTCTGCATCACCCTAAGGTAGACTGGTAGAAAATGTCCAAGGCATTAAGTACGCCTTTATACGGTTTTATTACTTGTGCATAAAGTTTTAATAAATAAATAAATGTATGTATTATTGTATATTCCACCATAGCGCCTTAACTACATAACGGATTTTAATAAATGAGATGTCAATAGATTCGCAAAAATAGCCCGGGTAATATAGGCTATACATTTAGGTTCAATACAGAACATAAAAATGTAACTACAAAAAACAATCAATGTGAGAATATCAGTGTTGCATTATGTATTCTGGTATGACAACACTAGTTGTCTATACTTCATAAACGATTGTGAATATTATACGACAAAACAGAAATACAAATGATTAAATAACACAATCATCCAAGGAACATGCTTCCATTACCCTTTTTGGAGTTTCTATTGTGACTCGCTATAATTTCATGTTGTGGGGAAATAAATGGTAAAAGCCATATTTTACTTTCTTATTGATCCATTTCCACAACAATATAAATTTTATAAAAACAAGATGGAATTTAAATGTCAGATTTTAACTCGATAAAAATTAAATTGACATAATTTTATCATATTTGGTATCAAATGAAAGATCTTAGCGAGCACATTACAAATATGTAGGTATATTATATTATAGTTTGAGTCAACATGTACGTTTAGAATGTGGTCAAAAAGTTCACGTAGTCTAGTCTGTGTTACCTACTCGTATTACATTAGTAACAAACCAACATTAAGTAGAATTTTACATTATGAAAGTAATATATTATTACATAATTATTTATTAACTAACACAAAAATAATATTCAAATAAAAAAAATGTTTAAAAAAACTAAAACCCGACTACGAATAAAATCGCAGACTAATAAAACCGCGGTTTTAACAGTAAAAAATAATTCTTAAATTATTTTTTGTCAATAACTTAATAATAAGTAAAATTATTATAGAGGACAGTCGTAGTCGCAACTAGCTGCTGACTTCTGTATCAATGAGAACGCCATGAAGGAGCATCAGGTATCAGTGGCTTGCGACTACGGCTGTCCTCTTTTATTAGTCTGGGATTTTATTCGTAGTTGGGTTTTAGTTATTATAAACTTTTTTTTTTTGTAATATTTTAATCAGTGTGTTTTGTATGATGAATTTATACAATAGTGATATAGTGAGACGCTACTCAATAACACTGAGTGTTTACAAATCTTTAAAATAATAATTAATCGTAAACGAGAAATCAGACCGATTAGTGACACTGGTAACTAGTTTTGTTTCCCATCTGTTGTTACGACACTGGTTCTGCGTTACATCGTCGACCTTGGGAAGTCATCAAGTGACAAACACTCTCTCCCACTAAAAACTTTCCTTCTCAGCCCTTTGTGTCGAGGCCGCGGTATCTCTTTCGAACAACGCGAAGCCCCAACGGGCGTCGGCCCATGAGGGCCCCCTTCAATATTGCTGACATCTCTTTGAGCCGCGCGTGGAACACGAACGCCCGTCGACACGGCCTGTCGTCGTCATTAGACAGACGGACGATGAGCTAGACCTATATATGACTGTAAAAAACACGACTTTCTTTTTAAATGACAATAAAAAAAAACAATTACTTTTCTTTGATTTTTAATATCATAAGTTAACAAAGATCGTTTCATAGCCATATTGCTACTAATCCCACAGAATAAGTGCCAGAACTTACCCTTGGCACTATCAAAATAATAACACTTTACCCTAAGGTGAGTCCTCAACATTTCAAACACGTATCTCACCTTCAAGGAAGGCTAGTTTTATTACAACACTAAAACCATTTACTAAATCACCTCCACAAAGATTTACAAAACATTTCAATCTACCTTCAAGACTTTAGATAAATATACAGCAATTACTTAACTGTGGAATAAAAATGAAAGCTTGAGCAACGAGAAACTGAGCAACAAGCAACAAGAGCAATAGTCGGAAACAAAGCTCGCGTTGTTGGCGAGCAATGAATTAAATCCACAACACTGGTACGAAATGAAACGTTCTGGTTTAGTTCTGAATGCGGTATACGGCGTTGTGATTTTTCTTCAATATTTTGGTTGAACTTGTCTGAGATTAATAAAATTCGGTTAGATTGAAAAGGGATATTTTTTAAAGTACATCTGTATAATTTTTCAGCACACTAACACAACTCCACTAGTAAATTGAATGCATACCAGAAAAATGAATGCAACAAAACCAATTGATTAACTAAACATGTCCCACAAAAATAAACTAAAAAAGCACATAAAATGAGATGACCTTTTTTATCGAATTCACACCAAAAATGTGGTTCGTACATTGGAAACATACGAATTGTTTATCAAAAATACTAACTTGCACTCTAAATCGTTCACGTTACACGTTAGGTTAGTTTTTTCTTATCGTGAGTACATTCCCGCAGAGATGTGAGTACATTTTTTTTTTGGTAAGGTTATGTTAGGTTAGGTTTTTATCAGTTCAGTAAAACAGTTCTGCAAATACCATTATACACTATATTGAATTTGATTAATTTTCTGTGCCTTATTTTGTGTACAAGTCAGTATTTTTTATTTAACTATGTAATATTTTGTTCGAAAAAAGGGAATATTCTGATATCGATTTAAATGCGACACCGACATAGTTGTAAAATAGCAAGAAAGATGATGTTGATCACTAAGATAATTATATAAATTCCTATAGATAATTTAGGATTAAATTTATAGGTTGATGTTATCATCAACCTATAAATTTGGGACATCGACACGCAAATCTTTACCATGAATAATTATTTATTCATGGTAAAGATTTGCGTGTCGATGTCCCTTAGACAGGGTGTAAAGTAACCCTTCACACATACGTCAACCAAGCACATCAAACCAAGTACCCCTACGCAAAAATGTTTGCTGGGAAACGAATTTTTTTGGGGGTCAAAAATCACATTTTACGGTAAAACTCAAAGTAGCACTCTTTAAACATGCCAAAACTTTCGTACTAGCACACAGTCAACAACAGAAGTAGATGTGGTGCATCCCTCGTAAAATTTTTCGAATTCGCGTTTTCGAATTATGATATCACTTCCGTAGAACTTACTAATATCATTTTACATACATTAGTACATAAACTCCTTACATACATACTCCTTTTCAAAATCAAAATATTTTTATTTCACATAGGCCTACATGGGCACTTATAAAACGTCGGTAAAAAGGGGCACGGTTCGGTGCTAAGGAGAAGAACCGGCAAAAACTCCAAAGGTTACTCTTTTAATCTTTTAAAATCGTTTGGGTTAACAATAAGGTATAATACACACATGAAGACCATGCAGATTAATGTCTGAGATGGTCTTTTGAAGAAAGCACCACACAGATTTGAGTGGACCCGTCCAGTCAGTGCAAGCATTTGTCAGTTATCGTGGAGCTCGACTTATAATTCAAGGAGCTCAACCTCACGACGAACAATACCAAAGAAAGGTCATTTGGGTGGGTCACTTAGAGTACTCAAACTGCCAGACAATCGTTAAAATTAGAAAAAAGAAAGACCCACATGGTCCTTACATTCACAATATCAATTTTTAAAATATTTATAATATTAAAAAATCATTTTACATTATTATATGTCAAAAAAAGCACACACACACACAAAAAATATATAAAATATTTAACAAGTAAATATTGGTCTAAAAAAAATATCATACTTGAAAAAGTACCTAAACAATGTCAGTGTATCAAAAAAAAAATCATAAAATGTCAAATTGTAAAAAAATAAAATGAATATGTATAAAGTCAATTCAAATTGGATCAGTTCAATTCAAAGTATTTTGTCCTCTATAAAATCTTTAACAGTATAAAATCCTTTCCGGCAGAGTTTACGTTTTATAAAGGATTTGAATTTATTAAGGCTTAAATTTTGAATGTGGCTTGGTAGTTTATTATATAAGCGAATACATTGGCATCTAAACGATCCACCTATTTTTTTGAGCCTTGTTGTGGGTACAATATATTTATGTCTATTTCTTGTATTTATATTGTGATTATCACTATATTTCTTAAATTGCTTTATATTTTTGTGAGCATAAAAAAGATTTTCATAAATATACTGAGAGGGAACAGTCATTACATTAATTTCCTTAGATATTTCTCTCAGATAGTGTCTCGGACTCAATTTATAAATAGATCTAACTGATTTTGCGGCCACATTCATACACCTCGTTATACACGCACGCCAGTTACAGTTATGTAATTTTTTTATGAAAAAGATGTATCAAACATGTTGAATGTACCGTGAAGGTCGATTGTCTCGTTTGACTCGGTATCTACATGTGCAATTTATTATGCCTTAGATAATTACTGGTCAAAAATAAAACAATTAATTTATGGTTTCAAATGCAATCGATTCGAAAATTTTACTAGAATTGAAATAAATTCAGCGATGCCCAACGTAGTTCATTGACCGAAAATATTCAAATGAAATCAAATATTATGTTTAGTATAATTGCTTGGGCCCGGATTTGTTGCTCAACAAATACTGCCGAATCAAATTTCAGCACAAGCGTTTTGCCACCGTATGATGCAAATATACCTATTTTCTTTCTTTCTTTCTTTTCTTTCTCCCCACTTTTAGTACCCAACAGCAAACTACCGAACTAGCCACAACCCGTTTGGTCATTTCGAATATTCATCACAGCCTTTTGTTCGTCAGGCATCATTCATCCACGGAGTCATTAGTGGAATGTTTAAACGTTTTGTTTGCACTTTCGCTTCATAATCGCGATATTGTATAGCTTTGCTTATTTTTTATGCCATTGATTGGACGAACTGTTTAGAGGACAGACAAAAAAGTGATTTAGTTAAGCAGTGTAGGTTTGTGTTACAATTTTTCTTATGACTTAAAAGAAAATAGTTTAAACATCTCCGGGAAATTAGAATTAACACGTTGTATAATCTAATAAAGATATCAATATTTATTACATGGCTAAAATGTATGGCACAGAGAATTGTTTTTTGATAACTTACAAATTAACCAATCCTTGGAAATGCACTATAATTATTTTACCGTTTTAATGAAATCAGGGTATTAAACCAAAAAAATCTAATTAGTCCGTTATTGTTATATTGTTAGATTATCGAAAAATATTGTATACGTATTTTTGTTTTGTCAAATTAGTAAAAATTGACGAAAATAAAACGTGTCAATGATCATGAGTGGGGGCTTCTGACGTCACTTTGTGGGTAAAAAAGTACTAACCTTGTGACGTCACAGGACTTGACGCGACTTTTCGAAGCACTGTATCGTCTTCATCCCTTGTTTAAATGAAAAAAGAAAAAATACGTGTCGATTAGTTTTTGAAAATCTATCAGACGAACTTATTAGATTTTTTTGGTGAAATACCCTATTATAATTTTTTAATACATAGCCTCAAAAACTGGCTCTTATTGCACCACAATGTGGTTCGACATGCAATATATTTCGCACGCGTACGTTTTCAAAACGCGTTTGTTTTTAAATTCGTTATTTCACTTTTCAGCCACATAACACCGTTGCCATACGAATCAGGTGTCCATTCCACCTCGAATGAAATTACAAAACTTTTCACACTTGTATCAAAATGTACTATTTCATTCGCCTGAACATTTTAGGCATTCTTTAAAATTACTAGCTTGTCTAAATCATAACAGATAAGATTTATTGGCATGTACCTAATCATGACCACTAAATTAGATTGTCTCAATTAGATATGATTATGGACACTATCTCGCTTGGCTAATGGATTGCTGATCGAAGTATCTGGTGTTGATATGATTTACAATGTTTTGTGTAGATAATCTAGCTACATAATGCATTATGATAATATGTCTTTTGGTTAAAAAGCTGCCTAACTGAAGTGGGATTGGCCTGGAAATGTCTATCGCATGCGGAAGAAATGGAAGGACACCTTTCCCAGCCGTGAGACAATATGGGCCTGTATGAGCTAACAATAATAATGTGTTTTAATGAATACGAACCTACTTCTGGGTAAAAAACATTGTGTTCAATCATCAACATTTTCTATTTCCAAGACACTACCCATATTTGGCCTTATGTAAGAGAACCCCTTTAGGTATGTGAGAGCAGTGGTAGCCCAGTGGTGGTGGCCTCGACTTACGAGCAGTAAGTTGTAAATTCGAACCCAGGCAGGCGCATTATACTTTTTGTAATTTTCATCGCCACAGCTCTCAAAACGGTGAAGGAAAACATCGTGAGGAAACCGACATGTCCTTGAACCAAAGATTCGAAGACATGTGACATCTACCAATCCGCACTGGGCCCGCGTGGTGGATCATAGCCCATTCCCTCTCATATAGAGGAGACCTGTCCCAGGAGTGGGAATATTACAGGCTGATGATGAAGAGAACCCCATAGCATGTTAAGTGTATCACATAATTAACATCAATAAAACTGACGCGATCAGCACATCTAAACACGTTCGAGATCTGTCAATAGCATCATAGTTCACATTGACAGGTCTTGAACGTAGCTGACTTACGCGAACGCGATCAAATTAATTGGTGAAATTCGCCCTAAATATGCCTAGTTCATGAGTCCTTTCCCACAATCCCACACTTGAATTGTCATAGACAATAGTACAGGTAATCTGTTTAGTTTAATAACGCATTAGTATGTGGTTCATTGAGTTTGATTGTAACGATCGACTTACGTCTGTCGCTATATAGGCTAGAGTCATTAAGGTCGGATTTACAGTGATTATAAAACTGGATATTAGGCTTATAATTATCACAGAAATTAACCATATTATTGAAATTTGGCTGCAATAATTATGTGGTTTTATGTCGAAATATTTTGACTATGGGTTGGGCTATTTCCGAGCATGAGGTCATTGATTGGTCCAATGCCATAGTCGTACAAATAAGGACACGTATTACTTGAAACTTACACATAACTCGGGAAAATGTGATTTTATTATTTGTCCTCCCACCTCTATCCCTCACTTAGGGGTTGTATATTTTTTTAAAACAGCAAAAACGTTGGACAAAAAATTCACATGTATTTTTGATGACATAAATAAACGAGTTGAACCTTAAAGAATAAAAAGCACTTATCTTACTCAAAGGAAACGGGGGTTAACAAGTCACGTTTTATCAAAGCTAACATCAATTTCCCAATTACTTCCATAATGTAATTTCACCCCAACGACGATCGAATGAACTCTCATAATTTTAATCACAGGTGCTACTTGCTAATGAAAAATAATTAGCGTCTAATTTGGTAATCATTACTTTTCTTCTGCCCCGTTGGTGTCTTCATTACAAACGTGAAATCTGAACGTGAGCATCACAGAGCGGGTAGTTTTTTCTTGTGTCGATAATTTCTATTACTGTTGCATCACGGAACTGTCCCTATCCTCATCCTCATCATCGATGGCGTTGAGAGTAGCTTCGAAGAGGCCCTCAAATTGCATAAAGAGTAGGACAGGAGGTGGCCCAACGTTAAGACTCCTATCAGTGTTCTTTGGTTTTTCAATTGAAAATTTCTCAGTAGCATTCTGGATATTGCGAAGTTGACGACTGACGGTTACCTTTGTGCCTCGAAAAATTTAATTATGACGTTGGTCTTTTTTATTGTTTTTGAATATATATTTTAATAGTATCTCATTCGAACAACCCGCAGCCCCGAAAGGCGTCGGCACTTGCGAGGCCCTGCATTGTTGCTGACATCTATGACATTGATCTGGTTTGGTTTGGCGGGTGGAAAATCGTCATATAACCCCTCCCCCTCTTGGGCAGAGCAAAAGGGAGTGTCAGACTTCTACTGACTAAAAACCACCCATGTTCCTTCTTAGCCCTATAATATGTCGAGGCCGTGGTAACTTGTAACAACCCGCAGCCCCTGAACAACCCGCAGCCCCATGACGTTGGTCTTGCGCCTGATCTCTGTTTAATCGTGGATTTCTTTGAGAGCAAGTAAAGAGTGTTTATAAGCGGACTCACATTACTCCCGCGTCTTTGGCTGTTCCCCTTAGACATTACCTGCCAAGGCCGACATTCTGGATGACTACAAATATTTTGAAAACTTTTCTCCTTCATAGATGTGGTTATAAGACTTTATAACGTAAAAGTCAAAGCTATTGATTAAGAAGGTTCGCGTGCTGTTGCGGACCGATAAGTTCGCGTGTGAAACGCGGCAGGCTGCTCTCGTATGTGGCGTTTAGAACGCGTTAGAAATAATAATAATAATAATAATAATTTATTTCTACAACTTCAGTAAACATTACAACAGTGAGGTCTCAACCCTTGAACTAGGACAACCTGTATGACAAGGGTTGAGGTTTATCCGGTTACATAGATATGAATAATGAAGCTTAGACAGTGGTTACTGTAATCGTAGTGCTATTTGACAAAAACTTAAGATAAATTTACTAAAACTAACACAAAACAAAAGGAAGAGAAAAAAATATATAATAAGAATAATAGAATCAAGGCACCTTCCTTACAATAGAATGAGAGGTAGCGTGTGTGTGTTCTGTTATGAATGTTGCTGTTACTATGTTAGAGTACTGATAAGGGATTCCGTGTCATCGAAGCCATAGTTTTCCAGCCAAAGTAATATTTCCTTTTTAATTTGGAAGTTACTAATATGCTTAATTGGTTTGTATTGGCTAATTGTGAAGTAGAGACGTGGCGCTAAGCTATTGTAATGCTTTCTGGCAAACTTGCTCCTTGTCCTTGGTACAGGAAATCTGTCTGATCTTTTATTGTTTATTGGCAAGTGAGGGACCGTAAATCGGTGATATCTACGTAGACACTCGTAGATAAATATTTTTCTTACGCTCAGAACTTGTGCTTGCTCATACACCAAACTGGTAGGGGTTCTAAAGCTAAGAGACACTAGGACCTTCAGAACTACACGCTGTGAGCGTTCTATCTGAATCATATGAGATTTGGCGGCACCACCCCATTCACAGATACCATAGCCCAAGACGCAGTGGCACAATGCTTTATACGTTTGTTTAAGGAGTTTCTGATTGGCAATATATCTTAGAGTTTTAAATATAAATATAAGCTTGCGTGTTTTTTTTGCAGTGACTGAGATAAATGTCGACTCCACTTTAAGTTTTCGTCAATTGTAACACCGAGGTATTTTATGTTGTTCACTCTCTCAAGCTCCTGGCAAGAGCAAGTAACTTGGTGACATGACCCTCTATTACAAGGGAACGTGTGGATGGGCACATTAAAGCCTCGACTGGGGCTACCCGACTTTGACATACTAAAGTAAAGGTATTTCGTTTTACTCGCGTTAATGGATAGGAGGCTGTCTTCGAGCCAGGAAGTTACTCTAGCAAGCCCTCGTTCACTTACCTGTGCCAAGTTTTCCCATGATGTGTCGTGGAACAAAAGCACTGTGTCATCAGCAAACATTGTTATTTCAGCTTGATGGATTGGAAGGTCACAAAGCCGATCAATGTAAACCAAGAAAAGTGTTGGGGCTATAGTACTCCCCTGGGGGACACCGTAAGCGCAAAGTGCTTCGTCACTCATCTGCCCACCAATGCGGACTCTTTGGTGCCGGCCAGACAAGAAGCTTTTAAACCAGTACTGGGGTACACCTCTCACGCCGACGCCCTCCAATCTACTTAGTAGGATGGGAATTGATACAGTGTCGAAGGCTTTTTGAAGATCGAGGAAGATACCGACGCATTTGTCGCCTCTGTCGAGGCAGTTCGTTATTGCCGTGGTAAGCCTTAGAACAGCATCATTTGTAGAGCGTCCAGCTCTGAACCCGTATTGCTTATCGGATAGCAGGTTGTTTTTTTTCTAAGTAATCTATGAGTCGCCTGTATGCCAGTTTTTCCATGACTTTTGCGAGAGTGCTCAAGAGAGAAATTGGTCTGTAGTTAGTCACTTTTGTTTTGTCGCCAGCCTTGAAGATGGGAGATACAAAGGCTTTTTTAAAGGCGGTTGGATAGATACCCTGCATGAAACTCAACTCACTACAAGAGGCGTAGCAAGTTTATGCTTATATTTTTTTAATAAGGATACATGTACGTTATCCCACCCTGGCGCACTTCCATTCTTCAGGTCAGTGACAACCCTAATGACCTCTATCTCATCTCATCGGTCATGTCCAGCTTTGCCAGCGTTTTGTTCGCCAGTTATTTGCCGACTGACGTATAGTATGTGTTAACCTCGTTTAAAGAGTCCTGTATGTTGTCTTGTAATAGTAGCAATTCCGAGGCACTATTAGCGTCATTCTTAGTATAGCACATTTCTTTGATGGTATTCCATGTTCCTTTGATGTTATTTTGGTTCTTTTCCAATTCCGTTTGATAAAATGAGTGCTTTAGAGTTTTTATAATTTTGTTGCAAGTGTTTCTGTACTTTATTTATTTACTTACTTTGTGTATTCCTTTCTTAAATTTTCGTTGATTCGTGTAATTTTTTGTTTTAGGTGCATCTTGTCTCTTTTTCGTATACATTTGACGATTCCTGGAGTTATTCAGGGTTTAAGTGGCCGTTTCTTTTTAGCAATTGTTTTTGTAGTCGAGGTCCTGGTGATCAAGTCTTGTAACATGTTTATAAAGTAGTCTGTTGCGTCATTTACATTTTGAATGTCGAATAAGAGGTTCCATTTGATGTTGTCAAGGTCAGAATCTAATTGTTTGTAGTCGATTAGTGTTTTGCAGTATATCACATCATTTCTCACGATGTTTAACTTCTGCATGTATAACAGAACGGGGCTGTGATCTGTGAGCGGCTCGAACACGAATGTTTTGACTCTCTTTCGTGTTTTAATCATCAAGTGCTCAAGACAATTCTCAAGCCTCGTAAGCTTATCAATTCCCTGCTTTAGACCGTGTGAGGCTAGCATGTTCAAGCAATCAGAGGCAAAGCCACTTGAGGATTCGGACAGCATATTTATGTTTAAGTCCCCAGCAAAGATAATATTTTCACAGTGTGTTTTAAGGAGTAAATCGTTTAGAGAATTGATGTAGTTGTTTGGATTCGTGAAGCAAGGAGGTCTATACGAGGCAATAACTGTCACTTTGCTGATTTCGATTATCAAACAGTTGCCATCAACAATCAGGTATTCCAGCAGGGCTATTGCGTATCTTTTAAATGACAGTGGCTTTCATATAGTCTATGGATTAACTGTCAAATTGGTTATGGCTTAGTATAAAATGGAACCATTTGACAGGAATTGATAGGCACTATAGGTTAGCCACTGTCATTTAAAAGATACGCAATAGCCCTACTGAACTTTTACATTGCCGATGCTCGCTTTCACATAAACAACAACACCGTCATTCTGATTATAGCTATGTTGGGTACTAAAATGCAAATAATTATGAATTGGTTCAATTTGCGAGTTTCTATCAGTCCAGCATTCTGTTAAAACTGTGGCATCCACATAATCCTAAGTCCGGACCCTTGAGTACGGCCCTGTACAGCGGGGGACCACGCGGGGCGAAGGAGCGGAGGTCACCTAGAAATCCCGTTATATTCATTGCGCGCGCGTCGCCGCGCCAGTGCACCCAGATCGTCCTAGCGAACGCACGTACTGCTTTGTCTTAGCACCCGCGTTGATAAACTCGCTCATAAATTCACTATAGTCTTATATAACTTAGCTTCCGTCCTACACTATCACTCTGTATCGTTTCTTCTTCATTCTAACGTCTGTAATAATCATCTATCCTCATTAAATACCATCCATTGTTCTTCTTGCTGTTTTCATATTCACCGCCGCCTGCATATCTGCTAGCTAACCGCCATACACGCATATATCTCCATAGTGGTGACCCCGACGAAGAAATAATGTCGAAGCCCGGTGAAGATCAACAGGAAAACTCCGGTTTGTGTCGAGTGGGTGTGCGAGTACCGCCGTTTTGGCCCGAGGAGCCGGCCGTTTGGTTTGCGCAAATTGAAGGTCAGTTTATAATTTCTAATATTACTGCCGATCTGACCAAATATCACTACGTGATTGGTCAACTAGAGCCGCAATACGCAGCAGAGGTGAAAGATATAATTTTAAATCCTCCGGATAGCGGCCGTTACGAAAAATTAAAAACGGAACTTATCAAGCGGTTGTCCGCTTCACAAGAGCGGAAGCTACAGCAGTTGTTGACCCACGAAGAACTGGGGGATAGGAAGCCATCCCAGTTCATGGGGCATCTGCAGAATTTAGCTGGACCGACGGTCCCTGATCACCTAATCAGACAAATCTGGGCGAATAGATTACCTACCCACATTCAAACGATAATTGCTTCGCAGACCGACAGCGCACTCCAGACCGTGGCCGAGCTGGCAGACAAGATTAACGACATATCGACACCCACGCAGCAGGCAGCATGTGCAGCAAGTGAGGCCCCAGGTACTGTGTCAGCCATCGAGATGTTGGTGAAACGGGTCGACGAACTGGCCAAGCAGGTACGAGACTTTTCAAATAATAACAAGCGATCTCGCAACAACGGACGGAAGGCCCGTAGCCGCTCGACCTCAAGACATAGGTCAAGGTCACGGGAACGCCCCGCTGATCATCCGCATTGCTGGTTCCACTACAATTTCGGTGGCAGAGCAAGGAACTGCCGGCAGCCATGCAATTACAAAACCACGGGAAACGCCGACGGCAGTCATTAATAGCGGTAGCTGACTGTCCCATATCTTCAGGCCGCTTGTTCATTACTGACCGGAAATCAAGGGCACAATTTCTCATCGACACGGGTTCAGACCTGTGCGTATTTCCAAAGTCAGCCGTACGACAGCCTCGAGCAAAGACTAAGTACCAACTGTTTGCCGCAAATGGAACACTTATACCTACATACGGTTACATACAACTGAACCTGGACTTGGGACTACGACGAGCATTCACCTGGAGATTTACCGTGGCTGAGGTTACGAAGCCAATAATTGGGGTAGACTGTTTAAGTTTTTACCATCTTCTAGTTGATTGTAGACAGCAACGCCTCATCGATGGAATCACCATGCTCGGCATCAACGCACCGCAGCCTAGGGATGCACACGATATTTCATCCATCCGCACCACAGCAAACGATACCGTCTACGACAAGCTGCTACGAGAATTTGCAGACATCACCCGGCCAGCTGGTAAGCCACAAACACTTAAGCACAACACCATGCATCATATCCGCACAACTCCAGGGCGGGTGTTTCAAGTCGCCCGCGCCGTTTGGATCCAGAACGACTGAAAATAGCTAAACGTGAATTCGACGAAATGCTGCTAAATGGCACCGCACGAAGGTCAGAGAGCGCCTGGTCGTCCCCTCTTCATTTAGCTAGGAAAAAAACTGACGGATGGAGACCCTGCGGGGATTATAGAGCCTTGAACGCCCGGACAATACCGGACCGTTATCCTGTACGGCATATCCACGACTTCACAAACGACCTCACAGGTAAAAAAATATTCTCCACTATTGACTTAGTCAGAGCCTATAACCAGCTGCCAGTTTTTGAAAACGATACACCGAAAACGGCCATCACAACGCCGTTTGGGATGTTTGAATTCCCGTTCATGACCTTTGGTCTGAGGAATGCGGGACAAACATTCCAACGGTTTATGGACGAAGTCTTAAGTGGCCTAGATTTTGCTTACGGATTTCTCGACGATATTCTCCTTTATTCTTCTGATGAGGAACAGCACCTGGAGCACCTCCGTATACTGTTCGGACGCCTGAAGCATTACGGCGTCATATTAAATACTTCAAATTGCTGTTTCGGACAAACCACAGTAAAATTCTTAGGATTCTGCGTCTCTGCAGAAGGGATTAGTCCTTTAGAATCAAAAACACAGGCAATTCTCGACTTCCCGACACCTAAAAACACAAAAGAGCTTAGAAGATTCTTAGGAACCATAAACTTTTATCGAAGGTTCATTCCAGACGCAGCAGCGAAGCAGGCGCCTCTAAATGCAATGCTGACCGGACAAAGCAAAGGTTCAAAGCCGATTGAACTCTCGACTGAGCAACTGGAAGCCTTCAAGGACTGTAAGTCAAGTATTTCTAAAGCTACTCTGCTGGTGCATCCTGATCCCAGTGCTGAATTGGCCATACAGACCGATGCTTCTGACGTAGCCATCGGTGCTGTCCTGCAGCAGCGGAAAGGTAATGACTGGCAACCTATGGCATTTTTCTCAAAAAAGCTCAGCAAAACACAAAGAAAGTACAGTCCATATGACCGCGAGCTGCTGGCAATATACGACGCCATACGTCACTTCCGCTACATGGTGGAAGCGAGACCATTCATCGTTCTGACGGATCACAAACCACTTACGTTTGCTTTCACCACACGAAGAGACAAATGTTCACCGCGTCAGTTCAGATACTTAGATTTTATCTCACAATTTACAGCTGACATTAAGTTTGTCGCAGGTAAAGACAATGTAGTAGCTGACACACTTTCCCGCATCGAAGAAATAGCTACGCCCCTGGATTACCACAGCCTAGCCCGAGCCCAGGAGACAGACGCAGAGCTTCAAGCGCTGCTCGTGGAAGGATCCAGTCTACAACTGCATAAGGTTTCCCTACCTGATGCCACAACGCAAGTATACTGCGACACTTCTACATCCAATCCTCGACCATACGTAACTTGTGCCTTTCGACGTCAAGTTTTTGAATCACTGCATAACCTCAGTCATCACGGCGTTAAAGCAACAGTACAACTAGTAACTTCTAGATTTGTTTGGCCGGGCATAAGGCGTGACTGTCGACAATGGGCTAAGGAATGTCACCAGTGTCAACGGTGCAAAACCACAAGGCATACGACCGCACCGTTTACAGAGTACAAAGCACCTTCAGCTCGCTTTCAACATATACATATGGATATTATAGGTCCCTTACCTTTGTCTGCTTCCCACAGGTACTGCCTCATGATTGTCGACCGGTTTACACGTTGGCCTGAGGCGTACCCTCTCACCGACATCACGGCCGACACCTGCGCGTCAGCCTTCATCTCCGGCTGGGTCGCGCGGTTCGGCTGTCCCGCACGAATCACCACCGATCGCGGCCGCCAATTCGAGTCGCGTCTCTTCAAGTCCATCGCGGCACTGATCGGTGCCGACCACCTTACGACGACTGCCTACCACCCAGCCGCCAACGGTTTGGTGGAACGTCTACATCGGCAACTCAAGGCCGCCATCACCTGCCACGCGTCATCGCAGTGGACCGAAACTCTTCCGATTGTGCTACTGGGCATTCGCAGCGCATGGAAAGACGATATCCAATCATCAGCGGCGGAGCTTGTCTATGGTGAGCCTCTACGCTTGCCTGGGCAGTTCTTCAAAACGACATTAGAAGAGGAAGTGGATGTCACTGACTTCGCTGATCGCCTACGCAGTCGCATGAGCAAACTAGCACCAACACCAACTTCGTGGCACTCACCTCGTCCTTTCTATGTACCGAGAGACTTGTGTACCGCGACGCACGTCTATCTACGCCAAGGGCCAGTCCGACGACCACTTCAAGCACCATACGCGACCGTATAAAGTCGAGCGCCGAGGCTCCAAAACATTCGACATAAAGGTACAGGATAAGGTACAAACCGTGACCATAGACAGACTGAAACCTGCGTACACAGCGGACGACAACGACATACCATCACCAACAACATCAATACCGACACCAACACCGATGACAACGCCTGCACCGACACCAGCAACCACGACTAGGGTGACACCTTCCGCCGCTACAACTCCAGTTCCAGTTCCCGACCGCCTTTCTTCAAGCACTAGTAAGAAGACCAAGAGTGGGAGGACTGAAGTTTCCCGACTACTATCGATCGTAGTTACGATCTCGGCAGGGGAGTACTGTGGCATCCACATAATCCTAAGTCCGGACCCTTGAGTACGGCCCTGTACAGCGGGGGACCACGCGGGGCGAAGGAGCGGAGGTCACCTAGAAATCCCGTTATATTTTTGGATGATTGCGGGAGTGCGGAAAAATACTCGGCAATGTTTAAAGAAAGGTTTGTATTTAGTTAAGCGCAAGCAAAGGTTTACAGAGGTGAAGATGAAGAAGAAATGAAGTTATAGCGAGAATAGAGAAGGTTTAGAGTAAGGAAGAATATAAATCAAAGATCTAGGTGATAGCGAGAATGAAAACTAGATTTACGCGAGACTATCGCAAGAAACGGTAGCGAGTCAAAGCGGCGTGGGTTCGCGATGAAGGCGTCTAGTTGACTGGCCGGTGGTCGGTGTCGTCTGCGGCTGGAGCGGGCTGCGGAAGGCGGTGCGGCGCGCGGAGTCCGGGGTGAGGTAAGCCAAACAGGTTTCCGCGGCCGGGCGGCGCTCGCGCATGATGACAAGGTGCGCGCCTTCGCGCCGACACGAAGAAAAGGGGTAAGTAGAACTTGCGCTGTAACTATTAAATATTATTAACTTTGTGGGTCAAGAATGTTGACGCCACATATTCATTGCGCGCGCGTCGCCGCGCCAGTGCACCCAGATCGTCGTAGCGAACGCACGTACTGCTTTGTCTTAGCACCCGCGTTGATAAACTCGCTCATAAATTCACTATAGTCTTATATAACTTAGCTTCCGTCCTACACTATCACTCTGTATCGTTTCTTCTTCATTCTAACGTCTGTAATAATCATCTATCCTCATTAAATACCATCCATTGTTCTTCTTGCTGTTTTCATATTCACCGCCGCCTGCATATCTGCTAGCTAACCGCCATACACGCATATATCTCCATAAAACTATAATTTCAATACTTATGTCAATGTTGGCTAAAAATACAATTAGGGAGTCCAAAGTTTTGTTTAATGCTACGAATATTTACAGCCAGAACCGTGAGAACATCGTTATCTGTAGGTGGTTTGATAACTGCCTGACTAGTTGAGGGGTCTTCAATTCTAGAGTACTTAATGTTGCTACTATTTTCGATATCGTTACTAATATTAACGTTGTCTGGGTGGAATTTTGGTTTCTTTTGTTGCAGAGAATATTGTCAAGGAGTAAGGTATAACTACTTTTATCCTATTATATGTTAGGGAAGAGAACATGAAATTACCCAGTGTGGAATCGCTAGGATTAAACATTTTGGCTTGTGATTGGTGATTGAGTGTGTTTGTAGGAGAAATGTTGAGTGAAATGTGAGTGTGGATAGTGTGACTTAGTGTTTAAGCTACCCTTATTGAATTGAGCTGGGTTGAATATTTAAGAGCAAACAAATGGAATGTTGACATAATATGTACAGAAACGGTGGCTGTGGCAGTGCAAAAAAAAATAAAAGAAAGAGAAATAGAAATACCTACTGACCTTTCTTTACATGTCCTAGGTGACACAATAATAATTGTGACGGAAAAGGGGTGCGTGGCGCAGGTTATTATAAATAAGACCACGCCACCAGTCTACATAAAATATATTTAAATAAAAAATGGGTGTGGGAAGGTCTACGGACACAAACTCCTAAGGCATCCCTGTGGGATGTGCTGTACTGCCCTGATAGCCGGCGTGGCGATGACCGCAGCGTGGTGCCACGCTGGATACGTAGGGGTGATGGCCAGCTCTTCTTTACGTCGGCCCGGCTCGGCCCACGTGGCAAGTATGGCCAACAGGTGGGAAGTCCGATGCCGGCCCGATTTAAGCACGCACGACGGAACCAGCCGCGTAACTAACGCGAACTTGAGGGTGCTCTAGCCGGAACTTTGGACCCTGGAACATGACGTCCAGCGTGTCACGAGATGACCAAAGGCCAACTCCGCTGATTGCGACACCAAGCCAAGCAGAGCGAACAGCAATAATAATGCACTAATGAAGGTGTTGGTGGATTGTCACAATCAGACGGAGTTTACATGTGGGAAGAGTGAAAATAAGGCATGATAGCACATTTTGAGTGTGAAGCACGAAAAAATCAAAATGCATTGAGCTGAAGGCATTAGATTGAAATGAAATACATGAAATAGCGTACACTAAAATAGATAAAATTAAACATACATGCCAAGTTAACCTATAAGGACAAAGAACACAAAATATACACATATCATGCTATCCAACACTTACCCAGTATGGGGGTTTCAAAGACACCGAATTTAATTGCTCGATGGCGGAGAATTATGTTGATTAGGTAGGCAATTGTTTTAGGCCCGGATAATGGCGAGTTAAGACACGTGTGAAATCACATATAATTTAGATATGGTGAGACGTGTGACCGCTTCGGGAAAAACCAAAATTCCTAATGTCAAACGAAAAGATCGCGTTGGCAGCGTTGGATAGAGATGGGACATACGCGAGCCCATAGATAAATCCTCACTCGCGCGCCCGATAGTTGATGCATCTTGTGCTTTTAGTAATTACTATTTGCTACCGCACTACTTGTAATTTTCTATGGTTATTATATTTTGACGTCTGCGGTTCCTTGACAGGTGGATGAAAGTAAACATTGGAATGTTGCTGTTTTTATTGTTAATTTAGTTTATATGTTTTGTTTTGTGCAAAATGTAACGTGCAACGTTACATAATATGAAGTGACTACGTACTGAAAGACGTTACGATAAAAGTGTTGAGGTGAAGGTTGCGGGAATTCGCTGGATGCGAGACGCACGGGACTAGTAACTGTGGTAACACTTTTGGGAGGCCTATGCCCAGCAGTGGACGTCTATCGGCGGAAATGATGATTAACGGAAACTATTTATCATTTGATTTTAAAAAACAAAGACCATTGTAACTAAATTTGAAATTAAATTGATCCCAAACATGTAATACAAGTAGGTATAATCAAGAACGTTTTCTAAGCTGACACTGGCCTCTTCCAAAAGAAGGCGAAGACTGACATGCACAGAATGAAATGCGAAAGCGAATAAAATTTAAATGATACACCAACCTTCACGAATAACATGATATAAAACCTGCATGTTACGTTCCAATTTTGCAGATTACATTCAGCGTCCGAGTATTCCGAAAACCACCTCAAATAAACCACTGTCGAATACTAGCCGACACGCTTCAGAATCTCAATGGACAGCAATTGTTCCAAAGTGAATGAGAATGTCCAACACCGAAGCAACAATTCAGTTTCGTATAGGCTCGAAACAAAAGGTTTGCGCAGCAGGCGTAAGCGCCCAAGCGCTCTGCAAATAAATGCGTCGTCCAAATTACAGTTCTTTCATAGCTGTTATTGTGTTCTTAACTTGTCAGTGATAGCTAAAATGAACCATATTATAGTAATGGGAATACAGAGGACTGTAATTTTGATAAACTTATCAATGGCCGTCCACTAACTCAACAGCAACCTTTTTGTAACGAATATGTAAATGGCTGTAATTTTGACAGTTGTGCAAATCATCATCATTCAGCCTACAACAGTCACGGTGTTGATCGAGTTGAGTGGTGTTCGATTGAGGAGGCTTATATGCCGCAGAATGTGCAAGTCTGCCCTAGGCTTTATGTTTTAAAGCCTCTTTTTTATACCCTTTGTCTATTTTTGATACTTACTGTTTATGTATTTCTGATTGACTTATTACACTTTTGTTTTCACTACCAAGAACCAGCGATTTTTATTTCGGTAGTTAATATTCACTGCTGGATATAAGCCTCCTCAATCGAACACCACTCAACTCGATCAAAACCAATGATCCTCACTCCACCGAGTCTGAGGGCGTTCCACCTTACTCTTGTCAATTCGCTGAACCGCACTACTAGCCGTAGAAATAATGAGACCACAAAACAGTTTGCGCCTAAACCGCGCATGCATCCGTAGCCTTATTTCGTTGCGATAAAACAATCTTAAATACTAAGCAAAATATTTTTGTTCAAATTAAAAGGTATTGTAATCTTGATTTAATTAGAAGTTATGGTTTTCGGAGCGTGAACACAGGTCATTCGATTCAATGTTAAGTCGTTGTATAATGTATTATATTGAATAGCATGACGCCATGATGAGGTATGAAGGAAGGTCACGTCAGGATTGAAATGTATAAGAATAAATGTTTCAGCTGTTTGTGGTTGGAACTTCTGGACTTTGATGTTGAATGAATGAATGAATGCCGTTATCATAAAAATGCTAATAAAAGGAAATAAAATAAAGCTAAATAAATAAAACATAAAATGAAAAGAAAAAGGTGATACCAAAATCTATCTTTTAAAAAGTTAAAAATAATTTTAAAGTCTTCGGCCTCATCCAGATACTCAAAACTTAGAATGAACGTTTTAAAGAGTAACGAAAATGTTTAAGCTTTCTGTAAAGGTTGCTGAGCACTCCTGTATAAGTAGCGCTCGTGTGGTGTTCTCGTTTGGCCCTACACTATCGCCCTGCCAGCGACCATAATACTGGCGCTCCGTACACACAACCGATAACAAACAAATCAACCGCTGCCGATACTTTGTTAGTGAAATCGTATACAGATTATGATTTACTTTTAAGTGGTTGTGCAGCAGTTTTTTTAAAAAAAAAACAGTCGTAGGTAGCTCATTGAAGTAGGCATACTGTAAATACCAGCTTATTGAAAGACATGAGATCAAGCCACTATGTTCATTCATATTTTTAAAGATGGCCTTGACTTTACCGATAAAAATATCCAAACTCATTTTCTCGCATCCAAAAATAGCCAATCACGAATGAATAACGAATCAAGTCATATCGACATTTTCCTTGTGGAACACGATGCAATAAAGCGCTGAATACCGCTGAATGCCGCTTTTACTCAATACATAGCCTATCACCAAAAAGCAACGTCTTTAAATTGCCTTTGCCACCGTAACAAGAAGCGAATAAGTTGACACAAGCGTCCTCAGTAAATGAGATTCATCCGTGAACATTTTAACACGATAAAATGAAGCTAAATAATATTTTTCCAATATTTTTCTAGAAATTGTTGAGTAAGTTCAGTTAATTTTGTATTGGGAAATGTTTCTTGAATGCAAATGCTTGTTCAGTTAAGTTTTTTTCTTTGTGATCATTATAATCGGCCTAGAGCAATCAATTGGAAATCCTAAAAACACCTCATCAAAGAATAGATTAGAATTCTCAAAAAATTATTCTTGAAATCGCTTGCCATTTTAATCGATTTTCCGCCACTTTTATGTACCTCCTATTAGCCACCCTACAAAAATTCATTGCTCCACCTAGTGTGTCCGTCCTGTTTTTACTCGTATTCTCACTTCTACAAAAAACATAAAAAGTGTGCGAGTATCACAGCAGTATAACCCGCACTGGGCCCGCTTGGTGAATTATAGCATGATTATAGTCCATCCCTCTCCTACAGAGGAGACCTGAGTCCCTTTTACAGAAGAAAATTACAGGCTAATGTTGATGATGATGATGCGAGTATGTCACCTAGCTTATAATCAAACTTCATAGATGACTATGTGAACAGTGAATCACCGATTGACTGGCTGAATGTTTTCGCAGGACTGTTCTAGGAACTAGATTAGACTCCGTCGAGAATAGAAACATTTCCAATAAAACTTAAACACATATTATGTTTTATTTTTTTACAAAAACAAAAAATGAAGGGGATACAGTGCTTCGAAAACTCTTTTGACGTCACATTTCAGTACGTTTTTTACCTAAAACTGACGTCGCAAGCCCCCAGTCATGATCTTTGACGCGTTTTTGATTTCGTATATTTTATTAAACAAAAAATCGTACCTATCCAATATTTGTCGATAATCTAACAGACTAGAAGATAGTCATATTTTTTTAGTCAGGCGACGTTATATTGATTCGAGTGGCGTGGCGATGCCTCTGTCTAGCAGAGGACTGCCTGTAGGCTGATGGTAACGTGGGTAGCGCTGTAAGAATGAGAGTCATACTACCCAAGGCAACCGTAAAGGTTTTTTTGACTTAATTTTTTTTTCAACTCCAACACAAGCGAAACCGGCTGTTAGTAGTAACTTAACAATAGGATATTTCACCAAAAAATCTAATTAGTCCGTCAGATAGATTTCCAAAAAATAGTGTACACGTATTTTTTGTTTTTTCACAAAAATTATAGATGAAGACGATACAGTGCTTCGAAAAGTCATGTCAAGTCGTGTGACGTCACAAGGTTAGTACTTTTTTACCCACAAAGTGACGTTGGATGCCCCCCACTCATGATCTTTGACTTTATTTTCGTATTTCATAATTAATTTGATAAAACAAAAAACACGTATCCAATATTTTTCGATTATCTAACAGCTAATTAGTTTTTTTTTGGTGAAATACTCTATTCCACACATCATGACAGTAGAATCCGCTCTCCCAATATGCTTCTTCATAATTCTCCTGGCCTCATCCCAGCTATTTGACGTCGGTGCAGCCATACTTTTCTCCATACTTTCCTCGTCTGATCAGATCAGATCAGATCAGATCCATCGTTTCTTTGGATTTCCTGTACTTTTGTAAAGAAGACGTACAAAACTTGTACCACTCAACCACATTCACTACAACGGAGCTCAAACAGATTACCTACATACGATGTCTCGTCTGAACTAGACATTACTCTTATCGTCAGCCGTTGTCGTGTCGTGTGGAACCACACTTAGCACCCAGTGAAGAGGTGAAGGTTACCGCCCTAATATTGTGTCGCACGTACGAGCTGCCAAAATTGCCGTGATACGGTTAATAGAATGTCTGCTATGAAAATCGATTTTGAGGTTTATGTTTAAGATATTGGAGAGATACTGCGATTTTTTCGAGTGGGTTTAAAGCCGGGTTTATTTTATAGAACAGCGACTGAAGGAAGATGATTGATCACAGTTTTACAGGCATTTAATGGACTGACGTCAAAGATGTGACTTAGTCGGCGGCACGAAATATGCAAGATTTTATGTCACTGACATTTTGGTGAGTTTGCATTCGTCGCTGCATGCTTTCGTGCTCGCAGTGTTCTTTGTTGCGGGCATTCAGCGGCGTGGGGTTCGGCGTGGTAACTTCCGGAATGACGTATTGCACTCGTAGTTATGTTTTATGAATAATTGTTCTTCTGACATTCAAAGGTGCCTGTAATGGCTTAATTGAAATAAATCCTTTGAGTTGAGTTTGAGTTTAATAATCGTTCTGAAATATCGAACCTGCGACACGCAGCGCATCAGCCATTCCCTCAGCCACTGCGCAAACCATGCCGTCAAGCCTTTTTTTTTTTTTTTTTTGGTGGGTGTAAAATCATCGAATAACCCCTCCCGCTCTTGGGCAGAGCGAAAGGGAGTGTCAGACTTCTACTGACTAAAAACCACCCATGTTCCTTCTTCGCCCTCTATGTCGAGGCCGCGATAACCAGAGGACTACCCGCAGCCCCGACAGGCGTCGGCCCTTTCGGGCCCCTCCCATGTTGCTGACATCTCTTTGAGGCGCGCGTGGAACACGAACGCGCCGTCGACACGGCCTGTTTTCGTCGTGAGACGGACGGACGGCGAGTTAGCCCATCACTCACCGTCCACAGGCCCGCGTCTACGGTGGCCGGAGGTCATCGCGGGACCCCCGACGCCCGGAGCGCCTCCCGCGGCGGCTGGGACGAGAGGTTCTCTCCCTCTCGCGTTCCGCCACCTCCTTCGCCAGCATCACTGCTTCGCAGAAGGAGGCGACAGCGTCCCATTCCTCCTCGCCCCGGACCATGGCTTGCACCAGGGCTGGGCGCGAGAGGTCGCCGCCGCCGATCGCCGCTACGAGAACACGGTGGGGCCCCGCCCAAGCGGGGCACACCTCCACTGTGTGTACACGGTGGAGCCGTGTCCTCCGGCCGATCCTCACAATGGTGGCATCCGGGCGTTTCCTCCCGCCTGATTCGGTGCAGGTACCTCCCGAAACAACCGTGTCCGGTGAGGACCTGCGTCAGACGGAAGGTGAGGGCGCCGTGGCGCCTCTCAAGCCACTCCTCAAAGAGGGGACTTACCGCCACTATCGTGGATGCCGTCAAGCCTTATTTTGATATTAGAAACACTACTTTCTGTGAGGAAGGCTCACTGCTCGTTTGCAAATAAAAAACCCGATAAAATATTTTATAGCTTCAAATCACAAGTCTTAACATCATCATTGAAAAACCTTGAACATGAAGTACCCTGAAAATTGCTTTTACATCTACTAAACCGGCTCGATTAGTCCACAGAGATTATTTACGATTAAATATTTTATGCCACGTCGCAAAGTTCCTAAAAGCAAATTTTCTGGATCACTGGACAAAATAATGCTTAAAGAATGGGTCCATCGATATCACATGAAAGACGAGATTCATTTTTGGTCAGGAGTTCATGATATGAAGTGTTTATTCAATGTTAGAAGCCTGTTTCAATGAACTGATTAAATCTTGATGATCTTCTCTGCTATCAGACCTCGTTGACTGCCCCGGACTATTAAAACAACACACAATAATATTTCGCGGTGTTTGTTGGATTACCACGTCTGTCACAGAGGGTTAAAATATGTTGGATTACTTTGGGAACTGTCATGGAGTAGAATAAAACTTAATAATATTAAATTTTGAAGGAGTATTTCGGGAACTCGTTTTGCGAATAGGCAAGGGCGTGCTTCACTTGTTTCTTTTGCGAGAGCATTGAATTGCTCTTCAAGTCGGTGACTCTGTATGGTCTTTACTTGACTGAGGGTAATGTGTTTATCCTATAGAATTATAAATATATTGTTTGTTCCTTTGCCTCCTTTGTTCTTAAGACCAAACGCGTAAGTCAATTTCGATGATTCTTACGTTAATCGGTATCTTGCAAGCAAGTATTAGTCTACACTTGAGCAAATACTTGTGGCTAAGAGGTAACACGTCGTCTGCGACACACTTGATGTCTGCGTAAATGGTCATGCCAGTTTTATCTTTTTTCCTTATGCCAGAAGTTACTTTCCTCATTGATCTAGTTTTGCCTTGATTAAGATTTTTCCCTTCAGATATCTATCTATATACATAAAATTATTTGTCCTGAATGACTGATGGATCAACGCACAGCCTAAACCGCTTATCGTATAGACTTGAAACTTGGAGAGTTCTTTGTATGGCGTAAGCATCCGATAAGTAAGGATTTTCCGAAATTCTACCCCTAAGGGGGTAAAATAGACGGGCAAAGTTTGTATGGGACAACGTGATTCCTTGGTCCAATCTACTTAAAATTTTGCAAAAACCTTTTTTAACAGAATTGACGGAAGACGTGTTTTGTAATTTATTGATATTTACCCTCTAACGGGGTTAAAAAGATGTGGAAAGTTATTTTGGGGGTGATTTGCTTCGAAGTTGATATCAATACTCCTTATTGCTTATGATTTAAAACACATTTTATTTCGACACATGTTTGAAAACTCAATCAACTTACGTTAAATGAAGTTGCTGTTTTACAGCAATTTTCTAAGCTGGATATTATATTAAAATTGGGAGCCATGATAACATATTGCATCGAATAAGTGAAATCCATCGCTCATACAATGCATTACAGTGGGTACACACTCTTTTTTGCTGCGGCGAGGATAAATATTACATTTCTAACCCCAGTGCGATCCTAAGGCCAAACAACCGCTCCCTGGTGCAAGCCATGGTCCGGGGCGAGGAGGAATGGGACGCCGTCGCCTCCTTCTGCGAAGCAGTGATGCTGGCGAAGGAGGTGGCGGAACGCGAGAGGGAGAGAACCTCTCGTCCCAGCCGCCGCGGGAGGCGCTCCGGGCGTCGGGGGTCCCGCGATGACCTCCGGCCACCGTAGACGCGGGCCTGTGGACGGTGAGTGATGGGCTAACTCGCCGTCCGTCCGTCTCACGACGAAAACAGGCCGTGTCGACGGCGCGTTCGTGTTCCACGCGCGCCTCAAAGAGATGTCAGCAACATGGGAGGGGCCCGAAAGGGCCGACGCCTGTCGGGGCTGCGGGTAGTCCTCTGGTTATCGCGGCCTCGACATAGAGGGCGAAGAAGGAACATGGGTGGTTTTTAGTCAGTAGAAGTCTGACACTCCCTTTCGCTCTGCCCAAGAGCGGGAGGGGTTATTCGATGATTTTACACCCACCAAAAAAAAAAAAAAAAGGCCAAACAACCGCTTAAAAAAATGGTAAAGTTTTTATTCTTACCGTATTTAAATGATTAGGAAAAGAGGAGACAAAAATCTGTGATATTAAAGGTCGCTGTTAAGGCAGTTTTTTAGGCAACATGTTTGCGAAAATCGAGACGAAAAGGTTGAGTTATATTAGGAACAATCGAGCGCAGCTTAGTGCGGACAGTTATTTACACTTGCAATCGTCTGGGCAAAAAAAATATGATAGATACGACATAATACCCAGGATTTTTCACCTCAAAGTTAAGAAAATAATGGCACTTCTAACCAAGGGTAAAGGCCTTTTTGTGGGGTGGGGGGAATCACCAAATAACCCCTCCCGCTCTTGGGTAGAGCGAAAAGGAGTGTCAGACTTCTACTGAATAAAACACACCCATGTTCCTTCTTAGCTCTTTATGTCAAGGCCGCGGTATCTCTTACAACATCCCGCAGCCCCGACGGGCGTCGGCCCTTGCTAGCGCCTTCCATGTTGCTGAAATCTCTTTGTGGCGCGTGTAGAATACGAACGCGCCGTCGACACGGCCTGTCGTCGTCATAAGACGGACGGACGGCGAGCTAGCCCATTACTCAACGTCTACAGGTCCGCGTCTACGGTGGCCGGAAGCCGTCACGTGGCCCCCGACGCCCGGAACGTCTCCCGTCTCTCCCTCTTACGTTTCGCCAACTCCTTCTCTAGCATTACTACTTCGCAGAAGGAGGCAATGGCAAAGCCTACATCAGTTCGGGTTGCCTTAGTCGCAAAAGTCTAAAGGCTTACACAATAACCGGCGAGACTACCCCAAAATCAAGGCACGATGTCAATTCCTTAGTAGTAGTGGTGTCAAGTAGTGAAGGCTTGGGAAGTACCTTTAAATTATAATAAAGATTGTTATATTTTTTAAGAATTCAAACAATTTAACAAAATAATTTATATGGTTGAACAAAATGAATAATGTAAGAAACAAATTAAATGTCCTATTAGAACCTGTTTCGACTTCTACGCAGACAAAGTCGCAGGCACAAGCTAGTAAGCAATAATATCGCTTGAATCTTGTTTTTTTACCTAATTTATGACATCCGGCTAGCCCTCCCATGACATCGAACTATGATATTCAGTAGTTTTTGGGCACATAACCGGCATGATTTATTTTCTTTACCCAAAGACTTTTAGCAAACTATACGTCTCGCTTTTTAGTAAACTACCTAGGTACTATTAAAGAATAAAGACTTATTCTAGAAATTTCCAAGAATTTGAAACCTTTTCTCTCCGGTGCTATAATCTAAGTATGCTCGTTATTACGACCTGAATTATTACTATACTTAGTCTACTTTAAGAAATCTTTTGGTATAAACTATGATTTTTTTATTAGTCCTCTTAAGTTGAACAGTTTCATGTTTACAAAGCGGTAATCTCGTAAGACTAACGGCTCTTACAAGACCTATCTCATTTTATCTAAGTATCTCCCTACTCTTAACCTCCCAAAATTGTTAGGTTAGTTAAATGTTCTGAAAATTAACTATTTATTACCTACGCAAAACGTTTAATTTATTTCGAGAACTATTTTTAAGACTTCGTATGACAAATCAGGTCAGTCGAGAGCAGCGGTGGCCCAGTGGTGGCGGCCCCGACTTACGAACAATAGGTCGTGGGTTCGAACCCCGACAGGCACATTAGTTTGTGTATTTTATTTCATCACCGCTGCTCTGAAACCTTTGAAGGAAAACATCGTGAGGAAACAGGCATGTCTTAGAACTAAAAAATCGAAGACTTGTGACATCTACCAGTCCGCACTGGGCCCGCGTGGTAGATTATAGTCCATTACCTCTCGAAAAAGAGAGGAGGCCTGTGTCCCAGCAGTGGGAACATTAATAGGCTGTTGATGATGAATGACAAACGGATTTGAGGAACCTTAAGCCCTGTTGTTTTGCACAGCATAAAACCAAATGATTAAATTAACAATAACATAGAATTAAACAAAAATTAAAGAATACAAATAATTCTTATTTTGGAAAATGAATTCCCCACAAATTCATGTTTTCCTTTCATATTGTAACTAGACGATATTAGGAAATTATCAACATAGGTGAAGATGATATGATCAATCAACCTACGTTAAATGAAGTTGCTGTTTTACAGCAATTTTCTAAGCTGGATATTATATTAAAATTGGGAGCCATGATAACATATTGCATCGAATAAGTGAAATCCATCGCTCATACGATGCATTACAGTGGGTACACACTTTTTTTTGCTGCGGCGAGGATAAATATTACATTTCTAACCCCAGTGCGATCCTAAGGCCAAACAACCGCTTAAAAAAATGGTAAAGTTTTTATTCTTACCGTATTTAAATGATTAGGAAAAGAGGACACAAAAATCTGTGATATTATAGGTCGCTGTTAAGGCAGTTTTTTTAGGCGACATGTTTGCGAAAATCGAGACGAAAAGGTTGAGTTATATTAGGAACAATCGAGCGCAGCTTAGTGCGGACAGTTATTTACACTTGCAATCGTCTGGGCAAAAAATTATGTTAGATACGACATAATACCCAGGATTTTTCACCTCAAAGTTAAGAAAATAATGGCACTTCTAACCAAGGGTAAAAGGCCTTTTTGTGGGGTGGGGGGAATCACCAAATAACCCCTCCCGCTCTTGGGTAGAGCGAAAAGGAGTGTCAGACTTCTACTGAATAAAACACACCCATGTTCCTTCTTAGCTCTTTATGTCAAGGCCGCGGTATCTCTTACAACATCCCGCAGCCCCGACGGGCGTCGGCCCTTGCTAGCGCCTTCCATGTTGCTGAAATCTCTTTGTGGCGCGTGTAGAATACGAACGCGCCGTCGACACGGCCTGTCGTCGTCATAAGACGGACGGACGGCGAGCTAGCCCATTAATCAACGTCTACAGGTCCGCGTCTACGGTGGCCGGAAGCCGTCACGTGGCCCCCGACGCCCGGAGCGTCTCCCGTCTCTCCCTCTTACGTTCCGCCAACTCCTTCGCTAGCATCACTACTTCGCAGAAGGAGGCAATGGCGTCCCATTCCTCCTAGCCCCGGACCAGGACCGGACGCAAGAGGTCGCCGCCGCCGAAGGTAAAAGGCCCTAAGCACACATATTCTGGATGGTTAACCACATTTCGCTTGACATGGTAGATGAACATAAATGTGCTGAGATACCAAATCCAAATGAAGATCTTTTTTTACCCGTCATTAAAAGTGCAACTTTTTTGTGAACTTTTTCTATAGTGCTGGTAACCATTCTGTCAGATTACAGACACACTAATTATAAGTAGTAATATACAGGAACAGCTTATCAGAAGACTACAAGCGACAAGTGGAGAGGCTGTCTGGCATTATAGACGAACATCAAGCAGATGAAATCTACAGTAAACGTGTGGTCACAATACGAGAACCTGCATTAGGAGGACAAAGCCTACATCAGTTCGGGTTGCCTTAGTCGCAAAAGTCTAAAGGCTTACACAATAACCGGCGAGACTACCCCAAAATCAAGGCACGATGTCAATTCCTTAGTAGTAGTGGTGTCAAGTAGTGAAGGCTTGGGAAGTACCTTTAAATTATAATAAAGATTGTTATATTTTTTAAGAATTCAAACATTTTAACAAAATAATTTATATGGTTGAGCAAAATGAATAATGTAAGAAACAAATTAAATGTCCTATTAAAACCTGTTTCGACTTCTACGCAGACGAAGTCGTGGGCACAAGCTAGTAAGCAATAATATCGCCTGAATCTTAATTTTTAACCTAATTTATGACATCCGGCTAGCCCTCCCATGACATCGAACTATGATATTCAGTAGTTTTTGGGCACATAACCGGCATGATTTATTTTCTTTACCCAAAGACTTTAAGCAAACCATACGTCTCGCTTTTTAGTAAACTACCTAGGTACTATTAAAGAATAAAGACTTATTCTAGAAATTTCCAAGAATTTGAAACCTTTTCTCTCCGGTGCTATAATCTAAGTATGCTCGTTATTACGACCTGAATTATTACTATACTTAGTCTACTTTAAGAAATCTTTTGGTATAAACTATGATTTTTTTATTAGTCCTCTTAAGTTGAACAGTTTCATGTTTACAAAGCGGTAATCTCGTAAGACTAACGGCTCTTACAAGACCTATCTCATTTTATCTAAGTATCTCCCTACTCTTAACCTCCCAAAATTGTTAGGTTAGTTAAATGTTCTGAAAATTAACTATTTATTACCTACGCAAAACGTTTAATTTATTTCGAGAACTATTTTTAAGACTTCGTATGACAAATCAGGTCAGTCGAGAGCAGCGGTGGCCCAGTGGTGGCGGCCCCGACTTACGAACAATAGGTCGTGGGTTCGAACCCCGACAGGCACATTAGTTTGTGTATTTTATTTCATCACCGCTGCTCTGAAACCTTTGAAGGAAAACATCGTGAGGAAACAGGCATGTCTTAGAACTAAAAAATCGAAGACTTGTGACATCTACCAGTCCGCACTGGGCCCGCGTGGTAGATTATAGTCCATTACCTCTCGAAAAAGAGAGGAGGCCTGTGTCCCAGCAGTGGGAACATTAATAGGCTGTTGATGATGAATGACAAACGGATTTGAGGAACCTTAAGCCCTGTTGTTTTGCACAGCATAAAACCAAATGATTAAATTAACAATAACATAGAATTAAACAAAAATTAAAGAATACAAATAATTCTTATTTTGGAAAATGAATTCCCCACAAATTCATGTTTTCCTTTCATATTGTAACTAGACGATATTAGGAAATTATCAACATAGGTGAAGATGAAGATATACGTATAATACGAGTATTATGATAGGAGCTAACTAAAAATACCCATGTAAAGTTATTAAAATTCATATGAGATCACCGTACAAGCTTTTTTTATCAATTTAAAAAAGATTCTCTTAAATCGATTGATAATGGTCGGGAATATCAATAAATTTCATAAAAAATACACAGCTCAAAATAGAACCTCCTCCTTTTTTGAGAACGGTTAATAGTTGGAGAACAAAAAAAAGGGGGTATAAGAGTTGGATTGTTTTAATTCGATCCCCGGACGGAACAAATATTTGTGTGGTCTTCAGATAGTTGTTTCAGGTCTGGGTATTTGTGTATGTGAGTTTAAATGTTTGTAAAGGCACCTACGATCCAGAAGAAATTCCTCGTGTGGGGCAACATTTAAAAAAAAAGTGTCATTTATAAAAAATTATAATTATCACAACGAGCTAAAATCATCAGCTTTCACAAAACCTTGAACTTAGCCTAGTCTTAGTCTCTCCTTCAAACTAGATCATTCCTTTAAGCCCACTCTTAACCGAAGTTCTGTAACGCTATCTCATCGATTTCAGAACACCGTCTAGGTATCCCTCGACCTAAAAATTAAATCAAGTGTGTCTAGCTTACTACTTTTCTACTAGAAATCTATTTTCGTCCGAATCTGTGGATATAGAACGTAGTATTCGTAGGTAGTTAAAATTGAAGATCTTTTGCAGACTCGGCTCTAGATATTTTCCGAGCAAGATTTTAAAGACCAAAAGGTAACATTGAATCTGCAGAGGACTAGCATGAACTCTCGCATAGTAGGTTAACATAGTGTTGATGGATTTTAAGATATTCGTTTTGCATTTTTTTACCCATATGGTTAGTTCTGCTGATTGCAATGGAACAAAATGCTAATATAAAGGGTGTTAAAGTACCCTTAACGCAAACGAAAGGCACTGGTTCTCCCCACCACTGCGATAATTTTTTGGTTTTAGGCCATACCTGGGAGTGGGAACTCCCTAAGTTACGGAGATATTGGGTGTCAAAGTTCCAAATTTTGCACAGCTGTTTTTGTAAATACTAGATTTTCAGGTTATAACTTTACTTAAATTACCTCCATGACCCGTGAACTATTCAAAGCATTCACCAGCACAATGTTTTAAGAGTGCTACATTAAGTTTTACCGTAAAATGAAATTTTTGACCCCAAAAAGAAAAGTCGTTTCCCAGCAAAAAAACTGCGTAGGGGTACTTAGTTTGATGTACAGAATGCTTGGTTGACGTATGTGTAAAGGGTTACTTTACACCCTGTATATTATGGTGTATTTTGATGCGTTCCAGCCAGGGGCATGTTTCAATGTCAAATCTTGCTTGAAAAATATCTGAGCACACAGCATTTTTATTGTTTCTATTAGGGTGCTTTTAAAAAAAAAACATCATTTATCGATTTTCACACTTAAAAAATCATAGGATATAATGAACATACTATACAGAAGCTGGTTATTGTCTATCGAGAAAATGTTGCTTTCATCAAAACAAAAAAAAATACTTATACAAACAAGGTACAACAAGGTCAAGACTACTCAAAGTAATTTAACAACCATAACTTATGCCAACACTTCATACAATTCCCGAAATATGGGGCATCATAACGCTCACATACCACGAAGTGTAAGCACAGACATCTTGAAGTTTAATTCCGTATCAGTTATGTGGAATATGTTCAGGTACGCGGCGTTCCCTTTGTGGCCAGGATCAAAGGATCTAGTCGGGTCGGGGCGGATTAATACACCGTATTCAATAGTATATGCGAGGTAGCTTTGCTGGATGGGGTAAGTGAGGAATGCTGATTATCCTTCGATGAGTTTGCAGAAATTAGATCGATGTTCTAGATGTTTATTTTTGTGTAAATGTGGTGAGTTCTGTTCACAAAATTGTGTGGTGATTGTTGAGACATGAAATATATTTTGTTAAATTTTTTATTTACCTTTATATGCATTTACATTTACCGACATAGCTCTCAGAATACGCAAGTTGGAGTGACGATGGGCAGGCCACATATCTAGAAGAACTGACAACCGATGGGGAATAAAGATTCTTGAGTGGCAACCAGGAACCGGAAGCGTTGGTAGGCCTCCCACCAGTACTTGTACAGTAAAAAGGTTCTTATTCATCTGCCACATACAGGGTGTAAAGTAACCCTTTACACATACGTCAACCAAGCATTCTGTACATCAAACTAAGTACACCTACGAAAATTTTTTTGCTGGGAAACAACTTTTTTTTTTTGGGGTCAAAAATCACATTTTACGGTAAAACTCAATGTTGCACTCTTGAAACATTGTGCTAGTGGGTGCTTTGAATAGCACGGGCTATGGAAGTAATTTAAGTAAATTTATAACCTGAAAAACTGGTATTTACAAAAACAGCTGTGCAAAATTTGGAACTTTGACCCCCAATATCTGCGTAACTAGGGGGTTCCCAGGTATGGTCTAGAACCAAAAAATGATCGCTGTGGTGGGGAGAACAAGAACCTTTCGTTTGCGTTAAGGGTACTTTTACACCCTTTATAAGGGAGTTACTTTTACACCCTTATCTTTTATTATGAACTCATTTTAAACACGACCCTTGTCTCTTCCAGCATCATGATATCTGCAATCTTATACGACATACAATCTACAGAGATCGGATTATGACACTTAAATAGGGGTCCTTTGATAACCGCAGCTGTTTCGCTTTCACGATTAATATTGAGGTTTTTATGTTATCGCGGACTTATTTCATGTTCTTAATGAGTTCTGGTTCTCTTTCGTTCTGGAATAATGTACTTACAAAAGATATGTTTTGCTGTCTTTTTGTAAAGGGATTTCGATTTGTTCATTTGAGTCGTGGGTTATGAATCAATTATTTTAATCACTTGTGAGTTATTTTACGTAACCTGGATGTAGAAATGGCAATTAAAACAAGAAAGTATCTACTCGGCACTATACAGGATATTAACTAACCCTTTACACAAACGTAAACCAAGCATTCTGTACATCAAAGTAAGTAACCCTATGCAAAAAAATTTGCTAGAAAACTACTTTTTTTTTTGGGTCAAAAATCACATTTTACGGTAAAACTCAATGTAGCATTCTTGAAACATTGTGCTAGTGGATGTTTTGAATAGTAAACGGATCATGGAGGTAATTTAAGTAAAGTTATAACCTAAAAAACTAATATTTACAAAAACCGCTGTGAACAATTTGGAACTTTGACACCCAATATCTAAGTAACTAGGGGGTTCCCAGGTATGGTTTAGAACAAAAAAATGTTCGCAATGGTGGGGGAACAAGTGCCCTTCGTTTGCGTTATGGGTACATTTACACCCTTTATAGATTAAATACTGTCACTGAGAAAAAGTACAGAGCTTTAACCACTTCGTCTAGAAGCATAATATTTATTTCAGACATTTTAAATAAACTAAGATTGGTTATTTATACCCATATTAGCACACCCACATTTCGTCAGTCGTGTTAAAAAGTCCCGTTTAATAATAATTATTATTTCATTAACCGGGCACAAACCCAAACTGTAGCTTCTTAGTGATTGGCTGTTTGACTGCTATTGACGGTTCGCGGGGATGTTACATTTTTCGGGAAGCTGGCAGGGCCGGTGCGGAGTGTGTGGGGGTGTCGATAGAAAAATAGAGTAGCTACATGCTTTAGAAGTTTTTGGTGGGAGCACTTTCTATCCTTGTCGCGCCAAACGGCCATTTGTACTACGTAACCGTGACGTGACTATGGCGGTATGAAATATGACGTCACGTTTCTTTGTCTAACACGTCATTTAAAATGAATTAAAACTAAGCAAGTTTTTGGTCAATTTTGTTACTTTTTTTTCACACATCGCGTTGTTTCTGTGGCATGGAAATTTCGTGATTTTTTAGCAGTGGTCAAATTGTCAATTTGTATTTGTTTCGGATATTCAAAAGTGCCTGTAACTGGCCTACTTGAAATAAATGTTTTGATTTTGAAACTCTATGGCCGCTAATAAGAAATACCTGATGGAAAATCCCAATAACACTGCGCGACCTAGGATTACCTAGACCTCACAGACTACTTTCTAACGAGAGAGTCAATATTACTTTCATCATTATATCTGTATTTCTCGTTTCACTACCAACTGATTTCATTCAAGTTCTGTCTCATATCTCAGTACTCTCTCAAAGCAGCCTCTCGACCAATTTGCCGAGAAGCGCACTGCAATCCAGCATCTCCACAGTCTGGAAGCTTCACAAAATATCTAGATTTGAAACTACCTTCTCACATTTTCTTGTAACGCTCAGTTTAGACATGTGGCAAAATAAATACAGGCTGTTTGGTAAAAATATCGTCACAAATAACACAATTTTCTGAGAAAAGCACCAATAAATGCACCTTTTTGTCGACGTTTTATAAGTGTCCATGTAGGCCTATGTGAAATAAAAATATTTTGATTTTATTTGAACTATAAACCTTAAATTATAAAAGTAAACATATGGTAAAATTAAAAATAAGACATAATTATATCAAACTAAAATAAGACCAGTACGAGGGAAAGAGAGTCACAATTAGCTACTTTCCTAACTAAAACATTAATATGAGTTTGTTTAGTCAGTTAGATTATCGTAAATAGTAATAATAAATGAATTTATTGACACACACCAGTTAGAACATACATAGAAGAAAACAAATACATTGAGCATATATATAAAAACAGTACATCGATGCAAGTAGCCGTAAAATATTGGATACGTGATTTTTGTTTTATCAAATTAATAAAAAATTACGAAGATAAAAAGTGTCAAAGACCATGCCTGTGACTTCACTTTTCGGTAAAAAAATTACTGAAATGCAACGTCACACGAGTTTTCAGGGCTGTATTAAAGTCGCATTTTTGTTTACGTGAAAAAAAAAAATTTTTTCTTTTTTAATGTTACCTGACGGTCACCCAATTAGATTAGACCTAGATTTAATTTATATCTACGTATAACCTTTGTCTTACATCTCACGGTAATTGAGATATATTTTTCTTTCAAAAATTTCACCGGCGAGTCCTCAAACTTTTTTGATTGAAGTCGTTAAAAAAGGCAAACTTTTTGGTTCTCTCTACAATATCCATTTTCTTCAATAATGTGCAGGTTTGCAAAGTTCTTAAATATCACTAAAATAAAAATGTGCTAGTAAATCACACTTCACATCATTCTCCTAATTTATTTTGAATCTTTGCAGCATTTCTTTCACTCGTCATCTCAGCGGTCACCGCCTTTTTAGCCATTTTCCCTACACATAGTCCATCCATCGATATTCTTGGTCTATTCCCAGACGGAAGGTGTAAGAGTAAAGTAATTTTCATTCATACCCAAAACTTTATTTTCCTCTTTTATTTTTTCTTTTCTTTACATTCTATTTAAAATAGATTGTCACAATTTTCCAAGCAACCTGTATACCTTGTTACAATTGTGACGTCATAATATAGGTACAGTGGCGACCTCATTACGGATGCGTGCAAATAGGCCGCCAAACAGTCTTCGTGTTTTGTTTTAGTTTCGAAATTATCTTGAGGCATGTATACGGGTTTGTCTATGGAAAGGTACCCAAATAGTTTGGAGACATGTGATATTTGGATGTTTAAAGGTCAAGGAAAACGAAATGACACATACAGTCTGTCAAACTGTTCTGCAGACAAATAGTTGAGCAAGACAAAGGCTATAATGGCAGTAAAGCACGCAGAGTTTCTATCACAGAAGGTTTTACAAGAAAACCTTTTTTTGTCATAAGGTTAGTGTACGTGGTGTGCAAATTAAAAAAAATATATACTAGCTACATAACAGTTCGACGACTAGGTCAAAGTCTCCTTCCTCAAAGTGGTTCCGAGTATTGTTTACCCTCGCCAGTTCTCATGATACAACCATAACGGCTGGATTATTTTTCTGAGTCGACCCTGACATCGTCAAGCGTCTTTAGTAGTCCGGTAAATTCAGACATCCAAGGTTACACTAATTCCAAACCGACAAATGAAATGTAAAAACTCCTCATAGATTCGACAATCGAAAAAAAAAATCGAGGCAAAGGTCACAACGACGGGTTTTTCGCGATTTTCAGCAAAACTGTAAGTTTTATCATAAAATTAGTTGACACAAAATTAAAGACCACATCAACCAAACCTAATAGCAATCAATCAGATCTAATAGCGCTCAATTACTACAACTCGAGTCATGGTAATTACCAGTTATGTTTTATTTTGGTATTTGTTACAATATTTATTAGTTTATATTATTTTTATGTGTGTATTAGTATTAGTATAAGTATATATTATGTGTACATATATTAATTTATATTGTTTTTTTTTTTAAGTTAGTTTGTAGCCTACCACAATGATGTCTTGTTTGACCCTAAGGTTGACTGGTAGAGAATGCCTTGTGGCATTAAGTCCGCCTATGTATCACTATTGTGCATAAAGTTTAAATAAATAAATAAAAATGTCTTAACACTTTAATTTCAAAGGGCCACCGTTTTTAATACATACCAATTCAAAAAGCTGAAAGAGTTGTAATCGTCATGGTATGTATAAGTACACCACGTATAAACTACGTGCTTAGGTTGGGAATTAGTGTAAACCCCTATTTTCTGCTCTAATTTGACCGGACTATTACGGCCGTGTTGAAAACAGATAAGTTATTTTTATTTAGAACAGTCATCTGCTTAGACTTTCCAAACTGTGTTGGAGTTGGCTTCCAGTCTAACTGGATGCAGCTAATTATTAATATTTTACATGGAGCGACAGCCTACCAGTCCATTAAGAGTAAATTATTTTCCTTCAAGCTTGTTGCCTCGCCTTTCTGTCAATGATCTACATCTGACTTCGAATATGAACAATCTGCACATCACATCTTATGGGAGTGTAGTCTTTGGGAGAATGAACGTAATATTATGTTAAATAGGTTACTTCCGAAGTTATTTATTACACGGACCTTGTACAAACTAGAACAAATTTCCGTGCGTTCAAGCATTTTTGTCATACCTATTATTGGAATCAAATATAACAGCTCACAACTTAGGACCCAGTAATATTAATGACAATAATATCCGTGGTGCTAGGCAACTGGGCTTATCCCAGTTGTATACGTCCCTGTGTGCCTATTGGCCTTGTTCAGTTCTGTCTCCTGCTGATATGGAGGGAAGTGAAAATTATGTTTTTCCTACTCCTCCGCTATTCTTTTCTGATTAATTTCGTTGCGGGATCCAAGACAGTTAAATCGTTTCCCTGGGACTTCGTCGGGCTTCATTGTCTCGGCGCTTTTCTTGTGGTCGCCACTGTTGATTCTGGCTTACAGGAGTTACAGTGGTTTGGGAATAGTGTGGCGGGCTTGTCCCATAAAAAAAAGCCTACCAGTCCTCCACAACCCCGTTCATCATCAACATCATCATCAGCCTATAATGTTACCAATGCAGGGCCTCAGACCTCCTCTCTAGGAGAGGGATGGGCTATAATCCACCACGCGGGCCCAGTGCGGATTGGTGGATGTCACATGTCTTCGAACTTTTGGTTGTAAGACATGCCGGTTACCTCACGATGTTTTCCTTTGCCGTTTTGAGAGCAGTGGTGATGAAATAAATTACACAAAGTAATGCGTCTGACTGGGTTCGAACTCACTACCTAATTGCAAGTGGGTAATACGATGCCCCATGACAAGATTTATTTATTTATTTATTTATTTTTAGGAAAGCTTACAGTCTAATAACTATAATTATAACAACAATATAATTCTAAATTGCTAATAACAAGCTTCCACAGATAACTACAAAAATATATACTTCCAAAATTACAATATATAAAACAATATAAAAACTACCAACTTTTAACACAACAAGATTTATGTGTTAGTAGGTGCCTCCTGTTCAAAAAATGGCTTTGCTAATAGTTTCCTGACTGTGCTTGCTTTGGTGCAGAAAAGATCAATGTCAGGTTCGCAAGAAATTTCGTTAAAGCTGCGACTGGCCCTCGAAAAGTATGCATTACGCCTATAATTTGTGATTGCATAAGGAATATGTAGAAGTGGTCGCTGACGCAATCCCATCTGGTTAGTACGAAACGTTAATTTCGAGACAAGTTCAGTTCAATTTTGCTTACTATTTGTAAGTACTATCAAAGATACACAAATTACAGCCGGGAATAATGACTTAACGTTCTGCATACCTGCATTCTTAACTTAGCACACTCTCCGTCACTCTTTAGTCAAGTCTTCTTTTGCAATCGACAACAAAAGTACCTACCTGAAAAGGTCAGCAATATTCACAAGCGCTACCCTCTAACATAGATTACCTAGACCAGCGGGATACCTAGACCTCTTCATACCCTAGCTAAACTTGCATATAGCTATCCCATAAATCGTCCAAGATTTCGGACAGCGAATTAATTAATTTATGTAAACTTAGTTCAGTAACTAGTTCTGAGTGAGCGTTCTTGAATGTTCGGTCATTAATCCTAGCCGTCCGTATGCTGCGGCCAAGTTATTGCACCGTTTGAGATTCAAGGAGGCTGGTAATGGTTTCAGACTTGTCTATGGTCTTGTCTTAGTAAGATTTTGTATTAAGTTTTGTGCAAGTTTGTGATTTATAAAGTTACACAAACTCACATAAATATACTTGCACACACACTACAGCACACACACTACAGTGTTTCTTGTGTTTTTTTCTGTTATGTGTATTTTATGAATTTAATATTTTGGATTGTTGAACATAACTGGGGAAATGTGGGTGTACTATCTCTGCCTAACCCTTCGGGGATCACACGCGTGATGTTATGTTATAAACTCGAATGGGAAGGAAAATAATGATTGAGTCACGCTCAGGTTTATGTTTTTCAAAGGTTCTTATTCTACATATTTTTTGTGCAATAATCATTAAAAAAATATTTTAATTATTCATATTCTGAAGTCGTTGTTTGGTCTGAATATTGAACTTCGCATCATCGTTTTTCGATTTTTTCTATATTCAGCCTATTTTTATTCAAACTGTAACCCAGTCATACATTTTGGGTTGGTACAATGTTTACGAATATATTCATTGAATCCAATTATGTATGCCACGTTTACATAGAAACGCAGTTCAGTGAGATCAAGGCAGACTACAATATCTTATACAAGAGTTTGTATATGGAAGTACATACTACTTTACTTTTGCTTAAACTATCCTCGTTATTAATTACGAGATATTTTTAAGTACAGTCACGGGCAAAAATATGTAAACACTTTTCAACGTTTAGAAGCAGTTTTCGCCTACTGTATTGATTTCATTTATATATTACGCAATGAAACCAATATTATAGACCCTATTTTATTTGAAAATAGGTCAATATCTCAAAGTTGCAATCGTTATTTCACGAGAAATTTACGTTTGAATCATTTGTATACCTATTATTGCTCGTTTTTTAAAGAGTCGGCATTTCTTTTGTTATAACTTTCCAGTTATTTTGATGAATAAAACCATTTTTCACCAAGTACACCATCTATTTCCCAACCTTAGGTTCAAAGAAATCACTAATCCCTATTAGCGGTCCCTTTTGAGCTCTAAAGATACAATGACAAAATTTAAAACATTTCATAATACCAACAGCAAAAAAAGAAGTACCACTCGCTAAAATGAAATCACTCGCAAATGCAAATCACGTTAGCTGACAGTACTTTTTTCTCTGTACAGTGTACATTCGCATTCAAAATAGACTTTTGTCATAAAATGCTAACGGTGTTGAGTTTCTGACTGTATTCGAGTTTATTTACATATTTCGTTTTGGTGTAACGCATACAATCATGAGCACAAATATGTACACTTTTGGCAAAGTTCAATCCCGTATTTTTCAATTTCGAATTTTAACGATTGCAACACTACTTTGAGATTTATGACCGTGTGACATGAAAATGAAATCAAATTCAATATAATAGGTGCACATCAATATAAAGGGTGTAAAAGTACCCTTAACGCAAACGAAAGGCACTTGTTCTCCCCACCACTGCGATTTTTTTTTGTTCTAGACCATACCCGGGAACCCCCTAGTTACGGAGATGTTGGGGGTCAAAGTTCCAAATATTTCACAGCTGTTTTTGTAAATACTAGTTTTTCAGGTTATAACTTTTCTAAAATTACCTCCATGTCTCGTTTACTATTTAAAACATCCATTAGCACAATGTTTTAAGAATGCTTCGCTTTGCTTGCTTGCTGCTGCTTTGAATGATTTTTGACCCCAAAAAAGAAGTCGTTTCCCAGCAAAAAATTTTGCGTAGGGGTACTTAGTTGTACAGAATGCTTGGTTGACGGCTGTGTGAAGGGTTAATTTACAACCTGTATATAAAAATCAATGACGACACGGTTGGCGCAGTGGCTCAGGCAATGGACTGCTGCGCTGCGTGTCGCGGGTTCGATCCCCGCTCGGAACAAATATTTGTACGACCTACAGATAGTTGTTCCGGGTCTGGGTATTTGTGTATGTGACTTTAAATGTTTGTGAACGCACCCACGATACAGGAGAAATTCCTAGTGCAGGGCAACGTTTTAGAAAAAAAAAATGCCACTTTTCGATGTAATTTTATATGTGAAGTTTGCACAAAATCGGTCGATCGGTTCTTTATTTATCACATTTTTTGTAACACTGAACTCCTAAACGGCTGGACCGATTTTGATGAAAATTTTCGTATGTGTTTTTGGTGACGCTGCTATCCAGGCAGGACGATGTCTGCCAGGTCCACTAGTTGGTTATAAATACGTTTAGAACCACGCTACGATTAAATGTATGTATATTTGTCCCATTTGTTGCTGCTGACTGTACACAGTCGGGATTATTCAACGATTGTTGGTAAAAAACTCGCCTTGCATGCATATTTGTTACGTTGTTATACATTTTAGTGTTGGTAAAAATGGAAAAATAGACAGGCTTTTAGAATATACATTTCTTAGCTCTGTGCGTGGTATTCGCAGAATCCACCAGACAACATTGTTTTCTTCTAAACTCATTAACGGGTAATTTAAAAAAAAAACTGACAGACGCGGCTGCTAAAGCACCCTATAATAATCCCTAGAATATCATAGGGGATTTTTTTTTTTTTTTTTTTATAATGGGACAAGCCCGCCTCACTATTCCCAAACCACTGTAACTTCTGTAAGCCAGAATCAACAGTGGCGACCACAAGAAAAGCGCCGAGACAATGAAGCTCGACGAAGTCCCAGAGAAATGATTTGACTGTCTTGGATCCCGCAACGAAATTAATCAGAAAAGAATAGCGGAGGAGTAGGAAAAAACAGAAATTTCCACTTCCCTCCATATCAGCAGGAGACAGAAAAGAACAAGGCCAATAGGCACACAGGGACGCATACAACTGGGATAAGCCCAGTTGCCTAGCACCACGGATATTGTTGTCATTAATATTACTGGGTCCTAAGTTGTGAGCTGTTTATTTATTTATTTATTTATTTATTTATTTATTTGGATCTCCAACAAAAGATACACAGATACAATATAAGTCACAGTTATACAAAGGTTCTTTTAGGTGTGTTCCTTCAATTACAGGAGACCACAGCATGCACATAAAAATAGGTGATAACACAAAGAAAAATTAAAAATTAAAATATTTCAAAAACAAAACATTAACCAAAATAATAAAGCTATTGAACATAATATATCACAAGTACTAAAATTAAAATTGATAAAAAGTCAAAATAAAATAACAATAATAAAATAAAATTAAATAAAATTATATTAAAATTGTCATAAAGTTAAAATTAGTAAAATTACATTAAATAAAAAATTGATTAAAGTTAAAATTATTAAAATTGTTTTACATAAACATTATACTTATTATTTTACACTTATTGCAGTGGTCAATTTTTTTTTGTATTTTGATATATGGAAGGTTATGTCCATGTCAGATTGCTTTGACAATTCGTTATACTGCCTACAGAGTCTTGGGAGAGCGGCGAAATGTCCTAGATTTGTTTTGGAACCTGAGACAAAAAACAAATTGTAGCTGGTTTTCCGCGGCAGGCGAGATGGCGCGTTCATATGTAGCTTGCCTAGTAATTCGCTACAGTCTATGGCTCCATTGAATATTTTGTGGAGTAGAATCAGGTCTGCCGTTTTTCGCCTGTCAGCAAGTGAGACTATTTTATAGTGCACTAGTCTGTCTTTGTAGCTGGATACTTTTTTGGCTAACTGTTCTTTGTAACACAGATGATACAGGAAGCGCCTTTGGACACTTTCCAGGTGTTTGATGTATATGTCGTAGTGAGGATTCCAAACCGGGCTGCCATATTCAAGTATAGGGCGAACCAGTGTGTTAAATAATTTTATTCTGGTAGACGCCTTTTTAAATTCTTTACTGTTGCGTAAAATAAATCCCAGAATTTTAAACCCCTTTGATACCGTGCTTAGGATATGTTTGTCAAATTTAAGTTGTTTATCTAGTGTGACTCCTAAGTCACGTATTTCTTCAATTTGTTTTAGTTTTTGTTGGTCAATCGTGTAAGTGTTTGGTTTGACAATTTTGTTACGGCTGAATTGCATGTAGTAACACTTTGAGACGTTAAGAAGCATTTTGTTCGTTTTGCACCAGTTCGTCAGTCCATTGAGGTCTTCCTGCAATAACGCAGCGTCAGATTCAGTTTTCATCGGTTTCATTATTTTCATGTCGTCGGCAAAAAGATAGTATTTTGAATGCCTAAAGCAGTGCGTGATGTCGTTAATGAAGATGTTGAAGAGAATTGGGCCTAAATGTGAACCTTGTGGAACCCCGGATGTAGCCTTGAAAGACTTAGAATGGTAGCCATTTATTACTACTTTTGACGACCGGTCACTGAGGTAAGACTGAAACCACTTTAGCATTGATCCTCCTACACCCAAGTGCTGGAGTTTCGCTAAAAGAAGAGAATGATCTACCCTATCGAATGCCTTACTGAAGTCAGTGTAAATGGTGTCAACAGGAATACGTTTATCTAAGGATTCAGATAGAGCCGACACGTAGCACATGAGATTAGTGGTCGTCGATCTGTGCTTAATAAAACCGTGTTGGTCGCTGGTGAGAAGGTGCTTTACATGCGATGTTAGACGCTCGGTTATGAGCTTCTCAAAGACTTTGCCGAAGATGACCAAAATAGAAATAGGTCTGTAATTTGACACCATGTTCTTTTGTCCTGATTTGAAAATGGGTACGACCAGTGCCTTTTTCCATTGGTCAGGAAAAACACCTTCTTTCAGAGATTTGTTATATATAATGCTAAGAGGTAAAGCCAGCGCTTTCGCACATCTTTTTATAAACACGGGAGGAATACCGTCGTCTCCTACACTCTTTTGTTCATCCAAGGATGTTAAAGTTCGGAAAATTTCGCTAGCATTAAGTTCTAGTTTACAGAGAGTCAGCGAGTTGTTGTTTACATTAACATTTGACGGTTGCGAGGAAGTCGTAGTATTATAGACACCTGCGAAGTTTTCAGCAAACAAATTGCATATATCGTGGCCAGTTGATGCAGTTTTGTCGTTGTAATACATTTCTGCGGGGTAATTGCTGCTCGATTTTCTTTTATTTTTAATAAAAGACCAGAAGATTTTAGGGTTTTTTAAAACCGCGATTTCCAGTCTCTCGATATATTTTTTGTAGCAAATCGTTCTCAACTTACTACAATCAGCACGCAGTGTTTCGAATGATATAATGTCAAGGGGATTATTGTATTTTTTTACTCTAACGCGAAATTTGTGTTTTTCTTTAAAAAGTCGCTTAAGCTTCGGCGTATACCACGTCGGGTACTCCTTCCTAGATATCGTTTTCAGTGGTACGTGTTGCTTGATAACGTCATGCAAAACATCATACAAAATATTGACCATATCTCCAACCGAGGCACACCCTCCCATTGAACTTTCCCAGTCTATAGACATAAGTGAAGTTAGGATTTTGTCGTAGTCTGCTTTAAAGAAATTAGGTTTAGTGGCCGGTTTTGGTTGCAGGGAATTGATGTTGGTGACCGTGGGTATAGCGAACTCGAGCGGCGGATGTAAAGGATCTTCTTGTGTCAGATGTGTATGGCAACGTGTCAGGTTATGTACTATAGTGTTACAAAGAACTAGATCCAGTGTTCTAGATTTGTTATTTGTTAGGTAATTATACTGACCTAAGTCATTCATAGAAATATAATCGAGGAAGTGTTTGGTAACATCATTGTTATTGGTAGGGCAAGGAGTAGTGTGACTCACCTGATTTTCCACGTTAGTTTTCCACGTTATTGTACTAAGATTAAAGTCACCAATGATAACAGTACGTTCGTTTTTGTTCAGGGCATTTTGAGCTGAGTCTAGGAATGTTTGAATGGTTTCTCGGGTTATTGGGGGCGGTAAGTAGACGCCACAAACGTAGATCGTGTTTTTCTTATTACCGGGACAGACCGTATCAATGGAAATCCACAAATCCTCACATTGACTTTCTAAGTGTGACACACGGCATGAGTTTAAGTGCCTAGCTACAGCTATTAAGACGCCGCCTCCGTGTCTACGTGCTCTATATCTACTGGACTCGCGATCTCGCCTGTAGACTATATATCTATCGTCAAATAGTTCTGAGTCGTAGATGCCAACGTTCAGCCAAGTCTCCGTAAGCACAACAATATCGTAGTCTTGTAGAGACATGTTATGATAAAAAGTGTCGGTTTTAGTTCTTAGACCACGTACGTTTTGGTAGTATATCTTCAGATCATGATTGAATATGAACAAATTATACACGTTATCTTGCACAGTACAATAAAAATACAAAAAATATAACAACAAATAGGTTAAGTTAACTGACAGTCTTTAAGACCTCCTGACAAGTGACTACAATACGTTCAGATTGGTCAGTCTTCTTCATGAAAATTCTGCCATTACGCACCCACACGTATTTGTAACCACGCTCCTTGCCTCGAAGTCGTGCCGCCGCGTGCAAGGCTTTATTATCAGCTGACAGATGTTCAACAACGTAGATTGGGGTTGGTTTATCCATTGCAATGCCGAGGTGGCTTGTGTTCAGTTTGTTGTTGGAGTTGCTTTTGTTGTAGTTGGTTACCGCTGCGAGGAAAGAGTCCCGAATTCGTGGGGTGTTGAACTTTACGAGGATAGACCTGGGTCGGGTATTTTGGGTGTCTTTTTTAGCAGTCCTAGTACAGAAGGCAATATCGGCTTCATTAATTTGACACTTGGTAGTGGTACTGATTTGCAATACAGTAGTGACAATGTTTTCAGAACGGTTCTCTGGTACGTTTTGCAGTTCAATGTTGGTGGCTCTGTTGTGTTGTTCCATTAGGTTGATACGTTTATTGAGGTCTTGTACGGATGATTGCAACTTACTATTCTCTCTTTCCAACACTTGCAATTTAGAGGAGTTGTGCTCAAGAGTAACTTTCAGTTCTTCATATTTTTCATTGAAGAAGTCTAGAGAGGTTCGAAAACCCGAAATCAACTCGCTGAATTGCTTGAGCTGTTCCCCCACTGCTTCTTTGAGTGCGTTCGCGATCTCTTGTCTGATTATTTCTCTAAAAGAACTCTTTGTTAATTCTAAGACTGTGTCGTCGTTAGCGGTTATTGGACTCAACGTCGAGTCTTCAAGTTTCTCTCTGAACGACGTGTTATTAGAGATAGTAGGTGAGGCCCTGCTTTGCATTGAGCTCTGATGGCGTTTATTGCGGGTAGTGACGTTAGTGTCAGCCTCTGTGATTGAGGTTTGTTTATAATCATCGTCAGGCGAACTCACGGGGCTATCGGTTCGCGATGATCGTACCGGTGTATCGGTGTTGTTGGTTTTCGGTAACTTACTTATACAAACTTGACACTTCCATATCGCTTTGTCCGATACTTTCATTGCTTTAAATCCCTTGGCAGTAGTATTGGAACAGAGTAGATCGTACCTCGAGTTACAATTTGAACATTGCAGGTATTCTTTCCCTTTTAATACGCTTGTACAACCGGCACAGTTGTTTTTATTACTTGCCGTTGCCATGATGTCGAAGGAACAAGTTTTTTAAATCTTCTAAGAATACAAAAACTAATGCACGATGCTGGGATCGAACTCGAGTCACTTTAACGATGCGGCTATGGTAGCCGTTACGCCAAATGAACCACAATAATAATTGCGAATTTAGCGTTCATATGTTACTGGAGAATTTTTGTTTTGAATAATAAAGACGGTATGATTTTTAAATCATATGACGGTCATTCCAGACAAATTCTTAACGTATTTTTACAGTTATTTTACTGTTTCACACTTTTCTTGGCGTAATTTGTTGCGTCCGTACACTGTTTATGTCTTGGTCGGTATTTAGAGCACTGTTAGTTGGAAGTTTCACTTTAAATTTTGACAGATTACTGAGTAATTGCTTCGATATTGGTTTTGAGTTTTTCACGCATTTAAGGCACATATGTCTTGGATAACACTTTCACTTGTTTATTGTCTTTGTAGCTTCACGTTGATGATAGAATTATGCAAATTTTTACGTAAATTTATTTTTAATCACATAATGAATACGGAGTAGTTATTTGACAAGTGTTCACCTAGTGGCGCCATCTGACGACTGTTATATTTGATTCCAATAATAGATCATAGGGGATGACAATTTGAAGGTAATTTCTTAATTTTTGCCGATAGAAACCACGTCTGGGCGCATTCTGTTTGTATTATCAAAATTACATACTCCTGATTTGTAGTAACTATTTTCGAACACAAATCTCGAACAAAATAGGAACAAAGGCGGGCCTGGGCCTGCAGTCTCGACAAAGATAGCGATCGCTTTACGACAAAATTCGGTCGCAAAGCTATAACGATGCGGATTTAAGGTGGACGTGAGCCGGACGCGACCCGCCGGTATTAGCTACCAACTTAAATCCGCATAGTTATAGCTTTGCGACCGAATTTTGTCGTAAAGCGATCGCTATCTTTGTAGAGACTGCAGGCCCTGGTGGCTAGCGGTTTTGAAAGGGTAATTCTGTGTACCCTTTCCGCTAGCCGCTTTTAACTGCCGAAAGCCCTTAGCTCCCACAAAGATAGCTCTATCAAACTAGTATCCAATTGCAATGTCTAACACAGGCTTTTAAAAACCTACCAAGCACACGACAGTAAATAATATTTGTTCTGACAAAATAAGGGTGGCCTTTGTCAGATCAATTATTTTTACCCGACTGCGGCGAAGCCCAAAAGGAGGGTTATGTGTTTGGCGTGTGTATGTATGTATGTCCATTTCTTTGTTCCCTCATAATTCCTAAACGGATGAAGGAATTTCAATAAAATATACGTATTTAGATTTGTCTTGATGGCGCGAGTGTCACTAACTATATTAAAATTAAAAAAAAAACAAAGAAAATTGCTTATTTGGGGGGCATATCGCGCATCCGGCATATCAAAATGAAGTGTTTTAAAAGGAGATTATAAAAATATATGACACTTATATGTTTAAAAGAAATTCAAAGTCACAAATCCTAAAACAAACACAAAAGTTAAATCATGTGCGAAGAATTTTACGCGACCAACGAAAGAACAAACACAAAAAAAAACTGAAAAGCAAAAAACAAGCACATTTTAAATTAAACAAAACTTGTAAGCAGGCAGGGTTCATTTGAATATTAATATATGAAATGAAAATAGAATGGACCCCGCCTGCTTCCAAGTTTTGTTTAATTGTGTTTTGTTTAATAAAATGTGTTTGTTTTTTGCTTTTCAGTTTTTTCAGTCGGGTTTTTTAGTTTTTTAACTACTTTTTTACTGTCATCACCGACAGAAAGATGCTTTTATAGTGGCAAACTGTTACCCATACATTTGCGGTTTTGATATCAGACAGGCCAGAAAGGAAATGCCTTAACAAAGTTAAGGATGCACTAGCAACAAAATTTGTTTGTTTCACATTGTGCGGCTAGACCGTGCATTATTCTATTAGGGCCCGCACCGCAGGGTAATGGATATGGAAGCGACTAAACTATCTGCCTCATGAGTTTATAACAAACTGTGTTTGTAGTTTGTGGGCTTTCAGGGCTAATGTGAAAGGGAAATTGTAACTCGGTTGCGTTAGTACTATTAGTAGTAGTAGAAAAGTCGAATACCAAGGGTTACTCGTAATTTGTAGTTTGTCAAAGTAAAAAAAAAAAGACGTGTGGCACTCGGAGACTGCCGCGGCATTGCGATAGCATTTTTTATCAACTTATGCAATTATAATTATTTATATTATTCCTTTATTCAACTTTTTACATATAAATTATATTTTTAAATATTCCCATACAAAATATATAGAAAAACATTTAAAAATATAAAAAATAGTAGCCCACCGGTATCGGGAACAGAAATTATTATTATTATTGATTATAAATTATTAGGTATTATAAATTATTATTATTATTTATTATAAATGATTATTATTATTTATTATAACAAATATTATTATTATTATTTATTATAACAAATATTATTATTATTATTTTGCATAATAAATATAACGAAAAGTCATTAAAAGTTCTGCTATTCATCGATAGATGGCAAAAATAAAAACTAAAAAGTATCACCGCTGTGCCGGTCGGAGTGGGAGGTGTTAGGTTATTTTCGTTACGGAATTTCTGGATTCGGTCTCCACGCTCAAGGCCCGCGATAGAAGCTATGCAATAGCTTAAAAGGTGGAAACTATGCAATTGCTCCTCCCCTTCTATTCTGATTAATTACGTTGTGGGATCAAGACAGATAAATTGTTTCTCTAAGACTGCGTTGAGCTGCATTGATTTGGTGGTTTTGCAGTGGTCGCCACTAACTGATTCCGCCATTCATCTACTCTTATCCCAATTTATTTAGGACTAGCGGACGTTACGCGGTTTCACCCGCGTATTTTCCGTTCCCGTGAGAATACAGGGATAAACAGTAGCCTATGTCACCCGGGGATAGTGTAGCTTCCCAACGGTGAAGGATTTTTTAAAATCGGTCCAGTAGTTTCGGAGCCTATTCGTTACAAGCAAACAAACAAATCTTTCTTCTCTATAATATTAGTGTAGATTTACGCAACATACATCCTTCTCAACAGACTTATATTGTGCTTCTAAAAACAAATCAAATCAAATCAAATCAAAAGTCATTTATTCAAATTAGGCTGATAATCAGCACTTTTCGAACGTCAAAATTTACTTTACTCTACTTATTTACAAGAGACAGTCCCCCAAAACGCCCACCCTTCGGCACTTCCTAGTGTTTAGCTGGAAAGAAGAAGTGACGGAACAAACTCCCCAGCAACACATTCTGTCTGTTATGTTGGTTAGAAGAACCAGACTCGATACAATAATAAGGTGTACGTTCATTTTAGAGTTACTACAGACACAAATCAATAATAAAAAATTATATAATTACAAACAATGTAAAAATAAAAAAGTACATAACATATCAATTAACAAATTTTTGTAATGAAGGTAAGGCACAAATGTTGATATCAGTGCTGTAACTATTCGTACCAAAGGGCGTCTGGATGATTAAAAACCACTGTAAAAGAGAGAATTTAATGGAAGAGAAAAAATAAATAATAAAATTGAGAATAGTTAGAGACATCCACAACTTTGTACCGGCTAAGAGTTACCAGGGAAGCCGCATGCGCAGAAGCTAAAGCCAAACTTTTTTATCTTCGACGTGGTCCTTGATTTTATAATATGCTTTTTGAATAAGGACACGTTTAATGTAGTTTTTAAACTTTCCATCGGTCAGTTCTATAACTGACTTAGGCAACTTGTTATAAAACCAACCCTTATAGCATTCCTATTGAAAACGATTTGAAGAGTAATTCATAGCCTAGAAGTGAACAAGGCCAGTGGTCCTGACGGCATGTTAAGTCTTGACAAACTCACAGTGTTGGAAAGAGATTACTTCTTTTTTTTTCGAGTCGACGTTTCTATTCCTCTAGATGTATCGTTTAGCTGCTGGCTATTTTAAAATGGGACAAGCCCGCCACACTATTCCCAAACCACTGTAACTCCTGTAAGCCAGAATCAACAGTGGCGACCACAAGAAAAGCGCCGAGACAATGAAGCCCGACGAAGTCCCAGAGAAACGATTTAACTGTCTTGGATCCCGCAACGAAATTAATCAGAAAAGAATAGCGGAGGAGTAGAAAGTAGCTGCTGGCTAAGCAAATGATGATTTTATTTTATTTATTTAGGTCTACCAACAATTGTTTCACGATATTCCAATATCGATTTCGATTTCACGGTATCCCAATAGTTCTATTATGTTGTTCCATTGTAGGACTACTTTGACAGCAACCTTTTTATTATTCCAAAATTGTCCTACTGATGAATGAAGTCTAGTCAGTCTTGTGTTGAACACAGTAATGAAGTGCCTCATGAAAGGGATGAAACATGAAACATTGTGCTAGTGGATGCTTTAAATAATAAAAGGGTGATGGAGGTAATTTAAGTAAAGTTATAACCTGAAAAACTAGTATTTACAAAAAACAGCTGTGCAAAATTTGGAACTTTGACCCACGATATCTCCGTAACTAGGGGGTTCCCAGGTATGGTCTAGAACAAAACAATTATCACAGTGGTGGGAAGAACAAGTATCAGTAGGAAGAACAAGTAATAGTATCAAAAACTATTGGGCATCCTAAAACAAACAAACTAAAATATATAATTATGAATTTAAAAAAAATAGAAAAAAATAGATTAATAAAAGAAATAGAGAGATATACAGATTGATTTTGAGATATTGATTGATTGAATTGAGAGATAGATTTTAAAAGAAATAGATAAAATATTTTTTTTTTGTTTTTAATTAAAAAAAAAAAATATGTAGGTGTTTATTTAATATTTCAGAACTTTAATTTAAATTCCACACTTTGACTGTGGTCATAATAAACGTGGAGACGAAGCTCTGTGTACGACTCGAATATCTAGTTTGAAATACCCAAACATAACCCAATAAGCCAATGTACACTAAAATGCAATACATAGTAAAGTAGTATCGTTCTTAGGCTGTTGACACACACACACGTGATTCTGCTCAATTGAAAAACGTGCCGCTGAATAATAAGCAGTGTGCTCTAGCGTTTATTTCGTAAACAGCGTGTGATCCACTTGTTGTGTACATGACCTAATAAGGGTGAAATATAATATACTTACTTGTTGCTTGTGTTCGAAGCGTTCGGGATGAAGACAAACAAACCAAAGGCAATAAAACATCACGTTGTGTGTCTCGGAAGGGTAAGTAGAGGTCTATATCCATACTCGTTTTACCAAGTTGTTCTTACAGACAGTTAGTTATGTTATCCGAAGATTAGCATAATATCTTCACCAAATTCAAACGGGACCACTGTGGAATTATAATTTCCCAAATAAAAAAAATATTTTCATCGGCACACAATTAGGTATTTTCGTGATAAAAAAATATGATTCTTTTTAGATAATATTATATTACTAACGTTAGATTAGTGAAAGATATTGGATAGGTGTTTATTGGTAAACAAATTAAAAACAAACATGACGACGAACGCATCAATGTCCGAAAAATGTACTGCAATATGACGTCACACGAGTTTTCGGAGCACTGTATCGCCTTTATTTTTTGTAACAGTGTAAAAAAAAGTGTGTTCAATAGTTTTTTGGAAATCTATCTGACGGAACATTTTTTCATCAACTACCCACAAAAAATAAAACTGACGAATAAATAACCTCTTCCTTTTGGAAGTCGGGTAAAAAAGAGTAGGTATGTTTTAGAGTAGATAAGTTCCATCTACAAAAAAAGCTGGCAGAACAACAGGGGGTCTAAAATTGCCACTTTAGGAATGAATTGTGTTAAAATTCGTAAAATAGTCACATACGCAGTTACTATTACGAATAGTCCATTTTACGACTTTTAACGAAATTCATAATTTCTTTCTGCTAAAGTAGCTATTTTAGACCCCCTGTTCATACCTCTATCCACCACATCAGTACTCAAACCCATTAACTTCCCAAATCATAATAAAAAAAAGAAATCCATATAATATTTATTACCTTGGATACGACCTACATAAGCCTAATATATTTTATCTCGTTTGGAGCGCGCGCGAAACAGTTAATGAAAAATCGATACTAGGCTCCCGAAGCGGGTGCCTAATTGCTGACACAGGTAGACTTGCCTCGTGATAGTGTACTGTTTTAGGTGGATATGGTATTACTATGACAGAAGCTTTCACGAGAGCTTCCTATATCTGTATGCAAGCATAATGAATAGTTGACAAAGGGGTTTGGGTAACTTTGTATGGACTAGTGACGTCATTTTTCTTTCAGCGGCCGCTTTTAATGTTTATGTTAATTTAATGTACTATGTTAAGTGCATATTATATTTTCAATTATTTCTTAGCTGAGATATTTTCGTTTCAAGATTTTAAAAATGTGTTAGCTTTGTGCTGGCGAAGTCAGATTATTTTGATGTCTGCCAAATCCCATGTACCATGTAATCGACATTACATGCGAACAGTAGCCTAAGGTCCGTTTCCTATTAATACATGAAAAATAGTGGCCCAATATTGTATTCAACCCTTGTGTAGCTCTTTCAACGAGAATGTGCACGTAATTTTTCCGTCTAGATGCATGTCCAATACGAGTCCCGCCAACACGATCCAGACTTCGCTGGCAACAAATGCAAAATGTACTGTTAATTATATCCATGGCGCCCATTTGATGGCAATAGGCTCGCTCCCTTTCACATAGAGCTTAAACATAACTGGACAAAATTAAGTGGATGTACTATTAGATACTCTTCTGCTTAACCATTTGGGGATTATAGGCGTGTTATACATCCAAACAATAAGCATATAAGAGTCCAAAGAGGTTGTATGCTGGGTCAGTCAAAATACACAAACGAATGTCCAAGAAAATGCGAATATACATCTGCATCTGGTTAGATTGGAAGCTGACCTAAACATAATTTGGAAAAGCCTTGGCAGATGATGCGGACGACAGTAGTTAGTTTGTCGAATAAAGAAACGAAACATTAAATAAAATTCCGATCCTTAAGGACGTATTTACAAAAATGATAGGCATAGAATTGTACCACTACATAAACACGTGTCACACACACAAGCGTTGGGTGGTTAGTTGCGGGAAAAAATAGTCAGTAAACTTTGATACGTTAATTTTTTTTTTATGTAACTTGTTAGCTAAGATGAAACCTCACCTGCGAACTTCTCCTCGACGGTCGAACTGGATGTGCCAAGTTTGGGCTCGTTTTGTTAATTATTAATAATAGTGTTTCATATTATTTTCTCTGAGATTTAGAATAGACTATTTTTGCCAACTTACAGTATTTTTAGAAATCTTAAAATATGTTATTAGTAGAACAAAAAATGTACCGAAACATAAGACGATATCGAAAACATGGCAACGGTAGATCGTTTTTACAGTATCAAAAACTATTATATATTTTTTAAGAAAAACGTTTCTTGCTATTGAAGATAATGAACCAATCTATTTTTTGTTAGTTTTAAGTTTTATTTGGTTTGGTTCAGTTTAGTCAGAAAATGTACCGAAACACAGCATAATTTCGTCCTTAATAAAGGCCTGTTTCACGACAATCGATTTAGTTTTCGTTAGCTTACTTGGAAAATAATTTTATTTAATTTTTGACATATTCGAATATTCGCCGCTATTCGGATATCGTGAAATAGGCCATGAGCAACAAAAAACCTTGTAACAAACATGAAAATGTTTTCAGAATCAGTTATTTACAAGAAAAGAAATCTAATCTGGAGTTTTACAACATCAATCTTATAAAAAAGGTTTACAGATTAACTTTATATGATCAACCCCTTTATTTACGAGCTCATAAAATTGCGATATATTTTCTTACTTCACAAAGACACTTCGTTGTTACGATATATTCGTAAAACCACATCTCGATACTTCAGTAATTGCAGTTTTGGCTGATACATTTGCTTGAAGAATACCCTGTTTGTGTTTTCCAATTATTTATTAAGTGATGGATATTAATGTTGGTGGATGGAGAGGGAGAGGAGGGTTCGTTATTCTTTTATTGACGTGACATAATTATTTAATGCTATTTTAAACATAATTAATTATTATTTGACATGAATAGTACTGTATTGAATTTTATTAAGTAATTGAAATTTAAATGGTTATTAGTATTTTTATGTGGTTAATAGCTTATTAATAATGAATAATGCATGCTACATTAGTATAACCAAAAGATGTAAATCAAGAACCTATGTAAAAAACCTATATTCTCGCAAATAAATCATTCATTCATTCATTCATTCAAAGAATACTTGGATGGAAAGGGTAGTCAACAAAAAAAAATCGAATTAGTCCGTTAGATAGATTTCCAAAAAATATTGGACATGTATTTTTTCTATTTTCACGTAAACAAACAATGAAGACGATACAGTGCTTTGAAAACTCATACGTCATATTCTTAGACATTAAGACATTCTTTACTTGGGAGTCATCAAACCCCCACTCAAATCTTTAACGCGTTTTATCTTCGCCAATTTATATTGATTTGATAAAACAAAAAATACGTATCCAATATTTTTCGGTAATCTAACAGACGGACTAATTAGAATCATGTTTTTTTATAGTCAGTAAACATCCCTATTCTATGAGGAATGATATGAAAAATAAACAAGTCAATGGCACGACGCTTGACAGGGTAGAATAGAAGAAGAAAACGTATTGCGCCAATCCCAAAATTGAATGGGACAAGGGCAAAAGGCTGGTGATGATGATGAAGTAGCTAAACAATATCAAGTAGGTAGGTATTATCTAAACCTTCTGCAGGGCTATTGCGTATCTTTACATATGTCAGTGGCTATCATAGTGTCCATCAATTAACTGTGTCCATCAATTAAACCATAACCAATTTGACAGTTAATCGATGGACACTATGATAGTCACTTACATTTAAAAGATATAATAATAATAATAATAATATTCCACAACTATCACACAACGCCATCTAGTCCCAAGCTAAGCAGAGCTTGTGTTATGGGTACTAGACAACTGATAAACATACTTATATATTTCTAAATACATACATATTATAGATAAATTACACCCAGACACAGAACAAATGATCGTGCTCATCACACAAACATTTGTCCTGGGTGGGAATCGAACCCACGACCTCCGGCATAGCAGTTAGGGTCACTAACCACTAGACCAACAGGCCAGTCGAATATGCAATAGCCCTGCTGAGCTATTAAAGTCTAAACTCCAGTCGTTTTATGTGTTTGTAATAAGCTGTAAAAGTTTCAAGCTTTTCAATTAACATGAAAGCTGATCATCATCTGGTGCCTTTTTACTACCACAGCAAACAGTTAGCTGAAGGTAGTACTAGCTCGGACGTTCAAACTACTGATTACCGCGGTGGTTGTGTAAGGTCTACGAAATGTCCCATCGGGGTTGCGGGTTGTTCACAAGTTACCGCGGCCTCGACATATAGGGCTAAGAAGGAACATGCGTGGTTTTTAGTCAGTAGAAGTCTGACACTCACTTTCCCTCTGCCCAAGAACGGGAGGGGACATTTGATGATTTTCCACCCGCCAAAAAAAAAAGTCTACAAAATGTGCACACTTATGATGACTACCGATATAGAACAATAACAATGTAAGTGACAGTTTCATGCAACCAAAAGAAACAATTGAATATTAAGACGCCGCGGTCTTAATATTCAAAAGCGGAACGTACGTGTAATTCATAGAGTTCCATCACCTAAGTATTAAAAATAAATGTATCTTCACAAGTGAAAAATTGCTACAAATAACGATGCTACAAAACTTTCCGAAGTGAACAATGAGTAAGCGTCTTGTATCGCGCGATACCCGAGTTGAGCTGTTACCAACTAAAACTGCTAAAACTTCCAGATCGCTAGATAAATAAGGTGGCTACAATTTAAAACTGCGTTCCTTGACAGCGCTTGGGCGACTAACTTGCAACACTTGTGCAAGTAAGACAGTTAGTAATGCCTGTCAGGGATGCGGTTTGTTCAAAGGAGATACTGCGCCCTCGGACACAAAGGGCTTAGAAGGAATATGGGTGGTTTTGGTGGTGGTAGTCATTTGACGATTTCCCATCCTCCAACAAAAAAGGCAATTGGTAAGGTTCTTCTGTGAGCGAGAAGCGAGTAAGACTAACTAGAAACGAATCATTTGTTGGCATATTAACAGTCAGCGATAAGTATAGTTGTCTCTGTCTTTTAATGACACGTGGCTTACATCTATTGTTTGCACCCTGAGTGAGAAAGGAGTTAGTCGCTTCTTTGCAGCGGTAGGACCAGTACCTCACTTTCTAGGTTTTATTGCTTATTAGTTCTTTTTATCGAATCGATAACTCAGATTCTGTTCGACTAGTACGTAGCACCCTGGATAGGTCTGTCGTTTGCTTCATTCGTTACATGAAGTATAATATTAGGTTTTTGAGTTTTTTGGGTATCATTTTGATGATTGTCCAGGATGGTTTAAATCATCATCACCATTCCCCTGCCCATAAACCAATTTATTTGGGGTCGGCGCAACACATGTCTTATTCTTCAGAATAACTAAAATAACTAAAATCATATTAAAAATATTTAAAAAAATACAAATTACTTTCATAATGTTTTGATCCTTGGCTTCCCTTTACCTAAACTTAACTAATACTGTTATATTTATCTATGTACTTTTTATTATTCCGTCTGTTACCCAAATACGTAATTATAACTTAAAGTTTATTTTTTCACGTCAGCAAGATCTCGTTACAATCTGTCTTAAATATTATCACCTCATTAAAAAGCATGAACGCTGACTAAATAATATTTTATCACAATTTTCACCATAATTTATGTAAATAAATTATATCCTGAGTCACGGTATTGTGTCCCTGTTAGCCTGATTTCTTTTGTTAACACAAGATTATAATCATCGGAGCTCGAATTACGGGAAAGAATGCAAAGTCACGGAGTTCGGTTGCCTTTCTTGAATTTCATTTGACAAAGTTAGGGGAGAAACTTTTGAAGTAAATAAAAATTCGTGATGTTGAAAGGAAAGAGTTTTAAGTTCATTTTCAGTGAAGTGCATGCTATTCTGTAATTTTAGACTGAAGTACATAACTTTTCGTGTATTTTTGAAGGATTACGTTTATCTTTTTTGCGCATAGTAAAATAAATCTATAATAGATTCTTACAAAGCTAGCACATTTTTCATTGCGTAGTTTATAGCCGTGTCACTGATATTATTACTTTACAACCAGTCTTACATGCATGGATGACTAGTACTTGTTGTTTTTGCAGTTTCTACATACCCTCTCAGGAAAAAGACGTGAATTCATGTGTATGTTTAAAAAATAATTTTAAGCTCTTTTATGTTGATAGAAATCGAACACCGATCAAGCAGTTATCGATATTCGATACCTCGGCAAAAGTATCAGATGAAAGAAGATGACGGGACCAACTCAAAGGATTGACGAATAACAGCATGGGAGGGCCAAGTAGAAGAGTGGAAGGGAGGCCTTTACCGCAGGGGCAGTGGGACACAAAGGACTGAAAATAATAATATGGCTTTCCCTTATTCCTGCAACTCACAAAAGTAGCCAAAAACCATAACATATGCAAACATCAATATAAAAATATATGAGCCCAGCTCCGTGACTATAAAATTTTATAAGGTGTGTCTACAAAAAAGCTTTAATAAAACCGTACGGGCCATAAACGAAAATATTCACGTCTCGTCGTTATTGGTACTTGTGAAAACTCAGCCTATACTTGAAACTCCTTGTAGGCTGTACAATATACCATAATGCTACGAATCTCTATATAGACTTATGTAGGTATATACTGATTATGTTGATTTGGTTGTGACGGAATATTTTGTTTAGTATTAGTTGGGCACACGGTTTTGTTTACGAAATAATATTTTCATTTAATTTTAAAACTAACCGTATCTGTACTTTTTTTTTCTGACGTTTGCCACAATTGATTTTTGTTTTCAAGAGATACGGTGGTTTGGGAATAGTTTGATGGACTTGTCTCAAATAAAAATATATTTAAAATCTTACCCGTATAATAATATATTTAATATGTTTAGGGATTACATACTATCTGCTTAATTTAATGCATTATTAAAGGAAATTTACTATTGTTTTCTGAACTCATCAAAAAATCCTGCAAAATAATCAATTTCTAGCATTTTAATACCTACCTACTGTTTTATTTCTTACTTATATTTTGCCCGCAATCAAGGTTTCTTTCGTGTGGCATCCCAAAAATGCAAAATATATAACAATGTCACTAAAAAAATGTGTAAAATATATTTTTAACGACAGACGACTTTCGTTATATAACTGACAGCAAACAAAGTCGACTCTTTCACAATTCTGTTCTACTACATAAACGCCTCATGAGAAGTACACTTACGAAGCGCCGAAGTTGAAAAAAATGTTCAGAAAATCTGCTACCGCATTTCTTCCTTTAGAATACTTTAGTAAATAGTTTCTGCTGTGGAACATAAGTATACAAACATGAGTTATATAATATTTATTTAGATATGGGGACCAAACAGGAGGAGCTTTTTTTATAAAATTAAACAGGTACTGATTTGTTTGGTGCAAGTTTTTCCTGCGGGGTCACTAAATTAATTATGCCGTTTGATATATAGTAATAAGTATATGCAAATGAAATCCCATTTTGTAATTAATGAGTTGTTTACACTAACGTCTTGAAGGTATAATAGGGCTTCTATTTTGCATTGTAATATAAAGTAATTGAAATAATTATGCGCTATTCGAAATTATATGCACCAAGCTGCAACCCAAGGAAATTTTTGTCGCAGTAACTAAAAAAATCCCTAATGTTACTTTACACTTAATTAAACCATTACAAAAATTAAAAGACATCCCATCAACATAAACTGACATGCAAACATTCGATTTGAAATTGACCTTTTAGACAAAATTATAAAAATAAACATGTTACCATATTATATTATTTCAAAGCAAGTAACACTTTGAGAAAAGTCAAAGCAATTTTAATGATTTGCCTCTCGTTGTCGGCTCGAAGCACGCGAAAATAAACATGAGTAATTCATGGAGTTTCTACTAAAATTACAACCTCACGTTCCCGCGATTTGCAAGCAACAATGCTTTACCTTACAACTTTGCGGGCACAAAAACTAACCTTAATTTATGCCAACAGAGTTTGTTTTTGCGTAGATTGCAACACTTTGTTGTGCCCGTATCGTGAGTGTAAAGTACACACTTTGTCCACAGTTTTGTGGCGTGCGGCGAGCCTGTTCTCGAATTTATTTCCAAAAAATGTGCAAAAATGCTTGTTTTTGTAAGTTTTTGTCGGGTTTTACTGAGCTTTATTTTGACTAAGAAATGTTGCTTATGTTATAATGGTTACTACAGAAGTTGCAAAAATTTATGACTGAAAACGGACTGACAGCATACATAAGATTGTACTTGTACACTTGGACATTTTTAGACTTGGCCAAAATTTACAAAATATCTACAAACACGTAACAACGTGTAAGCACACGTGATTACTAGCTTGTGGCGGTTTACAACTTCCTGCATAATAATGGCTCAGCCAACTTTTAAAAAAGCTTTTTCTCACACCAGAAATTTCTCCTGTATAATGTCCGTTTCCGAACACTAAAACAGATCCGGAACAACTATCTATAGGCCATACAAATATATGTTCACTGCGTCAGCCGTGCCGTCATCTTAAACTCAAAGTCATGTGAAACTCACCAACCAGCGCCCACACTGCGTGGTATATTATGACTAGAATCCTCGAAAAATGTTGGACTGTGTTTCAGCTGTGGGAGCTTTTAAGAATTTGACGACACGGTTGGCGCAGTGGTTGAGCGATTGACTGCTGCGCAGCATGTCGCGGGTTCGATTCCCGCACGGAACAAATATTTGTACGACCTACAAGTATTTGTTCCGAGTCTGGGTGTTTTTCTATCTATAATATGTATGTATTTACAAAAAAAAAATGTATATAAGTAGTTTATCAGCCATCTCGTTACCATAACACAAGCATTAGGTTGCTTAGCTTGGGACTAGATGGCGTTGTGAAAAAAAAAAAAAAAAAAAAAATTGGACTCGATGCCGAGGTCCAAAATAGCATTATCGGTAGTATAAAAGTTTTCTTTCTAAAATTTCTTTTGTAGCTATTGAAGAAAGGCAGACCTCTGTCTGAAGTTGTTGCTGACAGGCCACTTTCCAAACTTCTGGGCAAAACAGGCAATATTATAACAAGTGATTATATAAAAAAACCTTGACTAATTAACTATTAAAGTCTTCAGTTCTAAAGAGATTGGCTCGCTGTACCCGCAGAAACCACGGCAGACAAACAGGACTGAAATAGATCAGAACCAAAAACATTATTTACGTCAACAAGTGGAACCAAGTAATAAGTAATACAGTTTTAGTTTAGTCGGGTATTTAAGTGATCGTTAATACATGCAGTATTAGTAACAGTACAAAATTGGAAAATGTAAAACATAATTTACATTATTTCTATCAGCCATCATCGTTTGATGGAAAAATAAAAAATGTATTGGTCTGATATTTTTTTGTATTTGAAAATCGTTGATTTCACAAACGAAATATATTTGATGCCCTTCAACAGAATAAGGAAGAAATCAAAAAAAATATGCACTGTGACTAGGATTATTTTGTCTAATTATTCAGTCACAAATTGCAAGAGCAAAATGTTGCTCTATTTAACATTATTCCCACTCTGGTCAGGCAATTGTTTTATCACATCATCGATCTTCCATAATTGACAACATTTCATATTTTTAACTTGTGAGTATTATTAAGTAATATAAAAGCAAATCCAAAACTAGGACACCCATATTTTTTTGTTTTTCGAAATTATGTACTTTTCATTCATAATTTTAAGTTTCAAATTCGGCGTGTTCTAAAAAGACGTAAGCGCCAAATGACGTCATTCTTACGGTGGAATGGCGATATTATAACCTTTGCTTTACTGTGACACGACAAAAAAAATTGATAAGTGTCACACTTGTCTTGTCGTTGTCACCACTTTGGCAGCTTGTCATACTCGTTGGCGCAGGCTGGTACAAAACAATGTTTTGGTTCCTTTATTGGCGTATTTATGTTTCTTTGGGATCCATTTTATTGGGGAAATATCAATCAAAAGTTGATAATAGTAACAGTAAGCGTGTCGAGTTTAAAAAATATATTGTTCAATTTTATGAAAAATGTAAACTTCAGTGACATTCAACATTGACAAATTGACGTCTTGTTTGACAATTTTGACATTATTGTTTTCATAAAAAATATTGAATGCTTAGGCAAAGATAACTACATCATTCTGCCGTATATATGACGTCATCACATGTTTTTTGGTTTTCATTTTTTTTCTCAGAAATAAAGAAATCAAAAAATAAATAAAATACATGTATGAACTCAGGATACGAAAATAAAGAAACGGTATTTTTATTTTAAGGTTGTGTCAGTTTTGAAATGTTGTGAATTGCATTTGGCTGTGTAAGATCTTCCTCCAAACTTTAGACCACGACACAACATAATAATTATGTTAGGCAAATTTGAACTCTATAGTATCGTAGAATTGCCAACTTTCAGCTTGGCTTGGCTATCCTATTTTATGCTCCGTTACATTATTCAATAACCTCGTTATATTACTCTGCATGGTTGATGTTGTAAATGATTTGGCAAATTCGTCATATGATTTGCCTTGAGGGCTTTATGTAGGCTACTTAATGTGTAAGTATAATCAGTCAAGTTGTCCCACTGCTGGGACACAGGCCTCGTGATGGGAGGAAATGGGCTTTTATCTCCCATTAAGGGCCCCGATGCCAATTGGGGAAATCGTACATAGGCTACTAAAAAAAACATCGAATACTGCAGACATTTAAAAACTTCTAAAATACTCATCGTATGCTTAAAAATTTATGAGAAATTCATTTTATTATTCCTATCCATAAATATTTTGTAGTTTATTAAAAGGATGAAACTTATGTGTGAAAAAGGTTCATAAAACACTCCTTTATTTGATTCAAAATTCTTGCCTCTAGAAAATAAACGTGGAATAAAAAAACAATTTATCTCCAATAGAAAATCTCTTACCCTTTTGATCTTCAGTAGGTGTTGTTAAGTCGATGTTAGATTTTACGCGGATAATCCTTTTTTTACACCGACCCATTTATCCGGGCTTAGTACAGCCTAAACTTACGGTCGGTTTTCCCAGCGGTATTTTTTTAACGGTAAAAAAAGAAAATGTGTTTCTGATTGCGTTGGAAGAGTGCAAAAAAGGTAAAAGTTTTATACGATACGTGTGTATTTTGCAATTATGGCTTGTACATTTATACTCATGCTGTAATGGCTGAAATAGAAAGCAGCTGCTAATACTGCTTGGAATATTACCAAATCTAGTGTCAGAGTTTTCAAAATCAAAATCAAAATATTTTTATTTCACATAGGCCTACATGGGCACTTATAAAACGTCGGTAAAAAGGGGCACGGTTCGGTGCATTGGTCGAAACCTAGGGAGAAGAACCGGCAAGAAACTCCAAAGGTTACTCTTTTAATCTTTTAAAATCGTTTGGGTTAACAATAAGGTATAATACACACATGAAGACCATGCAGATTAATGTCCACACAGATTTGAGTGGACCCGTCCAGTCAGTGCAAGCATTTGTCAGAAGCAGTTTTCATGCCCGTAATACCGTCGTAAAATATCTATAAGGCATGCATCCCTTTGGGGCTGCGGGTTGTCCGCAAGAGGTACCGCGGCCTAGACATAAAGGGCTAAGAAGGAACATGGGTGGTTTTTAGTCAGTAGAAATCTGACACTCCGTTTCCCTCTGCCCTAGAGCGGGAGTTATTTGATGATGACCCTACCACCAAACAAAAAAATTGACATGCTGGTTTTGTTTCCTTACGATGTTTTCCTTGACCAAAACTACATACACATACGCAAAGGAATTTTAAAAATCAGAGGTCTTGAGTCCGAACTCGAAACCTATCATATGACTCTGCAGTCACCCGGTCACATCACTAGGGTATCACTGAGTCATAACTGTTGCAAACATAAATACACAACACAACAAACAATGTTCCCGTGACTGACGAAATCCAAAAAACTGGCCAAGTGTATGTCGGACTTGCACATGAAGGGTTCAGTACCATGACTTCTTATAAGTTTTCCTATAATCTAATTTCTTTATTTTTTTCAGAATTTTAGGCACAGTAGTTTCGCAGATAAAGGGAGGGGGAATGGTCGGCGAGACAGACAGACACACGAGTGATAAGGGTTCCGTTTTTCACCTTTGAGAGACGGAACCTTAAAAAAAAACAGATTATGGGATACCAACTTTACATACGTCTATTTTTTTTTTATTAATTTTTTTGAAAATTCTACTACTTAAATCCAAATTTTCTACTGTATATCCCCTTCACTTAAATATTACCTTTAGTCTGGATGCAGACTAAAGGTACAAATACTCCTTAACAAAAATAGATGCTACTAAAACACAGTGTAGCAGGATCTAATTCTCGTCCCATTACGGAATCTCTAGCTAAAGTAGCTATTACGCGTAACGAGTGCAGGTACAACACTAATGTGATAGCGCAGCACTATGCGTCTGATGATAAGGGAGGCTTGATCGCGCTCTAATACACTTTGGAACTACTATTATACGTTATTTATAAAGAATTGAACTAGGTTTCAGTGAACTTAAGATTTTTAAGTGGCCAGAAGTTGCACAAAACAGAGAGGTTTGGAGGTAGAAAGGAGACTTTTGCCCAGCAGTGGGATATTATCACCCTAATATTATAAAGGCGAAAGTTTGTGAGTGTGTGAGTGTGTATGTTTGTTACTTCTTCACATTAAAACTACTAAACGGATTCGGATGAAATTTGGTACACAGATAGTTTATAACCTGGATTAACACATAGGATAGTTTTTATCCCGATTTTATCTTCCCGTGGGATAATTTTCGAGTAGCAGCGGGAGAAGCCGCTGGCAACAGCTAGTAAGATATACAAGAAGTTGAATGTATGTTAACTAATCACACATTGACGATTTGTATAATATTTAGTACAAGAATACATCGTAACGTGAATAAAAACTTACTTTTGATCAACGCAGAAGGTAACAATGTTCTAGTGGATTAAAAAAAAATAACCCACTCCGATACAGCCTGTCGAAGTTCGATCTCCAGGTCAGGCTCCCGTCGGAGCTGCGGGTTGTTCACAAGTTACCGCGACCTCGACATATAGGGCTAAGAACGAACATGGGTGGTTTTTAGTCAGTAGAAGTCTGACACTCCCTTTCGCTCTGCCCAAGAGCCGGATGATTATTTGATGATTTTCCACCTGCCAAAAAAAAAAGGTGAAAATTCTCAGACTGAATTTATGCCTAGATGATGGCAATAGGTTTGCCCCCTATTGCACGGGACTTACAAAATTGGCAAAATGAGGGTGTACACCTCTACGTAACCCTTCGAGGATCACAGGTGTAATGTTATAAGCACCATAGTCTATCTTTATTTTAATACTAGCGGACGTCACTGGTTTGGTTTCACCCGCGTAGTATCCTTTCCCGTGGGAATACAGGGATAAAAAGTAGCTTATGCTACTCAGAGTGGATGTAGCTTTCTAATGGTGAAAGAATTTTTGAAATCGGCCAAAAGTTTTTGAGTTTATTCATTACAAACATACACACAAGAAGTCGGTTTAAAATACAAATCTTTCGTCTTTATATTAGTGTCGATAGTGTAGACGTAGTTTAAAAAAATACTTCACACTACTACTTACATTCAGATCGTCACAAAACTCCAACAAAACAATTGCGAAACGTTCATTAAATTGTTCTGCTACTAGCAGGTAATGAAATAAGGCTTCGTTCTTCAGAAATTCTTTGTGCCGCGGCAGTCGCAGCTTGTAAAGACTTTATTGTGCGCGGCTATTAGACGTTCTAGCTGCTAGCAGGTGACTTTAAACTGGTACATTGCTATGTAGAGGTAGGAAGGCTTGAATGAGGTTCTATTTATGCTTTTCCGTTGAACTAAAGAGTTTTAATGTTTTCCCCTTCTAAGTAATATGAAAATTTACTGTGGTACAATCCTTATTTTCTATCTCTGAAATACAACATTATTTACTAACTAGTCAAGTCCAAATTAGCATTTAAAAAAACCGGCTAGGTGCATGGCGGACCACGCACAATGTAGGGTTCCGTAGTTGCTCATCAAAATATGTGAAATTACTAAACTGATTAACCACCCTGCCTACCTGCCTCCGAACGATGATTTTTATTGTAAAAATAAAAAAAACTTACATTTGCAGTTTTGATACCACGCTTTGCGCCCCCATACATTACGTAAAGGAAAACATTTAATACAAGTACATTTTAAAAGTTGGTCCACTGTTACTCGTAAAGCCTACTTAGCTGTGATAGTTTTCCTTTTATTTTCATTATAATAATTATATGCTACTACCATGATTTTTTTTATACGCCCAAGCACAACCCGTATAGGTGGTTTAGGTTACCAGACTTGAGTCTAACAAAAAAATGCACTTTAAAGCATAATTTTTCACAAACGAATCCCTAAATCGAAAAACTGTTTGAGCAAACTCGCAATAATTTTTAAAGATACAAATACAATTAATAAACACAATGGACTTTTCGAGAAAATAAAATCATCCCCACTTTAGTGTGTACCTACTAAAGATACCCTAAATATTTTTTAATAATCTATTTTTTTCCATATTGACTACGGAACCCTAATAACAATAATTCGCATAAAGCTGATATTATTTTGTGGAGGACTAGAACACCATTTTAAATTACATATCTGAAGTCCCCACCAATCCCATCATCAAAAAAGTAATTCAAGGTCAAAGATTAAAAATATCAGTTTGTCGCATTTTTCTCATTAACGGTTAGAGCGAAATTAGCTTAGTGCAAAATTGTAGACCATAAAACTGTCTACACAAATGTGTTTTTTATGGAGTCACCATTTCCGAGATATGGCTTCTGGTATAACTGAACTTTTTGGAGTAGTCACTTGAATGATACCCATTATGAGGAGCGTCTAAAACCGATTAAAGTACGATAATTTATATCCCCCAGCTTATTCCCTTGCTGTGACACTGATCTCCACGCTGTGAGAAAAAGTGTGCCGAGAAGAGCTCGTAATCTTACCCTACTCAGTTGTCTCACCAGGATTAGATTTTAATTTTACGACTTCTTGTTTCTCAGAACCGTTGAGCCAAAAAATTACAGAAGAATGATTGAATGAACCCTATGATAAGTTACTTTTTTCACCGAAAAACTAGATTCTAGGAAAAACTTTCTCTTTTGCACATCAAAGACTTTTCAGTTTGAAAACAAATCAGACAAGTTTCTTGTAACAACTTTGTTCAAATACTTTGTAACTTGCGAATACTTACACTAATGTAAGTTTCGTGTACTGCAAGTTTTTAGTAGAAAATTTACGAAATTAGTTTCTGTAGCCGCTTTAGAAAGGGTATATTTTATAAAAAGTTGACGGTAGTAAACATAGACGCTGACGTTTTTTATTCATAATAACAGTTCACAAAAATGTCTTTAATGTACACCGATTTTCGAAACAACAATATCTTTACTTTTACAAATTGCTTCTCCATCAAATTTAAGCAGCTTACTTAATTTTAAACGTACACATTGAAACGCAGAATTTAATAGTAAGTAAAACTTCGACGATGCAGCATCTGCCTAGTTCTGTTCCTCATCTGTTGAGGCGACTTCCAGTCCAAAAGCATACAGTTGAATATCAACATGTAACATGAAGCTACTACCGAACCCCGAAAAACCAGGGCAACACCATACCCATTCGTCTCGGCGCTTTTCTTTTGGTTGCCACTGTTGATTCTGGCTGACAGTAATAGGTGGTGGCGGGCTTGTCCCAAAAAACATACCCATTCGTAAAATAAGGAAAAAGGTAGTTACAAAACTAAAAAAACAGTTCAATTCAGTTTTTCCAGTCGGGTTTTTTAGTTTTTAACTACTTTTTTTATTTCCAACTTTTTAGTTCTTTTGTGTTTGTTCTTTCGTTGGTCGCGTAAAATTCTAAGCAGATGATTTAACTTTTGTGTTTGTTTATATGATTTGTGACTTTGAATTTATTTTAAACATATAGGTATCATATATATTTGTGATGTCCTTTTAAAACCCTTCATTTTAATGCCCTACTCGATACGAACTTTACTAAAACTATTATCGATTATTTTTATTATACACCCCAACACGAGCAGTAATCAAATTTTAGGTGCTCAGATGGGAATAGCTTTGGTGCTCTAAACTTAGGTGCTCCAAAAATCGGTGCTCAGATCGGAATGCCTCTCCAAGACAGTTAAATCGTTTCTCTCGGACTTCGTTGGGCATCATTGTCTCTCTCTTTTCTTGCGGTCGCCACTGTTGATTCTGGCTTATAGGAGTTACAGTGGTTTGGGAATAGTGTGGCGGAATTGTCCAATTTAAAAAAAATACCACTTCTTAAAGAGTTTATTGTCTTACGGTAATTGTCGCACTCAGAGAGCTTTAATGATTACTTAGGCCATAACTTAGTAAAGGTTTTGACAGTTTTGTCATACAAAAATATGTCAAACCTTTACTAAGTGACGGCTTAAGTAATCATTAAGTATCTCTGAGTACCACAGTAAGACCCGTAGACTTTAGCAAGCGTTAACTACGGTAGGTAGTGGTAATAAATCATTAAGGAAAGTTTACAGAAATATATTTTCATCGGCTATAGCTGGGCCCGAGGCAAAAGCAACCAAGTCGCCAAATAGTAAACTTTGCCGATTAATAGCAATATCACTCCATTGGGTAGTCTCAATATTGAACGCAATCTAAGTTTGACCAAAGTATTTCAAGTGATATCTTGATTCGACGACGGATTGCGTTCCAACAGTTTTATTTGAGCCAATATTGATGCTGGTTCAACCACCAAGTATAATATCTTATTGAAGTAGAGAGTTATAAAGTAGTTGTGGCCACTGGCGCGATCATATACCTACGTATGTCGTAAATCACTCTGAGATATAATTTTTTTATCGTTTATTTTTAAACAGCTGTTCAGTTAAACTGCAATATAAATGGATTGTGTAACCGGATCTACATCGGTATATATTCCACCGATACAGCATTTAAAGCAACACTTTTCTATGGAGCTTACTTCATTAGTAAAGGTTCGCCATCATCTTTGAATATTTCTGCAAATGCGCCAGGTGGATCAGCTCAGCAGCACTCGTAATTCCGGTCCATGAGCCAACGTTTCTAAATCAAGACCGTATCCGTCGTGCTTACTGCGTAATGCTACAGGGTCTGGTTTCAACTAAGAATAAACAAGACGGGGCGACGATATATGACAAATTTGAAACTGTAATGACTTAAACTATGATGCAGAGTACAACTGTTTTGACAAACCCATGCTAATCAATTATTTAGATGACGTTTCTAATAATCCTAAAAACAATATTGAAATTGCCAAGCGGTATTCATGTGACCAGAGGGCTGGCCTATTCTTTAGCCAAAGAATCAGCATTGCCATCCAACGTGGGAATGCTGCAACCCTTCTGGGCACTTTTTCTGTTGTCAGCGATGTGAACGAATTTTTTGACGCCCTGTAATTCATCTCTTTTTGATATTTGTATATAATTCAATATATTTTTAGTTCTGTAAATTGTAGTTTGTTGATATTGTAAACAGAAACGTTGTTATTTAAAAACAATATTTCTAAAAATCATTTCACAAAACCAACCAGTACTAAACCATAAATAAATAAATCGTAAAACTTTTCTAATCTGAACACAGTAACATAAACACCATTTCTATGTCCACTACCCTCAGCCCCCCGGGACCGTAACCACTACAAACTAGACAGGGCTTAATTATAATGGTCGCTTAATCTAAGGGGATATCTAAGTTAATTAGTTGAACTAATGAAGCTAACGCTGTGTTAATATTACTGCTGGTGGGGTTATCGGACTTAATAATGATAATTTGAAAAACTACAATCCTTACTTCCTTAATTAATATTATAAATGCGAAAGAAACTCTGTATGTCTGTCGCACTTTCACGCCAAAACTATGGGACCGCTTTCAATTAAATTAAGGTACACGGATAGTCTAGACCCTGAAAAAGGGTATGGGCTACTTTTTAATTGGCTGTAAGAAGTTGAAAGAGGGAGGATGAAAAAGTTACTTTTGGCCGCGGACGAAGCCGCAGGCATCAGCTAGTAGTATAATAAATAAAACGGAATATGAAGAACGAATGTGTACCTATTCGTTTTATAAAATCTGAATTAATAATATTTCAGACAGTTAAATTAATCTATGTATAGTTATGGCAATAAAGTGTTATTATTTATTACTTAAGAGAATTGTAAATAAACTGGTATATTCTAATAGCATCCGCACTGCAAGTATTTGATATGAGGCTTTGAAATGCACCCAGATCTAGCCTGTTAGTGTGTAGTTCGGCCATCAAAGCGTCTCTTTCTCTGCTATTACGGACATATTCCACTAGCAAGTGATGCACACCCTGCACAGTTTCGCACTGTACACAATTAGGCCTACTTACTTTTTTCATTAAAAAGCCTTTGATAAGTGGTATGTGTCCTGTTCTCAATATATTTACGACTGATTGTCAAATTCAAATTCAAATTCAAACTTTTAATGCTCAACACAGTACATAATCATACATTTCAAGATCAAAAGTGAATGCGCAGTCCACTGTGTTGCACCAATACAGGCATGCAAAATTAAGTATCATTAAAAATTATACCATGAGCTAAATTACAATTAATACCAAAAATTCATAAAAGCATTATTAATACTCTCTCTCTAATGTCATAGATTCAAATCAATAAGTTATGCCGTGTTATGTTATGTTGAAAGACCTACGGCTCTGCGCAATAGGGGATCGGACAGGGTCAAAAAAATATGATTTTACGAAGATATGACGCGTCAAAGATCATGAGTGTCCACAAAATAATTGTAATTGTCACAAAAAATATAGGGTGTATAGCCGGCTTTTGATTATGGGATGTAATATATCATCATCTTGAGCTATATGGGGGTTGTGACGTCATTTGTAGGTAAAAAGTGTACTCACATGTGTCGTTTTCGAGGAGTTCACGAGTTTTCGAAGCAATGTCTCGTCTTCATTTTTTTGATGTTTATGTCAAAAAAGAAAAAATACGTGTCCAATATTTTTTGGAAATCTATCTGACGGACTGATTAGTTTTTTAATTTTCCGATCCCTTATTATTAAGCTCAGTACAAGCATTAGCTATTGGTATCATGTTTTATAACTACTACTCTCAATAACAGCGCAGTAAAGTCTCTCTAAAGTCGCTTTAAAAAATGGAACCGAGCCAAGTCTCCCGTAAACACTAAAGAATTTAGAAAACAATATAAAATGTAACAGGTTACTCGACCACTGCTTGTAGAGTACAGTCGTAATTCTTTAAACCCTTGACATTTACGACTTGCACAAAATACAACAGGTTAATGTTATTAGGAATGCCCAAGTTATATCAGTCTAGCAGACTTTCGCTTCGTACCTGAAAGGGACTTAAATACTGCCATATACCAGCTGTTGCCAGCGGTTTCGCCCACTACAATAGGGGATCGGACTGAGTCAAAAAAATATGATTTTAATTAGTCCGTCAGTTAGATTATCGAAAAATATTGGATGCGTGTTTTTTGTTTTATGAAATTAATGCAAATTTACGAAGATAAGACGCGTCAAAGATTATGAGTGGAGGGCTGAGACGTCATTTGTAGGTAAAACATTTACTAACATGTGACGTTTTCGAGGAGTTCACGAGTTTTCGAAGCACTGTATCGTCTTATTTTTTTGTTTATTCGAATAAATACTCCAATATTTTTTGGAATTTTATCTGACGGACCAATTTATTATTATTGTTTTTTTTTTATAAACTTTGCCTCACAGTAGGAATTTCTCCTGTATCGAGGGTGCATTCACAAACATTTAAACTCACATACACAAATACCCAGACCCGGAACAACCATCTGTAGGTCATACAAATATTTGTTCCGTGCGGGAATCGAACCCGCGACACGCAGCGCAGCAGTCCATTGCTTGAGCAACTGCGCCAACCGTGGTTGAGTCCGTGTCAACAAAAATAATAAGTGAGCCCCTAAGTGTGTCATTAACATCTGCCTAACCGGATGCAACTGAATACCAGTATCAAACATAGAGCGATTGTCTATCTGACCTCATTTAGTACTGAATCATTTACGTAACCCCTTACGACAAGCCACTGACTACCTCTCACTACTATCAAAAATCTACAAATCGTCGGACTGTGTGTTATGTGTTACTGGCCTCCTAGTAGTTTGTGAGACTACTATCCTTGTTCCTCATCTCCAACAAGATTGCTGTTGTTATTTAGCAAATGCAATTTAGCATTATTTATCAACATTTTCTTAATTTTAATTATTTACATACCTACATAAATAATTCATTCATTTATTTTCTTATATTTTTTTCAGTTTCTTTTTTTTTACTTAAGTGGCAGTGGGCAGGGCGCATTGCTCGCAGAACGGATGGCCGATGGGGCCGGAAAGTTCTGGAGTGGCGACTGCGAACTGGAAGGCCTCATCTAGGTGGACCGATGACCTGGTGAAGGTTGCGGGGACCGGTGAATGTGGCGACACCTGTGGGAGGCATATGTCCAGCAGTGGACGCCTTTTTGCTGAAATGATGTGACTGTCGCCACCGATCCCGGGATCCGATTATAATGATGATGATGATCAACATTTTATCGAACATATAACATCTGTTGCAGTAATACATTTATTTTGATATGGAAAAAAGAAGAAAGTACCACGTAATGTCGGTCACAGGGAAAGTTCAATTTCACTATATTGCACAAGTTTGCACTTGTTCTTGAATTCTTGTGAGTCAATAAACTTTAAAAAGTTTCGTCCGTCCAAAGACCGTCCTTCGTGTTAAAATTGAAAGGCAAAGTATAATACTTATAAAGTACCTATGTTCAGAGCTTTATCGAAGTTAAAGGGACAGTAAGATTGACCTGTAGTGTGATTTTCAGTTTTATCTGCCTTATACAATTAGGCCAATTGACAAAAAATCTAATTAGTCCGTCAGATAAATTTGCAAAAAATATTGGACAAGTATTTTTTATTCTTTCTCGCAAACAACGCGACGACACAGTTTGTTACATTTTTTACCAGAAAGTGTCGTCACCAGCCACTACTCACGATCTTTGACACGTTTTTTTTCCTCAATTTTTATTAATTTGATGAAACAAAAAACACGTAGGTATCCAATATTTGTCGATAATCTAACAGACGGACTAAACAGTGACATATTTTTTTAGTTCGTCAACTACCCCATGTTCAATCGCAATTGCTGAATAGTTTTTCGATTCGGTCGAGTTAAGGTTTTCCATGAATTTCTTAGTAGCAAGTACGGAGTCTGGATTTGTGCCCGATACTTCTTACTAATATTATAAACGTGAAAGTTTGTTTGGATGTATGTATGGATGGATGGATAGATGGATGTTTGTTACTCTTTCACGCAAAACGTACTGTACGGATGTGAATGAACCCGTCGGGGCTGCGGGTTGTACACAGTTAGCCTCGACATATAGGGCTAAGAAGGAACATAAGTGGTTTTTAGTCAAGTCTGACACTCCCTTTCGCTCTGCCCAAGAGGGTTATTTGATGATTTTCCAACCGTCAAAAAAAAAACGGATGCGGATGAAATTTAGAACACAGATAATTTATAACCTGGATTAACTTATAGGATACTTCTTTTCCAGGTAGTATGGTCCCGTGGAAAAATTATCAAATCACACGCGGGCGAAGCCGCAGGCACAAACTAGTGTTAAATAATAGTATCAAAACTAAACATGTCACAGGTTTATCTCTTCTTCAGCTTACCCCGATATGTCAACTCTATTCGTGATATTGACTGACACAGTAATAATGACAATATCAAGGTCGAGCCGACAGCACGCCGTGACCTTTGCGAAATGTCACGGGCCCTTAGAAATCCATGATCACGTGAAGCGAATCAGAACATAAATAGAATTGTGCTCTTTTTTTCGGTGGCCGTGCGTAAAAATTTGAGAATTTCTATGCGAATTTCATTCCTAATCAACTCATTTCGCACATAAATTTTATTATGTTAGAAAATCTCTGAAAAAAGGGCTCACTCCATGTTACATGAGATATAAAAGATTACTAGCGACATGTGGGTGGGTGTATTAATAGGTGTGCCACTGCCTACGTCTTCTGAAATTACAGGCGCGGTGTTAAGTATACAGATCACCCTTATAATTGAGACTAATGGACATCACGCGGGTAAACCCGCGTAGTTCCCGTCTTCGTGGGAATAAAGGGATTAAAATTAGTTTACCCGGGGATAGTGTAGCTTCCCAACGGTGAAAGAATTTTTCAAATCGGTCCAGTTGTTCTAAGTTAATTCGTAACATACAAAAATACAAACCTTACCTCTTTACATCTTTTGACCTCTTTATTATAATTATAGAAGTATTGATAGTATAAAAGAGTGTAAACACAAGCTAAGAAGCAGGTCAATAAACCTCTCCACCAACACGACAAGCACTAAAATTCTAATACCCGCATCACCAAAATTTATTGCCTCTCCTCCCGTAAAACGATATTTAGAAGCAAGCTCAAGTTTCCTGAACCCGACAGTTTCCCGCCATTAAGATATAACAGACCCGGTTTGGCTAGAACCCAATGGCGGACGCAAAGGCAGGTAGATAGGCTCCAAATCAAATTGATATGCGGGATGCAATCTCAATTAGGCAGGCAAATTGAAACGTGGTCCTAATACCGGGCGATATGCGCGTACATGGCAGGTTATGTTGGCATGGTTTGTTTTATTAGGGCAACAAAACGAGTAATGTATTACGTACAGTTGAGGCTGAATTTTAAATGGATTGTTTTTGTGAAAAATCCTTCATAGTTTGTCTCTACTTCTTACTACATCTCACTGTCAAAGTATAGGGATCTCCTTATCAAAGTATAGAGAGTAGTAGTCCAACGAAACGTAATGAATAACAAAGTGTTTAGAAGGTCAGTAAAACGGCTATGTCAATTACCTGTAGAGTAGGTTACTGCCGGCCCGAATTATGTTTAGAACAGTCTAAACATATAGTTATTATTTTCAGTGTTAAAGTAATTAGTAATAATTTTAGTTAATAAGCTTGCAACACTTTTTATGGTATTTTTTCTGTTGTGTTGTTTTAATACTTTTTTGGAGTACAGGTCTCATTTCTCTGAAAGAAGGTAGGTCGTAGTCCACCCCGTGGGTCCAGTGCTACAGTTAATACGAACTCACTGTTCTAGGACATGGAAATTTCCTCAATATTGTGTCTTTTCACAGTTTCGAAAGCAATAATGATTCAATAATTTACAAAAAACAATGCGCTCGGATTCACTACCACGAGTTACGTGCAAGACAGTCTTGTTAGCACTGATTTCAAAGTCCTAATATATTTATTGATTTCTTCGTTTCAGTCCCAAATCTCTTCAGCAGTTGTTGTCAAGCTGATTATTTTTTTATTTGAAGACTTAATAACTTTCTCACAATATAAACCTGTCATATATTTAAGACACGTAAATCTGTTTTTTCTAATAAATAACTATTTTAGCAATAAAGTAACAGCCTATCTGATTTGCACAAAAGTCCTGGGTAACACAATACACCCTTGTATAAGTATCTCTAACTACAAAAAACAATGTACCTTCTATAATGCCATTGAATGTACGAGTAGGTAGGTAAGCAATACGATGTCTCGTGCGGAAGGTACTCCGAATAAAAGTGTTTGCGTAAGACTAGATATTGAATTTGTTTCATGAAAGCAAATGGCACCGATATTTGTATTGTGAAGGCCACCTACAATGCTAGCTTAGCCTATTATTTGTGCATTCTAGTGTTCTTGTAGCCTTTGGGAATAAAGGTTTTATTATTTCGTATTGAAAGTCTTTCATGCTTTGTAAAAATGAAGGTTATACAGGTTAATTGAATGGTGAATGACTTGCTAATATTTCAAGGGCATTTGGTACAAAATCAATTGTCTGCCATAGACATGACCTTTTCCAACACATTGGTTTTGTCAAGTGATCATGACAAAGAATAGGTTTTTTATCATGGATTGTGGATAAAAGGTATCGAATGGTACAGCTACTTCATGTACAATGTACATGCCTAAAAGTGTAGTTCATAGTTACATAATTAGGGGCCACGGCTACGAGGAGGAGATTTGAGGAGTTCGTGGCTAAATAACTTTGTACCCTGAAAATAATGTTAAACCGTTGCTGTATGTTTCCTGACAAAAAAAAACTGGCCAAATGCAAGTCGGACTTGCACATGAAAGGTTCCGTACCATCGTAGTAGGGTAACCCTCTTTAATTTGTATTTCTTGTTAAAGTGGCAACAGAATAACATTTTTTGTGATAAGTTTGTTTTTCGTAGTGTTTGTATGAATGACAAAGTTATATTTGCGATTTTTGAAATGTGCTATATTTTAAAAAGTATTAACTATATTTTAAAAATCGCAAATATAACTTTCAAATTGATTTTTGTTGAAATATTTCATAGCATATCTTTTTTTAGATTTTTCACTCTCTTCGTTTAAAAGTTAAATGGGGGGGACACATTTGACCACTTTGGAAGTGTATATTTTTCAAATGATTGACTTTGAGAAAAAATGGTTTTAGAAACCTCAATGTCATTTTAAAAGACCTATTTATATACACCCAACACGAAGGCTTGATGAAAAACGTTTTTTTATTACTTATTTCAGTGCAATGTATGGGTAGACCCCCTCTTGGGGGGGGGGAGGGGAATCATCAAATAACCCCTTCCGCTCTGGGCAGAGCGAAAGGGAGTGTCAGACTTCTACTGACTAAAAACCACCCATGTTCCTTCTTAGCTCTATATGTCAAGGCCACGGTATCTCTTACTGGGAAGTTCCCGGAGTGCTTATTACCACTACATTTGTATCTAGAAACGCACTCACAATACGACAAGAAAATGATTTGTTAATTTGAGTTTTTTTCAAAGGTTGGCCTCATTTCCGGTGACACCCACTGGAAGTACCTCTATCATTATTTCCGTACACCCACAGTCAACGTCCTAATCGCCTCTTTTTAGCCCTTTAATGATTAACGGTATTTTGTACCGCACTTTGTTTCAGCGACATTTATAAAGGCGTTTTAGCAAAGGGGTGTTTTCTGTCAGTTTTCAATTCTGTGCACATTAAGTAATGATACAAATACTAGGTGAAGGTGAATAATTCGGACATTTGTAAAGTTTTAAGGGATTAGAAACTAAAGACATACAAGTGGGCTTCTTTTAAAATCTCAAACTTGAAAAAACATAATTACACAACATTATAAAATTACGCCTGAAATCCCTCTTTAAGTTCCACGTAAGCGGGTGAGCCTGTTGTTAATATCCGAGCATACATCCATACTCCATGGCTGCCACCGAGAAATTCGTGATGAACCCAGTTACAATTTGCCCGGCCTAGGAATTAAACCTAGGTCATGGGCGCAGCAGTCACGATTGCAACCACTGGACCAACAAGGCTGACTGCCTTGTGCTCAGTTCAGATTATTCTGACATTGAAATCTGATAAGATTAAATCCTAACGACTGTTAAGATTGCAGTATCAGAATAATCTGAATGGAGCTCAACTTAAGCTTTAAGGTTGAGCCCACTTCTGAGAACTGACCGTGACCTCGAATAAAGACACAAAGTTTTAAAGCCTCCTAAAGCCACACTTATTCTCCGTCCAACGTTCCGTTTTAGTTTAGCGGGATTGTTTTGTAAGCTTCATGTATTTAAGGATAGGTAGTCTTGTCTATTTTAAAAACTCGTTTCGAAACAAGCAATTCTAATAAAGCCTTGTCTATTTCTTAATAAAAAAAATTAAATAACATATTATTTAATATTTTTTATTATGAAATAGACAAGGCTTTAATAGAATTGCTTGTTTGAACTATAATTATGTAATAATATATATGAACGTGGATGAGGCAAAGGAGTGTGTAAGGATCGTAACGGGTGTCGTTCTGTGGTTTTTGCTTACCCCCATGAGATAAAGGCGTGATTTTATGTACCTATGTGTAATGTAGTTTTTTTTACCGTACAAAATCCCAGGTGATAAAAAGCTTCACTCTCAGACTACATATCTGGTGACTATCCTATGAAAATGCGTCCATAAGCTTGCCGTCTTCGACGCTTTCTTAAAGTAACATAGAAAGCACTTATGACGCTGTTTGTGTTTGCGTTAACATATAACTCACTGCTACACTCAGAGACGCTTAATGATTACTTATAAGCCATCAGATAGTAAAGATTTTGACACTTTGGTGAAGGTTATGTGAGTTAAATATTTACTAACTATGATCGTAATGAAACTTTACAAACATGTAATAGTTTTTCAAAATTGGTTTTGTTTCGAATACTAAACCAATTCAAACATTTCATGAAAAGTAAACCACCAACATACAGAGTAGACGTAAGCCTATTTCTAGAACACGATATACCTATTGACATAGGAACCTTCGGACGGTGTAAACAAATTTGCTCGGGTCGAACGGTCTAAAAATCAGCCGGCGGCAAACGTTGATAGAGGTAGCATACTACGGGTGGGCAAACAAATTCTGTTTAAGGTGATATCTATTGAATATGTAATTTAATTTAGGGACAGTAGATTTTATCTGGCAGGAGTTTGTTTGGTTACTTTATTGGATTGTAAAGAAAACCGAAAGCAGTGATAATCTGTCGCAGTGATGTGACTGACAAGTCATAGGTCTTTCTTTTATTTGGTTGTGGAGTATCAACAAATGTGTCAAACCCTCCTCACTATTCCCAAACCACTGTAACTCTTCTGTAAGCCAGAATCAACAGTGGCGACCACAAGAAAAGCGCCGAGACAATGAAGCTCGACGAAGTCCCAGAGAAATGATTTGACTGTCTTGGATCCCGCAACGAAATTAATCAGAAAAGAATAGCGGAGGAGTAGGAAAAACAGAAATTTCCACTTCCCTCCATATCAGCAGGAGACAGAAAAGAACAAGGCCCATAGGCACACAGGGACGTATGCAACTGGGATAAGCCCAGTTGCCTAGCACCACCGATATTGTTGTCATTAATATTACTGGGTCCTAAGTTGTGATATTTGATTCCAATAATAGGTATGACAAAAATGCTTGAACTCATCAAATGTGTCAGACTTCTACTGACTAAAACCACTCATGTTCCTTCTTAGCACTTTGTGCCGCGGCCGCGGTATCTCTTTTGAACAACCCGCAGCCCCGATGGGAAGTCATTAGGTCTCGAGTTCGAACCACGCACCTCTAATTTTTTGGGTTCATGTGCGTATTGTTTAATTATCACTTGTTTCGGTGAAGAATAACATAGTTAGGAAACCAGCATACTATGAGATATTTTTCGACGGCATCTAAAGCCAAGTTGACGACACTGTTGATTCAGTGGCTGATCGATTAGGCTGCTGCACCACGTTTCGCGGGTTCGATCCCCGCTCGGAAAGAAACTGACAACAGGTAAGACACTAACCATGATGAGGAATGAAATTGATTTGGTGTGACAAGAACTTGAAAACAGACCGTCAATTGGTAAAACTTCGTAGAAAAGTCATACGCAACGGATATCATAGACATATATAACATAACATATCATAACATCTATAATAAAGAGGTCAGTGCGACATAATTTTTCAACGCTACGATGTAATTTGGATTGGCTTCCAGTTGAACTGGATGTAGCTGAATCAGTATTTTCTACGGAATGACTGCCTGTCTGAACTCCACAAGCCATAACTAGGTAATAGGACACCTTTTTTTTTTTTTTTTTGGTGGGTGTAAAATCATCGAATAACCCCTCCCGCTCTTGGGCAGAGCGAAAGGGAGTGTCAGACTTCTACTGACTAAAAACCACCCATGTTCCTTCTTCGCCCTCTATGTCGAGGCCGCGATAACCAGAGGACTACCCGCGGCCCCGACAGGCGTCGGCCCTTTCGGGCCCCTCCCATGTTGCTGACATCTCTTTGAGGCGCGCGTGGAACACGAACGCGCCGTCGACACGGCCTGTTTTCGTCGTGAGACGGACGGACGGCGAGTTAGCCCATCACTCACCGTCCACAGGCCCGCGTCTACGGTGGCCGGAGGTCATCGCGGGACCCCCGACGCCCGGAGCGCCTCCCGCGGCGGCTGGGACGAGAGGTTCTCTCCCTCTCGCGTTCCGCCACCTCCTTCGCCAGCATCACTGCTTCGCAGAAGGAGGCGACGGCGTCCTATTCCTCCTCGCCCCGGACCATGGCTTGCACCAGGGCCGGGCGCGAGAGGTCGCCGCCGCCGATCGCCGCCACGAGAACACGGCGGGGCTCCGCCCAAGCGGGGCACACCTCCACTGTGTGCTCCACCGTGTCCTCCGGCCGATCCTCGCAATGGTGGCATCCGGGCGTTTCCTCCCGCCTGATTCGGTGCAGGTACCTCCCGAAACAACCGTGTCCGGTGAGGACCTGCGTCAGACGGAAGGTGAGGGCGCCGTGGCGCCTCTCAAGCCACTCCTCAAAGAGGGGACTTACCGCCACTATCGTGGCGTGCCCCAAATAGAAAACCAGAAATAGGACACCTTAAGGTAAGATTCACTTTTAAGACTAAAATATATTGATAGAATATTTTTGAAAACTATGGAAGAAGAAGACATGCTGCGCCGACCCCAAATGAATTGGGATAAGCGATGATGATGATGATGATGATATTTGATCATCATGGTCATTTCAGACAAAATACGTCCACTGCTGGACATAGGCCTTCCCCAGGTGTCGCCACATTGACCGGTCCCGTGCGTCTGGCATCCAGCGGGTCACCGGTCCACCTAGTGGGAGGCCTTCCAACGCAACGTCTTCCAGTTCGCGGTCGCAGTTCGCGGCTTCTTGATGGTACACCACAATAGTTTTACAACACTGCTATCATCTTGTTACAGTATTAATTACTAACGTCATGTTATACCCATTTGGGTATAACATCGCTAGAATATTTATTTGTAGAATAATATAATATAATAATATAACATATTATTATATTTTTTGTAAGTAATAGCAAATTGGGCAGTTCATCAATATTCCTCACACTTCCCTGGAACGGTACTTAAGGTTGGGCTTTTGAGTTAAGAGACGAGTTTCGAATCTTAATTTAGTATTTTTTGTTTGCAGTCGGAGTATTGGAAGCTTTTTATGATGTAAAGCCTTTTGCATAACTGAAGTGATTTTAAAAAGTAAAAAAATATTTCAACCCTCCGTACTAACCTAAACCAACTTAACTTAGCTCTTTGACTGCAACCCGCTTTAATTATGTTTTAAATTTTTTATAATTATTAGGTCGCAGGCGCGGCACTTAAGGTCAGCTGAAGTAAAGTCGGCAATACATTGGACTTAAATAAAACTGACCTCAGCATAATGCTCGATGACCTCAGTAGAGCTTCCGAAAGAGTGGGTCTTAAAATGAACATGGACAAAACCAAGGTCATGTTGAATGTTCATGTAACACTCTCCCATCGAAGTTGTGGACGATTATGTCTACCTGGGACAAACGGTCCAGTTGGGTAGATCTAACTTCGAGAAAGAGGTCAATCGTCGAATCTGACTCGGCTGGGCAGAGTTCGCGTGAAGTTGCGCGGTTTCTTCTCGTCCAACTTACCACAATGTCTCAAGACGAAAGTCTATGATCAGTGTGTGTTGCCAGTGATTAAATACGGGAACGAAACGTGGTCGCTTACAGTGGGCCTCATGCATGCTTTGCACAGGAGACTGTCAGTGATATCTAGGTTGTGGAAGTGTTTATTGAGTGAACAGTGTCCAGTGATGGTCCCCGCCACCAGACGTAGGCTGTCACTAGGCGCAGAAGGCACCTGTTCAGCTTTATATCCAGGGATAGCATAGCTTCCTTGGGGGAGGCCTATGTCCAGCAGTGGACGTTGTTTGGCTGAAACGATGAAGATGATGATGAAACAAAATGGCTAAATGTGGGAATACTAATGGGTTGGGCAGAGCTGTAAAGCTTCTAAAGGCATGATGTTATGTTTTATAGTTTTTTATTGCACACAACCACATTTTTATAGCGCTATTCACATTCAAATCTTCTATAATTCCATCTTTTATAGTCACCGCCCACTAAATCCTACAAACACTGACCACGTCTAAACTCCGTTAAATCCGTATCACAATCCCCTGAACCACAGGCCCAACGTTCAATCAAATCTAATCCGTATGAACACCACACAGAAACCACAGCTTGGAACTTTGCCGCCGTTTACACAGAACTTTAAACCGAAGTTTAGACCTAATAGTCCCCCTGTACACTCGATTAACCAGTTGAGGTAATTTTGAACTTCGGTAATGGGCCTAGTATGTGTTGGGAGTTCATATTGTAGCATGCAAAATCTTATATTGAAAGTCTTCATAAAATAAATTTTTACTGTCTTAAAAAAATGTGATTCTAATTAGTCCGTCTGTTAGATTATCGAAAAATATTGGATACGTATTTTCTGTTTTATCAAATCAATAAGACAAAACGCGTCAAAGATTTGAGTGCGGGTTGGTGACGTCACTGACCGATACAAAATGCCTTACTAATGTCTTAGAATATGAGTTTTTAAAGCACTGTATTAGTCTTCATTGTTTACTTACGTGAATAAAGAAAAAATACGTGTCCAATTTTTTTCAAAAATCTAACAGACAGACTAATTAGATTTTTTTGTTAACTACCCTATTATATGATTTAATTAAGTATTATAACCGGGTAATATTATCTTAGGTGCTTTGCCTAAATTAAAAATAAAAATGAACTTAAGGCGGTGACAGCACCGAAACTCATTTTATTTATTTTATTCTTAAATCACATCAAATTTAGAAAATCCAAAACACTATCATGCTAGTAAATAACCTGTAGTATTTTTAAAATCACTTTTCATGATTCTAGACTTGAAAAATGAAGAGAATTACTGATTAAAGTGGCCACTTTCGGTGGTCTTCTGTGCTGTTAGCGCGTTAAATAACATTTCATTACATGAAATAACATGGATATCGTCGTCGTAGCACAGTGCTACGCCGTAGCTCGGCGCGTAGCAAGACGCTTTAGATTAACTTTTGGGTTTCCCAGTTCGGACGTTTATTCTCAGAAAAGGGATAACTTATGTCCTAAAACCTTCCTCGAGAACCACTCTATCTCTATATATCTATATTATATTATCACTATTGGTAAAACATTATGAAATTCGGTGCAGTAATGTTTGAGTTTATCGCGATCAGACAGAGAGACAGCCGCGGCGGAGGACTTTGCTTTATAATACTGTAGTGAAGTTTAAAGGACATAAAAATCCTTGTATTTCCCTATCCTGAAAGGTTAGACAAAAGGGTGCTTAAAGTACTTCTACATGTCGCAAGACATATTTCTATTTCCATGTTAGATGAAGTTTCTCGTTGGTCAGGCAATTACAAGCACAAGTGATGTAAATGGGCTTCGATTTCCAGATAGGGGAAAGTGTTTTTTGGGTAGGAGTCGATAGTTAAGCTGGAAGCTCAGGTTTGATAACCAATTTTTTTTGTGGTTGGGAAATCATCAAATAATCCCTTCCGCTCTTGGGCAGAGCGAAAGGGAGTGTCAGACTTCTACTGACTAAAAAGCACCCATGTTCCTTCTGAGCCATGTATGTCGAGGCCTCGGTATCTCTTACACATCCCGCAGCCAGGTTTGGTACCCTGAAACAGTTTAACGGAGTCGAGGTATACCACGAAAGAGATAGTGCGAAGAACTGGATGTCTGTATTGAGAATTGGAAAATGTAGGCTTTAGCCCAGCATTGAGAGAATATAGATTAGCCATAATAATACTAAAGTCTAGAATTTGGACTAGCTCTCAGTCAATGACATTAGCCTTGCATAATATCAGACTAATATTATAAAGGCAAAAGTTTGTGAGTGTGTGAGTGTGTATGTTTGTTACTTCTTCACACAAAAACTACTAAACGGATTTAGATGAAATTTGGTACACACATAGTTTATAACCTGGATTAACCACATAGGATAGTTTTTATCCTAATTTTATCTTCCCGTGGAATAATTTTAGAGTCGTAGCGGGTGAAGCCGCAGGTAACAGCTAGTTACATCATATAATTCGTTAAAGGACAAATAGTCGATTATTTTTAACAAATACTGCCATAAATTGTGTAACACTATACTTACGCTCTATTTAGCCAGTTCAATAAAGCCTCCAAAAATATCCACCGTCTATTCAATTTAAACCCAACTCCAAATCAATATACACCCCTATCCGACCAGTATTTGTACTCTGGATAATAAAATTACTGTATCCAAAACGAACCTCTGTTACAACAAGACACACATTAAAGGTTGCATCGATACAGAGGTTATTCGTCATGTCATAATCATTTCCTAAAAGTGGCTTAGTCATCACTTGTGTCTTGACAAAGGAAACACACACATTTATTTCTTTAAATATAAAAAAATACTAGCCCACCTGCATTGATATTATTATTTTAACTACGATTCTTCATGAGACCATATTTTTACATACCTAAGTAACTTTGGTTGCCTGTCACCTTTTTATATCTTAACGACTGTGCGGTTTATTTAGCACACGTCATGAATACCACGACCTGGGTTAACTTAATTTCCGACCTCTCGTGTGGGCAAAACCAAAGTCGAAGGGTAAGTGAATCATAAAAATGTCATATCGTTGTCAAGGTCCGGATAAAACGGCACGGTTGACACTATGGCTCAAGCAATGGTCTGCTGCGCTGCGTATCGTGGGTTCGATCCCCGCACGGTACAAATATTTGTATGACCTACAGATAATTGTTCCGGGTCTGGGTATTTGTGTATTTGAGTTTAAATATTTGTGAACCCACCCACGATACAGGAGAAATTCCTAGTGTGGGGATACGTTTTAAAAAAATAATAAAAACACATATATCACGCCTGTAATCCCAAAGGATTACGCAGAGGTATACCTAATAATACACCCACATTCCAACAGTTACTTTTTCTCAATCCCGTGTAATAGGGTGCGAGCTTCTTGCCATCAAGATATGAATAAGATATCAGATAATAGATAATAAAGAAGAAACCCAATAACAATTTGCTTAACACCTGGAAACCCAACCGAGAACCTCATGATCAGCAGCTGCGATTGCGACCGCTAGACAAACAAGTCAATTAAAATTAAACAAAATGTGTGCTCGTTCTCAAATCTTCCTGGAACTTTTAACTTGTGTCGTGCTATATATATAATTTTATTTATATATATATATACCCAATACTGTGCCAATCTGAGTATTTGTATGTATTTCGGTGTGGTCATAAAAGTGTCCACTTTACGAGTCATTCAATAAGACGACGTCAAGGCTACGTATTTGTTTAGGCTGCCAATAAATCTGCTTGCGTTTGGCGGTACCTTCAGTGGCAAAAGGCTTTGGAGTTATTTTCAGGGTGTGTTGATTTGTATTCGTTTAAATCATCATCAGCCTATAATGTTCCCACTGCAGGGACTTAGGCCTCCTCTCTAGGAGAGGGATGGGCTATAATCTACCACGCGGGCCCAGTGCGGGTTGGTAGATGTCACATGTCTTCGAATTTTTTGATTTTAAGACATGCCGGTTTCCTCACGATGTTTTCCTTCACCGTTTTGAGAGCAGATTCGTTTAAATATGGCTTTATATTGAGGGATATGAAGGTTAAGTAAGGTTAAGTTGAGTAATGATGAAATATATGCACGTGCTTAAGAATGTTGATTTTTCAAAAGAGAAATTTGGGATAATTGAAGGGAAATGGATTGGGATAGATTTACTGTCATTTGATTTCCCTTTTTTTCATTACTCTTTAATTACCTACTCGGCTACTAATTAAATAATTTATCAAAAGTAAAACAAAACACCGTTTATTAAAATCAAAATATTTCATTTCTAAATGGGCGCTTATGAAACGTCGACTTTTAAAAAGTTTTCTGTTTATTCGACTTAAAAAAGGAGTAGGTTCTCAATTCGTAGGAGACTTTTTTTACAATATTGGAATCCATTCTTGCACTTATTCTGTGGGCAGGTTAAACTTTAGAAGTATCTCATTACAAAAACCAAAATTACCTAATAGCAGAAGCACCACGACATCGCCAAAACCTCTTCAAATCCGAACAGCTACTCATACGATTGCACAAACACACGGAACGCCATCCAAGTAGAACGTTAACATGTACGGGAGGCTTCGCTTATCTCCCAAACAAGTCATAAAACCTCACTGAGGAAGTTCACAACAGCTAACAAACGACTGTCGTGGTGTCATGTGACGGGAGGAGGGTGAATGGAGGTACTAATAAGATGTGTTTTATATTGCTTATTTGGTACTTTTATTAAAGGAGCGTGGTTAAATAAAAACAATCGCTCGAGTCGCTCTTTTTCCTACTCCTAGGCAATATTTTTCTGATAAATTTGATGATCCAAGACAGTGTAATGGTTTCTCGTAACCTTTTTTTTGGCGGGTTGTAAATCATCAAATAACCCCTCTCGCGAGCGAAAGGGAGTGTCAGACTTCTACAGACTAAAAATCACCCATGTTCCTTCTTAGCCCTATATGCCGAGGCTGCGGTAACTTGTGAACAACCCGCAGCCCCGACGGGGTTTCTCTGAGCCTTTGTCGAGCTTCATTGTCACGGCACTTTTCTGGTGGTCACCACTGTTGATTCTGTTTGACAGGAATCACAGTGGTTCGAGAATAGAGTAATGACTTTGTCCCATTAAAAAAACAGCCGCCCGATTCGATCGATAGGTAAAGCCACGCCTGCATATGTTGTTCCTTGAACACAGAACTGTTGGTAAGATTTTTTTTCAACTAAAACTGGCACAAATAACTTTCGTCTTGAAATTCCATGAATCCCTTATAACAAACTCATTTATCCTTTAACATGCAAACGACTTTATAATAGCTAAAACATTTCTCCAACTTTTCCTAACTTGGAAATACTTTGAAACACTGATAGTGAAACTTTTCGCAAGACGTCTTAATACGTTGTAATGCGGACTGCCTCGTTGCTCTGGTGATCGAAAACTAGGAACTTTATACTCAGTAGTCTTAACTACTGAGTATAAAGTTCCTAGTTTTGATTCCCACGCTGGGCAGTACTATTGGGTTTTTCCAATAGGAATTTCTCAGTATTAGCGCGGAGTCAAGATTTATGCCCGATTGATAGCAACAAGTGAACAAAACAAAAACCACGTCTGTAATCCGAAGTCTACCTAAGGCGCGAGTCAAATAGGTTTGCGTATGGCGTATAGCGGTGGCGTGGCGCGGGCGAGGTGAACAGTTGCCTCATAGAAATAAAGCGCAATTTAGGATACATGGAATGTCGTGGCTCGAGCGTGAATATGACGCGCCATTTCGGAGCCCGCGTATTCTAAATTGCGTTTTATGTCTATGCACTTGGTATAAAATTTTAATGGAATAGGAAGCCGGCCGCGCCATGTCCGCTCGCACATTTCGCTAATTATATGTAAGTCCCATGAAATGGGGGCGATCCCATTCCTATCAGTTGGGCACAAATCCAGCCTCCGTGACCGTTACCGTGAAATTCCTAATGGATAACCTCAATTGCAAATTTCCCGAACCGGATATCGAATTCAAGCCCTCTTGCTCAACAGTCACAATATCAACCATAAGACCAATAAGTTAGTAAACTATAAATAAATTAATAAGTAAAACATGAACCTAACACAATCTAGTGCAACAACAGCACAAAGTTAGGTGATGATGCGTGAAGTTAACTCGCGACAGACGTGCGCTTACTTTCAACTTAGTTGAACTTGTTATTACTTATTGTAGCCGGATGGTTGAGCACTTTAAGTTATAGAAAGAGACCGACATACAGGTATTACAGTGAGCGAAAGAGAGAGTGAGAAAATGTTGTATAATACATAGTAAAACATTTTCTAAAACTGGTCATGCCATATTAACAGCCAGGTAGCACCTGCCGCACTCAGAGTGCTTTAATGATTACTTAGGTCACCTCTAAGTAATGGTTTTGACAGTTTTATCATACAAAAGTATGTCAAATCTTTACTGAGTGCCGGCTTAAGTAATCATTGAATATCTCTGAGTACCGCAGTAAGACTTACACTTTCGGTCTCAAGCACCCAGCATGTGGGTCGTACAATGATTCGTTTGTGTGCTCACAACCCGCCTGTGCGTCGTCGCTATACGTAGCTATGGAAGACTTGGCAAATTTCGGACTTACAATAAAAAATAATTTATTAGTAGATATTTTGAACTTGGAAGAAAAAGTTTTGATGAAACCGAAAGGCGCTTGTTCTTCCCTTCATTGGAATCATTTTACCATACCTGGGAACGTTCTAGTTTCCGAGATATTGGAGGTCAAAGTTCAAACTTTTTCACAAGTTCTGTTTTAGAAATTCCAAGCAATGTTCCTCCAGCATAAGTTGATAAAATATTGATTCACCTTTGAATATTGTTATTTCGTAGAAAAATTTACCATTGATTGTTTTCTTCAGAAACGCTTCACGGCTTTCAAGAACTCAGCAATAATAAAGGCCATGTCACAAGGAAAGGGTATAGTTTGATATGGTAATGACCGTTCATATCCTACACCAATTGTTATGTCGTCATCATCAGCCTATATGTTCCCACTGCAGTGACTCAGGCCTCCTCTCTAGGAGAGGGATGAGCTACAACCCACCACGCGGGCCCAGTACTTTGGCAGATGGAACATATCTTCGATTTTTTTTGGTTCTAAGACATGCCAGTTTCCTCACGATGTTTTCCTTCACCGTTTTTGAGAGCAGCGGTAATTAAATAAATTACACAAAGTTATGCGCCTGCCTGGATTCGAACATACGTCCTACTGTTCATAAGTCGTGGCCAACAACACTGGGCCACCACTGCTCTGTTATGTATCACACTTCACACTATATATAATATATACCTATAATCACACTAATATTATAAAGGTGAAAGTTTGTGAGTGTGTGAGTGTGTATGTTTGTTACTTCTTCACGAAAAAACTACTGAACGGATTTAGATAAAATTTGGTACGCAGTTAGTTTATAACCTGGATTAACACATAGGATTTTTGACACACATTATTATCCCGATTTTATCTTCCCGTGGGATAATTTTCAAGTTGTAGCGGGGGAAGCCGCTGGCAACAGCTAGTTGTATTATAATGTGAACCGTGACTCCGAGAGGTCATTAACAGTGTTCATCGATTCGGGAACTAATAGCTTAGTTTCCACATGGATTTTTAAGTCATCATAACATCAAATGAAGGCCATAATCTCAGAAGGGTTAGGCAGAGGTGTACCTAACAAGTACATCCACATTTTGTTTTGTGTTAGTCCCATGTAGTCCAATTGTCATCTACTGAACACAAATCCCGATTTCGTGATAGCTACTGAGAAACTTCTCATCTAAAAACCCAATAAGACTTGATTCCCGGTAATTAAACCCCGGATCTCATGCTAGGGGTTGCAAGCGATTGTGGTAAGTATAATATGGCAGATAATTTATTTATTTATTTATTAAAACTTTATGCACAAGTAATAAAACCGTACAAAGGCGGACTTAATGCCTTGGACATTTTCTACCAGTCTACCTTAGGGTGATGCAGAGACATTACACAGTAGGTGCAAAACAGAATCAAAAATTTGAAAATATATATACTTAACATATAAGAATAAATACATACATACACAAATACATAAAATATATAAAGTTTTGAAAGATACACATGAAAAGCTTTAACAACTTAGTTGTGAGACGAAGCTGCCAACTTCTTGCGAATGTGCTCGCGAGCTTTCATTTTGAACGTGAACTGACCGTTTACTGTCATGATAATGTCGTCATTAATACACTAAACTATGTTTTTTTAAAGTTGGGAAATCATTAAAATACCCAAATAGCTGACGCTGGCCTAACAGCTACTGGGTTAAAATGAAACTGGGCTGGGCACATCTGCTGCATGTCGGAGGAGCAATGGGCAAAAGTTACCACTCAGTGGATACCACAGAGCAGGGTCAAAAGGAGATGGCGGGATAAGCTGGACTCTTTCTCAAAGGATTGGCCTACTATCGCACTGGATCGCGAAAAGTGGAAAGAGGAATGGGAGGCCTTTGCCCTGCAGTGGGACAGTAAATATGAGCCTTTACTGTCCCACTGCAGAGCAAAGGCCTAATAATAAATCATCAAATGACTCCTCCCAATTTGAGTGGATCAAAAGAGAGTTTCTTACTGACTATATAATACCCATCCGTGTTCCTAGTAATGCCCTTTGCGTTCCAGGGCCGCGGTGACACTTTCACACAAATTCCGGAAGCCTGCCAAGCACTGGCTCTAGCGGGCTTTGTCTGCAAGGCTGTGATTTTTTGTAACCTGTATATACACTTAGAATACTTTTAACTCGGTAGTACGATCCCATAGTTTAATTACCGAATGTCAAGCAGGTGCACCCGTAAATTCGTGGAAAATGGAACTACATTAAAGCCAAAATATTTAAAATGTTTAACCAAAATTGGTTAAATATTAAATGTTGAACGAATATTTTCAATTTTAAAATACGAGTATTTACGTTACTCGTAGTGTATAACCACACGCTCGGGCTAATGACATTTTGTACCAAAATTGAGCCCAAAAACCGAGTGTACAAAGTCCGGTAAATGAAGATTATCTCTGCTTATCCTTTCGAGATACCTAGGATTTCTATTAAAAAAAAAACAGTTGATTCAAAAGACAGAGCTCTGGAAACATTCTATCAAAATAGTCCGAACACCTGGGAATATTTTTTTGCTGTGAAACATTTTTTTCCCGACTACGGCTAACCCAAAAGGAAGGGTAATGATTTTGGCAGTCTATGTATGTATGTATGTTCTACCATAGCGCCTAAACTACAGAACGGATTTTAATAAATGAGGTGTCAATCATAGGAGGGGCCCAAACATAGGAGGGGCCCAAAAGGGCCGACACCCGTCGGGGCTGCGGGTTGTACACTAGTTACCGCGGCCTCGACATAAGAAGGAACATGGGTGGTTTTTAGTCAGTAGAAGTCTGACACTCCCTATCGCTCTGCCCAAGAGCGGGAGGGGTTATTTGATGATTTCCCAACCCCCCAAAAAAAAAAGTTGTCAATAGATTTGTAAGAACAACTCAGGTAACTTGCCACCTTGCTAAAGGCAACTTATAATACAGACTAACTCCAGAGATAAAAGTCTACGTACAATACGTTACTCTGCAATAGGACTGACTAAAAAAAATTGATTTTGTTTAGTTCGTCTGTTAGACTATCGCAAAATATTAGATACGTGTTTTTTGATTTATCAAATTAATGAAAATGTACGAAAATAAAACATGTCAAAGTTCGTGAGTGTGGGCTGGTGACGTCACTTTCTGGTAAAAAATTACCAAACTGTGACGTCGCGCAACTTTTCGAAGCACTGTATCGTCTTCATTTATTGTTTACGTAAAAAAAGAAAAAAAATACGTGCTCAATATTTCTTAGAAATTTATCTGACGGACTAATTAGATTTTTGGTCATCTACTCTAGTGCCTAAAAGGTCACAAGAATGATCTTGTTTCTTAATCTAGCCTAGTCTGTTCTAAGTGAGTTGCTAAGTTAAGTAAAATTAGTTCATCTCAGACAAGATGACATTACGCTAAGTTAGTACCTCTATAGTAGACAGAGACTCGCCGTACACTCTCATTCATGAGCTGCGGAAATTACTGTGGAGGTAAGTTGAGTATAGCGTTCGTTGGCCACAGAGTAACTGTAACGTCCAGTAGGTCAATGGACGAGCAATAAAAAGACTTAAATTATGCTAGAAGGTTTATAAATCCAAGGACAAAACATACATACACAAAAAGAAACTAAATTTTAATTATAATATTTAAATGGTTTGGGTATTTTCCTCTCACAGATCTTTTTTCGTCATCTTCATCTTCATCTCAGCTTTGGTATTATACTATGTAAATAAAAAATAAAAATAAATAAATATCCTTGGACATTTCACACAACGCCATCTGGTCCCAAGCTAAGCAACCTAATGCTTGTGTTATGGTAACGAGATGGCTGATAAACTACTTATATACATTTTTTTTTTGTAAATACATACATATTATAGATAGAAAAACACCCAGACTCGGAACAAATACTTGTAGGTCGTACAAATATTTGTTCCGTGCGGGAATCGAACCCGCGACATGCTGCGCAGCAGTCAATCGCTCAACCACTGCGCCAACCGTGTCGTCATTATGTGGTTTGTAGAGACAGTAAGATTACTCAGAGGCTCATTCTAAGTCCAAAGAAAATTAATAGTGATTGGATATTCTGCAATTTATTATGTACTTACAAATTCCGAGGATTCGGGCAGGAAAAGTATTTCATTTAAAAAAATCCTGAGAATTCTGGCCCCCCTGGCCACGACGTGGGCAGAAGCTAATAAAGCCTTAAAGACAAACTCAGCCAGTGGTCTACAACTAGAACCCACTATCATATTCTCGCATTGAACAACTGATCTAGGCTAGACTGTGTCTGCACTATTGTATCAAACGTGTAGCGTTTGTTTTGTTCAGTACGTCAGCATAATAAGATAACGAGTGGTAGGCTTCAACCTGATGAGTGCTACTTGTGCTGGAACCGTCTAGATATTTCGGTAAATGGAATCAAAATAGGGATGTTTACTGACTTAAAAAAATGTAATTCTGATTGGTCCTTCTGTTAGATTATCGAATTTTTGTTTGATATGAATATTTTTGTTTGATCAAATCAATAAAAATTGAGGAAGATAAAACGCGTCAAAGAATTGAGTGGGGGTTGGTGACGTCACTGACCGCTAAAAAATGTCATACTAATGTTTTAGAGTATGACGTCACACGAGTTTTCAAAGCACTGTATCGTCTTCATTGTTTGTTTACGTGAAAAAAGATAAAATACGTGTCCAATATATTTTGGTAATCTATATGACGGGCTAATTAGTTTTTTTTTGTTTACTACCCTATTATTAGATGGAATATGCTGTTTGAGATGATACAGCGTAGTTTCTGTAACGTAAATTTATTAATTAGCTTTTCAACAATGAGTTTCCTGTTATATTATACGTAGAACACGAACTGCGGAGATAATTCGACATTCTATGTAATGTGCTGTTGTTTTATGTACTAATAAACTTATTATTATTATTATTAATTAGCGAATGAAATAATACTCATTTATATTTACATAGATGAAAGTCAGCAAGAAGAATAGGAGAAGTAATTTATGCAATATGTGACTTCTTTTAAAAGAATGAATTAAGAAAGCTATCTTTTTCTTTTCGTACCGATTAAACTCCTCTGTTCTACCAATAACCAGTTGCTATTAGTTCAGATTAGTCGAACAAAACACTAAAACTCAAAAAACAATAAAGTTCTAATTGAATATTTAAGAAGATGATAATAACCGTGTATAAACAATTTAATTAACCAAATGATAATACACAAAACTCATTTTTTTAACCACAAATAAAAAATGGAAATTGACAAAACGTACCTACTCCTTTTTGAACCGCATAATAGCTTGATCACTTAAAAATATCACATAATAATCGTAGGCACTAAAGATATCATACCAGCGATCATAATCGTAATAACAACCATTTCGTCAACCCTGAACCCAAAGTACTATCACGAGCACTAATAAGTATTATTATTATAGTAGCTACCCTATGTTGTCCCACTGTTGAGCAAAGACCTCCCTGCATTCCTTCCAATGGTCACGATTCTGTGCAACATCTCTCCAATTCTCAAGGAAGACATCCAGTTTGTCCCGCCATCTAATTCGTAGTCTGCCGTGACCCCGTGTCGCTGTTTCAGGGCACCAATAGCTATAGCTTTACGGGCCCACTGCTCGTTCGGCACGCGACAGACATGTCCTGGCCAGTCCCATTTAAGTATGGCAGCCTTTTGAGCCACGTCAACAATTTGCGTTTTGGAGCACAGCGTAGTGTTTCGAACCCGATCGGTTAATTTTACAACTAAGATACTACGCTCCATAGCATGTTGGCAAACCTCGAGTTTGGACTTTTGGATGTTAGTCAAAGACCAAATTTGTGGTAGGTCAAGATGTGGAGAATACACATGCTCATTACCTTTCGCTTCAGAGACATGGGCAGGGTGCCCTTAAAATATTCTTTCAAGGACCAGTAACTCTTCCTACTATTAATAACTAATAAGATAAAAAAAAATTAAAAGTACCTCTATTGTCGTCACCTACCAAGTCATGCTCCTGGCTTTGCAACGGTCGGCTTCCATTCTTATTGTAATAACAAGTGAATACATATTCTATACAAGAAGCAACTGTCCCAGAAACTGGAAAATATGTTACTCCTTGGTAAGACTGGTCGTCATACTTTTGAACCAGTGATAGATCGTCACTGGCTCCGTTGAGTTTAAGGCTCATATGCAAGGTACTAATTTTATTTTCAACCCTCATCTTTAAGTCAAACTTAATATACCTGTTTGTGCCGACTGTACTGACGACATTATCGGAACTTATCGTGTTCCTCGTTAAATGGTAATCGATATCGTATCGTATCGAGCAAGCTTGAGTATCGCATGACGAGGAAGCGACACAAGGTCAAATGTTCAAAGGTTACGAGAGTGGTGCATTTGTCTATGGATTTATATGAATTTTATATAAGTCTGCTGAACGAAGAAATTAAAATTGCTATGTTGTATTGATTACTAGGTTAAATGCCACCAGCATTTAACCTAGTAATCAATACAACATAGCAATTTTTATCTAGTAATATAGGAATTAATCATGTATAAGTCCATGCAGGACGAGAGCTGCAGGATGACAAAAGTTTGCGTGAGCTTTTAGAAATCAGATGAGTAAACAGGGTGATGGACTCCAGAGACGCTAAGCATGCGGAAACCTCAATAATGTACAGTGAATTTTTTTTGCAGGGGACTGTACTTATCAAAACCTCAGGTCTAGGTGAAAACCTACGTCAGGCACTAGTTGACCGGCAGTTGGCTGAACTCAGCATATTTGGCTGCGTTAGCTCCGTGAGACACACAATTATTTTTCTTATGTTTATTTTCTGTGCACTTGTAGCATTTACCAAATAAACCTATGTCTTTATTTTACATTCTTATTTACACATATACCTTTCATATTTTTACATAATATACTATTATTTCTGTTACAAAAAACTCAAACATTCATGTTAAAAATATCGCGACGCCGACCCCAAAGAAATTGGCACATGAGAAGCATGATGAAGTCCAGAAATATCGGGAGACCACAGGCCACACACACATACACACACGCCTCACAGAGAATGGGCTAAAACCCATCACGCGGACCACCATTGCGGGTTGGTAGAAGTCACATATCTTCGAATTCCTGTTTCTAGGTCATGCTGGTTTCCCGTTTTGAGAGCAATGGTGATAAAATAAATTACACAAAGTAATGCACCTGGCAGGGTTTGAACCCACCCGTCGGGGCTGCGGGATGTTGTAAGAGATACCGCGGCCTCAACATGAAGGGCTAAGAAGCAAAATGGGTGGTTTTTTTCAGTAGAAGTCTGACACTCCCTCTGCTCTTGGTTGTAAGACCTAGCAATTATTGTTCACTTACCAGTTTTTTACCGTAGAAAGTAATTATAATTGGATCAGTTCCAACATTATCCTAATCATCAGAACAGCCTGCAATCGTACCTACATTTGTGGTTACAATATCCCCCTTAATTAAACTCAAATCGTAATACTAATTACGGAACAGTACTTACAGGCATCCCGTCGCTTTATGTGCAAATAATCTTAAAGCTGATGAAACATGTGTTTCTATAATTTAGGATTAGACGGAGAGATCATAAAGCGCTTTATTGCTTGAAGTTAATTGTCTGGAAACTTGAATTTGAGGTTTTTGGGAACATTCTACAGAATATTACAAATAGGCAATTCGAAATTTAAATACATTTCAACTCTTGGTTTTTATTCTTTTTTTGTATTTTGTGTGTACAATCGAGCTAGGTAATAAGTATACAGGTTCATAATTCTAGTACACTGAAAATATTAATTGCAATTTTGTTTTATATAGCGTTTCGCATTAAGTGACTGATGTCAAACATTGTATCATTTCACGTCAGTCTCTAAATGTATCTGTATAATCTTCGACTGTACTTACAAAAAAAAAATACATAATAAAAAAATAAATACAATACCAGGATATTCTATGTATTTAAATTTGGAATTGCTAATGCTTTATGGCTGCAAACGCTAGCTTCTATTTAAATACTGCCCTACTTTTTGAGAAAGGGTATAGGATAGTTCACCACGACAGCGCATTGCAGGTTGGGTCACACGTCACATGTTTTGCAATTTTTAGTTCTGGGACATGCCGGTTTCGTCACAAACCAGAATCACCCATTGTTAGGTACAGGCCTCCTTCTGCCACTCTTCTCTGTTATGCATCATGATATTGTCAACGCTTTTGGACGGTTTCTTATCATCATCATCATCATCAACATCATCATCATCTGTTAATATTCCCACTGCTGGGACGCAGGCCTCCTCTGTTTGAGTGGGAGTGGGCTAAAATCTACCACAAGGTACAGTGCGGATGCCCGTCGGGGCTGCGGGATGTTGTAAGAGATACCGCGGCCTTGACATGTAGGGCTAAGAATGAACATGGGTGGTTTTTAGTCAGTTGACGTCTGACACTCCCTTTCGCTCTGCCCAAGAGCGAGGGGGGGGGGGTTATTTGATGATTTCCCACCCCCCCAAAAAAAAGGTACAGTGCGGATAGGTAGATGTCACAAGTCTTCGAATGTTTGGTTCTAGGACATGCCGGTTTCCACACGATGTTTTTCTTCACTGGGTTTAAGGTTTCTTATACATTATTATACAATAAAATCTACCTAGTTTACTTAACTATACGAAATCACAGTTTCAAATAAATACAATATCAAAGTAACAAGTACTATCATTATTAACTACTGGTGTCGTTATTATTGGTACCGAGCATACCCAATTTACATTAATAATAGTCAGATTACCTCTATTGTAAGAAAGGCTTCAATTAATAAGATGAATGGAAAGCAATCTTTCTCACTAAATAACTGAAGCTAATAATTACCCTTTTAAGGAAATCATTAGTAACGTGATATTAGAGTACGGAGAGACTACGCAAGGAAGGGACTGGAAATAGTTTCACTTTGTTTAAAAATTAAAAAGTACACGGTCTATTTAATAATAATAAATTTAATAATAAATTTATTTATTTTCTCCCACAAATAATAATGTGTACAATAACATAGTATACAAAAGTTTGAAGATGGGAGACAGGAGCCCATACTAAGTAAAACTTGTGCTACGGGTCTCCTGGTCTCCTTATCTCGAAATACATGATTATGAGCCAATCTAAGGACATAAGTAAAGGCAGCGAGGAGTGTTTACATCCAATTAACAATAATAATTTAAAAATGTAATGTAATAAAGACTAAGATTTGTTATGTTTTGATTAGTTTGTAGTTATGATATTAGCTTGTGTTTGTGAAAATTGTGTGGGCTAGGTTATTTTGTGAGAGTGATTTATGAGTTGTGCTTGTGATGCTGTAGGTGTGTGTGTAGTGCGTGTATGTAAAGTTTATGTGTAGTGCGTGTGTGTTATACTTCTCTATATCTGGATAACAATTTCTCCGTATCGTCGTAGGTCAGTGTTAGGAGCCATTTTGACACTTTATGCTTGCATTCAATTTTTGTTAGTGGATAAATTGATTTAATGAAACACTACAAGGTGCAAACAAACTTCCCGTCGGGACTGCGGGTTGTCCTGTCGAGGCTGCGGGTTGTTCACAAGTTACCGCGGTCTCGACATAAAGGGTGTAAAAATACCCATCGCAAACGAATGTCACTTGTTCTCCCCACCACTGCGATATTCTTTTTGTTCTAGACCGTACCTGGGAATCCCCTAGTTACGGAGATATTCATAATTCATAATTATTTATTCACAAATTAGAGACAACCATACAGAGTAACTTAATAATAGACACAAAATATACAGATAATGTGAAATTATACAAAATAATTATAAGTTATGACATCATATTAATTAAGGTACAAAAGATTAGAATTGTTTCTGTGGGTATATGTATGTGTATGTGTGTTTCTATATGTGTATGTTCTATGTGTGTTTTTAGTGTCATTTATTATTTAATTGATTAATAATGATATATAATATATTGGGGGTCAAAGTTCCAAATTTTGCACAGCTGTTTTTGTAAATACTAGTTTTTCAGGTTATGACTTTACTTAAATTACCTCCATGACCCTTTTACTATTCAAAGCATCGGCCTTTTATCATTCAATCATTCAAGCGTGTGAGGCAGTGAAAATGTTTTTCGAAACAGCGTCTTTCGCGACTACTTCATTCGAGCTTTCGAACCTGTGAGGCAGTGGAAAAATAATTCGCAACAGCGTGTGTCACCCCAAAAATACTACCCCCTCACAGGGAAGTTAACAAAAAAATAAACATGGAAATGCACCGCATCAGTGATTTACAAGAAAAGAAATCTTATCTGGAGTTTTACAACATCAATCTTATAAAAAGGTTTACAGTTTAACTTTATGATCAACCCTTTTATTTAGTGAGCTCATAAAATCGCGATATATTTTCTTATTTTACAAAGACACTTCGTTGTTACGGTCAGACGTAACATATTCGTAAAACCACATCTCGATGTTGCAGTTTTGGCTGATACATTTGCTTGAAGAATATCCTGTTTGTGGTTTCCTCTTATATACTAAATGATAGATATTATTATGTATGGTTGGAGAGGGAGAGGAGGGCCAAAAAATAGCTGGATGAATAGGGTAGTAACAAAAAAAAATAATTAGTCCGTCAGATAGATTTCCAAAAAAGATTGGACACGTAATTTTTCTTTTTTCACGTAAACAAACAATGAAGGATACAGTGCTTTGACAACTCGTCATTAGTATGACATTTTTTACCGGTGAGTGACGACACAACCCACCACTCAAATTTTTAACGCGTTTTATCTTCGTATTTTTTTTTGATTTGATAAAACAAAAAATACGTATCCAATATTTTTCGATAATCTAACAGACGGACTAATTAGAATCTAATTTTTTTTAGTCAGGATACATCTCTATTCACTACATAATAGCTTCATTCCAACACAACGTACACGATTATAATTATTCAAAGCGCATTATTATTCGGGAAAGAAGCCGCCATAATGAATCATTTCTCTGGGACATTTTTGGCTTCGAGATTTCAATGGACGCGGAAGTGTAACGGGTTGCTTATTATAAAATATCTTTCTACACTAAAATGTACCGTTGCGTAGATAAAATGTTGTGGTATTTTTTGTAGGGTCGAATTGAATAGACTAGCCAGTCAGTGTTGGTCGTTTTAGCTGACTTAGCTGTGCCAGATGTACTTGAAGAGAGTTTTGTAATAGTGAAGTACTCCATTGAACTGAATTTGTACTGAAAGGCAATAGAACCTTAAGTACACATAAGTTTTCAATTCATAGAAAGTAACATAGTGATGGAATCGAGCACTTTGATCGAAGTTCAGCACTTGACCAGATAGCCGGAAGATGGGTTAAATGAAGTTAAAGTTTTTTTTATTCTCATCAGAGAATAAAAAACTTAACTTTAAGATATTACTATAAGGTTATGTGTTCGAGACTCGGTCGACGGACGTTGTGACAAGTGGACGTGTGTCAACTTTCGTTTCGAAATTGTGTCGCTAAAATCTGTGATTGGCCGCGTTAAGATTTTTGCAATTCCTTGTCACTCTTTAACTGTTTTAACCCAAAGTTCACGCCCAGTAGGCGGTCCTTGAAAGAGATAAATAGCTTTTTGACATAGCCGTCTCCAACACCATTTGAAAAAGTGGCACTGATTGGTGAGATTTGAACCTGCGACCTCGCACGGTGGGGCCACCCGACCCGTGCGCCTGACCACTGCGCCATCGAGCCCGTAGCAGCAAGCGACGAAATACCGGTGTGCTACGCGAGGCTGACGTCATCGGGCCTTCTACGGGCGGCGACTGCGTGCGGCCAGTGCTACGTGAGTGCTACGAGCGTGCTACGAGTAAAGCTACGGATTTGACATCGGCTACGACACCGAAGTATTACACCGTGCACCGGCAAGTGTTTAATCTATTCTATTAATTTGACACATTTTACAAGTAACTCCAAACTACATCTACGGCGAATACTTGTTGCGAAATGGCAGGAGTTCAGCGCACTTCACCACCAAAATTGCAAAGCCATTGTCAGAGTCAATCAGAACCCGACATAAATGCGGCAATCGACATGAGTGAATATGTCACAAGCAGAGGCAAACGAGCAAGAAGAGAGAACTCTCAAGAAATTGAGCCTGCTTTAAATAAACAGGAACTAACTGATCTGCTCAGTTTATGGAGAAATGATCAAGACACCCGTGTGACTAAGATGCTGGAGTCACAAACGACTTTGATACAAAAATTAATGCAGGACGTAATTGAGATTAAAGCTCAAAATTGCGATATCCAAAAGTCGAACACGCAGATTCGTAAGACAAATGCCGAGATCGAAAAGTCAATGCAACTCTTCAACGAAAAATTTGAAGAAATGAAAAAAGAGGTGGAAGACTTAAAGAAAGAGACGAAGGAACAGAGAAGCTACATAGAAACACTTGAGAATAAAATAAGAGATCTGCAGCATAACACACGCTCATCATGTGTCGAAATAAGAAATATTCCTCAACTTGATAATGAAACTACAGGAAAATTATCAAATACCATCTGCACCATCAGCCAGCTTGTTGGATCACCTATATCTCAATCCGAAATCCGTGATGTGTATCGTCAACCCGGTAAACCTAGCCAAACATCACGTCCGGTTGTAGCAGAGTTTAAAACTGTACATACCAAACAAAACCTACTGATGGCTATCCGATCATACAACAAAACTAAAACATCTAAAGAAGATAAACTCAACACGGAATTGATTGGTGTCCCAGGCAAACGCCAAGCGGTCTACGTCGAAGAACGACTGTCCGCCAGTTCGAAGAAGCTGTTCTACTTGGCGCGTCAATTTGCAAAGGATAAGCAATATAGCTTCTGCTGGATTAGCAACGGAAATATTTTCCTCCGAAAGCAAGTAGGTGACAAGCAAATTTTGATAAACTCAGAAAAATGTATTCAAGACCTCAATGCTAATCTACCTAAACTAAACTTCTGACTACAAACATGCAGGATATTTATGTCACTCAAACAAAAATATTTTTTCTATTTCCTGCAAGTAGTTATCTGCTTGTTTACTCACACTTACGCCTACCTTTTACAATCACACAACACACATCAAAACACTGTCTGCAATAACATTTCACACACTCTTAGAATTACTCACACATACACATGCAACCACTTAAAGGCTCCAATCCCATTATTTTATTATTTAAAACCCATCAGGCCTCTTAAACACCCTGGACTCCTACCGGTTTTTGCAAATTATTTTTATTGTTGTTATTTTTCTTCTCTTAATGGCTAACTTAACTAACGTCAATAATGACCTTGATCAAATAACCCAGGGAAATTCCTTTGTCTACAATCCAGAAGAATGTCTTAATTATATAGATACAGCTGGAAATAATATAAATCTTTTGCATATAAATATCCGTAGTGTAAACAAAAATTTTCCACAACTAGAAGTACTGTTAAATCGTTTAAATGTGGATATCGATATTATTGTGCTAACAGAGTGCTGGCTCAGTAAAATTAAAAATGTACCACTTTTGGATGGCTATGAGTCACATCTTACAAACAAAAACTGTAACCAAAATGACGGAATAATTATTTACACAAAATCAAGCTTACAAACCATAGTGTCTGAGCCAGACTTTGCGGGTGGAAACTGTTTAGTGTGTCACCTAGACAAAGGAATATCGGTGGTAGCGATCTATCGGTCGCCCTCATTAAACTCGAGGGAGAATTTTGATAACTTCACAACCAGTCTCATAAATGTTTACGACGGTATTAAATCTATATGCCCTAATATCGCTCTTGTGGGTGATCTAAACATTGACATAAGACCAAATAATATGAATGAACGAACCCTGGACTATCTCACGCTAAATGCATCTCATGGTCTTATGCCAACACACTTATTCCCCACTCGAGACGAGAACTGTTTGGACAATGTATTTTTGAAATCTTGTCTAACTACGACTACACTAGTTATGGAAGCACACGTAACAGACCACAAACCACTACTGTTAAATTTAAAGAATGCTAATCTCTCCCACAAATTATTTGTAACTACCACCCTAAACCACAAAGCTATTGTGGAGGAGTTAGACTTTGTGGATTTTACGGTGATATATGAGATCGAGAACATAAACGAGGCAATGAATAAATTCATCAGTATTATAAAATCAGTGATATCAAAACACTCAAAACTAGTTAAAATTCCAAGACAAAAGAAAATCATCAAACCCTGGATAACCCCTGGTCTTTTAAAATGTATTAAAAATAGAGATAAAATGCACATAAATTCTAAAAAATCACCAGATAATATTATTCTAAAAACTACATATTCTCGATATCGTAACTTTTGCAATAACTTACTCAGGAAACTAAAAAAGTCTTATGAAACCGGCCAGCTTGAAAAAGCCAAAAGTAATCCCAAAGCCCTATGGAAAACAATAAAAGAAATAACCAATACACATAAAACAAAACGTAGCCCAGTGGAGCTACTCACAATTCGGGACAGCCCAGAATCGGCGATTAATGAGGTGGGCCAATTTTTTGCCAATATTAGCAAAGACTTGGCCTCAAAAATAATGAATGACACTGCATCATCACCGACTGGTGGCCAACCATCACCTGGGGACACCCGAAACTCACCCGTGAACTCTCTTACCATCTTAGAAGTGGACGAAGCTGATGTTGAGTCCTTAATCATGCAACTACGTTCCGACTGTGCAGTTGGCTGATATCATCGCATATTTTGAAAAGCTATCGACATGTACTGGTTCCACCAATTACTTATCTTTTTAATCGTTGCCTACAGGAGGGTGTCTTTCCGGAGGCTTTTAAAAAAGCTGTGGTCCTTCCAATATACAAGGGAGGGAAGAGAGACTGTGTAAACAACTACAGACCGATATCGGTCCTGCCTGCACTATCTAAAGTTCTTGAAAAAATTCTCAATAACTCTCTACGAAAATTTCTTGATAAACACCAACTCATTGCTAATAATCAATACGGATTTCGGACAAGTCTATCTACAGATGATGCAGTACTGGATTTCACGCAACAGGTTGCCTCTAATCTAGATAAGAAATCGAAAAGTCTAGGTATATTCCTGGACCTTTCGAAGGCCTTTGACACAGTCTCTGTTCCCAAACTTATCAGGAAGTTGGAAAGCATAGGTGTGCGTGGAATGCCACTGGAAATATTTAAGGACTACCTAAAAAACCGTAAGCAATGCATTAAAATTGATTCTCACGTAAGTGATGGGTTCCTCGTGTCCTATGGTGTTCCCCAGGGTGGAATTCTTTCCACGACCCTATTTCTGATCTACGTGAATGACCTTTGCAGACTTCGTCTCCCAAATGGTAGAATTTACGCTTACGCGGACGACACAGCAGTCCTTGTAGACGGAATTACTTGGGACATTGTGAAAGCAAATGCGGAGGTGGCCATGGCTAAGGTTATGATGTGGTTAAACTCGAACCTTCTTACATTAAACCTACAAAAAACTACTTATATTCCCTTTGCTATACGACGTATCACTAAACCACCTTCTTCCTTTAGTATAACTCCCCATTCCTGCACAAACCCGTCCACCCCCTGCACTTGTCCTCCGCTTGCTAGATCCGAAAGCGTTAAATACCTTGGAGTACACATAGACGAAGGACTGAGATAGGACCAACAAATTGACGCCGTCACAACCAGAACTTTACGTCTGATACATATATTTAAGTCTCTTAGAGTATCCGCCGACCTGAAAACTCTGAATATGGTGTACCTTGCACTATGCCAATCAGTCATTGGTTATTGCATAGTTGCATGGGGCGGTGCTGCTAAGACTAGATTTCTGAGGGTGGAAAGAGCACAGCGAGCTATACTTAAAGTCATGACGAAAAAGCCATATCGATATCCAACAACTGAATTGTTCTCTGACTGTAAAGTACTTACGGTTCGTCAGCTTTATGTGCTTAAATCCACCCTTAGAAAACACGCAGGCATTCCTCCTCCTATCACAAACAAACGCACGTTCCTTCCACCAAATATCCAACACAAGACCTCCTTCGCAAAACATCAATATTTTATACTAAGCACTCATATCTACAAAAAAATTAACAAACATCTCAATATTATAAATTTAAACTCACATGCACTAAAATCTAAACTAACAGAGTGGCTGCTTCTTAAGGATTACTCTTACACGGAGTCTTTACTCACCTATCTTGTATAATACACTCTCACACACACCTACACTCACACACACACCTAAACCCACACCTACACTCACACACACATCTAAACCCACACTTACACACACCACTCACACACAACATACAATTCTACTCTTGTATAGCATACAGCAGAATGACACAGTCCACTTGAGAATAAGTTTTTGTTGATATAGACCGTAAACTACCTCTTAAAATACAGGTTTACCCTAGCTTAAGAGGTAGAGTATTATTATTGTACAGAATTTTTGCAACATAAACTATTAATGTATTTCTAATCGAAATATCAAACTGTATTTCAAACTCTGTATGTTTTTTGATAAATAAAGATTATTATTATTATTATGTTATGATAAGTATATATTCAAAGAAACATTATTCTAAATAAGAATAACGAATCTTCATCGTATTATAATTTCTTATTTTTAATTGCATGAACCTACATACAGCTTTTAATAGTATTTAATCTACACAACTTGAATTTCCCATGTTGAGTAAAGTTTTATTAAGTTTTTTCCAGTAATAATAATAATAATAATAATTTATTTGCAATAAAAAGGTGTACATTTTAACAACATTAGGTTACAAACAAAGATGGAGACGTTATACACTACGTGTTTGGAGTCTCTAGCACCCTTGCTAAGTTGACAAGACAACTTGTATTAAAGGTGCTAGGCCCAACCCTTACATGGGTGCCTTGTAAATAAAGTTTGTCTTGTTAACGAGAACTATATTCAATTTTAAATGGACAGACAAATAAATCATTTAGCAAAACAAGGAAACAAAGATAAATAAAAAATGATAAAAAGGATAGATGTAGAGTGTGGGGGTATGTGTGAGTGTGTGTGTATGTGAGTGGGAGTGTGTGTGAGTGAGGGTGTGTAAGTGAGTGTGTGTGAGTGGGTGTGGGTGCGTGATTGTGTGTGTGTGGGTTTGCCTGTGTATGTGTGATAGTGTGCTGCGTAGATTATACCTAGTTGATTAAGTCGACAATAAGAGTTCCGTGTTGTTATAGTTGAGAGTCTGGAGCCAATTAGATAGTTTCTTTTTAAGAGATATATTTGGAAGTGAGTGGAAGTTTAATATTTTATTAATTTTGTTATACAGATGGGGGCCTTGAAAACAGGGAAACCTTCTTGTAAATGAGTAATGCGAACGGTATGGTCGGCCTATTTTGTCTTTGCGTCTTGTGGTGATAACCTCGTAGGGGGTTATATGGTGCTGAAATAGTACTATGTTAAGCACAAACAATTGCCTGACTGTGAGGACTTTACAGTTCTTATATAATTCCTCAGTTGGAAAAAGGATAGGTCGAAAGGTACTGTTTCCAAGGTACTCTTTCCAGCCTTAAGAGTAAGGTTTTGGGACCACCACCCCAGACACATACACAATAATTTAGAAGAGACTGACAGAAAATTCAAAGGGTCTAAATTTGTGCCAGGCTGATGGCTATAAGCTTCGATAAGATAACAAACTTAACTAGCAAAATGGTTGTACACCTCTGCCCAATCATTCAAGAATTACAACCGTGATGTTATGTTATGTAACTTCTTCATATTTTCTACCCGTCGCATTCAGATGGAAACGTCCAGTTTTTGTGCCGATGTCCAAATCAATGAAATAGGATCGTCGGAAGTTTGGCAACATTTGGTGTGGAAAAAAACTTGGCGCGAAATTCACGGCTGTGTTGTGTGTACGGACGCTGGCGTTTGGCTTTTATTTTTTTTTCAATTTAGAATTGACAGTACTGTAAAAAAAAATAGCTTAAAAATGTGTCTTACGCACCAACCTAGTAGTTGGGTGTACCTTTGGTTTAAGTGATTTCATCAATGGTAGTTAAAACATTTAATGATTGGAAAATAAGAGAAAAATAACCAACATTATAAATTGAAAATGCAACTCAATAAATTAGTTCAGAATTGACTTATAAAATGATTTATACTTAAAATCTTTATATAGCAAGGACTGCACCCACCGTCCATCATATTGTGTTAGTAAAAGACCTTTCTGTACTTCCATCAATCAGTCACAAATGTATCCTACAACGCTAACCCCTTGGCCATGAACCACAGTCGTTTCATATTTAACCAACACTCCACCCGCGACTACGTCTGGAAAAATTGTGATAGCTTCAATGTTAAATAAAACTGCGACAGGACTTTGCACTCTCAAATAACACGCGTCCTGCGACAAATAATTAAAGGTATTCTTTATATATGCCAATTCGTAGAGTGAAAATATTTAAGTATCTTGGACATTTGGACATTTTTTGACCGACGACCTCAGTGACCATGTGGACATTGAACGGGAGGGTAGGGCTGTGGCGGTCAGGGGTAATATGTACGAAGATTTGCTCGGTGTACTGACCAAGTAAAGATAACGCTCTTCAAAGCGTATTGTCAGAGTTTTTACACCGGTAATCTTTGGTTCAACTATTCGAAAAGATCGCTGGATGTCCTGCGCGTCAAATACAATAATGTTTTTAGGATGCTGTTGCAGCGATTGCCTCGTTTTTGCAGTGCCTCTGGAATTCGCGGTAAACCATACCGATGGGTTCCACGCCATCATCCGCAAGAAAACGGCCTCACTCCTGAGCAGAATAAGGGGCAGACACAATAGCATCCTGAAGGCGATAGAGTCTGATTCTTCCTCCACCTTAATAAGGCAATTTGTGAGAAGACTAATACCTTAGGTATCTACTGTGGGTGGTCTTCTCATTAACTTGTTTTTAGTTAAGTTACTAACAATAGTGTTTAAGTGCAAACCTGTTACTAACAATTTATGGATCTCTCAGTTGTCCGAAATAAAATGATTTATTATTATTATTTATAGTCTTCGCTACACAAGTAGTGGAGCGACGGTGCCGGTCCTAATCACACGTAGGAAACAAGTGATGATCGAACGATTGCCGTTTAAAGCAACTCACCACGCAGCACTCACTCACACACGCATCACCCGAAGTCGTGAACAAGGGCTAACTTTATGAGTTTTGTGACACATTCAACGCCACCGTATTTGATGAAAAAGTAACATAAAAGAAACTTGTCCTTATGGACAAGTTTCTTTTATGTAGGGACATTGTCGAAGTTGACCAGACAGAAAACTGTCAGGAGTTTTATTAATTTGATTGATTACTTTCTAATGAAATGGGTGATAAATAAACGATTACGATTACATTATGCGTTACAAGGTACCCATTTGTGTATTAAAATAAACATAGATCAATCACGTAGTTTTTCCAGAGAATCTATACAAAATTTTCGATTAACTAAAAGTTATCAAGCTTATGATTCGATTTTTGAAGCATAGGTCTTTTATACACATACATACATTTATGTTTGTATATTATATATATATATATATGTATATGTTTTATGTGTGTAATGCATTTATGTATGTATGTGTATAAGCCTAGATATACAGCCATATGTTACAGTCAAAACTCATAATCGGCCAAAACTACTTTTGACTGGTTTCAGTCAAAGCCCTTATTACGTTAAAGCGCGTTTAGTCTATTAAAATAAATGTTAACTATCGCACAAGGTTATAAAAGGGTAAAAAAACCCTTTTATTTTAAATCAGTAGAGAAATAAAACAAAAACCACCTAATAATTTCTTATAATTATTTTGACCGGTCAAAAGTAGTTTTGACTGATTAACCGTATTGCCTAAGACATTTATACATCAAACTAAGTACCCACAAGTATTCTTTTTTTGTTGGGAAACGATTTTTTAATCCCATTTTACGGTAAAACTCAATGTAGCAATCTAAACATATTGTGCTGGTGGATGATTTGAATAGTAATCGGGTCATGGAGGTAATTTAAGTAAAGTTATAACCTAAAAAACTAGTATTTAAAAAAACAGCTGATAAAAATTTGGAACTTTGACCCCCAATATTACGACGCGTAGCGCAACGGCGTAACAGAGCTATGCCACAGTCATTGATGTAAGCAAGCAAGTAATTCTAAAAAAATAACTACCTCGGTTCTAATCAAACATCTAAACACCGTAAAGTCAAACAAGCAAACTCTAAACCATAATAAAATCAAAAAGTTTTAATCCACTTAGTAACACAAAACACAAGAAGATTCTCACCCTGTATGATATTACGTTACGAGATTGACGAAATCTCTTTGAAACTCGTGTTAGGACTTTAGAAGTTAGACAAAGAGTTGCTAAGATATTCGTATCGTGTATCCGAATTACATGTTTTATCAAAAAAGTCGGGATTCTCGAGTTTTGAAAGGTTTAGCGAAATCTTTTCGTGAAAAGTTTTGTCTGATGTTTTATGGCGATTAGGTTTTGAAAGGTTACAATGTATGAGACAAATGTGTACTTTTTTCATATTTTTGAGCCTTCGTAATTAAATAGCTATAGCATTAAATCATTAACATAACATCACGTTCGTATTTGTAGAAGTATTAGGTAGAAATGTACGGAACAGTGATCATGATGCTTGACCAATGTTCTGCATCTGACTGCGAATATGATCAAACTGCACATCAGGGAGAATTATCGTAATATTATGTTGGATATTGTACAGATTACATCCGAAGTTATTTACTATACGGACCTTGTAGAAACTAGAACACATTTCCATGCGTTCAACCATTATTGTCATACCTATTATTGGAATCAAATATACTTAGAAACCAGTAACATTAATGAGAATAATATCCGTGGTGCTAGGCAACTGGGCTTATACCAGTTGCTGATATGGAGGGAAGTGTAAATTATGTTTTTCCTACTCCTCCGCTAGTATTTTCTTTTGCGGGATCCAAGACAATTAAATCGTTTCTCTGGGACTTTGTCGAGCTTCATTGTCTCGGCGCTTTTCGGGTTGTCGCCACTGTTGATTCTGCCGCGCAAGACTTACAGTGGTTTGGGAATGGTGCAGCGGGCTCGTTCCAATAAAAAACAGTATAATACTTTTATGCATTATATAAATCTTACCAATCATGTGTTACTTACATGCCGTGATAGCCCGCCTATGTAGGTCGACCGTTTAAATATAAAAATAGGAATACATTCTCCGATTTAAGAAGTCAGTTTAAAAGAACTAACTATCTTATAAACCAAAGGAAAAAACACACAGCCTAATTTACATTTATTAACTATATAACTATATATAACCTACAAACTTAACTATAACCAGTCTGCTACTTTAATATGCTTTTCCAGACATTTACTGTAGCACCAAACCGTCTAAGTACAGTCATCGTCAGCTGTAAATGATGAAATAATCTGACCAAAATAATGGGGTATCATCGACCCTTCACAAATGCAATGCCAGTGAAAGAAAGAATACTCATTTCTTGTATACAAAATGTTACAACGTATAACAAATATTGATGAATACAACAACAGGACGACACAAAAAAATAACTGCACGCATATCGTGACCAAGACCAGTCCAGCAGGGCTATTGCGTATCTTTTGAATGACAGTGGCTATCATATTGTCCATGGATTAACTGTCAAATTGGTTATGGTTTAGTACAAAATGGAACCATTTGACAGTTATCAAAAAACACAGACCCAAAGTGATAATCAATAAATGTGTCAACAGAGATACGCCATAGCCCTGCAGCAGAGCTATTGCGTATCTTTTAAATGGCAGTGGCTGTCATAAATAGTGTCCGTTAATTAACTGTCAAATGGTTCCATTTTATACTAAACCATAACCAATTTGACAGTTAATCCATTGACAATATGATAAGAAAAGAAAATAAAACTTAAATGAAAACAACGTGCGGGTTTTTTCTGAGACTACAAAATGAAAAAGAAACACGTAACTCAGCCAAGTAATTACTGAGAAATCAACCAACATACATTAAAAAACAACCAAACAGAATCTTTGGCTCGAAGTCAGTAGGTAAGGGTGATTTTTGCAGAGCAAGTAATACCATTGACGTGTTGACTGTACATCACAGCCGTAAAACATGTCCTTTGTACGCGCAGAGACAAACTTTTTTCATAATGACGGACATGAAATGCTCCCCGAGACGCATTTCATGAGGTTTATGCTTTCAGCTAATATGGTGGCGGTGCTCAAATATGTGTTTATGGAAGGAAATGTAATCAACGGTAACGTATAATTATGTAGGCACGTTTATTTAGACAAGTGTATGAGGTCTGTGTGTGCGTTTTATCGATATGGAACCGTAAATGGAAAATAAGAAAATTGGGGTGTGATTGTGCCCGCGTGTTTTACGTGAATATTTTAAATATAGATAGATATTTATTTTGTTGTTTTTTTTTGTTTTAACTGGCGAAATGTGGGTGTACTAGATACACCTCTGCGTAACCCTTCGGGGATTACAGGCGTGATGGTTTACGTTTATGTTTTTATGTTTTTTTTGTGTGTTACAGTTCTTCACCCCTAAATAAAAACTTCAGACCAGACGGGTGGGTGTAAAGTTGTTTATTCCTTGTAGAAAAGCGAGGATCCTACGACCAGACGGGTGTTATGCCATGTAAAATGTAGATGTACTATTGGGTACACGTCTGCTTAACCCGTCTGCTTAACAAGCATGATGTCAATGTCATGCTAAGTAGTCTGAGTACCAACAAATCAGCATCCTATATACCACTTTTGTACAAAAAAATGTAATTAGAACTATGAAAGAAAACGTATCACCTACATATTACTTACTAGCGTGGCCTTCAATGATAAAATCTAAGAGAGATAGCGTTTTCGGCCCTCGTACGCACGAGCGGATTTTAATGCGCAATTTATTTTGTTAGCACCGAGATTTAAAAATCCAACTGAAGTTTATAAAACTCCAGGATGCCTTGTGAGGTACCTACTAACTATTGCTTAGGTCTATGTTAAGAGGAGCTATTAGGAAAATATTATCAATCCAGTAAGCTTATTGCATTCTGCTGCTTTACACGGACCTCCTCAAGCTGAGTTTCAACAATCTTGCCAGCCCTTCCGGTTCATTCAATTCAGAATCTTCAAAATTGAGTTCGAATATTTCGAATCGAATAGGGTAGATAACAAAAAATCTAATCACTCCGTCCAAACTCCGTCAGATAGATTTTATAAAATTTTGGACACGTATTTTTTCTTTTTTCACGTAAACAAACAATGAAGACGGTACTGTGCTTTGAAAACTCGTGTGACGTCATATTCTAAGACATTAGTATAGCATTTTTTACCGGTCAGTGACGTCACAAACTCCCACTCAAATCTTTGACGCGTTCCAATATCCAATATTTTTCGATTATCTAACAGACGGACTAATTAGAATCTCATTTTTTTAAGTCTGTACACATACCTATTCACGACACAGTTGGCGCAGTGGCGGAGCGATTGGACTGCCGCGCTGTGTGTCGCGGGTTCGATCCTTGCACGGAACAAATACTTGTATGGCCAACAGATAGTTGTCTCGGGTTTGGGTGTTTGTGACGTGAGTTATATATAACCAACGTCACAGCGCCGAACAAACTTAAACTCAATTCTCAGTTTCAAAGCTGGACAAAGGCCTCCTCATTTTTTCTTGCAAATCTCGGATGGATAGACCTGTGCAATATCTCGCCATGTTCGTCCCGCAAAAAAGATCAGGTCACCACACTACCTTCGCAGCGTTATACCTCGACGGCGATATATTTTGACAGGCGTTCAGTGAGTGACGATCGTTGCCTACCTCTTCGGGCGCATTCGTGCTATGTCGCCAGCTCTTTACTTCAGTTTGGGTGTAAACACCTACGCGACAAAAAAAAGTTGTGTAAAAATATCCGCCCGTGTAAACGAAGGCTCAGTGGTTAATCCTCGGGGACAGGCGGTAAGATAGGTTGAACTAATTCGGGATGAATGGACAGGCAGGATGGCAGGCGGCTAATCGCTAAATTGACACGCGATTATATACGAGCACGGTTTAGCTATCGAATTAATTGAGTTCTCTCCGTGCCGTGTTTTTGCTGGTTTAGCAGTACATTGGAGACTCAATAAACACAATGTATCGTTGTTGTACATTGTCGAAGCGGAAGATTTTTTATCAAATCAAATCTGGGGGAACGGCAGTGCCCCCGCCAAGTCGAGCAATAAAGCGGCACGGCCGTACCATCCTTTTCTCGAACCAGTTCAGGCCATTTTCGAGCTCCTATAACTTCGTTGTGGATAAAACTAGAAGCCTGAATTTTTAGTAACCAATTAGGCATTGTATAAACATGTGCGATGGCGATTAGCTATTACAATGGCCTGTTTAACATTGGCGAATGCGATGCGATGGCCAAGTCAATCTTTTATATACAAAATCAAAGGTTTTTAAGTAGGGATTAAATTTATGAACTGACTTGGTACTACACTAAGCCGTCTCCGCGCATTATTCTCATCAAAAGAGCACAAAATATTGCTGTGAAAAATCACTGCACGGTATCATGGTTTTGGAATGTCTTAGAAAATCTAATAAACATTACGAGTATACTGGTGAATTTATTGAATAGTTGGTCATGACCATCGTGTATTTAAAAATAATATGACGCGTGAAAAACTTGGAATCTTGACTTCAACATATTTGTACCTAGTAGGTTCCTAGGTACGGTCCAAAAGAAAAAGAACTCTAACAAGTGCTTTCTTAGGAGTGATTTTACAGTTTTTGTAAACATAAACATTTAGGATTAAATGACGAAAAACATTTTGATAACGTCTAAAGGGGTTTCCATATTATTATGATTAAAATTTACCATGAAGATTTACGTAAGAAAAATCGTAAAAAAGAAAATGAGATTGTCGCTTTATTTTTTACGCGAAATTTTATGACTGCCTCAGAATAAGAGCCGTGATATCAACATGTTTAATATTTAAACAAAATGTCAAAGTTTACTTCCTTAACGTATCGCTTTTAAAGTAACATTAGATGTACTAATTGTTAGGTTAGTTTAAGTCGCACCTTGCAACAACACGACGGTTCTCTTGTGAAGGCAACCAGTGTCTCGTGAGCATGTCGCATGATGCAAATCGCATCGCCCGAGCCCGTTCCTAGGATTGAATACTGCATTCCTACCAGAGCAGCTTGCAGCGAGAGATGCGTATAAAACTAACCAATCACATAGCTAGCTTAGCTCAAAATGTGTTAGAGAAACTACTATGGGTTAGTTTCACACACACCACACCTCTTGCTTTGCATTCTCACTCTTATTTGGAAATCAACTTTTAAAATGTTGATGACGTCCTTTAAGCGAAAATGGTTTCTCCCTGTCCACAGACAATTACAAAAAAAAAACTCAAACTCTTTATTAAAACTTTTAATCAGTCCCCAACTTTCCGAAATGTTCTCCTCCACCGTTTGAGTTGACAACAAGGAGAAATTATAATCGCTTCCATAAGCCTAATAAATCTTGATAAAATATGCATTGGAAACTGCCAAGTAAACATTTATTCATGGCTGTTTAACTTTTTTTGTTGTTTGCTGTGGATTCGTTTACGAAGTCAGCATCAATCTTTGTCAGACTTGAGGAGAGACTAGAGAGTTTGCATGAAATGTATAGAATTACGTTTACAGGGATCGCTCTGAGATTGATTTCTGTTGTGTGAGCAGAGAAGTAGGTATAGGTAGGTTATTTATTATCTGTGGCCCTAGCATAGTTACGTTTACACCGCGCTCTCGTGCATGGCCCTCAGGATTATGTTGTTAGTACTAAGTGGTGTTTGTAATACTATTAAACATAGCCTACTAATATTTTGGTATGTACTGTATATGATAAACCCGACCTAGGAAAAAAAAATTATCACACACAAAAGAGCGAAAAACTTAGCGCAGATGAATCTTGCCTCAAAAAAAACGAGCTTTATTTATTAAATTTTCACTTTGATTAAACTATAATAATTATATCATATTACCTAAATTAAATTAAATAAAAAATTAGGTAGGTAAATAAAAAATAATAATAATAAAAAATATTCATTTTAATATGATATAGTTTGATCGAAGTAAAATTATAACTGTATAATAAAATAATGGAATGAGTTAAGACTCGCCAACTGCAGACACATCGAATAAAATAAAATAATTTAAATATTTATTTTAATCACAACTGTTTAGAGTGTGTCTACACAACGCGCTACAGAACGCAACACGGTTTCACGGCGATGATGGTCTAGCACAAATAACTCCTATATACGATTCGTGGCATGGCTTTAAGTCGCATAATTCGGTTAATGCAAATCGCGTCGCCAAAGGGCGTGAAAGGGTTTCTAAAAGACAGAGTTGGCTGACTTCCGACATACATACTGAAAAATGGGTTCGAAAATTCTGCATACGCCAAGCTATCGGTCCGGAACCTTCCTCTTTCGGTAGGTTACACGAAATTCTTAAAAATTGACATTCCTGGCCCAACATAATAAAACGGAAGAAAGAATAGAGACAAAAAAAACTACCAGACTAATACTACAAGAGTACACACAACTATAATAAACTACACACTACTCTACTCTACTCTAAAGAAAGAAAGAAAAAGTATTTATTGGTTTCACACAGGACCAGAACAAATTGGCAAAAAAAACAAAAAATTAAAAAACCTTAAAACTTACGAGAAACACTTAAAATTAGAACATACATATTTTAAATTAAAATTAGTCCCATACGAAGCCAAAAGGCCACTATCTCAGCATGGTGCTGTAACATTGACAAATGTCACAGCGCTGGTATTCTGTAAAAATAAAATAAAATACTCTACTATACTAAATATATTAATAGTATAGTTATAAAATTCATAAAAGATAGATTTTTTTACAATCATAATCTGGTGTATGAAATATAGCTGTCCTGCTTCACTTTTTTTTAAAGCTATTGTCTACTGGGTTCTTTAAGAAGCCGTAGAAAACCCGCATGTTCTAGATACAGCAATTCAGATACATTTAACCTGCACGTTTGGTGGATGACGGCCCACCCTCTGAGAACAGAGATCTGTGGTGACCAAAAAACTCCAATAAAATTATAGTTCATAAAAGCGTTGAATTCTACGTCATAAAGCTCTCTTTAGTCATATAAAAATTCATGTTATAAAAGCCGTAGAAGTGTCAAAATCAAAATCAAGACTCATTTACTCAAACTAGACTGAAAATCAGAACTTTTCGAACGTCAAAATTTATTTTACTTTACTTATTTACAAGAGACAGTCTCCTAAAACGTTTTAGCTGGAAAGAAGAAGTGACGTAACAAACTCCCCAGCAACACATCTGTCTGTTAGGTTGGTTAGAAGAACCAAACTCGATACTCTCGTTTAAGGCGTTCACTTTATTATGACTAAAAAAAAACTAAAGAAAAGCATAAACAACTAAATTCTTAGTCATACAGCGACTCACTGGCCATAAAATACGCGTCATTCTAACCTCACATGGCAACGTAATCTCTGAAAAAGTGCTTCCTAACTTTAAAATGACAATTTGCCCCTCAATAATATCCAATTTACATGCATATTTCCCTCTGTAAAGCAATTTTATACAACACAGCGTCAACCTTCAGACCGACAATATCATCACAAAAATCCTAAAACATTTACATAAAATTGTTATAACACTTTAAATCAGACACTGACCACAGCACTCATTCAAATTCCTACTTTGTATCAACCAAGATAAGGTTCAAAATCAGTTGTCAAAGTCTATTTTTATCAGTACCACAGGGCAATACTATGCCGCCTTTCATATCTGTTCGGATGAACGGGAGTCATTAAGTGTACCCTTTTTAATAATTGTGTTCATTTTAGGGCTCCCGTATGTATGTTCGTAAAAGATAATTTAACGGAATTTGAATGGCTATTACAATTTTGATAATATCTATCCTGTATTAATTTAAATTTACAGATTTCCTATGAAGTCTTGGTAAGCTTCAGTTCGTGCTTGTACATACGTAAACAAATTAGATAATCATCAGAGGAACTGCTGGGTGGAGGGTCTCCAATGGCACTTCTTTCACACAATGGGCAATGACGTATTATATATAGACACGTCATGAACTAACATGGCGGCGCTTCAAAACGGTGAATATTTTTTATAACTACTTTTACGCGTAAAGAAAGGGAAAGAAAATATGACACCGTACAGCGGGATGCCTGTTGTCTTTATGTTTCGCGCAGGTTTACACACACGATTTAAATTAAGAACAAACGTAGCATCGCGCGAGAGGTTGGTGCGTAACTAAGCGCGATGTGGCCAATTGGCTTAATTTTATGTTGTCATTTTTGAGGGCGGACAACGTATCTATAGTTTTAATATATCATTGACAATGGGGATGTTTCCTGCCGAAGAAGAAAAATCTCTTTAGCCCGGCAGTTAGATTATCGAAAAATATTGGATCCATCATTTTTGTTCATCAAATTAATTGACAAAGATAAAACGCGCCAAAGATCATGAATGGGAGCTTGTGACGTCACTTGCCGATGAAATTGCACTAAAATGTGACGTTACACGAGTTTTCGATGCACTCACGGTACGCACCGTTTTCATTAAATTTATTGTTTAAAGAAAAAATATGTGTCCAATGTTTTTCATTTTAATAAATCTAACTGGCGCGGGCGGACTAAACGGCGAGTGCGGGGGAGCTCTAACAACATGCTTGCTGCGCTCGCTGGAAGTCTTGATTGCGCCATCATCTCCCTCTGTTCTAAGCGACATGTGGCAGGTTGATGCAATTGACAAAATAATGTATGTAAATTGATGTAAGCTATATTTTATTGACTGACTATAAGATAATATGATTAGGTGATTTTGATTGAAAACGTACGAACGTCAAACAGCTGAGAGCTCGATTTGTTTACCTTTGCATTTAAAAATAAAATAAGTAGTCCTTTGCAAGTTTTTATTGTTTAAATCTTTAGTATACATGGTTATACTCAACATATTGTGTTATATAGTGATACAGTGCTGTATATGAACCAAAAATGTGCAAAAATACAAAACTCAAAATCTAAAGTGAAAAAGGTACCTACCTACTAAAGTAAAAAGTGAATGTTGACAAGCGACTATTTACAAATATACCAAAAGCCTTTGTTTTTGGAGTGCATCCGGTGCGGTGTGTGTTGTGGCGAGATAATAGCAGCGTTACATGGGGTTTGTCACACCATAGATTCCACAATAGCGAAATATCTAGTACAGCGCCATCTATTCACGCCCCGGGGTACTAAGACAGCAAAATCAATCGTTGATCGAGCACTGCTAATTAGCCCGTGTACAGAATGCCGGCAGCGAAGTGTGGCGGTTGCGCTAAATTTATTTCGCCACTAGAGGCCGCTAAGTGTGGCACTTGCAACGCCCTATATCATCGCGCTTGTGGGTTACTGCCACTAACGGGTAATATTGCTCCCACTTGGATTTGCACTAGTTGCAAAACTACATCATTGAGGGAAAAGGTGGACGCTGCGCCAGCGGAGGTATATGAGGAGTCAATGGATACCAGCTGTTTAAGCTGCAGCACACAGGCTGACACTCAGGATGTCGGCCCAGGCTTGTCTACAATCCTACGCACTTTTAAGGAAGAGTTGCAGACTGAGCTGCGCCAGATGTTTAAGGAGGAATTGCAGGCGATACAGAGGCAATTCCAGTGCGAGTTTCAGAGTCTTCGCACAGACTTGGCCCAGCTTCAGGCGGACAGAGACCATATGAGGGGGGCGTTTGAGGAGCTGGAAAGCAGAATAGTCACCATGGAGCAGACAATGGCAACCATGAATAATTCGGCAGCGGTCGAGGAAGTTGCTCAACTGAAGCGTGATCTGAATGACCGAGACCAGCAGCTGTTTTCAAATGACCTGGAAATTTCAAATCTTCCGGAGCTGGTTTCGGAAAACTTAACACATACTGTGAAGCTCATAGCGACAAAACTAGGAGTAAGTGTTGAAGATCGCGACATAGTGAGCGTGGACCGTATGGGCCGCAGACAAGTGAACGCCACGAGCGCCGCAGGCCCAGTGGAGACCCGCCCGCGTACCGTTGTCGTGCGCCTTGTACGCCGCGACCTGCGCGATCAGCTGCTGCGTGCGGCTAGAGTACGGCGAGGGGCTAACACCGCGGACCTCGAATTTACCGGTCCACCAAGTAGGTACTATTTAAATGAACGCCTAACAAAACTAAACCGGCAGTTGTTTCGACGCGCACGGGAAGTCGGTCAACGTCTCGGTTGGCAATTTGTGTGGACGAAGCATGGACGAATACTTGCCCGTCGCAAACCCGGTGACAAAACCAGACTCATTCGCACTGAGACAGACCTACGAGAAGTCTTTGGACCGGACGCAAATAATCTCATTGTCAACTAGCTTTGTAAATGTTTTGTTTGGACTTTTTATTAAACCAGGTTGTGTAATGTCTGTTGAATGGTCGAGTCAGCTTTTAATTGTTTTTTCTTGTCACACAATCTTTAACACTAACTTTAACTGTGGGCTAAGCATGTGTGTAGCTTTAACTAATACAATGTGCGTTTATAAACAGCATATTTTCATAATTATATTAATTGTTTACTGTATTGTTTTGCAAAACCTTTGTTTACTACTATTTTTTTTTTTCAAGTTATGTACTTTTGTTGCTCATATGATTTGTGTATACCCAGTGTGTCTCGCTCAAATATTAGTCTTAAAATGTAAAACCATACTTCTTACATTAATCAATGCCGCGTAATAAACACATTAAATTTGGACTTTTGAACGCTGGCTCATTATCGACAAACCATGATGAGTTTATTATTGCTATGAAAGATCATTCAGTCGACGTGATGGCAATTAATGAGACGTGGTTGCGTGAGGGAGAGGAAGGCCGGGCGCCAGTGTTGCCTGGGTATCAGTTGCGTCATAGACCTCGCCCGGAGTCAATCCGCGCGGGGCGGGGGGGAGGGGTTGCATTTTTTATCAAAACAGGAACCAGTGCTCGAATCAGAGCTCATCCGCATCAGCCACAGGTTGAACAAATGTGGTTGAATATAACTGCCAAAAAGAAAAAGCTTCTGATAGGAACTGCATACCGGCCCCCTTGGTTAGACTTAAATATATTCCTAGATGCGATCACAGAAAGCATCTGTGCACTGGCTCCGTATGACAACATTATTTTATTAGGCGACTTTAATGTAAATATGCTCGACCCCAACAACTCAAAAACAAAAAAGCTAACCGAATTCTTTGATCTTTGTAACTTGGAACAGATAGTAACCACGCCTACGCACTTCGTGGGACCTGGCTACCTTAATCGATGTGGTATGTACGGATGCGCGATACCGGGACGTTACTGTGGACCATATAGCGGAGCTTGGTCATCATTCGTTTGTGTCGTGCGAAATCGTTTTTAAAAAAGAGAAACCTCTACGTAAAAAGGTGACATATCGTGCGCTAAGAGATGTATCGGCTGATGATTTCAGGAGAGATCTGGAGGCAATCCCATGGGATTCAATCTGCAAACTACAGGATGTAAATGACATGGTGCATTCTTTTAATTCACACATAATTAAGCTATTCGATACCCATGCACCTATAAGGACCAAGGTGTTCAAGACTCAACCAACACCATGGATTACAGACATTGTGAAATTAATGTTTAAACTAAGAAATGAGGCCCGAAATAGATATCGTCAAACCAAACTGGAAGCACACAAACGTTTTTACCTAGACCTTAAGCACCAAGCCATAGTTGGTTTACTTAATGAGAAAAAGGCATTCTTTACAAAATATATAAATGACAACATAGGTGACTCTAAATCTTTATGGCATAATATTAAAAAACATGTGGTTCCAGTGAGCAAGAGCGATGATGTGCTCTTAGAACCATTTGACGATCCAAATGGTATCAATTCGGCATTCCTAGATGTTCCGGGTGACCCCAATGTCAATACCACTCAAGAATCATTTTTCAAATGTAACCGTTTCGGATCCGCCAGTTTCTCATTAATGCCAACAGACCCCACAACGGTTCTAAATATAATTAAAAAAATATCCACGAACGCGCAAGGGATTGACGGTATATCGAGAGACATGTTATCGCTCACTCTTCCGCAATCACTAAACGCTATTACAGAGATTATAAATAGATCCATAACCTCAAATGAGTTTCCTGTTTTGTGGCGAAATGCAATAGTTCGGCCTCTCCCAAAAAATAATAACCCGCAAAGCTATAAAGATCTTCGCCCCATTAGCATTTTGCCATGTTTATCCAAGGTGTTGGAGAGGGTGGTGTATATGCAGGTCACCGATTTTCTCGAGGCGCATGGTATGTTGCCTGAACTGCAGTCAGGTTTTAGAAAAGGTCGCGGAACTGCAACTGCCCTGGCAGATGTGCTGGGTAACATTCTGGAAGCTCGGGACCGTGGTGAGGGATCCATAATGGTATTGCTGGACTAATCGCGCGCGTTCGACTCAATTAATGTTCCCTTACTACTGTCCAAGATGTCGTATTACGGTTTTGATAGACGGGCGACGGGTTGGTTTGAAAGTTACTTGACTGGCAGGTCGCAACGGGTTGAATTGCGCAAGAGTGACGGTTCCACGTTATCTTCCTCCCCGCAAGCAATATCCAGGGGAGTTCCTCAAGAATCTCTGCTCGGTCCGCTACTTTATATATTATATAGTGCCGACATAACGACATGCATAAGGAACTGCCAGTACCATGTATACTCGGATGACACTCAGCTATACGTATCATTTAAAGCCAGTGACACTGCTATCGCCGTACGTACCCTTAATGAGGAGCTTGAAAGAATTGCTATGTGGTCTAAGGACAATTCTCTAGTACTCAACCCCCAAAAATCAAAGTTCATGGTTATGGGTAGCAGAAATCAAATCAAAGCAATTCTTTCTGCTAAGCCCGATGTTAAAATTATGGGAGAAAGTATACAAACGGTAGAAATAGCTCGTAACCTTGGCCTAATTACTGATCCAGAACTACGTTTTGAGGAACACATCAATGGCGTAGTAAAAAACTGTTTTTATAGACTGAAGGTTCTGTACAGAGTCAGGGATTTCCTTAGTGTCACTGTAAGGAAGAGATTGGTGGATAGCCTAGTATTATCCAAACTAAATTATTGCGACACTGTTTACGGGCCATGTCTTCTATCACGCACTGAACGTTTAATACAGCGGGTGCAAAATGCATGTGCTCGTTACTGCCTAACCGTACCCCGAAGGCATCACATCACGCCGTACCTAAATGAAAACAACATCTTAAAAATGGCTGCACGTCGGAAACTACACTTAGCAGTATTGATGTTCGGTATCATAAAAACACACAAACCGGAATATCTATACACAAAAATTAGCTGGAGGCACGAACACTACAGCTACTCCGCTCGTTCCACGTCCAATCCACTCTCAATGCCCCGACACAAGACCACAGCCTTCAGGGGATGTTTCAAATATGCCGCCACTCGCTGCTGGAATGATTTGCCACCTCCCATTAGAACCCTAAAAACAAAAGAAAATTTTAAATTACACTTGAAAAAACTCCTTTTAGAAAAACAATAGTACATTGTTCACCGAGAGGAGAAAGTGACCGATTACCGTCGAGGGTGTCGTTTGAAGCCCGAGCCGTAGGGGAGGGCTTTAAAACACCCGAGATCGGGAATCGCGCTTTCTCTCGAGTGATACATAGTGCTTTATACTACACCTACGAGGAAAATAAAAAACTAAATCTTTACTAATTGAAATTTATATTGAAATTGTTGCAGTTAGTGAAGCTTAATGTAACACTTTTTCCATTAATGATTGTTTGAGATGTTTGCGACAATGTAGGAGGAATAACTGGCTGTGCTGTTGGCACTGCGCTCGTAGAAGGCTGTGGTGCCAAAGGGGCAACTGGCTGCTGAGGAGCATTTGGCATCGCCGCGCTCGTTGATGGTTGAGGAGATGAGTCTTGATGCACATTAATCGATCCCGATATTTGGTTATTTATTCGTGTTTTGTTTCCTACGGAATTCTCTATGTAACCTTCTGCAACAGCGGACGATTTCCAACCACCGTGGCGTTTTATTGTGGTTAAATCAGCACCAGTATCGGCAAGAATAGTCGCTGAAGTTCTGCGAGAGCAGTGGCCAGTGTATTCTAGTGGGTTGAGTAAATTAAGGTAGGAAGCTATTTCTCTTGGCACAGTACTTATTTTGTTTTTCCCAATTACTTGTTTCGTACATTTTTTGTTTTTATATTGTAGTAAAACCCGATTGGTTTTGGGGTCACTGGGGCGAATTTCGTTATATTTCTTCATTATCTCATAAAATAAGCCTGATATAACAAATGATCGCTGAATTTTGGTTTTTGTGTTAGGAATATTGACAATTATTCAATTTTCGAGGATTTCGATATCGTCTGTTGTCATATCCACAAGTTCTTGCGAACGACAGGCCCCATTTACTCCTAAAATCAAAATAACCTGTAAACAAAAATATCAAACATGAAAACCTATTAGATTTCTACTCATAAATAGGTACGTAATAAATCATAAACCAGTGCATTTTGTTCATAAACTTACCTTCATCAACAAATATTTGTCATCTGGAGCATTCTGCAAAAAGGAATAAACATCCTTTGTAGTAAGCACTTTTGAATTCTTACTACGGAATCCCTCCGACTTTCTTTTCAGAAATGCTGTAAGTTTTTTGTATTCTTGAATATTTATGTCGTTTCTTGTCAATATAGTACTTTTCAACATTGAGTACATAGACCATAACGTACTTGGTTTGTATTTTTGCGCTTTTTCACTGAAATAAGCTAGCAAAACTGTTTCAGAAAAAGATGCCGCATTTTTTTCACTTTTCCATTGCAAAAAATCGTTATGTTTTATTATATTTTTTAATTGATTTCTGTGGTAAAAGGTTATCAATCAGTATTTTTGCTGTTTCCTTCAACTGCGGCGGAGTTGAAAAATCTTCATCATCACTATCACTACTTATCATTTTGATAGTTTTATTTTACTTTCTACGAAAACTGAATCCTCAAACAACACACAAATTGAAAATGGCGCCAATGGCGTCTGCAATTTTTACATGTTCTTTTTTCAAATTGTTTACGCCGCAGGGTCGCACTGCCAGCCCGACCCCATCCAACACACAGCTAGTGGCCAGTGCCATTTTGCGAACTTGGAGATAAAAACTCACTGTAAATACTTTTTGGCTTTTGATATTTAGGTTACCGGCGCATAGTCTTACCCAAAATTAAAAAAAAAAAACCACGTAAGAAATGGATTTTCATACACTTTTCTCTCCCGCTCAGATGCGTTTTCTCCCCGCATATTTGTTCGATATGCAATGACGTACTTTCTACCGTAAATTTGATAAAGTATCAAGGTACTTTCCAAGCAGGTGTAGTATAAAAATATGAACAACAATTACATTATAAATAAATACTCACACAAGGTTTATTATCTATTGGCAAGGCATATCTATCCAAGCGGCTTGAGACGGGCTTTGCGATTTCCAAGAAAATACGTTACTTGTTTTTAATCGTCGCCGTCGACTGGATGCAAGTACGTACAAAACAAAGTAGCTAGCGTCAACACTATAGTAGGTAATCACGTGAGCACACAAGACCCGTGCGACACTGTGCCGCCTTACTGTGGCTGGTGGCGAGCGGCACCGACTCTTGACGCATTGCGCGTCTTCGCGCCAGACGCTTTCAATCAAAGTCGTTTGACGGTGACGGGCAGCGGGCGGCCGCGGCAGCGCGCGCGCAGGCTCAGCGGTGACGGTAGTCACGGTAGGGTGGGGAGGGAGCGAGACAAGACACGCCGTCACTCAAATTGTGTCTCAAATGTTTTGTTCTGTCTACCTTTCATGTCATACTTTTGGTTCTAGTTTAGTTTATTTTTTATTTTTTTTTTAAATCTTTTGTAACATTCGTTTAATTTTATTCAATAATTGTGTCTTTAGTTTTGAGCCATGTGAAGCAATATTAATAAGCTTATTTTATTTTATATACGTACCTAATATTGAAGCTCTTGGCTTTCGTACGTTTTTTACGGGTGACCACTGAAAACCAGCGCTGTGCTGTGGGTGACCATAGCACAGCACCATGCTGAGTGGCAACCTACTTGTCGCAGTTACGACGTGCATTATTTATATTTTTTTTCTTTTTTAATTTCCCTGCTTGTTGTATTTTACTTATTTTTTTGTGTATTGTTTTATTTCCTGTATGCATGTATGTTTCTGTGACAAATAAACATTTTTTCTTTCTTTCTTTCTTTCTTTCAGGTGAATGAATTTTTTATTGTATTTAATTTTATTTTTTGTATGTAATGTAATGTTACTGTTGGATATATTTAAATCATAAATCATAAATCATTTAATCATTTGTTAACACAGGTACAATAAATAGTTGTTATAAAAAATTACAAGCTCGCCATGTTATACCCGGAGGTGTACAAATATTTGTAGAGGTCATTGACATCAAAATTCATAATAATTAAATTAATGGAATTAAAAATAGAAATAATATAAAAATGTCAAAAAGAAAATCTATGAAAAATGTCAAAAGAAAAAATATAAAATAATGTCCAAAATAAATCAAAAAAATAAAAATAGAATAAACGACAAAATAGTAAAATAATAATTAAAATAATACAAAAATGTCACGTGGAATGTCAAACGGAATAGAATTTTATAACATAAGTACTAGGTCAAAATGAATACCAAAGTCAAAAAACACATTCATTCATTTCATTACAATTTGTCTGAGAAAAATTCCGAAATGTTGTAATACGCTTTAGTCAACAGCAAAGATTTAAGCCTTTTCTTAAATAAGGATACATTTAAATCTTTAATTGATTTTGGTATCTGGTTGTAAATTAATGGCGCCATACAAAAAACACTTTTTTTCATTAATGCTGTGTTGGACCTTCTTACGCACAAGTTATTATTTTGTGGTCGAGTTCGTGTGTTGTAAAATGTTAATTTGGTAAACAGATCTGGATTGGTCTTAACAAATACAGCTACCTCGAAAATATATAGGCACGGAAATGTCAATATTTTGTATTCGGTGAAAAATGGCTTACACGAATCTAAATAGTGGAGTCTAAACATTGACCTAATGCACCTTTTTTGCGCTTTAAAAACTATTTCTCTGTTGGTTGAGTTACCCCAGAAAATGATACCGTACCTTAATGCTGAACTCACCAAACCATGATATGCAGTAACTAAAGCATCGACGTTAATCACTGGGGTCAGTTTAAATAGGGCATAGGCTGATTTGCTAATACGTTTAGTTAGCTCCTCCGTGTGTGCTTTCCAGTCTAATTTTTTGTCAATCGTTAAACCTAAGAATTTTGACGAGTCTACTTGTGTTATAATTTTATTGTTATGATATACTGTCATATTGGGATTCGCACGTTGGCTAAAAATCATTAAATTCGTCTTATCAATATTTATTTTGAGATTATTATTATCTAACCATGTCACTATGGAGGTTATTGTCTGAGTAACAACGTCGTCGTGGTTGCGATCATCAGTACTTGAAATGGTCACAGTGCTGTCATCAGCAAACAGTGACATAGGGTGACTTGTTACTTTTGGAAGATCATTTATGTATAGTATAAATAATGGAGGCCCCAAGACGCTGCCCTGGGGTACACCATAAGCAACTGTGCGATGACTAGACTTATAACTTCGTTCGCATTTAGTCTTAGGATCTATGTCAGTTAATTCTACGTACTGTTTCCTGTTTTGCAAAAATGAATTTATCAAACTGAGTATATTCCCTCTAATACCATACGCATCCAGTTTATTGAGCAAGATATTGTGATCGACATAGTCGAACGCTTGAGTCATGTCACAATAAACGGAACAAACAGGTATTCTTTTGTCAACATTCGTAACGACATTGTTCAAAAAGTCATATATTGCCATATTAATGGTTTTATTTTTGCGGAAGCCTTTCTGTTCATCGGTTAATATATTATTTTTATCTAGATATTTAAAAATTTGACTATATATATATTTTTCAAATATCTTTGATATCACTGGCACCAGCGCTATTGGTCTATAAGACTCGATACATTGCTTGTCGTTTTTTTTAAATAACGGTTTAATTACGGCTGTTTTTAGGTTGGTTGGGTAAGTACCATGTAATATGCAGAGATTAAGAATAAGGCTTAAATGTCCACTAATGCAATTTGCAACATGTTTAATTACTTTAGTACAGATGCCATCATTACCTGTACTGCCAGAGTTTTTCAAACTTTTTATTATTGCATTAATGTCAGTTTGATTGCTTGGTGCCATAAACATCGAGCTGCTAGTCTTTTCTATATTCGAAGTCACTTGTATGCCGCAGTTAGCAATAGGTTTTATTTTGTCAACAAAGAAGTCATTAAATGCGGTTGCTATATCAGTTGGATGTGTCACTATTTTATTTCCTATTTTAATGCTACGAATTAAGTTATTATTGGGTTTATTTAATTTACTTTGATTAATTATTTCCCACGTAGTTTTAGATTTGTTAGATGATGATTTGATCTTGAAGTTATTTTGAGCACGTTGCGTTAATTTAATTATTTTATTATGAACTGCTGAGTACTGTTTAAACGTTGTTTTGTCTTTTTCATTGTGAGACAATCTGTAACGCCACAGAAGAGTTCTTTTTTTCTTGCTGCTTGTTTTGATACCTCGGGAGACCCATTGTGGTCTTTTGTGTAATCTTATCGTAACACGCTTAAAGGGAAAACATAGGTTATATAGAACACTAAATGTCTCTAAAAAGTTATCATAGGCTATGTTCGGGTCATCAACCTGATATATTTCTGAAAAGGCAACACTTTGCAAACACTCCCTAAATTTATTCATGTTAACTAGATTATAGTCACGGCGTTCGATATACCAATGCTTCATTACACATATTCTTTTGGTGGGAACCTTGAGTATTTGACAGGTGTGGTCAGAAAGAGCAAGATCAATTACGTCACAATCACATTTCTTAGTCAGATTATGTGCAAAAAGGTCTATGCATGTGTCACTGGAAAGTCTAGTCGGCTGATTAATAGCTAATTTGAAATTAAAATTGAGTAAAATACATTCTAGTTCTAAGGTGACCTTACTACGCTTCAAAATATTAATGTTCAAATCACCACATATTACAACATTTCGCTTATTTTTCTTTGTTATAAGTTGACATAATTTGTACAGTTGCTCAAAAAAACAGGTCAAATTGGTTGAATTTGGAACTCTGTAGATACAGATTACAACGGTACCAGCCTGAGTCAATTCTATAGCACAACATTCGAATGTGCTACTTATTGCTATGTTCCGAACTTCAGGAATTTCTTTCCAGAGGTGTCCCTTTTTTATCAATATACATGAACCTCCTCTTTTAGTATCTTTCCTGCTAAAGCAAGTTGCTAAATTAAAATTCGGGATTGAGAGATACTGCTCATAACCAGACATCATAAAATGTTCCGTTATGCAGATAACATCAACATCAATATTTTTGGCCAAGAGTTCCTCTAAACACACAGAGAATGCGTCAGCTTTACTTAAAAGTCCTGCAATGTTTTGATGTAAGATGTTTATACAGGTATCATAGAAAAAACTGCGTGTCTAATTGTTGACTATCGGGTATTATGTCATCGTCTATCATCAATAAGTCATATTTGTTAATACCGTCGATCAACTCATCAATAACTTTGAAAATTGTCTGCATTCCATGATTATTTACTAGTCCTAGTTTGGTAAACATTGTTGAATCAAATGCTAGATTTTTGTTCGAGTCCAAAAGATATGCATGCTCATATGTTAATATGTCAAGATACAGTAAGTTATTTAAATGCTCTACTCTCCAATTATACATATTTCTTTGGTAACTACAGCTAAATGTCGGTGTGCAAACAATGATGTTTGTGAAGTTCACTTTTTGTAAAGTAGCTCGTAAGTGAATAGTCAGTTGAAGGTAGTCACATGTAGTCTTAAAATCTTCCTCTCCTATTAGAATTATGCAGAAGTCTTTCATTGTAAACGTTTCCAATTTAGTTTCGATGTCATGTACCAGTTGCTTTGTATTGCAGTGTGTCTTTATGTAATGACATATGTTTACCGAATGTTTGAGAAGGGTTTGTTCGGCAATATTTACAATGTCATTCCTGTTATTCGTACTCAGGATACAGATCTTACTGTCATTTTTCTGTTGACGTTTTGTCTCAACACTGCTGATTTTATGTTGAATACAGTGTGAGGGTGCTGACTTTTCTTTTTCTATATTGGATACAAAGAAAGGTTCTGTTTGTGTGCTTTTGTTCTTATTTGAAGATTTCTTGATGGGAGTGGATTTTTTGTGTTTTTTAACTGGGCTGCTTAGTTTTGTGAAGAGATCATTTTTCCTTTGCAAGTCTAAGTTTGTATGCTTAAGGTTGCTATTCTCTAAAGAAAGAGACTCGATTTCCTGATGTGCGCTATTCAAATCTAACACAAGCTTGTCAATTTGTTCTTTTAACTTTGTAATTTGTTGTTGTTTTGCATCATCCATGTCATCATTGGTTAAGTCGGGTAGGCTGGAAACAGTATCTTCGAATGTACTATTATTTATTGTATCGTTAGTGACGGTGTTAGAATCCGATTTCGTACGCGTACGGCGCATAGTAATGTTCTCGAAGAAATTCATTTTGTCGTGATGTCGTTTCTCACACACTTTGTTTGAGTACAATTAGAATAAATTACGACAGACAATTTCTTGTATCACAAAAAGTGTAAATGGTGCAATGAGATTTGAACGTACGAACACTGTTTAGCAGTCGTAGCGTTATTCCTCCACGCCAAAGCGAGCACTACACAGCTAGCCGAAATTGATGGTCGCTAATTCCACTGAGTCATACTCACTCAGGTGATGGCGAGGAGTAGGGAGTCGAGCGCGCTCCGCGCTGTCGTAGGTCAGTGACCCCGACGACGGCCGTTAGATTTTTTTACGAAAGTTTAGTTTTTTCTCACTGTTTATAATCACTGTAACTTTGCTTCACTCAAACGTATCACAACAGAACTTGCACAGATCGATGCGGCAGTTCACTGGCTTTAAGTTAATAGTAATTTAATGTTATAAACTTCACTAATATAGCTTGTTATATTAAAAAATTGAGGAGCAAAAAATATGTCAACGTTCTGTGTCAACGAACCAAGTGATAGAAGTGTTAAATTATGATATGAGTCAGAGATACTTGAATTAAATGATTTAATTATTTATTTATAAACCGTAGTAGTATTATCTGGACAGAGGCCTCAATAATACCTACAATATTATGCCAGTATGTAATGAAAGCCATACTATCACCACGGCTGAACAATGCCGTTAACACAATATGTCAGGCTGTTACGCTAAACCAGATTAACGACCGGTTATAACATAATACAAATGATGCAGTTAATGATGCTGAAACAGACAGATAAATGTGACATCCTACTGTTATTAATATTGTCGCTGATATTAACCTTCTATTTCTAAACGCAAAAGGTAACATAACATCACGCCTGTAATCTTCGAAGGGTGAGCAAGTGTACCAACCTAATAGTAACACCCACATTTCGCCAATTATGTTTACGTCCCACGTAAAAGGGGCCGGGAATCAAAAATATGTTACCCCAGGGACACAAAATTCCCGTCGGGGCAACGAGATATTGTATGAGATACCGTGACCTGGGCCAAGAAGGAACATGCGTGGTTTTTAGTCAGTAGCAGTCTGACACTTCCTTTTGCTCTGCCCAAGAGCGGCAGGGATTATTTGATGATTTCCGAACCCCCAAAAAAAACAGAAGGGACACAAAGTTATCATTCCAAAGCTTGCAGTCACTATTCTAATCTGTGTTAAAGCAGCGGTGTCTTTATAATAATGATGACGACTAAAAGAGAAATAAATGTAAGAACAATACATGCAGCGCCAACTTCAAATCTAGTCTAAGTTAACAATGTCAGGCTCTGAATTTATATCTTACAAACCCGTCTTATTAGACCTACCTGGTTTACTAAACATGATAAGCAAATATTTTAGGCCTACTGTTTAATGCGCACTGCACAGTTTATGAGAGGTGTGTTGATGACCGTCAGGAGACGAATGATTGAGCTCCTCCTGAGATACATCACAAGACACTACACCACGCGTCACCTATTTCCGCAATATGGGCAGGAGGCACTCCAGTAGAGCATAGAACGAAAAACCTGTAGTACCAGAACGAGATCGTTTCAAACCCGAATCGAGCATTCAAAATGATTGGCATTGGGAGTGTCAATCAGATAGCCTGAAACATTTTGTTAAAATCTCAATGTGAACATCGACATATCAAAACGACTACAAAGACAACGTATAGACAACGACTATGACAATACAGGGTGTTCGACCTGCAGGGCTATTGCGCATCTTTTAAATGACAGTGGCTATCATATTGTCTATGGATTAATTGTCAAATTGGTTATGGTTTAGTACAAAATGGAATCATTTGACAGTAATTGATAGGCACTAAAGGTTAGCCACTGTCATGTAAAAGATACGCAATAACCCCCCTGCTCGTGGTAAATAAAAATTATAGTGGACTGTATGTAAAGGCTTGGTTTAATGCCGATTAAATTACAATAAGAATAGCCCGGACAAAACATATAATAAATTAAATAAGCGTTTAGAGTGTGGTCCGTCGCGGGAGGCTCCGAGGAAGCGAGTGTCGGTCGCGTAAGCGTCCCGCACCTTAGCTCGGTTGCCGCGCATGTTGATCACGCCGCCTAGCCTGCGCGTGCCTGTGTGATTGTTGGGTAAAATTCCCAACACAGGGTGTAAATTAACCCTTTACACACACAGCCGTCAGCCAAGCAATCTGTACATCAAACTAAGTACTACGCACAAATATTTACTAAGAGACGACTTTTTTTTGGGTCTAAAATCACATTTCAGGTAAAACTCAATGTAGCACTCTTAAAACATTGTGCTAGTGGATGCTTTGAATATTAAACGGGTCATGAAGGTTTGGGGGGCATGAGGACCAGGGTGTAAAGTTCCTTATCCCCATAGAAAAGGGAGGATCCTCCGACCAGACGGGTGTTGTGTCTGGTGGGCTAACTGCCCAACATCTGTAAATGGCAAATCACAACAAAACGATCAATCCAATCCACCGACCAGTGACCAGTTTGGGGGGCATGAGGAACAGGGTGTAAAGTTCCTCATCCCCATAGAAAAGGGAGGATCCTCCGACCAGACGGGTGTTGTGTCTGGTGGGCTAACTGCCCGACATCTGTAAGTCGGGATTTTCTATATACGCTAATGTGGCGGATAACTTTGATAGCGAGATGTAGGACTTGACGATGTTAGTTCGTCATCTGTTGCGATAGATGGCGCTGTCGCCACATCACTCCCCTCCGAGACCGGAGGTCGATTGCAGGCTGAGTCTTGATGCTTGCCAGGCCAGTGGAGGGTTCCAGTGAGTCGGAACCGGATGCCGCATAGTTCACGGTGAGTCGGAACTGTCTGCGGTGGTACCCCAGTGAGTCGGGGTGATGCTGCACATATGCTCCAGTGAGTCGGAGTGGTGCAGTGCTGCGTAGTGGCTGGCTGCTGCGTCGACCAGGAGAGAAGGGCGTCTCTGCTTGTTGACCGGCCGAAGTGCAGTGTGCTGTGCCAAGGTCGCTGATGAGGCTGAGGGTGATGACCAGGAATGCGCTTCCGCTGCGGTGGTCAGGATACCCGGTGAAGCCGTAGTTGCTGGCTGACGGTATGACTCGCTGCTCGAAGGCTCGAGGAAGTGATGATGAAGTAGTTGCACGAAGGCTGCGCTGATGTTCATGCTCGGGGTCACCAGTTTGGGGGGACGAGGAACAGGGTGTAAAGTTCCTCATCCCCCATAGAAAAGGGAGGATCCTCCGACCAGACGGGTGTTGTGTCTGGTGGGCTAACTGCCCGACATCTGTAAGTCGGGATTTTCTATATATGCTAATGTGGCGGATAACTTTGATAGCGCGATGCAGAATTGCCAATGTTAGTTCGCATCTGTTGCGATAGATGGCGCTGTCGCCACATCACTCCCCTCCGAGACCGGAGGTCGATTGCAGGCTGAGTCTTGATGCTTGCCAGGCCAGTAGAGGGTTCCAGTGAGTCGGAACCGGATGCCGCATAGTTCACGGTGAGTCGGAACTGTCTGCGGTGATACCCCAGTGAGTCGGGGTGATGCTGCGTGTGCTCCAGTGAGTCGGAGTGTGCAGTGCTGCGTAGTGGCTGGCTGCTGCGTCGACCAGGAGAGAAGAGCGTCTCTGCTAGTTGACCGGCCGAAGTGCAGTGTGCTGTGCCAAGGTCGCTGATGAGGCTGAGGGTGATGACCAGGAATGCGCTTCCGCTGCGGTGGTCAGGATACCCGGTGAAGCCGTAGTTGCTGGCTGACGGTATGACTCGCTGCTCGAAGGCTCGAGGAAGTGATGATGAAGTAGTTGCACGAAGGCTGCGCTGATGTTCATGCTCGGGGTCACCAGTTTGGGGGGACGAGGAACAGGGTGTAAAGTTCCTCATCCCCATAGAAAAGGGAGGATCCTCCGACCAGACGGGTGTTGTGTCTGGTGGGCTAACTGCCCGACATCTGTAAGTCGGGATTTTCTATATACGCTAATGTGGCGGATAACTTTGATAGCGCGATGCAGAATTGCTAATGTTAGTTCGCATCTGTTGCGATAGATGGCGCTGTCGCCACAAAGGTAATTAAAGTTATAACCTGAAAAACTAGAATATTTAAAAACAGCTGTGACAAATTTGTAACTTTGACCCCCAATATCTCCGTAACTAGGGGGTTCCCAGGTGTGGTCTAGAACAAAAAAAATCGTAGTGGTGGGGAGAACAAGTGCCCTTCGTTTGCGTTAAGGGTACTTTAACACCCTATATAGACAACGTATTATTCATGAAATGACAGCCATAAGTTTAACCAATCGTTTCCATTTGTAAAATGCCATCAAAGAAAAGGAAATGAAGAGTACTTCTGGGCCTGCAGTCTGGACAAAGATAGCGATCGCTTTACGACAAAATTCGGTCGCAAAGCTATAACGATGCGGATTTAAGGTGGACGTGAGCCGGACGCGACCCGCCGGTATTAGCTACCAACTTAAATCCGCATCGTTATAGCTTTGCGACCGAATTTTGTCGTAAAGCGATCGCTATCTTTGTAGAGACTGCAGGCCCTGGTGTATTTGTCATCTAAGGGACAAACGATACGTTTGTTTATTTTAAGACGTACCAGGAACGATTTACCTTTGTTGGGACGATGATGTAAAGCTGTAACCCAGATTTATGATGTACGATTTCAAAAGTGTAGTTCGATTTCCGGGTCTGGCAAAGTATTATTGGGTTTTCGTATCAGGAATATCTCAGTAACTGCCAGGGAACCTGAATAGCCCCGTTGCTAGCAACAGGCTCGTCAACTTTTACATAAGATTTAAAATTTAAAAATTAAATTTAAATAAAATAAATTTAATAATTTTTTTTTTTTTTTTTTTTTAAATTTACTGTAAAATGTGCACATATTACTAGGTGTCTGCCAAAGTATGATGTTCATGGAGTGGTGCTGTGTAACATTCGTACAAAAACCACAAAAAGACTTCACAAACACAAACCAAGCCTATTGGTTAACAAAAAAAACTAATTAGTCCGTCAGATACATTTCCAAAAAATATTGGACACGTATTTTTTCTTTTTCCACGTAAACAAACAATGAAGACGGTGCAGTGCTTCGAAAACTCGTGTGACGTTATTTTCTGAGACATTAGTATGACATTATTCAGCGGTCAGTGACGTCACAACCCCTACTCAAATCTTTGACGCGTTTTATCATCGTCAATTTTAATTGATTTGATAAAACAAAAAATATGTATCCAATATTTTTCTATAATCTAACAGACGGACTAATTAGAATCATATTTTTTTTAAGTCAGTAAACATCCCTATTTTGACACGTACATAACATTACGCCTGTAATCCCCGAAAGTTTAGGCAGTGGTCCTGTATCTAGTACACGCACATTCCGCCAGTTATGTCTAAGTCCCATGTAATAGGCGCCCCCCTATTACATGGGATCCTATTGCCATCAATTGAGCACATATCCAGACTCCGTGGCTGTTACTGATAAATTCCTGATGGAAAAACACCAAAACACTTTGCCCGACCCAGGGTCGAACCCAGGACCTCATGCTCACTCAAAGAGATTTCAGCAACATGGCAGGGCCAACGCTGTCGGAGCTGCGGGTTGTTCACAAGTTACCGCGGCCTCGACATAATATATAGGGCTAAGAAGGAACATGGGTGGTTTTTAGTCAGTAGAAGTCTGACACTCCCTTTCGCTCTGCCCAAGAGCGGGAGGGGTTATTCGATGATTTTCCACCCGCCAAAAAAATAATGTAACAGCGTAGTTTCTGTAAAGTTTATTTTTCTTTTCAACAATGAGTATCCTGTTATATTATACGTAGGATACTAACTTAAGTCTAAGCCCCTTAGCTCTTACTTACATAAAAGCACATCGTGCACTACATTATGCGAAGATAATTACACAATGAAATAATACTCATTTATTACTCATATACTCATATATATTATACTCATATACAATATTCGATTTTCCACCCGCCAAAAAAAAAGGCTCTCATGCTCAGCAGTCACCACTACACCAACGAGGCAGTCACCGATTTTGACATCGGATAGAAATGAGTCAACACACGAACGCAGCAAATATTTGATGACTGCTATATCCATTTTAATTGGCAAATACACCAACCGCATCCCATTTTATTGAGTTTTGGGATATAAAAATAATATCTTAACATTCATAGTTGACGTTCGGTTACGAATGTGGATTTAATTCGTATGGGAACTCATTGAGTTTTGCAATTCCTCGGGGTTTTCAAATGGAAAATCAATGCGTTTTTATTTTAACAATAAAATAAAGTTTTATTTATTCTATTTTATTGACAAATGTGATCAATTTCCGTAGGGATAACATAGAGTTTTAAGTTGTGCTTATCTTCAAAAAATATTTACCGACGCGGCAACATCAAGCAATGGGGCCGACTTGAATACCTGCAGAGATAATTCTTTGTTTAATTTCACTCTTAAAAACGCTAAAATAATGATCGAGGAGCAAAAATGAGGCATAGAGAAGCTTAATTACATGTAAAATCAAAGCAAAAACATATGCCAATATGCCCGTGACTTCGCCCGCGTGGATGTTGGTCAAATTATACAGTATGTTAGTTTGAACGAGGGCCATATTGAAACCTGCTATAGGGCATGCTTACATGATACTAATAAAAATATAAACAAAAAAAAACACTGATAAATATCAGACAAAACTATACTAAATACCTCGGGAAAGTCTCGCAACAGAGTTTATAACAAAAAATATGCACGATCAATGACTTTTAAGCGTAATCCATTTTCCCTTCATATTTGTAAACTGGCGTAAGACAATTGCAAAAAAGAAATCTCTAATAAAGTGAGATTCGGAGGGCTATTGCGTATCTTTTAAATGACAGTGGCTATCATATTGTCTATGGATTAATTGTCAAATTGGTTATGGTTTAGTACAAAATGGAACCATTTGACAGTAATTGATAGGCACTATAGGTTAGCCACTGTTATGTAAAAGATACGCAATAGCCCTGCTGGAGAGCGTGCGGGGCCATGGCACAATTACGTCACAAATTAAGGTTATAATTTTTTTACATAATATTTGGGACGAGAATCGGGTACTATACCCTCCTTCAATATGTCTCTCGTTTAACCTAACAGCCTATATACTAAAACCTTCCTCGAGAACCAGTCAATCCATTGGTGAAAACTGAATGCATATCGGTGTAGCAGTTTATGAGTTTACCGCGATCAGACAGACGCGGCGGAGGACTTTGTTTTAGGTATAATATATAGTAATTAAAGCTTTATAATATCCCCAATCATTTCTCCCAGCCTGTTGCAAGCAAACAATACAACAGGCTATAAAATTATTGAAGCAATACGAACTTTAAATCTCACATGAATAAATGCTGACCAAAATCATCTGATATCGTATTAAGTATCAGTTGTCCGCAAATTATTAAATTGACTCCCGTTTACTGTGCACAACCACAAAACGTTTTATGTAACGAAATACATCAGTTATCTAAGACTCTATCTTTTAAAGTTTAAGGTTGAAAATGGGGTGTCTTAATGGATCAAAGTTGGTTGGCGTCTACTCGGTAATCAGGTTACTAACAATTTTCAATTAGGCACGAAGCAGTTTGGTGAATGCTGTAGGCAACATGTATCTTTTTCAGTTTCCGTTCTAGGGCTTTATTACTCTGCAGGTGGATGATAATTGTCCTCAAGCTGAAAACCTAATAAAAAATCTACGGATATTTTTTACCTTACAGTTAATATTTGGAGAGTAGACACCTACTGTGAACTGCTACAAAAAAAATATGCAACCCTTTGTGAGTGAGTACAATTCGTGCTTGGCCGATTATTTTGAAAACTTTTGCTGCTTTTACCGCGGTCACGCCTGATAGAATACGATAAATGAGGTCTATGGTAGAACCCGTAAGGGCTGTGGGTTGTTCGAAAGAGATACCGCGCCCTGGACACAAAGGGATAGATTTTTAGTCAGTAGAAGTCTGACACTCCCTATCGCTCTGCCCAGAGCGGGAGTAATCATTGATGATTTCTCACTTTCCAAAAAAAAAAGGTCTATGTTAAAATGAAAGTGCCCAGAAGGTGCCTGTTCACACTTGCTTTAAAGGTAGGTGGATTAAATGCGGGAAGGAACACAAATGCAAACAAAGACAGACAGAGATGTGTACTAGAAATCTTACTTCCGAATTCTTTGAAATACGAATTCCTTTTTCATAGCCAGCTATAAAATAACAGCCAAATACTTTGCATCACTGTGCCATATATCACATGAAAGTCATATTTAGTATACAACGTACGGCTCCAAAAGTTTTTCGCGGCATTAAAATGTCGTTAACCATAAAATTCGTTCACACACATATTTCAATATTTATTGGCATTGGGAAACTGTATGAATTTATGTATTCGTGGCCAGATATCGCTGGTTGCATATGTTTTGTTTTGGCTCATGGATTGTTTGTATTTCGCTGTTGGATTCAACAAATAAAATTAAAAAATAATACTTTAAGTTGTAACTAGGGGTTGCCAGCGACCTAGATCCGTGTGCTATTGTTACAAAAAGCTCACTTACATATTTAAATCGGGTTTGGTTAACAATTTTAAGATTGTTCCTGATTATTTTTCTAAAAGAAAAGTAAGTAGTAACTCCCGTCGAAATCCAGTCATTTCTGAGATAAGCTAGAACAAAAAGACAAAATTAAATAAAAATGTTTATAAAGAGTAAGGACCGTATATGCTTTCGTAGGTATTTAGTATAAGGTTATTAGTTTGAAATTACAAGTAGACAATTAGCTAACTTAAGTCTACCCTACAGGTTCACAGAGTCAAATTAAATTTGCTAGAGAAACTTCACAGACGTTATAAAAATCATCGAAAATATGTTAAGTTCCTACCTAAATATAATATGAATTCTTTTTACCTACCTAGGACGTAGATAGTCAACTTGAAATTGTTAACCTGGATTACCACATATAATAGCTTTATCCCGATTTTATCTTCCTCTGGGATAATTGTCGAGTTGTAGCGGACGAAGCCGCTGGCAACACGTGGTTTGGGTATATCTGAATGATTAACAGATTTTGTTAACTCTTTGTCATTTTCAATAATACAATATTAATGTACTCACAATAAGTGTTTAAACAATTTGTTCCAACGAACATTTTAAAATCTTAATGGCCTTTCTTAATCTTTAAAAAAAAAACCTCTTTACGGCAAGATTAACATTAATCTATCAATGTTCACCTCATCTCATTAATGGATCTCCAAAAAAATATACATTAAAGTCTTATAATCTCAAGATTACGCTGACTGGATCACTCAGCTTTAAAAGTTTAAAGTATATAGGAAAATACACCTACAACTCTGCAGTTATAAGGTTTGAATTCCTATATCAGGTGGGAAGAATTGGTAACCTGGCGTTAGCATTGCCGCATATACTGTTTCAGTTGATTCTTCAATGTGAAAAAAAATGCAGATTACAACTCTTCAGAGTTATAATCTGCATTTTTCAGAGAATGCCACAGATGTTTTACTATTTCTACATTATCAGTATCATCTGCCCAGCCTTTTCCCAACTATTCTGGGGTTGGCTTCCAGTCCAACAAGATGCAGCTGAATACCAGTATTTTACATGGAGCAACTGCCTATCTGACCTCCACAACCCAGTTAATATCGGGCAATAAGATACCCTTTTATAAGACTGGTTTTCTGACTTTCAGGTCACTGACTACCTGTAACGACTGCCAAAGATCTATACAGGGTGTAAATCAACCCTTCACACATACGTGAACCAAGTATTCTGTACATCAAACTAAGTAACCCTACGCAATTTTTTTTGCTGGGAAACGACTTTTTTTTGGGGTCAAAAATCACAGTGGATGCTTTGAATAGTAAACGGGTCATGGAGGTCATTTAAGTAAGTTTAAATAAATAAATAGTGGCATAATATTTCTAGCGAAAACTAAATCAGTCAAAATCAAACACACATAAATGTCCTATCAAAACCTAACCCACAAGATCATCAAACCCAACTTATCCCAAGTCGTAAACCCTACAGCACCCTACAGTATAGTTTTACGACTCGCTCAAGAATCTGTTTAACCCTGTTTGTGACAGATGTCACCCAGTCCTTACCAGACGTTATATACGGCTCATAGATTCTGTTCTGATTACTTGTAGTAGAAATGCTATTGTGTCTCGTAATACACCAACTATTAAACCGTCCTTAGAATTTGGCTTAAAGACAGAAAACTTGATAAGATACTTATGACTTGTAGTTGCAAACTTTCACCATGATGTGAAGAATCTGTTCAGGTTCATGGTATGGTATTGCGATTATAAATGTCCCTAAAGAATCAAAGAAAAGAAGTATTCAGGGTTTTTTCAAGTGGGCGTAAATGGGCAAATGCGAAACTATGAGCAATTGCGAAAAATACTCAAACGTGTCTCCAGACCGATTTTGATGAAACTAAAACGGCATCGTTGGATTTCTGAAAAAACCCATTGTCCTAGCCCAAAATCGAACCAGTTGAAAAAAAAACCGCAAATATTATTATTAAATACCTACACCATTTGATCGTATCGCTAATAGGGATACAGTTCTGTGATGTACAAGTGATGTTTCGTTATGTTTTAAAATGAAAAAACTAATTATATAGAAGATCTTAAACAAAAAATTATAATCTACTCTAAAGTACAATAATCGAGTAGAGACATAATCTTAATAACTCGGAGGAACTGGCGACGATTTCACGGCTGGTTGCAAGCCTTTCCGTTACATTAATCTCGCCAACGACTCAAATTCGGATAAAGCGAACCGCTGAAAACCAGTTTTCAGTTCTCCGGGGTGAATATTGCAGTCATTTTCGACTTGTCCAGTAATTTAATTTGTAGTTTTCGGTTTAAATTGTCGCTTTGCATGTTTTAAAGTCTTTTGGTTAATGATGTTCTGACTTTTTACAGTCTTGGCTTGAATCAAAGTTTTCTTTACAAAGTGTGTAACAAAAACATAAATTAGAAAGATGACATTGCTGCGATCGAAGGAAAAGTCTGGATGAGGGTGGTAAAGAGAGGGCACGCCACGATAGCGGCGGTAAGTCCCCTCTTTGAGGAGTGACCGGACGCGGTTGTTTCGGGAGGTACCTGCAACGAATTAGGCGGGAGGACACGCCCGGATGTCACCACTGTGAGGATCGGCCGGAGGACACGTTGGAGCACACCGTGGAGCATACTGTGGAGGTGTGTCCCGCTTGGGCGGTGCCCCGCCATGTTCTCGCAGTGGCGATCGGCAGTTGCGACCTCTCGCGTCCGGCCCTGGTGCAAGCCTTAGTCAGGGGCGAGGAGGAATGGGACGCCGTCGAATCCTTCTGCGAAGCACTGATGCTAGCAAAGGAGGTGGCGGAACGTGAGAGGGAGAAAACCCACGTCCTAGACGCCGCGGAGGACGCCGCGGAGGACGCCCCGGGCGTCGAGGGCCACGTGACGGCTTCCGGCCACGTGGGTCTGTATTCGGTGAGTAATGGGCTAGATCGCCGTCCGTCCGTCTTATGACGACGACAGCCCGTGTCGACAGCGCGTTCGTGTGCCACGCGCGCTTAAAAGAGATGCAAGGGCCGACACGCGTCGGGGCTGCGGGTTGTTGTAAGAGATACCGCAGCCTCGACATAAAGGGCTAAGAAGGAACATGGGTGGTTTTTAGTCAGTAGAAGTCTGACAATCCCTTTCGCTCTGCCCAAGAGCGGGAGGGGTAATTTGACGACTTCGCACACCCCCCAAGATTGGCACAAGTAAAGAGGGTCTTGTAGGTATGGTATACGTAGCAGTGGGTGAATTTTCAAACTGTGGGTGATGACTGATGATTATAAAAGCAATTTGTATTTTTTTGGAATTTGTATGATTTTTTTATTGAATTTCAGTTTCTCTTCACTCAGATTTTTATTCGCTAATTGTCTCATTTTACATCGGTTAAACAAAGATTATTTGATTTCTAGAAAGATTGCATGGAGTCCCATGCAATTAGGGCAACATAACTGGCAAATCGTGGGTGTACTAGGTACATTAGGTACACCTCTCCCTACCCCGATGTTATGTTATGCTAATAAACAGATAATTGGGACCAACATTCATAGAGAATATCAAAATGTATCATCAAAACTATTATAAACAAATAACTTCTGAAAAGCCTCCGTGATTCCTCAAAAAGACTTCAAGGGTCTCACGTTACTAGAAAATTTTACGCCTGACAAATCAAAGAAACACCAGCTCACAACAAGAAACATTACCTACATAAAAACATCTATAATACAGACCACAAAAATACCAAGTAACCCTGAACTCATAATACTCCTAGTAACAGTTCTCACAAGTATTACAACCTGATATTTTGTACTTACCTTTTATGTTCCGCTAACGCAATACGATTATTTTGTGGTTACAACTTGGGACTTTGATTTTGATGTAACTAGGGCTGTCAACTATGATATTGTGTTGTAAATACTGTTTTACTTAGTTTTACGAGTGAAAACACCCGACGTTGTACGGTTAGGTTAATAAAGAAGAACGAATTTAATTTAAAGTATAAAAGTATGAATATTGTTTTACTCCAACATGGCGTCCACTCAACCAGTTTAAAAGTCGTTCTGTATGTTCTGTCAGTTGACTTAGACAGTTTGACTGACTTCGCATCGTAGAGGTTTCCCTACAATACCTACTTGTCTGGTTTTGTGGTTATTTTTGATTTTATAAAATGACTCCGAAACTCGGATTTAGTTTACAAAAAGAACTTTTCATCATCATCATCATCATCATTCTCCTGCCCTTATCCCAATTTATTAGGGGTCGGCGCAACATGTATTTTTCTTCCATACCTCTCTATTTCTCGTCATGTCAACTTTTATAGGAGTTAATATGATAAATGTAGACAATAAAAAACAAAGTTTGATGTTGACACAGTTTGGTACGGGATTCCATATATCCTTGAACAAGATCTTTTAAATACCTTTTGACCACGCACAATGGTCCACTTCCAGGACTAAGTGCCCCACAATACATACTATCATGACACTACTTTTTATTATTCGCTACAAAAATGTCTATTTTTGGTTACCAATGATGTCCTGCATTTTTTTTTATTGGTCTACCAATTATTCACACTTGATACATCGACATTATTTATTTTTTAAATTAGGCTACAGCGTAACAATTACTTAAAGGTAAACACCACAAGCACAAAACAATACATTAGATAACCACTCTACCAACTCATAAGTCATAGGTAACTTCAATGTCATTTTTAATTGAGAAAAGTTTTTCCCCTGGCTCATCTGTAACTTGATATATATTTTTTTTTAAATTGGGACAAGCCCGCCACAATATTCCCAAACCACTGTAACTCCTGTAAGCCAGAATCAACAGTGGCGACCACGAGAAAAGCGCCGAGACAATGAAGCCCGACGAAGTCCCAGAGAAACGTTTTAACTGTCTTGGGGGATCCAAGACAGTTAAAACGTTTCTCTGGGACTTCGTCGGGACTTCGTCGGCGACGAAATTAATCAGAAAAGAATAGCGGAGGAGTAGGAAACTTGATATATATATCATATATACATATATATATATATCATCTCATCTTAACTAGACAGTGGTCTACCAAGTTATAGATGAGATGAGATATCTGGGGAACATGTATTGTGTGTTGTGCAGACGCAGCTTTTAACATCTGTCAAATGTCTCTAAATAGATTTCAATTTTATCGTTAAACCATTTGGTTCAAGTTTAATTGGGAGATTGATGTAATGAGAATAGATGAAACGCATGTGACTAAAAAGTAATGGATATAAATATTGATGGATGGAGAGGGAGAGGAAGGCCAAAGAAAAGATGGATGGATTGTGTGAGGAATGAATAAGAAAGGAGTAAATGCCGCCGTGACGTATAACAGGGAAGAATGAAAGCATAAAACGTGTTGCGCAGACCCCAAATAAAATGGGGTAAGGGCATGAAGATTGATTGTTCAAGTTTGATTAGGAAAATTCGACAGTTTCGACCCACCGTTCTCGGTCACGGCAAGTAATCTTAGCGGAGTGCACAAATACATGTGCTGATACACTGGTGCACTCTTGGCTACTATATTCTCATAGTCTGCTGGGACGGCCATCGAATAAAACTGGAAAGATATAAGACGCAGTGCCAACGGCTTAACGTGTTTTCCGACGCATGTAGGTGTCATACCGCCAACTTCCATACTTCGGTTTGCTACTGAGAAATTCTTTGAGAATGTCTATTTAGTAAAAGTAGGTCAAGGTTTGCACACAACAATCGATTCGTACCACATTATCTTTCCCAATACATCGTTGACATCCTTCAACTCCCCTCATTTACCTGTCATGACAGCCCTAATGTCATGAGGCGCCGTGACCTTGAGCTGTCAACACGCGACGTAACCTGGCTTGTCTCCAAACAATGTCGCCGTATTTATTCCCCGCTACAATGTTCTTTCAGGCGGTTGTATTTACAAAATTAGTACTTAAAGCAATAAGTTGAACATGAACATTGAGGCCTTGGAGTTTTTAGTATGGTTTTAGATAGTGAACGAAATATTGGGTACTCTTTGTTGTAAGTCAAGAGGTCTAGGCGAAATTATAGTTCAGATGGTAACCTTCAATTTTATAATTACCCATTTTTCATAGATTTCTATGAAAAATGATGTGTGTATTGTATAATTATCACTTGCTTCGGTTAAGAAAAACGTCGAGAGGAAACCAGCTTGCCTAAGAGATATTCCCTTTTTTTTGGGGTGGGTAATCATCAAAAAAAACCCTCCCGCTCTTGGGCAGAGCTAAAAGGAGTGTTAGACTTCTACTGACTACCACCCTACCTTCTTAGCCTTTGTGCCGAGGCCGCGTTATCTCTTTCAAAGAACCCGCAGCCCCGACGGGAACAACAGACCCCTTTCTTATTTTTTTTTTTTGGCGGGTGGAAAATCATCAAATAACCCCTCCCGATCTTGGGCAGAGCGAAAGGGAGTGTCAGACTTCTACTGACTAAAACCACCCATGTTCCTTCTTAGCCCTCTATGTCGAGGTCGCGATAACTACTGTACAAGCCGCGGCCCAACAGACCCCTCAACTCGAAACTTGTAAATTCCAGCGACCCTTAACGAGCCGAACCCTTCAACCGCTACTCGTAAACCACAGCTCTGGTAACCAACTAGTAACAACTAATAACAGCCTAATATCCCCAGGTGTTTACCAGTTGCCGACAAGCAATGTCCTTATTGAGTCGGAAGCTGTCACGACCTCCAATCAACCTGTTGATTGGTCCTTAAGCACCTTAAGTCGCAGTCGCTCGATCTACTAAGTACTGCCAAAGATTAAGTTAATCGTCTAGAAGTGAAATGAGTTGGCCAATGGTATCATCTGTCTAGCCTTTTCCCAACTAAGTTTTGGGTTGGCTTCCAGTCTAACCGGATGCAGCTGAATGCCAGTATTTTAAATGGAGCGACTGCCTATGTGACCTCCACAACCCAATTAATACTAGGTAATACGATACCCTTTGGTAAGACTGGTTGTCAGAATTTCCGGTCACTGACTACAGTTACTAAAGTTCTATGTATGGCAGCAGCGACCAACAGCTTAACGTGCTATCCGAGGCACGTAGGAAATTCGGTATATCGGGCGATCAGCCATCCACAGACCGACCTAGGCAAGCACAGCTTTACCTAAAGATCGACCTGAATGACAGTTATTAAGCTACGAGCTCCAAAATGGTAACGGGCCGGAATCAGAATTATACAGGCAATTTATGTAATCACCACATTTCACATTTCTGAAGTAAAACGTCGCGAGAAAATCGACAACTTATTACAAAGAATTTGAAGAGATGTAAAATCTCACACCCGCCACCGGTTTTTCTTTTACAGTGCAAAACGCAGAACCTCTGATAATTTCATATGGTCAATTCAACAACAATCATTGCGTTTTTTACGGTACTAAGAAAATTCTTTATTTTAAAATATTATGTATACCTTCAAATTGTGATTTAAACACAAATTGAAGTGCTGACCAATGAGTGCTGACTGTGTTAAGAGTTTCTTTATTTTCAGCACATTGATCAAAACTTTTGTTACGTTTGTCCACACCTCGTCTGACGAGATGCGATGATGCGGCTAAGAGTAGGACGCATAGTAGCACACTTGTCTAAAACAAACCGATTCTCTGGAACTTTTAATAAATTTGGGTTAATAAAGATTACTGACGAGCAGAGACAATTAACTGTCAAATTGTAACGAAAATTTGTAACGAGTTTACGCAATAGTACTGCTGCAGGGCTATTGCGTATCTTTTTAAATGTCAGTGGCTATCATAGTGTCCATCGATTAACTGTCAAATTGGTTATGGTACAAAATGGAACCATTTGACAGTTAATTGATGGACACTATATGATAGCCACTGTCATTTAAAAGATACGCAATAGCCCTGAAGATGAGCCAGGCAAAGTTTCACTTCTACTCATTCTTATTCTATGGCTGAACTATTGCTAGTTAATTACTGAGGCTTTCGATGTGTGGCTCGACTTGTGGGCTGGATTGAGTGTTCTACAGTTTGCAATTAATATGTCAATCCAGTGACAGTTATAGAACATATTTGGAATTTCGGAGGAATATTACTCCATTTATCATGCGTAAAAGGTTTTGACGGGTTTGTACAACATTTGACATTACTATTACACTTACCTAAATAATACCATATCATGTCTGGCTAGTATCATAATTTTAATGAAAGTAATCCAGGTTTTATACAAATAAAACGTAGATTCAAAAATATATCTAGTATAAACAAAAACATTACATATTATGAGGTATGTTTCTTTGTTTAGGCTCACAATGTATTTACGTTATTTAATTTTATTTGTATTTTTAAGTCGGTGTAGCTTTATTTTTATTAAAAAAAACCCGACTGAATAATCTGAAAAGCAAACAACAAACACATAATAAATTAAACAAAACTTGGAAGCAGGTGGGGATCATTCCCGTCGGGGCCGCGGGTTGTACACTAGTTATCGCAGCCTCGACATAGAGGGCGAAGAAGGAACATGGGTGGTTTTTTGTCAGTAGAAGTCTGACACTCCCTTTTGCTCTGCCCAAGAGCGGGAGGGGTTATTCGATGATTTTCCACCCGCCAAAAAAAAAGGTGGGGATCATTATTTTGAATATGAAAAATGAAACTGTTTAAACTGTTAGTTTTTTTATTTTTTTAACATTCCCCCCAAGCGGACCCCGCCAAGTTTTGTTTGTTTTAAAATGTGCTTGTTGTTTGCTTTTCAGTTTTTTTCAGTCGGGTTTTGAGGTTTTTTTTTTTTTTTTAAAGTAAGTACAGCTAAAAATGAAACTGGAAGTAATAAAAAAAACCAAGGCACAGTACGTAAGAAATCGAAGCTGGCTGAATAAAATTAATTTCCTTTGTGTCAAATGAAATCCAATTCCAAATGAAATAATAAATAAGGCAGAAACGCGAGAAAAACTGGAATGAATTATCTTGAAGAGGGTTTTTTTTATTTAGAAAGATCTATTTATTTAGGAGCAGCGGTGGCCCAGTGTTGGCGGCCCCGACTTACGAACAGTAGGTCGTGGGTTCGAACCCAGGCAGGCACATTACTTTGTGTAATGTATTTCTGAATCACCGCTGCTCTCAAAACGGTGCATGAAAACATTGTGAGGAACGAAAAATATTGGATACGTATTTTTTGTTTTATAAAATCAATAAAAATTGACGAAGATAAAACGCGTCAAAGATTTGAGTGGGGGATTGTTACGTCACTGACCGCTAAAGAATGTCATACTAATGTCTCAGAAAATGACGCCACACGAGCTTTCAAAGCACTGTAACGTCTTCATTGTTTGTTTACGTGAAAAAAGAAAAAATACGTGTCCAATATTTATTGGAAATCTATCTGACGGACTAATTAGTTTTTTTTTGTTGACTTCCCTATTCTGGCTAATACGATAGTACCTAAGCCTGGTTGTCAGGCTTTCAGGTCTATAAGTACCTATATCTGTAACACTGTCAAAGGTCTGCAATTGACAGCCGGGATCAACGGTTTAACATGCTTTCCGAGGCAGAATGACCACTTTAAACACATACCTTCCTCTTGTAAGTAGACCCTTTGAGATCGTACTTCTGATGTAGCTTGATTGATGACGGCAGAATGTTGTTCATGGCAACCAGTCGAACGTTCGGCATGTCTTAGAACCAAAAAATTCGAAGACATGTGACATCTACCAATCCGCACTGGGCCCGCGTGGTAGATTATAGCCCATCCCCTCTTAAAGAGAGGACCCCTGTGTCAGCAGTGGGTACATTAAAAGGCTGTTGATGATGATGATGATATGTCTACACTTTATGATGTTTGAAAGTTGGCTACGCCACATTTTTTTTGCTGTTTTGAATAATCAACATTACCTAATAAATGTGTGTGTGTGTGTGTGTTTGACCTGAAAGTCTGACATCCAGTCTTACCAAAGGGTATCGTATTACCTAGTGTTAACTGGGCTGTGGAGGTCAGATAGGCAGTCGCTCCATGTAAAATACTGGTATTCAGCTGCATCCGGTTAGACTGGAAGCCGACCCTAATATAGTTGGGAAAAGGCTAGGCAGATGATGACCAAATAAATGTGTCTCTGAGCTACACTATGACAATATTCATTATTTCAAAATAGTGGTTCGTTGTTTATCGTTTTAAAACGATGAGTATAAAACACTATGATAATTTTACGCCTAGACTGGCATACTATTCTCTATTATTAATTATTTTTCTTATAAATTTGAATAATTTTCTTAATAATTACCTTATTCCTCATTTTATTTACCTTCTGTAAAATTAGCTTATTCCTCAATTATTCCTCTATATCAGTTACAGTAATTCATGAGAAAAAAATATTAGGACAACACCTAGCGCTGTGAATTTCAGGTTGAAATATTGTTTAATAATTTTGGCCGGTGGCAGATGAACTCCTTTACCAAATAAATAGCTGCAGTAAATAAAATAAAGCGACAGAAAGCTTCAACAAAGTTAATAGTAAGTAAGTAGCGAATCCGTGTAACAGCGTAAACAATTTGTTACAAACCAGTGCATGCCGAGTGAAATGCATCTCGCAGTCAAAGCGCGCTTGGCCGTACTTATCCGGGCACAGATCGTGCGAGACATGGATAAGAATATTTAATGTGTTTCTGTTTGTTCTGAATTTTAATTTTATAAAGTATCAATATTTTTAACTACTTTGTGGGGCTGTTTCATTTACATTTAAGACACAATAAACAATTTAATTTTAATTTACTATATAGGTAACTTTATTTTAATTCAAACATGAATTAAAACAAAGTTAAAAACACGTCTATCCTAAGCGGCTGCCACACACAAATTAAGCAATGAATACAGCTGAAAATTGTATCATACTTCAGGGGCATGTATGCAAACATGATAAAACAATAATTTTGACAATTTATTGGACTCTCCGTACCTGCGAAATTTAAAAATACGCGTTATTTTCTGAACACACGCGTACATCGTTAAAGGTTTCACCCGCCTTTAGCACTCCGACGTAGTAAGGTAGCAAAGGGCCCTAACACTTTCAATCGAACTTCAGAAATACTGTTAAAGCAACATAGGATCTTTCATTAAGTTTCATTCATCGTTTCTTTGTTTTTTTTTCCTCCATACACAAATATCTTCCAAACTTCTTCATCGTCATTTTTGTCTTTGCTGTGTAAAAATTTTTCTTCAGTCACCGCTGCCACTTTTATTTAAATTAATACTTATTATTTATTGTACTTATTCATTCACGTTACACCATACATATACATGATGTGTGTCCAACCTCCCTTTCTTACTCCACCAGCATCATTTAAAGTACCTCTAAGGTTGAACAACGAGCTCCCATAGTAAAATCATACCTTAACACATTATTATGGGCCGAACTGTAGGTAATAGACATTAGCTGGTCATATCCACGTTCACATATTCCGAGCTATAAGCGAATCGCCTCTGAGTAGAGCATGTATGCACGCAGCGAATATTGAGTGGATTCCCATGTTCCCTATATCGCTGTATTATGAATATTTAAAAAGGCTTTTTTTATTTTTATATCCGTAAGCAGGGTCTTGTGAAGAGTGAAAGGAAATCGGAAAATGTATGAGCGAGGTGAATAGATATTGAAAAGCGGTAAGTTATGAAGCTGGTGCATTAAAAAAGAACTCGTGGCTAAATGGAGGTTTCCCCTGAAGTGGGATATAACTGGCTGAAAATAAAGATGCCGAAAATCTGTGTTTTTAGCCTAATAAAATATAACCAAATGAAAAATTCTATTGTCTAAGTAGTAGCCAATTTGTTTTATTTTTACCCGACTGCGGCGTAGCCCAAAAGGATGGTTATTGCTGGCTTATTCAAGAGAGAGCAATACTGCAAACGAATTCGGAATGATTTACAAAAAGTGGCTTTTAAAACAAAAACCTTTGTGAGCATGAAAACAAAAATTTTGCCATCACAATCCCGCGCCAAAATAGCCCCGCTCAATGGTCTAGTGTCCATTTGATAACCTAAAAAAACCTTTATTCACAACATACATTTTAAAATCTCAAACGAAACCAACGTGACTGTCGCCACACCAGTTGAAACCCAACCTTATTTTGAAGGCCGTAAGAGTGTGATAAGGTGTAACTTTTTTATCTTTGAAGCGGTGGCCGGAGAGATTGCATTTTGTTCATACGCCGTTCATCTAGGGGTCGGCGGTGCAAAGCTAAGAGCGGCAGGACGCAAGCCAAAGGCGGATATCGGCTTATCGACTATTTCTCTTTAACGCAAGACCGTCATAAACCATGTGTAAATAGCTGTTTAGGTACCTCAGGAGTTGATTCATAAAATAATTGTGATGAGACTGAGAGTTTGAAGGTTACTGTAGAGCATAGAAACTTTGCAAAGGCGATTGGCAAATGGGCGATGCATGCAATTGTTTTCCTAAATCCAAAATTATGATTATCCAAGACCACGTCTAAGGCGCGGACTCTCCCGTCGGGGCTGCGTGATATTCGAAAAAGATACCGCGGTCAAGGTACAAGGGCTAAGAAGGAACATGGGTGGTTTTCAGTTAATAGAAGTCTGACACTCCCTACCGCTTTGCCCATAGCGGGCGGAGTCATTTGATAATTTCCCGACCTCCCCAAAAAAAGGGACGGACTCTACTAAATCGGAGACGAGCGTCTATGTGTGAGAAGTGATGCTTAGGAGTTAGGACCTTGTGCTGCTGCCGAGTGCGGAGGCTGACCTAAAAAGATAGCATCTCTTATCTCTGTTTTAGAGTATTCACTGGAGCTTAGCAGTAGAAGAAATTGCATTGTTTACAACACATCTCCTTTTCCTCTCGTCTCGTCTCCATTTCAGTGGATTCACCTGGAGTTGCCGGTTAACTTAACACTTCCAATGTTCTAACTATCAGCAGTTCAGCTGTTCTCGACCTAAGGCGACGCGATTGTCATCGAGCGTGTTCATTTGTTTCCTTCGTGTCGCAAGTCGCATCAAAGTGATATGTGATAGTGAAACGTCCAAGGCGGCCGCTGTCGTAAGGCGCGTGTTAGTTGGGCGAGTAGCTCGTAGCCAAACGATGAGTCTGCTCCAAATGCTTCCAATATTCTAGGACAATAGGGTAGATAGATTTCCGTCAGATAGATTTTCAAAAAATATAGGACACGTATTTTTTCTTTTTTCACGTATACAAAAAATTAAGACGATACAGTGCCTCGAAAACTCGTGTGACGTCATAGCGCAGTACATTTTTTTACCACGTAGTGTCGTCAAAAGCCCCCACCCATGATCTTTGACGCGTTTTATCTTCGTAATTTTTTATTGATTAGATAAAACAAAATACACGTATTCATTATTTTTCGATAATCTAACATACGTACTAAACAGAATCATATTTTTTTTTGTCAGGAAACATCCCTATTCCACACCTCCCCTCGCTGTCTGCCTAGTTGGTCTAGAGGACACAAGTGCGACTGCTGAGCTTGCGATTGTGGGTTCAACTCCAGTCGGAGTCTGATTAAAAATGTTGGTTTCGTGCCCGGTTGAGGGCAATAGTCTAAGCCACACACACACACACACTCACACACATACACACACACTACATAGGACTGAAACATTACTGACAAAATATGGGTGTACGTGCACCTTCGACAGTACACCTTTTCGGGGATTACAAGGCGTCATCATCATCATCATTCTCAGCTTTTACAATTCCTACTGCAGGGACTCCTCCTCTCTAGGAGAGAGATGGAGATATGGATGGATATAATCCACAACGATGGCCCAGTGCAGGTTGGTAGATGTCACATGTCTTCGATTTTCTTGGTTCTAAGACATACTGGTTTCTTCATGATGTTTTGCTTCACCGTTTTGAGACTAAACAAGGCGTGATTTAATCTAATTTCACACGTCACCTCGCTGCAAGTTCCTACCTTCAACCCCCACCTTTCCCGCTCCACCAAAGCACGTGGGATCATATGAATACGGAATAGGCCCTTCATTCAGCCGCCAAGAAGAGGCTCGTTACGCATCTCCGGCTCAAATGGAAACTTTTATCGTGCTGCTACTTCGCGTTGCATCCCGCTGGAGCCTTTAAAAGAACTGGCTTTTGTGAGAGACTGTAGTCCTTTGGAGACTGATTATAAGTGGCGGTGTGAGTACTAATGAGAACGGTAATTATCAGTCGTGAGATTTGATAAAGAGATGTTGTGAGTGCACTAGGATAGATCTGAGAGACTATTCTTTGTATGCTCAGTAATCTGTGAATTGATGAGTATCTTCAGGCGTCTGCTAATACATAACATAACATCACGCCTCCAATTCCCGAGGGGTTAAGCAGAGGTGTAACTGATAGTACACTCACATTTCGGCAGATATGTTTAAGTCCAATGTAATAGTAGCGAGCGTGTTGCCATCAATCGGGAACAAATCCAGACTCCGTGGTCGCTACAGTGAAGTTCCTAATGGAAAAACCGGATAAAAGTTTTCTCGACCCGGGAATCGAACTTCATGGTCAGCAGTTGATAGAGCAAGAGTAGAGAATAAAACTTCTGTCCTTGCGCATAACTTTGCCGGCCATATTTGTTGAACAACGAAGTCAACCTAAAGTAATCCCTACACATATTTGGCTTTCATTTGGCCCATGCATCTTTGAACTCCTTTTGGCATGTTTTAAAGCTTTCATATTATTTGGATCGGTGCGTCAATATTCGACCTATGTAAAGCTGATTTTTCTCGATCGAGTGTACGTATATTATACCCAATCACTGAGGCTGTATATCATGTCTCAAAAATATTACTTGGCATGACAAATGAACTGCACACGCACCAGTTAATAAAAGCAATAAGAAAATACATTCCGCAGATTCTACGTACCAAAACCCTTTTTTTTTCTCCACAAAACTGTTGGCCATAATTGAAAAGCATAACAAATAAAGTTTATTTGAATGGTTAAACTCACTACCCAGTTGAAGTGTTTTTCCAAAAGGTGAATACAAAATAAAATGTAATACACTCGCGTATTTGCTTCAATGAGCACACGTAAATATGGTGCGGAATATTTGTAACAAACAAGAATTGAAATGCACATGAATATGAATTTATATCGCGCACAAATGTAATTCAAAAGGGTTGCTTTTGTTTGTCGAATTCAAAATACGGAAAATATCGTGAAGAAGGTTTTAAGTATGAATGTGAATGAGTGTATGAGTATGTTGTAAGAGATACCGCGGCGTTGACTTATAGGGCCAAGAAACATGGGTGGTCAAGGGTAAAAAGCGCTTGATAATATCGGTCCGCGAATGATTGCTACTGGATACACTCCTGAATTATGACAATCAGTACTGAACGGAATATTTTGCTAATCAATTTCTTTTTGGATAGTAGGAAATCATCAAATGACTCCTCAACTAAAAACCAGCCATGTTAGTTCTTAGCCCTTTATGTCGAGACCGTGGTATCTCTCGCAAACAACCCGCAGCCCTCGTTCCTTGCCTTGCCCATAATTAGGACCAACTATTTCCATCAATTTCAGAAAAGCATTTTCATTCCTCTCTAAATATTCAAAAGTGTTGATACCAAGAAATACACAAATAATTAAAACGAGTAACTACAAAATTACCTCTAGCAAAGTCCTCAAAAAACAACAAAGGTACTTCAAAGCTTAGAACCCCAATATTCCAAAGTATTTAGGTCAAATTTAATAGTTAAAATACGTTAACGAGACTCGAAAAGTTCACAGTTGAGGTACCGAGGTATTTTCTCATCGGATATTATTCTCGCCAAAACTGCAAACACTAACTGAACAAATAAATACGACTTCAAGAACTGGTAATATAATTAAATAATGGTGATACTGACAGCTCATAATCCAGGTTTAGATAATGCTGATCACGTTCAGTATAATAGGGATGTTTACTGAAAAAATACTAATACTCTAAAATATGATTATAATTAGTCTGCCTTTTAGATTATCGAAAAACATTGGATACGTATTTTTTGTTTTATCAAATCAATAAATATTGACGGAGATACAACGCGTCAAAGATTGTGAGTCACTCACCAGTAAATAATGTCATACTAATGTCTTAGAAAATGACGTCACACGAGTTCTCAAAGCACTGTATCGTCTTCATTGTTTGTTTACGTGAAAAAAGAAAAAATACGTGTCCAATATTTTTTGGAAATCTATCTGACGGACTAATTAGTTTTTTTTTGTTAACTACCCTATTAGTGAAATTCACCCTAAAACATATTTAGTTATGTAACTGCAAACGCATAACATAACGCTTAGATCCACAAAGGGAAAGGCAGAGGTACACCTGAATAGTCACAAGTGAGAAATTCCAGATGTAAAAAATTAAGAAAATGGTTACATTAACGATAAAACAATTAAAATTAAAACAAACAAATTTGATCCTGTACGAGGCCAAAAGGCAAATCACAGCATAAAAAAGTCACTGCGATAGCCAAACTCAATACCACATAACATAACCTATTAATCGAACCAACGCGTCAATATTCTATCTATCTATTTACCACCATTATCCTCAACCATTCTATTAAATAAAACGTTCAAAGTTGGGAATAACAAACACAGTGATCTCCAATATCCCAACTTTCCCTGTAATGAGATTCCAGTCGGGATTCAAGCACCATTAGGTGCCTTAATTGACCCTCAGGCTAATAGCGCACCTGCACCTGCCCGCAATTTAATACTGCCAGAGAAAAAATAACAAAGAATTTTACATTCATCATAAAAATTTACGGATTTTACGGCATAATGAAGTTTTTTGTTCATTTTATGCGGTTCGAGTTTGAATTTAATGGTTAAGGAGTTATTTTTTGTGTCTTTTGATATAAGTGACACAGAATAATCTACTTAGATTCTAGCTACACATTCGATGATTTCTAAAATATATTTGCTAACCGACTCATGCCCAATGACGCGCTTGGCGCGTCATAAGCATACATCACGGGAGGCCCATGACGCACCTGGCGCGTCATGTCCAATTTACTTAAAACACTTATTTAATCAACAACTATTTGTAGGCCATACAAATATTTGTTCTGTGCGGGGATCGAACCCGCGACACGCAGCGCAGCAGTCCAATCGCTTAGCCATTGCGCCAACCGTGCCGTTAAATTCTTATCATAGTACTTTTTCTCAATTTGTTTTTACATGCAGTAATTTTTCCAATCTTGAATAAGTTAAGAATTAAGTCAGTTGCTTTTATGGTTTGTGAAGCATATTTTTCTGAAGAATAATACTTTTTTACTTTTTTTAATTTATTCAGAAGACGACTCAACTATTGAACAATAGGGTAAATCTGATTTAAAATAAAACACTTCTTTTATGGCTATTTTTGCCAACTATTGTCATCACCATCATCATCAGCCATGACGTCCACTACTGGACATAGAACGCCGTACAGAACGGCAGCCTGCCGTTTGCATCCACCGGTTGCCCACAACTCTCACGATGTCGTCGGTCCACCTGGTGGGAGGCCTACCAACGCTGCGTCTTCCAGTTCGTGGTCGCCACTCGAGAACCTTTCTTCCCCATCGTTCGTCGGTTCTTCGAGCGATGTGGCCTGCCTATTGCCACTTCAACTTGCATACTCTGAGAGCTATGTCGGTGACCCTTGTTCTTCGGCGAATTTCCTCATTACGGATTTTGTCGCACAAAGAAACCCTGAGCATAGCTCTCTCCATGGCTCGTTGCGTGACTCTGAGCTTCTCTAAGAGGCCAGCAGTTAAGGACCATGTCTTAACTATTGTCACGTAAACGTAAATTGAACTCAAATACAAAGATAAATATTTAAAAACTTTCGATAATAGGTATACGTTTTTTTACTATGTCCCACTTTCTACGAAAGAATCAAGCTTGTTTTTCTGAAAAAGTTCCAAAATCCCGACTTTGCTAAAATAAATCTGGCAACGCTGGGTGTGACCGTGGGGCTACCAAGTCATAGGCCCATTTTTTTATTTTTTTTATTTAGCCCGTACTGTCCCACTTCTTTTCTTCCATTTCTTATAGTTATAGTGTGCTTTTTCTTGCCAGTTGGCGAGAAAGCCATCCAAGACGTCTCGCCATCTCCCAATCGACATCACCAATGGGTGACATAAAAACACCAGGTTATATACTAACCACACGAAATTGAAGAAGAGGGCTGAAAGGTAAAATACCGGCAGATACATTTACTTCACTTTTACTTTATAATAATAAATAATAATAATAATAAATTTATTTATTTTCTCCCACAAATAATAATGTGTACAGTAACAAGTACCTATACAAAAGTTTGAAGATAGGAGACAGGACTTTATAACACTCTATAATAGCTGAATACCAGTATTTTACATGGAGCGACTGCCTCTCTGACCTCCAACAACCCAGTTAATACTGGGGAATACGAAACCCTATGGTAAGACTGTTTGTGGGACTTTCAGGTCACTGACTACCTGTAACGACTACCAAAAGTCTATATATGGCAGCCGGGACCAACTACCGAGGCTCGGAGTAATCTCGGTATGTAATGGTTGGTCACCCATCCACAGACCAACCTAGACGAGCGCGGCTTAACCTAAAGATCAGTCCGACTAGCAGTTATTATTAGGCCACGAGCTGCTATAAAAACCAACGGTCACATGTCTACATAATTTATTTAGTACCGACTGACCGACTTCTTTTCAGTTCGTTATAATTTTTTGCCCACTTTCACGATGTCAGCTCGAAATAATTCGACAAAGTGATCCAGAAATATGTAATTTCCTTCTTCACCGGTCTTTTGAAGATGGACTGACAGTTACTGTTACACAATAATTTAAGGATTTCCTCTCATTATTTTCGTCTACGGTTGCCGAAAATGCGTAATGGACCATCACCGCGATGGTCGTGGCGTTCAATTATTTTGGACGATGGATTGTCAGTTATTTCTGATTAAAAGGTGAACAGTGTCAGGGGAAAATTCAAATTAAATATAATAATACACACACAGTTTTCATTAATTATGAACAGACCCAACATGGTTGTTAAGACGAATAATATATTTTTTTGCGAAAAAAACGTGATAAATAAAAAACTATACAATAAGTTGACTGACTAAAAAAATGTGATTATATTTACTCCGTCAGTATTGGATACGTGTTTTTTGTTTTATCAAATTATAAAAATTTACAAAAATAATACTTGTTCTATTGATCATAAGTTTGTGACGTCACTTTCTGGTTAAAAAATGTACCAAACTGTGACGTCACACGACTTTTCGAATCACTGTATTGTTTTCATTTTTTGTTTAAGTGAACAAAGACAAAATATGAGTCCAATATTTTTTGGAAATCTATCTGACGCGCTAATTATATTTTTTTTTGTCAACTACCCAGTGAATTTATCGAACAAGTGTGTGTCAATAGTGAGTCAATACCGAGAACTCGAAACAAACATAAAACACGATAAATATTCCATTTTCAGTATCAATGCAAATTAATGACCATGCCAGTATCAAAAGCTTTTTATTTCACACAGTATGTGTTTATGTTTTTCGAGGTTAATTTTCAAAATGTTTTCAACACACAAACGAGATAAGATTATTCAAAACTGAAATACGACTGAAGCAAGACCGCGTATGTGCCTGTGCTGTAACACTATTACACCTAACTTCTGCCTGCGACTTCACGGGCATGCATGTTAGAAGTTTTCTTACAGGTTTTTTAACGGGGTTAAAAGTATCATGTGTCCTAGGATAGGTTGTCTACCTAGATACTGACCGTCGACCACTTTTCAACCTCATTACTTAGAGCGTAAGAGTGATAAGTGGCAGATCCACAGTGAACTCAGTACTACCAGACAGATAGACAAAGCATGATATTAAAATGCACAATATTATAATGCCTATACTCTGTTTCGAGTTGCCCTTAAGTGCCGCCATTTGTTTCAGAGTTGTGTGAAAATAATTACACCTTTATCTTCATAATTTGAGTGAAACTTTAACTTTTTTATGTACCGGAATTTGTTAAATGGCTTTGAAAAGCTTTCGTTTTTATTTCGTTCTTTAAATACCACTGTAGATTATTTTTAAGTCTTCGATACAGTTTAAGGGAAATGAAAATCTTTGAATAGAAATAGGCCGAAACTTTCATGTAGACAATTCTTTAGCATCTTGGGGTTTTCCAATAGAAATAATTAGTCTTAGTAACAGCACCAACTGTAGTTTTGCCTGATTAGTGCCCCATTGCATGAGAGCTCACCTTGTATTATATTGGAGAACTTTGTTTCAAAATTGTGGACATACCATCTGAAGAAGCCTTTTCAACTGTGTCGTGGCTGGGTTCCACTGGGAACTTACTACGCTATCTAAGGCAAGGAGGAAACTTGGTATGTCACCCATTCACGGACAAACCCAGGTTAACGCGGTTTATCCTGAAGATCGTCCCAAGCGGTTATTATTAACCCACAAGCTCCCACACACACACGCCGACATACTTGGACAATCGACACTGTAGGGAGACTTATGTCCACCAGTGGACGCCTTTCGTCTGAAATGATGATAATGATGAAACTCCACGCCTTAGTAAGTATATATGTGTAGGTATACAGGGTGTAAATTAACCCTTCCCACATACGTCAACCAAGCATTCTGTAAATCAAACTAAGTACACCTACGCAAAAAATTTAGCTGGGAAACGACTTTTTTTTTTGGGGTTATAAATCACATTTTACGGTAAAACTCAATGTAGCACTCTTAAAACATTGTGCTAGTGGATGCTTTGAATAGTAAAAGGGTCATGGAGGTAATTTAAGTAAAGTAATAACCTGAAAAACTAGTATTTACAAAAACAGCAGTGCAAAATTTGGAACTTTGACCCCCAATATCTCCGTAACTAGGGGCTTCCCAGGTATGGTCTAGAAAAAAATAATGTGCGCAGTGGTGGGGAGAACTAGTGCCCTTCGTTTGCGTTAAGGGTTATTTTACACCCTTTATAGACTATTAAACTCAGATATACAGCATCGAAAAACAATAGAAACAAAACACATTTGATTTGTTTACTCAAATCGTAAACTTGTTTTATTCGTAACGAAATACCGATGGAAGAAAAGTGGTAGATCAATTTCTTAGACTTGCACAAAGTTTACATTTTATAGTGATTGCTCGGGGCGCTACCACGATCAAGTGTTTTATAGCGGGCGAATAGTTCAACAAATCTTCTTTAAGATCAAAATACACTTTGTGTTTTTTCTATGGTTTTCTGGTTCGTTCGTTCGTAAAAGGAGAAAATAACTTACGGTATCAGTAAAGTTGACTGGCCTGTTGGTCTAGTGGTTAGTGACCCTGACTGCTAGGCCGGAGGTCGTGGGTTCGATTCCCACCCAGGACAAATGTTTGTGTGATGAGCACGATCATTTGTTCTGTGTCTGGGTGTAATTTATCTATAATATGTATGTATTTAGAAATATATAAGTATGTTTATCAGTTGTCTAGTACCCATAACACAAGCTCTGCTTAGCTTGGGACTAAATGGCGTTGTGTGATAGTTGTGGAAAAAAAAAAAAAGAGTTTTTTTTTTACAAAAACATCACAGATCTTTGAAACTCTCAGCTTTTCTATAAAATAATATGCATATATTATACATACAAATCCCTTTAAAATCACTCTGTGTAAGAATGAAAACCGCATTAATGCAATCCGCTGCGCAGTTTGAAAGTTATAAAAGAAGAGACAGCGGAAAGAGATGTTATTATACTATTTCTATAAATAGTCGTATTTCTTGCCGACATGACCACAAACTGTCACACTATCGTATTACAAAATTCCTTAATATCCCAATACTAATTTCACCGTTATAACTAAGAAACGCTAATAAGCAGCTAATCCGCTGAAGCGCGGTTAACCTAATATGTTAAATGAACTGACTCTCATTTTGAAAGCGCTTGCTACAATCGCTGGAAAAGTTACACACGAACGAATGAGTTGTGAAACCTTTTTTCCTTTGAACCTCTTTTATATTGTGAGAGAAGATGAATGTCCTTGAGGATGTTGATATTAAAAATGTGATAAAATAAGTCTTTTTTCGAAACTAGATGTACGTAAGACATGATATAATTGTACTGTATATTCTCTGCTGGTTTTCGATTATTGTACCTGAGTTCGGGAAATTGTATCAATATGAAAAATTGCCGCAAAAAAAATTGCTGTAAAACCTCTACTACGATTTTTTAAATACAACGTATCTGCTACAAAATCTACATTACAACATCACTGCTACGAAATCTCTATTCCAAGACCTCTGCTAGGAAATCTTCACTACAACACCGCTGCTACCAAACCTGTGCTACAAGATCTCTGCGTAAAATCTTCGCTTTAAAACTTTTGCGGTGAAACCTTACCTACGCGTCGAAACTTTGTTACTCCATAAACTCCGTCCGATTATAAATACTGACACACAATCGGCTATGAATATACTATACACTCACACTATCAAAATACTACGAAACCACTACGAGAGCCCTACGAGAACCCTACGAGAACCATATATCCGTAGCAGTGCCCACAACTAAATTTAGTACCCTAATTCGCTTTAATTAACTTTCCTAAACTACCAATTTAACTTTTAACTCCATGTTGTATAACTTCAAGCTCGGTGTATCACTCATAACTAATTTACATTGGTGGAACGTGGCCCAACGTGGCCGAGCATGGCCCATTTGACAGCGGCTAAGAACGGCTATTTGTCATCAAATGCTGTGTGCTCGGAATATTAAATGCTGTTAATTATTTTACTTTAATACTGAATTATGAATCGTTTATGAAGGTAAAAGGGCTGAGAGAGCTTTTTACGTTGTTTTAGGGATTAAAAATGACCTGAGTTATGAAAGTTCGGATAGGGATGATACGAATATTAATGTGACGTAGAAGGTGTTTTTATCTAAAGCCAAAATTGATGTTCAATTTAATCTTATAATCATGACTGATTTTGATTTTCAGTCAAAATGACTAAATTAAAAAGCTCGATTGATGATGAGATATTATAATAGACTTGTTCAAAAAGGGTACACTTCAAATAAACTTTATATACACTTACACTACAAAGTGCAGATGGGAAGATTCAGATATGAAATGTAATTTACGCTGATATACTTAAAGAGCTCTCAATGAAAAAAAACAAGGACCGTTACTGCACATACATATTGATATACTCCACCAGCAACCAGCGACATCCTGGCATTAAAACGGACCCACTAGACATTTTGCGGTTAACACCAAACCGCTCTCCTCAAACCACCTAACAGCTGCCCGCAACACAGTAACTGATAGGCAGGCAGAGCCGTACACCTGCCTATGTCGAAATCCCCTAGGCGTAGAGAAGTTAGATTGAAAGGATCGTGGTTAATAGCCTGTGCCAATCCTGAACACTATTGTAACGTCGGATAACAGAGAGAGTATGAAGACTACAGAGCGCTTACTTTTATGGTAATCCTAGCTACTAAATCGGTTGTCGTGGTGTGGGCACGTGATGCGGAGGAATGAGGAAAATGTCGTGAGAAGGGTGTTGACTATGAATGTGGATGGGTATAAGAGTAGAGGAAGACCAAAGAAATGATGGTTGGACTGTGTTAAGAATGATATGGCAAGAAAGGAGGTGTTGCATGAGATGACGAGAAACAGAGAAGTGTGGTAGAATAAGACACGCTGCGCAGACCATAAAGGCGAGAAAACGATAATGAGTGTCTTAATGGGACAACAGGAGCCGTGGGAGACGCTCCGGGCGTTGGGGGCCACGTGACGGCTTCCGGCCACATGGGCTAGCTCGCCGTCCGTCCGTCTCACGACGACGACAGGCCGTGTCGACGGCGCGTTCGTGCTCCACGCGCAAGGGCCGACGTCCGTCGGGGCTGCGGGATGTTGCAAGAGATACCGCGGCCTTGACATATAGAGCTAAGAAGGAACATGGGTTGTTTTTAGTCAGTAGAAGTCTGACACTTTTCGCTCTGCCCAAGAGCGGGAGGGGTTATTTGATGATTTCCCACTCCCAAAAAAAAGGGGACAACAGGAGCTAAACGCAAGTTTTATAATGCGTTAAAGTATATGATTCACTGCAGTAAACAGAATCAGAAAGATATATGATATTCTTCAGAATATACGCTAGTGACATAGTGTTTTTCTTTTTTTTTTCTCATTTAACGAGTATAAATCATACTAAAATATATGTCATCGTATAGATTTTTTGACAAATAATTCTACAAGCAACATTGTAAGGTCATAGTGTTTTATTTTTTTAGTCTAATCAATAGTTTTTTTGTAAATCGCATATTCGTATTCGTGAACATAATTTTGTATGGTGATGAAAAATCAGGCTAGACAGTCCTTACTAATTGAGACGTATAGTTACCCTACGAAAGTACGAGCCTGCATTGTGGGGATGCGTTTCACGGTCGCGGGGTGTGACGCAAGCTCCATCCACTCGCTCAAGATCGCTGGTATTTACGAGTATTGTCGCCTTAATTTAGTTCGCGAAGGTTTCTAACTTGCGAGTATTCCTACTTTTTTTGGCTTAACGAGTGATGAATATAAAAGTTGGTGGATGGCGAGAGAGAGACCAAAGAAAAGATGTCAGTATCATGGTGTCATCATATGAGGAATATCATAAACTCTTTTGCAAAAAAAAAATGGGCACTTTAGATTTTTTTCTCTACTTCAATAAAGAAGAACAAGAAATAGGTTTTATTAATTTGACGATGTATTGGCATCAAGCATTCTGGCATGATTCTTTACGTTCCAAATTAAAAATTTGAAATTAATAAAACAAAAAAATTATTATTGTGGTTTATTCAAAAAAATTGCTTTACTAATGGCGCGAATTGCTGAAACGATTTTTAACTGATTACGATATTTTAAAACGTTTTGGATATTTTCTGCAAATTAAACAATTTAATCTTTCTTATTGTTTGGGCGTGTACATCGGTTTTAAAGAATCCATAGTTTTTTTTTCTTTTAATTGCCCGAATTCACTTCACGCGCATTAATTTACACGATTATAAGTATACAGACTACGTCAAAGAAATAAATTTCATTTACTTAATTAACTCAAATCGACCTTTTTTTTTTTTTTGATGAAAAACTCATTTAAAACGATTAAATGCACCTAGAGATGTGATGATATTAATTATTATAATTCTGTTAATACATACCTGTGCGTATTGTTATAGTATACAGCCTGATCTGACGTGCAGATAGCAAAAATGGAACAAAATTAAATTTTCGCGAGCTACCCTTTCTCTTCCTCCTTTTTTTTTTTTTTTTGGTGGGTGTAAAATCATCGAATAAACCCTCCCGCTCTTGGGCAGAGCGAAAGGGAGTGTCAGACTTCTACTGACTAAAAACCACCCATGTTCCTTCTTCGCCCTCTATGTCGAGGCCGCGATAACCGTTGGACTACCCGCGGCCCCGACAGGCGTCGGCCCTTTCGGGCCCCTCCCATGTTGCTGACATCTCTTTGAGGCGCGCGTGGAACACGAACGCGCCGTCGACACGGCCTGTTTTCGTCGTGAGACGGACGGACAGCGAGTTAGCCCATCACTCACCGTCCACAGGCCTGCGTCTACGGTGGCCGGAGGTCATCGCGGGACCCCCGACGCCCGGAGCGCCTCCCGCGGCGGCTGGGACGAGAGGTTCTCTCCCTCTCGCGTTCCGCCACCTCCTTCGCTAGCATCACTGCTTCGCAGAAGGAGGCGACGGCGTCCCATTCCTCCTCGCCCCGGACCATGGCTTGCACCAGGGCCGGGCGCGAGAGGTCGCCGCCGCCGATCGCCGCTACGAGAACACGGCGGGGCTCCGCCCAAGCGGGGCACACCTCCACTGTGTGCTCCACCGTGTCCTCCGGCCGATTCTCACAATGGTGGCATCCGGGCGTTTCCTCCCGCCTGATTCGGTGCAGGTACCTCCCGAAACAACCGTGTCCGGTGAGGACCTGCGTCAGACGGAAGGTGAGGGCGCCGTGGCGCCTCTCAAGCCACTCCTCAAAGAGGGGACTTACCGCCACTATCGTGGCGTGCCCTACTCAAATCGACCTTAGAACGTAAATTTCCTTAGGAGCCCGTTTTTTTTGCAAAAGAGTGTAAATGAAATGTTTCAAGATGGCTTTCAAGAGAAAAGTCCGGAAATACTTTTTGAAAACGGACTGAATTGTTCTAAATCTAGTCACTAGTCTTAGTAGGTAATTATTATAAGGTTTCTCGTATTTGTATGTATTAAAATATCTATTAGTTTATTTAATTCTATCTATATATTTATGTATTTGTATGCACCAATTCATGTATTATGTTTACAAAATGGTATTATCCTTATTTTTATTGTTTTTGAACTCGTCCACAGTGCTGTCCTTTTTAACCCAAAGGTTGACTGGTAGAGAATGCCTTGTGGCATTAAGTCCGCCTATGTACCAGTCTTGTACATGAAGTTTAAATAAATAAATGATAGCCATAAAAAAGTAGCAAAATGTCACCCAGGGAGTGAATTGTAGCTTCCCAACGGTGAATGAATTTGTCAAATCGGTATATTAGTTTTTAAGTTTATTCGTTAAATAATAAAATATTTATCTTTCCTATTACATTAGAACCTATAGATTTCAAAGAGGTCTAAATAAGCGAACTACCAACAGCAAACGATGTCTTAAACTCAGTGTTCCATATTTGGCTGTGGGATGTTGTAAGAGATACCGTGGCCTTGACATAAAGGGCCAAGAAGGAACATGGGTGGTTTTTAGTCAGTAAAAGTCTGACACTCCCTTTCGCTCTGCCCAAGGGCGAGAGGGGTTATTTGATGATTTCCTACACCCAAAAAAAAAGCGTTACATATTTACTGCTAAGTACCTATTCTACTGGCAGTTTAATCTTCTATGTCCTCTACAGCTTGTCTGAATAATACTCTAACATATACGTACCCTACACAATGTGCATCGCATTGTGTGTCTACAGGCGGAGAGGCTATTGTTAGGATGTAAGACAGGAGCCTTCGAGTGAAATCAATAATTAGATAGTAACACTATATTGTATTGAACGAGAGAATACTGAAGATTTCATGGTGAAACTTATCGGATCTGAATTTTAAAAAACGGGAAACAGCCAAACCACACGAAAATAGCACCAAACAAAAATAGGTACCACAAACCAAAAAAAAAACAATAAAATTCGAAACCTGAAAATGAAAAACTCCAGTGGCCGTTTTACACGTCACGTCATCGTCACAGCTGTTCGTGACGTCAGAACCGGCTGGCAACCGGCCGTCAGGGACCGTTAGACCGGCCTTTGTCATGGAAATTCGCGTCAATCGGCTGCTCACTCCTTCACGGCAAATTGGCCGTGTCCGGGAACCGCACGTCCGTAATTGTTTGTCAATGGAATGATACTGATTAAGTTAGGTGCACGGGATTGTTGGCCGTTTAGATGTACCATGCGCTGGTTTATGCTAGTAATTGATTTTGGGTCGTTTGTGAATAGTTGTTAACAACAAAAAAATCTAATTCGTCCGTCAGAGAGATTTCCAAAAAATATTGGACACGTATTTTTATTTTTTTTCACGTAAACAAACAATGAAGACGATACAGTTTTTTGAAAACTCGTGTGACGTCATATTCTAAGACATTAGTATGGCTTTTTTTACCGGTCAGCGACGTCACAACCCCCATCTTTGACGCGTTTTATCTTCATCAATTTTTATTGATTTGATAAAACAAGAAATACGTATCCAAATATTTTTCGATAAATCTAACAGACAGACTAATTAGAATCACATATTTTTAGTTATTAAACATCCCTATTAGTGGGAGTTTGAGTAAGTTAATGATTTCAAATCAACATTTTATATTTGGTTCAACGTCTCTAGGGATGTGAAGTATAGGGAGCAAAGATTTTCATCCCCCAAAGAGAAGGAAGGATCCTCCGACCAGACAGACAGGTGTTGTCTGGTGGGCGGGCTACTGTTCGACATTTGCTGTCGGGTTCTTCCAAGTTGTCTTAAGTCGCGGATTACTTTTTAAGAAATTAGTACTTTTACGTTTAATCAGCAAATGGTGCTGTAATATTTTTTGTAGTATGTTGCTGTAGTGATTTTGCATCGCCGTCACACACTACCAATGTGCTCTGGGCCTGCGTAGTGGATTACGATATAATCTCACAAAGAGGGGGTACAGCTCTTATCACCTTATCAAAGCGTATTAAAAAGTCTAAATAAAAGTTTTGTTGCTTATCTTGTAACTATTTTTATCATCATTTGCATAACGTTTTCCTAACTTTATTGGAGCCGACTTCCAGTCTTACCAGTTGCAGTTATACAGGATGTAAATTAACCCTTCACACATCCGTGAACCGAGCGTTCTGTACATCGAACTAAGTAACCCTACGCAAAAGTGTTTGCTGGGAAACGACTTTTTTTTTCGGGTGTAAAATCACATTTTACGGTAAAACTCAATGTTGCACTCTTCAAACATAGTGCTAGTGGATGCTTTAATTAGTAAAGGGGCCATGGAAGTAATTTACGTAAAGTTATAACCTGAAAAACTGGTGTTTACAAAAACAGCTGTGAATTGGATCTTATCCCAGGTATGGTCTAGAACAAAAAAATGATAGCAGTGGTGGGGAGAATAAGTGCTCTTCGATTACGTTAAGGGTACTTTTACACCCTTTATAGCAGTATTTTACATAGATTCCACAACCCAGCAAGTACTGGGTTGTCGAAAATATTGCTGTCTAAACATCATGAAGACATTTCCAAAGAAATTATTTTATCTATCAAGGTACCACCTACATATTTCCTATAACCTATATCCTTGTTTGCCCATAAGCTGAGCCTAATGATACTTTTGTTTAATTAATTTCCAACCGGGCTGTGTAATTTGGTCTTAATTTAGGGCCCAGCCATGACGTTGATTTATATAATAATGATGCCAATTAAAAGGGTTTACTTCGGATGGGATATTTTAAATCCATTACAATTTTCTTAACCTTAACACGTTCCGGGACACTTGTCGTTTTTTTATCTCCTAATACGACACTTGAAAATCCCATACATTTTATCATACCGCCTTAGGCCCTACTACCTTGGCCGTGGGTAGTCCACCGGTTATCGCGGCCTCGACATAGAGGGCGAAGAAGGAACATGGGTGGTTTTTAGTCAGTAGAAGTCTGACACTCCCTTTCGCTCTGCCCAAGAGCGGGAGGGGTTATTCGATGATTTTACACCCACCAAAAAAAAAAAAAAAAAGGGCCTACTACCTTAATACACATATCTACACGAATATTATAAAGAGGAAAGATTTGTTTGTTTGTTTGTAATGAATAGGCTCCGAAACTACTGAACCGATTTGAAAAATTCTTTCACCGTTGGGAAGCTACACTATCCCCGGGTAACATAGGTTACTTTTTATCCCTGTATTCCCACGGGAACAGGAACTACGCGGGTGAAACCGCGTGACGTCCGCTAGTGTTTAACATTTTGATACGACAAATACGGTTATTGACGTTGACTTGTATGGCGAAGTTTACGCCTGCGGTGTTAATGTCATAGTTCGGTACATAAACACTGCGTATGTGTGTGTTGAAAAAAATTGATGGCTCGAAAAGAGTATGCCGTGACAGCTACAAACGAATGATGTCGCGTGATATGACACTAGATCATGTGCTTCATTAATGTTATGGACAAGTAGCAGCTACCGGGCGGTTAGCTAAATTACATGAAACAAAATTCACCGCCCTTAGCTGTACTTTCACGTAACGGAATATCGAGATAACCGCGAGAGGCGGTCTGTCCCAGAAAGTGTTAAATAACAAAACGATTCAGTAATCTTATGATTTGATTTTATGAAGAGCGATAATAATTCAAACAAAATGCTGACTCAATTATTCTTCAACCTAATTGCTTTACTATAATCATTCTAAAACACGTGTAAAACACTCAACCATTGTCACGTGTTTACGACACAATTGTCATTCGCAGGAAGAGAAGCGACAGCCGCAAATACTGTCTATGAGTATTCTTGTCTAGACCATAGTACAGCTGTCATAATAGGGAACAGAGTCCTTTATAAGTCACATGTTTGTAAACAGACAAAGGAAGTAGCACAATATTATATAACTTTATCATGGAGAGAGAAAAACCGAACCAGTTGGTTAAAATGTAATGCAAAATATTTAGTTCAGAATCTAGGCTTGGATGCAGACACCGCCTTTTTGCCCGCAAAAATATGCACACTCTGGATGTACGAAAATTATCATGCAACATGTATCCAAAATATACATATATTATACAAACTCGGCTGCGAGTTGTTTCGCGGTTTATCGAAAGAGATACCTCGGACCCGTACACAAAGGGCTAAGTTGGAACATGGTATTTAGTCAGTAGAAGTCTGACACTCCCTTCCGCTCCGCCCAGAGAGGTAAAAGTCATTTGATGGTTCTAACACTTCAAAAAAAAAAGGACTGCCCATTTCCACATCAGTGCTTGAGCTTGTTGAATTTGCATCTGTGTTCAATTAATCTGTCAATAACTTTAATATAGACCTAAAAACACAGGATTTAAAACAAATACAACTTTTTTATCACAAATATTCTAACGCCTAATAATAAGTTTCATTAAAAGCAATTAAACTCATTTTGTTTGGCCAACAAAATCAACAACTCAGCCCTTAATCTATGCGAGACTAAATGAAAATTTCCATTGTGAAAATTATTAGCTTGTTAAAACGGGGAGCATTCATTAAGGGGTGTCAGACGAGTCGTGACGAAATCGCTGAAACCGGTACACTTTGCCGCGGTAACGAAGCCTTGGAAACAATTGAGGAGTCTGCAGATAACAAGGCTTACAATCTTATTATTTTTCGGTAATTGTGGTTTTAAAGTGACATTGAATAATCGGAAGCAAAAAGATTTTAAACAGGATTTTATCACAGTAAATAAAAATATAAGTTAAAAACTAAAACCCGACTACAAACCGCGGTCTTAAAAGTAGTAAATAATTCTTGTCTGAAATTCATATATTGAATTTGTATATTTCTATTTAAATATAAGTAAACTTATTATAGAGGACCGCCGTAGTCGCATGCCACTGATACCTGATGCTCCTACATGGTGTTTTCATTGATACATAAGTCAGCTGCTGCTGCCGTTAGCAAGGTGGCATGCGAATACGACTGACCTCTATAATAATTTTACTTATATTTAAATAAAACGAGTAAATAGCAGACTAGACCGCGAGAACTTTTTGACCGCATCCTAAACGTGTATGTTGACTAAAACTATAATATAATATACAAATTTGTAATGAGCTCGCCAAGACCTCTCATTTGATACCAAACATGTTATGATTATCTCAATTTATTTTCGAGCTTAAAATTTGACGTTTAAATGCCATCATAAAAAGAATTGTTAAAATTTATAAAGCCTATGTTACCCGGGCTATTCTTACGAATCGATTGACACCTCATTTATTAAAATACGTTCAGTAGTCTAGGCGCTACGGTGGAACATACAAACATACATACATAGACCGCCAAAATCATTACCCTTCCTTTTGGCTTCGCCGTAGTCGGGTAAAAACAATAAAATATTCCGATGAAGTAGTGAAATCGTGTATAGTGGCACAAGACAGACTTCAGTCAATTCTGAGATATGGTGAAGAATTAATAATCCGTAGTTTACCAACATAAAATCACGACTTTTTCGCATAGGGGGATTTCAAAAACTGCAGTACACCACCTTTTTGGGCAGTTTTAGGGTAGCAAATTACAAAACACTATCGTGCTAACGACACGCAGAAGTAGTAGACTTCGATCCATTAGCGAAAGGGAGTGTCAGACTTCTACTGACTAAAAACCACCCATGTTAATTCTTAGCCCTTTATGTCGAGGCCACGGTATCTCTTACAACTACCCGCAGCCCCGATGGGCGTCGGCCCTTGCGGGCCCCTTCCATGTTGCTGACATCTCTTTGAGGCGCGCGTGGAACACGAACGCGCCGTCGACACGGCCTGTCGTCGTCATAAGACGGACGGACGGCGAGCTAGCCCATCACTCACTGGAGACTACGATACTTACATCCTCATTTTGCTACCAACAACGAGTTTAAATAATGGTTTTCAAACAAAGAAACATATTGTAACAAGAACAACAAACTTCTACTTTTTATGTTAAAACCATTGCAGTACACTTAAAACTAATACCTAGGCACATTTCCTTCAATTATGCGGCGCTTGATACAAATTACGTCGTGTTTACCACGTTCCAAACTGTTTTACATAACGATTGCGAACAAAGCAAGCCCTAACAGTACATACTGGCAATAAATGTACAGGAACAGTTCGCAAATACTGGGTTTTTTGGGTATCGTTTCTGTATGAAATAAGTGCGTTTTCTGTTAAAGAATACCCTTAAAGAAATCGATACTTTTGCTTTTATACACATCTGTTAAGAAAGTGTAGCCATATTTAAGGGTCTAATACAAACCATCTGCCTAGACTTTTTTTAACTATCTTGGGGTTGGCTTCTGAAATGTAGCTGAATATGTATTTTAAATGGAGCGACTGTGTATCTGACCTCCAAAACCCAAAAATTACCGGGTAATTCGATACCCCTTCGGTAAGACAGTAAGACTGACTGAAAGATTGATTGATTGAATTGAAGATTGATTTTGAAATATTTTTTCACGTTTAAATTTAAATGCGACAATTTTTTTTGGTAGTTTAAAAGGGCTCTTTTCTATACACAACTGCCTAAAAAAACAAGTGTTATGTTTTAAGGTTCATGTATGTATGTTGCCCAAACCGATTTCGACTTATAATAATAATAATATTTCTTTATTTCAGATATCAGAATCCATACTTAATAAAATTCACAGCACACAAACAAAATTAACAATATCAAAATTTGAAATCAAAAATTAAAATTAAAAATTAAAATCATAATCAGTCTTAAAATTAAAATCGGACTCAAAAACAAAAATTAAAATCACAATCAATATTAAAATTAAAATTAGACTCGCAAACAAAGTTAAAATGTCAAATCAAAATCATGTAAATCATATTATGGGTAAAATAATAATTCTTAAAATTTCAAAAAAAATGTATTCAACTTCTAAATACCGGTTGGTAACTTCGTGTAATCGTGTGGACTGTATATTGCTGTAGGTTTGATTCCAATTGAAACGACTTGCTAATTATTACAATTATTACACTTTTAATGCTCACTGTAAGTACAGACAAACACGGAGGATCAAAATGGCGGATCTAAAACAGAACCATACATAAAGCTTGGTTCCCTATTTGTTGAACACTCTGCCTGCTGACATCAGACAAGAACATAGTAAAGTTAAATTCGCACGCAAACTAAAAAAATATTTATTAGATAATATGTAAGCGTAGTTAATAAGATTATGTTTATGTAACAGATTTACCTACCTATGATGTGAATTCTATAGTGAAAGTTACTCAGCGATCTCACAGTTAAACTGCGTAAGCAGCTTTGTGAGGCTATGTATTTAGTTTTAAGATTTCTTGAAGTAAAATAAAAATCATTCATTCATTCATTCAGCTAGACCCCCAACGTTGTAGTTTCTTACAGACTAAAAATTAATATATTTTGTGTTGCCATAAACACCGGTTAGTTTGTCTCTATTCACCATTGCATCCCCCTCGTATCGCATTCACTCCGTTTTACCGGTACAAGAACAATGGAAACGGTATCAAAAGTATCACTAGATTTTCCATGCTGAGAAAGTCAAATAATTTGACCTCTAACAACATTGTACGATAATCATATTATTGTGTGCCTTAAATTACCCCTAATGTTACTAAAGTCAAGGTAACGTGAACAAACCAAAATGTTGCTGATTTAACAAATAAACTAGCAGTAATTATGGTTGGGGGATTATTTAAAACACATTAGGTTATAATTGGGTGTTTAGCGAGTTGTGTTACGTTTTATGATCGCAGCGTGTTGATTTGGAACGGTAAAGGTAGGAATTTAAACGATTAAGAAAAATAGCGGTAGTTTTCCATTTTTTCCTTTGAGTTTTACTTCAGTCACACCATCTATTACATATAAAGTTTCCTCCGTACCTCCGATTCAGTAATATGTAGATTCTTGGCAGTCGTAACAGGTAGTCAATGACCTGAAAGTCTGACAACCAGTCTTACCAAATCGTATCGTATAACCCACCACTAACTGGGTCGTGAAGGTCAGATAGGCAGTCGCTTCATGTAGAATACTGGTATTCAGCTGCATTCTGCTAGACTGGAAGCTGATTGCAACACAGTTGGGAAAAGGTAAGACAGCAGGTGATAAACTAGTTGTTATTAGCGATTATCCATTTACTAATTAGATAGACAGTGCAGTCACCTGTGTAAGTGTGTAAAACATCGTAGTAGCATCGTATACCAATTAGTAAGTAATCTGTTGTGGATTACCTACCAAACCTGCTAATTGTCCCTTAATTTTGTCCAGTTGTATTACGATATTATATCGATGAGAACGATCGAGACGGATTGTTTTGATAAAACACTAAAGATAGATATGACCTTTTTTTTTTTTTGGTGGGTGTAAAATCATCGAATAACCCCTCCCGCTCTTGGGCAGAGCGAAAGGGAGTGTCAGACTTCTACTGACTAAAAACCACCCATGTTCCTTCTTCGCCCTCTATGTCGAGGCCGCGATAACCGTTGGACTACCCGCGGCCCCGACAGGCGTCGGCCCTTTCGGGCCCCTCCCATTTTGCTGACATCTCTTTGAGGCGCGCGTGGAACACGAACGCGCCGTCGACACGGCCTGTTTTCGTCGTGAGACGGACGGACGGCGAGTTAGCCCATCACTCACCGTCCACAGGCCCGCGTCTACGGTGGCCGGAGGTCATCGCGGGAAGATAGATATGACCTCAAGCCATGATCCACGCAACTTGATCCGTTGTGATTATTTAATATTAGTAATAGAAAAAATCGATGAATGATATATATTTAATTATATATTATTTTTTACTTATATACTTTGACCAATATTTCGTCATCATCATCTGCCTGTCCTTATCTCATTGACTGGGATCAACTTTTTTATTCATTAAAATACTATCTTCACCAAATTTGGGAGACGCGAAACTGATTTATGAAATGGTCGCTGCATCACAATCTTCCTCGCTCACGCAATAATATTTACTTTTTTGGACATTATATAATTACGGGTTTTGGAGTATATATTTAGTTAGGGTACGATGAGGCTGTCGTACCTTTGTAAGGTAAAAGCCTCTAAATAAATAAAGATGGAAAAAAAAAAAAAAAAACTACTTTTTTTTTCATTCTCCTTGTCAGAATCCTCACTCAACCCGTCTGTCTTTTCTTTGACTTTTCTCTTTCACTCCATGCATATGCATCAGTCTTTTAGTCACGTGTGTTCAAAACGATTACTCAATTTTATTCTCATCTATTTTGTTTCTAATCTGGCAATGGGTTTTTCAGGTACTACTTCACTTCTACAAATAAAGGCCCATTGTATTCTATAAAATTCACAAACATACGTCCACACAACACAGCAAGAGCATTCTATCTTCCATAGCAACCGGACCTGGAATTTATTACTCATGTCCTCTATACATCCTCTCGACACATTCCCGTGAAAAATGAACGTAAACGGGACTAGTAATGAAAACGGAACGGATCAATTAAATTCCAATCATGAAAGCTGAAACGATATGCGAGTCTGTTGTCTGTGTCGTGTATTAATCATCCTGAACATGAAATCTCCAGTTTGGCGGTTTCAAAACATGTATACAATCCTTATTGGTTATAATTATGACATGAATTAACAAGGTTTTTATTGCTTTAAAAGGTAGTAAAATCTTTTTCCACAATCTCCGTGGTATCGAATTGTAACGAAGTAAATAATGTTGGCCGAATTTAAATGGTTATCTTAATGAGGCTACAAACTACAGCGGATTAAGCTTTTATTTATTACGTTTGAAGTTGCGGTTATTCGTCTGATTGATGGTCAACTTTTCATTTAAAATGTGGACATTTACTTTATTCATGAATCTGTTTGGGACTCATGATTACAGTATCAAGAATTTGATGATAATCACTGTTTGTAGAGTAAAATGTGTCATCTACATTACTTCCATCCTGATCCATCCACTGTGGGGTACAAACCTTAGTTTTCTTGTTCTATGCTTCATGATTTCATGCGTCTCTTGTGCAGTAGTTGGAAGGTCATGATTTAGCACCTTAGAGTGGGTAATAAACTTATGGTGAAAGCTTCTAGGTTTTTAGACTATTTGATGAAAAACTCATTTAAAACGATTAAATGCACCTAGAGATGTGATGATTTTAATTATTATAATTCTGTTAATACATACCTGTGCGTATTGTTATAGTATACAGCCTGATCTGACGTGCATATAGCAAAAATGGAACAAAATTAAGTTTTCGCGAGCTACCCTTGCGCTTCCACGTTTTTTTTTTTTTTTTTTGGTGGGTTTAAAATCATCGAAAGGGAGTGTCAGACTTCTACTGACTAAAAACCACCCATGTTCCTTCTTCGCCCTCTATGTCGAGGCCGCGATAACCGGTGGACTACCCGCGGCCTTGCGCTTCCACCTTAAGGTACCAGTACGGGAGATTCTGAAAAAAAAAAAAAAAGAAATCCTCACCGTCACACCAGTGTGACAGAGCAGTGCAGCAGTGTGAAGGTTAGTCCGGTGCCATATCTTTTACCTTTGCAAAAAGTCTTCTACGTTTCCTGTTGACATTTAGGTAAAACACGTAGCAAGCGGCAATACCTATTCAATGTCCAGATAGGGTTGTTTACGCGCCTGAAACGTGTTAATGTATTGGATCCTAGTTTCACAGATAAGCATGACTGTACTTACATATCCTTGCGTGTTAAGGCATTTGCCTTATCTAGTCAAGGTTTTAGGGCTGCAAATGCCAACTTGTGCAAATTCCTAATATGCCATGCCTATCGGTTCAGTTTATTGCTTGTCCAATGATTAGTCTGCTTGTGATGATATTCATCTTGTTGAAGAGTGAAGAGGTCATGGTGTCACGTCGGGGCTGCAGGTTGTTCGAAAGAGATACCGCGGCCACGGGACAAAGGGCTAAGAAGGAACATGGGTGGTTTTTAGTCAGTAGAAGTCTGCTGCTCTGCCCAGAGCGGGTGGAGTCATTTCATGAATTCCCACCCTCCGTACCCTGTCAGGTCATGGTGTATACATTTTTAACCCGTTGGTTTCTGATTATCTTTCCTTACAATTATCTGTTTACCATAACTTTCGGTAGCACAAGCAACAAAAAATCACATCCTGTGAAAATATCAACTATTATCATCATGAGATGACAGACAGGCAGATGGGCGGGGGGACAGTGGAAGCTTAATAATAGGGTTCCATTGGTTAACCTTTAGGTACAGAACTACGAAAAAAGAGTCAAACTGCAACAAAATAATAACTTCCACGATAAAGTCCCAGATATAAATAACACAGTTTAAATCGATAGCCAGCCAGTTGGGCTCGCAAGTTAATGAGTTGAAACTCGGCCAGAACAAGTTGCGGCCCGCTTCGATACCAAGTGCCTACCGATTGAGAGAATTTTATTTGTGAGTAAAATTATGGCTATTTGAGTCATTGCTACTACCAGCAGCTTCAATGTGGGTGTGGGCTTGCACCAAGGGTTTGGCTCGAAGCCCTTACCTATTTCCTGGTGAAAATGAACGCACTTACGTCGGACGTGGCAAAGACTGGAGAATTTTGGCCTGAAAGTGTCTAGGACCAAAACCGAATACCTACCTATTCTGTGATTTCGGCGGCCTCTCCAGTCCTGTGCCCATAAATCTTACCGTCGCTTGTTCACGGGGATGGTGAAATAGACCGAGACGTAACGCACCGAATCAACTCAGGATGGATGAAATGGCGACAAGTCACTGGAACAACTTGTGACCAACGGATGTCCCTCAAGTAAAAGGGAAAAATATACAAGACCTTGATTAGACCTGTCGTACTGTATGATTTGAAATGTTGGGCTGTGAAGAAGATGGATGAAAAAAGATTGCATGTAGCTGAGAAGAGAATATTGAGGTGGAGGTGTGGTGTGACAAGAATGGATAAGGTAAGGAACGAGTAAGTACCTATATTAGAGGAAGTTTAAAAGTATGCGCCATTTACAGAAAAGTTTTTTTTATTATTTTTGCATTAAACGTTGAACCACACTAGGAATGTCTCCTGTATCGTGGGTGCGTTCACAAACATTTAAACTCACATACGTAAATACCCAGATCCGGAACAACTAACTGTAGGTCAAACAAATATTTGTTCCGTGTGGGGATCGAACCCGGGTCACGCAGCGCAGCAGTCCATTGCTTGAAAGGTAATCGAATGTATGGACATGTTATCAGGAGGGACGAATTGCATGTGACTAAAAAAGTGATGGATATAAATATTGATGGATGGAGAGGGGGAGGAAGGCTTTCCTCTCGAAAGCCAAGAAAACGTGTTGCGTGGACCCCAAATAGAATGAAATAAGGGCAGGAAGATGGTGATGACTCATGGCTAAAATATTTACAGGCACACACACAGGCATCTTCAAGTTAAAGCAAAGCATGCCCAAGTCGATCCATGGATGAGTGACCATGCATACCATAACAAATGGCCATCGTGATTCCGAAAACACATTAAGCCGTTACAGCTAGTCAGAATCCTGAAATTCTGACAACCAGTGTTACAGGTTACAGGTCGTGCAAAATCGGGTTTTGCATCTGATATTTGCCAGCAGCAGCAAAATCAAAATCAAAACTCATTTATTCAAACTAGGCTGGCAATCAGCACTTTTCGAACGTCAACATTTACTTTACTTACAGACAGTCCCTCAAAATGTCCACACTACGACACTTCCTAGTGTTTTAGCTGGAAAGAAGAAGTGGCGGAATCAACTCCCCAGCAACACATCTGTCTGCTATGTTGGTTAGGAGAACCAAACAGTAGCCACGGAATTTGGATTCGTGCCCAGTTGATGACCACAGCCTGCCCCCTACGAGTATTACATGGGACTCTAACTGGTTTACTATTAAGGGTACACCTCTGCCCAAATCCTTCGGACATAGGGTAGTTAACAAAAAAAATCTAATTAGTCCGTCGTATAGATTACTAAAACATATTGGACACGTATTTTTTCTCTTTTCACGTAAACAAACAATCAAGACGATACAGTGCTTTGAAAACTCGTGTGACGTCATACTCTAAGAACATAGTATGACATTTTTTAGCGGTCAGTGACGTTACCAACCTCCACTAAAATCTTTGACGCGTTTAATCTTCGTCAATTTTTATTGATAACAAAAATACGTATTCAATATTTTTCGGTAATCTAACAGACGGACTAATTAGAATCACATTTTTTTTAAGTCAGTAAACATTCCTATTACAATCATTATGTTATGTCTATTGAAAGAAAGAAAGAAAGAAAAAATGTTTATTTGTCACAGAAACATACATGCATACAGGAAATAAAACAATACACAAAAAAAAAGTAAAATACAACAAGCAGGGAAATTAAAAAAGAAAAATATATATAATGCACGTCGTAACGACTCTTCGTCGTCGACTCGTCGTCGTCTCTCTTCGTCGTCGACTCTCGTCGTAAAGACTCTTTGTCTACTGAAAAATAACAATACACAACAAAGTAAGCAACAGTTTATTATCTGACATGTCTCCCGAGAAATTCTCTCTATCTCCTCTGCAGGGCTATTGCGTATCTCTGTTGACAGATTTATTGATTATCACTTTGGCTCTGTGTGCTTTGATTAACTGTCAAATGGTTCCATTTTGTACTAAACCATAACCAATTTGACAGTTAATCCATGGACAATATGATAGCCGCTGTCATTTGAAAGATACGCAATAGCCCTGCTGCTCATGGCTTTCCAAAATGTTCTACCTATCTCCAATGACGTATTATATATAGACACGTCATGAACTAACACATGGCAGCTCTTCAAAACGGCGAAAATATTATATAACTACTTTTACGCGTAAAGAAAGGGAAAGAAAATATGACACCGTACAGCGGGATGCCTGTTAATGCCTTTTGTCTTTATGTTTCGCGCAGGTTGACACACACGATTTAAATTAAGAACAAACGTAGCATCGCGCGAGAGGTTGGTGCGTAACTAAGCGCGATGTGGCCAATTGGCTTCATTTCATGTTGCCATTTTTGAGGGCGGACAACGTATCTATAGTTTTAATATATCATTGCCTATCTCGCGTTTTTTACCTGAATTGTTGTTTTACAGGATGCTTGTGAATATGGGTACGCCTTCCTAGAAATTATTCCACAATGTTCTTTGAATCTTGTGTTTTTCACCCGAATTGTGGTTTTGCTGCATGCAGTTGGATATCAGTTTACTGTTCGGTATAATTGAAATATGCAGTCAATTGGGATACTGATGTTGAGCACTTATTACGGTTCTGATATTCGATATTCGTATTTTTTCAAACTCGGAGAGGAATCAGTGTTTCTAGGAATATGAATGTTGTTTGTTTATGGTTTTAATGTCAGAAAAATCATACAAACATCATCACGCCTGTTATTCCCGAAGGTTTATTCAGAAGTGTACCCCAATGGGTACACCCAATTTCGCAAGATACCTATAATAGGGAGCGAGCCTATTGCCATCATTTATGCACAAATCTAGACTACGTGGCTGCTACTGATAAATTGCTGATGGGAAAAATCCAATAACAATTTGCCTTTTTTTTTGGCGGGGGGAAAATCATCAAATAACCTCTCCCGCTCTTGGGCAGAGCGAAAGGGAGTGTCAGACTTCTACTGACTAAAAACCACCCATGTTCCTTCTTAGCCCTATATGTCGAGGCCGCGGTAACTTGTGAACAACCCGCAGCCCCGACGGGATGACCTTTGACCTTAGATTTTAATAGACGCGGACACTCTACCGTTTGTAGGTTTTGAGACATATCTATCACCGTTAATTACGTTTTAAAACCTTAACTTAGTTTCAATAGTTATACCTATTGTTGTTGATTAAGAATGGATGTAAAAGTACCCTTACCGCTAACGAAGTGCACGTGTTTTCCCCACCACTGCGATATTTTTTTTTAATCTAGACTATACCCGGGAACCCCCTAGTTACGGAGACATTGGAGGTCAAAGTTCCAAATTTTTCACAGCTGTTTTTGTAAATAGTTCAGGTTCAGGTTATAACTTTACTTAAATTACCTTCATGACCCGTTTACTGTTCAAAGTATCCACTAGCACAATGTTTTAAAAGTGCTACATTGCGTTTTATCGGAAAATGTGATTTTAGACCCCCAAAAAAGTCATTTCCCAGCAAAAATTTTTGGTTAGAGGTATTTAGTTTCATGTACAGAATGCTTGGTGGACGGCTGCGTGAAGGGTTCATTTACACCCTTTATATTTTATACTAGCTGACCCACGCAACTTTGTCTGCGTTACAATATAGCTTATAACCTTGTTTGATAAATCGACTATCCCACATTTAAATATTTTACAATTCGCTTGTTCAACCAAACAAACTCTCATTAAAATTTTATTCGTCTGCGTGTATTTTGTGAAATTTTTTAGTTAAATCGTAACAAGCAAAAAATCTAATGTTTCCTCTTTATAATATTAGTTTAGATTACCTTAGATTATATTATTAATGTAAGAATGGCTTGTGTCTCTTACAGTTAGATATACAATGAATTTGAATTTTCTGGAGGCAGAAGCTCCACGTATCTACATCGAGGCGTGAGGGCCTTATTTTATCGAGCGAATATTTTCATATTGCGATATCTTCTAAGATATTTATTTAAAATAAATAAAGTAAAAGAAACAAACATTATTTAAATTTCCGTGCTAAGACACACATTTATATTAATATCATATGGGTTAAATAAGCTTCGCAAATAATTTATTATTTTAAACCTAACATTTTAATAGTAAAAAATGGTTACAAAGAGTCAATCTTAAAAGATTGACATATGCTGTCGCGGATCTTTTTTTAGAACTTTTAAAGAGGAACAATTCCTTCTTACACGATATTCGCATAACTTAAACCATTTTCGCAGTGCACGCAACGGAAGCTCTCAAAAACGAAAATCTTTTCCCGTTTTTGCAACATTTTCATATATGCTTTGCTCCTATTGGTCGTAGCGTAATGTTATATAGCTTAAAGTCTTCCTCGATAAACGGACTATCCAACACTAAAAGATTTTTTCAATTCCAATCAATAGCTCCTGAGTTTATCGCGTTCAAACAAACAAACAAACTCTTCAGCTTTATAATATTAGTACCTATAGATAGTGCGGCCGTCGGACTGCCAAATCATAGGTCTCGGGTTCGAACCCAAGACACGTATCTCTGATTTTCTACGAACTTCTGATTGGGATTCAAGTGCGTATTGCTATAATTATCTCTTATTTCGGTTAAGGAAAACTTCGAAAACCAGCATCATTGCGAGATATTAGTCGACCGTATATAAAGCCAAGTCAGAGGTTCGTGGGCGGTATTCAGGCACTGACCACACGATAAATAAAGAACAGGGGTTCTAAACTGGCCACTTTAGCAGATCATAATATGATTTTTTTTTTAAACTGTGACCGTTTTACGAATATTAACATTTTCCTATTATGACTTGTTTTCCTAAATGGTCACAGACGCAGTTACATATGGTCCATTTGACGCGAAAAAATATGTGTCAAATAAAATATTTTTTTTTGGAAATCTATCTAACGGACTAATTAGACTTTTTTTGTTAACTACCGTAATAGACTTCGTTCCGTTTCCTCTTTGAAATTAAACCCTTTCAAGTACGCATTACGAGCCAGTAACTGGTCACGAATAACCATATGACACGTAACAACATAATATAATAGCTCTGGAAATTGGCCCATTTCCCTCAAACCACACCACAATGTTTATTTCCTTACACACCTTTTGACATGAAAGGAAATTGAATATGGAAGATTTGGGGAGTTTATGCAAAATGTGCGATTTGATTCTAATGACTGGATGATAATTTGTTGGAATTAAAACAATGGATCCATTTTGTATTTGTCTTTTGTTAGGGTTCCGGAGTCAATATGGAACCCTTATAGTTTCGCCATGTCCGTCTGTCTGTTTGTCTGTCAGTCCGTCCGCACTATATCTCAAAGACGCTTAGTACTAGAAAGTTGTAATTTGGCATGAATATACAAATGAATTACGCCGAAAAAGTGGTAAAGTAAAATATTGAAAATATATTTTTTTAGGAAATCTTCAGTACACATAAAAGTGGGGATGATTTTTTTTTCTCCCAAAGTTCATTGTGTGGGGTGTCGTTGGATAGGTCTTTAAAAAACCGGCCAAGTGAAGGGTTCCGTAGCAGCAAGTAACATAATATAAAAGTTATTGTAGTTCGTTGTAACTTTGACGATGTTTTAATAACAGCGTATTTTTTAAATTAAGTTAGTTATTTATTAGGTTGACGTTTTATAGTAGGTAAGTGTTTACCTATTTCTAGGCAGTGAATGAGTTTAAAAGAATAATTTCGATGTAAGTAATTAAAATAAATTTTATCCAACGAAAACAGTATCAAATCGTAAACGTACAATATTAAGCATTCGCAAATGTATCGAAAAATTTGCTCCGCGCGCACGAGTGTCAACGACGCCTGCCCTCACGTGTCTGCCCCCCGTTCGGGTTAGCGCAGTCGGAAACCTGCCCCCGCGCTCCCGCAATACCGATCAAGCCACACCCCGCGCGAATTATAATTATTATTTACTCAGGCACCTATTACAGATTTATTATGAGATTATTAGAAAATAATGGTTCACGGTTTATGCATAAGGTTTAAGTTTATGAAATTAAATGTTTTTTAATTATTTTTATAATTGAGTTGATTGAATGAACGGTAAATTGCCATTTACGATTTATGACGTATTAAAAAAAAATACTTACTAGATCTCGTTCAAACCAATTTTGGTTGGTAGTTTTTGTTGAGATATACATTACACATTTTTTTTAGAATTGTCACTCTCTTACTTTAAAAGTTAGAGGGGGGGGGGACACACATTTTACCACTTTGGTTGTGTCTTTCTTTGAAAAAATTGACTGGGAAAAAATGATTTTAAGAACCTCAATGACATTTTTGAAGACCTATCCATAGATACCCCTCATGTGTAGGTTTGATGAAAAAAGTTTTTTTAGTTTCAATTCCATGTATGGAGAGCCCCCTCTTAATCTTATATTTTTTTTATTTTTATATAAAAATCAAAAAGCGGTTTACAGAATACATCTACCTGCCAAATTTCAACTGTGTAATCCTTATAGTCTCGGAATAAAATGGCTGTGACATACGGACGGACAGACGGACAGACGGACAGACAGACAAACAGACAGACAGACAGACAGACAGACATGACGAATCTATAAGGGTTCCGTTTTTTGCCATTTGGCTACGGAACCCTAAAAACATAGCAAGTTTGCTCAAATAGTTTTTCGATTATGGGATTCGTTTGTGAAATATTAAGCTTTAAAGTGCAAATTTTGGTTAGACTCAAGTGTGCCAACCTAAACGACCTATACGGGTTGTGTTTCAAAAATTCATGGTAATAGCATATTTAACTAAAATAAAAGAAAAACTATCACAGCTACGAGTAAGTAGGATTTACAAGTTTACGAGTAATAGTCGACCAACTTATAAAATGTACTTGTATGAAATATTTTCCTATACATAATGTATGGGAGCGCAAGATCTCAAAACTGCAATTTTAAGTTTGTTTTATTTTTACAATAAAAATCATCGTTCGGAGTTAGGCAGAGATAGAGCAGGGTGGTTAATCAGTTTAGTAAGTTCACATAATATTTTGATGAGCAACTACGGAACCCTACATTGTGCGTGGTCCGACATGCACATGGCCGTTTTTTTCACACAAAATGCTTATAAATTCGATTGTATTGAAAGAGTTGCAGGCTCTTTCAATACAATCGAATTTATAAGCCTAAATAACCTAGGTTTTTCTGTGCCGAGTTCCCTTCGTAAAAAGGGTGTTAAAGTAACCTTAACGAACCCGAAATGTACTCGTTTTTCTTGTCATTGCGATATTTTTTTTTGCGGATCATACCTGGGAACCTTTTATTTACGGAGTTATTGAAGTTCAAAGCTCCGAATTTTTCACAAGTTATTAAAAAAGTATCGGCTTTCAACATAATCGGCGTTATTATAAAAGTGGTCAAACCTGGGTTTAACTTTGACTTGGTTTATCTCGCATGCAGACATTTTCTTTTAAATATTGTCGTGTTAAGTGAGACGGCATGCGAGATAAACCAAGTCTAAGTTAAGCCCAGGTTTAATCACTTTTGTAATAAGGCCGAATAATTTTATTTTTATTTCCTCCATGACCCGTTTACTATACAAAGCATCCAACAGCACAATATTTTGAGTGTGCTACATTGACTTTTACCGGAAAACGTCATTTTTTTACCCATAAAAAAAGGTTTCTTTCTAGCAATATTTTTTGCGAAAGATTACTTAGTTTGATGTACACAATGCTTGGCTGTCGGCGTCGTGAAGGGTACGTTTAGATCCTATGTGATAGTAAGTACCTACTATAGAAACTTGTTACATGAATAAATTAATGCCAGTCCATGAAACTAATAACCACCGACCACTAATTGTACACAGTCTTGATTACAATTGGTTAGCTGTCCAATTACTTGGCAAATTGTCTATTATAATACACTGAGAGAATACATAGATCTCTATTATATACTGATACATAGATCTGCGTTCAAGACAGTGGAAGCTGTGTGGAAGTAGTTATTATTGGTTACAAGAAACTGCCCCGGCACGTGTTCAATTTACGAATAAAAACTACGATATTTTCTTCAATACAGACTTACGAATACAGGGTTACCACGATTGACAGTGAGTAATGAGCTAGCTCGCCGTCCGTCCGTCTTATGACGACGACAGGCCATGTCAACGGCGCGTTCGTGTTCCACGCGCGCCTCAAAGAGATGTCAGCAACATGGAAGGGACGATGCCCGTCGGGGCTGAGGGATGTTATAAGAGATACCTCGACATAAAGGGCTAAGAAGCAACATGGGTGGTTTTTAATCAGTAGAAGTCTGACACTCCCTTTCGCTCTGCCCAAGAGCGGGAGGGGGTTATTTGACGATTTCCCACCCCCAAAAAAAAAAAAGGGTACCACGATTAGGCAAAGATGAACCCAATCGTTTAACTACATTTCGCCAGTTATCTTTAAGTCCCATGCAGTAGGAGGCGACCCCATTGCCAACAACCGGGCACAAATCCAGACTCTCAACCAAAAATTAGGATAAGTTTGTTCTTTAGTAAATAATTTAACAGCATCAGAAAAAGGTTGTAATTAATTGACAAATTAATTGAAAATTGATAGACGTGCATATGGATATATCATGACATGGAACTGATCTGATGATGGATCTGGAAGGTGACCGTAGGAACTCCGTTATAGAACGACATAACCCATCGAGTTTAGACTCGTTTGATTCATCTTGAGGCGTACTTTGTCTTTAGATGGTCTCCAAGGTCTGTTGATGGAGCTTGAAGGTGGCCATAGGTATTCCGTTATTAAACGACTTGACCTTGTCGAGTTTTTACTCGTTTCATTCAGCTTGTCGAGTAGGTACTTTAGCAGTACTTCAAATCGATGAATAAGACTGCTCCTAGTTCGAATAAACCTATGTATTACGAAATAGATAGAATGAGAGACGCTACAAAAAGAAATGAGATTCCATTAAAAACAAAACTCGTAAAAAAAGCCAAGCCGCGCAACTCAGTTCTTTTACCGTTTATGGTAGTGAGATGCATGTAATACCAAGTCAGTTAATATATTCAGTCCCTACTTATAAAAACCGACATAACGTCGGTAAAGTCAAAGAATGGCTGTTTTTTTATCACTGTGTATTTTGCGTTACGTTTTATGATCAGCAACGGAATAACCAATTTCTATTTATCAGAAAATTCATCTTATTATTCACCTGCTACAACCCCGCAATGTATTCTCCTATACACCAAGACTTTTGAAAGATCCCCAATATCGTTACTTATGTACTTCCATGTCGTTGTGGGAAGCTGGCAAAGTCCTAATCGTCACCAACGTGATCTGGGTTCAACAATATAACAGTAGTGCCACACGATACTTTGGCGGCAACTTTCGAGTAGCGTCAAAATCGTGCGATAAAATGACGCAAGGCGACGCAACGAGTGCACAAGGGCCAGAGGGACGAAGCGCTATCATTCATCATCATCAACAGCCAATTAATTTTCCCACCGCTGGGACACAGGGAATGGGCTATACAGGGTGTAAATCAACCCTTCACACATACATCAACCAAGCATTCTGTACATCAAACTAAGTACCCCTACGCAATTTTTTTTGCTGGGAAACAACTATTTTTTTTGGGGTCAAAAATCACATTTTACGGTAAAACTCAACGTAGCGCACTTAAAACATTTTGCTAGTGGATGCTTTGAATAGTAAACGGGTCATGGAGGTAATTTAAGTAAAGTTCTAACCTGAAAAACCAGTATTTACAAAAACAGCTGTGCTAAAGGACAATGGGCAAAAATGTATGGAACGTGGTACCCGCTCCAATAGTCCTCATTAATATATCATTGAATAGATATTTTGATGCAGAAAAACGTCTACCATGGCGCCTGTCCCTATTCACGTTTTGAAAGCAGTAATCTCACTATCTATACTTATTATTATAAAGCTTTAATCTCAGGAACTGCTAGTCCGATTTAAAAAATTCTTTCAGTGTTAGATAGCCCATTTATTGAGGAAGGCTATAAGCTATATATCATCGCTACGCTACGACTAAAAGGAGCCGAGCAGCAGGGGTGAAACCACGGGGAACAGCTTGTGTTTTATAAATGATGAAGAATTTATTACAAACTACTTATATAAGTAAAATAAAGCTAGAATAACATGATATAACACATTTAGGATTCTATTATTAAAAGAAGTAAGAAAACAAGCATTCTTTAAATACAAAACATATATTTTATCAATAAGTGAGTAGATTTAAAACATTACATATCGGTATCAACTATAACAGCATTGAGGAAAGATGCCGGAGCAGTAAATCCCGTATGCCTCGCATAGCCTAAGTACCATACGATGGACACTATATGTGCACAAGTGCCGATCGTACGTCGCCCGGTTAAACATGTGCAATACTGTTGGACAATATTATTTGCACTGCTGATTAATATATAACAAAAATATGTTTTTACACGGACATGTCGCGACTGGATTCGTCCACGCAAAAGCCAGGCATCTTCGTGTATGCCATAGTCTGGCAGATCATCAAGTGCTCCCTCTCTGTACGTTTCAATTATATATAGACCATTTGATAAATGCTCGGCACAGTAAGATCTTGCCAGCTTGAGTTGGTATGTACCTAGCGCTAATAGAATTATATCCTCCTCCGTCATTGAAGGGAAGTTTTCAATCTGGCTCGCTTCCATCCTCTGAAAATGTACTCTTCTGTGGTTAAGCCGTTTTCTCTCTACATACATATGCAGAAGATTCGGGGTATCTATTTTCTGCCTTATTATATGGACGAATTCGTCTGCGTGTACGCTATCCACGATGGGTTGGTGGAAGTGATTCGTGATAGCTGCGGCAATCTTAAAATCAGTGAACATATTGGGCAGTGACTTATTAAAATATTTTTGCCGCAAGAGAGGCTCCCCAGAACGCAGTTTTGTTAGATAAATACCAGTAAAGTCCAGTAGGAGCGCAGGGGTCAGTAGTTAATAAAACCGAGTTATGAAAGCACAAAAGAAACTCAAACAGCAGCTAAACGTCGTCACGAGCGCAAAACGAACGAGCGACTGACGCAGGACGCGAACACGTCTGGTGTCAGTCGATCCCCTCCTCTCCCTCCCCCGCTGCTCTTGCGCACACCCCGCGCTCAGGAGCAACGGGACTCGAGTTAAAATGAGGAGTGCATGGCAAAGTCTTACGTAAAAACGTTATTAATAGAAAACATGAACGGAAATGCCGAAAATATTACCTTGGTACTCATTTTCTTACATAAATAAGTGGTAACTAATATACTCGTATATGTATGTTTATCGCCGGGGCCACGAGACTGTCTAAACAGGTTACTGTGGCCCTGGAAAGCAAAGGGAAACTGAAGGAACAGGGTTTTTATTAGTTAGTAAGACTGTCGTATAGCTTCAAACGCAATCAGATTTGAGAGTGGCGGCTATAGTAAAAATTGTTCCTCTTGGTAAGACCTTTTAAACTACACTACAATCATATCTATTGGAGCCGGGTACCATTTTGCTCATTCTCCTTTGGAACTTTGACCCCCAATATCTCCGTAACTAGGGGGTTCCCAGGTATGGTCTAGAACCAAAAAGTGATCGCAGTGGTGGGGAGAACAAGTGCCCTTCATTTGCGTTAAGGGTACTTTTACACCCTATATGTATACATATAATCTACCACGCGGGCCCAGTGCGGATTGGTAGATATGTCACATGTCTTCGAATTTTTTGGTTCTAAGACATGCCGGTTTCCTCACGATGTTTTCCTTCACCGTCTTGAGAGCAGCGGTGATGAAATAAATTACACAAAGCAATGTGCCTTCCTGGGTTCGAACCCACGACCTCCCGTTCTTAAGTCGGGGCCGCCACTACTGGGCCACCGATGCTCTCAAAATAAAGGCTAAAGCTAATTATTAAGATTGGCAGATGACATTGGTCCCATAATGGGAATATCCTGGATGAGGCTGGCACAAGAGCTTGGAGCTTGGCAAAAGCAAAGAGAGGCCCAGCAGTGCATGAAATCAGGCTGTGTGGATGTTGATGATGATCCGCGAATTCATAAAGGATTTTGGAACATAAAAACTCTATACTCTCACGGAACAACTATACAAATATTTGTTTCGTTCGGGGATCGAACCCGCGACACGCAGCGCAGCAGTTCATTGCTTGAGTCACTGCGCCAACCGTGCCGTGTAGCAGGCAGTGCGTTAGTGAAATGACAGCGTTGCGACGTCGCAAAGTCCGTGTGGCTTCCCTCTTACGCAGCGTAGCGTAGCATAAGGCTTGATCCGCATTTGCGCAATTACCTTCACGGTGGCGGACGGGTGTAGGTATACGAACCAAAATAACGCGAACCTGCCCCACATACCGGCGGGGCGTTTGTTGTGCCTGCAAGTTATAAGCTGAAAGCGGGGTAAAAGTTTTTTGACATGTGTAATGTTTTCATAGTACATGTACAATTTATAGTGGTTTATAGGCGAACTTAATGCCACAAGATATTACCTTTTTTTTTGGCGGGTTGGGCAGAGCGAAAGGGAGTGTCAGACTTCTACTGACTAAAAACCACCCATGTTCCTTCTTAGTCCTATATGTCAAGGCCGCAGTATCTCTTACAACATCCCGCAGCCCCAAGATATTACCTACAAGTCAATTGACCTTAATAGGACAACATTGTAACAGGGTTGTGATAGGATGTTTTTTTACAGACTATCCGTTTGTGTGAATAGTTATTTGGAACGTTACTCTAGATTGCAGTGTCTGAGATAAAATATAAAATGTAGATTCAATTGCATAGAATCAACCAGAAATATTGTAGATTTTACTTGCTTTTATCATTTTTAATTACTGCGAAATGTGGTGCCAGCAGTGGGACAATATGCCAAACACCGTGGGTGTTTGGCATATCTCCTCTCTTCACATGGCCCACACACCAAAAAAGCAGTGTGCGCCGGTAGCGTAGGTGACCTATCTACATCGATTAAGCGATACGGAGCCCATGACATTGTTTAGTGCTCCGCTTTACCAGCAGTTCCGTACGCGCCTCTCTAAACGGTTTAACTATTCAATTACCATAGAGTTTTGTTGGCTGGTAAGCTTTTAAGGTGGCCTGGAAGGTTTGTTTTAGTTACTAATATAGATGAAAGATAGACACCAGTACATCAACCTACTGCAATGTGTCCTTTAATATACATATTTTCAAGGGGAACACCCAAATACTCCGAAATAATATGTTTTATTCCGAATTTCAATATACCGATTTTCAAAAGTCATAATACCTAAAAAATGTAATCTCTATTATTCAAAATCACGAAGTTTATTTTAACGAAAGTCGTAAATGCGATTTGTTTGTTTTCCGTTTTTTATAAAGTGTACCCTTGACAAAGCGAAAAGGCACTTTTTCTCCCAGTCACTGCATTTTTTTTGTAGCAACAGTGCATAAAGTAGGTTACAAATAATAAATAAATAAAGTAGGTTGTTTGGTTTGTGCATATGAATTTAAATGTTTGTAAACGCACCCACGATACAGGAGAAATTCCTAGTGTGGGGCAACGTTTAAAAAAAAAGAAAGTCTATTTTCAAATCCATAAACATGCAAACTGCAAACCTGTAACACCATTACAACCCATCTCTAATCATATCCCAGCCCTACCGGCGAAGCTAGACAACCTAATAAAGGGATACACTGCAAAAGCAGTAGCAAGAGAAGAAAATCTTTAAAAAAAATGTCCGCCAGCGCTGGTAACCATTTCCGTTCTCAATAAAAAACGTCAAGCCTCTCGGCTGTGAGAGGGAAATAAACGTTGGAGCTTTTTTAGAAATTGTGCGGAGAAAAGGAACCTGAAGATAAATAAAAAGCGATGGTTTGAGAATTTGAGATAGAGATGTTTTGCTGTATTGTGATGTTTTTGGAAGGTTAAATAAGTGTTGATGTTTTATTAGAAGCTTTTTTTGATCTTTCACAAACAAATAATTAATGTATCTTGAATTTTATAGCAATAATTATAATTTAATGTAAATTAGCGAGACGCCTCACTCGCACATAATCTTTCAGAATTAAGATTAAGCGATGTGAGTTTAACAAAAATTATTTAAATGATTTTTGAAATAAAAAGTTTTAATTTTTTTATCATCATCATCAACAGCCTATTAATGTTCCCACTGCTGGGACATAGGCCTCCTCTCTTTTTGGGAGGGAATGGGCTATATTCTACCACGCGGGCCTAGTGCGGATTGGTAGATGTCACATGTCTTGGATTTTTTTGGTTCTAAGACGTGCCGGTTTCCTAACGATGTTTTCCATCACCGTTTTGAGAGCAGCGGTGATGAAATAAATTACACAAAGTAGTGTGCCTGCCTGGGTTCGAACCCACGACCTACTGTTCGTAAGTCGGGGCCGCCAGCACTGGGCCACCACTGCTCTTTTTTTTTATAAATGTGCAATATTTATTGTCTGTTCTTGCAAGTTGTACAGAATTTTTAAACATGCACTTATCCTCAACCGATTGACCTGAACTTTTGCATACAGTTTGGATCATGCATGCATGGTTAGCTAAGTAATGTGACTGTAAATCCAATGGGGTGGTCTCCCAAAGATAGTTAGATAGATAGTTATTTTTTTGCACCATTACAATGCGGGTATCAAATGATTACTTGCACAGAAATGTTAAGACGAATACAAAATTATTACGAGTATCAACAAAATTCACGAGAGACTAGTTTCTGCATTTTTTGGGAGGTGGGAAATCATCAAATAACCCCTCCCGCTCTTGGGCAGAGCAAAAGGGAGTGTCAGCAGACTTCTACTGACTTAAACCATCCATGTTCCTTCTTGTCCCTTTATATCGAGGCCACGGTATCTCTTGCGAACAACCCGCAGCCCCGACGGGATCAGTTTCTGCCTAGCCCCATAATAAAAAGGTGTGAGTTTATGTCTGCTCTGTCAGTCATTATTATCTATCATTTTATTGAACAAAAAATTAGCCCACATCACTTAATGGTATCCATTAGGCTGCGTTTCCACTAGAGATGTGCTAGGCGCAGCGGAGGACGCTGTGCGGTGCGAGGATGTGTGGCGGAGTCGTTTCTGATGCAAGCGAGGTGAGGTTTGTTTGGAGTTGAGCCTGTACGTCACGCGTTGCGTTTCACTTCGGTTGTCGTGCATGTCGGACACACCTTCCTCGTAACATATTTCTCGTAAAGTCATAACACATATTTCCATTGTTTTGTATGTAGAAAAACCTCGCTCCATGGAACTGTTTGTACCTACTTGATCTACAATGTGCGTGGATAGTTAAATGAAGTGATTATATTGGTACTTAACAAACACATTAGTCTCAACGCATCCTCGCACATCTCTGGTGATAACGCAGCCTAACATTAAGATAAATGACAAAAATAACTAAAAGCCTGATCCTTATTAATGCGGGGACTATTCAATCGAATTGGTTAAACATATGAGTCGATTTAAACAACTCGATCAATCTAATAATCCAGATTGATGAACATCGATTTGCTTGGTATTGAAAAAACGTTTTTAATTTTATTCCAAAGTCTTTGGAAATCGTTTCGTGTGGGTAGGATCTAATAAATTATAGCTGTCATTTACTCTCAGGTCTTTTTACAGATATTTTTTATTCCCCTTTGGTTTGGAATGTAAATTGAAATGGAAAGCTTTAATTAAACTAACACGTTTTGCCTTATGACGTACTCCTTCAAGCCTTTTGACCACTTTTTCTCTTGGCAGCGATGGAGAACACCACTGTAGACTTTTATGAAAATTAAAGAGTTTTTATTAGGAAAACACTTGAAAATGCCTCGATGGCTTTAGTGCTTGCGAGCGCTACTGCCGGGCATAAAGTACAAGGTTTGATTCCCAAGTCGTGCAGAGTGTTACATAAAAACTTAGTAGTAACCACAGAGTCAGGGTTAGTATGTGTTTGATGGCAATAGGCATATCCTCTTTTACACGAGCCTTAAATACATTTCGGCCGTTCAGGGCAAAATGTATTAAGTACACCTAAGCATTGCTTTCGTGGGATTACAGAGCTGCAGAGGTGATGATTAATGACAGTACAAGCTTGGCTTGCCCTTATAACCTATATTCTCTTCATGGTAGGGTTTGTGATCAATCTGTTTGCATTATGGACTTGCCGAATTATACGCCTCCAGGCAAGCCATCATGGTGCCGACATGATATCCTACACTAAAAAAAGTGCAAGTCGGACTTGCACATGGAGGGTTCCGTGCCATTGTAGTAGATATTGAGAGATTTGCCATGGTATTTAACCACCATAGACTTCTTATATTTTTTCCTGTAATCTATAAGTGTTGAACTAATTTCTGTATTCAACATTTTAGGCTCAGTAGTTTCGGAGATAAGGGGAGTGTCAATGGTCGGACGGAGAGACAGACAGACTCACGAGTGACCTTATAAGGATTCCGATTTTTCTCTTTGAGGTTCGGAACCCTAAAAAAAAGAAAACCACTCATCTTCCCTTTCTCCAAGGGTATATCCAGGTCTGTATCTTAACTCTTGAGATATAAACATGAAATAAAGAAACCGCAATACATCTCCCTATCCCAACTACCCACCTTTTAATATAGCAAATTGCTTCAAAAACGAAAACAGCGAAGCACAGCAAATACGTATCTTATTTTTCATTAAAAACCTCCGCTATAAAGCGCCCCATTCACAAACAGTCGGCCAGTCGACAATAATCGCGACAACACTGTCGTATTGTGCATGCTTGCTTGCTACGTAGTTTCTGACAATGCGACTTTTTTTTTGCAACGTTGAGTGATGCGATTGTTGTAGCATTTTGAGTGGGAGTAGTGTACTGTTAAAATGGGAATGGAATACGTGAAAATGTAGCCATGTTGTTCTTTAAATATTAATAGTATTTCTAGGGCACATTGCTTACCTCTCGCGTCCGGCCCTGGTGCAAGCCATGGTCTGGGGCGAGGAGGAATGGGACGCCGTCGCCTCCTTCTGCGAAGCAGTGATGCTAGCGAAGGAGGTGGCGGAACGTGAGAGGGAGAGAACCTCTCGTCCTAGCCGCCGCGGGAGGCGCTCCGGACGTCTCGCGATGACCTCTGGCCACCGTAGACGCGGGCCTGTGGACGGTGAGTGATGGGCTAACTCGCCGCCCGTCCGTCTTACGCCGAAAACAGAGAGATGAGATCAAAGAGATGTCAGCAACATGGGAGGGGCCCAAAAGGGCCCACGCCCGTCGGGGCCGCGGGTTGTACACTAGTTATCGCGGCCTCGACATAGAGGGCGAAGAAGGAACATGGGTGGTTTTTAGTCAGTAGAAGTCTGACACTCCCTTTCGCTCTGCCCAAGAGCGGGAGGGGTTATTCGATGATTTACCAACAGCCAAAAAAAAAAATGGTAAATACCGCTGATCCATTGTGGTCTGAAATAAAATAAATAATAATAATTAGCGGTCATTGTGCCGATAGTCGTTTCAGTCAATGGCTTAATTGCGAAGAGCCTCGACCAACATCTGAGGAGACTTCCGTTAGGCAGCTGGATCAGGGGCTTGATACAGAGAGCGGTACTACTGGACACGGCTCGCATTGTTAGGAGGTTCCTTTCTCTGGAGCTCTGACTGCCGGTTGCTTGGACCCTATTCCCGATACCCCCACCGGTACTATTTTTTATATTTTTAAATGTTTTTTTATATTATTTTGTGTAGGAATATTTAAAAATGTAATTTATATGTATGAAGATAAATAAACTCTCGATCAAGAGCCTGATTCAGAAGGCAGTACTCCTCGATACGGCTCGCATTGTGAGGAGGTTCCTGTCTCTGGAGCCACCGGTAGCTTGGACCCTGCTCCCGTCACCGGTGGACGACTTTTGTTATATATTTTTAATGTTTAAAGTTTTGTGTGAAATATTTAAAAATGTAAACTTTATGGATGAAAATGAATAAAGGACATAATATTTTTTAATAATAATAATAATATTTTTTATTTCGAACAACCAGGTCAATATGGGTTAGTAAACAAATAGGTACTTACAAACTATGTTAGTGGTGGAGGATTGGTGTAAAATAAAATGATTGATTGATTGATTATAAGTCCCCCGTCTTGTACACAATATTACATCACATAAGTCACCACTTTCGTCTCTCCATCATAAATTTCTTCGACCCCTTCCTTTTTCTAACTAGAAAACCACTTCTAAACCCAATCTTCGAACCAATCAATCCTTATTTCCTGCTCTATTTGCCCACAAGTGATCCTACTGAAGTTATTATTTTTGCCCAACAAATCGGAATCTAGCATGACCTACATCCTCTACTCTTCAACGGTACATCTAAAATTAATTAACGGAATCTAAGACACAGAGTAGGAATTTAGGAGGAGTTTGATTTGAAGGCAGTTGGACAAGGTATTTCAAATAATTGTATTACAATATGTCTAGCTTATATAAATATAACTAGCTGAAGCCCCGTGACCTTCGTCCTTGTGAAATTATTATAAAAATACTACTAAAGTTTCTATAATAATATAATTTAATCATGATTTAAAAGACACGTAGCGCCATCTAATATCATAAGAAGGTTTTTGTTGTTTTCCTCGGAAACTGCAGTACTTTTTTTCAGGACGGAAGGTAGGTACTCCATGCCCGTTTCTGTACATCTGACAACGAATATGCAAAATGTCAGGGTGATCGGTGCACAGACTTAGACGTGAAGTCAACAAAAGCTTTCGCATATTAGATAGGATTGGTTTAAAATAACGTAAATAAATGTTCTATTCTATCAGTGTAAATAAACCAAATCAATAAAATATCTTTTGTGTAAGTATAATTAGGAGCACAGTTGGTCCGTGCAAAACTCAATGAAAAAACAAAAGAGAGAGCTCCCCTTTGACACCTAGTCGAACGTAATTTGTTTGATTTATGATGATTGAGCTGCTTCGCCTGCCTATTAACTGACTTTAAAATAAAGAAAATTTAAAATTCGACTTATTAATTTTTAAGATTTCTTGTTGAGTAGTGTGTTTACATGCAAAATACTCTAAGATTAACCCAAAAGAAAATGATTGTAAACAAATCATTTATAAATAAATTATTTACATCAACCGGTTTCCACGTTGCAGAAGATATGAAATAAATATTCAAATGGAAAGAAAATCTAATAAAAGTACGAGGGAACGAAATAAAATATTGTCGTACTGAAGATTTTCCTCTGCTACCATCACGGAGAACAGCAAACGACCAATTAAGAATTGATTTGGAATGCTGACGACTTCGACTTCAGATGATTTAGTTTGTTTTAATGGAAAACCGAACGATTTAATACGAAGAGTTCTTTGAATTTGAGAACAGAAAACAGGAGTCTGGTTTTTAAACACTGTTTAAAATGCTTTCATTGTTTATAACTAAACTATAGAAGCTCTTGGTTTTAGTAATTTCTTCTAGGAATAAAATAAATTATTTATCTGACTTGTTGATGCAGTGGTCTATAGCGGTGGTGTAGTGGTTTTTTTTTAAGGCGCTACTGCTAAGTGTAAGAGTTCGATTGTTCGGTAGAGTAAAAAAAAATATTTAGTTTTCCGATCAACTGGGTTTTTGTTAGTTAAGTTTGGAGAGGCCATTCTCTTATAACCTACATAGAACGTATTAAACAAAACTGGCGAAACTACTAATGACCAAACTGCCAGCTACACAATAATGTTTTTTTTTTCATGGAATTAATTCTCTTTTGTAAAAAATTAGGACAAAAACAATAAAAACGAAAGTGTTTCGATTTTTTTGATGAGAAGTGTATAAGTAAACTTTTAGTGCAACACAACGCCCTTCGGGGATATTAAGAAATGGGTTTTTATATTTTGATTTCCCAGCGAATTCATTAAGCATTCCCGGTCGCTTTTTATAGGGTAAGTTACCGATATTTGATGTTTTTTTCTTATCTTATCTTAGTTTTCTTATTTCTTTGTTTATCTGACTAACTTTTATAAGACTAACTTTTAAAGTTTGGATGGTTGATCGCGCACAAAAACTCCTCCCAAGGTATGACACAAACAAAGCTTCAACTCCTTGCTATTATTTTCTCAACAGGTAGTCTGTTTATTACCAAGCTGGTAATGTTGAACTCGCACACTTGTTGTGAACACTAATAGGGTTTAAAATGAAATAAAACCAAATTGTGTCCTGATCTAAACTGTTATAGCTGGTATATATATTTTCTAAAACCACTCGAACCCAACCAAATCGATGTAACATAACGATAGCCTGCTTTTATTTAAGCAACGCCATCTATCGAGCTTCAAAATCAACTTTTGTACTTTTATAATAATTACAAACTTAAAACCACGGTTTCTGCATGAACATAGTCCCACTATATCACTAAACCTTATCTACTACCCACCATTTGTCATGTACGAACAATAAATTCGTTCTTACGAAACATTAATTTTTGCTATCGGTAACACCGATACTGTTGGGGGTAATTGAGATTGTATGATGTATCGCCACTTCGTCTTATTAGCACCGAATTTTGGAGTCGCCGATTTTTTAAAATATTTGTCTGAAAATATTGTAGTATTGGGGTCTCTAGTATCTACAAACCCACGAAGCCCGCGTGGTGGATTAAAACCCATCCCTCAGCTAGAGAAGAGGCCTGAGTCCCTGCAGTACAAACATTACATTCACAGCTGACGATGATGATGATGATGATGATGATGATTGTGGTAGCCGTTTAAAATGTATCTATAATTACCCACCTGCTTCCTGCCAGGTGCTAGAATTTCAAATGCTAATCCTACTCCATAACCATACCGATTACTGCACAAGTTATTACGCCTTGTGCCTGGGACAGTAGCTTCATCCTTTTATTTTTGAGATTTTAAAGTGCCTGTTATCTTGTAATTGAAATAAATGCTATGATTTTATGTTAAGTGCACAAGAATTAAGAATCCGTTACTTATACGCTGTTTTTGGTACATTAAGGTATAATACCGGCCAATTTCACTAATAATATAAGTTGACACCTTAATTTATCGACGCCGGAGGTCTAAATCTCCTGTTTGTACCTTAATCCCTTAAGTGTTCCCCATACTCTCTGGGTTATTCCGGTCCTCATCATAATCCTAAACAGTAATTATTTATCCATCTGTCAACTGGACCAGACAGTCTGGCAGGTATTCGTTTCTTCAGGGTACCTAAGTGTGTTGGTCCAATGATGGTCCAAGATTTCCTAACACAGGAGACGCGCACTCGGGCACCAGAAATAAGATATTTCAACAAACTTGGTTTGTCCCAAGGGAAGTACTTAAAAATCTTTCCTATCTGTTCTTACGCTTTCGTTGCCAATTTCCATGGAGCTCACCCATATCAAAAACTGGACGTTTTTGGTGGTAACGAAAGAATATATTAAACATGTAGGTACCAATATGTCAAAGATTTTCTTAGTACGGTCGCCAGATATAATATGTACACACTAAGTACCATAAAAAGTGATATTCTCCTACTGTATTGACAATCTTGTATCGTTATGGAGTGTACGGACATAGCATTTCCAAACTCATACTATTAAGAAATAGATCTTATCTTAAAGTACAAACTGTTATTTATACGTTAACACAAAAACATGTAAAGACAATACTTTGTTGTATTGCTTTAATTTTAAGGTTGTATATGTTATCTATGCTATTTTTATGTTTAGTTTTTTGTTGTCAAAAGGGAGACTTTAGACGTTTGATTTAAAAATATGTTTTGTGGATAAAAGAGATAAGGAATTGCGAAGGACTGAAATAATAAACTTTAAATGTCGTTTCTTTGTTTACAGGTATGTGTGTACATAATTGGTTTATAATATAATTTTGTATCATAGTTTAGTTTCGTTGTGTTAACAATAAAATCTTTGTTTACAGAGCAACACACGTTTATTATAATTAGTACCTTCGTGTAACAAGAAATAGAGAGAAATAGACTTATAAAACGACATTTTTGTTTATAAACCTTGATAAAACATTAAAGATGGAAAAACTTCGTTTTGAATTCACAATACTTCCGGGGAGTGACGGAAAAACAAATATCTGTTGTATAACATCAATAGCTACTAGTGAAAATAAAGTATACGCTATACCAGAAGAATTTCAAACTGTCACTCATCACAAAGAATTAATAAAAACAGCAGCATTCACCAAGGTAAAAAACAGCCTAAAGAAAAGATACCAGACGCGAAGAGTCTGGATAACAGTAACAGGAGAACTTAAGAAAATCTACTTAGATGAGGATGATAATATACAATTTGAGAATCAGTACTTAGAAGAACTAGAACAAGTTCAAAGTGCGACTGTACAAAGTAGAGAAATACAAGACTCTAAGCAGAAAAACTTGAAACACATAGCAGAGAAGTTTGTGATTGAAAAATTTACCAGCAAAAATTCAAATGCAATCCAATGGATTGACACTTTTGAAAAAGAATGCCTACGCTTTGATGTACCAGAAGACGAGGAAAAAATTGAAATACTTAGATTGTTCATGGATAAAAGTTGTATAGATTGGTATGGTTCCATGATTATAAAATTGACCATGGATTCGGAATGGAAAATATGGAAAAACAAATTCTGTGAGTCATTTGCGAACAAAGGATGGAACCAAGTAACCTACGCTTTATTATTCAAATATAAAGACGGATCATTGGTGGATTATGCAATAAAGAAGGAAAAACTGTTACTGGATATGAGAAACACGATTGATACAGGTACCCTGATAGATCTTATTGCAGCTGGTTTGCCGGAACACATACTGAACAGGATTGATAGAGAAACATTAAGAGATTCAGTGGATCTTTTTAATGAAGTGAGAAGGTTTGAACATTTAGTAAATAAAAAGAATAGTTCGAACTATAGAAAATATGGAAACGCAAGAGAAAACTATAGAAATGAAAATAAAAGCCCATGTCAAACTTGTGAAAAGTTACATAAAGGAATTCGCTATCACCCCGAATCTGCTTGTTGGTTTAAAACAAGAGAAGATGATATAGCAAAAGAGAAAAACATTAAACATGTAAACAACTCTGTGATAGAAGCAGAGTTACATGAAACCGAACAAAAAAACTAATAGTGACACCATTAATAAATGTCAAACTACTATTAAATGATACATTAGAAATTTATGGAGTTTATGATTCCGGTTCAAATGTTTCTTTAATTAATTCGAAGTTATTAAAACTAAAAGGAAAAGGAAATAGTTTGAATGAAGCAAGTTTAGTGACAATTAATGGTGTCAAAAAGGCAAGTGGTTTGACAAATTTAAAAATAAAAATCTTTGAAATTGAAGAAAATACTGAAGTGTACATTATAGATGAACAAAATTTCAAATATGATTTTTTGATTGGATTAGACCTGATAATAAAGTTCAAGTTAATACAAAATGAAGACTTAAAAATTACACAGAAACAAAACTTGAATAAAGCAAAAGTAGAAGGAATCGCTACAAATATAAAAACGAATACGGAGGAAGAAAAAATAACAAAAGTAGAAGAAGTTTTTACAAATTATACAAAAGCTAACGCTAAAGAAGAAAGAATAAAAAACATAGAACAAAGAAAGAAAGAATTTATGATTAATTTTAACGAACATGTAAGAGAAGAAGATTTCGAAATAAAGATAAACCATTTAAATGAATATCAGAAATCAGAAATAAATAAACTGATTAATAAATACAATTCAGTTTTTGCAAAGAATAAATATGACGTTGGAACTGTTAACGAATATGAAGCCAGAATAGACTTGTCAGTAGACAAATATTGTAGCAAGAGACCCTACAGATGCACTATGGAAGATAAAAAAGAAATAGAAGAACAAATAGGAAAATTATTGGATAATAAACTTATAGAAGAATCCTACAGTCCATTTGCTGCACCTGTCACATTGGCTTATAAAAAAGAAGAAAACAAAAAATCCAGATTATGTATAGACTTCCGAGACTTAAATAAAATAGTAGTACCGCAAGCACAACCATTTCCATTAATAGAAGACTTAGTGACTAAGACAAGGAATTGCAATTTTTATTCAACTTTAGATATAAATTCTGCTTTTTGGTCTATCCCTTTACGAGTAGAAGACAGAAAAAAGACAGGATTTGTAACACAGGAAGGACATTTCCAATGGACTTGCCTACCGTTTGGACTGAAAACCGCACCAGCAATCTTCCAGAGGATATTGAGTAATATACTAAGAAAGTACAAACTTACAGATTTTGCTGTAAATTATATAGACGACATCCTAATATTCTCAAAATCATTTGATCAACATATTCATCATCTAACACAGCTGTTGGAAGCGATTAAAATAGAAGGATTCAGATTAAAAATTACAAAATGCACATTTGCATCAGACTCTGTAAAATACCTGGGTCATATAATACAAAATAATTCTATTAAACCACTGAAAGATAATCTGATTTCAATAAGGAATTTCCCTACTCCGAAAACGCAGAAGAATGTAAGACAGTTTCTGGGGAAAATTAATTTTTATAATGAATATATACCAAGAAGTGCGATTATATTAGATCCGTTACATAACTTACTGAGGAAAAATCAACCATTTATTTGGTCTGACCAATGTCAAAGGGCATTTGAGAAAATAAAAAATCTCTTATGCTCTCAACCAGTTTTAGAAATTTTTGATAAAGATTTACCAATCAATATTTACACGGATGCTTCTATAGAGGGTGTTGGAGCCATTTTAAAACAGACACAGCCAGATGGAAAAGAAAAACCAGTAGCTTACTTTTCTAAAAAACTAAATGGAGCCCAAAAGAAGAAAAAAGCGATATACTTGGAGTGCTTAGCCATCAAAGAAGCAGTGCGATACTGGCAGTACTGGCTGATAGGCAAATTATTTACAGTTTATTCAGATCATAAGCCGCTAGAGAACATGAATTTGAAATCGAGAACCGATGAAGAACTGGGTGATTTGACATACTACTTATCACAATATGATTTTATTATAAAATATGCACCAGGAAAGAAAAATTTGGAAGCGGATTGCCTTAGTAGGAATCCTGTACTGGAGTCAAATGAAAATACAGACGAACAATTGAAAATTGTGAATTTGGTTAACCTAGAAGATATATTAATAGATCAGGATAAAAATGAAGAAATAAAAAAGAATAAAGAAAAAATAATTAATAAACAAAACATCTACTATAAAAAAGTAAGAAACAAAGAAAAAATAATTTTGTCAGAAGAATTCAGTATACAATTTTTAAGAAATATACATGAGAATCTTTGTCATATTGGAATAAAACAAATGTTGAAGACAATTAGCCCACTGTACACAGCAAGAAATTTAACAAAAAACATTAAAAAAGTATGTAGGGAGTGCAAGATTTGTATAAGAAATAAATCAAGAGGACAGTACAAATTTGGATTTATGTCTCATCTGGGTCCAGCGACAAAACCATTTGAAATAATCTCTATAGACACAATAGGAGGTTTTGGAGGGTCAAGGTCTACGAAAAAATACTTGCACTTGTTAGTAGATCACTTCACTAGATACGCATTTATCTTAACTTCAAAAACTCAGAGTGCAAATGATTTTATTAAACTAGTTAAAAATATATCAGAAACAGAAGACATTAATATGCTGCTCACCGATCAATATCCTGGTATAAATTCAAAGGAATTCAAGAAATTCTTAAAAGAAAAACAGATAAATATGGTATTTACTGCAGTAAATGCACCATTCTCAAATGGTCTCAATGAGAGGCTAAATCAAACATTGGTTAACAAAATCAGATGCAAAATTAATGAAGATGGAAATAAGAGGGCCTGGACAACAATAGCTCATGAATGTGTGAGTAAATATAATCAAACTATTCACTCAGTAACTGGCTTCTCACCAAGTTATATTTTGTATGGTACAGATGTCACGGTTTTACCCAAGGAATTGAAGCAAGAAAAAACACATAATGACTGGGTCAGAGATAGAGCAACAGCACTTCAGAATACAATAAAATCACACAACTACAACAAAACATTATTTGACAAAAATAGAAAATACCATGAATTCAACGTTGGAGATATGGTATTTGTGGAAAACGGCAATAGGCTAAATAGGAAAAAACTAGAAGAACTGAAAATTGGACCATTTCAGATTGTTGAAAAAGTTTCAAAATCAATATATAGAATCGACACAGGACACAGGAAAACAGAGTCAAATCTTTATCATATCACAAAACTTATACCAATACCCATAACACAAGAAGAAGAATCAGGAGATGAAGAAACAGAAGAAAGGGAAGAGTTTTCTTGAAAGAAAATTTACTTGTGAAAATTTTCTTCTCCATGGGGGGAGATGTAAAGACAATACTTTGTTGTATTGCTTTAATTTTAAGGTTGTATATGTTATCTATGCTATTTTTATGTTTAGTTTTTTGTTGTCAAAAGGGAGACTTTAGACGTTTGATTTAAAAATATGTTTTGTGGTTATAAGAGATAAGGAATTGCGAAGGACTGAAATAATAAACTTTAAATGTCGTTTCTTTGTTTACAGGTATGTGTGTACATAATTGGTTTATAATATAATTTTGTATCATAGTTTAGTTTCGTTGTGTTAACAATAAAATCTTTGTTTACAGAGCAACACACGTTTATTATAATTAGTACCTTCGTGTAACAAGAAATAGAGAGAAATAGACTTATAAACATTTAAACGGAAATTCTACTGTATGAATTTCAATCAAAACATATTAAAGAGCTTGTAAAAAACAGTGATCGACTGGAATTAAAACGCCCCAGATCTGACACGCTGTGATTAAGAGCAGGTGTGTCTACTCGAACATGTTCCATTAATGGAAAAAGTCGATACATCAATTTGTTAGCTCTTACTGAAGTGAATAAATGAAGGTAAAAGGAAGGGCTGGAAAAGAAAACTGTAAATTGGTTTCCTTCTAAAACGGGAAAATCTGCATGACTTATTGATAAGGTCTTGATTACGTGGTGGTGGAATGAAATGGATGTAAAGGTACCTACATTAAGGCGTACCATTTTTTGATTGTCGAAACTGGTACTAACAGAATAAAGCCACAATGATAAAGTATTTTTCATTACTCATGCTCTGAAAGTGGGTCATAACATGCCTGCGGAGCGGGTTGAAAGTACTACTATTCAGCCCTAGGCACAGTGTTCCATAGGATCAAAAAAAAATCCTTCACAAACACCGCAATAGTGCAGCGTGGTTTTTTTATGAGTGATAGGCCTTGTTACGAGCAATATTCCTGTGCTAGTTACAAGACGCATTTTTGCAGTTTTAGGGAGAAAAACAAATAAAAACGAAAATCTGAAAATAAATTATTTCTCGGTATCCGAAGGTGATTTTCTAAAAAAAAAACGGAAAAATATGCGCCCAAAGAAGGTTTATTCAGACTACATATAAATGAAATAAATATCTTGGACGGTTACGTTTTCAGAATTAATTTTAATTTTTATCGTGAAAAGGTCACCTAAACTTCAAAATAAAAAAAAAGTATTTGAAGTTCAAATGCATCAATTAAAAAAAACAAATTATTCACATAATTATATTATTATTATTTTTATTTATTTTATTTCACATTTTTATTGATCCATGTTCCAAGTTTTAAACATAACCTCGACATCGTTAGTAAAAGGCTGTTCGCCAGAAAAAAGGATCAAGGAATCAAAACGCCTCTTCACTTGTTATTTTCATAAAACCAAGCCTTGCTACATGGTGTTTCATAAACGTAAAAACTTATGAATAAATACATAACAAACAACAGTACATGGAATTTATTCCACTGTACGCACATATTTTACAAAAAGTAATAACTTCAAAGTCAAGGAGTTTGAATTCGACACACGACAGCACCTTAATGGAATACGCCAGAGACATAACTCAATCAGTTGACACCGAATTTTGCTTTGTGTATTACCTTTATTACGAGGAAAATATGTTTATTTCTTAACGTGGTATCTTTCATCCGGGGTTATTAAAGTTATTTATGTTATAAATGTTTTAGGATTCTGTTGACACGATGGATCAATAATAATAATCTTAATAATCCTCCTGGCTCGGCCCTTTTTTTCAGGCGAAATCATCAATTGACGCCTCCCGCTCCGGGCAGAGCGGTAGGGAGTGTCAGACTTCTACTGACCAAAAACCACCCATATGCGTTCTTAGCCCTTGTGCCGAGGCTGCGGTATCTCTTTCAAACAACCCGCAGCCCCGACGGGGGTTCCTGACCTGGCCTTGAAGTTTCGACGATGGTGGCAAATCTTAGGCACCGACGGCGACGACAGGAGATATATTTTAGTGTACACAAGTGCAAACACAGGAACGGAGATAAAGTGCAGCATTCTTATTCTCAATTAAACACAAGATTACAACATATCTCTTATGTACAACAGTGAGCTAACACGAATCAGTATGTAGTAAGGTTTTCTTACAGCAAACCTGACTTCGATTGCGAGATTTTCAGAAAAAAATATGTATAATCTACAGTGCACTTAAAAACTTAGCATAAAATATAATCAGCCTAAAATGTTCCCACTGCTAGGACACAGACCTCTTCTTAACGACAGGATATGTTCCATCATCCACCACGTCGCGCGTCAGCCCAGTGCGGGTAGAACTCACATTTCTTTAAATTTGGTTGAGTATTATTGCTTTTGGTTTGGTTGAGTAAAATGCTTGACCGTTAAACAACTTAAAAAAATCAAGACCTCTCGTGGTCTCTGCAAGATCCATTTAATAGGGGATCGGACAAAAAAAACTAATTAGTCCCTCAGATAGATTTCCAAAAAATATTGAACACATATTTTGTTAGCTTTCAAGTTTAATGTTACTAGGGTGCACAGATAAACTGTAAATGTCATTTGATTTTAATATTTAATAGTTATGGCAATGTCCCTAAATCTTGTTGATAGGTGGGTACACAGATTTAGTTTTTATGTAAATGTCATCAATTTAACATGGTAACCGATTTCCCGCGCAAAAAGACCGCTTTTAGTAAACGGAAGTCGGTTGCAAACTTCATAAAAATAATATTTTAAATGGTACATCCGTGAGTTGCTTAGAACGCCACCTATTTGCAGTTTTTAGATTGAAAACAGTATAAAAACATGTGTTAGGACATTTTTAAGTTAGTTCCGTGAAGAATAAACAGCAGTGATGTTACTCTGCTCGTTTTATTACCCGAACCCGTCCTGATTTCGTATATCAGAAGTGGGATTATTACCCAAAAAGTGCAAGTGGATGAACAAAGTACTGAAAAAGTGAGTTATTTCTTTTTTGTTGTCTGGATTATTTCAAAACTTTACCGTGTGTGTGTGTGTGGTGATCTCTCGAGTTTTAATAAATAGACATTATTATTAAAAACTCTGAGTTTGAAATAGACATTATTGTACAATATTCTGTGTGCTTTTGGACGTAATCATGCCAAAACGCACTCGTAAGGTAACGAGTGACTCTTCATCAAGTGAATCGAGCGATTACTCCTATCGGAAGAGACGTTCAAAACGCCGAAGGAATAAAAGTCCTTCACTGTCTAGCAATCGTACACGCACCCATAAAAGAAGGAAATCTAAAAGAACACGCCGAACGAGGGAGAGAAGTAGAAGTCCGTCTGGGAGGTCATGTCAAACTCCAAATGGACAACCTGGAGGTGCGGCTACTTCCGTAGTGGCTGAAGATCGTCCTGTAGTTCCTGAACTAGGACGCACAGAAGAAAGACGGAGCGATGCTGCAGAAACTGAACGAGAGGCCGAAGCAGGGCCTACTATAAGAGCTGCTGATGAAGGTATGGACAGTACCCCACTTAACTTTAATTTGCCGATTAATTTGCACGATTTAGTGAACTTTATTTCTTCTCGTGTGAAAGCTGATCATTCTTCATATTCTTCAATTAAATGCGATAAAAATATAATTCCTGAGTTCGACCCGTCAGTTAAAAATCAAAGAATTGATACCTGGTTAACAAAAGTTAATGAATGTGCTCTTATCTATGGCTGGTCTGATCAACAAACTACCCACTTTGCGCTACCACGACTAGTAGGTCATGCAAAAAAATGGTATGAAGGGCTTAAAACTATTAAGTACACGTGGTCAGAATGGCAACACAACTTAGAACGTGCGTTTCCTACAGACACTAATTATGGTGCTTTGCTGTTTGAAATGTTAGACAAGAAGTATAGTGTAGGTGATTCTCTCGATGAGTACTACTACAACAAAATGATTTTATTAAATTCGTGTGACATATCGGGCAAAAAGGCAGTAGATTGTATCATTTATGGCCTTGAGGACCGGACTATTAGAGCAGGTGCATCTTCAGCCCGGTTTTCTGAACCTGAAGATTTGTTAAAATACCTCAAAGACATGTGTCGTGATCAAAGAGAGTTAGCGCCTAAAAATAAATCTAAGTCTTCTTTTTCTAATAGTTCTACTATCATTTGTAATATTTGCAATAAAAATGGACATCGTGCAAATCAATGTAGGCAGTCGAATAATACCTCTGGTGTGTGTTATAATTGTAAACAAACTGGCCATAGGGTTAAACAATGTACAAATCCCATAGTAAAATGCGAGAGTTGTCGAAAATTTGGGCATAAAACTGAAGACTGTTTTTCAAACAAAAATAAAAACCAAAGTAACAACCAAAGTAACAACCAAAATAAACGGGTTTTGATGACCACTACTACTGATTTTGAAAGTTTACAAAATAAATATTATAAAAATGCGTTTATCAATAATAATACTGAACAGGTTCAATGTTTTATAGACTTCGGGAGTCAATGTACACTAATTAGAGATACAGTAGCATATCAGTATAATTTAGTGATCAATGATAGTTCTTTACCTACAATTAAAGGAGTAGGAGAGGCACATATTGTACCCATAGGTAAAACTGATATATCAATAACTATAGATGGAGTAGAGGCTTTGATCACGACTTATGTTGTCGCATCCGACCAACTACATGTACCTTTGTTAGTTGGACAGAATTTCACCGAATTACCGTATATTTTAGTTGTAAAGACTAATACTAGTCTTGAAATTTTAAAGCGGGATACGTTTTGTACTGGGATCTTGCCAGATATTGAGCATGAAAAGAGTAGCGTTATCAAACTATACGTGGTCGCGGATTGTACTATTACTCAAACAAATTCGATTAAATGTTACACTTCTACAGTTGAGGATTCCATGGTTTTTATCTCGGGTAGCTATCGGAAACATGGTAATTGTCAATATTGGATCAAGGAAGGAGTCTATAAGATAATGGAGAACAGTTGTGAAATTTCAATAATAATTTTAAATGACTCGACGTGCCATTTTAAAAAGGATATGCTTCTAGTTAGGGCTTACAAAATTGGTTTTGATACGGATTTTAAAGAATTAACTAGTTTTAGTTTACAGTCCGAATATAGTCCCATTGAAGCCTGTGAGGTTAACATTAATTCGGATTTAAAGGAAGAAGAAATTGCTAAAGTCCAAAGTTTAATATCAAAATATAGAACAAGTTTTGCTCAAAATCTCTCGGAATTAGGTTGTACTACTCTTAGTGAAATGGATATTAAATTAACAGATAGCACTCCTGTAGTTTATAGACCATATAGATTGAGTTATAAGGAAAGAGAGCTAGTGCAAGAAATGGTTAAAGAGCTGTTGGTCCATGACATTATCGAGGAGTCCTCATCATGTTACGCTAGTCCGATTATACTCGTGTCAAAGAAAACTGGGGGGCACCGCTTATGTGTAGACTACAGAGCCTTGAACAGTCGAACTGTCAAGGATCATTTTCCGCTTCCATTAATAGAGGATCAATTAGATCAGTTGAGTGGCTGTAGGTTCTTTACAACTCTTGACCTAATGAGTGGTTATTATCAGGTACCTATAAAAAAGGAAAGCAGACACGTCACGGCTTTTGTTACACCTGACGGCCTATATCAATTTAAGAGAATGCCGTTTGGTCTAGCCAATGCACCCTCAGTATTTCAGAGGACCATAAACAAAGCCCTCGGGTTAAATTCTGCTCAAGGGTCTAGTAAATTCATATCAGATAAGCCAGCCGTTGCTTATATGGATGACCTGATAATACCCTCAAAAAGTTTAGAGGAAGGCATTCAAAAGTTAGAGAAAACTTTTAAGCTACTTAATGAAGCCAAATTAACCTTAAATTTACAAAAGTGCTTCTTTTTTCAAACCTCTATTGATTATTTAGGGTATGAAATTACAAACGAAGGTATTAAACCGGGTAAAATTAAAATTGATGCTGTTAAAAACTTTCCCACCCCTCGAAATGTACATGAAGTCAGACAGTTTATTGGTTTAGCTAGTTATTTTCGTAAATTCATAGATAAATTTTCGATAATAGCAAGACCACTGACAGATCTTACAAGGAAAAGCTGTCAGTGGACTTGGGAAAAGGAACAAGTGGTTGCTTTTCAATCTCTTAAAGACAAATTAATAGATCGACCCTTGTTAAGTTTATATAATCCAAACTATATCACAGAACTACATACTGATGCAAGTAAAATTGGACTGGCAGGTATACTATTGCAGAAGGAAAACAGTGACGCTGTTTTTAGACCGGTTGCTTACTTTAGTCGAAAAACCACTATTGATGAACAAAAATTTCATGCCTATGATTTAGAAACGTTGGCTGTTGTATTGTCACTTCAGCGTTTTCTGGTATATTTACTTGGATTAACATTCACTATAGTTACAGACTGTAATGCCTTAAGGTCAACTTTTTCAAAGCGAGACATTTTACCACGAATCGCTCGATGGTGGCTGACCTTACAGGAGTATGATTGTAGCATTGTTTATCGCCCTAATCATAGTATGACCCATGTAGATGCGCTAAGTAGAAACCCACTAGAAAATGATAATGCCAATAATGAAGCAGATTTGTTAAGCTTAAGGGTTTTAAATATTACATTAGACGATTGGCTCTTAAGTGTTCAACTAACTGATCCCAAAATATGTTTAATTAAAGATGTATTAAATGATGAAAAGTACAACGAGATTGTTGATATAAAACAGAATTTTGTATTTAAATGTAACCGCCTATTTAGAAAAGTTAATGGCGAATTAAGATGGGTAGTTCCAAAAGGAGCCAGATGGCAAATATGTAAGCAGAATCATGACGACATCGGTCATTTTTCCGTTGATAAAACTTTGTCTAAAATTCGGAAGGATTATTGGTTCCCAAAGATGAAAAAGTTTATTACAAAGTACGTCAAGTCATGCTTACATTGTGCATACGGCAAAATACCTACCGGTAAAAAGGAAGGCTTTCTACATCCAATTCCGAAAAATGATGTTCCCTTTGATACAGTTCATATTGATCACCTAGGCCCCTTTGTAAAAAGTTCAAGGGGTAATGCTTACTTACTTGTAATTGTTGACGGTTATACTAAGTTCTGTATTTTGAAACCATTGCGCAATTTAAAGACAAAGCTAACTATCAGAGCATTGGACGATGTTTTTACAACATTTGGCTGTCCTAAACGTTTAATCTCCGATCGAGGCACTTCATTCACCTCTAATGAGTTCAGTAAGTTTTGTGAGAAAAACCACGTTAAACACGTTTTGAATGCTGTCGCCTCCCCTCGGGCCAACGGCCAGGTGGAACGCTATAATCGAACAGTATTAGGAGCGTTAACATCATATACCGATAAAGTAGGAGAAGCCAAATGGGATACTGAGTTGGGTAATATACAATGGGGGTTAAATAATACTCTAAATAAAGGTATAGGAAAAACTCCATCAGAAGCTTTATTCGGTCGTAATTTAACCCATAGTAGTGAGAATATAATGAATGAAATATTTTTAGAAACAAGACCGTTGGATACGGACATAAGTAAAATAAGAACTGAAGTTAGCGAACACATAACGAAAGATCAATGCCAACAGAAGCATAGATTTGATAAAGTGCGTAAAGAAGCTAAAATATATACAGTAGGGGACTTAGTAAAAATTCAGAAACAGATTGGTCATAATGACGGTCAAAGTAAAAAACTTTTACCTGTATATTCGGGTCCATACAAAATCTCAAAAGTTCTAGATAATGATAGGTATGAAGTCTCGAGCATACCAGGGTCTAACATTGGCAAAAAGCAATATTGTAATGTTTGGGCTGTGGATCAGATACAGCCATGGATTAGCACTATTATCAATGAATTGAGTTCAGGATCAGATTCAGAAAACGTATGAATGAGTTAATTAAGTGTGTGATGTATAAGATGTAACATTATTGTTTTTATTATTATATTATAATTGATTAAAAAGGAATATGATGTACTCGTAGAAATTAAAATGTAGCTGTTCAGATTTTTTTTTTTTTTTTGGGGTCTTACCCGACAAGTGTGAGTGCTTGATCAGTGTAGCTTGTTATATGCGTGGTATATGTAGAAAGTTATAGTCACTTATTTGCTTATTAGAAGACGTACAGTGGCTAACAATTGAGACTTATTGATCAGTGTAGCTTACGGTGTATTATGTGGTATATGCAGAATGCGATATCACTCATTGGGTAGTCGTAGAGTGGCTGACAAGTGAGAGTACTTGATCAGTGAAGCTTGCGGAGCATTGAGTGGTATGTGTAAAACGTGAAGTTGAATTTAAAATGTAGCTGTTGAGATTTTTTTTTCTGTGGCTCTTACCCGACAAGTGTGAGTGCTTGATCAGTGTAGCTTGTTCTATGCGTGGTATATGTAGAATGTTATAGTCACCACTTATTTGCGTAATAACAAGTCGTACAGTGGCTGACAATTGAGACTGCTTGATCAGTGTAGCTTGCGGTGTAATAAAGGGTATGTGCAGAATGCGATATCACTCATTGGGTAGTCGTAGAGTGGCTGACAAGTGAGAGTACTTGATCAGTGAAGCTTGCGGAGCATTGAGTGTTATGTGCAGAATGCGATATCACTCATTGGGTAGTCGTAGAGTGGCTGACAAGTGAGAGTACTTGATCAGTGAAGCTTGCGGAGCATTGAGTGGTATGTGCAAAATGTAACGTTGAATTTAAAATGTAGATGTTGAGATTTTCTGTGGAAGTTTTTCCTGACAAGAGAGAGGGCTTGATTAGTGTAGCCTGTTCTTTAAGTGGTATGTGTAGAATAGTAAATGAGATTGATCGCTTATTGCACGTCGTAAAGTGTTTTTAAACGACAGTACTTGATCAGTAAAGCTTGCCGTGCAATGAGCCTAATCTAAATTAAATTTATGAATAGTGTGATTTAGATATAACAATGTGATATGTTACCAGACTAAGTGCTCTAATATATAAATGTAAAATGCAAAGATTACTGTAAACTGATGAATTTAGATAACTTGTAATTCATAGTTTGAGGACAAACTTATTGTCAGGGAGGCCGAATGTTAGCTTTCAAGTTTAATGTTACTAGGGTGCACAGATAAACTGTAAATGTCATTTGATTTTAATATTTAATAGTTATGGCAATGTCCCTAAATCTTGTTGATAGGTGGGTACACAGATTTAGTTTTTATGTAAATGTCATCAATTTAACATGGTAACCGATTTCCCGCGCAAAAAGACCGCTTTTAGTAAACGGAAGTCGGTTGCAAACTTCATAAAAATAATATTTTAAATGGTACATCCGTGAGTTGCTTAGAACGCCACCTATTTGCAGTTTTTAGATTGAAAACAGTATAAAAACATGTGTTAGGACATTTTTAAGTTAGTTCCGTGAAGAATAAACAGCAGTGATGTTACTCTGCTCGTTTTATTACCCGAACCCGTCCTGATTTCGTATAATTTATTTCTTATTTCAACAAAAAATGAAGACGTCACATGTCAGTACATTTTTTACCTACAAATGACGTCACAAACCCCCACTCGTGATCTTTGACGCGTTTTATCTTCATCAATTTTTATTAATTTGGTAAAACAAAAAACACGCATCCAATATTTTTCAATATTCTAACAGACGGACTAATTATAATCTTATTTTTTTGACTCCGATCCCCTATTGCTAACTCGCGTGAAGATAACCAAGACTCAAAATAATGTAAACAAGTTTGTTTAAAATTTGCACGTACACAGTATTAACCCCTTACATTTTCCCTTACGCTGCCGTAATATAAAACTGTCACTTAAGACTTAATTAAATACTTTCAAGCACCCTGTTCATGAGTGCCACGTCACAGGTCAATGGCACCGGGCGCGTTATTAATTTTGTAGCTGGCAACTCTTTGGTGGTGTGTTTTAGTGGTCCAGATAAAAATATGGGTCTCTGGGCGATCTTCTTTTCTTGGTCTTTGAGAGTAACTGCTAAGGACCTGTTTTATTGTAGGAATGTGTTTTTTAAACAGAGACCAAAGTCGGTTTAAGAAATTGGGCTAGATTGGCGGGTGAATTGAAACTCTTCTCCTAACAAGTTTGTAAAGATCTGGCATTTAAGCGTGTTTGGTCACAATTCACAAATCATTGCACTAAACTTTTGCTTTCACAAAAAGTAGACTGGGCATTTGCCTCCAGAATAAACAATTTCAACAAAAAAAAATCGCTCATTCATTATTTATTGATGAACAGCATTCCGTTGAAAGGGTCTTATCATCACTGAAACATACATTGCCATTATACCTCATAATGTTATTGAATAATATTTGTACAATTCATTTCGCAGTTCACAATCGCTTTTTCCATTTACTGTTGTGACATGTGTTTTATTTGATTTATTTATATAACATCAAGCCTATTCGCCTATACAGTAAATTAACCCATCACACAGCCGGCAACCAAGCATTCTGTACATCAAACTAAGTACACCTACGCAAACATTTTTGCTGGAAAACGACTCGTTTTTTTGGGGTCAAAAATCACATTTTACGGTAAAACTCAATGTAGCACTCTTAAAACATTGTGCTAGTGGATGCTTTGAATAGTAAACGGGTCATGGAGGTAATTTAAGTAAAGTTCTACCCTAAAAAACTAATATTTATAAAAACAAACTATAATAATAATTATATAACTAATATTTATATAACTAATATGTAAAAAATTTGAGCGTTCGCGAACCCCCCAATATCTCCGTAATTGGGGGGTTCCCAGGTATGGTCTAGAACAAAAACAATATCGCAGTGGTGGAGAGAATAAGTGCCCTTCGTTTGCGTTAGGGGTTCTTTTACACCCTTTATAACAGTATTTTACATAGAGTCATCATCACAACCCAGCAAGAACTGGGTTGTGATGGGTTGCAAAAATATTGCTATGTCAAAACATCATGAAGACATTTCCAAAGAAATTATTTTATTATTTTCGTCATGATATACTCTCAATAATAGCTACGATACATAGCACCATTGAGGGTGCACTATTTAGAATATTGTATTAGAAGTAATTTATTCAGTATCTCCCAAGATATACAGTGGTACATACGGAATACTGTAACCACACATTCACAGTTACATCGGTATACCGAATGTGACTGTTGATATGTGGTTGCGGTAGCAATATAGCAAACTGTAATAAATATCATCCTCACGTGTATGACAAAAAATAAATATATTTCCCTACCCGTCGAATGTCATATAAAGGTATCTCAGGCATGAGACGCGAATATTTGTGTAATATGAGTCATTTCGTTCCATAAATGTTTATATATTGTCGTTTGTGTATGTGAGTTTCGATGTTTGTGTGAGTGTAAAATTATGTGTAATAAATAATCTAAATGTTAATTTCTAATTGCCTATTCTGATATTATGTACTTATTGTAACTTAAATTTATATATTTTTTTTTTTATTTTTTTTTTTTTTTTTATTTTTTTTTTTTCATAGAAACTGATTGTAAACATCTACTTAATTTGTACGCTTAAACGCAAAACATAGACGGAACTTCTATATTTAACTGTAACACCACTTTAAAACCTATGTTTACAAATAAAGATTTCATTTTCATTTTCATTGTAAACGCACCTGCGACACAGGAGAAATTCCTAGTGCGGGGAAAAAATATATATTTATACATATAAAAGTAGGAAACTAATATTTAGCAATGTTGCTAACTTACGATCAAATACAAAACAAATGCGACTGCATCACTACACTGTATTCAAGTAAAACATTCACATTTGTAATGTCGGAAAAACAATTTTCATATTTTACAAGAACGCATTAGAGTGAAGTTGAAAATGTGAAGTACAGTCACGGGCACTAACATTTATAACGTAGTGACTTTTAAAAGTGTTTTTTCCTAATCTATTGATTTTAACACACATCAAAAGTGTCTAGGGATCAACATATATTTTTGCAATAACTTTTCTCCTGATTGATATTAATTAAAATTTTCTTTAAGGATTCATCAAATAAAGTGTTTTCGTTTGTCACAGTAACGATAAACCAAGTCACCTTTGCATTAATAAAGAAATTTGCCATTTTCCTAATAAAGGGATTTTTGACATTTGAACCACTAACATTAAAGTTCGAAAAAAAGACTGAAATAACAGTTTTCTTTAAAATTTTATTGGGTAACTTAAACAATTAATTTCTACCGCGAACACTAACAACACAAGAACATCGGTTTGGCATACTCAAAATGAGTTCATCCAAATCACGCTGTGGAATGGCCGCCCATGTTCGTTGCAACAACAAAAAAAGGTCTTCTTGCGACTGGATACCCTCCATATTCGGCAGAGCTCTTCTCTGTACCATATCCCATGCATGCTCAATCGGGTTCAAGTCTGGCGACTGAGCAGGCCAGGGCAGGACATTGATGTTAGCTGCGGCGAGAGTCTGTCTTACAACTCTTGCGGTGTGCGGTCGTGCATTATCATGCATTAACTGAAATAAGGGACCGATTTGCACTTGTAGAGGAACGATGACGTCTGATACAATCGTCTCAGCATAAATTTGAGCGTTGAGGTTGCCTCTGATCCAAATCAACTGAGTTCTTCCGCCGATCCAAATACCCGCCCATACCATGATGGTTCCACCACTATAAGGATGGACTTCCTGGCAGGATTTTAATCGCTGTTGGCGTCCAGGGGTTCTCCAGTGTCGTATACGTCTTGTATCCGGTCTCATACCAAAACGAGACTCATCAGAAAAGCACACGAAACGCCATTGTTCTTCTGCCCAATTTCTGTGTTCAAGAGCCCATTGATATCGAATCCTACGATTGTGCATTGCTATAGGTGGTACCCGTAGCGGTCTTCGGGAATGAAGGTTCACTTCATGCAAGCGGTTTCTGACTGTTTGGTCGCTAATTAAGTTCCCTGAAGAGTGATGAAGCCTCACGGCTAACATCATGGCGGTTATTGTTGGAGCTCTTCGAGTTAAGATTTGAATGTATCGGTCTTGTCTCCGTGTGGTGCAGCGATACCGTCCTCCATGGCGCTCAGCCACGGTACCAGTGCTTCGGTAACGTGTCCAAAGTCGACTGATAACACTCTGACTTGTATTCAGAGCTAAAGCCACAGTACGTTGCCGGGAACCAGCTTCTATCATTCCCACGGCTCTGAGCATTTCTTCCCTGCTTAAATGACGTCGCCGCTCCATAATAACGTTGGTTTTAATCAGTAGTAGGGAAACAGTAGCACTAATAATGTCTTCAATGCGTTGTATGTTTTTATAGGGAAAATATTGACAGCTGATTTTCATCTTTTGCTCGAATTTGATTCACAGTTCCTGATTCAAATTATGAAATGCACCAAAAAGGATCCATATAAATTTATAAAATCATAAATTTATTACAAAGCCACATCTCAATCTCAAGAAATCCGCATAAAAATGCTTGATCCCTAGACACTTTTGATGTGTGTATGTAGTTACGAACATACTATTTAGGTTATACTCATACAATTATGAAATATATATTTAATCAAAGTTTTATTCGTTATTCCGCGAGAAAATCTTTCTGAAATCTTCCTAGATGAATACATATTAGTGCTTGTGACTTTACAAGCAGGAATTATGGAGTATATTAGCTACGCGGTCGTGGGCTGGAGCTGCGCGGACAGCGTAGCAAGGTGCTACAGTACTACGAAATTCTTCACCCTGTGAATGAGCTGTAAGCTTTTACAAATTTTATGTTCGTCATGCAGCCAGATTTTTGTGTAATCAACACGCAAATAAAAGTAGTGCCAAATATTCTTTGTAAGTTAATAGACTATCGACGGCTTATTTAAATTTTAACACTACGGAATATATTAACTTGATTTGTTTTTAATTATTTAGTATTTATTTTAATTAAAATAAAATAGAAAATCATGGTTATCATAATAGGGTAGTGAACAAAAAAAATTAATTAGTACGTCAGATAGATTTCCAAAACAATGAAAACGATACAGTGCTTTGCAAACTCGTGTGACGTCATAATATTCTAAAACATTAGTATGCCATTTCTTACCGGTAAGTGATGTCACAACCCCCACTCAAATCTTTGACGAGTTTTATCTTCGTCAATTTATATTGATTTCATAAAACAAAAAATACGTATCCGATATTTTTCGATAATCTAACAGACGGACTAATTAAAATTCTATTGTTTTAAGTCGTTAAACATCCCTATTGTATGCATTAACCAGAAACACTGAATCCTCCAAACATTTATTCTTATTAACACTCGAATATCGAAACATAATGACTTAACTAACGTGACGGTAATTCGGTGAAACTTACTCAAGTTTATTTAGCGTAGTTGAAGAGCTTAGCAAGAATATTAGTAATACTTAATCTTCTAATAACTGAACCCGATTCGCTAGACAAGGATATTAAGACCATAGAAAGTGATACACATAGGGCGTGGAGACAAAGCACCAAGGTTCACATTTGATAATTTTTTTGGTTTATTATAAAATAAATCTGTTGTATTGTCTTGTACGTTTACTAGCTGCAAAGAAAAAGTAGTTTAGAAACTAAAAAACCCGACTGAAAAAAATTGGGTTATTGTACATTCGTCACAAAGTAAATTTGCCACGAAAAGAAGTATGTGTAAACTCGCCACAGCCCTATTTTCTTGAAGAAAAATCCGCCATATTGTTTATTTCCGTACAGACAGCGGAAGAATCAAACAATAAGTAGAATAAAACCGAAATGACCCAGTATTTTTTTAGATTATTTTTAATGGGCAAGGACAAGTAGGAAAAAAAACAATTAATATCTTATTAAATTATGATACCCTAGTACTACATATTAACACATTACATTACTCCTTCCACTAAAATGCTCGCAAGTGACTTTTGTCCCTTTTTCGTTTTGTCGTCAGCATGTCGCAAAATATATCTGTTTCATTCTATTACATGAAGTTTTAATATTTTTTTCTCTGTTCTACTCAATTCTTTATAAAATAATTCATGCCAAAAATACGACAATAGTTCCACTACGGTTCACACCATTTTAGAAAAAAAAAAGTCAAATGTCAGTCGTAAATTCGTAATGAATCTCGCGCGCGATTGAAAGTGCTCCAGTTTATTTTCAAGTAATTTATTGGTTTTGAGTGAGTATTTTTGAATAAAATAGTGATTAAATGGTTAATTATAATACAGATTATGTGTGTGCAGCCGGATTTTAACCTGAAAGTAAGTATGTTTCAACTTCTGAGTGGTTTTACGTGTGCGTTTTTTTCACCTGTAGTCAATGTTTATCGCTAAGTATAATAAATCAGAAACGAAATACCAACAAACACTTGACACTACTTGAAAGAGTCCTTCATAAGCTTGAACAAAAACATTACTTGAAGCGTCTGTTGTTTATACCGAGTCAACAAAAAAATCATTTATGAGCCCGGCCGTACGGCGCGCCATTTTTTTTGCCATTTTATGCACGCAATGCACTCAAGTGCACTCAAAACGATTATCGTGATTTGCGGGTGCATCAAAGTGCGCACTGAAGGAGCTTCACAGTGTTTGTACGTTACAAACACTGTGTTGGAGATATCTAGTAATAATTTAAAATAAATAGGACTGAAAGTTTACGCAACTTAAATTAATTCTTGCTCCTCTTGGGCTTCGCCGCAGTGGGGTAAAAAGAATGTGAAGCTATAAACTCGAACTTCAAAGAAATACAAAACAATTTTTTCTTAAATAAAGAAGTAGATATTGGCGATAAAAAAGAGACTTCTAAATAAAATACTTGAACACTTTTATTTGTTTAAAGTGGGTTATCTCCAGAAGGTAGTTCCTGATCAGGTTTCTGGCAAGCCTGGGCCCCACATCGATTGGGACAGCACTTGAGAGCGCGAGGGCAGTCGGAGTCACTGGTGCAGGTGTGGGTGCACACCCAGGGTCCACGAGGGTACTCCGGGCAGAGACCAGGCTTCACTGGAATGTTAAAAATAAGGGGGTGATTATGATTTAATTGTATGTTCATTGTAGCATGAGAATCTAACATCATTTTTATATAAGTATTTACAAAAACAGCTGTGCAAAATTTGTAACTTTGACCCCAAAATCTCCGTAACTAGGGGGTTCCCAGGTATGGTCTAGAACCAAAAAATGATCGCAGTGGTGGGGACAACAAGTGCCCTTCGTTTGCGTTAAGGGTAGTTTTACACCCTTTATAGTTGGGTTTTACATAGTGCGCCTGCATATCTGATCTCCACAACACGTTGGGTAAAACGACACCTCTTAGTACGACTAGGCCTCTGACTAACCGAAACGACTATCAAAGATTTACAAACGTATCGTAGTTCGTGTTGTAGTTTACTAACCAAGGTCCACAAAGTGCCTCTGCGACACAGCATCAACACACATTGCTCCTCCACAAGCCGTGGGGCAACACAGCTGCTTCTCATTGGTGCAAGGAGTCTCAGGTCCGCAAGCTGCATTACATATGTCTACTGGCAGAGTTGGGGGACAGGAGCCGACGGTAGGGGTCCCACATGATGACAATCCCACCAGGGATAATGCTGGAAATAAGATGCAACAAATTAATTTCAAGTACACGAAAACACAAATTAATTACAAGGACTTTAACAGCAACCTCATCAAACAAGAATTAGGATCAGTGTAATTTTTTTGGGTTTAAGGATTAATGAAGAAATAATGTCAAAATTTAGGCTAAGTATATTGTTATTTTACGTTGGTAATTATTTAAACAACATATAGTTGACCGGGATAGGGATGTTCACTGATTTAAAAATATGATTCTAATTAGTCTGTTAGCTTATCGAAAAATATTGGATACGTATTTTTTGTTTTATCAAATCAATAAAAAGTCACGAAGATAAAACGCGTCAAACATTTGAGTGGGAACATTTGAGTTTGTGACGTCACTAACCGCTAAAAAATGACATAGAAATGTCTTAGAAAATGACGTCACATGAGTTTTCAAAGCACTGTATCGTCTTCATTGTTTCCTTACGTGAAAAAAGAAAAAATACGTGTCCAATATTTTTTTGAAATCTATCTGACGGACTAATTAGATTTTTTTAGTTAACTACCCTATTGTAAAATAATCTTATGTCACTCTTCTTCCCTTTATGTCGACGCCGCAATGTCTCTTTCGAACATCCCACAGCCCCGGCGGGTAAGAAGGATTTATACGCCTAACAATATAAAACTTTAAAGAAACAAAAACAGCTCTCAAGATCCTACTTAAAGTTTCTATTTGGATCATAAAGTACCTGAAGATAAAATATTTCTTACTTACAATGAAAACAGTCATAAGACTCGTAAGTCAATGTTTTGTTCAACTTTGGAGGATTGTTGATAGAAAATAGAAGATTCCTGAATAGCAATGAGCTTTATAAGCAAAGCCATTAATATTAATACGAGGGCTTTTGCACTGCGGACTTAGGGTTACCATTAGGAAAATTTGAAAATTCCTCTACAAGGAACAAACATTTTTCAAAAACGGTTCTTATATTCTTTTTATTTATGTGACCGTTGGAAGGAATGGAGGGAGGCCTTTGCTCAGCAATGGGGCAATATGGGCTGATATAATAAAAATATATTCGACATCATCATCATCATCATCATTTCAGCCAAAAGACGTCCACTGCTGGGCATAGGCCTCCCCCAGGTGTCGCCATATTGACCGGTCCCATGCGTCTCGCATCCAGCGGGTCAGCAACCTTCACCAGGTCATCGGTCCACCTAGTGGGAGGGCTTACAAGGCAACGTCTTCTGATTCGCGGTCGCCACTCCAGAACTTTCCGGCCCCATCGGCTATTCGTTCTGCGAGCAATGAGCCCTGCCCACTGCAATTTAAGTTTGGCAATTCTTTGTGCTACGTCGGTAAACTTGGTTCTCATGCGGATGTCCTCATTTCTGATTCGATCACGCAAGGAAACTCCGAGCATAAACCTCTCCATTGCTTTTTGTGTGACTTGGTGGTATATTCGACATACATTGACACAAAACAAAATCTTTAACCCCGAAGGGTCGAAAGTCAGAGGTTAACCCTATAAAAGTATACCCACATATCACCAGGTATATTTAAGTGCCATCTAAACGGGGGCGAGTCTATTGCCATGAAATCGTGATGAAAAAAAAAAAATTCATGATGGAAATACCCAGGGATACTTTGCCTGACCCGGGAATCCCACCCTTATACTCAGCAGTTGCGCTTGCGAACATTTGACCAATGAGGCAGTCGATATACAGGATGTAAATTAACCCTTCACACATACGTCAATCAAGCATTCTGTACAACAAACTAAGTACCCCTACGCAAAAATTTTTGCTGGGAAACGACTTTTTTTTTGGAGTCAAAAGTAAAACTCAATGTAGCACTTTTAAAACATTGTGCTAGTGGATGCTTTGAATAGTAAAAGGGTCAGGGAGATAATTTAAGTAAAGTTATAACCTGAAAAACTAGTATTTACAAAAACAGCTGCACACAATTCGGAACTTTTGCCCCCAATATCTTCGTAACTAGGGTGTTCCCAGGTATGGTCTAGAACAAAAAATGATAGGGAGAACAAGTGCCCTTCGTTTGCGTTTAGGGTACTTTTACACCCTTTAAACACTCATCTTTTTTAAAACATCCATTTATGTTGAATTGTCTAGGCAAAGACCGGATGGAAGCTAAAAAGTCTAATAGATCTAATCGGATGGTCACCCTACTCGCACCGAATATCTTATTGAAAGTGAAATCAAAAGTTATGAAATTCTGATCATCGCGATCTTAACAAATTGTTTGTTGGAGTAAGCTTAGCTTTCAGTCATGATAATGGAGAGGAAGTAGCTATGTTTGTGAATAGCGTAGTAAGCTTTTAATTGTCAGTTCGATTGTTAATGTATCTTATACCGGTTTGGTACTCCTTGGTAACGGATTACTATGTTGTATTTATTACTTGCGGACGTCACGCGGTTTCACCCGCGTAGTTCCCGTTCCCGTGGGAATACAGGGATAAAAAGCCTATATCACCCGGGGATAGTGTAGCTTCCCAACGGTGGAAGAATTTTTCAAATCGGTCCAGTAGTTTCGGAGCCTATTCGTTACAAACCAACAAACAAATCTTTCCTCTTTATAATATTAGTGTAGATGTAGATAGTGTAGATAGACAACAAAATTTTGTAAGAAGAATAACTAATAATAGGGGATCGGACAAAAAAATAATAATTAGTCCGTCAGATAGATTTTCAAAAAATATTGGACACGTATTTTTTCTTTTTTCATATAAACAAAAAATGAAGACGATATACAATGCTTCGAAAACTCGTGAATTCCTCGAAAACGTCACATGGTAGTACATTTTTCACCAACAAATGACGTCACAACCCCCCCACTAATGATCTTTGACGCGTCTTATCTTCGTCATTTTTTATTAATTTGATAAAACAAAAAACACTTATCCAATATTTTTCGATAATCTAACTGACGGACTAATTAGAATCATATTTTTTCGACCCAGTCCGATCCCCTAACATTACCATACCCTCCTAATAATAATATAAAGCTTATTCATTGCATGGAAGCAATTAGATGTGTTTGTTAAAAGTGTACATAAAAATTGGGAGCACTTTCCTACTAATACGAGTATAACCGTGTAAGTTTGTAAGTATTTATGAATGTATGGATGGATGTTTGTTACTTTCATGCAAAAACTAATGAACGGATTTGGATAAAATTTGATGCATAGATAGTTTATAGCCTGGATTAACACAAAGGATAGTTTTTATCCCGATTTTATCTTCCCGTGGGAGAATTTTCGAGTTGTAGCGGGCGAAGCCTCAAGATCACTACCCACCACCACCACCTAGATCACCTACTGTTCTGTAAAACATAGCCACTTTTCGTATCTATCTATGTCTTCATTCTTGGGGTTTTATTTTTTTTTACTTTATGCACAATAGTGATACATAGGAGGACTTAATACCACAAGACATTCTCTACCAGTCAACCTTAGGGTTAAGCAAGATAAAATTGTGGTAGGGTACAAAATAAGTAAAATAAACAATATCAACTTAAAAAAAAGTATAAACTTGTGTTAATATTAATACACATATAAAAATAAAATAAATTAATAAATATTTTAACCACTTCCAAATAGAATACAAAAAACCTAACAGGCAATTACTATGACTCGTCTTATTATAATTGAGAGCTATTTGGTGCGATTTTATCTTATTTAAAAAGTGTGCATAATAAATATATAATTAAATAAAAACTCAAAAAATATGACAAAACTGAAACAATCATTCTATAATAGTTACATCAAATTTTGTGTTATCTGCACACAGAGGAATGTGACTAACAGAACACACTACACAAAGAAACCAATAAAATAAAATTATCACGTCATTTAACGTTTACCATAAATATATATTTAATTAATACTACACAGATACATGTAAGTTCTAATTTAATTACACATAATCCAGCTTAAACACGCATTAAAATATAATAAAAACTCACCAATTAATAACACACAATAATACATTTTGTACACTACTATTCACAAACATTTAGTAAATGTCACTTACTGTGATTATCGCAAATGAATGAAATAAATACTAGTGTGTGCTATACGGACAAGTAGGATGGACAACCGAACTTAGACGCGGTATGAACACAAATCTCTTAGAGAACAATTTTTAACATACATTTTTATATTGATTTAAACAGAATGGTAACTTGCTCGCATAGTTACTTGTTTTGTAGGTCCAGGAACGTTTAAACTGCGTTAATCCATTCGCCTCGGCGTTTAATGCGTTGTTAGACTTCTACTAAATTTGTACTTTTGTGTTTGTGGTGTTTGGTACCTCAAAGTTAAAATTTTAATCAAATTTCGTAGAATACGAACAGATTGATCAGGAAGTAAATCTATACTAATAACGGACTAAAATTAATAAACAGAATCATTTATATTGACTTTGAATTTAATATTGGCCATCTCATAACACCGTATGTCGTCCCCGTTAATGTCACTGTGATAACTCGTAGAATTATTCGTAAGCAATCATTACACAGAATACTAAGAAGTTCCATACAAGTAAACACAGCATTAAATGAGGAAAACCGCGTTCATAGTAAGTAATACAAAAACGAACTTGATGCATTCAAATAAATGATTCATTAAAAAAAGGTTCAAGGTAAAACACAGAATGGAATTGTTCTTGAATGTTTAATATTAAAGACATCCTTTAATATTAATTAAAAATGTGCCGCTGCGGCTGCAGAGAACCTCAAGCGGCGTAAATATAGTAACCTTTGTGGTAACTACCACACTACACTACACTTGGTGGTTTGACTGGCCTGTTGGTCTAGTGGTTAGTGACCCTAACTGCTATGCCGGAGGTCGTGGGTTCGATTCCCACCCAGGACAAATGTTTGTGTGATGAGCACGATCATTTGTTCTGTGTCTGGGTGTAATTTATCTATAATATGTATGTATTTAGAAATATATAAGTATGTTTATCAGTTGTCTAGTACCCATAACACAAGCTCTGCTTAGCTTGGGACTAGATGGCGTTGTGTGATAGTTGTGGAATATTATTATTATTATTATTATAACTATATTTTCGAGCCGTTTGGGGTTGAAACTGTAGGGCCGTGGGGTCCGAGTGCTCATAGCCTGTTTAAGGAAATTTCTAAACGCTTAGTTGACGCTTCTCGTGACCCAAGGGCTGGCTTTTATCTTGCCCAGAGGCTAAGCGTTGCCATACAACGTGGCAATGCCGCCAGTCTTTTGGGCACATTACCGGCTGACAGCGTTGAGGAGCAGTATTTCGATGCCCTTTTATAGTTTCTTGTTAGTTTATTTTATAATTTTTAATTAATGTACATAGTTACTTTACTCTTAAAAGTAATAAAAAATTAGTTGGATAATAACACCCGCTCGGATTAATCTTCAGGTTACGCCACGCTTCCCTAGTTTGGTCTATGGTCGGGTGACCATCCAAAACTGTGCCTCGGAAAACACGTCAAGCCGTTGGTTGACATTTTGTGGATCTTTGACAGTCTAATCAAGTAATTAGTGACCCGCATGTCTGTCAACCAGTATTACCAAGGAATACCCCTTGATAAGACTGGTTATCTAGTACTAACTGGGTTATGGAGGTCAATTAGGCAGTCGCTCCATGTAAAATACTGGTTTTATGTAATGCTTTTTCCAGCGCCTTCACCCGCTGTAACTCGAAAATTATCCCACGGGAAGATAAAAACGGGATCAAAACTATCCTATGTGTTAATCCAGGTTATAAACTATCTGTGTGCCAGATTTTATCTAAATGCGTTCAGTAGTTTTTGCGTGAAGAAGTAACAAACATACACACTCACAAACTTTCGGCTTTATAATATAATATATATATATATATATATATTATTATGTCCTTTATTTATTTACTTACAAAATATTTACATTTTTAAATAATTCATATAAAACTTATAAAAAAAACATTATTATTATTAGTGTGATATTTAACCACATTGCACGCAGAACGGATGGCCGATGAGGCCGGAAAGTTCTGGAGAGGCGACCGATAACCGGAAGACGTTGCGTTGGAAGGCCTCCCACTAGGTGGACCGATGACCTGGTGAAGGTTGCGGGGATCCGAGATGCACGGGACCGGTCAATGTGGTGACACTTAGGGGAGGCCTATGTCCAGCAGTGGACGTCTTTTGAATGAAATGATCTCCTATTGGTCTTCATAAATAATAAACTACTTCTGAAGACATAGCCACGTTTGCTTGCTGCCGACTGGGACATCACCACACTTGCCCAACTTAAGGCAATGACTACCAAAACTTTAATAACTGTGTGCTGAAATTTCATGTCTACATGCCAAAACTTCTACAAACGAGTTTGCACATTATTGCGATGTCAAAAGGTTTAAAGTTGTATGATCGTGTTCCTTCTGATTAATCTAAAGATGAGTGCATACTTACATAGTGACTTTAGTTTCTTTTCTTATAATATTAGTTTTCCATTAATAATAATAATAATAATAATAATAATATTCCACAACTATCACACAACGCCATCTAGTCCCAAGCTAAGCAGAGCTTGTGTTATGGGTACTAGACAACTGATAAACATACTTATATATTAAAGTTTTCAACTAAACTGAAACTAGTTTTGTAGTTTGTAGTTCTTATATAATATTGTAATCTCGATTTTACTTTCAGAAATACGAGACTTTGAACTAATTTTCTCTTTTATGAATATGATTCTAAGTTCTTTAAGACACGTCGTGTGAATAAGAACAAGAGGCTCTCTGATCAAACTCTTAGTCTCATGAAGGAGCGGCGTGAAATGATCCTGCAGTCTTCAGACGAGGCGTGTAAATACCGGCAGCTCAATAGGCAAATCTCTAAATCCTTGAAGAGCGACCTTCGCCGCTTTAATACCGAGTGTATTAAAGACGCAATAGAGCGGAATAAAGGCTCCAAGGTATTTGCAAGAGATCTGGCTATTGGGCAAAGCCAGCTCACGAAACTGAAGACCGACGACGGCAGGATCGTATCCACCAAGCCGGAGCTTCTGAGGGAGATCGAGAGTTTCTATGGACAGCTGTACACGTCAACTAGCAAACCCGTTGAAGATCTAGCTAAAGACCCAAGAGCTAAACTGACCCGACACTATACCGAAGACATCCCGGATGTCAGCCTGTACGAGATTAGGATGGCTCTGAAACAGCTAAAGAACAACAAGGCACCGGGTGATGACGGAATTACGGCCGAACTCCTGAAGGCAGGTGGCAAACCGGTCCTTAAGGCCCTTCAGAAGCTGTTTGGTTCCGTCATACTCGAGGGAAAAACGCCGCAGGCATGGTGCAGAGGTGTGGTGGTACTCTTCTTCAAGAAGGGCGACAATGCCCGACTGAAGAATTATAGGCCCATCTCACTTCTGAGTCATGTCTACAAGTTGTTTTCAAGAGTCATTACGAATCGTCTCGCGCGCAGGTTTGACGACTTTCAACCTCCCGAACAAGCCGGATTCCGAAAAGGCTTTAGCACCGTAGACCACATACATACGCTGCGGCAGGTTATACAGAAGACCGAGGAGTATAATCTGCCTCTCTGTTTAGCGTTTGTGGACTACGAGAAAGCCTTCGATTCGATCGAGACCTGGGCTGTACTACAGTCTCTCCAAAGGTGCCAAATCGACTACCGCTACATCGAGGTGTTGAAGTGTTTGTACAAAAACGCCACCATGTCAGTCCGACTTCAGGATCAGACTTCGGAACCTATCCTTCTGCAGCGAGGTGTGAGACAGGGAGACGTCATATCTCCGAAACTGTTCACCGCTGTACTGGAGGATGTTTTCAAGGTTCTGGACTGGAGAGGACTAGGCATCAACATCAATGGCGAGTACATCACTCACCTTCGGTTTGCTGATGATATAGTGGTCGTGGCTGAGACCATGGAGGACCTCAGTAAGATGCTCGATGACCTCAGTAGAGCTTCCGAAAGAGTGGGTCTTAAAATGAACATGGACAAAACCAAGGTCATGTTGAATGCCCATGTAACACCCACTCCTATCAAGATCGGAGACTCAACACTCGAAGTTGTAGACGATTATGTCTACCTGGGACAAACGGTCCAGTTAGGTAGGTCCAACTTTGAGAAAGAGGTCAATCGTCGAATCCGACTCGGCTGGGCAGCGTTTGGGAAGCTGAGTAGTATCTTCTCGTCCAACTTACCACAGTGTCTCAAGACGAAAGTCTATGACCAGTGTGTGTTGCCAGTGATTACATACGGGACCGAAACGTGGTCACTCACAATGGGCCTCATCAGAAAGCTCAAAGTCACCCAAAGGGCAATGGAGAGAGCTATGCTCGGAGTTACTTTGCGTGATAGAATCAAAAATGAGGACATCCGCATGAGAACCAAGGTTACCGACATAGCCCGAAGAATTGCCAAACTTAAGTGGCAGTGGGCAGGGCACATTGCTCGCAGAACGGATGGCCGATGGGGTCGAAAAGTTCTGGAGTGGCGACCGCGAACTGGAAGACGTTGCGTTGGAAGGCCTCCCACTAGGTGGACCGATGACCTGGTGAAGGTTGCGGGGATCCGCTGGATGCGAGACGCACGGGACCGGTCAATGTGGCGACACTTAGGGGAGGCCTATGTCCAGCAGTGGACGTCTTTCGGCTGAAATGATGATGATGATGATGATGATGAATATGATTTACGTGTAGAGTTATATTGTTATACAAGAAGATTTTTTGGTCTGCAGCATCAACTCAGAAAATTACATACCACTTCCAATTCCCCAAGCTTGTTTAATTCATTTAATTAAATACTTTTAAATTATTGCTACTGGCAACACTGTGGTACAATTTAGTGTTATAAGTTGGCAATCGTAATATTTGAAAAGTACTTAGAATAATGTTGTAAACGGCGCTACAACACTATTCGCTCCGCCTGTCTAATGCAGTCTGTCCCAGGCAAAAAATGAGGTCGTCGAAAAAAAATCGGGTTATGATAAAGCCATAGTAACCTTGTTTAGTAGTATTCCCTGAAGAGCTAGGCAGAGATTTTGTTCAGTACCCACGTTTCACCAGTTATATTTTTAAGTGCAAGGTAAAGCCGGTTATCCTATTGCTAAACAACTGGTTGCTACTGAGAATATCGGTCAGAGGGTCTTTACCCATCAATATGCGAGGGGCCCGCAAAGGCCGACGCCCGTCGGGGCTACTGGTTGTTCACAAGTTACCGCGGCCTCGACATATAGGGCTAAGAAGGAACATGGGTGGTTTTTAGTCAGTAGAAGTCTGACACTCCCTTTCGCTCTGCCCAAGAGCGGGAGGGGTTATTTGATGATTTTACACCCGCCAAAAAAACAAAAAAAAATAAGGGGTCTTTACCGATTAACACCTTACTCGAACAGGGTATCAAACCTTTTACATTTACTTACATTTACTTGTAAATCTGTAATACTGCACACCTGATCATGTTTGATGTTAATCAATAATTTCACCCTTCAAAGTCCTCATTAACTAAAATGTCGTAACCTCGCTGCCTAAAGGCCGGTCTCACCCGAGCGTGTAAATAACAAGAGTGTGTGACGGGATTTTAAGCGTAGGTCACACTGCGGGACAAGCTAACTTAGCTACACTCATGTAGCTACAAGCTAGCTATGAGTGGTGACATCTTGATTTAACATCACGTGAGATAACATCATGTCTGTAATATCCGATGAGTTAGGCCGTTTAGCCGGAGACAGCTGAATATCAGTATTTTATATTGAGACACTGCCTATTAGTGCCTATGTGACCTCCACAACCCATTTTGTACTGAATTAATACGATACTCCTTTGTAAGACTGATTTTAATAAATACCTTTTCTTTAATTGACGCAATTACTGTTGGTTTAGTTAGCATTTTTTTTATTATTATTTTGACCAGCTTTTTTAGTGTTTGTAATTTTAATGACATTCTTAATTTATTTTATTTGACATGCCACTATAAACTGTAAACCAATTATTTGCATGCCCATGTGACGGTAAATTATGGAGATCTTTATTACAAAACGAACATCTATGTACCATTACCCATGTTTGCAAAGCAATACATGATTTGATTTGAAGGTTGCTTGTCAAACTTTCAGGCCACTGACAACCTCTTACGACAGTCGGATCCAATGGCTAAACTTTCTTTAAGGACCCACTTTTGGTTGATCACCAATCCACAGACGGAAGAAGATTAATCCGAGCAGCTGGAAATATGAAAATAAGAATTTCGTGACAATTCGTGAGCTGAGCTAAGTTAGCAGAGCACACAGTGTGACCTCAACTTTAGTGTTACAAAGGTTATCGTTAAAAAAACCGTAATATTTTAATTCTAGGAATCAGTTCTTAGAATGTTTAGAGCCAATAAAACTTTATCTCTGGAAGGTTATTGGTGTACAGATCATTGATTTGCGTAATGGTTATAATTATAGTGTCGGCACATTTTGATGTAAAAGATAATACTTGATGATGCGTTATTCTTAGTAGATATGGTGACCTCAAAAACACCTATCCATTACCAACATCATCTGCCTAGCCTTAACCGGATGCAGCTGAATACCAGTATTTTACACGGAGCGACTGCCTATCTGACCTCCACAACCCAGTTAATACTAGGTAATACGATACCCTTTGGTAAGACTGGATGTCAGACTTTCAGGTCACTGACTACCTGTAACCACTGCCAAAGATCTATATATGGCACCCGGGACCAACAGCTTAACGTGCTTTCCGAGGCACGGAGGAAACTCGGTATGTAATGGGCTGTCACCCATCCACAGATCGACCTAGGCAAGCGCAGCTTAACCTAAGAATCGACCCGAGTGGCAGTTCTTATTAGGCCACGAGCTCCTCCTATCCATTACCAACATTATTCCGAAAAAATTTAGGCCTGGTTAGTCAATAAATTTTTGTTTCACGACCCAGGAATACCTTAGTAAAAGACTAGAAAAAATATTGTAGCACCTCACTATGTTCCTATGAGTGCAATAATAGTTGGTTAAGTTAGTATGTAGTAACAAATGAAAATGGAAAAGGGTTCCTACGAGTATGCTTTGGTACTCTTTTCTGTTATTTTAAGATTTTTATTTTAAGTTTTGCAGGTTAATATGAGGGCCGTTATTGTTATCTACACTAATATTATAAAGAGGAAAGATTTGTTTGTTTGTTTGTATCGAATAGACTCCGAAACTACTGGACCGATTCGAAAAATTATTTTACCGTTGGGAAGCTTCACTATCCCCGGGTCACATAGGCTACTATTGTATCCCTGTATTCCCACGGGAACGGGAACTACGCGGGTGAAACCGCGTGACGTCCACTAGTGTAAAATATAACACTTATGTACCATCTAGAAGTACCTATGTACCCATATTATGCAAAAAATTGTGTTATTTTATTGATTTGATAAACATTATTATACCTTTAGAAGATGAAACCAAGAAATTCCTTTGATCTTCGAGTATATTTCCTATAAGCCGGTGTACATTCTATATCCACAGACGAATATCATATCACACTAATATTAAAATGGCGAAAGTTTGTGAGTGTGTATGTTTGTTACTTCTTCACGCAAAAAACTACCGAACGGATTGGGATAAAATTTGGTACAGAGATAGTTTAGAACTTGGATTAACACATAGGATTGCTTTTATACCGATTTTATCTTCCCGTGGGATAATTTTCGAGAATAGCGGGTGAAGCCGCTGGCAACAGCTAGTATTTAATAAAGAAACCAGGCGGGTCTAAAATGGCCGCTTTATCAGAATCCACGCAGAATCTTAGCATGAATCACGTTAAAAATTTCAAATTCTTAAAATGGGCTTTATGTCTATATCTAACTATAAAATCCATTTTAAGAATTTTAAATTTTTAACATGATTAAATTACGATTCTGCTAAAGCGGCCATTTTAAAATGAAGAAATATGCTGGGTTTTCTTGTAGCGTCACTACATGGCGTTCGTAGTATATCACAACCTCGAGTTGTCAATACCAAATCGCACGCCTTGTCCCAGAGTTCAGTACTTTTCTGAGTATTGGATCACTTAAGCTCAAATTAAAGTGTTTCCTTCCTTTAAAAGTAATTCGCAAACTTCAGCAATTAATCATTGCTGAAACCGACACAAGTCTTTACTTAGTCAAAACCTAGTTTTATCTAAAACTATCTGTTGCCAGCGGCTTCACCCGCTACAACTCGAAAATAATCCCACGGGAAGATAATATCGGGATAAAAACTATCTTATGTGTTAATCCAAGTTATAAACTATCTGTGTACCAAATTTTATCTAAATCCATTCAGTAGTTTTTGCGTGGAGAAGTAACAAACATACACACTCACACACTCACAAACTTTCGCCTTTTTTTTCTCTTTATTATTATTAGGGGGTTTTTATCCACAAGGATACGTCAACCCCATAAGCTACATATCATGCACTAGATGGAGTACAAAAAAATTTAATATAATAATATTCCACAACTATCACACAACGCCATCTAGTCCCAAGCTAAGCAGAGCTAGTGTTATGGGTACTAGACAACTGATAAACATACTTATATATATCTAAATACATACATATTATAGATAAATTACACCCAGACACAGAACAAATGATCGTGCTCATCACACAAACATTTGTCCTGGGTGGGAATCGAACCCACGACCTCCGGCATAGCAGTTAGGGTCACTAACCACTAGACCAACAGGCCAGTCAAAATATTCAGTACCATGAAAATAATTAGGTATTCACTACAGCCAAACTACAGAGTTGTTTTGCTAAGTTCGATTTGGCCTTTATAATATAAGTGTGATAACCGGTACCTATAAGAGAAGTGGAAAGAGTGGAGGGAGGCCTTTGCCCTGGAGTGGGACAGAGCAGGCTAAAAAAAAAAAAAAAAAGCGGTACCTACTATATAGCTTATTTTAGACAAAACTAGGTTATGCGTTTTAAATACTTAAAACCCATAAATACTTGGGGGGTAATGAAGGTTCTAGGTAACTCTATGCTTCCCACTTGTGAAAGAATTTTTGTAATCGGATAAAAAAGAAGATCCCCTACATCAAAACTTACACACAGAATGTTTTCTTTTTTTTTCGTTTTCCTTTTTTTTCTTGTTATATACATTTTAAAACCATTGAATCAGCTTAATAGAAATGAAAACGGGCAGAAAATTAACATTATCCACGAGCTCTACGAGTATCTGACGTCCTGTTTTCCGTTTAGTAATAATTATTTCACTATTTGGTCCTGTTTGTCTGAAAACAACTTTAACGTCTCATTCACAGTGCTCACTTTAACGGAAATAATTCAATTAATATTGCCCTAGTTCGAACTAAAATTAATACAAAATCATTCGTGTTAATAGATCGGAGTTGAAGTTGGAAGAAACTTATCTATTTTAATTTATAAAGGGAAATATCTTTCAGATTTATTATGTTCTTACCTACTCCCTCTTTTTGTATAAGTCCTATTTCCTTATTTCTTTTCAAATCCATGTAGTTTCAGAGCAATCGTGTTCTTTATGCGTTTTACTATTATTCCTTAGCCTTAACTGAATACTTATTAATATTAATTAGTTAATATTTATCTTCTATCTTATCTTATTGTTTTTATTATATTTTATTTTTAAGTTATTTTTGCCGTTACCGTGACGTCACCTTGGACTCTATCAGAATACCAGCGCTGTGACATTTGTCAATGTTACAGCACCATGCTGAGATAGTGGCCTTTTGGCCTAATTTTAATTTAAACTTAGTCGGCCTTATTACAAAAATGGTTAAACCTGGGTTTAACTTAGTCTTGGTTTATCTCGCATGCCGTCTCACTTCGATAATATAAAAAAAAGGGACGGCATGCGATATAAACCAAGTCTAAGTTAAACCCAGGTTTACCCACTTTTGTAATAAGGCCGAGTATGTCCTAATTTTAAGTGTTTCTCTTTATGTTTTAAGCTTTTAATTTTTATTTTTTTGTCAATTTGTTCTGTCCTGTGTGAAACAATTAATACTTTTTCTTTCTTTCTTTATTAACATTGTACGTATTTATACGTACAATAACCCTCCTTCTGGACTGCGCCGCAGTCAGGTAAAAAAAACATTTTCCGATTGTAGACCATGACCTGGGTACTTTTTATGCTCTTTAATTACGCCAGAATAGCTAAAGAAATCTGATAGATAAAATACCGAGACTACTTTTTATTATCATCATAAAGGCAAAAGCAAAATAAAACCCAACTCACTCATAAAACCTATTTAATATAATAAAATAATACATAACTTAAATATCTAAAACAAAATCACATGTTGATGAACTTATCATCCTTTACTTCGCTTGTAGCTAAATATGTGTCCAGCCAGGCTTCGATTACCGGCAGGTTTTGTGCGGACCATTCAGCCTCTACCCGGATGTTCCTCATAGACTTTTCTATGATATGCTCAGCGGATCCAAACTGGCCTTGGTGACTGACGTATAACTGGGTCACTAGTTCCAGACCTTCTTCTGTTTTGAATTGGGAGGTGGCTGAAGTGATGAGGTTGTCCCAGAGGTTCGTTCTGCTTATGTACCTGTGGAGTTTAGGAGAATAGAATGGTTTATACAAGGTAAAAATGAACACTTCTTGAAGACGCCAACAACACATTCTGTACATCAAACTACTCTACGCAAAATTATTGGAAGACAACTTTTTTGGTGAGGATAAATCACGTTTCAGGAAAAAGCTCAATAACGCTGATGAATGCACTGAGTCGTCGTGGTTCGAGGAGGTAATATACACGAAGCTATAAAATTAAAAACATGTATTTCAAAAATAAACTTGACGTACCTACTTGAAATTTCGACCCCCGATATCTCCGTAACTAGAAATTTCCCAGACATGCCTCTCGGCTTCATAAAAGTCAAAACAGTCAATAGTATGAACATAATTTTCGACTAACTCAATTTTCATTGTCATCGACACGCAAAAACGTTGGCTAGAGGTCGCTGATTTCGCGATAGTCATCCGCTTCACCCAGTTTACTTAATCCAACGAAGATTAACTAAACTAAAATGCGTGCAGGCAGCACTGTATTGGATAACTCTACCTACAAATTTTCCTACATTACATTTTTATTAAGAAACTGCAGATGGTTTTGTTCCTGTTGAGTTGCACTGCACTGCAGCACTGTAGCTGTAACGTTTGACTTTAAGGGACCAAATCAGAGCAGCCAGAAGATATGGCATACATTTTAAGGTTAAACTGAAATTGCTCAGACTAAGTTAGTCTCACAAAACTTGCTCACGAGCTCATTTTGTTTTGGCTCGCGTTCGAGCTAAATTATCCAGCAGCTAGACACAAATGGGGGAAATTGGTGGCTGTGGTACATAGCCATTAAGCTGGCAACCTCTCGCTACCTGTGCACTTCGCTACTAAACCCTCTGAGTGATGCAAACGCGATTACTGAGGGAATGTGGTCATAGGAGGTAGGCGGAAGCGATGAGGTAGTTTTAAATTAAAAACGATGACGTGAAGTTCTGTTACTTTTTGCTTTTACTGTCAGTCTTTTAGTATAATAAGTATATTACTATTCCTATGCTTACACTAATGTAAACACTAATGTAAAAACAATTTAAATCTAAACGAAGAACTAAATTCAATACTCACTAAAACCATCACTTGGATGAACGCACACAACCTCGAAATAAATTATTCCAAAACTAAACTTATTACCTTTCATCCCCACCAAAAAACCCCATTAAATATAGATTTTACTTTTAATAACTCAAAAATAGAAATTGTCAAAGAGTTTACGCTACTTGGTATCAATTTGGATACTCATATAAATTGGAAATCCCACATTCAAAAACTTAGATCAAAACTTTCAAGATTTTCATATGCTTTACGTGAAATAAAGAAAACAACCAATCTTCAAACAGCGCTCACCACCTACTATGCATATGCTTATGCATGGCTAAGCTACGGCGTTATCCTTTGGGGAAATAGTACGGATGCACCCTCACTCTTTGTCCTTCAGAAAAAGTTGGTTAGAATCCTGGCAAATATAGATAATATAGATCAGACTGACAGCTGCAAACCTCACTTCCAAAAATATAACATCTTTACTCTCCCCAGTATTTACATATTAGAAACTTGCAAATTTGTTCGTAAATATCAAGAGTTTTACACAAAGCGCGAAGACATACAATCACGTTACACACTCCGACACAAATCAAGATTAAACATTCCGCAATCTCGACTAAAAATACATTCAACAAGCCCCTATGTAATGACTATAAAAATATATAACAGACTACCTGACATAATAAAAAAAGAAGAAAAATTTAACATATTTATAAAAAAACTAAAACAATTTTTAACAGAAAAATGCTATTACAGTATAAATGAATATTTAAATGATAAAATATAAATAATATATAAAAATTCTATATTTGTAAAGAATTCCTATTATGGTATTATTGGATTTATTTAGATATAGTTTTTTGTGTTTTTAAAGCTTCCTCTCTCCTACTACCTATATCTTTTCCTTTTGCTGTGCCCGACAGGGTCCACAATGATCTAATTTTTTTAATTTACCACCTAAGTACACATTGTGGAATGCAAATAAAGTTTGAGTATTGAGTATTGAGTATTAATTTAATTCATCACAATTGCTCTCAAAACGTCTTAGAACCAAAATATTGGAAGACATGTGACATCTACCAACTCAAACTGGGACCGCGTGATGGATCCCATCCTTCTCTTAGAGAGAAGGCCTGAGTCCCTGCAGTGGAAACATTATAGGCTGATGATGATGATGATGATGATTGCTTACACTGATAAAATATAAACAAAAAATATTAAATTTCCATAATTTCTTTATCGTGTGGTTAGCAACTATTTTTCCACCTATCGCCCTCTGACTTGGCTTTAGATGACGTCAAAAAATATCCCTAAGGCATTTTTGTCAGGAATTCAAAAATCAGAAATGCGTGACATGGGTTCGAACTCGACACCTATGACTTAGTAGTCCAACTAACACACCATTCAGCTATCATTGCGTTTCATTTTCCATTTTACCCTTGAGATGATAACATATTGTGTTCCTGTGCTGGTATAATGTCAATTTATTACATACAAGTTTGTCTTCTACTATTCACAAAGCAGGTTGTCTGCTTCACTTACTCAATATTGAACATTACGAAAAAAAAAACGTTGAGCTATGTTTTACATGTGAATGACCGTTAAAATATTGTTGTAATATTGTTTGATGCCACTGAACCCTACGTGTGTCAGTCTGGCTTGCATTGGGCTGGTTTTTCTTTACTTTTTCGATTGAAATTCACCATGATGCGTCATTTAAAAAACATACAGTCATTCTTCTTAAACTGTAAATCGCAATAAAACTTGAAAAGAAATAGAAAAAAAAACACTTATCCAACATTTTTTTTTTTTGGTAGTGGCATCTCGCAGTTCAGTCTATGAGACTGGCTTCTGTTTAACGGGCAATCCCTGTGGATGCCTTGAGTTTAAGGCCTCCTGCCAGGGGCAAAGCTTACAAACTAAGTGACAAATCGCTAAGGGCACCCCCTGTGGGGTACGGACCTCGGCTTAGGACGTCACTGGGGGAGGGCAGCAAGGGGACAGGCTGGATCTGAGTGAGATTATTTAGGACCTGGTTTAAAACTACTGGCTCAGCATCGCGGCCTGGCTCTAGCACATATCCAGCAATCGGGAAAAACTCTTAAATAAAAATATAAAGATCAAAAGCACTTACTTCTCTCTCAAAACATCCCAATTGTGGGTCAAGAAGTTGAACAGAGTAGTATACCCCGTGGCAGATCCAGTCAGCATACTGAATATTAAGAAAGCATCCGTCTCCGTGAAATTAGCATGTCCCTGCAGCAACGTGATATTCAAGAGCCTATTAATCTTTTCTTCAGACTCTGGGCATCCTGCCAAGGTCTTTAAAAGGTAGGTTCTCTCACTCTGCTTCCGAGATGGAGGAAAGTTTATGACTCTCTGCAGTCCGAACTCCCATTCCTTCATTGTTCCCCATTTGAAGACTGGGCAGATGCACTGGTTTGATAGGCTGTGAAAATAGTAAAAAGGTTTTTACTTATTTTGCTTTTACATTAACTTAAGGAAATACGAGTATATGGGTGCCAGTTTGTGCAATAGTAGGAACGTTTTAAGCCAGCACAACAAGTGAATGTGTTTTTGTTAACTAAAAAAATCTAATTAGTCCGTCAGATAGATTTCCAAAAAATATTGGACACGTATTTTGTCTTTTTTCACGTAAGCAAACAATGAAGACGATACAGTGCTTTGAAAACTCGTGTGACGTCATATTCTAAGACATTAGTATGGCATTTTTTACCGCTCAGTGACGTCACAAATCCCCACTCAAATCATTGACGCGTTTTATCTTCGTAATTTTTTATTGATTTGATAAAAGAAAAAATACGTCTCCAGTATTCGATTTCTGGCAGACAGACTAATTAGAATCATATTTTTTTAGTCAGTTAACATCCCGTGTGTACGATATTTGTTGCTTCCGAACGAACCCCGGTCGCTATTACCTACTAAAAGTCGTATATACGTAGTATATCTTAAATATATAAGTTGTAAGCAAAATTGTCGGAACTATTATGTCAAGCGTTCACAAAATACAGTCAGCAAACAATCAGATCATAATACAATTGAGGTAGACGCCATTTGGACCTCGCTGAACACAGGACGACACATGACACACAACTCACACAGACATAGACAGTTAACATCGTCATCTAAGGGACCTATGTGTGTATATTTTGTGAAGTCCACTGTTGAATGTAGACACAGTACCTATACAGAAAGAAATAAGTATACAATCACAAAATAATCAGTAGCACGCAATTAAAAAACACAAAAAAAATATATATACAATGTGGATCTGGAACTACGACATTAAATTAAAACTAGCACTGTACTAGTCCATCGAAACATTTTAAAACACGAAGATTAGTAGTTAGTGGAAAATTTAAAAATTGCAATTTTCAAACAAAATAAATAGCAGAATCAACTGCATAAAAAGTAAACACGCTTTAACTACGAAAAGTCACTGACCTAGTGCGCGGGGTGCAGCGAGCGGCGGCGATGTTGGGCGTAGGTACTTTTTATCGGAGAACAACAAATCAGCGGCATAAACTCACTAAGTTGCGAGTTGTTAATTAATAAAAGATCACTGATTGAATAATTAATCACTTAAAACCTTATTTGAGGCATAATTAAACTAAAAAACTTACTAACTTAACCTAAATCACAAAACTAGCTACCTAATAAATGCCTAAATAACTAATATTACACTAACACCAATAAGTCACAGTAACCTATGCACTAATCCAAATATCATAAATCGTCTTTAATCACAATAACAACAAACTTTTCATAAAATCACGACAATGCGCGCGCGGCTCGTCTTGTGATAAAAAAAGTAGGCGTGTGCTCTCCTCAAAGGGCGCCGCTATGCACTGACTGACATAGTTACCGAGTCAAGGACTTTTTGCCGAAAAAAATTCCGCTCACACACACACTCGCAATTTTCTATGCACCACTAATGCATTATTTGCGTAAGTAATATTACTTTTTCTTTATAATTGTAGTATTTTGTGGGAGTGTGCGGGGCGCGTCAGAGTGGGATCGTATGACACCTTTCTCTGTCTTTCAAGCGTATTGAGACGTTGAGAATAGAATCGTAGGTTTTTGCACAGGTTCCTGACCTTACAATGTTTACCTATTATTACGGACTCCGATCTACATCATGTTGAAAAATAAGAAAATGAAAAATAATTTCCTGTGGCTAAAGTAGTCATTGGATTTGATTGATTTTTTGTATACGGGTCAAGAGCATGCCTTTCTTTACGTGGTTTAGAGGAATGTCAATCGTCCTGCTCCACATTGTATATAAAATCACTGTATACAGCAAATATTCAGATTTACCAATCTTAACTTAATGCGAACATATTCTGACAGTCAATGCAGTCATGAATTAATTACAATGGTTTGGGGTCCCTCTGTACTAATTAATAATAATTTGTCTTTCTCTTAATAAGTACTGGTACTGTCTAATGAAAATCTGGCAAGCCAGAGGCTTATACAGCATAGTAAACAAAATAATACGCCCTATGGAATTCAAAAAGAAATCTATTTCGGATTTCGTCCCTCATTCAGCGGATGTGTGTCGAAAACGACCCACTTCAAATGTACTGCGGGTCACATGTTCAAAGTTAATTGAGTTAAATATTTGTTACCCACAAAAGTACAGTGGGTTAAAAGATTTATTGGATTTAACCTTTTTTTTTATTGGTGATTAAAGGAGTTCGATGTATATTGTGTGTTGATGGGAGTTTATTTCTCGTCTTTTTCTCTCCAGCGCAATCGCTAGGAAGTGGTAAGGGCCTGGCCCCCTTACTTAAAAAAAATACTGATTCTTTACTTCTCAGCCTTTTTTTTTTTTTTTTTTTGGTGGTTGTAAAATCATCGAATAACCCCTCCCGCTCTTGGGCAGAGCGAAAGGGAGTGTCAGACTTCTACTGACTAAAAACCACCCATGTTCCTTCTTCGCCCTCTATGTCGAAGCCGCGATAACCGTTGGACTACCCGCGGCCCCGACTTACTTCTCAGCCTAACTTGAAAAATGATATTGTTCTTGAAACATTGCAGCCGGTTGCAGCCATTTCTCCTGTACCGTGGATGCGTTTACGAACATCTAAACCCACATACAGAAACATACAGACAAGGACCTTAATAGACCTATAGGCCAAGTCAGTATTTGTATCGAACCCGCGGCACGCTGCGCAACAGCTGTATACTCAGCATCGTCATGCCGCCGTACCCAACCTACAAGGTGACGGTGGCCCGGACTGGCAAGCACATAACTTTGTGTTCATGATTTTATTAATCATCACCATCATCATGACTTGTTGCAGACATGTTTTATTTAAAAAAAATGACTTTGCTTCAAGATTTAATTAAAACCACTGTATATTGTTTGTTCTGAGATGTAGACGATCCACAAAAAATACAACATGTATCTATTACGTAGAAAACAAATGACATTTAATCGTTAATACAAAACTTAATCCTCCAAATCACATCAGGGAAAGAAATCTCCTGAGATTATGAAAATAAATCTGTGCGTATATTTTTTTATCAACTCAATTAGACGCCACGTCTCGAGGCGCCTATTCTAACACCGTTCTCGCAAAAACTTCGCCAATTATTTTTTTCAAATATTTTTTGTTCATATTTTTAGGATGCCACGATTCATTCTGCTCTCTGAATTCCAGATTATTGTTCTGTTCTGAATTTTTAATAAAAATATCGTTACATTTTTGAAGATAAAGTGTTGGTATTTTTAGGTGGGTGTCTCGATTTTAAAAAGACTAACGTACCTAACTATAGTTACGAAAAAGCACTTATTTCGCTCATCTTTTGTTTAGGTGGCAATTCGGGAAAGTAACCGAACGGAACGTGGCCCCATAAATTGCATTAACTGGTAAATAAAAATGTTTTTACGCAGAATCTGCCTAGGACATTCTCAAAAAAAAAAATTGAGTTCGGGTTGTAAATAAACACCAAAATTTTACATGGAATGAATGCCAAATTGAACCTAGAGTTAATAGAGGTTAGATGGGTCTTGAATCTTTACCTAATACCAGCCTGTTGAGATTCTGAAACTGGTTAACAAAATTTCGGACCTCTGCGCACCCGTAATGACTTAAAATCATAATCATCATCCTTCCCTGTCACATTCCATCCCAACAACATGACTCGGCTAATTGGTGACGATAAGCTGGTTGCCAAGCTACATAGCCTGGCCCACCACCGCAAAGTCGGTTGTCTGTCGGTCTTCGACAGACTGTACTTCGGAGAGTGCGCGCAGGAGTTCCACGGTCTGATTCCATCATCTCCCTTCTTCCATCGGGAGACTAGACGTACTGCAGGTTATCACCATACCTAGTTGATGTTCCACACATTCGAACGAAGCGCGTCGCCAAGTCCTTTATTATGTGCCAAGGAGTGGAACTCCCTGCCTGCGTCAGTTTACCCGAGTTCATATAACCCCGATCTATTTAAGTGGCGAGTAAATAGGCTTCTTCTGGTAAGCTCGTTCCATCGTCGACCTCATCTCTGCCCTTTTTTTTTTTTGGCGGGTGGAAAATCATCGAATAACCCCTCCCGCTCTTGGGCAGAGCGAAAGGAAGTGTCAGACTCCTACTGACTAAAAACCACTCATGTTCCTTCTTCGCCCTCTATGTCGAGGCCGCGATAACTAGTGTACATCCCGCGGCCCTTAGGGCCAGATTGAGGTCAAGAGCAAACCCATTTCTAATTTTTAAAAAACCCCTGTCAGACGTCACATTTACTTCATCATTTAAGGTATAATATCACATTAATCACTTACGGATTCCCCTCATCAGGATTCTTGGCCTGCATCCACTTGCTGAACTGATCCTGCGCGTCTCTGATACAGGGTTTGTACCCAGCTTGGCAGAGAAAGGTCTTGGTCAAAGACCTCAGGTTCTTGCGCCAAGGTTCCTCGTCCTCCTTCTCGTCCTTAGCTAACTCCTCGTAGAGAGGACTGAGAAGTACTCTTACGTAGGCCTAAAATTATTAAAGGGTTAATAAAGGAGTGTATAAATCGATATGGAATCGGCTAGAGTCTAGAAACTTAAAACTGGAACCGAAACGAGACCAATTAAGTCTTTGTCACGTCTATATAAAGCTTCTTTAGATATTTATTATGAAAGAACAGAATAAAGCGATCAAAAGTTATTACGAATACATCTCTAAACTTAATCGTAATGGAGATATTTGGTTTGGTATTAAAATCGAATCGTCATGTCTGTTTGTCTGTCCGTCTGTATGTCACAGCCACTTTATTAGGATACTATTAAGACTAGAATAACTTAAAAACTCAAAACATAGAAAACCGAAGCACTTTTAGGCTAAAATAAACATGCCTGGAACTTTCCATGCAGGCACTGACAGATATGTCTGCCCAGATGATCAATCATCGTGAACACAGGATCCCAAACCAGGTGGTGCCTCTCATTCTTCAAGAACAGTGTCATGTTGAAGGCAGTGACGAACGACAGCTCCCCAGCATATGCCAGGTTCCATGCATCATGGAGAAGCTTCGCCCTGGTCAGTTCTGGTATCAGTGGCCTCTTCTCGCTTTGGAGGAAGTTCGAAAGAAGGTTCCAGTTGTCTTGGTCGTAGTTCACTGGGTATGGCGCTAAAACAATTAAAATTAGAATTATTGATGTTCTTTTGTCAATATTATGTGATTGGTAGGTCGTTCTAGACAAGACATGGTTCTTATATTGTACTGCCTCACTTATCACAAAGTTGGTTATATCTAAAACTTGCAAGCGTTATTTCAGGAGAATTTCGTTATATATTATTTCTCATGAGCAGTGGTGGCTCAGTGGTTCGAATCCAGGCAGGCACATTACTTTGTGTAATTTATTTCATCACCGCTGCTCTCAAACCGGTGAAGGAAAACATTGTGAGGAAACGGCATGTCTTAGCACCAAAAAATTCGAAGACATGTGACATCTACCAATCCGTACTGGGCCCGCGTGGTAGATTATAGCCCATTCCCTCTCAAAGGGAGGAGGCCTGTGCCCCCCCAGCAGTGGTAACATTATAGGCTGTTGATGATTGATTGATATTATTTCTCGTGACTGATTTTTTTGCTCTGTCTACATTCATAGGAGTACTACACACCAGACCTTTACCGAAGAACATCATCAATAAGGTCTTTGTTCGTCCTTCTAGGAAATCAAATCCTATTTAACGAAACAATTACTTACAAACCCGTATATTACAAAACAAGATTTCGCACTCCGAAGTCCGTTCAGCTCAAAAGAACAATCAAAATACTCAAATCTCATAAACAGAACAGCACCTTTTATCCGACACATTAACGCCTACAATATTCAAAAACGCATTCAACCATCGTTATTAAGCCAGGAGGTGCAATTAAGTCGAGATCCTATCAAAAGTCGAGATTACAATACAAAGATATGCTAATATTAAGGCCATTTCTCTATTCCTTTTTGGACAAAGAAACTGAGCGAAATATATTAAAGTGAGTTTCTGTCGTCTACATTTCGGTTGTTCATAATTAAATGGAAGATGTATATTTGAATGCTCTGCTTCGATATTTTTTATCGTGCTTTATGGTCTTCCATAATTGGGCTATAAAGTAATCACACTAATATTATAAAGGCGAAAGTTTGTGAGTGTGTGAGTGTGTATGTTTGTCACTTCTTCCCGCAAAAACTACAGATCGGATTTAGATAAAATTTGGTACACAGATCTTTTTTAACCTGGATTAACACATAGGATAGTTTTTATCCCGACTTTATCTTCCTGTGGGATAATTTTCGAGTTTTAGCGGGTGAAGCCGCTGGCAACAGCTATTACTTGTACATAAAAGTGACTGCTGAACACGAGGTCCTGAGTTTGATCCCTGAGTCGGGCAAAGTATTACTGGGTTCTTCCTTCAAGGATTTCCTAGAAGCAGCCACAGAATCTGGATTTATGCCCGGTTGATAGCAATAGGCTCACCCCTATTACATGGGCTACTATTTAGTATACCTCTATCTAACTCTTCGGTAATTACAGGCTTTGTTAATTACAGGTTATGTAAAAGTGACTGAAACCATCCATTATATTATAGGGTGTAAAAGTACCCTTAACGCAAACGAATGGCACTTGTTCTCCCCACTACTGCGATCATGTTTTTGTTCTAGACCATACCAGGGAACTTCCTAGTTACGGAGATATTAGGGGTCAAAGTTCCAAATTTTTCACAGCTGTTTTTGTAAATACCTACTAGTTTTTCAGGTTATAACTTTACTTAAATTAGCTCCACGACCCGTTTACTATTTAAAACATCCACTAGCACAATATTTTAAGAGTGCTGCATTGAGTTTTACCATAAACTGTGATTTTTGACCCCAAAAAAACACTCGTTTCCCAGTTTTTTTTTTTACGTAGGGGTACTTAGTTTGATGTACAGAATGCTTGGTTGACGGCTGCGTGAAGGGTTAATTTACACCCTGTATAGGTACCAAGTTTCCTCAGTGGATCAGAAAGCACAATAATTTGTACGTCTTTGATACACGTGGTTAGTGACTCGAAACTCTGACAACCAGTCTTACCAACGAATGTCGTATTGCCCAGTACTGACTGGGCTGTGGAAGTCGCTCAATGTAAAGCACTGGTATTCAGCTCCATGTGATGGAACTGGAAGCTGACCCAAACAAGGTTAAAAAAAAGCTAGGCAGATGATGACTTACCAATCTCCTCAGGGTTGATGATCAAGAATTTATCCTTGTCAGGCACTTCGTTGATCACCAACGCTGACTTCTCCTTCATCCAAGCTGGTGGGATAGATTTCTTCGACTTTAGGTTACATTCTCTGGTAACCACTATGGGTAACCACCAGGACATCGTATCTGCTTCGGGTACGTCGTGGGGTCTTTCGCGGAGGTAGACTTTCTGCGAATTATTTGATACTATGAGTTGATGTATAGAAAAATATAGTAAGAAAACCGATATCACATAGTAGTACTTCGAAGATATTATTACTTTACTATCTACACTGATTATATTAAGTCTGTTCTGAGTAATACATAGAACCCTAATTTGTTTCTGTAAACCTAGCTTGAGACGGTACAAGTAACGCCATCTACCACCCAGTGGTTGAACTACTGAAGCGAGGTCGTAACTAACTCTCTAAAAGCATGTGTGCTGGATGTTCGCACTGTAGTTTCAATAGTTACGTCATGTCCTTATTTTCATGTAATTACCTAAATCGTGTTTGTCAATGGAACCCTTCCTTTGTGCTTTCTTTAACTTATAAATATCATCCCCTAAATATTGCCAAATTTTTAACTTATACTACGACTTTCTTATACGTACAACCAAATACAAGTAAGTTTTTTTTGGTGTATCGTCTGTTGTGTCATTTCTATAAAGCTCTTGCGAAGTTGCTAAAGGAAAAACATCGGTCACGCAACTTTTAAGCCCTTAAAAACAAAACCCAATCTAACCTGGGTAACAACAGCTGTACTATTGTCATAGTTCCTCAGCACATTGACTAAAGGCAGCCTGTCCTTGTCTATCCAGCTCTTAGCCACGGTCTTAATGTCAACCCACTCGGGAACCTTGTTGTCCTGATGTGCGGCCGTGTTCAGGGCGTTCCAGATGTCATCGCCCGAAAATGTTTTGAATTTACTGTAGGGAAAGTAAAAAAAGTTTAAGACGGTATTCTTTGTTTTTGGGATGTCCTAGAACCAAAAAAATTAAGACATGTGACATCTACCAACCCGCTCTTGGGCTGCGTGGTGAATTCAACCCCATTTCGTCTTAAATACCAAAAAGGCCTGTATCCCAGAAGTGGGAACATTATAGACTGATTATGCTTACACTAATATTATAAAGAGGAAAGATTTGTTTGTTTGTTTGTAACGAATAGGCTCCGAAACTACTGGACCGATTTGAAAAATTCTTTCACTGTTGGGAAGCTACACTATCCCCGGGTGACAAAGGCTACTTTTTATCCCTGTATTCCCACGGGAACGGTAACTACGCGGGTGAAACCGCTTGACGTCCGCTAGTCCCTAATGTACTTAATTGCGACTCATAGTGCACATTATTGCACTATGAGTCGCTTGAATGGTACTGTCAAAAATGTTCTTGCTAAATAACCTATAAACCTCCACAACCCAGTTAGTATTGGAATCAACGGCTTAACGTGCTTTTTTTTTGGGCCAAGCCCGCCTCACTATTCCCAAACCTACAGTGGTTTGGGAATAGTGAGGCGGGCTTGGCCCAAAAAAAAAGCACGTTCACACACTCCTGTAAGCCAGAATCAACAGTGGCGACCACAAGAAAAGCGCCGAGACAATGAAGCTCGACGAAGTGCCAGAGAAATTAAAGAAAAAAATGAATGAAGTCGCAACGAAGTTAATAGCGGAGAAAAGAAGAAAAATAATAGCGGAGGATTAGGAAAAACAAAAATGTCCACTTCCCTCCATATCAGCAGGAGATAGAACAGAACAAGGCCAATAGGCACACAGGGACGTATACAACTGGGATAAGCCCAGTTACCTAGCACCACGGATATTGTTGTCATTCATATTACTGGGTCCTAAGTTGTGAGCGGTTGCTGTTGCGGTTGTGTGCTGTTGTGACTGTTGTGCTTTCCGAAGCACGGAGAAAACTTGATATGAAATGGGTAGTTACCCACTCACGGTTCAACAGGCTTATGCACGGCTTAGCCGATCGACCCGAGTGGCAGTTATCATCAAACCACGAGCTCCTCTTGATGAAGTTCGAGTATGTTTTGCATAAATGATATTTCATTAATAATTACCGTGACTCCAAGAAAATCCTAAGCCCCTTCTTGAAGGTATCCTCTCCTAATGTATAGTTGAACATGCGGAACAGCAGTTCAATCTTGGTGCAGGCTGTCTCCTGCTTCATGCCGGTGATGCGGGAGTGAGGGTAGCGCTTGCTAAACTCGTAATAAAGGGAGTACAAGACTGTTAGGGGCCATTTGCCTTCCATTTCGGAGCCATTGTTGATCTGTTAGGTAAAAAATTGATGTTTAGAAAGTTTTTTTTTACTCCTCAAGTGACACCCTTTGGTGGGTAAATCTATCACTAATATTATGAACAGGAAAGATTTGTATTTTTGTGTGTGTGTACACACATGCATGTTTGTAATGAATAAAATCTAAAACTGCTGCGCCGATTTCTAAAATTCTCTCACCATTGGAAAGCTACATTCACCCTGAGTAACATAGACATATTTTACGATATGAGTAATTTTTCGATTTGATACGAGTATATAAATGGAGATTACGAAGACTTTTTAGTGTAAAAAAAATGAATTTTTAATCATATTCATTTGTTTCTGAGTTTTTAGGAAACATTTTGGCAAAACCAGACAGTCTTAAATAAAATGTTGAGTCAACCACTAGGCAGAAAAAAATCGCCAAAGATTTTTCTTTAGAAATATGTTACCTTGAAAGCTGTAGCAGCAGCGATGTATCCAACAAGAGCCTTATTGAGATGAGCATCAGTCCACCATGCAGGAGTGGTGAGTGCCCCCAGCCACTGATACGATAACTCCTGAGCGAGCTGAATGTAACCGCGGCTGCTGAGGTCACTCTCCCTAAAAACAAACGAGATTGAAACATCTTTTTTTTATGAAAACGTTACCCCACACTAGGAATTTCTCCTGTTAGGACCCATCCTATACAAACATTTAAACTCACAAACCAAGCAACCAGACCCGGAACAAGTATCTGTAGGCCGTATAAATATTTGTAACGTGCGGGGTTCGAACCCGCGACACGCAGTGGACCAGTCAATCGCTCGGCCACTGTGCCGTCCTAGCTGTCATCTTGTTGGCCTTCTGTCCCCTTTTTCATATGGCAGAGCAACAAGGGAAAAGTGCTTGATAATGATAATCTATCTACCAATGACAACTACATTGGTAGCTAAATGATAGAAAATTGCGGTGAAGGTTTGCCATGCGCGTTGGCATTGAATTATATGGCAGTTTACGATTAAAATACATGCATTGTGTGGTGTACTTCACACAAAAGGTTCCAATAAATGTTTCTGCGACGAATAAATATTTTTTTTCTTTCTTTCTTTTATAAACTAAAGTACTTTTTCATAATTTGAATATCAGGGTAGGAAAACTCCTAAAATATTCAAATACATTTCTATAAACTTTCCATTCAATTGACTCAGTAAATGGAAAATTTATAAATACATATTGGAATCTGGAATCTTTCAAGAGGTATTTTAGAAGTGCGAGTTAGAAACACGGCTTATAGTTGTTCATTATTCTATGAAGAAGGAATATTCCTGTTCACGGTGGTTGTGATATCGTGATATTTGATGCTGCCTCACGAACTGAGCCCGCGTGTTGGATCATCGCCCACGCCCTCCCACAGAGAGTAGGTGTGGCCCCCAGAAGGGTGGGGCTGTTATGATCTGATTAAGTTCATACTAGTCATATTCCCAAGAAACCGACTTACCTGAACACGATAAGACCCCAATTATCAGCCGGTTTGACTCCTTGGTAATTGGGCAGCGCCACAATGTCCAGCCTCTTCAACGGTAATGGCACTCTCCAGAACGCAGCCAACTCTTTGAACACTCGTACCACCTTCTCATTGATACCTGCTAAGGCTTCCAGGTATTCTGGGCGTCCCCAAACGCGAATTTCTACCAAGGAAATAATAAAGATTATGCCATTTTTAGAACTTTCTGGATGATCTTCCTAAGAAAACATTGTCATGGCGTGTCTTCAGGGTGCATTCAGAAGAAAGATTGGAATATTTGGAATGCACAAAAGGTCTAAAGTAACTTAAATTTAAATGAAAATATTTGGCAAATAAGTTTTACTTCGTTCGTTACTAGATCTAGAATAGTTGGTGATGACTAATCTCTTCAAAATACAAGGTGAGGCAAAAGTAATCATTCGATGTTCTTTGCCTGATATACTAGAACAGGGTGAATACTTTTGCCTCAGCTTGTAATTTTGAGCAAAAATCTTTTACCCTCAGCGATAATGTTGCATAATCTGCATAAGATTTATGCCATCAGCTTTTCACATCCAAAAGAAACGGTTATTGCACCAACACTTTAGAAAGCAAAGGAACAAAGTAGCCACTCACCGATATCATTGCCAGCATCATCCTTCACTAGCGTGGAGTTATCCAACTGCTTCAAGTTTGCTATGACCAAGCCGAGTGTGAATGTAGACATCGGCGGAGTCCTCTCGAAGTGATCGCATACCGCATCTGGTTCGTCAGGACTGTATAAAAAAATATTAGTGTTTAACAGGATGTCAGAAGTACACCATCGTAAGAAGTAGAAGAACTGGGGGGAAACCTTTACCCAGGAGTGAGATACGAAGGGCTTACAAAAATAAAACAGTGTATCCCTTACAATACCGTCGGCTTTATTCAGGAGACTATTGCAATTATTCACGCGGGCGGAGCCACGGTTTAGTACAGGTAGTAATAGTATACGTTGAATAAAATATTCTATTGCTTCTCATGTGGCAAAAACATGGCATGATAGTATCTTGTTAGGACACAGCAATTTGCAAAGTAGTGGTTTAGACTTACTGGCCTAAAGCAAACCTTAATTGCTGTGTCCTATAACTAAAAATATAGATTTGCAAATTCCGAAATAGCAATATTACTTAGAAAATCATCTGTAAAAGAATACAGCGTAATTTACAAATATTATAGTTAACTCTTCGCTTCATAGAGAGTATTGCCACTTAGGTAGACCTTGATAGAGTTTTTATCGACCAGCAGGGCTATTGCGTATCTTTTAAATGACAGTGGCTATCATATTGTCTATGGATTAACTGTCAAATTGGTTATGGTTTAGTACAATATGGAACCATTTGACAGTAATTGATAGGCACTGTAGGTTAGCCACTGTCATTTAAAAGATACGCAATAGCCCTGCTGATCTAGTTTGCAAGACCAATATTATATTATCGCACATACTGAAAAGATATAAGGAAAGATAGCTTGGTAGATAAAAGGAAAGACATTTATTCAACTGTAAGATTAATATAACTCAGTCTTACCAAGGGGTATCATATTACCGTAACTGGGTTGTGGAGGTCAGATAGGCAATCGCTGCATGTAAAATACTAGCTGCATCTGATTTTACTGGAAGTAGACCCTAATATAGAGAAAAGGCTAGGCAGATAATGAGATAGATATCAGCAAACAAAACTAACTTACATGTTCTCAGTTCTAGCGACAGGCACATTGCTGAGCGCGATCATGTCCCGCGGTCGAACCACGCTGAGCTCAAACGGAGTCTTGTAGCCCGGCTCGTCGAAGCAAGGAAACATGCGGCGAGCGTTGTTGGGTCGAAGCTGAGTAGCTGCTACGATCCTAAATAAATGATGCAGATATGAAATACTTAACAATTGAATCCCGGAAATCAATCAGTCCCGATTGCACTCACTAGACTGACGAGACGGTCTATCTCTAATCCACATTCTCGATGTACAAGAAGTCTTATAGCTTTTCCAACAATTTTAAACGTAATTGTTAGTAGAAAGTCTGGAAATCATGTCAAAAGTGTTTTACTTTGCTTCTAGTAATTTTGTTTTACTCATTGAGTACCTTGTAGCACCAATTTTCTAACTTACTTCAGTACAAGGTAATTTTTAACTTTAGCTTCAACTGAAACTTATTATTAATAATTGATGGTTTCCCTGTTTTATCCTACCTTTCGACCTCCTGGTCCGTCATATAGCTTGTTTTGAAGAAAGCCTCAGTGTTGGTCGTCTCCAGACTTCCCTTGAAGCTGAACTTCAAGACTCCAGTGGATCCCTTGGTGACTGTCCTCTCCAGGGACAAGGTGACTATGGGCTTCTTGGGGTCCGTTGATATTCTATTGATTGTGATTCTTTTGGACTCCTTACTAGAAAAGGACATACATACGAATTTATGTGCTTAATTTTTTTTCTATTTTCACATTTTTATTGAACCATGTTCCAACTTTATATACAGCCACTCAATTACAGCGCGATTTAAAAGTAAAATAACATAAAGTTCTTATGAATAAAATTATCTTATGACTTCAATATAGTTAAATTTTAACTATATCTCTAAAACTACATAGATTTCGACAAAATCTTTGCCGTTTTTTTAATGATGAACATGAAAAATACTAGCTGTATTCTTAGCTGGATGACCAGAGGACAAAAATAACAAAATAAGCTGGAAAGCGACAACATCCGATCAACACAATTAGTGTTTTCTTTATGTAATAATTTATGTTCTTCTTTTCCTCGTATTCGTAATGAAAAGCACAGTGTTTACCTAGGGTAAATTACTTATTAAGTTCTTCAAACTATTAGCGACCTGTAGGTTTAATTTTTGTTGAAGATCGTTTGATGGTTGAAGAACGTATTTAGGGATGATTAGAAAATGCCACCTGATGTTACGTATTTAGGGATGATTAGAAAATGCCACCTGATGTTCGTTTATTAATTTTTAAAATAATCTAGTGGCTGAATTATCATTACAATGATATCTTTAGATCAACACGGGAAGCAACAATGTAGATTGGAGATTGCATCTTAAATGTTTCAGCATGAGTTTTTTATTGCATAATACAAAGATATGCCTCAGTGCGACGAAAAAATACTCGTAATTAAATTATAGCAACATCCAATACTCACGTGTCTCCAGGAAAATGAGCCCTAACTTCAGTCTCCAAAATCTCAATTTCATGTGCAGAATGCACAGAGACTTCGTTACTATCTTGCAGCCAAGTAACATTGATAGCCACATGGCCTTTGAAGAGACCGTCTTCGAGATAAGGTTCCAGGTCCAGGCGGTAAGCAGTCGGTTCTACTGTCTTCTCCAGGCGGGTCTCCATGGATAGACCATGGGCATTGTTCAGGTCTATGCTTCGGGCTTTGATGATGTGGATTGGTTGGAGGTTCTGTGGGAAAAAGAATCAGTTTAAGATTCCATTGACTTCAAGAAAACCTGATCAAAAAAAATATTTTGTTTCACATGAATTATTAATTTATGCCTGTGGAGAAAAATAAGAAACTGCAGGGTTACTCTTTTAAAATGATTTGGTTTAATATTTTCATGTTACAGCATAGGGATGTTTTCTGACTTTAAAAAAATGTGATTTTAATTAGTCTGTCTGTTAGATTAATAAAAATATTGGATCCGTAATTTTTGTTTTATCAAATCAATAAAAAATTACGAAGATAAAACGCGTCAAAGATTTCAGTGGGGGTTGGTGACGTCACTGACCGCTAAAAAATGTCATACTAATGTCTTAGAGTATGACGTCACACGAGTTTTCAAAGCACTGTATCGCCTTCATTATTGTTTGTTTACGTGAAAAAAGAAAAAATACGTGTCCAATATTTTTTGGTAATCTATATGACGGACTAATTAGATTTTTTTTGTTAACATTAGTACTTAAGTATGGGAGCACAGCAATGCTGAACTCCTTAAACCAATCATCGCGAGGTTGACAACGAAAAGTTATGACAATAAAAACCTGCAACTTTCGCTCCAAAATTGGTGCCTTAAGACAGGAAGAGAGAGAGAGTGAGCAGCCACGTGCGTTCACTGCAGTTCCCTTTCAAACTTACTTTAGGACGCTCAGTGATCCGAAGTTTGAATACCTACCTAAATAGTTCTTCGTTATATCTATCCCTAGGCAGGGTACGGACAGAAATACCACGCCAATGCACAAATACAATCAAATTCATTACATGTCTTGAAGTCGATTTGGAACGCTTAATTGGAACCACATAATGGTTTTTTGGTATTTCCAATTCATAATGTTCATGGCGTCATGATTTCATAATAAAATAATGAGTAATTTTTCGTAAATTAAATCAAATAATTTTGCGAAATACGTGATATTACAACAAGGCAAACATAATATTTTGAGGACAAAGTGGTTATTAAAGGTAAACTCATTTTACTTAGTTGTCGGAAACCGTTGTAATATCTTATTTCTTCTCACACAACGCATATTTAATGCTTGAGTGTACTGTAGAGTATGATATAATATAAAACAACCTATATTTAGTTTATACTTGTGATGCAGGATCCAGTCCGATATCAATCAATACCGGATCAATACAAACGAATACCATAGTAATGTCTCCTTCATCCATACTTCTCTATATCTTTTACATAGTTACCCTTTAAAGTTACGATTCGATATTTTTTAGAATGGAATCGAAGTCATCTGTTACGATCCTAGAATCTTATCGTATAGGTGCGATTCGAATCGATCCACAATATCGACACAAACACCAGTGCATCAAGGTAAAGTAAACAAAATGCAATCAAACATCTTTAGAACTAAACAATAAGAACGGTTTGGGATTCCCCACTTTTTATTAAAGTCTGGATAGCCGCCAAGATATTCCAGTGTTTGTGGATTGATGGTGTATTTAGATTCTGAAAGATCACTCTGCAATTTCTCCACAGAGGATGTTTAGTTTTTCGATTCGTTTTTCTTGAACACTTGGTTTGTTTATTGCTTCATGGAATTGCACGGGTATTGATGAGATTGCAAAGAATGTACCTAAGTGATGGTCGAAATGTTTAATGAAACCTTCTATCCTACTTCCTTCTAATATTATAAATGCAAAAGTTTGTGAGGATGTTTGTTACTTTCACGCAAAAAATACTGAACGGATTTGGATAAAATTTGGTACTTATACAGATAGTTTATAACCGGGATAACCACTTAAGATAGTTTTTATCCCGATTTTATCTTCCCGCGGGATAATTTTCGAGTTGTAGCGGGCGAAGCCGCTAGTTCTTCATATTTTGTCTGCACTATTCCACTGCTAGCCTCTCTCAATTCCTTCGATGAGCTCCTTTCCGTGCCTCCTCGCTTCGATCGTCTCGCCACCTCTTTCAGTGTCGGCTTCAGTGGCGCCGGCAGTCTTAGTTTGGACAACAACTCACCGCACCACTCACTCACTCACTCAACTCACGGACTCACTGGTCTTAGTTTGCTCAACTGTTTTCATGCCCACCCACTCAATCCCGATTTATCCTTGCAGCATTCCTGCCAACGTCCACTATGCTGTGTATATTTTTGTACCCTATTTTGTCTCTGGACATCAAAAATATTCTCACACAACTGCCCCGTAGATCGCAAACGCAACAGCTGCAGATGAGGTACTATTCGATTCCCCAGCCCACGACCCATCTACACACCAACCTAAACAAGCATGGCTTAACCTTAAGATCGACCCAGAACGCTTACAAAGGCTGTTATTATTAAGCTGGCTGCTGGTAATACATGGCTGATTGTGAATTGTGTGACAATAGTGGCTAAATATGGGTGTGTAACAGTTGAACACCTCTGCCAGCTTAAATATTAAACACAGGCGTGATGTTATGTTTGCATTGCCAGCTCATCGCTTCACGTTTAGCGGTTAGTTATGCACATATTTGCTGCAGCACTAACAACCGCTAATGAGACTAAATTAATGAGCGATGGTCAATGTTTACCCAATCTCCTTTTCGATGACGACATCATATTGAATGCCTTGTCTTGTGGAAGTTTTTGGCGACAAGAAGACGGACTGTTAGGATAATTATAATGGATCGATTATAAAGGGTACTTTCTTAACGAAACCGAAAGGCACTTGTTCTCCCCGTCACGTCCCTGCGATCTTTTTATTATGTTACGGAGATATTGGGGGTCAAAGTTCCAAATTTTTCACAGCTGTTTCTTGAAATACTAGTTTTTCTGGTTATAACAGCTTTACTTAAATTATCTCTATGACTCGTTCACTATTCAAAGCATCCATTAGCACAATGTTTTAACAGTGCTACATTGAGTATTACTGTTGGCGACCAGCTACCAAACTTTTTGATAATTTATATTTCTTTATTTTTGCTTGTCAATTTATGTTTTGTTTTAAGAATAAAGTCAGTCTGTGAAAAATATGTGCTACAATATATGAGAAGCTGAACTTGTGGTTTCATTACTCTAAAAAAAAATATCCGGTTCTCAACATTGGTGTCAGAAGTGAACGGTTAAATGCCCACCACAAGATCGCAGACAAAGGCAGCAATGGCGGAGACTGGTACAGCAGGTATCGTTCGAACAGGTGCTCTTCAAGAGGGTGGTGCTTCCACATTCGGTGCCATCGCGCCGGCGCCGCCCTGTACCAACCCTAACGAGACCTTACCACCCGCCAGCAGGACCTCGTCAAGCATCGTGCCTCAGAGTGCACGGTCAGGCTATTCTAGCAGCACATTGAAAGCACAAATCCTGACTGCAAAGGCGGAGCACGCTCGTCGGCTCGCGAACCTCCAAGCGGAACGTGACCGCAGCCAAGCGGAACGTGAAACCGCCGTTGCGGAGTTGGAATTGCAGGCGAAGCTGGCCGTTATCCAGGCCAACTCTATAAGTGCAGGATCCCGCCATTCCGACAAGTCCCACTACACGAGACCACATCACAGAGTCGAAGACTGGTTAGCTAAATCACTTTCTATGTTCCCCAAGCAAGATAACAAAGCGCATTCATTTGTTGACAGGACAGACAAGCGGAAGTTTTCTAACGTTGTACCGCAGGACCGTCCGCGTTCGACGCCCGCCACAGCCTACGGAGATGGTCCAGTGACAGTGACACATCCTCCCCTTGATGTACTGGACCGTACCCACGAGACACGCCCTGTCCTCACCTGCGCGCCACCTCGTCAGGCTCCCGCTCACCCGCCATCGCATCCGGCCCCAGTCGGCACGTTGACGCACCCGTTTCCCTGTGTCTGTACGCTCCCTGTGGGCGCGTACTCATCAGTTGAGCCAGCTGAACATACACAACATGCACTAGGTTTAGGCACACTTACTAATGATGAAAATTGTTGCTACAAAAATAAAAATCATTGCCAAGATCTAAGTACATCATTTAATCAGCTGGTCGACGCAATTAGAGGCACAGGGAAGAAGACAACAAAGGTTTGTGATATAACTAAGTTTGATGGTCACGTTTCGGATTGGTTTCACTTCAAGAAGTCGTATGAACAATCCAAGGCGCACTTTTCTCCTAGCGACAACATCACACGACTCGGCGCGGCGCTGCACGGTGCTGCGAAAGAGGCAGTCTCCATCAGATTAATAGCAGCTGATGACCCGGAGCAGATTGTTGAAGCGCTCGAGACCAGGTTCGCTCAACCGGAAGTCATCGTACTCCACCAGATCTCTGAAGTCAAAACCCTCTCTAAAATAGGTATGTACGAGTCTGCGAGAGAGCTGAACATCTTTGCCTGTCGCGTCCGTAATTGTGTCGAAATCATCCGCTTGCTGGATCTGCCCGAGCACCTTGCTTCACCGGACCTTCTCAACATCATCTTAGGTAAGTTGACCCCACTCCTTAGATCTAAATGGAGAGATTTTGCATCGTCGAGAGTTGGTTCCGGTAAGTTTAAATTGGAAATTTTGGCCGATTTTCTCGAAATCGAGACAAAATTACAAATTAAATTTGATGTCATAGTGTCAGAGCCGAATCTTGTCAAAAGCCAATGTCATCCCATGAAAACCACAAGAGACAAAACTTACGCAATTGCGACAGTGTCAAACGTCACGTCAAAGTCGAAAAGTTTTTATTCATGCCATTACTGCCATGACGGTAAGCACGAGGTTAGCGATTGTGAAGGTTTTAAGTCTCTGCCTCTGGACGATCGGTGGCAATGGGTGATGGAGAACAAGGTCTGCCGTAGATGTCTTAAAAAGGGTTCGCACCAATATCGCCACTGCAAGAAGAAGTGTGAGTTCGAAGGCTGCCCGGCTGAGAGGCGGCACCACACCCTCTTGCATAGACCCCAACCTGTTACGACAGCCCATGTCGAGATACACTCAGCCGCGGAAATCCTCGGCCTCAACGCGCAGAAACCAAGCACGTCGAAGGAAGAGCAGCGATCGGTCACCGTGGCCCACAACTCTTCTCCACTGAACTCATCCTGCCTTAAGCCACTCTTAAAGGTTGTAGCAGTCACAATTTCTGGACCCCTTGGAAGCGTTAATACATATGCCCTTCTTGACGACGGGAGCTCCGTGACTTTATTGGATCAATCTGTGGCGGAGTCAGTGGGAGCTGAGGGCCCTATGTGTAGGCTGAATATTGACTGCATTGGTGGATTGAGTACGCAGGCCGACGTGAGATATGTTAATATCCTAGTAAAGGGTCGATATGGTACGGACAGTTTTGACATCAGAGCACGCACCATTCCCAACTTGGGCATCAAAAGGCAGACAGCACGCTTAGACGATGTAGCCAGGTACGATTACTTATCTGATCTAGTGGACGTCGTCTGTTATGATGATGCGAAGCCCATGTTGTTAATAGGTGCGGACAATTGGCACATGTCGCTTCCTTCACAGGTTCGTCACGGCACTCGTGAACAACCTGCAGCCGTTCGCACCGCGCTTGGTTGGGTCCTCTACGGTTATATTTCTAGTAGATCTTACGCCGCCACTTCCGTTAATCATATTTCAGTCGCCAACGACAATGACTCACTGGACAACCTCATCAAGGAATACTTTCGACTGGACTCTATAGGGATAACGAAGGCAGACCATCGTAGCGCTAGCGAACAACGTGCGTTAAACATTTTAGAGGAGACTACCAAGCGCTTAAATTCTGGTAGGTACGAAGCGGGCCTATTATGGCGCGATAATATCTCTACCGTCCCTAAAAGCCGCGACCTAGCCTTATCTAGATTTGTTAGCCTCGAGCGTAAAATGGCTAAGGATAGTGCTTATGCCGATGCTTACAAGCAAAATATTCAAGAAATGATAAGCAAAGGGTACGCTGAATTATGTTCGGGTCCACCGTCCGGCCAGGTCCCGTGGTATCTTCCACATTTTGGAGTTACCCACCCACATAAGAAGAAGCTGCGCGTTGTCCACGATGCAGCAGCAAAGTGTGCAGGTGTCAGCCTCAATTCGCTTCTGCTGACTGGACCGGACCTATTGCAGCCGCTTCTTAGCATCGTGATGAGGTTTAGGGAAGGCCCGGTTGCCTTGTCGGGAGATATCAGAGAGATGTTCCCGCAAATTAAAATTAGACCGGAGGATAGGGACTCCCAACGTTTTTTATGGAGAGATAGCCCCGGTTTGCCGCTTCAGGAATTCCGTATGTCCTCGATGATATTCGGCGCAGCATCTAGCCCGTGTACCGCGCTTTGGGTGAAAAATAAAAATGCTAGTCAATTCCAGTCACGATACCCGGACGCCGTGCGGTCTATCGTCGAGGACCATTACATGGACGACTTCTTAGGGAGTTTTGACAGCATCAGTGAGGCGGCTCAGCGAGCATTTGAAATATGGTCCATACATAAAGCGGCTTGCTTCGAGATGCGTTCTTGGGTTTCGAATTGTAAGGAAGCACTAGCGATAATCCCTGCAGACTTACATGCAACAGACGCTTCTACTGAGGTGAACTTAGGTCCGACGTCTCCCTCACAAATTCGGGTATTAGGTCTTACGTGGAACACCAGTGAGGACAATCTTTGTTTCGTTAAGAACCCTCCAAAGGCCCCTACTAAGTATACAAAACGTTCAGCATTGTCCCTATTGATGTCTGTCTACGATCCCTTAGGTTTTTTAACTCCCGTTATTATGAAAGGCCGCGCACTATTCCAGAAATCCTGGAAGTTGGGCATCGACTGGGATCATTCACTGCCGGTTGATCTGATTGAAGACTGGAAAAGATGGTTGCTCGAAATTCAAAAATTAAGCAACAGTTCTGTTCCTCGATGCTACTTTCGCGACACCGGGCGCATTAAGAATGCGCAACTTCATGTTTTTGCCGACGCTAGTGAACGCGCTTACGCCTGTGTGGTCTACTGGCGCTTCACAGACGAAGCTGACAACGTAAGCTTATCCCTGGTAGGGGGAAAGGGTAGGCTGGCGCCACTGAAACCCGTTTCAATCCCAAGATTGGAGCTCCAGGCTGCCCTGATCGCTTCGCGTTTCAGTGCGTACGTCACTGAAGCTCACAGACGACCACCAAATGAAGTTTATTTTTGGACGGATTCTCTAACCGTTCTAAAGTGGCTTCGTAGCGACGTTTGCACGTTTAAGGCCTTTGTTTCGTTCCGATTGGGAGAGATAGCTGAAACAACAAACATCCACAGTTGGAGATACGTCCCCACGGCTTTAAATGTCGCAGACGACGCTACGCGAGACATTCACAATTTCACGACTTCTTCACGTTGGTTCACAGGACCCGCATTTCTCTTGTCTCCACCCTCTGACTGGCCATGTGAACCGACGTGTGCCATCCCTCCGGTAACCGAAGAACTTAAACGAGCTTCGGAATCGGTGGGACAGATAGTTGCCTCACCGCGACAACTACCTTCACCGGTAGTAGCGGATCACCAACGCTTTAGCAGTTGGACCCGGTTACTTCGTGCCACAGCGCGAACCCATCAGTGTATTGACAAGTTTCGATCAATTTTGCGCCCAAATTCCAAATTCACTCAAAAAGCACTTCGAGATGCTCGTAACCTTTTTGCCCTTTCCGTTAAAGACCTCAACGTTGCGGAGGTTCACTTATTTCGTAAAGTCCAAATAGATTCTTTTCCCGAAGCTTTGATGCACGTTTTAACAGCACGTCCCGTTTCGAGTGATAGTAGGCTTCGGAACCTGTCGCTTTTGTTCGGTGAAGACGGGCTCCTACGTCTTTCTGGCCGCACTGCCGTCGCAGAGTATGTAGAGTCACGCCCGATTGTCCTGGATGGCCGACATCCTATCGTCAAGCTACTGATACACTCCTATCACGCCAGATACGCCCACGGACATAACGAGCTAGTGGTTAATGAACTGCGCCAGAGGTTCTACGTTCTAAGCCTCAGACCAGCCGTCAGAGGAACTTCACAAAGATGCCAGTTTTGCCGCAACCGGAAGGCTAAGCCGGAATCACCACCAGAGGGAGACTTGCCAAAAGCCAGATTAGCACATCACCAGCGCCCCTTCACATACGTAGGGCTGGATTATTTTGGCCCTCTGAACGTTGCTATTGGCAGACGCACCGCCAAGAGATGGATTGCCCTTTTTACATGTTTGACAGTGCGAGCTCTGCATTTAGAGATTGTGGAGACATTATCGTCGGACTCCGCCCTGATGGCACTCAGGCGGTTTATTGCGAGAAGGGGATGCCCGACTAGGATATACTCTGACAACGGAACGTCATTGACTGGCGCAGCAAAAATGCTGCCAGAGCTGTTCAACTTCTGCGCCAATAAAAGAATCGAATGGCGATTCATACCCCCATCCGCGCCCTTTATGGGGGGCTGTTGGGAGCGGCTAGTCCGCTCGGTGAAAAATGCTCTCGCAGTCACATTGAAGCAGCGAACTCCAAAGGAAGATGTGTTAAACACCCTGCTCTTAGAGGCCGAGTGCACTATCAACTCAAGACCACTGACGCACGTCTCTGTGGATGCCGACGCAGAGTACGCCCTGACTCCATTCACTTTTTTGATCGGAAGCCCAAGCAGCGAGCCAGACATTAATGTCTTCGACGACGCCGACTTGATTCGACGTGCTAACTGGAGGAAAGCGCAGAGGCTGGCAGACCACTTCTGGCAGCGCTTCGTGCTCGAATACCTACCCACGCTCACACCTAGAAGGCGGTTGCAGGAGACTCGTCCGTTAAGGGTGGGTGATCTAGTCCTCATTGCAGATGGCACGCTACCCAGGAACCAATGGCCCCGAGGGCGAATCACGGCAGTGCACCCGGGGAAAGACGGCATCGTCAGAGTTGTGGACGTCACTACGAAGGGCGGCGTGCTGCGACGACCCACTCGAAAGGTGGTATTGCTGGTCGCCGGCCAGTAAATTGGTGCCTCACACCGTCGGGGGCCATGTTGGCGACCAGCTACCAAACTTTTTGATAATTTATATTTCTTTATTTTTGCTTGTCAATTTATGTTTTGTTTTAAGAATAAAGTCAGTCTGTGAAAAATATGTGCTACAATATATGAGAAGCTGAACTTGTGGTTTCATTACTCTAAAAAAAAATATCCTGTTCTCAACAATTACTGTAAAATGTGATATTGGACTCCAAAACAAACTCGATTCACAGCAATAACTTTTGCGTAGGGGTATTTAGTTTGATGTACATGATGCTTGGTTAACGGCTTCCTAAAGGGTTTGTTTACATTCTGTATACACATACTTTTTTTTTCGGCGGGTGGAAAATCATCAAATAACCCCTCCCGCTCTTAGGCAGAGCGAAAGGGAGTGTAAGACTTCTACTGACTAAAAACCACACATGTTCCTTCTTAGCCCTAAATGTCGAGGCCGCGGTCTTACAACATCCCGCAGCCCCGACGGACGTCGGGCCTTACGGGCGTCTTCCATGTTGCTGACAACTTTTGAGGCGCGCGTGGAACACGAACGTGCCTTCGACACGGCCTGTCGTCGTCATATGACGGACGGACGGCGAGCTAGCCCATTACTCACCGTCCACAGGCCCGCGTCTACGGTGGCTGGAAGCAGTCACGTCGTCCCCGACGCCCGGAGCGTCACCCGCGACGGCCGGTACGAGAGGTCCTCTCACGTTCCGTTCTTTACCTTCTTCGCTAGCATCACTGCTTGACAGAAGGAGGCGACGGCGTCCCATTCTATATCGCCCCGGACCATGGCTTGCACCGCACTGGACAAGCCAGCAAGTAGGTTTGCTTTCTCCGACAAGCACACCACTTCTTTGTGCCTCTTTGTCTGGTCTCTCACACTTGGACCTTTCCGGTATAAGTATATCTACCAGCAGAGCTCCAAGGATCATTGAGACACACAAGCCCCACCACGACGGCAACGTGGGTACACTCGTGCGCGACGCATCTGTTTACAGTTTTATACTTTTTGATGTATTTTGTACAGTGTTTTTTTATATTTCGAATGTTTTTTTATTTTGATAGGTACTTTTTTTGTTTTCGCTTGAATTAATTGAGTCCACTAACGTTCACCGCGTTTTGTTTTGTAGAATAATCACCTAGAGAATTAGGAAAAGTCTTCAGATTCAACAGTGGTGATCAAGATCAGTCCGCTATATCGTGGTCAATCGACCGGGATGTTGGGTGGGGGCGATGGTCTGTATCTGACAACTCGGCTCGCACGGGGCGTCCTGCAGGGCTATTGCGTATCTTTTACATGACAGTGGCTATCATATAGTGTCCATCAATTAAATGTCAAATGGTTCCATTTCGTATTAAACCATAACCAATTTGACAGTTAATCCATGGACAATATGATAGCCACTGACATCTAAAAGATACGCAATAGCCCTGCTGTTCCAGCAATCTTGACAGACTGAGATCTGGTGTCAAGAAGCGGCTAACGCAAAGCGGTCAGACTGGCGGACCACTTCTGGCAGCGCGGGGTTAAAGAGTACTTGCCGAATCTTATTCCCAGACCCAGGCAAAGCGATATTCCAGAGTTGGCTGTGGGCAATCTGCTCCTGGTGGCTGACGGCAACCTACCGAGGGGCTCCTGCAGGGCTATTTTATTATTTTTATATTGTGAATATGAGGACTATGTGGGTCTTTCTTTAATTTTAACGATTGTCTGGAAGTTTGAGTACTATAAGCGACCTACCCAAATGTCCTTTCCTTGGTATTGTTCGTCGTGACGTCGAGCTCCTTGAGTTAAAAGTCGAGCTCGACAATAACTGACAAATGCTTGCACTGACTGGACGGGTCCACTCCAATCTGTGTGGTGCTTTCTTCAAAAGACCATCTCAGACACTAATCTGCATAGCCCTCATGTGTGTCCCAAGATTATGTCTGGACCTTAAACTTATTGTTAACCATTTAAAACCATTTTAAAAGATTAAAAAAGTAATCTTTGGAGTTTCTTGCCGGTTCTTCTCCTTAGGAATCGACCAATGCACCGAACCGTGCCCCTTTTTTATGTCGACGTTTTACAAGTGCCCATGTAGGCCTATGTGAAATAAAATATTTTGACTTTGACTTTGACTTTTACTTTATTGCGTATCTTTTACATGACAGTGCCTATCATATAGTGTCGATCAATTAAATGTCAAATGGTTCCATTTTGTATTACACCATAACCAATTTGACAGTTAATCCATGGACAATATGATTGCCACTGACATCTAAAAGATACGCAATAGCCCTGCTGGCCGAGAGGGCGCATCTCAGCGAAATTCCTCTACTAGACTAAACATGAATTGTGCGAGCTTTAGTAGGTTTTAAAGCTATATTTCCTTGTCAAATACACCGACTATGATTTTATGAGGTTTTAAAGCCGAAGAATATAACTGTGACACTTATCAAAAGGGTGTGATTAGTTATTTGCCAAAAGCGCAAACCTGTAAACGCGCAAATTACCAATGTTATCTCTGAGCTAAGATAAGATTAATGCCTAACCTGGTGACTGAGTTTTTATAATTATTGCCCATGGGCCTCTAACTTGGCTTAACCAGGGCTTTTCTTGTACACTTTATATTACCTCATACTTTAATATAGCTTAGCTGTTCTTGGAAAAATTAAGGCAGACGCTAAACTAGTCTGTCACAGCTTGTGTAATCCTTGGTCAATGTTCCCACTGAGTTTGGCCAATGACACATGTGAAAGTCTAACAGTGACGAGACTAGTCATACATAAATGTCTGTTTTTTTTTTTAACATTTAAAATGAGCATAACGGGTTGTTTTCCAACTTACTATCAATCACCACAAATTCGTAAATATTTAAAGACCCCCTCGGTTTTTTCTAGTCAAGCCCAGTGGCATCAAGCTAGTTCAAATGCTGAATCCAACACACTGCGTAAAGCCTACATGTTTTTGAATGCCTTTTGTGATCGGCCTCTATTTAAAATAATATGGGATGCGACAAAAAGGTGATGTAAAAAAAATATTAATAAACTGTGTTTTGTTGTGAGTATAAAAATACTACTATTGTTCGTTATCACTGACGCATAACAATAACAAAACTCGTATAAAAACGACGTCAAGGTTTGATTAACGTTACTGAATTATAATTAGGTGCAAGAGGAATGCAATGCAAGAAACATTTAAGCAGTAGCAGTACCTACAAATAATGGTCGGGAATCTAGTTTTATACTCCTTCAGTAGCAATAGGGTGCCCCCTGCTTCCATGTTTCATTTATTCATTCATATAACAATTCACATTGTGTTTGAAATATATAATATGTTGGAGGCGATCCTACACAAACGCGGCCACCTAACACCTAGTAGTTAGCAAAATGTAGGTAGATGGTCTCACATTTTTATTTATTTATTTTGAGAATAGAAACGTTTACGTAAACAGTACCTACTTGGTATACCGCAAAATTAAAACCCCCTTTTAAAACTGGATTCATTACTCATACAAATGACTAAAGAATAGCACAGAATGTACAAAGCTGTTACGCGGATACTGTATTAAGATCATCTGAAAGAACGTCATCACCATCTAATGAACCCAATTCTAAAATCAATCATATTAGTAAAACTACAGTAACAGTCTACAAACGAATACTCTATGGAGTGTAGTAGTATGTACAATAATCCGCATCAATATCACTCAACAAAGACTCAATCAGGATGTGTCGCCACGTACCTTATCCGGCGGCAAAGAGTTCGCGACGCGGAGGCACAGGCACACTAGTAGAAGGACGCGGCTGAACATCGTTGTCTTTGCCTCTTCCTTCTTTTGTACCTAGAAGAATAAACGATTAGTGCACAGTTTTAGGCACTGTAAAAACAATACTTGAAATTTTATAAATTACAAAACAGATCTATGTTATGATATTATTATTATCATAATTCTCCTGCCATTATACGCAGCATGTCATCCTCTTTCATAATTCTCACAGAAACCTACTATGGCACACGAAGTCTTTTTCCAGCTAAGTCAATAATTCTACGAAAAATAAAAACCATCAAATGATGCCCCCCTTCCACTCTGGGGGAGTGCGATCGGGAGTGTCAGACTTGTACTGACTAAAACACACCCATTTTCCTTCTAAGCCTTCTGTGTTCCAGCGCCGAGGTTTTGTTATTTCTTTGGAATAGTCGTGCAGCCCTCGGATCAAATTGGCCCCTAAGCACATGGTGAGGTCATATTCTATGTTTTGTAATAGAAAATCAAATTAAACAACTTTATTCGTGAGACCAATATCGTCATCGCAAAGAGATATTCAACTTCACGTTTCTGATGCTGAAGGTAAACATGATTCTCTTCATGACCTGTTTGATGAACGGACTAGGGGAACAGACAATTCTGTAGACCTAATAGAAGTTCCCTCTACCGGCGCATTGTCCTTCCAGCCAAAGCTGAGATTCTCTGGAAATATGATGTAACGTATAGGACAGGAAGGATCGTGAGTTCGATTTACCCACAAAGTCCATACGAAATAATATGAGTCACGATTTAAAAGCAGCAATAGCTGTTTAGTTTAGAAGAATGTATTGAATTAAGAGTAAACAAGGGAATTAAGGGAAATATATTAACATGAATCGTATTTAAAATAACCTATAAACAATATGGATATCCTTTTACCACTCAAACTCATATGCTTACCCTTGCAAGTTCCTTAGGTGAAACAATAATCTTCAGGAGCAGGTCCCTTATTTAAAAACACAATACATCGATTCGATTTCGATTCGTAATGTCGTAAGTCTGTCTTGTCACCTTCGTTAACCCAAAAAGTTCGACTTACGACTTGTTGGGCCAGGAGGAATAAAATACAACACACTGGAATTACCAACTCTCGTCTCCTGATAGCGGGATGGGGGCTTATCCTTTTCCAATGAAACTCCTACCCACCACACGACTAGAGTATACAAAGACCAGGTAATAAGTTATTAGGTTAGGGGATACATACCTGCACCAAAGATGTTCTCACGCCTTTTGACGGAATTAGCAAGACTAATCTTCCACTAGATCCTCAATTGCTCAGACGAATTACCTCATTTACCATCACAACACATCAGACAGACAAACAAATTGCATGTTAAATCTGGAAAATCGCCTTTGGCCACAGAAGAGAGAGAGAGATAAAGCGGGTAACCAAAAATTATAACCTGTTCTAGAACCGTCTACTTCTGCGATACAACTTGGATGTCAAAACTGCACAGTTTAACGAAAAGGCTCAAAGGAAGTTTCAACAAAAGACCGACGTTCCTTGCACCGTGACTCCTAAGGATCACGTGTAAGCAAACGACCAAACAACCGACAATACAAATGACCAAAGAGGTTACTGGTTCACAATAGTAACCTACTTCCAAGGACATCCAAAAACAATCAGAAAAAAAAGAAACAAATATCTTGCCTGCCAAAAAAGCACTGGCCAGAATTTACGTCAAAAATATTGGAATCAGGAAAAGAATTTATTTAAAAAAGTTAAATCAAAGGGGTTTCACTTACGTGCTCAGTTCTACGTGTGCAGATTGCCACTGTAGTGTCCCAAGCGTTGGTCCCCCTCAATTGTCAGCAGGATGTGTCTCATTTGCACTGACGATTCATCTGTTGTGAACCTCTTACATCTAATATTGCTAATGCTATTTACGCGTCATATTGTACCGACAATTTGTTTTCAATGCTCCTATCACGCACTATTCGTGCGGATGAGTTATGGTGAAGGAGAATGCAGGAAGGACGGGAGGTCGTGTTGAGTTGTGATCATTTGGTAGGTATATAGTATACGAAGGTGTGACGTTGGAGCTAGGAATAAACTTGATGGGTTCCCACGGGTGTTGCATATAGTATGCCTAGTAAGACATAGGCAAACCATCCATTCTGATACTTAGACTTACCCTATTTGATAATAATGTCATGTGTTTCTCATTTGTTTCCAATCATGCATTGGTTGATAAATTCCTATCACCTTTGAGAACATCTAATAACGCGTTTAATGGTGGACTTATGGTTTCGGACGTGACTGATGTGTCGTAGGTCGTGGTCTAAGGAAATTACCTCCACTGCTCTCAGAACGGTGAAGAAACATGATAAGGCAACTGGCATGTCCTTATCTTTTTTTGAGGATGAAAAATCATCAAATGACTACTCCTGCTTTGGGCGGAGCAGAAGGGAGTGTCAGACTCTAAAACCCAAAAACCTATCCGTGTTCCTCCTAATTAATGCCTTTTGCGTTCCAGAGCCGCAGTGACTCTTACAAACAAATACCGCAACCCTGGCAGGCCAAGGTCTCCTCCTCCACCTCAACATTAGTATTACTGCTTCGCAGAAGGAAGTGACCGATTCCCATGCCTTTACAGGGCCACGCGAAAGGTCACCGCCGCCGATCGCCTCGCCGTGGATAAGGTGTTGCTCTGTCAAGGCAGGGTAGACTTCCACCATATTTTCCACCTTGACCTTTCCTTCCTTATTTCTGACGTGGTCCTATTCTCACCATGTCAGGATCAAATGATGGGATTCCAGAGAAATCAAGGGGAAGCCCTCAAATTTTGTACGCACTTGTTTCGTTTTCCTATGTTTTTCTAAAGCTGCTCATGTCTTTGCGTCTGATAATCATAATCTCATGTAGATGCGATGATGATGGAAGGTACTTAGAACTCCTCAGCGATCAGGAGTTGAAAGAAACTTCTTCCAAAATTATACGTATTATATAGACCAATAGTTGTATTCTTTCAGGCTATTATGTTAACCTGATGATGATGGCAGAGAAATCGAGGGCAACCTTCAAGTTTTATTGGCACGTATTACGTGTTTTGTGCTTTTTCTGTTTGTTGATAAGCTGTTAATGGAAGGTACAATAACTCCGTAACGGTTAGGAGTCGGAGGATAATTCTTTAATAAAATATTATGGGGACGTAAATATGGTTGTTTTCTTTAAGCTTATCTAGGTGAGCTGAAAGGTACTACTTCTCAACGGGAAGGATTTGAAAGCAATAATAAGGGTATCTTGAAGCTTAGGGTTAGGTTTCTTGGTTGAATTCTATATGCATAGTAAACATTTGTATAGGATATTACAACTAAAAATGTAAAGATAAAAAATCTTTATTGCAAAAAAGAAAACCGATTTTAAAAACTCAAAAAAGTGGAAATAGAGTTTAGAAGAAATATCTGCTTCTGAAGACGGTGGCAAATAAAAACGAAATCAAACAAATAAATGTCCACCGACTTTAAAACCTGTTTTTTTTTCTAAAGTTTATTTTCACTTCTTCTTTCGATTTGGTACAGAACCCTTCATGCGCGAGTCAGACTCTCACTTAGCCATTTTTTTAGAAACAAGTTTTTTATTTATCTATTTTTTTTTTTTTTTGCCTTGTGTCATTAAGTCCGCCTTTGTATCACTATTGTGCATAAAGTTTAAATAAATAAATAAATATACAACAAAAGTACAAGTTATGCAGTGGACAACATACTAAGTGTCACCCTCTGGAATTCCGCTAAAGACCAAGAAAATATGTCCAAACGCCGAGACACACTATTCAGTGTTGTCATTGCACGCATTACTGGCGCAAACTTTAATAAGTTCGTACGCGTTGCCGGGACTTAAAAAATTCCCTCGGCCCCAACCGTAGCCTCCTGCCTGGAACGAGTAATCCTATTTACGGATTATTTACCATACCACAAAAAACTATAAAAACATATTTTGCGAGAGCTATATTACGTCTTACTTCCAACTTATAGTACTCAACCATCACAATGCACAATGTTTTGAATGTTTCACAGGCTTATTTAGGTAAATGGAAGGGTCTGTTTACAACTTGTGTAATGAAAAAAAAACCGGCATCTTGATTTTTCGGTCAATTTCAAGAAGGTTAATAACTATAACCAACAGCGCTTGGCGTATTATGTTATTCAAGAACCATGACGCAATATTTCTCACACCTCGATAAAAATAAACAAATAATTCATTATATTGTCTATGACAATGATTCGCCGTTAGTAAATAATAATTAGACGTAAATTGGCTCAAAAGTCGTTTTTGATTGCAATTTAATTTGATGCGATGTTAATGAACGTTAATGACCTGACTTGTTGCTATTAAAAATTAAATGGAAATGCTTTGGTGTTTAGTTATGATTTATAGGACAAACTCCAATATTATAATGGACAACATATTTTGAGAGAATTAAATTTTGTACAACTTTTATTTCAAAATTTGTTTATCGACGATCAAGAAGAAGACGAGTAAGTACTACAATTATAAGTCGCCATGGAACTTGGATAATCCTTTGATGTGAGATCTAACTTGTGCCGATACCCTTGCCAAGGTATAGTTTTTTTTTTAAACAAAAGTTGTAGGGAATTTAATCCTCTACAATATTGATCATAAATTCATTACGTAACCCATAGGAAACGAGATACGTAAATTACCAAATCTGAGCCATAAAAGATTAACCACACGCTTGCCGATTCAAACACAATGCCAACAGGATTAAATTACAGCGTTAAAGTCCACTTTACATCGCCAGAGTGACAACTGACGCACTCGTGACATACTAGTAGCCATCAAAGTAATTTTCTAATTAAAATCTCAACGAAACGAGCTCTTGGAACAGATTCATTGTACGGTCAGCCAATAAAGTGGATTTTGTTTCTACAACATTAATATCTTTTTTTGCAGTCACGAAAGTAACTGGACATTAACAACTAAGAAATGCTGAATTTTGGACGCAGTCTTAATCACTTCTACCTATATGTATACCCCTTCAGCAGGGGTCGCAATCGTCAAATTGGTTATGGTTTGGTACAAAATGGAACCATTTGACAGTTAATTGATGGACACTATATCATCGGCCGCGCTCGGAAGGCTGATAAGTGTGTGTGAGGAGTATGCGAGAGTACACGGTCTCCTATACAATGTTGGAAAAAGTGAGCTCCTCGTATTTAAAGCTAGAGGTCGTAGGCTTGGGGATGTGGCACCCGTGCTACTTAACGCTGTCGCTCTTCAAAGAGTGACCGAGTTTAAATACCTCGGCCATGTGGTCGACGAGGATTTAAAAGATGACGGGGATATAGAAAGGGAGAGGAGGGCGATGGCGGTCCGCTGTAACATGTTGGCACGCAGATTTGCGAGGTGTAGTTTAGAGGTAAAGATAACTTTGTTTAAAGCTTTCTGCCAAACTCTCTACACCTGCAATCTGTGGGTCAACTACACGCAGCGGGCCATCAACGCTCTCCGAGTTCAATATAATAACGCGTTCAGGGTGCTCGTGGGGCTCCCACGCTGCTGTAGTGCGTCTGCGATGTTTGCACACGCGCATACAGACGGCTTCCACACTGTGCTGCGACGTCGCATCGCTTCGTTGATGTTCCGTACGCGTGGGAGCCCCAACACCATCCTGATCGTGCTTAGTCACAAGCTGGACAGCCCCCTTCTGGGGCACTGGGTTCAAATACAAGTGCGTGTGCCCGGAGCCCCAGCGCAGGGCAAATACTTAAATTAATATGAAAGGAGAATGAGCAAAATGGTACCCGGCTCCAATAGATATGATTGTAGTGTCGTTTAAGAGGTCTTACCAAGAGGAACAATTTTTACTATAGCCGCCACTCTCAAATCTGATTGCGTTTGAAGATAAACGACAGTCTTACTAACTAATAAAAACCCTGTTCCTTCAGTTTCCCTTTGCTTTCCAGGGCCACAGTAACCTGTTTAGACAGTCTCGTGGCCCCGGCGATAAACGAGTATATTAGTTACCACTTATTTATGTAAGAAAATGAGTACCAAGGTAATATTTTCGGCATTTCCGTTCATGTTTTCTATTAATAACGTTTTTACGTAAGACTTTGCCATGCACTCCTCATTTTAACTCGAGTCCCGTTGCTCCTGAGCGCGGGGTGTGCGCAAGAGCAGCGGGGGAGGGAGAGGAGGGGATCGACTGACACCAGACGTGTTCGCGTCCTGCGTCAGTCGCTCGTTCGTTTTGCGCTCGTGACGACGTTTAGCTGCTGTTTGAGTTTCTTTTGTGCTTTCATAACTCGGTTTTATTAACTACTGACCCCTGCGCTCCTACTGGACTTGTTACCCGCTCTAATTAACGCTGACCTGTGCTAGTGTTGTGGACTATACTGATTTGCTTTTCGAACTGGAATATCGCAATGGAACGTCTCAACTGTTTAATGTGTCGGCGAGCTTTATATACCAGAAGATACCAACAACATGTTTTGACAACTAATCTGTCAAGAACGATATAATTATTATATATATAATTCAAGATATAATTCTATTAGCGCTAGGTACATACCAACTCAAGCTGGCAAGATCTTACTGTGCCGAGCATTTATCAAATGGTCTATATATAATTGAAACGTACAGAGAGGGAGCACTTGATGATCTGCCAGACTATGGCATACACGAAGATGCCTGACTTTTGCGTGGACGAATCCAGTCGCGACATGTCCGTGTAAAAACATATTTTTGTTATATATTAAATCAGCAGTGCAAATAATATTGTACAACAGTATTGCACATGTTTAACCGGGCGACGTACGATCGGCACTTGTGCACATATAGTGTCCATCGTATGGTACTTAGGCTATGCGAGGCATACGGGATTTAATGCTCCGGCATCTTTCCTCAATGCTGTTATAGTTGATACCGATATGTAATGTTTTAAATCTACTCACTTATTGATAAAATATATGTTTTGTATTTAAAGAATGCTTGTTTTCTTACTTCTTTTAATAATAGAATCCTAAATGTGTTATATCATGTTATTCTAGCTTTATTTTACTTATATAAGTAGTTTGTAATAAATTCTTCATCATTTATAAAACACAAGCTGTTCCCCGTGGTTTCACCCCTGCTGCTCGGCTCCTTTTAGTCGTAGCGTAGCGATGATATAGCCTTCCTCAATAAATGGGCTATCTAACACTGAAAGAATTTTTTAAATCGGACTAGCAGTTCCTGAGATTAAAGCTTTATAATAATAAGTATAGATAGTGAGATTACTGCTTTCCAAACGTGAATAGGGACAGGCGCCATGGTAGACGTTTTTCTGCATCAAAATGTCTATTCAATGATATATTAATGAGGACTATTGGAGCGGGTACCACGTTCCATACATTTTTGCCCATTGTCCTTAACGTAATTTAATTAATTTTTTTAAATGCAATTTTATAATAAAATGTCTTAGATTTATGTAATAATGTAATTTATAAATTTAATGTCCAGTTTTAATTTTTAACTTTTAAATGTATTTATTTAATGTAATGTTTTAATTTTTCAATGTATTTATTTTAAAGTAAAGTTTTGATTTTTGTAATTTTATCTCCTAATTTTTAATGTAACATAGTTTATAAGTCTCTACTAACACATATTATGGACCAAAATGTCTGAAATAAAAAGATTTTATTTTATTTTTTTATATTTTTTATATGATAGCCAATTTCATTTAAAAGATACGCGATAGCTTTGCAGAATCCTACGTTAATAACGGCAACAGGGAAATGCTTAAAATGTTTACAGAATATTAAGTTATTGTAACGTAGTAGTTACATTTTGCACAAATCAAAACATAATAACTAATTTAATTATAAAAACACTGCAACATTCCAATGTTTACTTTCATCCAACTGTCATGGAACCGCAGTATAATAACCACAGATGATAAGTTGTAGTGCTGTGGTAAACCTTACTAAAATGCGTGAACGACGTATATTGCGCGCGCGCATCACTACATTCGAGCAGAGCGACCAATAGCCGTTCGTTCCGCAGAGATGTCATTACGGCGTGCGTCGGTGACACAGCACACTGCAAATTCGGTCTCCGGCGTAGGCGTGCGTTCCTAGCGGGCGCGCGCCTGCGCCCATTACGAGCCTACCTCTCGCCATCATTCGGGCTTAATGCTATACCACAATCTTAATTTTACTCTGCCATCGAGCATTTAAACTCAGTGTCTCCATAACCCCCATACTGGGTAAGTTTTGAACAGCATAAACATGTGTGTATTTTGTGTTCCTAATTTTATAGGTTATCTTAGCATGTATGTCTATTTTTCTCCGACTTTATGCTACGCTATAATTATGATGTAATTAAACCTTAAGGCCTTCAGCTCAATGCATTTTGACTTTTCGTGCTTCACACTCAAAATGTGCTATCATGCCTTATTTTCACTCTTCCCATATGTAAACTCCGTCTGATTGTGACAATCCACCAACACCTTCATTGGTGCACTATTTTTGCTACTCGCTCTGCTTAGCTTGGTGTCGCAATCAGCGGAGGAGACCTTTTGTCCACCTCTTGACACGCTGGACGTTACGTTCCAGGGTCCCAGGTTCCTGCTGGAGGAACACTTTTAACTCCAAGGTTCCGGCTAGAGCACCCTCAAGTTCGCGTTAGTTACGCGGCTGGTTCCGTCGTGCGTGATAAAATCGGGCCGGCATCGGACTTCCCACCTGTTGGCCATACTTGCCACGTGGGCCGAGCCGGGCCGACGTAAAGAAGAGCTGGCCATCACCCCTACGCATCCAGCGTGGCACCTCGCTGCGGTCATCGCCACGCCGGCTATCAGGGCAGTACAGCACATCCCACAGGGATGCCTTAGGAGTTTGTGTCCGTAGACCTTCCCACACCCATTTTTTTAATTTAAATATATTTTATGTAGACTGGTTGCGTGGTCTTATTTATATTAACCTGCGCCACGCACCCCTTTTCCGTCACATTATATATTCACTTGAAAAATAAATAGTTAAATTAAATGAAAAACAAATATTTAAGGGTCCCATACAACAAATAACCAAGTGTGCCGTCAGTGACATCTTCATTCAGAGAACGATCGCAGACAACAACGGCTGGAGCTGCCGAGTTAAACAAATTACCCAGAATTAACCACTTTTAACCCACTCCGCCTGCCAAAGGATATTAAATCCAACCCTTTTTTTTGTCAAGTAGGTACCCAATTCTAAACAAACAAACACAGTTTCATAGCTGTTACATTTTTATTTCAAAGTTACTAAAAACTGAAACTGACTGACTACTTTTTTTGGCAACCGTACTTACAAATATACCATAGGATCGTAGGTATGTTACATATAGCAAGAGATGTGTGAACTATTGTCATTGAACTTGAACTGTACTTACAGTAGTACATAATGATAAAACACATAACGTAATTGTCATTGCATTTCCTGGTATTTATTTACGAACAGATAGATTTTCCTCATCAATCATTTTATGCGTGTCGAGGAACTTTGTTACAAAATTAAAATAACCTTACAGTGTGGCAAATATAGACATAATAGGGTATTTAACCAAATAAAATCGAATTAGTCCGTCTTTTAGATTATCGAAAAATATTGGATACGTGTTTTTGTTTAATAAAATTAATAAAAAAATAAAACATGTCAAAGATCATAAGTGGGGGGCTTTTAACGTCACTTTGTGGGGAAAAAAGTACCAACCTTGTGACGTCACACGACATTTCAAAGCACTGTATCGTCTTCAATTTTTGTTTACGTGAAAAATAAAAAATAGGTGTCCATTATTTTTTGAAAATCTAATTAGTCCGTCATATAGACGGACTAATTAGATTTTTTTGGTGAAATACCCTATTTATATGCAACTTATAATCTTCCAAATGATGCATATCTATTATCTTAAATGCAACAATAGTGAAAAACACCGCTTTATAAAAAAAACAGCCATTATAATATGCACATGGATATATTGTGCATCATCATCATTCTCCTGCCCTTATCCCAATTTATTTGGGGTCGGCGCAACATGTCTTTTTGTTCCATACTGCTCTATTTCTCGTCATGTCTGCATGTTTTTTTATTGTGTATTTGCATTAATCCGATATCTTGATAAACATAGTATTATCACGTCAGTAATTCCCAGGTCCGTTTTTCAGATGATTATGATAATACATAATTATGATCTCGCACTGACTTTTATTTGTTTTTCATATGTTGGTCTGTGGCCAAAGGATTTCGCGTTACGTTAGTTTCATGTACCTAAAATGTAAAATTCAACTGCATTCGGTTAGGATAGGCTGCAAGCCATCCCTTAGATATAGCTGGGGAAAAGTTAAGCAGGTAATAACTAGCTATACTGGAGGCTTGAGCTATCCAGTAAAAGATAGTTACTGTCGTGAAGTTTGACCACCTTATGTAAACACAGTACAAATAAGAAACTCCAGAAGGAAAACCTCTGTAGTACACTTTGATGACCTTAAAAACGTACTCAGGAGCAACTCAGCAGTCTCTATGTGACCCCTACACCAAAAATGCATGCTACACTTCCTTCATGATTAAAATTCATATTAAGCTTTAGCAGTTCAGGAACAAGTCAGTGTCAGTACCAAGGAGACCGGTAGCTCAGCTAGAATATGCATAATTATGACTCTTTTGGTGCTATTGTTCAAATAAGGCGTTACATTGGCACTAAACCAAGCATACTAAATCATACGTGACTAATTATGTTTCATGGCAATGTTCATCCTGTATCTTATCAAAGCACTCTTTGACGGCTCAATAAAAGACCTTCAGGTGGAGATAAACAGCCCAGTGGTTAAGGTCTCCCCTCTCATACACAAATTTGTGTTAAAAATATATATTTGACCCAAAAATCAGCTACGCAAACTCCTCTTGCTGTTGCAGTCATAAGATCGGCAAGTGCTCAGGTGTCTGAGCTTGCAGCGCAAGAAGTTTCCTTTGAGACACGTTGCACACACACTTGAGATTAGAGCGTCCTTAACCCTTCTGTAAGCAAGTGGTAGTAGTCCCCATCTGAAGAAATTGTCTTTGCTACGCCTGACTTGGGTCTGGAGTCTATTTAGACATTGCCAAGTCGGCCACGGCAATGCATGTCCAGGTGGAAGGTTTTCAGAAGTTTGCTGAATCCGTTGGGGGGTTAAACAGCACACACATTGGACATCACTAACACCAGTAAAATAAAACTTCATAAGAAAAACTAAATCTATAATTATATAAGAACATACAAAAACTTCCGCATAAATGGTTAAGGCCGTAACCACAGAGCACGACGAAAATCAAATTATTATGTTTCACACATGGGCACTTATAAAACTTTGAGGAACCTTACCGACCATCTGCTACGGTGCTTATACACGGTGTAAATTAACCCTTCACACATACGTCAACCAAGCATTCTGTACATCAAACTAAGTACCCCTACGCAATAATTTTTGCTGGGAAACGACCTTTTTTTTGGGGTCAAAAATCACATTTTACGGTAAAACTCAATGTAGCACTCTTAAAACATTAGCAAAGTTATAACCTGAAAAACTAGTATTTACAAAAACAGCTGTGCAATATTTGGAACTTTGACCCCCAATATCTCCGTAACTAGGGGGTTCCCAGGTATGGTCTAGAACCAAAAAAATTCGCAGGGGGGTGGGGAGAACAAGTGCCCTTCGTTTGCGTTAAGGGTACTTTTACACCCTTTATACTCCTACACGGACACACATTGGAGCACTACACCTGACCTTTCTTAAAAACCTTTCCAAATGTTAAATTACTATTCGTCAAGTCTAACATCGCTAACTCACGTTGAACAGGTGTACCATCAAGCCTTATCTGTATAAGATCGAAGAAGTGACCTCCACCCTGCAGTGAGACCATAATAGTCCAGCATTATGTCATATTTCAATCTGCAATTCTTGAGCTGAGCCTTTCCTACATAATTTACTCTCAAGGGCAGACGCGCAATTTTTATCACATTACCGGCTAAGTACTGATAACGCCTGAAATTTCATACTAATGATCACCTTTGTGGAAGCTACATCCGTCCTTACTAAAGATATGCATAATACATTGTTATTAGCTTTAAGTAGGCTCCTACGAGGATCAGCATTGAACCGGTTAGGCTTCCGTCGCGTACCGTTCCTGAAGTTTCATCATCACATGCTCATCGATTGGTCTGAATACTCTAAGTACCCAATAGAGAGTAGTAATGTGCCTACCTCATGAGTCTCCTCTTTGTCCTCACTGTCTTTGAGGGTCCAAAATTAATATGTGATGTTCAGGACCCGTGTGCAGGTTGGAACAGTCCACCGGGTTTTTCCTTATAGCATTGTCGTGTAGTGAAATCAACATCTTCCTAGCATTTTCACAACTATGTTGGGTTCTCTTTCCAGTCCAACTAGATGCAACTAATACCAGTATTTTACAAGAAACGACTTCCTATCTGACCTCCATGGCACAATTTAGTATGGTACCCCTTAATGTGGCCAGTAATAATCATTATCCATTTAAGTGCAAGAAAATTAACCACTATAAGGCAAAAAAAAATCGTAACTCTAGTATCAAAACTGTTTGCACGTAATTTCCAAGTTTCATAATTGGCTGAGGTAGATATTTCATAACAATACACTCGGGCATGGATCGATGATCGAAAATGTTCGCGCGATCTATTTTTATTCAAAGCCACGCAGCGGTTACTTTTTATTTTGGTTATAGATGCCAAACACAACAATCAATACATGGAAACCCATCTCTAAAGTTTCAAGAAAAGATTCGAAAAAGGTGAATCATCTTTTGGGAAACTTTGATTCATTAGTTACTCAAAACACCAACGTAAAATAGAAAATCAGGAAAGTATTCATATTTTCACAACTTTTCTAACGAACCCTTTTTGTTTTTAATTAGCTACGGTTTCTTGGAATCTTGCTGGAAAAGATTTCAATTGAATTTTGGGGGTTTGAAAAATTAATTTTGTGATTGGAAACACAACAAAATAAAATGTAACGGCCTGTGGCCCATTTATTAAAAGCAAAATATATATATCTGATTACTTAATTAAATGGATTTCTCCATTTCAATATCATGAGACATTCTTGGAATATATTAATGTGGCAATAAGCGTCTGATATGAAGACCAAAAATATGATGAATGGACTCTGTAAAGGATTATACGAGTAGAAAGGGGGTCAACACGTTAAAGGTTTTTTGGGAGGTGGTCAGGTTTACTGAGATAACATCAATAGAAGACATGCTGACACATCATCTGCCTTACCTTTTCCCAACTACGTTAGGTGCGGCTTCCAATCTAACCGGGTACAGCTGAATAAAAGTATTTTACATTAAGCGACTGTCTATTTAACCTTCACACCCAGTTAGGCTTAGAATAGTAAGACTGGTTAAGGTACAACCCAGTTAGACTGGAAGACATGAACCAACCACAAATAAATTAGGGTAAAGGCAAAAGATGAACAGACGACATAGTTGCCATCGGGACTAAAACCTGAATGAGGCTGCCAAGGAACGTGGACATTGGCGCAAGGAAAGAGTAGACTATACCCAGCTCAGGGTGAATTGAAGCTGTGGATGATGATGAAAGCACAGAGATTGATGATGAACTACTTCGTCCAATCACAAATCATTTTGTGAGTCTTCTAGATGTAGTATAGTAAATTATAAATAAGAAATCACGTAGGTTTTATATTACATTAGGATCCACGCAAACGCGCGTTAAGATCGACCCAACGAAACTAACATTTGAACGATGAAAACCATCCTTACTCCAACGGGATAAAGATCCTGTCAATGTCATATTGTCAGAATGGACGTACGGTTAACTATACGTCTCGAGATTTATCGCGATAAACATTTATGAGGAAACGAATAATCAGAAAGTAGGTTGTGTACCTTGAGTCGTTGGTCCTGATTAAACCTCATTGATTAATGAAGGCATAAATATTATTATGAGGTGGTCAATCAAGCAAGAGGAAGGAAGAGAATCTAAGAATGCGTGGTGACATTCTTATTTTAACCCTGACAGAAAGTCAGGGTGGAATATATTTTCATAGTGATTTAGCTATGGCAGGTGCTTGAGCCACTTTCTGTAGCCTTGATACAGTCAGAACAGAACACTTCGCGGCAGACCAGATTAGAAACCAGTGATCCACATTGGGCTTGGATCAGAACCGCTGGAAGTCGCGGTAAAGGCCTTTGCCTTTGCTTTGTTGGATGATGCAGGCTAGCAGTATTAATAACAAAGGGCTTGTCAATGGCTAGAGGAAAATGAAGATCAAAATATGTCACACATATTGTCGAATCACATCATTTATGGGAGTGTAGTCTTTGGGAGAATGAACGTAATATTATGTTAAATAGTGTACAGGTTACTTCCGGAGTTATTTATTACACGGACCTTGTACAAACTAGAACAAATTTCCGTGCGTTCAAGCATTTTTGTCATACCTATTATTGGAATCAAATATAACAGCTCACAACTTAGGACCCAGTAATATTAATAACAATAATATCCGTGGTGCTAGGCAACTGGGCTTATCCCAGTTGTATACGTCCCTGTGTGCCTATTGGCCTTGTTCAGTTCTGTCTCCTGCTGATATGGAGGGAAGTGAAAATTATGTTTTTCCTACTCCTCCGCTATTCTTTTCTGATTAATTTCGTTGCGGGATCCAAGACAGTTAAATCGTTTCCCTGGGACTTCGTCGGGCTTCATTGTCTCGGCGCTTTTCTTGTGGTCGCCACTGTTGATTCTGGCTTACAGGAGTTACAGTGGTTTGGGAATCGTGTGGCGGGCTTGTCCCAATAAAAAAAAAAAAAAATATATATATATATTGTCGAATCGAGTGAGTCGACCGCAATAGGAGTGTAGCAAACCAAAAGCAATGCAACGGTTCTAGAGAGAGCAGAATACCTGGAATGGGCTTGGCAAGAAGAAGTACACCGTCGTGAGAAGTGGAAGGAATTAGGAGAAACCTTTGCCCACGAGTAGATAATACGGGCGAACTAAAAAAAATGCTATACCTATTGCTATACCCTTGCTCCGTCGTCGTAGTATAGAATTAAAATCTCAGCAAATTATTGCTGAATTATTTGTAATCTAGCTATATAAGTCCATCTACAAACGATTCCCCAAATTGGTTTCAATGCTTAACGTAATTAAAACATTATTCTGATACACAACAAAGTACTTTTGTACAAACAAGTCCTCATGCCTGTATGGAATTATGGTATTCAGCTTTGGGGCTGTACCAAACAAAGTAACATCAAAATTATACAGCGTTTTCAAAACAAAGTACTCAGAGGAATCGTTAATGCGCCCTGGTACATTCGAAATGACGACCTTCATCGGGACCTCAAAGTAGACCTCGTCATAGATATAATCAAAAAGAACGCCGAAGCTCATGAACGAAGGCTTCACCATCATGTGAACATCGAGGCTATCCAGCTCCTCGACAACACTAATCTAATTTAGTGAAGTGTTAGTGTAATGTAGTGAAGTGAGTGCTACCCATAAGAAACACAAGAACAAAGTGTCATGTATGTGTTAATGTACACATTCTTAGACGTAGTCTCCCTAGCAAATTAAGTCAAATTAGAATTACTCAATAGCTTTAGTATTAAGCTAGATTGTATTTCTTATGATGCTGCCGTATTAGGACACATCATACAAAAAACAAAAAAAAAAATCTGATTCTGTCAATCTACCGTTTACACAGAATGATGTTTTATGCGCAAAATTCACTAAATAATTAGTTATGGTGCAACCGGGCCTAAATGGTGTTAGTTAATCTGTGGTGTAACTACATTCGAGAGAAAGAACAACTAGGGCAAAGGCATCAAGCCAGAAAACCGGAAATATGAATCATAAAGACTACGTGCAAAGGCAAAGGAATTTTTACTCTCACAGACGGTAAAGAAATGTTATAAAAACCTGTACCGGCTTCGACGTCACTAATTGGTTTTAGCCGAAATGTATTCGTCATCGCTATACCTACTTTCTTAGAACGATAAGGAAACGAAATAAAAGAATGTATTAATATTTATGATTGCGGTTTAATCTCCGAAGGAACCTTTTTCTGTTTATCTTTGTTTATAGTATTCCCCGCCACAAAATCCCTGTCTATGGTCTCAAGAAATACGCAAATCTTAACGTGTATCTCTTCTTTGAAACCACAAATCTTCCGCCTGAATTATATTATGATAAGCAGATTTTGTGTTACGTCTTCGGTAGACAAAACTACTCCGCAAGGTCAACGGTAGCTACTTCAACAGTCATTGGCCAGTTAAAAAGAACTCGCGCCTTAATACCTACAAGTTTATATTGATACAGCTGTGGTTCCTATCACAGGTGTGCTAGGTATCAGCTTATAATGGTCACCGAATACGTAAATTACGCTCACGTAGAATGGTTCATATCGCCATAGATTGGAGTCGTGCACGCTCGCTGTTCGGTTTATTTGAATTTCGAATTATGTTTTGTTTTTAATTTCAACAAGTAGTTTTGTGTAAATTACTTTTTTTTATTGGATTTAGAAGTGACAGTGTTTTTTTTGTTTTTTTTGGATCTTCGAAATCTGAACTGGATTGTGTCGGTAGGTTTTATTACTTTCGTATTTTTTATTACTAGAAAATCATCCTGTGGTCGATTTTAGTTGTGTTATAGGTAATGGTGTTTACATAATTATTAGCGTGTATTAAGTGATTATTGAGAACAATATCCTCGTTGTATTCCGTGAATCAGTTACTGTCCGAACATGAAACAATCGCCAGCTAACAACAGTTTATAGAAATAGTGTTAAATTATTAATCGAATAAATGAATAACGTTATTATGTCATTCACATAGCCATTTGACTGTTTGTATTATTTACTGTACAAAAGCATTCGTTAGTTGCAGTTTTCAGTCAGTGGGTCGTCCTAAGTGATAGTTTAAAAAAAAACTGTTTCTTAAAAATATTTTTTTTATCATTTTAAAAAGTGTTATCATGTGGAACCTTGTGGAAGCGGCGTGTAAAATTTACTGAAAAATAAATTAAGTATAAGTTCACATAACGATAGTTTCCAAGTAAAGGTGGGTAGATTTCAATTTCTTACAATAGTTTTACTTTTGTTATGTTCAATTGCGAATACTTGCAGTTAAATATTTTCTTACCTCATGTGATGTTAAATGACCTATTTTCTTTTCTTGTAATACTCTCATTATATATTTGCGGTTATTGCATGGAACATCTGTACTTTTCTGACATAGGTACCTACATCTCGAAGACCCGCTATTTCAGCGCCTGTGAACACCAAATATTTTTTAGTCAAGATTATAAAAGTCTAGAGCAAAGACCAGATACTATTCATATCAGTGTGAAGGAAAACTCCAAAAAGTTATGTTGTCAAACAAGACGTGCCTGTCTTAAAACACTGCATACGTTAATTTAAAAAATCTCACTAAAACCAGAGTGTTCAAATGAGCAAAGAATAAGTTACATGGACAGTTCCCCAAAGTACCACCCTGCATCACATTAGTGTCAAAGATGAGATAGAAAACGTGGTGAACAAACAAACTGTCCCAAAACACTCTTTAAAAATCCTTACTTTTAATACTATAAAATAATGCGAAAATAACTCTCTGTCGCGCTTTCACGCCAAAACGACTGAACCGATTTAAATGAAATTTGGTATACAGATAGTACTTTTTGATTCGAAAAAGGGGTTGAAAGGGGGAGGGGGTGCAAAGATTACTTTAGGTCGCGATAACCGACATCATTCGCGATAACCAACATCCACGCGAGCGAAGCTGTGGGCATCAGCTAGTTTAAAATACTTTTAATGAAAGGTATGTGTTTATCTGGTTTGATAGTATAAGGAATTTCAAACATCTTGTGAATGTTCTAATATTTCTCGGCCATCTGGTTCAATTAACTATTCAATTAATCTATTCGTAGCGCCATGCAATCATCACTATATTTACTAAACAAATACTTTAAAACAGATCATAATTTACCATTTTTCGCGCCGGGAATATATGTTACTTTTACTATTCCCGCAAGAATAGTAAAAGTAACATACGCATTTTTATAAGTTTTAGTTGGTGTAAGAACATGGATGCCGAACTACTTTCCTTTAAATCCAATATTATGGAATTAATAGCTCATGCCGAAATCCAGGTTTGAAAATATTTATCTACGTTTTGAATGTTGGAAACCCGTGAAATATTTCCCGCGGAATTTCCTGCTTCAGTCGCGGTGTCATTTTTCTTTTTTAACCGACTTCTGAAAAAAGAAGAAGGAGGTTCTCAATTCGGATGTTTATATTTTTTTTATGTTTGTTACTGTAGGCGGATTTAGAACAAAAATTTGTTTCTGAAGGCGGGGGCAAAAAAATAAATCAAACAAACAAAAGTCACCTGACTTCAGAAACAAATTTTTGTTCTAAAATTTATTTTTCACTTTTTTGTGTTTTATTTTTTGTTAAAAAGTTTTTTCACGATTTACGTGGTACTTTATCCCTGATTTACGTGGAACACTTCCAGGCAAGATGCAAATGTTCTTCTGACAAGCCAATGTAGACACAGGGGTCAGAAACCTGCTACCTATCTATTCGACAATGCTGTATGAATTCTGTGAACTATAAGGTTTTAGGCATCATTTCCATATTACCTAAATGTTATTTTTGTAAATTGTTTACGGTTAATGACACATGACGTAATTAAAGGAAATTATTCATGTTTGTAGAGGAAAAATGTCCTAAAATAAGAAGGAATGTCGTTATTAAGAGTCATCAAACTATTTTACAAATGCACGTAGGTTTAGTAACGGACTAACGGTGTAGGTAGGTAGCCAACTATTAACCATTTCATCACATTGTAAAATTAGTTCATACAAATAAAATAATGAATAGAATTTTGACAGCCTTGGCTCTTGTGTTACGAGTTCCTGTATCACAAGAGCTACAATGATATAAGTACCTATTCGCTCAATATTTTTATAATATGTTTTAAATTATTGCATTAAAGGCTTTTCGTCTCGTTCAGATCAGATGAGAAGACATTCGTTTTTATAAAATAAATCTTCAGTGGTTGCAACGGTAGACGAATAATGAATGACGGAAGAGTAAGCATCCAAGTAAACGTAAAGGTGATAAAGTACCTAGAAAACCTTGCATGCCGTGATAAGCTTACGTACTATCTTCTAATTTATGCTCACAGCAACAAAAAATTATTAAAACACTCATTTCGTACAAATTCTTCGGAAGTTTTTAGACTGTTCATAATTACTGTTCCGGCCATTTAAATCTTGTATCTAGACTACTTGTATTTTAGATAAAAACGATCGATTTTGCTTTACATTAGTTCTGTGTAGCTTACACAAACACATCACAGAATCTGATGGACGCAACTGAAAGTGCGAAACTTAGTAGTCAGATTTTAGATGGACTCCATTTAAATCACCATCGACACGCTAAGAATCAATTATTATTAAAACTATAGATACGTTGTCAGCCCTCAAAAATGGCGACATGAAATTAAGCCAATTGGCCACATCGCGCTTAGTTACGCACCAACCTCTCGCGCGACGCTACGTTTGTTCTTAATTTAAATCGTGTGTGTAAACCTGCGCAAAACATAAAGAAAACAGGCATCCCTCTTTACGGTGTCACATTTTCTTTCCCTTTCTTTACGCGTAAAAGTAGTTATCTAATATTTTCGCCGTTTTTAAGCGCCGCGATGTTAGTACGTGACGTGTCTATATATAATACGTCATTGTTATGAAGTCATAGATATCACCGCCTCTATGCCCACCGTATAAAAAAGTCAACTACAGTAAAGTGAAGATGCTAATGTGAATAATATGAATGAGCTAATTTCAGCAAGGATACACTAGTTGAAGGTCAAGGACCTGTCATGAAGAAAAACAAGCCGCGTATGACTAAGTGCATGTTGCATCCCGCCAACGATACAATGAGGGAAATGAATTATTGTCCTCAAGTAGGTGATATCACTACTGTTCATGAACAACAGTAATCTTGGAACGCGTGGAGCGCAATGCTTAAAGTGAAAATAATTGCCTATTTAACACGCCTGTTTGTATCAGATATTAAAGGAAGTAGTAGCAAATCTTGGATAGCTTAGAAAAGGACATAAAAAAGTAGTTAAAAAACTAAAAAACCCGACTGAAAAAACTGAAAAGCAAAAAACAAGCACATTTTAAATTAAACAAAACTTGGAAGAGCAACTTGGAATATTAAATTATGGAATGAAAATAGAATGGACCCCACCTGCTTCCAACTTTTTAGTTTTTTTGTGTTTGTTCTTTCGTTGGTCGCGTAAAATTCTTCGCAGATGAATTAACTTTTGTGTTTGGTTATAGGATTTGTGACTTTGAATTTATTTTAAACATAAAGTGTCTATATTTTTGTAATCTCCTTTTAAAACCCTTCATTTCGATACCCTACTCGATGGTAATCTATTTTTTTTTCAAATCCGCGATGTTGCCCCCAAAATCCGCAACTTTTCTTTGTGTTTTAATTTTATTGTAGCCAGTGACACTCGCGCAGTCAAGGCCAATCTAACGACGTATATTTTATTCAAATCACTTTATCCGTTTAGGAGTTATGAGGAAACAAAGAAACAGACATACATACATACATACACGCCAAACACATAACCCTCCTTTTGGGCTTCGCCGCAGTCGGGTAAAAAGGCACGGTTATAGGTATGAAAGATTTGTAACATAGGAATTTGTCTCAAATAAGTGTAGAAAGCAATATGGCTTGTGTTGATAATGTAAATACTTAACATAGTAAATATTCAATTTTCAGTGTTATTGACCAGTCAGTTTTTATGATACTAGCTGATGCCCGCGGCTTCGCATCCGTGAATGTTGGTCCAATTATATACTAAACCTTCCTGGATAACCACTCTATTCTTTGGTGAAAACAGCATGAAAATCGGTACAGTAGTTTTTGGGTTTTCACGTACAGACAGACAGGCAGACGCGGCGGATGACGTTGTTTTATAATATTGTAGTGATGGTTAGGCCAAACACTAGGACACTATAAAACAATATTGATATAGCTATCTACTGCTGTTTTTACATCAGGCAATGTCTGCAAAAGTTAGCATGGACTTTTCTCTTTTTCGTGTTTCGTAACAGAGTTGATCGGTCAAAACCTTTTAGTTAAATTATTCAAAACCGTTGTTGTAACTTCAAACCCCCTGAAAGTTGTGCTAACAACATTAACTTTCCATTTAATTGTGAGTGAGCTTGTGAATTGGTACTCGGCGCGTGATTTTCTAGATCTCAGAAAAACTGAATTGTAAGGCAATCTGGGTCTAACGTTAGCACTGGGTGGCTGATGGGTTATTTCAAGGCGGTTCTGGATTGACCAACTTGTTCTCTGTGAATGAGATTGCCTTTGAATTTTCGGTACTGGACTTGTTAGCTTAAACTGATAAATCTTAAATAGTCCACCAACAGTCCTTATTATGTCAAACCTTTATTTCACATTCTTACATCACTGCAAGGAACTTTCCCACATCTATTCCTTCCTCTTGACGACCAAATTGATCAATCTCGATGCGGGTTCTCAAACAATTTAAGTGTTAGGTTCATTGTTTAATGCATGGAATTGTCTATCGGCACTTATAGGTCGAAAATATGTAGGGAAATAAGTATACTCATGATGACGTAAACGAAATTTCTCAGCTTGTCACTGTCATTTGACTAAGCGTGTACAAAATCTTTGAGGCTTGCATTTTAAAACTGGCCAAGTGCAAGTCGGTCTTGCACATGAAGGGTTCCGTACTACATATTACTATAAATATCCCGTATTCAGTATTAATAGTAGTGTCGGTGACCATAATGTCAGTGAAAAAACTTATATTCCGTACTATTGTTGTAGATATTGAGAAATTTTCCTTGTTATTTTAGCACCAAAGAGGTTTTCCTGTAATCTATTAGGGTTAAACAAATTTCAGTATTGTTTTCAAAATTTTAGACTCAGTAGTTTCGGAGATAAGTGGGGAGGGAATAGTCGGACAGACAGACACACGCGTGATCCTATAAGGGTTCCATTTTTCCCTTCTGAAGTACGTAACCCTAAAAACTACTTATCTATAGAAAAGCAACGATAAAAATGAAAGTTTTAGCAATATTGAAGAATATGCTTCAACTGGAATGTGAAAAACTAAAATCTTTGTGATACTTAAGCGTTTTCTTTTCTATAACAATATGTTATTTGAAAGTATTATTTTGATATAATCTGATTATTTATACATTATAGAGTTGTAAGAGTTGGTTAAAGTTATTTTAAAGCTTTATACGAGTAGTGTCTTCAACATAAACCACTTCTCTAAAAATGGTGCAGGAAACATCATAAGAAAATCAACTACAACTAAAAATGAATAGAATGGACTTCCAGTGTATCTCCGTTGGTGGAACAACACAACAATTACACTCCAAGCAGGATTCGTTGACAAATCTTCAATAGAACAGATTGTCCTGGCTTCGTTCGTACTGAAATAGACTCTGGACGTCTACTCTCTAAGTACAAAATCAATAATTTCATCCAAAGTTACATGTAACTGCAAATCAATTATGGGTACCAATGCAAAATAAGTATAACTTTCACCCAAAACTCAGCTAACCAAATACCACTGTTAAGTCTAAACATTGTAAATATTCCCATTCAATGTTAATAATAACGTCAGTGACCATGTCAGTAAAACTTATAAAATATCCCTGTACTGAATCATAATACCTAATTTCTAATAACAAAGTCGCCATCGCAGTATTATCGCAGTTCTGTTCATTGGTTACAGCCTCTCATTGGACACAGCCCCTGCGGTATCGTTGGCTGTTCTGCGCAGATTGTGATGGTTGAAATCATTGGATTCGATGTAGTGTAAGTTCGAAGGCCAAGTTGTCGATAAATGATTGAGAAAACTGTGAAAAGACCTTCCTTGTGTAAATGGAGAGTGATAACCTTAATTCTGAAATGGAGGGAGATTCGGTTTACACGTTTTTTAGCAAACTTAATTTTGGATCGGTCAATTTATCAAAACTCGCCCTCTGGGTGTGCTAATGTACACCTCTGCCTCATCGGGGATTACAGATGTGATATAATGTTTTATAATGTCCTTAGAACAATCAAGCTGGGCTTAGGGCTCTTCCAAAATGCACCATAACGACCTATTTATTTTTTTAACGGCTGAACAGTGCGTCGGCGTTCCTTCCCACCCTGCATACTTAAGTATGTATATGTATATTTTAATTGAATAACATTGCTTTTCTGTTTTTTAAACATGATTTTATGGCTTAGTGTTACCACAAGTCGAACCACTTATCTATGTAGAAACATCAGAAGAGGAGTTCATTTAAAAAAAGCCTTAACTTGCATCCAGTTAGAGACTAGTTCGATTTTGTATAATATCATATCCATATCATACTAATGACGAGTACTTCTTTTACGGATAACAAACCTCAAATATACAAAAACCATAGAAGATGATGTTAACTGAAACTGCAAATAAAAAATAACAAAATTGTAATAGTCAATGTACTTGGTAAAGTACAGATATAAACATAAATGGTTCTCGTTTTGTGTGTTATATAATACACACATCAAAAGTGTCTAGGGATCAAGCATTTTTATGCGGATTTCTTGAGATTGAGATGTGGCTTTGTAATAAATTTATGATTTTATAAATTTATATGGATCCTTTTTGGTGCATTTCATAATTTTAATCAGGAACTGTGAATCAAATTCGAGTAAAAGATGAAAATCAGCTGTCAATATTTTCCCTATAAAAACATACAACGCATTGAAGACATTATTAGTGCTACTGTTTCCCTACTACTGATTAAAACCAACGTTATTATGGAGCGGCGACGTCATTTAAGCAGGGAAGAAATGCTCAGAGCCGTGGGAATGATAGAAGCTGGTTCCCGGCAACGTACTGTGGCTTTAGCTCTGAATACAAGGCAGAGTGTTATCAGTCGACTTTGGACACGTTACCGAAGCACTGGTACCGTGGCTGAGCGCCATGGAGGACGGTATCGCTGCACCACACGGAGACAAGACCGATACATTCAAATCTTAACTCGAAGAGCTCCAACAATAACCGCCATGATGTTAGCCGTGAGGCTTCATCACTCTTCAGGGAACTTAATTAGCGACCAAACAGTCAGAAACCGCTTGCATGAAGTGAACCTTCATTCCCGAAGACCGCTACGGGTACCACCTATAGCAATGCACAATCGTAGGATTCGATATCAATGGGCTCTTGAACACAGAAATTGGGCAGAAGAACAATGGCGTTTCGTGTGCTTTTCTGATGAGTCTCGTTTTGGTATGAGACCGGATACAAGACGTATACGACACTGGAGAACCCCTGGACGCCAACAGCGATTAAAATCCTGCCAGGAAGTCCATCCTTATAGTGGTGGAACCATCATGGTATGGGCGGGTATTTGGATCGGCGGAAGAACTGAGTTGATTTGGATCAGAGGCAACCTCAACGCTCAAATTTATGCTGAGACGATTGTATCAGACGTCATCGTTCCTCTACAAGTGCAAATCGGTCCCTTATTTCAGTTAATGCATGATAATGCACGACCGCACACCGCAAGAGTTGTAAGACAGACTCTCGCCGCAGCTAACATCAATGTCCTGCCCTGGCCTGCTCAGTCGCCAGACTTGAACCCGATTGAGCATGCATGGGATATGCTAAAGAGAAGAGCTCTGCCGAATATGGAGGGTATCCAGTCGCAAGAAGACCTTTTTTTGTTGTTGCAACGAACATGGGCGGCCATTCCACAGCGTGATTTGGATGAACTCATTTTGAGTATGCCAAACCGATGTTCTTGTGTTCTTAGTGTTCGCGGTAGAAACACGGATTATTAATTGTTTAAGTTACCCAATAAAATTTTAAAGAAAACTGTTATTTCAGTCTTTTTTTCGAACTTTAATGTTAGTGGTTCAAATGTCAAAAATCCCTTTATTAGGAAAATGGCAAATTTCTTTATTAATGCAAAGGTGACTTGGTTTATCGTTACTGTGACAAACGAAAACACTTTATTTGATGAATCCTTAAAGAAAATTTTAATTAATATCAATCAGGAGAAAAGTTATTGCAATAATATATGTTGATCCCTAGACACTTTTGATGTGTGTATTTAACACCTCGATTATTTATGGGTTTTCAAATAACTGCGTTTTAAAATAATAGTAGGTAAGTATATTTTACAAATAACAAAACATCACGGCCGTGCCGAAGGAGTAGATAGACTCACCAGTTTTGTTTAGAAGTTCATTATAATCAGTAAGTCTGTAACTCTTCAAAGTTTGAGTGAATCCAGGCAAGCGTACTCCACTCTAGGTCGCTTTCTTCATTAGGTCAAACGCAAGCCGGTTTATGGTAAAAAAATCATAGTGTGTCATTCGGGCAGAAAAAAACTGTGGGTTGCAACTACTGATTAATTCTTTTTTTTGCCTGCTCTGTCTCAATCCTGGGCAAAGGCTTTTCAAAGGCAATTCTCATTGAAAACATTAAATAAATGTTTGTCTAACGAGGGTAATACCATGTCAATCCATGGTCACCACTCCCGTTTAAACCACGAAACCATGACACTTTCTTGACATTATTTTTTTTGTTGGGTGGAAAATCATCAAATAACCCCTCCCGCTCTTGGGCAGAGCGAAAGAGAGTGTCAGACTTCTGCTGACTAAAAACCACCCATGTTCCTTCTTAGCCCTATATGTCGAGGCCGCGGTAACTTGTGTACAACCCGCAGCCCCGACGGGACACTTTCTTGACCTTCTGAGTGATTTCTAACTGATACGGAAGATCAATTCTTACTTTATAGTTGCTTATTTCTCACTACGGTTGGTACTAGGTACTTATTGTTAACTGAACATAGTACGGAACCAATCCTATAAGTATCACAGCGTGTCAATTAGACATGCATCGTGATTATAACAGTATACAAGATGTTTTTTTTAGTCACGTCATCATTGAATACCTGTGTTTTTTCTTTTAGTATCACTCAATACAAAAATATTGAAATATCACATCTTCTTCTTCTTCTTCTTCTTCAACCATTCACCACCACAAAGTTTTAACTTTTCATGGAGAACGGATAATTCTTTCTAGAAAATGATCAAATATGAAAATTTTACGTATCGATTTTTTACCCGACTACGGCGTAGCCAAAAGATTTTGGCAGTCCATGTATGTATGTTTGTATGTTCCACCGTAGCGCCTAGGCTACTGAACGTATTTTAATAAATGAGGTATCAATAGGTTCGTAAGAATAGCCCGGGTGACATAAGCCATATAAATTTTTATAATTATTTTTATGACGGAATTTAAATGTCAAATTCTAAGCTCGAAAAAAAATTAATTGAAATAATCATAACATGTTTGGTATCAAATGAGAGGTCTTGGCGAGCACATTACAAATAATAATAATAAATAATATATTTTTTTTAAATATATATATATTATATTGTAGTTTTAGTCAACATACCTACACGTTTAGAATGCGGTCAAAAGGTTCTCGCGGTCTAGTCTGCTATTTACTCGTACTATTTAAATAGAAAACCAACATTCCCACGGGAACGAGAACTACGCGGGTGAAACCGCGTGCCGTCCGCTAGTCACGTATGATCGGCTTAGCTGAGCGAATCGCCTAAGTGAATCGATTGCAATGGTGCCTTTAGACAATGCCAACACCATGGCAACACAAATCGTAACTATTACATTTCTTTGAAATCAACAAGTTGCTTATTGTTTTTATTTCTGTGTAACACAAGGTCGTTTTTACAGTAACTGATATTGTGGCTGGTAATTCCGCTCCTCATCATCGTTTTCATGTATGGTTGTGTCAGTTCAATTGAAACCTAAATTGAGTGGGCTCAAAATGTTCTTTGTCTTCAGTGGCGTCCATCAATTCCTGTCTTTAAACATGCAGGCAAACGTACACCCAGGACACGATATTAAGTGCCCCTGCTGTTTGAGTAACAACACCGCAATTCTTCAATTCTTCTTCTTCTCGAATCGATGGCTCAAATTTTGTCCGCCCAGTTAGAGCTAGAGTAGACTGAACAGCTTTGTCGTTTTTTTTCATTCAATTCCCGAGTGTATTTAGCCCAGTAAATTAAATTATACTATAAAGCAAACTTCTGTAATTTTTCACCTGAGTAGGTTTTTCTTCAGCAAACTTGGGTCAGATATCTGTTTAAGGACTTCCAGGTTAGCTGAGGCAACACATATCCAAGTAAAAGATTTTCTGGGGGGCCTATCAGAGCGTATATGAGCACGTCTTCTGGACACTTCAAATTTTCTTAGCTTCTCTTTTCTCGGCTATTTCACAGCCTCAGCTCATGTTATCCTTTTCACGGCACCAGTGTTTATCTGCACAAAAACCTTCTAATTAAAGCTATTTATGAAGAACTGGCACTTCGCCCGCGCCTTCGACCGCAAAAATTATGATATCAGAATTGAATCATTAGTTTCGTAGATAAACCCCCAAACATGCAAACTTACAAACAAAACGTCTTTATAATATTATCTACACGAATCTACACTAATATTATAAAGAGGAAAGATTTGTTTGTTGGTTTGTAACGAATAGGCTCCGAAACTACTGGACCGATTTGAAAAATTCTTTCACCGTTGGGAAGCTACACTACCCCCGGGTGACATAGGCTACTTTTTTTTTATTCTTGTATTCCCACGGGAACGGGAACTACGCGGGTGAAACCGCGTGTCGTCCGCTAGTTTATAATGAATTCACATTATCTAGCATAAGAATATTCTATAAGTACAGAATAAGGCAAAAGTAGGTAAGTAATGGTAGGTACATACCCAATTCGTCGGGCGATTTTCCTAAATGAAAAACTGCATCCTGGTTATGAAATCGTGACTGAGACGTCAATTTCTTATGAAGTTCAAATACATACAACATTGTATTTTCCGTATATTTTACCTTTATATCGCTTCAAGTACGTTGTCTTACCCATTTAATGTCCAATTCTAACTTACGTTACTTCTAAAACAATGTGATACTTAACTTTTAATACAAATCTTCGTACTTAAAAAAATTAAATTAAACCCGTCTTTGATTGCTTAGACAACAAAGAGTCAATTTGCATAGACGACAGAATTGATTAATATTGATATTTTAATGGGCTGTCACTTTAAACAATATATTCATATTTACGATTTTGTATAATGTAATAGGCAATATTTTAGTTAATATTATGACTTTATGACATTATACAAGTTTTCATTAATAATAAAACTTAATAGGTAGGTAATTTTCATTCAAAACGTGACATTCACTACTATCCAAATGGAAAAAATTAAATGAACTTAAGACATCATATGTCCTGGCAGATGGAATAAAAAAAAAAATTAGTCCGTCTGTTAGATTTCCAAAAAATATTGGACACATACTTTTTCATTTTTCACGTCAACGAAAAATATTGGACGCATTTTTTTTTTTACGTAAACAAACAATGAACACGATACAGTGCTTTGAAAACTCGTGTGACGTCATATTCTAAGACATTAGTATGACAATTTACCCGTGAGTGACGTCACAAGCCCCCACTCAAATCTTTGAAGCGATTTAACTTCGTATTTTTTTATTGATTTGATAAAATAAAAAATACGTATCCAATGTTTTTCGATAATCTTACAGACGGACTAATTAGAATCATATTTTTTGTCAGTAAACATTCTTATTGTGAGAACAATGGTACATAATGTGGTCCTGTAATATTAGAACCGTGAAGGAGACTTTGAAGTGAAAAAACTGGCCAAGTGCAAGTCGGACTTGCACATTAAGGGTTCCGTACCATCGTAGTAGGGAAGCCTCCTGTAATTTGTATTATAAGTCATATTCGCATATTTTTATATGTGCTATATCTTAAAAACTGTTTACTATAATTATATCGGTTAAACTAATTTTTGTTGAAATTTTTCATTGCGATCTACAGCTTATTTTTTTTTTAGACTGAATACTCTCGTTTAATAGTTGTAGGGACGTATATTTTACCACTTTGGAAGTGTCTATCTTTCAAGTGATTGACTTTAAGAAAAAAATGGTTTTAGGAACCTCAATGTCATTTTTAGATTTCTATCTAAAGAAATCCCACACGAATAGGTTTGATGAAAAAAGTAGAAAAGAGAATAAATCAGTTTCTGAAGTCGGTGGCCAAAAATTTAATAAAACAAACATAAGTCACCGACTTCAGAAGCTGATTTTTGTTTTAAAGTACTTATATTTTTTACTTTTTTGTGTTTTATTTTTTGTTGAAGGCGGTTTTATTTTTTGTTAAAAAGCTTTTATTATGTTTGTATGAAAGTCGTAAAGCGGTTCACAGAGTACATTTACCTACCAAGTTTCAACTGTGTAGTCTTCATAGCTAGAATAAAGTGGATGTGACACACGGACAGACAGACATGAGGAATCTATAAGGGTTCCGTTTTTTGCCATTCGTCGTAAAAAGCAGGTTTATAGGTTTCCTAGTTTTAGATTTTGCGGTCGCAGGCAACAAGCTAGTATCTAAATAAAATCAGTCAATAACACCACGTTTCTGTAACCTTCAAAATTAACAACCTAAAAAGTTAAACAAACGAAGGAAGTCCTCACAAAACAATCTGTCAAAATGACATAACGTTTGCCGCGTCACAAAAATCGCCACAAAAAGGACACAGCAGTTTTTGAATAACGATCGGACATACATACCTATACAAACGTCTGTTGGCTGTCAATCCTGAAAATTAGTTCGGGTTTATGATAATTTACGCCTGAAAGAGACTTTGGAGGTTATTATTGTATGTTCTTATGTATTGTATGACAATAGAAGTTATCAAGTAACGTGAGACTGACAGGCGTGGTTTTAGAGGTTAATTGTTTATTTTTATGGGTAAATGTCCTATCATATTACTACTGATGATAAGAGCCATGGTACCTATGTCACCTCAACACATGGTCAATGTTGTTATCTAGAAGATTTTTGTTATAAAATCGTCCAGAAATCTCCTTTTTTTCTGGAAGGTGTGAAATCATGAAGTGACTCCTCCCGCTCTGGGCAGAGCGGTAGGGGGTGTTAGGTTAGGTTAGTACTTCTACTGACTAAAAACCACCCATGTTCCTTCTTAGTCATTTATGTCGAGGCTGCGGTATCTCTTTCAAACAACCCGCAGCCCTGACGGGATACAGAAATCTCCTGGCTTTTGAACGTTTCGCAACGGTTTGTGTAAAGTGTAAAGCGGTGAAGGGCGGGAGATCCCCGTAAAACTGAATTCCCGCTTTTCATCAGACTTTATGAGGGGAGGCAGACTCGTGAAGGGAATGTGCCAATGATACTCAAATTCGAACCGTCTTCATCTGTTTTAGTAGGTACTAAAAATAACAAAATAGAAAAATGTAACATGATAATGTGCCATTTTTTCAAGGTGGTTGGTGACAAGGACGGTCTTTAGAGCTCATTATCCACACGAATAATTAAAAACTGTGTAGTAAAAAGGTACTTTTTAACTCACTGAAAACAATTTCATACTTGGCCTATGCAATTACTGTGTGGAATAATGTGTTTTTGAAATACTTGCCAGTATTTACAAGACCTGTAAACAAACACAAAAGTTAAATCATCTGCGAAGAATTTTACGCGATCAACGAAAGAACAAACAAAATAACTAAACGACTGAAAAAACTGTTAAGCAATAAAAAACAATCACATTTGAAGTTAAACAAAACTTGGAAGCAGGCGGGGTCCATTCAATCAGGTTTTTTAGTTTTTTAACTAAAAATCCAAAAATTCTTCGCAGATGATTTAACTTTTGTGTTTGTTTACAGGTTTTGTGACTTTCAATTTTTTTTTAAACATTTATGTGTCATTTATTTTAGTAATCTCCTTTTAAAACCGTTCATTTTGATACCCTACTCGATGGTAATGTTTTTTTTTAATCCGCTATTTGGCCAGTGATACTCGCGCCATCAAGACAAATCTAACGACGTATATTTTATTCAAATCCCTTCATCCGTTTAGGAGTTATGAGGGAACAAAGAAAAGGATACATGCATACATATACACGCCAAACACATAACCCTCCTTTTGGGCTTCGCCGCAGTCGGGAAAAAAATGTTTACTGTATTTTCTATTGCCTATCAGAATCAGCCAGCCACACCATTGCCAATAGCTGACTGGCCAAATTCCTTTTCTTAATCATTACTAGCACTAGCTTTAATTTCGAAATTTTCTACGGGAACACAATACAGAAAAAAAGGTCTGTATTAAGCCAGGTCATGGTACTCGTATAATCATACAAATTTGTTTAAAGGCAGACTGGAAGGGGCTCGCAAGGGCCGACGCCCGTCGGGGCTGCGGGATGTTGTAAGAGATACGCAGCCTTGACATATAGGGCTAAGAAGGAACATGGGTGGTTTTTAGTCAGTAGAAGTCTGACACTCCCTATTGCCCAAGAGCGGGATGGGTTATTTGATGATGTCCCAACCCCCAAAAAAAAATGGTTAAAGGCAGACACCTAAATAGATATAAGCATGGATATACGATAACGTTAAGGGATATGAAGAAATAGGGCTTTTTATAACATGGACTAACTGGATTTAAATCATAATTTTATGTTAAAACCACAGGGTAAACCTTTAATAATTCTAATTATTTTAATTAAACCAAGATTTAAAGGAAATTCCATACCTACAAAACTAATTTAAAAGGTAGAAACAAATTATTTTATGTTATAGGTACAAACGTTGCTATCGCTGAAACGATTATGTTGTACCTACTTACGATGATTCATGATTTTCGTGAACAATAAACCACAGATGCTTGTAACCACAGAGTAAAATAATTATATAGGTACTTTAACGCAAGTGCTCGTTTGTTAATTATCTATCTGTACTGTGGTTAATGACAACCCTGTTCGTGCATGTACTGTAACATTACTAGCCGTTTTGGTCCCTTGTGGTACTCGTAGTACAAAAAAAAATTCAATGTCAAATATGTAAATGACCATTGAAAGAAATGTGCATGTGGATTGTGTCATCCCCTCTTCAATCTTAACGAAAATCAAAGTGAATTTAGTTAAAAATTGTTGATCAAGTAAAAAAAAATGTTAAACCCGAGATAAAAATGATAATTATGGTCAATAAAGTGGATCACTCACATCACATGCTTTAAGAAAACGTCATAATGTAGGTATATCTCAGAATATTATAGCCTTTGCCATTCTTATTTCGAAATAAGAATAGCGAAGTCTATTTTTTTTAATTGTTAAAGCTAATAACAATTTGAGAATTCAGTTTCAAGTCCCGTTCCGAAGTTATTACGATTAATTTGGATCACTCCCACCGCACGCTAATAAAAACTTTATAAATAAACGTAATAGGTCATTCTCATCTACTTGTACTTATCCCATAGTAGTGCTTGGGGAAAACGTGTTGCGCCAAGTAACACTACTTTTCTCCCATTCTCCCTTGTTGGTCAGCTATTCCGTGTTACGGACCCTCTCCATCCAATATCAATTTGATATTCATCACTCTTTTAGTAGGTAACTCGGATCTAGGCCGATATAATTTAGGTGGATTACTATCGACAGGCTAGGAAGGAAGAAGATCACTCTTCATATCATCATATCTTTACCAGGATAGAAGACTCCCTATCAGTAGGTAGGTATTCAAACCTGATAAGAACATTTTTCTTTCCTTAGCCACATGATGTAGGTATTATGTATCGAAAATACCCTGCTGAGTTCCGCACAAACTTATAGTACCGCATAAAGACATATCGCATTATTGAGTTTAGCCCAAGATCCCCTCAAGATAAAGGTGCACCTGGATTTCCTCCCATTCACCATGGTTCTGTACGTCCTGCATGTATCCCACAAGTTCCACAACTTTGTTCCAGGTATTCCCCAAGCAAAAACCCAAGTAAGAAGAAGAGCCTTATTCATTCTGATCATGAATCAATTCAAATAAAACGTACTCTTTGCTTAAGACGCGTTTCCTGCATCGTTATCGGGCCAAAATGCACACGTGCGTAAGCTTGCCACTGAAGCCGTGATGAGTAGATGTAGGTACCTACCGATGCCTACCCCACTACAGTACTTCCGCATATTTTACTTCGGTTTCGGCCGTCTACGAAACCGTAGTTTCGTAACTGGTTTCGATGAAGGAATGTCCTTGTACGTAACTAGTTTCGATGGAGGATATATATGTCTTTATACGAAACCACGATTATGTACAATGGTTACGTACAAAGAATTTACTGTTAAGGTTTCGATGAAGGAATGATTTGTCCTTGTACGTAACTAGTTTCCATAGAGGAATTATTTTGGGGATTGAGGTAGTTCAGTAGAGCGTTGGCAAACAGTCGCAAAATGATAACCTAACGATCGCACAACCCGATCCAATAAATTAAGTAATTAGTAAAAAAAAAACAAAAATATATAGCACACGATTTCTAGGCAGTCTACAGTAATTTTATTTTCTTTTAATTCATTTTTAGACTGTTGAACCTCTTTGTCTATTTCTATGTAAATAATTTTATCGTAGGGGTACTCAGTATGATGTTCATAATGCTTGGTTGACGGCTTTGTAAAGAGTCAGTTTACAGCCTGTATATTTTTTTAGGAAATTTGCAGATTGACATTTGCGGCTATGGAATCTTGGACCAATTAAGACAAAAATCGCTAGTTTCGATAAATGAATTATTATTCCTTGTTCGTAACTAGTAAATTTTCATATTTTTGCAAAAATTCCTTGTACGTAACCGTGGTTTCGAACAAAGACAAATATATCCTCCATCGAAACTAGTTACGTACAAGGACAAATCATTCCTTCATCGAAACCAGTTACGAAACTACGGTTTCGTAGACGGCCGAAACCTTTACTTCTGACAGCAGCAACTCAACAATCAACTTTATTGTTACGGGGAATAAAGATCATTGTGATTTTGTCAATGTCTTGCCAACTGTGAATGTTCTGTAGTACAGATTCCCATGAAATCTGTATGACGTGTGGTTACAAACTTTTGCTCTTGAACAACTGTGTTGATTGTTAGGTGGAGCAGCTGGTCTACCGGATGCTTCTAACAAGCGTAAGTGCAACAAAGCTGTTTGGTTTAGGTCTGTCCAAGCGACCAACGCTCCACCGTGCATTACCTACATGTATTATTAAATGCAGATAATCTAAGCCTATTTAGCTATTGCTAGAATTGAAACAGGTATCTCATGTGTCATAATTTCTAAAACCAAAGAAAGTGGTCGCGAGCTGTTCGCAAGTTCGCAATTGTTATCAAGTTAATAGATCGAGTCCTTAACTAGGTTGCATGGCATTCTTGCATGTCTGACTTGTAATCCTGCTGAACTACCTATAAGACATCTTACCAGTTCTATCCCACTTTAGGTGGGGTCAGTTCTAAAAAAATCTGGCTATCTGCAATCGGCCCTGGGTTTTCCGGCCGTGCGTTCCTCCTCCAACAGGGACTTCATTTTGGGCATTTTCTTAAATTTTCTTAAATACATTATTATTCAAATTCAACCTTTACGCTGTCATCAGTACGACATGAAGCATTGTCGCATTGTGAACAATAGGTAGATAATGGAATGAGCCTAACTGTAACCACAACGTACCTACGTATATTTTTATGCAATCACCCTCATATTCATGCTATTAAGTAGGTAAGTACCTAGGTACCCACAATGATTTCCTAATTATCAATTCTATACACCTCCCACTAAACTATTAGACATCACGGGTTTTTGTAATCAAAAAGATATTGGAAATCACGATTGACGTCGTATGATTAACTTAAAAATATTAAGGAAACCTCTCCCCAGTAGGTACCTACTAAGAACTTGAAAAATTCGATATAAGAAAAACTAAGTAAATAATGAATAAAATTCTAAGGCTATTTTCACAGCCGTAACTAATATTTGATAAAAATTTAAATTAAAACAAACAAAACATACTTATTTAAATAAACGAGGTGCACCTAATTATTAGGTAGGTGAAGGTCGATAGACAGCTATCTGGTTAATTAAAATAAAAGCTCATTAGATAGGTAGTATACCTGCCTGCTTTAGACGCATCTATCTAACTGTATAGGTATTGATTGAATGAAAACATGCTTTATTTATAGTTCCGTAGACATAATCGCTCATTTCACTATCGTAACGCAAACTAGGTAAAGTAGTGCAGTCAAACTCCTTGTTTCAATCCTAAACAGTGCTCTTTATCGATATGTTACTATCGTATGATCGTACCTAATTGTTTCAGAATGAATTAACAACATGACGCTCTCAACGAGCCGGCAACAGTTCCTGGCGTACGAAACCCAAACACCAGAAGATATCCAATATGGAAGAAAAGGCGGAATATTCATTTCTAACTGCATTTGCATCACTTTCATTCTTCTCGCAGTTGTATGCGCAGTCATAGTGGGCGTCATTGTGCACTTTATCACCTATTTCAAGGTAAGACCGAGCTTAATACGTCACATGTTTTTATTTATGTTCGTAGGTACACTATATAAAAATGTGCTCAAGCCAGCTCTTATCTAATCTGCCACTTACTCCATGAGACGTTGCCCGATTTCAAGTTCAATTATTATTGCTATCTTGTAATAATATTTCTTATCAAGTTTAATTAAAAGCTACCGTCTTTTATGTTTTTTTATCGAACTTGAATTCCGCAGTTACACGCTATTCCCAGCATTTTGCGGATGGAAGCGGTATTAAATATCATAATCAAAACCACTCTGTCCGAAGCAAACACAACCGTTGCCAGTCGGGCTAAGGTCTGAAAAAAATTAAACGTCAAAATGACAATCGATCTTTGAGTGGTTAAAACTTGAAAGTGTGCGGTGTTTATTTATCGAATATTTTCTGAATAAATAAAAATTACACCAATAATTTCATAGATAATTAAAGAATGGGAAACTTTTAGTAAAGAGCTTATACTTTCATTTTACACTACTGCATTTTATAACCTGTGATATTTTTAGTTAAAGCACAAAATGTTTTTCGAAACTATATTCGTTTTATTTATATTTAATGGAGTTGTTATTAGTGGTGATCAGCAAGTAAGTACAAATATTAGTCTTCTTACTCTATATGTAGCTAACTGTGTTGTAATTTCTACAAATTTTGGGTCTATTTTGTTTAAAGCAACAATTAAAATCAATTCAAAACTTTTTTAAATAATAATAAGTGATAAATACAATATTTAATTAAATATAAAATATAAAAAAATCAAGAGTGTTGTTCTACAGTTTCCATCAAATCTTACAAATAGCAAACATTAAAAAATTTGTTAATACATTCATGATTATATTTTTTTTAATTATTTCATTAACATGGTACCTACACATTTCACACTATGTTTTTTTTTTCATTTCTTTATTTGTCTTTCTTGCATTACAAGCTAATGGCCTGTGCTAATTAATTAAGTACAAATAGCAGTGAATCTTTTCTTAAAGTAAATCTATTTCAATCGAATTTTGGGCCAATGTATTTGATTTTTGGTCATTGATATCCCAAAAAGAAATACACAAACTTCATAAATATTATAAAATAATGTTCCACTATCTTGACAGAATACATGAAAATATTTTGTAAATTGTGCAAGTTATTTGACTTAAATTAAAATCTATTCCTTGTTCCAGCTCTCACAAAAAACTGTAGACTTTTGGGATGAAACTGAACCATTTGGACAAACAAATTCACCATCACCAGACCTAAGACTCCCTTCAACTGTAGTGCCGAGTTTCTACAGACTAAAACTAAAAGCTGAACTAGAAAATTCAACATACTCCGGTGACGTATATATAACTATACGAGCCAGTAGGAGTGTGAAGGAAATAATATTACATTCTAAGAATCTCAGTATTAGTAACAACGCTAAACTTACGGAACAAATATACGAGAAAGTTGAGACGTTACGGTCTCCGAAAGTCAAACGAGAGGTGACTGAGACTACGGTAACAGCAGCATCAGTAGCAGACAATGTTACTGCCACAGAAGTTCCAGCAACTACGGCAGCCACTGATCAGAATGCTACGACAACAGCTGTACCAGAAACTACGCAAATTGTTGCCAATGAGACGACTTTGAGAACGGATACGACAATAGCACCGCCACCGGCTGATACAGAAATAACCCGCAGTGCTGTACGTACAATAAGAATTCTGTCTATCATAGAAGGCACTGGGGACAGACTGGTATTACCATTAGAGTCTGCGTTGAAAGCTAATGTAGACTATGTACTGCAGTTATCTTTTGAAGGGAAGATCTCCAATTCCATGACTGGATTTTATAAGAGTACTTACATTAATGATAAGCAAGAAGTCAAGTAAGTTATTTTCCTTTCTTTTTATGTATTAAAAATAGGTATTTAGTCTTTCAGTTAGTTTCCTACATATTTGAATAATTCTGAATTCATTAATAATTCTCATTATTGAGTCAATTATTAGGAAATCTACATATTATATTAAATACCTCAGTAACTAGTAGCTGTTGTTGAATTATAGCCCATGATGTGATCTTTCTCAATGCTTAATGAAGCAATGAGTTTTAAAAGGATCTTACTGCGGTACTCAGATATATTTAATGGTCACTTAAGCCGTCACTTAGTAAAGGTTTGACATATCTTTGTATGAGAAAACTGTCAAAACCATTACTAAGTGATGGCCTAAGTAATCATTAAAGCTCTCTGAGTGTGGCAGTAAGTGATGGCCTAAGTAATCATTAAAGCTTTTGGGCCACTGTATTGGTTTCATTTTCATGTTACATAGCAAAACTAATATTCTGGTACCCATATTATCACAAACCAGGTAATATCACAAAGTTGCAATAATTATTTCACGAGATATTTGCGTTTGGACTTTGCCAAGTGTTTACAAATTATTGCTTGTGACTGTACATTCGTTGCGGGATCCAAGACAGTTAAATCGCTTCTCTGGGACTTCGTCGGAGTTCATTGTCTAGGCGCTTTTCTTGTGGGCGCTACTGTTGATTCTGGCTTCCAGGAGTTACAGTGGTTGCCAATAGTGTGGCGGGCTTGTTCCCAAAAAATCGTAAAAATACTGAGCTGAATCATTATAAATATTATAGTATTGTTCCACCACTGTATCTTGGCCATGCAAGTGTAGTAAACAAAGACTTGCTTCTGTGCCAAACTAAATTAAATATGACGTAATATTACAGATTGTTTAGTAAACCATGTTTAATCTTTCAAAATTGTACTGATAACTCGTTGCTGAATCATTTTCTGAAGTGAAGATTCATTCATTAATGTTACTCAATTGTTACAATAGTTGATTGTATTTTGAGAAAGATAAAGATATCTTTATTAAATAGTTCTCAATATTTACCAGAAGTCAAAGATTTTTTGCACAATCAAACATACAATGGCTTCTAGATATTTTTTGCAACATTAAAAAAAAAAATACAACAGACGAGACCGGCTTGCTTTAGAACCAAATATTCGAAGACAATGTAACATTCACCAAGACTCACTGGAGCCATGTCTTGGACCTGTCTGGTCCTTCCTCACATAATTATGGAAAGAAACAATGTAGTCAAAGTAGACGGGGTATAATCGATCCATCTCGGATAAAATGCGAGTGTGGAGCCCCAACACAGAATATGCCACACCTTCCCTGTTGCACGTCGTGCACAATTTATTGCACCTTCCAGGACTTGAATGAAGCAATGAACAGAGCTGTCCAGGTTTCTACGTACTGGTTGGCCAAAATCTGAGCCATTGATTCAAGAAGAAGAAGATACCTACTAATAATTTATGGGCAATATTTGTTATAATAATTATCCCAAAATAAACTCAGCCCACACAATGTAGGAAGTGGAACATTTCATTGCTTAAAATAAAACTGTGTTTGTTATCTTGCAGAAACCTAGGGGTCACCCAGTTCGAGCCGACTTCGGCGCGGTCTGCGTTTCCTTGTTTCGACGAGCCCGCCTTCAAGGCTAAGTTCGAGATTAGTATTGCTCATCCTAAAACTGTCACTGCCTTGTCGAATATGAAGATTGTTACCCAGGAACCTATGTGAGTATTATTTGCAACTTTACGGTGCTAAAAATAGAGACCATATTTGCTTAAGAGCTAAGACTAAGACTAAATCAGTACGGGAGCTACAAAGGCAATCAACAATGTCTTCTCCCACAGCCCAGATCAACCCGGCTGGCAATGGACCCACTTTGACAGATCAGTCAGCATGTCAACCTACCTAGTTGCATACGTGCTCTCAGACTTCAAGTCCTTGGAAACAAGTTACATCAGCAAGGATAATGTCACCATTCCCATCAAGATATGGACCAGACCAGAACTGATAGGTAAAGCGAAATACGCTTCAACGATAACGCCGAAGCTTCTGGCGTACTACGAAGATGTTTTCGGAGTGTCCTACGCGCTGGATAAGGTGGATCTGATCGCTATTCCTGACTTCTCTAGTGGTGCTATGGAGAATTGGGGGCTGGTTACTTTCAGGTGAGTTTTGTTATGTTTAATTTGTGGCCCGTTTTAAGTAATCATCTCCTTCCTGCTTTTGTACTGTTTTATTTAAGGTCGGTGCAAACCGGGTTATTTTTTCCAAACGCCCCTGTCAGTCGTCACGCTATCATGTTTTTTAATTACTTATTTATACTTCATGTACAAGAGTTCTACATAGGCGGACTTAATGCCACAAGGCATTCTCTACCAGTCAACTTTTGGGTCAAATAACAGCACTGTGGTTGAGTACAAAAAATAATTATAAGGATAATACCATTTTGTAAAAATAATACATAAATAGGGGCATACTAATACATATATATACGGATAGAATGAAAGAAAAGAAAGAAAAAAATATATTTATTTGTCGCAGAAACATAACAAGCAATCAGGAAAAAAACAATACACAAACAACGCTTAACAGATATTAAACAAAAATACAACAAGCAGGGATTACAAAAAAAAAGAAAATGTAAATAAACAAAAAAAAAAACAAACAAACTAATATATATTTTAACACATGTACAAACAGTAAAATACAGTAAACTACGGGGAACAGTAAAATACGACTTGATTGTACGTTTTAATATGTGAGAAGAAGTTATCTTTTCTTTGGTGAAGACCAACTCACGAGAGACTCTCGCTCTCCATTTATCAACATTTATATTAATTTGGTTTTAAGCAATAAAAGTAATATTTTGATCTGGCCCCGAGTGCTTACGTTTCGATGTATAGTCCTATATGTAGTTGAAGCCAAGCCGGCTCCTGGCCACAGAAAAGTGTTTACTATACAAATATGTCAATAAGGAAATAGAATATATATACGTCATCGCAACATTTGCCCAGGATATTTGTTAGACATGACGCACAGTATTGGAATATTTTGATTGACTGGACGCTTCCTTTTAAGTCGAGACACCTGGCTTCATCCAGTTCTAACCAGATATCTTAGAACGAGACATAACTGCATATCGGCGTACAATCATAACAGGTCGTTACCCTCAAAGATAACAACATATCATCACGCTTTTATTCTCTAATAGGTTAGGCTGTACTGTATTAAAGTGGAATCAGTGTTTTTTATTAGAAGTGCCTATAGTGGTCTAATTTAAATAAATTCTTTCTGTTTGAAGTTATAGAAATTAATTGACTACAAAGTTACACTTTCCTGGTGTTCAAATTACATTACATAACATCACGCCTGTAGTCCCCTATGGATTAGGGAGAGGTGTACCTAATAGTACACCCACATATCGTCAATTATAATTAAGTCCCTATAATAGGGTTGATGGTAATACTCGCCCTCTAATAAAAATACATAGGACTTAAAACAACGTGACTGCTACTGAGAAAGGATCATCGAACCCACATAATACTCAACAGACGAGCTTGCGATCACTAGACCAACAAAGCAGTCACAATTTGCACATGCACATTTTGCCATTTATATTTAAGTCTTATACTCCTATGTCAACACTGACGACTATTCATACATTTAGAACACACCTGTGTACAATCTTATGTCACGCGGAAAGTAAGGTAGACTGTAGTTATATATGACGTAAATAATGACATAATTATATAAATTCCCATTGTTGTACAAGCGTTATTCGAGGCCTGTTTGACAGTTTCAGTTCAATTACTTTTCTGACGTCGTCGTGTAGTTAATGAGTTAAAGTAATTTTTTTACAAGGCAATAAGATTTTTAGACAACATGTAATTTGAGCTGCATATTCTTGTGTTTGTCACTGAAGTCCTCCTATACGGCTGGACCGATTGCGATGAATTTTTTTTATGTGTTATCCAGTGGATTCGAAAAAGGTCAAGGAAAAGGGGGACTGTTATTGCCACCTACACATCCTACTATTAATATTATACCTAAACGCGAAAGTTTGTAAGTATGTATGGATGGATGTTTGTTACTCTTTCAGGCAACAACTACTGAACGGATTTGGATAAAATTTGGTACAGAGATAGTTTATAACCTGGATTAACACATAGGATAGTTTTTTTTATCCCGATTTTGAGTTGTAGCGGGCAAAGCCGCTGGCAACACCTAGTTCATAATTAGAAAAAAACCCTCAAACTAATACCAGTTAAAACCGGTAAAACAATAATACTTCGTCCACATGGCTTGACACATGCGTAACATACAGTCTAATCGCAATAGAATTTTAACTCAGCGTAGCGATAGCTGAACGTTTTTAACGCCTTTGAACGAGTTGCACTAACTGTACTAAACAAAAATTAACAAACGAATTAGTCCGTCAGATAGATTTCCAAAAAATATTGGACACGTATTTTTATTTTTTCACATAAGTATACAAAAAATGAAGACGATACAGTGATTCGAAAACTCGTAAACTCTTCGAAAACGTCACATGATAGTACATTGTTTACCTACAAAAGACGTCACAACCCCCCACTCATGATCTTTGACGCGTCTTATCTTCGTCAATTTTTATTAATTTGATAGAACAAAAACCACGTATCCAATATTTGTCGATAATCTAACTGACGGACTAATTAGAATCATATTTTTTTTTGACTCAGCGATCCCCTATTTCTTTGGCTATGCACTGCCTGTGATTCCCGAAGCAGGAAGGGGAAAACATATTCCTTTAGTTGTGTTTAAGTCTCACTTAATGAGGGGGAAGCCTAATGCCGTCAAACGAGTTCAAGTATTGACTGCAGGCTACTGAAGAATGCCCGTGGGGGCAGCGGGATGTTGTAAGAGATACCGCGGCCTTGACATATATAGAAGGAACATGGGTGGTTTTTAGTCAGTAGAAGTCTGACAAACCCTTTCGCTCTGCCCAAGAGGGGGTTTTTTGACAATTTCCCACACCCAAACAAAAAGGAAATGCTACTGACGAATTCCTAATTTAAAACCGAATAATACTCGAATCGAATCCAGGAACTCGTGCTCAGCAGTAGCGCTAGCGTCCACTTAAGCAACGGAGCAGTCAGAAATATTCGACCCCACGAACGCTACGGTATGAGCTACTAGAACGTTTAAAATAACAACAGACTGATGATCAAAATGTAGTGAATCTGAATTAAATTACATTCGCCACTCTATTTATTTTTAACACAAACATTATTTAGTCGAAATCCAGCGGCTAAACACTAAGTCAAACAAACGAACTGCAGACATGGTTTTAAGTACGCAATCGATTAGTTTGTGAAATCAAATTCGAGGTCGAAATAGTAATCAAAGCACATTGAACTATTAATAATATTAGTTCTCAGGCTATCATAAGAATTAAAATCATCATAAGAGGGCCTAGCATAAATATTGCCATTACAATGATCAGTCACTGGATGGCCATTTTTATTTGCTGATAGGTCGCTTTTAACTTTTTTTTTCTACATGCAAAACAAGTGTTTTCATGACATCGCTTTTCACCGTTTGCAATCTTGCGCACTTTGGGCTAATACTACGACTTTTGGTCACACAAACTCTAACCATGAAGAAATTTTGGCTGCACGACCACGGCAGCAAACGCTTTCATTTGATATCCATACCATAATAATAATAATAATAATAATAATAACTTCTGATAGGGTCCCAGCTCCCGGCGAAAGTGTGCAGCGCATGCGATGGACGCAATCCATCAACGAGAACGTCATGCGCTCATACTATGGGGCTACAGAGGGAGGAAACAACCTTACCGCGTACCGTGTTCGGATGCTCTCTCTGTTTCAGGTACTTGAACCGGCTGTTAACGTATCGGCACAACGACTGTCGGATCAGGTGCGAGTCATCCAGCGTAATCGTATGTTGGATGACACCGTACTTGATCGCTTGCGGACTGAAATGCAGAGTAACCACGTCATTGCTACGCCGTCGCAGGTTGTGGTACAACCACAGTCTACCACGCCACTTATTTGTGAAAACGACGTGAGTAGTGACATGGTTACTAACGTAAGTATCCAGTGCAGTGAGGAAATGAGGAGTACTTTGGAGGGTGCGATCAGAGAATATAAGTTCATGACACCCGAACTTAGACCACGCTTACCTCGTTTGCCCATGCATAACAGAAATAGGGCGCTGGTGGCTGTTCTGGATTCGCAGTTGTCAAGCTTTTTTGATAACTGCGATAACCTCAGTGATGCTCATTCAATCCTCTATTGCGCGGCTGTAACGGCATGTCGTGTAGCTCATGTCAAATTTCCGGATGACAGAGCTACACGACCGAAACCAGCCGTACCGGCATGGCAGTATAGGATTGAACGACGCATTGCTGGGGCCAGGGCGTTCATCGGCAAACTAATCTGCTTCCGGGAGGGCAACAATCGCCCTCGAGTGATGCGTTTTGTGAGACGGGCGTTTACGGGGACTGATATCAGTCCTCAAGACTACATGTCCCATGTCACAGAGCGCATCGACTTCTGGAAGCAGAAAGTGTATGCATGGGCAAACCGTATTCGTAGGTATAAGCGTCGGGTGGAACGGTACACTCTAAATCGCACCTTCCAAAGCGATGAAAGGTGGGTTTACAGAGCATGGGAGCGACCGGACCAAGGTGTGACTGACACGTGCCTACCGGATGATAACGCCATGTGTTCATTTTGGCGTAACATCTGGTCGGTACCTGTCAGTCATACCGAGGGTGAGTGGACTCGGGACGTCGAGCGAGCATGCGATCCTATAACAGAAATGGTGGCAATAACGATCAGCCCCCAAGATGTAGGTTGTGCAGTTCGTCCGTTGCCAAATTGGAAATCACCAGGGCCGGATGGACTGCACAACTTCTGGATTAAATGGTTCACAAGATCGCATGCTTGCTTGGCAACCCTATTCCAGTTAGCCTTAGAGTCAGGGTCGCTACCAGAGTTCCTGACGACTGGAATAACTCACCTGCTCCATAAATCGGGTAGTACTGCGGAACCCAAAAATTATAGACCGATTACGTGTCTTCCAACGGTCTATAAAGTTCTTACCTCCATTTTGAGAGCTAAAATAAATAAACATATTAACGAGAATTCTGTTATGTCTGCTTCTCAAAATGGATGTAAGAACGGGTCCCGTGGTACTAAGGAGTTACTCCTCATTGATATGGCCATTAGTCAACAGGTTCGCCGTTTCCGAAGGGATCTGTCGACATGTTGGATAGACTATAAGAAGGCCTATGACTCGGTGCCACATACATGGCTCATAAGGGTGCTAGAGTTGTATAAAATTGATACAACCCTGCGCACCTTCCTGATGTCGTGTATGAGGCAATGGAGGACAGTCCTTCGCTATCCAGGATGTCGGCAAATCCATAGGAATAGTGAGCCGATAAGAATAGAGCGTGGTATATTTCAGGGCGACAGTTTGAGTCCACTATGGTTCTGCTTAGCCTTGAATCCTCTTAGCACGCTGCTGGAGGATTCAGGTCTAGGCTATCGGTTGAAAAGAGGTGGTCAGGTTATATCTCACCTCCTTTACATGGATGACCTGAAACTCTTTGCCCCCAACGATTTGCAACTGATGGAGCTATTGAAGGTCACTGAAACTTTCAGTAGCGCCATCAGGATGGAATTCGGTGTGGACAAATGTGCGGTCATGCATGTAAAGCGAGGGGGGATTGTGGAATCTGTGGGAACCCAGCTCACAGATTCCATAAATCTTAGATCCCTCTCAGCAACCGAAACCTATAAGTATTTGGGTATGTCGGAAGCACTGGGCATCAACGTTACCGACTTGAAACAATCGTTGAAGGAGCGCTTCTTTGGCCGCCTGAGAAAAGTATTTAATAGTCTTTTATCAGGCGGAAATAAAGTGCGAGCCTTCAACGGTTGGGTCATGCCGGTTTTGATGTACTCTTTCGGTATACTCAAATGGACTCAAACAGAGCTAGACGCCCTGGATAGGCGGGTCCGTACATTGTTGACGGCATATCGAATGCATCACCCACGTTCTTCGGTTATGAGACTGTATATCCCACGGAAGTGTGGAGGTCGAGGCTTTTTAAATGCTAAGACTCTTCATAATCGTGAGATATGCAGTCTCAGGGAATATTTCCTAGAAGCCGACGTGGGGATGCATCGAGATGTTGTAGCAGTGGACAGGGGCCTTACCGCGCTCTCCTTGGCTAAAGAGAATTGGCGCAAACCTGTAGTGCTTGACACTAACGACCGCATGGAGGTATGGCAGAGTAAGGAGCTTCACGGACGCTTTTTTCGGGCCCTACACGGGCCTGATGTAGACTTCCTAGCGTCCGTGGCATGGCTACGTTCCGGGGAACTCTTCGGAGAAACCGAAGGTTTTGTCTGTGCAATTATGGACGAAGTTATGATGACGAATAACTACCGGAGATTTATTGTGAAGGACGGTACGGTTGACATATGTCGGGCATGCCACCGTCCGGGCGAATCAATCCGTCACATTATCTCCGGGTGTTCTCGTCTGGCTAACGGAGAATATTTACATAGACACAACCTTGTAGCCAGGATTATCCATCAGCAACTTGCTCTGCAGTACAACCTTGTGGAATCGGAAGTGCCGTACTACAGGTATGTGCCCGACCCAGTTCTCGAAAATGGCCATATCACACTGTACTGGGATCAATCCATCATCACTGACAGGACTATTATAGCTAATAAACCTGATATAGTGGTGGTGGATCGATCAGAGCGGCGCGCAATGATCGTTGACATAACCGTCCCGCATGACGAGAACCTCGTGAAAGCCGAGAAAGATAAGCAAATCAAGTATCTTGACTTGGCTCGCGAGGTTGTCGACATGTGGGATGTGGACTCAGCGATCATTGTGCCGATAGTCGTTTCAGCCAATGGCTTAATAGCCAAGAGCCTCGACCAACACCTGAGGAGGCTCTCGTTAGGCAGCTGGATCAAGGGCTTGATACAGAGAGCGGTACTCCTGGACACGGCACGCATTGTTAGGAGGTTCCTTTCTCTGGAGCCCTGACCGCCGGTAGCTTGGACCCTGTTCCCGATACCGGTGGGCTACAATTTTTTATATTTTTAAATGTTTTTTTATTGTTTTTTTTGTAAAGAATATTTAAAAATGTAATAAGTTTGTAACAAAATAAATAAAGGGAATAATAATAATAATAATATTCCACAACTATCACACAACGCCATCTAGTCCCAAGCTAAGCAGAGCTTGTGTTTTGGGTACTAGACAACTGATAAACATACTTATATATTTCTAAATACATACATACATATTATAGATAAATTACACCCAGACACAGAACAAATGATCGTGCTCATCACACAAACATTTGTCCTGGGTGGGAATCGAACCCACGACCCCATAATATATAACACTTACTAGCCCTTCGTCTTTGGGATTCCCCCTTATAGAGTTTAGAATGTTGTCACTTAGCTAATCATGCATTGTCATCCACATGCATGCTAAATTTTAGCTCAATCGGAAACTGAGAAGTGGGTCAAAATTATTTTCTAAGATTTGTTTACATAATTAGTGCGTGTTAAAATGCAGTGATGCCATTGCGGTGATGGTCATCGCAAATGGGAGCTACTTTGTATCCTTTTCTCCTAAATTGCACGGACTCCGCCCTTGTTTGGCGAAATTGAAAAGACCAGTTACAGTTTCTCACAAGGCCATCTCCAAATGACATCATACCCTTCTACCATACAATGTCAGTAAAAATGGTTTATCTTTTATCACTATGAGTTTTGACGCATTCTAAGGCCGTTAACAACCACTTAACCAAGTGTAATTATACTTTACTATAACTAGTTCCTTATCACCGGAAAAGATAGATGATGTTGTAAAAATGTGTGGAACTGATAAGAGATTAGTTTTAAATGACGTCTATCATAACTGTAGAATAGTGTAGAGGTTATCACCAAACTACTTATGTCTACCAAAAATGAAATCAGGTAGGTAACATGGATGGACTGTGTAACGAATGATATGGCCAGAAACGTTTATTTTGTAAACCGCGCAACTTCAATGCGGAATCTTTACGTTTTCGCATGCAAATGCTCTTCCTAACATATCCACGCACTCATACTATGGCCTCTGACTGCTACATGAAGGATCCAAAAAAAATGTTGCTAGACCATTTCACATACAGTGTGACCTATATAATATCACACCCGTATTACTGGGAAGGGTTAGAAATCATTGTACAGTCACCTGCAATAATGCATGGACAATTCAGAAACAAAATCGTGTGAAGCGAGAAATGACGACACCTAACGTTAACGAGTTATAGACAACTAGCGGACGTCACGCGGTTTCACCTGCGTAGTTCCCGTTCCCGTGGGAATACAGGGATACAAAGTAGGGCGAATGTAGCTTTCTAATGGTGAAAGAAAATTTGAAATCGGCGCAGTATTTCTTGAGTTTATTCATTACCAACATACATATACACACAAAAAAAAATCTTTCCTCTTTATAATATTAGTGTAGATACACGTTCACAGGAAAATAGACACTAAGCTATCCATGCAATTTTGCAGGTACATTGCCATAAACCAGACACAAGTCCTGACTCAAGGACCTCAAACTCAGCAGTATAATTTGTGAAAGCTAGACCAACGAGCATTTTACTTGAACCTATCTACATCCACTTATTCCTCTATTACTCGTCATGTCAGCAGTCACCTCCTTTCTAGCCATATCATCCTTCACACAGTCCATCCATCATTTCTTTGGTCTTCCTCTACTCTTATAACCATCTACATAATACGCAACATTTTTTTTATCGTGGTATGGATACCACTATAACCACCACACAACTTTTCAATCACCCGCGCCACTTGCAGAGTTCCTCTTATGTACTCATTCCTTATTTTATCTATTCGCCTTACACCATACATCCCCCAAGCACAGCTTAGTAACAATAGTACATTGTTATCCAAGGGATGGAAGGTCCTTATTTATTCCCGAGACGGGGTTTGGCGCCCGTAACGTAGTGAGGGCGCTAATAGTTCGACGGACTAAATAAGTAACTTACCCGAGGTAAACACTTTGCTTTTCATTACGAATACGAGGAAAATAAGAACATAATTATTAATTAAAGAAAAAAATTGTGCTGATCAAATGTTGTCACTTTCTCGCTTTTTTTGTTCTCTAGTCGTCCAGCTATACAGCCAGTATTTTCATGTTCATCATTAAAAAAAATGGCAATTTTGTCGAAATCGTATGTTATTTTAGAGAAATTTTAAACTAAAATAGATTAAAGTCAAAATATAATTATGTCCTAAAGTTAAATTTATGTTATTTTAATTTTAAATCGCGCTGTTAATGAATGGCTGTATAAAAAGTTGGAACATGGTTCAATAAAAATGTGCTAATAGACCAAGTTTTTTTTTATTAGTTTGACAGCTGTCAGCTGAAAGTGATTCTCCCTAGGGCTGAAAAAGTAGTACTTTCAACCCGCTCCGCCGGCATGTTATGACCTACTTTCAGAGTATGAGTAATGAAAAATTAATTTATCTCCAACAGAGAGACTACCCTACTCTTCGATGAAGCCGAAAGTGTTCCCCGTGACAAGCAGAATGTTGCCATCGATATAGCGCACGAGTTAGCTCACCAGTGGTTCGGTAACCTCGTCACTATGCGTTGGTGGACCGATCTATGGCTCAACGAGGGATTCGCGACTTATATCGAGTATGTTGGAGTGGACCATGTAAGTAACAGCAAGCTGACTATGTATCCTAGAGAACCTATTCTTAAAAATTGGTTTTCGTACAGAACGAAATCACTCCTGTATATGTATAACAGCACGCCGGGGATTTTCGAAGTGTTAACCAGCAGGGCTATTGCGTATCTTTTAAATGTCAGTTGCAATCATAGTGTCCATCGATTAACTGTCAAATTGGTTATGGTTAAGTACAAAATGGACGCAATAGCCCTGCAGGTGTACCTAACAGTACAACCACATTTCGCCGGTAATGTTTAAGTCCTATGTAATAGGGAGCGAGCCTATTACCACTCACTTCTGTAATCTGCGAAAAGTCAAAGCCTACCTATCAGTGCTTATGGTACACTCGCATTTTATGCGCCAAAGATCATGAATTCTGACGTCTCTGGCTGGTAAAAATGTATTGCAATGTGACGTCACACGAGTTTCGAATGACTGTATCATCTTCTTTTTTTGTTTGTTTACGTGAAAAATTTAAAAATATTTGTCTAATATTTTTCGATAATGTAACTGACGGACTAAACAATTTTTTTTTAGTCAGGATACATCCATATTATCTTAAGGTTCCATTTTAAAGGGTCGAGCCTATTCCCTTCAACCAAGCACAAACCCAGACTCCGAACTGCTATTAAGAATTTTCTGATGAAAATACTTTACCTGTACCATATAAACTGTTCTTGTCAAAAATCACCTAACAACAAAAACTCTTGCTCCTTTCCAGGTGGAACCCGAATGGAACATGTTCGAATCCTTCTCCCGCGACAAAATGGATCTCCTTCGTTCAGACGCTCTCAAGAACACATCCCCTGTATCCCGCAAAGTAGAGGACGCATCAGAGATATCGCAGAAGTTCGACGAGATATCGTATACTAAGGGTGCTAATCTGATCAGGATGCTGAACCATACGATCTCTGAGGAGCTGTTCCATAAGGGATTGGTTATTTATTTAAATGAGTGGTGAGTTTTTTATACAATTGTTAACCTATAACTACTGTTTTCCTGGCCCTTGCTGAATGAAAATATTACATTAACAAGTAGTCATCTTATGAGATTCTAGCCTTATTATGGAAGTCTGCAGGTTTTTCGTACTGAGTCGCGATCATAAAACGAGGGAAAGATGTCTTGTAAGTCTTAAAATGTTTTGACTCCCTGTATAAAGGGTGTAAAAGTACCCTTTAAGAAGCCGAAAGTTCGCCCCATCACTGTGATATTTTTTTTGTTTTGGACATTACCTGGGAACCATCTGGTTTCGGAAATGTTGGAGTTCAAAGATCAAAATCTTTACAAGTATTTCTTAAGATAGTACATATATTTAAGCTTATCAACTTTAGTGTGTTACGTTGATTTTACCCAAAAAATAGGCTTTTCCCAGCCTAAATTTTTGCTTAAGGCTACTTAGTTTGATGTACAGAATGCTTGGTAGACGGGATCGTAAAAAGTCCGTTCACACCCTGTATGGCTCACTCCACTTAATATTCTGATATGTTCACTCGTCTTTGGAACAGGAAATACTCAAACGCTGAAGAGAACGACCTCTGGTTCGCGATGGCCAAGGGTACCCTATCGGACCCGTCACTGAAAGACCTGAACGTGGTAGACTTCATGAACTCCTGGACCAAGCAGGCTGGATACCCACTCGTTAACGTTAATAGGAACTATGAGAATGGAAAGGTTGAGCTTGAACAGGTGAGTTTACTACGGCGAATTTAGAATATTGTCTGGGAGTATAAATGGGTTTAGAGACTGCCTCTTTGAACCAGCGTTCTCATACGGGGTCATCCGTCACCCCACATCACACAGGTTACCAGGAAGCACGTAACGGGGGGAGTTTTAATTAAATCTTACCCCCCCCCCCCCCTAGGGATAGCCCGCAAGTGGCGCGCCACTAGACCGGGGCAGCTCTAAATCGCTACCCCCGACGCAAGTGTCCGACATCGATGTGGTTTTGGTCAGTCAGTACATGTTTGACAGACTTACTACTTTATACCGTTGAGGATTTCCACGTCGAAATAAGTGGTCTCACAAATTAGTTCTGAGCTTGAGTTCCGTTCAAATGGAAAGAAAGAAAGGAAAAGTATTTAGTGGTTTCACACAGGACAAAACAAATTGTCGAAAAATTTAAGATTAAAAAAGTAAACTTAACAGAAACACTTAAAATTAGGAAATACATACAAATAAAAATAAAATTGGTCCCGTACGACGCCAAAGGGCCACTATCTCAGCATGGTTCAGTGGGGCTAAGTTTATTAGATTTTTCTGGAATGGCATCCTTATTTGAATAAAAGACTCTTTATTTTCGACGTCTCGACAGTCAACAAATATATTAACGGCAAAATATTCTTATTTGACAATCCACAAACCCCGGTCGGATGAAACAAACTCCTCGGCATCACATCTGTCTGTTTATTCAGAAACAAAAATAATTCATCATCCATTATCCCACAGCGCCTCTTCACCTCAGCCTCCGACCCGTACCAGAAGATGATAGACCAGCTCTGGCACATTCCCATCAGCTACACCATAGTGGACTCTCCACAAGAAACAAGGACCACTAAACCCAAGTCTTGGCTCAAGGGACGCATCAGTGTTATCGACGTGCCTATTAATGCGACGCAAGCGTTGTATGTCAATGTTGATGCTATCGGTAAGTTACCCACGGTAGTTAGCCTATAGTGTTCCCACTGCTGGGAATAGGTCTCGTCTCTGGGAAAGGGAGTGGACTGTAATCCACCATGCGGGCCCAATGTGGTAGTGGGTCAGTTAAAATATAGGAATTCAGTGTTGTTTCATCGATTGAGCTGATAAACCAACTTTATGTTGTTTAGTAGAATAATTGTTTGTAATATTCCATTTAAAACGGTGAAGGAAAACATCGTGAGAAAACCGGCATGTCTTAGAACCCAAAAAATTCGAAGACATGTGACATCTACCAATCCGCACTGGGTCCGCGTGGTAGATTATAGCCCATTCCCTCTCAAAGAGAGGAGGCCTCTGTCTCAGCAGTGGGAAAATTAATAGGCTGTTGATGATGAATATTCCATTTCCGAAAGTTCCACGCTACTCAATTAGTGATGTAGTTAGGTTTTACGTAGATATTGATCGATAGATATCGATAAAAGAAAATACTTTCATGTAATATTATTCTTAATTGTTTTATTTTTCCCAATATTTCGTTTTTATTCATAATGAATTGTAGTATTACACAGATGATTCACATCTGCCGGGAGTCCCGTGACGGCCAATTTTCTACTTACAGTGCAGAACCGAACTTCAAAAACTTAAAAACGATTTAACTTACAACGACTTATAAACTTACTAGCTGTTGCCAGCGGCTTCACCCGCTATAACCCACGGGAATATGAAATAGCGATAAAAACTGTCCTATTTGTTAATCCAGGTCATAAACTATCTGTGTACCAAATTTCATCCAAATCCGTGCCATAGTTTTTGCGTGAAGAAGTAACAAACAACTCACAAACTTTCGCCTTTATAATATTAGTGTGATCCCCCAGGATACTACCGAGTAAACTACGACAAGAAGAACTGGCAGCTACTCAGCGAAGCCCTAAAGACAGGCATCATCAAGTCCCCCATCACCAAATCCCAGCTGATCGACGATGCCTTCAACCTCGCCAAGGTGTCCCAGCTGAACTACAGCTATGCGCTCGGTCTGACCACCTGCGTCATCAACGGGGAAGACTCGAAGATGGTGTGGGATCTTCTGCTGAATAATATGGCGTTTTTAAAACATAATCTCAGGGCTACGTCGGGATATGTGCATTTCCAGGTTTGTTGGCTTATTTGTAACGAATTAACGATATTAAAGCAATGTAGTACTCGTCGGGGCTGCGGGTTATTTGAAAGAGATACCGCGGCCTCGACACAAAGGGTTACAAAGGGTCACAGTAGAAGTCTGACACTCCCTTTCGCTCTGCCCAAGAGTGGGAGGGGTTATTTGATGATTTCTCACCCCCCAAAAAAAAGAGCTCACAGAAGCCTTGCCGCAGAGGTTCTTGGATATTTGCGGATGGCGCTTCCTTCGCTGGTTAACGACTGGATAATGATGATGAATAATGTGCATATTTTCAGGAGCAAAAAATCGCCTGTTCCCATTCGTAAATCTATACTAATGTTATAAAGCTGAAGAGTTTGTTTGTTTGTTTGAACGCTAAGATCTCAGGATCTACTGGTTGGAGTTGAAAAATACTTTTTGTGTTGGATAGTCCATTTATCGAGGAAGGCTTTAGGCTATATAACATCACGCTACAACCAATAGAATGGAGCACAAATGAAAAATGTTGCAAAAACGGGAAACGATAATCCTTTTTGAGAGCTTCCGTTGCGTGCGCTGCGAAAATGGTTTAAGTTATTCAAATATGATGTACAAAAGAAATGTTCCTCTTTAAAAGTTCTACAAAAAAGTCCGCGACAGCATATATCTATCTATTAAGATTGACTCACTGTAACCATTTTTTACTATTGCAATGTTAAGTTAAATACAACTATTTTTTGCGAAGCTTATTTAACCCAGGTATTAATCTATATCTAAATAAATGTGTTTTTTAGAACGAAAATCTAATATAGAATATTTGTTCCTTTTACTCTACATAGTTTAAACAAATATCTTAGAAGATATTGCAGTGTTAAAATGTCCGCGCGACAAAATAATTACGCGGTCCGCCGGCAATCGCGTCCCGATGTAGATACGTGGAGATTCTGGCCTCCGGGAAATTCAAATTCAAATTCTAAATATTTATTGCACCATAATATTTACAAGGTGTTATTGTATATTGTTTTGGCAGCAGTGGTGGCCCAGTGGTGGCGGCCCCGACTTACAAACAGTTGGTTGTGGGTTCGAACCTAGGCAGGCGCATTACTTTGTGTAATTAATTTCATCACGTGCCACTGCTCTTAAAACGGTGAAGGAAAACATTGTGAGGAAACCGGCATATCTTAGAACCAAACCAAACTTCGAAGATATGTGACATCTAATCCAATCCGCACTGGGCCCGCGTGGGGGATTATAGCCCATCCCTCTCCTAGAGAGGAGGCCTGAGTCCCTACAGTGGGACCAATATAAGGCTGATGATGATGATGTTGATGATATGTACCTATAGTAATTCTCACTTTAATAATATATTCTAAGGTACCTAATCTAAACTAATATTATAGAGAGGAAAGATTAAATTTTTTGTTTGTTACGATTTAACTCAAAAATTACTCAGACGCCTCTGAAAATTCTGTAAACATTAGAAAGCTAATTGAAAAAATATTACTATGTTGGGTAGTCGATCTATCGAGGAAGGTTGTTGTTATATATTATTGTGACGCAGACGAAGTTGCGTGTGTCAGCTAGTGGAAGATATAAGAGTGAGATACTGTCCTAACTTAGCACAGCTTGTCGTTAGTTTCCCATTTTCACCAGCTAAATAACCAAAAATACGAATAACCTTTCTTATCTTCTGTTTTCCAGGACTACATGAGAATAATTCTAGCGAAGCAGCTAGAACGCGTGAACTACGGTCTATCCAAGCCTAAAGACGACAACGAAGCCTTCCTGATAGAGAATCTTGTGATGTGGGAGTGTTACGTGGAGTCGCCGCGCTGTCTCAACTGGGCGAGGGAGCAGTTCAGCAACTGGACCAAACAGGCTGATATTAATAATAATCCGTGAGTTATAATAATACATACGTCATCATCATCGGCTGTCCGAGTTCACCCACTGCTGGGCATAAGCCTCTTTTTCTTGTGCCAGCCTCAGTCTGCCCATCTCGCCACTGGATTTCCGACATTTCTTTTCATTTCTTGAAGGCCATTCTGTCATAGCTTTCTCCACCTGCCATTATCGTGCCTTGCTAGGTGTCCTTCCCAACTCCATTTGAGTTCCCGAACTCGATATTTTTAGTATTGTCTCCGGATTTCCACGTTTGGAACTCGGTGTTATAGTTTTATGCCGAGTGTTAAGACTTCTTATTGGGAAATAGTACATTACTGCCGCGGTCTATAATGACTACTTTGCTGGTCGCGCTGATGATGGCCGACAGCGCAGCGTAGCGCAGCTCCAGGCCGACACAGCGCGGTCAGCGTGCAGCACTTGATGGACGAGCTGAGATAAAGGCCGAGACCGTAGGCCGAGGCCTTTACAGCGAGGACAGCAAGGGCTGCAATGATGGCCAAGCTGAAAGGCCTAGAGCGTAGCTAGGCTAGCTCGAGGCAATCATAGCGTGACCAGCGAAGCAGTCATTGTGGGCCAAGGTTTGTATAGTGCTTTACTCAAAAATGCAAGTACCTAATCTAAATAAAACCAGCAAGTAATTTAAATTAAAAATATATTAATTAACTAGAATTTTAATTAAAATGACAATTATGAAAAGTACAGTTACTAAAATTCAACACCGACTTTCCCGGTTTGATATTACTGATAGTTTGCGATAATTCTAATGCGGTGTTTGACTGCTGGATTATTTCTTCATTTATTACTTCATTTAAATCTTTTTTTTTTTTTTTTTTCCTTTAGACGTACAAACAGCTGTGTTTTAAATAAAATCTTTTTGGAATTGATTTTTTAAAACGTTGAAACGTCAAAATAGCGGTCGGCAAAACATTGCCGGCCTGTTAGAGCGGCCAGCAAAACTTTGCCGGCCGCTCCTTGAAACAGAACGGCAAGGTCGACTTTGCTCAAACAAGGTTGTCAAAATAATGACAACATTACATGCATTTTTGAGTAAATTCATATTAAAGACGAGAGCTCATTTCAACAACTCATGTATTGATAAAAAAGGGAAGAATACAGATTGTTACAGAGTATATAAAGGGTGTAAAAGAACCCTTAACGCAAATGAAGGGCACTTGTTCTCCCCACCACTGCGATCATTTTTTGGTTCTAGACCATACCTAGGAACCCCCTAGTTACGGAGATATTGGGGGTCAAATTTCCAAATTTGGCACAAATGTTTTAGTAAATACTAGTTTTTCAGGTTATAACTTTACTTAAATTACCTCAATGACCCGTTTACTACTCAAAGCATCCACTAGCACAATGTTTTAATAGTGTTACATTGAGTTTTACCGTAAAATGTGAATTTTGACCCCAAAAAAAAAGTTGTTTCCCAGCAAAAATTTTTGCGTAGGGGTAGGTACTTAGTTTGATGTACAGAATGCTTGGTTGACGTTTGTGTGAAGGGTTAATTTACACCCTGTTTAGTCAAACAAAACAGAAACGGAAGTGAACGAGCGTTGGAGATCACAGATAAAATAATTAGGCTGATATTTTTGTATCGTTGACAGCGGCGTGTTGTCGCCGCTGCTCAAGAGAGGGCGTTGGTCGTCGCAGGCACCGAGCCTGGAACGCTCCAGGGCTCTCTGTGCACAGCCTCCTGTGTGAGCGTCCACGACTCAATCAACACCGTACGTCATGGTAGGCAGAACACACTAATAGAAGAGACGGGTCTTCAGGTTATGTGGAATTTTGGCCGATTCCAGGATGTCGTCCAATTTTCTGAATGCCAGCCCAACCAACCTGGATTATTCTTAATATCTCCGTTGTATGAAGCTCTTTGCCAAGCAAATATCGTGCAAATTCTAAATCGACAGGGCCATTAAATCACCAAAAAATGTAATACAATATTTTCTTTTTTCATTCGCAGCATTCCCAGCTACCTCCGTTCGCTGGTATATAACATGGTGCTACGTCACGGCGGACGTGCGGAGTTCGACTTCCTGTGGAACGTGTTTATGAACTCCACCGACCCTAACGTGAAGAGTCTCATCATCAACAACCTACCCAGCACTAGGGAGGAGTCGCTTATTACTATGTGAGTACTTATCATCATCGGTCACATGAAAAACGTGCATTAATTGATGATTTCATTGATGTATGTTGTGTATGTTTGAGTATCTGTGAGAGGATGAACGAAAGATGATTTTTCTTAAGCTTGTTTTGATTGATGATGCACGAAAGGCAACTTTTCTCTTTTTTTGTTTATTTTTTGTTCCTGTACAATATCTATGTGGATATTGCTATTATATAGTTTAATTTCATTTTTAATTGTTTTTTTTTGTGTGTTTATAGCATCGGTTTGGATATTCTGTAATGCTGCTATAATTAATAATAAATAACTGGACATCATCATGCCCTTGCTCATTTCACTTGGGTAGCGCAACATGTTTATTTCTTCTATTCTTCCCTGTCATACGTCAAGGCATCGTTTACTCCTTTTTCTTATAGAAAAGATTGAATTGTGTGAGGAATGATATAATTATCTTCTCACAATGCACCCAGTTTTCCTTTGGCCTTCCTTATCACTTGTTTATCGCGCATTACTGGACTGTGTGTAAAAAAAACAACGAAGCTAAAAAGCATTTGTTCTCCCAGTCATTGTGATATTTTTTTATCCTGGGCCATACCTGTGAACTCTCTTGTCACGGAGATATTGGAGGTCAAAGGTCAAGGTCATCGGTTGGCGCAGTGGCTGAGCGATTGGACTGTTGCGCTGAGTGTCGCGGGTTCGATTCCCGCACGGAACAAATATTTGTATGGCCTACAGATATTTGTTTAGGGTCTGTGTGTATTTGTGTATGTGAAGTTTAAATGTTTGTAAACGCACCCACGATACAGGAGAAATTCCTAGTGTGGGACAAAAAAAAAACTTTTTTACAAGCCTTTAAGGGTACTTTAGTTTAATAACCCCCATGACCGACTTTTGAGTGCGTTATTTAGAGTTTTCCCGTAAAATGTGTTTTTTTTTCTAACAAAAAACCTATTGCGCAGTAATATTTTTGCGTAGGATTACTTTCTTTGATTTACTCAATGTGTTGACGGTTTCGTGAATGGTCCGATTACACGCAATAGATGGCCGACAATACATACATGGAAATGCTTTTAAAACCTCTAAAAATACTGTTTTCGTGTCCACCAAAAATCTCCATTTCCAAATCTTGCTTGTCCCAGGCTCTTAGAGAAGTCCCTCTCGGAGATCCCGAAGCAGTACGCGGTGGCGGCGTGGAGCGTGGAGGCTCCGCTGGGCACGCGCCTGGCGCAGGACTTCCTGCTGCAGCACTTCCACCAGGTCTACAACAAGTTCACCGAGATGGACGCCTTCACCTTCCCCGCTGTGCTCAGCGGCTCCTTTGGATTTATTTCTACTGAGGACGAACTTACCAGGGTATGTCATTTTGGTTTTTGGAATGCCTTATGGACTGATTGAATTATGGGGTCGGCTTCCAGTGTTGCTGGATGCAGCTGAACACCAGTATTTTACTTGGAGCGAGTGCCCAACTGACCTCCACAACTCAATTTGTATTGGGTAATATGGTACCATTTTTAACAAGGAGTTACTCGCCTCGCAGGAGACCGTGCGGTACCCACGGACTGGTCACCTTTTGGGGCGCGCTCAGGTAGTGCGCGGCCCGCACCGTAAAGGGCCACGGACCGCACGATCCCCGCGTAGAGCCTCCGGCGTTTGGCCCCCCCAGATTGGGCAAGAGCCACCTAAAGGCAGCCCCGGCCCGCTCCAGTCTGGGAGCCAAACGTCGGAAATGCTCCACGAAGTTCCACCGGCTGTCGAGGACGAGTCCTAGGTACTTCAAAGTACACTCGACGCCGATGAGAACACCTCTCACCGTTAACTGGGATCCCGACGGTAGCGCATTCCCTTGTCCATGGAAGCCCATGGCCTCCGACTTGTGAAGTGGCCAGCTGCCGGATCCTCTCACCGACTACCGCAACCCCTTGTGCCATATTGTCTGCCCCCCCCCCCCCCCCGTCGGCCCGCAGCCCCCAGTCGTTACCGATGTTCCACAGCGGCGGCCCCAGAACCGATCCCTGTGGAACAGGACAGGAAGCACGACATCTAATCCTTTGGTAAAACTGATTCTCACACTTTGGAGTACTGACTACCTGTTACGACTGCCAAAGGTCTCCACGTGACAGCCAAAATTATCAGTAACAGAGTATTTTCCGAGGCGCAGAGGAAACTCGATATATTATTATAATAGGTGGCCACCCATCCGGAGACCAACCTAGACAAGCAGTGCTTAAATTGAAAAACGACCTGAACACCTGTCATTGAATTGCAATTAGACGAATTGTATGACTATCTATTAATTATCAATAAATACCTCTTTTCACGTTTCAGCTAAAGAACTTCGCCCTCAAACACAAGGAGCAGTTAATGCCGATGTCCCAGACTCTTCAGAAACTGGTGGACACAGCCACCTTCAGGATCGACTGGGTCAGGAAACATTCCGCCGGTATCAGCAAGTGGTTCCAGGATTATGTGGAAGGTATTGTATTCTTAATTACTTACTGGTCGAAAAATTCGAAGACATGTGACATCTACCAAGCCGCACTGAGCCCATGTAGTGGATCATAGTCCATCCCTCTCCTAGAGAGGAGGCCTGAATCCCTGCAGTGGGAACATTATAGGCTGATGATGATGATAGTCGGTGGAAGAGTCGCCTGCTTCGGATTTATTCTTACAGTAGTTACTACCCACAATTTCTGATTACCCACTGAGCTTAGCCGCTTCATCGGTGTAATGATCGCAAGCGCTACTACAGGTTGTCAAGGTTTTGATCCCTGGTCGCGTAGTGTAATTATAGAATTTATAGCCGGTTAATGAACATATTATCACCCAATGTGGGTCTAAATCCTAGACTGCACTTTCAGAGAACTTTACAGGCATAGTGTTGTGTGTTGTAATATAAACTGCTTACTAACATAAAGAAGCACAAATTAATTTAGCATTTCTATCCACAGGTAAATCCCCACTATCCCAAGTAACTCCCGCGTCAACTCCGATCGCCTCGGTCAACACGACGTCGCCTGACGTCGCTTCCTCTGACGTCACGACCGCTGCGACCAACGTCACGTCATCAACTGACGCTCCTACGGCCAAATAATAGTAGGTCCACAATGCATACCTACTTGTAGGTCGAAATAGATGGACGAAGAGTTTACGTTCCTATGAGTATTTTAGTTTGCTGAAGGAAAGTGCAGACCAGTTTAGTGATTTTTTGTTACGCTAATTTCAACTTTATGTGTTGGAAAATAAAATTGATTTTTAAATTATTTGGTCACACTTTGACGGTCTGCGTTTTACTCTTCAGGCAACAGGTCTATGAAAGTTGCTTGAGTTTGATCGGGGCAAACCCATATTAAATATATTCGGAGTGAAGTCCCGAATTATAATCAGCATCGTTGCCATGTTTTAGTTTCATATAGTTTTAAACGAAAGTGATCATAAAAAGAAAACAAATAAAGATTTCTAAAATCGAGATTTTCTAATATAAACACAGCCAAAGAGGCATGGAGACTTTTTAACCAGAATTTTAGTTGACACTGGTGTGAAATAAAATTATGTAATAACCGTCCTTTTGGGCTTCGCCGCAATCGGGTAAAAATAGAGCATAATGCCAATAATGCCATAAACTATTGGTATCTCTTAAGTTGTTTGTCAAAAGTAATTTAGTTTTTAATAAACAGTATACCTAAGAAGCGATCTAGTCGCTAAAATGAAAGTTAATAAAATAAACTCATGTTATATTTTTTAATTACAAAGTTTTATCTACAACTTCTTAAACTTCTACGTATAATAGCGCAAATCAAGTAATTATCTTATGTGTGTCAATACATAATACGAATACAATAATAAGAAGTAGTTCTGCCTTAATAAGCCAATCCACAATCTCTTATTAATTGAGTTTAATATGTTTAACTAACTCTTAATGTGGTATTATTGCTATTTAGTCAAATCTGTCTCATGGATTCACCCAAAAGTCATCACTGTGAAAAACTGTTTTTTTTTTATATAATAAGGTGTCATGTAGCCTATATATCGAATATGGAACACCCACTGAGTAAATACGAAACGTTATGGATTTTTCATGTTCGTTTCATCATATACACATCCAAAACGCACGATGCTTAGAACAGATTTAAAACACAACTTACAAATTACTTTGAAAATGAGAAAAAAAATGTGGGTTGGTACGTTTTGGCATAACACGCTATATTGTTCTTTGGAAAAGTCCTTCATCAGTCTAATTCACATATTTTCATATTATTACTACTCTGTAATCCGGACAGTATGTTAGACATTTGAATCTGATGAAAAATATGTAAATAACATTAAGCATAATCGATAAAGTTACAACTCGATAATCGCTGTGAAAATCGATTCTTTTTAGTGCAATGTATTCTCTAAATCGTTATTTTTAAGATCTATTTTTAAAATAAACGCCTTTTCTCTATTTCTTTCCATGTTTATGTATTTCTATGAACTTTAAATACTTAAGATATTATTTATTAGCATTTATAGCTTATAAAGTGTATTTTATAATATTTGCCAAATTAGATAGTGCTTATGTGGAGCCAAAGCTAAATAAATAATGTCACAAAAAAAAAACTATTTTAATAGAGAATATTATTCGGCTAAATCTTTGTACTTATTTGAATTATTTTAAATATAAATATTGATAAAGTAATTTTAAACATCCAAAAATGGTTTTGTATTTAAGCATCTTATTTTAGAATTAGTACAACTAAATATATTTGACGTTACCATAATAATCTGTGGCCATACTATAAATGATCTAAAAAATAATGGATCTGTATACGAAATACGCACAAGATTTTAACTAAGCCTGGTATAGCTATACTCTTAAAAGCTAAAAACTGTTACAGTGTAAGGGCCGTTAAGCACGGCGACAGCCTTCTATTATAATTATGTATTTAGCGTAAGATTAATGTCAAATTGTCAAAAAATCTGTAACATCAACCGAAAGAAACACAGTTTTCGAACGTTTTAAACGTGATATGGATAGCATTGAATGGATTATATAGTAAAGTTTGTGAAAAATTTCATGAGTAGAAAATACGATTTAAAAGTAATTATTTGTCTAAATATAATAACTACCGAAAAAATGATGAATAAAAATAAAATAAAAGGCTATAAAATCGTCCACATTAAACAATTAAAAATATGCACAACCCTAGTGTAGGTTGAAGAACCTGTTAAGGTGGTAGCTCCAAGGTAGCGGTCTGTCTACTCTGCCGGTTCCCCCTTAAGAACACCATTATATAGATTACAACTTACATTCCTTTTTCGTTTGTATTAACAAAGTACAGTGGGCAACACAATTTGTTTTTAAATCTTCCATCTACCTTACTTTTACAATCCCTGGAAATAAATGTACTTAACCCAAAATAAAAACCTTCGTCGATTCGACGAGTACAGGTCCAACTTCGCTGATACAGACGAAAAGAGTCGAAAGTTATTTATTTAGGGCTAAATGCGCTGTGAACTTTTATACTAAACATTCTAGCTCTTTCTTTATTGTTGATTGTGTTGCCGACTGTAGGCACCTACTTTATTTATATAATTGTTCCTATTTATAATTTGAAACCACTCGAATTTAGATAATCTTATTTGTTAAAATGTATTTGTCTAAACTATTATTTTAAGTGTTTGCATGTGAAGGCTTAATGTTGATTAAATAATTTAATTATTAGACAATTATTTCATTACACCACACCTAAAGTCTTAATACAAAGTGTCAGTCTGTAAAAAGATTAAGTAAATCGTGTTAAATACAAGAAGAAGAACAAATCAACAAACGTAGAAGCACAAATCTGTAGTGGAATATATTTTTTCTACTACAGATTTGTACTTCTAATTTAAACTATAATCGATCTTAGGACCAATTTTATTTCACCCAAATCCGTGCAGCCGTTCTGGCGTGATTGAATAACAAACATCCATCGATACAAACTTTCGCATTTTCATAAATAGTATAAAGAGTAATTCGTATTCTGTGTTTGGTATTTTCCAAACGAACAAAGTCGCGGACACAGGACTACTTACTAGCACTCACGGCGACCAATCAGTTAATGCGGATCTCTCGATCTACGGGAAACCTTTACAAAGCGAGACCATGTTATAATGGGTATGTGTTTTTTTTTTCGCCGTTTTGTGTACTATTATTATATGCTAGTAAACCTGTAGCAGTGAGTCACACAAAGTACCGTCGAACAAACTATTATGTATACAGCCATCTTTTTTTTTAAGATTATACAAATATAAGATATATATATTATTATAAGATTATACAGATTTACTTTTAAGATTATACAGATACATTAAGCGATTAACGAAACAGCATTTGACATCATTCGCTTAAACGAAACGCTTTAGAAAACAAAATTGCAATCAATACCTGTGTTCCTGTATAGTTATTTGCTTGTTCGACTGTACTAAACTAATGAATCCTACTAATCACACTTCACACTAATATTATAAAGGCGAAAGTTTGTGAGTGTGTATGTTTGTTACACTTTCACGCAAAAACTACTGTACGGATTTGGATAAAATTTGGTACACATAGTTTATAACCTGGATTAACACATAGGATTTTATCCCGATTTTATCTTCCCGTGGGATAATTTTCGAGTTGTAGCGGGCGAAGCCGCTGGCAACAGCTAGTTAGTTATAATGTACCTACTTATGACGTCTCACATTCTGTTTGCAAAACAATAATGACACATCAGGTCGTCATCAGCCTAGCCTTTTGCCAACCTGTTGGGGAGGTTGGCAAAAGGCTAGGCTGATGACGACCTGATGTGTCATTGTTTTGCGAAGGCTTCTAGCCTAACCGTTTGCAACTGAATACCAGTATTATAATTAAGAGTGACTGCGAATACCTATCTGACAATTACAACCAAGTAACTGGGGATCACAATAACCATTGTGCATGGGCAAGACTGGTTATCTGATTTTCTAGCTTTGATTTTCCCTAAACACTATTAAATATCAACGTACTTATTTCAAAAAAGTCATTCTGCGCATAAAATGAATTTAGAGGTTTGTTTTGATGATTAATGGTTCTTACTCTATTAACCTTTTGAACGCCAGAGCGTAAACGCATCGGAGCAGTTAAAAAGTTTAAAAAAAATGATGTTTTTTTTGTCGGCTGTAGCCGACGGTGGCGTGTTGGGCACGTTTTCATTTGTCGGCTATACCCGTGGCGATCAAAAGGTTAAGCTATATTTGTTACAGTCACGAGTCATAATCCACATACAGCTTGTCACTGGCCGGCAAATTGCAAAAATCCGTAAGAAAACTTGAATTTCGCGGGCTACCCTAGCTCTTCCCTTAACGCGCTGTGGAAAAAAATAATAAATAATATAAATTCGCAACAATATTTTTCCAAAAACAGCAAAATCAAGTCATGGAATTACTACTACTACGGCTACATGGTGCTAGAGAATCGAACCTAATAGTGTCGTATACCGCATAAATAAAATTAGTTCATAAAACGTAATCAATATATAACTTCATATAACAATCGCCAGAGAAAAATATGCTGGAATAAAGCGTATACTTATAAATCGCGTTAAAGTACCATTTAGATATTTAAACCTTCAAAGAGTTCCTATAAAAATGGATCGGCATTGCAATATTTTACAAACATACTCGATAAATATTCTCGATGGCTCGCGCTTGCCACGTCACTTTTCCGTCCCTATCGTAAGCTATGGCAACTCCGACCCTCAGCGCGAAAATCAATAATCTGCTTGTAAACAACTCGAACCAGATGTAGGACAAACAAGTATCCTACAATTTTCATATTCCGCAATTATTGTTTCGTGTAACCTTTTTATTTAAACACATTTTAGTTTTTAGTGAGTGTAAAATTAATTTAGTGAAGATGGATTCAGCTAATGTTGGGTATTCCTATCATTTGCCTTCAGGCGGCTGGCACTATAAGATTCGTAACACATTGTCGCAATTCAGTGATTTGTTCAGCGAATTTAATAAGTATATCGCACCGGCATATCATCATGACCGTTGTGAAAGGTATGTTTAAGATATTTTTTACTGTTTTTTTAGGGATTATTTAAATTAAATATTTACCTACATCTACCACTGTAACATCTAAGACAGCATTCTTTTAACATGGGGGAATTGGGCCATATTTCCTTAGGTTAATAAGATCTTTAAAATTGACATTATTTTGGTAACTCTGTAATACATACAGTTGCCGTATTGCTATAACAAAATTCATTTTTTTTTACTTTTCGTAGTTCGTACCCATTTTGTACTCTACGATGTTTGGGATTGTATTCAAGTATTTTATTTGTAAGATTTGTAGAAAGTGCGTGTTTGTGTACTTATTATTTTTTGTCTGATTTCAGGTCCGTTCAAATGAGAATATATTCGATGCACAAAGGGGAGTTTGTGATGGTATTTATTGCGTTTTTCGCTTGTTTCGGCTTAGGTGTATTTATAGGACTGGCAGGTAAGATAGTATTGCATTTATTATTTTACAGCTGTTGCCAGCGGCTTCACCCGCTGCAACTCGAAAATTATCCCACGGTCTCATAAAATCGGGATAAAAACTATCCTATGTGTTAATCAAGGTTATAAATTATCTGTGTACCAAATTGTATACAAATCCGTTCAGTAGTTTTTAAGTGAAGAAGTAACAAACATACACACTCACATACTCACAAACTTTCGCCTATATTAGTGTGATTAATTTGGCATCTGCCTAGTTTGTTCTCAACTATGTTATGGTCGGATTCGAGTCTAACCGGATGCAGCTTACTTTTACATGGAGCGACTGCCTATCTGACCTTTACAGCACAGTTAGAACTGGGTAATATGATACCCAAAGAGTATAATAATACTATGGCAGATGATACGTCTTGGTAAGCCTGTTTGTCAGTTTTTCGGGCCACTGAATAACTGTTACGACTGTCAACGATCTACATTTAGGACAGCTGGGACCAACGTTGACGTGCTTCCGAGGCACGAAGGAACACGCACGCTGGTTGCGAGTACTATTATAAACACCTGTTTGTGTTTTCTAAACCATTTATATACCTAATTTAAGTATTAATTACGAATATCATTCTATTTGAGTAATTCAAAGGCCAATGGGCACCTTAGTATGGAAATAGTTGCCATACTAAGGTCCCCATTGGCCTTTACCCACGCTGTAAAGATACGAAATAAGGTGGAATAGACAGATTAATGTCTCTAGTTTTGTGATAGTAGGTATGTGGTTGTGGGTACTGTCTGTCAGTGTCAGAACAAAAATAAGTGTGTTTTTCCACGTGTATCGTCTATAATATATTATATATGTTTTTTGCTGGATTGAAGTGGCGCAAGACAAAATTGTCTGGAATGATATGGTCCCAGGCTTTTGCCCAGCAGTGGGACAGTACGGGCTAACTAAAAAACAAAAAATTACCATAAAACATTTTTGTATTGGCAAAAAAATTAAAAAATAAACAAAAAAACAAATCTATATTATTTTTTGTTTCGTTCCAATCCCCACTTATATATGTTGATAATATCAAGTACATGAGTACTATTAAATTCCATCACTGGATGAGCAATCACTTTGTCCCAATCATTTTTTGCTAAATGCGGATGACAGATTCTGGCAAGTGGAGGAATGTAAAAGTTATTATTTTGTAACAAACGAAATTTTACGTAAGCTGGTATAACATGCAAAGCCATACTTCTGCATTTACGAAATAAGCACCATCTTGCTGTATTTGCAGCTCGAGAATAGCCTTCTAGGGTGATAAAACCGGTATTCACTTGTATGCCTACGTCTTGCATTTCTTCAGCAGCATCTGGTACTGGTAGTCTGACTTGTTGAAGTGATTGATTATGCAGAGCACGATCAAACCTCACCCTGCAATCATTGCATAATGATCGTGAGCCATCAAAAGAAATCTGAAACAAGTTGTAATGTTTAAATAAATAGCCTTGTCTTATTAAGCCGTTTTAGAATGAAGTCCTTGTTTGTTTAGAATTAGGTAGTTTCCTGACAAAAAAAATATAATGATTCTGTCCAGTCCGCCACGCGCCAGTTAGATTATCAAAAAATATTGGATACGTGTTTTTTGTTTTATCAAATTAATACAAATTGACGAAGATAAAAAGCATCGAAGATCGTGGAAAGTGACGTCACAAATCCCCCGCTTGTGACGTCACTTTCCGTAAAAAAAATGTAGGTACTGTAATGTGATGTCTTACGAGTAAAAAAACCATGTGCCCAATATTTTTTAGAAATCTTTCTGACTCTAATTCGAATTTTTTGTCAAGTCCCTATTGCTGAATTATTGATAAAATATTAAGCAACCATGCACACACATGCTGTCCATACTGACACAAAGAGAATAATAATGTTATGTAAGTAGTCAACTTATAAAAAAATAGATACGAACCGTAACGAAAAAATAAACTCGATTTTGCAACAAAAGGGTAAAAGTACTTACCTCACGTGGTTTTATTTCTTGTAATAACAACTCGACGTGATCTTGAAATCTTTCAAAAAACAATTCTGTAAGGCGATATTTTCTGCGGCCCAACACAGATCGGTCACATGAAATACAATTATTTTGTCTTTCCATTTAAACGAAGTCCAATCCAAAGACAAACAAACAAACCAGTCAACGAGACGTCAATAAGGAAAATTGAGACTCTGAGAACACACAAATCGCAACGACAAATGACGAGGGACTGCGCATGGACTGCGCTATAGGTTGATCAGTGCGCGGACGCAACTACAGCGCTCACTAAACCGGGTTCTGCATGACTAATGTGCAAGAGAGACAGCATTATACATTCCGCATAGCACGTAGCAGGTATTTACAGAATACCGAATGATTTAATTCATATCTGAGAGTGTCATGTAAGGATATCTAGTAAAAACATCATTTTCTGTTTAATGTACTGCTAAATTTTACGCTAATTTAAAACAAAATGTACCTATGTAAATTTTCACAAACCGGGTGAAATTACACCCAATGACCTTTACCACTAATACTAAACATCAACAATAAAGTTAAGAGAGATAAGTACTTTAAAACCGACTTTCATAATTCGTATATTAAGTGTCACTGTTTCCAACATAAACTAGAGTTAAGTCGGCTATATTCAAATCATCACTACCTATCACTATCACTACATAAATTAAAAGGCCTCCGCCGCGTCTGTCTAATATCTGTCTGTTCGCGATAAACTCAAAAACTACTACACCGATTATTTATCATGCTATTTTCACCAATGGATAAAGTGGTTCTCGAGGAAGGTATACCTATATAATAATACCTATATAATTTACGACGACGTCGAGTGCGAAGCTAGTGCTAGTTATTATTATAAAACAATGTTCTCCCCCACGTCTGTCTGTTGCACCAGCCCGCACTGGACCCGCGTTGTAGGTAACTACCCACTCTATTCCACTGAAGCCTGGGACTGTGACCCAGCACTGACAAAACATTAGGTTAGGTAATAAATTATACAACAAACCCAGCCAAGTTCTAATGATAAAAAAAAATATTCCCTTGCCACTTTAGGACCATCACCAACTATGACGACATCAATCACGGCCTCCTCCGTGCTGACAAACGCCAGCACTATATATCAGGGCCCCTTCCATCTACACAGCAAGGCACTAGGGCTCCGCGCTCAGCAACTGTGGCTTATGGCCGAGATACTCACCAACAATGATGACGGTAAGGTTTCTCTATTCTCTAACACTTTACCAGACATAGAACGCTATATACCGAGGCCCCTTCCGTCTACACAGCAAGGCACTAGGCCTCCGCGCACAATAATGACGGTAAGGGCTCCATATTAACTAGCACCGTACCAGACTACATACAGCACTATACTGGGAAGACATCATAGTGGGCCATGAAAAACAAAATTAATTCCTCATGCAGTTTCTTATAAACATTTAAACACTTGCTCATTACTTTTTGCATATTTGTCTAAGTTCCCGAGATTCCGAGCTTCCCAAGTCGTGGGTACGACCAAAAGTGAGACGCCCATAATTTGAGCCACTGCGCCTAGTAAAAAAACAAAAAGTCGTTCCATTTGTCTTTGAGGAAGCCTATGTTATCGGCACCGAATGGAAGACAAGGAAAGACAACTTTCGTCAAATTGGATACTCAAAGTCAAATATCCAAAAGCATTGAATTGAATTCTATCATCTGCCTATGGAAGGAACAAAAGAATTAGATCAAGGGTAGAAACAGACACCCCCCGTTAGAAGTTACGTTATACACGACACTCGCTTGTTGATAACAATGAAAATGGTTTTTGCTTTTAAACAAACTGTAACGGTAATTTCGAAGAACTGTTCAGAAAGTCATGTAATTAATATTTTCTACTTTTCAGAGGAGATATTCGATAAGAGCTTCCAAGTTAGTATTTCGATAGAGGGCGTTTTGGCAGATCATAGCACGGAAGAAATATTGTCCGAAGCCGACGCCCCTAATAGGTAAGCCCTTATCCTAATTAAGACGACAAGATAATTAAGAGGACTTATAGTGGGCCGGTGGTGGTGCCAAACTGCCAACTCATGTTTCATAGACTCGAACTCTGGGAAGGCACTTTGCGTGTGTAGTTTATTTCATCACCACTGCTCTCAAAACGGTGAAAGCAAATATCGTGAGGACTAAAGGAGCCGCAGCTAAATTACAAAACTTATTTGGTGGATTACATGAATTTTGAAAATAAAGCAATAGAAAAATGATTATCTCTAAAAAACTTGCCATGTTTAAAGGACACTGGGCACATTCATATGAAAATATTTGATAAAAAAACACATAAGTTCAATAAAAAAATAATAAACTAAAACTGATATGTTAATAACAATAAAAGTTGAGGGTAGAGTTGAACGTGTTGAATTTGATCCTGTACGATAATAAAAGGTCTCAATCTCAGCATAGATATGAGACATCGATCAACCCGCACTGGGCTCAAGTAAGATTAAGATCCCCCTCCCACAAAAAGGATTCCTATGTCCCATCAGTATCGTAGGCTAATTTAACACCTGGAATAATCTAGCACTATCTAACCAATAAACTCCGAAGTAAAGACCATATTTATTTCAGGACTCAGCATCTAAAATGCAAGAAGCGTGTCTGCGACGAGGTGATGATCCTGCACATCTTGTGGCTCGACTACACGCATTACGTGTTTAATATTAACTTCTTTGGGCTCAAGGAGTTCCATCATCGATACTTTATAAGAGACATTATATTCTATGTGAGTATCAAGACCTTTTTGTACAGACTACAGATCTCCCAGGAAAAGTTTACGCTTCTGCGCTGCGGCAATCTTTGTTGATGTGATCTAATATACTCTCTCTCTCTCTCACTCCACCCGGTACCATAGTTTGGAAAATTAGGGGATCGACCAAAAAAAATATAATTAGTCCGTCAGATAGATTTTCAAAAAATATTAGACACGTATTTTTTCTTTTTTCACATAAACAAAAAATTAAGACGATACAATGCTTCGAAAACTCATGAATTCCTCGAAAACGTCACATGGTAGTACATTTTTCACCAACAAATGACGTCACAACCCCCCACTCATGATCTTTGTCGCGTCTTATCTTCGTCAATTTTTATTAATTTGATAAAACAAAAAACACGTATCCAATATTTTTCGATAATCTAACTGACGGACTAATTAGAATCATATTTTTTTACCCAGTCCGATCCCCTATTCCAAAAAAACTTTTGTAGTAGATAGCTGACAAAGAAACAGATGACAGTTAGAAACTTATCCTTTATGGGGGAATACTCAATAATTAGCGACTATTTGTGACGCACGAACATAACTGACGCGTCGTACCTTATCTGGTTTATCTGTATTAAACTATCTGTACCTAAAAAGACTAAACATAAAAAACACATCATTTAAGTACCTACTTATTTTTAAAAATGCGCATGTCAAATAGATCAATTAGTTTTTAAAAGATCAAATAATATTAAGTACCCCTTAAACTATGTAAGTGTTTTGAACTAAAATGTTACCGGAGTCATTCATACCTGTAATACGGGTACAAGATAGGTTTGGTTCGCTTTCGGAGAAACCCACCATAAAAAGCAATGGTTGACAATGCCGTGCTAGATAACTCTTATAGGTTAGGTTAACACCTATGAATATTCATAGTTTTATGAAACGATTTTACCAACTTTAGGAACGAAAAGTCAAAACTAACACTTCTTAAAAATATCCTAACGATTAATAAAGGATACAAGAATGTATTTGTTTTCAGTTCAAGACCTACAATCCAGCATTTACACAAATGGAGACGTGGTTCAGATTTATATTTGTGATGACATCATTCTTCATGACCGTAAGTTTCACTTAAGCATGATCAGCTTATAATGTTCAAAATTCTGAGTAGGGTACGACGTCTGCCCGTTTTTTTTATTTGTATTTTAATGACCTGGTTACTTGGCCCTTTAACTCAAGACGTCTGCCCGTAGGAGTGACGTGTGTTTTATAATGCAGAAGGGTCACCCCCTACCCTATTAACGGATGTGTGTTACATCCTATTGTACCGCTCTCCTTTTGTCGACGTTTTATAAGCGCTATGGCATGGCGCTTATAAAACGTATGTGAAATCAGGCGCGGATCCACCGTTGTGGGCATGATGGGCATGCCCACATCCCTAATAGATTTGTGACGTCACACTTTTTCCGGTCATAGGGGTCATCATGACCCCCTCAAAATCTTCAGAAAATGCACAACAGAAACTAACTATAATTCCAATGCAGCAAACAAATATTGTAAACTCGCTTTGCTCGCTATTCTATTTTGCCCTTTTTTATGAAGGTATTGCTATGTGGACGTATTGTTGTAAACTCGCTTCGCTCGCTATTCCATATTGGTCGGAGGCGGAATGCTTAAATATTTAAGGTCCTTACTCTCGCTCCTGCATTCCGTTATTATGGAGAGCGGATTCCGGGGCTACCGCCTTGGAACCTAATCCTTTCAAATGCTGGCTTGCTCCACTCACTCTTGTGAAGACTTGTGTTGTCTTCATGTTGACATTTGCAATTCTAACTCATCTCGGGGAACCTCCTCACCTTCCCCCGAAATCGAAGCGATCTAGGTTGATGCGAGGCGGAATGCTAAAAAATTTTTCGCTCGCTGCGCTCGCGATTACATCGTTTCGTATTTGCTTTTTACAGAAATTGCCCGAATACCTTCTATTCTCAATCCTGTATGAATGAAAAGAGTCTAATTTGTCTGAGGACGTGAAAATTTTTCGCAATCTGCGCTCTCGCATTTTCTTTTGTATTGGCTGTTTCAGTAACTCCTGACAAGGCATAAATTTAGACACTAAGAAGACTTCTTAATTTCATACTGGGTGCTAACTTTAAGGAGCTCATTACTCTGATTCTTGAATCCTGCCTTATGTGAACATACAAAATTTAAAGACTCGGAGCTCTTTTCGGGAAACTAAAAATGCACTCCCAAATAAACACCATATCCGAAAGTCGCTATATCCATCATGAGCGAGTTCATACTCCAACTCGCACTTGGCCGGTTTTCGGATGACTGTGCCCACAACCTTTTTTGAGGGCTAGATCCGCGCCTGTGTGAAATAAATTGATTTGATTTGATTTGAACCTTTCCCCTTCGAGCGTTAGCGTCCTAACCTGCTATTAATGCGACTCCACCTGCACTGTGAAGGACCTGTCTGAAGCCACTACAAAAACCAACAATGTGGCTGAGTTCTGGGGGTCTAAAATTGCCACTTTGGCAGATCATAATAGGATCATAATATGAATTGCGTTAAAATTCGTAAAATGGTCACATACGCTGTATTACTATTATGAATAGTCCATTTTACGAATTTACCCCTTTTCGAAACAAATGTAACCTAACCAACAGGAACCATCGAAACGACGAAGAAGAAAAAGATTTATAAAACTTTTAAATATTTATTTTCAGTTCTGGTTTGCGTACATGATGCGGAAATACCCCATGACCGACTGGTCAATTGAACAGAGATGGATCTACATTTTATTGCCGTCCTTACTTACTTTCAACGGTAAGTACCTACTTAAGAATTTATTGATATTTTTAATCTCACATTATAGAACAAGAGTTTTAATAATATTAAAACGAACGTGTTTAATGTCAAAACGAAAATGTCATGATTATGGCAATCATGATTTTCTCGTCCTAAAGGGAGTAAAACAATATTCATACTTCTAATAACTAAATTACCTATATAGAAATCAAATCCCTTACGCATAATGTCGTAAAAATATGAAAATAATTACTATGACATTTTTTTCTTGAACCATGAGACATCTTGGTAGGTACTGGTTTTGGTCAGTCTCCTTCGAAAATCATAAGACGTCTTAATATGATGAACCCGTAAGGCGTTTACGACGAACGTCTACCCATGTCGAGACAAATAAAGCACACTCCAATGCGCTGCCAATAGAGCATTCTCATTCAGCATTCCCAGAGCACGGGGGCAACAAAAAGTCTCACAAACTGAGCTACTAGTTCAGGGCAATCAGACTCACCACGAAGGATACGACAAGCAAACATCAGTATGTACTTTCACCTGCAAAATCGCATGGATACTTTAGTGTCTTTTTTCCTATGAACATTTATAGTCGTTAACTAGTTTACATTCGGTTAGGTCATAGGTGTCATTTCTCGGTTCACACGATTTTATTTCTGAATTGTCAATTGCAATTTTGAGGGTACTTATGGTACTTAGGTATCAACAAAAATGGTAGAATAATCTCAAGTGTATCGTGAATCAAAGGAAGTGAATCCACGTACCAATACCAACTTTAAATTATACTTCAAGGGTACTTTTATATCTAAAGGACGTCCATGTTTAAAATGCCTGGGACGGTGCACGATTACCCCGGGGACCGGTTTGTCTCGCTCCCTTGTTCATAGACGGAGAATAGTATCCAAGACAAGTCACTAAACAATAATATGAGTAAGACAAGGACACACTTATTTGAGCGAGTTGTAGAGAAAACAAGACAGAAACACGTTTTTTAATACACTTCAGGTTCAAAATGCAATGTAATTGACACTCATGGATTTATTTCATTTCTCACAAGTTCACAACTAGTGTGGAAATGCAATTTTCCACAGATCGGCTTTAATTCCTATAGAAACCGATGATAGTTATTTTAAGGGTTTCGTACCCAAAGGGTAAAAACGGAACCGTATTACTAATATATACTTCACTGTCTGTCCGTCCGGTCCGTCTGACCGTCCGTCTGTCTGTCACCTAGCTGTATCTCAAGAACCGCGATAGCTAGACAGTTGAAATTTTCACAAATTATGTATTTCTGTTGCCGCTAATAAAATAAAAATACTAAAAACAAAATATAATAAATATTTAAGGGGGCTACCATACAACTCGTGCGCGAGTCCGACTCGCACTTGGCCGGTTTTTAGAAAAATTACTACTTAACATTATACTGAATAATTACCCTATCAACCATAACAACAACACTTTAATGATTGAAATGTATTAAAATACCGGAGGGTTGGTCAATACTGGCTACCGACTCAACGTTATCGCGGTGCGAAATTCATGAAATTAAAAATCAATTATAAAAATGTCAATTCTTGTCGGACTAGTGAATACATACCTGTTTTCTTGTAGGACATTGTTTCATTTGAACAGAGAACACCAATCTATCTATATATATAAAAATGAATTGCTGTTCGTTAGTCTCGCTAAAACTCGAGAACAGCTGGACCAATTTGGCTCATTTTGGTTTTTAATTATTTGTGGTAGTCCAGGGAAGGTTTAAACGGTAAGAAAGTAGCAGGAAGGTAGGCAGGGCAGTAGGTAGGGTAGTAGGTAGGGTAGTAGGTAGGGTAGTAGGTAGGGTAGTAGGTAGGGTAGTATGTAGGGTAGTAGGTAGGGTAGTAGGTAGGGTAGTAGGTAGGGTAGTAGGTAGGGTAGTAGGTAGGGTAGTAGGTAGGGTAGTAGGTAGGGTAGTAGGTAGGGTAGTAGGTAGGGTAGTATGTAGGGTAGTAGGTAGGGTAGTAGGTAGGGTAGTAGGTAGGGTAGTAGGTAGGGTAGTAGGTAGGGTAGTAGGTAGGGTAGTATGTAGGGTAGTAGGTAGGGTAGTAGGTAGGGTAGTAGGTAGGGTAGTAGGTAGGGTAGTAGGTAGGGTAGTAGGTAGGGTAGTAGGTAGGGTAGTAGGTAGGGTAGTAGGTAGGGTAGTAGGTAGGGTAGTAGGTAGGGTAGTAGGTAGGGTAGTATGTAGGGTAGTAGGTAGGTTAGTATGTAGGGTAGTAGGAAGGTCAAAGGGCATTGCAACGCATGCCGGGTACAGCTAGTTATGTAATATTTTTTATGCCCTACAGATAATAATGAGAAAAATGGTATTGTGGTATTAACAATTTCTGAGCGTAGGACCGGGATAACGTACCACACCATTTATAGGACAATATAACTGTTAAAATTATATAAATTATAACAAAGTAAATAAATAAAAAATCAGCTGGTTAGTAATAATTTTTGGCGACCTCGTTATCGATACATGTTGGAAGAGGAGGACTCTTTGATCAAACAATACATTTTGTAGGACAAATATTTTATATGGTTATCATCAGATTTAACAAAGAAAAACCCTGTAAGCAATACATTTTTGAGAATAATCAAATCAACGTAAATTATCCCTCCTACGCATATTAGTCCTATTACCTACCACAATCGAGAGTTTTCGTTCAGGAAATTGTTGGGCGTCTCATCAAAATGAAGCTACTCACGGAAAACTAGCTTGATAGTAATCAAGTGCAAAAATGGACCATCCCGGACTATAACCTAATAAATAACTCCACTGCTTGGTATCTGGAACAATGCTTAGCTATGTTAAATTTCGGTGCCATTTTGTGTTTCAATTCCTTCCTTCTTGTGCTTTCTCCTAACTTACGCTCCTCTTGTGATTCATACATAATGCTATCAACCGATGTAATTGGCGGCAAGGCTATTGCCATCTACCTACCGATGTAATAAAGATGTTTGCTGACTAAAAAAAAATGTGATTCTAATTAGTCCGTCTGTTAGATTATCGAAAAATATTTGAAACTTATTTATTGATTTATCAAATCAATGAAAATTGACGCAGACAAATCGCGTCAAAGGATTGAATGGGGGTTGGTGACGTCTCTGACCCCTAAAAAATGACATACTAATGTCTTAGATTATGACGTCACACAAGAGTTTTCAAAGCACTGTATCGTCTTTATTGTTTGTTTACGTAAAAAAAATGCGTCCAATATTTTTTGGTAATCTATATGACGGACTAATTAGATTTTTTTAGTTAGCTACCCTATTGTGGGCAAGTCTATTGCCATTACTTCATCCTTTAAGCAGTTTTCCTGCAGCACCGTAAAACCCCTTACAAAATAGTAACTAAGCGTACCTAGGAAAGACTTAATCTGCGCACCTCCACAGGAACGTAGGTACATCATTGCAAGTAGATTTTGTTACGGCTTAGGCCCGACACTGTACAATTAATTTAACAAAACCTGCATGTTCTAAGGATTATGAATCTTTAAGTGTATAAAGATTCTCCGTTCATTCCTCCAAGTAAAAACTAGGATGAAACAGAAAATTATCTCATTAGAAAGCTACAGTGACAGTGATCAAATATTACTACACTCGACTTTAATCAAATCAAATACACATTCTCTTTTTAACTCCACCACTCACATACACCTACACTCAAACATACCACTTATACACATACAATCACTAACACACACACACGTTTGACTTATATATAATCCCTCGAACTATTAGCGCCAACCCCGTCGACTGAATCCGATAACCATCCGCGCCTGCGAAATATACTCTAGCTAATTAATTTTACCTTGAATAGGAATTCTCTATTCACGCCTCTGCACGAATCACGATGCGGAGCACGATTATTCACTGGCCTGTAGGTACAAACGCCACCACAAACTACCCGAAACTTTCTCAACCAACATTGAACCTAACACATTAGCGATAAAGTTGAAAATCTATTTAAGAAATTGACAGATGTGCTGGCATCTGTCTATACCAAGACGATTATATCCGAGTCTTGAGTCACTCCATACTGTGCCTACGCTTGCCTACCCCCACTCGTAAGTATCAGCTGCCAACGTTCGCTGTTAACCACTTTTCGACTTTAAAACTAGGGTTATAACGTTCAAAAAAGGTCAACTGCTTCCTTTGTAGAGTGCATCAACATATGGACAAAATGAGTAAGGGCCATTTTGTGAGCCTTGAAAGTCCCTTCTCATAATTATTTGGTATAGTTAAATAGTAAAATCGCCAGTAAATAGGCTTCTTCTAGGTAACCTTGTTCCATCTCCGACCTCATCTCTGTTCTCAGGACCTGATTGAGGTCAAGAGTAGGCCAATATAAAATTTATAAAAAAATTGTTATCATTTAATTTACAGCTGTTACTTTACGATCGACATTATCGTATTGTCGATCATCTCATTCACAACACTAGTCGTGTCTATTGTTTTGACTTCAACAAAACGCCTGTGTTCCGAAAGCAAAATCCTTTGTTCAAGTCGTTGCCTACAATCCGCTCTCTCCTTGTAAGACCTCCGTAGCGACGACCGCGACGACGCGTAGACGTTTGTAGCGATTTTAGAGGGTGGAAGGGATATTGATTGACGCTTAAACACAACAGCGTACACGGTCAAAATGTATGAAACGGCTGTTTTTTTTCTATTACCGATGAGGAACTACTATATTGGGAGGTTCAGAAAGATGTTCTGAGTGTATGAGTAAGTGTAATGTGTATGTGTCTTGGTGTCGTTTCCACTATGTAATAATTTATGTTCGTTACGAATTAACGATAAATAAGACATGTCTCAGATTAATACCTATTTGATTCGCACAGCCCTGCTTTTTGTTCATAGCTTTGGTTGCTTAAAAAGATCTTAGAAAACCCGCTGTAACCAACTGTCCAACCGCAAAAAACAGCCTGCTCTTCCATAAATAGAAACCACTGACATACCCAACTTCGAGATTTTTTTTATCCAATATACTTTGTGCAGCTGCTGGTAGATATCGGTCCCTTTCCTTTATGGAACACTACGGGAGCAAGATGCCGCAAGGCACGCCGTTGTAGCAATTGTGGTTATGAAATGTGTATTATGTGAAACAATCTTGATGCACGCCAACGATGTGAAGTAATCTATAGAGTCCGCGGTTGAAAACAAGTGTAATGCCTAAGACACTTTTCTTTACATTTTAAAATAAAAAGGTAGGTAGGTACCTAGGTAGATAGGCAGTTCTTTTATTTTTTTTGTTAAGCCTATATTGTCCCACGGCTGGACAAAAGCAACCCCCATAGATTTCTACTCTTCTCTCCCTCTCCGTGCGGTTTCTCCGGCCAATCTCGCACAAAAGCCTCTAGGTAGTACTCGTACTAACTAGAAAAAATAGTTACGTATGGGTAGAGCGATACGTTTCACCGTGGCAAAGAAAGTCGTGAATCGCATGGAGAAATTGTAGTTCTCACCTAACCTAGCTCAATCAGAGAGTTTTTTTAGATACTTAAGAGGAAGGGAACTATAGAATGGAATAGTCCATCGTCATTTTGACTAGTAAGTAAGTTACGGCGCGCGGCTCACTGTGAAACTGGAGATAGATTTATAGAATACACTTTTTAAACAAAAAAGGGCGTGGATATACTTGGGATATGGCGTCCAACGTGTCGACACTGCAGTTTTTTGCCCTCTGGATATGATCCTCTACATCTCATCCAAATTGATGGGGATCCCACTGGAATAACCCCTGAATAGTGCATATTAAGCATCTTGACCACAAACTCAATAAATGCACAATCGCCTTCTACCAATGCAAAAAAATGCTAGGAAACAAATGGGGGCTCTCTCCAAAAATTACGCTGTGGCTATACACAGCCGTGATTAGGCCAATGCTGGCTTACGGTGCCCTAGTTTGGTGGACGAGAACGGAACTCTCGACCACCGCCAACAAGCTCCAACGGTTTCAAAGACTAGCCTGCTCAGCTATCACAGGCTGCATGAAAACCACCCCAACTGCGGCAATGGAGATTGCCCTCCAATTAACTCCCCTCGACCTATACATACAGCAGCAGGCTTAGCACGACGCTTTCTATTTCTACTCTACTATAGAATAGAAATCGCTTGTCTACACTTCTCAAAATCTCTCCTTCCCGAGCACGAGGTCACACCTAGACTTAGGTTTCTTCATAGACAGTGACTTTTCCATAGCAACGGGGTAGTCGCTAGTGACGTGTAATTACTAGCCAATTTTATCATATTTCTGCGTTTCGTTCTCAAAGAAGCATTGTTTTGAGCGGACCTTTCTTCAATAACATAACGCAAATTCTGAATGTTTGACATATTTAGAATTATCTGTGATTTGTTTGCTCCTAGTGCGGCTAAATTAAATATTAAAACGGATTTGTGTGCAAGTACCTACACCGTACTGTGTGTTGCGATTTTATCTATAGTAAATTGTGATGGCGTCACGCAAAAAGTAAGTACATATGCCACCAAAAACAAAACTTGTAAAAAAAGCCAAGCCGAGCAACTCACTTTTACCGTAAAAAGTAGTGAGATCCATGTAATACCAAGTCAGTTAATATATTTAATCCCTACTTAAAAACCTTTGATGTTTTAAATACAAGATTGACTTGGCCACTGCATCACATTGGCCAATGCCATGGCGATTAGCTATTACAATGGCCTGTTTAACATTGGCGAATGCGATGCGATGGCCAAGTCAATCTTTTATTTAAAAGGTTGGTAAGTATTTTTTAAGCTTCAATGTCTGCTAGGAGTGCCTTAGACTTTTGATGATCAGTCAATCAGTCAGTCAGTGAGTGACAAAACTAAGGAACTTTGATCAGTTATAATTCTTAAACTACTGGTTCAAATTGAATGAAATTTTAAATATACCGGCTCACTTTCTGGGAGATCGAAGGCTCCCACGAGCTCCCTAACAGCATCTCTTTCCCATCTACGCTCAAGTTTACCCATATAAAAACTTAAATAATATCGTCGATTTGAACCCAACATGTTAGTAAAGAAATAAACAAATTCAAAAATAGAAGAAGGTACTTATACTACTACGGAATACAACAAAGCACCTATTACTTTATATAGTGTATTATAAAGCACCGCCTAAAATTATTAGATTTAACGAAAAAATAACTAAAGAAACTCTGTCTAGGTCCTTTTTAATGTAGACTATTTCGGAAGAAAGTTCTCTAATCCAAACTGTCAAAATCGGAGAAAAATGGTACGTCATGCTTGACATTATAGACAGTTGTCTAGGGTAGTGAAGACACTTCTCTTCACATTTGATTTTATAATCGCCGTGCTACAGACTGTAGAAATCTTTCTACTGTCTACACGGAAACGTCATTTTTGTCTTTTCTTCCGTCGACAAAACCCTTCTCTACGGTTCTCGTGCTAAGCCTGCAGGAGGCAGCCCTCGCCGCCATCAGGCTAATGCACTTAGGCATATGGGGCAAAAACCACAGCAGTCCCCACACTAACATCCTGGACCGGGCGATCGAGCACCAACCCCTCATCGCAGCCCCGTGTGATAGGACACTAAATAAACCCAACAAAAAATATAACATTCAAACAATAGAGGAGGAAAGGGATCAGTCAGGAGCCCACGAAGTACGCATTTACACAGACGGCTCTAAAACACAATCCGGTTCAGGGGCTGGCGTACACTCCCTAGACCTCAACATTAACTTTCACATATCGTTACGCGCACACAGCTCTATTTTCCAATGTGAATGCGTCGCCCTAACAGAGGCTGCTATAGCCATAAGACGTTTAGGAATGCACGACTACGGTATTAGATTCCTATCCGACAGCTTAGCCGTACTCAAAGCCCTAGAAAACAAGCAAACTAACAATAAACTAATTTTCAAGTGTCACCTCGCCCTGGAGAGTATATCGACATCCAATCGAATCACCCTCCAGTGGTTTAAAGGGCACAGTGGATCCCTTGGTAACGACGCCGCGGACGAACTTGCAAGGAGAGGCTCTGAGATGGTAGTGTTAGGCCCGTATCTACTCCTCCCCTTACCTTTCTCTCTGTTCCGTTCGTGGATCCGCCAAAGATCTACAGAACTGCAAAACAACAAATGGTCCCGAGCAACAGACTGCAGGCAGTCTAAAATGGCCATCCCCAAGGTCCACCCGCGACTTACCAAACGACTTCTCAGCCTCAGTAGAAACAACCTCAGAATAATGATAGGGACAATAACGGGCCATTGCCCCCTAAACAAACATCTTTTTAACACAGGCGCCACAGATAGCCCTCTTTGCAGAGGCTGCTTTAGCGCCGAGGAAACAGTAGCCCACATCATCCTGGATTGTGACGCTGTGGCTTCCCAACGAGACCAAATCCTCGGAACAGTGAGGTCGCTCCGCGAAGCCGGTGAAGTCCCCAGGAAACTTCTGTGCTTCTGGACGGAGCTAGGCTGGCTACGTTAGCCAGGACCCCCACGCACAACGGACCGAATGAGAGTCTACGTGCGGAAAATGGAGTCCTATCATCATCATCATCATCATCATCATAGTGCATATTCTGTCTGAATGACGACACCATCTTTCGGGGTCAAGTATTAGATCGGGTGGCGTACCATGACGTCGTCATATCGCCATCTCGTTTTCCACACTGGAATAAGTCACGTCAAGTTTTAAATCGGTCATCATAGATTGGTAGGTATAATCAGCAACATCAATACTGACTTTTACCCCTAATCGCCTTCTATATCTGTTATAGTCACTGGATTGAAGAGGGCAACTGGTCAAGGGCATATTTCTCTTCCCAGCCAGCCAGTGGACCGTCCACTCAATTGGGGTCATCAATTAATAGTTTATCCTGACATGATACTAACTTTTTGGAATTTGGGCCACGTAATGAATGTCCTTCATTGATGGAGAGGGAGAGACACGGAACTCGGGTGGACACAGGACACGGAATGGTGGGCGTTTTGGGGGACTGTCTCTTGTAAATAGATAAAGTAACTTTGACCTTCGAAAAATACTGACTAAAAACCACCCATGTTCCTTCTTAGCCCTTTATGTCGAGGCCGCGGTATCTCTTACAACAACCCGCAGGGATTACGGGCCTGATTATCAGCCTAGTTTGAATAAATGACTTTTGATTTTGATTTTGAAAGAAAACCTGTTTCGCTAAGTCCATGTAACATACGACAAGCGCGATGGCGAATCTGATGATGAATCGATGTCCTCAATCATCACCTTACCAGCTATTAAGTCCAGTGTATTTTTTTTTCAGATCCGCTGTATCCATTGAGATTCTTCCCGGGGGCCATCATGGCGCCTTTAATTGGCAACTTCTTCCAAACCGCATTTCTGGCAGTGGTTATGATTTCGTGGCTCTCACAGTATCACGGACTAAGACAGGTGTGTTACTAGCGCTTTTGTAGCAAACAGGCTCATTACTAGCTTCCCTAATAGGTAGTGGGGGTTTTCGATTGTCAACTAAGTGCCTTTTTTTTCTTTTTTTGGTGGTTGGGATATCGTAAATAATGACTCTTGCCACTCACTGACTAAAGTATCGCTCTCGAACAACCCGCAGCCCTGAACAACCCGCAGCCTAAAGTGGCAAAGTGCCTCGTAGAACGAAAAACATATGCCAGCAGGCTGATCCCTGGGCGAATTCATTTTTATGGACCTCTATGCATACTTGTTGTTCTGCGACAGCAGACCACAAAACCGTAGTGAAAACTATCGATCAGAAATCTTATTTCATTTGAAATATCTTTCGCGAAACTGTAGAAGAACCACGACGTTGACGTTGCGTTCGTTGGAGTAAACGACTTATGGAGTAGAGACCGCGTATCGGCAAGATGTACCACCTAGATGTGCCGACGAGCTAAAAGGTGGAGGGGTCAGTCTGCATGTGGTGGAGGTCAGGGCGTTATGCAACAGTTTAGGAGAGGCGTAGGTCCAGCAGTGGACTGCGATAGGCCAACACGATTGATCGCCGCATTTGAAAGGGTTCTTTATTTAAAGGATGGGGTTCACCAAATTACTCTGATGTCCGATCTGGACAGACCAGAAGGGAGTGCCGCAGACTCTTAGTGACCAAAACCCATCCGTGTTCTTTCTAATGCTCTTTGCGTACTAGGCCGCGGTAATTTTAGAACAAATTCGACAAACCTGGCATGCACTGGCCCTACTGAGCCGCGTTTACTATTTGGAGGGGTGCCATAAATATATAAATATTGAAGGTTTTCAAAACTGTGTCCATATCTTCCAGAACGACAGAGGCCTCGTCTCCTTCTACTTGTTCAAGTTCGTGCTGGTTACCCTGTGCGTGATACCCGCCTTCATGCTCGGCAACTGGCAGAAGTTCAGCAGCTATCTGGATCCCACCTTCAACTATATGATGGATCCCGACTATCCAGTAAGTTTCATCCGCACACGATAACTAACTGGCCCTTTATTCACAAACACTTCGATTCGATTTTGATTCGGAAAGTCTTATGTCTACTCGTAAAACACTCACTTTCGTAATGCTAAAAAAGATAGACATACGATTTGTCGAATTGAAATCAGCATTTGTGAATGAGTTCGATTAGTTGGGAAAACTGTTGAACTTAGAAACTGTTCCTGCGCAGAATTAACGCTTAAGATGTTTTTTCTTTTAAAGAATGCTGTAAAGTTTTAATACCTTCTATTAAGTTAAACTTAATTTATACTAATTTATAAGAATAAAATTGTGGCCTTTAATTTGGTCAACGTTGAGAGTCCCTCCCTGCAGACTGCAGACAGTCTGTGTTAAAATTCTCTGTTATTTTGTTTTCAGCTCGTGAAACTGTGGTTCTTCTGTGCAATCACGATATACTTCTTATACTTAATAATATTGATCATAAAGGCGTATAGTGATTTAAGGAATATGCCATTTTTTGGTAAGTCATTATATTATCGCTCAAATAGCTTCCGGGCTTTTATGAGGCCCACTTACTCGTAAAACGTATTCTTTTGCGGTTGAGGCAACGTCCTCTCCTCTCTAAGAGAGGGATGGGCTATAATCCACCACGCGTGCCCAGTGCAGATTGGTAGATGTCACATGTCTTCGAATTTTTTAGTACTATACATTGTATAGTACTAAAAAATTCGAAGACATGTGACAAACGGTAACGGAAAACATTGTATAGTATACAATGTTTTCCGTTACCGTTTTGAGAGCAGTGGTGATGAAATAAATTACACAAAGTTCGAACTCACTGTTCGTAAATCAGGGCCGCTACCACTGAGCCACCACTGTTCTACTGCACTGCCAGTAATAGTCCCTTAAAAAAGCTTTAATTTATTTATAAGTACACTTATTCATTTACATGTTACAGACATTCGACTCCGATGCCAATCAATAGTAGTGGGTACTGTAACGTCCATCATCACAATACTGGCCCTCCAAGGTTGGGGCCCGGCGGCTCTGCAGGACCACTGGGCTTGCCAACCGAAGATACACTTCGACACCTCGGCACCCTTCATGGCTCTCTATGGACTGTTCAACTTTTATATTTACATACTAGCCTATTTGTTCTCTCCTGGCGGTGGAAATATTCATGGTAAGAGTTTGTCAGATTTAATAATAGTGCAGCATGGTAATTTTTGGCGCCTGGATGACTTTGACACGAGGTCGCCGTTGACATTTAAAAATTAGGCGGGAAATGTTTCGAAATACCGCACTTCGCTTCTGCCATCGCGCTCTCGTGCATTCAATATCGTCGCTTGTTACAAACCTTCGGTTTCCGTTTCGGTCAAACAACTTAAACGAAAGTTTGGCCGAAGATGGATTTCTGGCCGAAGGCAAAGGTGGCGAAGCCGAAGCCTCAGTCGGACACTACTAGTTACACATAACACTGATTTTATTTTAACCTAAAACCTTTTTACGCGGGGCATACCGTGAGGGCTGGTACGATAAGGTGCAGGATAGGAGATCTTATAATGAATTGGTGGAGGCCTTTGCTGAACAGTTGTATAGTACAGGCTTATAAAAAATACAAAGCTTCTAGCCATCGTAATTTTTGAGTCCAAAATGTTTTATCGGTACCAAGACAGTAGATAGTAGAAACTGCTAATTTTCACATTTAATAAATCACCCCGAAGTCTTGAGTGAATTCGTCCAAAAAATCTAAATAAGTGCTTGTTTCAATAATTACCAGGCACCCTATTTATACAATATTTTTTCTACGCGAAATGCAAAAAGAAAACAGCTCTATTTATAGCTTTACCATTTAAAAACAAAGACTATAATTAGCATTCGAGGGATATGCGCGTGATAGCATAGCAATATGTATAAGAATATCTAACTCGCGCCACACAGAAAGTAACAAAACATTACCCTTTCCTTGCAGTCAGGTAATTAAATACCACGTGTTATTTCAGAAACGGCCATAACCAAAGACAACCCCGCATTCTCTATGATCAACGATTCAGACGAGGAGGTTATCTATGGCTCGGATGAAGAGAGCAGACGTCCACTCAACTCACACCATAGGATTACTACTGACGAAGACCTATGAATAATTCATTATTTAAATTATAAACTTAAAATAATATTTTCCGTAAATGTAAATTTTTTCTTGTTATAAAATTCTAAAACTAATTAGATGAGACTTGTTTTATTTGAGCATTTCTTGTCTTACATTTTACTCGTAAGTTGTCAAATTCAACTGAAGGTCCTTCAAGCCCCCATGCCCCCAAGGCTAATGATGAAGTGGTGAAGCACTGTCAGAACGCTGTGATCCTATGGGTTGCGTTTAAAAAAGAAAAAAGCCCTGACCGCCAAAAAACCCATGAAATTCTGACTAAAAATGTTGTTCCGCCTTTTCGTCTGATTGCACTCGATGACTCGACTAATACTAATTATTGTGTGCCATTATGGCACTGCCATAGCTGGCATTCCCGCTGTTTCTCGCTTTATGAAGCGATGAGTCCCTATAATGCACGTCACTGTAATGCACATACCAGCAATGCGCGACACTGGATTGCACAACACGGGTGTGTACGCCCTTGTGAAAGGAACCATCACAATGTCTCCAAATACTCGGCTGTACCTTGCTTGTCCGACCCAAGAATGTACGGCACTTTAAATGGCGACATCGCGTGATTGGCCGATTGGTTGGCCAATCAGGTGACTCGGAATTTTGGGACAAGGTACAGCCGAGTATTTGGAGACATTGTGATGGTTCCTTTCACAAGGGCGATATTGATTAATGATTCCAAGACCATAATTATTTCATTGTAAAAGACAAATTCACATTTTCAAATTGTTCATTCAATGTTTACAAATGAAATCGTACGAGGAATATTTTGTTGGATCAAAAATAAATTTTGGGATATTATTTCAACAACAACCAATAAATAAATAAACAATCACTTACCAACGTTTTACTCGCTTAACTAAACAAAAACACAATAAATCACTTCACTTCACACATTGTTTAAGTACACTGACATTTCAATTTTCGGTCAGTGTCGTCTTGGGGGCACTATGAAAAAAATACTTAGAAGAATTTCGCGACCAATTTTGAGGTACCGCTCGCCGGCCGCTGCCGCGGCACCGCTCGCTTCGCTCGCTCGGCTCACGCGTAGTTGGTCACAGTTCTAACCTAACCTAACCTATGGATCCCTTCGACATCGTTTTTACGACAAACGGTTAGTCGGAGACAAAAAACATCAAGACACTTTTAGCCTTATATTTAGGTGTTTTATACGATAGAATCGAGAAAACAAACCATTTGCGAAAATAACACTTTTTCAGCTAAATTTTTCTAAGTCTTTTCCAAGGGCGTACACACCCGTGTTGTGCAATCCAGTGTCGCGCATTGCTGGTATGTGCATTGTCGTGCTGTACAATATCAAGCCGGACAATCTTGGTTCAGGCCGAGAATGCGCGACATCGGAATGTACGTGTTTTGAATTCCAATGACGTACATTCCTATGTCGCGCATTCTCGTGCCGTGCATTGTTGATGTTGAGCATTGCTGGCTCCCGAAGCGATAGCTGACTCTGACAAGTCTGTCAAAGTTACAACTGAAACTTAAGGAATGTTTGTTAAATTACATAAAAGTAAAATAATTGCAATATAACTATTTCTTCTACATAATACAATTAACATAGATTTCACTTAGATGCTTATTTAAGCCATTGGCAACACTCAATACTCCTACTATTAATAGACCACTCTCGAAGAACAGACGCTTTACTACTTACTCTACTTAGCGGTAAGCGGTCAATCCACCCAGTGGGGCAGCGAGTACCCAGAGCGTCGGACTGGCCAATACTGGCCATATAGTCGAAGTGGCGTTTGCCAGTCGGGTCTCCCACGGGGTTGGCTTGCGAGGCTTGTTGCGAGGTCGTAAATTGGAGAGCCGGGGTGCACGCGCCCGTAGTAAAAAAAATATATCATTATTTTCTGATAGTACCTATTCCATCTACCATTATCCAGTCTCGGGGCCCGGGCTTGTGGAGACTCACTCGGGCCATTTAGACCCAGTCCGACCCTGCTAGTAGATAAGTACCTATAATATTCAAGCAAAAGAATCCCAAATAAAACCAAATGCGTGCCCCACACCCACATGAAAGCAAAACGATTATATTATTAGTCAACAAATAGGTAACTCTTACTAAAAAGGGCTAATAGAGACCGAATAGGTTAATATTTCTATGGTTAACCTACCTATTTAGGGGTATTAATCAGGTTATTTTTTTAGGATTTGGTGAAAAACCCGTAAAGGTTAACCCATTTTACAGTAAAGTAACAGGTTTACCCACAGAGTTCATTTTTGTCGGTACTCAAATTATATTTTAGACAAGAAAGGGATGGAGTTAACCCGCACTCGGTGTTTAATCTCTTTTAAATCTAAATGGTTAAACCATATTATTATAAGAGTTAACCCTGAGGTGCCTGATATCTAAGCGTAGAATCTTTTGCGTTGGTACTTGATTATGATATTGATCGAAATTGACTATCGACTGAGAAAATTGCCGAAAAGACCGCGAAAAGAAAGCAATTGCTGTTGTAGCAAATTTATCTATATCTACAAAACTTTATCTACCTACTCGGGTAGGTACTTAAAAAAATATTTAGATAGGCACCTCCATTCTGAAATAAATGTATTATTCAATACCGCTTTATATTCATATCTGGGTATGGCGTGGCGCCCTGACGTATCAAGTGATTTGTGAAGTTGGCCTCTGATAACTGAAAACGAATAGCATTACTTAGTAGTAGGTACTAGCCCCTAAAGTGAATAAAACATTTAGAATAGTTAGACATACAATAAAATATTTATATATTCATTCACACACAACGTCAAATCACGTTAAGTATATAGATGCCTATTAGTCATGGAGGCAAGCCTTGCGAACTGCAGCGCAAGCGGTGTCAACGACCCGAGTTCCTGGCTGTAGCGTAGGTACCCAGCGTAGTGTTACTGAGAATTAAGTTACCAAGTAATCTCGGTAAGTTGTAATATACTGTCAGTTGCTTAGCTGGAAAACCAACCTACGGGTAAATTGTTGGTAAATAGGTAGTTCTTAGAAGTTCCTTTTTGAGTTTCTTTAGGCTGTCTATTTTTTAAGTTGTATACGTACTTAAATGCGACTAGGGCTCTTAGATCGATTGATACGGTTCAGAATTCTGGGGATTAACTTTTGCTTTTCAGTTCGTAACGTAAGAGTTAAACCCACTTTTCCGATAGCATCATCGATGCTGCCGCCGACTATAGCATTCCTGCTCAGTTTCTCACTCAAGCAAATGGCGGTTCTGAGCGACAAAAAAGGATAGGAGCATGAACAAATTGGATTTGGTGCTGCCAGGTAAACCGGGTCGGTAAACTACACAAAGATGTTAAAGATAGGCCTGCATGTTTTTCGCTTGCTCGATTTAAGTATATTACCATAATTTATGGGAAGATGCGTTCTTTGATTACCGGACCATATTAACCGCACATAAAAGCACTAGCCCATCTGTAAAACTGTACCCTGACAGAAAAGTTCGTATTTATTATGTAATATTATCTAGTTTTGTCACGACAATTGGGTCAGTTACCAGAGACTTCGATATATAATTAATCCACAGAATAAGCGGACCAAGTCATTTAGTCAGAACTGAATCCAATGACAATGCCCAAACAGACAGGTCGATGCAGACTGTCCCAGATGGATTCTGACTGTCTCAGAACGAAAAAATCTGTTCCAAATCGATACAAATTATCCTAGAGGAGCCAGTCTGGCTCCTCTAGGATAATTTGTATCGATTTGGAACAGATTTTTTCAGAAGCATCTAGATTGCCCCAGAAGGGTTCAGAATGTGGGCTGCGGGATGTTGTAAGAGATACCGCGGCCTCGACATAAAGGGCTAAAAAGGAACATGGGCGGTTTTTAGTCAGTAGAAGTCTGACACTCCCTTTCGCTCTGCCCAAGAGCGGAAGGGGTTATTCGATGATTTTCCACACGCCAAAAAAAAAGGGTTCAGAATGTCCCACGTGAATCCAGACTGACCCAGATGGGTTCAGAATGTCGTAGCAGGGTTCAGAATGACCCAGATGGATCCAGACTGTGTCAGAAGGGTTCAGAATGTTTCACATACATCCAGTGTGACCCAGGTGGGTTCAGAATGTGTCAAATAGATACAGAATGTCCCAGATCGATACCGACTGTACTGTACTAGATGGATTCTGACTGTCTCACATCGATAAAGTCTGTTCCAGATCGATACTATTCTAGACGATCTAGAATGTCCCAAATGAGTTCAGAATGTCCCAGATGGATCCAGAATGTCCCAGAAGAGTTCAGAATGCCCCTGATATATCCAAAATATTGCAGATGAGTTCAGAATGCCGCAGATAGATTTAGAATGTCTTAGATGGGTTCAGAATGACCCAGATGAATCCAGAATGTCTCAGATGGGTTCAGAATGTTCCAGATAGATCCAGAATGTCTCAGACAAGTTACGAATTCCCCAGATGGATCTAGAATAACCCAGATGAGTTTAGAATGCCCCAGATAGATCTACAATGTGCCAGGTAGGTTAAGAATGTCCCAGATGGATCCAGAATCTCCCAATGGGTTTAGAATGTCCCACGTGGATTCAGAATGTTCCTGATGGGTTCGGGATGCCCCTGAGGGATCCAGACTGTCCCAGGTAGATCAGACCAGCTAGGCAAGTTATCACGGAACGGACCATGCTGTTCTATGCTGGACCTATTTTTGAAACACTCTGAAAATCACAACATCGCCAACGGCTCAGGTATCAACGGTATCAACCATTGGGAGCCGGTAAACGGCTGTGTTCTGTAGTCACGTGTGTATAATACAGTCACGTTTGTGTTTTATAGCAACACGTGCATATATGTATATGTCAATTTAAAATCACTGAACCAGAAAGACATACGCACATAGCTACCCACATAGTTACATACACGCCTTGTTTACAAAGAAGAAAGCAGAATCTGCAGAACTCCATCTCCTACAATCAATACATAATATTCCTTTTGCATAGTCCTCATTGGTCTATATGGTAATTCATGCACGCCACAAGAGCAATACAATATTTACGTAATGATCGAACGGACACTGATAAGTTATCTGCAGGCATTCAATGCTTTGCTTACTTCCACGACTCTGCATAATTATTCAGTGTTGACTACTCTTCTTATAGCGTGTCGATGGCAAATCTTCGCTAAATAAATATGGCCCAATATTCGCTCGCTGCTGCAGTCATAAGATCGTCAAGAGTGCAGGTGTTAGGGCACGCAGCGCAATATGGAAGGTGGGTCATTGTCTGTGGAGATACGTCGCATACAAATTTGACATCTGAACCGCATAGACGGTTCAGATCTCAACCTCCATCTGAAGAGTCAATCAAAAATAAGAGAGGATTCAGAGTGGCGAGAATTGATTTGACAAGGAGTTTAATAAAGGGCTAAGCCGCCAATATAATAATTAGATGCATTACCCCAACAGGAAAGTGGCTCCTAGTTAGTGTGTAATTTGCTGTGAATGTGCGCCACATAAATAATTTGCGCGCTTTGCCATTTTGTAAAAAAAACCATTCGAAAGCAACGATGTTCCAGCTGGAAAATGCAGTTTACGTTTCTGCAAAAATGTGCGCCAAGAACTCCTACAGGAGTAAAGTTTTTCAAAAAAAGCGCGATTGCTTGAAAATTATAAATAAGTATTATCTTTAGAGACAAGAATCTACAAACGTTAGGTTAGGTTAGGTTAGGTTGGAGATGCACAGTATTTCTCCCTCCAATCATTCATTTATAATGTTGGTCCATTCCAGCAGGAAACATTTTTTAACGGCAATCTTAACTAATATTATAAATGCGAAAGTAACTCTGTCTGTCTGTCGGTCTGTCAAGCTTTCACGCCAAAACCACTGAACCGACTTAAACGTTTGGTACACAGATAGTCTAGAGCTTGACAAAGGACATAGGCTACTTTTTAATGGGAACGAAGGCTTGTAAGGGTTGAGACGTATCGTCATTTTTAAAGTATTTTTTTCGTAAAACGTCTTTCATCGCATGCGCTGCCAAAAGCTGGTGTAAGCGCAAAAACATGTACTACAATATTAAAGAGCACATCAATGTTTAAAAAAAACAGCACTTCAAACGTCTATCTCCAACGGATAACTCACAATTGCTGCTTTTAATTTTGAAATCTAAACCAATAATATCACTATGCAGATTATAAAACAAAGTCTACCGCCGCGCGCCGCGTCGCCGTCGGTCTGTCGGTCACCAATGGATGGAGTGGTTATCGAGTAGGTAAGGTTTAATATAATTTTATGAATACTTTTGGTTGCGATAACAGACATCCACGCGGGCGAAGTGCTATCTATCTTTATATAAGTATAATAATGCAAAGCTGACTGACTGAGGATCAACGCACACGCCAAACCCAAAAATTTCGCACACGTATTCCTCATAAGACATAGACATCCACTAAGAAAGATTTTTCAAAATTCGACTCAAGGGGTGAAACAGGTGTTCTCGTAGCGGCGATTGGCGGCGGCGACCTGTCGCGTCCGGTACTAGTACAAGCCATGGTCCGGGGCGAGGAGGTATGGGACGCCGTCGCCTCCTGCGTAGCAGTGATGCTAGCGAAGGAGGCGGTGAAACGCGAGAGGGACAGAACCTCTCGTCCCAGCCGCCGCGGGAGGCGCTCCGAGCGTCGGGGGCCACGTGATGACCTTCGGCCACCGTAGACGCGGGCCTGTGGACGGTGAGTGATGGGCTAACTCGCCGTCTGTCCGTCTTATGACGACAACAGGCCGTGTCGACGGCGCGTTCGTGTTCCACACGCGCCTCAAAGAGATGTCAGCAACATAGGCAGGGCCCGCAAGGGCCGACGCCCGTCGGGTCTGCTGGTTGAACACTAGTCACCGCGGCCTCGACATATAGGGCTAAGAAGGAACATGGGTGGTTTTTAGTCAGTAGAAGTCTGACACTCCCTTTCGCTCTGCCAAAGAGCGGGAGGGGTTATTTGATGATTTTCCACCCCCCCAAAAAAAAAGGGGTGAAACAGGGAATGAAAGTTTGTATGGAAAATCGTCATTTTCGATATTTCCAACACCCACGCGGGCGAAGCCGCGGGCAAAAGCTAGTAATGCAATAAAAATGGCGTCTCCGCAGTCGAGATACAGAAAGATGCGATTTGGTGATTGTGTATTTATTCAGTTCAGTTCAATCATCAAGGTTTCCATTCCTTAACTAAAAACTCCACGTTTTTAAAGATTCAATGTTTAAACTGGCTCCACTCGGTTAACAGCACCGACATTACTATATTTGATCTATTCTCGATTATTTCTGTGAACCTCTATAGGTACTGCATCGCACGCTTTTAAAAGCAGCGTACGGCATCGCCCCGGCTCGGATGTAGTGAAGAGCAGTCACCGAGCGTGCGTCGAGGCGGCACCCTCACCCCGCTAACAGCAAGGCGTGGCCAAGCTTACGTAGGGTTGTCGATACTATCACCCAGCCGTTAGAAGCGCAAAAACTGGCGCAAGTATGGCGCGTCCGCCCACCACAAGCGGTGAAGGCTGGACCCTTTGTCAACTCGACGCTGTTAGGCAGATCCGGTTACATCCGTCCGCACCTAGACACCTAGCTGATGAAAATAGGAATGGACTGCCTCACTCATGCTCGCGAATGGGTCTACCTTTTATAGCAGAACTTTATATTTCCGAACTTTATTTTGTATAGCAGTGGATGGCATAAACTTCATTTTGCAGAAAATCATTTTGCATAATTTATCATACATTTAAACCTCCTAATTTTGTAAATCAGAATCATCTTTGAGCATAAACTTCATTTTCATTTCAACTAGCGGACCTAGAAGACGTCGTCCTGCCCGGACAGCAACGCCACCCACCGGGTCCAATTGTAAATCTAAACCATTCTCGAATCCACTGGATCACCGCCTAAACATTTGGTTTGGACAGGTGAGCCCGTTCTTGAGTTTAATTATAATAAATCATTTTTACGCCTGAAACATATTCGTTCAAAGAAGAATATGCAAAGTGTGTTACGCCGAATTTTCGGAGCATCAAATTTCTACCAGGTAGATGGGACCCCACGCGAATAAGTCGCATGCCTCCTCGCGAATGCTCGGGCGTCCTCGAGGTTTGCAGACACTTCGTGAGCAAGTTTTGACGTGCTTACTCAATACCCCTTGTGCTTTGAATGTTGGCGCGAGCATCTTCTCACGGTCTAGCCTTCTACCGTCCCGAAACGAGTTTCTGCTCTTGTGGTGAATTGCGACCAGATGAAACTTGACACGTCCTTTCACTGACCCTTTTTTTTGGGTGTCGAAAATCATCAAATAACCCATCCAGTTCTTGGCCAGAGCAAAAGGGAGTGTTAGTCTTCTACTGACTAAAGTAAGAACCACCCATGTTCCTTTTTAGCCATTTATGTCGAGGCCGCGGTATCTCTTGCGAACAACCCGCAGCCCCTTAAAATCTCTATTCAAAACTAAAACACAAATAGAGTGGTACCTAAAAAACATAGAAAATATCGCATCTGCTTAGTTAGAAATACAACCATTACAAAAATTAACAAAGAGATTTGCGAGCCTTGTTCTAAAAGAAAAAAGAAAAAAGTTAGTGTAATCACGATTGTAGCTCCTGCACACAATGGATCGGATTGCGACACCTTTCAACAACCGTCGCTCCTGGTAAACTGCCGCAGATGTAGTTTGACTTTTGAGTTCATCATAAACATCATGGTTTAATTTACCGAGTTCACTTGTCATAATCCTTTAGTAGGGTATATAAAATGTTCTGTGGTCATAGTCCTCCATAGGAACTAACGTAGCCTTCTTGTTTTTCTATAACATTTCCAAAGATATTTTCACACACCAACAGCGCTCACGATACAGAGATTGAAGCGCCAAAAAATCATGATGCACTTTAATAATCCATCAATGAACGACTTCGACAGGATTGTCGAACAAGAGTTAACCTTTAAACAATATATGTATAGAATGGCATTCCGAGGGAGACATCAATGAAAGATGAAGAAATGAACTGTCAGTAACATCGTGAATTATTGGCTATTTGACTCTCATTTGACTACTGTTAAAAAATCACGAAAACGTAATGTTATTTCAAACTAACAGAAATATCACGATGTGTGAAAAAGTAATTAAAACGATTAAGAAATGGAGTAGCTACATGCTTTAGAAGTTTTTGGTGGGGGCACTTTCTATTCTTGTCGTGCGAAACGGGCATTTGTAATACGTAATTATGGAGGTATGAAATGTGACGTCACATTTCTGTGGCGCTGTCTTTGTCTAGCACGTCCATTAAAATCAGTTAAAACTTAAGCCATTTTTTGATCGTTTTTATTACTTTTTTCACACATCGTGATATTTTTGAGCTGCTGGTCAACTTTATTGACACTCCACAGGACTAATTTTCATTTCTGGATATTTAAATAGGAACCGAATTTTCATATAATTATCGCATTTAGTTGTAGACCTTTTCATTACACTATTGAGATTGCGTATAAATAAACCTCTCGCATGACATTTTGCTCAGAATAAATGTAATAGGTACGAGCAGCACAGCTAAATATAATGCCACACTCATAGAGGAAATTGTCAGCAGTGATAGATAATATTCACATTAACGCGTCATTAAAGGTAAACTTTAGAACTAGGTCTGTTACTATCTGTTAGCCTATCAGTACATATTTTAAATGTTAGAAATGAGTAGGTAATGATCAACAAGATGGCGCCCATGTTGTACGTTCTTTAGCAACGTGAAATGGCTGATCTTGCGAAATGCGCATACGCATTCGTACAACACATGAATCGAACTTTTAAGTTTTCTTAATTTCATATTATTTTAAAATATTTCTTGATCATTAGGTATTCTATTACACTACTACCCAACAACCGCCAATTTGAACACAAAGGTCGACTCTGCCTACAAATGTCTATCCGCCATTTTGTGGTTTCGCGTTTTGAACAAAATAGAGAACAAGCAATGTTCTCAATCATGGAAATGAAATTAAATGAAACCTTCTTGACATTAAAATTTTAATCTCGAAGGAATAATAAATAATAATTAGCAATGTTACCTAATGATAAATATTATTACAATTGGAAGTTTAATCTATGGCTATAGTCTGTAAATTGTTCAAGGGATGCGTATGTGCAATGAGAATCACGGGATGTGGTTGTATCACAGCGGAGGGTAGAGGGCGCTGGCGAGCGCCGCAGGGCTCCGCGGGCAGTACCATTGGTGTTGCAGCCGTGCGCCTAAGAACTGCGCCGCCACGCATCACGCATGTCACTCCTGCGCGAGGGTCACAGTTCTCATTAACACTAGAAGTCTCATCATCTGAACACAAGTCAATCACTTCACAATCATTGTCCAAGCGTTTCAATGGGTCTAACATCATATCCGAATCAGCTGGTTGGTCACAGTCCAAACCGTCTACAAAAACAATGTCCTTGTCTTCTGTGAACTGAGGTTTACTCTCTCTTTCTTTTCTCAAGTACTCAAGGTATTCATCTATACTTTCTTCTGACATCCTGTCTACATGCACTGTGACCGGTTTACATTTGAGGAGAAGCAACTGTCCCTTGATGTCAAGTACTCTTTTATTTCTTTGATTAGGAAATACATAGTTTCTGTTCCAGTAGCTCAAAGGTCGTCTGTACCTCACTGGAAATTGCTGGTTTTTTACTTTGATATTATAATTTTTATTAACAGGAGTGGATGTGCAGCAATATCTTTCAACTCTCTCTCTGACAAAACTTAAGTCTCTCTGGGCATTTGATTTGGCATTCCGTCTGTAAGCCAAGGAAGAAAAGGGATATGGTGGGCCCCGGTCAATGCTGCCAGTATTTCTAAGGTGCTTTATCTTCTCAGGTTTAATGCCAGTATCAGTGTGTGAATTCATGAAGTCCTCAAATTTTTGTCCAGCTGGGTGAAGCTTTAAAGCAGAAAGAAACTCTGGTAACCCACCGCTACAAGTACTTGTTGGGATGCTCACATTATTGCATAGCCTCTCATGTGCTCTCAATATATCTGGATTGTCAAAGTGGCTGTCACAGTTATCACATAGGTATATGTCAGCAGATTTAACTTGAGTGTCTTGAGTGTCTTCAGTGCTGTTGGAAGTATTATTTTCATAATGCAGGTTCTCATTTCTGAATGTTACCAGGAGTCGTCCATTGGGCCGGTAGTATAGAGAAGTGGTGCGGTCTCTGTTGTCAACGTATCTGAGCCTGTTGCGCGGGTACCTCGCGAGCTGTGCAGAGAACACCAACAGGAATGCGCTCTTGTGGTACTCATAACACTTCCTCACTAAAAGTTTTAATTTTACGGCCCAATCCTTGGGCACCACGGCGGGTCTCACAAAGGGGTGCGAAAACGCGACATCTTTAGGCCACCACGGTGGTTCACGAATGTCTTTCGCAGTATCATGTCCCCAGGAACAAGTCACCATGAAAGTAATGAACTTCTCCAGCTCAGCTGCCGTTATCATCGACAGTGCTGTCGGGTTGCCGTTGGCAAAGAGAAGCGGCAAGTTGGCGATCATGATTCCCGCTGACGCTTATGGTCATCGAAACCGAAGGGAGGCCAGCGCTTGCGATGTCAGTCCGCACAAGTTCACACTAACGGTTATTGCGTTACAGTCCATTTTAGAGATGAATCGGGAACATTTATCACTCATAAGGATAGCCACAATTGTGTAAATACTCAAACACTATTACTAAACACAAAATTCACAAAATTGTTCAGAGCGAGAGCGCTAACTAAAAAGTGAAAGATCCATAGATCCACCACAGACTTCATAGATCTTTGTTACAGCGATTTTGCTGCACACTGTACGAGCTGTGCAAGATGCGCGTCACTAACCATATCGAGTTTTATGAAAAAAAAACACGTTCTTGTAATGGCGCGTATTAACGAGTGCCGAGTGCAAGCAACACGAACGATTCGTTCTTTCTTTCAAAGCCATCCTCCATTTTGAATTTTTTCAAACGACGCGATTGGTGATTATTTTAGCTGGATGATGAAAGAACCAATCACTATGTTGATTTCGATTTTTATTCTGTGTCATTGCACTTACAAAAACATTGAAAAAACTACGAAACTACGATTTATTTTAAAATAATTTTAAGAACTTTTCAAATGGTTTGGAAAACATAATTATGTAGAATAAATTATGACCTATCGAATTTTTTTAAAACATTAAATATGTGTATTTTTTGTAATCTAAAAAAATTTAATTGTAATTTAGAAAAATAAATAATGGTTTGACTCTGGCTTAACTATCATTTCAATTTGTTCTGAGTTTTTACTTCAGGTTACATAAGGCCGAGCTAGAGACGTCTGGGTTGACTTGAGTCTTTTTGTCAACAGGTGCGTAATGGTACTAACATTAATGTAGTATGAGCGAACACATACTAAATGCACACATCGTTTTCCTTTTTGAATGCAGTTATATTCTTGCTTCTACAAACATCGCTGCTATTAATTACTGTTGCCATTGATTCGCAATCATTGTAGGAATCCGTCATCAAACCATCGATAAATCGATTTCTTACAAACCCGTAGTACTTCCCTTTGGAAGCTCTTTTGGTCATGTCATTGTCAAAACATTAAATGTCAACTAAAAATTCTATCTTGTCAAAGTTGTCAGTTTCGTCGTGTGTGTGTGTGTGTAATCTCCTCTGTTGTTATCACATTGAAAAACTGAGAAAATACAATAAAATCAAAAATAAAACAGATCTGTTTCGTATCAGAAATTGTGATAAAAAAATCCACGATCGTTTGTTAGTCATAAAAATGCTTTCCCGAAATTAATAAAAACGAAAATGGTCAGTATCGACGAGTTTGCCTTTCGGATTTTAAGAAAATTCAAAGTTATAAAACTATAATTGTTTACAGGAACATAACAGTGGCGATAGTTCACCTAATTCTCCATCTAAGAAGTTTCCTGAAGTGACTGACTATCAGTAAGTAAAATAAAGCCTCCTTGAACCAAAACCTGAATGTTGTTATTTTCTCTTTGTTCAAGGTTCTTGCCGTAAATACTTACGACTGCATGAAAGTCCACCGTTATTATGTATGATAGCCCATTAAATTTATATTTTAAGTAAAGAACTTACACCCTTTTTTTTACTGCCTCTTGGTCTCTTTGCTCGAATGCAATGGTCGCCACTCCTCGCGAGACTGCTGAGCATGAGGCCCTGGGTTTGATTCCCGTATTAGGCAAAGTTATAATGGGTTTCTCAGAACAGCTATGGAATCTAGATTTGTGCCCGGTTGGTGACAATAAGCTCCCCCTCTATTAGAAGGGACTTCAACATATTTGCCGAATTGTGAGGTGTAGGTACTAGTATTAGCTATACCTCTCCCTAATCCGTCAGGAATTACAGGCGTGTTGATGCTATGAAATTTCTGTTAACCAGTCCCTGTAATATACAGGGTGTTTGGTGCATCGTTTGCCAAATTGAATTGGCCGAAAGAAGAGGTCATTTGCTATCGCTTCAGGCTCAAGTACTCATTTTTGGCCACACCGGTTTTTTTATTACAACTTTCTAATTTTTATTTTGAAAAAATCCAAAACTCAGCATTAAAGCTTAAATTAAAAAAAAAGTTTTAAGTGTAGTCGTCAAATTTCATTTTTATTTACATATGTACTGTTGTATGGCTCTATCAAATTTAAAATTACTTGCCAGTTACATCTAGTTTTTTTTTAATAAATCACAAAGTTTTTGGAAAAATAAAAAATGAACTTAAAACTCAACTTTAAATAGCTATAAAAAAAAAACTAAAAGCGATCGGGATCTTCGAATTATTTTAAAAAGTTCTCTAGTCTATCCCCTTTCCAACGGTATGCAATGTGTTTAAAAAATGTTTCAGTAAGTTCACTAATACGCTAAGTTTGTGTATCGGGACGCACCATCAAACTATTGCATATTCGGGATAAATAAGTGTTTTCGCGTAAACAATACATACGAAGCAGGTAAAGCCTGCTATCTCCCTCCTACACAGTAGAATTCATTATCTGTCTCTTTTTGTTATTGGGTTGGCCGCAAATTGGTTAAGTTTGTTAGTCGTTATTTGACTGTCTCTGAAAACTAACCCCTTGTTGTTGTTGTGTTATTTTCTGTTACTGTTATTTTCTGTTACTGTTAATTTCTGTTACTGTTATCTTTTCATTGAGTTTTGTGGGTGTTTGTGTTAACTTTCGTGATTTTTTTTGTGTTACAATATGGCTACATTCTCTAATGAAGAATACGCTGATATTTTGATGGCTTATGGAAGAGCCGATGGTGTTGCTCGCGAAGCACAAAGAATTTATCAGGAACGCTTTCCCAATAGACGATTGCCTTCCCGCCATACTTTCCAGAACACTTATCGACGCTTACGTGAGACTGGTAATTTGACTGCTAGTGAACCAAGAGGGATTGTAGTGCGTCATAATGTTGACGTAGATGAACAGATTCTGGCACTGTTTGAAGAAGATCCCACTAGAAGCATAAGAAATGTAGCTGCATTACTGGGAATTTCGATCTGGAAAGTATGGCGAGTACTTCGCCAAAATAACAAACATGCTTTCCATTACACTCCGGTGCAAGGTACGTAATTTTTAAATTAATAGACTCACAACCGTAGGCGCTAACGTAGATTGCGAACCCTTTCTAGCTTTACCGCGTACCCGACGCAGCAGCAGGTAGCGGCTTTGACGTCACTCTGCCAGATGTCATAAACCTTCAGCGGTCAGGCCATTGTCTTTTACATTGTACTGCCCGTACTTTTTACAAACAATAAAAAAAAATCTTGCGAGAAAGTAATGCATTCTTACGCGTATTTTATTTGTTGTAGGTCTCGAGAATCAAGACTTTGATAACCGTGTCCAGTTTTGTCGTTTTTTACTGCATTCAGACGTGGATAATCCGGTCTTTTTAAAAAGAATTCTGTGGACGGATGAGTCCAAATTTACTAAAGAGGGAATCCTCAATTTACATAACTTACACCACTGGACAGCAAAAGATCAAAACCCACGCGTAAAACGACAAAGGTCATTCCAGAGACGATTTAGTGTGAACGTTTGGGCAGGAGTCATTGCAAATCATGTAATTGGACCACACTACTTACCTGACAACCTGAACGGGGATAATTACTTAGAATTTCTGCAAACAGAGTTGCCCTTATTATTAGCTGATTTGCCAATTTTCAGTGAAGACAGGTCTTTTGTTTTCCAACATGACGGTTGTCCCGCTCATTGGAGAATAACCGTCAGGGAGTACTTGAATGATGCATTCCCGGACTCATGGATTGGGAGGGATGGCCCTATTCCTTGGCCTCCACGTTCTCCAGACTTAACTCCGTTGGATTTTTACGTCTGGGGACGGGCCAAAGAACTCGTCTACGCCACGGAAGTTGAGACAAGAGATGATTTAGTCCAACGCATTGAGGCGGCTTTCATGACGATCAAAGCAGAAATGCGTTTACGCACCACTACAGTTGAGATAAGACGAAGATGTCGCGCGTAGTAGTAGGGGTCGCAACAGGACACTGTGGACTCAATAGACATCTGACGATTATGAAAGTAAAGGAAGATCCCATATGCCCAGCATGTGGAGAAGCAGAAGAAACAAGTTTCCACCTTGTGGCGGAATGCACAATGTATGGGCCACTCAGATGGGAAATCCTAGGAACAGATGAGATTAATGAAGAGAAGCTCGCAGAAATCTCCACCGAACAACTGGTGAGCTTCTGCAAGGCAACAGGAAGATTCGCGATGCCGACCACCAGTAACCCATGAAGGGGATCCACCAAAATGGGGAACTGGGCGAAATAATCCACAACGAAAGGACTGATCGCCCGTCTGGTGTCTGCCGGCGTCCCCGAAGATAAATAGAATAGAATAGAAGATGTCGCGCGTGCATACGCAATAGTGGTAGACAGTTTGAACAAGACTTGTAAGATTAGTATGTAATTAAATTACTTATTAATAAATGATTATTTTTGTAATAATGTATTTTTTTTTCAATTTCGAGGAAAGTTCCCTATGTAAGAACGAGATAAGAGACTACGTAAGACGTGAGATAACAGTATCTATCTACTAATAGCATGTAATTTATGCGAAAACTAGTGTTTTAAACGTAATATCCAATATCAGCCTGATGTGTCTCGACTACACATTTAGCTAATTATTAAAGATATTAAAAGAGTTTTTTAACACATTACATACCGTTGGAAAGGGGACAGACTAGAGAACTTTTTAAAATAACTCGAAGATCCTGATCGCTTTTATTTTTTTTTTTATAGCTATTTAAAGTTGAGTTTTAAGTTCATTTTTTATTTTTCCAAAAACTTTGTGATTTATTAAAAAAAAACTAGATGTTACTTGCAAGTAATTTTAAATTTGATAGAGCCATACAACAGTACATATGTAAATAAAAATGAAATTTGAAGACTACACTTAAAACTTTTTTTTAAATTTAAGCTTTAATGCTGAGTTTTGGATTTTTTCAAAATAAAAATTAGAAAGTTGTAATAAAAAAACCGGTGTGGCCAAAAATGAGTACTTGAGCCTGAAGCGATAGCAAATGACCTCTTCTTTCGGCCAATTCAATTTGGCAAACGATGCACCAAACACCCTGTATATAGGAATGTCCACTGGCTCTTCAATGCTCGTCATATCATGTGAAAATTTCCCAGAGGCGCTTACTTAAATTAAATTATCCCTTCGTAACAGTAAATTGCTTCTTCCAGGTTGGACCTCCCAGCATGGAGTGTGGACAGCCTCAAGGCTATAGCCATCCAGCAGAGGTTACCTCGCCCCCGGAGCTTGGCATGGGCCATCTTGCTTAATGCTCTACCTCCACCTAACATGGATATTGTGTCCAGGTAAGAAATAAGGAGTTTATTTGCTCTTTGAATCTTTTCCGTTAAAGTCAGATAAAAATAAATGTCAAAGTGGTTCAGTAAAAAGAATCATTTTAGTTTTGTCCTCTAGAGGAACCATTGCCTAACTTAATAATAATCTTGTTTTTCAAAAAGCTCCATTTTAACTACATTTTGAAGCCAATTTTCAATCGAACATGTTTTACAATTACTTTAATTGGTAAAATATCCATCCCTTATTTTTTAACCTTGGGGTAAGTGTAAATGCCACTAACTTCGAAGTATACTCCAATGCCTTCGCCCTTCGGTGACGCCCATATGTCCCTAGGCCCTATCCACCAGATATGTTAAGTACTGGAACATTTGTGTGAACATCCCCTCGGCCACTAAAAATAGATTTGTTCATTGGTATCCAGTCGACCCCTAAACATAGTCCACTGGGGGCGCACCCAGGGGGCGAGTTGTTGTTTAAAAAAAGCAGACCCTTTTACTCAGAATTTAACTAACAAGTTCGAATATGAGGAAACAATACAGTTCCCTTTCCTTAAAACTGGTTTTTCTGTAGCAAACTTAAACAAGGTTTCTTTATTCCAAAAATAATGTAGCTGTCTCAAACAGTGGATAATATTGTTGATCAGTTGATCTGAGTCACCATTCTCAAGTTTGTAATTATAAGCCAGCTTTATTCAATGGATGTAGTAATGCATAAGTTTGTAAACAAACAAAAGATAATTTAAGCAAAAGCCATCTGTAATACTAAGTGGCCGTTCACATGCTGCGCTATCCTGGATGATATTCTTCAGTATTAACATTTGATGTTTCTTTTCAATAATCCCCACTAAACTGTTTTCTTCATGCGTGGGAATTTAAAGAAATAAATTATGACCACATATCCTTATAGCAATTGTTTTACTGGAACTGGAAATAAGGGCGCCTTCAAACTTGCTGCAAAGTGCCGCGCGACTGCAGGCCTGCAGCGCTAAACCCGCGCTGCAGTCGGCACGTAGTTTTTAGGGTTCCGTAGCCGAATGGCAAAAATCGGCCAGTTTTTTAGAGGTTGAAAAATGTATCGATCAGGTTGAGAGTCGTCCAGCGATATGGGATTCGAAGTCAGACAAGTACAGTAATGAAATCAAAAAGAAAAAGGCTTGTGAAGAAATATTTTGTTTTCCAATATAAAACTCCAAACGGGGAAATAATTCGTAGAACTTTTTTCTTGATAATCGTAGGTACTTAAATAGTTTTGAAATGATCACAGTAGCCTTTTACTTTATGAAATTCAGTTCGTAGACTTATACAAAATAACGGCAATGTGTGCATAGGTAGCCTTTTTTTTCTTTTTTCGTATTAATAGTAACTCTATCAGCAGTGTTTCGTCGTCAGAATCCATCGGGAAACCAAATGTACATTCACTATGATTCTCGAACAGCGCGTTTGCAGCGCAGTGGCCGCGCAGCTCTTTGCGGCCGATTTGAAGGCGCCCTAACTAATAGTCACTACTATACTACTACTCACTCGTATACGGGGAAGGGGGGGGGGGGTATGGTATTTATATGGGGTATTTGCCTACCTGACCCTACCAGTTACTGACTTAAATGAAACCCCCTGATGAAATGATGAGAATCTTAACGAAGCAGTTATAGGATGTCCAAATATAGTGCAATTAAATTGTTTCATTCGGTCATTTGCCGTAATGTATGTCTATACATTAATAAGGAGTCTTCCTACGGTCTAAAACTGGTGTTCGGTGTTCCTCCATGTCACTTCTGACTTAATTAGCACGGAAATTAGCGTGCTAAGATGGTTAAGTCCTAGACCAAAACCTCATATTATTCTCCATTTTTCTTGTTTCAGCCTTAAAACTCATAGGAATTTCTACAATGATTTGAGTGACAAGCTGTCAATGGATCCGAGAGCTGTCATTGGGGACGACCCACTCTCACAGGATGATGAGGTAAACAATTTAACCATAAGGTATTATAAGGAGCCGCGGGAGACGCTCCGGGCGTCGGGGGCCACGTGACGGCTTCCAGCTACCGTAGACGCGGGCCTGTGGACGGTGAGTAATGGGTTAGCTTGCCGTCCGTGTCGTCGGCGCATTCGTGTTGCACGCGCGCCTTAAAGAGATCATGAGGCAAGGGCCGACGCTCGTCGGGGCTGCGGGATGTTGTAAGATATACTCCGTCCTCGACATAAAGAGCTAAGATGGAACATGGGTGGTTTTTAGGTTTTTAGTCAGTAGAAGTCTCACACCCCCTTTTGTTTTGTCATATTTAATGATTTCCCACCCCCCAAAATAAAGGTATTATAAGGAGAGCTCATCCCATCATTAAAAACTTTAGCCGATCAGTAATGTGGTAGAGCAGTTTACTACCATGTTGGTTGGTTGGTACAACGTAATCGTAACCCTGAAGAATGATGAAGAATGCTCATACTAGAAACGAAATTTAATTTATTTAAGTACCCAGTAACATTATTTTCCAATTTATAAAAGGTTCTATATCTTCGAAGATCAGCATCAGATATTTACTAAAAACGGGATCCCCGCAGACGTTTCATCGAAAAAAAAACATCTAAACCGGTTCCTAATTGGCGAATATACCCATCGCTACAAACATACCCAAAAAGAAACAGGTGAATAGGGTTAAAAAAAATATATTAGTCCGTCAGATAGATTTCCTAAAAATATTGGACCCCTTTTTTTTCACGTAAACAAATAATGAAGACGCTACAGTGCTTTGAAAACTCGTGTGACGTCATATTCTAAGACATTAGTATGGAATTTTTTACCGGTCAGTGACGTCACAAACCCCACTCAAATCTTTGACGCGTTTTATCTTCGTCAACTTTCATTGATTTGATAAAACAAAAAATACGTATCCAATTTTTTTCAATAATCTAACAGACGGACTAATTAGAATCAAAAAGTCAGTAAACATCCTTATTAGTAATTTCCTTCTTTTGGAACTTGGTAAAAAAAAACCTATACCTTTAATAATAAAAGACACCGGCTTTCACACTCCTGCTGAACGGTACGGTTGGTGCAGTGGCTGAGCGACTAGACTGCTGCGCTGCGTGTCGCTCGGAACTAATATTTGTATGGCCTACAGATATTTGTTTCAGGTCTGGGTGTTTGTTTTGTGCATGTGAGTTTAAATGTTTATGAACGCATCCACGATACAGGAGAAATTCCTAGTTTGGGGCAAACTTTAAAAAAAAACAGCCGCTTCTCGGGTGCGTTATAAATAAAACAATTTGACGATCAAATATGCTAACGCCGAAGATGGTGTAGTCATGTTTTGGTTATGTCATTGGGATACCCATATGGACCCTTTCGGATCGGACAGGATTTTTTTAAACGTTTTGTATTTTGGTGAGTGGCAACACTGGGAGGGGACGCCCTAGACTAGAAAGACATACACGGACCTTATTGGTGAGGTTCTTCAATTCTTCAGTATGGACAGGTGCGTAGTACTCGTAACCGGCGTGCGTGTATGATCAGATGTATGAACGTGAAGGAGGCAAAAAGAGTATGTAAGGATCGTAGCAGGTGGCGTTCTGTTTTTGCTGTCCACGCCTATGAGAAAAAGGCCTGAGTTTATGTGTATTATATACTAGCGGATATCACGCGGTTTCACCCGCGTAGGTCCCGTTCCTGTGGGAATACAGTGATAAAAAGTAGCCTATGTCACCCGGGGTTAGTGTAGCTTCCCAACGGTGAAAGAATTTTTCAAATCGGTCCAGTAGTTTCGGAGCCTATTTGTTACAAACAAACAAACAAATCTTTCCTCTTTATAATATTAGTGTAGATTTTGTTTAAAGCCCGCCCGCATCCGAAATTCTTTAGTAAAACTATTAAATTGCCAGTTAAATTCTGTATGTTACTGAATTCAATACCGCTATGTAACCTCTTTTACAGAGTTCAATAACCCTCACCACATGTAGCACTAACCAAGGTGAAATAATATTTGTTATAAATTATCAGATGTTTGTGATATCCATTGTTTCAGTCAACTTGTAACAGCAAATAATAATATGTTTGTGGCTTTAAATATGGTGCACCAAGTTTTTGAAAAATAAATATCTTTGTAGAGCTTTGTCAGGGAGTGCGTGTGGAGCTGTGTCTTATGGGCCTACCACGCGTACAGGCTTCACCACAGTCTTGCCTGCGCGATTACACGGTGCGCACAGTACACCGCGCGTCTGGTTAGTAATACATTTTTATCAACCACACGCGTAATGTACTGTGTTCACCGTGTAATCGCGCAGGTAAGACTGTGGTGAAAGCTTGAGCGTGTGGTAGGCCCATTAGACTATGCTCCACACCTCCTATCTTGCCGTCCTGGACAAACATGCAGCACAGCCGGAACATGAGGTCCTAAGATAAAGTTTTATTGCGATCTTTCATGGCGAATTTCTCAGCAGAGTTAATATTTTTGCCCGGTTGATTGCAATAGGCTTGCCTATTATTAAATGGGACTTAAGCATTACTGACGAAATGTGGGTGTATTAAAAGGAACACCTCTGCCTTACCCGATGCTAAAAGACGTGGTGTTATGTAATGCCGATGATGATACCAGTATGTTTTTTGTTTCAGAGTGTTTGGAAACAGCATTTCTGTGATAATGAGCTCAAAACGTTAATTCTACAAGATGTGGTCAGGACATTCCCCGAGGAGCTGTACTTTAGAGATCAAGATGTGCAGGATTTAATGGTAAGACTATGTTCACTGGACGTGTGAGTGGTCCACATAGGCCTATGATGGAAAGATTTGGATGCCATGGTCACATTTGCCCAGTAGTAAGATGACAACTAGGTGTTGCCAGCAGCTTCGCCTGCTACAACTCGAAAATTATCCCGCGGGAAGATAGAATCGGGATAAAAACTATCCTATGTTTTAATCCAGGTAACCTATCTGTGTACCAAATTGTATCCAAATCCGTTCAGTAGTTTTTGCGTGAAAGAGTAACTAACATCCATCCATCCATACGTACATAGTTACAAACCGTCGCGTTTATAATATTAGTAGGATGTTCGTGGACTGCTCAGGATCATTGCGCAGATACGCAGCTATCTGCCTGCTTGATCTAATAGTCACAAAGACATACATCTGAGCATAAGGTCCAGGGTTTTATTCTCGGTGTGTTATTGGCTGTTTCCATCAGAAATGCTTAGTAAGAGCTTGAAACCTGGATCTATGCCTGTTGATGGGAATATGTTCGTCCCTATTACATAAAACTTTGACAGAACTGGCAAAATGTATTATATGGGGACTGCTCTATCTAAGTTTTCTAGGAAATAGAGATGTGATGTTTTCTTTGTGTGATGTAAAATATCTATAATCTGTATTTAGTATCGCAACTATAGTAGTTCTTTTAAAATTATTATGTCTGTGGCTGGACTGTATTTTTTTTTTGACTGGATACGTCTTGTATTTGACTATTCAAAAGTATCTGTTATTGATCTATGTGAAATAAATGCTTCGAGTATTTAAACTCACGAATAATCTACAATTTATTTTCTGTATTTTCACCTCTGTCTTCTTATTAGAGAATGTGCCTTGAACCACATTTAACATTATGATTTCAGGTACGCATCCTATTCTTCTGGGCGCGATCTCACGCAAACGTGGGCTATAGACAAGGCATGCACGAAATCCTTGCGCCTGTGTTGTTCGAACTTCATCTGGATAGGAAGTTCGCGCCGGACGATCTAGGGTAAGTCTGGAAATTGCGTGATTTTTATGAGATTGATTGTATTAAAAATGAAGAGACCTGTAAAAGAGTCGCTAATGTCCGAAAAGTTGAAAAGAAACCGTATGTCTTCTCAGTAACTTGTGCTAAATGTAGTATGTACGTAAGAATGAATTGAAAACAAATTCAAAAGTTGATGGATTGTGTGAGGGATGATGCGAAATACATGGAAGGTTATATGCGATAAGGGCAGCTTTATGAAGAAGATTTTAGATAACTGTTTTTTCTAAATATTTATTATCTTACTTGTGACAAGCCTGCTCCACGATTCTTAAATCACTGCAACACCTGTGCGCCACAATCAAAAATGGCGACCACCAGTACAGCGCCGAGACAATGAAGCTCAGAGAAATAATTTAAATCTCTTTGATCCCGCATCCAATGAATAGAATATCTGAGGAATACGAACAAGGGGGATGTTGTAAGAGATACCGCAGCCTTGACATATAGGGCTAAGAAGGAACATGGGTGGTTTTTAGATAGTAGACGTCTGTCACTCCTTTTCGCTCTGCCCAAGAGAGGGAGGTGTTATTGGATGATTTCCAAACCCCCAAAAAAAAAAGTAGTACGAACAAACATTATTAAATAACTGTTTCTGTTTTGTTTCAGGGAGAAGTTAAAGATTATATTAAAAGAAGACTGTTTAGAGCACGATAGCTAGTAAGTATTTATTATACTAAGATACCTTCTACCTTAGCACAGGCTTAAGAGGAAATGCGGGCAGAGCGACTTATGAAAATTAGGTATTTGAAGAAACTATCGATGTCGCTCTGCGAGAGCTAGGCGCCCGGGCCGCAGATAAGGACAACTGCAGATCCGACTCAATAGCTTGAGTAAAAAGTCATATTTCTAGGTTTGGCTCTCGTCTATTTCCTCCTCCAATATTGTACCAATTTATAAGATATTTTAGACACTAAATAAGAAGGATTTATTCTGTGCCCCTATGTTTTTCTTTTTTCGTTAATAGTTGTCAAATTTGTACACTAGGCCTCTGTTGACAGCGATCTAAGTAAGCAATTTTGACCATTTTTGAGGGTTCTAGTGCTTAGAAAAATAATATATCATCAAAAAGAAAAACCCTTATGTTTTTCTTTTTGCGAAACATTATTTTTCCAAGTACATGTGGTTAATATTTATTTTTCTGTAAAAAATCATAGCTTTATAGTCATTAACAAGAAAGCAAACAGGCGAGAGCGTTTCTATGGAGAAAAGACCTCCCGCATTTCCTTTTAAGAACAATTTTTGTTTCAACTGGATGCCACTGAATACCAGTATTTTACATGGGGCGACTGCCTATCTGACCACCACAAACCAATTAGTACTGGGTAGTACCATACCCACGGAAGACTGTTTTCCCGACTTTTGGGCCGAAGGACCAACGGCTTAACCACAATATTCATCATCATCAGCTAATAATGTTCCCACTGCTGAGACTCAAGCCTCCTCTCTATGAGAGATATAGTGGGACTATAATAATAATAATAATAATAATATTCCACAACTATCACACAACGCCATCTAGTCCCAAGCTAAGCAGAGCTTGTGTTATGGGTACTAGACAACTGATAAACATACTTATATATTTCTAAATACATACATATTATAGATAAATTACACCCAGATACAGAACAAATGATCGTGCTCATCACACAAACATTTGTCCTGAGTGGGAATCGAACCCACGACCTCCGGCATAGCAGTTAGGGTCACTAACCACTAGACCAACAGGCCAATCCACCACGTGTGCCTAGTGCGGGTTTGTAGACGCCACATGTCTTCGAATTTTTGGTTCTAAGACATGCCAGTTTCCTCACGATGTATTCCTTCACCGGTTTGAGAGCAGTGGGGATGAAATAAATTACACAAAGTAACGCGCCTGACTGGATTCCAACCACGATTTACTGTTCGTAAGTCGGGGCCGCCACGACTGGGCCACAAGTGCTCTAGTAAACTAAAAATCCAATAAACTACAATATTAGCTTATCTTAAATACCTTATTCCAGTTTCATATTTAAATATGAAACATCAATCAACAGTCAATGATTTTAAAATGTTTCTTTTTCAGCATGCTTTTCAGTGCAATAATGAAAGGTTTAGAAAGGTTCTACACAACGGGGGATATCGTACCGACCTCTTGTGGCAGACTACCTGCTTCTAAAATATCTCATGTAAGTTTATAACAGGAAAATAAATTATTATTATGAATATACGTTTTATGAGATTAGGAATTCAATGAGGAAAACAAAATATAGTACTGCAGTTCTGAGAAATGTCATAATTTACCTATTCCCTTGTTTATTTCTGTAAATAACGATTTACACTAAAAATGAAAACTGCTAGCTCTTCCCAGCGGCTACACCCGCTGAAACTCGAAAATTATCCCACGGGAAGATAAAATCGGGATAAAAACTATCCTATGTGTTAATCCAGGTTATAAACTACCTGTGTATTAAATTTTATCTAAATCCGTTCAGTACTTTTTACGTGAAGAAGTAACAAACATACACACAAACTTTCGCCTTTATAATATTAGTGTGGTGATAACAAAATATTTAAAAGCTCCTCCTCAACAGTCTCAACTAGCAATGTGACTGGTGGCATTGCCCCCCTGTATCGCAATGCTGAGCCTTTGTCCAAGCCACACCATAAAAAAGCTTGCCTTACCGAACCACGTACTTAGTACATTATTGTAAACCCCACATAGAAATTTTCATCGGTAATTCTCTTTAAATATTTTTCTCCAAATGTGGAATAGTCCAGCTATTTTAGGTTTCATCTGCGGAACAATTCCTTGTAAAGTATATAATTTTTGTATATACTTTTATTACGGCATTGTAATGAAGATGTGAAAAATCGACTCAGATTGATATCGTGTCGGCTAAAGAAGTTATCAAGGTCAAAAAGTCACGTTAATCAGTTTTTCGCAAATATCTCGCCATCTTCATTACAATGCCGCAATAAAGTTATATACAAAAATTCAGCCCATTAGGAATTTTTCCGCAGATTGGCGTTTTAAATGCCTAAAATGACTGGACTAGAATACCTACCTACATGGTTTGTGCGTCGTGGTCGACCTTGTATTATGAAACATAAAAAAAATAACACTGTTAGTTACAAAAATAAATATTTAGTTTTAATTGAATAACCATTTAATTTCAGAATCCTAACGAAGTAATTAGATATTTGGACAACGTGAGAGACGAATACTTAGTACCATTGGATCTAGAATTATCTACACATTTAGTTGAATGTAACATATCTATGGAGCTTTTTGGCATGTAAGTTTCAAACTAAGTTATTTAACATATTCTAAATCATAGTCCTTTAACAAATATTTAGTTTCAAACCAAAAGCAGTCTTATTGCAACACGAATAAAGATTGTTTCGATGTTGACAGTCTTCTTTCTTAAATGTGTGGTTAGTGCCTAATCTGGTGTCCAGAGTTTTGTTGCCATCGGCCTCTGACTTGACTTTAAATGCCGTCGAAAAATATCAGGCCTGCTATATTTTGACAGTAAGGACATTTTATATGTGCCATGTTTTAGTTTAATTCCTTTTACAGCTAAACTTAACGAAGAGTGCATTGCAAAAATAAATCTGTCGACTTGAAAAATACATTTTATTATAGCCTCAGCCGCCTCAGGGGCTGTGCATTGCATAATAGCAAGGGTATTTATAAAACTATGCAATTTATGTCCCTAAAATAAACGCCAAAAACTCTACCTCATTTATTTGAAGAAGTTCGTTTAATGACTGCTTCGAAGTTCGTACAACTTTGATCTTTAAGTTACTAACAGCAAAGTATTTAACGCCAGGAACTTTCGAGCTCGCTATAATAACCCTGTTTGATAACTACGTCGGTGTTCGTACAATATTTTACGTTATACCAATAGTAATAAACACAGAACAGAAAAAACAGGTAGAAATGCTAAGCGCCGAAATCTGTATCGGAACCAGTGTCGCCAAACTAACACAGTCAAACCATTAATCATACAATGCACTACAAATAAACAATTCGTTTGATTGGTCGTTTCAATTTCAATCACAACAAGCATAACTCACAGTTTCTACATTTTAAAAATATACCTTCGTCATATTATCATAGGATTTATTTTGCTTTACTCAGAAATAAAATACGACTTTTGTAATCAGCAATCATGCTAGAAATTATTGCCTAGTAAATTCCGCTACTCGTCCATAGATGGCAGTATTTTCAATGGAAGCAATAATAAGCTTAATGACTGCTGGAAAAAGGATTATATTCGCGTCACATGCCTGTATTTTTTGCTACTCGGTCAAGGAAGAGACACATTAAACTTTTATCTATATTACCGATGTCGATAGATACCCAATTTATTTTGAAAAAAAATAATTGTATTATAAACAAGTAATTATACCGAATAATAAATGTAAATAGACAATAATACAACAAAATAAAATACAATATCGTATTGCTTACATAAAACTATTTATTAAACAAACCCAAACAAATAAATACTACCAGAGTTTTTCTATGGGAAAATTCTAAGGAGTTATCATAAAAGAGAAATTATATCGAATTTTTAAACAGGTATATTTCGGGGGTAAAGACGAATAAACAAAAAAAAAATTAATTGTTAATATTTATTTATTTATTTATTTATTAAAACTTAATGCACAAGTAATAAAACCGTACAAAGGCGGACTTAATGCCTTGGGCATTTTCTACCAGTCTACCTTAGGGTGATGCAGAGACATTACACAGTAGGTGCAAAACAGAAACAAAATTTAGAAAATATATATACCTAACATATAAGAATAAATACATACATAAACATATACATAAAATATATAAAGGTTTGAAAGATACACATGAAAAGCTTTAACAACTTAGTTGTGAGACGAAGCTGCCAACTTCTTGCGAATGTGCTCGCGAGCTTTCATTTTGAACGTGAACTGACCGTTTACTGTCCTGATATCCTGAGGGAGTTCATTCCAGAGGAAAACCGCCTGGACAAAGAAGGACGATTTTATAAAACCAGAGCGATGAGAGGGACGTAGAAGAAAGTACGTAGAAGAAATGATCGAAATGATCGTGATTTATCATGTCAGTTTTTACGTAAAATGTCAATGCAATTCTCAATCATTATTATTTTTTGTGTATGAATCTTTGTATTGAAATGTTAAACAGTACCTAAGTAGAACATTGTTTTATTTTATCGATATCCATCGATCAAATCTGCAACCGATCTTAACCACATCACTAATTGAGTAGCGTGGAACTTTCGGGAACAAAAAAGATTCTTGTTCAAAATAAAACAAGCAAGATTCGACCCAAAAAAAACTTTATTTCAATGGGAAATGGTTGATTTTTACTTGACATTCTGTCACATTTTTAGTAAATTGATATTAAATACGTTTTTACTAGAAAACAAATAAAAACGTATTTATCGAAGATAGGAAACACTTCCGTTTTTAAGATTGTTTCTTCTGGTATCAGTTTTGCACTCTAAAAACGAACAAAACGGCATTGTAATGGAAAAATTAAATGGGCGAGAGACTAGCGACTCGAAGCGATGTCAAAACACGACAGGGATCGAAAATCTGAGAGTTAGCGGTACACCGTGCAGTTATCACAGCCGTGCCACGCCTACTTTGCACTTCTACTGTTCTTTCTGTTCTGTGGTAATAAAGTTAATTATTCAATACCCTCTAGTCTACGTTAGGTCATCCTTAATTTTTCCTTTCATTTTTCAGCCGATGGTTAAGACTACTCTTTGGTCGAGAGTTCCCAAGATCGGAGATCCCCAATCTATGGGGCTTCTTGTTCGCCGACGGACCGATGTTCCCGAACCTGCACTATGTCATTGTTGCCATGCTCATCTCTATGAGGAACACACGTGAGTTCTTTGATGTAATTACCACACTTTATCGCCTCGATATAACCCAAAAAACCAATTCTATTCATGATTCGAATAATGCATATTTAATTATATGAAAAACACTAGCTGACCCGCGCAACTTCGTTTGTACCACATAAGAGAGTGAGACAATCTTAAACGGAGGAGGGGAAATAAAATTGCCTAACATTTGCAACAATTTTTATTGATGCTCCGGTCTTGTTGGTTGCAGCATGGTGGATGATGGTATGTTGGCCTATAGTCTTCCTAGATAAATGGGCTATCCAACACTAAAACAATTTCACTAATTGAACCAGAAGTTCTGGAGATTAGCGCGTTCAACCAAAGAAACAAACAAATTACAGCTTATTTGTTACGGTCGCATTCAGTAAAATAAATATGCAACCTGCTACTGACCTACTCAATTGCAAAAAAATTGTATCACTTAAAAAAATTGTCATTTATCTAAATTACCTTTGTTTCCTCAGTGCTAGACCCAGACCCTGGTGTGATCCTATCAGCGCTAATGCGTCCAGTATGCCTCTGCGTGGGCTACGTGTGCCAACTGGCCCTACATCTACGGTCCCCACTGGAGTACCCGCGTCCACCGCTGAGACAAGAGGTCACCAACCACAAGTTAGTACTAAGTACTAGGACCTTGTTTCATCTGCCACGGTTCTGTGTATCAGTAATCCTGGAGCGTGGAGTAATCTTAGCGTCGCTGATGCGTCGTGTGTGGATGTGTGTGGGTTATGTGTGCCAACTGGCCTTATATTTGCGGGCCCCGTTGCAGTACCCGCGCCCGTGGTTCAGACAAGCAATAAATAGTCAAAAGTGAGTAGCTAAATGTTTATAGGAATATATCGGACGAAGAAATGGAGAATTATGAAACTAGCTGACCTAATAGCTGTCGTCCTGTCCTTCATGAATGTCGACAACAGCACAACATTCATCATCATCAGCCTATAATGTTCTTACTGCTGGGACTCAGGCCTCCTCTCTATGAGAGGTAGTGGGCTATAATCCACCAAGTGGGTCCAGTGCGGGTTCGTAGATGTCACATGTCTTCGAATTTTTAGTTCTAAGACATGACAGTTTCCTTATGATGTTTACCTTTCCTGATTTTGAGCAGTGGTGAGAAATAAATTATACAAAGTAATGTGCATGCCTGGGTTCAAAGTTTTTAACTCATGATTTACTGCTCGTAAGTCGAAGCCTTCACCACTGGGCCACCGCTGCTCCAATATATTTTTTTTTATTTTTTTTTAGACAACCTTGTAGATAAGCAGTCTGTTGTCTGTGCTTAGTACTGAATTTCTTCCTAGTAGCCACTGTAACCCTCTATGCCTCTGGTTCAGTTGATCTCTTTTTTTTTTTAGATGCTTTTTCCAGGTGAGCCTTCGGTCCAGGTGCATGCCTAAGTACTTGTATCACTTAATCCCTAGTTATGTAATTTTCTCTAACACAACCACATCCACTTTCAAATACACTCTACCCAAACCTTTTAAATGTAAGTTTGCATGTTTTCATTACTTAAGTAGGTAAGTTTAAATATTGTTTAGACTAAGTAACCAAAAATTTACTGAACTACCCACTAGTGCACTTATAATTATTGTGTCATTAATGCAGGTATAACTAGATCCCACGACACAGGGTACCCTAGTGTGGGGTCTAGCGCTACTAAATTGCACTATTATCTTTACTCTTTTATTTTTTATCTACTTTTACTATATTTAATTGTTGTGCTTAACGTGTCATCCAATGTGTCTAAATAAAAATTATTATTATTATTATTATTATTACTTAACGGATTCGTTGTGTGGTAGAGTTGTATCGCCTAGTTGAACAGGTGGACAGTCTCCAGGACGGAGAGCAAATGTGATCTGGGTTGATTTGGAGGCATTAGCTTTAATTCGCCATTTAACCATTCTTCAATTTGGTTCAGTTCACGTTGAAGGTTTTGTGAAGCTTGATTACAGTCGCTACTCAAAATCAAAATCAAAATCAAAACTCATTTATTCAAACTAGGCTGATAATCAGCACTTTTCGAACGTCAAAATTTACTTTACTTTACTTATTTACAAGAGACAGTCCCCCAAAAACGCCCCCCCTTCGACACTTCCTAGTGTTTTTGCTGGAAAGAAGAAGTGGCGGAACAAACTCCCCAGCACACATCTGTCTGTTAGGTTGGTTATAAGAACCAGACTCGATACAATAGTAAGGCAAGTATAAAAAAGTATATAATAATAATAAAAAAAAGACATAACATATCAGTAAACTAATCTTGGAGAAAGAACATAAATAAATAACAAACATTGTCTTGTGTTCAACTCAGCGACCAACTGTTCTTATCATTTAAGTAGTCGTTAATGGAATAGTACGCTTTTAAACAAAGATTAGATTTTACTTTGGCTTTAAACGCATTAAATGGCAAGTCTAGAAAAGAAGATGGCAGTTTGTTATAAAATGTTATACCAAGCCCGACGAATGAATTATGAACTTTGTGAAGCCGGTGAAAAGGAGCGCGTAGTTTATGCTTATTTCTAGTGTTAAAGTTGTGAATATCACTGTTTTTAGTGTACAGGTGGATATTTTGTTTAATATATAAAATGTTGGCAAAGATGAACTGAGAAGCAACAGTGAGGATACCAATCTCCTTAAAAAAATCTCTAAGAGAAACTCGGGCACCCAGCTGATAAATTGCACGAACCGCTCGCTTCTGCAGAACAAATATATTTTGAATATCAGCAGCTTTGCCCCACAGCAGAATACCGTATGACATAACGCTGTGAAAATAACTGAAGTAGACTAACCGTGCTGTATCAACGTCAGTGAATTGTCTTACTTTTCTGACGGCGTATGCGGCTGAACTTAGCCTTCCCGCTAGGCTTGATATATGTAAACCCCATTGTAATTTTGGATCTACTGTTATGCCCAGAAATACAGCAGAGTCGGCAGTTTCCAGCTCCTGATTGGCGAGGATAATATTGGGACCTAGATTTCTAACATTGGGTAAAGCGAACTTAACTATTTTAGTTTTCTTGGCATTAAGAACAAGGTTGTTTATTGTGAACCAATCCGTGACCATTGATAGCGTGCTGTTTACGTCGTCAAATTCGTGTCTATTCCTATCTACTTTAAAGATAAGAGAGGTATCATCTGCAAATAGTACAACGTCACAAAAACCCTTTAAATAGTATGGTAGATCATTAATATAAACCAAGAATAAAAACGGACCCAGTATTGAACCTTGAGGTACACCTAGCCGAACCGGTAGCCCGGAAGATTTCGCGCCATTTACGTCTACACATTGGAATCTATTTTGCAAATACGAATCTATCACATTTAGGGCCTCATTTTGAACACCGTAATAACGCAGTTTCCGTAAAAGCGTGTCGTGATGTACGCAATCAAAAGCTTTAGAGAGATCGCAGAAAACACCGATTGCATTTTGCGCGTTCTCCCATGCGTCAAATATGTGCTTCAACAAAGCAACACCTGCATCCGTAGTCGAACGACCCTTTGTAAAGCCATATTGATCATTATGAAGGAGATTATTTAAATTAAAATGTAATAACAACTGTTTGAGAATTAATTTTTCAAAAATTTTGCTAAAAGCAGGTAAAATAGAAATTGGTCTAAAGTTACCGATATCGTTTTTACTGCCTGATTTAAATAGAGGGATGACTTTACTGCTCTTCATAAGGTCAGGGAAAGTCCCCAAATCGACGCATTTATTGAAAGTAACGGCAAGACAGGGGGCTACAATGTCGATTATGTTACTTAAAAGTTTAATAGAAATGCCCCAGTAATCACCTGTGTTTTTAGACTTAAGTGAATTAAAAACGTTAACTACATCACGAGGCGTTACATGTTCGAAACTAAATACTTTACCACATTTAGACACGCTGCTATGCAAAAGATCTTCGGCTTTAGACGGCGACGAACTCAGGGAACGAGTCGTCGCTATAGGTATGCTGGCAAAATACTCATTAAAAGCCTCGGCTACGTCGGCTGCTTCACTAACTAATTTGTTACCCACCATGATCTCGAGGTGATTATCTTGTTTAACAGATTTACCCGTTTCATTGTTAATGATTTTCCAAGTGGCTTTAACTTTATTATTAGAATTTTTAATAGTCTCGCTTAAGAATTTTGATTTTGCAATAATACAAATCTTTTTAAATAATTTGGAATAATTTTTAACATACTCTAGAAAAGTTGTATCAAACCTGTATTGTTTAAGACCATACAACTCGTACAATCGGGCTCGACTTTTGTAAATACCTGGTGTAGCCCATTGGTTGAAGCCCACAGAAGGTCCCTTAATGTTAATCGTTTTAGACTTAAAAATAGACTGGTATTCATTTTGCACAACATCAAAAAGGGCTTTATAAATTTCATTAGGAGTCTCGTGCTCTACTATTGACGGCGTTACTTTAAGTGCTACATTATTTTTGAATTTATTGCAACGACTAGCTGTATGAGGCCTGCATTCTATTTTGCGCGGCTTTTGTTTTAATAACATAGGGAAGCTAGCTATTAAGCCACAGTGGTCAGATGATAAGTCACTTAACACTAATTTGTCCTCGGCAACACAATCACTAAACATATTATCAAGGCAAGTTGATGAAGAAGCCGTGATCCTTGTTGGTTCAAAAAACAGGTTAACTAAATTAAATGATCTAAACAAATTGAGAAATCTGATACTTAATGGAGTAACATCTAAAATATTAACATTAAAATCTCCACATAAAATTATAGATTTATTACTTGATTTTAACTTATTAAGTGAATCCTCCATTACTGATTCGAAATGAGTAAAGTCCCCAGAAGGGGGTCTATAAACACAAATTACTATGTATCGCTCGAGTTCAACGCAAGACAACTCAATAGTGCGCTCAATTGACAAATTAACTAAGTCTAAACGTTGTTTACATTTTAATTTGTTTGATACAAGAATTAAAGATCCACCGCGAATAGCAGATTTTCTCACAAATGCACTCTGTACGGTATAGAAATCATCATTGATAAATACTACTTCATGTTCCTTCAACCAATGTTCAGTTAGACATAAAACCTGAACATCATAATTCTCCATAAACAAACTTAACTCTAATTCTTTGCCAGATAATCCCTGCATATTTTGATGAACAACATTCAACATACTACTTGCGAGTATTGCTGTGTCGTCAGCGAATGTGGCAGTTATTGCATTGGGTGTTACTGGCAGGCGGAGGTGTAGATAGTGTACAGGACTGGGCCGAGTACCGAACCTTGGGGCACACCCGCCTTTATGTCGTGAAACTTTGTTGTGTACTCCCCATCCTTCACTTGGAATATTCTTTCTGCCAAGTAGGATTTTAACAGAGCAAACAATGGATGTGGTAGCAGGGTCTTAATTTTACAAAGCAGCCCTTTGTGCCATACCTTATCAAACGCTTGCTGTATGTCTAGGAAGGCTGCTGAGCAATATTCCTTTTTCTCTAGTGTCTTCCTTATTTGGTCAACGATTCTGTGAACCTGCTCTATAGTGCCGTGTTCCTGTCTAAACCCAAATTGATGGTTAGGGATAATCTGTTTTTCATGTAGGACTTTTACTATGCGAGTCAGTAAGATTTTCTCAAAGACCTTGGACATTACTGGTAGTAGGCTGATTGGTCTGTATGAAGCAGCTTTATCGGTAGGTTTTCCATCTTTGTGGATCATTACAATCTGAGATACCTTCCATATACTTGGATAATGACCTACCCTCATGATACAATTAAAGAGTGTTGTGAGGAACACGATCCCTTTTTTTGGCAGCCGAACAAGTACTTCTTTGGTAATTTGATCAAACCCTGGAGTCTTGTTATTATCGAGTTTGGACAGTGTTTTCGATACCTCCCTTGGAGTTGTATATTTTAAAGGTAGATCAAGTTGAAAATCTTGATTTAGTGTGTGTGTCATCTATGTCTGAGTCTTCACCGTGTGGATTTTCATTTGGTTGGAATACGTCAGACAGATGACTCGCGAAAGTGTCTATTCTTTGCTGTGGCGTTCTGGCCCATTTACCGGTTTCCAATTTGAGGGGTGGTCTGGTCGTTTTTGGTTGGTCCAGTTCAGATGTGGCTTTCCACAGAGAGTAGTTTGTTGACGCGGTAGCGGTAAGAGATTGTAGCCGCTGTGTCAGAGTTTGGTTTTTGGCGTTCTCAATGAGATCTTTCAGTTCTTTTATAGATTTACTAGCTTCTGCCCGCGACTTCGTCCGCGGAAAATTTCTTGTTTTAACATTAAATAATATCCTACGACACTTGGCAATACTATAGCTTCCCATTTGTGAAATAAATTTTGGAATCGGATCAGTAGGTAATTCCGAAGATTATCGAAGTGATCTTGTCTGCTCAAAGTTAGTCCCATAGTCGTCTTTTACAACACCCTGCCTCGCATTAAAATGGTGCAGACATTATGTAGGTATTTTTAATCCGTCACAATAAAAGATGTATAAAAGATAAAATATAAAAGATAGAAATATGGTGTCGCGGACTTTTTTGTAGAATTATTTAAGACGGACCAGACTGCTATACATTGTTATCAATTATAAACAACCGTTTAGGCAGCGCATGCAAAAAAGTCTGTTTAAAGAGGTATTTCTTTCCGACTTGTTAGACAAAACTTGTGATAGCTCAACTAATATGCATGATATAAATATAATTAATAGCCTATAGCACTCAGGAATAATGTAGCTTTCTACCAGTGAAAAAATTTTTAGAATTGGATCATTAGTTCCGGAGATTACCCCCTACATACAAACTTACAAACTTACATACAAATTTTACCTCTTTATAATATTAGTATAGATTGAACAGTTCTTTATCTTCATGGTGTCTACTACAATGCCAGACTCTGCGCAGCCTTCTTTTTTCCTGGATTTTCTTTCTTATTTCCCGGGGGACAAGGTTATGTCTAGGTTTATTGACTGGTTTGTCTGGAGTAGTTAGCCAACAAGCAACTTGAATAAGGTTAGTAAATTGTATAGCCGCTGTGTCAATGTCTTCAGGTGTTTTTAGTGGTATCTGTAGGTTTAGTTTTTTGTTGACAATGTCGCTAAACGAATCCCAGTCCGTGTCTTTGCTGTATAGTTTATTGGTAGGTTCGTATTCCAATAGGACTGTGCTGATTGTTAATAATACGGGTGTGTGGTTCGAGGATCCGTCCAAACATGGGCTAAGTGCAGTGAAGTATTGTGACATTCCTTTACAAATGAAGAAGTCTATTATATCGGGTTGTCTATTTATGTCAGTTGGCCAGTGAGTTGGCACAGCCGTGGATAGTGTAGTTAGGTTGTTGTTTTCGATTGAAAGTTTGAGTTGCCTCCCTCGCGTAGTGGCTAGTCTTGAGCCCCAGTGAGGGTGTTTGGCATTCCAGTCACCTCCGGCTGTGAATCTAGGGACAAGAGTACTGAAGTACTGTGTCAGTTGTTCTTCCTTGATTTTGTGTTTTGGTGGGCAGTACACTGCTGAGACATTAAAGTTGCCCGTTTTTCCTTCTACTGCAATAGTTGTCGCTTGGATATGCTCCGTCTCATATTTTGCCAGTTCGTGGTGCTTAATAGATGACCTAATTATGACGGCTGTTCCTCCGTGTGCTCTACCGTCTGGGTGTTTGGTGTCGTAGGTTGTGTAATTTTTAATATTAACTGAGCTTTTAGTAGTAAAGTGTGTTTCTGATATAAGGAGTATATCAAGCTTGTGAGTATTCAATAGAACTTCCACTTCATTGACATTCGGTGCAAGTCCATTAATGTTCCACGTCGCTACGTTGAGAGAAATCATTATGTCAACCTCTCGACGAGGGACGTAATAAGTCCCATGAGCAAGCTCATTTGTGAGAAAATCATATCCATTTTTTCTAGTTGTTTGTTCATTAAGTCTGTCAGGACTTGGGTTGGCATGAGGTCATAAGTGTTATTATGGGGTAGTCCGCGTGTTGTGTGATTCTGATGTCTTCTAGGTCTTGGCCTTTCTTGATTATTGAAATTCTCGTCTTGTCGCTCTGGTGCTCTTGATTTTTGTCTAGCAGCTATTTCAGAATAGGTTGGATGGGGTGGCACTGGTTTTTTTTTAGTTGTTTATTATCAGTGTGGTTTTCTTCCTCGTTGTAGGGTGTCTGGGTTCTTATTAGTTTGTTGGTATCTCTGTATGGTGAGTCTGAGAAAGTTTGACTTCTTAAAAATGGTTTCTCGGGTCTGGTCTGGGGTGCTGTTGGTGAGTTTCGCCCTTTTGGATGCATGTTGCGGAGGTTTTTTCTAGCGAGGATTTCGCGATATACTTCACATCCCTTATAGTTGGCCCGATGCTCTCCAAGACACAGTGCGCATTTCGCAGGTATGCTGCGGTTTTTTTGTACAGTCACTTGTTTTGTGTTGTCCTGCGCATTTAACGCAGCGGAATGGTCTCATGCAGGTGTTTTTGGAGTGGCCACACTGCTGGCATTTTGTGCATTGAACAGGAGTTGTTCTCTTTTTGAGATCCTCGATTGTGACTGACGTTTTGTAGATGTACTTGATTTTTTGGCGTCTACATTATTGGGACTGCGTTCTAGGTTAACAAAGAAAGTAGATGTTGGCTTTTTGTTTGGTCCACCTCTAGCATTAATGATTTCTCCACGAATTTTGTTACCGGTTTTTTCAAACGCTTCTACGATAGCTTCATGTGGTGTGGTGTGGTGTGGTGAAGGTTTCTTATTACCAGTCTATAGCATCTCTCATCCTTGCTTGTAAATGTATGGCCGATAAGTCCTAATTCTCTTACAAGCCCCATGAGTTTTTTGTACGTATCCACCACGGAGCAGTTGACTCTTAGTTAACTTATTTTTAGTGTATATTCATTCCTCTCCAGGACCGTTTCAATTGCTTCCGTGAGTTTGTGTATGTCTTCTATCCCGTATAGGATGAGTGGTGGAGGTTTGGTGGGTTTAGCTGGGTAATTAGTGTCTCCATTGACGTCCGTCGGTAGGATGGAGAAACTATTTTGTGTTACTGTAGATTCCGGTGAATCTGAGGTTCTCTTTCGCTTAGATGCCTTTGGGTCTGGTATTTTTTGCCAGTTTGGCCTGGCACTTGTAGGTGCATTCGACAAATGCAATTTTTGGGCATAGTCTATGTCAGCCTGCGTCGTTTTGGTTAAGGTTTCATCAGTTTGTTTGTTGGAGGTTGATGTGCTTGTCAATGAATTACTGCGCATTCTCGTAAAAAACATGCTCTTATGGAAGGTCTGCTGAATTAGTCTTGATTCTGATGCTTGTGGACGCAAGTCTTGCGTTAAACCATTTGTGGCAAAACTGGGCCCCCCCCAGAATACGAGGGGCTGCCTGAGCTAAGCTCAGGGAGGGATTCTCCGATGACAGTGTCATCGGTACCCTCCTGGGGTAATATCTCTTTCGGTTTTGCTGCCATGGTTTCTTTGTTTTAATTTCGGGGTTGACTCCCCTAGCCAGGATTTCGGTTCAAGCGCCGAAGACTCGCTTTCGCCCTTCACACTTAGCTGTTACATTCCGGAGGTTGGAATAGGGGATTTCCGTCTGGAATGTAACATTGCCCAGAGGGGACGACCCACGTGGATGTAGGTCCCTTTCTATTCAGCGGCGGCATCATAGTAAGGGCGTGGACGTGTGTGAATAGGACTTGTCAGTGCGCGCTTGTAGACTACTCCTACTAGTCGTCGCTATCGGCATTCTCGACATTTTGTAGAAGTGCATTCCCTAGCATGAATACACCCCACCGAGCCAGCACTGACCTTCCCTTCCCCCCTCCTCTGCTCCAATATTTAAATAGTTAAAAAAAGTTGCCCCAAATTTTATTTAAATGTTGATAAATAAGTATACTGTTTTCTGGTACTACTACCTATTGAACTCACACCGTCTTATTACAAAACGTGGTTTAAAAAAAGTACCGGGTTTAGTACAAGCTTTGATCCATGACCTTGACTAAACCGTATTACAAAAAGAAGTTTAACGCTAGTCCTAGAACAATCTATGGTACCAAAATACGTCAAAGTTAAACCATCGTGACCCCTAGTTTAACTATGGTACTAAATTGTCAAAAGATGGTTTTCGTTGATTTATCTTAGTATTTTAGCCGAACTGTAGGTTATATTGCATCAACTTTAACTTGTACATAGTTTAGTGCATCAAATATGTCAGTTTTATGCATCACTAACCTTTTCTTCTGACATCCAATTATTTACACTCCTTTTTTCTTTGGTTAATCCATTTTCTTAAAAAAAAAACATTAATGCACACGCCACACACTATCTCACCACAAAAGAATACTGTTCTTTTACTTGTATTTAATTAATAATCTTGAAGTGACACCGGACATTTTAGTTTACTTTAAGTTGTAACATAAACATTTCGATAACATTACTCGTATTACGCGCGCCGCTCAGTTCACTCCGTTATACGCTCTAGATCGATAGTTGATACAAAACAGAACAATAATTATTGAATTGTGAACATGCATTTAAAAAAATACAAGTCTGAATATTTAAATACCTTTAAATAACAATACGTTTTATTTTACCACTACAAATAACAATTTAAACAAAAATTTTTCTTTACATTACGTAACAACATTTTGTAAAACGGAACAGCGCATAGAACATGGAACCAACGAATGAATGAAATCTTTAGTCCAGAGACGATCTTTGGTACTAAATAGTCCTTTGTTGGTCTACGATTTGTAATACGATTTGCTAGTACGGTAACAAACCTAGATCTTTTAGTTCTGGTTTAAACCTTGTACAAGTTATGGAAGTTTTTATAATAAGATGGACAAAGTTTATTAAAATAAAAATTTAAGACTAAACTCAACTTAAATGTATTGAATATAGTGAAAATTAAAAAAAAAATATTCGTGGGGTCAAGGATGACTCAATGTCATCTAAATCAGCTCGGGCCAGTTTTATTTACTCAACAAGTTTTTGTTACTGTTAGCAACAGCGAAACCCAATCACTAAAACCATGGAGCAGCATAGAGCACCTACCATCTGGGGGCGGCGCGGACGGGGACTGGGGCTCCGAGGGCGTGGCGGAGGGCGCCGACGTGGCGCGCGAGCTGGCGGCGCTGGCACTGCTGCGCGCGCGGCTGCCCGGCGCGGCGCAGGCGCTGGCCCACGCCATGCCCAGGCCGCCGCCCGAGGTACAGCAACCGCTGCAGCAAATATTGCAGGTAGCTTGAAAAATAAATAAAACTTCTTTAGAAGCTAAATAGGGCATTTCACAAAAAAACACGTCTTTTTTTATTAACGAAAATAAAACATGTCAAAGATCATGAATGGGGGCTTATGGCATCACTTTCTGGGTGAAAAGTACTAACCTTGTGACATCGCACGACTTGACACGACTTTCCGAAGCAATCCATCGTCTTTATCTTTTGTTTACTTACGTGAAAAAATAAAAAAAATATGTGTACATTCTTTTTAGGAAAACTATCTGACTAATTCTTATTTTTTTTGTGAAATGCCATTTTAGACGTATACGGTACAAACGCGTACAAATATCAAGTTGCCTATATCATATCTATTACTATAAATTCGTCAAAATTTGAAATTAAAACAGGATTCTTCCATAGTCCTGTGTATCAAAGCCGTATATGCAAATTCGTTTTTAAATAATTACCACAACTCATACAGACATTAAACAACCTGAAATCTACTCCCCAGCTTGCAGCCCTCCTTCAATGCCGCAACCACGCTCTAATCGACGTCGAAACAGCTTTAGAAGCTGCGGAAGGCCAAACAACAGAAAAGGTAGGACACCGTCAGTTGGTCCCAGTGGCCATGATCCACAAACGAGGTGCACCTAAACAGTTGATGAAGCCTCTGAATAAAGTCAAAGAGGTCCAATTGACAGTGTTTCACCAAGGGGAGTGTGTGAGCAGTGACCTGCCTTGTTTAGACCCACTGCGACTCAGGACAGAGTGACTAAGGAGAAAGTTGATGCTGTACAGTTATTATCATTGATTTTTTAGGATATATATATAATTCAGTTGTTTTTTGGGAGATGTGTGTTTTGTGGCAAATAGTGTAGTAGCTTGTGTGAGATTTGTATTGTATAACGGGCTTGTGTCCGCAACTCCACTTCTAAAGCACGTATTTTGCGTACGAGATTGCGTTTGAAAGTTATTTCATATGTGAGGTTTTCATCGAGTCTCTGATAGATTTGAATGAGAGCTGTATCGTGAGCGCAGCACTTTACGCCTGCCGCTACTGCTAACACTCGTAATGGTCTTCACGACCCTCACACTCGCATTGGTCTTCACGAACTTCGTGCGAGCGACAGCGTACCTATGACGTAGTGGCGACCTCGGCTCTCATCCGTTAACGCAGGCCCGTGACTCGTGGTCCGATTCCTACATGAGCGTTCAGCCGCCATATCTTGAAAGTCAGTACCATAAGTTTTAGTAAAATACGATGTGTGAAAAAAGTTATTTAATCGATAAAAAAATAGAGTAGCTACATGCTTTAGAAGTTTTTGGTGGGGGCACTTTCTATTCTTGTGTGTTGCGCGAAACGGCCATTTGTACTACGTAACTATGACGGTATGAAATATGACGTCACATTTTTGAACGCTGTCTTTGTCTAGCACATCATTTAAAATAAGTTAAAACTAAGCCGTTTGTTGAACGATTTTATCTGGGGGCACGGCAGTGCCCCCGCCAAGTCGAGCAATAAAGCGGCGCGGCCGTACCGTCCTTTTCTCGAACCAGGTCAGGCCATTTTCGACCTCCTATAACTTCGTTGTGAATAAAACTAGAATCCTGAATTTTTAGTAACCAATTAGGCATTGTATAAACACGGTATATTTAAAATTTCTTTCATTTTGAACTAGTAGTTTAAGAATTATAACTGATCAAAGTGCCTTAGTTTTGTCACTCACTGACTGACTGACTGACTGACTGACTGTCTGACTGACTGACTGACTGACTGACTGACTGACTGACTGACTGACTGACTGACTGACTGACTGACTGACTGACTGACTGACTGGCCGATCATCAAAAGTCTAAGGCACTTCTAGCAGACATAGAAGCTTCAAATTTAGAATACAATTAGTGTTTAGTGTATAAACCATGGAAAAACTAAAAAAGTATACAATTTCAGTCTAGTTTTCTAGATAAACTAACTGCATAAATAACTTTGTAATCCCATATAATTGTATAGGATTACAAAGTTAAAGTTACATTTTCAGTGAATGAATTTTACGAGTTATTAAATTAAACATACTTCCTAGTTTCTGATTGATCTGAAATTTTGCACGTATATGTTAATCGCCTATCAATGCAATATTATGATGATATGGAACTGATCTGATGATGGAGCTGGAAGTTGACCATAGGAACTCCATTTTAGAATATCATAACCCCATCGAGTTTGGACTCGTTTTATTCGTCTTGTCGAGTAGTTTGTCTTAAGATGGTGTCCAGGGTCTGTTGATGGAACTGGAAGGTGGCGATAGGAATGCCGTTATAAAACGACATAACCCTATCGAGTTTGGACTCGTTTGATTTGTTTTGTCGAGCTGTTTGCCTTCAGATGATGTTCAGGGTTCTGAATAGTTCTGATGATGGAGCTGGAAGGTGGCCATAGGAATTCCGTTATAAAACCACATAACCCCATCGAGTTTGAGCTCATTTGATTTGTCTTGATGAGTACTCTGTCTTTTGTTGGTAACCAGGATCTGATGATGGAGCTGGAAGGTGGCCATAGGAACTCCGTTATAGAACGACATAACCCATCGAGTTTAGACTCGTTTGATTCGTTTTGACGAGTACTTTGTCTTTGGATGGTCTCCAAGATCTGTTGATGGAGCTTGAAGGTGGCCATAGGAATTCCGTTATAAAACGACTTGACCTTGTCGAGTTTTTACTCGTTTGACTCAGCTTGTCGAGTAGGGTACTTTAGCAGTACTTCAAATCTTTCGAAAAAACATATATGTATTGTTGATTCATTAAACGAAATAGATAGAATGAGAGACGCTACAAAAAGAAATGAGATCCCACAAAAACAAAACTGCAACTGCATCATATTGGCCAATACGATGGCGATTAGCAATTACAATTGCCTGTTTAACATTGGCGAATGCGATGCGATGGCCAAATCAATCTTGTATTTAAAACATCAAAGGTTTTTAAGTAGGGATTAATTAAATATATTAACTGACTTGGTATTACATGGATCTCACTTCTTTTTACGGTAAAAGTGAGTTGCGCGGCTTGGCTCTTTTTACAAGTTTTGTTTTTGGTTTACTTTTTTCACATATCGTATTATATCTGTTAATTTTTTTAAATAACATAACATTTTTCTGAATTTTTAACAGTAGTCAAATAGCCAATTGCGTCGACAGTTGCCATTGCCTCAACAGCTCAGTATTCTTAAGTTTTGTAAGTGTGAGCCTAGTACGCAGAATATTAAGTATTGTTTGAGTTGAGTTAGATGAATAACGGACAGGTTGTGGTCTGATGGTTATTTATGATCAGCAGGTGGTCCCAATGTGGCATGCCTTTGAAACTCTGCTTTTATTGTTAGAAGTGAAGATAGTAGTTTATAGATTTTAAAAATGTTTGTACCTTTCTGAAATTCTCACTCTTTTCTATGTATAAATAAATAAATAATTTGTATAAAATAAAAAAAACAGTGTGTAAAGTTCTTTACTTTCTGTCTGTCCCCATGGGGAAAAGGTTTAATGCTATGTGTTAAAATTATACTAGGACTAAGTCTAATATCTGTGTATTCAGATCAACAGCAAGTTAAAGTTTTAATTTTTGATAATTTCGAATTTATTATTGGAATTTAAAAAATAATCTAAGTAAATCTTTTGAATAAATTGTAGTGTTAAGTGTTCCTTAAAATTTTAAATATATCCTCTTTTTTTATACGGGCCGTATATGTGTCAAAAGCCTTGGTTTCTTAAATTAGAGGTATTTTTTCCATTATGTATAGCTATGTATTTTCCTGATTTCTTTGTTCAAAACTTTGTCGTTTCTTAAAAATTATTTAATTTTCAAAGAAAATTATTTGTAATTAGACTAGTCAGGTCACAAATAGTTATAAGTTTTACTTTGTCGACATTTTAAAGTAAAATAATTGTATGTATGTATAAAATTAACAGGTCATACAAATTTACCAATTGAATAAAGCTGCGAATGCATTTATTTCCAAGTCGTGTAGCATTCGAATGTGATTGTAATAAAAGTAAGAACGTATCCTTTTAATTCTTTATGGTTATATCTTTATGATAAGTGTAGTGATGCGACCAATAGTGCTTTAGCGATTATTTTGAGAATTAAAACGATCAAACTATCGATAAAGTAATGATTCATTAACAATCAGTCGGGAAAGAGCAATACTTGAGCAATTGGTTTTAACTTGGTCATATAGGAAATGGCTAAAGCAAAGGAGTTAAAAAACAACTGAATCAACATTGATATTCAGAAGTTAATCTATTTAAAACGGTTTTCCTTTGGTTTAATATTTCCCAGTTAATTACACGCTGTTTATATCGGTAGTTACCGCAATACATCTGAAAGAATAGTCTTTTAAGGGTTGTATCAATGCAAAGAATCTTTGCCCCAATTTAGCATTATTAAGTAATATTTTCTTAATATCTTTGAAACTTATATTTACTACGATAATTCTCTTAAAAAGTTAAAATAGTTAATAAAAATAATATAATAATAAACCCAATTAGATCTTTAAAAGTAAAAAATGGATGAAAAGGAATTTTTATAAGGAAATAAGCCAAATGATTGCCGTTTGGCCGCAATACCGTGCCGATATTTAATACAAGATAAGCAGTACTCCTAGTATCCAGTATCTAAATAGTCGGACTTACAGTTTGTTGCCACCATACGTTTTACCCAATAAAGCGGCAGGAATGCTCATAGAATATGAGTATACAGGGTGTTTGGAAGGGAGCTGTACATACGCCTAGGGTAGAAACTAGGGATAGTCTGCTACCTACCCCCGCCCATTATATTGACCTTGGCCTCAAGGTTTTTTTTTAATTTAAAATTATTTCTTTACCTTACTACGGTACTTCAGGCCCCATAACTTTTCTTCTCCACAATTTTCTGGTGTAAAATAATTTTTTGCAGGACCCTAAGACTCTAACGATTAAAACAAGACCATTAGCCGACCGGTCCCATGGATAGATTTTGAGCTACAGGTAGTTTTAATCAAAAAATCAAATAAAAAATAATAATAAATTAAAAAAAAACCTTGAGGCCAAGGTCAATATAATGGGCGGGGGTAGGTAGCAGACTATCCCTAGTTTCTACCCTAGGCGTATGTACAGCTCCCTACCAAACACCCTGTATATTCAGGAAATATTTAATCAATAAATTTACCTTACTGCTGCTACTAAAAATATATTGTTTAGAAATCTTGGCGCTAAAGTTTTGCAAACTTCAGTTCTAGTCCTTTTACAGGAATTTGGGAAACTAATATTGAATGTGCTTATTGGTTTAAGTTTTCTTCATTAAAAAGATACTAACGTTTTCACATTGTTACAATTAAGTAGGTTTTTTTGCAAAGCAACCCAAATATCATTTGTGAGCATTTATTCAAACGCCAAGAAGAATAGTTTAAGCTTGTAACTCATGTTACAAACTTACAATTCCTATATTTTGCAAAATAAAACTTGTAGGTGCTAAGGATAAGGATAACAGTTATGGAACTTATGATAAATGTTAGTAGAATAATGCTTTCCATAATGGTACAAGGTTTGGCCAAAAGGTTGCAAACAAACGGAGCATTTTTCTGGCAAAAGATAGAGACATATTTACTACGACCATCTTATTGTGCATTTAAAGGTTGCGTTGCTTGTCAAGAAAAGTTGCATCCAGATGTCAAACTTGGAACATTAGTTCTGTCTGTGTTTTCCCACCTGCACAGATAAGTTGCTTGAAGTGTTCGCAGCAAAGACTCCTTAAATTGACACCTTTTGCCCAAATAGTGGTTTAGAATAAGCTTAGGATAGAATCTATTTTGTGATATAATTACATGCTTCATTATAAAATGTTTGAACAAAATATTGGCTGTTATATATGTGAGTGATTTTCGTACAATGGAACCTAGTGCAAGATAAGTGTATAATTATTTGCTCTTTAGACGTAAGCCAAAGAACAATATGTTATGATACGTATAAAATGTATATTGATGAGCCTTTGGAATTTATAAAAATGAATAAAATATATTTTTCCGTCAGTGATTGTATTTTTTTTTACCTTAATATTATCAAGGAAACAATGGAAATATCCCAGAGTATTTGTAACTGGTAAAACCATAAAATGTAACACATTGAAGATTGAAAGTGCAGCATGATTTTATGCCGCTTGACGTTATGCCTTTACCGGGAGGGGGTTTTTATAAAAATTGTGATTTTGCTTCTCGAAATTAGATAATTTTGTATTATTATTAAATGCGCAAGAGCGTGGAGCTTGGCACAAGCGAAGAGAGACCTATACCCAGCCGTAGCGGCGATCGGCGGCGGCGACCTCTTGCGTCCGGCCCTGGTGCAAGCCATGGTCTAGGGTGAGATGGAAAGGGACGCCGTCGCCTCTTGCGAAGCAGTGATGCTAGCGAAGGAGGTGGCGGATCGTGAGAGGGAGAGAACATCTCGTCCCAGCCGCCGCGGGAGACGCTCCGGACGTCGGGGGCCACGTGATGGCTTCCGGTCACCGTAGACGCGGGCCTGTGGACGATGAGTAATGGGCTAGCTCGCCGTCCGTCCGTCCTATGAAGACGACAGGCCGTTTCGACGGCGCGTTAGTGTTCCTCGCGCGCCTCAAAGGCAACGCCCGTAGGGTAGGGGCTGCGGGTTGTTCGAAAGTGATACTGCTGCCTCGGCAAAAGGGCTAAGAAGGAACATGGGTGGTTTTTAGTCAGTAGAAGTCGGACACTTCCTTCCGCTCGGCCCAGAACGGAACGGGTTATTTGATGATTTCTCACCACCAAAAAAAGGCCTATACCCAGCAGTAGGAGAAGTCGGGCTGTCGATGGTGATGATGATTATTGAAAAAACTAGATAGTTGAACTGGATGTCTTCTTTGAGAATTGGAGCAACGTTGCACAGAATCGGGACCGTTGGAAGGAATGGAGGGAGGCCGTTGCTCAGCAGTGGGACAACATAGGCTAGCTATAATAATGTTGGAAGCAAACATTGTAAGGAAGGTTCAGAAATGGACCTGACCTTATAAATGGAATGAATGTGTACCGCAATAAAAGACTGTCAAGTATTGTATTTGTACAACCTTACTTCTTGGAGTTCATGCGTAAAACGAATTAAGTGACATAGATAAAAAAACTATAAAAAGTCATTGTCCTCGACTTGCTTGTTGTCAGTGTCACTGTCAAATTTTGGCAAACAAATTACACAACCAACACGAAACGAAATTACTGAAATCCAGGAAAATGTTTTAGTTTTAGCAGTATAAAGTGTTATTAATACAATCGTGATATAACTCCATTCCTCTACAATGACAGACACAAAGGAAAAGGAGGAGAACCCTCTAGATATAGACGGTAGCAACTTCAACCCCGACACATACATAGACGTCTTGTTAAAATGTGCAACGTTAAAGCAAGTCATGGATAAAGAGGCTGAAGTGGTCACCCAGAGCCAGTTCTTGCAGTCAGAGATGCAAACGTTAGTCTACGAGAACTATAACAAGTTTATCTCTGCTACAGAAACTGTCCGAAAAATGAGAACAGACTTCAAGATAATGCAAGAAGAAATGAACAAACTGAGCGAAAACATGAACGTAATCAGGACCTTAAGCTCCCAGATATCAGATTCGTTAAGAGACAGTGGAAATAACGTCAGCAGATTATGTGGAACAAGGCAACTGTTAGATAAACTTCAGTTCTTATTCCTATTGCCTTCGCAACTGAACAAAGCCATTGAAGAAGGAAGATATGCTGATGCAGTCCATGAGTTCACTCACGCGCAAAGAGTTCTACAAAAGTATGGTAATCAACCTTCATTTCAAAGTATTCAGACAGAATGTTCTGAAATAATTTATGGTTTAAAGAAAACTTTGCGAGAAAGACTGCTTAGTCCAGATACATCCGCATCTGAATTAGCTGAAAGCGTAGGTTTATTGAGACAACTGCAAGAAACAGACTCTTCCCTCCAGGATATCTTCCTAAGCTGTTCTGAAAGCAGGCTTGACCAACACCTGCAAGCTCTAAGTGCTTTGGTTGACAGCACTGATATTTTGGAATGGGTTGAGAAGTGCAACAACACCCTTTTAGCAGACTTGGGCATCATTATATCCTGTTATCATGACATGTTTCAAGATAAAGACAGTACCAACATTCCAGATTTTGCTGACAAAATTATGTTACAAGTATTCAATCTTTTTGAGGAAGTTGTGAAGAAGCCAGACAATATTGGAACAGAAATTTTAATCAGAGGACTTGATAAATTCTTTAGAAAGTTGCAAGCAATGACTGAGATCATTAATAGTGATACTATGTCTCATAAAGCTATTGATGTTGTGATACAATGCATCAATCATAAGGCTACCATACAGTATCAGTTAATACAATCTCAGTTCAAAGATAGTCTAACCAAGGTGAGACAGTCTTTGGCAAGCAAAGGTACTGATACCACAGACTTAAAGGACATACTGAACTCTCTCCAAATCTACTTGATGCAGAAAGTGCAAGCTTCATTATTAGATCTCATGGCATTCCTACAGAATAATCTCTCTTTTGGTCTCAAACCATGGTGTGCTAAAGCTGTAGCTGACACATGCTGGAAAGTTATCTCAGAGACCATGGTCAACCTGTCAGATATGGTCAAAAAGATGGCCTGTTTACAGACATCAAATAACAATATTCCCTTTGAATTACTGTTAATTTTAGCTAAGTTATGTTTAGAAATGCAAGAAAGTGGAGTGTCAACATTGCACACTCACTTACAGAAGCTTTTGGAGGAATCTGCTCCAGGACTAACAGTTGAGAACAAAGACACAAACAGTGCTATGGTCCACCTGTCAACAGCTGCACAGTCTGCCCTGGATTCTGAAGTAGTATTCATTGGGCAGACAGCAGCACAGATGTTAAGGGTTTCAGTGCTAGCTAGGGATTGGCTGAGAGCCCCTGAACCGAGAGGACCTCGAGCCGTATGCCGCCGAGTAGTGGAGACATTAGCAAGTGCAGACAGTGCTGCATCACAACTCTTCCCGACTAGCATCAAACCATCAAGCGATTCCAGTCGACGCACTATTTGGTCGCGCGCCCCATCTTCATTTTCGCCTCTAAACAGAATATTCTCAGAAAGAATTGAAGTATTTAGTCCAGCTGGGGCTGACAGAGCTGCTTTATCTAATGGGGCACTGAAGGTGGCTCTGAAGTCGTTAGTGGAGTGCGTAAGACTGCGCACGTTTGGCAAGCATGGCCTCCAACAGTTGCAAGTAGATGTGCATTTCCTGCAACAAAGGTTGTCTTGTATGGGCAATGATGAACGCCTACTAAACGCACTGCTAGAAGATGCGCTTGCGTCTGCGCAACTGAGATGCGTAGACCCACAACTCATGGAACCCAGCATTGTAGATATTATTTGCGAAAGAGGATAAAAATAAAAGATTTTAAGTAGATTTATTTCCATTCCTTACCCAATGTATGTGGGGTTATTTATAAACATCCGAATTTTGTATTAAAAGTAAAAATAAACACATGAATAAATTTTAGACAATTTATTTATAACCCATTAATCAAAATTGCATCATCATATTAAAAATAATGATATCATCTACATATATAAAATTTTATGTTAAATGCTTCTAAAACATAAATCTCACAATACGGACTACTCTTTTATACTTTAGCAATTAATTACATTTTACACTGTTAGTCACGAGAGTAGAATAAACATTATTTAAAATTAAAAACAACATAATATATTATTACCATTAGAAACAGAGAAATTGATATAATTTGGTCCTAGTTCACTATAAATTTTGGGGAGTATCATTGTATGAATACTCGTAGACTATCAAGACACGACACATTGGTCAACTTTTAGGGAAAACTTTGACTGCTAACATCAAGCATAAACTTTTAACTGTGATATATTTGAAGACTATTGAAACTGAACGCCACAACATTACACGACAACGTAATAACATTAACAGCAGAATATGAAATTGATATAAAAATGTGCTAAGTATGTATTGTAGCTATGCTTAATGAATATGGTAAAACAATTGCATACTCTCAACAAATCTAGTGCTGTGGGAAAGCCCAAAATCGGGATATTCCGAAAATTTTATTTTCTAGCACGAATATTGGCCGTAATATTTATGTAACGCCATCCTGATTGGCACCCTCGAAACTTAGTTACAACGCAATTACAAGGAATATCCCTAATTGGCCATTTCTCTAACGCAATCTATGGTATTGAACTACATAACTTCATTTATTTGTAACTACTATCGAAGTTTAAACAATATCTTGTGTGCTGTGCTTATTAAATAATTCATTTATTAATTTGAAAAATCTGGTACTCAAATTCCTCTAATCCCTTATAATAATGATGAAAACATACTACGAAGCACTAAATAACCCAAACTCCGCGATCGGGAAGCTCAATAATTCATTTTTATAAGCATTGTAAAAAATTACAACTCCATTCAAATCAATATTCAAAACATTTCAATAATAAGCTCATTTGAATCTACCAAACATTACTTATAAACTTCATTAAGAACTCTGTTATTCTAATATAAACTTTACAACATAAGTTTGCACCTTCTTGCAATATATTTAGGCTTATCTTTTCGAAAACAATCAGATGAATCATTGAATGGCGAACATTTACAGTTTTACTGAAAATTACAGCGTGCTAACCGATAATGCCAACGAAAATTAATATCCCTAGGTCTAATAAAACATAAATATTTACTCTTATACATACATCAAAAAATATCTAAACTCTAAAACAAATTGACAAAATATACTTATTATTTTAAGTTCTCATTTACATATAGACAAGATCAACGCCGAACTAACCGACTCACGTTAAAAATATTGTTTGTTATCAGTATCATTTCATCAAATGTGTAAAAATATTTTTATTTTACAATGGTCCGTTTGTTACGATTGTGAGCCTTGTGATGCGTGATATTATCTAAACATACTAGCGCTCCCCTTACTAATAACATCCCGAAATCTAAGGGAACTTTCAGTCCAGCTTCGAACAAGAACCAATCTCTATTATTAAAATATTTATTTATTATTTTTTTGCATAAGTTTCCTCATTTTCTCAGGCACGGGCACGCCGCGATGCGCGGGCGTCCGCTTGGGTTTGACGCTGGATTTCGCCTCAGACTTTTCAGGTTTGGGTTTCCTCGTGGCGGCCGGAGTTTTAGTTACTTTGTCAAGCGATTTCCTTGTTGGTTTCGTTTCACTTTTGTTCGGTTTAGCATTAGTAGAGGTGCTGCTATCGCTTCGTGCGCTAGACTTCCTCAAGGCCGGGGCTTGTTTTGGTTTCTCGATGACGCTAGACTTGCGAGGCGCTGGTTTGATGACGGGTTTCTCTTCAGGCGGCGGCGACCGGCGGCGTCGTATCCGCGGCGGTGTGTGTGCAAGTGTGGTGTGGCGCGACAATAGCGCCGCGCTACTGAACAGCTGCCCACAGTCGCATCTGTGCTCGACCTCTAACGTTCCTGCGTCAACAAACACTAACTTTGTACAACAGAACATTCAAATGAGTGTCAATAAGGGGTGTCAAATCAATCTACACTAATATTATAAAGATTTGTATTTTTTGTGTGTAAGTAGTTTTTGAGTTTATTCATTTTAATGATTTTTTTTTAGGTTTCAAAAATTATTTCACCATTAGAAAGCGACATTCACCCTGAGTAACTTATGCATAGACTTTTTATCCCTGTATTCCCACGGGAACGGGAGCTACGCGGGTGAAACCGCGTGCGTGACGTCCACTAGTTGTAAATAAAAACAAAAACATAATAGTAGAGCAGTGGTGGCTCAGTCCGGCCCCGACTTACGAACAGTAAGTCGGGGCCGGTCAGACGCATTACTTTGTGTAATTTATTTCATCACCACTGGTCTCAAAACGGTGAAGGAAAACATCGTGAGGAAACTTGGAAACATGTCTTAGAACCAAAAAATTCGAAGACATGCGACATCTACTAATCCGCACTCTGCCCGCGTGGTGGCATCCTAGAGGCCTGGGTCCCTGCAGTGGGAACATTATAGGCTGAACATAAGAAGATGAAAAAAGCGTAGTGTTACTTACTTCGCTTGATTTGTTTTACGGGCGTTGGTTTGTGCCTGGCTATAACAGCTTTCCCCAAAGATTTCCTCTTTGCTATTCCACTCAGAGATTTTCTCTTATCAGCTAAACTTTTCTTTTGAGTTTTAGGTGTGCGTTCTTGTGCAGGTTTCGTTAGTTTTTCAGGAATGGTTTTTGGGAAAGAGTATTTTACAGTTTCGCTGTCGTCAGAGTCCGTTGAAGCTACTGGTTCTAGTTTAGGTGCCTTAGCTACTTGTTTAACAGCTACCGGGTTTGGTTCGGCGGCTTTTGGCTTCAATCGCGGTATTTTTGGCGGGTGCTGTAATGATGTTCTTCTCTTCACTAAGTCTTTGGAGTTTGGCCGCTCTATTTGAAGGGAGCTGCGCTTGTTCGCTCTCACTTTCATAAACACTTTCTCCTCGACTGGTTCCTCCACTTTAAAGTTCGGGTTGAGCATGTACCTGACTTCGTCGTCGTCGCTCGATTCCACCGCCGGTTTAGGGTCTTCGGGGACAGGGACAGAAGCTGTAGTCTTAAGACGTTTGCTTGCACTGCCCGTTGATTTATCCTTGATGGAAGTTCTCTTTTTAGGTGTTTCATGGACTTTTACAGTTTCTTTAATTTCAACTTTCTTAATTTTCTCAAGAACTTCTGGTTCGACGTCTGTTTTGAGAATTTCCGTTTCGGTAACGTCTTTCTTTGCAGTAATAACTGGTGGTGGTTCAACCGGTTTTACGTCTATTTTCTGTGGAGCAATCTCCAGTTCCTTTTCTACCTCTTCTATAACTTCCAAAGGTTTTACTTCAGCTGCTTTCGGTATTTCTTTAGGTAATTCTATCTTTTCAACAACCTCAGTTTTGTGCTCGTCTTCATGTATATCTTCAATAATAACTAGTTTTGGAGAATCAATTTCTTCTAGTTTTTCTTCAATCTTTGGACTGTCACTTGCGTCTTCAACTGATTCAGCCGGTGCCTCAGATTCTTCAGCAGGTTTAGCTTGCTTCGACTGTCTTTTCTTTCGTTCACAGATAATGGTGTGTTTGTTGAGCGAGTGCTCGTTAGGAAACACCATATAACAGAGTGAACACTCGTGTATTATGTCTCTGGTTGATAAGGAACTCTTCACACTCTTGTCGTCAGACTTTTCTGAACTAGTCTCCACATGTTGCTCCTTGTGCTCGATCAGGTGATGCAGTTTCCTGAATGTTTTTTTACAGATCTCGCACTGGTGTAAAGTCACCGGCTTCTCAACGTTGTTTGGTATCACCGTTACAGGCATAGTTTTTTGTCTGTTTATCCCATCGTGGGTTTCCCTGTGCTCCACCAAATGGTGTAGTTTTCTGAATGACTTATCGCATGGCTCGCAGCGGAAGCCAGCGCTAGTGTCTTCGCTTTGCTTAGAAGCACTTGGTTCTTTTTCAAGCTTTGTGTCAGATTGCTCTGAAGAACTCTTTCGTAAAGCTCTCACGGGTGCTGAGCTCGGGTTGTGAATAATCCGATGCTGAACTAGATGATGAAGCTTCCTGAATTCTTTCTTGCAAACCTCACAGCAATATACAGATTTGTTTGCGACAGGAACTTCTTTTTCTACTTTCTTTGGCTCATCTTTCTTGTGCTGTAATTTATGGCTGACCAAATAGGATAACTGCCTAAATGTTTTGCCGCAGAATTCGCAAACCAAATCATTGCTTTTGGGGAATATTTTAGCCCTTGGTTTTCTGGATTCGTGAATTTTTCTATCATCAATTTCCTTTTCTTTCTTTTCTGCTTTCTCTTTGACTGGTGGTGTATCTTCTATGACAATAACATCATCTTTATCATCTGATTTAGAAACGGAATCTTTGGATTTACGCGTTTTAGGAGTTTCTTTCCTAACGACAAGTGGCTTGTCATCATCAAGGTCCATGTCATCAGATTTACTTCCTTGTGACTTAGAATCTGATTCCTGCGATGGTCTCATTCTTCTGGGGCTCCGCTTGTCCGAACCAGAACGACTTGGCGACGGGCCGGTGCAATGTTTCACGTGTTTGAACACAACGTTTTCAGTTCTGAATAACTTGTTACAGATTGGACAGACTATGTTCTCATTAATTTTACCCATTGTCCAATTTTCTTTGATGATTTGACCATCACTGTCCTCGTCACCTTCTTCATCATCAGTAATTGTCACGGTATCACGTTTTGGGACTTTGGCATCTATTAACCGTGGCTTCTTTTGAGGGCTTGGCACTTTATTCTTATCAACGACGCCTCCTTCAGGAAGAGGATATTTTCTCGGACGACCTCTTCCTCTCTTGACAGGAGTACTCTGCTGACTATCAGGAGTTGGGGAATCAATAATATTTAAATTTTCAGAATGTTCAAGTAACTCAGCGGCTTTTACCAAATTGTCGATAGCTGAGACGGCATTCTTGTGAACTACGATGTTGTCGTTACGATTAATTGTCTCTTTGAGTGGATTTTTAATGACTTCTGGAGGGTGTGTATATTTATCCTCAGTTGCTGTGTTAGAGCCAAGAAGATAATATTTCTTCCGCATTGGATATTTAACATTTTTATCTGTTTTATCATCATCGGTCTTCCTTTTCTTTTTGGGTGACACTTCAAGGCCTAAATCTTTTGGTTCTATCAGCTCTAGTTCAGGTTCTTCAACAGGAGTTAAAACTTGCTTTCTCTGGTGTTTGGTTTTTGTTTTAACTTCTTCTTGTGACTTTGCATCATCTGTAGTATGCAACACTTCTGAATCTAAAGAATCAAGATTGCTAAGGGCAGTGCTCTCTGGTTCGGTGCTTTGTTTCTTGGTAGGTGAAAGTTGTGGTCCCTGGATATTTATTGAACTGGGAACATACTCCAAATTATCCATAAATACTACCTTTACTGGCTTATCTTCAATGATAGTTATAGGGCCTTCCTTCTGACGCTTTGCTGATAAGGCTGATTGATAAGCTTTTTGTAACTTCGATTGATTTCTGGTAGAGGAATCTTCAGTTGCGCCCAACTTGTTTGGAGCCTGAACTTTAGCCGGTTGGATAGGTTGCCGGTTGACATTCTGATATTTATACGGCATTTTGGCTTTATCGACGCGTCCAACATCGTTCCTAGAGTAAGTCTTTGGATATGGATCTTTCTCCACTACTGTCTGAATAACATTGTGCGTCTCCTTGTGATCAAAATTCATAGTGAGACGATTCTCATACGTTATGGAATTTCGTCTCGCGAATTTGTCGAAATCATTTTCTGTGATAATATCTTTTGTAGCAGCATCTGACTTGGATTTATCTGAGTTGGCATAAGTTAACACTTTCTCTTTAGGTGGTAACTTTGCTGCTACAGTCTTCTTATTTACATCAATATCTCCTGTGATAGGCTCATGTTCTATTATTTCATCCTCTGAGTCAACCTCTATTACACTTTCCTTAATGCTCTTTTGAGTTTTATTTGGGAATGGTAGGAGATTCGGTATTTTAGTAGTTTTGATAGGAACTGGCGGTTTTTCCTTTTCAGCTTTAGAAAAGGATTTAGGTTTAGGTTCAGATAAAGGAACTACGGGTAATTCATGGGGAGGTCTTTCAATAAATGGAATACCGTGTAATTCATTCATCTTCATTTCAATTTCATCAAGCGTGGCTTGGTCTGTTGGTTGGTAGTTTGCTGGAAATTTACCAGTTGGAGGATTCGAATCTATAGCCGAGGTTGGGTTGGGTTCTTGACCCGCTTTTGAAGGCCCTACTGTTCTGTGTATCATACCTTCAATGGTTTTATCAATCAAGTCTTGGTAGTTAACTTCAGTTATTTTCGGTTCCTTCTTTTGATTGATCACAGGTGCTGCTTCTGATACTTCTTCATTTTGAATATCATTTGCTACATCTTGCTTCATGGGATCTTTTTCAGCCTCTCCCTCTGATGTTTTTGTTACAGTCTCAACTTTCAGAAGAATCTTGCTTTCCTCTTCTTTTTGAGTATCATTATCTTTATTTTGACTTATGCTAGCTTTGCTTACAAAAGCAGTTTCGTTTTTAATAGCTTTGTTGCCTTCTTGAGTTTTTGCTAAAGCTGCTGCACTGTTAGACTGCTGTCTTTGACTGTCAATTTTCTGGAGAACATCTCTTCTGTTGAGATCATTGGAATTTTTCAGCTGATTGCTACTCGTGGAAGGCACGGCAGGTGTGCAGACCGTAACTCTATTCTTTAATTTGGTTAAGAAGTCCTTTCTGTTAGTAGCTGTCCATTTTCCAAAAGGCACTTCTTTTTGGCTACCACTTTCTGAATTGGAATCATCATCACCTTCATTTCTTCTTTCATTATTTGGAAGGCTGTCTGTTGACGTACTACTGACATCTTGTGTACCAGAGCAACTAGGCTGTTCTTCTTTTGGCACTGGACTTACTTTCAAGATCTTTATTTTCACTTCGCCAGTAGTTTCTTTTGGTGTAACCTTTGTTTCCCGATTTTCATCTTCTTCGGTAGTCACTTGAGGTTTTAATTCAGAGGAGGATCCAGGTACTTCTTGGGTAACTGGTTTTTGATCCATTACTTCATTGCCAGATACATTGTCAATGCCGATTGAACTTTTTCCAGAAGCTTCCACTTTTACATTGGTGGTACTGTCAACTTCCATAGGCACTACATTAGATTGAGATTCAGCTATTGGAATAGGCGTTTTTGATTCCTTTTTAGGTGATTTTTCAATTAAATTATTTTCTTTCTTGAGTACTGACGTTTCTGTTTTAGGAATTGAAGAAGTAATATGGATCGGTTTCTTATCAGCCACAGCTTCAACTTTTGGTTTATCTTGATTTTTGACAGTTTTTACTTGTCTTAGGGATTCTTCTGGCGTTAGCTGTGGTTTTGGTGGTTCTTTATTCGGTAAATCTTGCAATGCAATGTCTTTTAAAGCAGTACCTGTTTTTTTAGAAGATTCAGGTTTCAATTCAACTTTTCTTTTTATGTCGTCCATGGCGTTAGAAGGCTTTAACGTTTTTGTGATTTCATTGGTAGTAGATTTAGTTATTTCCTTCTTAGTTTCTGGTTTTGCAATTGGTATTTTTGATTGATTGTTTTTCAGAGCATCGCCTAACGTAGATGTCTCATCTTTTTTCGTTTGTTCTTTGTTTGTATCAAGACTTACTACAGAAGTTGAATTGGCTTGAATCCTTTCTGATTCATTTTTACTATTCTCCTGAGCTCTTTTTTTAATTTTTGAATTTTCGTCTTTATTTATTGGCACATTTGTTTCAACTTTCTCGCTTTCTTGATCATTGTTTGCAATATTTTTATCTTTTGAAACATCTTTACCAGTTGCAGATTGTGATTCATCAATTTTGGTTTCATCTAATTCACTATCATCAATAATAATAACGTCATCAGTTTCTTGGTCTGTTATATCATAAACAATTTCTTCAACTATGGTCTCATCTTGACTCAATGTGAATTGAGTATTGTCTTTAACTACTGCCTTATCAGTTACATTAATTTCAACATCATTATTCATTATTTGAATAGGCTCAGAAATAACTTCGGCTTGTTTTATTTGAACATCATTTGCCAGGTTATCACTGTCGGATTTAATAAGCTCTTCAGGTTTTGTCCCACTCTGATCGTCTACAGTTTCGGCAACTGTTTCTACAATTATAAGGTCTTCTCCCATACTCTCTTCTTCAATATTTTCTATGTTAACACTTTTTTCTTCTATTTTCTCTTCATTTACATTATCGCTCTGTAAATTTTCGTTAAATATTCCTTTTTCTTTAGTGATTTCTTTATCAGTTGAATCAATGACATTGTCTTGTTCAATAGGAACTGAAGTGTCATTCGCTATAGGTTTTTCTTTCAAAACTTCACTACTTGGTTCCATTGGTTGTGGCTTATCAGTACCAATATTCTTTATTTCTATGGTTTCTTTCTCAATTTCTTCAACTACAATATCTTTATCAGTTTCTTCAGTTACAATGTCTTTTTCAACTGATTCATCAATCACCAACTCTTCATTCATAATCTTCTCTCTCTCAGGACTTGCTATATCATTAGTTTTATTGTCATCATCATCTTTCGTTTTAGTTGGTGTTTCAGGTGTTTTTTGCTTACTACTATCAGTATGTACTTCTATTGTTTTCTTGACATTATCTGAATGCCTGTTAGGATGCAGCTGCTGGTCAACCATTGTTTTCGTTAGTGGTATGGGCTCTTTATTTGGTGTTGAGTGGTATGTCATGGGTGTGAAACTGCCTATGACTGGAGATTTTCGTGAGTCACTGAACTTTATCATTTTTCCGTTTATGTTGAATTCAGATTTACCATCAGGCGATGTATCTTTATTTGCTTCATGTTCAACTTCTGTAATCTTAGTTGTCGAAACTGGTTCTTTTCGTGGTGTTTTAATTTTTCTTTCAGCAACTTTGTCACAAGCAGATTCACTTATGACTTTATTTATATCCTTTATAGGCACATGTGATGATATTTTCTTATCAGCCATCTTCCCCTCTTTTGCAGGCTGTAAAATTAAAATGGCATAGTAAATATGACTGGAGTCCAGTAGTTTATTTATTTATAAAAATTTTAAAGTAAAATTGTTTGGTCTAATCATAAAATAATTCCTTACCACTTCTTTAGGTACTTCTATTTCTATTTCTTCATAAACTTCTAAATTACCTTCAACATTTTCACTGAAATACATACAATCATTATTAAACTTTTACCTTCCTCACTATCAAAATGCAGAACATAATGAACCATGACATAGCATAAACATTACATGCATAGACACATTTTCTTGACTGTTCAACAAATTAGCACCTATGTTTAGGTAAAGTTTAGGTGCAATAGGAGTCAGGTGGCTTGTACTGAGATACACTAAATATAATGATGACCTCATCACGGGAAAATACCCTAGTAATTGAGAAGTGTAACCACTGACCATGGGGGTTGGGACTTATATCAAGGTATGACAGTGTCATCAAACAACTTAAATGTTTAAATGAGATTTACTATGCACCTCTGCCTATCTCTTCAGGAACAAGATATAGGTTTAAATATCAAGGTCTCTTGGTCACCAATTTAAGTTTTATGGCCCTACTTCCAACGATGGACATCATTTGGTTATTGAAGAATAGTTTGTGTTTTGTCAATTAATATTGTCTATAAAAACTTACTTGCAATCTAGTTTGCAATATGAAGTTATGATTTCACGTACTAGTTGCATACATGAATTATAATAGCTATTTTAACACTAGTCTAGTTTTACAGCTACTTTAATGATAGGTAACTTATAGGGGGGGTCGGCTTGTATTTATGCTTTTGCGGTTGCACAACGACACGCTTTGCTTATGCTTTGCTTGGTAGTATAGATGCAGGTCTGCCTTACTGCCTCCCTCAGAGGCGGTAAGGTGGCGGGGTCTTGAGGGAGAGCGCTACGGTCGTGTAGATCCTCAAGGCAAGTCTGGTGAGTTCGCCTTCACGCGGTTGCCACCCCGTTCTTGGTCTAATTCCATAAGAAATAGACGTAACAAAAACCACCAGGCGCGTTCCACCCTACCTCACCGCCACCATCCGTGACTGAATGGTGGTGGGCTTGGTTGCCGCTCAAAGCGGCATCGAGCAGGTACAAACAGTCACCTGCGCTAGGACCTGCGCAGTTGAGCGCCGTAAGCGGGGATGAAGGAGTCCTGGGGGGTTGAGCCGAGCGGCGCTGGCGGTAATGTGTCCGCAAGGCAACACGCCCTCTTTGGTCCGGATTTCAAGCGAAACGGTGGCCCTGCCCAATAGCCGGGGGCAGGGAAATGGCCATAGTGTCCCGTCAGAGGGTCACGGTGAGGAGTGGGAGGTCCGCGGAGGTTGTCTTAGGATGGCCAAAGCGGTGGTGAAGGTCATGCTGACGGTGTAAGTGAGGGTTGATCAGTTCAGAAGGGATTAGTCAGTCCCCTATGCCAACCCGATCAAGCACCCGATGTCGCACTGTGAACCAGCCTCACGCTCCTATATCTCGATGGTAGTCCTAACGTTCGAGCTAGCTTGTAGTGAGACGTTCCCTGGTGCGGGCTCCAAGGAGGGTGGGAAGCCAAAGAGACGAATTACATCACACTATACTATGGACAACAAACAATCTGACGCCACTAACACACACACAAACACACCATCCACTCACACACATACAAAAACTACGGACACAAACACTCACAATGCACACACACACACCGGAGCGAAGGCGAAAGCCAAAACTCCGAAGAAGGGTGCTCCTAGCACCTCTTCGGCCCCCGGGAGTTCGGCTGCAAACGCGGCGGGCTCCAGTGCGGGCACTGGTCCGGCTACGGCGAATACCGCGGCCAAGACCAACAAGTCCCACAATAAGGGTAGGACATCGGAGCTGCATGGGACCAGTACCGATCCTTCCCCCCTTCAGGGTGCTCAGCCCCCCGCGACGGTTAACGCCGGTGGTCGGGCTCTGCTGCCAAATCCTCCCCCGCCCATTGCTCCTCTAGTCGCCCCTCCCCCGCCGGCCGACACTGGTCGTTCGGTGGAGCTCTGCACCCCTGACGACGTGTTCGCACGTAACTGGCAGGTGCAGAAGGGCAGGAACAAAGGTAAGAAGAAGGGTAATGCTCCGGCATCACGTCGCCAATGTGCGGACCCCGCAGTGCAAGCTGCTCAGGCCCCCTTGGCTAGTGGTGCTAAGAGAAGGAATAGGCCGAACAAAAAACAACGGCTAGCAGCTCAAGGGAAGGGTAAGTCCCGTCAACTAATGCTGGCGAATGCCGCAGGTCAGACACAACCGACCGTAGCTAACGTCAACTTTTCCGCAGGCAAGCGGTTGCAGGCAGAGGACGGCAATAGCCAACCAGGACCTAGTCAACCACCAGCCGGCGCAGTGGAAGGACCAGCTAAGGCGGTTACGGAGCGACCTGTTCGGAATGATCAGGCCGCGGCTAAGCGAGCTCTCAACGAGACCTCGTCGCCTCGAGGGGAGCGCAAGCGGCCGCGGCTTGATAAGTCCAAGCGGGTCGCTAATCGGAGCTATGCCCAAGCTGCAGGATCTGACCTAGACGTCGCAGTCACATGCGGCCAGACAGGTCAGATCAACAAGGAGGTGGCGGACCAGATCCTCGAAGCTCTTCAGAGGAAGATGCTCGCCGAAGCTTGTTCTCCTGACGCGGAGGAATTGCCGGTGCCCGTCTTCAATGCGAGGCCAGCGTTTGCAGATGGGGCCCTCAGGCTGTGGTGTGATAGCGAGGTCACCCTAAACTGGCTGAGAACGCTCATCGCCGAGATGCCTCCTCCCACTGGTGCTTCACTCGTGATCAGGAGGCAGGCTGACATAAGGCGCCGCGTACGTTGCGGCATACTCATCCCGGACGACCAGGGTGTTTTTACGGACCCGCACAACATCGGGCGCCTCCTATGCCACCAGAATCGGTGGCTGGACATAAGGAGGTGGACTATGCTGCAAGCCAAGAAGCAGGAGAAGGCTTGCTTCATGGTAGTTGGGATCCCTGAAGACCAGATCCCAACATTAATGGACGCCGGACGACGACTCTCTTTCTGTGCCGGGAGGGTTTACGTCATGTTCCAGACGCCGAACGGCAAGTTTGTCCATGTCCCTCAGGGATATCCGGCTGCAGAAGCTACCACATCGGGGGTAACACGGGTGGAGGAGGCAGCTCCCTCCACGAGCACAACGGTGCTACCTACGGACGTGCCTGCGGGAGCAGCGCCAGTGGCCCCAACAGTTGCCGGTGTGGAGACCGTCCTTTCGTCGGGTGGGGAGCTCGATGACAATATATTGTCATCGGCTTCTGACCTGGAGGAGGGCGGCTTCGACCCCGACTTTCTGTTTGCTGGGCTGCGGCTCGAGGGAGACGAGGAAGGATCGACCAGTGATGGCGTCCCCTTCGCTAACCTGTAAAGTCCTGCAGGCAAACCTCCACCACAGTCAGACCGCAACGGCTCAGCTACGGAAGTGGCTGGAGGTTCAACACACGGCCATAGTCCTGATCCAGGAGCCGTGGATCAGGGCGGGACGAATACAAGGACTTTCCAATCTTGGGGGTAAGCTTCTATTTAGCTCAGAGCACGATAATCCAAGATCGTGCATCTATACGACGCGTAACATAAAAGCACAGCCACTTACGGAATTCTGTTGCAGGGATATCTCTGCAGCCAGGCTGCTATTACAGCGCGGGGACACGGAAGTAGAGGTGGCCTTCGTCTCGGCATATATGCCTGAGGCTGAGGAGCCACCCCCGCATGACCTCGCCCGCCTCGTAAGACACTGTGAGTGCACACGCTTGGAGGTGGTCATAGGGGCCGACGCAAACGCTCATCACCCTCTGTGGGGCATGAACACGCAGAACGAAAGAGGTAAGGCTTTAGTTGACTATATGTTTACGACAAACCTAACCCTACTAAATACAGGTTCCGAACCAACCTTCGTCACCAGACGCAGTCGAACGATTATTGATCTAACTCTGGCATCGGAAGGCGCAGCGGCCATCATAACCGGGTGGCAGGTCTCGAAAGAGGCCTCCTGCTCTGATCACAGGTGGATCCGCTTTGACATCCCAGTCTGTGTGACACCTGTACTGCCACGCCGCAACCCACGCAACACGGACCGAGCTGCCTACACTCGTATCCTTGAAACCAAGCTTGCGCCAACAAAGCACTGGTCGACCCTTGAGAACTCGAGCCAGATCGAAGAACAGGTAAGTTACCTGTCGAAATCACTGTTAGACAGTTATCATTCATCCTGCCCTGAAACCACTGCGCCCACAACACCAGGCAAGCAACCATGGTGGGGACCTGAGTTGGAACGCAAGCGCAGGAAGGTAAGGTCAGCCCTAAACAGAGCCATGAACACCTGTGCTGACGAGGATTGGGACGTCTACAGGGCGGCCAAATCCAGCTACAAAAAATGCATCCGGCAGAAAAAATCTACTGGCTGGAGGAAATTCTGCGGGAAAATAGAATCCTGCCAACAAGCAAACAGGGTAAGGAAAATACTAGCACAGCAGAACTCTGCTGGACCTGTAGTGCTTCGAAAACCTGACAACACGCTTACCACTACTCCAGAAGAGGCGATGCGCGTCCTCACTGAAACTCACTTCCCAGGTTGCGTCTTCACGCCCACAATTGACTGGACTGAGGTAAACCAAACTCCAACAGGAAACGACTGGAAATATGCTCACATGATGATCACGCTGGAGAAAATCCAGTGGGCGATCGGGTGCTTCCATCCTTTCAAGGCGTCCGGTCCGGACGGGGTGTTCCCTGCACTACTGCAATGGGGTGGACCCTCCATAGCTGAAAGACTGGTGCCCATATTACGGGCGTGCTTAGCCTTTCGGTACATCCCAAAAGGATGGAGGGAAGTGAAAGTCATATTTATCCCTAAGCCAGGTAAGAGTGACTATAGTAACGCCAAATCCTACCGGCCGATCAGCCTGACCTCCTTTCTCCTGAAAACCATGGAGAAGATATGCGAGAGAGAGCTGAGGGATGGCGTTCTAAAAGCAATACCTCTTCACGCAAATCAACACGCATACAGCGCGGGTAAGTCCACTGAATCCGCTCTGCATCTAGTGGTTGGCCGGATAGAGGAAGCGATCCATCAGAAGGGTATCTGCCTGGGTACTTTCATAGATATCGAAGGAGCCTTCGACAAAACAAACTTCTCCAGCATCAGCGCCGCTCTTTCCCGACACGGGGTGGAACAGGTACTGATAGACTGGATTACCAATATGCTTAGCAAACGAGTCGTCCGCCTTGGTGCAGAGCAGCAGTCAGCAGTGATAGCCAGGGGCTGTCCCCAAGGAGGAGTACTGTCGCCCCTCCTCTGGAATCTGGTGATTAATGACCTCATCGCGAAGCTCAATGCTAACCACTTTTACACTATTGGGTACGCAGACGATCTCGCCATCCTCATCTCGGGGAAGGTGACAGGGACAATCTGCAACCTCACTCAGCAGGCATTACGCATAGTTGAGCGATGGTGTGCTGAGTTCGACCTCTCAGTGAACCCCACAAAAACTGAACTTGTCATGTTTACCCAAAAACGAACGCTAGGCCCTCATCGCCTACCTAAGCTATTCGATACTGAGCTCCAGGTAACCAACGAGGTCAAATACCTGGGAGTTATCCTGGACAGTAAGTTAAATTGGAGCAGTCATCTTGACAACAAGCTTAACAGGGCCTGCATCACCTTTTGGCAATGCAGGAGGATGATAGGTAAGAAGTGGGGCCTATCCCCTAAAATTATACTTTGGCTTTACTGCGCGGTAATCCGACCCATGATCACCTACGGGGCAGTGGTCTGGTGGCCCCGAACCAAATTAATCACAGCGATAAGCAAGCTGCAACGTATGCAAAGGCTCGCCTGCATGGCGATCACAGGCTGCATGAGGACAACTCCGACCGCAGCTCTCGAAGCGATACTGGGGCTTCCGCCGCTCCACCTGTTCATTCAGCAGGAAGCAACGATGACGGCGTTGCGCCTCAATACGCTACAACTCTGGGGTAAGAAGTGCACGCAGCATACTGCGGCACTAGAGGGAATCCAAAGTGAGTTCCCCCTGGTGAAAGCTGTTAACGATCGAGTACCCAAACAGTACGTATTCGATAAGAAATACAAAATCCAACTCCATGAGGACCACCGCTGCGAGGGACTTAACCCTGCAGAATTAAGGATCTTCACGGACGGATCTAAAACAGGTACTGGTACTGGAGCCGGGGTCTTCTCGGAGGACCTCAACATCCACATAGCCGTACATTTGGGGGCCCACAACACTGTCTTTCAGGCAGAATGCATGGGCATCTCCCTGGCGGCATCTGCCATCTTGGCTCGGGAGGTAAAGGAACACTCCATCCGCATACTCTCAGACAGCATGGCAGTGCTGCTGGCATTAAGGAGCCACACGGTGAATTCCGGGCTAATACACGAGTGCCACCAACGCCTGAACCAGGTTGGTAACCTCAATAATATAACCATTCAATGGATCAAAGGACATAGCGACTCCCGAGGCAACGATGCAGCGGACGAACTCGCTCGAAGGGGCTCGAGCATGGCGGCGGTGGGCCCAGAACCCATCGTGCCGCTACCTTTCGGCTATCTTCGCACGCTGGTAAGGAAACGTACCAAAGAACTTCACGCCAAGCTGTGGCTAGACCACGGCGAGTGTAGGCAGGCCAAGAAGGCGCTTCCCGCCATCGACGCTCGCCTCACCAAACAAGCGCTCCGGCTAACTAAACTGCAGCTACGCACAGTAACGGCTGCCATCACTGGACACGGTACTTTTAACAAGCACCTCTTTGTTATAGGAGTCACAGATAGTCCTCTGTGTCGAGCCTGCATGGAGGAAGAAGAAACAGCAGCCCACGTGCTCCTGCACTGTCCGGGGGTTGCCCCATACAGGGCCAAATACTTCGGTGACCCAGGTACTCTCCGCGAGATTGCCAGTAACACCAAGGGGTTGCTGGCTTTTCTCGGGGAGCTGGGGTGGATCGAGTGATATTCCCACCCGCACGTAAAATACGCGCATTGAGCGTGGAGTTGCGGACACCAGCCCGTTATACTTATACTTATACTTATAGGTAACTTATATTTTATTATAGTTGGACTACTGTATTTAACTCACTTTAGCACTGGATCAAAAGAATTTGAAGTTATGGGAAGAGGCCTTTGTCCAGCAGTGGGTGATGGAGTCTAACAGTAGGTTATGGTTATGCATTTAAGTTATAGCCTATCTTTTAGCCTATATTTGCTAGGTTTTTTTTTAAATTATATCTTTTACCACTCTCTCTTTTATTCTCACTGAATGACAAGTTGCTAAAATAGTTATCATGTATCAGCTATTTTAGCTGATTAAAGTGATATTTAGTTGGGTGTTTATATCAAGAAACTAATAAAAAAAAACTTTTTAACATTTTATGTTGAACTTGTTGTTGTCTTATAAATATGAGAAGATTGAGCTCACAACATTACAAAAACTTCTTCTGAATACCTGTTAAGAAGTATGTTATGAAGTCTCATGAAGTTTTGTTTACCTGTTGATTGTCTACCAAGACCACAACAACTATAGATGGACTGTGTGAAAGATTGTTAGAAAGTGGTTTGCTCTACAGAGATGTGTGGAAGAAGGCATGCGATTTATTTGCCTTGAGATCGGTAGACGTATCTAGTGAATGTTTGAGTTTCTCTTGTTCAGTGACAGAATGCAAGGACTTTATCTTGTTGTTTTTATGTACCTAATATTTTTTATCATTTCTTATTTGTAATCCATCATAATCGCTATCTGCCTAGGCTTTTGCCAACTATTTTGGGGTAAACTTCCAGTCTAATCTGATGCAGCTGTATACCAGTATTTTACATGGAGTAAATGCTTCCACAACCCAGTTAGAAACTTTAAACTGTGCAGTAGCTTGGATTTATCTGTTATGTTGTCACATGTTTTCTCAAATGAAATAAATGCTGTGGTCACTTTAATTGCAAAAGCAAATGGGATATTTAGGCAATAGCTTTACTGGCTACAGGCCATTTCTATGTGCACAAGCATTGATGTTAGTTTACAAAAACCTGAATTTGAATATTGTAAGTCTCAGGAAGAATTCCCAAATAATTTGGAATCAGTACTATAAAAAGATGCAATGTTTGAATATGAATAGATGCTAGCATTTGTAGCAGTGAAAGCAAAGGAACATTTTACTTCTAATTAGGTCAAATCATGTTTATGTTATAGTTACACCTACAACAGTTTATTTTATAAAAGAAATGTGAATGTTTACTCATTCCAATAAGAACTAAGTTTTCTGCTAAACTTGACCTCACAAAATGAGATTGCAGATACTAATTCCTATTTTATAATAACAAAATAATGAGTCACAGGTACAAAGTCAGACATATTTATGGACTAATTACTCTGCTTCTGACACATCTGATAAGTTCTAGTTCTGTAGTATAGCAGTATCTGACAGCCAATTTTAAATGAAACATTTTATTTTAGACTATCTTGGTAACCAGTGATTATTAAGGCTTTGTGATCAGGGCCTCAGTGATAACATACAATTTCAAGTCTGATTTCTCACTAGAAATACACACACACTTGAGATTCTATGTTATTCTATAAACAGAGTATAGGGGGTAATCTCCATAACTAAAAATCCAATTCTAAAAATTCTTTCTCTGACAGAAAGGTACATTATTTGTAGGTGCTATAGGCTACAAATGATATGTCAATTACTCATAGTAGCCAAGCTATCCAAATGTTTGCATACAAAGTTGCGGGCATAGTGGTAGTTCCTTAAAAAGTAAATCAACTCACCGCACTTTCAAGAACTTGAAGCTGGTTTGCTGGTGGTCATCGTCAATTATCTGAACAGCGGCCAGCTCCTCCTGACCTTCCTTCCTATACAAGTACAGTCCATTACCAATATCTATTGCATCTACGTTTTTACCATCAATCTGTAGCACCACTTCTGTATCTTTACTAGCTATGTCCATCTCTTCATTTATCAAGGTAGACTCTATCATATTCTCATCAGACTTAAACTCCAATTCATCTGGGTGCTTCTCCGAGTTAGACTTATCATCATCCACATTGTCATCAATCACCAGCTCATGGCCATCATAAGAATTGTCATTATCATCAAATATGTCAACACCGCCTGATAAAATGTTTGCTGCTTCAATCTGTTTACCAATTTTGTAGCTATCTAGCATATCACTTTTCTTTCCAATTGGAGACAGATTCGATATCAGGTCGTCAGCGTTCGTCATGGTCCCTTCGGAGTCAGTGGTGGTACTAGCCAGCGACACATCTTTTATAGAAGAAATGTCGAATGATGAATCAACAGAGTCAACTTCTGACAGAGAAAAGTACTTGGAGGAGCTCTCGTTGGCTGTCATGAAGGACTCACTCGGCGGGGACGTGGTGTCGAGCGTGGAGTCCCGCGAGCCCCCCGCTTCTCCCCGCAAGTGGCTCAACCTATCCATTTGCAAACTTCATCTGCTGCGACAACAGGAAAACGACAATTTAGTAACAATGCACGTTCTAATCACAGAGCGAATACACTTTATCGATTATAAGAAAGCTAATGAAAACATTTGAAGGTTGGTCGTTTAATTAGCACCTAGGTCAATAGCAAAGAACAGTGAAACTTTTAGAACAAACGATAATGATACTGTGACACTTTCGATAAAATTTTAATAAATCACATCATACCAAGTTGTTTTTTTATAATATAGATCTCAGATAAAACTCTTGAGTAGAATTTGTGTATTAAATTAATTGTAGAAGATATAATAACAATTTTATTACAATTTTGTTAAAATAACACAACACATCAAAAGATTAAAGATGGACGCCAAATAGCAATGTTGCCGTTATTTTGCATGTCATTATGTTGATAAAAAATGGCAAAATAATATTCCTAACATGATTTATTTGATGTTTCCGAATAAAAATTTGTAAAGACAGATAACTCCTAACTATAGGTCAGGAATAAACTACAATCGGCCAATATTTTGCATTTAACGCTTTGTTTTTCGTGAATTTAATTTAGTATTTTATGTTGGCAACAATTTAATTCCGTAATGGATGCTGCTGATAATGCAAAATACCTATCGCTTGGCAATGTCAATGACCGCTACGGTTATGAAAGTATTTCATTCGTATCCATCATAAAATACGAAACTGCGTGCAGCAAAAAATATTTCTCCGATAGCCAAGTACGTTCGTCGTTTGGAATAGCATAATTATGATTTGGATAAACCGTGTTCACAGATGCAAAATGCATTGAATTTAGAAATCAATTTTCCCGCTTCATTCCCTTATCAAATAATAATAATTATCACCGGATAGAAACATGCTGATGCTCCCTTTGAATTTATATTTTAGAAAGAGAAATGACAAAAGTTGAATTGTTATGTTTATTAAAGTAAGTTCATTGAATTTATCACGAAAATAAACTATTAAAAAAAAATAAACACGTAATCGGGTACCAGTTGAAGTCGACCAACGGACCAAGTCGATAGACTAAGGTGGAAGCTCACATCTGGCCCGCGAAATTCTAATTTTCTTACGTTTTTGGCAATTTGCAGGCCAGTGCTTGGTTGTATGTTTATGAAAATTTGATTTGCGACTGTAAGACGTATGAAGTTACCGAATTATAACCATCAAAATTAATAACTACTAAAGAACGACGACTAAATTACTAAAGAATGACTTTTACATGCAAAAATCAATCTTGACATGAAAATGAACTTGGAGGGTTGTATTGGTAATTTTCATAAACATACAACCAAGCACTGGCCTGCAAATTGCCAAAAACGTAAGAAAATTAGAATTTCGCGGGCCAGATGTGAGCTTCCACCCTAAAGCGCCATTTCATTAGTCGATAGGACCCGCATGCGGGGTGCGAGAGATCTCTGGAATGCGTGCATACAGGGCCCGCATTCGGGGAACTGTTTATAACTATGTATGATAATTCTCCGTATGCTGTATACCGAACGAGTTAACGACTAATGAAATTGCGCCATAATCTTTCAATAAAGTATAATGTACTCTGTCTGTGTAACTATTTGATAAAAACGACATTCATGAGACCGGGTCCCCTATGTTGTTTTGCACCTCTATGAACTGAGACGGTTGTCTTGGTGATTTTAATCAATTACCTATTACTCAGTATTTAAATATTTTTTACTGCCGCGAATCCTATTTTATTGGGGACTATATTTCTTGTCACCAAGTTGTATCACCTAATATAGAAACGTCACCACTAAATATTTTCGTTCTCAGATAAACAAAAAGTGTTTCCAGAAATGAATTATCAAATTAATGTTAAGGTGGAAGCTCACATCTGGCCCGCGAAATTCTAATTTTCTTACGTTTTTGGCAATTTGCAGGCCCGTGCTTGGTTGTATGTTTATGAAAATTTGATTTGCGACTGTAAGACGTATGAAGTTACCGAATTATAACCATCAAAATTATCAATACAACCCTCCAAGTTCATTTTCATGTCAAGATTGATTTTTGCATATAAAAGTCATTCTTTAGTAATTTAGTCGTCGTTCTTTAGTAGTTAGTAATTTTGATGGTTATAATTCGGTAACTTCATACGTCTTACAGTCGCAAATCAAATTTTCATAAACATACAACCAAGCACTGGCCTGCAAATTGCCAAAAACGTAAGAAAATTAGAATTTCGCGGGCCAGATGTGAGCTTCCACCTTAATATAATTATGTGTAAAATAAGAGCAACAAAAAGGTAGTGCATTAGATGAATATAAACTTCGTTCTTCGTTATAGTTTTATTACATAAACAATAGTTTTGTGCCCAGAATGGTAGATCTGTCACCAAATAATGCTGAAAGAAACCCTAACCCTAGAGGGTCGACGTCAAGGTCACCCCGAGGTTCGGTTAGTTAGGTTCCTTTAATCCCTGCAGACAGACCACTGAACTATTATAATACATACAAAAACATTTATTTGCTACTAGAGCCTATATCTCCATGATTTTAGGTGATTTATTGTGGAATTGATTTTATACTGTTTGGAGACTACGTTTTGGGGACAAACCCTATTACATAAGAAACACAATACTTATTAAATTGGCGATAGCTTAAATGATACCCTATTTTATTTAACATACGACATGACACTGACCGGCAAATTGCAAAAAACACAAGATTATTCGAATTTCGCGGGCTACGTTTTCGCCCATTTTGGAAAGTGTAGGTATTTATAGATTTATTGCGCATTTGATGAAAAATGTTTTAATATTTTTTTTAGTGTGTAAGTACTTTTTCCTTATTTTGTGCATTTATCTAATTTGCACGTCCGCGTCCCACAAAAACATAAACTGTCAAAAAAAGTGTCACTGTCAATCAAATGTCAAAATCAAAAACGTTAATTTTCAAACTTGGCTGTCGATTTGTGCTTTACCTGTATTTTATGTTTATTCTTAGTTTTATTGACGAAAAAATATAAAAACCTATTAAAAAGTGAACAATGGCGCCCCGAGAAACTCCCAAGCCCACGACGAAGGTGCAACGCACCGCATTGAAAGATATGCCAGCTAAAGGCCGGGCGTCACCAGTTGGGTCGATCAAAAAGCCCATTCAGGTTAAAAAGACAGTGGATAAAACTCCCCTGAAAAGTATGTAACCTTTTGCCTTCTACCAGTTAAATAATAAAGTATTTTTTTCTGGTCAGAGTCCACTTTCTGTGACTTGTTGTTAAACAAAGTTATTTTTAATATTAATGTTTGCAAGTGGTTTCCGACGCCGTTGTAGTATGGGATCACTGTTCAATATAATGTTAGGTTAAAGAAGGTGGTGCGTGGGTCAGTGGGTCGTCTTATGGGCGAAACCCTCATCCGTCTGACAAATTCCTCTTTTTCCATTACTTCTTCATCTTCATTCCTGCTCTATTTCCATGTTACTCGAGGTCTTTGCAACACGTTTATTTCTTCCGTCCTCCTCTTTTAACCGTCTGGCTATCATTTGCTGGCTAATTTATCATTTAATTACATTCCATACTGGATGTTCATTAACATTAGTGGAAAGTCCTTTATTGGGTCACATTAGGGATGGTTATAAGAGTAGAGAAAGACTAAAGAAACTGTGTAAGGAAACATATGACAAGAAAGGAGGTGTCTCATGAGATAACAGAGATGTATGGAAGAAGCAAGAGAATAATTATGAAGATCAGTTGATCAGCATTCCCTTTTTCTTGTATTATGTGTAGTGTTCACAACAAAGGCTGTGTTATCCATTTTTTTAATCAAAATTTGATACAGTATCAGCCACAGAGACTGGATTTGTGCCAAGTTGATGGCAAAAGGCTCACTGATGGGGCTTAACTTTTCGTATGCCGAGTATTTAGACTTAATTAAAAAGCCATTATGTCTTGCATGGATCTACGTTCTGGCACACAAAAGGTTAAACTAAAACTGACAAAATATTGTTGAACTAAGTACTAGAAACTCCTAGGCTTAAATCTTCAGGGATTACGTGAGTGATGATTTCAAGTCGAAGCCCATTTAAGTCAGGAAACGGTATGCAGAAGATGACTCTTTTCTTTTATTTATAATTACTTACAATTTTTCCAGTCAACAACACTACGGAAGCAAGAGCAACGAGACAGCGGACTAGCACAGTCCCGAAGGTAGCTACTCCCAAACCAAAGGACAACAGATCAGTTCCTGTACCCAGCAGTGTGACCAAGAGTGGCAAGAAGCCTTCCTGGAAACGACGCCCAAAGCCTGCCCATTCTGGAGTACCAATCCCGGAGAAGATGAGATTGTTATTGGAGAAGCAATTTAAAGAATCAGAATTTGCTCTATAGGTATGTCTCAAAGTAATGGTTTCGTAACAGTTTTTACCACGAGATCCATAATTTGGTTTGCCTAAAATGATCCTACTGACTTACTTGTTATGTAACAAATATAGATGTTGTCTTTTAGCATGGCAGTAGTGCCAATAGCACTAATAGTCCTTTCCCTAATTCTTGCATGAACCAAAACAACTTGCAAGTTTTTTTTTTGTAAAAGTATGTGTTTTTGCTTATTCACCATACTTATAAATTAATTCAGGACATTAACGCTTTGAAATGAAGAATATCAAAGTTTATGCCATTCTAAAACAAAACAACTATTAAAGTAGTGATAGTTGAGGGGCATATGTCTGGTAGGTTTGGTCTAGGAGAATGTTGACTTCTTATTAAACAAACTGAGCCATTTGATTAAAACTGTAAGCAACTAAAACATATAACATGTTTTAAGAATTATACTATTCTAGTACTCAGATAACCGAGCCTGATGGAAAAACATTGTAAACGAAAATATAGGTATTTCAATTTTTTATTGTGACTTCAATGTAAAATTATTTAGACCTTATCGCAAAGAACCCTGAACTCATATTTGCATTCTAACGTGTTTTGCACATAATACAAAAACCGGACATATCTGATTAACCAGTAAGAAGTAACCAGTAAAATACCTCTCCTGTAAAATTCTATATTTGTTGTTTACATTGTTCTTCCCTAGCAGGCTCGTAATATTGATTATGTCAACTCACTAACAAGGAGCAACATTTTCTGAATATACAATGTAAATGTGCTGGATGGAGCAGGAGAGGAAGCGGCAAAAATAAAATTCCAGTACTGCAATAATATTTCGGCATTGATTTAGGTGTTGCTCTGTTAGTGTAAATTGGTATTTATTTGTTTTTAATAACTTTTTATTTAGATCATTTTCTTTATGGCTGCGGTTCCAGTGAGGCGGAGCGGAGCAGAGCAGAGACGAGCTGTGCCGTGATTCACCAATCACATGGCTTGAAATCTTGATTGTGGATTCTTGATGTGGATTTCAAGCCTTGTGATTAGTGAATCGCGGCACAGCTCGTCTCCGCTCCGCCTCAGTGAAGCCGCAGCCTATTACAAAGATATGTTTTTAGATTATGTCTTCATAATGATATAAATCAATGTTTTAAAATTTTCAGGGCATTTTACTTGATTGTATTTTTGACATTTAATTATGATACAATTTTGAAGAAATAAAATCTTATCATCACAATGAGTAACTAAGAGGGCAATATTATTTTATTGCCCTCTTAGTTACTCTAACTTTAAAAAGAGAAAAAGTTTGCATTCAATATGACTTTTGAAATGGTATCTTGCTATTTTTTTAATGCCTATAAAAATTGCTGCTACCGTAAATTGTATGCAGGTAATTAATTTACTATTTAGCTAGTTTTTTTCTTATTAATAATGTATCATTATTACATTGCGAGGCAAACTAGTCTTAAAGGGCATCAACACAGATATTACTTTTTGTAGAGCAACATTTTGCAATGTGTTATCAATCATCACATCACACTCATATTATTATTATAAAGGCGAAAGTATATGAGTGTGTATGTTTGTTACTCTTTCACGCAAAAACTACTGAACGGATTTGGATAAAATTTGGTACATAGATAGTCTATAACCTGGATTAACACATAGGATACTTTTTATCCCGATTATATCTTCCCGTGGGATAATTTTCGAGTTGTTGCGGGCGAAGCCGCTGGCACAACTAGTGTGAACATAAAGTAAATTCTACAACTTTTGTCATCCTTAATTGACCAAAAAACCTTACAAATGTTGCTCCAAGTGTGGATGCACTAAAAATACTTTAGAATTAGTACAACAGTTGTGCCAAAATTAGACACTAAGACAACAATTTTTATTCTAGGATTCACTTCACATAAAAAATATGTATCAATAAAAACATGACATGCTTCTCGACTACTATTCTATAATTATAGAGTTGTATTATTAAAATTTTATATTAAATCCTACTGAATTAGTTGCTATTATTAGGTACCTGGCTACTACATAACGGAATTATTATTACTCTTATTTATAGTTATTGGTAATTATTTGTAAGACTTTATGATATTAAATGTATATCATATAACTCATGTATTTTCAGTTGTCTACACTAATATAATAAAGAGGAAAGATTTGTTAGTTGTAACGAATAGGCTCCGAAACTACTGGACCGATTTGACAAATTCGTTCATCGTTGGGAAGCTACACTATCTCCGGGTGTCATGGAATACTTTTTATCCCTGTATTCCCACGGGAGCGGGAACTACGCGGGTGAAACTGCGTGACGTCCTCTAGATAATAATAAATTGGTGTCCAATCCGAAGCTGAAATATGGTTTCTTGTTCAACTTCTGGAAATCAATAGAAGATAATAGCAGAGGCATCAAGCGGGCTGGAATGAGAAATAAAAGAAACTCCCTTAGTCTAGAAGATTCTTCAGCATGAGGATTTCATGCTTATTATTCTTTTTCTTATCATCGTATTGTGGAGTTTCTAAACCACCTCAAAGGCCTCTGACATGGTTTGAATCATCTATTTTTATCAGACAATCAAGTGATTCAAGCCTGCAATGTCCTAACCAAACTGGACACAACTTTAAAAAGTATGCTCCTCGCGGGAATCGAACCGACCACAGGTTACAAGGCAAACGCCTAAACCACTCGACCACGGAGGCAGTTCTATGATTGATAGATTTCATACTGATCGGTTTTACCTTCTCACCTCCTGTCCTTCGCTCCCGGGTGGCGCCCTCTATCTCTCATAGAGAAAGTCTGTTCCATCAGGCCCAGATCGCTATCTTTGTAGAGACTGCCCTAAGTTGTTTGCAATAGTCGATAAACACCGCGGACAGTATGCGTCTGCGCATCATGATTGTTCTTTTATCAAACGACAGATGACGTCGCTGTCGCCCCTCTACTTAAATTAACATAATGTTAAATTCATTTAATAATATTGGAGTGGTGAGTTTGCCATTTATTCAGATTTCGGGTTGCTTCTAAGATTAATGATACTGAAGAAATTAAAAGGGTCCTCAGCCCTTTTTTTATTATTTTTTTGCTCTAGGCAGAGCGGTAGGGAGTGTCAGACTTCTACTGCCTAACCCTACACGGAAAACGGGCATGATGAATATGCATCGTCGTACACTGGTAAATAATAAACCGTTCGGCCGCCTGGCAGACCGTCGTCGTCGGTGCTAATTATTGATGAGAACGTACCTACACATGTCTAGATGACCTACAAAACTAGTTTTACCTTGATATCGAAAATCGATCGATAGATGCATTGCAGGGGTAGATATTTAGCCTTGAAGTCGCTCTAGGGAACTACTCGAGTTACGTTTGTAAATATGGAAAGGTGGACCAGATAGATATTATAAAGTGTGATACTTTGGTGCTCACAGATGAAAGGCAGGTACCCATTTTATAATGATTGAAAATCTGAAAAAGATTAAGGAAGAAGGCTATTAGGCTATTCTATCCCACTGCTGCGCAAAGGCCTGGCATTTCTTTCCAAATCTCCCGGCGTTTTGCCTTCTCTGGTCCTTTTTTTAGCATTTTTTTTTAATAATAACGTTGCAGACACTAGGAATTTCTGCTGTAGGTATTGTGGGTGCGTTCACAAACATTTAAAATCACTTACACAAATACCCAGACCTGAAACAACTATCAGTAGGCCATACAAATATTTGTTCCGTGCAGGGATCGAACCCGCGAGTCCGCAACACGCAGCACAGGAGAATCGCTCAGCCACGCACCAACCGTGTCGTCAAAATTAAAAGTCAATCATTCAAATTAGAGAGGCACCTATGCTGAGACCTGTGAGACTATGGGTATCTTTTGATGGGTAAACAATACTAATAGTGCCTGCCCTTCACTAATTCCTAGTGATTTGCCATGAGAGATGTGGCAAAACATACCCCTCAGCGCTATGAGATGGGGCTAACATGGCCATTCTGCCCTTGACTACAAATAGACACATCGATTAATTCAAGGATTAAAGTACTTGGTAGGTACGTGTTGTGTAGGAACAAAAGCTAACTTCACACAATATTGAGTTTTCTTATAAATAAATTCATTGCGCGTTCAATTGGGTTGCATTATGCTAAGCTGTTTGTTGTAAGTTATATCATGTTTATTTTGGTGCAATGCTCTTTGTATCCGGTGTCTCGGTCATCGGGTTAGTGATCGCTTGTAATCTACAAAGGATTAAGTTATGGTTCGGCAGCCAGGTGTAGGTACCTAAAAGTATGACCACCTGGCGCTAGATAGGAACCTCAATGTATTATATAAAACCAGCAGTGCAGCGGAGCAGCGGTGGCCCAATAGTGGCGGGCCCCGACTTACCAGTAAGTCGTGGGTTCAAAGTTTCGAACCTAGGCAGGGGCATTACTTTGTGTAATTTATTTTATCATCGCTGCTCTCAAAACGGTGAAGGAAAAAATCGTGAGGAAACCAGCACGCCAAAAAGTTCTAAGACATGATGGTCTACCAACCCGCACTGGGCCCGTACTGTGGTGCATTATAGCCCATCCCTCTTCTAAAGAAGAGGCCTGAGTCCCTGCATGGGTACATTATAGCTAGGCTGATGATGATGACTACGAAAACACCTACATAATTATATTATTCAGAGCCACAAGAATTGCATATTTTGGATTGTCATCTTTTTTTTTTATCTGCAGGAAGCTCTGCAATTTCAAAGTCGTCCCGAACACTATATACAATTATTATGTCATACAGTTACCACACCGCGGCTCGTTAAATTTGACATTGTATTGTACTAGACTATGTGTAATTATCACTTTCGCGCAAATGCAAGGCATCAATACCACAATTGCACGAAAAGTATAAGTATGTACCTATGGACAAAGTAATGTACCTACCTAAGGGTCCGAGAGCGGTGTGCAATGTCAAGGCCGGCCTTCTGTTTAGCGCTGCATATACAATGTGAACTTGACCTTTTCACTACCTCGGTGATTGGAGTTCGCGGAGTTGAATCCAGGAACAAACGAAGGTAGTTAGGTTTAAGGTCTCTTGTCTTTGACCATTCCCAAAGACGAGACGATTACGCGACGGGTACGCAGCTTCAGGTAAGGTCTACGCAGCTCTGACTACGCGGAGCTTCGGTGCGCAGGCCCTACTACGCATGCGCCAGTGCCGCCTACGCTACGTAGAGATCGCGTTTCCACGAAGCGGCTACGGTGTAACCATGTCATATTCACCTGGTACCTAATTTAATCATTTGGTACCTATTTAAAGTTATAAACATTTGCAGTACAGCCCAGGGTGCCATGAAATCTTAATGTATGCCTACTAACCAGTGTTTTACTTGTTGGCAAATAAATAAACAAATAGAAACGCAGGGTGAATCGCATTCCCGTCAGGGCTGCGGGTTGTTCAGAAGTTACCGCGGCCTTGACATATAGGGCTAAGAAGGAACATGGGTGGTTTTTAGTCAATAGAAGTCTGACACTCCCTCTCGCTCTTACCGAGAGCGGGAGGGGTTATTTGATGATTTCACACCCTTAAAAAAAAAGGCGCCTCTATTCACGCCTCATTGCCAGGTATGTACCCGACCAGATACGCTAGAAAAGTCACCATTCAATAGTTCGTTTGTTCTGCTGCGGGTAATCTCTCCTTTACTTTATCCCTAAAATCTGGCCAAGTGCATCGATGGTCTGGCGGCTCGCAAGTGCTAACTGCACAAGGTCCTGGGTCCGATTCCCAGGTAGGCCAAATGGTACCTAATGGGACATAGGTCTTAAACATAATTACTTGTGTGAGGATAATTACCACATACTTGCGTCGTTGCTCTAGCTGCTGCTGGCTGGCTGCTGAGAATGTAGTCGTGGATTTCAATTTATCAGCAGCCACGGAGTTTGGAATAGTGCCTGATTGATGGAAATAGGCTTGTCCTCCATTACACGGGACTTAAAATAACTGGCGAAGTGTTGCTAATGCTAATCATTAGGTACACCGGTACACCTCAGTTTTACCCTTCAGAGATTACAGGAGTGATGTTATTTAAGTAAGTAGGGGTCAAAACAAAAGAACACAAAACAAACTAAGCATTTATTTCAATTACCTAACCCATTACAGGCACTTTTGGATGTCAGAAGAACAATTCATAAAACCATTCTACGAGTGCAATACGTCACCACGCCGAACCACACGCCGCCGAATACCCGCAACAACGAACACTGCGACCACGAAAGCACGCAGCGATGCACACCGCAACAACGAATGCACGAGACTCCGAATCACGGAACAACGAACGGTACCTCTACCATAGGTTCGCCTCTGCCTAGCTTTCCGGGGAAAACAGGCGTGATAAACTGTAGACTGTAGACTCCTTGGGAAGCTCTTCAAAATTAAAACAACGATTATAAATAAAACATGACTATTGATGTATTTTAACGGTCATTGCATAATCAATTACCTACCTAAGGCAAAGGGTCATGCTATTATAGCCCATAAAGTTCTGTACTTAACGATCATAATTGCGAAAACTGCAACAGATTATAATATACTTCCTAAGAATTCCAGTAAGTAAATGATCGATGTAGTTTGACGTCATCCGTCGACAGATGTCGCCCATAAATTGTGTTTGGAAGATTGATGGACTTCCCATAAAGTTGGTTTGTGCTTGTATGTCTTAATGTTAGACAATAAGATCATTTAACACTAATCAAACTTAAGGCGAGGGTCTAACTTAATCGGGGCTGCGGGTTGTTGTAAGAGATACCGCGGCCTCGACATAAAGGGCTAAGAAGGAACATAGTAGTTTCGCTGCAAAGCCTAATAGGGTATTTCCCCCAAAAAAATCAAATTAGTCCGGCCGATAGATTTTCAAAAAATAATAGACACGTATTTTTTTTCACCTAAACAAAAGATGAAGACGATACAGTGCTTCGAAAAGTCGCGTCAAGTCGTGTGACGTCACAAGGTTAGTACTTTTTTACCCACAAAGTGACGTCAAAAGCCCCCACTCATGATCTTTGACACGTTTTATTTTCGTCATTTTTTTATTAATTTGTTAAAACAAAATACACGTATGCAATATTTTTCGTGTAATGAAAAATGCAATATCGTTTGTGACGTCATTGACCGCAAAAGAATGTCAAACACATGTATCAGAAAATGACGTCACACGAGATTTCAAAGCACTGTATCGACTTCATTGTTTGCTTACGTGAAAAAATAAAAAATACGTGTCCAATATTTTTTGGAAATCATATCTGACGGACTAATTAATAGATTTTTTTAAGTTAACTACCCTACTCGTATTATCTACATGTCATGTAGTAACTGACTAGTAGCACATAGCAGTGTGGTATCCAGTGCTAACGGCCGTGACTGACCTAAGCAGGTACTGGATTCCATTCCCTGGGCAGGGAATGCGTTTAATGCGTTTTTCAAGGAATTGTTTAGATTGGCGGTCATTACTGAAATTCGGTCGAGTAATTTATGTATGAATTGCTTTTTACCCGACTGCGGCGAAGCCCAAAAGGAGGGTTATGTGTTTGGCGTGTACGTATGTACCTAGCTATGTAAGTATGTATGTCTGTTTCCTCATAACTTCTAAACGGATGAAGGGATTCGATCGAATAAAATATACGTCGTTAGATTCGTCTTGATGGCGCGAGTGTCACTGGCTACATTGAAATAAACAAATAAAACAATGGAAAATTGCGAATTTTGAGGACCATAATTATCGCGGATTGAAAAAAAAATCCGTTACCATCGAGTAAGGTACCAAAATGCAGGGTTTTAAAAGGAGATTACAAATTAATACACTAATATATTTAAAAGAAATTCAAAGTCACAAATCCTATAAACAATCACATAAGTTAAATCATCTGCGAAGATTTTACGCGACCAACGAAAGAATTGGTTCTTTCGTTGGTCGCGTAAAATTCACAAAAGAACTAAAAAGTTGGAAACAATAAAAAGTACTTAGTAAAAAAACTAAAAAACCCAACTGAAAAGCAAAATACAAGCACATTTTAAATAAAACAAAACTTGGAAGCAGGCGGGGTCCATTCTATTTTCATTTCATAATGTGAACTACAGTCAGGTTTTTTAGTTTTTTTATATGTACCTATAAAAAAATCCCAATCCCATGTGCTCGCTATAGGTATATATATCGATCAAACACAAAGAACGAAAGTCAATAAAGGCTTGTTATCGACTTTCGTGACTTAAAAACACCATTAAACTGCATTCTACATGACCACCAAGTCTATCATTAATAAATGAAGGCGCCAACACCTTATAAATCGATTCAGAGACAATTTGAGATAGCTATCAAAGATTCGCCTTAATAAAAAATATTTTAAAATGCGCATCGCGAACCGTATTTATTCGTATTTCGTCTGGCGTGGCGCCACGACGTGCAAATCATTCCCAATTCGTCTCTGTACATAGTTTAGGTTAGTTTATGACATAATGCATGTAATAGATTATTCCTAGGCATTGTAAAGCTGCCGGCGTGTCTAGATGTCTTATCGGAGTCATAGAATCTTTTGTTGCAGTTTAGTGTCAAGTAGGAACGTGAAAATACCTAAAATGTGTGTGCCGTGTGGGTCGCTTGGCGTATGTCGATATTTTTACACAAAGGTTTAATTTAGTAGTAGGAAAGTCTTTGGGCTTCTTTGGGACTGACCGTCTTGCAAAGGGCCGTGGTTACGAAGCATTATTTTTGAATGCCTACCTTCGTTATGTGGAGGAGCCACGAGGACCCTGCAGCGGTGGCTATCGCGGCCTCCTTAGTGATCACCGAGACCAATGTCCCATCTGCACCCAACTCACACGAGCTCGTGCAATATGGACGGTGTTTCCCCAGTCTACCACTCTACGCCACGTCTATCTGCGGTGGATCAGATCCATGATCCTGCCTCCCGGATCCACACTAGTATTCTTAGTACGTAAAGACAATTTACAGTCTACAAGGCTAGATTGTAATAAGATTAGGGTCCATCATTTTGATGAAAACTGGGATAAGGGAAAAAAATCTACCGCTTCATTTTGCGAGATTAGTTCCTCACAAAAGGACGCTACTGTCTCCCAACTACTTCCGCTGCCGACATCTAACCAAGGCCAGCAACAAGTCTTTTGTGACTATTGCCGCGAGAACACGGAGCTACTCCACCGGCCACCTAAGCCACAGAATAGCCCAAGCTGGATATTGCTCGAGAAGAGAATGCGAGACCGTGTTCTCGCTGCATCTACGATGATGGCATACGGTTTTTTTTTTGTTCGGGCCGACCAGTACATAGAAATGTGGACAGCTCTATCATTTCCTTCATACAAATCTATGAGCGTGCAGTTAGTTGTGCACGACGGGCATGAGAGGAGGTGTGGCATATCCTGTCTTGGGGCTCCACACTGGCATTCTGTCCGAGATGGATCGATTCTACAAGTACCAGCTGAAGCAGCCATATTATGACAGCACCTGTGTCAAGCAGTAGAACAGCTGCCTTCGCACCCACTCCTCCTGTAGTAGTTTCGAAACCTTTATGAATTTCTCAGTACCTGTCGGATTTTGGATTTGTGTTTCAACTGGGCAAACTGTAAAAGAGTGATTTCGGTGATTTCGGACTGAAATGGAGAATGGTGCTAATTGCCATAGGCCCGTCCGTTACTATCATAGTTATTATAAACGGCGAAAAGTGGTTTAGTGATGTGATAATATTCTTACAATTTACCTTGACCTTCAGGTTTCGATTAAGTTAGGTTCCCATCTAGGTTTCTAGACTAAAACTATAACAATAAAAGGGTACGGTCATAGACAGTAACTTGATAGATATAACTTTATTGTTCAAATACTCCTAGTGCACTGAATTAGCACATCATAGTGAATTATAAATCCCATATTTTTTATCACATTTGATTCAAATTCAAGACATAGGGTACCTTATGATTTGACCGAGACCTTGGTAACTTTACACCAATTCAACGACCACTTTGTTCTACTGAAATAGTTTTGGCAATCTGGAATTTATCCTAGTGATTACTGATGAGATAATCAGTTCTGTACCTACATTCTTTCAGATGTACGTATACTACGTATAGTGTGTTATTAGCTCTCCTGTGGCTGAACCGCACGTAATGTTTTTATCACAGAACTCGAAAGTCTCCGTACCACGGCAGTTTCCACCGAAGACATTGTAGTATAATAATAATATACTACATTGTCTTAAAGTGTGCTAAACACGCAAGCTTCCCTCAAGGAACACCTTCTAAGCCTTCAGTTTTAAACAGTAGTTTAAACTGTGAAATGGGGTGAATGTGGACCAAACTTTGCACCCCATTTTACCGATACTGGCTAAGTGTTAACATAATATGTCGCCTCTAGCAGCTGCTGCCGTCGCGACTCCGTGATTTGTGCTTTTAATCGTGACTTTTGTATAACAATAGAGGATACTACAGATTCTTAAAATTCTCAGGCTTACAAAGTCTGAAACCGGTAAACCTGCTGTTCTGGGTGGAGTAGAAGGTAGTGCCAGATTTCCACCACCCTGAAAACCACCCTGTTCCTTAGCCCTTGCGAGCCCTTTCTCTGGTGCTGACATCTCTTTGAGGCACTCGTGGAATACGAACGTGCCGTCGCGTCGGCTCGGCCTGCTATCGGGCTATCAAATTAAAGGAAAAGAGTGACCGCACCTGTGTGGGTACAAGTGTATAAAATCTCCTGCGTATTTAGCTAATCTCCGTTGAGATTGAGACCTTAGCCAGCATAGCCTTAACTTAGCCATGAATTAGATACTTTCGTTAAGCTTCAACAGGCATGTAGGTACTCCTCGAGTGCAACGGCATTACTCAGATCCGCAAAGAAACTCTTGGAACACCAAGTTCCCTTGCAGATGTCCTGAGAAAACTGGGAAGATTGATCTGCTTTATGGCTCACGTTCATTAATTCATTTTAAGGACTGCGGAAACCAAATTACTAACATAGAACATAACTTCCAACAGTTCCTGTAACGTGCAAAAAACGAGATCAACTCTTATCAGCAGCAGTCTTTTACCTAGCAGTTACGTAAGTAAATAGGCGATAAACGATTTAGGTTTATGGAATAATTTAATTGGCAATAACCATTCCAATATGGTGCTGATTAATTGAACTAAATATGTTTAATGAGACATTAAGATTGTTAAAGAATTTAAATTGCTTGATTTCTATGATTGATGTGATCTACGCAACTCATTTTCATCTGCTAATCCGACAGATTACCTACCGCAACTCACATTCTCATATATAATAACAGACAAACAATCGACCAATTTATCCTATTATGTCATTCTGAAACACCCATCCATCATAAAAAGGTTTATAATCAAACCCCGCCCACAGTTTGGATTGGAATCTTCGCGCCATGCGCCATAATGGCTGCATTTACATCGACCAACTTATCATAATATGCGTTAGAATTTGAAACTACATAAAATGTACTGAATTTGACAGGTGGTTTAAGTTTTTCTTACCAAGCAGCGCCACCCTGATATCTCAAATTATGTTGGTCATTTAAAATCAATTAGTATTCCAATCACGTCTATGGGTACCATTAACAATTAAGTTTAGCTATGAGCATGATTTATAGGTGGCTAGACTCCGCCTGTCCGGTGTGATAGACGCCGATTCTATTCGACGGACGCTGAATTTTTAGTGGAATTTTTGTGTAGTGCAAGTGATAACCGCTTAGCCAGAGCCACCTCTCGTTCAAGCGATGCGTGTACGGCTCGAGTTTTTACGAAGCGACTACCGTTATTACTACTTATTTCTTACGGGCCACGACGAAAATTAAAAACAATGTTAGGTAAGTACCATGTAAGTACATTATTTTTAACCGACTTCCCAAAAGGAGGAGGTTCTCAATTTGATCGGTTTTCTTTTTCGTGCCTAACCTGGTGTCAGAGTTCATCACTTTGTAATAGCGTTGCCATTTCAATTTGGCCACCAGGACAAAACGTGTGAAAACCCTAGTTTTTTAAACCCAGAACACGGACATAAGAACAGATTTTTTTAAACCTAGCCAAAGAAAAATACCCCTGATTTTTCATTTAACTTCGATAATTAAATTATTATCTTCATCGTTAACTACTAAATCACCGAACAGTAGTCTGTAGACAACGATTTATTCCGGACAAAATTTATAAAAACATAGTCGTAGATTTTCCACGTTGTAAAAAAGAATGTCGTTAAGCTCCTCACTTGCACCACACTCCACGCAAAGTATTTATTGACATCATTGTATGAAAATGTCGACGCGTCTAATTTTAACCATGCCTTAATCGCACTAATAGTACTTTCATGATTTGATCTTATCAGCAGATCATTCCGCACATATAAATATGGGACTAAAACGTAAAAACAAGCTTATATTAGCTTATCAAGAAGCTTTTTGCGTTCTAATGACTTACAAATGCCCCCCAGGACGTCTGTAAGTCGTTACAACGCAAAATATACGATAGTGGACAAGTTTTTTTTATAAAAAAATGTTGACCCATACTAGGAATTTCTCCTTAGCGGCGCTTGATAGATCTTGTGATGTTATCACAGACCGTGTTTATTTTTTGTGAACGCATCAGAAAATGTTTCAAGTTCGTATGGAACGTTACTTTGTTTACTTAGCAAAGTAGAACCAAAGTGCAGTTTGTTGATGTTGCCTCAAATAATGATCAACGTGGAGAAACGATAAATTAGATACCAAAATGACGCGTGACGACATAGTCAAAGAATCAATGATTTAATGATATTAGGGGAAATTACATACGAGAAGGATTTAAAACACTGATTTAGTTTTATTTAAAAAATTAAGATTAGTAAGATTTTTAATAAAATAAAAGATTAAAATACTGATATCGGCCATTTTGATTGAAACACCAATCATAGCGCACTACGTCACGCCAATGTAAACATCACTAGCTGTCACTAGCTCACTGTGTTGTTTTGTTGCCGATTACGCATTTGGATATTTTTTTTGTTACTACAATACTTTGTGAACATCTTTAGCAATGGAATCAGGCTTTGTAAAAGCAAACAGTTCAAATTTGCCCAGGATAGATTTACTGATGTTGGGCGATTTCCTTGGGTCAAATAAAGAATTTTGCTCGTCCGAGTTCCGAAATATGAAAACCTCCCTGTAAGTAAATTTTGTAAGTATCTAACACTATAAAAATACAACAAACTCGTTTTGAGCTTGTAGGAGTTTAGTTTATTTTCACTTTCATATGTTATTTTTACAATAAACTTGTCAGTTTATTTTTGAGGTTAGCTCCTTCGCAACTTGTAATAAAAGTTTGCTACTGAGTTAATAACCAACAAAAGGAGTAAATTTCTGTAACTACAAAGCATGTACTAGTATCTTTTCTCATAGTAACAACCTACTATCATAATCACCGGGTCAGCTATGCAGGTCCAGAGGACAACATTTTTGGCATTCAATGTAATGCTAAAACTATTGCTATTGATGTGTTTTTACACTGAGGCACCGCACACCACTTATAAACTTTGTTATTCATTTTTAACACACGAATTATGGTAATGTTTGTTTTAGTTTCCTCTAGCTGCGCTTTGACATTTCCATGTTTACATAGGCGTGACGTCAGACCCGACGCCATGACACTGCGAGCTGTTTTCGCGCTCTATTTAATTTTTTTTTCAAAAATGGCTTATATCTTCGTTAAACTTTACTTTATTACTGAAATAAAGGTTTTTTCGTAAATAAAAAAGATGTACCCACATTACGGAAGAGGATTTCAAAATCTTTCGTCATGCCTATTGTAACACAAGTGAACCCAAGTCGCTACCTTGCATTGCGCCAATGGTTCGCGTAGATTTGTTCCTTCAAAATTTGGCTACGGGAATGCGTGCTACGGTCTACGGCGTAGAACCAGACCGACTTTTATAAAAGTAGTGCCAAATTTTGTATTTTTGTTTTTGGTAAGTTTGCACAAGCGTGGCGATCTAATCATGTTTGTGGGGCAACATGGCCAGAGATCACACAGGACATAGAAAGTTATGGAAGGAGAAAGGGAAGACCTTTGCTCAGCAGTTGGACACCATGTAGGCCAGTAGAAAAAGTTTAGTAACCGTGTATCTTATGGTAAGGCCAAACTCGTGAATTATTTTCAGTCCCACACTCATAGTCATTTCATATCATAACCCCCAGAGGTACCATTATCTCTGAAAGGTATGTTTGGCAGGCCTATACCCGTATAAGGTAAAAATGACGTTTAGGAAGTGTCAGCGAAATCATAAACTCAGTGTAAATTAGTACCTAATACCGTCACTGTATATGTAGGTAAATATACGTAACAGGAAACAATGTCTGCGGTTTACGCTATAGTAACATTAGGCTTCCGTTGGCTTTTCCTTAGCAATAGTATTATCACAAAACCATTTAGTACTTAGGTATTGCGGTTTTTTTATTTATTTATTTATTTATTTATTTATTTATTTATTTATTTATTATAGACGCCTTATGGGTTCATCCACATTATTTTAACACTAGTAGCATCATTATACTACCTAATATTTGGTTATTCATTGATGCGGGGTGTGTGAGGAATGGTATGAAAGGCAAAGAAGTAAGTAAGTATCGTAAATGATAGCGTGAAAGTGGACAGGGGAGAATGGGTGAATAAAACGTGTTGCCTCTAAATAATATGTATTGCATATGGGGCAAGGGAAGCTTATAGAGAGGGAAACCTCTTGCCCGAGCCGCTGCAACAGAAGAAGATGGGCATCGGGAGTCGCAAGGCGATTCCCGGCCACCGTAGGCATACCTGCGGACGCCAAGCGTCCGATCAGAACCAGGCCCGGGTTGCTGTTCAAATTTGGAGGAACACGAATGGGTTTCAGTCAAAAAATAAATAAAAGGATAGTAAACTGATGATGATTTGGTTTTCATTCATCCAGCCTATTGTAGACCAATACTAAACGTAAATACTCCATAGTTTCGCCGACACAATCCTTCGGCTTTTGCATTCAGTCTGACGAGATGAGTTGCCGATAATGTACCTATACAGTTACTGCTGTTGGCTGATGATGAATGGTAGCCAACCGACTAATAAAGTGATAATCCCTGTACAGCTATATTCCCATAGGACTTTTAACAGTTCCTGACAGTCATTGATGACGTTTAATTTAGTAAATCACTCGGCCCACTGACTGCGTCGAATTTCCTGTTACGCGACTTTGCATACGTATGAAACGTCCGCGTCACAACTATCATGTCTGTCGCTAAGGATATCTTCATTCTCTTTGCTAATTAATGACTAGTTCCGTCGTATATTAAAGTTTATAGAACTAAAAGTAGAAAAAAAGATATTATACCTATACCTCCACGATACTTCAACAGTTGTCATGATATTTCAACAGTTGTCATTAATATAATATAAATAATTCATTGACAAAGCAAAGTGAGGCCGGTGAAACTACGCCTCGCATACACGCACAAGGCGTAGTTTATGTTGTACGTGTGTGCGTGTATTGTGTATGTACACGGCGAGGCGTAGTTTGACCGGCCTCACTTTGCTGTTCACAGAGTTCCGTTTTTACTTTTTATTTGGTCTGAGTTTCATACAGATAGTGCCTGTGTCAGGAGAGGTGAGAAATCAGTACCTGCCATGGTTCAAAATGACGATGTACGAGAGCCGTAGTAACCCGTAACTCCCTACGAACAGTTTAATTGAGTTTAATTTAGTATGAATTAACTTAACAAAACCATGACGTATAAGTATGACAACACTAGTCCAGGCCCAAGGCCCTACGACGGAATCCCTTTTAAACAGCCACAACGTCATTTTGCCGGTACTAAAGTCTTCCCTATATAATACAGAATGGATAACCTGACTCATTACGTTAATGAGTGAATACCATAAAAAATGTGAAATTACTGTTTTCATGACGTCCCTATCTTGTACAATTGGTTACTATGTTGGAGACGGATTCCCCTCTGGCGTTTGACTGCGGTGAATCAGATTGTTCCCCTATAGATACATTTGTCATCTCCTAAGGGCGTTTTGTGGTTTTAATTTATTGGTCTGAGACATCTAGCCTTTTCCACCTTTCACGAAAGTGTTAGTGACTAATGAGGATGATGGAAATTTAAGTCTTCTTGACCGTTTATGGTCATGCCAATCTCATGGAAGACTAGCTTTTTTTATTTGAATGGTATTTTGCAGGTCAAGCTACTTCACTACTATCCTGTAGGTCAGCCAGGGGCATTTTAATTAACTAATTTGACAGCGTATTAAAGGCACCCTCTGTGGGGTACCTACCTACGAGCCACGGGTTAGGGCGTCACTGCAGGCGACAGCAAAGAGACGGTCTGAATCTGGGGAGACTATTAGCCAACGAAACAGCCAACGAGTGTGCGCAAACACAGATACAGTCTCACTTCCCTTCTACAGGCTCCATGTGACGGCAATCTGACACGACAGGAAAGTCAGGTGATGTAGGTTCCAAAATTGATAACTACACAGCCTAGTACAAAGGCACAGCTGTTGTCAGTTTAGCCGTTATTGTACCCACTTTGTTATTTCAAAATCATTTTATATTTTACCTGTGATTCTGAATAAAGATTTATTTATTTTATTTAGTTATTCAACTAGCACTACGTGGTGGACACTGGTGGATTACAGCCTCTTACAGGTTGCTTATTATTCTCAACTGCTTTTTGGAGTCCTTGGAATCATTATGCAAGTTCCATTCCCAGGTCAGGCATTGTTATTGAGTTTTTCCATCAGGAACAGCTACAGAGTCTGGTTTGTGCCCAGTTGATGGCTAAATTCTTAAAACCAACCGCAACACCCACTGTCATGGGACTTAGACAAAGCTAGTGAAATTTTGGTATACGGACACACCACTCATAAGCTCGTAGAATTTTAGAAAGTATACTTCTATGAGGACTGTTCTAGATAGAGACAGACAGAGAGGAGACATTGAGGCATTTGCCCTGCGCTGTGATTAATACAGGCTTATTGTGATAAGGCTTTACTGTAGGTACGTAGTAGACTGATGAAAAAAACCCAATCACTATACTTATAATATCTGTTTTCTTCAATTTGAGCTCCAACTATGTATGTTGGAGTCGGCTTCCAGTTTATGCGGATGCAACTAAATATTATAAAGGCGAAAGTTTGTGAGTGTGTGAGTGTGTATTTTTGTTACTTCTTCACCAAAAAAGTACTGAACGGATTGGGATAAAATTTGGTACACAGATAGTTTAGAACCTGGATTAACACATAGGATAGTTTTTATCCCGATTTTATCTTCCCTTGGGATAATTTTCGAGTTGTAGCGGGCGAAGCCGCTGGCAACAGCTAGTTCTACATAACCAGAACATAAACATCACGCCTGTGTAACCCTCGTTGGGTTGGGTAGATGTCTGCCAACATATCCACATTTCGCCAGTTACGTTTGAGTTGGAGAATTTAATTTATTTGGACGATATTTAAAAGGGGTCAAGCACGGGTCATGCCTATTAACATCAACCGGCCACTAATGCAGAGTCCGTGGCTGCAACAGAGAAATTCATATGGAAAAACCTACCGGGAATCGAACCCAAGACCTCATGCTCAGCAGGCACGCTTGCGATCACTAGACCAACGAGACATTCAAACAATTCTATAGCTGTTTAATTTTGGAATTGGGCTTAAATGATGGATTTGATTCTTCAACCAGTGCGTCCTGCCTGTTATGACATACGGGGCTGAAACGTGGACACTCACGGTACGGTTGGTCCAAAAATTTAAGGTCGCTCAGCTAGCTATGGGATCGCGTCCGAAATGAGTTGATCCGACAGAGGACCAGAGTTGTCGACACGACATAGCTCACAGAATTAGCAAGCTGAAGTGGCAGTGGGCTGGCCATATTATATAGCCGTAGAACCCATGACCGTTTGAGTAGACGTGTTCTTGAGTGGAGACCGCGAATCGGCAAGCGTAAGGTGGAGCGATGATCTTCGCAGAGTGGCTGGTAACAACTGGATGAGAGTTGCCGAAAATCAAGTTGAGTAGCGCAAGATTAAAGAGGCCTGTATACAGCAGTGGATTGTTATAGGCTGATGATGATGAAAAAATAGTTCTTAGGTTCATAATTTATAAAAGAGTAAACAATAAGCACGAATTGACACAAAATAAAAAATAATAAACAAAGAGAAATAACCTTCGTTTTGGACCCCACCCCCACCACCCCGACCTAAAGGAGTATTCTTTTTAACTTCATCGAAAGTAGTAGCAACAGTTATTTTATTAATTAAGAATATGGAGTTTTCACGTGCAGAAAGAAAATTGCATAGATTAAAGAGTATACAGGTTAATTGTAACATACCTACTCGTATCAATGTGACTATTACCTAGTCTGTGGTCGTAGTAGTAGCACAAAGATATATTTTTCCAGGGTTCCGTAGCCAACAATGTTGAGAGTTTGAGACGCAAAACGGACCGTCTTCCATGAACTGAAAAAGTCTGTACAGTGGCGTAGCGTGCCTTTGCGGGGCTCCGTATAAAAATTTGTTTGGGGTTTCTCACAAAAGAAAAAAAATGTTTGCATAAAATTAAAAGCAATACTTATTCATCATAATTATCTGTCACTCTGAAATATAAAAAAAAATTGGGAAGTTTTTATTGATTACGCACGTCGTCGGGGGCCCATGTGGCCCGGGGACCCCGTATAATTGATACGGCAGATACGGCGGTAGCTACGCCCGAGTCAGTACAACAGACTATTTACTTTTTAATATAATATAAAAAATAAATTTAAATAAAAATTAATTTTAAAAAGTCTTTTATTTCCCACTACCCACTAATTACTGTGTGTTAAAATTATTCAACTAATTTATTAATTTACTTTACTAATAAGAGGAAAGTTTTGAAAGTAATTTTATCCTAATGTATTGATTGTTATTTTATGTCGTTACGGTCATAGCATTTTCGAAATTTCTTATCTTAAAGTAGAAACTGTTGTTTCACGAGAAAATCATGTTTGAATTTTACTGCGATGTATACAAATATTAGAGAGAAAAAACGGGGAAAACCGCACAGAGGGAAGAGTGGAACGCTATAGAAGAGGCTTTTGTCCAGCAGTGGGACAATACAGGTAAGCTAAGGAAAAAACAAAAAAAAAAAAAACTTTTTTGTGCTCGTGACTGAACCTAATAGGACGCACAAATAAGACATTATCAATTTTGCACTGGGCACGCGCCCAGTGCAAAATTTAGGTGTGTGAGTGTGGAGTCTGTGTGGACACATCCGTTGTGCCCTACATTGTTGATTGGTAAAGGCCTCCACTTACTCTTCCAAAAGTTCCAAACATCTCTAACTTGTGCGAACTCTGCCCATGATTTTGCTAATGCTACTCCAAAATACAATGGCTTTGAATGATTGAATTAAAAGAACTCGGATGTTTTTACCCAAGTGCAAGGAAAGGGATATGTTTTTCGCGCCTATCTTTGTAATATTCTTTAGATTTAGACCATTATATCTTCCAAACCACTCGATGGATATTTGATCAGTGGATATCGATTTCCGGTACGGAACCCGCGAGACCAACTCACACTTGACCAGTTAATTAGAAATGAAGTTGGTACCAACCCGATCTGGGACATAGCAAACACAAGACTACAAGTTACTTATCTATGTTGTCCTTTAAATTGTTTCAGAAGTCAACGTTCTCAATAAAATAATGAAGTAATTTAAAAAATGTAAAGAAAGTTTAACTAACAAAATATAATCAGTAGACAATGTTCCCACTATCGTCAACTCAAAAAATTAATGAAAAAGCATGTTTTTCCTTAATTACTTACCCAAGTCACGTCTACCAATACTGGGACTCTGGGTCAAGTATGGATTGCACTTTTGATAGCTTTTGTCAACCCTTCAATGCGATCCCACAATTACTGAAGGCTGGTCTAAGCTGATTGTAGATGGTGTGTCCATAGCCTAGTCCCAATCTGGCAGTTATTTTGAAATATAATTTCATTGACAGAATTTCATAGATATTTGATTTCCAGATGTTGCCTTGCCTTTGTCGGTATCTGAATTGACTAGTTTAAGTTAACGACTTGCTCAATTAAAATTATGAATACATAGTTGTTTCGGGTCTGGGTATTTGTGTATGTGAGTTTAAATGTCTGTGAACGCACCCACGATGCAGGAGAAATTTCTAGTGTGGTGTAACGTTTTTTTTTTTTAATAAATAAAAATATAGTTAAACACTTCGATCAGAATGTTGAATAGGATTCAAGTTTTTCGATTGTAGGCATAGTAAAGTTAGTATCAATGATAATGATATATCATGATCAAAAGCGGCTGAATGGATACTGTCCATGTTCAAGTTTTGTCCTGTGATACAAATTGAAAAGACACTGTTAAATTACGTCATTAGATTAAAATTAAGGGTCGGTAGGTCATCTTAGGGTATAGCTTTTTCTTAACTATTATTGTTAAAATATTTTTTATTAGTATCGATATTGTATGAAGTACCGTAGCGATGCGGTTGTGCAACGACATAGAAATTGCTGCAGCCGTGAAGCTTTTACGAGCAGGAGGAGCCAATCGCGTAAAGGGTTGCACGTCAAAAAATGCAATTAACAACGTTGATAAGTAAACCCGTAAAGGTATAGTTGATTGATATCATCTCATGACCTCTCGATTGTTTAAAGGCAGTTAATTCAAAGTAACAATGTGTTATAATATTTAATATAACAGCCGTTCTTCTTGCAGATTGTTTTTATACAAACACTGACACTGTCCCTGATGTTATAAAATTCAGCCCTATGGTCAACTGCACGTACAAACATTCATCAAAATATTCTCATCTCTGTAGGTATGAGATGACAATGTTGAGATGGATAAGTGGATTCCTCTACTACCTAAGTAGACGAATAATGAAGGATGTAAGGCAAGAGAAAGATGATGTCTCTCCTTTTAATCCGAAGTAGGTACATCTTCAGAAACTCTTCTTTATTAGTTTTATAACCAAAGATATTATGTTCAAGCAACTAATGTTATTTATTATAAGCTTTTGTTTGTATTACTTTGTATGTACCTACAGCCGGAATGTTGCATCTCAATTTAAAAAAAAATATTTTTACCGATTGAGCTGAAATTTTTATAGGTACGTCAGGACGTAGGTACTTTTGGTACTGCCCCAGCATGTTAATTGTTAAATTATTTTTAGTTGTTTTCTTTATAATTATAAAGAGTTGATATGAGAGAGGGGTATTAATATTACTATACTATACAGTACATGTACTATACATGTTTAGTATTAATTCAAAAGCACCAAAAATGAGATATTTTTATTCAAATAAACTAAATAGCTTACTAATCAGAGTAAAACGCAAACACCCTTTATAAATAAATTTAACTGACCTTAGATACCTAGGTAACAAATTGGCAACGTCGCACGCGTGGGTCGCGTCAAAGCGGTCGGGCGGCGCGTCAGAGCGGCAACAACGCATCTCAGATTTATCGTTTTAAGGTGCATGACCTATGCGTATAGACATAATCAGCTGTTAGGAAAGATACATCGTGTTCAAACGGGGAAAAGTCTTAAGAAAATCATTTGCGACTAAACTACTGCTCCTATTTAATTGATTTTTGGTACAGAGCTTGAAAATGGTACCTAGTTTATGCTGTTTAAAGGAAAGCCTCTCTGTTGTATCAACTTTGTATATTTTTTTTATGGTTTTGTTCTGTGCGAGACAAAAAGCCTACTTCTTTCTTTCTTTAAATTAATGGTCACAATAAATCTTGATAAATGTAGGGGAAATAAGGCCAAAGTAAAGATAGGTCGTGTGAGGAATTATGTAAAATACTAGCGGACGTAGTAATACTGCATGTTACTGATAATAACCACTCGCAAGTAAAAACACTAAACTGCAACGGCCAAATGAGCCGAACCGGTGGTTCATTTAACCTTTTTTTTTTTTTTGGTGGGTGTAAAATCATCGAATAACCCCTCCCGCTCTTGGGCAGAGCGAAAGGGAGTGTCAGACTTCTACTGACTAAAAACCACCCATGTTCCTTCTTCGCCCTCTATGTCGAGGCCGCGATAACTAGAGGACTACCCGCGGCCCCAACAGGCGTCGGCCCTTTCGGGCCCCTCCCATGTTGCTGACATCTCTTTGAGGTGCGCGTGGAACACGAACGCGCCGTCGACACGGCCTGTTTTCGTCGTGAGACGGACAGACGGCGAGTTAGCCCATCACTCACCGTCCACAGGCCCGCGTCTACGGTGGCCGGAGGTCATCGCGGGACCCCCGACGCCCGGAGCGCCTCCCGCGGCGGCTGGGACGAGAGGTTCTCTCCCTCTCGCGTTCCGCCACCTCCTTCGCTAGCATCACTGCTTCGCAGAAGGAGGCGACGGCGTCCGATTCCTCCTCGCCCCGGACCATGGCTTGCACCAGGGCCGGGCGCGAGAGGTCGCCGCCGCCGTGGCGCCTCTCAAGCCACTCCTCAAAGAGGGGACTTACCGCCACTATCGTGGCGTGCCCTGCACGGGATTGCGACAGTCGCTGTCTCCATGTCGCCATGAGATCGCACCGGAGGTCTGTCCGCCGCGCAGCAATTTGCCGCGGCAGCGGAGTGACCCACCGGCGCAGCGCCTCCGCGCGCCATTGATGCAGGCGCGCGAGGACTATCGCCTCCAGATCCCACGGCGGCAATCCGGCAAGGAGGTTCGCCGCTTCGCGGGAGATCCTTACGGCCATGACCTTTTGGGGCACGTTCAGGTAGTGGGCGGCCCGCTTCCTCAAAGCAGGCGCCCACACCGGGGCCCCGTAAAGGGCCATGGACCGCACGATCCCCGCATAGAGCCTCCGGCAGGAGGCGTTTGGCCCCCCCAGATTGGGCAAGAGCCACCTAAAGGCAGCCGCGGCCCGCTCCAGTCTGGGAGCCAAACGTCGGAAATGCTCCATGAAGTTCCACCGGCTGTCGAGGACGAGTCCGAGGTACTTCAAAGTACACTCGACGCCGATGGGAACCCCTCCCACCATTAACTGGGATCCCGACGGCAGCGCATTCCCACGTCCATGGAAGCCCATGGCCTCCGACTTGTGAAGCGCCACCTCGAGACCCAGCTGCCGGATCCTCTCTACGACTATCGCAACCCCGCGTGTCAAATTGTCGGCCGCCGCCTCGTACGACCCACCCTGAGCTAGCACCAGCGTATCGTCCGCGTAGCAGACTACGCTGACGCCGCTAGGGAGGTCGGCGCGCAGCACCCAGTCGTAACCGATGTTCCACAAGGGCGGCCCCAGAACCGATCCCTGTGGAACACCGCACGACATCTCTCGCCGGTTCCACTGTCCGTCTTGACCAGCAGGGCTATTGCGTATCTTTTAAATGACAGTGGCTACCATATTGTCTGTGGATTAACGGTCAAATTGGTTATGGTTTAGTACAAAATGGAACCATTTGACAGTAATTGAAAGGCACTATAGGTTAGCCACTGTCATTTAAAAGATACGCAATAGCCCTGCAGGGTAGATGACAGCCCTGTCTGTCAAATAGTCCCCGACCACACGACGATGGTAATGCAGGTCCAGGGCATAGTGTTGAAGGCGTTGGCGATGTCGAGAGACACCGCCAAAACCACACCGCCCCGAGAGACCGCAGCCCCCGTCGTGAGGGCTCTCACTCTCGCGCATGATGGCGTCCACCGTCGAGCGCCTCTTGCGGAAACCAAACTGGTGTTCCGCAAGATCCGGACCCATTCCCTCCAGGTGCTCGGCGAGGCGGTTTGCAATTACTCTTTCAAAGAGCTTGCCCACCTCGTCGAGCAGCACAATGGGCCGGTATGCGGACGGCGAGTCCGCAGGGCGCCCCGGCTTCTGGATGAGGACCAGCTTCCCCGTCTTCCAACGAAGCGGGAACTGGCCTCTTTCCATGCATGCGCTTAAGAACCCCTCTAGTCGGGGCCCAAGAGCCTCTGAGGCCAGGACCCAGGCTTTGCCAGGCAAGCCATCGGGTCCCGGGGCGGTATTTTTGGCATTCAGCCTCCGTACCGCCGCTCTCAGGTCTACCCCAGTCACCTCCGGAATGTCGTCATCGGTTCCTGAATGGTCCGCTTCCGGCATCGCGGATGGCGGGGGAGGATGCTCCCCTCGCGAAGGGAACAGAGCGCTCACCACGTCCTCCATGAGCTTAGGCCGGAGACTCTGCGTCAACGGGGGGGCCCGGGTGCGGAGTTGATTCCGCACCATCTTGTAAGGGCGCCCCCACGGATCTCTGTTCAGAGTCTCCAGCATCTCCTCGCGGGCCTCGTTCTTGGCCCGCTTACAAGCCTCGTGGAGGGTGGCCTTCGCCGCCCTGTACCCCTCATACAGCTCCGCCTCAATGGCATCCGCATTCGGAGGACGAATGCGGCGCCTGCGATGCCTTCGGAGGACGAATGCGGCGCCTGCGATGCCTGGTTCATTTACCCTTCATCGCATTTCATGAGAACTTCAAGGAAATTTCATGAGGATACATACCTAGCTAATAGGATAATAAAGGTATTTGTCAACGATAAAAAGGCTATAAAGACTGTAGTATGAGCAATATTCAGTCTCATCAAAGATTAATTAACTGAATCTACCACAACTCCGCAACTAACCGTGGGTGTTGTCCAGGTCGAGTTCTCAGGGTCAAAATGTCCTGGGTAAGAGTTTTTACGGTGTCGTGTCTAGGGATTGCGTTGACGGGGTTGTTTTGGGGTCGATTCGTCCTGATACCGATTAAATGTTTGACCGACGTTCTACATAAAATTAGGGGATAAGCGATTTACGATTGCGCGGAAAACAAATGTTTATAGCGCAATGCAGATGTTACTCGCAACGCGATTTATGATGCGACGGCACTAGACGAAGTCACATCAGATTTTGCATCGCCTGGGATTGTGGACGGAGCGATAAACAATAGGCCAGTTGTTAAGAACAGTCAGAGTCCTCGATAATCTATCAAGTCAACTTGAATTTTTTTGCAAGGTTTGCGCAATACTCAGGTTAGCGCTACAAGCAGAGAAGACAATAACTAACCCCATTAAAACATAACAATCCTTGTCATTTTCATTTTCATTTGAATAGAGTGAAAGGACAATGGAGACAATAAGTCTGTCGGAACTAAAGACTGACCCAATCGTGGCACTTGTCTTTAGACTTTGTAGAGTAGCTAATAACTAGCATTGGGAGATACGGATGGGTGAAGGTTATACATTACACATAAGTAGACATTGCTGAAATGCTGAAACTAGCGGCGACCACGTTATTAGTGGGCTTGACAGGGTCCAAGCTACCGGCACGGCGGTCAGAGCTCCAAAGAGCGAAACCTCTTAAAATACGAGCCGTGTCCAGGAGTACCGTTTTCTGTGTCAAGCCCTTGATCCAGCTGTCTAACGAGAGCCTCCTTCGAGGCTCTTCGTAATTAAGCTGAAACGACTATCGGCACAATGATCGCTGTTATTATTGACCAATCTGCAATCCGAGTAACACCTCTTTAGAAAGCAACAGCTACAGGAACATATCAATAAGTTAGTAAAACTTCGGTGGCCCAGTGGTGGCATTTACCAAAGAACCGTGGGTTCCAACCCAGGCAGGTGCATTACTTTGTGTAATTTATTTTATCACCACTGCTCGCAAAAACGGTGGAGAAAAACATCGTCAGGAAACTGTAATACTGTAATAGAACTTGTAACATCTACCAATCCGCACTGGGTCTGCGGCCTGTGACTCAGCAGTGGGAACATTAATAGGCTGATGATGAGATGAAAACTTCGCAGTACACCTTTATACAGGTGGCGACCCCGTAGGTGGAACGATGAACTAACAAAATGAGGTCGAAATCAACTGTATGCAGAAGACGAAGATCAGGGTTTTGTGACGTAATTTGGGAGAGGACTATATGTCTAACAACAGGACTGCTCTATTGACTGGCTGGATTGTTAAGACCTCAATGACATCGGATAGCGCGTTAGTATCCTGAGACTTGCGTGATTAAAATTAAATACCTAAATGCTCAGACCAAATACACGGCGAGGCGTAGTTTGACCGGCCTCACTTTGCTGTTCGCAGAGTTCCGTCTTTACTTTTTACTTGGTCTGAGCCTAAATGAAAATTAAAAAAAAATATACCTAAACGATAATTGTCATCTAGAGATAACCTTGGATGAGGTTGGCACAAGAAAAGAGAGGCCTATAGCCAGCAGTGGGTCCCAGCGGTGGGATCATAGAGATACTGTAGATAAGATGATAATTCTGCCATTTCAGTGCTAGGCAGGCAATATTTGGGGTTTGAAATTCTATGAGTTAAAAATATAAAGTTGTCACCCTCTTTTTTTTGGCGGGTGGAAAATCATCAAGTAACCCCTCCCGCTCTTGGGCAGAGCAAAAGGGTCAGACTTCTACTGACTAAAAACCACCCATATTCCTTTATGTCGAGGCCGCCGTATATGCGAAAAACCCGCAGCCCCGACGGGAAAGTTGTCACCCTAAAGAGTTGTTTTTTAGGGTCACAACTTTTTACTTTTAACTTCGACATCATTTATTTCTGTATGACAACAGTAGCCCAGATACCCTGATGAACTGCTTACTTCGACGGCCCAAATGTTACAGTCAAACGTACTTACATAAACATCACACAGAAGTAACAATTTTACTACGAAAGTCGCTCTTACTGCTACGACGTAGAGGCACAAAAAATGTCAAAATTGTTATCCTTGATGTACATTTGCCTGTAAAGCAAATACCTGCCTACAGTAAAACCATAATCACAAAGTCAAAGTGTAGTCTAGTCAAAATATAAACTACTAGCGGACGTCACGAGGTTTCAGCCGTGTAGTTCCCGTTCCCATGGGAATACAGGGATAAAAAGTATGCCTATGTCACCCGGGGATAGTGTAGCTTCCCAACGGTCAAAGAATTTTTTAAATCAGTCCAGTAGTTTTCGAGCCTATTCGTTACAAACAAACAAACAAATCTTTCCTCTTTAAAATATTAGTGTAGATAAACTATATCACATGAACAGGGAATCCGGACGAACTAGGACTCTTGTGATAAACCCCAAAAAGTAACAATACTACAGAAAATTGTGGTTTTAAATATCAAACTAAAATGAACGCAACAACTTGTTCCAAGCCTATGAAAGACAGGAGCAAGGCTTTATTGCGAAAGAGGGGGTGCGAGGTGGTTCCAGAGCGCCTTCATAGCAACCAGCAAACGACCAGCAAGGGTTTATTGCCAAAGAGGGGGTGCGAGGTGGTTACAGAGCGCCTTCATAGCGACCGGCAAGCGACCAGCAAAAATTTATGGGACAAGCCCGCCACACTATTCCCAAACCACTGTAACTCCTGTAAGCCAGAATCGACAGTGGCGACCACAAGAAAAGCGCCGAGACAATGAAGCCGGACGAAGTCCCAGAGTAACGATTTAACTGTCTTGGATCCCGCAACGAAATTAATCAGAAAAGCATAGCGGAGGAGTAGGAAACGACCAGCAAGGCTTTATTGCCAAGGACCCCGGGGGTGCGACGTGGTTCCAGAGCGCGAGCGCCTTCATAGAGAACGTGCGGTCGCTGGCCGCACGTGCCTATCACATTCACCGAGAATGGACGGCTGATACCAGTCGGGGGTAAATGTACTTGTATCTCCCGGGCCCCCGACACATAATTATGGTACCTAACTAGCAGTAGAAACAGTGGGGTTTTAGTCGGTTAGGGTTCTACATAATCCTCTGCTTGCCCCAGTCGGAGTAGGGTATCCATAAAGATATTCCCAGTCAAAAAAAGGCTTTATTACTATTTAGAAACAAGAATTAAGTGGCTGGCTGGTAATGAATCTATCTATCTATCTATCTGGATTTTGGTGAATGCACTTCGGCAGCCTAAACTAAGGTCTGGATGTTGCAACTTCTAAGACGTTAGTAAATTTAAATTTCGGGGACTCAAACACCGCTGTACCACTACGAGGAAGGGCGTAATTCGCTCAGTACGATCAAACCTTTTATTTTTAATAAATAAATAATTTCTCGGTAAATTCATTGCGTCAATTTTGTGGTGCCGCTATTTCAAAACCGCAGGCAGTCCACAAATTGTCAATATCGGTTTAACCAAACTTCCATGTTGCAGGACAACGAACGTCTCCCTCTCATTCGCCTACTAAATAAATGAATTTACGTCCATGTCCACCCATTCGCGACCAAAATAGAGCCTCGTTCAAATCCGATGGCATAAAAATAAAAAGGCTTAAATTAAAAGAATGGGAATCAAAAACGCTTATACTCGTAGCTCATGAAATAACATGCTCCTGTCAACATAATGCTCTTTTTTTCAAAGTGTAGGTAGGTAGAGTTCCCTCTAAACGTAGTTTGAAGGTTCTGCTAACACTGCGGATGTTAGATACAGAGTTTTGTGTGAAACTGTCATCATCATCATTTGCCTAGCCTTTTCCTCGTTCAGCAGGGCTATTGCGTATCTTTTAAATGACAGTGGCTAACCTATAGTGCCTTTCAATTACTGTCAAATGGTTCCATTATGTACTAAACCATAACCAATTTGACAGTTAATCCATAGACAATATGATAGCCTCTGTGATTTAAAAGATACACAATAGCCCTGCAGGTCGGCTTTCTGTCGGTCAGCCTATCTGACCTCCACAACCCAGTTTCTACTGGGTAATATGATACCCTTTGGAAAGGCTGGTTATCAGACTTACGTCTTGCTAAACTGTGAATAATTAGAAGGACCATCAGTACGACGAAGAAGAAAGTAAAATCCCAGACAACTAATGCCTTTTTTTTTTTGGTTGGTGGGAAATCATCAAATAACCCCTCCTGCTCTTAGGCAGAGCGAAAGGGAGAGACTTCTACTGACTAAGAACCACCCATATTCCTTCTTAGCCCTATATGTCGAGGCCGCGGTGACTAGTGTACAACCCGCAGCCCCGACGGGAAACAACAACAATTAATGCCTCACACTGAACTAAATTCGTACATGTATCCCGTACTGGGGAAAACCTAGAGAGCCGATTCCCTAAATAATCAACCGAGACTGATAAGTACCGTGTCTTTGACTCCCAATGAATGCCATCATCTAACGTAGATGATTGAAAACCAGAGTTAGGCCCGATTTGATTTGTTTGTGTATTGTTTTATTTCCTATATGCATGTATGTCTCTGTGACAAATAAACATTTTTTCTTTCTTTTTCTTTTATTTCCACCAAAGCAGAGACAGTGGAGTTGTGCAGAAATCGCCCAAACACATTAGTTAAAATTACTTAAAATTTACCTACGTCTGGTCTTTCGCCCTTCCTGTGATTGGTTGAATTTGGCACAAATCGCGACTCCGCTCTGCTCGTCTCCGCTTTCGAGAGAGGATATCGAGCCTTATCTAATACATTAAGTAAAGGACATCGACGCTTAAAATCTTACCCTGAAACCCAAACTAGCGTTTCAGACAAAAATTATGAGACCTACACTGACAAAATGTATGGAAAATTCAAGAAGGTACAACTTGCTCTGAACTCGTTAATTAAGAAGAAGACTTGACGAAACACTGAAGCGACTACCCGAGCGGTTCCCTGAGCAATCAATCGCTGAATGACCGTAGTTTCGTTAAATAATAACATCATTTTGTTCAGACTTTTTCTATGGGCAATATTTTAGTTTTATTCAATGGCTCATTGTCATAACCAGCCTAATAATTTACATCATCTCTTCTGTATGTTTTCATCTATTGTTCGACACATTCGTTTAGTTAGGCACTGAACAGTTAACCCCGTTACTGCAGATGCTTTACTTTTCATGAAAAGGGAATGCGGGGTAAAAGATACCCCGAAAATATATGTTAACAGAGGATGGATGTAGCCGTTTTATTTGCAGCAGGATTTAGAAATGGTTATTTTTAAATGTATGTGAACTGAATTCTTTAAAAATTCTAAAATAAAAATCACAAAAGCTAAAAGCAAAAAAAAAGAATGCTATTTTGCTGTCCCGCATATATTAAACCCTGTTTAAAAACCTGGTAATGGAGCTATAGACACGCTTCAGGGGTACTGACCATTCAATAAGGAGAAATACGACAGGTACTCGATTGAAACTTCCAAAACAACAGCGTTCGTTAAACCCCATTGAATGCAGATATTTTATGTTCTGAATACTGATAGCGCATCATTATGCAGTCACTATATACTATTAGTATCCTGAATACTATTAAAAATACTAATTAGGCGGAAGACTTTTGTCATGTTTTTGCGTTGCTTAGTTCCAGCACTAATTTATACTTGAAATATTATTTCCATAAATATTTTCTTAGTTTTAAGGCCGTATTACAGGATAAAATTAAATGAGTTCCATATTGGAGAAATTTTGCATGTTTACTAGCATAACATTGAAACAGCGAGGTCGACAAAATGCATAGGTGGAATTAGCCGTGAAAATGCAATAAAATAAAATACTTTAAGTAGTGTAAAGCGTTTGTTGTATCAAAATCAATTACCTACATGTCATTTTGAAGTAAGTACCATGCTTTGTTGTTCAAATCGTAGGTAATTTTCATTACCTCAATTTAAAATTATTTATGTGATTGTCGAAATATTTATTAATTTTATACTGAACATCAGGAAAATTTTTCGCTAAGTCTAGAGAGGAAAATACGTTCAGTACTGAAACGCGAAATGTGTCACTATTGGAGGGTTAATTCTCACGTCAATGACGCGTTAGGCCATTGAAAACGCAGTGCTCAAGATGTGGATGTGTAGTATATAAACTGCGGGCTGCGAGGCAGGAAGCATCGAAGTGTCCACTTCAATTATCTCATCTTTTATATTTCAACAAATAATAAAGTGAAACATGAGATCTGCAGTGCTAACTACTGTCTTCGCCATTTTGGCGGCAAACGGTGAGTTAAAAAAATATAAAAAAAATAATTAAAGTGACTTTTCAAAGTAAATTCAATCAATCAAATCAATTTAAATTCATTAAGTGGTGATAAGAAATAATAATCCTTGATAAAAATAAAGTGCAAATATTAAGTATTATTTAAAATAATTGAGTGCTATGTCGAATCAATAATCATGATAGAAGCATTCCATATAAATAATTTAAAAAAAAATATTTTGTGCTCCAGAAAACCATCCCACGAGTAAGTGCAAGAGAATAAAAAAAAGAAAAAAATCGGTATCAATTATTACCTATTACAAAAAGCGAATTTATCAGCCAATGATTGGCTACATTTAATTACAAGATTGAATCATAATTTCAAAATATATAGCTAAAGTAGAGTGAGGCCGAATAATTATAGACTATCATAAAACATAGTTAAAACACGTGAAGTTAATCAACAGCTAGGTAATTGAAACATGCGAAAAACGCAGTACCTTCCTCTGGTACGCCGGATCGCACAAACATCCGACAATCGGTTAAACATTGTCTTAGCGAATACAACAAAACTCAAATAATTCGCTCTGCATTCTATCTCGGTCACGTACTCAAAACAACTCGAAACTTAGACAGAGGAAAGTAATTAATTTATTGATAAGGTTTAGATCTACATATCTTATTTAATTAAGTTTAATGTATCCGGCAGTTATTCAGTACCTATTACCTTACTAAAATACCAAAAAACCCTCATCGATTGCTTAAAATTGTTTGTTGGATATCTTAAATATCATGCTTTAATTGGCAAATTGTGTGTTCTTGTAATTTTTAATAGTTTTACCAATGCACTTTACAGCTATCAATTTTAAACATATTTCTTATCGATCCGTAGTTTGATTAGAATTTAACTTAGTAACTTGTAAACCGCAGTGAATTAACAGTTATTGGAATGCACAAACCAAAATATCAACAACATCTGATGTGTTTGCTACTGAAAACAAGCGTAAGATCGCCGGATGAATAAACAGTAGAAGATATTCCCATGTTTTTTTTTGGGAGTGTCAGACTTCTACTGACTAAATCCACCCATATTCCTTCTTAGCCCTTTATGTCAAGGCCGCGGTATCTTTTACAACATCCCACAGCCCCTTACAACATCCCGCAGCCCTGGATATTCCCATCTTACTCAAACATTTCGTCGCGAAATATTATTCGAACACGGGAAAAGGTCACCATAGATAATTTGGGTACAACAGCCGAGGTTACTTGTAGTAAACACGAAAACCAAGGGTAGGTGGCTGGTCAACGGTCTAGAATAGATTGCCAAACCCATATTATGGCATTTCAACACGCAACAGCCTAAATAATTAGTGCTACTGCTAAAATAACGACCTAGTTGAAGGACGTTTTTCTTAATGGTTAATATAACTAGTAACATCGTGTGACACTATGATATATCTAAGCAAAATGTCTACACGAAAAAAAAAAACACCTCGCTCTTATTTATGCAGGTCTGAAATAATAAAACCATTTAAAAGGACTATGCTTGGCAAATAGGAAGAAATGCATTAGCGTCACACGCCAAGTAATATGGCCTTTATCATGATCAATCGCACTCAAAATTGCAACATCTAAGCATATGCAAACATAATTTGCATGCTTGACCTCAAATCAGAATTAGATAATTCTGCAAAGGTCAGGTTTTATTTGTTAAATCAATTTTCTCTTAAATATATCAATAGACGATAAAAAAAAATGCAATGTAAAGGAATTCGCCCCACTAGTCACGAATTTATCTCTATAAGATAAGTTTTTGCAACGGGCAAGGATATTTTAGTCACATACTGATCTAAGCATTTTTTTTCTTGAGTTAATATGTTAGATATCAATAATACAACAAAAACTAGTCTTGATATTTGTCGTCGATATTATTTCAAATAATCGCATTAGCATTAACATACTTATTACCCCGCAACTATTCAAGAAGCTAAGAAATAGACCAGGAATAACTACAAGAAGATTCTTCTTCCCCTTTCAGGAAATACATCACCACGAAAGGGTAATTTAATTACAGATCTAATTTAGCATGCAAGATTTAAATTCTCTTTTGACATTTTATTTTAATTGAAAAGCATGTCGCATTTACAGGGTTGAGTACGTAAAATTATTTTGTCATTATTTAAAATTAATTTCGAACACCGAATTATGTAACAAGCTTCTATACCTGCTTTTGATACTCGTAATATTACATTAGTGCATGCAAATTATTCTCGATCGACTGACACATTTTTTGGTCAACTTTTGCGATAGTTTTTTGTCTTGTAATATATCATATTGCGCACTATAGACACGTTTCAGTAGGTTAAAACTCGCTCTATATATCTTTGATTATATTTAAGATCGCCTTTTGATTGACAGTGGAATAAATCTACATGTGCATTAAGTATATAGCTAAATCGCAAGTGAATTACGATATACTAAATTACCATTCAAACATAGATTATGCATGACCTGTTTAGCATAATTCGACATTCTTGTAGTACAAAAAATTTACGATTGTCACAACCAAAAAGGATACTCCCGATCGCATATAGAATAATGAATAAGTTGTCTTTGGATTTAAAATTTATTGACGACTTTTTTATTTATAATTTGGCTATTTGTAATCCCTTTGCGTTTACTTTAATGGCCTCTATCGTTTATTGTATGATTTAGTTAAATGACCATTTGTCGTAGCTTTAAAAAAAACTAAATAATTAGATGCACTCTAGGATGAAGTACCTATCTTAATTAAATCCCTCGACTGACAATCAAGACAAACGCGTTTAATACTTCTCCAATACTTACTTAAAAAAATGAATTATTAAGCAGTCATAAAATCATAATGCTTGTATTGAAAACACCAAATCGATTGTTGATACGAATATGTTTTATTAATGTTGTTTATATATCACCTGCATGAAAGGTATAACAATGTTGCTTTATTATTAAACACCTGATGATTCAATTACTATTTCGTCTTGAATATTTTGATAACATGCTATGCCTGTATAACAACAAAACTCTGAGAACGTTAACATCCAGTCATTAAACTTCAAATAAAAATTTAAATCTTTCCAGCGAACAGATCCAATTGGAAATCTCAACTAGCATTCAAAACTAAGCTCACTACTACCTACCTACTTCATTTTGTAACATAACTTAGGAACGCACTATCACTTACCATCTTTGTTTCATAGGCCGATTCGCAGCTTCCAGAACAAAACTCATCACTTGACTTCTTTTCTCTCCACAGTATGCCAAGTCCTCGGCTGGGGTTACAGAGCCTCCGATCAGAGGCGCTGGGCTGTCCTCCACCCCGCTTGCGGAGGCCGCCAACAGTCCCCTATCGCCATTGCTGCCCGCCAAGCGATCCCCATTTCAATCCCTGCTATGGAACTCATCGGTTACCAGAATCCACTCCCCGGTCCGCTTACTACCACCAATAATGGACATTCAGGTAAAGATCACGACTAAATAAGGTTGATAATGATGACAATTTGAAGAATATTTAAACATCAGTTTTAACACTTGTCGGCTTGCACCTAACAGTATTTCTTTTAATCTTCCAGTCGCACTCACCATTCCCAAATATAGCTCCGAAGAAGAAAAGAAAGGCTTCCGCCTTCCCTACATCTTCGGAGGACCCCTGGATAATGAGTACGAAATCGAAGGTCTTCACTTCCACTGGGGAGACAAGAACAACCGTGGTTCCGAGCATACCCTTAACGATATGCGTCTGCCTCTGGAAATGCACATCATCCACAGGAACAAGAAATACAGGAATCTCGCTGAAGCCCTCCAGCATCCCGATGGTCTTTGCGTGCTTGCTTTCTTCTACCAGGTAAGGGTGGAGAACAGAATTACTCTTCAATGACACCTCAAAAATTCAAGGCAAAGAACAGCAATCAAAACTGCTTCACAATCTCTACTAGCCTGACTAAACCCAAACTAACTGTAAAACAACTACTAAACCATCAACCTTCTCCTTTCAGGTCGTAGAATTCGAAGCCAAGCTCCTAACCCCCATCGTCAAGAACTTGTCCGCCATCGAGAACTACAACACCAGCATGCAGCTCCCGCATACCTTCTCCCTGTCCTCCATCCTGTCTGGTCTTGACACCGAGAGGTTCTACACCTACAAGGGATCCCTTACCACTCCCCCTTGCGCTGAGGCCGTCACATGGGTTGTGTTCTCTGACTACCTTCCCATCTCCGTGTTCCAGGTAAGAAAGGATTTTGAACTTTATTCATAGGAGCTAACAGCATCATGTTGGTGGCGACTAAGCATCTGCATTCAACAAACAAGAATTTCTGGCTTACTAAAAGACATTACCCCTTATAGATGGACAACTTCCGCGGCCTCCTCTCCAACTTGAACCTTCCTCTTGTCGACAACTTCAGGCAGCTGCAGCCACTGTTCGGAAGGCGCGTCTTCGTTCGCATCACCTCCAAGAACCCCAAGTTTAAGAAGACCAAGCTCCATTACTCCAAGTGGGACTGGGTTGGTCACAAGAAAGCCGAAAATGACGTCGCTGAATTTGACGAATAAATAACGAATTACCCAATTCGTCTATCCCAACTTTTAAGCTTAACAATCACGACGTTTCCATACGGGTATTTAAGTAGCTAATTATTATATTGATACCAAATAGGTATTTGTTACCATTTTTTTACGTTTATATAAAATATGGTTGTGTGCACTGTATCATGTATATTTGTGTGAATAGTATTATAGTGTAAGTTTTGTTAATAATCTTTTAATAAAAAATATTTAAATAATGACTGGTTTTATTATAAGAAAATACTATGTATTAATGGGTATAGACACATATACATAAGCGAAGAAACAATTTGTTCCAATAATTGCTGGAATATAGTTATGTCGCGTAGTTATCTTGTCCAAACATCGACTGTGAAAGAAAATAAAAATTTAAATATTAGGTTCACTTTCAACAATAATTCAAATCACCAAAAAATTAACATCATACTCACTCAGTTTTCAAGAAAACACACTGAACAACTCAAAAAGTAACCATTAGTAAAAACAACAGTATGAAACACTGGGTATAGACAATGATATACAATCCACACTTTTTTTTTCTTAAAACAAACACAGGAACAGGGTACAATAATTCTCTTTGGCCATACAGCACAGCACTATTCTATAGTCCTGAAGCCGAAATACACGCATAGGGAATGCCAAGAATCACAGAAAAACCACACTTCTCGCATATTCTGAAAACATGCTTGTGTTAAAAATAATGGAATGGATGGCTGGACTGCTTAACTAACATTAAAATAAATAGTGATACATCTAAGCAATTTTGGTCCTGAAAATGTAATGGCAAAGTTTTTATTTACTTAAATAATTTAAAAAATATTAATAGAATAAGGCTAAAATTCATCACAAGAACATCAGTAACCTAGATACATCTCTACCTAGTACTGGTAACCTACCCCTTCAAATAAAACAGTTTGTAGGAAAGTTAAACAAATTTTGCAAATGTAGGCATGCCTACTGTTTTTCAACATTTCAATAGCTAGGAATAAATAAGCAAAATTATTACGAGAGAGACAGCATTTAATTTTACCGTAGCCGTTTCATTTATTTCACATGGTCTATTCAGTAGGTAATTATTTAAATATTTTATAATATCATATAAATTAATCAAATATTATTATTTATAACTAGCTGGCCCACGCAACTTCGTCTGCGTCACAATAACATAGTAATATTTTTTCAATTAGCTTTCTAATTTTTAAAGAATATTTAAAGTCGTCTGCGTAAAAAAAAAACAATCTTTCCTCTCTATAATATTAGAAAGAACCTTAGATTACATTATCAAAGTGAGAATAAATAAGTAGGTACGTAACCTACCTATCTCTTACTGTTGAAATACACAATCATCATCATCATCATCAGCCTATATTGTTCCCACTGTAGAGACTCAGGCCTCCTCTCTAGGAGTGGTATGAAATAAATTACATAAAGTAATGCGCCTGCCTGGGTTCGAACACACCACCAACTGTTCGTAAGTCCCCACCACTGCTGCCAAAAAAATATACAATAACACCTTGTAAATATTATGGTGCAATAAATATTTTGAATTTGAATTTACCGGAGGCCAGAATCTCCACGTATCTACATCGGGACGCGATTACCGGCGGCCCGCGTTATTATTTTGTCGCGCGGACATTTTATTTATTTATTTATTTAGTACATACCATAACATTACAATATCTTCTAAGATATTTGTTTAAAGTATATAGAGTGAAAGGAACAAATATTCTATATTAGATTTTCTTTCTAACAAACACATTTAATATAGTTTAATACCGTATGGGTTAAATAAGCTTCGCAAAAAATAATTCTATTTAACCTAACATTTCAATAGTAAAAAATGGTTACAGTGAGTCAATATTGATAGATAGGTAGATATATGCTGTCGCGGACTTTTTTGTAGAACTTTTAAAGAGACACATTTCTTTTGTACATAATATTTGCATAACTCGCAGCGCACGCAACGGAAGCTCTCAAAAAGGATTATCGTTTCCCGTTTTTGCAACATTTTTTATTTGTGCTCCACTCCTATTGGTTGTAGCGTGAGGTTATATAGCCTAAAGCCTTCCTCGATAAATGGATTATCCAACACTAAAATAATTTTTCAATTCCAACCAGAAGATCCTGAGATCTTAGCGTTCAAACAAACAAACAAACTCTTCAGCTTTATAATATTAGTATAGATGAAGATGTTTTCGCTAAAATAGGTTAGCAAAATTTCCTAATATCGTTCGATAGTTGATCGGTGATCCGTAGGTAGTTAAAATAAAAAATAAATAAATAAATATCCTTGGACATTTCACACAACGCCAGTTCACCCATTTACTCGTAAAATGCATGATTAATGGAATGCCGCTCGCTTCCTTTCGCCTTTTCGCATTCTTCATTTTCGCAGTATCGGTTGACGGTAGTCTAATCAATTCCATCAGTGAGACTGCGTTCATGATCATGAACCTTTCAGTTTCGTTACAAAACCAGTTCTATTTAAAAATAGCTTTGACTTACTTACTTTTGATTTTAGCAAATTTGTGTTTATAACTTATCTGTAAATCCCGGAAGGGTTAGGCTGAGGTGTACCTAATAATACGACCACATTTCGCCTATTAAACTAAGAATATTCTTGAACATTAATGACTTGAGAATAAGATTCATATTTGGATGAAACGCGAACTAAGTAAATTCAATGGGCGATCTGTAGTTTCCCATAGTCTTATAAGACCAAACTTTCACAACAAAATGCAAAATACAGCTTATTTTGAATTTTATACTTCTGTCTAGTGTTTTTGGTTCTAACATCAGTTTTTGTAATACGAACTCTGTACAAGCATCGAAAGTCAGACATAACAGTGAAGTTTTAACTTCCGTACGCAATAAAATGCGCTTTAGACGTTGAGTTGCGGACACCAGCCCGTTATACAAAAAGTACAAGTTAATTCTGACTCTAAGGATTGAAGATGAAGATAGGACACTGGTTTGTAACGAGATGATTAGGGTCAGCGTACACAAATCCACAAAATGCTTGAATAATTTTATTTGATTACATTGGTAATGAAATGAACTAAATCTAAACTAAAATTGAGTTAAAAATAGCAATCGCGAATACATGTTAGACGCTATTTTTTAATTTTGTACAATATTTTTCCTCTTAGCAAATCGATGGCAATCTAAATTGTGTCGACCCAGAACTGAACTAGTTTGGCGTTTTTGGTAGCGTCCATGATTATAATTATGTATTTAGTTTATTATCGATCTACAAATCACAAATGCTTGAATAATTCGCTGCTGACAGAACTCTAGCAGATCATAATATGATTTGCTTTAAAATTCGTAATATGGTCAAAACTCATGCAACAAATGCAATAATCCCACATAAAAATTGTAAACGAGTGTTTAAAACCTCGTGTATAAAATACAACAAATTTTGCTACTACTTAAAAATAATCACCATTTATTTTCTGTTAGTTAAGCAGCAAACAATCAGTCAGAAAACCAGAAAACTCATAAAAATAAAACAACAAACTGATATTTTTTTATATTCTATAATACAAGTTCAACATCTATACAATATGATCGATTAATACTAGGCTGGAAACACATTTAAGTCGCAATGGAATAAATTAACAAAATATTTAGTGCCAAAAATATATTTTAATGGACAATAAAATTTTATAAATTTTCATGACACGTAATATTTTCAAAATGGCGCGGGCCACTTTACTGGACTTCCAACCTTACATATTTGAATAATTTTATCACATTAAAATAACGGGTTCATTCGATGTAACAGTTAAAATAAATGTTTCTGGGATGTGGAATGTATTAGTTTAACTGCTTTAGTTGAAAAATAAAATTGCACACTGCAAACTGTAGAGCAGTTTTTTCACTTGGCAACTATTGACGCCAAGTAGTCTCTTCACTAAAGAGGCCTGTTTTCCAGTAGTAGGAACGTTATAGTGACTTTGTTAAGTGACGATCAACATTTTTTGAGACATGTTTACAATCACCACACTTTCCCGCTCAAGAAATGGGCATTTTAAAGTTGCTTTTTATATTTAATGGGAAGATAATCAATTCAGAAAGAGGTGGGAACATGTTGTTAGTGAAATATCGACAAATCGAGCGCCAAATGTTGACAAGTGTAAAAACAGTTGAATGTGGATGGATGGTCACATTAGTAGTTAGTTTTATAACGTTGGTACACAGCTGGCTTATATACACGTGCCGTCTGATGCACAGATAACGATATCATGCAATAAATTAGTTTTAGCGTACCAAGTCTTCGGGGTTGAACATGCCCTGAAACAAAGAAAAATAAATTAGTTTGAAGTTTTAGGCGCCAGATGCGTAAATTATAAACAATAGGAAAATAGGGCACGAAGGTGGCCAGTGGCTGCTGCGGCGTGCTGCAATGCAAGAAAAGTCTACAGAAAATACAGGTTCCTTTTCATACAGTATGCATCAATAAATCAAATCAAACTATTTAATCCCGCGTCCGCGTAGGTTTTGTAGACGGCTCTATGCCCCGTTGACTAATACAGGCTCTTTCTTTCATGTTTTTTTGTCTGCAGTTGATGTGGCCTATGGTAACCAGCTAAACACTAGGAAGTGCCGAAGGGTGGGCGTTTTGGGGGATTGTCTCTTGTAAATAAGTAGAGTAAAGTAAATTTTGACGTTCGAAAAGTGCTGATCTGAATCAATCAGCCTAATTTGAATAAATGACTTTTGATTTTGATTTAACAAACAAGCATGTCGCTTGAAGTAAAACGCATTTCTGCCTACACTTAAATAAATTGAATAACATAGCAACGAATTGTCTAGCCGTGTTTAAAAACTTATATGTTTTTTAATAACACAAGTTTTCCTTAATAAATTAAAGTTAGTTATATTTATTCCCCTATAAATAAAACAAATAAGAAATCTATTTACCTTAGCACGACGCAGGATAGAGTCCTTGCTAGCATCATATGGATGGTCCTTTGAGGGAATCTCCAGCACCGACGGTACGGGTGCGGTGTGGGCATCAATCACGTGCCGGATCAGCTCAGCTACGTTCTGATTGATCAGGATGATGTCGATGTCATCACGCTTCACGAAACGCTTGAAGCAGTCCTCGATTTCGCTGACCGGTGTATCTGTGAATTTTATGTAGAAGAAGAATTAGTAACAAGATTATGGTAATTGACCAAAAGAAAAATTAGTTCGTCTAATAGATTTCCAAAATATTGGACACATATTTTTTTGTTCATGTAGACAAAAAATAATGACGATACAGTGCTTCGAAAAGTCGTGTGACGTCACTGATTGGTACATTTCTTACCACGAAGTGACGTCAAAAGTCCCCACTCATGTCTGACACGTTTTATTTTCGTCAATTTTTATTTATTTGATAAAACCAAAAAACACGTATCCGTTATTTTTTAATAATCTAACAGACGGACTAAACTGAAACATATTTTTTTAATTAGGAAACATCCCTATTGTGTGTTCTCGGATGGGGTATACCTAGCCAGTTTGTTTCCAATTGTGCGGCGTTCTCGGCATTTTTAAAGTCCCCATGTAGGCCTATATGAAATAAAATATTTTGATTCTGGTAGCAGCTGTCCTTAGCTGAGACCAGCCATAGACGTCAGAATATTTTACGGCACTAGTGTGCTCTCATAGTTTGACAGAACGGCAATCCGATGCGACCAAAGAGCTATCAGGGGTCTCATACAAAAAACGCAAACTCTCTGGGTTGCTACTGTTAAATTTCTAGATTTAAAAAACCAGTCCCACTTTGTCCGACCTGGGAATCTAACCCAGGGCTCCATGGTCAGCAATACTGCTAGCTACCACGAGCCACGGGACAGGAGAGCATCTATATCTATAGTACAGTCAGTAGTCACATTAGGCCTGATGTTATGTTTCACTTCTAAGTCACATGGAACAGGCTGCTATTAAAAATATTTATTAATATGTATATTGTAAACGCAATAACACATTGCGTGAACTGGGAATTTAATCTAAGGTCCTAATCTCATCGGTCTAGGCTAGGCTGCTAACGAAGGACCTGTGTCCGACCGAAACTTTAGTTTCGGTCGGCCATAAAGTTTCGGTCGGCCACCTTCAGGTTTGGCCAAAACAGTGGACCCGTCTTGACATTTGCTTTTTTTTTCTGCAGTTAATGTGGCCTGTGGTAACAAGCTTGTCGCTTTAAACAAAACTTTGTGTCTACACTTAAACAAATTGAATAAAATATAGCAACGATTTGTCTAGACGCAATTAATTACTGTAAAAATTTACTCGACTGTGACCTGTGTCCGATCGAAACTCCGCTTTCGGCCACCTTTCCTGTCCATGTTTTGACGAAAGGCAAAGGTTAGGTAAAGGTGGCAGGGTCAATGGCTTCGGCCGTCTACGAAACCGTAGTTTCGTAACTGGTTACGATGAAGAAATAATTTGTCCTTGTACGTAACTAGTTTCGATGGATGAATGATTTGTCTTTGTACGAAACCACGGCTGTGTACGATGGTTACGTACAAGGAATTTACCGTTAAGATATCGATGAAGGAATGATTTGTCTTTGTACGTAACTAGTTTCGATGGAGGAATTATTTTAGTGATTAAGGTAGTTCAGTAGAGACGCGTTGGCTGCCTACTGAACTGACATTTGACCGTTTAACCTTGAAAGCTAATAAATCATCTTTTATTTAAATAAGATGACAGCTAAGGTTTACAATGCTAATTAGCATATGCTAACATTTTATAAAACACTTGAGTGCCTTGATATGAAAAGTTGTAATTTATTGCAAAGTATCGTATTCATAACTTACATACAGCAAATTAAAAATTTCTATTCTGTGTACTTTATCTTAAAGTTCTTTAATCAAAATTTTTCTCTTAACATTAATTTTAAAATAAATTGGCTGATTTTGTATTGACCCACATAATCAGCCTATTTATTTACCATTACTAACCATCTAATTCTTCAATTAATTTGTATTTGTAGTATTAAAAACTTTCATACTATGGAGGATAATCTCCATCCATCATAATCTGCTTAGGCTTTTCCCAACTGTGTTAGGTCAGCTTCCAGTCTATAAGTATAAGTACAACGCGCTGGTGTCCACAACTCCACGCTCAATGCGCATATTTTGCGTGGAATATCACTCGATCCACCCCAGCTCCCCTAGAAAAGCCAGCAACCCCTTGGTGTTACTGGCAATCTCACGGAGAGTACCTGGGTCCTGACCTGCAGGGCTATTGTGTATCTTTTAAATGACAGTGGCTATCATATTGTCTATGGATTAACTGTTAAATTGGTTATGGTTTAGTACAAAATGGAACCATTTGACAGTAATTGATAGGCACTATAGGTTATCCACTGTCATTTAAAAGATACGCAATAGCCCTGCAGGCTTCCAGTCTAACCAGATACAGCTGAATACATGTATTTTACATGGAGCGACTGCCTATCTGACCTCCACAACCCAGTCTGTACTGGGTGATACAAAACCCCTTGGGCCACTGTTTGTCCATCCCTTCGTAGCTCTTTCTCTGCAAAGTTCATTTTTTTGTTTTTGTATGTCAATTCACCTATTACTATGAATAGCAACGAATTGCGAGGTGGGTTTTAGGCACATCAATCAAATAGCCTTATATTCTTCTATTGGTATAAAAAAGCAATGGGATGTTTTTTGTTTAGTGATTTAGAAGTAACTAATAAAAGAAAACTGTTTAGGTCAGTTTCAACCCCGGGGTATGTAAAACACAGACCCCAATTATTATTACATTGACACTAGGGTGTGTGGGGTCGTTAGACCTTACTGCCCACACAATAAGAAAAAGATTAGATCAGTAATGATTTTTAACATTATCAATGAAATTAGTATTCAGATTTAGCCTTCTATTTCCATTATAATTACCAAATAATGTGAAAGAAATGAAGAACACAAAATTCATAAAATTGGTATAGGTAAGTTGTACAGTTTTAAGCTCTGATATTACCGAAGACACACTATTTACAGAGAGTAAATAAAATGAAAACGTTCTTATAGGAAAATAAATAAACTTTTTTTTCTGGTAGATAGAACATAGAGACTTACTTTTATCGACAACCATGAAGTTGGAGTGTCTGCTTTTGTTGATTTCACCGATCCCCCCGAGCAGGAACCCGACGCAAGTGTCCTGAAATCAGGATGTACGTTTCTAGGGTAACTTTGGGCAGAAAACAAGTGGGTTTTAGTTCATTGTTCAAGCAACGATATGATATACGGCTTGTTAATAGTAATATAACTACTGCTTACTTCATCTCCGATGACGCTGATTAGCTTTCCCTTGACTGCTGAGAGCAGAGCCATGTTTAGTGTTTTTCTTGGTTTTTATTTTAGAAGACAAATAATGTGAACTGTCACAAGGGGCTCGTCACCTGACTTGAATAGAATTTTTGTTTCTGGCGTTCGGTTGGCACTCTGGGTTCATGGTTTCTTGTCAAAATATAGATTAAAAAATAGTTAGTTTCAAACCAATCAATAACTGATACCATACCAAAGAAATTACCATGGAGTATTAAAAGCTGAAATGAGCTTGCAGAACTCAGAAAAAAATATTATTGCTCTTTTATTTGTATTTTTTAGGCAAAGATAATTAGATACGTAAAAAACTCAATGACCAGAGTTCTAACATGCTGCACCGATCCCAACACTAGAATGACGAGAGTACCAAAGAGTGTAATGTAGGACAGTACGCAGTACAGTAAACCTTACCACTCGGATTCGCTTTCTTGATATAGTTTCCGAACGAAGTTTTTGTTGTCACTTGTCACAAAAAGTTGCTTTCCGGATCTATTTGTGATTCATATCTTTAGCATAAAAATCATGCGTCTCTGTTTAACATTGCTTTAGAGTCGAGATCTTTGGTCTCTTTCATTATGACATTATCATTCATCGTTTTCGTGACGCTTCGTTTGGAAAGCAAATTGCACTTTGCAACTTTGATTTAGATTTATTTAATAGCACATTGTTTTGTTATGAACAATTTTTAACATAGATTAGACATAGGTAAACTAGACACTCAAAACTATGTTAAATATACAAAACTACGGTAGTAGTTCTGAAGACGAAGAGGACAATGAAACTGAGACTATCAAGGGAGAGAGCAACGAAAAGTTATTAACGCATTTAAAACCTGTTGATTCTAACTTCTCCGTAGCTAAATCAATGCAAATATGTGCTGCACCTGTCGTTATGCCTACAGTAAGTATCATTAGTTCATTAGACATAGAATTTTTTTTTTGTTTTTCATTTATCATCATCTCATTGTGTGTTATTCCATATATGATTTTACTGTTTTAATATGTTCTCTGTATCTCTTCGTATTGATAATTTCTAGATGGTTTTCTGTGAAGCAACATACATACAAGAAAAATACTTGTAAAAGGGCTAATTTTAGTAGCAATGTTTACAAACAAATAAGGTTATTTTGTGAGTAATCATCAAATCTATGTCCTACACTATTGGTACTTCTTATGTCTGATTGAGCATTTGTACCGAAATTTAGAGAAGAGAGAAATATAGCTCTAAAGATTATTTTTCTTCATGTTGCTGGCATGTTAGTTTATAAACCATTTTGTTAATTCTAAACTGTGCCAGTTCTACCAAAGTTCAACACCATGTTATCCAAGTATGACACTAAAAAATTATTTAATCAACTACAATATTATTTAAATAACTTTTTATTTAAATTCCAGAACAGTGATGACACTAGAGTATTATTACCAAACAGCGAAGAGTTAATGCATAATCCCAAGTATGAGGAACTTTTTGCTCCTACATTTGGTCCAGAGAACCCCTTTCAAACACAACAGATGAAGGCTAACAGAAACATATTGTCTGGCTATGTTGAAAAGGCACATATAAGCGACTTCCAATTTGAAAATCAGAGAAGAACATTTACGAGTTATGGGCATGCTGTGGATCCATCGACGGACGGTGATACGGGGAGTGGGGATGCTATAGTAGGTAAGTAGTGAATAGGGATGTAGCCTGACTTAAAAAAATATGATTCTGTTTAGTCTGTTACAAGATTATCAAAAAATATTGGATATGTATTTTTTGTTTTATCAAATAAATAATAATTTGCCAAGATAAAGCACGTCAAAGATCATGAGTGGGGGCTTGTGACGTCACTGGCCGGTAAAAATGGACTGCAATGTGGCGTCATTCTAGTTTTCGAAGGACAGTCTTCACTTTTTGTCTACATGGAAAAAGAAAAAATATGTGTCCAATATTTTTTGTAAATTATCTATCTGATGGACTAATTAGTTTTTTTTAAATCAAATACTCTATTCTACATGTTGCCAGCGCTACACATTGTCACATTAATTAAAAAGTCTGAGAACATTAAAAGTTCAACTGAAATACAGTAACGATAAGTAAAAACATAAATGATAACACAGATGGAAAGCCTTTTCCTTGGTTCTTGGAGCATGCACAGACAAAAACCTCATCACCTGGCTAGCCTTTTTTTATTTAAATACCACTATTTTTACTTCGAGTATCTGCCTATGTGACCTCCACAACCCAGTTACTAGGAAATAAGAGACTTCTAGGCAAGACTGTAACCTAATTACTTCTAAAATCTCCCACCTGGAAGTCTTGAAACATACTCCGGACCCAGGTTTGTCGCAGCAAGGAAAACTTGCTGAGGTAAAGATTTTTTTTTTTAAAACGTTGCCCCATACCAGGAATTTATCCTGTATCGTAGGTGCGTTCACAAACATTTAAACTCCCATACACAAATACCCAGACAAATTTGTTCCGTGCGGGGATCAAACCCGCGACACGCAACGCAGCAGTCCAATCGTTCAGCCACTGCGCCAACCGTGTCGTGAAATGACTCTGCCCTGAGAGTAAATGTGGTGCTGTTCCGGAAACAATGAGGCACATAATAACGTGTCTTACATGTCCTGTTGGTTGTTTACTACAGGTACTGATGGACGCTACCGAAAGTGCCAAATTAGTAGCTCAATTCTGGGCCGACACAATTTAGATTGCCATCCGCACGCTAGGAAGAAGAAGACTTCTACTGACCCTGTTAACTAATGATGTACTTAAATTTACAGTGTCATCGATGGTGGCGCCACCTGAAGAAGCAGTCGGCAAGTCAGTGTTCGAGTCAATAAAAAAGAGACCCCTGGACAAAAAGAAGAGGACAAAGAATGACAACCCTGAGGATATCACTGGGTTCCTTGGACCTTGGGGAGGATATGTGGGTGAACAGAGGTAGGAACTAACTTAATTAAAATTTCGTTATTTTGAAATTTGTCCAATGATGTTTTGTCCCCGAGGTAGGTATAGAAAATGCTGGCCTGATTTGTTTGAGGAGAGATTGGCTCAAACTCCTTTTATACTCGTAGGCACAATGTGTTGTATAAATAGAAGGTTCCGTTAGGGCGGAAGACAAAATCCATACTGATATTTTATGCAAAAGTAACTCTATCTGTCTGTCTGCTACGATTTCAAGCCTGAACGAATTACGATGTCATTTAGTAAATGGTGAGATGGTATATGAGAGTTGACCTGGATTAGGACATTTCCGACGTTACATTCCCGTGGGATAGCTTAGCTTCCAACCTCCATGTGACCGTACCCATGGGAAAAACTTGGTAGTATATTTATAAGGTTGAAGAGATTTGCCAACATGCAACTGTCTGTGTTTCAAACTGTCCAACTTTACCGCCTCCTAAACATACACATGTTTAGGAGGCTAGCATAATAGGGATGTTTACTGACTAAAAAAAATATGATTCTAATTAGTTCGTCTGTTAGATTATCGAAAAATATTGGAAACGTATTTTTTGTTTTATCAAATCAATAAAAAATGACGAAGATAAAACGCATCAAAGATTTGAGTGGGGGTTTGTGACGTCACTCACCGGTAAAAAATGTCATACTAATGTCTTAGAATATGACGTCACACGAGTTTTCAAAGCACTGTCTTTATTGTTTGTTCACGTGAAAAAATACGTGTCCAATATTTTTTGAAAATCTATCTATCTACCTGACGGACTAATTATTATTTTTTATTAACTACCCTATTGTAATTTATTTCAGGGTAATGAGGCCAGAAGGTGACGAGGCTAAAGAATTACAAGAAATCGTGGCCAAAAGACAGAAGAAAGGCAAAGTTGACGATGACAAACCTTTGGAGGAGAAATCTATATTCCATAGTAAGTTTTGACAACAAATTATAATTATCCTGGTAGGATATATAACGGTCAGTTTGGTGCAGCTCCGACATACACAAATTATTTTTGGTTTTTTATTTGATTCTCTTATGTTGTTTGCCTATTTAGCACACGTTTTCTATCTGCTATTCAATGGCGAATAAACCATTTCACACCATGTATTTGGGTGTTCCTCATATGTAATGACCTCAACGATCTCTAGATTCATATCTAGAGACCAGAACAGAGTGTAAACATCAACGACCTTACTACAAAAGTGGTTAAACCTGGGTTTAACTTAGACTTCGTTTATCTCGCATGCCGTCTCACTTCGATAGTATTCAAAAGAAAGTGTGCATGCGAGATAAATTAAACCCAGGTTTAACAAGTCTAAGTTAAACCCAGGTTTAACCACTTTTGTAATGAGGCCGCAAGCGTTTAATAGTTCGCATATAACGTTAAAGCCATGCTATTGAAGCAGTACCGTCACACTGCAGAACAAAAGCGTAAATATGGAAGTACGCCATCGTTCTGCGCAGACCCAGGACCGGTGCAAAAAATGGTCTTTCCATCGGTCCCGGTTTTGCACTACTTTTTGCCAAGTCTTTAGGAGGACATCTAAATATTGCCAGCCCCTTTTTTTGGAGTTTGGCAAATCATCAAGTGACTCCTTTGGGCAGAGCGGTAGGGAGTGTTAGACTACTACTGACTACAACCTCCCATGTTTCTTCTAGTCCTTAATATCATCTCCTTCGTTTACAAAATTGTCCTCTAAAAAATTCCCCATCTGTTACAGTTGACAACCCCACAGACTACCAAGGCAGGTCGTGGATATCTCCGCCGAGAAGTGAGACACAACTGCGAAGTGATACGCCGCCCGACAAGTGCTTCTTGCCAAAGGTATGTGTTCAACGTAGTTAGTAACCCAGTGGAGCTGTTTGCTGGAATCTTTGCCGCGAGAGGGAGTGTGTTTGCTACTTGTGGAAGTTTTATAGAGTGAATAGCGACTTATTATCAACTGCTAATAATAATGTAATTGTTGAATGTAATGTAATTTATTATATTTAAGGTTTAGGTACTCTTCATTATGTTTTCTAGGTTATTGTTTTTTTTTATCAAATTGTGTTGAGACCAATAAATACGTTTTCTTTTCTTTCTTGCTTTGGAGTTAAATAAAAGAAAAATAATAAATTTGTCAGTCTCCTTCACGATTTTAAATCAAAGATAGTGTCCTGTTAGCTGTCCTTAGTGTAATAATGAGACAGACATAATAGCAACGAAGCTTACAGGAACATGTCAAATTTCACTTCCATTCTTACTTATCAGCCGAAAACTAATCCACAAAACGTAATCCTAAGGTGGGCTAGAAAGTGTAATGAGATCATGATAGACCAAATCAAATCAAATCAAATCAAAAGTCATTTATTCAAATTAGGCTGATATTCAGCACTTTTCGAACGTCAAAATTTACTTTACTCTACTTATTTACAAGAGACAGTCCCCCAAAACGCCCACCCTTCGGCACTTCCTAGTGTTTAGCTGGAAAGAAGAAGTGACGGAACAAACTCCCCAGCAACACATTCTGTCTGTTATGTTGGTTAGAAGAACCAGACTCGATACAATAGTAAGGTGTACGTTCATTTTAGAGTTACTACAGACACAAATCAATAATAAAAAATTATATAATTACAAACAATGTAAAAATAAAAAAGTACATAACATATCAATTAACAAATTTGACCCTGACCGGTACCTTTAAAATTGTTGACGAGAGAAAGCTTTTAGAATATTACACACTAAATACGGACGTTTACTGACCTAATATATTTTTTTTCTAATTAGTCTGTCTGTTAGATTATCGAAAAATATTGGATACGTATTTTTTGTTTTACCAAATCAATAAAAATTGACGAAGATAAAATGCGTCAAAGATTTGAGCGGGGGTTGTGACTTCACTGGCCGCTAAAGAATGTCATACGAATGTCTCAAAAAATGACGTCACACGAGTTTTCAAAGTACTGTATCGTCTTCATTGTTTGTTTACTTGAAAAAAGGAAAAATACGTGTCCAATATTTTTTGGAAATATCTGACGGACTAATTACATTTTTTTAGTTCGCTGCCCTATTAAACAGCCGTGATGAGGTCGTGGGTCCAGGTCGGGCTGAGTGTTATTGAGTTTTCCACCAGGGTTTTCCCGTTTAGTAGGAGCCATGGAGTGTGTGCAATAAAACTGGCGAATACGTGTATATTAAACCCTTTGGGGATTACAGGCGTGATGTTATATTTAATGTTATATGATTTCCAGGCACATATCTACACGTGGAAGGGTCACACGAAGGGTGTGGCGGCAGTTCGCTGGCTGCCCGGCAGCGCGCATCTCATGCTGTCAGCCGGGATGGACTGTCGCGTCAAGGTGATGTACAAGCTTATGCATAATCTTCCGCTTTTTTCCCATGGTAGACGAAAACAACAGAAAGTCTTATGCTGTTGCAACCAGAGTCACAAAAAAAATGTAAATGTTATTTTAATCATGTGAACATATTTACGACATCCATCACGCCTGTGGAGTTTCGCTAAATAATTTAATTTTGTCTCTGGGTTATAGATTTATGACCCGCTTCTTGAATATGTATGGGTAACGAGCGCATTTATGATAAAAGTTTGTAAAAGTACTTAAACCCAAATAACAATACTTTGAAGAACTAAAATGAATGATTGGACATGCTTCAGTGTCGTCCACGACCACTCAACAATCTAAACGAAAAATTGAACTCATGCGCTGGGCGAAGCGGAAGAGAGTGCCTTGTACTGACTAAAACCTCCCTTCCTTGGGCACTTTGTGTTCCTGGGTCTCTGTCAACCACTCCCGCAGCCCCGGCAGGATCTTCTCGTGCCCCAAATAAATCCTTTTTGCTGGCAAATCTTTGCTGATTAACAAACTGCTGTCTCTTTCAGATTTGGGAGGTGTATGGTGATCGTCGTTGCATACGAACATATTTCGGTCACCGTCAAGCTGTCAGAGATGTTAACTTCAACAATACTGGAGATAAATTCTTGTCAGCTGGTTAGTATTTTTGTAAACTGTATAATATGTACGGTCAGCAAATGAAGTAGCTTAAGGTGAATGCGACAAGGTAGCCCGCGAAATTCGATTTTTCTTACTTTTTGCAGTTTACCGATCAGGGGTCAGGATGTATGGATAATTGTCGCAGTCACCTTAACATTTCGGAATTTTGATTATTTCATGTACAGGACTTGCTGTTATTATTTTTAATACTTCAGAAGTTTATTCTTCAAAATCCTTCTTCTTTAATAACTTGTTAGTAGTACTTACTTGGAGTAATCTCTAACAAGTTTTTATTAAAAAAAAACCTGCTTTGAAACTTAGAGTAGTGTTTGACTTTAATTTGCTATTTATTTTCAAATTCAAATTCAAATTCAAATTGTTTATTGCAATCCATAATGTACAATGTGTTAATCTACTTATGATGCTGACCATTGGATATTTGATTACTGTTTAAAATTCACGAAACTCCCATTTTATTTCAAAGAATTAACATAAATAACGCTATGTGTGAAAAAAGTAATAAACACGATTAAAAAATGGAGTAGCAATCTACTTTAGACGTTTTTTGTGGGGACATTTTCTATCCTTGTCGCGCGAAACGGCCATTTGTACTACGTAACTATGGCGGTATGACAAATGACGTCACGTTTCTATAGGCTGCCTTTGTCTAACACGTCATTTTAAATCAATTAAAACTAAGCCTGTTTTTGATCGATTTTATTACTTTTTTCACACACCGTGTTATTAATGTTAATTCTTTAATATAAAATAACTTTTTCGTGAATTTTTAACAGTTGTCAATGTCAAATAGCCATATTGACTCTGATCTTGTCTCAACTATTTTACAAAATCAAGAATCCCTATACTAGACACGCAGGTACGTCACTACCAATCTTTATAATGATGATGAGAATATCGTGGTTAAATAATAACAGTAACTCGGGTTCGATTTGCAGGTAAAGCCGCGTTTGCCTAGGTTGGTCTATGGATGGGTGACCACCTATTACATACCGAGTTTCCTCCGTGCCTCGGAAAGCGTGATAAACCGTTGGTCCCAGCTGTCATGTACAGGTAGTCAGTGAAAGTCTGACAAGGAGTTTTACCAAGCCATAGGTACCCAATACGAATGAGGTTCTGTAGGCCAGACAGATAAAGTAATGATATTAATATTTAAAGCTGCATCCGTTGGTCTGGAAACCGACCCCAACATTTTTAGGAACAGACTAAGATGGCTAGTATATCGAATGAGTGTCCTTAGACTGGCGTTCGTATTGCGTAGTCGCGGCGTCGAAACGGTACAGAGTCTACGCTCTATACTAATAATAATTCCATTCTCCTCTGTTCCAGCGTACGACCGCTACATAAAGCTATGGGACACTGAGACGGGCGAGTGTATATCGCGGTTCACGTCTCGCAAGGTGCCCTACTGTGCTAAGTTCAACCCTGACGAGGATAAGCAGAACCTCTTTGTGGCCGGCACCTCCGATAAGAAGATTATTTGTGTGAGTAGTAGGGACTGTGGCTGGTAGTCAGTGGACCGAAAACCTCACAACTAGTCTAATCTAGTCTCAAGGGGTACCGTAGTCCGCGCCCGGCCCTGGTGCAAGCCATGGTCCGGGGCGAGCAGGAATGGGACGCCGTCCCTTCCTTCTGCGAAGCAGTGATGCTGGCGAAGGAGGTGGCGGAACTCGAGAGGGAGAGAACCTCTCGACCCAGCCGCAAGGGAGACGCTCCGGGTGTCGGGGGCCACGTGATGGCTTCCGGCCACCGTAGACGCGGGAATGTGGACGGTGAGTGATGGGTTAGCTCGCCGTCCGTCCGTCTTATGACGACGACAGGCCGTGTCGACGGCGCGTTCGTGTTCCTCGCGCGCCTCAAAGAGATGTCAGCAACATGGGAGGGGCCCGAAAGGGCCGAAACCCGTCGGGGCTGCAGGTTTTTGCACAAGTTACCGCGGCCTCGACATATAGGGCTAAGAAGGAACATGGGTGGTTTTTAGTCAGTAGAAGTCTGACACTCCCTTTCGCTCAACCCAAAAGCGGGAGGGGTTATTTGATGATTTTCCACACTCCAAACAACAAGGGGTATCGTAGTATTGTTGATGTTCACTAGAAATACTAGTTAGAATAAAATCACCAAATTATCAGTAAGTAGACGAACCACTTCAAGGATACGTGCAGTCGCTGGCCGGGTTAAGCGAGGACTAATCGACACGGATCCTTAAAGATCATGCCACGATTATTACACGCTCGTTACTCAGTGGCAAGTAGCCAGTGACCCGAAAGTCACAGCTAGTCTTACCAAGGGATATTATACTACCCAGTACGAGCTGGGTAAAAGCCTCCACACGATGGTTGCCGGAAGACAGACGGCCCAGAAAGAGATGGCGTGACGAGCGAGGCGGCACAGGAAAAGAGCTCTTAGGAAGGAAGGAATTGGGGAGACCATTGCCGCAGTCGCAGCAGTGAGACTAGCGGCCGAATACTGAAACGCTACTTAATTTTAAGTTGCTCTTAAATCTCGTTCTGTCTCTGTTACTTCAGCATAGAGCGACGGAGACAGCACTAGATTTGAGCGTTACTTATATTTGAGTGGCGTTCTAGTATTCGGCCGTAAATTGGCTTAAAAATAAATAATATTGACAACACGAAAAGTATCTTAGGTAACGAAACTCTACACTTTGTTTCATAAACCGACCAAATCGTATTGGCCGACTTTTCCTTACTAAACTAACTTGTATTATTTGCCCAACAGTGGGATATCCGGAGCGGTGAGATAGTCCAGGAGTACGACCGTCACTTGGGTGCCGTCAACACGATCACATTTGTGGACGAGAACAGAAGATTTGTTACCACTTCTGATGACAAGAGTTTAAGGGTTTGGGAATGGTGAGTACACCTTACTGTCTACTTCTTTTTTTCGTGAGTCTTTTGCCTTATCTGGTGTTAGAGTTATTATGCCGCACATGGGACCCTTGTTCTTCTGGAGGGTGTTGGGAAATCATCAAATAACCCCTCCCGCTCTTGGGCAGAGCGAAAGGGAGAGTCAGATTTCTACTGACTAAAAGCCACCCATGTTCCTTTTTAGCCCTTTATTTCGAGCCTGCGGTATCTCTTACAACAACCCGCAGCCCCGACGGGTGCCCATGGGCCCCTTGACTTTGCTGTAAATGCCGTAGAGAAATATCTCGCAAACATATCGGTTTCCTCACGATGTTTTTCGTCACCAAGTGATAAGTGATAATAGAGATGTTTACTGACAAAAAAAATGTGACTCTAATTAGTCCGCCTGTTAGATTATTGTAAAATATTGGATACGTATTTTTTTTTATCAAATCAATCAATTTTGACGAAGATAAAACGCGTCAATGATTTGAGTGGGGGTTTGTGACGTCACTGACCGTTAAAAAATGCTATACTAATGTGTTAGAATATGACGTCTCTGGAGTTTTTAATTGTATCGTCTGAATTTTTTTGTTTATGTGAAAAAAGAAAAAAATAGGTGTCCAATATTTTTTGGAAATCTGAAGGGTATGGCTGAGGGGTGCCTAAAAAACCACAACTAATAACCGCTAGTTATTTGTTAAGTCCTATTTAACAGTGGAGGAGCCTCATGATCATGATCTTTTATGCTTTTTGTCTTCGTCAATTCTTATATTTTTCGATAATCTAACTGACAGACTAAACAGAATCATATTTTGTTTAGTCAGGAAACATACCTATTACAGGCTTGATGTTTTGCTGCAACTTTTAAACTTCCTCTAATATACTCATTCCTTACTTTACTCACTATTTACTAACTTATCATCGAAGCCTTATTTTTTTTAAAACGTTATAGTGTCATCAAAACTAAATGTGTTACTAAAAAATTGATATTGTGAATGTGAGGACCATGTGGGTCTTTCTTAAATTTTAATTGTTGTGATTGTCTGGCAGTTTGAGTACTTTAAGTGACCCACCCAAATGTCCTTTCTTTGGTATTGTTCGTCGTGACGTTGAGCTCCTTGAGTTATAAGTCGAGCTCCACGATAACTGACAAATGCTTGCACTGACTGGACGGGTCCACTCAAATCTGTGTGGTGCTTTCTTCAAAAGACCATCTCAGACATTAATCTGCATGGTCTTCATGTGTGTATTATACCTGACGAGGAAGGGCCCCCGAGATTATTTTTAAAAAGCGTGACACCAGCATTGCTGGCGTCACAATTTCCATGATCAGGGCTGTCGCTCATCTTCGGTGATCAAAGTAAACACAAGTAATACTTTCTTCAATTTATTCTCGAATTTTGAGGAGGTCCGATCGCTACGACGGCTCTAGTGAGAATGCCCCAAGTCCGGCGTGCGCTCGGCCTTTTATAGCAAAACTAGGCGAGTCATTCATTTGAACAAAACGCCTATCCTTGCACAATAAAAATTGTTTTTATATTACAAATTATTACAATTTGATAATCAAACGTTTTAAATTATTTTAAAAGCTATTAGCATGCGTAAATCTATTTTTAAATGTTAACACGTGATATAAACAATGACCACATGTTTTCACTTCGGAAATGCAACTCTCTTACAAACGGAATACATTAAAAATAGTCTGTAGCTAATCATAAGCAATATTAATCCATTACTTTAAGTTTTTAAACGGAATCTATTACCTAATTACAATAAACAAATCTAATTTGATTTTGAGGTTATTCCGGACACGTGTTTTCGTTCCTTATTTGTTTTGAAGTGTGGCATCCCGCCGACACGGCCATTCTGACAGGCGGTGCGTGCTCTGCGCCTGCCTGCATTGTGACGTTTGATGCCTGAGAAAAAAAATTTTTTTTTCTTTTTGGAATAGGTATCAGTAATTAACCCATGTTGCTTATTTTTATAGGGTTATTGTTGCTAAAACAGTACACAAAGACATCTTAAGTGCACTGCCTTTTTAATTTAGCATCTGTGGTGTATACGTGTCTACCCATAGTTCCGCAAGGCATCCCTACGGTATCTCAGGGTTCACTTGTGGATGCATCAAGGATCCGTGGTTAGCTCAAGGGTAACTCATGGTTTAGCTCAGAGGTACCACTCTCCAGACATTTTATTCTTGTAGATTGTGGTTGAAAGTATCTTGAAAAAGAATGAATTTTGACTCACCGGTTTTAATCCGATGACGCGTGTTCGTCATCGTGAGTTATCTGGACTGGCTGGCCAGCTTGAGATGTGGATGGCACAGGATTAGGGGCGGTTGCGACGTTGTTTTGAGGTGGCTCGAGGTCATCATCTCCCGCCGATATGGCACCTTGGTTTCCCGGTTGTGGTGCACGCCGAAGTTGATCGTGGGCGACTTTTCTGGAGCGGCCTCTGCCGACCACCTTTTTCACCATGTAGCGGTCATTTTCAAGAACCCTGATAATTTCATAGGGCACACTGAATTTGGGATCCAGTGATGTTTGATTGCGGGGATTGTTTTTGATCAGAACATAGTCCCCACGTTGAAAATGATTTATTTTAGCCTTGCGGGAGTTGAAGCGTTGCCTATCATACTCAGCGGTCTGACTCATTCGTTGCTGTACTTGTCTGTTCAACGCCTCTATGTCAATCGTTTGGTTGTCAATGTCGACCAGGTTAAGTAATCCTGGTGGTACGCAATGCTTCCGTTGTGTGATCAGCGTGAGTGGAGCTACTCCTGTTACGCGATGTGCTGTGCAATTCATTGCCAGCTGTAGTTCTTCAAGAGTGCTGTGCCACTGTTCGGTCTCGTAATTCTTGATCATCACCAGCGCGGTTTTCAGTGTGGCTACCACTCTCTCCACCTGTCCATTTGCTCGGCTGATGCCTGGCGCTATGGCATGAATGTTTATGCCAGACTGTTCACAGAACTGTGTGAACTCGCCTAAAAATTCCCTTCCTCCATCCACAATTAGTTGGACGGGTGTTCCATATAAATTTACTGTACGTTTTAATGCCGCCAGCGTACTGTGTGGGCTTTTATCAGTGGCATGATATAATAGTACGTATTTTGTGAATGCATCCACTGTTACAATAACGTACTGTTGATCCTGTTGGGTTCCCAACTTTCCAGTGATATCCATGTGAATCACTTGAAATGCACATGTCGGCTTTTCAATCGGATGTAGCTGTGCTTGTATTGCTCCAGATGTGCCTTTACAAGTTCTACATACTACGCAGTTGTCAACGTACCTTCGGATCGTGGTGCTCATCTTATCGAACCAGTAGGTTTCTTTGATTTTCTGTAGGGTTTTTTCCCAACCTGGGTGCTTGAGTGTGGTATGGAAGGAGTTAATTAAACTCCATTGGAAGGACCTCGGTACTACTGTTCGTAGCTGTTGGCCGGATATCGGGTCTAGGACGTGCTTCTTCAGTACGCCTCCTTCCAAGGTAAAACCTTCCACTGGATTGTTGTCAATCAGGTTATTTAGTATTGGCCGAAGTTCGTCATCTCGTCGTTGTTCAATCTTCAACCATTCTACGTCCTTTGTAATTACGTTTAATGTCAGTTCACTGTGATTTCTGCTGAAGAAATCAGCATGCTGGAGCCGGTTACCTTTACGATATTCGAGCTCGAAATCATAATTTTGTAAAAATGCCCACCATCGGTGAATCCTTGGTAACAAGTCCTTTTTGTGTTTCGACGCCTTAAGTGAATTGCAGTCGGTTATTACTGTAAATTTTCTTCCATATAAGTACTGTCGAAAGTGTTTTATTGCTCGAACCACTGCTAATGTTTCCAGTTCGTATGAATGATAGCGGCTTTCAGTATCAGTGGTTCTCATGCTCATGAAAGCTACCGCATGTTGTCGTCCGTCTAAAATTTGCACGAGGACTGCTCCGAATCCAAGACTGCTTGCGTCTGTATACAGTTGTATTGGCGCTCCTTCTTGAAAAAGGGTCAGCACTGGAGCTGAGGTGAGGCATTGAATTATTGTTGATCTGGCCTTCTCGTGTCGGTCTTCCCATTCCCATTTGGCTCCTTGTTTGGTTAATTCGTATAGCGGTACCATGATACGAGAGAAATCCGGGATATACTTTCTGAAATAACTTGCGAGCCCATTGAATTGCCTCACTTGTTTGACGGTCTTCGGTATTGGGGCTTTGACCAGAGCTTCCACCTTCCTTGGGCTGGGTCGAACTTGGCCGTCTGATACCAAGTTGCCTAGATATTCGATGGTCCGCTTAAAAAAACTGCACTTGTCGGCGTTGATGGAGAAGCCAGCTTCTTGTAAGGCTATTAAGATGCGTTCAATGTTGGATAGTCCTTCGCTGAAATTCGTACTTTTGCTTAGTACGTCATCGACGTACACTTGTGCGACTGTCCCCAACAGTGGGTATAATGCTCTGTTGATGCACCTCTGGTATACCGAACAGGCATTGCTCAATCCGAACGGCATGGTAATGTATTCGTACAAGCCATCTGGTGTCACAAACGCAGTCTTTTCGATGGACGTTTCTGCGATGGGTATTTGGTGAAACCCAGCCGCCATGTCAAAGCTGGTGTAGTAATACCCATTGGCCAATTGATCGATCTGATCCGAGATCAGTGGCAGTGGGTAATGGTCGCGTAATGTATTCGCATTGAGCTCCCTGTAGTCCACGCATAGTCGATCATCTCCATTCTTCTTTTTTACTAAAATTATAGGACTTGAGTAGGGAGATTTGCTTTCGCGAACAATGTTGTGTTCCAGCAAATCTTTGATGATATTCCGAACTTTTTCCCGTTCCACCGGACTAAGTCGGTAAGGCCTTCGCTCAACATATTTGTCTGCATTCTTCAGTTTAATTTCCAGCTCTCCAGTGTTAACGCGCGTGTTTGGATATCCTCGGATGAACAAGTGTTCATATTTGGCCAGTAATGTGTGTAATTGGCTTAATTCTTCGGGATTCGTCAGGTCGCAGTCTACTTTCTCAAAGGTGGTACTTTTGTTGTCACATGATGGACCACTTGTTGATGCATCAGTCTGGTGCCGTCTGATGTTATCACCATGCTTAAGTTGGTACCATGAATTAAATTCATACCAATTAATACGTCAGCTGATATGTCATGATCAGGAACCACAAAGAATAATATTTCAATCCTTATCGCATCAATGGTACAGATGGTATTCATCTCCAATAATGAAATTACCGGAAACTGGCCAATTCCCTTGAGGTGGTTAACTGCAGAGCGTCGCTGACCAGGTAACTTTGCAGCGATTGATTCTCGAATCAATGAGCACTCTGCTCCACTATCGAAGATGGCACGTATTGTTATTGAGCCAATTGTAACAGAGATGGGTGCTTGAGTGGTTCCTGCTATACAGTTCACATTCGATGCCAGTGCGTTTTGACGCTTGTAGCACGTTTCGAATGTATGACCCGTTTTCTTGCAGAATGAACAGGTAACCACTTTTTTTGACGACTCTGTTGTTGTAGCATCGGTTTTTTGAAGATTTGAAGTAGATTCTGAAGGTTTGAATCTACACTCATTAGTGGAATGGTTGGTTCTTTTGCATATTTGGCAACGTGTAGCAGTTTGAGAAGAATCTGGATATCGTGCACGTTTTGGCATCGGTGTGGTAGGATTTTGGTGTGGGCGCTTTTTCCTTAATGAGGAAGCCACGGAGATGAGTTCTGGAACTGTGTTTGCTTTAGCGTTTAACAGCTCAATACGTAAGCGTTCATCGCCTATACATCCTATTACTGCTTCCACCGAAAGTTCCTCATCCAGTTGATCTTTCGTGACTCTTTTCCAGAGGACCCAGGCGCGGGATAAGAATTCAGAAATATCCTTGCTTGAGTCATATACATGCTCCCGAAATTGTAGTATATCACGGGAGTATCTATTTTCTGGCTCAAATGTGGTAATCAGTTTTTCGCGGAACTCTCCCCACGAGGACGTAGTCACCAACCAATCGTCGATCCACATCTTAGCACGTCCCTTCAGTAATCCACACACTTTAGTGCGTAGATCCAAGTCATTTAGTTTGTAACTAGCAGCTGCTTTATCGATGTGCTGGCACCATTCCCGAACTCCAACATGACTGTTGGGATCAAATGACGGTAGATAGATGTCCTTGATCCTGATTCTTGGTTCTGGAGGAGAATACATCCGTTCGGACATCCTTTGCATCATTTCCATCATTTGCATCATAAACTGAGGAGGGCATCCGACCATTGGAGTAGTTGGATGCATAGTCGTTGTGTTGGACGATCCAGCAGCGATGGGTACCCCTGGTCGGTATACTTCTTGATTGTAAGATGTGGGTCCCATCGGCATGAATGGTATCCCTACGGAAGCTGGTATTTCCGCAGCGATTGGTGTACACACCGTGTCTGTGGAAATTCCCGTTGTGATGGGATGCACGGTGTTCAAGTTGTTTACTGGTACTCCTGAAGTGTTTAATGAGGCAGGGTCTATCAGCCTGGTACTGCTCTGTGTTGTTCCAGTCGTGACAGGTTGAACCGAGGTCGCTGAGGGTGTGGTTGGGACCAGAGCTTGTTCTGATCCCACTTCTGATGACGAGGAAGGGCCCCCGAGATTATTTTTAAAAAGCGTGACACCAGCATTGCTGGCGTCACAATTTCCATGATCAGGGCTGTCGCTCATCTTCGGTGATCAAAGTAAACACAAGTAATACTTTCTTCAATTTATTCTCGAATTTTGAGGAGGTCCGATCGCTACGACGGCTCTAGTGAGAATGCCCCAAGTCCGGCGTGCGCTCGGCCTTTTATAGCAAAACTAGGCGAGTCATTCATTTGAACAAAACGCCTATCCTTGCACAATAAAAATAGTTTTTATATTACAAATTATTACAATTTGATAATCAAACGTTTTAAATTATTTTAAAAGCTATTAGCATGCGTAAATCTATTTTTAAATGTTAACACGTGATATAAACAATGACCACATGTTTTCACTTCGGAAATGCAACTCTCTTACAAACGGAATACATTAAAAATAGTCTGTAGCTAATCATAAGCAATATTAATCCATTACTTTAAGTTTTTAAACGGAATCTATTACCTAATTACAATAAACAAATCTAATTTGATTTTGAGGTTATTCCGGACACGTGTTTTCGTTCCTTATTTGTTTTGAAGTGTGGCATCCCGCCGACATACCTTATTGTTAACCCAAACGATTTTAAAAGATTAAAAGAGTAACCTTTGGAGTTTCTTGCCGGTTCTTCTCCTTAGGAATCGACCAATGCACCGAACCGTGCCCCTTTTTACCGACGTTTTATAAGTGCCCATGTAGGCCTATGTGAAATAAAAATATTTTGATATTGATTTTTGATTTTTATGGGTCAAACCAATACAGAAAAACTAGAAATTATTATAGGCATAATATTGACTTGCTCTTGACAGTGTGTGTACACTCGGACATCAACAACATTCAGATACCAGTTTATCGGGTTTTTTAACCTAACACACGCGACAAGACATGTGACACGATATTTTGTCGAATCACCATTACAATGTTTTTCTTTAAATCGGATGATTTCAATCTTATTTTATAAATAAATACTATATTTATGTAATATGTATATAAATTGCCGTGTCACGGTGATAGTAAATTATACAGCTACGCATCTTCAATGTAATTTCGCATTCACATTGAAAACAAAGTTTATTTAAAATTTAAATTAGCCAGTCATGATTATGTTTAGTAACTGTATCTCTAATAACTATTCACGGTGACTTCTCAGGTTTCAAATTGACTTTATTTACGTAAATATTTACGCACGTGGCAAAATCGACTCTAACTCAACTTTCATCTGGTTTTTCGCCTTCGAGGTAGACCGCGGCGAAGGTGGTGTGACGATTTTTTCTTGTTTATGGCCAGATATTGCACAAGATAGAGAGGTTTGGAAGTAGAAAGAGGAGGCCTTTGCCCGGGTAACAAAAACAGGCTTACAAAAAAAACCGGATATGTTTCCCCAACAACCCCCCAGTCTCTGCCATTCGAGGCCTAAAAAATCCCTGCAGCACTATCTTTGAACATAGTATTGAGCACAAATGTTGCTCGCGACCTTCATCTACGTATTATAAAATATTACTTTCTCAAAAATATTGCATTAAAAACACCTTAAAAATGAACAAAATAAATACATTTTTAAAATGAATATATCAGCTCCGCAAAATGCCAGATGGCAACACAAGGTGTACCACTAAGTTTATCCCAGCAATTGAAATAATAATATTATTATCTTCAACAGGGACATACCAGTAGACATGAAATACATAGCGGACCCAACAATGCATTCCCTACCAGCGGTCACCGTGTCGCCGAACGGCAAATGGCTGGCCTGCCAGTCCATGGACAATAAAGTGATCGTGTTCAGTGCGTTGAACAGGTTCAAGATGAATAGGAAGAAGACGTTCAGCGGACATATGGTGGCGGGGTATGCGTGTTCTGTTGACTTCTCACCTGATATGAGGTAAGGGACATTTGTATTTTTCTTTTTAATAGAACTAAATTTTGCTTATTTTTGTGACATCTAGCAATTCAGTCTCGTGACTGGCTTCTGCTTCTAACCGGTTACTGGCTTAACCGGGTAAATCCCGGTGGATGCATGGAGAGTAAGGCCTCCAGCCAGGGGCAAAAATTATAGACTAAGTGACTAATCGCTTTGTAGGGTACGGACCTCGGCTTAGGACATTCCCCGGGGGGCGGGGGCAGCAAAGCCAAAGGTCAGACTGGATAGGAGTGAAATACTGAATTTTGCGTGTATGATGTAAGGGGTGTAATTTCCTCGATCCCCCATAAGAAAGGGAGGATCTTTCGATCAGAGGGGTGTTTTGTATAGTGGGCTACTGGCTACTGGGAGTGATTCTTCATTTTTGCCATAGATGGCGCTGTAATACTTTTTGTACTATGTTTTTGTAGTATTCTATTTGTGCCGCCACATGCTACCTTGCAGAAATAATGACAGAGAAGTTGTACAAAAAAATAAAGAGATCAGGCCCCGCAATACACAAACGCTTCCATTCCATTTCGGTTCGGGAAGTCGTATGTCTATCTCGCTCGCTTTTGGATAGTCGTGTGACAAGGAAGTCAAAATATTACACGCTTGGATACGGATCTTGATACTTGCGTTATCTAGGTATATGTATGCCTGTGGTTAAGTATAAAAACCGCAATCTTTTAACAAATCCGGGTGGAATAAATAGGATAAATACATAAGTAGTGTTTATTGCTGACAGAGCCTTTTAGTGCTCTACGTAAGCACTACTGACGTCATACAAATTACTAGAACATAATGACAAGCAGTTCAAAGTACCTATTGTTAGTTAATGATGAAGGTACTAAAACTAAATCTGCAGTTTACTTTGCCTGCCTTTTCTCTTAATTTGCTAGGACTGAAAAACCTTTTCAAAAATATCAATCTGTTTGGTTGGTTTTCAAAAATGGGTATAGCATCAGAAACGAAAAAATGCCTCAACCTTTATCTTAACAACACAGTTAGGGTGAGGCCAAACGAGCGTAATTTTGTGAGTCGTGAGTCGCAGAATTTCTGTCGCAAATATTCTGCTGCAATAGGTTTCATACAAAAGTCCTATTAGATTCACAGGGCCACGCAAAATGAGTTGTCTGAACACAATACACACAATATCTGCGACCGAAATTCTGCGACTCACGACTCACAAAATTACGCTCGTTTGGCCTCACTTTTACAATCTGTAATAGTTTACTTTGTAGCTCGTTTCTAGATACACTGTGCATGTTTGAATAAAGTGCGCAACACAGTTTAACAATCCCGCTGCAGAAATGACGTCGTATTGATAAAATTAATCATAATATCGATACAATAACATTTAAACAGCTGTCTTGTTGAGAAAGTGGTTGAATAAAACTTTGTAGTCTAAAGCCTTGTTCAGATGACATATCCTGCGTACGCGTCGCATTTCAGAAGAACTGGGTGTTACGTTCCTCAAAACTACATTGAAAGCGGAGAAACCTTCGATCAGACGGGCGTTCTATCTGAGGGGCTTTTTTTGGTACAGGTCGCCACACTATTCCCAAACCACTGTAACTCCTGTTAGCCAGAATCAACAGTGGCGACCACAAGAAAAGCGCCGAGACAATGTAGCTCGACGATGTCCCAGAGAAACGATTTAACTGCGTCTTGGATCCCGCAACGAAATAAGTCAGAAAAGAATAGCGGAGGAGTAGAAAAAAAAAATCTACTTTCCACCATATCAGCAGGAGACAGAAAAGAATAAGACCAATAGGCACACAGGGACTTAAACAATTGAAGGGCTACTGACTGCAGTTATATGAGGCCGCCTTCTACCTAAGCGGAGTATCTTGTGGATGCCATGAGTGTAAGACCTCTAGCTAGGACGTAAAAACTTCATATATAGACTAAGTGCCAGCGGGCGTGAGCCTCGGCTTAGGGCGACACTGGGGAGGGCTGCAAAGGGTAAGGATGGATCTGAGTGAGGGATAGGAGGCCTTTGTTTGCTTTGGAGGTTCGGAAATCATCAAATGACTCCTCCCGCTCTAGGCAGAGTGGTCGGGAGTGTCACACTCCTATGTATATGTACTGACTAAAAACCACCCATGTGTCTCTCTCTCTGATGTTCCCTTCTCTTAGAGATATCAACAGGTTACTTACAGACGTGTAAGGTCACGTATCTTCTTCACGTACGCTTGAGTTTACTTTTTTGTTTCACGTACCTAGCACATGCATGTTTCATCGAATTTTACGCTGTGTGACATTGTGATTTAGGTGTTCGCGAGAACTTTGAACCTTTGCCGACGCGTAAATGATCGTTTTGTGTTCTGCCGTTTCATCATCATACCGTTTATTAGTTTTTAATGGCTAATAATCAGTTTGTTTAATGTTAGCCTGATCTGTCCCATTGCTGGCTAAAGGCTTCCCCATGCCTTTCCAGTTTTCTTTATTTTCTGCCTTCTCTGGCCAATCAGTTGGGAACGAGTCCATATTTTTCCGCCAACGCCGTTTCTTGGGCCTATCTTGGTTACAACGCCCGTTTTCCCAGCACTCATTGTGTGAATATCTTCGCCTATCGATCCTGAATCAATCCATCCTAGGAGCGTGACTTGCCAGCCCCATTTTCAAACTCGCAGACAATACGGTATTTTACGGTATTCTAACAAATTAATAAAAAAATATGAAAATAAAACGTGTCGAAGATCATGAGTGGTGGGTTTTGACGTCACTTTGTGGGTAAAAATGTACTAACCTTGTGACGTCACACGACTTGACGCGACTTTTCGAAGCACTGTATCGTCTTCATCTTTTGTGTATGTGAAGAAAGAAAAAATACGTGTCCATTAGTTTTTGAAAATCTATCTGAGGGACTAATTAGTTTTTTTTGGTGAAATACCCTATTACATTGGTTTCCTAAAATAAGACAAAATTCAACATGGAACTCGTCATCGTCGAACTTTTTTTTCCCGCTCTGGGCAGACGGGAAGGTAGTGTCAGACTTGTACTGACTTAAACCCGCCCTTGTTTCTTCTTAGCCCTTTGTGTTCTATCGCGGTATCTCTTTCAAACAGTGCCGCAGCCCACATTCTCGTAGCTCGCCTCGTATGAACCCGATATAACGCAAAAAATGCTCATGTAAATAAGTGCTCATCTGCATTTTATACAGCCTTTTTTTATTGAATATTTTGGAACAAAGCAAACAATTGTTCTTTTAAAGTCATTAACATTCATTTGCGCAGTTTGTTGAGGTGACTATCCACTTACTAACATTGAACTTAATTTGCATAGAAAAGAAAATTATTCTAGGCAAGCGGAATATTTTTGTGGAAAGACTAGACCGTTCTCTTCGTGGGTATTATGAAAATATACCTATCTGCTTGGTAGCAGTTAAAAAGAAAGAAAGAAAGAAAGACAATTTTCTTTATTTGGTACTTATCTCTTATCATTCTCTTGCCCGTATCCCACTTCATTTGGGCAGCATCTATTCTTCTTAATCAGTAGACATATTATCTGGTTTCTTTTGCCCGAGTCCAAGTTCCTTGGGGTTAGCCCAAAATGATTTTGTCTTTGTCGTTTCCCTCATTTAATAGGGATGTTTACCGACTTAAAAAAATGTGAATCTAATTCGTCCGTCTGTTAGATTATCGAAAAATATTGGATACGTATTTTTTGTTTTATCAAATCAATAAAAATTGACGAAGATAAAACGCGTCAAAGATTTGGGTGGGGGTTGGTGACGTTACTGACCGCTAAAAATGTCATACTAATGTCTTAGAGTATGACGTCACGCGAGTTTTCAAAGCACTGTATCGTCTTCATTGTTTGTTTACGTGAAAAAAAAAAATACGTGCAATATTTTTGATAATCTAAAAGACGGACTAATTCGTTTTTTTTTATAACAACCCTATTTACCATTATTCCCACAGTTATCCCACTGTTTATGCTAATATTATTTCCTAAAGATAAAAGAACTTGTGGATAAATAACATCAGTCACTTGAAAGTCTGACAACCAGTCTTACAGACCCCAACATAGTACAGAACAGGCTAGGCAGGTGATCTCAAACACCAACTGTGTGATGAATAGCATCAACACTTTTTTTTTTTAATTTGGTATTTAAAACTGCTTGGCGAAAGCCTTCATCATATGTATACAGGGTGTAAATCAACCCTTCACACATACGTCAACCAAGTCAAGAAAGAAGAAAGAAGACCAAGGTGGAGCAAAGTGTTATTGGGTTTTTCCATCAGGATTTCATCAGTAACAGTCACGGAGTCTGGATTTGTGCCCGGTTGATGGCAATAGGCTCGACCCCTATTTCATGGGACTTAAACATAACTGGCGGAATGTGGGTGTACTATTAGATACACCTCTACCTAACCCTTAGGGGATTCCAAGCGTGATGTTATATTTGATTTTACTCGTTCCTTATGCGGCCGCCACACTATGCTCCTCGCGCTGCCGCTATTTGCCGCGATGTTGCCCGCTCTGCCCACACTGCTCTACTCGCGCAATTAATCGCGACGCTCCTACAAAAACAAAAAACCGACAACATAGGGAGCGATGGGCAGGACGAGGAACATGACGTGCGGCATGACGAGTAAAGTGGCCACACTATGTCTCTGCCTCCTTTCCTCGCTACTTCCCATGCCACTCGTCGAGTGTGTGGCGGCCGCATTACGCTTCGAACCACCTCGTGAGCGGCCACTAAATCATCTGGCTACCTCCGCGAAAACTTTAAATTCCTACACCGATAGACAACAACGGAAGCCAAATATTAAGTAACAAACGCCTACTATCTCATCTATTATGTATTACAACTATATGCAATGTAATTCTCCAATCAGCTGATCTACAAATCTATTTAGACCTATCACCTATTGCTACATAATTATGTCAGTGTCTCATTACTCGTTATGTAAGACTAGTATATTAATATTCGGACAAGCTATATACTATACAAGTATGCTTAAATATTGTATGATGTTGTATGAAATTATGTTGTTTAATGACCTTTTAGTGACGTTGTGCGCATGTGATTGTTTGAGGTGGGGTGCCAATGCCATTGAAGGAGAATGAGCTATCTAAATGTTAACAATAACATTTAGAAGTGCTCACTCTCTTTTTTAGGGTTCCGTACCCAAATGGCAAAAATCGGAACCCTTATAGATTCGTCATGTCTGTCTGTCTGTCTGTCCGTCTGTCCGTCTGTCCGTCCGTATGTCACAGCCATTTTATTCCGAGACTATAAGGATTACACAGTTGAAATTTGGCAGGTAGATGTATTCTGTAAACTGCTTTTTGATTTTTATATAAAAAAAATATAAGATTAAGAGGGGGCTCTCCATACATGGAATTGAAACTAAAAAAACTTTTTTTCATCAAACCTACACATGAGGGGTATCTATGGATAGGTCTTGAAAAATGACATTGAGGTTCTTAAAATCATTTTTACTCAAAGTCAATCGTTTCAAAGATAGACACATCTAAAGTGGTAAAATGTGTGTCCCCCCCCCTCTAACTTTTAAAGTAAGAGAGTGACAATTCTAAAAAATATATGTAATGTAGATCTCAACAAAAACTACCAATCAAAATTGGTTTGAACGAGATCTAGTAAGTATTTTTTTTTAATACGTCATAAATCGTAAATCGCAATTTACCGTTCATTCAAACAACTCAATTATAAAAATTATGTTAACATTATGTTACTTGCTGCTACGGAACCCTTCATGGGCGAGTCTGACTCGCTTGGCCGGTTTTTTTTTGTTAAGTCGGTGAACTATTGAATAAAATCAGGGTCTTGTATCCTAACAGACAGATGCAGGGAGTTTATTCCGCTTCTTAGCTTTTCTTAACTAAAACACTGGAAACTCTTGGGTAATAGTGAAAGGTGGGTGTTTTTGGGGACTGTTTTATGTAATTTTTGACGTTCAAAAGTTCAACCCAGTTGCAATAAATAACTTATGATTTTGGTAAAACGATAACATGCGTAAATAGATGTTTCACCATTTACTGTTTTTTTTTGTCAAGTCAATTAAAACAAAAATAATCTAAAACTCATAGTAAAAGGTGAAAGTATAAAACATTCATTTTATGTTCACTTACTGTATTTGCAATTTACTTGTTTACTTGAATAATAAAATTCAAGCACTTTATTTTTACAGCCTCCACTACTTTCTCTATGCGCCGTTTATATGTTTAATAGCAGGCACTGTGTTATTGAGATATCTTTACATTAAGACTCATCAAATAACAGAATAGATCTACAATCGAAAACATTATCTCTCTGAAAATTAATTACTTTAAGAACTGGGTTCAGAAAATAGTAAAGTTCCTACAAGCGGATTCCATCATGTAACTGATCGTGATCAGCTTATCAGCAGGGCTATTGCGTATCTTTTAAATGTCAGTGGCTATCATATTGTCCATGGATTAACTGTCAAATTGGTTATGGTTTAGTACAAAATGGAACCATTTGACAGTTAATTGATGGACACTATATGATGGCCACTGTCATGTAAAAGATACGCAATAGCCCTGCTGAACAGCGTTCAAGAGCTATCAATGCCAATATACCAAAGTAATTATGAAAGAACCGGGTCGCAAGTTCGCAACATTGAAAGTGCTTTTGATGATCCGATGTTCCGACGACGCGTTTCGTATTGACATTAAATTTTATATTGGGCTACGTTAATGTCACCTATGAAACGAAAAGCGAATTTAATTCTTGAAACAGAAATAGCTTCAGAAAGAAGGTGTGCGATGAAACACCTAATATCGTATTCTGCCTGTCCTGTTGTTTGCACGTATAACAGGAGCTGATGAACGCAACCAAAAGTGCCAAAACTCTTCGCTAAATATTAGACTGAAATTTAGATTGCTATTGACACGCTAAAAAAATGAAGAAGATTAGAAATTGCTTACAGTCTTTAAAAGCTTTACAATCCGTTGTCACTGCCACCACACCCTAGTTCCTCTGAGTAGTTTGCCTTGTCTGTATGTTCTCATAACAGCACAAAACTTTCTCCCCTCGACCTCGCTCAATGGAACCGAACCAAGTCGCCTGAACTACATATAGTATAGAAGATCTAACATCCTCACACTATCCATCTACATATGGTGACGTTTGGACGATAGATGGTTTGAACGAAAATAATAATCCGTTTTTATATGTGACGAAAAATTTGTCTTTTGACGCAATTTTACGGTAATATTTTTTTTCTGATCTTGTTGTTTATGCAGCTTTTGGTTAGATAATATCAGCATTTTCAATCAATCATCAGGTTAAGCCGTGCTTGCGTAGGTTGGTTTGCGGATGTTTGGCCACCCATTACATTACAAACCGAGTTCCCTCCGAACCTCGGACAGCTGTTGGTCCTAGAGTCCCGGCTGTCTATGACAGTCGTAACAGGTAGTCTGTGGCCCGAAAGTCTAAGAAGCAGTCTAGATTACCACCACCACCACCACCATCATCATCATCATCATCATCATCATCATCATCATCATCACCATCTGCATCATCATCATCTTATAATGTTCCCACTGCAGGGACTCAGGCGTCCTTTCAAGGAGAGGGATGGGCTATAATCCACCACATGGGCCCAGTGCGCGTTGGTAAATGTCACATGTCTTCCAATTTTTTTGATTCTAATACATGCCGGTTTCCTCACGATGTTTTCCTTCACCGTTTTGAGAGCAGCGGTGATGAAATAAATTACACAAAGTAATGCTCCTGCCTGGATTCGAACCCTCGACTTACTGTTGGTCTGTCGGGGCCGACAACACTGGGCCACCGCTGCTCTTTCTAGATTACCAACGGGTATCATATTATCCAGTACTAAGAAGGTTGTGGAGGTCAGGCAGGCACTTCATGTAAAATACAGGTCTTCAACTGCATCAGGTTAGACTGAAATGGAACAGATAGTTGAGGGAAAGACCAGTGAATTATGATTTTAATGCGTGTCGTTAGAAATTAAATTGCACACACTTTGCAGTCTGGTGACTTATCTTCCAATATTTTTTGACGGAACAGCCCTCAGATGGATTTCCAAAAAATATTGGGTTCTTCACCAACTCGACACAAGAAACTGAAAACACGTGTGTCCAGTTGGTGAAGTTAGTATCACTTCTAATTTCGTCATCTGGACTCTAAATGATTTTTACGCGTGTCCACATACCTAGTTGAAAAAATAATGTTTTCGCCAACTGGACACACCCAGATTTTATTAGATACTTACCTGTTTTTTCTTTTTTCGCATAAACAAAAAATTAAGACGATACAGTGCTTCGAAAAGTCGTGTGACGTCACAGCTTGGTACATTTTTTACCACGAAGTGATGTCAAAAGCCCACGTTCCTGATCTATGACACGTTTTATTTTCGTATTTTTTTATTAAGGTGGAAGCTCACATCCGGCCCGCGAAATTCTAATTTTCTTACGTTTTTGGCAATTTGCAGGCCAGTGCTTGGTTGTATGTTTATGAAAATTTGATTTGCGACTGTAAGACGTATGAAGTTACTGAATTATAACCATCCATCCATCCACCATAAAAAAATATACAGAAGTTAGTTCAACACTTACTTATAGATTACAGGAAAACCTATAAGAAGTCTATGGTGGTAAAATAACATGGAAAATCTCTCAATATTATGCGTCCAAACTTACATTTGCAGTTGGAAAGTATGGGTAAACATGTTTTTCAATTACAATGTTAAGTTTGGTCGATGGTACGGAACCCTTCATGTGCAAGTCCGACTTACACTTCGCCAGTTTTTTCATAATGTGTTCAGCTTTTACCCATTTTACAACTTTTTACCATTCAATTTTCAAACAGTTTTGAAACTATGTTTATTCACAAAATCGACAGGTCACACGCACACTCGAAGTGCATACATGTATCTGCCTGCGCATAGACAAGTATTACGCCACTCGGGTGGAATTCCGTTACATAATCCGGCGCTTTATTGACGTTGATAACATTGGGTAGTTTTTGGCACTGTCCACCATAAATTGTGACAATCGAGCGATAGATGGCCCTGTTGTATACACAGCCATCAAGACCAGTTATCAACATTTATTATTTTATAGGAACCTTAACAGGAGTTCAACGCGATTTTTATAATGCATTCAAGTATATTCACTGCAGTAAAAAAAATCAGTGTGTCTGTTTGTTACTCTTTCACGCAAAAACTATTGAACAGATTTGAATAAAATTTGATACACAGATAGTTTATAACCTGAATTAACACAGAGGATACCTACTTATATTTTTATTCCGATTTTATCCTCCCGTGGGACAATTTTAGAGTTGTAGCGGGCAAAGCCGCTGGCAACAACTAGTTTATCCATAAACATAAATGTCATTTGTAAGTTATCACTGTACTTATCATCTTGCTTCCAAAATGCATGACACTCATAAAACCATCACGTTTCTCACGTGGAGTGCATAGTCTAGACGTTTTAGGGTTCCGTACCTCAAAAGGAAAAAACGTAACACTTCTACTCTTATAGGATCTTTCGTGTATCTGTCTGTCCGACTTAGAGAGCTTAAAAAAAAAAAGTTTAGGCACTCAAAGATTACAGGAAAACCTATAAGAAGTCTATGGTGCTAAAATAATTTGGAAAATTTCTCAATATCTACTACAATGGTACGGAACCCCTCAAGTGCAAGTCCGACTTGCACTTGGCCAATTTTTTTTGATTAAATTAACAATGATTACGATTAGGTACTGCTGTATTGTTTTTTTTTACCATTTCCTTGACTTGAGTACTATTGTATTTTATCAACGTTGCAATTATATGTGTGTTGTTTTTATAACAAAACAAATTGATTGCTTCAAGCATGTAAGTTCAGCAATATTAGCTACTAAGTAGGTATATATGGTCTGCAGTTCCTACCTATAGGCACGAGGCGAATAATTTAAATAGTTACTAGTACTACACTTAATAGTTATAGATTATTAAATAGTTACTAATAGTAAGTAGATGATAGACCAGCAGGGCTATTGCGTGTCTTTTAAATGACAGTGGCTATCATATTGTCCATGGATTAACTGTCAAATTGGTTATGGTTTACTTAGTACAAAATGGAACCATTTGACAGTAATTGATAGGCACTATAGGTTAGTCACTGTCATTTAAAAGATACGCAATAGCCCTGCTGGACGAAGCAAAAGGAGTGTGTAAGGGTCGTAGCAGGTCACGTTGGGACTGCGGGTTGTTCGAAACAGATACCGCGGTCTCGATACAAAGGGCTAAGAAGGAACATGGGTGGTTTTTAGTCAGTAGAAGTCTGACACTCCCTACCGCTCTGCCCAAATCTTTTCGCCCAATATCTATGCAACTATGTAGAAGGTTCCTAGGTACACACCTGGGAACCCTCTACATTAATTAGAACTCTAGAAAAAGAACATATCGGAATTACCATGACTGTGCGACAAGTGCCTTTCCGCTTCGTCAAGGGTACTTTCTCACCAATTACATGTAAGACACTTTAGTTAATAATCCCATTTAAGTTAAGTACCTTATTAGTTACCTAATAGATGTCTATTGTAAAAGATAATGTGTAGTGATTTATATTGCTATGGTACTAAGCCTTAAATAGGCTTGTCAGACGTTATATTGATCATATTTCAGACTGATTCTTAGACAGGAAGACGCCTCTATAGTTTACTGTGATAATACTATTTCTACAGCATACTGTACCATTAATTGATGTTGTATTGTCACCTTTGTTAACAAGAAATAACTCCTTTACAACTCGTAATATTCTGTTGTTGAGCAGAGCCTGTTGGAATAATTCCATTGGATATGGAATAATTTTTAATAATTGTATAAAAAAAAACCTAAGTTTATATAGAAATTAGTATAAAAATTTTGACCATGGGAAATCCCATCGCGCATACGCTTATAAAACCATAAATTTTCAAAAATGGAAAGTCAAATTTTTTTTGGTGTCCTTTCAGATTATTATTTTAAGACATCCTAGAGTTAGGAGTTCTTGTTTTTTCCAATTGCAACAAAACATTACCTGTACCGTGATTACAACAACTAAAAAAATTCCAATGATGATTAGCTTTTCAGAATCCGAAAGACCGTCGTTACCTGCTTGTTTTTTCTTCATAATCTTCATCATTGTATGTGCATTTTTATCAGCCTTCGATGTTTACGTCTGTCTCCTCGGAATGATCATTATGTTCGAAGGCAATGCTTTAAATTGATTGAGTGAGACTTATATAAAACTTTATACACGTCTCGAAGGACCGACATTCAAATTACAAGACGTGTATTTCGTGCAAGATACATCCTCATCGATGTCAACATTTGTTGCGCTCTGAGTGGGAAGGCCCCTTAACAATGCTGGCTAAGCTTTTTAGCTTCATCTATTTTATTTTATTTTATTCTATTTGGAAAACTTACAGCTAATACAGACAATGTACTTAATCAATAAACATTTGAAGGCCAATTATAGGTTTCCACAGTTAATCTATTCTCATATTGCTACTAGTCATATGGCAAAGCGAAGCGGTAGCAGCGGTAGTCATGGATTCGATAACAATAAATAATTATGTTATGCCACGCAAATTAAAGTTTACTGTTACAGCATTGACTTGGTTTTGTCTACCATCCGGCTCGAAGGACCCATTATGTGCTCACTTTTGGCGTGGTCTTATGAGGTGCGTCTAATTTAGTAACACGTAACTATCTAAACTACAAATATTGAAGGCTGTGGTTGTGCTGTGACCTATACTGTTATCATTTAAAAGCGTGACTTAGTGAGAGTTTGTCTGAATGTATTACGTTTCGAGGTTCTGATAAATGACGGTGTGGATTAACTGGTATTAGTGCAAGGTCTATCGGTTTTTCAAGGTTTTCAATTCAAACTTATTTACATACGTGTAATGTATATGGTGTTATAAACAAAAGTATTGCATCACTATGTGTTGCCTTGCAAGGCTTGCAACTACTGTTTCCCAGTTAGAACTGCGGTTTAGTCCGTTTTGGCTAAAGAATTTAGTAACATACTGTACACATCCGTATGACATAAGTACACGATTTTAAAATACTATATTAATTTGCTTATCTTGTCAATGATTCCGCATTCGGCCCTTCATGGCCTCTCACAAGGTTTTATATTTGAATTTTCGGATCATAGTTAGATGATAGGTATTTCTTGGGTATTATTTGGACGTAATTGTTACAACAATACGTGTTTATGTATTATTGTAACATTTGGGTTGATCTTGATGATTAAGTACATATAATTTAATGCCTATTTTCACATCAGTAATACTTAGTGGGGTATAAGTTAACCTGTACATCCCAAATTCATCATGAATAATATAAACACTATCTTTTAACGAAATCACAATTAATCGTGATTTGGCATTTAATAAAAAGAGTTGGTAACAGTATTATTACTAAATGTCATAGTGAACTGACCAAATATAGATCAATCACACATAGATGTATTGTCAAAACACCCACATGTTATTGTTGTTTTATGTCAAAGTTACATTTCAATCATTGTGACACTGCGTTTTCATTTCTGTTGTGATATGTAGGCATGGCTAAACAAAACATTCGTGACATAATATTTGACATTTACGAAGACTAGTAGTTTTGTCGCTAGATATCATTAGGTTTTTGTTCCTAATTTAAATTAGAATTAGCATTAGCATTATTTAAATTGGCATTATTTAGCCACTAATAAGTTCAAAATGAAAATCAATGAAACAATAACAATTTTTAAAAGTTAGATTGTAAATATAATGTTTACTTTAGCTTATTCTGTGATGCGGTCACCAGTTCTAATCCGGGTCGAAGGACCATATTTCAAAATCAAAATCGAAAGCAGTAACTACACTTTTCGTATGTCAAAAACGCCTAAACGGTCGCTCTTCAATGATGGTTTAGTTATAATAGGACATGGTCATCCCTTAAAAATATAATAATTAGGTAATTAAAAGTGAAATCGATTTTAATCACAAATCGTTACTCAATTGAATAACTATTTAATTACCAACCGCGTTATATTTGACCATCAAGAATTAGCACTCATGCATCTTCCAACACGTTGAGGTTTTGAGTTCCAAAACACATTATCGATAGCTCGGTCTTTTAAAACAATTAAGTTGTGTGAGGCCGAGATAATTAACTGGTAACTGAATCCAAATTAAAAGATAATTATTAAACACGCAGGAATTGGCTACTTGACTACTTTTAAAAAATCACAAAAATTATATGTTATTTCAAAGAATTAACAGAAATAACACGAAGTATGAAAAACGTAATAAATTTGATCAGAAAAAAAGATCAATTATATACATAGGTAACATGAAACTTTAAAATAAGAAATTTGTTTAACTTGGATTCTACAGGGTATAAACTAATCCTTCACAGAAATGTAAACTAAGCATTCTGTACATCAAACTTAGTAGGTACCCTTACGCGAAAATGTTTGCTGGTAAATGACTTTTTTTTTGGGTCATCACATTTTACGGTAAAACTCTATCTTAAACATTATGCTAGTGGATGCTTTGAATAGTAAACGGGTCAAGTCAAGTCAAGTTATAACCTGAAAAACTGGTATTTACAAAAACAGCTGTGAACTGTTGTTGTAACTTTGACCCCTAATATCTCCGTAACTACCCCATCCAAGGTGTGATCTAGAACAAAAAAAATGTTTGCTGTGGTGGGGAGAACAAGTGCCCTTTGTTTTCGTTAAGGGTAATTTTATACCCTTTATTGTTGTAGCTAATATGCTATACTAATCAATAAACGCTTGGTTGTGCGCTTAAAGTGGGGTAGGGAACAGCTAGGAGGAGAGTTCAAAAATCAAAATCAAAATATTTTTATTTCACATAGGCCTTCATGGGCACTTATAAAACGTCGGTAAAAAGGGGCACGGTTCGGTGCATTGGTCGATTCCTAAGGAGAAGAACCGGCAAGAAACTCCAAAGGTTACTCTTTTAATTTTTTTTAAATCGTTTGGGTTAACAATAAGGTATAATACACACATGAAGACCATGCAGATTGATGTCTGAGATGGTCTTTTGAAGAAAGCACCACACAGATTTTAGTGGATCCGTCCAGTCAGTGCATTTGTCAGTTATCGTGGTGCTCGACTTATAACTCAAGGAGCTCAACTTCACGACGAACAATACCAAAGAAAGGACATTTGGGTGGGTCACTTATAGTACTCAAACTGCCAGACGAGTTCGAGTCTGATACACCGCTTGCCCCAGGGTGGCTGACATCCATTCCACCTCGGAACAAAAAAAGGATACTTACTTCACATGGGTAGAAAAAGCCTAAATTCGATGTGATGACGTACTCATGTGATTGCTTCAAGATTGCACCTTAATACGATTTGCATCCACACACACAAAATTTAATACAAAAACAAACCACGCATACCTAGTTTTGTATGGAACAGGTTTGGTGACGTAAAAATTGATTTTGTATTCAGCGTGACTTCGCAGTTCAGTTTATTTATTTATTCACAAATACGACTGGTTTAAAAAGTAGCTCAAATGTTCATCGCATAACTGTACAAATATGCGCCGGAAAAACGGCTTTGTGGTAGTCAAAGATAGTTTTTGACCAGACGCAACATACATACATAAACTTACGTCTTTTTTTCATGGGAAGACAGAAACCACAGAACGTCACCTGCTACGATCCTTACATACTTACTCATTTTCCCTTGTCCACGTTCATACATCAGCAGGGCTATTGCGTATCTTTTAAATGACAGTGGCTGTCATATAATGTCCATCAATGAACTGTCAAATGGTTCCATTTTGTACTAAACCATAACCAATTTTACAGTTAATCCATGGACAATATGATAGCCATTGACATTTAAAAGATACGCAATAGTCCTGCTGGTCATACACGCACGCCAATAGCGAATACAACGCACCTGTCCTCCTTTCCAGACGAAAATCAATTGAAATTAGGCTAAGGATCTCAAAATTGATAAATATATTTAAAAAAAATATATATATTATTTATTAATAAAGGACATAATAATAATTCAAACTACACTGAAGGTCAGCACTTTCTCAACGACAATTACACAAGACAGTTCTCAATGGCGAAGAGCATGCGCTTTTCCTGCCCTTCGATTTCCTAGTATTTTAACTGGGTAAACGAAGTTGCGGAACTAACTCCCTAGCAACACATTTGTATTAAAGGTTAAAAGAACCTTAGGTAGGTAGGTACCTATATCTACATGTTTTTTAAAGCAGGTTAATCGTAGGCAGTATACATTTACGTTTTGTGTTCCAAAATATTATGTTAAAAATATTTAAACAGGTAAACATTTTATCTTTCTTTACGAACCTCTTACTCATGAAGTGAGGTCAAAATGATTTCACAATACATACTGGTTGCATACGGCAAAAAAGAAAAATGGTCCTTATGTGCATATTCCCAAAGTCTGCATGACTACTATATTTATAGGTACTCGTAGATATAGTATTCACAACACAGATGAGAGTGGAAACTCCGGGACTGTGTGTCAAGGAAGAAGGCCAACGTTTGTCCTTCTAGGGCAGGGGACCTTCTGCAAAAAGGTCAAGGGCATAGTACTTTCAATCGGCGTACTTGTATGACCAGATGTGTGAACGTTGAGCATACCTCCATGAGAACAAGACGAGAGTTTATGCACGTCGTGTATGTTTTGGAGTTTACCAAATATTGGTAAATCGATTTTACACGTGATCGTCGTAACCTGAATTGAAATGACTGAGATGACGTCGGAACTTTGCATAATTACTGCCGTTCGCTGTATAATATACACAAATGTTTCATTTTATTTAAATTTTTGAGTAACATTTACATTCTAGAAGTCTCAAGTCCAAGTTTGTTTTTTTTTGTGTTGTTTATTCACTTTTTGCGAACTGTGACGTGAGTTTGCCCATGTTGAAAAAGTGATTTGTATTTAGTTTAAAATCAGGAATATTATTCAATGGTACACGTAGAGAAAAAAAATAACCACACGCCTTTACAACAAATAATTAAGTACATACTAGAATAATTATATATATTAAACATACACTAGCTTGGAACTGCTAATTCAAAACCAGTTAATTGTTTTATTATTAACTAGTCGCCTCATTGGTATTACGAGGTCAACAATTTCATTGGAAACGATTTAGAGGTAATTGTAGCAACTCAGGTGCATACTGGATCAAGCTATTATATCATCATCTGATTCTGCTGAGGAGCTCGTGGCTTAACAAGAACTGCCACTCGGGTCGATCTTTAGGTTAAGCTGCGCTTGCCTAGGTCGATCTGTGGATGGGTGACCGCCCATTACATACCGAGTTTCCTCCGTGCCTCGGAAAGCACGTTAAGCTGTTGGTCCCGGGTGCCATATATAGATCTTTGGCAGTCGTTACGGGTAGTCAGTGACCTGAAAGTCTGACATCCAGTCTTACCAAAGGGTATCGTATTACCTAGTATTAACTGGGTTGTGGAGGTCAGATAGGCAGTCGCTCCATGTAAAATACTGGTATTCAGCTGCATCCGGTTAGACTGGAAGCCGACCCCAATATAGTTGGGAAAAGGCTAGGCAGATGATGAAGCTATTATATATAGCTCTTGATATCAGTGGCCGTGGAGTGTCTTAAGCAGAAGCTCCATGTGGAATGGGTATTCAGCTGCATCTGGATGGAATTGAAGGTGACCTCAATATAATATAATAAGTTGGGTATCGTCTCTGCAGATGATACGAGAGCAGCGGTGGCCCAGTTGTGGCGGCCCCGACTTACGAACAGTAAGTCGTGGGGTCGAACCCAGGCAGGTGCATTATTTTGTGTAATTTATTTCGTCACCGCTGCTCTCAAAACGGTGAAGGAAAACATCGTGAGAAAAACACGGCTTAGAACCAAAAAATTCGAAGACATGTGACATCTGCCAATCCGCACTGGGCCCGCGTGGTAGATTATAGCGCATCCCTCTCCGAGATGTCTCTTTGGCAAAAAATCATGTTATTGCATTTCAACTGGAATTTTTTTTATGAAAATGAAATGCTGTCAGTATTATGTATTAAATTATTATTTTGCTGTATCTTCCTATCTTCTATACCACTTATCTGATCCGAATTACTGTGTATGTCATTTTTACTGCATAACAATAATACGTGACACTATAAAAACACTACGTGACCAATTTACATTACTACTAGTGTTACGACTATTGCAATCCTTACAGAACATATCTTTAATAATCAGTTGTTAAGTAAATTGTTTTCTAGTTCTAGAACAATTTTCTCTTTGCGTGTATGACCCGATAGACTGACTGGAGGAGGAAAATACTGGTATTAAGCTGCATCCGGTTACACTGGAAGCTGATTCCAACCCAGTTTGGAAAAGGCTAGGCAGATGATGTGTATGACCAGATTTAGTATTAGTTATGCTATGGGCCACGGGTTGTTCGAAAGAGATACCGCGGCCCCGGACACAAAGGGCAAAGAAGGAACTTGGGTGGTTTTTAATGAGTACAAGTCTGACACTCCCTGCCACTCCGCCTAGACCGGCAGGGATAATTTTATGACTTCCCATCCTCAAAAAAAGTGTCGTAGTAGGGAACTTGATGTTGTTTCTGCTTACAACGGTTGTAACGTGAGTTTATTGTAAGGTGGTATGTATTCTCTCTTTTATGGCAAAGAAAACAGAGAAACTTAATTGACACAATTAAGTTGCTTAGATATTCTATTGTTAGTTTCCATTGTTAAACAACTAAAAGGTATATAGAATAAACAGCGAACAGTTTGATCTGTCTTTAACGATAATATTGATAGACGAATTGAAACACAAACCTAATATTTAGGACACATGTATTACAATTCATACCAACCTGTATAAACGAACTTAAACATTATTTCAGTTAAACCACTACAAGTAAGTTTTAGTCAAAAAATACAAAATGAAGCTTCTATCCTCGTTACAAGGCATGATAACTGTGAAAATAATTGTAAAACAAATAAAAACTTCAATCGTGTCTCCGCTGTTCATCCCGTCGTAAACACATTAGTGAATAAAATTGTTTTGGGCCATTTCATGCCTCATAAAGACCAACTTTACATCCAATTCTTCATGAAGTTAGGGTGACTTCGTCCTAAAAACTTATGCGAATAATTAATACCTGTTTTGTTTAAGTACCTATTTAAAAAAAAAAAACGTTGCCCAACGTGGTTTACGAAAACATTTAAACTCACATACACAAATACCCAGACCTGGGACAACTATCAGTAGGCCATACAAATATTTGTTCCGTGCGGGAATCGAACACGCAGCGCAGCAGTCTCATCGCTTAGCCACAGCACGAACCGTGCCGTCAAATTTTGGCCCACAGTGGTTATGAAATAAATTACACAAAGAAATGCACTTGACTGGGTTCGTATCCACGACTCACTGTTCGTAAGGAGGGGCCGCCACCACTGCACTCTTCAATTCTCTTTCACAGAACGATATTACAACGACTCAATGTATAAGAACTCAATCTGTACTCCCCAGTATACTGCCTAAATCTGTTTTCCTACATAAGCGACTTCTTCGTATTCACAATCCATCCAGTCTCTCTTTTATAGGGTCCTATTATCGCCGTGGGTGGTATAATGACAGTCGTTTAGCAAACGATGAAGCCCAGCAACGAGGTACACTTATTGTCACTGAAACATAATCGTCACTTGTGCATGACTTGCAGTTGTCTTCTGCGCTTGAAATCAAGTAACTGTTTTTTATGCAAACATTACGATTGCATGTAGCGGGAATGAGAATGTTGAGATTAAAAAGCAAAGCAGTATGGCAAGAATTAATAAAGTAAATGAGAAGAAATGAATCGCATCTGACTAAAAAAGTGATGGAAACTCGTATTATCCTCCTTGACATACTGTTTCAAGAGATCTCAAGCAGTTTTCACTGAACCAATTCGGAAAAAATGTTTTGCGTTGTTTTTCGACGGAGCTTCGGTTTTTCCTTAAAAGAAACCAAGTGTTGGTATCGTAATAGAATAAAATTTAAGAGGTCTAACTCGTTCTTCTACTTAAGTGTGAAAATTAAATAAAAGACTTCTGCTGACGCAAGCAGCCCTGGTATTCCCAGTTTCCTGCGGACATTTTTATGCGAAGATAAACCTGTAGGCTATAATAAAAAGCATTATATGTGCGTCACCCTCATAACACGGTCCAGACATATTCGTGCAAGACCAGGCTATACAATACTTAAAAAAGTCATGACGATTTTCCAATCGTCGAGACAACGAAGCGACAAAAACGATTTATACTGTTAAGAAACCATTTTTACTGATAAGTAACATAACATGACACTCCTGTTATCCCCGAAGGTTTAGGCAGAGGTGCACCCTAATACTGCACCCACATTAATTAGCCTGTTATGTTTTAAGTCCCATGTATCATGTATGGCCTATTGTCATCAACGGGGAACAAATCCAGACTCTGTGACTGCCACTGAGTAATCCCTGATGGGCATGGGGCTGATCATTAGGTCAGCTAATGATTAGCAGCTGCACTTGCGCCCACTAGATCAACGATATGTCAAATTCAAAACATTATCTACCCACTCTTGTGCCATGATAAGTCGGCAAAAATTTTCGCCCATTCTCCCGTATCGAACAAGACAGTAATTGATATTATTTTTGTTTTGTTATATGATGTTTTGCTATCTTATTTTTATGTAATACATAACTGCTGATGTCCCGTGACTATACATAATTTTGTCTGTGTAATGATTAGTATACGCTTTTAAAATTCAGTTTGCAAAAGAATATTAAGTGTTCTGTTTCTCACATGTGTCTACTACTACTAAATCTAGGCATCAGATTTGCATTCGACTTTATCCACACTATAGTGTTATAAAGTAGAAAGTAACTGTCTGTCTGTCCGTTTCTCTGTATGAATCTTTTTCACGCCTAAGCCATTGAACTTAATTAAACTTTAAATTGAAGAAACCTGACACCTAGAGAAGGATTCTTACTCACCGGTAACTTACTTTTAGCTACTTTTTATACTAAATCGCAGACGAATCTACGTGCAACAGCTAGTAGTAGTCTAATCACCATGCATACACCCGATGTACTTATCGCAGAAAGTGCATATGCATAGAATATTAAATAACTAAGCTCTACGTGACTTGATTTATATTAAGAGGATGAAAATCTGTTAGATGATGCATTAGATGTTAATGCAATATATTATGTCGTAGGTCACGTTCTCCCTAAGATGCGTCATACATAACGTGCTACTATTGAATGGCACCCGTTAGACATAACTGGCCGAAAAATTTGAAGTCATTTGCAAGGTCGTAATAATAACCTCCTTTTTTTAAAACAAGCCGTGCTACAGATGCGTTTTCCAATCGGTTAAAATGATGAACTTTCATACCCGTAGTTACCGGTGGGATACATTGTAAAATCATTCCGTAGTGCTCATTCTCACTACCAGTCTTACTGCCGCACTCAGAGAGCTTTAATGATTACTTAGGCCATCACTTAGTAAAGGTTTTGACAGTTTTGTCATACATAAGTATGTCAAATGATTACTAAGTGTTGGCTTAAGTAATCATTAAATACCTCTGAGTACCGCAGTTAACAAGGGGTATCGTATGACCCAGTTCTAAGTGGGCTGTGGAGGTCAGATAGACAGTCGATCCATGTAAAATACTGGCATTCAGTTGCCTCCGGTTACGCTGGAAGTCGACCCCAACATAGTTGAGAAAAGTATGGGCAGATGATGAGTCCCTTAATGACACTTTGTTGTATTTCAGTGAATGTATGAATCAAGATTTTTATTAAATGGATTACGGTTATAAAAGAAAAACTTCCGATCAACGCAATCGCAGCCGATCATTATCAAACAGTTGTATAGACTTTGAGCAGTGGACACGCGTGATTCCTTATCAAAACCATATTCAGATTAGATTAGAAATAACTTCTGCCATTCAGACAATAAAAACATGTCTTAGATAATACTGTGTCAGTTACTTTGTTACAAGTTTGTTAATGGCGTGCTTTGAATACAAACAAAGAGGTCCTTTTACGCTCTGGAGATAAAGATAATCATTTCACGCTAATTTAGTAGTAAAGAAAAAGCGAAGAGATGTGGAAAGAAGCTAAAAGAATCGATAGTAACACAATGGAAGGCTGTAAGTTGCACCAGTAACTGAACAGTTGCGTGTTAATTGGTTGTCATGGTGCATGTGATAAGAAAAAATGAGTTAAATGTCGTGAGGGAAGTTCTGAGTGTGAAATAGACGGCCATAAGAGTTGATGAATGAATGGACTGTGAGAAGGATGATATGGATAGACAGTGACTACCAAGATACCGAGTAAAAGAGAGAATGAAAGGATGCATGCTACGCCGACCAAAATACATTGATACAATGATATGGGCAGAAGAATGATTAATGATTACTAACACAATTACAACTATGGCCGGTAACCCGGTATGCTTTTCAGTAACAAATGTACTCTAGAGCTCCAACAAATCGAACCTTCCACGCTAGTTTGCTGATAATGACAAGCAACACAATGTGCTTCTTACTTACTCTATTCTGTGTCAAAGTAGAAAGATGTACAAAGTACACAGTAATGTATCCCTAGTGTGTATCTGTGTAAATAATGCTGGTGTTGTTAGAAAAAAATATACTCTTCAACCGTTGGAGGTGTTGCTGGGAGTCTGATCCGCTTTTTGAAAGAGTAAAAAGTTAAGCTTTAAAATAAACTCATCATTTATCAAAATCAAAAGTTAAAGGTACCTGTCAAAACGAAATGAAACATGTTTTGTTGGCTCATGATTAGTAAGAAAGGTCTAAGAAGCTTCCACTTTCAATGTTGCTACTTAACATTGGTGACTTGGTGTCAAGTTTCGATTAAGCAGCTTTGCTGTTTGACCCTAATATTATGAGTCGTTTGTTTGTGCCCGTGTGTTACCTTTTCATAGCCATTTGAAATACCTAAAAGTAGCTAGGAAAGATTCGTGACCGTGTCCGTGTCCGTGTTTCGTGGTTTTAGACTTTTCTTTTGTTGTATTATTTTCTGTTTTGACATCAAAGTGAAGAACGATTATTTATTTCCCAGTCCTAGTCGTTTACCAGCAATTGTTTTTGCATAGACTTAGTTTGATGTACTTTACTGTGCTTGGTTAATGACTTTGTGAAGGAAACTTTATATAATTAATTTGTAAAATGAGAAAAGGTGCCGATTGAAATCGCTGCAGCTTTTGGTTAATTGGCTAATAGCGGAATAAAAGTCCCATGTAATCTTTCTGAGTTCCTGCCGGCCTAATCCAGGCCACATAAACTAAATTTTGCTCATCGGTAGACCATCTACCAATGTGCTGAATTTAATTGAGGTGTAAAAAGAGAAAGGGCCTTTCCTTCATTCTCCTGAAAAAGAAGACATAATATTTAAGCAAATATTCATCAAAATTTTCCTTTCGTGTCCAATTGATTTGTCACTCAGTCCGTAAATGTTTTGTAATCTATGGCCGCGACGATCGACCTTTGCCACTGTTTTGGTTATAACTAGTATTGTATTTCGGGTACGTTATTCTTGGCAACAACGTAGGGATTCGGTACGCAAGTCAGGCGTGAATCCAAATTATGTGGCCGCTTAAAACGGCTGAAACTCTTAAAAACACCAACACAAATTTAAATTTATTTTGAACGATACGAAAATATTTGATATTTTATTTATAGAGCTAGTTCTAATGAAAAGTTATTCGTAATTACATCGTTTCTTTTGTCGAATTCTTATGGTTTTATACAAATGACATCTTATGTAACGCATTTGGGTTTTTCCACTACGGTATCAGCAGAGGCGTAGCATCAAAGCCGTCCGATAGTTCTATCAATCTGTTACGCTGTATAAACTAGTTCTGGGTTCAAGGATATAATTACTACGTTTGTAAACATGTCACTGGGCCAGTATCTTTAAATAGATACTGAACAATTCCGCGCAGAATCAAGACATTAAACATTGTAAAATATAGCATAATCAGAAATCTGTGCGCTTTTTTTTTAAATCAGAATGTTGGGTCACAAAAGTGGTAAAGTAAATTTTGACGTTCGAAAAGTGCTGATTATCAGCCTAGTTTAAATAAATGAGTTTTGATTTTTGATTTTGATTTTTGAATAAATGAAATGCATTTGCATGTGGTTAAGATGGGTGCTGTTAGTGTTACGCTAATGGATAAAATAAGAAATAAGTACGCAAGAGGAAGTCTGAAAGTGGCGCCGGTGACTGAAAAGATGTGTGTGATTGGTTGTCGTAGTATGGGCATGTGATACGAAGGAATGAAGAATGTCGTGAGGAAAGTTTTAACTATGAATGTGGATGGTATAAGGGACCAAAGAATCGATGAATGTACTATGTAAAGAATGAGAAGGCAAGAAAGGAGGTCTCTGATGAGATAACGTGTAACACAGAAGTATGGAAAAAGAAATGCTTCGCCGATCTCAAACGGATTGGGGTAAGGGCAAGTGTAAATTCATGCACGAAAATTTTTAAGGTGACATGTCATACTTCTGGTACGGCTTGACTCAAAATGAAACCGAGTTCTCTAGGGCAATGACCGATTGACCAACATAATACCAGAATTGGATTATGGTTTACCTACGGAAGTAACAAAGTCTCAAGTCTTTTCCGGCAACGGTGGCGTTAAAATAAGCCCTTGCTGAGCATTTTTGGGTGTTTTTTGGCATACATTTTCGGATTTGTAGCCAAAATAAAATACTGGTTAAAAACGGTCTAGTTTTATTGGATGTATGTCTTTGGTATAAGTATTGTTGCGTTGCTAAGAGCTTAGAATAGTAACGTCTGAATTGTTTGTCAGTTCTGTTCAAACATGTAATGCTTTATGAGGTCTTCTCCTTAGCGTATCACTGGCGAAAAGTTCAGATGTGTATAGCCAAAACACAGTCACGCGAACCCACTAACTGATGCAGTAATTAGATGATCAAGTGCGCAGGTGATGGAGCATACGGTGCAAGATGGAAGGTGAGCCATTGTCTGCATACCGCATTTAAGCATTTGAGGTCTGAGCCGTCCATGAATATAATTATATTAGACTAGCGGACGTCACGCGGTTTCACCCGCGTAGTTCCTGCTTCCCTGGGAATACAGGGAAAAATAATTTCAAATCGGTCCAGTAGTTTTTAAGTTTATTCATTACAAACATACACACACACAAATACAAATCTTTCATCTTTATAATATAAGTGTAGATGTGCTTGCTGAATGAATAAATATAATTATATGTTAACTTCCAATATTGTAGTTGTATTTGATTATAACGATCAAAACTCATTTGGGTCATTCCAAATGAGAACGCTTCGTATCATTTTAGGAAGCATTTTTTTGTTCTGGTTACTAATTTAGTAGGTATATTTTTAAATTACTTTAAGACTCTTACCGCGGTACTCAAAGCTATTTAATGATTACTTAAGCCGTCACTTAGTAAAGATTTGACATTCTTTTGTATGACAAAACTGTCAAAACCTTTACTAAGGGATGGCCTAAGTAATCATTAAAGCTGTCTGAGTGCGGCAGTTAGATCTTTTTCCTCTACACAAAAATAACATAAGTACCTACCTAATTGTGATGTTTAATTATCTATTTTTTTTTCACATGTTTAAATGTTCTCTACTTTTATTAGTCTTTGTTCAAATCTAACATGAGGTCTGAAATCAAACCGCACATAGTCGCAAATCGTTCCTTTCGCTAAAACTGAACTCTGCTAACCAATCATGCATATTTGAACGTTTCACGGAAATATGATCATACTCAGCAGAAGTGGCTCTCCACTGAAGTGTCCAGGATGTTATTCTAACACTGTCTTGTTGAATATAGCTAACTTGTGTTGTGTCTAATCCAAACATATTTCCTGCTTTCGAGCAAGTTGTGTAAACATGATGCTTGCTTGCATCCCGTATGTTATGACATCAGAAGTGGGATGGACAACAGGGAAAACGATGTCAATTATTCACAAATAAGTCGTCAACTAATACCTGGCATACACGCTCTAGGAGGAAAAAGAGATTAAGTGCTGTTCGATAGGTCTTTATTTATTTATTAAGTAAGGCACATAAGTGATCCCGTCGGATCTGCGGGATGTTGTAAGAGATACCGCGGCCTCGACATAAAGGACTAAGAAGGAACATGGGTGGCTTTTAGTCAGTAGCAGTCTGACACTCCCTTTCGCTCTGCCCAAGAATGGGAAGGGTTGTTCAATGATTTTCCACTCCAAAAAAGAAAGGCACATAAGTGACATATTTACAGGTAACAAAAAGTAATCACGAGCCTTCAAAACTGTAATACTAATGCTAAGTAATAATATAAAGTGATATAGATTAATGAAACAGGATTAGGCAGCTGATTACCTACTGGTCAATTTTAGTGATTAGTATGAGCCACGGCCACGGAGTCTGAATTGGTCCCCGTTTGATGGAAACAGGCTCACCCCTATTTCATCAGAAATAAACAAACCTGGCGAAATGTGAGTGTACTATTAGATCCAACTCTGTCCAATCCTTCGGGGATTACAAGTGTGACGTTATTTGTAATGTTTTGTTTGCAAAAAATATTCCATGTCTGCAACCTAACAGTTCACTGCAAGAAACGTGATTTTGTAATTATGTACAATAATTACAGCAATAGTGTTATTGTAGTAATATGTAAAGTTAATAACTTTATTACTTCGCTTGCAGTTATTTTGAAGTACTTAGGTGGAGCGCGTGTAACGTTTTTTTATGATGTCCATATTTATTCACTAGCTGACCCGCGCAACTTCTTCTCCGTCACATAATATAGCTCATAACCGTCCTCGATAAATGAATTATCCGACACAAATAGATTTTTTAAATTCCTATCATGAGTTCCTGAGATTAGCGCGTTCAACCACCTATGGTGGTGCTCCCATTGTCACCAAGTGATGATCTGATGATGGGATCTCTGAGAAATTGAGGGTAACCCTCAAATTTTATAGGCACTTAAGATGCTTTTTATATATTTTCAAAAGCTGTTTAAGTATTTTTCTCTGATCTGCATAATATCTAGTGGATTCGCTGATGAAGATGGAAGGTATGACACCTCAACGGTTAGGAGTTGAAAGCAATAAGGGAATCTTGAAGGTTAAGGGTTAGGTTTCTTACTAAAATTAAAAAAATAAAAAAAACTTTTTTGCAAAAAAAAAAACCGACTTCAAAGAAACAAAATTACAAAAAGTGACAAAAAATAATATTTTGAGTTGCACAGGTTGTGAACGTTCTCATATATTTTTTTCCTTTTCCTGAAAATAACTGGTTTGAGTACGTTGACGCAAGGTTTTTGTTTTCTTATTTGACTGTTCTACTTAGCAATTTTGTTTTTGAATTCTTTTCAAGACAAGATACCTCAAAAAATTTCTTAGGATCGAATCATCCTCGTGATATCGGATTTATATTATTCTTTGATAGTGAATTTTATCAATGAATTTGGAACCTTTAGATATTCGTTAGGTAACACAATCAGTAATCTTCAGCGTGGCACATATTGTTGGTTTCTCCCTAGTTTTCGAATTTCTGCTCTGACCGCTGAGCCGAGAGATCAAAATCTAACGAAGTGCTGTTAGATAGTCATTCATGTAGGTATTGGCTAGGGTATCAGATTAAATTTTCTACTATTGTCAAAATAGTGATCGATTCTTGTCTAGCGGAGTAGCGACAATTGTTGACGGATTACCGCATGTTTGTAAAGATAACATGTGATAACATACTTTATATCAACTTCATGTTTTTAGGCTAGATTGTTCTATTTAATAGGGTGCCTAGAGGCCGGCAATACGGCAAGCGGTAGGCGACCAGACTGTTCAGAAACTCTTATATTATTATCTTTAAAGTACTACCACACAAGACCAGCGGTGGCCCAGTGGTGTCGACCCCGATTTACGAACGCATTACTTTGTGTAATTTATTTCATCACCGCTGCTCTCAAAACGGTGAAGGAAAACATCGTGAGTAGACATGTCTTAGAATAAGAAAATTCGAAGACATGTGACATCTACCAACCTGCACTGGGCCCACGTGGTGGATTATAGCCCATCCCTCTCCTAGAGAGGAGGCCTGAGTCCCTGCAGTGGAAACATTATAGGCTGATGATGATGATGATGACTACCGATATGATGGAGGAGGGCCTCATGAGAAGTGATGGTTTATGCTATCTTTTTCTTTAATTTTCTGAATACGGTAAGCATAAAAATACGCAGTACCTATCACCTGGTTACCTACATAGTCACTTTATTTTTAGGCACGTCCACTCGTAGATTTTCCAATGATGATTTCTTGATAGGGTCATTTTTAACACGCTTTTTATCATGTGATATTTATCATAACATTCATAACATACTTAACACATTTTAACTGTATAAATTTTAACAGTGAAAAACATCCCGTATGATTAAAGTAACTGGCTAAATCTGGTTTATATGAAGATAATAAAACTTAAGACGTATAAATTCTTGAATCGTTTATCATTGTTTTTCGAGAGAGGTTTCAATAATTTTTAAACTTTATCATAAATCCGCTTCATTTAATACATAATATACAGGGTGTAAATTAACCCTTCACACATACGTCAACCAAGCATTCTGTACATCAAACTTAAGTACCCTTACGCAAAAGCGACGAAACGACTTTTTTTTAAGGGTCAAAAAACTCAATGTAGCACTCTTAAAACATTGTGCTAGTGGATGCTTTGAATAGTAAAAGGGTCAAGGAGGTAATTTAAGTAAAGTTGTAACCTGAAAAACTAATATTTACAAAAACAGCTAAGTATGCAACATTTGGACTTTTGATCCTCAATATCTCCGTAATTTTTTTGTTTTAGACCATACCAATGTACTATATGTTTTGGTCTAGAACAAAAAAAATATCACAGTGGTGGGGAGAACAAGTGCCCTTCGTTTGCGTTAAGGGTACTTTACACCCTTGTATTAATAACCCAAATATTTTCGTGCATGGCATATATATTTTTTTTTCAAGTTTATCTCTATGACTTCCAATGCTTATTGTTTTTTTTTATTTAATTGATAATAGCAGTTGTAATCACTTGCCACATGGTTTGAATATAAAAAAATACAGTTAAGTACTTATATTGATTATTTAAATACCTAGAAAATTATGTTATTGTTTTGTAGAATACTTTAAATCTGAAAGGTCATTGACATGTAAGGTCTCAAAACAAGAAGTTGTAAATAATTCAGGCCTGTTCACAAGTTCATAAAAGGTCGTTAACTCATATCAAATTGGTAACATATCCGTAGTTGATGAAGGATAAGTAATTATTTACTTTGTCAGTTTCTTGGTAGGAAATGACCTGACGAATGTGAAAATTTTAAAGGTTCTATTTTTCTGACGGTTTTTTGTTACACTATTATTAACTCCATGCATCTTTTCTTTGGTCTGCGGCTCCTTCTCCATCCGACAATTTACGAAGACCTACAGTAGGTACTATAAGTCAGTATTAATATTAGTAGCACAGCTAACGTCCTGCCTTCTATCTATATTTATACCTCAATAAATAAAGACAAAAGTTCTGACTAACTCATCAACACCCAGCCCAAACTCTTGAGCCTTTTTTTTGGGATTTGGAAATCATCAAATAACCCCTTCCGCTCTTGTGTCTCAGTGTCAGACTTCTACTGACTAAAAACCACCGATGTTCCTTCTTAGTCCTTTATGTCGAGGCCGCGGTATCTCTTACAACAACCCGCAGCCCCGACGGAAACTCTTGAGCCTTGAAAACTGAAAGGAATTCTTTTTTTTTTATAATGTTGCCCCAGAAACACAACATTGCACAAGCACAAAGCTTCAATTGCATAGAGCTTCCCTTTATAATGTAGACAAGGAATAAGGAAGGTTTTTTGAAATTCTTCTAAAGGAATTAGGTATACAGGGGATGAACGTTTGCAATGGAAATCGTAATTTTTTATATTTCCGACATCCACGCGGGCGAAAAAGACAGAAGCTAGTGTTCGTTAAGTCCCTTTGCCCCACAAATGGTTTACTACCATAAAGAGCCATCCATTAGTTCGCCTACATGTACCAAAAAACCGTGCATTTGTATTCCCACATCGTTCGGGACACCTGCACTAATAGGACTGGGGTCCCTATAGGTAACTCTAACTAGAGTAGGATATTCCTTGTTACTGGTCATATAGAGGGGACCGGAGACCTTTCACGAATATAATAAATGAAATATTAATAAGTTTAACGATAAGATACCTACTATCTGAGCATTTTCAGAAGTCCATATTCTGAAAAAGAATACAAACTTATCTGCAGACTGAAACAAAAAAATTGACTAGGAATTGCAGATTTGCGAAGTGTGTGTCTCATGCTACATATTACCGAGACGCTTCATACCTACTCTTCTTAAAGTTCTGGTGTAATAGTCCGTTTAGGCTAGTCCTTAGGCTGACCTGCGAAGGGCCATGTAGAAAAAATGGCTGCAGAAAACTTCTAAAACAACATTACAAATCCAACTCCAATTCAGACACCTTTTTATCTTGGTCTGAGTTCAGACATTGGGAGACGACTTGAAGGACCTTCAAGGAAATTCTATGCAAATTTTAAGTGAATTTAACCTAGCCGAACCCTAACAAATAATAGATGCTTACATTGATGAAATGCTAATGCTTAACATATAGGTACGTATCGCGTCATAATGTTACGCTGAAAGTATGCAAACAAATGGGCAAAACCTTGGCCCCGAGGTCGAAACGACGCCGACGGTTCCGTCGCCTCTATTTTGTTTAGCTTTATAAGTTTGAAATAACAATATTTTATTCACTATCAAATTGTACAAGTCATCACCTAGCGTTTACCCAACCATGTATGTTGCGACCTGTCTCCTTCTACTCCTAGCCGATTGCAGCTGTAAACCAGTACATTTAGGTACATTGGGCGACAGCCTGTCTGAACTCCACGACCCGGTTGATATTGGGTAATACGATACCCCTTGGTAAGTCTGGTTGTCAGACTCTCGGGCTACTGACTACCTGTAACGACTGCCAAAGATTTACAATTGACAGCTGGGACCAACGGCTTAACGTGTTTTCCGAGGCACTGAACTCGGTGTGTTAAATGTGGTCACAGTTTTCACCCAATCTAAGCATGCGCGTGCGCGCCTATACCTGAAGATTGATCCGAGCGGCTGTCATTATTTAGACATGAGCTCCTAATTGTACAAGTACTTTATAATTATAGAGTACTAGCCTGTGCCAGCGGCTTCGCCCGCGTGGAGTTCGACAATTGTCAGACGGGATCATACTACCGGGATAAGAAGTATCCTATATGTTAATCCAAGTTATAAACTATGTGTGTTCTAAATTTCATCCACATCCGTTCAGTAGTTTTTGCGTGAAAGAGTAACAAACATCCATCCATCCAAATGTCCTCACAAACTTTCGCATTTATAATATTAGTAGGACTTGTACTTGATTATTATCAACGCAGCCTGTCGCATTCCACTGCTAAATAGAAGACCTTCCGAATCCACTCTGTCCCAGCCAGTTTTCAAAGGACGTCGGTAGTACTAACATCTTCTTGGGTTTCCCATCCATATTTTACAATTTACAGCTTGACACTGACCGACAATTGAATTTCGCGGGCTGCCTTGGTGCTTCCACCGGCGATACGTGGTCTCTACTCTAGGAACTCGTTCGAGTCAACTCTAAATTACTTCGGAAACTCCTATTGAATGATTATGCCGGAAGTATTACTACTATTACTAGGTATAGACTGAACTGCATTACAATTTGGTGTCAATTTGAACCAGACGCCTGAAACATTGACCCAATCGGTTATGTCATGTCCTTTACAAAGGTCAAATGCGTGGAGCCACTCAGAAATATGCAGTCGTTGCGCATGTCCGAAAACGATGAATGAGTTTTGCGTGACTACGGCGAAACCTAATGAGTTGGTTTATTGTCTAATTTTATTATGGGCTTGCAATTACCTTGATATTTATCATACTTTAACTTTATTAAGTTTGTAAGTGTAGGTGCCTACGTAGGTTCCTACCTAATGCATAATTATGATAAGTCCCACTCCATATCGATATTGTTGTTGTTATCCAGAATATTACATTAACTAGATAGGTAGGTAATACAAACTCAAACGTTACGAGTAGGTAGGTACATCATTGGCATTGTAATAAAGTCGTTTTACTACTTTGACCAATAGGTACATCGACTTTGATCTCTAGTAGGAGTCATGATTTGGTATTTACCTGTTGTTATAAATTTTGTAGTTAGTAACAACCCCGTAGAAATTGTATAAGTACAAGTAAGAATTCTATAAACCACGTGTAACGGTAGGTATATTTTTTGTTGACAAGCTAACATTCGATTACATAGGTAGGAGGAAATGCAACAATCAACTAATTGCCCTTACTACCGTTTTGCATTACATTTTTATCGCTGAGTCACACAGTGGTCTTATCAGTTACCTCTGTGAGTTACCTATTACGAAAATAAAATGTGTTGTTGGGGATTTCCTCTAATTTGGGTAACCCATTTCTAATTAATGATTTATTAGTCATTTCTAAAGCAGGAGTTATAGCATTTTTTCACATAACAACAGCCGGTCTTCAATGTTTGTTATCATTTTGGGCGGACATATCTTAAGAATAGGAAAAAACGAGTCTAATGTTACCTACTGTTATTCTTATTACATACAATCGTATGTTTGTTCCAGCTACCTCGTGTCCGGCGACGCGGACGGAAAGTGTTACATTTGGGACTGGAAGACCACGAAACTGTACAAGAAATGGAAGGCGCACGACGGCGTCTGCATCACCTGTCTCTGGCACCCTCACGAACCCAGCAAACTGCTCACAGCAGGCTGGGACGGCGTCATCAAGTACTGGGATTAAATAAATGACTGAGCTCCATGATACCACGTTTAATTTTCAACCTAACATGAACCACAACAAAATATAAACATACATTTTTTAGCTTAGCTTTATTATTTTTTAAATTAAACATAACAAGCGCCCAATGTCATGGTCGATACACGGTCATGCCAAGGTCAAACTACGCAACTTGCGTATACGAGTACTTGAAGGGCTCTTCGTAAGCGATGTCGACCTTGTACTCCATGCTGCACTCGCGGCACGTCCCGTTCTTCATGAACTCATTGAAACTTATATTGTTCTCATGGAATGCTTCGGTTAGGGCTGTGATGAGGCTGTCGATCATCTCAGGAGTGTGGTAGGGGCCGGGCGCGAACCGCAGCCGTTCCTCGCCACGCGCCACCGTCGGGTAGTTGATGGCTTGCACGTAGTGGCCCCGCTTCATCAGGGACTCCGCCACGGCTGCCACTTTGTCGGCGCCCGTGATCGGTACAGGTACGATGTGACTGACTGAAGGCATCTGCGGCAGACCGGCCACGAGGAGCGACAGCTTCAAGTATCGCACGATAGCCTGGTGTCTCCCTCGCAAGCTCCTGCCCTCCTCACTCGCGAGGAGTCTAATAGCGGCCAACGACCCTGCCAGCACTGGTGGCGGCAGCGCCGTCGTGAAGATGAAGCCGGGAGCCAGAGATCTCACTGTGTCCACCAATAGAGAAGACCCAGCTATGTAGCCCCCAACATTACCAAATGCTTTTCCTAATGTTCCAGATACTATATCTATTTTGTGCTGCAGTCCTCTCTCCTCTCCAATACCAGCACCATGCTTCCCATACAGCCCTACAGCATGGACTTCATCAACAAATGTTAGAGCACCATACTCGTGGGCTATGTTACACATTTCATCTAAAGGACAGATCGCTCCACTCATTGAGTGCACAGTCTCAAATACGACTAGCTTGGGGACGCCTTCAGGCGATTGAGATAACAATTCTCTCAAGTGATTCGGGTCATTGTGCCTGAATATCTGCTTTGGTGCTCGACTGTTTCGAATTCCCTGTATCATAGATGCATGGTTTCCAGCATCAGAAAAGATTAAACAGCCCGGTAAAATTTTTGCTAATGTAGACAATGTTGCATCATTTGCAACAAAGCATGAACTAAATATTAAAGCTGCTGGCTTTTTGTGCAGGTTGGCTATCTCAGCTTCTAATTTCTCAGTCATCTGAGAGTTTCCAGCTATGTTTCTGGTTCCTCCTGCTCCAGTACCATAAGACTTGATGGCGTTAACGGCTGCGTCTTGCACGACAGGATGGCGGGACGCGCCGAGGTAGTCGTTGGCGCACCAGACGGTGACGCGGTGGTTGTCGGGCCCCTCCAGCGCCTGCGGGTACACGCCGTCCGCAGCTAACCGCGACACCTTCCTGAAGATGCGGTACGAGTAGTCCCTCTTCTTCGCACTGATCTGCTCGTGGAAGAACTTCTCGTAATGGTACGCCTGCGCGGGCTCCGTGATGTCCTCAGTCATCTCCTTGGGCGCTTCAGAGATGCCCACGTTCTGCTGAATGAAGGGGCACTTGGTCTCATCAACGCCGAGAGAACGGAACCCGCGAGTTACGATTGGGCAGTAGTTTCCGTATTGTTTCATAAGAGTGGCCCCGTAATTTTTTACGAAGGCCTGGTTCAACGATCCTATGAATGGGCAGCGCATTTTTACTTTTTATGTAATCAATGACACACCAAACACTTGCGACACAAAGTACAGTTTTGTAATATGTTATTTATTAAACGAGATTTATGTAGGAACGTTGGCTCGCACTGTAGCCGAACGTCTCACTGTCTTCAGTCAACTGGTGGCACGGCCAGCAGCACCTTTCATTTATAAAGTTGGTGTCGTCATATCGATCACGTTTCTATACTTCATTCACTTTACTGAGAATTTAGTTATTATGACTTTGCAAGAAAAATGTTGCTACGTAATATATGGTTTTGACGTATTCTGTTTCGTTGCCATCTACGAAAAATATTGAATGAAAACACTGAAAACTTCGTTGCGAATGATAATAATATGTGTTTACCACGTACAAAATTACAACTTACTCATTTCTCATATTCGTGGCGGGCAGCTTTTACCGTATCTCATGTTGTTATAAAATGCAAAAAAAGCGTAGGTCTGTATTCCTCACGCTTCCTGGAACACAACGATGTAAAAAATATTTTGATTTGAAAGTATTCATTTGAAGGAACAATATAAGTTCTTGTTTATGTATAAATACGTTTTATGAGGCATACAATATTTAAAGCTCGGATATTTTTTTATCGCATTTTAATTTACCCTAGTTGAAATGTCAAGACAAATAAAATCAGCTGTTCCGGCTGGCTGTGGCTTGTGCACTCCTAAATGTCAGTGTCATATTAATTAACTGTCGCAGCTGTGAAAATTTTTATGTTTTGTGATTTGTGCCATTAGATAAGAAAAAGGACATGTTTCCCCTAAACGATCAATTGGAACTGCGAAAAATAACAATATCTAGTTTGATAACATGCATTTATTTACCGAGCATTATCACATTTATATCGTATAAAGGGATTCTTTACTCCGTCGGCAGTGGCTCATCGTGTTTTATTCTGGTTCTCATTTTCGTCGCGGAGTTTTTGAAATCATCTTACTTGGGCCCTAGTAATGATTTCCAAGGGAAGAAGAAAGCGAGCAAGAATACTGCTGGAGATTTGTTGAAAGCATTCGTGTTTCTATTGTGTGTTAAATTTACGTTTTTCGTCGGGATCGTATTGTTCGGCGCGCCCGTACTTGAATGTCATGAAGAGACTTTGATGTTGTCATCACTACTTACGTTACTCACAGTATTTCCTCTTTTACTTCATACTAATATGGAAACATCTCTACAGTTCTTGTTTGGATTGAAATTATATGATAAAGATACCATCACCGAGATGCTGGTAAGCAATGCTATGATGGCAATTTATGGGGCATGGGTGGGGGCTGTCGTCATCCCTCTAGACTGGAACACACCCTGGCAGAAGTGGCCGATACCATGCTACCTTGGTGCAGTTGGAGGATTCTTGCTTTCCAATGTACTAACAGTATTACGAGTGACACTCATGAATGGCGCACAAAAATATCCTCCCTTAAATATACTAGTCCAAATGCTTAATGGGTGTCAGGTATCTAAGTAATGATATTAATGTATTAATTTATATATTTGAATAAATAATTATTTAAAGGATCCTCATGATTTTATTTGCAATCCATTCCATATCCATTTTTCTACACCAAGTCCTCAGAATAATTTTAGATCGAAAACGCCAGGGATTCATTGTTTCTCTATAACACCATTTTCCATGAAAGTAATATTGTTTTCAAAGCAAGTCAAAGAAGAATTTGCAATTGACTGTTCAGTACCTGATTAAATGTTACTCGAAAACTACATACATCTTAAACTCTTATCAGAGCAGTAGGTATATTTTCACGAACTATGTACCAGCCAGCTCCATGACCACATTTGCCAAAGGTGGTTTGCTGCCAGGAACAATTAATTATTATTGCATTGACATTGTCATGTTTCTGACTGACTTCACAATTTGTTTCATGTTCTTTTAATCTTTCATGTTAGTGTGATTTGTCATGAGCCCTAAATTTTGTAGATAAAGGTGTGTATGTCTACTGTTCTTATCTTTGTAGGTCAATACTGAAAAAACTATTTGTATTAAATCATTAATTTATATCTTTTAATCAGAGCACATCAGAATCGCCGCACTGTACCAGTGTCTGAAACATGGTGACATCAGTACAGTGGCTCCGGCACTGGTGACTAGCCATGCATTCAGTTGGGGCTACCCCAAACACAAGGATGATGCCAGGATTTGTATACCTACCAGTCTCTGTATTTCAGTTAGTACACCTTTATATTTCGGTCTAAATCTGATAATGCAATGCCATCAAGTGTTTTAACTCACAGGTTGCTTACTGTTTCATCTAGGGTTGTCTCTTGTAGTTCATTTACCATTATGGCCCAGTAGTAGTAAGCTATTCTTCAGTCTGCACCCTATGTTTTCAACGTGTTTCTTTGGTTTTCCTACCTATAGTCGGCTATAGGAAGAAAAATATTACAGGATTGCATTTTAGTTAAACACGTCAGTCGACACGACACTGATGGCCATTTTATTTACTATAATATAACCACCATAGACTTTGTTCTGGAAAAGGAAATCAATGTACCTAAGTACTTGTATCAATCTATGTAAGTTTTCCTAAGTACCTAACAGTAACAAGACCTCGATTAAACAAGGCTTCGTAGTATATTAATAATCGTTCGCTGTATAGTTTTTAGATATATATAGGTAACGAAATATCGCAGTGAGAAGGCGCCGCAGAATAGGGATATCGATGAAAGATTTTCGAAGAAACGAAATTTGATGACACGGCTTTCGCATTGAAGTAGGTATTCCGTTTGACGGTAGGGACACTTGTATCACAACACCATTCCTCGTCTGTTAGTCTCGTGGTCGCAAAGGCGACTGTTGATTGTGAGGTTCATGGTTTGACTCCCAGGACGGGCAAAGTGTCATTGGTTTTTTCAATCAGGATTTTTTCAGTGGTAGCGAAGGAGTCTGGCGAAATGTAAGTGTACTAAAGGGTACCTAGTCATCCCGTCGAACGGATGTCGTAAGAGATACCAAACCCCACAAAAAAAAGGCTACCTAGAGTACCTAGTTATACACCTCTGTCAAATCCATCAAGGAGTTCGAGGATTATTTACTTAGTTACAAAAACTTACGCCGCTCCTTACTTACGCTCGTTTACTTAGTTGCCATGTGACGGAAAAGGGGTGCGTGGCGCAGGTTATTATAAATAAGACCACGCAACCAGTCTACATAAAATATATTACTTAATTAAAAAAATGGGTGTGGGAAGGTCTACGGACACAAACCCTTAAGGCCCCCTTGTGGGTTGAGCTGTACTGCCCTGTTATGTTAAATTAGGTAGTATTTAGAAATTAAAAACTGGATATGGCTTATTTAAGGAGTATCCACCCGCTCCTGCATAGGCTTATTTAAAGAGTTGCAACCGCTCTGAAATATTAACTCCCGGTAAGTAAAACGTACCGAGTTGGCAACAACCAATCCAGAGGTTCCGATAATATGAGGAGAGACCACGGGTAAGGCACAGAATCAAGTGAGCGTGGTTCTCCTTCGGGGCTGAATAAGGAGGCCGGAAAAATTGACGGATTAGGACACGTGTAAAGACACTGATGATGACATCTAGTGAGCGTGTCGGAGACACGCTCACTAGAGGTCTGAGGTTGAATTTATGCACTGTGTTGTTAACTTTGGAGCGAAAACGAAAAGCTAACTATTAGTCTAGCTAACTAGCAGCGGTGGGCCAGACTTACGAACAGTAGGTCGTGGGTTCCGACCCAGGCAGGCACATTAGGTACTTTGTGTAATTTATTTCATCACCGCTGCAGGAAAACATTGTGAAGAAACGGTGAAGGAAAACGTAGTGAGGATGTCTTAGAACCAAACAATTCGACATGTGACATCTACCAATCCGCACTGGACCCGCGTGGTAGATTGTAGCCCATTCCCTCTCAAAGAGAGGTGGCCTGTGTCCCATCAGTGGGAATATTATTAGGCTGTTGATAATGATGATGAACTAGACTTATAGGTAATAGTTTTTTTATTGGTACCTACAGTTTTTTATTTAGCATTATGTTCCGGTTTTGTCAATATAGGTAGGTAATGGCAACTTGGCAACCCTACACTGAGGTTACACTCGTGATCGATATGTCTTAGCAATGGAATGAAATTAAAAGCTTATTGTAGTAAATTAATAATTTTATTTGTATTTGTTAAATATTTACATAGCCTATTTAATGCTCTATTTTATTAATAAAATATGAAACTTAACCAACATTCGCATGATCACATATTTTTTGTTTAAATAACTTCCTATATATTTAGCGTTACGAATACCACGTGTTACTTCACAAATGTTTAACAGCAATATAGACTTTGCAACACAAAAATACGATATTAAAATAACAATAGTTAACACATCTAAGGCCTTGTTTTAATTCTCAGGGATTTCTCAACATTAAAAATAATCACGATTTTTTTAAGTAGGTCGGTTAGATTTTAATCTTTTAAAACCAAGGCATTCGTTCTCATCTGCTGTGAAGAGGAATCATTGTGTAGGTACCATTTAAATGAGTTTTCTACAAATGAACTACCCTTTGGTAGTTGTCTTAAAAATTGAATTCAAATCTAACGGACCTCACACCACAGTAGTGCCATCTAGTGACAATAGCAGAAACAGTTCCTCTTCACCCCAATTTTATCAAAATACCCTACCTCTTAACACACCATCACGAATACATCACACAGCTCTACATTGCTTTATATAATCATCGATTAATATTGAAGACTAACGTATTCTTCAGAAAGATCACTTAAAAATACAACGGTATTAAAAATTGCAACTTTTCACTCACACATTGACACGCAGAATGATTCTTGTACACAATAATAGGCAAACCCGCAAATCAGTCGTTTCCTAAGGTCTATTGCGGAATGCGGTAGAAAGATTTATTGATTTGCGATCATAATTAAATTTGATTTTGACATTCAACCAGATTGTCGGATTAACATTAAGGTGCTGTCGCTTGTGTAGTCAAAACTCCTCATCCACCAACCTTATGAAAGCATAATTGATTACAAATATATCTACCGCTTACACAGATCTCTAGGCAAGGACCTTAGTCTACCAGTAATTTATAAACATTCAAAAATCGTTTCAAACATGGTGGCACAATGGTTTCGGAAAACGAAAACAGATTTAGTTTGTTCATAAACATTCGGTATTCAGAGTTTTTGGCTAACAATGAAAATAGTATCGTTCCACGAAACATCCCCTTGCCATAAACAGTAAACTACGTGATTAAATAAATATAAAGTTACAAATGTTATATTTTGTCCTATTTCTATCATAACAACAGCATTTTTAACAATATAGTAAGTAGTTTATATAGGTAATTATTATAATATGAGGTAATTGGCAAAATCGCTACTAGAATACGCTCCGGACAGCCTACTTCACTCACAAAATCTAACCACGGTTTCGTGGAACGAGTAACCTGTCATAAAAACGTTCTATTTATAAAAATATTTTAAAAGTTCAAATATTCAAAGGCTACAACGTCACATGTGAACACTATGGCACGGCGCGGGGCGTGTCACTATGCCGCTACTTGCGAGTGGCAGTGTATTATAATTAATGTTGGCAACACTACTGGGGCCACACTACCAACTTTTGACCATTCCAATGACAAAGTTTCTTCCCTGCTACATAAAGCTGCTGCTGTTATAAAGACTGGTTAAACGTTGGTAGCGAGCCCTTTCAACCACAATGCACACGACTACTTCAACATTGATAATTTCTCATGATGCTTCCCGAGAAAGTGAGCGTTTGTACCGACATTCGTTTGAACGCTCCTTTCTTATCTATTATTGGCCTGTTTTAGGCTACAAAACTATCTTAAACTACCCTCGACTTGTAGGCAGTGAAAATGTGAAGCAGCAATTCTAAGTATATTTGCGTGCTAAACCTCGGGATAGGCCCCATCCTTGTGTTATCAATTAAATGAATTAAGCCAAAGTACAAACGCACTTTCTCATTCAGCAATTTATTATAAAAATCTACATTTTATCGTAGTGCGAGATGAGTGAATGCTTCCGCAAAAATCTTTAACAGCATACATATTTACAATACTCTAACATTACGTAAGTATCGTTTTTTTAAGCCTATATTTAACCTATATGTAAAAAATTAAAATCTCAATATGCCAAAATTATCAAGCACCTTTATATAAAAATTAATTGTTAAATATCTAATTTATAGAATGGGTGTGACACATACGTAATTTTCTAAATGATACCAAATTTATGCGGAACGAGATATCTTTCTAATTAAAAAATAACATTTTCTTCGCTACTCGCTAACCGAATACCCTGTCGCTTGAACAGTGAAGTTACAGAGCTGTGTAAACAATGAACAGTGTCAAAAATAGAACACTATATTAGGGGAAACTCTAATTAGAGGAGATTATGATAGTTAGGTACTCATATCATGGTAGCCGAGCTTTTTCTGCAACTGGAAGTGTCCCGACAAAAGAAAGAGTTAGACCGTTTTTTTCTCTCTTTCTAATAAGGCTAGGGCGCGATATTCAATACCTTGACTACACTGGAGCATTCAGAAAATCAGAGGTTAACCCAAATCTCACTCATGAGCACTGAAAGCATCAAGATTAAGTAGAAAGGTTACATCAATAAAATGTCAGTTTAATCTATTATTTTTATATGAAAAATAGTTTACAAAAAATAGCACACATTATACCGTCCACAACTAAATACACGGACAAAATATAAAAATCTAGTACCATTCTTATTGTGGTATAGATATATTGGGGTTGCAAGAGTTAAAAATACAGACGTAATAAGAACATCTAACGATCGATAATATGTCTTATTTTAATTATTACAATTAAATAATATAAAATGCACCGCTAATACTAGATTACAAGATATATTCTCAACAATTTTAACTTTTTGTGGATCTTTTATTCAATGTCTGACAATTTATTAATGTAAGTTGAATTTATGATAGATTTTTGGTCAATTCTGTAATTTTAACTGTACACAATACTTTAATAATAGGAATGGTCATGATTTCTGTTCATCAGGTTCGCTATACCATCTATATTCTTGGCGTATTCTAACATCTAAGTTCTACGATCATTCGAATTTCTGGACCCAACAGTTATCTGATATGTCACTGATAGGAAACCGTAATTTACATTACTCATTTAACACATTTTTATCCTACGCCAAATTCTTACGACACCACGGTTTAATCAATTGGAAATATTTAAATTATTTGCACATTTTTGACAACGAGCTTCGTTTTAAATGCAACGTAATCAGATATTGAATAAAAAATCCACAAAATACTATAACAGCGGCCTTAAAACACGAGTCACCATTTTTGACAATCGGCAATGATTTAATTTTTACTGTCTATTGGCTCGATTTCAAACGGTCACTCGAATTTAAATTGCAGTGTTGCCAGCATATCTTTGTGAAATACTACGAATTAATTAGAAATTTTAAGCAAAATTTTATTTTCCGCCGACTTTCTATTAATTACGAAGTTTATAAGAAACACTAGTGTGTGCCGGCGCACGCTTTTATGAGAAAACTGTAAAAATCACGACATCTAGTCCTAAGACATACTTTAAAACTTGACTGTATTGCTAGCAGTACTTATAAGAGTTATAAATATTGCTAAAACGCAGCGTAACCAGCGAAAAGCGAGTGAGACACACTCTAAACCCTTCCTTCTAGTCGTTTGAAGCGTCTTCATATTATAGTGACACAGAGAGATGTTGGCAACTGGCCCAGAACATGTTATAACAACGATCAGAATGTATAGCTAAGGAACGACTGCTGCGTCTTACGTATTGTTCGTATCTGGTTGGAAGTAATGGAGACCGTTTATCTGGAAAACAGAGAAAAATATTATCAAAATGTGATATGAACAATACTCATTGCTGGTGGAATAGCCTTTTTTTTCTTGGGGGGTAGAAAATCATCAAATGACTCCTTCCGCTTTGGGCAGAGAGGTCACCCATGTTCCTTCTTAACCCCTTGTGTTTCGGAGATGCGGTAACTCTATTAAACAGTCCCGCAGTGTTTTCACATAATTCTTGGATGCCAAGAAGGGAAGTCTGTGGAGAGGCCGTTGCACAGCAGTTGGATGACGCAGATAAACAGTAACAGTACCAGAAGTTCTTTGCTGCGCTGTCAAGTTTCGAGACATTAAAAGTGCCCGTATTGGTTTAATTGAAATAAATTCTTTGAGTTTGGGTTTCCTGCGTACCGTCATATCATACTCTGTGACGAAGGCAGGCACGTCAAGCTGGTCGCGCGCCATCACTGAGTACAGATACTCGACGCCGGGAAGATTGTGGACTTTCGCCTTGATTGCTGGCGCCATGAACGTTGTGAACCACCACGTCATCATCTGAGGATAGGAGGTTGGTTAGTTAAGAGATGATTAGCCATAACAGTTGTTTGTTAACTATATCAAGGACGCATTTTGAATTAGGTAAGGTCAAACCCAGCAGACTAAACTCCTCGGGGTCTAAAATGGCCGCTATATCCCTTAGCAGAATCATAATAGAGGGTGATATTCTAAAATGGTCACAAACGAAGTTAACATTGGGACAGTTTGTGACCATTTTACAAATTGTAATATAATTCATAATATTATCCTATTAAGATTACCGGATTTTGACAGATACATGTAACTACCCCAATATCTATCATATTCCGTGTCCGAAGTCCACTCTGTTCGAGCGCACGTATAATTTATATTAACAGGCATAATCAACGTTATTTACCTTTGTCCAAAATGTGGGATGTACGATGTAGAATGCTTTGAGGTTCTTCTTATATCTGAAATCATATGAAATTGTTGTAAGATATCAATTCAATTGCTAGTAGAATCTAGATAAAGTAGAAGTAAGCTCCCCAAGATCAGCTGCCCTACCAAGACGTAGAGCAGTATTGTTTTCATCTTATTCCAAAGTGAGAAAGAGATGGCGCTAGACGTTCTCTATAGCTGTCTCTTTATCACACTGAAGTGACATTAAAACGATACTGCTTTTTCTGCTGATTGTGGTGTTTGAGTTGACAAATCAAACCAGGCACTGAATACGATAGCCGATTATACCAATCACAGTCCTGCTCTAGCTTCCAAAACTTGAGGTCATCAGCTATTTACTTGTAAGGCAGCACGGTGTACACCTCCTTGAGCCAGGAGAAAGGCGGGTGGTTTCCGGAAGCGGCGAGTGTGTGGAAGTAGGCTATGACGTAGTCACCGCGGACAATCGGATCCAGGAGCTTGATCAGGTACAACAGCGCCTGAAAGGTGAGGATTTTCGAGATCAGTTTTTAAGTTTAGTATGTTGTGTGGCATTATGACAATACAGACACTAAACCATCGTAAATTATGGCTCACTTCTTCTAACAGTGACAAGCATAATAATATGTCTGAGTAGTGGAAACAGGGTGATTATGGTTAGATGTTCCACATTCCCTACAGTATATCTCTGCCAGCTGAACGAAACAATATTCTCAGAAGACTGCACAACGAATCATGAAATTTTACATGTCCAGACTCCAGAAACAGCACCTTCCAATAGAAGGATTTTTGGCCAGCGTTATTGCTGTAAAACTAATAAGAGGTTGTAACTCTCACCTTATCCAAATCAATATCTCCAATAGGGAACCACTTTCCGATGAACACAACCACGGGTCTACCGAGTCGGTCCACGCCGCTCTGGTACAAGCAACCGATGCCCGAGATCTCGCTCAAGTCTTCTGTGCGCGCGCGACGCAGGAGACGCTCATACCTGGGGAAGAAGAGAGGAAATCAATTAATTGTATGTTGGTTTAAAGCGTAGTTGGAGGAGGTATTCTCAATGGTTCTACTGAAGCAAAACTAAAGGCTTTACGAAGAGAACACCTAATTGATGTCTTTTTTCATTCAATTGAGTCTGATAACGGCTGGTTTTAATCATGTTGAATCAGGCCTGTACTTCAGCTAGCTCATTTTCATTAAAAGAAACATCGACAGCAACAATCTCGCTAAAAGGGTTGCCATTGAAAAATATGCTTACAAAATAGTCACACTAATATTATAGAGGCGAAAGTTTGTGAGTGTGTGAGCTTGTATGTTTGTTACTTCTTCGCGTCACGAGTTAGCTGACACCTTGGATTAACACATAGGCTAGTTTTTATCCTGATTTTATCTTTCCGTGGGATAATTTTCGAGTAGCGTGCAAAGCCGCTGGAATCAGCTAGTGGAAAATAAAAATATACACATTCGGTTGGGAGAAGTAACTCTTGGTTCGAAGCATGTGGTTTTCGAACTGGGCGTTTAATAAATTACGAGACTAAATTAAACACAATATTTAGACACGTGTCTGGGTCAAGTCTGCTTTTATTTTACTTTCAATAAAAACATCGTTAAAGTTCAAAATCCCCTTTTTTCTTTCATCACACGTCGAATAAAGTTATTCTTAATGCAAAACTAATAAACAGCTCTATTTATTTTTATTCGGTGTTTGCTTCTTGGCCTTGGCCTAAAAAGCTCCTATGGAGTGGCCAGTATTCGTAGAGATCTGGCCCTAAACTTTTTTGGTGATTTATGTCAAGCGTTGGGTGCCAATACAGATTGGCGAATAGTCTAGCAAACAGATCTATTTTAAGCTGCAATATCCATCACTGGCGTAGGTAGGGGAGAAGTGTTCGGCATAGCTAATGTAGGAAAGGACATAACGTGCTCTGTTGCCTACCGTTTTGTCGGCTAATGTATTTTGAAGCATTAAAATAATATTGTTTAGTATTATCCTTGTATGATAGGTGCATCTGCGTGAAACACGTTTGTATTACAGTTATCCCCCAATATTTGAGTCGAGGTATGATGTCAGAGTAAATGTGCGGATCGCGTTCAAACTTCCCTCTAATAAGTACCTAAATTATTATTTCATATTCTTAGCTTTACAAATCCTTTCAGAAATTAGCTGCTTAACGACCACACTGAAAGCCAATGGGTAAGTAATAAAGCCATAATTCACGAAATAACTTCCTATAGTTATTATTAGAGGTAATATTCATAGTCATTAGTGCACCGCAGTAATTTGCAGTCGCGTGCCTGCAGACCTCGTAATGGCCACTACAAAATCATAATGGCCGCCGTTGACAATGGCGCGCTTTTCATGCTGTACCAACATAATAATAGTAATTTGTAATCTATGCAATCAACATTGCATAATTTTGCGCTTTAGTAATCGTATATTATTTCTTTGAATAATTATAAACGGAACTTGCTAAGTAAAAGGGCTTATTTTAAGTAATTTATGAGCTATTTACAAACAGTATTTATATAAAATCCGCTAATTCTAAGACTGGCAATTTTCCGTCAATCAAAACCATACTGTAATGTTATGGTAAATAAGGTATAAAATTCAGTTGTCGTACACAATTGACGTCTTTAAAAATATTATGACGAAAAACAAATACGGACGCAACTACGTTGTTAATATTTGTTTTTGAGTAAAAATATTTTAATTGCAAACACGACTTCACAGAATCGCACTGCGGGCACTTTATATTGTAGAATTAACCTTGTATGTATTTAAAATAACAGGTGACGATTGTGAGGATGATATTAAAATTGTACAGTGTCAATTTTGTAGCTTAGATACCTACTATGGGTAGGTATTTATTATTATGCACGTACGAACCTGGTAGAATTCAAAAAAATGTATAATAGATTAACATATGGTATCGAAAAAATATCGGTACAGGTACTTAACGATGTTTTAATTACTGGTAGGTCTACCCGTAATGACCAGTATCAATCTTGTTGCAAGCTTAGTTATCTATGAAACGCTTTTAAAGCGATTGCCACACACATTATTTTAAATAAATAACTCAATCGATCGGTAATCTTCTTTAAGATAGGTCATCTCTAACCAGCCATTTCTTTCAGTAAAATATTCAAGATTCGTGTCTACCCTACCTACTACTGAAATATAAATACAAGCATAAATAAAACATCAACTGCTTGCTAGAAAACTCATTTCGAAAACTGCTGTGTACCTACGCAAAATGAGTTTGCAGTTGCCATAAAATGCGTTCGTGCCAATTGCAGAAAACATTTTCCTCGCAAAGAAAAATCTTGAACATTCTTTCAGAACAAAAGAAGCGTGCCTTTCGAAAGTACACACTGAAACAATGATTAATCGACATTTCGTTCCATAAATACAACTTTATTTTTAGATCTAACCTTTCATTGGTACATAGGTAATTAATATACTTATACGAGTATTATCCTATCTACAATCAATGAAACTGCGAACCAATGACTCATGCTACTGTACTACTATGCTTTGTTTAAACGCATGGTGCCTCGTTTGTATACATTGTATATAGTCAAGTGTTCTATTTCCGTACACGTGGAGTGGCATCGGTTTATGCGTTTGACGTCAGAATTTCATTGAAACTGTGTCATGAAGCTTTGTGCTCGAAGTTATGACTGTTTCAATTCATTTCTGTTAAAGCTATGGATGGGAAATGACGGCACCTTCGAGGATATCGTAATTGGAAGGTTGCAGTATAGGTACTACAGTCTTCGCTCCAAGTGTTAGGGAATAAAATCAAATTAAAATATGTTGATTTACCTCCATAATCAAGTAATTTTGGCCATAGGTAGAAGCTGGAAAACTAGAAGGTAGGTAGTTACCGCAAGATATTTACGCCGCAGAAATACCGAGACATTCCAGTAAAGATATTTCAGTGATTTCCAAGTATAGAATGATATGAATAACTCGGGTGTCAGCAAAAATAAACATACGACAGAAATGACGTCAGTAGGTATGTTCAAAAGCGATTGACGAATGCGATTCGGTGTGTTTATAAATAGTAGTGAAAAAATCGAAAAATATTTAAATCCGCAAGCATTGCATTAGTAAAATAACTATTTAATTATCAGCCCAATAAAATAAGCTAAAGACCACCGTCTGTGTTCTTAGATTTTTTTCTTTCCATCTTATTTAAACCTTCATTTCCATATTTCCATACGGCCAGCTACATTTTAGCTATTACCACACCACGCCTGGCCATTGAAAGGCCATCAAACTCACAAGCAACGACTACCAGAACGACTATAGTAACTTATAACAGTGTTAGATGCTTGTTATCGTATTATGTCTAGAATGCTGTTTGTGAGTGCTTTTATGCTTTATGTGGATTTTATGGTCATTCGATATGGTTTCAGCATTGACCAATATCTTGTTTGATACTTTCTTGACTTCTGTCATTGAAGGAAATTTCAGTTGACTGTGGAATTTAATAAGTCCATTTTCAAGATGGCGCTGCTTGTCAATAAAAATGCATCGATAATAATATGTCAAACTTGGTATAAAATTATTTTAGTTCAGCGTTTTCCCACCTGCACAGATAAGTAACTCCCCGTTTTCGACCGCGCGAGTAACAAATACTGTGGTGCGTTGCGGTGACTCTTAGTATGCACTAAGCATTTTCTTTTTATTTGTTTTCTCTCAGTCGATGTCACAATACATGTGGTCGACTGGCAACAGTGGTGGCCCCTATCCTATGGATGGCCCAGTGGTGGCGGCCCCGACTTACGACCAGTAAGTCGTGGGTTCGAACCCCGGCAGGCACATTACTTTGTGTAAGTAAGTAATTTATTTCTTCACCACTGCTCTCAAAAATGGTGAAGGAAAACATTGTGAGGAAACCGGCATGTCCTAGAACCAAAAATTCGAAGACATGTGCCATCTACCAATCCGCACTGGGTCCGCGTGGTAGATTATAGCCCATTCCCTCTCGAAGAGTGGAGGCCTGTGTCCCAGCAGTGGGAACATTAATAGGCTGATGATGATGAAAGAACACCGTTTATCATTACCAAAAAAGAATAGAAAAAGTATCAAAATGTTGGAAAACATGCATGACAAGTTAATAAAAGTAATAATGCAAATGCAAAACTTATCAAGTTGGTAGGAAGATTTAAATTACGGAGATGACTAGAAGATGACATCAGAGATACCTACAGTTCTGCAGATTAACACTACTTATAACGTAATTATAGCATAAGGGAGAAGAAATTTTCCACAAATTTACTAAGACAAGACTTGAGAAAGTGAACAAATAACTTTACAAGAGATTTTCTACGAATACAGTAAGACAACAGTGGTAAGTCACCTCGTTTAGAAAGTCGTAGTTCGATCGATGCATCCACAATAGGAGACAGTATTAAAGGTTTATGGACGAACTATTTGATAGTAAGTTGGCCCTGGGTTCGTGTCTTGAGTCAGGCAAAGCGTTATTGGGTTTCTCCAACAGGAACTTCTTAGCCAGCTACGGTGCCTGGATTTTTGCCCCGATGATGGTAATAGGTACTCCGCATTACATGTGACTTAAACAAATCCGGAGAAATGGAGGTGTACTAATAAGTACACTTCTGCATAACCCTTTAGATATTACAGATGTGATGTTATGTTATTGGACGGTAGTGAAACTGTTAAATTAGGGCACATAGAGAGGAAAGCCGGTACGCGCCCTGCCCTACTTATAGCGTACTTAGTACACAGAATAAAACATCATCATCATCATTTAATGTTGGGAACTGCAGGGACTCAGGCCTCTTCTCTAGGAGTGGGATGGGCGTCAAGTGCGTGTTGGTCGCTTCGAATTATTGGTTAAAACATAGACACAAAAAAAATACACCGTATTTATCAAGAGGCAGGTCAAGCGCTTCACAGAGGTCGGATACTACGGCGGAAAGTGGCTGAAAACTAGTAATAATAATAATAATAATAATAATAATAACGTTTATTGTGTCCAAAAGTTATACACAAACAATTTTAGGTTTGGAGTCTTTATTTAAGCAAATAATGCCTGTGTTTAAAGACTTACTAGTATAGAGTACGACCCCCTACAATGCATTGTGACCCAAGAGCTAACAGGGAGGAGGGGAGAGGCTCGGGTGGAGGGGGGAGGTTGTCTGGCGCCGCGCCACCGCGCCACCGCCCATTGACTTGTGACGTCACTGCCTCCAATACATACCTAGTCACACTTAGACGCTCTCCCAAAGAAACGTGTTTTTATTTCTTAGTAGGTAGGGGTAGGGTAACCTTTAGTTTTATATTGTTTTTTGATTATTATGTCTTCAAAGCCTTGAACTCTCGTCTAAGGGCAAAAGGTCTTCTTTGATGTTCTAAACATAGCTAATATTCAGTGTACGAAACGCTTGTTACGGGCACAATATTTGCTGTAGTTTACAGGGTGTAAACGGACCCTTTATGAAACCGTCAACCAAGCATTCTGTAGGTACACCATATTAGTAACCCTACGTAAAAATTACATCCATGCATAAACTCACGTCCTTTTCCCATGGGGTAGGCAGAAACCACAGAACGCCACTTGCTACGATCCTTACATACTCCTTATACCTCGTCTACATTCATCGTCTACAGTTTGGTATTACACGCGAATTTTGTTTCTGGGAAGCGACGTTTGTGAAAAAAAAAAACAAGTTTTTCGGTAAAATTCAATGTGATACACTCAAAATATTGTGCTGCTGATGCATCCTTCTCGCTCTGGGCAGAGCAGAAGGGAGTGTTAGACATCTACTGACTAAAAACCACCCATATTCCTTCTTAACCCTTTGTGTCGAGGCCGTGGTATCTCTTTCATCCTTTCGAACAACCCGCAGCCCCGACGGGAAGCAAATTAAACCTTAAAAAGTAGTATTTAACAGTATTTTCACATCTTTTTTATGTAAAGTGTACAAACAGGGCAGTAAAAAAATTGAGATAAATGTTATTGATTGCCACAAATTGTGAAAAGGCACTGAAACACATTTTTAGCGATAAGTGGTTATACTACTATACGCATACAGTGCGTACAGTCAGTGACCATCATTATCTGACCCCTTGTATAACAAAGAAGAGAGCAAGTTGTTTAAGAAGAGGGGTCAAATAATACTGGGCTGGACAGTACAACACGTTTATTTAAACGAAAACCCTTTTCCTTTATTTTCTTTTCCGCGAAGTACGCAAGGCAACCAATCAAAACCAGTTTATTTAGATCTCTCATTGTACGGAAAATTCATACAAAGAGAGGCCATGTTATACTAGAAATGTATAGTTTGATGTGTCGCTGTGTTTAAACGTCACTTCTGTTCCTTTTTACTAAGCAACACCTTTTCCTTTCTCCTGTATTTGTAAATAAATGGTGCCTATTTTTCTTAGTTCAACCTTTTGTTAAAAAGCCCGTGTTTTTCAGTAGCATTTCTACTTAAGGCTTGCTTGTCAAATTATAAGCAATAAGAGCACATTCAGACAAAAGTTTGCATAGAAATTGTGAACGTGATGGGAATCGGAATCGTGGAAAGACGCTTCTGAGATACAATACAACACTCAAATGAGGGACAGTAGATAAGGGGATACACAAGTATTTACAGGGGTTAATTTAAAAAGAGGGAATAATTTTACAGTTTAGAAGAACTTACCTATTTTGATTGAGTTTAAAAGAAAAGTTATTGAGACTTGTCATTTACAGTCAGTCACAAAAATCGAATGAGAACGACTGAATAAAAGTGATAAATCACACCGACATCGTACTGCGGAAATGAGGCCAAACACAACTTAAAACAGGTGCGAATTGCCAAAAATAAAACAATTAATATTGTACTAATTTTGATATAAAATAAAATAATGAAGATTCAGACCACACGTAACGAGTGCCGTTGCTAATGTACCTTCTGTTATGCGTTGTAAGTTTACTCATTTTTATGGCACGTCATGTATTTGCGACAACTTAATGTTTTCTTTATTTCTTCCTAAATGCACACTACACTACACTACACTGCGCTCCAAAACGCAAATTGTTGACGTGGCTCAAAAGGCTGCCATACTTAAATGGGACTGGGCAGGACATGTCTGTCGCATGCCGAACGAGCTGTGGGCCCGTAAAGCTCAGGATTGGTGCCCTAAAACAGTGACGCGAGGTCGTGGCAGACCACGAAGGAGATGGCAGGACGAACTGGATGTCTTCCTTGAGAATTGGAGAGACGTCGCACTGAATCGTGACCGTTGGAAGGAATGGAGGGAGGTCTTTGCTCAGCAGTGGGAGAACACAGGCTAGCTATAATAATAAATTAATAAAGAATAATAATAAATGAAAGATTGGACAGGCATTTTTAGCAGAATACTTCTTTACTGATTATGTTGATTAATTCAGTTTCACAGTTACAAAATATAATAAAAACACGACTGTCAAAAAGTGCAATCACAAAATACCCTTAAACAATCCCAATTATCAGATACAATCTTCAGATACATTTCGAATTCAATTTTCCAAGGCTGCGTCTCGAATGGCATGAGGCTATAAAACCTTTCAAACGAAAGTTACTGGGGTACTAACCTGAATGTAAAACGTTCTCTGGCTATTAGGCCACTGGAATTGATGACATCATAAATGTGTTAACATTTATGTAGTCTAGCCTTTATATGCCTTTCAAGGCAAGAAGAAAATTTCATTTGGAAGGTGACTTGAATATTGCGTTGCATAGGGTCTACTTTTCAGGGTATATCTTTGATCGATAGAAAACCTCAAGGTTTAGGTAGATCAGTTCAATATTTATTCGTAACTTTACTGTAACCCAGTGAAAGATACATGTTCGCGTACTTATGAGGTAGAGCAACAGACATTATTGGCGACTGCTTAGAGCACATAATAGATACATAATTATATATTTTATTTATCAAAGTAACCAACAACAGTGGTTGTAAATTGTATATCTGAGCACCAAACCCTGAACTAGGTACCTAGTAATTCAAACCTTGAAGGAGGGAGACCTAATATCAATAATTAATGTTCTTATGCATCACCCTGGTGAACTCCTAAAGAATATTGCTGCTATTATTTCTAGGTTAGCAGATATAATAATTCCGTGAAGGGTAGGAGACACATAATTTACTAGGAGCACCCAGTACTTTGCGAGATTAGTCATTGTTAGAAAAAGCGCTTACAATAGGTAGTCGTTAAGTCTTATTATAGATTGAAATTTTATGAAATTCCAAGAATATTAAAAGTAAGTTTATTGATTCTCTGCAATGTATGAAATAATGGACAAGCTACAGTACCTACTCTGTTACAAAATTTTAACTTTAATGCAACATTATCATTCCCTGACCCTTACATATCCCAATTAATTCGTGGTAGGCTCTACATCTCTTTTTTCCATCCTTTTCTATTATTTGTCATCCTTTTGGACCTCTTTTCTTGCTAAGTATATTATACATATTTTACACAGTTCATCCATCGTCTCTTTGGATTAGCATGCATACAATCGGCTGCAACGGTTCGCGCTGTGACAATGTTTAATTTTGCGTATATTCTACTATTACTAAAATTAAAATACGATTTATTTATTTTTTCTCCAAATGATTTCTATCTCTATTCACATTGTATGGCTTAATTAGGCTTATAAATTCAAGAGTAATGTAAAATGAAATTCTTGTATCTTCAAATGAAAAGGATATGAATGTTATCATGTTACCTACTGCATTTGTTCTATTGAACAGCTACCCGCAATCGCTAAACCATTAGTAACAGTAACAGTTCTTATTATTATCGTACGCAGAAAATTCTAAAGATCCGAAATCTTCGTAAATATGAGACAATTTTATAAAAACATGAAAACCACAAGCAATAATGTTAATTCGATCAGTGTTCCCATTCCGTTGAGCCGGGTCAAGTTTGTCCGATCATTGGGTTTTCGGGACAATACTTTGATAAATATTTTATAGGCTCACTACGAGGTGGCGGTGTTACGTAACATTATGTATAGTTCTTTGAAATTAGAACGAGGATTAATGCGTTAAGTTGTTTTTATAAAAAAAAAAAATTGCATTTTTGTCGCGAATCGTAATATATACCTTTATTATATTCTGTCTATATACCTTTTACAGTCGTGATATGTATCTAAATTAATATACTTTGAAACATGTGCCAATTATTTATGTAACGGATTGATTTCTTTTGCCGCTTATTTTCTCAGGGTAATCATGTACTTAAGTTTTGCATTTTGAATATTTTATTTAATGGTATTAAATCAATTTAGAGGACTTCAAGCACGAAGTATTTATACAAGGTTTTCGTAGACGAATTTTGCGATAGAACATTTGTGTTTATAGACGGAAAATTATTTATTACAGTTACACCAAAATGATAATACTGCTGTTTTACTAAGTTCCGATTATAAGGTGAACCATTAGCTGTTTCGGAACAGGCACGTATAAAATTTTGTCAAATGCGTATTCGTAGAATGTCCTTTCCACAATAAATTCCAGTGTAGTATTGTTCAACTCAAATATGGCGGATCTATCAAAAGCATAAATGCAAACATTGCATAAATAATTATGCAACGGACGCTCCACATGTGCCAAAGCTTTAACGGCTAACATTGACCCAATAATAAACTAGATTGATTAATACTATCTAAGTACGCCGACATAAACCATGGGCTAAATAAACAGACGAGGTTAAATCGTTAATACTGGTTCGAGAGAAACTAATAATACCTATCAAATCAAAAAATCTAATATCTTTATTGCAACAAAAACACATTTAACAAATTGATTGTGTACGTAAATAGCTGCATAGTTCAAAAACTGTGTCGCAGCTATTAACACCCACCTCCAAGAGGGAGACGACAGCGTTCCAGATACCATTACTAGAAAAAATTCAGTAGGGCTTTAGAAAAGAATAAAAAAAAACTTAGTAAACAAAAGTGAAATTGTTTTCTAATATAAGTAGTTTTTAATTTAGTCATTGTAGAGTCAAAAATGAATTGGTTTGACATAAACTACCAAAAAGTGGAGACTTCTGAGTCTCCCAATTTGGATAATCCATAGGATGCGCTGTATTGATTTAAACGTGTGGCAAAACAAACGGCCTCATTTGTGTTTTTAATTATTTTGAGGCCAATGACTTTCATGAAAGACATTAACACTAAATGTGTAACTGAATTTCTGCTATCAAACTGGTAGACTTAAAATAAAAAAAAAAAACGAAGAAATAAAGGTTTATCAGTGCATTTACGTCAATAGGTAAGAAAACTCGTTTGTAAGTATATGTATGTATGGATGGATGAATGTTTGTTACTCTTTCACGCAAAAACTACTAAACGGACTGTTAAAATTTGGTACACAAATAGTTTATAACCTAGATTAACACATAGGATAGACATTTTTATGCCATTTTATCTTCCCGTAGGATAATTTTCGAGTTGTAGCCGGTGAAGCCGCTGGCAACACCTAGTTGTATATATTTTTATCACTAGTCCTGCTTTCTTACATTCCCTATACTTTTTCATTTCATATTTCGCCATGTTCCCTAGCGCTTTATTTAGTTAGTCCGCCAAAACGTTTCTTGTAAGTGAAAATGCTGTGGAGATCCAATTAGGGCTGTATAAAATATGATGTAACAACATTGTTATCGTAAAAGAGCTCCCTGGGGTAGTTGGGGCCAGCCATCTTTAAAATAATGTCTCTTTTGAAACCGTCGGAACACTCACTGAGTTTAATGCTATATTCGACGCTGTTTGCTGAGGTTCCACGTTTTTACGGAGCTGAACAGATGAATTCTTTATTTCGATGCTTTATGTTTTAATAAGGCTGTATTCTTTTATGAGGTCAGGCAGAATATTTGGAGGGATTTTACATATTTGTACACGAGATATGATTTGCTTCTGAAATACACAGTCCAGATAAAAAGTTGCAGAGAGAAAGGTAGGTAGTAAAAATAGACTCAAATCTTGATTTGATTATTATTAACCACTATTAACATCAGAGAAAATGTAAGTAAAATCATTATCAATAGAAAGAGCTACGAACAAAGAAGATTCTACATCGTTTGAAACAAAAGATAGCTGAAAAACATCGATCGAAGCAACCACAGAAAGCGTGAGATCATAAATCCATCATTCATACATACATACCACTACTTTATGACTTTTATCAAACCCATACAGTTCGCCATTAACCTACCCTCTTTAATAATGAAAATTTCAAATAAAAACTTAACTACCACACTTAAGTACAATTTTAACAGCCAACTTAATTAATTAACACGTTTAATGACTAAAGCGTTAATTGAAACGTCATACTTATTTCTGTGAACAATGAGAACACTATCGAGTCGGGGAAACGGTTCGTTAGGGTTTATTTTATTAATGAAGTTTTTGTTCGTTCGGCACAAATAGAATTGATGTTTGTTTACTCTGAAAGGATTGAAATAAATAGGAGTGACTGTTTAGTTTATTGTGTGGGTGGAAAGAAACGACAAGGGATGGAGAAAGAATGTGATTTCAGAAGTTGTTTATCAAGACCTATACAATGAACATACCTACTTGTTCTTTAATATTGTTGCTTTGGAAAAAGAACAAGCTCGATTGTTAATTTTGAATTCAAACGACTCCGTCAGTATTATATTTATTCGAAAATCTGCTGCATTCTGGGTGGCCAGCAAAGTACAAGTGGGCGGGTCATATATGCCGTAGACTGGATGGTCGATAGAGGATGAAAGTCCTGCAGGGCTATTGCGTATCTTTTGAACGATAGTGGCTATCATATTGTCCATGGATTAACTGTCAAATTGGTTACGGTTTAGTACAAAATGGAACCATTTGACAGTTAATCAAAGCACACAGATCCAAAGTGATAATCAAAAAATCTGTTAACAGAGATACGCAATAGCCCTGCTGGACTGGAGATCACGGACTTGACGGAGGAATGTGGAAAGATAACCAACTAGGTGGACAGACTATCTCATTAAAGTGGCTGGAAGGAACTGGATAACCAAGAGAACTACACTTAGCATTGGGTGGACAAAGGTTTAATCAGATGGGGGATTGTTTTAAATGGCCTGTAGAAAACTACAGGCTATTTTAATACAACATCAATTAAATTCTTACCAATTGCTCAGGATATAAAGACAATGATGTGTCATGATCCTGAATAACATAAAAAACCTTATCTGTTGAAGTTTGAAGAATAAGTAATAAGAATATAATTAGTCTTAACAAGATCTCCCAAGCACAATGTTACAAAGTAGAATTACGACCGGTGCGATGCTCTTGCTAGTTTTCAACCTCACGCTGTTTACTCAGCACATAAAATCTTATTCTGCAGTGCTTGTTGACAATGTGTGCTTGCAAAATGTTCGTTCAGAAAGACTTGAATAGGAGAAGAGAGCTATGTGTATTCTTGATCCTGCAATTTTTTAATATAATTCTGGTATTGCTTATAAAACTATGCAGAGTCCTGTTCTATGTTATAACAGATAATCCCGTAGACGAGGCTAAATATATTTATCCTAAGACGATGCTATGACAAAAAAAAAACACCAGCCCGTTAAATTACAAAAAGTAATTCCTTATTAATTAAAGTCATAATATTTTCAATATCGTGACCAACATAGCAGCCTGCGAAAACTTAATCTAGCTGTTCACAAAATATCTAATTACTAACTAAAGATTAAAGCAAAGTCAGTTTGGCATTGCAAAAACAAGGTATAAATAATCTTTTGTGTACCTATTTCTCGTCTCTAGCTTCGACCCGCAGCTTGATTAAAGCAAACCTGTTGCTCCTTGGTGTCTTGCCAAAGTAACCATTGACTCCACTAAGCTTCATAACTAGTACTCTCTTTACTTACTTTTCACTTTTTTCTGAATTTGACTGCTGTACGATGAGGTCCTAAGTACCATTCGCAAGGAATTGTTAATGGGTCTTTCCATCAGGATTTTTTATTAGCAGCCCTGAGTCTAGGTTTGTGCCCGGTTTATGGCAATAAGCTCGGCCCTTATTATTTAAGGCTTCAACATAACAGGTGAAACATGGTTTATTATTAGATCCACCTCTATCTAACCAGGTGTAATGTTGCGTCTTTACTTACTTTTCTTCAGCAGTCTCTTCTACAGGTGGTTGTGGTACATGAGTCGATAAGTCCGGCAGTTCAACTGCCATGGTGTCCATTGCCATTTTTGCACTATTAGTTTACACTTGTGTTCTTATAGTCACGTACATGGATAGATCACTGTTTAAAATTCACTTTTTATACTTTCTGTGTTTTTTGTTTGCCTATATCTGTTTGAGCGAGAAGTTTGATAATCTACTGTGCTTCCTTTACATTAACGTCGTGATCAACAAATGCTTCAAGCGTTACTGTTATCTTTGTTATTTTATATTTTAGTATTAAAATTGTTCATATGTCCCCCCTCGTCTTATCACTATGAAATACAGTGTAGTGTCAGAAAATCTGACGTCGAGATAATGTGATGCAGGAAGCTGTATATCATTGCTATCAAATTCACTTCAGTTTTTAAGTACATTATCAAAGGTTGTTGCTAACACATCATAGGCATAAGTCATTTTTAAGCCATTGCTTACTTTTTGACTTGGTTCTTCATAGCATCTTGTTTTATGGGATTTATGAATAGTAGATAATTGGTGGATAGCTTTTTTAGACGACTATGAACGTCTGAAGTAAAAAAATCTATAGTTTTGAATCTTTTGCTTGAGCGATGTCGTAAACCGGCATTAAATTCTGACAGATTTTCGACTTTATCTCTAAAGCAATACGTTCAAGGATGATTAAGAAAATTTGGCTGTTTCAAGTAGCTTAATGTACTGGCTTCTATCTGTACACTCGGTTCTTCACCTCTTCTAATGTAAAAAAACACAACCCGTATAGGTAATTTAGATAGCACTTGAGTCTAACAAAAATTGCACTTTGAAGCTTAATATTCATAAACGAATCCCATCCAAAAAGTGTTTGAGCGAACTTGCAATATTTTTGAAAGACCTTTGCAACGACATCCTACAATAGACTCCGCGAAAAAGAAAACATCCCTACTTTAATGTGTACTAGAGATAACCAAAACATTACTTTTTTTAAATTTTATTTTACCATTTTTTCGGCGTAACTCATTTGTATATGCATGCCAAATTACGGCTTTCTAGTACTAAGAGTCTTTGAGATATAATGCGGATGGACGGACGGACAGACAGACTGACAGACAGATATGGCGAAACTAAGGGTTCCATGTTGACTATGGAACCCTAAAAACATGGTAATCTCTAGCAATTCAAGGATTACTTGCAAGTACTTATAAAAAGAGTTGTAATTTAATTCAAATAACTTTTTTATGACTTGTAGATGACATGCAAAACAGGCTCCAGTTTATTTGAATATCGGTCACACAGCAAAAAGCAAACAATGCTTTATGACATTCTTAAATAAATTAAAGTAGATTTTATAATTATTTGCTGTACAAGCAGTGGGTTTAAAAGCAAAGTACTTTATTTTTTAACGAATAAAGCTCAATTTACAAATTGCAATGTTGCCTTCTTTACACAATCTTTGCAGTAAAATCAAAACTATCTAGTCTATTGGGGTAACGAAATAAAGTACTTTGTTGGTCTAGCTTTGAGATCTCAAACGATTAGGTCATAGGTAAGGTCAGGCAAAAAGTATCTACATTTGTGGCTGAAAAATCTAGAATAGCAGTCTATAAAAGTGGGCGAGTCAAGATAAAAAGTCTTTTAAAAACCTTGGTAAAAATCATAGCTTCTAAAGTTTATTTGACGGCAAAGTGATGAGATTCTTAATAATTCAAATTAATAAAACAGTCAAAAGAAACTGCCCCAAATGTTTAGTGATCTATCATGGAGTCAACATTTTAAGCCACAAGTCAATCATCTTTTGCCTAGACTTTTTTTTGGCGGGTGGAAAATCATCAAATAGCCTCCCGCTCTTGTGCAAAGCGAAAGGGAGTGTCAGACTACTACTGACTAAAAACCACCCATGTTCCTTCTTAGGCCTATATGTCGAGGCCGCGGTATCTCTTACAACATCCCGCAGCCCCGACGGGCGTCGGCCCTTGCGGGCCCCTTCCATGTTGCTGACAAATTTTTCAGGCGCGCGAGGAACACGAAGGCGCCGTCGTCACGGCCTGTCGTCGTCAAATGACGGACGGACGGCGAGCTAGATCATCTGCCTAGCCTTACCCCAACTTTGTTTATGTCTGCGCGTAAGTCTAACCGGATTCTTATTTATGAAAGGCATCTCGCAGTTTAACCAAGGAGATTGTCAACTGTTTAACCAAACTATCCTGTGGGTGGTTGGAGTGTAAGGTCTCCAGCCAGCACAAGTAAAACTTTCAATCTAAGCAACTACACGCTAAAGGGGACAGCTTGAATTTGAGTGAAGTCATTATTAAGGCGCTAATTGTGAACTATAGGCTCCACCACGTGGGTTGGGTCGAGTGAGGGTTGGGGAGGGTCAAACCAGATGCAGCTGAATACCAGAATATAATTATATGGAGCGACTGCCTATCTGACAAGTCAACCATCCCACGTAAGACAGGTGTTCAGAAATGCCAAAGTTTCCGTTTCAGACAAAAATATTGTGTAGGTATGAAAATATCGGAAAATATCGATAACATAAACAATTTCGGTTTGTTTTTGTTTACTGTACATCACTAGCGCGCAATATCCGCGTGGTGCGACGCATACCCCACTCATTTTTACAATTGTGAGTAACGTTACTCTAAAACGTTTACAAAATAACTCAATGCATACATATTGTATTCTTAGAAAAGTGTATTTTTAAGTGGTCTGGCATTCGGAAGCGGGTGATTTGTTTAGAAAATGTAATGAATTGTAAAGTTTTTGTTAGGTAATGGTGCGTTAACATTCTTTTATGAAAAACAGGAAAGGTGGAAAATTATAGCGGTTATATTTTTGTTCAAGGAGAAATTGTTGCCGGATGGACTGAAATACTTCGACAGACAAGTCATTTGTATACGCCTCATCAGCTGCATTTTTCCATCTATTTTGGGGATGGCTTTCATTTTTACCGTATGCAGGAGCAGAAGGCCAGTATTTTACATGGACTGCCTACATTACGCAGGAGTGAAATCACAACCATAGCAAGGCATAATGATAAGACGAGTATCATACCAACGCAAATGATAAAGCAACTTATAAAGATACCAAACGGAGACACATCTCAACTAGCAAAACACATAATCATGACAAACTTAAAACAAATGAATAACGATCCAACTGCGATGATACCACACTATTTACTTATAAAGACCATTTGCTTGTTTCAAATTGCAGGTTGAATCACAAAGCACGGAAGCGCGTAATTCTTTCAAAGATTCTTGTGATAGCATTGTATGAAACACGCGCTAACGTAGATCTTAATTCCATCTTGACAGGTTGTCACAATTATTTACGTCATTTCAGTTAGTATTGTTTGCTACGGAAGCCTGATTGTTATGTTTTGGGCCAATTAGATTTAAAATCGTCTTCTTAAATATTAGATTTCTGTCGTATATTTTCTTTGTCCCTTTATTATTTTTTGGAGTTAGTCTAGCATGTCTTTTTTCACTTATTATCTCATGGCTTACCTATTTTCTAACTGTATCATCTTCACACTGTCCACCTATCGTCGGTTTTTTTTATCTTCGTAAATCTCCTTAAAAAAACCCCTACTATGAACACACATACTCGTACTTTTCAGTAACGCATTCATTCTAAATTTGGGTTTGTTTTTCTCAGAGAGATAAAGTTATTCTCTAGGTTTTTTAACCCGTAACACAAACTACTGCAGCAATACTTATATCCTACCTACTGGCCTACTATGATAACGTCTTGTATAGTAGCATCATCATCATCATCTGTCTTCTTTTCTCATACTTACATGTGTATTAATAATAATTGCCCTGGATTCACAAAGGCTGCAAGTGGTACTTTTGCTTTTACTTATTAATTTTCTTTCACAGTGACTTGAGACGTCAGCCGCATCGGTGTCCACTGCAGCTTTATAGCAAAGTTTTTTATTAAAAAAAGGAAAACTTCTTTAAGAGTTTGAACAACGTGTTTTTTTTTTATTTCCAGTGTTTTGGAGTATTATAAAAATGTTCTATCTCCTATGGTAGGAACAAGTTAAAGTAAGTTAGGTGTAAGTTGGGAACATAATATTTCGCATGACATTTCAGATGTCTCAACCACGTGATTTTAAAACTAAAAAACCGCAAATGTGTTTTCCGTGAATTTTACCACGTTTACTTCAATACCGCAAAACATTAAAACGGTTTATTTTTCGTTGTGATAAGTAAAACCACGTAATTATAGTACACAGTGTACCAAGATATTAAACATACAATTATGAATAATATGAATGAATCATCAGAATTAAAACCGGGACTAGAACATGCAATCCTTTGTTAAAATGTATTATTGTTGAATGAGTGAATAATTGATATATACATTATGACATATATTTTCCCAAGGGGGCTGAATCCTTTTTTTTTTTTTTTTGGTTGGTGTAAAATCATCGAATAACTCCCGCTCTTGGGCAGAGCGAAAGGGAGTGTCAGACTTCTACTGACTAAAAACCACCCATGTTCCTTCTTCGCCCTCTATGTCGAGGCCGCGATAACCAGAGGACTACCCGCAGCCCCGACAGGGGGGGGGGCTGAATCCTTACATGCTCTTTTGACCTCGTTCACGTTCATAGAAATACGCCAGTTGCGAGTCTCACAACCAATAAGGTCAACGTCCTTCTACGGCCTGATTATTTGAATAATGAATAAAATGAAGCTAGTAATTCATTTAACAGCTGTCTCATCAACCTTCCTAATCCCTATTTTATTAATCCAAATAAGACTAATGAATTTGGGTGAACAGTCTCTGGTTAATCTTTACTTAGGACTTTAATTCCGGTCGAATTTCAGAGTATTTATTTGGTTTTCGACTCGAAAGCTGCGGAATCGGGAACTATCAAAGTTTAAAACCAACCCCTTTTTAGATTACATAGATTTACCATTAACGAAAACTAGGAGAATAACCTAGCTTTATCTAAAGCTATACAAGACTGACAGAGATATCACTTTGAATTACTGTCCATGTCATTTCCCATGGGATTATTCTAATAGGATGGACAGCTGTGGTCTCATGTCTAATAATAATATGGTTCTTCTCATATTATCTCAAAATGAGACTGGAACTGGTATTGTGAACTTTGCCAGGGGAGAGATCATTGTAGCAGTCTTTAGGCAGACAAATTAACAAGGACATCTTGTTTAACGACCTAATTCAGGGCTTGGAGACTTCTTAATAAATATGAAACAAAATGTTTAGAATGTTGTCAATGATAAGAAAGATTTACCATCTTAGGTAGGAGTTTAGAACATTGCAATAAGAATATTATGGAATTAAAGTTTTTGGATCAAATTGAGAGCACTTCAATTGTCAAGGTGTCGTAGTGTTAGTCTAAAAGTTGAAGCTATAGTAAGTCCATTTCAATTTATTTTGTTCCGTCGAAACATTCACCAATACCACCATTAGGACTGACATTCCTACCGCGGGGATTAATTACTATAAGGGGGCCATAGGTGCTATATCCGTCACAATGACCACGATACGCAATAACGCGCGTGTAATCAACTACATGGTTCTCGGTTCGAATGAATGCATGCGTCGCAAGTCTTCTGTGAAATCGCTCGTTATTTACACACGTATGGGTGACGGTTGAAAATAAACGTGGAGTTTTGTTGATCGAGTATTACAGGGACTGGAAAGTAGTTTTTAATCATGATAAGGGCTAGAAAATTAGTGGCTTAAGTATTTTTGGAACTGCTCGTGTAAGGTTTTCTATAGGCCAAAACTAAAATCAATTATCTCCAATGAATCAATGATAGTGCTATTATTCATAATAAGGAGACGAATTTTCAAAAAATGCTTCTGAGTACTTACTTTCGTCATAAAAATATTAATTTTTGCAAAGTATCATGCTTCGCTAGCACGTACCCAGTGGTTTAAATGTGCCAGTATAAATTGTTGTGAACATCCAATAGTACATCTTATCATTCTACAAAATTTGTTGTTAATTGGTACCTTCGGCGACAATTCGGTATTTAACATTAAAACATTCAGTTTCAAGCCCATCGTAGTCGTTTGTATTAATTATTTTTAGACCGCCTATTTCTGGTATAACCGTAGGTACTCCGACTATCCGTTCAGACAAGCGATTGGTTCTTTTTTGCTATTTCTTCATTACTGTTATTTACGCGTACAGCGGTAGTAACGAATGTTTGGTAATTATCATCTACTTTAAGATTTTAATTAGCGACTATACTTAGCTTATTAACTGCTTTATCTAAATTGTAACAAGGCGAGCCAAACAGATCTTTCGTTTTATTCGCAACATTGAGTGAAAGAACTAATAAGTATAATGGTTTCAGATTCACGATTTGTTATTTTTATGTTTGTTTCATGGGTTCTGTTGCGGGTTTACAATTTCGAACCGTGTTGCTTGCCAATTTGTATCAAGGTTTATCGCTTTAATACTGCTTCATGAGTTGTTGTTTAGTATCTTTTGAAAATGCATCTCGTTTTCAAATTGTTTTGATGTTGAGTTTGATAAAGCAGTTATTTCGTTATATAAAATTTATATGTCTTTAAATTGATTATAAAAACAAACAATTTCGTTTTACGTCGTCGAAATACGAATAATCCTATTTTTGTGTGTTATTCCTGAATAAGTTAACATGAGTTAAAAGTTTGAAGCCTAGGTTTCAAAAACCCATCAATTTAAAGTCTCGAAAGAAAAAGAAGATGTAAGAGAAAAATTCAAAACTAAGAAAGAAAGATACGACATCAGAGTAAATGTTCAAGAGTTCGGTGTCATTGAATGTTATTTTTAAATTTACAAAGTTAACCTTCACGGCGAAGTAAACTGATGTAGAGAATTTATAATTGATGGAAATTTTAGACCAAATTAATTTTAAAGGCTAAACTTCAGTCTAGAACAAATTGAGTGACACAACTGATAAGCATGACTGATGGAAGAGACTATAAGTAAACGTAGAACGACTGTGTAAAGTTTGTTTTAAAGCATATGCAAAGATGACTGCGTTTCAAGAGTTTTTTTTTATACGAAGCTTCTATTGAAATTCTCCAGATATGAATCCGAATGGTAGAGAAGTGATAGTGACGGTTTGCCGGTTACCTATATTCGCCCGACCAGGCGGCGCTTTGAATTGCGATGTATGAATACCCTGCGATCTGTAATAGGACACAAGCTTATTGTTCTGGATCGCAGATGAATATACAGGGTGTTTGGAAGGGAGCTGTACATACGCCTAGGGTAGAAACTAGGGATAGTCTGCTACCTACCCCCGCCCATTATATTGACCTTGGCCTCAAGGTTTTTTTTTAATTTATTATTATTTTTTATTTGACTTTTTGACTAAAACTACCTGTAGCTCAAAATCTATCCATGGGACCGGTCGGCTAATGGTCTTGTTTTAATCGTTAGAGTCTTAGGGTCCTGCAAAAAATTATTTTACACCAGAAAATTGTGGAGAAGAAAAGTTATGGGGCCTGAAGTACCGTAGTAAGGTAAAGAAATAATTTTAAATTAAAAAAAAACCTTGAGGCCAAGGTCAATATAATGGGCGGGGGTAGGTAGCAGACTATCCCTAGTTTCTACCCTAGGCGTATGTACAGCTCCCTTCCAAACACCCTGTATAAAGGAAACAGTTAGGTCTAAATTATGGGGAATATGGAAGAAAAGAACGTATTGCACCGAAGACAATAAACACAGGAAAAGGGCATGACGATGAGGATTTTTTCAAAAACACATAACCCTCTCTTGGCTTCGTCGCAGTTGGGTAATAAGGTCCCTTTTATGAAATTTGTTTTACAGTACAATTAACGTGAATTTTATCCTTTTCTGTTATCCTGGTTTATCTACGTGTCAATAACTTTATTCTCTATCCTCTAACACAGCTGTTTCTAAACGTATAGTTTCATTTACATGACATTTCAGTTTGAAATTGTAGTACATATTACAATAAAGTTCAGCGGATGTGATTGTTTGATTGTTACACGATTGTTTCATAATGAGCATAACACCGCTTTCACAACACGCTCAGTATTACGCGTATGCAAACGCTGCATATATGCAACAATAAAAACGTTCTAAATATGGACATTATGAGTTGACGCCGTCGGCCAATGGTCAGACGTTCTCAATTTCATTGTGTGTAATTACTGGAAAGTAGTTATATGTGCTGTAGTTACGTTCTGTTTTAGTGTGGTAGTTAATTAAAATTGTTGTCATAACTCATGAATTAACTGTTCAGAATTCGTGGTACGTTGACATTAATAATGAAATACTAACAGATAGATTAATAAATTCCTCCCTTCTCGGTAAAGGTTTGATAGTAACCTTTGGAAATGTTGAAACACTACCCACATAATAAGCAATATTCAGTAAACGAGTAACGTCTGAAACATTTTTCTTGATACCAACGTTTAAGGTGACATCTAAATAATCAATGGTGGAAACACAGCTGTATATCATACGTTTCTAGATGTATGCGAACACTTATTACACTTCACATTCACTGGATTGTCGATTGCAGTGTTGGGCATGAAACTGTGTTGTTTATACAAGTTTGCGGGGCGAGCGTACGTGTGCCTCCGTCGGCGATCGCGGCGGTACTGAAGCAAGGGGGCGCAGAGCACCCGGCAAGAGATGCGCGACGCGACGTCCCCACGGGTAAATTACCAGATAATTTGTGTAATTTATGTATTCTCCGTTCGGAAAATTCGTGTTTTTCAACGAGTTTGTAGTTTACAAGGATTTCCGGTGATAGTGCGCGAGTGATTTCGGTATTGTTCGAGATTTTTTAACTGTAGGCGGAAAATTATTCATTTATACTGACCTAAATAGTAAACCTTGAACGCAAAAACCAGAATTACAGGAATTAAAAAAGAGTGAATCAAACTTTCTTGAGAAAATGAAAAGACCAAATGTTTCCAAGGTTGCAGCTTACCAAGAAAATACGAAATGAATTTCAAAGTTTTCCTTAACTGCAAGATAATTAATCTTGATTAATTTATTGTTCCTTGACAACAATTGGGAAAGCTGGTAACATCGTCGTTAAAGAAATAAAAGTAAGGTAGCAGCTTGGGGTTGGTCGCACCCTCTTTGGGCGGGTTGTCGGATCGATCCGTGCTGTGATCCGTAGACTGGTTGCTCGACGGATAGAACCAACGCGACTGCTTGTGACCTACCTACGTCACACGTCATCGATATTCAAATGCTTTGGGTACTTTGTTTTGATTGTTTTGTCAACAGATTCGGATTTGTGGTATGGCGTTGGATTGTTTTTCATAATACTTATAGGTAAAGTTTTGGTATAGCTTTTAAGCTGTTATTAATTTAGTAAGTATGAAACCAATTTAAAAGAGTGACCATGCAGTTTCTAGACGGATCTTCTCTATAGGAAGCCACCAAACCGAACCGTGCACATTTTTCTCGACGTTTTATAAGTTTCCAAGGAGGCGTATGTGAAATAAAATATTTTGAATTCAAAAAACATCTCAGTTGTTAGTTCCTGACATAAGATCTAAGTTTTATATCAAGAAGGTTTTAACAAAACCTTTTTCTAAGTTTCAGTTTTCATCCTTATTTATTTTTATGTCCTCTGAAACCATAAGAAACTGCTCATATTGCGTGAGTTGTCAAAATGAATGATTATTATGCCCCTGAATGAAACCTCACAATGGGGGGCGATTCATGTTCATAATTGCTTACAAGACAAAATTCATTGTCCATTAAGAAATCAGTTTTTCCCACCAAACAGTATTTAACCTGTCTATATTTAAGTCACGCCATCCAAACAAAAGCAAATACTTAATAGCAGTTGACTTGCGTCAAAGCATTTCTTCTAAAGATGGATTGCCTTGGCTTTGTTAGGTCTATATGACTCGTTCACAATGCCCAGGCAATGCGATTAGACGAATCGCGAGTTCGCGACAATTATCACGCGTGTGTTATTGTTACCTTCGTGCGAGTGCCGTCGCGTCGCACGTTGGTGACTCGTGGTATGGTCTTAAAACGAAATCACCGGTGCTCCTAAAAACCCGCTAAAGACGATAGGTTCTTCATGTGCAGTTTTGCCTTTGTCAAACTGTACAGGCATGCAAGAAGGTGTGTTGGAGAAAACTGTACAGCTTTCCTAGGACTAAGTAACTGAGACTTGGGTTTGCATGAAGGTTTCGCATGCACATGTAAAACTGTCATGAAAAATAATCTAGTGTGTCTACCTTTGCTGTTCAATTTCGTCTTTCACGCATCATCAACTCGAAATGAAACATCTGAACACAAAATAAACTAAAATTAGATAAAGAATTCAAATGTTTACATAAACGAAAATTTTTATAAAGTAAGTATCTGATTTCGGCATAAACTAAGTTAGTTTTTTCGGCAACGAGCGTGTCTGACCTATGAGCGTGCAATTCGTGGCCAAGGCTTAGCTGCATCACCACGAAGAATAATATAGAAGCTAGAAAGATTTCCAGAAACGTATAGTCATGTACAGAGAGCTCCAGTGCTTCTTTATCAGAAATGCGATCTGTGATCGAAAACGCAATAAAAGTGACTGTGTAAATAAAATTATATTGTGTTGGATATCTTTTGAAAGGCACTGAATAAGAATGTTCGAAATATAGCATGCTCATAAATATGTTTGGAGAAGTGATTATTTCTGTTCACCTTGTTTAATATTATTATTTAAATAATTTGATCGATTCTTCAAGTGATTCAGATGATTGGCAGCTTGGAGTGAACACCAACAACATTTTGAAATCAAGAGAAGAAACTTTTAAAATAAAGTAACAGTAACAACAAATAAAACAGTATCAACACAACACACAGTTGAAATAATAACAGCTAAAGTCTTGCACTAAGTTAGATTTCAGTAGCAACCGTGTTCAATTCTCTTGAGTAACTTGAGAGCACTGTATGCAAGAAAGTAATTTGACTACGTATTTTTACAAAAGAGAATTTCAAAAAGAGGACATTTCAAGCATGAACCCACTTGCACAGTCTTTTGTTTATAAAACAAAAGAGGGAGACCTGTTTGTTTTGTAGTAACTAGGTTATATACCACCGAGACACGAATAAAGTCACGAGCAACAATAAGTATGTGCACTTACCAAACTCAAATACAATGTTGTTGAGAATTATGACTGGAATTTTGATATTAGACCACTACTTAGCCTTGTTCCAACAATGTTGGGGACGGTTTTCAGTTTAGACTAGTTGTCGACCATCATTCGGATGCAAATAAATTCTAGCATTTTACATAGAGCGACTGCGTATCTGACCTAAAGAACTCAGTTATTACAGGGTAATACGATACCTATTGGTAAGACTGGTTGGCAGACTTTATATATATAAATATCTGTTACGCCTGCCAAAGATTTATATGTATAAATATCTGTTACGCCTGCCAAAGATCTACAAACGAACAGCCGGGAGGAAAGACGTGCTTTTTGAGGCACTGAGGACACTCGGTATGTAATTGCTAGTCACCCATCCAAGGCAAGTGCAGCTTGACATCGACGAACTCTTCTTAGATAATAGACATATTTGAGAAAATATGGGTGGGGAATGTTATATTCGTATGAATCGTGTGAGGAAAAGCAGTAATTGATAGCGTACCGAATGACAGGGGACGGTGGACGAGAAAAACGTATTGCGCCGATCCAAAATAGGCTTAAAAGAAGGCTTTGATGAACAACATGAAATAGCAATCAATACAGTTAAGTACCTATTTTAAGTAAGACAGTAATTAGGTTACATCACAGGGACAAAGCACCACACAGCTGATGGAAACATAGAACTAGTGGGATTAATATCCGCCAGACTGTCACGCTGTCAGCTTGTGTGTAGTCAGCTCTTGCGACACATTGGACAGCGTAATATCCCGTCGCAGAAATACTTGTTGAATGGTGTTGGAGGAAAAGAGTTCATTAAGATATATCAAATACAGTAGTTACAAGATTTAAGACATGTAATTGGGTACTTGACGAAAAATATCTAATTAGACCGTCGGAAAGAATTCCAAAAAATAATGGACACAATTTTTTTATCAAGTAAATAAATAATGAAAACTACAAAGTGCTTCGAAAACTCGAGTGACGTCACATTGCAGTACATTTTTTACCGGAAAGTGATGTCACAAGATGCCCTTCATGATCTTTGACAAGTTTTGTCTTTTGATAAAACAAAAATCACGTATCTAATATTTTTCATACTAATGTCTTAGAATATGACGTCACACGAGTTTTCAAAGCACTGTATCGTCTTCATTGTTTGTTTACGTGAAAAAAGAATAAATGTGTCCGATATTTTTTGGAAATCTATCTGACGGACTAAATAGCTTTTTTTTGTTAACTACCCTATTTTTGTGTCGTAAAAATGTATGGATGAACAGCAGGGCTATTGCGTATCTTTTAGATCACAGTGGCTATCATATTGTCTATGGATTAACTGTCAAATTGGTTATGGTTTAGTACAAAATGGAACCATTTGACGGTAATTGAAAGGCATTAAGGTTAGCCACTGTCATTTAAAAGTTACGCAATAGCCCTGCTGCACGCGAAACGCATGGGACCAGTCAAAAATGCGACACTTAAGGGGAGGCCTATGTTATGATGCTAGCAGTGGACGTATTTCGGCTGAAATGATTAGGAACGTTAGATGGACTGTTTTTAAATGATGATATGGCTAGAAAAGAGGCGTTTGATGAAATGACTAGTAATAGAGAAGTATGGAATATGAACACATGCTGCGCCGACCCCAAATGAATTGGGATAAGATGAGAATTATTATGATAAAAAGTTCCAGTTGATTAATCTCGCATACAGAACATATTATTATTCAAAATCAAAGTCAAAATATTTTATTTCACATTTATTTCACAAACACTTGTAAAACGTCGACAAAAAGATGCACGATTCGGAAATCAACTACATTAATTATTTTTAGAGCGAGCCTTTCTTTCATTAGATATCTGTACGTCGAAAAGTATTAAGTTATCATTAGGCTAGCTCATTACGAGTGGTTCATTTCAGACCATTAATTGTAGCCATTAATTGTGTCCACCTACTCACAAATGAACTATGCAAGGGCAATGGCATTTACGATACGATTGTATTTATTTCTAGTTGCTACCCCCGCGTTTGTTTGAACCCCTTTATGAACAAATTATACTATGAGTATGTGTAGAAATCTGTCTCAAGTGTCTAAATTAGTTTTTTTTTTACTAGAATTCTGAGATGAGGTAGTGGTATTTCTCAGGATCTATGCAACTGATCAAGTGGATTTTTGTTTTTACTTGAGGTACTTTATAGGTACATTTTTTTGGTGTAATTATATTTATGAGTAATTGTCAAATAATAAAATATTACAGAACACCCGCCATCTTGATGACAATATGGCGGGTGTATCTTAATTTTGAAATAACACCGTTCTGCAGGAGCTTCAGAGCTACGTAGATACAGAATAGTATGTTTTAGGTAAATTTTTATGGCAAGTAGTTTAATTTGATTCGCTATGGTACACCCGCCATTTTGACTCTCACCTTTCTTATCTTGTTTTTTTTTTGTCTGTGACGACCGCCTTATTTGGTCTAGCAGTGGTTGTAAGAACAACTGGCCGAACAGTTTTTCATTAAGAATTTCTCATTACTTTGTGCCAGGTTGATGGCAAAGTATCACCTCCTATTACATAAGAACCTAACTCCCACACCCCCCCACTCCCTCCTATTAACTAACACAAATTGTATTTTATAATATTTATGTTAGTCTGTAAGGTATTTATCTATGGGCCTTAGATGCCTGAAAATAAATGGATTAATTATTATTATTATTTATTAAACATGACTGGGGAAATGTGACTGTACTATATTATAGGTACGCCTCCGAGGATTACAGGCCGTGATGTTATGTTATTTTACTAGAAAGAACTGAACCTATTTAATACCCTTGACAGCCCTTTAGAACAAGCTGAAACAATAAGAAACGCCTCACAACGTCAGTGCAAACTGAAACAGTACAAACTGACGGCTGTTAATATCCGAGTGTCGCATCAAGCCGTCATATTGTCAGCGAGCGTGCAACGCTGTCTTTTCACTTCAGCTTAATGTGTGTTATGTGTTGCAGCTTCTGACAGGACGGAAACCCTTTTCAGTGAAGGGTGCGTGCATGGTGATGAGAGAAGCGTGTAACGATTTTATGAAAGAAGAAAACGGGAATGTAACCAATATCTGGGGCATGTTAGATGGGTAATTATGTAGTTTATTTTCTTTCAGCGAGCGAATGGATGGACTAGACAAGATGGTATGGCTAGAAAGAGGTTACCTTACCAATGAGATGACAACTAATAGTTACTGAGGACAAGATACGCTGCGACGACCCCAGATACTTTGAATTAAGAACAAGAGAATGATGATTAAATGCCGCACTCGGAAAGTTTTAATGATTACTTAGGCCATCACTTAGTAAACGTTTTGACAGTTTTGTCATACAAAACTATGTCAAACCTTTACTAAGTGACGGCTTAAGTAATCATAAAATATCTCTGAGTACCGCAGTAAGTTCTTCTTTCATTAATTTATGTTGTTGCAATAATTAAGGAACTCCTATATCCGAGTCTCGGCCACAAGTTTTATTATGCAAAATGGGTCTGCTCTTTTCATGATCGAGTCATGCCTAATAGAAAGCCATGGATATAGTCTATAAAGGAACGAGCGTGCTCAGAAGATGCCTGTTTACGGTTGCTGAGTATGGGAGGGAACACATCTGTGTTTCAATTCACACAGATGTTTTTAGTCAACTTTTGTTTTTAACAATAAACTAAACTAAACTGAATTCTAAAACCGCGTCTCTCTATCAACTAACCCACAACCTAACATAACCACATCCTCTATGCTCCACAAACAGACCGAGCATTGAATTATAGAAGCTCGCTGCGCTCGGCACAGAGCAGTAATTAAGAGCAGAGCCATACGAGCACGACTAATTAACGAGGATAGCCTGCTCTGTTTGTGTTTTCGACCCATTTTTGAAGTTGGTAAGTGGTTTTTTGTGAGAATTTTTGATCTACTGACGTTGCTGTGGCAGGGATTTGGCTGTCGTGAATGTTGTAATGTGTGAGGTGTTAATATTGCGTTTTTTACTTTGAGTAATGAAGTTTGACTTCTATAAATAAGCTGTATATCCATTATTCAGGGTAACACTTAATTTGCATGTTTTTAGAGTGCATGAGGAAAGCATGGGGATTGAATATTGTATAGGTATTGCTTTTGGCTTTTGGAAGGAAAAAGAACGTCAACGATTAACTAACTAACTTAAAAAAATCTAAAGAAAGCCTCCTTCTCTCACAGACAATAAATCTCCTACTTCTTGTTTGAGAGGAATAGAGCTGGGGAAAGATGTAAGAGATACCGCGGCCTTGACATATAGGGCTAAGAAGGAACATGGGTGGTTTTTAGTCAGTAGAAGTCTGACACTCCCTTTCGCTCTGCCCAAAAAAAAAACAGAAGAGGAATGGAGCTATATACCTCAAATAGATGAAACATTAATGAAACATTGTCCATTCATTGAAATATTTAAAAATACATCATTTAATCCCTCAATGTTCTGTAGAGACAGACTGTGAGATATAGCTGAGCTCATTGGCATTCGAGACGAAACACTCGATGGTTATCTACTATGTATAGGTCTCATGATACATGATTTATTTTAATTTTTCACTCTTGAGTGCTATCGAATGATTCAACAGTCTGACGGTGGTCTGATGTACAGGTCTTAACATATTTCAAGTGTAGGTGGAAATGATATGTTTTCTAATAGATTAACAATAAATCCATTGATAGCTAACAGTTTAGAGATTAAGGCTATATAGTAGTTTGAAATTTTCCAGAAGTTGAGTGGGGGGTTGTGACGTCACTCACCGGTAAGAAGTGACATACTAAATGTCTTAGAATATGACGTCACACGAGTTTTCAAAGCACTGTATCGTCTTCATTGTTTGTTTACGTGTTACGAAAAAATACGTATCCAATATTTTTTGGAAATCTGTCTGACGGACTAATTAGGTTTTTTTTGTTAACTACCCTTTTGCGACCACAGTACCAACGCACAGAACTAGATTATTCCACTCATAATAACATAATCCTAAGCAAAAAAAAAAGAGAACACAAAATGTGAATTTCATATAATTCTACGTGCTTACTGCAGACATAAAACGATGACAGCATATCGTCCATTAAGGAATGTTCTCGCAAGTGAAGTGGCTGTGGATGACACAATCCTGTAATCCTATCTAATAATGGAAGCCTCTGGACAGACTGATAACGTCATACCCCACGGAGGGGGGGAGAGAGGGAGCCATAATCTTCCTTTGATATACAATATGGGGGACGGAATGGTGGTGTACTTTTATGGAATAAATGTATGGTAAGTTAAAATTGGATTCATGGCACTTTGATAATTTAAAATTATTCGATGATGAGAATAATTAAATTTTTGACGACCATGGACTTTTTAAACCTAGAACTAGACGAGACCTATTTGAAATTTTAACTATTGGGCCGCTATCCTGAAACAATGTCACAATTACCCTCACAGTAAGCATCCCTCTCAAAGAGAGGAGGCCTGTGTCCCAGCAGTGGGGACGTTAATAGGCTGTTTATGATGATAGATTAAGCATCACCGCGCGTTTGATTGTAATTTGGCATATTTACAAAATCGAAAATTTATGAGTTAAATTTTCGTTCACAAAACTGGCGAAATATGTGTGTAGGTACTAATTAGTACACCTCTGCCTAATGCTTCGGGGCTTACAGGCGTGATACTACATTTCTTTTTCTTTCTTTCTTTCTTTCATGTGTGTATTGAGTCACATGTACCTACCCCGTAAGATAAAACTGTATGCAATGTCTAGTGCTAAATTACCGTGATGCCTTTGATTAATAAGTACTTGGTTTTACCTAATTCAGCGTTACAAACAATGCCCACACACTTTCAGCAGACTGCATTCGTATAATAAATATCAAGCACAAAGGCCGGATATGACGTCATTCATAAATTCATAATACCGCGTTTCAGAGTTCAGTTTAGTACGGTTTCGGGAATTCGGATAGTTACGACTTTCAGGAATTGCGAGTAGTTTTACAGGAATTTGTTGCGACGTAGTATTCACGGATAGGTAGTAGAATTTTCGCGAATTCGCGTAGCATTTTTCATGGAATTTTCTTATATCGTGGAACGTGCAGTCACCTGCAAATATGCATGGACAGCATCGATCACTAATAAAAAACTAGATACACAATCGGTGACAAAAAAATGTCCTCACCGAATGAGCGCCCACTCGAACATTTGGGTGCTCTTTTAGTCTAGTAGCATTTGAACGCTCCGACGGTAAACATGCCTCAGTGCTCGTTTAAAAATTGTAAAAATCACACATCCAGGACCCTAAAAAAGGATGGAATTTCATATTTTCGGTAAGTATTAATATTATCATTATTTAATTGTTATCACTGTATTGTAAATACTGATATTTTATCAAGAAATCATTGTAAAAACTTTTTATTTTAATAAGTCGTATTGCTTATTAGGAGTTATAAGGCATCTCAATTGTAAAGACCCTTACTAAACGTACTTAATCATACTATCGCATGCCCACTTAAATTGTTCGAGTTAAGTGTGTTGATTCTGTTCCATTTGTTGGAGACGCTATTGTTTTTTTTTTTTTATTCATTTATGATTGTTTTTTTTAATTATTTAATGAGAATTATTTACTATTTCTCTATATATTATAGTAACACTTTATAGATTTTATTTTGAATATGTGCATGTAATAAAATTAAAGAAGTGAGATTTTATTTATTTTGTTCATTCAGGTAAATTATAACCATTACACCTAAACACCATAGAATAGAATAGAATTTGTTTTATTAAGTAAACCAATTTTTTAAAACTAGTCGAACAAAATTTAAAAATTTCAATTTCAATAACAAAAAATATAGGGCAGTTCGACTCCATTCATTCCTTGTCCAAGCGACGAGGCTCGGTCGTTAATTTTTATTGCTTTTTATTGACACTTTGTAATTCTGACCTTAAAACATGCGTGTAAGGTTGAATTTGGTTGACCAACGAGTACCGGTCGTAAAAATTTATTGCTTTTTGTACGTAGCTTTGTGAATACAACTTTAGGCAATGTGTTTAAGGTTGAATTTACATTAATGTATATTTATTTCAACTAGTATTAGGCCTAAACATTTGGCGACAGTTTTTAGAGAACTTTTGTATGGGATTGTGTATCTAGTTTTTTATTAGTGATCGATGATGGACAGTTCAGAACTAAAATCGTGTGAAGGGAGAAAATTGACGTAAACTAGTTATCGACTAAATACGCTCACAGGAAAATACACTTTAAGGTATCCATGCAATTTTGCAGGTGACTTGTACATAGTGGATTTAGTAGAAGTGATACTTTGTTGTTTTTGCAATAGGGATGTTTACTGACTTCTGTCTTTTAGATTATCGAACAATATTGGATACGTATTTTTTGTTTTATCAAATCAATAAAAAATTACGAAGATAAAACGCGTCAAAGATTTGAGAGGAGGGTTTTGACGTCTCTCACCGGTAAAGAATGTCATACTAATGTCTCAGAAAATGACGTCACACGACTTTTCAAAGCACCGTATTATACTGTGTTCACTGTTTGTTTACGTGAAAAAATAAAAAATACGTGTCCAATATTTTTTGGAAATCTATCTGACGGACTAATTAGATTTTTTTGTTAACTTCCCTATTGTGGCTCTCTGCAGAGGTGTACCTACACCTCTGCCTAAACTTCAGAGATTACAGTTGTGATAATGTTTTATTTGGTTCAGCACCAAGTTTCAGTGGCTAGTAAAGATTTCTGTAGTGATTTTATGCTCATTCTTGCATCAGTTGGATGACTTCAACCGATGTAGTGGTAACTAATAATTTCTCCTAGACTTTGCTTCCGGATCATTATTAATTGACGTTGATAGAGATTAGTAATAGTGATTAATGTGACCTTGACGTAGTTATCTTATTTTCTTGTGTCTCTTATAATTATATCGACAGCGATTATCGCGACAGGATTCTACATAATAAATAGGATGCCAAGTCATAGGTCTAAAGTTCGAACCCAAGGCATACACGGGTCCCGTCGAGAGATACCGCAGCCTCGACACAAAGGGTTAAGAAGGAATATGGGTGATTTTTAATTAGTAGAAGTCTCCTCCCGCTCTGATTTCAATCAGAGCGGGAGGAGACTTCGACTCGAATGTATGTGCATATTGTATTGAATTTATCATTTGCTTCGGTGAAAGTAAACACCAGGAAGATATGTAAAGCCAAGTAAGCGGCATGAAAACGCTGACACCAGATTAGGTATTAACGGCACGATAAAGAAGAATTTTATAGTTAGTGTTTCGTATTTTTGCAGGTTTTGCTGTTTTTATTTATATGAAAATTGCTGTTTCGCTTTGTCTTTTATTAAAAACGATCGATAAAAGAACTTATTATAATTTATATTGTTTATTTGTATGCTTTCAATGTGTTAAAATAAACATTTCAATAAAAAAAAACGTGGTACTTATCTTAGAAAACTAAAGTACCGAGCATTAAAGAAAAACTAGCACAGACGTAAATGGAAGACATAAAACCTTTAATCCATTAAATGCGTTACGTAGGGAACGTAGTGCGACGTATGAGATCATGTTAATGTTACTCATATTTTTATGTATATTATTTACATTAAATAATAGTATTTAGCAAGGAACTAGAGTAGGTACGTAACGTTAGAAACCAAAATAGGGTATTTCCCCAAAAAGAATCTAATTAGTCGGTCAGATAGAATTTCAAAAAATAATGGACACGTATTTTTTCTTTTGTCACATAAACAAAAAATTAATGAAATTTGAAAGTAGGAACTAATATAATTTACATTTATTTTCACATATAACTATATCTTTGCAGTAGCACAATAAACTGAAAAACACACCCATTTGTAAGTTATACCTAAATAACACTCAAAATTATTTCAACATACTTAAATGTTTAACACAAAACTAGATCATGTAATAGTAGGTACATTGTAATACAAGGGCCTAAAATGACCCATTATATACGAGGTAGTTTTACTACCGAGCTTTAGCGAGGTAGTAAATAGGAACCGAGTTGTAATGGGATTTTAGCGCCGTGTGTTACACCGTACTTTTCACTACGATTGCGAGAAAATAAAATAACCATGTTCAATATGAAAGTTTATTTTTTATTAAAAATTAAATGTACAATTTGTACAGTTGTTCAAAAATGATATGTTTTTTCCCGGCAACTTAATTTCAGTCCTCTGTGAAGACGAACATTGTGTAATCTGTGGGGTAAACGTAGGAGATACAAAACGTTGTTCAAGGTTTGAGGGTCCCTCGTTCGAATTTTCTGAATACACAATCAGCTGAGTTGACTCATCCTTTGATGTCGATGGTTGTGGCCTAGTTGGGAGAACATTGATGCGTTCTGTGATACGCTGGGTGATATCCAATTTGTTTTATACTTGAAGCTAAATGCATCACGCACTGCGCAGGTCGCGGCAGACGGGGGAGAGCACGTCGAGATTTACTTTTTCCCCTAGGGCAATAAATGCAATTTTACGCCCGCTCTGGTACGCTATTATGACGGTATTTTTGAGCAAGAGGAGTGAAAATATATGTTTTGTGTCAGTGTGCCCAAAATATAAAACGATTACAAAATGTCACGTGGAATAAACAAGCTTATCATTTATTTAAATGTACATTTATCAAAATGTTATTTAATATTGACTCTATATCAAACTAGCTAAAACTAAGCTGATATTCGTCGATCGTGCCGATATATTACACCTGATCGAACAGGATCACGGTAAGAAGAGATATTTGATTCTAGAATACGAACAAACACAAAAATTGTGTTGAACAAAACTTTTTATCTTTCAAAGAACTGAGTAAGAACATTTGAGTAAATGCCTCTTTGGTACAAAAAGAGGGTATTAAATGTAGTTTATTAGGGTTTGAGGGGAAAAATTGAAAAACTTAGGAGTTAGACCTGAAGAAGGTCAAAATGGTTTTATATAATGATAATCGTGGGCAAGGTGTCATGGCATCTCAACACACTTTCTGTAAATTGAAATGATACGTTTTTTTCAGTCGCATTTATTTATCCATTGACCTTTTTTGGGGAGGGGGGGGGGGTGAGAAATCATTCCCCTCCCGCTCTTGGGCAGAGCGACGGGACCATCTATCGACCTAACATAACATAGTCTGACATTACATAGCCCGTAATCACCGAAGGGTTAGGCAGATCCTGTCGGGGCCGCGGGTAGTCCTCTGGTTATCGCGGCCTCGACATAGAGGGCGAAGAAGGAACATGGGTGGTTTTTAGTCAGCGTACCATTAGTGTACGTACATCCATATTTTGTCATTTTTATGCTATTTAAGTACTATGCAATAGGGGCGAGCTATTGCCATCAACTGAGCACAAATCCGTGGCTGAGGCTGCGGGATGTTGTAAGAGATACCGCGGCCTCGACATAAAGGGCTGGAACATGGTTTTTAGCCAGTAGAAGTCTGACACCCCCTTTCGCTCTGCCCAAGAGCAGTAGGGGTTAGTCGATGACAAACTGTGTCAACATCAAACTTTGTTTTTTACTCCTACAAAAGTTGTTTTTGTAAACTAAATACGAGTTTCGAAGTAATTTTATAAAATCGAAAATAACCTCAAAACCAGGCAAGTAGGTATTGTAAGGAAACCTCAACGATGTGAAGTCAGCCGAACTGTCAAAATCAACTGACAGATCTAACAGAACAACTTTTGAACTGGTTGTGTGAACGCCATGTATAGGGAGTAAAACAATATTCATATTTCTAAACTTTAAATTAAATTACTTGTTCAAAAAAAAAATCACAGCTGCATACTGTCGTAAAAAAATATGAAAATAATTACTATTACATTTTGATCTTGAAACATAAGAATTCTTGGTACGAGTTTCAGTCAATGTCTTTTCTGCCCGAAAACACTTAGGCCTACCAGAGAATCGAACTCGGGAGCTCACGTTCAGCAGCCGCACTTGCAACCACAAGACCAACGGGACAATTAAACATAATAACAATAACATCAATCAAGGTTTCCTATTTGGAAACAAACCCTGTTCATCACATGACTTAGTCAGTCAGTTGACACTTGATGAGGGTATCGTCACTCAGCGGGTATTCTCGTACAGCGCAACGATAGTATTGTTTGAACGCGACGTCGACGTTTGACATGTTTGCACAAAGCTTTATTTGTTCAAAATATATGTAGGACACTAATGATAAATGATGGAGAAATAGAGGTGACATTATTTTTTGTGTTATTATAAATTAAGGAGGCGTATCTCACGTGATCTCAGTAGGATTGATTGTAGTTGGTCGATGTTTTCATTTATGGGCCAGTTTCTATTGTCTGTTCTGTCAGTCATCATATTCCAACCGTTGTCCTATATTAGTTTTTTTATTTATTTCCGTATACTCCTGTCTCAACGGTCACAGAGAAGAAAAAAAAAAGGCTGTTCTGTCATTCTCCTGACAAAAAAGAAAATGACAGAGGATCAATTTTACAATGGGATTGTTTTCTGCCAAAACCCACGCTTTGTAAAATAAAATCATTTCTGTAAATTCCGTATTAGTATTTTATGTATGTCACAGTATCGACGTCAGATTGTATGTCATCCGTATATTTCCGTTATCTTATTAATGCGTAAATGTTTTATCAGTCAGTGATATTATTTAAAAAGATCACATACGTGTGATAAATAATTATTTTTATCGATTAATAAAAATTAACCTTATTTTACAATGCGCTGACGCTGAGAGTTTGTGGATATTATTGCACAGACGCCAGCACATCAAGCTACCCGAAACTGACAAATTCTCTCAAAAAACCGTGAACCTAATGCTTTAGTAATAAAGATGAAAATCTTTTAAAGATATTTGACAGATTGCTTGATGTGGTAGTCTGCAATTATTTTTTTATTACTCATACTCTGAAAGTAGGTCAAAACATGTCTGCGGATCGGGTTGAAAGTACTACTTTTCAGCCCTAGGGAGAATCGCTTTCAACTGGCAGCTGTCAAATTATTAAAAAAATACTTGGTCTATTTTCACATTTTTATTCAACCATGTTCCAACTTTTTATACAGCCACTCAATTACAGCGCGATTTAAAATTAAAATAACAAAGTTTACTTAAGAATAAAATTATATTAAGTATGACTTTAGTATAATTAAGTTTTAACTATTTCTCTAAAATAACATAGATTTCGACAAAATGCTTGCCATTTTTTTTAATGATGATCATGAAAAATACTGGCTGTGTAACTGGACGACAAGAGGACAAAAACAAAACAAAATAAGCGGTAAAGCGACAACATCCGATTAACACTCATTTTTTCTTTAGTTATTAATTTGTGTTCTTATTTTCCTCGTATTCGTAATTAAAAGCACAGTGTTTACCTCAGGTAAATTACTTATTTAGTCCCTCGAACTATTAGCGCCCTCACCGCGTTACGGGTGCCAAACCCCATTTCGGGACTAAATAAGTAATTTTCGCCCCTTGGATAACAATGTATTGCTACATTGAATCATCAAACAATTTATAGCCAAGCTTCAGGTGTGCAATCAAAAACTATATTCACTATTTAGAATATGCCTGTTTTAGAGATCGAACCCTGAACAGAATGGTCTGAACTGTGTGGAAGTAGATGGCTATACCCAGTACCTGGAAGCCCCTGACCTGCAAAAGTGTGTATGGAGCCTTATTGAGTTCCTCTGACAGTCTCCCTTGGTCGCCAAGGTCTACCCTTGAATGCATGTAAAACAATAACAAGATACAATCAACTAAGAAATACCATTGTTTTGCAGGATCTAGGTCAAAAACATAGGATTTATGCTGATTACTATTAGTTATGCTTATCAAAAATCTAGAAATAACAAGTACTGTAACTTGTCTATCATCACGCAAGCTGGAAAACTTGGGTCTTCATGTTGTGTTAAAACTATTTATTTCATGATAGGAGATAACAATCATGGTCCCTCATAATATTTTGCTACAGCCAGTGGTGGTAGATGCGAACGGTTGCAACTACCACCAGTGGGGACGGACAGGTGGGTGGATAGATGGAAATAGAACATTGAATGATCATGTCTATATATAAAAAAAAGAAGATCACCACTGTGTATTTTCTTATAACAATGAAAATTGTGTGTTTTCTAACTTTGCACAGAAATAGACATTGCAATATTAAAGGTAGACAGTTATAAGTTATAAGTTACAAGTTTACCGTAAACAAGTGTGTGGGTTTTCATTATATTACGATACGTTGCGTGGGCGAGTTTTATCCCGATTTATAGAGTACGTAGGTAGTCATATGGAAGAATCCTTTAAGTTATTTGCGCAACGGTTGGCTTTGAATCTTTACTTATATTAAAAAATGGAAGTTAGTACCATTACTAAGAACCCATTGGTTAAAAATAACGAGTTGTTAATTTTATGGGAGATTCCTTGCAATATAAGAAAGATCTGTAGTTACAACTTAATTACCAACTTTGGTTATATAACTTAATAACTATATACGTTATATAACTAACTGTTAAAAACTTAAATAGGACATCGTTTTGTCTAAGAACTGCCTAAAACCAAGACAGCAGTGACAATGTCATGGTCTAAATGTACAATCCGCTTGTTATGTTTACATCCTATGTACCTTATTAACAAATTCAGACTCCGTGGCTGTTAATAGTGTCACTTATGGAAAAACTCAATGAAACTGTCCCCGACCTGGGTCTCAAACCGAAAACCTCATGTTCAGTAGTCGTGGTTGCGACGATTAAACGAGGAACTTAAATAAAATATAATGAAATAAGAACGTTCAAGACTAAATACGTTACATCTAAATATTGCTTAAATACAGTCATATCCTGGGTATGTAATAAACCTATGAGTTTCAGCCATGGTTTCTTGAAATAAACCTCTTCGTCATAGTTTCAGAACAAAGGTCGTGGGAGCTTACTGCAATATTTATTATATTTTAAACTTCTTCAAATAAAATTGTTACTCATACTTGCATCGTGGGCCGATTGACGTAAGCGATTGTGCACTACGGTATTTGTTTTTGTAAACCTTACAAGTAGGTATAATATAATAGTACATTATGGTACAAGTGTGTACTGCTGGTGATTACCGCTGAGGCGCGTTAGGTGAGGGTCTTAAGAGAGCCGAGGACGGTAATCATTTGTAATAGTAGGTAAGCCTACGAAATAGTGGGACGTAAATCCGTCAATTATTTATATCTGTTCATAATAGGTATTATTCCCGAATAGTAAATAATTCAGTGAGTTTCCAACTCAAGGACGGAAATGTTTCCAAATAGTTATCGTTGAGGTCGTATTTAAATATGTATAGGTGTCTAAATAGCTCTACTGACCGGAATGAACAACAATCATTAGGCCGGCTCCAATAACTACATTGGTTACATCAGATACGGGTTTTAAATAGTTAGGTGTGTATTTTACAGTATTTTAATTCAGGTTTAAATTTCGTACAGTCGAACAAGCTAATAAGTTTACAGCCAGCTAACTTGCATTTACTTCTAAGATTACACAGATACACTTAAGAAACTGATGCCAAACGATACAGCGTTTGAAATCAAACGCTTTATAAAACCAAATTGCAATCAATATTTTCAGTGTGCTAGAATTATTAAAAACTCTACCTGTATACTTAGCTTGTACGACTGTACGCAAAAGTTTCTAACAAAAAAAATACTAAGTCTAAAAACATGGTCAACAAAGGGTCCTTTTCAGTCAGGTATAAAGACATCCTACCACTTACCTTGGTGGTTGAAGACGAAGCGCCCTGGTGATGACTAATACCGTCAAACGTTTTGGCTCATCATCATCACATATCTGCAGTCATCGGCACTAGATTATACCTTCTCTAGAAACAAATTCCGTGTCTTTCATCTTCTAAATTTATCGTAAGTCTTAATACGTCCTGTCAGGCTGCGAGTTGTTCGAAAGAGATACCGCGGCCTCAGGCATAAAGGACTGAGAAGAAACAATGGTGGCTTTTAGTCAGTAAAAGTCTAACACTTCCTACCTCTCTGTCCTGAGCGGGAGGAGTAATTTGATGATTTTCACACCATCAAAAAAAAAAGTCCCACTACGTCGAGAAATGTATTGTATAATAGCACTGTAAAGTGATTAAGAATCTTGTTTTAAAATAGTCTTAGATATGTTATATAGGTATCCTATCTATAATACATCTTCTTCATGCAATTTACGTCATCATAGAGGTCTAAAGTACACTACAGAACAAATCACGCAAAGGGCTAACTGAACATCAAATTTTTAAATCGATGTACCGTTTCGTTTACATAAAGTATGAAAGTACGATTTACATGAGTCAGAAGGAACGCTATGACGAATTACTAAAAACAACAACACATTCTTTTTTCCAGTCATTTGTTTATGCAGCTGACTTGCTATCCTTACCTAAAGCACCTAGCACACAGCTTATTTAAAACGCGTAAACGACGCTCGTTTCAGAAACGTGCGTCATCTGTGCCGTGGATGCTGTTTTTTTTTGCGTTAACACGCGTCTGTAGCGCGTTCGAAACTCGTTTGAAGTACAAAGGGTTTGAAGTAGTTGGCAGTTGCAAGCGCGTAGACGCGCGTTTCACGATCGCCCCGTATATTTAGGTTACAAGGTTACGTTCAAATCTGTTTGAAGCGCGTATACGCGCGTTATCTGCGCGTTGTCGGTGCGTTATAAATACGCCGTGTGCTAGGAGGTTTAGTTATAGTATCTAATGCTCATTTATATTATATCTAGGTACTCACTGGTCATGGTTGTCAATGCGCGGTCTTCTCTCGTACGGCGGACGCGCGTTGGCGGGCGCGAGTAGACGCTGCGTGTCGGGTGCGCATGCGCGGGCGAACGCCGCGGCTGCCTCAACTGCCGCCTCCTCGTCGTAGGTTGATGTGTCGTCTTCAGCTGAGAAAGGGGTTCGTTAGTTGAAAATGTAGCTTAGGTAGAGGTTGTTTTAGGAGGTCTTAGGGTATGCAAAGGAGGATGGTGAGGTGCACCTAAGTCAAAATCAGCAACAGCAAAATCTTAATACTTTGGTTTGGTATTTTTGATATTATTACACAAGACAGACCTTCACCAGTCGCCTTTTGCCAGTCTCTGGTTTTACAGTTTTGCGAGAAGTGGCGCAATAAACTTCCCAGTAACACATTAGTCTAAGTGTTTGATTGGTTGCCTTTACGATGCTTTTGTTTCTTGGATAATGAAGAAGGCCTACGCGCCGAGGAGACAACTACTACGTATCGTTGAAAAATTATGTTGTAGAATAAAAGGCTTTTTAATTTGTTTATGGTTATAGCTTATTAAGTAATCGTCTTTTACTGCGTAAGGGCGGTGCTAGATTGTACACTAATTATCGCGGCCTCGACATAGAGGGCTAAGAAGGAACATGGGTGTTTTAGTCAGTAAAAGTCTGACACTCCCTTTCGCTCTGTCCAAGAGCGGAAAGGATTTTTTGATGATTTTCCACCCGCCAAAAAAAAAAGGGCGGTGCCAGATTAGCGTATTTTTGGCGCGTATAAGCTCGAAGCGGAAAAGTTAATACGCGAGCTTATACGCGCAGAAAAATACGCTAGTAGCAAACCGCTCTAAAACCAGCCATAGTTACAGCAATTTACATCCGAAACAAATCAGTTTTCCGGAATATAAACTTACTGGGACATTTATCAAGATATTAACATTTCTTTATTTATAGATAACGGAAACGTTATACCTACTGCGTAGCAAAGGAAACTATCTAGAATAGTAGATTTACACAAAAATCTGCAATGCGCAAATGTTTTACGATAAGATTTGTTGTTTTAACTTAAATGGTGGTTGAAAACAGATAGGAATGATATAACTAATGAATAATCAAACATTGTAAATAGCTTTGTTTTATTAATTTAATATCATTATAAAAGTATTTTTGGCAAACTTGCTGGTTGGTGGTTAATGTTACAGATTGGATAGAATTGCATAAAAACTGCTGAACTTATAAGATTATAATCGCCAGGTGTAATGGAAGTAGTCCGGTGTCTGAGTTTGTCCAATTGATGGCAATTACATTACTAGTGAAACGTAGATTTATGATTTGTACATCTTAGAATAACCCTTTTTTTTGTGGGGTGGGAAATCATCAAATAACCCCTACCGCTCTTGGGCAGAGCGAAAGGGAGTGTCAGACTTCTACTGACTAAAAACCATCCATGTTCCTTCTTAGCCCTATATGTCAAGGCGCGGTATCTCTTACAACATTCCGCAGGGCCGACGCCCGACGTTGCAAAGAGATGTCAGCAAAATGGAAGGGTTGCGGGCCCCCTTCCATGTTGCTGACATCTCTTTGAGGCGCGCGTGGAACACGAACGCGTCGTCAACACGGCTTGTCGTCGTCGTCATAAGACGGACGGACGGCGACCGTAGACGTGGGCCTGTAGACGGTGAGTGATGGGCTATCACTCACCGTCCACAGGCCCACGTCTACGGTGGCCGGAAGCCGTCACGTGGCCCACGACGCCCGGAGCGTCGCCTTTCACGTTCAGCCACCGCCTTCGCTAGCATCACCCATTCCTCCTCGCCCCATCTTAGAATAACCCTTCGGGATACATTCGGTTCGGTGGAATGGTAGCTATATGAAGGTAAATCACCAAGATGTATCTAGTAAAATGTCTTGAAAATGGGGAGCCCAATGTTTAATGTGCACACATTTGACTGATCACGATCAGTCTGCTTCTTCTTCTTTTTTAATGTTTTAACTCTAGGAATTTCAGACAGACCCGGAACAGCTACCTGTCAGTCATACAAATATTTGTTGCGTTTGGGGATCAAACTCACGACACGCTGCAGCAGCCAATCGCTCAGCCACTGCGCCAACCGTGCCGCCAAACAAATAATCGTACTGTCAATTTGAACGTTACTTTGAAGGTAAAGACAATTTATTGCAAGGGTTTGGGTATTCAGACGCGTATTCTGTACAGATCATTGTTATTGTCTTGTGACATCAAGTAGTGACAACCATAAACAACTTACGGTCGTATTCAAACGCTTCGTTGTACATCGTTATCAGTGACAGCTTCCGAACGTAACCATAGACAATGCAAGATGGAGTCCTGGCGGGAAACACCTGTCACTTTACGAACACTGCTTCGGTTTTAGTTTACACGATATTGTGGGACATTTCATTGTTACTCGTACGTTTGTGATGCTGCTAAATACTGCCTGATTTATAGAGAAACTTGTTGAATTGGTTCTCAATCACAAAATAATATGTTTGAGAGAAGTATTTTTGAATTGAACTTTTCATTGTTTTATGCCAAAATGGACGACAGTTTCATAAAAAAAAAAATGTTTTGTAAGGTGGTTTTTGACTTTATACACTGTTTATAATTAGTTTAAGCACATGAAGTTACTATAGTTACACTACTTATGTGAGATCATTAGTTTAATTCAGCTACAGCTGATTTAATTCCTTTATAATCACTACGAATAATTAATCCCGTCTTTTAAAAAAATTACGTTTCTTTGCACTAATCTCATATTCACTTAACACTACCGTCATTTTGAAAAACCCGGTTTTTTTTAATCCACTTTTCTGCGGAATGTCACTTAGCAAGTTCACTTGTGGAGCACTATCTCCTACCGAGCTAATGTGTAACTTTGTCAAGAGGATCAGTCAAAATGAGCCGAAATTGTTGAATGTTTGTTTACTTACAGATAGGTATGTGCTGTGTGTTGTATTTAGAATAATTATGTAGGAGTTGTGAGAACACAGACAGTGTTTGTTACATTCTGTTGATGTACATTGCACAGTGCCACAATGACGTTGACAGGGGTCGTGATGTTCTATCCTAATAAAGTAATAATATTTTAACGCGAAAGTTTGTGAGTATGTATGTATGAATGGATGGATGTTTGTTAATCTCCCACGCAAAAAGTACTGAATGGATTTGGATAAAATTTGGTACACAGATAGTTTATAACCTGGATTACCACATAGGATAGATTTTTATCCCGATTTTACCTTCCCGTAGGATAATTTTCGAGTTAAAGTGGGCTAGTCTAGAATAAAAGTTGCTTTGAGCGTCCTGCCCTCATCCCAATTTATTTAAGGTCGGTGCAGCATGTCCTCTTCATCCATACTTCTCTATTTCACGTCATCTCAGCAGTCATCTCCTTCCTAGCCATATTATCTGTCACAAAGTCCATCCATCGTTTCTTTGGTCTTCCTCTTCTCTTATAGCCATTTACAGTCGTATCAACTTTTTCCTCACTACATTTTACTTAGCTGCAATAGGGGATCGGACTGAGTCAAAAAAATATGATTCTTATCAGTCCGTCAGTTAGATTATCGAAAAATATTGAATACGTGTTTTTTTTTATCAAATTAATAAAAATTGACGAAGATAAAACGCGTCAAAGATCATGAGTGGCGTCATTTGTAGGTAAAAAATGTTAAAAGTTCACGAGTTTTCGAAGCATTGTATCGTTTTCATTTTTTGTTTATGTGAAAAAAGAAAAAACACGTTTTCAATAATTTTCGGAAATTTGTCTGACGAACTAATAATTTTTTATTTGTCCGATCCCCTATTATAGAAATTTTATTATTTGCGTTTCTATCCTGCTGACTTGAGAGACACCCATTGACAATAATAATATTATCTAATAGGCATCTGAATAGTTGGACAGTAAGGTAGACCAACAACCGAATAGGAAGACATTTAGAAAATATCCGGTAAGATTTGATTGTGACTAACAAAATACCTAAGAAAAAAAGGCCTATACATAGCTGTTGGTAGAACTTGGAAGATGAAGCCAGATAATTATGAACGGCCACAGATATTAAAAAAAAACGGTCAGTATTTGTGCTTCTTCAAAACAGGTAATTAAGGTCAATCAAGAGTAGAAACAATAAAAACAGAAGCGAAATTATGTTATCTGTAGATTACAAAAGTTATTTGTCCTACTAAGGTACCTACATTGAATTAATTTCGACTCATTAATGTTATTGTGACTAATTTGAGAACTGATAACAAAACACCTCTGGTGTTTCTGGTGTTCTAGATTGTAGCAGATGTGTCTAGTTTAGATAACGTCAATCTAGGAATCAAGTATTGTAGATATATTTTTTTTTGGGTTAATTGTATTTTGAAAAGGTAGAGTACAATTTGCAGCTATCAAAGACAGACAAAGTTATGATGCATGTCGCAAGTGTTTTTTTGCATTTTGAAGATATGAGAGAAGTGTTTATCTCTGGTCTGGTATTTATATGGTCTCGACCAAAGTGGAGATGAGCGGAGTGGAAAGAAGACTTCCGGAAACCAACATACATAATCTTACACACAATCATATTATGTTATACATAATCTTTTACGAGTATCCATTTACGAGTATAACGACGTATACAATATTTGAGAGCAGTGACGGTCCTGTGGTCGCGGCGGGCCCAACTTACGAACAGTAAGTCAGTTCGAACCCAGGCAGGCGCATTACTTTGTGTAATTTATTTCATCCCCACTGCTCTCAAAACGGTGAAGGAAAACATCGTGAGGCAATGTGTTAGAGCCAAAAAATTCATCAGACATTTACCAACCCGCAAAGGTCACGCGTGGTGGATTGTAGCCCATCCCTTGATAACAGAGCAGGTCTGAACCCCTACAGTGGGAACGTTATAGGCTGATGATGATACATTATTTACCATGCTTGATTCCGCGTTGTTGGGATATAAGAGAAGAGGAAGACTAAAGAAGCGAAGTGGTGTCTGGTGAGATGACGAGTCATACTCTAACTGCTATGCCGCAGGTCGTGGGTTCGATTCCCACCCAGGACAAATGTTTGTGTGATGAGCACGATCATTTGTTCTGTGTCTGGGTGTAATTTAACTATAATATGTATGTATTTAGAAATATATAAGTATGTTTATCAGTCGTCTAGTACCCATAACACAAGCTCTGCTTAGCTTGGGACTAGATGGCGTTGTGTGATAGTTGTGGAATATTATTATTATTATTTATTATTATAGAGAAGTATGGAAGTAGAAGTCATGCTATGCCGACCCCAAATTAATTGGGATTATTTGGGATTAGGGCATGAGAATGATTATAATACTTCCGCGTTGTTGGGAATTTCTTTTGCTATAATACTATTACAATGTGTTTTAACGTGCCCGTCGGGGCTGCGGGATTTTGTAAGAGATACCGCGGCCTTGACATAAAGGGCCAAGAAGGAACATGGGTGGTTTTTAGTCAGTAGAAGTCTGACACTCCCTTTTGCTCTGCCCAAGAGCGGGACGGGTTATTTGATGATTTCCACCACCCCCCCCCAAATGTTCAAACCTCAAGCCGTTCGTAAATCAGAACCACCTCTCGATTGTTTATCTTAATCACATGTGTGACTAAGCTACGCCTTGTGACTAAGCCTTTACATTAAAACAAAAGTAAATAAGTAAGTAATTAAGTTCGCCTATGTATCACTCTTGTACATGAAGTTTAATATGAAATAAATGAATAAAACGTAAGTATATCAAACTACCCACCAGAAGCAGTCGGTCTTGCCTTCATCTCCAAAGTTGTCACTTTCTTCTCAATCTCCATGATCACAATCACTTACAGAACAGTTCCGAACAAATCTCCTTCACAAAACAACGTTTTACCGATGATCGATAATACTGAATGCGTCAATATAACCGATAACCCATTTATATGTATGCTTTATCTTAGATAAGCTCGTTGTAGGTATGATCACACAGGTGTGAACATCCTTACATTTATACGCAAGCCAATAACACCTTTAGTGCAGGTGGGTATACAGGTGGAATTTGCCTGAAAGTTTTTGATCATTGGTGTGATTTAGGGCGAAATTCTCAATGTTGTATCGATTGTATCCTGATTATTGGTTTTTAGTACTTTCGGGCATGATTAAAGGATGTAAAGGGCGATATTTAATGCGTTATACTATTATCTTTATCATCCTGATGCGCAATTGTTGGGTAAACAGGTTTGTTTACCCTTTTTGTGACTCATTATTGATACGTAATATGGGACATGTTGTAATAGGGTGACGCTTTGATGAAATTCGGTAGATTTCGAGATGATTCGATCAGTTTCCAGGTAACATTAATTGGTCTGTTCTTTCCTAAGAATTTATGGAAATGATGTTTGCCCGTAGATGCGTTGTTGGGATCCAAAGGGAGCATTATTTTCAAGAAGCGATTTTGTTGAGTATGTTAATTACATAGTGCAAGTTTAGGAAGTACACGACCTGTAACGATTGTCAAAGTTTTACAATAGGGTAGTTATATATAGTTATAATATAAAAATATTAGTCCGTCAGATAGATTTCCAAAAAATATTGGACACGTATTTTTTCTTTTTTCACGTAAACAAACAATGAAGACGGTACAGTGCTTTGAAAACTCGTGTGACGTCATTTTCTGAGACGTTAGTATGACATTCTTTAGCGGTCAGTGACGTCATCACCCCCCACTCAAATCTTTGATGCGTTTTATTTTCGTCAATTTTAATTGATTTGATAAAACAAAAACACGTACCTATCCAATATTGTTCGATAATATAACAGACGGACTAATTAGAATCATATTTTTTAAGTCGGTAAACATCCCTATTGCCAGCCGGTTCCAACGGCTTAACGTGCTTTCCGAGTGACGGCGGAAATTCGGCATGTAATGAATGGTCACCCATCCAAACACCAATCTAGGCACACGCGGCTTAACTTGAATATTGATTCGAGCGGCTTTTATTGTTTGGCCATGAGCTTCTCTGAAATTCTTGGTTTTTCCCTTAGGTCTTATTGTTTTTCTAACTGCACATAAAAAAAATCTTGAAATCAATGCTGCCCTTTTACAAGTTATTAAGGTTTATTGGTTTATTTATTAATTTATGTTATTTTTATGTGTATTAGTATTAATATAAGTATATATATATTTTAATTGATATTTTTTTTTAGTTAGTTTGTAGCCTACCACAATATTGTCTTGTTTGACCCTAAGGTTGACTGGTAGAGAATGCCTTGTGCCATTAAGTCCGCCTATGTATCAGTATTGTGCATAAAGTTTAAATAAATAAATAAATAAATTTACTCTATCTATGCTAATCTATAAGTTATCGTAATTTTAGTTCAATATAATTAATATGTTTTATGTTTATCACATCGGCTAAAGGCCTTGATTTGGTAAATACCAACTCCATCATCATCATCAGCCTATTAATGATCAAATTGCTGGGACACAGGCCTTTCTTTGAGAGGGAATGGGCTGTTAACTACCACGCTGTTCCATTGCGGATTAGTAGATGTCACAAGTTTTCGAATTTTTGTATCTTGGACATTCCGGTTTCCTCACAATGTTTTCCTTCACCGTTCACCCCATCATCTATCTTATCCCAAATATTAGGCTTCCAGCTTAATCTGATGCAGAAAATACCGGTACTCAACCGTATTTTTGGTAAAAATAATATAATGTCTTGTAGCAGGTACTCATTAAATGAGTGTATTCTCACGGGATTCAGTCGTTCTGTCTATGATAACAAATAGGTCATGCATGAACCACAAACATACGAAACTATAGAGAAGTATTTCAACGCTTTTAACCTGTGTGTGTATGAATGTATGTACTCCGTACGAATTTATGAGTTCCCCTACGTAAAAGCAAAAAAAGGTTTTTTCGACAGCTCGTAGCTGTTTTGGCACCCGATCCAGTATTGCACTGCTGATTCTCCCTCCCCCGCTGGCATTTAACTTCTTTTGACTAGGCCGAGTTAGTTCGAGCAGATCTTTAGTGTTTCACATTAGGATGACAGAGTTATTTGGGTCACTTTACCTAACTTCAGCCCTTTAAGCTAATTTATTAAATAATAGCCATGTATAAAAACTGTACTCATCAACAGATGGCATCAATATAGGTAGATAGCCAAACTGCGACAAGCGAAATGTTCATTAAAGAGCGAGCATAGCGAACTCTAATTATTTAAAATTTTGAAAGATATAAAGGGAAGAAAAGTAAACGCAAAGCAACCCCGATAAATATAAACTTACTAAATTATGATAAGTCAAGTATTCATATTATAAGAGCAAGCAAAGCGTGCTCGAATTAAAATTTTGAGCACCTCGGATAGATCAATTTTCTTTTCATATAGCAAGCGGGCCTATTTTTTTTCTAAAGAGGGAGTGGCAGCATATGGTGCTTGTTAGTGATCATTCCTACCAGAGGAAATTCCCTACGTCCAATGGTCCTTTTGAAGAACTAAGTGCGGAAATGAAGCGTATAACATAGATACGTACCCGTGTCAGAGTTGTGCGAGTGCGGGTTGTGTATGATGCGTATCCTGCGGTCGTGCAGCGCGGGCTCGTCGGGCAGGCGCCAGTAACATAGATACGTACCCGTGTCAGAGTTGTGCGAGTGCGGGTTGTGTATGATGCGTATCCTGCGGTCGTGCAGCGCGGGCTCGTCGGGCAGGCGCCAGTAACATAGATACGTACCCGTGTCAGAGTTGTGCGAGTGCGGGTTGTGTATGATGCGTATCCTGCGGTCGTGCAGCGCGGGCTCGTCGGGCAGGCGCCAGTAACATAGATACGTACCCGTGTCAGAGTTGTGCGAGTGCGGGTTGTGTATGATGCGTATCCTGCGGTCGTGCAGCGCGGGCTCGTCGGGCAGGCGCCAGTAACATAGATACGTACCCGTGTCAGAGTTGTGCGAGTGCGGGTTGTGTATGATGCGTATCCTGCGGTCGTGCAGCGCGGGCTCGTCGGGCAGGCGCCAGTAACATAGATACGTACCCGTGTCAGAGTTGTGCGAGTGCGGGTTGTGTATGATGCGTATCCTGCGGTCGTGCAGCGCGGGCTCGTCGGGCAGGCGCCAGTAACATAGATACGTACCCGTGTCAGAGTTGTGCGAGTGCGGGTTGTGTATGATGCGTATCCTGCGGTCGTGCAGCGCGGGCTCGTCGGGCAGGCGCCAGTAACATAGATACGTACCCGTGTCAGAGTTGTGCGAGTGCGGGTTGTGTATGATGCGTATCCTGCGGTCGTGCAGCGCGGGCTCGTCGGGCAGGCGCCAGTAACATAGATACGTACCCGTGTCAGAGTTGTGCGAGTGCGGGTTGTGTATGATGCGTATCCTGCGGTCGTGCAGCGCGGGCTCGTCGGGCAGGCGCCAGTAACATAGATACGTACCCGTGTCAGAGTTGTGCGAGTGCGGGTTGTGTATGATGCGTATCCTGCGGTCGTGCAGCGCGGGCTCGTCGGGCAGGCGCCAGTAACATAGATACGTACCCGTGTCAGAGTTGTGCGAGTGCGGGTTGTGTATGATGCGTATCCTGCGGTCGTGCAGCGCGGGCTCGTCGGGCAGGCGCCAGTAACATAGATACGTACCCGTGTCAGAGTTGTGCGAGTGCGGGTTGTGTATGATGCGTATCCTGCGGTCGTGCAGCGCGGGCTCGTCGGGCAGGCGCCAGTAACATAGATACGTACCCGTGTCAGAGTTGTGCGAGTGCGGGTTGTGTATGATGCGTATCCTGCGGTCGTGCAGCGCGGGCTCGTCGGGCAGGCGCCAGTAACATAGATACGTACCCGTGTCAGAGCTGTGCGAGTGCGGGTTGTGTATAATGCGTATCCTGCGGTCGTGCAGCGCGGGCTCGTCGGGCAGGCGGCAGTAACATAGATACGTACCCGTGTCAGAGTTGTGCGAGTGCGGGTTGTGTATAATGCGTATCCTGCGGTCGTGCAGCGCGGGCTCGTCGGGCAGGCGCCAGTAACATAGATACGTACCCGTGTCAGAGTTGTGCGAGTGCGGGTTGTGTATAATGCGTATCCTGCGGTCGTGCAGCGCGGGCTCGTCGGGCAGGCGCCAGTAACATAGATACGTACCCGTGTCAGAGTTGTGCGAGTGCGGGTTGTGTATGATGCGTATCCTGCGGTCGTGCAGCGCGGGCTCGTCGGGCAGGCGCCAGTAACATAGATACGTACCCGTGTCAGAGTTGTGCGAGTGCGGGTTGTGTATGATGCGTATCCTGCGGTCGTGCAGCGCGGGCTCGTCGGGCAGGCGCCAGTAACATAGATACGTACCCGTGTCAGAGTTGTGCGAGTGCGGGTTGTGTATGATGCGTATCCTGCGGTCGTGCAGCGCGGGCTCGTCGGGCAGGCGCCAGTAACATAGATACGTACCCGTGTCAGAGTTGTGCGAGTGCGGGTTGTGTATGATGCGTATCCTGCGGTCGTGCAGCGCGGGCTCGTCGGGCAGGCGCCAGTAACATAGATACGTACCCGTGTCAGAGTTGTGCGAGTGCGGGTTGTGTATGATGCGTATCCTGCGGTCGTGCAGCGCGGGCTCGTCGGGCAGGCGCCAGTAACATAGATACGTACCCGTGTCAGAGTTGTGCGAGTGCGGGTTGTGTATGATGCGTATCCTGCGGTCGTGCAGCGCGGGCTCGTCGGGCAGGCGCCAGCGCGCCGCGTCTGCCTCGCGCGCCGAGCGCGGGAAGTACAGCGGCGCCAGTGCGCACAGTAGCGCCACGTCGGGCCCGCACGCTGCTGCCAGGATCACCAGCGCAGGCAGTCGGTTCTGCTCCAGGTGACGCCGGATAGTGCCTGTGGAGGAAGAAATTTTAAAATTAGCGTTGTTGAAATGATTGTCCTACACATTTTCTTTCGTGTTTCTCCTTCACGCGCCTTACGTGCAGGCGCGCGAGGACTATCGCCTCCATGTTCCACGGCGCCAATTTGACAAGGAGGTTCGCCGGAGATTGTGCGGTACCCCCGGAGCAGCCTTACGGCTGCCACCTTTTGGGGCGCGTTCTGCAGGGCTATTGCGTATCTTTTAAATGTCAGTGGCTATCATATATTGTCCATGGATTAGCCGTCAAATTGGTTATGGTTTAGTAGAAAATGAAACCATTTGACAGTTAATTGATGGACACTATATGTTATCGACTGTCATTTAAAAGATACGCAATAGCCCTGCAGGTAGTGGGTGGCTCGCCACCTCAAAGACCGCGCCGTGGCCCCGTAAAGGGCTATGGACTGCACAATTCCCGCGTAGAGCCTCCGATCGCCCATGAAGGCAGCCCCGGCCCGTTGCAGTATGTGAACTAAACGTTGGAAGTGCTCCACGAAGCGTCAGCGGCGACAGAACCGATCCCTGTGGAACACCGCACGACATTTCTTATCAGTTTCATTCACCACTGGAACCCGGGTAAATGACGGTCCTGTCTGTCAGACAGTCCCCAAATACGAGTCGAAGTTTGGTCGGCACCCAGTGATCCTAGAGTAGCTCCCTAATGCAGCTCTAGGGCATGGCGTTGAAGGCGTTAGCGATGTCAAAAGACACCGCCATGACGATCCTACCCCGGGACCATCTCGTGTCCGTCGTGAGGGTTCTCACGCGCATGATGACGTCTACCGTCGAGCGCTCATTGCGGAAATCAAACTGGTGCTCCACAAGATCTTGGAGGGACTCTCCAAGTATCCGCTTAGAAGCGTATCCAGTCGGGGTCCGAAAGCCCCCGAGACCAGAACCCAAGTTTTGCCTAAATTAAAAGTTCTAGGCCCCATGCCACTAGACCCCTTATGGTTAAGGGAAAGACAGGAGGAGTCGTTCGAATACGGGATTTGACAAGAAAAAACTAATTAGCCCGTCAGATAGACTTCCAAAAAATATTGAACACAATTTTTTCTTTTTTCACATAAACAAAAAAGTGCTTCGAAAACTCGTGAACTCCTCGAATACTTCACATGTCAGTACATTTTTTACCTACATTTGACGTCACAACCCCCCCCCTACTCTTGATCTTTGACGCGTTTTATCTTCGTTAATTTTTATTAATTTGATAAAACAAAAAAACACGTATCCAATTTTTTACGGACTAATTAGAATCATATTTTTTTGACTGTGCCCGATCCCCTATTGTGCTGCTAAAAATTATATATACCTTGCTTTATGATATTATCTACCTAGCACTTACCCGTTCTGTTAGTTGTAGTGATTTCACAAATAAATAACTGCAAAAGCATACTAACGCAAAGCCACGTGAGCTGCTAGGTCAGGCGGGAACTGCGTGTGCGGCGCGGAGATCAGACACAAGGCGAGCGACCGAGCGCCCACCTCTGCCGCCTTGCACAGCACGTTCCTGTAACATACAGATATACATACTCGTATAGTCAGGGACAATGGTCAGGATTAAGTCGACGCTTAAATAATGTGTGTGGCATACTCGTATTATTAGCAATCAAATAAAATGCTATAATATGGGATCCCGGGGATTTTTGATTTGATGACATTGATGAACGTGATTCACATTTCTGAAATCGGAATATCGTCAAAACGTTACACGCTCTCTCTCTCTCTCTCTCACGTAATAACTAACTCTGGAAAAATGTTTAGACTTTGTATTTCGTGTTCTGACTTTATAATATGGTCATTATGGATTATGGATATTTCAAAATCATTATGATTATGAAGATTTTTTTAAGCGCCAAGAAGAGCAATGATTGTTTGGTTCAGAGTGTGTTTAGTGCTCACAGACTTTTAACAGGCGCTCAGTTTTATTAAATCTTTATTTAAAGAGCTTTTTCGATAATGCAAATATGACACTCTGTATGTAAAACAAAAAAAAAGTTTACAGCTAACTTAATAAGAAAAATGTAAACAAAATAAAACATCCTCAATAGAAACTTGTTCTGGACCTGTTTTTTAAAGCGGACTTAACCATAAAAAAGAAAAAAAAAATGGGGTGTAAAAGTACCCTTAACGCAAACGAAGGGCATTTGTTTTCCCCTTATAACTTTACTTAAATTACCTCCATGACCCGTTTACTATTCAAAGCATCCACTAGCACAATGTTTTAAGAGTGCTACATTGAGTTTTACCGTAAAATGTGATTTTTGATCCCAAAAAAAAAAGACGTTTCCCAGCAAACATTTTTGTACTTAGTTACTTAGTTATAGACGTATGTGTGAAGGGTCAATTTACACCCTGTATTTATTATGGGAAATATTTTATCTGATAGAGGGTTGGATAGCTTAGATAATTTAAAAAATGATCTGTCAACTGATGGATAGTAGATTCGACAAACATTGGATACATAGAAGATGCTACCGCTGTCTTCACACAAAGGTACACTGTACAATTCTTCCTACAAATCACTTACATGGTACACATCCACATTTTCAAAGCTAGAACTATCATTTTACTGTGTTCAGTTTACCTGTAACAGTTGTGCAGCGAGGTATCGGCCGCGGTGTGGTACTTGGCGACATACTTGGGGCTGACGGTGTGGATGATGTGTCGGCAGCGCAGACCGAAGCCAGGCGTCAGGACTACCTCGCCTGTACGGCATTCTGGAAGAGAGGGGAGTGAAATGTGGTATAGTGTAGGATCTAAAAGAGATGAGTCTCAAGAGTAAATGGAGATTCTTGCAGGTTCTTCTCCATAGGAATCGACCAAAACCGAACCCTTTTTTTTTTTTTTTGTCGGGTGTAAAATCATCGAATAAGCCCAATCTTGGGCAGAGCGAAAGGGAGTGTCAGACTTCTACTGACTAAAAACCACCCATATTCCTTCTTCGCCCTCTATGTCGAGGCCGCGATAACTTGTGGACAACCCGCGGCCGCAAAACCGAACCCTGCACCTTTATTGGCAACGTTTTAAAAGTGCCCATGTAGGCCTATGTGAAATTAAACTAATTTGATTTGATTTGATCAAAAAGTGACTTTGCTTTGCTTTTCTTATAACATACCATCACGCCTGTTATCTCCGAAGGGTCAGGTAGAGGTGTTCCTAATAGAAGAGTGAGAGAGAGAGAGGGAGAGAAAGACTAGGGGGATGGGGAAGGGGGGTTTTTCAATTATTTTGTAACTCTGTGAATTTTATTTAATATCAGATTCTGAAGTTGCATGGAAATCAAAATGGGCTTTTAAAACTTCTCTGCCCAGCTACAAAACTAGAAAGCTATTCAAAACCCCTAAAAAATATAATAAATAATAATTGTAATTTTTGGTGACGCTGAGCGAGGTGTGATTTAAAGCCTACTAGAAATGTACATCCCTTTTTTTATTTTAAACGATACAAATTGAATAAATACACACTAAAGTCTACATTTCTTATTTCATTTCTCCATTTGCAGGTCTGTTGGCAGAAATTTCTTGAGAAATAAACAGTACCTTGGTACTCAAATTGTTGTATTATTTATTTACCTATGTTGTCTACTGTGTGTAGGTACTTAAATAGTAAAATAAATAAAATAAATCTTATTAGGTATCATTATCATACTCGAACCTATTTATCTATGCGAGTAATGTCATTATGAACAGGTCAGTGCCCCCCGCTAGTGTATAATCGACGCTTTTTATGCGTTTACTAATACACAAACCCATTAATTACTACTGTAACAATGGCTTTATCAATAAATAAAACCACATTCATTCATCGACCTCAGGAACAACATTCATGTCTTGTCTTCACATTATCGTCACGAGATGGCGTTACTAGTCGCTTGTCTGATATCATCGACCAGACAAAAAAGTATCATACAGTAATGGTTTTGTTTTCGTGCAAAACTTTACTTTTATAGTCTGTCCAAGAAGCACTGTAAGCTTCTTGGACACATTCCAAGAGCGGTATAAAGTCAATGTACGACCAGAATTCCCTAGGCACACAGCCCCATTACTACCTAACAATCCAATATTTTTACAACGTGGTTTCGTATTTTTTTTGGGACAAACCGTCCACACTATGCCCAAGCCACGGTAACTTCTGAAAGACAGAATCAACAGTGGCAAAAACCAGAAAAGCGTCGAGACAATGAAGCTCAACGAGGTCCCAGAGAATTAATATAATAATTGTCTTTGATCCCGCAACGAGCAGAAAAGAATAGCGGAGGAGAAGGAAAACTTAATTATACGTTAGGGTTTCGTTATATCCAGGGTTCTGGAGGTGAAATAGGCAGTCACTCCATATTCAATTCTGGTATACAGTTGTATCCAGTTAGACATTAAGGTATACTGCCTTTTTCTACGTATGTTGGGGAACATACGTAGAAAAAGGCTTGGTAGATGGCCTTCTAACTGCTGTACTCAGAGATATTTAATGATTACTTAAGCCGTCACTTAGTAAAGGTTTGACATATTTTTGTATGACAAAACTGTCAAAACCATTACTAAGTGATGGCCTAAGTAATCATTAAAGCTCTCTGAGTGCGGCAGTAACTATTATGTTATAGTTTGCGCCGATGTGAAAGAAAAGAAGCTGATAGTATCCCTCCGTACCATATCCCCTTGTAATGATCTCCTCCTTGAGCTCAGGTCCGGCTACCTGCAAGATGCGTTCGTTGACAGCGTTGCACTCCAACAGTGTCTCATCAGTGGTGTTCGTGATGGCGTCAGCTTCCAAAGCTGATATGTCGCCCTGCCTGAAACGTTAGAAATGAGAGAAAGAATAACGTTACCCAATCCCTTGAATAAAAACGGTGACGTGGTAGACCTCGCAGGAGATGGCGGGACGAACTAGACAAAACAAACGACCAGTGGTTCACATTGGCCCAGAATAGAAAGTTTCGGAGGTCATGTAAAATAAAAAAGGCAAGTACGAACTTTTACGATGATACTGGCCTGAAATATCTAAGTAGGCCTTTTAATGGTTGCTTAGGGCGTAAAATGTTGAGGTGTAAAAAAATATCTATGTTGTTTTCGTGGCCAATTTGTTTATACTAAATAGGTTTGCGTATGGCCGCAACTCGACACGGCCTGGGGTGGTGCGCGTTTACCTAGAAGAAACTGATTAATTCAAACTTTGAATACACCGAGATTATCCAGCTGAACAAATTAATGTCTTAATAAGGTTCCTACTGCATCCAAAATGTTTGGTTTGAGGTAAAGGGCCAAGGTAATCGTTCTGGATTGATTTTTATCTTTTCTTTTTACTACTATGAAACATCAATTTTCCATCAAGTCAGGGCCGGATGCACCACAGAGAAGGTTTAGCAACAGTATCACTACATATTTTTATTATAAAACAAGGTCCTCACCGCGTCTGTCTGTCTGTTCGCGATAAAATCAAAAACTATTGCACCGATTTTCATACTGTTTTCACCAATTAGCATATATAATTCGACGCGGGCGAAGCCGTGGGCATCAGCTACAATAACACCAAATAAGGTGCCTCTACCGCCTGTAGGTTATTTTTCAAGCGACTTCCAAAAAGGAGGAGGTTCTCAATTCATCTGTATGTTGTTTTTTTTTGGCCAGCCTACTCTCTTCCACTGCTGCGCAAAGCTATACTATACCCCATGCCATTCCAAGTTTCTGTACAATTTGCTTTCTTTTCTCCGTCCAATCCGTTAACAATGAGTCCAGATCATCACGCCAGCATTTCCTGGCCTTTCGTTTGTAGATTTTTCTAATAAATCTATCCTATCTGTAGCGAGAGGGCTGCTTAAATTTTCAAGTCTTCTCCGCATCTAACCAAATGAAACTCACCATATAGCAAAACGGCTGTTAACATGATCATCGTGTAGGAACACAGGATGCGTGTGCGCAGGCACGTTGTCGTAGTCAGCCTGGTGCGCGGGCGCCGAGTGCGACCAGCGCGGCACTCCGGCGCACGACACGCCGCCCGCACCTGGCGCGCGCATCACGCACACCTCGGGCTCTGGAAAGACGGAGACAAGAGATAAGTAAAGCGAGAAGTAAACTTTAACGACTCAACGAGACTCAGGTCTTCACCCCGCGGAGAGAACGTTCCGTATTAGAATACTGCGGATTGGTGGATGTGCCGAGTTTCACAAGTGGTTTTCTTTAAATGATAAGTCATGTTAATTTTGCAGATACAGTTTAAAAAAACTCTTGACACGTATTTTTTATTGAACTAGATGAGGTCGGTGTTATGTTCCTGATTACTCTAAGAATAAACCGCCGAAAGAAACTCACACTCTCTTTTAAGGTACATACATAATCTCGGTACGAGTATATTATATTCGAATGAGGACTATGCAGATCTGGGGTTGCGGGTTGTTCAAAAGAGATACTGCGGCCCCCCAGTCTTTTGGAGAAACAAATAGATTTAATTAGACCTATCCAGTAAGTGCAACCATTTTAAGTTATCGTGTAACTCGACTTTAACTCAAGGAGCTCAACGTCAAGACAAACAATACTAAAGAAAGTACATAAATATAAGGTGGGTAACTTATAGTACTCAAATTGCCAGAAAATCGTTAAATCTTTAACCATTTTGAGAGCTCTGGTGGCGAAATAAATTCTACAAAGTAGAAGATGGGGCCGGTCCCGTCGGGGCTGCGGGATATTGTAAGAGATACCGCGGACTACATGGGCAGTTTTTAGTCTGTAGAAGTCGGACACTTCCTTTCGCTATGAGGGGTTATTTGATGATTTCCCGCCCCCCAAATCATATCATAATTAAGTATATAGATCACATTTTATTGTTTTCCTACCTCGTTGCTCCGGTGTAAAATAGATTCGATTTGTGAACTATCCGAAACTGCAAGACTGAGGAGAACCCTGATCTGATGTCAAGGGAGTTCGTTCTTTACCAACAGTCTCTGGCCTCACGTTATGCAGCTTTAATAGCGATTATTGAAGAAAATTATTGCTATTAGAGTGTCATTGTCATAGATATAAGAACGAAGGTCATTGGATATCATTCGCAGGGGTTCAATCGTCACCTTTTTGACGTAAAATCTTAAAACAGTCAATTAAGTTGTCGGTTCACACTGATGAAGCTGACAGCTTGCGATTAGAACGATACTTAAACGCAGTTTTAATTTCAAGGCTTCGAGTTCATTCAATCGATGACAAAGTCCACGTGTTGTCGCGTTACAAGAAAACAACACTAAAATAAAAAGTATAAATATCTTAAGTGTTTTACTTTGGTTAGCAACAGCAGTCGCTACTTTTATTTGGTTATAGTTTTTGAGGCCTGACAGTAGACGTATCGTTTCAGCTTTGCGCATGACTCACAGACTGCCAAAAGCTGATGTTGTCTCGGCTTTGTCTAAGCCCTTAACTTAGCGGTTACATGACATTTCCTCTCTCATCAACAGCCCTCAAAGGCGAACTAACCACATTCACACAATGCCCAACAAATGCCCAGAATTAAGCAATCAAAACTTGCAACATGAACAAGAATGGCTTCATTAAACTCCCGGTATTTACAGAGGCTTAACATTCACAATCATTAACGTTTGCAACCCTTCAAAGGGTCTGAAAACATTTCCGGATAACATTAAAGTCTCCGGATTATCCCATTAGCACGCCCATTAAACTCCGTTTTACAGTTCAACAGACCATTCATGGAGAAATCGACCTACATTCCAGACTCAAGTACTAGGGCCGCAGAATCGAACGGAGCATAAAATTGTGCAAGGGAAAACTGTACCAATTTATACAACAATAAACCTTGAGCAGTTGCAGATAAGGGTTGTTCCGCATAAACTGCTACTTGATGAACACGAGACAATGAAATCGGAATGAAATTGAGTTGGGGCAATAAGTAGGACACGCAAAGTCCTGTGACGTCACAGAGTGCACTGTCTCCCTCACACGGCGTTGAGGAAAAAGATGGCAGATTCATTGATGTTGGAAAATCTTTTTCCATTGCAGTATGACATGGTTGTATTCTAAACAGTTGTAGTTGTAATTTCACGTCGCTCACTCCGAACACGACTGTGTTAATGTATGTATATTTTACACACTTTTCGCGAACGAACAAGTATGGTAAAGGTTTAATTTTCTTTTGCCACTCATCAGACAAGTCTTGTTTGTAACGATACGGATTTACGGATGTTTTCATTGTATCTACAGCTAAAATTAAATATCTTTATATATGCATGTAAAATAAAAAGATTCCTGGAAACATTAATAGTGCCCCGAGAACTGTTTGGTTAGTATTACCAATAGATAGTTGAATAGCAGAACATTAACAGTGGTACTAGGAATTCATAACATTCAAGGACTGTTGAATTATTCATCAAGCGGTGTGTTACAGAAGTTGCAGTATGTACCTTAGTACCTATCTTTATATATATAATTCCACTGTAGGTATAGGTACGGTAGGTATTTTTTGTGTGTGACCTAGTGTATTTGAGAATGGTTTAGATTTACAATTGGTGGTGCTGCTGCTGCCGATGCTGTCCGGGCAGGACGACGTCTGCCAGGTCCGTTAGTAGTTATAAAACTATAATATAAAACTGAGATTGAGATTAAATTCAAGTTTTTTTTTCTTTTAATTGAACCTTTTACAGGTTACAGACATTTTTAATTGTGTGTAGACAGCGCATTCGCCCGCTACAACTTGAAAATTATCCCACGGGAAGATAAAATCGGAATAAAAACTATCCTATGTGTAAATCCAGGTTATAAACTATCTGTGTACCAAATTTTATCCAAATCCGTTTAGTAGTTTTGGCGTGAAAGAGTAACAAACATCCATCCATCCATACATACTTACAAACTTTTGCATTTATAATATTAGTAGGATTACTAGTACAGAGAAGTATGGAAGAAGAAGACGTGTTGCACCTAACCCCAATAAAAAATAAAAAATAAACTCAATGAACAATTTCTCTTATTACTGCTATTTGTAAAATTAATGAAGAAAATGTACAATTAAGTGATTTCTTTGTAGTAAGCACAAGCTAGTTTGTAGCTAGTGCTTACTACCTTTTAGCTTGTTTTTGTACTTTGACCTAGGTTGGTACGAGAAAAACGTAGGTAAATTGCTACTGTTTACGGTCTTGGATGATCGGTAATGGTTGTTTAACACGATATACCTAGTTGAAGGCAAAGAGTTTTTCCGCAATTTACAGTAATTTCGTTAGTAAATAAAACCTTATTCACTTAGGTACAATAAGTGATATAATAAGTGTAAAGCCAGCTAACTTGCATTTACGTTTAAGATTATACAGAAACATTTAGAGACTGATGTTTCTCGTTTGACATCAGTCGATCGTCGGTCAATGTGAACCAAATTATAAAACAAAATAGTAATTTATATTTTCAGTGTAAGTAGGTACTAGAATTATAAAGATTTCCGTATGTGTCTGTAACTGTACCAGACGCATACTATTCCAACTTGAACACAGGAACTCTGCTTTGTGGCAGGAATAGGTAAAACCAGCGAGTTTTAGATGCTCAATTTTTGTAACAATATATATTTTAATTTAAAAGAGTGTCCATGGAGTTTCTTGCCCGTTCTTCTACAACGTGATCTACGCTTTGAAATGGACCACTACAGTACTATCACAGTTCACACAATCAAAATCAATGCATTTACTTCAAAAGTGCCAGACCTTCTTGAAGTAAATGCATTGATTTTGATTCTTGAACCTTCACAAAAACTTACATACTTCTGTTTTAAGTTAAACTTGTATATGCAACAACGACTTGCCATTCAACTTCCAAATGCTACCAATCTACTTCAAGGAGATGCTCTATGAAGTACTATGAAGGATATGATAAATGCTATACATAAATATAGCAAGCAACTTAAGCAATAATGCTTTAGTAAACAAAGAGCCATACTAATCGCAGTACTACCAGTCATGTTCGTGACTGCAAATAATTAAGTTAGTTATACCGCAATAATTGTAAGACAGAATAAGACTACACATTAGTAAGTCAACGTGGTACCGAAAGAAGAAACAAAAAGATACCGCGTCCACGGACAACTAATAAGGAACATAGGTGGTTTATAGTCAGTGGAAGTCTAACACTCCCTTTCGCTTGGCCCAGAGCGGGAGGAGTTATTTGTTGGTTTTCCTACTGGCAAAACAAAAGCTGAATATTAAGATTATAGAAAAGATATACCACGCTTTTCCCAAATTAATTAGTCTAATGGCGGGATGATGATTTATAAATTGCCTGAGATAATACAACCATTTAATATGGTTGGATGAATTGACGGCAGGTCACGAGAACAATATGTGACTCCGCATTCCACTTAAACTCAAGGGGAAGATTTATAAAACCATGGTTATACCCAGTCATTTATGGATCAAAATGTTGTGCGACAAAAGATATGAATGAAAGGCAATTGTATGTGGCTAAGGTGATAAAAAAGCAGTGGTGGCCCAGTGGTGGCGGCCCCGACTTACGAACAGTTGGTCGTGGGTAAGGGGAAGTCTGAAAGTGGTGCCGGTGAATGAAAAGTGGTGTGGTAATCTAGTTTTGTGGTATGGTGATGTGATGCAGAGGAATGAGTAAAATGTTTAGTATGAATGTAGATGGCTATTAAGACTAAAGGAAAACCAAAGAAAGAGGATGATGAGATGAAGAGTAATATTATAGAGTAAAGAAGAGAAAGGGATGCTGCTCTCCCCCCTCCAAAAATGGGATAAGTGTTTGATTTAAAGGAAACAGACAATGAATCGAAAAACTCTAAATCACCGAACTTATACCAACTTATACCACCGAACTCAGAAGTCCATAAAATCTTCATTTATGTAGTAACCTTATAAATAATGCAAGATTTCTGATAAGAAATGAGAATTTGATTCCGTGATCCATCAATAAATAACTGACTTGCGTCTCAAGCGAACGGAACAGCTGATTTATTACCCCAGAAACATTTACATACTAATAAAGTACAATCGTAAGTTCCTGCCATCCTTTATCTTGTAAATCAAGGACAGTATTTAAGTCATTTTTACGAGCGAAAGCAAAACTAAATCGATAAACATTGCTCGCGACACGAAACATCGCGATTTTGTACCGAGTGACAAAAAAATCTCTGTCGAGGAACGCATGCAAAGAAATCAAACACAAAAGTTATGTAGCCGTACTTACGCGTAATACGTTCAGTCGTCTGAAGGTCAAATTTATGGTAAAAATGTGTTACATAACATGCAGAAGGAATTTTCGTTGTGTTGGGATTGCGTGTTGTATTACAAGGCTTTTAAATACACCATTCTTTGTTAGAAAATCACGTTAAATTACAGCTTAACCTAAGTTAAATATAATCACATTTAAATTACATTTGTATATAAAAATGGTGACTGAAAAGTCAAGAAAAATCTCACCAATAATCGTCATCACAATTCGGTCACTGAATCAAAATCACACAAACACTCACTGGTATTAAAAAGTTAATTAACAACAGGGACGTCCGAACGGCTCGGGACGCGAGCGGCATGTGACCTCGAACCGGCGGGAAGGGGACACACCCCCGGGGTGACGTGCTTGGGGTGGGGGTGGGCCACTGTGACGTCACACGGTCGACGACCCGCGGAAGTGGGTCATCGGGTTGGTCGATCTGCCAGTTTTGATAGAGCCTCTTGTAATTGTCTATGCGTTACGTTACGTAAGTTGTGTCATTTGGATTGTCATTGAGGACTCCGTGGTCGATATCCGTATCGATGATTTAAGCACAAGGTCGGGCGAATTTGCAATAACTTTGTAACAGAGTATTATTAGCTCCGTATCCGTTTCCGTAATGCGCAGTATTTTTACAGTTGAAGTGTTAGATAAGCACGTAGAAAATGCATTTTCTTTTAACGTGAATTTGAGGCACGTTATCATTATTAAATTTTCTTTTATTATAAGTTGCATGTGGGTGTGTGCAGCAACCAGTCATATATTATTGTTATCGAAGTTTTATTAATTAAATAAAAAGGCATTGCCACCATTTATTTGAATGGCACGCGCGAGCCAATTTCAATGAAATTATGGAAATTGTATTCTGTTATTCTGGTGACTACTACTTTATTTCAAATTGTGTAGACCTTTTCGGATTTTGGGGGCCATATCGCGGATCTAAAAAAAAAACTATTTCAATTACCATCGAGTAGGGTATCAAAATGAAGGGGTTTAAGAGGAGATTACAAAAATATATGACACTTATATGTTTAAAAGCAATTCAAAGTCACAAACTTATAAACAAACACAAAAGTTAAATCATATGCGAAGAATTTTACGCGACCAATGAAAGAACAAACACAAAAGAACTAAAAAAGCTGAAAATAAAAAAAAGTAGTTAAAAAACTAAAAACCCGACTGAAAAACTGAAAAGCAAAAAATAAGCACATTTTAAATTAAGCAAAACTTGGAAGCAGGCGGGGTCCATTCTATTTTCATTTCATTTCATAATTTAATATTCAAATGAACCCCGCCAGCTTCCAAGGCTTGTTTTTTGCTTTTCAGTTTTTTCAGTCGGGGTTTTTAGTTTTTTAACTACTTTTTTTTTACTTAAATTATTTCCACATAACATGACATTCACGCCTGTAATCGCCGAAGGATTAGGCAGACGTGTACCCATTAGTAGGTACACCCACAATTCGTCAGTTATGTTTAAGTCCCTTGTAATAGGGGGGCGAGCCTATTGCCATCAACCGGGCCCAAATCCAAACTCCCTGGCTGCTACTTTGAAATCCCTGATAGGAAAACCCAATAACACTTTGCCCGATCCGAAAATCAAATCCAGGTTATCTTGCACAGCAGTCCCGCTTGAAACCCCAAGAAACAACGAGACATTCACCGTCCGTCTTTTTACTTTACTTAAAATATTCCCACTGGGAACTAAACACGACATTAAACTTTCTTCTTTCTATTTAACTTTGCCTTTAGCTACATAGTATTGCGAAGTAAAACATATATTAAGACTTTGATAGACCTGTCTCCTTGGAACGGGGTTGCAATTTAAAAAACAAGTTACTATAGTTTATCATGTTGTTTGCCAAAGTTGTGTAGTTTATGTGGTAGGTCACAACCAGTCTTACCAATGGGTATTGGAACGTAATGTTATGACAGATGAGTGGAATGAAACATAAAGATGAATGACAGATGTGAAGCATGTTGAATGAAAGAGATGAAAGTATGAAATAGTCTAGGAGTGAAAGAGAAAGCAAGTAATTGTTAAGAAAGGTGAAAGGGAGAGACTGGAATAAGAAAAAAAGACGAAGGACTTTAGCTACAAAGACGTGTTTAAATAAAATTGAATAAGTATAAAGGGTGTAAAAGTACCCTTAACGCAAACGAAAGGCACTTGTTCTCCCCACCACTGCGATCATTTTTGGTTCCAGACCATGACCATCCCTGGGAACCCCTTAGTTACGGAGATATTGGGGGTCAAAGTTCCAAATTTTGCACAGCTGTTTTTGTAAATACTGGTTTTTCAGGTTAAAACGTTTACTTAAATTACCTCCATGATCAGTTTTCTATTCAAAGCATCCACTAGCACAATGTTATAACAGTGCTACATTGAGTTATACCGTAAAATGAGATTTTTGACCCCAAAAAAAATCGTTTTCCAGCAATTTTTTAGTACTTAGTTTAATGTACAGAATGCTTATGCTGTATGCCATTCATTACCCAGTATTAACTGGGTTGTGGATGTCAGACAGGCAGTGTCTCCATGTAAAATACTGGTATTCAGCTGCATCTGGTTAGACTGCAAGGTGATTCCAACACAGTTGGGAAATGACTAGGCCGATGATGATGATGTGGTAGGTAATAGTGGTCTTTTTAAAGACAAGCAGACCAAATGCGAGTCAGTGGACATCGAATATTTTCAAATTTTGATTTGAATATATTTTCAAGCGACTTCCCAAAAGGAGGAGGTTCTAATTCGACGTTTTTATTTCATGATGACTTCCTCCACCGTCTTAAGTCACAAGACAGTTACTTTGATAAAAATTGGTTTCGAACCTGCAAAAATTAGAACATGACTCTGCAAAGTCGACATCGATGTCTAATTTCCTACATCTTAACCTTTTAAAGCAAAACACCAGCAATGTATTATGTCAGAAATAGAAACCGTACACCCATGCTAATTGATGGTGCAAGGAAACGAGGTAATACTTTCTACCGTCAGCAAAATAGCATACCTTTGTGGCCACTTACGTTATGAATAGGTCAACTTAGATGTCGGATAACGGCAAGCACTCACGAGTGTACTATTAAACGTACTTCAATCATCAATCAGGCTATGCATAGGAGTACAGTCGACTGAACATACTCATACTCCTTAAGCTGTCGGCCAGATACTACTGGTTATGAACAGTGGTCGACCACTGGTAAAATCTTACAAAATCATCAAATTGAAACCCAGGCAGACGAGGCAGTCGTCAGTGAAGGAAATAATGTCCTAGAACCAAAACTTTGGAGACAGCTGACATCACAAAATTTGTAGCGGTACTACAAGAATTACTACAGCGCCATCTATGCCACAAATGAAGAACTAACGTCAATTTTCTAAAATGCGATATTAAAGTTCTCCGTGTCTTACGATTGTAGAAAACCCGACAGCAACAGTATCAGATCAGTAACGCGCGGAGGATCCTCCGTTTTGTATGGAGGACGAAGGATTTTACACCCTGTTTTTCGTACCCCTATACGTTTAGAGGAAAGTCACCAAATATGAAATAGTATCTTAATATGGAATACCTTCATTTCTCTAAGACTATAAGTATGAAACGCAACACTCGACCATCTTCTGTTCCATTCGGTCTATTGCACCACGTACGTGTTAGTAGACCGAATGGAACAGAAGATGGTCGAGTGTTGCGTTTCATACTTATAGTCTTAGAGAAATGAAGGTATTCCATATTAAGATACTATTTCATATTTGGTGACTTTCCTCTACTAATCTATGCCTGAGTTGCTGAGTAGTCAATTACAGCCTCCTTTCTCATAGCGAAAAGACCGTTATCCTAGCAGCGGGAACATCATGGGCTAGATTGCATACAGGGTTTTAATGAGCCCTTCGCGAAGCCGTCAATCGAGCATTACGTACATCAAACTAAGTAGGTACCCTTACGCAAAAATTATTGCAACTTTTCTTTAGGGGTGAAAAATCTAATTTAACTCGTAAACCATTGTGCTAGTACATGCTTTAAATAGTCAACAGGTAAGGAGGTAATTAAAGTAAAGTTATAAACTGAAAAACTTGTACTTATTAAAACAAAAAAAATTTAGAACTTTGACCCCCAATATCGCCGTGACTAAAGGGTTCCTAGGTATGGTTTAGAACAAAAAAATATCACACTGATGAGTAGAACAAGTGCATTTCGGCTTTGTTAATGGTACTTTTACATCATTTTATACTAGCCTCTGACCAGACCACTGATATGTCGACACTCGACTGTACAAAGTCCGGACCGCTCCATAGCTCTATCGGGACCATTTGCTGAAGCGTCCTACATTGACTAGTAATGGCCGTGTTCCGGCTGATACGGTCCTCGTTTTGCAAGCGTTTTGTCGGTTAAGCCCAAAATATGACAGCGCATTTTGTGGCGGTTATCAAGCCAATTTTTGACATGGTGTGTGACAAGGCGCGCAAACTTTGTGAAATAATTTTTTTCAGCAAAATTTTCAGCGCTAAGGTTTCATGGAAATTGTTCGATCTTGCTTTCGCCCCGTATTTAGTGTGCGCCTTATATTATAACTTTAGTTACTTGTTTGTACTGTGATCGTAACTCAGAAGTAGTTACTTACAGTTATATTTTTTACCCGAAAAACTTATGTTTGACCACAACTCGCCTGATGTGAAGCAATTTTGCAGCCTAGGGTGAAACACACTTCATCATCATCATGATTATCAGCCTATAATGTTCCCACTGCAGGGATTCAGGCCTCCTCTCTAGGTGAGGGATGGGCTATAATCCATCCCACGGGGACAGTGCGGGTTAGTAGAAGTCATATAATTATCTTCGAATTTTTCGGCTCCAAGACATGCGTCACGATGTTTTCCGTCACCGTTTTGAAAGCAGCGGTGATGAAATAAATTACACAAAGTAATGCGCCTGCCTGGGTTCGGTGGTTCTGGTTCTGTTCGTAAGTCGGGGCCGTCAATACTGGGCTTGCTTAGAACCAATTTACTCAAACTTTGAAGAGATCCAAATTATAATGATCGTGTGTTGATTGTGTTGTAGATGTGCTGAATCTGGGTACTAACTCACATCAATGTTTCATCAAACTACACAGTTTGTCTCTTATTTAAACTACTAACTTACAATAAAACATGTCACGCACGCTATGAATTGCTATTAACTCGCAATGCTTGTAAAAGCTGCTCATTCTTATTTATGTTACAAATACTGAGAGATAAAGATATCGATTGTGTTTTTGGTTCAGTTAAGTGTAGTATTTTAAAATTCATATTTCCAGAGATCTAAAGAGTATTTGAGTAAGGTTAAAGTTATTTAAATAAGGACTTCAATATATCAACTTTCCACTATAACTACTTAAATATAACAAAGAAAAACAAGGATACCTCTCCTGCTTGAATTGCTGGAATTCAAAAACTTCAAACGGGGGTCCCGCACAGCTGGTATACAAAAAAGGTACGTTACGTTCAAACGCTACTGTTGTCCAATAAGTTCGGTTTTCAGCAAAAAATGTCGAAGGAATCTCAAATGTTATGAGCGCCTGTTCATTTATTAAATACTTCACCTTTTGTATGCGGCCATATTGAAATTAAAATGTGTCTCCAACTTTTGGACGAAAAATGCCAGGACTGACGGAGGGACCGACATTGAAAGAGGTCATACTATGAATTTTTTGTGTTTATTGGATACATTTTTTAGCGAGTTCTGAAATGTTGTATGTAAAATTTCGTAGGCTGCTAAAAGTTTATTTTAGGGCTTAGTTCTGATGTCTGTAAAATCTCTAGTTAGATTTATAAATTTTTCCAGCCAAAATATTTAGAGGCAGGTTTCGTTATGGTGTTCTATGGGAGCCCTTGGTTTAGCAGGTCGTCTTCTGGCTGATGATGAATATTTAGAATCACAGTTTTCGTTTTGATATCATCTTTCGCCTCTTAACCACTTTGCCAGAATCAAGGGCTTATAAAGCAATTCACCCAGTTTCATCATCACTTACAATAGTAGTATGTTAGTCCTCATGTCTAGCATTAAAAACGGTACTGAGTATCACTTGCTAAAACAGTGAGCAACTCTGTTCTTTTGAATCCAGTCCTTTACGATATTTTTTTGTCAACAACCGACCTACGTGACTTTTCGCATCTTCCCACTAATCATTTTCACACACTAACACAGTCAATAGTAACATAAACTTAGTCATCTTTCCCAAACCAGCTCATGACCTCATTTCTACTAAAGTTAAGTAAAAAACGGACAAAGCGAAGTGTGGAATCGTAAAACGGTGTCTTTGTTGTAAACTTAGATAACAATGGCCGGATTCAGAGGATAATCTTAATTTACACCGTGTTTTGTCTTCAATTGTTTACGATTTACGTTGATGGATGTATGCTGTTACTTGGTTTTTGTAGTTCACTATGTGTAAGCTGTAGTGGAATTGGGCTGGCCATGTCTGCCGTACGCCCGACGAGCTGTGGGCCAAAATAATCACGCTGTGGAGTGGGCACAGCCAGAAGGCGACGTGGTTGACCTCGCAGGAGATGGTTGGACGAGCTCGACAAAACCAACGACCAGTGGTCCACCACATTGGCCCTGATTCGCAAAATTTCGAAATCATGCGGGGAAACCAGAAAGAGGTGGAGACGACCTGGACGCACACCGTGAGTGTTTCTCTCAGGTGGCGCCGGATAAAAACTCGTGGCAGGAATAGGTGGAGGCCATTGCTCAGTTATAGTAGGACAGAGTAGGCTAAAAAAAAAAGAAAACTTCGCGAGAGAGTCGGAGGGTCTAGACAAAGTGAGATTATGTCAGATATGGTCAAGAGAATGTATTAAATATGGTAGTTAACAAAAAAATCTAATTAGTCCGTCAGATAGATTTTCAAAAAATATTGGACACGTATTTTTTATTTTTTCACGTAAACAAACAATGAAGATGATACAGTGCTTTGACAACTCGTATGACGTCATAGTCTAAGACATTAGTATGACCTTTTTTACCGGTGAGTGACGTCACAAACCCTCGCTCAAATCTTTGATGCGTTTTATCTACGTAATTTTTATTGATTTGATAAAACAAAAAATACGTATCCAATATTTTTCGATAATCCAACAGACGGACTAATTAGAACCATATTTTTTTTAGTCAGGATACATCCCTATTTAAATAAACTACTGAAAACGTTATGTCAATCTTGTTGAAAAGTTTTTTTGGGCCGAAGAGTTCTAGAGCGGCGATCGCGTACCGGATACTCAGCGTTGGCACATCTCACTCGAGGTGGACCTGGTGAAGGAAGGACCGGTAGTTTTAGCGATGGCAATATTAGTGGGAGGCTCTTTCGGCTGAAATAATGATGATGTAGAGCATCTCTCTTTATACTGAATGTCAAAAAAAAGCCAATTGACGAAAAGTAAGGCTTAACAATGCTCTTTGTTTTCGGTCTGACTCAGCCTGCTGTAGTATTTATAACAGTAACTGAACTACCGTTTGAAAAGTCTTTTGTATATACTCATCAGATATTCTTGATACAAATTCGTTCCCCGCCTTTGTGATCGAGGCAGCACTTCCGTTCGTTGTACCACGAATCCTCTTTCTAAAACATACATTAGGGTCGTTTGGCCACAGTGCCAACATTGAGCGGAACTGGTGATATCTGTCACATGTTGGAAAAGCACGCAATTGATGGTGAGCAAAGAAATATGCTTGCCCAAAGAATTGGCCACACATTACAATGCATAATTATGTGCTCATGGATTGCTTTTTTTCATGGTCTTTACTGTGTTTCTCCTTTTTGGATTGATGGAAAGAAGAAGAGATAACCAAGAATAGAAATCACAAACCTTCTTGTAAAGATACGCTTGTTTTTCTGGACAAGTAATGCAGAGTCATATTGCCAGTTATGCTTAAGTTCCCTTAAATGGTGGTAAGCATAAATCCGTAGACAGAAATAGTCTCATATTTTTTTCCTCCTGATAGCAGAAAGTAGAACGGTAAGGGACTTCTTGTACGGACTTGGAGGCTTTTGCTCAGTAACGGTGGATCGGCAACCGCTTATGAAGACCGAACCAAACAAAAGGTAGCTTACCAATGAATAGTTGACATAATAATAACTATAGTATTTGTCCCTAGGACGGAAACTCAAACTTAAACTCAATTATTTCAATTAGACCATTACAGGTAATTTTGAATGTCAGAATAACGAAAAATAGCGAAGCTACAGTCACAAGGTATGATAACTTGTTAAGGGACTGTAGTTGCCTTTTCCAAAGCGTAGATCTCTATGGAGAAGAATGAGCCAAAAACTCCATGGATCCTCAATCCTCAGGAAACTAAGCTCTCTTCATGCAAACTATATGTTTGTATAATCTAAAGCTAGTCCCTTACAGCCGTGTCTATTAACCGTCACGTCACTTATTTAAAGCGGCTCCAGCCGTCTGCCAGCAGGGGCGATGACTCTTGAACGAGAGGTCGTGGGTTCAATCCTGGACCGATGAACTGTTGGAGTGAACTCGGTCATGTTACACGCATATTTAACTTTGCTGAAAGTTTAATATGCGTGAGGGTGAGATAAAATAAAGTATTCATTAAGTAAAGATTTATCTGTGGCCGTATGAAGGATTTGAGAAAGAGTCAGAGTCATATAAAAAAGGATTCATGGAGTTTTCTTTGTTCGGCTTTTATCCAGAGGAAACAGTTAATTGGAATGGTACACTTTCTTTTTTGGTTTTAAATTTTGAGTCTGGTATAAGTTAAATAAAATATTTGATTTTGGTCTTTTTACGAAACGTTCTTTACTTTTTGTCCACACTTTTAAATGAAAAAAAAAGGTTATACTATACAATGAAGTTCAATGTGCCGTTGTTATTTTTTATTTATTCTATGCGTGTTTACTTTGCTAGTTGTTTTACCCGCATAAAAGGTTTTATTTCGTGATGCAAAAGAGCTGTATGTCCTTTTCCGGTTTTCAGTTCTATGTCAATGTCTGAATTTAAACAGTTACTTACTTGTTTTTTTTTTAAATGTACCTGTTTGTTTTACATTTTAATGTATATTAGCGTTATTCAAACCGTAAAACTTTGTTAAGTTAAATAATTTCTACATCACACCTGAACAACTTAAACCAATTAAAACATGTAATGTAAATGAATTGGAAACAGATCAATCGTAATAATTATGGCACCTCTAAAAACATTAAAAAAAAACTGGTTCGAATCCGATTTCAATCGCATTGGTTTGTGGAAGCAGGGCAATAGGAAATTTTAGATTTCGGTGTAGGTACTGAACAAAATAATCTGTTATAGAATCAAACAAACCCTTGATTATTCAGACTTAGTTCATTAACACCTTTTGCCGTTTGGTAATGAGCGGTCGTACAGCTAAACATTTTCACATCGACTAAGCGATAGGTATCTGAATGAACGCCGAAATTATTTTAGTGTTGGAATTTCAACTCTCGTTGCAGAGCCGATGGTTAAAAATTCAGCAATACGTGTTAGTGAAAACGTATATAAAACATGGACTATGTAACTTTGTTTGTAAAGTTGACAATGCATTGGCAAATTCCTACGTATAACTGTAACCACATGAATACACCGAAACTTGATCTTACACCATCGTCCTCATTGTCACTGACAACAGTCTTCTTCATAGGCTATTTATGTATTGAGTTTGTTTTCCATAACAGAACTTGGAAGCAGGCGGGATCCATTATATTTTGATTCCATAATTTAATAATCAAATGAACCCCGCCTGCTTCCAAGTTTTGCTTAATTTAAAATGTGCTTGTTTTTCGCTTTTCAGTGATTTCAGTCGGGTTTTTTAGTTTTTAACTACTTTTTTTTTATTTCCAACTTTTTAGTTCTTTTGTGTTTGTTCTTTCGTTGGTCGCGTAAAATTCTTCGCAGATGATTTAACTTTTGTGCTTGTTTAGGATCCTATATGATTTGTGATTTTGAATTTATTTTAAACATTATAGGTATCATATATTTTTGTAATGTCCTTTTCAAATCCTTCATTTTGATACCTTACTCGATGGTATTGGAAAATATTATTTTTTGAAATCCGCTATATTGCCCCCAAAATCCGCAAATTTCTTTTCTTTTTTAATTTTAATGTAGCTAGTGACACTCGCGCCATCAAGACGAATCTAGTGAAGTATATTTTATTTAAATCCCTTCATTCGTTTAGGAGTTATGAGGGGACAAAGAAACGGACATACATACATACACAGACGCCAAACACATAACCCTCCTTTTGGGCTTCGCCGCAGTCGGGTAGAAACAGAAAAACATTGGCCTGTTTCATGAGAAATTGGGTAAAACACACGTAACTCATATACCCATGTGCTGGTGGAGCGATTACACGAATATGTTATCATAATCTACTCTTGTGGTAGAGCCGGCCCTTCGTCAAATTACAAGAGGTTTTATAATTCAACGACGTCTACCTTTCTTAATCCTTTAAATGTCACTTCTGATCCTCATTTATCCTACTAATATGTGAACACTGTGATCCTCCGAAAGGCAATCAAAAGGTAGTATAATTGGTAATTGTTCGGCTTAGATAACATTAAATTGGTGACAATGAAATTGTAAACGTGAGTGTTATCGAGCGTTCCAAATATGGAGTCAAGGAAACATCGTTAGCTACAATGAACGATTTTCTGAATCTATTGTATTTTTTCTTGTAAATTTTGACTGTATGTCAAAATGTGAGTCGTTACAAGTAGTCAGTGACGAAGTTCGACGGCCTGCCTCTCTGTGCTTCCGTCACGACGTGACACGGGCAGAATAGTCGGAACCGGCTCAGTTGCCATAAAAAAAAAATGTAGTCAGTGACCTGAAAGTCTGACATCCAGTCTTACCAAAGGGTATCGTATTACCCAGTATTAACTGGGTTGTGGAGGTCAGATAGGAGTCGCTCGATGTAAAATACAGGTAGTCAGCTGCATCCGGTTAGACTGGAGGCCGACCCCAAAATATTTGGGTAAAAGCTAGTCAGATTATGATGATGATGATGATTGAAACTAATGGTTAAACTTTGACTTTCATTGCTTACACTTTGTCTGTCAGTCTCCTTGGATTAGTGGTTGCAAGTATGACTGCTGAGCATAAGATCCTAGGTTAAATTCCCAGGTCAGTTAGTGTAGCTGGGTTTTACCTCCATGAATTTCTCAGTTGCAGTTACAGAGTCTGGATTTGTGCTTACCGGGCACAAATCCAAACCGTGATGGCAATAGGGTCGCTCCCTATGGATATGGACACACACATGATCTACTTTTTTTTTTGGGTTGGGAAATCATCAAATAATCCCTCCCGCTCTTGGGCAGAGCGAAAGGGAGTGTCAGACTTCTACTGACTAAAAACCACCCATGTTCCTTCTTAGCCCTAGTCAGAAGAACAATTCATAAAACAAAACTACGAGTGCAATACGTTATTCAAGCGACGCACACCGCAACAACGAATGCACGAGACTCCGAATCATGGAACAACGAATGCACGAGACTCCGAATCATGGAACAACGAATCCACGAGACTCCGAATCATGGAACAACGAATGCACGCCGCAACACGCAATAGCCTCTAAACCTTTGACATAATGTATCTGCCACAAGCATTAAATGTTCCCTTTCTTACACGAGAGATACTATTTCATGCAGGCCTCGTTTCATAATTCTCAGACTTGTCCCAGATATCGGCGACAAGCTTTATTTCAAATAAAGCCGGGACTAGTCAATACTCTTGCATAATTCATTGGTCCGCCATGATCCGACCGTTGACTGCGGGACTGTTTTAAAATGCCAGCGATAGGTACTAAAGACTTAATGTTGTCATGACATACTGTTTTGTGTATTTGTAAAGGCAAATATTTTTCATCGATCTGAGTAAATTCGTATTTCTCCCAAAAGGAGGGTTATTTATGATGTTGATTCAAGTTTAAATACATTTATTAGTTGCAGTTTTAGTATAAGACCGCTCTGGTCTAATAGACGAAGGTGCGACTGCTGAGCGTGGTCTTGGGTTTGATTCTCGGGCTAGTTGCTATTGGGATTGGTTCATCAGGAGTTTCTCAAAGGTAGCCACATAATCTGCATTTGTGCCCAGTTGATGGAAATAGGATCGCCTATAGTAACATGGGACCTAAGCATGGCAGGGTATTTCACCAAAAAAAAATAATTCGAAAAATATTGGGTACGTGTTTTATGAAATTAATCAAAATTGACGAAAATAAAACGTGTCAAAGATCATGAGTAGGGGCTTTTGACGTCATTTTGTGGGTAAAAAAGTACTGACCTTGTGACGTCACACGACTTGACGCGAATTTTCGAAGCACTGTATCGTCTTCATCATCTTTTGTTTTAGTGAAAAAAAAAAATACGTATCCATTTGTTTTTGAAAATCTATCTGACGGACTTATTAGTTTTTTTGGTGAAATACTCTATTGACAAAATGTGGGAGTAAGAATGGGTACACCTTCATCTAACCCTTCGGAGATTACAGGTAGTTTCAAATATATAATTTATTAAGATGCGGTGAATCCTTTTCTGCATTTGAGATGCATCATTAATTAATTCCTCAAATTCAATAGACTTAATTCTTTGTTTTTCGTTCTCTTACAGATTTATGATGCCAAATAAAATAGACTTAAACGAGATTTGGCAACTGTTCAAATTCAGCGTCACCCAAAATTTTAACTGTTACTTTATTAGTATTAATAACAAATATGAAAAACATCGTAAAATATTAAACATGTGTTTTTAACACACAGTAGTGTTTGCTAAGATATATGACGAAACCATAAAGCTTAAACATTCAGACGAAAAGTAAATGATTATGGTAGACAAAGAAAATGTTAATACTACTTTAAATATAAGAAATAATGTAGATTACTATAGTTTAGTGGAGGACTATAAACACGATAACTTTGCTCGTGTGACTAATGCAAGGAAAATATTTTGTTTCGAGGAGCGGTACTTCGTGTAAGATACATACCAATCTAATATTGTAAGTTTTGATTTAAAACAGCAGAAGAATTTCAGATATATGACATTTCATCCCAAATCATCATCTGCATAGCCATTACCCAACTATGTTGGGGTCGGCTCCCAGTCTAACCGAATGCAGCTGAATACCAGTATTTTACACGGAGCGACTGCCTATCTTTTATTGCTTATCTTTGATTGGCCTGTTGGTCTAGTGGTTAGTGACCCTAACTGCTATGCCGGAGGTCGTGGGTTCGATTCCCATCCAGGACAAATGTTTGTGTGATGAGCACGATGATTTGTTCTGTATCTGGGTGTAATTTATCTATAATATGTATGTATTTAGAAATATATAAGTATGTTTATCAGTTGTCTAGTACCCATAACACAAGCTCTGCTTAGCTTGGGACTAGATGGCGTTGTGTGATAGTTGTGGAATATTATTATATTATTATTATTATTATTATCTGACCTCCACAACCCAGTTAGTACTGGGTAATATCTAGGACACCTCTTAGCAAGTCTGGTTGTCAGATTTTCGGCTACTGACTACCTGGAACGACTGTTAAAGATGTACAAATAACAGCCGAGAAAAACGGCTTTAGGGTGAGGCCAAAAGAGTCGTGAGTCGCTGAATTTCGGTCGCAGAAATTGTGTGTGTTGTGTTGTGTGAGCCGGCAGACAACTCATTTTGCGTCGCCTTGTGAATCAAATAGGACTTTTATGAAACCTATTGCAGCAGAAATTCTGCGACTCACGACTCACAAAATTACGCTCGTTTGGCCTCACCCTTAACGTGATTTCATATAATAATCATTCTTAATACGTACAAACGTAGTAGTTATCTGATTTACTATCGACCGATCTTAAAGAAGAAACTTAAGCCACCACTTAGTGAAGGTTTTGTATGTCAAATTATGACTAAGCGACATTTTAAGTAAATAATCATTAAACATTTCTGAGTGCGGCAGTAAGAAACCCTACGCAAAAATTATTGTTGGGCAACGGCTTATTTTGTGGTGAAAATATCTCAGTAACTGAAAGGTTTCCAGGTATAGTTCAGTATAAAAAAATAATCGAGTGGCTTCGATAAGGGTATTTTTAGACCCTTAACACTCTTGTCTGAAATACGAGTAGAAGAGCTTTCACATATTCCTCGGTTATGGGTGTCAATGGCTGCAGGTTCTTCGAAAGAGATACCGTGCCCCCAACACAAAGGGCTATGAAGGAACATGGATATTTTTTAGTCAGTGGAAGTCTGACACTCACTACCTCTCCGCAAAGAGCGGGAGGAGTCATTAAAATTTGATGATAGCCGCTGCGTGCATCAGACGAAACATGCGTCATTTTATGACAGCCTGAATGAAAAACCTAGAGAGCAACGTCTTGAACTGTTGTTGACGCAGCTTAGCTATCTCCAGACATTCGTAAATGTTTGTTGTTTTGAATCTTCACCAACAAACATAGGAAAACATTTATGTGTATAGTTATTGCGCAGTGAAATTGTTTGGGGTACAAAGTATAGCTTTTTGGGGGTGGGAAATCATCAAATAACTCCCGCTCTTGGGCAGAGCGAAAGGGAGTGTCAGACTTCTACTGAGTAAAAACCACCCATGTTCCTTCTTAGCCCTACATGTCAAGGCCGGGCAACATAATTACTCTTACTCTTAGTCTAGGCTAAGTTGGGAGTGGGACGACCTGGGCCCAGGCTCGGTCCGAGTTGCAGAAAATTTTGTGGAGTGCTATAGAGGAAGCTTATGTTCAACAGTGAACTGCTGTAGGCTTTTGATGAATATAAAGACGAAAGATATCAATCTAATCATAAACGACCTAACCTTTTCCCAAATATTATACATCTAGATCTTCCAGTCTTACCAGATGCAGCTATATCCGTATTTTACATGGAGCGACTGCCGAATGACTGCAGGTTGGAATCTGCTAAGCTTAGTTACTCTATCCGGTGAACAAGCATGCAAGCAAGAAACATTTCAGGATAAACACGTTTGAAAATCGTTTGTGTGTCAATAAAGCGAATGTAAAACTAAAACTGTATGTCGTTAGGAAACGTTGGAGTCAAACAAAGGAAAGAGCGTCGAAACAAAGTTATTATTACCCCTGACCTCGATATGTACACATAATTTGGGGTCTACTGTATTATTAACAATACGGAATCTCAAAACTCTAGTGTAAACATTGTTGATTTTTTTTATTGCCTAGGTACTAATATGAATGATCCCGTGCAGCAAATGAAGTCATTAAAAGAAGTTTGTTATTCTTATAAATAATAGCACAACCGCCGTAGTAATCGCCAAAGGAGTAAGCAGAGGTTTGAGGTACCTAATAGTACACCCACATTTCGACAAAGTCCCATGTTACCTTTTTACATTAACCGGGCACGATTCAAGACTGGGAGACTTTGGAATCAAACCTAAGATCACATACTCAGCAGACGTGTTTTGCAACCACTGTACTAACGAGGCAGTCCTATCATCATAAGTCATCCAAAGAATGTGCTTCATAATATTTTCAAAATTGATTCGAAATCAGCGCAGCGTATCGTTAGCTGTTATACTTTTCTATAGATTCGTCACATCTTCAGGTTCTTGCACTTTCATACTCTTAACTCTTCTTTCGACGGGTAACTTTTTTTAATTGGGACAAGCCCGCCACACTATTCCCAAACCACTGTAACTCCTGTAAGCCTGTAGGGCCTGTAAGGTAACTTGCCTGAGCAGCAATACCAAAATGGCTTGTTCCCATCTTGTCTTCTTTTCTAATAATCTCAATCGAAAACCATCAAATAACCCCTTCCGCTTCCCCTTCTCTTGGGCAGAGCGAAAGGGAGTGTCAGACTTCTACTGACTAAAAACCTCCCATCTTCCTTCTGAGCCCTATATGTCGAGGCCGCGGTAACTTGTGAACAACCCGCAGCCCTGACGGAAGTTTTCAAGTAATCTTAGATGTCGAAAGTTCTTCTAAACCTTTTTTTCTAAGCGTTATTCTTTACAATTCATAACCTGGTCCGTAATGGTATTCAATGTGTGCTTTGCTTATTAAGTACATAAACAATCACAAAAATACGTTTTGTAAAAGAAACAACTGCGGGGGACATTACAAGAACGAAGAAATCAAGCGCAGTATTCAAGGTTTTTTACTCAGACAGGCCTGTGCCCTATAACAAGATAAGGTGATATTTTTATGGGACCAATCTACATTATCGTCCGGGTTTTTTTACAGTAAATCATCGAGGATCAACAGTGTCATCCTCTTACACTTATCTCAATTTATTTCGGGTCGGCGTACTATGTCTTTGACTTCCATAAATCTCTATCAACCGCGATCTCAATTTCTTCTCACTTCAGACAGGGGTTCTTTAGTCATTTCTTTCACACAATTCTAATCCGATCATGTTTGTTAACACATCTTAAAACATTAAATGTTGTGTAAATTATTTGGTTTTTATTCCGCGTAAACGATCCAGACCAGGGTGTCTGATATGGCCACTTTAATAATAGATGAAAATTTGTAAAATGAAGTATTCATAATAGTAACTGCGTCTGTGACCATTTTACGAATTTTAACACAATTCATATTATAATCTTATTATTATCAAAAATATATTCGTATTTAAGAATAGCGATAATATTGACGCATAACATTCAATGGATTTAAGGATTTCCACAAACTATGCCTGATTATATTACTTAACATAAAAAGCAACCCTGTAATATCTGAAGGATCAGACAGACAGGCAGAGGTAGACAGATATACCCAACAGTACACACACATTTCACCAGTTATGTATATATAAGACCCACGTGTAAAATTCAGGGACAAATCTTCATGAGTTGAACGTCGTTGTTTTAATCCTTAAGTATTTTCACTTATAATACCACAAGAGCTTCAAAATTATCGGGTATTTCCCGATAGGTTCGTTGCAAACAAATGAAGGAGTCAAGTTTTTCAGGTTAAAAAATCACTCGCGCTTCGCGCTCGTGATTTTTTAACCTGAAAAACTTGACGATTTTATTTGTTTGCAGGGAACCTTGAGGGAAATGCCAGATAATTTTGAAGCTCGTGTGGTATTCGGGGGATTATTTTTCCGTCCCAAATGTCGGCCAATAGAATTGCACCATGAGACGAAATGTACAGTTAACAAATAAGAATTTCATAATGAACATTTCCTTTGACTTTTTTATCGATGGTGGACAGAGAACAAACTCCAAATCGACTCATTTTCATGCAAAATCTCCAATTTTCACAATTGAATTCAACCTGTCAGTTTGACGTGTGGTTAATTTGACTGGATCATGTTTTGTTTTTTATATATAGCAACTACCAGAGAAAATTTTCAAAAAATTATCAGTATAATACCATGTAGGTTGTACCACGTGACGTCGAATGGTGCAATTCTATTGGTCGATATTTGGGTCGGAAAAATAATCAATAAAAATCTTTGCAACCAGCACAATCAGTATCATATCTATACTGATAAATTCTTAAAATTGTAAAAATATTATTTGCTGACGTGTATTTTAATTAAACATTCGACGTGCATACTCAGCAACCACTGCACTAAATAACATTTTTTATAAATAATATTCCACAACTATCACACAACGCCATCTAGTCCCAAGCTAAGCAGAGCTTGTGTTATGGGTACTAGACAACTGATAAACATACTTATATATTTCTAAATACGTACATATTATAGATAAATTACACCCAGACACAGAACAAATGATCGTGCTCATCACACAAACATTTGTCCTGGGTGGGAATCGAACCCACGACCTCCGGCCTAGCAGTCAGGGTCACTAACCACTAGACCAACAGGCCAGTCAATTCATTTATTCTTTAACATTTATTCTTCAATACTTTAAAATTAATCCAAAACGCTTTACACAAAGCACATAATACAATTTGTACTCCCATAGAAGACAGAATTTCAAAATAAAATTAACTTAAATCTTACATTCCTCGTAATACGGATTAGGTTTGTTACACAAAGTGAGTGATTATCTTCGTACATAAGCTTTTACGATTATTTTATATTCCTTTTGTTCTCTTTATGGCACTTTATAGCGGATAATGAGATGATTGCAACACAGACTCGATTATCCTTATTCGTAAATATAGTACTCTTATAATGCTATGTTCTCAACGATGTTTTTTGTATAAACTTTGTCCCATATTAAGAAATTCTCCTAAGTGGTTTATATTTAATTTAATGGTTGTAAACGCACCCACGGTACCGTGGGTGCGTTTACAACCATTTCAAATTACGTGCACAAACAGTCAGAAACGGAACTACTCTCTTTAGGCCATACATTATGGCCCATCCATTTCCTAGAGAGGAGGCCCGAGTCCCTGCAGTGGGAACATTATAAACTGATGATGATACCCAGCAGTGCATAGATTATGTTAGCAGATCAATGAGTAAGGTCAGTATGTCTGTAGCCTAACATATATAATAGGTAATTAAAGTACAGTATAATAGGCGTGACGACATAGTCAAAGAATCAATGATTTAATGATATTAGGGGAAATTACATACGAGAAGAATTTAAAACACTGATTTAGTTTTATTTAAAAAATTAAGATTAGTAAGATTTTTAATAAAATAAAAGATTAAAATACTGATATCGGCCATTTTGATTGAAACACCAATCATAGCGCACTACGTCACGCCAATGTAAACATCACTAGCTGTCACTAGCTCACTGTGTTGTTTTGTTGCCGATTACGCATTTGGATATTTTTTTTGTTACTACAATTTTTTGTGAACATCTTTAGCAATGGAATCAGGCTTTGTAAAAGCAAACAGTTCAAATTTGCCCAGGATAGATTTACTGATGTTGGGCGATTTCCTTGGGTCAAATAAAGAATTTTGCTCGTCCGAGTTCCGAAATGTGAAAACCTCCCTGTAAGTAAATTTTGTAAGTATCTAACACTATAAAAATACAACAAACTCGTTTTGAGCTTGTAGGAGTTTAGTTTATTTTCACTTTCATATGTTATTTTTACAATAAACTTGTCAGTTTATTTTTGAGGTTAGCTCCTTCGCAACTTGTAATAAAAGTTTGCTACTGAGTTAATAACCAACAAAAGGAGTAAATTTCTGTAACTACAAAGCATGTACTAGTATCTTTTCTCATAGTAACAACCTACTATCATAATCACCGGGTCAGCTATGCAGGTCCAGAGGACAACATTTTTGGCATTCAATGTAATGCTAAAACTATTGCTATTGATGTGTTTTTACACTGAGGCACCGCACACCACTTATAAACTTTGTTATTCATTTTTAACACACGAATTATGGTAATGTTTGTTTTAGTTTCCTCTAGCTGCGCTTTGACATTTCCATGTTTACATAGGCGTGACGTCAGACCCGACGCCATGACACTGCGAGCTGTTTTCGCGCTCTATTTAATTTTTTTTTCAAAAATGGCTTATATCTTCGTTAAACTTTACTTTATTACTGAAATAAAGGTTTTTTCGTAAATAAAAAAGATGTACCCACATTACGGAAGGGGATTTCAAAATCTTTCGTCATGCCTATTGACACGCTTAGATAAGAGGAAATCTTCAACGGTAAACAAGAATTCTTAACCAGTCATTGATTACCAAGCGGTTTAAAATCCTTGGTTTTGTTCGATATAAGAAATGTTTATTTGCTAACCTACAAAGTTTTTGCAGTTGAGTTTTCACCATCATTGTTCTGGCTTTATTCTAATTGACATAGGGTTGGCGCAGCATGTAGTCTTCTTCCATACTTCTCCATCACTCTTAATCTCTCTTTAGTCTTCCTCATCACATGCCCATACCATACAATGCAATTACCACACCATTTACCCGTCACCAGTGCTACCTTCGAGACTTCTTCCTATGTATTATTTCTTATTTCATCCAATCGCGTTACACCACCCATGTTGTTTTTTCATAAAAGGAAATATTTGATTGATTCTCCAAAAAACTTATCGGTTTTCTAATGACGACCATCTCTACATGACCTATAAAAACATTTTATCTTGTTGGATCTCTTGAAAACATCCTTTCGAAATATTATGTTGCTAAAAGCAGTAGTACCCAAGATACTACGGAAGCTACTATTTTGAAATTCAAAATGGCACACTAATAGTAAGGGAAGCAACGTAGAGATTATGAAATATTCATCAACTCAGCGTGCTATGGACTAAGTGCAATGAACTGCATCAGGGTTAAGTGGTAAAATTGATGGGATCGTGCTAATGACTTCAACGGGCTGTGTCAGCATCTCGTCGAATAATGAAGCTGTCGACTCATCTATCTTCCCTTATATCCATAGATATCTGTGAGGAACCTAGACACATACTCTAGACTTTACATTGCATAGATTGTTTTTTATGAGACAGACTTTTGAAACCAACAATGACGAAATTTGTAGCAAAATGTATCGTAATAGTAGTGTTTAAACTGCTGTTTAACAATTATTCGAAATTAGGCTGAACCAACGAAATATACGCAGATGAACCATAATGCGTTTACAAATAATAGCGAGACCGCAAATAACGCTTGCACGGTACAAATCCTGTTAATCCATTGTGTAAATACTGCAATTCCAATTAGTAAAGCTAACATAGGGTATTCGTTACACGTACGTATTCAACCAACAAACGATTCAGATGATTTGTGTGCCGTAAAAATAGACAATCGGTGTACAGTTACCGCCAATTATCGTCAACGTCCAAACTGATTGTGTTCAGAGAAAATTGCAATCACTGCGACCACAATTGCTAACTGTACCTACCTACCATTCTATCTTATTATCTACTTATTTTGATACTATGTGATGACACTACATAGACAATCATTTGTTATACGAATGGGAACCTTGCAGTCTATTTTAATAGAGACTGTAGTCATAACATTGCAGTGAAAAGATATTTGATCACCGTGTAGCCTAAAGATGTTTTATTTTCTTGTGTTGAGAAATAAAATGAGATGATTGATACTCAGGCGATGGTTAGAGTAGATTTTGTTTAGCTTAGAATCATACTGTCATTATACTCGTAACTACATGATGATACTCAGAATATAAATAAAGTCTAGATGATAAAGAGTTAACGAATGGAAAACCCATTGAATAAAATAATACCTTATTTAGAGATGTTATAACAGGTGATGACGATAAATATGATAAAATTTGGGAACGCGTTTCTTAGAATGGAATGGGTTTTGCATGGAAGTTCCATTGTACGCCCCGCTGCACGCTGTAAAAAACGCGTCTCCGAATAGGCGGCCTGATTTCTGCTTATTTTAGTAGTCAAAGACGAACGCAAAACTACAATCCAAAACGATAATATTGATATTACGAGAACTGTCGGCCTACAGGTCAACTTAATTTGGAACGTAGCAGACACGTCTGGCGTGTGTGGACTTAAATAACCACTAAAATTCCGCAAACGGGCAAAGGTTAAGACTGCAAACTTGAAGTTCCGATCTAAAGCCGTAATCCAATTTCATATAAATTTTAGTACGTGGTGCTGTATGGGTTTGTTACGGGTCTTAAATAGAACGACTGCCTGGTCTGGCACTGGGTATAGAAGTTGTATTATTTAGTCTTATTAAGTGGTACGGAAAACACGATTATCCATTGGTCAAGGCTGTCTGAATTGGCTGCGGGATGTTGTAAGAGATACCGCGGCCTCGACATAAAGGGCTAAGAAGGAACATGGGTGGTTTTTAGTCAGTAGAAGTCTGACACTCCCTTTCGCTCTGCCCAAGAGCGGGAGGTGTTATTTGATGATTTACCACCCTGCAAAAAATAAAGTCTGAATTTGTGGATCTTTGATAGTCGTTACATTCACCTGAAATTCTGACCATCGGTCTTATTACCTAGGGGCATACAACTCAGTACTAACAGGGTAGTGGATTTAAGAAAGCAGTCTATCCACTTAAAATACTGGCATTCAACTGCATGTAGTAAGTCTGGAAGCCCATTTAAACACATTTGGAAAAAGCTAGGCATACGAAGATGATGACTGTATTATCAAGTAAAAAGTTAAATTATAAGCACTTCAAAACTTAGTTACGGCCTTCAGCAACCAGTACGAATTTGGTTTTCAAATCCTTTAAGCCGTATTCACGAGTCCATCGTCAATGAATTCCAACTTTGCCTGCACTACTAAAGAGATTACAGAAAGCTATTTTGCAACATCTAAAAACCGGTCCTAGAATACTTATACAGAGTTATAGGAATGTTCAATAGCTTTTTATTTTCCCTCCACGCTTTCTACCCATGCACTAGGTACTAGAATTACTAGTAAGTACTAAAGACAGTAATTATTGATTAAAACCGTCACAAGCCTAGGTCATGTGATAGCCCTAGCAACACATGGTGTCCTACGATTGACATTTACGTGTGAAGATAGGCATCTGATGTTAGCCAACATGTCGCAACTTTGGTAAGACAAGTGCAAAAGTAGTAAAAAAATCTTACAGTGACTTTAGTAGACCAAAGCAGAAACTCCCTCTGTAATAACATTATTTATTTTTTTCAGAAATGTTACAGTTTTATACCAAAGTGCTTACAATAGTCATATTTAAATGTCTAGTAGCATCTTATAAAGTAATCACAATAATTCAGAAAGCAAAATTAAAATGATGTGTCAAAGGGTGTACCTACTTACATAAAAATATAAATAAAATAATATAAGAGACCTAATATATCAAAATTAATACGTGTATAATACTGGTATTGAGCGGTCTCAGGTCACCCTAACCAAGTTGGGATAAGACTAGGCAGATGATGATGCTAACCAAACTACACACACATAGACGTACACTAGTGTTACACAAACATGTTTCAACAACAATTAAACAATATTGACCGTCGACTAAGACGCTTTGTTAATTCTATACTTGTAGCCAAAGTTAAAAGGCTTCATCAGCCTTTGAAAATACCACAGAAAATAAAGAAAACTTAAGGAAAAATAAACAAAATATGCTAAACCTTCGAATGCAAAAAAGTTTAAACTTGAAGTTTTTGCGTTTACAATTACTCTGTAAGCAACAAAACATTGAGAAACAAACAAACAAACAAACAAGAAAAAAAGTACAAAAAATATGAGGAAGCATTAATTACAATGAAGGGTAAACGAACATAAGAGGCTAATGTACCCATTGTTAAAAAATCCGGATAATTTAGACAAAAAACAAAACTGAAAAACCGTTAGATATTTTGTTTGATACGAATTGTTCCAATCCTTTTTCATGTTGAAATATTACTTCGCGTGTTTGTTCGTCCCCGGAGAACCATGGTTCATTTGGAAATTCGGTGCTACGAGTACATTCGATCGTTGATTGGTCGAGCTTCGATTCGCTTCCATTACCTGATTTCTTTATGACATAAGTTTTGGCTATAAACCTTCCATGTTTTTATGTTATTTTGGTCGTAGCATTGAGTAATTAGTTGCTAAAAATATCGGTAGTATTTGCTAAGTTATGGAATTAAAACATAAGGCGCAGACCACACATAAATGGCGCGTGTAGGTTTGGTTGCATGGAGCAAATCCTGCATGAGATCGGGTAAGGGAAGAGGGTGAAGCATCCAATTTTGGAAATTTTCGCGATAAAATATTGAGCTTATAAGATTGGCAAATTGTCCAGCCAAGAACTTTATTTGTAATTCACTTTCCATTTGCAACCTCAGCACTAAGAAGATTTCTCATATGTGATCCTACCCTGAATTAATTTGTTTATCTGTCACGAAGAAACAGACGTTTATTTTTAAATTTACAAGCTCGTGCTATTTATAAAGTTAAGGTCAGGTGTTCAGGAGCTGCCCCGCTTACTTCAATTGCTATTCATAATTCACCGTTGCATAAAATATTTTTCTCAAAGGTCGGGGGTGAACTTATGTGAGTTTTCCCCAGTCCTTAGGTAACTTTTGTTGGGCTAATGAAACAGTTTTGTTGGAAATACTGATATTCAGCTGCATAGGGTTAGATTGGAAGCTGACCCCAACATGTTGAAAATGGGATACGCAGATTGTGATGCTGAGTAATATTGGAAATGTATTGAAGAATAGGACAAGTTGGAATGACCACAAGAAAAATAATTAATTAATTTTGAAGCAGACCGATGATGATGGTTAACTGAAGACACACTGAATGGAAACAACCCACTGAGTGATGATTTTGATGACATCATATTGGGACTAAATCTTAAAATAAAATAAAAAATTATGAGATATCCGACCACGTGTAAGATAACCTTTGACAAAAAGATCTTGTAGCGATTGTATCAAAACAACCAGTGTATCGTAATAATCAAATGCGACGCACTGACTAACCGATTCATCAGGAAGACCAGCACGGCTATTGCGCATCTTTTTAAATGCCAGTGGCTATCGTAGTGTCCATCAATTAACTGTCAAATGGTTCCATTTTGCACTAAACCATAACCAATTTGACAATTAATCGATGGACACTAAGTTAGCCACTGACATTTGAAAAGATACGCATTAGCCCTGCAGGTGGCCAGGTGGGTATCATCTACTATAGACCGTTTGGGTTCATCAAACAAACAGAGCACTATAACTATCGCTGATATTAAAACACATCTGGATTTGTAACCGGTTGACGGCAATAGGCTCGCCCCCAATGACTGGCGAAATGTGAGTATACTATTAGATTTCCCTCTGCCTAACCCTTCAGGGTTTAGAAGCGTGACAATTTAGGAAGGTCACTCCAGCTGATTAGAAGTGGGCGTATACTCGTACAAATGTACATTGTCTTTACCTTCATTACAAGTTTAAATGGATCGCGATTACAGCTGTCGTGCGAACAATCAATATTACGCAGATCATTCTCTCTACTTGCAAAAACTTGTTCCATATTTCTAGCCTTTCGATTGACTTGTTATCATAGCTATTTGTCCAATACACAGACAGTTCTATAAACATTTCCATTCATAATTTTTGCAAGGAGGTTATTTGTCTTGTTCTGTCAAAATTACAATAGCTATAAATTCAGATTTGACTGGGTCAGTAAGTAAATAGGGTGTTAATGAATAATTCGGTACGTATTTTGAATAAATAATTGTTTTAAATTATTGCTGCATTTGTAAGGATAATTATTGAACTAAAAACAGCCAGTTGCTTTTAAATCATCTTAGCCTAACCTTGTCCCAACTATGTTGGGGTCGGGCACCAGTCTAACCAGATGCAGCTCAATACCACCTTATAATAGTAGTCTTGTCGTCGTAAGCATTACTACTCAGTGTGAGATTTTGTATTCGATTCCCAGTTCATTCAAAATATCATTAGGATTCCCATCAGGAATTTTTTGTAGGTAATAACACAAAGTTTAGATTTATGCCCAGTCAGTGGTAACAGGCGCGCTCCCTATGGGGCTTAGATATATCTAGCAAAGTGTGAGTGCTACTTCGGGTATAAAGGGTGTAAATTAACCCTTTACACATATGTCAAGCAAGCATTCTGTACATCAAACTAAGTACCCCTACGCAATTTTTTTTACTGGAAAACGACTTTTTTTTGGGTCAAACATTTCATTTTACTTAAAAACTCAATGTAGCACTCTTAAAACATTGTGCTAGTGAATGCTTTAAATAGTTAAAGGGTCATGGAGGTAATTTAAGTAAAGTTATAACCTGAAAAACTAATATTTACAACAGCTGTGCAAAATTTGGAACTTTGACTCCCAATATCTCCGTAACTCGGGGGTTCCCAGGTATGGTCTGGAACAAAAAATGATCGCAGTAGTGGGGAGAACACGTGCCCTTCGATTGCGTTAAGGGTACTTTTACACCCTTTAGTTCTTCCTAACTCTTCTGGGATTACAGGCGACATGTAACGAACAAAAACACAACACAATATTATGTATTTTTTTCTGTTTAGTTTTAATTTGTTTTGTTGTGTGCACATAAGGCATGTGCCAAATAAAAAAAATTAACAATAAACAATAACATGATGTGGTTTGTTTGTATGAGATGTGTTTGTGGTGTGATATGTGAACATGTCGGATTTCATTATTTTATTTTCTTTACTTTAGAATAATACCATGGCATGGTTGACAAGCAAAAACGTGGTTATTGTCTACAAAATTTGCTCCACATTGACTCATCTCAAAGATACCTAATAACTTTTCCTTGAAGTTGAAGTAAAGTGAGTTTTTATCGTCAAAACGTGGTGATTACGAAACTGAGCACTAGGAACGCGACTACTACGCAGTTTGGTTGAATAACAAAGAAATATGAACGGCTTATGTTCAAAATAAACAAGCATAGCGGTAGTAAGTTGTGAAGGGAAACTTGGAAAGCCAGAACAAATCTTATTACTACTCGTACTTATAAATGCGAAAGTTTGCAAGTATGGGTGAATGTTAATACTATTTAACCTTAAAACTACTAAACGGAGTTGGAGAAATTTAGGCACACAGATAGTAGGTATACATATAATAACCTAGATTAACACAGGATATTTCTCCGCTACTCTTTTCCGATTAATTTCGTTGCGGGATCCAAGACAGTTAAATCGTTTCTCTGGGACTTCGTCAAGCTTCATTGTCTCGGCGCTTTTCTTGTGGTCGCCACTGTTGATTCTGGCTAACAGGAGTTACAGTGGTTTGGGAATAGTGTGACGGGCTTGTCCCAATAAACATAGGATATTTTTTAGTACAATCCTGTGGGACAACTGCGATCCTGTGCATAAGCTGTTGTTTGTTTGTGGATATATTATATGACGCGTGATGACCAGGGCATAAAAACGCGGAAATAACATTATATAATATTAAATTAGGCTCTCGGTCAACGGTCCCAACAACCAGCTACCTCACCGTTTTTTAGATAATATCAAATGGATTACTACACGAACATAAAGTAGGAACGTTATATACATACATATTTATAGTACAAAGATAAACGATGTAGGTAAAGAGCTGTCGTAAAACGATGGGAATGGGAAATGTTTTGTAGTGTAGGTTTTTCATCATTCATAAATGAGTCGGAGGCAGTGGTCGGAATTAGGTAGAGTTATTATACGTAAATATTGTATCTAAGGATCTTCCTGGGATTTCCCAGAATTTATAATACAATCCAGTGTGGTCAACAATATTACAAATAAATAATAATAAAAACCTCAAGGATAACCAAGACAAATAAAACAAACATAATTAACATAAAATGTATTTACATCACACTAATATTATAAAGGCGAAAGTTTGTGAGTGTGTATGTTTGTTACTTCTTCACGTAAAAACTACTGAACGGATTTGGATAAAATTTGGTACACAGATAGTTTATAACCTGGATTAACTCATAGGATTTTTATTCCGATTTTATCTTCCCGTGGGATATTTTATATATCTAGTTAATTCATAATTCAAAATGAGAAATTGAGTTAAAGAAAATAACTTTTTTACTTAATAAATCACGGGAGTTTTCTGCTCTTTCAATCACACATTTCATCGTTCTTTTAATCTCGGGATTTGAGGCATATCCGCTTTATTCTTTCGCTGTATGAAATTAGTGTAAGTACCTAATTCCGACCTTTTTTTTTTTTTTTTTGGTGGGTTGTAAAATCATCGAATAACCCCTCCCGCTCTTGGGCAGAGCGAAAGGGAGTGTCAGACTTCTACTGACTAAAAACCACCCATGTTCCTTCTTCGCCCTCTATGTCGAGGCTGCGATAACCGTTGGACTACCCGCGGCCCCGACAGGCGTCGGCCCTTTCGGGCCCCTCCCATGTTGCTGACATCTCTTTGAGGCGCGCGTGGAACACGAACGCGCCGTCGACACGGCCTGTTTTCGTCGTGAGACGGACGAACGGCGAGTTAGCCCATCACTCACCGTCCACAGGCCCGCGTCTACGGTGGCCGGAGGTCATCGCGGGACCCCCGACGCCCAGAGCGCCTCCCGCGGCGGCTGGGACGAGAGGTTCTCTCCCTCTCGCGTTCCGCCACCTCCTTCGCCAGCAGAATGAATAAACCTCTGTCATCTACAAATAACAGCCACAGGTCCCAGCTGACATTTCTAGATCTTTGACAGTTGGTAGTCGTGGTGACCCGATATCAGAAAAGCAGTCTTACCAAGGGGTATTTTATTATCCAGTACTAACTGGGTTGTCGAGGAAGACACTTTACGTAAAATACTGATTTTCAGATGCATCCAGTAAGACTGGAAGCCGACATAATTAGGATAAGGAAGCAGATGATGAAAAACTCAAAAAACTTTTTACCAAAAAATAAAACCGACTTCAACAAAAAATACAAAAAAAGAAATCAGCTTCTGAAGCCGGTGACTTTTCTTTGCTTGATTTAATTTTTTTACCACCGACTTCAGAAGCTGATTTTTCTTGTAAAGTTTCTTTTTGTTAAAGGTTTTAAACACTGTGCACTAAGTTATCGATTGAGGTGCTCGCAGAATCTAAATACTAACAAATTGTTATGCTAACTGACATTGGAAACGGTACAGTAGGGCTTTATGTGGTATAAACGGTTACTTCCATAACATTATACCAATACCTGTATACCAAAGGGTTAGCGATGTACCGTACCCTGTGACGAATGAATGAATGGAAGAAAAACAGTGTTGCGTCGAGCCCGAGTAACACACAAGTTAAAACTTTGAACTTGTCATGAGCAAAATCCCTATTGGGAAATATAACCTATTTATAGCAAGGAAAAATAACGAGGAAATCTGTGCTTTTAATCTGAAATTGCTATCATGCAGAGAGCAACGGCAACGATAGTGATTAACACTTCCCTCTCCGTATGAGACAAGGCATATAAGCTGCGGGGGGTCAATTGGAAAGATTCTGCGAAGTGTGCTTCTTTCATGGTATGGGTTTTGGTCGAGATGTTAATAGATAAAGCGTTACCCACGGCTCATCCGCGAGAATATCGGATGAAAAGTATGAAGTATCCTTATCCAGTTCATGGTCTACCAGTGTTCCATATCTTTTGTTCAGCGTTTAAGGTGGGGGGCGGACAGACAGACAGTTAAACACACGCATTTTTATAATATTAGTGTGGAGTTATGTATGGATATGCAAAGAAGACGAAATGTAACTCACGCAGTATGTAGGTTAGCCATGGTATGGTAGTTACCTCAGAAAAGGAATGAAAACCAAATCCTTTGTCTACTGCCAAGAAATACCACAAATGCAGAGTGAGATCATAAAATAATCACAGTCGCAACTAACCTATGCTTTACACAGGTCCAATCAATAAACCTGTTTATAATTATGTTGTTTTATAAATGTTGCTGCCATGTTTATTCACTTGAGCATTTACTTAGATATGCGGAAATTATATCAACAAAATCACGCATATATAAGGGTTGCGCAAGGTATACTAACCGGGCATAAATCCAGACTTCGTGCTTCTGCTGGGCAATTGCTCAGAATCGAACAAGCATGAGGCATAAAGGCGGATGAGGCAGTCATTTTATTTTAATAGGTTCTGTTCACGACATTTTCTCATCATGCTATTATTTCGTGAAAAGGAAACAAATCTAACAAACTTTCGCGTTTTTAATATTAGTAAGGTTCCTCGAACTTCACACATAGCTATACTAAATTATTAAATCAAAGGGTTGTTCAAAGTAAATCAAAGTTGAACATGCAAAGACATGGGACCTATGAATTCTTTATAGGTACTATCCATGTGTGATTTATGCCTACAAATTGGTTTTTCAAATGTGGGTTCTTATGCATATTAGATGCTGTTGGGATATCTTTTTTGTATCTTATATCTATTCAGGAAATGTTCTCAGAAGACAAGAAAATAGGTCTTATTTGCATCCCTAGAAAGGCGTGGCTTGGCTGCATTGCCAAAAAAGCGGACGTTACACTGTTCAGGCTAAAGTTTTTAGACCGACATGTTCACATTAATATTAAAATTTAAAACAGGATATTTAAAACACAAACAAACGTAGTAGATATCCCATTTTCTCTTCCAAGTACACGATTTTAGGTTAATCAAGAACCACTTTCACTGACTTTAATAGGGAATTCATTTAGGTAAACCCAGTATTACTGTTAGTTTTAACTGGCAATAGAACCTAAACGTTCAATAAGCAAGCTTAGTAGGTGGGTATTGATTCTCGTTTTCTAGACTGAAGGCTAACCTACACAGACGAACCTGTTAGTTAAAGTGATCACTTAAAAGGACATAGCTAGGTATCCACATAAAGAACACCCACACTAACCGACAAGACTTCTGACATCGATAGCCAAGGACACGTTGCGAATTATACGTACACGGCTACCTGTCCACTTATTCGACAGTCCAAATATAGATACAAACGTAACTAAGTTTGTTACGTTTACGTTACGTTGGAAGTTTTTCTATGTCATTTGGCAAAGGTTGTCTAATTAGATTTGGTTATAATCTTCTTTTAGACAGTGTTATACTCGCCTCATAAAGGTGTGTGGCTTTTGTCGCTACTTATATTGAGTGTAAAAATATCCAAAATTTAAGTATTAAAATTCTGGCCACTTTTCTGTGACCATCTTCTTTCATTAACGTGTGGTTAGTGCCTAATTTGGTCTCAGAGTTTCTATGCCACTAACTTGGCTTATATCATTAGTAATTTTAGATTTTTTATTTAATTTTATTTTTTATTATGTGCAATAATAATTATGTTTTCTTAATAAGAAAGTGACAGAATAAAAAGAAACAAGAGTAAAATGAAAGCGTGACTTTTGTCATGAAAAAACGTGTAACATCAACCCCAAGTAACAAGGTACATTAGTACAAAGATGATGAAAATATTGAGTAAGTACTTACTATTAACCATTTAGTGGTGTCAAGCTCAAATGATGCGCAACAGTCAATCATGGCAGGCTCATTCAAATCATATAAGTATGATTTTATGATCACCACAATAACCAAGCTATAAAATCTTGACTGTTTATTACCTGCATACAGAGAAGATACGTAATAGCTGAAAATAAATCTAGCCAAGAATACAGGTAAAATAAATTATCACAACCCAAGTTTAAACTTAGTTTACACTTAAGCTGCGAGACCGGACCATACTAAAGCGGCACGAATTTATTGGCTAACCAAAATTCGAGCAAAGTTTGCCTTGTGAGCTAAATAAACTGAGCCTGCAAAACTTGCATCAAATAGAGACGAAGTTTGGAAGTTGGTCAAATGTTTGACCAACTATCGCCAACACAATTGTAGATTGGTCTACAACCAAGTTGTATCAGGGTTGGCCCTGATACGACTTGGTTATAGTCGGCACATACCTTTGCAAATACAGTACCTATAAATTATTGAGTGATTCAATCAGCTTATTTCGCTGCGCTGGGAAACATTCCTGCTCTCAGTAAGAACCGTGTCTTACTAACTTTCTAACAATTCTACGTTCGTAGAGGATTTCTTAGAAAGTCTAATAATTTTAAGCTATGGATAAGATGATTTGAGGTTACCCCTGTTGTGGAAAAGACTCTTAGATCTACTCTATACTTTTTCTTGTCACCAAATTCATGTCATTTCTTCTTTGAGTCTGCGTATTTAATTATTTTTTCAGTGATAGTTATCTGTATGTGGTGCGTGTTGGGGACTGCAATGTCTATCGGGTAGCTTTATTTTTCCCAACTTTTTTGGAGTCGCCTTCCAGTCTAACCGGACGCAACTGAATACCAGTATTTTACAAAGAGCGACTGCCTATCTGACCTCCACAACCCAGTTAATACTGGGTATTACGATACCCTTTGGTAAGACTGGTTATTTACATTATTATCCTGTTATAATCAGCCTCTTAAGATCAGCAGGGCTATTGCGTATCTTTTAAATGTCAGTGGATATCATATTGTCCATGAATTAACTGTCAAATTGTCTATGGTTTAGTACAAAATGGAACCATTTGACAGTTAATTGATGGACACTATATGATAGCCACTGACATTTAAAAGATACGCAATAGCCCTGCAGATCCCCAGGAACTCGATAGTCGGTGCCGTTACCACAGGCCCAGCACTACTCTCTCTCTGTACTTATTTATTATTCAATATACCAATGTTTAATTCAAAAACTCGTGTATCAAAATTACCTGACGTCACGTCATAGCTATTTTTATTGCAGTACACCAAAAGGTTTACCCGACCATGCAAACGAGTGATGTCATTGTCCTTAGAACACGCTCAAGGCTGCACAGAGTAACAAACCATGGCTTAATCTGTGGTTTTGATAAACGTAATAGTATTCAAGATTTAGTAGATTCGAAGTTTGTTTCCATACTCAGGTTCATGAAGATTGGAATATGCATTGCTGTTGTGGTTTTTCGTTTAGAATCGATGACAGTACCTAGTTTGTTTCGCGACTAATTATTATTTAATTTGTTTACGTTATCGCGTTTGGGTTATTTACTTATTTTCCATTTTTTTTTTCACGTAAACAAACTATGAAGACGATACAGTGCTTTGAAAACTCGTGTGATATCATACTCTAAGACATTAGTATAGTTTTTTGCGGTCGGTGACGTCATCAACCGACTCAAATCTATGACGCGTTTTATCTTCGTAAATTTTTATTGATTTGATAAAACAAATAATACGTATTTAATATTTTTCGATAATCTAGCAGACGGACTTTTAGAATCTCATTTCTTTAAGTCAGTAAAAATCCCTACATTGAGTTAAAAAAGTAATTTTAAAACGATTACAAATACATAAGAAAAACTATGAAGATCGTAATAATTACTGTGATTAGACTCTTGACACGGCTGAAAGTTTTACTAAAAATAAAGCAAACTCATTAAAAAAAATGTAGCCACAATTTTAATCCAACCATCCTAGCACCTACTGTTAATTCAACTCAGCACGGGTAACATAAACTCCAATTCAAAAACCAGTAACAATTCGCCATTAACACAAAAAATGGCAGTTTATAAGTTTCTATTGTGAATAGAGTATATTAGGTACGAACAATAGATAATATAGAAAACTAACTAAAATATCATACAAGAGAACAAAAAGTAGTTAAAAAACTAAAAAACCCGACAAAAAAAACTCAAAAGCAAAAAACAAGAATTTTTTAAATTAAACAAAACTTAGCGGGGTCCATTCTATTTTACTTCATAATTTAATATTCAAATGAACCCCGCCTGCTTCGAAGTTGTTTGCTTTTCAGTTTTTTCAGTCGGGTTTTTTAACTACTTTTTTTTATTTACAACTTTTTATTTCTTTTGCTTTCCTTGGTCGCGTAAAATTCTTCGCAGATGATCTAACTTTTGTGTTTGTTTATAGGATTTGTCACTTTGAATTTCTTTTGGGTATCATTTAAGCTATCACCAATTTAATTAGTTTTGTGTTTCTTAAATAATAGGGTTTGTCCTCAAAATAGTAGATCTGTCACCAAAATGTAGTCACCAAACAATGCAAAATCAGCAGTTCCACAATAAATCACCTAAAATCCTGAGATATAAGGTCTAGTACCAAATAAATGTTTTTGTATGTATTATAATAGGTGTGTCCTAATAAGTATTTATGCAAACTAATTTAAAGATATCACTAATTTCATTAAGTTTCAAAAAAACTTAACTGTCCGTCAGCAGGTCGAAGGAGCCCCGCTGCACGGGGCTCCTATTTCTGTCTGCAGGGATTAAAGGAACCTAACTAACCGAACCTCGGGGTGACCTTGACGTCGACCCTCTAGGGTTAGGGTTTCTTTCAGCATTATTTGGTGACAGATCTACCATTCTGAGCACAGAGCTATTATTTAGGTAAGTAACAAAACTGTTATTATAAGAACGAAGTTTATATTCATGTAATGCAATGTAATTTTATTGGTTATCGATCTCTTATTTTACACATATATTAACATTAATTTGATAATTCATACCTGGGAACAATTTTTGTTTATCTGAGAACGAAAATATTTCGTGGCGATAGATCTATTTATTAGGTGATACAACATGATGACAAATATAAATTTTGGTGATAGAAAATATAGTTCCCATTTCTTTTAAACATATAAGTGTTGTATATTTTTCATGTTTAATCTCCTTTTAAAACCCTTCATTTTGATACCCAACTCGATGGTACTGGATTTTTTTATTTTTTAGAATTCCGCGTAATGGCTCCCAAAATCCGCAATTTTTCTTTGTTTTTTAATTTTAATGTTGCCAGTGACACTCGCGCCACCAAGACAAATCTAACAACGTATATTTTATTCAAATCCCTTCATCCGTTTAGGAGTTATGAGGGAACAAAGAAACGGACATACATACATACACGCGAAACCACAGTATCCCGAAACACTTAACCCTTTTTTTTTTTTTTTTGGTGGGTGTAAAATCATCGAATAACCCCTCCCGCTCTTGGGCAGAGCGAAAGGGAGTGTCAGACTTCTACTGACTAAAAACCACCCATGTTCCTTCTTCGCCCTCTATGTCGAGGCTGCGATAACCGTTGGACTACCCGCGGCCCCGACAGGCGTCGGCCCTTTCGGGCCCCTCCCATGTTGCTGACATCTCTTTGAGGCGCGCGTGGAACATGAACGCGCCGTCGACACGGCCTGTTTTCGTCGTGAGGCGGATGGACGGCGAGTTAGCCCATCACTCACCGTCCACAGGCCCGCGTCTACGGTGGCCGGAGGTCATCGCGGGACCCCCGACGCCCGGAGCGCCTCCCGCGGCGGCTGGGACGAGAGGTTCTCTTCCTCTCGCGTTCCGCCACCTCCTTCGCCAGCATCACTGCTTCGCAGAAGGAGGCGACGGCGTCCCATTCCTCCTCGCCCCGGACCATGGCTTGCACCAGGGCCGGGCGCGAGAGGTCGCCGCCGCCGATCGCCGCTACGAGAACACGGCGGGGCTCCGCCCAAGCGGGGCACACCTCCACTGTGTGCTCCACCGTGTCCTCCGGCCGATCCTCACAATGGTGGCATCCGGGCGTTTCCTCCCGCCAGATTCGGTGCAGGTACCTCCCGAAACAACCGTGTCCGGTGAGGACCTGCGTCAGACGGAAGGTGAGGGCGCCGTGGCGCCTCTCAAGCCACTCCTCAAAGAGGGGACTTACCGCCACTATCGTGGCGTGCCCTGCACGGGGTTGCGACAGTCGCTGTCTCCATGTCGCCATGAGATCGCACCGAAGGTCTGTCCGCCGCGCAGCAATTTGCCGCGGCAGCGGAGTGACCCCCCTCTTCGCGCGCCATTGATGCAGGCGCGCGAAGACTATCGCCTCCAGATCCCACGGCGGCAATCCGGCAAGGAGGTTCGCCGCTTCGCGGGAGATCGTGCGGTACCCCCGTACCATCCTTACGGCCATGACCTTTTGGGGCACGTTCAGGTAGTGGGCGGCCCGCTTCCTCAAAGCAGGCGCTCACACCGGTGCCCCGTAAAGGGCCATGGACCGCACGATCCCCGCGTAGAGCCTCCGGCAGGAGGCGTTTGGCCCCCCCCAGATTGGGTAAGAGCCACCTAAAGGCAGCCCCGGCCCGCTCCAGTCTGGGAGCCAAACGTCGGAAATGCTCCACGAAGTTCCACCGGCTGTCGAGGACGAGTCCTAGGTACTTCAAAGTACACTCGACACCGATGGGAACCCCTCCCACCATTAACTGGGATCCCGACGGCAGCGCATTCCCACGTCCATGGAAGCCCATGGCCTCCGACTTGTGAAGCGCCACCTCGAGACCCAGCTGCCGGATCCTCTCTACGACTATCGCAACCCCGCGTGTCAAATTGTCGGCCGCCGCCTCGTACGACGACCCACCCTGAGCTAGCACCAGCGTATCGTCCGCGTAGCAGACTACGCTGACGCCGCTAGGGAGGTCGGCGCGCAGCACCCAGTCGTAACCGATGTTCCACAAGGGCGGCCCCAGAACCGATCCCTGTGGAACACCGCACGACATCTCTCGCCGGTTCCACTGTCCGTCTTGACCAGGGTAGATGACAGCCCTGTCTGTCAAATAGGGGGACTATTTGACAGACAGGGCTGTCATCATGACCACACGACGAAGGTAGGTTGGCACCCGGTGATACCGGAGTGCCTCCCCAATGCAGCTCCAGGGCATAGTGTTAAAGGCGTTGGCGATGTCGAGAGACACCGCCAAGACCACACCGCCCCGAGAGACCGCAGCCCCCGTCGTGAGGGCTCTCACGCGCATGATGGCGTCCACCGTCGAGCGCCTCTTGCGGAAACCAAACTGGTCCGGACCATTCCCTCCAGGTGCTCGGCGAGGCGGTTTGCAATTACTCTTTCAAAGAGCTTGCCCACCTCGTCGAGCAGCACAATGGGCCGGTATGCGGACAGCGAGTCCGCCGGGCGCCTCGGCTTCTGGATGAGGACCAGCTTCCCCGTCTTTCAACGAAGCGGGAACTGGTCTCTCTCCATGCATGCGCTAAAGAACCCCTCCAGTCACCTCCGGAATGTCGTCATCGGTTCCTGAATAGTCCGCTTCCGGCATCGCGGATGGCGGAGCCATTGGCGGGGGAGGATGCTCCCCTCGCGAAAGGAACAGAGCGCTCACCACGTCCTCCACGAGCTCAGGCCGGAGACTCTGCGTCAACGGGTGCGGAGTTGATTCCGCACCATCTTGTAAGGGCGCCCCCACGGATCTCTGTTCAGAGTCTCCAGCATCTCCTCGCGGGCCTCATTCTTGGCCCGCTTACAAGCCTCGCGGAGGGTGGCCTTCGCCGCCCTGTACCCCTCATACAGCTCCGCCTCAATGGCTTCCGCATTCGGAGGCCGAATGCGGCGCCTGCGATGCCTGGTGTACAGGTGCCGCGCCGCCATACACTGTTTACGCAGGTACGACAGCTCTTGCGACCACCAGTACACCTGACGCCGGGCTCTTCCTGGCCGGACTCGGGGCATTGCCATGTCACATATCTCGGACATGGCCTCCTGGAACCAACCCGCCTCGGTGTTTACGTCGGCGGGCCTGACCGGTGATTGCACCCAGGCCCGCACGATCGAGGCTTCCAGGAGGAGCTCCCTGTCCAGCTGCCTCAGCGCCCAAACACTAACCCTCCTTTTGTAAATCATAGAGCATTAAAGCAAGAAAAAATATTATTTTTAATCAATGCAAAACTACAGTCCAACGAGGTTGATATGTTTCCGTTATTGAATTGATGCAAACTGATTAATTAATTTCCAACGAAAGACGTCATTTGCTGACGACGATACAATCAAAATCGGTTAAGTAAAACCGATGTTCCAGCAAAACCTTTATTTATATATTTATCAATACAAATCAATATTGTAATCAAAATCGTTTTTGTTTTCATTAGCATTTATTTAGCTAGTTTCCACAACTCTAATACAGAATATTATATTGCGAATTGCGAACCAATAGAACATGCAGTTTCAACACCGATCAGATTTAGGTAGATAATATGGAAATGATTAATGATGTTTAAACCAAATTCAGACACCTACCTCTGACCTCCATAACCTAGTTATTTCTAGGTAACACGATACCCCTTGCTAAAACTGGTTCTCAAGATTTCGGCCCCTTGAATTACCTGAATAGACTGTCAAAAATCTAGAAATGACAAAACGTTACGTGGAACTTCGTCGAGATTCAATGCCTCGGCGCTGCACTGGTGTTCGCCACTGTTGATTCTGGTTTTCAGAAGTTACAGTGGGAATAGTGTGTCGAGTTTGTGCCATTAAAAGAAAAGACAGCTGAGACCGACGGCTATACTACGAGTATAGTTCTCTACACAGTAAATGGATTGGCATTTACAGTTTAAAAATACTTCCTGTTAACAAAAAAAAAAAATAGATTCCAAAAAAATTTAAGACAAATATTTTTTTCTTTTTATACATAAACAAAAAATGACGACGATACAGTGCTTCAATACTCGTGTGCCACTTTGCAGTAATTTATATACAGACAAGTGACATCACAAGACGCCCCGTGCTTTGACGCGTTTTATCTTCGTTAATTTTTATTAATTTCAGCATCATCATTTCAGCCAAACGACGTCCACCGGACATAGGCCTTTATTAATTTGATAAAACAAAAAACACGTATACAATATTTTTGGATAGTCTAACTGACGGACTGAACAAAACGAAATTATTTTTTTTTGTCAGGAAAGTAGCCAATGAGAGATAGAAGGACATTGTCGGTCATCTATTGACGTAATCCTTTTGCTTCAAGATCATGATGCAATTATAGCAAAAACCATCTTGAATTGTACAGCCGTCTCATAAAATAACAGACACGAGCATACATAATGTTTCCTTAGAACATTATCTAGATACATTTTCCTTAATCCTAATGTCTAGAGGAGTTGTAAGCGATCATTTCTTGTTATACTTGTTTACTCATAGAAGTTACAATCTACGAATCAAGACTGTGACAAGTGTGATGTCACTATTGTGACTTACTTCTGAATACTATTAGTAATATGGGTGCCAAGATAAGAAGGTAAGTTATGAGCTTGGTGAGAAGCAGACGGAAATGCTTTGAGGTCATAGATTACAGATATCGCATTGGTGATACTACTATTTACGAATTGACAACTCCACTTAGCATTGGCTCATTAGGTTTCATTCTTGATTAGTTTTTCTTATTCTAACAATCCAAAAAGCAGTTAAGCAAGCTAAATAAAATATTGGTAAAATGTAAAAGTTGTACAAAATGTAGTTATTACGGTCCACAACTAGTATGCAAGTAACATTCAGTTATTATGCCTTGTGATTGGGACTATAGCCTCTTTTTACATACATTCTCCTGCTCTTATCCCAATTTATTTGGGGTCGGCGCAACATGTCTTTTTCTTCCATACCTCTCTATTTCTCGTCATGTCAGTAGTCACCTCCTTCCTAGCCATATCATCCTTCACACAGGCCATCCATCGTTTCTTTGGTCTTCCTCTACTCTTATACCCATCTACATTCATACTCAACATTTTCCTCACAACACTTTCTTGATTCCTTCGCATCACATGTCCATACCACGCCAATCGATTACCACACAACTTTTCATTCAACGGCGCCACTTTCAGACTTCCTCTTATGTACTCATTCCTTATTTTATCCATTCGCGAAAAGAGGCTGTGGTGTGACAGCCTCTTTTTATTATTTATTAATTTAAAAGTGCCTGTGCCTGTAGGCCTATATATAAATCAAAAAGAGTAGTGGGACTTGGCTAATATTGAATGTTTAGAGAAGAATGAATCAGAAGAAAGACCTAAACCGCCTTGATAGCGAAATAAAAGATGGAGAGAAATCATGCTCAATAAAGTTCTCTCGAAGAGACAATATCTGTGCTTTGTTCCAGCTGTGAGATCATTGTAGGTGCAGCTCAATGAAAACTTGCATGATTTAAAATGAGATAATTCCACAAGAACTTGTTCCGCCAGAGGTTCTAAAATTGTAACACATGTAACGCTAAACCCACCATTTCCTCCACTCAAATCAACATAAACTTTACAATAACACTTTTCTTATTTAATAAACCGATGCGCGATGGTTCAATTACTAACAACCGAATGTTCGGTTCAATGTCAAACTATTATGACATCTAACAATTTTCGTAGACATCATAAACCATCGCGTTAACTGTCGCAAAAGTCACGCAAACGAATGCAATTTATTATCCTTTTATTTGGCGAGACATACATTTAATAATACAGTGGTTATGTTAAAAGGTTACTCAGAAATACCATTTTATAAAACATAAAATGTTATTCTTGCAGCGATTACTTAAATTGCATTTAGATTTTAAACTAACAGACCAGTCCCTAGACGTGGTTTGCTAGCAGTAGGTACACCATACACCAGAAAAAAAACAAGAAACTAAAAGCACCCTATTAATTTATTAGCAGAGGGCTGCTCTTACCCCCTCCATAATGGTTTCAGCATAGGAACTAGTAGTGGTACTTATTCTATGTTTTTTCAAAATCTCGAGAGAGGGTTGGGCGCGAAACATTTTTTACGCACAACCCAGAAAGTGGAAGTGGCGAAGGATTGGGTCAATTCACTTCCATTGACAAAGAAAAGAAATGAGACAGAAAAGAAGAGAGAAAAGAGAAATTCAAAGAGTGTTTATAGATACTTCTCGATGGCATATAAAACCAAGACTTGTCAGCGGTAAAAAAACTCGCACACCAGCAGGGCTATTGCGTATTTTTATTAATGTCAGTGGCTATCATAGTGTCTATCAATTACCTGTCAAATGGTTCCATGTTGTACTAAATTATAACTAATTTTACAAAAAAAAACCAGTTTGACAGTTAATCAATGGACACTATGTTAGCCACTGACATTTAAAAGATACGCAATAGCCCTGCAGGTTAGGCAATAACTACAAGATAAAGGCAGAAGAAGACTACCATTGACAGTGTGTGTTTGAGATCCTTGGGGAGCTATTGGCAATACTTTTCGATTTTCATCTACCGTGAACCTTTTGCTTTAACTCCATTCTGTGACACCCGCATGTGTGCTCTTTCATATTTAAAAAGTTTGCACGCCGTTGTTTGAGGTTCACGTAAACACGTTAATAGGGAGCGCTTTAACGCAGGCTACTTAACTTTAAGTGCCGAAACGTGGGCGTTGGCAAATTAGTGGTTTGCTGTGATGTATGACTTAGTAGCTGTGTTTTTTTTCACAATTTATTGAAGTTTTGACTGGCAACACCTGCTTTTTGAGTTGGTAAACTCGTAAATCGATGCCATTCAGTTAAAAAACACCTCAACTCATATTTATATGTATGTTGGGGTCGGCTTTCAGTCTATCTAGAACTAGCTATCGTCTTAAACGTATTTAAAGGGAAATTATATACAGGGTGTAAATTAAGCCTTCACACATACGTCAACCAAGCATTGTGTAGTTCAAACTAAGTAACCCTAGGCAAAAACTTTGGCTGGGAAACGACTTTTTTTTTAGGGTCAAAAACCACATTTTACGGTAAAACTCAATGTAGGACTCTTAAAACATGCTAGTCGATGCTATGAATAGTAAACGGGTCATGGAGGTAATTTAAGTAAAGTTATAACCTGAAAAACTAGTATTTACAAATTGCTGTAACTAGTATTTAAAACAGCTGTGCAAAATTAGGAACTTTGACCCCCAATATCTCCGTAACGGAATGCTATGTTATGTTCACTTGCTGCATGTTTGCTCCAAACTGTAAGTGCAGCAAGCATCTGATTTCACAAATGAATAACTTTTCGGTTGTGGAGGTTTGATAGGAAAAGAGAACCTCCACCACACATGCAGTTTTTATTCTATCGACAAAATTAGACAATTCCTTTAAGCAAAAGACAAAAATAAAACCTGAAACGTCAAACAGTTGTTCAAAATTCAAACATGGAACCCGAATGTCACGTCCCGATTCCGAAGGCCACTCGGGAATACTCGCGATATTAGCATTGAGCATTGCATCTCGCGACCTCCCTACATTTGGACCCTCTGCATCTTGCGTCCTCGGCACATTTCGACCCTCACAATGACCTCGGGTTAGACTGTTTCACGAGTTCCCGGTAGACCTCCCTACTTAGTATATGGACACTATTTCATAACGAAGGTTTCCAAATCGGATAGCTTGCAGAAAAGTTTAAAAGTCAAAGGTATATAATTTTCGATGAGGAAGTCTATGGAAATAATTTTGAAAAAAACATAAAGGATTGGCGACAATTATAAATGGTTCCGCGCAAAAATGATTGATAATGACCTATATGCAAACCTAGGCACTGTTTCAATCGTTGCTTTAATTATATCATTGCTGATATTATTGTTAGTGCACAATGGCAATAATCACAAGGACAAGGAGAGAAATCGATAACAAGAAACAGTATTATTATACGCTTAAAGTATTAAACAATAAACGTCCTTCGCAAATAGAATGTCTTGTTGTGTTAAATTATAGACAATTGAAGAAGATCCCCATCATTCTCCTGTACTTATCTTAATCTAACATTTATCATAAACTCTGGAAACGGGATATTTGCCATGTATCCTAATTGTTTTGAGTTACCGAGATTTCGGCGCTGTTGCAAGCAACACGTTTTAAATCCGTGGTGCTTGCTGTCAGACAAAAACTTTTGTCTTAATATATTTGGGATAAGTCCGTCTCAGTACTTCTTTTTCAATATTTCTCTATTACCTATTATTTTAAAGGGCACCCGGTTGCTATTCATACAATTTCTACACAGTTCATCGTTTTTTTTGGTCAACTCTTTCTAGTAAAACCATTTATTTACAACATGCTCTACGATACGAATTTTCCCCCAATCCTTTGCATTACGTGCCCGTTCTATGACAACTGATTTTCACACAAATTTATATTTAGCGATGCCATTTTCAGATTACTTTATACATCCTCATCTGACTAGGACCTAGACTTATCCTCTATTATATTATGGTCAGCCTCTAGTCAATTAATCATTACGTGGAGCTACTTCCCAACAGACTGAAATTCATAATCCAGAGATTGGGTATTAAGACACCGCTTAGAACTCGGTGTGTTAGGGATGGTCACCCATCCATAAAATTACCTCAGCAAACGTTACTTAATTTTGAATTTCGACCCATGCAGCAGTTTTAATTGATAAAGGCACTAAAAAGGTCTTACATCATCTCGATACAAATATAACAGCTGAACAATCCCATCTGCATAACGATACCTAATTACGTATACATTAAGCGCGGCGCCATCCACCCGTATTAATCTGATATAGGTACGTGGTTTCACCGTCAATACACTTCAGCGGCTTCCGACATGGCCAGGAGAAGCCCTGCCGGATTTGTGACTATCCTATTTCCAGTTTATAACGTTATTTGTTGTCTATTATTAAGTAGCTTTGGAGATTAACTGGTGCAAATGTTTTGTGAAGGTAATGAGTTACAAGGTCGAGTTAGTCTTCTTAGACTACTAGGTCGTTCAAGTAAATGTTTGAAGAGAAAGAAAAAATGACGTAACGTTACTAGAAAGGTGAGTGTTATAAACGAATATTAAACACTTGAAAAAACTAAATCAGGTACAAATGATAAATTTTGCTTATCTTTATGATGTTTATTGGGCAAATAGATTTTAGAACAAGTCACTTTTTAAAACTGGATGGATCGGTGTTTCGTACCTGACTACCCTGAGATGAAACAGCCGAAACAAAATCAGAGGTCATAGTATTTTTTAAGGGCCAGACTCTGACTCTTAGTCAACTCACATGAGGACTATGCAGATTAGTGTCTGAGCTGATGGTCTTTTGAAAAAAGAAGTACACAGATACAAGTGGACAAAACACAATAAAAGAAATATATGAAAAAATCCAAAGCTCTTGTTCAAAGAAACTAATCCAATGCATATGAAAATCATCAGAAACAAACACGAGGCGATATCGCGCGACGTCCACAAGCAGCCAACGAAACGAATCACCATGTAACGGTATTACAAAGCGAGTGCACTTCACGGGCCAACGGGTCGGTACAAAGAATGCACTAATTCATTGGCCGCCACTGTACTGTGAGAATTCATGTGAATGAGGATTGCGAAACAGTAGATGGAGAATTCATGAATGGTCATTTAATTATGACAGACAATGGGAAATGTTTTTAATGGTACTTACGGTGAGAGGAATTTAGAGGGGTATTATTGTAATACAGAAAAATAAATACCATCACGTTCCAGAGATCCATTGACAAATTGTGAAACGACAAACCTATTATTTAATTGAATTGAAATAACAGAACAGGTCACAACTTAGAACCCACTAATCCGTGATGCAAGGCAACTGGGTTTATCCCAGTTGTACTTGTAAAATTATGTCTTTTGAGCCTATTGGTCTTGTTCTGTTCTGTCTACTGCTGATATGGAGGAAAGTGAAAATTATGGTTTTCCTGCTCATCCGCTATTCTTTCAAAAAAACCATCACTGTAAATGATAATTCGGATTCCGTTTCAATTTCTTGTGTTTTGTGGCCACATTATGCGCCAAAACTGGTATTCTGATGCATATAACTGGTAGAAGTTGATCCCGGTATAGTTGAGATCAGGATAAGTTGATGATTTTTGTGTTATAAAACACTCTTTGACTAGTAAGTAGAATGTCGCTTAGCCCTATAGTACCTAAGTAGAACATAGATGTCGTTGGGATAACGTTACAACAGTAATAAAGATAGTAAACGGTCTAGAATGAAGCCACTAAACGATCAGGGTAATTAGCAAAGTGACGTCATTTACATTAAATTGTATGACACATTATAGCCGACTACTTATAGAGAAAGATACGAATTTAAAAAGTACGGTAATGAATGAAGCACACTAAACATGACTGTCAACGATGATTATGAGACCAATAAAATACGTGAAGTATACTGTAAATAGCAAAGAAATTCTCATACTAATGCAACAACGTTGGCCTTCAGCAAAAATACTCCTTTATACAGTCACGAATATAGAAGTGATGTAAACAAACATGTTTTGGTGGTGAGGTGCGAGAGATGTTTCAAAACATATTGTAATTTTGTCACATTTTTTCGCAGTTTAATTTACGTACAAGACTCATCAGAATCAGGATGGCACATAATTTTAAAACAAGTTATAATAAATTGCACAACTTATCTAAATTCGAGAGGAATTTGTTTAAAAGGTTCATGGATGATTCATTTTTTTTCATTGATAGGTTATCTATTACAAAAAATAGACTTATTGTCTAAGGTTTCGTTCGACTGATAAAAAACATCGTTTATTACGTTACGGTGATGCATGTAGATCATAATTAAATTTTCTTGACATTTTTGTCTACTTCTTTACGTTGTTTCTGTAATTGCTATCTAACTCAGCACTCCATAGTTTTCCTTGTTGTTTAGTTTAGCTAATATTCCTATTGTCTGCTTCTGTGTTTTATAGTATTCGGATATGATCCGAATACTATAAAACACAGAAGCAGACAAAAGGACAAAGAAGTATTTCTATAATTCGAATATTTTCCTCGAAGCTATCTTTACCAACATCATTGCAGTTATTAATTAGGGAGAGCCCGTAATCTCACGTCAGACTAATTATGCACCACGTAGTACATTGACCTAAATGCGATAGTACGAAAATTGCCATCCGCATCCATAAAGGGTAATCGACATCAATATTCAAGAGATGATCGTATAGTTTGCCATTAATGCCACACACGTATCTAATTGGCGTCAGCGATGGTAGTGAGTACGTGCGTAATGGTAACAGCATAACTATCATATATATTTGCTGTGGGACATTCACCTGTATTATCAAGAGAAGTAAGAGATTGGTTCCTGTGATGACTTCATGTTTCATTTCGCAAATCTGTACTATTTTTCTCGACAATTTTATTTTCATTTATATCTTCAAATTCAAACTCAACTTTAATTCAGTTTGGTGTAGAAAACGGGCATTAGTCAAATTCTAAACCAGTTTTTTTTAAATACTTGTTCAGGAATATTTGTAAATACAAACGACAAATGCATGTTCACATGCTGGCTGCACTGCAGTACACCAGATAACACATTATTGTCATTAGCTTAGATAAATGTTAAATAAACTTGAGCCAGGTAAAACGACCGAGTTCGAGAGAGATAAAGACGTTACACATTTTGAACAACTTTTTTATTTAGTAAACATTTTGTTGGACAAAAACTTGAATTCGAATTGGAGGGCATCAATGAAGCAGTGAATGAATCATCGCGCCATATAACGACTATTGTGGCCTCTATGGAGTAACAAAATGTGTCTTCTAAAGATTTTAACATTCACAACGTTGAGTAACGTTTGTGTTTCTTTCATTAGAATATTTTTAGTTATTGTGGTGTTTTGAGCATTCGTTTTGACTGTTGTAATTTTTATTACAAGCCTATTGCTAATAATGTCTGTGATTTTACTGTACTATTTAAATATATTTTTCTAATATTTTATTAATACATTATTCTCAGTCTCTCTCATCTTCAAGCGTTTGAGGCGATTATCCAGGTCAAATGTCCAAAGAAGAAACATAGGTGTGATTATTTGCTTACACTACTCGTAAGTCAAAAACCAGTGCCTAAGTATAAATATGATTGAGTTTAAGGTACTACCGAAGTATTCATGTTATTGTCGAGTAAATTAAATGCAGTATTTTTAACTGCCAAAACTAAAGCTTGCTAAAGTAAATTTTCTTTGTTCTTCACTGTCAACTGCCTTCCTCTATTTATATCTCAAGAATATATTGCGGTTTCAAGCAACAGCAACTCGATCGTTGGTAACAGGTTGAACACTGGGTCGATAAACCCTGTCAGGTCAAGCGGCTCGACATCCGCGCCGCTTTTTACTAATTTAGGCCGACTGGCTATAGTCATCCGATTTATTTATATTTTATACATCGCCACTGAAGGGTTAGAGACTGTATTCGTGTAAATGCTGTAAGGGATTTCATAGGTTTCAATTTGGTGTACTGTGATGCTCATTTATTTTATTATGAAATTGTAATCGGAGTTGATGTTATCGGAATTGTTGAAACGGTTGATAAGCAGGTTGGTCACCTTACAGTTATTAAAGCAGATTAAATTTTACAGTATGTATCTGTTGGAATAGATAAGCATGCAAATATTTTTACGTTTTGTTGAACGTTTTACCCACATGGTTTACAAGCAAACTTTATCTTCTATTGAGTTATATTCTTGCTGAATTATTGAGGCATCAAAAAAAGTGATACGACCGGCGCGCGGCGGATGTAACAACCGATCCATCGCGGGAAGTCACGAATACAAGACGATCTAAAATAACAATCGTCAAGACATCAACTATAATGTGTTCGTTGATAAATCAATCTATCCTTGAACAGTAAACAAGGTTGCCAGTTATTGATACGAAAGATAAGCAAATATAAAACAAAGTTGTAAAAACTGTTTTGCTATCGGTTCGCTCGAAGTTTAATGTTGAAACTAATTGCTATAGGCTTTGACTGAGTTATTTGTACATGCAATAATGTTGCAAAATTACTAGGTACAGGATAAGATCTTTAAACAGGTAAAGGAAACTTACCATCAAAATTGAAATCCAGGGTGGCGAAGTAAATAACCTTTAAAAGAATCACTGAGTATCACTGTCTCAATCACTGAGAAACTTTGAAAAGCTTATTGACACGATTTAGTTTGAAACTCTTCGCGACAGACTTTAAATCGAGTGACGCGTCCGTTCTCAACGAACATCCAACACAGACTGAACGCGCCTAAGATGCATCGCACTATAGCCTTCAAAGTTTTGTTTATAGGAATGTGTACTTAGTTAAACGTATTCAAAGTTAGTTTTTGAATAACTGGAGGTACTTTATTCAGTGTAGGTTGTTCTAATGCAATTTTGACATCAGCTTGAACCCACGGCTTGTTCGCATTCGAGTTTGCAGATGCAGTAGATATCAACCTGTTAAGAATAAAGTTTTCAAAACTAAAGTGGAGTATAGTGTTTAATGGTGTTCAAGAACTGGGAAAAAAGATGTGTCTGTCGTACGTCGAGGAGATAGGCAGACGATATAGTTGCTATTGAGTTATATTTTGGACTAGCTTTTGCTCGCGACTTCGTCTGCGCAGAAGTCGAAAATGGTTCTATAAGGATTTTTAATTTGTTTTTTACGTTATTCATTTTGTTCAACCATATAATTATTTTGTTAAATTGTTTGAATTCTTAAAAAATATAACAATCTTTATTATAATTTAAAGGTACTTCCCAAGCCTTCACTACTTGACACACTACTACTATGGAATTGACATCGTGCCTTGTTTTGGTGTAGTCTCGCCGGTTATTGAGTAACTCTTCCGGCTTTAGCGGTTAAGGCAACCCGTACTGCTGTAGGCTTTGTCCTCCATAATGCAGGTTCTCCAATTGTGACCACACATTTACTGTGGATTTAATCTGCTAGATGTTCATCTATAATGCCAGACAGTCTCTCTACTTATCGCTTGTAGTCTTCTGATTGGCTGTTCCTGTATATTACAGAAGGAATTAGTGCGTCAGTAATCTGACAGAATAGTTACCAGCATTATAGAAAAAGTTCACAAAAACTTTAAACGACGAATGAATAAGGATCATCCCTCTTTTTCACCCCCTTAGGGGTAGAATTTTGGAAAATCCTTTTTCATCGAATGCTTGCGTCATACAAAGAACACACCCTCTAAGTTTCAAGTCTCTACGATCAGTGGTTTAGGCTGTGCGTTGATCCGTCAGTCATTCAGGACAAAGCATTTTATGTATATAGATAGATAAGGTTGGCACAGGAACGTGAAGATTGCTTGAGAAAAAGAGGGGCCAGCAATGGGCGTATGTGGCTGATGATAATTCAAGTTATTATAAGTTTTACTTAAACTCTTGTATTGTCATCCTATTTTCTTCACGAGCTTAGATATAACACTATTTAATTACGACATGTTCGAACATTTTGTAGCACTGCAATTTAATTGTGTTACTATAATTTTAAAACTGGTTTTTCAAGGTCTCAATGGTTCTTGGAATCGTACCTTTACTAACCGAGTTTTGTATCTAACAAAATTACGATCACTATAAAAAGCAAACGGAGTACTTAAAGTTTTTATTACAAGAAAACACCAATATTTGGCTTTGCACCAGTAAATATGTGTAAGTTGTTGTAAATATTAGTATAACGAAGGTAACCTAATCATAATTTTATATTACTTGATAAGGGCTCATCAATAAAAATGTCATTTCTAAAAAGTAATTAAGATAATCTGGAATCATTAGAGCGTACATAATTACCAACCTAATTAATATCCACGATACAGGAGAAATTCCTAGTGTGGGTACTATAAACTCCGTTTTAAAGAAATAAATAAAAATATATTACACCCTTTAATAATCTGCGTATAAATTGGCGAATAAGTCAATATTCAATATGCCCAGTTTTAGATATCAATACTTTTATCAGTAAAAACAATTGTATGATTTATAAATCCATTATATTCTTTATCTGGCGTGTGGAATGCGATATACGCTTAGTTGTACATTAAAAGTAATGATAACTGGTTTGTGGGAAAAATTCCATGATAAACACTGGTGAAAAAGTGGGCATAAAATAACACCCAGTCGTAAAACGTGATGCTATACTTAGAAGTAAAAAATCCCTGTAACGCCTGTAATCCCTGAAGAGTTAGCCAGAAGTGTACCCAGTAGTTCACACACATGTGTAAGTTCCACGTAATAGGGTGCGAGCTTATTGTCGTCAACCGAGCACAAATCTAGACCCCATGATGAATGCGACTGGAAAATTCCTGGTGGAAAAACAAATAGCACTTTGCTGAAAAAAAAAACTCCCTAGCTGAGGATTTGATTCGACCGACGAGGTAGTCGAAAAAAATATTATTAGTAGGTAAATTCGACACAGTTAATATTTTAGTAGGTGAAAATGTTGTATGTTCAAACAACATCATCCAATATGACATTTTTCAATGAAAATTCAAACACAGAATAAAATGGAACACATGAGACAGAAATAAATGATATTCAAACAGCTCTATTAGAACTTAAAGAAACTTTAACTAACAATGATACCCAAAAGCAGATTAATGGTACATTGTCATAATGCGATGGCGTGTCGTCGGCAGGAAGGTCGAAACGCAACGCAGTAAATAATATCTATCGTAAAGAAGATTATAGTTAAACTTGAGCGAGGTTACTTTGTTCGTGACGAATTGCCAATAGGTTAAGGCCGGTGAAAAATGGATAGAATTATGTCTACAAAGAAAATATCATACTACTAACAGTTCGCCCGCCACTTCATCCGCATGCAGAAAACCGCATGACATGCATGCAGGCATGGAGGAAACCGGTCGACACGGTCTGTCATAAGGCGACGTACGGTGAGCTAGCCCATTACTCACCGTCCACAGGCCCGCGCCTACGGTAGCCGGAAGCCATCACGTGGCCCGCGAAGCCCGGGGCGTCTCCCGTGGCGGCTGGGACGAGAGGTTCTCTCCCTTTCACGTTCAGCCACCTCCTTCGCTAGCATTACTGCTTTGCAGAAGGAGGCGACGGCGTTCCATACCCTCTCGCCCGGGCCATGGCTTGAACCAGGGCCGGATGCGAGAGTTCGCCGCCCCGGAGATTCTGGCAGGTGGAAAATCATCAAATAACCCCTCCCGCTCTTGGGCAGAGTGAAAGGGAGTGTCTGACTTCTACTGACTAAAAACCACCCATGTTGCTTCTTAGTCCTATATGTCGAGGTCGCGGTAACTTATGAATAACCCGCAGCCCCGACAGGCGGAGATTACCCCTTACATTCAAACTACGAGTACATTACATTCACACAAACACATTTAACTTCTATAATATTAGTATAGATAGATGATATTTAATTTGATTGAAACCAATTCTTCGAAGGTCTTATCATCACTCTATGTAAATAGCTGATAATAATAGCTTACTTTACAGTTTTTCTTTTGCATTATGTGACATTCACATAATGTCGACGAGTAATAGAGAAATATGAAAGAAGAAAATAGGATGCGTCCGCTGCGCCGACCTCAATGAATTGGGATGAGGGCAACAGAACAATGAAGATGTCATCCACAAACCATGCGTTGGGCCAGCTAGGATGGTAGCTTTATAGCGTACTCCTCGTCACAAAGAAGAAGCTTTTGTCCTAGTAGTAGGAACGTTGAACAGAACGTTGCTTCCACAACCAAAGTATGAAAAACTAAATCGAACATCACACACGAGTCAAAATTTGATTTATCTATCAACGTTGAGGAGTTATTACTTGACGAGGCAAACCTGGTCAAGTATGATAAATGTATCGCCAGAACTAAAGGTGTGTGCAAAATTTCAGCTCAACTACTTTACTTTACTACAAATTTGTAGCGAATTTTGAACCGGACAACTTTAACAATATTAAATGAAAGCTTGTAAAAACCACGACCAAAAATAAAATAAACATAGAGATCTTTTTTCCAAAGAACAATACCACCTTATCTAATCCCGAGGGTATCGTAACAGCGAGATAGGCAGCATCCTCCCCTGCGTTAATAACGCCAAAGTGCGAAAATTTGCCATCCGTATTATTCACTGAGGTCTCATGGCTGCTCTCCGGTGTAAAATAAATTTCGCTTGCAAATTTATCCATGGCAAAGTCTTTATGCAAAGCCTTCAGGCTAGATGGCTCTGTGATGCCATTTGTCGGTCACGAGCTAATAGGCCCAACTGACAAACGTGGAGCGACCATTAACCATATATCTAGCCTTTTCCCAAATTTGTTGAGGTCGGCTTCGAGTCCAACCAGATGCAGCTAAATACTAATATTTTACGAGTAAATGTAGTGACCACATAATTATGAACTACAATAAATTTCATAAGTCTCTCTAAAGGGGTCATATCCAGAACAAAGTGATCTGACAGACCACCAGAGTTGTTGACGAAGCTATCATAATAAGACTTATTGAAAGTAAACTGACGTGGAATGGGCTGGCCGTACTAACCATATTATCGATGACCGTGTGGGTAGACGTGTTCTTGAGTGGAAACTACGAATCGGCAAGCGTAAGGTGGGATGCCCTCAGACTCAGTGGAGCGAAGATCTTCGCAGGATGACTGATAGCAACTGGATAAGAGTTGCGAGAATCGAGTGGCATTATGTCCAACAGTGGACTTGTAGCATGATGATGTATGTACTGGGCAATACTCCTTGGTAAAAGTTATCAGACTTTCGGGACACTGTATCGACTGTCAACGGCCTACAAATGAGAGTCGGGAACAACCGCTTGACGTAAATTCCGAAACGACGTGGAAACTCGGTAGGTAAAGGATAATCATCCATTCACGGACCGACCTAGACAAGTACTGCTTAACCTTGAAGATCGACCCAAATGGCTGTTATTATTTATCTATAAGATTTTTGCGTTGCGCCAAACAAACATAAAAATTGTGTTACGTGTCACCGTAACACCGTTTTTCGGAGCGACGTTGGTAGCCACATGAAGTAAACAAGAGAAACCGTCGCGTGTCGCATGATGTAAGACGCATCGCTCGAGGCTGTAGATCTGTGGATAGACCTTACTCTACAGAACCATTTTCGTCCAAAATGGACGCAGATAGCTTACCAAACGCGCTAGTTCCGATAGGATCGCAAACGAAGTCAGGAAGGTCTTTTAAAAATATAGCGAATCGTGAGTTTTGGTACAGATCCTCTATCAGATTAGTTTGTGTACCCGGATAGTAGATTGATATTGAATTTGTTTACCGCGTTTAGGTTAAAAGTCTAGGCAAAATGTAATTCAATCAAGGATAACAATGACGCATTCAATAAATAAGCTACCAAAAATCTCGTACTAATTCTATTAAAAATCTTTGTAGAAAAACGAGAAACGTTTGCCTTGCCTTGCCCCTTAAATATTGTGCTTTGTAAAGTAAGAAGATGTTTTACTTATCAGGATAATTTGAGCTGACAATGATGAAGACAAAAACTAACTAAAGAATACATGGTTTGTTAACTTGTGCAAATAATTACAAATACACCGACGGTACTGCTTATTATGCATCCCCGTGAAATGTGTTAGGGGTCCCAACCCAAAGCATATCTTCAACATATTCGTATTTTATTCTTGGGCTCGATAAATCCAATTAATTTTTTTGTCTATTACTATTCTTGACTTACTTAAATAAGCCTCTGAACTTCTGAATTCATAAAATTGAGGCCAATCTATCTTTTGAAGCTCTGAGAGATTTCATCTTCATTTGAATATTCCCTGCCTCTAGGTTTGCATTTAGCGTTGTTATTATTACCCGTGTAATATTCATATCTGCTTCAAGCTAAGCTTTGCTTACAGAATTACTTGCACCCTATAAAGCAAGTATAAATATACTGCACGCTTGCCTACTAGTGCATGCTCTTATGAAGATATTATGTTTTCAAGCCACAGGCAAAAGGGTAGTTTGCATGCAGGCAAATTATCGGAAGTACCCACAAAAAGGCGTGATAGACTTTATCTTTTAACTACTATGCAGTCTTTTTACCCGTATGAGCTTTAGGTTAAGTAATGTTTTTGTTACCACTAAGGAAACGTTTTAAGGAAACCTGGATTTGACAGAATTAAATTCCCAGCGTGCAGTGAGACTATATTTTACTCGTTTAATAGCTGTATGAGACAACGCTTTTGCTCTGACTTTGCTTTGAAAGAAAAGGCATACGTTTGAATAATGAGAAATGACACAAAATACAATAAAATTATAGTTCCTTTTAAGTTATTGTCACAGTTTTTTAATTTCCAAAAAAATACACAAGGAGTGCAACAACATTTTTATATGACTTTTCATCGTCTACAAGTAATTTTAAAACCAAATAAAACTAACACAAGCACAAAACTGATATTTATTTCCATTAAATCACAAATAACATGTATTGGAAACAGAATGTACCTACATAACTCATGTTCATTGAACCGCAGTAAACAATTCACCTGTCGAACACTGAATAGCAATATTACCTCAGGTCAACATATTGCATTGATTTCTCGAGTTCTTGGCTGCACCGCATTGATAATAATATTCCATTGTGATGAGTGGCTTTGTTGTACATTGTAAAATTAATTTGTAACTGATTTGTTTGGGTATTACTCCTACAAGACTGTATGTATATTTAGTATAACTCTGAATAGGCAAGGATTTTTAACTCAGTATCATCCTTCTATTCACTTAAAAAGATCTATCTAATCATGAAGATACTCAATCCAGTAAACCTAAAAGTAAACGTACCTATGCATATTTAATTGCTACATATATTTCTGTTGTACTTCTTATTTACCGTGCCAGTAAGTGATAGGTCAACTGTGTTGTCATAGATATAATAAATAAGGTTGTAGTAGTGAGATAGATGCCATTCTTGTATAAAAACCATTGTAACGGATACATCACAATGCAGACACGTATATTATATTAGAATTATCTCCAGTTTCGCCACATTGGCCAAGTCTCATTGTTTGAGTGTGATTATAATCCCATCCTCATTTTCTTCTTAGATACCATACTCCTTTTTAGGGTTCCGTAGTCAAATGGCAAAAAATGGAACCCTTATAGATTCTTCATGTATATCTGTCCGTCTGTATGTCGCAGTCACTTTATTCGGAGACTATTAAGACTGCACAGTTGAAACTTGGTCGGTAGTTGTATTCAATGAGCTGCTTTACGATTTGGATACAAACATGAAAAAAAATAAAAGATTTTAATGATTGTAATGCGTGGTTAACCATAACAAAATGAAATAAAATACGGGTTCAGGGAGAGTTGTATCTTTTTCCGTTAAAACGAAACCAGTTAAATTCATCATCTTCCAAAGCTTACGACACACTAAAAATCATTCAGATGCTGTCATATTATAAGTTTATAACTCGAGCATCACTCCTATCTGTCATCATTGTATCTATGGACCGTGGTGGTCAGAGGTCAAATCTATTCAATTGTCACTTTACGCTTAGTAACGACAAGATCTAAGACTCAATCAGCGACACGGATGACATATTCGTTTAATTTTCATCACCGAGCATATGTGGGGGACATGTGATTATTCACGTCATGGTAAACTTGCAAAAAAACGTTTAAGATGAAGGCGACGATGTATCCCGCGAAATTCGAATTTTCTTACGTTTTTTGCAATTTCCCGGTCAGTGTCAAGTCGTAACACACTAATATTTTAAAGGCGAAAGTTTGTGAGTGTGTGAGTGTGTATGTTTGTTACTTCTTCACGCAAAAACTACTGCACGTATTTGGATGAAATTTGGTACACAGATAGTTTATAACCTGGATTAACAAATAGGATAGTTTCTATCCCGATTTATATTCCCGTGGGTTGTAGCGGGTGAAGCCCCTGGCAACAGCTAGTGTTAAATAAAATGGGATTTGCGGCAGTAACGTCTAGTACTAACGTAGTCTATGTCATCCACATCCGTTCAGTAGTTTTTGCGTGAAAGAGTAACAAACATCCAATACATCCTCACAAACTTTCACATCCCTATCACTTCATAGTATATAACAAAGTCGCTTCTTGCTGTCTGTCCCTACGTTTGCTTAGATCTTTAAAACGAAGCAACGGATTTTAATGCGGGTTTTTAAATAGATAGAGTGATTCAAGAGGAAGGTTTTAGTATCTTTTTTGCACCCGTGCAAAGAAGAAGGGTCACTAGTTTATAATATTAGTCGAAAGCAAGTTAGTAGGAGTTAGAACTTATTAATTTGTGTAATTTATTTCATCACAGCTGCTCTCAAAACGGTGGAGGAAAACATCGTGAGGAAACCGCCATGTCTTAGAACCAAACATTCGAAGACATGTGACATCTACCAATCCGCACTGGGCCCGCGTGGTAGATTATAGCCCATTCCTTCTCAAAGAGAGAGGAAGTCTGGTCCCAGCAGTGGGAACATTAATAGGCTGTTGATGATGAGGTTAGTAGGAAGTTGGATTTTCGTGCCCTTATCTTATTCATATCGGGTTGGCGCAGCATGTCTACTTCTTCATTACTCGTAATGTCAACAGACACTCTCTTTTCTTGCCATATCATGCTTTATACAGTCCATCTATCGTTATTTAGATAACCTACCTATAGCAAAACTTTATTAAAGTAACTAATTTTGAACCTTAATCTTCATCTTTAATCCTTGCATTATTAAATTTTTTCCATAGAATAATTATTTCCGTTCAACTTCAGTTTATTAGCAAATTGCTTTAATAGTTAATTAAATATTTATTTTTCTATTTTTATTACTTACAATAAAATTGAAGAAAAAACGTGCAGGTAAAAGTGGTGCAGGCGTCTGTCTCAAAATTCTATTACCTACTTCGCGAAAAATAATACTTCAGGTTCTAATATCTTCTATGATATCAATTTGTAATAGGTAATGGACGAAAATAGCTTTCTAGCCCAGCGAGAACTCGTGCATTAGTAATGTCTATAGTCTTGAAATATCCTCGGTCCTAGTGTTTTCTATACCAAGCACTAAGTTCCATTCACGTTCAATTTTTACTTTTCTATTGTACTATTGTAGGTTAGGTTAGGTTTTCAGTCAAACTACGCTGGTTTCACCTTATTTTTTGTTAACTTATGCTTTACTAGATGTTGCCAGCGGCTTCACCCGCTACAACTCGAAAATTATCCCACGGGAAGATAAAATCGGGATAAAAACTACCCCATATGTTAATTCAGGTTATAAACAATCTGTGTACCAAATTTTATCTAAATCCGTTCAGTAGTTTTTCCGTGAAGAAGTAACAAACATACACACTCACACACTCACAAACTTTCGCCTTTATAATATTAGTATAATGTGAAACGTGGAAACCTTATCTATTAATAAAACAGCGAAAGCAGCTAACAATTATTATGTCATTAAATTACAGTTTTAGATTGTAAACAACAACAACACTTGACCCAAACACACTGCGTAAAAGTACCCCTGCTACGACCAACCGTAAATAAAAGGTGGATTTGAATTTGTTAACAACATGAAGTTTATGCTTCGTCCATCTTAGTTAGATTTGGTCCCTGACAATCCCGGGTAGGTAGGTAACACTATTAATTGGCCTTTTTTTGACTGGCCTGTTGGTCTAGTGGTTAGTGACCCTAACTGCTATGCCGGAGGTCGTGGGTTCGATTCCCACCCAGGACAAATGTTTGTGTGATGAGCACGATCATTTGTTCTGTGTCTGGGTGTAATTTATCTATAATATGTATGTATTTAGAAATATATAAGTATGTTTATCAGTTGTCTAGTACCCATAACACAAGCTCTGCTTAGCTTGGGACTAGATGGCGTTGTGTGATAGTTGTGGAATATTATTATTATTATTATTATTAATTCTTCAAACTACAGACTCATGCTAAATCAAATCGCAAACTCCATTTTAGACACAAATTGATGCATCAGCCGTTAAACTGCCACATGTTTGTAATTAACGCAGAACCACACAATTCTCTCTACTCGATTTTAAGTGACATTACTATCACTGTATTTATTTCCTTTTACAATCCTGGTGAGTTCCTACGAGACATGAATAACCAACAAACCAAAGCCCCAAGCGTTTCAACCCTCCCAATTGTACTCCACCATTACATCCCATCCGAATCTCCTCTTAATCCTACGTCTCATAACGCTAAAACATATGTCAAGGACAATACTCAAAGTTAACAATGCGCAACCCCTCCACGAAGCAAGGTTACATCCATTGCAAAATCTATTAATATCGAAAATAAGACAAGCGTATACCACATCTGTATTGCATGACATTCAATGAATGAAGTAGTGGCTAAAAATAGCCGCTTTGCAGGGATTAAACCTGAATGGGACACACCCCCCCCCCCCCCGCCACGGCCGGGTGGAAAATGGGTCAGTGTGTCATTGGTGACGTTGTACTATGACGTCAGGACGCATCCCAGGTGGAACAAGGAACTGGGTCAGTGTGTACGTCAGACGCGTATGATTTTGTAAGTGGTTTATACGTACGGAGCGAATTTATGTGTTTTGCATGCCATTCAGCTGGTTATGAATTGGCAGTTATAGGTTAGGTAGAATTGTATTAAAAACGATATTACTTGAGATGGAGAGTTGGTAACAAATAGGGAAAATACCTGTGTGATGCTGTAATGTTACTATTTTACCAAAGGGTATCGTATTACCCAGTAATAACTGAGCTGTGGAGGTCAGCCTGTCGGGGCTGCGGGCGGCTCGAAAGGGCAAAGCAAAGGGCTAAGATGGAACATGGGTGGTTTTTAGTCGGTAGAAGTGACACCCCCTTCGGCTCCACTCAGAGCGGAGTCATTTGAAGAACTCACCCTCTAAAAGAAATCTGTGGAGGTCAGATAGGCAGTCATTCCATCTAAATATGCAAAAAACTGGTATTTAGCTGCATCCCGTTAGACTGGAAGCTAACCCAAACACAGTTTGGGAAAAGGCTAGGTAGATGATGATTTAATTTTAATGTAAACAGAGCCAAACCTATGTCCAGCAGTGGACGTCTTTCGGCTGAAATGATTAGCCAAACCAGGGAATCTGGTTAGATCCTCTTGCCTCCCGTTGGGGCAGCGGGTTGTTCGCAAGAGATATCGTGGCCTCAACATAAAGGGCTAAGAAGGGACATGGGTGGTTTTTAGTCAGTAGGAGTCTGACCCGTTCGCTCTGCCCAAGAGCGGGAGGGGTTGTTTGATGATTTCCCACCCGAAAAAAAAGGTCCTCTTGCCTCAATATCTTTTTATCTCCCAGAGTTGTTTTGTGGACAGTGATCATCCACGGATAATTCTTTGTATAGAAAACACTTTATTTAGTAATTAGTTCAGTAGAAATGAATAGAAATAACTGGAGGTTATGGACTGAGATCTTTGCTCAGCTGTCGAACAATAAAAGTCTTGCTATGACAGCTGGTATTATATTATTTTCTTCCTTCATCATGAGACATGACGAAGTATACGGCAAGTTCGTCATACTTAATCTAAAAAGAAATAGCTGTGAAGATAAGATTTTTATTCTTAAATTCATTCTGTACAGCAAGACATATATATGAGCCACGTGTTCCGTCGTTTGAAAGTGCATTTGTGTTTTTCTTAACTATCAATTCATTTAATGCTTCTCTCCAACTGTCTACAGCTTCTTTTGGTTGGCATATATGCCTGGGTTCAATTCCCAGTGTTATTGGGATTTTCCTTAAGGAATTTCAAAGTAGCAGGAGTCTGGATGGACGCGCAGTTGATGTTAATAATTATGCTTACGTAACTAGCTACTTGTGGGATGTTTAATCTTTGTTTATTATTCGAATTAAGATATCGATTTCATTGTATTGGTACTTGATTGTTAAAAAATTTAATTGCCATTTACTTAATTGAGTTGATTGAAACGATTGAAACGATTTCAGAATATTAAGAGCCACTGGTTGGGGATTTTAGAAATCCTTTAAGACCAGGCAGCTTTTATGGTAACAGATTTATAAGTGACCTGAAAAGTATTTGCATATCATGAAAACCATTGAAATACTTTCAGATATCCTTTCAATTTTAATTTGATGTTTATCAACAAGTAACTTGTCTATTCTGGTTTGTATCAATTCCACTTACTTTCCTAATTTTACTATAGTAATTCAAACAAATCTGAGAACAGTTTTAGTATTTTAATAGGCGAAGGAATTCATGATCATTGGTTACATTACATTGATGAATATGAAGCGATTATATTAGCGTTGGCGGTATGATACCCCCGTGCTTCGGAAAGTACGATAAATGACTTTTTTTGATTTTTTGGAGGGCAGCAAGGCTTTCGACTAACTTTGGTACCAAACGGTTTTTTTATTTGGTAACATTGGATCCAAAAGTTGAACCACTGACACTGGTCAGTGGTGGTTCAACTTTTGGATCACATAGGTACGCAAAACTGCGGGCAAATACCAAAGTTAATCGAAAGCCGTTAAGTTTAAGTGAGATTGGATCGGGCATGCCGGCAGCATCTCAAGACAATGATGATGACTATGAGAAATGTTTGAATCTTACCGAAAGTATTAGTAAAGGGCAGATTTGTGTGGAATACAGAAAAAAAAGAGTAAAACTGAAATATTACACAAGCGAATTTTCAGGAGAATATTAGCAATAGATGCCACTACACAAGCGTTTGCCTTATCAAGTATTCTTGTCGATGCTGGACAGAAGGCTCGTCTTGTCAGCTTGATAGAATGCCACTGGATGATGAAAATGTTTTAAATGTAATATAATAAACTACCAAAAACAAAATCGTTAGAAAATATGAAAAAAATTGCCACTTGCACTTGTTGCCACAGCTTGGGCGGCGACTTCAGGTGAAGTATCCATAGATTATTGATAGAACCTCACCTTAATGTTAAGAATAAGTAATGTTTGTGGCAAAACCAAAGATATCAATCACTTTTTCAAGAATTAAATCCAAGTAAACCAATAAAACCAAGTTTTCTTAGTATTCGATTGTTTGATATCAACAAACAGGCTCCAAATTGTCTTTTGTTTCTTTAAATTCTGTGTTCGAAATTAAAAAAAGACTATTGAATGAAATTGTGAATGTGCCAGGTTCAAAACTGCATAAAAACTTTTTGCTCGACCTAATATAAAATTTTAGCTAGGACCAAACGAAACTGAAAATACAAGGTGGGCCAATAGATGTGTCCAGAAGTGTATTAGTTTTACCCAGATGAATTCAGAGGTCACTAATTTAATGTCTAATGTTAATGGAGTGATTGAGTTAAGATTGGACTTCTGCATGAATATTTGTATGACCTACAGATAGTTGTTTCGGGTCTGGGTGTGTTTGTGTATGTGAGTTTAAATGTTTGTAAACGCACCTGAGGAAGGAAAAGGAAGCCTGAGTCCCTGCAGTGGGAACAATATAGGCTGATGACGAAACGCACCCACGATACCGGAGAAATTCCTCGAGTAGGGCAAAAAAAAAAACGGTCACTATGATCTTACAAAAGTTTAAGTTCATTTTTAAGAACAAAACTCTGAAAAATAAACGTAAATTTTGTTTGCACGCTGCATACTCCTTTACATAAGCCATTTTGAGGTCTCCTACTACGTCATCATCAACAGCCTATTAATGTTCCCACTGCTGGGACACAGGCCTCCTCTCTTTGAGAGGGAATGGGCTATAATCTACCACGCGGGCCCAGTGCGGATTGGTAGATGTCACATGTCTTCGAATTTTTCGGTTCTAAGACATGCCGGTTTCCTCACGATGGTTTCCTTCACCGTTTTGAGAGCAGCGGTTATGAAATAAATTACACAAAGTAATGTGCCTGCCTGGATTCGAACCCACGATCGTAAGTCGGGGCCGCCACCACTGGTCTTACTACGTACTCGTATGGAAATGTCTAGTAACGAAGAATAATGAAGTACATTTCCTACATTAAGAACTGCGAAAGCATTTTTAGAATTATCCAAAACAAATGAAGGAAGCCGCTTCTACGCTTTTTCCCGGAATTCGATGTCAGAAAGGCGCAAAAGCGGAACGTTTTATGTAACGTGACCTTGTTCCCTATCCCGGATAGCTCGCTGCCTCCGATAGGGAACGTTCCTTTCTTATCCCATAACGTGTGATACGATCAAAGGACCCTTAACTGTCTTACTTTAAGTAGCACACTTTGCTTTTACAAAGATTTTTGGAGATAACAATATAGACTGGAAATCATAGAAGTATGTAGGTAGGTAGCAAAGTAAGTACGCACTTCGGGTGCTTATTACTGGCGAGCTAGGTTTTTTGTTCGTCAACCGCTGTCTTCGTCGCATTCTCGGAATCTACTGGCCCGAGACCATCTCCAACGTGGAGCTGTTGGAGGAATGCCACGAGAGCCCGATCGACCGCCAGATCAAGCGTCGCAAATGGCGATGGATTGGCCACACGCTCCGAAGGGATCCCGATCACATACCTAAACAAGCTTTGGACTGGAATCATCAAGGGAAGGGAAAACTTGGCCACCCTCGACAAACCTGGCGCCGCACCGTGTTGGCAGAAGCGGCGAGCATCGGAATGACGTGGAGCGAGGTGAAGCGTGAAGCTCAAGATAGATCGCGATGGAGGACATCTGTGGACGCTCTCTGCCCCATTTAGGGGACATAGGACATTAAGTCAAGTAGGTTTTAGCAACTTTGGGTTTGAAAATTTTCGTTCTGAACGTTTGTGACCGTTGCTTTTTAAATAGTTTAAAACGTAGTCGCTTTTTGTGTTTCACTTTTGTTATCTTCTTATCTTTTTGTTGATGCAGTTTTCTCTATATTTTAGTTTGAGTTTAGTTTCTTAATTTACAATTAAATAGGGATGTTTACTGACTTAAAAAAATGTGATTCTAATTAGTCCGTCTGTTAGATTATCGAAAAATATTAACATATTTTTGGTTTTTTCAAATAAAAAAAAATTGACGATTATTATGAAATTGAAGATTTGAGTGGGGGGTTGTGACGTCACTGACTGCGAAAGAATGTCATAGTTATGTCTCAGAAAATCTTCATTGTTTGTTTACGTGGAAAAAAAAATACGTGTCCAATAGTTTTTGGAAGTCTATCTGACGGACTAATTAGATTTTTTTAGTTAACTACCCTATTTGTCTACATATACTATATCGTTACTGTCATACCAATTACATTTTAACTGCAAAAGTTTTGATGGATGGGTGGATGGATTTTGATGGATATATTGCCAGACGGATCTGTCTGTAATTAAACACAGAGTTAGATTATTGTCTGGAATAGCATATGTATAGAGTAATAAAGTACTCTATACATATGCTATTCCAAAAAATAATCTGGATATTTTTCCAGATTACCTCGTATCAAAATATCGATTAAACTTGCATTTTGACTAAAACAGTTTAGAATCTTCCTCGATTTATGCAAGCACGGCTCACCCCTTTCTGCGGTCTCTTTTGGCAAGCTTCCAACCGATACAGCCCCGATGTCATTTTACATTCGACTAGACGTGGAAGGCACATGGTGTCGCCAGTCTCAATGTCTGGGATTTTTGTCTCAGTATTGATTTATTTATAAAGGAATACGTAAGTTCCAAATACAGGACTTTTTCATATCGCACGGATGCAATTGCCCTTAGTCAATCAAAACTTTTAAGTGTTTCTCGCTTAGCCTTTTACTGGGTGTATCTACGTATTCAGCTAAAAAAAATATAGCAGTCTTCTATTTTGGTTATCATTAATGCTGTCTTGAAGAAATTTACTGCAAACGTTTGAAATGATTAAATCAAAGCTAAAATGTGACCATTACGTAAAAATCTATGACGTTAGCGCATCTCCGTAAAACTTATCAACTTTTATTCAAAGTAGAAAGTTTAAGAGCACGAAAACAAAACCAATGACGCAAATGCGAATAGGTACTAAAAACATTCTCATTCAAACATTCATTCAAATGTTACCTTTGTCTTCATAACGAGAAGTCAACAAAAAGAAAAAAAAACGGCCAGTAAAAAGTAGGTCATCTAGTTTATTCTTAAAAAAGAAAAGAAAAAAAACCGGCCAAGTGCGAGTCAGACTCGCCCATGAAGGGTTCCGTAGCAGCAAGTAACATAATGCTAACATAATTTTTATAATTGAGTTGATTGAATGAGCGGTAAATTGTGATTTACGATTTATGACGTATTAAAAAAAAATACTTACTAGATCTCGTTCAAACCAATTTTGGTTGGTAGTTTTTGTTGAGATCTACATTACATATTTTTTTTAGAATTGTCACTCTCTTACTTTAAAAGTTAGAGGGGGGGGGGGGACACACATTTTACCACTTTGGATGTGTCTATCTTTGAAACGATTGACTTTGAGAAAAAATGATTCTAAGAACCTCAATGTCATTTTTGAAGACCTACCCATAAATACCCCTCATGTGTAGGTTTGATGAAAAAAAGTTTTTTTAGTTTCAATTCCATGTATGGAGAGCCCCCTCTTAATCTTATATTTTTTTATTTTTATATAAAAATCAAAAAGCGGTTTACAGAATACATCTACCTGCCAAATTTCAACTGTGTAATCCTTTATAAAACTGTGTAGTCTCGGAATAAAATGGCTGTGACATACGGACGGACAGACGGACAGACGGACAGACAGATAGACAGACAGACATGACGAATCTATAAGGGTTCCGTTTTTTTGCCATTTGGCTACGGAACCCTAAAAAGGCTTTCGTGAGGCTGCGCTACTTAGTGTTTGCTCCATGCATACGGCAAGAAGACTTGATGAGGTCGGCGCGAATGAGGTCTTTATACAAAGGTGTAGGTGGCTTCACGGTGCTGAACGATGATGTAATGGTTCGGCTTTTAGGGTAGCGTGCCAAGAGGTGCAGGGGATGCGCGGATAGGTAACATGTTGGTATGTTTTCGAGAAGGGATGAGGCTCTTATGTAAGCAACATGAAAGAATTTCATCGGGATTTCTTTGATGTGTATTTTTTTTCAGGTAAGAATCTGATGGATGGCTTATGAACAGTTTTTTTTGTCCGGAAACATCCTTATTTGTCATTGACTGAGAAATTCCTTCTAGAAAAAAACATCAACAGTTAGCCTGACCTGCTGTTCTAGCCCAGGACCTCATACTTAAAATACGCGATTGCAAAAATTTGACTAACGAGGCGGTCTTGGTTCTTATCATGGTAACTAGGTGTTGCCAGCCGCTTCACCCGCTACAACTCGAAAATTATCCCACGGGAAGATAAAATCGGGATAAAAACTATCCTATGTGTTAATCCAGTTTATAAACAATCTGTGCAACAAATTTTATCCAAATCCGTTCAGTAGTTTTTGCGTGAAAGAGTTACAAACATACACCCTCACAAACTTTCGCCTTTATAATATTAGTATGATTAGTGTGATGTGATTACTATATTTTTTCTATTCTTCGAAACGAGCATTAAACAATATCATTTTTTTACATCATCATCATCATGAGCCTATAATGTTCCCCTTGCTGGGACGCAGACCTCCTCTCCAGGCGAGTGGTGGGCTATCATCCACCACGCGGCCCTGTGCGGGTTGGTAGATGTCACAGTCATGTCTTCAAATTTTTTGGTTCTAAGACATGCCAGTTTCCTCACGATGTTTTCTTTCACCGTTTTGAGAGCAGTGGTGATGATATAAATTATACAAAGTAAAGCGCCTGCTGGGTTTGAACCCACGACTTACTGTTCGTAAGTCGGGACCGCCACCGCTGGGCCACCGCTGCTAGATATTGCTTTTTACTGGTGTATAAACATTTAATTTGTTTTATCAACAAAACATTTTGTAACCTATTTTTTTTTACCTGACATTTATCATCGTCGGATACACGCGGAAGTGACAAATTGCGTACGGATTCACGTGAAATGCATTGTTTTATAATGTTTGTCATTACCAAGATAATATCAATGATATTTTAATTATCACTTTGAACTCTAATAGCCTTGGTTGCTAAAACCTCATTTGTAAACCAATACATTTAGGTACTGTAAATATTATGACTGTTTAATTTCGTTTTGGTAAGGAATCGACGGCCTTCATGAGTATCCTTACACCATTATATCATTTAGAAGATGGTTTAGTTAGTCATGTGACTATGGCGAGGATAAATTACAAGGCATTATAACAGGCCGTAAGTCTTGATTTCATTTATTTGCATCAATTACTGCCGCACTCAGAGAGGTTTAATGATAACTTAGGCCATCACTTAGTAAACTAAGTAAGTAGGTATAAGGCCTTGGGTTTTGACAGCTTTCTCATAAAAAAGTAAGTATATCAAACCTTTACTAAGTAACGGCTTAAGTAATCATTAAATAGCTCTGAGTACCGCGGTTAGTTTAATTCTTGCCGGTTGCGTAGTACTAGCAACCGGCGGCGTGCGTGTATGGCCAGATGTATGAATGTGAACGAGGCAAAAAGAGTACGTAAATATAGTATGGTGGCACCTGGGATTTCTGCCAACCCCCATGGGAAAAAGGCGTGAGCTTATGTAAGTATGTATATATGTTAGTAATCCTTACACAGTCTTCTCAAAAAACTATAAACATTCTAACATTATCATCTCCACGAGCGCGTAGAGTATCGTAAGCTTACGCATACTCATAAAATAACGAGCCTTTTACAAATGATCGTTACTTAACACGCAAGTAACAATAAAACATAAAGTAACTTTAAAAACATGCTGCAATGGTGCGTAATCCTAATCATTATATTTTTGTTTTTATTCTTACGTAAATTGTGCAGCTCAGGGTTACCAAAATGTGAAACTATGTTATCCGTAATATGCAAAACAAAGAAATTAATGTAAGTTATACGTCAATGAATAATTAATTAAGTATTTGCTTTACCTACTATATCGATTTTCAATATGAAAAATACCTATTTCTTAAACATTTTGTGTGAATATGAAAATATCTCAGCAGTGTATTAAATGATAAATCATAATTTTCCATTTAAATCTAATAATGATCAATAAATGGATTAGGTAATTTATCTAAATAAGAAAATTTACCGATACATTATATAAAAACAACACTTAATACTTATTACGAGCGTAATCCTTACTTTAAAGTGAGATTACTATTTAGAAAAAAAACACGCACACACCAGACAGTAGTAAACCGAAATTCTAAGAATGCACGCATCTCACCCCTACTGAAAGGCTGACATTGGCCTTTGGTACGCTAACACAATCAATAGAAGTTGTAAAATATACATTACGAGGAAAACAGGGCGAATACTCACATTTTATAACACGAACCACCTAGCTAACAACACAAGCACCAAGGAACTATATCGCGAGTACAAAATTTAAACGTTATAACAATATAATATTAGGAAAAAATCTACTCGAAACTAACTACCGACGACTAGAGGCCGCCCATTTTGTTTTCTGTCAGTTTTCACGTTGCCAGAGCAAAAAAATGTGGCGCTGAAAATTGTGGCGTTCGGAAACCTTGTAGTGAATTGGAATTCTGTGAAATGGTGAAAACTTTTTTTTCTGCGAACGAAAATTGTGAATAAATACTGCATGTTCTAGGTTGTTTTAGTTCATATAACTTTGACATGTATAGTGCTTTCTTTCAAGGTGCGAATGATTCTTAATAGATTCTACGTAATTTTATTTTAATAATAACTTAAGAAATTTTAATTTTATTTGGTCATTATAATTAGTTGCAGCAATTTGTTAATTAAATACTGTACTCCTTCAATCAAATTGTATTATCATTTATACAATATCTAACACTAACTGTTAATTAATTATTTCATACAAATCAGTTATAGAACTATTACTCGTTTCGAATAGACTTATTTATTAGTATTAACGTTAATATCACTACAAAAATAGATCAATACCTTATTATTCTTGTCTATAGACAATGCCATACTTCGCCTTTTAACAACCAAACATACCTTCATGAAAATTGTCGAGAAAACAAAGCACCTAAGAAAACATGTATCAAACTACATATGGCGCCATCTAGTTAACAACGCAGTAAACGATTCGAGGAAAACGGTTTCCCGCTAGTACTGGCAGTTTTCTGCGGAGCAACTGAGTACATAAGTATTGCACGTATAAGTACATAGCGACTTCCACAGATGTCGTTACGTACCACATGTAGGGAGAAATTATCTTCAAAGTTCGTTTATAGGGTAATGGCAGAGATATAATAAGCTGAACTTAGTCTTGTGTGTTGGTACTCTTGGCTACTATTTGGTGCAGATTGTGTGTGTTTTATCAATATACGATTCTAGCATTTAGGTAAGTGATATCTATTAAGTAGATGGGAAGTGGTGTGTTGCGTTTCTAGTTTATTATGTAAAGTCAACGCGATGTAGCAGCTATGCTACGCCAGCGCAGAAGCTACGCTACGCCAGCGCAGGGGCTACGTTACGCCAGCGTAGGGGCTACGCTACGCCAGCGAAGGGGCTACCAGGAGGCAACCACAACGACTACGCTGTGTAAACGCTACGCGTCTAACGAGCTTTTTAAGGAAATTTTGCATCCATTTCTCACCCACGCGGGCTTTAGCGTGCGTACCAATTTAAAGCAATGATAAACACAAAAATAAAACATTGAAGAACAACAATTACAAACCATTTATTAATCAAACGACCATACCGGTCATACCAACGTTATCGACTTGAGGGAGTGGTTGAGCTTTTAAAGTGATATTAGAGAAGATGTACAGCTTAGCGACATCAAATCGGCGTCCTGTGCAGAACTCCTCATATTGGTCGTAAGCTAGCTTGGTGCCTATGAACGAAACTGCGAAGATGCACACTAGAAGAAGTGCGCAGGCTGTGGGACATAGGATGGCCCCTAATTTGCTTGCACGGTCTGTTCGGATCGACCCTATTTCTGAGTCGGTTAAGCTTACGGATGTCTTTGTCATTACTGAAAAAAATGGATGAGGTTTAGTAATTTATGTTGCGTTGAAATGAGAACTTTTGTGGTATATGCCCTGTTACTAAAAGTAGGTGAACATAACATAACATCACAACTGTAATCCCCTAAGGGTTAGACAGAAGTGTAAATGTCACAGTCAAAACTGTTAATCAGTCAAAACTATTGTAAGAAATTATTAGGTGGTTTTTGTTTTATTTCTCTACTGATTTATTATATAACATCATTAGGAAACTTATAAGGTTGTTAGGTTTTTTGACCCTTTCATAACCTTATGCAATCGTTGTTTTAATTAAGTAAACGTGTTTTAACGTTATAAAGGTTTTGACTGAAACCAGTCAAAAGTAGTTTTGAAAAAGTCATATTTCTAGGTTTGGCGCTCGCCTATTTCTTCCTCCAATATTGTACCAATTTATTAGATATTTAAGACACTATGTTATGTGCCCCTATGTTTTTTTTTTATTTTCGTTAATAGTTGTCAAGTTTGTACACTAGGCCTCAGTTGACAGCGATCTAAATAAGCAATTTTGAGCATTTTTTGAGGGTTCTAGTGCTTAGAAAAATAATGTATCATCAATAACAAAAACATAGGGGCGTACAAGTAGTTAATATTTATTATTCTGCAAAAAACCATAGCTTTATAGTCATTAACAAAAAAAAAAACAGGCGAGAGCGTTTCTATGGAGAATAGTCCTCCCGCATGTCTTTTTAACGAGTTATTGACTGTAAACGTTCACAGGAAAATATACACTAAACTATCCATGTAATTATGCAGGTGACTGTATACTTCTACCTAAACCATCGGATTACAGGCGTGATATTTCTTTACAATAAGAAAATAAGAGCATTACACACGTGGAAAGAACAACATTAAACTTACCTACTTTAAGTTACCTCTTCATAAGTTTATTAATAATGAATCAATATTTATTTCGAATTAAAAAACATTTTCATGGAAAAATACACTTGTAAGAAATGACAATGTCACTGTTCCTTCATTTTATTTTATTTGGCAATAAGTCTTTAGTTCTTGAAGAGGTTTATGGCAAAGAATAGAATACTATACCAAAAAGATGTCGTTGGTCAAGATGTTTTCACATTTTCTTATGTTTTGAAAGACCGGGGGGTCTTTCCCCTCCCTACCCCCCGATCTTTACATATAAAACAAGAAAATGAGGACAGAGGACCTCGTGTCTACACAATAACAGCTGCTGAGGTCAATCTTCAGGTTGGACTTGCCTAGGTCTGTAGATGGATGACTATAACATACCAAGATTTCTCGGAAAGCACAAGTGACCTGAAATTCTGCCAATCAGTCTTACTAAGTGATATCGTATTACCCAGTGTACATATGCCCTCGTTGCTTATTTTGGTTGGGTCTTGGGTGGCTTTAAGACTTAACTAAAACCTGAGAGGTTTTTTTTAACTTTGACGGCTCTCCTGAAAAGTTACTAAAATTAAGTTACGACGCCTGGAAGGAACAATTCCTTGCAGGTGTCGTTATGATTAACATAAGAAAATTATTTTTACAAGATTTTTCTTTCTTTCTTAAATCACCATAAAGATAATTTACGTACACGTGAGTCGTGAGAGGGTATTGTGTTACACAGTATTACTTGGGTTGTGGAGGTCAGAAAGGCAGTCACTCCATGCAAAATACTGGTATTCAGCTGCATCCGGTTAGACTGGAAGCCGACCCCAACATAGTTCGGAAAAGGCTAGGCAGATGATGATGGTTATTTGCTCTTTTACAGATGTCCGAAAAAGTCGATTGGAACTTTGAAACCTACTGGCTGTTGCCCGCGAATTCGTTCGAAGGAAATTTTAATTTTCTTTGTGCCAAAATTTCATCCAAATTAGTTTAGAAGTTCTGCCGTGATTGAGCAACAAACATTCATTCAAATTCAGATTCACATTACCTCGTGAAGAACATTACCAATAACTTATGTCATCATCATCAGCCAATAATGTTCCCACTGCAGGTACTCAGGCCTCCTCTCTAGGAGAGGTATTGGCTATAATGCCTATACACGAGCCCAGTGCGGGTTGGTAGATGTCACATATCTTTGATGACACGCCGGTTTCCTAAGGAATGTTTTCCTTCACCGTTTAGTGGGCAGTGGTGATGAAATAAATGACAAAAACGTAATGCCTGCCTGGGTTCGAACCCACGACTTACTATTCGTAAATCGGGGCTGCCACCACTGGGTCACCGCTGCTCCAATCTAAGTATATGTTATGTCATTACCGTTAAAATGCTTAAAATTAATAAATACTCCCCTCCCACACTCCCTTCCCTGACGCTATTTATAAAGGGTGGCCCCCACTTGATATTCGAGTGACACTGTTTCTTGGAACTTTTTCTTCAAAGCCCCTTTTCTGAGAAAGCTTTTTGATGATCAAGAGCAATAAAATATCTAATGACATCATCTATTAATAGAGCTGTAGATTAATAAGTCGTAGTCTTAAAGTCTCTTCTGTCTTTTTAGAATCACAATCATAATATTTCACATGGGCCCACATTGGAACTAATAAATCGTCCAGAATGGGTGCATGCATAGAAATAATAAGGTGCATGGTTCGATATGGTCGTTTCCTGCAGGGCTATTGCGTATCTTTTAAATGACAGTGGCTATCGTATTGTCCATGGATTAACTGTCAAATTGGTTATGGTTTAGTACAAAATGGAACCATTTGACATTATTTGATGGACACTATATGATAGCCAATAGAAGATACGCAATAGCCCTGCTGAACGTGAAAAACCAACAAGAAACTCTATGGTTACATTTTAAATATATTTTTTTCCATATGAGACTGCCTCGTTGGTCTAGGTTGCCATCGCAAGTGCTCAGTATGAGGTTAAGGTTGAGTTTTGGGTTTTCCACGATTTTTCCATTTGGAATTTCTCAGTAACAGGATTTCGGCTATGTGCTCAGTTGACAGCAAGAGGCTCACTGTTAGAAATGGGCTAGCTCGCCGTCCGTCCGTCTTATGACGACGACAGGCCGTGTCGACATGTATTCCACGCGCGCCTCAAAGCGCTACCGGCAACATAGAAGGACCCGCAAGGGCCGACGCCCATCGGGGTTGCGGGTTGTTCGCAAGAGATACCGCGGCTTCGACATAAAGGACTAAGACCATAACACCCGGTTTTTAAGTTAAATGACCAAGAAGTATTTAAATCCTATTATCTCTGCTCGCTCTTTCTGCCTGACAGACCTTGTCATATTTCCTGTCAATATTCCATGAAAATAAAGAAAAGGGTCTGAGAAAACATTCAAGGCGATTTTCAATTAAAAAATAAATAATTCTCCCCAGGTATAGAACGCAAAACAAATAAAGTGGAGAGTTTCAGGACTAAAATATATGGTGTGTTTTGGTTTAAAAATACAGGATGGATACAGTACATCATTTGGAACCGTTTGTAACTCGATGCCCCTTTGCAGCTTGTATAATTATTGGGTGTGAAAGTACCCTCAACGACGCCAAAAGGCACTTCTTCTCGATGTTTTACGTTTGTTACAAGAAGTCCTACCGAATAACGTGATAATGCACCCCAAAAAGTCGTTCCCCAGCAATATTTTTTGCGTAGATTTATTTTGAATAGGGTCCGACCTCAGACCAAATAAAAAGTAAAGACTGAACTCTGCGAACAGCAAAGTGAGGCCGGTTAAACTACGCCTCGCCGTGTACATACACAATACACGTACGCACGTACAACATAAACTACGCCTTGGTCTTAAACTCTTTATTTGGTCTGAGACGTGTGTGCGTGTATGCGAGGCGTAGTTTGACCGGCCTCACTTTGCTGTTCGCAGAGTTCCGTATTTACTTTTTATTTGATCTGAGGGTCCGACTTACTATGTACTTTGTCACTCAGCTATACCGTAAAATGTCGTCAATGGTGTTCTGCCATGTCCGCTTTGTGGAAAGTTGGATATGCTAGCCAGACGAGAGCCCTTGAAAGAGCACCGTACTAAAGCTCTTGACAGTCACTACAAGGAACCGTCGAAAACAATCACTGTGGTCGATATCAGTTGTTGTCATTTCATTATTCACTCAGCAACTTTAATAAATGTTTCTCTCCAAAACTGTATTGAATGCAATCTCATGTCGTTATAAACATATGTATGTAGTATTTTGGAACTCATATCATTAAGAAATAAGCTTAAATAATTTAAATACCATTGCCTCAAATAAGTGAGTGATTCAACTCCAAAGAAAGAGACACTTGAATATAAATTATTTTTGACGGGAGTCGTAACGATTTTAAATCCTTCTTTTTTACAGCTAAGAGAAAATGCGATTAATGCTCTACTTCCTGGTTTACTCCTGTCTGGTGATCGCTTTGTTTCTCACCTTCCTGTACCTCATGACTGTGTTAGACCCTGGTCTTCTGCAGATACCGGAGAAAGCATCGCGAATGATAAAGACCAATCGTTATGGTGAACTGGTAGGGAAGACTGTACTTCTCTATTGGGCACCAGTCCCATTGCCGACGAGAAAGCGATAAGTTATCGACGATTTTCTCACTTAAGACACGTTCAAAAATTGTAGGTCTCGTTGTTAGCGAGATCTCAGTCGTGGTTTTGTTTTGGAGCGCTACCTACTCGCTTACTCGCTGTCATTGGTATAGGTGCCTTTTTTTTGGGGGTTGGTAAATCTTCAAATAACCCCACCCGCTCTTGGGCGAAGCGAAAGGGAGTATCAGACTTCTACTGACTAAAGACCACCCATGTTCCTTCTTAGCCCTTTATGTCGAGGCCGCGGTATCTCTTACATCATCCCGCAGCCCCGGCGTCGGCCCTTGCGTGCCCCTTCCATGTTGCTGACATCTCATTGAGGCGCGCCTGGAACACGAACGCACCGTCGACACAGCCTGTCGTCCTGTCGTCGTCATAAGGCGGACGGACGGCGAGCTAGCCCATTACTCACTGTCCACAGGCCTGCTGGGAAACGTGCCTGAGCTAAATTTCATAAATTGGGTTCAGCCATTTTGAAGACGTATTTTCTTCTATGAAGCTTTCTTTTTTTTGTCCTGGGTTCCGTCCTTGTTCATGGGTCGGAAGTAATATTATTGGGATTTCCATGCAATTAGGCTATATTATTTCTTGGCAGAAACCTGAAGAGGCTTATACCCGGGTGATTAAAACATGCTTCCAATCACCACGCAATTTGATTAGATGTTAGACCTTATCTTTCTAATATGGTTTATGTGGTACCTCACTTAATTGTTTTATTTAATTTAAATAATCAGTTATAAAGCAAATACCGAAAGAAAATTATTTCTGGTTTTCTTCTTTTAGGAGGAACGTTTAGCAGTCCAGGGAAATGTTCTATTATCTTGTCCAAACTTTGAAATAGATTCAGCAACATAGTAATTGTTAATTAGATTTAATTGTGTATTTAATAAGGGTTGCTAAAGTTGTGTGAGAATAAAGTTTTTGATATGAAAGTTGCCTTTTTATGAGCCTTTTTGTTTGTAAGCGTTTTTTATATGGATTAAGATGCAAAAATTCAACGAGTAGGTGACGAACATACCCATAGACTCGTTGGTTTCTATTGGGAAGCCCTGGGAAGCCCCCTGGCGTGGAGTCACATTGACTTGTCTCAATGACTGTGCTATTTGTTGACTTCCCTTTTCAATCCTAATTAATAATCACTAATACAATATCCTTTAGTGGAGCTTGTTGCTTAATAATAACTGCCACTCGGGACGATATTTAGGTTAAGCCGCGCCTGCCTAGGCTGGTCTGTGCCTCCGTGCCCCTGCCTCGGTAAGCACGTTAAGCTGTTGGTCCCTGCTGCTATAAAGGGTGTAAAAGTACCCTTAACGCAAACGAAAGGCACTTGTTCTCGCCACCACTGCGATATTTTTTTTGTTCTAGACCATACCTGGGAACCCCCTAGTTATGGAGATATTGGGGGTCAAAGTTTCAAATTTTTCACAGCTGTTTTTGTAAATGCTAGTTTTTCATAACGTTCCTCAAATTAGCTCCATGACCCGTTTACTATTCAAAGCATCCACTATCACAATGTTTTATGAGTGCTACATTGAGTTTTACCGTAAATTGAGATTTTTGACCCAAAAAAAAAGTCGTTTCCCAGCAAAAAAATTTGCATAGGGGTACTTAGTTTGATGTACAGAATACTTGGTTGAGGTTTGCGTGAAGGGTTCATTTACACTCTGTATATATGTAGTTCTATGACAGTCGTTAGAGATAGTCAGTGACCTGAAAGTCTGACAACCAGTCTTACCAAAAGGGTATCGTGTTACACAATATTACTTGGGTTGTGGAGGTCAGAAAGGCAGTCACTCCATGCAAAATACTTGGTATTCAGCTGCACCCGGTTAGACTGGAAGCCGACCCCAACATAGTTGGGTAAAGGCTAGGCAGATGATGATGGCAACATCAATTAAACGATTTTTATAGGTTCATAGTTAATTTTTGTATGTTGTAAAAGGACTGTATAGTATGACCAAATCAAGAATGCAGTTCAAAGTGGCGCGGGTTATCAAGTAAAAATGTATCGGTATGTCAAACTTGATATATTTAATTTAAGTGCAGTGTTTTGCCGCCTACATAGATACATTGCGAAGTGGAAGGCCTCCCACTAGGTGGACCGATGGTTGCGGGGATTCGCACGGGAGCGGTTATTGTGGCGACACTTGAGGGAGCCAACTATCAGCAGAGAATGTCTTCCGGCTAAAATGATGACGATGATGACAGAAAAGTTGGTTGAAGTTCTTTATAAAATAAACTTTGTCTACGGTTTTACATAGGTCTGTTAAACCGTCACTGTCAAAAAATGAATTTTAATTTATTTTCGATAAACATTACGCTTATTTATTTTGTGACTTTATATTTAAGCGACCGCGATGATACACATTCGCAAGAATAATGTACAACTATCTGATCTTTTTAAATTAAACGGAATCTAACAGGTTGCAAAGTATCAATATTATATTTTTCTGCCTGAGAGCAGTCCCGTGTAGTCCAGTGGAGTTCTATGAGAGATAGAAAGAAAGTTGTGCGAGTTAGCTGCATTCAATAACACAAAAATGCTAAAATAATATAAGTTGGATAAGGAGATTTGAATTTTTTTTAAAATATTTTGTTTTATTTTTTTAGTAGGATGACTTTCAAAGCAGAGGCGACCATTGTTTCCATTTGCATTATTACTCTCGCTTTATTCGGAGTTATGGTGTTTCTTATGATGTCAGTTAACCCAGATCCACTACCTACAATTTTAAATGATACGGATGTAAAGCCACCTCAATTAAGCGTAAGAATCCACAGTTATATTTAATTGAGACGTAAAACCATGTGAAGATATATTTTACCCCATCACGCAACACACACCATACATTTTTTCAGAACCATGCTCATTTTTTCTTATTATTTTCAGCATCTTAAAGAAGAAACTGCTGCAGATATAATACACACAATGCCAATAGCTTATAATGCACAAGAAAACGATTTTCGTAAAAGTGATGACTATCGCAACTTTTTCCAATATACACAAAGAGTCGTGCCTCCACTTTGGCCAATGACCCCTGAGCCGCCTGAATACTTGCTAGATCCAACTCCAGAATATAATGCGAATAAAAGTAAAAAATATGACGCCACAACTCAAAAAGAAGCTGTCATAAGTAAAAGATCCGTTGGTGATGCCGAAAAGCGTATAAGTGATCTGGATTATATTATTTTCAAAGTAACAGATGATAGAGGGCAATCCAATATTGAAATCAAAATAGGGACAAATGATACATCCGCAAAGAACAAAAAGGAAACCCAATCGAAAGATATTCCTAAATATAGTATTTCGCTTATGACAAGAAATAATGATCTGTTTAAAATAAATGAACTAGCAAAACGTGCAGTAATACTTGTAAAGCCAAACGATTCGGTCACTATTGATGAATATGATCAGCTAAAATCAACAGTTAATGATAATATAATTCTAGCAAGTACTAGGGACTTGATCAATTGTACAGACAAATCTGCAGTAATGACAATGGACAAAGATTTATTGCCCACAGCGTTTTTTCCCAACAAAACAAAATTTAATAATAATTATGAAACAAATGCAAAAGAAATGGACAATAAGAATTTATCGCAACATCCACTGGACAGATCAGTAACACAACATTACAAATTTTTGTAACTAGAAATGAAAATACAACTCAATCTCTATCATAAAATAAAATTGTGATTTTGATACGTAACTTTAAAATCCTACTTCCAAGATTTTATTGGAAAAAAAGACAAAAAGGCTATTCAAAATGAATCTGATTAACACAAAGCTTTAGTAAAATCAATACAGATCAATAAATTAAATGCACATATCGGTGGAAATCTTAGTAGAGAATTCCCTTAGAGGACGTTAAAGAATATAACACATAGCATTCTGTGAGTACATCAAAGTAAGTACCTAACACTGTGTAAAACATACAGGGTGTAAACGAACCCTTTACGATGCATTGTGTTCATCAAACTACCCCTCAGCAAAAAATATTGCTTGGAAACGACTTTAATTTTGGAGTGAAAAATTACGTTTCGTGGTAAAACTCAATGAATCACTCTGACAAAATTGTGCCGACGAATGCTTTGAATAGTGAACATGGTCATGGAGGTAATTTAAGTAAAGTTATTACCTGAAAGCAGTGGTGGCCCAATGGTTACGGCCCCTACTTACGAACAGTAAGTCGCGGGTTCAAACCCAGGCAGGCGCATTACTTTGTGTAATTTATTTAATCACCACTGCTCTCAAAACGGTGAAGGAAAATATTGTGAGGAAACCGGCATGTCTTAGAACCAAAAAATTCGAAGATATTGACTGGCCTGTTGGTCTAGTGGTTAGTGACCCTAACTGCTATGCCGGAGGTCGTGGGTTCGATTCCCACCCAGGACAAATGTTTGTGTGATGAGCACGATCATTTGTTCTGTGTCTGGGTGTAATTTATCTATAATATGTATGTATTTAGAAATATATAAGTATGTTTATCAGTTGTCTAGTACCCATAACACAAGCTCTGCTTAGCTTGGGACTAGATGGCGTTGTGTGATAGTTGTGGAATATTATTATTATTATTATTATTACCTACCAACCCGCACTGGGCCCGCGTGGTGGATATAGCCTATCCTTCTCCTAGAGAGGAGGCCTGAGACCCTGTAGTGGGAAAATTATAGGCTGATGATGATGATTACAAATTTTAAATTTGGAAATTTGACCTCCATTATCTCCATAACTAAAAGGTTCCCAGGTATGGTCCAGAACAAAAAAAAATTAAAATGACGGGGAGAACAAGTGCCTTTCGGTTTCATGAAAGGTATTTTTTCACGCTTTATTGCTGGGAATCAACTTTATTTTCGTGTGAAATAACGCGGTTTACGGTGGCATTCAATGTTGCTCGGTGCCAATGTGAAGTAAATTAAGGTTGAAACAGCTGGAACTTACAGCTTCAATTTCTTCGTATCTAGAAAAGGTCCCAAGTATGGTTTAGAAAACATCTTAACGACGCGGAAAAAACAAGTAGTTACCTTTCAGCTGCGTTAACAGTGTTTTTACAACGATTAACTGCCGCGTCTGTCTGTCTGTCTCTTCGTGATAAACTCAAAAACGATTGGATAGTGGTTCTCGAAAAAGGAACTTTTTTCGAAATTCAACCCCTAAAGAAGTTAAATGAAAGATTGATGCGATATTTTTTTAAATCCACCCGGGCGAAGCCGCGGACAAAAGCTAGTCAGAAATAAAATGAAAAACATGTGTGCGTTGTGCTGATGACGTTGGTGATGGCCTTATTCGTGGGGTTCTTCAGAAAGGTCAGGTGCATAGTACTGATAACCAGCGTGCATGACCAGTGTATGGTCGTGGACGACGCGTAAGAAGTATGTAAGGACCGAAGCAGTTGGCGTTCTATAGTTTCAACCTACACCCATGTATAAAAAGCGTAAGTTTATGTATGTATAAACGAACCTAAACTGTAATAAAATCAATATAAAACAATCAAAGTACAAAAGCAATGCATTGCAATCCATAATTTAAACTCCTAGCTTTTCAAACGGCGTTTACGTGCATACACGGCCTTGGATTAATTTTTTGCACAGTATAAGATAAACTGCATTTACATTGTAGGTACAATAAAGTTTAAATTAATAGGTGTTGTACGAAACACGTGCTCGTTGCTTGCCAAAGTAGAACTTGATCGATCAGTGAATGTTAGAACGAGTGATTGCGAAACATTTAAGTAACCTGTGTTTAAAATGTTTGGCTGAGATATTTTAAGGAGTAAGTAGAGTAAACATACTAACTTTAGATGTTCATCGCCTCAAATATTAAGTCTTCAAGTATCTAGAAAAAGTTAGTGGTCTCTGTCCAGACAGGTGTCGCATTTGATGAGTCTACTGCCTCACGGTTGTTGTTTTAATTTTTGTAGGTATCATCACCATCATCATTTCAGCCAAAAGACGTCCACTGCCGGTCAATGTGGCGACACCTTGGGGAGGCCCCCCAAGGTGTCGCCACATTGACCGGTCCCGTGCGTTTCACATCCAGCGGGTCCCCGCAACCTTCACCAGGTTGGCGTTGACCGATGGGTCAACCTAGTGGGAGGCCTTCCAACGCAACGTCTTCCGGTTTGCAGTTATACATTTATATGTAGGCGGTTTGTAGGTAAACATATGTTATATGTTAAACACGCGGACAACTTCAATATTGCGATTCAAGAAGTCAGTTTAGTTCGGACGTCAATCGTCATTGATGGATGGGAAGCAAGTAGAAGACCAAATACAAGATAGATAGATTGTGATGTCTGAGGTGTTACATGAAGAAATAAACGATACTATGACGGTTGACAGGGGAGAATAGACGAAAAAAACGTGTTACACCGACCCCAAGTCGGGGCTGCGGGTAGTTTGAAAGAGACACCACGGCCTCGACACGAAGGGCTAGGAAGGCTTTTAGTCAGTAGAAGTCTGACACTCCCTATCACTCTGCCCAGAGCGGGAGGAGTCATTTGACAATTACCCACTCACAAAAAAAAATAGTTTAGTTCGTATTTGGCGGCACAGGTGTCGCCACAACCAGTTACCTCATAGTCAGTTTGATTGAAGCCTTCTCCAGCTAAATGATTTACAGCGTTTTAATCTTTCGCAAAACCAGGAGTGTCGGCTTCTTGCCAATATTAAAGTTAAAGAACACGTCAAGAAGTAAGTAATTTGAATATACATTGGTGATTCGCTTTTGAAGTAAGTGAAAGTCACCAGTACTGATTGCGCATTGGACATTGCAGTAGCAGTCATATTATATTAGTTTGACAAAGACAACTTGATAGGCTATCGTTTTACTATCATTATTACATGAATGCCTTTAACCAGTTATTTAATGGGCTATTAGAAACGACTCGTGAAGTATCAATAGTGAGAAGATATCATTAAGTTGTCTTTTCATCTGAGCTAGCAATTTTATGCGGCAGCACTGGCATCAATATCGCAATGGTGTTTGTAAATTTTATTAATATAACGGTATGTCTGTTCCCGAAGGGTCAGGCAGGCGTAACTGATGTTCCACCTATTTGCTGCTGCATTTTGTGTGACTGTCTCGCAGGTCTAGTCAGTAGTGACTGAGGAAGAGGTGCTGGGTTCGATTGCCAGGACAGCGAAGTTTAATTGGAGTTTTTCATCATTTGTGCGCCACTCATGATAATAGCCTCGCCTGTTCCATGGGACTTAAAGATAACTCGGGAAATGTGGATGTACTATCAGGTAAACCTCTATCTAACCCTTCGAGAATTACAGGTGTGATGTCTTGATATGTTTCAGTCACAATAACACTTACAATTTCTATGTTTTTTGGACCCAACCTGGTCAATCGAAGTTTTTAACGAACGGCAAAACACAACACATTTTGGACACACAACATCGAAGAATGTATGTTACTTAATCATAGACTTTAGAGATATTAACTCTAATCAACCTGCAAAGTTTCAAAGTGAATTGCGAAATAAGTTGCGAAACATTCGAAGTGTTCATCACCGCTTACTTCGTAAATGTGACTTGGGACCATTGTTCTCTTAGTTTCAACGATGGATCCTACACTAAGCCTTGTAACATACTGCAAAGATATATTCTCGGATGTAATCTTCTTATCATGGGGTTTAGGTTTCCGCACTTAGTTCTTGAAGTGGACCATTGTGCGTGAGCCATGGTGGCCGATTACTCAAACCAGCCGATCTCCCTTCAGAAGCAGATCAGACTTCCCGGTCTCCTCAGGGCATCCGCAAGGGATTTGGGTGTTCCAAGGGTCTCCTCACGAATCTTGGTAACGCCTGTGCACTCAAGGAGCACATGCGCCACCGTTTCCTCCGCCTCCATGCCTACCTCCATGCCTGCCTACCTATAGTGATCTCGAATATAAAAAGTCGTACGTAATCAGAAAGCTTATTCATGAGGTCAATAAATTGTCTTCTTAAAAAATAGCAGCTCATGTCGATCTTAAATAATAGCAGCTCATGTCGATAATAAATAATAGCAGCTCATGTCGATCTTAAATACAAGCAGCTCAATGCGATCTTAAATAATAGCAACTCATGTCGATCTTCAAGGTAAAGTCATGTTTGCCAAGGTTGGTCCTTAGATTGGTGACCATCCTTTACATACCGAGTGTCCTCCGTCTCTCGGAAAGCAAGTTAAACCGTTACATGTTGACAATGAGCTGAAACTCTATTACAAAAGTCAGTCCGAAAATCGGTAAGCCTCAGGACTCCTGAGCCAAAAGAAATATTTGATGTTTAGAAAATAAAGTTAAGAATCAAATAGTAGCAGAAAGGTGGTACATTTTGGAATTTTCTAAACATCAAATATCTCTTTTGGTCCAGGGGTCCTGATGCTTACGAAAATCGGTCTCACCAAGGGGTATATAAAACCCAGTAGCTACTGGGTTGTGGAGGTAAGATAAGCAGCCACCCCATGTAAAATACTGGTGTTTGACTGCAACTGGTTAACTATTGCTTTTGAACGCCAGAGCGTAAACGCATCGGAGCCCCTCCCACGCCAAGGGACAAATACCTACAAAATTATTATTTTATTTTATTTGAAGACTTTTTTGTTGGCTGTAGCCGACGACGGTGGCGTGTTGGGCACGTTTTCATTTGCCGGCTTTAACCAACCGTGGGGATCAAAAGGTTAAACTGAAAGCGTACCCCAATATATAATATGGTAAAAGGTTTGGCAGATGGTGGCCTATCATAAGGTTAGCTATAATATATTATATCACCGTTGTTGTGCTGTCCAACAACCTTAAATGGCATACATTGAATATTGCGGTTTGGTCTCGTAATAGACGATGAGCTTCGTACAATAATTTCGATGTTACATTATTTTGTGTCTATGCTCGGAATGAGACTTACCTATTGTTGTTTATTGATTTAACAGTTAATTTGTCAATATCTAAAATTAAAATATTGATTATTCTGAACGTTTTCAGTAGTAAACATTAACTCGGTAATAAAACTAGCCTTTGATGCCAGTTTTCATAATTACTTACTATACGAGGTGATAATATAAGTGAATGTCGAAACATCACTGTTTTCTTAGAATAACAACTCTCGTCGTTGACCACAGCATTAAAAATCAAACAGTGTCTTTTAATTTAAGCATTCGCTTAAGTCTTTCTTAGCGAAACAGGCCGTCCATCCCTTTTGTAAATGCCTGTTTTCAGTTGTGACTTACTTTTATTGTGACGCAATATTTAGTCACAAAGTTCGTTCATTGCTAAGACTTCGTAAACAGTTTTATGGACGGGCCCTAACATGATTATTACCTTGGCTTTCAAGTAAGTTTATATATTAAAAAGTTTCTTCACAAATTAAACCACATTAGTATTTGCGTTGTATTTCTTCGGAATATAAATTTTCTATATTAAGATTGAGCACACTACAGTACAACACCCTCAAAAATCAGCATCCTCCACAATTTCTCAACTCTTTTTACCATCAATCATTCCTACCTCAGTAGACACTGCACTGGGCTTGCATAGTAACAAGACGTTCTAAACTGAATTGGGGTGGGCGCTGCGAACTGCGCCGGCGCAACCGAGAGAGCGGCGCGCGTTCCCACGTGCGCGCGCGCTCGCTTGCCTTGAACGACCTTGCCGATCGCCTGGTTTTACTTGCAGCTGTTGTTCGTTCGCTTGATGAGAGAGAACGCTTTTAATTTTACTAAGTTTTCGACATTTCGTTTTTTAAATTTCTCAGTAATTCAAGTTTGGATACAAATCCTGACAGCTCCGGGCAGCGTGTTATTGGATTTTTTAATAAGGAATATTTCAGTAGCAACCACAGAGTTTTCAAAAAAAAAAAAAAAAACTTGATTTGTGCCCGGTTGATGTTACTAGAATCGCCCTCTACTGACATAAACTCAATCAAATACTCAAAGCATTTATTTCGATTACATGAATTAGACTATTCCAGGCACTTTTCAATGTCAGAAAAACAAATAAAACGGTCTACAGTCACAAGGCATAATAAATTGTGAAAGTAGGTACTGCAGTTGCCCATTCCAGGGGGTCTAAAATGGCCACTTTAGCAGATCATAATATGAATTGCGTTAAAAAGCGTAAAATGGACCTGTCCTAAAAGTAACAGCCTCTGTGACCATTTTACCGATTATACCCAATTCATATTTTTTTCCTAATAAGATCTATTTTATTAAATGGTAGTTACTACTATAAAAAGTCCATTTTACGTATTTAACGCAATTCATATTATGATCTGCGAAAGTGGTCATTTTAGACGCCCAGAGCGTAGGTAGATCTCTATTGAGGACAATGGGCAAGAAACTCCATGGGCACTCTTTTAAATCAATATGTTGCTACATTCGGAATGTGTTTCATGTCCTATAAAAAGGAATAATATTATATTATACTTTACTAGCGGACCTGCAGACGTCGTACTGCCCGGGCAGCAGCGCCACCTACCGGGTCCAAGACAGCAAAATCCCCATTAACAAAATGATCCGACATTTATTGAATTAATTTGATACAAAAAATGTAATTTTGTGCAAACTTCACATAAACCTACTAAATAGTCCGAACAAAGCCTAAGCATTTGGTTTGGTGCTAGGTCAGCCCGTTCTTGAGTTATAAAATTATAACGAAAAGTGGCATTGATCTTTATAATTATATATTGATTAGCTAAGTAGAAAACCTTCATATCAATAGCCTTGTTTTAAAAAATCTGGTGTCATTATACCAACAAAAAATCTTGGCCATATACGCCAATACCAATATAAGCAGATAAAATAGAACACGACATACATCGTAAATGTATACACATTCTTTCATCCATTCATAATGAAGCTGAAACATTTATTACAGACAATTTTACTCTGAAAATAAACTTGTATCGTCATAATTACGGAACGTAACATACCCGCTAATAATACCCGGTATATAGTACGTATAAGAGTATTGTGGCGTAGAAAAAAAAAGATATAATATTTTTTTCTGCCCCCGTGCCAAATGGGACGGCGAATACTGCGTGGGAGATGTGACGTCGTGGATTCTCGATAGTATATTGTAGAAGTTCCCTGTTAAAGATACAGTAGTGTTACGTCGTAAATTATTGGATTGAGAGAGTTTATTCTAAATGTGTTAATTATAAATGATCTGTGTTTTTGACATTAAAACTCAAGCCTAACAATTTTTTTCCTGTCTGTCCTGTTATTTGCATATCACAGAAGATGATGGGCGTCACGGAAAAAAAAAATAATAATAATAATAATAAAGCTGGCAACACCAAAGTCAACAGTTGTCATACAATTTCTTCCTCCGATTTAATTTAATTTGTATAAAAATTCCATTTTATTTTGAACGTTTGGCACCAACCTCTTCATCTTTATTTTCATATATTACAATAATTTCAATCAGAATACAATAAAATGAGACTAACCACAAGAAAACACCATAGAAGAAAAATTGATGACTTATGTCATCCCAAAATAAATTATTTCAAGAACACTGTTGAAGAATGACAATAAAATGTTAACAAGATCAGCGACTAGACGCGCACGCCTTCCACCTCCGGACTCGTCGCTCAGCTCCGCCTCGCCGCCGCCGGAACCCAGCCCCATCGTGAGTGCTGTGACACTGGCCGCGGCAGTCGCGTCGAGCTCGAGCGACGAGTATTTCTCTTTGTCCCCGACGCCACCACCTGCTCGTCGACGGAGAGGACGCCGGCCGCCGGACTGCTTGGGACCTAGGGGCCAACCGGCCCCGAGCCGGGTCCCCGCTGCCGGTGGTTGTGTGCAGCGCATGAAATGGACTCAAGCTATAAACGAGAACGTCATGCGCGCATACTACGGGTCTACAGAGGGGGGAACTAACCTCACTGCGTACCGTGTTAGGATGCTGTCTCTATTTCAGGAACTTGAACCAACTGTCAGCGTTTCGACCCAACGACTGTCGGATCAAGTGCGCGTCATCCAGCGCAATCGCATGTTGGACGACGCCGCGCTTGATAGGCTGCGCTCAGAGGTACTGAGTAACCATACCATCTTCACTCCATCTCAAACAGTGACGCAAACATCAACTTTTAATACAATCCCACCGCGTCATAGTCCTGCTGTTGAAGAGGAGGATGATAGGGTTGCTACGGTAAGTAGCCAGTGCAACGACCGATTGAGGAGCGCACTGGAGGATGCGCTTCGTGAGTATCGATCCGTTTCTACCGAACTTAGGCCCCGACTACCACGGTTACCCATGCATAAACGAAATAGGGCGTTGGTGTGTGCCCTGGACTCGCAACTCAAGAATATATTCGAGAGTAGCGAGGACCTCGTTGATGCACACTCGATTTTGTACTGTGGGGCTGTTGCGGCATGTCGACTTGCTAATGTCAAATTCCCAAATTGTGACTTAGCTAGTCGACCAAAACCAACCGTACCGGCCTGGCAGCGCAGGATCGAGCGTCGTATTGACGGGGCCAGGGTACTCATTGGCAAACTTTACTGCTTCAGGGAGGGCAATACACGACCACGTGTGATGCGTTCTGTGAAGCGGGCATTCTCGGGGACTGAAATTAGCCCTCGAGATTACATGTCCCATGTCACAGAGCGCATCGACTTCCTGAAGCAGAAGGTTTATGCATGGGCCAACCGTATTCGACGGTATAGACGGCGGGTTGATCGGTACTCACAGAATCGCATGTTCCAGAGCGATGAAAGGTGGGTATACCGAACTTGGGAGCGACGCGAGCCAAATATGACGGACGTGTGTCGCCCGGATGATGCTGCCACGAGTTCATTTTGGCGTAGCGTCTGGTCGGTACCCGTCTGTCATACTGAGGCTGACTGGTTGCGTGATGTCGAGCGAGTGTGTGAACCTATTCCAGAAATGGACGCTATTTTAATAACACCACAAGATGTAGCCAGTGCAGTTCGTCCGTTACCGAACTGGAAATCACCTGGTCCGGACGGACTGCACAATTTCTGGCTCAAATGGCTCAGTAGTTCACACACTTGCCTGGCATCCCAATTCCAGTCATCCTTAGAATCTGCGACGCTACCGCAGTTTTTAACCACAGGCATTACCCACCTGCTCCATAAGTCAGGTTGTCCCGCGGAACCCAAGAATTATAGACCGATCACGTGTTTGTCGACGGTCTATAAACTTCTTACATCCATTTTGAGAGCAAAAATCAGTAAACACATTGAGAAAAACTCTATTATGTCTGCCTCTCAGAATGGATGTAGGAACGGGTCCCGCGGTACTAAGGAGCTACTCCTCATCGACATGGCCATTAGCCAACAGGTTCGTCGGGCCCGCAAGGATCTGTCGACATGCTGGATAGACTATAAGAAGGCTTACGACTCGGTGCCACATACATGGCTCATGAGGGTGCTGGAGTTGTACAAGATAGACGCAACTCTACGCGCCTTCCTTGAGTCATGTATGGGGCAATGGAAGACTGTCCCATAAGATTCCCACCCAGGACAAATGTTTGTGTGATGAGCACGATCATTTGTTCTGTGTCTGGGTGTAATTTATCTATAATATGTATGTATTTAGAAATATATATTTAAGTATGTTTATCAGTTGTCTAGTACCCATAACACAAGCTCTGCTTAGCTTGGGACTAGATGGCGTTGTGTGATAGTTGTGGAATATTATTATTATTATTATTATTATAACCGGGATGTCAACAGATTCAGGGGAACGATGAACCTGTATGGATCAAGCGGGGAATATTCCAGGGCGACAGTCTGAGCCCGCTTTGGTTCTGCTTGGCCCTGAATCCTCTCAGCACATTACTGGAGGATTCAGGTCTAGGCTACCGGTTGAGGAGAGATGGTCAGGTGATATCTCACCTTCTTTACATGGATGATCTGAAACTCTTTGCCCCCAACAAATTGCGACTGATGGAGTTACTGAAACTAACTGATTCTTTTAGTAGCGCCATCAGGATGGAATTTGGTGTGGACAAATGTGCAGTCATGTATGTAAAGAGAGGAGAGATTATGGAATCCGAGGGAATTCAGCTTTCGGATTCCATACACCTCAGATCCCTTTCCTCGACCGAAAGCTATAAATATTTGGGTATGTCGGAAGCGTTAGGCATTAACGTAGCTGACATGAAGCAATCGTTGAAGGAGCGCTTCTTCGGACGCCTGAAGAAGGTTTTAAGTAGCCTTCTTTCAGGTGGGAATAAGGTGCGCGCCTTCAACGGTTGGGTCATGCCGGTTTTAATGTACTCTTTCGGCATACTCAAATGGACTCAGACCGAACTTGACGCATTAGATAGGAGAGTTCGTACATTGCTGACCGCAAATCGGATGCATCACCCACGATCATCGTTGATGAGACTGTATATCCCGCGGAAGTGCGGGGGTCGAGGCTTTTTAAACGCGAAGACCTTCCACAACCGCGAGGTGTGCAGTCTCAGAGAATATTTTTTAAAAACCGATGTGGGTATGCACCGAGATGTGGTCGCAGTGGACAAGGGACTCACCCCGCTGTCCATGGCTAACGAGAACTGGCGCAAACCTGTGGTACTTACTGCTGATGACCGCAAGGTAGTATGGCAAAGCAAGGAGCTTCACGGGCGTTTCTACCGGGCTCTTCATGGGCCCGATGTAGATTTTCTAGCGTCCGTGTCCTGGCTACGTTTTGGCGACCTCTTTGGGGAAACTGAAGGTTTTGTCTGTGCGATTATGGACGAAGTTATGTTGACGAACAACTACCGGAAATATATTATGAAGGATGGGACGGTTGACGTGTGTCGGGCATGCCATCGTCCGGGTGAGTCCATCAGACATATTATTTCTGGTTGTTCTCGTCTAGCTAACGGCGAGTACTTGCACAGACACAATCAAGTAGCTAGGATTATTCACCAGCAACTTGCCTTGAAATATAAACTTGTGGAGTCGGAGGTACCGTACTACAGGTATGTGCCCGACCCAGTTCTCGAAAATGACCATGTAACGTTATACTGGGATCAGTCTATCATCACTGACAGGACTATTGTTGCCAATAAGCCTGATATAGTGGTGATGGACCGATCAGCGCGCCGCGCAATGATAATCGATGTTACCATTCCACATGACGAGAACCTCGTGAAAGCTGAAAAAGAAAAACAAATAAAATATCTTGATTTAGCACACGAGGTTGTCGATATGTGGCATGTGAACTCGGCTATCATTGTGCCGATAGTCGTAACGGCCAATGGCCTTATAGCCAAGAGTCTGGACGACCACCTGTCCAAACTTTCGCTCGGCGGTTGGATCAAGAGCCTGATTCAGAAGGCAGTACTCCTCGATACGGCTCGCATTGTGAGGAGGTTCCTGTCTCTGGAGCCCTAACCACCGGTAGCTTGGACCCTGCTCCCGTCACCGGTGGACGACTATTTTTTATATTTTTAAATGTTTTTTTATGAGTTTTATATGAAATATTTAAAAATGTAAATTTTATGTGAATAAATAAATAAAGGAAATAATAATAATATTCCACAACTATCACACAACGCCATCTAGTCCCAAGCTAAGCAGAGCTTGTGTTATGGGTACTAGACAACTGATAAACATACTTATATATTTCTAAATACATACATATTATAGATAAATAAATAAATAAATAAATAAAAAACAATAAAAGTGAAATCTCTGCTGAGAACTGTGCTAAGATGATTTGTTTCTATTTGATTACAAAGCACAGGCAAGACACTTGTACTAATTTGGGGCTTAAGATAAGCCTACAAAGCTGTATGAAAAACACTGTCAATGATTCAAAACAACATTTTCAGAGCGTTATATTTTAAACGCCAAGCTAATATCGAGACCATTTTTAAATGAAGTCGCTCTCGGACTACATTACAAACTGTTAAGCAGCTTACAGTAGCTTGTCTCAAAGATCTGAAGCTTGTCTGAGACAGGTCTTCAGTCGAGGGACAGTCTTTAGTACAGCATACTAGCGGACCTGGCAGATGTCGTACTGCCCGGACAGCAGCGCCACCTACCGGGTCCAACAACATGATCCGCTACCTATTGATTGAACTCATTTGTTACAAAAAATGTGATAAATGAAGAACCGCTCGACCGATTTTGTGCAAACTTCACATAAACCATCTACTAAATAGTCCAAACAAAGCCTAAACATTTGGTTTGGATAGGTGAGCCCGTTCTTGAGTCATAAAATTACAACGAAAAGTTTATATATATAGATAGATATAAGATGCAACAAGAAAATCTTCAGACTAATCAAAGTATGTGGTAACAATATTATGACGCACCTCGTGTTGTTCAGTGGCGTCTAATTCCGTGACTCATGACTGTCATTAGTGCCAAATTGTCGGCCGCTGGGTTACTGGCACATCTTACGAAGACACATGACATGACTGATGCTAAATTGAATACTTTTCATTTATTATCTGGGCGAGAAGAGTATTTTATCTTGTGGTGTCTCGAAGTTGTAGGTACTGTTGCACGATTACATTTTTCATCGGTATATTTTTAGTCTATTATCATAAGCAGTTGCGAAATTCATTAAAATGCTTTTCACTAGTCAAATATAAATAATTAAAAATAATATCGTTGCGGGATCCAAGACAGATAAATCGTTTCTCTGGGACTTCGTCGGGCTTCATTGTGTCGGCGCTTTTCTTGTGGTCTCCACTGTTGATTCTGGCTAACAGGAGTTACAGTGGTTTGGAAATAGTGCGGCGGTTAAAAAAAAAGTCAAAAAAGAACAAAAAATTTAAAAAAAAAAAAGATAAATAAATCATATTCTTTGGATATTTGGAGAGTAGTCCAGCAGGGCTATTGCGTATCTTTTAAATGTCAGTGGCTATTATATTGTCCATGGATTAACTGTCAAATTGGTTATGGTTTAGTACAAAATGGAACCATTTGACAGTTAATCAAAGCACACAAAGCCAAAGTGATAATCAATAAATCTGTCAACAGAGATACGCAATAGCCCTGCAGGACAGTGTCATCAATGCGAGATGCATTGATGAGCAGTTATTCTCTGATGCGGTGGACCTGGGTCCGGAGTCCATTTAATGACTCACAGAACAGTCATGGCAATTTTTGTACCGGTAGGAGTCTTTTACTATAAACAGGTGAAACGAATGGATTCCATAGCGATGCACCGTCTCGCCACAACTTTTTTTTTTTTTTTTAAAGTTGCCACACACTAGGAATTTCTCCTGTATCGTGAGTGCGTTCACAAACATTTAAACTCACATACACGAATACCCAGACCCGGAACAACTATCTGTAGGTCATACAAATATTTGTTCCGTGCGGGAATCGAACCCGCCACACGCAGCGCAGCAGTCCATTGCTTGAGCCACTGCGCCAATCGTGCCGCTTAATATACACGAAGCACAGTACAGCTAATTATTTGTTCAACTTGTCCTGTTTATTGTTAATTACAAGAACTGATCGACGCTACTGAAGGCACCAAACTAGTAGCTCAGTTCTGAGCCGAAAAAATTAAGATCAACATTTCAACGATTCCTAACACCTCTTCTTGAAACTTTTTTACATAACTTATCCATTTAAGAAATGAATGTGAAACTTTTAAGTGCAGTCTTATTTAGCGAACGTATTTTAATGCAATTGTCTGCTAATGGAAAATTACCGTCGCGACCCCGTTTCTTTGTCTTAATTCTTTTTTGCGGCCGGTCTCGTTATGTCAAAAATAATAATATTATCTTACTTTCAGAACTATTATGGTTCATTGACTGTGATAATAACAGAAAACGAGCTCGTGGTTTAGTAATAACTGCCACTCGGGTCGATCTTTACGTTGAGCTGTGCTTACCTTGTACTTCGGAAAGCAAAGTTAAGCTGTCATTTGTAAATCATTGCAAACAGTCGTCACAGGTAGTCAGTGTTCTAAAAGTCGGACACACAGTCTAACCGAGGGGTATCGCTTTAACCAGAGTATCTCAATGGGTTGTCCTGGGTTGTCAGCTGCTCAATTTCAAATGCTGGTATACAGCTGCATCCAAGTAGACTGGAGGCCGACCCCAATATAGTTGGGACACGGCTTGGCAGATGATGAGATTGAGCAGTCGTTTTGTAGTTTTCAAAGTAATAGAATTTATAAAGATTCTATTAATATAAAAGTTTCAAAAGTAATTAACGAAAGCCTGTTCTTTTCCCTCATTTAAAGTTTAGACCACACTCAATTTAATTTCTATATAATGTAGCATTATTTAGCAAATTGATGGATAAAACAGCATGGAATGGATGTTGTTTGTTGTTTAGAAGCAAGCTGTCTGGAGGGCAAATATTAGAAATTTTGATAGTATTTCGAGTTCTTTATTGCTGACGCCACGATCAAAATATCTTGAACACTCATATGAAACCACTTCATAAAACTAACAAATTATTTAAGTAGATAATCATGTGTAGCTCAATAACAACTGCCATTGTTTTCTCTGTGTAACGAACGAACAACTGTATTGATTTTACATTTAGGAAATCCTAAATGTAAAATCAATGCAACAAAAAATAAATTCAATAGTGAAGTTATTCATAGCATTCCACTGTAATAACCTGACCTTGATCAAAATATTGTACAGCATCTTAATATCCTACTTCTCATTTTTAATTAAACACGGTCTCCCACTAGGTGAACCGATGACCAGGGTTGCAGCGGATGTGAGGCGCACGGGACCGGTCAATGTGGCGACACCTGAGATATTTTAATCAAGACTTACAATCCTGTAACTCTTGATTAAAATATCCAACATTTTAAACAGCATGTTTGGACCTCAAAAGAAACCCTGACCTCAAGGCTGTTTCAGCACGATTTCTCTAGGATCAGTCATTTAGGAAATGTCTGTGCTTTCTTTCTACACTTTAAAAATCTCAGAGCGGCTTAGATGTTCTAAGCAGAAACTTATAGAAAATATTTTTTTCGACATAACCATGTTTAGTTTCATCTATTCTTGTTCACAATAGTAAATATTGGCTATACTTCAAACTTTTTGGTGCTAAATATTCTCAAAAAGAGTTCAGTGAATCCTATGATTAGATCAGTACATAAAAAACAAAACATTTCACACGATTGTACTATTTACAAAATATACAGTCAGTTTAAACATTTTGTGCAAGTAGTCTGGCTTTTATTTTTTTTTGTATTGGTACCGAAAGAAAAAATCTTTACGTTAACACAGTCACACCCTTGAAACTAATCAACATCTTTATTCTTTTGCCCTTATCCGAATAGGGATCTTTACTGGCAGAAAAAATGTGATCCTAATAATTAGTCCGTATGTTTAATTGTCGAAAAATATTGGATACGTATTTTTTGTTTTATCAAATCAATAAAAAATCTCGAAGTTAAAACGCGTCAAAGATTTGATTGGGGGTTTGTAACGTCGCTTACCGGTAAAAAATGTCATCTTATTGTCTTAGAATATATCACACGAGTTTTTTAACCCAATGTATCTCACGGACTAATTAGATTTTTTTTTGGTATCTGCCCTGTGGCGTCTTCATTAATTATTTGTTAATATTATAGGTATTACTTTAGTGAACTTAGTATATAAATAGTGTTTTAAGTTAACTGTAGTGTACCGTTAGCTTTAAGTTTCTCATGGCAAGCCTGCACGCATTGTATTCTCCTGTTCCTTAGCTATTCAAGGATTACAATGGTTTATTGTAGGGTAAATGTTCATTGCCCAATTTGTGTATTGTTTATACTAACGTTAAGAATTTAGAGTAATATAGCCATTAATGTTTTGTTGAGATGCCGACGTTTCTTTTGTATGTATTTAACTGTGCTATTTTTATTGTGTAACCTAGCAGTAAATACCTTTGTATAGATTTAGTTTTTAACGTGCCGCTCCCGACCCTCTCCCGAGTTTTCTATAATTGCTAAAATGTACATGCAAGGTAGTATCTTCTCATCTCTGGGATCGGTCGGTCGGCAATCTCCCTCCGTGTAATTTATTTTAATAAACCGACTCCATCACCAAGTAACTTCAGTACTTATTTTGCGATTCCCATAACGCCGACACTAGAACCTTAACCGACAAAAGTGCGCACGAGCGCAAAAGCCCTATTCATTTGGGGTCGGCGCAGCATGTCTTCCTCTTCCATTACTATCAACAGCCTATTAATGTTCCCACTGCTGGGACACAGGCCTCCTCTCTTTGAGAGGGAATGGACTATAATCTACCACATGGGCCCAGTGCGGATTGCTACATGTCACATGTCTTCGAATTTATTGGTTCTAAGACATGCCGATTTCCTCACAATTTTTCCTTCACCGTTTTGATACGTCTTTGTTTTTCGTCATCTCATGAGAGACCTCTTTTCTTACCATATCATTCTTAGCTAGAAGTTTATGATTTCTAATTCAATATCGAAAATTACCATTCTTCTTCTTATTCTATTATATGGTTAATTTTTTACCTAGAGTCCGAGTTTTTCGAGTTTTTAAGGCGCCTCTGACTTGACTTTACATACCGTCGAGAAATATCTCTCAGGCATGCTGATTTCCTTACGATGTTTTCCTTCACCGAAGCAAACAATGCTAACAGACAGTATCAATCCATGATACCATGAAACCACGGGTAATTAAAATTACCCATGGACCCGGACCCGTCGGCCACGACCACGGGTAACGAGTCAAATTAAATTACTATCCACTCATTTTATTACCGGGACTTTACAAGTTCAGCAACAATTATTAACGCTTCAAAAAACTTTCTAATCAAGAACTCACAGCCAGAACATCCCTCACAAAAACAAGTGGTTGACTATCGGCAAATTCACAAAAATAGCTGACGCCTACACGTTTGGTAAAGGCGTGCCATTTTCAAAAGATGGTAGGTGTCGCACGTAACTTTTTCAATTTCCAACTGAAGGACACGTTTGAAAGCTCCCACCTTGCGAGATGGATGTTTTATGTACCACTTCGGTTTTTATTTTGAGGTGTAGTGATTTATGTGCCCCGGCTGAAAATTGAATCGTGTGTGCATAGGAAACTAGGCAGTCATTTGTTTTTTGGTGGTGTGGAGGGTTGGCGAAATAAGAGACAAAATGAATACTCTAGGGAAAGCAAAGGGCCTAAATAAGGTAAAATTTTATTTGCTGATACAGTGATGAAACAGTAAGAGATATACTACATAAGTACTATTTATATAACTACATAAGCTGATATTGTGAGGATTATTGGTCGTTATAATGATTGAATATATGATTAAAGCATTTAAGCAGCCTATGTCATTTTCGCTGCTGGCACACATGCCTCCTGTCTCTAAGAGGGCCCAGTCCATCCATCGAACGGACCCAGTGTTTGTAAGATGTCATAATATGTCTTTGGATCGTACCAACGACCAAGTAAAAGAAGCTACGTTCTCAAGCAAATTTCAGCACGTGGCGATGGCAACTTTGGAATCGATGAAGCCTGATTGTTCGTTTCAAGGGGTCCAGTGACGACGATAATACGTATTTAGGGCCCTATTGAAAAAGAAGATAATTTCAAAATTTACAAACACACAGACACACAGATTTTAACATTATAATATTTGTTTAGAATATTTTCTCTACTATATCATACTTACAAATATTAAGATACGTCGCTCCTAAAGATAACAAACCAATCAAAGCATAATTTCATATCAATAGGGGCAGGTTTCAGTCAATGATCTTCAACATGTTATTGTAAAACAGATGATCAATAACCTGCGTACTCTATTCGGTAAATGATAAAGTTTATATTGCAATGCCAATATAATTTGTTGCATTTATCAGAAACTCGTGTTGTTCTCCACGGATCAGATGGTTTGCTTTTCGGTGGGATTTGAGGTCGAAACTTATGTATTTACGTATTGCACTCTGTTGATACGCATTATAGATATTACTATTGTTTCTGTTGTGTGTATCTATTTAATATAGATATGTAAACACAGTCTCACAGCTATTATCCGGACTACTCATTCAAAACTTCTTTACTTAAACTTCCCGCCATTCGTGTGACTGACAGTTGTCACCGACTGTCAGTCACACAAAATAAGTTGAAGGTGCAGTGTACCCTGAATGGATCTTGGTGGTGTTGGTGACCCTGTGATATAATTGTGTTATCAACCTACTAGCTCTGCTACTAGTGGACACTACAGTTTCTATTTTTACTATAAAATTGAGTAGATTTTAACCGACTTGTCACAAAGAGGAATTGTGTGGAATGTGGAGTTTTTAAATATTTACACCATTTATTGGTGGACTGTGTCTGGTATGAGTTTGGGATAAAAAATAAACTGTTTAGGGTATTGAGGTTGAACAGACTTGAAGTAGGCACATTCCACAAAAACCTGGCTCAACCAAAATATGGTGATGATGCGAAGAGTCTGTTTAGGTTCATGGCCCACATATGGCAAATGTACATTTAGGATACGATGGGACTGACATCCACATTGCGATTATAAATGTCCCTAAATAAATTAAGAAAAAAAATAAAACAGGAGGAAGTTCTCAGATAGGGATGTTTACCGACTTAAAAAAATACGATTCTAATTAGTCTGTCTGTTAGATTATCGAAAAATTTAATACGTATTTTTTGCTTTATCAAATCATAAAAATTGACGAAGATTAAACGCGTCAAAGATTTGAGGGGGGGGGGGGGGGGTTGTCACGTCACTGACCGCTAAAGAATGTCATTTTAATGTCTCAGAAAATGACGTCACATGAGTTTTCAAAGCACTGTATCGTCTTCATTGTTTGTTTACGTGAAAAAATAAAAAAAATACGTGTCTTTAAAATATGTTTTTTGGAAATCTATCTGACGGACTAATTAGATTTTTTGTTAACTACCTTAGTGAGTGTTTTTTTAAGTATTTGTTAGGTCCGTTACGAGGTTGATGATTACTAGACGGGTTTACGTAATTGTCACAAAAAAAATCACACATTAAGGATTTTAGGAACTTTTCAGTAGCCAACAAGGAGTCTGAATTTATTCCTGGTTGATATAACCGGTGATGTGTGGTTGTACTCATGGGTAGTATCTCTGCCTAAATCTTCGGGGATTACAAGCGTGATTTTATGTTATACTACATCCGATTTGATTTTTTGTTTTTGGTAAAATAACTTAAACAAAATCATGATTCTGAGTAAATGCTACAATGACAGCAGATTCCATTACGCCAGCACAAACCGATGGACTTTGTTTTGTCCATCGTACAAACGAATGTAACTCCTCCGAGGTCGTGTTACTCAATTTTCACTTACAATTCTCGAGTCTGTACCAAACCTTATAATAAGTTGTGCAAATATAAATATGACGGAATTTAAATGTCAAATTCTAAGCTAGATAACCATAACATGTTTGGTACCTACCAAATGAAAGGTCTTGGCGAGTACATCACAAAATATGTATGTTATCACAATATTAATATTATAAAGGCGAAAGTTTGTGACTGTGTATGTTTGTTAGTTCTTCACGCAAAAACTACTGCACGGATTTAGATGAAATTTGGTACACAGATAGTTTATAACCTGGATTAACAAATAGGATAGTTTTATCTCGATTTTTATATTCCCGTGGGTTGTAGCGGGTGAAGCCGCTGGCAACAGCTAGTAAATTATAGTCTAAGTCAACATAATATACGTTTTGATTGCGGTCAAACAGTTCTCGCGGTCTAGTCTGTGTTATTTACTCGTGTAAACCTTCGCCTTGCTAATGGCAACTCGCAGCTGACTTCTGCATCAATGAGAACGTCATGAAGGCGCATCAGGTATCAGTGGCATGCGACTACGGCTGTCCTCTGTAATAATTATCAAATTATCTCCTTACTAGACGATTTTTCTTGTTTTCTACTTTTAAGACCGCGGTTTTATTAGTCTGCGTTTCCATTCGTAGTCGGGCTTTAGTTTTTAAACTTTTTTTTAATTGATGAAAAACGCATTGTTGACACTTGTATGAACTGAGACGGTTATTTTGGTTGTTCTAATCATTAGTACTCAGTAAATGGAGAGCAGCGGTGGCCCAGTGGTGGCGGCCCCGACTTACGAACAGTAGGCTGTGGGTTCGAACCCAGGCAGGCACATTACTTTGTGTAGTTTATTTCATCACCGCTGCTCTCAAAACGGTGAAGGAAAACATCGTGAGGAAACTGGCATGTCTTAGAACTAAAAAATTTGAAGACATGTGACATCTACCAATCCGCACTGGGCCCGCGTGGTAGATTATAGCCCATTCCCTCTCAAAGAGAGGAGGCCTGTGTCCCAGCATTAAGAAGCTGTTCATGACGTTGCCGCTAATCCAATTTTATTTAACATACGACTTGTTGACACTGACCGGTAAATTGCAAAAAACGTAAGGAAATTCGAATTTCGCGGGCTAACTCGTCGCCTTCACCTTAAGTAGTTCTAGGAAAAAAGGAAATGCTCCAAAGATGCAATTGCGATTTGATTGCGTCATGCTACAGAGCGATGGCCTTGAGCGTTTCAATTATATCTTTAGAATGACTTGCTAGATTTCGATACGGATTTCTTTTGTATATAAAACTAGACTATTGAGGTTTTACGTTCAATCTCTTGGTTTTTCTTGATTAGTTTTTAATAAATAAAGCTTTCATTATCATTGTCACTGAAAACTGGATATTTACAATTTGCTTCGAAGTTGCTATGTTTCGGCGCAGTTGCAAGTATCACGGATAAACTGAATTTATTGCGGGTGTATGTTTATGAGCAGACAAATCAGTTTCTTGTTCGTTGTTTGCGCTCGGTAACGCTACCACTGTCACTCACAACTCGATTATGTTCCCGCCACAAAAGCCATCATCATCATCAGCCTATAATGTTCCCACTGCAGGGACTCAGGCCTCCGCTCTAGGAGAGGGATGGGCCACACAAACCGCAATGTGATAATGTTAGTGACCATTTCAGTATTAGAAACTAAGGCTAATCAAGCTTTAACCATGGGTTCATACTAATCCCGTCGGGGCTGCGGGTTGTTGTAAAAGATACCGCGGCCTCGAAATAAAGGGCTAAGAAGGAACATGGGTGGTTTTTAGTTAGTAGAAGTCTGACACTCCCTTTCGCTCTGCCCAAGAGCGGGAGGGGTTATTTGATGATTTACAACCCCCATAAAAAATGGGTTCCTACTAATAAGATTTCTATCTAGTATCGGAAAACGTATGGATGAGGGATGCACAAAATAGAAAAGAGTGGCAGAAGTGTGGGGTCGTTAGACCTTACTGCCCACACGGTCTACCTACCCAACAGTGGGTGATTTCGGGCTGAAATGATGATGATAGTCATATACACCAGAAGCCGTCTAAATAGGACAATAACATCTAATTAGTCCGTCAAATAAAAATAAATAAATACAAAAAAATATATATATATGACGGCGTCGCCGTGTAAACAGCACGTGCAGCGGGCCAGGTGCGCAGCGCAAGGCGTCACCAAGGCCGCGCCACTTTCCCTACTGCTCGAGCCGGTCTTTATAAACGAGCGCTCGGCATGGAGGGGATCATTCTTGTCGCAGGCTTGGCCCAGTGCACATGCTGTAGCGCTTAGAGTTTTTAAATTATATCTGAATTATACAGTGGTTTATTTTAAATAACGTGCTATTGGAGTAAAAGTTTAGTACCGCTATATTTCGTAGTTTCATTTAAGATGTTGGACCCTCTGCCTTCATCAGAAGTGGGATCGGATCCACCTTCCATTAATTATAGTAATGCAAAGCTATGCTCCTGGCTTTTGATTCTGATCTACCGGAATGCGATATTGTGAATTGGTGTACACTCAGTGAAACGATAATTGTGAAAAATAAATTAGAGGGTGTAGCCCGTGTGTGGTGTAGTACTTTGCGAAGCTTCACATTGAATAATTAATAATGGGTCATCGTGGCCATGAGTGCCGGAACAAACAGAAAGCCTCTCCAAAAAAAAAAACAACTGAAATACCAAAGACAGCCGTTACGTGCTTTGTATGCAGTGAGCAGGGACACAGCCAATTCCTGCCCAAAGCGCTGGAAGAAGGAAGACTTCACACCAAGCACCAGCACTAAGCAAGTGTACCTGTGTTCCAGAGCAGCCCGTAGAGTATTACAGATAAGTGGTGCAGATTTTCGTTTTACATTTAACTTTGGTTCGAAGGCTTAAGGCTACAGCCTTATGAGGCAAAGCAACGGTCGATCCCAGTGGTCATAGATGGCCGCTCCTCGGACCTTATTGCTATTGATACCGCAGTTCCTCAGGGGTCTGTTCTCTACGCGACACTTCTCCTACTGCACATTTATGACCTCCTTGTTCCTGGCATTGATAGGCACGCAGATGACAGCACTGTCATGGTGAGTTATACATCCAGCGCAAAAGCTGGGATGGAGTACATTCATAGAGAGGCCATGGTAGAGCGAACGAGTTCAGGTTTAAGTCTTTTCTCCAAGTAGGGTGACAAGAATCTGATTGATTTCAGCGCCACCAAAACACAAGTGTCAGTTCTCCGCCAAAAGGAGTCCATTCAATCTGGCTCCTTCTTTCCGGAGTTCATCTGTACAAGTTACTGACAGTCTCTAGCTTCTTGGCACGAAACGCGAATAAGAACTTTGGCGCCTACATTCAGTCAAAAGGTCAGGTTTTCAATATTACCTACATAAAACTCAAATCCCTTCCGGCATGGAGTATTGCTGTCACCTTTGGGATGGCTCAGCCAAATACCAACTTGCCACACTGGATTCTGTAGAGCGCAGAGCCAGAAGGTTAATTAATGACGATAAGCTGGTTGCCAAGCTGCGTATCCTGGCCTGCCACCGCAAAAATGCATGTCTGTCAGTTTTCTACGGTTTTGGCCGTCTACGAAACCGTAGTTTCGTAACTGGTTACGATGAAGGAATGCAGACTGTGCTTCGGAGAGTGTGCGCAGAAGCTCCACAAGCTTATTTTACCGTCTCCCTTCTTCCATCGGGAGACTAGACGTACTGCAAGTTATCACCCATACCTTGTCGATGTTCTAAACATTCGTACGAAGCGCTTTGCTAATTCTGTTATTATGCGCACAGCCAAGGAGTGAATCTCCCTGCCTGCGTCGGTTTTCCCGAGTTCATATAACACCAATCTATTTAGGTCGCGAGTAAATAGGTTTCTTCTAGGTTAGCTCGTTCCATCGGCGACCTCACCTCTGCCCTTAGGGCATGAATGTGGTCAAGAGTATGCCCATTTCAAATTAAAAAAAAATAGTTATCTCGATATCGGTGAATAATTTCATGAACAAGTGATCATTAACAACATATAGGTATGAGCAAAGTAACGTGCCTCATAATCAGCCATAAGATGTCCCCTGCTGGACAAAAGGCCTCCCCCATAGAACGCCATAACGAACGGCAACCTGCCGTTTGCATCCACCGGTTGCCCGCGACTCTCACGATGTCGTCAGTCCACCTGGTGAGAGGCCTACCAACGATACGTCTTCCGGTTCGTGGTCCGACTCGAGAACTTTTCTTCCCCGTCAGTTGTCGGTTCTTCGAGCGATGTGGCCTGCCCATTGCCACTTCAACTTGCATATTCTAAGAGCTATGTCGGTGACCCTGGTTCGTAACGTGCCTATTACAGATTAAATGTCCAACTACTACACAAAATCGCTTAATTAAAATAACATGTCATGTATTACCGGTTGAATGCCTTAATGAGGAAATACTACTAAATCGTGATATTTTAGAACATGGGATTTCGTGTAACATTAGCGTTAATGATTTGACCCTTACTAAAACCAAATTCTTTATCAGTTCTTGTTCAGTGGTCTAAACAATTTTTCCGTTTACAGTTGTTAGAGGATTATAAAGGTTACGTTAATTTATAAAAATTGGGAATAAATTTTCGAAAGTATGTTGCTAAACCGATGAACTGCCTAACTTGAGGAACAGTTCCATGTGCAGGAACGGAAATATAAGGGACCTTTTAAAAAAAAGGGCCGTATTGGAAAATTACCAGTACGAGTTAAGATATGTTAACGGAACCCATAGGGTCTACAAATATTCTCACAAATATTTACGTGAAGTGCCTCGTGGTCAAAATTGTCTAGTAGATATCGCGAAAAAATTATGATGACGTGACGGCGGACAGGATAACGATATCCTTGTTCATAAAAGTAACCACGAGAACAATATCATGCCTAACAGCAATATAACTTTTTGGCTAATAGTGATACCGTGTCTGTGAATAGCGATACTATATCGATTAACAGTAGCACAGTGTCTGTCGTGGAGGAGTTCGTGGCTAAATAATGGTTGCCATTCGGATCGATCATTAGGTTGGGCCGCGCTTGCCTGGGTTGGTCTGTGAATGGGTGACTGCCGGTTTCATGCCGAGTTTCCTCACTGCCTCTGAGGGCTTGTTGGGCTGTTGGCCTCGGTTGTCGTGTGTGGGTCTTTGGCAGTCGTTACAGGTGGTCAGTGTCCTGAAGTTCTGACAACCGGTCTTGGCAAAGGGTATTGTATTGGCTTGGTTGTGGGGGTCGGATGGGCGGTCGCTCCGTGGGGAGTACTGATATCCGGCTGGATCCATCATGGACTGGAGGCCGACCCCGACATAGTTGGGAGGGGCTGGGCAGATGATGATGACAATATCTGCTGACTCCCGTTCTTTAACAGCAACCAGCGGTAGTCTGATAAATCGTGGTTCACTTTTGAGTCAACAGTCTTCTAGCCCAGATTCAATTACTTTGATTACTAAAGCAGTCGTACATTGCTTATCGAGACCATTAATATGACGATAAAAAAAAAACAAAATATATTAAAATTATTAATTTGCAAAAACAAGTGGACCTGAAGTGTCGGCAATGACTGGTCCAGGGATTTTCGCAGGGTCGTTAAGTGAATAATGACTAGGCCAAAAGTTTGAAGGCTCATTAATGAGCGGTCCAAAATTAGTAGCAAACTGAAGGGACAATCTGGACCAGTTTGCTAGTATAAGCCCTGAAGGCTCAATATAGAGCGGTCCAGGCTGCTGGTATATGCCCTGAAGGCTCAATATGGAGCGGTCCAGGTTGCTAGTACAGGCCCTGAAGGCTCAATATGGAGCGGTCCAGGTTGCTAGTACATGTCCTGAAGGCTCAATATCGAGCGGTCCAGGTTGTTGGTATATGTCCTGGAGGCTCAAACTCGAGCGGTCCAGATGTATCTGAAGGGATGCACCGGACCAGATTGTAGTCAGGATGAACGAACATCACTCATAATTATGTTTCTGTCTTTTAGATACTGTTTGATGAGACTCCGCGCACGAGGACGTCCGCACGTCAGTATGGCCGTGACGGCGTCGCCGTGTAAACAGCACGTGCAGCGGGCCAGGTGCGCAGCGCAAGGCGTCACCAAGGCCGCGCCACTTTCCCTACTGCTCGAGCCGGTCTTTATAAACGAGCGCTCGGCATGGAGGGGATCATTCTTGTCGCAGGCTTGGCCCAGTGCACATGCTGTAGCGCTTAGAGTTTTTAAATTATATCTGAATTATACAGTGGTTTATTTTAAATAACGTGCTATTGGAGTAAAAGTTTAGTACCGCTATATTTCGTAGTTTCATTTAAGATGTTGGACCCTCTGCCTTCATATATGTATATTGATCGCATATTTTTTATTTTTCACGTAAACAAAAAATGAAGACGTTACAGTGCTTCGAAAACTCGTGTAACGTCACAATGTGGTACATTTTTTACCACTTAGAGACGTCAAAAGCCCACACTCATGATCTTTGACGCGTTTTATCTTAGAAAAATTTGATTAATTTGATAAAACAAAAAACACGTATCCAATATTATTCAATGAACTAACTGACGGACTAAACAGAATCATATTATTATATATATAATCATATTATATTATTTTTATTATTATTATTATTTAACTATTTATGTACACACAGTAGACAACACAGGAAAATAATTTTTAATTAATTAAAATAATAAATAAATAATTAGGGGTAATTTTTATTTTTATTGGTCAGGACACATCCCTATTGTTGCTCAAGAACTGCGCAGTTATTTCCGATATGTTTGTCTTAAAGACAGACAAAAACACTAACGTGCTATGTTATTTTGTCTGCCACATTTTCCTCCACTCCACATAATATGCGTAATTACAGCATATTTTAAGATAATTTGAAAGTAAGGCCGACATTGAATTAGTTTTAAAAACAAACCTAATTGTAATGAATTGCAAATTCTTCATCATTAAATGAATACGGCCTTATTGCAATTCAGAATTTGGTAAGAGTTTACTAGGTATTAAAATTATTTTAACGATATACCTACTTAAATGTTACGTAAGTATATGAAAACGTTCGATGGATTTATGATCATTATTGACTTGGCGTTGATGTTCCAAAAAATATAATAATATCGGCAGTTTCAAGACCCGAGAGACACAACTGCATTACTTTAAAAATAAAATTTTATAAAATAATTAAAATTGTTAATTATGTTTGTATTTCTTCAGCAGTGTTTTGTTATTCGTCTACACCAAAATGCTGCTCACATTTTAAGTGCGATAAAAATTAAACTTAAAGATATATTTTAACAACTGTTTTTAATCAGGAAAACATACTTTTGACAGCAAACGTGCATCTCAATTTATAACATTTGAGATACTCTAAATTACCTACATGGGAGAAAATACACTGAACATGATCATTATTTGTCTAATAAAACCTTTTCAAAACTATTTTAGGTTCGGCTTTTAGTCTAACCTAAATGCAGGTGATTAACATCACCTTTTTTGTGGAGGGTGCGAAATTTAATTTTTTTTTTGAATCAAGAGCCGCCAACGCACCACGCGCTTGACGAATCGCTTAATTCCGACGCCACCTTAAACTGTTTTTAATTTGATTTGATAGAATATCATTATCAGTGTCTAATTAAAGTGCGATAGACTGTTATTTTGTTAATCTGTGAATTAAGAAGGAATAATTCATTAGAAAATATAATTTGTGACTTTGTTTAAGTTTCTGACCCACGTGAAATATGGAAGATTCTGATATAGGCCATCCTGAGTCTATAGGGCAGAGCGGTAGTGACTGTCAGGATTCTGCTGACTAAAAGCCACCCATGTGTCTTCTTAGCCCTCTGTGTCGAGGCCGAAGTATCTCCTTCGAACAACCTGCAGCCCCGTCTGGCGTCGGCCCTTGCGAGCCATTTCATTAATTTCATTTATTTATTTCATTGTGTTTAAATTTTACACATAAAATCATAACAGTGGCAACAAAATCAACTGCAAATTAAAAAAAAACAAATAATATATATATTTTTTTGTTTGCTTTGTATTTGATAATTTTGTTGACTAAAAAAGAAAACAAATACAAAGTAAACAAAAATATCAAATACAAAGCAATCAAAAAATTCAAAAAAAAATACTATGTCATCATGACATCAATCAACCCCTTTTTTTTTGGCGGGAGAAAAATCGTCAAATAACCCCTCCTGCTCTTGGGCAGAGCGAAAGGGAGTGTCAGACTTCTACTGACTAAAAACCACCCATGATCAATCAACCCCTTGATTCTTGAGTTAGACCTTTACTTATACTAAAATAAGATAGAACCAGGCTGATCAAGGGTTTTCGCTTTACCCACGGCAGTAACTTAGTCGTGGAGGTCAAGTGACCAGTCGCTTCATGTAAACTTCAAAATTGGGAGTAAGATAGGAAGACAAAGACTACAAACCTAGTATGGCTTTTTAAGAAGTTAAACCACACTGATTAGTCCGTCAGATAGATTTCCAAAAAATATTCAACAAATATTTTTTCATTTTTCACGTAAACAAAAAATTAAGACGATACAGTGCTTGGAAAACTCGTGTGACGTCATGTGACGTAACACGAGTTTTCCAAGTAAGTGACGTAACTAGCCTCCACTCATAATCTTTGACGAGTTTTATCTTCGTCAATTTTTATTAATTTAATAATATCTCTGACCCCGCACACTTGATCAAGTCTCACAAGTCACAGATATATTTAGAATCCATTGAAGCCACAATCAACAACAATAAAACATCTGATACTCGTACTAACTGCATTTGAACCACAAAGCAATCAAAACAACTTACTAGATAAAGACAGTGACAGCGCTATACAACACACATGGCGCCACCTCTTTCATCCCTAAAGATTCAACTTCATTGTGCAGGATAAGGTTATCAAGAGTAGCAAAGTTTATCTAGTTTTGGACTTTAAGTTCTAGTTCGTAATAGTCATCATTGAATGCATACAAATGTGATGTTTGTTGACGGGCCACGCGCGATCGATGTAATGTTGCATGTTGATGTTTTGTCAAGAATACGCGTACATGTGTCACTTCTTATCTTTAGATTATAATTGTAGGCTGGAAATCATCACGTGTGGGGGTCAATCACCTATAATTTATTATATTTTCCCCTCGTGGCTTTGCGGAATTAGATACCCTTTGCAAGTTGCGTTACACAAACGTTTTCATCGACACCGACATCGACAATTAATTATTAATATCGTTTTGTTATTAAGAACAGTGTTCCCAGTTCAGTTCACTTCGGTTATCATGCGTGAAGATCGTGTTTATTTATATTATACTTTCAGCTTTAATCTTTTCATTAGCAGTGTCTGAGGAATGAGAAAAGGCCATAGCTCAAACCCGCAACCCCTAAATTAAATTCATACGTTTAAATAGAAAAAAAGAACTGTTATTATTTATTTATTTATTTATTTATTTATTTATTTATTTATTTATTTAAGCAGGTACTTGCTACACTTACAGTTTGCACCAACGCGTGCAGCAAGTCAACAACACACACACTAACTTAAAAATCGTATGCAATAATTAAGCATAGCTTTATTACTAATCATAAACAGATCTAGATCCGGTTCCTGAGCAATCAGGGCGTGTTATGTTGCACTTTTGTTTTTTTTTTTTGCAACAGGCACACGATTCACTATCACCCATTTAAATGAGGTCTTACTACTAAATAAATATGGTCAACGTGAGAGAATTGAATCTGTTACTCCGCGTGTCCATGTTCAAAAACGCAACTTCAATCTCTTAATCTACATCACAACCTAACATTCTAATCCCAATAAAACCACCATTCTTAAAATAGCTATAACAAATAGTAGCTCTAATATCCCCCCAGTTTCTTTCCTCTCGCGCCGAATACTGAATTACACATCTGGAATATTAAGATCTCCTACGGTACTACCCGTATCCCATTATGTAAATGCGCCCTAGATAAATAAAGAATTGCCTGAACCGACCGATGAACCTGAACTGTTAAACAATAATGTATGGCATAAATGTCCTGAATGTAAGAAGCTTACGGTTGGAACTTAAGTTGGAGTGGCGAAGGTGCGGCGTGTGTTACAGGTCGATTTATCTCGCGAATACAAAGTTGAAGTGAATCGACATCATCGTAAATCATCTGATATGATATCATCTTAGCAACACGCTGATTTCACTTCTTAGGCCTGCCGTACACGGACGGCTTCAAGCAGTTGCAGTGGCGCTACCAACCGCTCGAGCAGTTAATTTTCGTCGTTTTCTACCGCAGTCGAGTCATGGGATTCAACTGCGGTAGAAAAGGACGAGGAAGCACTGCTTTTGCTGCTTCTGCTCAAGCGGAGACGACGGCGAAATTTTGGGTTCATCCAATTTTGAAATTAAGAAAACAACATAGACAATTCCAGGCCATAAGGGAAGGGGGGGAGGACGAAGAGCCTTCGACTGCTCTAGCGCAGTCAACGGCTTGAGCAGTCGGTGTATGCCTCGCGACCGCTCGCGAGCGTTCGACGTCACGATGGAATTTCGTCATGCAGTTGACGGCTTGAAGCGGTCGCAACTGCTCGGGCAGTCGCGTGTACGGCAGAGAATGAATGACTATAATTCACCGCGTGTTCGTTCATCTCAACTGCTTGAAGCAGTCCGACTACGGCAGGCCTTACTTCTTCAAGTACACCCACAGTTCACTAGTTTTGTTAAAGGTGCATGCCTAAGCTATCCTCCCATCTTCATTCTTTTGCCCTAATCCCAAATAATTTAGGATCGGGGCAGCATGTCTTCCTCTTCCATACCTCTCTGTTTCTCGTCATCTCATGAGATACCTCCTTTCTTATCATATCATTCTAAACACAGCCCATCCATCGTTTCTTTGGTCCTCCCATCGCCGTAAAATAACATAGTAAAACCAAATAATTCTAGGAGAGTAAAATTTCTGGCCGGTAGCAACCGGCAAGCAACTTTGTGGTTAGCATGGTTTTTAATGGTTTTGGTTTCTTCTGGAGAACACTCCAGAAGAAACGTCCGATCCAAACCATGCAAGTTTTTTTCGACGTGCCAATGTAGGACTAGGTATGTAAAAAACGGGCCAAGTGCAAGTCAGACTCGCACATGAAGGGTTCCGTGCCATTGTAGTAGATATTGAGAGATTTTCCATGTTGTTTTAGCACCATAGACTTCTTATAAGTTTTCCTGTAATCTATAAGTGTTCTATGGTTGAAATCATTTCTGTATTTGTTTCAAAAGTTTAGACGCGTAGTTCCGCAGATGGTCGGGCATACAGAAAAGTCGTGGTGGGCGAGGGGTCTAAGAACCGCAGACTCCTAATGACTGTTTCCAAACTAAAAAGTGTACCCAAAAATTCTGCTACAAGAAAATTACTATCCTATCGACACAATCACAAACAATCGCATGACGCAATCGATGAATAATTTTAGGTAAGTAAAACATTAAACATAAGTCGATAAAGTTCTCAAGATATAAGATATACTTCCCAAAATAAAAGTATCGTATTGCAATTTAAAAAAGTACGCTTGAATAATAATAATGCCGAAGTTGAAGTGCCAACACGGGAAGTGTTGGGAACTTCCAACTTTCGAACTTCCTCGAACTTTGTGGTGTAGATGATGAGTCCTGGATTTCTTTGGCTGGATCAAATAATTTAATAGACTTCGCATTCATGTAGTTCCTTTTATTAAGAAAAATTTATTTAATGAGCATATGCATCAGGCTGGTAGGTATTACTAGGAGGATCTGGCAGATGTGTATGCACGTTGTAATACCAAACATGATTATTTTTGAAGAAATATGTGCAATCAATTTATCAAAGAGTTTAGTTATGTGTAGTCCACATCGTCATCCATATCGTCAGTTTAGGCCTGAATTATTGCCGCCAACTGGTATTCTGAAAATCCAATTGCAGGCTGTCTTGAGGTCCTATCGGGGCTGCGGGTCCTGTCGGGGCTACGGGTTCTGTCAGAGCTGCGGGTAATTCAAAAGAGATACCGCGACCTCTACACAAAGGGCTAAGAAGGAACATGGGAAGTTTTTAGTCTGTAGAAGTCTGACACTCCCTACCACTCTGCTCAGAGCGGGAGGCGTCATTATAATGATTTCCGACACCCAAAAAAAAGGTATACTTTATTGTAAATCCATATTTCGCCAGTTATGTTTTAGTTTCATATAATAAGTGGCGATTTTATCTATAGTACAGAATCGATTCTATCTATAGTACAGTATCAATCTCTGACTCCTTTTTTTTTGCGTGTGGAAAATCATCAAATATGTCCCGCTCTTGGGCAGAGCGAAAGGGAATGTCAGACTTCTACTTACTAAAAACCACACATGTTCCTTCTTAGCCCTATATGTCGAGGCTGCGGTAACTTGTGAACAACGCGCTGGCCCGACGGGGAATCTCTGACTCCTCATTTGATGATTACCCACTGTCCAAAACAAAAAGGCTGTCTTGAGATATTGGTAATGAAAATACACAAAACCAGGAAATCAAACCCTAAATGGATTATTACTCAGCCACCGTGTATCTTGAAGTTTACAAAGACCTAATTAAAATTTTAATGGCACAACACCAGATTTAGGTCAAAATTTACGATTGTCTGTGCACCTCACGTATGCTCCGAGGGCTTAACTATCGAGACATGACTTGGGCAATTTCGTTCAGGGCCAACTTGTTTATCAGGTGTAAGGTATTGGTGGGTGGTACCTGTACGACTTATGTTCAGGATTGAACCATTTGGTAGTAGGTTTAGAAAATCTGTAAGAGGTAGATGGTTTTGAATGCCAGAGCGTAAACGCACTGGAGACCCTCCCTCGCCAAGGGACAAATACCTACAAAATATTTTTTTTTTTTATTTGACACTAGTTTCTTTAAAAAAGCAGTTAAAAAGTTAAAAAAAAACAATGATTTTTTTGTCGGCTATACCCGACCGTGGCGGTTAAAAGGTTAATTAGCATCATTATTATATCTTTCAGGGTTCAGTTCAGTCAGGTACGCTCTGGTTTATCTGTACAGATAAACTGATCAGGTCCACCCTAGTCTTGTCACCTTCAGGCCATCTCACCTCTCACAACCCATTTAACGCACCATACAAATGTATTCCTTTAACCCCTCTTTTTTGGTGGCCGGTGACTCCTCCCGCTCTGGGCACTGGGACTTCTACTGACTAAGCCACCCATGTTCTTTCTTAGCCCTTTGTGCTATGGCCGCGGTATCTAAATATAATGTCAAAAATGCTTGAATCGGTTTAGTTTTCGAGAAAAAGGGAAATAATTGACATTAGAACGGTGGCAAGCTTGACGCAGCGTGACGGCAACAGTTCCCTCTTAATTAAATCTGTAGTATCCTTCGCGCCCGCAGTTCTTGAGCAATATAAACAGTATTTTATTTATGAATGAATTCCACTGCCATGTAATCTATACTTGACATTAAATACGTTTATAAAACACTTCATATTATTTTGTAGCTTAGTGCATGTTCAATGTCGTTTTCAAAATCCAAGGTTCAATTGGTTATGAAAGTAAAGTGCCTCTCCAATGATGCAATGGTATCTTAATGTTGACAGATATCATCTCGCTGCCTCGTAGGATAAGTGGTCGCAAAAGCATGAGGTCCTAGGTACGATTACCAGATCGGGTACAGTTTTATTAGGTCTCCCGTCAGGAATATCTTAGTAGCAGCTCCGAGTTTGGATTTGTATCCAATTGATAGGAATAGATTTGCATAAATATTTAATTGACCTTTATTGTCCCACTCCTGAGCAAAGGCTCCCCCCATTTCTTCCACTTCTCACGGTGGTGTGCTTCTTCTCGCCAATAGGGTAGTAAATAAATCTAATTAGTTCATCAGATAGATTTCCAAAAAATATTGGACATTGGTATTTTTTCTTTTTTCACGTCAACAGTGTAACAAAGTGACGTCACCAAGCCCCCCATTCACGATCTTTGACACGTTTTTTTCTCGTAAATATTTATTGATTTGATAAAACAAAAAATACGTCACCAATATTTTTGACAGATTAATCAGAATCACATTTTTTCAAGTCAGTAAACATTTCTATTATTTGTTCTGCGTGTCCTGTTTATTGTTAATTACAAGAACTAATCGACGCTCGTCTATTTTTATTAATTTGATAAAACACAAAATACCATCAATATTTATCATAATTTAGTATCCAATATTTTTCGATAATCCAACAGACGGATTAAGAAAGACAACCAAGTCGTCACGCCATCTTCACCTCGGTGGTCAAATGTGGGTGTAGTGTATGCGCATACTTACACATCCGTCTGTCTCTTACTTCTCTGCATAACCCTTCGAAGGGTACAGGCGTGATGTTACGTAATGTATCATCTTTATAAACGAGTCTCGTGTCGGAAAGTGTAAACTTCTATTATAAATCGATTGCATGATTGTATTTAGGTCAATGAACAGTTACATCAGACGATTTCCCGTTACTGAATTTCAATAAAATTGTAATTCTATGATATAGATCGATAACAAAAACATTTAGTCATCACACTTCACACTAATATTATAAAGGCGAAAGTGTGTGAGTGTGTATGTTTGTTACTTCTTCACGTAAAAACTACTAAACAGATTTGGATAAAATTTGATACACAGGTAGTTTATAACCTGATTTATTGTTTCCTTTATTGTTCTCTACGTCAAACTAACAAACACACATTTTAGCTGTTTGTAACATTACCTAACATAACATCACGCTTGTAATCCCCGAAGGTTTAGCCAGAAGTGTAATAATAGTACACCCATATTTCGTCAGATAAGTTTAAATAATATTTAGATTTACGTACATTTAAGTATTATATCATGTTAAGAGACTCATCGACCCCACAGTCAAACCATTGCAACGGTTTTGTGGGGCTTAGCTTATAAGTTACTTACCTTTCTGGAAAAAAGATAATTAAATAAATAATAAAATAAAATAATTCCCATGTACCTAATAAGGGGTGAACTTTTTGCCATCAATAGGGTTTATAACATTAGTATAGATTTTATCTTTTCTTAAAACCCAATTAACTGAAAATAACCTATACAAGTATACCAACCTTCGCTGAAACTTATACCTACAGCGCGCCAGTGGGTACTCCAGTGCTTATCTACCCCAGTTCTACAAATAAAATTGTCAACTAGGACCTACGGAATAGGGGACCGGACAAAAAAAATACCGTCAGATAGATTTCCAAAAAATATTGGACACGTATTTTTTCTTTTTTCACATAAACAAAAAATGAAGACGATACAGTGCTTTGAAAACTCGTGAATTCCTCGAAATCGGCACATGTTAGTACATTTTTCACCTACAAATGACGTCACAACCCCCACTCATGATCTTTCACTCGTCATATCTTCGTCAATTTTTATTAATTTGATGAATCAAAAAACACGTATCCAAAATTATTTCATAATCTAACTGACGGACTAATTAGAATCATATTTTTTTGACTCAGTCCGATCCCCTAATGTTTGTTTAAACACTTATTGAGGTTTCGTTATTGATTTGTTCATCAAATTCGCACTGAGGAGATGTGGACATCTGCTTATTATTCATCGAAATGACATCATAATTAATTATTAGAAATGTTATATCGCAAAACCTTTTAATTTGCATATCAGTGATAATAACCAAACTCAATGGAAAATATCATCTGATAACACTGCATGACTAAATCTTACAAAAATGAAAATATTAGTCATTCAGTCTTTCAGTTTGTAGAAATTTCGTTTTTATTGAAACCTTAATTTTTTTATCACGCCTGTTATCCCCGAAGGGTTACACAGAGATGTACCTAATATCAACCCCACATTTATTTTTATCAGTAATGTTAAGTTCTACTCAATAGGAGACGAGCCTATTACCATCAACTGGGCACAAAAATAGCCTTCGTGGCTGCTGCCCTACACGGGAATCGAACCCGAACCTCATGTACAGCAGTTGAAAATCCAAGCACAAGATCAACGAAGCAGACCTTCACTTAATAAAAAAAGAAACTGCCATCGGGTATTTACAAAGTAAATTAAGGGTCGCTATCTCTTTGGTACGCTCATATTCAAATTACCATTAATTAATTGAATTGAGACAAAGAATAGATCCATGATTAACGTTTCAAGTTAGTACTGAGACAATGGAGTCTGCGTGTTGATCTTTGTTGAGGCGAAGCGTGGGATAAATGACGAACAGAATTACTCAGAAGTACATTTCTTTGCTCTAATTAATTTACTTTAACAGTTTTAGTAACCAAAGGATCTCTGTAGATAATTCATTTAGTTTTGTAGTACCTAATGAACGGTACGTAGCTATCTTTGTTAATTATGTTGAGTTAATATTCTCATTTGTGTTTATTTTTACTATTCTATTTTCTGATTTGTTTGTGTGATTGATTGCGTACAGTCACGAGCACAAATATGTATACACAAGACAACTCTTAAAAGTGATTTTCTGTTAATGTTTCAAAATCAAAATATTTTTAGTTCATATAGGCCTACATGGGCACTTATAAAACGTCGACAAAAAGGTTTTGTGTTGATTAACGTTTGACATTTTCACGAATATAGCGATTTGGAAGTTATACTTTAACAGGAAGGTCTCATCTCGAGGTACAAACCATTATATCTTAATAAAATAGCTTTTGAGTTTATACATATTTTTGCTCCTGTATCTATTTAAACCGCACTCTCTAATCAGTAAATGTCTCATTTCTTATATAGTATGTAGTTCTCAAGGTTAATGTTTAATCAATTTCTCCGATTCTCTGGGGGTCTCCCCAATTATTATTTGATTTTCGAGCATGTTCTTGATTTTCTGATTAGGGGCTTTCCCCCATAGCACATGCGTGATAGTGTGTTTCAGATTTAATATACTGCGTTGCATTGAATATATTTTTGTTAATTTTGTTGACATTGATTCTTGTAACAGCTTTGTCGGACTTCTATTTAACGATATCAGGTTTTTATTTGGTTAAATTGATATTCTCGAGATATTGACATCAGATGATGACATGCAAGAAAGCATCTGGTAGACAGTCGAGTCTTTTCTTTCTTGCTGTATTTATTTCCGTAGTGTCTGGTAAAACTGCTTTATGTTCTAGTATCACGATCCGTATGAAAACCAAGCTTGCCATTTTGTGACGACTTACTATGACGTCATAAGCACTATTTAGTTACAATACAAAATAGACTACGTTTTTTGCTCTTGGAATGTCTAGAATTAAGTTCTTAAGCTGTAACGGTGAAACGTTGCTGTTTTAAACAATTTAACTTCTTGGGACAGTAACCTCGATAAGTATTATACTTTTTTATCTAAGGGGTGAAAGTTACTTATTTAGTAGTGAGGGCGCTAGTAGTTCGAGGGACTAAATAAGTAATTTACCCGAGGTAAACACTGTGCTTTTCATTACGAATACGAGGAATATAAAAATAAGAACATAAATTATTAGCTAAAGAAAAAATGAGTGTTGATCGGATTGTCGTATTTTTAAAGTCCATCATTAAAAAAATAAAAAGAAATAGTTAAAACGAAATTATATTAATATCATAATATAATTATACTCATAAGTTAACTTTGTTATTTTAATTTTTAATCGCGTTTTTATTTACTGGCTGTATAAAATGTTGGAACACGATTCAATAAAAATGTGAAAATAGACAAGAATTTTTAATAATTTGACAGCTGTCAGTTAAAAGCGATTCTCCCTAGGGCTGAAAAGTAGTACTTTCAACCTGCTCCGCAGGCATATTGTGACCTACTTTCAGAGTATGAGTAATAAAAAATACTTAAACCAGACTGGCACGCGAAGTAGTCTATACCTGTAGTAACACACACACACGTCATGGTACGGTATAGTTTACCTTCAGTTACGGCTAAAAAAACAATTGTACCGTTTCACCTTTCTCAAAAAGCTTATCCAAATGGACTCTCTCCCATCAACCATCAAATAAAAGACACAAATTCACTGTTTATATCACTTTTTTATAATTTATTTTCACAACATTTTTTATTTCTGTAAAATTTACAATAGCTTAAAACTCCTCACAAATATAATAGTAATTATGTATCGTAAGAACACATTGTCGCGGTTTGTGTAACACGAAACAGGCAACTTGGAAGAGAAAGAAAAAAATAATAACTATTATGTAAATATAATTGATATTAACCTAATTTAAGCTTATATAACGTAAGGCCTAGCAACCCCTAAACTAGAGAGTCGGTGTGTCGAACATTCGCTTTTAACATATGAGCGAGGGATGCGACACGCGTGCTTCGGGGAAGTTGGAGGGTGGACAAGAAGCAGCGCTGCGGGTGAAGGTGTTGCTGCTACGACTTTTTGTTTGTCTCTTTGTGTGATTGTGGGTTTGAGCTGCTGATATCTTTGTGTACGGTTAATCTGAAGGGCATTTGTGACATTTGATTTGGACTAATTATTTATTTCTTTGTCGATATAAATTCATAAAATAATTTTGAAGTAAGCAATCTTGTGGCGATTGCGAGAGATTTTCAAACTTAAAACTCAAACTCAATGCATTTATTTCAATTAACTGGCACTTTTGAATGTCATAAGAACAATTCATAAAACAAAACTACGAGAAACTACGAGTGCAATACGTCATTCCGAAAGCCACCACGCCGAACCACACGCCGCCGAATGCCCGCAACGACGAACACTGCAAGCAAAAAAAGCACGCAGCGACGCACACCGCAACAACGAATGCACGAGACCTCGAATCACGGAACAACGAATGCACGCCGCTACGCGCAACCGCCGCCCCGCGCACCAGCCACCACGGCACGCGCCGCCGCGCGCCCCCGCACCCACAGCACTCGCCGCCGGTAACATCCGGCGCCGCGCAACCCGACGCAGCAACCCCCGAAACAACGTATTGCACTCCTAAGCTACAGTCACAGTCACAAGGCATAATAAATTGTGAAAGTACTGTAGTTGCCAGTTCCCTAGCGTAGATCTCTATGGAGAAGAACGGGCAAGAAACTCCATGATTTCATTGAGACATTAAAACGTGACCCTAAGTAACATCACACAAGGATAGGAATCTTTATGATGATGATTCATGGCAAATTAAACTTTCAATTAACTACTTAACAAAATATATATTCCGATACTGCTACTAAGAAATGTCACACCCACAAATAAGTTACAGTCGTAAACATTTGTACTGTACAATTGTAAAACAGTAAACTAAATGCCACACCGCTGCTAATTGGCGACGCCTCCAATTCTACGAAGCCACGCTTTTAATTACGGCGTTCACGTGCTATACTTCCACAAAAATCATCTCTTCTTACACAAAAAGAAACCAAGTTGAATATTCACCGAATGAAATATTCAGAAGTTCATGTACTTGGCTTAATTTTTATCAATGAAAACTTCATCATCATAATAATTTTCGATTCGCTGAATAAACAACCCCGTCTTAGTACCAACATTTTATAAATAGATAAGTAAATGCTTCTAGTGTTTGATTGTATCAGAATATCAACGAAGAATACAAAACAAAATTTTAATATCATTTTATAAGTAGTCGATTTTTTGAGCACTTCTCGCCATAAATATGGTTTAGTCATTCAAACATTATGAAATGAAATTTAAAATTTAAATAAATTATTTTCTTTTCAAAAATAAAATAATTTTGTTATATAACTGGTATCTGATGAAACCCGTTAGGTATATCCATGCGATTGTTTTTGTTAATACTGGAGGCAAGCTTCTTTCTGTGCTTAATACAAAGACCACCATTTAAATGTATCGCCAGAACTTTTTTTTGACTCATGTTATGTTAGTTGTATCAACAAAGTTATTCAAATTAATTTTGTAGCAAGAACGAGTCGAGACAGAAATGTCACGTGTATTTGTTTACGTCTCGTGTGCCAAAATGTGACATTCAACCGGTTTTAATGATACACATAATAATGAGCAGTATTTTCAGAAATATACGCAGTATTGCCAGCTGATAATACTGTTTATATAATCGTAAACTTGGGACTTTGAAATTCAAATACAAACTCTGAGCTAAAGCAAAAGTTTGAGATACTTCAGATTTATCTTTTTAGTTCTTTGCGATACCTTGCCTTTAGTTTGGTTTCAATCTAGAAACTTAAGTACAATCTTCTAGCATATTTCTCAGAAAAGTATCTCAAATACACAGAACCATTTTCCAACAATATATACATATATAACAATCAACTGCTGCACGCGAACGCCTTTGACCAGTGCTCATCAGAATTAAAAATTAATTATAAAATAAGGCTAGCTGAAAACTGATGGTAACTTTAGAAAGAAAAAATCCTAAACTATATTGCAATGTCTCTCTTTGCAAAGATTTCAAAACAATTAGACCGTTGTTTTTGGAAGCGTTTAGCCACATTTTGTGGTGTACATGGAAGAGCTTTAAAAGCTAACAAGCATCTCTCGGTACGTTTTCACTGTTCTCGAATTGAATCCAATCGTTAAGTTTGCATATTCGCAGTTAATGAAATTCAGAAAAGTGAACTCAGTCCAGACTTAAGAAAGAATTATGTGGATGAGCCAAGTATCTGTTCAGCAAGTTTCACGAAACTGTCTACATTGGAAACTAGATATTTATAACTTACACAAGATTGGTAAATTACTGGTATCGTACCCTACGGCTAAAATACCTACATAATTATCTCCATAGTCGTAAAGAGAAAAAAGTCACAAAAATATACCATCGAATATCGTATTTTTTTATTCACGCGAGGAGGTAGTTCTTAACGGATTTTGCCAATAGCTGATATACAATACAGATATAACAATCACAGATATTTATAATAAATATAGTGACAATAGAATGACATACAAAATACCTGTCGAAAAGACTACAAATCACAACTTAGACGCCTGTCTCGGTATAGCAAGTAACACTAGTGATAATTAACTTACATTCACTCTTATTACATATATGGAATAAAGTTTAGATTCAGTTAATTATGTTTATGTACTTCATTTAATTCTAAGTACAGACGAATGCGTACTATTTCTAAATTTAGGGCTACCGTTTGACGATTACCGTGTTCCGTTGCACTCATGATTTGCTGCGTAGCGATAATATTCCGAAATATCTCTTTCTAGTGCTGGGTTCATTCCATTCCAATACAATTTGAAGAAAATATACACAAAGACGAGTTGCACTAGACTCACACAAGTGGAACGGATCACTGAACATATTTAACTTGCATCAAATGTTTAATCATCTTCAAGTCATAAAATGACGTGCAGCCAAGATAACAAGCATAGGATAACAGTTAAAAGTGTTTACAATACAACACTACACAATCCCAAAACTATTTTTGAAGGGGTTAAAAAATGAGATCTTAAAATTTTGGTTCGACAGTGAGCAAGTCGGGAAAATTCGTTCATAAACTCGATAAATTGTTCCGAAGTTAACTATAAAGGTTAACTCTATGAGATGATTGTACTTGATACCTTCGGATATATCTTCCGCTACTCAAAATATACTACATAAATCTGCTTAGTAAAAGCCCTACAAAGTTCATGCAATGTATATAAATATAGTATTTCTATCTCTGAATATGCATTTGGCAAAATATCTAACACATTCACGTATTGGCCGGACACTGTTTCCACAATCGTTCATATATTCTATATCTCATTAAAATACAACAATAATAATATATCTCTCTATTGGATTTAATCTACATAATGTGTTATGTAAGTAGATAATATAATCATCGACAACATGGTTAATTAATACAACAATTACATCACATTTTCCATACATTTACAGCTTTAATATAAACTGTATTTGATGAGACGTTAAAAGTAAAAAAAAAATGTTCATAAGTACTCTGTTACTAAACGTGACTTCACTACTTGTAAATGTTCTTAAAATATTTTTATAATGGTATTTTTATATTATTTAAAAAAGCGTGAACTTTAATATTGTACACACCTTAGTAATATATTTTTTTTTGGGTTTTTAAAGTTTTTTTTATTATTTTATATTTTTCTATGTGTATCTTAATTTGTTACTCGTACGCCAAGCCGTATACAATACTAGAGCGATCACGAAACGTGTAAGTGTATACATACATCCTTTCAGATTGATAAATACATAGTAAAATAGTTGAAGACGTGAGTGAGAGAGGAGCGGAGGCAACCGCACTGGCTACGTCCTAACATTCTAACGTTATAACGTTCTACCGTTCGTGATCTAGATACTACTACTCAACAGATAGATTTTCCCGCGTTAAGGCCGTCTGTCAAGGCCGGACTTGTTACTTTACCAATTTGTTCCTGCTAAAACAACGCAGGCTCCTCCGTTAGTGTCCGTCGTTCAAGTTAACCAGTTATCATTCCTCGCAACAAATTTTCTCACTTAATTAGCAATAAAACTCGTATCCGACCGTCTACCGCTTCTCCGTGACACTTCGGCGGCGAGAGACATGCCACTACTTTTATGGAGACGACTTCTATACATAAAAGCTTAAAAATAACTAACTAGTCTTTTTATATAGGCAGACCATCGACTCGCACTCACTATCTAGCGGCGCATCCGTCACAATCCACGTGAACGATAATTTTCGTACTGCTAGCATATTAACTTATCAACACGAAAGGAGTACGACTAGAAATTACTTCACGTCGCGTCGGGCCGCGCAGCCCGCGGGGGACAATTGACAGCGAATTGATCGGCGGACAGTGAGCAACTCCACGCGCCGGGGCGCCGCCGCCCGCTCCTACGCGTACATACATTTTTTTTATCCGTATTATATACATTTGGCACTAAATTCATCGTCGGTTGAACAGCAGGTCCGGTCACGCCGGGCAGGGCTGCGGGTGGCAGCACTCGCAGTAGGGCGCGGGCGGCGCGCACTGCGCCTGCGTGGAGTACTGCGCGCACGCCACGCACTGCGCGCACGCCGCGCAGCCGGGGCAGGCGGCGCACGCGGCGCACACGCACACGTAGTACTGCGGCGCCATCATGACGGGCGCGCGCGCACACAGCTCGCGGCACGCCAGCGCCTCTATGAGCGCCAGCGTCTGCCGCCGCTCGTGTCCCATGAGGCACACCGTGGACTCGCGCACCACGCCGTGCAGCAGGGTCAGGTACCTGCACCGAGCGACACCGCCAGTTAACGTCAACTGTGTTATACAGTATCTGCAATAATGGACAACAGGGTTAATACAGCACAGCATACAGTTGGGTCGTAGATTGTGGCCACATAGGGTTCTGAAGATGTAGTTGGCCTTAGACCAAAATAAACTTGTGGAATGATTCAACAACTGCCAGTTGTAATGTTTTAGAATTGCAAAAAATTGTTGCCTACCCACATTATGTAGAAAATTGTTACAAAGGAAACGGACACAAAATTAATAAAATCAAAGTCATAATTACCTATGCTTCAGAGCTTCCTCCTCTCTGCCGACGAAGTGGTTTCGCAGGTAGGCCTCAAGCTTGGCGCGCTGCTGGCCAAGCTCAGGGAAGTCTATAAAGAACCTTGAGCACATGTATCGCTCGAGGGTTTTGATTTTGTCTGGCTGCGCTGGCCTGTAGCCCTTCGCGAGGAGGGCGCAGTATTTGAGCAGACCTCCGCCGCGGATCTCTTCGGGCTGCCGCGTCGCGATCAGTTTCTCGGCGAGGTGACTCAGAGCCTCATTGAAATCGCCGTACACGGACTCGCCGACGACGGTCGGGTAGAAGTTCTCGCCGATGGGCAGTTGGGTGCACTCGTGGAAAGCTAGGAGCGAGTCGAGAGCAATCTGGAACGAGTCCACGGAGAATTCGAACTGGCGACGCATGTTGTCCACGAACTTGAGCTCTACGGACTTGTGACCGCGTGAGTTGCCGAGCGATATCAGGGACCAGCGGTCACCGTCTGAGTTCACGCGGACCATCTTGGAGACGTATGCTTCTTTGAGGCCGGCGGGGGAGGCGCGACGGCGCGGGGTGGCGGGTGGCATGAGAGTGGCCAGGTGACCCAGAACGGCGGCCTTAACGCGATCGCAGTGCCGCGCGGTGGGGAGCTCAGCCGTGAAGATGAGGTCGATGTCAGAGTAGGGCTGGGCCCTGTCGGCGAGGACATGGCTAGCGGCACCACCGTTGAGGCGTACGTCACGTACGTTGACGCCGGCGCCTCCCGCGCTCTGCGGAGCCTCCAGGCGTGCGCGTACTCCGGCCACCAGCTCACGCAGACGCACGTGCAGTGTGGGGAAGTTCCCGCGGCCGTGGATGGCTACCACCTCGTCCATGACATCACCGAGGCGCTTCACCTGCTCGTAGCATAGCACGGCGTGACGCTCGCCTCCGCCGCAGCCTTCTTCTGATGAAGTGTAGCTAGACTCGCTCTGCAACAAAAATAAACAATATCTTGTTAATATCTCAGATATTTCACAACAAGTATGATGAATTCCGGAGTAGATTCGCATGCCTAACGAATGACGCAGGTCAGTCGTCTCAAGGTAAAGTACAATATAACAGGAATGTTAACCGTACAAAAAGTGAGTAGCGTTACGATAATAACAACACCGAGAGCGAAAACGAAATCTCTTGGTTACATTACAATTTACGCGTTGCCTTGAAAAAAATGCGCGAAACAGCTGGCCAGTGTACAATTACGACAGACTATCTTAACTCTAGTAATCTTTGTTTGTGCGCTCGGTTCACCGGGTTTATTGAGGAAACACAATGTAATAACTTAAGATTACCTATTAGGGAAATACGGAAAGCAATATTTCTGGGTAATTTTATTTATCATTGGCCACCTTTTGGTCTTTCTTAGCTAAATCTCATCTTCTCGTAACAAACTTTAATTGTTTTTTCAATATAATGTTACACACCATTGTTAATGAATGATAATGTGTACACAAACTGCTGTTAAAAGCCTGAAAATAAAAGACAATCGCCAGACAAATGAATGACATAATTGACGAGCTTCCGAGAAGTATTGAATTGATGGCTGACAATATTTTTTGCGTACCTATTCATTACTTAGCGATGCTATCAAGGTTGGAAATAAACAAATAGGATTTGGGTGCGTTGTTTGTACAAACGAATGCCATGCACAGCGCCTATAGTTTTGACAGAAGATTTTTTGTCATCATTTTTTGTCGCTGCATAAAAGTGTAATTTGGCATCAAAAATTGGCAATTTAGCCAAAGCGCTTTCGTTTTCAAACTTAGCTAGAGTCTACTTTGTGCCTATTTTTGCGATTTGGATGCCTCTACGAACTTGTTTGGCACATTGCCATGTCCTAAAATGCAAGATTACCCACATAGTCCAATAAAACTTCCAGATTTGTTCAATGCCCATGCTTTTATGTACGCTGAATGGTTTATTGTGTCTAAATATGGCAGCATTGAGACAAATGAGCTAGTAATGAATCTTTGTCCAATAGACGTTGTAAAGCGATTCTATTTAAGTGGTCCATTGTTGGAGTTCAATGGTCTTTGAACAAAAATTGTGTAATGTTGGTCTTGTCGACTTCCACGTCTGTCATGTGTCTATTTGGTTTGATTGGTTTTATTATAGACACGTGTATTGCTTCGTTCGATGATCACTCTGAATGAAAATTTCTGAGTCTTTTTGTCATTTTAGATTATATTCTTTATTTTACAAAACATTTTGTTCCAGTACATTCAAGTCGAAGAATATTGCATTATTTTTACTGCCAGAAAATGTAGAAGCATGATAAAAGTAACAGCGATAGGTATGCATTTAATACTTATAAATAGCTCTAAGACATCACGACAGTGAAGTGCTTACGCTTCGTAGCACGATTATGTTACACAGGTTCTTTCACCTCGTATTAGAATCATAATTTTAAAAGAGGCATAAGCTATAATAATATATTAGATTACAAGGCTTGCAAAGCTATGATACATCTGCTTCCTATGATAGAGGATGGACTGTTATCTACCGAAAGTGCTTGACAGATGTCACATGTCGTCACTTTTTTTGGTTATCGTCTAGGACTTGCCAATTATCTCACGATGTTCTCCTTCAACGTTATAAGGCTAGACCTACCTAGTAGTACTATTCTGTATTAAATTTACTTTGTTAAACAACATCAGTCGGGTCAGTCAGATCTTCCTGTTTTGCTAAGTGTCACAGGTCAACACATCAGCAGTATTCAAACAAGCCAGAAAATTACATCTCTAAAGTAATAACAACTTGTTATGTTGTTTAGAACTTGTTGTTGTCTTGTTGTTGTGTGTATTTACAAGGGTAAATAAGATAACAAGTTGACTTCGCAACGAAATGATACCAGTTGTCTACTCAGTCAAAATTATGCGAGTTGTCAATTAATTACTTTAAAAAAAGTCGAGTGTCTGTTATTGTTCTTCTTTCCTTAAAGAGCTTAATTACTTGTATGTACATCTTTAGCACTATCGTAGATTTATTTATTTTTTTTAAAGGAATTGTAAGCGAATTTTATGTTAATTTTATTGTTATAATTCTGAACAGCTCTTAAAATAGTATTGCAAGTTAATACTTTTTTTAAGACACCTGAAGGTTATTATGATAGTGATGGTAGTGAAATATTCGATAAATAAAGTAGTAATTACAATAAGATACAGCAGAAGCGACAAATTACGAGAGAGACAGAAAATATCATTAAACATCACCTGTTCAAATTACTTTTAACTTTATCTAGACGAAGTATCACCCGCTCACAATATCAATCCATCATGAACTGCCCACGCTACTTCGCCTGCTTTATCAATCCTATCCGGTTCGTTTAGCCTAGCGTAATTTAATTCTTGTCACACTGGATAATTATAGCCTGCTGCGCTACTTCCCATTTTATTGGTGTCATTATTGATAATAAATGCAACAGGATTTGTGAACTAGAATTTCTAAAGTCAAGTTTGTGCGATTAGATTATTTGAATAAATATAATACATGTCCGTATTTAGTATTTATTGTGCAAGTTCAGGTTTAGTTACTTACTGCTTTTTTTAAATCAGGAAATAGTGATGTATTAATAGCTTTCTATTCGTTTATTTACACATCTGACGTCCTAGCCAATATAAGTTTGAAAATACTGAAACGCAATTTAAAGTCATGGCAGTGCATGCTCATGGCCCATTGCAACAAAATATTTCGAAACAAAGAATTGCGTAACTCGAGTAATTCGGCGCCTTCGTTTAGAAAACTTTGGAGATCTATGTCTTCATAGCTGATGCAATCTTCAATATTATTTCGGCGATAAGCGCATACCGTTCCCATCTTGACCGCAAGGTAGTACACTCAAAATAATAATAAACTAGCATCTAGATTTCGAGCCTTCAAAACAAATGTCAAGCGTATATTTTAATGGGCTGCCAGTGTTTATCTTATCACAAACGCAACCTTAATTAACCCACCAATCGGAAGCTTTCGCCAATCAATCATCGTGAATTCAAAAAACCTGTAAAAGTGTCATTGTCATTGTCACGGGCGGGGCGCGCGGGCGCTCCCATGAACTATGCAAAGTGACCTCGTTACGGCGTCCGATTAAAATACGAAATTTTGTATTGTTTTTCCTCGTCGATTTGAAATCAGTCGGTCGCTCGTTGAGGTCAAATGCGCAATCGTAACAAATCGTATCGGACACGAGTCGTGTACTCTACAAAACTGAATAAGAATACTTTAACTTTTTTATTGAGAAGTAGAAATCAGCTGTTCTCGCAAGGACGAGTGTTGCGTGGAGTTATTTTGTTTTTATAGTGAAGTACGTATAAACTCTGTCCAAACTAGAACAATACGTGTGTAACTGAGGAATAATAACATTATATTATTTGTAGAGAGAACAAAAGAGAGACTGCTGAACGCAAATTGAAATAGGATTCAAAAACAAATCCGAGGTTATGCCGCTCAGCATATAGATTGCAGTTTGAAGGTTGTCGTCCCCATGTTACAGTATCTTTAAATGTAATTTTATAATATGAGTAATATATTGAACAATGCTTGTATTGCTTTTTCGTTAAATAATAACGAACCTTCCTTACTTGAACTATAGACCTTTGTCATAAGTCTCAATCTATTTTAATATTCTTTATCTGACACTTCGTGCTATTTTATATGTGCTGATAATTCTAGACACCTAATTGATTAGTTTTTACTAAAAACTAGGAAGTTATGCAAGATAAAATCGTACACAAATACACACATATCAATGTTTTAGCAGACACGTTTGAATCAATAAATTAGTCAAACATTTGGTCAAGTCATGATGATTATAATGTGTATTTCAGCGGCTAACAGTCGGTTCTTATATTCACATTACGTCTATTTGACATGCATTCGTCACACTAGCATTCAATAATGACTTATAGTTCACAGATTTTTAACACTTTAAATACGGTTGGCTATAAGCATTTGGGGTATATGTTTGAAAATGAATAAGTAGTAAATGCAATTAGGATATTATAATTTGCAGATTTAAAGTAAATACATGCATAAATAATATAATTATCAGCCTGCTTTTTTCCTAATTATGTTGGGGTCAGCTTCTAGTTCGACAGGACACAGCTGAATACCAATGGTAAACACGAAATAACTGCCTGCCTATCTATATCTCACCACAAAAAAAACACAAGAACATATAAATAACAGCCGACCCAAAACAACAAAAGACGTTACATAACAAGACAGACAACAATACAAAAATAGTCACAAAAATGCTATGTATTTGTATTATTTAAAAATCATAAGAGCAAGACATCCCGTGACTAAAGGCGTAAGGAGCGTGTCACACGATATTCGAATATATCGTGAACTTGCCAGGTTTCGCGTGCGAAACAATACGAGTGCAAGTTCGCGATACGGAACGGGAATGTGAAATTATGAATTAATATTTTCGAACTGCTTAATCGAATTCCTTGTGAAGAAAGTTAAGTTTTATAATCGTCACATTAGCTGCTTAACTTCGAAAATAATTTGTATTTCTATGTAAAATATTCGTTTTTGCGATGTATTTCGTATTCATTGTTTACGAAAGCATTGCGATTTGGTATGAAAATTTAAACGATTTCAGATGAAAAATACATTTACTAGGGTTACCACCCTTCCGGATTTATCTAGCTCGACATATCCAGCAGTTTTCTCGCATCTATGCAGACTTTTCAGCTAAAAGAGATTTAAGGACAAATAAGTTAAAAAAAGAGATTTGAAAAATGAAAAAATAAAAATAAAAGTAAAATGTCAGAACTTCTTTCCAAATGTCAATCTTTTCTTACTGACTTTACAAATAACATAAAATAACGCCTGTAATCTCCGAAGGGTTAGGCAGAGGTTTCATCATCCAATAAAGTTCCCACTGCAGGGACTCAGGCCTCCTCTGTAGGAGAGAGATGGGCCATAATCCACCATGCGGGTCCAGTGCGGGTTGGTAATAGTAAACCCACATTGCTCCAGCTATGTTTAAGTCCCATAATATAACCGAGGGCAAGCCTATTACCGTTAACTGGACACAAATCCAAGCTCCGTAGGGGCTACTTTCCAAATACCAAAATGATAACCCTAATGAACAATTGATTCATAACGGATGTTTGCCGGGAAACTGGTTTATAAGTACGTTAAAACAGTTTTCCCGTAAACATCCTAATCTATGTTCACGTATAACTATATTGTTATCGGTTGACAAAGAATGTGAGACATTACTTTGTCGTATGCGATATTACGACGCACAGATTCAAAACATCATGCGGCATACACAGAGTACAATAGGCACAATACAAACTGGACTAACATTGAACAAGTGGTCTGACAATGAGACACGCATCTAACATACGTGCGTACTGGCGTTCTTAGCATTACTTGGTCAATATTAATGACTAGGTTTTGCCTGTGGCTTTGCTAGCAGTATGGGGGGAAATTATTGGGTCAGTTTAAGAATACCAGAACCAGGCTATGACACTCGGGGTAATGTAGCTTCCCATTAGTAAAAGAATCTCTGGAATCGGATTACTAGTTCCAAAGATTACCTTCTACATTTTAACTTTGCTCATTATCTAATAAATAAATATTCGGTCATTCTCATTCTAAAGCATTACCCAAGGATCATTATTAAAAAACATTAAAATGTTCTAGTCAAATGTAGTGTAGGCAGTGTAGGCCAGACTGCTGTAGGCATTCCTTAAGAAATACCAATATGGCGCCGCCACTCGTCTGTCAAAAGTAAGCAGTCGACCTTGCAATGGATATCGCAGTCGTGAGCAGACATTTTAAAAGTACACAAAAAAAATGGCAGCACAACAAAGTATCTCGGAAATCCGCAATTAAAGACTGACCGTTCGCAATTGAAACAATTTAGATTTGATGGCTGCCTCGGATCTCTATCGATTGCCTGTTATATCGAGCGAAAGGTCAATTGTATTACCAAACGTTGCACTCATGATATAGATACCTACTCAATAAAAAGTTTATTACACAAGTGGTATTTAAATCAAGTTTTATTTGCGACTAAAGAGAACAATACGCCGTCAGAATATTTCAATGTAGGATATGATGTTACGTTCCTTTATACGATCGCGTCCTACATCTAGACAATCGAGTGACTTTCGATTTCGTGAGGCTAGTAATTAGCATGGCCTCGGCATACGTGTGCTGCGTAACATGGAACGGAACTAGCTCGCGGCGCGGGATCCGTCATGGCGCGGGGAGGAAGCCATTATCACTTTCTTTTTAAATTATATCAACGTTTTATTATTCCAATCGATTCATTAATATTGCAGACGGCTCTTGCTTGCGTCAGACCTATACAAACGAAATTAAAAGTAACCCTTGTATATTTTAACGAAAACGTTTTGTAACAAAGATTGTATTTTACGACTACCTTCATTTGAAAGTCTAAAGTGACAGTTGCCTGCGAATTCTTTGTTTTATGTTAATAGTCTGGGAATAGAGAATTTAAGGCTGAAGTCATTAAGAGTGATGAAGTCCCCCATTTAGCGGTAATCTTTGTCGCATTGGAATTTATGAAGCGAATTGTTTGTTAATTACGAAGGGTTAGGCCGCGTCTCGAGATACCTTTGCCTCATTTAATTATAGGAAAAAGGTTCATTATTTGCTGATGGAAATTCATCAATTATGTATTTAGCGTCGGAGGACAGCCAGCGGTAAATGTTTTGTAATCGTGATGTTACTGAGATGCTACTGATTGTTTTATAGAGAACTAGCGACTCGCTTGAATTATGCAATGTGATGAAAATTGCATCAAAACTGATTGGGAAGTATATAGGGAAGCTTAGCGGTCACAGAAATATATGATAAGTGACGTTATATTTTAACATTACTCAATTTTATTTCTTCTTCATTGTGTGGTTATTGCCTATGCTGGGGTCAGAGATTTTATGGCCCTCTGACTTGGCTATACATGCCGTCGAGAAAATTAAATATTCTTTAGGTATGCTGGTATCCTCACGATTGGTTTCCATCACCGAAACACAAGTAATATAATCACTCAGACGTAAGTAAAGACGGAACTCTGCGAACAACAAAGTGAGGCCGGTCAAACTACGCCTCGCATACACGTCTGAGACCAAATAAAAAGTTGTAAGACCGAGGCGTATTTATGTTGTACGTGTGTGCGTGTATGTGTATGTATACGGCGAGGCGTAGTTTGACCGGCCTCACTTTGCTGTTCGCAGAGTTCAGTCTTTACTTTTTATTTTTTTTCTTTTTCTTTTTTTTTTTTGACGACACGGTTGGCGCAGTGGTTGAGTGATTGACTGCTGCGCAGCATGTCGCGGGTTCGATTCCCGCACGGAACAAATATTTGTACGACCTACAAGTATTTGTTCCGAGTCTGGGTGTTTTTCTATCTATAATATGTAAGTATTTACAAAAAAAAATGTATATAAGTAGTTTATCAGCCATCTCGTTACCATAACACAAGCATTAGGTTGCTTAGCTTGGGACTAGATGGCGTTGTGTGAAATGTCCAAGGATATTTATTTATTTATTTATTTATTTGGTCTGAGTGTTATCATTTAACAATACGCACCGTATAATCAGAGGTGTGTGTCTTGTGTTCGAAGCCGACTGACTTAGTATTCTAACGGTCACACCACTATACAAGCGCTGCTATACTGTAGGAAGATTGCTCAATCATATTATTACTGAACTAAACTCTGCACCTATTCTCATTAGAACCACCTAAAATCAATCAAATAGGTTTAAAATCTATAATTAATCAATACGAATTATCGTACTAAACGTTTAGGTAAATCCGTTGAATTGAATCAAAGGTGATAATTAATTTAATTTGCATAATAGTTACTCATTAAAACAGTAAAAAATATATGTTGCCGAAAGGCGTTCCTGGCCTTAACCCACTTTTATATTGGTATTCATTAATAATAAAATTGTCTATGCCTAGTGTGGCCGAGTTGGGCTATTAAAATAATTTATAAAAGTTTTGGTACTTACTTCGTGTGTAAGTTTGAACTTATGGTCAGCAAAAAACACTACAACTCACTGTATTTAATAATCTACACTAACATTACAAAAAGGAAAGATTCTTTTGTGTGTGTGTATTTATGTTTTTAATGAATACACTCAAAAAATACTGCGACGATTTCTGAAATTCTCTCAAATCAAATCAAATCAAATCAAAATCAAATCATTTATTAATTTGCGAATATGGGTACAAAAATAAAAGGTCGTAAACAAACAATAGAGGCCATTAGCCATAATTATCCTACCAATAAGGCATGCAAATTTACACATTTATTTACACAAGTATTACACAATTTTATCCTGTAAATATTCAGTGACAGAATAGTACGCCTTTTTTAGTAACAGTGTTTTGATACTGTTTTTAAATATATTAACATCATTTATCTCCAAGAATGAGTTTGGTAAATGGTTGTATATGCGTGGAGCCATACACAGTATACTTTTATTTAACAATGCTGTTTTATTCATTGGTAAACATATATTGAACTTGTATCTTCTGCTATGAACCTTATTAAAGAGGTTTTTATTTTTCCTAACGAACATTATAACTTCTAATATATATAAACATGGTAGCGTAAGAATATTTAATTTTAAGAAAAATGGTCTGCAACTGTCAGTCAATTTTATACCAGTTATGGCTCGTATACATCTCTTCTGGGCTTTAAATACCGCTTCTTTATTAGTAGAATTACCCCAAAAAATAACACAATACTTTAGAATAGGTGCAACATAGCCGTTATACGCTGTAAGAACTGCAGAAATACTGGCAGTTTGTTTAAGTTTAAACAATGCATAAGAAAAAGTATTCAATCTAGTGCACAATGTATGTATATGTTCTTTAAAATTCAAATTATTATCTATATTTATACCCAGAAATCTGGTAACGTCTACTTCCTGGATCTTGTTATTTCGGTAATTTATGTTCATGTTTGCTATTCTACTTACTCTACTTCTGAATGTCATAAAATTTGTTTTGTCAAGATTTATATGTAAATCACCATATGATTTGTATGTCTCACCATTGGAAAGCTACATTCACCCTGAGTAACATAGGCTACTTTTTATCCCTGTATTCCCTCGGGAACGGGAACTATGCGGGTGAAACCGCGTGACGTCCGATAGTCGGTAAATACATTTAAGTCGCGGATATAGTAGGTACCTATACGCTAAACGCATTTATAACTTGTGTAGTGGGCGTAAATGCCTTTTATTTTTGGAGGGTGAGAAATCATCAAATGACTCCTCCCGCTCTGCCCAGAGCGGGAGGAGTCATTTGATGATTTCTGACTTCTACTGACTAACAGCCCATGTTCTTTCTTAGCCCTTTGTGTCGAAGCCGCGGTATCTTTTTCGAACAACCCGTCATGATTATGCAGTTTATATTGCCAGTATTTTATTAGCCGACTGCCAAGGAAGGGTTAAGTTTTTTTTGTTCATTTCTTGTTTTAGTTATATTTCGATACGATTAAATGATAAAATCTGTAAGTAATATACTTTTATTGAAAAAACGACCTTAGTGTAGCCAGTTAGTAACCAAAGACAACATGGGCGCGGTCATAACTCACAGATTAAACCAGAGACAGAAAACAAGTTTTTTTTTATATCTTTGTTTGTCGTGTTGTTGACATTTATTTCTATCAATAAGTGAGATTTTAATTGCGTTGCTCGATTTATTGCAGAGTTATTTATCATTACTTTGTAATTTACCAACTTGCTTGAGGTTATGAATTTACTTTGCTTTTTACTGTACAGATTTTACGTAAAATGGAGGATAGTGTTTTGTTTTCATAGAATCTGTCCTTACCTATAATGTCTTTTATGTAATTCCTTTGCAAGAGTAGAAATATCTAGTGTAGTTTCGTTCTTTTAGCGATTGAGTCTGAAACTACACCGCTTTATTATATTATTAATACAATCATTGGAATTAATTCCCATAACACCAGTATCAAACGTACCAATACTTATCTTCTCATAAATCTTTTTCCGAAACGATGTATCACACGGTATACCCCAAAAACGCTTTCGAAATGAACACAATTTTTTTGGAAATGTCAATGAACTTTTTTGAAATTTTAATTTATTTCCAAAATGAGAGTTATGTCACGGTCGCCATGCAGCCGTGTTACATCCGTCGATTAAAGATTTCACCGATTGTTTGAACAATAGTTAGCGTTCAATGGCTTTGGTTTATGCCATTATGTGAATGAGAAGCTAATTTTATAGCCATTTGTGTCAATGAAATGGTATTTTTTTTATGATTTATAGGCCCTTGTTTTAATTCTGGTTGTTGTTCGCTATTTCATTAGCACGCAAAGTTCAAGACCGCGTTCAAATATCATCACACCTGTATTCCCCAATGGGTAAAGCAGAGGTACACTTAGTTCGCCCATATTTCGTCAGTTATGTTTAAACCCCATAGGCTCACAATAGGCTCGACAAAATCCCGACCCAGGAATCAGACCTCATGTACAGCAGTCGTGCTTTCGTCCACTAGGCCAACGAGGCAGTCTGGTTGTCGCGATTAATATTCCACGAAAATAACACTGTGTGTTAGTTTCATTAGCAAATTCTACCATAAACACTCAGTAGTATCGTATTTAAATAAACATAATACAGGGTGTAAATTTACCCTTCACACAGCCGTCAACCAAGCATTCTGGACATCAAACTAAGTAAGTACCCCTATGCAAAAAAAATTGCGTGTCAAAAATCTCATTTTACGGTAAAACTTCAATGAAGCAATCTTAAAACATTGTGCTAGTGAATGCTTTGAATAGTAAACTGGTCATGGGGGTAATCTAAGTAAAGTTACGCTCTGGGCCCGCGTTGATTGTAGCCCATCTCTCATTTAGAGAAGAGGTCTGAGTCCCTGCAGAGGGAACATTATAGGCTGATGATGATGATGATGATGATATCTTTCACACTACATTAAGGAATGCTACAAACATACGACTCACTGTCACCGATCACATACTAAATTATAATCGAGAGAAAAATAAATCGATCTAGATCAAGGACCTACCAAGGAGAAGGCTCGAGTATCGGGCACAACAATTATTAACATTAGGACGTCAGTCAGTGCGTGCCATGTCGCATACAAACTACGTCCTCTAACATTCCCTTGTGAAACAACCGTTGGCAGCACTTAATACGTGTTTTAAAGTCTTTTCACAGCTTTTTACCTCCTAGTTTCATCTTTATTTGAACGAGGATAAAGATCAGAATCGTCTTGATACGAGTCGGTCAGAAGTATTCCAATACCTACCCTAGAGTAATGGTTATATAGGCCAACTGTGATGAGACCTCAAAGGTAAAGTATTTGTGAAAAGACCAATAAATTCTCTAGAGCCAAGATGTAATACTTGTAGTATTTTTTGATACGAGTACTTAATAGTTCTGTAGCGTTGATTTATCCCAGCCTTCAAAGTTGATCGTAGGATAATCGCTTGTAATATTAATGAGTTTAGGTTTAGAATACGACGTGTACGAGCGTTGGTTAATTTATTGTGTGTTACGTTCGTACATTATGTTTTTTATGGTTTATTGATTGATTCATTTGTCTCAAGTTCAAGTGTTTGATGCAGACGATTCGTTTGTTTGAAACTTAGCTCAATTTGTAAATGTGTGATTATGCCTTTTGATAGGTGGCAAATTCACTTGCAATTGCGAGAATAAGAGACTTTTTTCTACTGACGTGACACTATTCTAGACCTATTTGGTATAGTCGTCAACTAAGCAAAACATATTATTGCATCCATTAGTGTGAACAACCTTTGCTCTGAATAATTTTTTGTTATATTTATAGTTGTTCCTACTTACCTCGGGCTTAATAAACATGTTGTTAAACTTCAAAAATGATAACCGAGAGTTTAATTATACTCTAGGTATGATATAAACACTATAAACAGGCTCGAATGTATATATTGAGTTCAGAGGTCACAAGATTTAGGTTTAGAATTTTCCGTTACAACATTTTATACTTCTTAACAACATGTTTTTGTCCAACAAGCCTTATCTTGGTTTTTTAATATCTTTTAATTTGGTTAACGAAACAAGGTAGGTATACTTAAGTGTAACTTCTAGGTTTTTGGCTAAACTACTTACTAATAGTTTTACGTACCTATTACGTGGGAAAAAATTAAGCAGAAAGGAAAATCCAAACCGTAATTAGGACTTTGAAACCCAATGAGGTTAGTAACATGATTCATGATTAACGTGACACGTCTCTTCATTAACGACGACGTTTTGCCTAGTTTTAACCGACTTTCAAAAAAGGAGGAGGTTCTCAATTCAGCTGTTTTTTTTTGTCCTTACTTTTTGCTTACTGCCATTCGGGTCGATCTTTGGGTTAAGCCACACTTGCCTAGGTTTGTCTGTGGATGGGTGAACGGCCATTACATACCGAGTGTCCTCCGTGCCTCGGAAAGCATGTTCAGCTGTTGGTCCCGACTTACAAACGAACGAACGAACGGTCGTGGTTTCGAACCCAGGCAGGCACATTACTTTGTGTAATTTATTTCATCACCGCTGCTCTCAAAAAGGTGACGGAAAACATCGTGAGGAATGGCCTGTCTTAGAACCAAAAATTCGAAGACATGTGACATCTACCAATCCGCACACACACACGTTGTAGATTGTAGCCCATTCCCTCTCACAGAAAGGAGGCCTGTGTCCCAGCAGTGAGAACATTAATAGGGTGTTGATGATGATGATGACTCCTCCTCCTCCGTCAACCGTCACGCTATAATTTACTCCATTTTTTCTCATGTCATTCGTCACACAATCGACCGAAATCCACCTAGAAGGTCCGTGTTTAGACGATAATGGTGACGCTTCTAAACAAACCTCACGTGTTTCAGCGAAGCCTCACGTTATCTCTCGATAGCGACTAATTAATTTGAGCTGATTACGCAAATACCGTCCCTATGGACTTATCTTTTTATATCGGAAACGTGACAATAACAAGACAGAGGTACCTATATACGAAACTGTTTTGTTTTTGCCTTTTGAAACTTTGCAAGTACAGGGTTTTCCAAATGCAGGTGTTGGTTTAGTAGATTGGAGTGATGTGTCTGGGGTGTGAGGAAAAGGTTGGTCAATTTTTTTTGAAAAGGAATAACATTTAAAAAAATACTGTTTTTACGGTTGTTGTCGGGTCAAATGATAAGAATTAAATCTTGGATTAGCTAATCAGCAATTAAACTTCTAATCGTTTGGAACGGACTGTTTTTTACCAATTTTTCGGCTCACGATTATCCGTTTGCGTGACGTCATGAAAAATGCGTAATTTGAATGTCACGGAGTAGATGCCACTAGAAGATAACACCCGAGTTTCTTGTTTTCAGCGAGTGATATTAATAATCTTTATAGTTTCATTAGTGGAGACTAACGAAACTATAAAGAACTTAAAGATTTTTTGGAAAGAAGAAGGAGATACTTAAAATATTACTTCACATTTGAACCGATTTGTAATTCTTGCTTGATCCAAAAACTTTTGACAGCAACACTTTCTTAAATAAAATGAATGTCAAAAGTTTGTCACATTCCCAACGAAAAAAAGGACATGACAACAACGATACCCAAAATACTATAAACATAACAGCATCACATCACTATGGCAACATAAAGGCCCACGCCCACGTGTCGTCGATCACCGCATTACACAACACTTCGATAATTCCCACTAATTCCCACGCACCGTCCTGTTTGACCGGTCACTTTGTATTTATTATCTGTGCTGACCGCCCGTTTGTCATGCTGCGGTCTATTGTGGTGGGAAATGGTTTAATGATTGTAATCTGTGACATTTCAAAACTTAAATGAAGACTATTAAATAATAAACAGTCCGAATAATTTTGTTTGATAGTTATATTTTGGTGGAAAATAAGTTAAATTTTCATCACAAAACCACGCAGTCATTGATGCTTTTACTTAGAATAATAGCGTCCCGTTTCAGCTTTGCAGCTTAATTTATATTACACCGGGATAATGTAGCATTCAAATGGAGAAAGATATTTTGAAATCGGCCCATGAGTTTTTGAGTTTATTCGTTACAAACATACAAAAATATAAATCTTTACTCTCCATAATATTATTAGAGTAGATGCCAATATGATAGGTCCTATTATAGTATCTATCATATCATAAGTTTTGCGCATTAGCACACAATGATGAGTTTCCCAAGAATAATAAAACACGAGTACCTACTCAAGTAAGCATATTCCTACCTATTGATCAAAGTAATCAATTGGATGTTACTTATAATGGTCGGTGATTACACATTACGGGAAAAACCTCGCACATCATACTGCACATATTGATTTTAATTTCATTTTAATACCAGATCAGATGTCATATTTTTCTTTTATGAATGAAATCAATGAAATGTCACACTATGAATTTATAATTATAACGCAACCTTGGAGGTTGTTGTTATGAGCAGTTTGAAAGTTGTGTTAATAATGTCATGTATGGTCTGATCAGTAGGTATTCCCTCTTGAATGATATTAGCTCCCCTATCTGATTTGTTAGTTGTGCTTTGTGGCGATCTATGGGGGAATTTGTATCGTGTGAACGGACACTAATTAATGAGAAACCTAGTGATTTTATTGCTTTCTATCAACCCCTAGTCCTATACTAAGGAATATCGTATTATCCATTTACTGGGTTGTGGAGGTCAGATAGACAGTCGCTTTATGTAAAATACTGGTAGGTAATCAGCTGCATCCGGATAGGCAACTTAGTTTGGGAAAAGGTTAGGCATATGATGACTAGCCAACTAGGATTGATGCTCGTAAATAACATGATGTTCGTTGTTGCCTAACACAGAGTTAGGCCGGGACTCCACCAAAGCGGAGATGTGTGCGGTGTGCTGTGTGCTGTGCGAGAAGAGATGTTTTTCAGCTCGCGGGACTCCACCAAAGCGGAGATGTGTGCGGTGTGCTGTGTGCTGTGCGAGAAGAGATGTTTTTCAGCTCGGGTGCGAGGCGTTGAGTGCTCAGTACACGTGCACGGTACTAGCAAGATGGCCGGCCGGCGCGCGCGCGGGGTTCTGCGGGTTGCTAGCGGGCGAGAGGGGGGAGGGTGACATCGCTCACTGCACGCCGCTCACATCTCTCGTCTCCACTGCGCGTCGTCCGCGCACAGCTCACATCTCCGCTTCCATCGCGACATACAAATATTACACATCTCCGCACAGCGATCTCCACTGAAGCTGAGCGGAGAGGAGACGTGTCAATAACTCAATTCTATTGGTTGTTTAAAAAACATCTCCTCTCCGCTCGTCTCGTCTCCGCTTTGGTGGAGTCCCGGCCTAAGACTAGGAGAACTGCTAGCATAGTTCGCAAAAGATTAAGTTGGTGAAGATTTGCTATCGAAACAAAACAAATAAGTTGAGAGGCCGGATACAATCAACGTTTTTTTATCACTGATAATGATAACAATATTGATCACCTACCACCAGCGCTAAAACTATTTTTATCTCAGTCAACTAGTTAACAAATGCGTCACAATAGGTATGTAAATACGTATATGTGCTATAGAGGTATGTTGGTATACCTACAGGTGCAAACAAAGATAAGTGGAATTTTATTAAAACATCGCATTTTGTGTTAATAACCTTGAATTTTATACAAACCAGTTCACCGCCATTATCAAGTGAAAGTAATTTATTATCGGGCGGCGATAAAATTGTTGATAATATTGTTAATAATAATACTGATGTATAAAGTTGTAATAATAATTTTGTTCCAAATTGAATATAAATAACATGTTAAGCATGGACTGCCCATTATTCTTCCAACTGTTGGGACACAGGGCTCCTCTTTGTGGAAGATAGTTTGCTGATTTATTTATTATTACATTTATGATGTCTGATACAGGGTGGATTCAGTACAACATTCCGAAACACGCACATATAAAATTTTCATCTCGTACCGTCTTTTTGCCACCCTGCATTTATAAGTGAATTATTGATTCTATGACATAGCAGTTTCCTTCAATGTTTTGACAGCAGTGATGATGAAATAAATTACACAATAATTATTTGCGGTGCCCCATCAGCCACTTGTGAACCGCAGAGTAAATTTAGTTATTTAAATAAGAAAGGTATATTGCCTCAATTAATTTCTTAATTAATTGAAGAAGATTATATAGAACAGTAATTCCTTTCGTCATTGGTACTAACTAAAACTAGGAATTTCAACAACGGATAAATGGCTTATTTCTAACTGAGAAACTTTGGGAAACTTTCCTCTTGATGATTTAATTTAATTTCCTTCCTACTTTGGGAACTAGACGAAGTTTAGAGTTTTTACTTTACATTGAATTTCTATTAGACTAGTAGTAATAAGAACTAATGAATGAATAATTGAATGTACTTGTTGAGTGGGTCTTACTTTAGAGTATTATGAGTAAGATTTTTTGTTAAAAAGCCGATTTCACCGAAGAAACTGAACCTGATCAATACTTTTAAACTAAGTTTAAACACTCTTGTTTATTCTCTCTCTTGTCCGTGTCAATATTTTATAATAATGGTGATGCTGTGCTGTTTAATATGTTGGCAGTTTCATTGAAATAATTCATTCATGCGAATTTTTTCCTTAATCAATCACACTTCCAATCAAAATTCCATGGAATGTGAGTATATGTATATAGACCTATATTGAATATGTATGAAGGTTCTAGTATGTATGCACAATTATACAAGTAGGTATCACTTTAAAACTGTCATGTATTATGTATCAACATGCATACAATCTGTCCTAGATACATAACATCAAAGGTATCAATTTGTAAGTGTGATATTAGACTAGGCACCTTTAAATGATATAGCCTTATGTATCATACATTGTAACTAAGTATACCCAAAAGAGTATCTACTTTAATCAGTTCAATTTTTTTCAAAAGGCCAAAAGTCCCTTACTAATATTATATTTAAGAGCCAATACCAGCAATTTCACGCGATCAGTAGCTCAAAACCAAGTTCAAGTGCTGTCAGTATCAATACACGATAGCAATAATGACATTGACAACTTTTATACGCAGTTTGCACCCCACACATTGAAAAGTGTCTATTTGAGTATACATGAGTGTAAAGTCACACCTTCATTGCATAAGAAAAGATAAAAGTGATAAGGCATCTTAAGATCTGTCAAACGGTTGGATAATTTCACTGTAACATTTCAAAGATTACTTCGACTTACACTAGCGTAGAAACTTCGCTCAATGTGATCATTTTATCTTTAAAGATAAGATAAAGGTAGGTTTTTTTTCTAAATATTATGTCAAGGCCTAGGTTGAATACAACTTTTACTTTTGTAGGTACGTAAAACTATGCTTGTAAAATGATTAGGTAGACAAGTGATATACTACATATATTGGTAGAAATATGTCTTAGACGACGCGGCGGGTTGCGGACACTATATCGTTATACTGTGAACTTTACTAATACTACTAATTGACTTATTGGCATATTCAATTTGAAGTTGATCAGAAGGTTAAGTCCCTATCAAAATTCCTATCAAAATAAAAGCGGTATGATTTTTTAAGGTTACAGCATAGCCATGCCCAATGCAACCATGCGAGGTTGGGGGCCTATGGCCTCGTGCCGGACAAATTTTGTTTGTCTTATTTCGTTTTTTTTTATGCTTACTTTTATATCATCTTGTGTTATTGTGTATTGCACCATTTTTTGTAATGTCCAGTGCGCGATGAATAAACACTATTTCTTTCAAAAATTATCAACGACGAAAATCTAGTCGCATTCTCGTCCCAGCGACAGTCTATGTAAATTTATTGATAAGAATAGGAACAAAACGGGAATTGGCTCTTATTTGATATGAATAAATAAATTCTTATTAAATTATGAGCCCATATCAAAATGACCGCATAATTTACTGATGCCAACTGTTCCAGCGACATAATCAGTATTATAAAAACAAAAAAAGGAAATCCATATGGTTATGCTAGAAAACAACGGAGAAATAAATGGTAAGACTGGGCCTTTAAAATTTTTTTTTCCGTTATTTTATGTTGATTTGGACAATCCATTTTAATAAAATCATAGAGTTTCTTGTCTGTTTATCACCATAGATTTTTTTTAGTATACTTTTTCTTTCTTTCTTTTATTTGGCAAGTAGCCTTTACTTTCAGTTAAACTGATTGACTCTTTGACAATGTAAATGTGCTTATTCAGTTTAACTGAGATAAGTGCTTTGAGTTTGAGTTTTAAACTCATCAATCGCCTAGCCTTTTTTTAAGTTGGGGTCGGCTTACAGTCTTACCGAATTCAGCTAAACACGGGTATTTTACATGAAGACTGTGTATCAAACACAACACATTAGTACTGGGTAATACGTTACTTTTTGTTAAGACTAGTTGACTTTCGAGTTTTTTTCTACAAAACCACAATTAAAATCGTATCAAAGGAACAACAAATCAAAAACGTGCACTTTTACAAGCACGAAGCAAGGCGCAGCGCACACGAGGTCACGATAAACGCTGCGACATTGAATTGTTTCAAAACTCATCGCGACCCACATTCTATAGCTGCATCCGCCAGTGCGGGCAATATAGAAAATACCTACTTCAGTTGTTAATATCAAGGATGGTTCGCTCACGAGAGACTGTGGAGCAGCGGGTGATTCTGATTGGAAGATTCAATTCAATAAGGTCTGTGAACGTTTTGACTTTGGAATTTTTGGGTCGTTTTCCTGTTGATTCTACCATACCAAAAAAACATACAAACCAAAAATCTACCTTTAAGAACAATTTGCCTTTTACTAAAAACATATTATACTAAGCCAGAATCAATGCTTAAGGAAAATTTTACAAATTAACCTTAGGCTAAAGCAGATACAAAAAAAAAACCCGCTTCATTGTCTGCGTAAAAATTCATGTAGCTTAAACGATCCTATCTTCAGTTTTCTGATTTGTAGAAAAAAAGAGTCAAGAAAACGGGTTCATCAAATAACAACGAAAGCAATATTTGACTGGCCTGTTGGTCTAGTGGTTAGTGACCCTAACTGCTATGCCGGAGGTCGTGGGTTCGATTCCCACCCAGGACAAATGTTTGTGTGATGAGCACGATCATTTGTTCTGTGTCTGGGTGTAATTTATCTATAATATGTATGTATTTAGAAATATATAAGTATGTTTATCAGTTGTCTAGTACCCATAACACAAGCTCTGCTTAGCTTGGGACTAGATGGCGTTGTGTGATAGTTGTGGAATATTATTATTATTATTATTATAATAAACGACATTGCCTTGTATCCAAAACGAATAGTATCCAAACCACCATTAGTCCACCTACATAATAATATAACGAGAGCCATATTTGGCTCAACTGAAAAGACTATAATTCTGTCTGAGCTATAGGCATATCCATATGTAAATATTTCAGTACAATGTGAACGTCTGACCCGATTAGGAAAAATGAGGCTAGGAGTTACGTTGAATACTAAAGCGTTGTACAAAATCAATAAGGAGAAGTAGATATTTAAAATAAAAAGATTGTGATCGAAGTGAACCGATAATACGATTATTGTACAGCTCATGACGATACGGTAAAATAAAAAAAATGCAGAAAGAAACTGCTTTTAAATTGATCATTATTTCTGAGATTGAATTAAATTAAAATTCTATAGTTGATCATTATTTCAAAGTTATATGATTTATTGTTGAACTAAAAGTTAAGGGTAAACAAATCAATTCACTGAATTCGCTTTTCGCTTTGCTTTAATTTTAGTTTCAGTAACTAGCGTTATAGGATCATCTGTAATGACTTCAATTGTAATACGCGAGACAGTTTTCTGGCATTCAACATACCCATCGTCAATGAAAGTAATGTCACAATTATCACCACTGCTGTCACAATTAATAAAACATTTTATATTCAAATCATGTGGGCTGACATTTTCATTGAGTGTTTTAGAAATATTTTGTATAATGTCTACGGTACGTTTCTAAACAGCTGATGTAAATTCCGCTGGACTTGCGTTTTTAGCTTCATTTAATTGGATGTATCCGTTTGTAGTACCTATATACTATTAACCTTAGTAATGGTGCATTTAGGTAGGCAATTACTTAATCATAATTAGAAAATTTACGACTTAATTTAGATCTTGTTAATAACGAAGACAAAAAACGTAAAGTTTCAAAAGAAAAGATGGCCAAATCGATTATGATAATAGTTCAAGACAAAATGTTGTTAGACTAAGACAAAGAAATAAAAATAATGCTAATGTGATATTTAAAAAGATCTGTTTCAAATAAAACGACATTGAAACTAATCCTACGCACTCACGTGTAATGTCCACATGTTAATATTTCTCCATTCAACGAAGATTTGCATGAGTGGCAATGTAAAATACCAACATGAAAAAATAACGACTAGTAATTTTATTCGAAACTATAACGAGCAATCATTGGAAAGAAATCGAACTCCAACTAGCAAAGACAAAGAAAAAGTAGGTAGGTACGTATATTTGTGAGTATTGAATGTTTAAGAACCGTGTAGTATGAAATCGTAGGACCGTAAAAATTAAATTCATTCGATAAGAAGCCAGTTTCAAGAATTCGTAGAATTCAATCAAATTACTTTTTGTCACACTAAAAATTAAATAAGTATGAATAATAATTAAGAAATTAAATTCCAGATCACATAAAACGAAATTAATTTCGAAGGTCTGCTATTAGAACGTAAAAAAAACAAACAAAACTAGTCAAATCTAGTAGATCAAGTTAGGCAACAGACGTAAAAAAAATCTGGAAACGCAAAAACGTTAATGTAGGTAAGCCAACTCGAACGCTCCACCAATATCAATATGTTTGGACGCACACAAAAACAAATTTTATCTTTCGATACCCGTGTATTTTTATTGCGTTAATATGTAAATTATATTAATTTGGAGACCGTACCTATTGTTATGATAAATATCTTTAATGAGCGAACGTTATACGGTACAATATTTTCATTAGTAACGATATTTCTAAATACGTTCTCATTTTGACCATGAAATTGCAATAAATCTGAGTTGTTGAAACTTTAAAGAAAATTAACTGGTTGGAATCCTCGTGCATGCGCATTGAGCGTGCAGCGTTGCTAACATTGCGTGTAAGACAACACACTCGGCTAGACACGGATTCCTACGATTTACGCATATTGTAACATTGTTGCTATGGACGATGCTACTTCAATTCTATTGCACTATTCTACATCAAATTTAACTTTAAATTCTTTATATCCATCCATCTAGTCTAAACGGGTAGCGACTGCCTATCTGACCTCCACAACGCACTTTTAATTCTTCACATTTTACATTTCGTTGCCATATTACAATATAAAATTTTCACGCGTTTCCTATCATCAGATTAGGTTATGTTGTATACCTCGTCCAAACTAACGTAATCAAAACCATATTTAACGACAGTGTCAATCTTCAGATCTCCGTGTAGTCTATGCAAGCTCCAGTGGTTTTATTACCATGAATCATTTGTTATACGTACGGGGGAACTATCAATACGAACCATTACATACACTTTTAAATTTAAATATCGCTATTGTTACAATAATAGTTATTTTACTAAACCGTCTGCTTATCCCATTCTCAACTTTGCTGGGGTTGACTCCCGGCCTAACCGGATACAACTGTTTAGTATTTCACATGAACCGATTACGTATTTCTAGTCTACATCCTTTAATGAATAAACAAGGTGGGCATATGACACAATTTCTATCGTTACAACTTCACGTTTTTCGTAGAAAATCGTAGGCTTAAAGAACTGTGTGAATGTTCTCACGTAGCAATTCTAGTTATAGCAAGCATGTCACAAACTACTGATAAGGGCTCTCGCTTCCGCTGACCGAGCAGCACGAGTTTTCACCGACACACCGCGACTAGAAAACGCTCGCGATCTCCATTAAGGCGACGAATACCTTCGCGTAAAAGCGCATAACATTTACAATTACCAACACCGACACGACGATACAAATGTCTGCGCCCACGCATCGATTCACAATACTTTTTTCACTAATACGGAACTAGCCGGTTGGAACGACGCCATCGCTTTTGGACATCACATGATTTTCTCTCGTAACACTTACCCTCATGTCGTCGAGCATGTCACAGGCGGAGTACAGCGCCACGGCGTCCGGGCTCACTTTGATGACGCCCATGTTGGTGCTGGTGTCAGTTAGACAGTTCCGAAGTCAACAGAAACAAACACACGGAGGACCGTACGGGCCGTTTTCGTGTGAACTATTTTCCTGACGAAAGTTGGCTTCGAAATATTTTACGTTTTCTTCTAGCGAGTGACGCGTGAGTCGATAAAGTTTAGGAACACTGGGCGCGAGACGTGCTCACGCTGTGACCGAGCCGCGCGGACTGAAGTCTCTGCCGCCAGAATACAACTTCGGACAGTGAAAGGGTCGTGACGTCACGGACGCGATAACGCACCCCCCCTCCGCCTCACGTCTGGCGCCGCGACTTGTTGCTAGCTACAGCTCTTGTCTCACTCACTCTTGCTGACACACACGTCAGTCTGCCTCACTCACTAATGACATGACACCTAGCCGTTTGATTAAATATATTTGTAACTCCCGAATACGCGCGGTTTGTTTTATCGTTTTGTATAATTAGCATATTCTCCTCTGCGATTTAATTAATTTCGAACAAAGAACTAAATAGTATCCAACCGACCTTAGCGCTCCGTTAAGTGTTTTAAGCGGTGTTATTTTTACACTAGTGCACTTGTACGAGAATCTAGATTAATGAGTGTAATTTGTTTACGTAGTAGGGCTTCAATGTTAGTAGTGGTTACTATGACGTCAGAGCAAACAAACACTCGTAGCGCTACGATTAGCGTAGGCGTAGCGGGGCCCGCTACGAGCGTAGGCGGCAACAGGCGTAGAGGAATGGCGTAGCACTTTTAAACCACCCTCTGAATATAGATTGGATGTTTTATAAGTTACAGGACCGCTTTAAGGTTATCAAACAAATTATTATAAATTCACATTAAAAAAGAGTGATGAGAATATTGAAAAACAAAGTAAATTTAATATATTACGAGGTCAGAATAATGTAGGCGAGGGGTAAAAATAAGTAGATTTTTTTATTTTTGATATTTTCATGTCTCTCGCTGGGTATTTTGAATATTCAATTAAAGTAAGCTGGTCGGTAAATAATATATTTGTTGACGCGAGTCTTTTGTTGAGTCGGTATTGTGGTGTAAACACAATGGGTAGACTTCGGCGAAAACTCATTTTGACGTTATCTGATTGTTAGGTTCAATATTTGATTTATAAACTCCCACGTCGGTTTATTAAAGGGGCCAATTAATGATGTTGAGGACTTGTCATGGTATCGAATTGTGTGACTATCAAGTGTCTTATTTCGAACGTTTGTAAAGGTAGATGGAACATTATTATTGGATTTTGGTTTAAAAATTGCTTTTTCTCAGTTCTTTGGTTCATAAGAATGAGAATTAATCTCATTCTTGTGATGTTTTCTATTAATAGTAAAACAAAACAATTAATTAACTTATACAACTTCCATCACCAAGCATTAATTGCAAAAAACAAAAGTGAAAACCGCAAATTTTCTACTAAAAATAAAAGACAAATATGCATTTAAATAAAAAAAGCAAAACAGACAATACAACAAATAGAAAACGATTTCAAACCAAGATAGCGTGAAACAGATAAAATTAAACCAGTCTAAAAAGTATAACAAAAACCAGTGTCATTCTAACGAAAGATAATAATGAAAGACCAATTCTTGTGACCCTGACCTTATCGTTGGTACGCGCGGACTGACACACTCAAACACACACACAACACATACAATTGTGATTGTATGTGTTGTGTGTGTGTTTGAGTGTCACAACATACGTCCTCTCCCACATGTTCACACTGGGTGCGTCTCGGAAAAGTTACAATGGTTTTATATTAGACAAGTTGATACAAGTAGGGCTTAGATGAGAACATCTGTTGTTAAATTTTCTTTTCAAAGACTGTTATTGTTTCGGAGTCTAAAATTTGCTTGGTCCTGAACTTCAGTATACGAGTATATAAAAATCAATGCCAGTTTTCGTTGTAATTTTATAACTCAAGAACGGGCTCACCTATCCAAACCAAATGTTTAGGCTTTGTTTGGACTATTTAGTAGATGGTTTATGTGAAGTTTGCACAAAATCGGTCGAGCGGTTCTTCATTTATCACATTTTTTGTAACAAATGAATTTAATAAATGGCGGATCATTTTGTTACTGGGGATTTTGCTGTCTTGGACCCGGTAGGTGGCGCTGCTGTCCGGGCAGTACGACGTCTGCCAGGTCAGCTAGTAATATATATAATCAAATCGAAAATTATATAGGTGTGTAGTACAAGAATTGGAAACAGAAGTATGGCTCGTCCGGCGGTGAGATGGGTATACCACATTGTTACCATCGCGGGAATATCCTGGATGAGCCTGGCACCAGAACGTGGATCTTGGCACGAGCCAAGAGAGGGATATACCCAGCAGTGGGCGAAGATGATGATGTGTGCTAATCTTACGTTTATTTACAAACCCACGTTACGTTACAAACCTATCTTAAGTCGTAACATATATAAAACCACAGAAATACTGAATTTCCTTTCAATTATGATTTTGTTAGGAAAAGTTTTAATTCATAAGAAATTCATGTTATTAGCTGATACCTAATGAGTCGAGTTTACATATCTAGTAACACAACTTATTTGACATTCTTGTTAAAGGTGTAGGGTCAAGGTAACCAAAGACAATAATATACGAAAATGTATGTCTTTCAAAGTATGTAAGTTATTTTCGTACAGCACACAATGAAAAGTAATACACTTATCTTTAAGATGTTCCAGTTATTTAGACAGTCGCTTCGTAACGTTTAGAGACCTTTCGTGAAGCTTCGGAATGTTGATAACGTGATAACTTTGATAAGCACACGTGAATAATAATTATTTAAATTCATTCAGGATGTCTGGTCATCGAGTAAATCAAGATAAATGGTAAAAAGAGGATAAAATACGATTAAACTTTATCTATGAATGTGAATTGCCAAATGGGTGACATCTTTATTTTAATTATTATCTTTTTGTTATAAACGTGTTTGGGCAGGTTTTCTTTTGGGTTTGTTTTTGTTTTAATGGGGCCAAAAGTGCAGTTGTCATAATATCTATCTATATATATAAATATCAATGCCACTTTTCGTTGTAATTTTATAACTCAAGAACGGGGTCACCTATCCAAACCAAATGTTTAGGCTTTGTACGGACTATTTAGTAGATGGTTTATGTGAAGTTTGCACAAAATCGGTCGAGCGCTTCTTAATTTATCTCATTTTTTGTAACAAATGAACTTAATAAATGGCGGATTATTTATTGTGTGTTCAAGTGGATTCGAGAATGGTTTAGATTCACAATTAGACCCGGTAGGTGGCGTTACTGTCCGGGCAGGTCGACATCTGCCAGGTCCGCTAGTTTCATATATTTTGATATGTTATGCAACTTTACGTGTATGTGTGCACAAGAGGACACAACAATGACACAATTCAACGTTAAGTCGTAAGTCCCTGCTTTTATTTGTAGATCATTGCCTGTCGTAAAAGATAGTCAGCGTTCCGAAAGTGTCTTACTGAAGGATATTTTATTACCCAGTACGAGACAGGTTGTGAAGTCAGATAGGCAGCCACTTCACGTCCAATTCTTGTATTCACCTGTATCCAGAGATAGAGACCCGGACTTTATTATTATTTTGTATTAATGATGCATGATAGCTCGTCAAGTTGACATTATGTTGTTAATAAGATAGAGCTCAGTATTTCCAATCCAACTACTCTGAGAGGACACCGACTCAAACTTAAGTTGGCTTGAACTAGAGTCGAACTATACTTTAACTGACTAGTTATCAAAACGGGTTCTTATATCATTAGTTAAATCGATCTTCATTTGTCAGTCCAATGCCTTCAACCTAATAAAAAAAACTTGCATAACATAACTATGTCAACTTTTAACAGGTATAAATAACTAATCAACAGAACCTAAAATTTGAATACTTGACTGAAGACTTAAAGCGTCAAGCACACTGCACACATAGTGACATTATCATAGTATCAAGTGTGCTTTAAGGTGTGTCCAATTACTTGCCTTCAAATAATATTTTTATGTCATACTTACAAAGCTCAAGGTTGAGGTAAAGGTTAATTCTTGTAACGATATTCCAATAGGTGTTAAGTACTTGCTGTATTTACAAATATATGATGTTGTTGCGACACCGTTTAGGTGCATTTATCAAAGTTTTAGCGCCACTTATATGAATAACTGAATGTTTGGAGTTTGTCAAAAAACTGCCCGTAAATGGTTTAAATTAAATAATGTGACTGATGTAGTAGGTATACAGGGTGTAAATGAACCCTTCACGCAAACGTCAACCAAGTATTCTGTACATCAAACTAAGTACCCCTACGCAAACATTTTTGCTGGGAAACGACTTTCTTTTTGGGGTCAATAATCACAATGTGCTAGTGGATGCTTTAAATAGTAAACGGGTCATGGAGGATTTAAGTAAAGTTGTAACCTGAAAAACTAGTATTTACAAAAACAGCTGTGAAAAAATTGTAACTCCGACCCCCAATATCTACGTAACTAGTGGGTTCCCAGGTATGGTCTAGAACAGAAAAATGATCGCAGTGGTGGGGAGAACAAGTGCCGTTCGTTTGCGTTAAGGTATTTTTACACCTTTTATAGTAAGATTGCGTGGTTGAATGGTTGCAAGCGGGACTGCTGTGCTGAAAGATCTCATATCTTTGGTTTGATTCCTTTTGTTGATTTTGCTGGGTTTTTCCGCCAGAAATTTCTCACAACCTATTACGTTCTGTGTCCGGTTGATAACAATAGGCTCACAACCTATTACGTGGGAGTTGGGACTTATAAAACAAGACTGGTTAAATGTGGGTGTAATATTAGGTAGGTCCACCTCTGCCTAAACCTCCGGAGATTAGAGGCGTGATGTTATGTATGCATTTGATATTTCTGTCGTCATTAGACTGGTATCTTGGTTAAGGAAACTAAATCATAATGTATTGTTTTTTCTAAGATAAATGTAGGTAATACCTTACATTTTTATCAGAAATCTTCATCTAGTATATCTCACGACCTTTCCTTGATAACATTACAATTTCCTAGAATGTATACCTACTAGCCACAATTACTGAATAATAATTATTAGAAGAGTGACGCAGATATAATTATCACCTACGTAGTTACAATATAATTTATAATCTACAACATGCAAATCTCTATCGACTTTTCCCTCAATAAAAGTAAATTTTTCAAACATGCATCCCAACCGCAATAGGACGCAATAATAACTGAAACGTAAATATTAATAATACGTTTTTTATTATTCCATAATTTATTATCAACAGGATAATAATCATGAATTTCATGATATAGGTAATAGTTGGCAGGTCACGTCATTGGCAATACGCATTGGGAATACGGAAATTCCGTTTCACTGTTTACCTATTTATTATATGTAGATAATTATATAATAAAAACAATAGACAAATGGTTACTGGAATATTATTAAATGGTTGTCTCACTTAAAAATTTAATTTAAATGTTGTTGTACCTATAATTTTAATCGTATTTTTGTTTGAAATGTGTTGGTTAACCCTAACTAATTAAAATAACAAACTTTCACACAAAATAAATGTACAAAGGCGAACTAAATGTCCATATTACACATCACTAGGTGGCAATCTTGTTTGCATTGCATTTTACTTATTATACCAATCATGCTAAATATTCAAATTCTCATTAAAAACGACATTCTGAATTTTTTTATCGCCGCAAAAACATTCCAGATTCCGAGAACTGACGTTTAATCAAATTAGTACACAATATTGTCGAATCGATAAAAGCATTGCACTTTCAAAATTATTTATTATGACAATATTTGGCTGTTTCTTGAAATAGGTATGTTTGTTTGTTCCGGCTTATCTCTTAAACAGCTGGACTGATTTTGATGGAACTTTGGCAGATAGCTGATGTTATAAGAAATATGTATAACACTATGGCGTAATAATAACTATCACACTAACTGTTAGCAGTTTATTTTATTTGTTTGACTTAACTTTTAGTTTGATTACTGCATTTTCGAAAATGTTTTATTCAATAACTTAATGATCAATGACTTGCCTGTTTGACTGGCCTGTTGGTCAAGTGGTTAGTGACCCTAACTGCTATGCCGGAGGTCGTGGGTTCGATTCCCACCCAGGACAAATGTTTGTGTGATGAGCACGATCATTTGTTCTGTGTCTGGGTGTAATTTATCTATAATATGTATGTATTTAGAAATATACAAGTATGTTTATCAGTTGTCTAGTACCCATAACACAAGCTCTGCTTAGCTTGGGACTAGATGGCGTTGTGTGATAGTTGTGGAATATTATTATTATTACTATTAATGACCATTCTACAAAAAACAAAATTGTCTAAAATTTTCTAATAAATCTATAGTTCAAGGCTATGCCGTGGGAAAGACTTAGTACAATACATTTAAAATAATTGCATAAGTGCCATGTAGCTTGTATATTTTTATGGCAGTAAATGAAATGCCTAGACTGCACTAGATTTCTTAGACCAAGCCCCTACATGACTCTAAATGTTGTTAATTTTGTTAACTTATTAGATAAAAAATTAAACGTAGAAATGAATGGGTTTAACTCTGACTTTAGTACGACAGAAACGCACAAATTGCAGTACTGAAAAACCCGAGTTATGTAGAAAAATGATATCATTAAAATAGAAAGTTTTATCAATTATTTTGTTTATCAATCACAATCAATAAGGTATCATATCTACCAAAGATATGTAGAACTAAGAATAGGTATTTTTTTAACTGACCTGTTTCAATAACTTGACATTTTTGAAAGTCGTGGCAGTTGATTGGGCTATTTTGCGCTCAAAAGCAATATTGGTTTACACTAGCTCAAGGCAGAGAGTAGGCCAGTTTCCACTCTTGCATTATTTAATTGAAGAGTGAAAACGGCCCTGCAGAGACACAATAAAAAAAAAAAAAGTTTAAAGACTACAAACCGCGGTCTTAAAAGTAGAAAACAAGATATAATTTCTTGTCTAATATGCATATATTCAATTTGTATATTTCTATTGAAATCTAAGTAAAATTATAATAGAGGTCAGTCGTACGCAACAGCAGCTGACTTCTGTATCAATGAAAAAACCATGAAGGAGCATCAGCTATCAGTGGCATGCGACTACGGCGGTCCTCTTTAATATTTTTACTAATTAAAGTTGAAGTTTGATAGCGTTCATAATAACTGTGTAAGAACAATAAACAGTGCTGATATTGTATTACATCTCTATAAATATACTTAAATTTTGCCAGAGGATCTCGTGGCCTTGTAATAACTGCCACTTGGGTCATTTTTAGGTTAAGCTGCGCTTGCCTAGGTTGGTCTGTGGATGGGTGACCAACCGAGTTTCCTCCGCGCCTCGGAAAGCACTTTAAGCTATTGGTTCCGGCTGCCATATATCTTTGGCACTCGTTACAGGCAGTCAGTGACCCGAAAGTATGACAACCCGTCTTACCAAAGGATATCTTTTTACCTAGTATTAACTGGGTTGTGGAGGTCAGATAGGCAGTCGCTCCATGTAAAATACTGGCAGTCAACTGCATCCGGTTAGACTGGACTCATCATCTGCCTAGCCTTTGGGAAAAGGCTAAGCAGATGATGATAAAATTTTGCTAGTTATATTTAATCCCTTTCAAAGAGGAGAGTCTGTTGCCATATATCAGACAAGAGTCCAGACTCCGTTGCTACCGAGAAATTAATTATACAAAATCCCAATGACATTTTCACGTTATGAGAATCTAAACCTAAAAAACTAAAAAAAATTAACGTTAAAACTTCAAACAAAATCACGTATTAAAAAACGTTAATAGTAATAATAGTTGTAACGTTACGATAACGACCATAATTTCCTTATATATATATATATTATATTCATATATATCATATTCTTTTCTAACAGAAACCATGAAGATTATTTTTTTTAAATCTACGTCTCAATACGCGGCTTCTTCAAAACGAGAGGGATTATCGACTGAAATCGAAAGTATACTGTCTATTAATCTGGGTCAGTGTCGAGTCAAGGCAAGATATGTTGTATTGATAATTTACGTTCATTCAGTGCGTTTACTTGCAGGGCTGCCATAAGTTCCAAGCTAAAGGAAGTTGCTTGTGAATAATTCCTGTTCGCAAATACAGCGCATATTAAAGTAAAACTTACTGGACTGTCGATAAAAAATAAAAAGAGTGGGAAGGAAGATTATTTACACATAATTATTATTTCGTTATTTATTTAAAGCCTTTGGAAGACTAAGGGCTCGTTTACGGAAATACGAGGCGTCGCGCGGCGCGTGCAAATGACTCGTCGCGTGCTTTTTACCCGACTACGGTAGCCAAAAGGAGGGTTATGTTTTATTCATTTACTGAGAGGCGGGTCGCCCACAACGAACGCCGCGTTTTAAACTAACGTGCGAAAAATCGCTTCTCGTGAAATCGTCGTTTGAAATCGTTAACGTTTTTATACATCGCAAGTGATTGAATTTAGAACGCACAACGCGCCGCGCTAAGCCCCGTGTCTTCGTAAATGAGGCCTTTTTTTTTTTTGGTGGGTTTAAAATCATCGAATAACCCCTCCCGCTCTTGGGCAGAGCGAAAGGGAGTGTCAGACTTCTACTGACTAAAAACCACCCATGTTCCTTCTTCGCCCTCTATGTCGAGGCCGCGATAACCGGTGGACTACCCGCGGCCCCGACAGGCGTCGGCCCTTTCGGGCCCCTCCCATGTTGCTGACATCTCTTTGAGGCGCGCGTGGAACACGAACGCGCCGTCGACACGGCCTGTTTTCGTCGTGAGACGGACGGACGGCGAGTTAGGCGTAAATGAGGCCTTACAGCTAGATACAATAGTGATAAATAACATTATAATAATCAGACAGCCAATTACAAGTCTTCATGTCTAGAGCTTGTCTGGTATAAATACACTGTAATACATATACTCTTTGCAAGTATCGAACCATCCGTGCCTACTCTTATAATAATAATAATAATAATATTCCACAACTATCACACAACGCCATCTAGTCCCAAGCTAAGCAGAGCTTGTGTTATGGGTACTAGACAACTGATAAACATACTTATATATTTCTAAATACATACATATTATAGATAAAATAAGAATACACAAAAATATGTCAAATTAGTGATACGCAGGGATAGGCAGTTATGTATCTTCTTTAAAATTAGAGCCCAGTGAACGTCGCCAATAAAAACAACTAAAGAAACTGTCCAAAACAGCCAACCCTGCAAAGGCAAGCACACACGCGACTCGTCGTGATCTTTATGACACGCTTGCCATTTAGGCAGACGCAGGTGACTATTAAATCACAACATTAGATCGAGCGTGCTTGTATTTTAGTGATTATTAAGGTCACGCCGATAAATTTTGGCTATGAGACTTGAAAATGATGACTGTGTTTGGGTTGTGTTTAGTGTAAAAGATGGGATTTAGATACTATGTTTCTTGATGGCACATCTCATAATCAAAATCATCACAATTAGTCTACGTCCACTGCTCACCAGAGACCACTCCTATAGTGGTTCACACCGCCACCAATGCCACAACTAAGGAACTATACCTATATATTAATCATGCACCTCGATATTATGCATCATGAAATTTTAATTAATTTATCTCAGATGTTAGCAAAATAATATAAATATGTACAATGGGTATTATAAATATGGACAGAATCTATTTATTGGGTATCATTTAAGCTATCACCAATTTAATTAGTTTTGTGTTTCTTAAATAATAGGGTTTGTCCTCAAAATAGTAGATCTGTCACCAAAATGTAGTCACCAAACAATACAAAATCAGTTCCACAATAAATCACCTAAAATCCTGAGATATAAGGTCTAGTACCAAATAAATGTTTTTGTATGTATTATAATAGGTGTGTCCTAATAAGTATTTAAGCAAACTAATTTAAAGATATCACTAATTTCATTAAGTTTCAAAAAAACTTAACTGTCCGTCAGCAGGTCGAAGGAGCCCCGCTGCACGGGGCTCCTATTTCTGTCTGCAGGGATTAAAGGAACCTAACTAACCGAACCTCGGGGTGACCTTGACGTCGACCCTCTAGGGTTAGGGTTTCTTTCAGCATTATTTGGTGACAGATCTACCATTCTGAGCACAGAGCTATTATTTAAGTAACAAAACTGTTATTATAAGAACGAAGTTTATATTCATGTAATGCAATATAATTTTATTGGTTATCGATCTCTTATTTTACACATATATTAACATTAATTTGATAATTCATACCTGGGAACAATTTTTGTTTATCTGAGAACGAAAATATTTCGTGGCGATAGATCTACACACATCAAAAGTGTCTAGGGATCAACATATATTTTTGCAATAACTTTTCTCCTGATTGATATTAATTAAAATTTTCTTTAAGGATTCATCAAATAAAGTGTTTTCGTTTGTCACAGTAACGATAAACCAAGTCACCTTTGCATTAATAAAGAAATTTGCCATTTTCCTAATAAAGGGATTTTTGACATTTGAACCACTAACATTAAAGTTCGAAAAAAAGACTGAAATAACAGTTTTCTTTAAAATTTTATTGGGTAACTTAAACAATTAATAATCCGTGTTTCTACCGCGAACACTAACAACACAAGAACATCGGTTTGGCATACTCAAAATGAGTTCATCCAAATCACGCTGTGGAATGGCCGCCCATGTTCGTTGCAACAACAAAAAAAGGTCTTCTTGCGACTGGATACCCTCCATATTCGGCAGAGCTCTTCTCTGTAGCATATCCCATGCATGCTCAATCGGGTTCAAGTCTGGCGACTGAGCAGGCCAGGGCAGGACATTGATGTTAGCTGCGGCGAGAGTCTGTCTTACAACTCTTGCGGTGTGCGGTCGTGCATTATCATGCATTAACTGAAATAAGGGACCGATTTGCACTTGTAGAGGAACGATGACGTCTGATACAATCGTCTCAGCATAAATTTGAGCGTTGAGGTTGCCTCTGATCCAAACAATTCAGTTCTTCCGCCGATCCAAATACCCGCCCATACCATGATGGTTCCACCACTATAAGGATGGACTTCCTGGCAGGATTTTAATCGCTGTTGGCGTCCAGGGGTTCTCCAGTGTCGTATACGTCTTGTATCCGGTCTCATACCAAAACGAGACTCATCAGAAAAGCACACGAAACGCCATTGTTCTTCTGCCCAATTTCTGTGTTCAAGAGCCCATTGATATCGAATCCTACGATTGTGCATTGCTATAGGTGGTACCCGTAGCGGTCTTCGGGAATGAAGGTTCACTTCATGCAAGCGGTTTCTGACTGTTTGGTCGCTAATTAAGTTCCCTGAAGAGTGATGAAGCCTCACGGCTAACATCATGGCGGTTATTGTTGGAGCTCTTCGAGTTAAGATTTGAATGTATCGGTCTTGTCTCCGTGTGGTGCAGCGATACCGTCCTCCATGGCGCTCAGTCACGGTACCAGTGCTTCGGTAACGTGTCCAAAGTCGACTGATAACACTCTGACTTGTATTCAGAGCTAAAGCCACAGTACGTTGCCGGGAACCAGCTTCTATCATTCCCACGGCTCTGAGCATTTCTTCCCTGCTTAAATGACGTCGCCGCTCCATAATAATGTTGGTTTTAATCAGTAGTAGGGAAACAGTAGCACTAATAATGTCTTCAATGCGTTGTATGTTTTTATAGGGAAAATATTGACAGCAGATTTTCATCTTTTACTCGAATTTGATTCACAGTTCCTGATTCAAATTATGAAATGCACCAAAAAGGATCCATATAAATTTATAAAATCATAAATTTATTACAAAGCCACATCTCAATCTCAAGAAATCCGCATAAAAATGCTTGATCCCTAGACACTTTTGATGTGTGTATTTATTAGGTGATACAACTTGATGACAAATATAAATTTTGGTGATAGAAAATATAGTTCCCCTATTTATTCACTTTGTAAAACCTTTTCGTATTTATCTAGACAGTGCTCGATTTAGAATAATCTCTGCCCAAATTCAACAAAATACCTACGTAAGAAACTCCAGACAAAAAATTGGAACACATAACTACGAGTAGCTTAGGCGTTTGCATAAACCTTTTAAAAAACTGTGTTGCTTTCAAAATACGACTTAAATTTGACAGGAAAATATATTATTAACTTTTTGCTTTGGTTTACGGTTTTAAGGTAGGTTAAATGTATAACAACATCATAAATAACAAATTAATTATTTATTAACGATGCATCATATGCAATTTAAATTAATCACTCAATAAAAACTTAATTGCCACTTACTTATCTATTTAAGTTATCTTTAAAATCATATTTATGTAAGGATATCAGTTATATTTTTAGAATATGATAGACAGTGATAAATATTTTGAAAACGTCAGTAAAAAAAAACTTGAAATACTAAGTGCAGGTAGAATTTAAATTACTACGAAATAAAGGCGCTGAACTCATATTTTAGTGCAGCACAGAATAATATTTCATAGTTTGGTACCATGGTAGTGGAATGGAAAGGGACAGAAAAACCAAAGAAAATATTGATTTTGTGTGGACTGATAATATGAAAGAAAGAGTAAATGATGCTGTGACGTCTGATAAGGGAGAATGGAAATAAAGCCGTGTTGAGCCGACCCCAAGTAGAATGGAACAAGAGCAGAACATGATGATGGTAATGGTACTATGATGGTTGACACTAAAAAAAATAATCGGTCACTTATACACAAAAGATGTAAAAATAAAAATTAATTCAGAGCATTTGTATAAATATGTAGATTATGATGACAAATAACTTATAATTCAGTTAATTTCCTATATAAAGCTTAAAAGTCACCAGGAAGGAAACTTTGTAAACTCGTTTAATATATTGACATACACAATATAGATTTTAGAAGGTTAGACACTACTGTTGTTAAAGAAGATCTCAATGATGAACGAATATTCCAAAAAACCAGTAAAGTTTGAAAACTTAGTTTTTAAACTCGTGGGCGAAAGGGAAACGGTTCTTATATCTTAATCAACCTTATCATAGATGTAATACTAACTACGCGGTTTTTCACCAGGAGCGTTCGACTGTAATGTTATAGTTCAGATTCACGTTTCTGTACAAAATCAAATCTAGGATTGATCCATAAAAGCCTTATGCTCCGGTCAGGGAACCCCTTTAGATTAGCTAAATTAAAAGATTTTGACAACGACACTAATCCTCTAAGGTAAAATAGTACACTCGAGAGCAATGAATCCGGGTCACTTAAAGAATCCTAAAAATCTCGGAAACTAAAAATGCTAGGTTAATGCAATAAATTGTATTTAATAGACTATGTAATATTCCTTAAATGAAGGTATTAAAACTTCTTAGTTATTGTAAAGTTATATCATAAAAAAATCAAATTTGAAAAAGGGCCACTTTCGAAGATGGAACTACGAAATTACAGCATTTGGTTTTGCTTTTGTTTGTAATCTGTCATTTATGTGGGTACATAAACCATGTTGATAGTGCTCTATATTCATTATTCAAGCTGAAATTATGTCGCTTACGCCTGAAGAATGCACCAGAATACTTACAATGCTGGAAACCGGCCGGAGTCAGCGCGATACAGCCAGGACTGTCGGTGTGTCGTTGTCAACAGTACAAAGAGTTCTCCGACGTTACGAAGAAACTGGTTCTAACCTACGCAGACCAGGAACGGGCAGGACCAGGTGTACCACAGCACGAGAAGACCGATACTTGGTGAACACCATGCTTCGAAATCGCTTTCTCACAGGAACTGAACTCACAAATCAGTTTCGACGCCTCGGAGGAAGTAACCCAAGTGCATGGACAGTAAGACGTCGGCTTGCTGAATCTAACTTAAAACCCCTTAGACCTGCAAACGGCCCTAAACTGGAGCGTGGGCATCGTATTTCAAGACTAAGATATGCCCAGAGCCACGTAAATTGGAGTATTGAAGATTGGTCAAAAGTTATGTTCTCCGACGAATCAAAATTTATGCTCTACAAGCACGATGGAAGACACAGAGTGTATCGAAGACCAGGGGAAAGATTCAAGCAAGCATGCATCGAAGAAAAAGTAGCCTACGGTGGTGGGTCTGTATTTGTGTGGGCCGGAATTTCTTCTGAAAGTCGCACAGAGCTGGTGATCATAGAAAACGGCTCTTTAACTAGCGTAAGATATGTGGAAGAAATCCTCAATGATCACGTTGGTCCATTTATGGTCAATTTAGGTGAGGATGCCATATTTATGCATGACAATGCCCGACCTCATACAGGTAGGATTGTGAATGACTACCTTCAAAAGATGAACATTACTCGTATGGAGTGGCCAGCGCGCAGCCCGGATATCAACCCGATCGAGCATGCTTGGGACGAGCTAGGCAGATGCGTAAAACAACGAAACCCTCCCCCAATCACGCTTCGTGAGCTCAAAATTGCTCTCACAGAGGAATGGGAGAATATTCCCCAAAATCGTATAAGGAACTTGGTGTACAGCATGCCAAACCGCGTAAACGCAGTAATGGAAGCACGAGGAGGCAATACGAAGTATTAAAATTCAAGAAAATCGTAATAAAGTTCAAAAATTTCATGTTTCCTATTTTTGTTTTAAGGAGAGATCAGCAGTTTTTTTCTTTATGTAATTTTGTGTTAATAAAATGTATGGTGACTCATATTTTTTTTACTTTCATTTAAGGAGTATTACATTGTCTATTAAATACAATTTATTGCATTAACCTATCATTTTTAGTTTCCGAGATTTTTAACATTCTTTAAGTGACCCGGATTCATTGCTCTCGAGTGTATGTGCAAACAAAATACCTTATAAATGCAAATAAAACGTTTATCTTATATGGCTATTGTAAATCATTATCCAAACGAGTTACAAACTACTAAAACCTACATAATACCTCATAATCTATTATAGTCTATTTCCCGGATCTCACATTTTATATCCCGGATCTCACTGTAGTAAGGTTTCCAATACAAAATTCCCATTTTTTTCTCCGTCCACCCAAACTGGACCAGTGTTTAGTGACCTTTCTTTCTGTCGCCTTCTTGAGCACAAGGTCATTGGGTCTTTGTGCTCATACGGATTTAGTAGAGGACCGGTTGATAGGTGACGTCACCCAATACGCCAATGTATCGATGCAATGTTGTAGAATTCAGAGTAATATTTATATCCTTGTAGCATTAGATGTTTGTGTAACAGATCCTGTAGCTGTTGAGTATAAGGCTTGTGAAGTTGTGAGTGAAATGGAAATGAAGAATTAGCTACTACGCGTTTTTGCAAGAAGTAAAAGTTATGTATATCAATGTTTAGGAGTGTGTGTTATTCATCATCTTCTTGTTCTTGTCCATGCCATGATAGATGAAAGCCTTTCATTTTTGTCAATAATAAAGTAACAATCCTTCACATAATTAATAGCTTGCCTGCACGTTTCTTCGCTACAGCTAACAGCCAAACATAACATTATAATTTATTTTAACTCTGTCGCAATTAATTGAACAAGAATCCTAGCAGTATCATTACTTTTAATAACAAACGTACGCATTCATTACGAAAGGTCTACGATTGACGAAACACTTCAATTTGTTGCCGTAACTTGCTTAGACTGTACAACAGGTTTTGTTCGTAAAATCTGAGCTACAATTTATATTTCAATATTTATAGCTTCCTCTAAATCATTGTGATTATTATCTATTGCCTCCATCGTTATTTCGTCCGGCTGCATGTACGTTGTACGTGCGAAATAGTTTTTCAAAACGGAGTGGTCGAATTTTTTTACACGTTTCTGTCTTGTTAATTGGGAGTTTAAATGCGATATAATTGCCACGGTCTATCGTGTAATCTAGACGTGGACTATTAAATATTTTGATTTTTATCTTTGCGATTCAGTTATTTCTCTTAGGTGTTTACACATTTGGCCTTAAGTCAGACTCAACGTTATCACATTCAACAGCTCTATTACGAAATGCTTTTCCCAAATACATTGGTGTTCGGCATGCAACAAACCTAATTTTATCTACCAATAAATTTACACCTACAAAAAATCTCCTTACCTAATCAAAAACTCCGTGCACCAATTCCAGTGCAAGTTTAACAAGCTTATACCACCATATAAGTTTAAATTGATTGGTAAGTATACTACGTATGTATGATAAACGAAAAGTCATGTATCCGTTTGCCATGTGGCCAATTACTTGGGATTCGTAAGTGAGTACACATAAGTATGACCGACGTGTACGATTGGACAGTTGGACTACGCGACTGAATGTCGGGTCGACGGACAACCGAATTGGTTAAGAAAGTGGTTGAAGGGCCACATTAACATTAATGACGAACTTGAGTCAAGCAGTGCCGATCGTCGGAGCTCTATTAATTCTGGGTCAACCGATATTTTTACTTGAGTTTAAAATCAGGATATCTTTACTGCCAAGTTATTAGGTCATCATAACATAATACTAAATTATTAGAACTAGTATCTATTAAATTGTTTGAGTACCGTATCGGAGTTTTTCTGCGGTCCTTGATAAGGATAAAGGACATCAGTGGACGGGACGGACGCAGCTGTTAACAAATACACTTGATCACTTTATTTGATATTGCCAAACATTTATTTATTTATTTTATGTTATTCTCTTTAGGAAACTTATAGCTAAATACAGACAATGTACTTAAACAATAAACATTTGCAGGCCAGTTACAGGTTCCCACAGTTAAAACACGAAAACAAACAAAAAACAACAACAAAAAAGGTAACAATAAACAAACAAACCACTTTACCAACTATGTGGGGATAACCTCAACGAGTGTCAAAAAATCTGCGAATGATCATGATGAAGATCTCGATATGTCATGTATGGCCACCCATCTATAGACCGACCTCGACAAGTATTGCTTGACCTTGAAAATTGACCCGTGGAAATGTTATTATTCAGCCATGAGCCGCACAATTCGTCATCTAGTGAAATAAAACGATCACTTACAAATCAACTGGGATGCCAAGGGACTGGCAAAGTCTGCTCCAAATTCCAAGCAAAGGTGTGTTTCATGTATGTGCGTGAATGTATAGCAAGGGTGTCAAGTATTTTGTTTAGCAATCCGCGTCTATTACATATACCTTATCGGAGTAGTTCGGCGGCCGGCCCTGCATCAAGGACGGTCCACATCCGTGAGCGGGCCGCGCTGCCTACGGACATTTTATAAATAGACCGCTTAATATCTTGCGGTAATACCCACTGCCTTTATTTTGTTGGTCGAGATCGTATATTGCAGTTAAGGAAGACGTTTTTATATCATCGCTATTGATAGAGACGAAATTGGAAAGTAGAATAATGAATATGACTGTGTTAACAGAAGGTCTACCACCTTTATGCACTCGTTTCAAAGAGACTATAGTTCATCATCACCATAAAATCACGCCTATAATCTCCGAAGGGTTAGGCAGAGGATATGATAAGTCATTGTATAGGTCTCATGTAATAGCGGGCGAACGAAAGAAACAACCAAGAGCTCTTTCATTTACAAGAGTAATTTTTGAGACAGTTTTGATCTCTGTGCCTACAAGTGGCAAATAAATGGTGGTAAGTTGTTGTACTTCAATCGTTGCCGTGACCAGAATTGTGTGTCGCATGCCAATAGTGCGCGTGCCATAAGTTTGGCATCTCTGGTATACGAGATCTGACTCACGTAGACGTTTTCACGCAGTTGCAAATATCGATAAATCTATAATTATATCCATTTTGTTGTTAGTCTTCGATGACAAAGCTAGCTTTCTTACTCCGTGGTGATGTGATTTTTTTATTCATGTTATTTCTTCATATTATAAGTGTGGAACTCTCTATCTGTATCTGTGTTCTCTCCCACATTTAGCTCATCTGCCTTCAAAGCAAGTGAACAGGCATCTTATGGTTCATTATTATTGTTCCATCATAGACCTCATCTATCGATTTTTCTCAGGCGTGATCAAGATCAAGATCAAACCTATTTTGAAACAAAAAAAACGGAGCCTTGAATTCAATATATTTCAAAAGACCATAAAATATAGTGCAGATTTCACGGAACAAAATTTAATATTCATGGGAATCTGTACCTACTTGGATCGAAAGCGCAAGTAAGTGGTGATCATTTCTGGCTCATAAATTGAGGGAAAACGATTTACTTAGTTGCTTGTGTAAGCCCTTTAAATTGTGCCGTGTCATGTTCAAGATCTTGTTTACATCGATTCAAGTGGAAGACTTTATAAATCCCTTTTGAATTTAATGTCAAGGACAAAACGGTGTTGTTTACATAACATAACATCACGTCTGTAATCCCTGAAAGGTTAGGCAGAGGTGTTACTAATAGTACACCCACATATTGACAGTTGTGTTGAAGTTCCATGTAATAGGCAAGATTAAAGAGGCATATATCCAGCAGTGGATTGCAATAGGCTGATGATAATTGAGGTGCATTACAGCATAGAACTTTAACGAAGATGGCAAAGGTACTCTCACAAACGCATGCACTCTTGTGATCTTGAAACAATAACACAGTAATAAAAATAAGTTAGTATCGGGCGATGCGTCACAATCGTTTGTTTACTATAAGATTGCATAAACTTAGTGCCATTGACTTTGGTTGCTAGGGGCTGATTGCTAGTCAGATGCGTTACTACTTTTACATACAAGGAGTCAAATTCGACTATACTATGTAGCAAATAACGGTTAAGAAACGTGTGAAGAATGTTTCGCACAGGGGGTGCTCAAGGGGACAATTTTAGGTCAAGATTTATTTTGCGTAATTTGATATGTGATATTAGGTATTGAATTTCAGATGTAGATAGTATATCAACAGATTAATTTAATTTTACTAATGGCCATATATTATTATACAAGAATATGTAGTGCTATTATACGGTGGTATAGGCTTAACATTCGTGTGGAAGCCCGTTTATCATTTTCCGTTGTTGATTAGAGGAATGCGCAATAGATAAGGATTTTCTATACTTCAGATTGTGAAAGATACTGTATTTAATGGGGGTGAAGAATAAATCTAGGGACCGAGAATCCAGGAACTGTTTGGCGCTGCCCAATAAACAAAATGAGTTAATGCCTTTTCAGTACAAGTGGCAATAAAGAGTAAAGTTAAATGCCTCCAATAAGGCTTAATGGGATAATATTGTATCCCGTAGCCTACAAATTACGATTGACTTCATAAATAATAAAATTATGTCGGCCTTTGAGAAAAGTATTGGTCTTGACAGTGAACTTTATGGTGACAACTTGAGAGTATTTACTTTTTTGTTATTAAAGCTTCAATCTTGTATTTTAATTTATTTTTTATCGTGTGCTGGTTCATTTTTAGTCTATATAGAACCCTTATAGTTTCGCCATATCCGTTTGTCTGTCTGTCCGATCGTCCCTCCGCACTATATCTAAAAGACTCTTTTTACTAGAAAGCTGTAATTTAGCATAACAGACGACGACACGACGGCAGACGATATAGTTGCCATCGGGGGAAAAACCTGGATGAGACTGGCACAAGAACTTGGCGATTGGCAACAGAAAAGAGAGGCCTATACCCAGCAGTGGGTGAAATAGTGGATGATGATGACATATAGAATAATATATATTAGCATATATATACAAATGAGTTACGCCGATAGTGCCAAATTAAAAAATGTTTTTTTTTTCGTTTATCTCCATTACACATTAAAGTGGGGATGATTTTTTTTCTCGCAATGTCCATTGTGTGGGATTTCGTTGAATAGGGGTCTTTAATAAAAAATATTGCGAGTTTGCTCAAACTTTTTTTTCGATTTAGGTATTCGTTTTTGAAATTAAGCTTTAGAATGCAAATTTTTGCTAGACTCAAGTCTGGCTACCTAAGCCACCTACCTATAAGGATTGTGTTTGGGCGTGTGAATAAAATCATGGTAGTAGCATATTTATAACGAAAATAAAAGAAAAACTATCACAGCTAATTAGGCTTTATAAGTTTACGAGTAATAGTCGACCAAGTTATAAAATGTACTTGTATGAAATATTTTCAGAGTCCAGAGCGATTTAAGAGTCCAGTTCGGTGCAATTGCACTAGTAATAATAATAGTATACTTAGCATATTCATTCTGGATTTATGGCAAAAGTATTTTAGTATGGTTATAGGATGGATACATTTTGAAGACAGGCTATGAACACCAGATCATCACCATCCACAGCTTGAATACAACCACATCTGCGTACAGGCCTCTCTTTTTTGTGCCAATCTCCACATTCCGGTACCAACCTCATCTAGGTTTTTCCACAAATGGCACCTAATTCGCCTGCCCACCAGATGCATCGATTATCTAAACTTTATAAGTGCTTGTGATATTTGCCAGAGAAGATAACCAATTTGTACACATATATAAATAGTATGGGCCTACATAAGTAGACCAAAACCCGTGATCGAAAACAATATAAAAGTAGGCATAATTTTACTTTTGTTTTCAACGCATATTTTGTACTTTATCGTCAATTTGTTTACATGACGACAACATCCTTGCGAATCGACACCAACAACACAATGTATTTTAAACACTATTGTTTCAACGATAAAGTTCTTTACGCTATAGTGATAGAAAATAATAACTTTCCATAAATCGTAATGCGCGTTGTGTCATGATACAATTCGATTGCTGTAAATAATGTGAAATTAATTGGTGACCTGAATACTGACGCTACGACGACAAGCAACACAATATTAAACAGTTCAAAAATAATATAATAAAACGCCTGAAATCCGAATAGTTTAGGCAGACGATTACCTAAAATTAGACCCAATACATTTCGCCAGCATGTAACAAGATGGTGGTCTATTGTCATTAATCGGGCACAAGTTCAAACTCTGTTACTGCAACTGAGATATTCCTGATGGAAAACACACTAATATTTAGCTATATCTTTGCATCAGCAGGGCAATTGCGTATCTTTTTAAATGTCAGTGGCTATCATATAGTGTCCATCAATTAACTGTCAAAAGGTTCCATTTTGTAGTAAACCATAACCAATTTGACAGTTAGTCGATGGACTATGAAATAACATAACATTTTCATACATTTTTAACAGTAGTCAAGTAACTAATTGGTAAAAGACTTAAATTAAATGATTACTTAAATGTAGAGTATAGTAAAAGTAATAAATAGTAGGTAATCTCGTTGTTGTTAAATAACAGCAAAGCGTATCAACCCGCAACAAAGTTAAAGTTGACTTGGTGTCAACTTTAGTGGATAATGTTATCAGTTAAGAAATTAACCTTTTGTTTTAACAAAGTATTTATCGTTAATTTTTGTAGCCCACGAATGGTTTTATTGTGTTCAAAATCTAAAAGTATTAAGTTTCGATCTGAGTATTGTCTTAAAAACGTTTACTTTATTCTTATCAATATTGACGTAAATACTTATATATTTTCATGCATAAAACACAATCAATGGTATTTTATACCGGCATAATGCAATTTACAAAAATACAGAACTTTACCTAAAGCGTATAATCTTTACTTGTCTTATTTTGTAAATGAATATGGTGAATGACATTCCAGGTTTGATAAAATATTTTAGAATTATGAAGTTAATTTTTGTTTTGCAAAGTCCAAAATTCAAAACCTGTCTCAAAGTGTGGGTAATCGGTTGGTGCAAAAAGTGAAGATTTTTGGATCGTATTTGTTAACCTAATAAGGCATTTGAGGAAAAATATACTTAAATAATTAATTAAATCCATGTTTTAAATTTGTTACCAATTATTTACGTTAGTTTCACCCAAATAAATATCAACTTTATATTTTTGTAAATTGAGTAGGTTTTAGAAACCCTTACAGGAACTTAACTAAATGTATGGCTCTGATTCTTATTTTTTTTCCCAAACAAAACAGAAGTATTTTTTATATGTTTGGAAACTACTTCATGAAAACAGGATAAAGAATTTGCCGGGGTATTTCCTTGCCTTTATCTGATTAAATGATTGTTTCATTATCGAAATACCTACAATAAAATAGATTTCGTGAACATCACATGTTCACGGTTATTTGATAATTTGATATAGTGGCATGTTCTGTTTATTTACGTATTTTGCACACCGTCGTGGTCAGTGGCAACCATAGCTGAAGCAGGATGTAGCAGGACGGCTGCGGTCAGAAGTAGTGTGCAAACCGGAGATGCGTTATCGCACACGTACCTACATTTTACATTGTGTAAACATTCCCAAGAAAAACAACCCGCACTTGGCCAAAGTGGTGAAAAAAAAATGGTCCACTTCCACTCGCAGGGTCGGATAGTTCTCACGATTTGAAGATCGTAATCAGCATGTTAGTTATAAGTTCAATAGGTTGGTCCCTATGACATCAAAGTTGACATAACCCATATGGTGATGTTATGTTAAATATTGCTCCTTTGGGCCACAGCAATAGGAATGTTTACTGACTTTAAAAAATGTGATTCGAATTAGTCCGTCTGTTAGATTATCGAAAAATATTGGATACGTTTTTTTAGTTTTATCAAATCAATAAACATTGACGAAGATAAAACGCGTCAAAGATTTGAGTGGGGGTTGGTGACGTCACTGACCGCTAAAAATAGTCATACTAATGTCTTAGCGTATGACATCACACGACTTTTCAAAGCACTGTATCGTCTTTATTGTTTGTTTACGTGAAAAAAGAAAAAAAGACGTGTCCAATATTTTTTGGTAATCTATATGACGGAACAATTAGATTTTTTTTTTTTACAACCCTATTAATGAAACTCCAGGCCACAGATTCTCCGGGTCAGTCTATATTGGTGAAATTATTTTTTGTTTCGTGTATACCCACCTAATCAGATACATGGACAACATCTAGAAAGCTTAAATGTATGTTCGTCTATTGTTCCGACTACAAGTGCCTTAAACGAAACGATCACTATTCTATGTCAGCGTTAAGAAGTCTTGGTGAGCCGACAGCCACACGCGACTCCATCATAGTAAAATAACCTTTTATCCATCCATAACACAAAAGATACCGTTATCTCAACAAAACAATCAACAACAAAATAAAAGCACGTGCTTGTGCCGCGTGTTTCACTGAGATAATACGAGAAATTCGTCTCAAACGTATAAAGAGAATCCGTATCGATCCAGCACGAGAAACATTACATAACTCAGATATGCTGGAAATGACTGGCGTTTTACGAAACGTGGGGCATATCTGGCTTCAGTGTGTCAACCTGGACTTGACATTGGAATATAACCGACTGTCGTATGGGATTTAAAATAAAAACTATAGGAGGCATATTTCGAAAAGGGTTTTCGGTCAGTGGGTTGTCATAGTGACTTTGCCTTAGTTTGTTAAACAAGGTTAGAAAGATGTAGATGATGTGATGTGATGATGTGTGTGATGTATTTTTACCCGACTCCGGCAAAGCCCGACAAAAGGGTTATGTGTTTGGCGTGCATGTATGTATGTATGTTTGTATGTAAGTCTGACTATTTGATCTCTCATAACTCCTAAACGGATAAACAGATTTGAATAAAATATACATCGTTAGACTCGTCTTGATAGTGCGAGTGTCACTGGCTACAAAAAAAAATAAAAAAACAAAGTAAAATGGCGGATTTTGGGAGCCATATCGCGGATTTGAAAAAAAAACTACTTTTTTTTGTCTTCATTTCTCCCGTGTCAATTCCTCCAAACCCATATGTCCCCACCATCTCTCATTGAAATGTCATGTGTTTCAGTTAATATCCACTATAATTTGGCCATGACTTTAAAACGTGAACTGATAACAGTACGATTTGATAACAAATACATAACTGATAAGAAAAAAGTGGAAAATGGTGTTTGGTAAACAAAACTGTTGCGAAAGAAAAATAAAAATAGACTGGTTTATTGGAATTTTTCTAGAGATTATCTATTGTTGATTTGATTATATTATTAAACAGTATCTTTACAGACAGCACACGTGAAGGTGACACACAACCCGGCCTTGCCCTTTTATTTTTATTAGGATTATGAAAAAGGGTAAAGGTTCCTCCGATTACTGAAACACTGATTTCAAACTCGTTGCCTTGTTGGTCTTGTGGTCACCCGCGAGACTGCTGAGCAGATTGGTTCTGGATTTGATGCCCAGCAGGGCTATTGCGTATATTTTAAATGTCAGTGGCTATCGTATTGTCCATGGATTAACTGTCAAATTGGTTATGGTTTAGTACAAAATAGAACTATTTGACTGTTAATTGATGGACACTGTTTGTTGGCCACTGTCATTTAAAAAATACGAAATAGCCCTGCAGGTCGGAAAAATGAGATTGGGTTTTTCCTTCAGGAAAGTCGCAGTGGCAGTCACGTAATCTGGATTCATGCCCGGTTGATAGCAACAGGCTCGCTCCCTATTACATGTGGGACTAAAACCTAACTGTAGAAATTTGTGCGACTCCTGAGTAGACCTCTAGCTAACTCTTCGGAGATTACATGCGTGTTATGGTATGTTCATGATTTGAAAAACTCTGGAAAAAAGCAGCTTTTGATTGATTAGCTAGACCACCAATAACAAAAATTTACATTTCAGTTGACGTTTGGCTAAAATATAGATGCCATTTAAAAAAAATAGTTTAACTGTGCGTACTCATAGATATGATTACTTAAGCCGTCACTTAGTAAAGATTTGACATTCTTTTTTTTTTCATAACTGTCAAAACCTTTACTAAGTGATGGCCTAAGTAATCATTAACGCTCTCTGAGTGCGGCAGTTATAGGCCATCTAAAAGTACTGGATGAGACTCGCACTAATCAGAAACGCATAGAGGACAAAGGAAAGAGGCCTTAACTTCGTGGGTGGAACAAGGTCGCCACTATGATGTTCACAAAGAGAAGGTACATCATTTAAATATCATTCTGTCAGCCACAATAAGAAACACACTTGAGAAAGACCTGCTAATTATTTAAAACGTGTCGGTATACCGATCTTTGCAATGGAAAGGTACGACACGAAGGCCACATAGCAAGGTCACACTTTTATACACCTGAGCACATGGTAATGACCATATATTTTAACCAGTGTAAAAAAATAATGATCGAACAATTTTAGTGTTTTTCTTTTGTTATTTGAACTCTTTTATATTAATCAGCCTGTTTTGTAGGTTTTATTTAAAGGTGAGAGCATATTGGGACCGATGTTTATTGCCTTGTCTACACTATTATTATAAAGACGAAAGATTTGTTTGTTTGTTTGTAACGAATAGGCTCCGAAACTACTGAACCGATTTGGAAAATTATTTTACCGTTGGGAAGCTACACTATCCCCGGGTAACATAGGCACACTTTTTATCCCTGTATTCTCACGGAAACGGGAACTACTCGGGTGAAACCGCGTGACGTCCGCTAGTCTTTTATAAATTAGTGGAACAGTTACTCTAATCGTCTGTCTGTCTTTTACTTTTCTCAGCAAAATTGATGGGAACTCATGGACAAGCTCATATCTTACGCCGCATGCCCTGAAACCTGCGTACTTGACGTACCTGCGTATTTAGGTCCTCGCACCAGGTAGTTTTAAAGTAATTTTACTCCGTATTTGAAACACCAGATACAGAATTTAGTTGTAACTGTAAACACTGCAGTCAGCAGGTCAAATATTTTACGCAATGTACTGCGCAACAGCAGAGATATCGCAAGGTCATACTATAACGCCGCCGATAAACAAAACAAATTGATCGACGTTATCGCCGTTTTCATCGAAATTGTTGTGTTAAATGCATCTGTGTTTATTCAATTATTGTGGACATTTTGGACGGCTCGATTGTTTTTTTTTTTTAATGATCGAGTTTAAAAAAAAATTGTTGCAGTCGCAACTGATGTAGAGAGTATTTAAGGATTTGAGATTTACTCACGAACTTTTTCCCTCAGTGCTCAGTGACCATTTCAGTTAAAAAACTAATTGAGGGAAAAAGTTGGTTTTGAAAAAACCGACTAACAATCTCATTTTTGCTAAATCAATGTCAGTATTAAATATCAACGCATTGAGCTAAAGGTTGCATTCGCTTTCTGCTCGCGAAGGTATGAATAGAAAATACATTGTGATAGAAATAGAAACCATTATATATCGGTCAGTGGCCTGCACGTTATGTATGCACGTTAATAATATAACATAACATCACGCCTGTAATCTTCAAAGGGTTAGGCAGAGGTGTACCTAATAGTACACTCACATTTCGCCAGTTACGTTATAAGTCCCATGTCATTATCAACAGCCTATTAATGTTCTCACTGCTGGGACTATAATCTACCACGCGGGCCCAGTGCGGTTTGGTAGATGTCACATGTCTTCGATTTGATTGACTTTCGTTTTTTTTTTTTTGACAGCTGCTCAAGTCCCATGTAAAAGAGGCTTATTGCCATCTACCGGATTCAAATCCAGACTCTGTGGCCGCAGTAATTCCGTATAGGAAGGATAATAAATAATAACTGTTGTGCTACAAGCTCACAAAAAACGGAATATAAAATAACTATCTTTCATACATGTATGTGTGCGCCAGATTGGTAAAGTTTATTTGGCGCAAGCTAAACATAACAAAACAATAACAATAGACGTAACCTTTACTGTTAAAAGTTCAATCAGGAAACCAAAACGGAAGGTAAGCAAACGTTTAATTATTAATCAATTAAATTACATTTTAAAAGAGCTTTAAACTAATTTAATTTAAATCAGTACCAGTCAGCACTCTATTATATAAAAAAAAACAAGCACCAAAACGACAATGAAAAAAGTACCAACTTAATTGAGTACCGACCTTGGTCAGGTCCTGTATAAATTAAAAGAAATTCACTCTTATTTTGTACCAAACAAAGTTTATTATTATTGTTATAAATATGTGACCTTCGAGCTCAGTGCAGGGTTACTATGAAAGTTGACATGAAAGAACTGTTTTGAGTGACAAAAGGATGGAGGAAACAAAATATTCTACGCAATTTTTTCAAGGGTCAAATGAAACTTTATATTTCTGTGAGTGAAAGAGGAATTTTGAGTTGATGAGGGCAAATCTACCGGTTCTGGTCATTGTCCTTTTTTGTGGACATGCTTTGAGCAGAAGATTATGGTCGATGACCTTTAGGAGCAACTTTAATTAGAGCACGGTATGATCTAGCAGTATGGTGCGTGTATAACCAGCAGGGCTATTGCGTATCTTTTACATGACAGTGGCTATCATATTGTCCATGGATTAACTGTCAAATTGGTTATGGTTTAGTACAAAAAGGAACCATTTGACAGTTAATCAAAGCACACAGAGCCAAAGTGATAATCAATAAATCTGTCAACAGAGATACGCAATAGCCCTGCAGATGAATAAATGTGAAAAATGCAAAAGGAGGTCGCAAGGATCGTAATTGGTGGCATTCTCTGGTTTCTGCCTACACCTACGAGAAAAGTGCGTAAGTTTATGTATAATTAGAGCTTCGCTTACCAACCGTATGACGTTTTTCTTAACACTTTATATTACATCAGTAACAATTCAATATAATAACGCCGACTCAATATTATATTATGTATTTGCTCTATGACATAGATAAATACTTCACAAATGTATATAAACATAATTCCGAATGATATATTAAGCCCAAAGCACTATATTTTCGATATAATGACCGAAATTTTCCCGCACAAATCAGTTCACTAAATAACCATAGAAAATACCAACGGAACATTTGGCGCCAAAAGCACGTGACAAGCTGTTGCATTCAAAATCAATGAAGTACAAAAACAAACCTTACATCATAACGTAAAAGCTCAATTTCAATTAACAAATGAATGAAGTTGCGACGTTTTAAATTTGGAACCCATTGGGCGCTCTGCCAGACACCTAGAAAAAATAATTACCAATTCAATTAGGTCTTTGTGCATTTGGCGACATTGCCCCTCTAAGCTCTAAATTGGTTGAAGTAAAAGAGGGGTAGAAGGTCTACTTAAATTGGACGTTTAAATGTAAAGGGTTGCTAGTATAGAATTTAATTTATAAGTATTGAGTTGAGCACTTATAGAATGCATGTAAGGTGCAAAGTTCTCAATTTTGAGCCAAAATATTTATTATAGTACTTTAATAGTAAAATGTCGAGGGCTGGCGGTATGTTTGCCATTGTTTTTAGTTTAATTTTGGAGCCAAATTATTTGCTATAGTATATTTTAATGGCTTACATCCTAGTAGGTCCCAGATGGTGGTAAGTATTTTTTTCAAATCTATCGTTAGGTAAACCAATCACATCGTAGTACAAATATTGTAGTAAACTAAATTAAAGATTAAGTTCACGTTCTTAAAAAATATGTATTTAGTTGTAACATAATTACTTTGTGTACTTACGCCATTTTACGTTAATTCAGGTTTAGTTTCGTTGTTTTCGGGTCTAAACCTAGGAAGATTACTTCAACCGCTAAAAATCAGTAGCTAGTAATATTTTGAGAATCGGAACTTCGCATTATAGGACCAAAAGTTGTTTTTATTACTGAACTAACGGACCTGGCAGACGTTGTCCTGCCCGGACAGCAGCGCCACCTATCGGGTCCAAAAGTTTTAATTTGACAGCACAATATCCATCTGATAAAAGTTTCAATTTGACAGCAAAATCCCCATTAACAAAATGATCCGCCATTTATTGAATTCATTTGTTACAAAAAATGTGATAAATGAAGAACGGCTCGACCGATTTTGTGCAAACTTCACATAAACCATCTACTAAATAGTCCGAACAAAGCCTAAACATTTGGTTTGGATAGGTGAGCCCGTTCTTGAGTTATAAAACTACAACGAAAAGTGGCATTGTTTTTTATTAATAAAGATCCGGTTAGTCTAGACCAAGATATTCTAATAAATCTGGTATCCACTAATCCGAACTAGGACTGCGTGATGAATTTTATTCCCAGCCAGTCTCAACAGGCTAATTATGCTAAAGAAGGACGTAAAAAAATAAGTTTTATAATTCTGTTGTTTACTACAATTTTAATTAGAACGTTTACTAATATGATTGTGTAGCAACAGTCCAATTAAATGTATTTATTTTTATATACATTATCGAACGTGAGCTGATAAGAGGTCTCATGTGCACAGTATTAATAATACTCGTGTATAAATAGGAAAATAGTTCATTGTCAGCGTCCCCTATGCCATTATATAAGATGTTTTTAGAATAATTCGTGCCCGAAGGATAACAAACTGGGCCCTATTTCTTAGCTACTGTCTGTCAGTAGTCTTGTTTATCATGATTCATAATAAATATAGGTAGACTGTTGCCCAAATAAAAACAAAATAAAAAGACATTAAAAATTGACGGGGACTCCCATACTATGACGGTGCGGGGAAACGTTTTTTTTTAGCGTCAGACATCATCAAAAGACTCCTCCCGCTCACTGAGCAGTGCGGTCAGACTTCTACCGACTAAAAATCACCCATGTTATTTGCCCTTTGTGTCGCGGCCGCGGTATCTCTTTCGAACAACCTGCAGCCTCGACTGGCATGGTACGAGAACCCATCATGTACTTTCTTACGGTATAAATACTGACTTCCACACGAATGATGTCGTGAGCAAAAGTTTATAGGTTTCGCCTACATAGAAATCGCTGGATTTGTTGCTTTTAAACATACTTTGTTTGTCCGCACGTTGATAAATAAAAATCATACTACATAATCTTCAAGTTACATGTTTGTAAACAGCGCAGCTATTGATTAAGGTTATCAGTAATGCCAAACTATCATTAGGTAAAGTAAAGATTTGATTAAAATAAAACCTATGTGTAATTGATTACTGCACACCTATTATCATCATCATCATTTCAGACGCAAGACGTCCACTGCTGGACATATGCCTCCCTTAAGTGTCGCCACATTGGCCGGACCCGTACCCCGGATCCGCGCAACCATCACCAGCTCATCGGTCCACCTAGTTAGGAGGCCTTCCAACGCAACGTCTTCCAGTTTGCGGTCGCACTTGAGAAAATTAACCCCTTTTCTCAGCAAGCACACAGTGAAATTTTCCACGGACACCTATATTTAGTCCCTTTGTCCAACTTCATCAAAATTACTTCAAAACAACATAATGAAATCAAAGTTTCTTCCCAGAAGTTTAATTCTTCACTGGGTCTATTTATGATGACGACATAAAAATATACCTAGGTGTCCGCAATAGTCTATTATTTTTTTGAAATCTATGTGACGGACTATTTAGATTTTTTTTTGGTGAAATAACCTCTTATTGAAGCGAAAATTACACGAGGCCACCTACAGCCAGTGGGGCTATCACAAGGTCTGACTCTAAAATTAACATTTCCCTCACGGTGCAAAGATATCTATATCTTCCAAAGTCACCTTCCATCCTAATTTGGTTACGTAAAACTGCTGTGCGTAGAACTTAATTAAAAAATTACTTCATTTAAATTCGTTGTAAGTAAAAGGGCAGTTTACAGTTTGATACAATTAGTTTACCTGGCTGGAGATACTTCTCATCAATTTTGAAGTTCCAAGATGAATATTCAACTTTACCTGTAACAAAATTAGTTGGATTAGTTAATGAGATACAAAGAATATATATAATATTTAGTGAAAAGACACGAGGCTAAATAAATTGCGTTAAAAAGCGTAAAATGGACCTTTCATAAGAGTTACTGCGTCTGTGACCATTTTACGAATTTTAACGCAATTCATATTGTTTTCCTATTATGATGTGTTTTCCTAAATGGTCACAGACGCAATTCATACATAATATAATATGATCTGAATTGCCATTAGACCCCCAGGGTAGTGATTATGCTGCGGGTTGTACACTAGTCACCGCGGCCTCGACATGTAGGGCTAAGAAGGAACATGGGTGGTTTTTAGTCAGTACTCTCAAAACGGTGAAGGAAAACATCGTGAGGAAACCGGCATGTCTTAGAACCAAAAAATTCGAAGACATGTGACATCTACCAACCCGCACTGGGCCCGCGTGGTGGATTATAGCCCATCCCTCTCCTAGAGAGGAGGCCTGAGTCCCTGCAGTGGCAAAAATATAGGCTGATGATGATGATGATGATCATGATATAGAAGACGAGCCTACTACCCTTATCTGGGCTCTGGGAAAAACCCGATAGCTGGGAAACGAACCCAACTCGCCATGCACAGCACTCGTGTTTGTGACCACGAGACCAAAGAGGCAGTCGCCAAAATACTCCTTTATTAATCACCACACACAGGATTTCCTTCTAATATTATAAACGCGAAAGTTTGTAAGTAAGTATGTATATGTATGGATGGATGGATGTTTGTAACTCTTTCACGCAAAAACTACTGAACGGATTTGGATAAAATTTGGAACACAGATAGTTTATAACCTGGATATTAACACATAGGATAGTTTTTATCCCTTTGCGTTTTTATTTTATCTTCCTGTTGGATAATTTTCGAGTTGTAGCGGGCGAAGCCCATGGCAACACCTAGTGGAAGATGTTATTAGTCTAAGCTTTGGTCTCGGTATGAATCTCATTAATATTACAACTAAAACCGCTAGCAATTATCTCTTAAGATGTACACAACACACCATCAAGATCGTTTAATAGCATACCGCTCCAAAAATATACCTAGCAGGTACGTAAAACCCCTTAAGGCTGAAGCCCAGATTAAATTTCTCCTGAAGCAATTTAGACTTCCCAAGGTTAATTAATAATAGAACGGATACCTCCGTATCCCAAGTAATCACGTTGATGAAATGATGAAAGTTCTAGAAATTTCTCTTTTTTTTCATCTTTCCTCCCTGTGTAGCATGTAACTTGTGGTAGTAGTTTTATTTTTATTTTATCAAATAGGTAAAAAACTGTTTGGTGTTCAAACAGTTTGTTGGCATTTTTGTGAGAAAATTCTTGACTGAGTAGTGAATATGTCGTAACAATCAAGTGAGGGAGTTGGATAAATGCCATGCACATAGCCTCAGACGTAATCGCGAACACATGTTGTGATTGTGAATGAATGAGACGTTTGTTTTTGCAAATTACTGGTTCTTTGATAAAAGTATCTAGTTCGTAATACAAGTCAATCGTAAGGCAAGAAAGTAGAACATGCTTTATATTTCTATTTCTTCTCCTTCATGTGTCAAAATTAATGTAACTAGCTATCTAGCCTTATCTTCCCACAATTGAGCAAAGGCATTCTACTCCATGCGACAATCCTTTTTGTTAAAAAAAAATACTTTTTCCAAAAAAAACATGTCGAAGACACCTTAATAGTTTTTTCAAACGATTCTGAAATCAGTTATATATAAAAGTAGAACGGATATACATTGAAAGCCTAGTTTTATTTTTAACCGACTTTACAAAATGAGGTTTTTTAACCTGTACCCTTTAGGTACTAAAATATAAGTAACCATACTTAACTCGTCGAATCAAAAATCGCTCTCTCGCAGCTAAACCACAATTCGACACAGCCTTCAATCAACAGTAAAACAATCATAATTGACTTCCGAAACAAGCAAATACGAGTAATAACTTTTAAAACAATAGAGAACATGTAAAGGTAATCACTATTATTAAAAATATAATTGGAAGCTTTTTATCTTCACGTTTGGTTAGTAGGAAATCATGTTTTCGAAGTGACCGCCAAATGCAATGTAATGACGAATGAAGTTCATGTACTATGCGGTAAATTGTTTCTACTTATGTATTTTAATTTTTTAATGGCAATTTTGTACTAATTTGCGGTTCACCTGCAACACCACCACTTTTTTTTTTTTTTTTTTTGTTGGGTGTAAAATCATCGAATAACCCCTCCCGCTCTTGGGCAGAGCGAAAGGGAGTGTCAGACTTCTACTGACTAAAACCACCCATGTTCCTTCTTCGCCCTCTATGTCGAGGCCGCGATAACCGTTGGACTACCCGCAGCCAACACCACCACTTTACATTTACTCTATGCGTCACATCCGTGAGTTGAGGATATAAAGGGTGTAAATCAACTCTTCACACATACGTCAACCAAGCGTTCTGTACATCAAACTAAGTACCCCTACGCAAAAACTTTTGCTGAGAATCGACTTTTTTTTTTGGGGTCAAAAATCACAATTTACCGTAAAACTCAATGTAGCACTCTTAAAACATTGTGCTACTGGATGCTTTGAATAGTAACCGGGTCATGGAGGTAATTTTAGTAAAGTTATAACCTTAAAAACTAGTATTTACAAAAACAACTGTGAAAAATTGGGAAGTTTGACCCCCAATATCTCCGTAACTAGGGGGTTCCCAGGTATGGTCTAGAACAAAAAAATAATCGCAGTGTTAGGGAGAACAAGTGCTCTTCGTTTGCGTTAAGGGTACTTTTACACCCTTTATACAGGAGGCAGACTGTAGCGGCACTACAAAAAATACTCGAGAAACATAGTACAAAAAGTACTACAGTTCCAATTATAACTAACATCAAAATTCTGAACCATGCAATCAAAAATATCCGCGACTTAATTAGAATATTTGTGCACCGTTGACTGCAAGACATAGCGATCACTTTATTAACACTGACATCTGTACTTTTGTAAACCTATTTTTTACAAATAAAAATATTTTAACGTGGATTTGTTCCTCATTTAAAAGACAATAACCACTGGGCCACCACCCACCAGACACAACACCCATGTGGACAGCAGTTCCTCCAATTTCAACCGAGTGTGAGTAACTCCACACTGTTTCTTATATTTAAATCGCCTGTGTATACACCATGTGCAAATGAATACGGGTGTATATACACAGTGTGTACATAAACCAAAGGAGACAATATCAAAGGAGACATTCTCAGTTCACTATTTATCAGTCATAGTTCGACGATACACGCGTCTTCGAAGTTACCAAAAAAGGGAAATTCAATAACACTGTCTAGCAAAGGAATCTAACGCAGAACATTTACATAGCCTTCTTTCAAAGGTCCTTTTGCAACATTTTTTTTTCGCTGTCCTTTGAAAGCTTATAACGCCCACACGAAAGACACATCATTTTCTTATTTGAACAAGGAATAAAACCACTAAAATGTCACTTCCATTTGCGAAATTAAAAAGATTATTTTCATAAAATGCAATTTCCATTAATTCAAAAATAGCTGACTGGTTTAAAAATAGCGCTAAAATGTCGTCTACTGTAATTAGTGTAGAGAGTAGGTACCCACATTTTGTTGAGGAATTAATCCATTATGCAAGGAAGCCGAGTGTTTTGTAAAATGAAACAAAAGGCTGGCGAGAGGCATTCACGAACTTCGGGACAGAGGCGCAAAAGTTTTACGTACCGTAATAATAATATGGTAAATAATGTCTCTGGCCATGAATTACAACACGCGACTGCGAAGATAACAAATAAAAGAAGTTGCTTCGAGCATCCCATGAGTCAGTAGTTCACGAAACAAGTGATTCGCCTTTCGCTCAGTGTCAGTACTTTCATACAAGCCTAAAAGCTTGGCTTGCACTTGTAACCTACTACTTTTCATGGGATGAGAAACCTTAAGAATTCTGTAAAATCAGCTTGTCTTTTGGGTTTTCCATATTTTAAACTCCACTAGTAAGACGCAAGTCATCACCCTAGATTGTGAACGTGGCCTTAGCGAGGAAAGTAGTGTAGGATACCTTTTTGTGAGGGTTTTTTTAAAAAGCTGCGCCCGTGTATGTTACTGCCCACCACCATTTACAGGAACAACCGGTGCGTGATTAATTATTTGGGCCTGACATTTAGCAATTTTTGTGGTAGCTTTAGTTGATTCAGTAAAATTGTTAAATTAAAAATCAGACAGATTTTGTGATGCCTATTCTTAAGAAACTAGTATCTATTTTTCACAGTAGCATACCAAAAATCTTCTAGAAAATCGCAATAGGAAGCAACCCTTAAAACCACAGAATCAATAAACCAGCAGACTTAGCGCTTTCATCTACAAAAACCCGCCCCATTTAATATACCCCCCGGATTGAGGTAGAAATTGACATAAAAAGTCCAGTCTCGGACTTGTAATAAAGTCCAATTTATTTAAATCTAGCGCTAAGTAACGATGTCGACGCCGTTGGCCTTAAATATCCTTCTAGATCGAGATTTATAACCGTTCCTTTGGTAGATTTTTTCATTCGATACTTTCGCAAAACTGTCGAACTACCCGTGCAAGACAAAGGCGGAAAAGTTACATACGAGTAGCACTGTGCCTAAATTAGAAGGACAATGAAGTCTATTTTGAGAGGTTGTTCAGATTGCCATTAAATTCAAACTCTCTTTAATTCAGACAAGTGTATTTATTTATTTATTAATTAAGGTTAGCCTACAATTGTTTACACGTTGGATTTCATTTAAAATTACACAATATACATTTATGAGCGCAACAATTATTTACAGGCTAACACCACATGCACAATTTTATAAAACTATACATTATTAATATAGCAATAAGTATGAATAAAAAATTTAAAAATTAAAATAAAAAAAAAACAATTAAAATCAATTTTACAAACAAATCAACATATATAGTATAGTGTATAGGACATAGTGTTAGTAACAACATAATAACTTAATGACTAGGGTTTGTAAACTTAGTAATAAGGCAAAAGGAAAACACATATGAACATCAGATGGAATGGATCCTTACCCAATGACGCAGCAGAGGGGAGTCCCACCGATCTGAGAACCACTCCTGAAATATTCTTGATAGAAAATTCTAATGTTACTTTGGCCAACCTGGGAATTGAATCGCAAACCATGCTCAGCAGTAGTATTCACGACCAACGAGGCAGTCATAGGCAAACATATCAAATCAAAGCACATCCTAAGTATCGTTTATAGGTCGTGATCTCAGACTTAAGAAACTCTGTCCTTCTTAAAAGTAGCTAAAAGTTAGTCCGAAAGAAACATCGATTTCGTTTCGAGGAATATTTTTTAAGCTATGTAGAAGTAAGGCTAAAATTAGGACCAGTCTGGTCCAACGTGGGACCAGTCCGGTCCTAATTTTAGTCCTTTGAGCCGTGATCCAATCAATCAAAACAATTTAATCTGATGAAAATTTGTGTACAGACAGTAAGAATGACGAAAAAAAAAACTACTCAACGTTTTTGACGATAGATTAATAGAATACTTTTTATTACGTCGTACCTATGTAAGTATTTGTTAAGTCTTGTTTAGTAATTTCACAAAGAGAGTATTGTAGTAACTTTATTAAGTGTACATTTTAAAGCGTTTGTTGCCCCACGGATGGGCCTACAAGTTGTCGAAAATCAGCCCTCATGCCCCATTTGTTTTGGGCTGCCGCACGGTACCTTCGCATAAGCTGATTAGTATATAATAAATTACCTGAAACTATACGGTCCACAAAAACACTATGTGTATTTAAAGCCAAGTTAAAATCATTGCTCTTAGATAAGTGATATTATAGTATTCAAGAATTCCTGGAAGTCAAAATGTTAAAATAGAGTGTTTGAAATATATATATTTATACAATGTATGTTAAATTTTAATAAATATTCTTATTTCTTAGGTTTTTTGTTTGTCTAGAGCTAAATATAAGTTTAAGTTTGAATTAATATAATGTTTTAATTGAATAATTTTGAAAGTTCCTAATTACGTTATATAATATTTATACTGCAATATTGTTAGTTTTAGGTTATCTTGCTGCGCCCTAACAGGGCCATGTACTCACTAGTTCTAAGCCTAGCGTGTAACTATGATGTGTACATTGTGCAATAAATAAATAAATAGATTAAATAATTATTATTAGGCAGTTATACGAGTACAACAAAAGACACAATAACTTGTTTCACAGTTCCGAAATAAATATTCAGTAGAAACTCATAGAAAAAAATAACAGAAAACCACAAAAATAGTTCCTAAAACTCGATAAAAATAGACAAAACAAGCAAAACGCTACTCCAGCCCACGCCAACAAACTTCTCAGAGCCCCGCTTCAATTTCAGTTCAAAAGCAAACAAACTTAGCCGAAGCCAAACGGCGCACTAGTTACAATATTTACTGCAACGTTATACCAAAAGCTGAATGAAACGCCTGACCATACTAACTGCGCAATTTGCGCAGACAACCACAACCATCTCTGTTTTAACACGGAAACTTAAGGAAGGTTCCCGCACCAATGCAGCTTTGGATGTTGGTGTTTATGTTTCGGGTTGTAGTCCCGAACTTTGGTATTTCGTGGCGTGTGGGTAGTAGGATAATGTCAGGGGTCAAGGTGAAGGTCGAAGGTCATTGCAATTGCGCAATGTAAATGCGGGGGGGCTGCAACGGATCGATTTTGTCAGAACAACTGTTTAATGAATGTGGTAAGTCTGCATTACGTGTTGTGAATGAAATAGAATAACAGTTTCTGGGAAATATCTGACTTGTGTTTTGTTTTAAGTTGATTGATAACACTTCATAGGACGTTTAGAGAGCTACCGGTCAGGAGCCAAATGCTGAATGCCGACCCATTTCAGCACAATAAGCCAAATAAAAGAGAAAGGTTTTATGGAGTATATTTAAATCTGTTTAGTCGTGAGGAAAGTTTTGAGTAGGAATATGGATGTGTATGAATATATAAGACTTCAATGAATCAATCAAATGGATGGACTGTGTGAAGGATGTGATCTGGCAAGACAAAGTGTGTCTGATGAGAATGACAAGCGTAAGAGAGTGATATGGAAGAGAAGAAGACACGCTGCACCGATTCCAAATAAATTGGGATAAAGGCGTGAGAATGATGCTGCTGCAATTACCAGAGAGTCGGTCAAAAAAAGTGAAAACTCTTTCTGAATAAACTACATAGTTTTTCCTCGCGCCTCGGTACATAACTGGGGCGAATAATTAATAGATTTCATGCTTTCACCGTTCCAGTGTATTATTTAAAAGCTTAAAGTTTTCATTTACATATCACAATGACCCAAAAATGTTCAACAAATTGCTCTCAACCCTAATAAATTAAACCTACGAGGGATAATTAAAACAATTTTTTCCTACAATTTAATCTGTTTGACCCAAAAAGCAATTAAACCCATTAGACTATACTAACAAAAACAAAGTATTGTGTGTGACCAAACAATGGAAGAACATACTTTGTTAAACCGTTTTTGCTGTCCATGTGTTAACCCTTAGAGGTTACAATTAAAAAGAATTGCCTTTTCAGTTAATTAATTTTTGAAGCTGAAAAGATCTTCTTCTTTCCCACGCCAGTGGCGCCTTATATGAGAAAAGCTTTTACTAGGCTGATATCAAAACGTCGGGGGCCACGTGATGGCTCCCGGCTACCGTAGGCCGCCTGTGGACGGTGAGTAATGGGCTAGCTCATCGTCCGTCTGTCTTATGACGACGGCAGGCCGTGTCGACGGCGTGCTCATGTTCCACACGCACCTCGAAGAGATGTTAGCAACAATGCAGGGGACTGAAGGGCCGACGCACGACCGACCTGCCAGGGCTGTGGGTTGTTGGGTGGTTTTTAGTCAGTTGATGTCTGATACTCCTTTTCGCTCAGCCCAGAGAGGGAGGAGTAATTTGATGATTTCCTACACTCAAAAAAAAGGCTGATAGCAAAATGGGAATTAACTGCATAGATAGTGCGTAAGGTACGTCAGACAATAGTTTAAGAGCACAATTTATTATTATTTATTGCAATGGTTGTGTCGACCTTTTAAAAGAGCAAGAGGACACTTTAGTGTTGTTATGCTACTACGGAAGTGGCACCGTGTATGTTTGCATATATATGTGTGTGACCGGGTATGTTTACCGTGTGAGAGTGAAAATATTGACGTAATGTTAATGACGACCAAAAATAAGGCTCACAGCTTATCATAAACAATAATGGTTAACCAAAACAAATATTTTTTGTTTCAAACATTTTCAACCGTCAACAAAACCACGTCCGTGTACCAAATGAGTACGACCACACCTCGTGTAAGAATTTTACGATATTTTCCCGCAATCCTACGTTGAAAGGGTTAACTAGCGCCGTTCGAACGTAACCTTTATTTACATAATTACGTACAAGCCACGAATTTAGTTCGTCACATTTACATATTCAAATCACCACGAAAATGTATTAGTTATTTTTTTTTGGATATTAAAGTGTGGTTGGGGGTTCTGTAAGGGTAAGTATGTAATCACCAACCTTTGTAAAAGGGTGAAGGTAGTATGGTTTTAATTAAATAAAAGAGGAAGATAAGAATTGCTTGAGTGTAGACCGCGAATCGGCAAGTGTGACCATCTACGAGTACATAGTTTGTGAGTGTGTATGTTTGTTACTTCTTTACGTCTAAGCGGCTGGAGCGATTTTAATAAAATATGGTGTGGAATTAGCTGACACCCTGGTTTAACACATGGACACGGGATAGTTTTTATCTCGATTGTATCTTCCCGTGGGATAATTTTCGAGTCGTAGCGGGCGAAGCCGCTGGCAACAGCTAGTGTGAAATAATAATCAGTTGTATTGCACAATAATGCACCCATTTGATATAACAGTTCCCAACCACATTCGTTCTATATTTGTTTATCAATTTGTGGTCGAAATATCGCAACAATAATTAATGATTGTGGTCACACCACTGCTTTGCCTACGCGAAATAACAATTAGGCATTTCCCATTACCGTTGCGAACTTCAATTTTTGCGAACTTAATTAATTAAACGTAATTTATCGCAATGTTCGTGGTCTCATTGTTATTACAGTTGGAGTGTAAATGTGGTGCTCGACGAAGTCCCAGAGAAATGATTTGACTGTCTTGGATCCCGTAACGAAATAAGTCATAGAAGAATAGGGGAGGAGTAGGAAAACTATGAATAATTATTTATTTATTTAAAAAACTATACACTATTAATCAATTATTTATTTGTTAAAAAAAAACGTTGCCCCACATTAGGGATTTTTCCTGTATCGTGGGTGCGTTTACAAACATTTAAACTCACACACACAAATACCCAGACTCGGAACAACTAAAAACGTTTGAGTTTCAAAATCATCTTTCCAAAATACATACTTGTTACATGATGAAAAACTAAATTATGGCATTGTGTCGTTATCGTTTAAAACTATTATCAAATCTAAAGTTATCTGTACCATGCAATAATAATGTATTGATACTAAGGACATAGAAAGGACGTGGACATAATAATGATTAAATTTATTATATCACGATTGTTTATTAAGATAACAACCCACGTTGGTCGCAGTTGTATGGCAAACAATTATAATTTTGTGTTTAAATATTAAGCATTTAGTAAATTACTGTCTTTGTCAACCTAACCTAGAGCAGTATTATACAAAAATCCATTCTGCGCCGGCCCTAAATAAATTGTGACATGGTGAATGATGATACTGTCTTCACCAAAAAAAAACCTGTACTCACGTGGTGGACAGCGTTTGCTGTGATCCAGCAGTGAGAAATTCAAGATGGAAAACCCCAATAACACTTTGTCCGACTTGGTAATTGAACTCACTTGCAACCAATAGACCAGCAAACAGTTATTTAACCTCTAATCACACTAATATTATAAAGGCGAAAGTTTGTGAGTGTGTGTGTATGTTTGTTACTTCTTCACGTAAAAACTACTGAACGGATTTAAATATAATTTGGTACACAGATAGTTTATAACCTGGATTAACACATAGGATAGATTTTACTTTCCCGTGGGATAATTTTCGAGTTGTAGCGGGTAAAGCCGCTGGCAACTAGTATTTAATAATATCATCGTATCAAGCAGCGCGCAGCGTGCCGACTCCCTACACAAATCACCGTTACGTGATAAGTTAACCAGCTCCCATCCCATCCGAAATTATCAAATAACCCCTCCCGCTTTTGGGCAGAGCGAAAGGGAGTGTCAGACTTCTACTGACTAAAAATCACCCATGTTTCTTCTTAGCCCTTGTACCGAGGCCGCGGTATCTCATTACCAAAATCAAGATGAAACCATAACTAATCCGTCCAAACTCCAACAATAAAGCATAATATCCCAACGGACACCATTTCACTCCGAACACTAAAGGAAGGAAATTCGCAACATAATTCAAATAGCCGATGAGCCATCTACATACAACACTTGAATGGGACGTAGGTGGTGAATGGAATAGCGTGGGCAGACAGAAAGGGACGGCAAGATTCAAGGGATGTAAGTAGGAAAGAGAGGGGGTGAGGGTGGCGGGTGGACGCCTACGCTTTAACTGAATGGATGACGCAAAGCTGTTGCTTCGCTGCTTTTCACGTTAATATTTTCTGAGGCGCAGTTGGTTGATTAGTATGGGAGGTGATTGCGCCTATCTGCGTTGAAAGGGTGAGCAGATATGTACATATTGACAAGAATAATGGCATAATGTAATCACATGATGAACAAGTCTGAATTTTAAATGAGACTTTCATTTGTTTTGGTGATTCGTCACAGAACTTATGAATGGAATCGCAGATATAAATCTCATTAAAAGAACGACGTGTAAACGTTTGTGTGTGAACTTACTTACAAAAAAACATACACACATAATTCTAACGTTGAACAAAATCTTGCATGTACTGACAAAGTCCTTTTAAATGGAATTTTAAACTAAACAGTAATTCTTCTTCAGTCCTCAATCACGTTATAACACTAACGAAGCAATCTAGCAAAATGAACCTTTTTGTAATTGTAATAACAAAAAAAATGGCAGATGAAAGAAAAAGTTTGTTCATCGATTTTCTCGTAGCGGGGCTACTACGACGTAATGGGCGCTACGGCGTAGCTGCGTAGAGCTTGTGCTACGGGCTACGTCGCACATTGCTACGATACTATCTATTTTCTATTTTTAGAACTACTCTACGAAATGAACCGTGAAACTGGGAAAGTGGACAAATGAAGGGAAGCTTTTTCTTAGTAATCGGAAATCGGGTAAATAATTGAATAAGTAAGTAAATAATATTTTTCGTGGAATCGGTAACTGTGAAATGTCTACCCTTTTTTTTGGGGTTGGGAAATCATCATATAACCCGTCCCGCTCTTGGGCAGAGCGAAAGGGAGTGTCAGACTTCTACTGACTACAAAACCACCCATGTTTCTTCTTAGCCTTTTATGTCGAGGTCGCGATATCTCTTACAACAACCCGCAGCCCCGACGGGAATGACAACCCTCTAGATATAATTCTGACCGTTTCACGGCTTAACGGCTGTACGAATTTGGATGAACTTTTGCAACTGGGTAGACGACAGCCAGAGGTAGGAAATATGCTCGGAATTTACAACGCTGTAATAAGTTCCCGTGTTATTATTTTCGATCTCTGAAATCTCTCAGATGAAATCGAAGCCAAAAGCCAGTAATTGTTATGAAATTGAGGTCAAATGAATACGTATAATATTGAAGGTATGATTCGTTCCACATTTGGTATTCCATACCAAAGATTAGAGGGGATTTGATAACATAATCTATAGTTTCTCATGTGTGGGTGTTCTCATGTAATGTGTGTGTGTGTAATGTAGCCTTTGAGCAATGTATTATGTATTAATTGGGGTTAATTAACACATGACACGTCTGGATGTGAGCAATCTGCATATTAATGTCGACGGATTGGTAATTATAAGGATGCCTAGATACTATGTGATGGGTTTGTACTACGTACGTACATTATTGAGCAATCAAGTTGTACTGCCATGTGGGAAAAAACTCTATAAAGTGTCGTGGGACAAGCGGCATTACTTTTGTGTCACAGCTCTCAAAACTGTGAAGGAAATTATTGTGAGGGTACCGGAATGTCTTAGGACCTCAAACTCAATAAAGACTGTAGCGCATGGAGTAACGGGTTTGTATAATTAAGTTACTTACCATTTTAGAATAACAAAAAAAAATACCAACCCGCACTGGAGCCGCGTAGCATAGTTCCTTGGTATAAATATTTAGGTCAAAAATGTAATGAACAACAGGAGACGCGGCGGGTGTTAGACTTTGTATCACACCTGGTTTAAATTTTATTATCGGGCCACGTAATCTTTATTATCTTAAAAGCTAAATAAATAAATAAAATAAATATTTTATAACTCAAGAACGGGCTCACCTATCCAAACCAAACGAACAACAGGAGACGCAGCTGGTATTTAGGCTTTGGTTGTTTAGGCTTTTTTCGGACTATTTAGTAGATGGTTTATGTGAAGTTTGCATACAATCGGTCGAGCGGTTCTTCATTTATCACGTTTTTTGGTTTAGATTTACAATTGGACCCGGTAGGTAGCGCTGCTGTCCAGGCAGGACGACACGGTCTGCCAGGTGCCAGTTTAGTATATAATTAACTGACTTCCAAAAAAGTACATGCATACAAATAAAGAACCTCCTGCTTTTTGGAAGTCAGTTAAAAAAACACCGTTCTCATGAGAGAGACAACTAAAAAAACGTCACGCTAAGGAACCCCAAAGGTTGGAAAGAAGTGTACAATAGTACACCTTCATTTCTCCGATTAAGTTTAAATCCCACAGGCTGTTGATGAAGAAAGACAATCTGTTGCCTTTCATCATCAACAGCCTATTAATGTTCCCACTGCTGGGACACAGGCCTCTTCTCTCTTTGAGAGGGAATGGGCTATAATCTACCACGCGGGCCCAGTGCGGATTGGTAGATGGCACATGTCTTCGAATGTTTGGTTTCCTCACGATGTTTTTCTTCACCGTTTCGAGAGCAGCGGTGATGAAATAAATTACACAAAGTAATGTGCCTGCCTGGGTTTGAACCCACGACCTACTGTTCGTAAGTCGGGGCCGCCACCACTGGGCCACCGTTGCCATTCATCGGTCATGAATCCAGAATCTGGGTTACAACAGATTAACAAAAAAAACTATTTATCTAAAGTGTTGAAAATGAGCTTTCACAAAGTCAGAATCGTCGACGAAATTCTCATATAGAAATTCAGTTCCTACACACTACTAAGTTTTATTAAAGTTTTACATTCGTTTTACGAGGACCCATGTTATAAGGTCAGTATTACTCTACCCAATTGGAGTGGTCTATAAGTCGGAATTAGGGTAATGCACTTAGGGGGAGTGGGTTATATGGGTGCTGAGGATAGGGAATAAAACGCATTAAGTTAGTGGTGGAATATGTAATATATGTAATTCAGTGAAAGGTAAATTGAAGCGATTTTTTTTGCTTATTAGCTTCTGGTTTCCGCGTTGAGTGGTTTCGTGCGCCAATTTACTGAATATACAATTATTGAATTGTTTTCGGACAGTACGAAGTATGTTTTATCGAAGTTGTTTATGGTCTCGAGTTCGAACCCAAGATACGCACATCTTATTATTTGGATTCATGTGCGTGTCGTGTACTTACCTCTTAGAGAAGCGATGGAGAACATCGTGAAGATATTGGCATGCCTGAGAGATATTTATCGATGGTATGTAAGGGCAAATTAGAGGGGCTGCGGAATGTTGTAAGAGATATCGCGGCCTTGACATAGAGGGCTAAGAAGGAACATGGGTGGTTTTTAGTCAGTAGAAGTCTGACACTCCCTTTCGCTCTGCCCAAGAGCAGGAGGGGTTATTTGATGATTTCCCAACACCCAAAAAAAAGGGCGAATTAGAGGTCCATAACTGTCATCGGGTAATACACTAACTACACCTATGATTTTCTGCAACCATTGAAAATAAGAGAGAAATTACAAGTTTCGTTGGTCGTTTTGAAAACAAATTAAATTGCCAGCTAGAAATGACGTCAAGACAAGACTACTACTGCCCAGTGCCCATTTTGACATGTTATAATAATGCAATGACGTCTCGTGCTAATCTCACGTCATCCTAAAATAGGTTTGCTCGATTAGCCGCACAACAATATCCTCAATACTAAATTAATTGCTCTATTGAATTGGAAATTATAGGCTGACTAATCCTATCCAGGAATTAGTGCATAAACAGGCCTATAAATAGACCTATAGGATACCTTTTACCTATTCCTGTTGAGGGCTAACCTTCACAGGAAACACAAAGGTATTTCCATTAATCGGTGCCTACAGCCATCTTGCTAACGAGTGTAGATGACAACCGACGAACGATCGGTCTAACCTACCCGACTATACTAGAACCTAACAACTCAACAGAGAAAACCAAGACTTGTGCCAAAAGACCTAAAGGTTACATTCCCTTTGAGGAGTGTTCTTCCACTGTACTTTTAAACGACGCATTTACGCAGTACGCAGCTGCCCTCTCCCCCCTTCTTCTTTAGGAGGTGGTAGTGACGCCACAACGAAGAGCCTTCTGACGTCATCGTCGCGTCACTCGCAAGGAGACTATCGCGATTTTCTCCAGAGAAATATACAAGGTTGTTTGCATGGAAATTGGGAGAGATTTCATAAATTAAATGGAAGTTTAAACAGAGGCCAAATATGGAAGGAAGGAAGTACTTCGAAAGAATTTACATAGTAAAAATCAATCGTATCGTATATAGGCACCATGCTTGATAAAAATAAAGATACTTTAACTTTCATTTCCCGTATAATATAGGGCTTCCTCTGTATACAGAGGTACACATAACAAAAACATCAAAAAAATATTAGACCGCAGCTCAACTAAAAACTTTTCAACAATATTTGTGGAGCGAAGTGCTCAGAAATTTCAGTCAACACTGAATTAAGTAGATGTTTCTGTGTTCGGACCCTTATTTACTTTTTTAAACTAGAACATTTCATCGCCATTGCTATGCTGAAGTGGAAATGAAACGCAAATAAAATGGCGGACACTTTGTGTTTGGCGCGAGGAAGCAGTCTTTGGAATACTGGTACTTATGTCTTAAAGGATTGGTCCTTGTTGACATAATAGTATCTTGGTTATTTTTAAATACTCTGCAATTATAACGGCCAACAGGATAGAAGCATTAAAAAACAACAAACTAATGTAGACATTTTTTTTTATTTAGCCTTTTCTGTCTCACTCCTGAACAAAGGTATTCCCGATTCCTTTCCAACTCTCCCGGTGTTCTGCCTTCTCTGGCCAGTCAGTCAGCCCAAATCATTACGCCAAAGTTTTTTTTTTATATTTGACGTCTAGTTATTTTTTTTTTATTCAAAATTCGCTGTTGCGCTCTGTCTGCGTGGACTTCGGATATTATCCCGTGGGAACGTAGAACCGTGATAGTCCACACCATGGTCTCTCTGTATGCCGAACATCGTCCAAATACTAACAGACGTAACTTTCACACTTCTACCATTAGAACGGAACCAGAATAATTACTATTTTTACACATTTTTTCAACGTCGGTCTCGCCTGAATGAAGCAATGAATAAGGTCTTTGATCGTACCCGTCGGGGCTGCGGGTTCGAAAGAGATACCGCGGCCTCGACACACAGGGCTAAGAAGGTGGTTTTTAGTCAGTAGAAGTCTGACACTCTCTACCGCTCTGCCCAGAGCGGGACTAGTCATTTGATGATTTCGGACCCACCAAAAAAAATGACTATGATCGAACGAGCGTGCCCCCCAGAAGATGCCTGTTCACTCTTCCTATAAAGGTAGATGAATAAAATCCCTTCAAACCTTTAATAAACTACCATACATTACACCACCCCGTAAACAAATCACTAGAGGGACATAGGATCACACACGTCTGTTAGACGTATCAGTATGCGTCTAATGCACGTAACTACGTAAGCCAATGCGAACATGTGTGCTGTATGTCTGTTTGTTTGTTTCTATTACTAGCGACGGACGGATATTGCAGCCTAACAAGATTATCTGTGCCTTACGTGGGTGGCGAAGGTAATTTCAGGATTGTAAAATAGTTTTAGTTTACTTCGAGATAGGTTCTTTAGAGGTCGCAAGAGCGTTTTTTTAGGTATCAATTTTTAAGTAGCGGCCGTGTTTTGTGCCCAGTTTTTAGAAGCAATTTCGTTCGTTTTAACTTAGGGATTAATCATTAATAAAATGTAGGCCTACTTGCCTACTTAATAATAGGTACGCATAACCTCATCATCACGCTTGTTATGCCTGAAGGGTTAGAGGTGTAACTAATCGAAGATCCACATCTGCGCCAACTAATTTCTCGTATTTATATTTTCCACCCACTAATAAATCCTTAAAATAAAATGAACGGACACTCAACCATCACCAATGATAATAGCAACACCAAGAAAGATACAACCTTAAAGAAACAACACATTCACCCGACCTATCTAGACCAAACAAACTACTCTCAAGTCAAATAAACGTCTTAACCTCACGAGATGTGTGTAGTAGTGGGTAATTGTTTACCTGACAGAGGCACAGCTTGTAGCGACCTCTAACGACCTAACCAGTGGGCGAGTTAACTTGATAAGTGTTTGCGGAATACGTCTCAGGGAAGTTCACTGTGTAGGAGGGTTGCAGTAGGGAAGAAAATTATAATTATGCAAATTTTTATTAGTAGATATTCTTTTCGAAGAATTATTCTTTGATGTATTTATAGATCGTAATATCGTGTCCCGAGTTCTGCGATGTCTTACAAATTGATTCGCTGAATTAGAAGATTATTTTCGAAACTTGCATAAGACAGGATTGTTTCTTAATCAGAAATTGCGTATCCTTATATCCAATGATTTTGTGACAACAATTTATGAAACAGTTAACATCAATTAGTATCGTTATCATCATTTCGGCATGAATCACCTATTGCTGCATGCTGGGTGAAGATCTCCCTTTTTTGCAGTATTTTTTTTAAATTTATTTAATAGTATTTATTTAATGCTTCATTCAACTGTTTACCGATCAATTGTTGCCATCGATGTATTTAATAATCAAGTAAATGATAGCGTGACGGTTGACAGAAGAGAATGCAAGAAGTGTGTTGAGCCGATCCCAATTAATATGGAACAAGAACAGGAAGACGACATTATCATAATGATCTTCAAATCCCTTTGACAGCAACTCAGATCCAAACAACCAATTATTTTTACACACATACAAAACACATTCCACCTTCTGCCTCTAACTCCCCATATGGCATAACGCCACAGACGAACCACGTAGAAGACGCCATTAATATTCAATCCGGCTTCACACAATTACTGGTCCTCAGCCCTCTGTATTATTTCCCTCCTCCCTACATAATGCGGTTTAGATTCGTGCACAAGACTGGAATATTATTTGAGGGAACAATAAACAAAATGATTGATGGTGGGTAAACACTTCTGTTTTGAATGAAAAGATTGGAACTGTTAACAAGTTAAATTGGTGTCGTTACAATTTGAATAATTAATTGAACAGTCCAAAGTTTTGATTGAGAACGATAGGTGCAAATGTTAAATATAAGATTGTGATTGTAATAAGTTTTTGGCAGAGGACAGTGAACGTATAATAGGTACAAAATTTTTCTATTTATGTTTAAGCCACATGTAAATGACTGAGTGTATTGTGGTACACAAGGCTGCTACTGCTATTTCTGACGAAAAACGACAATACCATTTAGAGCAACGAGGCATTTATATACCCTAAACTATTATTTCCAACATATATGTTACATACACATACGTACATAATTATGGGGAATATTAGTATTCTATCTGCCATACTCAGAGATATTTAATGATTACTTAAGCCGTCACTTAGTAAAGGTTTGACATATTTTTGTATGGCAAAACTGTCAAAACCATTACTAAGTGATGGCCTAAGTAATCATTAAAGCTCTCTGAGTGCGGCAGTAAGTCTTTGAATTCCGCTGAAAACGCTCAAAGAAAACACACATTAATTAAAAGTATTTGACATTAATTAAAACTATCTGAGAGAAACTTATCGAAAAACTAAACCTCAATCAATCAATCAAAAAGAAACAAACGCTTAAACAAAGTACAAGACCATTTATCGTCAAACAATCTCCACATAATGAATAAACTTCCCTTAAACTGAAATATTTCCTCCTTTTATAAACCTCCTTCAAAATCACCGCAACCGTTATTTTCCATCGTTAAATAAACTCCAACTCTATAAGTATCTCCTCAAAGTTCTATTACAAATAAATTTCTAAAGCAGAGCCCTCACAAGCTGTTGTACAAACAGACAATACGACCGACTTTGTTCTAGTGACGTTATCGAAGCTGAAAACCTCGAGTTTAAATATCGATACAAACAAATAAGTGATACGTTTTATCGAGCACGCGGAAACAGAATGTAGGGATGGGATGGGACTTGGATGTGTATTGGCGATATCGATATTTCTTTTAAACGTGATAAAAAAATACAGTGTGAAACTAATTTAGCTTCAAAAGTGACAAAGCTTGTAGTTCCTTTTTAAGGCTTTTTATATTAAATAAAAAGTATTATCTTTTCATCACGGCTAACAACAACGTAAATAAAGTCAGTATCACAAAAATATCTACAACGTGACAATAATTCAAAATTCAGTTTCATCGATACCTCCACCTCCCTGATACTCTCCTGCTATGAGGTTCTATTTAAAAGTTGTCCTTGAATGGCCCGTCTTCTCCTTGACGAAAGGAACGTTATACAAAATACTTCTTTAGCCAATTTGTACCTTAAAACGTTCAGTTTACTCAACTGATTGATTTAATTTTCGACTTTTTTTATTTCATGTTTTCCTGGTATAGGATAACGGCTATTGAAGGGAAATTAATGTTTTTCAGAAGGTTTGTTTATTTATTGCCTCGCTTTTGTAGAATTGGGAGCAATATTTGATTTGATGGTAATTGACTTTGTTAATAATAATAAAGCCTTGTTTATTCCTTAATAAGAAAATAAATATAAAACAATTTGCCATTATAACATGCAATTCGAAATTCTTAAAAATGAATTTAACTTTGATTTGCAGTAATAAAAAATAAAAAAAACAAAACAAAACAACACGCAATAAAATTAAAATCAAAAAAACAATCATAATTTAAATCAAAATTTTAAATAATAATGAAATCAAAAATCAAACCTTTGATCAAAAATTTGAATCAAAACTACTAATCAAACTAGGATTGGAATTAAAATCTTGAAATAAATAAAATCAAAAATCAGAAATCAATATTAAAATCGAAAATTAGAATTACTTTAAAACAAAATTAATAATAGTCACAGAAACAAAATCAAAGTCAAATTAAAGTTCAAAGCAAAATCAAAATTTACAATCATAATAAAAAAATAAAAAAATCAAAATCAATAAAATACAAAGAAAAATAAATTACAGCATGCAAAACAAATCATTATTATTAAGGACCTCTCTACAGAGTAAAGGCCTCCTCCATTTTTCTCCACTTATCTCTATCTATTGCTAGTTCCATCCAGTTATTTCCCGCTGTTTTCAGTATTTCGTCGAGCCACCTCTCCTTTGGTCTACCTCTTTTTCTCTTTCCTGATGGCCCTTTCCAAGTGGTTATCTTTTTTGTCCATCTATCATTGCTCATACGTACAACATGGCCAGTCCATTTCCATTTTAATTTTTTACAGTGTTGTAGAGCATCTATAACTTTAGTTGTATTTCTCACATATACATTTGTTCTTTTATGTTTTAATTTTATATTTAGAGTGCTCCGCTCCATGGCTCTTTGGGTGGTTTGTATCTTATTACTAGTGTGTCTGTTGAATATCCATGTTTGTGATGCATAGGAAAGAGAAGGCAATATACAAGAGTCTAGGACTTTTTTCTTCAGTCTTACAGGAATCTTTGACTTAAGAACTTCTTTATAACTCCAAAATTTGTTCCAGGCCATGTTCACACGTCTAGTCAGTTCATCTCGGTGTCTAGATCTTTTGAAAGATATTTGCTTGCCTAGATATATGTACTCTTCGACATATTCCAGAAGACCGTTGTCGACGCTTATGGGGATTTTCTTATTGTTTGTCATTATTTTTGTTTTTGTTGTGTTCAGTTGCAATCCAATTTTCTGGCTAACCGCTTGTATATCATTTACCATAGCTTCTAGTTCTGTTGCACTTTCTGCAAAGAGCACAATATCGTCGGCAAATCTTAGATTGCTTAAAAAATCGCCGTTTATGTCTATACCTTTGTTTTCCCAATTTAAATTCTTCTTCAATTGACTTTGTTACGGAAGACCAAAACAAATAAAGACTTTATGAAAAAATACTTGTAATAAATTCGTTTTGAATTAACTAAGTTATTATTCCGTTTTCAGTTTTTTTCTAATTTAAAAACTTATTTCATTCCACGTGTAAACATATTTAGCGCTCTCGGAGTAAGGGTGGAAAAATAAATCCACGTTTTAGAAAGAATTTGATAAATGGATGTAAGTTGCTGCATTGCCGCGCATTTTATGAGTTCCAAGCAAAGTTATAACTTCGAGGAATATGATCGATAAATAGAAGATTATTGGAAATGTAGTATATTATAGGTTTGTAGTATATTATATTTTTGTAGTATATTACATTTTATAGTAATGTAGTATATTTATTTGTAGTATATTATCTTTATAGTAATGTAGTATATTATTTTTTTTTATCAACAGAAAATACAGTATTGTTTTACCTATTTCTTTAGATTTGCACAAGTAAAAACCTCATCACTAACCGATTACTTTCTCGTCTCTAGAGAGATAATAAAAAAATGGTCCTTATTACTCCAATATATTTCGTTCGTAAGACGATTGACCTCAAAGACCTACAAATAAATAAACAAGAGACACGGAGTACATCAATCACTATATAGAGGTATTAGGTTTTCTATTAGGAACATCGGATTTCACGAGGATCCCTCATGAATACACCGACAGCCAAATTTACTGCCCTCTAAATATTACTTAGATGAAATGTGTCAAAACAAAAATAGCCCTTTTACATCTTTCTACTTTAACAAAGAATGGAACTATTTTTGGACGAATATGTTAGACATAAGCCCCTGAGAATAAAAAATAGTGAGAAAATAAGGTTCAAGTAGGCATATAAGTAATAGAATTTTCTAGAGCGTTGGGTTCGTGTCAAATGTGTTGAAGGGAAAGCAAACATTGACAAACACGTGTGAATACCCAACGGAGATATAGCCAGAGAGTTTAAATAATAGTGGTGCTAAACATGTGTAGTTAAAAATTGATTGGCATAGTTTTGGAGCTTTCATCATCAGAATCAGTCAGCAGACGTCTACTGTTGAAAAAAGTCGTCCCTCACACAACATATTAATTAATTAGCTTTACCCGTCTAAAAATATTTAATCAGTCAATTAAAAGAATATTCCTAATTAACTGAATGTTAATGGTCTTCGCAATTCAAAACCACGCCACAAAGGACCAAAAGAACTGAGCTGACAGACAAAAAGCAATTTACCTAAGCCTTAGGTTTTAACAATCCAACTTATTACGATTTTTTGTTTCCGTAAATTGCTAAAAATAACCCGGTCTTCTCCCTGTCTCCCCATTTGGTGGCGCAGTAGTATGACGTAGACTGGGGTGTGGGGTTCTATTTTGAGTTGTGCGTGGGTGTACCCCAACTGGGGAGGGGTGCTTCGGAGTAGGGGTAGGGACCCTATAGTAGGCCTAATGGAGAAAGTTGGCTAGCTAGGTAATAAGTGTGATTTTATGTATGATAACATCTGCTGTGGATTTTTAGTGAGCACTGTTTCTTTGTAACCAAAAATAGGACATATTCTCTTTGTATTAAGTTGTATTTAAGGATAAGAAATAGTGACACTAGTTAGTCTGTTATTATGTTGAACTTGCCTATCGTCCGAATATGGACGAAACATAAGGATGAGGAGTAAGGATCTTAGCAATTGGCGTTCCGTAGTTTTTACCAAACTCCACGTCAAAAAGTCGCGAGTTATATGTCTGTAGACCAAACCTTTTGAGCCGAAAACATATCGACATCAGTAATAGCGTGTGAACTGATGATCCTAAACAATCTGATGCCCTTTGTTGCCTTTAGCAAGTCGTACAAAAAGGTAGGGTGCTAGGATTACCAAGATAAGGTCAGCGCTGATACAGGTCCGAAACAAAAACAGTGAGGGTCAACACTGTATAATGGATTTGGTAGGTAGTTGGGTGGACACGAGGCACATAGTTGTGATGACATTTGGATAAGAGATAATGCATGATTGTAAACTGAAGGAGCGGAACCACCTAATAAAAGCAAATCTTTGCTTAAAAGGTGACTCCAAACCTATCATAGTTATTTCCTGATCTGATTTCCAAAACATGGTTGGACCATATTCATCTATTTTCACGAAAGTAGACTGCGAAAATACATAATAACATTTTCTCTTTGATATAAAACTGATTTCATTTGAATTGATTATCTGAACAAATACGGCGAGAATGTTTTTGTAAGGACAGCTGTACATACAAGCTGGTAAAATAATGTGATTTGATCAACATTGCGGTCATTGAATCAACATTTGTGCGTCACGTGTTATAAAAGACGCAATGCTTCTAAATTATATCTACACACCTTTTCTTTATAATTCAACGATGATACGGTAGACTAAATAAATGTATTCTTTTGTGTTAAGTTTATCGATCTTTTCGAATATTGTACTACACTAATGATTTGTGGTCGAAAAAAAAACACGACCTCGTTGGTGTAGTGTTCGCAAGCGCAACTGGTGTGCAGCTGGAATTGGGTTGGATTCCCTGTTGGAACAAAGTGTTATTGGATTTTACTATCCGGGATTTCTTAGTAGCAGTCACTGAGTCCGGATTTGAGCACGGTTCATGGCAATATGGCTTGCCTCAGTCCTATATATTTTTTTTCGCTTATTTTGTCCCACTGCTGAGCAAATACCTCCCCCAATCCTATCTCTCCCGATGTTTTGCCTTCTCTGGCCAATCAGTAAGGAACGAGTCGAAATCGTCACGCCAGCGTTTGTTGGGCCTGTCCCGGCGACAACGACCTATTACATGGTACTTAAAATTAACTGCAAAAATGTGAGTGTAATAATGGATACACCTGTCTCCTTTAGGGATTATGAGCATGTTATCTGTGGAAACTTAGTCAAAAAATTATATTTTTTTTCGGTTGGGATATCTTCAAATGACGAGTCTCCAGCTCTGGGCAGTGGTATTGAGTGTCAGACTTTTACTGACTGAAAAACTTACATGTTTCTTCTTAGCCCTTGTGCCGAAGCCACGGTATCTTTTTCGAACAACACGCAGCTCGGACGGGCAAGACCAAAAAAAAACCTTTCTTTTTTGTCTTTAAAAAAAATTTAAGGTTAACATTTGAAATGTTTACCTAAGGTTAAGCAAACATTTCCCTCATTTGATGTTTAATCTATCAAAAGATACGAAAGGATGGCTTTATATATGAAAACAGATCGTGATCATAGAGATAACTTGGTATAACTTTTCACAAGAGAATAAAAAATTATATTCCTACTTTCTCTCATTGACTTCATGAAACTGATCGGAAGACTTTATACGGTCTCTTATGAACCTTATAATTTTAGATTCCTTGTTTATCGGCGGGTTCTGTTACGTTTCTGCCTTTGATCGATATAATATTGCGAATGATTCAAGAACGAAAAGGCCGATTTTGTCTTATTTAAAACGTTGAATATCTTAAAGAAATCTCACCTTAGCGACAACGAATGCTTAAAATGAAGGTACACTAGAGATATTTGAGACAAATTGATTGATTCTAAAATACAGGAATGGCCCCTCCGTTAGCTGTAAGGAATTTCAGCAATTTAATACTAGAATGATTGGGGAACAGGTTCAAGAAAAGTGAACATTGGTATTTTGATGCCGTTTACAAATAGATCTTTACTTACCAGTAAGCGATTGGAAATATCTAGACCAATACAAGGGTGTATTATCATAATACAAAGATGAATAACATTGATACAGACATATGTGTTGATGGGAAGTATGTCACGCCATTTCTTTTCAGCTAAAATACTAAGAATGATATGTTTGGGTCTATGTTGTGTATACATACTTGATGTTGTATGTTAGAGAGAGTCTAGAGTTATTTATACGTTAAATAATTAATGATTGTAATGATGCTTCGTCTAAACAAAACCTAATTTAAAAGAGAATAATCATAGATGTGTTAGATGTTTATTCAGACAGAACCATAGCAAGACATGAAGTAGGTACTAATTTAACGGTCACTTACTGAAAAGATACAATATCAACTAAACTTAAACAATTCTGAACTATAACCTTTAGGGGGCAAAGTTTAATTAGTTCTATTGTAATCCTCAGACGAATATAGAGCCTACACAGGACTAAATTAAATTTATTATAGCTTACATAAACTCGTCAACGTGATGGATGGTCCGTATTAGCGAACTGTTTTGTAAACAGAGATGTTTTAGTTACAAAAGTTGTTTAGCGTGGATAATTACTGGGTGAATATATTTAATATTGCGTTGAATGGCCAGTTTGGTAGCGAATTTGGGGGAAAAATAAACGATATAATCACATCACACTAATATTATAAAGGCGAAAGTTTGTGAGTGTGTATGTTTGTTACTTCTTCACGCAAAAACTACTGCACGGTTTTGGCTGAAATTTGGTACACAGATAGTTTATAACCTGGATTGACAAATAGGATAGTTTTTATAACGATTTTATATTCCCGTGGGTTGTAGCGGGTGAAGCCGCTGGCAACAGCTAGTAGCCCATAAAGGTATGATTAATTGATGTTTTAGGAATGCATGTATATTGTAATGCTAATACTCACGCCTCTTTCCCATGGGGAAGGCTGAAACCATGGAACACCAGCTACTAAGATTCATAATACTCCTTTTATATAGTCCACGTTCATATATCTGGTCATACCTACGTGGACGCCGGTTGCGAGTACGCCTGTTCTTGCTGAGGAACTTTACCAATAATAAGGTCGTCGAGATCGTATATTATGTTATGCTAATAATACTACTAATAAATGCCTTGAATCTTGAACGTTTACATGGACGAAATCCAGGGCATATGACTTGAGAAAAGCTGTGGTTACGTCGCTAGTCGGAAAGGATAGGCCATTGCAGTCAATATAGAAAGAACAATACATTCTCAACAATACCTTCTGAATCTTAAATGGTTCGGTAGAATTGCTACCGGAAAATTTTTAAAGCGGGTTCGATAAATTCCATTCACGGAATTGGTACTAAGTTAATTAAGTGTAGTTAGCAAAGTTTTGATCTGGAACGTTCGATAGGGGTCCGGGGGCTAAGTGATCCCACGGGGCACAGGTTTTGAAAGGTTAGTGAGTCAGAAGTACACGTGATTCAAGGAAAGTCGTTTAAATCTACAGAAACTAGAGAAGATTTGGTACTTACTCAGACTTGAATTGACTTAGATTTAGTTAAGTTAGAGGCGTTATATATACAGATAGAATGGGGTAGTTAACAAAAAAACTAATTAGTCAGATAGATTTCCAAAAAATATTGAACACGTATTTTTTCGTATTCACGTAAACAAACAATGAAGACGATACAGTAGGTACTTTGAATACTCGTGTGACGTCATTTTCTGAGACATTAATATGACATTCTTTACCGGTGAGTGACATCACAACCCCTACAAACTCAAATCTTTAACGCGTTTTATCTTCGTATTTTTTTTTTATTTGATAAAACAAAAAATACGTATCCAATATTTTTCGATAATCTAACAGACTAATTAGAGTCATATTTTTTTAAGTCAATAAACATTCCTATTCAGGCGCAAACATACATATGTCACCATCTACTTAGCGTTATCCCAAAGATTTTGAGGACAGCTTACAGTCGTATTGAATACAGGTACATATCTGTACTCCATAACCCAGTCATTTTTACCTTTGGTAAGAATGGCGTGCGTATATTATGTTAAGACCAATGTTATCACATTGAGTCTTCTTTTAACGAAACCCTATTTCTGAACGAGAATTTAGAATTGGACATACATTTTAAATTCGCTCTTTACCTGGAAAAGTAGGTCCAAAAACGAACGTGTTTCTCGGAAAACCTCCACGATAAAGTCAGAAAGTCGAGAGGAGTGTGTTAACCGACGAATCGTAAATATAAATAAAAGCGAGAGAGCCAGAATAAACGGACCGTTTCTTGAGTCCCCTGTACAAACCGTAGTCGGTAAAGTTTGGACGGTCCACGTTTACGTTACGTTCAAGTATTCTTTAGGGTGAGACTTGGTATGTACGTAAACATGTTAGTTTAGTGGAAATTAATTTATTCGTATCAGATTTTGAGACATAACAAAAAGTACCGTGTATTGCTATGTAGATATTGACTACCTAGTGTCCGTAACTTCAATTCCAAAGACCGTATTTTGCGTACGGTACCATATAGTGTGTTCGTAAAACGATTTTAATAATTATCTTGTCATTCACATACCTATATAGTGTTACCACAATCTATTATATTAATTTCGTTCCCATTCCTAAAAACCCAAGGTTAGTGGCTTTATTAAAATATTTTATTTAAATAGATATTTTAAAAGGTAAATCCCGCAAGCCACCCATGTGTGTTAGTTTCGTTCGCCTCAAAATATCACCTCAAAAAGAGGAACTTTCAAGTAAAGTAACTATGCCTAAAATATAATCATATCATTTAATTCGTTGTCGACCATGAGGTCTTCAGCTATGGGCTGCGGGTTGTTCAGAAGTCCGCGGCCTCGACATATAGGGCTAAGCAACATGGGTGGTTTTTAGTCAGTAGAAGTCTGACACTCCCTCTCGCTCGGAGCGATAGGTACACTATAATATTAAAATTTACATGATTAATACATGACGGACAGCATGATAAATATTAATGTCAACTCCAAAAGACTCCATGTTAGAAACTTCTAAAAAACATTTAAATATATTTTCATATATAAATTTAGAGGGAGTTTGTTAGAAGATAAAATTCGTCTGCTCATTATTAAGGATTGTTGTCTGATGATGAATAGGCAAAGTTCTTATACTGTTTAGTAACACTCTTTAGGAATTTAAATAGGTAATTTTGTTAAAGCGACATTTTTATAAATGAGAAGACGCCTGCGAAAATAAGCGAGGCAATCCGTGAATAATGTACTTTTTTTTTCTAGAACGTTGCTCCACTCTAGAAAGATCTCCTGTATCGTGGGTGCGTTAACAAACATTTAAATTCACATACACAAATACCCAGCTCCGGGACAACTATCTGTAGGCCAAACAAATATTTGTTTCGTACGGGCAACGAAACAGCGTCACGCAGCGCAGCAGTTCATTGCTTGAGCCACGGCGCCAACCGTGCCGTCAAAAGATAAAGAAGAAGAAGAAGATTGTCTTATGCGAACTCAAATTAAAACCAAACAGGCCAAATTAATTAATTCAATTACCAAGATAGTACGGCTTGGTCTTTATACGTTTTCTTTTCTACGAATCAACTAGAACCAAGGTTTTTTTCTCGAAGTCTCATCTCTAATAACTTTGCACACTATATAAAGTTCCACTGAACTCTTTGTGACAGAACATTTTTTTCTAGAAAAGTTATCCAGCCGCATATTTAATGTGCTGGCAACGATATTTTTCCTAGAAATTATGATTATTTTTCAATTTTACATGTTTATTCGTACAGAAATAGAGCGAGAAACCTTTAGAGGATATTTTTACCAGGAATGTCAGTTTTTTTGCTAATAAAAGGAGGTTAATTTTAATATTATCGATAAATAGCTTAGTTTGCTTTGGCTAGAAATGCTCTAATATTGAACGCTTTATACAAGACTTGGAGTTTGGATGGGGATGAAACTTTTGTGTGACTTTTCCCCCTTAAGTATAGGGTTCATTTTTAAACGCTACTCATGTCAAAATACACGTAGCAGTTGGCTAGATCGACTGACTATAGCAATCAACTAAAAAAAAAATACTGGGTCCTTTAACCCAGGTAAACATAGGACTGTCGGGGCCGCGGGTTGTCCTCTGGTTATCGCGGCCTCGACATAGAGGGCGAAGAAGGAACATGGGTGGTTTTTAGTCAGTAGAAGTCTGACACTCCCTTTCGCTCTGCCCAAGAGCAGGAGGGGTTATTCGATGATTTTACACCCACCAAAAAAAAAAAAAAAGGTGAACATAGGACACTAAATGTAACATTGATTTAGTATCCTCAATCACCTAGGTAAAACTATATCTCCTAGGTAGGTGAATTGAGGATACTACTTTAGTGTCTAATGTTCACTTGGGTGATATCTCCCAGGTGAACATTATACACTAAACCATAAAAAGCTGCTGTATTTATATTAACTATACAGTTTTTGACGTTTTTACATCTCATAATTAAGTTCCGTTTAAGAATGTACTTAGTAATAAACTCCCGAACAAACACAATATTATTAGACAATACAAGGTATTAAGCCCCAAAGTGATCTTGTACGAGTACAATTTTCAATCTCAGACTTAAATTGGAAAACACATTCAAAATAAAAACAAAATCACCGATCGTTTAATTTAAATAATTAAATCACACTCAATATAGACTGAGCCCCAAATTCTTAAATGTTACACTAGCCATTGGCTAAATGTCACACAGTTGCAAGCTTTGTCTTCAAGAATCCGGATATTTTCATAGCAAAAATAACATTTAAATGAAACCCTATTTTTAAGGAAGTAGGGTATATAATTGTCTTGTGGAGTTGGCGTGAGTTACGCCGTTGTGTGTGTGACGTGAATGAATGTCAAGGGTAGGACCTACACCGGTGTGAAATGAATGTTTGTCGCTAATAATTTGAGGGTACGCGCTAAGTGATGGGCGGAGCGGGCAGCGTGGCAGCGATTTTATGTCTACTGTCCTTAAATATCTATATAACGTAAAAAAAAATGTTTCCTATGAAGTAACTACAAAACTGCATCAAGTAAAATCGAGATAATTTTTTTTTCCGCTGAATATGCAAATTAATACTTACATAACATTTCTGGGTTTATTATCTCAAAACTACCTCTTGTTATTCGCCAATTTGTGGCTAAATTGCAACAAATATTTAAAGTAAAACTTTTAATAGATTTGATTGAGATCGTAAAATAAATTAGGTATAGAAAAAATAGGCACGTGCTTCGCTCATCCATAGTCAATGTCACATGCATTTTATAATAAAATCTAATAAATTATGTGGATCTTGAATTAATACTCGATTATTTCCAACTCAACAAAGGCTAAGTGCTAACAGTATTCATCATTCATTTTGTTTCAATTCATAAGACTGCCAAAATATCAATTAATGTCATTTATTAAATGACTGTTATTAATCACGAGTTTATGCAAATTAATGTTTTTTTTTATAGGCAAACTCTGTGTGGGCTTTTGTGAGATTTATAGTTTGTTTTTCAATTTAGAAGTATAAAACATGTTGCACCGACCTCAAGTAATATTAAGAGTCCAAGCACTAGATGATAATTATTTTTTATTATTATTATTATTTTTTATTTTAGTGAAAACTACATAGTTGAATGTATTATCATATGAATCTATTTGCAAAAAAAAGGAACGTCCAAATAACAATAAAATAACTTTACTTTCAAAAGTTAAAAATAGCAAAATATCGTGTTCATTAATGAATTTGACTACTATCCTGAACTTAAAAAAATCAATTCCATTTAGCCAAGATAGTGAGGAGAGAAGACGAAAGGATATGGTGGCTTACTCCCCGGGGGTCCGAACCGCATTTGCGAGGCGTCAGTATGCAACCCAATCAGCCTACATTTACAATAGGATAAACGAAAAACTAAGGTTCCACCGTGAGGTCTCACATGTATGCAAAAAGATAATAACTGAGTGGCTCAAAGCTTTAACATACGAGGAAACTGAGCAGGTTTTGGTTAGACTCGGTTAAATAGGTTTCCTTAAGCATAGTATCAAAAAATATTTATATTTATATTGTTTTGAGCATATCGGCACTTGAAATTAGTCTTAACACACACACATACACACACACACACACACACACACACAACAATACAAACGCTCTTGAAAAACAAGACCCACACACATACGACCCAGAAAGGCATACAGCTACTCGTTCATTTACTCAAAGAGCTGCTAATTAGTTAATAAGTCTTTTACTGTTAAATATTTTTTTTTGTAGATTTAAATCTTAGTTACATTTGGTTAAAATTTGTGTAATAGTCTCAATATTGTTAATAATTAAGGGAAAGAGCGAGATAGCCCCAACACAAGTATTATCAATTACTTACTGGGGTTGTCTCATTTATAACCATGTAACTGTTTTTGGGACAAATAAACATTTTCATTTTTCATTTTCATTTTCATTAATGTCTTTTAAGTAAAAAAAAACGGTACTTGTAACATATTTGAATATAGGTAGGTATAATTATGTGACGTATTACGAGTGTATTTTTCGTCTATAAAATCGCTCATTCTTAACTACCATAACCACTTCCTAACCAGATAAAATCGGCAGAAAAGTGAGTTAACTAAACGATTAGTCACGGGTAGTTGTAGTAAAGATTACTTGTTCGTAATAAGTTAAGTTAAAGACTGCTGTGGTGTAAACAACGCAATTATTGTGATGATGGGTCACTTGATGGTATTTAGGTACGTGGGGATCGTGTACTGGTCGGTGCTACAGCACGCTCGCACGATCGGAAGATAAAATAAGCTTTTATAATGAAATGGATTCCGTACCTATCTACAAAAACAAAAAATAACTGCTGTTTTAGGACACCCCTTGTCATCCTAATTTTTTCCAAATCATAGTTTTTTTTCGGTTGTCTTGGATCTCAGTTTTAAAGGTTTTACTGCTCTGCTGAGGCTGCTAAGGGCTGTCAGTAGACCTTCTAAATAAAGTTAATTCATCTCTAAATGTACTGCTTACATTAATAGACATTCATGGCCTATTTTCACATTGCCTGTATTTTGTTTTATTTTCTGTCTCTGTGTGTGTTTTTTATGTTCAGCTGTAACTAATCAATTCTGAGCGTCCAATTATGGATATCTGTGTACGAAATAAATTATTGTAATTATCACACCGCAATTCGGTGTCAACAAAGGATCCCAATTTAACTTAAAAACAACTAGTAACACCAAGCACGTTTTTTAACTGCGGATATAATTTGACATAATAAATTACACATTACATACCACTACATAATCGCTTCAAGTTATCAAACACGTTATTATTCAATTAAGAAACTTTAAAATAAAAATACTTAACATCGATATCGATTATGTCAAAACTATTTTAAATATAAGGCAAAAAATTTCAACGTTGTTAAACTTCAAGTCGATTTTAATCTCCCCCGAACGCTATGAAGGTATTACTTATAGGATTAAATCTGTGTACTTAATAAGTCTACATAATATCTTCTTATTTATATCCACTCTGGACGACAACATACAGTCAGTATCCTTGGATCTAGAAGCATGATATTTGGCATAGAAGATGGACAAAGAAAATAAGTAGTTTGGGCAATTAAATTATACGCTAAAGGAGCTAAATAAACCACCATGGAGGATTACGACCCATTGCCTCTCCTAAAGAAGAGGATAACATTTCCATTACAATAGGGATGTTTACCGACTCAAAAAATGCAATTCTAATTAGTCCGTCTGTGAGATTATCGAAAAATATTGGATACGTATTTTTTGTGTTATCAAATCAATAAAAAATAACGAAGATAAAACGCGTCAAAGATTTGAGTGGGGGTTGGTGACGTCACTGACCGCTAAAAATGCCATACTAATGTCTTAGAGTATGGGCGTCACACGAATTTTCAAAGCACTGTATCTTCTTCATTGTTTGTTCACGTGGAAAACAAAAAATGCGTGTCCAATATTTTTTGGTAATCTATATGACGGACTAATTAGATTTTTTTGATAACTACCCTCTTGTCACAGCGTACATGGCTTGTCTGCCTAGTCTTTTCCAACTAAAATGTGGTCAGCTTCCAGTCTAATCGGATGCAACTGAAATAACAGTATTTACCCCCATAGCCCATTTGCTAATACGATTTAGTCTCTTGGTAAGACTGGTCGGTCATGACTACTTGAAGCGAATGCCAAGGATAAAAATGACAGCTGGAACCAACGGCTATAAGTGCTTTTCGAGACGTGAAGGTCAATATTTATTTATTTATTTTATTTTTTAAAAACGTCGCCCCACACTTGGAATTTCTCCTGTATCGTGGGTGCGTTCACAAACATTTAAACTCACATACACAAATACCCAGACCCGGAACAATTATCTGTAGGTCATACAAATATTTGTTCCGTGCGGGAATCGAACCCGCGACACGCAGCGCAGCAGTCCACTGGTTGAGCCACTGCGCCAACCGTGCCGTCAATATATGTAGTGGATGTTCACCCATCCACGGGCAGACACCAGTAAGCGCTGCTTAACCTTGACGTACTTCGTACACGGCTTGTTTCGTAATATAATATTGTAAGTATATGTTAAACAAAATACCAAAACGATTACTATGCAAATAGTTCATTATTATTAGTTAGTCAGCTCATAGGCTCCGCTTTATGGAACTGTCATTACTCAAAATGTTTATACACATTAATAGTACACTGAAACATTAAACACTGATAATGTTCGATGTCCATTGCCGCAGACTGGACTCTTAATCAAAACTTTTTAGAATACCGCAAACTATCTCGTCATCATCATCTGCAGCGTTTTATCAACTACATATGTTGGGGTCGAGTGGAGGTGAATATTATAGCAATATTCGACATGGAACGACTGCCTATTATACCCCTAGGTACTGAATCACACAATACTCCGTGGAAAGAGTAGTTATTAAACTTTCGGTTTCTGAACCTTTGAAATCACTGGAAGATCTATGGTCTTCCATCCAATAGGGTACTAATTAGTCCGTCAGATAGATTTCCAAAAAATATTGGACACATATTTTTTATTTTTTCACGTAAACAAACAATGAAGACGATACAGCGCTTTGAAAACCCGCGTGACGTCATTTTCTGAGACATGTATGACATTCTTTAGCTCACAACCCCCCACTCAAATCTTTGACGCGTTTTATATTCGTCGATTTTTATTGATTTGATAAAACGAAAAATACGTGTCCAATATTTTTGAAAATCTAACAGACGGACTAATTAGAATCATATTTTTTTAAGTCCGTAAACATCCATATTAAACGTTCTATAAGATTGATATTATGAGCTAGGCTAACACCATGTGGTTATCTTTCTGTAGCAGTTCAAAAATACTTTGTCTTTCCTAGACGGACAGTAGTCATTAGGAATCGAAATTACACAGTGCTAAGGCGCACTGTAAATGATCTCCACTCCACAACCCAGTTAGCACTGGTAAATAGGTATATCTTGGTAGGAATGGCAGTCAAACCTTCGGGCCACACTACTGCTAAAATTTACAATTGACAGCTGTGACCCACGGCTTAACATGGAGGAAACTCTGTATGTAATGGCAAGTCATCTATCTACGGACCAACACACGGTAACCGCGGCTTAAAGGTACCCCACGAAAATCGAAATTTCTTACATTTTTTGCAATTTCCCGGTCAGTGTCAAGTCGTATCTACACTAATATTATAAAGAATTTGTAACGAATAGGCTCCGAAACTACTGGACCGATTTGATAAATTCTTTCACCGTTGGGAAGCTACACTATCACCGGGTGACATAGGCTATTTTTATCCCTGCATTCCCACGGGAACGGGAACTACGCGGGCAAAACCGCGTGACGTCCGCTAGTCTTAAATAAAATGGTATTTGCGGCAGTAAGAAATGTCTATTTACTGTTTAATAATGATTAAAATCACCAATACAAGCGTCTCAGTTCACACAATCCTCAAGAGTGACTGTTTGATGAGAAAGGCATTCTTGAGGCAATCCTCAAGAATGCCTTTCTCTTTCTTTTTTTTTTTCACTTGCCGCTTGCTGACTTGTCGCATCAACCTTTACCTAAAAATCGACTCGAGTGGCTGTTTATCATCTAGCAATGTATATCATACAGTGGTAAAGTCGGCGAAGCCTTGTCAATCAAGGGCCGCACAATTTGTCGGCGTTGCCTAGCGTTTATTAGTGATAAATGATTGCACATTAGACTGTAGCGAGCTAAAGATATAGCTCGCAGATAAGACGGCTATGTAGGGCTTTATACAGAAAATGTAATAAAGCTTTAATATGCGTACATATATCAGGGTGCGGCCGAGATATTTCACTGATATTAGCGAGTTGTGTGATGGGGCTTACTTTTATTATACTTCTCGATGTGGCTCTGACTGCCTCTTTGGTTTTGTGGTCGAAAGCACGACTTCTGTGCATATGACGTCCTGAGTTTGATTCTCAGGTGGGGCAAAGTGTTATTGGGTTTTTTCCATAGGAAATTTCTCAGTAGCAGTCATAGAGTTTCGATTTGTGCCCGATTGATGGCAATATGATAACTTCCACATCATGCCTGTTATGGTATTAGGTACACGTACATTTTACCAATTATATTTGAATATCTTGTAATAGGGTGCGAGCTTATTACTATCAACAGGGCACAAATCCTAAACTCCGTGGCCGCAATCGAAAAATTCCTGCTGCTGTTATTGAATTATTGAGGCCTTTTTCTTGGGCAGAGCGAAAGGGAGTGTCAGACTTTTACTGTCTAAAACCCATCCATGATCCTTCTTAGCCCTATATATCAAGGCTGCGGTATCTCTTACAACAACCCGCAGCCCCGACGGCAATTATCGAGGCCTTGGAGAAAAAAAAACATAATATCTCTCACATAAAATTCCAGTAGCTACCTTTTAAACCAACTTAAAACTGAACCAGTTTAGTGCGTCGGCGATATCAAACGTGTAATATTTACGGGCTTACGTTAGTTCAAAAGCGCCGACCGGTGCTGTTGTCATAAAATGTTACTTGAGAACTAGGTAATTGGTTTTATAGTATTTATGGGAAGTTGGGATTGACCATTGGTTTATGTGGCCAAGATTTCTTGGAGTTTAGTTAGTAACAGATAAAGCTAAGCAGATGATGATGATTTCAGAAGGTAGCAAGCAGCTTTCAATCGTGTTTCGTAATACTCATTGTATAAATTATTTGCGAGATTTATGTGCAGGCTTTCCTCGACTATGTTTGTGTTGGCTTCCAGTCTAGATATCTGACTGGAGATGACTACGGCGAGTATCTACTCTAAAGGGACTGACTATCTAACCTCTCTTACATTTCTGTAAATAATAGCAGAGTACTTATTCCGGCGACGATTAAGGATCTAACATAAACTGTGTCATTCAACTCAGGTTGATTTCAATTAAAAAACCATTAATCATACAGAAAAAATAACGTATAAAGTTCCCAGTGTGAAATTGCGGACACATCATTGATAGACTGGTATCCTGTTATTTTAGAGTATTAAAGCTTTTTATCACCACTGCTCGGCAAAATGTAAAAAAAATCCTGAGAATAAGTAACGATGGAACAATGGCCCTATCCTTCTTTGTAAATTTTGTAACACTAGCTTTTGCCAGAGGCTTTGCCCCCTACAACTCTAAAATTATCCCACAGGAAGATAAAAACGGGATAAAAACTATCCTATGTGTTAATCTAAGGTGTCAGCTAACTCCATACCAAATTTTATTAAAATCGCACATCTCACATACACACTCACACACTCACAAACTTTCGCCTTTATAATATTAGTGTGATATACTTAGTGTGATTACTAGTTTACACTAGACCCACCCACTCTTACTGATAGGAGGCCTTTGTCCCAGCCGTGGGAATGCCATAGGCTTCTTCATTGTGTGTCGTCGTGATGTCGGCCCAGAACTGAGTTACTAGTTTGACGCCATAAGCTGATTGTAATATTTCAAAATAATATGTCCCACACCAAATTAAATTCCACGAGCAGTCTTTTGAGATGATGATTACAATAATTTTGATCACCCTAAACAAAAACGTTGACTGGTAGATAATGCCTTGTGGCATTAAGAACGCCATTGTACCGCTATTGTTCATGAGTTTAAATATTTTTTTTTTTAATTTTTTTTTTTTAATGCAGGTAGGCTCGCGTTTGACCACTATCTCACCTGATATTAAGTGACGATGTGGTCGAAGATGTAGCACGCTGACCTAGAAGTAACCTATTCACTCTTGACTTGAAGACCCCTTTTTTTTTTTTTTTTGGTGGGTGTAAAATCATCGAATAACCCCTCCCGCTCTTGGGCAGAGCGAAAGGGAGTGTCAGACTTCTACTGACTAAAAACCACCCATGTTCCTTCTTCGCCCTCTATGTCGAGGCCGCGATAACCGTTGGACTACCCGCGGCCCCGACAGGCGTCGGCCCTTTCGGGCCCCTCCCATGTTGCTGACATCTCTTTGAGGCGCGCGTGGAACACGAACGCGCCGTCGACACGGCCTGTTTTCGTCGTGAGACGGGCGTACGGCGAGTTAGCCCATCACTCACCGTCCACAGGCCCGCGTCTACGGTGGCCGGAGGTCATCGCGGGACCCCCGACGCCCGCTTGAAGACCCCTAGGTTATACTTATCAGGAAATACAGACTCCGGCAGGGAATTCCACTCCTTAGCTGTACGCACAATGAAAGTGTTCCCAAAACGTTTAGTGCGAATGGGTGGGATGTCCACCATGAAACGATGGCGCATCGCCGTACGTCTTGTAGTCCGATGATGGAACGGGCTTGGAGGAATTAGATTGTGCAATTCCATCGCACACTCCCCGAAATGTAACCGATAGAAAACCGACAGACTGGCAACACGTCGGCGATGTTCAAGGCTCTGGAGCTTCGACTTGACAAGCGCATCGTTGCCGATAAGCCTTTTGGCCCGTTTCTCGATTGCCTCCAGGGCGTCAAGCTGGTATTTGGCAGATCCGTCCCAGAGATGAGAGCAGTACTCCATACACGATCGAACTTGCGCTTGATATAGGTTGAGCAGCTGTTCCGGTGTGAAGTACTGTCTCACCTTTGTTAGGATTCCCAGCTTCTTGGCAGCCAGTTGAGCCTTGGCCTCGATGTATGGACCAAAATTGAGGGTGCTATGCTAAATAGCATTTGTGTAGGACTAGATATACAAAACAAGTATGAAGCAAAAGAAGCTAAACAGGTGACATTCTATAGTTTCTGCTTAACTTCGTGGAAAAATGCGTGTCTATACCTGCTAAGTGATGTATTATGTAGAAATAAAAAAAATGTGTTTTTCTATATTTAAGCGATAGTCCATTTACCGTTTGCGCACGCCGACTTGCGCAAACGCACGAAGGCTTGCACTGATAAACGGCGCAGTGATAACGACTGGCCGGTCGACCCTGATAGTGATTTGAAAGGCACCCGGCCACACCGAACTATATTTCCATACCATATATGTATGGATACCTGGTATATGCATTTTTATGTGCGACTAGGTTATACGAGATAAGCCCTGAGTGTGGAAAAGTTTTTGTTGTGATAACATCTTGTACATGTGCCAGTTGCCTTTTTTAGATGTTTGTTGTTGTAAAATCATGGAAATAGCATTTGATGGAACACAAAGAAAGGTATGGAGGAGTGTTAGGAATAACTTCGTCTATATGTAGGAAATATATAACAAAACAAAACATCTGTGTAACTGTCTTTAACACCCAAATATTGTTCTCATAATATCTAGAGTTGGCACAAAGCTTGAAGAGTACCTAAGTCAAGCTGGCGTGGCTGTGGGTAGTGGATATACCAAGTCTGTTGGAGCAAGTGCCTTGTATCGCAGCTCGGGAAACACCTACGTCCAACAGGGATTGCGATGAGCCGAGTTGATTAATTGTAATAGGTATAAATAAATCAATAAGGTCATAAATAAATCACTACATTAGATAAATCTTAATATTCGTCCAGTTAAAGTTGTCTTGGTAGTGTCAAAAAAATATATAATTACTATAATTCAATGAACACTGCTTACATATCCAATCAATATTTGTATTTTTTTTTCATTTAAATAAAGGTACATGAGTGGATTTAATACAAATCATCTGCCAAACTGCAGGACAGTTTGTCGGCAGTGTTCTCGTGAATACAACTCTTAGTTAAAATAACATTAAGTACTACATACACCATAAAGTTAAAGTCAAGGGTAACACATAGTTTTGTTATTTAAAACATAATTTAATCGTAACTTTTAGCACACATTCTCAATAAAGATTAAAACGATAGAACCAGTTACAAATAACCATTTGACAGAAACCACGCCCTTATTTATTATCACTATATTGTCTTGGTATTAATAAAGTTATTTTATTACCACAATATTAATAAATCATTATAAGTCCAAGCCGAACCGACGCCTATTCTTGTCAGCCAAAAAAATAAATTGAAACAGTTACTATGAAACTTAACCAATATAATAATATCTTCGTACGCGGTAGGATTTGGTACTAAATGAAAACGTATTGAGTTGTACGTGTCTCGTACTCATTACATTTACAACTAGCGTCACCACAAAGTGTCTAGATTTAACGGTCGCTCTGAAAGCTTGATAATTTAATTCTGAGTGGCGCCAAAGAGAATTTGGTTTGTATGACCGTGACCGAAGTGATTTAGCTGAGCTACAGCCTACATAGAGCGAAAGAGTTTAGACCCGCACACTTTAAAAGTTTATGTTATCTAGTCAAGAGGTATAAATTATAAAAGTCACTTATTGTGTCTATATACATTTAGATAGCTACTAAACTGCACCATATACATGAAAATCACTACAATTTAGAACATTAGCTCCGTAAAACAGAACCTTTCTCCGCAACGCTCTTTAATTTGACAATTCAGCAAGATTCACTGCGTCGTTTATGCTGACCAGTGGACGAGTTTTCTCAACACTCGCAGCAAACTTGGGATTGGGAATCGTCTTTAAAATGTTTAGAATGGCGTGGTGGTAAGCCATTGGAGACGCTATTGAAACTCAGTACTCATTCTCTCTCTGTATTAATTAGAAGCTATGAGGCCTTAACCACTGAGTAGGACAGTTGCAAGTTGACATTCATTTTAATACTCTCCAGTAAATCTTGTATTTAATAACGTACCATAACTTAGCGACTATTTACAGCATCGGCTAACAACAAACGTCAACTAATTTATTACTTTAAACTTCTTGTTTGTAAACAATTACTCATATGTCATATAATTTGATTACAATATTAATTAAGTTGGTAAAGGAATATTAACATTTAGTATTACGAAACTAAATAATTATAACCGCCTACAAAAAAGCAGGTACGTAGTCGTCGACAATCGTCAAACTTTTAGCAGTTTTATCTTTATGAATGACTAGCGGGCGTCACGCGGTTTCACACGCGTAGTTCCCATTCCCGTGGGTATACAGGGATAAAAACTAACCTATGTCACCTGGGCATAGCGTAGCTTCCCAACGGTGAAAGAATTTTTCAAATCGGTCCAGTTGTTTCGCAGCCTATTCGTTACAAACAAACAAATCTTTCCTCTTTATAATATTAGTGTAGATGACTTCATCATCATCATCTGCCTAACCCAACCACGTTGTTAGGTTTGGATTTCAATCTAACTGGATGCAGCTCAATACCAGTATTTTACATGGAACGACCGCCATCAGTCCTTCACAAGCTGGTAGAAAATATGAAATAGTAAGGACATGAAAGCAGTGGTGGCCCAGTGGTGGTAGCCCCGACTTACGAACAGTAAGACGTGGGTTCGAGCCCGGGCAGGCGCATTACTTTGTGTATTTTATTTAATCACCAATGCTCTCAAAACGCTGAAGGAAAACATCGTGAGGAAACCGGCATATCATAGAACCAAAAATTCGAAGATGTAGGGCCCGCGTGGTGAATTATAGAGAGGACAGGAGGCCTGAGTTCCAGCAGTGGGAACAATATAGGCTGATGATGATGGACAAGCAAAGGCTCCAGTTATCGAGTTGAACTAATGCCGCATCAAACTAGAAAAAATATAGACACAAATTATTTACTTGACAGAGAGTTTTTTCCCCACCTACATTCTATCATCATTTATTTACATTTAAATATGTTTTTTCTTCGTTCACACGAATCTTCGTGGTTAATTGCCGTTAACGATCTAAAAAGTATATTTACAAGTTTATCGTACAATCAAAAGTTTGTGCCAATAAATCGTTCCGCTGTACAAAGCGTGGGACTCGGGGATATAACAAATATCGATATGTATATGTGGCTACAGCTTTAGCCAATATCTCGGGCTACTGCGTACAGGCGGGGTCGGCTTTCCCCTTTAATAATAATAATTATGTTTCAGTAGTATTTCGGGACCACAAATAAAATATACAAACTTATGCCTTTTAAAAGTACGGTCAACCAAAAAAATTATAAGTTATACAATTATAAACTATTTTTATAAGACGATAATAATAATAATAATATTCCACAACTATCACACAACGCCATCTAGTCCCAAGCTAAGCAGAGCTTGTGTTATGGGTACTAGACAACTGATAAACATACTTATATATTTCTAAATACATACATATTATAGATAAATTACACCCAGACACAGAACAAATGATCGTGCTCATCACACAAACATTTGTCCTGGGTGGGAATCGAACCCACGACCTCCGGCATAGCAGTTAGGGTCACTAACCACTAGACCAACAGGCCAGCCGACAGTTGATAACGATACAAGTGATCAATTAATTGTTTGTGGCTCAATTCTGTGAAGTGGCCTATATGTATGTGTTTGCACGAATATATATATTCAATCAATAAACGGTTATCAAATATTTTAGTTTATTTTAGTGTATGAAAGGCGGTGTTGCTTTTTGTGTCACTGGTTTTTGTTACAGCAGGAAATTTATTTGACAGATTCTAATTGACTGATGGGGAAGGAAATATCGTGTAAATTAAAACATTTTAAGGTAGGTGATCAATTTTCCGATATTTTTCATACTTTTTAATACGGTTTCCCAACACTGGAATGACGACTAATAGAGAAGAATCGATCGACATGAAATGCAGCACCAAATTGGGAAAATGATTGAGAAGAAGAGTGTAAAAATTTACTAACTACGAAAATGATTTTGCTCTTGGTTAGTAATTCTTACACACAAGCTGTTTAAGTTTGATACGACAAAATAGGCTGCGAAATTCGATTTTTCTTACGTTTTTTGTTAATTTCCCGATCAGTATCAAGTCGTATGTTAAATAAAATGGGATTCGCGGCAGTAACAAATGTCTATTTACTGAATGACTAAAATCACCAATACAAACGTCTCAGTTCATACAAGTGTCAAGAGTGACTATTTGATAAAAAAGGCATTATAAAAGACTATTTAACATAACTGACCGGGAAATTGCAAAAAACGTAAGAAAATTCGATTTTCGCTGGCTAACATGCCGCCTTCACCTTAATCATCAAATTGAATTGTTGCACGAATACTCAGCTTTATCTAGACATCCAAATATGTGTGCGTGCGTGCATGATACATTCCAATAGAGATGTGTGTGTAACGTGTGTGTAATATCAAGGCCGTATGCTAATCGATGTTAAATAATAAATATCGATAAAAACGGTTTACCTACCTATATTTAAACGTGCTCTCGATTTAATGGGTTTTATGTGAAAAAAAAAATAATCTCGTGCGTTGAGATCTTTTTATAGTTAATTGATCGTTTTCGGTTATAGGCGGATATTGTTGACATGGTTCTATATTTTACGACCAATTGGCATAGGCTAGTTTAATCCTCTGTGGTTTAAATATAACTAAAACTGAATGACTAGTAATTTCATAGGTAGTCCGTTAGATACACGAAAATCAATTCCTATACTAACAGGAATTTCTCATGTCTCTCTCCTGGAAGCCGCTTAGTGAATGCCAATAGGGTCACCCTCTATTTCAAAGGACTTACACAAATAAACATATTTGGTCAATGTAGCAACACTTGGGGGAGGCCTGCGTCCATCAGTGAACGTCTTTCGGCTGAAATGATGATGATGATGATGGGTACTATAACTTGACGCTTGTGATCCCCGAAGATACATTATAAGCGTGATGTTAGGTGACAGTAACACACTTGTATAAAAATAAGTAATGCTCCCAAAAAAATATTTATATCTAATCTACTAATATTGTAAATTGTATGTATGCATGGATTGGATGTCTGTGTGTTACTCTTCCACGCAAAAACTACTGAACGGATTTGGATAAAATTTGGTACACCGATAGTTTATAACCTGTTTTTTTTTTGACTGGTAGAATATCGTTAAATAACCCCTCCCGCTCTTGGGCAGAGCGAAAGGGAGTGTCAGACTTCTGCTGACTAAAAACCACCCATGTTTCTTCTTAGCTCTATATGTCGAGGCCACGGTAACTTGTGTACAACCCGCAGCCCCGACGGGATAGTTTATAACCTGGATTAACACATAGGATCATTTTTATCCCGATGTAATCTTCCTGTGGGATAATTTTCGAGTTGTAGCGGGTGAAGCCGCTAGCAACAGCTGGTGATAAATATTCGATTGTATGCTTTAACTTTCTCTGGTAAAATCGTAATATTTGCGTTATCGTGCGATGTGCGTGCATTATTGCTGTCTGTAATTAATAGTATTGTCCCATAAAATGACGGAATTATTGCTAATATATTTAGTGAAGCAACTGTTTATTGCTTGTGATTGGAAAATGAGGTAATTACATGCAAGAAGTCAAAGTTTTACAGTCTATAATTTAATATAGGTACTATTGAATTTGAATAAATATGTCATAATTAGCTTATAATATCTTAAGCCTTGCAGATCATCAAATTACTCCTACCGCTCTGGGCAGAGCGGTGACTAAAAACCACCCATGTTCCCTCTTAGCTCTTTGTGTCGAGAATGCGGTATCTCTCTCGAACAACCCGCAGCCCCGACTGGCGTCGGCACTTGTGGGCCCCTGAAATGACGTTGCTGACGTCTCTTTGAGGCTATTATCTCAATCCTCAACCTCAATTTTGAGAGAGTTTATGTGTGTAATGCTTTCACCTCTCAATCATTCGTCATTTTGTTTGTGTTTTTTGCAGAGCAGTGCTGATAGAATTGTTAAGTGTATGCTTAGGGCTGAACCTCTTCATCTGCTTAGCCTTTTCTTAACTATGCTGAGGGTGGCTTCTATTCTTGTGTTGTGTTGAAGTGTCATCGGGCGATAGAGTGGGGAGTCTATCACCATCGCATCGCACGGCCCTCATGAGTGGTGGCGATGTCTCAGGTGAGCCCGAACATCGCCAAAGAGCTACGAGCCCGGAGGCGGGCTGCGCTGGATGGGTCGCGAACGTCATGTGTAGCAGTTCTCGTGGCTCATCCAACAAGGCGACAGTAGGTTCACGACGATGTTTTGTAGTGGGTACAAGTCCCACATAACCGCGCCGTCTCCCCGGACGGTGTGGTTTTAGAAAAGAAAAGTACCCCTAGGTTTGTTTGTCATTCTTTTGGGTAACTAACTAACTGTAACGACTTTCAATCACACTATCATCATACTTCATCATACTAATACTAATATACTAATACTAATATACTAATACTAATATACTAATACTAATATACTAATACTAATATACTAATACTAATATACTAATACTAATATACGAATACTAATATACTAATCACACTAATTTATTATAAAGGCGAAAGTTTGTGAGTGTGTATATTTGTTACTTCTTCACGCTTAAAAGTACTGAACGGATAGTTTAGAACCTGGATTAACACATAGGATAGTTTTTATCCCGATTTTATCTTTCCGTGGGATAATTTTTGAGTTGTAGCGGGCGAAGCCGCTGGCTACAGCTAGTAATCTATAAATTAATGATATCTGGGGTCCACGAGTTAACGTGATTTCTGATGCTCGGAGGAAACTCGGTATGCAATGGGTGGTCACCTATCCACAGACCAACCTAAGCAAGCGCTGCTTTACCTTAAAATCGAGCTGAGCGGCTACTGTTGTTAATTTAACCACGATCTCTTCAACATGCATTTCTACCTATTTACTTTTATAAAAGGTAATAGCGTAGGAAGGCTTTCAAGTTACATTCCTGCCTACCCACGTGTGTCCGTGTGTGAAAAACATTAAAATGTGTAACACTTGCATAATGGCCGCGTGTGTTGAGAGTGGTCGGTGTCCTTGCCACGCCTCTTGTGCAATGCGAGCGTAATTATAGACAGTACCGAGCCTTATAGCTACTAGTTTTGTTATTAATGTCTTTAAGAAAATATATTATTACTTTTTTATTTTTTTTTGAGTTTTATTTTTACTTATTTACAACATAAAATCACGCCTGTAATCTCCAAAGGGTAAGAGATGTACCTAGTATTAGTACCTACTCCCACAATTTGCCAGTGATATCTCATGTAATAAGGGGCTAACCTATTGCCAGTAAAAGGGCTCAAATCCAGTCTCCGTGACTGCTACTGAGAAATTCTTCATTCTTGTTGGTTCTTGCCCAATTTGAGAATAGAACCGGAGACCTCATGCACACCAGTCCCACTGGTGGCCACTAATCCTACGAGACAGAAAACTACAATACAGGCATTGCGACAAAAGTGGGCCTTTATTTTTAAATTAATTGTTTTGAGACTGAAAAATATCTACGTTTTTCAGGTTTTGAGTCTCAAAACTAGTCGGCCATTCTTCCTAAGTAAAACACAAACTACTCACAAGTTTCCTTAACTCAGTCTAGAAATCTAGATCGTGCCGCCCACGCTGATATCGATAAGGCAAATTGAAATTGTCATTTCCATTTTAGTAACCGTTAATAATAATAAATATGGTTATGCAACAAAGAGTATTGAAAGCACGAAGGCTTTATTTGACACCAAAAAGTGCGTAGGTTGAATTTGTTATTCCACAAATAAATGTGAAAGAGAGAATTGTTTGTACAATCGCTTTAAACCATATTTATATATAACCATATTTAATATTGCAGGAATTAAAAAGAAATTAATGTGCGTGTGCAAAGTTCCGTAATCATCTATCAGTATCCATAAACTCAATTAGTCCATGACAAAACGGGTAAAAAAATCAAGAGAGAAATGTAAATCATAATCTTTGAATGTAGATGTACACGTTTCTACTTTTTACGCTCATCTTATACTTCCCAATCCCAATATTCTAATCCCACTCTTTCATTAGAGTTGACAAGTTTATCTTACGGCAACAATAACCTTATTATCTCAACTTGACAGGGAATCCCTAGCTACCAAATTGTTGTCACAATCAACCAGCATCTATGACTAAAATCAGAGATAAGAAAAAGTTTAATGATAAGATGCATAACTGCAAATTATATTATGATAGCGCTACATTACCGCCTCGCTGATATCGGGTATGTTTTCCTCCATGATAGGTACCTGTAAATAAAATAAAGTGTCGTTAGTAGCTTATCTACATAACATAACATCACGCCTTTTATCTCCGAAGGGTCAGGCAAAGGTGTTCCTAACATTACACCAATATTTCGCCAGATATGCCCAACAAGCATGTAAGGAGGCGAACCTTGATTGCGGGTTGAACACTAGTCACCACGGCCTCGACATAAAAGGCTAAGAAGGAACATGGGTGGTTTTTAGTCGGTAGACGGCTGACACTCCCTTTCGCTCTGCCCAAGAGCGGGTGGGGTTATTTGATGATTTCCCAACCCCCCAAAAAATAAAAAATAAAAAGAGGGGCGAACCATGCTGCGGGATGTTCGAAAGCGATACCGCGGCCTCGGCACAAAGGCTTAGTAGGAACATGGGTGGTTTTTAGTCAGTAGACGTCTGACACTCCCTTTCGCTCTGCCCAAGAGCGGGAGGGGTTATTTGATGATTTCTTAACCCCAGAAAAAAAACAGGGAGTGCCTTTTGCCACCAGGCACAAATACAGTCTTCTCAGCTGCTTCTGAGAGTTTTTTGATCGAGAAATCGAAGCCATTATGTTCAGTCGCAGAGAAATGCTCATGCTAGTACCTTATCTATGTGTTGTAAATACTAGCGTTTATGTTTGTGGCTACAAGTAATTATTTTCTTCCTTGTGAATGCAACATATTTGACTTTACATTTATTTAGTTCTGCTTCGAATGTTAGTGCAATATTAGTTTGAAACTTATGCTACCGGGGCTGCGGGTTGTTTCGAAGATATACTGTGGCTACGACTGATGCTGCAGGTTGTTCAAAAGAGATACCGCGGCCTCGGATAAAAAGAGCTAAGAAGGAAAGTTTAGTCAGTGTCAGTAGAAGTCTGACACTCCCTATCGCTCTGCCCAGAACGGTAGGTGTCATTTGATGATTTCCCACGATACAAAAAAAAAATGCTACGACTTATATTACTAGGCTTCCAAGTTAGGGTTTTTGTCACCACCTTACGATTAAGTTCCCATTAACTTACTTGGCAGGTCATTTTATACCAATTCTGTTGAAGTTTTTGGGTAAGTAGTGGGCGGAGGTGAAGTAAGTGTGAGACTCTTACTGACTGTAATCCGTACATTATTCGTCTTATTTCCCTTTGCATACCAGGTTGCGTACTATGACTCTGTTTGTCTTAAAACAGTCCTAACATATTCTTATTGTCTGTGTAGGTGACAGAATTCTATAGGGTGTCTAGCACCATTTCTTTTCCACATTGGATTAAAAATAAGTTAGGACTGCTTTAAGACGTCATGGTAGGCCTTCAGGGCCGCGGTATCTCTTTCGAACAAATGTTTTAACCCTGGCAGAAGATAAACTACGACCAGCAGGGCTATTGCGTATCTTTGAAATGACAGTGGCTTTTATATAGTGGCCATCAAATAATGTCAAATGGTTCCATTTTGTACTAAACCATGGTTTGAAAGAAACCTAAATCCCGGTGAGAGCTTCTCGTAGGATGATTTTCGACCACTACCAAAGAGAAAACGCAGACACAATTATGTTAAAATATTTCATAAAATCAAAACAAATGAACGGTTTAAAAATAGAACTTCATTAATTAAAAGGGGTTTATTGGGTTCCCATTTGGTCCTTTGAAGGGTAAAAGTCGACAAAAGGATTAATATCAGTAGAAATCCCTTTTGTGTCCTCCATAGCCGGGACCAGCGATCATATCTCATGGTTGGTGAGGTGGGTTCCGCATACAGGTCGAAATTCGTGTATTACTGATCATGAGTAGGCTCGTGTGGTTTTGTGTCGGTATGATAAAAAAGACTGAAGAACAGACTTACTTGGACACAGGTAAGAATCATCCTGTGCGTTTAAGACTCCTTCGTAATTTCTACCAGGTGAGATCGAGGTCATAAGCAAGGCCATAAACAAAACTCCTTAAATTCAAGTTGATTATAAAAATTAAAAAAAAACTAAGCAACTATCATGTCATACTTCGAGTTTAACAAAGATCTGATATGCATTCTAATATCTAGCGAATGTTCGTTATTATGAGCTAAACTTACTTCGCTTGAAGACTACTGCATCAAAAACGACGCAAAACATTCCAAGTAAATAACCGTATCGATAAGCATCCCCTGTCGCGTTACAAATCATCAAAATAAATAAAAAAATCCAAATTATAATTGCGAGGAAAAAATCCGTGAAACATAAATCAAGCATATCGTATGTATCATAAATATCATTTTGCTACTGATACGAGTATTAGATATCTCCCGTGGGTACGTGGGGATTCCAGTCAATTGGCTTCGATTCAGAATATATGCCTCTTATTGGCTCAAATTTCAACATGGCCGCCGTTTGGTATGTACCTTTGTGAATTTAAAGCAAGAAAAAAACTTGCTTAGTTTTTTTTCCAAACTTTGGTAATGGACGATTATATTTGAAGTTTACGATAAATATTCTAAATGGCACATGCATTCGCAAATAACATCAAATACGAGTATCTTATTTTTTTTCTTTCCTGCACTGTGTTCTACTGTTGGGTAAATGCCTTCCTTTTTAAATTATATAAAAAACTAATCTTTCTTCTACACTTAGTGGCCGAAGAATCTAAACTAAAAGTACGTACAAATATTTCTACAAGATCTGAAGATCACGAAACACGAAAACGATCACAAAAATACTAATCAATTTATTTAACTTAAAGGAGAAGAACCAGTTCAAACAGCACTCATGCGAAATTAATCTAAAAGCATATCCATTCACGTACAAAACGAATTGTCAAAAACCCTTTTACTGATAATATATTATTCTCTAATACTTTCCACTCCAGTTAGCCACGATCAATAGATCGCACGCACGCATCAATAGATGTGTGCCATCTATTGATGGCACACATCTTTCAAGGCCGGAACAAGAACCTGCTTGGAACTAACCACGACGTTAAAAACGTTCAATGTGCTATGAAACAGTAGAACGGCTCGTATACCAGTATCTCCGCCGAACACTCCGGTATAAAAGTGGAACTACGTGTAGGGTTGGCACTTCTGAGCAAAATAATTAAAGACAATATCAATTCTGTTTCTTTTATTAATTTAGTTTGGTTTTTCAACTTTGTTTTATTTGACTTGAATAAGCACCGTCTAGTGGAAAAACTGAGTTACGCAATTAATCCATTCTCCACGAACCTATGATGACGGGGTAACATTCATGGATCATGCAAAAACCCACTGGCCCCACGTGGTGGATTACGGTCCAGTTGCATCTCAGCTGAAAACTAACCATTAAAGGAGTGGGACTTAGGATGATCTTCCATATGATAAGGTCTTGAGCAGAAGCGCAGAAGTTATCTATCATACATTTTCATTAAGTTTTAAAATATATTTTATACTGCCTGCACAATTATCTCTTAGGTACCGAGTACCCGTGTTAATATCTATAATTCTGCTGAATCTAGCCATATAAGGACGCATCAAGTGTCACAACAAGTATTCAATTACTGATATGAAATTTAAATTTATCAGTCAATAATATTTAAACACACCAAACTTACTTAACTAATTAAAGGACCTTTTATCAGACGAAGAATCCCGTTAGCATTTAATACATGCAAATTAATTGACAAAAATATAACTGCATTTATTTTACATCCATTAAAGTATAGCGGTACTACAAAAAAAAAACCGGTTAAGTGCGAATCGAGCTAATTAAACTTTTAATCAGGTATATTTATACAATTCGAAGTCATTTTAATTTTATTGGATTGAACTAGACCCCAATATTAATCTATTAAGTATTTTTGTCATTGTCTGGCAATCAATGTGCCGAGACGCAAACATAGTTCAAGTTTCTCGATTTCAAGAAAAACCTCTATGACAGACGGATTATAGGTTTCAGCTCGGAACTTTAAAACGTAGCAACCCTGGATGTTTAAAGGTCGTTCCATTCTATTTTTGGACTCGTTTAGAAGATGTTCGTTTTAGTGAAAAAACCGAACATTTATTGTGATTCTTTTTGTTTTTGGGATCTAATTCGATAACGTGGAAGTTATTGGTGAACTAAAAGTTTTTAGAGCAAGCTACGCCTTCACTGTGTTGTTGTAATACGAGCTCTCCTTTTGAGTTTGAGTTTGATCTCCTTTTGAGTTCTAAAATTATGTTTTTTAGAGTGAATTTACTAGGAGTGGGCAGGGTAAATTGAAACTTATTGACCATAGACACTGGTTCAATTTATTCATTGTTTTAGTTAAAATAATTAAACTTCTTTTTCAGTCTACTGTCCATTTTTTGTTAGTATTTTAGTGTTAGTAACAATGGTGCTCAAGTAATAATTCATCCAGTGTTAAATCGTTCTGAAGTTTTTTTTAATAAATATTTTCTAAAAAAAGAACTTAAAATTTCGGGGCTTCGCCAGTGTAGCTGTTAATAATTGTCCCAAGGAAACATACTCTGGGATTATTTTCTTCGATAATAACTCAACACGGAAGCAAAGTCACTTTTACATTCACAATATTAGTTTGAGGACCCTCAGTATCCCCTTTCTTGGAAACTATTAACTACAAGTTTCCAATAACCCTTTTAAGCTTCGCCGCAGTCGGGTAATAATCAATACAATATCAATACATACTCAATCAATGAAAGCTCTGAATATTATCCAATCCAATTGATAAATTCATTGTTCGTTAAATGGCCAATAGTTTACTCAAATATTGACTTAGGTTTTGATTTCAAACACAGAAATAGCTTTCGAAACTGCTAGTCTATTTGCGTAACACATTTACTGTGAAAATAGCTTTAATTTTCAAAGTTTAATAATTTTAGAAACACTGCTTTTTGAATCATACAGTTTTTGGTAAAATCACAATATTATGATTACTACTAGTCTGATAGACTTACAAAGATTTTACAGCGCCATAATATCCTAGCTTTGTTGATGCCGAGATCTGACATAATAAGAGACGGAAATTATCTGCTAAAAGCAATACTTAATCTACCCCGGAATCTAGGAAACGCCCCTTACTTTTAGCGTCTCATCCTTTTCAAGTCATCAATTGCCTAAACTTACCCAAATGTATTGGGGTCGGCGTCTAGTCTTACCGAATGCAGCAGCATTTTACATGGAGCTACCTTGCTTATCATCTGTAAGTCTACAAAAATTTTAATGAACTGAAAACCATCTCCTTTTTGGAAGTCGGTTAAAAACCAATCATAAAGTTAAAAGTAACTCCACCAGCAAAACAAAAACCGCCGCGCGCCGTAAAGTTGCCACCAACACCGCTTAGGCGTATTGCATACAAAACTCAAACAAAGACAACTCTTGCCTCGTAATAAAGGTAGTTGTACAACGTGCGGTGGTGGTGTGACGTGACCATATATGACGACAGGTTCAAAACTAGATGGGGCCAGTGTTTCGTATCTGCCTATTCTAACTCTTACAAGAAACAGCCGAAACAAACTCAGAGGTCTTCTCAACTTCTCTTCCCGTCAGGGCTGCGGAATGCTGTAAGAGATACCGCGGCCTTGACATATAGGGCTAAGAAGGAACATGGGTGGTTTTTAGTCAATAGAAGTCTGACACTCCCTTTCGCTCTGCCCAAGAGCGGGAGGGGTTATTTGGGACCACGCATATTAGTGTCTGAGATGGCCTTTTGAAGAAAGAACCGCACAAATTTGTCCAGTTAGTGCAAGCATTTTTCAGTGATGTTATAAACCTACCTTTATCCGTATGTGCGTCACACACCTTTTGCCTTCTCCAACTTGTTTCGCCTTATCCACCTTAAACGCAATATAATAAAGTGGATCAATAAGCTGTCGTGCAAAGTGATTTCTCACAAAGCATCACAACTTATTTTTGTGTTACACCTAGCTCTTGCTTTTGCCCGCAGCTTCGCCCGCGTGGGTGTCGGAAATATCTAAACTGATGATTTTCCATACAAACTTTAATCCCCTGTTTTACCCCTTTAGGAGTTGAGTTTAAAAAAATCCTTTCTTATTGGATGCCTACTTCATAAGAGAAATACGCGTGCGAAATTTTACTTTTCTAGTCAGTTCGCTTTGCATTTTAACATGTTTATACGGATAGATAGATAAATAGATGTGGTCATAGGTACTACATTACAGCCAACCTAAACCCACCTTAACCCGTGACGTATGTGAGTCACGGCGCTTATTACCGTCGCAAGCTTATTTTAGCTAATCCATGTTAAAGGCACGGGTTCACAGAAGCGTTACTTATTTCACTTTAAATAAAGGTCTTACGTTAAGTGAGAGCCTCAAAGGGATGCAAATGTAAGGAAAGGGGGTGAGGGGGCGCGTAAGATGTAAACGTTCAGGGCACTCTTTATTAAGGTTAGTACTGGGGTTTGCTTTGATGAGAGTTTTAAAAATACATGAATGTATTTCAAAGTTAGACTTGTGCGTCCGAATGTACGAAAATTGTGGAATTTCTGTGGCGAAAATGAACTTCAGATGAATGAAAAACGAGATTTGTTTAGGCTCAAAATTATATTTAGTTTTTTTTTTAAGTTTCGATGGAACATAGTTGGGGAAAGGCTATACAGATGATAACTTTCTCTTGGTTTAAAAATCGAAAATAGCCCAAGAACCAGGGTCACCAACATAGCTCTCAGAATTTATGCAAGTTGAAATGGCAATGGGCAGGCCACATCGCTCTAAGAACCGATGACCGATGGGGAAGAAAGGTTCTCGAGTGGTGAACACGAACCGGAAGACGCAGCGTTGGTAGGCGTCCCACCAGGTGGACCGACGATATCGTGAGAGTCGCGGGCAACCGGTGGATGCAAAGGGCAGGTTGCCGTTCGTTATGGCGTTCTATGGGGGAGGCCTTTGTCCAGCTGTGGACGTCTTATGGCTGATGATGATGATCATCTACCTGCCTTTGTCCCACGATTTCTTATTCCATTCTCCCCCCTGTCAGACGTCACGGCATTATTTTCTCTTTTTTCTTTCATTTTATTCCTCACGGAATCCGTCCCTCCTCATCTACACTATTTACACTAATATTATAAAGAGGAAAGATTTGTATTTGTGTGTGTGTATGTTTGTGTGTGTGTGTGTGTATGTTTGTAATGAATAAACTCAAAAACTACTGCGTCGATTTCAAGCTACATTCACGCTGAGTACCATAGGCTACTTTATCTTTTCCCTGTATTCTCGGGAACGGGAACTATGCGGGTGAAACCACGTGACGTCCACTAGTTACTTTTAAACGACCTAAAACCTACCAAGATAAACGACTACCTTAATTTCTTCTGTAACAAGCAAAACTCATTGCTTACTTTATGCATACTTATCACTCCACACATCAATCTCAACTTTCTCATCTCCGCCACCAAAATTCATGTAACGATAATGATCTCAAAAGATTCGAGGAAGATAAAAAATTGATCCCCGTATCTACATTACAACCATAACCCAAGTTTAACCAAGTTTTCGTTAAATTATCGTGTTTCATGGCCCGCGGGTAATATCGCCCGCAATCATGTCGACAGTCATGCACGATATAGAAGAAAAGAAATGTGTTTCTTTATTACGATGTACGGCTAATATTGCTCCATGGATTCTGTTGTAAAAATGAAGGTTCATTTTGGTAAAGATAATACAACGTATTGTTTGGAGTTAGGGTTTATTTTTGTTACGTAGTGTAACGACAGTGGTAAAAAATAGACAGGAACTGATTCATTATTTTATTTGGACAGAGTCTCGACTTACAGGTTTCACAATCGAGCGCGACAAGACCTCGAAACTGAGCTTACAGGGCATTATATAGACTGATATCCCCACCGGAGGCATCCGGTGGTTATGGCGGTGTCTTCGCTTGACTGTGATTGGCTCGCGAGTCGTTGCCCGTCATTGGCTGGCTAGAGTGGCATGGCTATGGTATGCTAGAGTGGCAAGGCTATGGTTTGCTAGAGTGGCATGGTTATGGTTAGCTGTCATTGGCTGGCTAGGGTGGCACGCTGTGAGCAGGCTGTTGTAACATTCGGCCGTCCTGGAACAATTGCTCCCGCAATGGAAACAAGAAAACAGTGATTACAAGTCAGCTCAGAAAAACCAAGTTAAAATGGGGCAATAGACCTCTCAGGAGATTTATGAAATCTTCGGTTTTCAATTGTTCGTTCACACTACTGGTGCTATCAGACAAAAGCACTGCTACGATATGTTACAGCGGATACTAAACCTATAAACCCGTTGTATCATATAATATGACCTTTCACACTTCTTAGTTTATGTCAATCATTACCTAACTCCTCAATATCATTTAATATGGGCAGAAAACCAATCTTCTAACAAACAAGAGTTAACCTGGCTAGCCCCCTATAGCATGGAACTTTAAGCTGAAGGAAAAGGAATAAATGCATAAGAAAATTTGTAATAGGTACCCACTTGTACTAATTATTATGGACAAAGATGTAGGAAATGCTTAGTACCAACAATTTTTAACGACATACCTTACGATTTAGAAAATAGCTGTACCACGAAAATATCTTTTAAAAATAAATTAGGGAAGTTTGTTTTTAACACCTATGTAAAAACCTCATTACAAGAGATGTGTAGATTCCATTTATGATTATTTATTGTTGTATAAGTATATATTTATGCCATACTACCTTATGTTTGCGGCTTCACCGCTATTAATTGAAGTGTTTTAACGCAACTTAAATGTTATAGCATTACGTTATAGTCAACTTTTGTGTTCAATAAATATGTTTAGTTGTAGGTAAAAGTGTCGTTGTTATTGATGGAAACGTAGGTACTAACAAGTTGTTACATTTAAATTAAATATAACTGTTTTACAGTATGGCAGAAGTAATACGCCTTGTAACACGGATGTAACCATGAATAAGCACTTTTTAATTCATTTCAATTTACTAGCGAAATGTGTGTGTACTCATGAGTATACCTCTGCCCAACCCATTGGGTATTACATGCGTGATGTTAAAAGCATTTAAGCATTTAAGCCGCCAGTAGTCATCGCCTGGCGCCAAAGTACATAATCATAGTTTTTTTTTTGTAAATCACACTATTAACATATTTCCTTTCCTTTTATTTTATTTTTTTGCCTTGTTACTAAGTTTACTAACCCTAGTCGTTAAGTTATTTTGTTGTTACTAACACTATGGACACTTGTCTGAATTAAAGAGTTTGAATTTGAATTATCATTTTTCACCTTGTATCTAAGTTACGTCCCATTTCTTTCCAGCTATTCTAATCTGAGATAACCCTACCGCGCCTAGATTGCACTGGTTTAGAAACCCGATCTGGGATAAATCGTAAGACTTAAAGGTACCCGGTTGTAATATTAACAGTATTATAAGATCTCCTTAATATCTGCGATATTAAAAACATGAAACACTTTTCATGTAAGAAAAGATAAATAAACTGTTTTGCCAAACTATCGGATGAAGAAGAACCAATTTAAGTTAATTACATCATACCATTAAACGCACGCACACACACATGCACTCACACATATATAATTCTTAGCGTGTCGATGGCAAAACTTCATTACTTATACACACTAACACACTACACACGAATACGTTTTTCTATTTTTCCAATATAATTTTATGTGTTTAAAGCTATTAAGTACTAATGTTAAGTTAATGCAACTCTGGCCCCCAAGATACCCACAGGCGCAGCCTCGTTTCAGGACATCATGTATTATCAGAGCTAAGTTAGATTTAGAATTGGATGTCATAACCCTCTTTCCTACATTATCCCCTTTACATTACGCACAATGTAAACATGACGTCACATAATAATATTTACTTCTAAATCGGGTTATTTTTGGAAATCAGAAATTTTGTTGATATTTATAAAATTCAGAACTTCGTTTTACTCCTTGTTATTGTCATGATGCATTTTGTAATATTTTCCATCGCGCGAAGTTTGTCACAACTCACACAACTAATCTGGTACCGTAAAGGTTTGTTTACGTTATAGCCTACCATCAACGATTACACAATTACGCACTATAGGTATCTGTACATCTACTTCGCAGTAAAACAATACTACTTTTCGGCTTTTCATCTTGTCATTGCACAGTACTGAACTAATCGTTCACTTCTAAATGGTACACAATAAACGGCATCTATCGAACGATCTACTTACCTAAGATAGGCATAGACTTTGACTTTGGCTTTTCGTTATAGCTTGCTTGGGCTTTGGCTCATCGGTCACCATAGTGAAAAGTAATATCGGGCAATACATGGCATAAGATCATGATTAGTCATTGTATCGCGTACTGCAGTACAGTCCGAATTACATGGACATTTTTACATAACACGTCATAATACGAAATCTTGGCAACAATTTTATCACTGCAAGGGATTCAAGCCCAAAATCATGATAAACACTCTATCTGACTTGTAACGCGACTAAACTAAAAGACAGGGCGCAAACTACCGTCAATCTACTTTATAAAAGATACGTGCAATACCTGCAATACGTGTGAATTTCTGTTGAAAAACTAGGATCGTACCTACATAATCACTAATACCGACCTATAACATTTTTTTTTTCCATAACAAGTTTTATTTGACTTGCCTCATACCCACATCGTACTTTTTTTTTTTTTTTTTAAGTTTGTTATACGGGCGAGCTATTATTGCTAAGTTATGAATGGACTTTCTTTAGTAACTAGATAGAACTAGATAGAATAAACTGACGCACTTCGTTTACATTACTCGGGATGAGAAATTAAGACGATCAACTTAAATTAACCTGGTTGAATGCCATCAGATGATGTTTTATACCCTAATTAAGAAATATGTAATAATTAACAGTTCCTCTTATTAAATTTTAAGTTCCTCGTTTTCAATTTGTCAAGAGCTATATCCAATAAGTCTAAAACTGTTTGAATATCGGCTGGCGGTAGCAAGAGATCGCCAAGGAATGCTATCTATATCTCTGATAATAGTTTAATAAAATTATTGTAGCTATTTATAAGTATCTGATCTACATGATTTAATTTGGAATTGTTATTGTTGGATAATCTAATGCGCACTTGAACTAAAATATGTACATCTAAAGTTCTCAACTCCTTAGTACACAACTAGTACCTACTCGTAAAACATTTTTTGTACCGAGATAATATACTGATTAAGTGACTATGATTATTTTTACTTAACGGGCTTACCAAATTATTTTGTCTACGATTCGCATAATTATCAACTCATGGGGCACTCCATGGTAAAACACATTTGGCTTATATATTTGGCTAATGGCATTTGGCTAATTTGGCAAATATTGGCATGTTTACTGACCTTGTTATTTATGCATGGTTCCTGGCAGCTCTCAGCGTGAAGTAGGACGGTTCCTTCCTTCCATGTTCTTGGTTGCTGTTGACAAGCTTTAGGTAGTCTTAATTTACCGTAGAACCGTTGCTGGCAGAGAGATGGATACTTCTTGTAACTCAAAGTGTCTCACAGGTGGTTACTGGCCGCAGTCTTCGTTTTCAAGGTCAAATTATGGAATGACCAATGCGATACTGAGGGTAGGCGCTTCGTGTTCCATCCAGATTGTGGCCTGCTTTTTCAATTTGTGCCCTGTGATACTGGGATGGGAGACAATATTTTCCTTGCAGGCGGTGTGCATCAACGTTCTTCGTTTGAATTTTCAGACCTCGTCCTCCACAGTAGGTGACCGTTGACTTTTAAGTAGCAGAGCGTCGTTTTATCGTAGGTTTTTTTTTTATTCGATACCACTTCTGACTGTAACGACAGTGGTAAAAAATAGACAGGAACTGATTCATTATTTTATTTGGACAGAGTCTCGACTTACAGGTTTCACAATCGAGCGCGACAAGACCTCGAAACTGAGCTTACAGGGCATTATATAGACTGATATCCCCACCGGAGGCATCCGGTGGTTATGGCGGTGTCTTCGCTTGACTGTGATTGGCTCGCGAGTCGTTGCCCGTCATTGGCTGGCTAGAGTGGCATGGCTATGGTATGCTAGAGTGGCAAGGCTATGGTTTGCTAGAGTGGCATGGTTATGGTTAGCTGTCATTGGCTGGCTAGGGTGGCACGCTGTGAGCAGGCTGTTGTAACAGTAGTTAATATCTAAAATGTTTTGAGGAAGTTAGGCTGTTTTTAGGGAGAAAAAATCAGGTCCAATGGATTTTATGAAGGAAATAAACAATTTTTATTTTTGTTCTTGATCTACGGTGGTTTACTGAATAAATACAGTATGTCTCTGTTCGAATTAGCAATATCAACAATAGACCGTGAAATTGTAGTTCTGATAATTAGGTATGGTATTATTTACCTGATATATCTCCGGGCGTGTCGAATTGACTTTGAGAGTAAAGTAACAAAGGGTGCACCTGTGGCTGCTCACGCACTTGTGCACTTAAATATCTCCCGCGCCGATGATGGCTAATCTCCGCTAAGATGAAGCCGTGACCGAAAACGCTCAGGAAGACTTAATTTGCTTGATAGATTATTAGAAACGTATCGAGGAGTAAAGCTGAAGGTGGTTTGGTTGTGGAGGTCAGAGAGATAACTTCACACATAAAATACTGGTATTGTGCTGCATCTTACAAGTCTGGAATCGAACACCAACATTATTAGGACTACTTACTAACAGACAATTTTTTTTTTTTTTAAAACGTTGCCCCACACTGGGAATTTCTCCTGTATCGTGGGCGCGTTCACAAACATTTAAACTCACATACACAAATACCCAGACCCGAAACAACTATCTGTAGTTGATACAAATATTTGTTCCGTGCGGGGATCGAACCCGCGACACGCAGCGCAGCAGTCCATTGCTTGAGCCACTGCGCCAACCGTGCCGTCAAAACAATGAATTTAACTAAGCTAGTCAAGCTTGTATGACTCATCATCGGCCTGGCCTTTTTCCAACTATGTCAGGGTCAGCTTCCACTCTACCCAGATGCAGCTGAGTAGCTTACATGGAGCGACAGCTAATCTGACCTCAACCACCAAACCACCTCCAGCTATTTTCTTCGATACCTTCTGGTAATATCATACTAACAGTACGGCAATTATTTATTCTTCATTTAATACTACACCAGCACGCTACACTTCCCTATGACCCAGTTCCTTCTGATAGGAGAAGGAAGGACCTGGTTTGTACTAAGCTTAAAACTAAGCATGCTGAGCGAGTTTATGTGGTTTTAGGACCTTTTCTGTATAATAGAGTAAGTAAGTAAGTAAGTAAGTAATATTTATTTGTTTAAACATGGTGTACATGATACATTACATGCAGGATAATAATAGGATACATAAGTTCTATCATGTTTAGCCACATGTCGCGGCGTGCAAATCGGTTGGAAGAGATGGTGCGTAAACCGTGATTCTATTCAACCAAAAATGACATTATATAAATTATGTAGACACTTGAAAAAAAAAATACGTATCGATTAGTAGGTATCGGGTATATAGGTAGTAGGTATTAGTAGGTATATTATAGACTCAACAAGATACTAAACTTCTATAGCTTAAGCTATAAAAAATGTAGTGTCATGATATCGGAATATTTGGCGATACTCAATTACACAGACACAGAAAAACTTCTAGAAGTTGTCGTTTGATTATGTTTTACTTCGTATCTAATTGTATATATGTATTAATTAATAGTTAAGCTAGTTTTAGTGTTTTTTTGTATCATTTTGCTTGTTCCTATAGTTGTTATTAGATGTATTTTATTTTATAATTATATTGTCCTAATTAAATTATACTATGTAAAGTGATGGCCTGAAACACAGGTTTAAATAAACCTAGATCAAGCAGGGCAGGGTATTATTATACTTTTAGGTAAGACTAAGTTTCAGACTTTCTGGCCACTGAATACCTGTTACGACTGTCAAAGATCTTCAAATTTCACGTGCTTCCCAAAGCACAGAAGAAAAATCTTGAATAATACTTGTATAACAAATAACACTTTTTTTCTGGAGCGGCAGGGAATTTCAGACTTCTGCTGACTAAAAACCACCCATGTCCCTTCTTAGCCTTTTGTGTCCGGGGTCGCGGTATCTCTTTCGAACAACTCGCAGTCCCAGATACAACCCGCAGCAACTAATCACCGTTCTTTTGACTTCGCCGCAGTAAAAATACTTATTTAAATAATGTGTCTTGAAACTACAAAATCACAACCTGCCTCTTCCGATTAAGGTAGCAAACCAGCAAGTTCAGAACATAAATGATAAGCCCACACACTGAGTGATAACATCTAGCGTCTAGCGGGTTACTTTGAGCTGATCTGATGTTATTTAGCTCTTGTTCTGCATGAACTGGCTACGTGATACGAATGGTTATGTTTTATTTAGCTTAATAACGTGAGTGTGGTAGGCAAGTTACTTTATTGTAGGATATTTTGTGGTTGGTGCAGTGTTCGCAAAGTGATTCGGTCCTAGGTACAATTCTCCGGTCGGAGGTGGTGTTATTGGGTTTTTCGGTCTGGAATTTCTCAGTCCCAGCCAGGAAGAACTGCTTCCAAAATATGTTTACCTAGTTAACTTTTCAAAGTTTTTGCAGACTAAATGCATTGTACTAACAATCAAAGTGTTCGTCATGCATGACCTAGACAAACTTATTCTAATCGCAATATTGTAACCGGATTCAATAATATTCTTTAGATTGTATCATACACCTAACATGAAAACAAACAATCCCACAACATGAAAAAAACCTCGGTTTTCCCAACACAAAAAACCAGTTACTCCGAATTGAAAATAGTATTCAAATGACTTAGGTAGTACATAGACAACAATCTTCTAAGAAGGGTTACATTTCTTAGAAGAACACATACGGAAGTAAGTACCTATTCAATCAAACTGATTAGTGCACATCTACCTATGTAGCTACGACTTTAGTGGGAAAAAATGATCATAAACCTGCTCTAGGCGGAAACAACATTTGGATTTTCCAGATCCAAAACAATATTATTTTAGAGTGAGGTCACTCTTAAATAATAATTAATTTCGTAATCTTCTGATGAAAGGGCTTAGGTATTATGCGAGTGCACGCGACTGTAACGCCATAGAGACACGAAGAAATTGAACAGAACTCGTTTAATTTATCCTTTCATATTTATCGGGAAAATAATTTAACATGTTAGGCCCCTACACACGGCATATATTCTTTGGCGGTAGATGCCGATTTTTGCGTTTTTATAGATACAAATGCGCTTATGAAGCGCGTTCCAAATTTGTTTAAAGCGCTCTATAATACCTAATCATAGAGTTATTTATAATTTTTACCCTATTGGGGCAAAACAAAAATTAAGTTATGTTTTTTTTTGTCATTTCAATCACCATGAAACGAAAGAAGCTCCGTTTTCATTTTAAAACTAATGTTTCCGACTTTCAATATTTTAAATCTGTCTGAACAGTAAAACAAGCACACAATTTCAATCAGATTCAGAACCCACTTTAACAGTCTAATAGCACAGCTTAGCAGGTCCGACTATCATACGCTACGGTGACGTCAATAGGGAAGTACCTATTTATCGAATACGATAAAACCACTCAGCAGGGCTCAGGGACTGAGTGCCGAAGGGTAAGTGACATTTGACCAATAGTGCTCTCGACTTGCGTGTTGTTATTGATGTTAGAGTATTATCGTAAAAGATAGGTTATGACTATGTTATTAGAACGCATTATGGAACTACAATAGGATTTGGGATCGGCTCCTACCATGATGAGAGTTGGTGCAAAGCTGTAACTGACCAGAATCCGAGGTCTGATACAAGAAGTGCTGGTGGTCGTTAAATGGGCGGACAAGATTGCTACCATCACGGGTTGAATGTCACAGGTGAAATATAAAAAACAAAAAAAAAACATTAAAACTGAAAAATAAAATCGAAAATCTTCATTTAAAGACGTCGAACGTGGAGATTAGCAAAAAGGTGCCTATGTCCAGGAGCTGCTAAACTGGAGATATATAGGTCGAAAGACTACTGAATAGGTCTGACAACTGGATTTTTATAAAATTTTGCCAACGAAAAGAGAATTTTATTGAGTTAATAGAAAACAATTTCAGGACTGCGTGGTCGATATTTTGCTGGATAGGCTGACCTCTGAACGTTTAACAATTTGGTTGCCAATGAAAAAAAAAACATTGACTTAATTAATACAATTTACTGACAGCAATAATACTATTAATATCCAGCAGAGGACTGCTGAACGCCATCTGCAGGTAGAAAAAGACACAAAAAAGTAAGAAGTTAGCTCACAATCTAAACCTTCGTGACAAACGGCAGCGTGAAACCAACGAATTAAGTATCGCATAGAACCATCCTTCAAACTAACATTAGGTTATCCTAGGTCAGGCTTTGCTCACTTCACTACGCATTTATTTACAAGCGTAACCATTGATTTCTTGTTGACATTGGCGTGCAACTGCGCAGAATGATTAAACGATGCACGCTTACCTTGGTAAAAGATGTTTGTCTGACTGCGGTACTCAGAGATGTTTAATGATTACTTAAGCCGACACTTAGTAAAGATTAGACATCATTTTGTAAGACAAAACTGTCAAAAAGCTTAAGTTTTCATTAAACTTCTTTGAGTGCGGTAGTGAGTGATGGAAACCACTGCATCATCAACCGATAACCCATTTTTTTTCTAGGAATTTCTGCGATACTGTTACTTTAATTATATACATACACATACATAAACTCATGTGGTAGGCAGAAACCACAATACGTCACTTGCTACGATCCTTACCGCTTTTTTTGCTTCGTCCACACTCTAATTAAGTAGTTCAGTTTTAAATTAAATATTATTATATTGGGTATTTGTGTATTTGAGTTTAAATGTTTGTGAACGCACCCACGATATAGGAGAAATTCCTAGTGTGGGGCAACGTTTGTTAAAAAAAAAAAAAAAAATATTAATTAGTATCAATATAGACAATGCTACCCATGAGCACATTAATACCAAGGTGTTCTTGAACTGGTAGACTGGTCCTTTTAATTAATGCATCAGAATGAATCTAAGATGGAGAAAGATCGAGGTACCTTATTGGAAGCAGCTCATCCCAACCACGACCGTTCTGCCCAAGGCGACAAGGTATAGAAGTATAAGTCTACACTAATAATAATATTTTAGAGAGGAAAGATTTGCTTGTTTGTTTGTTCGAATAGGCTCCGGAACTACTGGACCGATTTAAAAAATTCTTTCACCGTTGGGTAGCTACACTATCCCCAGGTGACATAGGCTACCTTTTATCCCTGTATTTCCACGGGAACGGGAACTACGCGGGTAAAACCGCGTGACGTCCGCTAGTATGTCATAAACTGGAGAGAAAATGCAACTCATTAATTATGAATCAACATCTCTTCTCATCTCCTCTCTTCATATCTTCTCTCTTCTTGTCTCTAATTCGGTGGAGTTCGGCACTAAACCGAGTCAAGACAGCAAAAGTGATTAGTGAAGCCGATAGTTACATTATATCGTTGCCGGGAACTATCGGCAATCGAAATCGTTCGCTAATTCGATCATACAGGCGCCTAATTGTTGCAGGGAAATTACTAAGTAAGGGTTAGTTTACAATAGTGTTAACTTCAATGTTGTTTGTGTATTTAGAGAGATTTAGTCTTGTCGATGAAGACCATATTTAAGTTTATTGACTTGAATGAAGCAAACGACAGAGCTGTCTTGGCTACTCACTGGTTCGAGAAAATTTGAGTCATCCTTCGAGAAGAAGAACTTTCGATCAGAAGACTGCCACATCAATTGAGTTGGTAGTGACTTCAGAGAGTTTCTTCAAGGTGCAGAAGGAGTGGGACACTGGAACACTTTTATGTTAAAAACCACCCATGTTGGTTTTTAGTCAGTAGAAGTCTGACACTCCCTTCTGCTCCGCCCATAACGGTAGGAGTCATTTGATGATTTTCTAACAACCAAAAAAAAAGCGATCAATAAGTGAATGTGTCGTGGCAGTGTATTGTACAACTTAATTCCACATCACAGTGTCCAAACCCTAATCATGAAGAACATTGTAAAAATCAACATAATCACAAGCAAGTGGTTTACGCACCAGTAACTACAGCAGGCAATAATGAGCCAACTGCATTAATAGGCACATTGTAACGGCGGTAAAAACTTAGGTTTCAACACCAGGCGACGAGCATTCTTATTGCTGTGCGTAGATTGTGGTTTGTATTATAAATTAGGCCTATTGTAGATGTATTACAATATTAAATTCGACCATTGTATTCCTCCATGCAGCGGTGGCCCAGTGGTAGCGGCTCTGACTTACTAACAGCAGGTCGTGAGTTCGAACCCAGGCAGGCACATTATTTTGTGTAATTTATTTCATCACCGCTGCTCTCAAAACGGTGAAAGAAAACATCGTAAGAAAACTAATGTCTTACAACCAAAAAATTTGAAGACAGATTACCAATCCGTACTAGGCCCGCGTGGTAGATTATAGCCCAATCCCTCTCAAAGAGAGGAGGCCTGTGTCCCAGCAGTGGGAAAATTAATAGGCTGTTGATGATGATGGTTCCTCCATGCCTCGAAACGCCGTTAGTCCCGGCTGTTATTTGAAGATTTTTGGCAGTCATTTCTGTAATGGGATATAACACATAACTGACGAGACATGGGTGTACTATTTCTATACCTACACCTCTGCCAACCATTCGGGAATTACAAACGCGACGTTATGTTGTTCACAAGTTACCACGGCCTCGACATATAGGGCTAAGAAGGAACATGGGTGGTTTTTAGTCAGTAGAAGTCTGACACTCCCTTTCGCTCTGCCCAAGGGCGGGAGGGGTTATTTGATGATTTTCCACTCGTCAAAAAAAAAGAGGCCACCATTAGACCAAAAATCTGACGTCACCATCCTAGCTTAATTAAATTTCTAAACGCTATAATTTCCTAAATTCCGCGAACGTGTACCAGTTTTACTGCCCACCCCCGCAACTCCGTAAAGTCTATAATCACGAATACACGGAAACAGTTTGTTAATCATTCCCCGGGACGTAGTTATACGGCGATGAATAGAAAATTAAGTGATTACATTTGGTAATTTGCGTACCGCCCGCGTTTGAATATTCCATAACTTGATGTTTGGCGCTTTGTATCTGATTTATAGGCTATTTAGTGGCAATGTTCTGAGTTGATGTGGTTTATTGTCTGTATTTGTGATTCAATGACATGTTTGACAGTCAGAGGTTGTCAGAAGTTGTCAGTTGCTCGAAAGTGTGACAACCAGTCTTACCAAGGGGGTATTGTATTTCCCAGTATTAACTCGATTGTGCAGGTCAGATAGACTGTCAATCTATGTAAAATACTGGTATTCAGGCGCGTCCGGTTACAGTGAAAGCCAACCCCAGTTTAGTTGCGAAAAGGTTAGAGTAATGATGAACTACATAGATGAATTGACGAAAAGAAAGATTAAGTTGCCTTCAGCTTATCAAGTTATGGAAGAAATTGTAACAGAAAAAGTAGATGTAGTGCAAGAAAGAAGTTACAGGTGAAGAAAATAATCATCTAAGGTAGTCAGCAAGAATATAAGGCCTGAAAGCTATTCGGAAGTGTAGCTTCAGAATTGCTTTAACAAGGAACAAATAAGGTATTTGACAAATAACTTGAAACTCTGTACCGACAGTTGTTCATGAAGTTGTTTTGGCGTTGTGTACTAATATTAAACTTAAATACAGTCGCTCAAAATGATATCATATAAGGTTCAGAGATAGAGAGAGATGGGGGGAGGGGGGGGGTCTTGGCCCAGGAACAATAAATCATCGATATTAGACATGATGATAAAATTGTCGGAAACTGGGTGGACCTTGGCAGGGCATCTAGCTAGACACGCAGAGGGCTAATGGAGCAAGGTTTTCACCGAGGTGTACCCAAAATTAGGCCAAACAAACCATGGTCATCCTTAAAGTTCGTTGGGTTGACGATATCGTCAGAGTCACGGGAACACCTGGATAAGGGACGCACAAAACCGGGAAATATGACAGATAAGAAGAGAGGCCTATATATACCCACTTACCCAGCAGTGGGTGATTCCAGGGGGACATGATAATGTTTATGATAATAAAATCAAAACGTCACAAAAAAGCCGAAGAATTTACTATTAATACAGATAGGTACTTAATCAAAATCACTTCCCACATAAAATCCAGTAATCACAATATCCTCCATTCCAAAATGGCGGTTTAATCATAAACTTCAGAGACGCGATCTAATCCTTTTGCCGTAAACGACCGACGTGATATGAAATCGATTAAAACCATCTTAGATAGGTATATGATAAGAGCGAGAACGGATAAGAGGCAGTGTGCAAGTATGCCATTACCAAATACTAATAAAAATAACTGTTTCGGTCTGTCTACAAAACATCATGGCTGATTTCTCTGAGGCATTAGGCAGAGATGTAGCACCATGCACCCTGTACATTTCGCCAGTTAGATTTAAGCCCCATGTGTTATCTGTATCTTTATATACGAGTATATAATTCTACTGTACGTGTGTACGTCACTCAACTCCTCCTAAACGGCTGGACGGATTTGTGTGAAATGTTTTGTGTGTGTTCCAGTGAATTCGAGAATGGTTTAGATTTACAATTAAACCCGGTAGATGGCGCTGCTGTCCGGGCAGAACGACGTCTGCGTGGTCTGCTAATAACTTATAAGTATTTACTAGGCTTTGATTAGTGGCAAAGCCGTGAGAGCACGAACTAAAAGGACATACCTACAGCTAACTAATTGGTGAGTTTTTCCGAAAGGTCAGGTTACATAGCCACTGTGTATCCAGACAGTACCTGTATATCCAGATAATTGAACGGGGACAAGGCAAAAGAAGGTAGGTACTTACAGTAGAGGTACGAAACAGGAACTCGTCAATCCGCGCATCATAATTGCTTGATATTATTAATTTAACGGTACTAACTCATAACCAACATGACAGTATGACAGGAGGAGAAGTCATATTAGTCATAATTTTATTCTAGAATAATAAATTGTGCATAAAACGTGACCTGCTCTAAGTCAATTGTTTATGTTCAGAAAAAAAACTAATTTACTGAGCAGTCACTTCCCATGTCACTCGCTAAGTACGTAATTATTAAATATTTTACGTGACATGTAGCTTAGGTTTTTGCTAATAAGTGGGAAATTACAGGTGAACTGGCGATAGAAATAGTGCTTAAAGTATGCTACTTGGAAATTCAATGTTGTAGGCCACGTGCACCTAGAACACAATCATGGATGTAGTCAATGGTTTAGTCAGTCTGTGTGTTCGATAATAAACCAAGAGACATTCACAGGGGCCGCGGGTAGTCCAACGGTTATCGCGGCCTCGACATAGAGGGCGAAGAAGGAACATGGGTGGTTTTTAGTCAGTAGAAGTCTGACACTCCCTTTCGCTCTGCCCAAGAGCGGGAGGGGTTATTCGATGATTTTACACCCACCAAAAAAAAAAAAGAGACATTCACAGGAATCTAAAGTTTCCTTCGGGGCTGCGGGTTGTTGGAAAGAGATACCGCGGCCTATACACAAAGGGCTAAGATGTAACATGGGTGGTTTTTAGACAGAAGAAGTCTGACACTCCCTACCGCTCTGCCCAGAGAGTCATTCGATAATGTCCCACCCACCAAAAAAATAAATCTAAAGTTGTTTTTTCCATCCTTTTTTTTTGCGTTGGGCGTTAAATTAGTGGCCAATCGTATCTAACACTACGTTTGTAGAAACGACAAATTGTGTATTTTGTCTTTAAATCTAGGTTTCTTAGAAAAAACTGTAAATCTACAACACTTTGTAGCTTTACACATATGACACAATGTCCGGAAAAACCACTTCAGAATACGATGTCATAAACATTTCATTACAACGAAAAAAAAATATCTCAATATCTTTATAATAATCTCTATTGATTCCCAAACTACTCCTCCAATAATGCTAATTGCTATGTTATTCTATTGGCGGTGCCTAACCGCCAATAGAATATGACGGGAAAGCGAAGGTTGGAGAGACGGCACACCAACACCTATGTTCATACTAAACCTGGATTTTTACTCCTAATTATTATTCTATTTCACCTTTCCTGGCGTTTTGCTGATCTCCAATTATTATTAAGTACTTATCCAACGGCAGGAAAATAATTCCTGGAAGGACCCGAGATAGGACGTCAGAAGCGTAATGGACCAGGCTAATGAAAAATCCAATTATGACTTGGTTGCTTTCTTTCTTTCTATATACTCGTTATATTGAGAGAACCAGTGTCTTTAAAGGACTGTCTTCTATGATTTAAGGCGAAACATCAACAGCTTGTTTAATTTATCCACTTATCACGACTATGTTAAAAAAAAAAAAAAAAAAATGAATGTTTTGTCCTAACCGAACCGAAGCCAAAACATTAGGGTAGGTTTTTAACACCGAAGAACCCTTTTAAAACCCTTTTTTAATTTATAACAAAGACTACAATTAACAAACATAGTACCTAAAGATAACCTCTAGTGTAAAAACATAATAGTTTTCTATCAAAGGTTTTAATGAGTCCGACGCTTCCTTCACGCATTCCTTGAATTCTAACATAACAAGCTTCTGTGTCTACACGTACGCAAATACACAGGATTGCATGTCGCGAGCAATAAAACAAAGGCAACCATTACAATTGCTACAAAAAACGTAATTATAAACAATTAAAATGTCGCGGAATTGTACGACGAATCACGTGCCTCAATGAATCTACGTGTTTGAGTATGATAATTTTATTTGATTTACAGTTTATTTTTCAGAAGTACCTGTTGCTGTATTTTTATTAATTTGAGACTGACACAATACAACGTTTCATCGTTTTTCATACCAACTTCCCTAGTAGTTGTAATCTCACCCTCCTCCCTCTTTCCAGTTTTATCGACTATCACACAGTCCATTCAGTTTCCTTCGTCAGTAAAGTTAAATACTTCCAAATGTCAGTCATTCAATTTTGATTAAAAAAAACTCACCATAGTTCCATCCGATTACACCATTAATCTTAAATTAGGAAAAATAGTTACAAGCATGATACATTTTACTGTAGTAAACAAATGATTACTAACCCTCCCCTTGTAATCCCATCGCACCAAAATCCAAACAACGCACCTGTTAGCTCATCAAATATTATTCAACCCATTTCAATCGCACGTCCAAACACAAATCAATCAAACCATTCACTAATTAAAGAACCAACAACCACTCAAATGCCATTCATTTGCAATTTACACGAAACGTTTACACAAACACTTTATTCGTGGCATGTTTAAATACTCTAAAACCATAAAAGGATGCTCTATAGAGTTAGAATACTAATATTCAAATCTATTCTGAGCAACTTTCTAATCATAGTTGGAATAAACATTTTGACCGTTGGTTAGGACACCAAATATTTGTGAGGATAAGTCGTCGGGTCATTTAGACCCGTGTAATTGGTTTCTAGCTGCTATATCCAGGCGTTCATTGGATACCAATTCAGATAAGTGTCAGGTTGTGAGAGAAGTTATCGTAAGGTTAATTCGACGATGGTTGTTGGTAATGTTGAAATGTTCGACTTTGTATTTTATTATATTAAATGTGTGACTTTTACTGTGGCTTATAAGTTTTTATAGCTTGCTTGTGGTGACTTCTTGATCCTTTAGAGGTAATATGATCTTTTAATGGATATGAGAACCAGGCATAAATGCAAGAATCTAAAATAATCAAGTTTACAATCTGTCTTTTAAAGCCAATTACTTGGACATTAGAGAGAGTACCTCAGGGTTCGATTTTAAGTCGAGCTCTGTTCATAGCCATTCTATAAATAATACAAATGTTTCAATAACTTAATGCTATAAAGCGTTATTACATCATAGAGGTTCGTTTGTTAATGCATCAAGTCATCGATTTACTGAACAACATGTGTCATCTCCTCCTTCAGATAATCTACTTAGTAGACTAAACCAATAAAATTTCATCAGAAGAGAGGACCGCTTTCATAATCTCGGTTCATCTAAAAATATTCCACGCAGGCGTTTCCTTAAAGCCGTAAACATTATAGACAAAGAGCCGCGAACGTTTCAGGGCTGTGCGATATAGTATTTTCATCTAGCAGTTTTTTATTAGTTTTTTGTTAAATCCTCATTTTCAGAAGGAGTAGCAAATAAAATCAAAAAGCAAATGCAAGTATGCAACGATTTATAAAGGCCTGATCAGCCTTTAATATTCCCATTGCTGAGATACAGGCCTTCTTGCTGTAAAGTGTCTACCATAATCCACCACACAAAAGCAATACGGACCTGATAATGAATGTGACCCATCCTCTTTACTAAATACATCTTGTTGTGGTTTATAGCTAATGGTACTTTCTGGCGTGGATTTGTTATTTTACTGTAGGACTTTTTAATAAATATTTTTATACTCTGTCTGATGTAGAACAGAGAAAAGTGGAATCTCAATATTTTCACGAGACAACGCAGAAATTCTCGTCCGTCTAGCCTCATAGTCTACCAAACAAATTCTCGCATAGTTGAGCAACCCTGCAGCTGTATTCCGATCACGCGAGGCATCGCGGCAGACTCAATACAAGTCTCGTCTTATTATGCGCCGTCGCTACTTATTACTGAAGCAACGATTAAGAAAGATTTATATGAGCTAAGTGAGTAGTACTTAGAAATACGAGGATTTGATTGGGAGATCGTGATGGAGTGTGAAATCCGGGATGATGTGATGGGAGTTTATTGTAATGAGATCTTTGAATCCTTACTATGAAATTGTTAGACTGCATAATCAGTTACTTGTAACGCAGAAGATTGTAATTTGAACCTATTTCAATTTAGCACGAATACCAAAATTCTAGGTATTACTAATAACTAAAGAGCAATTTAGTTAGTTCATCATCAGTCTGTAATGTTCCCACTGCTGGAACAGGTCTCCTCTATATGAGAGGGAATGGGCTATGATCCACCACGCGGGCCCAGTGCGGATTGGTAGATGTCACATGCCTGGGTTCGTACCCACGAGTTACTGCTCGTAAGTCGGGGCCGCCACCACTGGGCCACCGCTGCTCTCGATAAAAATTAATGCAAATTTACTTGGTTATTTTTGGTAAAATAATAAAGAATAGCTGGAATGAATTAATCATAAACTTATTTTTCACCAAAAAATGATGCTTAAGGTTAAGAAACCATACATTTTCAGATGTTTTAACCACTTTGAACTCTTAAGTAGTAATGATGCAGGTTAACAGTATCAGTAACTCTAAGCGTCGTTAGCAAATAACCTCCGTAGACATTACAACTTTTAAAATAAACTATTTTATAATCATTTTCAGTTTCTGTTTCAATTCCAAGCTAGTTTCTGATAATACAAAAGCAAGAGGCTTTTTGAAGAATCAATTAATTGAATTAATAAATAATATGATAATCAGAATAGCAGTAACAGTTGAGTCGTGATGTGATCTTAAAGCTGAACAGCATCCTGTCTCTTGCCTTAAACGGCGATCAATGGGCAATCATTTCAATTGCATTGTAATTTTGACCTGACGATATTAAGATTTCCTCGCTGCTGCTAACTGCTAAATATTTACTAGTAAGTATTTAATCGTTTTGCAGTAAATAATTCTAAATAATAAGGAAAATGTTAGTATGTTTTCCTGCAAACATCGAAATTTCAATGTTGCCGCGTTGCTGCTAACTTCACTTAGAATAGGGTTATCACTAATGTGTGCCTAAATTAGCAGTTGAAATTTCACCCTTCTGCCTTTAGTTTTGCGGGCAATAATGTTTTTTAGTGGAAGAACATTGTCTTTGATTAACTTTATAGAATCCTACTACTATCATAATTGCGAAAGTTTGTGAGGATGTTTGTTACTCTTTCACGCTAAAACTACTGAACGGATTTGGATAAAATTTTGGTACTCAGATAGTTCATAACCTGGATTAACACATAGGATAGTTTTTATTTCGATTTTATTTTACTGTGGGATAATTTTCAAGTTGTAGCGAGCGAAGCCGCTGGCAATACCTAGTGTTGAATAGTATGCAGTGCGCTGAAGAGAATTTTCTGAAATAAATAAATAGTGCTATTGAGATTTTAGTTTAAATTATCGGGAAAATATCTATCGAGAGCATTTGTTTACGAGTTAAGCATCTGCACCAGATTCATCCGTACAAAAGCCAGACCAATGAATGCTGGGACACCTCGGTAAATACAAACTTAGATAATATCACAATGAAATTTTTTTTCTAAAAGTGAAATCCTCTGTTAACAAACTTTTCACAATTTGTGAATGTTATGCTATGCAGCAAAAAAGTATTGTCATATTTCAGAATGTAGTATTTGAGTATATAAATTAAACTATCTCAGTACGTCATTAACAGCCTTCAAAAAGCAATAAAAAACAAACAAGGCATGCGTTAACAATCACTAAACCAGAATATGAAGTGACGCAATAGAACATAATCATAAAAAAATACTTTCGATCATTGCTGTAACCCAGTTGTGTTTAACGAGTAGTTCACTTTTACGATGACTAGATATCAAGAGGCATTTAGTACTTTAGTACCTAGAACATAAGAAACTAGAATAATGGAAGTGAAAGGACCGTCAGACGAGAGGTGCGAACTGTGGCGAAAAATCATCCCATCTCTGGAGATTTCATCAACCCGGAAGAATACCTGCTGTCCGAAAACGAACTGCAGTGACCAATCTGGAAATCTCTTAACCGACTGCCTAGGTTGGCCGCTGTAGATATAATCTGGCTCAGGTGGGGTATCCTCGATCCATCCCAAACAAATTGCAAGAGGTCTGCAGGAAATGCGCCACCTCCGATCTTGCCCATCCTGCACAACCACTTGCACCTTTCAGGACTTACTCAAAGAAAATGATAGAGCTGTGCATGTAGCTACATACTGGTCTTTTAAAATTTGAGGTCATCGACACGTAAAGTAGAAGAAGAGGCAGTCTTGCGTTTTGATTATATGTAGATAAACGTCATTACAAGTAATCCAGAGCTGGTGAAAAGAAAGGCGTTATACATAAAAGGCTTTTCAACGGCAATTTATCTGTAATCTAGCCTTTAAATTCCATGAACTCAATCGATGAATTGTATTGACGAAATTTGGCTTGTGGTGAACGCTCGTGTTTCCTGAAATAGTGATGAAAATTGAACACTGAAAAAGGAGAAAATTGTATTGTATAACGGGCTGGTGTCCACAACTTTACGTCCAAAGTGCGTAAGTATATCATTATACTTTATGATGATGAAGATGATAATAATCATATAGCTTTCAAAGCTGCTAAAGCTACCTAAGACTTTTCTAACGCTTTATTTCGTCACAGTCTTATCAAACCCGAACACGTATAAAACAATGCCATAGTTACTTACATCACCAAAGACCTAAAATATCGCAGTGCACTAAATGCACTGATATTTTGTGCTCTCCGACCCGCCAATAGACCGATCGTATTCAATCGTGCTCGTAATTACACCGTCTCGCCAACTGAACCGAAATGTCAATAAATCACCGCTGCAACCACAATGGAGCTGGTGTCGCAGAATTGTAGCAGAAAAACAATATGATATATCACAGGATAGATTTGGAGCCGATGATTTAACTTAATTTATTAAAGAAGCCTAAGAAGAAGAAGAATATAATGACAGGAAACAAAGCCAGAATAGCAGAGTTGGTAGGAGCCCGTAGCCACATAAGAAGACTACATGACATAAGATCAATCGTTGCGCCAAGAATTAAGAAGCGGTAATAAATAACAAAAAAAAACGAGCAGCAGTGGCCCAATGGTGGTGGCCCCGACTTACGACAGTAGGTCGTGGGTTCGAACTCAGACAGGCACATTACTTGTGTAATTTATTTCATCATTGCTGCTCCCAAAATGGTGAAGGAAAACATCGTGAGAAAACCGGCATGTCAAACCAAAAAATAATCGAAGACATGTGACATCTACCAATCCGCACTGGGCCCGCGTGGTAGATTATAGCCCATTCCCTCTTAAAGAGAGGAGGCCTGTGTCCCAGCTGTGGGAACAATAATAGGCTGTTGATGATGATAAAACAAAAAAAACATTGTAAAATTGGTCATGCCTATATATTGCCATGAACTACTAAGCTACGGGCTGCTACGAAAGATACCTGATAGAAATGTCTTGATCAGCAAGAGTTTTCTGAACTGATCGTGTAAGCATAAGTGCTACTTCTGTACATTATCCTGCATTATTTCCTTGCATACCAACCTGAGTCAGTTTCGCAACTAACAATTTTTGCATGCCTCCTGATATTTAAGGCTTCACAATGGATTCGGATTGGTATTTCTGCAATAGGTATAATATTTTAGCGAGAGGCAACCAGATTGAGAAGTGATAAAAGGAAGTAGCATAGTTGAAAAGGTCTATTAGGATTTATAGATACAGTTTGGGTTAATTATGTAAGAAGATCGGCGGTGAAATATACGGCATCTACTCGTATTTACATTTAAAATCCATATCCAGTATCTCTTTTTTAAATATGTATTCATTTAGACTGTATTACCTTACTCCGAAGTTCGAAATACCAATGTACGGTATACAGAAAGTTTGTGAGTCCGAATTACGTGAGTCAGAATGTACGCTATGACGAAGTACGGTATTCAGAATGGTCGTTACTCCGATATATGTTACTCCGAAAGTTTGCTACTACGAAGTACTGTATTCAGAATGTTCGTCACTCCGATGTACGTTACTCCGAAAGATTGCTACTACGAAGTACTGTATTCAGAATGTTCATTATCGCGAGTACGGAACTTCGAAAATTTGTAATTGAGAATATTCCTTATCCAGATTCCGAGAGAGTATTTCGAATTATTCGAGTATTATAAATGTACACGATGTGAGGATAAATGACCCATCACAGTGACTATAGCTACTGAAATAAAAATCGTAATTAGTAAAAGCAGTTTAATCAATTCGCATACACGCGCCTCTGATTTTTCGAATTCATGGTCGCATTATATATTTTTATCGCTTGCTGCGGTGAAGGAAAACATCGTGAGGAACCCAGCAGCATGCCTTGAGAGGTATTTTTCGACGGCATGTTAAGCCAAGCCAAAAGCTCATGCTAGGCGGCACAAAATTTAATTCCTGGGTTGGCACTGACTAGACAAAAAAAAGATGACGACGAAGATTTATTGGTTATTTACCCCATGTAAAAGAAATACGAAATTCGTATCTACATGTTTGGTACAAAAAAGGATAAGCTCTCGCTTATGCAAAATCCTTTCTCGTTATATAGGACTCCGTGTAAGCATAAACTTCATCCCATCGGATGATTGACAAGACAACCTTTGGTTATTAGCAGGCAGCACATACCTTGCCTTTCTCAACACAACCCTTAAATCTAGACAAAGCTCTTTGCCGTTGAACCAAATTAAATTTTATTTATTTTTTCATATTGGCTCATTATCTTAAGTATAATTTTTTTTTACAGCTTTGACTTACACAGTCACCAATTACTGGTTAACCAGCATTCACAAAAGTAAGTAACAATATAAGATAAAAACGAATGGCTCTAGAAATGATATACAACAATAAACTTCTTACATTGAAGAGTGTATTTAGCTTTATCTATGAAGAATATCTCACGCACCAAAGAATTACATCCCACATGAATAGTTCAACAAAGATATTGTTTTATAGCCATACCAAGTTAATCAGACACACAAATCTTCTACATGCACGTCTTACATACCCTGGGTACGCAGAGACATTTACTCTGGGGTCAGTCAGCGTGGCAAATAGTTGTGTGGCTTGCTGTGCCCGTATATCATGACTGAGTGACAGCTGACCTATCTGGTATTGTATCTTAGTTAGTATTGGTTATTTCTTCATTGTTGGAAGGTGATAAATATGTAATATTAAGTTAAAATGGCTGTATAGAACGACGAAGATAAATATTTGGGTCGATGGTCAAACACTAGTTGTAGGAAAGCTTCCAGAAGGATAAGAATCGACCAAATGAACTAAAAAAAATAATAATCAGCTTTTTGCACTTGACGCAAATGCATGCTGTTTCATCCTACCTTTTTATTTCGATACAAGGAAGCGCCAGTCAGTGTTATACGCTTCATTTTATGGCGTGTCTGCGCAAACTATGACGTTTATTAGTGACGAAAGCCCGTGTAGACTCTTATACTCTGATAAGACAATCAAAAAAGTTGTGAAGCCAGTTGAATGCACAAAATGTCCGGGATGAAATTCTTCATCCATCATTGCACAGCAAATCAGATCCATTCGTAGACGGTGCGACTTTACATTTTAAACTAAATTTTAAATCTGACTTACCTAACATCAAGTTACCTATGACCAAATCACGTGTAACCCTACTTACATCGTGAGTCCTTCTTTTGAAAACCACTGCTTTCTAAGTCACCAGTTCCAACGAAACTTATTGTAAGTACATTCATAGTCACCACATTGTGAACTGTCATGGTCATTACAGTACGCCAAAACGTCTCGCTGTGACGAATCTTCGGTTTAGGAAATACGAAAACCGTGACGAATTGTGAAAAAAAACGTGCACCCACTGTGTTTAAGATTGTTCGACATTTAGTAATGTGCTATAACAGTGCTATGTTTTCTCAAATATCTCGCAGACCCAGTAAGTAGCTACTTACAAATTTTTTCGGCATGTCTTCATGGGCGCAATAATCATGATTTGTGGGAAGTTTAAAGGCAAATTCGTCTGACTATCTAGTTGGTTGTCTTTCCAAATGTCTCCACCACGTCTGTGGTATCCACTCCCGCACTTTCTTTCTCCATCTTCCATTTGCATAAAAAATGGGTAGCCGGAATAAATGGGTAGACAAGAAACAAAACCGCCATAAGATATTTTGACGGCACAGTTGGCGCAGTGGCTAAGCGATTGGACGGCTGCGCTGCGTGTCGCGGGTTCGATCCCCGCACGGAACAAATATTTGTATGGCCTACAAATAGTTGTTCTGGGTCTGGGTATTTGTGTATGTGAGTTTTAATGTTTGTGAACGCACCCATCGTGGGTGCGTTCACAAACAGGAGAAATTCCTAGAGTGGGGCAATGTTTTTCTAAAAAAAAAAAAAGGAGGCAAGGAATGGCAGGTGGTCAAAGGTTTAAGAAGCGAGAAAGAGAAAAGGACGAATTTTGACCAATGAAACTCACCATAACCAAGTGAAAAACGGCGTTCAGGATGTGATAGTCCCATTGACATGCCTATCAAGATCGGAGACTCTACACTCGAAGTTGTAGACGATTATGTCTACCTGGGACAAACGGTCCAGTTAGGTAGGTCCAAATGTCAAATGTCGCGTGAAATTCTCCCTATGTACGTAAAGAAAAACAATTTATAGTGTCTTCACAAACAAATAATTATGTACCTTAGGCCTAAGTAAACTTATATTATTAGTTTCCTGATTCATAAATATCTTTGCCCGCAGCTGTATCCGATAACTTAGTTTATGCATGTAGTACCTGAAAATAAACAAACAGAGATCCAAGCTAATGCTTTGCTGAACTTCATAAAAATATTTCTAACTAGCGGGCCCGTCTCGGCTACGAACGGATGGACATTTATTTTTTAATCTCGTAATAAATATAGCCTACGTTACTCAAGGATAATGGTGAGAGAATTTTTGAAATCGGTCCAGTATTTTTTGAGGTTATTCATTACAAACTTACAAAAACACAAATCTTTTCTCTTTATAATATACGGGAAAATTCACTAATGCTTTGAGAATAAAGCTGCGGCAATATGTTTAGGTAATTGATTAACTAACATAAATACCTACTGTTTACACGGGAGGAAGTAACGATGGACATTATGATGTTATCAGTATTCACGTAAATGCTGACCAATCAGCTGACTTAACCCTAAGTCACCTCTCGACAGTTTGACCAAAGACGTGTTGACATCGACCACTTGCTGTGTGCCTGGCATTTCTACAATTTACATCCAACTAACATTTCTATTTTACAATCCAGCCATATTTAACGATAATCTAATGAATTTCAAATTAATACCGAACGAGGAACTCAATAGATAATATCTATGCGAGAATAAATTATCTCCTGTAGCGCATTCTATGCAAAGTCATATAAGCACTTATATGTGCACACTTCAATTTAAAAGCGATTTTATTTCATAACGGCATGGGTTTCACAGAGCTATGTTTGTAACAGCACACAAATAATACAGAAGGAGATTTAACACTTTTAAAAGCACTGTGTTTCCTTGCTTCGAACTATACAGTTACACTTATACTGTTACTTACTAACTTATCATATCCATCAATGCACCCACAGCAGGGACTCAGGGCTCTTCTCTAAGAGAGGGAACACCACTCGGGCACTCGGGTTGGGTACTAACGTATACTTTTTACGAAAACAAACTAAAATAATAAACTCTATTAAATAGTTGAAGAAGCTTTTTGGTATACACGCAGACATAATCGTAATTCTAGTATTCTGATAATATTGATTGCAATTTAGTTCTATAAATCTTTTGACAGTGAGATACTAATTTCAAACGACACAGTTTAAAAGTAAATGTAAGTTAGATGTCTGTACACTAAATACCTTGTTTGACGGTATACGGTCAGCAACGAAAGTAGCTTAACATTTTGGAATTATAATTATTTGATATACAGTACTCTAGCTATCATTTTTATTATTTTAGAAGAATATTCTTGAAAATATTCTTAACTCTTCAATAACTTGTTAATAACGGGTAATATACAACCAGTTCTTAATTAAAAACCTGCTTTGAAACTTAGAGTAGTGTGAATCTACTTCTGATGCCGAATGTACACTGTCTTGCTAAAGAAAAGCAATCGCTTCGTGTAATCGACGAGGCTAAAAAGCTAGGCATTTACATCCGGCCTTGCCTGCGATTTTAAGAGAGCGTCGCGTCTGTTGCCTTATATCCGACCTTCGGATTCCAGAACATCTCACAACAGTGATTATAACACGCTAGTGTTGTAAGCTTCCTAAAGTCAAGTATTCGAGCGGAACAATGAATGATTTGTTAAATTTTATTATTGGGTCCGGTAGGTATCTGTTTCAAAGTTGTTGCGTTTACGTAAATGGGGTAGGTTGGCTGTGAAATAAAGGTGGTATTTATGTTTAAAATGCTGTAAGCGAAAAACAGATAGTTCTAAAAAGACAGATTAAGTGCTAAGGGCCTGCTGTGCATTGACGTAGGTAGGTTCCGTTTTGTTTTTTTAACAACTAGAGCTTCAAAAATGCTTTCCCAAATCGTAACTTGTAAGGTTAAAACTTCCCCATTTTGGATGAAATCCCAGTAGATTCCGTAATAACTATCTCACATAAATCTCATCGCCTTCGAAATAACAGAAGAAAAACAATAGAAGAACCTTCTAAACGAATAATCAACACGTTGGAACAAGTTACAAACATTACGACATTGGATTCAGAATTCACAGCCGGGGGGAAATCAGTATGAGAACGTGACGTTTCGTGGACACTGAGATTACAATAGGATCCAGAAGGGACACTTCAAATAAAAACCTAAAGCCAGCACACTCAACGATACTGAAATATTAGTAGCGTGGCTGGCCTAGGTTTCCTGTCTCCGGGATGTAATTGGCCACCACGTGGACCCAGACCAGGTTAGTGGTCATAATTTTAATCTTTGATTTTTTTCAGACGTGTCTGTACGAAAATTCAACCTCTAAAGAGGAGGCAATTATCTACCTATGAAAGTTCGTCATTTTTGTTTATGGGAATATCATGATGTGAAATATTATATTCTCAAACTCAAAGCATTTATTTCAAATATACCCGTAAGGGTCACTCTAGCATAGCCAAAAATAAGTTACTACAGTCCAGCCACGGGCATAAACTGTAGTGCCTATTCCAAAATTGCAGATCTCATCGGGGAGAATGGGCGAGGAACTCCGTGGAAATATCATTGTATCATCATTGCTAAATATGTTGATCGGCCCAGATAGATTCAACAGGCATTGATTTCACGTTGACATATTATATGTAAAGTCACCTCGCAAATTTAACAAGATAGCAAGCCTTCTGCAATTGTCTCCTGTGTGGTCAGAGGTCCACTAGCCGTCACAGCTCTGACCTGGTATCTGACAGCGCCGTAATAGAACATTCACCGAGATTACGACCATTCGTACATGTTTATTGCCTTTAGGGGGACCTTAAACTGGGGTATTAATGACAGTGCTCATTTAGACAGATGGCTTTGGTCATGATTCTCACCTGGAGAGTTTGTGTAACAAATGTATTGAGTTACATTTTGTATGTTACCAATTTATAGGTACCTTCACATGAAAAGAGGATTGGGATAGATTGGTATGATCATTACACTGATAAGAAGTCTTTGCACTGTACAGTTATGTATGTGAGTAAAAGACAGTCTAAATATTGATAGTTGGAGAGGAAGAGGAAGACATAAACGAACATGAAGTCTAAGTTACGGAAGCAAGAAATTCTCATCATGATGTTTACAAGAATCTTGGTCCCTCTTCACGCCATACACGTAAAGGAACCAAGTACTGTTAGCTAAGAGCCACAACCAATCATACTACCACACTAATATTATAAAAGGCGAAAGTTTGTGAGTGTGTGAGTGTTTATGTTTGTTACTTCTTCACGTAAAAAGTACTAAACGGATTTGGATAAAATTTGATACACATATTTTATAACCTGGATTAACACATAAAATAGTTTTTAACCCGATTTTATCATCCCGTGGGATAATTTTCGAGTTGTAGCGAGTGAAGCCGCTGGCAACAGCTAGTACTTAATATTTTTACGATAAAATTAAACATGGCTTCCAACTAATATTTGTACACTAATTATAAATCAACTTAACAACATAGCATGTTATTACTGTGTAACTAACCTTTTGGCTCAAGTTATGTATAGTTAGTTATTATGCTGAAGTGGGAAACATTCATTATTGATGAGACTCTTATAAAGTTATGAGCTCTTGGTACTTTTGAACATTATTGGGAAACTGCATCATCCTGTCTAAGTAAATAAACTGCTTCTTTCAACATCGCTTTTATGAGTGAGGTTTAAATGAGAACGGTTACTCATCTTCATATTGCAAAATAATTAAATTTATACTCTGTTAATTATGGCTTGGAATTAGCTCTGACTAACGATACAAACAACTATGCCTGTTGCAGTCCACTACTAGACAGATGCTTCTGCAACGACATTTTTCGTCGTCTCTTAGAGGAGTAAATAATACTGTCGCGGGTGTCAGAGCAGAATAAAAGAAAAACTTGCAACTATCATTTATGTGATTAAATACCATATTCATTTATTGCGCTCTCGTACACAAACATGACATAAATTGTCATGTTTGTGCACGTGTATATATAAAAAATTAACACTTCAGAACTATTACACTTATTTAACACTTGCTGTTGCCAGCGGCTTCGCCCGCTACAACTCGAAAATTATCCCACGAGAAGTAAATATATAATAAAATCGGGATAAAAACTATCCTATGTGTTAATCCAGGTTATAAACTATGGCCTTAATAATATTAGTGTGATTAAAAAGTATACGTCTCGGAAAAATCAACTTGACATTTGACACACACGCACATTCGCGCAAGCGCCCTGCGCCGTCTTACGGTCAGGACACGTGACCATCTGACGCGAGTTTAACATTTTTACCCATTCCAAAAAAGTGCACAACGCCGCTAAAGAAGTTTTCACTTCAAAAAAAGTATTGTTCCTATCCGAAGTAAAATTGGTGAAGATAGGAAGATGACGCCTGTCTCCCTACCTAATTTAATTTGCAAAATCAATTAGGCAATTTTTCAAAATTGACGTTGATGGTAAGATAAGTCTATAAAATTATGTAATTGTTAAGATTATGCAGAAATGGTAAATAAAGTGGAAATCCTCATGAATGTGTAGTCACTCAAGAGTGTGGTCGACTAAAACCACACAGATGTTATCAACTACCTTTAGCCGAAGTGCAGTTCTTATAAAGTCCAAGACAAAGACTCCATGACAGAATATTGTTCATCAGTCTTTCCGTATAAAATAATAATAAAATAATAATAGAATAATAAAATACTATAATTAGATACAATTTACCTCGTTTTATGCGCTTCTGACATTTCCAAAATGTCAAACGTTGAGGGCGACGCAATTTATAGATTATTACCTGTAACAAATTAATAATAACATCAGTATTGTGTATTGGAAACAAAACATAGAATACTAACATATTTTAATAATTCTGAGGAATACGAAAGTATGGAAATGTCATGAGAGATTATTACCTGTAACAAATTAATAATAACATTAATAATGTGTATTGGAAACAAAACATAGAATACTAACATATTTTAATAATTCTGAGGAATACGAAAGTATGGAAATGTCATGAGAGATTATTACCTGTAACAAATTAATAATAACATCAATATTGTGTATTGGAAACAAAACATAGAATACTAACATATTTTAATAATTCTGAGGAATACGAAAGTATGGAAATGTCATGAGAGATTATTACCTGTAACAAATTAATAATAACATTAATATTGTGTATTGGAAACAAAACATAGAATACTAACATATTTTAATAATTCTGAGGAATACGAAAGTATGGAAATGTCATGAGAGATTATTACCTGTAACAAATTAATAATAACATCAATATTGTGTATTGGAAACAAAACATAGAATACTAACATATTTTAATAATTCTGAGGAATACGAAAGTATGGAAATGTCATGAGAGATTATTACCTGTAACAAATTAATAATAACATCAATATTGTGTATTGGAAACAAAACATAGAATACTAACATATTTTAATAATTCTGAGGAATACGAAAGTATGGAAATGTCATGTCGTTTCAATGAATGATGTATTATAGGAAACAATAGTAGGTACCTACATGTTGCACAGTATCACTGTTTCTAAGCTTTTGAGATGTTTTGTGTTATTTATTATTCAGATTTGTATTTTTAAATCCCTTTATACGTTTGCAGAATGTATCGAAATCAGCTTTTCTTGCTATTTTTAACAATATAATAGAATCTTATCTTTACTGACGAAAAATGACTTACGTATGTATCGTATCAAATACAAACTAACAACTCTAAAATTAACCAAATGTATCACAAACAATCGTAGGACATTGAACCGTTACCAATAAAGTAACAAAACGACCGATAATCACCGATAGTAACACTGCGGTCTATGAAGCACGCACGATTTACCTACGTAACAGTACCACGGAATAGAATAGGTTCAGAATGTCCACTGTATACAACAAAACAGTGAACCCAAAAAACAACGCGAAAGCAAACGATGCATGGAATCGTCTGTGTTCATATCAAACGTTTAGTTCGAAAACCTTATTTGTAAAAAACCTTGTTGAAACCCTTGTTTCAAACCTAACCTTGTTTCAAACCTTGTTTGTACATTTGGGATAGAGCAAGACCCAAAAGTCCAAGAATTCGAACAAATAATTACAGCTCTTAAACAGACGAGGGCAGGAGACATAGTTAGAGAAAGGAATGGTTCCCTAGAGATGGCAGAAGAGGTGGTGGCATCCAATCGTCCATTGGATGGGTGTGTTCGTATGAATGAGTGTTCACTAGCAGTCCTTCTGTAGACAAATACTACTCTATGACAATACTGTTTACTGTTTATTCTCAATTTATATGAACAATTAATTACACCTGGAGTATTTAATTACTGGACTGTGCTTGAAAAAGTTTATTGTATTGTACGGTTCGAGTAAAATAACAATACGTATGGATGTAATTGAGCTGAAATTGAAATGTTTTACGAGTGAAGTTTATTTTTTTCACTGTAACCCCGAAAAAATAATAAACCCCGAAACACCCCCGTAACACCCCCCCCGTAATATACCCCGAATAATTATTCGGGGTATATTTTATTACCGATAGCTATAGGTACAGATTCAATGGTCTTTGACAATATCTGTCCCAGTTGTATTTATAAAAATAAGTAACTAGGAATACAATTACGAACTCAAGAAATACTTATTTATTTATTTTATTTATTTATTTATTTTCCAGACTCAAGCCAATTGAGTAGCAATAGCCTTTTCTTTTGCCTTTTTAAAAGACAAAAGATGGGCCATTAAAATTCCTATAAATAATCTCACTACTTCTCAACGCTTGTGAAGACGGATGAATGGATGAATGTTTGTTTACTCTTTCCTAGATAAACACATAGGGTCCTACTATAAATAACTTCAAACCTTATGCAGAAGATTGGTATAAACGGACTTAATGTTACAAGATATTCTTTACCAGTCAACCCGTTTAGCAGTTAATCCCCGCACACCACACAAGCATAACCTATTTAAACAAATTCTACATATCGAACCAGTAGGTAAAACGATTCACACCATACCCAAGAAGATCAGTCTCCATCAGCGACTAAGCCGCACGTTTCCAAATACTCAGTATTCATCAAAAATTCAGGTGTTTGTTATGTTAAACGGACATTTTGTATAGAAACGTTTTCGGCGCCCCCATTGCGATGTTATCGAAAACCGGGTGAAACGTGTGCTGAACTTTGAACAGGAAAAATTTAGGTAACACTATGTGAAGAGGATTTTAGTTTGGTAGAAAAATAGAGTTATTTTCTGGCTGTCTTAAAAAGGGATAGTTTCCGTCATAAATCGTCTTAGTTTAGTACTAGTCATCATCATGCACACAGTCGAAGTTCTCCTGGATGGACTAACTCGCATTGCGAACTATATGGCAATGCGAGTATGAATGGAGCATGGATATCCATCATCATCATCATCATTTCAGCCAAAATATGTCCACAGCTGGACATACGCCTCCCCCAGGTGTCGCCACATTGACCGGTCCTGTGCGTCTCGCATCCCGCGGGTCCCTGCAACCTTCACCAGGTCATCGGTCTACCTAGTGGGAGGCCTTCCAACGCAATGTTTTTCGGTTCGCGGTCGCCACCTCAGAACTTTTCGGCCCCATCGGCCATCCGTTCTGCGAGCAATGTGCACTGTGGATATCCATGCATTCACGAAAAACAAATTCACATTTCCAGTTTTAAGGGCTACATCCCCATCTATATTTATTATTTCATGTATATTCAAGTTACAGTTCACTAATAAATGTATCAAAACTAATTTAGTAATATTTCGATACATTAACTTCAAATTAGGTTCACTCTTACACACTAATAAGCTCTAAATACATTAATCAGTGCTGTCATATTAAGTTTGGACAAGTCTTAAAACAGGTTAAGATAACACCTCGGAATATGGCGCTTAAAACCACGCTCCGTTTAACAATGACAACCAGTTTGACAGCTCAGATTTACTTCCGTATCATCCTTGTAGGTACCTGTTTGAAATATTTAGAAGTATTCAATATGTAAGTTAAACGAAGGACATAAGTAAAGGGCGTATAACTCTTAAGAAAATGTATTTTATAGGGTTCCGTACCCAAAGGGTAAAACGGGACCCTATTACTCAAACTTCGCTGTCTGTCCGTATGTCTGTCACCAGGCTGCATCTCAACAACCGCGATTGTTACACAGTTCAAAATTTCACAAATTATGTATATTTGTTGCCGCTAGAACAACAAATACTAAAAAAATAAGTTTAGACTAATAAAATCGCGAGATAATCGGAGAAAACATACCAAAATTATAATAGAGGACAGCCGAAGTCGCATGCCACTGATACTTGATGCTCCTTCATGGCGTTCTCATTGATACAGAAGTCAGCTGCTAGTTGCCATTTACAAGATGGCATGCGACTACGACGTACTCTATAATAATGTTACTTAATATTAAGTTATTTACTAAAATTAATAGGTGTATTTTCTTGTTTTCTTCTTTTAAGACAGCGGTTTTATTAGTCTGCGGCTTTTTTGCGTGGACGGCTTTTTTTTAACTTGTTCGACTTTCCAAAGTGTTATTTGTCACGATACATGTGGGATGTACCTCTACCAAATCCTTCGAGAATTATCGGCGTGATATTTAGTGTATAGAAAATTGGTGGCATGCGAAGCCCTAGATTATCCTCTACGCCTACCTACCTAGTATTTATGTGACAATGTATTTCGAAAGAAGGATTAGTATTGCGTATTGCATGGCAACGATAGAACCTTCTAAGTCCTGCCAAGTTTCAGCTATATGCCATACATATATGCATGGGATTGTAAAATATCTGCCACAATGTGGTTGCTATAGATTATCTTGTACATCTGATGAACCTTGCATACACTGTGAAGGTAGGTTAACTTATTTATCTAAGTTTCATTCGTGAGACAGACGCTGCGTCAACTTAGTAATCCCTTTAAGATACTTCTATGTATTGAGGGGTATCCAATTAATGGATGTATAGATATTATCCTATAACGATATTATGCTTAATTGGGGTCGGAACAACTTGTCTTTGAACAACGTGACTTTTTGTTTTCCTATTTTCTATTTGTTGTGTTTCAAATGTTTTGACATGTAATTTTGTAATAATGTAATTCTACAACTTTCTAACACTAGGTATTGATTGTTAAAAAAAACTAATATTTTAATTGATTATGTTTTGCATGCCCATGTGACGGCAGAATATGGAGAGCTAACTTATCAGACAACATCTATGTACCAAATTTACCCATGTTTGCGAAGTAATAAATGATTTGATTTGATTTGATCTAACAACCACCGTACTAGCACGGGATGTAGATTTGTGCCCGATAAATAGTAGTAAATTTGACCTAAAAGTTACTTGTGAAATATGGAGCAGTATTTCATTTGCAGCATCCATCAGACCTCTTCATCCTAGTTATTGGCAGTTATACGTTATGCTCAATTCGATCTTAAAATAAAAAAATGCTTATCCAACAACTTTCTCATAACTGTCGACCTTTTCAACAACAAATATATCCGTCAATATATAGTCCAAGCTATTATAAACCTTCTATAAATAACTCTCAAAACGTTTTCGTAACAATATTGTCTACGTAAAATAGAAAGGGCACGCTACACAGCAAGTGAACGTTTCTGAAACGTGTCCGACGATACGACGGGGTCGGATCGCAGCGGGGAGTCGCGCGGTAGTGGCGGATCACGTGATATTGACAACTAAGGAAACTGGTGTAGGTAGAAATAGTGTTGGAGACAAATGTTTTAGGTGGAGGTATTGATTAAAGTCTGTTGTTGTACCTTTTTTATTTAATTAATAAAGTTTTATTTTATAGGTAAGATGCTTTTGCATAAAACATAGTTTAGTCATTGTGCAAGTCTGCCCTAGGCTTAATGTTTTGAAGCTTTTTTTATACCTTTTGTCTATTTTTTGATTCTTATTGTTTATGTATTTCTGATTGACTGATAACACTTTTTTTTTCACTACCAAGAACCAGCGATTTTTATTTCGGTAGTTAATAGTCATATTATACCAACTGTTTTAAACGATAATTTTAGGGACAGCTTCATACTTTCGGATGCAGCTGAATAACAATATTTTTCTAGAAGCAACTGCTTAACATTCACAACATTTACTGGTTAATACAATGACATAAGTTTTCATTTGCAATAAATGTATACCTACGTATACATAATTATACACTTTAAAGTAATCTCGATCTTAAACTTGTAGGTACGTCTTGTGTGTAGGCGTGAATCTCGTCTTGCCATCTACTTGTATAAATGTCTTGCGATCTCGAAAAGATTACATGTTAAAAGTGTCGACAAGTGACTGAGTATATTTTCTTGGTTCACTTTAGTGTAATTATTTCTTCAGGTACGTCAAGATGATTTCCTGAATTTAGAACGAGATTTTATATAACTTGGGAGAGATGTTACTAATATTTCTGGATCACTGGGCCTAGCCATTTCCCAACTGTGTTGAGATCAGCTTCCAGAATAAGGATATGGAAAAGGAAGCAGCTGAAAACCAGTATTATACATGGAGCCTCCACATCCCAATTAGTACCTACTCGGTAAATACGATACTCTTTGGAAAATTGATTTTCAGAGTTCTAGGTCACCTGTAACGACTCTAAAAGATCTGCAAATTTATAATTTATTTATTTTTCTTTTAAATATCGTTGCCCCACTCTAGGAATATACCCAGACCCGGAACAACTATCTGTAGGCGTTACAAATATTTGTTCCGTGCGTGGATCGAACCCGCGACACGCAGCGCAGCAGTCCTTTGCCTGAGCCACTGCGCCAACCGTGTCGTCAAACTACATCAGGCGGATGCAGTTACATAGCCATACAAATTACCTGAACGAACACATCAGTATACAAACAGAAACCTGTATCGAAACAAAGTTGCAACTTTATTAACGCAATAAACAAAAACAAGTTGCAATATTATTCTAATCAACAGCTAAATTACATTGACCTACCCTGCTCCTCACCTATCGTACAAAATATTGCTAAGACGAGGGCAGTTCATCGAACCTTCGGGGATATTCTTAAGTTGGCTTATATTTTGTGCGTGCAATGTAGGTAAATTGAGCGTGTGGGTGTATTCACGGTGCGTCGAAACCATTATGCCATCAGCCAATATTTGGGCCAATAGGCACGCCAGGTTAACTTGAAGCTGTTATATTTACAGGATGGCTGGACTTATTTGGCACAAATGTTGGTTGTATCGCACCAACATATCGAGTTCGTTGACCGGATATGCGGGCGGTAATAACCTCCCGGAACGTAGTGAGGGGATATTTATTAGTCGATAGAAAATTATTTTATCGATAATTAATTGCATTTCGTTGTCATTAGTTGTCGTCAACAAGATTTTGCCGTATTTCAAAGAAGAAAATATTAATGTTAGGTGATTCTGTATCGAGTTTATATTTTGGAACGAAGTTCCTTATCGCGCGTTGTGAAAGGGGGCTAGACGGAAAAAATTCTTACTTTTTGCTATAGTAAGCTATTGTAAGCAGTGCGGCGTCGCATGTTTCTCTGTCTGTCTCTCTCTCTCTTATAGAAAGCAACCCAGATATTTTATATTTTAAATTTATATAAAAAATAATAATTAAAATAATATAATTAATATATACCTATACATATATACAATATATATATTTTTTTTTATTATTATTATTAATTCTTTTGGTCATTCTTGTGCTGTTTGCGATAGACTTTAACTTCGTTCCATCCGGGTGTCCCTTGACACCTCTCAAGTTTTTTGTTTTAAATAAAATAGGGCAAAATACATCATAGATCGTAAACACAGTTTACTTCGCAGACCCAAGAATAATATGAAACCAAAAGGCACGAAAACTGCATAAACTCCTTAAAAGTCAACGTAACTAATATAACAGTGAAGGTTGTATGAACTTTTGCTTCAGCTTAAACCACTAAACAGAACTTGTGTTCATTAACTGTCCTTGACGTGCGGCGAACTTTGTCGAAATACAACTAAGTAAATACATATACTCATTACCATCAAATAAGACGTAGTATGATTATATCTTTGATAAGAGTGATGTCATTGTAATCTTACAATCTTTAGACGTGTCAAAATAATTTGATTTATTCATTGCTTCATTTTGACAGAAAATGTCGTCTTTACGTACAGAATGAACCAACGGAAAACACGTTTAAATGATAAAATGTAATTCTTTTTAACCGACTTCAAAAAGGAGGAGGTTATCAATTCGTAGATTTTTTTGTGTTCCCCTATTACGCAAAGATGACTGGAACGATTTGGATTTTTTTTATTTTGCTGGAAAAGGTAAACTTCCCAAGTGGTCCCATCCTGGAGAAATGGAGAGAACTCTTCAAATTTTTCGATTTGGGTAGTTTTTGGAAGAGTACTTTCTCGGAGTGGTCACATTTCAATTTGGTGAAGATCTCATGAAAAACTTCGGAGAAAGGCAACGGAACTCCTCAATGAATGATAGCAAATGGACTGGGATTGCCGAAATCCCATGTCTGCCTATTATTTACACCAGTTCATGTTATGAACTGGTGTAATAACATGAGAAATGAACATGACAGAATGATTTTTAAAATGTCTAACGCTAAACGCGGTTTAGTGATTTCTGGTGCAACTGATCCTAGGATGCTTACTTTAACTTTAAGTATTAAATAGTATCATAGATTAACTTAAACAAGTCTTATTGCTACTTGACATTTGAAATCTTGAAGGAAATGCCAGCAACGATCTAAACCTTCAAACAAAAGTAAGACGAAAGGCACCAAGAGACCTGTGAGACATCATCATCATCATCATCATCAGAGACTTGAAAAAGTTCGCCAACTCTCATGTAGTAGCGGGTGAGCCTATTACCATCAACTGGGCACAAATCCAGACTCCGAGGGCCGCTACCAAGAAATTCCTGATGGGATATCCAAAAGTTATTTGCCTCGCTTGCTACGAGTATTTGGTCTCTAGACCGAGGCAGTCAAATAGGTTTTTTTTCATTAATGTTATTTACTATAAGGTACTTATTCTAATGAACATGCAGTTGACATATCTAAATGTCAAAAAAGGTTTTGTCAACCTTAGGAGTGGTTGAGATATCCATTACAGAATGATAATTTATTAAAATTTTAATTACGAACAGATATTCGAAATGAGACTTATTTTAAGGTGGTATTTAGGGCTATGTTTAGACATTTTGTAGCCATTACTGTATCCTGTCGAATTCCACATAGTTTTATTGGTTTGTCAATGAATATGTCCGAAAATGGATACAGTTCCAATATCTAACGGCTTCATTAATGAGTCGTCGAGTTTTTTTCCTACGGTTGTTTAACTAAAATATTTTATTATTTATTTATTTATTTATTATTTATGTACACACAAAATACAAAAATAAGGATAAAAATATAAAAAAGGGAAGCACAAAGGTACTGCTTATTTCAAAAGAAATTTCTTCCAGCAGACCTGCGAGAGGAAAATTGGATGAGACAAGTAGACACAGTTTGTAGAAAAGACAAACAGATTAGTAACAAAAGTATATTTACCTAAACATAAAAAAATATACATACATACAAATATAGACACATATAAAATAAACACTAATATTATGAATATATAATTACCTAAAATATTAAACATACATATATACAGAATATTACGGTATAGAGGCGAGGTAATGCTCTTTGACTTGTTTACATTTATATAACATTAAATATTATGTTACAAAAATGAAACAGGGTTTTATCGCGGTTTTCCGTTTTGGTGCTCGCCTCTCTGTACAAGGAAGAATGACAATGTCCAGCATTTGAGTCTGCTGGTAGATTTCATATTATGTTTTTGATGTCTTGTGTCTAACAACATCCTCTCGAGAACATCCTCTCAAGAAGTTTTCCATTACCGTTTTGAGAGCAACGGTGATGAAATAATTTCACACTAAGTAACGGACCAGCCTAGATCTGACCAATGACCTAAAACTGCGGGACGTACACTAGTTATCGCGGCCTCGACATAGAGGGCTAGGAAGGAACATGGGTGGTTTTTAGTCAGTAGAAGTCTGACACTCCCTTTCGCTCTGCCCAAGAGCGGGAGGGGTTATTTGATAATTTTCCACCCGCCAAAAAAAAAAAAGGCTGCGGGATGTTCGAAAGAGATACCGCGGCCTTGGACACAAAGGGTTAAGAACATGGGCGGTTTCTAGTCAGTACAAGTCTGACACTCCTTACCGCTCCATCCAGAGCAGAAGGAGTCATTTGATGATTAATTACCCTAAAAAACAAAGACCCCAGCTAAATATCAAAGCCTCTAACAAAAATTAAATTACAAAAACATACATCCCTCTCCTCGAAAAATAATTACCTGTAAATGATGTCTACGAGCACAATCTCCGCAAGCTAAGCACTACGTAATTTAAGATTGCCCTTCTAGAATTTCCACCCAGTAAAATACAAAGCAAGACTAATTTACACTCCTTAACGCATCAGAAATCACAAGTCTTCACACCAAAGGATCTGAGAATTAATCCAATATTTCAACTAAGTTTGCTCTATCATTTAATGCAGCTTACTTAACTTACTTAGTGAGCATAATCAACGTCTTCTATCTAGGTATAATATTTTAATTAATAGGGTAGTTAACTAAAAAAATCTAATTAGTCCGTCAGATAGATTTCCAAAAAATATTGGACACGTATTTTTTCTTTTTTCGTGTAACCAAACAATGAAGGCGATACAGTGCTTTGAAAACTCGCGTGACGTCATATTCTAAGACATTACACATATGACATGAGTATGACATTTTTAGCGGTTAGTGACGTCACATACCCCAACTCAAATCTTTGACGCGTTTTATCTTCGTCAATTGTGATTGATTTGATAAAACAAAAAATACGTGTTCAATATTTTTCGATATTCTAACAGACGGACCAATTAGAATCATATTTTTTGAAGTCAGTAAACATCCCGATTATAACGGTAAAGTTAAGTAAAAGCAATTATATCTACGAGTGAATGGCGATTGTGCGAGTATAATTAAGAAAATGTTTTCTGTTTATCACGCCTCTGTTAATAATAATCTAGAAGTTAAACACGTTTTAGTTACACGTGGGTTTTAGTTCTTTTATAAACTGGTTTAGTTTTGTGTTGTTTTATACTGGAAATGTGTGAATTGCTTTTGATAGGTCTCCTGTTGGTGGAAAATCATTCTAGATGACTGCGTAGTTGGTCTAGCTAAAGGTTTCAAGCCCAACTATAACTGAGCGCGAAGTCCTGGTTTAGATTCCAGGGTCAAACCAAAAGTTTTTCTTAACGTTGCCACACTAGGAATTTTTTCCTGTTTCGTGGGTGCGTTTGATCATCAGCCTATATTGTTCCCACTGCAGGGACTCAGGCCTCCTCTCTAGGAGAGGGATGGGCTATAATCCACCACGCGGGCCCAGTGCGGGTTGGTAGATGTCACATATCTTCGAATTTTTGGTTCTAAGATATGCCGGTTTCCTCACGATGTTTTCCTTCACTGTTTTGAGAGCAGTGGTGATGAAATAAATTACACAAAGTAATGCGCCTGCCCGGGTTCGTACCCACGACCAACTGTTCGTAAGTCGGGGCCGCAACCACTGGGCCACTGCTGCCCACTGCTGTGGGTGCGTTTACAGACATTTAAACCCAAATTCAAATTCAAATTCAAATATTTATTGCTCAACACAGTACATGATATTGCATTTCTAGACTGTGATGTACCAAATTTAGGCATGCAAGGTACTCACATATTTACACAAATAACCAGACCCGAAACAACTATCTGTATGCCATTACAAATATTTGTTTCGTGTGAGGATCGAACCCGCGACACGTAGAGCAGCAGTCCACTGCTTGAGCCACTGCGCCAACCGTGCAGTGCCGTATTGCATTTTTCCATTACGAATTTCTCGGAAGCTGCCACGGAATCTGGATTTGAAACCTGTTGATGGACATAGGGTCGACCCCTAATACATTGAGCTTAAAAGATAAGTGGTGAACTGCGCGTGGACTATTAGGGTTCACCTCTGCCTAACCCTTCAGGGATTACCGGCGTGATATTATATTATGAAAGTTGTAAATCCAACAGATTAAAACTAACAGTTTTTCTGTTATCAGTATAGGGTCTGTTAGCAGTAATACTTCGTTAATTAACTCCGGTAGGTAATGAGTAGAAATTTTCTTTATCTTAGCATTATTTTTCCTCATAAAGGCGAGCACAAAGCTGTCTTTATCTTAATACAGTTTACACAATACAGCTTCAAATTGTATTAAAACAGAAATAAAAATCTGGCCACGTGCAAGTCGGACTACGCATGAAGAGTTCCGTACCATCATCTATACAAACGGCAAAAAAATGTTGTTGTATGGGAGCCTCAGTTAATAATTTTATTAAATTATTGTTTTTTTAGTTTTATAGCGGTAACAGAAATACAGCATCTGTGAAAATATAGCTGTCTAGCTATCACAGTTCATGAGATACAGCTTGTTTACAGACAGACAGACGGACAGTGGAGTCTTAGTGATAGGGTCCCGTTTTTACCCGCTGGGTACGGAACCCTAACAAGAAAACGTTTTTTATTAGTTCATTTTATTCTAGAAATAACAAGTATAAGTTAAGTGAGTAATTAACCTTTGCGAGCGAGGAGAAATGGAGACATGTTTTTAATATTAATTTTTTCAAACGTTAGAGAATGCCTCGTGCAATTGAAAAAGGTCATTCAACACTATTATGGAGCATGACAATTTATGGTAACTAACGAAAGAAATAAGAATGGTTGAAGCTATTCCTCAAGACAAGGTATTACCCCATTTTTTAAAATATTATTTAAACAACAATAGGGTATTTCAACAAAAAAAATCTAATAAGTACATCAGGTAGATTTTCAAAAAATAATGGACACATACTTTTCTTTTATCACGTAAAAAAAGATGAAGAAGATACAGAGCTTCGAAAAGTCGTGTCAAGTCGTGTGACGTTACAAGGATAGTACTTTTTCACCCAGAAAGTGACGTAACAAGCCCCCACTTATGATCTTTGAAACGTTTTATTTTCGTCATTTTGTATTAATTTGATAAAATAAAACAAAAGACACGTATCCAATACTTTTCGATAATCTAACTAACGGACTTATTAGATTTTTTTGGTGAAATACCCTAATAAAAAGTCTTACCTACTATCAAGATTGCGACCCCGACTTAGGTACGAATAGTCATGGCTTCGAACCCAGGCAGGCGCATTACTTTAAATCATTTATTTCATCACCACTGCTCTCAAAACAGTGAAGGAAAACATCGTAAGGAAACCTTGTAGAAAAACATATCTTAGAACAAACTAACTACATTTCGTAGACATGTGACCTACCCGCACTGGGCCTGTGTAGTGGATTATAACCCATCCCTCTCTCTAGAGAGGAGACCTGAGTCCCTGCAGTGGAAAGATTATAAGCTGATGATGATGATGGGGGGAAGGCCTAGGATTATTCTATCCAAATAAAAACAATAAATTCCGTTGCAAAACCTTTGTTTAAACTATGCTATTTTAGCGTTGCATAGTACCATTCAATAACGTTAAATTATTCGTATTAGGTTTTTCAATTTATCGATATCGGTAGCCCATCACTAAACACTTGATTGAAAAACTTCGCAGTGTGAAGAAACGATAAGACATAAGATGCAAAAGGACCACTCTTTACAACAAGTTAGGTGGATTTGCTGTTAACTGTGTTTTGTTGTATTTTTTTATTTTTCGATTTTACTTATTGAATTGGAATTGGGAACTACTCTGTAATCAATTATATTTCAGTTCATCATGAAATGAAATTGATTAATCAGACGAACTTAATCTCTGGTCATAATGACAACCGCAAAAATGTGACTTATCTGTCATAACATAACATTACACTTGCAATTCATAAGCAACATCCATAATTCAGAACCGATGTCCGTTGGAGTAGACGTGTTCTTGAGTGGAGACCGCGGATCGGCAAGCGTAAGGTGGGACGCCCTCAGGCTCGGTGGAGCGATGATCTTCGCAGTGGCAGGTAACAACTGGATGAGAGTTGCCGAAAATCGAGTTGAGTGGCGCAAGATTAAAGAGGCTATATCCAGCAGTGGCATAGACTGATGATGATGATGAGTTATCTTTAAACTTAACTGTCGGCGCCTCGCCTATGTGCGGCCAACCGCGGGGAAGGCGCGGGGCGCGGCGTACCGAGCGCGGGCCGCCGATTGCGGCTGCACGCGCTCCCCTCACTCAGCTCACCGACACAGGCCACTACGGGCATTTCTTTGTACCTAGCTATTGATAGTGTTACTTATGGTATTAAACCTATTTTATATACAGTCCACTACTCTTATCATTTAACGCCCACTTGAGTTTATACATTGGTCCTCCGATTGCGCAAAATTAATTACCGGTATAACCGTAATTAACGCCGTCAATATCACCGGTCGTCGTGTTCCACGTCGCGGACTTTGATCGCGCGCGAGCGCCACGCGGCACGACACGAACATTGAAGTAAAGGAGTCGTTCCCGAAGCAACCTGCATCGTCATCGTGGGAGCTGAAGTCATACAGGGAGTATAATACTGTATTTGAGTGAGTCCGTTCCAATTAGTTATTTTTTCTTGCTTTTTTCACATGCCGAAAAATTATTGTTTTAACTTTCAGTGTTCATATAGTGCTTAAAAAAAAAACGTTATTTCCCATTAATATCAAAATCACTGCTTAAAATCACGCATATTCCGCAAAAAGCGCTAGGTAATCAGCTGATTCGCACGAAGTTGACACGTGTTGACCGATAGTGATTCACGATCCCTTTCACTAACGCACAGCTGTTTTGCTGTTTTTTATCTATTGAGCTCATTAGCATTGTGCGGCCAGGTGTTCTTTTTACGTAAACATGGCAGATAGTGTAAAGACATTAATTAAAAAACGTAGTTCAATTAAGTCGAAGCTTACTATTTACAGTAACTATTTAAAGGTGGTAAAAAGTAGTTCCACAGTATCTGAGCTGCAACGCTTAGACTTAGAGGAGCGTTTTAATAAATTCGAAACCTTACACAGCGAATTTGACGCCTTTCAGACACAGATCGAGGTACTTTCCGATGACGACGAGTCTGCGTTGACTGAGCGTGAGGACTTTGACCGCCTGTTCTTTAACCTGGTGGCACTCACGCGCAGCCTGCTCGGTGTCTCGGCCAACGGTGCTGCGTCGGAGGCGGGCTTCAGAGATGCTGACTCAGGTGCACATGTTTCTTTTAGGAATTCTTTTGTTCGTTTGCCTAAGATAGATTTGCCTCACTTCGATGGGAACTACCAATGCTGGCTCGAGTTTAGGGATACATTTGGGTCATTAATTCACGACAACACTAGCATAAGTGACATCAACAAATTCCACTACCTGCGAGCTTCTCTCCAGGGAAACGCGGCTTTAATTATTAAAAACATAGACTTTAAAGCCGATCATTATTTACTTGCGTGGAATTTGCTGTGCGAACGTTACAATAACAACCGCCTATTAGTGAATAACCACTTTCAAGCTTTGTTTAATGTCGAATCCATAACAATTGAGTCAAGTGTTTCCATCAGAAACCTTGTTAACAACATTAATAAAAATGTTAGGGCACTAACAAATTTACAAAAGCCCACTCAATATTGGGATGATATTATTATTTATTTCATGGTTAAAAGGTTAGATATGACAACAGGACGAGATTGGGAAGAACACAGAAATAGTAATTTTAAAGAAGATCCTACTTTAACACAATTTTGTTCATTTTTAAGCAGGAAAGCAGACTGGTTAGAATCAGTGGAGTCCAATCATGGCACTTCTGTTATGAATACTATTGTTGCCTTAAATAATAGCCATAATTCTAACAAAACTGAGTCTAAACCTAACCAGACAAATAAAAAATCAGACTACCAAATTAATAAAAATAAAAACAGTAAATGTCCACTTTGCTCCCAAGCACATACATTATTTAAATGTGAATCCTTTAGAAACTTGTCCATAGAACATCGCTTACAAAAGGCAATTGAGTTCAAAGTGTGTATTAATTGCTTACGCTTTGGACATAATTCAAACAAATGTAGATTTTCACATTGTAAATACTGCACAACAAAACACAACACGCTTTTACATTTAGAAAGTAACGAACCAAAACTTGCTTCCAATCCATTGCCTTCTGCTATGCCTTCTTCTTTGCCTTCTTCAAGTGTCGCGCTTTCAGCCAATTCCATGCAGCTTGCTACTTCTGCGCATGTTTTACTGTCCACAGCGATGGTGAACGTGACGGGCGTGACGGGTAAGAAGTACATGGCGCGCCTACTACTGGACAACGGCAGTACGGCGAACTTTATTACGCAAAGCTTGTCAGAGAAGCTGGGTTTGTTACGACGCGGTACGAGCACCAAGGTAACGGGTATTAATAATCACATATCCACCAGTACACAGTCTTGTCATCTCACAATAGAGTCTTTATGCTGTGCCTTTACTGTAGATATCGAGTGTCATGTTTTGCCTGAAATTACAAAGGTTCTACCGTCTTCATTCATACATATCGCACACGTCCCTATTCCTTCAGGTCTTCAGCTAGCAGACCCGAACTTTAATGTTCCGTCGGTCGTAGATATCCTGGTAGGGGCAGAAGTTTTCTGGAATGTCTTAGGTAGCAAAACAATAGACATAGGGAAAAACCTACCTAAACTATGCGAGACCAAGTTAGGATGGTTAGTTTCAGGTAGTATTTCGCAACAATCATGTTTTTCTGCTATTCATTTTTGCCATCATTCCAATGTCACTCCCGACCTCACTTATTTTTGGGAGCTTGACAACGTAGCTTCAAAACATTCACTCTCACTTGAAGAGAGAATGTGTGAGCAGTCTTTTGCTCAAACCACTGTTCGTAATGACAGTGGAGGATTCGTCGTCACTATGCCTTTAAAAGGGGATTCTAGTACATTAGGTCATTCTTTTACCAATGCTAGAAATCGTTTTCTTTCCCTTGAACGGCGATTTAAACGCGATCCGTTATTTCATAAAAAATATAATGAGTTCATGAGAGAATATGAGCGCCTAGGTCATATGACATTAGACTCAGACTGTACTCATTCACCAGAAAACTCTATGAATAAATATTATATCCCACATCATGGAGTTATTCGTAGTTCCAGCACCACTACACAACTACGAGTAGTATTCGACGCATCAGCTTCTACCAGTTCGGGAATGTCACTTAATGACATTCAGATGGTCGGACCCGTAGTTCAAGACGATCTGTTTTCCATTCTAACACGTTTTCGTCAGCATAGGTATGTGGTGTCAGGTGACGTAGAGAAGATGTACAGGGCCATTGAGATAAATCCAGTCCAAAGACCTCTTCAAAAAATAATTTTTAGAACCTCTTAGGACTTATACTTTGAACACGGTAACCTATGGTACCGCTTCTGCACCCTATTTAGCCACTAAGTGTCTTGTAAGTCTGGCTGATAACATTGAGGATAGTCGTGCCCAATGTGCCATTCGACGTGACTTCTACGTTGATGACTTTCTTAGTGGAGGGGATACCATAGCTGAAACTGTTGAAATTTCTAAAAAGGTGCATTCAATCCTATCATCTGCAAAATTTAATTTACGTAAATGGCGGTCAAATAACTCTCAAATTCTCAAACAAATTACACATAACAGTGAGTTACATAACACTTTAGATTTTTCTGAGCAAGGTTTGAACTCATTTCAAACTAAAACTTTAGGTCTTAACTGGGTTTGTGACTCAGATTCACTCACTTATAATATAAATATCACCTCCACTACTAAAGTCACCAAACGTCATGTCCTTTCTGTCATCAGTATGATCTTTGACCCACTAGGCCTCGTAGGTCCGTGCGTCGTCGAAGCAAAGATGATAATGCAGCGTCTATGGCTAGATAAGTATGACTGGGATGACGAAGTATCACCCGAAATGAAAAACCTTTGGTCTACATTTGAAGGCACAATAACATCATTGAATGATTTTAAAATTCCTCGTTGGGTTTTGCTTGAAGACTCTATTACGCATGAAGTACACGTCTTTACCGATGCGTCCGAGAAGGCTTATGGCGCTTGCGTGTACATTCGGTCTTGTAATGGCAGTGGATCCATAGGCGTACAGCTTCTAGTCTCTAGAAATCGCGTAGCGCCCATCAAACCAACAACGATACCGAGGCTTGAACTTTGTGGAGCTTTGTTAGGTGCAAGGCTGTGTACTAAGGTTCAGGAATCACTTACCATGCCCATTCATAGATGTAGATTCTGGTGTGATTCTACCATAGTCCTGGGTTGGCTCTCTACTCCTTCAAACCAATTAAAGCCTTTTATCAGGCACAGAGTCAACGAAATACAGGAAAGTACATGTGGTCATACCTGGAGCTACGTACCGTCGAAGGACAACCCGGCGGATCTTGTTTCCCGTGGTCTGAGCGCTAACGTTCTCATGAACGACCCTCTGTGGTGGTCTGGACCCTCATTTTTACAGCGTAGTGAAAATGAGTGGCCCAGCATGCCAAACACCGGGAAAGATAGTCTGCCGGAAGTAGTGACTCATCTTATTAGTGGTGATAGCAACAGTCATTCATTAAGTAGTAATCATACAAACATTCCCATTCATTCATCAATCATTCATGATTTATTAGTAAAGTATTCTAGCTTAACAAAAATACAAAATATATTTACATTTGTACAACGCTTTATTTACAATGTAAAACATAAAAATAAATTGCAAGGTAATTTTACTATCACAGAACTTGAAAATTCATTAAAGTTAATTATACATTATTCACAGCTTGAAATGTTTCCTGAAGAGTATGATTTGTTAAAGTCTGGACAAAAATTACCGCGCAAAAGTAGATTGCTTCCTCTGACACCGTTCATTGACGATCATAACCTCATCCGCGTGGGCGGGAGGCTCGATAACTCCCCCTACGATTTCAATGTAAAACATCCAATTGTTTTATGTAGTAAGCACGTACTTACTAAACTTATATTTCAAATGCAACATTTAAAGCTAGCGCACGCTGGTCCGCAGTTGTTACTGTCCTATATACGACAAACCTATTGGCCTCTAGGTGGCAGAAACTTGTCTAGGTTTGTCGTGAGTAAATGTCTTAAATGTTTCAGACACAAGGCTCAGAACGTACCTACAGCCTATAATGGGTCAACTACCCAGTTCAAGAACCAATCTTGAATTTCCATTTTTGAATAGTTACGTTGACTACGCTGGGCCAGTATTGATAGCCAATCGTAAAGGCCGAGGATGCAAACTTACTAAATCCTACATGTGCATCTTTGTTTGCTCGGCAGTAAAAGCCGTACATTTGGAGCTCGTCACCGACCTCACCAGTGAGGCCTACATGGCCGCTCTAAATCGTTTCGTGGCGCGTCGTGGCAAGCCTCGAAGCATCACGTCCGATAACGGGACTAATTTCGTAGGCGCATCAAATGAGATGTGTAGGTTCTTACAATCATCAAATGTTGCATCTGAAATGGCACAGGAGGGTATCGATTTTATTTTCACGCCAGCATACAGCCCTCACTTTAATTCATTAGCTGAAGCTGCTGTAAAATCGTGTAAGCATCATTTAAAACGCTTATTACATCATACCCATTTCACTTTTGAGGAGATGGCTACCTGTCTCACTCACATAGAGGCGGTGTTAAATTCTCGCCCTCTAACTCTTCTTTCTTCTGACCCTAACGATTTTTCGGCACTCACTCCCTTTCACTTCCTAATTGGACGACAATTCTCATCGGTAATACATCCTCAGTTGACTGAAGCCAACATCACGCGGCTGGATCGTTGGAAGCGGATCCAGTTCATCAGGCAACATTTCTGGGGACGCTTTCATAATGAGTACACTTCTCTGCTGCAGGCAAAATCAAAATGGTCTCATTCCAGAGGTGAATTGAAGCCGGGGTCATTAGTCTTGATCAAGGACAAGACAACGCCACCTCTGCTCTGGTCCCTGGGTCGGGTCACAAAGACCTATCCCGGTGTAGACGGAGTCACGAGAGTGGCTGAGATGAAGACGAAGCGGGGCACCATTCGTCGTGCCTTCAACTGCATCTGCCCCCTACCAGTCGAAGATTGAAGACTTCTCTTCAACCCGGGGAATATGTCGGCGCCTCGCCTATGTGCGGCCAACCGCGGGGAAGGCGCGGGGCGCGGCGTACCGAGCGCGGGCCGCCGATTGCGGCTGCACGCGCTCCCCTCACTCAGCTCACCGACACAGGCCACTACGGGCATTTCTTTGTACCTAGCTATTGATAGTGTTACTTATGGTATTAAACCTATTTTATATACAGTCCACTACTCTTATCATTTAACGCCCACTTGAGTTTATACATAACTTTAAAATAAACTTTCATGGTTCCACGATATTTACTTATTCCATACACAGCCGTGTGAACAAACCTTCTGTACATATTTCTTTCCAGCCAACGATTACCTCTCGATGACGTTACATTGCAATAACAATTTGCGTTCACGCATCTCTTGCATTGCCCCAGTTATTGATGAACTTGTAGCAAAAACTGCTCCGAACATGATTTGTTATTGATTGATATGTAATGACGCATGTGTAGTGTAGGCACAGAGCAAAAAATCCGTCAATCTTGAACTTTTTTCAATCAATACGGATTTTTCATTCCGTCTGTTAGAATTTGCAGAAGCTGTGAACATTGAGGCGCAGATACTATAATATTTACACGCCCCCTTTTGTTTGGTTGTTTGTGCGTTTGGGGGATTGGCTTTTGATTTATTTGCTTGTGCTGTCTTGTGTTAGATTACTTTGTTTTTTATTTTTTGTTAATGGCGTTTGAAGGTGGTTTGAAATCTATATTAGTGTATAAATCATCATGAGCATGTCTTCTTATTTACAGTAAAGTCTTTGGTGCCAAAACTGTGTCATTAGCGATCAACTTCTGCCAGGGATGTCAAAGCTATGAGTTTCTATATCGAAATATTTTAGAGTACCGCTGGAGGTCCCAGCAACGAAAGGCCTTCCCGCAAAGTAGAATTATGTTCTTGTGAAGTCCTCAATAATGTACGTGTTGGGAGAAACGCAGGGCTGGTCGATGTGGCGACGCTACGGTTGGAGGTCGACTTTTTACCCGACTGCGGAGAAGCCCAAAAGGAGGGTTATTCCAGTAATGGTTTGGACATTAAAGATGAGCTTCTATACGTTAATATCATCATTTTGTGTCATCATCATTTTAGACTAAAAACGTTCACTGATGAGGCACATAGGCTTCTTCCAAGTGTCGCTGCTGTGTTGTATCGCCCTTTGTGTCTTAGTGCGAGTAACCGGTAACCCGTTCGATTTATTTGGAAAATGTTGACACTGCCGCCTCTAACAGCAATCCACAAGGCATCTCGTTACTCTGTGGATGTAGGTATAAAAACTACTGGATAGTAACTAAGATGCTTAGTTGTGCGTTTGAAAGATTACGGTAGCCTAGATAAATGCGTAGTTCACATCATCTCAACGCATCTTTCTCTATATTAAGCGCACAGTCAGTCATTCGGTGCTAATAAGTGCGTGTTAGGTGCATTCTGGCCGCTCTTGGTACAACTTCGGTGCGTTTCAAGTACATTGTAGGTGCATATTTAGTGCACAGGTTTTAATTTGGGTAAAAAACTAAACAAACAAGATAATCTCCCAATTATCCATAAACAATTTTGTCATCAACCTATATTATAAAGGCAAAAGTTTATGAGTGTGTGAGTGTGTGTTTGTTACTTCTTCACGCAAAAAGTACTGAACGGATTTGGATAAAACTTGGTACACAGATAGTTTATAACCTGGATTAACACATAAGATTTTATGCCGATTTTATCTTCCCGTGGGATAATTTTCGAGTTGCAGCGGGTCAATCCGCTGGCAACAGCTAGTTGTAAATAATCCCTTCCAGATCTTACCATCCAAATTAAAATCTGCATTTGCAAAGCAATCTTAAACTTGAAAATTTTATTTCAGCATGAAACAAATCCAGCTGGAATTCATCTTTTCTCGAGGGATTTTCCTTTATTACTATTATGATTCAATTCGTAGAGCGAGCGCGAAATGCAAATGGTTTAGAACAACGAAACTGAATACAGGGGGCCAATTCTCGATTTTAGAGATGGTGTCGAACTCGACAAAAATTTCTAATGACGTCATTTTTTCGACAAATTTTAAAAGTTGCTATTCTGGGGATGTCGAATTCGACATTTGTCGAAAGCTAACGTTAGAGTTCATGTCGAGTGCTTCTGAGCAGTAGAGATGTCATGTCGATTGTAGAGATACGTCATTTCTGAGTGAATTCGTTGAGTTTTGGATTGTACACTGTGTTTTCTTTTCTTTAATTTTTAAATAAAATACGGCTTGGCATCTCATACTTACTGGAAATTCGATTTATACTCTTTGATTTGTGCCCTTGCCTTGTTTGATTTTTCCCCTACATGTTAAAATAAAACTTTAAAATGTAAAACAGCACCCAATAATGATGTAAACACAGTACATGTAAACATAACAAAAGTTTTGAAGGAACCGCAAATAGGCGCAAATTCTGACACTGACAGAGTCAGCGTTTTAAATCATAATCATTCATTAACTCATAGCTACCTAAAACAGAACGTGCGATTCTTCATAATGGTAACATTATCTTCACTCGACTCGACATTTTCGTGACATTTATTTCTATTTTGACTGAGAATACGGAATTCTGCTCAATTCGAAATTTGTTGGTAGAGATAGAGATATTTTTAATAGACATAGAGATAGATAGACTTACGATCTCGAACTCGAGATAAATGGCGAAAATCGAGAATTGGCCCCCAGGGCCTAAGGGATCTTGCCTGACGTCATTTAGGCGTTTTGTGGTGTGGCGATTACGTGTTACGACTTACTATGAGCATACGTGGTGTTCTGCGATTTATTTACATCATTAATTTTTATTACGTGTTTTTTAATAGTTCATAAAATAACATTTTTTTTTTGTTTTTAGAAACAATAAAGTAACACTTATGGGCTGTACAAATATTAATGATAATTGCCTAGTGGACCCTTCCAACGCAGTCTTCAGGTTCGCGGTTACCACTCCAGAACCTTTTGGCCCATCGTGTATCGGTAAGTTAGTAAATTAAAACAAAACCTTTACGACACTATATCCAACAGTTGCAACTCCCAACACATTTCAAACGCTGAAATTTGCATGAAACAACAGCGTCCCCGAAAACGGAAGCAAGTTCAAATATTGCAATTACAACGCATCCACCTATTAATAATTAACGTGCGACTAAAGCTTGCGACATGTGGCCTAGTCGCATCGGCGTAGCGACCCTAAGCCCCATATTAGCGCCGACTGAAACAAAGCGAGGCTTACACGTAATGGTAGTTAATGAATCTTTCACTGAATTATGTATGCCGTGTGTCCTCGGCTTAGCTTTACAGTTTACTCTTTTATTATTATTGTTGTTGACTACTGTTTTTGTGTGATATGTGATAGTCTGCATAGTTGGTGTGTCCTTGTTTTTGAGGGAAGGAAATCATAAAAAGACTCCTCGTGTTCTGGGCTTAGCGGGAACTTCAACAGACTAAAAACCGCCCATTTTCCTTTGTGTTCGGGGCCGCGGTATCTCTTTCGAATAACCCGCAGCCTCCGCTGGCGTCGGCTCTTGTCCCTGCAATTTTGCTGACATCTCTTTGAGCCGCGCGTGGGACACGAACGCGCCGTCGACACGGCCTGTCGTCGTCATAAGACGGACGGGCGGTGAGCTAGCCCAAAAACTCACCGTCTACATCACCTTCGGCCTGCGCCTGCGCCTGCGCCTTCCGTGGCCAAAATCCCCACGTATCTACATAGCGACGCGACACGCAACGGCCGGCCGGCCGGTCAGACCGAATGACTGTCGCGCGCGTAATTTATTGGATATAGATTAATAATATATGGGTTGAACAAGTATCGCAAAAAAGTTATTAGTCAAATCTTTAAAGAAAAGCGAGTTTAAATGCTCTCGTGAACTTTTTTTTTTGAACTTTTAAAGAGAAACAATTCCATGATACATGATATTTGCGTAACTTAAACCGTTTACGCAGCGCACACAATGAAATATGTTTCATTCATGCCCCGCTCTTATTGGTTATAGCATAATTCTATATACCCTGTAACCTTCCTCGATAAATGGACTATTAACACAAAATTAATATTTCAGTTCCAACTAGAAGTTCCTGAGATTACCGCGTTCAAACAAACAAACTCTTCAGCTTTAAAATATTAGTATAGATATATTAAACGTAAAATATTGTTTATATGTATAGTTGTTTAATTTTGTTTACTTTTTGTTCTTCTAACCGCGAATCATCATCATTATTTCTTTCAAATATCAAAAACTAAGTCATTTTCAAAAATTGGTGTCTATTGTATGAACACATCTCAGAATCTGTGTTAAAGTAACAGTGTAGGTACACATAAGTAATGGCTGAACACACCAAAACTATGTAGACGTAAGACGCAGTAACTTTACATATTTCATTCCATAGTTACCCAAGTTATCAAACTTCAAATTAGTTTTGGCTGTTGACTGCCATTCTTAGAAAAAACTTCAAGTTCTTATGCATATTGTTTGGAAACTTCAAGAATAATTGTGACACTTATTAATTAGTTGTAGTGTAACAAACATTTTAAATAAAAACATATAAAGAGTCTGTATTTCCTGATAAGTATAACCTAGGGGTCTTCAAGTCAAGAGTGAATAGGTTACTTCTAGGTCAGCGTGCTACATCTTCGACCACATCGTCACTTAACATCAGGTGAGATAGTGGTCAAACGCGAGCCTATCTACAATAAAAAAAATAAAAAAAAATTATGTCTTTATTTTACACAACCGTATCTAAGCATCTGCCATCCCTGGATACTAAGTATACGACACCCCTTGGTAAGACGGGGCAGCTTAACCTACAGATTATTTCAAGCGGCTGTCATTATTGAGCCAAGAGCTCCTAAGCGCTAAGATATAGTTTTGCTGAGGGTACAGTTATTGCAGATACGGAACAACTTGGGACCGTCCTAAAAGCATTTCTATTTCTAATAACTATTTTAACTCCCATAGCATTCGACCTATTATAACGCACATTACTTTGATTGCCGCCCCTACCCTACTACCCTACATTTAAAACTTAAGTTTCATTGCCTCACCCGTCGTATCTATTCAAAGACCCATCAACCTTATTTTGAGGTGATAATTGCTGCGTTATAAGTCGGATATTAGACCGGTTGTCAGTGATAACGCGTTAATGATACCAGTATGCCAACAAGGTGGCTTTGAATGGTGGAGTAGTGTTGTAACTTGAAAATTCGATTGTGTGGTTATGAAGAATTGGGATATTTTTTAACCCCCGACGCAAAAACGACGGGGTGTTATAAGTTTGACGTGTCTGTCTATCTGTCTGTGTGTGTATGTGTGTGTGTCTGCGCCATCGTAGCTTCCGAACGCATGCACCGTTTTATTTTGTTTTTTTTTTCATAGATTAGGTAGCAAGTGGGGGAGTAGCGGTGGCCCAGTGGTTGCGGCCCCGACTTACGAACAGTAAGTCGTGGGTTCGAACCCAGGAAGATGGATTACTTTGTGTAATTTGTTGAAACGTACAGCATGTATGTATGTGTTGTATTGTTTTTCGTATAGCATGTCTTAGAACAAAAAAAAACGAAAACATGAGACATCTACCAACCCGCACTGGACCCGCGTGGTGGGCATCCCCATCCCATCAGCCCATCCCTCTTTTAGAGACAAGGCCTGAGTCCTTGCAGTAGAAACATTATAGGCTGATGCTGATAATGATGATGAGAGTAGGTAATCCATTTTTCAGTCTAATTGTGTATCATACGAATAAGTGAACTGTGTAAAGGGTGATTTGAAAGAAAGGATGTGTCTGATGAGGTGACGAGCAATAGAGAACAATGGAAAAGGAAGACATATACTTAAGTAACTATACATATACTTAGTAAGTACTTGTAGTAAGTGTATACTTATTATACATATAAATCAATGGATAAGGAATTTCCTTCAAAATATTTGTTACGTTTCACGTCGTTTCACGTCTTCAGTTTTATGGATTTCATCTAGTTTCATTCACAATGTGATTAATTTAATTACATGAGGTAAATAATAATTAAGCGTGTCTCTATTTCTTCTTGACTGGTAATAGACGTTAAAGATTATGTCACAATGTCCCCAACAACGAGTACAGAAAATAATACACAAGTAAGAAAACGACCTTATTCAACGATAAATAAAAAACATATTTATAATGAAAAGACACAGGCATATTCATCATTTTCCCACGTTATTTCCCTTTATGTACAACAGGCTATAAAAGTACCATAAACGTTTCTCAAATAATACTGTAAATCATTTTGTGCTGATAATAGACTGTTTGTATTTACGAAGAAAACATTGTAAGCTAGAATTTGTTGTTTGAAGTTAGGACACGTTCACGGCTTCGGGGTTGTTGCGTCAAGCAAAACACACGCGCGTCTCCTTTTTCTCCGCGTGAGTACCGTCTCGCGTCGCTCCCGCAAGTCAAGTAACCATGACATGTAGCTTGCTTTAATTAAGCGATTTCTATCATTTTTGTTCCACACAATGAATGTCGCGAGACGCGTGTCGCTTGATTATGGAGGTCGTGGTCACAGGGTAACGTAGCGTGCATAAAAGGTATAAATTAATTTGTTTCTTTTACGAAGAAAGTACGAAAGTACTGAAAAAGCATAGCGGAATAATTGCGTAATACACAAACAAAGGCCATACCTCATTTTGAGAAATCAGCAACATTCATGTTGTCGATCAGATGAATGGTTCAAACATTTTACTATAGCTTTGGAGTAATTTTCTTTTTCAGAAGTTTTTTTTTCTATTTTAAGAGCTGTAAATATAAAAAGAAAAGAATAGAAAGATTTTTTTTTAAGTATAAGTTTTTTTTTCTGAAGTGAGACATTTTTAAATTCAACGTATTTTTCAACATCTTCGTCGATAAAAACGGATATTATATCGCTGAGTCAAAGATGGCGTCACAGTTTTGGAAAAACGCTGTAAAACTGAAAAACAAACAAAGCCTTTTATCCAAGGAGCCTGTAAATGACGAATATAAATTCGCATCTGATACCGTTGAGACACGACACCCAAATAGTAGCACCACAGTTAGGGTTGGCACTGCGGTAAGAATATTTAATGAGAAAAAGACTGTAAAAAATGTTTATATTATACAGGGTGTAAATTAACCCTTCACACATACGTCAACCAAGCATTCTGTACATCAAACTAAGTACCCCTACGTATTTTTTTTTGCTGGGAAACGACTTTTTTTTTACGGTAAAAATCAATGTAACACTCTTAAAACATTGTGCTAGTGGTTGTTTTGAATAATAAAAGGGTCATGGAGGTAATTTAAGTAAAGTTATAACCTGAAAAACTAATGCCAAAATTGGCAAACCACTAAAAGATGAATACTTAGTAATGAAACAGTACGGCTATGGAACAAGAAACGCACGAGGTCAAAGACTTATTGACTTTGCTATGGAAAACAAGCTAGCTATCATCAACACCTTTTATAAGAAAAAAGATAAAAGAAAATGGACATGGCAGTCACCAAATGGCCAACATAAGAATGAAATAGATTTCATACTGTCTAACCAACCTCATTCATTTCAAGACATTGAGACACTAAGTATAAACTTTACATCAGACCACCGACCACTCAGAGCCAAAATATCGCTTACTAAACCGGTGAAAACACGAACCAGGTTTGTAAATAAACAAAACAGTATACTCAAAAATGAAGAAGAAATACAAATTTATAAGGATTACTTGAAAACTGAAATATCCCTACTCCACACCGAAACTAATGTGACAGTACAAGACTACTACGACAAAATAATAAAGAATATAACAGACAGTTTACAAGTCGCACGAACTTTACATTCAACAAAAACGCGCAGTGCACTTACAGAAAATACAGAGAGACTTTTAAAACGAAGACAAGAGTTACAAAGAACCAAAAATAAAACGCAAACAATGAAAAATGAACTCAAAGCGCTATACAAGCTAATAAGCAAATATATAAAAAGAGATTATAAAAATCATAGAATGAAAATCCTTCAGAAACATTTAGAACAAAGTGGAAGTTTAAAAAAGGGATATAAAGAATTACGGACAAACAAGACATGGATTGAGGGTTTGAAAGAATCGGGAGACATCGCTTATAACCGAAAAGACATAATTAACATTGCTACATGTTTTTATACAAAACTATATAGTAAACCAGACCTAGCCATAGACACGAACCACATTGATATTGACAACATCGACTTTGAAACGGCAGAATCCCACATAGAATCAATAGACTGTACAGAAGTAATTGAAACAATAAAAAGACTTAAACCAGACAAAAGCCCAGGATCAGACAACATCACTAACGACGCCATAAGAACCGCCTGCTTCATACTAGCTGCTCCACTAACGAAATTATTTAATTTGATCCTTGATACTGGTACCACACCTTCACAATGGTCTGAATCTAACATCATCTTGCTATACAAGAAAGGAGACCCAAAAGACATCAGCAACTACCGGCCGATAAGCCTTTTACCAAGTATTTATAAACTTTTCTCTACAATAATCAACCAAAGAATTAGTACAACATTAGAGAAAAGTCAACCCATTGAACAAGCGGGATTCAGAAAGAATTTTTCTACTATAGACCACATCCACACATTAGAACTGATAATTGAAAAATATCAAGAACAACAGAGACCGCTGTATATCACATTCATTGATTACCAAAAAGCTTTTGACTCAATCTCACACGGAAGTATATGGAACACTCTAAAAACCCAAAATATAGAGCAAAAATACATAATTATACTCAAACACCTATACAGTAATTGCTCTAGTAGAGTCAAACTGGAAACCATTGGCCAAAGCTTTCCCGTGAAAAGAGGAGTTAGGCAAGGAGACCCCTTATCCCCAACAATTTTTATTGCGATATTAGAATCTATCATAAGCAAATTAGACTGGAGAAATTGTGGTTTATACATCCAGGATAAATACTTAAACCACTTACGATTTGCGGACGACTTGGTTTTACTATCGGAATCGAGCCTACAACTGCAATATATGATAGACACCCTACACAAAGCAAGCAGACAAGTGGGATTAGAAATGAATATTACTAAGACCAAACTCATGACCAACTTTAAAAAATCAAAAATAACAATCGAAAAAGACCCTTTAGATTATGTGGATCGGTATATATATTTAGGAAAACAAATTGGATTCAACAGGGATAGCAATGAACTAGAAGTAGAGAGAAGAGTAAAACAAACTTGGAAAAAATACTGGAGTTTCAAGGAGATATTTAAAAGCGACATGCCCATCAGGTTAAAGAAAAAAGTCATGGACTCTTGCCTCATTCCTTGTCTGACGTATGCATGTCAAACATGGAAGTTTACCAAAAAAACAAGTAATAAAATAAACACATGTCAGCGAGGAATGGAACGTAGTATGTTAAACATCAGGAAAATACAGAAAATAAAACACGCTAAGATAAGATCTAAAACAAAAGCAATAGATGCTCTCAACTACAGCCAAAAGTTGAAGTGGAAATGGGCCGGGCATATAGCACGTCTTATAGATCATAGATGGACAAAAACAGTTACATCATGGAAAGGCCCATCGGGCAAACGATATAAAGGAAGACCGTTCACTAGATGGGACGACGATATTAAAAAAATTGCTGGTCCACAATGGCAACAAATAGCCCAAGACCGAGAGAAATGGAAAGCTTTGGAGGAGGCCTTTTCCTGAGGGGGGTTCCAGTGCAATAAAATGCCTACCAACTGATTTAGTAATAATTGGATATTAAATATATAATATTAAGTTAAGTTATATAGCTATATTAAATTAAGTTCTTGTTAATTAAGTGTAGGTAGATACAATACATTTTTAAGTTAATTTGTAAAACTGGAAATATAAGGCTTTTTTATTTTTTATTTTTTTTATTTATTTTATTTATCTCCGTAACTAGGGGGTTCCCAGGTATGGTCTAGAACAAAAAATTATCACACTGGTGGGGAGAACAAGTGCATTTCGTTTGCTTTAAGGGTACTTTTACACCCTTTATAATACGACGTACTTGTGTGATTGACCAGGCATTTGTACGTCATCAATAAAAATAAATAAATTTGTAATTCCAAGGTCTTTACGGAAAGTATTTTCACTATTTATAAAATGAAGCCAATTTAATCGGGACTTTTACTAAGAGTAACTTCAAAGCCTACGCTACTTTTATTTATGCTACTTTAAAAAAACATGAGAAAAAAAATCAACATCCGTTTGAAATAAGGGAAGTCAGGGGAGGCATTTAATTTTTATTTTTTTTGTCAATTTGTTCTATCCTGTGTGAAACCAATAAATACTTTTTCTTTCTTTCTTAGTTTCATCTAATTGCGACAAATAAGCAACCACACACGCCCACAATGCATACACATATTATATGACCTAGACTGTAACCAACAACACTAGGGGTCGACCACAATACAAACTGTAACTTCTTATTCAAGTACATAAATAGGTCAAGGAGGCTAGGATATCTTGTTCTATTAACCTGAGAGTGTCGCGACTTAAAATGCAAGGTTAATCTATTTTGTATAGAGGAAACAGTTCTCATTTGAAATGGAACAACAGGCAACGTTTGTTCTTTATTTTATAATGTCAATAGTAAGTTGTAGTTGGCGAAACTCAAAATTATTATGACTTATTTCGTCACCTGGACACGCCAAAAACGCTACAGTCAGTGAACGCTAAAGTGAAAAACGAAAAAGCTGCCACATTCTTTTCATTACTGCTTCAATACCTTAAAAAAATATTGAATATCTTTAAACATTTTTGTTATACGAAAGTATTCATATCTGTGTATCTGTTACCTTTTCACTCGTTAACAGCAAAACATATACCTAGGCGCTTAAGAAACTTTGCATGTAAAGTATTTTTGTGGGATAATTTTCATACTTCACACAAATAAAAACTCAGACAAATTATTTCAATGATAAGACGCACGCATGCTCTAAATATGTTTCAAAAAGAAGTTCATTAATTTTTCAATAAACAATTCTGTGAACCACAATAAAACATCGTCGGAAAAAGTCGTGAATTTATCATTCACCAACGTGCCAGCCCTACATACAGTAGGTACAATCTAGCACATGTCAAATCACAGAGGATTTTTTGATAAGCTGATTCTCAGCTAAATTGATTGCAACCTTCGGAAATATTGCTCCTATGTTTTGTTTCTTTTTGATTCCGGAGCAAAGCAGCGACGATTTGAAGCCTGCTTCGAACGGCACGGTTTTATGCTGAAATAGATGGGCAAATCTGATGTTTGTAGCTTGATAAATGGCTGGGAATGCAATGCTGTAACGATGAGAAATTTTGTTTGTAATTTCGTTGTTACCTATCCTCGGTAACAATTTTAGTATAGTTGAGAAAACGTCGAAATGAATCCTAGTATTTTACTATACGTTTAGGTCTGTTTGCATCACATAGTAATCAACACGTTTAACGCTAAATGTATGTGTTTTTAACATCGTTTCTGTTCTATCAATCGTTTGAAGCAGAAAATGGTGTTTTAAATAATAATATGTTTAGATCTAAACGTACACACGGCGACACATTAGGCTTAGATGTCTAGTACAACAAGTTCTCGCTTTGTATGGATTTCCAATACAGTGGGAGATTCACATAAACTGTTTGGTATACCTTGTTTCGTCGTCGAGCGTACACATGCGAGCTATATCTTTTTGCTTGTCCCATTAAACTGAGTGAAAAAATCCACACAGAATTCGATTTTTTTAAGACAACTTACGTTCATTTAGTATCCTAATCCCATCACTATTATATAGATGTTTACTGGCGCCATGGTATGTTATATACCTAAGAGTATATGAAGAAGGACGATGTGTGAATTATTGGAGAGCAGCTTCACCATATTTTATTACATTTTTGATAGCAGCTCCAGCATATTTTTTTTTGGATGCCTCGAAGTCAACAATCAATAACAAAAACAACAACAAAAATCATCAATCAGTCAGTCAGTCAGGCATCAGTCATCAATTGACTCCTTCCGCTCCACCCAGAGTGTCAGACTTCTACTGACAAAAAATCACCCCATGTTACTTCTTAGCTATTTGTGTTCGGGGCCGCGGTATCTCTTTCAAAAAATCCGCAGCCCCGACAGGACTATTATGAACTTTGAAGTTTACTGCGGACATTTGTGCAATTAGCCTAAACAATGCAAGTGCATACATTACTCATCCATATTGTACACATACCCCTACGATTCATTACGTTTTATTATACTGTAAGACGTTTTGTTAGTTTTATATTAACGTTTAGCTTTTAACGACTTACACCGTTGTAACATAGAATATTAAGTCGATTATTTAATAAATTATAATTTAACGATTCTCTGTCTTCTTTACGGCCGTGAGATCTTAATTAAACAACAGACAGTTTTGTCGTTTTCTACAGTTATCGTGGTCGAGCAATCTTTAAGCAAAAATTATGACAATGTGAAGTAATAAAATGTCTGAGAGAGCAGACGGTGTTTATCAAACAAGAATAGTCTAATCATACTAATATCATTGATGTGGAAGTAACTGTCTGTCGCCTTTTCAGGACATGACAGCTGATTGGATTTCTATTTTGATACAGAGGTAAACATTGACCTGTGTTAGGACATAGGGCTATTAAATCCCCGATAGTACTTTCCCGTGAAATGATGAGATCTGAAACGCGAATTTGTTTTAACAATTAGAAGGCTGAAAGTGATTGAAAAGTTGTGTGGTAATAGGTTATCGTGGTACGGACATATGATGCGGAGGAATGAAGAAAATTTAGTAAAAGAAACGTTGAATATGAAATAAGGAGAATGGTCATGACGCTGACACGTTTTAATTTCAGGACGTACAACACTAATGAGTTGCCCTTTATATTTACAAAGTTATTGATGAAAGTACCTACCTACCAAACGATTGAAATATAGATACTATCATTTGAAAAATAAATATGCAGCTTCTTCATAGCAAACAAATTCTTTTTCCCACACCAACCTACTACTTAGTTGAACTAAATGGCGTGTCTTATATATGACCATAAGATAGACTGTTGGTACCTATAATTAAAGCATAGATACTATCGTTTGAGAGAATAGGTAATAAACAGCCTCACCATACAAAAAAAACAGCTTAATTCCCTTTTCCCATACCAAGAAGTTGAGAAAATCCTTGAATGCCGCTGTATGTTGTAAAGTAATTTAAAGTATGTACCTAGGTACATACTTTAAATTATTTTACAACATACAGCAAATGAAAGTGGTCGGGACCAAGGCGAGCGGGTGGCGAACTCGAGATAACACGATACGGTACCGACATATCGATAACGGTAATTAGTGATTAACAGGCTTTGTGGTGGTGAAAAACTCGGGCGGTTAGCGGTTACATGTGGTGGGTGATCGGCTTTTTCAGAGTTTTTTTTGTTGTCGACTGCGGCGAAACCTAAAAGGCGGGTAACTTTTGAGATGTTTTGTCGAAACTTAACCACCGTCAGCTTGGTAGAGGATATTGCGGTTGTGGCAAACCATAAAATAAAAAAGAAAGTGTAACTAAATAGTCTAAAAACCGATTCCTTTATCTTTCCCTGTGCACTAGCATGGTCCTGTTTCATACTTACTTTAAAGCCAATTTTTTAAACATCATTGAAACGATAGATTGCTAAAATAAATACGTTTAAAACGCAAGTAAACCTTTATCAGCTGCAACCAGGTAGCCATACCCATGTCCAAAAACAAACTCATAAAAACAAACTTTCTACTCGGCCTATCAAAGTCCACAGAAGGACATATCGCTCTCAATCAACCAACCAAGGCTGCTTAATTACATTCACTCCCCACACAGTTTAGGTCAAATTCCGATAAGTCACAGACGAAGGAATTCCACATACTAAGGTACTGCCGTACCCTACTAAGACACTTAGCAACAGCTTATACGTAAAGGCTTTAACATACGGGCGATGGCGATTTGCAAGCATGTTGTCAGAGAGGTGATTGTTTGAGGGACTGAAGGCATTACGTGGACTTAACGCCGACTCAACTCTGTCTCTACCCATATTACAGCTGTAACCTTTAAGTAATGTAATGAATAGGGATTGGGATACATTAGACATTACAGTAATAGATCCAACGTGAGTTGACAAGAGACAAACAAATGTTTTATATTGTGAAATCGCTCAGTAATCGCTACGAAGACGCGTATAGGTCGCTTCTCCGCAGAGAAAAAACACGCTTGATAGGGATTGAATTATACTCTTGTAAAGAGCCTAGCTGTTTTGTTTTTTTTTTCTCATACAATACGTTTTCTGTATTTATGCTAGCCATTGATCTATACAGGGTTTTTGATAAGTCGTAATTTCAAAGGCCCAAAATATTAAAACCTCTTTGTCAATGTGAAAACGCTCTAAGTACGTAAATCATCTACTATTGCTAGGCAACGATAAAACTTAGGCACCAATCATGTTCGCAAAGGACCTGAAATCTACGCACGTATATGTTGCAACTAGAACGGACAAGTAACATCGACCATTTTTTGGGTTCGGTAGTCAATATGAAACCCTTATAGTTTCGCCATGTATATCTGTCTGTCTTTTAATTAAAAACATTGCGAGTCTGCTCAAACAGTTGATCGATTAAGGGAAGTTTTATATTTACAATAAAAATCATCGGTCGGAGGCAGGGTAGGTACCTAATCAGTTTAGTAAGTTTACATATTTTGATACGGAACCCTACATTGTGCTTGGTCTGACATGCACTTGGCCGGTTTTTTAAACCCCTTGCGTTAACAATTAAATATTAATTTTATAGCAATGTAAGTGCGAACTAGTTTCGCAATACGAATCGTTTATTTAAATTTTTCGTACGTAATGTTGTTCCGGTTATTTGTAGGCTCATGTTTTTTTGTTGAGCAATTAAAACGAATGGAATCTCAAGGTGATCTGTTTTTTTATGAGATGACCATATTAGATTACATATAGTATTTAATGGTTTTTGAATTTTTATTCCTTATAATATGTCACTATCGTGTATTCAATTTGTAAATGTGTTTGTTGACCTTGTGTCACAGAGCTGTGTTGTGTGGTTTAAAAGTTTACATTAGTAGATTCAAACAGATTATTTAAAACAATGAGGACCCTGTGCCTCAGTTTCAATTGTTGGTAGAGTTCATAGAAAGGTATGTTTCAACTTTCTTCAAAATTATTGTGTTTTGTTTTGAGAGAACTGCCATGGTACCTTTAGTTCTAATGAAACTCGTTGTGTTGACGTCAAATCCGTAACATTATTCATGCATATGCACAAACCTTTAAAGTATTCTTTAGAGAGTCTATAAAGTTTAATAAACTTTCATTCATTTATATTTTGCAATTGGTGTCTAACATGAATTCTCATTTCGGAAAATCATTTCTCGAAATTCACGTTATTCACGTCGTTGGTCTTCAAATTCAGCGGCCACTAACATATTTCATACCAAATAAGCTCTTGCAGACATTATTTTGGAGCAGCGGTGGCCCAGTGGTGTCGGCCCCGACTTACAAACGGTCGTGCGTTCGAACCCAGCAGGCGCATTACTTTGTGTAATTTATTTTCATCATCGCTGCTCTCAAAACGGTGAAGGAAAACATCGTGAGGAAACCGGCATGTCTTAGAACCAAAAAAATCGAGGACATGTGACATCTACCAACCCGCACTGGGCACGCGTGGTGGATAATAGCCCATCCCTCTCCTAGAGAGGAGGCTTGAGTCCCTGCAGTGGGAACATTATAGGCTGATGATGATGATGATGAGACATTATTTTGACTGCAGTAGACTCAAAAACGTAAGTACATAATTTTGTTGTAAACATATGTTTCACACGCCAAAATGCTAATGAGCTACGTAACCATTATAGTAAGCGAATTATTCGATAGGTTCAGTGAAATTAGTGACTCATGGTACCGTTTTGTATGGTGACAGCTGAAAAACGTTAGTAACTATAGAATAGATTACGTTAGGTTTTTAACCTATCGTCATCTATAGTGCTCATGTTACGGATTGTAATTCTTTCCGTGACCGCTAGAGGCGCTGTACGATATTTCATACAAATAATTTACGGAGACGCTTGCGAGATTTGGCTGTGTAAACTCATGGTAGAGGTACTGAAAACTGTTATATCGATAAAGTTTAGTTACTTACCGTTTAATCAACAATAATCGAACATTGTACCGTTAAAAAAATCTATACTTTTGTGTCATTACCACCACCAAACCGCCAGGGTGGTGGTTTATGGCCCACTTCATTGAAGAACGGAGGCTGTATCCCAGCAGTGACCATATCCTTAGCTGATTACGCAGTAGCCATGTTGAGGGTTAATTTAACTGTCAGTTTGACAGCTGGCATAATCTAAGGTAATGACAGCACTAGAATCTTCTGTAGGAGTTTGGCTATGAGACACTTTAATATGAAAATTCTAAGTCTCAGTCTTATAATTTACCAACGCAATTTGATACATTGTAACATAATTACGACATAGGAATTTTATACTCAATGCACATTTAATAACATTACCAATAATGGCCATATTACCATACCACCATACCTACTATGTAGGTCACAACGTATAATTTCATATTTCTAGAACTAATATTGTTCTAGTTAAGAACTAGTAATACTTGTTCTAGATTCAACGCAACGCATATTTTCTTACATTTTCTTGAAGGATATCGTGTTGCTAACAAAAAATATAAACGTGTGAGAAATATTTGAAAATTTATTTATGCTTTCTGTAAAATTTTTAAAAGGGACGCTTTTATTTATCAGATAATAGCTGATGCCCGCGGTTTTGCCCGCGTCTAAATATATACTCAAACCAGGAAGGGTTATCAAGAACCCTTCTATCCATTGGTGAAGACATCATGAAAATCGGTGCAGTAGTTTTTGTTTTATAATATGTAGCTATTAATTGTGTTAGATAATATACCTAAAACAGGAATATCTGGTTCTTTAAAACCTAATAAAAATCTCACAGACCGTTAAATAGACAAAGGCTAGACTGCAGTGTTATTTCCATTGAAAAAATGTAAGCATACGTGTGCAAATTGTTTTACAGTGAACTTAAAATAAATGGGCCTATGTTTACAAATTGACATTTAATAAATCATGTGAAAACAATAAAGCCGACCATACCATGGCAGACCGTATCAGGTGAAAATTATCTCATTATTCTCTTGGCCTTATCCCAATTTAATCCATACACTTCTCTATTCTTCTCTTAAATAGAGATGTCAAGTAATCTTGACATCTCCCTTCTTGGCATATTAGGCGAAAATATTATGTAGGTACATTATTACTGTTAGACATTATAATATGGGTTAGAATAATATCATGCTCCATTTAACAGCTGGACAAATACTACCCCCGAGGCATTTAACCCAATCTTCGAAATACCCTGCCCACCCCTATTAATCATAAGACGGTTCAACTCTTACATTATACCAATTTAACTCTCTCTCTCTACGACCATTCGCCCTTCAAAACGTCTTACAGGATCGACAACACCATGCTGTTTAAACTAAGATTAATACTTCGCAGTTAATCGGAGTTTCGGACTGCAAACGAAGACAAATTAACAGCGCGTAAGTTTTAAAGTAAATTCTTGAATTAACTTGAATTGAATCTGTTAATTGGAGTTTAAGATGTGAATAACTAGGTTTGAATATGCATGGGTTTTAGATTTAAGTTTGATGTTAATGTGCAGTTGCTAAAATGGATTTTTCATTTGATAGTTTGTTTGTTAGTACCTACTTTACCTACTCTTCTGCTTATTACAGCAAAACGTGGTTTATGTTAAGACTGATATATACATAATTAAAAGTTCCAAGCGATTTTTATACATTTATAAATGATAATTGCGTGGTCAATACTTTACACGTAGACGACGCCATTTCCTAAACATCTAACTTTACTACAGCGGCTTCTGTCCAGCAATAGCTTGCTCCATTCCGGTGCTAAACTTAAACCGCAGTTATCTCCACAGTGGCACCCGCTTTAACTAGTACTCAAGTAATAATTGCTCTGGGACCTATGTTCGCGTGAGATAGGCAATTTGACACCGATTTGTACATTATTACTGGGTACCTAGTAATTCGGAATACATACAAATATACGTATGTACTACAAGATTATGTAAAATACGGCTATAAAATAAACGACATGGAATGTTTTATTGATGGAGTTATGTAAGGGCTTGTATATTATTAAACTGTAATAAAGATTCATGTAGGGAGAAAACTCTTATCATTCGGCGAGAAGAGGAACTCTAAAACATTGTTCTTGGTCAATGCAATTTATTTAATTGTTTTTACATAGTATAAGGTAAGTTTGGAGTAAGAAGAACGCTGTGCCGTTCACAATAAATTGGTATACAGTCAGGACAATGATGATGATGATTGATTACAAAGATAAAACGCAGTCTAGCTATATTTACTTTTACGGCTTACAAACAGCAAGACAATGATTTCAGAGATGAAGCAGTGGCTAAAAAATAAAAGCCACTTTAGTCGGTATTCAGCTGATCTCAGTAAAACTGAAGGCGGACCCCGACGTGGTAGGAAAAAGGTGGTCACACTAACACTAACTGATCCGTACCATCATACTTTAAAAGCTCTAAGGATGTTTACTGACTAAAAAAAATATGATTCTAATAAGTCCGTCTGTTAGATTTATCGAAATATATTGGATAAGTGTTTTTTGTTTTATCAAATAAATAAAAGTTGACGAAGATTAAACGCGTCAAAGATTTGAGTGGGGGTTTGTGACGTCACCAAAAGCAAAAAAATGTCATACTCATATCTTAGAATATGATGTCACACGAGTTTTCAAAGCACTATATCGTCTTCATTGTTTGTTTACGTGAAAGAAGAAAATTGTCCAATATTTTTTGGAAATCTATCCGACTGACTAATTACATTTTTTTGTTAACTACCCTATTTTTTTTGGCGGGTGAAAAATCATCAAATAATCCCTCCCGTTCTTGGGCAGAGCGAGAGGGAGTGTCAGACTTCTACTGGGTCTGACACTCCCCTTCATTTCAATTTCATTTTAGTCAAAAACCAGCTATGTTCCTTCTTAGCCCTTTATGTCGAGGCCGCGGTATTTCTTGCGAACAACCCGCAGCCCATTCTAATCCTGACCTTCACAACTCAATCTCAGTAGCCTGACTCATACACTGTGACACTCAACACTGTTATAAATAAAACAGGAAACATACGGAACATTAGCGTTTCCTTATTAATATTGCCAGATAATAAATCTTTATAAAAGATAATGTTGCCACTAAATCAAATAATATTACAGTTGTGACGGTAAACTAATTAAAATTAGACATTAACGTTAATGATTTGGTTTTGTAAACTTAGTATAGATTGAAACAGCGACTGTAACATACAAACATTTAAGGACTGATTGCACCAATGGGACTGAACTCGGTTTATGTATTGAGTTGATCTGTTACTGTGTATTTCGTTGGTAAAATTCAACTGTAAACACATTATTTTTTAAAGTAGGTTCCATCTTTAAAAACTTGGTTAATTCCTAACCGTACCGTGTTGTCTAACCTACGAGTATTTATAACAACATACTTACGATGTCAACAAAATCATCGGTGACAGAAAATGACAGGCATCTTTTTTGATGTATTTCCATCTGAGCACCGACTTTTAGAGCACCTAAGTTTAGAGCTCCAAAGCTATTCCCATCTGAGCACCTAAGATTTGGTAGCTGCTAGTGATAGGGTGTATAATAAAAATAATCGATGATAATTTTAGTTAAGTTCCACAAACTACTAGGAGAACAGAAACATTAGGAGGTATTGGAAATTGGAATCTTAAAATCATATTATATAGTTTTTTCATAATTCTCTTTGGCGCCACAACAGCGCACCGGTGACAATAAACGGAACTCTTGAAATACTTCACAGCGTTTACTGGGAATTTGTCCCAGTTTCGATGCCTGTATGTACTACTTTACAAAGCCTGGAATTCGTTTGTGGAGCTTCATTTGAGTTTGAAATAAAAACAACGGGTAGTGGTCAAAGTCTATGAACTGATAAAACAAATGCATGACTGAACTAGTGGTTCACTGCGTAGATAACCAGAGTTTAATTTCTAAGTCAGAAACTTCTGGCCTATAAACAAAGTTTAATGCAAAGGACGATCATTTTACTTTGAAAAGAATCCCTCCCCATCTGTGGCTACTGTCTGCCCTAAGAAGAACAATGAAACTATGTATTTATTTGACTTCTGATAATAAAGCTCACTCAATTAAATTGAGGATGACCGTTTATAACCCGTAACCCCGCCGGCTTGCGTGGTGGATATAGCCTGTTTCCTCTCATAGAGAGGAGGAATTTTTTTTTTGGCGGGTGGAAAATCATCAAGCAACCCCTCCCGTTCTTGGGCAGAGCGAAAAAGAGTGTCAGACTTCTACTGACTAAAAACCACCCATGTTCCTTCTGAGCCCTATATGTCGAGGCCGCGGTAACTTGTGAACAACTCGCAGCCACGGCCTGTGTCCCAAAACTGGGACATTTTAGACTGATTATGCCTGTATTATGACCGTAACAAGCAGAAAATAAAATATAATAATACCAAAAAACCAGTTCAAACCATCCTCATTAATTCGCCAAGACTCGATTCAAAACTAACATGGCACCTTTAATTTCAACAAGAGTATGCAAACTTACGGCCTTCCAAAAGACCCTGATATTAGAAATTCTTCCTGTATTAACATCTACAATATTGGAATTCCATAAAGTGATATGATCTTGTCGAGATCGAGATCACCTAAGGAAGTCGTTACACAGCAAGCGATGCTATAAGTGTACGAGATGTAATGAAGATATGCTTTTATTGATATTGTGGGTAATCTACAGAAGTATTATAATTTGTGATTTTTTTTGAGAGATGAAATGTGTCGTATAAAATCGTTCTTATTGAAGTAGTGATTTGATACCATGAGGTTTATATGGCTTTGCTACAGTAAAGCGATTTTACTGAAATCATCGTGTTAAATGAAAAATGCTTTTTAAAATAGTAACAATGAAAGATTTCTCTCATAATTATATGCGCCAAAATTGCAGACTGAATGGCCAGGTTTTGTTACATTCATAGGTTCTGATAGGTTTGCATAAACTAGAGCTTACATGAATTTATAACTAAACCTAAACATTTTTTCCCCAAAAATTGGAACTTCTGAACTCCTACCCATACTTGCGCAAACCACTCGAGAACAGGTCCTAGGTGAATGAGATAAGTTGGTTTCAGGCCATTGACCTCACAGCTGGACATCCCGATAAATGGCGCATTGTGCCATATCTATTGGCAACCACATAACCTCACATAGGTAATATAAAGTGATGTTGGAAGTGGAATAATGCTAGTCTCCACATTTCATGTTTGTTGTGGAATAAATTGAGAGGAAAATGTGTTTTGGTTTTAGTGTTTTTCTTTTATTATTTTTTTAACAGATGAGTAAAATAGTGACAGTGAAAGAAATTTAGAAACATAATTAGTTTTCCTTTAAATCAATAATCTTTATCACCTGCCTAGCCTTTTCCTAACTATGTTGGCGTCGGCTGCAGTAGCTGAATACCAGTATTTTTGACTACTAATCTGACCTCCACAACCCAGTTAGTACTGTGTAGTAAGACTGGTGTAACGACGAGGACGAGTGGGTGGTAAGACTCGTTGTCAGACTTTCGGGCCCAACACGGATCATTACAGCAAATCAGTCATCTGTCATGACTATCAAAGTCAGCAAATGACAGACACTGACGGAGCTAACAGCTTAACCATGCTTTCCGAGGCACGGACGAAAGTCACAAGAAGGTCAACCATCCATTAATAAACCTAGGCAAGCGCGGTTTAAGCTAAAGATCGAACCGAGCGGCTACTGTCAATTATCCAGAAGCTCCTCAAAATCTAACCAAATAGATAGAAATCATACCAGGTGGTTCTTAGGAGTTCCCGGTTACAAACAAGAATAACATAATTATGTATAGACTTGGCAAAGTTAAATAGCGAATATCTCGTGAAAAACGATTGCTATTTTGAAATATGACTTATTGTATAAAATGTTAATACGGATTCCAAAATATTTATTTCATTACGTAACAGAAAAATTAAATCAATACAGTAGGCGAAAATGGCTTCTAAACGACGATAAATATCAACGCACTGATATTGATCGTGGCTGTACACCAATATATTATATTCATCACAATCAGACCACTTTATCGCACTGCACACAGTCTTATCATAATAAATGCACAAAAGCCATAACGAAGCTATAAATTCTTGCCTCGCTCGAAGTGGTCAGCCGACCTTAAAATGAATTACTTTTTAAATCGTTATTACTGGTATATACGCAATTACTACTTGTTAATTAACGGCAATACGTGTTGTTATACATAATGAGACCGGTTAATAAAACTGGTCAAGTACGAATGTTACGAAAACGGGCATAATGAGAAGAAAAAGTTTTTTGTTGTAGTTAAAAAGACTTACCTTATTAGGGATATAATGAGGAAAACTCTCATCGTCGTTCTGGGAAGTTTTGATTGTTATGGGGTTCGTCGACTTACCTGAAAATAAACAAAAACTACCGTTAATTATTTCCATAAGTTTAGGGCCGGTTACACTATAAAATCTACACAAATAAAAAAAAGTAGTTAAAAAACTAAAAAACCCGACTGAAAAAGCTGAAAAGCAAAAAACAAGCACATTTTAAATTAAACAAAACTTGGAAGCAGGCGGGGTCCATTCTATTTTCATTTCATACACACAATGACACTCGCGCCATCTAGACGTACATATTTTATTCAAATTCCTTAATCCATTAAGGAGTTATGAGGGAACAAAGAAACGGACATACATACATTGACACATACACGCCAAACACATAACCCTCCTTTTGGGCTTCGCCGCAGCCGGGTAAAATAAATAAAATCGAATTGTATGTTTGTAATTTCAAATTAACATTAAAATTTTTGTCTATCTACAGGCTGTACATCAACTCTCAAACTCAATGTAGCACTATTAAAACATTGTGCTAGTGGATGCTTTGAATAGTAAACGGGTCATGGAGGTCATTTAAGTAAAGTTTTAACCTAAAAAACTAGTATTTACAAAAACAGCTGTGCATTTGGAACTTTGACCCCCAGTATCTCCGTAACTATGGGGTTCCCATGTATAGTCTAGAACCAAAAAATGATCGCAGTTGCGGGGAGAACAAGTGCCCTTCGTTTGCGTTAAGGTTACTTTAACACCCTTTATATGTTCCGTTTTCTCCGTAACGTCTGAACCAACTTTGGGGGGAGGGACTATTGTTTGTAGATAGCAGATGGCTCTAGGTATTTGGTATTCGCTGAATGGTTATTTAAAGAGATATAATTGTCAAAAGCGCACTATTATAAATAACGCAAGCAAAAGATTTGTATGTCCTAATACTTCACTTACTCAGGCACAAAACCTTGTATATAATACAATCTTTTAACATAATTCCTTTCTCCCTACATTGCCATAAAACAAGGCGGCATTATTCGTAAAAAGTATACCGGATAAAACCATTAATCTTGTTACTAGAATGTAGGTTGGTAACAGCCTAACATTCCATTAGATACACAGTTTGTTACTGTTTCAAAGTATTTAGGTAAATGTTTTCTTAATAGTTTTGTAGGATCAATAAATCATGTCAATATGACGCGAGCTTTTATGATAAAGACAGGGGAACAGCAAGACCGTGTAGCCAAAAGATCACAAATAGGCCTCTCTCGTCTCTTGGGACTGATAAACGCTTGCACTCACAGCAACAGGTCTACTCAAAGCTTTGTGGTCCTTTCTTCAAAAGACCATCTAAAACACGCTCATGCCTCATGTGAGTTGTCCAAAATAAAAGAGACTTCTGGGTTTGTTTCGGCTGCTTCTCGTCTCAGAGTCAGGTACAAAACACGGCAATAGGCTGCGGTTCCACTGAGGCGGAGCGGAGACGAGCTGTGCCGCGATTCACCAATCACGTGGCTTGAAATCCACATCTCTTTTATTTCAAGCCATGTGATTGGTGAATCACGGCACAGCTCGTCTCCGCTCTGCTCCGCTCCGCCTCAGTTGAACCGCAGCCTTGTTGTGTCAGAAAAGCTATTTGTAGGAATAATAAACATAATTTAACATTAACACAATAAATAATCATATCAATTCCCTGCTCGAAACAGTATGCCGTTTTTAAAACATTACCATTATCTGATTTTGGTAAGAACAGATCTAACAAACAAAAACTCATGTGCCATTGCGTCGTTGTGGAGGGAGTACCTACTATCACAGCTCTGCCTAACCTTGCGCGGATTACAGGCGTGATATTATGTTTATAAAGAAACCGTGAATTCATTTTCAAGTTTAAAATTGCCTTAGCAACGTTAGCCCCAACAATAAAGCAGTACACAAAAATACATCGCCTTGATACATTTTACTAGGAAAACACTTAATTTTTATTAACGCCTGGCGTCCGTTGATCTACGCCTAATGGACCTAGTAATGTATTATTTATTGAGTAGTGATCGGTTTCTCGAGGTGGGGTAGGTATATCTTAGTGGTTCCGTAGAGTGGTGTTCATAAAATGGTGTAAATTAGTTGGGTTTAGCTCTTAGGGTTACTGGGTGAGTGGGCTTGAGTTTGGATGATGTCATTTTATGGAAGTTTAATGGTAAGGAAATGGTAGTTTTCCGTAACATTTAGTATTATTATGGATTCAGTAATAAAAGGGTAGTTAACAATAAAAATTTAATTCTGTATGTCTGTCATATAGATTACCAAAAAATATTGGACACCTGCTTTTTCTTTATTCACGTAAACAAACAATGACACGATTCAGTGCTTTGAAAACTCGTGTGACGTCATACTCTAAGACATTAGTATGACATTTTAGCGGTCAGTGACGTCACCAACCCCCACTCAAATCTTTGACGCGTTTTATCTTCGTCAATTTTTATTGATTTGATAAAACAAAAAATACGTATCCAATATTTTTTGAAAATCTAACAGACGGACTAATTAGAATCACATTTTTTTAAGTCAGTAAACATCCCTTTTGTGACTGAACATCGTACGGAAAGCTGCATGACTGAGAGATATTTCTCAACGGTATGTAAAGCCAAGTCGTGAGTCGCATAAAAGCTCTGGCATCAGGTTCATCACGCACTACGTACCCTTAAAGATGGGAAATCATCACGTGACTCCTCCCACTCTGGGCAGAGCAAAAGGGAGCTTCAGACTCTTTCTCGACCCATCCATGTTCCTTGTAATGTCCTTGGTCTTCCAGAGTTGCGGTAATTCTTTTAAATAAATTCCGCAACACACCCAATAACTAGCCCTAGTGGACCCCATGTAGCATGGAGAGAACGAAAGCTTCCGGCCACCATATTTAAAGGTAAGCCTTTTATTGGTTTTTAATTTATTATTTTTAGCCTATATTGTCGCACTGCAGGGCAAAGGCCTTCCTGCCCTCTTTCCACTTTTCGCGATCTAGTGCGATGGTAGACCAATCCTTTGTGAAAGAGTCCAGCTCATTACGTGTACCTAATTATTCATTCAATCTTTAGATGAAGTCACTTTATTGTCATAAGGATTCGCTGTAGAACCTACAATAAAATGAAATGTCAAATAGGTAATTAGGTAAATGATGATCATGTAAGGAATACCCAATTAGTTGATTGGATAAACATTACGTCTGGACTATAATTAACCAATAAAAATATCATCACGAATGTTTAAATGAAGACATTACGGACTTCCTACAAGTAGTAAGTACTAAGCTCATTAAATTAAGTGTATTAGGAAGTGTCTCGGAGTCTCAGTTATTTAAACCACAATAAAAAAAACATATCCGGATGACCAAGAATATAACTATATTGTTATTTCAGTAGAGGTCTTAAAACGGATGTAAATAACTTTAAATGTAATGTAATTATCTCAATTGTCATGACCAAAACAGGTCATGAAGTACAAAAAAAAGTAGAAGTAGAATATAGATCTATAGTATAGATCTATATTCTAATACATAATCCAACATATTCTAATAACACAACATAACATGTTCTAATATATTTTTTAATATTAATTAAAAATATATTTACATTTTTCATTTGGTACCTATAGATTCTATACCAAATGAAAAATGTAAATATATTTTTCACATTGTATTTATGAATTTAAATTACTTATAGTAACTACTTACATCAATGACGTCCACTTTTGAGTCCTCAGAATGTTGCAAGTCATGACATCCTACCCAAACTGACCGAACAAAATAATCTTTCATCCGACACTCAAGAATATCCAACTACATGTCACAGGCATCAATTATATCAGCAAACAGCAAAGGTCAGGTCATGATCAAAAGCCTAAATTAAGTAGAAAATAATTTATTCTTCGGCCATTACTGAAGGCGACAACATTCTGGCGCCGGCGACGCTACAGTCACCAATTACGCCCACCCGACCTAAAATTCACACCCTGACACCCTTCGATTACACCATCCTGTGTACGAAGAAAGCATATTCTGTACATTACATCCTGTGTAGTACTAATAATAATAATAATATATAATAATAATATTCCACAACTATCACACAACGCCATCTAGTCCCAAGCTAAGCAGAGCTTGTGTTATGGGTACTAGACAACTGATAAACATACTTATATATTTCTAAATACATACATATTATAGATAAATTACACCCAGACACAGAACAAATGATAAGGGATCGTTTAGCTAAACCAGACATAACTCTAGAATACTAAAACAACTTGAGGACATTTTGAATAATTTTACTTGAATCTCACTTAATTCCATCTTATTCTGTGGTGTTTATTGAGTATATCTCTCTGTGATAGTTAGGTGTAAAACTCAAAACCGCGATGTTGATCGATTCAGTGAGTTATTGCTAGAAACGAGCGTTCTTAAAGCCTTCTGCTCTTTTTCTTACAAAAAGACTTCAAAATGCATAACAGAATAGTGATAGCCTAAATCTGGCACTAGGCACTAACCACATGCAATAGAGACAAAACATCGACGTGTACTTATGTGTACATAGGTACTCGTAGAGCTATTTCAGTTTCATTGAAGACACTTCGTAACAGCAACCTTTAATCGTTTTCACTGGTCTATTAATATTCTAAATAACTATGGATATCTACTAAAATATTCCAGTTTTAATGAATTTAGCCCGTGCCAATTCTCAATGTTACCCTAATCGCTTTTAGTTCCTTCCTTTTAACCATGTATTTAGAAATATTTCGACCCTCGTCATGTAGTTTTAGTAATAAGTTTAGTATGATTCGCATCAATAGATTAATGGAAATACGTTTATTCTGGGATGACCCAGTTACTACACTCTCTTCTGATTGAAGGAAAGTTCTACGTGATCTTATACTATTTCTAAGTATTGATAAGTTCCAAAGGATCTCACTAGTTGAATGCCACGCATTACACATAAAGTTTTAGGTTTCAATCAACGGTCGGGAGATGTGTTAGTGAGTTGATAGAAATATGGGAATTTGTGCCCAGTTGATAGCAATAAACTCACCAGCTTGTGTAGTAGGCGCTTCATAAGACTTCAAAATATCTGGAGAAATGTCGGTATATCATTAGTAACGTGCATCTCTGTGTGTATCGAGTCTGGTTCTTCGAACCAACATAACAGACAGATGTGTTGCTGGGGAGTTTGTTCCGTCACTCCTTCTTTCCAGCTAAAACACTAGGAAGTGTCGAAATGTGGGCGTTTTGGGGGACTGTCTCTTGTAAATAAGTAAAGTAAATTTTGACGTTCGAAAAGTGCTGATTATCAGCCTAATTTGAATAAATGACTTTTGATTTTGGTTTCTGCCTATAAGTGCCTAACCCTTCTTCGATTACAGGCACCATGATATTCTATATTGTTGTACATATTGTGAAAGTAAACAAACAATAAAAGTCTCCAATACTTTTCCGATTCTTATGTAAAACAATTCCCTCGGGCAATAATCACGAGTTGGAATCTGAAAATATGTGACATTGGCGATATTTTCACAACTTCTATTATACTTGTTGAGTCGTTTACATACGATTTGTTATTGTCGGATCAACAAGTATTTCTGAAATCGCCTTTTTATCACGTTTTTATGTAGCTGCTTGTTTTTATTATTATTCATCTCGCCGCTGGACGAACCACACTTATTTTTCCAGTTCTTGGACGCTAGTACCATTTGTTAATAAAAACGGAAAATTCCTAATTATTATATAACATCACAAGTAAATAACAAACACCATACATAACACAGAGCGTAGTTAATTGTCGCTGTTTCAGCGTTGCCTATAATCAGGGGTGCGCCGTCGTGGCGCCGGCCGCCATTTGCAATGTGACACATCCAGTGGGGATGGAAGAGATAACTACTGCCTGTGATCATGGGGCATTGATCTCAACTTGTTGTTGATAACTGGATTTTTCCGGGATTAAAGCTACAGTTACTAAGACGGATGAAAATAGACTATAATTATGGCTTATTGTAAACAAAACTTCATATAAAGCAATTTTACAGTAATAACACCATTATTCTAATACAAATTTTAATTATTATTATTATTATAGCTAGCCTGTGTTGTCCCACTGCCGAGCAAAGGCCTCCCTCCATTCCTTCCAACGGTCACGATTCAGTGCGACGTCTCTCCAATTCTCAAGGAAGACATCCAGTTCGTCCCGCCATCTCCTTCGTGGTCTGCCACGACCTCGCGTCACTGTTTCAGGGCACCAATCCTGAGCTTTACGGGCCCACAGCTCGTTCGGCATGCGACAGACATGTCCTGCCCAGTCCCATTTAAGTCAGTCAAATTTCAATATCAAAATATCAGTCAGTCAGTCAAATTTTAATATCAAAATATAATCTTCTGGTCTCTGTAGAAATCTATACTAATATTTTAAAGCCGAAGAGTTTGTTTGGTTGAACGCACTTATCTCAGGAATTACTGGTTGGAATAGAAAAAAAAATTGTATTGGATAATTCATTTATTAAGGACGGCTTTAGACTGTATTCCACGCGGACGGACGAAGTCGCTGGCAAAAGCTAGTCTAGTCTATATTAAAATATACTCATGTTTTGCCAACAACACAAATATCCAAAAGCAACTTAAACTACAGTAACTAAGTCCGGTAATAGATACATAACACTTACATTATTTCCAAAATTGTAACACAGCCTTTTCATAAAATTGGTGTTCCGAGAAAAGAATTGGGCTAAAAATAGAACCTTGCGATATTCTTATTTGCGAGTGTTATTTAAATGGTAAATTTGGAAATTTATCGAAGGTTTTACGTTTCAGATTAACGAGTTTCTGAAATGATTGAACTGGATATCTTATCATCAGTAATCTGGAAAATAAAATTATCAAAATCAACTTCAAATTGTGTATCAAGGCATTCATAAGCTTGCTTGAAAATCTCATTCAAATATTAACAGAGACATTGGAGAAGAATCAGTCCATTTTTAATGTTGTACCAAATCAAGTTTCTCTAACTTGACAGATATTTGTGTTGATCGGGACTTCGTTGTGTCACATTTCCCTTGCTAACATTAGGAAGTAAAGTATACATATAGTTGGCACTCAGCAAGTGCTGATTAACCTTAATTTTCACTGACTTTATTTTGATTTAAAGTCATTCATTAACAGATTTAATAGATATTTTCGCCTCACATCTAGTATCTTAGTATCATAGATATTTTTGCCTTTTTTTTTTTTTTTGGTGGGTGTAAAATCATCGAATAACCCCTCCCGCTCTTGGGCAGAGCGAAAGGGAGTATCAGACTTCTACTGACTAAAAACCACCCATGTTCCTTCTTCGCCCTCTATGTCGAGGCCGCGATAACCGTTGGACTACCCGCGGCCCAGATATTTTTGCCTCACATCTTGTTTTTCCATTGTACTTCCTGTTTGTAGTACTCGTACCACAACTCTTTCTCCCCACGTCACAAATTCGACCACCCACGGGTCACCTATTATCTTATTTCCATAACCCCAGCCTAGTAATTCTTCGTAGGCGCTACAATTAGTGACGTCACTAGCTCAGACAGCACGTCATTGGTTCAAGTGGCATGGCGTCATGGCAGCCCAGTGATAAAAACCAATCAATTTCGGTTATCACTTATCACCCACGCTTCTAATGATTGATGCGCGCTTTTATATTTATACAAGGTGTTTGGATTCATTGATTTCACATATTGATTAATGGTTGGGTAAATGTGTTTTGGTGTTGCCTAATTTGGTTTCTATCAAGCTGGGTAAATTATTTTGTAAATGATTGCAGCAAATCTAAAATGCTTATTTCAAAGAAACATTTCAATCTTAAAAGTTTTGTAGTAATCGGTAGTCGTGGTACGGGCAAGTGATGCCGACGAATGAGGGAAATGTTCTAAAGAAGAGTTTAAGAGAGGAAGACCAATGAAACGATGGAATAGAAGAGTAGAGGTGTCTGATGAGATTACGATTATTAGAGAAATATGAAAGACGAAGACAAGATGCACCGACCCCAAATAAATTATTAATTTAACTAAATTTTTAACGTAAGTTATTCATACTTTCAACAAAGCAAAGATACAATCTCAAACACGAACAGATACTAATGTACCTGATAAGAGATTATACAAAAAATATTTAAAAAACGCTGGCAAGTAGCAATCATTTGCAATGATTAATGAACACGCTAAAGTTGCACAAAAATAAATAAACGATGATTGATCACCGGCCAGCATTACACTAACTTTACACCGAGACGGAGAGGATTCGCGCACAATGTTTATATATTATTTTTTATTTACTTTAGTGCCAAAACCTGAAGGAAAGTGTATTAATTTGACAGTAGAAACTTTTATAAAGTAAAAGAGGTTGAGGGGGAGGAAGGTGATGTTCATTATCGCTGTTCATATGGTGCTTTATTTTGTAATAAATCATTAAGTCGCGAGTAAATAGACTTCTTCTGAGTAAGCTCGTTCCATCTTCGACCTCTTCTCTGCCCTTAGGGCTAGATTGAGGGCAAAAGTAAGCCCATTTCATATAAAAAAGTAGGTCTCGACTGGTAGGACAAATCTAGTCGGATTTTTATCTCACCGATAGGATGTTTCCTGACTAAACAAAATATGATTCTGTTTAGTCCGTCAGTTAGATTATCGAAAAATATTGGATACGTATGTTTAGTTTTATCATATTTATCAAAATTAAATAAGATAAAACGCGTCAAATATCATGAGTGGGAGTTTTTGACGTCACTACGTGGTAAAAAATACAGTGCGATGTGACGTCACACGAGTTTTGGAAGCACTGTATCTTTTTTTGATTAAGTGAAAAAACAAAAAAGTATGTGTCCAATATGTTTTGGAAATCTTTGACGGACTAATAACATTTTTTTTTTTTTTTTTTTTTTTTTTTTAATATTTGATCGTTTATTGTGCCTTAGTGCCTTGTATAGTTATTAATGCGTGTGTGGTTGTTTTTTTTTTTTTGTCGGTTGGAAAATCATCAAATAACCCCTCCCGCTCTTGGGCAGAGCGAAAGGGAGTGTAAGACTTCTACTGACTAAAAACCACCCATGTTCCTTCTTAGCCCTAAATGTCGAGGCCGCGATAACTAGTGTACAACCCGCGGCCCCGACGGGCGTCGGCCCTTTCGGGCCCCTCCCATGTTGCTGACATCTCTTTGAGGCGCGCGTGGAACACGAACGCGCCGTCGACATGGCCTATCGTCGTCGTAAGACGGACGGACGGCGAGCTAGCCCATCACTCACCGTCTACAGGCCCGCGTCTTCGGTGGCCGGAAGCCGTCACGTGGCCCCCGATGTGGTTGGACTTTACTTTGCATTCACGACTGCTAAGCGGTCTTAAGTTCGATTCTCAGGGTGGCCAAAGAAAAATATTGGATGTTTAAATATCTCTCTTAAATAAATACTAACTTTAACCGGGTGATTGAATTCTCTCGAACTTGTGATCTGTGCCTTGGCAGCTCGACGTTTACATTACTAGGCTATAACTGCTTTTTGCAGGGGTTGGTGGAACCTATAGACCACCTGCTTCAGCCATACTTTCGCTTAGACCCCAGAGCTACATCGACGGATAAACGGTTACCACGTGTTCAGTACGACATGCCAAAAAAACCATAGAAATTTTTCATTGGTTATTTAAGTGCAGGTATTACACTTTCTAAGGAAACAGCAGATTTTTTGGGAGGCCTTCGTCAACACTTTTGGTATTCAGAACTTTACAAAAATGTACCACAATATGACACAGTTTTTGTACAAAAACTGGATCATAATGTGGTACATTTTTGTAATAGCTATTATTTACTACATTTTTATTGTATTTTACAATTATTACGGAAAAAGGCACCTTGAATTACTCAACCTGCGCCATTTTGTGCAAATATTAGCACAAATGTTTGTCTGAAAATAAACAGTCGTGATTATTTATCGATAGATTTACATTATTGTAAGTTATGTTTACATATTTGTTAATATAAGTTTTACTGGCTTATTTTCACATTGTATTTCTGCAAATAAAACTACAATTTTAAAAGCAGTGAATTTATTCTGTCAATATTTAACCGTTTACTAGAAAACATCCAATTTGCTATGACGAAGTGAGCTTGTTCAGGTTCTCATTTTGTAGCACCGCAGAGTAAAAGTAGGTCCTACAGTACAGTGTTTAGAATACATACATTAATATCTCAACAAAAATTGTATTGTGCGTATTGCCTAAAATATTGACATACCTACTCACATTATTTCACATTGTGTGCAAAAATCTGAATTTATTTCAATGATTTATTTATTTTACATCCATTATCTATGCCACAACCAAGCAAATTACACAGAACAAATTGAACATTTATCACAGATCTGAAACAATTTCCACGTTATTTTTCAGTATTATTAAATAAATAGTGAGAAGAACTCAAAGAACGAACCATGAGTTTCATCATATCAGCTCGACGGATGCAACGACGTAATTAAGAGCTCAATAAAAAAGGAACGGGGAGAGTTTTTTTCTCTTTTTGGAGGTTGGGAAATCATCTAAATGACTCCCACCCACTCTAGATGGAAGTGGAAGAGAATGTCAGACTTCTACTGACTAAAACCTACCATGCTTCACGACACCTCTTTTGAACAACCCGCAGATAGCTTCCGATTAGTTGTAAGTTCAAGTCAATGATATATTAAAACTATAGATACGTTGTCCGCCCTCAAAAATGACAACATGAAATGAAGCCAATTGGCCACATCGCGCTTAGTTACGCACCAACCTCTCGCGCGATGCTACGTTTGTTCTTAATTTAAATCGTGTGTGTAAACCTGCGCGAAACATAAAGGAAACAGGCATCAACAGGCATCCCGCTGTAAGGTGTCATATTTTCTTTTCCTTTCTTTACGCGTAAAAGTAGTTATATAATATTTTCGCCGTTTTGAAGCGCCGCCATGTTAGTTCATGACGTGTTTATATTATAATATGTCATTGGTTCAAGTGCACTTTTAATTTGTTTTCAACATGGTTGGTGCATTAGCTGATCGGTTAAAAGCCAAAAAGAAAGAAAGAAAACATATTTATTTGGCACACGCTACAAGTCCACATAACAAAAAATAAAATAACTGGACAGGATTGGCTGAACTGCTGCGCTGCGTGTCGCGAGTCGATTTCCGTACGGCTCAAGTATTTATATGGCCTCACAGATAGTTGTTCCGGATCTTGATGTTCGTGAGTTCAAATATTTGTAAACGTAACCACGACATAGGAGAAATTTCTAGTGATAGGCGACGTTTTATAAAAATAAAGGTGCACTACCAAATCTTTTTCATTATCTATAAAAATACCTGCAGCAGGCTGGCTACATCTATGCTGGCTACATCTACGAGTATGCTAGCAACTCATTCATAACTTTTTTTAAATTCTCTTCCTTATTATTTACTAACCAGTCATCGATTACGATTTGAACCTAGGCTAGTTTATATCAGAATGATGTCACAACCGCTAATACCGTTGTCAAATCAGTAAGTAGCAGTTTTAGTCGTGTAATAATCTACCTGAAAACACCTCGAAAAATGCTTATTTTATTCCGCAAATAAACGCAACCCGTTCTAATGAAGCTGAAGTCGAGATTGAACTGGGAATAGAAGGAAACAAATAAAAATGGAATGAAAAGAAAACAAGGACATCGGAGCGAACGTACGATGTACTTGATGTAGTACCTATCTGTTTGTTCCACCTATGTTCCCTGTACAAGGAATTGAACTTATAGGGCAATGGATAATTTCCTCTTTAATGTCAGCCATTTTTATGTTTCTTTCTCTACCTTTTATTGGCTTACATACTTAGTAGAAGAAATCAAAAGTAAGAAATACTTAATCATGAAAAGATGACCAATGCATAATATTATGTATTGATAATCTTTTCAGATTTTACCCATTGACCGACATCCAAAATGTCCAGTGGATTCTAGCAACCCATTCCTATTTGGATCCAGCATTTTATCATCGTGTGATGATCATCAGGCTACTCATCATTCTTCTGCCCTTATCCCAATTTATTTGGGGTCGGCGCAACATGTCTTTTTCTTCCATACTTCTCTATTTCTCATCATGTCAGTAGTCACCTCCCTCCTAGCCATATCATCCTTCACACAGTCCATCCACCGTTTCTTTGGTCTTCCTCTACTCATAAACCCATCTACATTTATACTCAACATTTTCCTCACCACACTTTTATCATTCCTTCGCATCACATGTCCATGCCACGCCAATCGATTACCACACAACTTTTCATTCAACGGCGCCACTCATCATTAGGCTACTGTAAATACAAATATGCAACCGAGCTTCTTTGGTCTGGACCGAGAGGCAAGAGGAACAGGGGCAGACCACGCAAGAGATGGGCAGACGACATCATTGAAGTAGCTGGTCCGAGCTGGATGGAGTCGGCCCAAAACAGGGAAAATTGGCACGGGATGGAGGAGGCTTTTACCCAAAAGGGATCCATATCCAAATAAAATAGAAAACTATTAATTTGTAAAAACATTTTGTAAAGAAAATATGGAATAAATGAGCTTTATTATTATTATTATTAAATACAAATATACTATCAAAAGATTATTATAATTGAACAAATAACAAGCCTACACCACAATAATCTAAATTAATAACACAAATGAGCCACAAACAGTGACTGCATTCGTATTGTCACAATATAAAGTTCTGTTATATTTCTGCCTCGGAGTATGGATTTGTCACCTCTTACATTGTACTTAAACTCAAATTGGAAAAGGTGGGTGTACGATTAGGTGCACAACTGCCTATCCCTTCGGGGTTTACAGGCGTAATGTTATGTAATGTTATCATACATGAACCAGCGAGCCAAGCACACTAGTTAGGTCACACAGAGGACCTCCGATTGTAAACCAAGACTTGGTACAGAACCCAAAGTTTATCCTAGTAGTCGGTCAGCTTTGTAAGTTTAACTAATTTATTAGCATTAAGTTACTACTTAGGGGTCAGATATAGGTCAGCTGGGTCAAATTTGTTGGGTTTGAAGGCTATTTTTGTATAAATCAGGTCTTCATCAGGTCAGGGAATTTGTTGTACCTACTGCCTGCTGATGGATGCGATTCTGATCTGATCCCGGTTGATGGCTCTAAGCTTACTCTTTTAAACATAACTGGCGGACTGGGCATATGGGTATACTTAATGACAGAAAAGTTTCATTTTGTTGTTAAATAGTTGTTGCCAGCGGCTTCACCCGTTACAACTCTAAAATTATCCCATGGGAAGATAAAATCGGGATAAAAACTATCCTATATGTTAATCCAGGTTATGAACCATCTGTGTACCAAATTTTATATAAATCCGTTCGGTAGTTTTTGCGTGAAGAAGTAACAAACATACACACTCACACACTCACAAACTTTCGCCTTTATAATATTAGTGTGATGTCAGATAATACTATCAAAATGCGTAATCAATTACAATAAGTCCCATCAACAGACTAAAGTAAACAAATTCTCCACGACACGACACTAATCTTGCCATCAGACATTACAGTACTAGTCTCATGACAAGTGCTCTCCAAACAGGCAGCAAACACTCGAACACTCCACTCGACCACTATACTCTACCGTCTCGCAGGGACCTAACTAAATTAAATATTTTACAGGGGACTAAAAACTGAAATAGGTCACGTAACGTAGTTACACTTCTTAATAGAAATATTTTTATTTGGCATCTTTTTAATATTTAAGAGCTTCGTAGGGACATATTCGTTTTTTTGGTTATTCGAATTTTAATTAAAGAAAATTTGTGCGTAGTACTCGCAACCGACGTATGAACGTAGACATGGCAGATTGAAAGGCGGATTGTAGCAGGTGACATTTTGTGCTTTCTGCTTACTCCCATCGGAAAGGGCGTGACATTATGTATGTATGTATATATTGCTGTTCGATTCTGAGTATGGATTTGTGTCTGGTTGATTGCAATAGGCGCAATTCCTATAATAGGTTCCCTATAATGTTTACTGACTTAAAAAATATGATTCTAATTTTATTATTCCCTCTTTTAGATGATCGAAAAATATTGGATACATATTTTTTGTTTTATCAAATCAATTGACGAAGATAAAACGCGTCAAAGATTTGAGTGGGGGGGGTTGTGACGTCACTCACCGGTAAAGAATGTCATACTAACGTCTTGGAAAATGACGTCACACGAGTTTTCAAAGCACTGTATCGTCTTTATTGTTTGTTTACCTAAGTGAAAAATAAAAAATACGTGTCCAATATTTTTTGGAAATCTATCTGCCGGACTAATTAGTTTTTTTTGTTGACTGGTGAAATGTGAGTGTACCAGTAGGGTGTATAACCACGGACACTGTGTAATGTAGGTACTTTTAAAAGTGATTTTCTCCTAATTCCTTGATTGTAATTTTATGTAGTTCTGAACATACTATTTTAGTTCCCATGCTTTTGTTACAATCTGTAATAAAACTAGGGAATCGGACTGAGTCAAAAAACAATGATTCTAATTAGTTCGTCAGTTAGATTATCGAAAAATATTGGATACGTGTTTTTTGTTTTATCAAATTAATCGAAATTGACGAAGATAAGATGTGGTTGTGACGTCATTTGAAGGTAAAATTTGTACTATCATATGACGTTTTCGAAGAGTTCACGAGTTTTCGAAGCACTGTATGGACTTCATTTTTTGTTTTTGTGAAAAAAGATAAAATATGTCTCCAATATTTTTTGGAAATCTATCTGACTGTTGCCCCAGAACTTTATGCTATACCTAAGTCTAGACTATACGAGTGCAAAATATACCGTTCTGAGGTGAGCAATGGTTAATTCGTCTCTAAGACTTCTGAGAGCATAGCAAGCACTACTCATAGTGTTAGTGACCACTTCCAATTCCTTCTTCCAATTTAAAACTGCATCTATATGTACCCCAAAATTTTTTACATTGTCTACAATATCTACCTTATTTCCTAATAAATGCACTTTGACAGTATCGCTGTTTTTCATACGATGAGTGTATACATACTGTTGCTCGAGACTGTACACCTCTGCCTATCCGAATATTTACGAAAAAAAACAATCTTGACAATATTCAAGTATTTTCACATACCTAAAACATTACACTTTCGCATAAAAATCGCAAGAGCACCACGAAATCTGCGTACAATTTACGTTTTACCCGACACCTATGATTGGATCACACTTTCCAATTATGTAGATTTTCCCATTTATTTCCACAACAGTGCGTTATATATGTATAAAGTTGATGTCGGCCTAGAATTCGTCAATCCAATCAGTATTTATGTAAATGTAGTAATATGGAGAAGGTTATTTTTAGTGAGGAGAAATAAGACACCATTCCCTATCAAAGAGTGGAGGCCTGTGTCCCAACAGTGGGAACATAAATAGGCTGATGATGATAGGGACTGCCGCGTTGGTGTAGTGGTCACAAGCGCGACTGCTGGATCTGGGTTCTATTCCCGGGTCGGGCAAAGTGTTATTGGGTTTTTTACATCAAAAATGTCTTAGTACAAGCCACGGAGTCTGTATTTATACCTAGTTTATAGCAGTACGCTCGAACCCAATCACGGGGCTTGAAAACAAAACTGGAAAATTTAATTTAAATTAGGTACTCCTCTGTTTACCTCTTTTTTTTCTGGCGGGTAGAAAATCATCAAATAACCCCTCTCGCTCTTGGGCAGAGCGAAAGGGAGTGTCAGACTTCTACTGACTAGAAACCACCCATGTTCCTTCTTAGCCCTATATGTCGAGGCCGCGGTAACTTGTGAACAACCCGCAGCCCCGACAGGAACCCACAGCCCCGACGGGAACTGTTTACCCCTTCTGGGATTACAAGCCTGATGTAATGTTCATTATCATTCTGTTTACAGACCAGAAACGGTCTTCATAAAACCTAAAATGGCCGATGAATCTAATTTTCCTAATGATACAAAATAACCCAAATTTTTCAGCAACACAAAATTGAATTTCATTGCTAGTTTATTCAAAATGAAGCAAATTTGAATAATACGTAATTAGGGTAAGGTTTAAAATGGCTCTAAATGAATTTAGTTGTTACGCCAAAAGGGATGCGCATTAAAGTATTTCAAATATTTGCGGGTGTTTTAGAGAAATGCGAAGTTCGTCGGTATGCAAATGGAAGGTGTGGGGCCTGAATATTAGAAACCTTTTCCCCATGTAAGGTCTCTTAATGTGGCTGCGGGTTGTACACTGGTTATCGCGGCCTCGACATAGAGGGCGAAGAAGGAACATGGGTGGTTTTTAGTCAGTAGAAGTCTGACACTCCCTTTCGCTCTGCCCAAGAGCGGAAGGGGTTATTCGATGATTTTACACCCGCGAAAAAAAAAAGGTCTCTTAATGGCCACATTAAGAGACCTTTTTTTTTTCGCGGGTGTGTTCGGGATGTTCCAAGAGATACCCCGGCCTTGACATAAAGGGCCAAGTAGGGACATGGGTGGTTTTTAGTCAGTAGAAGTCTGACACTCCCTTTCGCTCTGCCCAAGAGCTCCCGCTTAATTGATGATTTTCCTCCAACCAAAAAAAAAAAAGGTTGGCAAACGCCACTAGTTATTGCAGTTAGTCAGCTAGTGCCAGTCACCACTCTAATGGCAAGCTCGAAGGGAACAAATGGGAATAAACCTTCACTGCACGCCACTCACGTCTCTTTACGTCTATATTGACCTTAAACAATAGGAATGTTTACTGACTTAAAAAAATCTGATTCTGATTAGTCCTTCTGTTAGATTATCGAAAAATATTGGATACGTATCTTTTGTTTTATCAAATCAATAAAAGTTGACGAAGATAAAACGCGTCAAAGATTTGAGTGCGGGTTGGTGACGTCACTGACCGCTAAAAAATGTCATACGAATGTCTGAGAGTATGACGTCAAACGAGTTTTCAAAGCACTGTATCGTCTTCATTGTTTGTTTACGTGAAAAAAGAAAAAATACGTGTGACACAATGTTTTTTGGTAATCTATATGACGGACTAATTAGTTTTTTTTTGTTAACTACCCCTACTTTATTAAAGCACAGTTGCTTGTAGAGCACAATTGCAAGGTATCTCTTGTTTCCTCTTCTTACTGGAGCTAAGGGGACGAGAAATGTAAATAACGAAATTCTATAAGTGGTTTAAAACACATCACCTTTCTTCTATTCTCGTCTCCGCTTCGGTAGAGTCTGGCCCTACATGGTCGCCAACGCACTAGATTTTAAAGATAAGTAACGGACCTGGCAGACCGTCCTACCCGGCCAGCAACGCCACCTACCAAGTCCAATCGTGAGTCTAAACCTTTCTCGAATCTGAAATCAATTGAATTTATTTGCTACAAAAATGTGATAAATGGAGAACTTCACATAAACCAACTACTAAATATACCAAACAAAGCCTAAACATTTGGTTTGGTTTAGTGAGCCCGTTCTTGAGTTATAAAATTACAACAAAAAGTGGCATTAATTTTTAAATATATTGATGATTACATAAATGTGCACTATGTTGTGACAGGACATAATCAAAGTGCATTTGAACGAGCTGGTGACTGACAGCCCAATAATTAGCAACTTGAGAGTCTAATTGGATTGCCCATATTGTGTGTCATGTAGGTATTTCAAAATGTAAGGTGCGTAGTAAGCAACCAGTGCGGGCGTGTATGACCCAGTGACCGTGAAAAAATATGTTAGAAACTTAGCACGTGGTGCATGTTTAACAGTTTCTACCTCATAATCATCGTCATAAACAGCCCGACTGCACCCACTGCTGAGTACAGGCCTCAGGCCTCCCTTTGCTTGTTCCTTGTACTTCGATGAAAAAGACGCGACTTCCACATTTTTTTTTTATGAAGTTGTTGGTTACCTACACTAATATACTTTCAGCGTAAAACATTTTCTGTACGCTCACAACACAAAAATACTACCTACATTAAATACAAGTTACTGCACAGTTCCCATGGTCAGAGGCGTGATAGCGCAGACTACAATCCGGATTCATATCAGACGCTTTTATTATTTATCATTGCGGCTCGCTGCGTTGTGCCTCTGTGGGGTTCCGTAATGAAAATTAGAAAATCTTGAACGTTTTGGAGTGAACACTACATAGCTACATACTCGCATTTTACTGCTATTTTAGCTAAGAGATGGATGGAGTTTGTGAGGACTGATTTGAGAAGTTAATGAGAGAGTGACGATTGACATGAGAGAAAAGAAAAAAAAACCGTTGCGCTGACCCAAAATATTATTGAACAATGGCAGGATGATGACGATTTTAGAATTCAAGTGTAACCCGCAAACAGCGAAAATAGTTTTTTGCTTCTTATGCCTTAATTACTTAATTACCTTTTCTTTGTATCCTGTAAAGTGTGTTAATTTAAAAAAATAGTTTCAGAGTTACAAGCTCGTAAACTGATGTAAGTGACATCATTTTAAGCAACGCAGTAACCTTTAAACAACTCTCCTGTAGATTTGTGTTTTTGCACTTGAACTAGTATACGTAGGACATGTCGTTTGGTCTGCTGGTTGAAAACGGTACTGCTGTGCATTAGGTCCTAAGCTTGATTCCCAGGACGGACGAAGTGTTATGGCGAAATTTATTCATATAATATACTTTTAGATACTCCTGTACTTAACTCTCCGTGAATTACAGGCATGATATTGTATTATGGTAAGTTAACATATTCCATTTACAGTTTTCAAAGTTACCAAAAACGTATTACAAACTAATCTAAAAATATCTATAATAAACCGGTTGAAAATAACCTTCTGTTGGCACAATATAAACTAATTTGTGAACTAAAGTTCTTTCGAACTATGACGGTAATATGAACACCGAGTGAGCTGAAAGTTGACGCAGTAAACTTGCAATGTTTACTACAGGATCGAGTTTAACTTTACTCTAAGACTACCGTGAACTACACTTATGAACTCACGGTAAGATTCCGTTATTTCATAATGGCGTGGAAAGATTTAAAATAAAAACATATTTATATGGGAAACTAATAACAATGCGGAAGGATTGAACCGTCATAAATGTGGATAAGAGTAAGACCGAGAAGTGGACCTCTCTTCTTCATAAGTGTAAGACCGAGAAGTGGACCTCTCCTCTTCCCTCTCGGGAAGAAGAGGGAGTCCAAAGTAATTATGGATGGACTGTGTAAATGATGATATGGCAAAATGGGAGGACTCTGGTAGAATACATGCTGCGCCGGACCAAATTAATTGGGTTTAGACCAAAAAGACTATCTTAGTCAATTCATACCTAGTCCCTCCCTAATCAAAGCCTCAAGCTATGATTATAATCGTCCTTAAGAGTACTTAGCACATTTTTCAGCAAAAAATATAGATTTTTTGTATATAGAAAAATCCCACACACGCACAAAATAATTCTCTCAAAAGAAACAAAAATTATAATAAACAGTACGGATAAACTTAAGTTTCTCCACTCTGTACATTTCTTCATGAAAGAAAGTTGCACCCTTGACGACAATTACACAAACAACAAAAAAAAATATTAAACAATATAAATACAAAATATTACATACAGAACCTCTCCCCAGTTCCTACTTCCAAAACCCTCGACATTAAACACACAAAATTATAAACAATAAATAAATACAAAAAAATAATCTACCAACATAAAAAACCTAACATAAATACGGAACCTCTCCTCCCCAACTCCCAGATCCTGCACCCTTGACTACAATTAAACACACCAGATCACAACTTAATGAATACATACAAAAAATAATAATAAATAAACATAACATAAATATACGGAACCTATCCCCACTTCCCAGATACCATTTCCCAGTTCCCAGTTCCCATACAACAGAGAGTGGTGACGTAATGGTTCCCTTTGTCACATTACCGTATTGTTACTTTATGGCCTTACTTACTTTAACTTAGTCCGACGTATTCCGTGCTTACAGCTGTAATTGTTTTTATTCCGTTTTCCTTGTAGGGGAATTGATGTTATTAACATTTTTATGTGTTCTAAGATTGGAGGTTTTATGTGTACTTTATTAATGGGATATTCAATTAGGATTGCTCTTTGTTGGGAGTTACAACGTATGATATAATGACACGCCAGTAATTCCCGAAGGATTAGCCACTCATAGGCAGAGGTGTAACTAATGATACACCTACATTTCTGCAGTAATTTTTAGAGATGAATCTATTGCTATCGACTGCATAATAAAAAAACAAAAGCATTAAACATTATTGTGTAATATTGACAAGTTCATTTCATACGTGACGTGCAGAATAATTTATTTAAAGATTTTTCCATCTTTCTTAATCTTGCAGGATTTCAGAAACAGACTGGTAACAGCACTTGAAAAGAGACTAAAATCACCCATTTCAATATCTTCACACGTCAGTTACACTTAACCAAGCCAACATCACAATTTCAACATCCCTGCCTACCACACAATCCACAAGCAACACGACATACACCAAACAAAAAACCCGTATGTGTGTACGCTTTCTGCGTTCGCGAACTATGAATAGATATGATTTCACTTCATGTAAAACGATAGCCGGCGACGGTGTACAGTTACTTGTGTCGTTTATGGGTTAACAGGAACGTGTCGGCAAGGGATCAGTGCGGCACGAGGCTTAAGGGTCCTTAAAACATGTAAGTGATTCTTCTATTTCGTATTTTTTGTGTAATATTATAGAAACTGGTTTTATGGTTACGTAACTCTGAACGAAAGTGACTTGTTAACAGGAAGGTGACATATTTACATTTGATAGATGTATTATTATTTTAATAGTCATTAATTTTAGGGAATTTTCATTATCAAGTTAAATTAGTCTGGTAGATAGCTGTATTCACTTCGGATTGGTAACCATGCATTATCAACCTCAAGGACAAGAAGAATCATACGCCAACCGCACTAGGCCCTTGTGGTGGCTATAATGGTTTTGTTTCTCTCACAAACAACCCATTGATCCCGAAAAAATCAGGCTAACTATAACATTATATTAGGCGCAGATTATAATTAACAAGTAAGCCGAGCTACTTATTGACTATTATATCTTCATAAAAGGCTTTCAAATGCGCATCATTCAAACAAAATTACCAACCTCAACATTGAAAACATTAAGATCTTTACAGACAAAAATAAACGTCACATTTATAAATCGATTACAGCCACCGCGACCTTCGGAGTCCAATTTAAAGAGGTTTCCGAGACGAAAATAACTTGCGAATGAAAAGGCGAGAAAATAACATGATTACCGCAATTCTTTGAACACGATTAGACGTCGGCAAGTGTTGATTGGTAAGACACCCACGATTTGAATGTTGTTTTATGTTTAACTGTAAATGTCTTTCCAATACGAGGATCGGCCGGAGGACACGGTGGAGCACACCGTGAAAACTGCACGGAGGTAAGAGTGGCAGGCTACGGGAGAAGCCTTTGCCTAGCCATCGTAAGATAGAGGCTAAGTAACAAAATATCTTAGTTTAAAGTACCTGGCGTTGTACCAAACGAATAAATAAACGTTGTGTTTGTTATAATCAGCCTACCACGCTCTTATTGCTAGGTTACAGACCTCCTCTGTGCGATGAGTAGGCCGTTATCCACCACGAGGACTCACTGCTGGTTGCTGAATGTCACAAATCTTCGAAATTTCTAGAACATCCTGGTTTTCTCTCTATGTTCGACTTCACCGTTACATAAAGTAATGTGCCTTGCTAATGGCAACTAGCAACTGACTTCTGTATCAATGAGAACGCCATGAAGGAGCATCAGGAATCAGTGGCATGCGACTACCCCTTCCCCTTTATAATAATTATCAAATAACGTACTCAAATCTACTTACTAGACGATTTTTCTTAATTTCTACTTTTAAGATTGCGGTTTTTTTAGTCTGTGGTTTTATTCGTAGTCGGGTTTTAGTTTTTTTATTATGGGACAAGCCCGCCTCACTATTCCCAAACCACTGTAACTTCTGTAAGCCAGAATCAACAGTGGCGACCACAAGAAAAGCGCCGAGACAATGAAGCTCGACGAAGTCCCAGAGAAATGATTTGACTGTCTTGGATCCCGCAACGAAATTAATCAGAAAAGAATAGCGGAGGAGTAGGAAAAACAGAAATTTCCACTTCCCTCCATATCAGCAGGAGACAGAAAAGAACAAGGCCAATAGGCACACAGGGACGCATACAACTGGGATAAGCCCAGTTGCCTAGCACCACGGATATTGTTGTCATTAATATTACTGGGTCCTAAGTTGTGAGCTGTTATATCTGATTCCAATAATAGGTATGACAAAAATGCTTGAACGCACGGAAATTTGTTCTAGTTTCTACAAGGTCCGTATAGTAAATAACTCCGGATGTAACCTGTACACTATCCAACATAATATTGCGTTCATTCTGCCAAAGACTACACTCCCATAAAATGTGATGTGCAGATTGTTCATACTCGCAGTCATTGAGGTATTGAGGAGACAACCGAAGCTCTATTAAATACTTTGATACCTGATGATTTGCCTGATAATGACAATGATTACCACAAGCAGATCAGGGCGTGGGCGGCTGTGCCACCTGAATCACCAGCGTCAGACCTTCCAACCATTGACGAATTAATTAAAGTTGTCAAGAAACTCCCACTTAACAAATCGTCAGGTGAAGATAAAATATCTAATCGGATGATAATAGAAGCATGTAAAACAGCGGCCGACGCAATTTTAAGTGTTTACAACCGTTGCATTGCAGAAGGCGTTTTTCCTCGTATATGGCGACGCGGCTTTATACGAATAATTCCGAAAAGTGGCGACAAGCCACCGGACGACCCTAAGTCTTACCGCCCTATAACACTACTACCATCTTTGGGGAAACTCCTGGAGCGTCTTATCGTTCCACGTTTACTACCAGACGGACCGAAATTTCACAACAACCAATTCGGTTTTACCGTGGGAAAATCTACCGTAGACGCGGCACTTTCTGTCCGGAAAATTGTCAATACATCCGAACATAAGTACGTAGTTGGGATGTTTCTAGATATTTCTGGGGCTTTTGATAACGCATGGTGGCCGATGCTACTCCTTAAACTGAAAATTCGTGGTTGCCCTAAAAACATATACAATCTTGTATACTCGTACTTCTTAAATGGTTCCGCGAAACTCAAACTCGGACATCATTCTATGTCAAAGTCCCTCACCATGGGATGCCCTCAGGGTTCGGTTATGGGTCCGTATGTATGGAACGTAGGCTTTGATGACTTCCTCGCGATTCCACTTCCATGCGGCTGTTCATTAACCGGTTACGCGGACGACGGCCTGCTGCTCATTCAGTCAAGTACTCGGGCTGGACTCGAAAATTTGGCTGACACTTGCCTAAAATTAATATCCCAGTGGGGTGATCGTAACCGTCTGACCTTTGCACCACATAAAACTTATCAACTTCTTTTAAAAGGTAATCTTAAATCATGCCCCAGTATAAAATTTAATAACGTTCCCGTGAAAAAGAAGGAGTCCGTGTGCTACCTTGGGTTTGTCTTAGAGAGGAATTTTTCATTCATTGAACATATAAAAACCGTCGGTGAAAAAGCTAAAAAGAACTTTTATGCCTTAACGAGAATATCTAAATCTACGTGGGGTTTATCATTTGTAACTCTGAAGACGATCTATGGGGCTACTTACTTGGGGTGTATGTGCTACGGGGCACCAGTTTGGGCCGATAGGGCCACCATAGGAGCGGCACGACGTAAATTACTTCAAAGCCAGCGGTTGGCCTTGATTTTCTTATGTAAAGCGTATAGGACGGTTAGTACTGAAGCCTTACCGGTACTGGCAGGGGTACTTCCAGTCGATCTCGAAGTGCAGCGCCGTGCTTCAATGTACTATTGCGCACGAGAGACCGCGGACGCAGACTTTTTAACACAACGTGACCGTACTAAAATAGCTAGATTACTTAAACCACAGACTGACGTCTGGGAGGATCTTTTGTCAGAATGGCAATGTAGGTGGGATAATTCCATCAAAGGCCGACACCTCCACCAGTTCTTTCCATCCGTTCGTGAGCGGCTGGCCAGGACATGGCTGGAGGTGGATCACTGTGTTGCCCAATTTCTCACTGGTCATGGTAACTTTAAGAGTAAATTATTTTCCTTCAAGCTTGTTGCGTCGCCTTTTTGTCAATGTTCTACATCTGACTGCGAGTATGAACAATCTGCACATCACATTTTATGGGAGTGTAGTCTTTGGCAGAATGAACGCAATATTATGTTGGATAGTGTACGGGTTTTAGTTTTTAAACTTATTTTTTATTGACTACGGAACACTGAAAAAATAAAGAGAAAGACATTGCAGGAATTCCTTTTTCTATAAACATCATCCCTGCGTCGCCCCTTGGGACCATTAGTGAAACAGGGTTAGTCAGGATAATACGGCTAATATTTTTAAAATAACGATGAAACCCAAAACCCGGTAGCTTCCAAACGATGAGAAAATAAGACACTCATTAAAAAGTGTTCTGCGGAAAACAATGTTTATACATATAGGAGTTTTGTGCTACACTCATTCGTGTTGGTATGGCGTGGTACAGTTGAGCCAGAAAAAATAATATGTGTTCAGACAAAGTATCCCGGCTTTGCTTGAATTGCTTCAAACTAAGTATAAGAATAATTTATTTAAAAAGTAATACAAAAGGTGTTATTACTAATACTAAAGTAAGTAGTGCTTATAAGATAAGTAAACTATTACTAAAATATGTTTAACAGTTTCAAGTATTGATAATGTTTAATTGAAATGTTTGGTAGCAACCTGGCCTGACCATATATAGCAAGGAACGAACGGAAATATATAAACTCATACGAGTGTGAATAGTATCGAAATATCTGCCAAACATAACAAGCATGTATCACCCGTGAAAACGTATTTCCATATACAAAAGTGATCTTGTATAAAAGACATGAGTGTATAAAGGGTTTATCGGCGCGATAACGCCCACATTCGCCCACTCGTGGGCTTTCGCCCAACGCCGTGAAATAACGAATAAATTACTTGCCAAAATTCGTCTCAACATATTTAGCTTACACGTGTAACATTGCCTTTTCAATTTTATGTTAGCTTGGTAATCCGTAAATCCATATTATCATTATAAATGCGAAAGTACACTCTAAAAAATTGAAGCCAACTAAGAGGGATTTTTTCTTAGTTGACGTTAAATTGAATAAAACTACCATGATATTAGGCAAGTCAACGATAGCTAATTAGTTACAACAGCAAGTTCATTTGTGATTGAACGAACAATGTAGGTATGTTTATTAATTCTAACATGTATAATTGTTGATTGCATCACAATTTTCTTCTTTGCATGACTTAATCATTTTTATTTAGTTAACTTAAACAAATACGTCTGTTGAATCAATTCAGAATAAAATAGTAAAAGCAATCAAATCAAGTAATCGTTTCGATAAGTTTTATTTATAAAATTAACAAACATGTCTTAGTTGATTTAACTAAGATCTGATAATTACATCAACTAAAATTTATTGTTACATTCTACTAAAACTAAAACGTTGTATCGACTTTCATATTTGTTGAATTGATCATTCGATTGATCGATTTATTCAAGAGATCCGCCCTTCCCTATTCCTCCCTAGTCCTAGTCCGGGTACCACACCCCGCACACTGGTGGTTTGTCGTCTCTGCAAGCGAGTCAAAACCAGTTTAAATCTAATCCAATAATCGGAAAATTTTAAAAAACGAAACGAAGTTGGACTTCAGCTGTGCTCCAAGTGCTCCTTTTCTTAGAAACTTTGTAGTATCAAGTATCAAGTAATTTCAGTGTTTAGCAGTGTCTTCAAAGATTATTTGGTGGAACCGTCGATTAGACTATACCTACCTACAAGTGCAGTGATCCTGTCCTTTGACATTGAAAGTGTAACATATTATAAATCTATGAATTGAAATGGAAGACGTTACCGAACTCCTCAAGACATGGGAGTTAGAGGCTCTAATACCAGTATTCACCCGTAAGTACCTACCTACTTATCGCACTCGCTAGTTTGTTGTATGGTGTTGATTGAAAATGTAATAAACCCGGAGGCCCCTTCCCTTAAGACGACCCACTGACCCCGGGTGATATGAATCCATGTTGTGTAAGGAGCATTACGAGAAAAGTGGATGTGGGCACGATTTCTCTCCTATTTTCACGTTCGTTTTCACGAATTAAATATAACCCATATTTATGTATGTATAGATAAACCATATTTGTGTCAGTCACTAAATCTGATAATCCGTAATATTGTAAGCATTCTCAATTATAATTCATTGAAATTGAAACAGTATTGTTTTGGCATGAGATCTGGCAGTAAATTAATAACCCTCCTTTTGGGCTTCGCCGCAGTCGGGTAAAAATAAAAGTGTCTTAACTCTCATTTTTTCTATTATTGTTTATTGTAACTAATAAAGATATGCATTTTTATTTTCCAGATGCATATAGACTTTGATGCTGTACATGGTATTTAAAAAGACAATTTGTTTATTCATTTTCCATTATTGAAAATAAGAGAACAGGATATAGGAACTGTAAAAGAAAAAAACAACAGAACCATTTTTTCATGAACTGGTCACTCTTACCAATTGTAAGTATGAAAGAAATATCTAAATATAAATATACAGGGTGGAAACGGTTAACGCTAAGACCATATCAATATCAATTATTATTATTAGATATCAATTTTCTTGCTAACTGTATTTTTTTTTTAAATTGTAATTAGGAATCATAGGTACTTACTGTCCTGCTGAAAGTTATTTTTTGCATTTTCTGACTTTTTGAGTACTGCAACTTGGGTCGGTCTACAAAAACTTTTTGATCAGTATTAGAAACAGGATAGATTGGCATCAAAAAACTGTTTTGTGTACTTAAAATGGCAATTATATATAAATAAATTCTCTTGCTAACTGTACATTTTTTTTTAAATCTGTGAATTGGGATCAAAATTTTACAAAAAGTTAATGATAGTTTCCTAAGACCATTTTCATGTAGCTGCAACGGTTAATGTAGCTCCCCTTACTGCCCTTTTTTTTTTTTTTTGGTGGGTGTAATATCATCGAATAACCCCTCCCGCTCTTGGGCAGAGCGAAAGGGAGTGTCAGACTTCTACTGACTAAAAACCACCCATGTTCCTTCTTCGCCCTCTATGTCGAGGCCGCGATAACCGTTGGACTACCCGCGGCCCCGACAGTCCCCTTACTGCCCTGTTTACCGTTTCCACCCTGTATATTTCGGTGGTTTACTGCTCATATAATATAACAATACAAAGGTTTTATTTTATTTATTACTTATTATAATAAAATTTGTTGCTTACTTCTACTATTTTTTTCAGCATCAAATGAAGATTCATCAAATTTAGCCGCATACCACCATACCGTTTTTTTTAAACACTGCGGCTGTTAAACAAAAGAAGAAACGCAGTTCGGATGCAAGTCAAAGCTGGAAACCAAGTTAAGTTGAAGCCCGGGAAGGCTTTATAAAGCACGTGAAATCTAGTGCAGAAATCCGTCAAGCAATAGAACTCCGCCTTTCAACCCTTCTCCAAAAAGGAGCGACATCCCAACCTTATATTATTGTAGTGGGTGAGTCGCTAGACAAAATAAATACCTTCCTTATTGTTGCGAATAGATCGGTCATCTATGAGGGAATGTCTGTTATGCACGCAGTTGATACGTGTTACAAAATAATATGGGAACTTAATGCAGAGTATGGTATCGACACATACCCTGTGTGGTATTTTATACAAAAAGCGTTTTATAAAATGTCATCTGCATTTGATAAAGGATCAACTGCTGCCGGGTCTCTTCTCGCGGATTGCCATATATAATACTTTTTGTATATTTCTTTTTTAACTCATTTATCGGTGTGGTTTTGAAATTTTCAAATTTGTATGTCTAAACTTCTTCTGGAAGAATACGCGCCGATGAACGCATTAAGTAATAAAAAAAAGCATTTTTTTAATTTAATTTGCTGCCATTCTGCTGGCTGTTGCTAAATGACTGATAATTAATAACTTTTTTTATGACATTATATAAGTTGCTATTTTAAAATTCCCTTTATTACTCATAATTAAGTATTTAGTATTATAGGTACATATCTACTTAGCTAGGTACTCGTACTTAATAAGCAAATTGTTGCAACGAGATTTTCATAGTTTAGTTGGTTTTGGTTGTGATAATTCCAGACCACTGTTAAAATATTTTATTTTGTGTCAGAAACAAATAATAATGTGACTGATTATTCATATTTGATTAAGAAATAAGCTGTGTTGTTTTCTCTGTTAAATATTGTTGTTATAAAAGTTTATTCTAAGGTAGATAGTTATTAGGACAAAATGGTAACATGTTTTATATGTCACTAATAACAATTATACAATTTTTGTAATTATATTTTTTGTTTCATTTTGACCAAATTTTTGTAGGTATCTAACCTGTCAGCTACTTAAAAAAATGTTGTTAGACAAAATGGTTACCTATCGATACAGTTTAAATATCTAAATAGGTAGGACTTACTTGAGAAAAAACGATCATGTTTTGATATCATACTTTCAATAATAAATTGCTCTCAATCCAGACAGCATTCTGGGTATGATCTTGAGGTGCTAGGTTCATTAATTAGATCAGCACTTCAAATGCGTAATTAAGAGCACTCAGTGCGATTTATAAATACAACCCTTAACACCCCCCCCCCCCCCCTCTTATCTGAGATGCAGGTAAAATTTTGATAAATGTTTAATCTCATGTCAAGTGGATTGGTTGTCATTTTGATCATCGTTAAAATTAACCAATCACAAGAGGTGATATAAGTATATATAACAAATAGGTATATTTTGACCGGGATTTTAGAAACTGGGGTAAGGGTTGTAATTTATAAATAATAAAATAGCAATACTGAGAGTGCTCTTAAATACGCATTTGAAGTGCTGAGCCAATTCATAGATTGGTGTTAGTTAATGAGATAAAGTGTCTCAGTACATTCGATTAAGAGTAACTTGGTTGGCATAATAATGTTTTATACTTAATAGTAACGAACAAGATTAGTAGCTTATTCAAATAAACAAATTGATTGTTGTAAATATTATGAGATTTAAATTGAACAAGGTCATAGTTGAATTTATTAAGCTAAAATAGTCGAATAAAAATTAAAATAATTTAAATAACCAAGGTCTAGGTTTACGAAGATGATTATGTTAAAATGACCAAGTTCTTAGTCGAATCTAAAAAGATGAATTAGTTATAATGACCAAGTTCTTGGTCGAATCTACGAAGATGAATTAGTTATAATGACCAAGTTCTTAGTCGAATTTAAAAAGATGAATTAGTTTTAATGACCAAGATCTTGATCGAATCTTAAAAGATGAATTAGTTATAATGAACAAGTTCTTGGTTGAATCTACGAAGATGAATTTGTTGCAATGACCAAGTCCTTAGTCAAATTTATTAATGATAAGTAGTTATAGTAGTCATTTACATATTTATATTGAACAAGATTATAGATGAATCTATTTAGTTGAATTCGTCTTATTGATCAATTTCATGTTGACTTCGACTAAGGTTCTAATTGTTCTAGTTAAGAAGCAGATAGTAAGAGCAACAAAAATCACCTTATTTGATTTATCTAACGTCTTGTTAGGCTCGTATGGAATCAAGATGCTTGATTGCAATAATCACAATCTTGTTAGGAGCAATCATTTTTTTTTTAGAGTGTAGGTACATGTTACTATCTATTTGTCTGTCTGTCACCTTTTCAGCCCTAACAGCTGAAATTAAGTAGACCCTGGGTTACTACATAGGGTTATTTTTAACCTGGTCGTAATCATCATACAGCCAAAAGATGTCCACTACTAGACATAGGCCTATCCCAAGTGTAGCCACATTGACCGATCCCATAGGTCTCGCATCCAGCGGATCCCCGCAACCGGGGCACAGTGGGAATGTATGTCTTCCAACGCAAGTGGTTGCCTCTCCAGAACTTTTAGGCCCCATCGGCCATACGTTCTGTGAGCAATGCGCTCTGCCAACTCCCACTTCAGTTTTGCAATTCTTCGGGCTACGTCGATTCGTCGTTTAGCTTCGCCTGGACTTATTACCTGAATAAAAATAATCCTGTTGATAATTTCCGACATTCATGCGAGCGTAGCCGCGGGCAAAACCTAGCAGGACATAAAGATTGAATGCTAATTTCCTTTTTCAGGCTTCTAAATCCCTATTTATAATTAATGGTTATTGTACGCTGTACATAAATCTAGGTGGTATCTAACTATTCATAAGGGAAGATTTATACGAGTACTTCCCCCTCTCCACTTCATAGCCTAAATTTTAGGAAGTAGGTAATATTTCAAGAATGTTTACATGTATATAGGTCTAGGGCAAAATGAATTATTTTTAGTTGGAACTAAAAAATTAAACTATGGGGTATTTCCTACCAGAACGCAAATTACAGGAGTAGAGAAGCTAATAAAGCGGCGAGACCAATGTGGAACTGAGTAGGCCATGTCTTGGACTTTCGGCATTCGCCAGGGTACACACCTCTGCCTAATCCTTGGGGGATTACATGCGTGATGATACTTCACCCGCACAGCTGTGGACCCGTATATCGCAAGACTGCGAGAAGATGCACACCCTCGAGTGGGAGATCTTTGCCCAGGAGTGGGACATTATGGCCTAACAAAATTCCCTAGTAACTGAATTGGTGAGATAAGTTAATGATGATTTTAAACTTGCAAGGTGCAAAAAAATATCAGAAAATATGTATAAAAAGTTAGCCATGATTTTAACCAATTATAAATTATCCACTTCAACAACCAATAAAATTGCTCCAACACCGCTAAACCGAGAGAACTGGCAAGTTTTAGCGCCTGCTACAAAAACGTCTGGAACGTGGCAAAGGCAGTTTTCTGTGAAATAGAGACACCCCCACTTGTTGCCAGCGTGACATTGCGACTATTTATCACACTTCTTTAGAAATAAAGCACAAAAAATAGAGACAGACTCGTTTCTTACAATATTCGACATGTTACATGTCTTGATAAGCGAGTTTGTCTGGATGAGCGATTTAGTTCCAACTGAAACTCATTTTTTATTGCACTCATAACTGTTCTTCTTTATTTTTAACGCACCGGATTTTAATGCTGATGTTAAAGTGATGTCATTTTTGAGATTTCATTTGTGTGGGAAAAGTTTGTGTGTGATTATCATCTGCCATGACTTTTTTAAGGAGTCCTCGAGTCTAATAGGTCTACCATACTCACAGGCTTCACCACAGTCTTGCCAGTACATCACACGTGTAGTTGGTAATGGTAACACGCGCGATGTACTGTGTGCACCGTGTAATCTCGCAGGCAAAAGTGTGGTGATGCATGAGCGTGTGGTAGACCCATAACTGGATACCGCTGAATTCCAATATGACACATAAAGCTACTGAAGGTGCTTATGCTTTCACTCCTTCCACGTGAAATTATGAAACATATTTTTATACTAAAAGCTAGTGTTTGGTTGCGACTCGCCTGATGACATCATGGATACTTCATCTTTCCAGGTTATAGCACTTATACTTTGGGTTGGACTGTGGCTGGTCTGATGATTTGCACTGCCCCAGTATTTTAATGGTGAAGAAGACAAAGACAAGTTGTTCAGCGTGTGTTTTTTTTTTTTTTATAACGTTGCCCCACACTAGGAACTACTCCTGGATCGTGGGTGCGTTCACAGACATATAAAGTCACATACACAAATACCCAGACCCGGAACAACTATCTGTAGGCCATACAAATATTTGTTCCGTGCGGGGATCGAACCCGCGACACGCAGCGCAGCAGTCCATTGCCTGAACCACTGTGCCAACCGTGTCGTCAAACGTCGGGTTAGTGCCTAGCTAACCTGGCATCAATACCTGCCCATTCCTGTCCCATCCCTCTCCTAGAGGAGGCCTGAGTCCCTGCAGTGGGAACATTATAGGCTGATGATGATGATAAACCTGGCATCAAGAGTTTTTATGCTGCCCATGAGGCTCTGACTTGGCTTAACATGCTGCGGATACCGTCAAGTTCGTAATATTTACATAGCTTTTTCTCTGGTCTATTAAAAGCGTAGTTTGTTGTATGTGGAATGGCCCATCTTTACTTGACAATTTTACGACATAAAACCAAGTTACAGATCTACAAATTTAAAGACGAGATTTTGCTTTTTTGGTAAATGTCATCTTCACGTCGCAAAACAAACCCACGTTCGAGTGTGACATTTTTCTGGTTGGGTCCCAGGGGCCACTAAGTTTGATATAAAGCTGAGAAGAAATACTATTCATTCAATAAATAAAATAGGCCAAAAATGAATAAATAAATTACATATAAATCATACATTTGAGTATGTTTTCTAATTTATTATTTTTGTACTTAAATAAACAATACGGCTGACTGACGAAACAATTAAAAATGAAACCCTACCCACACAAGGAAGATAAATACAAAATAATGGAGTCTCTACTTGATTTTTTACCCGACTACGGCGAAGCCAAAAGTAAGGGTAATGATTTTGGCAGTCAATGTATGTTTGTTTGTATGTTCCACCTTAGCGCCTAAACTACAGAACGGATTGTGATAAATAAGATCTCAATAAATTCGTAAAAACAAATAACCCGGGTAACATAGGCTATATAATTTCTTTCAAATACTTGTCGGAGACGGTCAATAGTAGGTATGGTCGCTCAAACGAAGCACGAAATACTTTTTCAGCGCAGTTTTTTTTCGTAGTCGGATTTTAGTTGTTAATTTTTTTTCTTCTATATATATAAATGACTTGTTTATTCATCGGGTTAAGTTTTGGAAACACCGTGCGCCGTGTATAAATTCAGCGGTCGTTGACGACAGTTAAATCTAGTGATTAATTAAAAAACCATTAAATAAAAATAGGGTCATTGAACAGGAAAAACCTATACAAACTTAATTAAATATCTGCATTTCCCCATTATTAAGAGACAGTTATCCACGTGATTCACAAATTACCTGATTAGCTGACGCACTTCTTAAGACAGCCAATCAGAGCCGATTATCCTACTAATGACGTTTCTTACGTCATTTTCTTTTGCATCAGGTTTTTCCAAATGATGCACAAGATTGCTACTCTGACGTCATCATTTAATGTACCGAGTAAACTGTGACTAAATAGTTTTGATACTTGAATGCGGTTTGGTGACGTCTCAAGTGATTAACCAAGCTCAATCAAAGTTGACGCTTGCTCTGTTTAATTTGAAGATAAATTTAATTAGTCGTAATAAAACTATTTACATACTAAGATTTTCATTAGGTAGAAGTCATTGTTATTAAGATTTTAAGTTACTGTACTATGTAATTTTACTATTTACTCAGGTAAATGTATCTTAGTATAAATGTATCAGGTACAATGTCCACCTTAGGCAACTGTTATTACATTTTTCCTTTACAATATAGATTTTAAAGCAGCCTAGAGCCTAGCCTGGATTGGTGCTCTCTCGATGAATAGGCACACTTCTATTGCTTAAACATAAATGTCGAAACGTGGGTGTAGTTCCGCTTCGCAGAAACAAACGTGATAGATGCATGTTTCCGCTGATTTCATAGCCACAAATTCATAACCAAATAATTACATTTCAACCGCTGTCCTTATGGCCATTTGTCAGCTGCTAGTACGTGATTCGACTAACAGAGAACATTGTAATTAATGGCTCGGACGCTGGACGGAGACTTCATCACTCACCATACTAATCTTCAGCTTTATAGGCACTAGCTGTCCTTTTCTAACAAGGGCAGAAAAAAAGAAAGGACATGAGTTTAGAATTAAAGGCATTATTAGGTCTAAGAACGTGTGGATAAAGTTTTTAACGTATTGAACAGAGATTCTAAAGATTTTTGTTTAATCACCCTGTCGCAAAAAAAAAGTGTCGACTGATAACTGAAAAGACAGCTTTCAGGCAAATCAATAATTTTAATATATAATGAAGATAAACACTTCAAAAAAATTAAGTTAAAAACATTTCATTGAAGAATAAATTAATAGTCAAATTCGTGTTTTTATCCGACTACCCAAAAAGAGGAGGTTCTGTGGAAAATCATCGAATAACCCCTCCCGCTCTTGGGCAGAGCGAAAGGGAGTGTCAGACTTCTACTGACTAAAAACCACCCATGTTCCTTCTTCGCCCTCTATGTCGAGGCCGCGATAACTAGTGTACAACCCGCGACCCAATACGATACCCCTTGGTTAGACTGCTTGCTAGATTTTCGCACACTGACTCCTGTAAACTGGAACTCGTATTTGAACTACTTGTCATAAATAAAATATAATATTGTTTAAATTTATTTTTAACCTACAATCAAAATTCTTAGTAATTAAAACTTAAAAATTTAAAAATTAAAACTTTGAATTTTGAGCTACATTACTGCCACTAGACTATCAAAGACGCAAAAAAATATATAAAAACCCTAAAAATCTCTTCTTATCTCTTTTTACTATCATCCAATGAAAACGCAAGAAATATGAGACTAAAGAAAATTCATTCACAAAAATAAGGGACAGGTTTTTGTTACGCGTCGTTCGACGCCACTCGACGTAAACGTTCGGCGTGGGCCGTGATTGACGTCAACGGTTTAGCGAATTCAACAGCTTAGGTAATGCGAAAGCAATTTTCGCAGTGACAAGCCACAGTTCTGTGATGGTTCAAGATTTTATGAAACAAGAACGTTGTGTTGTGAGGGTTTTTTTGTGGGGTTGCAGTACATTACATTATCACATAACTAGGTAAAAAAATGGTCGTATTTCCCTCAGAGATTCGAAGAAGAAACACAGAAAGGTTTACTTGGAAGGTTTTGCATGATATTGGGATCGTATGGGTCAATAATTCATCAAGCAAGATGCTAACTACCATCAAGACAATACCAGAATCAACAGTGGCAATTAGTATTGATTCTGGTTTTAAGGTGTTACAGTGGTTCCCGTCGGGGCTGCGGAATGTTGTGAGAGATACCGCGGCCTCGACATAAAGGGCTAAGAAGGAACATGGGTGATTTTTAGTCAGTAGAAGTCTGACACTCCCTTTCACTCTGCCCAAGAGCGGAAGGGGTTATTTGATGAAAAAAAAAATGTTGTACCAGTGGTTTGGGTATAGTGTGGCTTGTCCCATTAAAAAAATATACCATAATGGCTACTTTTGTAGCCAGAGGCCAGAGTTATAAAAGTAGAAAGTCCATGTTACGAGTATAAATACTCGTAAATAAAACTCGTAACTCGTATTTTTATTTTTTTAACAAGCGCACCCACTTCTCTCACAACAATGACACGCACAATTTTCATAATTATAATTAATTTATTATTCAAATAAATAAACCAAAAACAAATACTAACGGCACTGGTACCCAGCATTACCTGACCTCTCTTCTCATTCCACTTGCTCTCTTCTTCTTAGTTCGAGAGGTCAGGTAATACTGGGTACAAACTGTACATGTGCTCTCCAAGTTTTAATAAATACGTATTGTAACAAATAACAACAGACGTTACGGTTTACATTCTGTTGTTTAGAAATGTACTCGTGAAATCAACGAGTGTCAGAATGAATGTAACTTGTTGTTGTTTGCTGAAGACTTCTGAATTGAATAATTATGTTAGAATTACTTTGTATGTATATATTCTTTATTTTGTAATTTTTTTACAGTCAATACAGGTAGTCAGTGACCCGAAAATTAGACAGCCAGTTCTGCTGAAGGGGTATCATTTACCAAGTACTAACTCGGTTGTGAAGGTCTGAAATGCCGTCGCTCAATGTAGAATATTGGTATTGAGCTGCTTCTGGTAAGACTAAAGCCGACCCCAACATGGTTTGTGTAGGCAGATGATGATGACCTTTAATTTTATAAAGGTTGAGAACATCATAATAATATAAAAACAAAACACGGCGCTGATAGCCGAAATACAGGGTTTTGCCTAGTTCGGTTACAGATGGTAGATTCTTTTTGTAAATTTATAAAATTAGCCTAAAGGATATAAATGTAATACTGCAAACTCTTATTGAATAAAAAAAAATATTATTATTTTTAATTTATTATTATTTATAAAAACATTTTTATAAGAGTTAATTATATATATTATAAACTTTTTTTTTCAAGGCTTTGTATTGTTACAAATTAATGAACTGCAACTATCTGGAATTCAGTAAAATAACTAAAAAAGCAAAAGTGATAAGAAAATCTCCGACGCAATAAAAAATATTAAAAGGTATCGCTATTTTTTCAGTTCTTTGAGTTTTCAATGTCAAGAAAAGACAAATTAAATTGGGGGTACAGTTCGAACAAATTATCTTGGCAGGTCCGAACTTCGTGCAGAACGCTGCGCAGTAACATTTATTAGGAACCAAATGGTGACATGAGGTGAAGTGCGGGGGGCGGTAGTCTAGGCTAGAGATGCACCTTACATAAACACAATCAATCCTTTAATCGATCAAATATCGTAATCGATTAGTTTTATTTGGAATACGTTATTATTAGTGTTTAGGAGATATTTAAGTGAATACATTAACTAATAAAGTGAATTTAATCATTAATAATTGAGTTGTCGCCTTTATTACAAAAAAAAATATAGTAACATTATGTTTCCTCTGTTAAAAGACATGATTTACTTATATTTTAGAAATCTATTACAGACTTCTTGAATAACGAATGTTTACGAATATTTAAAACCTCAATATAAAATTGAATAGAAACATCTTTTTATTACTTAATTTCAATCGATTCGAAGAATAATCGATTAAACGACACCCATTGCACATGCACTTGCACATCTCTTTTTGTTAACTTCGTGACCTTCGTGCAAGTTCGGCAATATTCGGTACGAGGTATTATATCTCAGTCACACGACAGCATTTGTTTGGTATTTGTGTTGCTATCTCTGTCTTGAGCACATTCGATTAGAAAAGTTTTCGTTGTGTTTTTGTTTGTTGTTTTTAATATTACTGTTATTTTTTATTATTTGTTAGAAAAGTTAGTCGGCACTTATTTCGTCAAATATGCCACCAAAGTATAGTAGTGTTTTAAATCGCCAGGCGAGAAAAATTATTCACGTTTTAACTTAGTATATGAAAGGGGAAAAAGAAAATGGAGCTAAAAATGTAGACACGGTATCTAAAAGTGTTTTGATATTTATTTCATTTGTATTTTCTCACTGTATTCGGTATTTTGTGATCGTATATTTGTTTATATCTGGCAATAACAGTTTCCTTCGGGAGTATACATGCGCAAAAGTTCGCAGAGCCTATGTTCAGACCTGTCAAGATAATTTGATCGTACTGTACTCATTCAAAAATTAACAGCAGATATTGAGGTCATTGGTGACGTTTAAAGTGGCTTTAGATTGTTATCTATATCATCAAGGGTACAGGAAAATGGACATATAAAAACATTTCAGCAAGTGAGCATAGTCTGCTCTTGGGCACCGCACACTCGGTTGATAATTTTAACAGTAGGTTTATATTATTTTAAAGAGAGTAGCGGTGGCCCAGTGGTGGCGGCCCCGACTTACGAACAGTAAGTCGAACCCAGGCAGGCTCATTACTTTGTGTAATTTATTTTATCACCGCTTTTCTCAAAATGGTGAAGGAAACCATCGTAAGAAAATCCGCATGTCTTAGAATCAAAAAATTCGAAGACATGTGCTGGGCCCGCGTGGTGGATTATGGCTCTCCTAGAGGCCTAAGGCCTAAGTCCCTACAGTGGGAACAATATATGCTGATGATGATGATTATTTTAAATCAACATCTGGTATATCTTCGGAACAAACGTGTACCTAATTCCTTCAACGCAGTTTACTTAAAGCTACGCCTGCAGTTTTATTCGTCAAAAAGTGAATCATAGCTTCAACCTATTTGTTACATAATAGTGACAAAGTTGTTACAATGAAAGCTTTTATTGTGATATTTTAAAGGGAAGATGACAGAACTGTGAACCAACTTTTCAACGTGGTTTTGTTCGCGAAGTTCGTAAGTTTTAATCTGCGCCAACTATGATTGTTAGACGTTTTCTGCCGGTCTGTCGGTCATTCAGAAAAATCTTCATGAAAAAGTCACATTGCATAACCTTTTGCATCTAAAAAGATTTCAGTACACCTAACTGATAATTTATTTTATTTTATTTTATTTATTTGGTTCACCAACGACTGTTTACACTAATAATAAACTTAATACATTTTTAAACAAAGGTAACAGTGTAACACTCACTTATAGGTAAACACCACAAGCGCAACATTAATATATTTTTTAGTAATCCAACCATTATAACCAAATGTTAGTGACAAAATAACATATTAACTATATTAGGTTAACAAAATTAAAAGAACAGAAAAAAACAACTAAAAAAGAGAAAACTATAATGAGAAGGTTAGAACGAAATGTGGCAAAAAAATCTTTTTTATAAAATTTACTCCTCGAATACATAAACTAAATCCATGCCACTGTTGATTAAACTCAGTTTAAAATAATAGCCAAATCATGTTACTCAAATTCCTAAATTATTTATTATTCTAACAAAAAATTTACCAAACATCCCAGGTCAAAACGCTCCAATATAAAGTTCCTAAAGACAGCCCACATACCTGAAAATAAAAAAGAATGTATAAGTATTACAAAAACTCGAAAGTAAATGGCGGCGGGCGGTAAATGTAAAATAAACACCAGATATTTCAAAACGTTTTACAAATTGGTACACGTGCAAAGGAAATATTGGAGCTGACCAATTGGTTGAAATCAAAAATTTTCACGTGAGTTCAATTAAAAGTACTTTGTAGGTTATGGTGGTAGCAGGTGCCTGCCTATCTATTTTAGATGCGAATATAAAATTATAGAAGTTCCGTATATAGAACTTCCAATTAACTACCAGTAAGTTACCGAGAATGGAGTAAAGTCGCGTGCGATTAGAAAAAGTTCTATGTCCAGCAGTGAACTTTTATTTTTTACTTTTTTTATTGGGACAACCCCGCCACACTATTTCCAAACTAATATAACTTAAGCAATAGGGTTGTTAACTGAACAAATCTAATTAGTCCGTCAGATAGATTTCCAAAAAATATTGTAACACGTTTTATTTTTTTTTCACGTAAGCAAACAATGAAGACGATACAGTGCTATAAACTCGTGTAACATATTCTAAGACATTAGTATAACACTTTTTGTGGTTAGTGACGTCACAAACCCCCACTCAAATCTTTGACGCGTTTTAACTTCGTCAATTTTTATTGATTTGATAAATCAAAAAATACGTATCCAAAATTTTTCGATAATCTAACAGATGGACTATTTGGGATCATGTTTTTTTAAGTCGGTAAACATCCCTATTGATTTGTCTTGGATCTCGCAACGAAATTAATCAGAAAAGAAAAGCGGAGGAGTAGGTAAAACATAATGTTCACTTCCCTAATTCCCTCCATACCAGCAAGAGGCAGAACAAAACAAAGTCAATAGGCAGAAAGGTACTGCCGTAGGTTGATGAAGATAAGTATCAAAAGATTTAAATCATCGAAATTTACCAACCACAGATTCTAGTTCAGAATATGAGACCCAATTGAACTATACGGTTACGATGTAACCACAATATATTCAACAAGCGGTTAACCAAAGTAACACCTCTTTGACGGTAATTATTTAATACTAACTTGTATTCGCGGTTCAGGGTATATTTAAGTCGGTATAATAATACGGTACCGATATTTTCTAATTAGAAAGATGCGTAGGTGTATTCCAAATGCATACATGCGCTTGCGCCACGACATGGCTTGCAAAATGCACACCAAATAATTGATAAATAAATAAATAAAAACTCTTGTTTATACCAAGAATGTAAGCTTTGGAAAAAATTGAGACGCTCTCTCAGCTCTACCCTGCTAAGATCTTAAACATGCTTCTATTGATTCGTTCACTTTAGTAATCTTTAAAAAATGCATAAGTACTGAACAAGAAAAAATCAAAACATATTCTCATATTTATTCCAAGAATGAAAAGCTTTAACCATTGACGCCTATAAATCCTATCTCGGCGTTTCTCCGACCTAGGATTAAAATGTATCCAGACTGAATCGAATCTTCAAAGGCGTTCGGTGGAAAATTCCCTATAAATATGCATCCAGTGTGACCATTGTGCATATGATCCGATGCCCCACCGTGCACCGCCGCGCTTTTGGAACGGGGATTTATATTTTACATCCTGTATACGCTGCAGACATAACACGCTATAGAATAAAAAAAACATCGTCTTTGAGAGGAGGTATGAGAAGGATTTATATGCATGTTCTGCTCTGTTTAACAAAGATATTTTCAAAAAATAAATTGTGATAGAGAGTTTAGGCATGTAAAGCGATTCTCTATTAATAGTACGATGATAACAGGAAAATTCTTAGTTATTTAATTCAAAACTAAATCAAACTGAAAACATTAAACTGTGGTCTAGTTATAGGTCAATCGAAGACTGAGTGGGAGCTGTAAGTTACCTGAAACTTTAAACGCTTAATAAATCTCGCTAAAGTATGAAATAAATAATTGTTTTGTAAATAATTATTACGGCACAATTACGGCATAATTTTGACGGCACGGTTGGCGCAGTGGTTCAAGCAATGGACTGCTGCGTTGCGTGTCGCGGGTTCGATCCCCGCACGGAACAAATATTTGTATGACCTACAGATAGTTGTTCCGGGTCTGGGTATTTGTGTATGTGAGTTTAAATGTTTGTGAACGCACCCACGATGCAGAAGAAATTCCTAGTGCGTTTTTTTTTTAAATAAATAAATAATAAAGAAATGATTTTGCTCTCAACAGGGTCAAATTCGTTTATAATCTTTTAAATGTCATCTTCAGACATTTTTTTTTTTTTAAGTTTCTAGTAAGTAGATAATTATTATAGACGACAGCCGTAGTCGCATTCCACTGATACTCTTCATAGCGTTATCATTGACACAGAAGTCAGCTGCTAGTTGCCATTATCAAAGTGGCATGTGACTACGACTGTCCTCTATAATTTATCAAATTATCTACTTACTAGACGATTTTTCTTGTTCAATACTTTTAAGACCGCGGTTTTATTAGTCTGCGTTTTTATTCGTAGTCGGGTTTTAGTTTTTTTTATTTTTTTTTTATTGAATTTTAATTTAAAGAAAACTATAATTGAACTAACGCCTATATTCCTCGGAGGCGTCAGAGGTTCACTTAATAGTTCTACATTTCACAGATGTAAACCAAAACAATGTACACAAATACATTACCAAAACAAACGGAAATAACACTCTAGAAACGAGTGCTATTACCCTAAACAATAAAACGGCCATCGGTTCACAGACCCCGTCAACTAACGATCATGAGCTTCCATTTGCCTAAAAGCCTGCGAACATTATGTGTGAATCAGAAACAGGGTAAGTACCGCCTCTTATTCCTTATGGTAAGCAGTAAGTATAAGTTTCTTTTGCCAGATCCGATTTTACTAGCACGAAGCGACATCTAAATGAATACAGTCACACAAATAATATTAAGATTATAATTAATACATATAAATTATTATTTTTTATTTTATTGATTATTATTATTGAGATTTTATTTTGTTAATAATATTTTTTTTTATAATTATATTTAAGTAGTGTGACTGTCGGACTGCCAAGTTATGGGTCTTGTTTTCGAACCCAAGCCACGCATCTCTAATAAAAAAGAGGTCCATGTGTGCCATAAAGACACCAGGCTAATCTGTTGTGTGTGGTTAGTGCTTAGGCAAAGAAAGAGAACTTAATCATCACACTAATTATTATAAAGGCAAAAGTTTGTGAGTGTGTTACTTCTTCACGTAAAAACTACTGAACGGATTTAGATAAGATTTGGTACACAGATAGTTTATAGCCTGCATTAACACATAGGCTAGTTTTTATCCCGATTTTATCTTCCCGTGGGATAATTTTTGAATTGTAGCGGGTGAAGCCGCTGCCAACAGATAGTTTAAAATAAAAATCAGAACTTTAGAACGTCTCGAAAAGAGTTTGCAAGGAAAGTAACAGGGGTCGTTCTGTAGCTTCTCTCTCCTCGTGGAAAAACAAATAATAACCTAATAAACAGATAAAAGGTCACTACTTACTAAGTTAACAAAACTCCCAGGTTCCAAAAGCGACACAGAAGAAAAACGCGTGGGTGTAACTGAAACCGCTTTTTCGTAAAATGTTCAACCAAACTTTAAACACAGCTGTGTTCTTAAACTGACTAAAACAAATAATAGAATAAAGGTCAAACCAGGTGTTCTTACACCTGCTGTGTAAACGAACGTTGACCTTTTGAAAGCCTTTCTAGGGCCCACGCATTTCTTTGTGGAGACAAATGAAGATATATTGCGTATACTTGTTATGTGCACCTGCTTCATTACAGCTCTTAGAGATGTAACACGCGTGCTAAATTACATTCGTTTGATACATTACATTACTTCGAAATATTTATTTTAAATATTGCAACACCATACTGAAATAAGTGCTTTTTGTACAGGACTTATTCATTTAAACTCAGCCTTTGTATATAAGCTGTATTATTGTGAAAATTTATATGTATTTTTACAAAAAAAAAATAGTAATTGCTTTGTTGTTCAACAAATACATTGCTTCAACCAAAGGGAATTTTGCCGCCAACAAGTAAATATCACTCTGTAACTTACGTAAATTAATTAAGGTTTAAAATACCTACCCGTTTATTCCATCATCATTAAAATTATCATACCATCTAGTCCTTTATGGCAGATGTTCACGAACTGAGTCGTTTATTAACAGATGAATCCTTAAATCCTTTTATAGCTCTAAAAACCGAAAGTAAGCCATTTAAGACTTAAACCGGTATTTCATCTACAATCTGTCCTTGATTCAACACTGAAGAGCCTTAAATTACGTAAATGAACGATTCGTTAATCTCAAGACAGATTCGTCTCAATCTCCATCTTGCTTTATTTATACCTAAACTTAGCTTAAGCGACAAATCTAGGTTCCAATGTCATTTGAACAGGTTTCGACGTCGTTTGGGACTTTTTCCTTTTATGGGTCGAATCAAATTGTGTGTTACATCATTTTGGTTGGCAACACGTTGAGAAACACAGGATGATGGTAATTTTGTAGACTAGGCGCTATAAAGTATAAGGCTTGTCTCTAAGCAACTAGAAAATTGCATTAATCTTCAATGTGTAATTAATTGAATGAATAATTGATTCTGTTGTGTAATTTGTTATTTAAAATTCAAAAGATTGCATGTTTCACACCTTACATAACAGGTTTAAGAGGGAAAATGCCATTACCTCATAGCCAGACTACAATTTTAATTACTTTCTGAGTTCTGAGCACAAGTATAAAAGCTTTTTACAAGTATAACATAACATAACGCTTGTAATCTCCGAAGCATTAGGCAATGGTGCACCCAATATAACACCCACATTGTACCAGTTACATCTAAGTCCCAATTTTATATGGGGCGAGAGCCTATAGATATCAATGTTGCATAAATCCAGACTGGCAGTCACAGAGTCTGGATTCCCTGACAGAAAACCCAAACAAACACCAACATCTTCTCCCGTACTTTCCAAACCAAAAACAATCAAATGGTCCAAAACATCTACCAATGATCTACATATCACAATTCCTATTTCAATCCGTTTAAAATAATAGGGCAATTGATAGACAAGACCATTTATTTTTTGTCCCTCACGGATTCAAACTGTCAAAGCTGAGGCTTTCATACGAAGCCGGATATAGTGACCTAGCATAAACAACCAATTACCATACGTCCTTGTACGACCTTGTCTCACAAAAAACCTGTACTACTTAAATTGTAAATACGAAAGTAATTATGTCTGTTTTTTGTTACGACTTTACACCTCAACGGATGACGGGATTTTGATAAAATTCTGCACATAGGTAGCACATCATTTTTATCTCGGTAGTCTATTTCCATGGGATAACAACCGGCATCAAAGTGAACGACTTTGCGGGAAAAAACATAATATAATTCGAGGCGTAGTAGCGCGCAAAAACTATGTAGTTTCCAATAAAATTTAAACAGATTTTATTTCAAAACAATGACAATGCAGTTCAATGAATCGATTGAGTTACTCCAACTATGTTTAGAAAAATTGAGATATATTTTGTAACCGGTATTTAGAAATATTGAATTATGTACGGATATTATTGTTAGAGCAGTGATGGCCCAGTGGTGGCGGGCCCGACTTACGAACAGTTGGCCGTGGGTTCGAACCCAGGCAGGCGCATTACTTATTGTAGTTTATTTTATCACCACTGCACCCAATACGGTGAAGGAAAACATCGTGAGGAAACCGGCATATCTTGGAACCAAAAAGTCAAAAATATGTGACATCGACCAATCCGCACTGGGCCCGCGTGGTGGATTATAACCCATCCCTCTCATAGAGAGGAGGCCTGAGTCCCTGCAGTGGGAACAATATAGGCTAATAATGATGATGATGATGATGATGATTATTGATAGGTACATAAGTGAGTGAAAATCTCGTGGCTAAATATAATAATAACACTACTTAACAACAACAAAAAACTTATTTTACCCAAAGATAATTCATACTGAATGTGTTTTCTACCTGACCTTTTACTACGAAATGTTATGCTCCAGGTTCTATCCTGCCCTTTAAGCCAAAAAAATGCAGCCGAAGTGACCTTTGCGCTGCCACCGATGTGAAGTTCTAGACTAACAAAATATAAAAAAAATGTAATGCCAGGGATACGAAGAAGAAGACTACAAAAAATATGATTATATTTTTTTCAAATCAAGTTTTTTTGACATTATCAAAAAACTTGACGTGAAATAAACCTCTACAGCTTTTCACCCGGAACATACCTAATCGACTCTGCAAACAAACAATAATTCATTCACCACCAACGCTTCAAAGAATGAAATCAAACTAAAACAACTAGAGACTAAGTAGACTCCCATAAAAACGCCACAAAATAGCAGGAAATTGTTATTTTAGTTCAGAAATTCACTTTCTTCTTTAACTAATAAACTGACTTGTGAATTGAAACTGACATTTTCATCCACTTCGCTACTTTCTTACTGTTCTGTTATTTGATTAGACGGTGGATTATTCTTAGAAACTTACTTCGGGTTGAGTTTAAATTCAAATTATTGAAGGAACAGTATTGCGTCGCAAATATATTTGTTTATGCATACTTGCTGCATTGACAGATTAAATCAAAGTGTACTAGGTCTGTTTATCTGTCTGTTACTATATCCGATACTAGGATCATTTGACCAGGTCCTAACTAGTCTACTTATAAGCATGCATAATCTTTCTGATCCCACTGCATAATATTCCCAATACTGGGATACTAGCCCCGTGTATTGTATGAAAGGGGGTCAGCTTTAACCTATCACACTGGCATTTTGCGAGCAAACTTGGCATGACTTGTCACAAGCCTTCGAATTTTTGGGTTGTAGAGCAGCCTGTTTCCTTCTTTTTTTTTGGCGGGTAGAAAATCATCAAATAACCCCTTCCCCTCTTGGGCAGAGCGAAATGGAGTATCAGACTACTACCGACTGAAAACCACCCATGTTCCTTCTTAGCCCTTTATTAAATGTCGAGGCCGCGGTATCTCTTACAACCGACGGGCGTCGGCCCTTGCCTATTGCTATTGCCGCTGTTTCCTTATGTTGTCTTTCTTCCCGTTATAATAAAACTTTTCTATGGCCTAAACTCTTTCTGGCTCTTTCAACACTATCAAAGATCTTCAAATGACAGCCGAGACCAGTCCAATTTTGGCTACGCCGCAAAAAATCGCTGCAGTACAACATTTTCATTGCCAGACCAGTCTTCTAAATAGCTTAGACAAAAAAAAGAGAACTTAATCATCACACTAATTATTATAAAGGCAAAAGTTTGTGAGAGTGTTACTTCTTCAAACAAACAATAATTCATTCACCACCAACGCTTCAAAGAATGAAATCAAACTAAAACAACTAGAGACTAAGTAGACTCCCATAAAAACGCCACAAAATAGCAGGAAATTGTTATTTTAGTTCAGAAATTCACTTTCTTCTTTAACTAATAAACTGACTTGTGAATTGAAACTGACATTTTCATCCACTTCGCTACTTTCTTACTGTTCTGTTATTTGATTAGACGGTGGATTATTTTTAGAAACTTACTTCGGGTTGAGTTTAAATTCAAATTATTGAAGGAACAGTATTGCGTCGCAAATATATTTGTTTATGCATACTTGCTGCATTGACAGATTTAATCAAAGTGTACTAGGTTTGTTTATCTGTCTGTTACTATATCCGATACTAGGATCATTTGACCAGGTCCTAACTAGTCTACTTGTAAGCATGCATAATCTTTCTGATCCCACTGCATAATATTCCCAATACTGGGATACTAGCCCCGTGTATTGTATGAAAGGGGGTCAGCTTTAACCTATCACACTGGCATTTTGCGAGCAAACTTGGCATGACATGTCACAAGCCTTCGAATTTTTGGGTTGTAGAGCAGCCTGTTTCCTTCTTTTTTTTTGGCGGGTGGAAAATCATCAAATAAGGTGTTATTTGATGATTTTCCCCCCCTCCTCTCTTTTCATCCCCTCTTGGGCAGAGCGAAAGTTAGTATAAGACTTCTACTGACTGAAAACCACCCATGTTCCTTCTTAGCCCTTAATTAAATGTCGAGGCCGCGGTATCTCTTACAACCGACGGGCGTCGGCCCTTGCCTATTGCTATTGCCGCTGTTTCCTTATGTTGTCTTTCTTCCCGTTATAATAAAACTTTTCTATGGCCTAAACTCTTTCTGGCTCTTTCAACACTATCAAAGATCTTCAAATGACAGCCGAGACCAGTCCAATTTTGGCTACGCCGCAAAAAATCGCTGCAGTACAACATTTTCATTGCCAGACCAGTCTTCTAAAGCAGCTTGTTTAAAAGCCTAATACGTCGATGCGTGGTCGGCGGCGCGTGGCACGCACAAAGGGCGGGCTGCGCCGGCGCCGCATCGCGCTACTTACGCGTTACGCTCTGCGCTTACGCTTTGCTATTATATGCATATAGGCTAGTAACTATGTGCATATAATAGCAAAGCGTAAGTCCATGAAGAAATGTTTTGAGAGAATTGAGATGCAAGAGATGTTAGTTTGTCATCATTTCAGCCCGGAATTACCCACCGTTGGGTATAGGCCTCCGCTTTCTTCTGCTACTCTTCTCTGTTCTATGCGTCTCTCACCCTTCCATTTCCTGCGCTCCTGACGATGTCGGCAACCCAACGTGCTTTTGAACGGGTCTGGTTTCTTACGCTCAACCTCAGCCATCATTTGGTCAGAACTTTACTTTACTTTACATCTCCACGTCTAGCCAGATGTCCTGCCCAACTCCACTTTAGGTGCCGTGAAGCCGTCGAAGAAGTTTATAAAATAAAGATACGTACCTTTCCCATATCTTTTGATAGCAAATTTTATACTTTCCTTCCTTATTCGCACAAAGTTTCAAGTGATTCGGGTCATGCATTAGATTTTTTATACAAACTAGGTCATTAGCTCCTCCAATGATTTAGTTAAGGACTGCAATTGAAGTCGGATTATTTCTTACATTGTAAGCAATCGTACTCTGGATTCTATGTCCATATACAGGGTGTAAATTAACCCATCATACATACGTCAACCAAGCATTCTGTACATCCAACTAAGTACCCCTACGCAAAAATTGTTGCTGGATAATGACTTTTTTTTTGGAACAAAAATCACATATTACGGTAAAACTCAATGTAGCTCTCTTAAAACATTGTGCTAGTGGATGCTTTGAATAGTAAACGGGTCATGGAGGTAATTTAAGTAAAGTTATAACCCGAAAAACTAGTATTTACAAAAACAGCTGTTGTAAATTTTGCAGCTGTGCTGCAAAATTTGGAACTTTAACCCCCAATATCTCCTTAACTAGGGGGTTATTAAAAAAAATTCTATAGTCTTCTAAAACAAAATAGAAATACAATTAGAAGAACAAAAGTTTGTGGTTGATTCTTCCGCAGATTCTAAAAAATAGTTCATTACTTGGCAGTCCTTAGGTAACGTTTCAGGAACCTTAGCGTTTCTTAATTAAAAAGGCATGGACGGTCCGACTCCATAATTGAAAATTTTCACCCGATACCACCCAGCACTGGGTATATACGAGTACTTATATAAGGGTAGGTATAGAACGTGCGTTTAATTTGCTGGAAGTCGTGTGGAAGTATAACAGCTCACAACTAAGAACCCAGTAATATTAATGACAATAATATCCGTGGTGCTAGGCAACTAGGCTTATGACAGTTGTATTCGTCCGTACTGTGTGCCTATTGGCCTTGTTCTGTTCTATTTCCTGCTGATATGGAGGGAAGTGGAAATTATGTTTTTCTTACTCATCCGCTATACTCTTCTGATTCATTTCGTTGCAGGTTCCAAAACAGTAAAATCGTTTCGCTGGGACTTCATCGGGCTTCATTGTCTCAGCGCTTTTCTTGTGGTCGCCACTGTTGATTCCGGCTTACAGGAGTTACAGCGGTTTGGGAATAGTGTGGTGGACTTGTCCCAAAAAATAAGTCATGTGGAGAATGGAGGTGGAATTTCAGACTCTTTCAAAAATTTGCTCGTAATTTCCTAGTTAACCGCGTCGTATTAACAACTGAGGAAATAAAGAGTATTACTGATCCTAGATAACGTAATGAAGTTTCTGCCTACCGCTATGCGATGAAGGCGTGATATAATGAGGAACTTGAAGTTGCATCAATGCAGACCAAAGACGTCCAAACGTCTAGAAGACGCCCTTAAATAGACATAAACTTATACTTATACTAGCGGACCTGACAGACGTCGTACTGCAGCGCCACCTACCGGGTCCAAGACATCAAAATTCCAATTAACAAAATGATCCGCCATTTATTGAATTCATTTCTTAAAAAAAATGTGATAAATGAAGAACCGCTCGACCGATTTTGTGCAAACATCACATAAACCATTCCACTATTTCGTTTAGATAGGTGCGCCTGTTCTTAAGGTATAAAATTACAACGAAAAATGGCATTGATTTTTATTATATGTATAAGGAATAACCTATTAAGGACTTGCAGAACATCGACAGACATTCTGATTTGCGTGTCCATAAACCGCAGCTGGAACGCTTTCCAAAAGCCATAAACTTCTAAATAAAATCACAAATCTGCACTTAAATGACAATACACAGTCGTAAACACAAATCGTGCTGGGAACAGCGCGATTTAAAAATTTGCATATTAAAATTCAACCAGCAATATTTATGGCTGAGAGGAAAAACCATACCGGGACATCAAATGACGGATGGTCCACAATAACGAAACGTTTAGTAGTAAAACCGCAAAAAAGTCGCAGAAAACAGTTACATTTTTCAATCAGTATGGAACTAGGAATACTATAAATCAGCTTGTCGTGAATGATTGCTTTTTAAATGTTCGTTGAATTTTGCATTTGTGCGTTTTCGATTTGATTAGTCGATGCTTTTATGGCTTGCTTTAAATTAGTTTTGCGACTCGTTCTCCGGCTAAGTATAGAATAGCTTGTAAGGTCGTTACGTGGCAGGGTAATAGGATCTATAGGATTCTTGGGCCTGGAATAAACTTCATTCAATATTTCTCGGAACTGAACCTGTAAAGGAGCTGTTATTTACACGTCAGTTTAATTTTCTATGAAGAGCTTGTCAGCAAGTTCACGGAATTTTATTAGTAGGTAGACACCGGATTAAATTATGTAAATTAAAATCGTCTCAATATGCATCACAGTGCTTGAAATATACAACGGAAGTGTCAAAATAAAGAAAGAAAAAAAAAGTGCTTCAACTTTTTTTTTAATTTCCTCCTGTTTCGATGAGATATTTTTTGTTTTTCTCCAAATTATAAATAGTACAAGTTTTTTTTTTAATTTTGTTTTTTTTTAAACTGCTGCAAGACATTTATTGACTGCCACAAGTCATGTTTTATACAAGCCTAAATACGGGTCAAGCGTGTAAAAAACGCGTTTAAACTTAACTCATTCATTACAAGTAACAGACAGGCAACACCATTTATTTGTCGACGGCGACGGGTTACAAGTGTTATGACACCTTTATGAGAAATGAACGCGCTGATTCGCTATCCAAATTGTCCATAGCAACACAAATTGTGAGTACGAAAATGTCTGTCTATGTTTATTCTGTTTCCGTATTGTATTTTTTAACTGAAATTCTTCTTCTTGTCGATGATATCCCTGTTTCTACCTACTAACTTGGGTACTCCGACGCATGCAGGGAATTCCATTATTTGACTGTGCGCTTATAAATAAAAAAGTAGTTTAAAAACTAATCTAAACTTGGAAGCAGGCGGGGTCCATTCGATTTTCATTTCATAATTTAATATTCAAATGAACCCCGCCTGCTTCCAAGTTTTGTTTAATTTAAAATGTGCTTGTTTTTTACTTTTCAGTTTTTACAGTCGGGTTTTTAGTTTTTAAACTACTTTTTTATTTCCAACTTTTTAGTTCTTTTGTGTCTGTTCTTTCGTTGGTCGCGTAAAAATCTTCGCAGATGATTTATCTTTTGTGTTTGTTAATATGATTTGTGACTTTGAATTTATTTTAAACATATAAGTGTCTTATATTTTTGTAATCTCCTTTTAAAACCCTTCATTTTGATACCCTACTCGATGGTAATGGATTTTTTTTGTTTTTTGAAATACGCTATAAAGCCCCCAAAATCCGCAAATTTCTTTTCTTTTTTAATTTTAATGTAGCCACTCGCGCTATCAAGACGAATCTATCGGCGTAAATTTTATTCAAATCCCTTCATCCGTTAAGGAGTTATGAGGGAACAAAGAATCGGACATACATACATACACGCCAAACACATAACCCTCCTTTTAGGCTTCGCCACAGTCGGGTAAAAATGTAAACATAGCTTCGCGCTTCGTGCGAATGTGTAAAACATCGACAACTGTGATCAACAGCGGTGCTCTCAAAATGCTGAAAGAAAACAACGTGAGGGGACGTCTTTGAATCAAAAAAATTGAAGACATGTGACATCATACCAACCTGGGTGCTTACTCTCGAATATGATTCCGCTAGATCGACATTGGAATTGTCAGTCAAACGTCAGGGATTGGCTAGACTCAGTGAGTCTGGCTGGATCCCTGACCTTTAACTCAACCAACTGACGTTTGACCAATGTCGATCTATCGGAATTAGCACGAGAAGCACTCTGAACTGGGCCCGCGACGTAAACCAAACCTAAAGTTTACTTAAAAAACAACCCATGGAAACAGTGGCGTGCAGTGGTCCCCCGCGATGGGTAGGCTACGAATAATTAACAGGAAAAAAAAAGTCACATTTACCTGTACTTAATATTTAAAAATAAGCCTGTAAAAACAAAAGTTATACGTACCTACAATTCAAAAGTAGCACACTTAAAACATTGTGCTAGTGGATGCTTTGAATAGTAAAAGGGGCATGGAGGTAATTTAAGTAAAGTTATAACCTGAAAAACTAGTATTTACAAAAACAGCTGTGCAAAATTTGAAACTTTGACCCCCAATATCTCTGTAACTAGAGGGTTCCCAGGTATGGCCTGGAACAAAAAAATGATCGCAATGGTGGGGAGAACAAGTGCCCTTTTTTTTTTTTTTTTTGGTGGGTGTAAAATCATCGAATAACCCCTCCCGCTCTTGGGCAGAGCGAAAGGGAGTGTCAGACTTCTACTGACTAAAAACCACCCATGTTCCTTCTTCGCCCTCTATGTCGAGGCCGCGATAACCGTTGGACTACCCGCGGCCAGAACAAGTGCCCTTCGTTTGCGTTAAGGGTCCTTTTACACCCTCTATGTTTTTCTGATAGGTCATTCTTTTTGGCCGAGGAATGAAAATGATGTATTAAACAAAATGCACGGAAAACAAAATAATTTATTTGTGTGTATGCAGCCACACAGCCAGGTAAATGTTGTATAATTATGAGGATTGAAATGACGAGTACGCGATGAATTAGCATATTTTTGGATTAATTCTCGTAATTCGGGTACACATCTACCTTTAGATACTACTTGAAACTTACGCTACTTGAGAAAACTTATTACCTTTAATATCCAACAACCCACATTATCAGCACAAACTTCACAAGTAAATACCATTGTTATTTGTTAGGTTACACACCAAAACACACGTCACAACAAAAAAAGGTTATACACGATAAAATTTATATTTACACTACTGTTAATGATGTTAACTGTACGTTTTCGGTTTCAAAACAAAATCGCGCTATATATTGCTTGTCATAACAATGAAACAGTAATGGCTTCCTATTACGTAAAAAATAATTTCTAGGTTATCATTGTCGATAGAAAAATACTGGCCTACAAATTGCAAAAAAATGCAAGTTTTGAACTTCGCGGGTTATAGTTTGGTTGTGTTGTTGCAGCCAATCACAGCCCACTCAGCTACAGTCGTAGGCTCGTAGGAGCTGCTGCGTTAAAATTGCGAAAATCTATGTATGTGTGCGGTTCATAGACACGGCCATACGCACCGATGTGACGCTGTGAGCATACAATTATGAATGGGTTTTAGACAAGTCGAGTGTTTGCCTATAAGATTCGTACTAATCGTAGTCCTTGTCAATGAGTTTTAGTGGGACGCGAAAAATTGCTATAAGTATTTTAACAGGAGTTTGAACTTTTTTTATGATTAATTTTTACATAGTGTTATTTTATTCCATCGTTAATTACTTATAAGAAATGCTCAGTTGGTAAGGTAGGCTAAGCCTAAGAGCCTATATAGGGCGCACGCCCCTGCGTGGAAAAGCGAGGGAGGGTGTAACCAAAGTAACAAAGCAAGCGAGGTCGCAGGTACAACCTAGTCATAAATAAACGCTCAGTCGTTTGTAAAGACAATGCATCAAACGTCTGGTTAGCCTATCACAAAGGCATTAGCCATTAACATGATAGATAGCTACCACATAATGATTATCTGCAATTTACTGAAGCGCTGTGATGAAAGAGTGGTAGTAAATATGTGACATGTTGAACATTATAGCGCTAAGTTAGATTGAGATAGATTGTGGGCTCATTAGGGACTTTTGTGCGGGGATGTATTGTAGAGAAGATGTTATAATGACAGTTGCAATATTATGTTACTTGTAATATAATACTTTATTATACATATATATATTATATATTACCACCTGAGCCTACACTGTTGTGTAGGCTCAGGTGGTAAACATTCTTACAAACAAAACAATCGTGGTCCCTGTCCGGTCAATCAAGAAAGATATGTGAATATGAAGACTTGTAATTTATGAATATCTAACTTATTCTATTGATTTTGATTTTTGTAATAATGAGCCGCTTCTGATAGTAGACTATAAAGGGTGTAAAAGTACCCTTAACGCAAACGAAGTTCACTTGTTATCCTCACCACTGCGATATTTTTTTTGTTTTAGACCATACCTGGGAACCCTTTAGTTACGGAGATATTGGGGGTAAAAGAAAATTAGTTGTTTAGGTTATAACTTTACTTAAGTTAGCTCCATGACTCGTTTACTAATCAACACATCCACTATTACTACTTACTGGCCTGTTGGTCTAGTGGTTAGTGACCCTGACTGCTAGGCCGGAGGTCGTGGGTTCGATTCCCACCCAGGACAAATGTTTGTGTGATGAGCACGATCATTTGTTCTGTGTCTGGGTGTAATTTATCTATAATATGTATGTATTTAGAAATATATAAGTATGTTTATCAGTTGTCTAGTACCCATAACACAAGCTCTGCTTAGCTTGGGACTAGATGGCGTTGTGTGATAGTTGTGGAATATTATTATTATATTATTATTATTACTATCACAATGTTTTAAGAGTGCTACATTGAATTATTTTACCGTAAAATGCGATTTTTGAAGAAAAAAAAAGTTGTTTCCCAGCAAATTTTTTTTCGTAGGGGTACTTAGTTTGATGTATAGAATGCTTACTTGACGGCTGTGTGAAGGGTTCATTTGTAGATGATAGTGAAGAAGACAAAATAGTAGTAAAGTATCATCCTGAATCACAAAACTCCGATTACCCAAAACCGTAATAAATCGACAAATGTTACACCTAGAGGAGGTTCGAAGCAAGAGGATGGTTTGCAAAACAGCGTTGCTCAACGGAACGATCTCTCCGCATTCCTGAGATGTCAGCCTTGACGCGAACGGCTGTCGGTTATGACTGCACTTTTAGATGCACCCGCTGCGAAGGTGAACTGCCTAGGTACGCGAAAGGTGGTGAGTATGTGTGTTTAGGGATATTTCTTCATCTAAGTTTGAACTGAAACTGATACTATACAAACGTAATTTAAGCTTGACATATTTTCCGAGGCTGCGGGTTGTTTGAAAGAGATACCACGGCCCCGGACACAAAGGGCTACGAAGGAATATAGGTGGTTTTTGGTCAGTAGAAATCTGACACACTCAACCCGAGCAGGAGGAGTCATTTGATGATAATTATTCCATACAAAATAAAAGGTAGACACATTTTGTAAGTGATTTGGTTTCGTGTTCGTCACGTGTTTGAGGTCCTCCAGTTTCACGGTCTTACCAAAGGATATCGTACTAACCCAGTATTTACTATGTTGTGAAGGTCAGATAGGCAGCAGTTTCACGTACAAAACGGTGTTCAGAAACATTCGGTTTGGCTGGAAGTCAACCGCAACTTAGTTTGGAAAAGGCTACGCATATGATAATATGACGACACGGTTGGTGCTTTGACTGAGCGATTGGACTGCTGCGCTGCGTGTCGCGGATTCTCTCCCCGACGGAACAACTATTTGTATGACCTACAGATAATTGTTTCGGGTCCGGGTGTTTGGTTATGTATGTGAGTTTAAAGGTTTGTGAACGCAGCCACGATACGAGAGACCTTTCTAAGGGGCTCATTTAAAAAAAAAAAACGAATTCTTAATGGTTCTATATGACTTGATCGTGAGTTGTTTCAGGATTTTAAAAGAGACTGTGACGTATTAATTTGTTTGGTGTTTCGTCTCGATTGTTCAACAGGAAAAACTGGACGATCTAGTTTTTTTGACGCATTTGAGTGTTAGTAAAATAATTTATAAAATTATGCTCCTGCAACCTGCATCATTTAAAACGTCAGATACATGTCCGTTACGTTAACTACGTACGATAATATCTTTCATTCGAGCAAATTAATGATACACACCTTTCTTAATGACGGAGGATTTCCCAGTGGAAGGTCACAACTATTCCATTTCACGCTTATCTATAGCAATTATTTTAAGTTTACTGTCTTTCGCGCGGCGCCAAAAGAAGCACTAAATAGCTCACAACAATGTGGAACGTGATTCAGAGCAGGTGGCCCAGTGGTGGTGGCTCCTACTTACGAACAGTAAGTAGTGGTTTCGAATCCAGGCAGGTGCATACCTTTGTGTAATTTATTTCATCACCACTGCTCTCAAAACGGTGAAGGTAACCATCTTGAGAACCGACATATCTTAGAACCAAAAAAATCGAAGACATGTGACATCTACCAACCATCACTGGGCACGAGTGGTGAATTAACGGTTAAGTGACTTAAAGGGCTAAACCTATTTGGAGGTATTATGTCAAACTTTTACCTTCGGACCTACCTAATTTAACTTGCAAAAACAAAAATTGCAACTTTAGTGTACCCGGAATACCCGGTAAACGGTACTCATTATTTCGCGGTCAATTTCAACTAAACGCATCCACCATTCTGTGTAACATGTCACCAAACAAACATCGTCTCTAAAATCTAAACACTAAAATCTATTGTCAAGTACATCGTCATAATAACTGTAGGCATATAAAAAACCCGCGTATCATGTACCACGTGACCCGGCCAAGGTCTTCAGTAAACTTGTTAGAAGACCCCCACTTCACCCCCCCCCCCCCCTCATTGAGCCCTCATTATGTAAGACTTCGTTGCATGCGTCCTACCATAACAATGCATTATGAGTCATATACGACCATTATAACATGACCTATACGCAAATAGAGACTACTTGCACAGGTGAGTCTGAAGATGTTGGTGCTTGATCTTCTGCCGTGCAATTTTTATATTGCGTTCGAGTTAGAGGAATTTCAACTCAAGTAAAAGGTGGTAAGAGTGTATTATTACGCAGATATAGTGCGTGGGTAAATGTAGAGTGCGTAAGATCGTAACAGTTAATGCGTAAAATGTAGAAACGGGCACATGACATGTTCGAGAATAAATGGTGTTTGCAAAGTGCGTGCAGTTAACTGAGCTGACATAACCTTTATTTATGGACTAGCTGTTGCCAGCGGCTTCACCCGCTACAACCCACGAGAATATAAAATCAGGATAAAAACTATCCTATTTGTTAATCCAGTTTATAAACTATCCGTGTACCAAATTTTATCCAAATCCGTTCAGTAGTTTTTACGTGAAGAAGTAACAAACATACACACTCACACACACACTCACAAACTTACGCCTTTATAATAAAGTTGATTGAAGTTCTTCGAACTATTGCTAAATTGTTCTAAGTACTCGTAAGATCAAATTCTGGCCTAGAAATGGCCTACTTGCAACTTCAAGACACAAAAATTTTAGTTTTAAAACGTTACCCCACCTTAGGTATTTCTCCTGTATCGTGGGTGCGCTAACAAACATTTAAACTCAATACAGTAACTAAACACCCAGACCCGGAACAACTATCAGTAGGCCCTACGATTATTTCTTCGCTGCGGGGATCGAACCCGCAACAAACAGAGCAGCAGTCAATCGCTCAACCAATGCGCCAACCGTGCCGTCAATTTTCAAAGAATCCAGGAATGGTGTAACTTATATCAAGCTGAGCGCGTTTATAATGAGTTCGTCTGAGTTTAAACTGAAGATAGTTTGTTAATTACGGTAGCTAGCCACTTTATTCATTATTCTTGAACCAATTTTTAATGTAAGAGAACTTTGCTAACACTGACAAAACGTTGTACTTAGTAAGTAAATAAGGTTGAGGGTTGTTCCTGGTCCCAAATAGGATACATAAAAAAGGGTGCAAGTTGTAGAATGTTTACACACGATCCCTTTTAATGATTGACTGACTTATAACGTCAAGTTATTCCAATGTAGATAGTAAAACAGTCAGGCATTAAATAACATAAATAGATACATATACGAGTACAACGCGAATCATCACGATTCGTACGAAAACCAAGCGTGCCATTTTGGACTTTCTACGAAGTTTAAATTACTATATTTAGTTACTACGGAGTTACGGACAACGAACGAGTTCTTATACAAAATAGACTACGTTTTTGTGCTTTTGCACTAGTCGACGCGCGACGGCTCGAACTTGTTGCCGGTCGTGGCTAACATGCATGCTATTTTGTAATGTTTTTAATTTATTTATTTATCTAGTTTTCCTCTACATATTTACCTATTTAGTGAAATATACGACGATTTATAACGAAAATGAGCGCGATAAAGGAGAAAGAGCAAAATGGTCTATGAGCGGCCAACAACGAAATAGGTATTAAATGAAAGTACTATTACTAAGGACTAACTTTTACTATGAACGTAACATTGCAGCTCATTTAGAAAAAAAAATACATATAGGTAAAATACTTAGATAATAAGTGCAAGAAAATGTGCTTTCGTTCCAGCGACAGACCTACAGTCTACACAAATACGAAAATCTATTAAAACCGTTCTTAATGGTGTGTTCCGATGGGCATATAATTGATGTTTGCGGGCCCTATGCTGCTACCGACTCAGATGCCAGTATTTTGGAAAGAATTATAAATGACGAAGAAGGCACATTTCACTGGTTTTACCGGGCTGGCGACTTAATCATTTTAGATCGTGGGTTTAGAGACGTCTGTGGCGATTTGGAGCGATGCAACTACAGTGCCTATATGCCAGAAACCAAAGACCGCGGTGCAGACCAGCTTACTACTGAACAGGCCAATAGAACTAGGCTGGTAACTCTATGCCGCTGGGTAGTGGAAGTTATAAATGGCAGGTTCAAGCGAGATTTCAAATTGTTTAGGCAAGAATATTTTAATCGCGCCTTAAGTCACATGTTTGAGGACTTTCAAAACGCAGCGGCACTCATCAATGCGTTCCAAACACCAATACAAGATAGTATTCATGCATCATCGTTCGTAAATATAATTAATGAACGTTTTGAAATACCGAACCTCTTAGCGGACTATGTTATCCGTCATAACATAAATAGACAGAGGGCATCATTTGAAAGACTCAGCAGCGACCAACCTATTTTTGAAGACTTTCCGGTTTTTTCTGAAGAAGACCTAATTCTGTTTGCACTTGGCACATACCAAATCAAGTTGGCTCGCAGCTACTACGCTGAACACTTAATTGAAGGCTTATACAATATCGAAGTATACCGGGAGCGACAAATAAGTCAGCTCAGAGATTTTATTGAAGAAGAAGATATTTGGTTATTACGTGTGCGAATACAATCTAGACATGTAAGGTCCAGAATATATTATTCTTATATTGTAATTAACCGACAAAGACAAAATAGAGAAGCAATTGCTCATTATTATTGCAGTTGTTTGAGTGGAAGGCGCACAATCGGTTGTTGCGCACACGTTATGTGTGTAGTGTGGTATCTGGCATGGGCTAGACATCAAGACGAGGATATTTTATTACCGGCATCAGAACTCAGTGCTATTATTGTACATTAAATGTATGAATGTGGACGAGGCAAAAGGAGTATGTAAGGATCGTAGCAAGTGGCGTTCTGTGGTTTCTGCCTACCCCCATGGGAAAAGGGCGTGAGTTTATGTATGTAAATGTATGTAAAATAAATGTATTGAAGTAAACAAGTCATTTTATTTTATTTCCTTATTTTTAAGACTAAATCTTAGTAATTAATACGCTAAATCACAGGCTTACATATCTAAAATAAAAATGTATTTAGTTCCATTAATAATGACACTACAGATATAAAACTTCTTGAACCCGTTATTGTAGGGTGATATTAAACCAAAAAAAAATAAAATGTTCCTGGCCGCTGATAGACCAAGTGCCGTACGATTTTGCCCATTCTCCTTTCATAAATTGACCTTAGGGCGTATAGATATTATTAAGGAAAAACAACAATTTATTTGAACTTTTGAATAAATGATTTATCCCTGTACGGTTTAACTTTTTCCATTTTCATACTACATAAGTTATTTATTTACGCCGAAAGATGAGTTCAGATAAGTGTTAAAATATGGAAGTTTCGACGCTCGTAACTTCTAAATCAATGTTTTTTTTCCAATTCTGCTTCCGCAGATAATGACGAGACGAGTAATCACCATACTACGTTTGTATGGAATAATGACAGACTAGTTCATCTTTAAAAGTCTAAAGTTAATTTTTTAACCTGTTACAGTGTGTGAAAGAAAGAAGTAAAAGAAGTAATTAAGTAATTAATTAATTAATAATTAAGCACAGAAGTACGAGAAGAGGTGCCCTTGTGTTATTTATCATCATCCAAGAAACAGCAGCAGGAATCAAAGGCCTACGATTAAAGCATTCTGATTCTGATACGAATATGTTCAGTAGTATCCAAGTATTACAAATATCAGCGAAACAGTAAGTTTTATGCTACAAATCATACATTCACTTAATTACACCAGGTATGTGTGTTAAGTACGGTAACGCAACCGCAAAGGTTAACATTACAATAATTTGGCATACGTGCATGCATGCGTGCAGTTATTGATGTTTCGTTAGACATTTGTGTGGTTTTAGGCCTATTAGACTTATTGCTAGATAAATAATGGACAGGAGATTCTGTATACGAGCTGTTTTGTGGTTGGTGTTCAATCTATTGAATGGTTATGCTGCCTGATCATTTGGAAATAATGGAAAGTAAAATGAAACCTACATGAACATAACATAGTCATGGTTTCTTCTTTAAAATATTCTGCATTCTGTATATTGTATTGTACAAAATGGGGTGAAAACATACATAAACACAAATGTCTAACGACACAAGGCAAAAACCACCGAATGCCACCTGCTACGATCCTTATATACCGTAAAATCCAAATCGTTGTTTTTCCGCTGCGAAATGGTTTTGTCTTGGTAATACAATCGTTTTAAATACAAATAAAATATTAAATAACAAAAATGGCAGATTTACCATTTACAAAATAAAACTCGAACGCTACCACGAACCAACAGTAGCTACCGTCCGTTACCTACGGGCTTCTTTTCAATCAGCTGATTACAGGCCGCGCGGCCGTTGACCCGCGTGCTTTTCAATCAGCTGATAACTTATTCTTGATAATAATAAGCTTTAACCCTACAAGTCATTCAAATTTTTTGTTCATACTTTAACATGCGATTCAAGCACTACCTACAAGTTACGTTTATTGTTACTATTGATTCTCACGAGTTCATGAATATTTTTTTAAATTATTTTAAAAAAACATTCTTAATTTTTTTACATATACTCCTTGCTTCGAAAGTACTCCTTATAGCAAGTTGTCCAGAAGTGGGAAAACAACGATTTATAGCTCACTGCTCTGCTACTCCTTTTCCCTCGTCTCCGTTCATACATCTGGTGAAACACGCACCGTCACGCCAACAAGCATGCCAGTTGCGATTACTACGCAGCTGTTCTTTCTGGTAAAGAAACCTTTGACGACTGTCTTTAATTATCATTGTATTGAGTTATCAATCTTTAATTTGAATTAAATATTGAGCTGACTAAGGGACAGATAGATACGAGAAACGTTACGTTTAGGTGTGTTACGTTTCGTTGATAACCTTCGGCCAATGCTCTGTCGAAGACATTTTGTAAACCAGTTTTATTAACATGTCATACAACCAGTCATTATCTGCCGGACGCATCTGAGTACCAGTATTTCGACAGCCTAGTTAGTAATGGGTAAGACTGGTAGGCAGACAGTCGGACCACAGACTACCTAACGACTGTCAACTTAAAAATGACAACTGGGACCAACCGCTTTCCGAACCACGGAGGACATTCGGTACGTAAGGGGTGGTCAACCATGGCCATGTTTGGTCAAAAACTGTCGTTCATAGCTAGCTATACATTCATGTGTTCATAAGCAGTGGCCAATAGATCTTTGTTTCAACCACACGTCGTTTCATTCAAAAAGTCCAACGAGCAAACCTCAACCTTATCACCTTAACAGGCCACGTGATGGCTTCCGGCCACCGTAGACGCGGACCTGTGGACGGTTAGTGATGGGCTAGCTCGCCGTCCGTGCGTCTTATGACGACGACAGGCCGTGTCGACGGCGCGTTCGTGTTCCACGTGCGCCTTAAAGAGATGTCAGCAACATGGGAGGGGCCCGCAAGGACCGACGCCCGTTGGGGCTGCAGGTTGTTCACAAGTTACCGCGGCCTCGACAAATAGGGCTAAGAAGGAACATGGGTGGTTATTAGTCGTTAGAAGTCTGACACTCCCTTTCGCTCTGCCCAAGAGCGGGAGGGGTCATTTGATGATTTCCCACCCGCCAAAAAAAAGGGTTGGTCACCCAACCACAGACCAACGTAAGTAATCGCAGTTTAACCCGAAGATTATTACCTGTTATTATCTAGGCACAAGCTCCTCAACCTGTCATACAACTAGTAACTGCACAAATATACCAGAAAATTATACACGTATTATATTAAAATATAGGCAAAGTTTCCTAATACGTTTTGCAATTTCCATACAGTTATTAGCACTTGAACAAGCTGATTGCGAGTTACCTTACAAAACTGGACAGATTGGTCGTCGCAATTATTTTGTACTGCAAGATTTATTAATACATGTAAATTATACTTGTCACTAGGTTTTGAATAATTAGTTATATGCACAACTGGACACTAAAGTGATATATTTGTAATAAATCTTAGGGATTATGTGAGTATGTAATGATACAAGAATAATATTGGTTTGGGTGTCGTAAAATGTTTGTTTGGTGATAAAGATGATAATGTATAATGTAACTTTAGACAAGTAGGTACTGCTTAATAATCATTAACTCTGAAAACGGGATATTTACCATGTTTAGAACGGTTTCGCACAACGTCCGATCCGAATCTGATCCGAACCCGTGAATTGTGATTTGTGTCCGTTCCAGTGCGTAAACTACCATAGAAATAGTTCCACAACTACTCCGGACCGTATTTTCATGGGTTTTGATTGAATTCGGGTCAGACGTAGTGCGAAAACGCTCTTACTGTTCGTTCGAGTTCCCGATGTTTCAGCGTTCGGCGCCATTGGAAGCATTGATCACAAATAATGCAGATGGGTGTTTGTGAGCAGATCCAAATTAAATTTTCAGTGCTAGTAATATTGTTGGTGACCATGTCATGGGCCTATTACATAGTCACTAGGGAGACCGCTTCTACTTAATAAAATTGTTGTAAATGCTGTCATTTACAACAATTTTATTTAATCTGTTTGTAAAGAAAAGTTTAGCTTTCAGTTAAACTGTAACTTTATTTATGTAAAGTCAATATTTATATTGGTTTGATACTTCAATAAAGTGTAGTTCGCTCTTCAGATTTCAACCTCAGAAACACGTAACTATCTTGCCACCTGTATTGCTCGGCATACGTTCCATATTCTCACAGAAAACTATTAGATATTTCGTTTTAAGCTTTCAGTTCAGCGCGTCTAAAGATACGGAAATGTTTCAAAAATAAAATTGTGTATCTGAGACGTTTCAGTGGATCTTGCTGAAGTGAAAGATATTTGAGCTTTAAAAATAAGAGTTAGATTTATTTTATTTACTTTAGTGTATTTAGCGTAGTGTAGAGGAATATTGTCAGTCTAGCGTTGCTCCTAATAACGATTTGTTGAAATCTAATTAAGGCACTGAAAAAAAACTGGTACTTTTATTCTCTTGTTAACTGTGTACTTAATATGCAGGGTTCGCGCAGCTGATTTTTCACATCTAAAATTTTTGCCATTGTAATGCTACAATACAAGGAAGAAGACTACAAAGTATTGATATAATTAAGTTTACTTTGGAAATTAATGAGATACTTCGGCATTGTTTATGGATAAAGGAACGTTTAATGAAGAAAGTTTTGAATAACATGAGTAGAGTGAGGACGGAGGAGGAAATTAAGAGCTGGATAAACGCCACTGACATTTCACCCTCCCAAAACCGATTTATTGGGCGCCAGAGGGGTAGGGGGCGATTCGCGAGTAGCGATTACGTAAAAAACATCCATATAAACAATTAAGAAAGTTATTGGCAAAAATAAGCGAAAGGTCCTCGACATGACTTTATACAATAAATTGATGGCAATAAAAGGATCCTATGATTGATAGTTTAGGAGAAAAATGGTAGTAAGTTACAAAAACATAGGCTACTTTGCATATTTATTTATAATGATGTTTAAATTCAATTTAATTTTTTTTTTAAGTTAAAAAGAAATGCTCTAGACTGTGTAGATTAAGATTAATACAATAGATATTTTATTGAAAAAAAATCCGGAGTTGTTTGCGGATAAAAAGGTTCTAATGTGTCCTAAAAAAGGCCAATTTACGTATATCCACGCCACAAGGAAAAAATAACGATGAATTGAGTGAGTACTAGATGATATAATTTCTAGAAAAGGTGGCGAATACGCTAACGACGCGGTTAAATACGAAGGAGAAAAACTGCATTGATTATCATCTTCGTCATCATTTCAGCCAAAAGACGTCCACTGCTGGTCACAGGCCTCCCCTAAGTGTCGCCACATTGACCGGTCCCGTTTGTGGCATCCAGCGGATCCCCGCAACCTTCAGGTCATCGGTCCACCTAGTAGGAGGCCTTTCAACGCAGTTCGCGGTCACCATACTAGAACTTTTCGGCCCCTTCGGCCATCCATTCTGCGAGCAATGTGCCTGCCCATTGCATTGACTACAATCAAATTGGGATGAGCAGAAGAGTATGATGATTAAGTAGGTAAGTAGGTTAATGCTACGCTATGTCACTACGCTAGTACTTACGGCATTTCAATGATTACTGCAAAACATAGGCCTTGGATTCACAAGTGACGATTTTTGCAAGACCACTACTTGGGTAAGTAGTTACAAAACACACAAGGTCGATGTCATCTAGGACTTCCTTAACACCAAAAATTACCTGAAACAAAAAAAAACTTTGTTAGGACTATTAACTTTGTAACCAATCTGCCGCAATCGTCTTTTGATTACTCAAACAATAATAATAATAGTTGTATTAGTTACGCCAGTATTTCAAGTTATCTGACTCTGTCAAATTTTTCTTCTCACCTGATCCTAATTTTTAGCTACTTATTTTTAGCTACTTATTTTTAGCTACTTATTATTAGCTACTTATTTTAAGTTACTTATTTTTAGCTACTTATTTTAAGCTACTTATTTTAAGCTACTTATTTTTAGCTACTTATAAATGGGGTATCCTTGATCCATTCCAAACAAATTGCCAGTGTGGCGCACCTCTGCAGGATTAGCGCCACTTCCTATCCTGCCCCTCCTGCTCAACCACTTGCACCTTTCAGGATTTAATCGACGCAAATGATAGAGCTGTGCAGGTGGTTACATACTGGTGTAATACAATTTGAGATCATCGACACGTAAAGAAGAAGGAGAAGCTACTTATTTTTGTGTAGTAGGCTAAGACGGGCCTACGTTGTCCCCCATATCTGAGTACTAATGCTGTAACATAAATAGGTATATATGTTTTTTTTAATTTTTTTATTTAAAAATGTCGCCCCACACTAGGAATTTCTCCTGTATCGTGGGTGCGTTCACAAACATTTAAACTCACATACACAAATACCCAGACCCGGAACAACTATCTGTAGGTCATACAAATATTTGTTCCGTGCGGGGATCGAACCCGCGACACGCAGCGCAGCAGTCCATTGCTTGAGCCACTGCGCCAACCGTGCCGTCATATGGTAAAAACAAAACATTTTGAAAGAGTAACCATGGAGTTTTCTGCCGGATCTTCTCCACATTACTCGAACAACCGGGACCGTACACCTTAATAATATACTTACTCGTATTATAAACACGAAAATTTGTAAGTATGGATGGATGGATGTTTGTAACTCTATCACGCAAAAACTACAGAACGGATTCGGATAAAATTTGGTACAGTTTATAACCTGGATTAAAACATAGGATAGTTTTTATCACGATTTTATCTTACCGTGGGATAATTTTCGAGTTGTAGCGGGTGATGGCGCTGGCAACAGCTGGTGTGAAATAAAATATTTTGTTTTGTTTTAATACTTGAGCGATAGAGTTGAAAATCTATTAAAGACATTTGACAGATTGTAGTGGCTTGATGTGATAGTGTCTGTACATAGAAAATACTTAGTAGTAGTCGCTTTTTATTTTACATTTTTTTATAATATGTTATTTCATTAGGAATTTCTCAGTAATTCCTCAAACATTTGGCAAAATGGAGGTTTACTATTCGGTACAACTCTGCCTAACCCTTCGGAGATTACAAGCGTGATGCTATGTTAGGTTGAGTATATGTATTTGGTCTTTATGTATGGAGACCGTACATTACTGTTAATTATATCGAAGGAATAAACAAAGATACTCAAAAGGAACATTTATTATTGTTTGTTTTTCCTCCCCGTGGTGGACACAAGGGAAAACTTGTAATAAAATGTTACATTATTTAATAAACAATACACAAAGGTACTTAGTCCCTTTGTTTTCCGAAATGTTATGCCTTGTTATGAGCATTTTATGAAAATAATAAATCAAGAAAATAATGTTTTGTTGATCTAACGTCTTTTTGCCTTTTTAATTGTACCATGGAAACAAGTCCAAATTTTAATTAAAGTTTCTTTGGAGGATACTCACCTACTTGAAAGATACGACTCAAGTGACAGGCTTATAGCACACGGTGTATTTCAAACGCACCGAAAACGCGCGTGAAGCGTGTTCAAAGGGTCGGCTTGGGATCACTGTATCTGACCATATACGCGTGTCCTCAGCGCGTATACGCGCAGGACGCGCGTTTCACGATCGTGCCGTGTGATAAGGTTACAAGGTTGCGTTCAAATCTCGTTTGAAGCGCGTCTACGCGCGTCATCAGCGCGTAGTCGGCGCCGTAGAAAATACGCCGCATGCTAGGGGCCTTAATCGTCACCCTGTATTTGTACGCTTAATGATAACTACCATTATAAGCAACATGGTTTCAACCAAAACTGGTGCCTGTTTGTCAAGCTGGTCGTCTTATTTGACGATCATTCAGATATCCTTAACCAGTAAGGGTGGTAAATTAGTCGAGGTAATACCGCGTAACCCACAACTCGAAGTATAACCGCCCCGGTTAAACTTCAAGGACAAAAACCAAAACTGGTCAAGTTCCTGGTTGTGGGCGAGATAAAATAACAAAACCTACACAGAGAAACCAAAACCACGGTCTATTTTCAGCCTCCTTCACCCATCTTACCCTCCCTTAAATGTCTGCTTCAAAAACTCGAAAATGTTCAATGAATACTTGAATCCACTTAAAAGTCAATGCAAAGATTCGGTGGTTTACGTTAATTAAAGTTCATGGAAACCAAGTCGGGCATGCGCAGAATACAAGACTTCGTCATCTCAGCTTCAGCTTATTATTCATCGCTGACTTCATAATTTGTTTAGTAAAAGAAGCTATGGAAATTGGCTAGACGGGAAAAATATTCTTGAAAATAAAGGCGGAGTTAACAAAGTTCCATATTTTATTTTTAAGAAATTCCTTGCCTAGAAATTCTGCGTAGATTTATGACTTGTTGCTGTCAGTCTATGGGTGATTTGCACAATCATAATCATCATTATTCTCTTGGTCTTATCCCAAGTTATTTGGGATCGGCACAGCGTAATATCTTCTTCATCCATACTTCTCTATTGCTGGTCAATTCAACCTCGATTCTTGCCTGTTCATCCATCGTTTCTTTGGTCTTCCTCAACTCTTATACTCAGCCAAATTCATACTCAAAACTTTTCTCACGACATTTTCCATTTTTTGGACGAGTGGCACAATGTTACAGGTTAAACTCTGATTCCTGGATAGTTGACATATTTATGAAACTCGTTAATAGTACCTAGATATTCTCCAGTACCAAGTTGAAAGCCGGTCTAAACTGTTTGGCCGGCAATTAAGCCCAACTGGGCATATAATCCTGATAGTTACTAAGCTGTAAGTTATTCGAAGTCATTACAACTTATTTAAGGCCATCGCTTCTCAGCTCAGTTGTCGAACTTTAGAAACGAACCAAAGATACTAAACACGCCACTCCCAGGTGATAATCAAAATAACACTTAATAAATACGATCTAAATGACAAATCCTAGATTAGCATATGAGGCAGCTGTATATATCCCACGTCAAATGTCACTTGCTTTACCAGTAATCAATACGTAACAATAGGATAGTTGACTGACTAATAAATATATGATTCTGTTTGTTCTGTCTATTAGATTAATTATCAAAAAATATTGGATACGTGTTTTTTGTTTTATCAAATTAATAAAAATTTATGAAAATATAACGTGTCAAAAATCGTGAGTGGGGGCTGGTGACGTCACTTTCTGGTAAAAAGTGTACCAAACTGTGGCGATGCGCGACTTTTCGAAGCACAGTATCGTCTTAATTTATTTTTTACATGAAAAAAGAAAAAATACGTGTCTAATATTTTTTTTTAATCTATCTGACAGACTAAATAGATTTATTTTGTCAACTACCTATCCTGTTTATAAAACTCGTACGTTTATTTCGACCAATCACCCACACATCAACTAAGGTTAAAAATATTTGAATAATGAAGTGCCCGTAACACCTTATTTGGAGGTTCTAGTATAAGATTAACAGATACTAACTAATCCATGTTTGAATTAAACGGTTGATTAGTCATAGGTTATTTGAGATGGTGGAACCGGGCTAATTATTTATTTGTGTTTATTGTAACGAGTGTTTTAAAGTTGATGGAATTGGTTGTTGTATGTTAATGTTATTGTTGTGTTATTCTAATTTATAAGGTTATAAACTGTGCATCTAGATATATAAAACAAAGACGGGTTTGTTACAACACTTATAACTCGAGATCTGCTGGATCAATTTTCATGGTGTTTGTTTCGTTGGATTTGTCTCCGCCCTGAATAGCAGAATACATTTTAAAAACAATGAAAACTTGACGAATACATAATTATGAAAATGAATCATTTTCCATTTAACTATTCTATTCTATTTTTATGAATGGCAATTGTGCCGATGTCGACAATTCTGCCAATGTCAAATGTGGAATGGAGAAACGTGTGTGGACAGCATTAAAAAAGAAAATAATTTGGATTATGAAAAATAAATAAAACAAACTGCACGTAAAGTGTAACTTGTCGATAAGTATTAATAAAAAAATATATAAAAAGGAAAATAAATACATAATATTTGTAATATAAATTAATTTAATAAATCGAATACCACACTACGACTTACAATCTGATGTTGTTGCTACGGATAAATATAATTAGGGCACTACAAAGCTTTGGAGAAAAGTGAGTTAGTAAAGAAGGAAAGTTAATAGGAACAGGGATTTTCAATTCTGAAAGACGGCTGTATAGATTAAGAGAAGGGTTATTATTAGTACAATTAAAGAAAATATGTTCCAAGGTACCCTCGTCCAAACCACACTCGCAAAGAGATGAATCTCTGACCCGAATTTTGTGTAGAAAAACTGGGGAGCAGCAATGGCCCATGCGAAGCCTGCACAAGACAGAAAGCACCTTCTTGGAGAGTTTTTTATATGGCTTAAAGTTAAACCAAGGCTTTGAGGTAACATTAGGTTGGATCGCAGAGTAAAAAGAACCTTTTGTTTTACTCGAATTCTGCCACTGTATCTGCCATGAGGATAGTAAACTCTTTTTTGGCAGGCTCAGCAAATCATAGCCCTGGCATTGATAGTATTTTAGGTCTACGGACTGGGAATTTACAGCGTCTTTAGCAAGGGCATCAACACATTCATTTCCTATTATGCCGCAGTGGCTAGGAATCCAAACCAGATTAACAGTTTTGTGGTTTTCAGCACAAGATAATAGGGATTTTTTAATTTGGAGCAAAATAGGGCTGTGTAATTTAGACTTGAAGGGATTTTGCTCTAAGGCTTGCAAACAACTCAGAGAATCCGTGAATATAACACCAAAATTTATACTGTGAGCCTCTATAAAAAGGCATGCTTCCAGTATGGCAACACACTCGCCCGTAAACACAGATGACTGAACAGGGCATTTAAATTGAAGAACAATTTTGGAGTTTTGGTAATAAACCGCAGCACCAGTACAGCCAGAATTTGTCAATTTTGAAGCGTCCGTAAAGAACCTTTCAAAATGACACCATCGCTCACCAACGGCAGCATTGAATAGAGAGTCCGCCGAAACAGAATTTTTGGAAATTCCAATATTATAAAAGATTTTTGGTTTGAAACAAATGACATCATAATTAAAGTTATAAATAGGAAGTTTTGGGAATTGAATAATGGGAGAATCTAAATTTTGATGGAAACGAAAAGATTTTAAAAATAGAGGAACTTCTTTGTGCTTCCAATAATTAGATGTGTTGCAAAGGGAATCTAATGTATGAACTTTTCCTATAAGAGGGTGAGCGGATTTCGTGATAACTCTGGCCCAAAATCTAGATGCTAGATATTGCCTTCTCAAGGCCAAAGGAGGTTCTGCACACTCCACCTGTATTGCGTTAGTAGGTGATGATTTCATACAGCCTAAAATGATCCTAAGACATTGGGCCTGAATCCTGTCCAGTCTTGTCAAAGCCCCTTTGTTACAGGGAATGAGCAGAAAAGAACCGTAATCTAGAACACTTCGTATCAAGGCATTGTAAACCAGCTTCATAGTGTATGGGTGGGCACCCCACCATACACCTGCGAGCACTTTTAAAATAGGAATAATTCTCTCGCATCTATTTACTAAATAATTTAGATGATGCAATCCAGTTAATTTGCAATCTAAAAATACACCTAAAAATTTGGCTTTCTTAGCAACTGGTATACAATGATTTTGAATTCGTATCGAAATTTGAGGGATCAGTCTCCTGCGGGAAAAGACAACCACAGTACTTTTGGGTGCCGATAAACTCATACCATGCGGAATTAACCATTGATTCAAAGAGTCCAGGGAGACACAAAGGGATGACGCAGCAGCTTCAATAGATTTGTTGGTAACATACAAAGCTATATCGTCAGCATATTGTAAAAAATGACAGTCATTGTTAAGACATGAGCCAATATCTGTTGTGTACAAATTATATAATAAAGGACTTAAGACATAACCCTGTGGTAATCCCTTCCATGTCCGCCTGACATCAAAATCTTCACCTGGAACTCTCAAAATCAAACACCGAGACATTAGCATGCTAAAAATACACTGAACCATTCTCACCGGAAACCCCATCTCTTGCAATTTCTGTCTGAGAATGGGAAGAAGGACATTATCATACGCAGCTGAAATGTCGAGAAAGGCAGCAACAACAGACTCGTTTTTAGAAAACGACGCTCGGATATCTGAAACTAATACTCCAATACTATCCATGGTACCAAACCCCTTCCTGAAACCAAACTGATGGCTCGGGAGTAAGTCCCTGGACTCAATAATGAACTCCAGCCGATTCTTAATCAGGTGTTCCATTAATTTAGCTAGTACTGATGAAAGGGCAATTGGTCTAAAGCCGTTAGGGTCATCGCCATGTTTGCCTGGTTTCAAAATGGGGATTATTATTTGAGTTTTCCATTGATCGGGGACCCAACCATTGGTGTAAAAATAATTCATTAAATGTAAAAAGTAGTTTTTTGCCTTCAGGCCTGCTCGTGATAAAAAGGAGTAAACAATACCATCAATACCAGGGGCAGAGTCATGGACATACCTCAAAACTGAATCAAGCTCCTGGATTGTAAATGGAGCGTCAAAAGGATCCTCTGAATATGAAGAAGACGGTAGATGTATTTCTGCTTCTGATGGCACATAAGGAGGAGCTAATTTATCAAAAAACAGCTCTGCAGTTTCACGGGTAATAGGAGAAGAAATCGAAGGGGAACATCCATTTCTGAATCGGTTAATTCTTTGCCACACCACTGATATAGGGGTGGACGGGGATAAGGAACCGCAGAAATTAACCCACCCAGCTCGTTTCTTACTCCGCAATAATCTTTTGGATTTGGCAAGAGCATGATTATAAGCGCTTAGATTAGAAACAGTCATATTTTGGTTATAAATCTTTTCAGCGTCATTTCTCTCTTTAACGGCCAATGAACATTCCTGATTCCACCATGGAGGGGGAGGAATCAAACTACGAGCAGAGTTTTTGATAGGGAAACATGAATCTGCACTAGATATTATGGCTGTCACTAGATTTTCGTAGCAATCTGACATGTAAGTGGGGCTTGGAATAACGGAATCTTGAAGAATTAAATTTGGAAGCAAATCAATTTTATCCTCCAGTGATGATGAATATTTTGCCCAATCGGGGTTGGACAAATTATACCTCATCAGCGGAGGATTCGATTTTTCTAAGTAAGTTTTATCAGCCAAAGAAATTAAAATCGGATAGTGGTCACTACCATGTGTCAAACTGGAACATTCCCAACGACACGATGCCGCAACATCAAGTGAGCAAAACGAAAGGTCTACACAACTCTTATGTTGGCCAGGAAGAGTCCTACGGGTTGAACACCCATTATTTAAGATGCAGAGGTTGAGATCATCCAGAATTTCTACCAAACCTACCCCAAAGGAGTCACATCTTTCAGACCCCCATCGAAAATGATGGCAGTTGAAATCTCCCATAACAAGTACAGGGCCAACTACGTTTTCGAGAATGTCTCTCAAAAGTGGAAGAAAGTTTTGATTGGGGTGAGCTATATAAATAGATAAAAGGGTTATGCCCTCTACTTTACCTGCCACAATACTTACATCTCCTCCAACAGAAGGCAAAGGTACTGCCACAAGTGGAACGCGGTTGTTCACGCAGAGAGCCGACCCTCCATAGCCATCAGATCGATCGCATCTGATAATGTTATAATGTGGTAAACGAAAGCTAAGACTAGGAACTAACCAAGTCTCAGCGAGAGCACAGACTAAAGGTTTATATTTATTCAAGAGAAATATGAGATCGTGTTTCTTATGCCACACGCTTCTCACATTCCACTGAAGGAACACCAGCCGAGCCATTATGTCGGGTGAGAGAAAGGAAATTTATAAGTGAATTGGCAACGTTGGACGGTAATTGTACTGACTTAGAAGTAGACATTAGAGTGTTAAGAAGTTTAAGAAGTAAATCAATAATAGAAGACAAGTTATCAGGAGATTCTAAGAACGGATTATTGAGGGCACAACCATTATGCTGAGACGATGGGGGTGAGCTAGTTATTAGTTGATGAGCTACTTTATCATATGAGGGAGAGAGTGGGGCATGGGTCTTTGGCTTGAGAGTGATGGATTTGTGGTATGACTGAGATTTAGTGATATCAGCATAGCTGCGAGAAGAATTAGGAATAGTTTTACTTGCCTCTGAGTAAGAAAGAACTTTTTCAGCCATAACAACCTTTATGGACCTCTGCCTACCATACTCCGGGCACGCCTTGCTGTTGGCAAAGTGGCTGCCAGAGCATAATACACAGAAGGCTTCGCTTTCTGAAATGCCACAACCATCACCGGGGTGATCGTTGCCACACTTGCTGCAGCGAGGTTTTGACCTACAAAGAGATTCTACGTGACCAAAACGGCAACACCTGCGACATTGTATAGTGGGGTATATGTACTGTTCCACTGTTAGAGCAGTATAAAAACAAAAAATTCTCTTCGGCAGAACTTGGCCATCAAAGGTGATGACACAGGTTTCAGTAGGTCTGTAATCTGTTGTGCCGTCTCTTGTTACTCTTCGATTTAGCCTACGAATTTTAAGAATAGGTCCACAACCCTGTGGAACCTTCAAATAGGCCAAAACTTCCTCTTCAGTGAACTCCGTAGGGATGCCGCTAACGACACCCATACGCGTTATATTGAAAGTCGGAATAGTTGCATCGTATAAATTTGAAACGAGGTTAGTATTACAAAGAAAAGCGTTTGCATCCTGAGGGGACGCAAACTCAACGGAGACACGGTTTCTACCAACTCTCTTAACTCCAGTTATATTTGCAATGTTATTATTTGATAAAAAACGGCCAAACGATACTGGGTGCAGGGTAGTGCCAGCATTTGGATTACTTTCCTGACGAGAAACATGTATAATATATGGACCTTTATCTAATACCGAGTAACGCAGGCGACCTACTTGAGATCGTGATTGTTTAGTGGGATGGATGGGAGAATCATCTAAAATGCTTGGACGTTTACGTGAACTTGACTGGGATGAAGGAGATTGCTGGTCTACATTTAAACGGATGGAAGAGGAAGAGGAACTTGAAGAAGAAGAGGAAAAGTTTAATGAGGGGGAATTCGGAATGTCAGGAGGGTCAGGAGGTTTTTTTTTATCCATTATGGCAGAAAATAGGTGCCGAAAGTATGTGTTTTATTTAGTTAAAATATATGCAGGAATATATACAGAATATACTTATATGCATAAAATAAATATGTAGAACACAAAAACAAGACACAATAGGCACAATATCTGAAAAAAACCGTTAAATTCTAAACACACGTGTTAACCATAGACACACTCTTGCTAGAATCCTCCATTTAACTATGATCCTTTGTTTCGTACCTGTCAAACATTTGTTTTCCTCCTGTCATCCTGTCAAATACTGTGATTGACATTTATGCATTCGTTCAGAAATGTATTGTGTGTAAACTATTTTAACTGTTTTAATCAATTAAAAAGGTTGAAGAGTTTAAGGTGGAAGCTCACATCTGGCCCGCGAAATTCTAATTTTCTTACGTTTTTGGCAATTTGCAGGCCAGTGCTTGGTTGTATGTTTATGAAAATTTGATTTGCGACTGTAAGACGTATGAAGTTACCGAATTATAACCATCAAAATTATCAATACAACCCTCCAAGTTCATTTTCATGTCAAGATTGATTTTTGCATGTAAAAGTCATTCTTTAGTAATTTAGTCGTCGTTCTTTAGTAGTTAGTAATTTTGATGGTTATAATTCGGTAACTTCATACGTCTTACAGTCGCAAATCAAATTTTCATAAACATACAACCAAGCACTGGCCTGCAAATTGCCAAAAACGTAAGAAAATTAGAATTTCGCGGGCCAGATGTGAGCTTCCACCTTAAATAGAACTTCCTCAAATATTTATGCGTGCGTTCAGAAATAATGACAAATGGTTAACATTTACGCGTGCGTTCATAACTTTATTTTGCGTGGTAGGTATTAGGTAGGTAGGTAGTAGGTAGGTAGGTAGTAGGTAGGTAGGTAGTAGGTAGGTAGGTAGTAGGTAGGTAGGTAGTAGGTAGGTAGGTAGTAGGTAGGTAGGTAGTAGGTAGGTAGGTAGTAGGTAGGTAGGTAGTAGGTAGGTAGGTAGGTAGTAGGTAGGTAGGTAGGTAGTAGGTAGGTAGGTAGATAGGTAGTAGGTAGGTAGGTAGTAGGTAGGTAGGTAGTAGGTAGGTAGGTAGTAGGTAGGTAGGTAGTAGGTAGGTAGGTAGTAGGTAGGTAGGTAGTAGGTAGGTAGGTAGTAGGTAGGTAGGTAGGTAGGTAGTAGGTAGGTAGGTAGGTAGCAGGGAGGTAGGTGGAAGGTAGGTAGTAGGTAGGTAGGTAGGTAGTAGGTAGGTAGGTAGGTAGTAGGTAGGTAGGTAGTAGGTAGGTAGGTAGTAGGTAGGTAGTTAGTAGGTAGGTAGGTAGTAGGAGTCCCTATAATGCACGTCACTGTAATGTACATACCAGCAATGCGCGACACTGGATTGCACAACACGGGTGTGTACGCCCTTGTGAAAGGAACCATCACAATGTCTCCAAATACTCGGCTGTACCTTGCTTGTCCGACCCAAGAATGTACGGCACTTTAAATGGCGACATCGCGTGATTGGCCGATTGGTTGGCCAATCAGGTACTCGGAATTTTGAAACTTTGATATGTTTTGAATTGCAATGACGTACATTCCAATGTCGCGCATTCTCGGCCTGGACCAAGATTGTCCGGCTTGTTAATGTACAGCATCACAAATGAAACCAAAACAAACATACTTAGAAGAATTTCGCGACCAATTTCGAGGTACCGCTCGCCGGCCGCTGCCGCGGCACCGCTCGCTTCGCTCGCTCGGCTCGCGCGTAGTTGGTCACAGTTCTAACCTAACCTAACCTATGGATCCCTTCGACTTCGTTTTTACAATCGTCTTTCGGAACAGCACTACCTAGTATCCAAGTCCCAAAATTCCGAGTCACCTGATTGGCCAACCAATCGGCCAATCACGCGATGTCGCCATTTATCGTGCCGTACATTCTTGGATCGGGCAAGCAAGGTACAGCCGAGTATTTGGAGACATTGTGATGGTTCCTTTTCCAAGGGCGTACACACCCGTGTTGTGCAATCCAGTGTCGCGCATTGCTGGTATGTGCATTGTCGTGCTGTACAATATCAAGCCGGACAATCTTGGTTCAGGCCGAGAATGCGCGACATCGGAATGTACGTGTTTTGAATTCCAATGACGTACATTCCTATGTCGCGCATTCTCGTGCCGTGCATTGTTGATGTTGAGCATTGCTGGCTCCCGGTAGTAGATAGGTAGGTAGTAGGTAGGTAGGTAGTAGGTAGTTTATTAAAATGTGATGTCAGCGAGCCTATTGACATCAATCAGCACTCCTGAGACATAGAACTTTAACATAACTGGCGACATCTGGTTGTATCTACCTCTACCTAATCGTTCGATGCTTACAGGAGTGATATTTATGTTATTAACAACTATTTTAATAGCCATCTTACATCAGTATTGTCTCTCAGTACACTATCCAAGTTTGAAACTTAGCCCTCCAGTTAAAGATCTCCAATGCAAATTTTAGTTAAGCAAGTATAAACTCTAGTTAGCCAACCTTTTGGAACGATATCGTGCGACACAATCGAAACCTTTACGTGAAGTGTAGGTTAGTGCTTCTTAAAAGTACAGTCACGTGGAATAATTATGTATACCATTCAATAACTTCAAAAAAGTAGAAAACAAGAAAATAATTCTTGTCTGATATTCATATACTGAATTTGTATATTTCTATTTAAATATAAGTAAAATTATCATAGAGGACCGCCGTAGTTACATGCCACTGATACCTGATGCTCCTTCATGGCGTTGTCATTGATACAGAAGTCAGCTGCTGTTGCCGTTAGCAAAATAACTAAAAAAAAAAAAAAAATTTGAAAAAACGTTGCCCCACACTAGGATTTTCTGTATCGTGGGTGCGTTTACAAACATTTAAACTTCACATACACAAATACCCAGACCCGGAACAACTATCTGTAGGCCATACAAATATTTGTTCCATACGGGAATCGAACCCGCGACACGCAGCGCAGCAGTCCATTGCTTGAGCAACTGCGCCAACAAGCAGTTTTATATACTTATATTAATACCAGCCCAGAAGTAGGGCACAATATCGGCTAAATAAAGAAAAAATAATTTTGACGGAAACGATGATAGTTTTATTCATATAATCATCATAATAATGTAATCGTTATTCCTCGAGGACCACGCTTTTGAATTCTGAAAAACACTTCCATGAACCTTTCGGGTCTTCTGGCACATAGGGTCAACTCCTCGGCTCCAGTGTCAGCTACGTGAAAAGCCGGGATAGTACTTAAAGCGCCTTCATCATCATCATCATCAGCCAATATTGTTCCCACTGCAGCCACTCAGGTTTCCGCCTTAGGATAGTGAAACATGTCAAGGGTCTTTTGTACCTAGGACCAAATAAATGTATAATTGAAGGTGTTTAGCGAGTTTGGTTTTACTTCGTTTTGTTATTCTTACACGTGACTGTACAAGCTGCTATACAGGGCCGTAAAACACTAATAAACCAACGCCCTTTTGTACAGAACTTTGAAACGGAGAGCGGTCGTCTTGGTCCTTCACATTTTACGCAACAGGTTACAAACAAACATTACTGTAACAGTCACTAAATCCACACGACAATCTAATTCCAAAGCTCGAAGAAACATTATTGTTTGATAGTTGTTTTGGTGGACGCAAAGTGTGTTTGTGTTAAAGTACACCTGTAATATTTTTCGAATTCAGTCGCTAAATCTACATGACTCTCTATTTACAAGGATCCAAGAAACATTATTGTTTGGCAATTAGTTCGGTGGATTCAAAGTGTAATTTTTTCGATGAAATTAATAAAGATTAGGGATTTGTCATTGGGATGGTATTAAGTAGGTAATCAATTAGAATAATATCTGTGTGAACTCTTATTAGTAGGTATTACATAAAATTAAATGTCACAAGTTTATAAACAGGTCTTGGAGTGGAATATCTTACATAAAATGTATTTATGATCAATTTAAATACAAATAAATGATGGTGATATTGTTTAAACATCTTCGTCCTTTTATAACATTTCATCATTTCAGCCAAAAGAGGCATATGAAAAGTATTTTGAAGCTACACAAAGGCTTATTTTGTATCCCTGTATTCCCACGGGAACGGGAACTGCGCGGGTGAAACCGCATGACGTCCGCTAGTATCACATATTTTGGTACACCATTCCAACCAGACCTGCTAGTACGCCGAACCTAACGAAAAATTTGGACAGATTTTGAACTACTTAAAATGTACTGGTTGTAACTAAAAATCAAATCAAATTAAAAATCTTGTTTTTCAATTTCAAATACCAATTTTTATAATTAACTAATTGATGCCCGCGGCTTCGTCCGCGTGGATGTTGGTTATCGCGGGCAAAAGTAATCTTTTCATCGCCCCCTTTTAACCCTTTTGCATTAAGACTAAACAGACTATCATCTTATTCATTATCTACATAAATGACTTGCCATTAGTAACTAGTTATCCAGTATCAATTTTTGCTGATGACAGCACAGTCACTATTCATTCTATAAATAAAGATAGGTATGAACATGAAATTAATAATACAATCAATTCTATAATTAACTGGTTAGATAGCAACAATTTAAAAATCAATCTTGAAAAAACAAAAATTATGTTCTTCAGTCAACGTTTAGAAGCACCAAATATTAATGTTCAACACAAATTAACTGCTATAAAAAAGGTAGACACAGCTAAATTTTTAGGTGTAACAATTGACAAACGTCTGAACTGGAAAGCACACACAGAGGAATTAAATAAAAAAGTATGTTCTTCTGCCTATGCCCTCTATAAACTAAAACCTATTTATAAGTACCAGTGCGCTAATAACTGCCTACCATGGTATTGTCGGCTCCATATTGAGGTTTGGAGTTATATTTTGGGGAAACTCTACTAATAGGGAAATTATTTTTAGGTCGCAAAAAAGGTGTATTAGGGCTATGTTTGGTTTGAAAATAACTGATAGTTGCAAACAGTATTTTATTAAATATAACATTTTAAGTCTGCCTTCTTTATTAATTTATGAAATAGCAAATTTTATACGAACCAATCCTAACCGATTTAAGAAACTATCTGACGTTTCTATTCGTAATCGACGTGATAATAAACTATGCGTACCAAGATCAACCACGGCATTGATGCGTAAAAGTATTTTTTGTTTGGCACCAATAATTTATAATAAAATCCCAAAACCTATTAGACAAATGCCGACTGCTCTGTTTAAAATAAACTTAAAAAAATATCTCATAGTCAAGTGCTATTATACCATAACAGAATTTCTAAATGACCGCAATTAATTAAATGGATTCCTATAATTACGACATTTTCACAGTTTATTTTTGAATTAGGAATATTTTTTATTTAATGATTAAGTTTGCTGTGTAGGTAGACTCAAGTTTTTTTTATTATTTTTTTTTATGGTTTATTCTAAACCAAAAAAATGTTATTTTGTACGCCATAAATGGCAAAACATGCAGATCTATATGTTATTTTAAGACCTTACACATATTATTTGATGTATACTCATGTTTTTACAATAAAATAATATTCTATTCTATTCTATTCTATCTGGTACCTAATTTCATCTGAGTCGTTTCAGTAATTTTGGCGTGAAAGCGCAACAGACAAAGAGACAGTTACTTTCGCATTTATAATATTATCGTTAAACACCAAATCTGATTATTAACCAGTATATTAAATTCGCGACTATTCCTTTTTTATCGTAAAAATGAAAAATAAAACCGATAAAATAACGATACTATTTTTACGACTTGTCTGTCTATGAACTATCTTTACTCATAAAATCAATCACGAAAGTGTGAAAAAAAGTCAATTAAATGTTAATTAGATGACCTTGCTAGCGATGCGACACCGATACGGACACGACACGATATTTATGATTTATTGCATGAATATTGAATATTAATGAAAATGGAAAGTATGAAATTGCAAAGCACCTAAGATCGGTACACTCGCATGTTGTAGTTGTTATATTTGAGGCGTCTTTACACCGAAATGTAACGCTGTTTTTCCTTTAACATTAAGTATTTACTTGACTGGTTTAAAAGTGGTAGTGAAGTACGTTAAATTAATGTTGGCAGAGAACCGTTGTTTATAAATATTTGTGAATTCTACATTGGAAAAAAATGCAAGAACAGCCACTTCCAAAAAAATACAGCCATTCGAAGCGCTTATTGAAAGACAGCTGCAACCTTAGAGTATTTTCCTTTTGTTTTTTCTTTAATCTAAATTGTATGGCTTACTGCCGCACCCAGAGAGCTTTAATGATTACTTAGGCCATCACTTAGTAAAGGTTTTGACAGTTTTGTATCTCTTAGTCTTAGTTCTGTTTTGTTTTGTTCGGCTTAAGTAATCATTAAATATCTCTGAGTACCGCAGTTAAACTCAAATCATTATCTTCCTGCCCTTATCCCATTCTATTTGGGGTCGGCGCACCACGTTTTCTTTTCCATTATTCTCTGTTAGACGTCATAGTGACATTTACTCCTTTCTCTTGCATTCATTCCTCACACCATCCATCCATCTTTTTTTTGGCCTTCCTCTCCCTCTCCATCCATCAACATTTATATCCATCACCTTTTTAGTCACATGCAATTCGTCCCTCCTGATAACATGTCCATACCAGGACATTCGATTACCTTTAAACTTTTCTGTAACTACTGTACTCGTTCTTTACCTTATCCATTCTTGTCACACCACACATCCACCTCAACATTCTCATCTCCATACATGACTAAACTCAAATGAGCATATAATCTCAAAAAAATAAAAAGAAAAGGTACTTTATAGAGTTTAGATATTAATTGTACCTCAGTCCGCATAAAAAAAAATATAAGACGGTGTGGAAAAATAAACTCACAGCTAGTCGATGACATAATTACTGTAAGAATCTAAAAAAGGTACAAGATAAAATAACTGTAATAAATGTTAACAGTATGCGATTAGAACGCAACAAATGATTACAATTCTAAAGTATTTATATGGTAGTTCTTTGAAATTGGATTCTATATTCTATATTTACAGTTTATATTTCTATTTTCTTTGCGAAACGGCCGTTTAAGTGTTGGCAAATTGCTGATACTGTAATCAGTTTATTTTTTTCTAATATGTCTCTTTTTTTGTAAAATAAAGAAAAAGGATAATATTATTCACAATATTATACAACGTTTGAACGTCTAGCAACTAATTTTGCTCAGGGATATCGTTTGTACTAGTGACTGGGTGTGCAAATCAGATAAGCTGCTGTTTGAGAAGCACCATTTAAAAAACAGATTTTCTCCTCTAATCAGAACATAAGTCATAAGTAATTTATTTCGAAACAATAGAACATTGTGTAGAAATTTTGTAAAAAAAAATAGTATAAAAAAAAAGTACAATTAAAACATTACAATCCAAAGAACAGATCGTGATGTCGTTAATAATATCAATGGTGCAATATAAACTTAAACAACCATTTGACACTACACGGCTTTAAGCTGTGGGCTATTGTTACTAAAAAGCACAATCTTAAAACCTAAGTAAACTATTTCCTAATCAATCAGTCACCATTCAGGTCTTTAATTCAAAAACAAACAATGCTTAGGTTTCCTAAATTTTAAACAATGAGACAACACAATTAAGCGTACCTAATTTCAATGACTTTTCTTTATTTATCAGGAGTTAAGAAATACCTATTTTAACTAAAAAAAAACATGATTTATATTGTTTTACGCGTAGTAGGTATACATAAATAGTAATCGTATTTGCATTATTTTGGACTTTACTGAATAATCATAGGTTAAATTAATACAAATTGCTAATCAATGCGATCAGTAACAGCTAATGAAAATAGGTGACTGGTAGGAAAATAAAGTTACTTCCTTAGATAAATAAGTATTATTATGTAATTAGTTACTCTTAATTTGTTACGGATTACACACCGTGCAATAAGTGGATTATTTTAATGAGCCAATAACTTTATATAAGTAACAATTTATTCTAGTAATGATGTTGCGAAATATTTAAGAAAAAAGAAAAGAAAATGGCCGAAATCAAAATCCTTCACGTGCTATTACGCGTCGGTGTGACAGTCATGCACGCATAATAAACACTAACTGCCGCACTCATAGAGATTTAATGATTACTTAGGCCTTCACTTAGTAATGGTTTTGACAGTTTTCTCATACAAAGATATTTCAAACCTTTACTAAGTTACGGCTTGAGTAAACATTAAATATCTCTCAGTACGGCAGTTAGCTATATTCATTCGTAACATTATTAATCAAATCATCATCATTTCATCATTTAGATATATACATTCTAAGATTTTGTGAAAAAAAAAACAGTAAACACAATCCTTCACGTCCTATTGCGCTTTGGTGTGACAGTCATCCACATAATAAACACTAAACTGTATTCATTAGTAACATATTAATGAAATCACTTTAACACGACTGCTCACGCTTTCACAACCACTTCGCTATCCGATGAAACATTAATATTGCAGATAATGCTGCCATACAAAATGGTGAAGCAAGAATTGAAACTAGACTTAGGTTTTGAATTTTTTCTGAAGCACTATGTCACGGAAATATTTGCACACACCTGCGTACCCAGTTCAAAATTGTATCGCTGTTACAGTCAACTTTACAATTGAATAACTAGCTTATGCTTGAGATTGTCTCATGGGATCAAACTATTGCGATAAAACGTGGTCTATGTTTTAATCCAGGTTATAAAATATCTGTGTGCCAAATTTCATCCAAATCCGTATGGTAGTTTTTGTGTGAAAGATTACCTAACAAACATACATCCAGCCGTCCTCACAAACTTAGCTAATATAGTTTCTATTTTTGCCAACAGATGGTGCTAATTCAGGTTGAGTACAAATCGACGTTTCATACATCTAAGCCTTCTGAAAAATAATTTTATGTAATTGAATAAAAGCTAATGAAATAATAATGATCGGGCCCTAGATAGAATTAGATTATATCTTCTTAAAGACTATTAATTTCGAGGTACCCACAGTTATTACAAGTGGAAGGGTCTTAATTAGGACTGTACTAAATTTAAGTAGGTAAACAAAAAAAAAGTTAATTACTAATTAGTCCGTCAGATAGATTTCCAAAAAATATCGGACACGTATTTTTTAATTTTTCACGTATACAAATAATGAAGACGATGCAGTGCTTTGAAAACTGCAGACGGCACGGTTGGTGCAGTGGCTGAGCGATTGGACTGCTGCGCTGCGTGTCGCGGGTTTGATCCCCGCACGGTACAAATATTTTAGGTATTTACCTAGACCCGAAACAACTATCTGTACACAGAGTATATTGTAGAGTGAGTTGTGAGTGTATTTGTTACACAAATGTGTATGTTCGTTTTAATGTTTGTGAACGCACCCACGATACAGGCGAAATTCCTAGTGTGGGACAACGTTTTTATACAAAAAGAAACTCGTTTGACGTCAAATTCTAAGACATTAGTATGACATTTTTTACCGGTGACTGACATCACAAACCCCCACTCAAATCTTTGACGCGTTTTATCTTCGTAATTTTTTATTGATTTGATAAAACAAAAAGTACGAATACAATATTTTTCGATAATCTAACTGACGGACTAATTAGAATCATATTTTTTTTAAGTCAGTAAACATCTCTATTTACGACACATTGAATCAACGTTAAAGTTATTCGGTTCATTTTATGATTTGCACCACATTCCACATCAAAATATGTTTCAAAACGTGTCTTTCTTCATTAATTACTGCTTCTGTAGCACTGAGCATAAGGTCCTTTTTCTTTTTTTTTTTTGACAGGTGGAAAATCATCAAATAACCCCTCCCGCTCTTGGGCAGAGCGAAAGGGAGTGTCAAACTTCTACTGACTAAATACCACCCATGTTCTTAGCCCTATATGTCGAGGCCGCGGTAACGTGTGAACAACCCGCAGCCCCGACGAGCATAAGCATAAGGTCCTGGATTCGATTCCCGGACTTGGTAAAGTGGTAATGGTTTTTTTTCCGGTAGCAATTTCAGTCTGGATTTGTGCCCGGTTTATGATAAGAGGCTCGCTTGCTATTAAATGGGACTTGAAATATAACTGGCGAGCTGTGTACTTGTTAGGTAGGTACACCTCTGCTAAATCCTTCGGGATTACAGGCGTGGTGTTATGCTATATAACCAAGTTATTTTGAGAGCGCAGTACTTCTAGGAATATATCTAAGCCCGCCACACTCTTCCCAAACCCCTTAACTCCTGTTTACCTGAATCAACAGTGGCGACCACAAGAAAAGCGCCGAGACAATGAAGCTCGTCGTAGTCCCAGAGAAACGATTTAACTGTCTTGGATCCCGCAACGAAATTAATCAGAAAAGAATAGCGGAGGAGTAGGAAAAACACAATAGGGGATCGGACAAAAAAAAACTAACTAGTCCGTCAGATAGATTTCCAAAAAATATTGGAGACGTATTTTTTCTTTTTTCACATAAACAAAAAATGAAGTCAATACACACACATATATATGAACTCTTTGAAAACGTCATATGATAGTACATTTTTTACCTACAAATGACGTCACAACCACATCTTATCTTCGTCAATTTTGATTGATTTGATAAAACAAAAAACACGTATCCAATATTTTTCGATAATCTAGCTGACGGACTAATTAGAATCATTGTTTTTTGACTCAGTCCGATCCCCTATTTCTACTTCCCTCCATATCAGCAGGAGACAGAATAGAACAAGGCCAATAGGCAGACAGGGAATAAATCTATTATGAGCCGTCAATATTATCTTGTTTATGAAGAAGACGCTGAGAAAAAAGAAAATGTCGGCTTCTCAATTTTCTAAGAACAAACAAAATTTACAACACGCCTATGTTTCTTAGAAGACAACCCTCACCTTCGTGAAACTTAAAACAGTTATGAAAAAGTTTCTAACCTTGCCCTTGCTTATTTCAATGTTAACAACTTGTGTTTTTCCTGTATTTTTTCTGTAAAAGACTTGGTCGTAATTGAAAACAATAACTGAATGATCTAACAAGATGTGGGTGGCGCCAGTTTCGCGTTTAGTGGCGCCTTAACTTAAAACATTCCCCTGAGACATGTTTAAAATATAGCAAGAAAGCTCAAAAGACTTAGAACCCGCTAAGCACTACTATTAAAAAAAAAATCTATTTTTAAAAACGAACACTGTCTGGTAACAAAGGCGCGGTCGCCACTTGTGTGCGAGGACAGAACAAAAAGAAAACTAAAGCTGCTTAAAATCCACCGAGACGCAAACTTAAGTAAGGGTTCCGTAGATCGGAGGCATCAGCCGAGAAAATCTTAATTGATTGATTTTTGGTTTATCATAATTTCAAAGATTCAGTTAAAGTTCTCCTTTGCCATACTTTATCAATACTATTCAATACAACAACAGTTGTTGTTTTTTCGTGTATATTATACTAGCGGACGTCACGCGGTTTCACCCGCGTAGTTCCCGTTCCCGTGGGAATACAGGGATAAAAAGTAGCCTATGTCACCCGGGGATAGTGTAGCTTCCCAACGGTGAAAGAATTTTTCAAATCGGTCGAGTAGTTTTGGAGCCTATTCGTTACAGACAAACAAACAATTAATCTTTGCTCTTTATAATATTAGTGTAGATGTCGATTGCATTTTGGTACAGTGTCAAAGAATATTTTTTTTCTAAACCAACATCAAATAAAATCACGCCTTTAATCCCGGGTACAAATCCACAGCCCCTCACTGCTGTAAAAACCCAATAGGTATAACTTTGCCCTACCTGGGAATCACACACAGGACCACATGCTCAGCAGTCGCACGTTGAGACCGCTAGACCAACGAGGCAGTCTTTTAATTAAATTCTTTAGAAATTTCTGAAGTTTTCACACTTATTCCCAAGAAACAAACACTTACTTGTAAACCCAACACGGAATTTTCCGCCAGCAGTTTTACTGTTCAAATTACAAAAATAAAGTAGGAAACGTAGAGCTACTCTCAATTTTATTAACTCCTAATTGAGACACAAGTGCGCTAACAAACAAGACGGAGGTCCCAGACCCACGGGACTCCGAATGTCCTACCCGCCATATCAGAACAATTTTCTTTCCAGACGTCCCCTATTTATTCACATTAAGATAAAAATCCTCCAATCCAAAACCAGCTCTATTTTCTCCTTCACATAGTACAAAATTACCTGTCAATCATATGACAGATATTCTTAAGAAAAATCCCAATGGAATTTGTTCTTTAGATTTAGTTAGGTAAAGTTGTTTCTGGTTTGGGGAGGTGTTGTTTGAGGTCAGTGGATCATTCCCACACCCTTCGCAACAGGTTCTATTGATTGTGGCGCCATCTATAGTAGGACGAGTTTGTGAGAAGTTGCCAAGATTGGGGTAATTGTTATTGGGATAGTTAGGTGGGTTATAATTGTGGGGCAAGTTGGTCGTGTCCGGCATCCGGTGGAGTACGGACTTGATTAGTTGCTTGACTAATTTATAAATACTACTAATACTACTACTAATTTATAAAACAGGGTTATTCGTTGCATACTTGCTTTTGTGTTGATACTGACATTTGACATTATGAATGGCTATTGGTCAACACTACTCTATGCGAGGTAAAATTATATCTATCTATCTATAATTATATATCTATAATTTTACCCGTCGGAGCTGCGGGATGTTCGAAAGACATACCGCGGCCTCGACACAAAGGGCTAAGAAGGAACATGGGTGGTTTTTAATCAGTAGAAGTCTGACACTCCCTACCGCTCTGCCCAGAACGGGGGGAGTTATTTAAAGATTTCCCCCAACCAAAAAAAAAACGGTAAACTTTTGCAAAAATCCATCAATTACTGTGTGCCTTTTTCTAACAAGAAAACAAAAAAAAACAAAGGAACGGGAACAGTTGTATATAATAAACTTTGTTTTCGTTCATTCATTCTTTCAAAATATTAAAACCAAAGAGTTACAAAAAAAAATGGTAATGACGTCATGTTTGATGATAATAGCTAAGCAAAAAACATACTATCATGTTTTTATTAAAACATAGTTAAAAACTGATAGTACTGTTAGGCAGGTTGTCAAATCAACGGTTATCTATAAATTGAAGGATTAGTTTTTTTGATGTAGGTACTGTCAACAAAATAGATAAAGCGGTTTACTTCAATGAGAGCTGGATTTTTAAACCAGTTTATGCTTGTAGTGGGTTAATGGGAAGTGGTTTGGTTTGTTGTTTTATATTGCTTGTCAGAATGTCACTAACTACAAGACTTTCAAAGTTATAACATTATATTACGCTTGTACTTGTTGTGCTTGTTGTACACTAGTTATCGCGGCCTCGACATAGAGGGCGAAGAAGGAACATGGGTGGTTTTTAGTCAGTAGAAGTCTGACACTCCCTTTCGCTCTGCCCAAGAGCGGAAGGGGTTATTCGATGACTTTACACCCGCCAAAAAAAAAAAAGGGTTATGCAATTTTAGCTTACTTTGTCTTTCCATACAAATCTTTCGATAACTTTCCTTAATGAAAGTAATTCAAAACATCATACTTTTAATTCCCGAAGAATTTGGCAGAGGTGTATTTATTGGTACACGCACGTTTTTTCATCGCCCCGGGCTTACAGCCGTGATGTTATGTACCTATGTATTTATTATGAACAATAATGGTTCTTTTGGGGAAACACAGGTGTGAGGGCTCGTTTACGGAGAGGCGGGGGCGTCACGCGGCACGTTGTGCGTTTTTAATACAAGCACATGGCGATGTATGATATACGATACGTTTACACGAGAAGCAATTTTTTGCTCGTTAGTTTAGAATGCAGCGTTTATTGCGGTGGACCCGCGCACAGTAAATTAATAAAATAGCACGCGACTAGCCTACTGCACGCGCCGGGTGACGCCCCGCGTCTCCGTAAACGATCCCTGACAGCTCATCTTCATCAGCCTATAATGTCCCCACTGCAGGTACTCAGGCCTTCTCTCTTCGAAGACCGTTATGAAAGACCAATACCAAACATTCAGCGTGCTTGCTAAGTATTTTCTCTATTCTAGTCCACTTTTAACACTAATTCTGTATCCCCAAATCCAACACAATATCCTTATTCCTCACCACAACACACCGTCAATACGGAGGCTCCAATTATGAGAATCAGTCGACAAACACATCGATTAGCGAGTCACGATAATAACAAACACTATTTGTACAGAATCACCATTATTTGAGCAAACTATTGTGTTTCCAACAAAATAATAACGTTTGCTTTACAATTTGCGCAGTTTTTTGTATCGCGTGATTTTTTAGTTTATTTCCATGTTTGAATGCATTGTGTGCGATATTGACTTGTGGGTTGCGCAATTTTGGAACACTGTCATTTTTCATGAAAGTTATTAGATATGTCCCGCGGTTTCACGTGGCTCTCAGTACCTGAGGATCGTAGCGTAATAGTAAATAGCCTAATTTCGACGAATTTTGAGCTCTCTCTCGCCAGGCAGTTGGATCTAGATCCAACCGACCTAGGGCCTGAATCAGAAGGCAGTACTCCTTCATACTGCCCGCAATGTGTAGAGGTTCCTGTCTCTGGAGCCCTAACCACCAGTAGTCTGGACACCCACGGATACTTACATAAAAAATATAGTTATTTTTGACGAATTAGATTATCATCTGCCTAGATTTATCCCCAACAATATTATGATAGACCAGTGTTATCGGACTAGTATTTGACACGTAGCAAACGATCTGACTTCTCTAATCAAGGTACTGGATAAGACTGACCGTCAGACTTTCGGGCTGCTGATTGTAGGTAGATTATCCGTCATGGCTAAGTCAGAAATTATTATTATTATTTATTTAATGTCTAAAAAACTTATGGTAATTTAATACAATTTTTTTCTAGCCTCACATCGAAAACCTCTCAGGGCTTATCTGTGTGCTGGCGAGCCGTTCATTTAAAATTTACAAAATTTTACTATACTACGATATATAATACATAAAACCACTGTTAATTAAGCACTGTAATTAATATAAGAACCGTTACCAACCATTTATTGTTTTTTAAGTAGTTAATATTCTATAAATATGTTGTTACTTGGAAATAACTAATAATCACAATTACTAAATACCACAAGATGGAAATAGTTATTTTCCCACATAATCTGGTTTTCTTAGAAATAATGATAACTAGAAGATTATGGTTTTTTGACGCCAATAACGGCTCTTTGATATTTATTTATTTATTTATTTATTTTATTTAAAAAATACAAGTTTCTTATATTTAAACAAAGCACACAAATAGACCTCTGGGGTCTGTCTGTCTTAGCATGCCATGACCTGAGATTTGATCAACGCGCTGTTTACAGTTAGGTTAAAAAGTCAAAATAGAATTAATGTAGTATTCTTTCAGCTTACGCTTAACGTTCCTATTATTCATTGAGTCTCTGATATCTACAGGTATTTGGTTTAGTAAGTTCGGTATTGTAAAGGACGCGGTACGCCTGCCATAAAAGTTATTTTTACGTGGCACTTGGAATGACTTCGATTTAGCTTGTCGTGTATTCACGTCATACCTGACTGGAATCTGAATATCGCTGTTGTCAAAATGGTCCAAGAGGAACAGATATTCAGCACGCGCTAGAACAGGTAGTACTTTGCAGTGTCTAAATAACCCCGTATAATTATCTTTATATTTATTTTTTACGTAGTTAGGTACTACAAGTTTCAGTAAACGTGTTTGCAAATTATGAATTTTATCTAGGTAAGTTTTAAATGTGCGTCCATAACTGGTGAGCCCATAGGAGATTATCGACTCGGCAAGAGCTGTGTACATTTGGAGCAGGGTTCTGTACGGTATATTGATAGATTTAGTAATTCTAAGAAAACTATTAAAAAGCTGTTAGGTCGTGCCCTTACCAAAGCGTAATGGCTGCTACACACGTTACGTAAAATCATAAGGAGCAGACGGTACAGTTTAAACTGCAGTTTTCGTAGTGCTAAAATCGAGCAAACTGTACAGTTTTTCTCATACACACAGTCATGTAGATTTATCGTACTGAAACTAGAACTGTACTGTTCAATCGTAACGATTTTTCGCAACGTGTGTAGCGGCCTTTAGACACGCAATGCAAACCTACACGTAACCATCCCTAGCATTGTGCGCCGACCGAACGTTTTTCCGAACAATTGTGACGTGAGAACGCAACGATTGGTTATTCACGCGACCAATCGCTTTGGTTAGGCCGCGGGGCTTCACATGCTTGCTTACCTACAGAACTTTATCTCTAAATCAAACATAATAATCACAATTATTATATCTGAAAAATAATAACATGAAACAACATGAAATACAGTTTCTAGTAACACTTTAGAACACGTGAAGTTAATCGGTAGTTATTATTTGAGGCGATGAAGGCTGAATGTTACGGATCAATCAGCCAATTATCATCATTATTAATTATTAAGTTATTTACTGTATTAGGTCACTGGGTACTGTAAATATAGGTAAAAAAATAAATTATTGACTAAAAAAAATCAGGCCGTATGAGATTGGTACGTACGGTACTTAAATATACTTTGTTTAGAATCTGCTTGGCTGATAGAGGAATAAAAACTATAGAAGTAATAATTATTTTCAATTGTGCAAATCATATTGAATCGGCCATTTTTATTTATAACTATCGTACGATATGCGAAGACGCTAGTTTACACACAAACACACACACACACACACGCACACACTGTATCTAAGCTCGTCATAAAATCCAGACCAACACCTTAACGTGCTTTCCAAGGTACGAGGGACACTCAGTAAATATTCGGTGGTGATCACCCATCCACGGACCAACCTAGGCAAGAACGCTTTACCTGAAGACCGACCCGAGTGACTGTCAATACTTCTGCCGTATCACTAATACTCAATTTTTACTTTTTGATACAGCTTGACAGAGTCCGAAACTTTCTATAATATCTCTGTCTAAAAACTATTTTGGGATATGCATAGTTCCAGAGATGTAAAAATTTACAGGCTGTTTAATATTAGAATGTATGATGATTCCAGCTCTCGAAAGCGTCTCTCCCTCTCTTTATCGCTAGATATACGTTAAAATACCTTAACTGTCTAGTTTGACGATTTTTCCATTATCTCGAAAACTAGTTTGCACTAAACGGCTTTCTAGTGTAAGGACGGCAGATTTAGCCAGGACCTAAAGAACAAGTTTCAACTGTTATCATACAAGTCCTGTTCCTGAACAGTTTACAATTGAAACAACCATTCCATCGACAAAAAATACAAATCATGAGATTGCAAAACGTCAATCAAAAGTCACAAAAAAACACACACGTGAAAGTAGCAATCACGAACCGCATCCGACAACGTCGACTCCAATTACGTAAACAACTGTCGATTACACGAAATATTATATCGAATGTCGTCGACAACGTTCGACCTTGGCAGTGTCACGGTTGTGGACGCGGTAATAGCCCCCATCACCTGCGTACTTGTCGATCGCGATGTACTGATGACTGCATGTGTATGGGAAAACTTGATTTCGACAGTACTTTATTTTTCGTAGTTTTCGCAAAGTTTAACAAATAGTTTATTCACTTAAGAAAAAACACATCATCATCATCATCAGCCTTATATTGTTCCCACTGCAGGGACTCAGGCGTCCTCTCTAGGAGAGGGATGGGCTATAATCCACCATGCCGGCCCAGTACGGATTGGTAGATGTCACATATCTTCGATGTTTTGGTTCTAAGATATGCCGGTTGCCTCACGATGTTGGCCTTCACCGTTTTGAGAGCAGTAGTGATGAGATAAATTACACAAAGTAATGCGCCTGACTGGGTTCGAACCCAAGATCAACTGTTCGAAAGTCGGGGCCGCAACCACTGGGCCACCACTGTTCTCTTACAGAAAATACACAGCTTCCTGGGAATTTTCTTTTGCGATGTCTCTGATAATATTCTCGTCTTGAGATCACAAACTTGTTCACTAGCTGATCGCGAACTAAGGGGACCTCGTTTAGATGCTTATATGTGTGGGTTGCAGCATATAGCGTTTCAAAGAAAAGATCCCGAACGACTTATTGAGTGAAACAAAACTGAACCTGTTCGTGTGGAGTGTTTATAACCATACATTAACTTGCAATCGGTTTATGAAGTGTTACATCTGAAATTAGCAGTATTATTACTTTATTGCCACATTATGATACAAAGTAACCGATTATGTGCATAATTTTGATCATTGAACATGATTTACTTACTCTAAGATTTTAACAAAGTTTGTTTATGAAGCAAAAAAAATCAAGGAACAGCGGTGGTCTTATCGCTAATTATAGCGGTTTATCAACGAGAAACACTTATTTATAGTGATAGTGACCACTGATCTGTAGTTGATAGTACTGGAAAACGCTTTAATAGAAAATTATTATAAAATATAGGCACGTGGATATGGCTGTATATGGAATGTTTTCACTTCAGATTAGGTGTGGTCGGATGATTGTGGTTTATGCTGTAGTTACAATAATTGATTCATTTTTATCTTGGCTGCGGTTATCAGGCGACGTAGAGCAAATATTTGTTTAGAAGGTTAGCGATAGTTTCCCTAATAATTGGGCTATTTGAAGGATAAATCATCATCATCATCATCAGACTATAATGTTCCCACTGCAGGGCCCCAAGCCTGAGCCGCGGGTTGTACACTAGTCACCGCGGCCTCGACATACAGGGCTAAGAGGGAACGTGGGTGGTTTTTAGTCAGTAGAAGTCTGACACTCCCTTTCGCTCTGCCCAAGAGCGGGAGGGGTTATTTGATGATTTTCCACCAGCCAAAAAAAAAAACAAAAACAAAAAAAAACCACTAAGAGAGCTCAGTCACATGTCTTCGATTTTTTTGGTTTTAAGACATGCCGTGTTTCCTCACAATATTTTTGCACAATCACTTCCATATCATAAACAAAGTGCAGTGCAAAGGTAGGAGCAAAGTCTATTTGGGACGACAGCATTCGTTTCGAATTGACGTGCATTGGTTATTTATCTAAACGTTGTGAACAGGTCCTTAACTAAAGGGCCGATGGGAAATGTAGTTCTGGTCTCATTATCAAAACTTTTAAACAATATAAAAATGTAAGACAATAACAAACAAAACGCCGACCAACAAACAAACAGTGTTGTGTCAATGCGGTGCGCGGGCGCAGAAGGCGCGGGGAGAGCGGGACGCAGCGGTGTGGCGGCTGCCGGCGCCTGCGCACGCGACGCGCGGCCTTGTGCGCAGTTCCGTGAAAGGCGATCGGCTTAGCTAACACCAGTGTAGGGTTGCACTGGCAAGCCTTATTTATTACTTACTCTACAGAGTACAGATTTAGAACAAAGAAAAAAAAAGTAATAAAGCTTCCTAGATGAGGATGGCACAAGAGCGTGGAGCTTGGCACAAGCAAAGAGAGAGCATCACCCAGCAGGGAGTGATGTCGGGCTGTGGATGATGATGATGATGATGAATAAAGCTTAACGTTGCTTTTAAGCTATCGCATGTTTAGTTTTAATTGTCTGCCTCACATATGGCTGCCAAACATGGTGTCTAACAGAAAAAACGGCTAGCAAAATTTCAATCTGTCAAAGAGCGATGGAAAGAAGTATATTGAACCTTAAGCTTTCGGATAAAGTAAAGAACACTGAAATCCGCAAACGAACACAGGTCACAGACGCAATAATCCATGTTAGAAAGTTGAAATGGAAATGGGCGGGCCACCTGTCTCGTTATGAGGATGGAAGATGGACAAAGAGAGTAACCAAGTGGAGAGGCCCCAGCACGGGCAAGCGACGTGTGGGCCGCCCGCTCAAGCGCTGGGCGGATGACATCCAAGCTGTCGCTGGAGAGAGCTGGATGAAGGAAGCTCAAGATAGAGAGAAATGGTCTAGTCTGGAGGAGGCCTTTACCCGCACGGGGGTTCCCTTTAATTGAGTGTTATTCAATTATAATATAATTTAACTAAATTGAAACGAAACATTTTTTATTAAATTAAAATTGTTTAGTGCATATTTGTATATTAAATGAGTAATTGATAAAATAATAGTAAACAAATTTAATCAAAATAGAATAATATTTTAAATAATCAATTGGATTTAAATTAATCATTTTATAATTTAAAATTGTGTAGTGCATGTTTGTATATCAATTGCATTATATTGTAAAATGAAATGTATTATTTACTAAGGGAATGAAATAAAAGGCTTATTATTATTATTTATTATCTACAGAGTACAGATTTAGAACAAAGAAAAAAAAAGTAATAAAGCTTCCTAGATGAGGATGGCACAAGAGCGTGGAGCTTGGCACAAGCAAAGAGAGAGCATCACCCAGCAGGGAGTGATGTCGGGCTGTGGATGATGATGATGATGATGAATAAAGCTTAACGTTGCTTTTAAGCTATCGCATGTTTAGTTTTAATCACAATGAGCAAAGTTAAGCAAGCTGAAGGTGCGACCGGGGTTCATTTTTTTATTCCGGAATAAAAACCGTCATACTTCAGCATAAGGTGAGGTGACTGTCTACTGATGGTAGCAGTTACTGGTAATGCGTTGAAGGTAGAGTAAGAATGCGATTCCAGTGCCCAATGTCCAGCAGTGGATGTGGTTGGCTGATGAAGCGAATTTGGTGTGTTATGTAATATCACGAAAACATTATGTAAGTAATAAAAATAGCAAGTCACAGCAATGGAAAATTGCAAATCACTCATTCAGAAAAACCAATATTGCACAACAATTTTGTTTTCCGTCTATGTCAAAATGTAGCCGTATTTAAAACACGAAGTTAAATTATATCTCGGTTCATTGATATTCTAATCAAAGACGCAGTGTGACGGACCACAAAAGAAATGCAAACGTCTCCGACAACCTAATACGCACCCTCGCACTTAGGGTTGATACAGATTTAGAAAGCTATTTATAACTTCAGATAAACTTCGAGTCCTTAGTTTTAGGGTTGCAAATATTTATCTTTAAAAGTTCCAATTTCAAAAAGCTCCATCTTTACTTATCTCATCGTTGAAATTTAATTAGTTTCATGATCATGATCCACCAAGGATTACTCGTTTGTGATGGAGGTGGACTGTACTACAAATCAGTAAACCATTAAAAATCAATCAAAGGCAGCATGACGTTTTAAAAAATGGAGGCAGGTAGTAACTGAATGAGAGGAGCTGAAAATGGAGCTGCGAGGGGTTCGTTTGAGGAGGCCAGTGGTGAACTGACCCAGGCTGGTCATAATGATGTATGTGTGTGCAATAGGGGATCGGACTGGGTCAAAAAAATATGATTCTAAATAGTCCGTCAGTTAGATTATCGAAAAATATTGGTTATGTGTTTTTTGTTTTATCAAATTAATAAAAATTGACGAAGATAAGACGCGTCAAAGATCATGAGTGGGGGGTTGTGAAGTCATTTGTAGGTGAAAAATGTACTAACATGTGACGTTTTCGAGGAATTCACGTGTTTTCGAAGCATTGTATCGTCTTATTTTATTGTTTATGTGAAAAAAGAAAAAATACGTGTCCAACATTTTTTGATCTGACGGATTAATTATTTTTTTTTTGTCCGATCCCCTATTGGAAATAAGCAAAAATGCCCAAATGGTATATCTGCTGACCAAATCATTCACCTGGAAGCTTTTTTACATCTGACAAAAAGTGTATTTTCAGCGCAGTTAAACCACTTTTGTAATTGACTTTTTACCTACGTTGGCTGCAGCACAAAAAGTTATTACAAACCACTTAACCATCAGGGAAATATTTCAGAAAAATCAACAGTTTCTTTTTACACACTCGCATCGAAATTGCGTTGTTTTTTCAGTATGTTTTTAACAAATCAGTTTCACTCGAATTTCAATTTACTTTCACACGTAAATGTTTATACAGAATTCCGGCTATTTTGACAGAATAGGCATGGATAAGAAAAAAGGTTTTATTAACACCGCATGTCAAATAGTCCAATACATCAGTAAATCCATCGTTTTTTGGACTTCCTATAGTCTTCATACTTAAAACTTATCTCACTACAATTTCTCCAACAAGGAAACTTGCTCTTAATCAAAGGAAAAAAGATATTTACTATTTAGTACACGCATTGATACTTAATTGCCTTTTTTCGTTATAAAAAGTCTCTAAGTGCAAGTCTCGCACATGAAGGGTTCCGTAGCATTTTAGTACGGGCGCCCCTTTATTTTTATTATTTGTTGTTATAGTAGCAACAGAAATACAGGTTCAAGAAAAGGCCCATTTAAGATAAAATGTAATGAAAAGTTCTAAGAAAAGTTTAACTGTCTAGATCATGAGATACAGCCCGCTGACAGACAGACGGACAGCGGAGGCTTCATAATAGGGTCTCGTTGGTCAAACTTTTTTTTTAGTGGGGGAAATCATCGAATGACTCCTCCCGCTCTGGGCAGAGCGGTATGGGAGTGTCAGACTTCTACTGACTAAAAACCACCCATGTTCCTTCTTAGCCCTTTGTGTCCAGAACCGCAGCCCGTATTGGTTACCCTTCGAGTACGATACCCTGAAAAGAAGTCATCATCATCATCATCATCATCATTTCAGCCGAAAGACGGCCACTGCTGGACATGGGCCTCCCTTAAGTGTCACCGCATTGACAGGTCCCGTGCGAAAAAGAAGTAACAAATGAAAAACGTTTACGTTACAAATCAACGAAAATTGTGCTCTTTTGGAAAACTTGTAACCAGCCAGCCCTATCCAGTGCGGCTTTACAATAACTCAGAGTGGACATACTCGTACATATCGTGCGACACTACCACTCGTTTATTTCACTACTTATTTACTTTCGATATCGAAAGCCGCCGAGCTAGGTATCAACTTGCCGAACTAGATTTCCGTCGTGTGCTTAATGTTATGTTAATATTATTATCGTTTACTATTTCCTTGTTAGCTTTCGTTGGTTTGAAAGGTAATCATCGGATTGTAGTAAACTACTTCATAAAATTCTTGAATTCGGTAAATCATTTATCGTGGTTAAGTAATGACAGGCCCAGAGGTGGCGGCCCCGACTTACGAACAGTAAGTCACACTGCAATTTTATTAATTTGTGTAGATTGCACGATAGACATGAAATTATATTGTATGCTTACAAATCGATCCTGATACTTATTAAATAAATTATATCATCACTGCAAGAAGCATCCATTCATTTCCTACCTTCATATCTTTAGACAAGAACATATAAATTGTATGAAGAAGTGTACTTTATAGACCCCACTTTACTAACGTAGCGCAGAGCACCATCTCTCAAGCGCAGGCCACACTGGGAACGAACCGAAGCGAAACTAAGTTCAAAGCTTAGCTTCGCTCATGTAGTTACCTCGGAGCTCCCGGAGCTAAACTATGCTAGCACTGAGAACTTGTAAGCTGGCGAATTCGACGGTCATAGCGAAACGAAGAGTCGGTACTCTAGCGGGAATGAAGTGTGACTCTCGGCGGTAGGCGGGAGTCAGAGCGGGAGTCTCACGCGCGTGCACACTGAACCTAATCATCATCAGCCAGAAGGGGTCCACTGTTGAACAATGGCCTATCCCATAGAACGCCATATCTAACAGCAATCGCCGGTTGCATTTACCGGTTACCTGCAACTAAAACCAACCCTGCGTATTCCAGTTCGTGCGATCGTGGATTCCATTGGCACTTTAACTTGCATATTCTGAGAACTAAGTCGGTGACCCTGATTCTTCGGCGATTTTCCTCATTCCGGATTTTATCGCGCAAAGAAACTAATCAAGTTTTCAGATTTGAGGAGTTCCTTTGCGCGACTATAGAACTAAACTAGCTTCATTTCAGTAACATGAGATGATGATGAGCTAAGCTGAACGAACTAGCTCCGTTTATTTTATTTGTTATGCTCAGTATGGCTTGCGCTTTACTATCTCAGAAGAGCAGGCCATCGCTCACACGTGTCGGGAACGTTTTGTAACCGCTTGGGTAATGTTGCACCGTATGAACAGATAAGTGTGTCTGATCTGGTGTAGAAAGTAAAGTTTTGTTGTTGTGCTGTAGTGAACTGTATAGGAGTACACACTGAAAACAAAATCGTGTAGGTATATGCACAGCTATAAACATTTTGATTTTCTGGGTTAGTTTGCGATTTCCAACCTTATTATGAGTTTTTCAAACTTTTTGGGTTTCGATTAGACATTACTTTATATATTTATATATCTGAATATATATCTGAAAATTATGTTCAAGGTAAAAAAGGCAGGTTAATCAATTCTTTCAATGTCAATTTTTTCATGATATTCTGTTTTTTTTTTAAATATTTCTAAGGACGAGGCAAAAAGAGTTCTGTGGTTTCTGCCTACCGAATGGGAAAAAGGCGTGAGTTTATATTGTATGTATTTATGAAAGGTAAATAAATAAAGAAAAACACGTACAGCAACAGTATGCCATTGCGTGCTAGGTAACACGAAAGCAATGTTAAAGAAATTGAGTCAGATTTACAGATCTTCATAAAAATTTACTCGCTTACAGAAATATGTCTCCACCATCTCCACTATGAAAATCCTTCCCATTTTCCAAGAGGAAGGCCTTATATATAGGTTATCCCTGCTTTCTCAAGCCGCTTTAAAATATCATCAACCATATTGAATGCATATTGAATTCATGAATGCAATATCGCGATGTGAGAAATAATTTCAAGAGTCGAATGTAATGTTACAGTCATGACTGGTATTTGAATGAAAGAACGACGACGATACAACAGCGATTTATTAACTTTGAAAGGACGATTTGACAAAGACTACAGTATAATCGTGAATTTTAAAGAACAATGCAACCTTACTGATATAAAGACTTACAAAGACTAAGAAACTGGTGCAAATGCTAAAACTCTTTAAAAAAAAAAACACGTTTTGTAGCCTTTTTTTTTTTGGTAGGAGGAAAATTTTCAAATAACCCCTCCCGCTCTTGGGCAGAGCGAAAGGGACTGTCAGACTTCTACTGAAAAAAGGTCGAGGCCGCGGTAACTTCTAAAAAACGGCGAGCTAGCCCATCACTCACCGTTCACAGGCCCGTGTCTACGGTGGCCGGAAGCCGTCACGTGGCCCCCGACGCCCGGAGCGTCTCCCGCGGTGGCTGGGACGAGAGGTTCTCTCCCTCTCACGTTCCGCCACCTCCTTCGCTAGCATCACTGCTTCGCAGAAGGAAGCGACGGCGTCCCAGTCCTCTTCGCCCCGGCCCATGGCTTGCACCAGGGCCGAACGCAAGAGGTCGCCGCCGCCGATCGCCGCTACGAAGACACGGCGAGGCTCCGCCCAAGCGGGGACGTTTTGGAGCCCTCACACAGTCAGATGGCGACGCGGAGACAGCGCGACCGAAAGCGTGTGACGGAGACGCGGAGACAGCGCGACAGAACTAACGACGTGGTCCACAATAGCCCTTTTTTTTTAGGTATGGGAAATCGTCAAATAACCCGCTCTTAGGCAGAGCGAAAGGGTGTGTCAGACTACCACTGACTAAAAACCACCTATGTGCCTTCTTAACCCTTTATGTCAAGGCCACGGTATCTCTTACGACATCCCTACATCCCTACGGGCGTCGGCCCTTGCGGGCCCCTTCCATGTCCACAATAGCCCTGGATCGTATAATTTGAAAGTCATGGGGGGCATTGGCCCAGCAGTGGAATGACACAGACTAACAGTAGTAGTAGTTTCTTTTTTCATTAGGAGTCACTTTACAAGAGCACCTAATTGTATTTCTATTTAGGTATTTGTGTCTGTGAGTTTAAATGTTTGTGAACGCACCCACGATACAGGAAAAAAATCCTAGTATGGGGCGACGGTTTTTAAGGGCGACGGTTTTTAAAAAAAAAAACTTTAAAAAAAATGGGCCACATTGGGCTTTTAGACACCAAACTCTGGCCAAAAACAGACCTTATTACGACTAATCAAAACTCGTGCATCAACAAGCCCACCACACAAACAAAAACAAAGACTATTATAGCGAACAAAAAGTGAAAACAGACAATTATTACATAACAACACAAGCGTTTTAATTATTTATTTTCCTGTTTACATGTTTTAATACATAACTTTAAGGTCAGTGACGTTTTTGCTCCAATCTGTTGAGGTAACTGTATTAATGGATGTTTTTTGCACGAGTCCTTCTTTTGGTGGAATTTGAACTGATACAGTTTTTGTATTTTTAAATACTTTAATAAAATAATAACATTAGTTTGGGTTTTTTACGAGTTTCCTTCGGAATTCAGTATTTGACAACTATTTTTTTTTTATTTTTTTTTATTTATGTACACACAAAATACAAAAAAAAAGTAAATATATAATAAATAGAAGAGCACAAAGGTACTGCTTACTCGTATTTCTAAAGAAATTTCTTCGTTATCTGGGATATACTTTTAGGATTCCGTACCACAAAAGGAAAAAACGGAACACTTATAGGATCACTCGTGTGTCTGTCTGTCTGTCAACAGTCCAATCGCTCAGCCACTGCGCCAACCGTGTATTCCAACCTGATGCCACCAAAAAGCAGTACCTGTTTCACACAAACATCACCAACTCAGATCCACGAGAAAACCAGCGTTACTAGGCGGGCACTAGGTGCTCGCCAGTGGTTTTCTCGTGGATCTGAGTTGGTGATGTTTGTGTTCCGGGCCTATTTAGCGGAGCCATGAGTGGCAATTATCTCTTACTTTCTGTTTAAATTTTTATTTTTGTTGTGTGCACTTTTGTGGCTTTGGCGCCAAATAATCCAGTTTTTTTTCGCTATATCATCACTAACTTATAATTATTCTCTCTTCAGCCAGCCTTCATGCACAACAATAACAAAATCACTACACTACTCACACAACACTGTCCTTCTGACGTCACGTCCGGTCTATGATGGCGGCATGTGCACACTGTCATTACTATGATTGACGAGAGCGTCCTTCGTCAAGTGCACTGGGCGTACATTGTGTGGCTTTTTATTTCTTTATTAGATGCAGTGATGTGGTGTGATTGAGTAATTTGATAATGGTTAGAATTTTCCATTGTTTATTTATTTATTTATCACTATCATCATCATCATCATCATCATCATCATCATCAGCCTATTAATGTTCCCACTGCTGGGACATAGGCCTCCACTCTTCGAGAGGGAATGGGCTATAATCTACCACGCGGGCCCAGTGCGGATTGGTAGATGACACAAGTCTTCGAATTTTTGGTTCTAGTACATGCCGTTTTCCTTCACCGTTTTTGAAAGCAGTGGTGATGAAATAAATTACGCAAAGTAATGTGCCTGCCGGGGTTCGAACCCACGACTTACTGTTCGTAAGTGGAGGCCGCCACCACTGGGCCACCGCTGCCAAAAAAGAACAATTACATTAAATTCAATAAAACTATATTTAAATTCACAAAGATATTGTACAGGAACAAAAAATAACAATAACCCTCCTTTTGGGCTTCGACGCAGTCGGGTAAAAAATCGTCACTTAAAACAAGTGTTGTGATTATGAGCTACTTACGCTATTTCAGAGATTGCAGAGCCCAATCTCTGAAATAGCGTAAGTAGCCTACAATGTACACACTGTTGGAACAACGGCTCCTCACTATGGCAGTGGGTCATCATAGTCCACACTGCAGATAGTGCGGGTTGTGCGGAGGTCATATGTCATAATTTTTTTGGGTTCTCGAACATTCCGATTTTTGCATGAAGTTTTCTTTTACCGTTTAGAGAGCAGTAGTCTTGCCAACCGCCTTTTCCCAAATTTATTGAGGTTGGCTTCCAGTCTTACCGAATGCATGAGCGACTATCTATCTGACCTCCACAACCAAGTTAATACCTACTGGATAAAACGGTACCCCTTGGTAAGACTGATTGCCCAACTTTCGGTACACTGATTATCTATCACGATTGCCAAAGATCTACAAATGACCAAAAGTTTTCCGAAGAAACTCAGTATGTAATGATGGTCACCCATCCACAGATCAACCTAGGCAAGGGTGGCTTAACCTTGAAGATCGACACGTACGACTATTATTAATCAGCCACGAGCTTACTTCTCCTCTTCCGTCTCTTAGTAAGCAAGACTGACGAGACACACAACAAAGTAAAGGTTTCTTTTTTTTTAGGCGGCTGTAATATCATCAAATAACCCCTCTCGCTCTTGGGCAGAGCGAAAGGGATTGTCAGACTTCTACTGACTAAAAACCACCCATGTTCCTTCTTAGCCCTATATGTCTAGGCCGCGGTAACCGGTAGCCCAAAAAAGTAAAGCCCCTGTCTGGGATTTTGAACCCCATGACCTAACTCATAAGGTTCATGTGTATAGTTTAGTGCTCCAAATAGTCTAGACCAATCGCAGCTGCTTATTTCCCAGCCTTTGACAGATACATTATCATCAGATAACAATTGAGTGTAACTTGTACCAAATTATTCATGTTTTCGATAGCAGAATTGGGATCATAAAAATGCTTTTATGACTAATAAATTAGTCCAATACGAATAGCTTACATATTTCTGCTAGTATTACTAAAGCTAAACAAGATAGCGACATGTCTGAACATGTCAGAGAGATAGGTCGAATATAAAGGGTGTAAAAGTACCCTTAACGCAAACGAAGGGCACTTTTCGCACGTTCTAGACCATACCTGGGAACGCTCTAGTTACGGAGATATTGGGGATCAAAGATCCTAATTTTGGACAGCTGTTTTTGTAAAATATACTAGTTTTTCAGGTTATAACTTTACTTAAATTACCTCCATGACCCTTTCACTATTCAAAGCATCCACTAGCACAATGTTTTAAGAGTGCTACATTGAGTTTTACCGTAAAATAAGATTTTTGACCCAAAAAAAAAGTTGTTTCCCAGCAAAAAATTTTGCGTAGGGGTACTTAGATTGATGTACAGAATGCTTGGTTGACGTATGTGTGAAGGGTTAATTTACACCCTGTATTGAAAATACACGAGCTTAGTTTAATACAGTCGGAATAGAATTGTTTGGAAACTACTCGTAGAGGACATCTGTGAAGTATTCAATGGTTTTACTTTTAATAGGTGCCTGAAAATACCCAACGACATAAAAGATGAAATAAAAAAGGACGATGAAAGAGACAAAGGAGGTATTTGCCCTGAAGTAGACCAACACAGGCTGAACCATACTAATACTAGAGATAATTTGTTTCAAGTTTGTGTCTCGGGGATAATTTTCACAACTACAGATCCGATTTCTAAAATTTTGTCACTGTCTTACGGGAATCTACATTATAACCGAGTCTTAAAGACATTTAAAACGTTTGCGTGGGTTATATTCCGTACATGACGGGAGCGAAGCCCCAAGCAACAGCTAGTCATAAAATAATAATGATTGAAGACCATTCTACGATGGTAAAATACGGATCAGCCAAGTCACTGGCTTCTTTTAAAATGGAGAAGTCGACACACCGATTTCAAGGTCTTAAGTCCTGCTTTTCACACTCAAAGACAACCAGCCAAGCAATCCTTGTACGGTCAGCAACAGAGGTAGGTGAACATTTTGGATTTTTAATTATTTGATGTACAGGACTCAAGCTATTATTTTTAGTGTACATCATCCAACAAGATCTACACTCAGGACTTTGACTGGCCTGTTGGTCTAGTGGTTAGTGACCCTAACTGCTATGCCGGAGGTCGTGGGTTCGATTCCCACCCAGGACAAATGTTTGTGTGATGAGCACGATCATTTGTTCTGTGTCTGGGTGTAATTTATCTATAATACGTATGTATTTAGAAATATATAAGTATGTTTATCAGTTGTCTAGTACCCATAACACAAGCTCTGCTTAGCTTGGGACTAGATGGCGTTGTGTGATAGTTGTGGAATATTATTTATTTATTTATTTTATTTTATTTTATTGCGTATTATTATTATTATTATTATTATTACTCAATCCCAAACCTGCATATTACTCGCATTGCTCAATAAGTTATTCTGAGCATAAAAAATAAACCGAAACACAACATTACGATCAGGTAATGGTCCTTAGGCCCACAACTTGTTGCGTGCACTTTTATTTTTTTTACCAAGGTTTGATGACCCGGAAAATCGTAAGAGTATTACGTATAATACTTACATACATATAAATGTATCTCGTAAGTATGAAGGCCGATGCGCGTAGGTAGTTTATTTATCTTTTTTGTAGACGAGGGTACATGAAAATGAACAGGTGGAAATGTAAACAATTTTGGGACATTACTCCATTGAAAATTGGATATTGATTGGGAAATGGAGGCATTTGCTCTTTGACCTTTGCAGTGGAATGGCAATAATAAATGGAACAGTGCTAAATCATTCGTAAAAATCATTTTGTGAAATATCAAATATGGCCTATGGCTCTTTATTCTTTAGGTTATGCGATAAATAGGTATCAATTCACGTTGTTGCCTCGTGGGTCTAGTGGTGCATGAGGCTCTTAGTTCGATTCCCAGTTTGGGCAAAGTTTCAAGCTATTTATGGGATTATGCGTTATTGGGATTTACTATCAGGAATTTTTCAGCAGCAGCTGCGGAGTCTGGATCTGTACGTTTTTTTTATGGCAATAGGCTCTCCCCTTATACATAAGGCTTAAAAACATAACTGGCGAAATGTGGATGGATCTCTAATGGGTAGATCTCTGCCTAACCCTTCGGGAATTACTGGCGATATGTTATGTTTACGTTGTTCAAGCCCCGGCCATGACCAAAGTAATTTAAAAAGAATATCAAATTCATTCGATAAAATACTTCTGCTTAGGTCGCAACAAAAACAAAGCATAATCATATAATTGTAGCGCAGATGACAAAAACATTAAAAAATAATAATAATAATAACACTTCGAAATATCCGCGATCGCATTGGCGTCGTTAGCTAAATGTCAAGGTTGTCCATATATTTTAATCACACTATTTTTGGACTAGCCGTTTTGCATATATCTACGTATTATTTACTGTCACGCTGATATTATTAATGCGTTGATTGAAATATGTTTCAATACATACCTACATGAAAATCACGTAGGGGATAGCGTTGTTAGCCTAAATTTGTAACGAGAGAAAGAAATAATATAACTTATTACAAAAATATTATATTTAACACCCAGCGTTTTTCCTCCATTCTCATACTAGAATATGCTGTGCCCGACAGAGTCCATTATTATGACTGAGCTTACTATGAGCTATATGCACTGTGATAAAACTAAGCTGAAGAATTAAAAATAAATGCATACAAGAAAAATAAAACTCCTTGAAATGAGAGCTCCTGAGTGTGGAAGACAGGTTGTTCCCTGTATTCCACACTCAGGAGCTAGAGAGGAGGAAGAGGGTATCATGGCACAGTTTGTTAGAGGTTTATATCTAGTAGCAGACAGCGATATAATTAAACTCTAGATTGTAACACTTTCTCGTAAATTTGCAAAAGCAACTGGGTCGGGCATTCAAAAGATGGATCGAAGAATCCTTCAATGAAAATTTAATCATATTATTATTTAAAGTGCGATTGTGAGGATGTCTGCATGTTTGTTACTCTCTCACGCAAAAGTCCCGTACGGATTTGGATGAAGTTTGGCACACAAATATAATGTGTAACGTGGATTAACACATAACTACACTACTAATCTCTGTAGTAAGAAACATGTAAATAAAAAATAAAATAAAATAATCTCTGTAGTACAATCTCGAGGGACTATTATCGGAGTCCACGCGGACGTAGCCACGTGCATTAGCTAATCTTTTATAACAACGTACTACGATTATACACTCTATTCGCAAACCAGTATAATAGTAAGAGAATTTCCCTATTGGGTCGTTCAACTTTAGTCTAACTTTGGAAGTGCTGACATCACAAGATAACATTCGCAGCCAATTATAAGGAAAACACCTGCATAAGGAAATACAAGGGAGTGTTATTTCTAAGAAATTATCAAAGAAAACACTTAATTTGAGTAAAAAATGAGAAAAAAGGTTGTGAGATGAATCGACGACATTAAGTTTGTCGAGAGGGAACAGACGAAATGGAGGTCGTAACAAGGAAAGGATCGCGTAAAAGGTAAAAAGGTTTATATTAAGATACGAGGAAATTTGAATCTGCGGTTTAATACTAACTCACTCATGATGTTATTGCTTTTCTTGATGACAATGGGGAATTTCATCAAAAAAATCTATTTTTTTTCATAAATAATGGACACGATTTTTTTCTTTTTTCACTTAAGCAAAAGATGAAGACGATACAGTGTTTCAAAAAGTCGTGTCAAGTCGTGTGACGTCACAAGGTTAGAACGTTTTTACCCACAAAGTGACGTCAAAAGCCCCCAAAAACTCATGATCTCTGACACGTTTTATTTTCGTAATTTTTTATTAATAACCAATATATTTCGATAATCTAAAACACGGACAAAAAGATTTTTTTGGTGGAATACCCTATTTTGTTACAGTATTTACGCTGTCGTTCAGAGTGATCGAAGCCATGAATTCCCTTCAAAATCTTACAGATTGAAATTTGAAAGCGTGTGACGCAATTAAGATCATTATCATCCACTGCTCCGTACAGGCGTCTCCTTGCTTGTGCCAGCCTCATCCAGAATATGTCCGTAATTGCAACTTTATTTCCTAAGTTAGTAACTATTATAACAATTGATTGTACATTCTAAAGCATACTCAAACAACTACAAAACATAGCAACCACATAAACAACTTAACAAGCCACTACCGATTGCTACAATTTCTTCGTAGTACCTTTCCCTTGCGTATCAATTGCTGGTACTAACCTGCACCTACTTCGCAACGCGGCAGAGATTCGAAGATCTGGAGGTAAGCCAACCATGTTGGCACATTGTGCTGTTACGTAGCTAGTCTGTTATACTTTTGTGTGTGTTAGTGTTCAATGCGATCTGTATTGAGGTAGGGACTGACGTAAGTTGTGGGTTTTTAATTGTTTAGCTTATTTGGGCTTGATCCTTTATTGTGGCTGTTTTGACAGTCATTTGCTTATAGATGTTAAATGCCTTCTTGATCTTTGTTGCCGCAAGCGCGGCTGCTAGGCTAGACTTTCGATTCCCGGTTTGGGCAAAGTGTCATTGAGTTCGATCACGAATTTCACAGTAGCCGTCACCGAGGTCCAGATAGGCTCCTATAACATGAGATTTAAATAAATCTGACCCTTCGGTGATAAGAGCGTGATTATGTTTTTGTTCTTAAGTCAAATGTCTCCAAGAGTTAAAATCATTATCGTAGCGATCCATAATAAGGTCAGTCTTCCTTAGTAATGAATATGTGAGTGATCTTAAACTAGTCTCCAAAATCGTAAGATGTCATTTTCCTAACCGTCCACAGAATCGCCTTGCGTGTTGTTTCTTTGTATAGCCGAGACCATGTAATACCTTTTTTTTTTTGGTTGTGGGAAATCATCATATAAGTCCCGCTCTTGGGCAGAGTGCAAGGGAGTGTCAGACTTCTACTGATTAAAAACCACCCATGTTCCTTCTTAGCCCTATATGTCAAGGCCGCAGTATCGTTTACAACTATCCCGCAACCCCGACGGGCAATACCCTTTATTTATAAATGAACGCGTTTATCACAATCTCTTACCAAATACCGAGTGTGGCTGTTACACAAATGAGACGCGCGTCACGAAGGCGACTGTGACGGCTGATAGAAACATATAGATAGGTAACGTGAACACTGAGTGACTTTGTTTGTCAATAATAGCTGCTTAAAGAACCTGTAATGTCCTTTTTTTGGCGGGTGGAAAATCATCAAATAACCCCTCCCGCTCTTGGGCAGAGCGAAAGGGAGTGTCAGACTTCTACTGACTAAAAACCACCCATGTTCCTTCTTAGCCCTCTATGTCGAGGCCGCGATAACTAGTGTACAACCCGCGGCCCACCTATAATGTCCTAAGATTATCTTTTACAAACTTACGTATCTTTCCTTTTGGAATCAAGAGGACTTCCCGGATTATATTGATACTCAGCTAGACCAGCTCAAGGTCAAAAAGTAACTTTACCCTGTCGTGGAGCCTATCTTTCTTTTTCCACGTATCATCATCAACAGCCGATTAATGTTCCCACTGCTGGGACACAGGCCTCCTCTCTTTAAGAGTGAATGGGCTATAATCCACCACGCGTGCCCAGTGGGGATTGGTAGATGTCACATGCCTTCTAGATATTTTATTTCTTTTTTTTTCCGATGATCTGATTCACGATGTTTTCCTACACCGTTTCCATGTATAGACCTAGTTGATATTCAATGCTTTCAGGTTTAGACCTGAATGGATTTGGATGGACTAGCCGGTGGGTGTGTATAAGTATTGTTATGCTTTAAAATATTCTTCTGGCGCAGCGTTTAGTTTTCTGGCGTTAGTGTCACCCCTATGGTTGTACTGTTACACTGAATGCACACAATATTCTTCATCGCGCCGCCTCGATCACGAACTGTCCAATATAATGCATACGTCGTGATTCACACTATTCTCTACCACACACTTTATTATTGCACATATCTCTTTCCAATTATAATAGGCCTTAAATCTCTAACACTTCCCAACTGAAATCCAACCTTAACTTGAGCAAAACAGAGTAGAATTTTCAGCAGAGCTTGTGTACTTAAGTTTGGTTTTATTTTTCAATGAAAATATAATAAAAGCTTGGTTGTATGGCACAAAAGAGGTTCGAAATGATCACACAGTTATCGGAACCGCAGCGCGGATGATAATTGGAAGGCTGTTTGCGAAATAATCGTGTGGTGTATTGTTGACAAAGGTTTCAATAACCCTTTGTGAGATTGGAACGTTAATACGGTTTTATTTTAGGAGCAATATGATATGCTGAATTGAAAAAGCAGAGGTTTTTAGAATTAATCAACATTACCTCTAGGTATGAGGCTGACACAATATCGAAGATCGATCACAAGAGCTTGGTACAAGCATATAGAGGCCTATAGCAAGCAGTGGATGAATTCAGGCCGTGGATGATGATGATGATGACCTCTAAGGATTCATGTATCGTACGTAGTAGCTTTGGCCCGTGGTTTAACTCAATAGGGATGTTAACTGACTTCAAAAAAAGTGATTTTAATTAGTCAGTCTGTTAGATTATCGAAAAATATTTGATACGTATTTTTTGTTTTATCAAATCAAAAAATTGACGAAGATAAAACGCGTCAAAGATTTGAGTGGGGGTTGGTGACGTCACTGACCGCTAAAAAAAGGCATACTAATGTCTTAGAGTATGATGTCACACGAGTTTTTAGAGAACTGTATCGTCTTCATTGTTTGTTTATGTGAAAAAAGAAAAAATACGTGTCCAATATTTTTTGGTAAGTAATCTTTATGATGGACTAATTAGATTTTTTTTGTTTTTACCCAATTCGAGGTCAATGATCAGCGCACTACCAGAACTTCAAAGTGTGAAAAGGCAGACAGATTTACTTTCACATGTATAACATTAAGTTGCAAGACTTGCAAGCTGTATACGTCTTTTCGCAACTTTGTTGGGCACCCGTAGTTAGGTACACCTCAACATTTTAAAATGTTACGCTACCTTTTAAAAAGCTGTAAAAGCTGCAATTTGTTAACCCGTCGGTTAAGGCATACAAAGCTCCCAGTTTTACGGAACGCAACTTTGTTAAACACAATGTAAAGTCCAACCGAATTTCGTTTTCTGTTATGTCCGACGATAATCTGTTTTCTCTGAAAAAACTGCTTCGGGTTTTACCGAGATAACACCATGTTACCGGACGTAATTAGTAGATCGTTGAGTATTTACTTTTAGTCGCCCGAAAGTCTGACAGTCAGTCCTACCCAGAGTTATCGAGGTTCAATAGGCAGTCACTACATGTAATGTAACCGGTACTCAACTGCATCTGATAAGATTGGAAGCTTACCCAAAAATTCTCGAGAAAAGACTAAACAGATGATGATGTTGTTTTTCTTTTCCATTTCCGAAATAATTTACACAACGATTGGACTCGCGGTACTGCACCCTAAAATAACTACACAACTCAAAATCTCTATCGATTTCGACAAAAAAACCGTAATAAACCAATCAAATATAACTTGATTATTATATAAAATTACTTTTAATGCCAGCATTCTGTCGTATTATTCTTCTGTTGACTAGAGGTCGGTATGACGAGCATTTGGCCTTTGACTGTCACAGTGTATTGTGTAGGATGATGACACTACACCAGGTTTTTTTTATAATATTGTGAAGACAGACATTATTTAGAGTAAGTAAATTATACTGAAATAAAACTGAAGTCAAGTTGATAGATGGTTTTTGTCTAATTAACTTTTATTTATGTGACAATAAACAGCTACAATATGATATGACAATAATATACGTTCTAAAGAAGTATTACAATAACGTTTGAAGTAATATTGTATTGATTTCGTAGTTTAATAATATTTCTGTGAGAAAAGAGACTTGTAAGACTTACTAGCTGATGCCTGCGACTTCGCCCGCATAAATGTCGGTTAATTATATCGTCGAGAACCACTATCCATTGGCGGAAATCTCAAAAGAATCGGAGCAGTAGTTTTTGAGTTTATCGCGAACAGGCAGAGAGACGCGGTGGAGGACTTTGATTTATGATATGTACGAGTAGTACGCTGTATACAACGGAAAATGGAATATTTACCTACATACCGGAAATAAATTTTGATTCCGATAATTTTTGATATTATTTAATTTGATACGAAAACGTTAACGCGATCCAAACCCATCAATAAATGAACAAAAAACATCCACATTACGACCAGTAAATCTCCATCTCTCCTAAAATCCATCCGGCATCCTTCATCCCCAAAATCCTTAATCACCCCAATTATTTGTACAAAGAACTGCGCGAAAACATCGCCGAATAAAAAACAAAAAAGTTAATCCTATTAGGGAATGTCCCCACGTGCGAGTTTACTAACTACGTATAGACATATAGTAATCACACCGGGATCCGCCTGCGGTGTGTTCAAGGTCCTGGTGCTTGTGGGTTTTCATTGAATTAGCCGTTTTGTTGGATGTGAGGTAGTTGATAGGTGAGGCTGATAACAGGTTCAACATTAAAAGTGATGTTTAATATAGGCAAGGATTTCTGCCTTGTTGATTTAGAGGTGGGTCGTAAGCACGACTGCCGAGCATGAGGTCGAGAGTTTGATTCCCGCTGCGGGTTGTACACTAGTCTCCGCGGCCTCGACATATAGGGCTAAGAAGGAACATGGGTGGTTTTTAGTCAGTAAAAGTCTGACACTTCCTTTCGCTCTGCCCAAGAGTTGGAGGGGTTATTTGATGATTTTCCACCCGCCAAAAAAAAAAGGGTTCGATTCCCGGGTCGGGTAGTGTTCTTGGGTTTTTCCATCTGGAATTCCTCAGTAGTCGCCATGGAGTCTGTATTTGTTACCGATTGATGGTAATAGACTGCTTCGGGTTGTGCGCAAGAGATACCGCGGTCTCGGCACAAGGGCTAAGAAGGAACATGGGTGGTTTTTAGTCAGTAGAAGTCTGACACTTCCTTTCGCTCTGCCCAAGAGTTGGAGGGGTTATTTGATGATTTTCCACCCGCCAAAAAAAGAAATTGTAATAGACACGCCTCTTTTAGGTACAAGAGACTTAGACCTAACTACGAAACATGGGTGAACTATGAAGTACATCTCAGCCTAAGCCTTCAGGGATACCAATCGTAATGTTGGGTAGATAATGAGTTTTAAAGTACAGAACCTTTGCTCTTGTAAATTAGGACCAGAATAACGTGTAAAAAAGATATGTCACCGGCAGCCCATTTAACGAAGAAGTTACCATTGAATGGTTTGTATATACATATATTGACTATTTCTTCAAACAAAAATAATATAATCATCATTAGTAAAATAATAACCTCTATTTTAGATCCTTTCTAGGGCAAACACATAAATCAACCGAAAATAACCTACGATAGCCACTAAGATACCCAGACATAGAAACACCAAACAATACGAAAGATGGAAAAATCAATAACCCCATTTTTCTATACATATTATATACTTCTTCCCTCAGCCTAATTTTCCTAAAAGCACTAACTTTACCGGTAATCAACATCGAAAAAGGGAAACCTACGCATGTTGGCTGCTGATAGGGCATGCAAACTGCTCGATTGAAGAGTACTTAATACGTAACGCCCTTGAGCGAGCATCCGCCAACGCAATATCGATTTTTACGTACATAGATTCATTTACAATAAGGCTTCACTGTCCACAATGTTTGTATTACAACACTCGACTTATCCTCCATTCTCTTTTATGGCAAAACCTATCTTATAACGATAGAACAAAGGACATTTTTGTCTGGGAGGGTTTGTCATTTAAGTTTTTTCAAGATAGCTCAGCACTTACTAAGTTGTGACCGAGCAGCGGTAATTAAGTATAGGCATTAGTGCTCTAACGTATGACCTTGTTCAAGATTCGATTTCTGCGACTAATTGTTTGTAAGAAACATATTTGCTGGCGGACTTTCCTTGATGAGAGGAATATTTCTTCTGGCGAAAGAAATCGGGTCAGTGGTTCTAATTTATTAGGAGCTACATTACAAGACCTTGGTTACTCTGAACGCAGATCGCGAGCATTGCTTACCTATATTTGGCTTTTTTGCAGGAGTAATAAACGAGGAATTATTATAGAGCATCATCATTCTTTAGCTCTTATCCCAAATCATTTGGTGTCGTCGCAGCAAATCTTATTCTTCCATTCTACTTAATATTATAAACGCGAAAGTTTGTAAGTATGTTTGTATGGATGGATGGATGTATGTTTGTTACTCTTTCACGCAAAAACTTCTGAACAGATTTGGATACAATTTAGTACACTTACGGCCTTATTACAAATGTGGTTAAACCTGGGTTTAACTAAGACTTGGTTTATCTCGCATGTCGTCTCACTTCGATAATATTCAAAAGAAAGTGACGGCATGGCAGATAAACCAAGTCAAAGTTAAACCCAGGTTTAACTACTTTTGTAATAAGGTCGAGATAGTTTATAACCTGGATTAACACTTAGGATAGTTTTTTAGGATAACTTTACCTAGTACTACATACTATTGCTCTTTATCTCTTCAGACACCTCCTTACATGCCGCAGGATCCTTGGCATAATTCATTCTTCGGTCTTTTTGGTCTTCCTTTACTGTGATACTTACTCATTCAAAGTCATGCTGAAAACTTTTCTCATGACAATTTCTTCCTTCCTTCGTACGATAACCGATTACATTGCAAACTATTTATATTAATTACATACAGGGTGTCCAGTAAATAGCACGACATACTGCAGGGGGTGATAGCTAGGGTCACTACCTATCAATAAAACACAATATATGTTCAGCAAAATCTTACGGATTTACAGTTTTACAAAATTTTCCGAAATACCGAAAAAACTCTACCTTGAAACAGATTTTTAAGCATCTCGTAATGAAAAAATCCTTTTCTAGTACTTTTACATCAAATTATTCGTGAATAGTTATTTTACTCATTGATATGTCTTTTTTCTATCTAAGACAATAATGTTTTCAAGAAATACTATTTTTTATTTACATATTTTTGTATTTTTTTAATGAAAATGCACTAGTATTATATCTTTCCTAAATCACCATTAAACAGGCTATCTTTTAAGTTTGTTGTACAAAACTGCCACATACATTTTTTTTTCACCACTGTAGGTTAAAGTTATGTGAAAAGAAAATTGTTCTGTGAAAATTTTAACAAAAAAAACTATTTCTTCAAAACATTCTTGTTTTTGATAAAAAAAAAAACTTATAATGTTCACAAATAATTTGATGTAAAAAAAGTTCTAGAAAAGGATTTTTTCATTACGAGATGCTTAAAAATCTGTTTCAAGGTAGAGATTTTTCGATATTTCGGAAAATTTTGTAAAACTGTAAATCCGTAAGATTTTGCTGAACATATATTGTGTTGTATTGATAGGTAGTGACCCTAGCTATCACCCCCTGCAGTATGTCGTGCTATTTACTGGACACCCTGTAGAATTATAGAGGAACCAAATTGAATTAAATGTTTTGAATGCGAGAACTGATCTTTTTTTTGTCACACGCCTCAACAAATTTTGATGAAATTTGCCACACGTGGAATTTTCCACGCTGACAAAATCTAGTTATAAAAATACCCAACCCGTGAAAGCCTTCGTTATCCTCTATTAAATTGCTCATAAGGGATAATTTTACGATGTGGCCTCTCAGGTCAATAAACCGTGTATTCGGCGTAATACTCGTAGTAGCTAAAAATAGCATCTTTTGAAAGAAAATTTTCAAGAGGATCGTCTTATATAAGTTAACACGTTATCAGATACCTAAATAGCGAGATATTCAATGGAACTTAGGAAGACGAAGGACCTGATAATCTGGCTCAACATGATATTACAACATGAGCCCAGAACAAGCTTAGAATATAATGCCATTAATTATTATTTCCAGTGTTGTCTAGAACAGATGATGACAAAAGCTATTTTAAGGAAGAAACCGGTTAGTACGGTACTAATTCCGTTTTATTTCTAGAGTCATTTGCTTGTACGATTTGCTCATACTTACGGCGCGCGGCGTTTTGCTAAAGTATCACTTCGATCACAGGTCGCTTTAATAATAATAATTATTATTATTATTATTCATTCACGCTGGCATAAAATCCAGAATTACACAAAAATAAAAAAAAACACTACAAAATTCCATAAAAATATTACATTAAATTTTCTTCTAGGACTGTCTGAATCTTCAAATTGAAACAGGAAGTTTGTTCCAAAATTACTTTTAAAAGATAACGAGGTAGTTTTAGAAGACCTCATACCTACTATGTAATATGTTACATCCTTAAAGTTGTAATTTTCAGCCTGATTTGACGGCGCGGTTGGCGCAGTGGCTCAAGCAATGGACTTCTGCGCTGCGTGTCGCCGGTTTGATCCCCGCACGGATCTAATATTTGCATGGCCTACAGATAGTTGTTCCCCGGGTCTGGGTATTTTTGTTTGTGAGTTTATATGATTGTGAACGCACCCACGACACAGGAGAAAATCCTAGTGAGGGGCAATGTTTTTTCAAAAAAAATAAAAAGGTACTTTTGATATAAATGTTTGTTTTTAGAAAATCCTTTAATGCCAGGTTCCAAGTATTATCAGGTAAATTCCTCAACGATACCTAAGCTGTACGTATGCGCGTGAGCAGATTACAAGTACGTCGTTAACATTTCCCTGAACGCGGATTCGTACAACATTTACAATTTAAATGAGAAAATAAACAGATGCTTCAACTGAGAAAGGTACTAGAATCAACCAATTTACGTAATGGGAGAATGCAATTAGCACTTCTGAGATATCAGCATAATTTATAAAAAAGAGGCCGTAATACAAGTCAAGATTTGCAGCAGGTCCCGTCGGGGCTGCAGGTCCCGTTGGGGCTGCGGGTCCTGTCGGGACTGCGGGTCCCGTCGGGGCTGCAGGTTGTTCACAAGTTACCGCGGCCTCGACATATAGGGCTAAGAAGGAACATGGGTGGTTTTTAGTCAGTAGAAATCTGACACTCCCTTTCGCTCTGCCCAATTTGATGATTTTCCACCCGCCAAAATAAAAGGTTTGCAGCAAGTTTAGGTAACTTGACCATGTCATAAATAAAAAGCATTATCTGTAGACGGCACTTTTTTATCCTGTTTCTAAATCACAGGATAGCGCTTCAGTGGCAGCTGCTACACGGTCAACCTTTTCCATACGAACGGACGGTCCCACTACAATATTTCATCACCATTTCAGCTGATATACATTGACAGCTGGACATAGGCCTCCGCCAAGTGGACTGGTACCCTGCGTCTCGCATCCAGCCGCCATCACCAGGTCATACTTTCACCTAGTCGGAGGCCTTGATCTTTGCGCAGCATAATTTTTACATGCCATCACGGTTTTACAAAGAATGAGCACTTATCTATTTAAAACAGCCTTGAATAAGGTCTATCAACACAATATCGTTGATCTGTCACCTCGTACGCTAGATAACTAAAACCTGACGTCAGAATAATGTTATTTCATTGCCAGCTCATGAAAAAAACATTAATTCAAATTGTCACCTTCAAAAACTAATATAATGAACATTATTAAAACAAAAACATTGTTAAAAAAAAAAACAAATAGCGATCGCAGTAATAACATGAATGATGGGGTACAATTGATTCATTAAAGTGTGAATAAGACAAGGTATAACTAATTGTCCTAGTCTACAGGTTTATAGTTTCAATGAGACGGTGCAAAAACTTATTTAGTGTATTTCACCAAAAAAATCGAATTACGGTCGAATACTGAAACGCTACTCAATTATAAGTTGCCCTTAAATCTCGTTCTGTCTCTGTTACTTCAGCATAGAGCGACCGAGACCGAGACATTCGTCTTTTGTTTGAGTGCAAAAATAAAAAATACGTGTCCATTATTTTTTGAAAATCTAGGACTAATTAGATTTTTTTGGTGAACTACCCTATTGAATGTATGAGGTTGTCGTCTGCTTGACTAGACTATCTTGTGGACGCCTTGAGTGTGAGGCCCGCAATAAACGTACACACTAAGATACTACACGCTAAGTTCACCCCCTGTGGGGTATAAGCCTCGGCTTCGAGATCCGCTGGAGGAAGACATCAAGGGTATCTGAGTGGACGGTTCGGGACCCCTGTTAAACACTTTAGCTGTGCAACACTTGTTACATAAGGCTTTTTACACAACTGCCTTGACAGGTCACACGGGAGTGACAGCTCTTCCACACCACGCAGCCTCAAACAAATCCTCCTTTATTTAAGCGGTTGACGTGTAGTTTTTTGATGTAAATAAAACGTGATCCATACTGGAAACTCCTGCATCAATTGGGTAGTAGTGATACCTTTTCCTGGTTATTACACACATTTCAAAATTCCCAAAGAAAAGAAACCCTAGCTACAAAACAATTATAAAGTTACATGCGCAGGAATGCAAACATTTCAACCTTGTCTTTGACACATAGGCCGCAACTAAGGTAGATGCAATCATATGACTTATGACGAGCCATTATAAATGTATTAAGACGAAGTTACCGGTCAGCAGCCGGTAATAATATGTGCTAGTTTCGTAACTAGCACAAGATAAATAAAAACGTTGGCATAGATAGATTATGAGTTTACAAACGATATGTGCTTAAGTGAATTGGGTGGTTTTTAGTCAGTAGAAGTCTGACACTACCTACCGCTCCACACAGAGTGGGAGGAGTCAATTCCCAACCACCAAAAAAAAAAAGTATTTTGAGCTGTAAGTCCCGGCTGTCATATTGTTGATCTTTAACAGTCGTAATGGGTACTGGTTAGCCTGATAACCAGTCTTTCAATCCTTCTTTCTTTCTTTTCTTTCTTTTCTTTCTTTTTTTTCTTTTTTTTTTCTTTTTTTTTTTTCGTTTTCTTTCATTCTTTGCACTTGTGGCATGTGCCAAATAAATTTGTTTTCTTTCTTTCTTTTAAGAGTTATTGTTCTACCTAGTTACGGGGTATGGAGATGACCTGATAGACCGTCGTTCCATATAAAATACAGATATTCAGCTGCATCCGATTATACTGGAAGCCAAACCAAAACTAGTTAAGAAAAAACTAGACTCCCGTTGATGAGGCTAAATGAAATCGACTAAAGAACAGCTGTATACCATATTTCATTCATACTCCAAGACCAAAACTCATTCAGATTACAAACTACGTCTTGAAGTAAAAAATATGACAATAGACCGCATTTAGACACCTATCCTTACCTATACCTCAATAAAAAACTAAGTAGTATTTAAAATTGGAAAACAAGTAGATTGTTTTTATTTCAGTTCTTTTTATCACTATTGTTTATGGACAGCACACGTCGTGAAGACTTCTTTGTGTAATAAGAATAATGTAATATCCCCCACCCACGTAAGGATCGGCGGCGGCGACCACTTGCGTCCGGCCCTGGTGCAAGCCATGGTCCGGGGCGAGGAGAAATGGGACGCCGTCGCTTCCTTCTGCGAAGCAGTGATGCTAGCGAAGGAGACGGCGGAACGTGAGAGGGAGAGAACCTCACGTCTCAGCCGCCGCGGAAGACGCTCCGGGCGTCGGGGGCTACGTGACGGCTACCGGCCACCGTTGACGCGGGCCTGTGGACGGTGAGTGATGGGCTAGCTCGCCGTCCGTCCGTCTTATTACGACGACAGGCCTTGTCGACGGCGCGTTCATGTTCCACGCGCGCCTCAAAGAGATTTCAGCAACATGGGCCGACGCCCGTCGGGGCTGCAGGATGTTGTAAGAGATACCGCGGCCTTGACATATAGGGCTAAGAAGAAACATGGGTGGTTTTTAGTCAGTAGAAGTCTGACACTCCCTTTCGCTCTGCCCAAGAGCGGGAGGGGTTATTTGATGATTTCCCAACCCCAATAAAAAGGGAGTGTAAATAAATTAAATATGGATGGAGTGTGTGATATGAATAGAAAAGGAGTAAATGATAGTGTGACGATAAAAAACGTGTTGCGCCGACCCCAAATAATATGGGCAGGAAGATTATGATGATAGATGACATATTATGGTCACATCCTTTTAGAGATGACTATGCCAAACTTTGTCGCAACTTATAATTTTAACACGCAGTTATTAGCTTCACCTTAAAACTACGAAAAAGAACACGTTACCATGACAACCAAGTGTGCTGGTTCCCAAACAAAGACATATCTCCTAGTAGCGATTCTTAAACCAAACATAAGTACATATTACGAACTAGCTTAAATGTTTACACACAAAACAACACAACTTAACATAATCTCAAGAAAACTTGCCCCAGGGTAATCTACTCTTGAAACAGTGATAGCTGTAACATCCACGAACATCACTCAGAGGCTCCTTTAGAAAAACAACATATAATTTCATAAAGGTACATCTAAATAATACGGGAGGCATTACATCCCAAGTACAAGAAATCCTATTGTCCCGAAATACTGAACAATGTCCTATTTATAGGTCGAACACAAAAGGATTGTTAGACAAGAGGTCTTCATATTCCTGATTTTGTTACTACAAGGATAAATTACAGAAGGACTGCTCACAACAAGACTTTTATCAGAAAGTATTGTCAGAGCAATGGTAACCTTTTTTTTTGGGGGCTGGGAAATCATCAATGTCCCGGTCTGGGCAGAGCGGCAGGGAGTGTCAGACTTCTACTTACTAAAAACCACTCATGTTCCTTCTTAGTCCTTGTGCCGAGGCCGCGGTATCTCTTTCCAACATCCCGCAGCCCCGACAGGAGTGGACCTCATTTGTGTAATGGTCGCAAGCGCATGAAGTTATGGAATGTTTTTCCACTAGGATTTCTTCCGTAGTAGTCACGGAGTCTGGATCTCGATTAGTTGATCGGTTGAAGGCTAGGATAGACAGGCTCACCAGCTGTTACATGGGGCTTAAAAAAAGCTGGCGAAATGTTTGTGTACTATTTTATTTTATTTTATTTATTTAGGGACAATAAACAGCTACAATATGCGTTGAGACATACAAAAAATAATTTTAAAAATTAACAATATTGCAGCAGTTGTTAATGTGCGGATAATGTAGTGACATTATCCGCATATTAACAACTGAGAATATGATAATGAGTGTCACTAGATAAGCAAAAACAATAATAATAATTACATCACATTAATAACAAAAATAAATTAAAACGTAAAACAAATTAAATATTAATTACAGTAAAAAAATATTATTAATGCAAATTAAATTAAATTACTATTAGGTACATGTCTGCCTATCAATACGTGGATGATAGGTATTATGTTGTTATGTTATGAATTTCGCAGTACTTAGCAATTTGTGCCCGGTTGAAAGCACCAGGTTCGCCGGGTTGATGGCAACAAGCTCCCCCTATTATATGGGAAAGGTTTTGACAGTTTTGTCATACAAAAGTATGTCAAATCTTTTCTAAGAGACGGCTAATTCTGATGACTGTAGCAGATAGGTTCTCTTCTCCGATTTGGGCCTCGTTTATTAAGCGGGTAATTTGAATGTTTTATTTTATTTTTATCTTAATTTTAATTTATTTTTATCTGAATGTTTTAATTTAATCTTATTTTAGTTTTTGTATGTTTAATTTTAATATTGTATGAATGAGAATTTTAAATTATTTTGATTATTTTTAATTTTTGAGTTTAGTATTAATTTATTTCATTTGTTTTAAAACTAACTTCACTTTAATTTAAACATTTTATTGTATATGGATCAAGTTGTCTGAATTAAATGAATTTTATTTTTTTAATTTATTTTATTAATGTGTACACCTCTGGCTGTTTAGGAATTATATGATTGACATAATTAACTTAAATAGTTATATTATACATCGACAGGATGAATAAGTAAATATGGTATTTCTGTATTTACCTTTCCGGGTACAGTCTGTAGGCGTACCAATATTTTGATAGCCTTCATAAGAAATATTCAGGCCGAGCTTTCAGGAAAATTAAATTGATATAAGTCGTTAGCTACCTCTTGATACGGTCCAAGAAATGCTCATTCAAGAATGGAAATAGCAACATTCAATCAAACTAAAAAGTGTAACATAATTAAACTTATACTGTTATTTACGGAATATCTTCTGTGATTAATGCTATGTATTCTCGATATTTTGACGCTGTTCAAAGCGCCACGATCGCAGGATGACTGTAGATATCCCTTTAGTGACAGTATAAGTTTACTTATAAGCCATAAAAGCTTAGATCAGTATACAATCATTATTAAGTAGGTACTCAAATTTTATTAATTTCCTTTTAATAGACACTTTGCGTCTCTCGTCCATTTCGGTTACAACATTTTGTAGAATCATAATATAACATCACACCTGTAATCCCCAAAGGTATAAGTAGAGATACCTATACCCTTAAATAGTATGCTCCTTACATTTGCTTTGTTTACCAATAAGTACCAATTGAGTACTTGACTACTGTTAAAAGTTTACGAAAATATTGTTATTTCAAAGAACTAACAAAAATAATACGAAGTTTAAAAAAGCAATAAAATCGATCAAAAAATGAAAAAGCTACACGCTTTAGAAGTTTTTAATGGGGTCATTTTCTATTTGGTGGTATTAATTATGACGTTACATCTTCATAGCGCTGTCTTTGTCTAGCAAGTCATTTTAAATCGGTTAAAACCAAGCCATTTTTTAAGATATTAAACTAGTTTTTTCTACTTTCTTTTTTGTTCGTTTCTAGATCAGTATTAAAAAGAAAATCAAGTAAAGTGTGCAAAGAATCATTTATAAAAAATATAGAATTATACTAAAATTTGACACAATTAGCAAATATTTTGCACAATGATTCATAATTTCGTAACATAAACTAAAATCTCTGTCGAACGCCTCAATGCCTATTCCACGTGTTAGTCAATAACTGAACTTTAAGCAACTTTTCAATCTAAATACCTTTCAATTGACGTAACGACGACCTTTAACTACCAAATACGTATACAGTAACTACTTCAAAATATGTCGATATTGTAACAAATTGACACAGAAACGATAACATCAACTGCAATCACTTAAATTACGAAATACAATAAAAGACGAGAAGTCAAAGAGATTCTTTTAAAGAAAAGAATAGGGTAGTCAACAAAAAAAATGTACTTATTTAGTCCGTCAGACAGATTTCCAAAAAATATTGGACACGTATTTTTTTTCTTTTTTCACGTAAACAAACAATGAAGACGATACAGTGCTTTGAAAACTCGTGTGACGTCATTTTCTAAGACATCAGGATGGCATTTTTGCCGGTCAACGTCACAAACCCGCACTCAAATCTTTGACGCGTTTTATCTTCGTCAATTTTTATTGATTTGGCTAAACAAAAAGTACGTATTCAATATTTTTCGTTCAGCCAGTAAACATCCCTATTTAAGACCGATTGTACATATGCGAGTGTTGAAAGTCTTACCGTTTACATAACCTAACATAATACCTGTAATCCCCGAAGTGTTAGACAGAGGTGTACTCATTAGTACACCCACATTCCGCTAGTTATATTTAAGTCCCAAATAACAGGGGGCGAGTCTATTGTCATCAGTAGGGCATAAATCCAAACTCCGTGGCTGCTACTAAGAAAATCCTGATCGAAAAACCCAACAACTTTTTCCCTGACCCGGGAATCTAACCCATACACAGCAATCGCGCCCAAACCAGCGAGGCAGCTCATCATCATCATCAGCCTATAATGTTCCCACTGCAGGGACTCAAGCCTCCTCTCTAGGAGAGGGATGGGCTATAATCCACCACGTGGGTCCAGTGGGGTTTGGTAGATGACAATAAAAATTTTATTATTAATTGACAATTGTTATTAATTGACAATTGTTATTACACATTGAATGATTTTTTTAATGATGACATCATAATGGACTAACTTTGACTGCTTATTTATTGAATTTTAGTTTTTATTTATTGACATTTTGTACCACATCTTTGACATTTTATTGTGATTGTATTTTGATTATTACTTTATTTTATTGACATGATGCATTTGCCTATAATTGTACCCTACTTGCCGACTTTAATTATTTGAATTATTTTATTTTGACTATTGTATTCTATTTGCCGACTTTAAGTATTTGATTATTATTTTATTTTGACGTGATGCATTTGACTATTGTATTCTATTTACCGACTTTCATTATTTTACTTAATTGTCTTAATTTTTTTTTCCTATGACTGCATATGCTTGCTTATTTAAATTTATTCAAAAATTTCTTAATTTACTGTTTATTAAATTTTAACTAATGTACCTTAAATGCTACTATCACTTGTTGTGCCCGACAGGGTCCATGTGAACTATTTTATTATTATTAAGATCTTGTAAAACACATGTGATATGCAATAAATGATTGAATTGAATTGAATTGTGTGGTATTCTGTTATAAATTTATATACATACTGATTTAAAATAAATGTGCATAAAGCGGGTGGTGAGGGCAACCCCGACAAGGTGGGTGGGAGGCACTCCGCTGTCATCCACCGTAGAGGACGGTCGTTGCGATCACTGAGCGTTGGGTGTACACAAAATACAAACTTTGTGTTTTATTTCCAATATATTATTATATACAAACAGAGAATTATTTGTGGAGTTTGGAGTACTCCACAATTGGCGAGGAGGAAATCTGGTAAGTGCTGAAAGATTATTTCAAATCTAATTGCATGCAAATCGGCAGTCAACAGGTTGTTTAATGTGTTCATTTCCTACCTACATGGAATACGATTGCATTTTGCTAGACAATATTATGTAAACAATAAAATCTTACATTGATCAGTCATTTAAAATATGCAAGTGCTCTAAACGGTAGTACGATTTTTGTGTGTATTTTTTTAATCAATCTTAGCGTAAACCTACTGATAAACTAATAACAACATTACAGTACCTAGTTAATAAATAATTAATCAATAAAAAGTTCAATTAAGAAAAGAAATAGTTACCTACCTACCCTCGTTTTAGTGTATGATGTGGATATTACTTATTTTATTGCCAACAAATGAAAGTGTTATTATTTACGTTAATTTTAGGTAGATTTTATCTATGCGTGATTATAAGTACTTGATATTTAAGCATAACTCAGACATTATTCGTAATCACCGAAGCAGAGTTATGAACTCTTTTGTTACAACTTTGTTGTTATGATATTTTTAGATATTTCATGTAGGTAGGTCTAAAATTAAGGGGTTTGATAGCCGATTGCATGTTAATTATGATGTAAAGATGTTAGTATGAAACAAATAACTTGTTTTACTAAATATGTGTTGAGGCATAAATAGTCAGCAGTGAAAGTACTATTAGTGAGGAAATATAGTGCTGACATCAAGTTTAATGTGAGTGTGAACTCTCAAAATTGTGCCAAAATATGCTAATATTTAGCAGCCGAGTACTAAATTGAATAACTGTAATAAAATTTTAAAATAACTACAGTTTCAAAAGTTTAAAATAGCCTTAAAACCAGTGCCTGCTAATACTTACCAATAAAATGTTGTTGTGTAGCTGGTGTGCACATTCCACTATAACTATATACCCACATTGTACAAATACCGCAGAACTATCACTACCAAATCGTAGTGAGATATTCTCCGTGCGATTCTCGACTTACCCACATTAAATTTAACTATCACTGTTTACATTCTGAGTAATACCGCACGACTAAGTACTTATGTAAACGGTAATTATTATCGTTCATAGAATCTTAATTTTATTTGTATGCAAGTAACAGGTAATAAATTAATATAGTTAAGAAAGATAATATGATTAGTGCACGGATTTCTTTAAACAATATATTGCGAGTAGACTTGACTTTTGCTCTTTTTCAATAAGCTACCGACTACACAACAACAACCGATCGTGCCTGTAAGTATTAGCCAAGTCGAAAGAGAATGACAAAATACATACTGTACACTATTCCAATGGGTAAGCACCCATAAAGTTCCTCATATACTGGTATAAATAAAACTGTACGTACTAGTATATGCAATTCCACAAAATGAAATGATTCATGTTCCAATCCAAAAGTTCAGTCTTACGTAATAAAAACTGAACAGGTTAATAGGATTGGAACAAGAACAAACAAAACCCGAACTCAGGGTATTCACACGAATAATACACGGTGTACAAGATGTGGAAGTGAAAATCACAAGTGTGATGATACACGTTGTCCCGCAAGGGACAAAGTATGTGACAAATGTGGCTATAAAGGTCACTTCATGAGTCAATGTCGAACAAGGAAACTCAAGCGTAAAGCACCCAATACTTGGGACAAACAAAAAAATGACAGTAAAAAAAACTAAAACAACCGAACCACAGACCAAACCACCAGTCAGTAATGTAAACTATATATTTCACATTGACGATGACGCTGAAATAACTTGCCAAGTAGGAGGTGTCAACGTAAATATGCTCATCGACTCTGGGAGTAAAAACAATATAATAAATGATAAAACCTGGGAATATTTAAAATCAAAAGCTGTCGCTGTGTCTAACCAGCAACCAGGTTCCGATCAAGTGTTTATGGCATACGGTTCAAAAGATCCTCTAGATGTGCTCGGCACATTTGAAGCATCAATCGTAGTTGGATCAGAAACAAAAACTGCAAAATTTTATGTGATTAAAAATGGCACCCGTAATTTGTTGGGCAAGCATACATCTACATGTCTCAATGTGCTTAAATTAGGGGTGAGTATAAATCTAGTATATACAGAGATTTTTCCTAAATTTAAAAATGTCCAATTGGCTATTGCTATAGATCCATCTGTGACACCCATATGTCAGCCATATAGGCGAGTACCAATTCCGCTCGAAAATAAAATCAATGATAAACTTGATGAGTTAGTTAAAAAAGACATCATTGAACCTGTAGATCAAGCCACAACCTGGGTTTCTCCGGTAGTACCCATTCTTAAGAGTGATGACACATTAAGACTGTGTCGACATGAAATCAAAATCAAAACCAAAAGTCATTTATTCAAATTAGGCTGATAATCAGCACTTTTCGAACGTCAAAATTTACTTTACTCTACTTATTTACAAGAGACAGTCCCCCAAAACGCCCACCCTTCGGCACTTCCTAGTGTTTAGCTGGAAAGAAGAAGTGACGGAACAAACTCCCCAGCAACACATTCTGTCTGTTATGTTGGTTAGAAGAACCAGACTCGATACAATAGTAAGGTGTAGGTTCATTTTAGAGTTACTACAGACACAAATCAATAATAAAAAATTATATAATTATAACCAATGTAAAAATAAAAAAAGTACATAACATATCATATATGAGATGTGCAAACAAAGCCATTATAAGAGAGAACCATCCTTTACCTACAATGACCCAACTTCTCCCGAAGCTCAGGAAGTCATGTATCTTTTCTAAACTCGATATTAAAGATGCATTCCACCAAGTCGAAATAAAAGAAGATTGTCGGGATATAACAACTTTTATAACCAGTAAAGGCCTGTTTCGATATAAGCGTCTGATGTTTGGTATATCGTGTGCACCCGAACACTTTCAGAAAATCATGGAAAGGATGCTTCTGCCTTGTAAGGGCGTCGTTAATTTCATTGACGATGTTATTGTGTTTGGCAGTAACGTAAATGAACATAACGATAGACTAAAACATGTGTTGCAAGTTTTGGAAGATAATAATGTGGTGCTTAATGATAAAAAATGTATTTTTAACGCGTCAAAAATAGATTTTCTGGGTCATGAATTATCTCCACGAGGCATTAGGCCCCTTGATAAGTACGTCAAAACTATAAAATCATTCAGAGAACCTAAAACAGTCGAAGAAGTTCAAAGTTTTTAGGACTTGTCAATTATATTGGAAAATGGATCCCAAGGTTGGCCACCATGACCGATCCAATTAGAGAAATTTTAAGACACAAACTCTCTAAACACGCCGACATAGCTGAATATTGGAAAGACAAACAATCTGCTGCGTTTGCGGAGTTAAAAGAGAGTTTAAGTGCCCTTCGCACTTTAGGTTTTTATGATCCATACGATAGGACACAAGTCACGGCAGATGCTAGTCCTGTAGGGTTAGGAGCAGTCCTCGTTCAGATTGATAAACAAGGACCTCGGATTATTGCTTTTGGTCATAAAAGTTTATCTGACGTTGAAAAACGATATTGCCAGACCGAAAAGGAGGCACTTGCCTTGGTCTGGGCCATCGAACATTTTAATATGTATTTATATGGGTTAAAACAATTTGAGCTGATCACTGATCATAAACCTCTCGAGGTAATATTTGGGCCACGATCAAAACCTTGTGCACGAATTGAACGATGGGTGTTACGGTTACAGGCTTACAATTACAAAGTTGTTTACTGTCCTGGTAAAAACAATATAGCTGATGCCCTGTCCCGATTATGCCCAAATCATATTTCACATCCACATGTTAATAGACTTTCTAGGCCCCCTGCCAAGTGGACACAATTTACTAATAGTCATTGATTATTATAGCCGCTACAAAGAAATTAAGGTTATAAAATCTATTACATCTAATGAAACCATTAATGTTTTAAAATAAATATTTTCTAGGCTAGGTATTCCGGTCAGTATAACATCGGATAACGGACGTCAATTTACTAGCGAGGAGTTCAAATCCTTTTGTTCAGAATTTGGCATCAGGCTTTACAATTCTATACCATATTGGCCACAACAAAACGGGGAGGTCGAAAGACAAAACCGCGACATCCATAAGCATTTGAAAATTAGCCAATGCCAGAAGTCTGATTGGAAGGATGATCTCCTTCGCTATCTCATGATGCGAGCTTGATGTGATCATCAAGCTCGCATGATGATTCATGATGCGAGATAAAGACACTCGAAAGAAAGAAAAAGGTAAAATAAATGAGGATAGGAAACGCAAAGCAAAAGGACAAGAAATTGAAGTTGGTGAGAAAGTATATGTAAAGAATTTTGTAAAAAGTAATAAATTAACGCCAAATTTCGATCCAGAGCCACATACAGTAGTCAGTACACATGGGAATAAAGCAAATGTCCGTAATGATTCAACTGGCCAAGAGTATAAAAGAAACGTAATTCATCTTAAGCGAGTAGAAGGAAATTGGACAGTTGTTGATACAGAATCTAATGATGATGATTGCGTGTCGGGCGAAGATCAAAATAAATTGTAGAAAGGAATAAACGGAAACAACATTGTCAAAATATATGTAATAAAAACATATCCTAAAAATAGATAGAATAATGAAAAATAAACCTTAAAATGTAAATATTCACTTAAAATTAAGTATAATAAAAAGTTATTAAAATTGAAATGATTGTGACATTTAATTAAAGAAGAATTAAATATTAATTATTTACTCAATTTTTATTGTCAAAATAATAATCTGATTTAATGATGTTTATTTATTTTTCTAAAAAAAGGAAGAGATGTGGTATTCTGTTATAAATTTATATACATACTGATTTAAAATAAATGTGCATAAAGCGGGTGGTGAGGGCAACCCCGACAAGGTGGGTGGGAGGCACTCCGCTGTCATCTACCGTAGAGGACGGTCGTTGCGATCACTGAGCGTTGGGTGTACACAAAATACAAACTTTGTGTTTTATTTCCAATATATTATTATATACAAACAGAGAATTATTTGTGGAGTTTGGAGTACTCCACAAATTGAATTGAAAAATCTTCGCATTTTTGGTTCTAAGATATTTTCCTCACGATGTTTTCCTTCACCGTTTTGAGAGCAGCGGTGATGAAATAAATTACACAAAGTAATGCGCCTGCCTGGGTTCGGCCGCAACCACTGGGCCACCACTGCTCCCACTTTCAGAGAGGCAGTACATCGAATAAATTCATGCAAGATTACAACGATTACACCCGCATAGTTTTTTTGCAAAAACAATGACAAGCTTATCGATTTGCTATTAGCGTGGAATTAGTCACATGGCAACTGAATAAATTGAAGTGAAATAAAATTTTTGAATTTTATTCTGAATCGATCGGTTTGGGTGTGAAATGTAAAAGAACAAAACAAAACTTTTTGATACCAACATTTTAATCTCACGGAAATTGTTTAAGGAAAACCAACTGAGAACAATTACCATGGAAGGTATTTATTTTATAACAGAAATTCAATATTAAAAGGAACAATTTAAATGGTAGAGTTTTTTTTTAATTATATTAATTTTCAGTGTGTATTTATATTTTTCAGTTCACTCGAAATTTTACACTTAAAAAAACCGACTTCAACAAAAAATAAATCATAAAACAGTGAAAAATTAACTTTAGAAGTAAAATCAGTTTTTAAAATCGGTGACTTTCACAGACTTAAGAAACTGATTGAGCGTACCGGTGGCGTGATTTTATGTTATGAACTGGTGTAAAAAATAGGCAGACATGGGATTTCAGCAATCCCAGTCCATTTGCTATCATTAATTGAAGAATTCCTGCTTATCTCCGAAAATCTTCATCAGATCTTCACCAAATTGAAATGGGAGCACTCCGAGAAAGTACTCTTCCAAAAACTACTCAAATCACTTCAAGTGTGCCTATTTTTTAAGAGTTCACTCTTTTCCTCCAGGATTCCATCATCAGATCCTGACTTGATAATCATGAGACAATCTGGGAAGTATAACCTTTTAAACAAAAAAAATTTAAATTGGTCTAGCCATCTTCGAGTAATCGGGGAACATACATAAAAAAAAAGATTGCCGACAAATTGAGAACCTCCTCGTTTTTGAAGGTGGTATGGTGAGATTGGGTGAGATTCGGCTCAAACCCCTTCTCCCTTAAACGCCCCACGTAAGTAATGCCCACACTCCATAGTCCCAGCAGTGGGAACAATATAGGCTAGACTCAATTTAGCACCGAAGTGAGATTAGAACCTATTCCTTCGTCAATATTCGACAAAGTTCGTTGTACACTCGGCCGCCATTGCATAAGACACATTCTCTGTTATTACATCTCCGTTGCTTAAGAACAACTGAATTCTATCTGCAAATTCTATTTTTTAATTACGTCAATAGTTTCAAAATTATTTAGTGCCTTATCGGTAGAAAGCAGCGGTGGCCAGTGGTGGTAGGCCCGACTTATGAGCAGCGAGTCATAGGTTTTAACCCTGGCAGGCGCATTACGTTGTGTAATTTATGTCATCACCACTGCTCTCAAAACAGTGAAGGAAAACATCGTGAGGAAACAGGCAAGTTCTAGAACCAAAAAGTTCGTAAACATGTGACATCTACCAACTCGCACTGGGCCCGCGTGGTGTCTTTTGGCCCATTCCCTCTCTAACTGCGGTAATCAGAGATATTTAATGTTTACCTAAGCCGTCACTTAGTAAAGATTTCACATACGTTTTTATGAAAAAACTGTCAAATCCTTTACTAAATTAATTAAATTAAATTCATTTATTTCAGATCCCATAACCCATATTATAAACATGATTAAAACCCTACATATACTAAGTGTTGGCCTAAGTAATCATTAAATATCTTTAGGTGCGGCAGATAGAGAGGAGGCTTGTGCAGCGGGAATATTACGGGCTGATTATGCTTATTGGTGGGCTTGTTGCTATGGTTCTTCGGGTGTGTAGTTAATTAATTATCTTGTTGTCAAGGAAACATATAACAATGCTTACTACGGTACTCAGAGATCTTTAATGATTACTCAAGCCGTCAAATAGTAAAGGTTTGACATATTTTTGTATTACAAAACTGTCAAAACCTCTACTAAGTGATGGCCTAAGTAATCATTAAAGCTCTCTGAGTGCGGCAGTTAAAGACACAAGTATAAACATTAGCTCACGTCTTTTCCTCATAGGTGTAGGCAGAAACCTAACCGTCACCTGATGTCTCTTTACAGACTTCCTTTGGTCCGTCAACGTTCATAATTCCTAAACACAAATAGTAAGTATTTTGAGATTTATCATCATTTGCCTGACCTTTTCCCAACTATGTTGGGGACAGATTCCAGACTGCTGTTGACATCTGACCTCCACACCCAATAGGGAAGTTTACTGACTTAAAAAAATGTGATTCTAATTAGTCCGTCTGTTAGAATATCGAAAAATATTGGATACGTATTTTTGGTTTTATCAAATCAATAAAAATTGACGAAGATAAAACGCGTCAAAGATTTGAGTGGGGGTTGATGACGTCACTGACTAAAAAATGTCATACTAATGTCTTAGAGTATGACGTCACACGAGTTTTCAAAGCACTGTATCGTCTTCATTGTTTGTTTACGTGAAAAAAGAAAAACAACGTGTCCAATATTTTTTGGTAATCTATAATGACGGACTAATTAGATTTTTTTGGTAACTACCCTATTAGTGTTGGGTAATATATAACCCCTTTTTAAGACTAGTTGTCAGCATTTTCTGTTTGATACATAGTGTTTCTTACTCATTATCCAACGCCAAAGAGATTCATAGATTCTATTTCTTAAAGATCTTTCTATTTTCTAGCCTCATAAACTCTTTTCAGATCACGTACATGTACCGATTAAGATAATGACCTGAACCATTTGTGAATGTGCCTTGTGTTTAATATAAATAAAGAAACCTAGCTCACTTGAGTCTATTACTAAACGCATTCTTTGTTTCATGGGTTATTTTGGGACTTCAAATACGCGACTACCATAATTATTTGAACTAGTTTAGGTGTGTATTATATATACTTTATAACTGGAGTTCTTATATTCAACATCGTCCCGTCTCTATGGGAGTATCTTAGTACCCAAGGAGGTGTTGGGGAGATCAGATAAGCAGTCTCTTCATTTAAAATATACTGGTATTCAGCTGTTTGGGGTTAGACTGGATGCCGACCACAACATAATTAATAAAAGACTAGCCAGATAATAACGATTTTATCCAATCCAATATATTCATTGCAATATTATTTTTCTACAGACTTTTAAAACCAACCATTATCGCCATCAATTCGAATATTCATCCATTCTTCAGTTTCTTCATTAGTATACACACACTATTTTATTCCGATTACAAAAGCCTAGCCTGTACCGCCACAAAATTCGAATCTACTATTGGTTCCTATTCTCCACAAAGCTAAAGTTAAACCACTAACTGCACGATGAAAGGCGATGGCGGTGACGTAACGAAATGCCCCAGTTTGATGCTGGATCTTAGGAAACGCCATCGGCTTAATGTCTAAGCGTTTAGTATCTAAAGCTGCCCCATGAGTTAGCGATAATAGTGATGGAAGGTTAGATCTTTTATATAAAGAAGGTTGGATAAATGGTGAGATGTTGTTTGAGTCTTTCTGTGGTAGTTGGATTGTTTATTTGTGTTTCGATGTAAAAAACCTGTGCCTGTTACTAAAACAATTCGTTAATATTCATCTTTTTTGTTTTTATTTTCTTTTGTTTTGTGTTACTATAATTATCTAAAATATTTAATTGTACAAAAACACTAAGCCACTGATTTTCCACTCTTAGAGGGATAAGGCACTGATTCTCTTTACTACAGGCTATTGTGTAGCCAATCTAAGAGGACAGTACCCCCACCATTTTTGTAGCATACAAGTGTTCATTTGTAAAGTGTAACTTTTTCTTTTTTTTCTTTTTACTGTGTTCACTGCAACACCTCTTGTGCAATAAAAGTATTTCAATTTCAATTCATCCATTGGTTGAATAAGGACCCGGAAAAGCTGTAAAGATACTTTTACGCTCAGAAGGTTTTAACTATCGCCTCTAATATATTATATTATTATTATTATTATCTATCAAAAAAACAACAAATGTTAAATTGGCAATGAACCACCAACTCAACATGATGCAAAAACCACTGGGAAGCACTTATTTTCAGTCACAAATGAGCAAATAAAAATATAGAAAGTCCAACTACAGCATAAATCAGTAACAACTATATAAACTTACACATTAAAAACATTACGCTCCAAGCATAATAATAACAAACGTGAATCAATATCCACCTGTACATTGATGACATCATGTTATTATTAAAAAACGAACTGGTTTTAACACCGAGAGACGGTTCATGTAAAACCAGAAAATCTACATCTCGATGATGCAAGAGGTCATCTGTTGTGTTAAGCTTGATTATCATATCGATCGTTATTGATCTCAATTAATGTTATATTTACGTATTACTATAAGACTTGATATGAAAGGACAGGTGTATAAACAAAGCCTCTATAAATGTGAAGTTTCGGTGTGAAGTACTGTTGATTCTTTTAGCCCACGTAAAGCTTATCAAGTTTCTAAACTATTCAAGTTTTTTACTGATTATGGACACTGACATTATCGTTAACACCGAAAACAGGTTATTTACTAGATGTAACTGTTTTTTTCGAGTTCCAGATATTTCGGCGATGCTGCAAGCACCATGGTCACGGATCACAACCCCGCAATAACCTGAAGATAGATGGGTCAGTGTTTATAAGCAAACAAATCGGTCTACCCTCTATCCTAAGAAATCTTCTCTCTTACCTTTTACTTATTCTGTTCCTTTCTTTTATCAAGACTGTTTAGCTACTCAGACCGAATACATTTTAGCGTACAACTGAAATTACATAGTCTAACTTTAACGTCACTTTCACTGTTCAAAATGCCACATCATTATCTACGTCAGAATGTGAGAACGACGACTATGACGGGCAAGAAGTAAAGACCATTGTAAATGTCCGTGATTATTTAAATACCTAGTCTAACTTGAGGTATATTTAAAGAGCCACTTAACAAGAACCGACACGGAGCTATCAACTTGAATAGTAACGTAGATACTGGACCTGGTCTGGCAGAAGAACTTGAGCTTAGACGGGCAAGAGAGGTGTGGCATATCCTGTGTTGGTGCTCCAAACTAGCTTTGTATCTGAAATGGGTCGATTAGTCCCCTTCTAGTCAAATTGGTTTGACTTCCTATCTGACCTCCACAAGCATAACTGAGTAACAAGATCTTGGTAAGATCGGTTCTTATTACGGACTTCTATCAATTACTTCAGGACATAGGATCATTAGATAATGTAACTCGTTGGTAATCCGCAATAAACTCAAACCATCTCGGATCACTGCAGGTGGTCTAAAATGGCCACTTTTCATATTATAATCTGCTAAAGTGGCCATTTTAGACCCCCAGAACTCACAGGGCATATACTCGTAGAGTATGAATTGAAAATCATGACGATGATATGCCAAAATGTTTTTTACTATATTTTAACCAACTTTTTCCTCAATCAAATTCAATTGAAGTAAACCAAAGGCTCTAAATGAAGCGCAAACAAAAGCTAAGTCTTGCATAATACTAATATAATCTATCTCGGCACAACACAGCATTAAGAGAAAGGTACCGATCCGGCTGAGCTGAGCATACGTTTTGTAACAAAGTTAGTCTTATATAACTATTTTATGTTATATTCACCACAGTGTGTACTGTTAAAGGAAGTTTAAAAAGATGAAGAAAAGAAATATTTGGACAGTTCTGTTAAGTTAGACGGACGTTGTTCTACAAAATAACGAACGTCCCGAAGAAGAACTGATATAGCTAGCCTGTGGCGTGGCTAGGGGTCAACAATACAGCCAACTCTTAGAGCAGAACTCAGACCAAATAAAAAGTAAAGACGGAACTCTGCGAACAGCAAAGTGAGGCCAAACTACGCCTCGTCGTGTACATACACAATACACACACACGTACAACATAAGCTACGCCTTGGTCTTAAACTTTTTATTTGGTCTGAGACGTGTGTGCGTGTATGCGAGACGTAGTTTGACACTCGGCGTAGTTTGGCCTCACTTTGCTGTTCGCAGAGTTCCGTCATTACTTTTTATTTGGTCTGAGGAGCAGAAACCCGAACATCACGAGTAGGTTATAAGAGCGAGCCAAGCTTTTAGGCTTGTATGAAAGTACCACCACTATCACAAGCAGTGTAAGCAAGCTGAATTGCAAGTGGGCTGTCCATGTTTGTCAAAGGACCAATGAAACAAATTAATCGCCGAAAAGAAAGAGGAAAGAAAGAGGCCCTGTGTTTGATTCCCGAGTCTGGCAATGTGTTATTGGATTTTTCCATTATGAATGTCTCAGTATAATAAGTAATCAATCAAGTAGCAGTCTTGGAGCACAGATTTGTGCCCAGTTGATAAGCTCGACCCCTATTAGACAGGACTAAAACTTGCGAAATGTGGGGGTACTATTAGGTACACCTCTGCCTAACTCTTCAAGGTATGGAGGCATGTTAATTCAGACTCAAACAGGCCTTCAAATACTGGACTGATGTAATGATTACGGATACACCATATTGCAAATCCAACAAAAGTTTCTACTAAAGCAATACTTGCAAAATCTTCAGAACATATTAATATATCGCCGTTTATGTTAATAATACTAATTTCTATAATTAAATCATAATTGATTGCACAATTAGGATTTGAATTTCTCAATTCATAATTTAATTATAGACTTGAAGAGGTCATTCCTCCGCAGAAAGATTATTTTTAAAGAAAACAGTAATATCGTAATATGCCGAAGGCGGCTTTAAAATAAATATGCAACAATATTCTTTGCAATGCTAATTACATTTCTTAGTAACACTGTTAATGCGAATTTTATGTTTATTTTTATCTTACACGCTTTTGCGTTCCTATTTAGATAAAGTCTGGGAGTTACCTCAAAACAGCTAATCATACGAGTTACCCAAAAAAGAGCTCTTACAAAATATTACGCAAGACTTTCCAGTAAGTTAAATTTTCATGTCATTTAAAGCTCCTGCACTTCTCAGAGAAGACATAAAATATTAGTTGACTAGCTCTTTTACTGAAGTACCGTTTCTATGTTAATGAGTTTCAAATGTGGTCTCTTACGTGAGCGCCTTAAAATACACCAGGTGGCCTACTAGACGTATCAAAACAGTATTGTTTAAATGTTATCCCAGGGCAAGAAAGAGATGGCGTTAGACGTCTTCATAGCTCCATCTCTTTCCTACACTGGAGTGATTTTCAAACTATACTGCTAAAAGACATCATGGTAACCACTTTTTTTTTTTTTTTTGGTGGGTGTAAAATCATCGAATAACCCCTCCCGCTCTTGGGCAGAGCGAAAGGGAGTGTCAGACTTCTACTGACTAAAAACCACCCATGTTCCTTCTTCGCCCTCTATGTCGAGGCCGCGATAACCAGAGGACTACCCGCAGCCATCATGGTAACCCCTCAGGTTTATAAAGTAAAGGAGTCTTGAGCCAGTTTTCACGAATACTGAGAAGAATCTGATTGGATGCCCAAACAATAACATAACATCATGCCTGTGAGCCCCGAAGGGTTCGGCAGACTTGTACTTAAATTTCACCAACGTTTCGACAGGGGGCGAGCCTATTTTCATCAATCAAGCACAAATCCATGCTCTGTGACCGCTACTGAGTAATTCTTGGTTGAAAAACCCAATATTACTGACCGACCCGGGAATCGAACTAAGGACCATAGGCTCAGCAGCCGCGCTTGCCCAATAGACCAACCTTAGCAATAGAAAGTAAAAATACTTCTTATATTCTAACACACGGATCAACGCTGAAATAGACACATGTAAAGAATACAAAATCATATTGTAATACAAAATCATAATATTGTAATACAAAATCATAATATTGTAATACAAAATCATAATATTGTAATACAAAATCATATTGTAATACCAGTAGTTTCATCTAGTTCCGTATTTCTTATTCTATCATTGTCAAGAGATCGTTCGTACGGAAATAGCTCTCCGTTCTAATTGAGAGAGCAAATGCTTTGCATATTAAAGTGAGCATTGAGATCGCTCACATACCTATGCTTGCCTGGTACATGATTGAGTAATACCTGTATTATTTCGTTTTACTTAGACGGCAAAAAAAATTCGTTCGCATTCTAAATTATGCAACAACTTCACCTGCGTAGTATTTTTCCTTTTATTGGGGTCTGCTTCCTAAAAATATTCTAACTAACATAAATTAAATATACACTAATATTATAAAGTGGAAACATTTGCATTTTTTTGTGTGTGTATGTTTGTAATGGACAAACTTAAAAACTACTGAACCGATTTGAAAAATTATTTCACCGTTGGGAAATTACACTATTCCCGGGTGACATAGGTAACATACTTTTTATACCTGTATTTCCACGGGAACGGGTGAAACTGCGTGACGTCCACTAGTTAAGTAATAATTTCGTAGTAAAAGTATGCCTAAGTGCATATTAATCTAGCAACCTTAGCCATAAATATCATTCAGAGCGAGGAAGAGACAAATGGGCAACCTAGTCCCATAGATAAATTGGCAAAAACAATGTCCGGAATTCCACCTTCTACTAACATTTTCTGCCACCAATACCATGCGCGTGTTAACGTCCACATACGTAAATTGTAAATACATCACATCATCAGCCTATATTGTTCCCACTGCAGGGACTCAGGCCTCCTCTCTAGGAGAGGGACGGGCTATAATCCACCACGCGGGCCCAGTGCGGGTTAGTAGATGTCACATTTCTTCGAATTTTTGGTTCTAAGATATGCCGGTTTCCTCACGATGTTTTCCTTCACCGTTTTGAGAGCAGTGGTGATGAAATAAATTACACAAAGTAATGCGCCTGCCCGGGTTCGAACCCACGACCAACTGTTCGTAAGTCGGGGCCGCAACCACTGGGCCACCAAATTGTAAATCCCTATGATTAACTCTAAGCACAAAAAAAATAAATTTAAATACAAGTACGATACAATTTTAATTGTAGATCAAAATATGATCATCAATACAAAAAACTATTTATAGACTCACCTGAACGAGAGCATCCATAGCTAGACGCTCGATGTCTATGTTGTAGAAGCTGAGCTGTGGTACATGCCGCCTCCTCGGACGAATGTCATCGTAGTACGCCACCACATCGTTGATCGACACCACGGGACAGTCATCCGCCACACTACAGCCACTGCTCACCCCATCCACACCACTGTCCGAGTCCCCTTCGCCCCCAAAACCTTCCTTCGAATCCCTACGGTCCCCATAACTCTGCTCAGACCCCTCCTGGTACCCCGACTCGATCATTTCGTCGGAAGCAATGATTTCGGGGATCTTTGTCGTATCGTAATCGTAACCGAGGTCTTCGTCGACGGGGTCGATTTCGAGTACATCGGCCATTTTGGGTTTTTAGTTAGAACGCGAGTGAAAATTTGTATTATTATTGTTCACTGACTACTACATGCTGGTACGGGAGACTTGATCACTGGTAGCGCCCTGTGGACAAGAGAACATCATATTAGCTTAATATCCTTTGATTCATATTAAATTAAATCAGGTATTCAATTTAAAGCAAGCCTAAGCGCAGTTTTAGCGGAGAATGATATGTTCGGGAGTGTGGCTTTAAAAGTTATGTTATAATATATCAACATAATTAAATCAATAACAAACGTACAATTATTATGTTTTACATAAACACCCACATCTAAATTACACGCGTGTCTAATTTTGTTACTTATAATGATATCTACGCGCATCTAACAACGAAACCTGTTCTAAAATGATGTCACTATACTCACGAGACGTTGTACACTTAAAAACCGAGACCGTTCACATATAAACAGCAGTAACTTATAACAACAAAGCACACCCACATTTGGCAAACATTTGCCAAATCAACCAATAGGTACGCCAACACAAATATTACGAAGATGACCCAAACACAAATTGAGACCAATTCGCAGTCAATTCCTTTGCAAATTCTTCGTAACCGAACGGAAACATCCAATCCGTTGTGGCATTAGGAATTAGCAAATAACTAGGACACTGTTTTCCAGAGTATTAACGAGAAGGTAAAGTTTTATCCCGAGTAACGAGATGAGTTTATCATCTTTACCCTTAAAAGCACATTCTAAATCACGAGCCCCCTAATGATCTCATAATAAAGGGTCAAAAGTACATTTTCCCGAACATTATACTTGGCAAGCAAATTGATGATCGCAGTCTGTTATCATTAGCAGAGATAAAGACACTGCTTAAGCTTAAAATCGTCATGACGTACCTACTATCTCAGTTGACTTTCACAAAATGAAGTGAGAAATTGGTAACTTCAGTACTAAGAACTTGACAAAAGTTCATAAAGGAATCAATAAGATATACAAGGCCAAGGAAAGTGGAGAAAACTACCGAATTTACTCGATCGAAGGCTATAAGGATAATCGGATCCAAGATCCAAGGGACAGACAAGGCGAAAAAACATCAAAGAGATGAAGTAAAAATATCGCGAAGGTTGAATCAGGTTAAGCTGTGATCACAGGGCGAGTTATTCCGAAGTTACTTTGGGTCGACCTTATGTGATAAAGAATAAAGGTTACTATACTGCAAATTCTGAGGCACAATAAGAATGACAGGACAGTAGTCCATCCCAACTTCTTTGTTTTATATATATTTAAATTGGTTATGGTTTAGTACAAAATGGAACCATTTGACAGTTAATTGATGGACACTATGATAGCCACTGACATTTGAAAAGATACGCAATAGCTCTGCTGGTAAGTTTGATGGTAACATAGGTACAACACGTTACTGGTAGTGCGTTATGGGTTATCAGCTTATCAATGTTAAGGCAGTACGGTTTACATACAAACCATTCGGCTGCAAATGCCTACGTTTCTCTTTTGCATTTTTATCAATGTTTAATATAACTTCCAAGTTTCCTGACAAATTACTTACGCGACCATTGCGGATTAGCATTCAACCTACTCTAACTTAGTTGTGATCGATGCATTTAATAAACTTTTAGTAACCTTTGTTTACATCAATTCACCTAATTCAAACTACGTACTTACTGTCTGATCTGGTTTTCCTTCAGCATTCGATCGACAGATGGTCACCAGCACATTTAATACATTTAGGGCTCCGGCGACAGTACTTTTTAGCGTGTCCATACTGCTGGCATTTGGCACACTGTGGTAATTCACGTTTAGGTCGAGGAGGTTCGAACGTTATGATGCAGTTCATGAGATTTTTAACCTCATATATGCTCTTATTGTTGGGGCTTGTTTTTAATTCAACTATAAACAGTGGCAGTGGCTTCTTTGTTGACTTGCTAACTTAAACTGCACTTGTAAGGTGCCAACTACTAGAGGACCTTCCAGATGAGCCTTAATTATGTATATTTACTTTTTACAAATTTTATCATAACTTCATACGTAATTGCAGAGACAAAACCTTCGGTTTCTTCCATTGCAAGAGTTCAGTTTTATAACTAGTATTACAGTTGATTATTACCTGGCTTTTTCTGATTAGTACAATAAAATATTGCAAACTTCTTCGAAATCTTAAGTTGACACAATTGCATCAAATATTATAACAAACATTTTGCAAAAATTTAAGTAGCATTACTACTTGTTATCAATTAAATTTTACGATAAGATTTTCAATTGTGTCACTTTATGTAAAAATATAATTATCATAGTAAAATATTGAGTAGGTATTATATTTCATCTAATAAAGCAATGTATCTTTAGTTAATACTGAAAACCTCATAATACTTGTTTGTTAGTGTAATAAAACAAGGCGAGACCATGGCGAGACAAAGTAAATAACACTCACTGACGTATGTCATCCTTAGACTCTTTGATGTATTGACATTTAAATCTGTGAAGTATTCTTCTATGGTGATCTTTATACCATTATTTTAACCTCTATGAAACTTTACTATAGGAGCTGTGTGTGACGCACTGGAGAAAAAAAACTGAAAAAAGCTATAGAAGTATCCATAGCTTTTATTAGCCAGCCAAACGAGATATGAATGGCAGACATTTCGAGCAGAAACTTCTTTCAAATACTTACTATTATTAAACATCAGAAAAAGCCCGAAGAAAGTAAGACATGGTGTTTACTGGGCATTTAAAACAAAAATATCCTAAAAATATACAAAATAAATAAACAAACTAAACTAAAACGAAGACGTATTCGCTATTCCCGTCGGGGCTGCGGGTTGTTCACAAGTTGCCGCGACCTCGACACGTAGGGCTAAGAAGGAACTTGGGAGGTTTTTAGTCAGTAGAAGTCTGATACTCCCTTTCGCTCTGCCCAAGAGCGAGAGGGGTTATTTGATGACATTCCACCAGGCAAAAAAAAGGGCAAAGCTATTGCCTAATGTGAGACATTCCTAACAAAATAGTCAAGACCTCGTACTCCAGAGATGCTTTTGACCATACCATAAGTCACAAACCACAACAGTACCCCATGAAGTAACCCAGTTCAATCCGTCTGTCAATAAACTTAGCATATACAGAGAAACAAACTGGTTTTCACAAGACAGTCAAAACAAACCAATTTCTATAAATACTATCACCAAAAAAAACCAAACCACACCCAAACAATTTTTCCATAGCACTTTCAGTTTCTATAGACCACGGACTACGGCAGACAAGCAGTACCACTTTCGCTCTCAGTCGCAACAAGTGACCTCGCAACGGGGTCATCGGCACACTGCCTACGATTTGGGGCGAGTCGAAATGTTTTACGGTAAAAGTAGTATAGCTTCTTCAATGGGTCTTGAAGATTTTATGTGATTTTGTGAGAAAATGTGATAGAAGTAGTTTTGTTCAGGGTCGAATAGAATTGTGTAGCGGAACTTATCTGAAATGATGAATTTTTAAATCTATGGAAGATTATTTTTCTGACTCAAGTTAATTATTGGATAGTTAAATGTGGGAAAGATATCTGTAGGCCATACAAATATTTTTTCCGTGCGGGGGGGATAGAACCTGCGGCACGCAGCGCAGCAGTCCAATTTTTCAGCCACTGCGCCAACCGTGCTGTCAAAAATATGAGTTTAGATCCTTCCAAAAAAGCTCAAAAAGTAAACAATTGAGGGTTGGAGATATTTTTATATTCAAACGATCGTATGGATCCGTTAGTAGATAAGAATGATTGAGAATTGAATCATGTAAATTCATTAAACATTATATTAATGTCTCCAGTTCTCCACCGGTTATTTATACCTACATGTTTAGTTTGACTAGTGAATGAATTTATTTTATTATGCTAGAAACATATTATGTTATATCATATACAAAGCGGGGAGGATTATAATACGATTGGACGGAATTTAGAAAGGTTGGTAGTTTAGCGTTACCTCAAACGTAGGCAGACCTCGATTTTCTTAACATTTATGTAATAACCGCGCAACGTTATTTGCTATTAAGGATATCGGAAACGGATTATAGTTTTTGCGTATGAGATTTTACTCAAGGTATTTTATAAAGGTTAAGTAATCAGGCAGCCTCACAATGTTTATGACGATACAGGTGTAGTGGTCTTTGTGTAAGCGTTTCTGAGGACTTTTTAAATAAGAATCAACGACACGGTTGGCGCAGTGGCTGAGCGATTGCACTGCTGCGCTGCGTGTCGCTGGTTCGATCCCCGCACGGAACAAATATTTGTACGGCCTATAGATAGTTGTTTCAGGTCTTGGTGTGTTGTGTGTGTGAGTTTAAATGTTTGTAAACGCACCCACGATACAGGAGAAATTCCTAATGTGGGGCAAAGTTAAAAACAATCCTTTCTTGTCTTGTTAACTTGGAGTGGACAACATGTTCATAGACCAAAAAGATACAAAGTTATGGAAAGAGAAAGATAAGGACATTGCTAGTTATGCAATGGTACAAAATATAGGCTACCAAAAAAAATATTTATATAATTAATATTAATTATAGCAACATAAAATGTATCATTATCCATTATTACGGTTTAACACATTATCATTTCTTTGAACACAGACATCCAAAGGCTAGTAAATTACTTAGACTATGTATGAGTAATAAACCCGCAGTCTTTTATGACTTAATTCATCGCATGACAAATAGCCGTTTCCTAAATAAACCACAATCGACAACTTACCACAAAACAATCGTAATTAATAAGAACCGTGACAGTTTTTATTACCAACAATATACAATGGGTCAATAACATTCAGGGTTAGGATTTTCTTTATGATGTGGAAATTCTCCACGGTCAAGTTCATTAAGTTTTTACTGATGTAAACGGGTGATTTTTAGTAAAAATAAATTGTAGCCCTGCATTCTTCTTCTAAGTGTCCATGACAATTTAAATGGAGTCGTCCCAAAATATGGCGACGAGTTTGGCACTTTCAGTAGCCGCCATCAGCTCGTGTGATGAACAAGTAACAGGACACTGGATACTATATCAAGTGCCCCATAGTTTCCTGTATTCCTTCTGTATTGTGGGATCTATCGTCAGCGGCCTATAGTCTTATCCTACCAGTCTAACAGGATGTAGCTGTAAAATGTAGTACTATTCATGTAGTAACTGCTTAGCTGACCTCCACAATCCAGTACCATACGAAATAACCACGTTGTAGAAACCTGATTGAGACAGATGGAGCGACGCGATAGACCTCGCAGTAGATGGCGGGACGAGCTGGATGCCAACGACCAGAGGTTAACAATAGTCCTGGATCAAAAGGTTTAAGTCAAGGTGGGAGGCCTACCCGTCGGTACTGTGGGTTGTTCGAAAGAGATACCGCGGCCTCGGCACACAGGCTATGAAGAAACACGGGCGGTTTTCAATCAGTAGAAGTCCGACACTCCCGTCCGCTCTGCCCAAAAGCGGGAGGAGTTTTTTGATGATTTCCCACACCCCAAACAATACAAAATAAATGGTTGGAGGCCTTTGTCCAGCTGTGGGATGACAGGCTTAACAGTAAAACAATACAAAAGCACCTTGTCCACACAAAACTAAACCCAAAAACCAATCAATTTCCGCCAAATATCCTTCTCAAGCAATCTTCCCCTGGCCAATAAACTTATTGTTCTAACCCAATAAAAGTTATACAGCTATGTTTGTCACGAACACTTTCACGGGGAGGGCAACTAGGCCCTTACTTGTTGCTCCGGGAGGAACCTTGACACCAAAACTGGGTCACAGGCACAGCTGCTCTACTGTCAGCTTATCACCATTATTAGGAAGTTAAAGGCAGAAGTTCCATTGAACTTGTATGGAGAATGATTTGAACGGAAACACGTTCTGTCGATTCTTCTCCATAAAGCTTATAATGGGCAACTACTACTTCCATAGTTAGTTTGTCTTGTGACTGTAGACCGTAGCAACATAAAGGGTGTAAAAGTACCCTTAACGCAAACGAAGGGCACTTGTTCTCCCCACCACTGCGATCATTTTTTGGTTTAGACCATACCTGGGAACCCCCTAGTTACGGAGATATTGGGGGTCAAAGTTCCAAATTTTGCACAGCTGTTTTTGTAAGAACTAGTTTTTCAGGTTATAACTTTAGTTAAATTACCTCCATGACCCGTTTACTATTCAAAGCATTCACTAGCACAATGTTTTAAGATTGAGCTTTACTGCTACATTGAGCTTTACCGCAAAATGTGGTTTTTGACCCCAAAAAAAAAAGTCGTTTCCCAGCAAAAAAATTTGCGTACGGGTACTTAGTTTGATGTACAGAATGCTTGGTTGACGTATGTGTGAAGGGTTAATTTACACCCTGTATATTCCACACGATACATTCGTTCAAGTAAAAAAGTAGATGGTGTGTATCTTTTAGTTTTCGACTTTTTTACTTACTTTGACATTTCAGAAGTCCTTGTTATTGGTATTATTAAAATAATTATTTTGAGTTTGAAGCTAAGTGTAACGGCTGACAGTGATGATGAAAGACCCTAAGTAGCACAAGTTAAGGACAGGAAGAAGATGGTAAGTACACATTCTAAAAAAAAAGTAGTTTTCAGTCTTTTCAGTCGGTTTTTTATAGTTTTTTAACAAATTTTTTTTATTTCCCACTTTTTAGTTCTTTTGTGTTGTCTTTCGTTGGTCGCGTAAAATTCTTCGCAGATGATTTAACTTTTGTGTTTGTTTATATGATTTGTGGCTTTGAATTTATTTTAAACATATAGGTCCTTTTAAAATCCTTCATTTTGATACCCTACTCGGTGGTATTGGAAAATATTTCTTTTTTTAAATCCGCTATATTGCCCCCAAAATCCGCAAATTTCTTTTCTTTTTTAATTTTAATGCAGTGACACTCGCGCTATCAAGACGAATCTAACGACGTATAATTTATTCAAATCCCTTCATCCGTTTAAGAGTTATGAGGGAACAAAGAAACGGACATACATACTTACATACATATATACACGCCAAACACATAACCCTCCTTTTGGGCTTCGCCGCATACGGGTAATAAAACTAAGAAGTACGCACAAAACTAACAAAGATGAATGATGATGAATGAAAGAGACAGAATGATCACAGAAGAAAGAATGATACTAAGTAAATAAATGATACTAAGTAATCGTAATTTGTAATAACCCTATGAGAGTCTTCAAGGCAGTGTGTAGGTAATAGTGATACTTCTGTGTTTCCAAGTCGCTAAGGTTAGCACTTGTTGCATTATGGCTTTCTTATTGTGTGTGTTGGGGTGAAACCTTGAGTTATTGGAAACATCGCTGGAATGTTTTCATTTCTGTGGGTTATGTTTTTAAAGGATTGATATCCCCTTGTTCTTGGGGATAGCACTTTGTGGGTCGTAAAGCTTTGATAGCGTTTTCGATTTAGACCCTGAGGTTGTTAGAGTGCAGTGGGATGATCTATGTAAACTTAGATTATACGCGATAACTTAGAATATTGGTATTTTCTGAAGAACTACATAAATATTTTTTTATTTTTCAGGATATGCAAATAGTTAAGCATACAGCAATTTTAAATAAAAAACCACGGTAAATAAAATGACTGCTAAAGGAACTTACTCGGTGAAAGAACAATAATTTTCAGGAAATGTAGTTTCATAATAGACATACTGCGCCGACCTCAAATGAATTGAGGTATGTATAGAAAAATGATGCCTGTATAACACACCAGCAAGGGAAGATAATATAAATATACCTGCTAACACTAATATAGACTTGAAACGCCATCAACAAAAATGAAAAAACAACCAAAACAAAAGTTCTAATCTACATACAAGCAATTAAATTAAAAGCCAATCCCGCAAACAAACAAACAACCATACAAAAGGGAGCGTGTAAAATAGTATCTGCGCCTCAATGTTCACAGCCTCCTGCAAATTCTAACAGACGTAGAATGAAAAATCCGTATTGATTGAAAAAAGTTCGTTCCAACTCCATCGTAGACCGTCGATCCGTGAAAATGAAAAGTTATGGATGTTTACAGTTATTTCTTCGGTTCGTGTCTATTGAAACAATGTTTTGGCTTCATTTTATGGACTGTTGATTGGCTATTCGGTGAGTGGGAGTTTGCGTTTACGTTTTTTCGCTGATTACTGGGACTTTTCTTGTGCAAATTCTACCGGGACCATAATAGACAACTAGTTAAAGGAGGACAGACTTTGAAATTGAATAGAATTATAAAACAATATAGCACAGACATTAATGACTTAAAGCAGACAGAAGGAAAGATACAGAGGAATAGAAGATGCACTGTGTGTGCTGTGACATGAATTGAAAAGGTCTCACGTAAATGATAGTGTAACGGTTAACAGTGGAGGGTGAATGAATGAACAAAATGTGTTATATACAACTTTGATACGACAGAGAGGCTTTCGTTTAAACAGCATAAACTAGGTATAATTTTCAACCTCTGTACCAAAAAACAATTAAATAGTAGCAGTAGTTTAGTCGCAAATGATTTTTTTAAGTTTTCGCCCCGTTCGAACACGATGTATCTTTCCTAACAGCTGATTATGTCTATACGCATAGGTCATGCACCTTAAATCGATAAATCTGAGATGCGTTGTTGCCGCTCTGACGCAACTCACAAGTATAACCAAATATTTTCGCTAAAAGTTGGCAATGCAAACAAGGAAACAAAATAAATACACACACGTGCACTTTCACTACGACAGTGACAATCATAGCAAAACATCCCGCGCGTAAAAGAAATAGAAATAGGTCACTGCGTTGCGCCGCCCGATCGCTTTGACGCGACGCGCGCGTGCGACGTTTCCAATTTGTTACCTAGGTATCTAAGGTCAGTTAAATTTATTTATTTAAAGGGTGTTTGCGTTTTACTCTGATTTGTAAGCTATTTAGTTTATTTGAAAAAAAAAACCTGATTTTTGGTGCTTTTTATTTTTGTAACGTATCGAATTAATACTAAACACGTATAGTATACGTAGTGTAATTCTCAAGTAACATGGAAAGAGAACTAGAATGATAATAAATATGAGAATAATATAAAGGTTTGTCTTATTTTCATAAACTTAAAAAAAAAAACAAGTAAAGTGAATTGAACAAGTGACACAATTCATAAATCCTCGTTAAGTAAATCGTACAAACAATTTGTAACGCTTGGTAAAGCTAAAAATACTCTTTTATCTTTTGCCACTTGGCTACTAGCCAAAATGAGTTCGTTGTCATTTTGACAACAGTCACACTCTTACTTCCCATTACGCAGCGTCATAAAAACCATTACCTCTATTATTCGAAGATAGACTTTATGGTGTCGAATTAGGAGTCAGTTTGGGGTTAAGGAGATTGTAAGACGCATTCAGTTTTGGCACGACGCCACCTGTTGCATACAGAGGCAATTGTTTTGCTAGCTTTTCGGCTTCCGTAATTTTAGCATCTACTTGAATGCGCCCATATTTCTAGTTTTGTTAATAAAAGGGAACTTTTTCTCATCTTTTGAATTTGAAACCTTGTAGGTATAACATGACATAACATCACGCTTGTAATCCCCAAAAGGTTAGATAGAGATGCTTCTAATAGTACACTCATATTTTGCCAGTTATATTTTAGGTCCCATGTCCCATACAGACATGAAACCATGTATAGTTGTATCTGTATGTAAGCACGTGGGTAGGGCCTCCATTGTCATTTCTATGCTTGCTTTTGTCACTTGGGTGACCTTTAAGCATGAAAACAAAACTTATAGATCAAGCAAAGCTTCCATTAGTCTTACTTGTATCTACTTATGTTTTATAAATCGTGAGACCACAAATGGATAACGGTTTGTGTTACTATTGTTTCCCTATTATGTTTATTTCGTTGTACGTTGAAATCTTCCAAACCCTAACCTTCCAAGGTAAGATAAGGTTTTTGATGTTTGCCCTCCTCAACTTTTACACCTAACCTAAATCTAGGAAAATAGCTTGTCGATTATTTTAACAGGTGCTTTGTTATTGTAGCAGATACAATAGGGAAACAATCACTCATAAAATCACCTCTCAATGAATAAGGCAGAAGGAAGAAGTGAGAGTAACCACCAATTAACAAATTTAATGAACTGCATTCAAAGCCAAGGTTAGTTGGTAGTGTGCAGTCTGCCTGGCGCCGACCCAACATTGAGGCACGCCGTCCATTCATCCGGCATTCCCCACTATGCCGGTTATAGTAAACTTTATTAAGGATTCCGGCAGTTCTGGACATTGATTGACGGGTATTGTAATGATGGTCTGCACGTTGAGGACCACATTGTGTGGTTTTGGGAGAATTTGTTTCGAGAAAACACAGGTAGTTAAAATGAAGCTGGGAGAATATTTCTGCCCCCGTAACAGCAAATTCAGTTCTTGCAAATGGTGGTTTCGAAAAAAATGCAGCTAAGTAATAATTTCACACGAAATGCGGTGGCACTGCATTTTCCTTGTTATTTCACAATTTTCCAGAAATACAAAAACAAAACTACATATAAGTAAAGCTTAAAGTCACCAGATCTAATTTTTGTCAAAAACGAAAAATCGTAAAAAGACGATTACTGAATTTTATATTACGAGGGCAGATTTGAATTAAGCTAGTCAGGTGTAAAGAGGATGGCGGGCAACTTAAAGGAAAGCATAGACACACAAATGAAGATGTAATCATACTCATTCTTCACAATGTCAGCAAGTACCTACTATTACACAATACTCCTTTTAGAGAGCCAACCATTTCTCATCTAATTATAGTCTGCCATCTTGTAACACAATGTGATCTCAAACAGTGCCAAATCCCAAACGGCACATAAGAAGTAAGAACAAAGAATTCAAAAGATTAAGATCTAAAAAATTCAGCGCTAACATCTCTGTACAATTTACTTAGGATCTTTTACAAAATGGAGACAAAACTATAAAAAATACCACAATCAACAGCTTTAAAGAAAAATCTAATGCAAAATTATAATCTAAAGAGAAGTATTTAAATTCATTCGTCACATATTATAAATTTCTGAAATACGTAGTTAGGTACAATTTACATGTCCGTACAAATTTGCATACGATTGAGTGCCTTTCATTCAGGCTACATTCCCAACATACCAGTTTAAACTGGGGGAGATAACATACTAGACAGGCTTAGAACTAGACATGTTAGTCAATTTGGTGGCTGTACCATGGAGTAGGAAAGAAATGGAATGCTTATGCGTGGTTGGAATTACCACTGTAGAAACAGAAGTAATCTATGATGAAATGATTGAAGATGTTGACGATGAGAAGCCATAAATGGCGAAAAGAATCATTAAAGTGTACAAAAGGGAAAATAAACATAGTATTTTAGTGAAGATTGAAGTTGTCTTGCCACGTGGTGATTAACAAGTTTATATTTCGGAGTTTTTTGTCGTTAGTATTTGTAAAACACTGGCTTTAAAAACAATTTAAAGGGATGACTGCAATTCAGCTGTTAAAAACTTGTAACAATTAATGTTTTGAAATTGTAAAGACCCAGCAATCTCATGAACATTACTGGAACGTTCAATAAAGTTACACCTTCAATTTCCAACATTAGGTCGATATAGCTACTCCATTTCCTTCTTACTCGTGAATGTCGGCTTCTATTCGATGCGTATGTTACGTCACGGCGAGTGCAGCCGGTTTCGCCAGTCTTATCAGTAAAGTGAAGCCGACGTTGAAGCAATTCGAGGAAATTCACAGCCAGTTACAAGAAATCTATTTTAATAGCAGACGGATAGTTTATAAGGAGCATACAGTAGCTAAACTTAGATCCGTGTCGTGTTTATGAGTGTCAAAGTATTTATAATATTTGTTATTGTTTATAGTTAGTTTTCTTGACCTTTCTATATATAATGTACTAACTCTGTTTTTCCGACATGATAGTTGCGTTGTTTTGTTTATTTAATTCTTCTTTTTCTTTTTAATTCAGAAGAATATGATAACTATTAATAATTTTTGGACATGATTGTAGTTTTCTAAAAAGTTCTGTATCTGTCCTAATCGCGTAGGTACTCTCAAGAAAGAGTATTACTCCCTCTTCATTCGAAGTTTTATCGTAAATACAACTGCAAAACGTTAAACGTATAAACATGACAATTGAATGGGTTTTAGTGTCCAGATAATCTCATAAGACTCACTCAACCGCCACATTTTACAATCGTTTTTATTTACGACTTGGCAGCCATTAAAGGCAGAATTGAATTTGGAATAGATTACACACTAATGGCATCCGTATCTCGTAGTCATAGGTCAGAGCTAAACGTTAAGCAGAAAATAGTGTTAAAGTACAGACAGTTAATTAACGGTAAGGTAAAGAAGATAAGATGAAGGAAACGAAAAGGTAAACAAGTATAATAATAATTTTAAATCAAATCAACTTATATTTAAGTTATTAAATAGATAATCAGAAGCGTACAAAAAGGAAATAACACCATATTAAATCACTAGCAGTACAGCGCACGATTCCTGACAACCTGAATCATCTGACGAGATGTAAAATCCTGTACCTGTATAGCCTACAGTGAGTTACTAATAGGAGTCAATCCCAGTGGGTAACTGGCTCCTGCATGACACTTAATTTGACAACACGCACATGGTCACACACTCAGTCATAGACTGATTGCACGATCAGGGAACGAAAAAAAAAAAATGTCGGAACAAATCTGTCAAAAACCAATTAACAGAGCAATTGAGATGTAATGAACAAAGACCCAATCGTAAAACAGATAACTGACAAGGAGACAACTTAAACGCCAAAAGACAAGTTACAATTATTCATTCCAAACCAATCAACACCAACATTCAAAGCAATACAAATCTAATTAAAACCTTTAATTAAGAAATTGATACCAGCAAGCAGGTAGTGCCGAAACTTACGAAACATATCGATCGGTGTCCGATATCCCACGAGGCCGTACAACTAGCACAGATATTACGGTTGGTACACAAGTACATACTATAGGGCTGAGGACACAAGTGAAAGAACTTGAGATAAACTTTAATGTGGTATAGTGGTTTAGTTTATGTGAGATGTTGTGGATGTTGGTAAAGCAATATCGTCCCTATTGGTTGAATGTAGAGAGAGAGAGAGAGAACGAGGTCAGGAATAGAACCTGGATGCTGGATTATAATGGTTTTGAAACACGTAATTTATTAGATATAGAGAAAACAATGGAAGTGTTATCATACAAGTATTTTACGTGATGAGAAGGTAAAAAATCGGTCATGCAAGTAATAAAATAAAAGGTAAAGTGGCTTTAGATTGTGTTCACACAAATAGCTATAGACAGAGATACATGGAAAGGGTCTTTGCCCTGCAGTGTGACATCTCAGGCTCATAATAAGATTGTCCCACACTAGGAATTTCCTCAATTTCAGTTTACAAACATTTAAACTCACATACACAGACACCCAGACTCGAAGCAACTATCTGTAGGCCCTACATTTTTTTTTTATTGAGAGGTCGTTCATTGTCTATTGATTGAAGATAAAATCTGGTTCCTTTAAAGTTCTGGGAGTAGTACTGTGGTACTAAGTACTGAGAATAATACACGAAAATGAATCGAAAACATATCTGATCGGCCATAAAATTAGAACAGAGACAAACCCAAAAGATTACCAAATAAATAATTCTGTGAATTAATTTCCTTTTAAGACAATCCTACTACAAAACTCACTCACTGCGCATTTACCCATAAATCAATAAACCATTAAATAAAATAGCTCCTAGTGCATAGTTTTGTAAGCAAATCCAAAAGAGAACGTGTTCTGTCTCCACTAAATTATTAAGTAAGGAAATAAATACGTATTATTTATTAGTATTTACGCGCGTGCGTAAATACTTGCGAAATGCACTCGCTGCTGTCTTTATATAGGCGGTTGAAATTAACATTGGAGATACCTTTCTCCCTGTTGGTACTGAATACCAGTATTTTATATGGGGCGACTGCCTATCTGACCTCCAAAACCCAGTTTATATTGGGTAATATGGGTAAACTTTGGTAAACTGGTTGTAAGCCTTTTAGGCTACTGACTACCTGTAACGAGTGCATTTATGGCGAGGCACAGAGGAAACTCTTTATTTTCTGATTGGTCACTCATTCACGGAAAGATCGACCCGAGAAGCACTTATTATTAAGCCACGAAGCTAAAGATAAGATTTTAAAGATTTATTTTAATTATTATTATATTATTTATTTAATTATTTATATTATTATTTTATTCATATCAAGATTTCACGAGGAATATTTAAAGCAGGAGACGTACTGATGTTTCTGCTTTCTCTCATACACGCTGTATGTAGATTGATCAAACAATAGGGTATTTCACCAAAAAAAAAAATAGTCCGTCAGAGAGATTTTCAAATCAAAGACTGCGGCGAAGCCAAAAGGAGGGTTATATGTTTGGCGTATATGTATGTATGTCCGTTTCTTTGTTCCCTCAAAACTCCTAAACGAATGAAGGGATTTGAATAAAATATATACGTCGTTAGATTTGTCTTGATGGCGCGAGTGTCACGATTTTGAGGGCCATATAGCGTATTTCAAAAAATTAAAAAACTCCATTACCATCGAGTAGGGTATCAAATTGAAGGGTTTTAAAAGGACATTACAAAAATATATGTCACTTCATATGTTTAAAATAAATTCAAAGTCACAAATCATATAAACAAACACAAAAGTTAAATCATCTGCGAAGATTTTTACGCGACCAACGATAGAACAGACACAAAAGAAAAAACTTAAAAGTTGAAAATAAAAAAAAAAGTTGTACTAAAAAACGCGACTGAAAAAACTAAAAAGTAGTTTTTTTTTCTTTTTTCACTTAACAAAAGATGAAGGACGATACAGTGCTTCGAAAAGTCGCGTCAAGTCGTGTGACGTCACAAGGTTAGTACTTTTTTACCCACAAAGTGCCCCACTCATGATCTTTGACACGTTTTATTTTCGTAAATTTTAATTAATTTGATAATACAAAAGACACGTATCCAATATTTTTCGGTAATCTAACAGATGGACATATTAGATTTTTTTGGCGAAGTCAAGTCAAGTCATTTATTAATACTCTATTACTAAATGACTTGACTTGACTTTGACTTCTTCGTCTACGTGAATGCTACTAATATTATAAACGCGAACGTTTGTAAGTACGAGTATTGGATGGATAGATGGATGTTTGTTACTCTTTCACGCAAAAACAGCTAAACGGATTTGGATATAATTTGGTACACAGATAGTTTACAACCTGTATTAACACATAGGATAGTTTTTATCCCGATTTTATCTTCCCGTGGGATAATTATCGAGTTGTAGCGGGCGAAGCCGCTGGCAACACCTAGTATTCTGATAAAATTACTTGCTTACCTATTATAAACACTGTTTTGAGTTTCACGGTTTATGAGTACTAAAAAAGTGAACTGGTAAGTCTGCACCTAACAATTTATTTACCATCCACCTCAAGTCATCCCGCAGTTATGACGCTATATAGAATATTATTTTGTCGAGGCCTCTGCAGAAGCTGCACCTTCAAATACCTGTGTTTAATGCAAATCTTCAAACAAAGACGTTTCTCTAAATTTTAAAACTCAGTTTTGTTATACTACATTACAACTTTTTATTTTAATTTCCATTAACATTATGACAATACAATAAATATTTAAATATTCAAATGCCCAAAATTTACTAAAACAAAATGACTTTTTTGCAATGCAAAGTTGGGCAATAAAACAGCCTAGGAGGCTGACAAATTACTAATTTTGTCCCATTAGCAATAAGGCATGACCATTATGACAAGATTGATGAATTCGAAGAAAAAGATGATGAACCATGCTTAATTCATAAAATATTACGAAAGCCTGCTTACCTACTTAGAAATTGCTTTGTATTTAAATATTGTCATACAATCATCATCAGCTCAGCGTGTTCTCAACTGTATTGGGGTTGGCTTCCAGTCTAACTGGATAATAGTTTCATACGAGATTACAAATAATACGCTAGAAAAAATAATCCATTATTTGCAGCAATATTTTAGTTTAAAAAAACTTTACCTCGTTTTCGGTCTCATCCTCTGGATGAGACCGAAAACGAGGTAAAGTTTTTCGTAAAGCAAAAAAATAGCACTTTAAAATATTTTCATAGTAACAACTTCATGCTCACAGTCCCTGGAGGGTTATTCCATTTTAATAGGGGCGACCCTATTACCATCAAACTGGACCAAATCTAGACTCCGTGCTGCTACAGAGATTATTATGGATAAACCCTATAACGCTTTACCCATCCCGGGTATCAAACACAGGCTACATTGGAAAAGTTTCTGATAGAAACTCCAATGCATTTACTCCGTATAAGTTTCACAAAAGAAACAATCTATCGGAAAATAAAGATCTTGATCAAAAACATAAATAAACGTTCAACCAGTCTAACAAGTAATACGGATCATAAACCACGAAAGAACTCCCAGCGGCCACATAATACTTTAACGCCTCATTTGCAAGAGTGCTTTACTCGACTGTGTCTTAGCAGCTTGATTAGACAATACTTATAAATATTTATCCATGATATGAACTCATATCTTTTTACCATATTTTATTGTATTGTACAGATTGTGCTCGTAAATCAGAGTGGCTCTCAAAAACGGTGAAGAAAAACATCGTGAAGAAACCGACATGTCTTAGAACCAAAAAATTTGAAGATATGTGACATATACCAACCCGCACTGGGTCCGCGTGGTGGATTATAGCCCATCCGTATCCTAGAGAGGAGGCCTGAGTCCCTGCAGTGGGAATATTTTAGGCTGATGAGGATTGGAGTGGTGTCCGGGACATTTCCAAAGCGCATATTGTGCGTACAGGTCGCAAAACGTGTTCGTGTCATCATCTGCTTAGCCTTTTCCCAACTATGTTGGGGTCGGCTCCCATTCAACAGGATGCCGATGAATACCAGTATTTAACATGGAGCGAATACCTATCTGACCTCCACAACGCATTTAGTATGATAAACTTTGGTGAGACTGGTTGTCAAACCTGTAAAGACTGTCAACGATCTTGCTTTGTCAACGTCATCTGTTTGATAAGATGACGTTGACAAAATTTAAATTCAGTAAAACCTAACTTCGGGTAAGTTATACTTTTCCAAGAGAATTTAAGCCAACCATTTCATTTTTCCCTCAAATAAATAATAAACTAGGCCGAATTTCAAAGTTCTTATTGTGTCGGAATTCAATTTTTTTTTTTCCTCATCAAAGTGTCATTTGCAAGGTCGTCAAGCATCAAATTATCCAGATACCTCGGGGATGGTAAGGTTGTGTAGGGGTCTAATAAGAGACCATTATTTCACGGGTACTGAACAAAGCCATATGAGATTATTACGAGGACATGACGTGGATTTGACGGGACACAGTGGAACATGGTTACAGTAGGTCGAGGTTAGCTGGGAATATTATGAGAGTGGCATTTCTGGAGATCGCGTTATTTTCAAAGGGATTTAAGGTCCCTGTTATCAATTGTAGCTATCTTTGACTGTCTGGCAACCAGTTCTATCGTGTCTACAACTAAATAGATTGCAGAGGTCTGATGGACAGTTCCTACATGTAAAATGTAAATACCTTTTTTTGTAAGACTGCAAGCCGACCCCAGCAGGAAAAAAATTAAGCAGGTCATTCATAGAAAATTTTTAAGTGTCAAAGTTCCTGGTTTTCTCACATTACAGAATTTATAATTATAATTAAAATATCCGCGAAACCACTTTGTGCATTGCAAACAACATTGAGTTTCTTTCGGTGGGTGTTATTACAGGAAAAAAAGTAATTTATGCTACAAAAACTGTAATAAAATTCTTCTAAACTGTTTACTACAAAAAAATACTATGTGTTGTGAATAGGTATACATGTAATAATGAATAGTATTTGGACCGTTTCTTCAAATTAGGCATTTACACGAAAACATTTTCCTAAGAATAGTCAATATTTCTTTTGTAGTCTAAAAGTAGTTTCGTGTCTAATTACGAAAAAACCGTAAGATTTATTCACGAGACACGACACGAATTTCTACAAAAATCGTATCTTTTCTAAAAATAAACTACCCCGTGATTTCCCAAGAGGATGGTATCTAATGGCGTTCTCCAATGGCGTTCTCCAATGGCGGTTCGTTGCATCGATGGTGAAAACCTAATTTGGAGCATCCGTAATTCCCTTAGGTCGGAATTAAGTTAAAGGATCAAATTGCAAAGCCGCATGCTGTAAGTACTCAAAATGGGACAGGAAATCATTAAGAAAAAAGTGATGAAACCAGCATATCTTAGAACGGAAATGTGATAATATCCACAAAAAACGCACTTGTTACATTATAGCCCACTGTCACTTAAAAAAGAAAAAAAACGGTGTTCCAGCAGAGCAGTGGGCCGAACGTTATTGGCCAAGTAAGTTATGGAACTAATGTACATCTGCATGATCGAAAAAGAAAACTAAAATGCTGAAGAAAACAAACTAAGTAACCCTACTGAATACCTATCCCTGCACTGTGGCAAGTATCCAACAGGTCAACTGTGAAAACTCGAATAAGCGTGGAAAATTATTATCCTTACTCCAATGGTTCAGTCGTTAACTTACACGCAAAGTTCCGGGTTTCATGACAAGGTTGGCACTAACATGTCATGTTGAAATAGCTTCAGTTATGGCGCTTTTTACGAGATTATAAAGAGAAGAATGACAAAATCTTCTATAGTACTTAGCGTGATGAAGGTATGAAATTGTATACATTTCTTTCATAACTTCCTTGCACAGTCCCGTTATTTTAAATTATAAAACCAAAGAGACTGGTGATTGCATATTAATTGAGCTTGGAGCTTAAGAAATGCAACTGGCAGATTAAAAACACATTTTTCTACTACAAAAATAAACGTATTAATCGATAAACCTTTTAGGAACAAGCTTTTATAAAAATGCACACAGAATAATAAAATAGAACTTTATTATAGGGGCGGACCAATAAACCGATAGATGAACTGTTAGTTTCTGATTTAGCTCGAAAGGCTGCTCTATGATAGGGATGTTTGCTGACTTCAAAAAATATGATTCTATTTAGTCTGTCTGTTAGATTATCGAAAAATATTGGATACATATTTATTGTTTTTTCAAATCAATAAAAATTGACGAAGATAAAACGCGTCAAAGATTTGAGTGGGGGGTTGTGACGTCACTGACCGCTAAAGAATGTCATAGTAATGTCTTAGAAAATGAGGTCACACGAGTTTTCAAAGCACTGTATCGTCTTCATTGTTTGTTTAAGTGAAAAAAGAAAAACTACGTGTCCAATATTTTTTGGAAATCTATCTGACGGACTAATTTGATTTTGTTTACTACCTTATTACGACTATAAAAGAAACAGAAGACCAGAACAAGAAGAGACGAATACATGTTACTTCGCCCCCGAAAAAGTGATGATGATTAAGAAATCACAAAGGCCATATTTGCTGCGCCAGATAATCATAATCACACTTGAATTACAAAAAAACACAGTTTTTACCCAATAAAACGCTAGCTACATCCCACAGTGTGATCAAAATGAAACGTTTTGAACTTGATACGTTTCCGCTATCAACACAAACACCTGTGAAAGGTCACGCCGTAAAAGATTGTTAATATGTATGTACTGACCAAGAGTTATGTATGATTGCTGAAACTGTTGGTTCAAAACAATTTATTGATTTGATAATTTCAGACTCCCGTTTTACACAAGGTTGGGAAGGTAAGATAGACAGACACTCTGTGAGAAATGAGTGGAAGTTGCTCGGTGCACATAGCTCGCAGATCGGATGGCCGATGGGGCCGAAAAGTTCTGGAGTGGCGACCGCGAACCGGAAGACGTTGCATTGGAAGGCCTTCCACTAGGTGGACCGATGACCTGGTGAAGGTTGCGGGGACCCGCTGGATATGAGACGCACGGGACCGATCAATGTGGCGACACAGTTGTCGCCACATGGGGAGGCCTATGTCCAGCAGTGGACGTCTTTTGGCTGAAATGATGATAATGATGATGAGTGGAAGTTGAATATAACATAGTTTGGATAAGCTTAGGCAGCCGAAGCTATCTACAGCCTTAAGACTCTGAATATGGACTTCACGAAAACGACTTCTGCAAATCAAACTAGTATTGAAATTGAAATACTTTATTGCACAAGAGGTGTTGCAGTGAATACAGTAAAAAGAAAAAAATAAAAAAATAATAAAAAGTTACACTTTACAAATGAACACTTGTATGCTACAAAAATGGTGGGGGTACTGTCCTCTTAGATAGGCTACACAATAGCCTGTAGTAAAGAGAATCAGTGCCTTATCCCTCTAACAGTGGAAAATCAGTGGCTTAGTGTTTTTGTACAATTAAATATTTTAGATAATTATAGTAACACAAAACAAAAGAAAATAAAAACAAAAAAGATGAAAATTAACGAAAATGCTTGAAAGTATAGGTATAATTTTAGGTGTCGTATGTGAATGTGGTGTGAAATGTGTGTTTGAAAGTGTCTATATGTGTTTGAGATGTGTGTGTGTGTGCCTGTTTTCAGAATATATGTGTTGCGAGGAGACATACTTATGATAGTGCAGTATAGTTTAGTATTAGTACAGTTTGCCAAGACTAAGTTTAAAAGCAAAGCATTCTCTTCCTCGCATGCCAAACCATTCAGGGTCGCCGCATGTCTTCTCCTTTCATACTTCTCTGTTACTCTTCATCTCATCAGATACCTCCTCTCTTGCCATATCATCCATTACACAATCCATACATCGTTTCTTTGGTCTAAGACTAAGCATAAAAAGCACTAAAATATAAAGTAAAATATCTTTAAATCGGTTCTTCTGTTGACTCGGCACGGATTCGATAGCCACGACACCAAAAATGGAGGTCTTCAGAAACCTCTGCCAATCACTTAAAACACTCTGTCCCACCTTTTCCTCTACGACCCCGTCACCTACTGGACCATTAACCAGCCCAGTAGCCAACCAAGCAACCGGAAGCGCTCGGTACATGCGAGCACACGTGCACATTCGTCACAAGTCACGCTTCCACCGCACATCTGCGTATGTAATCAGCACTAACCGCCGTTTAAAAAACACGATAAGTACTGTCATGGACGAAAGTGTTATGGAATGGATCAAAAGCGTACGATAACATTATTGTTATTCGATTTTGTGGAGAAATTATAAGTTTTTTTATTTTAAATTATTATTATTGGAAGATTACAGTCTGCTGTTGGATTCGTAATAGTAGCTGTGATTTTCTTTTGTAAAAGGGATCACTAGCGATTCGTCCGTAAACAAGGAACAGATTAGCTTTCCCTTATCCCAATTTACGAGTATTTGAAATTTGCGCAGCATGTCTGGTGTCTGCTTTCGTAATGCTGAAGAAGTGTTTTCAGAAAAGAAGGGTAAGGAGTAGTACCCATTTGTACACCCACCGTTGGCCACTTATATGTAAGGTCCATGGAAGAATAAAAATAAGTCAACAAGACAATAATCAATTAAATCTATGCGATGAAATGAACTTATAATTTTCAAGTTCTATACTGAAAAATAAATAAATTTTTCTTTCTCAATCTTATAATCTCAACCAGCAGGGCTATTGCGTATCTTTTAAATGACAGTGGCTAACCTATAGTGCCTTTCAATTACTGTCAAATGGTTCCATTTTGTACTAAACCATAACCAATTTGACAGTTAATCCATAGACAATATGAAAGCCACTGTCATTTAAAAGATACGCAATAGCCCTGCTGATCATACACAAAGTATCTGATTATACACAAAGGTACTACAGTAGAAACAGTAGTCTTTGGATGAAAGGTTTCGACAAACCGATATATTCGCAGAGGCGTTTGAAAGACTGTAAAACTGTCGTTTAGACTCACAAGGGAAATTCCTCTCTGAAAAGATTCTAAGAAATTACGAAGTATAACTAATCATTAAACTAATTATATTTTTAGTGAGTGTACGGAAAACCGGAAGGAGGATACCGTTTCAGGACTAATAAAGTTTTATGGTTTTAATCCTCCTTAAAGTTCAGCCACTGAACAGAAAAACCGAAGATGAATGGTGACGGACTGTGTAAAAGATGATATACCTAAAAGATGAAATACCTTAAAGATGATATACCTATAAGATGATATATCTAAAATATGAAATACCTATAAGATGATATATCTAAAAGATGAAATACCTTAAAGATGATATACCTATAAGATGATATATCTAAAAGATGAAATACCTTAAAGATGATATACCTATAAGATGAAATACCTTAAAGATGATATACCTATAAGATGATATATCTAAAAGATGATATACCTAAAAGATGATATATCTAAAAGATTTTTTTTTTCCCCTTATTCTAGTGTTCATCAAAATGACGGACCCTAATCTTATTACAAAAAAAACTTAAACTGTTAAAAATATGTATATACGAGTATATACCTAAAAGATGATATACCTAAAAGGTGAAACACCCAAAATAGTGATACCCAAAAAGAGTGACCTACTTAAATTACCACTAGCTGAAATCAGAAGCAGAAGGCATGCAGCGCTGCCCCATAAGCAAATGGGATGATGGTAGGAGAATGCTGTTAATGATGATGAAACAGACTCTATTGCTGAATCAGTTAAGTACGTTTTCCGGTATCACAATCAATATGTATCAGTAAACTGATTACAATCAAACTAAATCCATTATCGTCTGATCGACAACCGATATCTGTAATAACAGGATATTTTAATTGTATTAAAAGATAACGCAAATGAGTTCATCGTAGAGGTCAACAACATTTCAATTTCATAATTTGGGTTAAAATATCTGTCAACAATATCGTAGGTACTAATATTACAAAATGCGAAAGTAACTGTTTGTCTGTGATCGTTTTATCCCATAGCGGCTTTTTCGGCAGGAATATAGGATAATTTTCACCCCGATAGTACGTTTGTGTGTGATAATATTCGAGATTTCTGAACTTCTTTCTAAATACTAGGCCGATGATGATGATGATGATGACTATGACTGATCTATATGAGGGCAAAACCGCAAACTTCACAATATGCAAAACGTAGGTATAAAAACTAAAACGCATTAAAAAACTACATGTACCCAATTAACAACTAATGACGCTAAATTTAAATTCATAATAAACTGATTTGGAAGCAGTAACAGCGCAGTGTCGAGCATCACAGCAACAATTCGACCCCGTGCCGCGCTATATTGCATGCTCACAATAAATGTGACACATGTTTGAAATGCAGACGTAATTGCTTTAACAGTTCGTCGGATAATCAAAGTTCATTAAATATGTTAACGTGTTGTTTTGGGCGTTTGGATGTTACAGTTTTGAACGCGTGTTTGGGTCAATACAATTTAGAATTGAATAGATTTGTGTACAAAGACTACTTTTCTGAACTAAAGCACCAATCCGGCTTCTGACTATACATAACAATTGTCAAAGATCTACGAATGGCAATGTCAAGAATAACACTCTCGGTAAGTAATGGGTGGTCACCATCCACGAACGGACCTCAGTAAGCATTGCTCAACCTTGAAAATTGTCTGTGACATAATCCACATTTCTATGGAAACAATACAGAAACAATGCTAAGTAAAGATGACTGGCACAAACAGAACATAATTATTGACAGGTAATGCCACGGTAATGAAGATGATATATGATTTGACCAATCCTAGGTAAAACCAAAAGGTACTTTTAAACTAGCTGAAATACTCGGAACTAAATGATCAGAAATGATTATAGAACAATACAATGTTGTGTCGGGGAAACTACCGATTATGCTCATCCGTCAGCAACACTGAAAGCCAATTTAAACATATAAGACTAGCAGAATAATGACAAAGCATTACATATTAACTGACTCATTGGTCCTCTGGTTACACGTGCGTAAATTCTAGATTCACGAAAGCCAGTATCTCTTAGTGCGATCGCTGAAAATTGAACCAGTGACCTCATACTCAATAGACGCACGTGTAAGGAATGTAATCTCGAGACGAGATCGCTAAGTCGAGATCTCGAGGGATCGGAAATTCGATCTCAGCGAGATCAATAGAATCGATTTCGAAAAGTATTGTTTTAATAAGATATCTGAAACATGGTTGAAACTGTAGTTGTAGTTGTGGTTATGATGCAAGTAAGATACAACATTAATTATTAAAAAACATCTTTATTTTTATTTTTTTTCTATCTGCTGTTAGCAGATACAGAAAAATAATTGTTATGAACACAAAAAATCTGACTCGGAAAATCTCATATAATATTGCATTCCCATGCAATCTCGATCTTGCGAGATCCCGATCACCCGAAATCTCGCCCCATTTTTCGAGATCAAACTCGAAGCATAAAATGACGAGATCTCGGCCGAGATTGACGAGATCGAGTGGCAGTAGTCAACGTGCCGTTTATCCGACAGCACTCTAAGCACTATTTGTTTTTTAAGATTAATATTACCAAAATCATTCACTCGTAATTTGGAAGTGATAATGGTATTTCCAAATACCATTATTTGTACATTTTTGATTTCACTATCGCGATCGATAGCTTTGTCAAAATAATTATTTTCTTTATATGAGATTTTCCGAGTCAGATTTTTTGTGTTCATAACAATTATTTTTCTGTATCTGCTAACAGCAGATACAGAAAAAAAATAAAAATAAAGATGTTTTTTAATAATTTAATGTTGTATCTTACTTGCATCATAACCACAACTACAACTACAGTTTCAACCATGTTTCAGATATCTTATTAAAACAATACTTTTCGAAATCGATTCTATTGATCTCGCTGAGATCGAATTTCCGATCCCTCGAGATCTCGACTTAGCGATCTCGTCTCGAGATTACATTCCTTACACGTGCGTCTATTGAGTATGAGGTCACTGGTTCAATTTTCAGCGATCGCACTAAGAGTTACTGGCTTTCGTGAATCTAGAATTTCTCAGTAACAGCTATGGAGTCTGGATTCTTGCCATCACATCACTCTCTATCATGTAAACTCAAAGATGAGTAGCAAAATGTAGGTGAGCTATCATATGGATACACCTCTGCCTTACCTTTCACGTATTCCAGATGTGATGATAATTTATGAAAAGAAGAAAATCCACTTAAATAACCATGCAACCCTTTTTACCAATGGAAATTAACAAAATGCTTTTCGACTTTAAGAACGAGTTATTACGAAACACCAAATTGTCTCTTATCTCTTTTATAGGCTTTCCAAAGACAAAAGAAATAACAAGTTCCATAGTACAAAGTAGTTTTTCCACTTTTACATCTGTTTTCTACTAGCATTAGGTACGCGGACGGGTGGCATACCGTTCCTACTGAGTCTTCTTTCTTAATCCAATTGTTTGTACAATCCTCTACAACTTTATTGTTGGATACTAGACAAGGGAATTCTACTAAACGAGTTAGTTTTAGTAAGTGTTTACCCTCCGGAGTTTGCCTCTCTGTATTAGAGACTTGATCTTTATTAAATGATGATGAATGGCAAATTGCTTGAGATCGGCAACAATCAACAGAATTACTTATTTTCTTAAGCCGATGATAGAACTGTGCAGTTTTACTATGAAACTAGGTTTCAGTAGCTTATTATCTATTACATTACATTAAGGTAATAGATAACAAAGAATAACAAAGATTAAAGAATTTCATGCATCAATTCAACGGCCGTAAATCATTCTCTCAAGCTCAAAGCTCATTAAACCAGATACAGACTAAACCCAGAAAATATCTATTATATTTGAAATAAAAACTCAGTAAAACCAGTTACTCTAAATCCATAATTTTAGTCCAGAAAAAATGTTTGAAGCAAAGTTTTGTAGTAATAAATCAAATACACAGACCGGCAAGGAAAGCTACCTCCATAAATGGCAACGAACTATCGTGCTAGACAAAAACCTGTAGGGCGGCCTACAAAAGGTATTTGAACCTTACAGGTATTAGAACAAGGTGTGTATTAGTTCGATGGTAAAAATTCGAGCACACGATAGTAGCATGAACACCAGTCAGCCTTGGTACACTCACTTTTGTATATAACTATTTTATTTATTATGAATGCTGATTTGTAGAACGTCAACATTATTTGTGTAGTTAATACAACCTTTGATAATAAAGACAAAGAGCTGAAAATTGCTAATTTAGACAACATAATTGTAAATATGTAGGCCAATATTGATTGACATTTTAAAATCAAGTTAAGCAATTACTTTGTTGTGTCAGATTCTTTTGTTTAACTCAATCATTGAGTTAACAACTATCAATTTGAAGCTGTTACTTATGGTATTTGTAATGTGACGTAATTACTGCATAGTTGTCAAGCTGTAGAATAATATCTTACCTTTTATATAGCGACAAGCAATTAACGTTAAAGGAAATCATTGCATTTTGTAGTCTCCGACTGACTTAAACTTTGCTATCTTTTTCTGGAACATCCCTAAGAGACTGTGGTTAATTATACTAGAATTAGGTGATCAATCAACGGACGGACTATGGACAACTGTAACAGGAATTTAATATGAATCTAGTATGATGGGAGAAGACGCTATGAATGTACAATGCGTAATTGTAAAGACTTATTACTTACTACTTTCAGACTCAAGCGGTCATCGATTATAATGCTGACATTGTTTAAACTCACGTTGCATACGTCTTTTACGAGATCATACGAGTAAAAACATCTTTACAGAGATTTGTTGCTGTTTGATTCATTACTGAACTATAGATACAAATTAACATCACCTCTCTGTAACATCTGTTACTTGTATCTTGTGATTTTATGCCATTGTCCCTATCAACCATCATGCTTTCATTCTCTCTTTTATTTCTACTATTCATTTCTTTTTTGACTTCCTCTTCTTCTACATCACCGTCTGCTTTTATCACTCTTTTAGTCACATACTCACATAGATAGTATATAAAATAACAATTAGTTTAATTGTGCTAATTGATTTCTTATCGGTCAAATTTGTCTGATTTGTATAATGTATGTAATGTTTCCTTGAATTTTTAGTTCAGATTTGGTAAAACTAAATGTTAATAATTTGTTTCGTGGTTCGTACGGTTTTTCCTGTTCAAAGTTTACTTTACTGTAAAAGCATATCTGTGTTCATGAAATTGAAAGAAGTAACTTGCAATTCCTTTGCATTAGATAAGAGGTCCATCGAGGTGTCAGTTGATGTTAGAAAGAAAACTGTAACACCCATTCCGCTAATCATAACCCTTTTAAAGTAACAAGTAATACTAACCGAAAAAACAAATTAATGCTACACAGAAAGCATTCAAGGATAAAACAAAACTTCCAATACCTGCACAAGTAAGCAAAAACTGGTGCAACGAAGAAGAAAATCAAGATGCAAAATCCACTTGAGCAGTAATTGTAGCGCATTAGTTTATCAGCGAATCGTTGAAGCGATTATATTTGCAAAATGTCGTAGAGTCGATCAGGCGATTATTTTGCGAGAAGTCGCAGTACCTCGGCAGATCCACGACGCAATTAGACGCTCATGCGAAAGACTGCGCTTGCCATAATCGCATACTGATGGCTATGATTTCTAGGAATACGCACGAAGAGATTAATTGGTGCCGCTTAGGAGAAATATGTCTTGTTTATGGAAATAATATCGCACGTGACTATGACGCGTATAATGTTAAGAATTTACATCGTTAGTTTCAAGATGGCTCCGGAAATAAGTGAAGCATAATGATGCTTTAATTGATTTATGATTAAATACTACCTAACTTGTATTACCTAGTTTCGGTGGAAAACAATTTACAGCTTTGCTAGGTGAAGACACCTAACTAATCTGGAAAACTTACAGAAGAACCTAAATTCTAAAGTGAGTTGTAGAAAAATAAAACAAACCAAAAAAAGAAGGAAGAAAAGCAAAGCCATCAAATTGGTTCACAAAACTCTTGAACCTGTCCTTAAGTAACATTATTGGGGCCGCGGGTAGTACACTAGTTATCGCGGCATCGACATAGAGGGCGAAGAAGGAACATGGGTGGTTTTTAGTCAGTAGAAGTCTGACACTCCCTTTCGCTCTGTCCAAGAGGGGTAGCGGGGAGGGGTATTGGATGATTTTCCACCCGCCAAAAAAAAAAAAAAAAGAGCTCCAATTAAAAGTGTAAATAATTTAATTAACAAAGTCGTGCGTCCCTAAACAAAACTCGATCAACACCGAGTGTGGCCGAACAGTATAGAAGAGATAGAAGGCTCATTCCTATCGGGACACGATGAGTAATGGGAAACAATGACTACGACCACTAGGGATTTGGCATCCGAATCATATTTTATCAGTGGATGATGGAATGCCTTACATATTCGGTCACGGCGGCCAATCTAAGTGGAGATTAGCCATCGGCGCGGGAGATATTATAGTGCACAAGTGTGTGCGCAGGCACAAGTTAAATCCAATCCGTCTATCGCAAATGCGTTACGTCAACAAAAGGGATTCTAGAGTCTATATTCCATTTTATTGGCAGAAAGCTGGCGATTCACGTGATGATTCCTATTTTCTATTCCAAAGATTGTGTTTTATCAAGAGCCAAACTCTTTAGAATTTTACTGTTTGTAATTTTAATGGTACTGTACAACTCCTCGTGATATGATTTGTAAGGGAGTACAGTTATGTTTCCAAATAAGGAAGCATAGATCACCCTGAATTTACTGGCACCCTAATTGTTTATCTAATCACCCAAATCATCGGTTTAATGATTTGCTGAAGTTTTTTAATTGAGTGGACCTTTTTTAACTTCTATGTATAGTGGTATCACTATTTGTCCGAACATTGCGTCAGTGCAGCGCAGTGAAAGTTAGACGACTGCTGATTGGTGCGCGTATTTATCTAACTTGTACTCGTTGACGGCCCTTCGCGCTAACTTATACTGTTCACCCTTTAGTAATACTCGCAATAAATGTTGCGGTTTTGTTTCACGGCCTTCACATGCTTGGATTTGTGTGTCAGTGTGGCTTTTGAGTAAGTTGGTTTTGTTGAATGTAAGTCTAAGGTGTGGTAGGTTTTGTCTATCTGTTCTGTAAGCAACGTTGTCATCGACTTTTGGTGCAATGGTAGGTGTTATCTGCACTGGCTTGTGGGCAGACCTAATGTCTCTTCTTACACAATTTGCCATTCAAATTAGTCCAGTGTTCCACAAGTAGTCATCATCTGCCGGTTAGTTAGTTGGTCAGTTTCCAGTCTAACCGGGTGGTGCCGAATATCAGTGTTCTACATGAAGCCACTGCATGTCTGTCCTTAACAACCTAGCCCTTGATAAGGCTAATATCATAAGCAGCATCATTCAAGTCTTATTCTTCTTTCCGATCAAAAACGTATTATTATGACAAATGTTTTCTCACTCTCACATATAAGATATCTCGGGTCTCCGGACGAATTAACCGCTATGGTGGGATCTTGCGCTACGCCTTCAACCCGTCTTGCCCGTCCAATTAACCAAACCGGTACAGGCCGCGTCACAGGTGCCATAGGACCGGCTGTCAAGTCATCAACCTGCATCCCTGCGCTGAGACTATATACTCATACTATTTCTTTTGCTTAAGTAAGGTTAGATTTTGGATTTGTAATACCGAACTTATTTAATAATGTTTTTATTGCTTGTTTTATTGATAGTCATCACTGCTGCAAAGTTTCCTTTGGTAATTTTATTTAACCATGTATACGTGTAACGGATGAGGTCTGTCCTCAGAATATTTTTACCGCTTACGATAACGATTACGATATCCGTACGTACTTTACCAGCCCAAAAACTAGATGCGAGATTTACAAATTGTATTACGGAAAAGGTCAATAAATAAAACTCAACTATTCAAATCAAATGTGTAATTAAAATAGGGGATCGGACTGAGTCAAAAAAATATGATTCTAATTAGTTCGTCAGTTAGATTCTCGAAAAATATTGGATACGTGTTTTTTGTTTTAGCAAATTAATCAAAATTGACGATGATAAGATGTGGTTGTGACGTCATTTGTAGGTAAAAAATGTACTATCATATGACGTTTTCGAAGAGTTCACGAGTTTTCGAAGCACTGTATTGTCTTAATTTTTTGTTTATGTGAAAAAAGAAAAAATAAGTGTCCAATATTTTTTTAAATCTATCTTACGAACTAATTAGTTTTTTTTTGTCCAATCCCCTATTCTAAAAAGACCAAAAAGTGATGTTTTTAATTAAAACCGAATACAGAATTAATTCCCAATTGTCGCGTGTATTTGTTGGAAATGCAACTGAATTTATATTGTAAACATTTGTAGGCCTTGAATTTCAGGATGGTCTGGTTAGGTTTTAGGTAACTTAGCTACCTAAGGAATAGGATCTTGTGGTTGCAGGTGCTAATGCTGAGCATGGAGGTCCTGGGATCAATTCTCGGTTTATCTGTAGCAGTTCAGAGTTGCAAAACGGTCGACGGCAATAGGCTAACCTCATTTAACTGTGAGACTAGAACTTAACCGCGACTTTTCGCTAAATGTTTACACTTCTGCCATACCTACTTACGTAAAAAACACAACTTACCACCTACCACGTCTATATTGTTCTACATAGGTGTCATTATTAAAACAAATCTCATATGTACAAATACCCAGTTTGATCTAGGTCAACGGTAAGCCACTGCTTATTAACCTTTGACCTAATTGGTAAACAAATAGTCTATATTTACATAAGACCTGTGATTCTTCCAAGGAGTGTTAGCGTAGAGCCGTACTGTTATGTTGAAATACCATGTTATAAAAAGCAAAAAGCGATTATATAGGTTATGACAGTACTCGAAGCAGAACTAAAGACACTTATTTGTTCTCCCCATCAATGCGATCATTTTCTAGACCAAACCTGGGATCCCCCTAGTTACGGAGATATTGGGGGTTTTTTTAATATTAGATTTTAAGGTTTTAACTGATTACATCCATGACCCGTTTAGTATTCAAAGAATCCACTAGCACAATGTTTTAAGAGTTCATTCATTGAGTTTTATCGTAAAATGTGATTCACCCACAAAAATATAAAATTCACCCCATAAAAAGTCGTTCCCCAAGGGGTATTTAGTATAATGTACATGATGCTTGGTTGTCATCTTCGTGTAGGATTCGTTTACATTCCATATAGTCGTCATTAGGGCACACATTCAAAAAAAAATGCTACTGAAAAAAAACTCAAGGAAAATACCGCATACGGCTAAAATCCGCTCAATCAGTAATCGTGCTCCAACACTTGATAACTGGATTATGTTTACTTGCAACATTGCAAGTAATACATATGAACTTGCTTACCATAACAATGTTACGAAACTCGATCTTACCTACACTGTGTTCGCATTTGATTTCCAAGAACATGACAAATGTTTTAGGGAAAATAAACTTAAATACCCAGACATATGTTGCAACGCCAACATGCAAAATCTTAGCTATTAACTTATCCCGTCGGGACTGTGGGTTGTCCCGTCGGGGCTGCGGGTTGTTCACAAGAGATACCACGGCCTCGACATAAGGGGCTAAGAAGGAACATGGGTGGTTTTTAGTCAGAAGAAGTCTGATACTCCCTTTGTCATCAAATAACGCGGGACGGGTTATTTGATGATTTCTCATCACAAAAAAAAAATCCTTAATCCTTTTGTGGATAAAGCAAAGCCTTTCACTTACTAATTTGATATTTATACCATAAAAAAATCTTCGAATAAATGGTATTCTTCAAATAAATTCTCAAACGAACATTTTTACATGCTACCACATTAATCAGGCTATTTATTGATCACAAAATAATAAAATACCAGAGATAAAAATGACAAATAAGTAATGACTGGGTTTAAAAAACTTGGGTCCATTTCACGCGTCATTCTTCTTTTTTGCTGATACACAAATAATGGCATGACATATCCAAAACATTGTTGCATTATTTATGCCCATGTCATTTTGCTCATGTCATTTCGATTTCATGACTCATTACAATATTAAAGAAATGTTCAATCAAATATGTCTGATATTCCAAAAGAATCGACAGTCACAGGAAATTCACTAGTTTAGCGAGACATTTATAAACTCATGTCCTTTTCTAATGGGGCTATGCAGGATCTACAGACCGCCCCCTGCTATAATCCTTACATAATCTTATTACCTAGTCCATGTTCATACATCTGGCTTTGGGCAAACTTTTTTATACTGAAGAGTCTCGAGTTTGTTTACAACTCACCTGCTGTGAAGCAATGATGCGGCCAAGGGCACACACTTGTCTAGAAGAAACCGATTCACTCGAACTATGAAGATATCCAGAATATTTTGATAGGAAATCAGAGAAAAGTGCCACAAAACATTCTCCAATCAGAAGCTGTGCCACCTATATCGGCACATATTTCGCAATCATCATCACCATCATCAGCCCATAATGTTCCCACTGCAGGGACATAGGCCTCCTCTCTAGGCCCATCCTTCCGGATGGGCTGTAATCCACCACGCGGGCCCAGTGTGGTTTGGTAGACGTCGCATATCTTCAATTTTTTTGGTTTTAAGACATGCCACTTTCCTCACGATGTTTTCCTTCACCGTTTTGAGAGCAGTGATGATGAAACAATATTACCTACCAACCATTACCAATTGCGCAATAATACCTTAAATTTCCTTACACAGTACCAACCACCCACGCATTCGTCACAAAATATCCAATAGGTGTTCCAAAACGAAACAGATAAGATACTAACACCTACACCAACATCCTGCCTGGCTGACACACTCATATCGATGACAAACTGACATTCTATACGTGTGGAGTACATGTAGATACTGGTAGGCTTCAATAGTTTTGGTAAAGGTGCTCACGGGATTATAAATCCTGCAATGGCTCTGCCGGATAACAAAATCAAAACTATATCTCCAACTTCATTATCAGCCTATGTTCCCACTGCAGGGACTCAGGATTACTCTCTAGGAAAGAGATGGGCTATAATCAGTGTGGGTTGGTGGATGTCACATCTCTTTGATTTTTTTTTTGTTCTACGACATGCCGGTTTCCTCAAGATGATTTTCTTCACCTTTTTGAGAGCAGCGGTGATGAAAATAAATAACACAGAGTAATGTGCCTGCCTGGGTATAAACGTGACTAAAACATTAGATTATAAACCTAATGCCAACCTTGAGAATCAATTACAAAACCTTTCACTCCACACCTGCTTCAATCAATCAGCCATTTAATTATAAATATAATCTAGAACATAACCCTAATAGATCTTAAACAAGTGGCTCTGTCCTACCACAAGTATTGATTCAGCTAAACCTTATCAGCCATATTGCCACTTTCCACCTACGCTTTTGAAACGATAAACACTCACTAGCCGTGTAAAACGCGTTTGTTATCAGAACTTTTATCTAGACAAGTAGACACACAGGTTTAGGTTCAGAAGTATTGGGTCAGACAGGTCTTCTGACGCAAATTGTGAAAGGTTTTTGTAGGCTTTCTGTAGAATCAATAAGGACTTAAATGGGTCATGTTTATTTCCATCTTTAGTAACGTTTTGTTATTATAAATACTAATATGTTACTCTTTTAGGCAAGATATCATCAGGTTAAGTAACATTTATGGTCTATCAATTTCATAATTGATTATTACGTGTAGTTTATAAGTATTCAATTATATAGTCGTCCAGAGATTATCTGCTTCCGGTGTACAGACTTTTACATAAAACGTGAACCTTAGAAGAGATACGAGGTGTTAAAAATAACACCACTAAGGACACAAGACAAAAAAAAGGAACAAAGGAATCCAAATTTTTATATACACAAACAAACAGCAAAACCATGGAAAAAAACACACGTAAACTGACCCCGGAAGATTCCGACAGGCGTGGTACATTCGCATGTCAAACAAGCCTATAACTACACTAAATAAAGCAATTTTGCATTCTCACAATGCTTGTGAACGAACGAATGAATGACTGTGTTTGAACGCTTTCATTCATCAGTCGGTCCCTTGTAATATTGTTACAAAGAAATAGCTTCATTTCTCTTCTCATCCTGGGTTTCCCGACTTACTCGTAAGGTCAGTGATCCTTATGGAATGTGTAACTATAATGCCATGTGCCTTTGCTTTGGATGAATATGTTTTGTTCTTAGCTTTATAAAAAAAGAAATGTGTTTAGAAACTAACGCTTTGAAAAAAAATAAGAAGTAAACAATGAAGTTAACATAAAAAAATGTGACTATGAAGAACTGAGTATAAACCAAACTTAAAAACAAATTAAAAGAGAGATGAAAGCAAAAAATAAGAAGGGCTGTCAAATTAATTGAATTAAAACTTCGAAGCAGGTTTAAACGGTAAAGTTCTACGAATTTAACCAATTTTCGTGTTGATAGGTCGACGTAAGCTTTCAGACCTTTTAATTTTTTTCTGTTTTCACAAAGAAATCTGTGTTGTTATTATTGATTAAACGTCATTTTGCAGAAGCACAGTATTTCAAAACTTTGTTTTAAATAGAATCATGTTATTCTGCAATGTCTATAAATCTGTGGGCTACAGTATTTCTAGTACTACTAGTTCATTAAGAAATGTTATCACCAATTCTGTTTATTTCTTATCATAATGAGAATTTTATTAATTACTCTTCTGGGCATTTCGAAACATCTTATTATTATACAACACTTCGTGCTAAAGTGAGTGTTTATAATTTGTCACTTGTCTCATTTTGTGTTGTTACATTTATGTCTTAATTATATTATAATTCGCTCTTGTTTGTCTCTGAGAACATGTTTTACTGTCGGAACATTTATATCCACATTTAAGTGTAATAGTGGTTGAAGATATATTTCACCGATAAAACTGGACAGCACAACTTAACCAAACTCGATGTTTTTAGATGGATTATTGCAGAACATAACATCACGTTTGTAATATACGAAACGTTAGTCAGAGGTGTACTCATTTGTGTGCACATTTCCCTGTGTCCCATCCAAGGTCCCATCCCATGTAATAGGGGGCTAGCCTATTGCCAACAACCGGACACAAATGATGATGATGGGTAGTTGTTAATACGATGGAAATGCCCAAAATGACATGAATATTGCTAAATAAGCTACTGAAAATAATTTAGAACGACGCGTTGAAAAAACAAAGAAACACTTTGAAAGTGATTCCCACGTCGCTCGGCGCTCGATGACACAATTCTAAAGCGGATGTTTTTCAAGTGCAATATAATCAGTGTTTATTCTTCCTCCTGTTTTAGTCATATTCGTTAATATTGTTTGATTAGTCTAATTATGTTCTTATCATTTGTTTTGCATGTTATATTCCATTCGGTTTTTATAAAACATAATATAAGATCAAACGAACTTCTTGAAGTGAAGTTCGATCATTATTATATGAGTCGCTTCATTCGAAGATACAAATAACCATGTAGTGCCTTTATTCTACAAGGCTCTATTCGCACGTTTAAAGAATCGACTTTAGTCGATTGTCTTTTTTTTTTTTTTTTTTATCTGTGGTGTGGACCTCACTAGCGTGGCGTGATATTCGTGCCGTCATTCTTGTTTAGAGATTAGTTTTCTACGATGGGTTTGGGTGGGTGAGGACTTTGTATCTTCGAATGAAGCGACTCATATAATAATGATCGAACTTCACTTCAAGAAGTTCGTTTGATCTTATATTATATTTCGTCGCTTCATTCTTCAGATACAAATAACCATGTAGATGTTTAGAGATATGTTCTCAGATTAGTAAATAAAACTTTACTTATCAGTAGAAAACTTTAATTTTGATAACAAAAAACAGAAATTGTTCTTAACTAATTATAAATTATTAAGTTCCTAATCATTATTAGAACAACAGACAAAAACAATAAATACCTATACGTATTAGTATTACGATAATTCATAATTCTAGATTTAAATTACTTATGGCGCAGATAGATCGGGCATACATTCCCTCATCAATTAAGGGTCGGTTATAGAACCGAGCAAATGTCTGAGACGAACTAGCCCAACCAGCCGTCTTCCGGATGGTGTCAACACATACTCCAGCGGAGGCCGCCGCCGAGGTGGAGGCGTGTCGCGTGCTGTGCGCACTGAACACTGTGACGTCGACGCCGCTCTCCGCTAGAATCTGCTTAATCCACCTACTGATAGTTTGTGACGATGCTTTTTTATATGGTCTTTTAACGGTAAGCAATAGACTATCGGTTCCTTCGGGTCGTGAAGCAGATGTTACCTCAAGGTAATCATCGAGAGTCTTTGCAGGACATATTCTCGGGTTTTCTACAAAATATGGTAAATATAAAACAGGTTGTTCTCGATTTGCTGCGGAAGTCTTTATCATGTCAGTTATTTTTATCTTTATACCAGTGGGGGATCTATTGATATTTTGCACTCTAATAAGAGATAAAGTTTGTACTCGATGGGAAGTACATAACGCTAATAAAATTGACAATTTTTTTGTTAGGATAGTAAGGTCAAGATTATTATTGGGGTACCATTGGGAAACGTAGTCCAGTACTATTTTTGGGTCCCAAGTTGTGTTATACTTGGGACGAGATGGCTTTTGCCTATAAATACCTTTGAGTAGACGTTTTATTTTCTCGTCTGCTCCAATGTTATTCCCGAGGAGTAATGAAAGGGCAGATCGATGGCTATTGATAGCACCGTATGATGCTCCCTTCTGAAAGAGATCCACCAGAAAGGCTATGACCGATGATACCGAAGCGGCAAAGGTATTAAGATTATTTTCGAGACAAAATTGCCACCAATATTTGTAAGTGACGGAATATTGTTTCATAGTATTATCCGATATGGAACCTAACATTAAGTCTAGCGCTACGTCCGGGGTATTCAGTCTCGTAAATGCTGCCCTGAGAGCGTCGCGGCTCCCAGTGTAAGGCTGCTGTGAAGCGGGTGACGAGATCTGTAATTCGAACGCAAAAGGTCCTCATTAGGATCTAAGAGAACAATATCTGACATGAGCATTCTTCTCAGCAATGGAAACCAAGGTTGGCCAGGCCAATAAGGAAAGACTAGGATGCCAGTGGCTGAGTCGTCAATTATTTTTCTCAAACATTTTAGGATTAAAGCAAACGGTGGAAAAGCGTAGAAAAAAGTAGATTGCCAACTTATTGTAAAGGCGTCAACTGTTATAGAATCCGGGTCCGGTCTCCATGAAATGTACTGACTACATTTGGTATTGGTACGGGAAGCGAATAGGTCGATTTTTGGATCACCTAAAGTTTGAACTATCGTTTGGAAGGCCCAATCCGATAGTTCCCATTCTGTGTCTACATTAATTTTCCGAGATTCTTCATCGGCTTCTATATTGTCATGAGTGTTAATGTACGACGCAAATAGAAATATACTTCGCTTTTCGCACCATTGCCAAATCGTTTTTGTCAGTTCATTTAAATGTGGGAACCGAACTCCTCCCATTCGGTTAATATAGCTAATAGCAGTTGTGTTATCCACACGAAGCAATACAGAACAGTTAGAATGCAAGCTTGCAAAGCACTTCAAACCTAGAAATACCGCTAGCAGTTCGAGGTAATTGATGTGGAAAGCTAATTCTTGATTTTTCCAGCCACCGTTTGCTCTATTCCCATTACAGACTGCCCCCCAGCCGGTCCTAGAAGCGTCAGTGTAGATTTCTAAATCGAAATGATCATCTCTTCTCAACGCGTTGTAAGTTAAGTTGATGTTCCGTTTCCACCATTCCAGGTCAGGTAAGATGACTTTCGACAGTCTTATTTTTGCTTCAAAGTCACCGTTCCTTAGAAGGGCTAAATATTTCTGACGTTCAAGGGTTTTGGTGTATAACCAACCATATCTGACTGCAGGGCAGGCTGCAGTAAGAACTCCAATCAATTGAGATAGTTCCCTAATCGAACAATTGGGAAGAGAAGAAAAATTAGTGACCAATCGCATAATCCCAGTTCGTTTGTCATCTGGTAGGCCTAGTGACATATCGACACTATTAAATATAAAACCTAAAAACTTACAAATTTGTCGAGGTTCCAGACAACTTTTTTCGTAATTAATTACAAAACCTAAGCATTTGAGCAATGTTATTGTTTCATTTACGTTGTCACGACATTCATCGTAAGTATTACCGATGCAAAAAATGTCGTCGAGATATATTACTGACCTATGACCCCTGTGCCTTAGATGGTTAATAACCTCCTTCATTAACTTCGTGAAAGGCGCAACAGATAAACCACAGGGCATTGCGTTGAACTCGTATGTTTGATCAAACTGGAAACGTAAGTATTTACGATGTTCTTTGCAAATAGGGACTAAAAGGTATGCTTCCTTTAGGTCAATACTTGCCATGAAACCACCTTTAGGTAAAAGTCTAGCTGCAGTCCTATGGTCCTCCATTTTAAAATGAGCAGTGGAAACAAACTTATTTAAAGCCTTTAAATTTAAAATAAACCTTTTGCCCCCATTAGGTTTAGGAGTTAAAAATATTTTAGAAACAAAATCATTTTCGGATCTATGACATGAGGATATAGCTCCTAGCTCTAATAATTTTGCGATAGCTTGTAACATATGCGGTTGGTCGCTCGGGGGTACAGAATTAGGTATAGCCGACATTTGTTTTACTTTTTTCAAAAATGGAATGGAGTATCCTTCAGATATCCACTTGAGAATTAATGGATTATCAGTAATCTTAAGCCAACAATTATAAAAATGCTGGATTCTCCCAGCGTGTACCTCTATTGTTGAGCTGCCGCACGCTGTTTGCTCTGGGCGGGCGACTTCCGATGAGCTGCGCCTGTGTAGGGCTTGCGCGGTGCTGGGGCAGTTCTCCTTGGCCCTCCCCTCCCCCCCCTGTTTGACGAGAAGCGAGGAGGGCCCTCCCCTCCCCCCCCTGTTTGACGAGAAGCGAGGAGGGCCTCCCCAGTTTCCCTGGAGGCGCGGCCGGTTCGATGATGACTGGTATGAAGTAGAAGGAGTTTTGGATATCGTAGCGGGCTTCTTGATTTGCAACCCATGTTTTTCAATCACTTTCGTGGCTTTTATCTTCTCCGAAAGTTTGCTTCCAAAGAGCAATTCATCACGCTCACTATCTTGCATGATATTTAGAAAAGATTTATCCAAGCCCGGAGTGACGAACTTTTTTCTCGACTCAGTTTCTTCAAAGTGTAGATCGCACAGCAAGCGACAGCTGTCGCTTAAAAATTTGATGGCCTGAACTTTGTCTTTGCCATCGTCTAGCAGCAAATCTAGTCCTTTATTAAGAGCGGCTATGCCGTGACCTAGTTGCTGCTGTATCGCTCCTACCCTCTTGTCCCGAATACGGGTACCTTCGTTTACTGCGGCCGAAATTTCAGGGTTTAATTTTGGCGCATGTAGTAAAGGGCAATTTTCCGGAATTTGGTACTGTTTTTGAAGACTGTCTTTTAGCTCCTTATTTATCCCTTTGCGGAGAATAGGTAGCCAAAGTCGCGATAGGTTTTCATGGATTTTAGGGCCAAACTTTGTCGTCTCTTCCATGGTCTCGCCTAAGGCGGAGACAATATCAGGATCCAAATCAGGTACTGGGGTGGGTTCCTGCTCGCCATCAAGTTTGGTCTCCTCATCGGTGTCAGTATGATCTTTTAACCCTATTGGGTCTGGATCAGCGTCATTAGCATGTAGGTCGTCTAAAACAAGAGAAAAATAAAAGTTGAAAATTGAGGGTAGACATAATTTTTATTTCATACCTTGTATTAACACACGGTTAATCTCTCAGGTAATATTAGGACATCACATATCAAGGACACTAAGGCGGTATTGTAAATAATCGTCGTGAGGATACACGATCCACCTCCAGGCATTTTATTTGCTTTAACGTAATCGTCTTTTAGACAATCACCGATTATCATTGTGCTAACGCACGGTTAAGCTCTAGGCTGTATAGTGAGTTACCTTCGTGATGACACACGGTCAACCTCCAGGCATTTTATTTGCTTTATCGTAATCGTCCTTTAGACATTACAGATTAGCATTATTGTGCTAACACGCGGTTAACCTCTAGGCTGTATTAGTGAGTTACCTTCGTGATGACACACGGTCAACCTCCAGGCATTTAATTTGCTTTAACGTAATCGTACTTTTGACAATTACAGCTTACCTCTGTGCTAACACGCGGTTAGCCTCTAGGCTATAAAGTGAGTTACCTTCGTGATGACACACGGTCAACCTCCAGGCATTATAGCAGATATGATATTTCTCTTAAATGGAAATATTTTTCGCCCAACACACATAATATCACTTAATAAGTAACGATTTACTAACCTGAATTTTTATCAGAGTCTTCCGATGACGAGTAAATAATTCTTTTATATTTTCTTTGCTGATTTTCCAGTTTTTGAATTTTACGTTGATAACGTTCAATTTTATCCTGATTTCTTCTTTTCGGCATTGTATTGACAATTGCTGAGCACGAAATATTCACTAGTTTAATATTCAGTAGTGCGAACGATGCCTCGCAAGAAAAAGGAATGACGGCACGAATATCACGCCACGCTAGTGAGGTCCACACCACAGATAAAAAAAAAAAAAAAAAGACAATCGACTAAAGTCGATTCTTTAAACGTGCGAATAGAGCCTTGTAGAATAAAGGCACTACATGGTTATTTGTATCTGAAGAATGAAGCGACGAAATATAATTTAAAATTTTCGTTGTTTAATTTTAGTTTTGTTTTTACAATGTTTTAAACTATTCCTCGTAAACTAACATCGAAAGGCTACTTTACGTACTTAGTTTTAATCTGCGAACTGACGGAGAAAATGTACGACCTTGGTTGGCATTCCTGATTGGCCCCGCATTATTATCGGCTTTATACGTTATTACAATCATTCGTATTGCGTATTAAATTAATAAGGTTTTAAAGGTAATTTGTAGGTGTTTCTAAATAGGTACGTTATGCTCGTAGCGTAAACATCTACTGAGACTGACTGACTGACTGTTGCTTGGCGAGTCTCGGGTTCACACCTCGCAAGGGTTGGGTTCCTTAAAATATAGGTATATGTGGTTTTATTTGGTTAGAATGCTGTAAAAAGATATAAGTTAGTTCGCAAGGAAATTTTGATGTGTGACAAAACAATAAGTATCCCATGTAATATTTCTGTACGCGCTGCTAAATGGGTCTCACACACCTTGACTGTTAGCTTGAATGAAAGTCACGGATAGCCAAAGATGACTGTTTATTGAATATATTTAACTACTTACCACGAAACTAATGCTATAATGTGTGAATGAGTACCGCTGTGTATGATCGCTGATTGTGTGCTGTTTGTGCAAGGTGACGGAAATTGCTGAGGTATGTAATGCGCGCGTGCCATGTACGACGCATGACTTGTACAATTTCAGATCCAAAATTTCATCCAGATCCGTTCAGTCGTTCTGTTACCATTAAGTAAGTTCACCCATCTAAAACTTTTCACAAGCCTTTTACAAATACCACGTAAACGTGCAAAAAAGCAACTAGTGACGGAACAGAAGCCTCAAAACACTTAATTTAAATAAACAATACGCAAAACAAATTCTCAATTATGACAGCCATTGTACTGGAATTCATAGTTAATAAACTATAAATATTAATAACTATTTTAATCGCCGTTGAAGTGTGGAAGGTCAACATTAATACGCTCTAGAGGAATTTCAATAGTGGCGGAAATTATGCCAGGTATCGTAGTGAAAAAAACCAAGTGATTATTGAGAGGATATTGCCTGTAGAATTTATTCAGAGCTAAAATAGCTCGATAAATTACTTTACTTCTAGAAATCTTACTTCATCTTCGGTTTTCTAACATATAAGGTTTTATTAGACTAGTAACGGTCTAGTGGTTGCAAGCGCGGCTGCTGAACACGAGGTCCTTGGTTCGACTCCCAGGTCCGGCAAAGTGTTATTGGGTATTTTTAAACTTTGCCCCACACTAGGAATTTCTCCTGTATCGTGGGTGCGTTTACAAACATTGAAACTCGCATACTTACACAAACACACCCATACCCGAAACAACTATCTGTAGGCCCTACAAATATTTGTTCCGCGCGGAGATCAAACCCGCGACACGTAGCGCAGCAGTCCAATCGCTTAGCCACTGCACCAACCGTGCCGTCAGCGTCAACTATGTTGTCAGGTAAAGCCGCTTCACACGAAGATATTTAATACCGAAGCGACAGAGACAGATCGGATTTCACCCATTCAGCATAATATGTGACATTCTTTGACGTGCTACTGCTGACTCGGCTTTTGAATGTATGATATGCCTGAACATGTATCATGTTGCAGGGATCCGCTGGATGTGGGACGTTTGGGATCGGTCAATGTGGTGTTACTTAGGGGAGCAGTGGACGCCTTTCGGTTGAAATGATGATGATGATGTATCAGGATATTTATGACTCTATCTTGCTGTAAGTATATGACTTAGTTTGTACTAGGTACACTTATTTTCTGTAAGTACCTATATTCCAGTTACATGCATATATCGACATAAAGCCTGTGTAATATTTGCACAATAAAGAAGAAAATGATCAAATTCAGAATTATTTTAAATTAGTAAAAGATATTTTCTCCAACATATGCATCTAAATTATCCTCAATAGTCGACGACCGAGTTGGAAACAAACTCGATTAGAATAACTTTGTAACTACGAATACTACTGATACCCCCTTTAAAAAAGCGTGTTAGCCGCCCATTAACGTTGCGGTCAAGTTAAACCAGGCTCTCCTAAGTAATAAATAAACCTGATAACAGCTGAAGGCTTTAAAGCCGATGATAAAAGTCATTTGGACGTGATAAGGGGAGGGCCGCTGTAAATTTTGGACTTTAGAGACCTAACACTGGACAGGGCCAAGTATAAATAAGGATAAGAATTAAATGTGAAATATGACGTCACTATCGAAAGACTCTTTAAAGATTTGGGTATACTCATGGTATCTGATGATTTTGAGGAACCAATTGGCATATAAAGGCATGAAAAGAGGGTATAAGTCACCCAGTCGGGGCTGCGGGTTGTTCAGAAGTTATTCGAAAGCAGGTGTTATTCGAAAGAGATACCGCGGCCTCGACATATAGGGTTAAGAAGGAACATGGGTGGTTTTTAGTCAGTAGAAGTCTGACACTCGATTTCGCTCTGCCCAAGAGTGGGAGGGGTTATTTGATGATTTCCCACCGGATAAAAAAAAGGGTTTATTACCTACTGATCTACGTTCTTTATCGTAAAAGACAAATAAAGACCGTGAAAGAAAGATCTACTGGTAAAAATCATATTTAAGGAGCAGAGGCTGTTAAACTTAGCAAATATAAGTAGTTAGAACCACAAGAAGAAGAAGTGAATTTGTGGATACATACCAACCAAACGATGAGGATTTGTTATAGGCTTTTTGATGCCTGGTTTCTTTTTTACCCGACTGCGGCGAAGCCCAAAAGGAGGGTTATGTTTTTTATCTATTTTTATTAGCTGTAAGTCCTCCATATACTAAATAAATAAACAATCAAAGCCTTCAGAGATTCCTTCAAATTACTCTTTTGCTGCCATTTCTGTTTAATAACAAAAACATTTTTAATTAATCATGAAAGTTAATGCGCAAGAGTTATGTAAAGGCAATAAAATGAATATTACTGCAATAGTAAAATGTAATTGCAGATGACGGTCTGGTTACACTGTATTTCTCAACGAGTTGTGCTGGAATTTCGATTTCAGTCGTTTACCACACAATAATTCTTCTTTTGTATTGATATTACGTCCCATTATGGTATTTGCGCTCAGTAGGTGAAGGTAATTTCCGCATTTTAAGTGGGCCATGCTCTGGTCAAGAAGAAGAGGGAATAAAAATTACACAAATAACACCAAACCAAAACGTAGCAGCCAGAGAACAATAATTGAATTGCGACAAAGCAATCTATTAGAACACCCAACATAATTCAAATGATATCAAACGTGAAAATCAAACACGACCGACCAACAACATCGCTAGAAAAAAAGTAGGCCATTCATTCGCACATCGCATTTCTTTCCAGCCCGACGGAAAAGCTACCAACCGTCCTAGAGTATCCAATGTCTGCTCAATGAACAATTATTACCAAAACAAAGGCGCAAAAGATAAGAATAATAATTTAGATGGCTCGCACAATGTAGCTGATTATCTCACGCAGATGATCGCACTGGCAGCTCGTCAAGGAGTGTCACTAGTTTACATAGCAGCATCCGGTTCAGAAAAGGTTAGCGATAGGTCAACTGATGCTGATGTCTTATAAAAATACCAAAAAGGAGGACACAATCGGACCTTCAAGGTTTTAGACATAATAAAAGATGCAATGAGAAGGGCATGACCTCTAGTTAGGTACGTTTGGTTCGCGAATCAGTAAATAGGAAAGCGGGTAAACCTTTGAATATACATGTGCTTTGTCCATAAACTCAGTCTATGACTGTCTTGGAAGTCAAAAGACTTCTAAATAAGAGAAAGCTCGACCTTTGGCCACCATTAAACCTACTCGTACTTGATTAAAAAAAAATGATACACAATCACTCAAATTCAAGACAGTCAAATCATTTCTCTGGGACTTCGTCGAGCTTCATTGTCTCGGCGCTTTTCTTGTGGTCGCCACTGTTGATTCTGGCTTACAGAAGTTACAGTGGTTTGGGAATAGTGAGGCGGGCTTGTCCCATTTTAAAAAAATCACTCAAATTAATTGCAACATTAAATCATTCAGCGATAAAACTATGAACACACCACTCAAGGAAATATTCAGCCATTCTCGCTGTTCCGATTAAAGGATTATTGACTTCGCTACGAATTCTCCGAATCGTAACTCCTTCACACGACTCTAACCTTTAAAGTAAATCAGATGAGACCGGTGAGCAAGGTTTATAGTCAAGAGACTTCAAAACTCGCTGAATATCAAAACATGCATAACACATGATTCAGAGCTTAGCCTGGTTCTCGGAACAGGAGTTAAGGGCTGATAAAAGATGTATGATCTGTGGGTGATATGGCGGAAACAAGATTAAACTATTGGCCAACTATCGTTGTGAATAAAACAGTAGCTTTGGTGCCGATGACACAGTTGTTACCGTCTTCGAAGTCATAAAATATATCACTACTTATACTCGTAGTTCTCTTCTCTAAAAATAGTTTTATGCTCCAGTAGAAAAGTTCTATTTCCAACAATTTTATAATGAGCCTTTGGAATTTTCAATTCAGTAGATATGCTGCTACCATTTTAGCTTTATTATCCTCCTCCTCGTGTTTCGAATTATATGTAGTCCGTACGTGCAAAAATATTTGAAATGATATTTCGTTGGTTAACTAAGGATAAAGTTCGTTCCCGTCGGGGCTGCGGGTTGAAATACCGCGGCCTCGGCACAAGGGCTAAGAAAGAACATGAATGATTTTTAGTCAGTAGAAGTCAGACACTCCGTACCGCTCTGCACAGCGCGGGAGCGCGGGTGTTCTTTATCGACATTGTATAACTTTAATAGCGCGATTCAGACTTGTAATGTAATTTCTTCATTTGTGTAATAGATGGTGGTGTAGTACTTTTTGTACTGTGACACAATTGACATGAGGTTAAAAGCGATTGCCAAAGAGAGCACTCATCGTTGACAACCGGCCGTAAGTCCGTAACACAAACGCCTGGATTAAACGTAACGTAAATTCGAATGATTTTAAGCTATAAAATCTTCGTTACGCACTTCAAATTGACTAATAAGACTTCATTCATTAGTAATAACGGTCATACTTATTATGCTTGCTGAAATACTATAGAGCAGTTTTATTTTCAAAATCAAAATCAAAAGTCATTTATTCAAATTAGGCTGATAATCAGCACTTTTCGAACGTCAAAATTTACTTTACTCTACTTATTTACAAGAGACAGTCCCCCAAAACGATTTTTTTTTTATTTAAAACTCTTCCGTAGCACGATCGTATGTCCCAAGTCATAGACAAAAAAACATCTTTCCATCTCATACGTAATATGGACCGGATGTAAATCAGCACCGAGTAAGCAACTGCGTTGAATCAAACAATTAGTCCTGATGCAGATATACCGATAGCAAGTTAGGAGCACAACTAGACAGCTCATTATCTCACATCCGCTGTTACACTATCATTATTTTAAGTAGTGTTTGTTTTTTTGCGAAGTGTACTTCTAGATAATACGACTGGCAATAGTATTCAACGAATCAAAATATTTGTAGACATGGAAATATTCTAAAAGATTCGAAAGTGAATGAAATCAAAGTAGATGTAAATGCTAGGGATGTCCTTGACAAAATTCCGTTGCAATCACATTGGTGATAGCAGTACTGGTATCACTTCGATAATAAAAAGTTAAATGCAATACAGAATATTTATTTATTTGCTTAATGTACTTTGTAACATGGTTACAATATAGACTTAAAAACTTACAACTATATAGTGAGTACGTGATCGTATGGTCGTATGGAAGCAGATGACATGCTGCGCCTGGACAGGAGATTGATGAAGTAGTTGTAACATACAAATATGAAACAAAAGAGATGACAATAATTTGTTCCGTCGGAAAAGTCAAAATTAAAAATTGTCATCAGCCATCCTCCTTTGAAAAAAATCTAACCATCTTCATGTCACCACGAAGTCTATAACAGTAACTAAAGCTTCAACATCTACATCAGAAAACAGTAAACCTAAAGTATTGTAATGAGCCGCTAACACAGAAACCACCCTACAAAGAAGATTAGCCTGGTCACGTTTTAGTAACAGGATTATACATAATCTATACTGTGGCATATGGAGATAAATTGTGTAGTTGTTCAGGTAATGGCATGCTGTCATAGATTACACGTGTATATTTTTCAACTACACCTTTCATATATTTTACTGTGTCATGTTTTATGATGTGTTCTTTTCCGTCTAATGGAACTGATTCAGAATGCCATGAAGGATTTCAATGGAAAATTTTCAAATCACCACACTTGCTGGTAGCACTCACAGATATAATCATCATTCTGATTAAGTCTATCTCAATGTTTGTATACTGGTTCCCTCCAGGAATTTTCCGCCATTGTAACAACATTTTATCCCGTGCTGATTTCGTGGCCATGACTAACAATTGTTTTCCCAGTCTTGGGAAGCCACTCAATCACTTAATTCTCTCTGTCCGATGCATCCATCGAATTGATGTTTCTAAGTATGCGTCCAATATGTTACCCTAAATCCCAGAAACGATAATAGAAGTTACCTTTACTTGATACAACGTTCAATCAGTCCACGCTCACCTCTGCTTATCCTTGCAGGCATTACAACTTTGAAGGTCCAACATCTTGTATCGCTTAGCTTCATTTACTCCATTCTTGACTTCTAGTCATTTGTTTTATTATTTTCATCATGTTCCAGGATCGCACTGTTTTGTAATCCTGTTCCATCATAGTTCTTGGTTTAAGCTGCTGTTTGTTCATTAGATTTCTTTTCTATTTCCGTCCTGTAATCTTATTTTGCTGGTTAATTTAAATAACTGTTTCTCATCTTGCGCTGAGGCTATCAATAGGAATAAAATTCCTATAATTTGAAGTTGCTCCTTTATTTTCAAAGTGTATCTAAGTATCTATAGAGCTTCATTGGTTTTGTCTCATTCATCGATACACTAAATTGTAAGGCATACTATTTGATTGCACAATGCGTTCTTTTACATTTTCGCCAAATGAAATATTCTAAAACACTTTGTCACGAATCAGCAAGATTGACAATTTTAAACTCACTATATAAACATGATTCAATGCGTCGTCACTACCAACACAGCAACTCATTAAATTAAATTGTCTGTGGTTACTATTTTATCCAATGCCTACATTTTTCTTTATTAAAACTTCCACACATTTTGCAGTTCATCAAAGTTATATAATTATTAAATGTTTTTGCATAGTATAATCGGTCAGTCATTGCAAATCGCTTTCGATTCATATTAAAACCGATTCATTTGTTCCACACTTCTCTATCGTAATATTTGATCGACATTACTTTAAAAGAAAAATCACCATCGGAAACTGTTTGTGACGGTTTAAAAATTGATAATGGCGGTCGAAGTCCAAACCGTAATTTGGAAACTGCGTAATTGAAAAAATAAGTTTTCAGATAATTCCTAACGCGACACGCAATAGTGGATGTGTTAACACCAGAACAGCAAGAATTTTCCTAAATATGTTCAACGTTTCTGCCAGACGGAAAATCGACTTAACGAGGAGTAGAGACCGCGTCATTAAACGTTCTAAAATCTGTCGAAAGATTTAAAATTCATTAAGTTTTTTAAACTGCAAACCTTTGACGATAAATATTCGGTCTTTAGACAAAAGCAAAGTTCAAGTTAAATGAAAAAAGAAGCAGAAATCGAATGACCGTCAATTTTCTTTAACTGCGTCATTTTTTATTGGAGTAAAGGAAGTACGTAGCCGGTTTTCTAATAATATACGTTTTTGTCATTTCTACGTTTATGTTGATAACATTAGTATAATCACGATCATTTACAAATGTTTTGGGAGTATATTCGATAATGTTAAGTCTTCCTGTCCTAAAAGGATCTGGTCCTAGATGTTCTTGATCACCTGAATTTTCTTACATTTTGTCCTCCTACCCAACACAGTCGAAAAGTTTTTCATCGTTTGCTAGAACGTGAACGTACTTATAGTTTTTTTCCCGTTTATGTAGGGTAGTTACTCTAAAGTGGGTTTCGATGTACCCATTCATGAAAAATATTAAAGAGAGAGATAGAAAAAAAACATTACACATCAGTGAGAAGGATTTTACATATTTCGGTATTACGAGTAGGTACGTCTATGAGAGAAATTGAATGGATTACCTAATCGATCCCAAATTATTACGAATAGCAATATGATCAATGTTTTGGTAACAATCTTCTGGTATCAGAACCATTAAACGCATAGTATAAGTTTTTGTTGCCAAAATCGTATGGGAAAACAATTCGTCGGATGCCGAAACAAAATGAATCGGCAACGCCGCAGATCGCCACGAATCAACAAGTGCAAGACGCACCAACATCTCCCGGCGGTAAACAAAGAAAAGCAAGCAAGCCATGGAATTCGTTCGAGACAGAGGCAACGATCGTGAAAACTGGGCCGGACATGTGTGCCTCGGCCGTGACCGCTTTACAATCACTTTTCAATTAATAAAGAACAAGCAAGCACCTGCAGAATGCAACAGATTCTATCACTCGCAACAAACAAGCAATACGCACGCGTTTGATGCCGCTCCAATATAAATCCGGACCGCACTTTCACAGGTAAGTTAATGTATTTTGTTTACGTACTTTCAGGGTATAACACAGGGCACAGGTACACAGGGTAGCACGAGTCGAGTCGCGGGCGAGAGCGTGAGCGCGGCGTGCGAGTGGTTCACGCAACGTTCGGCACGGCACTGGCGATGGCGGCTAGTGCGGCGACGGCGCGCGAGCGGCGGCGAGGCGCGAGCGAACGGCAGTTCGCAACTCGAAATACCTACGTAACGTAACTTAACTCCATAATATTATATAGTTTCGTAATCGTGTTACTCGATTACTGTGCGCCGTTCGCGTCTAATCGATGTCACGATTTCGGGAGCGGTCCTTGGGACTGAGAGAATCAAAACTCACATGCATTCCATGTTTGTTAAATGCAAGCATCGGAAAGGTCAAAGTGTGCGATACTGCGATGTAAATGTCAAATTGTATACGCGCGTCCTCCCACGTAGTTTGCGAAGGAGAAGTAGGAAAAAGTTTCAATGGCAATTTGAGCGTTCATTAGTTTTGCATCAATTCCTTTTGAATCACACCATTCTGCTGGCGCTGAAAGACGTCAAGGCTTAGATGTGGGTAGTAAGTAACATGTTATGGGAATAAGACAAAAAACATGTTTCCCAGTGGATACTTTGTGAAAACTTCACGACCGATTTGCGTTACGTCGCGACGGTAAACGACGCATGAATATTCAGAGGACTGACAATGAGCAGTCGTTCCATATTTGGCTCGTCTGGATGACTCCTGTCCAATATCCTTGCTCTGATTACTTGTAATTCAATAATGATGATATTAAAGCCAGAAGCCCTTGGGAATTTGGGCCACTAACCAACTGTCTAGCCAACAATCCCCAATAGAACGAAGCATGAAGGCACAAAGGCTATATATAGTTGAAGAAGATGGAATTATTACCAAACATTATTGGGTGACCTTATCACTTTTATTAAGGCCAGTTCTAATTTGTATTAGGAACAGCTTATTTGTGTAAACGTATATCTGTAGGCTTTTGTTGTCCTCGTTAATAGAAAAGAGGACACTTTAGGAGTATTCCGTAACTGTTCCCTTCGTATCGACATTTTCATTACTATCACTTTTTTCATTATTTACATTAACATCGCGCATGTAATCTCTGAAAGGTTACACAGAGGTGTACCTAATAAATAATACACACACATTTCGCTTTTTCTTGTAATATACACTAGCTTATTGGAAACCCCTAATAAAACTTTACCCCACCCGGGAATCGTACCCAGGACTCAGTAGTCGCGCTTTTCATTACTAGTTTTCAATATTTAGGAGTCTTGGTTAACGTTATTTGAGCAGATTTTAAATAATTGTTTTGACATAACTGATGAAAACTACAAGTAAAATTAAAATAAATAATGTATGACTTCTCCAAAAATGTTTAGTCTAAATACGATTTTGAAAATCCACGATTACTCGCGGTTTTTTTTCACTAACTGTGCTTACTAATAACTCTTTTTGCTATTAATTTGAATTCATGTTGAGTCAACAATAAAGGTAGATGGGCCGACGACATTGTTGTCATTACGGGAATATCCTAGAGGAGGCTGGCACAAGAGCGTGGAGCTTGGCAAAAACAAAGAGAGGCTTATAGCCAGCAGTGGGTGAAGTCGAGCTGTGGATGATGATTATATTCAACAAAAAGTTGTGTATTTTTACATTATTTAGGCGTGGTTGCGTCCCAGACTTACGAAAAAGCAGGCGCATTACTTTGTGTAATTTATTTCATCACCACTGCTCTCAAAACGGTGAAGGAAAACATCGTGAGGCAATCGGCATGTCTTAGAACTAAAAAATTCGAATTCGACATCTACCAACAAGCACCGGATTATAGCCCACCCCTCTCCTAGAGAGGACGCCTCTCCTAGAGTGGGAACATTATAGGCTGATGATGATGATTAGGAGAAAATATGTATAATAATTAATATTGCAAGCCACGCTTGCAATATTAATTATTATTTTTCGTTTCACTTTTATAAACATAAACCCACTCAAAAGAACGATGTTAAAACGTTTCAAAAAGGTCTTGTATATACCTAGCTTATCTTTTTTTGTTGACTGTAGCAAGAAAAGTCCATTATTCAAAGTTATTTTAATGATTTTGGTAACGATAAATTGCTTTACCATCAAAATTGTTTGCTTCATTTTTTTGACGCCAATTCTGCGTTATTACTGAAGGCTCGTCCCACGCAATACGCTGTTCATTCAGCTCTGTAGCTCGGGGGCTAGTTGTGGGCGAACGGCTTACTATTATCATTCAGTGTTCGAATTTAGTTTGCATTGTCTATAGATTTTTGGAGTACAGAATTTTGTTAAATGATTTTTTTTTAGAGTGTTGTGTATGCAGCAGTTGTGTTTGTTTATCGTATTACTCGGTACAATCGGGGTTTTAGAGATCTATACTAGTATTCAGCTGCATCCAGTTACACTAGAAGCTGACCCCAATAAAGATGGGAAAAGCTAGGTCTATAATGAGGCGGTTGTGTTTGGCCTAGTTTAGAATATTGTTCCCTTTCTAGATCTGTTCATCGATTGTACTGTTTTAAGTTTTATGAATGAGAATATGCGTAGCATAGTTCATTGTTTTTGATGGAGCCCGTGACTCAATAATAACCGCAGCACCGGTTGATTTTCAGGGTTAAGCCGCGCTTGCCAATTTAAGGTTGGTCTATAGATGGGTGACCATCATTACAAACCGAGTTTTCTCTGCGCCTCGAAAACCGCTTTAAACTGTTGGTCCCCATTGTCGTTTGTAGATATTTGATAGACGTTACAGGGTAGTCTGTCTCGCCCATCGGGGCTGCGGGATGTTGTAAGAGAAATAAAAAAAAATACTGCGGCCTCGACATAGAACGAAATCTACATCATCAACAAGTCAACTAATTGTCAATGAATACAGATTTAAATACCTTTTTTTTGAGGGTGAGAAATCACTCCGTCGTGGCTGCGGGTTGTTCACAAGTTACCGCGGCCTCGACATATAGGGCTAAGAAGGAACATTGGTGGTTTTTAGTCATTTGATGAGTTCCCACCCTTTTTTTTTTGGCGGGTGGAAAATCATCAAATGACTCCTCCGGCTCTGGGCGGAGCGAAAGAACTTTTTATTAATCTTCAACTATATTGCTAACTTAAATTACTTACTAGAATATGAATGCTTAGCTTGCTACACGTGACTTGTTATTGGACCGACGACTGTCTTAATGGGTATCGGCAAAAGCATGTCCTTACAATACTATGAAACCTACATATTCAACAAGTCAACCTATTGTCAATGAACAGTGAATACAGATTTAAATACCAAAATCCTAACTCGCAGAAAACGTTCGCTTATCGGCACAAGCTCCGTTTTAGGAAGACCATTAACCTAGCAGAGGAACATAAAAGTTTATTGTAGTATTAAGTGTGTTACATGTGTACTGTGACGTTGTAGGGAACGGAATATTCCGCTGTTCTCTGGATGACAATGGTTTAGGGACCAGCAGGAATGTAGGGACCTGAAAGATGTACAAGATTTCATCATTATCTGCCTAGCCTTTTCCCAACTATGTTGGGGTCGGCTTCTAGTCTAACCAAAGCAGCTGAATACCAGTATTTTACATGGAGCGACTGCCTATCTGACCTCCACAACCCAGTTAATATTACTAGGTAATACGATACCCTTTGGTAAGACTTGTTGTCAGACTTTCAGGTCACTGACTACCTGTAGCGACTGCCAAAGATTTATATATGGCAGCCGGGACCAACAGCTTAACGTGGAAACTGACCAACCTGGCAAGCGCGGTTTTACTTAAAGATCGACCAGAGTGGCAATTATTACCCACGAGATCCTCACAAAATGTATAAGATTTATAAAAGGTTTTTATTAAGAAATTGCTCGGTGTGTCCGTGGACAGGTGATCGATAACACTCCGAGTCTTTTCCTTAACTCGGAAAGTACGTTAAAGCGTTGCCCCGGATGTTATTTGCAGATCATTTTGACTGGCCTGTTGGTCTAGTGGTTAGTGATCCTAACTGCTATGCCGGAGGTCGTGGGTTCGATTCCCACCCAGGACAAATGTTTGTGTGATGAGCACGATCATTTGTTCTGTGTCTGGGTGTAATTTATCTATAATATGTATGTATTTAGAAATATATAAGTATGTTTATCAGTTGTCTAGTACCCATAACACAAGCTCTGCTTAGCTTGGGACTAGATGGCGTTGTGTGATAGTAGTGGAATATTATTATTATTATTTATAGCCGGTGACCCGAAAGCTTGCCAACCAATGTTACGTACGGGTAATCTAAATAATTGACGGCACGGTTGGCGCAGTGGCTGAGCAATTGGACTGTTGCGCTGAATGTCGCGGGTTCGATTCCCGCACGGAACAAATATTTGTATGGCCTACAGATATTTGGTTTGGGTCTGGGTGTATTTGTGTATGTGAAGTTTAAATGTTTGTAAACGCACCCACGATACAGGAGAAATTCCTAGTGTGGGGCAACGTTTTAAAAAAAAAATCGGATTACGTAGAACTGTGGCTTGTGGAAGTCAGATGAGCAGTCGCTTCATCTAAAATATTTTTACTTAGGTGCAACCGGTTTGACTGTTTACCGATGGCGACATATTTAGAAAAGGGTGATGATGACGATTGCAGTATGATAAATGATAATTTGGAATGCAGTACAAAATATTTTACGAGTGGTGATAATTAAATGCACCATTGGCTATAAAAACTGACTATAATTATACACCTCGTAGACGCCGGGGGGTCTAAAATGGCCACTTTAGCAGATCATAATATGAATTGCGTTAAAAAGCATAAAATGAACCTTTCATATTAGTAGCTGTGTCCATTTAGGTCAACAGATCATAAAGTCGATAAATTCGTAAAATGGTCACAGACACAGTTCTAATTATGTAAGGTCCATTTTACGCTTTTTAACGCAATTCAGTAGGATCTGCTAAAGTGGCCATTTTGGACCCCCAGGTCAAATTATGACACTGTTTGAAACGAAACGAGAAAAAGATATCAACTTGTGCTAAATAACCTTCTGATCATTTTATAGGTTTGTCATGCAAAGAATAGGTCAAAAATAAAAGATACCTAGATAAAGTTATGGGCAACTTGACATTTCGCGGGAACATACCTATTCATAAAAGTTAATAAAACTTCAGTCAAATTCTGTCATCTAGGCACTCCGCTCGCTTCATGAAACTAAACAAAAGCGTAGGTGTACCCGTACACCCACAGGCTATGACGTAATAGTGGGCGAAATTTTCCGACATTTTTTGCACAAACAACACCAATTCCCTAGTTTCGTTATGGCAATTTTCGCAATTTTTCGCTCGACTATTTACGTTTGACACTTATAATAATGCGTCGTATAATGGCTGTTGCCACTAGCTAGGATGTTACAGTAGTTTGACTTGATGCTTTATCAAATAGATGTTATGTTAAGCTTTGTAAGTTTTTACCTTGTATAGTTAAATAGTTCTTTAAGATGCCGAGCTGTCGTCAAATCGATTGTACAGTCAGCATCAGAAGTAGATTAACACTACACAAACTTACTAAGAAGGTTTTTAATAAAACATTGTTAGATATTACTCGTTACTAACAAGTCATTGAAGAGTTAGGAATATTTTAAGGAATTATCTTCTGAAACATTAAAAATAATAGTTGGAATCCTGTACAACAAATAATTAAAATTCCGAAATGTTGAGCTACTTCTGATGCTGACTATACCAGACCCCTATGCAGGCTATGAACACCAACTCAAGCAAAATCATTTATTCAAACTAAGCTGATATCAGCACTCTTCGATCGTCAAAATTTATTTACAAGAGACAGTCTCCCAAAACGCCCGCCTTTCGACACTTCCTAGTGTTTTAGCTGGGAAGAAGAAGTGGCGAAACAAACTCCCCAGCAACACATCTGTCTGTAAGGTTACAAGAACCAGATTCACCGGACTTTGATAGACGTTTCGGAACATCAATAGTACACCCACATTTCGTTCATTCCACACTAGGAATTTCTCTTGTTTCGAGGGTGCGTTTACAAACATTTAGACTCACATGCATAAACCAAACACCTAGGCCTGAAACAACTATCTGTAGGTCATACAAATATTTTTTCCGTGTGGGGTTCGAACCCGTGACACGCAGCACAGCAGTCCAATCGCTCAGTCACTGCGCCAACCGTGCCGTCATTTCACTACATGTTGTCTGAGGATAAGATAGTTCTTATGAATTACGATGAACTTAAGAACTGTGATAGTTATGCAAGCCGCACTGATACGATCAGAATGGAATTGGAATGTTCGGGTTTGGTTTCTAAGATGAAGCCGGAAGATGGGCGAAGATAGTCGCACAGTGGGTGCCTGACGACGGCTGTGGTAACCGAGGCAGCCCCACAACCGCTGTCGAGACGGATCTGGACTCATTCTTCTCAACGGGTTGTACGTAAAAGGCAAATTGTAAACTAGGGCTGAAAAAACGAACTGGCCAAGTGCAAGTCGAACTTGCACAAGAAGGGTTTCCTTTTATTTTAGGCTCAGCAGTTTCGGAGATAAGGGGGAGAAAGGTCGAACAGACAGAAAGACACATGAGTGATCCCGTACGGGTTTCGTGTTTTCCTTTTGAGGTACGGAACCACAAAAAAAATTGTAACTAGACCTTCTGTCCTCGTTATTCTGTGGTATGGTATGGGGCAGTTATTGCAAAACCTTGTCTGAGGGAGGTACACGATAAGGCAATATGCAAATACCCGGGGAGCGAGTCGTACGCAGCGACTACTTGTAACGGCTGCTTTCGTGGTTGCTAGGCTAAACTAGGATTAAGGTGGGTGAGCTAGGGCTTTCGTAAATGTCTTGATTTTGCTGTTATGATTATGTAAAATTAGCCAAGGTCATTCTTTGCAAAAACCTGTGTAACGTAATCAGTCAGGTCACAGACCTCCTCCCTATGAGGGATTAAAAATAAAATATTATAAGTTAAAATAATAAAAGTTTATTTAGGAACATAACAGACAAATAAAACGATGGAAGCTGCAAAAGTATAAGCTGTAGCGCAGCTTCCAACGCCGTTCTCCAGATACAGGCAAAAATTTGTAAGTATAATTTAATTTAGTAATTAAAATATTATATAATTAATAATAGAAACAGAAAAGAGATTTAAATGAAAAAAGATATCAAAAAAATATAATATTAAATTAAAAAGTATGATCATTGAAATTAAATCAAAATTAAATTAAAATTAAACCAAAATTAAACTCAAATTCAAGTCAAAATTCAAATCAAAACTAAGATTAAAACCATAAATCAAAACAAATTCAAAATTAAAACCTTAAATAAAATCAAATGAGAACCAAAATTAAAATCAAAATCAAAATTAAATTCAACCAGATAAAAGTAACAGTAGGTTTATGATTTAAATTGTAATCGGTCGATTATATAATATTATGCCACCGGACCCGGCGGGTTGGTGGATGTCACACTTAGGGCTCGTCACCGTCTTTTCTTCCTACTTTTCTTGCTTTTGCCGTTTTGGAAGCTGTGGTGATGAAATCATTTATAGAGATTATTATTCTGGGTTCAAGCTTACGGTCTACCGAGCTCTGCAGAGGCTGAAATGTTCTTGATTAGTTGTCTATTTGGATAGTCTCAGTAGCAAGTATACGTACATTGGATATACAGGGTGTAAACGAACCCATCACAAAGCTGTCAACAATTACACAAAAATTATTACTGGGAAACGACTTTATTTTTTGGTGAATAATCACATTTAAGGGTAAAACTTAAAGTAAACGCTACTTTAAGTTTTACCCTTAAATGTGATTATTCACCAAAAAATAAAGTCGTTTCCCAGTAATAATTTTTGTGTCTTAAAACATTGTGTCAGTGGATGCTTTGAATAGTAAACGGGTCATGGCAGCAATTAAGTAAAGTTATAACCTAAAAAAAATCTGATGTGAATAATTTGGAACTTTGACCCCCAATGTCTCCGCATTTAGGGGATTCCCAGGTATGGTCTCGAACAAAAAATATCACAGTGATGGGGAGAAGAAGTGCTACATGGTGCAACACATAATATTGTGATTTTATGTTATTTTGATAGGTAAATAAAAAGCCACGCAGATAATTGCTTTAGCAACACTCCAAGCAACAAGTCAAAACCATTCCAATATAGAATTTAAACGATTTAAATTACAGTATTGCACACAATCACAGTAATTTAGGTGTTGCCATGCATAAAATTCACATAAAGCTACCTACAATTACGTTCAAGGTTAGTTCATTCATGTGTTTTGACGGCAATCACCGGGTTCACCAATAATAAACATCGTGATTGGTGATGTGGTAACGGTGATCACAGTCAATCACCTGGTGGTAACTAGGTTTTGAGTTACACAAGTTGGTTTAGAAAAGGTGCGTCCGAAGATTGATTTCGTAGTCGGTAGTTAAAGTGATATCGCTAATGTTTGCAGTCTCCACACCTATGTAATTATTGATTAATTATAAATTATTAGAAGTTAATAAATGACTATATTTATACACGTTTTAGGTTCGAGTTCTAGGCAGAACAGCGTTATTGGGTTTTTCATCAAGAATTTTTCAGTAGCATCCACAATGTTTGAATTTGAGCCTGGTTGATCAAAAAAGGCTCAACTCGTCTACTCGATTTAAAAAATAAGAATCGAGTGGACGAGTCGAGTCTACCTATAATTCGCCAGTTATTTAATAACTGGCGAATGAAAAAAGAAATACCCATTTCATCAAAAAAATCTAATTAGTTCGTCTGTTAGATTAAAGAAAAATATTGGATTCGAGTTTATGTTTTATCAAATTAATAAAAATTGAAGAAAATAAAACGTCTCAAGGATCAGAGATGAGTGGGGGCTTTTGACGTCACTTTGAGGAAAGAATTGACGCATTCGAGATGAGGTGCTGGAGGCGAATGCTGAGAATACCTTGGACTGCGAAACACACTAATGCATCGATCCTGAGCCAGCTCCATAAAAATACCCGCTTTTCCACTATATGCATCTTGTCATACTTCGGCCACACAGTGCGAAGGGGCGACGACAATTTGGAAAAGATGATTATGGTTGGGAGCACCGAAGGCAAAAATTCGCGCGGTCGTCGCCAACTAGATGGACCACCAAATAAAAGAAACGACGTCGTCCAAATTCAGTGAGATTGTGAGAGACGCGCTGGACAGAAAGAGACGGAGGCAGATCATCCGCTCCAGATGCAACCTACATATTGACCACGATCCTCAGACATGAGGGACCGACCAGAGAGAGAAGCTCAGTGAAATAAAATAGGAATACATTTGCGATGTTAATTTGTTTTCTTTTGTTTGCTATTGTATCTTCGCGCTATAGGATTCTAAATGAGTTTTCTATTCTTTTCTAAAATGTAGTTTCAAAATGTACGTATTTGTTTACAAATAATTCATGGACTGCATGCCATTAAACAAACCTGGTCTCTTAATCGATTTTAAAAATGTTGTAAGCAATGGAAAAAATTAGTAACATTTTTCTTGACTCAGTCATGGAACCATTAAAATGAACCTTTGCGCTGCATGTCGGGGGTTCGGTTTCCGCAGGGAAGATATATTTATATGGCCTATAGGTAGTTGCTCCTGGTCTGGCTCTTGTAAATGTGACCTCCTAATGTGGGGTAACGTTTTTATAAAAAAAAGAGACAACTAAACTAGCACTCTCCCCGTAATGAATAAGACCCATTTTCGAAATAACCTAACCAAACCAAATAAAAAAGGATCATTCGCAAATGATTTGCGGTCACGCATTTGCACATGACTTTTGCGGCTTAGTATGTCAGTACCTGTCAGATGGTCATGTCATAATGTTGGAATTACCTCACCAGAGATAGGCAGTTACATCATTATGATGGTTTAGAAAGATAGATTTATTTTGACCTTTAGGTATATGGTGATAAGGTCAACATCACATGCAACTTCTAACACCTGGATTTGATTTAATAGACATTTAAAATTGTTTAAAACATTGTGCAATTTTGATCCATCAAAGTGGGATGCATCAATCAAATCGAGCAGTTTTATTTCATAATTAAATAGCCTATGTTTGCAAGATATTTAACTTCGTGTACCTGATCATAATCGACATCAAAAAACTTTAGAACTATGATTTTCTTATTTAACTCAGTTATAGGAAGAAATAAAAAAACAGCCAAGCGCGAGTCTGACTCGCGCACGAAGGGTTCCGTACCACTATCTACAAAAATCACGTTTATTGTATGCTAGGAAAAAAAAATTGTTTTTAGTATTTTTTGTTATAGCGACAATAGAAATACATAATTTGTGAAAATTTCAACTGTCTAGCTATCGTGGTTCTTCAGATACAGCCTGGCGACAGACAGACGGACGGACAGACAGTGAAATTTTAGTAATGGCATCCTGTTTTTTTATGTGTGGGTACGGAACCCTAAAAAACCTTTCGAGTGCTCACTTTTGCTACACAAAAAAAGATAAGCAAACAAAGCTGGTATAGCCGCCCTGCTTCGTCACACCGGCTTATCTAAGGGCGTCCCACTTTTCGGGGCTGCGGGTTGCTTTGGGGCTGAGAGTTGTTTGTTGGCTAAGAGGGAACATGGGTGGTTTTTAGTCAGTAGAAGTCTGACACTCCCTTTCACTCTGCCCAAGAGCGGGAGGGGTTATATAATGATTTTCCAACACCAACAAAAAAAAATAGGGAGAACAGCTGACTTTTGTAAATGCAATCGCTAACAGACAGTTACGGTGTGATGCATCCATTTTCACTATCTGTTTGATAAAATTTAAGCCCCTGTTCTCTGTAAAGGGACAACTATCATCTTACATTTAAACAAGATAATCCCTGTATCTTCAACACTAAGGTGCAAGGTTTAAAGATCAAAATAATAAATATCCTCGGACAGTTTTATTATCCTATTTCCTGGACGCAATGAATCATTTCCTTTCGTTGATGTGTCCTCGGAAATCTTGTAAGGAAACCGGTTTCATTGAGAAGAGGTCCAGATTTGAAATTATAATCATAAATAATCTCGCTAATCGTAACTCAGTGCTAACGAAAGTTAACTTAGATCACGTAGGATAAATCACAGTTTTTCTTGCAAGGTGCATTCAATAATCCAAGGCTCTTTTATTTATTTGTCGCAGAAATAAAAAGACATTTATTAGCTTATTAAATTTAAGTCGATTCTCGCACTTATTCTTTGTGAAACTCGTAATTAAAACTACGAGACGCGTTACTATTTAAAAAGAGCAATCTATCAAACATCGCAATTAAGATAAAGTCATCATCGTAAATATAAGACGAAGACAATCCGTTTATTCCAAAATATCTCTTGCGTAGCATTTCGTAGCAAATAGGACGTAGCAGACGCGTTGAACTCTTTTATACTTAGTCGTGATTAATATTGATCTGAATCAATTCGTATAGATATTTTCATTTAAATATACTCTTTTTTAAAGAAAGACTTTTTTTTTCTATTTCTTATGAAATCATAGCCTATTATTTTATTCTTGCTAGAGTATTTAACATACAATGAAAAATCCAATAACATAGATTTTACTTTTTTTCATTAAACTCGACTTTATCGGTAACTTTCCATCGATTCCATCGAGCTTATTGGATTCATTTCTCGCCCATCAAAACCTATGCTATGCTCCGCTTTAGAACTGATTTGACTGACTGATTGATTGTCAATAAAAAGTCTTGTAAATCCATCGCTGTAATAAAATCTATCATAGCAATATTTATTTACTTAATATTACATCTGCCACCGTTTTCTAGGTCGGGTTAATAGAAAACGTATTATTTATGATCTCTTACATCACTCCAATGGGACTGCGATATGATCTTAGCGCTCGACCACGAACTATGCGCTTGAGCGACACGCGTGATGCGACAACGACTACTGAGAAAACAAATGAGAAAAATTGTACTCGGGGCTTGCCGCAAGACAACGAAGACATTCAAATATTTACGAGCATTAGACGTCTTTCTAGAGTCATACGCCCGCTTATCAGGTAGCTAGATTCGTGTCTCAAAATCGAAGTTGTTCGACATCAACATTTTTGTATGAAAATATTCCCAATGTCCTCTCTATAAGTATTTTATTTAAAATTAGTATGATTTCAACTACATATATTATATTTGCCCGAAAGCGAAATGTTTCCACTGTGGGGCTTAGTAGTGAAGCTTTGCGAGTGGGAGAGCTATAAGTACAAGTATTGTAACTCTTTGCTTGACGCAAGTGGCATTACCCGAGGTTGTGAACTGAGTAAACTCCGTTCGTATGTATGTTCTATGTAGTTTGACTACGTATGTACTATGTTTTTATTAGACTCGTCAATGCCCCCGGCGCGGTCTGTCGGCAGATGGGTTACACGTTTAATCTCTATGACATTAACATAAACAGGTTTTGGACTGGTCAGGTTTTTATAGATCATTAAATAGTTAATTGATGGAAGAGCTCCTTTACTTTAGTTTGAAGGCTGTTGATAAAATTCCAGTCACTTGTAGCTTTTTACTGTAATTAATATCCCGTTCTAAATTATTAGAGAGACAACTTAAGCTTTATACAGAATTTTTAACTACTGTTAATTTTTAACTGCTGTTAATTTTTAACTACTGTTAATTTTTAACTACTGTTAATTTTAACTACTGTTATTTTTTAACTACTGTTAATTTTTAACTACTGTTAATTTTTAACTACTGTTAATTTTAACTACTGTTATTTTTTAACTACTGTTAATTTTTAACTACTGTTAATTTAAGGTCCTTTTTTTTGGAGTGTGGGAAATCATCAAATAACTCCTCCCGATCTGGGCGGAGCGGTAGGGAGTGTCAGACTGCTACTGACGAAAAACCCCCCATGTTCCTTCTTAGCCCTTTGGGTAGAGGAGGCCGCGGGATTTCTTTCGAACTACTAGCAGCCCCGACGGTAATTTGAGGTATTTAGTTCCATTTTCAGGTCGGTCTAAGTATTATTAAATTTTGTCACTAGCGGCTCAGAGTCTGGTATTCTACCCTGTTGATGGAATTAGGCAATCCTTAATGTATATCTGGTGATATATGGTTGTACTAAAAAACACCACTGCTTAACCCTCCAGGATTTATAGGCGTGAAGTAAGCGATATCTATGTTAGACTAGACTTATTTTGGTAATTTTAGTTATTGGTAGGAATAAATAGTCCAAGATTTTCAGATTTACTTTATTTTGTCAACGATGCGTTCTGTAATCAGTCGCGAGTGAATAGACTTATTTTTTGTAAGGCAAAATGACGGGTGTTTTGTTGCATATATATATTATTCCATAAAAGGAATGTACCAGCAATGTAGTTGAATGTACCTTTAATGAAATTCAATGTAGCTCTATGAAATAAGAACAATTACAAATAATAAGGTAAGCCGCAGTCCTGACAGTCAGAGTGACGGATGAATCTGATAATGAATGTAATAAATATGTTCTCGTTACCTAATATTTACCAGAGGAATGTACTATTAACGTACCTCGTAAAAATTAAATATGAAAATATATTGTTACGAGTAATTAACCAGAAAATCAAGCAAACAAATTGTGACGCCTACTATTTTTTCATAGCAATATCGCTCTTCCTTAGCTCAAATAGTGTCGTAAGTGAAAAAAACAAACTTTCCAGAAAAAGTTGTTTGAAAGGAGAATGACCAAAAGCAGTAACAAGAAGTCTCATGGTGCAAGATCAAAATATTATAGTAAGTAGTTATTTTTAATATTTTTTCAACGACATTATCCGTCAGGGATTTGATTTTTATATAGGGTTGTCTTTAGACACCCAGACCCGAAACAACTATCTGTAGGCCATACAAATATTTGTTCCATCAAAATATTAATTACTATTACAAACTATCTGTTGGGTTAGCTCGTTTCATAAAAAAAAAAAATATATCCTACTTCCTACTATCCTTCCTACTAATATTATAAATGTGAAAGTTTGTGAGAATGGATGTGTGGATGTTTGTTACTCTTTCACGCATAAACGGCAGGACCGATTTGGTTGAAATTTGGTATGTAGATAGGTTATACCCTGGATTAACATATAGGATAGTTTTTATCCCAATTTTATGATCCGTGGGATAATTTTCGAGTTGTAGCGGGTGAAGCCGCTGGCAACAGCTAGTATACAATATATATATCTGTTCTTGGACAACATTGAGGTCAAGAGTAGGCCATTTTTCTTTAACTTCACCTTTCTTTCCCACTGCTGGGCAAAGGCCTCCACCATTCCTTTTAATATTATTTAAAAATCCTTGTTTTTAAACAAAGAAAACATACGAACACAGCATAATTCTATTAGCAACAACCTCTATAGTACACATTATCAATTACCACAGGTGCAATAAAAACGTATGGGATCAAAGATCATCTATAAGTATAACCTATGGATGCAAGATGACAGGTGTAGCGCCGTCATTACGTGTTAGTAATCGGTCCTAACTCTTGGGCAAGCGGTTACTTTACTAACGTTGGTGGTGGTGGTGGGTCAGGCCCGGTATCCACCAAAGCGGAGACGAGCAAAGCGGAAAGGAGATGTTCCAAATTCCACCAATCACAGGAAGAGCCAGATGTTTTTAACTTATGTGATTGGCCGATTTCTGCACATATCCTCTCGTCTCCGCTCCTATCCGCTTTCGTGGAAACCGGGCCTAACAGGTACTGACGTACCCGGGTGTCGACTTGGGAGCGGGAAGTGAAAAGCAAAACACTGGACTGGTAGTAAATCGCGTATAATTAAAACTTAACGAAATCACAGCGAATGTATCTCGCAGTTCAGTCTATGAGAGTGGCTTCTGCTTAACCGGACAAATCCCTGTGGATGCCTTGAGTTTAAGGCCTCCAGCCAGCGGCAAATAACTTATGAACTAAGTGACAAATCGCTAAGGGCACCCCCTGTGGGGTTCGGACCTCGGCTTAGGACGTCACTGGGGAGGGCAGCATGGGGACAGGCTGGATCTGAGTGAGATTCTCACCTTAACTTTTAACGTCAAGCTACTTAGTTAAACGCGTGTAACGTAACCATAACGACTTCTAATTCGACGACAACGCCATCTATCGAGCGAAGAGGTACTATTTTCCCAATATTCAATTAAATCAAGTTGCTATGATTCCGTTTGCTCTTTTTTAACCGAAACAGGTACCTAGATATGTTGCTGTGATGGGAAGTCTGTTGCATCACTTCTTCTTCCTAGCTGAGACACGAGGAAGTACCTAGTGAAGGGTAGGCGTTTGGAGAGACTGTATTATGTAATTTTGGAGTTCAAAACCCGCTGTTCCTAGCCTCATGCGAATTAATACTTTTGATTGTGTTTCTGAAAAAAAAACATTAAAGTGTGCTGCTTTAAACAGTAAAATATGACCCTAACATTCAAAGCAGTAACTTTTCATGAGCTGTAAGTATGCTGCATAATGTTTTAAACATTACAAATGTTACTGTTTAAAACGGTACAGTTTAACGTTTTATTTTTTTCAGTGATAGGCTAGGTAAATGTCTGCCTTCACTTACTTTTGTGTTTAGCTTTGTACTTTCTTCCAAAATCTGCATATTAGTTACGTTGAATGTTAAAATTATGTATCAAACAGGAAATGGGAGCCTGGGATAGCCCAACACTAATATGGTAGACACCTTGCTGTTAATTGATAAATCTAAGCAATTTCGATTGATCAATCACAGTTCCATTGGATTGCCCAGAAAAATGGTCCATCAATGACCCATAGCAGGTCCCAGATGGTTCAAGAAGTCAGTTTGACGAGTTACAAAGACGAAACATATCGAAAGAAACCTCAACTTAATGTGGTCCAATTTAACAGTGCATAAGAGGACAAGTCAATATTCTGCCAGGCTTGCGGATTTTTTTCGAAAGAGTCACCTCAGCCCTGGAACACAAAGGGCATTAGGAGGCACACGGATGGGTTTTGTCAGTAAGGGTCAAAATCTTATACTAACCAAAACTCCCTTCTTCTCCACCCAGAGCGGATGTCATTTGATGATTTTCCATCCTTTATTAATAAGAACCGAAAAAAATGTTAACGTTCCTCTGATTTTCATTCAATTGCCATTAAATCCTCGAGCCAAATCAAATCTTTAATGAGATCTCTCAAAACCACTTAATGAGAGCGGTTTATTAAAACGGCCTTAGTACGAGGCGTGACGATTATACAGCTCAATGTACAAATACGTGTACATCGGCTGCGCAGGAGTCATCGGCCGTGCGTCTCTCGTGATCGAAAGTAAAAGTGACAGCTATGTACACAGAGTATACAGTATGTTAGTTTAAACGAGGGACATATTGAAACCCGCGTTATGGTGTGCTTTGATAGTGATAAAAATACGAACAAAGAAAAAACACTGATAAAATAACAACTTCCTCTAATCGCAGGACATGTGCGCTGGTCATTCTCGATCCATTTTCCCTTCATATTTTAAAACTGGCGTAAGACAATGACAAAAAAGAAACGTCTAATGAAGTAAATCTGGAGAGTGTGTGGGCCATGGCACAAACATTATAGTTTTTTCTACATATTTGGGACGAGAATCGAATACGTGGGACTTTTTCTTTCCTTTGGGATTTATTATTATTAAGTCCCTCGTTTAACCTAACATACTGTATATGATTCTGTTTTGTGCAGAGCAGCTGAGAACAGTGCTGACAATGAGTTTGGACCTCGTATGTTTGAGATTCTGTGGTTGTTGAGTGGTTGTTGACTAAGACACTTTCTATGTAAGTTAGTTAATTGAATAATCAATACGTGATGAGATGACTTGGGATGTGATTTTTTTTTGTTGATGTCAATGTAGTAGAACTTATTTTTCTTTAGATTGCTTTTTAGCGGAATTAATAGAAAGTTTTGACCCTTTTCTAAAATTTGGCTTTGACCATAAGAGCAAAGAGAAAAGTAAATGCGTATTTATTTTAAGTAAAGATTTTATTTTTGTAAATATCGACCACTCAACACCAAATAATTTGTTGTTATTCACATAATAGTATTTGTCCTGCTGACTCCTGGGGTACCCCAAGGCAATGTATTCATAGGTGCCATAGTCTGAAATGAAGAGCTTGATCTCAAAATGGTACTCTATACAACTAACAAGTCCATTGGTCTGCTGTTTCGATTAGATTTCAAGTAGCTTAACCAAGAAAAGTCCTGGCTTTAAATAAGATTTTATTCCTAACATTAAGCTTCCATTACCAACGCATCTAAGATGATTAAACCCCAATGGCATAACAGTCAATAAAAATAACGATCTAACCTCAGCGCATCCAGAAAAACAGTCGCAAGATTAAAAACTTCAGAACATCAAGATCTAAAAATAACTGGACTTGCCAAACTGGTATAGTTTACTCTGTGACAAGGTTTGCGCATGTGTGAACACTAATCCTACATTACGTATGTTTGTTTGTGTGAATGGTATGTCGGCTATTCTTGAACTAGTTTTGTCTTTGTTAGCTCTATTTACAAAGCGAATGCTTTATTTTTTCGTTATATAATAAATACTTACGTAACTTTAAAGTTGTCCCGATGGCCTTGATTTTAACTGTGGCTTACTTAAGGTGGAAGCTCACATCTGGCCCGCGAAATTCTAATTTTCTTACGTTTTTGGCAATTTGCAGGCCAGTGCTTGGTTGTATGTTTATGAAAATTTGATTTGCGACTGTAAGACGTATGAAGTTACCGAATTATAACCATCAAAATTACTAACTATTAAAGAACGACGACTAAATTACTAAAGAATGACTTTTACATGCAAAAATCAATCTTGACATGAAAATGAACTTGGAGGGTTGTATTGATAATTTTGATGGTTATAATTCGGTAACTTCATACGTCTTACAGTCGCAAATCAAATTTTCATAAACATACAACCAAGCACTGGCCTGCAAATTGCCAAAAACGTAAGAAAATTAGAATTTCGCGGGCCAGATGTGAGCTTCCACCTTAACTTGTAAAAATTAACGGACTGGGGTTATGGGTATCTTGCAAGCCTTATTTGCAATTATTTCATTAATTATAATCGATATTTTTTTCTTTTATTAGTAATGCACATCATAGGCTAAATGTACTTATGCAGGAGTGGAATAATTGCTACTGTTATACCAACCTGCAGGGCTATTGCGTATCTTTTTAAATGTCAGTGGCTATCATAGTGTCCATCAATTAACTGTCAAATGGGTTCATTTTGTACTAAACCATAACCAATTTGACAGTTAATCAATGGACACTATGATAGCTACTGACATTTAAAAAGATACTCAATAGCCTTGCTGATTGACTGGTCTATTCCAACCAGATACCAGAGCTTCAATATCCTGATTACACAATTAAATCGACGATCGAAAGGACAGAAACGGATGGAAAACGAAGCAGGAGCCTTCAGTGACCAAATACAGCCTGTATTTCCCAAGATAAAACCCAAAGGACAAGAAAATGATGATGATGATTAATGTTTTAAGCTTATCTCCACCCGTAGCTGGTCATAGATACCTAATCTGTTACATATGCAGAAGGATAACAAAATTCCCCGACTCCCAAGTACCTAGACTTGTGTTGCCCTAGAAATAATTTCACTAGATGGAAACGTGCAGAATGTTGCGTGCTATGATAAGAATTGTTGAGGAAAACGCATTGTCTGACAAAAATGCAGGTATGCAGGTATTGAATAACAGGTTTTACTTCGTTGCTATGGTAAACAGAACGTGATTTATTATGTAGGTTGCATGGTTATCGATATTTATGTAGATACCATAAAGCTGTTGCCAGCGGCTTCACCCGCTACATCTCGAAAATTATCCCACGGGAAGATAAAATCGGGATAAAAACTATCCTGTGTTAATCTAGGTTATACACTATCTGTGCACCAAATTTTTGCATGAAGTAGTAACAAACATACACACTCACAAATTTTCGCCTTTATAATATTAGTGTGATGTGATTAGTGTGATTGTGAAAGATGACCAAGATCATCGTGAGGAAGACAGATATTAACTGAGGCAAGTCACGCCTCATCAACGCACAGTGTACCTACTGGTCAACTCAATAGGTTCTACTATAATCACACTAATATTTTACAGACGAAAGTTTGTGAGTGTGTATGTTTGTTACTTCTACACGCAAAAACTACTGAACGGATTTGGATTAAATTTGATACACAGATAGTTTATAACCTGGATTAACACATAGAATAGTTATCCCGATTTTATCTTCCCGTGGGATAATTTCCGAGTTGTAGCGGGCAAAGCCAGCAACACCTAGAATATATTAAGCCACTTTCCAGTTATCTAAAGTCAGACCCATTAGACCCATTAATCCATTTGTCATCTCATCAGACACCTCCTGTCTTGGCATAATATCATCCTTAACACAGTCCATCCACGGTTTATTTGAAATTCCACTACTCTTATACTCTTATGTTACCTAAAATAAAAACAATAAAACCTGCACCAGGAACTGGTCCTACGGGCCCTAAGTCGTCAAGTCCATACGTAATCTTTTTTTAATGCTTTTCACAAGAAAAGTCCACAAAATGATCTCCGACAGCGCCCTCTACCAAACATCCCTGTGTTACTGTAAACAGAATTTCTTCACACACAAAGACATTTAAACCTTCCTAGAGTTCGATGCAAGAAAGAATCAGGAGGCCATTGTAAAAATATTCCATAATAGACGTATCGCATTTAATAGGAATGTTTACTGACTTAAAAAAATATAATTCTAATCAGTCCGTCTGTTAGATTATCGAAAAATATTGGATACTTACGTATTTTTTGTTTTATCAAATCAATAAAACTTGACGAAGATAAAACGCGTCAAATATTTGAGTGGGGAGTGGGGGTTGTGACGTCACTGACCGCAAAAAAATGTCATACTAATGTCTCAGAAAATGACGTCACACAAGTTTGTAAAGCACTGTATTGTCTTCATTGTTTGTTTACGTGAAAAATGAAAAAATACTCGTCTAATATTTTTTGGAAATCTATCTGACGGACTAATTAGTTTTTTTTTGTTAACTACCTTATTCAGACGAAATATATGTTCATTCCTTTTTCATACAGTAATGTAGTAATCCATTAAAACCATTAAACATTATTTTATTTTGTCATTAACATAAATCATTTCACAATAATCTTCACATGCACACGTATCAGGTTAAACAAAAGAGGTCTCTTCTACCATTGCCGGTTGAGAGAAAATGTCAGCACTGTTTGCCCTTGTGTGATAGTATCTTTATTACTCTAACTTGACAGGTGCCGTTCTGTTAATTTCATTGCACGAAACGGTAATGGTCTTTCTCTGCGATGTTATTGAGAAATATCAGCCGTTATCGTAAAGTTTATGAAATAAGTGAGTCCATTAATTCATTAAAAAACTGAATTTGATCGTAATGTAAAAACCATCGAAGGTTATGGTTAATCAATATAACAATATTGCAAATAAATAAGAGATAAAAGACTTAACAAAAACAACGAAATTTTTGTAGAGAGTCGTGTTGTTTATAAAGTAAAGGACCTTAAAAAAACTCATTACATAAGTGTTTCTTTCTTTCGAACATAGTCACACAGTGGTGGCCTTTTTTATGGGTAATCATCAAATTACCTACTCCTCCCGCTCTGGGTGGAGCAGAAAGAAGTGTCAGACTTCTACTGACAAAAAAACACGCATGTTGCTACTCAGCCTTTTGTGTTCCGGGTTCGCGGTACCTGGGATCTGGACTCATTCATAAAGTATTTCTTGCAGCAGTAAACAAACTTATCTCATCAAGTTTGCCCTAGCCTTTTCTCAACTATGTTGGGGTCGGCTTCTAGTCTAACCGGATGCAGGAATACCAGTATATTTTACGTTATTAACGTGTAATACGATACCGAGTAGGTACCGACTATCAAAGATCTGCAAATGAACCGGGACCAACGGCAACGGCTTAGGCGCAGGCCACACATAAAAGGCATTGGGCACGGACTTGGCGCTAGCGGCTTCCTATTCCATTCAAATTTTATACCAAGTAAATACCAATAAAGCTCAATTTAGGATACACGGAATGTCGTGGCTCGGGCGTGGATATGACCCGCCATTTCGGCACCCGCATGCGATGACATTTATGCGTGGCCTGCGCCTTAATGTTCTTTCACCCACCCACGGACCGACCTACACCACGGCTTACCCTAAGGTCAATGTGGCCGTTATTATGTACCTACCCCCGCTCCTCCTACCTATCTAAGGACTTAGGAGTATAATAGAAAGCGGCTATAAAATAAGCCGCCCAATGGCCTACGCCTTACGCCCTCAGGCCTTACGCTACTTTAAACAAAAACTGATATAACAAAACAAAAATGTCGTAATAATAAATTGTATTTAAATTAAATATATAATAGGAATGGAGGGAGGCCTTTGCTCAGCAGTGGGACAACACAGGCTAGCTATATATAATAATTATTTTTTTTATTTTTTTATTAATATTAATTACTTCTCGACATGGCTCGTATTGTGAGAAGGTTCCTGTCTCTGAAACCATAACCATCGGTGGTTGGACCCTGCTCCCGTCACCGGTGGACGACTATTTTTTATAATTATTCTTAAATGTTTTCTATACATATACCTTTTTGTAATAAACATTTAAAAATGTATTTAAATGTTAGAAAATTAATAAAGGAAATAATAATTTGATTTGTTTGTTCTCGTCTCGCAATCAATATTTGCAATAGAAATTAAACATACAAATATTAAACGCAATAAACAACACTTTACGACGATGTGTGTCCGTGTATTTTTTTATACGAATAAAAATAATAATCTGCACCACAAAACCGCAATACGAACGCGTCCATTTCTTTTGACTTGCTTTTGACATCTTCGTGCAAAGTGACAGTGGCATTACGACATTGACAACAACTGTCAAAAAGTCGAATAGGTTAGAATTATTTTCAAAAAGAATTCAGCAAAAACTTTATTTCGCATATTTATCCCTTAACTACAACGAACAAGGTTTAAAATGGAAAGAAATACACATATCAGATACATTATCATCGATCACGAACGTCAAGTTATAATGAAAAGAAGACTATTTCGCTGTTCGTCACTCGACCCCTTATCAGCGAATTTTAATCAAAGCACAACTAATTACAATTGTAGATAAGATGTATTACCTAATTTATTAATCGTATCCACTGGGGGCACTACGCACGTCGCCATTAAACGATAAAATGGCCAGTTTAGTGACGAAAAAGAGCGGTTTGTTTGTGAAATTAGTTAAAAATGTGAATGCTTGTACTAAAAGACTTTCGTCGCACTTTATTTACTATCCTGACCATGAAAAACCCGTGGAAGGTAAGGAGTTATACGTCTTTTATGGCATGCAATAGCAATACTAGTAGAAATAGCATCATCATTAAGTTGGTGGTAATAATTATATCAGTTTAAAAACATTCAGAAGTTATGATCTATCCGAAAAATTAAATGAAATTCCGCCTGGTTACTTTATAATAAATTATAATGTGACACTTACTGAAAGCAGTGGTGTAATGGACTGCATTTTACCTAAATTACCCACATTGTATAGGTTTGTGTTATAATTACAAATTTGTAGCAACAAGATAAAAACAAAAGATAGCACTGATTGAAATCAGTACCTATCAGTAATGTATTATTTGCATTATTTTATAACCCAATAAAAATCTGGAATGGTACTAAATGAGTAGTAACTCCAATGCATTCTTGTTATGAACTGATTGCTTTCCGTTGTGTTTAGGTAGACCTGAAGCCAGTCAGTGGGTCGTCTTAGGGGCGCCCTTTTTTCAAAATGCTTTCACTCAAATTGTTTGTGCACCTAATGCAAGCACAATTTGGTGAATTGCAGAATTTACGGGCTCATAAATGTGGTGTTCCTAACCCAATTGCTGGCCTGCTGCAATCTACTGTGCCCTTATTCTTGCAGTTTAACAAAAAATTCTACTTACAACACAAAAATAATAAAAATTAAAAGAAAAACAATTGCCTTAAAATAAGCATGCAATGAAACAAAATACTTATTTATTTTGAATGCCAAGGTCCATGCGGGTTCAGAAATAAGTACTTAAGAACTATTCATTATTATGTTCTTTTCCCTGCAATTTATGGATTTCAATCAAAATACCTCAACTAATATCTTGCTTACAATGGCACCTATAATCTGGAGTGTAGACACGAAGCCAGATATAGGTACATCTGGCCTGAATACATACCATCAGTATTGTACTTAAGATGTCCTTTATATTGATCTTTCAGGAGAGACCACCAAGATGAACATGATGCAAGCCATCAACAATGCAATGGACCTCACCCTCAAGAGCGACCCGACAGCCGTTCTGTTTGGTGAAGACGTGGCTTTTGGAGGAGTTTTCCGATGTGCACTTGGTTTACAGGTAAGAATAATAATAATAATAATATTCCACAACTATCACACAACGCCATCTAGTCCCAAGCTAAGCAGAGCTTGTGTTATGGGTACTAGACAACTGATAAACATACTTATATATTTCGAAATACATACATATTATAGAAAAATTACACCCAGACACAGAACAAATGATCGTGCTCATCACACAAACATTTGTCCTGGGTGGGAATCGAACCCACAACCTCCGGCATAGCAGTTAGGGTCACTAACCACTAGACCAACAGGCCAGTCAATTAATCAGGCCAGTCAAGAATGGTTACTTATCTTACTTTTTTAAAGTCCTCTTGCTAACATAAAAGTAATAGGCAACTTATTAAATTCATTGAAATTAAAAATGTCAATGCTAAAAATGGAGATGAGATAGTAACAATTTCTCTTCCATTAAACTACGTATTTACTGCTATTTGCTTGTGAAAAAGCAAAACTAGTATTTCTGTTCTTTGCTTCACACTACTAATCTGGTAAAGCAGTCCATACTCAGCAGTGGGTGATTTTGGACTAACGTGATAATGAATCTGGTACCTATGCATTCTTTTACTAAGTACCTATATTTGTTTCTTTAGCTGCTAAAATTCGGTAGAATTTTACAAAATAAATTAGTTTCCGTCCATGTGGAATATAGCTTGAAGCCTTCCTCGATGGGCCGCGGGTTGTACACTAGTTATCGCGGCCTCGACATAGAGGCCTAAGAAGGAACATGGGTGGTTTTTTGTCAGTAGAAGTCTGACACTCCCTTTTGCTCTGCCCAAGAGCGGGAGGGGTAATTTGATGATATCCACCCGCGAAAAAAAAAAAGCCTTCCTCGATAAATGGACTATCCTACACAAAAACATTTTTTAAATTCCAACCAGGAGTTTGTACTTTGTAGTAAGAAATGAGTATACAGTGTGAGTCTTTATAATGTGCACATATCAAAATGAGGGAATCTATGCTTAATTTTATCGATGGAAAAAATATTTAAAAAAATCTAAATATTTTTTAATATTTTTTATGGAATTTTCAAAAAAGTTGTCCGCTGTTGTGACCCCAATGTAAACAAAACGGTGTAACTTTTAAACTAAATTATCTATCGCGATGAAACAAACTCCATAATGATTGGAAGCAATTAGGCGTCCTCGTAAAATGAAAATTGTGGAAAAAAACTACCCTCAATTGAAAATAAACACGTTTTTTGATCAAAAAAACTTTTTTTTTTCATAACTTTTTACAATAATCGTAAAATTTCTCAATAAGACGCCCCCATTACCTACCTTTTTTATTACTTTAACGTATTTTTCATCGTATTAGCTACCCAATACTAAAAATGGCATGTTTATAACTCAAACATAACATTTTCTATCAAATGTTAAAAGATGGCACTCTGAAAGCGCCATTTATTATTCTCTTAAGGATGGTTTATTTGGAATGTTAATTAATACAAAAGAGTTCAATTAAAACCATTTATTATTTTGCCTAATTGCTTCCAATCATTATGGAGTTTGTTTCATCGCGATAGATAATTTAGTTTAAAAGTTACACCGTTTTGTTTACACTGGGGTCACAGTAGCAGACAAAATTTTTAAAAATTCCATATAAAATATTAAAAAATATTTAGATTTTTTTTAATAATTTTTCCGTCGCTAAAATTAAGCATAGATTCCCCCATTTCGATATGTGCACATTATAAAGAATCACACTGTATTATAGGAAGTTTGAATGTGGCACCTGTTACAGAAAAATTGAAAGGATGTCGTATATTTTGGTATGGTCATGTAATGAGGAAGGATGAAACGCATGTGACTAAAAAAGAAATATTGATGGATGGAGAGGGAGAGGAAGCCCAAAGAAACGATGGATGGATTGTGTGAGGAATTTTATAACAAATTGTTTTTATAATGTGTGGAAAATGTCGTTGGTTAAACATTAACTCAGACTAGAGATGTAAACTATTTATAATATTTTAATGTGTAACCGTTTGTTTTCCCAAATAAATAAAATAAAATAAAATAGAATGATATAACCCATCCAGGAACCCATCGTGCCCATCCCTTTCAAGCAGCTAAGAAGCTGGTTAAAAGACCACACTCGCACACAAGCGGAGGAATAGTGAGCCTCGACACCAGGATGTAGGCAATCCAAGGATGCTATGCCATCCCTGGATACAAAGCTGACCAGGCGCCTTCTGCGCCTGGACAGAGACAGCCTGCGTCTGGTGGCGGGGACCATCACTGGACACTGTTCACTAAATAAACACTTCCACAACCTAGGTATCACTGACAGCCCCCTGTGCAGAGCATGCATGGAGGCAGAGGAAACGGTGGCGCATGTGCTCCTTGAGTGTACAGGCGTTACCAAGATCCGTGAGGAGACCCTTGGAACACCAAGATCCCTTGCGGATGCCCTGAGGAGACCGGGAAGTCTGATCTGCTTCTGGAGGGAGGTGGGCTGGTTGGAGTAATCGGCCACCATGGCTCACGCACAATGGTCCACTTTAAGGACTAAGTGCGGAAACCTGAACCCCATAAAGAAGAAGAAGAATAGAATGATATGAAAGAGAAAGGAGTAAATGCCACCGTGTTGCGCCGACCCCAAATATAATGGAATAAGGGTAGGAAGATGGCGAGTTCCTGAAATTAGCCTGTTCAACGAAACAAACAAACTAACTCAGCGTTATAATATTAGTATATTTGAACTATGGTTATTTTACTTGTTTTACAAAAGCTATCCTATGTTTTTACAGGACAAGTATGGCAAAGATCGCGTGTTCAACACTCCGCTATGTGAGCAAGGAATCGCAGGTTTCGGCATAGGACTGGCCACAGCAGGAGCTACTGCTATAGCTGAAATACAGTTTGCTGACTACATATTTCCAGCTTTTGATCAGGTTTGTGTGTTTGTGTCTTTATTAATAAACAAACTTGGATAAGGTTTTAAACCACCTCTCACCAAAAATGACAAAAAATTATTCTACCTTATGATATTTCATCACCTATCCCTCAAATATTTAATTGGTTCTAATTTTCGTTACATTAGAGAACTTTAGTACAAAACTGTATGCTTCTGAAATCTAGACCCTGCAGGCAGCCAAAGGCAATGCATAAGCATAACATAATCGGCCTATAATGTTCCAACTTCTGGGTCACAGAACTCCTCTCTAGGAGAGGGAGTAGGCTAAAATCCACCACGCGGGCCCAGAGCACGTTAGTAGATGTCACCTGTCTCCGAATTTTTGTTTTCATCGTTTTAAAAGCAGTGGTGATGAAATAAATTACACAAAACAATGCACCTGTCTGAGTTCGAACCCACGACTTACACTATACATTGCCATAGAGAATAATATCATTTCAGTTCTAGTAACTGTTGACCTAAACAACTTGGTGCTTATATATTACTATACAATTATACATCATGTGAACTGCATGTGCTCTTGTTGTTGTTATTGCAATAATAGTACTACTTAGAATATGACTAAACACTTGTTCTATGTACTACATATTTACGTCATAGTTTACTATATATGTAAACATGTTTGTTTGTCAAATAATAAGAGAACAGCATTGATAGGACCCTTTATTCATTAACTAAGAAAGATAAAGAAAATATAATGTTATTGAGAACTGAGAATAGCATTCTGAACAAAATACTTATTCAGTAGTTAGTAAAGAATTCGTCTGAAAACAAATCTATACTAATATTATAAAGTTGAAGAGTTTGTTTGTTTGTTTGAACGCTAAGATCTCAGGATCTACTGGTTAGAATTGAAAAAATCTTTTTGTGTTTGATAGTCCATTTATCGAGAAAGGTTTTAGGCTATATAACATCACGCTACGACCAATAGGAGTGGAGCATAAATGAAAAATGTTGCACAAACGGGAAGCGATATTCCTTATTGAGAGCTTCCGTTGCGTGCGCTGCGAAAATGGTTTATGTTATGCAAATATCATGTATTAAAGAAATGTTCCTCATTAAAAGTCCTGCAAAAAAGTCCGCGACAGCAAATATCTATCTATTAAAATTAACTCACTGTAACCATTTTTTACCATTAAAATGTTAGGTTTAATAGAGTTATTTTTTGCGAAGCTTATTTAACCCATATGGTATTAATCTATATCTAAAAAAATGTGTTTGTTAGAACGGAAATTTAATATAAAATATTTGTGCTTTTTACTCTATATAGTTTAAACAAATATCTTAGAAGATATCGCTATGTAAAAATGTCTGCGCGACAAAATAATTACGCGGTCCGCTGCGCCGGCCCTCGCGTCCCAATGTAGATACCTGGAGATTCTGGCCTCCGGGAAAATCAAATTCAAATTCTAAATATTTATTGCACCATAATATTTACAAGGTGTTATTGTTTTTTTTTTTGTGAGCAGTGGTGGCCCAGTGGTGGCGGCCCCGACTTACGAACAGTTGGTTGTGGGTTCGAACCCAGGCAGGCGCATTACTTTGTGTAATTTATTTCTTCACGTGCCACTGCTCTTAAAACGGTGAAGGAAAACATCGTGATGAAACCCGCATATCTTAGAACCAAAAATTTGAAGATATGTGACATCTACCAATCCGCACTGGGCCCGCATGGTGGATTATAGCCCATCCCTCTCCTAGAAAGGAGGCCTGAGTCCCTGCAGTGGGACCAATATAAGGCTGATGATGATGATGATGATATTATGTACCTATAGTAATTCTCACTTATTCTAAGGTAATCTAAACTAATTTTATAGAGAGGAAAGATTAGATTTTTTGTTTGTTACGGTTCAATTTAAGAATAACTCTGACGACTTTGAAAATTCTTTCCACATTAGAAAACTAATTGAAAAATATTACTATGTTGAATAGTCGATATATCGAGGAAGGTTGTAAGCTATATAATATTATTGTGACGCAGACGAAGTTATGTGGGTCAGCTAGTAAAATAATAAAGATTGACCATGACAAGTTTGTTAAGTTTGCTATATTTTAGTTGAAGTCAGTTTTATTTTTTGTTAAAATTTAAGTAGAGCAGTGGTGGCCCAGTGGTTGCGACCCCGACTTACGAACAGTTGGTCGTGGGTTCGAACCCGGGCAGGCGCATTACTTTGTGTAATTTATTTCATCACCACTGCTCTCAAAACGGTGAAGGAAAACATCGTGAGGAAACCGACATATCTTAGAATCAAAAATTCGAAGATATGTGACATCTACCAACCCGCACTGGGCCCGCGTGGTGGATTATAGCCCATCCCTCTCCTAGAGAGGAGGCCTGAGTCCCTTTTTTTTTTTTTTTTTTGGTGGGTGTAATATCATCGAATAAGGGAGTGTCAGACTTCTACTGACTAAAAACCACCCATGTTCCTTCTTCGCCCTCTATGTCGAGGCCGCGATAACCAGAGGACTATACCCACAGCCCCGACAGGCGTCGGCCCTTTCGGGCCCATCCCATGTTGCTGACATCTCTTTGAGGCGCGCGTGGAACACGAACGCGCCGTCGACACGGCCTGTTTTCGTCGTGAGACGGACGGACGGCGAGTTAGCCCATCACTCACCGTCCACAGGCCCGCGTCTACGGTGGCCGGAGGTCATCGCGGGAGGCCTGAGTCCCTGCAGTGGGAACAATATAGGCTGATGATGAAAATTTAAAACTGACTGTTTTTTGTTATTAGACGTGTGTTACGAATAAGTTGTGGACTTGCAGATAATAAACGAAGCAGCGAAGGCGCGCTACCGCTCGGGCGGGCAGTTCGACTGCGGCGCGCTCACCATACGCACGCCGTGCAGCGCTGTGGGACATGGCGGCTTGTATCACTCGCAGAGCCCCGAGGCTTTCTTCGCACATGTGCCGGGACTTAGGGCGAGTTGCTCTTAAGACTTAATTACTTTAAAAGTAAAGCAATATTGCTCAATGAATGTCTTCCGCCCTGGGGAGACTGGAAGGGTATGTCACTCGTACTGACTAAAACCACACCGGTGTTCCCTCACACACTTGTATCGAAGGACAGCGGGACCTAATGCTCGGTCGGCCGTTCGACCTGTGGACATCGTCCCGAGGGGAGTGAGGTGTAAACCCCCCCCCCCCTCCTGCCTGAATTTCGATGCCACCTCTTTTCTTTTTTGTCATCCTACTTCCCCATAAAATCATTTCTTCAAAGCTCAAGGTCGTGAGGAAAGATTGATGGTATACAAACCATCACTGCAGACTGGATGTAGAAGCCAAACCCGAGCTGCTGCGCAATAACGCAGCTCGGGTTCTATGTCTGTCTCTGGACTGTGGTAAGCTGAATTCAAGTTGACTGATTAAGTATGAGGATCTTGACCCACGTAAGCTCACTACATATCATATACAATAGAACATAAAATTAAATAACTGTTTCCAGGTGGTAGTCCCTCGAGGTCCAATCACAGCCAAAGGCCTACTGCTCGCATGCATCAGGGAACGTGACCCGTGCATATTCTTAGAGCCCAAGATTCTGTACCGATCTGCCAGTGAGGAGGTCCCCGTCGAAGACTACATGTTGCCGCTTGGGAAGGCGCAGGTTTTGGCAGAAGGTAAATAATACCTCCATTTTTTTAGCACGGCATTATGTTTGTATGGCCGAAAACTTCGTCAATTTCAAAGTATCTTCGGGGGTAGCGCAAAGGTCGCTATAGCTGCATGTTTTGGGTTCAGCGTGTGTATATCGCGCTGATAACGATTGGCGATAACGGATTTTTGTTGACGCCTGGTATGAAGAATAGTTTGTGTAATTATGAAGTTACACTGGAGTGGCAATGTACTGGATTCCACTGGATGGGAGAAGCACAGGACTTGACAGAACCAGTCAATACGGCGTTGCTTGAAAGAGACGTGGACATGTCGGGCAGTGAACGTGATGCGGCTAAAATGATGAATGCAATTATTGAAATACAAACTAATCTCAAAATATTTTCGAAGATTGAAATGAATTAAATTCCACCAAGTATCATAGTCAGAAATCTCTTTCCCTTAGGTGCCGCAGCCACACTGCTAGGCTGGGGCACTCAGGTGCACGTGTTGCTGGAAGTAGCGCAGATGGCGCGAGAGACGCTCGGTGTCAACTGTGACGTCATCGATCTGCAGTCCATCCTGCCCTGGGATGAAGATACTGTGTGTAATGTAAGTTTTCTGACTTTATAATATGATGGACCTCTTTTTTAGGGTTCCGTACCACAAAAGGAAAACATGGAACCCTTATAGGATCATTCGTGTCTGTCACTCTGTCGGACCATTGAGCGTAAAATTTTGAAAAAAATATAGAAATTAGTTCGACACTTATAGATTACAGGAAAACTCATAAGTCTATGGTGCTAATGGAACATCTCAAGAATAGGGTATCGGACAAAAAAAAAACGAATTAGTCCGTCAAATTAATTTCCAAAAAATATTGGAGACGTATTTTTTCTTTTTTCACATAAACAAAAAATGAAGTCAATACAGTGCTTCGAAAACTCGTGAACTCTTCGAAAACGTCATGACGTCACAACCACAGATGTGGTTGTGACGTCATGTGTAGGTAAAAAATGTACTATCATATGACGTTTGTCTTGAATTTTGATTAATTTGATAAAACAGAAAACACGTATCCAATATTTTTCGATAATCTAACTGACGGACTAATTAGAATCATTGTTTTTTGACTCAGTCCGATCCCCTATTATATTGTACAATCTCGCAATCTATGTAGTAGATCTACAATGGTACGGAACTCTTAAGTCCAACTTACACTTGGCCAGTTTTTTTGTATTATCCCATACTGTCCCACAGCTGGGAAAAGGGCAATACTTTCCTTTTGCATTATTTACTCATGCCTCCTCGAACCAGCCTTGACGGTACGCGACCAGGTCGACTGGCCACCTCTGTCTGGGCGCTGTGCATATGCAGTGAGGGTTTCAGCTGCAGAAACTAAGGGTCTCTAAAAAAGTATATAGAGGTTATATACTTTTTGTCTGTCTGGGCGCTGTGCATATGCAGTGAAGGTTTCAGCTGCAGAAACTAAGGGTCTCTAAAAAAGTATATAACCTCTGTCTGGGCGCTGTGCATATGCAGTGAAGGTTTCAGCTGCAGAAACTAAGGGTCTCTAAAAAAGTATATAACCTCTGTCTGGGCGCTGTGCATATGCAGTGAAGGTTTCAGCTGTAGAAACCAAGGGTCTCTAAAAAAGTATATAACCTCTGTCTGGGCGCTGTGCATATGCAGTGAAGGTTTCAGCTGCAGAAACCAAGGGTCTCTAAAAAAGTATATAACCTCTGTCTGGGCGCTGTGCATATGCAGTGAGGGTTTCAGCTGTAGAAACCAAGGGTCTCTAAAAAAGTATATAACCTCTGTCTGGGCGCTGTGCATATGCAGTGAGGGTTTCAGCTGTAGAAACCAAGGGTCTCTAAAAAAGTATACTGCTATCGCTAGCCTCATCTTTGTTTGACCGACTCACTGACGATAACAAAATGGTTGTATGATTTATAATTTTAAACATTATATTTTTTTTCTGGAGGGTGGAAAATCATCAAATAACTCCTTCCGCTCTGGGCAGAGCAGTACTAAAAACTACACATGTTCCTTCTTAGCCCTTTGTGTCGAGGCTGCGGTATCTCCTTCGAACTACCCGCAGCGAGACGGGAATAATTAAGTATATATGACGGTGCTCTCCTCCTACTAGCCAATTAGACTCGGCTTTATTCCCACTAAATTCAAACTCTTGTGTGAAGGCCAAAAAGTAGATAATCATTTATTTCTATCAAACAAATTAATAATCTATGTTTTGTTTCAGTCTGTCAAGAAAACTGGTCGCTGTCTGATTGCCCACGAAGCTCCTCTGACGTCAGGCTTTGGTGCTGAATTGGCTGCTACAATTCAGGTAATATTATCTTAAGGTGGAAGCTCACATCTGGCCCGCGAAATTCTAATTTTCTTACGTTTTTGGCAATTTGCAGGCCAGTGCTTGGTTGTATGTTTATGAAAATTTGATTTGCGACTGTAAGACGTATGAAGTTACCGAATTATAACCATCAAAATTATCAATACAACCCTCCAAGTTCATTTTCATGTCAAGATTGATTTTTGCATGTAAAAGTCATTCTTTAGTAATTTAGTCGTCGTTCTTTAGTAGACTAGTTAGTAATTTTGATGGTTATAATTCGGTAACTTCATACGTTACGTACGTACGTACCGCGGCCTCGACAGAAAGGGCTAAGGAACATGGGTGGTTTTTAGTCAGTAGAAGTCTGACACGGCGGGCGGGAGGTAGGGGTTATTTGATGATTTTCCACCCGCCAAAAAAAAAGGTCATGAACATGATAAATCACTGTAGGTGACGGTGTGCAGCGATAACATAGGATCTCATTCTTTGTTGCACATTTACGGTAATACTATTACTGCCTACAAATAACCATGTTATTTCTGTTTACAGGAGGAATGTTTCCTCCACCTGGAGGCTCCGATCTCCCGCGTGGCTGGCTGGGACGCTCCCTTCCCACATGTGTTCGAGCCGTTCTACCTGCCTGACAAGTGGCGATGCTTCCAGGCGCTCAAAGACACCCTGGAATATTAATGTTATGGAAAATGTGGTGGATTGGAATAGGTTTTGATATAATAATAAGTTATTCTTTTATCAAAAGTTTTTTATTTGTTTTCCTGTTGTGTTGAGGAAAAATTACAATGTTAGTTGTGTCCCAGATAAACGAAAAGGGAGTTAAGTTGGTTGAGTAAATGAAAACAAATATTTTACTTATCAATTTATTAAAAAATGAAAATCAATCCATAAAAATAACTACATATTATGAACAGTGAAGTTAGTAGAAATACTTAAGAACAAAATGTCAATTTATACGAAATTAAACACACTTATAATATGTCTCCTCACGTTTGTGCTGCCCTGTCGGAAACTTACAAATTATAAGAAAATTAAATCAAATGTGTGTATGTGTCGGATATATCCTATGAAACTTACGAACTACCTAAAACTACCATTTTTTAAACAATTTGTTCCAAAAACATCAGTAAAATCAGTAACAAAATAAGCCCGTGAAAATTCGTAACTTAAATCAAACAGTAGAAATTACATTTGAACCTTGTGATGTCAAATATTTACAACAATTCAAAAGTGCAGATTTAATTTCACATGCTTAAACTATTGAAAAACATTTTTCCTTCAAATCTAAGGCTTTATGTTAAGACAAGCACCTTACTTAGAAGGAAAATAATCAGATCAGTGACTACAAAGTCGTAAAAAATTTAATTGACAAGTACAAGGACTTTAAACTTAGTACATGTTATGGGGCACAGCCCATTTTTGGGATATACTTTTTATAATAATAAAATATAACAGGTACAATATATTATTACAATCATTGACGTATTCAGGCAAGACTATTCACAAACCAAATATTTATTGACTGCTGTATCAATCTAAAATGTGGTGGAAACGAAATACAAATGAATAATTATTATGCAGGTCATTTATTATGAAAACATGTTAGAAACAGAAAGCCGATTATTTTGGAGTCAATATGCATGCAATCTTGACAATAACAAGCATCCTATGCCATTGTCAAATTTAATCTATCAGTTTTTAGACCAGAAATAAAATTCAAAGATCAACTTGAGATGCAGACAACAATCCTTGAAGGTTACTCGCAATAAATAAATGAAGCTTACAGGTCGAGTTCTGAAACTTCCGTAACACACAAGTATAACATTCCTGAAGTGCTGCTGCACTTACGTTCGCGGGTCTATTCTTCTGCCCAGGCGCTGCGTCGGGTTTGACGTGCTAGTGTGAGGTAGGGCCCCACGGACGGTGAATTAGGGAACCTCTGCATGTAGCGCTCCAGGCGCAAGTACTTCACGGTGATGAGGCGACCCTCGTACCACCAACCGTGCAAGCTGCGGTACACCACGCCCGCGTCCTGCGGCGACGCGCACTTCACGTATACGCAGCACGACGTCCTGTCGATGTCGATGTGTAAGATGTTGCAGTGTGTGTCACATTTCTCCAAAATAGCATCCTGAATCTTGACCCTCAATAGTGAGTTCTCGTCGTTTTTGTCGAACATGTGTCGTATTTTGAGGCAGGGTGTTGGGGATACCACTAGGTTGTTGACGGAGCCTTCCTGGGTTTCAAAAGCCTGTCCTTGCCATGACGCGCTGCGTTTTGGGCTGCTGTGTGGCGATATCCATCTCCACACGCGGCAGTCCTCTCCATCAACTGACTGTACCTCCATGCGCACTCGACTCTCATTTCTCTGTATGAACTTCACAGCGGCATCCCAGACAGACGCCATTTTTTCCCTGTTTTGTGGTGAGATGAGTGTATCTCTTACATGGTCCACAGATATGTATGGTTCTCCACTATCCTCAGTCTCTTGAGATATCACATCAATTATTTGTTCCACCATAGAATAGATCTCTTCACTTTTACTTTTCTGATACATCACATAATATTTGTAAGCTCTTTGGAGGCCTAAGCCAAGTAAAGTAAGAAGAGCAACAATAATCAGACTGGACCCAGCAGAGTATAAAGTGTTTATGAATAAGCATGACAGAGGTGTTGTTGGATCTGTGAGGGTGATAGCAACAGTGCCTTTAGTTCTTTGTTGGACAATCATGTCGGTGGATTTAATAGGAGAGTAATCTACATCTTTTGTGTAGAGACTTTTCAGTTGGACAACATCCAATCCCCATCGAGGATTGCTAATCAGAAGAACTTGTAAGTTATTCAGATCTGTGCGACATTGGCTTCCATCAGTTGCCTTTGTCTTGGCACTGGCAATGTCAATTATTTCTCGCTCAGTGAGATAAGGCAGAGTTCCTGGCTGACCACATTTGTACGAAGCTATCCTAGTTGTCAACTCGGGATGTATAACTTTGAGAAGATCTTTAGCGTAACTGACTTGTTCTTTAGGGACACAGTTGATCCCAGGCCTGTTGCCTGGTATATTCAACTGACAGATTGGTATAACACTGTTCTGATCATCTGCCACTGATGTAATGTCGTTTTTCTTAACTATATACATGAAAAATAAGCAAAAAAAAAAAAGTGCAACTAACACAACAAGAGCAAGGGAAACAAGATTGTTCTTTAAAAATTTCTTGTCAGTAGCAGATTTATAATCCACTACATCAGACCGGTTAACTCCAGTGATATAGGATCTGCGTGGTAGCACAGTGCTGCCGTTGTTTGTATCCCGGTCAAGGAAAGAAGTAGGTTTTGGATCTGATTTGAGTGCTGATAGACGCCTAGTAAAGTTACTTAAATATGGAGATTCTACCTCATCAATAGTAGAAGTAGACGGCTGGTAAGTGCTTGTTGTATAGTTTGAGCTATAGCTCGATATGGGAATAGTAGATGGACGGTCTGCCATGGAAGATGTCAAACCTAACCTTGAGCGTATTGAATTGAGATTATCAGATGAAGTCATCCCAGGTGAATATGTAGATGAGTAGTTAGTGGGTATGATAGATGCTCGAGAGAACACGGACGTCTTTGTGGGGCTGGTGCCCACATCGACAGAGGGTAATGTGCTCGAGATATAGTCGCTAGACCTAGAATTGCTTCGAAATGGACTGGACGTCTTCTTGTCGACGTCTACGTCGCTGTCGGAGCCAGTCTCATAGTCGTCAGCATCGTTCGCAGCATAAGTACGTTTAACAGTACGTGTGGTCACAGTTTCCACTTCTTCACGTGTCCGCACAGCGGGCTTTTCTTCATCAGACTCAGATCCCTTGTCGGAATCCCGTTTAGCGGGAGAATCTTTTTTCGGAGGCGGGCGACGTGTTTTGTTTGCTGCGGGCGGCAACATCGCTCCGCCGGTCGTGGCCCGACGGCCACGTTTCTCTTTAGCATTTGTAGTTGTGTCCAAATCGGACTCTTCGCCGCTCGAGTAGCGTGCGAGCGACCGCCTTGTGTCGGCTTTGTTTTCGACGCTAGTTCTAGGTTTGCTTTTGTTATCTAATACTAATTTCAACTTTTTCACCAACAACTTTCTTGTGGAGGCCGTAATAGGCATTATAGGAAACCCATGCTCCGCTAGTTTCGTTCGCAGCTCCGCATCTGACATTGAGTCGACTTGATCGGCCATTGTGAAGTCTGCAAGCACAATATTACAGGTTATTTACACATGCACTCACTAGAACACTGTTTATGTAACGCTATTAGTAATAGTTCACCTTATTTTCGAGATATGCACTGAAGAATTACGTCAAATTTATAATAAAATTCACCGGCGCGTCATGTCGCACGCACCGCGAAAGAACGTCGTTATTTAGTGTTGCCATAGACGTTTTTAATTTACCACTAAATCTAAAATTCAAATATTCTAACGATCACATTTCAAAATATTGTGTAACGTTATGATGTCATTTTGGTGTTAATAGGATCGTCCTCCACATTGCGTTTTATTGCATAAATAAATAAATAGCTATTGATACTTTTGTTGATTTATGTAACTCAGCACGAGATGAGTAATACGAAATAACCTTCAAACAACGCAGTTTGTTGCACATGTAAATGAAATAATGATTATTTTTCTTCTGGTTAAAAATATTCCTATTTTCATAATGATTTAAATCCAAGGACATGAAATCCTACGAAAAACTTTCTTTAGTCTGACAATTACAAATTAACAAGATTACCAGGAAAACCGAGTGATAATTTTAAAATAACGGGTTCGTCACCTTGACTCCATTATTTACCGCATTCTTGTCATTTTACGATTTTCATCTCATCGATTCGATTTAAAAGGTGGGGGAGGCGGGGCCTGTGGACGGTGAGTGATGGGCTAACTCGCCGTCCGTCCATCTCACGACGAAAACAGGCCGTGTCGACGGCGCGTTCGTGTTCCACGCGCGCCTCAAAGAGATGTCAGGAAGGGGCCCGAAAGGGCCGACGCCTGTCGGGGCTGCGGGTAGTCCTCTGGTTATCGCGGCCTCGACATAGAGGGCGAAGAAGGAACATGGGTGGTTTTTAGTCAGTAGAAGTCTGACACTCCCTTTCGCTCTGCCCAAGAGCGGGAGGGGTTATTCGATGATTTTACACCCACCAAAAAAAAAAAAAAAATGCGGGAGGGTTAGGGAGAGACATTCACATTCACTCAAACTCGGAAGCAACAGAATGGCGTAAAGGACATAAATATGCTCGACTTGGCGGAGGCACTGCCGTACCCCCAGATTTTCTGTCAAAAGAGCCGGCCCTAGCGATTCATTTTACGCATTTTGGAATGATTTTGATAGATGCAACGTCTCCGCTCTTGGGCAGAGCGAAAGGGAGCGTCAGACTTCTACTGACTAAAAACCACCCATGTTCCTTCTTAGCCCGATATGTCGAGGCCGCGGTAACTAGTGTCCCTCTCGCTCTTCCCAATAGCGGGAGGGGTTATTTAATTATTTTCCACCCGCCAAAAAAAAAAAACCAAGGCCTGCATAGCTATTCACAAACAATCGAATCGAAGTCCAATCGAACTTGACACTTTTTCTAGTATCAGATTTTTGGATCGAACGACTGGCAAATGCACAGATTCGATCGACATGGTAGTAGGTACATGAGCACTCGTGGTTATTACTTTATTGAGTATTTCTTTAAGTTTTAATGTTGATTGTACTGAATTTCCGTCGATTAACTAAAAATATAATTTAAAACAATTTAAAAATGATTTTAATTTTAAATAGATACGCAACGAGTCTTGCCTATGGTTATATATATATTATTTATATTTATACTGTTACGCCGGTCATCTAGAATCTTCGAGAAACCTCGCTAATAACTGAGAAGTACGCGTGAATTCTACTAGTTACCTATTTCCGTTCTGTGGGTATAACTAAGGCGCCCGGCGTCAGCGGTAACTTCTTCTTTGTTGGTTATTTTATCTCCAAGTTTTTTTTTTGTTAATGTTTTTCGGGATGCTTTATGAATAATTGGGAATTTTCTCGAATATCTTTTGTTTTTTGGTGGTATAAAAGGACCGAGAGAGGACGAAGCGAGGCAGTCCACTTTTAAACGAGACAACGGAAGGTTCGAAGAGATATCTAGTGCTATATAAAGTGTTCAGTAGTGATTAGCGATTGTGTATAAGTGTTTTGCGAGTAACAAAGTTATTTCGTGTGTTCAATTGGTAGTGCTTTTATTTATACCATACCCAGCTCGTAACAATTTGGTGTCAGAAGTGAGGGATAAATAATGCCGATTCTACCCAAGGACGACACGGATAGTATCCGTACTAGGAGTCAGCGACAACAGTTCCATCACGAAGAGTTATTGGGCACAATGGAACAGCTTGGTGATCCAAGATGGAGTGTGGTGCCGTAAATGGGAAAACGCTCGAGGGGACAGCTGTCATCTACAAATGGTTGTTCCAAACTTAAGGTACCGGATGTTTTACGGCTCTACCATGATGGATGCTCAGGAGAACATATGGGGGTAAAAAGGACTCTACTGAAGATCAGAGAGCGCTTTTACCACTGTCGAGATGATGTAGAGGACTGGTGTCGCAAATGTACCAGCTGTGCGGCTGTGAAGGGACCCACACACGAAGCAGAGGTGCATTAAAAGTGTACAACGTTGGAGCCCCCTGGGAACGGATAGCACTGGACGTTGCGGGACCATTTCCAAAGTGACAGCAGAAACAAGTACTTCATGGTTGTCATGGACTACTTCACAAAGTGGCCGGAAGTCTTCGCCATTACTAACCAAGAAGCTACAACAGTCGCAGATAAATTGGTTCAGGAAGTATTCTGTCGTTTTGGAGTACCTACCCTTAGAAATTCACAGCGATCAATGGAGGAATTTTGAATCGCAAGTTTTTCAGGAGACTTGTCCAATGATGGGTACACACAAAACCAGAACCACCTCTTACCACCCACAATCTGATGGAATAGTGGAAAGATTCAACCAAACGTTTGGAGAGATATCTGGCAAAAGTTGTGGAAAGCAGGCAACGGGATTGGGACAAGCACATACAGCCGTTTCTTCTGTCCTATCGGAGTGCAGTTTAGGAAAGTACAAGTGTAACTCCAGCCTTCGCGAACTTTGGAAGGGAATTACGGTTGCCTACAGATTTAATCACTGGAACTCCACCTGATGTCCCACGCAGTGTAACGGATTACGCAAATGACCTGCGGAACAAGTTAAATGATGTGTATGAGCATATCAGACAATCCGGACAACAGATGTCTGAGAAGATGAAGAACCGTTATGACCGGAAGGCAAACAGTAGTGGCTTCGACGAAAATTCTCTGGTGTGGTTGCATAACCCAGTGCGGAGCAAGGGAAAGTCCCCGAAATTGCAAACAAAATGAGATGGACCATACCGAGTTGTGACTAGGATCAAAGATGTCACCTACCGTATACAGAAGGGTCCGCGAGGTGCGCCTAAGGTTGTGCATGTAGACCGATTAGCGCGATATCACGGGGCTAATGATGCTCGGGACGAGCATGTCTAAAGAGGGGGCAGTGTTACGCCGGCCATCTAGAGTCTTCGAGAAACGTCGCTAATAACTGAGAAGTACGCGTGAATTCTAGTAGTTACCTATTTCCATTCTGCAGGTGTAACTACGGCGCCCGGCGTCAGCAGTTCTTGCATTTTAATTTCGACGGTATACCTACGGCGTAAAGTAACTTCTTCTTTGTTGGTTATTTTATCTTTAGGTTTATTTTTTTGTTAATGTTTTTCTGGATGCTTTATGAATAATTGGGAATTTTCTCGAATATCTTTTATTTGTTGGTGGTATAAAAGTACCGAGAGAGGACGAAGCAAGGCAGTCTACTTTTAAGCGAGACAACGGAAGGTTCGAAGAGATATCTAGTGCGATAAAGTGTTTATGCGAGTAATAAAGTTATTTCGTGTGTTCAATTGGTAGTGCTTTTATTTATCCCATACCTAGCTCGTAACAGTACAAAATGGCGTCGTCATTCTGATTGGATTGCACTATAAACGATAGCAAATAGCTGTCCGCAGGATTAATATCTTTATCTTGAATCACAATCGAAGCTTCGGTTTTGTGAATGGCGATTTTCGATAGTACCATTGCTCGATTGGATACGACGGACAATCGAGTGGTTGTGAATAGTTATGCACGTCTGACAGATTCATCAGCCCAAGGTTAAGTTAGTAAAAATTACGGAATAAATAAAACGACTTTCCTCGCACCACTTCATTTATTTGTTTCGCTATAGCCAATTACAATATAAGTGCAAATAATAGACAACTTATAATACTACAAGATTATCTACGTAACTAATATTTAGTTCACAACTAAATATTACATTCACATCACTTTAAAATAAGTTAGGTAAAACCATACATTTATATAAAAAAAATTGAATGCAAAATTTATTATGAAATAATTTAAGCACCCATCCCAATAACTATTGTAAAACATCCATTACCACATATATTTTGGTATTTAAGTAGACTTATAATAACATCTAAAATGTTCAGCATACATACGAACTGTACAATATTTTTATAAATTAATTCGAATGTAATTACATTACATTCTTACAAAAATTTAAGATTATAACAATAACAAATTTCACCCATATCCGAATTGGAGGTGCATTATGAAATAAATAAAACTGAAATGTGGCGAAGATGGCGTTAGCGTCGGGGCCCATTTTTATAGCTCTTCTACGATAGATACGCTCCGTTCTGGTAAATTTTCAAGCATTTTTTGCCTTTCCAACATAATATTACATCGCATGAACGGTGTATGAGGTGTATCTTGTAAATTTCGCCGCGACAGACTACCATAGGGGATAGCGGGACGACTAAGATGTCTTTAGCTATTGTCAAGAGCTGGTAAAGAACCGGAACCAATAGAAATAATGAAGGGCGGCCATTATCCAACTAGGACTGTCCAGGCTAGCTATAGTAACAGTAAGAACAATATTTTTTTTATAAAAAAATAAAAAATTAGATTAACAAAATAACCGGAAAAAATTATGCGTCTGCAATAAATAAAACATAACAATACTGTTAAATTGAAATATAGAATTCTAAATAGCTAACAAATAAATTTATTATAACAAGCACACTTAAAAAACTACATTAAAGTTTGTAGCACACTTATAAGCATGCACCGGATTTGTATCACTTCAACATATCTATATGGCGATGTCGCACCGTGACGGTGCATGTGAGTGTCGCAGTGTAGAGTTATCACAGTATACAGAATCACTTCTAGCTGAGACGATGCTGAACCAGTGCAGAGCTTATAACTGAGCATTGACAATAACCTCACATTTCACAAACAAAGAAACACACACGAAGATTTAATTTGAATAAAATGAAATTGGGTGCTCGACTATTTTATTTATTAAAAGTAATAAAAAAATACCCTGGCATGCAGAGAAAAAGACAAAAATATTTGTAAAGATCATTCTCCTCACACATAGGGTCATATTCCGTTTAACGGGAAAAAGACAGAATTTTTTTTTAGGGATGTATAACAATTTCAAAAATAGTCAAGTACCCGATTATTTTTATGATTAATTTTATAGAGTGTACTATCACATACATTTACTTACAAAATAGAACAAAGTAATATGAAATTTTCTATTACAATCCCTATATTAATTTTGTCTGGTACAAAAGATAAACCACGCCATACATGTGGTTTGATTAACTTAGTAACAAATTTGGTATGTTTTACTTAGGTATAGTATTACTGGGGCGGTTTCCAGCCACCGAAGCCGGCTTCCAGCTGTTTGGCCACTGCTAAACATAGTCTGTCTTGGTTTGGTGCTGCTATAACCTGAAATTTCACCAAAATTAAATAAACCTATAAGAAATCGTCAATTTATTTACTGCCATGTCATGTATCTAGTTAACGCAAAATATTTCATTTTTTATTTGTCTAACCTGTACTCCAACAGGCAGTCCTTTATAGAGCCCCATGGGTACGGTAGTGGCCGGCATGCCGAGTATGTTGAACACCATGGTGTACATGACGCCCGACGCCTTCAGGAACACCTGGTTGTGATGGTGAGCCTGGCTGATGAATACTGGATAGATGAACACACCGTTATCGCCTAGGACTTTCTGAAAACAATATACAAGACATTTTTTAGTTTTTCTGAGCTATGGCCAAAATGAAACGGAAACCCTTAAAAATGAAATATTAAAAAAAAAACGAAATTATAAAATCAGCAAAAATCTGCAATAATATGGCCACAACTGCATGCGGGTCCAGTGCGGGTTTGTGAATGTTACAATGTCTTCCAATTTGTGGTTTATCTACATAGGTATAAAACATCTTCAAATAATAATATTTAAGTACCTGCATATGTGCACGTAGTTGATTCGCTTTTTCGTCGTAGTAACCTCTCCGTGAGTCCGGAATGAATAAGTGACTTTTGTTTATAAGAGAAAAGCTCAGTCCTTGCAGTGATCGTGATCCGCCACCAAACATGTATTTAATAAGCTCAACAATCAAGCTTTTATCGCGCTAAAAAATAAACGAAAAAAAATTGAAACATCACAAAATATATTTTATCTGTGGAAATATTTAAAGAAAAGTATATCGAGTTGAATTACCCAGAATTATGGGAAAATAAGATATGTTATTTGGCAACATTATAAAAAAATGGTAGCGTTCCGTTTCGCGGCACTTACTTTCGGATTGGCGGGATCTTGCAAGAGATTCGGAATGTCCTTCATCGAAAAAAATACGGACACCGATATTTCGACCGAGTCTTCTAAATCTTTGAACTTTTCCTGCAATAAAACATTGGGATAAATATCTATGAATGTGTTTATTACATGAATGAAAATAATGATGCTATTTTGATATGATTGAAATAGGTAATAATAAAGTCAAATTATGAGATTCTAAAAGTATACGAATTGGGTAGGTATTTCAAGTTTTCAACAATCAGAATATGACGTTTTTGTAACTTTGGGATTGGCTATAATAAAAGTAAAGTAACTTGTAGACGAACTTGCATTATTGTGGGTTATTGCCGCCCGGGGCTGACCGGAAATTAGACTCTTTTTATTGATCAATAGTAAATAGTCAAAATAGCATTTTAAATTATTAAAAAAATGTGTAATTAGTTTTCGTGCCTTTTTAAAGCAATTTTTAAATGTAATATTCAATGTTCACTTAACGATCTTCTATCTGCATCAGCGAACGGAGTTCGCGTAGCATAATTTTGGGCCAAACATATATAATGATGCCATCGGCTCGCTAAGAAGCTCCAGTTTTACGCAACGAAAGTGTATGAGATAAACAGACAACCTGCAATCTGCAAGAAGATAAAAGGGTGAAATATGTTTCAATCAAGAAAATCTTACCTCACTAACTGTACATCCACAATCGTTTTCCAAATACTTGACGGCGTTGCGAATAGCATCGTTAATGCAGCTGTCCACTCTCAACAGGGCGACCGAATCCGTTGCTTCAAACATGTAGTGCACCTGAGGATGTCAACGAGATTTATAAGAACATGGAGCATAGTAAAGTAAGACAAATACCTACTTATAGTGAAATACGGACATTCGACAAACGATCGAATAGATTGATTATGTCGTCGGTACGTCTATCTAACTCACCCTCGTAATGTCAAAAAAAGATAGACACGACATATTCACGTCATCTTCTGCCATTTTCCAAGTATGATAGGGTTGGCTTCCAGTCTTACCGGATGTAGCTTAATACATGTATATTACATGGAGCGACTGCTTATCTGATCTTCACAAACCAGTTAGTACTGGTTAAGATGATTGGTAAGATTGGTTGTCCGACTTTCGGGTCACTGACTACCTGTTACAACTGTTAGGGACCTAACTAAGGACTTGATTTAAAAGCAGTGGACTGTAATTTACGATATAATATCTAATCCAAAATAGGTACAATAAAATTGGTAAACTAAAGAAATATGCGCGCGCGTCGTCGTCAGAGATCGGTAGCGAAGTGGGCGGGGGCCCGCGTCCCGCACGTCGCGCGCCGCACCTACCCCGCCGCCCGCCGCCCGCCGCCGCGCGCCGCCAGCCGACAGCAGCCGACAGCAGCCGAAGACCGCCGAGTGGTTGAAGGCGCCCGAACAACAACTGTTACTAAAACATCCCTATTGCTTGACGTGCTTTCCGAGGCGCGGAAGAAAATAAGTATGTAATGGGTGTTTCCCCATCCACAAACTAACCTAGGCAAACGGCTTAACCTGAAGACTGATCCGAGCGGCTGTTATTATCAAGCCACGAGCACCTCAATAGGGATGTTTACTGACTTGAAAAAATGTGATTCTAATTAGTCCGTCTGTTAGATTATTAAAAAAATATTGGACACGTATTTTTTGTATTATCAAATCAATAAAAATGGACGAAGATAAAACCCGTCAAAGGTTTGAGTGGGGGTGTGTGACGTCACTCACCGGTATAAAATGTCATACTTACTAATGTTTTAGAATATGACGTCACACGAGTTTTCAAAGCGCTGTACTGTTATTGTTTGTTTACGTGAAAAAAGAAAAATACGTGTGCAATATGTTTTGGTAATCTGTATGACGGACTAATTAGTTTTTTTTTGTTAACATCCTTATTAAAGAATCTCGAATGTTTTACCTTAACTGCCTTCATATCAACAGGCTCGTCCAAGTTGAGTTTATTATCAGGTCCAGCCATGATGTTCATGAGCAGAGGCAAGTCCTCAGCGCGGCGCGTCATGGGTCCGACAGTCAGGAACTTTGGGAAGTCCTCGTCGCTCAGCGTCGGGATGTGGCCTTCTATTGAGATCACACCTGGAGCAAAAACAAAAATAAACGTGCTGAGGTTATATTGAAGTTTGGGTTCAGTTTTTTCGGCCGAAGACAGACACCTTCCCCCGTCGGGGCTGCGGGGTATTCGAAAGAGCACTAAGGGCTAAGAAGGAACATGGGTGGTTTTTAGTCAGTAGAAGTCTAACACTCCCTATCGCTGTCTGCTGATGATTGTTGTCATTTGATAATTTCCCACCCCCCAAAAAAAAAGGCAGGTACCCTCTTCCGATACTTAGGGGGACGGAAATCGCCACGGTCACACTGCATGCGATATGGATACGTGCGCGTCTCTTATACGTTACAAGGGATGTTTTATTCTTCAATCGTCCCTCGAAACGAAGAACGCAGGTCAAGACCGGGGTAGTGGAACTTGCATTAGATTCCACAGCCCCCCGACGCAAGTGTGCCAGGGAATACCCATGTGGTTTTAATCAGTAGGAGTCTGGCAGACCTCTCAGCTGTCCCCTGGTGTAGGTAGATATATGATGTGCGACTCACCAGGCGTGGGTTTATGTCCGAAGACTCCGCAGAAGGCAGCCGGCAGGCGGATGGAGCCGGCGATGTCTGACGCCACGCTGAAGGCAGACGCGCCGCACGCTAGCAGCGCGGCCTGGGGACGTGCGTTATGAGGTTATAGGTAAATGTGTAGCATTAGTGGTTTTCGATTGTGAGGAATGATATAAAGAAGAGAAGAGATGTCAGCAACATGGGAGGGGCCCGAAAGGGCCTACGCCTGTCGGGGCTGCGGGTAGTCCTCTGGTTATCGCGGCCTCGACATAGAGGGCGAAGAAGGAACATGGGTGGTTTTTAGTCAGTAGAAGTCTGACACTCCCTTTCGCTCTGCCCAAGAGCGGGAGGGGTTATTCGATGATTTTACACCCACCAAAAAAAAAAAAAAGGAATGATAAAAGAGAATGGAGTTAATGATGCCGTGACTTTTGACATGAAATAATGGTAGAAGAAAACGTTGCGCCGACCCCAAGAAGAATGGGAAAAATCCAGGATGATGATAATTGTTTTTTGACCTAAATAGACTTTTATAACAGACTTGAAATTGCCTGTGAAAATTGCATTTAAAAAGCAATATGGCTGTGTTAGTTCCGACTATGGCCACGCTCCTTATCTCTTATCACAAAAAAAAAGCTAATTAGTCCGTCAGATAGATTTAGAAAAAATAATTGCCACGTATTTTTTCTTTTTTCACGTAAACAAAGGATGAAGACGATACAGTGCTTCGAAAAGTCGTGTGACGTCACAAGGGTAGTACTATTTTACCCACAAAGTTACGTCAAAAGCCCCCACTCATGATCTTTGACACGTTTTATTTTCGTAAATTTATATTAACTTGATAAAAAAAAACACGTATTCAATGTTTTTCGATAATCTAACAGACGGACTAATTCGATTTTTTTGGTAAAATACCCTATTGTATTAATAACCTATACCAGACTTATCGATCCATAGACATAACTTGAATTGACACCGGGCCGGAAATGTCTGTCACACACAGGAGCGATAGCCGATGCAGCAAATGAATCCTCGAGTGGAGACTGCGAATCGGTAAGCGTCCTGTGGGACCCCCAGCTAGATCAGCAGAGAAGGTCTTAAAATATAACGGAAAGCGGTGGACAGATGTAATTGCAGTTTTGGAGGGGCCTATGTCCTGCTGTTGATTTGGATAGGATAAGTTGATTGGTTGAACCACCCATGGCAGGGCAAAAGCAGTTACCAGAATGATGCTATGCTAAAAGCACTAGCCAGTAACCTACAAAACGTGAACAATACGCGCGTTTTTTTTTATACTGGTACCTAAGAAAAAAGGCCTCTATCAGGTCTCCACGCCTTGAGAAGCACATCTAATAGACTAATGCACTGGTACACACGCGTTTCATGCCAAAATACTAAGTTTATTTATCATCAACGACTCAAAGCGATGTTTGATACAACACAATAGTATTTCAATGCTACAAACGGCTGTAATGATGCGTTCAACAAAGTCGTAAAACCAACAAACATTAAGTCATTGTTGACAATGATCACGTGCCCAACGAACAAACACGCGAGTTGCCACTTAGCCAGTTTGTAGGTTTGCTAATATTTCTGGCGTTGAAAAGAGCTGCTGTTTAAAAAGACTGGGAATTACGAATTACTGATTTAATACTTATTATGATAAATGCTAACATCATAATCAGTTTTCACGAAAAGCGTCTAACACTCCCACACATAATCATCAAACACTTGTAATTACATCATTCACTCTTCCAAGTCTCACTCTCACATTGGTAAGGTTTATTACAAGACCAAAAATGCAACCGCTTCGATATAGTCCACTGGCACGTCTACCACAATAGAATACAGACAGTGGGACACACCCCTAAGATACAGACATAGTCTAGTTTAAGGTACCTACACCGTACAGGGTTGAGCCTATTATACTTAGATCTACCTAATGCCAAATTAAAACGTTAATCGGGAAGTATACAGTGGAATGTACTTGAACTTGGAGATAATATTTTATATTAATTTATTCGCCAAAAGACGTCTAGGGCACAAATTGGGGATGAGGGTCCAGACACCTGTTTCTAACAAATAATTTACTGGAATACCCGTCCGAGGCCGCAGCCGCTCCGAAATCTGTTTACTGGACCTTTTCAAACCTAAAATCCAAATGACAAACATAATATAATAAAACTGCAAACCTAACAGATTGGCTATTTACCTAAATTTTTCAGCTGTCAGCATATTTAAACCGATTCGTCAGAGCCTCGGTTTGTTTAAATTACGGACCCAAAACAAACGTTTGACTACAGTTCTATGAACAAAGTTCTGTTGATACTGTGTTGAAAATTCGCTAACCAGACATGTAAACAAAATTGTGATTTTGTAGAATCAACTTTAAAAACCCACATTTAAAGTTAATTTTACACTATAAAGTTGATTTCTGAATTAAGTTTATGAGGTTAATAACCTGTAAAACTCTACTTTAGCAGTGTCCTTTTGCAAATGATTATTTCGAAATTTAGAATTCAATGATAAGAGTTTAATAATTTCCTGGAGGCGCATTTGCCTGTAATATCCAGGATTCGAATTATTAGCCTTACATTTGAGAATCATGAGATTTGTTACATGAAATTTTCGCCTCTACTTACAAGTCCTTAAATCAGAAACCGACAGTTAACATACACTTTATCATCTGCGGAAATAACATATGAAAACACAATTTCAATAGACTTTTTTTTATTTTATTTTTTGAAAATCACCAAATATTTTTGAAAATCCCGCTCTTGGGTAGAGCGAAAAGGAGTGTCAGACTTCTACTGACTAAAAACCACCCATGAACAACCCGCAGCCTGCGAGCCTGTCGTGGCTGCGGGTTGTTACGTACGTTAACTTTGGAGTTAGCATACAATATTTATGGAAGTGTTGCGTCATACATATAAGAATAGGTAGTAATAACATGTAGTAGCACTGCCATAATAGATGTGACAAACATCAGTTAGTACTATCACGGTGATGGAGGTGTCAATTAACGTTAGTAGCGCTTTTGTACCTTAAGAGTAGAAGTAACAACAACAACGCACATGAAACAACTCTGGGTGTCAATTGCTACTAAAACATTTTCTAGTTCTATACGATGTGATGTGATGATGTCTCTTACCGATATTTAAGTTACGAACTTCAAAGGAACAAGTAAAATTATAAAAGAGATAAAACTTGACTCCTTTGTACTTTGGTAGGCATTTTATCGAGATCTACGCCATGTAGAAATTCGTATTTTGGTACAGATAATGTTGGCATGAGATAACTGAAACCGACAAAGCTCTCAGAATATATGAAAGTTGAAGTGGCAATGGGCAGGCAACATCGCTCGAAGAACCGACAACTGATGGGGAAGAAAGGTTTTCGAGTGGCGAACACAAAGAACGGAAGATCGGCCTACAACCAGTTGGATCGACGACATCGTTAGAGTCGCGTGCAACCGTCGGATGCAAGCAGCAGGTTGCTGTTCGTCACAGCGTTCTATGGGGGAGGCTTTTCTCCAGTAGTGGACGTCTTCTGGCCGATGATGATGATAAATGTTTGGCGTGAACACAAATGGTCAAAGACTTAGTAAGAAATACCCATAAGAGACCCTCTTACCTCACCACCAGAAGAACCTCCGGGCGTCCTGTTCATGCAGTAAGGGTTGTTGGTGGTTCCTCTCAGCAGGTTGGTGGTCTCCCAGCCCAGACACAGCTCGGGGGTGTTGGACACCAGCAGTGGGATGCCTCCCGCCTTCTTCACCAGGCGAACCACACCACCATCCGTGGTGGCGCGGCGACCGGCGTTCTCTAGGCATCCTACTGAGTTCGATAAGCCTGGAAAGAAGATTTAGAAGGAATTAGGACATCTCATATATTAACATTACTTCGTCGCTGCGCCTGACAAGTTCCATAAGTGATTTTTTAATGGTTTTGGAAAACAACGAAAAAAGTGTTATTGAATAAATTAACGGAAACGCTGCAAATTATTCATCATCAGCCGATAATGTAACATAACAAAGCAAAACAAGATTCTAAGCACATTTCATTAGCAAATTACGTCTGCAATTTTCGATTTGAACTTTCTTAGACGCTTTGAAGTAAAAACAATGATGGCTGAATTCAGTGCGTATGCTACGTCTTCCCACAAGCAATAGCCACCTGCAGCAACTGCCAACTAACGCAGCATCGACTATCACCTTAAACTTGATGACCTTATGAATGAGGAAAATGAAAAGTTAGGTCCAAAATTTTGAACCTAACTTTTTCTAATCGAAACTAAGAATACAGTCAACATTGCCCAAAGAAAAAAAAAAATGTTCTTTGCTTGCCAAGTATAATTGATTTTGGTCTAATGGACGCCTAGCTTCTGAAAAAACAAGATTTCCATGGTCCAAGAAAATTCAACATGGCATAGGTTCAATGTTGAATTTTCTAATTTCTCCAATTCACACACACAAACGTACACACGCTCTTACACACACTCACACACGCACGCGCACACACGCGCACACACACACTTGCGAACATACACACACGCAAACTCACACTCATATAAACCTCTCAACATACTTTAACGTTTTAAATCTTTATTACTCTAATATTGTGTCTCTTTTTAATAAGCTCACTAATTTGTTTCAAACTTTTGTTATTTGCTGTGATATATGTATGCTATCAAATTTGTAACTTTAAGCAGGTGGGGACCTGGTGACCTGTATTACAGGTGTTACTACCTACCACAGGCACCAGCGATCCACAACCAAAAATCGTTGGCTACTACTTATGTATTATAATTATTGTTTGAATTTTTTTGGCTTGTGGTGAGAAATAAGAAACATATTTTATTATTATTATTAATGTTGAATTCACTCAGAATCGAGAAGAGTTGCAGAAAAAGGGGAACACTAAGTAAAGCCAGTAATGGGTGATACCGGGCTGATAAGATGATGATGATTTTGTTGTTGAATAGTATAGTCGCTACCGCAAAGGCATTTCAGTTAAACACTTAATAAAACATGTATGTTTTGTGTAAGGAACGAAATTAAAGAAGATAGTAAAATTATTGTTTGAAATAAAACGAAAGATCGGATGGAAACAGCGCGAGCGTGTTATGCCAACCCCGGTTGTAACATCGGACGAGGGCAGAAACATGAACAACTCACCAGCGAGCGAACAGCTCTCCTTCACAGTAAACGGCACACCAAACAGCGGCTTGTCCTTGAACAGGTCTTCAAACGAGCCATTCTTCTTGGCCTCCTCGATCTGACGGTCGATACTCTTGGCGTCCTCAGTGGCAGCCCGGTACCGTTCCTCTACGACTGCGTTAAGGAACGGGTTCACTTCCTTGACCCGGTTTATGAAGATTGTTACCAGTTTCTCGCTCGATATCTGGGAAAGATACGGATAAGGTTAACATTATGTCTATTTTCTTTGAAGAAGGAAGTCAAGGTGTATCTCTAGTACACTACACACATTTCGCCAGTTATATTTCAATAGAGGACGGGTCTATTGGCATCAATCGAGCACAAATCCAGACTCTGGGCTGCAATGATAAAATTCCTGGCGAGAAAACGCAATAACTTTGCTTGACTTGAAAATTAAACCTATGCATGACCTCATGCTCCGCAGAAGCTCTTGCGACCATTACGGTTGATGCAATTAACTGTTCCCCTATAATACCGGATTTTAACTTATCCGTGAATGAACCGAGATAGGTTGAAGTCTGGTATTTACACTACTGTCCAAATGTGGTGTACTACAAGAACAACTCCGCCTAACGCTTTGGATAATAACCTTTCTTTTGGGCTTCGCCACAGTTGGATAAATTAACAATCGTGATAGAAAGTAACAATAATTTGTAGAATGTGATTGTAATTTGTCAATCTAAATCTGCAAATTATTGTTGTTATAGAAATACTTACACATACATAACTAAATAGTTTATACACAACACTATCCTGTTCACTTAAATTGTAAGAGCAGAGTAAGTCGTAGTGCATTACAGGACAAGCCCTTGAATTTGTTGGCCTACAGTTCAAGGCACTAAATCTGTAGTCAAATCAGGTATTACAGAGAACGTTGTATCACGTCAAATACATGGCTTCGTCTTTTGTAGGTCTTTGTTTTATATTTATGAATCTATCAAGAAGAAAAGTACGGTAGAAGATAATTATGCTGTACCGACCCCAAACAAATTGGGATATGGGCAGGAGAATGGTGGTGATGATGCTCAACTTGCATAATAAGCGTGGGAAGGAATACATCGTACCTGTATATCCTAGAACCGCGATAATAATAACGCAGTGAGAGAAGGTCTGTAGGTACTCAAGCGTTTCGAACGATATATGCCTTTGAAACTGGCTACGTAGATGCGGACGTTTGGCTGGTCTGTCTACTGTGGTTTATTTAAAACAGTTACAAAAAAATTGCTTGGGCATCATGACATGATGACAGAATTATTGCTACACAGATGGATGGATGCTTCTTGCAACTTTGATACATACAGGGTATTACGACAACCAACTTACGACTTTTTTTTTGGGGTCAAAAATATCATTTTACAGTAAAACTCAATGTAGCACTCTTAAAACATTGACCTAGTGGATGCTTTGAATAGTAAAAGGGTCATGGAGGTAATTTAAGTAAAGTTATAACCTAAAAAACTAGTATAATTAAGTACAAAAACAGCTGTGCAAAATTTTGAATATTGACCCCCAATATCTCCTTAACTAGGGGGTTCCCAGGTATGGTCTAGAACAAAAAAATGATCGCAGTGGTGGGGAGAACAAGTGCCCTTCGTTTGCTTTAAGGGTACTTTTACACCCTTAAGTTTTACCTATACGCAGAGAGAAAGCAACAAGCTTTTCTTTAACGAAAAATATACTAATTTAATTTAGACTTTAGGAGCATAGAGTTTGGAGTCATAAGAGGAATATTCTCGTACTCTCGACTCGACTCCGACCTTCGGCATCGTTCGATTTGGAAGGTTGTTAAATAAGTAGGTCAACACACCTATCTATAATTCTTTACGGGAATGACGTCAATACTGCATGCATATAATAGCACCATGTTACTATGTATCGTGCACTTACAACTTAAAACACCCACGGGAGTTGAATACACTACAATAATATTTGTCCAATATTATTTCAACATTCAATTCAGTTGGTTCAATTAAACTGACAATTAAAGTATCGAATGAAAATTATTGGAATGGAAAAATAAATACGGACCCGATGTAAATTGTGTGAAGCATAATTGGCGAATACAATATATTTTCATAGCAACAATTTTAATGTTTATTTGTCCAATGGTAATTTTTTTTGTAGTTAAGGTGTGTCACCCCCCCCCCCCCCCACAACTATTCAGTTCGGCAAATTCCTTTCGGCAGCCATGTGCTTGACATGCTCTCCTAGGTCTGATTCGGCACAGGCAAAATTCGAATTTATAATTGGCCGCTCCGCTGAATCATAACCTAAACGTCTACCTCCAAAACCTTTCACCGAACAAAAAATACAGTTTTTCCGAGTTTCATATGGCAATAGATATAATTTTGAATGCGTTTGCAAACAGAAGCTAATAGTTAGTAGTTTAGTACCCATATGCTCCGCTAGAAGTTCATGTAATAAATAGAGGGACGAAGCTTTACCCAGTAACCAAGTTACCTTAACTCATGTCCGCCCTATGGCTACCGAGAATTACTTAATGGAAATTCAATTAAAACTGTCACTCAACCCGTTATTAGTTATTATTGAGGCATATCCCGCGGCATCACGCTTCGTTGCCTGCCCATACTGCACAACTATGTCAAACAACTGATAATTGACAATAGCGACTGCGATTAGGATGAATTGCAGTCAGTTGCAGAACTGCCATTTTATGGGCGTCTGTCAGGATGTGCGCAAGTGTGTCAATTGGCAGCTATGAAAATAGCCGGCTTCGAGTTGAGTGATTTTAAGTATAGACTGGTCTATTGGTCCCATGTAGTTTAATAAGCTTTGCTGAGAAATAATCTATCCTCTCGTTTGGCAGATTTCATAAACCGACAAAATGAAATGAAAAAAAGAAGGAAAGATTAAATTTCAGTTACTTTGGGAAATCGTGGTGACACTTTCGCATCTGCTTAATCCGTATTATTGGTAACTCCTCTCTCTGAATTCTTCAGAAAATAAATGATGTTTTGTTATGGATTCAAGAACGAATTTTAACAAATTCATAAGTATTATGTATTTCGAGCTCCAGATTCGAAATTCGGCTCCGGGGGAACGGTTATTGATCACTTACTTCACCATTCCTGACAGCAGCAGCTAACTCGACAGTACTCCTGCGCAGCACGGGATCGGACACGGGCGGCAGGCGCCGGTTGTCGCGCGCGCGGAACCAGAAAAGCGGCGCCAGAAAGAAGTTGAACAGGCGCAGGATTATACCCACCACCTGGACTCCTACCTCCATCCTGGGGAAGATAGGAAGCGTTATTAGAATTGTTTTTTTTTGGGTGCACTTGAAACTGTTCGGAACACTAAACTGCAATGCAGGACACATGCAGGTTGGTGTAGCTAAAACTGTACCCAGCTTAATTGAGGCTCCTGGGTAAAGGGGACGAGACCTTAGTGGGACAGTTAGTACGGACTAGTCTGTAAGTGTGTGTCAAACAAGTTTAAAAAACAGTGTGGCTGGAGACTTCGTTACGCTTATCTAAGACTTCGTTTACCCACGCAGATTGTCGTAACAATCTGCATTACATCAAGAATATTTTTTAAGGATTTTCTGATGAAGTCGCTTGACCTGTAGATTGTTTTGGGTGACACTGTTATTTCAGCTTATAAGACAGTGAAAAACGCACAGAAAATCATAATAACAGTATCTTTTGAAAAAATCACTTTGAACACACAAACATTAGTATATGTATATTTCCTACGTTCGGCCTTTTACATCTACGTCCCTGATAGAATGTTTGACATACTTCAATTTCCGCAGTACTTCAGATCGGTCATGATCACGATACATTTGGTATATCGGTGCCTTTGGCTTATACTTTATCCTGTAGAGCATTGAGGATGTTTCTCATTTGCAAATCTTATTCACGTGTCCATATTAAAAAATAAACATGCCATTATCTATGCATAATAGCATTTTAATAGCGTGTTCAGTATTGGAAATGTTTGTCTAGTAATTTTTGGACCACATCCTTAACGAAGAAACGTTGGATAGACTGTGATAGAAGATATTGATAGAAAGAGGGAGGGAGAGCACAGCATGTTGTGCCGACCCCAAATATATTGGGATAAGGGCAGACTGATGATGGCTCAGATCATAAGCATAACGATCCATTCAAGTCATCAACAGCCTATTAATATTCCCACTGCTGGGACACAGGCCTCCTCTATTTTGAGAGGGAATGGGCTATAATCTACAACGCGGGCCCAGTGCGGATTGGTAGATGTCACATGTCGTCGATTTTTTTGGTTCTAAGACATGCCGGTTTCCTCACGATGTTTTCCTTCACCGTTTTGAGAGCGGTGATGAAATAGATTACACAAAGTAATGTGCCTGCCTGGGTTCGAACCCACGACCTACTGTTCGTAAGTCGGGGCCGCCACCACTGGGCCACCGCTGCTCATTCATCCATTCAAGTAATGAGCTTATAATAAATGATAGGCAAATACCGATAGTAGAATTATAAGGCCTCCAGAATGGTAAATAATGTTGGCTGTTAGGCAATACCCCATCTCATTTAAAGTTTATGTAGGTACCACATTATGAGTTACCACACACACCTTACATTAATCATTTCTGGCTGATTTGATCCTTGAAACCGATGCATTCAAAATGATAATTTGTACTGTGTTCCGAAATTCCGAATAGACTGCAGTTCAATTCCCGCGTGCTACGAATCGTGATTTAAAAAGCTATGTTTTGTATATCTACTCTTGTACAATTTACAAGTGTTTAGAAAAATAAAATACTTTTACCAAAAGTTGTGTTTGATGTATTTTGCATTCTTGTCACGATGACAGATTGATTATTGGGCATTGAGTCTAGCTTGTAGGTTCGTGTCTGGAACACGAAAGAGGCTGAATTTTATCGTAGAGGTTCATTGAAATAACATTGGAAGACTCCAGAGACGAAGAAGTAGTAAAAACCGAGCAAAACCGGGCCGGGCTCTAGTTTAATTGGTCGCCGTATACCTAGTATGCATTATTTTTCAGGTTTACTATAGAAAATTCTTTTGTTCTGTGTTCTTTTATTTTGTTGATTTTACTCTAAGTATGCTTGTGGAAATCCTTTCAATATGTACAGCCTTCCATGTAGTACCTACTTGATATTCCTTAGTTCAATATGTGACCAACACGCATATATTGTAGGTACCTATGTACTCTGCATGATCCTACACAAGGATAAGTGCTAGAATGATACCAATAAATCAGCACCTACTTTAACGATGGAAGAACTTCTCCCGCTTTATGTTCGACTTCGTTAAATACTCGTAGGGTATATTTTACATCATCATAAATATGGGAAAATCCAATAACACTTTGCCTGACCTGGGAATCGTTCCCATGCGTAGCAATTGCACTAGAATATTATTGTCACGATAACAAAACAATCTATTAAATTAAGAATCAATTGTACAGCCATTGTGATCCAGACTTTTCATGACCACAATCACTTTAACTCATAGCAATTGATGTGCAACTGATACGACCTTGGCAATCGCAAACATTGATCAAGTCAAGTTCACAGTCGTATACAAACTAGGAGTTACATCATAGACCCGTTTATTACTTGTTAGCTGTGCTTGACGATATGTATCTTTCAATTTGTGAGTACCGGCGTTGTGTAGTAGATTGGGGACGCTGAAGGGTTACTTTGAAGAAAAGAAAGAAATCGATAAATAGGAGAAACACTTAAAAATAATGCAAACATTAAAATTAGTCCCGTACGAGGTCAAAAGGCAGAAGGAAAGAATTATCATCGCAATCAGCCTAATGTTCCCACTGCTGGGACACAGGCCTTACTCTCTATGAAGGGGATTGAGCAGGCCCAGTGCGAGGTTGGTAGATATCACATGTCTTCGTAATTTTGGTTTTAGGACATTACGGTTTCCTCACAATATTTTACTTTACCGTTTTGAGAGTAGCAGTGGTGATGAAATAAATAGGCACATGCCTAGCTTTGAATCCACGACTTACTCAGCGAACCCGAGCAGCGGAGGCCCAAGGTAAAAGTAATCTTTCAGTTAATTCACGTCAACACAAATAAGCGCCAGAATACGACGCGCTGGTCTTGCAAAGAAAAAGAATAGGTAGTCTTTGATTTTATACATTCCAAACTTTGTATCGTAATTATTTACTAGTTATCTGATGCCCGCGGCTTCGCCCGCGTGGATGTCGGCCAATTATATACCAAAAGTACCTTTCTCGATAACCACTTGCATTGGTGAAAACAGCATGATAATCTGTGGTGTAGTTTTTGAGTTAATCGCAAACAGATTTATATAATTATGTAGTGATTTTCGGCAACTTTAGTTCAGTGTCCACTATTTTTGACTAGAATCAACGTAGCAGTCAAATCCAATGTTTACCTCATTGAATGGAGTCACGAAAACCCTATGAATATCGTAGTTTACACTGAATAGTTAAGACACGTTTCTACTACGTTTTGCGTGTTTGCTAAATTATCGTCTATGAAAATGGTATTAAGTTTCAGTTCATCTAACTAAACTGTCCTGATATATTTTACCGTGTAATGCCATACCCTGAATATTTGCCTAAAGGACTTGTTGATATAGAAAGTTTTATTTTAGTAGAAAAGATTACCAAAGTATAACATAAACTCCAACAGAAAATTGAAGCGGTTTCCATAACTAAAACCTAGAAATCTTCCAAAACGTATGAAGTGATGAAAATAAAAATATCACAACCTTTGGAATATAACTCAGAATTTCACCCACAAAGGCATTTTAAAGAAACTCGTTTCTAAGGGGTTTTAAAAGCTTTTCCTTTAAAAATACAGTACTGAAAACTATCATAACTTCACTTCATATTAAACAACAATGCAACCCAAAGAGACGGCAACAAAATTAATTAATGCATCAATATGCTTCATGCAATCAATTTGAACCCGCGAACAATGCGGCACGTATACATTATGTGCTTATGCGTACAAACACCATTCAAGACTAGAACCAGCTGTACCGCTGGGCCACGATACACACGTCAAGCGACAAGCATCAAAGAGTAGAGAGAAGACTGCGCACTTGACAGATAATGTACTGAATCTGCCAAAGTAACCTTTAATGTAATACCTACACGATTCTAGACGTAATTTTAGGTGTTAGTACTGCATGGTCAACTTTGTCTACAACGCGAGGGAATGGGATAATTTCTTTGTTAATTGATGCAGTCATTACGTGATTTTGATCCTTTTTAAAACTCGGTAGGTAGATATTAGGACGAAAGCGGCGCGGCGGCTTCGGGTTTGAGTACTGCTAAGTATGTGCTTATTCAATACCTCAGAGAGCACCCCAAAATTCAGCTTAATACGAAGCGTTTTGAATCGTTGGTTTATTAACGAAAACCTTGAATATTTTAGAACGAGGAGAGAGGCACAAACAACGGGCCGGGGAGTTGCGAGACATTTAAGTAATGATTCAATACCACATAATATTATGTAATATCTAGATCACATACACTCAATCGAGATTTTAAGTCGGGCCGCCTGAGGTTGTGAACAGGGCTTTGGTGATGGTATGGAGGCAATGCCCCAGGGTCTATTGTGTGAATGACACTTATACGATCGAATTTCACATCTATCATGGAGGGAACATAGGTCTTCTGTTTAGTCTAGTTCAGGACTTGCAGTCAGTGTTATGAATGCCTACTGCACCATGCGGGCAAAAGGAACATCATTTGTGCATGGAAGTCCCGGTTCAATTCAATTCAATTCAATATTTATTCAGTAGCAATTTTCATTACATTTGAAATTATACATACAAGATTAAAAGTAAAAGCGATCATGGTTATAATGGTGGTTGGTGATCATGGTTGGATTATGGTTAACCAGTATATTTCATATTTATGGACTGGTACTGCTTAGATGCGAAAATGAATGGGTTTAAATACGAAACAGTAGCTCAGTAATTGTATACGGTATAGGCAAACATCATGTGAAACAAACCTAAAAAAATCGAAGCCCCGCACTGTTGCCGAGCGGTGGTTTACGGCCCACGCCTTCATAAGCAGAGGAAGCTTGTGTCCCAGCAGTGGGAGCGGTATAGGCTGAAAACCACAGATATATGTAGATGACCTAGATAACGCATGAGCAACTACCTACTTCGCGTGCCTAGCTTACGTTCAAAAATCGTAAGTTGCCACTTTCGCGCTCAGTCTGCATCCGTGTATTAGCGCTAGTCGGACGTCTGCGCTGGTGCAAAGGCGGGGTTTGGGGCGAAGGAGACGCAGTACGCGGCGGCGTCTTTGAATCGATTTGATTTTGCGATTTTCCCATAACTAAATAGTGCTTGTGACGTCATAATAGGTAGTCAAAAAATGGCACGCTTGGTTTTCATACAGATCGTGATACTTGCGTTATCTAGGTCTATCTTTATCTGTGCTGAATACCGAGCATGCGCTTAGTCAATTAATTAGAGAACTACCGCGCGCAAGAGTGCTAAGTACGTTGTTTTCGGTCAACTCGCCCCAGTAGGTGTCTGAAAATTGATCATGTCCATAAGACGCTACTAAGACCTGCTATATTTATGGCTCTACTTGTTTACCTTGATTAGTTGCTATTACTATCAATTGCCTATTGTTAGTATAACGAGGCCCGGTATTTTATAAACTGACCGTTTATTCCAATGGAATGATTGGAGCACATAAACAATGCATTACTACTCGTAGCTTATTACTTCTGTGTAGTAAATATCTCTACAGTTTCAGTATTGTGTTCATGTGAGAAACATAGTAATATTCTCCTAATAAATATTCATTGATTAATTTGCGTTCATTGCGGTTTGTATAAAGGAGGATGAGCCCGTGACCTAAAAAAAAAAATTAGGACATAATTAGATTAAACTAAAATTTGTTCCGTATGAAGCCAAAAGGCAACTATCTTAGCATACCATTCCCTCCGTGCCTCGGTAAGCATTTCCCGGTTTATATTTTTATATGTTTATTATTAGTCTAATACCCAATACTAATAGGATTGTGTACGTCAGATAGGCAGTCGCTCTATATAAAATACTGGGTATTCTTAGACTAGAAAAATTCTACCCCGACAAAATTGGGAAAAGGCTAAGCAGATGATGTGGTTAGTAGGTATTAATTTTGTCGACTACCATCAAACGTAAAAAACCAAAATCAAGATGTACCTTATTTTTAGAATAAACTATAGCAATACTTCCCTACGTAGTTTACGTCACCAGCTGTCATTTACAAGAGTCTGACTGACGACATCGCAATAATATACGAGCATTACAGCAATTTACCTCCACATTCATTTAAGTGTCAGTCACTAATAACATTTAATCGAGAAAACCCTTCAGTCCAGAAGTCAGTCCTCCAAAACAAAAAAAGCTAAGAGCTCAACTGAAGGATGACTCGCTGTTTTCCTTGTTTCTGTGTCAAAAACAGAATAACTTCTAATTAAGAAAATCGCGAAGATCTCTGGTGGCATAATGGTAACGCTCCGGCTCACGAGGTTTGGCTCTCAATTCAGGCATTTTATAAAAATGCTTTCAAAACGGTGACGGAAACGGGCACATCCAAAACATAGGAGAAGACATGTGACATTTCCTAATCTGATGTGACATCTCCCAATCCGCTCAAGAGACCACGTGGCGGATTACAGTTACAGCCCACTCCTTCAGGAAGAGACAGGGCCTGTGTATGTGTGCCAGCAGTAGAAACTATCAATAGGAAATTTAAAAAAAACAGACGATCCAATAAAGGTAATCTAATTACGTAACTCTAAATGCTAATCATCGAATTGTAAATCCAAGGTTGGCAGCGACCTCAGTGTGAGTAACGTACGTGATACTGGCCCACAATGGCGATATTACCCTAGATTGAATAGTTTACGGCAGTAACTTTAATACCTTGGGGCTTGCTGATCTAATCTTGGCGTAGAAACAATAGAGTATTGTAGGGTAGTTCGATGAAGGTTACTTCGTTATCAATGACACGATTAGACTTGCACAAGAATAAAATGAAAGTTCCCAAATATTTGATAAACGGGAACTAAGTCACAAATGCAATGTGGAATATTCTTATTTATAGTGTGAGAGTGAGAAATATTGCTATCAATGATACCATAAGACTTGCACCAGAACAAAATGAAAAGTCCCAAATAATTTGCTAAACGGACCACAAATACAAATATTGTTATTTAGAGGAAGAGAGAGGACTTAGAAAGAAAAACAAAATAAATTTAGAATTTTCACACAGGTACAAGTTTCTAGAAAGTGTGCCAGACGATAACGGATGGGTACAACAATTTACGGGAAGTTCGACAATTGAAACATTACAAAACATTTGTAACACGCCTGCAGCAATGGAGCCTTTGTTCGGAACCGAGAGTCTATTACTTCGCAAGATGCTGCTCCTAATAGAAAGATTGACAAAGGCTTACAATGGATTCTATCTTGTCTGAAAAGCGACAAAAGTATTATACTAGAAGAGTTTGTATATAATATAAAGGAGGAAGACTAGAATCCGATAACGGAATGGAACGGAAAGCCACTGCTACTGGAATAAGTAAGTAAATACTTGCAGATACCGACTGTAAAATAAAGTTATTCTTTTCAATACACATTATGTAAGAACGTATATAAGTTCAAGTTTATTAACTGCTCAATACATTCATTCATTAACATTAGGTACTGACGTAGTTTTCTTTCAAAAGCCTTGATATTCATTTCGATTAACATGTACTCGATGCTAATTTTAAAGCAAACAGGAAAAACTTTATCTACGTATTAGTTTCCTGAATTATTGTCAGGTATTTCGGGAATTACAAGAAGCACTACACATTTGGACGCATTACATTTTTACGATGTTCGTTGTAGTTCCCGATTTTCAATTTCCGCCATTTGTCTAGGCGTGCCATCCTCTTAAACGCAGGTCTAGTAAGGCAACAAGTGTGATCGATACGATGTCGTCAACCTTCCGTGAAGCAGACGGCAATGTTTACCTTCAGGGCGTTCGCCTTTCAGATTCCCTGATGAAAAATGAAGCCCGAAGTGTATTAAAAGTGTCAAAGGCTCGCCTCTGTTCCGTGTTTCGGGCCTTTTGGGAGTTTTTCTACAGACTTTCATTTTTTCAAGGTTTGATTTAGAAGCTTGCACAGAAAAGGTCGGGTTGTTTGTTTTCTCGTGGACAAATGGATTGCTAAATTGGCCTTTCATATTTTAGGCAAGGTATTTGTTTGTTTTGACAGTCCAATGTAGGTTTTGTGACAGATGAAAACATCAAAGGTCTTGTGAGTTCTGAATGAAATATTTTGATCAATTTCGTGGAGTTTCAACTTGTTATCTAGCTCACATTAATATCAACGAATGCAAACGAAATAAACAAACAAACAATGGACTGAGGCTTCGTTAAGCTGCTCCCGAAAGTTGGCACGGTGCCAGCAAATTATGTGTGTCCATCAGCTAAAGGTCATCCCAAATGTTTCAGGTCAGTGACGGGCAAAAGGCTTATCGTCACGGACGCCGGCGAACATTCAGATATGGAGTCTAACTGGATATACCAACGAGGTATCACAGGTACATTTTGTTTCAAACAAGATTATTCCCAATTTAAAACTGTCCCGTAGAATTTGTAAAAGGTGTCGAGCTGATTAAAGCAGGAACATAAATGTCACTTTTCCTCGAGGATTAGTTATTCCTTTTGCTACCGTTTCCTATAGCAATAATTGGAAACGATAGTTTTTTAAGAAAATTGAGAGGTCTTTGGCCAGTATTGAATGGTGACGGGAACTTTAAAAATCGATAACTTTAAAAAGTCTGGTATGTCCTGTCTTGACTGACGTATAGGAATGGCTAGTGTGAAACTAATGGTGCCAGCTGGTTCGAAGCATCGTCGCTGGTTGAAAATGGACGCTACCGAAACCGCCAAACCAGAAGCCCAATTCTGGGTCGACACAATTTAGATTGCCATCGACACGCTAAGAAGGAGAAGAATCTGGTAATATAAATTGATATTTCAAAATACCTTGAGTTCAAGCAAATGCATCCTGACCTCATCACCTAAACAGGTATACTATGTTTTGTACGTTTTTATCACAAGAACCTTACATTTGACATTATTAACGGTTTGAAGAGAACTACAAATACGAACTGCTATTTTTGAATGTGCACAGTGCACGTTGCTTTTTGCTACCTAGCCAAATTGATGTCTTATTGTATTTATAACATTAGTAGAAACTTGACATTGCATTGAATTCAATTATTGAAATAAAACTGTTATAATTATTACCCCTATGTTTATGTGACAATTAATTTGTGTGTGTGTAAAATTATGTGACTGTAATAAATAATCTAAATGGTAATTTCTAATTGCCTATTCTGACATTAGGTATGTATTTATTGTAACTTAAATTTTCATAGAAACTGATTGTAAACATCAATTTAATTTGTACGCTCAAACGCAAAACATAGACGGAACTTAACTGTAACACCACTTTAAAACCTATGTTTACAAATAAAGATTTCATTTTAATTTTTCTGACCTTGCGACTTCTAAATTCTAGATTTATCATTGTTCATTTTCAATTTATTTTTGACGGAAATAAGAACGACCAACCGACCGACGATTGGTATTAAAATGTGGCTTTATGAAGATCCTGTTTGAATTTGCAAACCAGAATTTCATAATTTTGGTTATTTCATTCACCTACAGAACTTATTAGGATAATTATTATTTCTAGTCTAATAGCGACATTGTTCGACCTAAAAACGCAAAATATAGCTTTTTGCAAACTAGCTCAACGAAAGCTAGGCTTGGCTGATGTAATGGAAACACACAACATGCTATCAGCAGAATAACTGCACAAACAAACAGTAAATCGACTGTTATATTTCCGGACACGGTAACCGCACTTATAGTAAACGATATAGGAATGAAAATTGCATGAATAGGGGAATAAATATTATTTAGTAATAGTGTGTAGTGTGTGTGTGTGTAGTGTAGTGAAGTGTGTGTAGTAGTGTTTAGTAGTATTTGCTAGATAGTTCTAGCATAATTCGAGGCGTATGCTGTGGAGGAAACTGAAACGTTTTACCAACAGTCAATTGGCCCATACCACAGAATACATAATCGTGCCGTTGGTCAACATTATCTTTAATCTATTAACTTTTCACCCAAAAGACTTTTTACCCACGAGCGTTTTGCCAACATCACTTTACGTCAGTGAATGCTTAACCATAGAATGTTGAACAATAACTTTGCACAGGACCGGGACAAAATTAACTTTTATACTACACCTGCTTGGAAAGTACCTTGATACTTTATCAAATTTACGGTAGAAAGTACGTCATTGCATATCGAACAAATATGCGGGGAGAAAACGCATCTGAGCGGGAGAGAAAAGTGTATGAAAATCCATTTCTTACGTGGTTTTTTTTTTTTAATTTTGGGTAAGACTATGCGCCGGTAACCTAAATATCAAAAGCCAAAAAGTATTTACAGTGAGTTTTTATCTCCAAGTTCGCAAAATGGCACTGGCCACTAGCTGTGTGTTGGATGGGGTCGGGCTGGCAGTGCGACCCTGCGGCGTAAACAATTTGAAAAAAGAACATGTAAAAATTGCAGACGCCATTGGCGCCATTTTCAATTTGTGTGTTGTTTGAGGATTCAGTTTTCGTAGAAAGTAAAATAAAACTATCAAAATGATAAGTAGTGATAGTGATGATGAAGATTTTCCAACTCCGCCGCAGTTAAAAAAAAAAGCAAAAATACTGATTGATAACCTTTTACCACAGAAATCAATTAAAAAATATAATAAAACATAACGATTTTTTGCAATGGAAAAGTGAAAAAAATGCGGCATCTTTTTCTGAAACAGTTTTGCTAGCTTATTTCAGTGAAAAAGCGCAAAAATACAAACCAAGTACGTTATGGTCTATGTACTCAATGTTGAAAAGTACTATATTGACAAGAAACGACATAAATATTCAAGAATACAAAAAACTTACAGCATTTCTGAAAAGAAAGTCGGAGGGATTCCGTAGTAAGAATTCAAAAGTGCTTACTACAAAGGATGTTTATTCCTTTTTGCAGAATGCTCCAGATGACAAATATTTGTTGATGAAGGTAAGTTTATGAACAAAATGCACTGGTTTATGATTTATTACGTACCTATTTATGAGTAGAAATCTAATAGGTTTTCATGTTTGATATTTTTGTTTACAGGTTATTTTGATTTTAGGAGTAAATGGGGCCTGTCGTTCGCAAGAACTTGTGGATATGACAACAGACGATATCGAAATCCTCGAAAATGGAATAATTGTCAATATTCCTAACACAAAAACCAAAATTCAGCGATCATTTGTTATATCAGGCTTATTTTATGAGATAATGAAGAAATATAACGAAATTCGCCCCAGTGACCCCAAAACCAATCGGGTTTTACTACAATATAAAAACAAAAAATGTACGAAACAAGTAATTGGGAAAAACAAAATAAGTACTGTGCCAAGAGAAATAGCTTCCTACCTTAATTTACTCAACCCACTAGAATACACTGGCCACTGCTTTCGCAGAACTTCAGCGACTATTCTTGCCGATACTGGTGCTGATTTAACCACAATAAAACGCCACGGTGGTTGGAAATCGTCCGCTGTTGCAGAAGGTTACATAGAGAATTCCGTAGGAAACAAAACACGAATAAATAACCAAATATCGGGATCGATTAATGTGCATCAAGACTCATCTCCTCAACCATCAACGAGCGCGGCGATGCCAAATGCTCCTCAGCAGCCAGTTGCCCCTTTGGCACCAAAGCCTTCTACGAGCGCAGTGCCAACAGCACAGCCAGTTATTCCTCCTACATTGTCGCAAACATCTCAAACAATCATTAATGGAAAAAGTGTTACATTAAGCTTCACTAACTGCAACAATTTCAATATAAATTTCAATTAGTAAAGATTTAGTTTTTTATTTTCCTCGTAGGTGTAGTATAAAGCACTATGTATCACTCGAGAGAAAGCGCGATTCCCGATCTCGGGTGTTTTAAAGCCCTCCCCTACGGCTCGGGCTTCAAACGACACCCTCGACGGTAATCGGTCACTTTCTCCTCTCGGTGAACAATGTACTATTTCCCTTTGGTTAATCGAATTCTTCACTCCTAGTTTGCTTTGAGGCTGTAGCTAAACAATTCAATTATCACTGAAACGTAAGCTCTGCTAATTGCTACTGGGTGTCACAAGGGTGCGCGAATACGTACAGTCATTACCTGACCCCTTGTTTCACACCATCTGTGTTTTTGTATTTACTGTACTCGTGAACTAAGAGAGCCCATATCATGCAGTGACATTGTGAATTGTAAGTTGGAGATATACTTTTTTTATTTTTTTATTATCTGGCCTTTTCTTCTTTCATTGAGGGGTCAGGTAATGCTGGGCACAGACTGTATAAAGGTTTTAATATTGGAAATCACACAAACAAATCTTTCCTCTTTATATTATTCGTGTAGATAAAGCTTAGATTTAATAATTAAACACATAAATCATCATCTTGTTCATTTAAAATCAATAATGCCTACAAAATCGACGCAAAAAAATGTAGACAAGGTCATATACGGATGAACTAAAATAATTATGAGGTGTAATTATTTATCGCACCTACGTGTACCTAATCACCTATTACGTCACTATAGCTAGATTTAAGTTTATTTGACTATCAAATTAATTCACGTAGGCCTTGTATTGCTATGCCTATTTCCTATTTGAAAACCTATTTGAGAACCATTAAAAATTACCGACCGTTAAATCCAACAATAGGGTAGTTAACTTAAAAAATCTAATTAGTCCGTCAGATAGATTTCCAAAAAATATTGGACACTATATTGTTTTAAAAAAAGACGACGATACAGTGCTTTGAAAACTCGTGTGACGTCATACTCTAAGACATTAGTATGACATTTTTTAGCGGTCAGTGACGTCACCAACCCCCACTCAAATCTTTGACGCGTTTTATCTTCGTCATTTTTTATTGATTTGATAAAACAAAAAATACGTCTCCAATATTTTTCGATAATCTAACAGACGGACAAATTAGAATCACATTTTTTAAAGTCAGTAAACATGCCTATTAATCGTCATAGTTGTTCATAATACAGCGCTTCTCCTGACTTTCCTGGAATCCCACAAAAGAACTGTATTGACAAAGGAAATGCCTATCTTCCTCCGTGACAAAGACAAGAAATAAATATAGAGCGTTCATAAATGTATTTCGTGCGGAAGAGTCTAGTTCGTTTCCTTTGTTTTCATTAGACCTTTGGCTTCCATTCCTCGAAGTTCTAACGACGAAGAACCCTATATGGTGTCCAGTTCGACCGCGCGGCCATAGCGTTTTTTTTTAAAAAAAACCATGTCAATTTTTTGTAAAAATTTGTCAAAGTTGATTCCCAAAACCATAAATTTGTCAAAGATACGGTTAAAAAGTTATAAGGGTTTGAACATGGCCGCGCCATTGAAACGCGGCGAACCGCGCGGCCACTGAGATCTTTAAAACTAAGCCTTGTAGAGACCTGAAATTTACGCAAATGCAAGATTTAATTTGTAAAAAATTTGTAAAAATATAAAAAAAATACTCAGGTTTATAGTTTAAGAGCTATAACACTAAAACCGAATGGCCGCGCCATTGAAACGGTGGAGAAAACGCTATCGCCTGTATCTCGCTGAAAAAAAATCGCAGAGGTGTGTAGTTTATTGTAATTACCCAGATTTGAATTTGTCGAAACTAGGAAAAATACAACAAAAATTCCTAGGTTTATATTTCAGGAGCTATAAGACTAAAACGATATGGCCACGCCATCGAAACGGTGAATAAAACGTTATTTCGCCTGTATCTCGCTGAAAAAGCATCGCAGAGGTCTGGAGTTTTTTGTAATACCTAGATTTTAATTTGTCAAAACTAGTAAAAATACAATAAAAATTCTTAAGGTTATATTTCAGAAGCTGTAGAACATTATCAGTATGTGGTGCGATAGGGTGACCATGTCTTATTGTTTACAGAATACTTTCTACTTATTGTTACAGAAATTATAATTCAAGGATTCTAAATAAAATTAAAATGAAACCATAAATATAAAAACAATTATGTTTATTGCTTGAAAAGTCAATAATACAGTTACAGTCCGCGTGGACTTACGAAAAACTAGCCCTAAGATTGGTTTAAATGACGCAACTCCGCCTCTAAGCTATGTGATTGGTAATGCACACTATTGCATCTCACACGCGCCACCCCCGCGCGCCTCCGCAGGTCAGTGCGACGCGTACAGCCGTTAGTACTTATTATTCTGTGGTACAGCGACGTAAGCGTAAGAGTTTCGTTATCAGTGTGTCGTTGTGATGTTAACACGATAAAAAAGTGATCTACTGATTATTAAAATGTTCAGTTCGTGTGTAATTACGATTAAGTGTTTTTAATTTGTAACATTCTGTGATTTATGTGACTTTTAAACCAATAAACATAATTGTTTTTATATTTATGGTTTCATTTTAATTTTATTTAGAATCCTTGAATTATAATTTCTGTAACAATAAGTAGAAAGTATTCTGTAAACAATAAGACATGGTCACCCTATCGCACCACATACTGATAATGTTCTACAGCTTCTGAAATATAACCTTAAGAATTTTTATTGTATTTTTACTAGTTTTGACAAATTAAAATCTAGGTATTACAAAAAACTCCAGACCTCTGCGATGCTTTTTCAGCGAGATACAGGCGAAATAACGTTTTATTCACCGTTTCGATGGCGTGGCCATATCGTTTTAGTCTTATAGCTCCTGAAATATAAACCTAGGAATTTTTGTTGTATTTTTCCTAGTTTCGACAAATTCAAATCTGGGTAATTACAATAAACTACACACCTCTGCGATTTTTTTTCAGCGAGATACAGGCGATAGCGTTTTCTCCACCGTTTCAATGGCGCGGCCATTCGGTTTTAGTGTTATAGCTCTTAAACTATAAACCTGAGTATTTTTTTTATATTATTACAAATTTTTTACAAATTAAATCTTGCATTTGCGTAAATTTCAGGTCTCTACAAGGCTTAGTTTTAAAGATCTCAGTGGCCGCGCGGTTCGCCGCGTTTCAATGGCGCGGCCATGTTCAAACCCTTATAACTTTTTAACCGTATCTTTGACAAATTTATGGTTTTGGGAATCAACTTTGACAAATTTTTACAAAAAATTGACATGGTTTTTTTTAAAAAAAAACGCTATGGCCGCGCGGTCGAACTGGACACCCCTATATGCTCAAGCTTCAGTTACAATAAACCACTTGCATTATACATTGCCACTCCGAAGTTCGAAGTACAGCCTTGTAGGAGCTTGGCAGTTACATTAATTCACTTCATATTTCATGCAGAAAGCTTCGCTTGGCTGCCTTTTTTTTTTTTTTTTTGTTGGTTGTAAAATCATCGAATAACCCCTCCCGCTCTTGGGCAGACTAGAGAGAGGGCTACTGACTAAAAACCACCCATGTTCCTTCTTCGCCCTCTATGTCGAGGCCGCGATAACCAGTGGACTACCCGCGGCCCCGACAGGCGTCGGCCCTTTCGGGCCCCTCCCATGTTGCTGACATCTCTTTGAGGCGCGCGTGGAACACGAACGCGCCGTCGACACGGCCTGTTTTCGTCATGAGACGGACGGACGGCGAGTTAGCCATCACTCACCGTCCACAGGCCCGCGTCTACGGTGGCCGGAGGTCATCGCGGGACCCCTGACGCCCGGAGCGTCTCCCGCGGCGGCTGGGACGAGAGGTTCTCTCTCTCTCGCGTTCCGCCACCTCCTTCGCTAGCATCACTGCTTAGCAGAAGGAGGCGACAGACTCCTCTCGACTCCTCTTGACTTGTATTGGCTTTAGGACTCGTGGAAGCTGATGAAAAATCGAGCAGTGGTGAAACTTCAAAGCTGTGCTGAGCTGATCTGCTTAGCCATTGATAATGGTGAGAAATGCATTAATCCAGTTTAACATTCATTGCGTTTTGTGAGTAGTTGAAAATACGACGTTTTCCTAGCTATGTAGCTATGGATACGAAAATTCCCTCGTAACATTGTTGAAACTTGAAGTTGTAATCACATAAAAACAATTGGCTTTTGAAAAGACAGACAAGCTTAATTAAACAACTAAAATTAAGAGTTAAGGAATAAGTTTAACAAAACAAGTATTAACTTCCAAGCCACAATCTAAATGTTTTATGAAATCGATTAAACAAACCGCAAAAGATGGGAAATCAAAGCAGAAATTGTTGATGTTGCTGAAATTGAGTTATTAATACGAATGACCGTTCACACGAAAATACGTTTTAAATTACAACTGAAATGTTTAAACATAATCAATCAGCCCCTCTGCTGCGAGAACCTCTTCTGAAAACATCGTAAGGACACCAGCATGGGCTGCGGGATGTTGTAGGGTTGCGGGATGTTGTATGGGCTGCGGGATGTTGTAAGAGATACCGCAGCCTCGACAGGAACAAGGAACATGGGAGGTTTTCAGCCAGTAGAAGTCTGACACTTCCTTTGCTCTGCCCAAGAACGGGAGGAGTTATTTGATGATTTCCTACCCCCCCCCCCCCCCCCCAAAAGGACCAGTTTACGTGAGAGATATTTCTTGACGACATGTAAGACGTTGCGTTGGAAGGCCTCCCACTAGGTGGACCGATGACCTAGTGAAGGTTGTGGGGATCCGCTGGATGCTAGACTTAGGGGAGGCCTATGTCCAGCAGTGGATGTCAAATGATGATGATGATGTAAAGCCACATGACAAAACTCGAACACCAGCTTATACAATAAACACACGATATTTCACGATAAACAAAGAAGATTGTTTGTATAGAAGGTTTGATTGCAATCAATTATGGAGAGTAGAAATTCACACATCGTGTTATTTCTTTAAGACTACACTAAATATTTAAATTAAACTAACCTAAAAACAAACTAACTATAAAAGGGCATCGATAAACTCCTCCTCAACGCTGTCAGCAGGTAAAGTGCCCGAGAGACTGGCAGCGTTAAAAAAAATATTTATATCGGAAAAGCTTCGTTTCCTTTGCTATGCAAAAATCTATTCACAAAATTCGGACTATTTCAGGACTATGTTAAACTCCTATCTGGATTTCCGGGGAAACGCATCCGATAACCGTTGTTGTCCCTTTGGCAGGCGGGTGAAACAAAGCAATTCTCCGAACTATTTCGCTGAGTACGTTCAGCACAGAAAAATGAGCGTCGATTCCTGTAATAGTTACTCTGTAGTGCAATAAAGGTTGACGTTTTGCATTCTACTCAAATTCAAGGAGGCAACTGTAGTAATGATTCTAAACCCTAACAAATAATAAAATGGGAAGCTAATAAACACATGGGACTTTAATATAACTGGCGAAATGTGAGCAGTCGCAGATGCTATCAGCTAAGTACACCTCTGTCTTATGCGGCCGCCACACACTCGACGAGTGGCATGGGAAGTAGCGACGAAAGGAGGCAGAGACATAGAGTGGCCACTTTACTCGTCATGCCGCAAGTCGTGCTCCTCGTCCTGCTCATCGCTCCCTATTTTGTCGGTTTTTGTTTTTGTAGGAGCGTCGCGATTAATTGTGCGAGTAGAGCAGTCTGGTCAGAGCGGGCAACATCGCGGCAAATAGCGGCAGCGCGAGGAGCATAGCGATGAGCAGCGCAAGGAGCATAGTGTGGCGGCCGCATTACCTTTCTCGAACGGAGCTCGGTAAGTGTGAACCACACCACCCGTCTTAAAACCGGGACCGTCTGGTTCTCGCTTTGTAACCGCGCTTTCACACACAAACAAATGCCAACGTTTATTCGATAAGTTCTTATTCCTTAGACTAAGACCCGGTTATTCTGAAATACTGGTTAATTTTTATTGACCGTACTGTAATTTAAAAAGATTATATTTTATATATTTCAATACACCTTTTATGACAATCTCCTGAATTATTTATTTATTTACCACTAGTAACAACATTACAGACAATACATCCAATACGATGCTACATATATGACACAATATAAAACAAACACGTAAAATTAAATTAAACTATAGCCAAATCCGTAAAACATGACAAAGTTTATAGTTGCACCCTATTTTCAATAACTTATTGTGCCCTTTGAATAAATTTCGCCAGGTTTTGACCAAATAAATCTTCCGATACCATTATAATATTAATAACACGCGCTATAACGAAGATGCAGAAATGCACTTTGTATAATAGTTAAATTTAATTACTAGATGATGGGAGTCCATAGTTACAGCGAAAATTGTTTGTATTCAAGGGCTAAAGGACTGCAGTCTCGATGAAATAATAATTGTGAATCATGTCCTTTCCAGCACGGAACCAAAATACAACGTGATTTACTTCATATGAAGAACAACCATGTTTTGGTCTGAATGCAATCCCAGCGACACTTAAACTGATAAGAATGCAAGAAAGTCACTCAAAAACTGCTTCTTGCCACTTGGCAGCAGTTGCTAATGAGCTTTAAAGCTGTCCCCAACAGTTAAATGGGTCAAGAGATTAAAAAACCTTAGATAAGGAATAATGGAGAAGTAACGAAGCTGGGGTGCATTTAAATAGAATCAACTAAATGTAAATTAAGTGAGTAGATCATTACAAAAACTTTTGAATGTCAAAAAAAGCACAGTCACAATCACAAGGCATAATATTTTCTGTTCTGCTAGATGCAATAGACAATAACTTCCATAGCGCAGATCTCTCTAAAGAAGAATACTTATGTTATCAATGATTTAACTAACCGGCAAAAAAGATGACTTTAAAAAAAAACGCAAGAATCATCATACCATAGGGTGGTAATGGTAAAGCAAAAAATTGACGCCGAATGTACAGTAAAAAATTACAATAAAAAATACGTTGGTTAAAAACGAAACACCAGTTATGTATAAGTCCCATGTATTAGAGGGTAAAGTGGTGCCGGAAAGTTCTGAAGTGGCGACCGCGAACCGGGAGACGTTGCGTTGGAAGGCCTCCCACTAGGTGCACCGATGACCTGGTGAAGGTTGCGGGGACCCGCTGGATGCGAGACGCACGGGACCGGGCAATGTGGCAACACTTAGGGGAGGCCTATGTCCAGCAGTGGACGTCCTTCGGCTGAAATGATGATTAGGGGGTAAGTAAGCAATATTACGAGAGAAATGGCGCCGAATTGCGCCGAATTGTGAAGCTTGCTGCCACCCCTGTCATGACGACCACGACCACTCTGCCAAGAGTTTGACGACACAGAAAAAGTAGAATAAGGGGGAGCCACCGGGCACAAATACAGCCTCCGTGGCTGTCACTGAGAAGTTTTTGTTCGAAAAACCCAGAAACACTTTCCCCGACCCGGGAATCGAACTCTTAGCCTTATACTTCAGCAGTCGCTCTTGCGACGGCTAGAACAATGAAGGAGTCCATGGTTTAAAGACACAAACAAATACAAATTACAAAAAAAAAAAACAAATACAAAACAACACATACAAATTACAAAACAAACAAACACAACAACAAACAAATTACAAATACAATTACAATTGTTTGTATACAAATTACAAATTTAAACGTCATGCGACACATAATATAGGTAAAATTCTTTTGGCATACTAAAATATATTACATGCGCTAGTACTTACTACCAGAATACATAATTAGTTTAGTAACAATTTTAATTAAAGATTGTTACCATTGTGCCCGTCACTGAAGTTATTCAACGAATGTAATGTAAGTAGTATAATTATGTCTACATATTTGACCTATTGACCGAGGCGGCATATAAATTGGAATATTTCTCTACCTAATAAAAACATTCTGATAACAGTTACATAGACTCGTATTATGTAAGTAATTATTAAACAAGCGCATTTTTTTATTGCTCACTTGAAATTATAAACTTCAAAACCATTACAGTCAGCCGCATCAAAAACAGTAAAACCGTTCAAGAGATACCTACACGGATGAACACCATAACACTATCATCTACTAAAGAACTATCACCGATAAAGTACTAATTCATTACAGAACCGCATTTTAATCAGTCAAACCGTTCTGGAAATAATTGGGAAGATTCGTTTGCGCACAAACAAACAACCTCTTATCCTTTACGCATATACCGTCTCCATTCCGATGTGGGGAAAAACACTTTTCTACTTGACTATACAAATCATTAACTTTGACAGCGGGTCCAGTTGACCAATTCAAAAATAATTTTGGTCGATTGGACCCGCGGGTCCCATCTGAGTGGGATCAATTTACCAACGAGCCAAATTAATCACATGATTTGTTTTTCTTTATCCCATCATCATTTTCTTTGTCCTTATTCCAATTCATTTGGGGTCGGCGCAGCATCTAATATTCTTTTATTTATTTTTAATCGACTTCCAAAAAGGAGATGGTTCTTTATTCGTGTGTATATTATAGGTTCTTTATTAGTTTTTATTTTCTTTAATTTATGTCAGTAGGTATTCTTCCTAAGGGCCTGGATTCCAGTACCACTAAATTGTGAAAATTGAATGGGTCTCATTTAAATATGCTTTAAAATGTGGTGATATATCATGTATGTAAATACTTGATGCAACTCTCTGTAATTAGCCACGACTACTCGTGGCATTGTATACATGGTACCTATATTATTTGATTCAAAACAATTCAGAATTATTCTCACAAAATAAAACGTTGTATGCTCACGGGAATCAACGGACAGAACTCGACTTTGTCACAACCGGCCAATTTATGACAAAAGTTGAAATTAACAATGTTTGTGCAGATACTAACGCAATCAAAGCCTTTTGAACACCCCCACGCAATTTAGACTTTAATTTGGGTTTGTTTCAATAAGTTTTGAGGGAATTTACATAATTTTAGATTTCTTTCTTTATCAATGTATCTTAAGGGTGTAAAAATACCCTTAACGCGAACAAAGGGCACTAGTTCTCCCCACCACTGCGTTCATTTTTTTGTTCTGGAACCCCAGTTACGGAGATATTGGGGGTCAAATTTCCAAATTTTGCACAGCTGTTTTTGTAAACACTGCCTCGACGCGGTCTCAATGAAAGATCAACTTGAGAGGCAGTTCTTACTAAACCACGAGCTCCTTCATTTTAGGTGCAATTGCGACTTCTCAGTTTTAGGTAATGCATTCGATTCCTTGGTCGGGCAACGTGTTATTGGGTTTTTCGATCAAGAATTTCTCAGTAGCAGTCATGAAGTCTGGATTTGCACCCGGTTGATAGCAATAGGCTCTCCCTATTACAAGGGACTTAGCATAACTGACAAAATGTGGGTGTACTCCTACTATTACAACTCTGCCTAACACTTGGGGGTTACAAGCGTGATTTTATGTCATGTAAAGGAAAAACATATTGTTCTGAGACTGAGACGGATGCAGATGATTGAAATTAAATACCTGGTCTACGCCAAAAATATTCACAAATTATTTTGACCGTCTGAAGGATACATATTATAGAAGATGAAGTTCAATTATCTTCTTATTGTAACTTTGCATCATTCCTCAGATTTTTTGCAATAAGTACCTACCTATCACCTACATCACGAAAGGGTTAGGCAGAGGTGTTGTGGAGGCCATTAAAACCCCCTTATTTCGCCAGTTCTGCATAAAAAACGTTCGTTCCGTTTTTACCCGACTGCGGCGAAAACCAAAAGGAAGGTTATGTGTTTGACGTGTATGCATGTTTGTATTATGTATGTCCGTTTCTTTGTTCCCTCATAACTCACCTCACCTCATAAGGGATTTGATTACAAAACTTGAAAACAAGCGGGGTTAATTTGAATATTAAATTATGAAATGAAATGAAAATAGAATGGACCCCACCTACTTGCAAGTTTTTTTTTTAATTTATTTAAAATACTTATGCTTGATTTTTGTTTTTCAGTTTTTCAGTTTTTTAACTACTTTTTTTTATTTGTCAATTTGTTTTGTCTTGTGTGAAACCAATATATACTTTTTCTTCTTCTTTAATAGAGGGAGCCTATTGACATCAACCGGGCGCAAATCCAGACTCCATTACTGCTACTGAGAAATACCTGATAGAAAACCCAATAACACTGTCAACGACCCGGGAATCGGAACTCATGGTTAGCAAACAAGCAAGGAAAATAATCCTTCTTTTGTAACCTTGCATCATACCTCAGAATTTTTGCAATACCATCTGTATTGCAAAAATTTAATGTGCAACGTCGCGTCCGATGGATGGACAAAGACCTTTACGTTATCAGTCAAGTGATAAGGCTCGTCCATAATTTAATGAATGTTACTAGTGCGTATATGTTTGTATCAATTATGTACAAAACATTGTTTGTGTAATTGGCTAATGAATAATTAAAACCATGATCCACAGATGGGATGGATTTCTCCTGTATCGTGGGTGCGTTTACAAACATTTAAACTTCACATACACAAATACAGCCAGACCCGAAACAAATATCTGTAGGCCATACAAATATTTGTTCCGTACGGGAATCGAACCCGCGACACTCAGCGCAACTGTCCAATGCTTAGCCACTGCGCCAACCGTGCCGTCAAAAACATGGGATGCAAATTAATGCTGACGTTGAGTTTGGCTTGATATTCTCCTATAACAATGTACTAAAAGGTGGATGGATTTTTTTATCACCCTGAATATTTCTATGGGAAGAAAAGGTTGTCATTTCCTTGATTATTCCTATTTCCCGTGCGTTATGAATTTATACAAATAAATATAATGAAGTACCTATACTTAATTTTGTTTGTAATATCAAAATAAAGTCTTTCCACTGTATAAATTCATAATTATGACAATAAGTACGGTACATACTCGTATTTTATATCAATTATTTTTTGTCTGACTGTCTGTTTCATTTTCTTCATCATTAAATCTCTATTGTCATAAAAGGAATGCAACATATAAATATATTAAATACTTTAGCATAGTATGTTTAAATAACATTAAGCGATTTTTGGTGCAATCGGGTCTTAAATATTATCGTTGAATCAAAGTATGAATGGAGAAAGCTAAATTGTATCCTGTTTAACGAACCGGGAAATATACCGACTTTCACACTTCAACTGTGCCTAACATTCTACTAAGTATTTGTTAAGTAAGCAAATATTGTAATTTACGATAATTAATCAATGGAAACTAAAGTTACACTAATAAAACTAAAAAAATGTCTTATGAATTTCTGCTCGAAGTAAAACTATTATAAACGTGATTTTAAGATCAATGATTTTCTGCTTGAATTGAAATTAAATGACACGTGTCAATAAGACTTGTTGACGGTTGAAAAAAAAAGCGATCTTAATCAGATACATAAAATATTTGAGTACAATCATTCTAGTCTCAGTTTCTACCCAAGATAGCATGCCTCGTACCATTTTAATCAGCATTTTTTTTAGGCTAATTTAGGTTTTATTAAAACACAAATTATTATCCAGTTGTTCTTGTTTTTACCCGACTGCGGCGAAGCCTAAAACGAGGGTTATGTGTTTGGCGTATATGTATGTATGTATGTCTGTTTCTTTGTTCCCTCATAAATCCTAAACGGATGAAGGGATATGAATAAAATATACGTCGTTAGATTCGTCTTAATGGCGAGATTGGAGAAGCCAAGAAAAACGATTTCCACTACATGGTTAAATTTTTCGGTACCAAAACACCAATTAGGAAATCGAATGGTTCAATGGCATTGCTGGGTCGTCGAAAATTCATGTTAATTTATAAACTTGTCTGCAGCAGAGTTACTGATTGGATAAATATTAGTTGGTAGAGTAGAGATGGGAAAAGAGTCCAATTTTTAAAATATTTAATAAATAAAAAATGCATACCTAGTTACAAATAAATCTGTAAGTTATAAAATAAAGTGAGTTTGTTCCACCACTTCTTTCCAGCTAAAACACTAGGAAGGGGGGCGATTTGGGGGACTGTCGCTTGTAATAAGTAAAGTAAATTTTGACGCTCGAAAAGTGGTGTTTAACAGCCTAGTTTGAATAAATTAACAATAAACCTTTGATTTTGGATTTTTGAAATACCTAATTTCAATTAATTTATATTGAAATCGTTTATTGCTATCCATAATGTACACTTACAGGTGATAAATACAATAGAACAGTTATGGACCCTATCGGGAAATGCATTTTTTTTTCAAAAACAAAATTCAATACTCACTCTTTATCAGTACAACAATCTCTGAATCACAAACACAATTTCTTTTAAACAAAACAGCACGCAGCAATCATACGAAACCAGCTTCCAAATAACAGAAGAAAAAATGAATTAAATAATTTTACGCGGTTTATTTATTACGCAAAGCGCGGGAAGGCACGCGTTGGCGGGAACGGCGGGTTTTCCTCACGCTCGCTCAGCCAAGACTAACGTATCGTCCATTCTGCCTCTCGCAGAGTTACAAATTGATACTCGATTGGAAAACCCGAGGGAAATGCTCGCTCGCCGACGACAAGATTGAAAACTATTATATTTGTTATTACAGTTAAACTGTTTTGATTGAGTTGTTTGTTGTTGTTATTATTTTGTTTTGTTATGGCATTTGGTATGTAGATAAGTCATGCAAACTTTGCTAGTAAGTACCTACTTACATTATGTTGTACAACGTAGAAAAAAAGTTGCTCAGTAAGATTTATAAAAAAAATATTAGGTGAGTACTTATTGAAAGTGGTAAATTGAAGGTGTTTGTATAATTCGATTTAGTGATCAATAATTCACCATCCTTTTTTTCGCGTGGGAAATCATCAAATGGTCTCAGCGGAGCGGAAGGGACTGTCACATTTGTATGAACTGACTAGAACCACCCGTGCTCCTTATTAGCCTTTGTGTTCCAGAGCCACGGAACACCAGTAGTAAAAGAAACCTCCAAAATCAACAAAAAAAAAAACAAATTATAGTAGAAATAATCAATATTCTCTATCTAAGTTTTACTACATGAAATTTTCCTTCATCCGTGTGACTATAATGGAATGGATCAATATTGACTTGATCTTGGACCAACTCGTGTATGAGTTGTATGACAGCATAGCTGACAGTTTGGTTACAATTTTACTATTTGCTCTTTTCATAAACTGACTATGATGTTTGTAATAGGGATATGGTCGTAAAGTTTGCGCCATTATTTTATTTATGCTTTCATGGAAGTGTATTTATGTAGGTAGTAGTTCTGCAAATCTTAGTGACGCAATTGAAAATAGTACTTTGGAAGGATAATTCATTGTATTCCTTATAGTCTACAAGGAATAAGGCTGAATGATTGAGTGCTGCACTGCGTGTCGCGGTTTTGATCCCGCACGGAACGAATAGTTGTATGTCCTACAAATATTTCTTTGGAGCTAGGCTGCATGGTGTATGTGAGTTTAAATGTTTCTAAAGGTGTCCACGATTCAGTGAAAATTCTTTACGTGGGACAAAGCTTAAAAAGAAGTATGGTAGAGCAGTAGCTTAACCTCCAAAAAGCAATTGTCTATAATTCAATCAATTTATAAATTATGTGAAGAAGATTAATTACTTCAAAAGTTTTGAACTCAAAATTGATTAAAAAGTTCTGCTTCAAAATGAAATCTGACACAAACGCTCTAGGTAGCGCAAATTGAGTAAACTTTTTGAGGCCGACTTTTAGTCCTACATGTTTATGTATTCTAGATGACTGCACGATGCCCCGTGGCTGCCAAATGGAGCAACAACTCGAGTAGAGGCAATGAGGCAACTATGGAACACTTAGGGAGGAAAATTATAGACATTTAGTATGAAGAAAATGTTTATACTTAAATGATAATTGTAATAGGAAAAAACAAGCTCGTTGCGAAGTTAATATAGTAATTATTAGTTCATATATACTTACTGTATTGCGTTAAATTCATTGCGATAAAAGCACTTACCTACTTACTTACATTTTATTTAAATTACTTATTTATTTAATCTTCATGTACAACAGTGGCAGATAGGCGGACAAGAGCCACAACAGATACTTTACCAGTCAACCTTTGGGTGAAATAAGGCAGAATTCTGGTAGAGCACAAAAAAAAGAAAAATATCATTTTCATCATTAGATGATGTGATAGAACACTTTTGATCTCGAAACAATTATTGTTATTCACTTAAGGTCACGCCCCTAACACGACCTACGTTAGTGTTTTAACAATATTTTTGAAATGGATAGGTACGAATTATGTAGGTACCTACAAAAGCACCAACATTTTGAAGTTCTATAAACAGGCATCGATATGAACTGCTTAGGGTTAATGGTAACCTTTGATATTAATTATTTTAACCACTTTTACAAGTAAAAAAATCATTTTACCATAAAAATAATCTACTTTGCGAATAAAAAACAGACTATTTAAATAAGTCAGGTTGAATGATTAACATTGGTCAGACAGTGAAAGTGAAACGTCATAAAGTTCAGAGACCCTGTAATGCCGTCTCTCCCCACAGCAAAGAGACCACACTGATAAGATTTAGCACGTCTACAGTCTATGGGCAGGCGTACGCCAGTTCACGACCTCGGTTGACGCAACTTGCTTCAAGCGACTCGCGCGTTCACTCGCTTCGAGTGGCCGCGTGAAGCCTGTTCCTGTGCGTTCTCGCAGATTCGTTTAATTTAGGTGCCTACTAGACAAAGGTCTACAAGGACCCGAAAAAACAACACAAAGGCCCGAAGTGTTGACCGAAGCCGAAGGTGACCAAAGCCTTTTTTTTTTGCGTGTGGAAAACCATCAAATAACCCCTCCCGCTCTTGGGCAGAGCGAAAGGGAGTGTCAGACTGCTACTGACTAAAAACCACCCATGTTCCTTCTTAGCCCTATATGTCGAGGCTGCGGTGGCCACGGTGGCCAAAAGCCATCACGTGGCCCCCGACCCGCGGCGGCTGGGACGAGAGGTTCTCTCCCTCTCGCGTTCCGCCACCTCCTTCGCTAACAGCACTGCTTCGCAAAAGGAGGCGACGGCGTTCCATTCCTCCTCGCCCCGGACCATGGCTTGCACTAGGGCCGGGCGAGAGAGGTTGCCGCCACCGATCGCCGCTACGAGAACACGGCGAGGCTCCGCCCAAGCGGGGCACACCTCCACTGTGTGCCCCACCGTGTTTTCCGGCCGATCCTCACAATGGCGGCATCCGGGCGTTTCCTCCCGCCTGATTCAGTGCAGGTACCTCCCGAAACAACCGTGTCCGGTGAGGACCTGCGTCAGGCGGAAGGTGAGGGCGCCGTGGCGCCTCTCTAGCCACTCCTCAAAGAGGGGACTTACCGCCACTATCGTGGCGTGCCCAGGTGACTAAAGCTTTGATCGGACATTAAGTACTTGATCCTTCGCGTTAGTACCAACGAAGCACCGATGACTCGTGATTTGCTGTAACTAAGTAATTTCTGTTGTATTCTTTCCTCAGTCACTGTCGCATGACGCGTGTCGCTTGAAAGTGTAAGACATGGGCAAGCGGTAAATGAATTAAATTCAAGAGTGCAACGTCCCAATACAGGGTAACGTCCCTTTCGCACCTGGAACCCAGACAGGGGGTGGACAGAGGGTGAACAAAAGAAACACAAACATTCTAATGATACTCGTACTAACTGTTGACATTTGCCTGACATTTGGACATTTGTACGACGACGTAGCGTAAGTGTCTAGAGAGGACTGGGGATAAAACAAGGGGACGAACAAGCGCTTTTCTTTTGTTCCGACAAAGTAATTAATTTTCTTTTTACCTTACTAAATATTTAGGATATCCTTGATAAGTTCTGAAAAGAAGTAAGTATACTTAGGATTTTTTAAATGCAGTCCCTAATTGGACACAAAAAGAAAAACATTGAAATTCTATATAGATATTTAACGCTTTAAGACGAACTTTCATGTAAAAAGACTTGCTCCAAAAAAGAAATTGTAATAGGACACCTCAAAGGCATTTTCCGAACACCGAATACAGTTTATCGATCGACAAATACGAGCTACCTAGATACTCTGCATGTTGCCCTCAATACAGTGCGTCATATTACAAATGTATATTATGTCAGACTTTACAGCGTTTATTATATCAAAATCGGAAATGACGTCAGAAAGCTCTCGTCGGAATATGATGGATATTATTTGTTTCAGCCTCGCAGTTTTAGCCGAGTTTCACAATTCCAGTAGGGATATACTTTGTTGTACTGTGTACAAAAACCAAAATGCACACACACCAAACTAACAGACAGACGGATCGACAAATAGAGTTACTTCTATTTGTCGATCCGTCTGTCTGTTAGTTTCATGTCTGAAAGGATTTGGATGAAATCTGGCATTCAGTTCTGATAGTACATGACTAGAGGGTCACGAGGTAGGAATTAGGACAGGTATTCTACGTCCGGGTAGTTAGTAATTTTCTATCCCTAAGCGGAATTTTGATTATGAACTACCCTCCTCTCGTGCCCGACTTGCACAACTAACTGCACGCTCTTGGCGTTATTGCGTATCTTTTAAATGACTGTGGCTAACATCCGTCCATCAATTAACTGTCAAATGGTTCTATTTTGAACCATAACCAATTTGACAGTTAATCCATGGACAATATGATAGCCACTGACATTTAAAAGATACGCAATAGCCCTGCAGGCTGCTACGTACTGTGTCGAAAAGAAGAAGAAGAAGATTATGGACTCTTTCTGACTGATTTGCCAGAGAAGGCAAAACACCGAGAAAACTGTAAAAGGAACGGGGACTAAAAACTTTTGTACAATAGGATAAGTAACAAAAATATATATTATATTATATAGATCGCGAAATACACGCCACACAAACATTTCTGAGATAGACCTTAATTCACAATAACGGGCCATCAACCGGGCAACCGAAGCTTACGGGTCGCCACTGAAATTGTTAATTACTGTCATGTTACTAGGTGTCTGGTGCAATTCACATTATATAACCATAAGTGGACTAGATACGGTATATAGGTGTTTATGTTGTGAGTGGAAGCTCGGGTAATAGAATATAATAAGGTTGGGTGGAGTAAACATAGTGCTTTTTAACAGGTTGCGAAGTGTTAAGTCGTCGCCTTATTGGTGGACGTAGTTTTTTATCGGCTTTTTCGTGTGGCGGCTCATAACATTTCTGGACTGGCAATGAATATCAGAATCGAACTACTTAAACAGTTTTAAATATACAGAGTGAAATGTTGAAGCGAAAACAGTAGAAGTTCAAACATTTCTGCAAAACCTACTTGCAAAATGGGAAAACCTGTGTTTCAGGACAGCACGCCTGAAATTAAAGAAGAGAACACTCATTTGTGCAATAAACACAAAAAAGCATAAAAATAATCAGTAGGGGTAAATAGGCGTCACATGTCATATCTGTGAGTAAAAAAGCCGGCCAAGTGCCAGTCGGACTCGCTCATGAAGGGTTCCGTACCATTATCTATAAAAACGACCAAAAAATCATGTCTGTTGTATGAGGGATGGACAGCGAAGTCTTAGTAATAGGTTACCGTTTTTACCATTTGGGTACGAATCCCTAAAAAATACCAGGATGTTCTTTTTCATGAGACTAGAGCAGAGCCCAAGGGAGGGTTATGGTTTTCTCATTAGTCTCCAGCTACAAGCAAGAAGTGGTAAGATAATATACCAAAACATCACGCTTGCAGTCCCCAAAGGGTTCTGCAGAGGTCTACATAATAGAACACCCACATTTCACATAATATGTTGTAAGTTTTAATAACCTTATATTACAACTTAACCCGAGCCTATTCTCATCAACCGGCTACAAATCCAGTCTCTATGGTCGTTACTGAGAATTTTTTGATGGAAAAACCCAATAACACTGCCCAACCCAGGAATCAAACACAAACCTCATGTTAAGCAGTCGCGTTCGCGACCACTCAACAAACAAGGCAGTCAATTCGTTGGATGTCTGTCAATATTCCTAAGTCACTTGAATAAACTTACATACATTTCATACCTAACGTAAAATAGGTAACTACATGCAATTCATAGAAACTTCACAAACTAAGTATTCCACATTGAATAGCTACGTAAAGTCCAACAGAGGAGATATAAAGTTTGCAGCTAAAACTCAACAACTTGTTTGAATGGGCAACTTTAGCTACTAGTGCTGGTACAACTACTCATGCTAGTAACTTTGACTTGGCTTAGATTGTGTTGGTGCCTTGCAATATAGTGGAAATGATACATAAAAAAAAAGAACTTAAAAAACTTAAGAGACTTAAAAATAAGGTTTCGTAATTAATTACTGACAGTGGGTGGTGGGCCGCGTTCATCAAATTGGACGTCATTCTGAAGTCAGCCGAAATTCTGCTATGTCTAAAGTCCCGCTTCACGCAGGAGGCTTGTGTACAGACTCCGGAAGCCTTTTTTTGGAGTCTGGGAATTCATCAAATGGCTCTTCTCTTCCCACTCTGGGTTGAGCGGAAGGGAGTGTCAGACTTGTACTGACTAAAAACCACCCATGTTCCTTCTTGGCCCTTTGTGTCCGGAGCTGTGGCATCTCTCTCGAACAACCCGCAGCACCGGCAGGCATTTATAGTCTCTTTGTGGTAAATTTTGCATTGGAGGACTTGAAGCATTACTATACAGTGTGATTCTTTATAATGTGCACATATCGAAATGAGGGAATCTATGCTTAATTTTATCGATGGAGAAAATATTTAAAAAAATCTAAATATTTTTTATGGAATTTTCAAAAATGTTGTCCGCTGTTGTGACCCCAATGTAAACAAAACGGTGTAACTTTTAAACTAAATTATCTATCGCGATGAAACAATTTTATGTAAAAAGTTATGAAAAAAAAAAGTTTTTTTGATCAAAAAACGTGTTTATTTTCAATTGAGGGTAGTTTTTTTCCACAATTTTCATTTTACGAGGACGCCTAATTGCTTCCAATCATTATGGAGTTTGTTTCATCGCGATAGATAATTTAGTTTAAAAGTTACACCGTTTTGTTTACACTGGGGTCACAGTAGCAGACAAAATTTTTAAAAATTCCATATAAAATATAAAAAAATATTTAGATTTTTTTAAATAATTTTTCCGTCGATAAAATTAAGCATAGATTCCCCCATTTCGATATGTGCACATTATAAAGAATCACACTGTACCTATAGATTAGGCAAAATTTATTGCTAGAAAATAACTTTTAATAAGAATGTAAATCATGATTTAGTTTATGACTCAATGTTATGCTCTTAAAACAAAGTGTTGATGGACACATTGTAATAGCAATAGCTTGGTTTAAAGACTAACTTTGACCTCTAATTTTTCCATAAGCAAAAAGTTCAGAGGTATGGTAATTAATGGTAATAGCATTGAGTCTTTCTTTCAGAACAAGTTATTATTTTTATTTTTTTTGGTGGGTAATCATCAAATAACCCCCTCCCGCTCTTGGGCAGAGCGAAAGGGAGTGTCAGACTTCTACTGACTAAGAACATGTGCCTTCATGCTTCATTAAGGATGTTTTTGCACCAATTATAATTGTGAAATAGTCTTGTAGACTGTTAGCCATTGAGGCTTACAAGAAAATTATGACACCAGTCCGTGAAAAAGGCCTCATTGGACACACGTTTAACAGGAAGGATCAACGATGTTATCGAATTGTCATCAAGAATCTGCATCACTCAACTCCACATAGCGCCATCATATAGGAAATTGAAAAAACTGAAAACAAAGTCTTCGGAGAAATCATAAATGTAAAGTTTGGGCCTGAAAAGAAACCTACTTCTACATTTTTTGTCAACCTAGTCTCGGACCCAAATAATAGTGCAGTTAAAACAATTAAATCAATATACCACCAAACGGTTTCAATAGAAGAGCCTAAAAGAAAAGCTTCTATACCACAGTGCCAACGCTGTCAGCAATATGGCCACTCGAAAAATTACTGCATGATGCCGTATCGCTGTGTGAAATGTGCACAGGCCTATAAAACATCCGAGTGCCCAAAAAAAGATCGGAACACACCAGCCAAATGCGTCTTATGTGAAGGTTCACATCCTGCGAATTATAAAGGATGCACTGTGTACAGGGAGATTCTAAATAGGAAAACAGCCTTTAGACCTACAAACAAAACCATACCCCTTGCAGAACAAAAAATATCACCTGCAATCGAACAAAATAGACCACAAGTCGAGAATAAACTGCCAAAACATAATACGAATGATAAAAATGGACTGACATATGCAGAAGCTACCAAAAATGAATCCAAATTGGAAACACTACTCACACAACAGGCTGAAAAGCTAGACAAACTATTAGACCAAATGTCTTCCATGATGAATTTTTACTAACAACAGTCATCAGCAAACTTGTCCGATAAATGGCTACACTCAGAGTTGGTACCTGGAACAAATGGATTGGTCAAACATAAACAAGACGTTGAGATACTCCTTGCACTACATGATATTGATGTACTTCTAGTTTCTGAAGCACATCTAACTTTCAATCATTTATGTAACTTTAAAAATTACAGTATGTACTCGACATTCCATCCTGATGGAACTGCACATGCAGGGACAGCAATCATAATAAAAAAAGCACATCAAACATGACGTTCTAGAGGAGTATAAAACTGACCAAATACAGGCCACTACAGTAATGGTTCAGGATAAACAGAGTTCACTAACGCTATCCGCTATATATTGTCCCCCTAAGCACATCCTTAAGGAAGATAGCTTTACTGATTTCTTCAGAACTCTTGGCCAACGGTTTATATGCGGCGGAGACTGGAACGGCAAAAATGTCTACTGGGGTTCTCGACTAACATTACCCAGAGGAAGAGAACTGAAAAAAAAGTCTAGACAATAATGCCAACACGTCATAAGTACCTACAGGTGAACCGTCATACTGGCCAACGGACTCCAACAAACTTCCTGACTTATTGGACTTCATCGTGTACAAGGGACTTTCTAACATGTACCTAAGTGCTGAAAGTTGCCTGGATAGTAGTTCAGATCACACTCCACTGATAGCCACCATAAGCACAACACTAGTAGAAAGACAGTTTAAAGAAAAGCTCTACAACACGAAAACTGACTGGCCTGGTTTTAGACAATACATAGAAATGCACTTGAACTTAAAAGTAACTTTAAAAACAAACGATGACATTGATGAAGCTGCTGTGAATATCACAAACCTCACTCAGCTGCATGGAAAAATACACCAACACCTACCAGGCCTGCAAGCAAGAATATTTCCAAGGAAAAAAAGAGTAAGATTCTGGAAAAAAGAAGACTCAGGAGAGTTTGGCATACTAGTCGTCATGCTTCTGACAAACGAGATTTCAACAGAGCGGCCGCAGAATTGAAACTATATCTAAAGGGCATCGAAGATGAAAGTTTGAAAAACAGACTAGAAAATCTAGATGCTTCGGCTAAAAATGAATACTCTCTTTGGAACACCGTAAAGCATAGCAAAAATGCACCACAAACTGCTCAACATCCACTAAAGCTGGGGAATAATACATGGGCAAGAAAAGACGACGAACGTGCCGAAGCCTTTGGATCTTTCTTGGCCGATGTATTTACCTCCAATCCCGGCGATACCTCAAGCGGTAAAGAGATCGAAAAGTATTTAGAGACAGATCTACAACTAAGTTTACCACTAAAGCACTGCTCACCTCGCGAGATCTGTAGACTTATTAAAACTCTCGACCTAAATAAAGCACCTGGATACTGCCTGATAACTGGCGAAATTCTACGTCAACTACCAAAAAAGGCCACAGTTTACATAACACAGCTTTTCAATGGAATTATGAGGACTGGGTATTTTCCGAGAATCTGGAAGGTATCGGAAATTATCATGATCCCAAAGCCAGGAAAACCACCGCACCTTGTGTCGTCATACGGGCCAATAAGCCTGTTGCCTGTTATGTCCAAACTATTTGAGAAAGCCATTGCACGTAGGCTTAACGACATACTCAAAGACTGCAACGTAATCCCACAACATCAGTTTGGATTCAGAACAGGGCACTCCACTGTGGAGCAAGTGCATAGAGTGGTGAACAAGATACGAGAGGGACTGGAACGAAAGGAGTACTGCTCGGCTGCATTCCTGGACGTGCAGCAAGCGTTCGACAAAGTCTGGCACCAGGGCCTGTTGTTTAAGATAAAAAAGCAACTACCACACTATTAAAGTCCTACTTAGAAGACAGATTCTTTCGGGTAAAACTTAACGATTCATACTCGAAATTCTATAACATACAGGCTGGTGTACCTCAGGGCTCCGTATTAGGTCCAACACTCTACCTTATATACACAGCAGACCTACCAACGTCAGAAGAAATCCTCTGCGCCACCTTCGCTGATGATACGGCTGCTTTGTGCAACAACAAAAACCCTCACATGGCTTCACTTAAACTACAAAATCATCTGAACGAAGTCCATAAGTGGATGAAAGAATGGAGAATAAAAGCCAGCGCTAACAAATCAACACACGTGACATTTACTCTCAGAAAAGATGACTGCCCTCCTGTCAAACTCGGAGATGACACATTTCCACATGGAACAACAGCCAAGTACCTCGGCGTACATCTTGACAGGAAACAAACGTGGAGACACCATATAGAGAAAAAACGAGATGAACTTAACGTCCTTCTCCGTAAACTGAACTGGCTCCTAGGAAGATCATCACACGTAACACTAGAGAACAAAATACTAATCTACAAAGCAATTCTGAAACCTGTCTGGACGTAAGGGGTCGAGCTGTGGGGCTCTGCAAAGAACTCAAACGTGGAAATTCTCCAGCATTTCCAAAACAAAGCCCTCAGAATTATAACGCATGCTCCTTGGTTCATGAAGACCTCAGAAATACATGAGCATCTACAAATCAAAACTGTCAAAGAGGAAATACAACACAAGTTAGAGGCATATAAACAACGAATAACGTCACATACCAACACCTTAGCCACAGCCCTAAGCAAACCAATCACCATGAAAAGGCTCAAACGCCAGCACATATGGGAAGACTTTACCAAGTAAAGTCCAAATAATTTTGAGAGGCAGATTCTTCGCTGGAAGAATGAACCTCAGCAGTCAATATACACATAAAAAATCTGCTAATGGTTTACAACCGATTGCAAGATCAACAGAGAAAAAAAAAAAAAAAAAAAAGAGACTGTAAGCCCTTGTCAGATAAAGATTTATCATCTGCCTAGCCTATCTCCAACTATGTTGGGATCGCTTCCAGTCTAACCAGATGCAGTAAAATAACAGTATTTTACATAGAGCAACTGCCGATCTGACCTCTAAAACCCAGTTAGAACTGGGTAATACAATACCTTTGGTAAGCTTGGTTGTCAGACTTTCAGGTCACTGACTACCTGTGACAACTGCCACAGATAAATTACTATATTTATAACAGCCAGGATCATGTTAATCCGTTGGGGATTAACATGCTTTTCGAGGCAAAGATTAAGTTTATCAGGTTGTATATAAAATGATCCTGACAAATAAAATTATTTGTATAATCCCTATTATAATAGAATCTCTGATATTGATTATGTTTTATTAATTTTGATGAAGATAGAATATTATAATACTCGACTACTAATATTATATGCTCGACTGGCCTGTTGGTCTAGTGGTTAGTGACCCTAACTGCTAGGCCGGAGGTCGTGGGTTCGATTCCCACCCAGGACAAATGTTTGTGTGATGAGCACAATCATTTGTTCTGTGTCTGGGTGTAATTTATCTATAATATGTATGTATTTAGAAATATATAAGTATGTTTATCAGTTGTCTAGTACCCATAACACAAGCTCTGCTTAGCTTGGGACTAGATGGCGTTGTGTGATAGTTGTGGAATATTATTTATTTATTATTTATTTATTTATAATAACCTGACCCAAACACATTTACTAAATAATAAATAAAATAATAACAAAAACAACTTACTAAAATAAGACATTGCTTCTCTGCCATATCGCTTACACGGAAATCATTGGCTGAATGGCCCCTGTGAGTAATAAAAAGTAAACATAAACAAAAAATAAGTAAGAAAAAAAAAGAAAAATAAAGACCCGCCCGCGACCGGGTGTACAAAGGATCAGAGTTTTTCTATTGCGATAAAAATGTTTTTACCTTACTGATTTTCTCGGATATTACTGCACTTCGAGTTCCTGAAAATAATTAAGTAAATAACTGAAAAACACCGAAATACCGAAAATAACAAAGCCACTGTGCGTAAGATGTTTCTAATATTCAGTTTTTTCTTACTTTGTCCGCCAAGAACATTGCTAGTTGGCTACCGGAACACTCGAATTATATTTCCGCACATTCTTAGCACATATTTCGAATCAACCACCATGTTTTTCATTTACACAAAATTCCCGCAGTTTTTACCGAAACCAAAATAGCGAACATCAATCAATCATGTAATGACGTTCCGTTCTGCAATTCGTAACAGTCTATTGATTTTCATGAAAATGTCAAAAACGGGAAACCTTACGTGAAACGTATCGTGTCTAATAGTTAATCTTTCGTTCGGAAACTGTAGTGTGGTTCTGTTGCGGGAGTTTAGTACACGCCTATAAACTTTGAACTTTCGTATGATTTCCCTATCTATAAACTTTGACTTTTTCGTAAGCAACAAGGTCCGTCAGTTTGTCTTTCTGTCCGCACTATAGCTTAAAAACTCATATTACTAGAAAGTTGAATTTGGCATGAATATAAAGGTAAGTTACGTTGGTCTAGTGGTCGCAGGCGTGACTGCAGAGCATGAGGTCCTGGATTCGACTCCCGGGGTAGGCAAAGAGTTATTGGGTTTTTCCATCAGGGATTTATCAGTAACAGCCACGGAATCTGGATCTGTGCCTGGTTGTTGGCAATAGGCTTGCCACCTATTACATAGGACTTTAACATAACTGGCCAAATGTGGGTGTACTATTAGGTAAACCTCTGCCTTACCCTTCGGGGATTACAGGCGTGTAAATATGTAAAGACAATTTATTTTAGACTTGAAGTGCCCCACCCTCTCCCTGCCCCCTGCCAGCTAAACGGTTGTGTTGGGGTGTGTGAAAAAATTCACGGTGTTAAAATATGAAGGGTGTAAAAGTACCCAACGCAAACGAAGGGCACTTGTTCTCCAGGGCAGGCAGGGTGGTTAATCAGTTTAGTAAGTTTACAAATTTTGATGGGCAACTGCGGAACCCTACTTTGTGCATGGTTCGACATGCACTTGGCTGGTTTTATTGTCTTCAAGTACACTTGACAAAACCGATAAATGGGTGGGTAAAACATTTTTTCTTTTGTTACAACTCGCGATTGTTTGACAGCATAGAGTGTTTATATTTTGATAACATTTGTAGATCGTAGATTTGATGGCTGTCGGATTTTTAAAGGAGCTAGGTGAAATAAAAACCAAACATTTTCGAAATATTTTATTTTCCACTTGTAAAAACTGTACAAGTCCTAACAAACTTATAAATTAACATTACATATGGACATTGCATGGCACTGACGATAAAGCCACAACTTTCAACATGTCGGATTGTACTCCTACACTATATCGCAACATTTCAACATTTCACTTGCCTACAAAAAGCTTCAGTCATTCGTTAAAATTGATATTAAAATCTGAAAAGGTCAATAGGTCTTTCAAAAATTTGTATAAAAGTTGATTGTTCTAATGATTGATAAAAGGCGGAGCTACATTCTTTGAGCAGCTATATATTGCTGGCAATATGTTAAAGTGGCCCGTCATTATAAACATTGTTAAATAAAACTAGTTTACATATTTTTTTCATAATTCCACACGCAAGGAACTCGACTTATCGAGTTTCTTTTACTCACAAAAGTTAAAATGATAAAATATTTTTAATCGTCAGTGTTGCCTAACTATAATTCATAATGTTGGCAACAGGAAACATTCTGGGAAGTTGATTTTCAAAATGGAACACAATTCAAACCATCTTAGTCTAAAAATATGGGATTATAATGTAAAATATATAAAATTATGTACACTTTCAAAGCACCTCATTTGACACTGGAGTTAATATCAATGTTTGTTCTGGGCACACAAAGTCGGGTTCATGTTTATTTTCTACCTGAAGATATTCATAAATAAATAGTTTATTTTAATATGATGTTATTTTCAAGACATCAATTTGATGAACAAATTTGAATGTTTAACATAGCATGATAAAATTCAAATTCGTTTGTTTTTCAAATCATCTTCAGTGGGAAACATTTCATACTGATGTTACTCATAAGCTCTATCATAATATTAGTAACTGATTCTATTAGGTACAGTTAAATTTAACAAAAAAATATAAACCTACTTAGACAGAAAAAGTTGTTTATTCAAAAGCTATAATATTCGATTGATTTAGTCCCTATGTTATATTAACAATATGATAATATAAGGATCAACAAAAAAAAACTAAAATCAATTTTATATACATTAAAACTTAACCATTCTATATAATGATTATGTGTTAAGAACGCTTTGAAAATGCAATCAATAATTGAAATGAAATGCGTTGTCGGAAATGTAATAATATAAGATTGGAAGGCGAAGTGATGGTTTAAAAGCAGCTTTTAAATGCTGCAAAGGCTTAATAGTATAATCTCATATTTTAATAGAAGTGTAAAGCAGCTGTTTTGCTTTAGCTTATTTCGAGGAAGCGTTAATTTTTAAACTCGTAAACACAATGCAATAAGACAATGTTATATCAAAAAAAAAAGTGGACCAGGTTTAATTAGAATAATAAAAATTGATACATAATAAATAATACTGTATAAATATTTTGATAACTTGAAATACTTATTCGAATTGTTCGTCAATAATTTTCATTTATTCAATAAAAAAATAAGGTCACTTTCAAAATGTAAAATATTTATTTTTTTACACATGAGCAATTTCGATTTTAATTATTTTACAATTTTGTAATCGTTCAAGATTATTGTCATAAATATTGAAGAAGAATCGAGAAGTAGGAAACACACTTGATTCTTGTAACGTTGAATTACGATTGATCTTCGTGATATATTTACTTCAGTCACAAGCATAAAACATGTGATTCTCATAGCCTTCACATAATAATGGTATAAATTAAAATGAATCACGAATGCTTGCAAATATAATGAATATGATTGCTGCAATGATGTATGAATTGATAAACTATGGTCTTGTTAAAGTATTTTGATGTGATTTCTTACAATTTCAACAGTGTTTCCTACTACAAATGTGACGTGGAATAATCAATAAGTTAATTAATATTAACCCTACACCGAGCAGTGACTAAATGATGATACGTTACTCATACACTGTATATACAAACGCTGTTAAACGGTTACGATTTATCATAATTCGTTGTAATACAACACAAAAAATAATAAATAATATATAATCTATTAACATTCAACAACTAGACTAACGTTATAAACATAGTTTTTAATCGTAAACGAAAGATAATTATGATTATTAAATCAAAATTATACGGTAGATGAAAGTTCGTAGTTAAAATCGGTTGTTACGTTACCGATGCTATCGAGTTAGGTCGCGTCACTCATGGGGCCTGTGGGCTATGGTGTGTGGCTACGCGCTACGGCGTGGTACGTAGCGAGCGGTGTGAAGTTGCAGCACTTCATATTGGCCGCGTGAAGTTCGCGGGGAACATTCCCTTTTCATTGGTTGATTCTTTGATTCCCATCAGCCAGCCTTCCTCCTGTAAAGTGAGAAGATGAAGATTTGTTTTAGAAAAGGTTTTTTAGCTTTCTTTATTCATTTCATATTGACAAACGTCAACACAGACATGTAACATAGAAATATAAAGCTTTTGTTTCACAACCTGCATACTATTCTATTTCGCAGCATGTACAACTGTCACTTGTGTCAAACAGACCAATGTTGGCGCGGCAATATGAACTCGCAGTGAACTTATTTTAGCTATATAACTAGCACAGACCGATCGCTGAGGAAAGTCCTCTTTCCTTATTGCCCCAACAAGACTTAATGAAGAACTCATTCTATGTCAGAGGTATGAATATTATGTTAAATGTACACCAAAAAATGTTTTTTTTAATTAGATAAATTTGTGAATCAGTACTTTTACGAGTATATTACTGATTACGCCCCAAAAGGCCCACTTAAATTCAGTATAGTGTGCATAGTGTAACGTGGCCTGCCAAAAGGCCCACTTAAATTCAGTATAGTGTGTATAGTGTAACGTGGCCTGCAAACTAAGCCAAGGCGTCCTTCGCGTTTACTCAGCATACCAACAAACTTAACTCTAAAAAGGATCATCAAACAGGTACTAACTACCTGTTCATCTGGATCGTCGTACTCCACGACGCGTATAACCTCGCCCACGTCGAAGCTGAGTTCGTCGGAGTCCTCGCGCGTGTAGCGGTACGTAGCGCGCACGCGGTACAGCGCGCCGGGCGGCAGCCCCGCCAGCGTCGCCCCTGCGGCACAGCCCAGCGTCAGCGTGAGCTTACTTTGTGGACTTTACCATGGGAATTAAGAAGCGCAGTCAGTGGCACTCCCTATTGAAATGAAATGCTATTCGTTTCTCTCGACCTACCTAGATAACGCAAGAGCAACAATTCGCGTGCCTAGCTTACGTGCAAAAATCGTAAGTGGCCACTTTCGCGCTCAGTATGCATCGGTGTATAACGCTAGTCGGACGTCGGCGCCGGTGCAAAAGGCGGGGGTTGGGGCGAAGGGGGAGCCGTACGAGATGGCGTCTTTGAATCGATTTAATTTTCCGAGTTTCCATCAGTAGGTAAATAGTTTTTGTGACGTCATAATAGGTAGTCAAAAAATGGCACGCTTGGTTTTCATACAGATCGTGATACTTGCGTTATCTAGTTCTATCTATATCTGTGGTTTCTTCTTCTCTACTTTTTTCTTAGTGGAAATCTTTTACATCATCAGTTACTTATATTCAATCATCAGCAGTTTTAAGTGAATATTTTGCCAGTGAAGTCTCTCGAACATAGTTTTGTCAGTTTGAAGGTACTATTGCATCATACTTAACCGATATCTTCGCATAGCGCGCTAAGACTCAACTACATTAAAACATCATCAACATCTTTAAGTTTATTAAATTATCAATAGAGCACAACCCGCTCGATTAAAAGGAACTTCTGAATAAGATTGTTCTCATTTCCCATGGTAAACACAACTAATGCGTTTTGCATACATAATATTTAAATACCAAAAGCAGTTTTAATGGTTAACAAATACACGCGAAAAACACCTAAATAGCGAAATCGTTTTCACACAAAATTAAAAGTAAAAGCCATACATATTATAAGATATTTACATACGTATATTACCAGCCGAAAAACCTAGAGTGAATATACATACAATATAGCATTATATAAATTATACATACCAAATGGATAAAATATAAGTTTATAGATTTAAAAAAAAGGCATAGATGAATAAATAATTACATTTTTTTGAGCAAGGACCATGTGATCAGAATCGGAACTAACGTCACTTGGTCGCCATCTTGTTTTTCACAAAATCACAACCAATAAAGCCAATCTGTCAATGTCATTCAAGGGCCACAAGATCCTTGTAGCACTGTACTGCTTTTTTTAATACTTCAAACATTTATTCACCGAGACTACATTTTATAAACATAATATAACAAGTTACCTACTGTTATTGTATAACTTACAATATAAGCGATGAGCTGTTAGGTCCCCCACCGATGAGCGTTATTAACTAAGATTTAAGAAGACCTATTCACACTAATCATTATAAAGTCTTTCTTTTAGTTTACTTTAGCTAATTTACAATATTATTGTTTAAAAATACAAACCAATGATCATGCAGAAAACGAAAACAACTATGTAATATACAATGCATTTCCGAACGTTTCCTATGTTGCCAGATATTTGAAATATAATAATTTATTGTTTGCCTGGATGATTGGTTCAATAATATGCCTGTGAAACTGTGAATGCTATATAGTGTGAACAGTCCTTATAAAAAAAGGTCTGCTTGATATTTTCATAGAACATTTAAACAAAAAAGATATTTCCATTTTTTTTGTTTATATTTTCTCCAGACCCATCACTTACCTATTGGTATGTCGTAAACCTCGTCGTTCTTGTTTTCACTGTCATTCTCCTTCCCTTTCTCGCCCTTTGGTTCTACATCTACTTGTCTCTTTTCCTCCGAGTTATTATTTGACTTCTCCGGCGGTACTGGCGGCCCTGAGAGCATTGTGACTTTCTATTTGTCTACTGGTACATGAAATAACAGTGTTTGTGCAAGAAAATTGAGTTGGACTACTGAATGAAATTGCTCTGTGGCTGAATGAGTGAATTGAACTTTGAATTATTTAGGCTGTGGCTTGATTTAAATATACAGTGGGGGGTTTTGCAGCACATTTTTTTATTTATTAGAAAGTTAAAGTGATTGCAATAAAAATAAAATTTTGCATTGTTTAGCTTTGAGTTGCTATTTAAAATAGCTTTAGCCATGCGTCTATCTACCACGACATTAAAATTAGTACCATTTAACTGATACGTTCTTCCCCTTTACTTACCGTTGTCTGATACAAACTTGAAGATCAATCCACCTAAGTAAAAGTACTAGGACTCCATAAGACATGCGAAGTTCGAAACAATAACTGTAGAAGAGATTTCTGACAATCGACGACCCAACTGTTGATCCTAAATACTCAAAAGTAGCAGGAAACCATTAAACGCCTTTTTTTTTTTTTGGTGGGTGTAAAATCATCGAATAACCCCTCCCGCTCTTGGGCAGAGCGAAAGGGAGTGTCAGACTTCTACTGACTAAAAACCACCCATGTTCCTTCTTCGCCCTCTATGTCGAGGCCGCGATAACCAGAGGACTACCCGCAGCCCCGACAGGCAAGAAAAAAAAAGAAATAGCTGCCTTACATCTATATTTTCGCAAATCCGTCCGGTCTCGTGCGTCTGAAAGTACCAGGGCGGCATACTCACCAACAGGTATATCGTACAGTTCCTCCACCTTCTTGTCTGTGACCTCCTTTTCCACATTGTTGTTGGTGACGGCGGCTGCTAGCGTTTTGTCTTCTCTCTTGGCGGGCGGCGTCGGCGCAGAGCTCTTAGCGGGCGGCTCGGGAGCTGCGGGACGCACGTCGTTGCGGGACTCGGCGCGGGATTCCGCCCGGGATTCGGCGCGGGATTCGGCGCGGGACTCGCTGCGGGTTTCGTCCGGCAGCGTGTCGTTGCCGGGGGGCGAGGGTGGCGGGGACGAGCCGTTGAGCGCGGGGGAGGGGGGCGCTACACACACACACACACTCAGCCATGCCGTACGTTACACACGTTAATATTATACGGGGGAGATGAGAGTTACTATACGGAAATTTAATTTATGGCAAATGCATTTGCCATAAATTATGTTTTGGAGTTCTTACAGGACAAAACAGACTTATCGCCGTTTGATTACCCGTTTTTTGTTCATTTGCCCCAGAAGTTTTTTTTACTGAACCTAAAGGCATTTTTTTATAACTATCATCTCCCAAACAATTAGAATATCTAACAGCTTTTATTATTTCATAGTAAGATTAATTTTAGAAAGCAATCACTCAAAACATTTCAATCGAATTATTTACTTGAACACAACACAAAAGCAAAACACACAGTTTTGAGGCATTTAACTTTAAAATACTTTAATTTTAATTTCAAAATAATGATTTTTTGTTTAATTTAAGTTGTACTGTCTGTATTTTTAAACCCAAATCAATAAATTAATGATGTCCTAGAAAATAACATAAAACTTGTTACTTTCACTACATTGTATGTGCTCTTTTGATTTCCCAAAGGAGAGGCTTGTCAAAACCCAAAGTCCCAATCTGACCAATGAAGTCAATTTATCTTAAAATTTGAAATGACATTAACAGATTTTTAATCAATGATAAAGCTCAGAGCTAGCCATACTTACGTCGTTAGTTTTACGTCACCATCCTTCCTCATCATCATCTGCGTAACTATGTTAACGCAGGGTTTCAGTTTAACCAGGTATTGCTGACTGCCAGTATTTTACATAGAGCGAGTTAGATCTTGGTAATACGACAACCAGTATCATCCTCGTTACAAAAGAACATATCAATCATGATCAGAATATTAAATCTTTCTACAGACAGTACAACTAAATCCTAATTTTGAACCCTATTCCCATAGCGATAGAGGCCAAACTCACTCTGCACAGTATCGGTGGGTGAAGCAGGCTTGCCGTTGTGCGTGTTGAGCGTGGCAGTGGGCGAGGCGGCCGGCGAGATGTTGTTCATGTTGATGCTCAGGTTGTTCGCTTTCTTGCTGTACGAGCCGCGCTGGCAGTCCGTGGCTAGCTTGTCCGTTATCGCTTCCAGTTCGCCGAATACCTAGAATTGAGGATCGGTTCATGAGATATTTGAGAACCCAAAGTAAATGAGACATAAAAAGAACAGATAAACAAATTACAAAGACAATTAATTTAACACAAATAACAAAACATGAATCATGCTATCATCTTAATACATATTAGGCAAATTATGATCAATATGCTATGTCATTAACACAAGATCTTATTAAGAAAATGGAAATCCGGGATCAAGAGAAATGTTAAGTCCAAATGATAAATGGAAAGTACTGACGAAATAAATGATAGTGAAAAAGCAGGGACTTGTCATTATTACCGATCTGGAAAACGGTGAAACTGGTAGCACCCCATATATACGAGTATCCATACCGGTGCTAGCTACACTTTTATATTCATATTATGGTAGGCAATCGACTACTAACAAGTACATGCAAATATATTCAAAGTTGTGCAATTCTGCATTTAAAAAAGATTTTCTACTTTTGCACTCAGGAATAGGCACTATCAGTTCAATCAAACACACATCATGGAAACTAAATCTCTTTCATATTAAAACCGAATGGATACAATTTGGCGTCCCACAAGGCACAGTATAAGGTCCTACATTAGTTGGCGGGAGGAAATTAAAGAACCTCTTTTAAGGGAGTGTATTATTTATCAGGGGAAAAACAAGCAAAAGAAGTAAGAAGAAGCATGTTCGTACCAGGGCTCTCACCTTATGACTTTCAGAATGGAACAGTTGTTCAGCCGAGAAGAGTGTTTGCAGATTGTTGACGTAGAATAAAACGCGGGAGTCGTAGAGGGCGGGCAGTTCGTCGTGGAGTTCAGAGTTGAGGACTTCGTATGTGCGCTTAGCTTCTTCTAATTGTTCTCGGCCTTTGGTCACCTGGAAGGAGAATTATTGGATTAGTTAGAAATAATTAAATGATGATTATCGGCGTTTTCCTACAGATAATGGCCCACTTACTATCTAGCGCTGCAAACCATGCAATTATAATATGTTAGTTTGGCTTATTGAAGCTTCCAGGAATCCGCTGGGTGTGAGCATAATATCAGTTGTTGTGACGATGCTTAGGAGAAAGCCTACGATGTCTTTCTACTCAATAATAATTACTTTATATGATACATTATGCGTGATTTAATGTGATCAATATTGGTTTACCCATCGTCATCATGTTACCTCAGCAAAAGATGCACGTTCAAATCCGCGATAAGTACAGTCGAACAAACTAATAAGTTTCGCATTAAGCGACTGATGTCAAACTCTGTATCGTTTGACATAAGTCTCTCTAAATGTGTCAGTATAATCTTAAAAAAGTTAAAAACTAAAACCCGCTTTTCTTTTACAGCATCCTGAAAATGTTGTTTCATACTTTTTCAGCGTCGTTATGTCGTTGTCGGGTTTTGGTTTTTAACTTTTATTTATTTTAACAATTATGGTGTTAAATATTTTTTTTAACACATGACTTTTTGTACGCTAGAGGGCGTCACTTTAAATTTGAGCAATATTTTGGAAATGTACAAGTGAAGCCTTATTCAAATGATACCAAACACGGCGTATTTATTTCCACTTTTATTTTTAACACATTCCGTTTTGTCCGCTAGAGGGCGCCTTATCGATTTATGTGACACGTCACGTAGCCTATATTCAGCGGACAACTAAGACGGTTCTAATGATACCTCACATGTCGAGTTCCGATAAGTAGAGTAGGAGCTACGAGGGAACAGATGAACATACTCAGATACATACATACAAAGCCAGCCAAAATCATAACCCTCCTTTGGCTTTGCCGTAGTCAGGTAAAAACTAAATGCAAGTTAGCTGGCTGTATACTTAATAGCTATCTGTTCTACACAAACAAACATGGCAACATGAGATGTATATTAATTGGGAATACTAAAGTTACCTTAACATCGTCTCTTCTCTTCGTAGCGTTCGATTGCAGATTCTGGAAGCTGTGCCTTTGACCGTCATAGTCTACCAACTTGCGACCACGTTTCTCGATCTTTTTCTGTAAAAGCATTATTACTTACGTTAATTATAGCATTTCGTATTACAGGTATAATTATTACAGCATTACTCCTGATTTAATTTGATGTTGACTTCCTTTCGTCGTGCGTAAAATCGCATAATTGAAGTGTGTTTAAAAACTATCAAGTTTAATTAACCTCGTTTAGACCCTCAATTAAAATAATAAAAAGGTTAATACCAACATTAATTTGATTCTCCCAAATCGTTTAACTCTTCTGTAATCACATTATTTATATCCGTAACTATGTTTTGTTGAAATCTCAACTTCATATATTAGTTGAAACGTGAGTTAAACATATTTAAACGAACGGTTAAATAATTAAATATTGACATAAGTAAACTAAGTTACTAATGCACTGAGCCCTCGCTACTATCCCCTCCGCGTTTCATTCCTCTGCAATAGGGGACCGAAAAAAAAAACTAATTAGTCCGTCAATAGATTTCCAAAAAATATTGGAGACGTATTTTTTCTTTTTTCACATAAACAAAAAATGAAGTCAATACAGTGCTTCGAAAACTCGTGAACTCTTCGAAAACGTCATATGATAGTACATTTTTTACCTTCAAATGACGTCACAACCACATCTTATCTTCGTCAATTTTGATTAATTTGATAAAACAAAAAACACGTATCCAATATTTTTCGATAATCTAACTGATGGACTAATTAGAATAATTGTCCTTCTGGGCTTTGGCGCAGTCGGGTAAAAAATGTGACAAACATGTTATTCATCGTGAAGAACTCTTCGATTTTCGGGAAAATCTTCATTAGTATAGGCAAACGTAAGCCTCAAATTATGAGCAAAGGTCCCTTCTTACTTTCATCTTTCTTACTGATGGATCTTCAAACTTACCCTAACTTCAGGAAACTGGTTCGTGTACGTATTAAGCGGTATAAGCACTTGATCTCCGAGCTTGTGCGAGAAGTCCTGCCACAGCATCTCTAAGTTCTGCGCCTGTACGTACAGCAGGTCGTGGCCAGACCAGCCGCTTTCATACACTTCCGTGATGGCTTCCATCAACGTCTTCGACGCTGTTTGCACCGCTGGGGAGAATAGAAGAGGGAAATTGAATAACGTTTTGGAATTCGAAATGTTTAAATAGGTATCAAATTATACTTAGACTTATATTTGGCCACTCCAGCATGTTGACTATGGTTTGATTGTGGACACTGGCTGGTAGAAGGATCATCCGGATCATCAGGATCATTATAAGAACGATACCGTAAATTCGTTGCTCAAACTCAAACTCAAAGCATTTATTTCTAAAATAAAAAAAACTACGAGTGCAATACGTCATTCCGAAAGCCACCACGCCGAACCACACGCCGCCGAATGCCCGCAACGACGAACACTGCAAGCAAAAAAGCACGCAGCGACGCACACCGCAACAACGAATGCACGAGACCTCGACTCACACACTCACAAAACTGGATTCGTATTTGTATTTTATTGCCCATTACGCAGGCTGCTATTGACCTCGACCACGCCTGATGGAAAGCGATGAGGTATGTGATGACAAGAGCATGCCTAGAAGATGCCTGTTCACTCATGCTGTCTTTTTTATATTCGGATATCTGGAGATAGTCCGCATTTCGTTTTTTTCAACACTCTAGACCTAATTACAAGCTACGAACTATTCGTCGTAGCAGTATGTGCACACACTTGGCAACCACCCAGGAGAAGTTCAAGAATCTTTGCACATCCGAGAGATAGTTAGTTATTCGTCATTCCTTTAATCGAATTGACGCAATTTAGCGAAATTCTATAACCGGAGTACCGGGAAGAGTCCTTTGGAACCTATATGCTGGTTCTTTGTGTTCATACAATGGTATAAAGGATGTGGAGATGAAATGATCAGCTACGTCCTGCTTTAGGTCGGTATATCTGCTAAGTATTATGAGAAAACTGGCGGTCCAGTTTCGCACGTGTCGACAATTTTTAAACTTTTTGAGCGTGACCGGCGGTGACGATGTCTTGATCCGTATTCGAGATTGCCGCAAATAGAAAAGTCGTTTGAGAATCAGGTTTATTCTTAGTGAAGATGTATGCGTTTTCTTTTTTTTTTTTTACCGACACTATTCCACAGCTGGGAAAAGAAATCCCCCAAATTATTCCAGATATCTTCAGCACAACGTAACGGAGTTACGTTTTACCCGTTAATTGCGTTGTGGCAGTCCGAACGTCACTCCAGGTCAAATACTGGCATTCAGCTGCATTTCGTTACCGCTGGAAGTCAACCTCATCATACTTCGGAAAACGTAAGGTAGATGAAAGGTCCTCACCTCGTATACATCTTATGTAGTTGTTGAACTCCTTCTGTAGCCTGGTGGCTTGCTGGTGTTGCCTGTTGAAATTCTGCAGGTGCTCTTCGAATATGTCGTCAAGGGTCCGGTCTACCTTGCCCAAGTTTTGAAGGAGCTGTGAACAAAGAAATAGGCTTATTAGTTTATGAGAATTTCAGTATGGAGAACAAAATACTCGACGCGCTTAATTAGTATTTCTTACATACTATAAGTATCATAACAGAGGTCTTTAGGAGTTCGAGGTTTATGAACTTGACTCAGATTTAAGATATATTCGCCTCAAAATAGTTCTAAAAGTAAAATTATCATAATCATTATTGTTCTGCCCTTTTCCCATTCTACACACATCAAAAGTGTCTAGGGATCAAGCATTTTTATGCGGATTTCTTGAGATTGAGATGTGGCTTTGTAATAAATTTATGATTTTATAAATTTATATGGATCCTTTTTGGTGCATTTCATAATTTGAATCAGGAACTGTGAATCAAATTCGAGTAAAAGATGAAAATCAGCTGTCAATATTTTCCCTATAAAAACATACAACGCATTGAAGACATTATTAGTGCTACTGTTTCCCTACTACTGATTAAAACCAACGTTATTATGGAGCGGCGACGTCATTTAAGCAGGGAAGAAATGCTCAGAGCCGTGGGAATGATAGAAGCTGGTTCCCGGCAACGTACTGTGGCTTTAGCTCTGAATACAAGTCAGAGTGTTATCAGTCAACTTTGGACACGTTACCGAAGCACTGGTACCGTGGCTGAGCGCCATGGAGGACGGTATCGCTGCACCACACGGAGACAAGACCGATACATTCAAATCTTAACTCGAAGAGCTCCAACAATAACCGCCATGATGTTAGCCGTGAGGCTTCATCACTCTTCAGGGAACTTAATTAGCGACCAAACAGTCAGAAACCGCTTGCATGAAGTGAACCTTCATTCCCGAAGACCGCTACGGGTACCACCTATAGCAATGCACAATCGTAGGATTCGATATCAATGGGCTCTTGAACACAGAAATTGGGCAGAAGAACAATGGCGTTTCGTGTGCTTTTCTGATGAGTCTCGTTTTGGTATGAGACCGGATACAAGACGTATACGACACTGGAGAACCCCTGGACGCCAACAGCGATTAAAATCCTGCCAGGAAGTCCATCCTTATAGTGGTGGAACCATCATGGTATGGGCGGGTATTTGGATCGGCGGAAGAACTGAGTTGATTTGGATCAGAGGCAACCTCAACGCTCAAATTTATGCTGAGACGATTGTATCAGACGTCATCGTTCCTCTACAAGTGCAAATCGGTCCCTTATTTCAGGTTATGCATGATAATGCACGACCGCACACCGCAAGAGTTGTAAGACAGACTCTCGCCGCAGCTAACATCAATGTCCTGCCCTGGCCTGCTCAGTCGCCAGACTTGAACCCGATTGAGCATGCATGGGATATGCTACAGAGAAGAGCTCTGCCGAATATGGAGGGTATCCAGTCGCAAGAAGACCTTTTTTTGTTGTTGCAACGAACATGGGCGGCCATTCCACAGCGTGATTTGGATGAACTCATTTTGAGTATGCCAAACCGATGTTCTTGTGTTGTTAGTGTTCGCGGTAGAAACACGGATTATTAATTGTTTAAGTTACCCAATAAAATTTTAAAGAAAACTGTTATTTCAGTCTTTTTTTAGAACTTTAATGTTAGTGGTTCAAATGTCAAAAATCCCTTTATTAGGAAAATGGCAAATTTCTTTATTAATGCAAAGGTGACTTGGTTTATCGTTACTGTGACAAACGAAAACACTTTATTTGATGAATCCTTAAAGAAAATTTTAATTAATGTCAATCAGGAGAAAAGTTATTGCAAAAATATATGTTGATCCCTAGACACTTTTGATGTGTGTATTTGCGGTTGGCGCAACAGTTTCTCTGTTTTCATTCTTCCCTGTTAGACGTCACGGTGGCATTTACTCAAATAATAAGTAATTTAGTATTAATCTTTTTTTTTTAAATAAAAGTATATCGATGTTTTTGGACACAGTATGAGAATGGCCAAAGACCTAGTTTTGAGGCATGCATTTGGACTAGCGCTGAAAATGCCCAGTTTCAATTTGTTTTTTTCATTGAAAAATACAAATTGTCGTTTTTATCCGGATTTTTCGAATGTTGCAGTGAAAAATTCACAGTACGAATCTTTCGAAAAAATACGGGAATCTTTCGAATGTTGCATTGAAATATTCACTTTTATGAACTTTTCGGAATGAAACAGGAATCTTTCGAATATTTCGCTTCTTTTGCTTTGAAAACTTAAAAAAAACAAGTTTTATAAGCATAAGCATGGTCCTACGATGCACCGTTTTCGAGTTATGGAGGTTCAACATTTTTGTTAAAAAAAAAAAAATTGAAATATTCGAAAACGGAACATTCTAGGCAAAAAATTTATGATTACCCCCGTGATATTAAGTGGCATTTACATGACACCAAAAAAAAGTTACTAATAAGAACAATATTGTTTAATCAATTTTATTGTAGACAGTCCTAACCACGGTACGAGTAAGTAGGACCACCCACCTATCTATATTGTGTAGATTTAAAACATGAACGATTCCCGTTTCTTCCGAATCATTCCGTATTTTTCCGTATGTTTCGTATTACTTATTCGAAAAAAAAAACGTAAAATTTATAACGGCCAATGTTCTTGAAACTTTCGAAAGTTTCATTGGAAAATACAACGGCATTGGAAAGAAACGGGAATCTTTCCGGGTTTTTCAACGCTAATTTGGACCCCTATGTCCAGCAGTGAAATGTTATAAGCTGAGGATAATATTGATCCTGATATTATAACTGTGAAGACTGTTCAGCTGCAATATCCAATACAACACGAATATATTTCACCTGATTTCATCACAGTGCGTAACCCTACACTGGTTGGTTAACGCAAGGATATCTAGGTTTAGTACGCCGCAGGAATGAGTGCAACAATTATTATTTAATCTATTACCATTCCAACTTTATTGCTTTGTTCCTGTTGGTGCACCAAACAACTTGCTGTGTTATATTTAGGTAAGTTTTATACAAGAATGGGACAGTGCAGTTTGATTCAGCCATGGTTTCTGGGAGAGTGTCTAGAATTTTTCTGGTATATCAGCACCCCAATGAATTGTCAACATTAAAAGTGATTGAGTGTGTGTCTAGAAACTGAGTTGCTAAAATCTTCAGAAAATTTGATTCTGTCTAAAGATAAGCGCTCCCAGACAGTAATGAAACAAGTAGAACCAATGTCAACGATTCGACTACCTATCTACTTACTGAACATGACGTAAGACCTGAAAACCAGTTATTACGCAATAAAAAGGTAGTACATGCTAATGTAACGCGACATGTAGACAGCATAAAGCGATAGTTGTCACACCCACAGATCAGCTTATCATTAACTAATTAACTATTTGCTTCTATTATTGTGATGCCATGTTTGAGAACCGTGAAATAAGCTGAAAATAATTGTTAGTTTGTTTTACATTATGTATTTGCTTTCAGTGACGTCATGCGTATGTCAATTGCGGAGGAATTAGGTAACAAGGCTTGTAGTTAAATGTTTTTGGTGTTTATAAAAATAATAACTGTATTTCTGGTGTCAAAGGAAACAGACTCTTAAGCATCATACAACGTTTTATTCAGAAATGACAGAAGATAAATGATAGTGATAATACAGCAAAATAGCCTAATTTTTTTTAAATAGCTGTCGTCTGAATGATCTCTCAAAGAAGCAAACGACACAGCTGTCCAGGTATACATATTGATCAGAGAAGTCATCGGAATGAGACAACGAAGAATAAAGGCTTTCAAAAGTAACAGATTTTAAATCAGAGGATCGTAGTGTAGACTACGATCCTCTGATTTAAAATCTTCAGTCAACACTAACCAAGCTAAGTTTAATCTATTCAACTCTCAAATCAACTAAACATTCTCAAAGACACAAGACGATATCACACATACATTTTATGAGAGCACAACACCTATCAGTCATTCTATGACCTTGCAGCCTTCAGCATTAATTGCTGTATTGTTTGCAAAACATGCATACTTTGCACCATTTGTTCAGAGGTTGCGTTGATGCAAGGCTGTACGAAGATCATCACTTTAATTTTATCAGATTTTACAAATGGATCTTGCAAGTTGCAAGTCTTGATTTGCTTTCGTAATTTACTGCTTGCTGGAATTCTCTGTCCTCATCCGTTCATGCTAGTTTAGTAATAGGGACGTTCGATCGATCCATTTCGAGGAAAACCAACTTTCCGGGTATTGTACAAAGTTCATAAACACTTTCGGGCAATAAGGATAGCATTCAAACAGAATAATGGGACACCCAGAACCTCTGTAACTTAGAATTTATTTGTATCTTTTAAAGTGCAGCTGATTCAGACATCTTAATAGTTCCAGCAAGCATTGGTAAATTGGATCGAAAATATTGATGTTGGTAATTTTAGAAATATACCCGAAATTAGCTGTCTTCAAAACACAATCTTGTTAGAAGGCAACAATGACTAACCTAACACCGGAAAACCACATGCTAACAAGTCATGAAGTGGTCCTTACAAACATTAGAGTTCGCGACACATAACAGATAATCTATTGGACATAACAAACGCGTATAATGTCATCGACCGGCCACTACTGCTATTGTTCCAGCGTAATGCTCGCAACGCAATACCATGAAACGGCTTACTTATTATATTAATTTTGTTTTGATTTTAATGAGGCTTTCGAGAGCTTGAATATAAATGTTGATGAGTTATGTGAGGGATTTGTTTGAAAGATAAACATGTGAAATTTACAGGAACACAATTATGAGGATGCTGATGATTTTAATAAGTTTAAGTATTTCTGTTTTCGTTTAGTATGGAGTTGCAAGGTTGTAAGGGCCATGCATAGCTTCTCAACACGGTTGCAATTCAAGAACTTTAGATTATATTCTAATAGTTGGCATGAATGAAAATTCAATATTATTCGGTTCGAGTTTGATGAACTAGGTACTTACTTATAAATATGGTAATATTTTATTTAATCTTTTGGAGAAGTTAATTGCAAAATTATCAAATCAGCATTGGCCCAATTGGAACTAAAATCAGCTTGCAGCACTAAACCAAACGGAATCATTCTAAAGAGCATTTCATTCTAGACACACATTAAAAACTCAACTAACATTTTCGGAAGAGACAATCAGGTGTAAGCGGTTACCTCGGTTACGTCCGTCGTCCATAACGACTCTTATGACATCACATCCGTGGCCGCTTCCTTTCGTTTTCGATTGTCTTTGACCGAGGCCTCTAATTACATCCATTGTGTGTGTTCTGACGATATTGAGATATTTTTCATCTTTATTTAGCAATTTATCAGCTTTATAATAAGAATCGACATTATTCATGTCATCATAACGATGTTTTTTTAAATGAATGATTTTCAAGAGTTTCAGCTTATTTAATTACTATTGTCTTTTCTAATTTTTGTTCCTTTCATTGTAAGGTTTAATTTAATTACACTTTCAATAAGGACATGATACCTCTACAAGGTTGTTTGACTGCATTATTTATTAATGTAACTGTAATTTTGTTTTTACATAGTTTTTTAAACCATTTCCTCGGCAAATCATTCAAAAAATAAGGATACAATAGCTTAAGATTTCTGCAGCCAAGAAGCAAGCATGTATAATAAAGTAAGGACGAATAACCTTAATTTGAAACATTTTGGATTATCAAAAGGGTGCAAGAATTTAGAGATATAGGCATGGCACATACAGTAATGGCGATGAATCGTAGGTTACAAACGCCATAGAAAACTTTAAATTGTCATGTTGACAAGCAAAACGTAGAATGACGTAGCACCTGCTTCGTACTATATTGAGGAGAATAGGTTACCACCACGCTAGTAAACGGTAGGTTATCAACCAATCAAAATGATTGTAATGACGCTTAAGATTGTCATTTAGTTTTTGTTGCAGAAAACAACAGAATAACCGTGTGACGACATACTGAACTATAAATAGTTAGAAACCAAGAACTGTGGAGACAATCAAATAGTAAGTAATTGAGGAGAATCAGAAATTTTCAATCAACGATCTAAAGCACAAGTGCAAAATCGGAAGATAGCAGTAGGAGAAAATAAAACTCAAATCGCAAATGAATAAAGGAAAACTTCAGTGGCGCGAATACAAAGTTTTCGCCTCGATGCATGCCAATGTATGCAACGTCATACAATCAATGAAATGAAAATGAGTTATTGTTCTATTGTGAATAACTGTGATTTATAAGCTGTACACATGGCGATGCACATGTCGGCAGGCATGCAGAATTTAAATGTTGTGATATCAAAAGATTCAGTAACTTTACACAAAGTAATGATAGTAATACACGAATTAAAACACCGTGAAATAATAAACAGGTTGTAAATTATAATATAAGAGTTTCAACATCGGCTAATCAAGATTGGCACCTTCCAGGATACTGATGCGGTTTCCGAAACGTTATGCATCGATGGACCGACAGTTTTGAGCATCCTAAACTGTATTGCGAAAATATACAATCGAATAGGACTAAATAAATGCTCTATTTCTCAATAAGACAACCTTCGCTCGCAAAGCACTTGTCTGAACAATTCCTAAAGTTGCTTAGGTAAGAAAGTCATGCAGAAATTGGTTTCTGCATGACTTCTAAATTTGCCAATACCAACTAATATTCTGAAGGGATCCAGCTTTAAAAAGTACTATAAAACAATTCATGAATAGTAAAACAATTACTACCTATCTGTGGGCTCTATTAAACGGTGTCTAGGGAACAATAATACTAAAACTAAATACGAAATAGCCATTTCATATAAATTCTATTCAGATTCTCATCTCGACGTTCTGCATCGGTTTCTCTAAGCGTATACGCAAACAAGTTGTAAATAACGGGCCGTCAAAATGCGTATTCGATTGTAAATCAAATATTGAGCTCAGTTTTACTAAGTATTTTTTGGTTCCCAGTTTCCCATGACCTTAATACCACGTTTTTGATTTCCCTTTTTGATGTGTGTTTGCGTTTACTTTCGTAAGTAATGTTTTATTGCGTATTAAGGTACTTTACCTTATCTTTTACATATAACATCTTTTACATCGAATTCTGTTTCTGTATTGTTGTCTGACATGTTTATCAATATCTATCTTTACACATGTTCATTTTCTTAGCTTGTATGCACACTAAGCGCGCGCATTTTTATACTTTACTTTCTTATCAATAAGAAACAAATTAAAATGTGACGCCTAAACAGTTTCAGTTTATATATTCAAAGTTTATGTACAAATCTATTAGTGTAACTTTTTTTCACGGTACTTTCGCGACGTTGTTTAATACAAAATATGTTTATGTTTAGGACAAAATTCTACATCATCATCAGCTTATAATGTCCACAGCAGGGACTCAGGCCTCGTCACACCAAAATTCTACGCACTAAATAAAATACACGTGCTTAGTAATAATATTAGAAACCATAAGAAAGTAAAATAAAAACCTCAAAGCGAAAATCTTTTACATGGAAGCTAGTAAAGAAACGAATCAAAAGCAAAATAAGAAAAATGATTTAGCCTCTGGCCATTCAACAAATACCATCTACCATGCTAGTTTTAAGAAAAAGAATACTATAAGCTTGCTTAATGCTTGCAATGCTAGACGGACGGACGACATTATGAATATGTATATGCATTGCACTCGGCCCGCCCCGTCCAACATGTGCTGTCTAAAAATAGTCGTCGATAAGTCCGCTTTGTTTGTTCGCCTAACTTATTTGTTTTAACGTTTTTCACTGGAAACTATTTTGTTGGTGTACTAAACATTATTTTGTGTTTTGTAATGCCCACTACATTACTTTCTATAGCTAGACGTACGCTATAACGGTTACTATGTACTTTTGGCTTTACTAAGGGAAATCCGGCGTTGCTCAGTTTATTTGGTTTTACAAGTTTTATATGTTTCCTATGTATATTTGGATTACGTTATCGTCAAGACTTTTCCTATTTCTTTTATATTTTTTTTTATTTAGGCAAACATTCGGCCTTAAAGAAACCCAATGATGACATTGAAGTAGAACATGTTTGACTAGAAGATTACCATTTACTTTTACCTTGATGTTATGGTGATTTGTAAAAGCGGATATTTTAATTATTCGCATAAATATGAAGTTCATTCATCTTTCGTGTATTTATATGATTGCAATGGTATTTGGAATGCCATTCTTATCTTTCATAGTTTCTGCTTTCTCTCCTTCGTTTTGTTGGACTTGGGACAAGCCTGTACTAGTTTCCATTTTAGCATCAAGTATCTAATCTCCATTTTAACTGTAGTCCATGTTTAGCAACAGGTGTGTGGAGAAAATTCGACGTTTTTGCGCATTTTGTTTTTATAGTACTTTTATGCTAATTCTGGCCAAAGCTAATGCGTTGTGTCACTGCAATTATAAATAAAGTTAACAAGCAATAAACAACACTTGATCGGAGAATTACTCTTGCAGTGGCTGTAAATCTCTCAATACTTTAAAATAGTGAATGATCTAATGCTGTTTTATCGACTTGGAAATTCGAATTGGAAAACCAGACAAAAGCATTAGACAGATCGCCTACTTATAGTTGAACCTATTCGATATCATATCATTCGCTAATATGCTTCGTCGAGGGATTTCTGGCTCGCCTTCAAACGTTAACACGCAGACTTGAATAAACAAGTTGGACATAAATGATATTTAATAATAAATAAAAGCTAAAAACACATAAACAAATGCAGAGCTAAATACGGACGTGTGTACTATTTCAAATTAAATACGGAAACTAGGTATTTCATTACTGAGGGAAATTAGAGACAAAATCAAACCAGGAACCAATAATAAATTTGCAAGTGCTATTCATTTGTATACCAGGTAAGTAGGTATGGTTACATAATATATATATATATATTTTTTTTTAAACTTTGCCCCACACTAGGAATTTCTCCTGTATCGTGGGTGCGTTCACAAACATTTAAACTCACATACACAAATACCCAGACCCAGAACAACTATCTGTAGGTCATACAAATATTTGTTCCGTGCGGGGATCGAACCCGCGACACGCAGCGCAGCAGTCCATTGTCTGAGCCACTGCGCCAACCGTGTCGTCAAAATTGTTTTAGCAAGGGAAAAATGAGGACTTCCTTCGACGAATTTAACGGTTTGTACGTGAGAAATCGTCTAGTAACTCATATAATCGAATTTGATTGGTGTTTCCATTTCTTAAACGCTTCACGGTTCTCTAGCTGTTGGTTTTGGGGGTACATCATTGATTTCACGTGGATTTTCACTATCACTGTTAGATGTCACGCCAATATACTATATAACAGTAATATGTCCAGTAAATTCCACACCGCAAGACTTCATCAATATGAATGATGCTTCAGCTTTCTGGAATTCCATTAAACTAGGATCGAATCTTCTCAGAGACATCAATGGCATACTCCAGATTCATGCTTAGTATTACGGTACAGAAATATTTGCGGCAGATACATGAGCAAAGCAAAGGTTAACTGAATACGCCACGGTCGAAGCAACATTGTAATTGGTGTTCCCAAGATGACAACCGACGACAATCATGCAATAAAAACCTAAGATGAACGGAACTATTCAAGTACTCGCTGTTGTGACGTGAATTGACTATTTTTACCGTCGAAAACTGAATGATTCATTTTCATCTTTTTGGATCTGACCTTCTGTGTTTTGATAATGTTTGTTTTATTACATGTTTTTTTTTATTGCAAAATTAGCCTCCTCGATCACGCATTATGGAAAGCGGTGAATGAGGTCTATGATGGAATGTTCATGCCCAGAAGATGCCTGTTCACTCTTGTTTTGATAGCAGACGCAGGGTTAAAGATGTAAGTGTATACTATCTACGTTTGTCAACAGACAAGTATTCATATCTAAATTAAGCGGACGTGTCAAATAGCCAAAAAAATTTTGGACAGTTAGTCACACGTTACCTTTAATTAACTTAGACCTGTAGACCTATAGATAACATTCTACGCATTGATTTCCGGATTACTGCTATCTCGCAGAGCTTCAATTTATATTCATCTAATAAATATTCCACTTTTATTATAATTGACGGATTCCCTAGCATTGACCTCAAAATGTTCCAAATAATGTTGATTTTTCTGTTAAATGCTCGCCGCGTTTGGTAGTACCTAATGTTGGTACTAAGTGAAATGAAACTCAGTTGAAAAACTTTGCAGTATCAAGTGGCACACCCATCGCTGTGTTACAACATCAACTGTATTGTTTGGTCAAATTATCGGCTTAACGCATCCAGCCTTTCTTGCTCCCATATGCAGGGAAGTCATATCATCAAATGATTTCATTACAATAGGCACAACGGTCAAACTATCTCAAAGATCCTTCAAGACTTGACTGATGGCTGTATTGTCAGGCTAACAATGGGCAGGTCGTTCGTTACACTGCCAGATACACGAAACACCATTGCTTTGTTTGATTCACCTGCATCTTTTTCAAGTGGTACTGCGAAACATGAAGAACCTTTTAAATAAACTTCTTTTAGTTTTAAACTTTCACTACATGCTATGCTTTTAGGAATTTTGAGCAGTGCTAGGCCTCCTTTCTCTTTCAAGGAGGTTAGTATTTTAAATCGATAAAGTTCTTTCAACGAAATCCTTCCGTGGCCCTGTGCATACAAGGTGCTTCAGTCATAAATATATTAAAAAAAAGAAATGTGTTTAGACAAAATGGGCTTCGTATCAATAAGTCTAGAATTGATTACTTAATTTATCATTTTTATTAAATCACTTTCTTTGCTAAGTCATAGAATCATCATTACAACCAAATAGAATACCAGGCTATTCCCAAACCATTTCTACATCAAGTTCCGATAGGTTCCAATACAAGTTTTATAACTTCAATTCATTTGCTTTCAACATCAAGGCTTCCTTTACAACTGTTTGCGGTTTACCGTTGGTACACTTGTATCCTATGATCTAGAAATATCTAGCCCTTGTTATGAAACCCAGCCGGCCATTGGTCACGTTTGCTGCTAGCTATTTATTTTAGACCGTTGTTTGTGTAACGGCATACATACTAGTTGGTGAAGTCATTATATCGGAAATCTTTGAAACGGTAACACGTGGAAAACTAGCAATTTTCTTGTCATTTAGTAGAATGTAACGTTTTTCCGCAACAATGTTTTTTTTTTGTGTTCAGACTAAACCATTATCAATTTATATGTAGTATTGATAACATTCATGTTGCAGTTTGTAAATAATTAAGAGTCTGACGTTGTGTATCGATTAGATGAACATCGTTATGGCCTAGAAATTTAACGTACATAGACGACGGGATTACCATATATCTTATCTTTTGAAGATAAGTTTAATAATTCACAGCGTTCATTCAGATTCATATTTATTTATTTATTTATTTATGTACACACAAAATACAAAAAAAAGGAAAATATATAAAAAATAGAAGAGCACAAAGGTACTGCTTATTTCTAAAGAAATTTCTTCCAGCAGACCTGCGAGAGGAGAGTTTGATTAGAAATATAGACACAGTGTGTAGAAAAGAAAAACAGAAACTAGAATTAAGAGACAAAAAAAAAATATCGATATAAAATAAACATACATACAAAAATATACACATATAAAAAAAGCACACTTATAATATGAATATATACATATTATTATAATGTATAAACATACATATATACAGAATATTACAGTATAGAGGAGAGGTAATGTTCTCTAACTTGTTTTTTGAAAATATACAAAGATTTAGAGTCTAGAATGTTAGGCGGAAGTGAGTTCCACAGACGTACTGCGTGAACAGAAAAAGAGTAAGAAAAGGATTCAGTTTTATGGGATGGGAAATTAAGATGATGCCTAAGGTGGGATCTACACAGACCATCAGAGGGACGGGTAAAGGAAAAACGATCGCGAAGGTAGCTGGGATATGCAGGGTTATGAAGGATGTTGTAAAGGAGACATAATATCCGAGTGTTCCGGCGAAGACGGATAGGAAGCCACTTGAGTTCCTTGCGGAAGTGAGAGACATGGTCATATTTCCTCAGACCAAACACAAAACGGATACAAAGATTTTGCAGGCGCTCAAGTTTATTTAATAGCTCCTCGGTGGCATCCAAATAGCAGGCATCAGCGTAATCAATGATCGGCTGTATCAGAGTTTGAGCCAAGTAAATTTTGGTTTTAAAAGGTAAGAAGCTCTGTAAGGATTTAAGCGAGTGAAAAGAAAAGTGCACCTTACGACTAACCTCATTCACTTGAGCTCGCCAAGAGAGATTGCTGTCGATTAAGACACCAAGATCCTTAGCTGTTTCGGCATAGGCAATTGTCGAGCAGCCCAGAGACAAAGGAGGCAATGATGACAGGACAATTGCATTGCGATAATATCTGCTGCCAATGATCATGGCCTGTGACTTAGCAGGGTTTATCTCTAATCCGTACGATTTTGCCCATTGAAAAATTCTTTCCAGGTCATGATTCATGGCAATGATCGCGGATTCCGCATCAGCCAGCAAGAAGTGCCGATACAGCTGCAAATCGTCAGCGTAGAGGTGGAAGCAGGAGGTGATAATTTTGGTTACAGTGTTGATAAATATAGAGAAAAGAAGAGGAGAGAGAACGCCACCCTGAGGAACACCGGCAGTGAGATCACACCAATCAGAGAATATCTCATCTTGGCGGACACACTGAGAGCGACCTCGAAGATACGAGTCAAACCAGGCTAACGTAGAAGCAGAGAAGTTAAAAGATTGAAGGACGCCAAGAAGGATGTCGAAATCCACTGAGTTGAACGCACAACTAAAGTCAAGTAAAACTAAAACAGTCAGAGACTTATTGTCCATAGCCCAGCGGATATCGTCAGTAACCTTCAGGAGCGCAGTAACAGTACTGTGGCCAGTACGAAAGCCAGATTGAAATGGAGAAATAAGAGCATTAGACGATAGATATTTTGAAATTTGGCCATGAACAATGTGTTCGAGAACTTTGGAGAGGAAAGGAAGAATGGAAATGGGTCTAAAGTGGGATAAGGAAGTAGGACTGCTGACTTTAGGAAGTGGTATTATGTGAGCCTGTTTCCAGGCCGACGGAAACACACCAGAGAAAAGAGAAAAATTAACAATATGAGTGAGGATGGGGAGCAGCTCCGAAATAATGGGTATTATCATTCTCGAACACAGATTATCATGGCCCACAGCAGAGGAAGAAATAGAGAGAAGGGACTTTTTAATATCGTCTTCAGAGACAGGACAGAAATTAAAAATTACACAATTCGGCAGCGGCAAGTTAGAAAGCTCAAACAAAGTTGAAGCCTTAACACTAGGGTCCATAGAGACAGGTGGTAAGGAAAAGTGCCTGTTAAGAGCGCACAAGTCGACATCTTTACAGGTATTCGAGGGAGATTTACCGATACCAACAGATTTTAAAAATTTCCAGACATCAGAAGAGCTACGATTAACGAGAGAATCGTGGAAATAGCGTCTCTTGGCATCTCGACACAGACGATTGCAGCGGTTACGCAGAGTTTTAAAGTGACTGAGATTAGGTTCCGTAGGTCTTCGCCTATACCTGCTCTTCGCCTTATCCTTACGAGCAATGAGACTTTTAATTTCACCAGTCATCCACGGAGCAGGATTATGTTTAATTTTAATACGCCGAATAGGGGCATGTATATTATAAAGACCTAACACAGTAGCATTGAAGATGTTCACCTTTTCATCGATACTGGTGGCTTCGATAACGCTAGCCCAATCGATATCACCAGCATCGCGTTTCAAAGCCTCCAGATCCAGGCTATTAAAACTACGGAGAAAACATCATAGTGAAGTAATAGACTAAAAAGACATCAAATTCGACATCGAAAGTACTTCAAATGGGCCGACAAAGATTCATACCAAAATAAAAGAATGCCAAAGATAGAGAAATTGATTACTTAACACACATCCAATAATAGGGTTTGATACAATGTATTGTGAATAGGCGAAAGTTTTGTATCGATGCCAATAATTGTCATCAGGATAATTACATTAATAGCCTAGTAAATATAAAGTAGTAAATACCAACTGCGACTGCCACGTAATATGTAGCGGGTGTTGTGGTTTGTATGGATTACGATAGACTGGGTTAACCTAAATCCAAACCTACCAACATTGATTTAATGAGCTCATACTTATGAAATAATATTTATGTAATTGAATTTTTGAGAAGAATTAAACCTGGTCAGGGTCACAAACAAGTAAAAAAAGAAAATGGAGTTATTTTTCTGAGCATGTCGATAGTAATCTAACTCAAACATTTCTGTAGAACACGACACATCTATCCACACAGGGTGATGATTCGATTTTCATACTCCTGATAAAAATGAAACTGAGTAAAAAATCAGAACCTCAATGTACAATATATACTCAAGTAACGACGACACACGAAACGATCCTCAAACCCAATAAATACGAAGGCATAGCTGAAAAAAAAATTAACATTGGCAGTGTTCCGAGTTTCAGCACTCGTAACGCACCAGACTGGCTGTCAAGTGCTCCCGTTTGATATTTGGAACATGGATCAAAGATTTTGTAGGTGCACTCTGGAGAGACCGTGATTTTTAGAGTAGTTGGAGAGGGATGCTATCAGATCTCTGATTGCGGGATCAGTTGTAAGGAACACAAATGTATTTAAGGATTTGGAATTTACGAGTACATAGAGATGTAAATTCCAAATCCTTTAGTACATGTGTTGTGACAGAAGCCTCAGTTTTAATTGATTGAATTTGTGAGTTCAGAGTTGGTATGAAAGATAATTAGAGACATTTTGTAAGCATAGCAGATTTCAAAAAATGCTAATTCTATTGTTGCTAATTTGCTATTAGTCATGATATGTCATAGACTATATTCCGACGTGATCTTTGCAACAATTATTAAGATAAATGTGACATTAAAAAGGATCATCGACCCTCTAATGTGTTACGCTTCATAATAGTACTCATAATCCGTTCATGGAACCTCCAAATTAGAGTAATATGTAATACTCGTACGGCACTGCTTGCGTTGAGCAGGTTGTAAATTATATTAATTGTAGTTGACGAAATTTTGTTGGAACACAGAGCCAACTAGAACAATTAAATAGTAAATTGGAACGCTGAGTGTGGAACTGATCGTGCAAATAATGTGAAGGCATCACAATAAGTATGAAAATGAAGGAGAAAATGATGTTGTTTTACTCCCAAATATCCATAATCCATTAAACACGCTCATGGAAACCAATGTTAGTCTATTTGCAGAAAACATGACAACCATGACCCGCTTTTGTGTTGGTCAGATCACCACAGCAACATATCCCATGTTCCCGAAATAATTATTTGAAGCTAATAGCACCGCATTAATGCATTGACGATATCATTGGCTCACACACACAGGTAGACGTAACACCCTGCGTAGCAACAAACAATTAGGTCGCTAGCTCGCACACACTCTCACAATAATGGTTATGTATGCGCTAAAGTAGTAAGTGCATCTGATTTGCTTGTTTGCTGTCATCGTGATGTGTCTATTTCTGAGATAGCTAAGATAAAAGACAAACAAATGGCTGGTCTGAAATAAGACGTATTGTATCAGGTAAGTCGGAAAAGATTAGAGCTTGATTTGTAGTATACGGAATACGACATAAACCATTTTGGCAGTGATACCAGTATCAGGTGTAGTACTTCATAGCTAAAAAAATTAAACATGCATAGAAGAACAAGGTAAGTCTCAAGATTCCGTCTCTTTACAAACTAAGTTGACATCATTAAAATGAATCACTAAGATTTTGCCTCATTCAGTTGCATCCATATCTAAACGTGTGATGCATGGACCGGTCGACCTTGCAAGCTATGGGTGTGTTAATTGTATGTAATTTAGTACACAGTGTACTTGTGTGCTGGGCCAGCCCCAACGGCCTTTTAATTCTGCCATATCACTTTTCATTTGTTTTGTTTGTTGTTGTGATGCGTCGGATTGGATCAACAGCAAATGAAGCTGATGAGAATTGAGAGGACGTCAATTAGAGTTTCGAAAACGTTAATTGCGTCGACATTAAAAAGATATAAATGCACTGAATAAGCTAATACCAAAGTATTATAGTTATACATATATTGAGCTTGAGAAAGTCACAAATGTGCTTATAGCGAACGTAGACAAGATGTCAGGTTTTGATGTTGCAATGCAATAAACGAAACTAGAAACTAAGCAAAGTCAACTAACTAATATAGATGATATTGTGGTGGTATTTGAGGTCCGTATGAAGACTGGCAAACGTTTGTTGAACGTTTTACAGTGCAGGCTGTTCATCAGACACAGCGCAAAACATGCTTTATCGTAACGAGAACACCCACAAACGTCTTCTCCTTGGCGTTTTATGTTTTATAACGCAATTCAGACAGGATGCAATATTGTTACTCTGCAGTACCGCAATAGAATTTATTCATTTGGATAAATACAATGTCCTAACGGGTTGAACAGTTACGATGAGCGCTAAATTATTAATAGGTAGTACGTTTTGCATAGATATGGAGGGTTAGGGGTTATAAAATTACATAATGTGTAGGGAGTGACGACGTGAGTGTTAATTATGGGAGGGACAATATTTGTACCGGAATGTATAACTTCTCTGGTCACTTTAACGGCAGTGGCATAGCTTCCTTCATCTGCAGAGGGCTTTGAAGTCTAAGCTCTCAGTAATTTGATTACTAAGATGGTAAATTGTGACAGACATTTGCATCCTACTTTAAATAATATTATGACCTATCACTATGAACGCTAACCTCTAAAGTAGACCTTAATTAGATTTAATAATCTGCTGATTCTGGTAAATTTATAACATGGCGAGAATTTACTGACATTTACCAAGTCATTTTAGCATTAGCGCTTGTATACTAAAACAAAGTAGTCGTATCTGAACAAATCAAACAGCAACAACCATTTCTGGATATAGATATTGTAGCGATTCCTGCGCCAGTCGGCCATTCACCTGCAGTAGGATGCCGTAAGCAGTCGGGGTGACCTTCATTCCGATGCAATTTCATTCAAATTCTTATTAAATCTTGTACTTTAACCGCATACTGATCCGAGAATGCGAGGGTACGAGATTATAAACGTGTATACATAAAAGTGGGAGGTGATAAGTTTGTTTGTGTATTGTTTCAATGGCTCTTGGCTTTTAAACATACTCATTCAATCTTTAAGGCGGATTAATAAGTAGCATCATGAATATGAATCCAATAATATTAGACCTCTTTTTCAAGCTGTCTGGGATAAATCTGATGAAGACTAAGTAATAAGGCCTGAAGAGACAATGTATAATGAGAAAGTTTGACATGAACTACACTACGATGCTATTGTAAATGCAGATCTGGATGATTCCACAGTCATAATAAATCTCAGTAAGAGGATACGCGCGTTGCCATAAATTCCAATCAGCGTAACTCATTGATTTATAAACAAAAATCGATTTGACGTTCCAGACGAGCATACATTAGGCGTTTTATTTATAACTTCTTAGTCGCGTAATCGCTAGTAATGTGCAAGATAATAATTTCTGATTGTAAACAGTAGCTGTGTAATAAAATCAGTGCACTAAATGGAAGCAGTTCCAAGGACGGTGGTGAAGGCGACGAGGCCGCTCTCTATATCGATGCAGTTAAGTTTAATCAATCTAATAAATACAGTTTGATTCAATTATACAGCATTAATGTCTTTAAATAATATAATAGACAAAGTGGGCTGTGCAGAACGCTGGAGATCCTGTGGATCTACTCAAGACAATTGAAGATAGTGAAGTGTCTATTACCAAAGCAGACTTTGATACTGAAGAGAAAATTGAGAAAGGCAACGTCAAAATAGAGGTACACAAGTGTCGTTGCAAATGAAATGATACCTTGCCTTTAACTTATTAGGACTTTAATTGAAGGTACTAAGTATAACTTTAATGCTTATATTCCACAGCTCAGTCAATAGAATAGTCCCCGATGACAATACATCATTAAACTAAACTGCCTATTAGTCAATAGAAACCTGCATAGCCTGCGCAATGCCATATAAATGTGGAAACACTCGACTAATTTTATGACCAACTAACACTACTCCCAACGATTACTTAACAATATGAAACTAAAATAGTTTCATATTGTTAAGTGTTTGATTAATAGCCAGTTGTACAAATATTTTTAACTTCCCGGTATTTTTTACTTCAACCATTTAATCATTCGTTTCCCAATTATTTCGCTTCACAAAGAGTGTGTTTCTACAGGAAAAATATTGTTATTGATTTGGTAAGTTAATTTCGGGTTTAAAACGACGATTAATATTACTGACCCAGTGGCTTTAGTAGATAGTTCTTACTCTAATCGCTGTGTCTGTCTATCTCAACATTCTCAACCGTAGTAATAGTGCTTACTTTTTTTATTAGTATACGGGCGGAATTAGCACTCCAGCTTCTGATATAATCCGTAATAGGCACTCTTTCGGATAGGAAGTGTTCCATATTCATAGGTGAGAAACTTACCCAAGACATTTTGGTTGTAAGATAAGACGAAACAGGCGAATATTACATACACTCACCTAACTCTCAAAGGAAGGAATTCCATTGGTTAAACTTAATCGAAGCTTCGTCATGAATAACTGAGATAGCGATGTGCAGCAAACTTTGTAAAATAGATTTCATGTTCGTGTAGTTAGTCGAGTCAAAATAATTAAATACCTTTTAAAGCTGCACCTGTCAATAACTATGCGGATTAAGCAGAAGTCATCGAATAATGAAATGTAAAAGTAAGCGTTAATACGTAACATGTGTTTGTTGCAACAGACTAGTGGCAAGGTGCAATAAGATACTAGACGGCTTACGTTACCGCATCCCTACAAATGCAATATTCAACAATGCACTGGATAACATATTATGCTAGTATAGTAACATTTTTATTAACTGTTCCTACAGTAGAACTGCTTTTGGATGAAGTAAGTGCTTGTTGTGTAGCCAAGTCTGAAATGTTGGTAGACTCACATTTAAATGCATTATTTTACGATACGATAATATGAATGGTAATGTAATATTGAGCAGATTATGTACTCTCTAATTTCACTGTCTTGGTAACTTTTAACGAGTAACTGTACATATTTCAGTTAATTCGGGAAGGCACTTAATTGCCAATAACCGTCTACTAAGTCGTTTTCCCTGTGTTTGCACAAGAATATGTGCTTCATGTTTTTATAAGAAAAATACCCTATGCTCCCAATTCCATACGTCTTTCTCTAGACTTTACATAGAAAGTCTATCGTCTGACATCGATTCTCTAGGCAAATTCTTTCTTAGCTCGTCATTATAAACTAATGTGCCGGCCACTATTTTCTAAACACGTTTGGCTTTTGCCGTGTTTTGACCTAAAACCCGGAGCCTAAGAAAGGATAAGTGGCACTTACATTAACATGCTACTTTGTAGAAAACAAGGAGGCCTCGATACAAAATGTGGACACGACCAAAGGTGATGCAAAAACATGTGACCCTGATTCAAATGCTGATCAGCCAACGCACTTATTACGTTCTTGACTTTCACAGTCAAGTTCAACTTGTTCATTTTAAAAACGTTGACCAGTGCAAATACCTGTCAATGCGTTATGCAATGTTTTGCCAGCAGTTTTTTCATTCACTGATTTCTCTTCCATATAAGTCTCAAGTTTGGCAGGATTATTTTTATGGGTAATTGTTCCTGGTATCGGTGGCGAACTGAAATGTTTCTTTTTTGTATTTTATGACTTCCAAATGTGAGTATTTAATCTTCATGATGTTTTAAGATTATGTTCATTTGTTCGTGGCCTGGTAGCCCATGGCAGGTATGATGTTCTCATAAAGACACTTTGTTATACTGTGTTATCGCGTCGATGATATAATCTAAGCCACACAGAATACTTCGATTCTAAAACAGTGTTCACCCGTCAAGTCAAGAATACACTCATCGTTTCAGTAAACTAGATCGACTTGTCCAGCGACGGCTATTTTGAGCTCATTGTTGACGATGAATACGATTGAGGACTGACAGATCACGAGGCCTGCATTCACAATCGTTAAGCATAATATTGGCTTCTTTATATCAAGGATAATATTCAGTTATCCACTGATGTGGGGCCTAGTTTTGAATGTTTATTTTTTATTGCGAATTGTTTTCTCTAGATTTTCATCCGTAAAATGAAAAATTGTTTAAATTCTAAAGAATTGGGAAGCTAAAGAGAGCTGAAGAGATGGTGACTTTGGGGAAGATAACACAATAGCCCAAACAAACATAGCCCGGGATGTAGTTTTATAAAAAGTAGGTCAGTGGAACGATAACTGTTTCTGATAATTTTTATGTCAAAGATAATTGGAAATTCGATATTATTTTCTGAAAAAGTTATGGGGGTAAGTTTCAGATTTTGCGAGAGTTTACATTGACAGACATGGTGATAAAAAGGTGCACCCGTATAAAAGAACATTGTGCGAAACCTCAACTTCAGGGACGCCAAATGAGAATTTTATTCTATTCATCAGAAATAGAGCTGCGCCGGGTTTAATTAAATTATCTGGGGAATAGAGGAACACAGAATTTATTTGAATGGAACGCTGACTAGACGGTTGAGCAACTTTGTTTATTATTGGACTATTGTCAAAGGTGTAATAAGTAAGCATCTTTCATTTACTAAAGAGGCACATCTAAAATTAACGAACCCCTTTTATTTGAGCGCTTTTCTAGCTCATATAACTTTTGGAGGCCCGAGGTCTGAACCTACGAAAGTAACCTACCTAGGTATATTATGATAAAAAATCTAACGAGTTTGTCACATAACAATTAAATGTTCTTTGTGCAGATGTAGTGAGGGATTATAATGTTAGTGCCCAAAGCTAGGCACTTGAACAATAGCGAAACTTTCGTCTCAAAACAAACGGCATACAAAGTACAATAACCTAAAGACACAAATAGTGCAATTTCGAGGAAATATGAATATTAATGTAATAGCGTAACACGTTACAGGAAATGTGGCCGGCAACACATTTCCAAACTCAATGCAACAAGAACGTACGAAACAAACGATAAAATAATATGTAATGCCTTCCATCACGATTGGTTGCGTGAGCTGAAACAAATTCGACGAAGAATTTGGTCCAAAAACCTCTTTTAAAGTTTTGGAGAAGGTCGAACTAGCAATAATTTCGAAACTTATTTTCGTATAATACACAGTCCTCTAGAACAGGAGAAAGTCGACACTGCTTCCATAGGGCTAGTAATGATATTATTATGATCGTAGAGGCTTTAGAAAAACTATTGTTTTATAATTAGGAAAAGTAATGGGCCATTAAAACATTGCTTGCTTTCAACATACAGGGTGTCCAAGAACCTGGCGTCCAACTGGATTCCCACGATGCCCCAAGTTCTAACAGTACTCAGAAAAATATTTTAAAAAATCCACCCCATGTACTTACAGAATTATACTGATTTCAAAAAAAAAGGGGAAATGAGCACCCTGTGACATACTTTTGAATGCTGTGACTGCTAATGCTGATAATTTCGATATTTCTTGGAGGTTTTGTAATCTAGGGTATTGCTGTGTCTAAATAGAATGTAAAAATAAAGTACTTATTGTACCATTTTAAAATAAAATATTATTTTAACTAAAGGTGATATGGAAAACTATTGAATTTCGCAACTTTGACCGACTGTAGTGTAAAAAAAATGTACCAAAATAGTATGGCAAGTGACGTCAAATTTTGACGCGTTTATTCCTCTTTTTAAAAAGGTATAATACTTACACATTAATTTGAAAAAAAAAATTTTTGATAATATTTTTACTCAACAACCCAATTTTTACGATGTCTTACAGAATTCTTAGAAAGAAAAATTTACGACGAATTGAATCTAACCTCTAAAGAATTACTATTGTATGCTCATAAAAATAACAACAGGCCTCTCAAAAAACAGGTTAGACCGTAAGGGACGGTATGTGCATGCATCTCACCATAGTGATTCGTTATTACAACAGGAGGGAGCAAGACAGAAACTATCTTTGCGATTTGCTGGTTCTTCTTTATGGTACCCCATTATTCAGGTAAGAGTGAGGGAGAAAAAGGTTAGAGGTGCGAGTGAGATAGATAGTGACGCTATCTGGGATCGTGCTATTTAGGATAACAGTACGGTCAGTACGCGTCACTGCCTCCTGCCGTTACTACGCACCTCTCTCTTATTGTTACCATTGATCACGTACTACGATTTAAAGCTTTGTTTATTGGACTCGATTACTCTTTGTGCTCTGGACTTTGAAACGAACTCTTTACGACGACCTTTGCCTGTGTTTGGACAGTTTGTGTTTTGTGTGTGCTACCATGGCGACCTACACTCCGCAAGAATACGCAAATATGCACTACATTTATGGAGAATGTAGAGGTAATGGACGAGCTGCAGCGAGACTTTACAGAGAAAGGTATCCGAGGGCTACGCGATATCCCGACCATCGAGTTTTCATTAATGTGCACAGATCACTATGTGACGGGCGGTTCCCCAATCAAGTAGCTGGTGAAGGACGACCCGTAAATGACTTCATACGCGATGAAGTTTTAGAGGCGGTGTCGGCAAATCCAAGCATCTCTGTGCGAGGAATAGAAGCTGATACGGGGATACCGAAGAGCACAGCACACAGTATTCTCCAAAAAGAAGAATATCATCCGTACCACGTACAGCGAGTGCAAAGTCTTTTACCTCGAGACTATCCGAGCCGAGTCGCGTTTTGTGAAACAATCCTGCAAAAACATCGAGAAGACGAAAACTTTATCGACAAAATTTTGTGGTCAGATGAATCAACATTTAAGAAGGATGGCTACATGAACCTACACAACTTGCACGAGTGGCATGTGGAAAATCCGCACTTGATGCGAGAAGATAGATCCCAGTACCGGTTCAAAGTGAACATGTGGACCGGTATTCTCTGTGGGAATATTATTGGTCCATTTGAGATGCCCGAGAATTTGACTGGCGAATCATATTTAAATTTTCTTCAAAATGATTTGCCAAACTTACTAGAAGAGACCCCACCAGATATGTGGTTCCAACACGACGGCTGTCCAGCACATTTTCGCGTATCCGTTAGAGAGTTTTTGGACGAGCAATACCCGAACAGGTGGATTGGGCGATCAGGAACAATCCCGTGGCCAGCCCGCTCACCTGACTTAAATCCGCTGGATTTTTTTTTCTGGGGAACTATGAAGGAGCTCGTTTATGCGAAGCCCATTAATGACATCGCTGACCTTCGTGAGAAGATAACACAAGCAGTGCAGGTGATACGTCAAAAAAGTTACTCGCGAAACATAAAGCGGTCCTTTTTAAGGAGAGTGAGAGCTTGTATTGCCGCGGGTGGTCAACATTTTGAACATTTATTGTAATAAAATATCTTTAAACTAACATTCTTTGCTTTTATTCTACTGGGAACCCATCTACCTGTGTGTATTTCCTTCTTGCTCACTCTTGGAACCGAAGTAAATAATAGTAGTAACATAACAGTTTCTAAGATAAGAAAGGGTCCGACAGTTACCGTTAGTAGGTAGGCACTTCGTAAAAATTGGGTTGTTGAGTAAAAATATTATCAAAAATTTTTTTTTTCAAATTAATGTGTAAGTATTATACCTTTTTAAAAAGAGGAATAAACGCGTCAAAATTTGACGTCACTTGCCATACTATTTTGGTACATTTTTTTTACACTACAGTCGGTCAAAGTTGCGAAATTCAATAGTTTTCCATATCACCTTTAGTTAAAATAATATTTTATTTTAAAATGGTACAATAAGTACTTTATTTTTACATTCTATTTAGACACAGCAATACCCTAGATTACAAAACCTCCAAGAAATATCGAAATTATCAGCATTAGCAGTCACAGCATTCAAAAGTATGTCACAGGGTGCTCATTTCCCCTTTTTTTTTGAAATCAGTATAATTCTGTAAGTACATGGGGTGGATTTTTTAAAATATTTTTCTGAGTACTGTTAGAACTTGGGGCATCGTGGGAATCCAGTTGGACGCCAGGTTCTTGGACACCCTGTATAATATTCCACATACACATTCCCATAGCCTAGTTTTGAATTAGAGATCAACATTACCCAAAAAACAAGATACCCATGACGCTAAACAAAAACTCTATAGCCAAATTCACATGGAACGCGCTCCAATAAACATGTCGTAATAAAACCCTTATTCCAAACACCGAACCGACCTGTATGACTAGTCACCTGTGAAGTTTGTCAATATGCGTTCACTACAATGACGCTCTCAAATTAAATCAGCGCTAAGCTGTTTCTCATTGATGCAGGTTGCATATGAATAGTCGGGCGATAATAAGGCAAGCAAATGGGATCTTGAAGTCGTATCTGTTAAAGACCCCGATTGTGAATGGGACTGACCTAGAGAGAAAGCACGGGACATCAATATACGGAAAACTTAAATGAAGAACCTAGAACTTATAATGAGGGAACTGGTCATCCTCTCAGTTATTAAAAAACGACAAAGTACATCCTGAAGACAGGCTTGGAAAACGTTGAGACTAACGAGAGGAAGTAGACTGTTCTTAGAAGATTGGCTACCTGCCTGCCTCCATGTACTATTATCATCTTCAATTTAGCAATTACTAGTAACTGCGGTCAAGGATGCCATTAGAAACAGATATTCAGTGCACGGAACTTTGAAAAGAATGAGTCATCGAAGAGTAACGGGATACTGATATTTTTTATGTGGCAGAATAATATTCCAGCGATAGTCAATCAACGATAAACATCAACAAAACGTGTCTGATAACGCAAACATGATAAGCCACTGCATAATTAAGGACAATAGCTTTATTAATTTATCAGTACACAATAATCAATGCACTGTGTTACAAATGGCAATAAAGCCAGTAAAAATAAGCCTCATCAGTCGCCACTTCATAAAACAAAAGATGTGATAAACGACAATACGTTTGCAAAACTAAAACAAAGAACAACAAAAAGCACGTTAACGAAGCTGTAGTAATTAAAAATTATCTCGTAGGTATAAGATTCACATATACTAAAAACAAATCGAGTGCGACAGGCAAAAATAGAAAGCAATGGTCGGAAGATGTGTGTCGCGACTCCGGCGCAGGTGGACGCGAGAGGGGCATGCTAGATGGAGACGGCAATATACACGGAACTAATTTTACGCAAAAAGAAAAGGGACAGGGCGGACCGGCCAGTTTAACAACTTCTACACATAGCAACATCTGGCTTTCCAAGCAACTAGAGAAATGTAATATTGATGGTTCGAGCAATTAGGAACACGATAACTTTGGACTTGAAACAACATTCCTACACTAACCTAACTATGGAAATAGAGAAGGACGTACATCCAAGAAACATACGGGCCGTGTGCGGTATCAGCCAAACACACAAGACAAGGACGCAATACTGATTATAAAATGAAGCTAATGGCTTACAAGCTGCAAATATTATCACAGCTGACGTGCGTATAATTTAAACAATTGGACTCGAAATGTACGGATGTTGTGTGAAAACTGAATTAAACAACGCAGTTTCGTCATCTCCGTTGGCGGGGTATCACGCTTTTGTCTCCATGACATTTGGCGCATAACTGAGCGAGGCAAAGGCAGCGCTCCGGGGATGCCTCAGGCTCGACTCTTTGGACGTTCACTAGCCGCATTCCAACTAAACAGACTACGCGTTGCGAAAACCTTTAACAATCTTGAGTAAACAATGTTATTTTCACGGCATGAGAATGAAAGTTGAAATAGTAATATTTTGTTTACTTTTTAAAGTCAACTTTGAAAAAACTGGCAGTGGGCGATCAAATATTCAAACGAAATGTGAGTACATTATGTTCAACACGCACTGGCACTAAAGTGAAAGATAAAAAGCATCCGAGTCGTGCGAACAAATTAATTTTCACATTGATGACTTTAATGACAATAAACTTGCAACTGATAAAACTTTACAATAACCGATTGTGTTGCTTCAATAAGTCAACGACACGACACGGCTGATAAAGTTTCAAAACTTCTCTGACAATCATTCATAAATAATACGAGCAATCGTAATAGCCCTGTGGAAGAACCGAAGGCTGTTACATAAAAAATATCTGCGGCAGAGTCTAATCTTGACCTCATTTCACTTTTAAAACTACGGGCGAATACGTCAACCGAAATGTGCCGTCTTTATACGACTATTAAAATTATATTACGGTCCCGATTCGAGTTTTACGAGAATTAATACCAAGCGTTAGAGCGAAAAAGCTGTTAGCTTTAAGAAAGCTTTGCATGGATTTTAGTAGATTGTATATTCAAATTTAGAATATGTATTTAAATTTTAACACATTTGCAAAGCAAACTTCGTTTCAAATACTTATTTTATTGATATAAGAAGTTCTACTATTTATTTTGAGAGGTCTTAATAGTTTTTAAGGACTCTATCTGTGTATCTGCTAACGATAGGATACACTGTTCTATTTGTAGCAAAGACCACACAGCTACAACCATTATCCTAATCCATAAGGGAAACGACCTACAGGACACACACATCCAAACAACGCTTGAAATAATTTTATACGGCCATAGTTGGCTGACAACACAAATTAATTTCCCTGGGCAACTGTCACAACTTGCTCATGAAAATTCAAATGAGCTGATACCCTGATGGTCTAATAGGTTATAATATGGCATTACTATGGAAATTTAATATGATTTCAGAGCAAGTTGATCAGATTAGAGGAATTAGAGCAGATATAGCCCAAATATTCAGCGTCTGTGACGACCTTGTTTTCATTTTCGTTCATCATCGCTTTACTGTCATGCTCATTGGATTTGGTACTTTTATTATAATAATAAATGACATAATGAGATCGACGATACCAAAGTATTGTAATATTTGTGATTCATATTCTTGTATCAATGTTTTCTGAATCAACGACTTCAGTTATTACTTCGTATTCGGCACTTTGAAGCCGATTGCAAGCTTAATGTGTGTTTCACAAGTTTATTTCAACTGCATGTATTTATAATACATATGTTCTGAATGTTAATCCAAATAATTTCAAAGAGATTAACATCTGTTAGTTTTTCATAATTCTCAACTTTACAGTTAGCGATATGAAATAACATGATGAAAGTAGACCACGCTTTTGAGTTATATTGCAACGCTGACGCTTCGTTTTAACATAAAGTAGCCGAAGGACGTCATAAAACCTTCAAGATCGAAAATTTAGTATCATCTTTGATTTAAGATATTGAGGCTAAAGACGTAAATAAGTCAATTTGCAATAAAGTATTGATTCTTATTCATTTTTGAAGCAAGAACAACGAAGACACCAAAGAGATTTAATTGAGCATGTAATTCGTAAGGCGTGTAGCTATCGAGACCGGATTCCACCGATCGGATGGTATAGAATGCATTGGAAAACGCATTATGTATGTAAGTGTACACAAATGGTACAAAACTTGTTCGGTTAGAGCAAGCGCCGTGTTGACTTTAACATAGACAGGTTCCTCGGCGCGCTTTTTGTTCGACAAGCTATAGCAATATCAATAAACTCGTTTATATTGTGAAAGATAGCTCTCCTTTAATGGCTCAAGAACCATTAGAAAGGTACATATATTGAATCGATTGTAGTGCGTTAACTACAGGAACTTGAATATAATCTACGAGTACCTGCAAACTTGGTCTGAGACAAAAAACCTGACATGATGTCACCAGTCACCATTAGATTGATTATTTATTTATTGTTGTCAACAAAAAACAGCTGCCCAATATGCGCATACACATACCCATATGAATCCCGACTCAATATATTAATGGCCCGCGCTGTAGCGCCAAAACACAATTCAATTAATGACGCATAACGATCGTGTTACACTTGTTGCGCCGTCTAAACATTACAATGAGCAGGTAATTACTGCACTGCATGACAATCAAGGCACGTGGAATCGGTTGACACAGTGAGCTAATCATCTCAAACAAATATTTTAATAGGTTCGCGACTTTTAAAGGTCCAGCGACATCAGTAGACAATAAAACGGCGCCAGAATTGAATGACACGTGCCAAAAAGAAGTTCGCATGCCATCGGACACAGAATCCAGCTTACTAGACGGGAATAGTCACACCACGGCCTGGCCTGGCGGCCGTCCATACGCGAAACCGCTCTAAAATGTCCTAACTCAATCGTCGCCTTATCGCAATTTTCAATCTTACACGTAAGTATTTAGGTGCCTTTTACTCTGAACTGTTTGTGGATGTAGGTCGGGACGCTGATCATGGGACGGATATAAGTTGCGTCTGCGCCGGTTCTTACGTAATTTTTGGTTGACGATGAACTCAATACGTCACGACGGAGCTTCCGGAAGACGGATGGCCGATTTTGTATGTCCCTATTGTAAATCAGTGCACAAAAGGTACGGTCGAAGAACAAACGACCTTGTGGGTTCTGATCGTGGTGTTATATTTTTAAAACAGAATCATTAGGTTGATGTATTGGTTGTTTTGACGGCACTTGAACTTGATGTGGAGTGTATGATTAAAGAAAGCGATGGTGCGGTTTGTATCAATCCGGAAAGTGTTACAGATAAACATTGCGTGGATATATCAAAGTATAGAAGCGAATGATGATGAAAGACCATCCTCCGTTTGATTCCGCACGCATTATTTTATTTTCTTTAAAAACACAGCTAGTTTTGATACTGTCCGCCAACTACGCTATGATATATTTCTCGGGAAATCATATTTTACTTCGCTGAGTTTGGGTTGTATAAATAAAAAGTGACTCAGTATTAGAATGTTACGTATTTTTGACACTAATTAATGGAGACAACTTATAAATCTGTGTTATACTAGATGTTTTTAATATGTTTAGTAATTGTTTCGATGTAGACGCCAATTAGGGAGAAGAGATATAGCGGAAGCTTCGTGGTTTTAAACGAGGCAAACGCACGCATACTGAAGTCATCCGAAACGAAGGGAACCCATAAATTCCCTAAAATTATTTGTATTGAGAAACTACAAAGTAGGAACAAAGTTAATAAGGTTTTATTTCAATATTCAGAAGCAAAGTTTCGTAACGAATTAGCACATGGTAGCTAAGAGTTACCCGATACTATGGCCTTTTTAGTCAGTGAAACTATCGTGATCGCTTTATTAGGTTAGTGAGGACATGCGTGAACGAGACACGAACATTTGGCAAGTTGTGATAAAAATGACGAAACTTTACATTTTTACTTAGTTGATGATTGTCATTGCAATCTTCGAGGTCTCTGTTTTATGTCATGCAAAGATGAAAACCAGTGAGTAGACCAATATTAAGATTGCAATAGAACCATACTCGTAAATGTAAATAAGCAGAAGGCTCAAAACGTAAATACCACTGTGGAATCAAATTATTATTCTTACAGGTTGTGTCATTGAGGATTGTCTAAGGTATGCTACCTTACCACCGAATAAAATATTATCATAATCCAAATCAGACAGCTCCTGATGTAATATAAACAGTGTCAAAAAAGGACACAACCTAATAAAGCACTAAACAAAAAGAGACAGAATATGCTAGAATATGCAACACGTGTAGCGATTAAATTATTTACATCAAAGCATTTACACCACCGATGGAGGCACGATGTAAAAAGTAGAAAATGTTGTTATGGAGGATTCAGAATCGAGTCACGTAGGTACCTATATCGACACGTAGGGACCTTGATCCTGAGCCAGTTTTAGTAATAATGCCCATAAACGAACAGGCCGGGGAAGGGTTTCTACTGACGCCATGTAAGTTAGTGTTTAGTGTCATTTTGGCCATGCGTGGGAATTCAGGTCGTTCACCCGAGGACCCTGACTAACGCGAACGTTTTTGGACCTTTTCCAAAAACAGTAAGTTGTATTCACAGTATAGAGACATACCAATCGATCAACGGAGCGACAGAAATATGAAATCATTGGGTATTTTGTTTTCTTAGATTTTTCCACTAGGCATAGATAAAATGAGAATGATGTACATAACCGTTGAAATAACAAGCAATAAACGCCAGAAAAAATACAGAGAAATATTAATGAACTATCCGAGTTTCCTGTGCTCGCTGAACAGAAATACAACGAAATAGTAATGATCGTTTAGGCCTAAATAGCCTGTACGTTCAATAACACCAAACACGACGTAAATGAATGTATCGATATGAAATACGAACACAGCGAATAGCCCGAGCTTATTAATATTGAAAAAGGTAAAACAGACGCAGATCAACAAATGGTATGATAACAAGAGACAGATATGATATCTGTACCGAATAGCAATGTGCAAATACATGATGTAGGTAAATGTTTAGCTGATCGCACACGCAATACTCTGCACTTTGGCTTTTTGTGGCAGTTTCTTGTAGTGACTGGTATAAATTATAAGTGAAACATTGAAAATGAAAGTAGTTTTGGTAGAAAAATTAATAGCAAGCAAGAGTTTTTGTCATGTCAACAGATTAGCATCGAGATCTTTTGTTTCTAAACATGTCCTGTTCTGTAACACATATTTGGTTCTTAAGGAGTCTAACAATGTAAGTAATTGTGGCAAATATTCCATAATTAAACCAAGGCTATTGGAAAAAAGAAACTTAGAAACAAAAACCGTTTTTAATATTTCTCTAGCTGCAAAGTGGACGAAGACTAAGAAAAATGAAAAAAAACAGATAAGAGTCAATGCACAGATTGGAAGAGTACGGGCCAAAGTATGTAATGCACAGAATAAGATAAAAATTTAAAAGATGATATACATAATATTGCTACGACGCGCGATGTGACTTCTACTAAAAGAATGTATTATGTCGAGCAATTTGTCTGAGATACGCTAGGATACGGGTACAGCCGCTTACCGCTAATCTCGTGTCTGGGGCCAGAGGTCACAGCATTAAGAGCTGTCATTTATTAGTCATCTGACTTTTAGTTTCGCTGTCTGGATCTCTAGATTTAAAAAAAAAAGATAAGAATCGTAAGATTTGAATCGTAGGTGGCTTTCAGTTTAACATCTATTGCTTCGAAAGTTTTCATTGTCAATGAGCGATGGAACTCGGTCTCAAACATCTTAGATCTGTAGGAATGAATCATCTGACTAGCTTTATCTGTCTACACATATTTACGTGATATGACTGAAATACACATACCGTATTGATAAACATTATTATAGATTTAGATATCTCGCAATAATATAAAAAGGGTCACTATTATAGATTTTTTGATAGGCACCAAACCAAAATGAAGCATGACCAAATAAGTAAATAGCAGTAAGTCACCTCTAGACTGGTATTATTTAACGTCAATTGAGAATATATTAACGATATGAGTCGTAGGTGCGACCACAGAATTGTGAAACGCGTAGGAATTAATAAATTCACCGCGCATTCTTATACCCAGTAGTTCGTTTGTGTGTATTCACAATTAATATAGATGACTATAATTATAATAAGGAAATCTGGTCACAAGTGCGCGAAAATATCAGCAAAACATGATTGCAGTAGTTTCTTTAATTAGTTAGGCAGTTACGTAGGTACAACCTTGCGATGGAAAAGATCGTCTCATTGAGATGTCACTCTTATCTGATAAAATGACAAGGAAAATGTATGTGCTCTAAGATACTATGGTACGTGAGACGGGTAAACACTTAAAAATAAGTAATCTTAAACTTTGGCTTGTACTATACAAGTTCTAAGATTGTAGGAAAAGTGAGGAGGTTTACTTTTGTACATGACGTAATCATTATGTTCATGATCATAGGCGCAAACTGCATTGATGTTTTGTAATATTGTACATCATTATTATGAATTTTAATGAAGTACAAGGTAAGCGTCAGAATATCTAGTGGAATATCTCCAATGCTACAAAGTATTTACAATACGACATTTTTTTGCACAGTACTTACGCCTTATCAAGGTTAAGATTATTTTGAGGCCATACCTGAGAACAATAAGATACAACTGTTAGAAGTTATACTAAGAATATTACTGTGTATTACGAAATACTGATAATTCAAATCTATTACTGGCTGAAAACGAAACTCATCCCAATATTACTTTATTATACATCGCCAAGTTAAAACAAATGATTGAACATCTGCACAATACAGATGTTATTATAATACAGAGACAACTCATTAACAAAAGGTCAGGCTGCAGGCATGCAAAATCACGCTGATATTTATCATCACAAGATTCCAGTCAAATACCTTTACAGCCAGTGATCACAAAATTCGCAGATCTTAGAAACATACTACACAATTTGCATATTCATCATTTGGAATTTGTAGCACGTCTATAATATTCAGAGAACCTACAAATCAACCAAACAGTAATGCCAACTAAACTAACGAACTTTGAAACTGTCAACATTTGAAGAATCCAATGAAGGAACCCAAAACACCTCACAATCCAACCTCAGTAGGTCGTCTCGTTGGAAATGTCCGCACAAATACCGCGTCGCGATTCAGTGTTACCACAAACACGCACCTGAGGCTACGTGCCGGCTCGAGAAAGTACAAGTAAGAGAAGAAAGTGCGTGAACGCAAAAACAAGCGTCCGACTGTCGGCTCGGAATTCAGCACAGCCCACCGTGCGAACAAAATATTGGGATTATTGCGAATGATATCTCCCATATCATTCGCAATAATCCCAATATTTTGTTCGCATGGTAGACTCGATGTGGGATGTGGATTTCTAACCTCTAAATTGGATGAATTTCAACAATAATTATACAACCTAACGGTTTTTCAAAGGATTAATTGTAACAGGAGATGTAAGGGATAATAGGGATCCTAATGATCAAGTGTAATTAGAAAAGCTATATTTGGTGAACAGGTTTACTTTCCATTTGAAAATCCAGACAAAGAACTATTTCGCTTGAACTAATCAAATCAGTGTCATGTCCTTGCAATCACAATAAAAAGGACGACTGGTAAAATCGAATACTAATCTGAGAGCGAAGTATATTGGTAATCTATTGGAATAGGACGGACAGGGATTCCAGTTTAATTAACTTGGCCGATCGATAGATAATCTAGAGCTATACTACGGTCCTGCTACGCTCGTAAAGTATGTCTATGTAGTTAGTATCGTAGTTTGAGGTTTTTGTGGTACTATATATGAACGAAATGTTAATGTGTGTAAATGGTAAGATACTATAGTAGATTAAAGTATTAAAAGATAACACGTGGATTGTTTCTAGGGGATAATCATCATCATCTTCATAACAGGTCTTTCCACGTTCGTATGTGCCTTGTGCGAACCTTCAAGCGTTCACCAAGCCATAAACATTGATGTCTTGGTTGTTTATTTTCTAAGCCGATCGCGGTGATCGTAACCTCTCGGAAAATATTGAGCGTATTAATAACTTCATGTTTTCTCATATTTATCTCTACATTAATAAAATATAATCGTCAACATAGTTATGAATGATTGGATCTAATGTTGTTGCAATTGCCTTCGGAAGAAATAATGTGTAGGAATGTAGATTGTTAAACAGTGTCACGATCAAATCAATGGAATGTACTCTCCGAAGGTGATCCAGGCGTTTCTATGGGCAATAGGCATATTAATTTGCTAGGTACATACGGAAGTAAAAGTATGTTGCTCTTGTTTACAGAGGTCCATGTAAGCAAACTATAAGTTTCCTATGGTCTTTATACCCAATTTATTAATGTAGGTATACTTTTTTCTGTACCTACACCAGGCATCTATCATACCTAAGTCTTTTACAAGATACGACATTGACACGGCAGCCGGAATTCCAAGAATTCTGACGATATTAGATACACCCATTCCAGTTGCTTTTAACATAACCAGAATGCAAGGATACATAAACCTACATACAGAGAGACACAACTAATTTCCTAAAGCAATAAAACATTGTCAGGTCATTTGAATCTTCAACTTGAATGTGTTAGATCTAAAATAATCTGATGTTAGATGAGTCATAAAGACTCTGACATTGGCCATTACCAGCATAGCAACAGATTTAATTTCAGTTTTTAATCTTACTGCTACACTATAAAATTTTCGTTTATATGCAAGGTTTAGTTGCAAGTTAAGTTTGGAAGTTCGTTATTTTAATAATGAGTCATTCATATGACTCGAAGTTATTCAAGTATTGAATGATTGAATAATTATTATTCATAATCACTATACTATTCATACTTTCTAAACGAGAAACTACAAAATTATTTTGCCTTAAAATGTTTTGTCTTTATGCTTATATTTTGTAGTTTTGTTTAACCTCAATAGTTCAATTCCAATATTAACAGTTTCTACAATGTGCGACAAACCTTTTAGAGCGCCATAGCCTTGAGTCTAAAGCATTAATTTGATTATACAAACTGATCTTCTACTGCCCCAGTTTCAGTATGAACTTTGGTTCAGTTGTTACAAGTCACACTTTGGAGTTCAGCGATAATTTGACATAAGAACTGTTTCATTAAGTCCAGTATTGTTTTCCTTGTGTTCTGCTCTGATAGGACATTCGCAGTGAATCACTGAATTTACTGTCTTTATAATGAAAAACATCCTTTAAAAGGTCATAATTCTCTTCCTACAGTTATTCTTTCAACAGAGTCAGAATGTTCGTCGGTACAATCAGTCTTACCAAAAGGTATTACCCAGTGCTAACTGTGTTGTGGTCGGTCATGTAAAATACTGGTATTTGATTAAATCGGGTTAGACTGGAAGCCGTCCCTTAAATAGTTGGGGAAAGGCTAGGCTGAAAATGAGATGAGATGTGTAACATCTACTACCTAGTAGCAGATGTCTCTGGAATATCAATGGAGTCATGTCCATACCATACGTGTCATGAACGGGGAACTCCAACCGTCGCGTCGTCGCTACCATTATTACCCTTTATCAATAGATCTAAAAGCATACGATTCTATATTCATACTATTAGTGTAACAATTGGCAACAGCCATAGGAAGTGGGCGACTGTGTTGAAATATGTGCCATAGCTCGGCATTTTATTTTGTGGTCGATGAAATCCATTGCGGTATTTTGATGTTTCGTAACGACATGTTGGATTTTATTGAAAAGTTAGCAATCAGAATTGGGAGTATATTGATTGGCTTTTTCATGTTAAATGTTATTAGCAATTCTATCGCTAAGGTTGATAGTATCATCGATGTCAAAAGAATAGGACGATGTCTAGCCCAGAAGTAGGACAGCTAAGGTTGACAAAAAAGTTGAAAGGGTAATTATTAAATTCATTTCAACCAAAATAAATAGACCACATGTGGCAATTTTTTGTCGACCGACTGATTAGTCACCTGGCTGAGATTTTCTTGGCAGGTTTTTAAATACACAATGTGCGCACTCTCATATATCTTCATAACAATGAAGTTTTTTTTTTTTTTTTTCTATTAATTTAACACGGGGTTTTTATCCACATGGATACGCCAACCCCATCGTACCCTATTACATTCGCTTACACAATTTTTATTAAATACAAGTGAGTGAGGGGGAATTATTAATTAAGTAGTTAGTTTTGCCAGATTACTTAACCTTTTAGCTAGCTCTGATTTTGGATTTGCCAAAAACAATGAAGTTAAAAACTGTAACAGAATTTATTAGCTCACTCCATGAGTCAGACTCTGAAGAAAATAGACAAAACTTCTCTCAGACAAATCACAAGTTAAGGGCTAAAGAAAACATAAGATAACACACGTCATATTTTTCTTTAACTTTTAAAACAACACGAATGAGGAACTAAGTTGTGGACGATTTGAAAACAGATTTGATAAAACAGCACGAGATTTAACTGAAAGGTTAAGATAACCATGTTCATGTTGTGATGTGATGTGCATGTTTCCCGATAAAATTGACTGTGAGCGAATCGTCGAGATTATTCGAGAAGTAACAAGAATATCTCATAGGATATAGCCGCTTCGCTTTCCAAAGAGATAGTACAATAGCTGAAATAGTAGATGAATTTATGACAACACGTTTTCCCCACATAAATCCGAGTATTAAGCAATGTGAGTAACCGAAAGTGGTTGGTGATGGTAGGCGGAGCGTGGGATAGGCGCAGTCTCTATGTGGGTGCAGTCGTATCAAGGAGAACACCTTGTCGAACTAATACAAATGCTAATGTAAAAAACGCGGCGAAATCGGATTTATAATGATGTCACCATAGACCCTCAGCATGTTGTCTTCTTATTGTTTAAAGTACCAAAACAACCATGTTCTTGTGTTGGAAAACTTTTGGTTTGTTCTCAAGCAGATACTAACAAGCACTTCGGCACACGTAATAATTAGTTTAGCTGTAGCGCATTACGATTTCTCTGTCACATTACCTGACTTGTGAGTTGTGACCATGAAGCTATGAAAAACTTGACATGACTCACAATTAAAATTGAAAAAATGGGTAATAAACACAATTTAATTTTTGAAATAAATGAAGGTCAATACCGTAACAGAAATAATACAAAAACGCAAATCAAAAATGAGAGTGAAACAATTTTATTGGACGTAATAGCATTGAGATATGATCTATGTAACTAGGTCATCCAAATATACGCCGTATTCGAATTGTTTCTCAAACACCTGTTCTGGTTCATACATAACAGCACCGTAATATAACATTGTTTGGCCTTGATTTATAGCTCACAATCCACACATAATGAGTGTGGACAAGTTCGTTGACCAAACAAAAAATTACCCGACCAATCACACCGGATAGTCGCAAGTCGCAAGATGCAAGACAAAAGACACAGCCGATAGAAATAAGAAAATTCTATTGTACCTATGAATTGCAACCTGAAGCGTTTAAATTACCATATGTGAAGTATTTGTTCAACGATTGACAGTCGCGTCTCGTATACATCGAGGCCATAGAAAGTTCTTCATCTTGACAAAGCTGAAATTGACCATACACAAGCTGTTTAGGTGTGGATTTGCATTACAAATATTAGAATACAACTATTAGAATGGTCACTTTCGACGCGACATTATTTGGTAACCGACCAAACTTATCAGAAGCCATTTGGCTGCGGTTGGAAACGAAATCGAATGTTTGTGTCAAAATACCTGAGGTTTGCTTTCGGGGATAATTTTAACTATGAACTAAAATATCGTAGCAGGAAAATGCTCTCCGTTTGGCGTATGCTATAGATGCTAATAGAGTCGATAATAATGTAATACAAACAAGAGTTTGACTCATACAGCTACGTTCGTAGATTGAGGAAGATTTGCAGCAAACATTAAAAATCTCGTCGACATTATAACAACTGTCGCCTAATTGATGTTATCTTTTCAAACTCTCACTCATTTAAATTCCAACATACGAAGTACAGAAACGTCTCTAACAGACAATAAAAACTATGAGTTGTGGGCGTCGGCTGACGTTCCCATGACGGCTGCAGAGTTCACAGTTAACCCAACTGTTAGCATTAAGCATTGTCACGTATCGACCTTTGCAAAACATATTTACTTGGAATTGAATCCCTATGTGCATGGAATAAAGGGTACGGAGGAAGTAAAGATGATTTTGCGTGATACGTTTGGAGTTATTAGAATAAGTAGTAACGACGATGTGTGTAGATAACGACTAACTATGTAGATTACTACCTGATTTCCATAGTAGTTGCCCAAAGATAAAGAAGAATTGTAAGAGAATAGTCTAATAAATAGAGCATAAATCCAAAGTTTTTGAATTCACTAAAGCTTTTGCACAATTCAAGATTTTGGGTTAGAAATCTCTTAGTTTTTAAACTATAATCAGATCTCAAATTCTCTTATGAAAATGATTTTGCGTTGAACATTTGAAGATTTTACTGATTCCATTGTTAAATCATAGAACAATTAAAATCATCACAGTATAAAAATTAGATAAAGCGAACGAACATACTCACTCCAGATGTTTTAGAACAATCTGAAGATCCCAAACGTGTTCGCAGCGCGACGATTAATTAGATGAAATCATAAGTTTAGTTCACTCCCGAGGTCACCGACGTGAAGTTCATCTTATTGATCACTTTAAAATAAATTGAATATACCTCAGAGCTACATCTATCGCCCATTTCTCTCATGTCCACGTTTTCGGTATAACGGTCTGGCCTAACATGAAGATTGGCAATTTTGCGCTCATTGTGTGCCCATGTCCATGACAGAATGCCTAGTTGCCTTTTTGCTTTTTTCGTTCAGACTTTGAAAAGCTTTTAGACTGACGTGTCTAGGTGCATGATGGTCCGCGTAGCTTGCTCAAGATTGCTCGTTTTTTGGCTGATCAAGATTGATGACGTAATCCTCAAATTCCTTAACAGTACAAGCCACATCTACTTCTATTTATAGAAACTAGGGGTCTTTAAACGAGTTATTTCCAAAAAAAAATTGAAAGTCTCTAACTTCAGAACACATTTTGTACTGTTAGCTTTTTGCACACGCGACGTATATTTTGTCCGTAATGGGGACCGATTTAATTTAACATTTAGAACTTCCTCATTGTTGATCAACAGAAATTGACTTCAATTGCAATTGAAATGATATAATTGCAGCCTGTGAGCCCGTACAATGTCTCTATTTAGCTGACATTTAGGGCTACAATCGGGGCCCTACCTTCGACACGGATTCATTTAGCAGCGCCGGACGTTCAGCCTATTTTTATAAACCAGTGACCCTTAAATCAGGCGCCAGACTTGGAAAATCCCGATAGATTACATAAATCTGACATAATTTAGTTGTTATCTTAGTGGCGTGCGTAACGTGATAGATAGGTTTAATTGCTAGCAGTTATTAAAGCGGGCAGCGAGAAGACAAATCGCTTTATATCATGACACGTCTGCCATTTCATATCGTATGCTTTACTCAATATCGAACAGTTTTTGGGGTCTTGCTGGGTCAGATTTTTGTTCTCGAAAAAGAGAAAGCTGAGGGAAATATGTGAGACGGGTCATTTAAAGGTTTAGTGTTTTACGGGGTTTGGGTCTCCAAAAGATTGACAGTTTAATGGGACCAATCATACGTCAAATCGTAGGAGAAATTACATTTCTCAACACCTCTTCTGTTTAAAAACCGTTGAGCACACATCAACTGCACATTGATCTGAGTGAAGCCGAGAATGAAGTAAAGGGCAGAACAAAACCGGTTGATAGTGAAATGTCCAGATTGCCGAATACCGCTGGGTCACGTTTTACGCGTTTTGTGTGGCTACTCGGCTGGTGTTTCGCCGTTAATTTGTAAATTACCGTTTATATTTCAGGAATATTATGCTGTGGTGGCCGATAAAGCGGTTGGGCACGTATAGCGGGTATACTTATTAGAATTTCTGGAATATTATACGATAACCGAAGGACATACTGTTGCTTTGTGTATATTTTGGGAGTTTCTCTAATTTATGAGGCTATTCCTACATACACGAAGTAGGTACCTATTATAGCTGAGAATCGAGAATGTGACCAATTAAACATCGTCATCATTATTCTCCAGATATTGTTTGCTTTTTCCATAAGTACTAATCTATTCGTCGTCATATCAGACGCCACCCTCCATCTAGCCGGAACATCTTTCTCATACTTCATCATCATCAGCCTATAATGTTCCCACTGCAGTGACGCAGGCCTCCTCTCTAGGAGAGGGATGGGCTATTATAATCCACCACGCACGCCCAGTGCGGGTTGGTAGTTGTCACATGTCTTCAATTTTTTTGGTTGTAAGACATGTTGACTTTCTCACACTCTATCCTTCAAATTAAACATGACAGACAAGTTGTAATCTGTGGAATCTGGACCTGTCTAAGCCCCGACGTAGCACGTGTTAGTACGTTTAGCAACGTCTTCAAGCGACAAGCATGCTCATCTCAAGAATATTCGGATGACTACTTCATGCCACTCGCACATTAAAGGGCACTCGGACTTCGACTTGATGCAGTGCACTTCCGATAACTCCTGGTTTGAGCTAAAACTTGGCTGGAAATTCTGCACTGCCCTAAATGAGGATCGTTCGTTCATCTAGTGATCATCGGAGACGATTAAGAAGAATGTTTTGTTATGATATTTTGCAGTTGATTATCATCATCCACAGCCAAACTTGGCAAGTCCTGAATACGTAAATGTGTTTAAAAACTTCAGTTTCGTTAATCCTCGAAACGCTTGGTAAGTAGGTCCGTCAACGCATTCAAGTGACACTAGACAATAGTTACAGCAGCAGAACTCGAGCTTGCAATTTTTAAGCCGCAAATTCCCAAAGATGTCAATTAGAAATACACTTGTTAGGATGTATAGAAAATCTCTTTGATTCATCCAAAAGACCAAATCAAAGAAACCTACCAAGTTTACGCTTGTCCGACTTTTGAAGGGTCAAAATTGTAGGGCAGTTCATTTAACCTATCCAGCCCAGGGGGTGAATTAATAGTAGGTACCTATTCAAATGACGTCATCAGGGGTTTTACATTAGTCGTACATTTGTACGGCGACCTAAAGGTACGTATCGCCGGGTTGAATGAACTTTAACTCCTTGGTATGACTAATTACTTACGTTGATTGAGTAACAATTGATAGTGCAGAGGTTGTGTTGTTTATTGTCATTCAACTAATTTAAAACTGTAGTTAATATTACATTAAGGGTTAACAGGTTTTGTATTGAGTCTGCTGCATGTTGTGTTTTTTTGTCTGTAATTATGCTATTAGGAACATCGTATTTTCAATTAAGGTCTTAAATAAAATTATGATTTTCGCGCAATTGGTTGATTTCAGAAAGTAGGACATTGCTTTCACAGCAAAATATGCATTTATTTTATCAAGTTTCGTAATCAGCTATTGTGTCAAATAATCATAAACAATGAATAGATAATAGGAATGAATGGCATATCAAACTGTTAATTTTAGAACATGTACTTAGATAATTATGCAAAATTGAGTGTTGTGTTGTGCATATAAGCAATGACAAAGCTTATTAACTCTATAAGCCCATTAAATCTGCAATTGCCAATTTATTAGTTCTTAAATTAAAATGCTGACTGTGACACAACACAACACTCAATTTTGCATAATTATCTAAGTACATGTTCTAAAATTAACAGTTTGATATGCCATTCATTCCTATTATCTATTCATTGTTTATGATTATTTGACACAAATGCTGATTACAAATGAAATAATTAAATTAAATAACATAATTATTTAAATTACTTATGACAATAATTATGGTAACATGCATGCAAGTTTATTTTACCAAATATTTACCATGCCATATTACACATTTTGGTTGGTACACTGTACCAACCAAAAATTGAATTGAATTGAATTGAATTGTATTAAGGCTCGTACTCTTGATGCATCCATTATGCATGTATTATTCAATTAAGTATGTAGAATAATGTCATTTCTTGATTTATAAGCCAATATATTAAACTTGACATTAAAATAACTAGTTTTTAAGTTAAATATATATGCAAAATATCATCATAATGAATTAAATTGATTTCTAAAACTATATTATTTATTAATAAGCTCATCTTCATAAATTAAAAGAAAGTGGTACAAATATTTCAAATAGTATTTGATCAATGGGATTCTATCTTTATTCTGTATGTACAGTACTGTAGTAAATGCATTTTTTTGGCAATATACCATAGTAAATGATGATGAGGCTGGGCCACCTGCCAGACTGGGTCAATAACCGACTCTTTTATGTCTATGGTGGGCAAATTAAGTGTTTTTTTTCTAGGTACCTAACTAGGTAAAGTTTTTGTATCAGATATTGTGAAATGAAAGTGGAAAAAGGAAATAGACTTTTTAAAATATATTTTTCAAGTATTTTATTTTAAATAAATTGAAAATGTTTTTAATTCTACTCAAAAATCTAATAAGTAAAAAAATTATCATTAATTTGCAATTAATCAAAATGAAAATTTAAATAAGTAATAATTATTTTATATATTTAACTAAGTGGAAATACCATATTATTATAATTTGAATTTAAATAATGTTACAGAAAAGTTTCAAGCTAATGGTAACAATTCTAAATCACAGATCCACAGACACAGTGAGACAGTCCACATAAAAATAGATGAGTTGAAATATCCACATTATTTTTGCGACACCAGCACAACAGATTGGCCGTCTCAGCTCGCTACCAACACGCTGTGTTATTTTTAAAACGGTCCCAATTCCCTAGAACTGTCTTGTGTAATAAATGGGTTTATTAAATTAATGTGCACCAATCGAGTGCTAGGCTACTTCGCAAACTGTACTTGTCGTATCCTATCCTACTAACTGTTCCAATCCAAAATTATCATGTCTGCTCACAACTATAAATAGAAAATTAAATGCCCTGGAAATGGTAATACTGCAGCTCTGCGACGACACTGCCTGATACAATATGATACGTGTGCATTCACTAAGTACGTAAACAAATTTGCGGTAAAACACAGGTGTTTCTTACATCGACTATCAGGTAAGCAACAGGTGAAATTCGATGCACAAGGAAGTCGTCTTACGGTCTAGTCGCAAGAAACCTGCCCTGGCGTGCCGCCGATCTTCTCAAAAACATACTTTCACAACACATCGGCAGCTAAATACATAAAAATCACCATCACCTACTAACATCACTCTTTCCACGTAAGGTGAATAAAACAATAAATACCTTTTCCTTCGCACGTCCGGCATGTTTTTGCACTGTTTTCGCGATCAACGCACCTTTACTTTCTGCCATTTCAATCACTGTTTCATTACAAAAAGTCTTTATTTCGATACACTATCAATCTGCAACCGAATCTGGCTGCAGCTGTTTGCTGTCACACGTCAAAATCCAAATACGTGCTGTTGCCGTATTGCACTGCCGTGAATGAGAGAAAATTGTCACCCTCTACCTCTACTCTAGCTAGCGCCTCAAACGCTTTACTCTTATTAGTTCGCATCTAAAACAATAGATGGCGTTATAGAAGAATTGAACTTTCACGAAATTATTTGTCTATACAGGTTAATTTTGTTTTTCTCTGCTATTTGAGCAAAAACATAATGTAGAGTCTATACAAGGAAAGTGTAGAAAGTCATGTGAAAGTAGTAACTTATTAAAGTATAACTAAAAATCCACAGCTATCTGTATCAACAGATGGCAGACAAATTAATATTAATTCCAAAATAAAACAAAAAAGAACAATGTTCATATTTATAAGGTTAAAGTGTAGTTTAGTTTTTTTTTCATTTTATTAAAATCTAGATTCATTTACTTTCATTTTACGAAACATGGAATAATTTATACTTTACTTTTTATTTTTTCTGAATACGCTTCGAAACTGAAAAAAAAACATCGAGTGTTGTTGTTGACATTGACACATGACACTTGACTTGACAGTTCGACAGCTGTGTGCTTTGCTTCGAATTTTGAAAATACTGAGAACGACTGGTTACGCTTGGTTTATTTGATGCATTTGATTATTTCATTTACTGTTTCTGACTTGATTCATACCTTAGTTACCTTGACAAAAACCCATTTTCCACAAAATCATGGTAATAACAATTACCTTAGAAATGTACTTGCAAATATTGGTTGCAGTTGTGTATATTATGCTGAACTTTTGTTTTCAGGAGCCAAAGACAGAGCTTCAGCGCAATTTCATTTCTGAAAAGCGTCGTAAGGAATTGGAAATATACCAGCGAGCGCTGGACATCCATTGGCTGGACAACCGCATGGAGGATGGCCGTATGAACCGGTGTCTGGCGCTCATACACCGGGAAGCTGCGATGGAAAAAGATTTTCAAGAGGTAAACTTAATTTTATGTTATTGTAATGTTTTTTAAAACGACTCTTTGAGGGGTCTTTCGAACTGTGCTGCCTATGTAATTTAAATTGCAGAAACATTACCAAAAGGAATAATCCACAAAATGCTAATAAAACACATCTGAAAGAGATATTGATTTAAATAGAGATTTTAATATGATTATGTGAAGGTTTTGTGTGATCACCTGTGCCAAATACATGGTAAAGTAAATGGTAAAAGAAACAAACATTCTCACTCTATGTCTTTTTCAATTCAGAGAACTGATCATGCAGCTATTGTAAACGCCAGAGCTGAAAAGGAAACAAAATTAGGCATCGAAATAGCAAAAGTGCAGCGTGAGGAGGTCTGCCAACTGCTCAGAAGACATTACTTGAGAGAACGGGATCCCAGTCTTAAAGAACTGTCTAAGAAATTGCAAGCTGGATATGACTGCAGGGATTTGCAGCAACAAATACTGCATAATGAATATAAGAGACTGCAGGATAAGGTATGACTACAATTTACTTACTATATATTTTAAACACATTCATTTAATGACAGAAAAAACATAGCTCAAACTGCAGAGGCTAGAATAGGGCTGCCATTAGTCGCCGTAAACTGAAACATGTCTTGGTTTAGAAAGTTCTGTCCTGGCCAATATGTTAGTTTTCTGAGTTCTGTTTTAACAGGATTCTAAAATTTGGTACTTAGTTTGCTCTGCTTGCAGTTCTGTTCTGGATGGTGGTTCCATAATATCTTGGGAAATATATCAATCGCTTGTACCACACTTAAAAATGTTTCAGTTCTGCTTATTTACTAGCCCCAGGGTGACACTATTCATCTACTCACCCACCGAATATTAATCAGTCTGTCTCTGCTAAATACAATAGAAGAAATTTAAATTGACTTGCTTGCTTCAAGAAACTAATGATTGCAATTGTCCATTCAAAACCTGAGAACCTACAAAAATCTCTTCATACAGAATTCTTTTTTGAAGAATTTATCTTACGAGCTATGATTTACCCTAGTTGTATTACAGATGTCCAGATTACTGTTTCAGCAATGATTTTTTTCTCTTGTCTAAAAATTGTCCAGGTAACTGCATAAAATCAAATAGCGCGTGCTTCTCTATTCACAAAATCACTCTCACAGATTGCAGGAAAGCAACAAGAAAGATTTTGCACATAAAACAATGGCCTATGTGCTATTTCAGACTATAATCTACTTATGTGGCAAAAATGCAGATGTGTTATGCCATTGATGATGCCATTGTGATGTGCCATTGTAGTGTAATTGAGTAATGAAACAAACATGAATGGATTTTGTGATGTGACACTTTCGCATTTATAATGTTCATTTTGAAGTACTCGTAATTAAATGGTACTCATACAATTACAATCTAGTCCATAACAGTAGTCAGATTTATTATCTTCCAGTCTGAAGATATGCGTGCAAACAACGTCCTCCTCCACGCTTTATATGACAACAAGGATGCAGCAGAGCATGAGGAAAGGGAGAAGATTGAACGCAGAACACAATACTACAAGGACCTGCAACAGCAGCTTGTGAATAGACAGCTTCAGAAGCAGTGCCAGTATGAAGAAACCTTGATTGAGAAGAAGATGTTGGAGGAGGTTATGCGGACTATGTCTGATGAGGATCGCAGGTGGGTGACTGTTCTGATTTTGAGTGCATTGCCTTGGTATCTGAATCTGGGTCGACGTTTAGCGAAAAGTGGGTATAACTAATTAATAAAAAAATGCTACACTATATTTTGGCACTGGCTTCTCTAGAAGCAAAGTGTGCTAAGTCTTGACCATGCAATCTGGGAATCTCGTTGATTATATTCAGTAGTGTCGCTAATGTAGGTAATTCTAAAGAAGTAGGGGTCTGAGAGGGAGGGGTCATTTGATTCCTCTTCTTATTAAGGTCTACCAACCCACACACTTTAGTGTCAGAGATTTTCAGACCGCCTGGTGACATGGTTCATCTTTTTATCTGACAATCATGTGATTTTTTTTCTTTTTTAAAAAACGTTGCCCCACACTAGGAATTTCTCCTGTATCGTGGGTGCGTTCACAAAATTAAATATTTAAACTCACATACACAAATACCCAGACCTAGAGCAACTATCTGTAGGCCATACAAATATTTGTTCCGTGCGGGGATCGAAACCGCGACACGTAGCGCAGCAGTCCATTGCTTGAGCCACTGCGCCAACCGTGCCGTCCGATTCGAGCCTGCAATGCCCTAGCCAAACTGGAAACAACTTTACAGAGTATGTTTCCCGTGGGAATCGAATCCACGACCACCGTGTCACATGCCAATTGTGTGATTAGTCGTTAATAAACTACATTTTGCTCAACATTACATTCCAGAGAGCTAAAACAGAAGCACGATCTGACTGACAAAATGCGCCACGAGATGAAGACGTTCATGCAAGCTCGCGAAGCGTGGAGACTGAAGCAGAAGGAGATGGTCATCATTGAGGAACGGCAGATCGAGGAGCAGTGCAAGATGTTGGCTGATAGGAGTGCTGACGTGTAAGTAGTCTATTAGCACTTTATTACGAGTATTGACAAGAAGTCGCTACCCTATTAGAGACTTTTAAATATCAGTCAAAAATATTTCTGGTCCTCATCATCATCAGCATCGCAGGTTTACTCTCTTCGAGAGGATATATGGGCTGTGATCTACCACGCGGTCCACTTCAGTTGGGTAGATATCACAAGTCTTCTATTTTTTGGTTCTAGGACATGCCGGTTTCCTTAAGATGTGGTTTCTTCACCGTTTTTGAGAGCTGTGGTTATGAAATAAATTACACAAAGTAATAATGCGCCTGCCTGCCTTCGAACCGACGACTTACTGTTCGTAAGTCGGGGCCGCCACCACTGGGCCACCGCTGCTCTCATTTCATTTTATTTTTATTGTTTGGGATCTATTTTATTAGCTTTGTTATTGCTTTTTTCAGTATTGCTGAAAGGGAAAGAAAACTTAAGGTCAAAGAAGAGATTAATGAAAGAATGTCGGCTAAAATATTAGCAGACGAGGTAATATAAGATATCTCATCACTACATATTGTAGTCCATAGTGCTCTAGGAACCATTGAATTAACTGTACCTGGGCGTTAGTACGACATTTAACTTTTACCTGCGGCTTCGCCCACGTGGCAGTCGGATATTATCTCCCGGACCATGATTTGGGTTGGATTATGTTACCGGGATAAAATGAAACCTACACAGGTTACTGTTATCGGATTCCTCGTTTATGTTGGTCCATGGACCATATTCATCAAGGCGTGAAATGGTGACTAACAGTTTTTTTTTTTAGGAGTGGGAAATCATCAAAAATACTCTCCTGCTCTGGGCAGAGCGGAAGGTAGTGACTTCTACTGACTAAAACCACCCATGTTCCTTCTTAGCCCTTTGTGTCGAGGCCGCGGTATCTCTTTCGAACAACCCGCAGCCCCGAACGGGAGTCGGGTTACCCCTTTTTTTTTTCTTCTTTATTTTTGGTGGTGGGAAATCATCAAATAACCCCTCTCGCTCTTGGGCACACCGGAAGGGATTGTCAGACTTCTACGGACTAAAAACCACCCATGTTCCTTCTTAGCCCTATATGTCAAGGCCGCGGTATCTCTTACAACAATCGCAGCCCCGACGGGCTACACACACATTAATAATGCATATTATAATCATGCTTCACTATTCATTACTATAATATCATATTTCAGTCCAGTTCTGGCCACAATCATTTTCTAAACTGTCTCACAGGGCTCTTCCCTCCGGCTTCCGGTCTGTCCCAGTCACCGTCTTTTCGTCAGCGCAAGCCCGGCTTCGGAAAGTCGCAAAGTGAGCGAGATGTCTATCTCGCTCAAAAAAGATAGACATGCGACTTATCGAATCGAAATGTTTGTGAATAAGGCGCCAAATGGACTAACGAAAACTATCTGGGAAATCGTCAAATGACCCATCCCGCTCTGGGTAGAGCGTCAGAGAGTGTCAGACTTGTACTGACTAAAAGCCACCCATGTTCTTTCTTAGCCTGTGAGTTCCGGGGCCGGGGTATCTCTTTCTCACAATTCCGCCAGCCCCGGCAGTCGAGCTGGGAGGCCTCTCACACTGCACTTACCTTACCAACTCAAAATCCACAGGCCAGCCGCCAAGAACGACTAGACCTGATAAAACTGCTGCAAGAACAAGAGCTACTGGAGAAGAACTACCAGGATGACCTGGCGCTGAAGAGGAAGCAAGATAAAGTGAGAAAGTCTACTCTGGACGGTATCGGGAGACAGATCGCTGAACATAAGAAAGCTGCGCAAGATGAGAAGGAGGCTGAGGCCAGGTTTAGGAAAGAGGTGGGTAGATAAGGTTGATTTTGTAATAGCCAGAGTTGCGGCGAAGCCCAAAAGGAGGGTTACATGTTTGGCGTGTAGGCATGTATGTCTGTCACTTTGTTCCCTCATAACTCCTAAACGGATGAAGGGATGTCAATAAAATATACGTCTTTAGATTCTTGGCTAGCTAGGCGAGTGTCACTGGCTACATTAAAATTAAAAAACAAAGAAGGGCCATATCGTCATTTTAAATTAATTAAAACTTGGAAGCCCCTGAACCCCGCCTGGGTTCATTTGAATTTTAAATTATGAAATGAAAATAAAATGGACCCTGCTTGCTTCCAGGTTTTGTTTAATTTAAAATGTGCTTGTTTTTTGCTTTTCAGATTTTTCAGTCGGGTTTTTTAACTATTTTTTTTTAAACTAAGCACTTGCACCACCGACGTTGAAATGAGATTACCTATAAGATTCACTATCTTTATTGATATACAATACTTGAGGTAGTGGCTGAGCGATTGACTCCTGCACTGCATGTCAGGGTTCGTTCACCACACGGAACAAATATTTGTATGACCTACAGATAGTTGTTTTGGGTCTGGGTGTTTTGTGTATGTGAGTTTAAATGTTTGTAAACGCACCCACGATACAGGAGAATTCCTAGTGTAGGGCAACATTTTGTAACAAAATAAAATAAAATAGATGTATGTCCCTTGCCAGTAAAAGAGCCACTTACATAAATATCTAATGTAGCTTCGAGTGACCATTCAAATTCAACATTGTTCAGATTTTTTTGGTTGCAATGGAATTTGTATTCAGTTCCGAAATATCAATCCAAAATTACTAAATTAGTTTAATTTATCATTTTACAGACTGAAGAAAAAATAGCGAGGGACTTAGCCAAAGAACGGGAGGAGAATCAGAAGTTGAAAGAGAAAGGGAAGCTTTACTCCCAAGAGTTGTTGAAACAGATACAGGACAACGCTCGCAGGAGGAAGATAGACCATGACTTGGAAGAGAGTCGCGCTGTACAAGTGTTTGATTATGACAGGAAGTGGTGAGTATATGCTTCTGAGACACACAGAGTCAGACACAGTCTCATGTGTGTTGTCAGACACATTTTAACGCATAGGTTGCTCCTTACCGGTGTCCCCAAGTTGCTGACGTACTCATGCCGGAAAGGTCCAAGTGTGAGAGACCAGGCAAGGGGGACACGCGAGAGGCGCGCCGCCCGGACACGTGGACAGCGCTCGGGTTCCGGCGGTGTGCCTGTCGGCCGAAGTCACCCTACTTGCTGCTCTGGTTCGCGTCTGCTCATGCGACGTGAGTGTGAGGGCAGCGGGTAGGCGGAGGGAGAACGGGGACCATACCCAAAAGGAATGAGGAAACGCCCGGGTGTCTCCACTGTGAGGGTCGGCCGGAGGTCTTGGTGGGACACAGCGGGGAGTGTGTGATGCTGTAGTGACGTCACGCCCCGCACTGCGCCCGTGCTGCGGGCCCACGGGGAGTGGGACACTGACGTCACGCGCCGCACTGCGCCCGTGCTGCGGGCCCACGGGGAGTGGGACACTGACGTCACGCGCCGCACTGCGCCCGTGCTGCGGGCCCACGGGGAGTGGGACACTGACGTCACGCGCCGCACTGCGCCCGTGCTGCGGGCCCACGGGGAGTGGGACACTGACGTCACGCGCCGCACTGCGCCCGTGCTGCGGGCCCACGGGGAGTGGGACACTGACGTCACGCGCCGCACTGCGCCCGTGCTGCGGGCCCAGCAATTATCTTTGTTTTTTAATTCTAATGTAGCCAGTGACACTCGCGCCATCGAGACGAATCTAACGACGTATATTTCATTCAAATCCCTTCATCCGTTTAGGAGTTATGAGGGAACAAAGAAACGGACATACATACATACATACATGCCAAACACATAACCCTCCTTTTGGGCTTCGCCGCAGTCGGGTAAAAAGAAGTAGTTATTGTTGTAAAGTAGTTATGATATTTTCATTGGCATGACTCACGGGATGACACTTGTCCTTGAATGGCGGCTTCCGGTTGGTCGTTGTACTGACTGCGCTCGCACGCACGAGCCACAACTAGCGGCATGCGCGCTGCACGCACCGCTGCTGTTCTGAATTTGCGGCCTAATGGGCTTTAGCCATTTGCAAGGAATGTTGATATTTAACTGTGAAAAAAACCGCGCTTGATTGTATTTCACCAAGCCCGCGCCCAGCCCTGCTTTAAGTCTGCGGGCACGTAACTTGCGATGGCGGCAGCGGGGTGACACGATGAGGCAGCGATATCTCACGCGGGCACGAAACAAACCGTAAAATAAAAGACTGCGGTGCGTGCATCGCTGGGTAGCCGCGCTGCGCCGTGGCTGCACCGCGGTGCGTGCATCGCTGGGTAGCCACGCTGCGCCGTGGCTGCACCGCGGTGCGTGCATCGCTGGGTAGCCACGCTGCGCCGTGGCTGCACCGCGGTGCGTGCATCGCTGGGTAGCCACGCTGCGCCGTGGGTGCACCGCGGTGCGTGCATCGCTGGGTAGCCACGCTGCGCCGTGGCTGCCCGCGGTGCGTGCATCGCTGGGTAGCCGCGCTGCGCCGTGGCTGCACCGCGGTGCGTGCATCGCTGGGTAGCCACGCTGCGCCGTGGCTGCACCGCGGTGCGTGCATCGCTGGGTAGCCACGCTGCGCCGTGGCTGCACCGCGGTGCGTGCATCGCTGGGTAGCCACGCTGCGCCGTGGCTGCACCGCGGTGCGTGCATCGCTGGGTAGCCACGCTGCGCCGTGGGTGCACCGCGGTGCGTGCATCGCTGGGTAGCCACGCTGCGCCGTGGCTGCCCGCGGTGCGTGCATCGCTGGGTAGCCGCGCTGCGCCGTGGCTGCACCGCGGTGCGTGCATCGCTGGGTAGCCACGCTGCGCCGTGGCTGCACCGCGGTGCGTGCATCGCTGGGTAGCCACGCTGCGCCGTGGCTGCACCGCGGTGCGTGCATCGCTGGGTAGCCACGCTGCGCCGTGGCTGCACCGCGGTGCGTGCATCGCTGGGTAGCCACGCTGCGCCGTGGCTGCACCGCGGTGCGTGCATCGCTGGGTAGCCACGCTGCGCCGTGGGTGCACCGCGGTGCGTGCATCGCTGGGTAGCCACGCTGCGCCGTGGCTGCCCGCGGTGCGTGCATCGCTGGGTAGCCGCGCTGCGCCGTGGCTGCACCGCGGTGCGTGCATCGCTGGGTAGCCACGCTGCGCCGTGGGTGCACCGCGGTGCGTGCATCGCTGGGTAGCCACGCTGCGCCGTGGGTGCACCGCGGTGCGTGCATCGCTGGGTAGCCACGCTGCGCCGTGGCTGCACCGCGGTGCGTGCATCGCTGGGTAGCCACGCTGCGCCGTGGGTGCACCGCGGTGCGTGCATCGCTGGGTAGCCACGCTGCGCCGTGGGTGCACCGCGGTGCGTGCATCGCTGGGTAGCCGCGCTGCGCCGTGGCTGCACCGCGGTGCGTGCATCGCTGGGTAGCCACGCTGCGCCGTGGGTGCACCGCGGTGCGTGCATCGCTGGGTAGCCACGCTGCGCCGTGGGTGCACCGCGGTGCGTGCATCGCTGGGTAGCCACGCTGCGCCGTGGGTGCACCGCGGTGCGTGCATCGCTGGGTAGCCACGCTGCGCCGTGGGTGCACCGCGGTGCGTGCATCGCTGGGTAGCCACGCTGCGCCGTGGGTGCACCGCGGTGCGTGCATCGCTGGGTAGCCACGCTGCGCCGTGGCTGCACCGCGGTGCGTGCATCGCTGGGTAGCCACGCTGCGCCGTGGCTGCACCGCGGTGCGTGCATCGCTGGGTAGCCACGCTGCGCCGTGGCTGCACCGCGGTGCGTGCATCGCTGGGTAGCCACGCTGCGCCGTGGCTGCACCGCGGTGCGTGCATCGCTGGGTAGCCACGCTGCGCCGTGGCTGCACCGCGGTGCGTGCATCGCTGGGTAGCCACGCTGCGCCGTGGCTGCACCGCGGTGCGTGCATCGCTGGGTAGCCACGCTGCGCCGTGGCTGCACCGCGGTGCGTGCATCGCTGGGTAGCCACGCTGCGCCGTGGCTGCACCGCGGTGCGTGCATCGCTGGGTAGCCACGCTGCGCCGTGGCTGCACCGCGGTGCGTGCATCGCTGGGTAGCCACGCTGCGCCGTGGCTGCACCGCGGTGCGTGCATCGCTGGGTAGCCACGCTGCGCCGTGGCTGCACCGCGGTGCGTGCATCGCTGGGTAGCCGCTCCGCCGTGGCCCGTTTCGTGCGCGTCGCCATACTGTGCAATGCTTTTGTTTACATCGACTTCGCGACGCGTCCCCATCGAGAACAAAATTTTGTTTCTCTCTCATCTTTTCTAACATTGTTTTATATTATACTTATGTTTTGGACAACACATTTTCTCCTCATCTCTAATCCACCAAACCATTACTTTCCAGGCGCGAGGAAGTATCGCAGGAACGCGAGAAGATGATCAGGGAACACGTCCCGCACCTGCTGGGTTACCTACAAGCTGGCGTCATACACACCGCTGACTTGCCCGCAGTTCGCGCCGGAACTGACGTCACACCCCAACTGAAGGAGCTGAATATCGAGGGTATGGCGGAGTCTAACAGACCACATCGGTTCGCTAAGTGTAACGCGCAGTGTCGGAAGATTACAGACTATTAGGGTGGTGTATGTGGGAATTATTTTTGCCGGCATTCATTTGTTAGACTATCATTTTTACGGAGCACTGTTGCGACTATGACGGTTACCTACAACACCATCTATATATATAAAAATCAATGCCACTTTTCGTTGTAATTCTATAACTCAATACCGAGCTCACCTATCCAAACCAAATGTTTAGGCTTTGTTCGGACTATTTAGTAGATAGTTTATGTGAAGTTTGCACAAAATCAGTCGAGCGGTTCTTCATTTATGACATTTTTTGTAACAAAGAATTCACTAAATGGCGGATCATTTTGTTAATGGGGATGTTGATGTCTTGGACCCGGTCAGTGGCGCTGCTGGCCGGGCAGTACGACGTCTGCCAGGTCCGCTAGTATAGTATAATTTATTAAAGAGTTATTCTTGATATGCACATTATGCAGCTAACCATCTTGTGTAAATAACATAAAACCAACATTAATTTGGTGGACTCATGATCGAGAACTTTATACCTCATTCCTAATTTCTCTCGTAAAACTTTTGGTACAGAAAATTTGCAGAGTGGTTAGCAAATATATATTTTTGTTGTACTTTGTTGTGCAAACAATGTTGCACAACTATGTTTCCTAATAAATATCAAGCTTTACAGTCATAACCTTCCTGACTTCATTCCAAGTCAGTTAAAAATAAGAAACTAAATAATTAAATGGTAGGATAGTGTTTGACAGAGGAGCACGGAAGGCAAAACGTCATCATTGTCAATTTATTTAAAGTCATTCGTCATTATTCGTACAATCATCACAAAATTATTAAAATCTGCTTTCATGCTTACGAAACGAAATTAAAATGTATTAAAATTACTTTTGAAGTTATAATTCATGTTTATGCACAGCAATGATAACATAGTCGGTAGACCGTTTGACTGTCAAGTAGAAAATAGGTCGCGAGTTCGAATTCAAGACACGAACCTCTAGTTTTTTTTAATTCATGTGCGTAATGAATTATCAGTTGCTTTGGTGAAGGAAAACATCGTGAGTAAACGAGCATCCCTTTTTTATATTTTTTTGGCGGGTGGAAAATCACCAAATAACCCCTCCCGCTCTTGGGCAGAGTGAAAGGGAGTGTCAGACTTCTACTGACTAAAAACCACCCATGTTCCTTCTTAGCCCTATATGTCTAGGCCGCGGTAACTTGTGAACAACCCGCAGCCCCGACGGGCAAACGAAAGCCTGAAAGATATATTATCGATGGCATGTTAAACCAAGTCAGAAGCCCATTGGCACATGCAAACTCTGAAACCGCACGTAGGCCACACGATAAAGAAAGAAGAAATTTATATTAATATACCAAGTTTATTAGATTTCATTTCTTGTAACAAAAAAAAAACAAAATATTTATTTTTTCACATATTGGCACTTACAAAACGTCGAAAAAGATGCACGGTTCAGCAGGGCTATTGCGTATCTTTTAAATGCCAGTGGCTATCATATTGTCTATGGGTTAACTGTCAAATAAGTTATGGTTTAGTACAAAATGGAACTATTTGTCAGTTAATTGATGGACACTATATGATAGCCACTGTCATTTAAAAGATACGCAATAGCCCTGCGTCATTTGGTTTGGTTTTACAATAGTCGTAACACTAGAAGGACACTAAAAGCTTTCAAAAATATAAAAACATACAGACGACGATAATATCCGTGGTGCTAGGCAACTGGGCTTATCCCAGTTGTATACGTCTCTGTGTGCCTATTGGCCTTGTTCTGTTCTGTCTCCTGCTGATATGGAGAGAAGTGGAAATTATGTTTTTCCTGCTCCTCCGCTATTATTTTTTGATTAATTGCGTTGCGGGATCTAAGACAGTTAAATCGTTTCTTTGGGACTACGTCGGGCTTCATTGTCTCGGCGCTTTTCTTGTGGTTGCCACTTTTGTTTCTGGCTTACAGTGGTTTGGGAATAATGTGGCGGGCTTGTCCAATAAAAATAAAATTAATACAGACGGACGTACAAATATAATGCTTTTTTTACTATTATAAATGGACCTAAATATAGTAAGAACTAAAATAAAATGTGACATATTCTGGATGTTGAAATACTGACTACTTATGTTTCAAGAAGTAATAAGATGTTAATTAAAAACTATAGTTTTTGGTGTCCAATCTTTTGTAGGGTAATTTGATTATATACAAGCAGTTCCAAAGCTTTTTCACCTCACCTGGTGACAGAGTTTATGTGCGGCCGGGCCCCCTGACTTGGTTTGACATGCCGTCGAGAAATATCTCTTATTTTCCGCCGTATCCCAGTAGTTCCATTCTCTAGTTCCATTAAAGGACTACTGGGATTTTTTTCTCCCAGTAGTTCCATGGAACTGGCATTCTGTTTAAGCAAGATAAAATTAGTCTCATAAGTTCCAGTACAGTTAAATCGATCATAAGTTCCGGTACAGTTGAATTAGTTAAATCTGAGTATATTAGTACAAAAACGTTTCTTAGAATGCTTTTATTTTTCATTTTCTTAGTATTAATACATCGATCACTAATAAAAAACTAGATACACAATCGGTGACAAAAAAATGTCCTCACCGAATGAGCGCCCACTCGAACATTTGGGTGCTCTTTTAGTCTAGTAGCATTTGAACGCTCCGACGGTAAACATGCCTCAGTGCTCGTTTAAAAATTGTAAAAATCACACATCCAGGACCCTAAAAAAGGATGGAATTTCATATTTTCGGTAAGTATTAATATTATCATTATTTAATTGTTATCACTGTATTGTAAATACTGATATTTTATCAAGAAATCATTGTAAAAACATTTTATTTTAATAAGTCGTATTGCTTATTAGGAGTTATAAGGCATCTCAATTGTAAAGACCCTTACTAAACGTACTTAATCATACTATCGCATGCCCACTTAAATTGTTCGAGTTAAGTGTGTTGATTCTGTTCCATTTGTTGGAGACGCTATTGTTTTTTTTTTTTTATTCATTTATGATTGTTTTTTTAAATTATTTAATGAGAATTATTTACTATTTCTCTAAATATTATAGTAACACTTTATAGATTTTATTTTGAATATGTGCATGTAATAAAATTAAAGAAGTGAGATTTTATTTATTTTGTGTTTTTAATCATAGAGTATTAAAATAAAATGTATTACTGAACGGTACCTTAAAGTAAGATTGCATTACATAGCAAAAAAAGATACGGAAAAAAATAAAAATCTATCGAAAAGACGATTATTTAATAAACTTATTTTATTTCAAGGCAATTAAAACATAATAATTCAGTCCTATTCTTTTTTTTTTGTAACATCTCTTTAGTATGAACATTACGTCAATAAATGTGGACAATAAAACTAACAATACAAACATAACTATTTAAGCACCATTGTTACTAACACCAAAATACTAACAAAATTATGGACCTTATAGTCTGAATTCAAGTTTTATTTAATTTTTAATAAATTTCTTAGATTTTACACGATCTTTCTTTACTTACTTTTTATATTTAGCAACTATTGAATTTAGATTTAGGTTGTTTTTCAAGCAATATCTTTAAATTTTTGAATAAATAAATAATGATGACTGTTTAAATTACTTTCATTACTAAATGAATGAGGTATCTATATCCCTATCCAAAAACATATTTACATTCTGGTAAATTATAACCATTACACCTAAACACCATAGAATAGAATAGAATTTGTTTTATTAAGTAAACCAATTTTTTAAAACAAGTCGAACAAAATTTAAAAATTTCAATTTCAATAACAAAAAATATAGGGCAGTTCGACTCCATTCATTCCTTGTCCAAGCGACGAGGCTCGGTCGTTAATTTTTATTGCTTTTTATTGACACTTTGTAATTCTGACCTTAAAACATGCGTTTAAGGTTGAATTTGGTTGACCAACGAGTACCGGTCGTAAAAATTTATTGCTTTTTGTACGTAGCTTTGTGAATACAACTTTAGGCAATGTGGATAAGGTTGAATTTACATTAATGTATATTTATTTCAACTAGTATTAGGCCTAAACATTTGGCGACAGTTTTTAGAGAACTTTTGTATGGGATTGTGTATCTAGTTTTTTATTAGTGATCGATGTATTAATAACAGAAACGTAACTTATAATGTTTTTATTTTTAATTTTCTACCTCTACTTATGAAAACTGCGGACGATTCTTCTCCAAGAAATGTGGTACAGTAATTTCTCCACTGAGAAGTTTCATTTGCGAATTTTGTAAAAGCATGTCCTTCACAACATAGTTAGAATCTCTTCTGGTGTCAGGATTTAAATTATTTTGTATTTTCTTTGTATGTACTGTATAATACATAGCGTCATTTGATAAAACTTGCAATAATTTATATAGAGTTATTACAGTTTTCTTAAATGACTTATTTAATCCGCCGTGCCATGCCTCTACAAAATTTGTTGTCCTGTGTCTTTCGCCGAAAGCACACCATAGGTTAATAAATTCAGCGTCACGCAACCAAAACCGTTCCATGTATAGTTTAAACCTATTTAACTTTAGTTTCTCGGATTCAGGTATGAACTCAATTTCGTGTAATAATTGTATTTCAGACTTAATATACTCCCACCCTTCCATTATTTTATTACTAGGTAGCAACGGTAGTGCATTACATAAGGCCACGGGTTTTCGAGTGTAAATGCTTTTATTAATGCCGAATTCTTTGGCTTTTCGCCACAAACACCTCGTGTAATGATAATAACACCCATGGTTTTCTGCAATTGGGAACATATTCTTAAAGGCATCTACAGCTGGTAACTCAAAGTCTGTTGTAAATTTGTGGGGTGTCCAATCTGGTATTTGAGACTTAACTAACGAAAATAATAGGCTATACATTGTTTTTGTCTTTCCTGATAGCAATGCATAAATCAACGGTACAATTTGAGTTGTGTCTTGAGAACTACTCATATCGCCATGAATAGTGTATAATTCAACAAATGGAGCCGGACAACTTTGAAAAGTGCCGTCGCCTATAAAGTTTTTAAGGTTTGACATAAGATGTTTGCCATTATCAGAACAAAAAATCAGAATTCGTTCATCTACATAGGAGTAGTCTGCAAGCAAGAATGGAATAAACTTCGGTGGCACCTCCACTTCATGTACGTCATTATAAACTAGTTTATTTACGCCGACAGTACGATTTCGCTTTCTGTAAAAACTTGATTTCACATTCCTGTAATTTGGTAATTCTTGAATAATATCAATGCCCGTACTCTGTGCTTTGGCCACAGTCCGCTTGAAAGCAGATGGAATAGTTTCTTCTCCGTTGATCGCAATTTTCATTTCATTTTCAAAGTGAATGGTTATAATTTCTTTATTTATATTTGGAATACAAGTTTCTAAATGTTGTGTATGAGACTTGATTTCACTCTCTTCCTGAAAAGAGATTTAATATTGTACTGAATATCCAAAATGTCGATTTACTGGTTTGCACCCTCACGTTTCATAAGCACCAGTGACGTGCACCATCAATGGTGCAAAATAATAGTACTATTAAATTAGTATAATGAAACATTTATGAGTAAAATAAAAAAGCCGCATATTATACTGTTCCCTAATTAAAATTCAAACAAATTGTATTATTCTTCGTAACCAAAAAACTCGGTGGTATTTTAGAAATGAACGTATATCCCACTTTAGAAAAGGTACGTATTGGGGGTATTTTAGTACTTACCTATAGGTTTAACAGTATTTTTAAGGACTTTAGAAGTACTTTTTAAAGATAAAACAAGGAAAAATAAAATTGAGTTTTATAACTTACTTTATTTAGCGTTACTGTGCCAGTGCAATGTTGTGTTTTATATAAACTACATCTCCATATACTATTGCCACTTTTGTAGGTGGTGTGCTTGTAGTATTCTCGTCCACGGTAAAGAAGTACTCTACCTCGTCCGCGTTTTATAAAAAATACCGTGCTGTTTTCCATAATTTAAGACCAGCAAGCAAAAGCAACAAAGGAAAATAATAGGTAAGTATAGCATGCACGTCAAATAAATTATTGACAATAAATGTCTATTTTCTTTATAAATCTGAAATCTGCCAAATGCACGTAATATTGGCCAGTTCACTTATTGCACGTTGGTAAATAGGTAAGATTATTGTTCTTACTATATTTAATTACCATTCAACTGTACTTAATGGAACTAATGGGATAAAGTGAAAAAGCATTTTAGTTCCATGGAACTACTGGGAGAAAAAAATCCCAGTAGTCCTTTAATGGAACTAGAGAATGGAACTACTGGGATACGGCGTTATTTTCTCATGATGTTTTTCTTTATCCAAGTCAGTGATAATTAATAATTATACAATACGCACATGTTGTCTAGTTTTACTATATCCGTTCAGTAATTTACGATGTTAGCAGACGAATTCTTCAAACAAATGTACTGATGCACCCATTATTGTTTTCTTCAAATCCGTTTTTATAATAATAGTGAGGTAATCAACGTTTGTATTGATTAGTGTTTTGTATGTTTCATTCTGTATCTTTTGAATATGTATTTATTATCTTTGATTTTGTTACATCTGGTTGGTTGTATTTCAAATTATGGAAGCAATAAAATGACATTTAATAACCAACGTTATAATTATATTCGGACTTCATCAAAATTGTTTGGAACAAGTGACAATTCTGTTATTTATGAATTTGAGACATTAAGTATGCTTTGGATATTAATAAAAACCTAAAAGACTGACAAATGTGATTAACAAAACTGTTCGCCTATTTTGTATTATTTCAATGAATATAAAATAAATAATTTGATTAACTACCTATGTCTTTATTTATCTTATAATGTTGTCAGTAGCCGAAGTGGTTTTTGGCGACTTATGGGTTGTGCCTCATCTGGCAGCACGGAATCCCCATTTTTCCATGCTCCTATGGTTTTCTGTCACTCAGAACCGTAATTTGCTAGAGTGAAAAATAAAACCGACTTCAACAAAAAATAAAACTCAAAAGAATTAAAAATATACTTTAGAAGAAAAAATCTTCTTCTGAAGTCGGTGACTTTTGTTTTTTTGCCAAAGTTTATTTTTTGTTGAAGCCGGTTTTATTTTTTATTAATAAGTTCTTATTTTTCACTTTTCAGTGGTTCATATTATGTGCTTACCCTTTTACAGCCTACCGGCGTGATGTTATGTTATGATCTGGTAGTAATCCCAGTCCATTTGCTATCATTTTATATCTTTTTGAGGAGTTCCATTACCTGTCTCCGAAGTTCTTCATCAGATCTTCACTAAATTGAAATAGCACCACTCCGAGAAACTACTCTTCCAAAAACTACCCAAATCGCTTCAAGAGTGCCTATAAAATTTGAAGAGTTTTCTCTATTTCTCCAGGATTCCATAAATAAAAAAGATCCAGACGAATTGATAACCTTGAAATGCCCTTTTTGAAGTTGGTTTAAACAACGAGAGTGCTATCGCATACGACAGTGTCGACGGCTTGGCAACTGCAACATAAATTATGCTCTCTGCGCTATTCTTAATGTCAACTTACCCGGTAATACATAACATAAGCCCGATTAATGATGACAATCGTCATACAATACATAGGAATTTTAAACCATGTTAGTTTCCATTACCTGCTGATTCTGCCAGTTATACCTACAATATCCTTCTCTGTCTACCCCATCAAAACATTGAAATAACAAAAGCTATTAATAGGCTATTACCTCCCTTGAAAAAAAGTTCGCAAAAAGCTAAAAGTCAACAGCGGCTAACTAGAAGTGATGTTCAAACAATAATTACTGGCCGCTGCGGTCGCCCTAGAAAATATTTAAACGACTGAAATTAATTCCAAATACACCGCTTGAATATTAAAAGGGTGGAGTGTAGGGTGACCATGACCATGGCTTAGTACCTATTCTTTTGTTATTAATAATCGTGAAGATTAGTGGTACCCAGTCCAAAACAGAGGTGAGCGATGTGCTAGGTTGTCTCTTGCACAGACTTATAGAGTACATTCTCTCCTTCCAATGTTCCTTTGTTGTATCTTTTTTATGTTTTTACTAATTAGAGCAGAACAACAAAGTTCTTGACAATCCATAGAAATCCAGCGAATGCAGTCGCTGTGGCCGACAAACCTACGTTGTACGTGATAAAACCTAGGTTGCCCAACATTTACTTGATTCATGCCACCCACGATGCGGCTTCTTCACTCAAGAACTCTCCATCCTCATCAGCCAGTTGTTTAACGAGTCATCAAGCCTGTCCTTCTGCCGGCTGGGCCGTTGGCAGGGTGGGTGAGTTAACAGCTGATAATACTATTGTAGTCCTTCTCCTATGTCATCGCTCCATCTAGTCTAAGAGCCTTTTTTTTTTTGGTGGGTGTAAAATCATCGAATAACCCCTCCCGCTCTTGGGCAGAGCGAAAGGGAGTGTCAGACTTCTACTGACTAAAAACCACCCATGTTCCTTCTTCGCCCTCTATGTCGAGGCTGCGATAACCGGTGGACTACCCGCGGCCCCGACAGGCGTCGGCCCTTTCGGGCCCCTCCCATGTTGCTGACATCTTTTTGAGGCGCGCGTGGAACACGAACGCGCCGTCGACACGGCCTGTTTTCGTCGTGAGACGGACGGACGGCGAGTTAGCCCATCACTCACCGTCCACAGGCCCGCGTCTACGGTGGCCGGAGGTCATCGCGGGACCCCCGACGCCCGGAGCGCCTCCCGCGGCGGCTGGGACGAGAGGTTCTCTCCCTCTCGCGTTCCGCCACTTCCTTCGCCAGCATCACTGCTTCGCATACGCCTCTCTAGCCACTCTTCAAAGAGGGGACTTACCGCCACTATCGTGGCGTGCCCTGTAGTCTAAGAGCCTTGCCTACCTCACGCTTGCAGAGATGTGGCCTGCACTCAAGATCCCGGTTACTCCAACGCTCATCGATTTCTTTCGAATATAAAAACGCATTCCTAAAAAATCTCGTTCAATACAGGCACCCTGTTCTCACAGTGAAAGTTAGCATTTTTGTGCAATAAAGAAATAAAATCCGCACCGTCAGCGTTCGTCCGGACACGTTATGTTAAGATAAACATCAGCCCCTCTATATCGACAGTAGCCCCTTTATTTGCTCCCAGCCCCTTATCTTTGCAACGCAGAATAAAAATCGTGTTTATTTTACGCCAAATTGCTGGCTTAGTGATGTTTTTAATTTGGCGTTATGTTATGAATGTTGTGTACTTTGGGTGTATGCTACGAGTATCATGGCTTTTTATGGTGATTTGAATAGGTGTTTATGGGGGATGGTGAAGTTATCAGCGATTGGATACAAATCGGATTTCGTTTCTTTCTTATTTGATTTCGCCTGACGACTTTTTTATTCATAATCATCATCTGCCTAGCCTTCTAACCAACTGGAAGCCGACCCCGACATAGTTGGGAAAAGGCTGGGCAGATGTTGTTGGCTTTGACCTCGTCTAACCGGATGCAGCTGAATACCAGAACTTTAAATGGAGCGAGTGCCTATCTGGCCTCCAAAATCCAGTCAATACTGAATCATACATGACACCCTTTGGTAAGACTGTTTGACTTTCGGGCCTCTGACCACCTGTAGGGGCTTTCAGAGATCACGACTAGGTCTAATATTATGCTAAAAATCTCCACATCTATCAATGCATGAAATTCTCGTAGCAACTAGACGCTTAGTAAAGTAGTAGCTCTGTGCGTAGCATTTAGCAGCAACACAATGTCTGCTCAGTGCTACGAGCGCTACGCTTGGCGTAAGACAAGTTAAGGAGCGATCTCGTAGCACTCCCACAATCTATTTCTTGAAAATGACAACGTGTTTCTGAAGCTCGCCATAAAGACTTCATTCAAGAGTTGCTTCGATAGATTACAATGAATTCTGCTATACCTTATAATGCTTGTACTAGAGTAACCTGTAAAGTGCCAACGTGTTTAGCGTTTAAGCGAGAAGCTTTTGGCGAAACGATTAGATTTGTAGCGGGTTTAGCGTTCCGTACCTCAAAAGGAAAAAAAATATAGGACCATTCGTGTGTCTGTCTGTCTGTCTGTCTGTCCGACTATTCTCCCCCTTATCTCCGAAACTACTGAGCCTAAAATTTTGAAAAAAATACAGAAGTTAGTTCAACACTTATAGATTACAGCAAAAGCTATAAGAGGTCTATGGTGGTAAAGTAACATAGAAAATCTCTCAATATCTACTACAACATGGTAACGGAACCCTTCATGTGCAAGTCCGAGTAGCTATGTTCATGTGCTAGGCTAGGTTTTTACCATATAAACAATTTATAAATTAAATAAAGTTTTAAATCAACACAACAAAAAAAAACTAGTTTATTATAAGTCCATGGAACTCTAGGCAGTGCTGCTCGCGGCCTTCTTAGCTTTCTTCTTGGCCTTCTCTGCGAACTTCTCCACTGCTGCCTTGAACTCTCTCTGTGCGTTCAAATGCTGCATCTCTTTCATACCCGGACTTGTTTTCTCAGTGTACCATTTGAGGTATTTGTCGTATTCCTGTAGAAGTTTGGAGTGTGTTTTAGGGTCAAATTATAATTAGACAACGGCATTAGGTGGCTTTGTAGTTTTGTACACTCGTTTAAAATTTTGAATTATATAATTATATTTACCTACTGTACTTAGTAATTAAGAAACAACTTACTACTTTAGTTTCCTTTCCATCTTCTATTAAAAATTCATACACTTCCATAGGCTGAAGTCCAAAAGCAGCTATTCTGGGAAACCACAATTTTACTTTATTTCTATAATCGAACATTTCTCGAATCTTGTCTCTTTTTATAAAGAGCCTTAAAACCTTACTTGACTATTCTATCAGCCGACAAGAAGTTTTCAAGTGCCTCTTTCAGGTATCCCAAGCTGTACCCTTGCAGCACATGTGCCAAGCTGGATACGTTGAAGGTCGCTGGTATTACTCGGTTCCTGGAAAAGGTAATGACATAAACAATATGTTTATTTTTTGTTTGTTTTTTTTTATATTTTTTTTTGTGTGTTTATAGCATCGGTTTAGATACTCTGTAATGTTGCTATAATTGATATTAAATAAATAAATAAATAATATGTTATTTGAACTCAGTAGTACAAAAAATACGCGCTTTAGACGTGGAGTTGCGGACAATAGCCGGTTGTACTTATACTTGATCTAAGTAGTCTTGCAAAAAATTCTTATTAAGTATAGAAAGAGTATAAAGTGATAAAAACCAAAAAAAAAAGATTAAATCACAATACATCGATACTCTAAACTTTAAAACATGGAGAGGCTTTTGACAAGAAATAAATGCGGTATTGATATGTAATATCAGTCAAAAATTTCGGCAGACTTTGCAAATTAACAAGTTGAAGTGAAAGCGGACTGATCACGTGACCGAAGGATCGATGGGCGAGCGTAACATTGGACATTCCCAGCTGCATATTGAACCGAGGATACAAATATATATATATATTTAAAATACTGTTAGGACAGAGTGATTTGTTGATGACGGAGAACCAACCACTTGTGGGAATCATCATCATCATCATCCATCATCTACAGCCTGAATTCATCCACTGCTGAGTAAAGGCCTGTATTTTCTTGTACCATTCTCCAGGGTCCTGTGCCAGCCTCAACCAGGCTTTTCCCTAAGGTAACTATGTCGTCTGCCCATCTCGCAGCTAGACGACCCACACTTTTTTTTCCAGTTCTTGGACACCATTCGGTGACAGCCTTCGTCCACCTATCATCACTGCGCCTTGTTAGAGATCCTGGCCAACTCCATTTGGCTTCCGTAACGTGACATTCAATACCTATCTAAAACTTTTAGGTACGTTTTCGGATTTCGACGTTAGGATCTCGATCGATAAGTTTTATGCCGCACATGGAACACTTCATGGCTGTGCAACTCTCAATCAGTACACCCAGTTTTAAATCGCTATAGAAATAAGAACACGAACTTGGCGACCCATTCCTTCAACATCTGCACGACAAGAGAGTGCGTACAGTCTGGCAGAAGAAGCACAACTGGAAACTGCTTCAACAGAGTACTGGCTTTTGCCAACCATGGATCGCTGCAAGTGCCTATAAGAAGAGCAAGATTTTCAATGAGCATGTTAAACTTTTGGGCTTAATTATAAGTAATGGCGGGCCAATGGTATCAGCGCCGACTTACAAGGTAAAGGTCATAGATTCGAGTCCAAGCAGGCACTTTCATTATTGCTTTCAATTTCTTAAAGCGATGAAGAATAACAGAGGAAACTGTGTTGTCCGAAAATTTGAAGTCGTGTGACAACGACCAACCTGCACTGTCAATGTCACACGATTTCAGGAAGATCAGGATTAAGAAGTTGGTGCAGTCGTCAACAATGAATGAAGCAGAAAAAGGTGTATGATCTTTACCTACCTACAACAGTTATTTTATCAGTCTTGCGGATTTTTTTCATCAACTTCTGAACAAAGAAAGTTCTTAAGACAGGTACATTTATTTCTGCTTCTTCTGGCGGTATCTATAACGACAAATATTTAGACCGAAGAATTCAAACAGCTTGTAAATAGTAAAATTATCGGGAATGAAGAAGGATAGCACAAATTGGTTTCAAGGCAAATAGGTATTAGGTATCTATGCTATTTTATTAATATTAGGAGTACCTACCTTAGAGTAAAATAGTTTCTGAACATGTTTGATGTGTATAACAGAAGGTTGCAACGCTCTGGCACATGTGACCACCTTGCGCACCAAACGTTTCAAGAAGTCCGTCGATTTCATGTCTCCCGGCACTTTGTAGGGGTCTAATTCAAATATCACTGCTTCTGTAATCAGAAACGGCAGATCCAGTAAATATACTTGATCTCAATATCTTGAATCTGTAATCATGTCTAGATATAACCATCACGTCTTTGGAGTTTCGCTAGTTTATACTTAACTAGTGACCCGCCCCGGCTTCGCGCGGGTGCAAAAAAGATACTAAAACCTTCCTCTTCCTCTTCCTCTATTAAAAAAAAACCGCAATAAAATCATACTTAAACATATAGGTACCTAGGGATATAGGGACAGAGAAAGCGACTTTGTTTTATACTATGTATGTAGTGATTTGACACTGTTTTGGCAAGTTTGACATAGTTTCCCATATAGGTGTGCATTGTGCAGTATAATTTTCCCCGCAAGTAATGGTTAGTTACTTACCATTTACGGAAGCCATAGCCTGGACCAAGGTAGTCTTGCCACTCATTTTGTGTCCAACCAATAAAATCCTGTGGAAGCCATGACACACTTCACGACATCTCTCCCACCAATATGCACGTATTTCCAAGTTGAATGGGAATGCAGGTCTATAGGGAACAAAAAGTGTAAGGGTTCGACCATAATTAGTGTCAGCTGAAAAGAATGAAGGCGGATCTAGCGGGCAGGATCTGTATTTTGATATCCGACAAAAAAACATAGGTGTAAGAACACAGACCCCGGAATAAGATTCGCAACTCGGCCGGGTATTATAAAAATGTGGAGTAGATACGGGTACACTACCGTGCATTACATTTTGCTTGTTCGATAAAGAAAACGAGATGCCCTAATTTCTTTCAGATGCCACTTTTTATATATCAGGAAGATGATTTCTACTTGGCCGAGTTACTTACAAGATTTGGCTACGAAGATCCTCACCCCCGAAATTAGGATCTCCTATGAAGTCTTCAATTTTTATTCTAGGATATTCAATCATAAAACCGTCATGCGCCAGATCCTGATGAAATCAAAAATTATAAACAACATTATTATGAGTTTGTAACAATAGTAGCAGGTATATCTTACTCTTTGGTGCTTCATAAGGAAAAGGTCTAAGTTTATATGTATCTTCTGCTATCATTGTAATGTTTTTGAAAGGAAAAGTAAACCATATGCAGGAACTACCCATCTCTTGAGTCCTACTTCTCTTCAACCAAAGTAACTAGTTCAAAAAACGTATGAGATATGATCTATTCCAGTCAGTGGTGGTACTTTTATACAAGCCTGGCTTGCCTTAGTAACCTACTCCTCAATTGATGTAAGATTTTCTGAGGAATCTGCTTGCCTCAAGGGCTTGCCGTATGTGTCCTGGCATGCAACCGATTCCAATAAATTTATTGAATATCTTTATTTAAACTTCATGTGCAAGAGTGGTACACAGGCGGACTTAATGCCACAAGGCATTCTCTACCTGGGTCAAATAGGATAATACTGTGGTAGAGTACAAAAAATGAGAATAAGAGTTAGGATAATACCATTTTGTAAACATAATACATATCCAATGAAAGAATAAGCACAAGGTCAAAGAATATTCACTCCTATAATGTCCTATTGACAGCATCACTACTTCCTAAGATCTTACCTCAATCATTTCAACTTCTTTCTCACTTAAATTATTCTTGACTTTCTTCTTCTTTCCCCTTTCACCTTTCTTCATAGGTTTCACAAAATTGACTGGCATTTCTAATTCTTGCGCTATGTAGTCTTCTTTCAGAGCAGCTTTTAATTGCTGCAGTTCTCCTCTACATAATTACATATATTAGAATATCAATTTAAAAATAACCATTAGATTTTTTATTGGTTGTTAAATTATACAAGTTACTCAAAAATATTGGTTTTACTTACCGCATACATTCGTCAGCTTCTGGCAAGACTTCAAGTTTCACTTCCATTATTACAGCTTCTACATCAATTTGATCAACATATTTTACTTTTACGTCCACAGTTTCCAGTTCATCATAGCTATCCCAGAATTTGTGATAATTATCAATAACCTAGAGAGTATAGATTACACAAATGAGTCTAGAAGCAAAAAATTATATAGGACATACATAGGACAAACATACTCATGTTTGCCATTTTTAACCATTGGGAAAACCTGGAACTGTGCCTAAAAGTTTTCTGTGAAATTTCAATTTCTTTACGACAATTTCTTAGCTGTAAACTTATTTCTTACTTGTAAAAGTTGATTAGTCTGTTTTGAAATCGGGTAGTTATATCCAGGATGCATTGTTGGATTTTTCATCATTTTCTGCCGTAATAGTGCTTCTGCCTTTGCTTTCATTTGTTCTTCTCTTTTTTCTAACATTACCTGTTTCTTGGCTTCTTGTTTCTCGAATTTAAGCTGTAGAAAATAATGATGTAAGTAATCCCGCTTTTGTATTCCTGATCAGCTGTTTATCAAAATTAGACACACACATACATAAATCACTGGGGTGGGTTATCAAAACTCTGCATAATTGAATTGACTTACATCCTGTGGACTTTTCTTTTTGTCTGCCTCAGCTTTAATTGCAAGTGCTTTATTTTCTTCAGGCCATTCTTCAGGACTGGGGACTTCAGCCCTGAAAATTACTGCAGAACCTTCTTTAGGTATGTCGAAAAAAAATTGTGCTGATTCAAACCTTGAAATAATGAATGTTTTGGGTGATACTGCTTTACTATAGTAAAAATAAAGTTAAATAGTTCTATTGTTACTTGCTGTATTTGTAAAAATTACCATACACACCACCATACATTTACATCATCATAAATATTTCAGCCGAAAGAAGCCGACGGACATAGGCCTCCTTCAGGTGTCGCCACATTGACTGGTCCCGTGCGTCTAGCATCCAGCAGGTTCCCCACAACCTTCATCAGGTCATCGGTTTGCTACATCAGCTTACCCAAATGTAAAAAAGAAAAAGAGATTTTGGAAATTACAAGCCACACCGTCAACCTCGTCTTAATTACTAAAATTACCATTCGGTGAACCACTCCCTGATTTGGTCACGAAATTCATCACATAGTGCGTCTCTTTTACTTTGAAGAAACTCTTGTTTTAAATCGTCGCGTCGTGCAAGCCATTCCTTTTCGTATATTTGTTGTAATTTTGAACGATTTCTCAGCATCTGACAAGAAAAATGGTACCTGTTTCAAGTGACGGAGAAGATGAAATTCTTATGACATATCGCTTTGTTGAATAGGTACTGATCTACATACCTCTTCTGCTTTTATTCTTTGTGTGTCTATATTTTTTGGATTACAAATGCTTACACCCAGTAATTCATCTCGTTTACAGTCTTTAATGCGTTCTCGTTTTAATTCAAAATATGCTCTGAAAACGTCAGAAAATACTGCCTGTGTTAATTAAAATCTTTTCGCATTTATATTGTTCAGATCGTCTCGCCACCTCTTTCTGGGCCGGCCTCGGCGGCGCCTTCCATCTTCCGGCAGCCATCGTGTTGAGACTTTTGCCCAGCAGTGGGACAGTACAGGCTATTAAAAAAAAAAAAAAAAAAAATTATATTGTTCATAAAATTATTATAAATCTTAATACCTGAATACTTTGCGTATAAGTTCGGCACTTCTTACTCTAACTTCGCATCTAGCCGGAGGTTTCAATCGTCCAGTCAGTTCTTTTTCCCAAATATCCCGTCTAAGCTTGCCATATTGTACTGATTTTATCACTTGTCTATAAATATTTTGAAAAGTATCGTTATCTAAAGTTTCCATAGAACATTATTATTTCTAATTACAGTTACGATCGTGCTCAAAAATATATAAGTGTGCTTAACAATAATTTAACAATAGTTAAAAATATTTTCATTTTCTGAAAAGTTAACTAATCTTACTATTTCATACCTAGTTTTCTCGTGAGCCAGTATCATAGCTAAATATTCCCTTGTCATGCGTATTTCTTCTGGTACTTCCACAACTTTTATCTTTGGCTCTTCTTTAGTTTCTTCAATACCCCATAACTCATTAAATGTATTAGTTGATTCTTCATGCTCTTCAGCTGAAATCATGAAGACATTATTTGAATCTATGAATCAATTTTTTCATCAATCAATGCTGTAGCGGTATTTTATGTTCACTTATATCACCATCATACCGGCACTAGCTAAGGGTTATCTGCAATTGTGTGAATAGGTAGGAGGACTTTGCCTAGCAGTAGAAAAATACAGGCTAGTTAGTTAGTTATGTTGTGTTGATAGTGTTGCATCATCTTACCTATTGTAACCACAGATTCTTTCTTTTCCTTAACTCTAGCCAATATTTCATCAAGTGCCGTCTGTATATCTTCTGGTCTACCTGGCTCCTTTGGTATTGCCTTCACATCGACGTCACAGACTGTGTGATGAACTTCGATCAAACCATGGCCTATAAATTGGAAGCGACTGCCTTCTAACTTCTCTAGATTTGCTTTCAATTCTAATATTCTGAAAACAGCGGTGAACGTAGACGTATATACTGTGAAATGTGGGTGAAGCCTATTACCATTAACTGGAGATGCTGCAGCACTATGGCGCATTGGGTACGTGTCCATGTACATATACCCGATGGGTCAGGATGCAGCAGATATTAGAATTAAGAAATATTTCAAAATCTTTTATTCCATTTGTTACTAACATAGTTTATAAGGAGTGTGTATTACTAACATCATACGGATCAAGGTCTGAAATAAGGTATTTTTTTTAATAGCAATGATTTGAAACCGTAAATTAGGCCATTATTAAGGCCAAATGTCGTTACTATTAGCTATTTGGGACAACCTCTAATGGCTCTGCATACACTTTCATCAAAAGATTTAAAAATTGAGGCTCCTACAAACAGACTCATCTACTATAAGCCTACTTGAACCATCAGCTTCATACCTAACTTACCTAGAAACAACAGCCTTGACAACATTATCATAGAACACAGCTTTCTGCACTTGTAGATTCTGCTGAAAACATTCTATAACTTCATTGTAGACGAGCATGTACTGTCCCAGGATTGAAGTCAATCTACGAACTGCTTGCGGGAGTGTTTTGTCGTGGGCTTTTGTTTCCTTGAATAAACAAATGTACCTAGTAAGAGATGGCTATTAAACCCTGCGGGACGAGCTGAACAAATCCAACGATTAATGATCCACATAACCACTAAGGTGGTCTGGTGTGATGTCTACGTGGTATTTACTACAATGTCTCCGATAACATGTCAGTTAGTGAATTCGTATTCTACTGTATATCATCATCTGTCTAGCCCTGTTCCAACCATGTCGGCTTCTAGTCTATCTGGAAGCAGCTGAATACCAGTAGTTTACATAGAGCGACTGGTCTACTCGACCTCTTAACTAGGTATTACGATACTCCCCTGGAAAAACTGGTTGCCTTATTTTCGGGTTGTTGTCAGCTACCTGAAAATGTTTACGCCTGTCAATGATCGAACTCTGTTTCTGCTGTACCTGATAATGAATATCCAAATCAACTAGTGCTTGAAGATTTTGCAATACATTTCTCCACTTGTGAAAATAAAAGTCATTGGACATAGTGAATTTTGAGAAATTAATTCAAAATAAATAATAAGATATACTTCTGAACTTAATAAGTTTCATTATAACCTAATAAATGATTTAAACTTGCCTCTAGTTGGCCATGAATTATGGTCTACTTTAATTATCATGGACTTTTAGGAGGTCAGTACTATGGCTTTGTCGTGTCGATGAGTCCCATAATTATTTAAGTGAAATTAACTTCGATCAGAAATATAACTCCAGATCAGTACTGTCCACTGTTCTGTACAGCCGACTATTCTTCAGTGGTTTTCTAACCAGTATAATATGGCCTCGTATTATATTGAAAGTTTGACTACAACTTCCCATGGATGTACTCGTAGGTGGAAACCACAGAACCCGACTAGCGAGAATTCTAACAACACCTTTTATTTTCTCCACGTTCATACAAAATAAAACAGTCGAGTTGAATAAATGGGGAGGTTATTTATTTTATTGTAGGAACCAGGCTACCAAAACTTTTTTTTCATCTTAAATTTCCAAAGAGTAAATCTCTATGGTGAAGAACGGGCAAGAAACCCCATGGATCGCGTGTTCGACCACTGAGACCAAAAAACCTCAGTGATCCCCTTCTCTGATTCCAGCATCATTAAGCCTCTACCCAACTTTGTCACCAGCAGGCAGTAACCATGAACCAACAAAGCCTGCTGTACCCTATGAAAGGGCGAACGATACCATTACATGTTATCGCTACTCCGGAAAACTTACATCATATTCAATGCGGGAAATAAGCGATCGCACTTGACGGGTACGCTCTTACTTATTGCTTTCCTTTGGCATTTTGAAAGGGCATACGTACTAACTCACAGGAAGAGATGGTGGACTTTGTTAGGAGAAATCTAAGGTTGGTTTTTGAACGGTGGGTGCTGGCTGTTAGGTCGTTTAGAGATGGAGGTTTTATCATGTTTTTGGGCTCTCTCGCCGCAGTTTCCGGCTGCTCTGAACGCCTGGCCATCTTGTCACCGGAAGTAGTAAAGTCTTCCGCAACGCCGTCTGTCGGCGGGTGGTGGAAACGTTTTTTTTTGTTGGAACTCTTTTTTTTGTTGAGCAAGATATTGTGATTTACCCTTTAATGTTGTTAATGAGCGTTTTGGTATTGTTCTGCTTTACTGTTGGGATCGGTATGAGTTTAGGTTCATGCAAAAAACATTTTTATAATAGGTTACATGTGGAATTGTTAGATCGCAAGTATTACTTAATTACCCACACTAAATGAACACAAGTCAACACGAGTTTTTTTTTAAAACGTTGCACCTCTCTAGGAATTTCTCCTGTATCTTGGGTGCGTTCACAAACATTTAAACTCACATACACAAATACCCAGACCCGAAACAAATATCTGCACCAACCGTAAACTAAAATCATAATCTTGAAGATGACAAAAAAAAAGAAATTTGCCAAGATACAGGCTGGTCCTAGTTTGGGACCCACAGTTACTTCTAATTTTGTATTCTTCTAAGTTAGCTCCTTCTTAGTTTATTGAATTTTTGTTTCTCTATGTTTGTAAATTACTTAAAGCTTGTGTGAAAATTATAAATCGACCTTCAGCTGTTATTATCTAACCAAAAGCCCTAAGCCAAAGTATTAAACTAATATTATTCATCATCTGAAAACCATTACACCCAACCTGCTGATCATAAAGTCTCCTGAAACACACCAATAAAAGTCACATAAGGTTTTTCTAAAGCATCCTGCTAGCATGACACGTTAAGAGCTAAGCGTCGAAGTATCGAATGCCGTAGACATCCCGAGGGGCCTAATAATGCGATATTGCCAAAAAATATGATGACAGCTACCAAACGAGACAGGCGTACTGGGAATACCTTGTGAGAGTATTTGAACTGAAAAGTTGATATTTTTTTAGTGTTATGAAGTTATGAGCTTCACGAGTCAATTTATTGACGAAAAATCGAAGAGGCACAATATGTCTTAAATGTAGCTATTTATAATTCTAAGATATGCTGGGCAGACTGGTCTCTCACGAGGAGGGGTACGACCTCTCAAAACGAGGAGGCTATTGTGCCTGTACCCAAATGGCTAATCAATACCTTAACATTTGTCAGCATGTCCTAGAAACGAAAAACTAACTTAAAAACATGTACCTCTATCAAATTGACTAGTGTAGATCATAGTAGGTTTCATATAACTATGTAAATGACTCAATATTCTATTTTCGTAAAGGAGTTTGTGTCATAGTAAAAACAGCCGCTCGGGTCAATCATCAGGTTAAGCCACGTTTGCCTACGTTAATCTGTGGATCACCCATAATATACCAAGTTACCTCCGTGTCTGTTGGGCCAAAAAAAAATCGGTAGGTTATCGGTGGTTAAATCGTTTCTTTGGGACTTCGTCGAGCTTCAGTGTCTCGGCGCTGTTCTTGTGATCGCCACTGTTGATTCTGGCTTTCAGGACAGATATAGTGGTTTCGGAATAGTGTGGCGGGCTTGTCCAAGCTGTTGGGCCCAACTGTAACAGTCCTTTGTAGATCTTTGAAAATCGTTACAGGTAATCAGTGTCCTGAAAGTTTGTCAACCAGCCTTACTGAAGGGGTATCAAATTGAGAAGGTCAGATAGGCAGTGCAAAATACTGGTAGTCAGCTGGAAACCGAACCTAAATAGTTCGAAAAAAGACTAGGCAGCTAATGATGACATTTCTATTTTTTTAAACAAACACGTCAAAGCCAAATTCGCTGAAACCCATCGTCGTGTCAATATTGCTAGAATAAACCCCGACATATTGAATACTTTTAACAACAAACAACATGTCGAAGGCTCAAGGTAATAAATTCAAATCAAATTCAATCATGTATCTCCTCCAATATTCTTTGTGACATACAAATATAACTTACAACTTACCTTTATTTCAAAACACATATATTCTAAGTTCTAGGCAATAGGTTTGAAATTCCCATGGCAAAGTCAGAAAAAGGTTTTCATAAAGTTGGTTTTGTATCGCAAAATATGTCACTTCATCAATGTGTCTATTCTTTCAGAATGTTTGATGTATAAACTAGTTTTTTTCGTCATGTTCCCTTTGAGAGATATCGTATTTTTATGTAGAAAGCTTGAAGGGGCTACGCTGGATCCTTTGTATTACAGTGTCACTTACAGGACCCCAGGGAGTTAGAACATGAATTTAAATTTTTTTGAACGCAATTTTTAGGTGGATGGTGTTTTTAAATATTCTAGAGTGATGTCATAAAGTAACCTTACGTTGATATAGACAAGTTGAAACGGTTCCCTTCGACGATTGAGTGGTATTAAATTACGCTGCAAAACTCGACAGACGTGATGGGAATCGAGTTTTAAACGAGACAAACCAAAAAGAAAGGAACATGGTTTCATGACAACGAATGGGTTCGATTCCCAGTAGGGCTATTGCGTATCTTTTAAATGTTAGTGGCTATCATATTGTCCATGGATTAACTGTCAAATTGGTTATGGTTTAGTACAAAATGGAACCATTTGACAGTTAATTGATGGACACTATATGATAGCCACTGTCATTTAAAAGCTACTTAATAGCCCTGCTGGGGGGAATACCTCCTTTCAACGTTGCTAACCCTATCTAAACAATGAAAGTCCAACTACACAAAACTATTACAAAAAAAGTTGCTGAAAAATAAAAGGAAAACCAACCAACAATAATCATAACATCAGTTACAGCAACAATATACGAGTAGGTACCTCTAGCGACAATACGTCACGAATAACGGTGTAATTTAGGAAATGTAGGCGACAATTTATTGGCGACGCAAACAAGTTGCAAATTGGTCCGCTGGAACGACGTTTTCGCTAAATACCTATAAAAATGTCCGTTTGCTGTGAAATATTGTAACTAGCTGGGTGGTGTTAGTCAAAGGCTGAAGCGATTTGGAACGTATAAAAGTTATGATTAAGACAGAACCTGCCTGTTTAAAAGTGATAACGCAGCCTTGGAACATCTTCGTGTAAAACGGAACTTGGGTTTCAGTCAGTACAAGTCTGACACTACCTTCAGCACAAAATAAGAGCTAAGATCGAAGATTTATCACAACTATTCGACAAAGGACAAATTGGTTGGTCTACACTTGGAGTGCAGTCGTGTGTCGTCGTAGATGAAGGTCTTATACTCGGCACAACTGCGAGCAAGCCCGCCTGAACTGACAGCTGCTACGTCATGTCTTTGACTTCAATAGATTCTACATTTACGTTGAATGTTAATTTTTTCGATTATGCAGTGTCACTGACTCTGGCAGAGCCACCATCAGGGATTTTCATTTTGAAAACACAAAAAAATTGTCGCTAATTAGTCGAAATTTGTCGCCAAATATCAGAATTTGTCGGTCACTGGTTCAAAAGATATAAGGGTTTATAGGTGGCCGATCTGGAGAGAGTCTCCCCAGCAGGGCCACATTTATATCTCAAAAACTAGGGCACCTAGCAAATATCTCTTTTCTCCCATAATTTGTCGCCAATTAGTCGGAATCAGTCGCCAAATATCAGAGTTTGTCGGTCACTGGTTCAAAAGATACAAGGGTTTATAGGTGGCCGATCTGGAGAGAGTCTCCCCAGCAGGGCCACATTTATATCTCAAAAACTAGGACACCTAGCGAAGATGTGTTTTCTCCCATATTTTGTCGCCAATTAGTCGCAATTTGTCGCCAAGTCACAGATTTAATCGGATCTTAGTTTAGGAGATATAATGAGTTCAATTAGTAAGGTATAGTCCAAGAGCTAGGTCGAAGAGTTCACGAAAAATACCAAGAAAAAAATATTTCTATTAATATGTGTAATATACTTCTAGTTTTATCGGTCTAAAGTCTTTAGAAATGTCCGAGAGAGATAAATTCTCAATTTAATTCATGTTTTTATGTTTTAAATTACTAGGTTAGAGTGGCTTAAACTTCTTTGAAAACATTAAACCTTGCTCTTGGTCTATTTGGTGAAAGATGTACAGTCGCATGCAACTGTTTTACCACTTTACAATGTTAAGCTCTAATTAACTTTAGAATAATAAATAAATGTCGTACCTTTAGTAAAATGTTTAAAATACTTAAACGTTGAAAAAGTATTGTCAATTGTAATCAAATTTTATTATATAAAAATGAATTTCCATAAAGTTCGTTTGATGTGTGTTGTGTTGGTGTGTATTTTGAGGTGATTGCGAGTGTTGTGTTGTGGGTATGGACGGGTTGAGTTTTTATTTTATCTTAATTGAGGTTAGAATAATAAAACTTCTGTTGTCGAAATATAAAATGATTTATTACCTCAAAATTATTGTACTTTCAGAAAATGTTACAAATAGGTATTTGTAACATTTATAAGTAGGTACTTATTCAATATTATTAACAGATACAGTTTGTGACTTTGGATGTTAGGGGTAATCTCCGGTAAAACTGATCCGATTTTGAAATTTTTTTCACTTTTAGTCTAGGCTAATAACATTATGACCGATAATATTATGACGTTATGACCAATAGGAGCGGAGCCTCAATGAAAAATGTTGCAAAAACGGGGAAAATTATTTCTTTGGCTCTATATCTCTGTGACGCAGACGAAGTTGCGCGGGTCAGCTAGTTAGGTACCTATATATGGATTATATCTCTCAATAAAAATTTCAATGGGTGTTTCTTCATTGGACGACTCTGCTTGAAACCAATACCTATGCCGATCGATACCTTCCTATCTACTCGACGACACGTCACCGACAGCTACATTCTTCATTTCGCCACCGACACGACCGCGACCGACCCGATACGACGTCATTAGCAGTTCGGCCTGAATGAAAATATCCTCGCGAGGATAAACAACATGTAACTGGAATAATGCACACCCTGCCTGATACACCCCAATTAGAAAATTAAGTTACAATCATAATTTATGCACTGAAACACCTAAGTATTGTTTTTATTTAAATTAGCTATCCTAATTGTAGCTAAATAATATATGGACATCGACGGCTTACTTTAGCAGGTAGCGCCTCGGTATTGGTATCTAAGGACGCACACACAAACACGCTAGTGACGTGAAAAATCAAGGTAACTTACATATTAATCTGCACTCATACGGTGTCCTCTTTTCAAAACACTCTCAAATTGTCCACTAACTTGTTCAATGCACTTAAACACCCGTATTCGTAATTGTTCTTTTAATTTTTCACACAAACAAACCTTCTCGCTGTACTTCCGGTGGATGACTAAAGAAAAAATCCTTTAGAGCAAGTTTGTTTGTTTACCTATTTTTTTTTAAGTAGCTACTTTGAGCGGCGGGCGCGAACGCCGACGCGCCGCACCCGTGACGTACAGCAGGTGACACCCTCGTTATATCTCGCTCGTTTCTCCGTTTTTGTATTTTCGGAATACCTAGAGATAACAACACTCGAGTTCGTAACTATTCATAATAAGTTCCACTTTAATTAAACTGGCTGACTTCAACTTACGTGACGGGCAACTCGTTCGAAGCAGCTCATCTGTACACGCGCATCTATCTCTTTCTTACTTACCGTAAATGAAACGGAGCGCAGCGATCTATCTGCCAGCGACTAAGTGGTAAGTGCACATTGTGTTAGATAAATAATTACATAATTATATGTATTGTAGATTTGTTTATAGGTAATGAATACAGCTTTCCTATGGTGGGTTGAAATTATAGAATAAGTTTACATTTATTTAATTCGAAACAAACATTCCTCCATAAGACGTCATAGATACTGTCTAGAAACTACATAAAGTATTTTGTACTCGCTTGTACCACTGTATGGGGAAATTGAATTCTTTAATATCTTTTTAATTACACACCGACTAAATCTGTAACTTTGCGACAAATTGCGACTAATTGGCGACAAAATATGGGAGAAAACACATCTTCGCTAGGTGTCCTAGTTTTTGAGATATAAATGTGGCCCTGCTGGGGAGACTCTCTCCAGATCGGCCACCTATAAACTCTTGTATCTTTTGAACCAGTGACCGACAAACTCTGATATTTGGCGACTGATTCCGACTAATTGGCGACAAATTATGGGAGAAAAGAGATATTTGCTAGGTGCCCTAGTTTTTGAGATATAAATGTGGCCCTGCTGGGGAGACTCTCTCCAGATCGGCCACCTATAAACCCTTATATCTTTTGAACCAGTGACCGACAAATTCTGATATTTGGCGACAAATTTCGACTAATTAGCGACAATTTTTTTGTGTTTTCAAAATGAAAATCCCTGATGGTGGCTCTGCCAGAGTCAGTGACACGATTATGCATATACCAGCTGTTGCCAGAGGCATTGCCCGCTACAACTCAAAAATTATAAAATTCAAGATCGAAGAAGATAAAATCGGGATGAAAACTATCCTATGTGTTAATCTAGATTATAAATTATCTGTGTACCAAATGTTATCCAAATCCGTTCAGTCGTTCTTGCGAAAAAGAGTAACAAACATACACACTCACATACTTTCGCCTCTATAATAGTAGTGTGATAACCCTCCTAGCCTTCTAAGCAACTGTGAACAGGCGTCTTATGGTAATATTCAGTAAAGACCTCATCCAGGCATCCATTTCTTTTCTTCTCACGAGATCAAGAAGTAACCACGTGGTAACATGATGGTGATGGAAATTCAATCAATGTGATTTACATTTCAATATAGAAACTTCATATTTGAGTCGATAATATGTTCCGTAAAATGCTTCTGAAGATCTCTCTTTCATCTCAATCATTAAATTGAACTAAAATGACTGTTACAAAGCTAAACATTTGAGTCCTGCTACAGCTCACCAAAATGACTGTTTCAAAGCTAAAAATTTGAATCCTGCTACAGCTCATAAATTAGACCACCAAAAAAGAACTCTAAATTGTAGCTCTCGCGTCGTCGGGATGGCTCATTTCGGCTGGTTGTAGCAAAGATACTTTATCGTTGAAATGTAAATTATCTCGCTCTTATCTGTTTTATTAGCTGCGAACGCCCGCTGCGACGCGGAGACGTCCTGCCGACTCCCAACTCATATTTTGTTTATCTTTGCAACTGTCACAGTAGTGGCGGTGAAGTTTTTGAGGAGAATTTTACGCTTTTTATAAGAAAAAACTAGAAAACAACTAAGCTGCAGTCCCTTAAATAAAGAGGATGTGGCATTTCTCCACTCACCTCACCTACGGGTTTTTGTCATTAACTCTCTGTTCTTTTGAGCCTTGTTAGATAGCGAGAAAAAAAAACTGCTGTAAAAAGACGCACGACGACAAAGTACATCGATATCTCTCTTCCTTTACCTACAGATGTTAGCTGTGTTTCAGAAATGTTTCTTTTTAAAGATCAATGAGGCTTTTTTTATTCGGAATATCATCATGGATACGCCTGGGGCAAGCGGAGGATTATGTCGGACTCTAACTAAAAAGTCCACTGTTCCTACTTCTACCATGTGTTGGGGGCCTGGGAGATACAAGTAGGTACATCCGCAAATACCCGCAGCTGAGGCAGAATAAACCTACCCCAAAAATAACAATATAAAACAAATGTAACATGCCATCAGTACCCATTATATAGTGCTCTTAACGGTCACAAGCATTAATGCTATAGCAACACAATCCACTCCCCCCACATCAAAGTGAAAACCGTAAACAATCAAATTAATAAGCCATCCCCCACCAGCCCAAGCGTATCAATCATCGTACATCACTTCCAGAGTTCGCAAACCGTCGGCTAATCTGCTCTCCTGCTCAGAGGCCATATATCAGAGCGGGACGACGTTTTTACGATCCCTTAATCAAGAAATATACGATTGCGCCCGATTAAGAGCGTTGGCTTAGCGTTGCTAATGCAGTATGCTGTGATGTATTGGTGTGGAGATGATGGTGGTGGTTCTGCGTCATATTTTGTGGGAAATGAGGATATTTTGAGAATTGAGAGTTCTGTTGTGGTTCTTGAAACGCACACTGAATCAGTTAGTCAACTCAATGCAGTTCAAACAACACCATCCGTAGTGACATGCCAAAGGTGATTGATTTTCATTAACCCTTTGTTTCCTTAGGTCAACAAGTTACAAAGATGAAGAAACGAAATGAATATGGATTCAGTCCACTGACCTAGCCAACATTAAGTTAAAAGCAAAGATCAAGGTAGAAAAAAAAGAGACTACAATGAAACTTTTATATTTCCAGATCACATCAAGGTATTATCGAAACGGGCAAACACTTTACATCTAAGGAGCAGTCTCAGAAGAAACGTTACTGATAGTAACTAATGACTTGTTCTGTGTTATTCTCTTGGAAATATCCAAGACACAACCACACAAACCTAGGACGAGTATGTTATCCATTTACCAATTTAGTAAGCCAGTTAGAACTAGTGGTTTGTCTTGACATAGTTACGAGAAACCTCTTGGATAATTCGCAGTTAAATCGCAAACTAACCTTGGAGATTTGTCCTTGACTAATACTATTGGATGCGGGTAAACAAGAAATAGAACGAGGTTTAAAAACCTTCTTACTTTTAAATACATTGATCTGTAGGTGCACGAGTTACATTGACAGACAAGAGGGTGTTTAGATTAGAATATGAAATTGTATTTATAAAAGGAGTTTGGAAGAGTCAGTTCCAATTTTGGCAATTCTCCAAACGATATTTTAATGATAACAGCAGTTAAAAGACAACTGTCGAAAAAGATTTAAGGAACAGTCGACAGAAATTGACAGATTCACTTGTACGACATTGTGTTTAGGGGTAACTATAAAGAGACTTTTCATCTGAAAACTGCTTATGTAAGCGGTTCAACCTAAGCTACCCTTGAAAAAAACACAGCCTTCAAAGTTCCTGACAGCCTCTTATCCCACAAGTACAGACACTAAAAAGTAACACATCTCCAACTAACACGTATTTGTCGTGAAGGTGATTCTACAGTGACGGATGGTCGCCCCGCCCGCCATATTTCAACCCCCTCGCGCTCTCCGGTCCTTTCCACCGCTGTCTAGAAGATTTACGACGCCTCTGACGGAAAAAATGTGGACTCTCTAAAGATTTCACTGGTTTTTATTCGTTCCATATATTTTGTGAGAAATGACGCGTTGTGAACTCGATGACTCGCGATTTATCCGGACGATTTCCTGATAGTTTTTATTGGAGCGTTTGACTTAGTATTGGTTTACTGTTTGCCTTGATTTCTGATTTTACTGAATCCCCCATTCAGTAAAATCAGAATTGAGTGTTGCCATCTTCAGACGCTACTAGACTACATTACATAAAGCTAAGCTTCCTTGCCATGGGGGGTAAGCAGTAATTACTAACGTCACTTATTACAATCCTTTTTTTTGTTTTTTTTTTTCTAGTAACCCCTTCCGCTCTTGGAAAGAGCGAACGGGGGTGTCAGACTTCTACTGACTAAAAACCACCCATGATCCTTCTTAGCCCTTTATGTCGAGGCCGCGGTATCTCTTACAACATCCCGTAGCCACGACGGGCGTCGGCCCTTACGGGCCCATCCCATGTTGCTGACATCTCGTTGAGGCGCGCGTGGAACACGAACGCGCCGTCGACGCGGCCTTTCGTCGTCATAAGACGGACGGACGGCGAGCTAGCCCATCACTCACCGTCCACAATCCCGCGTCGACGGTGGCCGGAAGCCATCACGTGGCCCCAGACGCCCGGAGCGCCTCCCACGGCGGCTGGGACGAGAGGTTCTCTCCCTCTCGCGTTCCGCCACCTCCACTTACTACAATCCTTGCATACTTCTTTTGCTTCTACTGCATCTGATCATACACGTACCCACTAGGTGCAGTAAAATGTCCTAATGATCCTGGGCAGTAAGTCCGACTTCCAAGTTTCTTCCGCCTTTCATCATGATTAAAGAAAGTATAGAAAATAATGTTGAACAAAGACTAACTGCGGTACTCAGAGATATTTAATGATTACTCACTTAGTAAAGGTTTGACATCCTTTTGTATGACAAAACTGTCAAAACCTTTACTAAGTGATGGCCTAAGTTATCATTAAAGCTCTCTGAGTGCGGCAGTAACAGTGTGAACTTTAAAATAAAAGTCTTTAATTTAATGTTTTTCATACTTAGGTACCTACGTTTTATTACAAAGTTTGTCTTGTGAACCACGAGCAAGGTAAATAAGAAAAGTAATTAAAAATACTTTCTTATAGCGTATAACTTTTACGGTTTTACTTTTTTATTATGACAAATGGCTACAATTTCCTCTTTACTTTAGGCTTTAGGTGGTAAGGTAAATGAACCGTTTTTCTTGTTGAATTTGGCTCTTGACTTGAGTTTAGTATCTTTTAATGCAGTTTTCAGATAACTCAGTAAATATTTTTTGCTCTAAAGAAATCCTCACTCATAATATAACATCACATCACGCCTGTTACCCCCAAAGGGTTAGACTGAGCTGTGCCCATTAGTACACTCAAATTACGCCAGTAATTTTTAAATTCTATGTGATGGCCATGGCGGGACGAACTGGATGTCTTTCTTGAGAATTGAATAGAAGTTGCATGGAATCGTGATCGTTGGAAGGAATGGAGGGAGGCCTTTACCCTGCAGTGAGACAGTATAGGCTAGCTATAATATAATAATGGGGGGGGGCAGCCTATTGCCATCAACCGAGCACAAATCCCGACTCCGTGGTTGCTACTTGGGAATCAAACCCAGGTCATATGCACGGTGGGAAATTATCAAATAACCCCTCCCGCTCTTGGGCACAGCGAAAGGGAGTGTCAGACTTCTACTGACTAAAAACCACCCATGTTCCTTCTTAGCCCTATATGTCAAGGCCGCGGTATCTCTTACAACATCCCGCAGCCCGGCAGTCACCCCCTCACTCGACAGTTTTTCATTACATAAAAATTAAATCAGATTAATGGTCAGCGAGATGTCAAGTTTCCATAACATAGCTTAGATCTATGTGATTTCCCAGTTCATCAACCACCAAGCGTCTCATACAAGACCTGTCAAAAAAATAACGCCAAGTATAAATAAAAATAAGTTTTCAGTAGAAAAACAAGGGTGTACGCGATGTGTCAGCGGGCTGGCCGTATTTTATGAAGGAAGTTGTTCATCGCACTATAAATCAGACGGACGCCTCGGGAAAAGGGGGTACAGGATTGGGGGACACCGGGAATTGTGGGTACCTTTGTACCCGTTGGAGAATATTTTTGGTTCTTGACCTTGAGGTAGCTGTGAAAGGGTTAAATGACATATCGAGAGAAGATATACTTGAAAAATAAATAAGTATATTTGTAAGAAAGTAAAAGGTACCATTTGAATTTCAAAAACAAAAAGATATAAAATAAAATTGGGGTTGCAGACAGTACAAAACTGTCTGGGACTCCATTTTTTTTACTTGTGCGACAATACCCTCCGTAAACCATACATATTTAAATAACTCTCTTGAAGACACTCGACCAACAAACAAGGTTACAAAACAACAAATCAAAACAAGAAAACCTTTCTAAATATTAAATCACATACATTATTAAGGTTGCTCGCACATTGTGCCGTATCACCGGGGTGATATATCGCAGGGAGGGCCGCTACGAATCACACGCTGACAAATTCATTCTCCTCTTGACACCTTGCTCTGTATATTTCCACCCCCTCTACAAGTGGGGGGATTGTCTTGCTAATCTCTGTAACAGCATTAATTTTTCATGCGTAATGTTCCTCTCAGCTTTTTTTGACGTATCGCAGTTTGGCGTTCCATTTTTGTTTTTTTTTTCTTATGTATTTCGTGGGGAGTTGAATTTGGTGTGACATGTTTTAATATAGAAGGTCATAGTGGCCTTGGTTCGTGTAATAATAATAACGCTCCATCCATGGCCTCAAGCGATACGACTTGCCAGAGCATTACACTTGACACTAGCTTTCAGTTTTCATGTACAGATAACATCGTAAGGAAGTTATGGAAAAATGTGTAGATTCTAGTCGTTGGTATAGTGGCCCCAAGCTCAACTGCTAAGCATGAGGTCGTGGGTTCGATTCCCGGGTCGGGTAAATTGTTATTGGGTTTTTCCATCAGACATTTCTCAGTAACAGTCGAATCTGTACCCGGTTGATGGAAATAGGCTGGCTAGTGTAATATTAAAAAATAAATTATTTAATGTAATGTATGTGGTTGTATTATTTATAAATGTGTTGTACTCCATATAAAAATATAAATTGATGTAAAAAATTCGGGCGCCTGGAGTGCACACAAAACTATGCCGAAGATAGACTTACCTGTGGGAGCTTGAGACTTTTAATCTTCAAGCGGGAAGGTATCAATAAAAATCGAGCATGAAAATTATAGAGCGATTTTATTACCCGAAGGCTGCTGGCAGAAATATGCAAGAGAATTCCTTTCTTTTATATATAACTAAAACTAAAATGGAACAATCTTTTAATACCTGTCATTATTGCACTTTTTAAATAGATGATCTACGTTATATGTATTACAAACCATACCAAATTCCGTCGTTAATATTATCTACCAAAAGATTAATGCTCATCTTGGTGATATGCATTTCCGCTGGGATGCCAAAGGCGGTCCATGATGTTTTGGTAGGGGCGAGCTTTTAAAATTTTTAGTAGTAGAAAAAAACGCCTTGTGGCTGAAAACAAACATGAATAATCGTTAGCTGATATTCAGCGTTGGTAAAGACAATGGCGGCCGAGCCGGTTGTGACCAAATGCAATAAAACTCACCGTTTCTTCCAAAATATCAAAATGTGGTCATCAGTAGATGAATGAATCCAGACAAATAAGTACTTTATCAAGTTAAAAGATCCTGAAACAATTAAATATCGAAACTATTAGCGTCTGCTATCAATATAGCCATGACAACGCGGAACGGATCGAAATCACGAAAAAATTTCACTTACCATAAAAAATATGAGCTATCCAATTAGGATGCTGACATGGGCAATCGGCTACCACATATTTGGGATTAGATGCCGCCCATCTGAAGTAAAACTTCAAGATTTATATCGGCGCTGAAATTACGCCATTCTGTCCAAAAGCTATAGGTCGAAAAGTGACAAATGTCAAAGTCAACTTGCCAGCCTCAAAAAGAAAAAGCCAGTGTGACCACTTCACGATTCTAAATCAACCAAAAAATGAATTTTTATATGGGAACACCACCGTGGTGCCTACAAATTAAATCAAACAATACGTATCATGTAACAGGCTTAAAAGACTCGTTACATTACATCCCCTCCCGAAAATAAAAGAAAGGAACTTTCTTTTATTAGAAAGAAATCTTCAACCAAATAAACCAGTCTTAACAACTTTCTAATTCCAAAAAAGAAAAGAATCATAAAAGATTCAAAGTGTAAATGAATTCTGAAAATGTCAAACGACAAAGTCTCAAGAATTTAAAAGAAAAAAATGCAAATGACAAAAAGTCAAAAACGAACTCTGTGAAAAACAAAAAAGTATAAGTTATAAAAACACGTTAAATGAAACAAAGAGAGAAATCTCTTAGCGCTCCCAAACTCCAAAACAGTACAGTTAGGCACTATAGCCACTGACTAAAAATTTCAAACAAATTCGAACAATTTACCAATACAAATCTCAATTTTTAGTGCAGTTAGGCACCATCGCCACTGACTAAAAATTTCAAACCACTTGGAACAGTACAACTTTGAGTGCAGTTAGGCACTATCGCCACTGACTACCACGTCAACCGCTTCCAACTCTACCATCTCTATGAGTGCCGTTAGGCTCTATCGCCACTGACTAACTCCGTATCCAACAATCAAAAAAATTTTAAACTCCAAACAAAAGTTTTTAAATAAAGCTGAAAGACCTTATTTAAAATATTGTTACAGGCACAACCTGCAACAAGACAAAGGAAAGCGTATTGTGATCGGCTCATCACCACCGAATTCCCGAGCACAATAGCTGTAAAAGAATGTGAATGCTGTGACTGGCTCAACACTACCAATCTCCCAAACACAGACAGACACAAAAAAACATTGAGATCTCCAATGAGAAATCTCAATAACAAAAAAGGCGAAAGCCAAAGTTTCACAATGCGATCGGCACATCACCACCGAACTTCCGAACGCAAAGAAAAAAGAATGACGAAAGTCAAAAAAATCCCGCATTGTGATTGGAACAAAAATGTCCAACACAATGGGAAAAAATATGGCCGGGGCCAAAATCCCACATTGTGATCGGCACTACACCACCGACTTTCCGAGCACAATGGAAAAAGAGTCGAAATCAAGGTCAAAAGCTACACCAAGATCCAAAAAATAATAAGGCATTTTGTAACAAAGGTTACAGAATGACCCTAAAACAAAAGTCCAGAATGAACTCGTTACTAACAAAGTCAAATCCGATCAATAAAACAGAATGAAACTCTAGTAAAAATGAGAAACAATTCTGTCAAAGAACAGCACAAAATATATTTAAAAATCGATTACTATTTATGACGAAGAGAAAATAGAATGATTTTAAACTATGAGAAAAAAATTACAAAAACTTGAAATTGAATTTAAGTTTTTAATTCTCAAGGTAGAAATTACCTGAACTGTAGGGTTATATAAGATCCTAATAAAATATAAACAGGTAAAAGGTTACCCTTAAAAAGAAAAATAAGATCTTATACAATCCAACAAAAACAAACAAAACATAAAATAAGATCCTTCGATGTGAAAAACATTTGGTGTGAAAAAATTGTATTAAATTAACCAGAATGACCTAAGTTTTAATTTAGAGTGTTTTCAAATTCAATAAATTAATAAGAAGTTACCTGACATACATCTTTCAAACCGCCGATAACCTACCATCCATCCCCTCATACATCACACTGTCAAAAGCGGCCTTCCAACAAAATTATCAAAATCAAAACTAACACTTGGAAACCAAATTAAAATGTAATAATATCTTTAACATGATAACGCCCTACTGTACCCTTATTTAATTCTTTCAAAACATAAACGTTATCAGAAACTTTTTCAGTTATTCTACACTTTAAAAACTTAGGTGCAAGTTTAGCCGAAAAATAAGCAGGAGCATGGGATTGAACGAAACTTCTTCTCCACACCATATCACCCACATCAAAAGAAATGACTTTCCGACCCTTATTATAATAAGCGGCATTTCGCTTATACCCCTTTAACAAGTAAGCTTGAACTTTAACAAAAATATCACTAAGTGAATTAAGAGAAACTGCATAAGCGTTTCTATTTGAAATTTCTAGTTGAGATAAGTTATCAACAGAACTACTAAAGTGATGTAATGACGCATCAAGAATAAGCTCCCTACCAAACATAAGAAAGTTAGGTGTAAACTCTGTAGCGAGGTTTACACTACTATTTAAAGCTAATTGAACATTGGGTAAATAACTAGACCAAGTTCTATGATCATCTTTAACAAAACACGATATGCAGGTTTCGACCGTTTTATTATATCTCTCAACAGGATTATTTTGAGGTGTATACAAAGTATTATAAAATATTTTGGTTATATTAAAACCTTTCAAAAAATCTACAAAATGTTTTGAAGTAAATTGAGTTCCATTGTCACAAACTACTATTTTTGGACAACCAAATTTTAGAAATATTTCCTTTTCAAAATGTTTACAGATTACTCTAGTGGTGGCATTAATCATGGGAAAGAACCAGCAATATTTAGTGAAAACATCTACAACCGAAAGTATGAATCTATGACCAGAATAAGTTTTGGGTAATATCCCTATAATATCAACGGAGAGCATAAGCATGGGGCGATCAACCTTTTTAGGATTAATCATAGTACCAAAAGGAGGAGAAGTAGTATGTTTATAAGCTTTACAAGTATCACAAGACAAAATGTATTTGTGAACATCATTAAACATTCCTTTCCAAAAATAATGTTGTTTTAATTTCTTTACTGTTTTATGAATTCCTAAGTGTCCAGAATTTACATCATCATGATTGGATCTAATAGTATCTAAAATATGCTCTTTTGGTATAACAATTTTCCAATCTAAAAGGCTATGAGGGTTAAATTTATTTCTACAAAATTTGTACAAAGTACTATTTTCTACTCTAAAGTTTTTATATTTTCTAGGATATTTCTGACATTGGGTGAATATTTTTCTATACCATGGGTCAGTAATATCATCGTCAGGAGAGACTAAATTATCCTGAGCGTTTATAGCAGTGACTTCTATACGTGACAGAGCATCTGGAACTAAATGTAACGAACCTTTTTTATGAATAATATCGAATGTAAATTGAGAAATTCTGGCTGCCCAACGAGCTAAACGACCACTAGGGTTACTAAGGCCTAAAAGCCATTTCAAACAAGCGTGGTCAGTTATGACGGTAAATTTCATTCCCTCAACATAGGGTCTAAAATGTTCTATTGAATCTAAAATAGCCAATAATTCACGTTCAGTGGTACTATAATTTCTTTCACATTTATTAAGTGATCTAGAATAAAAAGCAATGGGATGTTGATTTCCATCTTCATCTTCTTGGCTCAAAACACTACCTAGGCCTACAGAACTGGCGTCACAATGCAAAAAGAAAGGTTTTTGAAAATTAGGACATTGTAAAACAGGAGAAGTTATTAGAGATTGTTTTAATTCTTGGAAGGCAATTTCTGCTTCGTCATTCCAAACGAGCGATTTCTTTGAATTTTTACTACCTGCTGTCAATTTAGTTAAAGAAGAAGCTATATCAGCGAATTTACTAATGAATCTACGATAATAAGAACATAAACCAAGGAAACTACGGAGTTGTTTTACTGTTTCTGGACGAGGGAAATTTTCTATTGTCTCTAATTTAGAAGGATCAGTGTGTAAACCATTACTGTCAACAATAAACCCAAGGTAGCGAAGTCTATCCTTGCAAAAATTACATTTCTTTAAATTTACAGTTAGTCTTGCCTCTTTTAATATTTTATGAATTTTATGCAACTGTTCTATGTGGCTGTTAAAGTCTGAATTTATACAAATTAAATCATCTAAATAACAAAACACAGAATTATCATACTCTGGACCAAAAAGTTTATCTACTAGTCTCTGCAACTCAGCCGGTGCATTAGTGAGACCGAAAGGCATCCTAACGAATTCATAAAGTCCTTTCCCAGGAACCACAAAAGCAGTCTTCTCACGGGAAGATTTTTCAAGTGCAATTTGTAAAAAGGCTTTAGAAAGATCTATAGTACTAATATATTTAGCATCTCTAAGATTATCTAATATTCTAGAAGTATATGGAAGGGGATAAGAATCTTTAATAGTAACGGAATTTAAACGTCTCGAATCTAAACACAATCTAGTTCCTCCATCTTTTTTCTCTACCGCCAGAACAGGTGAGCACCAAGGCGACTTAGAGGGCTGGATAATACCTTCTTTCAATAAAACTTCTACTTCATCAAAAAGTTCCTTCTGTTTAGCAGGACTCAAAGGCCAATATCGTTGCTTAAAAGGTTCACTAGTTACGTTAATTTTATGTTCTACTAAAGGAGTGAGACCTAAACCTCTTTTCTCATAAGAAATATCTTCAAATAAAGCAATGGTATTATTTAATTGTTGTTTCTCTGAAGGAGATAATTCAGTAATAGCAGTAACAGAACAAACCTGTTTGTCATTTTCTGGGACAAATGTAATGTTTTTCCACAAATCCCTAGCTAAATTAAATTTAATCCAAAAGTCAAAACCTAAAATGATCGGCGGGTCAAAAGAAGGAATAATCAAAAATTCTATAAACTTAGTCATACCATCGCAAGTTACTGGTAGATCCAAGGCACCAATAATTCTCCGAGAGGAACCATCTGCTGTGGATGCAGAACCACAAGTAGGTTTAATTTTAAATCCTAATTGTAAAAATTGTTTATGAACATTAGAGCCTAAAACGCACTTATTGGAACCACTGTCCAATAATCCTGAAAAAGTTTGATTGCTAACGGTGAACTCTAAAAAGGGCCTAACATCCTCCTGTTTTGTAAAAAGAACAGGGGCTGAACGGTAAATATGAAAAAAAGTTTTTAAGTAATCTAACCAATTTGAAAAATCTTTATCACGGGCAACATCACCAGGCTTGTGACTACTAATGATTTTCTTACACATCGAGTCGCGCGAAGTTTTATCAAAAACGTGGGCTCGATGGGACCTAATCAGTTTTTTGAATGTTGCAGACCTTCTGAGGGCTTATTGCAAACATCACAAGTCTTGGAGGTGACCCCTGACTTAAGACACTTAAAACAAACAATACCGGGTACAGACTTACAACTTTTATACGAATGTCCAGGTTTTTTACATTTTAAACATGTTAAATCATTCGAAACGGCATTAGACCTAACAGGTGGCTTACTTGATTCTTTGGAAGGCTTTCTGTCAACAACGACTTCTAGTTCCTTCGCAAGTTCTAGAAACTGTTCAATGGAATCAATCTGTTTAAGGAACAAAAAAGGTGTATAGATTGGCAACATATTGTGTTTTATTGCATTAACTAAAGTTCTATCAAATAAAGGTTCTGAAAGACGACTAGCCATGTCAGAGATTTCCGTGATGAAGTCAGGAAGTGACTCAGACTGTTTCTGTTTCCTAGTACGGAGTTCATTTTCCAAAAAATAATCAAAATCAGGTTTATCGAAACGTTTCAAAAGAGCTAACTTAAGTGCAGTCCAAGAAGGAATCCGAATTCGAACAGACCTAAACCATTTGAGCGCTATCCCGTCAAGTAAATCCGAAAAGGAACCAACAAGCAAAGTTTCATTGAAATTCTTATAAAGAAAATATTCTTCGATTTGAGTAATAAACTCTCTAACACAAGTTTTACCATTAAAAATTATTCTGCTCTTCTTCAAATCAGGCAGCTTTGTAAAAGGTGGGAAATTTTTCCGAATGTTTTCATTCACAAGAGCATTCAGTGAATTAAATGAAGGCACAACATTCATGGCGAAAGCCGAAGAAGAATGGGCAATCCTGGAGTCAAAAGGATTATCGGCCTCGGGGGCATTGACCATCTCATGCTCCACTTCCCCAACATTCTGCTCAACAACAGCCTCCTTACCTGGATCCTCCAATTGTGGGCACTGAACTCCCTTGTCCATGCTTAACACGTATAAAGAACAACAAGACTGAAAAGCAAACGAAAAGCAAAAACTAAACTTCAAAAAGTTAAAAGTTTGAAAACAAATTCAAAGTTTGAGGTTAAGTATATAAGTCAATGTGGTATTTTTGTGAAGAATTACTAAGTTGATTTTAACGTTTTAAAAGTGCAATAATCACTTACAAGCAGCTTAAATCTAGATAAATTAAATGTACAATATTGTACTTAACAATTAGTTTAAATTATTTACTTAAACAGTTTAACTTAGTTTTCAAAATAACTTTATTGTTGAGAACAACAAAACGCGGTCAATGCTATACATTTCTGTTGGTTTTGCTAAGGAAAAAAACATGTTATTAAAACAAACAGGTCAAAAAACAAAATTATCAATTGTAAAAACTAGACATTGTTTACAAAAGATCAACCAAAGTAAATTAACTTATGAGTCAAACAATTAAGTTACAAAAAAACAAAGTCATGAAATTAACAATGCTCAAACAAATCATTGTAAACAATAGACTCATCAGTTAAAAGGCTAATTAATGAATAGTGCAATAATGACAGTATATAGGTACCAGACAAACCTACTTCAAGTCCCTGTTCGCTGAGCGACAATTGTAATATTAAAAAAATAAATTATTTAATGTAATGTATGTGGTTGTATTATTTATAAATGTGTTGTACTCCATATAAAAATATAAATTGATGTAAAAAATTCGGGCGCCTGGAGTGCACACAAAACTATGCCGAAGATAGACTTACCTGTGGGAGCTTGAGACTTTTAATCTTCAAGCGGGAAGGTATCAATAAAAATCGAGCATGAAAATTATAGAGCGATTTTATTACCCGAAGGCTGCTGGCAGAAATATGCAAGAGAATTCCTTTCTTTTATATATAACTAAAACTAAAATGGAACAATCTTTTAATACCTGTCATTATTGCACTTTTTAAATAGATGATCTACGTTATATGTATTACAAACCATACCAAATTCCGTCGTTAATATTATCTACCAAAAGATTAATGCTCATCTTGGTGATATGCATTTCCGCTGGGATGCCAAAGGCGGTCCATGATGTTTTGGTAGGGGCGAGCTTTTAAAATTTTTAGTAGTAGAAAAAAACGCCTTGTGGCTGAAAACAAACATGAATAATCGTTAGCTGATATTCAGCGTTGGTAAAGACAATGGCGGCCGAGCCGGTTGTGACCAAATGCAATAAAACTCACCGTTTCTTCCAAAATATCAAAATGTGGTCATCAGTAGATGAATGAATCCAGACAAATAAGTACTTTATCAAGTTAAAAGATCCTGAAACAATTAAATATCGAAACTATTAGCGTCTGCTATCAATATAGCCATGACAACGCGGAACGGATCGAAATCACAAAAAAATTTCACTTACCATAAAAAATATGAGCTATCCAATTAGGATGCTGACATGGGCAATCGGCTACCACATATTTGGGATTAGATGCCGCCCATCTGAAGTAAAACTTCAAGATTTATATCGGCGCTGAAATTACGCCATTCTGTCCAAAAGCTATAGGTCGAAAAGTGACAAATGTCAAAGTCAACTTGCCAGCCTCAAAAAGAAAAAGCCAGTGTGACCACTTCACGATTCTAAATCAACCAAAAAAATGAATTTTTATATGGGAACACCACCGTGGTGCCTACAAATTAAATCAAACAATACGTATCATGTAACAGGCTTAAAAGACTCGTTACACTAGTAACTGACGAAATTGTAGTCTGCTATTAGGTATACCGCTACCTAACCCTTCGGGAATTACAGGCGTGCTGTTATGTTACGTTTCTCTTTGGAAGTTTAAAGATTGGTCGAAAACAGGCCATTGGACACTAGGAATCGTATAAGGAAATTCAAAGAATAAATAAATCTTCAGAAAATCTTATTAGGTTTGACCTCGGATTTACAGTCCACAGGGAAATCAGAATGTTTGCATGTTTTCAGTAAACAATTAGTGGGATATTTCCTATCCGATTGAGGAGTGAATGGGAGGGACGCCTGAACTATTCCCGTGGGATGCAAGGAGATCCGGCACTCTATTCGATGCAGCATTAATTGTCTTACAAACAGATTCTGGACATAGGTGTCCCAGAGCGTTCTAATAGAGATAGCCCTAATTGCAGTTGTATTTACTCAAAATCATTAGCATGTACTACATGTCACGCCATGGGAGTAAGCAGAAACTACAAGCATATTCCACATTCATACATCTGAATGATTTTAATACACCATCATTTCTGCCAGGTTCGTTTTAACTTAAGGGTAAACGCCCGTCGGGGCTGCGGGTTGTTCACAAGTTACCGCGGCCTCGACATATAGGGCTCAGAAGGAACATGGGTGGTTTTTAGTTAGTAGAAGTCTGAATTTTTTTTCTATCTTTCTTTCTTTCTTTCCATAGCGGGAGGGGTTATTTGATCATTTTCACACGCCAAAAAAAGAAAAAAAGGGTATACATACTACATCTTCATGTATTACGTCACTAAATTCAGGGTGTTTGGACTCTAACTAAGCTATTATTAACCTGTAGAGGACACTCACGATTTTTTTTTTTTAAAACGTTGCCCCACACTAGGAATTTCTCCTGTACCGTGGGTGCGTTCACAAATATTTTAACACACATACACAAATACCCAGACCCGAAACAACTATCTGTAGGCCATACAATTTTTTTGTTCCGTTCTGGGATCGAACCCGCGACACGCAGCGCAGCAGTCCATTGCCTGAGCCACTGCGCCAACCGTGTCGTCAATTAAAAACTTCTTCAAAAAGACAAGAGAAAAACGTTCTTTGTCTTACATATTGGTTACTTTATGCAGATACGAAAGTTTTGTAGTTCTAAATAGTTTCTGCTCGAAAAAAAGGAAAAACTATAAGTAACAAAAAATAGGGCAGTATTCCAGCAACACAAGTTTCTTTATCATTCGTTCTTGGTCCCAGTCTTTATCATTCGCTCCCGGTCTTTATGATCGCATAAATTCACTTTTATCTTTATGAATATTCAGTCGCGCTGTTAACTACGGCGTTTCTTTGTTGTTTCTCTTTTATTTTTTCTGTGGAATATGGTGCTTAAGATGTTTGGGGTGAGCAGGTTAAGAGGTTTGTCAATGAACGATAAAATATTGTAGAGATAGGTTATCACCACTTATGTTTCTTGGGTCATTAAGGCCTTTTTTTGCCTGTCCCTAATTCTATCTTTCTAAACCATTGCACTATATTTTTAATTTTATACGTGTAAAATACGAGTACATGGCAGAATAAATTGATTTCAATCCTCCACAGTGTAGCAAGTCTTAAGACTACGACAACTTTATCCAACTTCGAACACAATAAAACCACAGAAAAAATAACTCACCAAAAATCACGCAAAAAAAACTTTAGCGGGCATTAACAAGCCAAAGTCTATGTTGGAGTAATCCTCGTTCCACCCCGGGTGATGTATGACCGACCCCAACCCTGCCCCGGCGACCTAACCCTATAACTCACCCTGAAAAGTAACCTCTGCGAGTGTTTTATTACCTGATGAAATGGCCCGCCTCTGAGAGCTGTGGCCTTTGTGAATTGGACAGTTTTCGTGGCCTGTAGCTTTGATGGCCTGTAGAAATGTTGAAGTAGTTTGTCAGTTTCTGTGTTTGTGTTTTGACGAAGGGGATAGATGATAAATTGATGGATGGAGTAAGTGCTGAAGTCTCGAATGTGCTACATAGGTAATGGTGTATCATGAGCATGCTAATATTATAAATTCAGAAGATACTTTTTGTCTAGATCTGTCTGTTGCCTTTTCATAATTAAACGGCTGAATGGATTTCGTGAATATTTATTATGACCTAGGTAATGGCATACAATAAATTTTATTCTTTTCAGACATAACCTTGTAATCTTTAACATAAACCCTAACATGAAAGCTTCACTTAATAATATCCAAACGACATTCTATATTCATAAATTACGCGCGCACAAACATGAGGACGATAACGCCTGTTAAAATTCACTTAGCAATATTTTAAGCGCCTACTAAAAAAGAAGAAGCAATAACTTGACGTTTATCGCCTTGCTATCACTTTTAAGGCGAATATACTTTTATTATAATGCTTTTTAGCATTTTTAGGTACGTTTATATGTAGCGCTGCTTAGGGGACGAAAAATTGGTCTTAGTTAAAAGTTTACAGCTGTATTATATTCTGTGTTATGTATGACCCAGAGGTATTTGTTGATGTTTGAAAATCGGCCGGAGATTGACATAGAAAAGGATTGCTTGATTGGGGATGACTCAATATTTTTTTGTTAATAAAACTTTCCCTCTCAACATTTGGGTGAATTCCCCGCCATTGATCAATAGATAACTATCAATTATAATCTACTTGTCTATTCCCCTTCAAGTCTTTCACAGTAATCATTAAAATATTAATAAATGATGACAACTACACAGTAAAACACCATCACCCTCCCTTGATTACAGCTAATTGAGACATAATAACGAGAAAATTACCGATAACTAGCGGTACTAAGAAATTGTATGTTACAAACGATCGGTCATATTGTTCTGTCAATTATGTTGATAGCTAAATCGGGACTTAGAATATTGATTTATTGTACCACGTTTGTTTTAGGTAGAATACACTGCTTTATGAGTAGTTATTTATTTAGATTGTTGACATTTACAATACTCACCACAGCATGATACTTGTGAAAAAACCGCAGTTGATTTCGTTTTGGTTCATAATTCAAGGACCATCGTTCATCGTTCTTCTCCTCCTAAACCAATTTATTTGGTGTCGGCGGATCCTTACTTACTCTTCCATATATCTCATACCATACCATAATCCAAATACATGACTTTAAACTGTAAAGGAGACGGAACGAGAACGACGACACGGTTGGCGCAGTGGCTCAGGCAATGGACTGCTGCGCTACGTGTCGCGGGTTCAATCCCCGCACGGAACTAATATTTGTATGCCCTACAGATAGTTGTTCCGGGTCTGGGTATTTGTGTATGTGAGTTTAAATGTTTGTGAACGCACCCACGATACAGGAGAAATTCCTAGTGTGGGGCAAGGTTTAAAAAAAAAATAAGATTTAAGAATTTATTGTTGGAGACTCACAAGACATAATTAATCCGATTTTCAAGCAAAGACACTATTGCACGTCAAACTTTAAAACGAATATAAATAGAATTGATTCTACAACAGAATGTAGGTAAAGCATCTACAAAATGTTCCAACTTAAGATAGCCACTCACTTAGTACATTTTGAAGATATTGTCCAAATTAGGTGTAATATCTAACAATAAGTACATTCTGTATAGCAGCTAAGCAATCGATCGTACAATTTGTAGTGATAGGTAATTAGTGACAAAAGGAATAGCCTCGTTTCTATTCGAGCAATTATGGCAGGTTTGACGAGCGTGTCATGTCGATAATTGAGTTTTAATGGTGAGGTGAACTGACTGTAATTATACTAATCATAGAGTGGTGATATTGATATGTGCTAGACTGTATATTATATATTAGTCTATGCCCGCGGCTTCGCCCACGTAGTGTTCGGTAATTGTCCCACGGGATCATCCTACAGGGATAAAAGTAACTTATCCAGGTTAAAATCTGTGTGCCTAATTTCATGCAAGTCAGGTAAGGAGTTTTTGCGTGAAAGAGTAACAAAACATTCATACATCCGCACAAACTGTCACATTTATATAACAAGTACGAAGTAAGAGAGAAGTAAACAGGGTGTAACGGACAGCCCTTTCCCGTCGGGGCTGCAGATTGCTCGATAGAGATACCGCAGCCTTGGCTAAGAAGGAATATGGGTGGTGTACAGTCAGTAGAAGTCTGACACTCCCTTCCGCTCTGCTCAGAGCGGGAGGGGCTATTTGATGATTTATCACACCCCAAAAAAGAAAAAAAAGGGACAGCCCTTTTAATGATTTTTAGTTACTAATCGATTATTTCGATTTAAAATTACGTTCGCTGTGCACAGCTCTCCATTTATTTAAAAAGCTAGGCGCGGTCTGTCTCTCAAGACTATGACTTCCACATAATGAAGACTCCTATTTACAGGAATAGGACCCTTTATTAGGTGGTACAGTTTAGTATGCTAAGTAGCGTTTGCGTATCTCTAGTTTTTACACTCGAAGAAAAACAAGTGGTGTTTCAGACCACACAACAAGTAAGGATAAACAAAACACTTTGAATGTTTTTAGGCCTCTAATATCGACCTCGTAAGGGAATAAAATAAACATAAAATCAATCGAACAAAAACATCTCCTCCCGTTGCGTAGTGATGTAGAACAAACGATACAACGTAATGGATAATGGAAAATAATGTAAAATCTTGCTAATCCTGACCAGGGTAACATACAAACTTAAATGTAGGGTTTGTTTGTTCTATGATCTTATTCTATTGTTATTTCATTTTAACGTTCATAACATCACGCTTGTGATCGCTGAAAGGTATGGCAGAGATGTACTTATTAATACGTCTAGCTTTGGATATGTTGAGAACCATACCATTTATGTAACAATTTTGTGAATACCGTATCCTACGAATAAATGTCTTTGTCTTTGTCTAATGCACTCACATTTCGCCAGCTTTGTCAAACACTAATGTATTTATGGAGCAAGCCTAAATATTGTCATTTGCATTAACAAACAAATTAATATCAAATATTGTCATTTGCATTAAGTTTTTTTTTTTTTTTTTTTTTTTATAATAATATTCCACAACTATCACACAACGCCATCTAGTCCCAAGCTAAGCAGAGCTTGTGTTATGGGTACTAGACAACTGATAAACATACTTATATATTTCTAAATACATACATATTATAGATAAATTACACCCAGACACAGAACAAATGATCGTGCTCATCACACAAACATTTGTCCTGGGTGGGAATCGAACCCAGTTAACCACAACATATTCAAAATAAACTGCTTGTTAAAAATTTGTTCAAGATCATTTATAGGGTTTTGTAATTACACCCCTCTTATGTGCTTTAGACAAAGATTTTCTATGGTATGTGGTGAGACCACCGTGTAATTTGGAAAATGTTTTAAGAGTCTGATTTACTTTCCGCCTTCCGTTCTCATTTATGCATCCATAATGACTTTCGTACATTTAACAAAACAGTGATTAGAACAAAGCTATAATTTTGGTGTATTTAGGCAATGAGTAGTTTACGTAAGCTATAATTTATTTTACCTACTGGGCAGGGTACCTACATATGAATTAACGAGACCACAACCAGTTTTCCATGTCTTAGTCAGTAAACAAAAATTACCAATATTATTAAATTAATGTACATAACATACCTAGTCTAGTTTACTCAATAGAGATTTTTCCTATATTTTTACACTGATGCTTTAGATAAGCAGCCACACAATATTAAAAGCAAACAAACCCACAGGATGGACTAAGCAATAAATAATGATAATTATACATAATTTATAGCTAATTTATACCATCAGTCTGGAAGGCTGTCAGTAAAGATGGATGTGATCTTGTATGCACTATTACCATATAGTTGGCAGCACTTTGCATGCGGACCTGCTCTTAATTGGTACTTGATGATACTTTAGTTGCAAGGCTATCGCTAGTTTTTGTGGGGCAACGTACATAGAATCACGCTCTAGTGATGGGTTTTGCTGTATAGGAACTGAATTCCAAAGTACTGATTAAGGACTTTTGGTATTAGGAAATCGTTTTGTTTTTTTGGAGGTGTCGCAATGGACTTGGTTGGCAGACTGATTGATGACAGATATTACGATGGTAATTTTGATGGCCAGTTCTAGCAAGTTTATGTACAGTTTGTAAGGCTAACGGACAGTTATTGGTTGGACTATGTAAGGAGCTTGTTATATACAGATAAAAACGAACATCCACTATTTGTCACTCTTGCTACAATTTTCCCAACGATCGATATTCTGTATGCCTGTAAAACCCGAAGGGTTAGGTAGTTGTACTTAATAGTATGCCCAAATGATTCCAGTTATGTTTAAGTCGCATTTAATAGGGGCAAGCCTTTTTTTTTGGCTGGTGGAAAATCATCGAATAACCCCTTTCGCTCTTAAGCAGAGCGAAAGGAAGGGTCAGACTTCTACTGACACATGTTCCTTCTTAGCCCTTTATCCATCAACCGGGCACAAATCCAGGCCCTGGCTGTTACTGAGAAATTCCTGATGGAAAAACCCAATAACTCTATGCCCGACCAGGAAATCGAATCCACGGTCTCCTATCAGCAGTCGCGCTTGAAACCACTAGAGCAACGAGACAGTATACAATGTTTCACAAATCAAATCAAAACTCCTTACAAACATCAGAGTAGTGTTCGAATTTCAATCCTATTAAAAAGAACTAGTGACTGCAAATATGTAGTTCTTACACTTCGTTGCCCTACACAAAATAAATGAAGTCTTTGTCAGAAATCAATTTCACGCATCAACTATCAGATGGTACAGTCGATAACAAATCAGATTGGCACATTATTTTATTATTATTTCAGAGCAGCGACGGTCACAATGATGCAATGCGAGGAATTATAAATTGTGTGTGGATCCTAAACAAGCGGGCAGTGTTGCGTAGAGTGGGCGTAGCGCTACGCGGATTGAGCCTACAAGATGACTATTTTTTAGTTAGAAGTTTTGTTGGGGGGCTTTTGTTATTTAGAATTATTTATCTACATCGATTTAAGCTTAAACAGAAAATATTACATCTTTATTCAATTGTTAGTTATCTTTCAAACCTTTAAATATTTTAGGTTTATAAATTATACTTATATTTTAGGTATTATATTATAATATTTTCTTTGTTATCTATTTTGCACCTACTGTGTATTGTCACCCCTAAGGTAGACTGGTAGAAAATGCCCAAGGCATTACGAGTAAGTCCGCCTTCGTGCATTTTTATTAGGTACTAGTGCATAAAGCTTTAATAAATAAATGCCTGACTGTCATTCTCTTAGAAAGAATAACCCTCCTTTTGGCCATCGCCGCAGTCGGGTAAAAACATGCAATATTTGAACATCTAAATCTTTATTTTCGTGCAGACAAAGCTCCTTTCTGGCTGGCTTAGCGAATCCCCCAAAATGTCAGCGCCATTGAAGAGACAATCGCCCGCCACAATCCGTCTTCAACTTAATCTTTATCCTAGGATTATATCACTTTGAATACTTGAATCCTTACTACATACTTACCTTGGATAGTATTATACATCGGGCTGGTGCGTACAATACTTGCGAGTAAGTTATTATTATCTTATTAATACTTAAGTGGCAATGGGCAGGCCACATTGCTCGCAGAATAGATGGCCGATGGGCCGAAAACTTCTGGAGTGGCGACCGCGAACCAGAAGACGTTGCGTTGGAAGGCCTCCCACTAGGTAGATCTATGACCTGGGGAAGGTTGCGGGGATTTGCTGGGTGCGAGACGCACGGGACCGGTTAATGTGGCAATACTTGGGAAGGGCCTATGTCCAACAGTGAACGTATTTCTTCTGATGATGATATTGTGAGTGGTCGCACACTGTCTACTTATAACCACAAACTTCAACTTTTTTTTTCACATTCAGTAACAAGTAGTCCCCACCATCTGCCGCCTATGATCCCCGCTAATTCTATGCCCTCCTAATCCGTCTATTGTCACCCAACCGTTAGTAAGAGGAAACCCTGTACTATTGTGAACAGTGAGATAACATCTCGGTACTTCAAACACGTTTGGGTAAGGGCAGGAAATGTCGTATTACTCGTTGTTTGTGGGTTGGGGTTGGCTGCCCTAAATACTGGGTAATAGGCCTGTTTGGGTGGTGACTTACTGGAATTGGAATATGTTCGTCGAATACTTTTATTCAGTTGCATTTATGGGTTCAAAATAGTAAAAGGTGGTTGACGGACTGCCTTGTTGGTCGCAAACGCGATTGCTGTGTTGGGTTCGATTCCGGGTCGGGAGAAGTGTTATTGGATTTTATCATTTTTTTCAGTAGCAGCTGCGCAGTCTGGATTTGTGCCTATCATCATCATGATCGTCAACGGGCTTTTAAAGTTCCCATTGCTGGGACACAGGCCTCCTCTCTTTGAGAGGGAATGGGCTATAATCTACCACGCGGGCCCAGTGCGGATTGGTAGATATCACATGTCTTCGAATTTTTTGATTCTAAGACATGCCGGTTTCCTCACGATGTTTTCCTTTACTGTTTTGAGAGCAGCGGTGATGAAATAAATTACACAAAGTAATGTGCCTGCCTGGCTTCGAACCCATGATCTGCTGTTCGTAAGTCGGGGCCGCTACCACTGGGCCACCGCTGCTCTATGGTTTGTTGTTTGACCTCAATTAAATGGGACTTAAACAGCGAAATGAGGGTGTACTATAATCAAATTTACCTCAGCTTAACGCTTATGTTATGTTATGTAAAATCAGAGGAGGACATAACTTCCATCTAGTATGAACTAGGCCTAAAAAATTGTTATTAAATACTTGAGTAGCTTCTCAAAGTCCTACAATTAATAAAATGAAAGTCTTGAAGGCTCGTGAAGTCAGCGAGTTAGTGCGTTTGCGGGGATATGAGGACTGGGTGCACTTAGCGCTAGCATTAAATACTTGACACCCCGAGAGCTGCATGAGTCACGGAATGATGAGGGGTTTGCTCAAGTTTTATGCATTTCTTTCCCTTTGGATGACTTGGAGTGGTATATTATTTTTTTTTTCGCGAATGCTGTGTTTGAGGTCCTAAGTTTAATTCCCGGGCAAAGTGTTATTGGGTTCTTCGATCAGGAATTTCTTAGAAACAGCAACGGGATCTGGATAAACTGGATGGCAGAAGGTTCTTCCCGTATTTCATGGGAATTAAACTAGGTATAATGTGGGTCTACTAGGCAGGTATACTTCTGCCTAACACTTGTGGGATTATTAGGCGAGATGTTATGTTATGTTTCACCTTGGTTACCATAAGGATCCCATGGTATACCGTACCTATGTCAAACGTACCTTCTCAAATAAACACCAAATCTTCAATGTACTTTGTATTATATTACACAATGAAATAAGTTTCTGATAATCCGAATTAGAGTAAAATAACAGTATTCCAGTTCAGTAATACGAATGAAATGATAACATCAACCAGAATTAAACAACACATTATTGCACAACCGGATTTTTCTTTTAACAAAAATTGAAGCCAACATCGGTGTATAAATACAACACCCTCTTTTCAAACAGGATTAGGGTTGTCTCACAATGCCATGTATTGTCAAAGAAATCTTTTCGCCGTTGACGAGTGATAATTACGCGGCTGAATGCCGCTTGACAGCTTACTGACATAAACCAGACTTTGTTATTGTTACTCAGTTGGCCACATTGATTTTGGTCTTCTATAGTACCATCCGCGACCTTAAAAACTGACATAATAAGGTTGAAAATCCAATATAACCTTGTTCTTTGACAGTAAAGTTCGGGTTGCTCGTCACAAAATACGCTTGTTTGGTTATCGGTTCCGATCTTAACCCGCAACTGATGTAATCGTACTAATTTATAAACGTGATATTTTTTTATTGACGCGTTTTTTGTTTTTTCTGTTTAAGGTTATGTTTTTATAAGGATTGTGCGGAAGCTATATAAAGCAATTTATAATGCTAGAGTTTACGCCATGTACTTATTTATTGGTGAGTAAAACCTGGTTGAGATTTCTAAAGATCAGGAAAGCTTGGCATAAAAGTGAGAAGACATAGAGGTACTCAGCAGCGGGTTTAATAAGGCTGTCAAACAATACGATGATGGTTGATTGCTTGGGGAGTTCAATCAAAAATAAACTTACTTAGTAGGTCACTTAGTCAGCAATCATTGCAGCTTTTCTAGAGCTCTTATTGTTTTATGTTGTCACACTTATTTTATTTGTCACAAACAAAAATATTTTATTATTATAGCGTAGCTTGTCATCGCTTCGCTTTTGTTAAGCTCGATACAAACGCTTGCATGTCACAAAATATGGTATAAAAGTCGCAAACTCGCAATGAAGGGAATACAAATGTTGTAATTAATAAAAGAACATTACTCACGAACATTTATTAAACTTATGTTCTGTTTTTATACTTTTTATACTAACTGCAAAAGAATAAACAAAACTTGTACTTAACTTATTAAAAGAGCCAAGCACGTAATTAGAATAATTGTTTTAGTTTGTGTTGAAAATGATGGACATTATAATTTGAAGAATTTTTTTTTTATATTGTTAACGACAATTTAACATGCGAATATTCCATTTTAAACTTCAATATTACAGAATAACGTTCAGTTTCAACTAATATAAAGTTTAAAATTCTTATCTCTAAAAGTAAATTTAAGAATCCAAAAGTTACTTGGAACTGTCTACATACAAATCGTTTAAAACACAGTTTTCTTTGCAAATACGAAAAAATACAATTCTCGTCCATCCATCTCACATTTCTGTCAGAGAATAACAAAAACATTATTGCACAAGTACCTAAATACCAGAAAATCAGAAAAAAAAACATCCCCATTATGCTCAGGGCTTATTAGGATCAGGAAAATCCTATTTGTAAACACGTAATCTGAGAATTTCGGCTCACATGACCATCACTGGCTGTCCACGGGTTTATGATTGACAAACTTACACATACCAACCAAATAAATCTGTCATGTTTCAAAGCTGGCTGGTTCTAAGGTTGAGTTTCCCGTAGCAAAATGCTTTGTAGTTGTAAATGTTATGTTGGTTTTTGAGGAATAAATGCCATGTCAAGTAATATGTTATGGGTGACAATAGGAGAGTCGGATGACGAGACTATTGTATTGATAGGGGGTGGCCACAATAACAGGGTATTTAGTAGCCAATAGGGAGTATGCTTATTGTATGGGTGTTAGGCAAAATGAACTTCAAGGTACTTTTTTGTTGGGTTTTGAGGTTCGTGGTGTATGAAATGCGTTTGCTGTGCTATAATATGGATGCAGTATTCGTTTCGTTAAAAATAAAAGTTGATGAGATAATGAGCGGTTGCGAGAGTCTGGTTCTCAATTTATTAGATTGTTTGTTTATAGCAGATATTATATCTAAAATTTTCGGTGTTTTCGTCAAAATTCGACTTGACACAGATTTTACTTACACGTTATGACGATAGATCAATTGATTTTAGGACTTTACTCTTCCTATCAAACCCTCAAATTCTCCGAAATCTTCAATAGTAATATAATAATTTTAATTCTTCAAATAGTTTCTGAGTAAAACCCATGTTCAAAATAATGATCATGATCCCCTTAATTTAAATACCTAACATAAACTCTTAGGGGCTCTTGTCAAATTATATAATTTTCGGGTGTAGTTTTAACATTAAAAAGGTAGCCTTAATCATATTTATTATAGTCACGCAATGTGTAAATCAACAGTAACGAATGACCTTCTTTCAGCACTTTACAACCAAATTTTTTATTTAGATTAACTTATGTTTTTTGCCCCTTAACGCTTGGGGAGATTGAAATTGTATGTCTTTATTCGAGTAATTGGATTGTTGATGACTTTGATAACAAGTTGTAATGTGTGTTTTTGTGGTTGATTAGTCATTCGTTGAGTACTTTTGAATTGTTTCAATGATGAGAAAAGGGTTTGAACTATTTTAAAAGGAATCTGGCATATCGAGCCACTACCATTTTGATTTTCTTTAGAAATCACGGCCAACGATGAAATTAGTATGTAGGGGTAGAGGACATCTAGATGAACAAAAAATGTCATGGGACATGGTACCCCAAAATGTCACGTTATCGAGATATTTGAAGGTAAAGATCAAAATATGAGTACAATGACCACATACAAAATAGACCTTTTACGTGTTTATAGGGGTTGATTATTATTATAACTGTTTTTACAAAGAGAGTACCTAAGTACATTACATAGGTACTACTACGTGCACGAGAAAACTATTCTTTGACATAAATAGCGTTTTAATGTGCGCATAATAATTATCGACCTGGCAACGATTATTTCGAAACAATTTGGCGTCTATACACGTCATATCTATGTCTATATTTAATGATTTTCGTAGTGCTTATTTGTCGATCTTGACCTTCAAATATCTCGGTAACGTGACATTTTGAGGTACCCTGTTATTGGACATTTTTTGTTCGTCTATATGTCCTCTATCCATACATACCACATTCACCGTGGGCCGCGATTTCGAAAAAAAAAACAAAATGGCGGGCAGGTTGATATGCCACATCGATTCTATCCTCTTTCACAGTAGTAGTAACGGAGTCTAGATGTGTATTCGGTTGATAACAATAGACGTGTCACCTATTCATAATTATAACTGGTGCAATATGTGTGTATGTATATACATTTCTACCGTTGGGGATTGCAGGCGTGGTGTCCAGATGACGTTTACTTTTCTTTCAGTTCAATGCAATAATTACGAAGTACTACAACTTCGAACTTCTGAATATAAAATTAAAGCAGCTTATAGGTAGGCTTAAATTCCAAGGTTTTATAGACGGTATATAATATTTCTGTCTGCATTATTAGATTGGTGTTTGAAAATGACTATCATTACCACGTGCACAGTTTGTGTATTATAAATTACGACCATTTGTGAGCAAACTTGCATTATAATGTCACAATCATCAATTTCACTCTATCGTCTCGTTTAGCGTTAACTATCATTCATTTCACTTTATTTGATGAGAATTTATCTAAAGACATACAAGAAACAATCAAGTTTTGTTCTTATTTAGTACACAATTACACATAATTTACAGAATATCAAAAACTGCCCCGTTGGTCTAGTGTCTTGTTTTGTGTCCGGTTGATTGCAATCGATTACAGGTGTGATGTTATATTATTTTACATATCTCTTGCTCTGTAAGTACACCCTTACACCCCTGAATGCCGGGGTGTATGACTATCATTACAGCATAGGTTTTGGAATTTGAAAAAAGAACTGTCATACTCATACTGCACGAAGAATATTTTTAAAAAGTTAATTTTTTTTTTCTCGGTATCGATTAATTACTCGAATCGGAATCTAGACAATTTATTTTATAAAGATATTATTTTAAATATGGAACTATTTGTTTCCACATCGTATGTTAGATGGAATCGATTTAAAAATCAAACTGGCCAGCAAGATTTGACGCGCTTGCGTGCGTGAAAAAAAAAAGGCAGTCTACTAGTAGGCGCGAAAGCATCGCGAAAATAATTAATTTTCTTGTTTGAGTTCTTTTTCAAAAGTTTTAAACATGTCTAGTGACGAAGACATAGATCAAGTCCATCAAAGTGGCCGAAGGTTATATCGAAGATTCGATGGCAAACAAAAGCAAAATTACTTCTAAAATAACAGAAAATATAAACTTAAAATCACCACGTCAAAGCACATCATCTGAGCCATTTTTTAATGAAGAAAATAGTACCAGTCAACTGCCGCCATTTACGATGCAAGAACCTCAAGTCACTCAAACTCAAGTCTTATCATCACAAACTCATATTCAAACTATAAATATACCTAAAAAGAACGTGACCATATCTCTTACAAATTGTAATAATTTTACTATTAATTTTAATTAAATACACATTTTTTTCTTCTTAATAAATGTTCATTGAAACCTGCTGTCTTGTTGTTTACTTACCTCACAATCGATATGTAAAGCAGAGTATTTATCTCGGGCGTAAGCATCAATTGCATACTCGGGTTAATTAGCGCCTTCGCTTCGCTCAGGCGCCAAAAACCTCGTATGCAATTGATGTCATACAGCCCTTGGTTAATAATCTACTATTATTAAAGAAAATCTACCTCATTACATTCTTAATGTTCGTGTAATTATTAATACTATTGCGCAGTGGGCACAAAGAACCCAATAACTGAAAACAACTTTAGTAACAAACCCTTTTTTTTTTGGGGTATGGGAAATCATCAAATAACCCCTCCCGCTCTTGGGCAGAGCGAAAGCAAGTCAGACTTCTACTGTCTAAAAACCACCCATGTTCCTTCTTAGCCCTTTATGTCGAGGCCGCGGTATCTCTTGTGAAGAACTACCCGCAGCCCCGACGGGCGTTGGCCCTTACGGGCCCCTCCCATGTTGCTGACATCTCTTTGAGGCGCGCGTGGAACACGAACGCGCCGTCGACACGGCCTGTCGTCGTCATAAGACAGACGGACGGCGAGCTAGCCCATTACTCACCGTCCGCGTCTACGGTGGCCGGAAGCCGTCACGTGGCGCCCGACGCCCGGAGCGTCTCCCGCGGCAGCTGGGACGAGAGGTTCTCTCCCTTTCACGTTCCGCCACCTCCTTCGCTAGCATCACTGTTTTGCAGTAGGCGACGGCATCCCATTCCATCTCGCCCCGGCTTGCTTGCACCAGGACCGGACGCGAGAGGTCGCCACCGCCTCACGGCTTGGTGTGCTCCACCGTGTCTTGCGGCCGATCCTCACAGTGGTGACATCCGGGCGTTTCCTAACACCTGATTCGGTGCCTCCCGAAACATGGCAATCATGTCCGGTGAGGACCTGCGTCAGACGAAAGGTGAGGGCGCCGTGGCACCTCTCAAGCCACTCCTCAAAAAGGGGACTTACCGCCGCTATCGTGTCGTGCCCTTAGTAACAAACCCCTAAAACTTAAAACAAACAAAAGCCCAAAGCTATGCTATATTAAATCGACATCACACAGGATCACAACCCCATTCCCAAACCGACTTAGTCCAAATATCGGCTTCCAAACCCTTTGTTCGGAAGTCGCAACACTCACAGTTTTTTGAGTCCGTCTGTTATTGGCACCATTATCCATCTGTAATACTACTCGCGTGTTTGAGGGCGTAACCATACTTGTTACATTTCACGAATCGTTGCAATTCAAACCTTATGACAATGAGGTAAGAGTGGACCGTTTAGTAATTATTGCTTTATTGTTACAATCGAATTGAATGGAAATATGAGTGAACTGAAGTGGGTCTGATGGGTGGTTAAATTGGCTTCGTGAGATCAGAACAGCTGTCGTGCGATTATAATGTTAAAAGAATTATTGAGTGACAACTGCATTGTTGCGTGGAATTTTATATTTTCGTGTGGTACACTGACTATATGTATTAGATAATAATATTATCTCTGTATTTAATGCAAAGTTCAGGGACCGGAATATTTTATAGACATTCAAAAGGCTGGTAAACACAAGTTAAATCTTACATTGGGTGCCAGAGTTCATCGAAAACACTCTTTTCCTAGTTGTACAGCTCTATAGTGTTAAAATAAGTGTTTTTATGTACAATTTATGAAAATAAACATTTTTTTTTTTTTTTTTGGTATGCAATGCACATATTTGCGATTATTCCCGGTGTCCACCCCCGGCAGGTCTACCAGTGGTGGACAGTGACATGATTTATTTTTAAATATTACCGCTGGCTACTACTGGAGGACAGCGCCTCAATTTTAAACATGAGTATTCTCGTTGTCCTCCAATGACAGACAGTGAATCGACTTAATAATATTGCTCCAAATAACCACCTCTTTTAAGTTTAACAGCTATTTTTATTTCTTTATCTAAAGACTAGCGGACGTCACGCGGTTTCACCCGCGTAGTTCCCGTTCCCGTTGGAATACAGGGATAAAAAGTAGCCTATGTCACCCGGGAATAGTGTAGCTTCCCAACGGTGAAAGAATTTTTCAAATCGGTCTAGTAGTTTCGGAGCCTATTCGTTACAAACAAACAAATCTTTCCTCTTTATAATATTAGTGTAGACTAGTTATAGATGTAGGGTTTAAGGTGTAAGGTAAGGTACTTGTCTGTACAACATAACTTTATAAACACCACATCGAAAAACAAGAACCCTATATTTACCAAACGTCAATCAAATAACTATAATTCAATAAAAAATTATTTCCATAAATATTAAAACACAAAACCAGACAGAAACCTCAATGATGAATAGTTACGGCCTCTGATTGGCCCCAATCACTCAAACCTCTAGAAAAAACATAAAGGAATCGATCAAAAATTATTATAACAAGCCGTTTTATCGTTCTAGACGCAAATTAGGAGTAGAACCAACGTTTAGCGGTTACTGCCATGTTATTTAGACCCATTTTAATTACGTTTAATGTAGACCGTTTAGAAATAACTACGGCTAGTTGGGCGACGAGGAAAAAGAAGGAAATTATAGGTTGTATATAGGTTAGGGCGCAATGTTCCGTGGCGCCGATTTGATGGATAGATGACTGAAAAACTAGCTATGATTAGATAGTTTTTGCATGTATGTAAAAACACAACTGTGCTATTTTTTAGGTGACCGCAAAAAGAAGCTTCTGTTTTTAACGCTAATTTGATTTCAAGTTTATTTTGTTTTAAATTAACCTTGCAACTACTAGCCTTGTTTGACTTGACCTTTGACAAGGATACTAGGACTTAGGATACCGAATCAAATTATATCAGTTTATTACATACAGTGTGATTCTTTATAATGTGCACATATCGAAATGGGGGAATCTATGCTTAATTTTATCGACGGAAAAATTATTAAAAAAAATCTAAATATTTTTTAATATTTTATATGGAATTTTTAAAAATTTTGTCTGCTACTGTGACCCCAGTGTAAACAAAACGGTGTAACTTTTAAACTAAATTATCTATCGCGATGAAACAAACTCCATAATGATTGGAAGCAATTAGGCGTCCTCGTAAAATGAAAATTGTGGAAAAAAACTACCCTCAATTGAAAATAAACACGTTTTTTGATCAAAAAAACTTTTTTTTTTCATAACTTTTTACATAAAATTGTTTCATCGCGATAGATAATTTAGTTTAAAAGTTACACCGTTTTGTTTACATTGGGGTCACAACAGCGGACAACATTTTTGAAGATTCCATAAAAAATATTAAAAAATATTTAGATTTTTTTAAATACACACATCAAAAGTGTCTAGGGATCAAGCATTTTTATGCGGATTTCTTGAGATTGAGATGTGGCTTTGTAATAAATTTATGATTTTATAAATTTATATGGATCCTTTTTGGTGCATTTCATAATTTGAATCAGGAACTGTGAATCAAATTCGAGTAAAAGATGAAAATCAGCTGTCAATATTTTCCCTATAAAAACATACAACGCATTGAAGACATTATTAGTGCTACTGTTTCCCTACTACTGATTAAAACCAACGTTATTATGGAGCGGCGACGTCATTTAAGCAGAGAAGAAATGCTCAGAGCCGTGGGAATGATAGAAGCTGGTTCCCGGCAACGTACTGTGGCTTTAGCTCTGAATACAAGTCAGAGTGTTATCAGTCGACTTTGGACACGTTACCGAAGCACTGGTACCGTGGCTGAGCGCCATGGAGGACGGTATCGCTGCACCACACGGAGACAAGACCGATACATTCAAATCTTAACTCGAAGAGCTCCAACAATAACCGCCATGATGTTAGCCGTGAGGCTTCATCACTCTTCAGGGAACTTAATTAGCGACCAAACAGTCAGAAACCGCTTGCATGAAGTGAACCTTCATTCCCGAAGACCGCTACGGGTACCACCTATAGCAATGCACAATCGTAGGATTCGATATCAATGGGCTCTTGAACACAGAAATTGGGCAGAAGAACAATGGCGTTTCGTGTGCTTTTCTGATGAGTCTCGTTTTGGTATGAGACCGGATACAAGACGTATACGACACTGGAGAACCCCTGGACGCCAACAGCGATTAAAATCCTGCCAGGAAGTCCATCCTTATAGTGGTGGAACCATCATGGTATGGGCGGGTATTTGGATCGGCGGAAGAACTGAGTTGATTTGGATCAGAGGCAACCTCAACGCTCAAATTTATGCTGAGACGATTGTATCAGACGTCATCGTTCCTCTACAAGTGCAAATCGGTCCCTTATTTCAGTTAATGCATGATAATGCACGACCGCACACCGCAAGAGTTGTAAGACAGACTCTCGCCGCAGCTAACATCAATGTCCTGCCCTGGCCTGCTCAGTCGCCAGACTTGAACCCGATTGAGCATGCATGGGATATGCTAAGCTAATTGGTCTGTGTATGCTACAGAGAAGAGCTCTGCCGAATATGGAGGGTATCCAGTCGCAAGAAGACCTTTTTTTGTTGTTGCAACGAACATGGGCGGCCATTCCACAGCGTGATTTGGATGAACTCATTTTGAGTATGCCAAACCGATGTTCTTGTGTTGTTAGTGTTCGCGGTAGAAACACGGATTATTAATTGTTTAAGTTACCCAATAAAATTTTAAAGAAAACTGTTATTTCAGTCTTTTTTTCGAACTTTAATGTTAGTGGTTCAAATGTCAAAAATCCCTTTATTAGGAAAATGGCAAATTTCTTTATTAATGCAAAGGTGACTTGGTTTATCGTTACTGTGACAAACGAAAACACTTTATTTGATGAATCCTTAAAGAAAATTTTAATTAATATCAATCAGGAGAAAAGTTATTGCAAAAATATATGTTGATCCCTAGACACTTTTGATGTGTGTATTTTTTCCATCGATAAAATTAAGCATAGATTCCCTCATTTCGATATGTGCACATTATAAAGAATCACACTGTATATTTTGTACAGGGGTTGGAATAATATTAGAAGAATCAAACATGCACCCTGTAAGGGCACTGCAAAACAAATACAAATCAAATTACTAGCATTACATTACATTACCTAACATGTCACATTTCGAATTTTTAAAGATATACATACATATGTCAAATCATATTAAAATTCAAGATAAAATTAGGTACCTATATAACAAAAAACATATTTATTTAGGTTTATCTTCAAAAAAATATTGTCCGTATCATAATAATTAATTCTGGGCCTAGCATTTGTCCTCTTCTTAGATACTTTTCTAATACTTGTCATGTCAGCAGTTACCAAATGGTACACTCAAATCACAGATAACCCACTTCTTTATATTTATATATTTATTATTTCCCTTCTTTTGTTTTTTCTGCTTTTCTTTCTTTTTTATTGTCTTTGCTTTGTCGTGTGGATGACTCTTTATGATGAGCTTCGAAGAGCGCTTGGTCTATAAAGCTCATCTTGATCTTCATTGGTTTGGGATTGGCAAGACGGTGTAGTCACCGCGGCCCTGGGACGCATAGAGCTAAGGATCAACACGGATGGTTTTAAGTCCGTAACAGTCTGATACTCCCTGCTGGTCCGCCCAGAGCGGGATGAGGCATTTGATGATGTACCATCCTTCAATAAAAAGATGGTACTTACATCGTTTTGGGGCTTCACAATCACACATAACTTGTTCGGAAACCCCCATTGAACTATGTTGTACTAACAGCGGTACATCTACCAATACCTAGTTTCTATATCCACAATAGGAATGTTTACTGACTTAAAAAAATATGATTCTAATTAGTATGTCGTTGTTAGATTATCGAAAAATATTGGATAGGTATTTTTTTTTGTCAAACCAATAAAAATTGACGGAGATAAAACGCGTCAAATATTTGAGTGGGGGGTCGTGACGTCACTGACCGCTAAAGAATGTCATACTAATGTCTCAGAATTACGTCACACGAGTTTTCAAAGCACTGTATCGTTTTCATTGTGTTTACCTACGTGAAAAAAGAAAAAAATACGTGTCCAATTTTCTTTGGAAATCTGTCTGACAGACTAATTAGATTTTTTTGTTAACTACCTTATTTCGGCAAATAAATGGCTCTCCTCTCTATTGTTCACACGCTTCATCCACCTCTGCCGTCACCACAGTTTACAGGATTGCACGTAATTTGCAATGAAAACCAATCGATGTAGTGCTGGGGGCAATTCTTTGCAAGTCAAATAGGACGGGGTGGTTAGAGGCGACTCCACCGAGTGATTTTATGGTAATATCTCACGTTTATTATGCAAAACCGGGATGCTGTAGGGATGTAGCACGTGGTGAGTTGACATCGATAGGTTTTGATTTTTTTTTGGTGTTGTGACCTATTATGCTATATCGCACCACAGTCATTTAGGCACCTACTTGATTATGGTCATTGCTTTAGATTATTTTCGTTAGTCCTTTCACGTTCCATCTGTTCGTGAGCGGCTGGCCAGGACATGGCTGGAGGTGGATCACTGAGTTTCCCCTTTTTCTCACAGGTCATGGTAACGTAAATTATTTTCCTTCAAGCTTGTTGCCTCGCCTTTTTGTCAATGTTCTACATCTGACTGCGAATTTGAACAATCTGCACATCACATTTTATGGGAGTGTAGTTTTTGGCAGAATGAACGTAATATTATGTAAAATAGTGTACAGATCACATCCGAAGTTATTTATTGTACGGACCTTGTAGAAACTAGTACATATTTCCGTGCGTTTAAGCATTTTTGTCATACTTACCTATTTTTGGTATCAAATATAACAGCTCACAACTTAGGACCCAGTAATATTAATGACAATAATATCCGTAGTGCAACTGGGCTTATCCCAGTTGTATACGTCCCTGTGTGCCTATTGGCCTTGTTCTGTTCTGTCTCCTGTTGATATGGAGGGAAGTGGAAATTATGTTTTCCTACTCCTCCTCCTCTATTCTTTTCTGATTAATTTCGTTCGGGATCCAAGACAGATAAATCGTTTCTTTGGGACTTTTCTTGTGGTCGCCACTGTTGATTCTGGCTTACAGGAGTTACAGTGGTTTGGGAATAGTGTGGTGGGCTTTTCCCATAAAAAGTCCTTTCACGTTAAATGCTAGGTTATTAGAATTCGTCTAAACGTACATATATATTCGTCCTTCTGCCTCGTCCACGGTTACCCATCTGGTCATACACGGTTGCGAGTAGGTACTACGCACCTGTCTTTTCTGACGAAGCTCACCAATAACGGCATTGTATGCCTTTCTAGGGTTTCCCCTTTTATTTAAACCTTTATTCCAAACCTAGGACAGCAATAAAAGAAATTTTAAAGTTCTTAGAGGTTAACTAAATCCTTCACCCAGAATGACAATCAGGGTTCCATCAACCTAAACTCTAAGTACATACACTCACGGGAATTAGGTAAAAACTACAGTAAGTCATCTGCTACGGTCGATTCGCCCCTGTTCATAACACTGTCACTGATTCTTCATGCCATTTAAAAATTTAAACCTAAACTATCGATATCTGATCACCTTATCCCATCACTATAGACCCTCGCAGGCCGGTGCGCGGTCGCCAATTTGCGTTTTAATTAAGTGTTCACATAACAGCTATGTTTTTGTTACAAATTGTTTTCTGTGCCGAATCTGCGGGTTGTGTTTAACGTAATGGCTAATTGATGTACTTGTTTATGGAGTTTATCTAACCAGTGATATTATTTTAATTATTTAGTTGCGTTAAATATTGATACCCTTATCCTTTAGTCTTAGGCATGGGGTCATTATCGTGCATTTGGATGGAAGACTGACATAAAGTTTTTTATTAGTTACGATAGTAAGAGTTATGTTGTATATTTTGCCACTTTAAATTACTTCACTAGCTAATATGATTGGCCGTGTATTGACCTGCTATTTATTCGCATCTGTATGACATTTAATACAAGCTTGAGTCAGATTTTTCATGGTTGATTATTTGATATGATTGTTTGATTTGTTCCCAATTAAAACCTAAAATGTATGCCACGACGAAATTATTGTATCCGATATAGTACTAGCATGCGAAATACCTGCGTGAGTGTGTGACCAGATGTAAGATCGTTGACGAGGCAAAATGAGTACGTAAGGATTGTAGCATGTGTGTTCTGTGCTTTCTACCTACCTCATGAGAAAAAGTCGCGAGTTTATGTGTGTATGGATTGCATCCGGAAAATCCTTGAATAATTGCTATTTAATTTGTCTACTTTTAAACGACCACAAAACCGCGATAGTGGCACATTTGTGACACTCCTTAATTACTATCGGCTCGTTCAGTACCGGAACGTTTTCAATGTTATTGATCAAGTCTACGTTGGGAGACACGTTTTGAGTGTTTTTAAACACGTTTTCTGCGACTGTTCTTTGGGTGTTAGTTTATGTGTTAATTTTGTGGTGAATAGTCTTGTCATTTGTATGGTAAGTTATTATTGATTATTTAGTTTTAGAATTTATAGATGAATGTTATTTAGGGTTCTGTGTGTGGAAAAACTAAATTAATCCTCAAATAACTAAGATTATAAAAAAGGTACTTACCTAGATAACCATTAGCCATAGTGTGAAAAGTTACCAGTGCGTGTTTTTTTAATTGAAAAATCTATTGCTGTTTTGTAATAGCAGTTGTTTTAATTGCTACTTCTCCCTATGGTAGTTAAAAGGATTGTATGACATGAAAAGGGCTTGTGTTTAAACGCCCAACCAGAAAAGAACCTAATACCTACTACCAAAAAAAATCAAAGTACCTTGCTCACCCAATTGTGTTTCATAAAGTATTGTAGAAATGAATCTATTTCCCTTCTTATTCTTTGCCATAAAGCTTTATAAACGCCTTTGGTTAACTTCAAACCAAATATTTTATATTATCGCACGACTTGCAATTTAGTCAGTTTTATTGAGGCAAAAAAAAATAAGGGTTGATCGTAGATTTTTTTTTAAATATCAAATATAATATTGTGCCACTGTGCCCTGGCACCACTCTCAAGTAAAGGCGACGCACTAGTCTTGAGAAAAACAAATTATTGTAACCTATCCGCTCTAGACCCAGTCGACGGACAGTCGAAAGTTCGAAAGGGCACTTCTAACCTTACCTACCGAGTCGGGGTTCCCCAAGTCCCGAACTCGCTTCGCTCACTCTTGCATCCAAGTTTGCCTAGTAGCGGGTTCGCATACCCTACGATAATACGATTACACTAAAGCTATTTAGAACTGTCATTTTGGGTGTTCATGTTACTATTTCAGAGAAATAAGATTTGGTGAGCATTTATCCATTTTGGTCGGCAAAAAGAATATAAATACAACACCTAAATTATTCTAATGAGGCGCCTCGGTATACATAGAGTAGTTTATTTTATTTGAAGTTAACACATTTTATTTGGAACAAACTTTACTGTACTTTAGTCTAGGGTCTAAATGTTTTATTTTGGTGAGCCTATGAAAATATTGAAACCTTTTGTCTGTCGTAAGACAAACTTGAAGGGAGCATGAAATACCCAATAATACTTTTAGATACACTTCATTCACTTTGTGGGTGTAAAAGTACATAGTACCAAATCCAAAAGTCACTAGTTCTCTCCGTTATTGCAATATTTTTTTGTTCTAAACCATGTCTGCGACCCTTTTAGTTACGGAGATATTGGGACTCAAAGTTCGAACTCACCGGGTTGATTATCTACTTTGCATACGTGTTGAATCCTACCATAAAACGTGATTTTCGACCCAAAAAAAAGTTGTACAGTTACTTAGTTTGATGTACAGAATGCTTGACGATGACTACGTAAAGCGTCCGTTGACAACCTTCATAATACAACTAAACATTAAAAAACGATACATAATAATAAACGATAATAATAATAAATTAAAAAAAAACCTTGAGGCCAAGGTCAATATAATGGGCGGGGGTAGGTAGCAGACTATCCCTAGTTTCTACCCTAGGCGTATGTACAGCTCCCTTCCAAACACCCTGTATAGTAGTCATTGTGAAACTCTCAAAACGGTGAAGGAAACATCGTGAGGAAACCGGCATGACTTAGAACCAAAAAATTAGAAGTCACGTGACATCTACTAACCCGTACTGGGCAGGCGTAGTGGATTATAATAGTCCAACCCTCTCCTAGAGAGGAGGTCTGAGTCCCTATAGTGGGAACATTATAGGCTAATGATGATGAGTCATTGTGATACCATAAAGTTGACACTTGACTTGACTTGAATCTGGAGTTCAAATAGATTCCCCTGGCCAGAAATCACATAGTTAAAATATTGGTCAATTTTGAAATTTTAACATTTATAATATTGTAGCATATCCTCTTATTTTCTTAATCTGTGCTTTAGTTATTGTGGTGCTGCGGTTGTGCTTCGGTTTTTGAGCATAATATTTTAGGCTGTGGGCTAGTTCTGACACACTTGTTATTACTTTGTTCTCATTCCATTATTTTTGCACTGTGTATTTTATGGAGTATGCTCGCAACATTTGCATCAAGTAATTTGAAATGATATCAGACCTGTTTGTTATAACCTTGACCTCAACCTCAGAATTTTCACTATCGAAGGTATTGGTGGCATTTAATTGTAGTTTACGAGTATTTAGTAGCATTTAAATTCGTTTGGATAACTTCATGGTTGACTAGAACATTGTGCACTTTTATTTCGATAGTGTTTTTCATTTAAAGTCTTTTTGCGTAAAAGGAGAATAAGAGAATCTGCTTCTTGGTTTACAGAACCGTCTGGATAATCAATTATTATAACCAGTAATTATTTTTATTAAATTATCAGAGAACAAAAATTATATTTTAAGATCAGTTTCTTTCTTTAATACAAATACTTGCCTTTTTTTTTTGGCGGGTGGAGAATCATCGCATAACTCCTCCCGCTCTTGGGCAGAGCGAAAGGGAGTGTCAGACTTCTACTGACTAAAAACCTCCCATGTTCCTTCTTAGCCCTCTATGTCGAGGCCGCGATAACTAGTGTACAACCCGCGGCCCCGACGAGCGTCGGCCCTTTCGGGGCCCTCCCTTGTTGCTGACATCTCTTTGAGGCGCGCGTGGAACACGAACGCGCCCGTCGTCGGCACGGCCTGTTTTCGTCGTAGGACGGACGGATGCCGAGTTAGAATACAAATACTTGCCTTTAAATTACTTTAAAAAGTAGTGTATTTTCAATAAAGTTATTATATTGAAAATACAGTTGTTTTGAAAACGCTCGTAGGTATCTTTATTCTGATAGAAATCAAGCAGAACATGTATAGGTACAACAAAGCATTGATCTCCTACATCTTACTTAAAACCTTCTATCTCCTTGCCCATGTCGCCCAGAAATCTTCTAAAGCACCTTCCTCACTAAGTTCCACGATATCATTAGTAATAAAACATCTGAATCACAGTTGGGCGACTATTTTTATGAAATCTGTCGCTGCGGCCCGTAACTCATGTTAAATGGAGCGGTCTTTGGCGATATTACTGAGTTATGGCCGCCAAATAAACTCGATGAATGTGGCTGAATTTATTTTATGATTTTTTTAGGGATTTACTGCTTTTTTGGGACTGATGAAGGAACTGGGTCTTGGGTTGATGAATTTGTTAGATAGACTGAAGATTTTAATAGGTGCTGGTTTCATCGAATTAATTCGGTACTAATATAGCTTTATATTGCACCTCTGACTTGTCGATGAGAATTGTAAACCAGTGTTCCGTGTTACTATATTTAAACGTATTATAAACGTGAAAGTTTGTAAGTATGTGTTTATGGATGGATGGATGGACGTTTGTTACTCTTTCACGCATAAACTACTGAACGGATTTGGATAAAATTTGGTACACAGATAGTTTATAACCTGGATTAACACATAGGATAGTTTTGATCACCGATTCTATCTTCCCGTGGGATAACTTGTCCCAGGTGGAAGGCTGTCAATGATGCTTCAATCAAGATTGTGAAAGAAAGGTATCAACGTAGACAATCGTTTATCCAAACTTTGTTGTACAACGATTGGGAAAACGTTGCGTCCCACTGAGTACGAGACCATTGCCAGTAACTTACCTATTGCATAAACATAGACGTTTCTATGAAATGGTCCTATAAGGATGTTTCACTGCCCCTGACAAACATAATATGACAGTATAATGATATTCTATGTCCAGTCATGTCCATCCGTCCTGCGACTACTTAGTCTATAATTTAGGAACGACATATAATCATAAAGGAGCAACCAAATGAGTGGTTTGTAGGCAGGATATCGCTGCATTGAAGAAGTACGAGGGCGGTCCCATAAATACCCGACCTTACTTACTTACTGGCAGTTTTTATTTGATTAAATACTCTTTTTAGAAAGCGTGAACATTAATAATAATAATAATAATAATAATATAGCCTTTTATTCAGATCTCTTTACAAATTTAAACTTAAAAACTAACACTGAACTTGTAAACTATTTATACTAATATCTGTTGTTTTGTTATCTTGCCTAGATCTGTTTGCCAGTCGGCAAAGGCCTCCTCCAACCTTTTCCATTCTTTTCTTTCTTCTGCTACTCTGTTCCACATGACTCCTGCTACTTGTCTGATGTCATCATCCCACCTTTTATGCGGTCTGCCTCTTTTTCTTTTGCCTTCTCTGGGGTACCATCGTGTCACTCTTTTACTCCATTTGTCGTGTCCTCTTATAACGTGGCCAGCCCATCTCCATTTAAGTCTTTTGATTTTCACTGTTACATCTGTAGTTTTTGTTTTGTGTCTAATGACCAGGTTTTTCAGTCTGTCCGACTTTTTGATATTTAGCATGCTCCTTTCCATTGCATATTGGCAAGTTGCTAGTTTGTTCAAAATCTCTTGATTTAAAGTCCATGATTGGCACCCGTACGTAAGAACGGGTAGTATGCAGGTGTTGAACAATTTACTTTTTATGTTTATTTGAAGCGTTTTATCTTTCATGGCTTCTTTCAAGCTCCAGTATCTCTTCCAGCTATTTGCAATTCTTCTCTCCACTTCTTTTCGCATAGGTTCTTTTTGAGTAATAATTTGTCCCAGATAGATGTACTCGTCAGTGTAGTCAATTATTGTGTTCCCTACTTCTATGGTATGTTGGTTTCCATTTGTCATCACTCTAGTTTTCTCCGGATTCAGTGTCAGCCCAACTCTCTCACTCTCTGCCGCAAGGTCTTTTATCATGGTGTTTAAGTCTTCCGATGTTTTTGCCAGCAGCACTATATCGTCTGCAAATCTCAGATGGGACAGAAACACGCCGTCTACTTTAATTCCTAGATGTTCCCAATTAAGTTTTCTGAATATTGATTCCAGAACTGCGGAAAATAGTTTCGGGGATAGGGGATCTCCTTGTCTAACTCCTTTTTCCACTTTGAAAACCTCGCTTTTCTTTTCGAGTTGAATTCTTGCTGTGCTGTGCCTGTAAATGTTTCTTAATAGTCTGATGTATTTCTTTTCAATACCTTGTTCTAGTAGTGCCTCCCATATTCTGTCATGTAGTAGAGAATCAAATGCTTTACTATAGTCAATAAATGCGATGTAGTATGTAAGCTGGTATTCATTATATTTCTCTAAAACTTGACGCACTACGTGTATATGGTCGATTACCGAATAGTCTTTGCGGAATCCTGCTTGCTCGATCGGTTGGTGTTCATCTAAATTTTTTTCCAGCCTTTTTAAAATGATCTTAGCAAAAATCTTATATACGTTGGACATAAGGCTGATAGGGCGATAATTACCAATGTCGTATTTATCCCCTTTCTTGTACAACAGGATGATGTTGGACTCAGTCCATTGTTGGGGAATGGTTTCGGTGATTATTATGTCATTGAAGAAATCTGTGAGGACTGGTATTAGGATTTCCTTGCTATGTCTTAGGATTTCGTTGCTTATGCCGTCGGGCCCGGTTGCTTTTTCTTCTTTTTGGGTCTCAATAGATTTTCTGACTTCGGTTTGGAGGATACTTGGAATATTTGACATTCCCACCAGATCTATTTCGTCTTGTGTAGTGTTACATGTGTAGAGTTTCTTGTAATATGAAGTAGCTGTCTCCAATATATCAGTTCTATGATGTTTCCATTTTCCTTGATCATCCTTCATTTTAACAATCCAGTTTTGTGTTTTCGTCAGCTCTTTGAGCGCTTTTTTGGTTCCTCCCGTTTTAACTATGTAGTTTTTTATCGTTTTCATTCTCCATTGTTTTCTATCCTTTCTCATGTTTTCTTTAATTTCTTTGCTGAGTTTGGCTAGTTCCTTTCTTCTATTTTGGATATTTCTTGCGCTGAGAAGATCACTTCTTTCCTCCAGTAGTTTTACTGTGACTGTTGATAGATAGTTTCCTTTACCATTTTTAATGTTTGCTATAGTTTTTGTCTGAGTTTTGATAATGTCTTCTATGTAATTGTATTTTTCTTGGGTTCTTAGTTTCGTGGTATTGTCCTTGAAGTCTGCAAGTTCGTCTCTCAGGGTGATTGTTAGTTTTTCTAGTTGCTGTTTGTTGAGTTTTGTGCTTGCTGGGTCTTGTCTCGGTCTAGGTTTCTTTGCTTGTTTTGTAATCAGTTCAGCTCTAATAAGTCTATGATTGGTGTTGAAATTGAATCTTTTAATGACGTTGAAGTTTGCGAAGTAATCGTTTCTGTTGGTCATAATAAAGTCGATTTGGTTTTTTGTTCGGCCGTCAGGCGATATCCAGGTCCACATGTTTTTCTTGTACACAGTATTTAGTATGGTTAAATCGTGAACATTAAGAAATTTAAATTTAGAATTCGAACGCGCTAGGTCATTTGGCATTTGTTTTGAAGCAGATTTAGTGAAAGTAGTCATCGAATTTTTCGACCATGGGTAAAATTGGTGTTCGTTACGTAATTCAATACTTTTATTTGAAAGGTCTCAGCCTAACTAATATCAAAGTGGAGCTAGATTCTACTGAGAGTGCACGAGATAACAGATACGGTAGGCATTTCAAAAAGTGCAGTCCATCGTATTTTTACAGAAAACTTGGACATGAGAAAGCTGTGCGCAAGATGGGTGCCGCGATTACTCACAATAGAACAAAAACAGCGTCGTGAGGATGTGTCAGTCGAATGTTTAGCAAAATTTCGCAGCAACAAAGCCGGGTTTTTGGAAAGTGTATCGAGCTACAATGAAGCTATGTAGAGAAATAAATATAGTTTATCCCATTTATTTAGATTTTTCTTGGTTTGGTCGGCAACTTCTGGGACCTCCCTCGTATTTACCAAGAGTGAGTAGTTTATTCTTTAAGGGTTTGTTTATGGTGATGCGCGAAAGCGGTGATGGACAAGAAATAATTGAAAACCAATATGAAAGGGAATCGTAAGCAGAAATATAACTTTTGTCGATAACAACACAAATCCGTTGAACCCGGCGAGCATTTGCGTATCTTGGATATTCGCGTGGGTCGTTACTGGATTGGTATTGTCATATAAACAGTGTTTGCGTAGTAGCTTAGCTAGGAAGCTATTCAGCTTCATCCGGTTAGACTGGAAGCTGACCGCAACATATTATTAGGGAAAAGGCTAAACAGATTATGATTTCAACAAAAAATCGAATCGTAGGTAAAGGAGACGGAAACGATTGCATATGTTACAATCAAAACTCGTAACCGGCCAAAACTACTTTTGACTGCTTTCAGTCAAAACTCTTATTACGTTAAAACTCGTTTAGTCTATTAAAATAAATGTTAACTATCGCACAAGGGTATGAAAGGGTCTAAAATATCCTATGAACCTAAATAAGTTTTAGTTTAATTAGTTTATAAATCAGTACAGAATAAAACAAAAACCACCTATTAATTGCTTATAATACACACATCAAAAGTGTCTAGGGATCAAGCATTTTTATGCGGATTTCTTGAGATTAAGATGTGGCTTTGTAATAAATTTATGATTTTATAAATTTATATGGATCCTTTTTGGTGCATTTCATAATTTGAATCAGGAACTGTGAATCAAATTCGAGTAAAAGATGAAAATCAGCTGTCAATATTTTCCCTATAAAAACATACAACGCATTGAAGACATTATTAGTGCTACTGTTTCCCTACTACTGATTAAAACCAACGTTATTATGGAGCGGCGACGTCATTTAAACAGGGAAGAAATGCTCAGAGCCGTGGGAATGATAGAAGCTGGTTCCCGGCAACGTACTGTGGCTTTAGCTCTGAATACAAGTCAGAGTGTTATCAGTCGACTTTGGACACGTTACCGAAGCACTGGTACCGTGGCTGAGCGCCATGGAGGACGGTATCGCTGCACCACACGGAGACAAGACCGATACATTCAAATCTTAACTCGAAGAGCTCCAACAATAACCGCCATGATGTTAGCCGTGAGGCTTCATCACTCTTCAGGGAACTTAATTAGCGACCAAACAGTCAGAAACCGCTTGCATGAAGTGAACCTTCATTCCCGAAGACCGCTACGGGTACCACCTATAGCAATGCACAATCGTAGGATTCGATATCAATGGGCTCTTGAACACAGAAATTGGGCAGAAGAACAATGCGTTTCGTGTGCTTTTCTGATGAGTCTCGTTTTGGTATGAGACCGGATACAAGACGTATACGACACTGGAGAACCCCTGGACGCCAACAGCGATTAAAATCCTGCCAGGAAATCCATCCTTATAGTGGTGGAACCATCATGGTATGGGCGGGTATTTGGATCGGCGGAAGAACTGAGTTGATTTGGATCAGAGGCAACCTCAACGCTCAAATTTATGCTGAGACGATTGTATCCGACGTCATCGTTCCTCTACAAGTGCAAATCGGTCCCTTATTTCAGTTAATGCATGATAATGCACGACCGCACACCGCAAGAGTTGTAAGACAGACTCTCGCCGCAGCTAACATCAATGTCCTGCCCTGGCCTGCTCAGTCGCCAGACTTGAACCCGATTGAGCATGCATGGGATATGCTACAGAGAAGAGCTCTGCCGAATATGGAGGGTATCCAGTCGCAAGAAGACCTTTTTTTGTTGTTGCAACGAACATGGGCGGCCATTCCACAGCGTGATTTGGATGAACTCATTTTGAGTATGCCAAACCGATGTTCTTGTGTTGTTAGTGTTCGCGGTAGAAACACGGATTATTAATTGTTTAAGTTACCCAATAAAATTTTAAAGAAAACTGTTATTTAAGTCTTTTTTTCGAACTTTAATGTTAGTGGTTCAAATGTCAAAAATACCTTTATTAGGCAAATGGCAAATTTCTTTATTAATGCAAAGGTGACTTGTTTTATCGTTACTGTGACAAACGAAAACACTTTATTTGATGAATCCTTAAAGAAAATTTTAATTAATATCAATCAGGAGAAAAGTTATTGCAAAAATATATGTTGATCCCTAGACACTTTTGATGTGTGTAGTTTTGAACGGTCAAAAGTAGTTTTGACTAATTATCAGTTTTGACTGTGACACATACATTCTTGGGCCCCGATGTATTTAGATGAAAATAGTACGAGTTAATAGATTCAGATTTATCAGTCTGAAAGTTCTGTACCTAAGTTCTGACAATCTGAGAGCCGAGTTATTAGAGGTTTAGTAAATTATGGTTATGTTACAATCACTATAAAAGAGCTGATTACTAAGTTCTTTAAGCACTAATGTATATAATATATGTTTAGTGGAAAATGTTTGAATAAGCATATTATTATGAATATCAATGACTTGAAGCCATAAATAGATAACAGGAATAGATTTATCGAAAAAATTTAAATAAAAAACACGTTTTAATGTAGTACATGGTTTATTCATCTTCTATTATTATTATAATGTCGTCTAGAAATTGTGCAGGTGGAAAAAAAATGATCTTGGTAACTTAGCTCAGCTAAGTTATATATTAACTTTAGAGTAAGGTGCACACTGCCGAATCACTAACGGAATAAAAAGTTTTTACGTCTAAAAAGGTCGTCGGCCTAGGGTATTGCAAAGATTAGGTGATCCCACAATTCACACAGCGATCCTTAGTTTCTACAGTATCCAATTCAAGCCGTTGCCGCGTTGTTGGCAAAATCCAAAAAACAATTCCAGGTCAAACGTGTGCGTGATCTTCGGTGTCTAGTATGGAGCACAAGTGTCGTACAAGGTAGTCAGGGTAGTAAACAAAGCATTGGTCACATCATTGGTCGTTGAAATTATAAAATAATCGGGAAATCGTAATGGAAAATACCTACAGAAATGAAAGGAGCAGAAATAATCGGCGGGTGTCAATGTCAGTCCGCTGTGGTCAGCTGTCAATGCTGTCACATATAATATAATACTAATGTTGTTATTAAGAATATGTTTGTTTTTCATCGATTCGAAGTTACTAATTGACATTTTCTTTATTAATATAACTGTTAATACATTCAGTATAAACAGCACATTTAAATACTTTGAGTGAATTGCCTATTGCAAAGTTTTTTTTTGAAATTCTGTAATCGATTAATTAAATTAATATTGTTATGAAAACTACCTTTCTCATTTTTCTCCGCTTCCAGATTGAGAATTGAGAATTGATTTTTTAGACCATATTAGGTATCTCTCTCAACTTAGCCCACCCTTTTCCGTCTCCTTTGACATGTAATCACAACGAAGGCTGTTAAGGCCCCGTTGGGAAAGGAACACGAGTGGTTTTTAGTCAGTAGGTTTCTGACACTCCCTACTGAACGGGAGGAGTCATTTGATGATTTCACAACCAACAAAAAAAAAAACCTGCTGGAGGAAGCTGCGAGGAAAGAGCAACTACGGTACTTTTACAACTTATTATGCCTTAATGGTCTAACTAAATAAATGCTTAGAGATTGAACGTCTGAGCTTGCAACCAAGCGGTCCACACTGCAGACCACATAATCTAAAGAAGCTTCTCATGTGGTCGCGACCCTCAGCATTGATTGAATGCTGAAGTAGACAACCGCCAAGTCAGTCACCTCAGTCACAACGCGAATTGTGCACCAACAAGCACAATTAACGGTTTCAAGGCGTTCCTGTTCACAAACCGTGACGTAATGGAATCCCTTATATTTTCCCTTCAATCAGACTACCTAATGTATGATTATGGCAACAGGCACCATGTACTTAACCTGTCATCGAAAGACAGGCGCTTCCGTCTATTGGCCCTGCTGTAATGGTGGATGTTCCTGTCAGCAATTAGCAGGATTTTTATTAATTTTCAACTGGTTATTAAATAGCTTCCAACAAAGACGTGTGGTTCGTCTTGGCAGCCATTTGTCTTTGTGCTGGTAATTAGGGGCTGGATCATAAGGATGGGCGGTAGGTTTTAATTACTGCCTATTAGGGTAGCAATTTGTTCGTTAAGTATACGTGAGGAGAGGGAGATAGATTACAAATTAAAAAGACAAGAAATGCTTTGTAGTTTTTCTTGTTCAATAATCAAAATCAACAGACACGGTATTATAATGGAAAATTATTAGTATGGTAGATAAAGAATGTAGCTAAACCACAGACATTTCATAAGGCATTTTAGGTTGCCAAAACTTCAATGAACCCGAGTGAACGAATGAGTGAGTAATTAACCATATTTAATCAGGTCAGCCTGCCATTCCATTACATGAAAATATCTGCATCTTAAAACAGGGACAGAACCAATGGCATTCTACGAGTGATAATAATGATAAACATAACAAAGCAAGAAAGAAAAGAAAAATATTTATTGTTCTCACACAGGATAAGAAATTAAAACACACGCCCTTTTTTTGGTTTTGGTAAATCATCAAATAATCCCTTCAGTGTCAGACTTCTACTGACTAAAAACCACCCATGTTCCTTCTATGCCCTTTACGTTGAGTTTACGTTAACATCCCGAAACACACACCCCTTAATCCCCGAAGGGTTACGGGGTGTACTTTCCAATTCTTGATGGAAAAACCCAATAACACTTTGCCCGACCTGGGACTGTAATCCAATAACACATGTGCTCAGCAGTTGCGCTTGCCGACATTAAAATAACGAGGCAAGCTACTGCAAAACTTGCCAAAGACAATTCAGCAGAAAGATAAAAAACATTTCATTCATTACTTCAGAATACATTAAATGTCACATACAATAAAACTCAAACAATAAAAAAACACAATATTTCACAACAGTTTCCTCACTAAATATTTTTATCAATATTTTCTATGCAATAAATCAAATATTTTATCATCGCCACTCATGACATGGAGTGTGAACGTACTATCATTGCGCTATGATTTATGGCGTTCGGCAGCATAATACAGTATTTTTTGTGGCTCTTATCAGTTTATTACTAAATTATTTATGGAAATAGAGTATTGAGCATAGATAAGGATAGTACTATTTTGTAATATATATTTTTTGGGGCAGAGTAAACTATTAATTTGATGTATTAGCTTTGGTGTAAGACTGCCTTGTTAGTATGGTGGTCGCAAGCACGACTTCTGTGCATGTGGTCCTTTTTTTTTTGAGGGGTGGGAAATCATCAAATAACAGAGCGAAAAGGAGTGTCAGACTTCTACTGACTAAAAACCACCCATGTTCCTTCTTAGCCCTTTATGTCAAGGCCGCGGTATCTCTTACAACATCCCGCAGCCCCGCATATGTGGTAGGTTCGATTCCCCGGTCAGGCATTATTGAGTTTTAGATTTGTGCCCGGCTGATGGCATAAGGCTCGCCGTCTATAACATTGGTTTTAAAAACATAGCTGGCGAAATATGGTTGACTTGTAGTTTTAGATACACCTCTGCTTAAGCCTTTAAGAATTACAAACGTGATATTATGCAAAGGTTTTTATCTATGGAAAGGAATTTATCTATGTTTATAAAATTCTTATATAAAAGAAACCTTTCATAAATTCAATTTCCACCAAACCCTCATTTTGGTTATTCTTTCACATTGACAACGACAAAGATTGATTCGCCCATTACTCTTCTCACTTCAAAACTCAACAATTGGACGCAACAGCTGGTATTTCACGCTAAAAAATAACTGTTAAGAATAACTGCTATTATTTATAACGTTGAGAAAAAGACTGTTGTTATTAATCACGTTATATTTGCATTAAGAGACGGGCCTTGTTAATTTGTTTGTGAGATGAAAAGTTAAGCTATTAAAGTGGATGCCTCCCTGGCGTTTTTCTTAGATGTTCTTAATCTTAGAGTGTAACAAATAGCGCCCTTTAAGAATTAATTTTGAATGAAGAACGGGATCAGTCTTGTGGCTATGAGAATTGTAGGTTTGTTTCCCGCGGTATTAGTTTAGAGGAATGAAAATAGTTTGTCTTAACAGTTTCTAAAATGTTTTATTTAGATGGGATTGTTTTATTTCGGAATATAATGAATGATTGTGTTCAATTGCAATCGTTTTCCATTTCTTGCTGTTTTGCAATTTAAGAAGAGTTGAGGGCACTACTGGGACACAGGCCATAATCAACCAAATCATCCTTTTTTTTGGTTGGGAAATAATTAAATAACCCCTTCCTGATCAGAGCAAAAGAGAGTGTCAGACTTCTACTGAGTAAAAAACCACCCATGTTTCTTCGTAGCCCTCTATGTCGAGGCCGCGGTATCTCTTACTACCCGCAGCCCTGACGGGAACCAAATCATCCTGTAGTAACATTTATTGATTTCTATTTTCAGAAGTACGCTTTTGGATTTGTTCAGATTTAACGATTTTAATTTTTCAGACAGCTTATTAAATATTTTATGGCCATCAAAAAGTTTTTGTTTTTTATTTAGAATCTAGGATTCTTGGCGTAGGTACTAGTGGCATGGATTCACACCGTGTTACCTTCTTGCCTTCGATGTTTGGCGATGAAATAATAACAGTGAAAAAAAATCGTAATCACCACACAATTCAAGTGAAGATCCTCGTTAAACCATAACAGAACAGTTATTCATTGTCATAAAATAACGTAACGTTTTGAAGCATCGTTATTTTAATTAGCCTTTGAAGTAACATACAGTCGTTAGTTATTCCTTTATATCTCCGAGTTTTTTAATTTTGATTTGTTTGTGTTCATAATTTGTTGAGACGGCAAATTAATAATGTTTCTCTTTTGTTTTTTGAGAGTCGAGTTATGTTTTGTTTTGCTGATAAATGTGGGTTGTTGATTGTTTTTTTTTAAGTTTAAATTTTAGTAGCTATTTATTTACGTGGTGTGTTGTAATTCTTATTGATGTTGTGGGTGTACATTGTTTATTTTGTCTTAACGCGAGGTTTAGTTCATTACCTACTAGTGACAATTTTAAATGGTTTCTTTCAATTGATCATTTAGGTATTAGTCTTTTGTATCTGGACCTTTGGTGTCTTGAGTAGTAACCTGAATTCCTGTTTCTTTTGTCAAAATCAATCAGCCATTGTTGTGAACGTATAAGTCCAACTTATCATAATTACTATGTCATTAAAAGGTTCCTCCTTTTCAAGTCTTATTTTACAGACACTATTCCGAGATTGCTTTATCAACATCTCGTCATAAAATAACTCTTAGACAATCAGTCTCACAAGACACAACATATAAAATAAATCACAAGCACACACACAAACACAGGCTGTCTACAACATAAGATATTTACGGTCACATCACTATCGGGGCCGACACCTTGAGAGACCGTTTAGCAGTTATATCGCAGTAAATATTAACGTTATTGTAGCGACTGTTAGAATTAACGGTTATTGTTCATGATAGACGCGACCACTGATAACTTGGGACGAGGAGCTGTGAGGAATGGATGTGGTACTTCATTATTTTACTGCCGTTATCCCATTCTTGTAGCAGTACTTTCACAAGTTATTATGCCTTCTGTCTGTGACTGTAGCTTTAGAGTGCAATGCGTCGTTCCGGGGGTTGCTGCGTCGAGTTGCGCGGCGCCGGATGTTTGCGGCGGCGAGTGCTGCGGGTGCGGGGGCGTGGGGCGGCGCGTGCCATGGCGGGTGCGCGGGGCTCCGGGTTGCGGGGCGGCAGTTGCGCGTTGCGGCGTGCATTCGTTGTTCCGTGATTCGGAGTCTCGTGCATTCGTTGTAGCGGTGTGCGTCGCTGCGTGCTTTCGTGCTCGCGGTGCTCGTTGTTGCTGGCATTCGGCGGCGTGTGATTCGGCGTGGTGGCTTTTGGAATGACGTATTGCACTCGTAGTTTTGTTTTTATGAATAAATTGTTCTTCTGACATTCAAAAGTGCCTATAAAGGTTTAATTGAAATAAACGCTTTGAGTTTGAGTTTGAACGTTTTCCCCTTCTATCCCCTTCCCCTTCTATCATCATCATCATCATCATCAACAGCATATTAATGTTCCCACTGCTGGGACTCAGGCTTTCTCTCTTTGAGAGGGAATGGGCCATAAGCTACCACGCGGGCCCAGTGCGGATTGGTAGATGTCACAAGTCTTCGAATTTTTTGGTTTAGTCTAGCCGGTTTTCGGCTGCGGTCTTCATTAGCCAAGCAGTCCTCAAATGTTTACATCATGGCAACATCCTGCTTTTATTTCAGTATTAGTCTACCTGTCATCACTGTGCCTTGCTAGGGGTTCTGCTCAAAAAATTGAGTTCTAGCGGATCTTAATTCCTGCGTACGCTGAACAGTCAACTTCTCTGCAATCTAGCTGACTAGCACATTTTATCCAGTCATGGGCTGTTCTTTGTTTTTCCTGTTTCTAAAAGACAGTTTGAGAGAGGTAAGTAAGTGTAAATTATATATGAGCTTTAAGTAAGTATGTATGTATGTATGTATGTCCGTTTCTTTGTTCTCTCATAACTCCTAAACGGATGAAGGGATTTGAATAAAATATACGTCGTTAGATTCGTCTTGATAGCGCGAGTGTCACTAGCTACATTAAAATAAAAAAAAAACAAAGATAATTGCTGGTTTGGGGGCAAAATCGTGGATTTGAAAAAAAAAAAAATCCGTTACCATCGAGTAGGGTATCAAAATGAGGGGTTTTAAAAGGAGATTACAAAAATATATGACACCTATATGTTAAAAATAAATTCAAAGTCACAAATTCTATAAACAAACACAAAAGTTAAATTATCTGCGAAGTATTTCACGCGACCAACGAAAGAACAAACACTAAATAACTAAAAAGTTAGAAATAAAAAAAGTAGTTAAAAAACTAAAAAACCCGACTGAAAAGACTGGAAAGCCAAAAACAAGCACATTTTAAATTAAACAAAAACTGCTACCAAAGCAGGCGGGGTTCATTTGAATATTAAATTATGAAATGAAAATAGAATGGACCCCGCCTGCTTCCAAGTTTTGTTTAATTTAAAATGTGCTTGTTTTTGGCTTTTCAGTCTTTTCAGTCGGGTTTTTTAGTTTTTTAACTACTTTTTTAGAGATATACTCCTAGCAGCCTTTTTGAGCTCACAACACATCTCACTCTTACCTTGCTTAGTGAATCATGATCACGAGTAGTAAGAAGATTTTCAAAGAGTATCGAGACCATTACGCAGGAGTTACGACCAATCAGTACAGCGATATTAAAGTGAAATGACTTTGTTTACAATGCAATAATAGTCATGAATGTACCGCAATATAGATTTGTGTTTTCATGACTGAGACTTGGGTATACAAGTTGTAAATTAACCATTCCCACATACGTTAACCAAGCTTTCTGTAAATCAAACTAAGTATAGATAGATATTTTTTTTGGGGTCAAAAATTTCATTTTTCAGAAAAACTCAATGTAGCACTCTTAAAACATTGTGCTAGTGGATGCTTTGAATAGTACAATGGTCTTGGATACCTCCATGACCATTAAGTAAAGTTACAAACTGAAAAACTGGTGGTTGGAACTTTGACTCCCAATATCTCCGTAACTAGGGAGTTCCCAGGTATGGTCTAGAACAAAAAAATGATCGCAGTGGCGGGGGAAACAAGTGACCTTCGTTTGCGTTAAGGGTACTTTTACACCCTTTATGAGTAATGTGGTTGAAAACGAGAAAATTGATTAATACTAAATTTCATGCATCGTTCAGAAACGAACAATCAAAAACATAATTACAAAACAAATAATCACTAAACTAAACATGTAAACTACTTGTTCGAGTGTATTCGTAAGTTATTATTGACTCGATGCAACAGGAGGAGCTTGCAACTAAATAACAGCCACTTGGGTCAATATTTAGATGGAGAGGTGCCTGCCTTAGGTGGTCCGTGGATGGGTGACCACCTATTACATAATAACTTTCTTCCATGCCTCGGAAAGCACTTGTAAATTTTTGTAGTCAGTAAAAGTAGTCAGTGGCCCGGAAATCTGACAACCAGTCTTACCAAGGAGTATTGTATTACTTCCTTACTAACTTGTGGGGGTCAGATAGACGGTTGCTCCGTGTCCACACGAGATAGTTGGGAAAAGGCTAAGCAGATGATGATACAACGAGAAAATGTCGAAAAATTTAAGTTTTAACAGTCCCCAACTTTTTTTTGTGGCGGATGGTAAATCATTAAATAACCTCTCCCGCTCTTGGGCAGAGCAAAAGGGAGTGTCAGACTTCTACTGACTAAAAACCACCCATGTTCCTTCTTAGCCCTGGATATGTCGCGGTTATTTGTGAACAACCCGCAGCCACGACGGGAACATTACATAACTTCAAGTAGCATTTAAGAAAAAATCTTATAGCCCGAGAACTTTGTACAGTAAGTAAAATAGTCATCATCTTCAGATTCCACAACATGATTGACAACCTACAAACCCGGCTGATGTGTTTGACAAAGAATCCGAATCAGAACATCACAATCACAAAACAGTTAATGGACATAACACATTACCAATCATGTTTTAATCTCCACAACACATCAATCATAGCTTCACATTATCAACAGTAACAGATAGGTACCGGAAAAAAAACAAATTCAAAATGGCGTGGGTGAAGGAAATATCTTCGTCCGTAAATTAGTGATCGTTTTAAAATCTTTACCTTTCATCTCACGGCTTTGTAAACATTACTTCCTGTTTAGATTTTGAACGGGTTAAAGGTTTTTGTACCTACATTGAATTGTTACGTTGGTTGCTTTGGTTTTGGCTGGCAGAAGATAGTAGGTTGATTGTGTCTACGAAAATACCTAACCTACCTACCTAAGTACGGGTCGCTACTCCTCAAACTAAGGCATTTTTTATTTGGAAACCACTGTAAGTCCTGAAAGCCAGAATAAACAGTGGCGACCACAAGAAAAGCGCCAAGACAATGAAGCTCAACGAAGTCCCAAAGAAACGATTTAACTGTCTTGGATCCCGCAACGAAATAATTCAGAAAAGAATAGCGGAGGGGTAGGAAAAACATAAGGGTTTATGGGTCATTTGCTCTGCGAGCAATGTGCTCTGCCAACTGCCTCTTAAGTTTGGTCTTAGGAGCTATGTTGGTCCCGTCGTGGCCGCGGGTTGTACTCTAGTTACCGCGGCCTCGACATATAGGGCTAAGAAGGAACAAGGGTGGTTTTTAGTCAGTAGAAGTCTGACACTCCCTTTCGCTCTGCCCAAGAGCGGGAGGGGTTATTTGATGATTTTCCACCTTGTTGGTTACCTGGTATCTCCGGCCTTCTCATATTTCCTTTAGTTCCAGTACTTCAGTCGTGGTTTGATGACCTTCGAACTAGTAATATCAATGTGTCCCACGATTGGTTTTGCACTCGTACAAAAACTCAGGCAGATTGGCTGGACATAATGCAGCTTCGGACACTGACTGTTACTTAATTAAAAACGTAAGAAATAATAAAAAAAACATTTGTCGAAGATAAATGAAGTGCATACAACATGACACAAAATAGACGATAAACAAATATTAATAAACATAAAAAGTTAACAGGTCGCACGTCGTGACTGCGACAAGCAGGTTAACTCACCATGATTACATTATCTGTAAAGTCTGCTATCCGTAGCCGTGTCTACAGTTTATTCGTACTGGCTTGAGAGAATTAAACGGCAATAAACAAAAAAATCGAATCGGAAAAAGAGTAAGACAGAAAACTCTTATTCAAATACCTCCCACCGTTCAGGGTCGCGCGACACGTCACGTGACTATTTATGACAGTCACGTCGACGCCAGCCGCCACCATTTATAAAACTCAATTACCGCCGTCTCCGTTGCTTCGCTCCCTAATAATGATAATTGATGACGAAATTTGCGAGCTTTTTGCGGGGATCCTCCGACGGCGATATTTCTTATTTCGCGTGAGTTTGCACTGTTCGTGCGGTACGAGATTTTGGATTGTTTTAGTTAGTTTGTGTTTTCTAACTTCTGAAACATGTTTCAGTATGGAGTTCCCTGGCCAGCCATTGGGTCCAATGGCTTATTTGAATCGAGCTTAAGCTTGGATATTTTGCCAGTAATAGAAACAGTACTAATAGGGTACCTACTAAGTTGACAAAAAATCTAATTAGTCCGTCAGATATACAATATTTGACACATATTTTTTTTTTCACGTAAACAAAAGTCGCGCTACGTCACAGTTTGGTATTTTTTTTTTACCAGGTACTGACGTCACCAGCCCCCACCTACGATCTCAATCTGAATTTGATAAAAGAAAAAACACGTATCCAATATTTTTTGATAATCCAACAGACGGACTAAACAGAATCATATGTTTTTTAGTCAGTCAACTACCCTATTGCATTCATTCGACCTGTGCACTGGATGCGCCTTGATTTTCGTTGTGTACTTTCTGTGTATCTGGGCGTCCGAGGTCTGCTCTGATAATAATCAAGAACATGATTTTCCCAGAGACCTGGCTAGATCGAATGTTTGCCGTCCTATACTTTCATCTTATCTTACTTTAATCGAAATCCTTAGAGCTGATTTCGATTACGTGATTGTAAATATTATGTATATAGACAAATATTGCTTATTCCGTAATGAGTTATGGATTTTATGTCAATGAAACACACCCACACTTAGTTCGCAATGTTTTGACTTTGAAAAATTTTTTTTTTTTTTGAATAAACGTTGCCCCACACTAGGAATTTCTCCAGTATCGTGGTCGCGTTCACAAACATTTAAACTCAAATACACAAAAACCCAGAACCGAAACAACTATCTGTAGTTCATACAAATATTTGTTCCGTGCGGGGATCGAACCCGCGACACGCAGCGCAGCAGTCCATTGCTTGAGCCACTGCGCTAACCGTGCCGTCCAATTGTATCCAGACAAAAAATCTATAATGAATGGAAACACACACTCACAGCTTGCGATATTTCTTCATAACACGGCCCCTGTTTAATTTGCAAATCGCTTGACGACTGATTAAAAACTCTTCTCTGAAATATTTACGGCGGACAAGAGGAAGAATTCTCACCGTTTGCTTCGCCACTTCAACGAGTGAATTAAAAAAAAAAATCGTTCACAGAGATAAATTTGAATGCGTCTATTCAATTGTGGATTTGAACTTGTGATGGGAATTTATATTAGGGATATTATGGATTGGTTCTATTAATTATGTATTTTTATCATTGTTCAAATTACGTAATTAGTATATTTATACTTATGGGAAATTACTACTGGTGACTAGTGAGATAACGAGGATTAAACCAATCATTTTAAACCCCAATCTGCAGAAAAATTATAGGTGTGCTGCATTTTTGTATATACCTTTAATACGGCATTGTAATGAAGATGTGAAAAATCGACATTGATATCGTGTCGGCTACGGTTAACGGTTGATTTTACAGAAAAATGCCAGAGACATTTTTTGTAGATAATTTTACTAGGAACAATATTATAATGACCACTATTGACCTGCGAGCCACAGGTCACGAGGTATTTGCGAAAAACTGATTTTTGTGACCTTTTAACCTTGATAACTTCTTTAGCCGACACGATATCAATGCCGATTTTTCACATCTTCATTACAATGCCGTTATAATGGTTATACAAAAATTTAGCCCACTAGGTTTTTTCTTCAGATAAAATCTAAAACTACTGGACTAATACTGCGCCGACCTCAAATTAATTGGGATAAGAGCAGGAGAATGATTATGATACTGACTTAGGGGAGATTCAAAAAGTGAACAGTTTTGGAAGATACAGCGTTGGGTGATCAAAGGTAGAAGAAGAAGAATTTGTTGAAATATTTCCCTCTATTTTCGTCAAAATTTTCAACAACCAACCGTTAGACCACAAAAAGACTACTATAATCAAAGCAGACCCACGATCAAATTCCAAAAGCATCGACCAAAATGAGTGCCGTAAGATAACGAGCAGTTTGCGGGCAAACAGTCCACTTTACGGGCAAAGCAAATCGGAGGCATTCCCATCAATTTGCCACGGCCTGATATTACGGAGTGACGTGACGGCGCGTCGGATCACGGTAATGACCGGTGACTGGGGCTTCGGGGGGCTATAAATCTGTGGCTGTAAGTGGCTGGCTTGTAGAGGTGGCTCTGATGTTGGGAAGTATCGATTTTGTTGATTCATTTATCGATTTTAAAGCTCGAATTCATCATCATCTGCCTAGCCTTTACCAACCATCTTAGGGTCGGCTTGTATTCCTACTGGATGCTGCTGTATATCAGTATTTTATATGACGTGACTGCCTATATGACCTTCACAACCCAGTTAGTACTTGGTATAAAGACTGGTTGTCACATTTTGGGTCTCCGATTGATTTCTATTCTTCTCTATTGATATATATCTCAGATATAACTGCTGGACATAGGCGTCTCCCAAATTGCGCCAACGCACCCATTTCTGTAGTATCCGCTACGACGGGCTATCGTTTGATGCTACTTATTTTGCCTTCTTCATTTGTTTATTTCGTTTCACCTGCTTTAGTTTCTTGCTGAGAATATTAAGTCCAAGTAGAAAATTCATCCTAAAGTGGTAGTCGTTTACGTTCTTGTCACTTAGTCTCACTTACACATTCATCAAGTTTACAGCTGATATTTTTCTGTCTCCTGGACTCTTTCTTTGTCTCCAAACCTAACTCGTAAAAAAACATATAAATAGAACTGTATTATATTGTTTTGTGTTTAAGGCTGGTGTTCGCAACTCTAAGTTCAAAGCGCGTATATCAATTGTAGTTACTGCATTTACGTACATGGTTTAGGGATCACCTTTTACGCAAGCTTATGCTTGTATTAGGATCCCTACTTTAATCTTTAAAAAAACCGCATCTATACGCTTACTACTACAAAATCGAATCCATTCTGCCCACCTCTATCAAGTTAGCACGATTAGTCATCTCGCGTCCAGTACAGCGGTTAGAGGCTGCACATTATACGCGATAACCATTAGTTACTCTGAAAGGTCTGCCAGCATTACAGTTGATGATGAAAGGGGTTTACGTTTGTGTGGTCAGTCTTTTGGATGGTTTCGTAACACGGAAAGAAGGCTAGTTGTTATGTGAAAGGTATTTGCTTAGATGGGTGGTTGAGAGCGTATGTTGATCAGGTTCTTAAGGTCTGGCTTGCTAAGACAGGAGCAAGTATAAAAACATAGAATAGACACAGATGTCTACAATTTCTGAGACCCGTTTGTGGTATGGTAACCACAGCATTACGACTTTTAAGTAGCTTCATTTGAGCAGCTTTTGAGAGAGCTTCATGAATTGTTCAAATATTGTAAGTGGTATTGACTTAACACGAAAGTAACAGCTTGCAAACGACAAACAGCTGAAACAAATTGCCCTTAAAACAAAACAAATGAAGTACAAAACATAGAAAAAGCTAAAAAGGAACAGCCAACCGCACTTAGCGTCCTCTAATTTCACACACATTACTTTTAAATTGACACAAGCTAGCGCACAGAATTCAATCACCCCTTACGACAAAATTACATGCAACTACCATTTCGTCACAATACACTTTTGTTTTCAAAAAGTTTTCAACACAATTACATGGAATTATATAAGGTTTCGAGTGTCGGGTTTTAAGTAACGGCTTCACTCGACGTTTACGTGATTGAGTGACTCGAAAGTGCCTCAAATTACAGGCTAGCAGCCACCGATGTGTTATTATATATGCCTCCAACATGTTTAAGTTAACGAGGAACGTTTTAAGCCTCGTATGAATTCTGAAGACTTATTTTTAAAAGGGGTATCCAATCTTGGGATGGGTAGGTGTTGGTAGGTCTTTGTTTGCTTCAGACATATTATTTAGATGAAAAGACGAGTGATTTAGTACAGATTCAGATATCGACACCAGTTTTAGCAATAGATTAAAACTAAATACTAACATGTTCACTGACAGCGAAGTAAACACAATAGGGTAGTTAACTAAAAAATATCTAATTAGTCCATCAGATAGATTTCCAATAAATATTGGACACGTATTTTTTTCTTTTTTCACGTGTCCAATATTTTTCGTGTGTGTTTACGTCGTAAACAAACAATGAAGACGAAACAGTGCTTTGAAAACTCGTGTGACGTCATATTCCAAGACATTAGTATGGCATTATTTACCGGTGAGTGACATCACAACCCAACTCAAATCTTTGACGCGTTTTATATTCGTCAATTTTTATTGTTTTGATAAAACAAAAAATACGTATCCAATATTATTCGATAATCTACAGACGGACTAATTAGAATCACTTTTTTTTTTGTCAGTAAACATCCTTATTGTCAAACAATCGCAGTGAACCATAGAGGGTTATTGTACCGGGCAAGAGTAATATAGCACTCATCATCATCATCATACTGGCCTGGTCCTACATTACTTGGGGTCGGTAGTTGCAACACGATTTTTTCTATCATTCTCTTTGTCAACCGTCATGCTATCATTAACTACTTTTTCATTCTTATCATCCTCACACAATCCATCCATCATTTCTTTGTTCTTCCTCTCCTTCTCCATCCATCAACATTTAAATTAGTACTGCATCGGCATTATTAGATGCATTAGCATCTAAGATACTAGTTTAATACATTTGAATAGTATTTATTGGTGCCGTAAAATACTCAAACAGTACACGCCATAGCTTAATATCTATCAGTGTTTCGTTTAAAGGTCCTCCGATTATATTTACTTCTATACCTATTCTTACTACATTTACTGCTAAACGATATTATGCGAGTAAAAATGCGAATACCTTATATGGATACAAAAAATAAAATAGTATAATAAACATTTTAATGGCGTATTAAAAGTAATGTTACAGCCAAATATTTACCATTTTAATGATAGTGCTTTGAGACGCAAAAACTTCCGTTTAATTCAGGAACAAATATGACTTGGCATCATAATACCAAGGCGTATTATTTTTTACGACTCAACATAGCCTAGTCGTGATGATAATAATAAAGTGTCGCAACTGAACTAAATTATTACAATGTCAAAATATTTTAACGATCATACAATGATTATTTATTTTACAATGTTCTTTTCAGAGCCAACGAGGTTGCTGACACTATGAAGTTTAATATCTATCGTAACAGATATAATATTCAAGAAAAGCAGACAAAGGAAAATTTTGAAGACGATTATGTGGTCAAGTCCATGGGTGCATTTGGAGGCTGGCAAGCTATAGCAATTATAGTGGTGTCTTTGGGTAGAGTCATAGCAATGTGGAATATCCTTTCAATATTATTTCTAACACCAGCTACAGAATTTGTTTGCAAAAGATTAAAAGATAATACCACAACGGTAATTGTAAATGCAACATGTTATGATGACTGTTTAGAATATGAATTCAGTAATAATGTTTTTGAAGACACTTTGATATCGGATTTTGACTTAATTTGCGACAGAGCATGGATGGCAAGCTTCACGCAAATGATTCTCATGTTCGGATTGGTGATTGGTATTGCTACTTTTGGATGGTTTTCTGACAGGTAAGAATAAATTGAAACTCCTCAACAACTCAATCACTAGGTCATCCCTTGGTCTGCTTTGTTTTCATACGCTTTTTTTTCTATTTTTAGGTTCGGCCGCAGCAAAGGCATGATCCTGTCATCTTCAATTGTCGTCATATTTATGATCGGCACAGCATTCGCTCCGAATTATTGGATCTTCACTGCTTTAAGATTCGTCGTAGGCTTTGCTAGTGGAGGCATCATGGCTATAACTGCTGTATATACTTTGGAGATGGTAGGCCCACAGCACAGAGAATTAGCTGGTACTTTAGTATTGCTTCCTGATTCTACAGCGTTAGCCACGCTTCCAGGTCTTGCGTATTCAGCCAGTACTTGGAGAATATATCTTTTGGAGTTTGGTGGTATTTCTGTGTGTATATTGGCGTTATTATTCTTTGTACCGGAGACGCCGAGATGGTTGGTGGCGAATTGTAAAGGAGAGGAAGCTATTGCATTAATGACAAAGGCTGCTGAATTGTGAGTAGATATTACTAGAACTTTTTATATTTAGCAACACAATGAATTTTTCATCTCTAAAACACGTTAAAAATTGAAAGTATTGCAAGCATTGAAATTAAATTGGACGTGTACTGAAACGCACTCACTTCTCCTATTATCAACTCAGCCTGTTAACAGTGTGCGTATACTGCTGGCAAAGGTCTTTTTAACTGCGCCCTATCCTACACCTTCCACATCTAGTCTGATTCAGATACCTTTTAAAATGCTCCATCTAGCAATAATGTATTAGTAGTTACAACTTTATTGACGGCCTTGTTGATCTAATGGTCGCAAGGGCGATTGTTGAGTATCATATTGGATTTTTCGTCAGAAATTTCTCAGAAGAGCTACTGAGTCTTGATTTGTGTGGTTGTTTGCAATAAGCTCGCCTCCTATTACATGGGAACTTATACATCCACATCCTTCGGGAATAGGGTAGTTAACAAAAAAATCGAATTAGTCCGTCAGTCCAATAAATACTGGACACGTATTTTTTCTTTTTTCACGTAAACAAACAATGCAGACGATACAGTGCTTTGAAAACTCGTGTGGCATCATTTTCTAAGACATCAGTATGACATTATTTACCAGTGAGTGACGTCACAACCCCCCACTCAAATCTTTGACGCGTTGTATCTTCGTCAAATTTTATTGATTTGATAAAACAAAAAATATGTATCGAATATTTATCGAAAATCTAAAAGACGGACTAATTAGAATTATATATTTTTAAGTCAGTAAACATCCCTATTATAATATACATAATGTTATTCATACATTTTCCAGTAACAACCGCAGTACCACCAACATAAAGGAGAACGTCGAAAAAGCTCTTCAGGAGCTTAAACTGAAAGACAACGAGCCTGAAAATACGAACTACATGTACTTGTTCAAGACAAAGGGCCTGTCTATAATAACGATGTCATCTTGCATCGCATGGTTTGTGACGGGGGCCTGCTATTATGGTATCAATCAGTACAACGTGGAGATTGGATCGAATGTGTTCATCGTTGTGGCTGTTACTGGAGTTATACAGGTCAGTTGAGTTGTTGATATCGGTGTAAAAGGGTAAGGTAGATTACGGGTGTCTTTGTGTTTAAAAGTATTGTTACGCCGGGCATCTAGAATCTTCAAGAAACCTCGCTTAATAACTGAGAAGTACGAGTGAATTCTAGTAGGTACCTAATTCTATTCTGTAGGTAGTTAGTCCACCGCCCGTCGTCGCGGTACTTGCATTTTAATTTCGACCGTATGCCTACGGCGTAAAGTAACTTCTTCTTTGTTGGTTAATTTATCTTTAAGTTTATTTTTTTGTAATTTTCTGGATGCTATAGGGAATAGTAGCGAATTTTTTCGAATATCTTTTGTTTGTTAGTGGTATAAAAGGACCGAGAGAGGTCGCAGCGAGGCAGTCTACTTTTAAGCGAGACAACGGAAGGTTCGAAGAGATATCAAGTGCGCTAAAGTGTTCAGTTGTGATTTGCGATTGTTTATAAGTGTTTTGCGAGTAATAAAGTTATTTCGTGTGTTCAATTGGTAGTGCTTTTATTTATCCCATACCCAGCTCGTAACAGTATCATCACCATCTGCCTCGTTTTTTCCAAATTATGTTCGAGTCAGCTTCCAGTCAAACTGGATGCAGCTGAATACTAGTATTTTACATAAAGCGAATGGCTTTCTAAAACCTAACTGTGTTCAAAAGTGAGTGTTTCTCATAACGTTTTGCTATGGTACCGTTTTGAAGTCCAGTATCATTAAACAGGCTCAACTCTTCTCACGGAACACATCTAGTTCGTTTCATTACTTTTTTTTAATTTGAAACAATTGAAAATCGAAATCGAATTGTAGAGCAGCGGTGGCCCAGTGGTGGCGGCTCAGACTTACGAACAGTGAGTCGTGGGTCCAAACCCAGGCAGGCGCAGTACTTTGTGTAGTTTAATGAAATAAACTAACACCACTGCTCTCATAACGGTGAAGGAAAACATCGTGAGGAAACCGGCATGTCTTTGAACCAAAAAAATCGAAGATTTGTGACATCTACCAATCCGCACTGGGCCCGCGTGGTGGTTTATAGCCCATCCCTTTCCTAGAGAAGAGGCCTGAGTCCCTGCAATGAGAACATTATAGGGTGATGATAATGATGATGATGAAAATTGAAAAATAAGTTTTTTTTGTTTCATTCCAGATACCAATGTCACCTCTCACGACAGTCATTGCAAAAGTATACGGAAGGAAAGCAGCAACCATGGGCTCCTTCATCAGCATCGGTGTGATGATGATCATACTACTCTTCATTCCAAGCGGGACCTGGGTATCAAGCTTGTTCGGCATCGTTGGAACATTGTCTGCCTTTGTCAACTTCTGCGCCGTTTATTTATACGTAGTAGAACTATACCCAACATCGATAAGAAACATGGGCTTTTCTCTAAGCTCATCTAGTTCTAAAATAGGAGCCATGATAGCTCCTTTCCTAGCCACTTTACTGCCACGGTGGGTACCATCCCTAATATTTGCAGTCCTACCTTTCATTGCTGCGGTAATTTGTCTTTTGTTACCAGAAACAAAAGGGCGGAAATTGCGTGATACTGTGGATGAATGATGACGTTTATAGCAGGGGTGGCTATAAATGGATTCAAAATGATAATGAGGATGTCGGTGAATTATTAGAATTTACAGCGATGTGAAATGTATTCAGAGTTAAGTGAGAAAACTGTATGAGAATAAACATGAACTTCTTTGGGAATGTTTTGCTCCTACAGAATAATTATTAGTAGCAAAATGTAAGAATAGGCTACATACAATAAAGAAAAGCTTCGCTATACTGTATACATTAAACCAAAAACTGATAGATCAGAGCCTGAATAAATAAAGGAGCTTTTTCTACCTATCTGTCTCTTTTCGCTGTAAATGAGAAAAGGTATATTTACATCACATTACAGTTTGTTTTTTAAATAATTTGACTTTTTATTTCAGAGAAATATTACTTCCAATTTTGAGCACCACTTACCATTAAACCTGACTACGTTGAGTGAAAAGTGACAATAAAACATATTTTAATGTTAAAAATTAATCATCAGCCCAAAAATTACATAAATAATAACATGTTTTCGATAGTGAAAATGTAAAGTACATCCAAAATACATCTTTCGTGTACATAATTACATAATTGACCGAAGCCAAATTGGTCCAAATTACATGTTTCACTACCGTTCATTTTATATTGGTCGTCATTATTTTTAAAATATATTCCATGTAATTTTTTATTGTGAATCATCTTTACCTTAAGTACCTACTAAAATTAAGATTTTTAAAATTATTGGTTTTATGTCTGATTTAAGGACCTACAAATGCACATCGATGTAACGTGTTGATATTTCGAGATGGATGGAGAGTGTGAATGATTTCATGACGGCTAACAGGAGAGAATAGGGGATCGGACAAAGAAATACTAATTAGTCCGTCAGATAGATTTCCAAAAAATATTGGACACGTATTTTTTCTTTTTTAACATAAACAAAAAATGAAGACAATACAGTGCTTCGAAAACTCGTGAACTCTTCGAAAACGTCATATGATAGTACATTTTTACCTACAAATGACGTCACAACCACACCTTATCTTCGTCAATTTTGATTAATTTGATAAAACAAAAAACACGTATCCAATATTTTTCGATAATCTAACTGACGGACTAGACTCAGTCCGATCCCCTATTGAAGAAGATGACGTTGCTCCGGCCCCCAAGTAGAATGGGGCAATGGCAGCACGATGGTGATGATTAAAGAAACCTCGTATTTTTTACAAGAAGTACAAAATCGTACAAAGCAGACACAAGTCGCTACTTTAATACGATTTGAACACTGATTGATTTCTACAAATAGAAGTCATCAAAAATGCAAAATTAACTATCAAAACAATTTAGTGATTCCCTTAGTAAATGCTTCACTACTAAACGGTTTCAATTCTATGGTATAATTATTTCTTCGTAAACGGCCATTGATCGAGTAATTGTGGTACTTTGATATCTCCGTCATAACTATTTCATGTGAATGAATCGATATCTGAACGCTGACGTGTAGTTTATTCATTGTTTCATTTTATAAGCATAGATGGACGATGAAGTTATGGAAACTCGACTGCACGACATCAACAAAAGGACTTTTTTGTCAAATGTGTTTATTAGTATATAATATATTTGACGACACGATCGGCGCAGTGGCTCAGGCATTGGACTGCTGCGCTGCGTGTCGCGGGTTCGATTCCCGCACGGAACAAATATTTGTATGGCCTACAGATAGTTGTTTCGGGTCTGGGTAATAATAATAATAATAATATTCCACAACTATCACACAACGCCATCTAGTCCCAAGCTAAGCAGAGCTTGTGTTATGGGTACTAGACAACTGATAAACATACTTATATATTTCTAAATACATACATATTATAGATAAATTACACCCAGACACCGAACAAATGATCGTGCTCATCACACAAACATTTGTCCTGGGTGGGAATCGAACCCACGACCTCCGGCATAGCAGTTAGGGTCACTAACCACTAGACCAACAGGCCAATCCGGGTACAGGGTACTTGTGTATCTGTGTTTAAATGTTTGTGAACGCACCCACGATACAGGAGAAATGCCTATTGTGGTGCAACGTTTTAAAAAAAAAAATAATAATAATATGACGCCTGTTTCCCCCCAGGGGTTAGACAGAGGAGTACACCATAGTAAATGTGGGTTCATTTCGCCAGATAAGTTTAAGTCCCTACGTAATAGGGCCATCATTCAGGCCTACATCCAGATTCCGTGCTTACTAAGAAATTCCCGAAAGAAAAACACAATAAAAATTTGCATCACCCGAGAATTAAGCCCAGGGCCTCATACAAAGCAGTGTCGATTGTAACCACTACACCAATCATTCCTATAGTCATCATCATCATCATCATCATCAACAGCCTATTAATGTTCCCACTGCTCTCTTTTTGAGAAGGAATGTGCTATAATCTACCACGCGGGTCCAGTGCGGATTTGTAGATGTCACATGTCTTCGAATATTTTTGGTTGTAAGCCATGCCGGTTTCCTCACGATGTTTTCGTTCACCGTTTTGAGAGCAGCAGTGATGAAATAAATTACATAAAGTAATGTGCCTGCCTGGGTTCTAACCCACGACTTACTGTTCGTAAGTCGGGGCCGCCACCACTGGGCCACCACTGCTCTAGTACTCAGACTACAATTATCTAGACACTTCCTTAACATTCAAAATCAAAATCAAAACATTTATTTCAAGTAGGCCAGTTACAGCCACTTATGAATAGTCGAATAAATACTAAATAAACTAAGCTACAGTCCCAGTCACAAGGCATGACAACTGTGAGTGTACTGTAGTAGCTAATTCTAAAGCGTTGGTCTCATGAGAAGAACGGCAAGAAACTCCATGGACACATTATAACATCATAACTGGTATCCCCGAAAGGTTAAGGAAGGTGAACTATCAATATTCTGTAAATCAAAAGCAGATGAAAGATATACAACAAGCTACTGATAAAGACTTATTAAGTGATTTGTATCCGTAACGTTTCCAATAATCTGGGGTCATCGATATCCGACCCGGAGGGATGAGCCATAGATCATGGGGTCAGCTGGGTCACGCATAAGGGTGTTATCTATTTTCTATTTATCTTCTTTTATTTGAGGTTTTAATCGCCTCTAAGGGTAGTGATAAGATTTTAGGAACTTTAAGTTTTTTTAACTTTTAAGTTGAATAAGTTCAGCTTATTGAAAGTGATATAAAATATAAACGTGGTGGTCAGTTTGTATGTGGAAGGTGGACAACTGTGGACTGCGACAATCAGGGTTTATATAGACTGACGGAATATTAATTCTGCTGAAACATTGGCGGATTAAAAGCAACCTTAAAAATTGAGAATACACGCTATATCAGTTAAATAACTGTTTACATTAGCACTAGTGAATAGGTTCTCAAACCTATATCTACAGAAGATTGTTATAAGTCTGAGGAATAGATAAATAGGATGCTAATATAGGATTGGCCTATAATCCTCAAAGTGTCAAGCAGAGGTGAAACTAAATAGTAGTGTGTAATATGGGACGACTCTGTTGCAAACAACCAAGTGCGAATCCAGAACCTGTGGTTGCAACTAACAACACTCAATAACACTTTGCCTGACTTGAGAAATGAACCCAGGTCCTCATGCTTAGCAGTCGCACTAGCGACCACTCGACCAACGAGGCAATCAACAGACAGATTGAAAAATGCGTTGATGCGTTTGTCTTGCATCCAGCTGGTCCCCGCAACCTTCAACAGGTCATCGGTCCACCTAGTGGGAGGCCTTCCAACGCAACGTAATTATCATTATCATCATAACGCAATTATCATATAACATTAATAAATGAATGTTCATAAATAAAAGCATAAAATATAGTTATTAAAAGCATAATAGTACTAGTGTAGCTCATTCTATAACGAAACTTCAAAAAACAAACGACGTACAAAAACATCCTCCTCGAGGTTTAAAAATCACACATGTTACGTCTCAGACTAAAAGGACCACAATCATTTCATTGACCACCGGTCCTTTGATCCTGGGGTCAGCTGCTCTCGAGAGGGGGCGGCGCCTTTGACCACAGATATGCTAAATTGAATCGGATTGTATTTGTTGCAGACTTTAATGTGTCACTTAGTTTGTGCTTTGTGATGTTGCCGGTTTAAAAATTGCGAGTTCCGTTTGCGATTTTGTTTGGTTGACAGTTTTATTTGGGTGATTGGATCATATTTGAGATAATATCCTGATTGATGTAGACGTTGACGACTATAATATCAGTTTATTCAAACATCACGCCTGTAATCTCCGAAGTAGTATACACACATATAGGTACAGAGATATACTTATTTGATATCCATACATTCGCCAAAACTCGTCTCTGGAATGCTACTGAAAGCTTTCTAATGCATATTCCACAACACCAGCGATTGATATTGTGTAATGATATTGTTGCCGGCAATATAATAATGCTGAAGACATCCTGAATTTCGATCAGCGTTATATTTAAGATGTATCTTCATCATAAATTGAATGGGTTTCATGTTTAGACCAACAACTTTAGTATTCCAATTACAATTTTAGTATCAACAAGTCTTCGGTGACATGTTCAACAATGGTAAATGCGATCGTCATCTCCAAAAAGACAAGCCTTTTCCCACTGGTTGCTGCCGAATACCAGAATTATACATAGAGCGACTGTCTACTTGACCTCCACAAACCAGTTAGTATTGGTAACCATGGTAAATAATTGTTATTTGTTGTTTATTTTTTAAAAACGTTGCCCCATACTAGGAATTTCTTCTGTATCGTGGGTGCCTTCACAAACATTTAAACTCACATACACAAATACCCAGACTCGAAACAATTATCTGCAGGCCATACAAATATTTGTTTCGTGCGGGGATCGAACCCGCGACACTTAGCGCAGCAGTCAACTGCCACTGCGCCAACCGTGTCGTCAACAATTTTAAATGTTGCAGTAACTAAAATTAAGCTATGTCAACCATTTCTAAAAAAATCACTAAAACTTCTACGTCAAGTAAAAATGAAAAACATGAATTTCTTACTCCAATTACAATTCTGATCATTAAACTTTAACACGAAAATCACCGGCTCAACTCCCAATCTAAATTGTTCACGAAGTGACGATCTCTGTCCACGCCCCAGGCGAGTCGGGATAAAAATATCTATCTCAACTGAATAGAATGAGAAACGTGATGCAGTTGCAACCAGACCTGTAGTTAGTCTGCGATAAGACCTGCTATTTGGTTTATTTGACGGTATCTTACTCAACAAGAGATTTAAGGTAATCGAGGTTTTATTGTGAGGGGATTTTGTTGGATTAAGTCCATTGATGGCTAACTAACAAAGTTACTAAGTTGTCTTTTTAACCGACTTCTGAAAAAGAAGGAAGTTGTGTGTTTCACCAGCATCTATTATTTTTATGTAAGTACGTACAGCGATATCTCTGTGATTACTGGTCCAACTTCATGATTCCGAAGAAGTAACCAACACCTTTCTTCTTTCAGAAGAGATGTCTGATGAATTACACTCTTCAATGAAATATCATTATCCAACCATATCGGACCTGGTTACCATCATTCAATAGTATTCGTTACAGATGATTGATTACTCATATGAATTAAAATATGGTTTCCATCATCATCATCTTCGTCTATACTGAAGTAGCCAATGATATAAATTATTCATCTATCAAGATAGTTGACGATGGCAAAAACGTTGCATCTGTTAATTTTAAATCGTTCACTTACATCGACAACTATATTGCACCTGTCTAAGATACTGACAACATTAATACTACAAATGGTACTTCTACTCCTTTCCTTACATTAAACCATCGGCACTCTCTATTACCAAAGAACAACAAACTCCTCAATGAACACCAAGCAATCCTTTGCCCTCCCTGCAGGATACACCACATCTATTATAATGATTGATGGCAGCGACCGCCGGTAGGGGGCGGGCGATCACTTTATCTGCCATCTTTATAGCATCGGCGGTATCTGTACCCATTGTTTTACCCGTGATTTATGCTACGGAGCGTATGCTATCATATTGTGAATGTTTTTGATTTGCACTCTGTGTGGTGTGGACCACCCTATGGTATTCTGTGGGCGTTTGGACGCTAGCATTTGTCTTGTCTGGTGAATTGGCAGGGTCTACTTATGTACTTTCATAAATTTGAACTTGACTGGGAAACGTGGCATTCATCAAAAATCTATCTGAACTTGCTACAAAATGGAAACAAACAAAAACAAACGAAATGGATGAATTAAGAAGATTAGTCTGTCTACAATAAAAAAACAAAAACTTTAAGAGCGGTATTGGCACAGGGAAAGCTAGACCGTATCTTTTGAAACAAAAACAAAGCGATAGCGTGTCATGCCCAACTAAAGCATTAAAAGCTGATTCTCCTATAGCAAAGAAATAAGAAGCGTAAGCAAAAAATATGAAAAAGAAACTAAAACTTAATCGAGCAGATCCTTATATTCTCAACTTCACACACAACATGTATGTACGTAAACTATGTACTTGACGAACGTGACCATAATAAACCAAAGAATGTTATCTTCATCGATCTCATTCATAATTTTCATACACGATCGTGGATTATCAGCACGTAGTTCCCACAATGAGATCCCTGGAGCCACCGCAGCTCTAAGATTGGTATCTCTTCCGTTCGTGTGTGGTCTTCAGTGAGTATGGTAGTGCAGGGATTAAGGTTGTGCATCCAGAGAATCCTGGAAATAATAGTATCAAATATCAGGAAGATCTCATAAATATGTTAAGGTGATGATAGGTCCACAGAGCCTAGACAAGTGGTTACAATGCATTTCGTTTTTTAATTCGTTCACTGGTAATTTGTTCTTGTGGTTCAATTCTTTGGAGTGAAATTGTTAGCTACAGTTTAGGTTCATAACATTTTGACAATAGTTTTTACTTTACAAGGTTTTATTTCAAGTGATCAATAAATGCCGTAAAGCTGTGCTGTTCAGATCGACGTAAATCCATCTAATCATCATTTTATACTTCTCTATTGCTCGCCATTTCAGCAGTCACCCCCTTTGTATCCATATCATCCTTCACACAGCCCACTCATCACTTCTTAAGTCTTCCTCTGTACTCTTATAGTCATCCTCATTATACTCAAAACGTCAATCCATCTAACGTCACTAGTATTAATGTCGTGATCTTCACGTGCTCCTCATAAATCTTCGAATAATGTTTGTCAGCCGAACGTGTCGTAAAGTACTTGAGTCGTTAGTAAGACTTTAATTGTTATGGTCCCAGTTATGATCATGATTTGTGTGTGGTCCTTGAATGACGGAAGAGCCGAATCTGTCATTATTACATGATCACTGATGTAAGTTTTTGTTGAAAGGTGATACTTTATTGTCAAAATTGTATAAAGAGTTTCACAATACAAAACTGCCACTGAGGGAACTAATTTTACTTTACAGAATTTTTCATATTATTCGTTGGTAGTGAACCAGTAGGTATTGGAACTACTTTCTGACTTTTTTTCTATACCAAATTTTTCACTTGAAATATGTATTTATTTATTCATATATGTATATGTAATGTATTGTAATCTTTCTCAATTTATCACAAACGACCTTCAAGCCCGAAATTCCTTGGTTTCAACTTTATCCTCTACAATATAATTGAGTTCTAAAAATGCACCGACCACCTAACCCTGTTACAAACAAAAATAAATTGCAATCACGGACCGACATCGCTGTAGGTGACGCAAAAAACATGTACTTAGCATTCACGGTGTCAACCCACGGCCGGTGGTCGGCCATTTGTATTCACGGCCAGTAAACAATCGTAGGACCGCAATTATAAATTATACGGGCAGTTTTTAAACTACGCTTGTTAATTAGCTAATGTTATTTTAAGCAGGTAGTGCTGATATTTGGGACATCGGAAACAACCGCTATTTATCATTGATTGAAGTCGTGGTATCTTAGTGGATATAAAATTAAATCAATGAATTGAATGCATGTACGTACGTGACTAGCAGTAATATTATGGTTCTTGTGTCTTAGCAGTAGTAGTGACTGCCGTTAAATGGGTCACTACTGTTTAACTAAAGCGCGTTAGGAAATTGTGTTTTTGAGCAAAAAACGTGGTATCTAAGTTACGTTTAAACCGCGCGTTCGAACAAGGGCCTCAGACCGTTTCAACCTACAGTCTAAACAAACATATCTTTTACTATCAGAGGGCTGAACACGACATTCAACAACTTATGCAAACTCAAGCCGAATTCTCCTATCCTAACAAGGATGCAAGCGATCAATATTCATAGTACCACGGTAAACGTCGAACCAAATCTCTATCGACAACCTACCAACTGGTCACGGAGGTCTGTCAGTAAAAATTCACAAAACGTAGGCCAGACGAGTTGCCCACTCGATTATTGGGCCCCTAAGACCCGGCCCGAATGGGAACGGGCTGATTATCCGACCCGTTGAGAAACGTTGTGTAATAGGCCCGTTAGGAGATAGGACTTGAGTCTTGTAACAGTTGGTAATAATGATTGTTATCTGGCAGTTTTAATCGGATAGGATTCGACGAGTTTCGGAACCGAAGCTGAGTTTGAAGTTAGTAGGAAGGTGGGTGAGATAATTTTCGACGATTTAATTTTGTTAACGAAGTTCGAGTTCTGTTTTCAAATGTAAAATTTTCGATTTTCAGTTTTGTCCTTTATTTTTCGTCGTAATTTTGTTGTTATTCTGTGACAATAGAAGTTGACTTTTCGTGAGTAAAAAAATGGGGAAATTAGAAACGTTTACCACTTTCATTTGTAACTCGTACTACGCCCTAAAATTTAGATATAAGTTTAGTGTTTATTAACTACTTTTGAGAAGTTTCAGCAGTTAGTTGGCAACCAATCAGCAACAAAAACAAACAAATTACACAAACACTTTAATTTCCTCACACCAAAACTAGATGTCGCGTCAATTAGCGTTAAGAGCTCTCCTCCAATATATTTTATAGCCTGTAACGAACGAGCGACGCCGGCGATAAAGATATGTATGTTATGTCCACAATCTTCTGTACTTGAGCGCTTTATTACTTTGGAGATCTCTTTGATTTTATTACTTTTAAATGTGCAGTTTGAAGCGAAATTTTACGTCTTTGAATTATGTCGGGGACTGAATTCGTGAGATATGCTCGTGTTTTTATGTTTGGAGTTTGTGATGTATGATGGTGGTCTGTTTTATTACTTTTGATAAGGCTTGTGAGAGTTACGAAATTATTTGATGGCATGAATTATAAAAGATATCTAAATAGGGTGTATTGTAATAACCAAATTTGGATTTTGGAGGTCAGATAGACAGTTGCTCCGTGTAAATACTGATATTCAGCTGCAGTTAGTAGATTGGAAGCCGACCCCAATATAGTTGGGAAAAGGCTAGGTGGATTATGATGTATTGGTAAATACTGTGGTGTTTGTGAATGCATTGGACAACTAAACTATTAAAAATAGCGCTATTATAAAATGATTCGAAACGCCAAAATTTTACGTTTGCACGTCATGCCTGTCTTTACAAAACAATATCTGTTGTTTTGAAATCGCATTGCATTTGAAATTCTTGCAAAAACTAAACGAATTACCACAGCGACAATAGCCACAAATTCAATAGTAACTAGCTAAAATTCCTAGACTTCCTCAAACCTAGCACTAACACATCAAGGAAGGACGGACACTCATCGTACCCAACACATTAGTAAACATCCGTAAATTAAAGTTTTAAATGACAATAAAATAAATTAACGTGTTGTGTCAGTGACGTGTTTATGTGTGCGATAAAACTCGCTGCGCCTGCGCCGCGCCGCTCGCGAGGTTTATTGTTAGCGACCGATTTGGATACACACGGAGTGATTGTTTCAGCTGTTTGCTAATTAGGTTCCGGAGAATTGCTCATGAGCTTATAAGCTGGGTAGTTGCTGGGGTGAACTGAATGTTGCGTGATTTGGCGCAGCTTTAGATAGGAATTAGTATAGAAATGAAAATTCTTCATCTTTCGTATGGTGATTGAAATTTATTTGGCCTACTATGTGACCATATTAATTGCGGTCTCTGTGTTAGGAACCTATAAAGTCGGGTCAGATCGGACACTCCAACAAGTAGGCCATGGTCTGGTCGGGAGTATCGCGTTTGTACTGTGTCGGAGAGACATTGTACCTCTACCATGAGTTTACACAGCCAAATATCGCAAGCGTCTCCGTAAATTATTTGTATGAAATATCGTACAGCGCCTCTAGCGGTCACGGAAAGAATTACAGTCCGTAACATGAGCACTATAGATGACGATAGGTTAAAAACCTAACGTTATCTATTCTATAGTTACTAACGTTTTTCAGCTGTCACCATACAAGACGGTACTATGAGTCACTAATTTCACTGAACCTATCGAATAATTCGCTTACTATAGTGGTTACGTAGCTCACTAGCATTTTGGCGTGTGAAACATATGTTTACAACAAAATTATGTAGGTACGTTTTTGAGTCTAATGCAGTTAAAATAATGTCTGCAAAGCGTATTTGTTATGAAATATGTTAGTGGCCGCTGAATTTGAAGACCAACGACGTGAATAACGTGAATTTCTAGAAATGATTTTCCGAAATGAGAATTCATGTTAGACACCAATTACAAAATATAAATGAATGAAAGTTTATTCAACTTTATAGACTCTCTAAAGAATACTTTAAAGGTTTGTGCATATATATGAATAATGTTACGAATTTAATGTCAACACAACGAGTTTCATTAGAACTAAAGGTACCATGCAGTTCTCTCAAAACAAAACACAATAATTTTAAAGAAAGTTGAAACATACCTTTCCATGAACTCTACCAACAATTGAAACTGAGGCACAGGGTCCTCATTGTTTTAAATTATATGTTTGAATCTACTAATGTAAACTGTTAAACCACACAACACAGCTCTGTGACACAAGGTCAACAAACAAAATTACAAATTGAATACACGACAGTGACATATTATAAGGAATAAAAATTCAAAAACCACTAAATACTCTAAGTAGTCTAATAACCGTCAACTTTTCTATTTTGTCGGTTTATTTGTGTATACATCGTTCTCTCCTCTTATTAGTGGGAAAGAAAGAAACAAAACATGAGTAGAGTGAAGTTAGCTAGACGACACAATCTATCGAGCTTACATTAGCGCCTGCGTAAGACTCCGTAAATCTCATGGTGCAAGCATTATCGAAATCTATTTGATACACGTTAGCACGCTAGCGAGTTCAACGTTAGCGAGTAAGTTTTCTATGACAACTCATGGACACTCATGGTAGAGCTACTGAGCAAAAATAATTATAAGCTGACCAAGATAATGCCTACACTTCAAGGCCTCTAAAATTGTTCACAGTAGTTCGATAGGAAATTGCCACACTGACCTCATTTAGTTTAAAATAATATACGTAAAATTTGACGTTTAAAACTGCTTTGATAATTAATCCATTTACAGAAATCAGAAATTAAAAGAAAAGATCCAGTTCCAGTCACTTACCATTTGCACATCAAAATCAAAACACACTATTTCAAAAACAACGCTTTAAAAATCCAAGAAGCTCAATAATCACCCAGTGTGCTTCACCCGATGTAACTCGACTCCGAATCAACACGAGTAGTCCATAAAACTGCAGTTAAAATCAACGGATTTAACATCGAACATAAGCCGAGACATTGGCCGTTTATTGTAACAGCCGTGTTGTATTTATTCCTTAGTTTCCAGTTACCGGCTGTGGTGGCTTCTGCACGAATTGTGGGGGATTAGGTGGTTCGTTTGAGGTGTTCGTTGGGTAGCTGAAATTGGCAGGGATAAGGTAGCTGCTCTTTGAAGTATTTGTATATAAGGTGAGTGGTCCGGAAGAAAACACAATGGTCGGTTCAATGTCTGTATTCGCAATGGCCGAGGTGGATCGGTGTTGCTATGTGCAACTGGTAATGAGGTGAAAACTGTGTACTGTGCTTAGTAATGTAAAGAAGCATTTTGGTTTTTTTTCGGTGTAGTGCTAAAAGTAAAATATCGGTAGGGAGTTTCAGACTTCAACTGACTAAAACCACACAGGTTTCTTCTTAGCCCTTTGCGTCGAGACCGTGGTATCTCTTGCGAACAAACCGCAGCCCCGACGAGCGTCGGCCCATTGCGGGCCCCTTGCATGTTGATGACATCTCTTTTCTTGGATCACGAAAGCGCCGTCGACACAGCCTGTCGTTGTCATAAGACGGACGGACGGTGAGCTAGCCCATTACTCACCATCTACAGGCCAGCGCCTACGGTGGCCGGAAGCCATCACGTGGCCTCCGACGTCCTGCAAGGAATACGTCGAGTTACCAGTAACCCTGTATGATATTATTTTTGATTTTTCCATCTTCGATTTCACTAATCGAATAGTATTACCTTCTTATCCAGGAATTTACTGGTCTCGTAGGATCAGACGTCATCAAATACGCCGTTTAAAAACATAATAACGCCATTAGTGTTAAGTTTTTCCATATTCTAGAACATTAGTACGTATGGGTTTTGTTGTACAGGCAGTCCTCCTACTACTACTTTGGTTTTACCACTAATACTGCTGCCTCTGCAACTACTGCCAGTTTCTAGATAAATCTTGTTTAATGTGTGCAGTCGTATAACCGAGTTTTATTAATTTGACATATGCGAAACCACAGGCTCACGTGTGATGGTCTATAATCGAACAATTTACAACAGTAGATAGGCTATACAATTTGTCATTGACTACAAATTGTATAGCCTATCTACTGAATGAATACCTCTTATTTATTTACTGTATGTATTGACAATAGATAACTATTGCTTTATGCGAAAACATACAGGTAGTCTCTGCAGCCCAGACGAACATTTGTCACGTTGACATAACAAAACGTTAAACATTCACAATTGTTTCACAATTTACATTCTCAGTATTTATCTTATAACATTAATATCTAAACGTATTCTTAAACATGTTAATTTGACATTCAAACATAGTGCGATTCCCGACTATTCCTGTGGGAAAACTTGGTAATATAAAGAGCACTCCACACAGGCGCGTCGTCGCCGCGACCGGCCGTATAATTTTCACATTCAATCAAACGTGAAGTCCACTTCTCGCAACGCGGTCTATTCATAGTGCTGCCTGTCTGTTGCAATTTCTGTCGCTTGAAAAGTCTGGCGGTCGCTTTATTTTTATTTTTCAAGGAGTTTGTGTATTTTACGAGTCTTTGTTTTGGGAGTTGAATAGTAGTTTTAAGTGCCCCAGGTAATGTCGGTACTGAGTACCTGGGTATAAAGAGAGGTGTTGGGAGCGTGTACGTGAATTTAAGTGGTCCTTTGCGACACGAGGCTATTAAAAAGTATAAGAGATAGCGGCTGTATAAAAGCAACATAAATCGTGAGAGTTAGTATTAAAACGGCACTATATTTCTTGATAATAATAGTTATTCTTGTGTCACTGTAGACAACACATTTTTGATTACTTATCAAAGCTGTATCAACTAACTTTAAATGCCCTGCCAGAACTTCTTTTAAATAAACAAAATGTTGCAGTAAAAATGCAAAGGGTTCAAACCAAACTCAATAAAAATTAAAAATAAACATGAAACTGGTTCTCAATTTAAACTTTTAACTTAGTGACCCGTATCTGTCATCAGAGTTAAGCCCTGGGTCGACCTGTTGACTGAGTTGTACCGTTTTGTGACATCAGCAACTTGTCATAAGACTTCCAAGCGATGATAAGTTTTAAATATAAAATGTTTTTATTGGAACATGTCTGTCAAAGTTTTTGTGAGTGGTTTCAAATAGTGTGATAAGTTTTTGTCAGTATGACTGATTGGTCTATGTAGTCTAAATATTATTTATGATCTTTCTTCTATTTTTCATAGTTATTAAGCCAAATTCGATTAAATGATAGATGAGATTTTAGATCTTAGATTTTGTTATTTGCTGCATCTTTTCTGGCAACTTTAAATGAAGTTAGTGTTATAAATATAATACCAGTTAGCAGTTAGTGCTATTTTACCAGTTAGCCTTAAGCATAAATACCTATTATTACTTAACAACCATGGCAGTCGAGATAGTAACTCACTAGTTTCTAACAAGTATACTACCAGGTCGATGACAGCAGGTAAATATGATGTACCCAGAGTAAGAAATTACTATGGCGATAGAACTTTAAAAAAACGTGTTCCCTATTTGTTGAACACTCTGCCTGCTGACATCAGACAAGAACATAGTAAAGTTAATTTCGCACGCAAACTAAAAAAATATTTTTTAGATATTATGTAAGCGTAGATAATAAGATTATAGGTTACTATGATGTGAATTCTATTTGAACGTGACTCATCGATCTCACAGTTAAACTGCGTTAGCAGCTTTGTGGGGCTATGTATGTATTTAGTTTTAAGATTTCTTTAAGTTAAATAAATTATTCATTCATTCATTCATTCATTCAAAATTAAGATAATTTTATATTAATGTATTGTTTCATAAGTCCTCTTAAGGTATTTTTTTTTAATTACCTTAAGAGGACTTATGAAACAATCACAGCTCACACTATGAATACGGTCTTAAACAGCAGATTAGCTTGCGCGGGCACACGGCGCGTACTTCACATTTATTTCTTTATTTATCCGCGACCAATAAGGCCTACATTCAAATAGTTCATTAGGCATAGCTGTGACATATCCAGCCCTTTATATGCGAAGCCCGTTTCTTTGGTTTATTTGACTGGCTGTTGATGAAAACGGACGGGACATACGGATGGACAGTTTGACGAGTACGCTGAATGTAAATGGGTGAACTTAAAATTTGTAGGCAGTGGAAAAATACTAAATGTCTTGTAAACATGTTGTAGGAATCGCGATAAGCTATCTGTCATTGAGATTTATGTAGAAAGTATTAAAGTGATTGTCTTTTTGTGTTAATTTTTCCTACTGTCGTATTTCGCAATGTGAGTCCTCAAGCGAGCGACTGACAAAACAATAGACGAGTTCTTAACTACACTTCCAGGTAAAAACAAAAATTGTTAAGATTTCAAATTGGAATCTTTATTTCGATCAGAAACATGAATCGATTGCATTGTCTTTACGTTTCAATAATCCGATAATCCATATTTTTCAACAACACAGTCTCTTTAAGCTTGCAAATGCGAAAAAGCGATGTCTATTCGGGTTCGGGCAGTAGAAGTGAAGTCGGTCTGTAGAACAAGTTAAGTGAAAATGTAAAAAAAAAAAAATTAAAAGAGGTTTGGTTTCACGTTTTCAGATTTTATTGAAGCCTCAGGTACGAAAAGCTGTCCCCAAATCTACTTGGTATTTTGAAGTCTCTTCTATTATGAGTACTTTTATATCAATGTGGTTCAATATGGATGTATTTTCTGAAATCCAGCAGAAAAACCGTAAGCACCGCGAAAACTTGAAAAGAAAACTAGGCAAGACACAGCAAATCCTAGAAAATCCTAGCCTATCCTCCCAGTCTGTATGTCCCAGTAGTTAAGCCGTAAATCACTGCGTGAGGTGGTTATATACGAGCGCTTGCAATGGGAAAATGATAGCACGTTGGTGTCGCTGGTCCAAGATGGCCGATTGGCCGGTCCTTCGAGATTGGTACATGTGTTGTAATCGTGTAGGACATGTTCTGATCATTGTGCGGTGAATATTGACGGCTGCTTAGCTCTGGTCTTGAAGAAGGGATTTATTGGATGTGTGTCAGCTGACCGGAGATGTAAGTAGGTTGAGGTGAAGAAATAGTTTTGCTGGTGAAATAGCGAGTTTGGTTTCAGATGGTGGTGAAATCGTGACAGTAAATCTTACGTGCATCTTTGAACTATCCTGAACTCCTGGTACGAGTGAGAATGTTCGCTTGTGGAGTACACCTGCTAAACAACAAAGAATATAATCTTCAATATTTGACGACGATTACTAGGCATATTATGCATAGGGTGAGAATAATGACAGTGTTGCTGTAAATACTGATTTTTGGGATTTCAATTAAAAGTTCAGTACCTAATCATCATCATCATCATCATTTCAGTCAAAAGACGACCACTGCTGGACATCAGGTCTCCCCTTAGTATCGCCACATTGACCGGCCCCGTGCGTCTCGCATCCAGCGGGTCCCCGCAACCTTCACCAGGTCATCGGTCCACCTAGTGGGAGGCTTTCCAATGCAACGACTTTCGATTCGCGGTCGCCACTCCAGAACTTTCCGGCCCCATCGGCCATCCGTTCTGTGAGCAATGTACCCAATAGCAATACTTATTCGGTTTTGTCGTTTTGGATATTTGTTAACTTATTTATTAGTCTATTTTATTTGTAGAATTATGTGTATCTATGTAAGTACATACTGGTACCTACATACTTAAGATCATAATGTACATTTTTGAAATCCAGTAGTTATCAAGGTAAATTATCATATATTACAATGTTGTCCTATTTAACTCAAAGGTTTTCTGGCAGAGAAGAAAGAATGCCGTATGACAATGAAGATTTAATAAATAAATAAACACTTTTCCTTGTATTGAAATGATTCATGATTTCTACACGTTCCTCAAACATTTTGCCACTGCGGACACCAACAGCAAGATAAAAACAAAGAAGTACCGATCCTTCAATCTCTAGTGATGAGACATTACAGTCATTGATGATGATCACAATAACTTCAAACAATATTTATGATACTATAACCCCTCTTAATATTCTGGTCGTGAGCAGATGTATCGAGTTATTGCTCAGTGCTTTGTAATTTGTATGTACTTTGATGTCGCTGTGAGAATGTGTATTGTATGGTTGAGTTATGAATTGATCTGTGGTGCATAATATTTGATTATAATCAAATCTGTTTGACTATTGGTCGTCATTTTGTATGAGACCTGTGTCTTGTCTGGCAGTTTTTGGTTCTGACATGAGTCAGGGAGCATACCTACAAAGAGTCTTATCAAAATTGAGCGGTATGGTACCAAATAGTTCTAGACTACAAAAGCATTGCAAAGGCATTTCCCACTCTGGGCGGATCGGAAAGGAGTGTCAGATTTCTACTGACTAAACCACCCTTAGCCCTTTGTGTCCGGGGCCGCGGTATCTCTGTCAAACAACTCGCAGTTCTAACTAAGGCTCAATTAATGTTGAAGACTGATTGGAGTCATGTTGAACGTTAAGAGTGGGTTTATGTTATTGGTGCAGTGGTGGTGGTGCAGTGGTGGTGGTGGTTTGTGGTGGCCTTGCCTGTTGAATACTTATTATTATATACTTCGCGCTATGTACCAGAAACCTAAATAATTCGCAACAGGAACTTAAACTTGAGATATTTTTAAGTTATATAAGTAGACAAACAATACTTTTCAAAAAATAAAGCCGAGTTCAACAAAAAAGTTTAAACTTTAGCTTCTGAAGTCGTTATTTTTGTTTGTTTGAATTTGGTTTTTTTGCTACCGACTTCAGAAGTTAATTTTTCTTCTTAAGTTTATTTTTCACTTTTTGTGTTTTATTTTTTGTTCTAGTTGGTTTTATTTTTTGTTAAAAAGTTTTTATTTTTCACTTTTTAGTGGTTCACATGTGCTTACCCCTTCGCAGCGTACCGGCTTGATGTTATGTTATGAACTGGTGCAAAGAATAGACAGACATGAGATTTCAGCAATCCCAGTCCATTTGCTATCATTTATTGAGGAGTTCCGTTGCCTATTTCCGAAGATCTTTATTAGATCTTCAACAAATTGATGGGACCACTCCGAAAACGTTCTCTTCCAAAAACTACCCAAATCGCTTCAAGTGAGACTAAAAAATTTGAAGAGTTCTCTATATTTCTCCAGGATCCCATCACCAGATCCTGACTTGATGACCATGGGACCACCTGGAAAGACAAAAAAAAAACAAAAAATAGTTATCCAAATCGGTCCCCAGCCATCTTCAAGTAATCATGTATGTATGGTTACTTGAAGATGGCTAAACAAAAAAATCGAACGAACCCGACGAATTCGTAACCATTTTGAAGTCGGTTAAAAAGAAAGTACTGGTCCTGGTTTAAAAGAGGAATGAGCGATGGGGTGAATAATTCCTCATCTTCTAATGAAAAGTGAGGATCCACCGATTCCCCTCGTCGAGTTTCTGTAAAGCAAGGACGTGGGTACTATTGCGCGCGATGATCATATATTAGGACTGATGCGTAGTTCAAATGTGGCTTGGCAGATACCGCCATAAGCTGGCTTTTAATGATTTAAAGCTTCTTCTTTAAATTTCTCCTCATAGCTCCTCGAAAAAAACTGAAAGCTGAATCTCTATTATGTGAAAATATAATTTCCTTTTACCTATAGTCTACAGTTTCCATATAAAACAAACAACCATCTCCGTAATCACACCAACAAATAGGAAAGCTTTATACAAAACCCAATTTACTTGTAAATAATACGCTGGCAATAAGTTCAGTGCCGAGTCTATCACTCAAGCCGTAGTGATGGGCATCGGCGTTAAAAATAATGTCGATAAATCGCGCCGAAGATCAAAGCACGAACAAATCGGTTGGGCGCGCCAGTGGGGAGCCGCGAATGAGGTTGCGTGGATGCGGTATATTATTGTGTTAGTTGAGCTTTATAGTTTTGTTTTTATTCATTTAATCATTGTGTTAGAAAGGAGATCATACTGTATTGTGTTTTTTTTTGTTGCAAAGGTTAGCAGCTTTGAAGGAACATAATTGATTTATGTGATTAAATTCGAATTTTATCTTCAAAAATTTCCTGCCCATGCCCGGGCCCACTTTACTTGAAGTTGGCGCAACACGTTACAACAAAAATATTTTAATATCATAATTTCTTCCGAAAGATGTCCACTGCTGCACTTTGGGCTCCCCAAATGTAGCAGCTTTGACTGGCTTATAGGCTCGCATCCAGCGGATCCCCGCAACTTTCACCAGGTCATCGGTTCACCTAGGGGGAGGTTTTTCAAAAGATAAATGTAAACAGAAATTAAATCAAACCTCAATGGCTGTGCCTGAATTATTTTATTTCAACTAATCTCAAATAAAAACGAGGAAACAATATTATTATAGGTATACTTTTTTATTTTTACCTACACCAATTCGAATTTCACACAATTTGAATCAACAATTTCCTCCACAAACCACCAAAACCCATTACCAAACCACACCACTAATCAAGCATGACTAAATCGCGAAGTCGCCAACCCAAGGACAAACCCGTTACCAGTTCCTTCCACAAAACAATATTCAGCCAGTTTCACAGTTTCCCACGTCCATGGTTCCGCGTGATTTACTCGGTGCGCGCGGGCGCGGGGTAACGGGGGTGCGACGGGCCAGGGGAGGGGGGGCGCACTCGACTAATAAAAAACACCCCGACGCCCTCGTGACTGATGCGACAATTAATTTAATCCCATTTCTCTGCGTCTTTCAAGCCGTCAGGGCTGGTCCTGGTTGAAAAAGTTTGGGATTTCTTTTGGTTGTGAACAAGGGTTTTAGGGTAGTGTTGAGACGTTCCGCTCAACATCGCCGCGAGCCAGCGGCAGTGAACGAGGGATGCGGGGAAGCGGGTGTCAACCGGCCGCCGCACGATGACCACGGCAGACCGCGGGCCCCGCGCCTCGGCAGTCAGCTGTTGCACGCCTCCACGCACGGCTGCGCTTACGCATTTCCTAAATGTCTTTGTTTTCATAGTCCAACCGAACGTTGTATTTTTATTCCAATTTTATCATTATAATTTATACAGTCCACTACACGTTTCATTCTACTCCACCACGACCTATCGTCGCGATCAGGTAGTTTCTCGTTTTACTAATTAGCAGAAAATTGAGCCACGATAAGTTAGAGACTTCTCTAACTTATCCTTAGTAAGTCCTCACACATAAAAAAAAATGAAAAAAGTTTAGTTTAGTAAATGACTCTTCCTGCTCTAGGCGGAGCAGAAGAGAGTGACAAACTCTTACTGGCTAAAATCCATCCATGTTCTTTCTAATGCTTTTTGCTATTTAGGGCTGCGGTGACACATTCGAACGAATCCCGCAACCTTGGTAGGATCTTTAATTTACTCTAAAGGCTGAATTGCTTGCTACAATAAATACTATTGGAACTGAAACACCAGTCAAGCCACTTCTTAGAAACAATTAAAAAAACGTTTCTTTAACAAATACAATTAAATTGTGATGCTTAAATGCCCAGCTCCTAGCTTACGCATATCAACGACGAAGCAAACTAAATGCCGCGCCATATATCATTCAAGTCAATTGGCATTCTAAAGCAAAAACCACAATAGCAAGTGCATAACTTGTGCAACTCCGAGCTCGTCTGTTCACCACTTTTGTCTATCTGTCAGCTGTCTATCTGTCTGTCTGTCCGTCAGTTAAGAGGTCAGACGTCGCCACAGACTGTTTCTTTTAAACTTCATAGTGGAATTGTAAATGCGCTGTATTTGCTCTGCATCAAATGTTATTGTTTTTGTGTTTTACTTGTCAAGTATACTTAGATTGGCAGTTTTTGCAGTTCGCAAGTGACACGCATTTTAATTCAGTTTATTTTTGCTTGACGTTTGAAGGCTGCGTGTTCTGGTAACTTCTTAATTAACCTACAAAAGGCTAATTAAGAAGGAAACAAATATTATATACTCAATGTTAATATGAACTACTTTTGTCTGGTATCAATGGCGTTGACAAAGTTGTCATTTGTAAGTAAAATGACCTTTTTATTTGCATTTATAATTTTCTGCCTTTCACCTGTTTTGTATTAATTCAGGGAGCTTATTAAAATGTTTCAATAAACTTTTGTATATTTAATTCGAGGTCTCTCACAAGTGTGTGTTCCTTAAGTCAAGCTTCAGTGATCTAAAAATATATCACACAAAAGCTCATAAAATAAGTTTCTTCGACCCGAGACAGCCCTGGAAGGCGCTAGAAGCAGACATCAGCGGAGCAGGCGGCTATTAAACAAGACTAATTGAGCGATAAATTCACGAGACGAGAGGCCGATATAAAAACGAACGAGAAACGAGAAAAATCTTAGATGAGAGAATATTGAAAGCGGTCCACGCGAAATTGATTACTGTCAATTAAGGACACGTTGGTGTCTGCGCCAGATGCTAACTCGATTCTATTAGGAGCTCCTTTGATCGTCGTTTGTTTACCCTGCTGTTCGATATGCTAGGTGTTGTGATAGTTCCCTTGTTGATGGAGATTTCATTGTGATTTTGCGGATGAGCGTAGTTGGAGACGGGGGATCGCAATTGGGATGTCTTGGCTTGAATTGTGACGTTAGGACTTGAGTGATAAATATATCTATGGTTATCTATCTTTTTTGTTTGACGATTTTTGTGCTGTTTATTCCTGGAGAAGTTCTGTGTTCGAAGTGCTGAAGTTAGTAGAAAACAGGGATTTTGCTCGCAAACTAAGATTGTATAGAATCACGACAGTGAGACATGTATCGCAAAGCCATGTCATAGTTATGTCTGTCTTTGATAGATTCTGTAATAACTTGGATTTGTGGCAGTATTTGTTTATCGCTGTATCAATCGACGCATATCTTAATAGTTAGAGATTTGATTAAATATACACAGTTATGGCTTTGTCCCAAAAAACCGTGTTGCTCTATAAAATTCTATCTTAACCGTAGTCACAAAGCCAAGCCAACACTTGACGAACGTCAATTAAGGGCATCGATATCTATGATGCCATGCCAGATGTTAACCTGATTCTATTATGAGCATTTCTTTGATCTTGTTTTGTTTACTGACGGTTTTTGTTAAATGGTATAGTGTTGTCAGCGGTTAGTGCTTGTTCGACATTGGAATCAGAATAAAGATAATCTTTTGGGTTATTAAACTCTGAATTATTCTTGAAGCAACTGCTATAGTTTTATGTGAATGTAGTGTCAGTGTTTATGATAGATGTTGACTGTTCTATTTCCATAATTCCACAAAAAGTAATAGAACCGAAACATATATAAATATTATGATAATTTCTTATTTATGTTCTCTCATTAACCCAAACTTTTCAAACCAAACATCACACGTTCCCACCACACCGTCAGTACCACACGTGAAAAATATGAGCCCATCCCCAAAATTTATAGCACTACTAACGCAGCTTCTAATTCCCCTGACACACATTAAAATATCCGTTGCAACCGCCTTATTACACACGACAGTGACTTATTTCCATGAATAATAACACACTTTCATCCTTACAGAGCGTATTATATGGATCATTATACACAGAGACGTTCGCGAGACCGCAACAATGGCTTTTCAACCTCATTTTTGAATGAACATGACTGATTGCCCGCTGCTACGAACAAAAGCCGCTAACATAAACATTCTACACGATAATTTGTCTGCGTTGTCAAATGAATGACGCTGCTGTTTCCACCACCCTCATTCATTACCACTTTTGTATCACCTACTTAGATAAACCACCACACATATGCGTCAATGTAACTTTAATACATCGATGAAGTCATGCGTTTTTAGTTCGTGAAATATCGTAGTGATGGGGCGCATGTGTCCGGGAGTCATGTCGATTAATAAAGTTTACAAGATGAAAGCCGTTGAGCTGTTAGTCGCGATGCGTTCCAGAAATAAAAAGCAGCTTTAAACTCGGCTGGGGATACTTACATCGTGTAGAGTCACCACGTTTTAATGGCAGGACAAAGTCAATGTGAACGTCTTAAGATTGTGTTACGCTTTCTTGAAAGAGTGCTCTACTACTTTGTTAAAGATTTTGTTTGTTTACAGATGCATTTTCATATACTATTCAAAAACATGATATCTATACAAAATGTAATAAACATTTTTAAACATGATACAAGCCTGAACATAAAACAGGAACATTTTCGGGTTTTTTATATCAGACTATAAAACTTGAATTCCTAATCCTTCAGTAATAAACATAAACTGGCCAATTCTTAATTAACCAAAAACCACTCGTTCAAATTTACGGCAAGCAATAAAAAAGAGAACTCCCTAACTGCCTATCACCAACGAAATATGCCTACAACTGTTATAAAACGCATTGTATAAACGACAGCAATAATTGTCGCCCTACACGGCCGCATGAAATATACTGCGTGCAACTAATAGGTGGGACGGGCGTTAAGGAGCGCATAAATTAGCTGATGTTGTGACGGCCGCGACGGCCGGCCATCTGTTTGTCGATATGTCACGGTACAACACTACGCATTTATATAGAGATGTTTATTTCACAACGGAGAATAATGTGACGTATATTTTTTATGATTTTTTGTATTTTGTACAACATGCACCTGTTGTTGTCCGCGAATTTAATGTATTATTGCTGAAATATTTAACGTAACTCCATATTTCATGGAGAAGTAGGTAATGGGATGTTGAGATGAGTATTTTAATTCGTCATGGGTAGTAAATTAGTTTGAATTATGACTTTTATTAAATTAGAATTCGCTGAAGTAAGTGCTTATTTGAAGCATGATTAATGAATTGTAGCAGTATCTAGATTACGCTTATTAAAATGTGCGACGGAGCTTTTCGTAAATAGTTTATAAGATATTTGTGTAGTCCATTGAATTATGACATTATTTAATTGTAACTCGTTGGCACTTTCTGTTGAAACTACTTAGAAGATACAATTTTAATCTTCTCAATGAGATAAAAGCAGCGAGGCACTTTAAAAAATCCATACAATCCATTCAACAAAAATTAACTTCAAGAATTATAACAATAGCTGCTACAGTTCACTACATAAAAATCTCAAGAATGTCTTCTTCTCTGGCACAATAAAATAAAACCGAAATGATCGCACAAACAGCTCTATAGGCATCCTAATCCCATAAGTAAGTATTATTTCTGATCTCAGGGCCCCATGCGATGATGGGCGGCGACATTTGCTTTCGTTTTTTTTCAGCTTCTTAATTGCCATACACATTTTAACGTCGCTGAGGGCGCGGTTAGATGTCACGTTGATGGTTCGGATAAGATAATAATTTGAGAGGAAATAATTATGGGAAGGGAAAGTGAATAATTTAATGCAAATGGTGTGAATAATGTGTTGGTATCTGATAGTGATAAGGTTTAAAACGGGATGGACAGAGTTTCCGTAATGGAAGATGTGTGTGGCAATTTCTCACAAATTCTGCTGCTAGGTTTTCGTGCGTTAGTATAACCTGTGCATCGTCAGATAGTTTTGAGTATTTATATACATAACATAAGTTCTATAGACACACGAAACTCTTTGAAAGTACAATCTACTTGTTCATCCACTCTGAAATTGCCAACAAGCAATGTTTGGCGGTGAGATAGGCAAACGGCATGGTAGTGTCTATTGCGGGAATATCCTGGATGAGAATGGCACAAAAGCATGAAGCTTAGCAGAAACAAAGAGAGGGCTATACCTAGCAGATGATGATGATGATGTAGGAGAAGAAACAGGTGTGTCATGCAATCAAACCATTACAGAATTAAAAGACCATCACAGTTGGACGGAGATAAACGATAAAGATCAGTACGTCAGTAATAACCAGCACATCAATAAATTATACCCTGATGAATTTATATTGGAACTTAATCTGGATGGTTCATCATAAATAAATAAGCCCGATGTCAATAACCAAAGATTCAAAATGGCGTGTGACTGTGTGAGACACCCAAAATAACAGTAATTGACAAAAAACTGTTATTTAACGCTTTTCACGACTAAGACACTAATTGAGGATGACACAAATTAAAATTGATTATATTTGCACGTCGAAAGAATTACAGATCGGCGTATACACACATTTACTAATTGCTATCATCTGTTAAACACATCAAGAGTATATTTGGATCACTTAAATTCGCCGGATGAATAGTTTAGTGTATTTTCATCTCGCATTATGCGCAGTTATAAAATGGTTGTGAATCGATAAGTGGTGTTTTACTGCGCTCACATTAGTTGGTTTGCCAAGTTTTGCGGTGTTGAGATTGTCAAACTGTGGGTTGCTTTGAGTTGGAGTTCCCCAAGGCAAGATTTTATTAATATTTTTTTTTGTAATTTTGGTTCATTATTTTATTTGACTAGTAACAAGATACTGGACTGGCTTTTCCGTAAAGTCGAAAAGATTTGAACACCATTCATCATCATCATTTGATTGCCCACTTACGTTCCATACTTTTGCAACAGTATTTAGTTACAACAAAGTACCCAATGTGTAATATGTTTTATGACTGCAAAATTATATAATATTACGGCTCAAACATAGACGAAATTAATTCTTGATGATGACATATTTCATCAACAATAATTATATGCCCAGACTGCTAGTCTGTAGATGATGGCTTAAATGTTTTTCTATTTTCCTATGATGGATGAATTAAATAAAAACTCAAAAGGTGAGAAACTTGAAACACTTTTGGAAAAATCTACGGAACGAAGAACGAAAAAAAAGAATTGAGCATCTCTGGTACTAATCCCACTATTCTTAACAAAACAGTAGGACCGAATAATGGAGATCTTGAAAAATTGTCTTACGGCTGTAAAGCAGTTAATTTACTACGTAGTGTTCAACTATAAATAAAAGTGTTGGCCACATCTAATCGTACACACATGTGGACACTGTTATTGTGAAGTTATTTAAGAAATAGTGTATTAATACTCTTATGAACAATTTGTTACATATTTTAGAGTTTCGGATTGTTTATTTTGAATGTAAGGCGTCGTAAATTATGTTTTTATTGCGTGTTGGCGTCAAATGGGTCGTGTAGTGGGGTGATGTCTTGTTTTATGGGCAAAGTGTGGTGGTCGTATTGTCTGACTGTCAATGAGAGAATGATGTTAAGAATTTGAATGCGAGTTTTCTTAGGACGTTTTGATGTGCTCAATTAAGAGGTCTTGGGTAAAAGTATCTTTTGGTGTTTTTACTAATTTAATAAACGTATTGTCATAGCAGGCTTGTCTATCACGAAGGGTTAGTAATTAAGCAGAGATGAAACTAAAAGAAAACTTACATTTCTGTTGTGATTATTTAATACATAATAAATTCTTTCCAGGGAAATTATTCATTCTTCCAAAGCCAAAAAATGTAACTTGGTTCTATTGGGAACTTTTAAACAACAGTATCGCTTACTTGTATCTTAAAACTCTTCTAAAAAATAATCGATATTGTAACCCACAACACTATCAAAACGTTCACGAAGTCGCTCCAAAAATAAACGAAAACCGTTCCACAATTAGCTCACAACAAATCACCAATCCATTAACAATGTGGAAGACAAGACAAACGGCTTGTCAGCAATGAGGTAACAATTATCCCGGGTATGTTCCGGTCCCGGGATCCCGGGCACGTCCCGGGATATCCCAGGGGACGGCACCGAGCTATGGTTACCCTACCCGATCAATATTTCGCCGGTTTGTGAAAAATGTGCATTCACTCATGCTTTTGATATTCGATGTCGTCAGTTTTTGTTTTTGTTTATTTTTAGAGGCGTTTTCACTGTTTTATTCTGTTAACAATTGAACTCGTAGTTTGAAGTTATTAAACGAACGTGTCAAACAGGATTTCACTGATTTGGTTATGTTATGAACTTATGAGAGAGCACTTTTACACGACATTCTCCTTTGTCCCTGTAATTGAATTTATGTTTACATACGGGTCAATTCAATGTTTTGTTTAAACTACAATATTTAAATAGACTAAGAAACATTTTTGGGAAATATATTATTTTTCAGTTACCAAATAATTCATCATTAAAAGACGTGATTATGCTTTTTAATATCTCCTATTTCCTATTTCCTAGGTTCGATTCGAGTCGGGCTGTGTGGTTGGTTTTTTCAATCAAGAATTTGTTAGTATCATCAACGAAGTCTGAAGTTGTGCTCGGTTGATAGCAATAGACTTGCCCCCTGTTTTATAGGATTGATATATATTTTATATAAGTGTATGTAGGTGTACTACCACGTACACCTATGCTTAGCCATTAGAAACTTACAGGCGGGATACTATGCTATGCTAAAATGAAAAAAGTTAATATTAGGATATTTTAAAGGTTATAAAATTTACTCCACGATGATCCCGCAAAAATAACTACAGCACATTCCCATTCCACTAATTCGCATGCTCCATTTACGTCACTGACACATTAAACAAAAATGGTCAACACATATCCAACATAATTTGACACGTGGCAAAATTTAGTACTAACGCCAAAAGCGTTCTAAATTTAGACAGTTATCTTGACAAGCAGCGCCGCTCCAAAGTGTCAAGTCATACTGGTCAGTCTGTTGTCTCCTCGGAATGACACTGCGCAGTCCACATGATGGCTGACAGTGATCGTTGTCAATTTAAATGAAACTGTAAACGCTGACAGCCGACAGTCGAGGGCTCAACAAAAAAAAATTTATGGGCCGACTAATGAATTGAGTACGGTGAACAGACGAAGTTTTGGGGTTATGTGGTTTGGGTTAATGTTTTGGATGGGATAGTATTTCCTTTTGTTTAGCGTTCTTTAGTGTGAAGCTATTAGTAATATTTAATGCACGAGTGTGCGACGTAAACGTATGGTCAATAATTGTACGTCGATAAAAAGTGAAACGAGTTATCGTTTCACTTACATAACTATTGTAATTTTAAGAATTTATTCATATCTATGGATGATACTGATTTTGCTTGTTGCACAAAACAGAGTAACATGCTGTACAGTAGTGTATTTTCGATTAAAATTCGACGTAATAATATTACGTATACACCGCGCGGTCGTGGCAGGGCCGCGTTTATCCAGCCAGAACTCTGAAAAAGAAAGAGAAAAGGGAGCACCTATAACTGAAAACTTCGCATTAAGATGAAATTTTCTATAAAACATTGTAGAAAAAAGTCAACAAGAGTTAGGTAGATCCCGTTGGGGCTGCGGATTGCACACAAGTTACCGCGGCCTCGACATATAGGGCTAAGAAAGACATGGGTGGTTTTAAGTCAGTAGAAGTCTGACACTCCCTTTCGCTCTGCCCAAGAGCGGGAGGGGTTTTCGATGATTTTCCACCCGCCAAAAAAAGAAAAATAAGAGCTAGGTAGATTAAATCTGGTTTTAATAATTAAACTTCCGTATATTCAAAATTAAACTACACAGACCTGGGTTAAGACTAGGTCAATTATTACCATTCTGAATGAACTTTTCCTTGACTTACCAGCTACAAAAATTCCTTAACCAATTCAAAGCAAAAAGTAATAACAAAATTAAAACAAAGTAAACAGATCTAAATGTTTGTCCACACCGTACCTCTCCCCCGGGCGGAGTTAAACTTGATTTATTCACCTCATTTCCTCTCCTTGTGGTTGTTAGCCCGGCTGAATTAACCGACGATTCATATGACCTTACAAATGTGAATATAATAATGTCGCTGTTTATTGACAACTGAATTTGTACTTTAAATGTTGACGTTGCCAGTCGATAGTTGGATTCAAGTGTAATTTTATGGAATTATCAGGGGGTATCTTTGCTAGCTTTTACAAAAAGTTTAACAATTGCATCAACTAAGACGTGTAGTACTTATCAGCGTATAGTTTCTATAAAATTTTGGAAATACGCCAGTCACCGATAACAATTTTGACAAGGATCCTTTAAGTTTCCTATCTTCATTTTTTTGGTGCGAATTGTGATACTCCTCCGATTGTTCAACAACAGTAGTGCCCAATAACCAAATGCGGAACCAATTTGTCCCGTAGATCATAAGAAACCTGCCCTTTTCCTAGATTTTTTTTCAAGTAAAGATCTCCATGCATATCCATTTTTAGAATTTACCTACTTAACTTTCTTTATCAAAAATATAAGAAGTACGGTTAAGGTCTCTCAGAGTACTATCACCGAATGAAAAGAGGTCTAAAACAAAAAAGCTAAGAGAAGTGCTAAATGTTTTTGTGGCGACTCCATCCAGTCATACCGCGGGTGAAGTTAACCCTGATTTATTCGCTCTGGTTTCCGCTCCTTGCGGCTGTGGACCGACGCAGAGAATTAAACGGTTCACGCGTAATATTGTTACAGATGAATAGTTTGAGGCTGGATTATGGGTTGGAAATTATATTATCGGAAAGATACATTAGCAGGAAACCAGGAAGGCTGTACCGTATAGCATAAGAAGGCCAGGAACGGGTATGCAGAGGGAAAAGTAAAATTAAGGAAAAATCGATACTTGTGCAGGATTAAACCAGTGTAGAATTGCACTTTGTTTGGAAGCCACAGACGCAAAAGTAGCTGTCTGATCAAAAAAGGGATGAATGCTCTTTTCATTTGTCGATGAGGAACATGAGGAATGTTGAATTTTCCAGGTAGGTACTTACACCACATTAAAAGAGCTTAGTAATTACATTATACTTAAATAAGGAAATAAAAATGAAAACATAATTAAGTAACTTCAAAAGTTCGATAAAATAGTTAATAATAAATTCTTAACTGGTAGTTGAAGCTTAAGTTACGCCACCATCGACTTACCAACAAACAACTCAGTAATTAATATGCATACTAAAATTATAACACAAAAACACTTTTCATGTCCTCATAAAACCGACGCACGATAAGGAAAAGAATTACCACATTAACACGCAAAAAAGTACACGAAAACACGACACCATAATATGTGTCTATCTATGGCATTTTTTGCACGTTTCCTCCATAAAATGCCCATAAAATGACACATTGGACAAACATTGGCTTTGCGTGCGCATGGGCAACGCAGCATGAAATTTATTACTTCCTCAGACAGAGGAAGAAACCACTTAAGTTTTGAAAGCACTTGGCTTTTAAACCAGTTTTTAGTCATGTGTTTAATTTGCATTGCAATTTAAATTTAAGCTTTTAAATACCTTGATGATTCAATCAAAGATTTGAGATAAGTTTATGGCGGAAAGTCTTTCTGGTGTAAATTTTTATTAGCTCTTATAGGTATATCAGGATGCTAACAGTTATACTTTAGACATTCCTAGAATAACACGGAAGTAATAAAATATTAATTTATCAATGAAACTCTTTTAGAATCGCACACAGATACTCAAATTATTTTTTTAAAATATACTTGTACTACAAGTATATTTTATATTATTTTTTTCGTCGGGTGGTGAAGTCTTTCAAAGCTAATATTGTTTATATTTGCCGTCCAAACTTAAACACCATATTTACCAACCACAATCCCACGAAATCCCACATAAAATCAAGTCAAACGTTGGGCTTGTCAAAACAACGAGTTAACACCCAAAACCGTTGCATCCTGAACCCGCTAACAAGCAACAAACGGCCTGAACAAACACCCATCTGAAATATCGCATCGGTCCCTCCAACTACCGCACAAATTGCGCCTTTGTACGCAAAACTAACACCGCAGGACCAACATACAACACCTCTAGCCATGCAAATTTCACCCTTATTACCCCCTCTTAAAGTATTTACAGTCTGCACTCCTGTGGTGAGATGTCTTCAAATGTTGGTAATCCAGAGGAAGCGTAGATTTATCACGCATCACTCATGTTTGTCTTGTATCCAGCTTTCAAAGCTGTTAGTCGTAAATATGGCGTAATCTTTTAATGTTTTCAACGTGGATGCATAATGGCAATGGCAAAATACAACAGGGATGATGTTTAGTGTGATAGGGTCTTATTTTCTTGGCTTCCCTATTATTTCCAACGAAAATGTGTCATAATACGGGCCGCTTTTAATAACAAACAACAACACAATTGGGCACACAACCATACCTTGTGGCACTCTTAAAGGATATTCAAGTTTTTCAGTAGCTACAAGCACTTGAAAACAAATACGAAATTGAGTCATGTGGATTGTCCTTATCCGGCACTATCTACAAGCAGAAAGAAGCATTAATTTCCGTCGGGCACTTGTGCAATAATTTAGTTAAGCGTAAGCCCATCGGAATACAATATTTATTACTTCCTTTCAATCGTTGTGAAGTTTTTTTTTTCATCTGAAACACTTATCTTCTCCAGGATACACATTGGGCAGCTGGCGAAAATTGCAAGTTAAAAAACTGGTCTAAATAAATCTTTTCGTTGACAAACAGTTCTTACTGGCGTCCTTTGGGCACCCCAGTGGGCAGGTGACGAGAGCTCTTGGCCAAAAACAGTTGTTAGTGTATAGCAAAAAAAATATTGCAATTTGTCTGTAACCTGATGCTTGACATAACGCCGGCGCCAAGTTCTCATTGACCATAAAATTTTATCAAGCAAAAAATTGTGTTTTTACTACGTAGTAGACATTTACATGTGATTTTTATAGGAAACTAGGTTCTAAAAGTTCATATTATGCTTTCAGTTTCACAAAACATATGTGCGAGTTTTTGTTGCTTCGGAGAATTTTAGTGGTGCTTTTAAATAAACAATAAAACGTCTTGAAGTCGTATTGTTTTTCTCTACTGGACTTGAATGACTTGTCTTGAAATATTGTTATTTAAAGCTTAACTCATGAAATTGTGAAGAGACCATGACTGTATGTAATTTAGCTAGTGTAGCTTTAGTAAAATTAGTTGTCAGAGTTATGGTATCTATGTGTATCAGTAAATTTATCTGTTCGACTATTGAGCAGTTGTTTTTAAAACAATTAGACTTAATAAGTTATTTTATTCAGAATTAGTATAAATGTTAAATTCTGTCTTGAATGATATCAAGGTTCACTCAAATTGAATAAATTCATGTATTCAAACATCATTACAGAAACAGATAAAAGATAAGGGCTGATAAAATCCTGTGGAATCAGCATTCAAATCAAAACTCCTCAATTCTAAAAACCATCAACAAAACACATCAGTGACAAAAGCTCATACAAATCAGGCTGCAAATAATAAATAATTTATGTGCCTATCTTTGAAAGGGCGTGCCGGGTGACGTTTACACAAAGAATGAAAAATGACGCCTGCCACGGACTACCATAGACCGTCAGACCGTCAGAGCCAAGGATTAGTGGGCTTGAATAATGTCCCACTGTTGAATGACTGTCTAAAGTGTTATTTTTGTGAGCAAGTAGCTAAGTCATGTTTATGATGCGTTCTTAGAACTTAGAAGTGAGTGAGGATTACATTCAGTTTAAGTTTGGAGTATATTTTGTGATTTTATGAAGGAAGTTTTGACATGGATCTTCTCGAAGTAAGTATTCCTTGATTTTGTTTTTGATGTCAGAGGATTGTTCTGATGATGAATAGCTGTCTTATTGAACTTTGTTTGGCAGATAAATTACCATCATCATTATCATAATTTTCTTGCGTTTGTCCCATTCTTACTTGGGGTCAGATCCATCGTTTCCTTGGTCTTCCTCTCTCTCCATCCATCAACATTTATAGATAAATATATAAACTATTAGATTAAATTACCATTAGAGAATTTGAATACAGTACCAAAAGTTTGATGTCATGAATGAGTATCATTTACAAAGTATTGAGTTGACTCCACATCAATTTGGTTTCTTCTCACCTAAAAACGTTCAAACATGTTATGTAGCATGTCCAAAAGTCACCAAGTCACAATTCACACACCCTCAATTTGTTTACGAACAAATGTCAATAAAAATCCTGCGTTTTCGTATGCAATCAAAGTGCGTACATTAATCAGGCAGTGGTCAGCGCTGTCAATCAGACCCACTGCGCTGTCGTACCGAACAAAGTGACGTTCTGCGTGGACAATTTACGAAATGCTTTACTGCGTTTTTATCCAGAGATTTTGCGTTTTTGCGCAATGGGTTTGTAGAGTTGGTAGGTCGGTGTTCGGATTGAAATAGGTGCAACGAAATATAGTAAAACAAAAAGTAGTTCTATTTATGTAACTAGATGGCGATGTTTATTTTCGTCATAATTCTGAATCGCGCTGTCAAGATTTTCCGTCGTTTACATAAGTAACAGAGCACGTTTTTTTTTATTGAGTTTGAGCAAAGAGTTTGCAGTAAAGAGATCACGCCAAAAAGATCTAATACATATTTATGGTTATCATTTATCCGAGTTCCGCGAAGTATTGTTCAGTCGGATTTGTGTGCTGTTGGGACGAATCCTGGAGTATGAATGTAGATGGATATAAAAGCAGACGAAGGCCAAAAAAACGATAAACGACAGTGCAAAGCTAAGACCGGGGTGGTAGACTCAATCAATAAATAATGAATAATCCCTTAACCATGTTTGGAGACCATGACAAAACAGGCCATTTTCACAACATGGTCCGATATCGAAAGCACACCAATCATTATTCCAGGAACCACATTATCAATCTAAGCCGTGACGTACGCGTTATAGGCTACGCATTTGACTAGAAAATTATAGCAGTACATAAACAGCCATAAGTTGTGTCCCATCGCCTGAGAACGTCATATTGACCCTATTCCCTCAGTGCACGTTGATAAACATCTAATACATTCATGTATAATTTTATTGCCAGCTCGGTTAGAAAACTTATTTATTAACAACATAGAAATTACTTAGTTTCCTTCAGGTTATTTTCTTTTATTGCTTTATTTGGCTACGATACGTTGCGATAAAGCGACAAGTTTTATCGTTATGTATATAATAAATGGTAGCACGTTTAGGAATAACAACGGTATTGTTGCAGGTTAAACACATTAACTATTAGATTAAAAAAAATTAATATATTATAGTACAATATTGGCCAACAATAGGGTAGTTACCCAAAAAAATCTAATTAGTCCGTCAGATAGATTTCCAAAAAATATTGGACACGTATTTTTTCTTTTTTTACGTAAACAAACAATGAAGACGATACAGTGCTTTGAAAACTCGTGTGACGTCATTTTCTGAGACATTAGTATGACATTCTTTTGATATTGTTAATATTGTTTGTGTGCTGTGAATTTTATTAAGTATGGATTCTGATATCTGAAATAAAGAAATATTATTATTATTATTATTAGCGGTCAGTGACGTCACAACCCCCCACTCAAATCTTTGACTCGTTTTATCTTCGTCATTTTTTATTGATTTGATAAAACAAAAAATACGTTTCCAATATTTTTCGATAATCAAACAGACGGATTAATTAGAATCATATTTTTTTAAGTCGGTAAACTACCTTTTTTGCTTTGTGATATTAAACTAAATGGCCAAAATTAACACTTAACATGTTGTACCTGAAGACGGTCGTAGTAACCGAGGCAGGCCTAGGAAGCGCAGGCGTGACGATATTTTATGGGCTCTCGAAAAAAGCAATAGGGTATTTCACCAAAAAAATCTACGAGTAATAAGTCCGTCAAATAGATTTTCAAAAAATAATAGACACGTATTTTTTGTTTTATCAAATTAAATAAAAAAATACGAAAATAAAAACGTAGTACTAACCTTGCGACGTCACACGACTTGACAAGAATTTTCGAGGCACTTTATCGTCTTCATCTTTTGTTTAAGTGAAAAAAGAAAAAATACGTGTCCATTATTTTTTGAAAATCTATTTGATTTTCAATACGCTGAAGGAACATTATCGTGAGGATCAGGCATGTCTTTGAAAAAAAAAATACGAAGATATGTGACATCTACCAACCCGCCCTGGGCCCGCGTGGAGGATTATAGCCCATCCCTCTCATAAAGGGCAGTAGGCCTGAGTCCCTGCAGTGGGCTGACGATGACGAATAACGACTGATTTGGATATACAGGGTGTTTGGAAGGGAGCTGTACATACGCCTAGGGTAGAAACTAGGGATAGTCTGCTACCTACCCCCGCCCATTATATTGACCTTGGCCTCAAGGTTTTTTTTTAATTTATTATTATTTTTTATTTGACTTTTTGACTAAAACTACCTGTAGCTCAAAATCTATCCATGGGACCGGTCGGCTAATGGTCTTGTTTTAATCGTTAGAGTCTTAGGGTCCTGCAAAAAATTATTTTACACCAGAAAATTGTGGAGAAGAAAAGTTATGGGGCCTGAAGTACCGTAGTAAGGTAAAGAAATAATTTTAAATTAAAAAAAAACCTTGAGGCCAAGGTCAATATAATGGGCGGGGGTAGGTAGCAGACTATCCCTAGTTTCTACCCTAGGCGTATGTACAGCTCCCTTCCAAACACCCTGTATATGTACTACACTTTTTAGATCATTGCAGTTGCCACAAAATCCAAAGAATAAGTTTCCGTAAACAAGGAAGCTTTTTTCATTTGGCTTACAGTTTCACATTTCATCTGCGATATTATGTGGGTCAAAAACAGAATACCATTGTTTTTCACCTTTTCCTTTTTTCATACCCCTGACGAAGATTTGTTCGTATAATTTATGTAAAACTAGCTGTTATCCGCGACTTTACTCGCCTGAAATTAGAAATTAAATATTAAAATGCACGGCAATGCCATCTGTCGGGGAGGAAATAAAATGTTTGGTTATTCTCGCGGGGTTCGCTCAATTTTCCGGGTCGGAGTAATGTGGGGTAGTTTTTCTTTAAACTATTTTATGAATTCTTACTTTGTAATTTAATACTTGTGAGCCTATTTATTATTTTTACTTTTTATCCGAAAGAGAAAACGGTTTATTGTGCAAACTCCCGTCAGGCTGCCTCATTTGTTTAGTGGTCTCAAACGCGACTGCTAAGAATGATGTCCTGGGATTCCCAGGTCAAGGAAAGTGTTATTGGGCTTTTACTTTTGAATTCCTCAGTACAAGCAGAGTCTGGATTTGTGACCGGTTGATGCGAATAGGCTCACATAGGTCTTAAATATAACTGATGAAATTTGGGTGTGATGTTAGGTACACCTCTGTCTAACTCTTTGGGGATTATAGGCATGATGTTATCCACTCCCGGCAGAGCATTGGCAATAAGTCAGCTCCACGGGCCCAACGGGTGCTACAATTTTTTTATATTATATTCCCAAAAAAGGGTAAACTGTTATGTTCGCGGAAACGAGAAGAAGTTCCTTGAAAAGTGGTCTGGTCTGTTTTAAGATTTTCATGGAATCGGAATAATTATACTAAAGATTGTCACATTTGTCATAGAGAAAAATAACTGAAGATAACAGTTGCAATCGCCTTTAATTAAGTTGCACTATTACATTTACAAAAGCTTCCACAATCCAGCAATTCGATTAAAACAACAGTCAATGCAATCAAAATCAAACCATCCTTTATCAACACATCCTAATCAGCATTGTACCCCACCCCCATATCCAGAAACAACCCACTTCATAACCCCATATTATTAAATCGGCCAAACTTATTACGGTCTTAACATAAAGTACCCCTAAACAATTACAGTGCACCCGTTCGCGGGGTAAAGTCGTAAGTGGCGTCGAAAGGGTTGACACACACGTACCGACACACGACATTTTTGTAGTCGAGCTGGGCAAAAGCTATCCTAGCTATCGACGACTTTACACCAAGAGAAACAAGTAAAGAGAGCCATTTTCACAAACGAGCCATATTCACAATCAATCTATTGTAAGTTATACAATGGATTCTAAGTAAATAGAGTTGCCATGTATCAGTGGCGTTTAAACTTAGTTTTACTTATTTCTACAATCAACAAACATTTATATCAATTAGACCATAAATTACATGCACTTTTGCATTGTCACGGTAGGCATACCGCAATAATCAAAAACATACAGGGTAAGTTACAGTCCCAGCTAAAGACATAATAATTGCGAATGAACTGTGTTACCCAGTCTTGACTTGTGTTTTTCAAAGTAGACTGTAAATATATGACTGTTGTTGTTATTACAAAACCTGGCGTTATAACAATTACTGTCATCAAAATCGATGTCAGCGAACCAATAAGCCGCGGCTGTGGAGTGAATCGTCCACTCTCCACAGACAACAACATTCCATCCAAAGTCATCGGGCAGTGGTACATGTGTGTTAACCCTTGCAGGGTTGGCACGCTGGGGTTAATACCGGATTACATTAACGTCACGGTATCAGCGATATTAATAGACTATCATCGAGATAGGATACCGCGCCGCGTTTATGACTAAGAAATGTAGGCAGCCTGATAAATTTTATGTACACTGTAATATTCAATATACGCTTTTTTATGGTGAGTGGGGGGTTTATTCTTTTTATGCTGTCGTTACTCACTGGTGAGTGGTTGTTATGAGGTTTTCTGTATCGAATAATGTTGGTTTTAAGGCTATCGTCTGGTCTAGGCATGATCTTTTACATTGTTTTTTTATAATAATGCGGTAATGCGGTTTTATTCATATTTTTTGATGATTGAAACATTAATAAAATCACCTTCTATAGAAACTTCACAAACGAGGTTATTCAAATACAAAACATACTACTAAGTTTATTATACTTAACATCTTTGAGTGAACTATCAACAGTTCAACATCAACTTTTTCTTCAATCAACTCATTTTCAAGAACATCATTAAACCTCCCACCACCAAATGTAAACCAACACTCACACCAACAGGAAATGACACAACAGTATTCAAATTAAAATTACCGACACACGACACGACAAGCTTTTTTAATTGTCACTTACCACTTTTATGTAAATCCGCGGTGACAGCTCCCACTGGTGTCGCCACTGTCGGCCGTCTGACAGCGCTGACACTCTGACAGCACTGACAACTGACAACTGACAGGTCGCCCGTTCACCGGGCAATTTGCGACCAAGCGGCTGCAACGGGAGAAATATTATTTTACTTGCCTTTTTTTCCGCGGAGCAGTGTGTGTCCTGTCAACTGATGGTGTTAATTTCATTAGGGATCAGACTATTTTTTGTTTCTTTTTTTAATGGAGTGCTGGTTGTCGAAGGGTGGAGGAAAAATGTTGGCAGTAATTTGAGGATTTTGGGTTGAAAGAACGGCGGTAATTTTCTTTCTGATGTAAATGACGGGCGTCCTAATTTCAGTGACGTTTTGAAAAGCCTTGTCCCAATTCGTAACGACCTCCAGCAGCTCTTCATTTGTGTATAGAATGGGATAGTGTCCTCAAAAAATCTACAAATCACTTATGGTTTTATCTGCCATTTATATTGTTTTGTAAAAAAAACTAATTACTTCCTAAACTTTACTAAAGTAGATCATATATTTACTACTTTCTTTGACAGACCAAATTAGCTCCATTCGTTTTGCTCATTTCATCAACACTAACATTCCTTCAAGCCAGCGTTTTACTACCATTCCTACAACATTTATCCAAACAAATTCTCAAGAAAACATCCTTCTGTACAACACATTATGCACTAAACATTCCCTATCTAAACTAACACACAATACGGGCCTTTCACACTGGCGCATTCCGGTATCTCAAACGGCTACGACGACGGAACGGTCGGCTTGCGCGCCGCGTCTTTCATATTTTGAATACTTACTCGAGTTATAAGAATTTACGCGCCGCTTACTCGGGGGTAATGGGTCGCATAAAATCTTATGACCACTCAACTCTTGTGTATTGACTTTTACAGCGGCGCCATTACACGGTATATTTTAAGAGGGGTAGCAATTCGCATTTTGTGGGAGCGGTGTGTCTGTTATTTGCGAAATAATTTTCATTTTTTTACTGTTATCCTTTTTCCTGGTAATGCCTTTTGGTGGCGTCGAATTTGGGCCACTGTACCGGCTTAATGATGGCTCGTTTGTGAATTTGTGTTTGGGGAATAAGCTATTATATGTATAAAGGGGGTTAGGTTGGGTTAGCTGTGTTGGTAAAGATCATGGCAGAGCTATTTTAGCCCATAATGTCTCGTTCAAGACACAGCATATCTCTCAAAAATATGCCAATCTTCACAGCCTCTCCTTCCGTTGGTTCTGCGACTTCCAATTCAGTTCCTCTTCGCCAGTCAAGTTTTAGTACCTACTTTTCTTTGTCCTCTTTCTAGAAATTTATTCTGTATCGACTAACAACCAGACCCGAAACAACTACCTATAAGCCATACAAATGACGGCACGGTTGGCGCAGTGGCTCAAGCAATGGACTGTTGCGCTGCGTGTCGCGGGTTCGATTCCCGCACGGAACAAACATTGGTATGAGCTACAGATAGTTGTTCCGGGTCTGGGTATTTTTGTATGTGAGTTTAAATGTTTGTGAACGCACCCACGATACAGGAGAAACTCCTAGTGTGGGGCAACGCTTATATAAGTAAAAAAAAAAAAATATGTTTTCCGTGCAGGATTCGAACCCGCAACACGCAGCGTGGCAGCAAATCGCTGAGCCACTGCACAGACCATGCCGTGAAAGTCGCCATTTGCCATCAACCGGGCATACATCCAGATGTTGAGCTGCTACAGCAAAATTCAGTTCCTATTCTATGTACGATATACTCAGTAGAAATAAATATTATTCTGTTCTATGTATGTATTTCCGAGTTCCACGCTCACCGCGTCCACTGCAGCGCAACCCCACACGTGTTTACATGTCGCCATAACAATAAGTTAAATAAACGCCCTCTACGCTTCGTGACGACTGCTGTTTGCATTGCATTATGTTATGACTCGCTGGAGAAGCTCTCTTTGTGTACATGTAGTTCTGTGTTATTGATTTAGGAGGGAATAAGTGAGTGTTGCTATTTTCTTATTGTAGTCGCGATAATGGATATAGTTTGTGGAATGGTTATTAGGGTAATATTGTATTATGTCTAGCATAGTCAGTCTATAATGTTCTACATAAAATTCAGGTCTACTCTCTCAACTAGTGAGAGTGACAAGGTGACAATCATTTCTAAAGAGTGGATTGGACCATGGAGATTCTTGCCGGTGCGTCATCATAAGAACAACCAACCCAAACTAAGGTGCACGGTTTGGTTTTCTCGACGTTTTATAAGTGCTCATGTAGGTCTACGTAAATAATAATAAATAAATAAATAAATATCCTTGGACATTTTACACAACGCCATCTAGTCCCAAGCTAAGCAACCTAATGCTTGTGTTATGGTAACGAGATGGCTGATAAACTACTTATATACATTTTTTTTTTTTGTAAATACATACATATTATAGATAGAAAAACACCCAGACTCGGAACAAATACTTGTAGGTCGTACAAATATTTAAACGTAACGTAAAATAAAATATTTTGATTTTGTAAGCATTTTCTACCTAAAAAGCTATTCGATAGTTAAGTCAAAGCATACTTGACACAAACTAACCGCTGATAAAATATCACTTAATCTAAGGCTTCTCGTCGTGCTCACAGGAAATAGTATCTTAAAGTCTTATAGTCTAGGCCGCGATCGGAAAACCATAACTTGTGAAAGTGTTCAACCGTGACCACAGAGAAAATAAAAACAAACTTGTACCATTCGTACAAAGAAACAGACTGGCACTAAAGTAGTTACCCTATTTGTAACCAGAGACCACAGGGAACTAACTTTATTATGATTAAACCGGAATATCATCACAAAACTAGAACGGTCAACGCGGAACCGATAACAAATAACAAACAAACACAATTAACAAATCACCACATAAAATAAAAACATAACAAAACAAATAAAACTAACAATAAACGCGGAATCTATTAACAATAAATCATATTGTTCGCTAGAACGCAACGATTGAGTAATAAATATCAATGAGTTTAATGTTCGGGCGTACACGCGATAACTGTCAGCCGCCATGTTGCTCCGCCATCTTGATTTATGACATTTTATTGTGAACTGTCAATAGATAGCGCGGAGCTATGAAAGGAGCTAATTGTTTTTCGTTTGATGAATAGATTCTGATTTGGGTTATAAATGGAAATTAATTCTTATCGATTTTATTGTTGTTCGTTGTTGAATTTATGTCAAAAATTTGATCTATTTCAAATCAAACGGGCTTGAGGTGTAGATATTATTATTGTTGATGAGTTATATTCAGTTGATTATTGAGTAACTTATCGATATCGTGCTCTTCACTTTTACGTTGCATTAATAATGACCTACTCTTCACTCCGTGCTATTTTCTCTGAATAATCTTTCACAGGGTAACACAAAAGTAGAAATAGTAAGATCAATCGAAGATCATTAAACGGCGACTTAAATGGTGGGAATGAGTCCAACATTACGGCTTCTTTTATCCATTTAATATCCACCTGAAAAATAATCTAAAACCTGTTTTAAAATACTAATTAATTCCGTCCGACGTTCCCTAGCTACGTCTACGACAGCAAAAACGTGTTAGATCAAAGATCATATTAGTTATACATACACAAGTGACAAGCCGTCATGTCAACCGCTGTTTACCTTTAACTTCTTCAAATGTCACCTTACAAGTATTGTGCAAATATCATGGGTGTTTAATTCATAGGACTCACTGTGGTCATTTGCATAGAAATATGGGTAAACTGTGGCCAACGTCTAATCGGATCCTCCTAAGATGATGCCAGCACTTAGGTGGGTACTAAGCGTTTGGCTAAAAGAGCAAGATCAGAAGTGGGTAATTTATTAAGGACTTGAAGTTTAATTGATATTGTAATAGAAGATTTTGAACACGATACAGACTTCTATTGCTGTCAATGGCCATCTATGGAAGCTTCAGGTTAAGCCTCATTATGGTTAGAAGCAGCATTTTCAGTAGATTTTTCTTCATAAATGTCTGATCAAGTTCTCCAATATTACTCACGCCTTCATAAATCTACGTTCCTAAGAGTAATTGCGCAACACATGACTAACTAGCTGCCGATGTCGCAGTCAATACCAATTGAGACAATAGATTTTCTATGAACAATCTGTTGAGTTTCAGTGCGGTTGATGAAGATTACCGTTCTGTGCTAATGGGTCAATGTGTTGCTCTAATTGAGGAGTCAACTGGGTTTATGACCTATTGGGTAGCAGTTGAGTTGTGTGTTTTAAGAGGGATTTCTTTGATGCTTGGAAACTGGCAAGAGTGGGAATATTGACCAGTGAGCGTAGCTCGTATTGTGCTAACCAAATATTTTCAATTGGTACAATATATGGGTATTTCACAAAAAACACGTAATTAGTACGTCTGTTAGATTATCGAAAAATAGTGCATACGTGTTTTTTTTTTATCAAATTAATAAAAAAATACGAAAATAAAACGTATCAAAGATCATGAGTGGGTTCTTGTGACGTCACACGACTTGACGCGACTTTTCGAAGCACTGTATCGTCTTCATCTTTTGTTTACGAGAAAAAAGAAAAAATATGTCCATAATTTTATTGAAATCTATCTGAAGGACTAATTAGATTTGTTTGGTGAAATACCCTACGTCCTGGTTTTTTTTTTTAAATGGGACAAGCCCGCCTCACTATTCCCAAACGTCCAGGTCTGTCATAATTTATTTTATGGATTTGGTTTCTGCATCTGGTCCTGGAGCATTGTACGGGAGCCATAGCGGCCGTTACTCCAACCAGCCCATCTTCCTCTAGAAGCAGATCAAACTTCCCAGTCTTCTCAGGGCATCCGGAAGAGATCTTGGTGTAACCAGTATCAGTCATTACTCCGGTCTACAGTTTTCTTCACAATTATTTAAGTCTGGTAGCTGAAATTGTTTAAAAACAAACTCCACACGTTAAAATTCGGCACACTGTGCTCACAGAAACGGATTTTTAATATTCAGCCTATTCAGATTCCACGAACTTCTTATGGAGCGTAAGGTATGCAAACGTTGTCCGGAAACAGTTGGTAATTTTTCTGAAAATTCAAAGTACTGCGAGAATTATGTTCACTCGCATTAATAAATACGTGTAGGGTATTAAATATTATCAATTCCGATGAACTTTAATAAAATAATGAGGTGCGAGACCTCGATGTATCATTACAATAAATTAACAGTAATAAACTTATTAATTTATTAGCGCTTTTTAATATTAATAACGTAATGTTTTATTTCATATTTCATTGCTTTACCGTTGTGTAATAATTAATCATTTATCGGTGTTTGTATTGCAGAAATGATTTTATTTAAATATTTATTTCCAGGTTCGTTGCGTTTAGTTTCGTAGTTTAATCAAGTATTGCACAAAAAAATCTTCATTTGCATGAATATTTGCCTTGATTTATCATTCTGGCATTTACCTACATGTCTTAATACAAAATTGTCGTACAGAATGTTTAGAGATCCAACCTGGGGAAACCTATGGCAAAGGAGAATATTTAAGAATCTATATAAACACTTTATATACGACAGTAGCCCTGTTTGTCTTTCTGTAAGCTTATGTAAGTTTATGTCTCTGTGTCTTGATAATGGCACTCGGATAGACCCGAATATTCCCGTAGGATATTTTACAACTACGATGCAGACAAAGGCTAATAATTAACCGAAAGCCTTTGCTAACTAAACGGCTAATACAAACACGAAAAGCAGTCAATGAAAATGACCGAGCGCTTATAAGCGTAAATAGATATTACAAGCGCGTAAATCAAGCTTTACTGCTAGTAATGTTTCCACACTAACTCTCCCTATATATCAGTCGTATCGCCTATTTATTATGACGATGTTCCTTCACCTTTAGAACAAGCGGTAACGAGCTGGATCGCGAATAAATCGTTCGTTCCCCGATACGTAGTGTTGAACGATTATGGATGTTTTCGCTTAATTTGGGAAAAATTTTTTTTTTTTTTTTTTCATTTTTAGACAGCCAGAAGGCGTCACAGCAGATCTAGTAGAGTATGATACCAGCTTCACAAAACCGACGGCTATTGGACGCCAGTGGTCCACATTAGTCCTGGCTCGACGAATCTGGCAGTTGTTGGGAGCCGAGCAGTATAATGATGCAGGCTAACATTATACTGATACTGTACTCAACATATCCACTGGGATTATAAAGGGTGTAAAAGTACCCTTAACGCAAACGAAGGGCACCTGTTCTCCCCACCACTGCGATCATTTTTTGGTTCTAGACCATACCTGGGAACTCCCTAGTTACGGAGATATTGGGGGTCAAATTTCCAAATTTTGCACAGCTGTTTTTGTAAATACTAGTTTTTCAGGTTATAACTTTACTTAAATTACCTCCATGACCCGTTTACTATTCAAAGCATCCACTAGCACAATGTTTTAGAGTGATTTCACGTGGCTCTTGTGATACAGGAACTCCTAGTACAAGAGCCAGGGCTACACTGATGTTTGTGAGCAATAAGTTGTCAATAAAATCTTATTATTATTATTAAATGTGATTTTTGACCCCAAAAAAACGGTAATAAAATTTATTGATTTAAGTTCCGCTTTTGACACAATAGATCACGAGCTGCTTCTGGCTAAACTAGAGCATTATGGCATTAGAGGTAAAGCGTTAAAACTTATGACATCTTATTTAAAAAACCGTAGAATGTACGTAGAAATAAAAGACATTAAAGCAAGCAATGGTGACGTGAAATGTGTGACTGAAGTAATATATAAGTCAAAAATGACCAAAATAAGCCGCGGTGTGCCTCAAGGCTCAATCTTGGGACCAATATTGTATATAATTTTCACTAATGACTTATTAAATTTTATGAATAAAACCCAACCCAGTGCAGGGCTTGTAATGTTTGCAGATGATACGAACGCCATAATCGGGTCACCAAATTTAAATGAATTGACAGAAAATGTAAATAACTGTTTAGAAAATCTTTCTTTTTGGTTTACAGCGAACAATTTAATAATAAATACAAATAAAACCCAAGTGATGTTGTTCAAAGCAACGTCACGTAACAATGATAGCATAGACATAAAGCTCAAAAAGGAAAATATTGAACTAGTACAGGAAGTGAAATTTTTAGGAGTTTACATAGATTCCCTATTAAATTGGAAAAAAGAGCTCACCGCCATTGATTCCTCAATATCTTCAGCTTGTTATGCGCTAAGAAGCCTCAGGGACGATATTGATATAAAACAACTAAAATCGGTATATTATGCATTGGTGGAATCCAGGTTACGATACAGCATTATGTTTTGGGGGAGCAGTTACGAGTATAATTGTCAAAGAGCATTCATACTGCAGAAACGTGCGTTAAGAACGATTGTCAGAATCCCACAATGGGAGTCCTGTAAAGAGTATTTTAAAAAATTTGATATTTTAACTGTTCCAAGTTTGTATATTTTAGTATTACTCAGCCACTTTGCGAAATACATACACGAATATGAATCACAAGAAGAACGTGAACTTAGAGAGAAAGCTAGAAGAAAAGTTATAAAAAATAAAATTGCACCTAAGCTTGGTATTGTTAAACATTGCTCCAAATACCAAGCAGTAGAATTATTTAATGGGTTGCCCACTGAATTAAGATCATTAATTTACAAAGGTACTCTATTCAAAGCCAAACTTAAAGCATTCCTGTTAAATAAATGTTTATACTCCATATCCGAATTGATTACAAATGATGATAAGTAGTTTTTATATTTTTAATAATTTACCTTTTTATACTTACCTACCGTTATTTACGACATTTTTTTAGATTATTATTATTATTATTTATTTTTTTATTACTGATTTTTAAGAATAGATTTATATAATACATAATTTTGAAATGATAATATTTACATGTTACAAATAATTGTTTAAATTCTATTGACATTTTACATTTTTTATATAACTGTTAAAATTCTATTGACATTTTATTAACTTTCTATTGACATAAATTTTATTGTTAATGTTTACTGTTTGATTCTTATACTTTATTGTTTTAACTTAGATAAATTAATTACTGTACTATTATATTTCAAACACAATGTGAATTGTTATATGAATGAATAAATGAAATGTTTACATTAAAAAAAAACATTTCAAAATTAAATGTAAGTGCCCCTGCAAAAAGAGCACTACATGCAACATAATATGCGCCTTAACAGCCAAACCACGAGATAAAAAATGGAAATATAAATACAACATTTTGAAAACGACAAAATAAAAATCAACCAAACAATCACAGAAATAATAAATAAAAACAATCAATCAAATAATCTAACCAATAAAATAAAATAATCTAATCCATAAAATATTTTGACTATAACCTGTATGACAAATATAATAGGAAAAATAGTTGACGCATTGTTTTTGTTTTACCTTATCCTAATGCTATTTAATCCAAAAGTCGACTGGTAGAAAATACCTTGTGACTTTAAGTCCGCCATTTCCACAATATAAATAAACAAGTACTGGGAAAATTCCCAAACTCAATCTAGCAACATCGGCGATACGCTACAATTTATTGATGTTGCTTCTCGCAGTCATATAATTGCTCAGCTCTCTGATTGATGCCTTCGTTCAAGTTGCTCGTAACTCATTCACAATGGAGTGAATGTATCTGAATGCCTGTTGTTTGCTTTGTGCGGCGAGGATGTTAAATTAGTTGAGGAAGGGATGCTGTTTGTGTAGTTCGAGGAGTAATAAGCCAGTTTTGTTGGTTTGTTAAATGGTTGACGTTATTCTGAGCTCATGAACATTAGAACTATTTTTCAGGAAGCTTAAGAGAGAGATATATATTAGTTAACCTGCAAATAAAAAGAGCTAGAGATTTCACAAGGAAAATTCTTAAATATTGATATTAAAGGTTAAACTTTCAAATCAGTGATCCAGCAAGTCATTTCCATGGTTCTGGTTCAGCAAGAAATTATGGTATTAGACATCCATCCATTAAAAGAGACAGGATCTGGCATTATTCTTTCATCTTTTGTACTCAAAAATGGATAGATAGAGTACCCATACTTTTTTCAACAATGAAATTAGATAACCTTTTTACATTACTCAAAAATCTTAAAATGTTAGTATTTTGCCAGATAGATTGAAGTCCAAGTGTAATACTGGGTTAGCTTATTTCCATCAACCGTGCCCAAATCCGGACTCCACATAAAAATCTTCAAACCTATAAATCTCCTAAAAATAACCCACACCCAACAATAAACTCAGCCTTCAAAGATAGAATAAGTAATAATCTACAACGCAGATTTAACCCTCCAAACTTCGTTCACTTTCAGAATAATATTGAATTTTAAACTGTCACCGAGCGCTGACTTCGTCAAAGTTTTTCTATTAAATTTTTCATTAGCATTTGACAGGACATTCATAATGTTCACGACTTTGATCAATGGGGCGCGGCAGCTCGGTAGCCGGCTGTCAGACAGCAACGGCTAATGATATTTGCTTGAAACGCGTGATGTATGACGCTGGTGCGTGGTTCACTCGTGGTAAGGGTAAATGGAGATAGAATTGTCTTTCTGCTTTCGTGTGTAAAATAGCATCACGTCTGGTATACCCCTCAAGGGTAAGGGCACATAAATATGTAAACATAGAATACCCTTTTTTTTGTCGGGTGGAAAATCATCGAATAACCCCTTCCGCTCTTGGACAGAGCGAAAGGGAATGTCAGACTTCTACTGACTAAAAACCACCCATGTTCCTTCTTAGCCCTTTATGTCGAGGCCGCGGTATCTCTTGCAAGTTGTAAGGTACAACATTCCGCAACGGGACATAGAATACCCTTAATAGGGGATCGAACTGGGTCAAAAAAATATGATCCTAATAAGTCCGTCAGTTAGATTATCGAAAAATATTAGTGATCATGAGTGGGGGGGGCGTCTTGACGTCATTTGTAGGTAAAAATGGACTAACATGTGACGTTTTCGAGAAATTCACGAGTTTTTGAAGCACTGATACAGTGCTTCGTCTTAATTTTTCATTTATGTGAAAAAATCAAAAATCTGTGTTCAATATTTTTTGGAAATCTATCTGACGGACTTATTAGTTTTTTTTTGTCCGATACCCTATTGGTCAGTTACGTTTAAGTTCCATGTAATGTAACCTCTATGTACTTTTATCTGTAAGTGTACATTTTGGGTTGCAATCATTTGAATTGAATTAACAGCGTGCCAATTGCAATCCACTAGGCCATTGCAAAAGCAAACTTTTGCAAATATTTTTATGGTTTTTGTAGCGAAACGTACATTTTTACTATAGAACTAGTTCTAGTTTAAACTTGAATTTTGCTCTTGATTTTTTAATCAAATACTTTTTTTTCTGTTACACCGTGAATGCTAAACTGTAGGAAACTGTTTGGGTTTACCTACATAGATAATATAAAGAACGGTACGAGTTTTAAAGCCATGGCACAGAGTACATAATAGTACTACGTAGCAATGGATAACACGTACGTCGGATTCGGTCATTGGTACGGACATAAAATCGCAGTGGAGTTGAGACTTCCAGGAACTGTCCTATCCAATTCATTGTGTTAGACTGTAATTTCCAGTGCTTTGTTAGTTTACCCTAAATCAGTGTATCGACTGTGTTTTAATTGCACGAAACCCATCTTCTGCCGACATAATGCTAAGTAAACTGTATTACGTTACTCCGAAGTTCGAAACACCGATGTACGGTATACAGAAAGTTTTTGAGTCCGAATTACGTAAGTCACAATGTATGCTATGACGAAGTACGGTATTCAGAATGTTCGTTACTCCGATGTACGTTACTCCGAAAGTTTGCTACTAAGAAGTACTGCATTCAGAATGTTCGTCACTCCGATGTTCGTTTCTCCGAAAGTTTGCTACTACGAAGTACTGTATTCAGAATGTTCATTATCGCGAAGGAACTTCGAAAGTTTGCTTAGACCAATTAAACAATAATAATTGAGAATATTCCTCATCCAGATTCTGAGAAAGTATTTCAAATTAATCGAGTATTATGAATGATGATTATTATGCAAAAAGTTTTTATTTTAATTAGATTATTATTATTGTTTTAGATTCCCTCCTCGGATGTGGTCTGTGGTAGATTGTTTATTTTTTGCGACACAGAATTCAATTGAAAATTGGCAAACCGTTGAAACAGTCTGTTCAATAGAAAAAACTGGCCAAGTACAAATCGGACTTGCACATGAAGGGTTCCATACCATTGTAGTAGACATAGAGAGATTTTCCATGTTATTTTAGCATCATAGACTTTTGGGTTTTCTATAAACCCAGAACCCTTTCTATAAATCTATAAGCGTTGAACTAATTCCTACGGAATCCTACATTGTGCGTGGTCCGATATGCACTTGGCCGGTTTTTTTAACGTTTCATATAAAATACTTGACTTATTGTATTCGAAATTCTCTCTCAGAATCTCGATGAGGAATATTCTAAATTATTTTTGAGTAATTGGTCATAGCAAACTTTCGGAGTTCCGATTTCGCGATAATGAACATTCTGAGTACAGTACTTCGTAGTAGTAAACTTTCGGAGTAACGTACATCGGAGTAACGAGCATTCTGAATATAGTACTTCGTAGTAGTAAAATTTCGGAGTAACGTACATCGGAGTGACAAACATCCTGAATGCAGTACTTCGTAGTAGCAAACTTTCGGAGTAACGTACATCGGAGTAACGAACATTTTGAATACCGTACTTCGTCATAGCGTACATTCTGACTCACGTAATTCGGACTCACAAACTTTCTGTATACCGTACATCGGTGTTTCGAACTTCGGAGTAACGTAATACAGTCTGCTAAGTCTAGCGTAATAAGTCCTGACGATTCCAACAAGTGTATTTCTCAGATACTTATTCGCACAACTGAACTGGTAAATCGTAAATTAATATTAAACGACATATTAAGAAGCTATTTACGCATTAAAGCAATCTTAATCGAAGATCGAAGGAATACATCTTACAACAAAAAACTCACACTCTATAATGCAATACCATCATCATATTTATACCAAAATACTTTTCATCCATTATGGGCCATAAGCGTGTCGTATGCAAAGAATTCGATCACAGATAGCCAATATTATGACTTTACAGTTTTTTCAAAATTATTTTACCTGTATATTTACATCATTGCTTAAATAAAAGTGATCTTTAACTTCAAAACAATAAGGTTACAGTCGGATTGCATCTGACATAGGTAAAATATTTGTGAACGAACCTTACCTTGTTTTCGCAATATGGAAATCGCTGATAAACTTCTTGATAAATGTGACCGTAAAAAGTTTAATTATTCTGTGTAAGAGAAAAAATCATGAAAAGCTATTAGCCGTAACATAATAACTATCTTCATGTGGTTAATTTGCAAGCATGTTGATACGGTTACCGTGTTTGTAAAATTGTGTATGTTAATAGTAGGTGGTCACGCGGTTTTGCTTCGATGGTAAAATTTCTATGTATGATGATTTGTATGGTAATATGTATGGCTGTTAGATATGATTACCAGTGGTCTGTGCTACTTAGTTACGACAAGTAAAGAGAGTGTGTTGTGTTATATTTATGTACCTAACTTTAAGTCGACTAAACATATAGGTACTCTTGTTTTTTATCTTTATAATAAAGAAGTCTCAGTGCTGTAAATTTTCAATAAACTTTTTTTTTAACAATCAAACTCACATACACAAATACCCAGACCCGGAACAACTATACTAACTGTAGGTCATACAAATATATGTTCCGTGCGGGAATCGAACCCGCGACACGCAGCGCAGCAGTCCATTGCTTAAGCAACTGCGCCAACCGTGCCGTCGAATGTGGTGTAAAATACCATGATATTGTAAGTCACGTTATTATTGAAATAAAGGGGTAAAATTATAAATTACAACAGTAGTTAGTTCTTTGCCTGAATAAAACTCATATACATAAAGTCTTCTTCGTGTTGCTGGCATGGCTGTATTTATAATTATATTTAGTTAGCCTCGAACTTCATTAGTTCCACGGGCGTCGTCGGTGGCAGCCCAGACACCGATAATACAATTTATTGGATGTTTCTGGTAAATTGATAACTTTAACTTTACACATTTTTTTGATACGATTACTTATTCCACAGTTGGCAGGTTGGCCTCAAGACAAAAAAAAATAATTGAAAAGTTAAAGTTATCTATGGACTCAGTTATGGAGTCCAAACTCCATAACTTAAGTAGCTGATGTTGGAGTTAAAACTGCCCAACTGAAGTTGGATTGGATTTGCCACGTCTCATGGATGCCCCCAGAGCGGTGGACAAGGATCGTCACTCACTGGACGCCTGAAGGAAAGACATCGCCGAAGTCGAAGCGAAAGTGGTGTTACAATCTGATCATGTTCGTGTTGCAAGTGTGGCCAGAAATTGTACAATCTAGCAACGTTTGGAGGAAAAAAAGACATACAATATAGGGTATAAAAAAAACTATTTCATTTCGAATGTCACTAACTCAGAGAGCTTTATTGATCACTTAACCATCACTTAGTAAAGATTTGACATATTTTGTTTGTCAAAACCTTTACGAAGTGATGGCCTAATCATTAAATTTCTCTAAGTACCGCAGTAAGTGGTTAAACCTGGGTTTAACTTAGACTTGGTTTATCTCGCATGCCGTCTCACTTAATTAATATTCAGAAGAAAATGACGGCATGCGAGATAGACCAAGTCTAAGTTAAACCGAGGTTTAACCACCTTTGAGTCCCCAGCCTATTGTAACCCATCAATGTACTTCCACAATCCCCTCTATTACCCTTAAAGTAATTTAAACACATCCACCAATAGTAACACGGTATAACAAAATGCTACATCAAAAATACAGTAGAGCCAGCGTCGGAACAATAAAGTCACATTTAATACAATTACCTACAAAATATATTAGTGTTTATTTTGTAAGTCGGCGCGAATGTTTGCTACGACTGTACTCTGGGTGTTTGGGGCAAGGTGTAGGAGGAAGCGAGTTATGGTGAACTTCAACCATTACACTTGGTTAAACAACTGTTAGTCTAAATAACATAAAATTACGAGTACGTAACAACACGCCGGTCATTCCCAAACAATTTAGGTGTCTAATAGTACGCTCACATTTTGCCACATATTATGTTTGAACTCAGCTGTGTGACCACTAATGAGGAATTCAGTGTAAAAAATGTATAGCAATTATGATTCTGACAGCTCTTGAACGAAAATTAGGTTTTAGTTTCAAAATTTCAAACATATACTTTGAGAACCTAAATAATTATAAATACTGCTGACTACTCAAGATTTACACCGTACTTGCAAGTTTGGAAAAGTTAGAAATGAACGCATCTCTCATGTATTGCATGAGAGTACATAATACACACATCAAAAGTGTCTAGGGATCAACATATATTTTTGCAATAACTTTTCTCCTGATTGATATTAATTAAAATTTTCTTTAAGGATTCATCAAATAAAGTGTTTTCGTTTGTCACAGTAACGATAAACCAAGTCACCTTTGCATTAATAAAGAAATTTGCCATTTTCCTAATAAAGGGATTTTTGACATTTGAACCACTAACATTAAAGTTCGAAAAAAAGACTGAAATAACAGTTTTCTTTAAAATTTTATTGGGTAACTTAAACAATTAATAATCCGTGTTTCTACCGCGAACACTAACAACACAAGAACATCGGTTTGGCATACTCAAAATGAGTTCATCCAAATCACGCTGTGGAATGGCCGCCCATGTTCGTTGCAACAACAAAAAAAGGTCTTCTTGCGACTGGATATTCGGCAGAGCTCTTCTCTGTAGCATATCCCATGCATGCTCAATCGGGTTCAAGTCTGGCGACTGAGCAGGCCAGGGCAGGACATTGATGTTAGCTGCGGCGAGAGTCTGTCTTACAACTCTTGCGGTGTGCGGTCGTGCATTATCATGCATTAACTGAAATAAGGGACCGATTTGCACTTGTAGAGGAACGATGACGTCTGATATAATCGTCTCAGCTTAAATTTGAGCGTTGAGGTTGCCTCTGATCCAAATCAACTCAGTTCTTCCGCCGATCCAAATACCCGCCCATACCATGATGGTTCCACCACTATAAGGATGGACTTCCTGGCAGGATTTTAATCGCTGTTGGCGTCCAGGGGTTCTCCAGTGTCGTATACGTCTTGTATCCGGTCTCATACCAAAACGAGACTCATCAGAAAAGCACACGAAACGCCATTGTTCTTCTGCCCAATTTCTGTGTTCAAGAGCCCATTGATATCGAATCCTACGATTGTGCATTGCTATAGGTGGTACCCGTAGCGGTCTTCGGGAATGAAGGTTCACTTCATGCAAGCGGTTTCTGACTGTTTGGTCGCTAATTAAGTTCCCTGAAGAGTGATGAAGCCTCACGGCTAACATCATGGCGGTTATTGTTGGAGCTCTTCGAGTTAAGATTTGAATGTATCGGTCTTGTCTCCGTGTGGTGCAGCGATACCGTCCTCCATGGCGCTCAGCCACGGTACCAGTGCTTCGGTAACGTGTCCAAAGTCGACTGATAACACTCTGACTTGTATTCAGAGCTAAAGCCACAGTACGTTGCAGGGAACCAGCTTCTATCATTCCCACGGCTCTGAGCATTTCTTCCCTGCTTAAATGACGTCGCCGCTCCATAATAACGTTGGTTTTAATCAGTAGTAGGGAAACAGTAGCACTAATAATGTCTTCAATGCGTTGTATGTTTTTATAGGGAAAATATTGACAGCTGATTTTCATCTTTTACTCGAATTTGATTCACAGTTCCTGATTCAAATTATGAAATGCACCAAAAAGGATCCATATAAATTTATAAAATCATAAATTTATTACAAAACCACATCTCAATCTCAAGAAATCCGCATAAAAATGCTTGATCCCTAGACACTTTTGATGTGTGTATATTGAGGCATAAACTTTTTCTGAAGTTGACCATGTAAAAGACAATGACCGAAACTCGTACTAAGACGTGGCGTCGTCTCATGTTTCAAAATCAAAATGTTATAGTAATTATTTTCATAATTTTTAACGACATTATGTGACTGGGATTTGATTTTTGAACAAGGAATTTAATTTAAAGTGTAGAAGTACGAATATTGTTTTACTCCCTATACATGGCGTTCACACAAACAGTTCCAAAGTCGTTCTGTTAGATCTGTCAGTTGATTTTGACAGTTCGGCTGACTTCACATTGTAGAGGTTTCTTTACAATACGAGTACCTACTTGCCTGGTTTTGAGGTTATTTTCGATTTTATAAAATTACTCCGAAACTCGGATTTAGTTTACAAAAAGAACTTTTGTAGGAGTTAATATGATAAGAGTAGACAATAAAAAACAAAGTTCGATGTTGACACAGTTTGGTACGGGGTTCCATGTATACATGATCCATTGTGTTAATAACCTAATTATAACTTGAATAAAATAAAAACCGTCAGCATACCAAAACTCAAAGCATGTATTTGCTTTCAGGGTGACTCCAAAAAGAATTTGTGAAATGCGTCAGCATCTCTCTCTCTTGCATTAATCAATCGCCCCGCTACCGCTCACCCCTTAACCCCATAGCAGTTTACACACGATAGCTATAAACATACATCAATGATATTTATGGGAGTCATTCGCTAAAGCGTGTAGCACAACGATTACTAAGAACCAAACGTTAAGGCAGCGGCGACGATTTGTGACGAACTTACCGCTACAATTCTTTTTTTAGTAGACAAAATAACGTAATTTAGCGGCAAACGACGCCACTTTTGGTAGTTCGCGTTTTTTATGGCCCCACTTTTAGATTTAGTTCGTGGGGTTGGTACTAAATGGTGGCATACAATGTGGTGATGGGTTATATTTTGGGTTGTTTGGTAAAGTTTTTTGATGTATGAATGTTGGAAGGAATAAGTTTAATGTCGTGAATGTTGCGTCTGACGCGGTGAATGGTGCATTTGGCACCATTAGTATGTTTGAAAAGACGCATTATTTTGTTTTATGACTGCCAGCTTGTTTTATAGACGTGTGACGGGACCGACTAAAGCATATTTGACTGTGTTCAAAAAGATTTTGAACGTTTTCATGCTTTTCCAAGTCATTGAGTCGTTAAATCGTTTGTTTGTAATCGTTTGTAAACGGTAATGATAATATAACTTCAACACATATTACATAATATGCTACGAATTTGTATCAATCCTATGATTATCAGGCCGCCAAACTAAACGTATGATAATTAAATTGTATGGACAAATCAAACACAATCCAAAATTGAATTCATTGTTGAGTGTCCAATGTCAAAAAAACAAAAATGTTGTCTCTTGCCCGTTCTTGTCCATAGAGATATAGGCGTTGGAATGGGCAACTACAGTACTTTCAAAAATTATAATGTCTTTAAATGACTGTGACTGTAGCTTCGTTTTTGTGTCGTTCAAAAAAAGTCTAATTGAAATAAATGCCTTGAAGTTTCTTATGTCCATCATAAATAATTCAAAGCGAACCAACATTTCTTATCCCCGCGCCTCATTTGAAACCTGTCACATAACCAAAGAACAACCCTCTTATTCTAAATCAACCACCAAGAAGAATTCCTTACATTTAGCACTCACAAACTAAATACCGGTTTCAGCCGGCACCATTAGTTCGCTGTCACATCTGTCGAGTCGCGACGCGTCACAAAAACGCGCGATGTCGCGGCGAACGCTCCCGACATGTTTACGATTGCGACGACAAAAATATCGCAAGCAGCGATTGTCCGTCGATTGAGTTACTGCGGGCCCTGTTCTCAGCTAATTTATCGAGTTGTTAACTGAAAGAGCGCGAGTTTCACGTCTTTGAAAGTTGTATAAAATCGTCGAGTTTGTTTTCGGCTTTTATTACAGATTTCGTGGGCGGATTAAATGATAATCTTGTTCAAAGATATGTTGTTGATAGTTTTATGTGGTGAAGTGATTAGTGAAAGGATTTATGTATCGTAGAACCACAGTGATGAGACAATAGAATAGTGTAGATATGTACGTGGCGCTCGTTACCAAAGGAAAACTGTTAGTTTTAAGTCATGTACTTTATGTTTGAGCACGATTGATAACTTGCCATCGTAAAATTTATTATTGAACTGAGTTAAGTTAAAATTATAATATTTGGTTTTATTTAAATTCATTCATTAATCTTTTAAGATGCATTGAATGCATAGTATGAAATATTTTCATTACTCTCAAAAAAGGAAGGATTATAAAATAGTACCTATGTATAGACAAAAAGAAACAGTACAAACATCTTCCACTACCTTTCACCTGCCTCCAGAAACAAATCCTTGAAAATGTAGGTTCCCAATAGTAAAGCTAAGCACTTGTAACAACAGAATTCAATCAGGCTATCGAAGCTCCAGCCGTCAGCGCGACTTGCTGCCGGCGACACCCGTCACTTGTTACTGCACCTCTAACAAGCCGCCGCAAGTCGCATAGTGTGGCGAAGGCCTTAGCTTGTGTTCAAAAACAAAAAATATTTGTTTTGGTTTTTGTTGTTTTTTTTTTAGAGTACAGTAACTCAAAGTACCTAGATTACCTTTATAGTAATGGGTTTTTCGATTTTTTTATATCATTTACCGATATGAAGTAAGAAAAACCTCTTCTTAGTTTGCTGAAGTGTCTGCTAACGAAGAAAAGGAAGATTTCCATTGCAACTCGAACTGGCGCATTCTCTTTACTACCAAAACTCTTGAAGGTATTTTAATTTATAACAGTCAATTTCAGCTAGCAACCTGTTACAGTTTAAGGGACCTTCGCTCTACGGTGCTTCGACCACGACGTGTCTTAGAACCGGCCGCAACCTGGAATCAATTTTGGCTGGATACCTGGTCGTGCGACCAAACCGTGTTTCTGATTCCAATAAAAAATCGCTTCTTTGGCCAAAAGTCTCCGAAAGGTTCCGAAAAGACATAGTTCTGTGACGGCACGGTTGGCGCAGTGGCTCAAGCAATGGACTGCTGCGCTGCGTGTCGCGGGTTCGATTCCCGCACCGAACAAATATATGTATGACCTACAGATAGTTGTTCCGGGTCTGGGTATTTGTGTATGTGAGTTTAAATGTTTGTGAACGCACCCACGATACAGGAGAAATTCCTAGTGTGGGGCAGCGTTTAAAATAAAAAAAATATTCCACCAAAGCTCTCTCCACTCTATACAACCCCGTCTCGAAGCTAAGACGCTTGTTACTCGAAGTTTGCATTGAACCCCGCGGCACCCCCCAGGGGGATCAATGGACAATGTGGGTGATTCGTCGGGTGACACCTGCGTAATAGGATCGCGTTTGTATGGAGGATATGACGTAACCAGACGTATGAGGAGGATGTGTGGATGGGATGCTGCCGATCTTGTGTTCGTGCATTGTGGTTGAGGCAAGGAACAATGCACTGGGTGTGTGGGTGTTTGATTAGTTACACGACTGCTGTCTAGCCTGAAGGGTAGGGCAGAGGTGTACTTCAACATTATTCGCCTGTTAGGTTTCAGTTTCATGCAATGGGGGGGCTTAATGTCATAAATCGAGCACACAGCATGTTGACAGGTTGCAACAATATTTAAAATCATCATCATCAGCCTATATTGTTCCCACTGCAGGGACTCAGGCCTCTTCTCTAGGAGAGGGATGGGCTATAATCTACCACGCGGGCCCAATGCGGATCGGTAGATGTCACATATCTTCGAATTTTTGGTTCTAAGATATTTTCCTCACGATGTTTTCCTTCACCGCTTTGAGAGCAGTGGTGATGAAATAAATTACACAAAGTAAAGCGCCTGCCTGGGTTCGAACCCACGACCAACTGTTCGTAAGTCGGGGCCGCCACCACTGGGCCACCACTGCTCTCCCTCTCTATTTAAAATCCTTTTTTTTTTAATGTTTTTGATTCTAAAAAATATGGTATGTAAAGATCGCTGATAGGGAGTGAAAGTCTGTGGTTTCTGTTAAAAAACGCGTGTTATTTATTTTTGCGCGTAGCATCAATTTGGTCCCATAGAGATTTTGAAGTAGATTTTCGAGGCCAATCTTAATCATTTCCGAATGACTGGGCAGCAACATCTTTAAAAGGTCTATCAAGATGAATCATAGGTCTTGTTAGTAAATTCTGCATAATGTAATGTGTCACAAACTCGCATTATGAGAAGTATGTTATGCAAACACTTCACAATAACATGCTACATGCTAACTTGGAACAATGCTTATTTACTAATATTTCATAAACATTGCTACTGAGACGTGTCCGTTCCATAAATTAACACCGACCGTAACAATTTATATGCTAACTGAATAGAAGAATTGTTATGTTATACAGGCTGTTAGGTTATTATGAGAAACATAATTATTTGAACCTCCAAGGCAGCCCGCGCGATTCAAATTTTCTCGCGGTTTTTTTGCAATTTGCAAGTCAGTGTCAGGTTTTATGTTGATTAAAATATGATTCGTGCACGTAATGCGTATGTATGAATAAACATTCAATAATGAAAATCATGAATACAATCCTCTTGAGTTGATTTAACTCGTTGAGTGACTATTTTGTGAAAAAGGTAGGTTAGGTAAGTTTATATGAACTGAGGTGGTTATATTTCCCGTCGGGGCTGCGGGTTATTCAAAAGGGATACCACGGCCTCACATTGTAACGGTCACAAATCCTATTTTTTTATTTAACTTACAACTTGACACTGACTGGTAAATTGCAAAAACGCAAAAAAAAAGAATTTCGAGGGCTACCTTGGAGGTTCCACATTTCATTTAATTTATTCAGTAACAATAAAATTGTGTGTGAAATATTCTTATACAAAGATACAGAAAAAAAAACAAACAAACAAAGCTTAACAGTCAAGAAAAAATAATAATAATAACATATCACAGATTAATATCTATTATAAAATAATTAATTGGATATTCGAAAATTAAATATAGTAAAGTCAACTAATAATATTAAGAATTACTTAAATTACGAATCATTAATAGATAATACTATAATAATAATATTAAGGGGGTGTGTAGTGTAGTACTCATGAAAGTGAGCAGGTTTTTAGAAGAAAAACACGCCTGTAATATCCGAAGGGTAAAGATGTGTCTATGTAGCTACTTACTTAATTTCACTGGTTGTGTTTGAGTGTCATGTAATAGTAGACGAGCCTATTGTCATCAACCGAGCACAAATTCAGACAAAGTGCTGCTACTGAGGGGCTGCGAAATGTTGTAAGAGATACCGCGGCTTCGACATAAAGGGCTAAGAAAGAACATGGGTGGTTTTTAGTCAGTAGAACTCTGCACTCACTTTTGAGCTTCAAGAGCGGATGGGGTTATTTGATGATACCTCACCCCCAAAAAAAAAGGGCTACTACTGAGGAGTTCTTATGTTAAAATATTTCTTCTGTTTCTAAGATAGGGATGTTTCCTGAATAAACAAAATATGATACTGTTTAGTCCGTTAGTTAGATATCAAAAAATATTGGATAGGTACATGTTTTTTATTACAAATTAATAAAAATTTAATAAAATAAAACGCGCCAAAGATCATGAGTGGGGGCTTTTGACGTCACTACGTCGTAAAAATACAGTGCCATGTGACGTCACACGAGTTTTCGAAACACTGTATCGTCATAATTTTTTGTTTATGTGAAAAAATAAATAATATGTGTACAATATTTTTTGGAAATCTATCTGACGGACTAATTAGATTTTTTCTGTCAACTAACCTACTTTTTCCACAACAATTAATTGTGTAAAAAATGGCCGATGCTAGTGGCTATAGCCATAATTATAATGAGTTTCCTAAAGTATGTCCCGCGTTTAAACCAACACCTTGTATTTAAATATCGTAATATATTATGTTTATCACACCACCAATATGCACTGTTGTCCTAGTAAATATATTGGACAGACGACTCTCCATTATAATGAATAATGGCCGCCGAGTAAACGAGGAAGTGCTAAAACAAATAAATTAATGAGAACAACTGTCGCTATGTTAACAGGTGCTGGAAATGTACGGAAAAACATACATAATTACATATTTGTTATTTGTTTTCTCCCGTTCGTCACATGACATGACTTACTTGCAAGAAAATGGGTGTCCAAGGTCAGAAAAGATTGCAAGTTTAAACGAATAAATGAAAGTAAAACTTCGATTATATAAACTAACTAGCTGACCCACGCAACTTCGTCTGCGTCACAATAATATATAGCTTACAACCTTCCTCGATAGATCGACTATCCAACATAGTAATATTTTTTCAATTAGCTTTCTAATGTTTGAAGAATTTTCAAAGTCGTCTGAGTAATTTTTCAGTTAAATCGTAACAAACAAAAAAGGCAATCTTTCCTCTATATAATATTCTATAGAACCTTTTTTTTTTTTTTTGGTGGGTGTAAAATCATCGAATAACCCCTCCCGCTCTTGGGCAGAGCGAAAGGGAGTGTCAGACTTCTACTGACTAAAAACCACCCATGTTCCTTCTTCGCCCTCTATGTCGAGGCCGCGATAACCAGAGGACTACCCGCAGCCCCGACAGGCATTCTATAGAACCTTAGATTACATTATTAAAGTGATAATTACTATAAGTAGGTACCTATCTATTACTGTTAAATACACAATCATCATCAGCCTAAATTGTTCCCACTGCAGGGACTCTGGCCTCCTCTCTAGGAGTGGTATGAAATAAATTACATAAAGTAATGCGCCTGCCTGGGTTCGAACCCACAGCCAACTGCTCGTAAGTCGGGGCCGCCACCACTGGGCCACCACTGCTGCCAAAACAATATACAATAACACCTTGTAAATATTATGGCATCAATAAATATTTTGAATTTGAATTTCCCGGAGGCCAGAATCTCCACGTCTAACATCGGGACGCGATTGCCGGCGGACCGCGTAATTATTTTGCCGCGCGGACATTTTAACATTGCAATATCTTCTAAGATATTTATTTAAACTATATAGAGTAAGAGGAACAAATATTCCATATTACATTTATTTAGATATAGATTAATACCATATGGATTAAATAAGCTTCGCAAAAAATAATTCTATTGTAAAAAATGGTTATAGTGAGTCAATCTTAATAGATAGATATATGCTGTCGCGGACTTTTTTGTAGAACTTTTAAAGAGAAACATTTCTTTTGTACATAATATTTGCATAACTTAAACCATTTTCGCAGCGCACGCAATGGTAGCTCTCAAAAAGGATTATCATTTCCCGTTTTTGCAACATTTTTGATTTGTGCTCTACTTCTATTGGTTGTAGCGTGATGTTATATAGCCTAAAGCTTTCCTCGATAAATGGACTATCCAACACATAAAGAATTTTTCAATTCCAACCAGTACATCCTGAGATCTTAGCGTTCAAACAAACAAACAAACTCTTCAGCTTTATAATATTAGTACAGGTAACAAACTATAAAAGAGTGTCAAAAATCTCCTCAAAACTCTCATACAGCAGAGAGCATCGTCGCTGTTGGTGGCACCACTGAGGTCAGCTCGGTTCGGCTGAATGATTTGGGCAAAAAAATCAGCATAGGAGGAGAGGCATGGTTTACGATATACATAGCTACATAATCACACCCCACTTAACGATTTTGGAGTCATTCCACTTGAGTTCAAGATACTATTTTCGCTGAAACAAAATTGTTTTTATTAAACTATCAATAGCCTTTTTTTTTTTGGTGGTTGGGTAATCATCAAATGACTCCTCCCGCTCTGGGCAGAGCGGTAGTGAGTGTCAGACTTCTACTGACAAAAAACCTTCCATGTTTATTTTTAGCCCATTGTGCCGAGGCCGCGGTATCTCTTTGGAACAACCCGTAGCCCCGACGGGCGCAAAACTAGGTATCGTTTTTATGAAACTATCAATATCCTCTTTCCAAATCGTCCACTAACAATGTTTACATGAGAAGCATGTGTTGGATCTAATAAGATAAACAACACATGTCGCGATTCGCAAAAAACGTATGTTTCAATAACGAGGGCTCAGTGTCAATCACCTTTGGAGATAAGCTCCTTGGACTTTGAGGAGATGTGGGGAAAAGCAGGAACTGTCATCGTTACGAGGACTTGTTGTCAGTTCGAACTATTGTATGGTTTTGGAATATTATCCTATTTAGACTAATTCAATGGTTCTCTTACGGATATTTTGCCTGCTACTGGACAAAATGAACGTAGTTGATTTCACATTCTAAGCAGGATGTTTCATGCTCTATGGAAATTATTAGTAAGTTTTAAACATAACATCATGCCTGTTTTCCCTAAAGGCTTTTTGTTTATTTTATTTTATTTAGTTAGGTAGGGTTAGATAGATATGCTCCTATTAGTAGGTACATTCATATATTGTCAGTTACGTGTAAGTCCTATGGAATAGGAGGCGAGTTTAAATAATATAGATATTATGTTACTAACATACAAACATTGTGAATAGAGCAGGGCTGAATAACGTTAAAATTGGCAACACACTCAAACAAGACAAATTTAATGCTGTGTCCAAAGTGTGTTACATTTATTATAGATAAAATAAACTTCACCTTGAAAGAATTGGGTTCTGTTGGAAAATAAAAATTACAATCTAAGTAGATACTTAAATAAGACTTTAAATTCTAACCAACTCTATATTATACAACTTAGTTCAAGCATTTAACATTCACCAGCAAACTTATTGAAGTATACGAGTATAACAATGTTATCACTTAACCAGTTTAAATAGACCTGTAATTGAACCGACCTAGGAACTTACGACCAGCTTATCTAGACATTTCTCTAGTCGCACTTATTTGATTATTGAGTGTCTTATTATGTTTAAAAGAAGGTGTTGTAGGAACTCCATGTTTTTTTTAGGAAATTCTCTTCTCTGAAATAATTCTTGAGCGTTATACAGGTTGTTATGGGTCAAGCCCTGCCCAACGGTGAACAGCGAAGGGCTGAGTTGATTTAATGTAATGTAACTCGCTGAAAACTGTCGAAATACATATACTAGGAAAATATAAAAATACTTATAAAGAAAATAAAATAATACTTTGATAGAAATACTTTTTAGATTTAAGTCTACAGCTACTATTTACACATTAAGCCGCAGCAATTATGGTTTTTTTCCATCTTGATAGTATAATTTTGTTTTTTGTTTTGTGGTATGAACCAAACAAATGTATTTTATTTCTTTCGTGTTATTTATTCGTCTCAAATCAATTCAATTACACAAACTATCAATATAAATGATTTCACAACACGTTGATATAATATTTCTGACACCTCTAAGCCACAGGAGCTGCGGTAATTCACCGCAGCTTCTCAAAATATTCTGAGCCATGACATACCTACTTATTAAGCAAGGTGTTAATATACTTTCAATTAAGCGATAGTTTGACTAAAGGTTCGTAAAATTATGCGAGGTTGTACCAACATAACACAGGCATATATCAGGTTTTTCTCAAAAACCTATATCAGGCCGAGACATTGGACACATTAACTTTACGTCTCTGGGTCTTGGGACTTAAAGTTTATGTAAACTGTAAACACACACGACACACGACACACGATACACGACACACGACACACAACACACGACACACGATACACGTGTTTGTGTAACACTGTGTGTGTCTGTTTCTGTAACTGTAAACTGTTTGTTTGTGTTTATGTGTGTTTATGTTTATAATAATAATAATAATAATATTCCACAACTATCACACAACGCCATCTAGTCCCAAGCTAAGCAGAGCTTGTGTTATGGGTACTAGACAACTGATAAACATACTTATATATTTCTAAATACATACATATTATAGATAAATTACACCCAGACACAGAACAAATGATCGTGCTCATCACACAAACATTTGTCCTGGGTGGGAATCGAACCCACGACCTCCGGCATAGCAGTTAGGGTCACTAACCACTAGACCAACAGGCCAGTCAGTTTATGTTTATGTGTGTTTATATTTATGTTTGTGTTTATGTGTTTAGTTTATGAATAAGTCTGTGATGGCTCCCTCGATTGGCTAGAAGAAGCACATTATCGTGAAAAGAGAGAGAGTGGGAGAAATAGATTGGCCTTGCCCAGGAGTGGGACAATATGGGATACAATATCAAAAATAAAATACATCTTTATGAAGAGAGAATAAATTATAAAATGATTCTCCTTCAACGTAAGGGTATGGAATAGATCGTATCGGCGATTGGCGGTGGCGACCTCTCGCGTCCGGCCCTAGTGCAAGCCATGATCCGAAGCGAGGAGGAATGGGACGCCGTCGCTTTCTTCTGCAAAGCAATGGTGGAACGTGAGGAGAGAACCTCTCGTCTCAGCCGTCACGGGAGACGCTCCGGGCGTCGATGGCCACGTGACGGCTTCCGGCCACCGTAGACGCGGGCCTGTGACGGTGAGTAATGGGCTAGCTTATCGTCCGTCCGTCTTATGACGATGACAGGTCGTGTCGACGGCGCGTTCGTGTTCCACGCGCGCCTCAAAGAGATGTCAGTAAACATGGAAGGGGCCCGAAAGGGCTGACGCCCGTCGGGGCTGCGGATTGTTCGCAAGAGATACCGTGGCCTCGACATACAGGGTTAAGAAGGAACATGAGTGGTTTTTAGTCAGTAGAAGTCTGACACTCCCTTTCGCTCTGCCGAAGGGCGGGAGGGGTTATTTGACGATTTCCCACCCAACCAAAAAAAAGGTTATGAAACAGATACAAAGGTTGCGCAGAAAAATATTTGAGCAAGAACATCATACAAAATTTTAGTTATTTTCCCACAATATTTAACAGTAATTCCTGTATTATTTCTCAGCATAGTCACTAGTTCACATTAAAGCAAAAATGTACTTTTAATTTAGACATTGTAAGTTAATGTTTACTCAGTAATCGCTCATTTCCCGTACTTAAACTTGAATTAAAACGTTGGAGAAACGACAAACGATCGGTTTAGGAAACGTATTTTATAAAGAAAATGTGTTTCTTTTTATTTACTTTAAATTCTTATCTTAACAACGGTTTGTGGGGAAGGAGTTGATAGAGTTATGTAAAAGTGACAAAGGTATATGTTTAAAATAAAGAATGCATTACCCAATTTAAGTTTTCGGCCAAGAAACAGTAAATACCTGTCATTTTTTGAGTCTGTCATTAATAGTAGAGTCAGAAAGATAATATGGTGGGACTAGGCTGTTGATTGGAATAGATGAGACGGTGGGAGGAAGATGTGTGACCACAACTGGGTGGTTCGATAGACTAGAGGCAAGATGCAATGCTCGGTCAATATTCTTTAATAGATTTTCTTCTATCGGTAAAGAAAATTTGACAATTTTGGGTAGCTTGATATACTGGCGGTTGGACGTTATTTTATTTTTTTATTTATTAAACTTAATGCACAAAAATCGTATAAAGGCGGACTTAATGCCTTGGGAATTTTCTACCAGTGTACTTTAGGGTGATGCATAGACAATACACAGTAGAAGCAAATCAGAAAAAAAAGATATATACCTAAAATACACACATCAAAAGTGTCTAGGGATCAAGCATTTTTATGCGGATTTCTTGAGATTGAGATGTGGCTTTGTAATAAATTTATGATTTTATAAATTTATATGGATCCTTTTTGGTGCATTTCATAATTTGAATCAGGAACTGTGAATCAAATTCGAGTAAAAGATGAAAATCAGCTGTCAATATTTTCCCTATAAAAACATACAACGCATTGAAGACATTATTAGTGCTACTGTTTCCCTACTACTGATTAAAACCAACGTTATTATGGAGCGGCGACGTCATTTAAGCAGGGAAGAAATGCTCAGAGCCGTGGGAATGATAGAAGCTGGTTCCCGGCAACGTACTGTGGCTTTAGCTCTGAATACAAGTCAGAGTGTTATCAGTCGACTTTGGACACGTTACCGAAGCACTGGTACCGTGGCTGAGCGCCATGGAGGACGGTATCGCTGCACCACACGGAGACAAGACCGATACATTCAAATCTTAACTCGAAGAGCTCCAACAATAACCGCCATGATGTTAGCCGTGAGGCTTCATCACTCTTCAGGGAACTTAATTAGCGACCAAACAGTCAGAAACCGCTTGCATGAAGTGAACCTTCATTCCCGAAGACCGCTACGGGTACCACCTATAGCAATGCACAATCGTAGGATTCGATATCAATGGGCTCTTGAACACAGAAATTGGGCAGAAGAACAATGGCGTTTCGTGTGCTTTTCTGATGAGTCTCGTTTTGGTATGAGACCGGATACAAGACGTATACGACACTGGAGAACCCCTGGACGCCAACAGCGATTAAAATCCTGCCAGGAAGTCCATCCTTATAGTGGTGGAACCATCATGGGATCGGCGGAAGAACTGAGTTGATTTGGATCAGAGGCAACCTCAACGCTCAAATTTATGCTGAGACGATTGTATCAGACGTCATCGTTCCTCTACAAGTGCAAATCGGTCCCTTATTTCAGTTAATGCATGATAATGCACGACCGCACACCGCAAGAGTTGTAAGACAGACTCTCGCCGCAGCTAACATCAATGTCCTGCCCTGGCCTGCTCAGTCGCCAGACTTGAACCCGATTGAGCATGCATGGGATATGCTACAGAGAAGAGCTCTGCCGAATATGGAGGGTATCCAGTCGCAAGAAGACCTTTTTTTGTTGTTGCAACGAACATGGGCGGCCATTCCACAGCGTGATTTGGATGAACTCATTTTGAGTATGCCAAACCGATGTTCTTGTGTTGTTAGTGTTCGCGGTAGAAACACGGATTATTAATTGTTTAAGTTACCCAATAAAATTTTAAAGAAAACTGTTATTTCAGTCTTTTTTTCGAACTTTAATGTTAGTGATTCAAATGTCAAAAATCCTTTTATTAGGAAAATGGCAAATTTCTTTATTAATGCAAAGGTGACTTGGTTTATCGTTACTGTGACAAACGAAAACACTTTATTTGATGAATCCTTAAAGAAAATTTTAATTAATATCAATCAGGAGAAAAGTTATTGCAAAAATATATGTTGATCCCTAGACACTTTTGATGTGTGTATAAGAATAAATACATATATAAATATACATACATAAAATATATAAAGTTTCGAAAGATAAGCAAGAAAAACTATAACAACTTAATCTTTCTTGTGGAAAATGAGTATTTATTGCCAACTTTTTTTGTAGAATTCATTAGTCGTCTGCATTTGTGTACCAATACTTAGAATAAATATATTTCTCAAAAGATTTCCGGTTGCATATACTAAAAGGTGACAACCTGCTACACATTTTATGTCCTAAATCAGACTGCACATTACTTTAGAAGCTAACATTAAAGTTTATGTCCCTATACAACATGAGAACTAACCCATTTTCCTTACAAATTATAATATTACAATGTAAATCAGCAAACAAAATGTAAGACACAACATTTACGAGACATTATCATTTCGCATTCACGACACAAAATAATATCACAAATTAAACTGGGGACATAAATCAGTATGTCAAGTTATGTCCAATAAATAACATGGAACGGGTTTACCGTAGTTCCGAGCATGAGGTTGACCATTAGATAACCGATTTTATGCGCTTGCACATCTATAATTTATGAGAGAAACATTGTAACTCTGTTCTTGTTGAAAGACAAAAAGATAGAGCTGCAATTCTGTGCTACGCAGCCAATGTAAAGGGTGTATTATTATGATTTGATGGCGCAAAGAATAAGATAATGATATGAAGGGATTGGGAATTTGTTTCCGATATTTAAAATATATATAATTATATTACATGTGTTAGCGTGCATTGACCTCCTGCGTACCTGTTATCATTTATTAATATCAAATGTTCATAAAAACACTACTTTGACTCCCGATAAAATATTTAAAACGATATGTTATCGTTTTAAATATTTTCCATTATGAATACGGTTAAATTGCTGACTTCCTGCTAACATAACGTTTTAAATATTTTCCATTATGAATACTGTTGAATTGGTGGCTTCCGGTCATCAGAAGGACTTTAGGCGAAATTTGGCGGAGGAGCGCACAATCGGCTGGACCGTCGACTAGTAAGGTTGACAATTACTGTTGTATACGTGTATAAGTGTAAACTGTTAACTGAAGTTGATTATTAAATTCAGTACAGCAAAGTGATTGGTGTTTTATTTTGTAATCTACAAGTATATTACACGTGGAGGAAATAATAATTGATACGAGTTTATAGTTCAGAAGTGGGATGAACGCAAAATACGCTTTTGTGCCATCTAAGAAAACGTAAGTAACGTAAACGTGCTATTTATTATAGAAAACCAGTGCATAAAAAAAAAGTTATTTTATTTATTACTATGAATTTGCGACTTGGATTTTGCTATTGATATTATCATTATGAATGGATTATTATGATGGACTGATTATTATGATGAACATAATATTACGATGGACTGATTTTCATGATGGACGGATTATTATGATGGATTAGCTATTTCAATGCCGACTCTATTTTGAGTTTTTTTTTTTACTCTAAATCTATGGACATACATATTGTTTTTTTTTTCTCTTCTCTTTTTTTATTATTTTATTTCTTTTCCTCCTTGCTTTTATTTCATTACGCAGATTTAGTGCCAGCACTAAAAATTGTATTATTAGTGCATTCATATTTTTTTTTCTTAATCTAAATGCACTTTACTCTTGTTCTCTGACCACAGTAGGTGCACTATTTATAATGAACGTGTTTTTTTTTTTGCCACTAAGTCTATTAAACATATTTTTGAATTATTTTGGTGAATGATAAATAGCAATGTAACAATTCTTTTGAGTTTCAGACGCAAAATGAATACAAATAATGATTATTCGGAACCTGGTAGCCCTATTCTACCATCTGGGTCAAAGCGAACTCGACCAGATAGTGAAGTTGAGAGACTAAACCGAGATGGACGTATTGACAACGAGTCACATAGAATGAGGGGGAACCCCCGTGCCGATGAGCTTGAGCGACGGCCGGGTGGGGACCAATTGATTTATGGTGAGTCTCGTGCTGGTGAGCTTGAGCGACAGCCGAGTACAAGCCGTGCGTTTGCTGGTCAAACCCGTGCCGATGAGCTTGAGCGACGGCCGGGTTGGGACCAATTGATTTATGGTGAGTCTCGTGCTGGTGAGCTTGAGCGACAGCCGAGTACAAGTCGTGCGTTTGCTGGTCAACCCCGTGCCGATGAGCTTGAGCGACGGCCGAGGTTCTCCAGTAAACGTACAAATGATATGATGAGCGGTGAGCTTGAGCGACGCTCTAGAAACAGGGATTTGGACATGAGATCAATGCATAATTCGGGTTACACTGAGGAAGAATTGAGGGGACCACTGAGGATCCATACTTCTACGATTGACCGAGTGATATCGAACAGTTCACGAAATGAAAGGCGTTCTAGAAGCAGGTCACGCAATGAAAGGTGCTCAAAAAGCAGGTCACGAGACGAAGAGTATTCGAGGAACAGCAGTCAGCACGGTCATCGGACGCAAGAAACACCTAGGTATGAGAATTCAGATCCTAATAATATGTTATTCCAATTTATTGATGCACTTAAGGGGTTTTCAAAATCCGGTAGTCACAAATTAGCCAATATGAGTAGTGTTATACCCGAATTTGACCCTATGTCCAAAAATCAGAGTATTTTGAATTGGATCAATAAGGTTGAAGAATGCGCTGACATATATGAATGGGAAGAACGTGAAATCATTTACTATGCACTTCCGAAGCTCACGGGTTTAGCTAAGTCATGGTACCAGAGTCTACCTACCGTAAAATTTACCTGGTTGGAATGGAAAACGAAACTTTTCCAATCGTTTCCATGTAGAGAAAATTACGGTGAGTTACTAACAGAGATGCTTGCATTGAGGGCTAAATATGGGGAACCTTTGGAACAGTACTATTACTCCAAACTTAACTTGTTACATAGATGTCAGATAACAGGAAAAAGGGCAGTAGATTGTATACTGTACGGCATTGAAGATAGGGCTATTAAAGTAGGAGCTCAAGCGGCACAATATGATACACCTGAGCAAGTCCTTAGATACCTTAAATCTGTTAAAGTCGGTCAGGCAAGGGAAAACAATGGCAATAACTTAAAGAGTAGAAACGATATTAAGAAAACTTCGGGGCTACAACCGGATAAAACAAACCAGTTCGACAATAAATTGAGTTCAACGGTAACAAAACCACCAATTAGATGCTTTAATTGCCGCGCTGAAGGTCATCCCAGTTTTAAATGTCCTAAACCTATCGAAAAATGCAACAACTGTCATAGGCTCGGGCACGTCACTGCAAATTGTCCTAATATCTCGCAAAAGAGTCGCGAAAACCTTAAACCCGACGGAGTACGTCAAGAAAAACAGGTGTTAAAGGTTGACTGTAACGCCAGCAGTAGTAGTACAAAAATTCACGACCCAAATGACAAATATATTGTTACTGCCAAACTAAATGATTTTCCCATTTCTTGTTTCGTGGATCTTGGTAGTGAATGCTCGATAATGCGACAGACTGAAGCAAAAGATTTGAATTTGCAACTTGACCATTGTGATTTACCCTTAATGAAAGGACTAGGAAATAATTTAGTGCAGCCGGTTGGTAAAGTTCGGGTGACTATAGAAATTCAGGGAATTAAGGAAACCATCGATATTCTTGTCGTTGACGACTGCGTTTTAAAATATCCAATGCTGTTGGGTCATTCTTTTACCGAGCTTCCTGGTATTCTAATAACTAAGACACCATCTCGCCTTATATTTCAAAGAACGAACAAAGTATTTCTCACTGTTTCTGAGGCAACTGATGTCTCCAGTCATGCTATGCAGTCCATACCAGTTTATTCAGATGGGGCTTTTACTGGTCAGGTTTTTATTAACGGCTCTGTAAGGGGAAAACTTGGATCGGAATTTTATCTTTTGCCTGGAGAATACACCTTAATTAATGGTGTAGGGCGATTACTGGTACAAAATTTAACATTAAATACCATCGTGTTTAAAGAAGATATTTTAATTGCTCGCGCCGTACCTCTGAATAGTGTTAGCCGTGTATCTCAATTGACCATTTCCGGTACCGAAGATAATGACTCTATCAATTATGGAGACTCTTTAACCAACACACAACTCGACAAATTAAAATCCGTGTTATATGAATATAAAGATTGTTTTTCTAAAAATCTCAAAGATCTTGGTTACACATCTGTTAGTGAGATGGAAATTAAACTTAAAGACTCTGAACCTGTTGCTTATCGTCCTTATCGAATGTCCTATTCTGAGAGAACACTAGTCCGAGATATGGTTCAGGAAATGCTTGATGCTAACATCGTTCAAGAGTCATCATCCCCTTTCGCTAGTCCAATAGTGTTGGTCAAGAAGAAGACTGGTGAAAAACGTCTTTGCGTCGATTATAGAGCACTTAATCGTAAAACGATAAAGGACCACTACCCTATTCCTCGCATAGACGATCAAATCGATCTATTGGCTGGTCATGAGTATTTTATATCATTAGATCTTGCTTCTGGTTATTACCAAATTCCAATCTCCGAGCAGTCTAGAACTAAAACAGCTTTCGTGACTCCAGATGGTCAATTTGAATATTTGCGAATGCCGTTTGGTCTGGTTAACGCACCATCTGTTTTCCAGCGAACAATAAACAAAATCTTAGCAGACGCTAAGATAAAATTTGCTGTCATATATATGGATGATATATTAGTACCTTCGCATAGCTTTGACGAAGGTCTCTCTCGACTTTGTCAAGTATTACAGTTACTAAGAGAGGGAGGTTTAACCCTAAAGCTAAGTAAATGTCACTTCTTTTACAGAAATATAGATTTTTTAGGATTTGAAATCGGCCCTGATGGTGTCCGTCCCGGTGCTAGAAAGATCAATGCAGTTTCAAATTTTCCTGCCCCCAAAAATCCCCATGAGATACGCCAGTTCATGGGCCTTGCGAGTTTTTTTAGACGGTTTATTAGAAATTTCGCCATATTGGCAAGACCCTTAACAGACCTTTTACGCAAAAACTGTGTGTGGACCTGGGGTCCCGAACAGGCCTCTGCATTTCAGACGCTCAAAGATGCATTAGTAGAACGCCCTGTTATTGCTTTGTATGATCCGTCTTCCGAGACGCAACTACACACAGACGCATCTAAACTTGGAGTGGCCGGGATTCTCTTACAAATAGGTAAAGATGGTATGCTGCGACCAGTTTCGTTCTACAGTCGAAAAACGACTATTGATGAGCAGAAGCTGCATTCGTTCGAACTGGAGACGTTGGCAGTTGTTGCATCACTTAGTCGTTTTAGAGTATATTTAATTGGTATCCATTTTAAAATATACACGGATTGTAATGCTTTGAGGACGATACTGACCAAACGTGATCTTATCCCTCGAATAGCTCGTTGGTGGATACAAATACAAGAATATGATTGCGATATCGAATACAGATCAGGCAGTAAAATGATGCACGTTGACGCTCTAAGTCGGCATCCCATCGAACCACCTACTCCAGAAAGTCACGTTTTTGACATCCTCAATATTGAAACTGATAATTGGTTGAGCACCGCCCAATCCATAGATGAGGAAATTATGTCCATTAAAAATATACTAAGTAATCCAGACATTGACAAAATTGCTGAAGTTCATAATAATTTTAAGGTCAAAAATGGTCGAGTGTATCGCATAGTAGAGAACGGTCTTCGATGGGCCGTCCCAAAAGCAGTTCGTTGGCAAATCCTTAAGAAAAACCACGACGATATTGGTCATTTTGGATTCGACAAAACGTTAGCTCGGATTAGAGATTCATTTTGGTTCCCAAAGATGCGACGCTTCGTAAAAAAGTATGTTGCTGCTTGCCTTGAGTGCGCGCATCACAAAGTACCTGGTGGTCCCCGCGAAGGTGAACTTCATCCTATACCGAAAGTAGAAAAACCATTTCATACGATACATGCGGACCACTTAGGACCCTTTGTACGTAGTAAGCGTGGCAATTGTTATTTACTTGTTATTGTTGATGGCTTTACTAAATATACAAATATTACACCAGTTAGGAATACTAAAGCAACCACAACTATTCGAGTTTTAAGAGATCATATCAGTTATTTTGGTGCTCCCACACGATTAGTAACCGATAGAGGTTCATGTTTTACAAGTAATATCTTTAGTAAATTTATTAAAGACACTGGTATTAAGCATATTCTAAATGCTGTTGCAACCCCAAGGGCCAATGGTCAAGTGGAGAGATTTAATAGAACGATTCTAGATGCCCTCTCTACTAAATCTCATGGGAAAGATGATAGGACTTGGGATGAATATGTGCCAGATATACAAATAGGGATTAACACCACAAAACACAAAACTACTCAAAAAAGTCCCTCTGAGCTACTTTTCGGATTTAAAGTAACGAATGTTTCAGAGTCTATTTTAAGTGATATTATTAGTGATACGTTGGATAATAATTTAGACCAAATATCAAAAATGCGCGAAGAATCCGGAGAACTTATAAGAAAACAACAAGAAAAAGATAGAGAACGTTTTAATAAAAATAGGAAAATAACTAATCAAACTATTTATAAAGAAGGAGATTTAGTAAGGCTAGAAAGGGAAATTCATAAAAACGATGGCAAATCTAAGAAACTAGTAGCAAAATATCAAGGGCCCTATCGCATTGTTAAAATACTCCCCAATGACCGATTCTTAGTTGAAGACACCCCCATAACTAGAAAACACAATCATAAATACGAAACCATTGTAGCTAGAGATAAATTGCGGCCTTGGCTTAATCTTAGTACCGATTTAGCAAGTAGTTCTGACGAGGAGAACAGTGGGGTTTTAAATGAGTCGGATGAGGTGCATATTGAATGTTATAATGATTAGAGTATTTTTTTCCCTTACGTATAACCTATAATGATTGTTTACAAAATTGTAAGTACCAACATACTTGAGTGATTAACAGTATAATTACTAATCAATCATTATTTTTAGTTGTTTTTTTTTATTATATTCTTTGAATTGAGCTTGTTTAATAATTCATTGTTTATAATGATTCTGATTATCACATGTATTCTTTGAATTAAGTATGTATAATTTACAATTGATTAGAATGATTAGTTTCTCATGATACATGTATATCAAACCTTGATAGAGATTATTGTATATTATTGTATTTTTAATAAAAATCATTTTCTTCGGTACGAGGACGTAACCGAATGTCAGATGGCCGAGCTGTTAGCGTGCATTGACCTCCTGCGTACCTGTTATCATTTATTAATATCAAATGTTCATAAAAACACTACTTTGACTCCCGATAAAATATTTAAAACGATATGTTATCGTTTTAAATATTTTCCATTATGAATACGGTTAAATTGCTGACTTCCTGCTAACATAACGTTTTAAATATTTTCCATTATGAATACTGTTGAATTGGTGGCTTCCGGTCATCAGAAGGACTTTAGGCGAAATTTGGCGGAGGAGCGCACAATCGGCTGGACCGTCGACTAGTAAGGTTGACAATTACTGTTGTATACGTGTATAAGTGTAAACTGTTAACTGAAGTTGATTATTAAATTCAGTACAGCAAAGTGATTGGTGTTTTATTTTGTAATCTACAAGTATATTACACGTGGAGGAAATAATAATTGATACGAGTTTATACATGCCACGTATCTTCTTCTCAGTCGATTCACTCTTGCCAGAGCGGTCGTGGTTATCATGTTCCGGGAGGTTGGGTAGCAGACAGCATCGGCCGTACGTAGTCCCGCCACCCCTGCCTATTGGCCGTCAATCGGGCACATTCGTGTACGGGAGCGACCATCGCAGTCTTCACCTGGTCTGTCCATCGCATCGGGGATCCTCCTGTTCGACTTTTCCCTGCACGACAAGACGTTTTATGGAGTCGTATCCACGCCACGTATACATGGACAGAATGTGCATTATGGCTAAGCACTCAAATTATAATGCCTTTTTTTTGCAAATTACTTAGCAAAGTTTTAAAAGGGTTTTAGAAACCCATCGGTTTATTTACTGTGAATTAGTCGGTTATTTTACGTAAAGAAATCACCTTCTCGAGATTTATGTACAGACGCCAGTACATCAAGTTACACCCAAAACTGTTAAATTTTTCGCATTCAACCTTGAACCTAATGCTCTAGCAATAATGTTGAAAATCAAATAAAAACTTTTGACAGATTGTAGTAAAGTAACTTGATGTCCTTGACGTGCTGGTATCTGGGCTCTTTAGTAAATTGATCTCACTCAAATGAGACCCGCGGGTCCAAACGACCAAAACTGTATACTTTTCTGAATTGGTCAACTGATCCTGCTGTCAAATTTTATGATTTGTACAGTCAAGTAGTATAGCAGAAGGTTAAAACAAAAACAATACTGTTAACCTATTTCCAGCAATTCTCCAACTAGTAACACTGAAATAGAAACCCCTCTATTTGCAAATAATTCTCATTCCGCCACAATTTATTCGTTTCTAAACTCGAATAGTATTGATATCTGAATACTATCGGTTTGTACGAAATGAATGCAAGGCCTGAAGTATTCGATATCTGTCGGTAACGAATTGGTTCAGAATTCGATAGAGATATTTATGCTGCCTTGCCATTGGCTGCAAACTATGGAGTATATTGCTACTGTAGAACAGATTAGTGTTGTTTGAAGTCATATGTTTTTGGCTGTTTATTGTGTAAAGATAAAGAACAGCCAACAGCATATAGGGGATTACTTGAGGACCAAATAGAACTTTTGAAATTAAAAAATAAAAACGATTTTTCATAACTATTTAACAGTATTTTAAATCTTGAATACAAATTGTGTAAAAAGTCCATGCGAAAAAATCTTTAATTTGATTTTCACTGAATAGTTCTCCAATTAATTTTGTTAAAAGAACGACATGACTTCGAACGCGCCACGAATGGTTGTGACGTCATAATGTTAAAGCAATTTTACGCTAGTACATTGACTAAGATATCCGAAAACAAAACACTGCAGCACCTGATTGCTACAATGAAGAATTTAACTTTGTGACGAAAAATTCTTCATTGTAGCAATCAGGTGCATGCGCTCGGGTTTATTCGGGAACGGTCGCCGTCGCGTCGGTTGGCACGTTTTCGGTATTGGATTCAAAAACTTATTAATTTTCTTTAACATATATAACTTTTATATAACAAAAATAATTGATTCAATGACCTAATTGTATGTAGTTGTAATTTTAAATGCAACTTTGTCTCTATTTTAAAAAGAAACAAGTTGAAGACGTTAGACGGAAGGCGTATCTCCAGCAGTATTTCGGCTGACATGATGATGATGATGAGTTTAAGTGAGGGTATGTTGTTTTGTAAATCAGACTTCATGTAGTTTTTAACATTGAAATTAAACATTTGCTTTTTTCACATTTGGCCCATAAAAGTATTTTCGCATTGACTTTAGTTATTTTACATAATTAAAAATAACTTAAGTCGTCAGTATCTAAGCTATTATTTCCTTGTCAGTAATAAGTATATTAAATAAATATAAACAGTTTTAACAATAATTCCTCACTATCAGATAGAGTTTTACGACTTACGTTACAGCAGCTGATGCAATTAATGGTTTTTTTTTAATTTTCAGATCGATGAAAAAGTAATGTCTTGGTAAACTGTCTTTTGTAAAATTTTATTTGTGTAAAATAGTGTAGGTACGAGGTTTGAAACGACAAACGAAAAATAAATTGTTTCTTGTTTTCTATGACGGCTGTTTTACGAGTTTCAAACAGATAGAGCTTAAGCTGTGATTCTCCATTTTTCTTTTTCGTTGTCTCTCTGGCACCATCTCAATATTTCGCCACTTCTACCGCTTTGTCGATGGCATCGCAAAGGTCACTTTAGTAGGATTATAGGACGTGCAGTTTGTGACACAGCTCAACAACCACATCCTTAAGAATATTTATTTAAGTTCTGTTTAAGGATAGATAAGGAAAGAAAATCCATTTTAAAATACTCTTTTTTTTCTCCTTTCAACAATGAAATCAAAATTAACTAATCAATTAAAACGCATTCATGCCCGCTTTTAGTACATTACCCTCTGTGATACATCAGCCATGTAGGCAGAAAGCTACCCCATTCCCCTACTCTATGCCAAGACAGCGGCGTTGCCATTCAGTGAGATTTACAACAACAGTGACGTTTTAACGATAATGCGTATTTACGAGTATTTAGGCGTAGTTATGCGTATTTATACGTATTTACGCGTATTTACTGCCGGCGAGAAAGCCCGCCTGTTTAATTGTCGAATAAAATTGAAATTTACAACCGTTGATTTATGTGAATGCTGCCGGCGATACGTTTTACGAGTTTTTATGACTTACACAGAGGAATGAGTTGTTTGACGGATTCAAATGATGAGCTTATGGGCATGTGGGACCAGCTTGATGTAAGGCAGCTGACCGTGTTTGGTAGACAGAGCCAAGTTTCGATCTCGAATTGTAACATAAATAATATCATTGAAAAAACTGTAAGAAATTATTTTATTATACAAGATTTGGGGTTTATTTTGAAAAGTTAAGGGCTAGCCCCTTAACTTTTATATAACATAACTAGACAATGTCAATGATTTCAACGGGTTTTCTATTTTTACAACATTTGTGTTTGTACTGGATTGACATGTCAATCACATTAAACATTAATAGGCTGTTGATGATGATGATGATAGGTGGTAGAATGTGACTGCGTTTATTCTCCTTGGACTCAATATGGATGTTCCGAATTCATTTCTATTTATCGCAACATTTAAAATAGAGACATAAGTCATCATCTACAGGCTAGGCTTAGGTTAGGCCTAGGCTTTTCCCTAACCGGATGCAGCTGAATATCAATTCAGTATATTACATGGAGGGACTGCCTATCTGGCCTCCACAACCCAGTTAATACTGGGTAATACGATACCCTTTGGTAAGACTGGTTGTCAGACTTTTAGGTCACTGACTACCTGTAACAACGTGGTGGGAAATTATTAAATAACCTCGCTCTTGGGCAGAGCGAAAGGGGGTGTCAGACTTCTACTGACTAAAATCCACCCATGTTCCATCTTAGCTATTTGTCAAGGCTGCGGTATTCCTTACAACATCCCGCAGCCCCGTGTAACAACTGCCTCAGTTCTATAAATGGCAGCCGGAACCATCAGCTTAACGTGCTTTCCGAGGCACGGAGGAAACTCGGTATGTAATGGGCGGTCACCCATCCACAGACCAACCTAAGCAACGCGTCTTAACCTAAAGTCCGACCCAAGTGGCAGATATTATTAAGCCACAAGCCTCTAAAACAGAGAAATAAATATTATCTTAATTTTTCAATCTTCACCTTTCCCTGTTTTCTCGAGGATTCACAGTATGCCATTATGTCGGTTAAATAATTGGTACACTTCATAAAACTGTCATGACACAATTACACCATATCAAGTGCGCAGACAGATCTTAATGATTAAAATGACGTGTTAATTGACAAGCATCATTAATTAGGGAATCTAAAGGTTGCATAGCTGCGGTAGTTGGCTTACTGCCTACCCACAGTGGTAACACATCGCGAACAATTTTTACGACCACATCAAAGGGTAACGTAGTAAAATATAATAGGGGATCGGACAAAAACATAACAATTAGTCCGTCAGATAGATTTCCAAAAAATATTGGACACGTATTTTTTCTTTTTTCACATAAACAAAAAATGAAGACGATACAGTGCTTTGAAAACTCGTGAATTCCTCGAAAACGTTACATGTTAGTACATTTTTCGCCTACAAATGACGTCACAACCCCCAACTCATGATCTTTGACGCGTTTTATCTCCGTCAATTTTTATTAATTTGATAAAACAAAAAACACGTATCAAATATTTTTCGATTATCTAACTGACGGACTAATTAGAATCATATATTTTTGACTCAGTCCGATGCCCAATTCTATTATATTTGCGGATAAGTGGGGTGAAGATTTTAAATGAAGAAACTTAATGATTGTCTTGTTTGAAATTGCTGTGAAAAGACAGGAAATAGTCTTACTCCTAAAATCTATTGAACTCAGTATTATAGCATAGTGAGGCCTAACATAAAATTATTATGTTTATACAAGACAACTGCACGTCGTCTGTGTGAAAGATACACCGACTTAATTACCGATCCCAGGACCACGGGACCAAAGGGACTGTGCCGCTACTGAAAATAGCGGCACCAGAGATTCATTTATTTAACCTGACAAAGGTAATGTCAATTACAAACAAAAACGAAATGTCGACAGTACAATGTTAAAAGTACTCCTATCGTAATATTCCATTAATTCACAACGATAATAAAGTTCAATTGTAACGAGTCCATAAAAATATTGAACGGTAACTACTATCGTAAAAATGTTGGGCTACTAAACCTATTTACAATGACACAGTTTTATTACGAAACGTCCGATGTTCTGTTAGACTGTTATTGATTGGTATGTGATGTTTCAGTATTTTATTTATTGATTTATGCACGTGTTATTGTTAAGCAGTCTGTACTATTATAATTAGTTATTTTTTGTTTGCTTGTTTCTTAATAATAAGAGCCGCACTTCTTTAAAGCGACGCTTCCCGTTGACGGCCTGTAAATGGGTGATTATACCTTTTTTTTTTTTTTTTGGTGGGTGTAAAATCATCGAATAACCCCTCCCGCTCTTGGGCAGAGCGAAAGGGAGTGTCAGACTTCTACTGACTAAAAACCACCCATGATCCTTCTTCGCCCTCTATGTCGAGGCCGCGATAACCAGAGGACTACCCGCGGCCCCGACAGGCGTCGGCCCTTTCGGGCCCCTCCCATGATGCTGACATCTCTTTGAGGCGCGCGGGGAATACGAACGCGCCGTCGACACGGCCTGTTTTCGTCGTGAGACGGACGAAAGGCGAGTTAGACCATCACTCACCGTCCACAGGCCCGCGTCTACGGTGGCCGGAGGTCATCGCGGGACCCCCGACGCCCGGAGCGCTTCCCGCGGCGGCTGGGACGAGAGGTTCTCTCCCTCTCGCGTTCCGCCACCTCCTTCGCTAGCATCACTGCTTCGCAGAAGGAGGCGACGGCGTCCCATTCCTCCTCGCCCCGGACCATGGCTTGCACCAGGGCCGGCCGCTACGAGAACACGGCGGGGCTCCGCCCAAGCGGGGCACACCTCCACTGTGTGCTATGGGTGATTATCCCTTACAAACTTAGTTATGAGTAGTCAGAATCTCGAAAAGCTGAGTTTCAGGTAAACTGGTTATGCAAGCAGAATGTCATAAAACTTAGGATGATATACGCTAAAATATAGCTATAATCCTATGAAGGATTTTCTGTGAGTTCAACTTCAAAGTTTAGTTTTCCGCTGTTTCTGTCAGTTTGTCCATAAACTGTATTGTGTACCTAATAGAAATAGGGATGTTTACTGACTTAAAAAAATGTGATTCTAATTAGTCCGTCTGTTAGATTATCGAAAAATATTGGATACGTATTTTTTTGTTATAACAAATTAATAAAAAATGACGAAGATAAAACGCGTTAAAGATGTGAGTCGGGGTTTGTGACGTCACTGACTGGTAAAAATGCTATACTAATGTCTTAAAATATAACGTCACAAGAGTTTTTAAAGCATGTATCGTCTTAATTGTTTGTTTACGTGAAAAAAGAAAAAAATGTCCAATATTTTTTGGAAATCTATCTGACGGACTAATTTTTTTTGTTTAACTACCCTATTTATAGAAATGAAAAGCTTTTCCTGTGAATGCTGGAGCAATGGTAAATATGGTGCCCGTCGGGGCTGCGGGATGTTGTAAGAGATACCGCGGCCTTGACATATAGGGCTAAGAAGCAACATGGATGGTTTTTAGTCAGTAGAAGTCTGACACTCCCTCCTCTCCCGGGAGGGGTTATTTGATGAAATCCCACGTCCAAAAAAAAAAGATTAATATGATAGTTTTTGGGTTTTTTCCATCAGGAATATTATCTCAGTGGCAGGAACAGAGGGTGGATTTGGGCTCGATTGATGGCAATAGGCTCGCCCCCTATGACATGGGACTTAAATATAACTGGTGAAGTGTGGGTGTACTATTACCTGCTCCCCAACTTTTCGGGGGTTAGTAGCCGTCATTTATAAAAATGAATAATACAAAAGAAAGAAGAGAATGGAAATAGAAGGAAGTGGAAATGATGTTTTTTCCTACTCCTCCGCTATTCGAGCAGCGGTGGCCCAGTGGTGTCGGCCCCGACTTACGAACAGTAAGTAGGTCGTGAGTTCGAATCTATTCAGGCGCATTACTTTGTGTAATTTATTTCATCACCGCTGCTCTCAAAACGGTGAAGGAAAACATCGTGAGAAAACTGTCTTAGAATCAAAAAAATCCAAGACATGTGACATCTACCAACCCGCACTGGTTCCGCGTGGTGGATTATAGCCCATCCCTCTTCTAGAGAGGAGGCTTGAGTCCCTGCAGTGAGAACATTATAGGCTGATGATGATGATGATGATGCTATTCTTTTCTGATTAATTTCGTTGCGGGATCCAAGACAGTTAAATCGTTTCTCTGGGACTTCGTCGGGCTTCATTGTCTCGGCGCTTTTCTTGTAGTCGACCCTGTTGAATCTGGCTTACAGGAGTTACAGTGGTTTGGGAATAGTGAGACGGGTTTGTCCAAAAAAAAACGAATAGTACAATATGCATCCGCAGCTCTTTATTTTCCAGACTCTGGCTATTATTACTGACATCTTTGCTTACTTCTTAAGGAATACAGGTTTGAACATACACGGTGTTAATGAACCCTTCACGCAAACTTCAACCAAGTATTCTGTACATCAAACTAAGCGTAAATTGAGATTTTTGACCCCAAAAAAAAAACTCGTTTCCCAGCAAAAATTTTTGCGTAGGGGTACCTACGCAAAAATTTTTGCTGGGAAACGAGTTTTTTTTTTGGGGTCAAAAATCTCAATTTACGCTAAAACTCAATGTAGCACGCTTAAAACATTGTGCTAGTGGATGCTTTGAATAGTAAACGGGTCATGGAGGTAATTTTAGTAAAGTTGAAACCTGAAAAACTAGTATTTACAAAAACAGCTGTGAAAATTTTCGAACTTTGACCCCCAATATCTCCGTTCCCAGGTATGGTCTAGAACAAAAAAATGTTCGCAGTAGTGGGGAGAACAAGTGCCCTTCGTTTGCGTTAAGGGTACTTTTACACCCTTTATATGTTCATAAATTTATATTCGTAACTAATATATTACAAAGTTACGGCACGCAAGTCCAATTAAAAAATAACGCAATCAATATTATAAAAACTTGATTATTTCTCAGTAAGAAATAGTTGTTAACAATTAAGTATTAACAGTAAGTGCTATAAATAATTGCGAGAATTATGTCAGTTATTTTATCACTGAGTTATTTAATGATTGCTTGGTACTTCAAATATGTTTTTAACTCGGTTTATCTGGGTACTTCATTATATAACTATGTATTTAATTGAGTTATAGGAATATGTTTGTACTGAAAAGTGTTAAGCATTTTAAAAGCTTCTTTAAGAATTCTTGGAAACTATTGCAACTTAGGTTTTTGTTAAAAGAAATACATCAAACCATGCCGTAATGCATCTATATTTTACGAAGCTCTTCGTTTATGTTGTATTTAAGATGGAATATTTAACTTAGAATATTGTATTAGCAAGTTCATATGTCTTTTTTTGCATTTAAATGGTCTATTAAAAAATAATACGACACATTTTTTTATCAGGTCACCAGGTATACAGTAATGTGTTGAAAAAAACAATCAGGGGGTTGTGACATTTTTAGAAGCATCCGTCACAACCACTGTTTAGAGAAACATCGACGTGTCAACAATAACTATAATTTCGAAAATGCTATTCAATGATTTAGTAGTGTAAATATTGAACTTTTGTATAACATACCAGATTCCTTACATTCATAAACTCACGCCCTTTTCCAATGGCGGTAGGTGGAAATCACAGAGCACCTGCTTAGATCCTTTTTTTTTAGGGGGTGGGAAATTATCAAATAGCCCCTCCCGCTCTTGGGCAGAGCGAAAGGGAGTGTCAGACTTCTGCTGACTAAAAACCTGCTTAGATCCTTACGATCTTCTTTTGCCTCATCCACATTCATACATCTGGTCATACACGCACGCCGGTTGCGAGTATTACGCACCTGTCCTTTCTAAAGAACCTCGCCAATAAAGTATTTTTTTTGTCAATTCTTCGCTGCTAGTCTAGAATCGAATTACATAGAATTACACCTTGTATATAATATTTGAACTATCAATTTAAAACCCATTACAATACAAAATACATAGACTGCCAAAATCATTACCCTTCCTTTTGGCTTCGCCGTAGTCGGGTAAAAAGAAACATTTAATAAAATAGGTTCCATATAACTGGCCACTTACCCAGTCGCGTGGAGCCGGCGATATTATCATATAAACAGTCAGTACATGCCATTAGGTCCCCAAAGGCTTTATTGCCAGAATATGTATAAATGTAAAACCTTCCTTAAATGGAGAATGGTGCTCATATATCGCGGTGTTAGAGCCAAGATGTAAGTTGGTTCAGGTTTTTTTGATGCGGCAACTTTTTTGGCAAAACATCATCTGCCTAGTATTTTTTAGGCTTACCGGGTGCCGATGAATAGCAGTATTTTATATGGAGCGACTGTTTATCTAATATCCACAACACAATTAGTACTTACTGGGCATTACGGTATCACTGTAACGAGTGTCATTATGACTGTGTTTAAGGTTATACTTATTTATGCATCATTTCAAGTTCTTCTTTAGGTAGAAATAACACACATTCATATAAAGGGCGTAAGTACACTTGTTTTCATCACTGAGATCATTTTTTTGTTCTAGACCAAAGTTTAATTTTTTTTTTAAACTATACCTTCATGACCCAAAAAGAAAAGTCATTTCCCAGCAAAAAAAAATGCGTAGAGATACTTAGTTTGATAAACATAATACTTGCAGGTGACGGTTTCATGAAGGGTTCGTTTAGGTACACCTTGAAATACATCGCGCCTGTAATCCCTAAAGGGATTAAAGGGTTAGGCAACCTGTACACGATCGCAAGTATGCTTAGTGATATTAGGTTTTTCATAAGGAATTACTCAACAGCAGCCACAGAGTCTGGATTTGTTTCGAGATTTAAGAACAAACCATAGAAATAACAGTCAAAACTTAAACTCCTCAATAAAGTGCCGCATCCGAAACTTCTTGGCAGCTCACCTCGACAGCAGTGGCCGACATGTTCGAGCGCCGCGCTATTTTAATTGATATGTCTCCGCCTGTTCGCAGCCAATACCAATTACACGTAGGGCTGTGCACAGATAAATGTGAGCTATGATTCATAGTGAGCTGTGATATCTTCAGGTTTCTTCAGGAAGTTTGATTTAGTTAGAGGTGGTCGTACGATGAGAGCAACTGGTCTAGGTGGTCGTATGGTACGTTAACCCTAGGATACGATGACTGGTGATGGATAGATGGTTTCCTTGATCAATAAGGTGCTAAAGCTGTTTTATTTAATGCATCCATCAGCACAATGTTTTGAGTGCTTGAGTTTGATCGTATAGCGTTATTTTTCACACAAAAATAGACGTATTACCGCCATAATTTTTGCGTAATTTGATGTTCAGAATGCTTGGTATACACACCTTGTATAGGTACTCAAACTGAATTTAAAAAATAGGGTAGTTGAGTGATTAAAAATATATGATTCTGTTTAGTGTTAGATTATCGAAAAATATTGGATACGTGTTTTTTGTTTCATCAAATTAATAAAGATTGACTAAAATAAAACTTGTCGAAGATTGTGAGTGGGGGCTGGTGACATCATTTTCTGTCCCAAACTATGATCTCTGAAATCTTCATTCAATGTTTACGTGAAAAAAGAAAAAATATGTGTCCAATATTTTTGGAAAGCTATCTGACGGACTAATTAGATATCTTTTGACAACTACCCTATTGCAAAGCTATTAATTACTTCCTAATAATTAAAAGTACGCACAATATAACCACACTATCCTAAAGTGCACACCTTTTTTTTCTTTTTTGGGGTTGGGAATTCATCAAATAACCCCCTCCAGCTCTTGAGCAGAGCGAAAGGGAGTGTCAGACTTCTACTGACTAAAAACCACCCATGTTCCTTCTTAGCCCTTTATGTCGAGTCCGCGATATCTCTTACAACATCCCGCAGTCAAAGTGCACACTTCACCAAAGCACGTAAAAAGCTTTTCGAAATCGTCAAAGAAATTGCTCCATGCTGCTACATACGTAGCAAACGTCGTTTGGGACTATCCGTATGCAATTTGGATCGCCAGGCTTTTTCCTGCCATCCATTCTAGCTGTCACATGTTGACGGTAGATTGAAAGGTGCATGATACTCTTCATCTAGACGTACTTGCAGCTGTGACGATGAAAAATGGATTGGATGGCTAGTGGAATAGTGAGAATTGCTTTCGGTTTTAGAAGTGAGTATTGTCCTTTGAGCTGATGTTTGTTTTAGGTAATTGTTCGTGGTTTTGATTAGAAATAATGTTAATGGAACGAGTGCAAGAATTAAAATCTTATGAATCTTTCTAAATGTAACCTTCGAGAGTTAGAAGTATTACGTGTCTTGTAATGTGTCTGTGTGACATAATATTTTCTTTTCTCAGCTGTTATACAGAGTAGACCACTAAAGTAAACATTTTGCTCGTTATTAGATTTGTAAATTAGGAGGTAAGATACTTACTTCATTCATTCCTTTAAAGGTTTCAGTAGATCGAGTACAGTAAGATTTTCAATCGGACTTATGACCATAATTATCTTTTTCTTTATAACAAACACAAGTACACCTTCAGTATCTTACTATACTGCCTTGATCTAGAGGAAACATAAATAAAAATCAAAGGAATTTATTTTAAAACAATTTTTGATAACCATAGCTCAATAATATTTATGAATTCAATAAAAAAATACATATACAAGAGCGCGAACACAGTGAAACAATTTGAGCTACGCGCCATGAAAAATGCAGTATTACTCAGACATAACACGCGTTTGATACAAAAACAAACTGCGATGTATGTCTGTATGTATGTATGTCGTGACACGCACAAACGTCTATTAATACACGAACCAACATAAATATTTTTTGAAAAAAATATGTTGCACATAAATATGTCCTTATCCGTCAATGGGGTGTGGTCTGAGTGATAGTGAGTCGCGCGAAGATCCATCGGCTCTTCGTATGTGTTAATTTTGGCAGATATTGGTGAGGGTGGGAACAATTGCACGATTGATAATGATGACCTTGAGAGGCGTCAGCCAGTGGAGGTTGCATAGCTGAATTTTAGGCCAAATATATTTGGACTATTTGCCGTAAATAAAAATTGCTTGAAAGAAGAACGTTTTGTTGGAATGTTGACCAAGTTTCGTATTACTCTGTTACTGGGTTGTGGAGGTCAGATAAGCAATCACTTTAAGTAAAATACTGGTGTTTAGCTGCTTTCAGTTAGACTGGAAGCTAGCTTCAGTAAAGAAAGTCTAGGTAGGTTTTATACAATTCATCATCAGCTCCTTCCGAATCAGTGCAGTTCGAAAAGAGCTACACGGATAATGTCACAAAATTTTAATAATAAATCATGAAAATCGTGTGAAAACGATTATTAGGGTTTCTGAAAATTGTGGATAATTAATGCAGATTATATACCTGTGCTCTGATTAGGTAACTATAGGGCTTACATAAGCAGGTCTATAGATTTGTTGTTCTTATTCTTCAAAAAGGCTCGTATTCTTAGAACACCAGTCAGGCTTAGCCACCTTAACTCGCCGTCCGTCCGTCTTACGACGAAAACAGGCCGTGTCGACGGCGCGTTCGTGTTCCACGCGCGCCTCAAAGAGCTGTCAGCAACATGGGAGGGGCTCGAAAGGGCCAACGCCCGTCGGGGCCGCGGGTTGTACACTAGTTATCGCGGCCTCGACATAGAGGGCTAAGAAGGAACATGGGTGGTTCTTTGTCAGTAGAAGTCTGACACTCCCTTTCGCTCTGCCCAAGAGCGGGAGGGGTTATTCGATGATTTTCCAACCGCCAAAAAAAAAAAAAAAGGCTTAGCCCCCTACACTAACATATTGACAAGACTTTCACCGTTTAATTAAAACACAATTAAGGGTTATAAATACAAGGTAGCACAACTGATACTCAGTAATTATCCCCCATTATGACTTCCGTGCAACAACCCCTTCTCATTTACAGCCAATTAAATTCTTTTCCTTTCTTCAGCACTATATTTAACCGCTCCCTGCCGGCGGTGGGACCACGCCTCCAGAATGCGGCCGCCTGCGCCCGTCACGTTATAATTATCATTTAAATTGTGCCCACCGCGCTACCGCTCGACACTTGACAAATGTAATGACGATAGACCGTCGCTTCAAGAATTTTTATACGCTCATATCCACCGTTTTATATGATCGTGTCAGATCCCCTTTATATGTGCACCATTTTACGTTTACAACCCGCTTTCTATAAGCGGACTTTATGGCCCGACTTATAAGGCTGGTTATTCAATGACTTTTTATATGTTCTATGTAAAATTAAGTTTGTTGAAATGTACAGAAAAACTTAAATAGGTTGCTTGATGAATACCCAACAATGAAAACTTAGTACGTTGGGTTAAAGTTGGAAATCGTTTAAACGGTAATTTTATTAGTCATTACATTGTGGTAATGATAAGTAGCGTAGTCAATGTTTTGCTCATAAAAAGCGTGATAGTGTGCACATAGATGACGTTCTATATAATTTCCATTTGATTTGAAGCCAGTTTTTGTCCAGTGAGCGTTGACATTTTTATTTTTATTAATTTGTTTTATATTATGGTGGAGAACGATTAAGTTCTCGTTGAGCGTCAATTTATTTTTATTGTTGTTACTTTAAATAAAAACTGTATCGTGCTGCGTTTGTTTTACTTTGGAACGAGTTGTTATAGCGATAGTCGTGTTTATTTGACAAGTGAACAATGTATATTAATTTTGTGAACCTCAATGAGTCTTAAAAATCTAAAAAAATTCGTGTCGGTAGGTATCTAAGTTTCTACACCAAAGTCCTACGACATAATTATAAAAGGAAGAAAGATATTCTACCATCTCCTTTTCTTTATAGTGGGGTAAGTGTTTACGTGGTGTCAGAGTTCTTAACTGCCCATGGATCTGTGACTTGGCTAAGTATATCTCTTAAGCATATATTTTCTGCCAGTAACAGTAAGTCCTATAACTGGTGATAAGAGCAGCGGTGGCCCGAACCCAGGCAGGCACATTACTTTGTGTAATTTATTTCATCACCGCTGCTCTCAAAACGGTGAAGGAAAACATCGTGAGGAAACTGGTATGTCTTAGAACCAAAAAATTCGAAGACATGTGACTTCTACCAATCCGCACTAGACGCGCGTGGTAGATTATAGCCCATTCCCTCTCAAAGAGAGGAGAGCTGTTGTGTCCCAGCTGTAGAACATTAATAAACTCATGGTACTTTTCATAGGATGAACTTTCGTTGCATTTTTCTTTTATTTATTATTTACTTAAATCATGGTCACTAAAATTCTTTCCTAGTTTGATCAGTTTGCCTTATAAGATTACTTTATTTAAATAAATATCGGATGGCAAGTTATTCTGTATTACATAGAGTCAACAATTCTACTCAGGGTAAAAGTACCAATTCATGTCATTTCACACGCTTTCATATCAGATTAAATTTTTAATGCGAAACGAACAATTTATTCCTTTCTTAGATAACATTTTATTCGTAATAAAAATACTTATTCAAATTATTCAAAGTGAAAATGAGTGTGTCACTGCGGCTGGTTACTTTATCGATCAAATAATTCGATGTATGTGATCGTATCGGGATCATTCTCTCACCATTAAAAACTCGAAAACTATACAAGTTTTGTCGTGTAACTCGACACCTTAGGTGTTTTAAGATAGGCCTGGGATACACTGAGCCTTGTAGTGTGCATTTTACTTGAGAGTATACATGTTTCGCCATAAGAGAGAGTATAAAAGTTCTCATAAATATTTTATTAAAAAAGTTGGTCTGAAAAACGGTTTCGGGCATTTTTTTTTTTGTTTTTCTTTGATGAATTTCTCAGCATCAGTCATGGAGTCTGGATTTGAGCCGAGTTGACGGCAATTGGCTCACTCCCAATTATATGAAATTTAAACATAGCAGGCGAAATATGTGGTGGTAACTGAGTTCTTTACACGTTTGCCTAACCCTTCAGGAACTATAGGCGTGATAATGATAAGTAAATTCTGTTTATTTTGAATTCAAAGTAGTTGCAAAAACTATGTCATTGATGTTCTGTTCTAAGTATGACTGTGCAGGCTCCATTAAATATATTACTTAATTTCTGCATAAATAAAAAGCCATAAAACCACTGATATAATCTGATCTCCTCGCCAACAATATATTAAAACAATCCACATCTATAAAAGTAAGTCAAGGAAAACCGATGTTAAATTCTTTGCTGGTTCAATGCTAATCTTGATGATGCATTAGATAAGATTAATGGACTGATTGTCATTCTATCCAGCTTGTAGGTTTACTGCGGGAAATAAATTATGGTCTGATGACTGTAATCGATCACTTGTTCGTGTTTCAACTGTTGCTGCTGTTTCGTTGTGGATGTGGATTATTAATTCGATTTTTATCTGGTAGAAGACTGGTAAGTGAGTCTTGTATGAGAGCCGTTGGGGCTGCGGGTTGTTTGAAAGAGATACCGTGGTCTCGACACAAAGGGCTAAGAAGGACTTCGGTAGTTTTTAGTCAGTAGAAGTTTAACACTCTACCACTGCTCTGCCCAGAGCGGGAGGAGTAAAATAGAATAGAATAGAATAGAATATGTATTTATTCGTTAGTGGACAGCAGCAACACAAAAGAGCAGCACATACATAAACAAATAACAACAAACAGCTTAACAATTAATTAAACAGCTCAACTGCGCTGAGCATGCCCATAACGAAAGGGTAACCAACTCAGCATATGCTGGGTGTAAAACACTCAGCGCTGGTTTTCAGTAGGCCCCCCGCAGTGACACACGGATGAGGGTAGTAGGTAGTAAATAAATAATTTTATTCTATTAAATGGGCATTTGAAAGTGTGTAATAAATAAATAATATAAAATAAATATTTTTCTCACAGAGGATAACATAGTTATATTAGTAGTAATAGAACACGAAGATACCTGCTAAATAAATAAGTACTTATCCGAAAACGAAACACAGTTTATTCATTATTGGCATGACGCACTGAGTCATTGGATGATTCCCCACCCACCAAAAAAAAATTCTTCTACGAGTAAGTTTTTGTCTCGTTTCACGGTTCTAATCAACGAAGGATAAAATTGTGAGCAAGTATTAAATTATAAGACTGCCTGGTGAATTATCTACACTAGTATTATAAAGAGGAAAGATTTTTGTTTGTAACGAATAGCCTCCGAAACTACTGGACGGATTTGAAAAATTCTTTCACCGTTGGGAAGCTACACTATCCCCGGGTGACATAGGCTACTTTTTATCCCTGTATTCCCACGGGAACAGGACTACACGGGTGAAACCACGTGACGTCCGCTAGTTATAAATACATTTGAAACCTGAAAGAAAACCCAAGCATTATGTTCATACTATTATAAAATAAAATAAGAAACTAAAAAATAATAAAAAAAAAAACAAAAATAAATAATATTTTAAAAACCAAAGTCCCTCTCAGTGTGTCCCCCAAGACGACACACAACAAATAGTGTCGATAGTAATCGTCGGTTGTGAGTGTAAATATCGTCGCGATCGCTGCGATAACGCGCGGCTACCGTCCGTTTTATGTACGAGTTGTGATCGAGATAATACCACGATTTATACGTACGGGACAGCTACTTGAGATGTTTTACGTGATTATGACTAGATGGCAGAGATGCGACGGTCCCAACTTTTGAAGTGCATGTAGGTAATTGATTACCTACACAATTATGTACATAAACTTAAGCCTTTTTACCATTAGGTCGGAAGAAACCACAGAACGCCACCTGCTACGATCTTTTTTTTTTGTTTTAAAAAAAACTTTGCCCCTCACTACGAATTTCTCCTGTATCAAGGGAGCGTTCACAAACATTTAAACTCGCATACACAAATACCCAGACCCGAAACAACTAACTGTAGGCCATAAAAATATTTGTTTCGTGCGGGGATCGAACCCGCGACACGCATCGCAGTCCATTGCTTGAGCCATTGCACCAACCGTGTCGTCATCTTTACATACACATACTCCTTTTATCTCTTCGTACATCTGGTTATACACTCAACCCGGTTGCGAGTACTACGCTCCTGTACTTTTCTGAAGAAACTCACCAATAAGGTCGTTGTTTAACTGTTCACCAAAATGGAGGAATAAAGACCGTTCTGACAATCTTTGGAATTCGGTTCTGTCAACGAGACCATGGCACCGCTATTAAACATAGCCTACCAACTAATTATATATGACATATTATATACCTTCAAAATGTAAGCAGAAGAGTTAAGATTGCATTGAACTGTCTTTCAGTACTTTTAGTAAACTACTTTCTTGTGAGTTTGTAGCAATCCTTCCATGTAAAATACTCATATTTAGCTGCATCATTTGTGTTTGTAAATGATGATGTTTAAAGATGACACAGTGCAGTGAAGATGCTCGAAAGTGGTGAATACAACAAAGCTTTCTTTTCATTCTATACGTAGAGAAACTAACATTATCTCAGTTCAAGGGTAAATTAATCACCAAAATGTAGTTGACTGACCCTGAGTAAGTCTGTTGCGATGATAATAAAGCTTCAAATTGCACAAACATTTCTCTACATCAGAACTAGTAAAACTCTTCTAACTCTGTATAATATATAAATCCACAATAAATTGCATCTAAAAACCCCAAAAAACACAATCTAATAAATCCCAGTTTAATTATGTGTGGGAAAACGAGCAGCCAAAACAGAAAACACTAAATTCCTCACTAATTTATAAACGAACCAAACAAATGAAAGTTTAATGGCACATCTGCTAACCTTAATCTTTGCCACAATAACTAGTTGAAAAATCCGTATGTTGATAGGGGAATGAAAATAGACATTTGATATACGATCAGCTGATGTGTGTAAACACAATTCTCTCGACGATTTATGAATAACCACTAGATGTAGTGGAGTCAATGGAAACATTGTAAATTGTAATAAACCATCGGCAAAGAGTTAGTAGCTCTCGTAAAATATTAGTTTTATAGTCGTGTTATAACGAAATATGTTTCAGCGGAAACGTAAACGGGAGTAAAAATAATGGTTTACGGTTTCTTTATAATAATTTATGTTGTTTTGTTAGTACTGGTAAGGTGTGTTGCGTTTTGTGTACAGGGGGTTCTGATGAGGGATTTTGGTTGTAAAGATAAATTTTCGAAATCTCAGCAATGTTATTACTGAACTGTACCTACTGTACTTACTGAATTGTTGTTTTAAATCTTTCCGATTTTCCAACTTTGTGCTTTAAGTTTTAAAACCTTTATTAACTTGCTTTTTTAGTAGTGACGCCACACTGTTACGGTTGAATTGTGTTAATGTACACTAGCTACTGGAGTTTTTACTACAGTTATGTCGTATCAGAAAATAACTAAAGCAAGTATGATAATATCATTTCATGTTTATACTTAAATCTAATGACAGGTAGAGGTTTGCTTACTTTTGTTGACAAAGGCGAGGAAGGGATAAAAATTACAAAATATCTACTTACGTCATACTTGAATGGTTCCCAACCAGATTTTACCAAAGAACTCCAAAATATAAGAAATAAAATTGGAAATTTTATGAAACATCAACACATTGCATAATTTGACATTGAAAGTAATTTACAATGTTTATATATTTTATGTACGTTCCTGATTTCTTTTTAAACACAGTTTCATCTATGAAAATTCCATTAGATTACTTTTCTGCTGTATATTTGAATGTCTGTCAGTTTGACATAACTTTGAGAAGCTACATCTGCCAATCAAATGAATAATTTATAAAAATATTATTTATGAAAAATTAAATTGTGTTATGACAACTAGTTTTAGAGACTTTGAAAGCTGGCGCCAAGATTCCTAACGTATGGCATTATAATTATTATGCAGATCACGTTGTTTATTAATTTTACATAGAATGTGTTTTTTTAATTTAATGAGTTTTTGATAGGTGAGACTGGTGTCTAATAAAATTAGTACCGGACTTATTAAAAAGTAAGGCACCGAAAAAATTTGAAGTGGGACTTTATAGGCAGTGACAGCAGTACAGATAATATTTAAAACAGAAAATGTTGACGCAATAGGAAAATACGGGGATAAAAAACAGTCATGTCTCGCCACAAAAAAAAATAGTGTTTTGTATTTGCAGGATTATTGCTGAAATTCGTTATAATTTAGTATAATAATAAAATATAATAAAACATAAATAAAAAGTGAAATGCGCAGTTTTACAAAAAAAAATACAAAAAAAAAGTTTTCCTTTTTTTGCAATTTTTTTTTTTTAGTATAGTTAATTATTGTAAAGAAGTTAAATTACCGGAAATAATTATAGAAACAACTCGTTTTATTCAATGAATATTGACTCGTAGTTGAGGCACATAACTTAGCAACTTAACAACAAAAAATAAAACACCACAAATGTGGGAAGTCTGGCTCCCACATACATAGCCAGCTTTATTTACATAAACTGCAATATTTACCAATTTCTACATCTTTATACTTCCTGGAGTACCAACACTAACACATAAAAGAAATACTTGCATTCCAGTACAATTAAAAACATAAATTGCACCTGTTTTATTTGTGTTTAACAAAAGTGTTGGCATAAAAATGTGGCACTTCTACACATTTCTTCGAACATAATCTGCACCAATGATCCACAGACAGACCACTTGTTTGTTTTACATACTATATTTACGGCCCCAATTAAGAGCCTAGCTTATTAACTACTAGACGAATTTATGCTTAAAAATAACGGTTAACCGACGCACTGTTTGTTTTCTTAGATACTCTGTGACTTGCTATATTTAACATATTTAACAAAGAGTAGAGCGCATCTGTTTTAAATTTCGAAGGCGTTAATTATATGTGTTTGAAACTTAGAAGAGATTATCTTGTCTGTACATATTTTTAGGTAATAATCTTTGATAGTTTATTGTTGAAATGGGGATTTCACTTTACGTTTCATATTAATTGCAACACGACCTGTAATCATTGAAGAATAGTTTGTTAGTGGTTTACCCTTATAATATAATAAGCCGTGCCATCAATCAGGCTCACACTGCGTTTCAAGAAAGCTCAGAAACTCCTGATGGTGAAACACAACGCTTTTTCTAGCTAGGGAATCGAACCCAAGACCTTACGCTCGCTGCGGGTTGTTTGAAAGAGATACCGCGGCCTCGAACACAAAGGGCTAAGAAGTAACATGGTTGGTTTTTGGTCAGTAGAAGTTCACCCACTCTCCTAAAAATACATAAGAAAATACCTTATAGTCAGTAACAGCGCTTGCAATCCAATCAACTCTCTCTTTATCATCATTAATTCATTATTTAAGTAAATAAGCTCCTTAGTATGCTACCACAGCTACAATCACATGGAAAACCAAGTCGTGTGAATGTCCCAGGTGAAACTAGGTCTAATGAAGTTCGATTTCTTTAATTTGATTTAAATGTACTCATGGAAAAGTAGTGACCCGCTTAAGACCTACCTAACTGCGACCATGCTAGTAATTGATCAGTCTTGATTTGTTTTGACGAAGGCTCACTGCAATCTTTTATAGAATAATTTTAGAATAGGTAAACTTAAATTAGATTAAAAATAATCACTTATAATACCACAAGAGCTTCAAAATTATCGGGTATTTCCCGATAGGTTCGTTGCAAACAAATGAAGGAGTCAAGTTTTTCAGGTTAAAAAATCACTCGCGCTTCGCGCTCGTGATTTTTCCTGAAAAACTTGACGATTTTATTTGTTTGCAGGGAACCTTGAGGGAAATGCCAGATAATTTTGAAGCTCGTGTGGTATTCGGGGGATTATTTTTCCGTCCCAAATGTCGGCCAATAGAATTGCACCATGAGACGAAATGTGCAGTTAACAAATAAACATTTCCTTTGACTTTTTTATCGATGGTGGACAGAGAACAAACTCCAAATCGACTCATTTTCATGCAAAATCTAAAATTTTCACAATTGAATTCAACCTGTCAGTTTGACGTGTGGTTAATTTGACTGGATCATGTTTTGTTTTTTATATATAGCAACTACCAGAGAAAATTTTCAAAAAATTATCAGTATTATACCATGTAGGTTGTACCACGTGACGTCGAATGGTGCAATTCTATTGGTCGATATTTGGGTTGGAAAAATAATCTAGGTAATTAATAGTACGACTTTCACACTTAGTTGTCATTATCAACACCACCACAGAACTCTTTGTCACTAAGCGTCGACATTGCGGCCAGTCCTGGGTGTCTAAAATGGCCGCTTTAGCAGAATATTAATCATGTTTAAAATTCTTATAATGGACTTTATAGTTATAGACATAAAGTCCATTTTAAGAATTTGGAATTTTTAACGTGATTCATACTAAGATTCTGCGTGGATTCTGATGAAGCGGCCATTTTAGACCCGCTGTTCTTCTTGGCTCTTGAGTCAACTGAAACGGATTTTTGGGGCCTTTACCAAAACACAGTAGCGTTAAGGTCTTCTACAAGGTAGACTACACTTGTAGACCTTAATGCTGCTCCTTCCGGTACGTGGTCCTTTAGAACTTGAACACAGTAGTCAAAATAAATACTTAGAAAACCTACTAAATAAACAGCTTTTCCTACTGATTGAAAAATTAACCCAGCTATAGAAAAACAAACTCTTTTTCCCCATAGCTCCGTCTACCTTGACATATTACCTGTTCCGGGTGCACCGGAAGTACGTCACGATCCTGCCATAGACTATCAGACACAATGCCGTTATCAGAAGGGGTGAACTCGTAAACAGGGGATGTTTATGGCAGCGCCGACTTCCGGTGACGTCAGTCGGCTTTTTGTGAAAGTAATTGTGTAGTTAGTAGTTATCTATGTAAAGGATTTGTTGGTGGTCTCTAATAAAAGTCCGTAAGAAGGTTAAAGGTCGGTGTGCGATCAAGTAATACTGGGAAACTGAAAATGGTCTGGTGAAATCCTTTGGGTATGCAACTCAAAAAGAGAAATTAATGACATTAAAGGTATTGAACTCGTCTTCATCGGTAGTAATTATGGTCTAAAAGTTAAACAGGAAACCCCGTTTTTTTTTGGTGGTGTGGAAATCATCAAAATAATAACCCTTTCCGCTCTTGGGCAGAGCGAAAATGGAGTGTCAGACTTCTACTGACTAAAAATCCCCCATGTTCCTTCTTAGCATTATGCCGAGGCCACGGTATCTCTTACAACAACCCGCAGCCCAAACAGGAAACCCTTCTAACCTAAAGCTGGATCGGCTGTAGACCAAGAGATGACAGCTGCTGATCATTAAATGAATATTTTTTTTCTTGTCAATAAAGATATTAATTTGTCGTTATTTCTTTAAGATAGAAATACTACTACTTACTGCTACCTGCAGGCATAGACAAAGTCATATTCAATCAGCGATTATGATGATGAAAAAGTCGAAAATGTATACCACACCTGACACACCTCTCCAGCCCGTCGTGCACAACTAACTGTACGCTCCAGCAGGGCTATTGCGTATCTTTTAAATGACAGTGGCTATCATATTGTCTATGGATTAACTGTCAAATTGGTTATGGTTTAGTACAAAATGGAACCATTTGACAGTAATTGATAGGCACTATAGGTTAGCCACTGTCATTTAAATGATACTCAATAGCTCTGCAGGCCTTTTATAAAGCAAACGATACAGCTGTCCAGGCTACGTACATACTCGATTTAAGAAGAACAGCTAGCGAGAAGGTCAACTGTCTAATGGACTGCATTGTTGGCTTAATTAATTGGTAGAACTTTAAGAAAAAAATGTCCCAAATTGCTTGTATAAGAAACACATATTAATAAGCCAAAACACTTGAATACACAATTAAAGACAGTGACATTAAAGAGCTGGCTGTCAGAGACGGTAGCTGTCAAAAAGACTAACTGTCAAAGAGACTTGCTGTCAATGTCAATTAGGTAACAGCCGGCTTTTTATGTGCCGTTGGTAAATATAGCATGAGATACAAGTTTTATTATGAGAGATCTAACTGTTAATATCATATATTAAAAACGTTTAAATAATAATATTATCACCAGTCTACATCAGTTCACAGCTGTATTTGCTGTCTCTCCAATCGTACGCAATTTAGCATAATTCTGCGCACAAAGAGTGTCATGGAAGAAGAAACTCCTCTGCAGCCGTTAAATCTCAATCTTAAATAAAATTATTCCTACAAAAATAGTACAGGACCTATTTGCTATAGGCTACTTAAACAGTTAAACCAATTGAAATCTCTTCATTCTACCTTAGGCTCCTATCAGTGCCTATTTTATTTTGCTAGTCTCTTGTCCCAGTTCAGATATTTCGGTCCTGGACTATTTTTGAGCCTGCCTGAAGATATAGGTGGCTGCAAACTTCAGGTTGCCGTTCATTATGTCATTTTATGGGGGAGGCCTTTGTCCAGGCGGTGGTCGTCTTATAGCTGATGATGATGATGAAGATATAACCTCAAAAACTACTACAAACAGTCATTCCAAGCCTAAATAGCTACAGATTAGAATCAAAGCCCACATGAAAGAAGAATTCATAATTCATTTCCATTTTTCCTACCGGAACTTATAAAGCGTGCCGTTTCCCCCCCTTTACTTCACCCCCTGGCCCCCAATTGCCAGCACTTGTTTGTCAATCTGTCTCCGAACATTAAAGCCAGTCTTCATCTAATGGATTTTAACGTCCAAAATGTTTACATATCAAACTCGAGAGAGAACATTATTTTTTCTTTAACACATTAAATTAAAAACTGTTTGACTTTCCTCGGTATAAATTGATATGTTTATTTTGGGTGAGAAAACAGAGTGCCGAGAAGGGTTTTGCTTTTATATTATTTTTTGGTTAAGTACTTGTGATGAGTACTTTAAACTGACGGCTTGTACGGAAATATCATTCAAGCGAGGTGTGGGGTGCATTTAGAACTTTAACCAGTTTAACCAATTAGTCATGGATTTAAATTGTAATTTTAAGATTAGGCTTTTTAATACTTTTAAACTTGAAGTATGATATTGCCGTCGCTTAAAAAATACATTTAAGTAATCATCATTCCTTTCATCATATTTGTCAGCCATCAGATACTCGTTTGCTACTAAGCTTCATCTTTTATGAGTTGTGTGATGTGCCATTTCAATGATGGCGTTCGGAATCAGTCTTTCATACTTAATTTTCACTAAATCTGACATTTTAAAGCAGTATTGTCATTTTAGTGTGGAAAAGCAACAGAGCTATACAGAGTGTCCAGCGCAATCTCTTTTCCACACTGGAGGATTGTTTTGTTTCTGAAGCTGATACGAATAGAGACCCTCCTCCTTTTTGGAAGTCGGGTAAAAACTGGCTAGCATTTAATGAGAAATCGGAGAAAGAACCTTTCTTATAAACCTGACAAAAAATTTCTAAGTCCTAGAGCGACATTTTGCAAAAGAGACGTTCTGCGAAAACGACATTATGAGAAAGATACATTTTGCTACCAGTAGAAATTTTGCGAAAGTGACATTTTGCGACTAAGCCGAATAAAATATGGTGGGTCACTTGAGCTTCGTAATTGTTTAAAACAAGCAAAAGTAGTCTTACATTAACATGATTGATTGAATAATTATTCATAATGAGGGACGATTTCTCTTTGCATTCTTGAAATGTAAATCTGGAAAATAAAACTTGGTGGTGGTTACTCCATCAGTTTCATTTTATTCTGAACTGTAAAATACTTACAGCTAATCATTTCAAATAATAATATTCCACAACTATCACACAACGCCATCTAGTCCCAAGCTAAGCAGAGCTTGTGTTATGGGTACTAGACAACTGATAAACATACTTATATATTTCTAAATACATACATATTATAGATAAATTACACCCAGACACAGAACAAAATGATCGTGCTCATCACACAAACACTTGTCCTGGGTGGGAATCGAACCCACGACCTCCGGCATAGCAGTTAGGGTCACTAACCACTAGACCAACAGGCCAGTCCAAATGGACCAGCCTATAATGTTCTCACTGCAGAGACTCAGGCCTCCTCTCTAGGAGAGGGGTGGGCTATGATCTACCACGCGGGCCCAGTGCGGATTGGTAGATGTCACATGTCTTCGAATTTTTGGTTTTAAGACATGCCATTTTCCTCACGATGTTTTTCTTCACAGTTTTGAGAGCAATGGTGATGGGGTGGGGTTTGAACCCACGACTCACTGTTCGTAAGTCGGGGCCGCTACCAATGAGTCACCTTTACTCTCCCTTGCTAGACTGAAACTATTCTATTAAAAATAACTGCAGTTATATCCAATTACTTCCACCATGAAACTTCTCACTAACATTTACCACCTGTTCCGCCAAACCAATCACTACCTTAACAGCCAAACCAATATGAAATCGCACAGATTCATTCCAAGAACATTTTTCATCCCAATCGCTTCCGAAAACAAGAACAAAGCGAAACTAAGTAAATAACAATTTGTTCCAACGAGGTAACATCGAGCACGAAAAGGTTAAACAAAAAAAGAAAATGAAAACCAGAGAATTGAGAGTCGGACTCGCATAATGAATGTTGGTACGGAACTCTTCGGTTCCGTACCAACATTAAAAAAAACTACAAAATGCCTAAAATCTTTCGTTATTTAATTTTAATTAATTGTTCGTATAGCGAGGAGCAGCGGTGGCCCAGTGTGGTGGCGGCCTTTTTTTTTTTTTTTGGCGGGTGGAAAATCATCGAATAACCCCTCCCGCTCTTGGGCAGAGCGAAAGGGAGTGTCAGACTTCTACAGGCAGGCACATTACTTTGTGTAATTTATTTCATCACCGCTGCTCTCTAACGGTGAAGGAAAACATCGTGAGGAAACCGGCATGGCCTAGAACCAAACATTCGAAGACATGTGACATCTACCAATCCGCACTGGGCCCGCTTGGTAGATTATAGCCCATTCCCTCTCAAAGTGATAGGAGGTCTGTGTTCCAGTAGTGGGAACATTAACTGGCTGTTGATGATAGCGAGTCGTAACAGGTAAGTAATCAGTCAGGTATCGTATTACCCAGTACCGACTAGGTTTCGAAGGTCGGATTGACAGTCGTTGCATCTAAAATAATGGAATTCAATTGCATCCAGATGATCTGAAAGGCTACTCTAACATAATAGGGAAACGGCTGGGCAGATGATGTATTGTTGCTATTGCGAGTAATACATATTCTGAAAATCTAAAGTGTCTACCTAACTTGGCTCAAAAAATATAGCCCTGTGATACAACAGACCCTCAAATATTAGGGGTTTCATTGCCAACCTTTGAGTAAGGAACCCTAAAAACTAGACGTGTGTTCAGTAGCGGATGTTAATCCGAGCTGACAACGCGCAGCCGCTCCAAAGTGGCGCGGCTACGTTAATCACTCTTCCACTCGACTGTACGATGCTTATCTGCCCATTGCTTTACCACTTCAGATTATTGACTTTGACTGTACCACCATACTACTCACGTTTCATGGAAAAAATATGGATATCTTTATATCATGTAAATCGGGTGGGTACTGGCGGGGAGAGCAGTGTTGATTTTAGAAATGGTAGCCTTTGACTAGTCGAAGGTACCGGTAAATGATGGATATAGCCATTATTTTTTTGGTGGGTGGGAAATCATCAATTAACCGCTCCCGCTCTTGGGCAGACAGAAAGGTAGTGTCAGACTTCTACTGACTAAAAACAACCCATGTTTCTTCTTAGCCCTATATGTCAAGGCCGCGGTCTCTCTTACAACATCCCGCACCCAGCCCCGTCTTTAATCATTTATAAAAGTGCTTGGAAATTATTATTATTTGCAGAGCTCGCTTTCTTCTTGCTGCTATCTACACCCAACTTTATTATTCCACCCACGCTATTGTCACGCCATCACCAGGATCCGAAGACACTTCGGATTGGGTACGGTTGTGATCAGTTCCTAGACACGGTACTAAAAAGTGGTATGTCCAAAGTATGTTAGTCTTCCTAAATGACCTAGATAGAACACTATGTCTTCTACCTTTCACATCCACTCTGGCGCTGTTAGCTTTTTAAGGACGTTGAAGATTATCCTTTACTGATTGATTGCCTCGTTGGTCTAATAACTTTTCCCATAAAAAATCTTCAGTGGCAGCCACGGAGGCTGGATTTGAGACAGTAGGTTAAATTCACCCTCTGTCACATGGAACTTGAACATAGCCTACAAAATGTGGGTGTACTATTAGGTACGCCTCATGCTCACTTTTCCGGTATTTAACCTTTTGCTATGTAAGATTGAACACTGTGACCGAAACTCGGTCAGGAGATGATTACTGCTGTAGCTCTACCATGAGTTGTCATAGAAAACTTACTCGCTAACGTTGAACTCGCTAGCGTGCTAACGTGTATCAAATAGATTTCGATAATGCTTGCACCATGAGATTTACGGAGTCTTACGCAGGCGCTAATGTAAGCTCGATAGATTGTGTCGTCTAGCTAACTTCACTCTACTCATGTTTTGTTTCTTTCTTTCCCACTAATAAGAGGAGAGATCGATATATACACAAATAAACCGACAAAATAGAAAAGTTGACGGTTATTAGACTACTTATAGTATTTAGTGGTTTTTGAATTTTTATTCCTTATAATATGTCACTGTCGTGTGTTCAATTTGTAATTTTGTTTGTTGACCTTGTGTCACAGAGCTGTGTTGTGTTGTTTAACAGTTTACATTAGTAGATTCAAACAGATTATTTAATACAATGAGGACCCTGGGCCTCAGTTTCAATTGTTGGTAGAGTTCATAGAAAGGTATGTTTCAACTTTCTTCAAAATTATTGTGTTTTGTTTTGAGAGAACTGCATGGTACCTTTAGTTCTAATGAAACTCGTTGTGTTGACATCAAATCCGTAACATTATTCTTACATATGCACAAACCTTTAAAGTATTCTTTAAAGAGTCTATAATGTTTAAAAACCTTCATTCATTTATATTTTGCAATTGGTGTCTAACATGAATTCTCATTTCGGAAAATCATTTCTCGAAATTCACGTTATTCACGTCGTTGGTCTTCAAATTCAGCGGCCACTAACATATTTTATACCAAATAAGCTTTGCAAACATTATTTTGACTGCATTAGACTCAAAAACGTACATAATTTTGTTGTAAACATATGTTTCACACGCCAAAATGCTAGTGAGCTACGTAACCACTATAGTAAGCGAATTATTCGATAGGTTCTGTGAAATTAGTGACTCATGGTACCGTTTTGTATGGTGACAGCTGAAAAACGTTAGTAACTATAGAATTGATTACGTTAGGTTTTTAACCTATCGTCATCTATAGTGCTCATGTTACGGATTGTAATTCTTTCCGTGACCGCTAGAGAGGCGCTGTACGATATTTCATACAAATAATTTACGTAGACGCTTGCGAGATTTGGCTGTGTAAACTCATGGTAGAGGTACTGTCCGACGTCAGTTTACGCTGGATATGATGGGTTTCGTTACTGTCGTTAGAGCTACTCCACCGCGCGGATGTAGTCAGCGACGCCCGGTGCGACGCTACGGTGCGATGACCGCTCTGCCTGCGTTTTGAATCTGCGTCGAGTGATTGTTTTATTGGCTAGACTTGCTAATGTTTTGGAAAGAATAATGTGGGTTTTTGGTTTGTTGGGAAAGGTTTATTTAAAGATGGACCCTATCAAGACGTGTGTTCCCTCCCACATTCAACTTCTCCGCCTTCATGGGCATGCTCGTTCCATCATATACCTCATCCACCGCTACTTCAACCCAACACATCCATTGTACTGTACAGACGCCATCACATTATGCTACCCCTAACTGTCAATTTCTTTACGAACAACCTTGAACCTATTGCTTTAGCGACAAAGTTGAAAAAAAGAGAAAACAATAGATTCATAAGCTTTCGTCTCGACGTCGAATTTGCTCTAATGTCGAGTAACGAATTATTGTCCTGCTTGCAAATGTAACACCACGGCGATTCCTTTACATCTTGTTTCCTGCATCGAGACAAGACAAGCAACTGACAGTTATCCACATAAGAACACGGAATATGTGGAGTTGTATTTTATTTCAGACGGGAGAGAACTCTTGAGGTAGTTGGTAATTAAGTCTGCGTCAAGAAACTGTAAAGTAATTTAGTCTAACTTATCCATTTGGCGCTGTTAGGACCGCTTGCACTGCAAATAATAAAAATAATTAAATACGTTTTGTCGATGTCATTTCCATCTATTGACAGGATGGTTTCTGTCAATAGTGATGATAATGATGCTTTGCTTTGCTTTTGCTTTGTAGGTTTTGTTTTCTTCTTCGTCTCGAATAGGGAAGTTAACAAAAAAAAAATTAACAGGCCGTCAAATGGTGGCTTTCGGAATGACGTATTGCACTCGTAGTTTTTCTTAGTTTTGTTTTATGAATTGTTCTTATGACATTCAAAAGTGCCAGTAATGGTTTAATTGAAATAAATGCTTTGAGTTTGAGTTTGAAATAGATTTCCAAAAAATATTTGACACATATTTTTTCTTTTTATAAGACGCTATTTGCTATTTGGTTATTTTATAAACAGTGCTTCGAAAAGTCGTGTGACGTCACGATTTGGTAATTTATTTTACCAGAAAGTGACGACACAACTCATGATCTTTGAGGCGTTTTATCTTCATCATTTTTTATTAATTTGATAAAACAAAAACACTTAAGTATCTAGTATTTTTCGATAATCTAAACAGACCGGTCAAACAAACGGTTTTTTTAGTCCGGAAACATCCCTAATTGATTCAAATTTGATACAAAACCCGACGCAACGTGTGGATTTACTAAATTTTTTACACGACTGTTCCCAAAAAAAAGAGTGTTATGTTTTTTTCATTTATGTATGTATGTTTGTATGTTTGTGAGTGTCTTTATTAATCGATATGTCTCTGTAATTTGTCTTTAAGTTATGACCCTAATTATATGAGTAATGGGAGGTTTGTAGCTGGTGGCGTGATGCGGTTTCTGCCTATCACCATGGCAAAGCGTGAGTTTAGGTAGGTATAAAATAGTTAATTAACTTTTCTTTACACTATCTTTAAAAAGCTTTTACCCCTAATGACTAAACAACGATCTAATGAGTCCACTTTATTTTTATTTCAATTAGGCACTAAGGCTCTCCATAAAATATTGCCTTACATTAATTTCCAAAACTACCGTAAATAACATTTTTAACGAAACGCCCGACATTTAAAACATTTCGTCATCAACTTGAGTAATTACCGTCACCGAGTACTTCGTTGCTAATTACTCTGACATTATTGCCAATAATTTTCACGTCAATAAAAATTAACATTTAAAAAAGTTTCTACACTTTTTCACTCGACTGTACAAAGTGTCATGGCGTCGGGTGAGCGGCGAGATCAAAGCGGTCGGCGCCTTTGAACCACCGCGTGTATCAACACGGCCGCGCCGTAAACGACACGTAGAGGAATGAGTGGTAGGGTCTGCAACGGAAATTAGCTGAGCGTCTGTTCCACGCCATTTTTTCATACAAATTATACTCGCTATTAGCATTGGGAGGAATAAACGAGACATATTTACATGGCTGTTAAATTAGATCATTTGGAGATTTTTGTGTTTATTATTTGGAAGGTGAGCTTGATATCAAATGAAGAAATTAAATATTAAGATGAATATTTTTATTTAGTCAAGGTCTTTGGTTAGCTTTCAGATGTTCTATTGTAAATTAATGTAGTGACGTTTATTTTCTATTATTATACTTATAACACTGGTCATCTATGATAATTAATATTTTCAATTAAACTTTCATCCCACTAAGTATAATATTTACCAAAAATACATTTAACATTCACAGCTTAAAAGTACCGCTTCCAAAAAAAAAAGTGAAAAATAAAATAAGAAAAAAAACAGCAATCAAACATAAGTCACCGACTTCAAACATCGACTGGTGTTTGAAGTCGGTAACTTATGTTTGATTTAGTTTTTTTGCCACCGACTTCAGAAGCTGTTTTTTTATGTTTATTTTTCACTTTATTGTGTTGAATTTTTGTTGAAGTCGGTTTTAGTTTTTGTAAAAAAGTTTTTACTTTTCGCTTTTTAGTGGTTTACATGTGCCTACTTTACAGGGTACCGGCGTGATGTTATGTTATAAACTGGTGTAAACAATAGACAGACAGGAGATTTTGGCAATCCCAGTCCACTTGCGATATATTGAGGTGTTCGATTGCCTTTCTCCAAAGGTTGTCATCAGATCTTCACCAAATTGAAACGAGAAAGTACTCTTCCATAAACTTCTCCAATCGCTTGAAGATCGCCTATAAAATTTGAAAATGTCTCTCTATTTCTCCAGGATCCCATCATTAGATCCTGACTTGATGATCACGGGACCACCTGGGAAGCATATAATAATTACAATTAAATACCAATATATCCCTTTAAAAAAAATAAAAAAGAAATCCAAATCGGTACAGCGATCCCCAATGGTGACGACAGGTAACATACCTACATAAAAAAGATCCCGACGAATTGATAACCTCCTCCATTTTGAAGTCGGTTAAAAACAACAACCAACAAATTAATTAAAGGAAATTAATTTGCCGTCCCTCCCACCTCACCTGCGATCTATCAAAACCGACGGGCCGTAGTTTAAATTATATGTAGTATGTAAATAAGTTTACAAGACAGGTTGGCCCCATTGACTGCGTGCTACACCTGCTTACCAAGGTTCCGGGTTCGATCCAGAGTCGGTACATTAGTATGTTTCCTTATCATAAAATGTTTTACCGGTACTCATAAAAAAGTTGACATATTGAATGTTCGATAAGGTCTACAGGAGTTAATTACTTTCTTATAATTAAAATGTTTTAATTTAAGGGTCCATTTGTGTTAATGACTGTACTATAGTGTTTATTGGGGTGTCAAATACTTAATGAATATTTGAAGACTGAATTTCACGTTATACTTATTTTTGTAGGGAACAGTGTCGTATATGTATTTTTGGGAATTTAAATTGATTTTTATTAAAAAAAAAGAGAAAAATTAACACAATCAAACGTATATCTTATAATTTAAATTTTACAGAACAAAAGAATATTTCTAACTAAATAAAATGACACGAAAAGATTCCTAGGTCGATGTTCACGAGCGCACGCCTGTCGGCCAAAAGAGAAGGCGCGCTGGTTTCCGCTGGTTTATATAGGGATGGCTCGGTAACTCCCTCTAGTCTGACGTTGTAGCTAACACGGCCTCTCCTGACGGGGCAGCGTCCTCGATGCCCTCTGCAGACGGTCCTTGTTCTGGCTCAGCAGTCTCAACCACCGAGTCCTCATAACCTGGGGAGGCAGACAACATACATGTTAGATCAAGATATATCATGTTCATCAATAGTTTTATACTCGTACTTGGATGAGTCAAGATGTAGTAATGCGTTGTTACATTTTTACATGATATGTTGCATGAAATAAATTCATGAGCGATGCCACACAAGGCCTTACACGCTGCAATTCGGGCACAATCTCGATGCCACACAAGGCCTTACACGAGGTAGATGGGACGCTGTTTCGATGCCACACAAGGCCTTACACGAGGTAGATGGGACGCTGTTTCGATGCCACACAAGGCCTTACACGAGGTAGATGGGACGCTGTTTCGATGCCACACAAGGCCTTACACGAAAACAAAACAGTACAATGCCTTATGCCGAAGCCATCCAGGCCTTACATGTATGTTACAGCACAAACATACTTGTTTGTTCTCAGTCAACTCTACGCCACACAAGGCCTTATAAGAGTTTTGATCCAGATCTCCCTAAAATCCACGTAACATACATATTTATGTTATTGGCAAGATAGGAAATAAGTACCCACATCGCCATAGCAAATATAAGCTCTAAGCATGGACATAAAGGAAACGGAAACCTTATGCTAAGCAAAAATAAAAATTGGTGATCTTACATTCGAAGAAGGCTGCACAGGTCTCGGGGGTCCACTCGCCTCGCCACGGAATCATATATTCCGCGGCTGCCTGCGTAGTTTTCCCGTAAGAGCCCGCCAAGAGCCGTAATTCATATCGACTATTTGGCAACGCATTTATAATGCGATATGGGCCCCGGATGGCACTGTCAAGTTTATTAGTAGTTTGAGATGATTTTATAACAAAAACCAAATCGTCCACAGCGAAGGCTTTAGGTGCCTTTCTACTTTTATTGACACGCGCATCTTGGTTAGCCTGATTTTGAGCCAACAGATCCTCAGCCCTTTGTCGTCTCATTTCCCGCCAAGCTTCGCGATTTGGTGTGGAACCGTCTACAGTTATATCTCGGATGAGAGCATTTATAGCAGGGGTTGTCGTGTCACAACCGATAAGCAGATTTAATGCTGAGTATTGAGTACTTTTCTGCTTATTAATGTTCAGTACCAGCTGTAGCCTCCAAAGTACATTGGACCAGGACTCGTGTCTATAATTTACATCTATCCTAACCATGTTCAGTACTGTTCGACAATACCGTTCCACTTGGCCATTTTCTTGGTGCATTTCGGGCGTTATGAAATGTATCTGAATACCAAAATCTGCTGCCCATTCGCCAAAGTCGGTACTGTCGAACATTCTGCCCCTATCACATACTATTAATCTCGGAGTACCAAAAATCGACACCGCGTTAGTAAATGCTCGCTTTAGTTCCGCGCTTTCTTGTTTATACATAGGATACAGAAAACAATATTTTGTGAAAGCGTCGATTATAATAAGAATGTATTTGTACCCATTAGATTCTGGTAGAGGACCAAGTGCATCCGCGTGCACTGTATCAAAAGGTATTGTGGGTTTTGTCCATGATACAATTGGCTGTAGAGGGGCACGAGGCACCTTTTTGTGTGTTAAGCAAACAATACAATGACCTATGTATTTCTTGACGAATTGGCGCATGTTAGGAAACCAAAAATGTTTTAATATTAAATCGAGCACTTTTTCATTATTAATGTGTCCGTGTTCGTCATGAAATACACGTAACAAACTTAACCGAAACCCCTTTGGAACATAACAAAGTAGTCGTTGTTGCTCACCTATCGGGTTGTACTTATAGTAAAGTAAATTGTTTTTCTTTACATAGCGTGAACTATCTAACTGGCCCTGATCAAATTTTTCGAGTAACGTAACCGTTTCATCGTCTGCGGCCTGAGCAACTTGAGCCCAGTTAATTGGTTTTTGTACGGCGCAAAGGTTAACTGGATTACGGCTGAGATAGTCAGCATGTGGCATAAACTGACCTTTTCGGTACTCGAGGGTAAAATCATAGTCCTGTAGAAACATCCACCAGCGTGCCACCCTAGGCAGTAAATCCTTTTTACGCTGAGTCATCTTTAAGGCGTTGCAATCGGTAACTACTTTAAAGTGTTTACCTACAAGGTATTGACGGAAATGTTGCAAGGCCTTAACTACAGCGAGGGTCTCCAACTCGTAGGAGTGGTACCTGGGTTCCGCCCCTACAGTGACCTTACTATAATACGCTACTGCATGTCTACGTCCGTCTTTTCCCGTTTGCATTAATACAGCGCCGTATCCTAACGAACTTGCGTCTGTGTGGACCTCAGTTTGCAAAGATGGGTCAAAAATTAATAATGCAGGCTCACTAGTTAGAATCGAGAGGACTTCTTGTCTTGCTCGCTCCTGCTCGTTACCCCAATGAAACTTAACATCTTTGCGAGTCAAAGAAGCGATGGGTGCCACTTTAGTAGCGTATCCTGGGATATATCGTCTGAAGTAGCCAGCTAGACCGAGAAACTGTCTCACTTGCTTAACAGTTTTAGGAATCGGAGATTTGGCTAGTGCATCTATTTTTAGTACACTCGGCCGAACCTGACCCTTACTGATCGTCCTCCCAAGATACTCCACTTCAGTGGTAAGGAAGGTGCATTTTTTTAAATTAATAGAAAAACCTGCCTGTGTTAAAACCTCCAGAACAGAATCGAGCAAGGTTAAGCCGTCCCCTATGGAGTCACTCAATAGCATGACGTCATCGATGTAGACCAGGACCTGGCCTGCATCAATGAAAGATCGCAATGTATCAGATATAATACGCTGGTAGACCACAGGAGCGTTAGCGAGACCGTAAGGCATTTTTAGATATTCAAAATGCCCCTCGGGCGTCACAAACGCAGTTCGGTGCACAGAATCTTCGTTAATTTTTATCTGGTGGAAACCTGTCACCATATCTAGCAAAATGAAATAGTTACACTTCCCAAGCCTATCTATATGATCGTCGATCAAAGGAAGAGGGTATCTGTCTTTTACCGTTATGTTGTTTAGAGCTCGATAATCAACAACCATTCTATCCGATCCGTCTTTCTTTTTTACCAACAAGATCGGACTCGCGTACGAAGACTCTGACTCGCGGATTATACCCTTTTCCTTTAAGTCACTAACAATTTCACGAACACGCAGTTTTTCATCGTATGATAATTTGTATGGTCGATAATTAACAGGGTCCTCACTAGTAAGCCGAATGTGCATCTCTCCGGTGTTAACGGTGGTTGTCGCTGTCCCACTGAGAAAATATTTCGAATACTTGTTTAGTACTAACGATAAGCGTGCTTTTTCATCACCACATAATTGTGTGTTGATCGAATCGAGTTGCACAGTCGGTTCAATATTCGTCAAGTTATTTACAATCGAACTATTCCTAATTATTCGCTGTGAATCGCCAGTTCGAATGTACGCAATGCCTTTCCTATTTAGTACATCTGTACCAATAAGCACTGGCGCACTAAGGTAATCACGGGGTACAACATAAAGATCTACCTCTAAAGTGACGTCACTAAATTCTATTGGCAAAGTTACGAAACAATAGGAACGCATTTCTATTCCACCTAAACCACGCAATATCTGTACACTCGGGTTCGTTCGACATGAGAAATATTTGACAAGATCATTTGATATTAAGGAAATACTCGAACCACTATCGATCAGAATATCGGTGGGTACTCCACTAATAACGGCTGTTATGACATCCTTTTTAGTACGATCGCACGTTATTTCACGACAAAAATTGATATTAGATCTATTTCGCGTTTCAGAACGTTCTTTCGTAAAACAAGTATTCTCCGTGTGACCTACTTTCTTACAAAATGTGCACACAACTTTAGAATCGGATTTGTTAGTTGATTCGGGGGTAGTCGCGGATTTATTTTTATTAGTTTTACCGTCATCGGTCTTATTTCGTTTTGAACAATGTTTGCTTTTATGCCCGGTTTGGTTACAATTATAGCAACGTGTACGTACATCTGTGGCAGGACGCTTGCGGAATCGGTCAGTCGAGGAATCAGATCGGCTATTGCGTGTCGTAGTATTATTAGGTACACTAGAACGACTTGGTTTCACATAGATTGATAGGAACTCCACGATAGTTTCTGGTGTTAATTTTGCGTTCGTGGCGGCTGCACGTATTTGTGGATCTTTTATACCGCGCACAATTATGGCACACAATAATTCGTCACTTAATCCTTTCACAATACGTAATCGTAACAATGATTTTCGCGCGTAGTCTGCATACGTGGAGTACCTGTCAGACTCTTTACACATCACATCAAAAAGAATATTTGCGACGTCGATGCGTCGTGGACAAAGTGATTTGAGCTCCGATTTGAAATTTGACCAAGTACGATTGTTACTGGTCCACTCGCGCAACCAGGAACGTGCGTCGCCTTTTAGAGATAGTCCCACACGGGCTAGGCACTCTTTTTCATCCCACTGGTTTTGCGATCGAGCACGATCCACTTCGTCACACCACGCATAGGCGTCATGAAAGCTAGGATCGAAATCAGACACGTAATAGTGGTTGGATCTCACCGGATTTATGGATTTCAGCGCGTCGATAAGACGCTCCGTGATGTGTGTGCACGTTTTCTACTTGACATTATTATGGAACCAGAAAAGACTTGAAGCGGCTATAATAGCGTTCAATCCCACTTCTGATTTTGGGAATTTAAATTGATTTTTATTAAAAAAAAAGAGAAAAATTAACACAATCAAACGTATATCTTATAATTTAAATTTTACAGAACAAAAGAATATTTCTAACTAAATAAAATGACACGAAAAGATTCCTAGGTCGATGTTCACGAGCGCACGCCTGTCGGCCAAAAGAGAAGGCGCGCTGGTTTCCGCTGGTTTATATAGGGATGGCTCGGTAACTCCCTCTAGTCTGACGTTGTAGCTAACAGTATATTATTATAAACATATCATATTATAGTGTATAATTTTATCCCCCAGGGGGTCTAAAATGACCACTTTAGCAATTCATTATATTAATTGCGTTTTAGCGTAAAATGGACCTTAGATAAAAGTAACTGCGTCTGTGACCATTTTACGAATTTTAACGCAATTCATATTATTTTCTTATTATGATCTATTTTCCTAAATGGTCACAAGTGTAGTTACCACTATGAAATGTCCATTTTACGCTTTTTTTTTAACGCAATAGGGTATTTTACCAAAAAAATCTAAATAGTCCGTCCTGTTAGGTTATCAAAAATATTTGGCACGTGGTTTTTGTTTTACCAAATGAATAAAAATTTATGAAAATAAAACGTGTCAAAAATCATGAGTGGGGGTGTTTGAGAAAATTGTTTACTTTTGTGCCGATAGATGGCGTTGTGCCGTTACGTCACGTTTCTGAATCGCGATGTTAAGATCCGCAGTGGATTTACCTAGGTCAAAATTATTGTCAAGCAAAAATGATCTCAATACACGGTTGAAAGTATCTATATTGTTTCAATATCATTATCTTCACCCCTGCTAAAGTAAAGAGTGCTGCAGAAGTGTCTATCAGTGAAATTTTCTTGTGACGCCTAGTAAACGGGTTGTTCATATGGTCCTTCGTGACGGAGCCGTGTGTTTTTGGGTATCAACCTTGGTCGGGCAAGTGGATCGCTTGCGATAACTGACCAAGCTCATAGCATCAGTGAAGTGCTAGTGGCATCAGCATCAGTGCGACGGTGACAATCAGCAGCAACTCTGGGAGCAGCAGCAGCAGCAGCGCGAGAAGCGAGCTACTGCAGACGGTGCCGGGTGAACGGCATCTGCATCGTCAGGAATCGGCAGCAGGGTGACCTCCGTTACCTGGAGGAGGTGTGGGACGAGCGTGACGTGACGTGACGCAACGTCAATCTACAAGTGAACGACTCATCAGGTGGTATCAAACTAAGATAAAACTGTGAGTGACCTTTCAATAATAACTTGGTGCAATTTGTGAACTACATATTTGGAAGTTTAACATTTGAAATTAACTATAATTTGAACCTTATTGCTTTGAAGATCAGAACTTAGAACGGAATATAAACTTAAACTTAGAGTATTTTGCAGTGTTTTAGACATAGTTTAATTTTAAGAAAAATTGGTTTAGACGTCGAATCTATGCCCAAATTTATCAAAAATTGTATGTTTTAAAGACTTGCAATTTTAAACTTAAATTGTTGGTCTCAAATTTGATAATTCTGTGTTAGTCTTATTTTAGTTATAATTTTATCGTTTCAACTTGTGTGCGGTTATATATTTAAATTACCACTGGCTTTAATTAAAATATAATTATGGACTCGTTAAGTAATAAATTAGAAGACAATTGTTCAAGAATAATCAAAGCTTATAGTAACTTTAAGAAATCTCCTAAGGATCGAATAACACGTCCATATGTTAAAGTAAGATTGGAAAACTTAGATAAATTGTGGCAACAATTAACAGAGGGTCATAGTCAATTATACGAAGCATATGATCCTCAGGAGTTAAAAACATGTCTTTATGTTAAACAAGATAGTTATGATCAGACTGAAGAAATTTACATTCAATATAGAACTGAGTTAGAAACTATTTTAGAGTCATTTGAAGTAAAAGAGGAAAGCCAAGAATATCATAAACATGTACAAAGCAATGTAAAACAGTGTCAAGTTAAATTACCAAAAATTGTTATTCCAACATTTTCCGGGAAATACACTGAGTGGGTAACCTTTCGAGATTTGTTCGTATCGCTCATTCACCATAATAAGTCTATAGATAACGTACAGCGAATGCAATATTTAAAAGGGTATTTATCTGGGGAAGCGGAACAACTACTTAGACACATTCCTATATCAGAGTCCAATTATGAACAGTGCTGGGAACAACTTAACGAGCGATACAATAATAAGAGATACTTGTCACATTATATACTAAAAAGGTTACTTAGTCAGAAGAATATGAATAACGAATCAGCTGTTAGTCTCAAAGAATTAATTGATACCACTTCCGATTGTTTAAATGCTCTAGCTAATCTTGGTATCGATGTCGGTAATTGGGACCTCATCGTTGTACATATAATCTCTTTGAAGTTGGATCCAGAATCCCGAAAACAGTGGGAATTAAACGTCACTAGTAAAAAATCGTGCAGCAATGAGATTCCAACCTTTGATCAATTTAAAAGTTTCTTGACCAGCCGATATCGCGCTTTTGAATTTTTGACCGCTGGCTCTAATGCGGGTAGAGGAAAAAACACAGAGACGCCAAAAGCCTTCCACACGGCGACTGATTCTGTATTAGAATGTAAATGCTGTAAGGAAAACCATAAAATTATAAATTGTAAGAGTTTTATAAAAATGGATGTAAATACCAAACGGGAGTTCATCAGACAAAACAGTTTATGTTTTAACTGTTTAGGGAACAACCACTCGGCTAAGCAGTGTCTGAGTTCAAATGTATGTCGTGTTTGCAAACGCAAACATCATTCTTTGCTTCATGCCGCGGGTCCAGTTCATACCGATGACAGTTCCGATCATAAAAATAGTAATGTATCTCAAAACGAGAATGAGAGAGACGCGGCGCAAAGTGCTAAATCATCCGGATCTTCTAACTCGGACACAGTGGCCACGTTCTTCTCGGCTAACCAATTACATAGGACAAATCAAGTTTTGTTGGCCACGGTTCTAGTTAACGCCACAGCCAACAACGGTAGTTATCGTACAATAAGGGCGTTGCTAGATCAAGGGTCCCAAGCTTCATTTGTAACCGAGGCCACGGCACAGTATTTAGGGCTGAAAAGGACGCCAGTAAGGGGACATATTTCGGGATTGGAAGGTAACAATAAAATTATATCAAAATTTATGGTGGAAGTTACTCTGAAGTCCATACACAACCCCAACGTTCAGCTTAAGGTTGCCGCATACATACTAAAGAGCATAACCACTTTTCTGCCTGGCAAGCAACTTGTACCTGTGGGGTGGGTTTGTGATTTCCCGTTAGCGGATCCGCATTATCACACACCAAACAGAATTGACATGTTGCTGGGGGCAGAAATTTATGGGCAAATTATCCAGGAAGGAGTTAAGAAGGGACCTCAGGGTAATCTCGTGGCGCAAGCGACTTCATTGGGTTGGGTTTTATCGGGTGTGGTGGAAAAATCACACCAGCCACATGATAATGTTTTAGTTATGCATTCGCATGTGGAGGAAACAGACCTCATGAAACGCTTCTGGGAACTAGAGGACAATATGATGAACAGTCCCACCATATTATCCGAGGAAGAAAAACAGTGCGAACGTTTCTTCGCTACAACGACGCGAAGAGACAGTGACGGGCGCTATATAGTACGGTTGCCCTTTAAAAGCCAAGATGCAACACCTATAGTAAGAAATTCTAAAAGGATAGCTGAAAAAAGATTGTCTTCATTAGTCACAAAGTTAAGTAAAAATACAAACATGGAAACGAAGTATCAAGAGGTATTGGAAGAATACTTACTGCTGGGTCATATGGAGATAATACCTGAAAAGGAAATAAATAACCGTAAAGGAATTTACCTACCTCATTTTGCGGTTGTTCGGGAGGATAAGGACACCACAAAAGTGAGAATAGTATTCGACGCATCCTGTAAAGGTGAAGACGGCGTTTCACTAAATGATCTGTTGATGATAGGCCCTACTTTACAGCCAACGCTAAGACATATTTTAATGAAATGGAGAACATATCCAATATGTTTATCTGCGGACATAGTAAAAATGTACCGTCAAATCAAGGTTGATGAACACGACGTGGACTTTCAGAGAATTCTGTGGAAAGGAACTGCAGATAATCAAACTCAAGAATATCGTTTATTGCGGGTTACTTTTGGTACAGCATGTGCCCCATATCTTGCTGTTAAGGTGCTTCAACAGGTAGCCATAGACGAGAAGGAGAAATACCCTACAGCTGCTGTAAAGGTTAAAGAAGACTTTTACATGGATGATCTGCTTACGGGCGTTGAAAGCGTTGAGGAAGGAGTCAAACTGTATTCTGAAATGAATCACTTAGTAGAAAAAGGAGGGTTTTCGTTGCAAAAGTGGTCAAGCAATAGTGAGGAGCTGTTGAAAAGTTTGAAAACGAAAGATACAAATACTACAGAAGAAGGAAGGAAAATTAAAATAGATGAAGTTATGAAATTATTGGGACTTACCTGGGATCGAACAGGAGATGCGTTCCACTACACAGTGACACTCCTACCGACGAAGAAGCCTGTAACAAAAAGAATAATTATATCGGACATATCACGTTTATTTGATCCACTTGGATGGGTTTCTCCAAGTGTCATAGTTGCAAAAATAATAATACAAAAGCTGTGGTTATCAGGTATAGGCTGGGATGATGAAGTTCCCGAAACAATATTAAATGAGTGGATTACTTACCGTGATGACTTGTGCCAGTTGTCGGAGTTGCAAATACCTCGCTGGATCAATACAAAACGTAATAACACACTCGTTGAAATACATGGATTTAGCGACGCATCCAAGATGGCTTATGCAGCCGTGATTTATCTTCGGTCCATCGACGATCAGGGCCACGTGTCTGTAAACTTGGTAACATCAAAAACAAAAGTAGCACCAATAAAGCAAGTATCGATTCCACGTTTGGAGCTCTGTGGAGCAGTTCTTCTGAGTAGATTATTGGTTGAGGTAGCTCACACATTGAGTATTCCGAGGGAGAACATTCATGCCTGGTGTGACTCCACCGTCGTGCTTGCCTGGCTTAATAGTCACCCAAATCGGTGGCAAACATTTGTGGCGAATAGAGTTTCTGAGATTTTAACCACTTTAGACGCACAACAGTGGTCTCATGTGCGGTCTGGCGTAAATCCGGCTGATTATGCGTCAAGAGGACTCAACCCGTCTGATCTCAGGAAACAAACGGCATGGTTTAATGGTCCTACCTTTTTATATTCAGAAAATATAGATTATAACAAACCTAAAGACATAGATACAGACTTAGAAGCTATAAAAAGGGTGCACTTCTCGGGCACAGAAATAAACTTATTTGATCGGTTTTCAAACTTAACTAAATTAATAAGAGTGGTAGCGTACTGCAGACGTATGTGGATAAAACGAAAGAAGGATCAAGGTGAAAAAACAGGGTTGTCAGCGCAAGAATTAGCGGAAGCGTTACGTGTTTGTATCCAACAGTGTCAAGCAGAAGGTTTTGGAGAAGAAATAGAAAAGATCTCAAAGGATGGTTATTCAGTTACGTTAAAAGGACCTTTAAAGTCGTTAAACCCATTCATAGACAGAAACAGAATATTACGAGTAGGAGGTAGGTTACAGAAGTCGGAACTAAGTGAAGATAAGAAACACCCAATGTTGTTACCAAAGAAGTCAAACTTAACCAATTTAATCGTGGTAGACGCTCATGACAACACCTTGCACGGGGGGCCTCAACTCATGTTAGCGTATTTGAGGACTAAATACTGGATTTTGGGGGCCAAGGAACTGGTCAAATCACACGTTCGTAAGTGCGTTAAATGTGTTAGACATTCGGCAACAACATCAAACCAGTTAATGGGGCAATTACCGGCTGCGAGGGTAACACCTACAAGACCCTTTAAATGTACTGGGATTGATTATGCTGGTCCTATAAATATAAGGACTTCCAAAGGTCGCGGTCATCATGCTTACAAGGGCTACATTTGTTTATTTGTCTGTATGGCCACGAAAGCCGTACACATCGAGGCTGTAAGTGACATGACTACTCAAGGATTTTTAGCAGCATTCAGGAGATTTGTCTCTCGCAGAGGCCATTGTTCGGATATTTGGTCAGACAATGGCACTAACTTCGTAGGAGCATCAAGGGAGTTAAAGCAGTTATTCTCGGCGGAGCAAGCTAGTCTAACAAAGGAAATCGCTGACTGTTTAGCGTCTAAGGGAACGAAGTGGCATTTTATCCCTCCATACTCGCCTAACTTTGGTGGTCTTTGGGAAGCCGGAATCAAATCGATAAAATTCCACCTTCGGCGAGTAGTTGGAGATTCAACCCTTACGTACGAGGAGTTATCAACAGTTCTGACACAAATTGAGGCTTGCCTGAACTCGCGACCACTGTCGAGGATGGATGGGGATCCGGATGGCTTAGACGCATTGACGCCAAGTCATTTTCTGGTGGGTGAGCCATTAGTGGCAGTGCCGGAGTATAACTTCGAATCTAGCACTTTGAGTAGTCTACGCCGGTGGCAACTGACCCAACGGATGGCGCAACAGTTTTGGCGACGATGGTCGCAGGAATACTTAGTAATGTTTCTAAATCGCTATAAGTGGAGTAAACAAACTCCAGAACCATCGGTCGGTATGTTAGTTTTAGTTAAAGAGGACGACTTGCCGCCTTGTCGATGGCTGCTTGGTCGTGTGGTTGCTAAACACCCAGGCAGCGATGACATCACTAGAGTTGTATCTATACGTACAAAAAATGGTATAATAAAAAGGTCTATTTCAAAGATTTGCATCTTACCTGTAATGTCCACTTAGAGACAAACAGATGCGTTTATTTAGAATTATAAGGTTTAATGTGACTAATTTTAAGGATTTAACTTCATAGCAGTAACTAGTGTTTCATGGTGGGCGGAATTTAAACGGAATGTAATGGAAGGCCAAATTTGTTAATTTGCCCTTGGTGGGCGGAATGTTTGAGAAAATTGTTTACTTTTGTGCCGATAGATGGCGTTGTGCCGTTACGTCACGTTTCTGAATCGCGATGTTAAGATCCGCAGTGGATTTACCTAGGTCAAAATTATTGTCAAGCAAAAATGATCTCAATACACGGTTGAAAGTATCTATATTGTTTCAATATCATTATCTTCACCCCTGCTAAAGTAAAGAGTGCTGCAGAAGTGTCTATCAGTGAAATTTTCTTGTGACGCCTAGTAAACGGGTTGTTCAGGGGGCATTTGACGTCACTTTGTTGATAAAAAAGTACTAACCGTGTGACATCACACGACTTGACGAGACTTTTCAAAGCACAGTAGTGTCTTTATCTTTTGTTTTTGTGAAAAAAGAAAAAAATACGTGTTCATTATTTTTTGAAAGCTATCTGACGGACTAATTAGATTTTTTTGCTGAAATACCACATTCATACTACGATCTGCTAAAGTGGTAATTTTAGGCATTCAAACTGTATTATGAGGTTACTAATCGTTTTAAAAAACAATCCATAAGGCATGCCCATTACTGTTATGAACACTACAAAAATGGGATATTTGCAAAGTTTATTTGTTATGATTTTGCAATATTTCGGCGCTGTTAAAAGCCTTTTATTGACAGATAAATTCAATTCAGTTCATACTATATCTTTCTGGTCTCATACAGTTAAGACTTTATTGAGTAAAATTAAATGACACCAAAAAGTACGGAGAGTCGGTAACTGTCAAAACTACGTATTATTTGAAATTCAAGACCTCTTCGGCGAAGGGCTACTTACCGAACATTTCCAATCCAATCAAACCAAAGTCATTAACAGCTAAAATCGTTTATTCCAGGTATTCTTTTTACCAAACCACCTCGTGTCAAGAATTACAAAGTATGTAATGTCAGTGGTTAGTTGTAATGAAGCAATGTACAATCATTACAAATACAGCGACCGGCAGTGCGGCGGCAGCAACAATCAACAAAGACATTAATGACATTACGACAACCCGACACGCCACGTAGGACTATCCTATCCTACTATCGGACACAAAACTGTTATAATATACATACGTTTTTCACCAAAAAATTCTAATTAGTCCGTCTGTTAGATTATCGAAAAATATTGGATATGTGTTTTTTGTTTTATCGAATTATAAAAAATTACGAAAATAAAACGTGTCAAAGATCATGAGTGGGGGCTTTTGATGTCACTTTGTGGGTAAAAATGTAGTAACCTTGTGACGTCACACGACTTGACACGGCTTTTCGAAGCCCTGTATCGTCTTCATCTTTTGTTTACGTGAAAAAAAAAATATGTGTCTATTATTTTTTGAAAATCTATCTAATTACATTTTTTTGGTGAAATACCCTATTATGTAAATAAGTATAAATGGGTGCTCACAGTGGTAAGTTCACATGAACTTACATAATATATTAATGTTCTGAATCGTGACAATATTTGTCACCAAATTTCAGAATTTAGTATAAGTTAATAACCTGCCATGGTCGCTAACATTACCATCAACACTGAAAACTTGTGTTTGTTTTAAGTTCCACATTTCGGCGCTGTTGCCAAGCATGGTCACCGATAAACATAGTAAATATAATGTTTTTTGATAATAACACATCTAAAAAAGACTAATTTGATAATTTCTAATTTGATAGCTGGCCCGTGTTGAAGAGAAAAAAAACAAAAATGCTGCAACAGACGATCTATCAACTTAATAGATGATTCGGAAGAATTAAGGCCATTTTCCCGCAGCAGAGCCACTTGCTAATGCTTGCTCACTGCATAATGGCGTTTTCTGACCAATGTCTAAGAACTACTACAGTTTTCCTCACTTATCATCCCTTTCAGTGATGTCAATTATCTAACGAATAATTATTTTTATGGATTGAAGTCCCATCCTCGAAAAACTAATAGCTTCTTCAACTCCGAGTCGTATTTCAAAACGGTTTTAACCAAAGCGAAATTATTCATAATTAATGGCCAAAGACATCCGTTTGTTGCGCAACAGCGTCGCGCGTCGCTTAGAAATCTTATTAATTTATTAAAATTAAACGTGCTTTCATGACATAACATCGGACCTGTAATTTTAGTAAGGTATGGCAGAGGTGAATTCCTTGTACTAGGCCGAGCTTATTGCTAACAATCGGGGTAAAGCCCAATGACGTATTATATATAGACACAACATGAACTAACATGGCGGCGCTTTAAAACGGCGAAAATATTATATAACTACTTTTACGCATAAAGAAGCCTGTTGTCTTTATGTTTCGCGCAGGTTTACACACACGATTTAAATTAAGAACAAACGTAGCATCGCGCGAGAGGTTGGTACGTAACTAAGCGCGATGTGGCCAATTGGCTTCATTTCATGTTGTCATTTTTGAGGGCGGACAACGTATCTATAGTTTTAATATATCATTGGTAAAGCCCCAAACTTTACCCTGATTAATGGTAATAGACTAGGTGAGTCTATTACCATTAATCAGGGTAAAGTTTATACTAGCTGTAAAAGAGAAAACACTGGTGGAAAAACCAAATGATAGTAAGACCGACCTAGGAATCCATCCCATGCTTATGGACTCTACGTATCAAAGTCGCAGGTATTTCGGCTACTTTCTTACGCGTTCAGATGTCATGCCGCTGACACAACGACGGTGTCTTAAGTGTACAGTCACGAGCAAAAATAAGTAGGCAATAAGCTATTGTCTTGGGCAATAACGGTTTCTACTTGGAAATAAGACGTATTTCATAACAGTATGGCTTTCAAAAAGCTATGTTCGTAAAAAAGTAAAACGATTATCAAAACAGTACGTGAAAATCACTTTGAAAAGTTGCTTCGTGTCTACATATTGGTGCACATTACTGTACAAGCTCCACTAGACCATTGAAGCAGTCAACATTTATATAATATAATTAAGTATAAATTACCAAAGACATCCGTTTGCCGAGCCAAAGTGTCGCTTAGAAATCTAATTAATTTATTTAAACGAAACGTGTTTATTCATTTTAATATTAAATTGTATGACAAATTGATGGCTATGTTAATGAGTGTTGGTTTCCGTTCCGCTTTACGGCTCTTGATTTGCAAACGAATTATCGGATTTTGATGTCGTAGGATTAGTTATTAGAATCGAATAGTTTAGTAGGTTGATAGAATCTTAATTGTTAGATTATTATGTTATTTAGAGTCGGGGTTGGGTTTTTCCATCAAGACTATTTACGCAGCATGGTCGACATGTGGGTGTGCAGTATTAGAAACACTTCTTCCTAACAGCTGGCTTAATATTATGTTATTAGAGTCGATTTTCCTGTACGGGGTGAACAGAAATGTAGGTCCTTCTAGACTAAAGTATTGTTGTTCTGCTAGAAAGTTTCTCATTAACATTATGTCAGTCCGGAATCACCTGCTTCTGGGCTTCCCTTTTTTGCGTCCCAAGTGTTTCCTAAAAGTTTACCTACCTTATAATCATCAGCCTATATTGTTCCGACTGCAGATACTCAGGCCTCCTCTCTAGAAGAGGGACATACTTACCTACTTACTTACTGTAAAATTGTGGTTTTCAAATCCTTTACCATGTCCTAGTTGAGCATTAACAAGTGGATATAAACAATATTGGTAAAATAATCTATAATATTCCATTTATTTTAAACTGAAATCAATGTACCTATAAATATTAATTAGTATCGGATGCTTAAGTTTATAGGTAAATGAGTTAATAAAAACTCAATCACCTGAACAAAAATCCATGCATGAACTGGCTATTGAAACTTGATCGGCACGCATCAGGCTCAATTTTTTTCAATAATTGGAAAATGTGCGTCAGATATTCCGGGTATTAAAACTGTTTTATTATGGAAAATAGAGGTCTGTAACCAGCAGTGGACAAAGTAGGGCTGTGGATCACAATAAGTTTCATTTTAATATTTGTAATTTATTCATACTACTTTAGCAAACCTTTTCTTTTACCAACTGCTTCCTGCACGTTGACTGCCCTCTATTTATTATTACGAGCATAATAGGGATGTTTAATTACTTAAAAAGATTAGGTTCTAATTCATCCGTCTTTTAGATTATCGAAAAATATTGGATACGTATTTTTTGTTTTATCAAATCAATAAAAATTGACAAAGATAAAACGCGTCAAAGATTTGAGTAGGGGGTTGTGACGTCACTCACCAGTAAAGAATGTCATACTAATGTCTTAGAAAATGACGTCACACAAGTTTTTAAAGCACTGTATCGTCTTCATTGTTTGTTTACGCGAAAAAATAAAAAATATCTGTCCAATGTTTTGGAAATCTATCTGACGGACTAATTAGATTTTTATTTGTAAACTACTCTATTATTTAAACATAACATTACGCCTATAATCCCCGAAGGGATGGTCAGAGGTGTACTCATTAGTAAAACCACATTGCTTATTTCGAGGCAAAATTAAAAGAAATTGGATATAAAATAGACTTGCCCCTGTTGGGGTAAGTTTATTTCCAAAAATCAAAAAAAAAAAATCAGGTATAAAATAATTCAGTGACTACTACTGAGTAGCCACTGAATTATTTTATGCCTGATTTTTTTTTACTACTGAGGGAATTCCCATGGAAAACCCAAAAACATTTTCACTTTATTTGTTTATTTATTTAGTACATGGAGAACTTACAGCTAATAAATACAAAGAAAAAGAAGAAATCGTAGTCACCAGAAAGCCAATTACAAGTCCTCACGTATAGACTTATAATAATAAAATTATTTATGGTGTGAGCACAAAAAAAAACGCCTTATATAAAATAAATACAATATAAAAAAAATATATTTTAAATAAGGCGTTTGCCTTATATAAAATAAATACAATATAAAAAAAATAGTTCGCAAAAAAACTAAATGAAAAACAGTTAAGTGAAGTTTAAGATCAGATTGACTTCAAAGTCCTCACAAAAGAAAACGATTTGCCTGTTAATTCTTCTTTTTCTAAATAATACCTACTCCCAAAAACACACAGCAGCAAGTTTCATGCAAGCATAAATAATCCCTTATAATCTATGTATAATCAGCTTCAGTGCACGCAGTTCCAACGTCTTATTAATTCAATATCTGGCGAGATGTATCATAAGCCTGCGCTCGTAACTCCAGGGTGAGCGATGCGATTGTCGGACGGAAGTTCTACAGATTTATGTATTAATATTTATGGGGATTAATATGAGTTTTCTTTGGCTCGGTCTATTATACTTACCAGTAGTGAGGTTACCTGTTATCTGGCTTGATAGCTTTGGCTGTCTTCTCAGGCATTATCACTGGTAGTTTAAGAGTTTATTTTTACTGCTTAACATCACGCCTGTAGGTCCTAAAGGGTTGGGCAGAGGTCATCATTCGGGGCTGCGGGTTGAAAGAGATACCGCGGCCTCGACACAAAGGGACGACAAGAAGGAACATGGGTGGTTTTTAGTCAGTAGAAGCCAGATACTGAGTTATAAATAATTTGATAATTTCCCAACCTCAAAAAAAAAAGAGGTCATCATTCCACATTTTGCCTGTTATTATTTACGTTCCATGTAATATTGATGGTGGTGAGCCTGTTGTCATTAAACGGGCACAACTCTCGAAAAATTAAAATGTATGATGGAAAAACCCAATAGCACTTTTCTCGACCCGGGAATTGAACCAGGACGTACTGCTCAGCAGTCGGCGACCGCTAGACGAATGGGGACTTTTATTGGTTTAATTATCTACACTATTATAAAGAGGAAAGATTTGTTTGTTTGTTTGTAACGAATACGCCAAAACTTCTGAACGGATTTGAAAAATTCTTTCACTGTTGGGAAGCTACACTATCCCCGGGTGACATAGGCTATTTTTTATCCCTATATTCCCACAGGAACGGGAACTACGCTAGTATCTAATAATGTGTGTGTTTTAGTCAATTATATCGATTATTAATGTAAGTACTAATAAATATGTTTCTCCTATAATGTTTTTCTATACAGCACATTTCGAAGAATAATGAGTTTTAGTGTTAGCGAGTAAAGAAAAAGAATTCCCAGTTTCGTCGATCGACAAATTGGAAGCCATTGAATTAATAGCTTTGAAATTCGTAGAAAAGAATAAACTATTAAAGCTGACACAAAATAAATTGCTCACAGAAAACCAAATTGTTTTCCCGAGTACAAAGTCATGGCCTGCCTTTTAATTTTAACAGAGTTTTTTCTTCAAGAACAATCCAAAAGTGACTGTTAACCACTAAAAATAAAAGAAACAAAGACATATTATACTCGTTTACGACATTAATGAATATAATAATGCGAGAATTATACTTTAAATATATGTTTTTTAATTTCAATATGCTTCTTGGCATATATATTTCGAAATCAGCAGGAAACTATAAAGTTTTATTATACATAAGTATACATAAATACATACTAACATTGTTTTTTGTAACTGCCATTAGTTATAATGAAATAAATGGCATTATTATAATTTTTATTTAATTTATTTTATGTTTATTATATTTAGCGTCTGTAACGGCGTTTAGTATGTTATTATAATTTATAATTTAATTTTGGCTTGCTAAATGGGATGTTAATTTGATTTAGTGTTAGAAACTTTTTTCATTATTATAATTAGGCTGGTCACTGTATGTTTATCAATTAGTGGCCTGCTAAAAATATTATGTCAGTGTTTTTTTCCTTACTGAAAAAATATTCTAGAAAAAACGAATATTTAGTTACAAAAAACCTACTACAAAAATCATTTCACACTTCTGTAATGCAGCATTTAAAGATAAAGCTAAGCCCGTACGGCTAACAAATGGTGCGTCCACCGTGCACATTGGTCATAATATTTCAACGCTGGTAAATGCTGCACAGTTCGTGATGTATGGCGACAGACAGACAGATAAATTGCTTATAATTTATTGTAGTGGAAGCCGCAACAGTCCTAATTACGAACGACGTTTGAGTCATGCCTTCTGAAAAATATATATCGCTTATTCGTTCGGTTGCATCATGTGTGTGGGTTGGGCATGTTGATTGTAGATGTGATTCTTTTTTTTATTATCCGTGTTGTTATTAATCTTCTTTGCTTGGAGATAATGGTTGAGTGTGAGTTAATTGTTTTATTTGTGTAGGGAGCTACCAATGATTTTGTATCTAAGTTTCTAATTTTAAAATTCAGTATTTGTCTATGTGTTGTGTAACTGCGGTACTCAGAGACATTTAATAATTACTTAAGCCGTCACTTCGTAAAGATTTGACATACTTTTGTATGACAAAACTGTCAAAACCTTTACTAAGTGATGGCCTAAGTAATCATTAAAGCTCTCTGAGAGCGGCAGTAAGATCGTATAATTTTTAAATGATTCTAAATTGGTGTTAGACTGTCTCGTAGGTCTAGTTGGCGAATGAACGATTGCTTAATATAAAGTCCTCCGTTTGGTTCCCTGGTGTTATTCGAGTTTTTTTATCAGGAATTCCTCAGTACCATCCACGGAGTTTGGATTGGTGCCCTGTTGATGGCAATAGGCTCGCCTTATAAAAGGGACTTAAACATGACTAAGTTTGGGGGCTGTTTACTAGGTACATCTCTGGCTTACCCTTTGGGTATTACAAGCACAATGAACTTAAAAGTTATTTTAATTTTGAGTTGTCCTTGTATTCGCCGTGCCTATTGTGTAATATCGTAAAATTATTGAATAAAATCTGAATTAAATAACAAAATATTTTTTTTTTATAATAGAGGTACACCCATATTATCCCATAGAGGTATCCCATATTTCTAGTGTTCACCGAGTTTTGAGGATCCCAGGCTATAATTAATATTAAGTCCAATGGAAGTTACTTTCTTAATATGACCTAATAAACTAAAACTGGATTTCAGTTCTCCAGTTTACTGACTTTCAAATGAGACGGTAAATTAAAGCGAAAATTAAAATAAAGAATGAAGTCTTTTTCTCACACAGCGGCATTTAAATATTCATAAGTTCTGTTTGCAACTTTGTGAATACTAATTAACTTTATAATTTAGAACTGCAGTAAAAAAATTAAAAAAATGTAGACCGTCGTTACGACGTATTCATGTGGATTTATTAATTGGTTAGAAAAGTTAAACGTAAGGTTTTTATCTACCCTAATACTATAAACAGGAAAGATTTGTATTTGTGTGTGTGTGTGTGTGTATGTTTGTAATGAATAAACTCAAAAACTACTAAAAACTACTGCGCTGATTTCAAAAATTCTTTCACAATTAGAAAGCTACATTCACCCTGAGTAACATGGGCTACTTTTTATCTCTGTATTCCCACGGGAACGGGAACAACGCGGGTGAAACCGCGTGACGTCCGCTAGTGTTAAATAATAGGTTTTGTGTAAAACTTTTCAGGTTAGTGTATTTTCACGAAAATTTCTGAATAATCTAGATAGTTTAATGTTAAATAGAAGATTTTTAAGAAATTCAGTGTTTATGAGCACATATTTTCTAAAGGATTTCAGAAATCAAAGTCTTCAGTTTCAAATTAAATATTTACGTATATTTTTTTTCGCTTTATGCCATTTATAACAACAAATTTTGATGTCAACAGTTATCAGTTGCAAGTATTACAGTGTCCATTACATTATTATGTATATTGTACACACATTCCGCATTCACACTATTTTAACTTGTGTTATTAATACTTAACTTTCTGACAGTGTACTATGTAAACATTAATTTATAGTTACACATAAAATTATTACGTGCCAGTTTTGCAAGCATTAGAATGTAAATTTTAAAGTAAAGTGTATTCGTGAGATTCTTCTAAGATCTTATCAATTTGAAAACTGAAAGTAGCATGTATATAAATATAAACGAGGAATAGTTGCGGTAACACGTTGTCTGTAACATTACTTGAGTGGACTACAATGCGTCTACGAGAAACCTTCAGTCACAACGCACATCAATATAAAGATATGTGATAGATCAATGCATCGCCAATTAATTAAAATATCCACTTAAAAAAATACAAACACAATTAACAACCCTCACTAATTAATTGCAACAACTTAAATTACAAAATCAATTTTAATTACAATCTATAGATTTGGTACATAAAAATTTCGTTAGTCTAACTAGAAAATTAAAATCCGCGCACGCGGTTACGACGAAGCGTTCAGTGCACTAATTATAATGATTACGAGTTAGAGATCACAGCTGTCGCGACCCCCACAGGCGGGGGCAAACACTTCCCTCGATGATATGAGCCGACTAGAAACCCAAAGAGCACTAACTTATATGTACACGCACTTCGGTTCCGAATGTCCTTTTGGCATGGGCGTTAGCGGTCGGCGCCCCCCTTCTTGTGTCCGTGGAGCGCCGATGGTCCTCAAGGGTGCAGCGGCCGCGGTCCGAATAGTGGATACGGCGGGAAGTACGCGGCCAGCGAGGGGTGCGGGGGCAGCGGGAACGGCAGCGGCGGCGAGGAGACCAGGTGCGACGGCTTGCTGTACGGGTGGAAGCGCGGCGTGAGCGGCGACAGCGGCGGCGTCGGGTATGTGCGCTGCAGCAGCGGGTGCGTCGCGCTCAGCATCGACAAGCTCGGGCTAGACTCACCACTCGCCGTGTGCGACCTCAAATGCTGCAGCAGCTCATCTGATGAAGCAAACCGCTTGCCGCAGTACGCGGAGTCGCCTGCCATCCAACTGCACACATAGGGCAGCTGTGACGCAGCCGCCAAAGCAGCTAACTGCGCGTGAGCATAAGCTGCTGCTGCAGGGTGATTAGTTGGTAACGGAAATGGAGTCTTCGCGTGATCGCATTGAGCACACCCCGATGGGCACACGGCAGATTTGAGCAAATGTGAGCTTAGTGAGCAACCCGTGCAGTAAGGATCTCTGCATATTCCTAGATCACTTCCAGGTGCCTTCATTCTAGCGTACGCGAGGTATGGATTCAATCCATTCTTCAAAGCGTGATGCTGTGCAGCCATCAAGCTACTGGTCATCAGGTCCATTTGTAAAGGAAATCCGCTATGATGCAATCCACCGAGAAAGGCAGATGTGGACACAGGTATACTGGGCTTGAAGCTCGAATGTTCTTTGGTATCTGCGCTGGATGATAGAGAGGTGGGTGTGTATGGTAACTTGGATGCAGACGAGATGCTGATGGAGTCCGAGTGAGATTTGGCCGGCACGGGGGAGCCGTGCAGCGGGCTGGACCTCTCGTCTGACTTCTCTGAGGGTGTTTTTCGGTGAGCAGGTGGAGGAGTCCTCTGTGAAGAGGAACTCTGGTTGCTAGAGCAGCGGGCTTGAACTGGTGTGGTGGACGCGCTGCCCTTTGATGAGAGCGGAGTCTTTGACGAAGCGTTGACAGACCCTCGGTCATCAGGTGTTCTAGTCTTTTCTCTCGCTGTTAGGCACGATTCGTAAGGCTTAAAGCTGGGCTTGTTGTCGGGTATATGGGTTTTCTCATCGTACTTCTTGCTTGCTTTCTCGGCGGCGGAGATCAGCTTGGGGTTTGGCGAGTCCGCGCCGATAGCGCTGCAGGTCTGCGCTAGTAGCGCCAGCGGGCTCTTTTTCGCGTCGAGCTGCAACAAAGAGAGGCAGTTTATAAAATGAAACGTCGGGTCGAGGTTGCGAGTGACGGGCGTACAAAGGGACCGCGGGGGTGCGGGGTGGGGGAGGCGGGCGTCCAATCACGCGGCCGACGCGCCATTATCCGCGCGTCTGGCAGCCGTCGGCTCCGCTTGACATTTCACTCGGCTCCCGCATGATGTAATCTCGCAGTGAAAAGGGCAATTTGTGCCGCTGAATTTGCGGCACGCCTGAACTTGTGGCGTGTTGTCACGTCTATTGCCGCTCAACCGCCGCAATGTGTCGGGAATATGTTTTCTGTTTTACTCGCGATGTTTTGTCAAAGTTTATTTTAGCAACGATACAAATCTTATTAGAGTCTAGTTGGAAATACTAATTGCTTGTTTGTTAACGCTCGAGAGACGATTGTTGTTTAAATGTAGTAATTACGAGACGTCTTTCAAAATAGATGGGCGATAGTCATAATGTTTTATGTTAAAAGTAATTTTAAATACAATGTATAGCTAATGGTTTTCGTCTGTCACGAAAGCTAAGCTTTAAAGATTTCGTTATTTGTGAAGTAACATGAACAATTTAAAAGCAATTTGCCGAAATGCCTTTGAAATGTTACTGAAAAACATATTATCCTAGTTTGCGAATTTGAGCACCACTTCGCATAATTACGTTCGCTCTCCGGAAGTTTAATCTAAATAAACTTGACGAAATTTTATATTGCTGCTATTAATATTTACACCTACCAACACCTGTATAACTAATACACAATTAGTGTCGTTAGAATAGATCATTCATTATTAATTTTATGATATTATTTTGTATTTTACAACAGATTCGCGCTTTTGTTCAAGTTCTTTATTTGTGTCAAAAATTTCAAATAAGGTTAAGTATGACTAAGTACATAAATAAGGTAAAACTAAGAGAACATAATGCGCCGACTTCAAATGAATTGGCTTACAGGCAAGAGAATTATAATGAGTGTTGATAAGACCACATAAGCAGTTACAGTCAGCAACTCTATTATTCCAACCCCTGTAATTCCAGAAAGTCGTTGTTAACCAAGGTGACAACCAGAAAAGCGATGAAGCATTGAAGCTCAACGAGTCTTAGAAAAACGATTGAACTGACTTCGATTCCACAACGAGATTAATCATGAAATAAACAGCGAATGACTATTTTTGTTACTTTTTTTTCTCCACATCAAGCAGGAGATAGAATTATTGATGTATTTTCTATTGTTTGTTGTCAAGAAGTAATATTTAACATGATTGTTGAAATCGCGGATCTTAACCGAGCGATTGTTCCATTTTGAAAAGTTTACTCAAAATGAATCTTTCATTTCCCGAAGTTGTGGCCCCATAAAATTTCATCTGTTATTGTTGAACGACGACGGGAGGATACGATTTCTAAGTTGTATTCAAAGGTTGTTTTTCATCTATTTTCTTCAAAAAGTTTATTTTTTACTCAATATATTTTGTGTGTTTTAATGTGAAAGAAAATCCTGAAGATTTTACTGGTTTTACGTACTGTGTACTTCATAGAATTATATTTCTTTACGTTTACTTAGTAGTTCGCCTTTATCTCTCATTAGTCCGATTGTATTTTCTTTTGATTCAATTGTACAGTTTAAAAGAGTGCGAGTAAAGAGTTTTGTCGTCAGGAAATACACATGAAATCGTGTTATAATCTATATCTCACACAAAATCTTTGTTACAAATGAAAGTATAATCTCATCCAACATAAATTCCCTTTCCCTACAGCCGTGAAACTTTCCAGCAACGCTAATCTAAAGTAAATTATACCTAACGCAAGGATAAGAAAACACGAGTTTGTCATCATCAATCAAACTTACCGTTGTCGGAAGCGGCGACAGGTAATCCGGTCGCAAATACTGATTGCTTGACGTGAGCATCTTGCTCCACAGTCCAATATCCTTTTCCAGCTTAAAAAAATATAATCAATCCACAACACAGAACAATATCACTTCACAAAATCCAAGGCTTGGTGTCAGCACATGATACACAAGTCACTAATCGCGGCGTGTGTACGGAGCGTAGCGAGACGTGCGGTTGCCGCGACGGACGGCTCTGAACTGAGGTTCGCGGTGTGACGTGCCCCCCTCCTCTGACACCTTGTCACTAGTCGCCTCGCCATTTTTACATTCTGTGTGCTCTGCGGGAGCTTTGGCGTCTTATCCCCACCGCTGTTTGACACCCCGTTTGTCAGCGGCTTCCTTCTCGCTCGCTCGCGAGAATTACTAAAAGCGCTTTCCGCGAACTCGACGTTTTGATGAAAGGATTATATAAAATATGCATCGCGCAGTCAAAGGAGTGGATGCGACGACTGAGATGCATAGCATGGGAAATTGAATAGCTGCGAAGCTGGTAAACGGCGGCTTAGTAATAATTTAGTTTTAGTGTCGACTGTACGTGGGCGGAGCTTTGGGCTTAATGTGGGTCAAGAGATTTTTCTGAACGATTTGGTGCTGCGTTTTGTTATTCTCTTTGTATTATGACTGTTTTATGGGCTGTTCTCGAATCGTACGATTATAAATGTGAATTTATGTGTGTTTTAGAAAATTCGCCACTTTCTTTTGTAGAGACATCCTCATCATGTTAATTTTATAGCTCTGTTGGAGAGATATTAATATTCCTAATAGCGTTGCATAATCTCAGGTAAACCATGAGTTTACTTTTTAACCCCGAACTAGTCGAGATAGGGGACCACCCACTGGTTTTACGATTGTGAAAACGCATTCTCATTGTTTAGTTTTCTTAAACAAATGGCTTAGTCATCGCAATTTCTATAATCTTTTGTAGTTTTACTGTGTGTACTAAAATGATACCTTTGCTAGTTTCTGACAAAAGCGTGTTAATGCTTCTTCGCTTATCTTTTTTATTATGAGCAAAGTTTTATATTTTAAGCAGTTCTTTGTGAGTTTTTTAGAAAAGAGGATTACTATTGTAACGATGCTACGATTAGCAATGATTGAATGCTAGAAGTATCATAAATGTATGCCATTGTTGTATTTTTCGTAGGAAGTTAAACTAGTTATTCAAGTATTTACTTAATTTTAGGAAGGATTTTAATCTTGAGGCGTAACTGAGTAATAAATATATAATAAATAATAATAAAATAATATGTCAGTGACTAGGCCTTATAAAAATAAATATTTTTAAGAAATAAGTTTTTTTTTTTTCATTATCGGGATGTTATTAAAGCTTAGATTCTTAGAAAAATGAAATCTTATTTCAGCAACACTGTAAACAATCTTGTTTCAGTTTTCTATCAGTTAAGAATGAATAGTGAAATTTAAAACAAAATCACAAAAAAAAATAATTTAAACTTTACAGATATTCAACGTTTATTAGTATTGCATCTCACGACTTGATTAACAAGTACTCTGTGACCAAATCTGTTACTTAATAGCAAAACCACAAGTAAATCAGTCCGCCCGCCCGTCAGAATCACCATGTCATCACCGTATGTTCCACGTCACGCGGCCATGACGGGATCAATTGCGCCGACAAACGACAAAGTCCCGACAGACCCCGACCGTGACGAGACGGTCCACATAATGTCATGGGTTGATGTGTCACGATCCAGCTACCTAATGGCTCTTATTAGATAAACCAGAAATTATTGGTTCCGTAAAATGCTACAAAATTGCCGTCACTGTACCTACAACATTGCCTAAATCCTAAAAATAATAATTTATTTATTCTTTAAAATTAGACACAATAATGTTGAACAGTTTTATATGCAGTTATAATTGCCTTATAGAAACGGTTTTATTATCTGTGGTACTATTAAAAGCAAGTCGTTAATCTATATGACAATATTTACGCATCAATCATTAAAATAATCGAACAATAAATTGTCAGCGTTTACACTGACAATTTTTTTTTTCTTCACACAAGCTTATTGAGTAGGTTAATTCAATGTAAAAGGATAGATGATTTAAAAATGGCAACCGGACTTTAATTTTTGAAGAATAGGGTAGTTAGTTAACAAAAAAAATCTAATTAGTCCGTCATGTAGATTACCAAAAAATATTGGCCACGTATTTTTTCTTTTTTCACGTAAACAAACAATGAAGACGATAGTCAGTGCTTTGAAAACTCGTGTGACGTCCTACTCTAAGACATTAGTATGACATTTTTTAGCGGTCAGTGACGTCACTAACCCCCCCTCCTTTCTTTTACGCGTTTTATATTCGCCAATTTTTATTGATTTGGTGAAACAAAAAAAACGTATCAAATATTTTTCGATAATCTAACAGACGGACTAATTAGAATCACATTTTTTTAAGTCATAAAACATCCATATTAGTATTTAATATCCTCGTACCGAATATTGCCGAACTTGCACGAAGGTCACGAAGTTAATAAAAAGAGATGTGCATGTGCATATGCAATGGGTGTCGTTTAATCGATTATTCTTCGAATCGATTGAAATTAAGTAATAAAAAGATGTTTCTATTCAATTTTATATTGAGGTTTTAAATATTCGTAAACATTCGTTATTCAAGAAGTCTGTAATAGATTTCTAAAATATAAGTAAATCATGTCTTTTAACAGAGGAAACATAATGTTACAATACATTTTTTTTGTAATAAAGACGAAAACTCAATTATTAATGATTAAATTCACTTTATTAGTTAATGTATTCACTTAAATATCTTCTAAACACTAATAATAACGTATTCCAAATAAAAATAATCGATTACGATATTTGATCGTATAAAGGATTGATTGTATTTATGTAAGGTGCATCTCTAGCCTAGACTACCGCCCCCCGAACTTCACCTCATGTCACCATTTGGTTCCTAATAAATGTTACTGCGCAGCGTTCTGCACAAAGTTCGGACCTGCTAAGATAATTTGTTCGAACTGTACGTCAGTCTGTGGATGAGTGACCATTATTACATTATTTATTTATTTAAAACACACACTATCATTACAGGCTAACCTAATACAACAGTATAGTTATAGTTAAAGTTTACCAATGAGACATAGAATTATATATCTAGATTAGTTAAGAACCTAAACTTCAATAAAAACCATAAAAATTCTTCAATAATAATTAATAATCTATTATACATGCCGAGTTTCCGCCGTGCGTCGTAAAGCACGTAAAGCTGTTAGTCTCGGCTGTCATTTGCAGGTCTTTAACAGTCGTTATAGGTATTATTGCTGATTTATTTAGCCTTACTCAGGGTTGGGAAATCTGATGATGAAGTGCCGGTACAAAAGTGTATAATCGTGTTTTTTTAAGTTTTTTGTAGGTAGAGGGTGTACCAGGATTACTACCCACGGCATCCCTTTAACACAGCCTATCAAAGCCAATTAGACTATCCGGGGTTTTGTGTTACGTTCGCCTAATAGACCCTTTTTCTGCTGTCTCTTTCATGTGTTTATTTCGTTTCCTATTAACTTCACCTCTAATCCAGTTTACGAAACCCATTTAAAGTCCCACTTCAAGTCTAGACAGCAGGTGCATTCCGCTAAATCCAAAATTCGCTCCAAGACAGCAGGATTACCAAGAAACGGTTCAGAAAATTAGCTTAAGACCCGCTGTGTCTCTGTTTAAAAGCTATACTTGCACTTGGAGGTTTTGGAGCCCAGAAACATCAAACCGCTTGCATCAAAACGTTAACATAACACTTTGAATGCATTACACAATTTGTACGTTAATCTCCACTGGAGATTAGTTTTGGCATCGCTGCGTTTGAGCAGACTTGAGCCAGTCTGAGACTTGAGCCAGCTAATCCTCAAGACTCGAGCCAGATAAGAACGATAACATAACTAGAATTTGCATACGTTTGTTTTAACGAGGTTTCTCCGGGTTTTGCTATGTAGAGCAGTCGAATTTGGGGTGTGGAGAAGTGGGGGATTTTTCTTTTGTTTTGTTGACTGAGGGACCTAGAAGCCTAAATAGAGGACAGTGGTTGTCAAAGCATCTCGTATTTCTATAGCACTTTATGCAAGAGTTTCTCGGTAGTAGAAACTAGAGAGAGAATAATGTGAACCCAAATGTTTGCATGTCATGTTTGTTTTTATGACTAAGTATTATGGATCTAAATTATTTATGTTAAGACCGTAATATTGTACCAATAAATAAATAATAAATTAATAAAAGGCCTTTTATTATTTCTCAATAACATTTGTATCACAATTGTACCAATACTTTTAGCAAATAAATTGATTTCATTTGAAAATTAATATTTTCATATGCATTTGCATATTATGGCTGTTTTTTTGCATATTTCTAGCATTTAGTTTTTGTTGGATATACCTAAACTTATCCCTACTTATCACAGTCTTCAAGGTACGTTTTTGAAAGTCACTTTGTTCTCAGGTAGGTAAGTTCTTCATTATTCAAGAAAGCAACTTCGATTGCGAAAGTGGAGCTGTTCAAAGCGCTGATGGTTTAAACAACTGAAGCCCTTCACTTTCAAAATGCCACAGTATGCACGTTTAATTGGACATAATTGTATCAATCAGTGATGTTAGCAATCTAAATTCTAGGGCTGATTTAAATCGGATCAGTTACTTTTACAAATACATGGTCTGCATAAATTATTCAAGCTTTTATTCATTTGTAAAGGAGACATTTGAATTCAATTCGAGACCAATGACTCAGTCCACCCCTTTACGACCAAAAGAGTCATGTTAATAGCATGCTGGTATGTGAGATTTTAATAGTTATAAATTGAATTTATGGGGTACTTTCAATTTCGGTTTAACACGAACGTGGTAGTTTAAATGTTTGTTTATTTATTTGAATAATGCTACTAAAGGTTTCTTTCTTTTTTTCTCATGTGGTTATTGCCTATCGTAGTTTCAGAGAACTATTAAGCCGCTCATGCTGATTGACTTGGCTTTACACGCCATCAAGAAATATCTTACAGGCAAGCTGCTTTCCTCATGATATTTTCCGACACCGAAGCAAATGATAATTATACAATAATATGTATCTGGAAAATCAAAGCTGCAGCTAACGCTAAACACTAATCCAAAACTGATCTTTTGATGTTGTGGAGTGTCACGTCTTGACGTCAGAGAACGTAACTCGGTTTTTAATGACAGCAATATGCAACTAAAGAAGGCTTTCTAAGTTTGAATGAGATTTTTTTTTTCAGAATTTCACCAGTCACCACATAATAGTCAACATTTCTAAATTAAGAAATAATTTGTATTTCCCTCTGATTACCAAAAACCAAGAACAGTACCTACCTTACTAAACTGCAAAGCAAACTCAGTTCTCCAACTCCTAATACCATAAATTGACAACTTGTCAACCAATAACCTGTCATATAAACACCAGCAAACAATTGAAAGTCCAATAAACAAACGAAAGTTGCTGACAGATTTCAAACTAACAAATATCTGCTGTACACGTAGTATCTGGTCGCGAAGCAAATATGTATAGCGCTGAATATGTCGACCCGTCCGACAAGCACTTAGTGGCCGAGTTGCTTGAAGCGCTGGAAGGTAGTGTTTGGAGGGTCGAGAGTAGACCGAGTCAAAATGGAAATAGTTTTATTTGTGTAAAATGTTTAAGCTTTAGCTTTGTGGTCTGTAGGATTTGAATAAAGCGCTTTATATTGGAGTTTGTTTTTGTGTTCGGTGTGTTTCAATATTGGTTACACCTATTGTGTAATTAGAATATTATTACTTTAACCATCATCAACAGTCTATTAATGTTCCCACTGCTTGGACACAGGCCTCCTCTCATTGAGAGGGAATGTGCTATAATCTACCACGCGGGTTCAGTGCGCATTGGTAGATGTCACATGTCTTCGATTTTTTTGGTTCTAAGACAAGCCGGTTTCCTCACGATGTTTTCCTTCACCGTTTTGAGAGCAGCGGTGACGAAATAAATTATGCAAAGTAATGTTCCTGCCTGGGTTCGAACCCATGACTGTTCGTAAGTCGGGGCCGCCACCAATCGGCCACCGCTTCTCTTCACACAGATACCAAATGCTAATCATTACTATCACAAACATATCTCTATGAGACTTTAACCATGGTGCTTAATAAAGGCCTCAGTAAACTTTTCCTGTGGAACGAACATCATTATTATCATAATTCTCTTGCTCTTATCGCGATTTGTTTGGGATCAGAGCAGTATCTATGTCTTTTTCGTCCACTCCATCTCTACTACTCGTCACCGTTTCTTTGGTCTTCCTCTGCTCTTATACGCATTCCTGAAGATGAAATAAGAAGGAAATTTGTTTTTAAATTTCCATTACGACACTGAGTTTCCAAATAAGTTAAAAGTGGTCTAGTTAAACAAAATAAGCAATAAGTTCCTAAGAAAAATACTATGAAAAAATAAATAAACCAACCAACGAACCCACCAAGTAACAATGACATATTATTTTCGCCAATTCTGTCCAATTCCGGCGTCTATTTCAGTAACAGATCTGAAAGCGTCCGTGTGACTTCCGTCGACGCAAGTGCATCGCGCGAATAAGATGTTTGGCTTTATACTATCTGTGTGTACGAAGCTGTTTGTTGTATTTATTTCTTGTAGTCACGTCTTGAATGTAATATAAATGTTGGGAGTGGAGGAGATGGTATTTATTGTTTAAACGCTGTTGTGTGTTTCAGGGACTTTGATAAGTAAACTGAGATTGACATGACGACTAATGTAAACAGCAAACAGAACGCTGTAAATGTTTTTTATACGGATACTATATTTTATACGGATACTATATTTTATTAGATGAGGAATAGGGTACTTACAAAAAAAACTAATTAGTCCGTCAGATAGATTTCCTAAAAATATTGGACTTATTTTCTTTTTTCACGTTAACAAACAATGAAGACGATACAGTGCTTTGAAAACTCGTGTGACGTCATTTTCTGAGACATTAGTATGACATTCTTTAGCGGTCAGTGACGTCACAACCCCCCACTCAAATCTTTGACGCGTTTTATTTTCGACAATTTTTATTGATTTGATAAAACAAAAAATACGTATCCAATATTTTTCGATAATCTAACAGAGGGACTAATTAGAATCATATTTTTTTTAAGTCAGTAAACATCCCTGACACTAAGAAATAATAATAATAATAGTAATATTCCACAACTATCACACAACGCCATCTAGTCCCAAGCTAAGCAGAGCTTGTGTTATGGGTACTAGACAACTGATAAACATACTTATATATTTCTAAATACATACATATTATAGATAAATTACACCCAGACACAGAACAAATGATCGTGCTCATCACACAAACATTTGTCCTGGGTGGGAATCGAACCCACGACCTCTGGCATGGCAGTTAGGGTCACTAACTACTAGACCAACAGGCCAGTTTAAATAAATGTTGTTTTATGAAAAAAGAAAGGAACAATGAAGAAATTTCAGAAACTGTTAATCCACAATAAGCACCTGCCTTTGAGAACATAATTGGTAGAGAAACTAAAAGAGCTTAACCAAACTCAACGCAAAATAAGCAGGTCAATATCTTATAATTATGAAGTTGGAATTTGAGAAGATGATTATTTATACGTTTTGTGACGTCGTCGGAAAATTTATGGTAAAGGGTGATAGAGGTTTTCTCTAGATTAAAATAATGTGAAAGTGGCTTCTAGCTAGAACTAGCATAGAAGAATTTCAAGGGGAAGAGAACACAGATAATTGGAGAATAATAATGAATCCTTATACTTGAACTATAGTACCAGTGAGACTTCTGCCAATACAAGAAGACGTACAATATTTACATTGGCACGGCCCGGATGATGGATGGCCGTGATTTATACCGGGCCATCAGCCGGCCCCTATTTATGCACTTATTGTGGAGGAAAGCGATCATAATTCATAATGGGACAGGCGCCAATTGGAGGAGACAGTGATTTTTGAGGAACTCGAATAATCTCGATTTAATTTGAACTGTTTCGCCTATGTCTTAGATCTTTCCAGAGTTTTGATTTCAGTTGCTTTTGAATGACTTTGTCTTCTTTCTCTTTGCAGGCTCAGATTTTTGTTTATTTTGAATCATAATCATCAACAGCCTATTAATGTTCCCACTGCTGGGACACAGGCCTCCTCTCTCTTTAAGAGGGAATGGGCTATAATCTACCACGCGGGCCCAGTGCGGGTTGGTAGATGTCACATGTCTTCGAATGTTTTGGTTTTAAGCCATGCCGGTTTCCTCACGATGTTTTCCTTCACCGTTTTGAGAGCAGCGGTGATGAAACAAATTACACAAAGTAATGTGCCTGCCTGGGTTCGAACCCACGACCTACTGTTCGTAAGTCGGGGCCGCCACCACTGGGCCACCGCTGCTCTCACTTCTTCTTTTCTTCTTTAAGGTTAACTGGTAGAGAATGCCTTGAGGCATTAAGTCCGCTTATGTATCATTATTATGCATTTTTAATAAATAAAAAAATAAAATTATTAATATTCTTATCAGTCTTTTATTGGCATCTTCATTTAACCACTTTACTTGTAAACATTTTGTTGCTTCTATGGTTTATTGCATTGCATTCTGCATCTTATATTCGGTCATTAAGTTAACATTGTTTGTTTTTCTAACTAGTACTATTGATGTGTACAAAAAGGCATACATTTGAAAAGTAAGCCGGTTTAAGTCTTTATCCTGCAAACTCTTAAACCGAATCCTTATTTCTATCAGCAGGAAGAGGTTGTGAGGTTCGTCTACTACACAATACTGAATTCAAGTCCAGTTTCATATCGCTTCAACCTCCTCTCTTGTACCATCCCAACAAGACTGGCGAAGCTCATTAGCCAGGAGATAATCAATCATAAAGAATTACCGGCTGCCGCCACGGCTGCCGATCGCCCGTCACTGCCGACACCAACGTCTGCCGCCCCTGCTTACGTAAGTGGCGTGATGTAAGTTTTGTGACGTCAGCGGAAAATTTATGGTGAAGGGTGATAGAGGTGAGCCGCGGGTAGTCCACCGGTTATCGCGGCCTCGACATAGAGGGCGAAGAAGGAACATGGGTGGTTTTTAGTCAGTAGAAGTCTTACACTCCCTTTCGCTCTGCCCAAGAGCGGGAGGGGTTATTCGATGATTTTACAGCCACCAAAAAAAAAAAAAAAAAGGGTGATAGAGGTTTTCTCTAGATTAACCGAAACACTGTTATACTAGTGGTACCACCTTTATATATAATGCTGAAACATCAATCATGTCAGCTCATCCCAGCCTACTAGTGGTCACTGTAGTTCTCTCTGATCTATTAAAAAAAATATTATTTTATCAGCTGCTTACATTCGGACTATCTCAACTTGCTTCTTAGAAATATGGTGCCCAAGATATTTTAATTCAATTAAGTTTTTATCGTAAAAACTACACAGAAATTTAAATTATGTTGGTGTATAATTATTGGGGGTGTGTTTTAAGACTTGAATCCATCATATCAGGCAGTGCACGGCTGTCTGGAGACCAGATCTTACTAGCCAAATGTGTACCAATAAGCCCGGTCATCTCTCAAGTTTCTCATATAGTGACACTATTTATCCAAGAGTTTATTTTCATTAATATCAGTTTGAAGAGGTTTTCCCCTAATCAATCTTCTAATTATAAGACATGTCTAAAATATTGTATTGTGCTAAATATCTTCAACAACCATTTTTATCTGTTCACTTAACCCTCAACCACATTAATAAGACAATCTGAATCCGTATTAACACGTGGGAACATGTAACGAGCAATTAGGCCGGCCACACACGGCCGACGCGCAATATTAAACGCGACCCCACTTTGTAATGAAAGAAACAATGGCGTTATATTTGCGCAGAAATTGTGGATCTTGCGACTAACGCGTGCGTCAAATTGCCGTGTTTGGATATTATTAGATGTATAAGCAATAGGGGTGAGTTTCTATGAGATAGAATGTGTCTTCTCTTTAGTAACACTAAACACTATATACGTAGTTACTATCAGAATGTTCTAAAGTCACACTAAGAATCCGAAATTTTGCATTAGGTGTTCTATCCATCCCGTTATTCCCTTTTAAGAGAAAGCTAATGATTCTGTCGAGAGCATTTTGTTTTAAATACAACACAGCTTGGTCTTTACTAGCAGAACAAAGATCAGGTGTTGTCTCTTAAAGATTCTGCAAAATCAGTTGTCAAAAATATGTCAGGACACAATATTTGTAGCAGATGCAAATAAATACAAAAAGATCATCATTATTTTAATCTCACTTCAATTTATTTTGTGTTGTTTTTATTGTTATTTTATTATATGATGATTGATGAAGTATGTATTTTATTTTGTGCTATGTAGGTATTTTTAAATCTAAATTAACCGAATAATAATAATAGAGAGGAGCCTATAGGAGCCCTAACCTCCCGTCACCGGTGGACAACAATTTGTTTATATTTAAAAATGTTTTGGTATAAGTTTTAATGAAATATTTCTAAATGTAAACTGTATGTGGGAAAATGAATAAAGGACATAATAATAATAATATTAATTAATTAGATTCCAGTTATTACGCAAGGCTAAGAATAATAATACAATTTAAAAAAGACAAAGCAATGGACTATGCAACACGTAATTCAGCCCTGGCAAGTGGGCAGAATGTTAGCCCACGATATTCCAACATCGGGAGATATGAGCGAGTGAAATGAAAGCAGTATTCTGTAGCAAATTGCCATGTTTGTCATATTGTCTCATTTGTAACACGATGTTATTATAACTTATTCTCTAAATAAATTGTTTTGAAGAAGGACATTGAAGGACTTACTCGATATTTGTCTCAGATTACAAAGCTTTATTTTTACAAAGATGACAAGCCTGGATTAAAGAATGCTGAATTTTGAAATGAACGTTTATTTCTTGTAGCAATGTCTTTGATTTAACAAGGTCTGTAATTTATTTCAGACCTTGTTTAATCAAAGACATTATCATATTTAAAAAACTCAAATCATTTATTTCAATTAGATCATTACAGGCAATTTGGAATGTCAGAATAACAAAGAAGCCGAAGCTACAGTCACAAGGCATAATAACTTATGAAAGAACTTTAGTTGCCCATTCCAAAGGTAGATCTCTACGGAGAAGAGTGGGCAAGAAACTCAACGGACACAACAGACAACAGAAATTAGAAGATTGTTAATAATAATATAATTATTCTGGCTCTTTTCAACATAATTATACGTCTAATTACTAATGTCCAAGTAGAATACCCACAGGAAGGAGTAGTATACTTCAAGAAACAAATGGCCAGCAACATTGTTGCACAATAGAAACCCACAGAAGCCACATTACTTTCCGTTAAAAACAAATCAACCAACCACCATACTTATTCAAACGAGCATATCAAAGAAAAGGGAATGACGATCCATAATTTAAACAGTAGCAACCGATAATACTGTATACAAAAACTTAACAACAATGAATTTAAAAGGGTATAATGCGTTATTACACTGTCAGTCACAACAAAGGAAGTCTGTAGAAGAAAACATGGCGCGTTCAATGAAATACCGTAAATTAATACCTTCGCTTCATGAGTTGACGTGAAATGACCCCTTTGGTTCGTTTTGCAATGTTCTGAATACACCCGGAGATGCCCGCGGGGTACTTCGGTGAGAGTAATTTTCGAGTGTCTATATGACGTTTTGAAAGTTCTTGAGTGTGTTTGTGCATAATTATGTTCAAAATTTCTTTTGATGGGATTGGTGAAGTAAGTGTTAAAGGTTAAAATTGTGTTGGTTGAATATCTCCACACAAAGGTCTGTTCATATGTATAGCATGTACATATTAACAACCCTGTATGAAATAAGTATTTTGCAGCTTGTTGTAAGCATGGAAGTAGATAATGCTTGCATTGTTCAGATATGTTTGCAGTTCTTTAGGTTAACAACAAAGTCACGTATGTGTAATAACGTCAATATTTATCAAAATCAAAGGCCCTTTAGAGGCACTTTTGAATTGTCGAAACAAATACAACAATGCAATGTAACTGCAGTGCCAGTCAGAAGGCATAAACAATGCAAAAGTACTGTAGTTGCTCATTCCAAAGCACTGATCTCTATGGAAATGAACGGGCATTTTACTACATGGAAACCATTAAATTAAACCCTTGGTAACATAATTCATGTTTAGATGGTACATTATGGTGATAACGATGTAACAAGATGTGCAGGTTGAAAGTAAACCCAGGCAAAAACAAATGTATACTTAAATAAAATGATTTGTAAATTCACCAATTTCAACACACATACTGACACGTTTTTTCCATCTCAAATACAAAACTATAATCCATCAGAGGAATTGAATGCGCGTAATATGTTTAACGCAAACATAGAATTTCATGGCTTGGTGGATACATGATTATACAATGTTAATTATATGTTTAATACATATGAGTCCTGTCCGGGCTTGTTGAGTCGTTGGTAACTTGGCACACTGGTGAGGAGAGGTATATGTATGGTAGGTATGTGGTTCAATTAAAATTATATTGCTATTAGCTTGATCAAGAATATAAACTTCAGCAGACCGAGGGTAAGAAGAATGCAATGTTTGTTATGTAATAAAACATTTAAGAACATCACGTAAAGAAGAGAGGTGTGATTGATTGAGTAGGTGTGAAAGAGTAGCAGAGTTGACAGCTACGCAGAAAACTTTGCTAAGCCAGTAGTAAAAAAACCTGTATTTTTTATTATTAATGTTCTCATACTTATAGCAATAATAACCATAGAAACTAACATAGATAGTAAACCAGCACTTAATTAGACAGCAATAATAGAACCTTTTAGTAATCAAGAAAGTCAACTGCAGAAGTCCTTAATATTTTTCTCACAATGCGCTCTCAGGCGTCGGAACTAGGACCCACTTACCCAACAGCTTATCCAATAAGACAGGTGTCAGAAACACACTATTCTCCAATTCTAAGAAAACGTTTATCAATTTAAATCGAATTAAAATTCAGAAATCATACCGTCTCATAAATAATACATGAATTAAATCACTCAATTACGGACGCCATGACAAGCTGGCTCGAGTAGTCAACGACATAGATGGATGGGGTCCCTTCAGCGCGTCAATTGTCAGAAGGAAATGATCCAGTTTTTTTGCTTTGAAAACAGTACCGACCCTTATTATCATTCCTGAACTTTACTGCTCCAACAATAGGGACTGTATTAGCGTGTTCGTTTCAATGTTTTCTTCGACTAATTTGTATAAGAATAGCACAGCGTGATTCATGAAAGCCAACCGAAGCATGAAGTTATTAAGTACTATTGTGTTAAACTGAGTTTAGCGACGAGCGTGTGATCGATCGGGTTAACGATGACAGAACAATGATTATATGCATGTGTGAATTTTAATAAAAGTTTTTTGTATGGTTATGTTAATTCAGGAGTATGGTCGCAGTTACAATTACTGCCTGAGTGTATGGATATCAAGTTTGACGAGATTTGGGTATATAGATCTAATCTGGGTATATTGTGCCAGACAATATTTTATGATACTTTTATCAGTTTATATACGATTAACATCGTATCTTATAAAATAATTTAGCACAACCGCAGAGAGTTGGTTTCAGTTGGTTTTAGGACTTCCAAAGCTCTTTATTATTACAGACTTTCAGTTTTTCAGTTCCTGTTTTTTATTATTTTAATTTGTGCTGTTGTTTGGTATAATTATCTGATATTAAAGCCTAGATTTTCCATGTTTTTATCTTTAAATTTTAATTCTACTTTCAATCAAGGAATGTGGAAGTTTCAACATATTCCGTGACAATGCAAAACTTTCATTCAATAAACACACCAATATCCCTATAAATTTCCTACACTCCTTATAATATCTCAACATCTTAGCGATGTTATGGGTCGTAACAAAGAATTAAACAGTAAAACAAACACACACAATGCTTACCTCTCCACGCTCGTGCTAATGTATGATAGCCGTAATCCTCCACGTCTGTTCGTAGGCACGAAAGGAGGGAACACTGTAAAGTAAGTGTATTTTGAAGAACTTTGCTAAGATAAAGAGTTTTACAAAAAGATAAACTCGTCTGCTAAGCATCTTCTGGGCACGCTCGTTTCATCGCAGAACTCATCCCTCGCTTCCCATCAGACGTGACGGAGGTTAAGAGCAGGCCAGTTTCGCAAAAACACAAAAAAAAATAGTTTTTATTATGAACCCCGGAGTAAAGTAAATTTAAACAAAGAAGAATCCTCAAATCTGATGATGGTTCATAATTACAAGAAAAAATATTTGAGAAAAATGTAGGTAGTATGAATTCACATTGTTAATGTAAATAGACAAGGACGAAGACATCGATGCATGGGGTTGTTGAGGATTTAAGCGAAGAGAGGAAAACAACAAAATGTTTAAACGTCGCAACAAGAAGGTTTCCATCATCATCATCATTTCAGCCGAAAGACGTCCACTGCTGGACATAGGCCTCCCCTAAGTGTCGCCACATTGACCGGTCCCGTGCGTCTCGCATCCAGCGGATCCCCGCAACCTTCACTAGGTCATCGGTCCACCTAATGGGAGGCCTTCCAACGCATCGTTTTCTGGGTCGCGGTCGCCACTCCAGAACTTTCCGACCCCATCGGCCATCCGTTCTGCGAGCAATGTGCCCTGCCCACTGCCACTTAAGTTTGGCAATTCTTCGGGCTCTGTCCGTAACCTTGGTTCTCATGCGGATGTCGGATGTGAGAAGGTTTCCACTAAGCCTGATATTGGGCTAAGGGGAGCCAAGAATCAGCACTGAACTGGTGGTTTTGTTATGTAATCGATAAATTATTATATCTGGTACCTAATATAAAGGTTTACCTAACCTTTGTTAATACTCGTACGACTCATAAATCTGGGAAGAGGACTGTGACCTGACTATATATACAGACTAAACCTAGTTCAGGTGCAGTCGTTCATTTGTGCTAAATTTTGATTGCATTTAGAACTGCACAACATGTTTTTATTTTAAAGTTGAAATAAACTTACTATTGTGATCGTTTTTGTCATTTTATATACACGTCATGTATCTGCGACAAATAAATAATTTGTCTTTCTTTGTTTATACATAACTAGCGTACGTCACGCGGTTTCACCTGATAGAAAGCCTATAATACGCAGGGTGAATGTAGCTTTCTAGTGGTGAAAGAATTTTTGGAACCGTCGTAGTGGTTTTTCAGTTTATTCATTACAGACATACACACAAAAATACAAATCTTTCCTCTTTATAATATAAGTGTAGAAAACATTAAAAAACCATCTGAAAGTTCAGACTCTTCTCCTCTCTTTATGTCCTTAAGTTTTAACGTTCGTATGTACAGTTTAACGACCAAAATTAACTGCTCACCTACAGCAGTATATATTTTTAAAAGCCATCAGGTGACCAATGAAAACGGCACGTTTTATTGGTGGTATCATTGCGGCGGCTATCAAAATGAGACGTGACTGTAAGACTGGTCAGGTGTCAGCTTACCTACCTACTAGAACCTGCGCGAATAAGGATTAGATCTGATGGCAGGTGATAATATTTTTGCGATAATAAATGTGCTATTTAAACTTTAAGCCTAAAAAAATCCTAAGAGATAATAATGCTAGCTTAAGCTGGCTTTCATAGTTTTCTTTAACAAGATGGTTGTGATTTTGTTGACCAGATTTTATCACTGTTTTGTTCTACCTTACTGTCTTCTCTGTAATGGACAAAACATCACTTTCTGCAATAAATGTGTGGACTTAGATTATGATAATATACCTTACAGCTGAAGACCAAGACAAATTTATAATAAAAAAACTGACCAACAGCAAGCAGAACTTACACATGAAGGATTCCGTACCATTTTTTTTTGTTTTTAAACGTTATCCCACACTAGGAATTTCTCCTGTATCGTGGGTGCGTTCACAAACATTTAAACTCACATACACAAATACCCAGACCCGGAACAACTATCGTTAGGTCATACAAATATTTGTTCCGTGCGGGAATCGAACCCGCGACACGCAGCGCAGCAGTCCATTGCTTGAGCAACTGCGCCAACCGTGCCGTCAATTATAGTACCTAGATATTGAGAGATTTTGCATGGTATTTTAGCACCATAGACTTCTTATAGGTTTTCCTGTAATCTATAAGTGTTGAACTAAATATCTGTATTAAAAAAAAATAGGCTCAGTAGTTTCGGAGATGCGCGTACTATAAGGATTCCGTTTTTTCCTTTTAAGGTACGGAACCCTAATATTATGAGACTGACACAATCTACAGAACAACTTGTATTAATCCCATTAAAATCCGCATTCAGAATACGAAGCACTTTCAAACCGTCATTGACTTATCTGGGCCTTTTGGTGTTCACACCTTCCATCATCCACTACCACCAACTCCAGGTTGTTGTGCCAGTCTCATCCAGGATATTCCCGCGATGGAAACAATGACGTCTGCCAACTTCAACGCCGGACGACCAACACTTCTCTCTCCAGTTGTTTACCTACAAAATATATATATTTTTTTAAAAGCCTGTTTTGTCCCACTGCTGGGCAAAGGCCTCCCCCAAATCCTTCCAAGTGCTCTTTTCCTGAGCCACCTCAAACCAACCCTCGTGGTGCGCGTCCAGATCGTCTGGGCCGGCCTCGGCGGCGCCGTCCGTCTTCCGGCAACCATCGTGTTGAGGCTTTTGCCCAGTGGTCATCGTGCATACGGCTGACGTGACCCACACAATCCTATTTTGTAATCAACGTCCACTATGCCCGTTTTGGAGCTCAGCGTGGTGTTTCGAATTCTATCTTGTCTTTTGACACCCAAAATGCTACGCTCCATTGCCCTTTGGCATACTCCAAGGCGGAACTTCTGAGTCTCGGTGAGAGACCATGTCTGAGCACCGTAGGTTAGGACGGGCAGAATGCACATGTCGATGAGTTTGTGCTTCAGGGAGACCGGAAGATCGCCCTTCAAAATAAATTATTTTAAATAAATAAATATAAATAAATAAATCGTTTATTTGCTAAAAACATGGTATAAAAGATGGTAATGTTAATAATGTGAACAAACATGTTTTACTTAATAGGTATAAGCGTGCAAATAGGTACATGCATAACGAAACAGTGTCATCATGCAATTTTATGTTCCAGGAACTCCTTGACACTGTAGAAACTATTGGCAGAGAGCCATTTGTATAATTTGTTCTTGAACATTCTTGTATTTAATGTTTTTAATTCCTTTGGTATTTTATTGTATACCTGGACACACATAAATATACAGCTTTTATTATATTTCGCAAGCCTTGGGAGAACATCTAACACGAGACTGTAGGGGTCACGCCTGCTGCGAGAATTCACATCGCTTGCTTTCGCATACAGGTCCCTATGCTTCCACACAAACAAACAAATTTCAAAAATATAAAGGGACGGTAGCGGTAACAAATCAAGTTTCTTAAATATCGGCCTGCAAGATTCGTCGGGCTTAAGGCCACTTATTGCTCTTATGCATCTCTTTTGTGCAACAAATGCTCTATTTTGATCAGTGCTGTTTCCCCACATAATTAAGCCATATCGTAGCACTGATTCAACATATGCATGATATGTTGTTATAGATGTTTTAATGTTTGTTATGTTTCTAATCTGTTTCAGTGCATAAACAAACTTATTAATTCGTTTGGATACCTTATCAACATGTGCTTTCCAGTTGATGTCTTGATCTAAGGTTACTCCTAAAAATTTAGTTTGCGTTACTTCGTAAATTCTATGTATATTCATTTTAATGTTGTGTTTTGCATTATTTGATTTATTAAATTGTATGTAAACGGACTTTTTTAAATTTATGGATAAGTTATTTTCCTTTAGCCATTTTATCAATCTTTCAATCACATTATTAATTTCTGTCTCGTGGTCTTTAATCGTATTATTTTTTTTATCAGATGTCACAATAATAGAGATGTCATCAGCGAATAATATAAATTTATGATTAGATATAGTAGTTATAGAATTTATATACAATAGGAATAAAATAGGGCCTAGTACACTTCCTTGTGGGACGCCTTGTTTATTGGATTTGAAAGCAGAATAGTGAGATGTCATATTGTTACTTGTATCCATTTTAGTAATAGTAACGCATTGTTGTCTATTACTTAGATATGATGATAACCATTGAAGTGAACCTCGAAGAAGCCCCCCCCCCCCCCCCCCCCCCCCCCCCCCCGCCCCCCGCCCCCCGCCTCTTGAAGTGCGTTGAACCTCTAATCCCAATTGCCTCCAATTTCTGTAATAACAGGTCATGGGAGACTAGATCAAAGGCCTTAGATAGATCGAAGAACAGCCCTGTAGTAAGATAGTTATGGTTTATATTCGTTAATACTATTTTTATAAGACTGTAGATAGCTAACGTTGTTGATTTATTTTTTTGGAAGCCAAACTGTTCTTTCCTAATAATGTTAAATTTATTACAGAATTCAATCAGTCTTTTATACATACACTTTTCGAAGATTTTGGATAGAATAGGTATCAAAGTTATTGGGCGATAGTTGTTAATGTCTGATTTTTCACCGGTTTTATAAAGTGGTTTAACAATTGACAGCTTTAGTGCTTCAGGAAAAATGCCAAGTGAGAATGATAAATTAATTAAATATGTCACAATTTCAATAAGTTCATTAGTACATGCTTTAATGATTTTCGTGTTAATTTCGTCATAACCTTCGGAGTTTGTGTTACTCAGTGACATAACCTCTGCTCTAACTTCATTTTCGGACACCGGTTTAAGGAACATCGAATGGACTACTGAACCTTCGTTACTGTTTACTTTTGCTCCCTTAATCGATGATTGTTTCATATTAGTATAGTGGTTATTGAAAGCTGTTGCTATTTCTACTGGATCTGAAAGTATTGTGTTTTCGAGTAGAATATTTTCTATGTTGTCCCTATCGTTATTGTTCCCGATTTCATCCTTTATTACTCTCCAAACGGCTTTACATTTGTTTTCACTATTGTTTATGTATTTGATGTTTGCGTTCTTTTTTGATGTGTAAACACATTTTTGTAAAATCTTTGAGTATTGTAAATATTTAGTTTTATTTCGTAAATTTTTGCTCTTATAATATTGATAGCGCAGAGATCTCTTTGTTTTGCAACTTTGTTTTAGACCTTTGGTTATCCAGTTCTGTTTCTTTTTAGTATTAGTACTTACTTTCACCTTTATTTTTGGAAAACATAAATTATAGAACAAGCCCAACAATTCGTGAAAAGAATTGAATGCTATATTTAAGTCTTTCTCACCGTACACCTCCGACCATGACACATTTCGTAAGCATTCCTTAAATTTCTGGATATTATCCAAGCTATAATCTCTTTTGTAGAAAAAATATGTTTTCTGGTTTTGTATCTTATGTTTCAAGGGAAAACTCAACATTTGTGCTGTTTCATGATCGGACAGGTGAAGAGGCATTACAGTAGCATTAGCATTTGGAATGTTACTGAGAATGTGATCAATACAGGAAGACTTACGAGTTGGACAATTAATATGTAGTTTTAAGTTATAATTATATGAGAGTTCTTGTAATTGAATAGAAATGTTACTGTTTTGGAGAGTATTAATGTTTAAGTCACCTGCCAAGACCAAATTTATTTTGGAATTATATTTTTTTAATACGTGGTGCAAAAGACTATCTAACTTACTCAAAAATTGAGTGGGGTCAGACTGGGGTGTCCTATATACACAAATAATAATCAGCTTATGATGTGTCAGTTCTATGCCGCATGCTTCGAAAGTTTTTTGTGTTGCATATGTATTAACAAAAGGTAACTCTTTAAAAACGAGGTTTTTTTTTAGCAGAATACACGTACCTCCCCTTTGTTTATCTCTGCAGAATATTGTAACCATGGATTTTAACATAAGATTCATTACCTTTTTTTATAAATGTCTCGGAAAGGCATATTGCGTCTGGGCTATTATTCATTTCCTGGAGTTCCTGCAAGGTTAGTTCAAGGAGTTCCCTTTTGGACAGGATACTGGCAATATTTTGATGTACCTAGTATTTTAAAATTATGATGTATTACAGATGGCGGAGTTATGGGCACGAAAAAACTTTAAATTCTTTTTTATTACTGGAAAATAGTACGGGATAGTTCCTTTTTGGGGTTTCTCAGTGGGATTTATTAGGTTTTCTGATTTTTGTTGACTGAAGCTTATGCGATCAAAATAAAACGGAATTGTTCCCTTTTTCGGTTCATTAAGTTTGGCGTTTACTTTAAGACTTGATTTGTTACTCTGTATTCGTTTTACAAGGTTCCTAGGGTTCAAATATTTCTCATGATAATCGTTACAGTCAATTAGGTAATTAATTTTTATACACAATTCGGATATCTCGTTCGAATGGCTTTCAAGAAATTGACATTTTTTATAGTTTTTACATACATTTTTGATACGATTATTAAGTTTATTAACATCTAGATACTCATTTTTACGCACATTTAGTACAATGGTCATGTTGTTATAAAATGTATCTAGTATAATTTGTAATTGGGAAATGGTATATTTTGAATTGTAATCGTTTTCTCCTACACATATCACAAGTTTATCATTAGGATTCAACTTAGCATTACGACCGCTCATTACTATTTGATTACTGAGCGCATTGGGTTTCGTATTCGCGATAATCCTATACTTTTCGTACCTTGTACATTGTCTTGCGTGTATCATGGCTGCTGCCAGACCGACGCATTGCTGAGAGCCAAAGATAAATACTCTACTCGTCGATTCATGCTTTTGCTCTTCGGTGTAAGTAGGCGTTTCTGCGTAAATTTTTGATACCAGAGATTTTTGTGGTATTTTATTACTGCTTTTCATCGTTTCTATTACTTTTGTGAGAGCTTCGATCTGATGTTGTGCTTCTTTCAGATTTTGTTGAAGATCCGTGATTTTTTGTTGCAGACCTATTATTTCAATACTCCTGCCACAGTCGACATTCGACTTATTTGGCAATGGAGTACAAGGTGTAGAGAGCGTGTGTTGAGGTAATAGAGACAGTCTTTTTCTCTTATGTTTGATGGCTGGGCTATTATCAGAGTTAACTGGTGAATAACAAAGTGATTTTAGCATTTTTGTCTCTGCAGTTAATTTATTTATTTGTTGGTGAAGGTTGCCATTTTCTAGTATAGTATTTTCTAGCTCATTTTCTGCACTATTCAATCTAAGCGTGAGTTCCTTTATGGTGTTTTTCATTTCTAAAACTGTTAATGTTTCAGATATTTCAGATATTGTGCCGTCAACACTATGAGATAGTTTGTTAGGTGTATCAAAAGATTCATCTGAAGTTTCATATTCCGACAGTACTTGCGAATCCAAGATATCAGAAGTCTCCTGGACGGCAGGTTTCACTGTTACGGGTTGTATATTTTCCTGAAAGCTGTCACTTGGTCCTGGTGATGGGCTATTCAGGTTTAGGTTTAGGTTTGCTCGTTTTCTCGTTGTAATATTTGATACGTCAGCTACATGGTCGATAGTTGAAGCATTTTTTCCTTTGATGCATGTTTTACATCGCCATTTTTTCCTGGATTCCTGGTCCATTAGACGGTAGGTTTGTTCCGGAAAACCATCACAATCTGGTTCATATCGGTTGGTACACACTGAACATAAAGCTGTTTTCTTAATGTCGACTGCCTTCTTGCATTTGAAACATATAACTTTTTCTAGTATCTTGCGGTTTCCCTTTAGACCATTTTTTGAAGACATTTTATAATTTAATCTTATTATTTAAGTTAATAAAAATGAATCAAAATCAGAAAAGTCACAAAAAGAGAAAAAAAACAAAATTTAAGCAATTTCAGTATAACAACAGCATTGTCAACCATTTTTCCTATTACCAGCCTGTCCTATTTCCTTCGTGTCACTTGAAACACAACAAGCTAGGGAAGATGAGAAAAACTTAACATTCAACAAATATTTCCTATTGATTCTTGCAATCGTTCAATATGCTAAACAGCTGGTTTTTCCTCACACAGTGGCTGAGTGATTTAATGTAGTTTATATTTAGTGACTTTAATGCCGTGGGATACATGTTGTACAAGTAATTTCCACGGAAAGGCCTTCTACTTTGTTTGCCAGTTTGTTGGGAAATGTTTGTCCCGACTGAAAAATGCACCCGACTGAAGAAATGCAAATTTAGTGGCTGTTGATATCTTCATTTCGGGAGTTTATTATAGTTAGTGAGAGTATAGGCCAGGATAAGGTAACAAATTAAAAAAAAAATACTAAAAGAACTGTACATAATTTCCTCTAATAGGTATCTCCTTATATCTTACTGCTGACGCAGAATAAGTGGAGTACGATTCTTTATCTATGATGACCATAAAACAACATTACATACATGGATAATAATCTTGCTGCTATCATTAAACAAACAAGAATCAGCTAACACATGTTAAAGGCTAAAATTCAGCAGGTAATCATGATTTTAAAACCCAGGAAAATTATTGAAAAATATTATAATATGTTTCATGAAAGATCCCTTCAAACTATGGTACACCTATTTTAAACACACACACAATTAAAACAACCTCCACATAATAATCTAAAAACATAAAACTTAATTATTTATCCTCCATCCTACAAACCAACCCCGGAGGATAAGGGCGGTTTCGAGGATCGGGAAGCAATTTCCGAGCCCCGGGCGATTGTTACAAAATCACTGATGTAACGACTAGGAGGATCGTCTGCCACTTTGATCCGAGGTAATGCGATTTCGGGTTATTGCATTGACTGTGTGTACATGTGCGTAGGTGTGTTGGGCTAAAAGTCTGTGTTGACTTGTAATGTCTGGTCTGGAGGTTTTAGTCTAACTTTGGTTGAGGCTGATTCTCTGTGGGCTGCGGGTTGTACACTAGTTATCAGTTATCGCGGCCTCGACATAGAGGGCTAAGAAGGACAGGTTTTAGTCAGTAGAAGTCTGACACTCCCTTTCGCTCTGCCCAAGAGCGGGAGGGGTTATTTGATGATTTTCCACCCGCCAAAAAAAAATAAGCTGATTCTCTGTGCCAGGGCTGCGGGTTGTTCAAAAGAGATGCCGCGGCCCCGGAGACAAAGGGCTAAGAAGGAACATGGGTGGTTTTTAGTCCGTAGAAGTCCGACACTCCCTTCTGCTTCGCCAGAGCGGGAGGAGTCATCTTATGAGTTCCCACCCTCTAAGGAAAGAATGATGAAAAAACACGCAACCGATGCGTTGGACCGACGACCTCGTTGGACTGGCAGGAAAGAACTGGATGCGAAAGGCGAAAAACCGGGAAGAATGGCGTGCACTGGAAGAGATCTACACTCAGCATTGGGTGGTGAAAGGTTGAAAAAGAAGAAGAAGAAGGAAAAAATAGAAATAGCCATTTCTATTAGCAGCCCCTAACTGCTATGCCGGAGGTCGTGGGTTCGATTCCCACCCAGGACAAATGTTTGTGTGATGAGCACGATCATTTGTTCTGTGTCTGGGTGTAATTTATCTATAATATGTATGTATTTAGAAATATATAAGTATGTTTGTCAGTTGTCTAGTACCCATAACACAAGCTCTGCTTAGCTTGGGACTAGATGGCGTTGTGTGATAGTTGTGGAATATTATTATAGTCTTTTTTATTTTTTCCTTCTTCTTCTTCTTTTTGTGCTACGCTGTGTGAAGGATTATTTCTTTTTTTTGGGTTCTGTACCTCAAAAGGAAAAAAGAATCTTAAAGGATCACTATGTTGTTTGTCTGGTTCTTTGTATGCCTGTGTAATTTTTTTTTTATAAACGCGTAAATATACTAAGTTGAAATAATTGGATCTTCGGTCTCTTTCAGTTCTCAAAAAATCAAACTTGTAAGTCTACGCGATCAAAACATATGATCATTGACGTCACATATTTTGCGAGTTCACAAGGGAATCAATCGTGGCCGGGTTTTTTGTAAGCGTTTAAGTTTATAGCTAAGTGCCGTAAAATGAGCAGTATACAGTTTTTTAGTCATTTGAAAATACAGATAAGAGGACGTAGAAGATGAGAGATCCATGCCTTCTTTATTGCGTATTGATATAATTACAGGCAATCAAGTCAAGTAGTTGTGTTATGTTTTAATGTGAACTGATAGTTGTATGTCAAAATGGTTTTCATTTCGAATAGATACGCGTTGTGTCCTTGATATTCATTATAAATAAAAATAGACTTTATAATAAAAACTCTGTTACACATGTAAGTACGCATGTTTCAATTAAAGTTTTAATTAACTACTCATTATTTGACTTTCTTTTTTTTATTTCGTTTCCCACACTTGCTTAGTAAATTGTTGATTGTACAATCAGCACCTTAACTAGAAAGCCATTTAGTCCTCAATTTATTGACATAATTTATCTTCGAACAAAAACAAACATACCTTCAAACACAAACTGAACTCGTTCAATTAAAAAAACCAGTTCAATACTTGTTTATTTGACTAACAGAAACATAAATCGTACATTTAATCGCTTCAGTAGCGTTTAAACTTACCATTGTGTATGTACACGTCCATTTTGAATAAAAAATATATCTATTGTAACCCAAATGAGTGTTATCGGGAACCGGTATCGAGACGAAAAACATACATGTTACTTGTTCACAAAATTCAACGTTAACCCTCGTAAGACGCGGGGTCTAACGCGTACATTCCCATTGTGAGCGGTCGCCGCGACCCGAGTAATGATCTCACGTCCCGCGTGCGTGTCCCGATAAAGGGTTAAGTACACACTAACAACCTGACGTGAGTCACAAATCCACCATTATTATGTTATTGTGGGAGCCGTGTCGCACCGGTCTGCCATTTACATACAATTTAACATGAAATGTGGGCAATAATTCATGCGGCTGTTGCGTTATTATTTCTATTATAAAGTGTTCAACTTGACGTTTTTCGTGTTGCCGTCTGGCGTGTTACCTTTTTTTCACTGTAAATGCTTTTCGTTTATATGTTAACGGCCCGCCATTAAAGTCCAGTTTCACTATCTTGCTAGCTTGAATAATGATCGCTGTTTTGCATGAAATTCATAACGTGCCCACTTTTTCTATTATACTAACTCGTATAGTTGAAATAACCCCGGATAATTAATTCCGTGCGAGTGAGTTTAACGATATTCGAGCATTAAGACGGCCAAAACAAATTAATCAAGAATAATCGTCGATTAATTCGTACCATGCCGCGAAGCAATATACTTACGAGCTTATTTTTTTTGTTGTCGAATGAAAACAGGATAAAAACAAACCCTTCCAATGGGTCGCCCGTCGACAAATCGACGAACAGCATTATCTACGCGCCGCTTAATTCGAATTCAAATGAAGGCATTCAGTGTTTAAAATATTAATCGATGCGAGAAGCTTATTGAATATTTTTACGACGATTTATGCCCAATTAGCAGCCGGTGCGTGAATTGAATTGTTTGTGCCCGAAATCTGAATAAATACCACAATATTTACGATAATGTCCGGCCGTTTGAATAGGCGGCACCGCGGGCACACCGCGAGCGCTCTGCGGGGCTCTCCGACCGACTAGTTTATTATGCGGCGGCGAAGGGTTACTCTTTGTATGACGTTTTCATGTTAATTTACGCGCTGGCTGACAAGGTGGTCTGTCCGACCCGCGGCGCGCATTACGACGTCGGATTTAAAAAATGATATTTTAGTGTTAAAGCTATCGTTGAATGAGATTGCTTTTCGTATAAACGTGTATTTACGAGACATTTGTCTGGTGCTTGGTGGGTTAAATTGGGTATTGGCTAGTGTTGTGTTCAGTGATTATTTCCGAACGGTTAAACTTTTCATAATAGCTCATTATTGCCGTTATTTAATTAGGAGTAACGTTTGTTCAGTTCAGTCGGTTTAATTAGTATGAAGCGGGCGGGTTCTGTGATCAAAGCTTTGTGGAAGCGATCGCGCGGATGTAAATCGTTTTGTGGATGGGTAGTCAAGCGGCCACCTTGCTTCAGTGACTGCTTAAATATAGCTAGGCAAAGATTTGTATACAATAATTTTATTATTATGGAAATACTTTTACAGTGGAAAATGCACTTTTTTAGTTAACATGGCTTTCAGTTTACCGTAAGAAAATGCGAATACACTGCCTCGTTAGTTTAGTAGTCGCTAATGCAATAGGGACGTTTACTGACTTAAAAAAAATGTGATTCTAGTAAGTCCGTCTGTTAGATTATCGAAAAATATTGGATACGTATTTTTTGTTTTATCAAATCAATAAAAATTGACGAAGATAAAACGCGTCAAAGATTTGAGTGGGGGTTGATGACGTCACTGGTCGCTAAAAACTGTCATACAAATATCTTAGAGTATGACGTCACACGAGTTTTCAAAGCACTGTATCGTCTTCATTGTTTGTTTACGTGAAAAAAGAAAAAATACGTGTCCAATATTTTTTGGTAATCTATACGACGGACTTATTAGATTTTTTTAGTTAACTAACCTATTCCTGAGTTCCATACCCAAGTCGGGCCAAGTATTATTGGATTTGTACCCGGTCAATGGCAATAGAGCTGTTCCTATCACATGGGCCTAAGACATAACTAACGAAATGTGAGTCTATTTATACTTATTTCACTTTAAAAAAAAATATAGACGATACAGTGCTTCGAAAAGTGGCGTCAAGTCGTGTGACGTCACAAGGTTAGTACTTTTTTACCCACAAAGTGACGTCAAAAACCCCCACTCGCGATCTTTGACACATTTTATTTTCGTACATTTTTATTAATTTGATAAAACAAAAAACACATTATCCAATATTTTTAGATAATCAACAGACATCGTTATAAAATAATTAATATCCGAATATTATTAATCAAATTATTCCTTCAACACTTAACACAATATATTTCTCAGAAATTACCTACTTACGAGTAGGTACCCAATAAAATCCATACATTACAGCCAACTCAATTAAAGTTTCACTTGCCATAAATACCGTGAAACTTGTTAGCGGTCTATCTCATGCTCAAAACTGCTGGATAAGGGCTCAGCCATAATTTATCGTTGCGCTTAGAGATAAAAGGGGCAGCAGATTTGTTTTGTATTTATATGCTGATGGTTTATGAGGGACAGGTGCGGGCAGTGATGTGGAAGTGTCGATGTGTGGGGAACATTGTCGATAGTTTTTGTTGAAATTTATCAGAGTTGTCAAAGTTTATCTAGTTTACCGACAACCTTTACCCTTTTTTTCTATTTTTTCCAAGTCATGTAACTGCAAAAAATAAATAAATTTTCTTTCTTTCTTTACCCATAAATCCTCTGAATATTTCCATTTCAATTGAGGACAATTTACTGTGGTAATTTTTCAAAACCAAAAACAAAACCAACTGTTTTGTCGGCAAATCCTAATCGTCATAGCAAATAAATCGAAATTAACACCAACAAAAAAAACTCAAATTTTTACTCAAAAGTCAATTTTCAATTAATATACTTTCAGAGGTTTCAACCTACGAATAATCCCAACAAATTCATTCACGTCTATCCCTTTTCACCCACAAAATTAAATTATCGAAACTTTCTAACCGCAGCGCATCCCAACCCACTATTTCAGTATGCCATAACTCAGGTGCATGCATCTGTATCAAAGTCCGATGACATATTTAGTCGAATAACTCACGAAGCTACAGTAATTCAGTAGACTGAACTCAGTGGAACTGATGTGGACCGTCCAGTGAGAGGGATCATTTCACTTGAAATGGGTGATTTGAGGGATAAAGGAAAAGTTGACTGACTGAATAATGAGGTGCTGTGGGTATTGTGGGTTGTGTGAAAAGGGTATTGCCGTATTATTTGTGTCAATCTAGTATTTTGTCCGTTGTAAAAATAAAATATATAAAGTAGTAAAATTTATAAAATATGTATAGTCATAGTTGTAAATACTCTATGACTTTACAATTAATATCGATGAAATTAGTCCAGTAATTTCTCGTAGGCTTTTGAAATTGTATGAACAGATTTTTCGCTTAACTCATACATTTATTTTACCCTTTATGTGAATTTTCCCGGAAATATTATGTATTGTATTACTTCGTCCTTTGGTCTTTAAAAAAACATGTTACTACCCTATCCTATACCCTATCTTTCCCATAGGCTGTAGACGATTCGTAAACAGATTTTTCGCACCAAGTCATACATAAATTTCAGTTTTCCTGGAAATATTATGTATCACATTATGTAACGGGAATATTATCAATATACCCGCAGAAGAAATAATGTAAAAGATTACCCTTCCAATTTCTAAGATACCATCACTAGAAATTCTTTCCCAAGTACGTAATGTTACATAGATGGAGACAGATTACTCTTAATCTATGGTCTCATCCTCTTTCGCACTTATGAGATAAGTCGATAGTAATTATTGTAATTTATTACGATTACTCACTAGATTACCTTAATTGGAACTATTAACATCTTTGGCGCCTGCCGCTATAATTAAAAGAACTCTATTAATTACGCTGCTTAACTGTTTAAGGTTTTCAAAATATAAATTAGATAGAAGTAGCACATTAAGCTCTGCGTATTATAGATAAGATTATATAGGTTCAAATTTACTTACTCTTTCGAAAACCATAGTGATGAGTTTTTGTAGGACAGAAAGCAACATAAAACCTTTACATATTATACGATACCTTTGCATTAGGCAAAAGTATTTTAATTCATATCTGAAAAGTATTACCAAGACAAACATGAGATATGAGATAAAACTAAAGTTGGTCACTAGAAGATTTTTTTTTTTAATTCAAACCATTTTGGCTTATCTATATTGCATGTCGAGAAGCCTTCAATTACACATAGAAAATGCCTGTAGTTGAAGGCTTTCTTCCCTTAAAACACAACATTGTTAAGTTACAAAAAGATACAAAAAGGATGAATAAGAAATGCTAATACCAAACTTAAACATTCACCCAACCAACATTTGAATACAGACCTCACAACTTACAACACTAAAGAAAAACCCAATAAGAATCCACCTAGAACTCTGACAGCTCATAAAAAAGAGCATTAACATAAAATCTCAATTAGTCTCAATGACAGGACACCGCAACGTAGGAAAAATTATTTCATAAAAGTTAAATTACATAGTGCAGACAATAATTTCCATTGAATTATAGGGACAGTAATCATTGGGTACGAAGTTGATACAAAGTTACTGAACGCCAGTGGTAGGTTGAAACGCGATCAATTCGATGAGTAATTTGTTGATTCTGACATTGGCTTTGTTGATTTCGTGGAAGTTAATAATGTGTTTATTACGTAAAAGGTAAGTCAATTGAATAATAATAATATTCCACAACTATCACACAACGCCATCTAGTCCCAAGCTAAGCAGAGCTTGTGTTATGGGTACTAGACAACTGATAAACATACTTATATATTTCTAAATACAAACATATTATAGATAAATTACACCCAGACACAGAACAAATGATCGTGCTCATCACACAAACATTTGTCCTGGGTGGGAATCGAACCCACTAGACCAACAGGCCAATCAAAGACAAAAAAAAAACAATCAATCAATCAATCATCAATCGATCAATTTCAAGACTGGTACAAAAGCTTGATACATTATTAGCCACAAGAAGGTAGGAGATATTAATGTTAATGAGGTAGATAATCTTGTGTTGCATTATGACATTGTTGTTCAGTCTTTTGCTTAGTCGTTTCCCAAATACGTTAGGTTCGGGGTTGGGTTAGAGTCTAAGCAGCTGCTGCTGAATAACAGTATTTTACATGGAGCGGCTGCCAATCTGACTTCCACAACCCAATTAGTTTTGGGTAATATGATGACCCATCGGTAAGACTGGTTGTCAGACTTTGATTTGTCACTCAGTTTCCTTAAATTATTGTAAGGTTTTTGTCTGTCTCTGTGATAAATTACTGTATCAAAATCTACTAAGATATTCATAAGACGGATTACTACATCAGTTAATCAAGAAAAACACTACAGGCCCCAACGTACATCCCTGTAAAAACAGAAACTATCATTCTATATGCTCATTCAATCAAATTAACGAACATATAACGAGCGAACAGTTGATGTAAAGTAGAACCCCGTATATGACGCAAATAGTCATCTAGCATGCGAAATGTGCATTGAAAACTTTGCATAAATAGATTTATATCTGGTTATCCATTAGAGTAGACGATGATTTATGTTATGTGGGCACGCTTGGCGTATCATAAAAGTGTTTGTTCTGTTTTATTAAAGAAACTAGCTCGAATCGTGACTTTACTTGTTGCTGGGGTTCGAATATTTTATTCTTTACCTTGTTCTTTCAGAAGAATTGACTCTGGTGGATTTTGTAATTTTGCGTCTTCAATTTCCCTTGAGTCCATTGTTACCGATAGTTATAATAGTATATATTTCCCTACCGTATATACTGAAGTCTCTACATTTACTGGTTTGCAGAAACCCGAAAACCGAATGATTCTTGAAATGTTTGAAAGACTTGCTGCCTATAGCTGAGTTCTGGTCGATACCGGCCTTCCAGTTCACTTCTTTGCCTTTCACATCCAATCCATCCTGTTTCTCTGCTCTGCAATTATCAATACATAAACATTATCTAATTAAGTCGTTATGTTCAATTGCAAAACTGTCGATAGTACTATCATATGATTCTTTTGTTCTAGTCATAAAAGGCAGACAAGGATCGGTACGTATTGTATACATACGTTCATTATGATGCTTTACGATCAATAACTTTATACTTTATGCAATATCTGTTTTAATAGCTGAACGATGGCTATTTATATGATAATTATGGCCTGCTATAGTGGTCGATATTGAATTACTAATCTTGTGAATTGCTGCATCAGTTATGTCTTACTTTATATTGTAGGTGGTGGGGTCGAGTCTTGTTTAAAAGTTAGGTGGGTTTAGATTTAGAATATTAATTGTTGTGTACAGTAATAAGAACTAAGTATATCAGTGGCTGAGTAAGGTAGAATCAAATTTAAAAATGTTTATTTATAACACGTAGATAAATGAAAGTACATGGTGTTATCAATAAAACTATGTCTCACATATAAATATTATTTGTACACCTTACAAGGCTGCATTAAGTAGTGCAGGTTGTAGTTTTATAAGTTTATAGACTATTGCCTACAAATATACCAACGTCTCTCTAAAAAACAAGTCTGTCTTACTAAGAATCTAAAACATTTAATAAAATTCAAGCTAACTTCATTTCTGACACCTCGTAGTTACGACACAACTTCCACGTAATAAACGAGTTGACAGCACACGTAATTTTTATTTCACTCTCATATCACCGACGCGGCCGGGAAGCAGGCGACACACTTTATGTCTTCCGTACAATCTAATCCAGAACCCCATAAATATACCATCGCAATTTATTGAAATTATCAATCGTATAAATATCAATTATTTGTTCGAAAACATGAATTTTGTTCGTTGGACGTCGCGTGCATGTCAACTCGACGTCGTGAGCCAATCATTATAGTGTCACTGGGCGATGTCACTACGCCCACAGTAATGATACCAAGGAGACTCCATTCTGACTTTAAACGTCATAATTGAAATGTATCAACGTGATTATTATGAAATGAGAATGACGAATGACTGACGGTAATGACACTTTTCAAGTCATGACGGCTCTATTTCATTTTAATAATAAGCAGTGAAACAACTTGCTTACTGGACTATGAATAATGAATAGCCTCTTATAAAAGCCCATTATATCTTTGAAGTTATTTTCACAATTTGTGAAGCATTAAAGCCGACTCTCTACCTATCTGGTTTTACGATCAGCACGAACAATGTTCTATTTGAACAAATAAACTGCACAAACAAAGCGACTATCGTTAAGAAACAATACATTTTAACTAAGGGAGCCTGACGTTCACTGCCATTCGCCGAAACCAAACATTGCCAGCGTATCAGCCGTATAGACACGATCCAATCAACCTTTACTTCACAGAGGCATGCCGCAGACGTCTCTCGATTCAATCGAAACTGCAACTGCATTTCCAGTTGGCAGTCCTTTGATACGTCCATCGCTTGTCTGTCCGAACGATTGTGCGACATGTCCATACTAGCTAGAAACCTCGCTTCATTCTCGCGCGCCCCCCGTGCACCTGCAACCAAAGGGTTACTACCAGCACGGGAGCTCAACGTACGTCGGTCAAACGTCAGCCTCCTTTGAATACAGAATACACCATCATTTCAATTGTCAAGCCGTAACTCGTAAACAGGGGAGGTGATAAATTAATGCACTAGTACATTAGACGCCCGTGATAATAAAACACGCATTAAAATGTAATTGCTGACAACCGTCCCACCCTCATCGATTGTACTCCTAAATTCCACATTCATTGCTAGTTCTGTCAACATCGCAGGAAACGTTACTGTGTATCACGGAGCAATGGTTCTTATAGTACATCGATGTGGTTGTATAGCGTGTGGGGTGAATGTTCACATTGCAGGGCGCCTAACAGCAGAACCCACTCTGGAGGGTAATCGCGCACGAAAGCGTCTAGTAATAAAAGTGATCGTAAAATTGTAAGGTTACGAGCCGTGAGAGAGGAGAGTGCACTTGGATGGCACACTGATACGTTTTTCGGGTTCAGTCGTTACCACTTGAACTAGCGTCATTTATATGATTTATGGATCTCTTGGTATTGACGGGGCGTAGCGCCACAGCTGTGTTTATTTATTTTTTGCTGATGTTTTTATTTAATAAAAATAAAACTCTATGTAAATTAACCACTCAAAATCATAAAATGAACATTTGCCTCTCTCATGTTAAAAGGAATTTCAGAAGAATATCTGGCCTATCAATTTATTGACCATAAATAGGCTTTCAACATTTTGCGTCAATTTCGATATGGATGATAATGATGATCTGTTTTAACAAAAAAAATAAAAGTACCTATTCACTCCAAATGAATACATACTCTGTACCCCAAAGAAAATTATGGCCAAAAAAAACTCTAACCAATGTTAAAACACAATATTTTACCCCAGCACCCCAAATTGTCTGTGTCGAGAAAAATTTGCTCCCGCCAATAGACTACGAGATTAACTTGCGTATCAGACGGCAGCGTTTCATGGGTTTTATCTCGCGCGGTAATTGCTCGTAAGATTCGGGCTTTACAGTCGCAACTGGCGTAGTACTGGCGTAGTGGCGTATTTCGAAGGAGCTTTTGTGCCCGCTTGTACGTGATTGCCACCGAAATGATTATTGAATGCCCCGATAAGGCTCGTTCCAGATTTATCGTTGTAAGTTTTGATCGCGCCTCAACTGGTGTTACATTTAATATTAGGGTGGATGTGTGCGAGTTATGTGTTTTAAATAGTTTGTAATGTACTAACATGTCTGGTTTTTCTCGTGATAAAGGATTATTATAAAGTCCTTCTTACTTTTTTGTAAATAACGTTGTCGAGTCATGCCAGTATAGTTTAAGATTTGCCCATGAAAAGTAAGTTAACCTCATTTAGTGAATTACCATGACTGTTAACAAGGACGCAATTTCTTTCATGAAAGCAAGTTGTAAATTTTAAAATACTGGTTATTAATGGATGTTATTAAACGTTATGTTTAACCCAATTACTTTCAAAAACCTTCACAAAATGATAAACAGTCGGCACGCTTCACTTTATTCAACACAACTGTCAGTAAAAATGAAAAATTATTACGAATATAATTTGTATAAAGTACCCGAACACAGCAACTTTCATTTAAGATATAAATAATATTCTCACAGCCCGTAAAGAATAGTTTACGTTAACTTCAAAACTTTAAGTTGAGAAAAGCGAAAATTATAAAATGTTCTTCTCGAGTTTTCACTAAGCACGGTAATAGGCGACCAATATATTGGACCCATTCTCGCCCTTTCAAAATTCCCTTTACTTTCCATTATACTGTATACAAGGGAAGTCGGGAAGGTCACACAAAGGTGGTGGTTGTAGAAAATGTTCTTAATTTATTACACCACCGTGTATTTTTCGGCCATCTCTTATGAAATATTGTCCTCGAAGCTTTGTAAGCTGAATATGTTTTTACCGAGCACAAAATGGCGGCAGGTTGGTAACGGTTAAAATGATAAAAAAAATGTGCTCGATTACATAAACAACAATCATTGTAATAAATATGACAGTTTATTTGTTTGTTTGATAAATAGGGAATTAGAACAGTGATTTGAGTCACACTTATGTTAGCTTTGAGTCATAAAAGTGATTAAATTGTACATTACAACGAGCCATACAAGCTGTGATTTATCGTCCGAGATATAGTGAGACTAATGGATTCTGTTGACTATAGTGGAACCTGTTGCCAATTCTCTGCTATTAGCAGGAAACAGCAACAACATCATCCTATCTCTATTCCTCGAAAACGTGAAAAAAAACCATCAATGGTCTCAATAATGTTTTATCAAATAGTACAAGCTGTCTGCTAACACGTGTTACCATTCAAACTTACACGCTCGAAACTGACCATTAACACGAACAAAATGTAAATAGAGCTTTATATGTTCCTTTTCACGCAAACTCCGGAGCATAACGCGACGTCCCTAATGACGTGTGAAAGATTGATCGACGTAACCTTGGAGGCGCGCACAATTATTCTTTTATAATGTATTTTAACTAGACATTTTCGTGGGTGTACGATTTATGAACGTTCAACGTTGTTTTATGACATTAAATTATAGTATGTTGATGGCAGTTGACTTCGTAGGCGGTGGGGATCCGATGATTTGTTATTTACGATTATTCGTAAAGTCGTTAAGATTTAACAGACTATTAATGTTTGCGATAAAGAAATGATGTCGGTGTCGTGTTGCGCTTCATTGTGCTTGATGCGTGGCGATCGAGTGTGATTTAGTTGATATTGTTTGGTTAAGATAGTGAACATTAGTATGTATCTTGGTCTCGACAAGGTTTGTGAATCTGCCGATCAAATAGGGTAGTTAACAAAAAAAATCTAATTATTCCGTCACATAGATTTCCAAAAAATATTGGACACGTATTTTTTCTTTTTTCATGTAAACAAACATTGAAGACGATACAGTGCTTTGAAAACTCGTGTGACGTCATATTCTAAGGCATTAGTATGACTTTTCTTAGCAGTAAGTGACGTCGAAACCCCCACTCAAATCTTTGACGCGTTTTATCTTCGTCAATTTTTATTGATTTGATAAAACAAAAAATTCGTATCCAATATTTTTCGAAAATCTACCAGACGGACTAATTAGAATCGTATTTTTTTAAATCAGTAAACATCCCTTTTGCTGTTATTAGTCACGACAATGTTATTTAAATTGAACTCTGATTGAGAATTTTAAAAGCTGTGCATACTGACGACTGACTTTTAATTTTGAATTAATTTTACTCTCTGCCTCGTTGGTCTAGTGGTGAACATGAGGACTGGGGTTTGAGTGCGAGGTCGCACAAAGCAATACTGGGTATTTGCATCAGGAATTTCTCACAATTCAATTCAGTCAATTGTGGATGTACTATTAGGTTCAGTCACCTGCAAAAATGCATGGACAATTCAGGACTAAAATCGACACCTAACGTGGACTATACACCATCGGAAATTATGTTTTGATATGTTATTTATTTATTCTTTTTTAAACATCGCTCTCCCCCTATCACCAACTGCAATTTCTCTATTAAAAATATTTTAAATTTCCAAAAACATCGTCTTCACATCCATAGACACAGAAAAGACACCTTTACTAAACCAACAAGACCTCACCTCCCTACAAATAATACAGTAGTCGTAACCCTTTTAACTTTAGCGCACAAAGCTGACCCATTTCCCCGGCACAGGTAAGTCTGACGACTCGTTCAAGCAGATAAGCAGATGATACCTTCTCAGTTCAAGTTGTTTAGCTGGGAACTGTAGCTGTATCTTTGTTGTTGTGTTGATAAGTATCTCGGAATATTAGTTTGGATAAAAAGTGTTGATAATTTTGGGAATAGAGCAAAAGCCAGAGACAAAGCGAAAGAAGGAGTTAAGACTTTGCGAATACGGACTCAGTGGTATTATCTTCACTGATTCCTAGTTTCTAAGTAAAAACTAGAAGCTAGGGTAGGTAACCATAAATACTATCACCCCCTAAAAGTTTGCCTGTAAATTCAAAGTAAAGTCAGCAGTTCTTAAGTGTTTCTTGTATAGCTATGACAACATTGTTGCAAGAACTTGTTATTTCCTTTTACAGACATCTACAGTACTAAAAAAATTAAGGGATCAAAAAAATATCGGTAAATTTTCAAAAAGCCAGTAACTTCCAGAAAAATGGTCAAACAAAAAATTTTAAAAAGTAAATAGTAGCTCCAAGTATATAGTTTATGGATTCGAACTTTATTTTTTTTTAACGTCATTGGTTTTTGAGTAATCCAAGAAAAACCAGCTACACCAAAATCTTCAAAAAAAGAATTGTTTTTTTATTTGTCTACGGGCGTGGATCTTTTTTTTTTTAAATCTTCTACAAAACATGTCCAAATACTGTCCGTGACACAGCTCTACATACTTTCAATTCGAGTAATTAATTATAGTTGATCTCATTAGTCTTTCAGAAGACGAAGAAAGATTAACGTCATCTCTCAAACGTTTGTTGTCACATTGGCGGAGATAATTGGCACTGAGTATTTATAGGGCTTATTTGTTAAATAATAAATCTCTTGTCTGCATTATCGATTAAATCCATACACTTTATTATTAATAATCATTTTAAAATCTTTATCTTTGCAAGGCATTTTTCAGGAATTAATACTTCTGTGTATTCTATCTCTGAGGTACTGGATTATAGTGTTTCAGCCAGTAATTCCATAATGGATAACTCATGGCAATCAGTAGATTATTTTTAACATATGTTGTTTCTACTATCCTCACTTGATGAGTCAACTTTTGCTAAATGCTTCCTAACTTTACGCCACACATAACTCGTGGCAAAATATCGCTCCCAAGTATTTCATTCTCTCACTGCTTAATCTTCCGTCACTATTAACTCAAAAGGGATCTGGCAAGAGCGTCAACATTAGCACTGTGAATGATATTAGCCGCCGTGACAAAGATATAGCGTGCAGTGACTCACCGCCCTATAATACGTATGAAGAAATATATCAACTTTATAGCCACATAAATTGGGCATGGATTTGCGTGTTAACAGATTGTTCTCAACTTTGTTTCTAATTTAAATGAATATTATAGTGGCTTTGTTTCTCATTTTAAAAGAGAATACAAAAGAGAATACAACGACGATAGAGATTTTATGACAAATTGCGGTAAAAGAAATCTGTAAAACAACCCATAGTATAGGATGGAAAGCACACCGACGCAAAGAAACAGAATCAAAATTTTTATTTGTTATAAAAAATTATCAATTTAAAAAAACTGTTTGACGTACATTTTAATTTTGATTTTTAATTTTCTTCCATAGCGAGTTTTATCCAGTCAGGGTGTCTAATATTGATACCAAAACTACTAATGGACGTCTAGTCATCTAGTGTAACCAGCATCTTTGGTTTTATCGAAGTAAAAATTGCATGCATGACATACTTGGCCTATTAAAACTTTTTTACTGTCTTCATCCGAGTCTAAAATATGTGGGCATTTGGCTGCTACAGTCACATAAATTAAACTAAACCAGCAATTTGGCATTCATGTTTAATTTAACCTTTCGACACAAGTTTCCATCAAATATTTCGACGTCTAAGCCAAAAAAAATTTGGAATGCTCGTACGAATTCAATACAAACATATTGCATCATAAATCCCCATAAATAACGATATTTGGCACCGATACAGTGTTGCTAGTGTTATAAATTTACGGATTTGCACACAATTTATATGTTTAAAGTTTAAAGCTATTATGATTTTGGAGTTCAGTGCAAGGAGGACCTTGCCTAGTGGAAAAAAAAGTTTGATTTTATAAAAAATCAGATATTTATGGTCAATTTCTGTAAATCTTTAGTTAGAGTTCAACGTTATTTTTGAATGACATTCTATTTTCTTACTCTTACCATTTTCTGTAATTTGTTCTAATACATCTTTCGGCTTTATTGCTTGTACTTATATTATTTCCAATCATCGTCACAATCTATTCACAAAATTTTTATTTTTTGTTGTGTTCATCTCAAATAGCTGATGTTAGAGAAAAAGCAGCCAGCGGAAGCGGGAGTGGCGATCTGATCACTTTTGCGGAGCTAACATGGTCAAAAATCACACATGATAGAAAAGTGTGGAAGTATGTAAAAAGAAAGATGAGGCCTTTGCTCAGCAGTAGGACACAATGTAGGCCCGCATAAACAAATTTCAGAATTATTACATACCAGTTTCTTCATGTCATGTCTTGTCTCCGATAAACTGCTAATTACAGCAATGTTTTACGTATATTAATAAGTCAATATTGATAGCATGTCGGTGTTTGTTGATTGTTTGGCATGAATGAATGTATGGCACGGCATTCTTGCCAAGTTTGGAGGCTATTCTCAGATATTGTTGTTTAAGTCATTCACATTTTCATGTTTACTAAGGATATTATTTCTGACAATAATATGAACATAAAAAAACAGCTGGGTCTTTGCTGAAAAGAGATTCTTTTTTTTTCGTGTGAGTGTTACCTAACTTGGTGTAAGAGTTTTTGATGCCTCCTTGGGGTTCTGACTTTGCATAACGTGCCGTCGAGAAATATTCCTCGTGCATACTAGTTTTCTTAAGATGTTTTCCTTCACCGAAAGAGATGACATGATTCCGACAAGCAGAACATACTAATGCCTTACTAAACACTTTCTTCCACATTCTTGTGGTGCTTTCTTCAAAAGACCATCTCAGACATTAATCTGCATGGTCTTCATGTGTGTATTATACGGTACCTTATTGTTAACCCAAACGATTTTAAAAGATTAAAAGAGTAACCTTTGGAGTTTCTTGCCGGTTCTTCTCCTTAGGAATCGACCAATGCACCGAACCGTGCCCCTTTTTACTTTCTTCTACATGCCGAGAGCAGCGGTGCCCCAGTGGTGGCGGCCCCGACTTACGAACAGTAGGTTGTGCGTTCGAACCCAGGCAGGCACATTAATTTGTGTAATTTATTTCATCACCGCTGCTCTCAAAACGGTGAAGGAAAACATCGTGAGGAAACCGGCATGTCTTAGAACCAAAAAATTCGAAGACATGTGACATCTACCAACGTGCACTGGGCCCGCGTGGTAGATTATAGCCCATTCCCTCTCAAAAAAAGAGAGGAGGCCTCTGTCTCAGCAGTGGGAACATTAATAGGCTGCTGATGATGATGATGGCATGCTAATTAATATACTAATGTCTTATTAAACAGATTACTTTCTTCTACATTCTTGTTAGGACTGCAGAACCCTCTATGTTCTAGAGAAATACTCTTGCCATTTTAGTTGCTTAATTCAGGTAGTCGCGTGTCGCGAGCCCACAATACGTTTTTGTGATTCAATTGTTACGAGTACTTTGTCTCCCTTTTCAGTTCCTAATCCTTAGCCATATGGCTTTTAAACATCAACCGTTTATCAAAGTCACGTTAGCTTTTATGTTTGAGCATTAAAGTTTAATTTTCTTTGATTAAAATGCACAAAAGATTGGTAAAAGCTCTAAAGTGTTTGCAAATCTCCAAGTCTGTGAAATTTCCGGCTGCAGCAGAAATAATAGTGTCGTTTAAAATGTCTTTTTGTACTGGTAATAAGGTTGATTTTCGTGTGTGTTGGATTTGGTTTGATACGTTCAATGTTGCCTCAGTTGGGCTGACAAATAGTTATGTCATTGAGGTTAAATTGACGGTAGCTAATATTGATTTATTAGCTAAATAGTCGCTGTAGGCGTTCTCTTATGTTCGGGATTAATAAATCACTGATGTGGAATTAAATTTGTGTACTAGATGCTGTTTTGTAATATTTGCTTTTTGCTTAATAAAGTTACTTTAGAAAATTATCAGTTAAACATATTTATAGTAGGAGAAAAAAAAACCGGTCAAGTGCGAGTTGAACTCGCGTGATGAGGGTTCCGTACGATGAATTTTTTTATCCCCTATCTTACCCCCCTAGGGATGGAATTTCCAAACAATCCTCCTTAGTGGATATTCACACTATATAAGGTATATATGTGCAAAATTTCAAGTCTCTAGGTCCAGCGGTTAGGGCTGTGCGTTCAGTCATATGAGTCATTGAGTCAGTCAGGACTTTGAATTTTATATATATAAATTCACCATGTAATTTTTAGACCATGGACTTCTTATAGGTTTTCCTGTAATCTACAGGTATAGAACTATTTTCTGTATTTTTTTCAAAATTTTAGGCTCAGTAGTTTCGGAGATAAGGGGGAGGGGAACGGTCAATTTTCGTCTATTTTCTTAAATAACTTTAAAACTATTTATTTTAAAATTATTAAAAAAAAATATTTGAGACCCTCATAGTAAGCCCTTTCATTTGATGTGTCACATGGTACAGTTTGCAAAACTTTTTTTTAAATTTTCTTATTTGCCCCGTAATAGCGACCCCCATATTCAAAATTCATTTATTTACTTTAGCCGTACATGTTTGGGTCACAAAAATCCATATGTATACCAAATTCCAACTTAATCGGTCCATTAGATTCGGAGCAAATTGGCTGTGACAGACGGACAGACAGACAGACAGACACACGAGTGATCCTATAAGGGTTCCGTTTTTTCCTTTTGAGGTACGGAACCCTAAAAACACTTCAATTTGAAGAAATTTTCTGCAAACTGCATAAATAATAGTCTGTCAAAAAAGCTAAAGAAAGAAAAAGTCTTCAGGAATACGATACGGTGTAAATTAAAATTCGATTCCAAACGTAATTAAGGGCGGTATACCCACAATTATAAATGGTACCTTATAAACCTATCAAAGGCCTTATTTCGCGTAGGTAGAACAGTACAAAAATATTTTTTACACGACATTGTTTTTAAATTCTCGTAAATCGTTAAGTACCACCTGCTCAATGCCTCCAATTTGAATTGCTAAACTGAATTCAAGAGTGCCATGGAATAGGTAGGTAGCAGAAGGCTTAATTTAGAAGAGAGTTACTACAAAAAGATATCTAATGATGTTTGTTACTTTAGGTTAGCTAGGACCAAGAGTAGATTGACAGAGATAGATTGAGACCTAGCCTTGGGTCGCGGGTTGTACACTAGTTAAGAGGGCTAAGAAGGAACATGGGTGGTTTTTAGTCAGTAGAAGTCTGACACTCTCTTTCGCTCTGCACAAGACCGGGAGAGGTTATTTGATGATTTTCCACCCGCCAAAAAAAAAAGAGCCAGCCTTAACATTTTACTGATGTTACAAATGGGAGATACATACACGACGAAGAGTAACATTATTATTATACTTAAATACAATGACGTATTATATATAGACACGTCATGAACTAACATGGCGGCGCTTCAAAACGCCGAAAATATTATATAACTACTTTTACGCGTAAAGAAAGGGAAAGAAAATATGACACCGTACAGCGGGATGCCTGTTGTCTTTATGTTTCGCGCAGGTTTACACACACGATTTAAATTAAGAACAAACGTAGCATCGCGCGAGAGGTTGGTGCGTAACTAAGCGAGATGTGGCCAATTGGCTTCATTTCATGTTGTCATTTTTGAGGGTGGTCAACGTATATATGGTTTTAATATATCATTGCCTAAATATAGTTCTAGTATCTGTTTGCAATTTCAAAATAACATCTTTTTACAAAACATACATAATATTATGCATGTTAGTAATCCCGGAAACGTTGGACAGAGGTGTACCTAACCAGTACACCCATATTTTGCTACTCATGTATTAATAAGTCTCAGGTAATAGGGGACGATACCTGTTGCCATTAACTGGGCACAAATCCAGAATCTGTGGCGGCTACTAAGAAATTTCTGATGGAAAAACCGAAAAATACTTTGTCCGATCCGGGAAGGGAAAGTTAAGCATATGAGATTTACTTTTTGATCGCCCGGTCATTTCACTACTTCATGCATTTTCTAAACAGTTTTTCTTTTGATTATCTACTAGCTGTAAACTATCCCACGGGAAGATAAAATCAGGATAAAACCATCCTATGTGTTAATCCAAGCTATAAACTATCTGTTAACCAAATTTTATCCAAATCCGTTCAGTTCAGTTTTTACGTGAAGAAGTAACACACTCACGAAGTCACGAAGTGACACATACACACTCACACACTCATAAAGTTTCACCTTTATAATATTAGTGTGATGTGATCTATCTTTTGCGCAATGGTTTTACTATTTTGTTTCAAGTAGATTTTCTGATTTTATTAATTTTATGGTGTTCCCTTTAGGGTCAATTAACTTGAACTTAATTGCTTTATACTTGATACCGAATTGTTTTAAAAAGATGTCTATTGAATGTGAGTGAAATACTTTAATTTACTTTATTTTGTGGAATTTTTGTGCTAAATTAATTGTTTTATTAAGTTCTAACGATTATAGCTTATTAATTTAGGTTTTTACGATTTATACCTACCAAGAATGTTTTTTATAAAAAAATATCTAATACTGTGTTTATCTAGTCTTTTATCGCATTTTTCAGCCTGACATATACATATTATATTATGATTAAAAAATACTAAAAATAAAAAATAAAGATGTTTGTGACTTTTCTGCAAATCATTTTGCCACCCGTGTTTCTTTATTATAAATTGCAATATAATCGTATAAAATCCGTCTTTATGCGAACTAAGTGAAGTAATTTGAAAAGCGTAGCCATTAGCTTAAATCGACTCTCAGAATTATCCACTTATACAATTACCTACATATTTTATAGTACCCTGATGCGTGAAGCGAAACAATTTTTCTAAGAAGAATGCATAAATAGGAATATTAAAAGGTGTTAGTAAGACATTAGCAGTTTTATTATTCATGTATGTGGCGTTCACGGTATTTTACCTTAACAGGGCCAATTGAATTGTAAGCCGTTTAGGTGTGTTAATGAGTTCTGTAAAATTGCTAGAGTTGATTGTAAAGGTGGTGATGGTATTGTGTTATATTTTTCTTTTATTATTAATCGGCATGGAGTGATAAGTCCGATATGTATTATATTTAAACTTCTAGTATTTCTAGGAAATACAATAAATGTCCAAAGTCTACCTGCATTTCAGCGTAGTATTTTTTAATCTTAGAATATAAAACATTTATTTTATTTTAAATACATATTACATGTCTTTTAATCCCCGAAGCTTTTATAATATTTGGGTATGTAATCTATTTTATTTTATAATCCATGTAATCATTCCCGATTATCCCACGTTACATGTGAATTCATAGAGCAAGGCAATGTCCTCAAGAGAAAAAAAATCTCGTTGTCAAAAGATGTCTCGAATAAAGTACACCAATTATTTTGATTTGCGATATGACAGAGCATAAACTATCTTATATAAACAGACTTGTTGGGTAGGTACCCGCGGATTTCTCCACGCTTGCCTACATACCCACATTTCACCCTATTCAAAGCACTCACGTTCTTGCTAATGGTTTTGAAGTATCGGCTTTTTTATTTTTTTTTTTAAATTGGGACAAGCCCGCCGCACTATTCCCAAACCACTGTAACTCCTGTAAGCCAGAATCAACAGTGGCGACCACAAGAAAAGCGCCGAGACAATGAAGCCCGACGAAGTCCCAGAGAAATGATTTAACTGTCTTGGATCCCGCAACGAAATTAATCAGAAAAGAATAGCGGAGGAGTAGGAAAAACATAATTTTCACTTCCCTCCATATCAGCAGGAGACAGAACTGAACAAGGCCAATAGGCACACAGGGACGTATACAACTGGGATAAGCCCAGTTGCCTACCACCACGGATATTATTGTCATTAATATTACTGGGTCCTAAGTTGTGAGCTGTTATATTTGATTCCAATAATAGGTATGACAAAAATGCTTGAACGCACGGAAATTTGTTCTAGTTTCTACAAGGTCCGTGTAATAAATAACTCCGGAAGTAACCTGTACACTATTTAACATAATATTACGTTCATTCTCCCAAAGACTACACTCCCATAAGATGTGATGTGCAGATTGTTCATATTCGCAGTCAGATGTAGAACATTGACAGAAAGGCGAGGCAACAAGCTTGAAGGAAAATAATTTACTCTTAAAGTTACCATGACCTGTGAGAAATTGGGCAACACAGTGATCCACCTCCAGCCATGTCCTGGCCAGCCGCTCACGAACGGATGGGAAGAACTGGTGGAGGTGTCGGCCTTTGATGGAATTATCCCACCTACATTGCCATTCAGACAAAAGTTCCTCCCAGACGTCAGTCTGTGGTTTAAGTAATCTAGCTACTTTAGCACGGTCACGATGCAATAAAAAGTCTGCGTCCGCGGTCTCTCGTGCGCAGTAGTACATTGAAGCACGGCGCTGCACTTCAAGATCGACTGGAAGTACCCCTGCCAGTACCGGTAAGGCTTCAGTACTAACCGTCCTATACGCTTTACACAAGAAAATCAAAGCCAACCGCTGGCTTTGAAGTAATTTACGTCGTGCCGCTCCTATGGTGGCCCTATCGGCCCAAACTGGTGCCCCATAGCACATACACCCCAAGTAAGTAGCCCCATAGATCGTCTTTAGAGTTAAAAATGATAAACCCCACGTAGATTTAGATATTCTCGTTAAGGCATAAAAGTTCTTTTTAGCTTTTTCACCGACGGTATCGGTCTTGTAGTAGTATCGGCTTTGTGTCCCGCGGCCCTAAGCTCTTTGTACTGCGTTATTTATGTGGCAAACCTATTAATACTCATTATTATAACAGCTGTGAATTCCCCTATACGTGTACCGACAACTGGGACGCAAACCTCGCTGTCACAGTCTAAAAAAAATATCTACAATTTTTCGTTGTACTGTAATTTTGGAATTTAGTATGTAAGGGTGACTGGTACGCTGTGACTGAGTGGAAAGTATAAACGCCTGTTATGCGATATGTCATAAGCCATTTTGTAAAGAGCAGAAAGATCGGCTTTGTTGCACAAAGTGCCGTCGAGGTGGCGTGAGTGATGTTTTTACCTTTTGTGTCGCGGCACACATTTCTCATGTTAATGTCTTCTGAGAGCTCTAAATTATTTATTTAATGGTGGTCATAATTTTTGTTGCGTTAATATATTTTAAGGAGATGAAATGTGTAAAAGTACAAAAAGAAAATATATCACATAATTATTGCTAACTTGCATTGATTATTTGTTTTCTCGTAAGAGAATCTTGAAAGGCGCACTTGGTGTTTTATTAACGACGTGGCCTATATCACTACATAATATAAAACAAAGTCGCTTTCTCTGTCCCTATATCTCTATGTATGCTTAAATCTTCAAAACTACGCAACGGATTTTGATACGTTTTTTTTTATTATATAGAGTGATTTTAGTATATTTTTTGCACCCGTGCGAAGCCGGAGTGGGTCACTAGTGAATAATATTATTAAAGTGAGTCTTAAACTTAATTGCTCCGTAAAATAACTTTACCTTTTGTACCGAAACTCAAAACACCTACACATACAGAGTCTTTCTTACAGCAAGAGCATCATTTTCACGAACAAAAACCATAATCCCATTAATCAGAATTACCCATACCCCTCCCTCATTAACCCAGTCACCACACCACTTCCGAAACACCACGTCATAACCCCACCCCACGCCGCGTGAGGATATTCAGCGTCCAATATCACGAGCAATAAGCGCCCGACTGCTCGTCACGTGTAATCGCACATATAAATCAGCCATTATCTCGCCTCTCGAAGGCAACAGTACAAAACGGTGACGCCAACAAATGACCGCCATTTTTCTACAGCAGCCGTGGCGGAGGACTCTGTCAATATAGCAGTGAGGTGGGGTCGAGTTACGGCGGACGGTAACTGGAGTTTTCACCCTACTTAAAATGGTACAGAGTGGAGAGAAGGTGGTTGCAATGATCTGGTTTTGCGATTCCGACGTAAACAAAAAAATACGGTTAAAGCGTAAATGGTGAATTAGAAAAAGTAGTGTTAAAAACTTTAAGTGTCCAAGTGAAGTTTAGGTTATTGTGTAAGCTCAATAGACTTATTAGACTATGTATCAAAGATAAAGGCATTGTTGTTTATATCGTGTCCTACTTGTTGCTGTAACCTTGTTGCTTGTTGTGTGTGTTGTGTGTGTGTTGTGTTGCTTGTGATTGTTGTTACTGTTGCTTATAAAGATAATCATTATATAGGATCCGATGAACGCTAATTTAGGCAAAAAGAATCGCTAGTCGGTCATTAAAGTGCAAACTTTGTTAACCTCAGTGACTTCTCTACAATCACCAGTTCCTTGTTCTTCAAAAAAGAAAACTCAATCTGCACTGGCCTCTCTGTGCGCCAACTCTCATCATTATGTACTTGTAACTTTTAGCCAGTCAAAACAATAATTATTTTTGGACACAGTACTTTTGTTTCGCATAATAAATTGTGAATAATGATCATTATTTATGAAGAGTTGAGTCTTGAATGATTACTTGGCAAATGGCACACAATATGAGCTGTCGTCAGAATGTATCTTTGTCAACTTGAAAAATGTTATTGTCGCTCATTAGAAACGACAAAAGTGCTTTATTTCTGAATTTTTATCATATGTGTCTCTGGCAGAGTGGAGTACACTGGCACAAGAGACCATTAAAATGCTCATAATTAAATGGCGGAAAACATCTGTCTGTTAACACTTAGTTATCGCATCAGTAATGAATTTCAAAGAGTTTTATGTTGTGCAATGGGACAAAAATATGCTTCAAACGAAGTTCTTATTGGTATTAAATTAAAACTTAAATTAGAACTATTTTTGTAGTTCACGATTTTCAATCAATCAACTAAACTGCACTACCACTACCTACTAATACTACTGCTACTGCCGATCATAGACCTTTCCCTAGCTGCGCCACAAGTCCATTTCAGGACTCCACTTGTGGACTGAGTAGTGGGGAGTGTCTTTGTGCTCCAAAGCTTGTTTTCTATGTTAAAACGACGAAAAGGAAAAGAGGAGATGCAAAGAGTCGGTTCTCGATCCGAGGCTTATTGTTTTATGTATGACCACGCATATCATTTTACAGAAAAGTTCGGTTTTGAATATTTAAAATTCGAAATTTGTCTTTTTGATCTGTGGCCATGAAATCAAAGTTAATTCGCTCCCCGCTATCACTGCCACCCCTACCTGCCTCGTCCCATCTGCCGCCCTAACCACTGTTATATTTTATTTGCGCGATAAATTACTTTTTATTACACATATTTTGTCGTGTTATAATAACTAATGTACTCTCTCAATTCGCGTGTAATGCTGCGTAGCGATATATTTTTTGTTATTTATTTCTCGTTTTTATTGCTTTCACCCTCCTTTGTTTGATCGACGGTCAGAGCTTTGAAATTATTTGATATTTTTTTCTGTAGGGTTCTTGGTTACCAATGAAATTAAAAGTTTACCAGAGTGTGGTACATGCCAATACAGCGTCGATTTTATTTGACCACCAACTAAAAAGTTTGGTATATGAATAAAGTTTACTTGCCAATACCCAGCCTTTGCCAATATTTAAACTTATTTTTTATACTGTACCTGCGAGTCAAAATTAACTTATCATCCAACACTTTGCACTCAAGCTATATTCCGTTTTTTGTGAACAACTTTAAAAAACTACCTAATGCCCCTAATACAGCATTTAACGCACTGTGTTTCCTCATTTTATTTGGCAAGCTGCACCTATTTCCCCCAAGGTAAAATAGACGTAAAGATGTCTACAAAAGTGTAATACGCAATAAAGGGAACGAGCGAAATGCCTATACGAAAGCTTAAACAAATAAACATAAAAACAGTAATAAACTTTAAACTAAGAATCCCATAATCCACCACCCCGTTCAAACTGTTGCAAGATTGTGCAACAGAGGGCAGAAGTTTCATTCTTTGCAATAAAATGTGCCTTTGTTAGCCAATCTTGAAACATGGCTTGACACATCAGACAGAATGAATCCCGCATTTTGGAAGAAAGAATGAAAAAATACTTTACAGATTAATAATAGAACTTTTTGTATTCTTTAATTAATTATGTTAGGAAAATGTTTATTCACAAGTGAATATGAAAGAACATAGAAAATAACAGTCTATCCTTATTGCTTTCCTCTACGATGCATTTCTGTGTGCAATTATCAAAGTGCAAAACTACATTCAAAATCTCTAAATGTGTAAGCCCGAACCTATAAAAAGTTTTAGCAGTATGTCAGCTCTCTACATAAAATAAATTACATAAAATCGATTATCAGTTCGTCATACCTTTAGCTTGTCTTTTCAGAGTAATCAAAGTACAATTATGAGACTTTCAAAATTATTTCCAAGAAGCGCATTCCTTTTGAGCGCCTTATTATAGCCACAATTAAAAAGCCATTGTTTTATGTACAGATGGTGTTCGTAAGGCGCGCGAGGAGGTAAGGTATTGTCTGAATCTACTGCATCTATTTTCATGTAGTGGTTCGAAGGTTGTATCCTCGAAGGCATGATCTTTGTTGTTCAATACGTCTCGCTCGCATCCGCATTATGTTTGCGGCCGCTCGTAAAACTTCGACAAATTCAAATACTGCTAGTGTTGTAATTATTTCTTGTTGATCGATGACCAACAAAAATTAAATAAGATAATAATTTATTAAATTAATTGTTCCCTGTCAAAATAAAAGAGGTACTTTAATGGTCTTTAGTACATTTTTTAATTTTATTAGACTTTACTAGCGATCCTACATAAAAAAAACCTTCCTCTTGAATCACTTTACTTGCTAAAAATTGTATAAAAATCCGTTGCGTAGTTTAAAAGATAGATCTTTTAAAACTAAAAGTCCTTACTAGACCTTATTTATACTATGTAATGAAGTTTTATATTTTAACAAAGAATTGAATTAGCTTTGTATGTACTCTTATACTCGTACTTGTTTCATAAATTGTGTACAATTTTATCCCTTCAACAAACATGTTGTAACTCCTAATTGCGTATAAGAAATATGACAAATGATCTTCATCCAAAATTTTACTATAATCACCATTGCGTCAAAATATTTTTTCAGGTTCACGATACATTAAACATGAACATTAATCGTGTCATAATTGCTGTATATAAGTACATTAATCATAATAATATGAGTGAGATCATTAATCATACTTGTAACGGTCACATCGAAATTAATATTTTTTTTAATGTTCATCTTCAAACTTTAATTTTTGATACAATTTATTATGATGTTAATGTATTTATATACAATAGGCATTGGGGACTTAGCAGTTATTATTTTTTAGAGAAATTTACTACACTTGTGAATGAAACAATAAAAGTATACCAGTAGGAATCAATAAACACAAAATAAACTAAATAAAACTTTAAATGTTATGAAAAAAAAAGTTACGAAAACATGCTCGCAATAAAGTATCGATAAAACAAGAATCGGCACATCACTACAGAAAAGAAAAATACTGTTATTGCGATGTTCGGTGAAAAGAGTTCGTACGTTTTAAAATGTAGTGAAAATTTAGTATTACGGTAATAGCTTTTATTGTATTGGGGCTTATAAATATAGAAGAGAGTTCTTTCGTGAATAAAACTTGGCTATTCTTTTAGTAACTTTATGAGGGTAGTTTCAGCTACATACGAAGCCTTTTATTATATGTATGAACTGGGGTAGGAGAACTAATGCCTCGTATGATAATGCGATACATTTTGAAATCAGTGTACAGTATTATTTTAAAGTATGAAGTTTTAAAAACTGCTCTTCTGAAAAGATTTAATGCATGTTGGTGTTTCTGAAAAGTGTTCCAAATAAGCTATTAAATCATACATTTCTAGCCACTTAATTAAAATGGTAATAATTTATTTTACTTTTACATAGAGCTGATCATATTAAAGACAGTACAAATTAAAACCATTTATATTTAATGATGGCATCCTACCAGTCCAGTAGCACTGCGGAGCTCATTACCCCACAAACTGAATACGGCAACCTTATCATCATTGCCTTAAGTAGAATTGATACAAATATTCCCTCTTACATTTATACTGATACCTTCACCACTTGGCCACGAACTACGAACTCAAGCGAGAAACGTATTAAAAGCGTAACTGTGGAGAAAAGTAATTCAAGAAACTGCTTAGAGCTTGCTACGACTCACTGCTATGCGACTGTACACACGAAGGGAAAAAATTAGACGCGTACCAAATCAGCGATAGTCGTGTCGTAAATCACGTAGTATACGTCGCATCAAAAGTCGTGTCGCAAGTCGTGTCGCAAGTCATGTCGCAAGTTGTGTCGGAAGTCTTGTCGCAAGTCATGTTGCAAGTCGTGTCGCAAGTCGTGTCGCAAGTCATGTCGCAAGTCGTGTCGCAAGTCGTGTCGCAAGTCGTGTCGTCAGTCGTGTCGCATGTCGCATCGCATCTCTTGTGTCATGCCGGTCGCAAGTCGTTTCGGAAGTGGCGTCGCAAGTCATGTCGCATGTCAAATTGCAAGGAACTTCACCGTTGCATCGCCTGAAGTCGTGGACAGGATGGGGTAGTTCCGCCAATACGTAAATAAATTGAAATGATGTAGAGTACGGGCGTCGAGGCAGGGTGATATGTGTGGCGTGCTAGCGTAATGGTGGCCATTCATCTACCCGCAACTGTGAGGGGACGAGAGTGATTTTTCATTGGGACACCGGCGTAATGCATGAACTTAAAAGTTTTGCGTTCATTGGGCTGGTGTGAGGTTATGTTTGTACTGATTTTTGGACGGCGAAAATTTCAATTAGTTTCCGGACAGTAAAATTTGTAAATCGGAAAATAGAGTGGACGATAAAGTCGACGCCAGTGTAGTTAAAGCAAGACAATATTATACAATGTCCAATTAGAAAATATTGCAAATTATGGTATCATGAATACTTAAAATGGGATATTTACCATGTTTTATTTTCGTTTTGATTTCTCGATACGTTAACAAAGTTGGTTAGTAAATAAAAAAGGCAGTTAAAAAAATGTTTGTTAATAATGCTGCGTTTTCCAAACGAATTATTTAAGGATGACATAATATGAAATTAGAGAAAAGTTTTATAACTACTTACTAATGCACTTAGAAGACGCGAGGAAAATATCGTAACATAGAAATTACAGTTTTAAAAGTAAATATATTATCAGACTAGCTATCAGCTATAAAACGTAAATCTAAGGCACAAATCAAATTTAATTCATACAAATCCTAACGGGACCGTAACAGTAGGGACATGTGCAAACGCAAATAAATCGCAGCGATTTATTAGTCGCACAATCCGCGTGCAATATAAATAATGATAATAACGGATGAAAAAATAAAATAACGTGTTTGTAACGCAATGGAAAACATTTTAGAAGTCACTGTGATTTGTTAGAGGCTGATGTTTTTTCGAAAGTACTAGGTTTGTATTGATATTTTTATTTGTAAAGCAAAATTGTGTTAATGAAGGTAATTGTTTTTGTCTTATTTTATGTTCTTTGTTGTGTCAAAAATCAAAATATTTTATTTCACATGTTTGAGCACTTATAAAACGTCGAGAAAAAGGTGCACGGTTCGAGTGGGTCGTTTCCAATGGAGAAGAACTGGCAAGATACTCATAGTTGACATTTTAAAATGGTTTGGTTCAACAATATTTTTATGTTGAACTCTGAAGCTCAAAACAGAAAGAAACGATTGCATGTCAAATATAAAACCAATCAAAACGTCAAGAAAAAACTAAACATAAACAAATTAAAACAAACAACAATCGCAATTGAAATAGCTCACCCGACAACGATTGCTAAATAAAACATAGATTACAAAACTGATAACAGGCTGACAGTAAACGACATTGTCAGTACAATAAACAATAATAAATCAATCAATCTCTATTCCAACCTGCTGTCTGTAGAACAAGAAAGTAATTGACGTAATTACGCGTCGACCTCAGAATACATAAATCGTTTGACCTTAGAACTGAACCTGGGACCTTGCGCGGTTACTTTCAACTTGCTTGACGTCATTATTCCAATTGTCACTGCATCAACCATTGATGATATTCAAGAGTATGGGAGGAACTTGATTTTATGATTGATTTTTTCTTTAGAAAATCTCTACAACAGCTACGGTGTCTTGATTTCTGCGATGTCGGTTTATGACGAAAGACTCGTCCCTTATCACATGGAAAGTTCAAGTTATTTATTTCATAACAAAAATACATTAGTGTCGAAATATTTGCACAGTAAGTACCTACATAAAAATAAGCAACATAAACAATCACAATAAATAAGTAACCTCGTTCCACACCCATCCGAAGTTAGAACGTCTATTCAAATGAAAACTAACTTTACGAACAACTTACAAATAACTTTCGAATTGTAGGCGCGTAAGTACACCTTTTCTACCCTTCGGATTACAGGCGTGATGACAATGTTTTTTTTTCGTATGATCTAAATTATGTTTAAACATCATTGGTAACATTCATAACTTCTTCAAGGATTGGTTAACCTAAACTTCACAGACAACTTGCAGATCAGACTTCGAACTGCAAATGACCACACTAAATATTAAAATCAACACAGTTTGGTGTCTGCAGCCGGTCTGCAGTTAATTCGTAACGGTTCAACTGTTTATTTTAACCGTGAATAGTTTATTTCACAGTATTCAGGAGAATGTTGCAACACATATCTGATGTCCACTTTAGATAATTTATTTATTGTTATTTAGGGTACCTCATGGGACGATTCTTTGCCCAACGATGTGTCGAAACTGAAAAATTACGAGTGTGTCCCTAAAAAAACAGTTAAGCAGTATCAGGTTAAAACAAATAGGATATCTAGTTCCCCCAATCCCACGTAGGTACATATAACGATCAGACATTTATTCAAATGTCCATCAATAAAATTTTACTGCGACATAAAAATATCAAATGCTGGGGTGTCGTGATGGATGGCGTGGACATAATTGGCCGTCCCCTACATGTTAATGAATCGTGGGTAATGAAAAATGATTGTGCAACCGTGTCGGGACATGTCCGGTGGTGCTGTGATGTATGGTCACACTATTTCGTGTAACGAATCGAGTTACAAATGGCTGCTGTTTGAAGTGTTTTGGAGGAAGGGTTGTAAATGATGGTTTGAAGATAATTTAAGTGCGTGTGGATGTCCTATTTTGAGGCCGATGATAAGCTTGATCTGGTAGATTAAACAGTTCCAAAAATACCAAGAATGACAGGATTTCTTTTTATAATCTGGCTTGTTAACAAAAGTGTCTTTATGATTACTATAATATGCATTCTTGTTGGTCAGAAATGTCATTCATCATCTTTGCCTTTAGCTTAATCAATTTGGTGTCCCTGAAACATGTCATCTTTCAGAAACGTCATTATTCTTCAAAACATTATTTTCATTTAAGCTTTGTTGTTAATATAAATAATTAACCCCCCGTTCAGAATAATGTACTGAATAAGTAGGATCTCGAGCATAAAAATAAAACAATACCTCCAATCACACAGGAGTATTTAATAAAATAAAAGTTTTTTAATAACAGCGACCTTCTAAAATAAGGAAAATTCCTCTGAAGACCCAACATTTAAACACGAACTAATTTAAACTATAATAATTCATCAAAAAATTACAGACCCAGTACCATAAAATTCATCTCAATTATTTAAAATCTCCCTTCACGCGAAACCGTTAAGACTGAACGCACGATTTGCCACCCCCATAAATATGGCATAACTATTAAAACTAGCCGTATATTTTGCATGAGGGTACAGATAGCGATGACCATGGGCCCCACAAAGCGTGTGATGACAAAGTACCACCATAACGAGGGAGCCCCCGATATTTTTACGTGTCTGCGCATTTTACGCCTCTTATATTAGGTGGGGTGCAAGTGAGAGGATTATGGCGTTTGTGTTAAGCATTAGCGTTTTTACTTGTTTGTGCTAGTGCAATTAAAGCTTTTAAGAAGGCAACTGGTCTTAAATTATTTGCCCCAGTTTTTTGATGTGTATTAGATTCAGTAGTACTTTTTTTAAAACTTAAAGGCAAAATAACGAATGTTTTGACCGCATTTCCTATCGTAAATTATAGATTGCATGTGTTACCATTGTCATAGAGTATCAGACGAAGTCAAAGATACTTAGTCGTGTTGCTGCGTTCTGTTATTGGAATAGGGCACTGCAGCTGCAAAGTTGCTTGTGTTTTCGAAGTCTTTATTTTGTATCCGAATACCGAACGAAAATCGAGTTAACCACCGAAACTATTACACACTACACTACTAAATTTAGTAGTTGTTTTTGTACCTAAATTTCACACAGCTAAATTATGAAATAGAAAAATCAAAGTAATGTATTTTATGTAAAGCCTAATTGAGAATCAAGTTAGCTAATATGCAACTGCCGACTTCGCTCTCGCTTGCACCTTGGCCCTGATAGGCTACTGTCAAATTTGGCAATAAAAATTGCTTTTATGTATAATGCCCATTTATACCACCATTCAAACATACTGGTGAGCACAATTTGAGTTATGGGTACTGGGGATGTATTTATTGCGACGTTTTGTGGGTATGTAAATCCTTAGTTAGATAGTGGACAACGTCATGACCGACTTGAAATAGAGAGATTATTGTAAGAAATTGCACTGGTATCATGCTAAAACTTGATGTGTTCTTATTTTGGTTCTATAAAAAAAACTGATACATAAGTGGGTTACTAAGGTTGGTAGTAGGGTTGAGTTCTTAGGGCAATTAAAATGAGAATATTTTTTTCTATATTTTCAAATATTTTACCCTTTACACTCAAAGGTCCAAAATCAAACTTAAAATGAACGAAGTTTGGATTATCACGACGCGGTTGTTTTGCCATGACAAAACTTTTCTTAGCAATTGTTTAACCCATCAAGAATATAACGAAAACATAAACTTATGAAGGTAACACAAAAATAATATAGAACCATTCATTTCAATATAACAACTTCCCACATAAACTTAATAAATGCACCTCATAGAGCTGAACTACAAAACGATTGAATCGAACAATACTTTACAATCGAATACATAATTCATACAATTCTGTTAAGCTTTCGACAATTTTATCGATACGCCCCGGGATAATGTTAATTTATATATCGATGTTTGTCGGCGCTTTGTGTTAAATGATGCTCGATTAATTTTATCGAGTTTTGAATCGAATTATAAAATGTGAAAGCGCATCTGTCGTGACTGTGAAGGGTGTCGTTATTAGTATTTATGGTAATGGTTTTATTTGTACTTGAATGTTGATTGTTTGGAAGGGAACTATTTTAAGATGTCTGTACACTAGGGACGCCACGATAGTGGCGGTAAGTACCCTCTTTAAGAAGTGGCTTGAGAGGCGCCATGGCGCCCTCACCTTCCGTCTGACGCAGGTCCTCACCGGACACGGTTGTTTCGGGAGGTACCTCCACCGAATCAGGCGGGAGGAAACGCCCGGATGTCACCATTGTGAGGATCGGCCGGATGACACGGTGGAGCACACCGTGTAGGTCTGCTCCGCTTGGGTGGAGCCTCTCCGTGTCCTCGTAGCGGCGATCGGTGGCGGCGACCTCTCGCGTCCGGCCCTGGTGCAAGTTCGTAAGGCGCGCGAGGAGTAAAACAGAACGGAAATTATCTACTATCAACATCAATTACTAATAAATGATCTAGCTATACATCTATCTCTCGCTCGCATCCTTTTTTTTTTTTTTGGCGGGTGGAAAATCATCAGAGCTTCTCTTGGGCAGAGCGAAAGGGAGTGTCAGACTTCTACTGACTAAAAACCGCTCATGTTCCTTCTTCACCCTATATGTCGAGGCCGCTGTAACTTGTGAACAACCCGCAGCATCCTAAATCTTAAAAATCAATGTACAGTCAATAACCTCATTACTCGACGTCTGTCAAATCGTAACAACATTACGAACCCCTTATTTTCGTATCCAATTCGTTCGCATCAAACGGCCCGACAAAAAGCTAATTCGAACGACTGTTTGACATAACAAAATCTGAAAGGAGAAAATTCAAATTGGATCACGTCACTTACTTGAAGACGTAACACTGGAAATATACCCGTCTCTTTCTCACAGAATTAATGACTAAAGTCGGGTTCAGCAGTGACATTTTTTTTTTCGTTGGCGAAATCTTGGCGCTTGGCGAAAGGCTGGTCATTAACACGCTTGCCTCATGAAAGTTAAATTATTGTTTAAGTGGAATTGGGTTTTTTATCGCTTGGCCTTTTTAAATTATGGCGTGAGGGAAATTTTTGAACAGATTCAGCAGCTGGGTTGGGTTCATTTCGAATTGTTTAGCCGGAAAAATACATCCTCATATATTTTTGTTAAAACTCACACCTTTAGACATACTGTAAACTGTATTATTATCATCATATAACTTATGTTGTTTATCTGAATAATTAGTAGGTATTTATGTTTACCGGTCTTGAACCAGTTTGCCAAATAATGTTGGGGTCAGCTTGCATATGCATGTTTAACATAGAGCGATTGCCTATCTGACCTCCACAACGCAGTTACCGATACCTCTTTGTTGTCAGATTTTCGGGTCACCGTCTAACTGTTTTTCCCGTAGAGTATTTAATGGTCTTGAATATTCCTTAGTAAAAAAAGCTTTAAAAATACAACAACAAAAACTCTATTTTGTAAATGAAAGCTAAACAAGAGTTGATCAGACTTTCTTCCATCCAACTTTTCGCCTAAATCCCATTGCTTACGAAAACACAATACTGACATCTACAAGATTTAAACTCATTAACTTAATACTTAAACTTTCCATCAGTACCCACCTTTATACGTGCAATAAGATTATTATATTTGACAGGGTAATTCAGCGACACAGGCAGTGTCAGGCCAATCTTATTAGCCATGTAAATGAATATAGAATGAATCCATTATTTCCCAAACAAGCGATGGGGTGGGGGCGATCATATTTTAGGGAAAGTGAACGGGGATTTGTATAGAGTGGTTAATACTTTGTTTTTTTTTTGTTTTAAAGAAGTACGTTTTAGATTTTCATGTCAGTGAAAAAACGTGTGAAATGTTTTGTTATGGTAATTTACGAATTGAATTACTTAATCATCTGCCTAGCCTTTTCCTAAACTATATTGGGGCTAGCTTCTGTTTTTTTCTTTTTATAAAAATAACCTTGCCCCACACTAGAAATTTCTCCAGTATTGTGGGTGCGTTCAGCAACATTTAAACTCACATACACAAATACCCAGACCCGGAACAACTATCTGTAGGCCATAGAAATATTTGTTCCGTGCGGAGATCGAACCCGCGACACACCCAATCGCTTAGGTACTGCGCCAACAGTGCCGTCAAGCTTCAGGTGAGGTGTCTCATGAGATGACGAGAAACAGAGAAGTGTAGAAGAAGAAGACATTCTCTCGTCACCTGTCCATCTGCGCCGACACCAAATGAATTGGGTTAGCGCAAAAGAGTGATGGTGATGTTGGGGCTAGCTTCCAGTCAAACTGTATGCAGCTGAATACAATCAACATCATCATCATCAGCCTATAATGTTCCTTCTGCAGGGACTCAGACCTCCTCTCTTGAAGAGACATAGGCTATTATCCACTACGCGGGCCCAGTGCACGATGGTAGATGTCACATGTCTTCGAATTTTTTGGTTCTAAGACATGTCGGTTTCCTCACGATGTTTTTCTTCACCGTTTTGAGAGCAGCGGTGATGAAATAAATTACACAAAGTTATACGCCTGGCTAGGTTCGAACCCAAGACTTACTTTTCGTAAGTCGGGGCCACCACCACTGGGACACCACTGCTCTCACAGCTGAATACAATACCCTTAACTAATACTTGTTGTCATACTTATGGGTCACTGATTACCATTTACGACTGTTAAAGATCTACAAATGACCGCATCCAGAGACCAACCTAGCCAAGCGCGGCTTAACCTGAGGAACGTTCCGAGTAGCTGTTATTATCTACCCACGAGCTCCTCCCCACGCGCTTTTCAAATAAACCCATGGCATCGCAAAGTCTTACCCCAAAGCTTTCCGGCTACCAGAACTGATACAGCTCAAACCATGACTGCCAAAAAGGAAAGCTACCTCTGTCGGGGCTGCGGGTTGTTCGAGAGGGATACAGCGACTCCCGACACAAAAGGCTAAGAAGGAACATGGGTGGCCACCATTGTAGTAGATATTGAGAGATTTTCCATGTTATTTTAGCACCATAGACTTCGTATAGGTTTTCCTGGAATCTGTGTTGGACTAATTTCAATATTTTTTTGGGGGGGGGGGGAATGATCGGAGAGGCAGACAGACACACGAGTGGTCACAAAAGGGTTCCGTTTGTTTTCCTTTTGAGGTACGGAACTCTAAAAAGAAAAACTACCTTAGCACAACACCTAATTACCTGGCAGGTAATAACAACTCCATGTGACACTTGAACCATTAAGTCGCGGCCATAATAAATGCGTAACCATATTTTTGGGTGTATTACGTGTTATTTATTGGCTTAAAATTGTACTCATCGCGTATATTATGTATGTTCGTAATTACCCTACTACCTCCCTTCTTGGCGTGTTCATATTGTGAGGTTGGGACACAGTGTAGAGAGAAACAGTGAGATAAGGACGCTTTGTTTTAAAAATTTGTAAATAATATTAATAACTATCAAACATCTGTTTAACCATACAGCAGTCGCAGTAATATTATAAATTATTAGTTTTTGGTAAATAACTTTACTGTGATCTCGATTAGTGCAACACCCGTGATTTTTGAGCCAATTTAGAGAAGTTTTTAACTTTTATTTAGCAATTAAGATGCTGTGATTAAGATTTATTGATTTTTTTTAGTTAAGAAAACTGTACTGATAATATTTTCATAAATAAAATAAAAAAGGACTACCTATGTAGTCCATGCGACTACTGCTGTCTCATTTACATGCGCTAATACTGCTGAGTTAAAAAAACCCAAAAACCTTTTTGTACTGTCTTTTGTAAAATTCTTAAAAAGAAGTCAAGCACTATTTAATAAATAAAATTAAATGATTTTTTTTCTTCTGTTACACCTTAAAATGTAATAACCAAGTTTGAACACATCTCAGCGCCCTCTTTCGAGCTCGATGACACTTCACTTTGTTGACAGCTCGGTGATTAATTCATATTTGGAGGGTAGACGTAGAATATTTATGCTCCACGATATTTATAATACCCGGGCTAGACAAAAGTAGTGAATATGATTAAATTTTAATATCAAATTGGACGGGACCATGTTTTTTGGGGTAATGTTTTAATAAGAATAGTGTTTCTGACGTGTGAGCTAACATTTGATGTTTTATGTTGGCATAATAGAGTTGACTTGCGCGTCTCATGTTTCTTTTTGATCTAGGGGAGTGACAATGGGCTTTACTTTTGTTTGTTTGATAAATAGTTAAGCCTCATGTGTTTACTCTGTCAGTACTGCTGCTTAGTGAGTGCAGTACTGTCGACACCCGTGTGAAAATGTACGGGTGTGGTGGGGTTAACTGTACTTAATCGTACAATATACTACTAAACATAGAAAAGAAAAGTTGTGTCCATTTTAGAGGCAAATGCATTTCAATAGGCCAACGATACTTGATTTTGATTGCCTCATTCTCCATAAAACCAATAACTAACCTTGCTTAAGTCAAGCCAGAAGAGAAAAACATTTTCCTGCCAGGACACCACAAACGACAGAGCTGTCCAGGTTGGTATGTACTATTCGGACAAAAATTAAGTCATCGATTCGAGAAAAAGAAGAAGAAGCATCCCATGCTCTATCATCCATTTCTCAATCAATCAATCAAAAGTCATTTATTCAAATTAGGCTGATAATCAGCACTTTTCGAACGTCAAAATTTACTTTACTCTACTTATTTACAAGAGACTTCCTAGCGGCACTTCCTAGTGTTTTGGCTGGAAGGAAGAAGTGGCGGAACAAACTCCCCAGCAACACATCTGTCTGTTATGTTGGTTAGAAGAACCAGACTTGATACAATAGTAAGGCGTAAGTTCAATTTAGATTTACGACAGACACAAATCAATAATAAAAAAGTATATAAAAATTAAAAAAGTACATAATATAATTAGTTAAAAAAAAAAATGTTTGTGAACGCACCCACGATACAGGAGAAATTCCTAGTGTGGGGCAACGTTTTTTAAAAAAAAAGCGAAATAAAGAAAAGAGTTAACTAATTTTTGTAATGTAGGTAAGGCACAAATGTTGATATCAGTGCTGTAACTATTCGTACCAAAGGCCGTATTGAGGTTCTCTTCACTAGAGTCATATTATTATGAGAGTAATCAGTCCTCAAACCTTAGACAGCCATCCCAACATCCGTGCACATCACAACTGCCAAACAATTACCACACCGCATGTACAGCACACAAAGTCTACAAGACAAGCGTCGCACCGCGATTACTCGCTATTAACCCATAGCTAGCCCCGTTTAATTTAATTAACACGCAACCACACCCCATCCCTTTCACACCCCCGGTTAAACCCTACCTCCATCTCCGTCGCACAGTAATCTGCACACAACCCTGCGGTCACCCGAGGCAGTTAACATGCTAGCCATTGTTTCGGAGATTTCAGTGGGCCACAAGGATAAACTTGTAGGATTAGTACATTTGTCGTGGTTGGGGTGAGAATCGCTTGGGGTTTGTACGGATAAGTCTTGTTTAGGATGGCGGGGTATGCTGATGAAATGTTGGATTTTGGTGGATTTTGAGGGTAGTTAACAGTTTGGTAGGTACTACAGATTTTGATTGCTGAATAAATGCAAAACTGTTAATAATTAACAGTTTTGCATTTATTCAGCAATCACCAATGACTTGAAACGGAAAAAAGTAACTTATTTAAAACTGAAAATGATCAAAATCTGTAGTACCTACCAAACTGTTAACTACCCTTATTGTTAGTATTGCCAAATGGTTGACCAGATACGAAGGTCGATTCAGCGTACTGCTTAAGGAGCTTTATACGGTTAGTCCTGAGTGTTAGAGCAGGACGGCGAAACATCATCATCATCATTTCAGCTGAATGAAATCCACTAGCTTAAAAAAAAAATTGACAACCAAATTCTGCAAATGTTTGGTCGAGTCTACCCTGATTTCATCTACGGTTCCTGCAACGTACAGAAAACAGAACACGAAGAACTTCATCGTTTACTACTTTTACAAACAGTAAATCATCCCCCAGATTTTATCTATAACCAATATCACACTTCTCAATATTAAACCAACATTCGGTCTCCCCACAACGTCTGGGGACCCTAACGTGCGGAAGACTGTGCGGTTGGCCCTTAATGTGGGCCGTATTAAATTCTGTGTGTAACAGTTGTGGCCCGCCATGTTAATTTGAGACCTCTGCATTACCTACTAATATTGTCTGCTTAGTTTATGATGTTGGGAATTAAGATGTTCGTGTCTTTGTGTTGATTTCTGGTAGGGTAATTTTCTTTGCGAAGGGAAATGGCCATTTTACCCGACTGCAAAAAAAGGGTTTTTAAGGAGGCTTTTAACGACAAATTAATAATCTCACCTAGCTGTTATAAGACTACGAGTTACTCTTTAAAGAAGCAAAAAAGCAAGTATTGGGAATACTTTGGGTATCTGTTATATAATATACTAGCGGACCTAGCAGACGTCGTCCTGCCCGGACGCCAGCGCCATCTACCGGATGCAATTGTGAATCTAAGCCATTCCCGAATCCACTGGAATAAACACAAAAAAAAACATCCAAATCGATCCAGCCGTTTAGGAGGAGTTCAGTGACATACACAGTACACACGTACATACTGTAGAATTATATATGTAAAGATTTATGGTATATGTTTTGGATAGCACTGAACGTGCACTTTTGAGGATCTTTTAAACGCCACTGATGCTGCTAATAGTGTGTCTTCTACTCACTACTGGAACCAACTAGACTAAATTGCAGTATGCATTTTTTCACCACATTTAAAGTCATGTTTCGATGATGAAAATCTTGTGCAGGCAATAAATAAACGCTCTGCTACAAACAATTTATTCAAAATTCACTATCACAACTCAATCCGCGACCCCTAACCACAGATTCACTCCCGCTTTACCCAAAAACCAGCAAATCAACAAACTGGCTTACCCAATCCCTTTAATTTCCCCACCTTATAGCGCTGACCACGAGATTTATAGTTTTAATAGTAGGCCAATTTACCGCCGCCATTTATCTGGACTCCACTGCATTAAAGGGATCTAGTGACCCTTAACGGGTTTTAAATTGTCCTGGGTCGTTGTGGGGAGGTTTTGGTCTGAAGGTTTGGGATAGATTATTTACTGTAGAATTACCTACGTAGATCTGTGTCTGATCTGTGTTTAAGCTTCTACCTGATCTATGGTGTTTCTTGCGTGCAAGCATGATTATCAAATTGTATGCCGAAAGGTAAAATGTAATTGAGCGTAAAAATTAAGTTGACGAGAACAGCTCCAACTGTTTAGCTGCTTTTTTTAGTTTTAGACCTCTTAAAAATATGTGTGTACTGTGTGATTATCTACCTCGTAAATCAACAGTTGAAGAGTGACACAAATCCTCACTCAAATTCCCTCTGCTTTTGGGCACATGTCAGTCACTGTCGCATCTGTGAACCTAAAAGAGACCTCTTGAAAATGCCTTTACAGAATTTTCAATTCTTCACCTAACACAAAGCTGGTTCATTTCTCGCTTAGCTCCGCTCCCCAAAGTAAGGACAATGTGGGAATCACAGACGTTACCCGCTTGCATTAGTCCGGAGATTTGTGCGGGATTGAAGCGAGTGAGTTAGTGTTGGTCGTGCGGCCAGTGCCGGGATTTCACGGGATTCCGGGATTTTGAATCTGGGTCGAATTTAGTAGTCACCTGGGCGGCTATTAAGGATGTTATTAGTTTTGATTGTTTATAGTTATTTCGGCATGTTATTGCTGTAAATATCAAAAGCTTTGCTTATAATTTTCTATGAGAATCTTGCTGTTCGATTAATATTGGTGAGTGATATTTATGAACCTGACCCCTGGGTTAAACGTGAGCTTATTTGATGAGAAAGAAGTTTATGGTTTAAAAATGTAGGACGGAACTTCAATTTTTAATTCTAACTAAACAGCTGATAAACAAAAATGATATGCATGAATACAAAAGTTAACAGACGTCACAGGTAGTCATCATCAGCCTATTGCAATCCACTGCTGGATATAGTCCTCTTTAAACTCGATTTTCGCCAACTCTTATCCAGTTGTTACCTGCCACTGCGAAGATCATCGCTTCACCGAGCCTGAGGGCGACCCACCTTACGCTTGCCGATCCGCGGTCTCCACTCCACGTCTACTCCAACGGTCATCGATTCTGCGGCCAATATGGCCGGCCCACTGCTACTTCAGCTTGCTTTTTCTGTGAGCTATGTCGACAACTCTGGTCTTCTGTCGGATCACCTCGTTTCGGACGCGATCCCTGAGTGAGACTCCCAGCATAGCTCGCTTCACAGCTCGCTGAACGACCTTAAATTTATTGATCAACCGTACCGTGAGTGACCACACTTCAGCCCCGTATGTCATCACAGGCAGGACGCACTGGTTGAAGACCTCAGTCTGAAGACTGAGGTCTTCATCCAGTGCGTCCTGCCTGGTGGCTCTGCGGAATGCGTGACGAGGTAGTCAGTGACTCGAAAATCTCACAAACAGTCTTAGTAGGGGTATCATATTATTCAGTACTAACTGGGTTTGTAGGTCAGACAGGCAGTCACTCCATGTAAAATACTGAAATTCATACTGAATACTGTTGCAATAGGTAAGACTGAAAGACGAGTTAGGAAAGAGCTAGGCAGATGATGATACAGAAGTTTTCAATATTCAACTAAATCAGTTTAAACTAAACACATCAAAAGTGTCTAGGGATCAAGCATTTTTATGCGGATTTCTTGAGATTGAGATGTGGCTTTGTAATAAATTTATGATTTTATAAATTTATATGGATCCTTTTTGGTGCATTTCATAATTTGAATCAGGAACTGTGAATCAAATTCGAGTAAAAGATGAAAATCAGCTGTCAATATTTTCCCTATAAAAACATACAACGCATTGAAGACATTATTAGTGCTACTGTTTCCCTACTACTGATTAAAACCAACGTTATTATGGAGCGGCGACGTCATTTAAGCAGGGAAGAAATGCTCAGAGCCGTGGGAATGATAGAAGCTGGTTCCCGGCAACGTACTGTGGCTTTAGCTCTGAATACAAGTCAGAGTGTTATCAGTCGACTTTGGACACGTTACCGAAGCACTGGTACCGTGGCTGAGCGCCATGGAGGACGGTATCGCTGCACCACACGGAGACAAGACCGATACATTCAAATCTTAACTCGAAGAGCTCCAACAATAACCGCCATGATGTTAGCCGTGAGGCTTCATCACTCTTCAGGGAACTTAATTAGCGACCAAACAGTCAGAAACCGCTTGCATGAAGTGAACCTTCATTCCCGAAGACCGCTACGGGTACCACCTATAGCAATGCACAATCGTAGGATTCGATATCAATGGGCTCTTGAACACAGAAATTGGGCAGAAGAACAATGGCGTTTCGTGTGCTTTTCTGATGAGTCTCGTTTTGGTATGAGACCGGATACAAGACGTATACGACACTGGAGAACCCCTGGACGCCAACAGCGATTAAAATCCTACCAGGAAGTCCATCCTTATAGTGGTGGAACCATCATGGTATGGGCGGGTATTTGGATCGGCGGAAGAACTGAGTTGATTTGGATCAGAGGCAATTTCAACGCTCAAATTTATGCTGAGACGATTGTATCAGACGTCATCGTTCTTCTACAAGTGCAAATCGGTCCCTTATTTCAGTTAATGCATGATAATGCACGACCGCACACCGCAAGAGTTGTAAGACAGACTCTCGCCGCAGCTAACATCAATGTCCTGCCCTGGCCTGCTCAGTCGCCAGACTTGAACCCGATTGAGCATGCATGGGATATGCTACAGAGAAGAGCTCTGCCGAATATGGAGGGTATCCAGTCGCAAGAAGACCTTTTTTTGTTGTTGCAACGAACATGGGCGGCCATTCCACAGCGTGATTTGGATGAACTCATTTTGAGTATGCCAAACCGATGTTCTTGTGTTGTTAGTGTTTGCGGTAGAAACACGGATTATTAATTGTTTAAGTTACCCAATAAAATTTTAAAGAAAACTGTTATTTCAGTCTTTTTTTCAAACTTTAATGTTAGTGGTTCAAATGTCAAAAATCCCTTTATTAGGAAAATGGCAAATTTCTTTATTAATGCAAAGGTGACTTGGTTTATCGTTACTGTGACAAACGAAAACACTTTATTTGATGAATCCTTAAAGAAAATTTTAATTAATATCAATCAGGAGAAAAGTTATTGCAAAAATATATGTTGATCCCTAGACACTTTTGATGTGTGTACTATAAATTATAAAGGGTGTAAAAGTACTTTTAACGCAAACGAAGGACACTTGTTTTCCCCACCACTGCGATCGTTTTTTTGTTCTAGATCATACCTGGGAACCCCCTAGTTACGGAGATGTTGGGGGTCAACTTTCCAAATTTTGCACAGCTGTTTTTGTAAATACTAGTTTTGCAGGTTATAACTTTACTTAAATTGCCTCCATGACCCGTTTACTATTCAAAGCATCCACTAGCACAATGTTTTAAGAGTGTTATATTTAGTTTTACCGTAAAATGTGATTTTTGACCCCAAAAAAAGTCTTTTCCCAGCTAAATTTTTTGCGTAGGGGTACTTAGTTTGATGAACAGAATGCTTGGTTGAAGTATGTGTGAAGGGTTAATTTACACACTGTATTATTACCCCAAAATATTTTTTAGAAAATACCAATACTTTAGCTAACCTTATTTCAAACCAGAAGCTTCAAACATCAAACCATCAAATAACACGACAAAATCCCGGTAAACTCTAAACCAATCAATTTCCAAACTAAATCTGGCAGCATACATAATTTCCTATCAAAACATTTCACCGTAATATAATTATGAAGCAATTTTACTACGGGTGCGTAATCTGTGGCTTTCAAAACATGGAGATTAGCCGAACTATCTAATATGATTAGCATACAAATTAGAGGTTTTTAACCGAGTAGGTGTAAGTTTATGGGACTGTATAGTTGAAGGGTTTAGGAGTTTAGGAGATTATGAACGTTTGTTTACGGAGAGAAATGCGTTTGTTATGTGAGGATTATGATAATTATGTGAGGTTTATGAATTTGTTTGGCGTCTTTCGTCTTCATTATTGCCATGCATAACATCACGCATATATCCCCGAAGAGTTAGCCAGAGTTGTACCTAATAGTACACACACATTTGTGGCCAGTTATGTTTAAGTCCAAAGTAATAGGGGCCGAGAATATTGCCATCAATTGGGTAAAAATCCAGACTGCTGCTGAGAAAGTCCTGAGAATCGAACACAGAACCTTATGCTCAGCAGTTATGTTTGCAACCGTTAGACCAACGAGGCCAAATCAGCCTAAAATGCTCCTATAGCTGGGTTTTAGCCTCATCTCTGTGTGAAGAAATCATTCTCGCACCTTACCGACTTTACAACAGGACGGTGTGTTATGTCATGTTCATCTCTTCACATTGATGTTTTGTAGTCTTGATTTTGAAATATTTAGTGTGAACCATCCAAGGTTTTCGTTTTCTTAATTTTTAAGGTAGTTACTACTGTACTACCAAACAGCAGCAAACGGCAACGCGGCAGGCCCAAAAGAAGACGGCGAGACGAACTCGGTTCTTTTCGCAGGGATTCGGAGGGATGGGAGGCCTTTGCCCTGCAGTGGGACACAAATGGCTAATAATATATAAATCAACAACAACAATCATCAAATCACTGAACTTTTAGTTTAAAAAAACTGCTTGTGGAAGGTGTACGTTGGTAATATGTGATATAAATAGAGCACCAATCATTCAAACTAAGCGAATGCAGTCTACTTAAAATTCAAATGGCTTCAAAAAACTTCATTCTTTTACCAAAAAAGTAAATACCAGACCATAAAATTTGGACTCCCACATAAAGAGCAGTAGTTTAACAGTGAAAAATTTACTCCTGAATGAATAAGGTCAGTAAAAATGTGTACCAGTAAAGGTCCATTTCTATGTAAATGTTATTGGGGGCGTCCGTTTAATCCTACGTTTCCCCCCGTTCCCGGGCGTGTATCTGGTTTAAACCGGATTAGGGCTGCTCCTAACTTAATAAACTGTGTTAACTAAAACTCTGATGGGTTTTAGGCCATTATTTTTGGGCTGGATACGTTTTCATGCACGGTTAGAACTAAATTTTAATTTTGATGGTAGTGAAAACTGTTCAGCTTATCGGATTTAAACAGAATATTGGTAATTAATGGTAAACCTTATATTATAGGATAAAGCTACGTGGCTAGCTATAATCCATATGTTTTAAACTATAATGTACTACGGAATAACATTCTTATTTTTGAAAATCACATTTTACAATCCTACTAATATTATTATTATAAATGCGAAAGTTTGTAATGATATATGGATGTTTGTTACTCTTTCACGCAAAAACTACTAAACCGACGTGGGTGACATTTGGAAAACAGATAGCTTATAACCTGGATTAACACATAGGATATTTCTTATCCTGGTAGTATAATCCCATGGGACAATTATCGAACTCCACGCGAGCGAAGCCGCTGGCACAAGCTAGTGATTATTGTAGTTGACGACTTAGTTTCCATTAGGGGTAAAATCTGGATGGGGCTGGCACATAACAGTAGAGATCAGCACAAGAAAAGAGAGCTGTACCCAGCAGTGGGTCAATTCAGGATGTGGGTGATGACCATGAAGTACATATTGTGCCACCAAGGATATTTTAATTTTAATGGCAGTAGTCATCATCATCATCATAAGCCTATAATGTTCCCACTGCAAGGACTCAGGTCTCCTCTCTAAGAGAGAAATCTGCTATAATTCACCACGCGTTGGTAGTAGTGGATAAAAAAATTTCTAATCATCAATATTTTTCATAGTATTTGATACTACATTATTTTAGTAATACCCACCCCTATGCTCCAGATTAGTGAGCAGATTCCTGTGTATCTGATAGTTTGGCAACTCCTTTAATGTTCGCTCTGATACATATTTTGTTGTAACCGTCGTGTTAGATCTCTTATCTCTTCTACAAGGCTATATGGCTGTGTTAGGGCAGGACTTTATACAGCTTTGTTGATTATGATGTAGTAAGTTATGTTTTGTATGTGTTTTGCAGTGCTGAAGAATTGAAAATTGTTTATGGAGTAGAAAGACTATCTCTGGGGACTGGGGACACGGGTTTACTACATTTTCATCATCACGTTCAGTCCGGTCAAATTAGACCAGAAAATAGGTTACATTAATTGACGGCACGGTTGGCGCAGTCGCTTGGCGATTGGACTGCTGCGCTGCGTGTCGCGGGTTCGATCACCGCACGGAACAAATATTTGTATGGCCTACAGATAGTTGTTTCGGGTCTGGGTGTGTTTGTGTATTTGAGTTTAAATGTTTGTAAAAGCACCCACGATACAGGAGAAATTCCTAGTGTGGGGCAAAGTTTTTATAAAAATTATAAAAAAAAAAATAACAAAATTGGTAGTATTGTTCAAAACACCATCATGAATGAAATGTAAAAAGTCCATATCGATCCGACAGCTGGAAAAAAAGTTATTCGAGGTCACATGAACGGGTTTTTTGCGATTTTCAGCAAAACGGTAAATTTTATCATAAAATTTGCAGAAACAAAATTATAGATAAGATTATGATCTGACATATCTCAAAACGGTGAACCTTAGAAATAAAAGTGTTTAGACATTTTTAAAGATTATTATCTGATCTATAATTTTTTCTAAGCTAATTTTATGATAAAACTTACCGTTTTACATTTAAAGTTGGTTTGCACTTAAATTTGCGTCACTACAACTACACAGCTAATATAATACAAAATAAGTTCACTTCGTCTTACAACATTCGCCCAATTTTGTGTCCACGGTCTTGCAGTTTTTCACTTTTAAGGGTTATTTTAATATATACTTTATTGTTCACGTCAGTAAAACCATTTTTTATTCCTTTTCGAATCATATCGGGTTTTTAAGAACCCCATTCAGCTACAAGAGAACATCTCAATCGTAACTAAGTGCACAGCCAAGTCCAACAAGACTCCCATGCATTATAAAAACGTGCCCACCCAACAATAAACGTAAAACTGTATTGTTGGACCTCCACTGGCAACCACTGCCATCCACGGCCATGCACAGCTATGCACGGCTATCCTCGGCACTCGAACAACTTAATAGAGCCTTATTCGTTCTAATAACCACCTTCACGGCTTTATCTTTATCGATAATGGCGATTGCTGTAACACTATCGCCTTTGGTACGGAATATACGGACAAATAATATGGTCAGGAGCGCTTAAATATATCCATAAATAAATTTTACTAGGTTTTTGCCCGTCGTGTTTAGTTGAGTTGCTCTGGATATTCACATGCTTAACACTTTTTGTAAATGGGACTTAATCTTTAACTAGATACAGTTTTGACAATTGCAGTTAAAACTGGGTTTTGAAATAGAAGACTTTCGTTGATATATGAAGAACACTACTAATGTAGTTCTTTACGTGGCCTAGACAATTATCTTAGAAAAATGAAAGAAAGAAAGAAAGAAAGAATTATTAAGACGTAAAGTTTGTGTGATTGGATGTAGGGGTATTATTTAAGAAAATGATTTTATTTATGGCAAGCTACATTGAGTTGTTCCCGTAATTTTTGACCAAAAAGTGAGCCAATCGAAAGTGAAGATAGTCAACAATCAGTCCATAGGAACGTATGCATTCCTATGGACTGATTGTTGGAAATCTTCCCGTATATTTCCTCACGACTCCTTACGACCTAAGTCTTGCAACTATCTATTTTTACTCCAATCTCAACTCTACACTTGCCACCCTAAGTCTACATTCATCTGACCCTTTAAAAATGGAATGTCCTCACTCCGATAAGGTTGTATCACGTTAACTATAGTCGCAAATTGGAACTATGCGACACTCAACGTTGTTATTCGCTTTGCATTCAACGAGCGTTACTATCAACTCGGCCATTCAGAATCAGGTATCGAATAGGCTCGCATCGAGATAAAATTGAAATCGTTAGAATCGAATAAAGTATCGATTGTCTGTACATGTCCGTAGAAGGGATTTTAAATGGCTGATGTTTTTTTGTGTTTGTATCGATTAATTGCAGGAATGTTGTGTGTGATTGGATCGGTTAGGGATGTAAGCTTTATTGGGTTCAGTGGATGTTTATTGCGTTGGATATACGGCATAGTAGAAGAGCTAAATGCCGACACGCGCACATTTTCTCTCTCAGATAAATCGCGCAATAAACATGAAGAGCCTTTAAACATAACATTAACTTTATTGTAATCCCAGCAAATACGGGTGTACTTGTGAGTACAGCCACTTTTCACCTGTTCTATTTACGGCCATGTAATAGGAGTCGACCCTAATGCTATTAACTGCGCAAAAGTAAAGACTCCGTGGCTGCAACTGAATAATTCCTGATGGAAAATCCCAATTACACTTTGAGCGGCCCGGAATCGAATCCAGGATCGCACGCTCAGAAGTTATGCTTGTGACCACTGGACCAGCGGGGTATAATCCAGGTCTTAAGCAAAATCGGCCTATAATGGTTCCACTGCTGGATCTCTAATCCTATGTGTTAATCCAGGTTATATACCTACTATATGTGTACCTATTGGCCTTGTTCTTTTCTGTCTCCTGCTAATATGGAGGGAAGTGGAAATTTCTGTTTTTCCTACTCCTCCGCTATTCTTTTCTGATTAATTTCGTTGCGGGATCCAAGACAGTCAAATCATTTCTCTGGGACTTCGTCGAGCTTCATTGTCTCGGCGCTTTTCTTGTGGTCGCCACTGTTGATTCTGGCTTACAGAAGTTACAGTGGTTTGGGAATAGTGAGGCTGGCTTGTCCCATAAAAAAAATGAAAAAATATGTGTACCAAATTTTATCCAAATCCGTTCAGTAGTTTTTTGCGTGAACAAGTAACAAAGATCCACACTCACACACTCACAAACTTTCGCCTTTATAATATTAGTGTGATATCAAGTACTTACCAAAGTCTGAAACTTTGCACAAGCAAAGGCTAAACTTTCAATGCCATCAATTTAACCAAGTAACAGCAAAACCTCTGATTCCCCCACAAATCAAATAACCAGTGTATTCTCACCCTAACTACTAAACCGAGAGCACTTTTTGTCGGCTGTCTACAAACGCCACTACACCAGATCTATGTTCTTCGTCGTCCACATTTTTATCTCACAAAGTGCTTGGATAGACACCGGAGGAACTTTGCGAGATATTCATCATGGTCACTGAGTTTAAACGATGCAAGATACTAAGTGGTAACCCTGAAGATTCAACTCTAGAAGTTTGTTGCTAAAGTTCGTTTTTGATTGAGGGTGTTGATGTATCAAGGGTAGTATTTCATACACTTCGGGCTTGTTGAACGGGAGAGCCACGTATAAATGTATGAAGGTACATTAATCCAAACAGACGCGCTTCTTTGTGGGCCATAGTTGAAATGGCGTGAAAATATGACTCGTTATTTATGTCCTGAATACATGCTCCGTTTTGTACTGACTCATTCACTTTGCTGTTTGTTTTTGAATTCTGTTTTCAGTGTGTTTGACGAAACATTAATGTTGTTGTTGTAGATTATTTTTTGATTTGATAGTTGAGTCTATGAATGACCTGCACTGTCTTATTTTAAGGGTTAAACATAAGAAAGACCATTATTTCTCAAAGATAAGTCATTGAGAATAAAAGATCTCAAAATGTTAGCTAGGTCAAAGACTACAATAAAGCGTTCACCTTTTTATTGCGTATCTGATTTAGTAGCTAAACCCTTTTTTATTTTTGGGGTGGTGGGAAATCATCAAGTAACTCCTCCCGCTCTTGGGCAGAGGAAAGGGAAGTCGAAAGGGAGTGTCAGATTTCTACTGACTAAAAACCACCTATGTTCCTTCTTAGCCCTATATGTCAAGGCCGCGGTATCTCTTACAACATCCCGCAGCCCGGACGGGGTAGCCAAACCCTTAATACCCATTTACCGAGAGTCTAATAAAACCACCCAAAAATCTCACAAAAGCCCTCAAACATGATTGTAACAGACACCCATATCTCACGCATCGCTTAAAGCGTTCCGTTGGAACATCTTCCAAAGCTAATACATAACAAGAATCCCAAAATAAAAAGCCGCTTGAAGCGCTGTCGGATCGCGATCACACAAGTTATGACGTCATTAGCCGCGTTCAGCGCAGCAGCTTTTTACAGCGCGGCTTTACTCCCAAATTTATTTGACAATTATTAAGGTGTCCGCATTAAAGGAGCATTACCGGCTCGCTGCTGGTGGAAATTCATGTTTTTCTTGGGATGTTTTCACCAGTAACTCAGTGTAAAGACCGACACGTGCGAACTATTAGCCTCCCGACGTTCGGATTAGAAAATAATTCACCACTCTGAATGTTATTATGGAGGCAAGTCGGATTTATTTTATTGCTCCGCGAGATATATGTTAGTCTTTCGGCTTTATCCGTACGTTTCTCCGGTTTGTTTATTGAGAAAGCTTGAGATAAACGTGTGTAGCAAATTTTATAGTGAGAGGGGAGTTCGGGCTACGTGTTTAGACGTAAATCTTGTTAACGTCCCGTGCTCAGTAATTATTGCTTTATACGCTTGAGTAACTCGAGTTCTACATGTTATTGAATGTTGCTATAAAATATTATTGATAGCGCCAATAAAACGTTATTTATGTGGGTTCTGCGTTTTTTTATTATTTTTTTCTTGTTTAACTATCCATTTGTTCGTCTATTCCTGTTTCAGGGTTGCGTATTTTATTTTTACGGTTGTTGGTTGGGAATGGGAGAAGAGTCATCAATGTACGAAGTAGTTACTCATTTTTATGAGTTGCTACAGAATAAAGTGACTGCATAGAGGCTACCTTGAAGGGTGTAGAATTACTATAGAAAAGAGTTAAATAAACGACTAGCTTTAATAACTATCTTAAAGCCTAGATTGGCTATGCCACCATGCCGGAGATCGCGACATAAAACGAGAAACCAAAACCTCTTATCCAAAATTAGCTTAAGGATCACGTTCGCACACACATAAAATAAAAACCACACAAAACTAAATCTAATTACCGGTGTCGCAAACAGTTTCTGCTATTTTTCACTACCCTCCACTTTCAGCATTCCACATTACCCATGTAATTGCTCAGGTGCTCGTAAATAATACCCGTGCTACCCGTTACCCGGGCTGAAGAACCGAGTACCCGGCAACCCGGGGAATATATTGCGGATGCACCGACTGCATTACTCTGGCAGTCTCTGTTTTATTTCTGTTAATGGGCAGTGTGCTTTATAGGGCCATTTTGGGGTTCTCTTGGACAGTTTTATGGCTTGGCATTAGAATGGATGAGCTTTAAATTATGTTATGATGGTAGACTTGGAAAAGTTCATTGTTCTTTTAAAAAGACAGCTTCTATAATCAAAAACAAAGAATACGAATGGCAGTTTCTGTTATACTTTTAGTCCACTTTCGGCCCCTCGGCCCCCAATTATTAAAGTGTCCACTCGGCCCCTAACTATAGTCCACACTCGGACCCTGGCGGCCGAGAGTGGATTTTATAAAGATGCGTACCTATTTTAGGGTAGAAAGTAAATGAACAGAAACGTGAAACAATATTTTTATCATCATCAGTGAACAGAGTTTTGCCGGTCATAGATCTCTCCAATCACACGCTATTCAACTGGACTCAAGACTAATATTATCCACCTGGCCTCAGGAATTGGGTACCCATAGGGTAGACACTAACTGAACAGCTGTGTGTTTGTGTTATCACCATCATCATCGTCCAGAGTCCACAGCTGGACATAGGTCTCCCCAATCACACGACTTCCATTCAACTGGATTCCAGACTAATATTAGCCAGCTAACTTCAAGTTACCGTACTTAACGTTTGCTGTTTTGTGGTCTCCTATCAGCTCGAATTCAGTTTAATAATTAATATTTTTTTAATTGATAAAGAACAAGAGTTTCGCTATAAACCTCTTATAAACGAGGCCAAACAAAATTAGCCACACATTAACAGATGAAGACCAACCGTTCAATCCAATACCAATAACTTTTTCACTAAGCAACAATCCATAAATTGGGCATAAGTTCTCGTAAGCCATAACTACCATAACTTTGGCCTCATAATCCGTTGAGGCCATACTTTAGCTTTATGGCCTGGTGGACGGGCGAGTAGCGAGTTACTGGAGGCGAGTAAGCTAATCCATTTTCGTTTGTGACTTCTCTGTGTGCAGCAAGAAGTAAATTCCTAGTAAAGTCTATAAACTGGATCGAATAAAGAGTACTAATATTATTCCAGGTTAGTTTCAATATTTCTTTCCTTATTTCAATGTTATAAGGTGCTTTGGCGAAGTTTAAAGGGAAAGGAGTTGGACAGGATTGCGACACATTGGCAGTCCAAGTAAAATACTGGTAGTCGGCTGCAACCGGTAAGACTGAAAGGCGACCTCGGCATTATATTCAAATGGAAATGCATTCAGCATGAATAAACCCCAGCCTCATGAAAAAAGAGTAGGCCTATATGCAACAGTTGGTTCCGGGCTTAAATGGGGATTAATGATGAAATCGCAACCAAACAATTCTTGAAACTGGTCGAATAATGTTACTCAAAAAAAAATCTTGTGACACTTGCTTTTGTTTTTTGAAACACAAAGACTGACACGGTAAATCCTTGTCAAAATCCTTTCAAATTAATGTAAGTAAACCAACCCTGACATTCTCCTACACCCCTCAAATTATTCCGCTTAAAGCCCCATTTCAGAAACTTAGCAAACATATCTCAATCAGCTTTAAGCATACGAAATCACAGTGCCCGGGTGTTTCAACAAATAAGTGCTTGAAGCGATTTATTCGAGCGATAAGAGCGCTAAGTGCTGCACGGTGCAAATATTTCGCGTCTAAGTCTTCCTCGCGTTAGTTAGCGCTTACTTACACTCGCTTACGTCGGAGTTTCGCGTGATGTATGCGATGGGGGGTTCTAAAGATAAGATTTAAGCGAGGAGTATTATTTACTTTCTGTTTTCTGCTGGCATGCTCTTCCCCTCCAAAATGTCCATAAGCGTATACATTGGTCGATATGACATGATTGACACCAGCTCCTGAGATAATATGACCGTTTTGTACCAAATTTCTCTTCGTCTCTCAACTTTGACTGCATGTTATTGTCGATTTTTTCGACTAATTATGGTCTTATTTGTATCCATATCGTTCTTAACTAGCATATTTGTTAGTAGATTAAGGTGGTTAACAAAGTCATGTATCGATACGTTTGAAGTTGTTTGGATCTTACTTAAGGATTTCTTGTATCCCGTCGGGGCTGCGGGATGTTGTAAGATACCTACTGCGGCCTTGACATATAGGGCTTAGAAGGAACATGGGTGGTTTTTAGTCAGTAGCAGTCTGACACTCCCTTTCGCTCTGCCCAAGATCGGGAGGGGTTATTTGATGATTTCTCAACACCCAAAAAAAAGGATGTCTTGGATGATGTCTTCAAATTTATAGTTCTAGGACATAGATCCAGGGCGTAACGCTTTGTTTTTGCGTTTGGAAAGCAGTAGCGATGAAATAAAGAACTGCGACATACTGCCTGGATTCCTCAAGGTGTCTCTTGTTCATCATATTTGAAGAAAATATACCCGCTTACCCTCTCTCCTTGCACCACCGTGCGCACCTCTGTCAGTCTTAACTGGGTTGCTTACGATTTACGTACAACGTTACCCGAGTATCGCAGGCACTTATTAACATCTATTTTAGTTAAACGCGATCCTCGCTTATATCCAAGTAATGATGGAGCTATAGAACTGATAGTCGATTTTGATGAGGGAACTAAATTGATACTCGTTACCCTTTAAGTACGATCGTTAGTAATTTATGTTTCCAATAACTTTATGTTTCTTACAAATGGAGTCATAGGTTAAGATTAAATTTGTAGTCTTGCCTCTGATTTTTCGTATTTATTATTCGTGGTTTATAATTACATCTTGCCAAGGAAACTATCGTGAAGAATCCTGCAACTGAACCTGCATGCCTGAGATTTATTTGTTGACAGCATGTTAAGCCAAATTAAAGGTCCATCTGGGGCATAAAACACTGACAAGACCAGATTCGAAACTAGCGACACGAAAAAAGGTTAAGTCTTGAGTGTCATAACACCATTCAAAGTTGCATTATCCGGTAAGAGAAGATTCATACATACAAATACATAAAGACACGCAATTTTCCCATGGCGGACTGCTACGATCCTTACATACTCCTTTGTCCTCGTCCACATTCATACATCCAGTCATACACGCACGCCGGTTGCGAGTACTACACACCCGTACTTTCTGAGGAACGTTACCAATAAAATCAGTGTATGTCTGTCTAGGGCGTAATATAGTTGGGAAAATTTGCAGACGATGAGCATCTACAAGGTTTGTTTCTAGTTGATTACTTCCTCACTGGAATACCACATGAGCGTTTTGTTGCAGTTTTTTTCATGGCCTAGTCAGCTTATAATGTTCCCACTGCAGGGACACAGGCTTCCTTTTTATGAGAGGGAATGGCCCAGCGCGGGTAGGTAGGTTTCAGATGTGTTCGAATTTTTGGTTCTTGAACATACCAGTCTCCTTACGATGTTTTCCTTTAACGTTTCGAGACCAACGGTTATGAAATAAATTACACAAAGTAGTGCCTGCCTGGATTTGAACCAATGACACTGCTCGTAAGTCGGGGCCACCACCGCTGGGCCACCGGTGCTCTTCACCGCTGCCAGTTTGTTCTATTTTTTTTTATTGGGACATAAAACAGTTACACATTACATTTAAGTATTACAGAATATCTTATGAACTAGGTAAACGTGTAACCCACAAAAATGCCCGCGAAATAATGGTATAGGTAATGAATTTTAATTCTATCTACCCCAAATTAACAAAACTATTCATACATGTGGTCATGTATAATCTCATAAATTATCATAATCTTATTCTCTCATCATAATGTCATAAAAACTTGCCACAAATAAACCGATTACTCGAAAACTACAAAAAGAGTAACAAAGGAGCCTGAAATAAGAACAATGCCACTAAACCTTATTACCCGTTATTACTAAAAAAAAACATAACTTAAGTAGGTACTAATAAAAAAGGACGGACGGACGGACAGACGAAGCTTGCGGCTACAGTAACATATAATTTTATATGAAAACCACAGAGGGTATAACGAAGGGAACTTTGTGATGATAATAAGGATATTATTATGGAAAATTGGTCTGTCGGTGTGTGTGTTCAAGATAATCGAGGATATGAATCAAATTTTGCCGACTGTGGTGGTGTAAAAGAGGTATAAACAGAAAGCAATTATTTGAAGAGGAATGTATGAATCCCGAAATGCAATGAAACATTTAACTAAAATTGGCTGGAATATGTTTTAATATTTTGCATTTTAGATATGGTACTTTTCGAGATACTGCAGTAATAAATTTTTTTTTTTTTAATATTTTAAGAAACATAATATTTTATTTGGTTTTGCTGGTGAAAGTTTACTTAAGAATGAGTGTTATAAATATTGTTATTATATTATTTGATGCCACGAAACTCTTTTTGCCCGACACGCTATTGTTAAATAATAGACGACTTAAATAGAAAACCTTCTACCCTAAGGTAAATAAACACAATATGGGTGATGAACCTAGCAAGCTTTTAAAACCTTACCTTACCTAACCTAACCTTAAATTCCAAAGATGTAGCAAAGTTTCTACCATATAATTAATATACGCTATTTAATTCGGTTTTCTGCCCCGTTGTTAGACTTAACCAATTTCCTTTTTTATCAAAAATCACATTAGAATTTAAAAGCTTTCCAAATCACCACGCACTGTCACCATCATGTACCGTTATCCAATTACGTAGACACAATAATCGATCCACGAACAAAGCGATGCATCGATTTCTTTTATCTGTCAATCAAAATCGATTGTTACGACCGATCGAAGCGGACACAACTTTGCTTTTACTACCAAGCTTAGACTCTTCAACTTTATAGTCGTAAACTTAAGAGTGGGTATTAAGTTAAGTGACTGTAAAAATAAGTTGGTGTTTAAACTAGTGACGTGATGTAGATTGATTGGCGGCAGATCGAGATAACTCAAGCTTTGGATATGCGGCTACCGGTCAGATAGCAAGGCAAAATAAAAGAGAAACATTTGTAGACAATGGCGATATTAATTCTGGATACGACAATCATATGGAGTAATAAATGTTCTGGAGTTATGGTTGTTGGGGAGTTGTGTGAAACGTGAAATGGCATGTGAGACAACAATGCTTTCGTTCGTCACGATACATTTTTCAGCTGCTTTTTGTACGAATTAAATTTTACGATTGTTTTTTGTTTCAGTATGGCGGTGACTACAATGTCAATTCGGAAATTGACGGGTGATATTTTCACTGTGGTGTTGTCATAAGATTTTTTTTTATGTAACTATTTCAAGCTGGCAACTGAAAAGTTTCGGACTTAAATAATGCCTTGGTTTACCTACACCTACACCATGAAGGATTGGCACCTGATGAACTAAAACTCCGAAAGTATATATAATAAATACCGACTAAAAGTGAGTGCGTTCAGAGAAGTTCATAAAATTAGTTCATAATCTAAAGATTATTCATTTTCAGTAAATATTAATTACTGTTTAAATAATCTTATTCTAGTTTCATATCCTGCAGTTAAATGCATACCGTACTGCTTTAAAATTAAGTATAATTCTCCACAACCTGCAAAATACACGATATTTTAAAGTCATCATTACTCTTCCAGATCAAAATTACAGTAATATCTTTCCTAAATCAATTACGACCAATACGCTCGAGTAAAAAGAGGTAAGACAGAAGCTGTGAGGCCGATAAAACGCGCTCTTAAATAACATTCATTACGATAGCATTAAAATGATGGCGGGTGATTCGTTAAATTTTATCCGGTAGCCGATTGGGCTGTGGGTAGCGACAGACAAAAAAGTTTTAAAATATGACGGAGAAATAATATCGACAGTATAAAATACAAATGAAATAAAAATGCTAAAACTAAAAATGCTAAACTATAAAATAAACTAACAAGAAACTATAAAAGGGCATCGAAATACTGCTCCTCAAGGCTGTCAGCCGGGGGCCGCGGGTAGTCCAACGGTTATCGCGGCCTCGACATAGAGGGCGAAGAAGGAACATGGGTGGTTTTTAGTCAGTAGAAGTCTGACACTCCCTTTCGCTCTGCCCAAGAGCGGGAGGGGTTATTCGATGATTTTACACCCACCAAAAAAAAAAAAAAAAAAAAGGCTGTCAGCCGGTAATGTGCCCAAAAGACTAACGGCATTGCCACGTTGTATGGCAACGCTTAGCCTCTGGCCAAGATAAAAGCCAGCCCTTGGGTAAAGAGAAGCGTCAACTAAGCGTTTAAAAATTTCCTTAATATGGCTATGAGCACTCGGACCCCACGGCCCTAAAGTTTCAACCCCAAACGGCTCGAAAATATATTATAGTTACCACAAAGGTTAATATATTTACGCCGCTTGAGGTTCTCTGCAGCCACAGCGGCACCACCTGCGCAGCACGATGAACTTGGAAGATGTGATGGCGCAAGAGTATCGACACATGTTGCGTCCCACACTAAAGGCCTACCCATCTTCCAAGGAAACAAAGACATGCGATCCGGCCTTTTGCCATCGTCGCGTGTCAAGCCAATGGGTTCTAAAACAGCTGGCATGCCGATGGCGACAAGAGCACGTCGGATGATGTCATTTAAGTTCGCGTGCCGCGCAAAACGGCCAGCACTACGGCTGCATGACAGCTTTACCACATTGACAGCGATGAGGAGAACAGCAGGCGACACCAAGGCGCAAAGAAGCAGAGAGGCGGAAGGTCATTCATAATTAACTAATCGGGAAAGTGGTTGGAAGAAAAAAACGTGCTATGCCTATAGCAGGAAGATGATATATTTTGAAAACGAAATTCATTAATTGCTTAGAATAAAGGATAATAAAGTGAGTAACGATTTTGAATTGAGGAATTAATCGATTTTTTTTATCGCGATCGGAGGCGTGTTGTTTTAAATGAAACCTATATTGGAAAGTCAGATAGATAGTCACTCCATGTAAAATACTGGTATTACATTGAATCAGGTTACAACAATGCAGATGTTGATGATGATGATGATGAAGAACCAGATTAACAGTAAACTTAATCTTTATAACTGCCTTGGTTACCTAAGATTATCAATTTTTTTTTAATTCAAAGTTCTCACGACATTTCCCATTAATCCCCCGCCATAACAGCTCGGTTTTATAGCCTATAAACTATACAACGTCAATCCAAGTGCTGTTGCAATTTTCTCGCTCGTATTTCACCTTACAAGTCATCAGTTTATTAGTTGGTATAAAATTACAGGTTAATTACACTGTAATTACTTTAATACTTGATGTGCAAAGGGATTACAACATGCCATATTTGGCTCGGAGCTCATAACTCTTCGTCTAAGGTGTCATTAGAAAAAACTGGTCAAGTCCGTGTCGCACACGGAGGGTTCCATAGTACCATACCACTTGTTAGTCATTTAATTGTATTGCCATAGAATACTAGACCAGCCAGATGGTTGTACGACTTTTAGAAGATTAGAAGTAAGCTCTGGTTGAGACAAGAACAGTCTCTCGTGTGAGACTTTGTAGTGAGAGACAAGGCCGCCAATGACGATGATCTATTACCATTGTTAAAATCTAGCAAACGACACCGAAAAATATACCTATCCTGTATGGGTCCCACTTTATATTAGTTTTTATTATTTGCTATTAAAGCGGCAGTAACACAAACTATATAAAAAATGTATCCACCCACTACGATTCATTCATGTTCCTGTTGGCACCCTTAGGGTACAGAACCCTGAAAACGTAATTAGTGTTTTTATGTTCAGACGAAATTGGTTGATTGAATGTTAGAAGTCAGGAGTAATCGTTATAATTATGATTACGTGGTACATAATAAAAATGATAATCGTTTTTCTATTTATGGTAACTAAAGCTGGCGGTTTGCAAGTGACTGACAGCGTCCGTTACGCTTATAGACTTGCGTCTTAGTAAAATAAATAGGATTGATCTTTTTATGTGAGGGCTGGATTGTAGATAATATACGGGAAAAGAGGACATGGAAAGAATAGGATATTTCACCAAAAAAATCTAATTAGTCAGTCAGATAGATAAAAAAAAAAATGGACACGTATTTTTACTTTTTCCACTTAAACAAAAGATGAAGACTGTATCGTCTTCATCTTTTGTTGCTGCTTCGAAAAGTCGTGTGACGTCACAAGGTTAGTACTTTTTTACCCACAAAGTGACGTCAAAAGCCCCCGCTCATGATCTTTGACAAGTTTTATTTTCGTCAATTCTTATTATTTTGATAAAACAAAATATACGTGACCATCATTTTTTGAAAATCGAAGAGACGGACTAATTAAATTAAAATTCCCTATTGGGTGAAACCTTTGTCAAGCAATGGGACGGTCCCCATTGCTGGACAAAGGTTGCTAAAGGCAAAGAGGCTATAAAAATATGCTGCAGCGTGGTCATACAACGTGGCATTTTCATACGGGGCGCTTCCTCACCGCGAGCGTAAGCCTCTGATATCACAATTCAGTTCACTTTTTTCTTTAAAAAATCGAACCATGGATACACAAGCAAATGCTCCAGAAAAGGAAGCACCGCTATCTATAGAAGGATAAGGAAAGAGAACTAAAGTAAGGAGTATCTAGAAACTGGAACTATTTTCCATTTTTGACGGTTTTGTGTTATGGTTATCCAGTTTCTTACAGCCAAGTGTACTAAATGATCTGTTTTTTTTTTAAATTTAACATTTATTTTATTATTTTCATCCTACCAACCTTTTCTGCCAACCATCCACGCAACTATATCAAGCGATCGACGTCGACCGCAACCGGTCGCCGACTGTCCAATTGATATACTTTTGACAGCATAGATACAGCACTGATAACAGTGACAGCGGCAATCCGCTCACAATGTGAGCTGATAAAAACTAATGTATTGTCACTAATGAAACTAGCTAGATTGAATTAGATATAGAAGGTGGCTAGTTTGTTTAGAAAGCTTGCTGGATGCAGAAAGATTTTAAGACGAAGAATATAAGCTCTGAAGAATTGGGTCTTGTGAAGAACTTTGGTGCTGTCGTAGGGAATAAAAAAAAAACAATAGTAAACAGCATTGAGCTAGCACGATGGTAGCATCCTGACTTCAATTAGTAATAAGGATTCAGTAGTTTCATGTTTGTAGACCTTCCACTGATGAAACAATATGAGGTATTCTCAGACCAAATAAAAAGTATAGACGGAACTCTGCGAACAGCAAAGTGAGGCCGGTCAAACTACGCCTCGCGTACACGCACACACGTCTCAGACCAAATAAAAAGTTTAAGACCAAGGCGTAGTTTATGTTGTACGTGTGTGCGTGTATTGTGTATGTACACGGCGAGGCGTAGTTTGACCGGCCTCACTTTGCTGTTCGCAGAGTTCCGTCTTTACTTTTTATTTGGTCTGAGGAGGTATTGCACTTTTACGGAAAAGTAAATGAATAGCACCAAAAAATTTCATTAGAATCACGATTGTTCTGCTATATACACGCAATCGCCACTATATAGAGGCGATTGCGTGATACTATAAGATACTGTATAGGTAAGCATGGTGATTCTTGATAGGTGTGATAAAACAACCAGATTTAAGTTATTTTCAATATCTTTATTATACAGGAAACGTCTTAGATAAAGCTTAACGATTATTTTATCACATAGGTACACACTTCATAGTAACTTGACCTTACAATCATGTTCCAAACAATCATTTACAACTTAACATATCATAAGCTGTCAAATTAAAACACAGCTGTGTCCTACATATAAATACAAAACCAACTTTTAACTAACAAGAATTAATTTACTTTACTTACCCTATTTCCAGGTGCTAAGGACTATTTTGCAGGTGTTATATGTTTTCGATTGACATTACATAAGTTTGTAAGTATAAGGGGCTAATATTATGAATTAATCAGTCATGTAATAGATCAAAGTAGTGCAGGAAGTACTCAATAACGTTGACAACTTCAAGTAAACTGCATAATAATGCCGTTTTCAAAACTGATCTAGCATTAAGTGAGCAAAATGAATTCCCTACACACATAAATATCATTATTGATTAAGTAGTAGATTGCCAATAGATTAAATTTATTCGTCACATTCTTACAGACTCTTTCCTTAAAATGTCGATGAAGATACCTACTAAGGAATCCATCATATCCTAGAATCATCATCATTCATTCATCATCATTGTTCATTGGGATTATGTGGTAGATTGCTGGTCACTTCTTCATGAATAGGTTAAGAAGGAAGTAGACTAATTATAGCTTATACCAGTATTGGAAGAAGTACCTGCATTTGTTTTTTTCATTCATTTTAGAAGCTGCATTTGAAATTGACGACGAAAATGAAAGCAAAGGACAAAATGAACAGGCCAATGTTATTGAGATGAGATATTTTAAGAATAACAATAAATTGCGGCTGGTGCAGGTGCAGCAAACGGTGCAAATACAATAACTTAATTGGTGGTTATGTGTTTGAGCCGTTTGGAGCCATGGGGTCCGAGTGCCCACTTAATACTTCAGTAAATTGTCAAGCGTTTGGTCGACTCTTCTCGTGACCCCAGGGTTGGAATATTTTTTTGGCCAAAGAATTCGCATTGCCATCCAACGTGGGAATGCTGCCAGCCTTCTGGGCACTTTTCACAGGACAGTGGTGTGGACAAATTTTTTAACGCCTTGTAATTGTTCCCATTTTGATACATGTATATATTTTATTATAATTTTAGTTCCATAAATTATTGAAACGTTTGTAACTAAGTATTCAGAAGTAGAATAAGATAAAAAAATGTAGGCAAGTGTTGATGACCACAAAATATTTCAGCTCTCTTCAACCAGTAACAAAAACCTATGAAAGTGACTCTTCCAAGACATCACACGTGACCACACTTCAAAACTCCTCTGCAAATAACATTTTATATGTCCCGCTTTGTTCGTAAGATTTTAAATTGAATAAGAAATAAATCTTGTCAATGTTTTTATGGGATGCTGTGACGGCGTCTCCGTGTCGCCTGTCAGTCTTTCCATGGTTTATCTTAGTTATATTCGTCGGGGAATCACAAAAAATGCCAACATGACTAATAGGTATATTATGCGTTTATATAATCAGGTACTGTTTCTAATGAACTGGAATAGATGATGGAGTCTGCAGCGTAGTCAATTGTGTTTGGTAAGGAAAGCATCATTGATATTCATGTCGACTCATCACTCCTTTAAATATATCCAAATGCAGAAAAAAATAAAAAATAAGATATTCAAAAAGAGGTACAGTACATAAGAGTATGATGGTGGCACCAGTGACTGAACCGTTGTGTCGTAATCAGTTAACGTGGTATGGGCATGCGAAGAACAGGAATCAGGAAAATGTCGTCAGGAAAGTTTTGATTGCGGGAGATGCTCCGGGCGTCCGGGGCCTGTGGACGGAGAGTGATGGGCTAGCTCACCGTCCGTGCGTCTTATGACGACGACAGACGGTGTCGACTGCGCGTTCGTGTACCACACACGCCTCGAAGAGATGACATCTCCGAAAGAAAGATGGTCCGAAAGGGCTGACGCACGTCGGGGCTGCGAGTTGTTCACAAGTTACCGCGGCCTCGACGTACAGGGCTAAGAATGAACATGGGTGGTTTTTAGTCAGTAGAAGTCTGACACTCCCTTTGGCTCTGCCCAAGAGCGGGTGGGGTTATTTGATGATTTTCAACCCGTCAAAAAAAAATATTATGAATTTTGATGGACATAAGAGGAGAAGAATATTTAAAAAAAACTGAATGATGATGAATGGACTGTGTGAAGGATTAAATGACTAGAAACGAGGTTCCTGCTGAGAGGACGAGTAGGTAATAGAGAAATATGAAAGAGGAAGATATACTGCGCCGATGCAAATTGAGATAATGGCAGGTGAATGATTACATTTAGAAACAGGTACAGTTAAACCAGAAAATCCATGCCTTTCGATCCTTGTGTTTCGGCAGCACAACTTCGTGCCACAGAGTGACCCCAAAGCAAAGCGTCAAGATTTATAGTCTTCATATATGTCATCATCGCATGTTTGTACATCAGAGAATCCCGATAAATGGGTATTTTTCCTTACTTGGGGAAAGATTCAGATAGGGTAGGTACATTGCAAAATATTCGTTAAAGTGTCGTTAATCACCTCACAAGGTCGTGGTATCGTGATACAGAATAATCCAGGAAGTGTATAGTATATATATGTAATGTAATGAAACATCAAGGCCACTTATATGCTATCTAATATGTTAAATGGGTGTATGATTAGGTATTAATATACTGTGAAAGGTTAGCACAGACCTAGTGAAGTGCAGTAATTATTAATAAAAAAATATGAAAAGTATCAGTGCTACTTAAATAATAATAATAATAATAATAATAATAATAATAATAATAATAATAATAATCTTTATTATGAACATCTTACAAGGTTTCTTTGAGGTGAGACCCTGACCTCCAAACCAGTAAAATACTGTATCATGAAGGTCAGTTCCTTCCCTTCACAAACGTGTTATTAAATACGAGTACAGTAGGTCCATAATTTTAACGTAGGCTAACTTCTATCTTAGGCTAGCAAACAAAAAAATATATAACTAGATTTCAGTATAACTAAAATCAGAAAATAACGGTAAAAAATAAAAGAAAAAGGAATGTGCGTGTGTGTAGTTGTGTGTGTGTGTAGTTGTGTGTGTGTGTGTGTGTAGTTGTGTGTGTGTGTAGTTGTGCGTGTGTGTGTGTATCTATGTATATGTGTGTGGGTGATCTAAGCGTGATTGATTGTGTATTTCATACCGTTACAATAAAAAGAGATTCTATTTTTTCATAGTCCATGTCATTCAACCATGCAATAATTTTACTTTTGACTTGATTATTACTGAATGATCTGATGTGTTGAATGGACTGTGTTATTTTATTGTATAACCGTGGAGCTTGGACGTTGTAAAATCTGCTAGCAAATTTTGTGTTGGCTCTAGGTACTGGGCAATGCACTTTTCTTTTATTCAAATTGGGTAATATCGGAATGACCTGTTTGTGGTATCTACGTAAGACTTCATAAACATAAAGTTTACGAACGCTCATGACATTTATTTCTTCATATAGATCTTTGGTGGGATAGCGGTAGGGAAATTTAAATGCGACTTTTAGCAATGATCTCTGTGCGCGCTCAAGAACAATCATAATTGTTTTACAAGCCCCACCCCAAGCATTGATACAGTAGTTAATAATACTTTGACCAAGAGCAAGATATGTTTGTACCAGGAGATCTCTGCCAGCCACATCACGCAGGTTCTTAAACGCGAGTATAAGTTTCCTTGTCCTGGCCGCTACCGAATTTATGTGTGCACCCCAGTTCAGTTTGTCATCTATTATGACACCTAAATACTTAATGGCTTTTGATTTAGCTAAAATGGGACACGTGCAACTTGTATCGTTATCTAGATAAGGATTCCTGTTGCATGGGTATGTGTGACTCTTAATTGTAATTGTATCCTTTGGGGCGCCTGATTTGGTAATGCTAAAACAAAGATATTTTGTTTTCTCCGCATTTAGGTTTAACAGGCTGTTTTCTAACCACCGCGTTACGATACGTAAGCCTCTTTCAACAGTAGTCCTTATTGAGTGCCATGAAGTATCGTGAAACAGAATAACTGTATCATCTGCGAACATAACTAATTCAGCTTTATCAATTTTGATGTTGCAAAGCTCATTAATATAGAGTAAAAATAGGCTTGGTCCGAGTGTACTCCCCTGAGGAACGCCATATGCAATATCAATGCTGTCGCTAACCTCCTCTCCAATCCTAATGCACTGTTGCCTTCCAGATAAATAGTTCTGAAACCACAGAAGTGGAATACCTCTGATTCCTGCATTCTGAAGGCGTGAGATGAGAATAGGAATTGAAACGGTATCAAATGCCTTCCGTAGGTCCAAAAACACCCCCACGCATTTTTCTCCCTTGTCTAAATATGATGTAATGCTAGAGGTTAACCTATCCACAGCGTCAGTAGTCGAACGATTAGATCTAAATCCAAATTGGTTGTCGGATAAGATGTGATTTATTTCTAGGTATTTCGTTAATCTCTTATTGACTACTTTCTCTAATATCTTAGACAAAACCGAAAGAAGTGATATAGGTCTATAATTATTAGGTACATTACGTTCACCGGACTTGTAGATAGGTATCACTATAGCTTTTTTAAATGCATTGGGAAAACTTCCACTACTTAGGCTTAAATTGCAAAGATGACTAATAGGAGAGCTAACACGAAGGCATAGCTGCTTAATTACTAACGTGGAAATTTTATCCCAACCTGTGGCGCTGCTTGATTTAAGGTTCCTTATTATATCCATTATTTCTACGGGGTCAGTTGGAGCAAATGCCATTGAATTTGGAGGCCCATTACATGTTAAAGCTTCATTCGCAAGCGTTTGGTCACTGATTTGGAGTCTACTTAAAGTAGCGTTAGCTAGATCCTTACCGATCGAGGTAAAATATTTGTTAATTTGCTTTAATGAGTCATCAGAATTTTCAGAAATTGTAAGGAGTTGTTTTGGACAATCGTTCTTTTTATTAAGATAGCATACTTGTTTGATAATATTCCAGGTTTCTTTGGTATTGCCTTTATGTTTTTGTAATTCATGCTGATAATATTCTTTCTTTAACAGTTTTACTAATTCATTACATTTATTCCGATACGCGGTGTAATATAACCGTAATTGTTCATTATTTAATTGTTTTTTCACTTTTTTATGAAGATTATCTCTTTTCCTAATAGAATTTAGTATCCCGGCCGTTATCCATGGTTTCAAAGGTCTTTTTTTTCGTGGTAAGTGGATCATTTTTGTGTTATTATTTATGGCGTTTTGTAAACATGTTATTAAAGTTTCAGTTGCAAGATTAACGTCAACGGTATTAAAATAATCATCATTTAATGTTAATTTTAGTTCTTGGTCAATATTATCAAAATTGGTAACGGTTCTAAATGTTGGTACATTTGAAATTTGTTTCGTTATATGTGCCTTATCTATGTAAAGAAGTATAGGAGCGTGATCAGTAAGCTCTTCAAAAACTATTGACTGTATATCAGACGAGGTTTTAACCATAAAATGATCAATACAGGTCCGGATTCTTGTGGGAAGGTTAATAGCCTGTTTTAAGCCAAATGAAGCCATTAGATTAAGATACTGATGAGCGTGGGTATTTAAATTATCCGCAAGAATGTCCAAATTTATGTCACCTGTGAAAATGATGTTCGCGGTTGTACAGTTCTGTAGAATTACGTTTAAGGAATCAATATATTTTGTTGGATTGTGGAAACAAGGTGGCCTGTATGAACATATAAGTGTGTAGCTTTTGCAAATATCTACCACAAGACAATTTCCTTCATCCATGAATGGCTCATAATATGTGCAGTCGAGTTCTTCTCTAACGTACACGATAATCCCGTCATTTTTATTAAAACTGTTTTTGGTACTAAATGCGCTGTAATTAGTAATTGTAGGTATGATGCTGTTTTCGTCTATCCAACACTCGGTTAATACGAAAACATCTATTGTGATATCTATTTTCGAAACAAATATAAGAAATTTGTCCAGGTTGCAATTTACACTACGTATGTTAATTGTTATTACTGTTAGAGAGTTATTGCTCAAAGCATTATATTGTAACATATTCGAACAGTTTTCAGGATTTTCTAATTTAAAGCATTTAATTTCCATAGTTGAGTCTAAATCTTTCACTATATTATTGTTTATGTTATCGAATTTTTATCGAATAGTCTAAAAGGCACGCAACAAAGGATCATTCGGTTTTGTTCGTGCATGATAAAGGCTAACATAGTATTAGTACTCTTAAAATAAAATGTAAAGAATTCGAAATATGTAAATATTATTATTTTTGATACTTTGTAAATATTTGTAATCTTTTTTGTGATGCTATCTATAAAATTATAATGTAGAATTTCCAGGATTAGAACGGCATTGTGTGTGTAATTATTTTCATTGTGAAAGAATGTTGAAAATTTATTGTGTGTGTATGTGTGTGTGTTTGTAATTATTAATAAAGTATTGCAAAGAAGCACTAAGGCTAAATACAAGTAACTTAAATTATTAAAGAATGTGAAAATCTTGTTTTGATGTATCACTGGTGATAGTCATTTCGCACTCTTAAGGGAGGCCAAATGTTCTTCATTTTTTACCAAAATGTGTGACTTCCCTTCCATTTCTCGAAGAAAAACTCTCCCGTTTGCTGTCCAGCAGAACTTAAAGTTTTCGTTGGTGGCAAAATCTCTTGCCAGGAAAAAGAGTCGTCTTCCCTTAGCAGTGAGTCGTTCTGATAGGAAAATCGGCGAGCTGTTACGTTCCAGCCCCAGGTGAGTGGAGTTAAGTTGCTGCAGGGGGTTGTCTCTGTTATATTTCCGAGCCATGGTTAAAATGTTTTGTTTAATTAAGGTGTTAGATAATTCGACATAGAGAGTTCCGATGTATTTATCCTTCTTACTGGGTACCCGATACACGTCTCTAATATCTCCAGTCGCTAAATTAATTTTCAGGTAATCCGAAAGTTTTGAAACCATTTTGAAGAGATTCTCTTTCTTGTCATCGTTGGGCTTTGATACATTCCTTATTTCTATCATAGTTTTAAGAGAATTACGTTCAATTTCTTCACACTTATCTTTCATAAACACTAATTCGGTAATTAATGATTTACGCCCCTCTTCTAGGGATATAATTTTACTTTCCACGCTTTTAATTTGTTGAGAGACAAATTGAATGTTATTGTCGATCTCCGTGTTTTTCTCAGAGATCTTTGTTGACGATGATTTAAGCTCATAGATAAGTTTTTCAAGTGAATCCATCCGTGTCTTTTGTTCGGATGAGAATTTCCCAAATAGCTCCTTCATTTCCAGTCTAAACGCCGTCAGATCATCGTGGGAGTCATTAGATAAGCGACGGCGTTTATCACGTTTAGTAATATTGTATTCATTAGGAGGTGTTGTCATCATCATCGATAGATCCGAGTCTGACGCGGCTCGGCCTTGTTGAGGCGATGATCTTGCAGCACTCTGCATTTGGACTTTATGTTTTTACAGTACGTATGAGGTGACCGGAAAATGAATTGCAGTACCTGTATGTCCCGTGAAGTGTGCACCAACTCACGCACAGCGGCGATGCGGCGGTCTGCCAACGGGCGACCAAGTGACGCAAGAGCACACTCATGCACAGTGAATGTCGAGCGGCACGCTCACATTCGCACGCAGTGACGCGGTGCGAAACGGCGAAGCGGCAACCAGGTACCAGGGCGGCAGATATGTTGAAGGACAGTGTCGTATAACTCGAGGACACCGCGGCGTAGCGCGCCGTCTCACTCGCACGCAGGGGCGGGGCGATCACTCACGTCACACGTGCAAGGCAAGCCGGCAAAGCGTCTGACTCATGCGCAGCGGCTCGACTTCACCGTACAATACGCGTAACCTCTTGTTACTTATGCACTCCTAATTTTTGTGTCGAATTAATGAAGGCAAAATATTAATATTTTTGGATTTAAAACAACTATAAACACGTCCACTTGCTGATAGATCCGAGGGGGAAGGGAAAGACGAAGAATAAAGACGGTAGATAAGTACCTACATTAATTAATTTACTGGATATTGTTACGCTTAGTAGTATTTAAAAAGTAGGGTATGAAAATAAACTCGGACAATAAACACCGTTGAATCATTTTAAATCTCGAAATCTTTGAAACTTAAAAAAAAAACATTAAAATGTAATGAAGTTGGGTGATATCCGTGATATACACCAACACAATATTCTACGAGATTAAGAAAAGAGGTGATGTTTGTATACGAAAGGCAAGATGTAAACTTCAGAAAATATTTGTGTGGGAGCTGATGTATAACTACGCAAAAAACACAACGTTGCATAGTTTTGGGTATGTAACTAGAAAAGGACTAACTCTAATTGAAAAATAATTAGAAGTTAATTAACCAGTGTTGAATTTGGGTTTGCTTGGCTGGTACCACTTTATTCAATTGACTCGACCGAAATTTAATTTAGAGTAGTGTATCGAAACAGACTGCTAGGAGTCCTAAATCAAGCAGTAATAAATTTTGAATAAAACGACTATCAAGCTCATCGAACACACAACATCACTAAAATGTATCAGCCTAATTACAACTGCTGATCTAATAAACTGATAAATAATTAAAGAGTCCCTAAGGTTCAATGGGGTCGGAAACCATTAACCTAATTACATAGCAATAGTTTTACACACGAATTTTTCTTTAGTTGCAAAAACAGCGTTTCGGTGAGAGGTCGCAAGGCAATTGAAAATTGGCGAAAATGGAGTGAGTACATGCTTTTTCATTGCTTAAATTATTAATTGTATTGTCTTTTATAGGATAAATCATAACCTTCCTTAATAATAATACTAATAATTAATGAAGAAATAACTTGCGTAAAAGTCTTAGAAAAAAAAGAAGAATGTGACAACCGCTCAAAACATCTTCCAACTAAGAATGTTACCAACAAAATTAAGGCAGTGACTGTAGACTAAATATATTTCAAAAAAAAAAAAAAACAAATAATGAACTTATTTTTTTTATTCCAGGGAAGACAGTGAAGTAGTTATCGTTACCAACGTATATGGTGATGTTTGTATTCGTAAGGCAAGAAGAAAACGTCAAAAAATATTGGTTAGGGAGCTGATGTATGACTACGCGAATAATACAACGTTGCATGGTCTTGGGTATGTAACTAGGAAAGGATTAACTCTGATTGAAAAGTAAGTAGAAGTTTATGACCTTAGTGTTGTACCTGAATAGGATATTTCACCAAAACAATCTAATTGGTCCGTCTGTTAGATTTTCAAAAAATAATAGACACGTTTTTTTTGTTTTATCAAATAAATAAAAATTGACGAAAATTAAACCTGTCAAAGATCATGAGTGGGGGCTTTTGACGTCACTTTGTGGGTAAAAAAGTACTAACCTTGTGACGTCACACGACTTGACGCGACTTTTTGAAGCACTGTATCGTCTTGTTTAAGTGAAAAAAGACAAAATAAGTGTCCATTATTTTTTTTTTATCTATCTGACTGACTAATTAGATATTTTTGGTGAATTACTTAATGTTTAATCATGATTGAGCCTGCCTTAGGGCGTAGCCTGACAAGATGAAAAGCGTTTTCAAAAGCGTTATGTATCTCTGAAATTGGTTTCAACAAGATTATAATTTTAAGTGAGGGACTGCCTCGTTGGAGTTGTAGTCGCAAGTGCAACTGCTAAGCATGAGTGCCTTTAGTTCAATTCTCAGTTAGGGAAACTGTTTTTTCATTACGAATTTCTAGTAGCCGCAACGGAGTCTGAATTAGTGCACGGTCGATGAAAATAAGCTCGCTCCATTTTACATGGTACCTACTTTTATATAACTGGCGATATGTCATCAACAGCCTCTTAGTGTTCCCACTGCTGGGACACAGGCCTCCTCTCTTTGAAAGGGAATGGGCTATAATCTACCACGCGGCCCCAGTGCGTATTGGTAGATGTCACGTCTTCGAATATTTTGGTGCTAAGACATGCCGGTTTCCTCACGATGTTTTCCTTCACCGTTTTAAGAGCAGCGGTGATGAAATAAACTACACAAAGTAATGTGCCTGTCTGGGTTCGAACCCACAACCGTTCGTAAGTCGGGGCCACCACCACTGGGCAACCGCTGCTCTCACTTGCGAAATGTAAGTGAACCTAAGTACAATAATAAAACTGACATTTATTACACATCGCTTTTAATGTGTGTGTGTGTAAGTGTTCCCGTAGCTCATGTCAATCTTACCATTTTAATTTTATAGTTATCGCTAATATAGCTTGTCATGATGTCTCTCTCATATTTTCTGCTGGGATTTCGAATGTAGTGTTTTAAGAATTATGAATTCCAGTGACATCATTTGCTCCTTGTACGCTTCTTTTCAGAATATTCTGGCTAATAACTTTCTTAGTCAGCGTGGCTCTTTGCATGTACCTCATCAGCAAGGTGTGGTACAAATGGCAGACCAGTCCTGTCATAGTCACAGTCAGTGAGCAGTTAATTCCAGTCAATGAGGTGAGACATCATAGCTTTATAATCATCGTACATACATACAAAAGAAACAAACCTCGTCCACATTCGAACGATCGCTTCACATTCGAAAGATCGCTTCACATTTGAAAATACTATAAATTGCCGAACCAGTTTATTTTTTATTTTTGAGTCGTTTTTCAGTATCAGTGCATCCTTTTATGACGAACATAATATACAGCTGTGATTGTCATTTTATTGGCCACACATTGCCGGGGATGTATAGCTAGTTTAGAACCTCTTTCACCCCTATAACCTCTTTTTGTTTGCCTATTTGTTCTGCCCTGTGTGAAACCAATAAATACTTTTTATTTCTTCCTTTCTTTTATTATGTTCACAGGTCCCGTTTCCTTCAGTGACAATATGTCCGCAGTCAAAATGTAAAGTATCAGTCTACAACTTTACCTATGAGAAAGTAACGTTAGATGCGTTTATCGTACATAATATAAATTCTATATATAACGAAACGTAAGTTTGTTTTTAATATAATAATTGGTCATAAGAAACTGTTGCTATTCATTTGCTATTTATAACAATTTTGTAATGGCACATCTCTTCAACAAAATGGTGGTTAAATAGTTATCAATAGCAAATGATTACATTATTTGTTATTTTTTGTTCCTCTACCATTTCTATGTGGATATAGCTATAGATTAATTTAATTTAATTTTTAATTTTAATTGTATTTTTTTTGTGTGTATAAAGCATCAGTTTGGATATTCTGTAATGTTGCTATAATTAATATTAAATAAATAAATTATTGGTTTCTCCAACACCGAGTGCGGCGCTCCGTATCAAACTATGCCCTCGTGCTGGAGTGTCACAGACGCCTGTGACGCTTACCAGAAGTCTTAATAACCTGAATAGCACTTCTGCAATAAACGTGCCCATCCACTGGGTCCAAACAGAGTAATATGGAACCAACGTCTATACGACAGAAGATGAAGATGCTTAAACATAACTTTCTCTCCCTGTTACATGCTGCATATACCCCGATTTAATATTAGTATATTTTTTTCAGAATGAGGAAAAGAATCGCTAAGTATGACGGTATATCACAAATATGCAATCTTCCTCATTTTAATCATTTAGAAAACATATATCCAAGCGGTTTCACTGATGCTTCTATCGTCAAACATATATTGGAGGTAACACTTTGATGTTTCTTAATAGTAGTTAACAAAAAAAATCTAATTAGTCCGTCAGATAGATTGGCAAAAAATATTGGACAAGTATTTTTTCTTTTTTCACGTAAACAAACAATGAAGACGATACAGCGCTTTGAAAAACCGTGTGACGTCATAATCTATGACATTAGTTTTAAATTTTTTAGCGGTCAGTGATGTCACCTACCCCTACTCAAATAAATGACGCGTTGTATCTTCGTCAATTTTTATTGATTTGATAAAACAAAAAATACGTAGGTATCCAATATTTTTCGATAATCTAACAGACGAACTAATTAGATTTTTTTTTAAGTCACTAATCATCCCTATTTTGTTGAAACCACATTACTAATTATGTGGCGTATTATTGGTGTATTATAATTATCCTTCTTAACATTACATCCATCATTTATAGGCCAATTTACACAGAACAGCAATATTATAACGCCAAGCTTACTTACTACCTTACCACTTACCTTTATTATTTGTTTTTTTTATTGAGGCACACCAACGAAATATTTCCAAAGATTGTCACAATTAAACATAAGTCTTCTGTGCTCTGTAAATAAATCCCTTACAGGCATGCACAACATTCACAATTAAGGTGAGCAATAATTCTACAAGAAATCATCACCAAACCACGGATCGAAACCACTGGAATTCATGAGAAGGTACCTTTGCCCAGCAGTGGGATGATGCAGGCTAACAGTATAAGTATAAGTATAAGTATAACGGGCTGGTGTCCGCAACTCCACGTTCAATGCGCGCAGGCTAACAGTATTAATATTCAGTATTATTTTAAGTTATAGTCTACTATGTTTCATCCAAATCTGTCAAGCGATTACTAAGTGAATACGTAAAAAACATACTCTGACACTTAAAACGTTGGCTTTTACGAGTATAATAGTAGGTAGTATGATAAAGATTTATGAAAAATTTTCGTAACTATCGTTTGGACATCATATCGTGCTTTAATGATTTGTAATTGTATAAAATGTAAGTGTCATTTTTAGCTCATACTTATTTTTTGTTTTGTTTTCAGGTTTCTCCAAATCATACAGATGTATTTGCAGAGTGTCAATTGTATGGAGAATATGTGGAGTGTTCAGGCATATTTGATACGGTACTGACTAAGGAAGGATTATGTTTCAATATGAACTCTCTTGCAGCTAAAGAGATATTCAAATTCAGGAAGTAATCAATCATTTTTAGGCTTTCTAATTTTTTTATAAGTATCCAAAATATCTCACTATGCAATTATTTATTTATGTACACACAAAGAAAAACATAAAACTAAAAGAGCACAAAAGTACTAAAAGAGCACAAAAGAACCTACTGCTTATTTCTTAACTAGAAATTATTTGGCACTGCCCTTTGGACTTTGACGTTATGAAAAGCTTTTTAAATAACTAATTAGGTACTATTATAACCCTTTCACTTAGCTGAGACGGTGGCTAAGAGACTTCTTTTTAAACGAATTTCGCATTTCAACTTCGGAGGTTGTGCTTAACCGAACTAGCCTGTGTAACTATGGGTTCCTTGACTTTAAAACTTCGAGCCAGGGGCAGAGGTGCATCTAAACACGTCAGCAGGAATAGCACTGCTCTCTCGCGACACGTCACGACCCCCTCCCTCACCACGCAGTTCCTTTAAGTCTTTTAGCACGGTCCCAGTTAAATAGGCCTTCAGTAATACGATGGAGGACACGGCGGAGCATATCGTGGAGTTCTGCTCCGTCATAACCTCTCGCGCCCGGGTGGTTCAATCGATGGTCCGGAGCGCTACAGAATGGGAAGACGTCACCTCTTTCTGCGAAGCAGTCATACTAAGAAATTTAGGTGACAGATTTTGAGGAGAACCTCACGTCATAGCTAGTCTAGCCTTGATGATCCTCGTTTGCTTTCCATCCCAAGACGTTTCAGGAGCGAGATAGACTGTACTTGGCCGAAAGTATACAGCCACCTTAATAATACTAGTTTATTTGACAGACTGCAGAGAGACTATGTATATCTGAACATAACAAAACCTACTAAAGGTTGGTCAGTGGAACACGGTTACGACACCAATGATAAAATACATGGATATCCCCATTTTTATCCAACTTCTGGTGCGGTGAGTTTTCAAATCTTAAATAACTTAGATCCATCTACTGATTTAAGAAGAGATCTATGAAAACTGAAATTGAAATAGGAACGGAACTGAAGTCAGTCAAAAACAGAAGAGCGTTTTGTGAAGTCTGATACAATCAAGAGTGTGTTTTATTTTCCTAAAGTTTTTAACTAGTAAAGAAAACATTAAAGATTACCTTTCGATTTTGGCTTTCCAGGAAAATGGAGAGCATCCTGATGTTGAAATAACTCTACAACATAAAACTTTCGAACGTGACAATCTCTGTAACGGTCTCAACTCTGGATTCAAAGTAAGTTTTCTTTTCATTTAAGGTAAGACAAAACATGAGTATACGCACATATGACATGGAAGATGTTACAATACAAGGTAGGGTGTAATACAGCACTAAGTAATTTTAAACTCATCGGTTACACCAAGCAACCAACAATATTATTTATAGCATGATTTAAAATTAAAAGGTAAAATCTGCTCATTCTAATAATTTAAAACACAAATTAGCAATTTATTGAATTGGGCAAAAACAATGGCAACCTTGTTCTACCCTGTAAGAGTATGATCGTTATTTTCAGGTTTACATCCAGCACCCAACTGACTTGCCTCAATCTTCACTGTACTATTACGCTATATTAAACAGTCAGGTTTCATCCATGGCACTTAGTTTCAACATACTCAATACATCAGAAACTTTGAGAGGCTATGATCCAGAAATGTAAGTTTTGTAAAGTAAAAATTCTTTTGGACACCTTCAATTGCCTAACTTTCAAAATCAGTTACAAGTATAAGTCTGTTACTTAGAGTGGTTTGTCATCAAGCCATTCATACGCGTGACAATCGTTCGTAATCTCTTATAGACGTACACAATGAAAAATTAGGAGATTTGTTCTTTTTTCGCGTGGAGTGTTTCTAGAAACGCCATCAGATAATCGTAATGAACCTTTACAATGGAGAGATCACCAAAACTGTCTAAATCGACAATTATGTTGTCAATATTCGGCCTTTGCACACATCTGCGTAGGCCACAAGAGATTAGGTCCCCAGTTGCATGTCAAGGTCTTTGCACATGAGATTTTTCAACACACGTTTCATGCAACGCATCGAGTCATCTGCACATCTGCACCTAAAGACTTAGTAAATATTTTTTCTATTTCTGTTCGGTTTCAGACGTCAATGTTATTTCCCTGATGAGCGATATCTGAAGTATTTTAAGTTATACACAGCGAGCAATTGTAGAATAGAGTGCTTGTCCAACATAACTAATCACAAGTGTAAATGCGTTCATTTTCATATGCCATGTAAGTATTGATACGAGTATCTTCTATATACATCAACATCAGTAATCATATACTGAACATACTAACGCTATGATATTATTGTGTAGATACAAAAGTAAAAGAAATTTAAATAAGGCTGTCTACGATCGTAGCGGATTGGTTTTCATTGATGGACTTTCAAATTCTGCAACTACAAAACAGAGCCAAAATTACTTTGAAACCAGTATTAAAACACATCTGAAAATGTCCAATTCTTTAAAGTCAACTGTTGATTCTATAAATTTTAGGTGCCGCTAATTTTTTTTTGTGTTTAGGTTCAAGCAGTCAAAGAATTTGTACTGAGCTTAATCGAAAATGCATGTCAGATGCAAGAAGTAAGTGTTTAAATACAAACCGTTTCCCTTTTTATTTTATTTTTCATAACGTTGCCGAAATATATGTATATTTATTTTTTCAGAACAAATGTTAGAACAAGAATTAAGTAAAGATGGGGGCTTTAAATGCCATTGCCTACCAGCCTGTAATAGTATGGATTATGAAGCTGAAATATTGAAGACAGATTACAATCTGAAGCAATTTATTAGAACCTATTTCAAAGCTTCAAATATTACCGACGATACTTTCAATGGGTAAGCTAATACGTTGGTAGGTATAGTCAAAAATATCGGTGTGGTTATTCCGACCTGAAAGTATGATGTTGAAATTGGTAGTTAAACATATCATTTTTAACAATAGTTATGATAAATATTGAAGACAGTTATCAGTTAAAGCAGTCAGAAGTTTAATAATAGATGCTTTAATAATTACAATGTTGGAGCTTAAAGCATTTTTTTCTTCTTTGTTATGTTTTATTCTATTAATTATTAATTATTCTAACATAACGTCGGGGCTGTAATTCACGAAGGATTTGGTAGAGGTGTACCCAATAGTGCACTAACATTAAGCCAGTTATATATTGTATAAATTCTATCAACCAGGCATACATTGAAGAAACACAGAGTGACACAAAATAAATTGCTAATAGAAAACCATTTAACACTTTTTCCAACCAGGGAGCAGAGTTAGGCTCGCGACCACTGATGACTATATAACAAAGCGTCTATTTTATTCTATTCCCTTCTATTATGTTCTTTTATCCAGGTTTAATTTCTCCAAGTTGGAGATGTACTTCAAGAAACCTAGGTTCCTGTCGATGCGTCGTTCGGAGCTGTTCGGGTTGATCGACTTCCTCTCTAACTGCGGTGGACTTTTGGGGTTGTTCCTCGGGTTCTCGTTCTTAAGCCTCATTGAGATCTTCTACTTCCTCTCTTTAAGGTGATCTATTTAAAATCTCCTTTGAAAATTAAACAAAACTTTAAATTTTCAATAAGTATTGCTTTTTGAGGAGCATGAAAGATGAATTATATTTTTTCAGGGTCAAGTTTTTTATACACATCATTGGTCACATAGAGAGTCATATACTGTGTCGAGATGTTTGTTTTTTTTTAATTTATTGATGCGGTTTTTTAAAACACTGTTTTTTACTTATATATTATGATTTATACTTTTTTAGACAGCTAACAAGGATATTTTCTAGTAATTTGTACATCTGGGTTAGTATTTTTTTGCGCCTTACAATTTGTTTAAGAAGTAATATAATAATAGTATTTACAAAAAAAAAAAATGTTTAATGATCTTTGACAAAGCTTTGGACTTTAAATTATTAGCAAAGGTCTGCTACGACATCAACTATGATAATTAGCCATTACTTCTTCAAAAAATTAATAATAATAACTATATAATATCAACTATCTAAAAAAGTATAAAACGTGGTACAAAGTCATGGACTCCACTAGGAAAATCGTTTTTGATTTAGTACAGGTACAGTAGTTAATCTAGGATTTCTGTTATCAAAAATCTAAATAACTTAAAAATTACTGAATTTCGGGGGAACAATTGGCGGCTTAATTTATTTCATTTTGACCCTGCTATGACGTCCTACAAGGAATACGTCGAGTGACCCTGTATATCCGAGTGGGAAAATGTCGATTTCGATGTTTTCTGGGTTACAAGTACACACAACGATGGCTGTACAGTTTTCTCCTACACACGTTTATGCAAGCCTTTACCTACAGTTAGTTGTACCCTGTCATGCAATGGGCTGATTATAAAACAAATATTGCGGGATAGTTTTACCGACTAATCGACAACTTTTAGATATGTCTCTAATAGGTGATCGGACAAAAAAAACTAATTAGTCCGTCAGATAGATTTCCAAAAAATATTGGACACGTATATTTTATTTTTTAACATATACAAAAAATGAAGACAATACAGTGCTTCGAAAACTCGTGAACTCTTCGAAAACTTCATATGATAGTACATTTTTACCTACAAATGACGTCACAACCACATCTTATCTTCGTCAATTTTGATTAATTTGATAAAATAAATAACACGTATCCAATATTTTTCGATAATCTAACTGTTGGTTTACATAGTTTTATTTTATTATAATAAAGCTACTTAATAATAACCACCATCATTTTCCTTTAGTATCGTCCTTATATACAGTCCACACGCACACCAACATTTTTGGTCCTTCGACGGACTAATTAGAATCATATTTTTTTGACTCAGTCCGATCCCCTATTGTGAAAATTTACATTCTATTAAAACATGGCTGCTAACAGTTTATTATTGTTTATTTCAGATTATGCTGTACATTAAAGAAAGATCTAGAAGAAGAAAAAGCTCAGCGTGAACCAGGAAAAGAAATTCACATTGATAAATACTAAAAGAGTGTCTTCGATTAAATTAAGTTGTTTGATCAGAAGGTAGTCTGCTAATAGGGATGTTTACTGAAAAAAATGTGATTCTATTTAGTCCGTCTGTTAGATTATCGAAAAATATTGGATACGTATTTTTTGTTTTATCTAATCAATACAAATTGACGAAGACAAAACACGTCAAAGATTTGAGTGGGGGTAGTAATATCACTGACCGGTAAAAAATGTCATACTAATGTCTTAGAATATGACGTCATGCGAGTTTTCAAAGCACTGTAACGTCAACAATGTTTGTTTACTCAAAAATGCATGTAATGTTGTCATTATCTTGACAACCTTGTTTGAGCAAAGTCGACCTTGCCGTTCTGTTTCAAAGAGCGGCCGGCAAAGTTTTGCTGGCCGCTCTAACAGGCCGGCAATGTTTTGCCGACCGCTATTTTGACGTTTCAACGTTTTAAAAAATCAATTCCAAAAAGATTTTATTTAAAACACAGCTGTTTGTACGTCTAAAGGTAAAAAGAAAAAAAAAGATTTAAATGAAGTAATAAATGAAGAAATAATCCAGCAGTCAAACACCGCATTAGAATTATCGCAAACTATCAGTAATATCAGACCGGGAAAGTCGGTGTTGAATTTTAGTAACTGTACTTTTCATAATTGTCATTTTAATTAAAATTCTAGTTAATTAATATATTTTTTATTTAAATTACTTGCTGGTTTTATTTAGATTAGGTACTTGCATTTTTGAGTAAAGCACTATACAAACCTTGGCCCACAATGACTGCTTCGCTGGTCACGCTATGATTGCCTCGAGCTAGCCTAGCTACGCTCTAGGCCTTTCAGCTTGGCCATCATTGCAGCCCTTGCTGTCCTCGCTGTAAAGGCCTCGACCTACGGTCTCGACCTTTATCTCAGCTCGTCCATCAAGTGCTGCACGCTGACCGCGCTGTCGGCCTGGAGCTGCGCTACGCTGCGCTGTCGGCCATCATCAGCGCGACCAGCAAAGTAGTCATTATAGACCGCGGCAGTAATGTACTATTACTCAAAAATGCATGTAATGTTGTCATTATTTTGACAAACTTGTTTGAGCAAAGTCGACCTTGCCGGTCTGTTTCAAGGAGCGGCCGGCAAAGTTTTGCTGGCCGCTCTAACAGGCCGGCAATGTTTTGCCGGCCGCTATTTTGACGTTTCAACGTTTTAAAAAATCAATTCCAAAAAGATTTTATTTAAAACACAGCTGTTTGTACGTCTAAAGGTAAAAAAAAAAAGATTTAAATGAAGTAATAAATGAAGAAATAATCCAGCAGTCAAACACCGCATTAGAATTATCGCAAACTATCAGTAATATCAAACCGGGAAAGTCGGTGTTGAATTTTAGTAACTGTACTTTTCATAATTGTCATTTTAATTAAAAGTCTAGTTAATTAATATATTTTTTATTTAAATTACTTGCTGGTTTTATTTAGATTAGGTACTTGCATTTTTGAGTAAAGCACTATACAAACCTTGGCCCACAATGACTGCTTCGCTGGTCACGCTATGATTGCCTCGAGCTAGCCTAGCTACGCTCTAGGCCTTACAGCTTGGCCATCATTGCAGCCCTTGCTGTCCTCGCTGTAAAGGCCTCGGCCTACGGTCTCGGCCTTTATCTCAGCTCGTCCATCAAGTGCTGCACGCTGACCGCGCTGTGTCGGCCTGGAGCTGCGCTACGCTGCGCTGTCGGCCATCATCAGCGCGACCAGCAAAGTAGTCATTATAGACCGCGGCAGTAATGTACTATTAACTGCACGCCATCCAACTCAATACCTACACAGCAACTCCATTTCGAGAGCTCGCAAAGTGGAGGCTCGTGTCCCAGCAATGGGAATCCTAAGCAGATTATGCTATGCTATGCTCCGGTTCGTACTTAATAATAAAATTATTGACTTCTATTCAATAATTTACTTTATTTCTGTTGTAAGTGCCTATCTGACTTCCATAATCCAGTAAATACATATAGGTACCTTGGTAGACACCAAGGTTGGTGGTGGTTGGTTGGTGGTTGGTGGTTGGGGTGGTGGTTGGTGGTGGTTGGTGGTGGTTGGTTGGTGGTTGGGGTGGTGGTTGGTGCCTGGTAGATACCTTATTGTAAGACTGTGAGACTGTTTGCGATTTTAAGGCGATTCTCACACTGAGCGGTTGTGCGGAGGCTTCGGAACTTTTGAGGCAGATCGCCGCGCGTATCCTGGAGACGCGTTGACCAACGCTTTTCCGTACGGTCATGCGGTGTAAGCCTGTTACGCATCAACGCATTTCTTAATACTATTAATAAAAACCGACATCAGTCGTCCGCGCTGACGCGGACGACTGATGTCAGATGCCACCTAATTTTTTATCGAAAGAGTAACCGCTGTCCAGGGATACAAAAGGGCGAAAGCGGGCGGAGGAACACGGATGCATTTTAGTCAGTAAGAATCTGCCACTACCTTCTTGGCCACCAAGAGTAGGAGGAGTAATTTGATGATTACCCACCTCTAAAAAGGGTACCGTAGTGACGGACGAGACAGATAACACAAAACGGAAAGAAGAACTTTTAGATATTAATTTGAAAACCACACAATTCCTCAATCCCGAGCGCGTTGTGCAACTGTACCAATATTAGCACACAAACAGGACGTAGGTTCGACTCCTGCGCGTCGGATCAAAGACGCGATTTATGCGCCGTCAGCTTACTTCGATTTATAGCGCGCTAACGAACGCACGTGCCCCCACGACGATTATAAGTAGATCTCTAAATGTGCTATCGAATGAAAATGTCGTTTCAATTTTATTTTGCGGTGTGGTAAGTAGGTACAGTATTACTTTTTAAACTGACATGGTCAATCACTATTAAATACTGAAAACGGGATATTTACCATGTGTACTTATCTACATACATCTCATGTTCACTTTACAGTATCAGCAGCTCGAAATAGTAAGAAAACATGGTGATAACCCGTTCACAGTATTAATAATAGGTACAGTATTTAGCAAGTTTTTTTGAAATCTGAAACAAAAATGTAAACAACAGTCGGTAAAATGCAGATCCTGCTTTGTACAAATACTGTTTCCAAGCTCTTATATTTTGTTCGTGCTAATGAAAGCGGAAACTGTAGGTATAACTTTGTGATAACTAATTAAACTCGTGAGGTTCCTTTCTGGTCTAATTTTACTTATCATAACATAACACGCCTGTGATCCCCGTAGTATTAGGCAGAGGTGTACCCATTAGTACGCCCGTCAGTTATGTATAAGTCCCATGTAATAAGGGGCGATCCTATTGCCATCAATCGGGCACAAATTCAAACTCCGTGGCTGATACTGAAAAATTCCTAATGGATGAACCATTACTTCTTAATAAGGTTAATAATTACATCACACTAATATTATAAAGGCGAAAGTGTGTGAGTGTGTATGTTTGTTACTTCTTCACGTAAAAAATACTGAACGGATTTGAATAGAATTCGGTACACAGATAGTTTATAACCTTGATTAACACATAGGATAGTTTTTATCCCGATTTTATCTTCCCGTTGGATAATTTTCGAATTGTAGCGGATGAAGCCGCTGACAACAGCTAGTATTAAGTTAAATTTACCCCAGAGCTCCGAGTCTTGAGACTTCTTGGGATTTTTATTAAACTTTGAACCTTATGTACCTAGTCTATGCCGGCGATACGAATGCCTGCTTTAAAGAGGCAATAAATTAATCCTCCCATCAAAAAACGTCCTTTATCAAACCTCCACTATAACTCTTACAAAACAATAAACACGCACATTAACGCATATCTAAACATCTTGTCTTATACGTAAAGCGAAACACTTGAAGATCAAAGCGCGCTGGCGCAGGAAACGCGCAATCGTGTATTGGTGATACAGAGCGCCTTTCAGTGCCACTTGAGGGTTAAGTGGGGCAAAAAATGACGTCATAGATTCTGTATTGTATCATGGAGAGATAGGAGACCGCCAGTGCAGCGGCATGGCTGAAATTAATGTTATGTTAAAGCTCTAATAGCACCGTGACTTATAAATAAATAAAATTGAAGGAAAATGATCGTCAGTTCAATTTTTTTCGTGGAGTTTGATTAGAAACAGCCTTCGAATCTTCTATGTGAAAACAAGATAAACTTGAGCGTTTTTCAACAGACATTGCACAAACATTTACAAAAATCGCTTTGGAACGTTCTCATGGTATCTAGCAATACAAGCTTCTGGGAGGAATTTTAGGAGGCCATAGACTGTTGGTAACTTAATAATATAATAATAATAATATAATAATATTCCACAACTATCACACAACGCCATCTAGTCCCAAGCTAAGCAGAGCTTGTGTTATGGGTACTAGACAACTGATAAACATACTTATATATTTCTAAATACATACATATTATAGATAAATTACACCCAGACACAGAACAAATGATCGTGCTCATCACACAAACATTTGTCCTGGGTGGGAATCGAACCCACGACCTCCGGCATAGCAGTTAGGGTCACTAACCACTAGACCAACAGGTCAATCAAAAATTTAATAATTTCCATAGACGACGTCTTTTTTTTTTAAACGTTTCCTCCGCTTCCGCTTCCGCTCTAGGTATTTCTCCTGTATCGTGGGTGCGTTTACAAATATTTAATGTCACATACAAAAATACCCATCTTGCGTGAAGGAACTATCACGCTGACTGTCGACCTTGAGCTATCAGTGTATTCTTGCAAAAAGTACTGATTAAACCGGTTTAAACATTCACATGCACTTGGCTGACTTGATAACATATAAAAACCTACATCACACAACCCGCAAAATGATAACATCCGAACCTATTATTAAACCTAAGACATGATTATCTCAAACGGCGTCACAAGACACAGACCTACCGTACAATTAGCGGCCAATTCTGCCCACTCCCCTGCGGCTAAAGGATAATGCAAGGGCAACAATTTGGTGGGCATTACAACGTTTGTCGGGTTAATGGGTAATCAAAAAACAGCTCGTAAGTGGCCGGCTCTTTGTTCCGCCTGGCCATTGTAGTTGGTAGAGATTGGCTTATATGGAGCCAATACCGCACGGCGTGTTTTACACAGGCACAGATTTTCATCCCGGGTATGCTATTATCTTTATGTTATGACTGTGATTTGTATCTGTATGCTAGAACGAAGTCACAACAATGGCGGCGCCGGATGTTACCGGCGGCGAGTGCTGTGGGTGCGGGGGCGCGGGGCTCCGGGTCGCGGGGCGGCGGTTGCGCGTTGCGGCGTGCATTCGTTGTTCCGTGATTCGAGGTCTCGTGCATTCGTTGTTGCGGTGTGCGTCGCTGCGTGCTTTTTTGCTTGCAGTGTTCGTCGTTGCGGGCATTCGGCGGCGTGTGGTTGGGCGTGGTGGCTTTCGGAATGACGTATTGCACTCGTAGTTTTTCGTAGTTTTGTTTTATGAATTGTTCTTATGACATTCAAAAGTGCCAGTAATGGTTTAATTGAAATAAATGCTTTGAGTTTGAGTTTGAGTTTGGTTAACCCAAAAGTGTTGAAAAGAGACCCACAACTAGTCATATCAAGACCCGGTCAGAAATTAGGGAAAACCAAGATGTGAGAAGCCTTGGACCGGATTAAAAAGAAAACTACGAAGCGGTTGTTGACGTAGTGGCTAAGTGATTGAGAGGAGGCCTGGAGGTCCCAACAGTGGGAGTGTTAAAAGCTGATTATGCTATAAGCTACACACCTTCTCGGTGTCTAAAAATGTCTATAAAAAGTCTGGTAGGTCTAGCATTTTTATTGCTTTCTAAAATTGTATAACTCCTTGCCAATGTAATAGTTTAATTTTACAAATAGAGAAAAACTACTTACTTATACAGTTCTTCTTTAGAAATCATTAACCTCTGGTCAGTCTCGAAATTAACTCAAAATAACGTAAAAAGCTGTCCTTTGAATAAATACTCCATGTAAACCAAGCAAACCCAACCATCCTACTTCGCTATATGATTAATTTTTTCTTGTACGTTTTTGCGTCAATTCTGTTAAAATTACTGATGATTCGGTTCTCCATCATTGTAAAGATGATTGATTACTGCCTCCTAGCCTCCGGAGTAATGAGAGGCTACTGTTGGATCAATGTCTTTGTTTGATCAGTCCACTATAGACGTAGGTATGGTAAGTTTATGAAGCTACAAGAGTGCGGTAACAAGAGGGTGGTACCAGTTTATAGTGATTAAAATTAGTTGTTTTTTTTTGGGATATTTTTAAATGCTCTAATAATTAACTGAATGCATGCCAGAAAACTGAATGCTGAGCAAAAACACCAATTTATTAACTAAACATATCCTCCAAAATAAAACGTCCAAAACGAGATGACCTTTTTATCGAATTCATACCAAAAATGTGGTTCGTACATCGGAAAAGAAAAACAAAACACATACCAATCGAATTGAGAACCTCCTCCTTTTTGGGAAAAATCGGTCGGTTAAAAATACGAATTGTTTATCAAAAATGCTAACTTGCACTCTAACTCGCTTAGTTTAGGTTAGGTTACGATTTCTTTTTGCTTATCGTGAGTACCTAAATTTCCGCAGACATGTGAGTGCATTATTATATTTGTTTTGGTTAGGTTATGTTAGGTTAGGTTGTCATTGGTTCAGTAAAACAGTTCTGCTAATACCATTAAACAGTATCTATATTGAATTTGATTTATTTAGCGTGCATAATTTATGTGCAAGTCTGTATTTTTAATATAACTTTGTTATGTTTTGTTCGAAAAAAGGGAATAATTCAGATATAGATTTAAATACATGCCTTTTTTTAAGATGGATAAGATATTAAAGTAACACAGTATTCATGTGTGTTTGTGTAACATTATTGATCAGAAGAAAAACTGCTGACACCATTTTGGCATCTTTATAAGAGAACCGTTGCATCAGTGAGAGAGCAAGCCTCCTTTTGGGCTTCGCCGCGGTCGGGTAAAAAGGAATTGAAATGTTAGAGGCTAATGGATCAAATTGTAGGCAGTCATGACAATCGTCGCTTTCAAATCGTAAATGTATCAAAAGGGTACAGCACTATTCACCCGACTGCGGCGTAGCCCAAAAGGGGGGTTATTTATATTTATGACCACCGTACAATTTAATTCTAAATTGTATAGGTAAGGGTAGAATTGAGACTTAACGATCAAATCATAACTTGACGTAAGTCTCAATTCTACCCTTGAAATTATTCTATGTTTGATACAGTTTGGTGAGGATCACCATACTGTATCAAACATATTTTTATACCTAAGAACTGTTAACGCTTCATCCTGTTTCTCAAACCATATTACCAAAGCATTATTATTTGTACATCGAACGCCCTACTTAGTATCACAAAAGGTACTATCCACGCTCCTCAATCCAGGGCATACAAGGATCTAGCCATTGTATCAAAGGCTATTAGTATGTCTAATGCGTTCTATTTTCATCTGAAACTCGATATCGGGGCTGTCAATATGGAGACAAGGAGATATGGGTCTTTTGTCAAGGAAGTGCAGAGATGACGCAAGTAGAATAAGCTAGTGTTTGTCATAGATACATTGTGGAAACATTGTGCAGTAGAGTGTACAGTAAAAAAAAAACATATTTTAAAGAGTTAAATGTTTTTAACGATAGCTCACTAAAAGTGACTGCTTTGAACGTTAGGCTCATATTTTACTGTTTAGAGCAGTACAATTTAATGTTTTATTTTTTTCAGTGTAATTGACTAGCTATATTACCTATGCCTGCAGCTTCCATTACGTGTGTTTCAGAAATAACGAAAACGTATCAACTACTGGGACGAAAAGTGTTCTATGTAACTAACTTAGGTGGTGGTCTACCAATGAGTCAAATAATATTGTAAAATCAAAATCCGTTTAGCCATGAGGGCCATGAGCTTAGGAGAGCGTGGTAAGGTAACAAACAGTTAGATACAGAATGAGCTACTTTCGCATTAATATAAGCATGAATAAGCTTTCGGAGAGATTTTCATATCTTCCTCAATATTATTGTCCATCAAAGCGCCATAGTAAAGCCCCAGAAGATTATTACATCGACAGAATTTCAACTGTCAAACATAATGTGGAGTGTTTACACTGCGGCGGTCACTTGAACGAGTCAACTCGACCGCTCGACGGTAGCGAGTGTTTTGTTTACTCTGCTGTGCCAACAGAAATGTTGAGAGCAAGTGAATAATTGTGCGGTATTGTTGAGGAAGATTAGAGATGGGTCTAAGACAGGATGTTACGGATATCGATAGTAACATCTCTTATTTTGAGTATGACTTCTCTCCTCGCATTTTATAGCTTTTTATGGCTTATTGGTTACATTGCTATACCACAAATTTAAATTATTATCGCAGTAATATGTAGGTGTAGTACACACCTCTGTTGAATCTCAGTTTCTTCGGAATAGACAACTGTGGTGGTGAGTATGTGTGTGAGTGTGAGTGATAAATAGTACTGCACACCTAAAAAACAACAAAACTGTTATTAGTTTAGAAACTCTCTGTTCCTTCCGTAGTGATCGTCATAGATATATGGAATAAATCTTCATTATACTAAAATAAACAAAAAAACTAGATAATTTTTTCGATGAAAGTCCCTTGGTAAGTTGGTAGTATTCCAATACGAACACCCATCTCTAAGCAATAACCAACATAAACACTTTATAGTGAGCACAGTTTTGTACGATCGATGATCGGAACGAGACTCGCGTCCAGTTAATCGTGTTTACACACTCAACACTCCATATTGACATTTTAAAAATCCGCGGGTGGCCAGCTACTGTTTGCTTTTTACCTATGATTTGAACGCTCCTTCAAAATTAAACGTATTTATTTTGTACTACCAATTTAAATCCAACTCTCTGGAGTTAAGATAGAGTTGGATTTGGTTGAACAGATGGTGTTAGAACAAAGATCTCTCAAGACACGCGTGGGCTTATTTGTTAAAACAATAACTTTTGTAAATACTCAGAAATAATATTCAGTCTTGTAAGTATAATTAAGAAACCACAGAATGCTCTCAAGTTAAACGGTAAACAAATGTTTTGCAGACACTGAAAGCAATATTAAAAGCTACTTGTCGTAAATAACGTTTATTTACAGCGTTTCAAAATGTGTTTTTACGTTAAACGACTTAATTACGGCTCGAAAAATAATCCTAAAACATCCGTTTGGCATTAAAACATGGTTTGCGGGTAGGGTGACTAATTGCATGACAATTTTAGAAACTGTCCCATAAATAACGCTAGCTGATGACGATGATAAAATTGTTTTATGAACCTAATGTAGATAAGTTGCTTTTAAATTAGTGTAATTATTTTGTTATGGATTTAAATTAAAGCTTTTTTAAAATGTTCCTCCAAGTTTAATTAAGAAAAAAAGTTAATCGAAGTTTTTTTTATCTTTGCTAAATCATTAACCATGTATTCCATGATTCATGATGTTTCTTTTGAATTTTAATTGATATAAAGTGTTTTATTTAACCTATTACATATTTACAGTCGTAATTAGTATACAAGGCTGTCCAGTTAATTATGTAAATAAAATTACAGTTAAAACCTTTCACCTTTTGCTAATTGCTTTGACACCTTTTTACGATTAAAATGATTAAATTATCATAATTATACTTCCCAAATTATACTTACATAAAAAAACGTGATGTGTAAATGAGAAAATATGCATTTTTGAGTTTACCGACGCGTGAATAACCAAGACAGTAAACCCTTCTGCGAAGTCGGTTAAAAAGAGGTGTAACAACTTGTTTGACACATGCCATGATTAATGTACAGGAAATAATAAGAAACCACTATAATTATACGTAATTGTATGTTCAATAAAGCTCGCTATTTTGCTTGTTAACTGTCAAGAATTATTTATAGTGTTTAATATGCATGAGAGGTTATGAATGGTCGCAGTAAAAAAGAACGAAGGTCGATGAATTAATTTTTGTATTTTTAATTTTTATTAAGCTAGTTTTTGGTATAATTGTTGAATAAAAAGGGTGTAATTAATAATACTTTACACAGGTAGCCTTTAAGCCTCTTTAAGTTACCTGAACGTGTAATGTGACCCCTGGGTATGTTTTATCCACGTGTACAGTAGCGAAATACATTGTGTAGGTAACTAGTTTGATAAATTATTTAGTTTAATTAAAAGCTCTGCCGTACGTTTTACCAGTTTTATTGGGGTCAGTTTCCAGCTGAATACCAGTACTTCACATGGATGGGGATCTGACCTCCACAACACAGTTAGTAATACGGTAATACGGTACTCCTTGGTAAGACTGATGGTCAGACCTTCAATATTTCTGTAAAAAGTTTGTAAAAACACCTTTTCACGCAAAAATTAACTGATGGTTTGGGCGTACTCAGAGAAAATTTTAAAGATACCTATGATACACGTGTCTTATAAAGTTCAAAAATATACATTTGGTGAAGTCACATGAGTACCTACCTACATGTCTTTAATTGTATAAAGAACCATGGCTACCACAAAGAATAATAAAAAATATTTTAAATTAATTCAAAGTTAATGACTTAATAACATAAAGGTTGCATCATTCTTACCCTTGTGTTTAAGAATAATTAACGCAATTAAAATTATTAACTAATTTAGACACTTAAAAATATAATTAAAATGATAAAAATACTACGTTTGTGGAAGATTATTATTTTAGGCAGTATATTCTCTGAACATATTATGCTGACAAAATAATTTTCCATTGAGACTCTTTCAAGCACCACAGTTTTTGATTGAGTTAATGTCGAAATATAAAAGTTAACAAGAAAACTACTTATAAAAAATAAAACCGTTTATAAAAGAAATTACGCACTTACTTTAAATAATTAGGCAACGTTGCCACCCTACCTCACGCGCCTATTCTTTAAGATCAATTAAAAAAATCTCAAAAATTCTCAAAGATAACATTTACAAAAGAGCTTTCAAAAGATAAGTTCGAGTCACATAATTAAAAAGGCTCTCAAAAAGAGCCGGCAGTAATCTTAAAATTTCTAAATTTAAGTAACAGTTTTATCGATATGTCGACACATGCAGCGGCGGCTCTTTGTCGATACTGATAAGACTTTTTGTCGATAAAAAATTATGTTGACCACATTATTTTGGGAATTAACTACTGGCGTTCGCTTTTTTATGTGCATAACGGATTTTTAAGTATTGAGTGTCAAGAGAATTTGCCGATATTTTTGGAGCTACTGTATATTATCGATATATTTTTGTTGAGTAATTAAATTTTTATTATGAAGTTTCTTAACGATGTCCTTTTAAAGACTCAGTTGTCTGGTAATGAAGCAGTCGTTAACCGACCTACCTAACCAGCTTATAGTTAAACATCACATTTTTTAAAACAAACTTAAATAAGAAGTTACGTAATTTTTTGTCGTGTTCTTCTCAGCACACTAATTTACTGATACCCCTACCATAGGGCTGCATAAGAAATAACTAGGCCGTCATATTGGAATAAGAACGAGGTATTTAGCTTTACCATGCATTGTCATCTAAACTAAATGGGTTACATGCGAAATTTTTGTTGCATCGGTTGGAGATAAATGTTCTAAAGTTCAGTTGCAAGACATACAGACATGAGGGAGAGAACCTCTCGACCCAGCTGCCGCAGGAGGCGCTCCGGGCGTCGGGGGCCACGTGATGGCTTCCGGCCACCGTAGACGCGACACCGCGAGATACCGCGGCCACGACATAAAGGGCTAAGAAGGCACATGGGTGGTTTTTAGTCAGAAGTCGGACACTCTCTTTCGCTCTGCTCAAGAGCGGGAGGGGTTATTCGATGACTTTCCACCCAAAACTAAAAATCGAGGCGGTGGTGGTGTGTAAATTATCAATTTAGCTTAATAGTTTCAGAGTGAATGAGTGATAGTGACATTTAAAGACATTTAGACCATAAAGAAAGCACAAAGAGAAAAGCTTAACGTCAATATCAATAACTATAACAGAAACAGGCCAGGTTGCAAGCCTTCTGCCTACAGGAATCATTATTTACGAGTAACTTGCTATATATTGCAGCGTAGTGACTAAGTTGTCTTCCAGTACAGTTGGTTTTCCGAAGGTTTACTTTGTAGTGATGGACTTATGAACGGACATAATTATAGTCAAAATAATTAGTAGCCTAGCAAATAAAAATAAATTTAAACGGAGTCATTTTATAATTTTAGTCTAGTAAACTAAAATTATAAAATGACTCCAAATTTATTTTTATTTATACACAGCTGGTATACCTCCATAATAAATAGTATTTCAGTTTGTTTTTTTTTCGTTATGGGTATAAAATGCTAATGAAGGAACAAACAAAATAAAATTATAGTGCGGGAGGAAAACTTCGGAATATTTTCGTACCAAATTGTGATCCCGGGACCTTTTTGAGATTTTTTTGTAAACCACACAGTTCCGTCAAAAGTATGAAACACCGTTTTCGAATGGTTTTGTTTTAGTAATTTGCAGCATGTGTGTGGAAATGGGGACGGTACACTGCTCGCAGAACGGATTACCGATCGGGCCGAAAACTTCTGGAGTGGAAACCGCGAACTGGATGACGTTGCGTTGGAAGGCCTCCCACTAGGTGGACCGGCGCCCGTCCTGAATTTTGCGGGGATCCGTGGACTGCAAGACGCACGGGACCCGTGAATGTGGTGAGATTTTGGGGGATATTCAGCAGTGAACGTCTCCGAGGTACCCATACTGATATAGAGTTTTTATCAACGTGAGTGCAGTGGGCCTTCTGAGACACCGTCTTCGAAGTGTCCCTATAAGTCTTAACTCAGTTACTTCCTCCACCCGACTCCGACAGACACCGGAGGCAGTGAACAGCTGATATGTCTTCACGCTTTAATTCAAACATGGGTGAGCACAGCTACAGGTGCAGGCAGGTGTGATGGCGCTGATCGAATTAACGTTAAAAGGTGTGACTGACAGACAGACACTAATAGTTGATTTATTTAGTGGTTTGTTGTGTTATAGGTACTGTAAGGGTGATTAGGAGCTTTATAAGACTTTATTTAAAGGTTTGACACACTGGTTTAAATTTTAAAGAAGGTCTGTGTGCAATGAACTAGCGAGATAATCGAAATGGGTACAATGTATGTAGCGTTTTTTTTTTCTATAATAAATGAACCGATACTTGAATTACCTATTGCTGATTGTTATATTCTTTTCATATGCACAAATAACGGTATCTATTTTTACATTTTAACTTATCCATAAGAACTCCGACAGTATAATGAAAGAAATACATATTGAAACTTTCCACCTGTTTAGTTTCTCTATAAAAATCTCCCATAAAAGGCCATAAATCAACCCGTTTCCTGTATACATCGATAAACATCGAACCCACGGTCTTTATTATAAAAAAATCGCGCATATTAACTGCTATGCGTAACCGTCCTCTCGCTACAAACTGTCTATCATCGTCTCATATGATTGATATCACTTTTTCACTCACCACGTATTGTGCGAAAATGTAGAATATTCGCCTTAAGTAAATATGCAACGTCACTGAATATCCAACCCTATTTGTCATACTTCAAAGTTGAAATTCCACTGCTCATAAACTGACTTACAATTCCGACGACATACAAGCAAAATTCATTCTTGCAGTTGAAAAATAATGTTGGTTTTTGAATGTAAAAGGAGTTGTTTAAGGGGTCGTTTGCCGCGCACTTAGCACACAATGAAACGCACGTTGGAGCGTTTTTGCGATATTGACGGATAGGAGTGTAAAGCTAATATTGTATTGATCATTTAGATAGGCGCGGCGGAGAAAACCTTGTAATTGGATACAATTATTATTCTTTAATCATGTTGTTATATTGGAAAAAGTATTATGTGCCAAGCATTGTTGGTTATCGTGCGAAGCTGTAACCGTTTAATGCGTCTTTCAGAAACGTTTCTCTTTCAGTGCACATCTGGAAGTAGCAGTGAGAAATGGTAGAACTAAGATAATATTTGAACCATACAAATGTAGAAAATAAAAATACGAACTTGTTTCATTTGAGTTATGATTTTACTTTGTGAAAACTGTTTTTTCACTACTGCTCTAAAAGCGTAGAACGAAAGATTTGTTACAAAACTAACAACTCCAAGACATCTTTCAACCGGCACATAGCAACATAGACAGATTTTTATGCCTATGCAATTTACCTGCCCACTCTCAAAAAACACTTTCATGCTATTCATTCAAGGCATTTCCCACCCAAATTCCCTGCATCCTGCATCATAATTCCAGACGCGTCCGCGACGAATATTTCAGTTCATCTCCATTTGCAAATAAATGCGCATCGCGTCTTGTCGCAAAAAGTCGCAAGTCGCGCCGGACACGTCATCCGGCGCGATGACACGCCGTCGAACGCTCGAGAAAAACGTTTGACGCGCGGTTAGAAACTTGTGAGACTTGAAAATTGTGAGAGAGATTGTAGTGTCTGCGGTGAATCTTTCATTGTGTCGTGGTAGTTAATAATAATTGCCGTTTTGAGAGCAGCGGTAGCCCATTGGTGGCGGCCCCGACTTACGAAGGGTAGTTCGTGGGTTCGAACCCAGGCAGGCACATTACTTTGTGTTATTTATTTCAGCACCGCTGCTCTCAAAACGGTGAAGGAAAACATCGTAAGGAAACCGGCATGTCTTAGAACCAAAAAATTCGATGAAATGTGACATCTACCAATCCGCACTGGGCCCGCGTGATAGATTAAAACCCATTCCCTCTCAAAAAGAGGAGGCCCGTGTCCCAGCAGTGGGAACATTAAAAGGCTGTTGATGATGATGATGAGCTAATAATATAGCTGACAGTGACGTATTTGACTTTATTTTCAGATAAACCATTTGGTAACATCATCATCATCATTTCAGCCGAAAAACGTCCACTACCAAACATAGCCAACCATCCTTCAATCGCAACGCCTTCTGGTTTGTGGTCACCACTTCAGTACTCGTCAGCCTCATCAGTCGGAAAGTAACAGGTTACACTGCCAAAATATACTGTCTGACTTTTCTCTACATGTCTTTAAGAAAACAATGAAATGATCTCAATGTTTTAGTTTCCACTTAAAGATGTTACTAGAATTTTCGCTTTCAGTTACTTATTAATTTAAGTAAGTATAGAAAACATTTAACGATTCAAGGTCAAATTAACTTTCGCTGGCCAAAAACATGCAGGTTTTGTTGAACACGTGCAAGATCACCGATCCGAAATTGATTAGTGAATTTTGTTCTTTACCCAAATTACACGTAAGGTCACAAAGTTAAACGCTCTAAATATTAACACCGTGTAGAGCTACGTTCTGACATATCCACATAAAAAAACGACTGCGCCATTTGCGTCGGCTGGGGAACGTTGACACGCCGTCAAGCAGCGCTGAAAGAAATGTCTGAAGCGCTGCAAATGCTGCCAATCATTCAGCACCGCCGTACGTCACTCGTTTGATGTCACTTGCACTCAGTCGTGGGTAGTTTAAAGAGTTCAATGCTTTAAAGTGGTGACTTCAAAAACAATGCTTTCCTGAAAACTGTTTTTAATATGATTGAAAATTACAAAAAAATTTGGCAATTGCAAAGGAGATTGACTATAAATCTCGAATAATTTAAACAAACCGATACAAGAATTTTATTTAGGAGTAGGTATACTAAGTCAGAAGGATGGTTTTTTTTTCTTGCTTGCTCTGTCCCACTCCTGGGTATATGCTCCCTCCAGCCTTTCCATTTCTCGAAAACTGGAAGGAGGACGGACGCACCTCCTTCCAGTTCACTCAGAATGATAATGCTTCAAAAAGTTGAAAGAATGTGTCTATGGAGAAGACTGATCAAGAAACAACTCAATTGCAAGTTACATGCAACAGACAGTTGCATTAATTGACTTGGCATAATAATAACGTACCTTTAATATTGCCGTACCAAATTGATTTGCATTCCAGAAAGTGAAAAACTCAATGAATTCTTTAATTATTGGGGGGGGGGAATCCTCCCTCCCTCAGGGAAGAGCGAAAGGGAGTGTCAGACTTCTACTGACTAAAAACCACACATGTGTTTAGTTTTACATGAGGTTAGCCCTTTATGTCGAAGCCGCGGTATTTCTTACAACAACCCGCAGCCGCGACGGGTCGCGCAGCTCCGACGGGATTCTTCAAGCCCTTAGAAATCAAAGTCAAAAGGACCTTGACTCCTTAGGGAACAGAAGGGTACGGAAGCTAATTAAAATTATTTAAAATATACAAGAAACAATCTGTACCTTAACAAAAACCTTCCCCTGTATCTTTACAATAGAATTATAACCCCACAATGCGGGCGGTCTAATTAGAGTTCCATTTACCGCTCAGGGACGCTATGAAATATGCATGCAATGATTTGCATCAGCGTCGGGTAAACCGAAACGATTCGCATCAATCAATACGGGAGCGATTGTGGAGCTCATCATTTGAATATTTTGATGACGCAGAGGAAACTATTTTTGGAGGTGAAATTGGTAGGGTTAGATTTAGATACAATTGAGTATGGATTGTATGTGAATTCATAATTGAACAACAAATTGGTTTACTATGAGTGGTTTTGGTGTAGGTGGTTGTCTAAAGTTCTCTTACTTGGTCACAGAAAGCATGATCTGGTTGAGATCCAAATCGGCTAAATTCCTCTTTCGCAAAGCTTTCTGTTCCATTTAAGGATTGTGAGATCATTAGCAAATTTATTTAGCAAGTCACCATTTTTCCTATTAGTGTAGACTTTGTAGGGACAAATCTACTATGGGGAAAAGCAATAAACATTCAGAGGACACTTATTCAGATCGACATTCTATTTTAAAATTCTATTGAGGAGACGCGACCCGCCGCAGAATAAACTTTATCTTATATTTTAAAGCAGAATAAGACAATAGAATTGTGCATCACATAAATCTCTCAACTTTCCCGACAACGGATGATTAAGATTGACAAAAGAAACGGTTTCTGCTAGAGAAATTCACGAATTCCACCATCTATGGCCACCGAAATTCTCGAGAATCGATTTAGCGGTAAAAGAAGTGCCGCCCGAATAAATAATAGGACAAAACACGTCGGAAATATTCGCTGATACCGCCGACAGGCTTGCCGCCACGTCCGAAAATGTCAACTTCGCGTTCCAAACTCTTCATGGGTGGAGAACGGCAAAAAATCAAGCATACCTAAGTCCGCTTCAGCGCTCGACGCCTAATTTCGAATGCTGCAAGCGCTTCGATCCCGAGACCTCTATTATTATTTCAATCAACGATAATTGGACACTTGTCACCGTAAAAAGCGCTGGAATCGCTGATTGGTAACCGCGAGTCACGAGCGCGCGGCGCTTTTGATTTTAGAGTCGTTTCGTTTGAAATTCAAATGCTTTGAAGACGTTCGGGCGTTGTCGGGTGCGATCGGTTGAATAGAAGTCGAGCGTGCGTTTGAAAGTTCAATAAGGGGGACGTTAGCGACAAGTCGCGTCTCTATTGAACTTTAATTAAATTTATTGTTCGAGTCTGGCGATATTATGGATAAGCTGTAAAATATGGAGTAGATAGTTGTAGGACTATGCGACAGACATTCAAAAATCAATCGTACATTAATGAACTCAACTTGGATTACAATTGTATCCTCTAAAGGGTTATAAAAAGGCATTGAGAGGTGATGAATTTAACATACAATAGCTTGTAATTCACAAAAGACAAATTGCTTTGCTTCCTGCAAAGCTGATTAGCAGCTTTCTTCATATTACATTCCGAGACTTAAATTTTAAATAAACATTAATATTAATTGTTTGGAAAACCTTTGAATGCTTTTAGCTTTTTAGTGTGTAACTAAACAAGCTTATCAGATTACTAAAAAACTGGAAACACGAAACGGAGTCGTCGAATTTAAAAAGTATAAGAATAGATTATCACAAAAATGGTTTAACTACATTGGCTGTAAGCAAAGGTACCACTATAAACTGTTCAAAAGGCCATAGTTAGTCAAACAATAGTCTTATCGTTTTACTGACGCCTACGCTCATAATTAGCTCCCCAAAAAACGAAACAAAGAACTCATAAAAACCTCTTTCATTCATAAATCCTACCACCCAAGAAGATATCGAAATTACTTTTTAAATACACAAAGAGCTCAGGTACTAATTATTACCTTCTTCCGGCGCCAACAGCAACTTGGTGGTTGGCGCCAATACCCACAAAACTTAAGACGCCCAAATTGTTCCCGAAACCATGCGTCAAATGTTTGACACAAAAATTTGCCAAATTCTCGCCTTAATAACTCCTGATGAATGGGTTGGGCCAATATCACGCGAGTGCTGATTAAGCGACCGATTTTCGTCCGGCATCTGTAATTTGGAGATCGCCGAAAAGAATTAGCTTTTCTAATTGGTAACGTGAAATGGCAGCGTGATTGTCTGTCTGTGGTTTGGTTAAATTACATGTTATTTGGTTCGGCCCAAAAGCCAAAAGCCGAATGTTGGCGCCTCGTTGGACGAACGGGTCATTATGTTATTGAGGGTCTGTCGAATCATGACTGGTGGACAGGACCGGATTTTGATGAGATTTATTATTGGAATTATGTCTGTCTTTTGCGGTGAGCTGAAATAACAGAGTGAGTGTTATTTCGTGGTAATCGGTGGTTTTAAACCAAAGTAAGGAGTCCAACTTCATGACAGCACTTTATTGATGTGAATACTATTAAAGAGAGGAAATCATCGATATTATTGTGATTTGCATAAGTGTGTTGTGATCTAAATATGCTATACTTTCAATTATTGCGTAGATAGCCACTAAAGAGGACGATGCTTACCATTCAAAATATCTTTTGCAGATTAATGTAGCAAATACCTAGGATCCTACTTACAAAGGAACCCTTAAGGCGTCCCTCCTTAGATGTTAACTGTTTAAGAAAAGGAGGTCATACATAAGGTGAAGAGAGTCACAATTAGTGCTAAAGCATGACCTAAAGGCACACTTAACACAATGCTGGGGTCAAATTAGCAGCCCTCAGTGACTGTTGGATAGACAATTTTTTTCTAAAACACTACGTAGATAACATTCATAAAAAAAAACTATGTCATATAAATTGTGTATGATGGTGATTACCGACTAATAGTTTATAAATTATCAAAGAACTAAACTTTTCCCCGGCTTCACCCTATCTATTAACACCGGGATTAAATGTATCCTATTTATTTCCATAGGTACGCAGGAACGTAAGTCATGGTTTGATCGAATGCTAGATTTTCTCTAAATCTGTCAAATTGTTAAGAAGTGAAATAGTAACAGACAGACTGGTAGCTAGTTAGAGTTCCGTCACTTACAATGCCTCGATCTACATAGTTAAGTATTATGCAGTATTTAATACTGATTAATACTGCATTAAGTACTTTTTTGTCCCAATTACGTTGAGATCGGTTTCCAGTGTAACCGGATGCACGGATGCAGCTGAATCATCGTTTTAGCCAGAAATGTCCAATGTTGAACATAGGCCTCCCCCAGGTGTCGCTACCGGTCCCGTGCGTCTCTCATCCAGCCTGTCCCCGCAACTTTCACCAGGTCATCGGTCCAACTAATGGGAAGCCTTCCAACGCAACGTCTTCCGGTTTGCAGTCGCCACTCCAGAACTTTTCTGCCCTATCGGCCATCCGTTCTGCGAGCAATGTGCCCTGCCCATTGCCACTTAAGTCTGGCGATTCTTCGGGCTACGGCGGTAACCTTGGTTCTCATGCGGATGTCCTCGTTTTTTATTCGATCACGCAAGGAAATTCCGCGCATAGCCCTCTCCATTGCCCTTTGGGTGACTTTGAGCTTTATGATGAGGCTCATTGAAAGCGACCACGTTTCGGTCACGTATATAATCACTGGCAACACGCACTGACTTTCGTCTTGAGAGACTGTGGTAAGTTGGACGAGAAGATATTACTCAGCTTCCCAAACGCTGCCCAGCCGAGTCGGATTCGACGATTGACCTTTTTCTCAAAGTTGGACCTACCTAACTGGACCGTTTGTTCCAGGTAGACATAATCGCAGCTGAATACTCAAATGAAGCGGATGCTTATCTTTTTTTTATGTGGGTGGGTAATCATCAAATAACCACTCTTGGGCGTAGCGGAAGGGAGTGTCAGACTTCTACTGACTAAAAATAACCCATGTTCCTTCGCCGCATATCCCATGTGCTCAGGCCGCGGTATCTCTTTCGAAAAAATCGCAGCCTGACGGGAAGCGGCTACCTACCTGACTTCCACAATCCATATAATTCTGGGTAATACGATTAGCTCTGGTAAGCCGGGTTGTCAGACTTTGGCCGCTGACTACTTGTGACGACTGCCAAAGATCTACAAATGACAGCTGGAACCAACGACCTAACGTGATTTCCAAGACACGGAGGAAACTCGATATGTAATGGGTAGTCACCTATCTTCATAACAACTTAGACAAGTGCGGTTTAACCTGAAGATTGATCCGAATGGATTTTGTTATTTAGCCACGAGCTCTCTCAATCATCGTTTTATCGTTCGAAGTGACTCGCACTAACTCACTCACTCACTCTGTCTTACTCTATCTTCTTCTTCAGTGTATCACCTCACTCACTGAGGAGTGGTCTACGGAAAGATTAAAGCTGTGGCTAGGTGGTGCATACTAGCTAATCAATTCGTACCACCTGCGGAAAATATCGTTTGGAAATGAGTTGCCATGGTCGACCTGAAAGATTTAAATAGCGAACTCAGGTTGGTCGCAGGAAGTAAAACTTTATATTGTGTCTTGCGTGTCCTGGTGTTAGTGCCAGGAACTGATGGACGCTACTGAAAGCGCCAATATCTAGTAGCTCAATTCTGATCGCCATCGACAGGTTAAGAAGAATATCATTTAAAGTATATCGCTCTAAATTCCAACCTGTATTCAATCGTCCACTGTAATAATCAGCTATTACATGATTAACCCAGCACTCGGTTGGCTAGAGTATTTTTATTGTACTTGTTCGTAATGACCCCGGTTAGGTGCCTATTTGGACTTACCATAGGTACTGATAAACATAGGTTAAATAAGTACCGGTCTATGCTCCGATATTACAGGTATTAGTAGGAAATTCATGGCTAATTGGGTTTTAGATCGATTTGCTAATCAAGGAGCATAGCTTAAATTTAAAGTATGTACTATTTCTGGTAGGTCTGATTTCTTGATTGTTTATAGCCATAATAACACACACACACACACTCTTGCGTTTTCGATTCTCTCTCTGCCTCCAAATTAACTCTGGCCATATCTTCTAGTTTTACATGATAGGTATACGCTAGTTGCAAAGGATTGTCTGCATCCAACGTTTCTTTAATAGTAGTCATAGGCGCTAAATCGCTTTGTTTGGACTTTAACTTTTAGAGCCGTGTTAATGTTTGAACGACATCTCAGGTCACCTTTATTAAATCTTCTACTTTTTCGTCTCCTATCATTATATTTAGTTGACTACCTCCTCTAGTGGTCGAAATCGCGACTGCTGAGCATTTTCCCGGGTTCGATTCCGTTATTCCATCATTATATTATTCATCTCAGTATTAACCACGGAGTCTAGATTTGTGTCCGGTTGATGGTAATCGGCTCACCCGCTAAGTATTACATGAGACTTCATCATACCTGGTAAAATTTAGGTGTACCTACTATTGGGTAGGTTATACCTCCACCTACCCTTCTGGGGTTACAGGCGTGATAAGCAGTGATAGGAATAGGTAGTGCCTATTAGCCTAAACTTCGAAGAATAGAGACAAGAAACGGAGACTTCCTTAGGACTAAATTATTTCCGGCACATCTGTCTCGAAATTTCGAGACAACACTTAAATACATTTAAAAAAATGTGTTATTTGGAATAAGTAATTCGTCTATATTTATCTAAAGTTTGTCTATAAAATTCAGAAAATTTTATGGTTGTAACGACTGTGTATGTTATTATTTTATTATGATATATCTAGTCGCAAACTTTAGGTAAATATAGACGAATTACTTATTCCGAATATTTTTTTTTTTAAATGTATTTATGTGTTGTCTCGAAATTTCGGGACAGATGTCTCGGAAAAAATTTAGTCCTAAGGAAGTCTCCGTTTCTTGTCTCTGTTCTTCGAAGTTTAGGCAAATAGGCACTACCTATTCCTATCACTGGTGATAAGGTATATTTAAAAGTAAGTAAGTGATATAATTCTGGCTAACAATAATATTACCCAATTAATCTAATCGTATAGGTACCGCCGTTCCTTAAACTCTTATTGGAATATGAAGCGTGGCTACTTACGCAGTGCCTATTGATTCTGAATAGTCAATATTCTGACAAGCTAAATAAATAACTACGTACTTATATGAGTGTTGGTTTGAGACTTTGATAAGAAATAGTTAGGTTCTATTTATACTTATTTATTTATATAAACTTTATGCACAATAGTGATACATAGGCGGACTTAATGCCACAAGGCATTCTCTACCAGTCAACCTTAGGGTCAAACAAGACAACATTGTGGTAGGCTAACAACATCAATTAAAATATACAATATACTTATATTAATACTAATAGGTACACATATAAACATTTACTTAAATACTTAGCTCTTATTCTCATTTACGACGTGTTATTAAAAAAAAGTATGACAGTATTCATTTTACAACAATAATCAATGTTATAACTCACCCACAACAATCATCCTCCCATTCTAAAATCATTAACTTCAAACAAAAAACAAAAATAATTAAAAAGCTCTCACCCACTTACTTCCCTGCCTACCCACAAACAAAGCAAGTTCACTCACGCAAACGTGCACTTGCAAAGTGCAAGCGGCCATGTTGGCGCGTGACGTCAGCGGGGCGGGGACTGGATCGCCCCGCCCCCGGCGCCCGCCTCGCGCGCGTTTTTATAGCAACTTCATAACGAAAGTTTAAAGCGTGATAAAGCGCTGTTTTCTTATGAAAGTGTTTGTTTTTATAGATTTTAATGATTTTTGGGTTTATTGTTTCTTGTAATGACGATTATTAGGAATTTCGTGGTTGGGAAAAAACTCAAATTTGTCATTTAATATTTTGATAAAGCTTTTGAGGGCTTCTGGGTATTGTTTGCTTTTTTATGAAGACTAGTATCTAATGCATTAACTTTATTAAACTGGAAAAAATGGGACTACAATTTCCAGACTATCTAAAAAATAAAAAGTTATTCACTTATTACACAATAACACCTTGTTAAGGGGCAAAAAGGTGACATAAAATAATGTTTGATTGCTCCTTTATTTATAGCCACAGAGTTTATTCACTATAAACTTACATTACAAATTTATTTTTTAAAGCTAAACTAATACTTAGGCACCTACCCAAAATACACACATCATCCCCACAATCTACAAATCAGCAACTCATTAACGTTAAAAAAGCTCAACTCACGGTTACCGACAGTTACCAAAAGTTAGCGTAACCCAGCAGTTTGAGACGCATCAAACATGTCGGTAATAAGTCAGAGGGGCAAAAACTGTGGCGGCAAGATCAAAGCCGGCGGCTCGTTCAGACGCCCGACGAAATGACTTGTTTCTCAGTTAGGTTAGTGTAAACACACCGCTACATCAAAGGAGCCGGTCAGGGTTAACGGGTGCTGAAGCGAACTTTTTTTTCGATAGAGTCGAATTTCGACGAAGTTGGTTTTGCGAATTGTTTGGTGAGCTGTAACTATATTTTGTAGGTTTGAAGATTTATTACAGGATAAACCGTATTTGCCATCAAATAAAATACACATCTTGTTATATTCTGAATAACTCTCGCATTCTAAAAAACATTTTATTTACACACCGTAGGTAAATAATAACTAATTCACGCTTTCCTAATTTCGTCTTCTTTAAATTACAAAAACGCAATCAACTTTTCCACTACCACTACTCTTCTCCACTGTCGAAAACCATTTCGAATTTTCGACAGAAACCTTTCGATTCGATAGCACCTTTCTCCGGCCATCCTATTTACAAACGGAGGGGCTCTAAAATTTTTTTACGGCTTCTTCCGTCAATTTGCCAGTAATACAATATTTATTCAACGCCGGGGGCCAGTTATTATTATAATGAGACGCCCAAAACTATCAATTAAGTGGCGCCTGCCGGTACCTCAAAGGCACGGGATGAATATATGGGCCTTTTGATGCGGTCAGCCTAAATGTTATGGTTTAATGTGGTTAATGATACAGTCTAGGTGAAAAAGGGTGAGGGATTTTTATCGATAGCGATGATGTTTTTTCGCTTCGAAGATTATTTGAATTTTAAGTGAATATTTAGCGGTACTTGTATCCAAGAGCAAAAAAATAAACCTTTAAGGGAAGTGAAACTATCGTGTGTTTTATGCAAGATGTACCTAAATAAATATAACGAAGACAAGGAACTAAAAATACGTTTGTTTGGTTAACTATGGACAGTACAGCTAAAAGCCGTGTACTAAAGGATTTAAGAGCAATAAAATTAATTTAAGTGATTCTGCATAACCTTAAATGACAAAATTAGAACGACACGAATATCATAAATATTGTGTTCTAAACGGTATCGATAATTTTATCGACCTGCATCCATCACTATAACTCATAATATTCATAATTTATATTTAATTTTACACCATTTTACTGTGATTTTACGGTCCGTTTTAAGTGGTTCAAATGGCCATTTCCGGTGTTTTAGTGATTTGTAATGAAAAACGATCGTTTTTATGAGCATCGATTTTAGATTATGGTTGCAAAATTATTTAATCATAAAAAATTTAAAATGGATTTGGGTCTAGTCGTAAAAAATACCCTTGATATGGTTTGTTTTAATATTTTATGACCTGTGGATGAAGACTAATAAAATTTTATGAAACCAATGACGCTAAGGAAATATAGCAGATGATTGATAGTTTAAATTGAGTCATACCGAAAGGCGACGAGTTTGGCACTTTTAGTAGCATCTATCAGCTCCTGTGATGTGCAAGCAACAGGGCAGGCAGCATACAATATCAAGTGTCCCATCGTTTGTGGGGGGACACCATATTCATACTACAGGGCAGAGTCAACTATGAATCTCCACCTGAACAGACTTTTCTTGTTGCGGCCAACCTGTGTCCGTTGTGGGCTGATTATGAAGGCATTTTCTTTACTCATTTCATAATTACAATGCAATGTTATATTCGTAAACTTATAATTACATAAGGTTCGCATTGCAATGTCCAAATCGGATTGCGTGTTCTAATCACATAACATGATGTTCGTGTACAACAATGTTGAACACATGCCCTTGATAACATTGATAAATGTTCTGTTGAAATGCTATTGTGTTAGCTGTACCGCGTTCAATTAATTATGAAGTATTGGTTGTTCGTGATTAGTTGATTATGAGTGTTGCTTTAAAAATAATGAGGGTTTTCATTGTTGAATGATGATTTTGGAGTATGTTAGGCTGGTGAAGAGTTCCTTGAGTTTCAAATAAGGGTTTAGTATGAGAACTTTCCTTCATCCTTGGTACACTATGGAATTTCATTTAAATTAGAATACAGTTTTTTATTACAAATTAATTCGATCGTGTGTATTAAAACTCTTTAGCCAACTGCAGCTAAAATTGTAATTTGTTATCTCTTTTAGTTGATAAAAGAATGGAAAAAATATCTCTATTTTAATAAGAAAGAACAAAAATCGTTCCGTTACACATAGTGTGTTACCATAACAGCTGAAAGTAGCAGCACTAAGTCATATTTATTTATCTAAATATATCCACAGACAGCACATCGGCTGTCACCTCTGTAAAAGAGAAATTACACAAACACTGGATCTTGTCAACCTTGCTCCAGACAACTGAGTCTGGAGCGTGAGAAGGAAGTAACTGAATTTTGCCTATGGTTCTGTAGAGAAAAAAATAATTTTGGATGATGTAATTTTGATAGAATACACAACATATTTAAAGACAATAGGCTCACCCCTATTACATGGGGCTTAAATAATAATAGGTACATCTCTGCCTGACCTTTCGAGAATTACAGGCTTAATATTATGTTATATACTCTATCTATGTATTGTGTACTATGCGAGCCAACTAAGAATAGGATCGCGCTCGCTGCCAACTTCACAGGATAGCAGTACTTATCTAACAGATAAGTACTGCCAGCAAAAATAGAAATACGAATAAGAAATGTTACGTTTTTTATTCATAGATTATAATTATGTTCAGTTTTATAAAATATTATTTCTTGAATTCCATAAATAAATAATTTTGGATAAATTATTAATTTGTGGAAACAGTATTCATGGACGAACTGGACTTCATTGAAACTTTTTTGTTATCATTGCTGACTTTGTTTATGTCAAAATAACATGTTTTTTTTCATATCCTACTCATGTATAGCTAATTTGGTGTAAAATTGATTAGAAATACCAAAAAAGTGAACATTAAATAATTAAACAGAGTATAATTTCTTCATTGATTTTTCTGCACACCGTACGCTTTGGTTATGAAGTTCGCGAGTATTGCTAAACAAAATGGCGTCTTGACAGCGCTATTCTTAGTTGGCTCGCATAGTACTATAAAATAATTGTCTTCTAGCCAGTATAACAGCGAATAAAACAAAAACACATCTGGGTAGTTTAATTTTTTTTTTTTTCAAAAATAGAACCGATAACCCTCAAATACCCACGGTACCCAAACAGCGTACCGCTTCACAAAAATACCCAGTAATACCCGCGGAGATCAAAGTTGTGTACAATTAGGTTGCAACACGATACGCCATCAAAGTGGCTTGTGGCGGGTGTCGGCGTTACTACTAATTTCTTTGGTCCGTCGTAACGTGTCAAACCCTTTTAACGGTAAGAACACGCGTCAGCCACCCGCGATGGTAGGGCTGACAGATACGATCTACTGGTGACTTGAGTGCTTTGATTTTTTAATTGGAATCAGATGGCTGATGGCTCTTGTCTTATTTTTTAGATGGGTGTTTTTTCGTAAGAAATAGTAAAATGGAAAAAGGCCCGAATTAGAATTTTAATATCTGATATTAAAATTGATTCCAATTAAAAAATCAAAGCATTCAACACTCTTATAATAAAATTCTGTAAATAAAGGAAAAATATAAAAAAAAACTTTTGAAATATACCTTTTTTTTTTGGCGTGTGGAAAGGGAGTCAGACTTCTACTGTCTAAAAACCATCCATGTTCCTCCTTAGCCCTACCCGCAGCCCCGACGGATTTGAAATCAACCTGAGACTTTATTATAATGTGTGGGTAATCAATGGACACATAGGTACGTAATACCAAACACTGCCAATTGCAAAATACATAAAATCTTAAACCCTACAAGCTCGTTTGATCGAATACCGCCAATATCAACCAAAATTTCAATACTCCTGCCTACTAATTAAATCTTACATCCGACAAGCCTGCAACCATAATTAATAATTCCGGGCCTCCCAAATTAATTTGACAGCGTCAACCGTCAACCCTGGCGGCCTGGACAAAGCTTGGCGCTAACTACGGTCGCCGTGGAACGGTCCTAATTGAAAAACGCCGGCCGATTACCCGCCACAATGCAACCGCTTGGTAGCCATGATGGGAATTTTAATTGCTCTCTCTTGGCCTTTTTATCTGGCGTTGTTGCGCATTTTTGATGCAGCTTAGGATATTATGAGTTGTCCAGGCGAAGAATTTATGAGAGACGAAGGCATTGTTAGCATTTGTGAGATTGTAAACGCAGATTCATAATTGTGATGAGGTAAAGAAGATTTTCGTATCGCGTTACGGAACTCAAATAGAGTTGAACAGGACACCTAGTAATGCACACCGATGATAGGTAGACTAACGCTGTCACCGAATGGTATATAAGAAGTGGCAAAAGAAATGTGGATCGTCCGGCAACGAGATGGGCAGGCGACAGTCGAGGCGGCGGCATGATGTAAGAGATATCGCTGCCTTGACATTAGGGCTAAGAAGGAACATGTGTAGTTTTTAGTCAGTAGAAGTCTGATACTCCCTTTTGCTCTGCCCAAGAGCGGGAGGGGTAATTTAATGATTCCCCCCCTCCCCCCCCAAAAGCCTTTACCTAGCAGTGGGTTAATTCAGACTGTGGATGATGGAGATGAAAAAGAAGATGAAATTACCTGTAAATTAAAATATGTAACCTGTAGCTTAAGAGTTTTGAAGCGATAAATACTGCAGCATATTATATTCGCTTAAAAATCAATCTCAAATTAAATCAGTCACTGATATGAAGTAGCAAAACTAAAAAAAATTAAGGTATACCTACATAATATATTGAAACTATGTCCAACAATATTCATGTTAGTCATTGTCGGGATGTCGAGAACTCGCAACCAGTTGGGATTGGGGACAGGACACGCATTATTACACGTCCGATCGACGTTGGAGGGTTAAAATATCAATAGTTCAATAAAAAGTACTGTGCAATATTTTATTGAGTATTGTTTGGTATGATGAATTCAAGTGCTGTATAATTTTATATTACATTGGGTATATTATAATTGTGTATCTATTATTCTAATTGACCTATATTGTAACTCTCTATGGTTTTTTAAACACGGCAGGATCCTTTGAAGCTCATTGTATTAAGTAATAATTACAAAGAAATAATGAAAATTGTGATACTTTGGTTATTTGACAATTAATTTTATTGTGCTTCACGCAGCTGGCAGGTAAACTAGAAGGTATCCATATACAGTCAATGTGTACAGTATTTCCAATATGTCACTCAAAACTTATAACAGCTCGTAAACATAAATTCACGCTTTAAAAGCTTCGCTTTTTAAAGTTACAATTACAGTTTCTGAATAATGATTAGATACAGTTACATAAAGCCGTTTTCGTCTTTTAGAAAACGCGTTAAATTAATCGCAATAACTTAAAACACGGTACCGTACAAATTAACGTTACAAATATTTATAAATTGTACGCTACATACTTTTTATTGGCGAACCAACAGCAATATTGCGATTAAAATTGAGCTGTAGAAGGATAGTCTTAAGAACGGTTTTAAATTACAACTGTCATTTGTAGCGTTATGAGGTAGCAGTCAAAAATGAATTGCATACAATGCCATTTTAATTGGCAAGTTCTTGATAGCTGCCAGCCATGGCTGCCGTTTTGGCATGCCACACGTGTATGGCAAGAAATTGATTGCGAAGAATGTGGGGCTATTACGCCTTGTTTTTCGCGACACTCCTTTTTAATTATTAATTTATATGACTGTTATTTCCAAGTTGCCATTTTGAGTGATACTAAACGGAATACCTGGGTTTGCTCGTGCCTCGATTGTTTTTATTGCGTATGAATAGCGTTGTGTGGTCTATAGACCACCCTGTGTCTTGAGATTGTACCACTGAATTTAATTTGATTTGGCAAGATGGATTGATTGGGCCTTTTATAATAAGACTGCACTTTACTTGACTTTTTAGTTTCTTCCTAGAGGCCCAGACAAAGAGTCATTCTATGGCGCTATCGATAGAAAGAAAAATGCCAAAAAGAAGAAAATAAAAGAAAGTGCACACAGGTAGATGTTTATTGTTGAATATGAATGAAATATAATAACAATGAATGGACTGTGTGAAGGATGATATGGCTAGGAAGGAGGTTGACTGCTGCATTAAAAACAATAAACAAATATGGAATCGAAGAAGACATGCAGCGCCGACCCCAAACAAATTGGGATAAAGGCAGGATGAAGATGAAGATGCACACAGATGCTTAGAAAGCTATAGGGTATTTCATTAAAAAAATCTAATTATTTCGTCAGATGGTTTAAAAAAAAATAATGTACACGTATTTTTTTTTCACGTTAACAAAGGATGAAGACGATACAGTGCTTTGAAAAGTCGTGTCAAGTCGTGTGACGTCACAAGGCTAGTATTATTTTACACACAAAGTGACGTCAAAAGCCCCCACTCATGATTTTTGACACGTTTTATTTTCGTAAATGTTCGATAATTTAATAAAAACAAAAAACACGTATCCAATATTTTTCGATAATCTAGCAGACGGTCTAATTAGATTTTTTTGGTGATTTACCCTATTGTCTACAGTTTAAATCTTCTGCAATGTACTTGAAAAAATGCTTGACTGAAAACTGTGTTACAAATACATACACAAACGACTTATTTCCCTATAAGTGGACACCACCCGCTGACCGGTAGTGTTAATCTTGAGTGACAACGTCCTGCTATTACAAATATTTGACGTCATAACACAATATTTGACGTCATAACACTTATAAACTTAAACTACAAACTGTTAATTGTTATGGTTTCTGGTAATTACATTCCTTCTTTGGTATTAATTACAAGTTTCCGGCGAGTATTGGCCTTTCTGAATAAAATATTAAATACTTATCGGTCGGATGATGATGTAAGATCTTGAGGTTCTGTAACCTTAAATAAAACCTTGGTTTCCAATAACCTTACTTATCTCTAGCGAGTTACCTACTCACTGACTGAATAAATGTCGCCATTAAATGATTCAGATAGAAATACATCATCTAACTAGTTACCCACTTAACACACATCACGCCTGAAACATCGAAGGGATTAGACAGAGGTGAACCATCTACAATTCTACACCCTCCCATTTTAACGTTATGATTTAGGTCACATGTAATACAGCGCGAGCTTATTGTCATCAATACCAAAAAAGTCTAATTAGTCCGTCAAATAGATTTTCAAAAACTAATAGACAGTTGGATGAAGACGATACAGTACTTCGAAAAGTCATGTCAAGTCGTGTGACGTCACAAGGTTAGTACATTTTAATCCACAAAGTGATGTCAAAAGACCCCACCTATGATCTTTGACGCGTTTTATTTTCGTATTTTTTTATTAATTTGATAAAATAAAAAACCTGTATCCAATATTTTTCGATAATCTAACAGACGGACTAATTAGATTTTTTTGGTGGAATACTGCAGAAAAAATTCAGAATGCTCCCAATAAAATCGTGTAAAAAAACTTTTTCACTCCTCTTGCTCAAAAATACCGTCATAATAGCGTACCAGAGCGGGCGTAAAATTGCATTTATTGCCCTAGGGGAAAAAGTAAATCTCGACGTGCTCTCCCCCGTCTGCCGCGACCTGCGCAGTGCGTGATGCATTTAGCTTCAAGTATAAAACAAATTGGTATCACCCAGCGTATCACAGAACGCATCAATGTTCTCCCAACTAGGCCACAACCATCGACATCAAAGGATGAGTCAACCCATCTGATTGTGTATTCAGAAAATTCGAACGAGGGACCCTCAAACCTTGAACAACGTTTTGTATCTCCTACGTTTACCCCACAGATTACACAATGTTCGTCTTCACAGAGGACTGAAATTAAGTTGCCGGGAAAAAACATATCATTTTTGAACAACTGTACAAATTGTACATTTAATTTTTAATAAAAAATAAACTTTCATATTGAACATGGTTATTTTATTTTCTCGCAATCGTAGTGAAAAGTACGGTGTAACACACGGCGCTAAAATCCCATTACAACTCGGTTCCTATTTACTACCTCGCTAAAGCTCGGTAGTAAAACTACCTCGTATATAATGGGTCATTTTAGGCCCTTGTATTACAATGTACTATATATCAGGGTTTTTGGTTCAGGAAAAACAGTAATGCTTACTGTTGTAATGTCATAGTCACCCTTTACTATGATTGTATTTATGAAGGAACCAACTCACCCATAACGACTTTAAAAAGGCAAATTATACTGGAACGATTACCATTTTAGGAGCACACAAAGTTTTAGCATTACAGAAATGTCTTTCAAAACCCTAGGTTATGAAGACGTCATAATTTTTTTTACTAAGTAATCGTTACTGACAGTGTATTACCACCTTATGGCCACTTTTATAGATGCCACATGTTTTTGCCTACCCTTAATAGGCAATGGTAAAATGTTACATGGTAATATTAATGGCAGATAATTTTTATGGGTATAATTTTACCATAATGTGTCAAGAGTACTTTGTATAGTGATGTCAATCAACTACTTAAAGATGTAATTAATGATTCCATAAAATTAAGTATTATTGAATCAAGTTTAGTTAAAAAATATATTATTATCTTGAAAATATTCCTATGAGCATGGTAAAATAATTCTAAAAACAGCTACTTTAATGAAATGGTCCAAAATCAAAATTGCAAAAACATTAAGATTAAGATAATTTTTTGGTTCTTTCTTCTATTCCGTGTTTGGTGTGTCCATACGTATGGTTCTTCATAGTGTGTCGGTGGAAATTTAAATGGGGATGTTTACTGACTAAAAAAATGTTATTCTAATTGTGTCCGTCTGTTAGATTATTGAAAATATTTGGGTACGTATTTTTTGTTTTATCAAATCATTAAAAATTGTCGAAGATAAAACTCGTCAAAGATTTGAATGGGGGTTTGTGACGTCACTGACCGGTATAAACACGATATTAATTGCCTCATCGTTTGTAGAACAGCACCACATTCACCACAGTCCCACCTCAACCTCAACCTCAGCTGGTTTTCCTTCTTGCATCCAATTTGGGTCTGCAGTTCCGCCATGGACAACCTGAAAGTCTTTGAATAATCAAAGACTTTCAGGTTGTCCATAACGGGATAAATAAATTAAATTACAAAATTAAAATGTCTACTCAATTGTAAGTAGTAAGCCGTCAGTTTGACCACTCCGCAGTTTATTTTTAATTTCCAAACGAACGCGCCAGACAACTAGATAATTAACATTAATAATATTAATTTTCAAAATACTCTCTTATCAAAGCTAGTTTAAACCCTAAAATTATTTTGTTAAGGTTCATAATCGATCAATTTTAGCTAAGTTTAAAATAGAAGCAACTACAATGACTTTTCATAGTCCATCAAAAATTACTATTTACATAAATAAAAGGCAGTTTCATGTAAAAACCATAGTTTGCTACAAAAAGTGGTAAAGGGCAGGTACTCATGAATAAGTTTCTTGCTCATAAAATTAAAAACAATTTATTTATTTATTTAAACTTTATGCACAATAGTGATACATAGGCGGACTTAATGCCACAAGGCATTCTCTACCAGTCAACCTTAGGGTCAAACAAGACAACATTGTGATAGGCTACAAACTAACTAGAAAAAAAAAAAAAAATACAGTATCAATTAAAATATATATATACTTATATTAATACTAATACACATATAAAAATAACATAAACTAATAAATATTGCAAGAAATACCAAAATAAAACATATCTGGTAATTACCATGACTAACTTGTAAAATACCTATTTGGTCTGATTTAAATAGTGGGAACGTACTTTCCTTTTAAAAGTGAATTTGCTTTCAGCTTTTTTAATTCCCAGGGGTAGCGCGTTCCAGAGTTTAATAGATGAGATAGTGTAAGAATTTGACAAAAAACAGGTGCGGTGTGAAGGAATTTGGAGAATAAGATTTTTGGAAGCTCGAAGATTACGACTATGACAACTGCCCAACACTTTGAAATAACTTTTTAAATAATCGGGAGCTCGTGGATCGTTCATAATCGAGAAGAGCATGCAGAGAGATCTGAGGGACCTCCTGAGTCGGATAGGCAGCCATTTAAGCTGAGAACGGAAGGAAGAAATATGATCGTATTTACGAAGGCCAAAAACAAAACGAATACAATTATTGAGAAGTCGATCCAATTTATTTAGAAGTTCTTGGGAAATATCAGAATAACAAACATCAGCATAGTCAATAATGGGGAGCACAAGGGACTGAACCAAAGTGAGTTTCGTGCTGGATGGGAGAAAATGCTTGAATCTATAGAGAGACCGCAGTGAGAACGTGACTTTCTGACTTACCTGAGCGACGTGTTTATCCCAACTAAAACTGCTGTCAATGTACAGACCCAAGTCCTTTACGTGGGGCGAAAGAGAAATGACGGAGTTCTCGTACATCAGTGGCACAAGTTGGCTAGTGCTCACATTCCTCAAATAGTACGAGCTACCAATGAGGATGGCCTGGCATTTTTCGACGTTAACAGACACCCCAAATTTGTCAGACCATTCCTTGATAGTGCGAAGATCAGCATTGAGTGTTGTAATGCAATTATCAAGGTTGGCAATGTCTGATTGAGCGTACAGTTGCAAGTCATCAGCGTACAGATGGTAAGAGCATTTGAGGATAGCAGTAAGAGAGTTTATAAATAAAGAAAATAAGAGAGGAGAGAGTATACCGCCTTGTGGTACACCAGCTACCAGGTCGCACCAATCAGAGCAATTCTGATCAGCACGTACTGCCTGCTGGCGACCACGAAGATAAGTTGAAAACCAATCCCGTGACAACGATGAGACCCCAATTTGCGACAGAATGGCCAGAAGAATGTCGTGATCAACGGTATTAAAAGCATTGGAGAAGTCTATTAAAACCAACACCGTTAACCTCGAATTCTCCAAACCATCTCTAATATCTTCAGTGACTTTAAGTAGAGCTGTGGCTGTGCTGTGACCAGGCCGAAACCCGGATTGGAAATTGGACAATAGGTTATTTTTAAAAACGTAGGAGGATATTTGATTAAGGGCAACTGCTTCTAGGATTTTGGAAAGGAAAGGGAGAATGGAGATTGGCCTGAAGTGATTGGCTAAAGTAGGACTGGAAATTTTAGGAAGAGGAATAATGTAAGCCTTACGCCAAATTGCAGGAAATACACCAGTCTCTAGAGATGAATTGACGATGTGGGTAATAATTGGAATCAAGTTCTCAATCATATACGATAGCATGGTACGACCGACACCATCACAACCCACCGCTTTAGATTTAATTGAATTAAAATATTTAAGGATCTCAGCGTTAGTCACGGAGGAGAATGAAAAAGAGTCGGGAGGAAACGTTGGCTTGGAAGTAATATCAAGGATAGTTGTATTCTTAACGCCAACCGCAAGTGTAGATGATGTTGAAAAGTGTTTATTAAGATCATTTAAAGGCAGATTAAGAGATACAACACTGGAGGGAGATTTCGCTATACCAAGTGACTTGAGAAACTTCCAAATATCGGCCGGAGAAGAATTGAGGACATTTTCACAAATGTATCGGCGTTTAGATGCTCTTACCATCTGGTTGCAGCGGTTTCTGTTCAACCTATACAGGTCCCAGTTCTCCCCACTGCGGTCCCGCCTATATTTTCTAAAAGCCCGGTCACGTCGCCTCATCGCCATACGAACCCCAGCGGTTATCCATGGGGCAGGGGGGCGCTTGACACGAACAGCCTTCAGTGGCGCGTGCGTGTCAATGAGTAGGAGCACATATCTATTAAAAATATCCACTTTCTGATCTACCGAAGACGACTGGGCGATATTAACCCAATCAAGGGCTTGTGCATCACTATTGAGTAGATCTTTGTCCAATCTTGCGAAATTACGGAGAAAAATAATGGCAGGCCGCTGCTTAGGGGGTTTAATTTTGTAAGATAAATAGATCAGATCGTGTCTGGATAAACCAGGCGCAGCGATCTGACCATGGTTGACAACGAGATCCGCAGAAGAAGCAAGCATAAGGTCGAGCCAGGAATCGCTTGAGCCAACATTATGATGAGTTGGACTAAGTTTAAGGAGTGACAGACTCAACGACTCCAGGATCGCACTCAGCCTACGTGATCTAGGGTTATCCTTCAAAAGGTCTGTGTTAAAATCACCCATGACTATGAGATGTTTGTGTTCTGAGGAAATAGATTCGAAGAGAGATTCCAAAGTGGAGAAGTAATCTATAGTAGGAGGGCAGTAAACTACTCCTAGAACGGCTTTAACCCCTGCAACAACGATTTCCAGAAATAAATACTCAGGGTTGCCATTATACATTGGAGACGAGGAATGTAAAATGTTGCGTGAAAGAGTAACAAATATCCATCCATCTATACATCTTTGGGGGTGATGAGGAACAGGGTGAAAAGTTCCTCATCCCCCATAGAAAAGGGAGGATCCTCCGACCAGACGGGTGTTGTGTCTGGTGGGCTAACTGCCCAACATCTGTAAGTCGGGATTTTCTAAATACGCTAATGTGGCGGATAACTTTGATAGCGCGATGCAGAATTGCCAATGTTAGTTCGCATCTGTTGCGATAGATGGCGCTGTCGCCACACAACCTCACAAACTTTAGAATTTATAATATTAGTAGGATTTATTACGACCCCGTAATATTAATGACAATAATATCGGTGGTGCTAGGCAACTGGGTTTATCCCAGTTGAATACGCCCCTGTGTGCCTATTGGCCTTGTTCTTTTCTGTCTCCTGCTGATATGGAGGGAAGTGGAAATTTCTGTTTTTCCTACTCCTCCGCTATTCTTTTCTGATTAATTTCGTTGCGGGATCCAAGACAGTCAAATCATTTCTCTGGGACTTCGTCGAGCTTCATTGTCTCGGCGCTTTTCTTGAAGTTACATTGGTTTGGGAATAGTGAGGCGGGCTTGTCCCATTAAAAAAAAAGATGTCAAATGTCTTCGAATTTTTGGTTCTAAGACATGCCGGTTTTCTCCTTCTCCGCTTTGAGAGCAGTGGTGATGAAATTAATTAAACAAAGTAATGCGCCTACCTGGGTTCGAAGTTGTAAGTTAGGGCCGCCACCACTGGGCGACCGCTGCTCTCCCTCTCTCCACTGTTTAGCCTGTAATAATACATGCTGAACATGAATACTTGTTAAGTATGTATTATTACAGGCTATAGATGAATTTGTGGCTCCTCTAATCGGGTAATCCACTGGGTCGACTCAAATCTCTAATATTGGTAAAAGGAAACCGCTCACTTTCACTTCAATTGGGAACTCTGCCAACCTTATTTTGCTTGAATATGTTTCTGTTTTTAACTTTAATTTGCCATTCCTACAAGAAAAACTTCTTTTATAAAGATGTTCAACAATAAAGTTTCACATTTCTCAAATATTGTGCCCAAAGGCTTCCAAGATAAAAATAAGCGTCATTTCTTTGAGGTATCACTTTAGACTACGTAGGAATAATTTAAATAACATTAATATTGATGACATTGACATTGATATTGTTATTATTAATATTGATAAAGAGACGTGTATGATAATAGTGATCGGCTGATGGGTATATAGTAATATAATGGATTCATTAAATTTTATAGTCGGAGGGCTTTTTCGCTTCAGACGTCTTTGTTACGAGTTGCCGACGGCCTCAGGTGCCATTGCCTTTACGGGTTTTCCGATGTTCTCTATTTTTATGTTCAGATAGTTTATTTATGTCATGTTAAAAACAGCCTTGAATATATACAATAGTAATTCAGCCGTGAAATAACTGAAATATAATATACCAGTAAAACTCACTATCAAAATTGACATCCTTGTTTCAATTACTACTGAGTAATTGACCTTCTTCACTTTTGTGCCTGCTTCCCAGGGCTATGCAATTCTCAACTAGGGCTTACCGGGGTTCAATGAATTTCAACCACCTAACTGCCATCAGCCCTGAAAATTAAAGAGAAACACATTAAACAGAAAACTCGGTACTTCACATTGGTATAAAGTATATTATTAATTTGCAAACGTACGTAACTAAGACTGATGAATAGAAATCTAAAATAATTCCTTTTTTACTCGGATCTTAAAAACATCTTGTTTGTGTCTGACTATACAAATGAATTGTAATAGCGCAAACAAATAAAAACTACAAATTGATGCCATTATTAAAAGTCTATGAATAAACACTGAGTTTTTAGTGCCAACAAATTAACACAAACCGTTTGTAGCTGCCAAAGAATTAGCATATGGTAAAGGACTTGAAGTAAACACGCCTATAAGAAAAAGTTTAAACATGAGAGTTAACAATTTTCATCAACATATTGAAATGATCACAGTTTGTCAACTTAATGGGTGTACAGACAGACAAATTACTATCTGTCGGGGTAATATTTATCTCTGTCAGTAAATCAGCTTTTTGTGGAAGGGTACACAGTTTCTGAGAGCTTCCAAGTTCGATGTGTAGTGGACAGGTTTTTTTGTTGACTGTAATCAGAAAGCAATTCGTATCTGTATGTAAAGTGAGATGTTGAACTGAACAAATAAAAAAACTCACATTTGAACAACGTTTTGTGGTAAGACAAAAAGTTGAAATCATTTGGGTAGGATACAAAAGAGAAAACAATATAATATCAGTTTAAAATAAATGTGTGTGTGACAAGTGACAAATAAATTAGAAAAGCAAGACGATTTTTTTTCAGTCATACATATAACGTACGTAGATAGTTACGTATTTTTAAGGCTGATTAGGACCCCTTTCACTACTAATAGTAGGTGCCTCCTAACCTACTATCCACCTCATCTGTTTCAAACCACCCTTTTAAGACAAAAAATTGAAATTCAATTTGAAAAAGTTGGATTGGATATGGAAGTTATCATTAAGTACTTTTCTTGTTAGTAAACCCTGTAAACTGCGATCTTCACACAATACTGTGCATTTTTTCCAATAACACTTACTACATACCTACCTATTGACTTCTTCGACTTATTAACTAGTTTACCATATTTAACTCCACAAACTGACAAGAAAACAGCTGTAGTTTTTTGTAACCAAATTAAGATAAATACGTGTTGGTATTTATTCGCCGTACTATGAGCCTTTAATTATTCACGAGTAAATATTTTTTGACGCTTGCCTTAAACGGGTACTTGTCAACTAATTAAAGTGGTGTTATAAGGAGAGACTTGTGTAAGTTGCCCGGGGATGTTGTTAAGGACTTTGTACATGATGCTTGACTTAAAATGTATGCGATTTAGTTTCCATTTTATAGTCTGATTGGTATCGGGCCTAAGATAGTTCCCTGAGTGACGCGTTTTCTTGGACTTTTTGTTCTGAAGGAATGCATACTTGCTCGAGTCGTAGTAGACCATGCCCTATTAGAATGGTTAGCTTTAATCATTTTACTTCCAGATTATGGATGTCGTGCATTAAAAGGCAACCAAAAAATATAAATTAATTAGTTTCGCATGCGACAAACCAAAAAGTATTATTTATTACAGAAGACGGTGGTACTACAGGCGCAACGTTATGCAACGTACAAAGCACTTCAAAGAATCCATTAAACAAAAATCGAAATCATAAAAACAGTGAAATTACAAACATTCCTTTCACGGAAACTTAGAAATCATCATTCAAGCATACACACGTAAACTATGAGAAAATACCGACTTCACAGATATAAAGATCGGTTTTGCGGATGGTTGATGTTTTTCTGGCGTAAGAAATGTTTCAACAATCTCCCCTGGCATGTGTGAATAGGCCATTAATGAGTTCTAAATAACGACACAAGTGGAATTTCCTTAGTCTTACAGATGGTGCTAATGAATATATCGTGTTGCAGTGTATGAAGAATATGAAGTTTCTTTGAAGAGTGAAAAAATGTCGATCTTATAATTAGGTTCGAGTTTTGTTACTGCAACATAATTAAGTTGAACCTGCATTATGTTTGATCATGCAAGTATGAATGAATATTCATATTTCTTGGATGATTTGTTGCCTTTTCTGAATATGGTAGCTTTATGAGGTGATACATATCTAATTAGTTCAAAAGTGCAGGGCAAACATTACATTAACCATCGATATTATTAATATAATATGTATTATGTATGTATTATTAATTGTAATATGTATGTATTTACAAAAAAAAAAATGTATATAAGTAGTTTATCAGCCATCTCGTTACCATAACACAAGCATTAGGTTGCTTAGCTTGGGACTAGATGGCGTTGTGTGAAATGTCCAAGGATATTTATTTATTTATTTATTTATTTATTATTATTAATCATGCCTTCACGATCCGCTTGATTAGTTCTTCAATCTGTCTTTCGGCTTTTACAGTTTTAAATGCTGCGTCTTTTTGTTGACTCTCAATCATGGTTTTGATTGACTTTCTTTTCATAACCCTTTTCATTATCTCGCCATCATCAACCAGTCTAGTTAACTCTTAAAAACTTTTATTCTTCATTACACCCGTCACAAAAACACATTGTTTTCTTTTTATCACACACAACATAATACCGTTGAGAGATCGTTTTTATTCAATTCATAGAACTAGTGGCATAAGACGGTTTAAATTAAATATTTATTTATTAATTAAGCCGTAATATACATCACACGCAATCATTAGTGTTCTTGATACAGAGAAAAACTGTATCCTGTCCATTTTCAGTTGTTGTGACAATTCTTTGAGTGCTAATTAGCCCGGAATATCTTGTAAGAATGCATTGAGTTAAACTGGAATTAAAGGGCTGTTAGGTACAGACACCTTGCACGAATTGGTTACCCCTCCCTTATTCCATTCCATTCTATTTCTTAGAAGTTAATTATGGAATTATCCATAAATGTACAAGCCAGTAGGATTAGCAAGTTTTATTAAGCACTTTGTGCAGTCGGCCCTTCTACCAACCTGTCTGATGAACTGATCGATAAACCATGGCTTCATTTGTTCTCGTTCAGCCAGCATTAAAGGAAAAGGCTGTTATTTTCCAAGGCCAGAGACATTATTAAAGAGGTACAAGGAACAAGGTGGAAAGATTTTCATCCATCGTAAAAAAGTATGATTTTTCTACTGACTGCATTAGTTTATATCTGACAGTGTAGATGAAGCCACATCATAATTACATATACTTCTTTCTTCTTCACAGTCTATGAGACCTTAAAAGTCATCCCAAGGATACTAATGGGAACCAAATCCGTAAACATATTCAGAAGAAATCTTGCACCAATTAAAAAAACAAAAATGATTTGTCTTTAATAAAACAGATAGGTGTACGCTTGTCTACACCATTCCTATTCCTATTCCCAACAATGATATCCAATACCATACATTACAGTACATCACAATGGTCAATTAAAGCAAGCTTCCACATTCTGCATTATGGAAAGTTGCATGGTAATTAAACGACATTGAAGAGAGAAATACTGTCCTGTCAAGGTATGGTAATGATAATTATTATAATCGACGGTTTGACACGCCTAAGTAATTGCCTGTTGGTTTTAAACATACTAGCGTTTCACGCGGCTTCGTTTGAACAGAACGATGTAATTTATGGAGACCTGTTTCGAGTACTGCATATAGTTTTGTCTGGTGTTGCCGTTTGATTTGTGGTCTAATTAAATAATAGAGACTGACCATTCTAACATTATTTCCAGCTGTTGCTGTTGTGTGTAAGTTATGGAGTCGGGTGTTGCTTTGTGGAATTCCATAAAGATAGGTTATTAAGTTATTTAATTATAATACAATGTAAAAAGAATTGCATGAATGTTTGATGAAATTCAATAACTCACTCTTCGAATTTCCAAAAGCAATGAAATGATAAGTCAACTAAGAAGTCATTACGCGGTAACAATGGAATGTAACCACTGGTCGCTAGTCTTGTCCAGATTATCCCCTCATCTTCTACGTCTGCTGTGACGTCTTCTGGCTGAGTCAGGGCTCCAGAAAGTGACTAAAAATGTAACTTGTTATAAAGACGATGCCAGATTTTTTGGATCAACCAATCAACATGACAGTTACGTGCCATGCTTCCGAGTCATCAAATTGCAATGCAATAGGATATTTCTATTGACGTGATGTCATCTTACCTGACGGACATAAATCTGTTGTGACAGGCTATAAATCTAACTCGTCTATTGACATTAGACGAGCATAGTGAGATCTTGGTGGTTAACATGTGAATGTACATATGAATTGAATATCATACATACGGAAAAAGGGATGACGATAATGAGTATTACATTGCACGTGGTTTTTAATGTGATCATCAAACAATTCTAGATACGTACTAGAGGGGCGAATTGTTCAGTAACTCTTAATAACTCAAAATTTGAGTTAGTAAAAGTTGCGTATTAGAATTATAAAATAACTTACTTGGATGTTTTTAGTATTTCATTCCGATTTTATACAAACGATTTATATGAATCCATCTGTAGTTATAAAAAAAATAAAAATAATGCACCAGAGGATCTAGTCAGATGATTCTGAGTTTCATAAAATGGGATCAACATAAGTCTTTAAAGAGCTATGTCCATCCCACTTTTTTTACTTTATACATCTTTGCTACCTTCAATAGAATATCACTTTGACCCGCAGTTCAACATACAACTCACCAGAACCTCCAATATATTACCGACGTCTTTATCATCATTTCATCTCACTATCATATCCTTGATACCTAGCTTTAGCTCAATTCCCAAGTCTACCACCATCAAATCATCATGCACTAATTCTCCCATCACAGTTCTACGATCAAGCGCATTGTACTTGTGCTGTCACTCGTAAATCTAACGCGTCACGTTGTAAATCTTGTGCTTCGATTGCGCAAAAACGAGGCGCGTTGACTTTACGATGAGAATAGTTTGTGGAACTTGTTGGTGGATATGTTGGTTCTGCAGAGTACTCTGCTAACTGCCTATGTGAGAGCGTATCCTAGAAATTTCTAATCTTTTTTGAATATCTATGCAATCGAAATAGAAATCGCCGCTGAGGTAGACCAGGAAGGTGGTGTGATGATCTGATCTTGTTTAAGGGACGAAGATGTACAGATATCGCATAATTTAGAGAGGTTTGAATGCTGGCAGGCTTACTCCATAATAAGCTATTTAAAAAAACCATAGATCTATGGATGGGTCTTAGAATTGACATAATATTTGGAAAACATATCTCAATTCGACGATTAGCCAGTGTAAACTCCAATACACTGACCTTACTGATGAAAATGAATATTGCTTATACGCTGTCTCTGCTGATATGAAGAAATTGGAAGATGCCGCTGAAAAAACTCTTGAAAGCATAGATTACAAAAAGGCCTATTTAGAACGGATTTTCGACTTAACGTTGAATTCTGTCTAAGAAAGTTTAATAAAAGCGATCCTGAGACGATAAAAAGGATCAACCTACATAACACAATATCACGCCTGTATCCCCGAAGGACTACACAGAGGTACGCTTAACAGCACACCCATATTTTACCTTTCATGTTTAAGTCCCATGTAACATGGGGCGAAACTATGAAAAGGAATCTTTTATTTTAATAGCCTGTACTGTCCCACAGCTGGGCAAATGCCTCCCCCAACTCCTTTCAAGTGCTCTTTTCCTGAGTCACCTCGAACCAGCCGAAAAGAAAGGGATTGATATAGGGATCTATGTTGGACAAAATCCCCACCCGTGTAAAACGGACACTAAAAACGAAAATTACGTACCATTCTGTTGACGGTTAGGCGGCGCGCACACTAGCATTCAATCGCAGATTTATTGCAGATCACGATAAAATTATAATCGTTATTTATCGCCGCGTCTCCAAGCGTGTATCTGCATTATTCATCCGATCGCTTGTTGCGATGTCTTGCAACGATTTACTATGCATTGTGGAGTATTTTAGCCGCGATTTTCACACGACATTTTAGTATGACGAAACGCAGTTTCTGCGCTGATTCTTAGTAGAGTTAAATGGTTATGGCGAGGTTTCGAATACATAGTTGTGTCATTATTTGTTTTGTTGTTGTACATGAGTGAATTTACATAGTTATTGGTGCGATATGGGTTTTTGAGGTGGCAATTTGGCGGTATTTTGTGCATGGTGGTCTTCAAATCATTGTTGGAATGTATATCTTGGGTTTCTGGGAACCAATGTGCAACTTGGGTGTATTTGGAATAATGAAGGTTTATAGATACTTCTGATACACGACGTGAATGCGGTGCTCGTGAACATACCAAATCTCTTCATAAAGTTACCAAACTATCCCCATTTTAGAGTACATAAAAAGCACCATATTATTATTATTTGAAGGAAGAAAATTTATGTTGGTAGTTTTTATTTAATACTTTAAGTGTGTTACTTTGTATAAAACAACTTCCCTGGGACAAAAAAAGGCCAACAACATAAATGGTTATTTTTTAAATTAAATATCGGTTGCAGGGAATAAGTGCCCAGTAATCAAGACGTCTGGACTGACCGACAGGTACGTGTTAGCGCTATCAGAAGCCCTGTAATGTAGCAGCAATTTGCACGTTCAACGAGTAAATATTTGCTCCTGTTAAGGAGTTGATTTTGTTTGCTTGCAGTGAACTACACTCGCGAGCAACCAAATCGACTCAAGCCTTGTCGGCGCACACATACATTGATACAACTAAAATCATGAATGGAAATTATTAAAATGTAATGTCATTCGAAAGCTTAAGATGTCAGCTTTAATTTGATATCATTATCATTGAAATCCATCCATCATTTTTGAAATAAATGATGTCTGAATGCAAGAGTAGGAAAAACGGGAATTTAGGAAAAAGGGTATGTGTCTCGTATTTGACAAATTAAACAAACAAAATTAAAAATAAAATTATTTTATTTAAATCAGTATTTCGTATTGCCCCCTCTAGCCCTAATTACATCCCGCAGTCTGTTTTTCATGGACCTTATCAATTTTTTGACATTTTCTTGAGGAATGCCGTCCCACTCCTCTAATAATGCTGTCTTTAGCTCGTCTACGCTTGAAGGGACTGGATTTCTGGCCCGAACTCTTCTTTTAAGCTCGTCCCATAAGTGCTCGATGGGATTCATGTCAGGACTGAGCGCAGGCCAGTCCATCGTGCGTAATTCGACCTCTTGCAGAAACTGTCGAGTGACTCGTGCCGTGTGGCAGCGGGCATTGTCGTGCATTAACACGAAGTCTTCACCGACAAACCCTGCGTAGGGCACAACATGATCCAGTAGAATGTCGGTGATGTACCGATCAGCTGTTAGCCCGCCTCCTCGGCCGCCCCCAGGCACGAAAACAAGTTCGGTTTTTCCCTCTAAAGAGATACCAGCCCACATCATGCAGGAACCGCCGCCATATGCCACTGTTTCAGCGAAACAACATTGGGCAAATCGTTCTCCCGGACGCCTGTAGACTCGGCCTCTCCTGTCACTGCCATGCAGATACATTCTGCACTCATCAGTAAACAGGACCGATCGCCATTGCGCAACGCTCCAATTGAGATGCTCTCGAGCAAATTGAAGGCGCGCTTGTCGGTGGCCTGCAGTCAACTTAGGGCCCGTCGCAGGTCTTTTTGGCGTCAAGTTGGCTTCCTTCAAGCGTCTTCTCACTGTCCACTCGCTGACAGCCACTTGTCGTACACGTCTCAGTTCTTGCTGCACATCAACGCCCGTAAGGTGTCGATTGCGCAGCGAGGTTGAGACAATGAAGCGGTCGTCTCTCTCTGAAGTGCACCGGTGGCGGCTCGTTCTTGGTCTCCGATTGAAGGCACCAGTCTCTTGGAACCGTCTGTATACTCGGGATACAGAAGACTGGCTCAAGTGGAGCTGGGCAGCGATTGCTCGCTGACTTAACCCTTGTTGCAACAAGGCAACAACTTGAGCGGCTTCTTCTGGTGTGGTATCCATGGGTTAGCGAAAACAAGGAATGCAATTTACGGAGATGTGAACCGGTCAACTTGTAACAAGCAACTGATAAGATAAACCGGAAGTGGGGGGGTTTTATAGCGGGAGCAGGTAGCGCAAGTCGTGGATTCCTAAAGAGGTAATTTACGCTGACGGCCAATTAAAATGTGTCAATAAATCAGCGCTTAGTTTTTTTTTAAGGTATTGATGTTAATTGAAAGCCTAATTCTTCAGCTTTCGAATGACATATCACTTTTGTAATTACCATTTATCGTTTTAGGAAAATCAATGTATATGTGCGCCGTCTAGGCTTGAGTCGATTTGGTTGCTCGCGAGTGTAGTTTAAAGAGAAAAATTTATCGTTGAAATCGACACTAACTTCTTGTCGCTTTCTGAGCAGTTGTATTCTATGCTGGTAATATTAACAAAGGACTTTGGTTGTCACAAATTGCCAAGTGGTGATACGATTAAATCTGCCGATAAGTAAAGTGCTATTCACTACCTCAAGTGTTGCGATTTGCGACACGATCATACATCACTTGTTTTTCATGACTTCCGAGGAACTGCACGCTTGCCAAAAGGTTACTTTTGTTGAGGTATTTCAAACGCGACTGCGGAACATAATAACCTTTTTTTTTTGGGGGTGGGAAATCATCAAATAACCCCCCCGCTCTTGGGCAGAGCGAAAGGGAGTGTCAGACTTCTACTGACTAAAAACCACCCATGTTTCTTCTTCCCTTCCATGTTGCTGACATCTGTTTGAGGCGCGCGTGGAACACGAACGCGCCGTCGACACGGCCTGTCGTCGTCATAAGACGGACTCATCACTCACCGTCCACAGGCCCTCGTCTTTGGTGGCCGGAAGCCGTCGCGTGGTCCCCGACGCCCGGAGCGTCTCCCGCGGCGGAGATCCATAGTTCGATTCCCGAGTCGGACAAAGTGTTATTAATTGTTTTTTTAATGGACTCATTTAATGGTAATAGGCTAGCCTCCTATTACATGGAATATAAATATAACTGGCGAAATTATAGGTGTACAGTCAACAGCAGAGATAGCTTAACATTTCGTATTTCATATTATTGTATGTACTTCAGAACTCCAGCTAAATTTTTTAATATTTCTGAAGATAATTAAATAAAATATTTCTAACTCGTCAATAACTTGTTAGTAATGTGTTATTTCTACCAAGTTTTTTGTTTAAACCCTGCTTTGAAACTTTAATAAATAGTGTTCATCTACTTCAGCTATTGACTGTACATATTTCTATAATTGGTAGTAGGTACACTTCTGTTTAGGATTACAGGCGTGATGTTTTGTTTATTTTCGGAGTCCATTTTCTATATTTAGTCATCATCATTATTATCATCAACGTCTACTGTTCCCACTGCAGGGGCACAGGCGTCCTCTCTAGGAAAGGAATGGGCTGTAATCCACCACGCGGGCCTAGTGCGGGTTGGTAGATGACGGTTTCATCACGATGTTTTCCTTCACCGTTTTGACCTGTCTGGGTTCGAAGCCGCGACTCACTGTTCAAAAATCGGGGCCACCACTGGGGGACACTGCTCTATATTCAGTGCGTGCAATAAATTCTTCAAAATACAAAGTACAGTCTTATAATGTGCTAATTCTGACATGCTCTGACACCTAGTCATTACATCAACACATTTCCTGTGATTAAGTCATTATTACTGGTTCAGAAGATTAGATGTCTGCTGACACCCTGTGTTTATTTTCCATTACTGTGTGAATGGCATGTGTGCAACTATGTAGGTGATCGTTACGCTACTTTACCATAACGGGACGAGCAGAAGGGTAAAATAGTTGGAGGTAATCTTAGAGTACTTGTATCATGCTATTCATCACAGTTTTTTCACGATGAAGTGTCCATCCTCATCATCAACATCCGCAGCCTGAATTCACTTACTGCAGCGTATAGGATTCTCTTTTCTTGTGCCAATCGGTGCAGTAGTTTTTGAGTTTATCGCAAACAGAAATACAGACACGGCGGAGAACTTTGTTTTATGTGTACTGATGATAATAGGGTAGTAAACAAAAAAATCTAATAAGTCCGTCGGATAGATTTCCAAAAAATACTGGACATGTCTTTTTTAATTTTTTCATTTGAACAAACAATAAAGACGATACAGTACTTTGAAAACTCTTGTGACGTCATATTCTAAGATATTAGTATGACATTTTTATGGGGCAGTGACGTCACAAACCCCACTTAAATCTTTGACACGTTTTATCTTCGTAATTTTTTACTGATTTGATGAAACCAAAAAATACGTATCCAATATTTTCGATAATCTAACAGAGGGACTAATTAGAATCTTATTTTTTTTGTCAGTAAACATTCCTATTATTAATCAGCCCTGCAAACTGAAGTATTGAATTCCGCATTCTTTAACATCAGTCAATTTGTAGTTGCAGCCGGCTTCCTGAAAAGAAAAAGATGAATTCATAAAGAGTATACATTACATTTCAAAAGCGACCTACCTCGTTATTGACAAAAACTTCGTTCACTTAAAATACCTATAACTGTCATTATCAATTAAGGTTGACAAAGAAAATAAACTTTGGTACGAAGAAAAAACCCGAATTCTGTCACGGTGATCATCAAACAAAGGAAAGGGAGCTAATTGTGGAACTAATTAGCGAACACCTTGAGGCCATCCATCAAACGAATGAAAAAATCTGGAGCACCTTGGTAGATCATTAAGTAAGGCCTGTTTTTGTTCCAGACAGTGATAGGTATGGCTTTTTCGGGTGGCTTTGCTTGTGAAGTATGAAAGTAATGAGGTTGACATAATTGAATGTATCGATTTGTTAAAGAGATGTAATGGTGAATGTTTGGGTAAGAATGAAAGGGTTTCAGAATCAGAATCAGAATGCTTTATTTGTAAGTAGTCAGTAGGTCAAATTACAATAATGATGTTACAGATAGATAGATCCTCTATATTTTGCCCAGAGGCGTACAACAAATATATTTAATTAACATTGTCTTTGTTTGTTTTTGACTTAGATCTTATTGAAAGAACAACCATAGGCGGGAAAACAAAAAGAAAACAGATATAGAACACATGAAATAGTACAACCTACATCTGCGTGTCTTATTTGCAGAATCAGGATACAATTATTTATATTTGCGACAAGTAGTAGTAGTATTATGGTGAACTTACTATTTAGTCATAAATATGATTGAAATGTGAAATTAAGTTTTCTTACGTTTATTACCAACTAGCTGTTGCCAGCGGCTTCACCCACTACAACTCGAAAATTATCCCACAGGAAGATAAATTCGGTATAAAAACTATTCTATGTGATAATCCAGGCTATAAACTATCTGTGAACCAAATTTTATCTAAATCCGTTCTGTAGTTGTTGCGTGAAGAAGTAACATACAACACATTCACAAACTTTCGCCTTTATAATATTAGTGTGATTTGCAGGTCAGTGTATGTACCTATATGGTAAAAAAAAATATTCACGACTATCACGTGTCAGTATTTACAGTTTTAAAAAAATATTCGCGTCTACCACGTGTCAGTATTTACAGTTTTAAAAAAATATTCGCGTCTACCACGTGTCAGTATTTATAGTTTTAAAAAAATATTCGCAACTACCACGTGTCAGTATTTACAGATTTAAAAGCATTAATCATCAATACAACTTTCTTAGTTCTGTTAATCCCATTGAAAGCCTATTTCTAAAGAAAATCAAATTGCGGTTCGTCCTTAACCAATAGGGTATTTTACTTAAAAAAAATAATTAGTCCGTTTGTTAGATTTTCGAAAAAAAATAGATACGTGTTTTTTGCTTTATCAAATTAATAAAAAATTACGAAAATAAAACCTGTCAAAGTTCATGAGTGGGGGCTTTCGACGTCACTTTGTGGGTAAAAAAGTACTTACCTTGTGACGTCACACTATTTTTTTTTTTTGGCGGGTGGAAAATCATCTAATAACACCTCCCGCTCTTGGGCAGAGCGAAAGGGAGTGACAGACTTCTACTGATTAAAAACCACCTATGTTCCTTCTTAGCCCTATATGTCGAGACCGTGGTAACTTGTGAACAACCCGCAGCCCCGACGGAGCGTCACACGACTTCACACGACTTTTCGAAGCACTGTATCGTTTTCATCTTTAGTTTACGTGAAAAATGAAAAAAAACGTGTTCAATATTTTCTGGAAATCTATCTGAAGGACTAATTAGATTTGTATGGTAAAATACCCTATTCTTGAAATCACTTAGCCTTTTGCAGTCCAATGCTTGGCACAGGGCTTTCCAAAATTGCACCGCAACACTCAGTTCTGCACTTTCTGTGTCCAGTTAGTTCCAGCCAATTTAGAGTGTCAGACTGGAGAGTCTAACGATCTAACTACGAATTTAAAAGTATCACCTCCACGCCAGTCAAGACAAACGACAAGAAAATAATACTTTAAAATACAGAATTCAATCTATTCGTGCATTATGCAGCGGTGACCCGATGTCTCGACGATTACATTATGCAACGCAAAAACTGCAGAACACTGTCTGGACCATCCATCATGAACAGCCGTTGAATCCGTGATCATCTCGTGGCTAAAGAACTTGACAGAAAAATTATATGGTGTAAGAATTTTTACTGTTAGTTCGTAGTTGTTTTGTTGAGAAAAATGGAGTTGGTAGTTGAATGGTAACAAGAAGTTGAAGCTAATGGTAGGCAAATGAACCGATAGATAAGCTTACGGTTGCCATCTCAAAAATTTGACAACCAGGACAAGACGCGTGAAAACCCTGGATTTTAAAGCCCTAAACCCGGACATGTAATCAGTCAACATTTTGTCTGTTCGACAGTTGATCGCGGCGTGCGGGTACAGTTCGTGTGTCGCAGGTGGCTAAAACCTTTAATTTTTAAACCCGGACTACATATGATACCCCGCCCGGACGCCTTCTAAACTAGGAAGTAATGTTCCCACTGCTGGGAAACAGACCTCCTCTCTTTTGAGTGGGAATGGGCCATAATCTTCCACGCGGGCCCAGTTTGGCTTGGTAGATGTCACATGTCTTGGAATTTGCCGGTTTCCTCACAATGTTTTATTCACCGTTTTGAGAGCAGTGGTGGTGAAATAAATTACACGAAGTAATGTGGGGCCTGGGTTCAGCCCACGACCTACTGTTTGTAAGTCGGGGCCGCCCCCACTGGGCCACTGCTGCTCTTATGACTTTATGAGACAGTAAGTAAAGTAAAAAATCGAAAAAACAAATTTCATCGCTATTCAAAATTAAATCAATAAAACAATGTCAACATAATAAGATATTAAAACATTACTTCGTGTCATCACCCCTGTGATACCCGAAGCGTAAGGCAGAGACGTACGCAACAGCACAACTACATTTCAGCAGTCACGTTTAAGTCCCATGGTAGGGTGCAAGCCTATTACCACTTTTCGGGCACAAATCCAGACTCTATGGCTGACTGCGAAATTGTTGATGGAAAAACCTTATTACACTTTGTCAGACGCTAATTGCCAATCGAACCCAGGACCTCATGGTCAACAGTCTCGCTTACTACCACTAGACTGAAGAGCCAGCCCCACATCACAATAAAAATATCATTAAACCAAAATTATGAAAACATCTAGAGAAATCTGAAGCAAATTAAAATACAAACGATAAGTAAATGAGATTGAATAGTATTAAAAAACAGGAATCCTTGTCATGAATATCTTGGAGAAGTTATAGTATGAAAAACATAATAAATATGAAGTTTTATCAATGATGAAAATGTTTAATTTGACAGCATCATTGTCTCTGTGGGAGTTCTTTCCAACAAGTATAATGAAGTTGTAAATATTTTTGTTCATCTCCATTTGCATTTAAAAAGATAGAAAAACCTGTCGCGTCATGTAGAGTGGCTGCTTGTATTTTTTAATTTATTCAGCTTTACTTCTTGGTGTTTAATTTATCTTTGCAGGCAGTATAAAGATAGCGCGAAAATGCAGACAAACTTACAAAAACACAAGGTAATTCTAAAACAACTGTACTCTTGCAGGTCTGATGGAAGAAATTTCTTATGAAATAAGCAGAACCTTTGTGCTTTTGTATCTTAATGTAATGTCCAATTATGTTGGTTGTGTGTACATAAATAAACAAATAAATCATTAAAATATTTTCTTACTTTGCCTCTTTTTCTTCCAGTTTGATAAACTCAAGTCTTTCATCAATAAAATAATTCAAACATCAAAACCCCACCTCAAAACGCCCCCAACTTTTTCTTCTAGAACAAAATCAAAATATACTACCAAAATCTTGCACCAACGAAGGTTACCATACAGACAGTCACATACTTACTATGCACCGTGACCTGGACTCCCAAATTACCGAATTATGCTTATCCGAAGCTGCAGACAACTGCATTTTGATACACTACCGACGCCATTTATCATGCATCTGTCCGGGAGACATCTATTCTGGTGTCAAATGAATTAAACATGGTCCATTGGATGCTGCTGTCTGTCAAGAGTATAATATTATCATTAATAAACCCCAAGGTTTTGCTCTTGTCTTTTAAATTTTGGAGCTCCTTTTTAGAGTTTTTTTATAAGAACCTTGATTTAGTTTCCTGGTGACATATAAATAGTAATGGTGGTATAGTTTTATTTTTTGGGTCAGTAGTGCTAACTAAAACAAAGTTGGCTTGTAGTCAAAACACAAAACATTGTTAAAAGCTCATCAAAACGATATGGTGATGATACTTAGACGACGGGTAAAAACGTTGTGTAATCGAATGGGCACTTAAGACTCTGCTTAAAATTGCCATGTACGACAGTATTAAGTAAAAGTAAAAAAGTGATTCTATTGTTTGCAACTAAAGTGAAGATTTTGAAAATCAATAAAATTCGTATTCTGGAAGACTTTTAGATTTAATGAGCATATAATATTTTTATTAAGCACCAACTTATCACTATGTTTATTCATATTAAGTAGCTTGGTAATGTTGTCTTGGTATGCTGACGACACGGTTGGCGCAGTGGCTGAGCGATTGGACTTCGATTCCCGTACGGAACAAATATTTGTAAGGCCTACAGATATTGGTTTCGGGTCTGGGAGTATTGGTGTATGTGAATTTTAAATGTTTGTAAACGCACCCACGATACAGGAGAAATTCCTAGTGTGGGAAAAAAAAATTACTTCTTTACAAACTTTCAGTTCAAAATCATTTTCACCATCACCACCTCCAAATTCAAGTCCCAACATACGTTCCCTATTTTCCAGCATCAGTAATGTATCAGCTAGGATGACGTTATTTACTTCATAGGTATGTATTGAACTTGTTGCCATGTATTTAGCATATCAAATAGCAACTGCATCAGCCTCTTGAATATAACATGTTCTTGAGCACCGATCAATCTTAGAAGAAATCTTAGAAACATTTTGGATTGAACATTTTTTTGCTCATTTCCAATAAAATTTCCATAAGTTTCGGCGGTATTGAGCGTGGTGCGAATAGAGCCCGCATATTACGGGTTCCGTACTACCAACACTATCGGAGTTATATAGGGTGTAAACCTTCACACATACTTCACCAACCAAGAATTCTGTACATCAAACTAAGTACCACTACGCAAAAAAATTTGCTGGGAAACATCTTTTTTTTTTGGGGTTAAAAATCACATTTTACGATATAACTCAATGTAGCACTCTTAAAACATTGTGCTAGTGGGTGCTTTGAATAGTAAAAGGGTCATGAGGTAAATTTAAGTAAAGTTCTAACCTTTAAAAACGAGTATTTACAAAAACAGCTAATATCTCCGTAACTAGGGGGTTCCCAGGCATGGTCTAGATCAAAAAAAATATCACAGTGGTGGGGAGAACAAATACCTTTCGTTTGCGTTAAGGGTACTTTTACACCCTTTATGTTATTACTGCATGGGTTTTCTTCGCGTTGATTTTATCTGAAGGAAGGCAATAGATAAGTCTATGAATTTCCAAAGGATACTACACACTCATAATAAGAGGGCTGACTGCTTACAACTCATATTGATTTTAAAATGATCTCTGTTCTGTTCTTGCTATTTTACAGAAACTATGTATTTTTCCTGAAATCAAACAGAATTTACATTAGTTTTTTTTTCTGCAAAATCCTACCAACAGCTTTTTTCCTGTGCCACCTCAATAAAGCCCCTTTGTGGTACGCGCCCAGATTGTCACGCCATCTGTTTCTGGCCCATCGTGTGGACTATAGTGTAGAGGTTTTTGCCCGGCGATCATCACGCATGCGGGTGACGTGACCCGCCTAATCCCATTTCAGCCTACCAGCCTTCTTGTCAACCAACGTCCACTAACTAATGACAGTCTCAGTTCTTTTATAGGTAAAAAATCAGTCTTGAGGCAAAAAGATGACCCGTCGGGGCTGCGGATTGTTCACAAGTTAAGCAGCTAAGAAGGAACATGGGTGGTTTTTAGTCAGTAGAAGTCTGACACTCCCTTGCGCTCTGCCCAAGAGCGGGAGGGGTTATTTGATGATATTCCATCCGCCAAAAAAAAGGCAAACAGATGATACCACCGCCATCAACGTGGCTGGTTTTATGCCGACACTGATGACGTCGGCTTTGCAGTAAGGTCTCCAAATAGGTTTTTGGACAAGGAATCCTAAACATATCTGTCTGGCACTCAGTGTCTGCATTATACATGACAGTGACGTTAAGGAGTGCAGCGTCTGGCTCATTTGTCAAGTGCTGACATTAATGTTTCATGTGTCTGACTTTTTTTGTTATCGGTATAATGTTCAATGCGATTTTTTTATTATAAAATTTTCTTCGTCTCTTCTAGATCTGTTAGTGGACAGATATTATGTTTGAATAGTTGTTTTAGTAAATTTTTTTGTAACGCTTTTTTTATGGGGCTTGGAAATCATCAAATAATCCCTCCAGCTCTTGGGCAGAGCGAAAGGGAGTGTCAGACTTCTACTGACTAAAAACCAGCCATGTCCCTTCTTAGCCCTTGTGTCGAGGCCGCGGTATCTCTTTCAAACAACCCGCAGCCCCGACGGGACGCTTTGATTTTATTACAAGTTTATTTGAAAACCGAAGCTATAACTCATCGAGTAGACAACTAACAGAAATAGCTGTACGCTATAGAATTTAGACTGACTCTGCCTGCCTCGTTGATCTAGTGGTCGCAATTACGACTGCTGAGCAACAGGTCGAAAAGTCCAGGTTGAGCAAATTGTTATTAGGTTTTTCCATCAGGAATATCTCAGTGGCACACACGGGGCTTGGATTTGTGCCCGATTGATGGTATTAGGCTTGCCCTCTATTACATAACTTGCGAAATGAGAGTATACTATTTGGTACCTACACATCTGCCTAACTCTTCGGGAAATATTGGAATGATGTTATGTTATGTTTAGATTATAATATGATTGAATACTCACAGTACCTTGTGTTTTTTATCTTCACATTTGAAGGGAACTAGATCTATCTATGTTGCACTAAAATACTCTGTGCGAAGCTCATCAATCGTCATCGTCATCAATCATGATTAAAGCAATATCTTCTTCAAGTATTCCCATTGTTCCCGTTTATGACGACCAATACATTTGACATTTACTACCCGATGTGACATTAAACCGACGAAATAAAAACATTACAAGAAACCATACCAGCAAAAACCATAAAAAATACCAAATATAGTGTCCCAAGATCTTGAACTTCACCTCACGTCATACACTGCCGTTCAATAAAAAATGGCCGTATAAAATAACCATCGTCATAAACCGAGTACAGTTGTGACTCCATTTGTACTTCTTAAAATACTTTAAGGCTTGTACTTTTATCTCAATCGGCTTAGCAAAGCAGCTTGTGTCGATTACCGATATAATATGTTGGTTCATATCTTTGCACTTATGTGTATTATTTGCAGGCGAGCAAATGATAATCGGGTTATCTTTTTATCGGATGTCGGTATTCTTTTATTTGTTTGAGAGCTGCTGTTGAGAAGCCTTTTCGATTTACCTGTCTCAAAATCTACAATTCTAATTGGATCTAGTGTGTGTTCTATCTAGATAATCGCACCTTTGCTTCGTCAGTTTTAAAATACATAAGTACCTAAACATAAATTATTTCGCGCGGCTACTCCTATAACATTATTATTCATTGACAATAATATTGATTTAATCACTAAGTTTTATGACAAGACTACAAAATCGAAAACATTGCGTCACGAAACAGCTACAGTTGCTTTTGGGAACATCTCGACTTAAAAAAATAGGATTCTGATTAGTCAGTCTGTTAGATTATCGAAAAATATTGGATATGTATTTTTTGGTTTATCAAATCAATAATAATTAACGAATATAAGAAGCATCAAAGATTTGAGTCACCAGTTTTTACCAGTGAGTGACGTCACTCACTGGTAAAAAATGACATACTAATGTCTTAGAATATGATGTCACACGAGTTTTCATATCACTGTATCATCATTATTGATTGTTAACGCGAAAAAATAAAAAAATGTGTCCAATATTTTTTGCAAATCTATCTGACGGACTAATTAAATTTATTTTGTTATCTACCCTATTCAGCTGCCCTCTTTTACACTATAAGGTGAACTGCATGATTTACGAAAAGGCTAGTCAGATGATGACGGTGACACCTACCAACCAGAACTACAACCGTCTTGTAGATTATAAGAGTGATAGGAATAAGTAGTGCCTATTTGCCTAAACTTCGAAGAACAGAGACAAGAAACTTTTTTCATGTTCCAAATATTGCAATGGGACTCCCTTCATCATGCAGCAGTAAGAAGTCTAATGCTAGACTCTTTATAACTGTTACAAGTATGAGATCTGTGTTTTCCAAATTCAATGGGTTCTTATGACCTTCACCAGCTCTTACAGTTGCACTACTATAAAACTGGCATTTAGACCATCAGAGCAGTTTGTTGGTTGATTCATATCCTTCCAATAGGGATGTTTACTGACTTCAAAAAATGGGATTCTTATTACTCCGTCTGTAAGATTATCAAAAAATATTGGACACGTATTTTTTGTTTTATCAAATTAATACAAATTGACGAAGATAAAACGCGTCAAAGATTTGAGTGGGAGTTGGTGACGTCACTGACCGCTAAAAAATGCCATACTAATGTCTTAGAGTATGACGTCACACGAGTTTTCAAAGCACTGTATCGTCTTCATTGTTGGTTTACGTGAAAAAAGAAAAAATACGTGTCCAATATTTTTTGGTAATCTATATGACGGACTAATTAGATTTTTTTGTTAACTACGCTATTGGTGGTTTCAGAACATTCTTGTTTTCTTCAAATTGGCTACTACCACTTGCCTTATAAGAGAGCTAGTAACTAGCAAGAGCGTAGTACTGCTCCCGAACTGGAAGGCCAAAAAAAAGACTGATTAAAAAATAAAGTTAATTAAATTACATTAAAATATTTTTTCATAAAAATGTGTGAAACCAATAAATGTCTGATAAAATCAAATAATGTCAAAAGTACAAAGCAAAATAAAATAATTGAACAAAATAATATAATTAAATAACAATGAATCAAATAAATTAAGAAATTAAGTTAATATGTCAGAAGCGAAAGTTATAATACAAGTCATGAAAGCCATAAAAAAGGGAAATCAAATCCCAACAATATGCCTGCTACAACAATGCCCAACGTAGGGGCAATCCAGTCGCTGAGCAATCATCGCCAGGACAGTGTTGGAGCTAGCCCGCACCCTGCGCACCAAGGACGCGCACCGCTTGCGCATGGTGGCGTGGAAACAGTCGGTGCGCGCTTCCGCAAACATGCCCGAGGCGCTGCAGAAACGAGGCAGCCGCAACACTGCCCTGAACGCATTGTTGTATTGAACACGAAGGGCACTGTAAGCAGCTTGTGAGTAAGATGCCGATGCCGATGAATTAGTCCGTCAGATAAATTTTCAAAAAATAATGGACACGTATTTTTTCTTTTTTCACGTAAACAAGATGAAGATTATACAGTGCTTCGAAAAGTCGTGTCAAGTCGTGTGACGTTACAATGTTAGTTCTTTTTTACCCACAAAGTGACGTCAAAAGCCCTCACTCTTGACATTTTCAAATTCAAAACATTTATTTCAGACTTTTCAGCCCATGGAGTGTTAGTAGTACACAAAAACGAAAAGAGACGCCAGTCAGCCTACAGTATGTGCAGCCCAATCCAATGCATCCAAATAAGACTATGGATGTAGTCTGCAATACCCCTCAGGTAACTGTTGGGACTGCCCCTCACCCTGCGCATCAGCGATGCTGCTCTCTTTCGTATAATAGCATGAAAGCCGTCCACTTGAGCTTCAGCAAATATCGCTGACGCACTGCAGTAGCGAGGCAATCCCATCAGCAACCTAAAAGCATTGTTATATTGTACCCGCAGGGCACTAACGGTTCGCTGCGTGAAGCTAGTCCACAAACTACACGTATAAAAAGACTGGCAGTATGCCCTAAATAATGTCCTCTTTACCGCAAAAGAACACCGGGAAAATCTGCGTGCCAGCATTATTACAACGAATCGTCAGCGCCCTGCGTTCTCTCTCTATGTCTGCTTCATCAGTCAGGTCCTCATTCACCACATGACCTAGGTACACAAATTGAGTAACTCTATTCAATGCCACCCCCGCTAGTATCACGGGCGGAACGTGAGAGGGACTCCTACGCTCAGCCCGAAACCCCAGCAGCTCACTCTTTTTGACATTGTACGCCAGGCCATGAGTTTCCGCAAACACCTCACATACGTTAACCAGTTTTCTCAAGGCACTGATCGATGGGCTTAACAGCACCATGTCATCAGCGTAACTAATGTTATTAACTATTTTACCATCTGGCCAAATTCTCGGATATAATTCTATTTGCTGATGATACTTCACTAATCTTTAAAATAGATAGGAAAGATACGGATGTCTTACTGGTCAACGAAAGTCTAACTGTTCTCTCAAAATCGTTCGCAGCTAACAATATTTTACTGAATGCGAACAAAACAAAATGTCTAAAGTTCTCTTTACTAAATGTGCCACAACGTGACCTAAATTTGACTCTTGACGGCAAAAAACTTGAAGTTATAGCGGAAACGGTATTCTTAGGGATTACTATCGATTCAAATTTGCAGTGGGGCGCACACATAATAACTCTTTCGGGTAGGCTAAGCTCAGTTGTACGCAGTAAGGAAAATAAGGCAGTTAACTGATGTATCCACTGCTAGATTAGTATACTATGCTTGTTTCCACAGTATTATGTCCTACGGCATTCTGCTGTGGGGATCGGCAGCGGACGTTGATTAAATTTTAATTTTACAGAAGAGGGCAGTCCGCGCGATCTATATAGATCTCTCTCCTCGCGAGTCTCTCAGAGAAAAATTTAAAGAGATTGATATCCTGACTCTGATTTCACTTTATATCTTAGAATGTATTTTGTATGTCCGCAAAAACTGAGGGCTTTTTAAAACTAGAAGCGACTTTCATAATTTAAATACTCGCAGTAAACACGAAATAGTAATATCCAAATTCAGATTAACGAAAACTAGCAAGTCTTTTCTTATAAACAGTATACGCTTTTATAACAAGTTGCCTAAGTCAGTTATAGAACTGACCGATGGAAAGTTTAAAAACTACATTAAACGTGTCCATATTCAAAAAGCATATTATAAAATCAAGGACCACGTTGAAGATAAAAAAGTTTGGCTTTAGCTTCTTCTGCGCATGCGGCTTCCCTGGTAACTCTTAGCCGGTACAAATTTGTGGATGTCTCTAACTATTCTCAATTTTATTATTTATTTTTTCTCTGCCATTAATTACTCTCTTTTACAGTGGTTTTTAATCATTCAGACGCCCTTTGGTACGAATAGTTACAGCACTGATATCAACATTTGTGCCTTACCTACATTACAAAAATTAGTTAACTGATATGTAATGTACTTTTTTATTTTTACATTGTTTATAATTATATAATTTTTTGTTATTGATTTCTGTCTGTAGTAAATCTAAATTGAACTTACACCTTACTATTGTATCGAGTCTGGTTCTTTTAACCAACATAACAGACAGAATGTGTTGCTGGGGAGTTTGTTCCGTCACTTCTTCTTTCCATCTAAAACACTAGGAAGTGCCGAAGGGTGGGCGTTTTGGGGGACTGTCTCTTGTAAATAAGTAGAGTAAAGTAAATTTTGACGTTCGAAAAGTGCTGATTATCAGCCTAATTTGAATAAATGACTTTTGATTTTGATGATTTTGATCATCTATTGAGCAGCCTATTCCGGCTGCCATACATTTGACACGTTTTATTTTCGTAAACTTTTATTAATTTGATAAAACAAAAAAACACGTATCCAATATTTTCGATAATCTAACAGACGGACTAATTAGATTTCTTTGGTTAAATACCCTATTGTGCTGTAGAAGTGTTCTTTCCTTCTTGGAGTTATTTTAGAGCAACGTGTGCGATAAATGACGTATACAATGTGGAGCAGGACGATTGACATTCCTCTAAACCACGTAAAGAAAGGCATGCTCTTGACCCGTATACAAAAAATCAATCAAATCCAATGACTACTTTAGCCACAGGAAATTATTTTTCATTTTCTTATTTTTCAACATTATGTAGATCGGAGTCCGTAATAATAGGTAAACATTGTAAGGTCAGGAACCTGTGCAAAAACCTACGATTCTATTCTCAACGTCTCAATACGCTTGAAAGACAGAGAAAGGTGTCATACGATCCCACTCTGACGCGCCCCGCACACTCCCACAAAATACTACAATTATAAAGAAAAAGTAATATTACTTACGCAAATAATGCATTAGTGGTGCATAGAAAATTGCGAGTGTGTGTGTGAGCGGAATTTTTTTCGGCAAAAAGTCCTTGACTCGGTAACTATGTCAGTCAGTGCATAGCGGCGCCCTTTGAGGAGAGCACACGCCTACTTTTTTTATCACAAGACGAGCCGCGCGCGCATTGTCGTGATTTTATGAAAAGTTTGTTGTTATTGTGATTAAAGACGATTTATGATATTTGGATTAGTGCATAGGTTACTGTGACTTATTGGTGTTAGTGTAATATTAGTTATTTAGGCATTTATTAGGTAACTAGTTTTGTGATTTAGGTTAAGTTAGTAAGTTTTTTAGTTTAATTATGCCTCAAATAAGGTTTTAAGTGATTAATTATTCAATCAGTGATCTTTTATTAATTAACAACTCGCAACTTAGTGAGTTTATGCCGCTGATTTGTTGTTCTCCGATAAAAAGTACCTACGCCCAACATCGCCGCCGCTCGCTGCACCCCGCGCACTAGGTCAGTGACTTTTCGTAGTTAAAGCGTGTTTACTTTTTATGCAGTTGATTCTGCTATTTATTTTGTTTGAAAATTGCAATTTTTAAATTTTCCACTAACTACTAATCTTCGTGTTTTAAAATGTTTCGATGGACTAGTACAGTGCTAGTTTTAATTTAATGTCGTAGTTCCAGATCCACATTGTATAATTCATAAAAATCAAATGAAAAACATATTCTGTGTACAGAATCACATACAATGACAAATTACATCCAAATGATACCATATTACATAAATCAAAACAACGTTATGGACCTTACATAATCACCTAAATCTCCATACGAATCTTAAACATATCACCTTAATAGCAACTGACAGGAAATTAATTACCTAGTGTGTATAAGGTCGCTAATATACATACATTCTATACGAATAGTGTAGTGCTAATATACATTCTAAATGAATAGTGCTGTGCCCTGTCACTCGATTATCGATTGTTTATCAAATATGCTAATATTGTAATAGTGTTTTAATGGGACAACCGGTTGGTGATTTAAATATTGATATTAATATATTCGTGCTGTCGCCGGTAGGTGTTGGGGGACGACGACGGTAAATGGAGTCGGTGTATTGGTTATTATTTTGAGTTGTAAGTTTTTATTTATTTTTTACGATTTGTAAACCTCAATGTAAACAAAATAAATGCTAAATTTCGGCTTACCGCAGTAGTCATTTGTTATTTGAAGCTTGTTTTTATGTTGTTGTTGTGTTTAATAACATAATTAAATCTGCGTATATTTTTATTCATATCTAAACGTCAATGTTTCAATATATGTTAAAAACTAAAGTATGCATTGACAAAACCAAAAAAAAACTGTTTCCTCAATGAAGTCTCCACGCCGTTGCCTGTTCCAACACTTGTCTTGTAAATAATGTCAGCGTGTAATTCGGTGTGTATATTAGAATTACGAAACGTGTCGATTTACGTGACACGTCTGTCTGTTTGATTGCTTGTTTGTCGACATTACGCAATTCGGTAAACGTACAGCAAGTCACTTTTAGATAAATGGCTAACATTTCATTTAGTTGTTTGGATATGTCTGTGTTTATGAAGTTAGGAAGCAATTTTCTGATGCGATTGAGCAGGAATTTCATTTAAAGATTGTTTATTTCAGAATGTATACATCTTTCTCTTCCTTTTTGCTTCGTTTGTTAATATTACGCTCTAGTGGCGTTATAAATATAAGGTATCTTTTACTTTTGTTTGAAAGATCAATGGGAGAAACCTGTGTTGCCCGGACATTTGCATATTTATTTCTTATTCTGATTAACTTCTGAACGATCTCTCTTTCTCAACATTCTGATATTATCTCAGGAATATTTGTTCACCAATACCAAGTAGATTGTATTCATTCATCGTTTTGTTTTATTATGCCATAATTTGACTGTATCCACAATAAACATAATTTACTTCACTAAAACATTTGATAATCTCGTGTTGTAATCAAATAATACTTAGACACACACTAAATTAAAACCAATAAAATATACTAAAAAGCAATTTTATGCGACATTTTTTACAACCCAATATTAATGTTAAAGGTTAATTATTATAATTTAAAATGCAATTAAGGAGACGGGTGATAATAAATTTTATGAAAAAAGATAGTGACACGCCATTATTTATTGATACAATTAATTCCACACTCAATTTTTTCGATAATTTTATTTTTAGCTCATAAAAAATAGGGTACAACTTCTAGCAGTTTTAGTTTTAAGGGACCTTTCAATTCCCGTCGGGGCTGCGGGTTATTTGAAAGAGATACCGCGGCCTCGGCACAAAGGATAAGAAGGAACATGGGTGGTTTTTAGTCAGTAGAAGTCTGATACTCCCTTTCACTCTTCCCGGGACCGTTATTAGATGATTTCCCACCACTCAAAAATAAAATAAAAAGGGACCTTTCAATTCAGATCTTTCAGTTTTGGTAAGAGTGACAACACCTTAAGTGGCGTTGTTAAAAGGTCAATATGGCAACAAGGAATTTGGCTTATTGATTGTTCAATTTGTTGACAGGCAAACCAATTACCCTTTTAGTTTTTAATTACCCTCTTAACTTTTACGTGCAAAAATAACAGCTGATGTTAATTAGTATTATTTTTAATTGTTTTCTAATTGGGTTTAAAAAATATAGAGCACTTGACTAAACTGGTTAAGTCCTAATTTGTCAGAACCAATAAACCGAAGGATGACCAAAATTAGATTAGTAGCAGAGGTAGACGCAATGTGAAAGTTCGAGGACTAAACGTTTTTGTGCAATTTGCGAGATGTTCTACATAAGATTTTAATGACGACGTACTATAGATCTTTGCCACATAAAATAAATCTACCTATCTTCTCACAGAGTTGTGATAACTATGTTTATTAGTTGATACATACATTTCTCATTTATCTGTTTATTTCTATGCTAATCTGATTCTTATCTGTATTTTGCATCACATATTTATTGGACAGTGCTAGCCACCGTTAAAAGCATGATATGTTCGGTTTAAAGGTCGAACGTAAACTAAATGTTTAGTGTGGTTATTAGGAGTTTAGATTTAATAGGTGAAATAAGATTTGATATTCAAGAGATAATAGGGTAGTTGATTGTCCAAAAAATATTGATTTATCCAGTTAGATTAAAAAAAAAATTGGATAAGTGTTTTTTGTTTTATAAAATCAATAAAAATTGAGGACAATAAAACGTTTCAAAGATCATGAGTGGGGTCTTCTGACGTCACTCTCTGGTAAAAAAATTACCAAACGGTGACATCACACGACTTTTCGAACCACTGTTTACGTTACGTTACACTTTGTTTACGTAAAAAAATAACAAATATGTGTCCAATATTTTTTGGAAATCTATCTGACAGACTATTTTTTTTTGTCAACTATCTTATTCAGTAGACCCGATGATAATATGGTTCAAACTTCAAGTGAACCATAAAAATTAAGGCATATTAAAGACAATGTCAAATGGAGTTGGGCAGGGCATCTAGCAAGGTGTACTGATGATAGGTGGACAGCGACTGTCGCCAAATGGCGTCCAAGTACCGCGAAAATAAATGTGGGTCGTCAAGCGGCGAGATGTGCAGCCAACATAGTTGCCGATGGGTGAAAAATCTGGCTAGGGCTGTCAGAATAACGTGGAACAAGAAACAACATGGACACAAGGAAAGAAAGGCCTATACCCAGCAGTGTGTGAATTCGGGATGTGAATAATGATGATGAAAGACAATAAAATTACAAAAAACTCGACCTTTGATTTACAAGAACAGACCAAGAACATAATATATTTTTTTTTGTTTACAAAAGGTGGCATGTGTACCAGCAGTGGGTGATTATGCTATACTCATGCTATATTTACGTCATCACATAATAATGTATTATGCCGTTACCCAACAACAGACGCCACAGTGGCCCTATAGTTACCCCCTCACCCATACCATCAGAGCTAAACATATAATTCTGTTTAACAGCACCTACACACAAACACTTTATTACGTAATTAATGTGACATCCGCGACGGTCCGTACCGTGGAAACGCGATCCTCAATGCTAATGAATGTATAACGATTGCCGATTATCGTTGTGTCATCATCAGATGCGGTATCTATTTGCATTTTATTGATTGTAAAATTTTACGAGCATGTCGTGCTAAGGTGGTATCGACTCTCAAATTGATATTTTATCGATATACCACTCGGACAGCACTAAACGCGAGAGCGGCGAACTTTAATTATAGAGTTTAATTTATAAAACCTTATAATTTTATTTTCGAATTTATTAATTTTGGATTAGCTGTGTAGGGCAAGCTGTTACATTATTTAGACGGAATTTATGATTTTTAATAAAAAAAAACGTGTTAATACTATAATGTTCGTCGAATTCATATGGTGTTTTGAGAAAAATATCGCGTTGGCATAAAGTTTTTATGACGAGAATTTGGAGAGGCTGTAAATTATACTTAATAGACTAATTCAGGGACTTAGTAAGTCATAACAGTCAGCCATTTTCACTGAGATGGTTGTGTATGAATTGTAAAGTTTTATGTATTTTTGCCTGTATAAGATGAAGATTACCAATGCAATCAAAGATTGTGGGTGCTGCTGCACGAATATTACTTGATTGACACTTATGTTGATTGAAAATATTAACAACACAATATAATATTATGACTCCAAAACGTGTGACTACATTTGTTTAGTAATCTCGTAAGTCATTGCCTTTTCAGAAGATTAACTTGTCTGTAATTTACGATAACATACCTGCCTACATATTAGTTTCGTTTATATATTTAGTATAGTCTTACTTTACTAAATATATTTTTCTACATAATTCGTACACCATAGAAAACGTGAAATCAGCGACCTGGCTGATTTAGCCGTAGGTTTAGAAAAGTGTCGTAAAGAGAATTTGGTGTACAACTATACACTACATATAGGTATATGTAGTGTATGTGGTTTGGTCGTGAGAGTTGTGAAAGACATAAGAAACGATTATCAAATACACATTTTTAAAGAAGTTTAAGTTGGTATAGAAAAGTTTTATCAGAAAAAATGTTAAAGGAAGAACTTATTGTTTCACGCACGCTATTCTAGATCCAAACGAGCAATTTCAACGTTGTCCACGTTGTCCCGTCTAGCGCTAAGTACCTAAATCTATTAAAAAACCTACACAATCTTCCAAAAAATATATTTCACCACTCCAAACTAGCAATAACTTCAGCTCAAAAAGAATAATGACACCTGCAGCTACTAAAAAGCTGAAATTCCCAGCCGTTTTTCGTCACGTCAGTCCCGACGTCAGCGTGACAAATCCGCGGGCATTCGTCTAGTTGGCGGAGAGTGATCGCGGCAGCAGCCAGCGTGACACGCGCATTTATCACGCCACGCTACGTGTTAGCGAGGTATTGTCCCAGGTCTGGCACATTCAGAATATAGTGGGACGGATTTGGGTCGAAGCTGGCAACTTAATTTGGAATTGATTTTGGACTAATATTTTCTGGGTATTTATTTAGACTGGTCTATTTAAATTAATTTTTATAAGCCTAGAATTTTTTATTAGATGGAATGAAGATCTTTCGTCTAGTTGGCAGAGAGTGATCGCAGCACCGTCCAGGCAGAGCGTGACACGCGCATTTAGCACGCCACGCTACGTGTTAGCAAAGTATTGGTCTGGCATATTCAGAATATGGTGGGACAAATTTGGAAAGAATCTGGCAACTTAATTTAGGATTGATTTCTAGATATTTTTTTGTGGTTATTATTAAGCTGGGCCATTTAAAATTACTGCTTAAAATCAGTATGTTTAAATTCAAATTCATTAAGTTCTGCCAGCTTGACAATTGCACTAACTACGCACATTGTCTGGTACATTCACTCATTTCAGAATATAGTGGGTAGGTGTGAGGACGAGAAATAGCAACATAGGTAAGTACTTAATTTTAACTTACCATACTTACAAACATGTTTTAATTGATAGGTTTTTGGCATGAACCTTGATTTAAACGTAACGATATTTTGCATAAATCTAGACATAGTGTCATATTATAAAATAGCCTCGTGTTCAGTTTTTTAGGACCTACTTTTATCACGTCTTGTGGGTACAGATATTATCATTATATTTCCTTTATTCATTTTATAACATATTAAATACATTTTTAAATATTAATTACAAAAAGGTATATAAAAAACATTTAAAAATATAAAAAATAGTGGTCCACTAGTATTGGGAACAGAGTCCGAACTACCGGTGGTCAGGGCTCTTGAGAGAGGAATCTCCTCACAATGCGCGCCGTGTCCAGAAGTACTGCCTTCTGAATCAAGCCCTTGATCCAGCTACCAAGCGAGAGCCTCCTTAGATGTTCGTCGAGGCTCTTGGCTATTAAGCCATTGGCAGGCACGACTATCGGCACAATGACTGCTGTATTCACGTGCCACATGTCGACAACCTCGCGAGCCAGATCCAGATACTTGAATTGCTTATCTTTCTCTGCTTTCACGAGGTTCTCGTCATGCGGGACTGTTATATCAACAATCATTGCGCGACGCTCCGATCGATCTATCACCACAATGTCAGGCTTATTGGCAACAATAGTCCTGTCAGTGATGATAGGTCGATCCCAATACAACGAAATATTACCATTATCGAGAACTGGGTCGGGCGCATACCTATAGTATGGCACTTCTGTTTCCACAAGGTTGTATTTCAAAGCAAGTTGCTGGATGCAAATATTCTCCATTAGCCAGACGAGAATTGCCATACCTCCTTGCGGTCATTAGTGTCTAATACTTTAGGTATGCGCCAGTTCTCGTTAGCCAAGGAGAGCGGGGTAAGGCTCTTGTCCACTGAGACCACATCTCGGTGCATCCCCACGTCGGCTTCTAGGAAGTATTCCCTGAGACTGCATACCTCACGGTTGTGTAGGGTCTTAGCATTTAAAAAACCACGACCCCCACACTTCCGTGGGATATACAGTCTCATCACCGACGACCGTGGGTGATGCATCCGATTTGCAGTTAATAGTGAGCGGACCCTCCTATCAAGGGCATCAAGTTCTGTTTATTATATTAATTATTAAGATGCTAACACACCCTCTACCTAGACCTCAGTCTAGACTAAGGTCTAGAGGGTCTAGACTCTAAAGGGTGTGTTAGCATCTAGAGAAGGGAGGGGGAGGCCAGAAAGGGGTCTGCTAACACGTTTAAACGTTGAATGTTGTGCTATTTGGTAAACAAAGTTGTATGTCGACTTTTGCTTCCAAAAATCATGTTTTTCAACAAAATATGATTAGAGACAAAATGATATAGGTACATAGATTAGAACTTTCTTTTAGTTTTCTTTTCGTCCTATGTGAGAAGTTGTAATCAGTACTTGACAAGTGTTCGGGCAGATTGTAATTTAAAGCTTTTTAACTAGCAAAATGTTTCAGCGCTATCAATACATCCCTGCTATATTCTTATGATGTTTTTTTATGCATAAACTACTGAACACCACAGGTACATATCAGCACCACACCATTTTAACTACAAACACCACACTTTAAAATGCAATATAGACTCCTTTTACACTTTCAACCCCTATATTTATAGAAGAACCGCAACAGGGATTCAGTTTGGTTTGGCATCATCAAAGGTTGCAAGGGGTGCACAAACAAACAGAGCTAACCAAAAAACAAGCTTCAAACGTTTTAATACGGCACGCGTTTATTGCGGCTTGAGGGTAGGGAGGATGGGCCGCGGGTAGTCCAACGGTTATCGCGGCCTCGACATAGAGGGCGAAGAAGGAACATGGGTGGTTTTTAGTCAGTAGAAGTCTGACACTCCCTTTCGCTCTGCCCAAGAGCGGGAGGGGTTATTCGATGATTTTTACACCCACCAAAAAAAAAAAAAAAAAAAAGGGTAGGGAGGATACGTGGAAAACATATTCCGGGATAGTCCAAACTGGCAAAAAAAATAAAAGTTAAAAAAATATGATTTTGAATTCTAAAAGTGTCATCAACTAGAAATAGGTCTTGTCAATCATCATTATTATCAAAAAGGGTTCTCCCACAAGTGTCGCCACTTTGACTGGTCCCGTGCGTCTGACATTCAGTGGATCCCCGAAATCTTCCGTACACCTAGCGAGAGGCCTCCCAACGCAACGCCTTCCATTACTCCAGTACTTGTGTCAATGGTAGGTAGTGTAGGTACTTTTTTTTTATTAAATAGTTATTGGCCAAATTCTCGCCACGACCACAGCAGCGTCGATAACAGACTAACAGCGCATTGGGTTACTTTGACTGCAGTTTTTGACTGCGATGAAATTCTACATTGTATTATACTTATTACTGCTAAACAATGTTAGCATTGAATTATGAAGGTAACTATGCTTAAAACAGTCTGCTTAGACTATTTGGTGCAAAATAGCTGACTAAAATGTACCCATTTATTGTAATATTATTAAATTAAAACGTCTCCACATGAAGACCCACGATTCAAGAATTTATTTATGAATCACAAAAAAGATCCTTTCATCGGATCTCTATTTGTTTTATTTAATAAAAGTGTATATAAATAGAATAAGTCCCAGTTGTTGTGGCAAAAATTTAGTTTTGATATTATCTCATCTAGTAACTTATTATTTGATTTACTTGCATGACACATTGGCACACACTCTCTGCCAGTCAACTTCAAATATCCTAAAATATGATATACCCAACGCCACCCTACCTGATGAGAGAACGTATCGCAAGGTTCATTTTGTCGGGTTCTTGCGCCCGGGGGCGACACCGTCGTTTCCGGGGGAAGCCGACAGAGGGCGCTGGCAAACACGAGCTCCATTTCCGGCACGGAAGAGCGCCACCGACGTCGCTTCCGGCCGCCGACTGATTGGGCCTTTATTAAAAACTGACACCTGAGGCTATTCCACGGGTTTTTGTTTTTCGAATTTTTCCCTTTTTACTAAGGGTTGGTTATGACAAGTGCTTTTTTAATGTTCCACGGTTGTAGTTGTCGCCGCTTTTTGGATTAAATTGTGGGTTAAGCTGAGGGGTGGCTGAGATTGAATTTTGTTTTGGGAATGATTTTCCTTGCAATTTTAATAAAGAAATCTCAAATGAATGATAATTATACATTTTATTAAGGTATACAGAACACATGATTTCTACTTGAAAATATTTTTTCTTGATCCAACAAAACTGACTTAATTTTGACAGCTTGTCTATTTCTACTTTCTACTTGGATTTAGTATGTTATAATATCCATTTCATTTCGTCATCAGTAAACCATATTATATTATATATACGTATTATATATTAAAAAAAAACAAAACAAACAAAAATTACTAGACCAGATTTCCTCGGTAACAACTTGAATACCGCCTTTAATATCACAGAAAACTTTACATCTCCTACCTATGTCTGCTGTATGTAGCAGACAAAGAATCAGTGTGGTGTTGAACTCTTCGGTAAAACGTATCACTTTGGTCGGTGGAAATCCCACGTCTTGTTACATGCACACCGGATAAGCTGCCTGGCATAGTGTTGTGGGATAGCCGATGTAAAACTGAAATTAGAAATAATGTAGTTTCTATTGGTACTATTCAACAGGGTTCATAATGATCTAATTGTGTCAATATCCACTTAAGTTCACATTGTGCAAATCAATAATTAGCATTGAATTGTGTAGTTGTAAAAGTTAAATAGAGGCCCCGGACACATAGGGCTATGGGTGGTTTTTAGTTAGTAGAAGTCTGACACTCGACAACTGTGGTCGAGTTTCTCTGTACCGTCTTCGCGTCGCGATTTTAATATTATCATTTAGAAATGTGATGTTAATTCTTCATTTGAGGCATGAGGCATGTAAGAAGTCCTCAAAGAGACGTCAGAGATGTCGGGGCTGCGGGATGTTGTAAGAGATACCGCGGCCTTGACATAAAGGGCTAAGAAAGAACATGGGTGGTTGTGGACACTCCCTTTCGCTCTGCCCAAGAGCGGGAGGGGTTATTTGATGATTTTAAAAAAGGGCATGTAAGAAGCTGTAGTACTTTTTGTACTACAATGCTACTATTATAGACAATTGGAAAGCATTTAGAACCCAGTATGAACAAAAAAATAGTCAAACAAAAGACATAAAACCAGTAACTATCCCTTTCACGAATTTCCAAACCCAACGTTCGTTCCACGCTATCCGTCGCCACACAACTCCACAGCGATAAATCGAAAACACACGAAATCTGAACAATAAATTGCAGACAATATTTTCAGCAACATCGTTCCCGTAAATATCGTTGAAACTATAACTGAGTTCTTCCGCAGTTAGGGGTGGCACGTACTTATTGACAAAAAAAAGTTTTTCGTAAACATTGTGTTTAGTTTTCTTTTTTTTTTGAGTACGTGGTTTTTTGTATGTTGGACGGAGATTGGGTATGTATTTTACTTTCGAACAAAAAATGAAAATAGGTAATATTTAATACATATCTAGGTAGTTAGATTGACGTTTTCAAAGATTGGAAAATAGCTTGAGTTTCGGAATTTGAATCACTTATTTCAAACAAATAGAAAGCCTTTAAAAAAGTGTTTTTGCAAATGCGGGATCACCAAATAATTACCTACTTTAAAACTGAAATAAAAAAATCCGATGACGTGGTGAAGGTTTCGGGGATCTGATAGATGCAAGATCGGTCCATATGGTGACACATGGGGAGACCTATGTCCAGCAGTGGACGTCTTCCGGCTGAAATGATGATGATGAATTAGTTATTAGTCGAATTTAGTTGTAGCCTCGCCTCAAACAGAAGAAGCTTAATAGCCATCTAAAGTAATCGTTTATTTTCCTAAAACTATGGACGTTCTCTCATCTAATAACAAAAAAATATCACAAAAAATAAACAAAACTCTTCTACCCAAACCCGAACAGCCCTAAACGACTATAGAGTCGTAAAAACGTATTTTATTCGGAATGGTCAATGCAGTGGCTCCCCGGTGGCCAGTTACATGTCGTTCGAATGTGCTGCCCTCTATACGATCACTCTTTTTACGTGTCTCAACTAGTCACGGCCGACACGTAGGGAAGTACTTTAGGGTGGACATGTCAGCCTTTTTAGGATGTCTACGGTTTTCAAGTCTGAAATTTTGTGCCTGTTGATAGATGTGATATTGTTTCTTTTAGGAGTCGGTGGTAAATGTGCTCTTGATTGCTAAAACGTGCTTTTTCTTAGTGTAGTGAAGGATTATTCAATGGTTTTTCATCTTCATATTTCTTGCCGAAAAACCTCTATTGCTGGATGTTATGAAGACTATGTATATCTAGTCATGGAGGTGTTTCGGCGAAATGGTGACGCTTTGAGGAGCTGAAGCGTCACCAAACTGAGCAACTCATGCACTTCACATTCAACAGAACACAGTGACCTTCACCAGATTATCTACTACATAATTATTATTATGTCGTGCTTCTAGTTACACTTATTGGAGTTTGAAATGTTAATGAACTCGATATTTCATGGTTGTTCACAGGATAAACCCAAAACTCAAACTCAAAGCATTTATTTCAATTAAACCATTACTGGCACTTTTGAATGTCATAAGAACAATTCATAAAACAAAACTATGAAAAACTACGAGTGCAATACGTCATTCCGAAAGCCACCACGTTGAAACACACGCCGCCGAATGCCCGCAACGATTAACACACACCGCAACAACGAATGCACGAGACTTCGAATCACGGAACAACGAATGTACGGTACAAAAAGAGTAAGGTTTCAAAAAAATCATAATTATAATCTCTAAAATCCTGACTTCCTTAGAAGGATTCTCAACACAAACCATAACAATAAAGCAAAATAATCATCGCGTTAACAGCCAATGAAATATTGCACGATTTCAATTGAAGACCGTTCTTCCATGTCACTTTAAGTGTCGATAAATACTCCACACGACTTTTGATCTCACCAATAGAGGTTGAACAGAATTCAAACTCATCATAAATGAGGTCCTAGCATAAATATGCGACGAAAGCGTGATGGAAATAATTATTAAATTAGAAATACAAATATCGTAGTGATGCTACGGCAAGTTCAATCCACTACTTAATTCAATTTACTTCGTAATTGTTTGTTTTAAATAAACCCCGTTTACGTCCTTAGGTGATGCTATCTGCGATGCAACTCGCGTCAATCAACCCTCCCGTGACACTTTGCTAGTCACATCCTGGTTCGTAACATGCACTACACAATTTCTCTCATTTGTTTTCTCCATGCCTTTGTCACAAAACGCTTTACCACTGAAGTCAAGGTTATTTACCGCGCGTCCGTAATATGCCCTTAGAATTGAAACCCCGTCAAATAAGGTCGCAGTCACAGTGACATCGACATCTTGGGGAGGGTCTGGGCTTATGCTTTTGCGATTTCAACGACATGCTTTGCGCACGCTTGGCCTGGTAGCACAAACCCAGGCCTACCCTACTGCCTCCCTCAGAGGCGGTAGGGTGGCGGGGTCTTGAGGGAGAGCGCCACGGTCGTGTAGATCCTCAAGGCAAGTCTGGGAGATTCACCTTCACGAGGTTGCCACCCTGTTCTTGGTCTAGTTCCATAAGAAATAGACGCAACAAAAACCCCCAGGCGATTGTTTTTCCCGAAAGCCAGATACCAGGCCTAGGGTAGTCCCACACCCCATTCCCATGATCCTACGCCCTGTCCCTCCCTCCTTTTTCCCTTTCTCCTTTCGGTCCAAAGCTCCCACAAAGATCCCCTAGTCTAGGGTTACAGACACTAATGGCAAGTGCGAATAAAAAAAAGGAAATACCCCAGGAAGGTACCGACAACGTCGGAGAATCCTTCCCCGCGCCGCTTCACGGCCCGGGCTGTCCCACGTATTCTGGGGGGGACAATATCTCGCACAACCCGTCAACGGGTTTATCGTTAAAGAACTTAAGTTTAGAAGAGAGTAGTCCATCCACGCCTGAGCTAACCAAGATTAGCCCGGGCGCTGCTGCTGGGAGCCAGCCATCATCTGCGCCAGCTGGTGCGGAAGAAGGCAGGTACAGCAAAAGTAAGTGGAGAAGGATGAAAGCCAAAAAGCGCTCCGAACTAGCGCCACAACCTTCGTTGGCCACGGCCGCTAAGGCGTCCGGAGCGGGTGGAGACGAGGCGAGGCCGCGAGCACCAAAAGTCAAAAGACAAGGCACAGATCCTAGTGAAGGACCGTCTCAGCGTCCAACGGCAAAACGACCGAATCTTGGTCAGAGTCGAACAGGGTTCTCGCGAAGCTCCGCTAGGGAGCAGAACGAGCTCGCTGTTACGGTACACAGAGAGGACGGTGTCAAGCTGGACGACGCTGCGGCGACCCTAATTAAGGACAAAATGGCGGACCTTATAGAGGCGGCGGCGTATGGAGGAGTCCCGGGCAGGTGTCTGTCCTTTGCGACCTCGGGGTTGGTGTCGGAAGGATTCTTCCTTGTGACACCAATGACGGTGGAAGCAAGGGACTGGATACTGAGCTGTGACTTCGGTACATACAACGAAGTCCCTATAAGGTGTACAATTTTAAGCAGATGTAGGGTAGCCATCTGGGTTCCTACCAGCAGAAAGATGCCGGCGGACCCCCTTAGGCTGATTAAGTGCCAGAACGACTACAGGACGGAACTGAGGATATCCGAGTGGACCCTCCTTCACAGGGAAATGCAGCCCCTGGGTATGCGCCTCGTGCTGGGGGTCCCGCAGGATGTAATCGGCGACGAACCTGGGTACGTCTGGCTCAATTTTCAAGCCACTCAGGTCCAAGCCAAGCTACTAAAACAGAAGCCACAAAGTATACTGAAGAGCCCGACACACACAGACAAGGCCACTCAGACGGACGCCGCACAGACCGAAAGGACGGGCCCTGGAAGTTCGTGCAGAGACGAAGAGCTCTCAGCGAGATCTCTAGGGCCTGACCAGAGGGACATCGGTGGGGCGTCCAACACTCTGCATAAGTCCACTAGCGAGCCGAGGCCAGTACCAACAACGACCACCATAGGGGAGAGCACAAGCACTCGAACCAAGGCGGCGAGGCGGACTGACCATTCGGGGAGCGAGTCGGACTAACACACACACAAACACACAACACAAAGAAACAGACACAACTTCGATCGAACAACAACAACAAACAAACAAACAAAGAACTCTACAAACATACACACACACTTCAAACAACACACACTCATGAACACAAAAAACAAAAACACACAACACCTCAGGGTACTTCAGTTGAATTTGCACCATTGCCGCGAGGCTACGGCAGAACTATGCCGATACATGGCTGCGAATAATATAGATATAGCTCTGCTACAAGAACCATACATCCATAAAGGAAGAGTGGTCGGCATGGGGTGTATGGGAGGAGACACCATCTACCTTAAGGGAGGTGAGTCGAACCCCAGAACATGCATTTTTGCCAGTAGCAGAGCTAAAACATTAGGACTAATCGAAGTGGAATGTTACAGAGACCTGATTGTGGCAGAATTTGACTTTTCCCCATCAAGTGGAGGGAAATGCAGAGCAGCCATAATGTCAGCATACATTCCAAGTGAGACCAACTACAAGCCGCCAACACCAGAACTGGAACGGGCGATAAACAAGTATGGAGGTAAGAATATTCCGATTATTGTGGGGTGCGACGCCAACTCACATCATGTGGCTTGGGGTAGCACAGACTGCAACAAAAAAGGTGACTTGCTACTAGACTTTATTATAAGCAGTAATTTAGAAATACTAAATGTAGGTAACATACCCACCTTTATAACCAGGTCAAGAACTGAGGTGCTGGATATTACGATGGCATCCAGCAGGATAAGCAAACACATAAAAGACTGGAGAGTCGACGAGGAGGATTCTTACTCGGATCACCGTAGAATCACCTTCAGTCTTGACTGTGAGATGGAGAAGGTAATGATCAGAAACGCAAAGAAAGCCTCCTGGGAGATTTTTGACTCAAAAATAAAGACATGGTCTCCTAGCCAAAAACAAAGCTACGAAACAGCAGAGGAACTCGAAAAGGAAGCCAAGCGTCTAGAGGAGGCATTAATAGAAGCCTACCACTGCGCATGCCCTCTTAAGGAACTAAAATTAGGTAAAGGCCAACCATGGTGGAACAAAACACTAAGGAAGATCAGAAAAAGCACGCGTCGAGCTCTTAGAACTGCCCTCAGAAAAGGGGGCGATGAGAACTGGGTCAAATATAGAGAACTAAGGAACAAACTAGGACAAATGTGCAGGAAAGAAAGCAGATCAGGATGGAACGCCTACTGTGAAAATATCAGTAGACACACTGACACTGCGCGAATAGTCAAGGTGTTGTCGAAAGACAAAGCATGCAAACTAGGAAGCCTAAAGATAGGGGAAGAGATCATATCCGACCCAAAAAAGATACTAAATAAATGATGGGAAGTCACTTCCCCGGATGTGAAACCTATCAAGAAGAAACAATGATGACCGAAAACCAAGACGAAGTGACACAATCTGAGGTCGAGGAAATCATTACAGAAGACCAAACAGATTGGAGTATATCATCCTTCCAACCATACAAAGCACCTGGCCCGGACGGTGTACTCCCGAAGATATTACAGCAGGCACACGAGTATATTAACAAAGATCTACTAGCTCTATTCAGAAGTAGTGTGGCCACAGGCTATATACCTGAAAATTGGAGAAAAGTTAGAGTAGTCTTCATCCCCAAGCCTGGGAGGACGACGTACCAGGAAGCAAAATCTTTTAGGTGCATCAGTCTCTCGTCTTTCGTGCTGAAAACCCTAGAGAAAATAATAGACAGACACATTAGAAACAAAGTGGAAAAAAGTGACACGCCGCTACAGAGGAATCAACATGCATATATGGAGGGCAAGTCCACGGAGACAGCTCTCCATAACATAGCGGTAAGAATCGAAAGAGCGTTAGAAAACAAAGACTTTGCATTGGGCTGCTTTTTCGACGTGGAGGGAGCTTTTGACAAAGCCAACTCCACAGCGATCAAGGCCGCTTTACAAAGAGAAGGCATAGCAAGCTACATGTCAAGATGGATAGAAAACGTACTAAGACACAGAGCAATTCAGGCCGAATTAGGTAACAATACCATCACAGTGAGAGCGGTGAGGGGCTTTCCCCAGGGAGGCTGCATCTCGCCGCTCCTATGGTGTTTGGTACTTGACGACTTGCTTAAGAAGCTAAACAAGATGCACATATATATACAAGCATACTCGGACGATGGAGTGCTATTAATTACTGGAAAAGTACTTAGCACCATGAGTGACGTAATGAAGAAAGGAATTAGGGCTACCCTCGAATGGTGTAGGGAAAGGGGACTGAACCTCAACCCCACCAAAACGAAGTTAGTCCTTTTTACAAAAAGAAAGAAATACACGGAGTTATCACCAATATACATAGACGGTGAACGGATAGAAGTAACTAAGGAAATAAAATACTTAGGAGTGATCTTAGACAAAACCATGTCATACAAGACGCATATAAAAGAAACATGTGAGAAAGCAAAAATTGCATTACTACAATGCAGAAGAGCTATAGGTCGAACCTGGGGAATGAAACCGGCTATAGTAGCCTGGATATACAATGCCATCATCATACCCAGAGTTATACACGGAGCAATAGTATGGTGGCACAGAACACAAATCAAGAGTAACAGCACAGAGCTAGTAAAAGTTCAAAGAATGGCCGGGTTAATGATCTCTGGGGCAATGAGGACGACTCCCTCAGCGGCCCTGGATGTCATACTAGGAATGATACCGCTTAGTCTACAAGTCAAGAAAAGAGCCTTAGAGCAGTGGTTCAAACTGAAAAGCTTGAACCTCTGGAAAGGCAATTTTATGGACAAAGGTCACTCGGAGATAGCAAATCTGTACGAAGACAATCTATCAATGATTATGGCCAACAATGACTTAATCAAAAAAGAGAAGATCTTCGACAAAAAGTATAGAATACATATAGGCTCAAGAGAAGAATGGACAATCGAGAGTGATCCATCTATAGCGGTCTGCTATACAGATGGATCAAGGAAAGAATCAACTAAGCTATCCGGCTCTGGGATACACATACCAAGACTGGAAATAAATAGATCATTCTCACTAGGAACAGGCGCAAGTGTGTTCCAGACAGAAATACATGCCATTATGGAATGTACCAGAATAATTGGAAACGCCCTTACAGGTGATCTTTCCAAAATAGTTATATACAGTGATAGTCAAGCAGCACTCAAAGCACTGAACAAAGTGGAAGTCACATCTGCACTGGTTAAAGAGTGCAAGGAAGCACTCAACCAACTAGCGGAAAAAGCAGAAGTAACAGTCGCATGGGTCCCTGGTCATCAAGGACACGAAGGGAATGAGATAGCAGATGAATTAGCCAGAAAAGGAGCAGATGAAACCTTTGTGGGACCAGAGCCCAGGTTACCGATCCCACATAATATAACAAAAGGAATCATCCATAGAATAACTACAAGAGAGTCAAATAGAAGATGGAACGCAACAGAAGGTTGTCGACAATCAAAAATCTTCTTAAAGTCATATGATGAAAAGAAATCCCACAAGTTACTCAGAATGAGCAGGGGAAACATAAGACTAGTAGTAGGGGTCGCAACAGGACACTGTGGACTCAATAGACATCTGACGATTATGAAAGTAAAGGAAGATCCCATATGCCCAGCATGTGGAGAAGCAGAAGAAACAAGTTTCCACCTTGTGGCGGAATGCACAATGTATGGGCCACTCAGATGGGAAATCCTAGGAACAGATGAGATTAATGAAGAGAAGCTCGCAGAAATCTCCACCGAACAACTGGTGAGCTTCTGCAAGGCAACAGGAAGATTCGCGATGCCGACCACCAGTAACCCATGAAGGGGATCCACCAAAATGGGGAACTGGGCGAAATAATCCACAACGAAAGGACTGATCGCCCGTCTGGTGTCTGCCGGCGTCCCCGAAGATAAATAGAAATAGAATAGACATCGACATCTTCAGTTTTATGATCTCCGTAAATGACTGTCTCCGAAACTGGCTAAGTTTAATCGATTTTGGAACTCTTGTATGATGTTATTTCTGTAGTTTCAGTCCCTCTTTTAAGGTTCACAGTTTTACTGCTTTTATTTTTATCGTTTACTTGGGAATAAAATGAAATTCGTGTAAGAGCTTGTGTGTAATCGTTTTATGATTGTTTGGAGATATGTTTTGTTTTAAAGCAACATCCTGTTTTACAAGGTTTTTGTTTATTCCAAGTCTTCAATCTTGGTGGACATTGGTTACAAAATATTCTTTTTTTTTTTAAATGTTGTTCCACACTAAGAATGTCTCGTATCGTGGGTGCGTTTGCAAACATTTAAACTCACGTACACAAACCAAACACCCAGACTAGAAAGAAACAACTATCTGTAGGCCATACTAATATTTGGTCCGAGCGGGGATCGAACCCGCGACACGCAGCGCAGAAGTCCAATCGCTCAGCTACTGCGCCAACCGTGCCCTCACCTCTTGCAGTAGCTAAATAAAGAGTGTTGAAATAGTGAAGTGACAAAATAACATGTCATTTTGCGTCTATTTGCAAATGAAATCAATTTTGCATAAGCACACATTGCATATTCATCTATCAATCACATCCCCTCACAAACTGATCTCTCCAACTTTCAAAATAGGGTTCAGAATTGATGAGTAACAACATTTAGAAATTCTTCAGTACCGAGCCGTTAAATTGAAGTGCAAACAACATGTTTAGGTGTATTAATAAATTATCGGTCGGCGAGTTTATTTGCTCACAAATTTTAGTGTACTTATGTTAATCAAAAAAGAAACTTAGCGTTAAGTTGTCGGTAAACACTGTGAGTGTGTATTTACTTAGAATTATGTACGCAGTATGTATTGATTAGGATATTTGTAGGGACTGCCTCTTTGGTTTAGTGGCTGCAATCGCGACTGCTGCCCAGGTCGGGTATTGTGCTGCGTGTTATTCGAAAGAGATACCGCGGCCCCAGACACAAAGAAAGATAGAAAGAAAGAAAACATGTTTATTAAGCACAATGCCACAAGTGCACACAACAAACAATAAAAATTATGAAAGAAACTAAAAAACTACCTGCCTACCTACTAACTCAAAAAAAAAAGAGTGTGTGCATCACACGGCTGCGCCAAATAGGACCAGTTCAGCAAACTGCCGAGCAGCTAGTGCCCGACGCTGGTTTTCAACTGGCCCTGAGATTGTGATGTTACGAACGTGAAACAGTTAACAGTAAACAGTGAAAGACTAAGAGTAACAGATGGTTTGAAGTCAATAGAAGTCTGACACTCCTTTCCGTTCCACCCAGAGCGGGAGGAGTCACTTGATATTAATCAGCATAGTCTTCATGTGTGTATTATATACCAAGATTATGTCTGGACCTTAAACTTATTGTTAATTCAAACGATTTTAAAAGATTAACAGAGTAACCTTTGGAGTTTCTTGCCGGTTCATCTCCTTAGGAATCGACCAATGCACAGAACCGTGCACCTTTTTGTGGACGTTTCATAAGTGCCCATGTAGGCCTATCATCATCATCAACAGCCCCACTGCAACTGTGTTCACACTGCTGGGACACAGGCCTCCTCTCTCTTTGAGAGGGAATGGGCTATAATCTACCACGCGGGCCCAGTGCGGATTGGTAGATGTCACATATCTTCGAATGTTTGGTTCTAAGCCATGCGGGTTTCCTTACGATGTTTTCCTTCACCGTTTTGAGAGCAGCGGTGGTGAAATAAATTACACAAAGTAATGTGCCTGCCTGGGTTCGAACGCACGACCTACTGGGCCACCGCTGTTCTCATGTAGGCCTATGTGAAATAAAAATATTTTCATTTTGATTTAAGATTGATGATTTACCACCCTCGAAAAAAAACTCGGGTGTTGTTAAGAGGTTTTATCATCAGGAATTTCTTAGTAGCAGTCACGGAGTCTGGATTTGTGCCCCGTTAGGATTGTCCCCTAATACAGGGTACTTAAACATAATTTGGGAAATGTAGGTGTACTATTTAGGCACACCTCTGTGTAACTCTTCGGAGATCACAGGAATAATGTTAAGTTATGTTATTTGTAGGGCTATTTTACTTGGTTTTAACCATTTTTGATTATGTGACACTTTTTATTATCATCATTAAATAAGGTGAATCTTGAAACTTGCTCCAACTGTTTTGAGTTCGGCTTCCAATGTAGAATGCAACTGAATTAACTGTCAGTTTTTACATGATGCGGTTGTCCATCTAACCTTTCCAGAACCTAGGTAACGTCTATCTATGGCTGCGTTCTCTAGATAATATTTAATTACATTACTGATGCCCACAATAGGAGATCGGACTTAGTCAAAAAACAATGATTCTAATTAGTCCGTCAGTTAGATTATCGAAAAATATTGGATACGTGTTTTTTGTTTAATCAAATTAATCAAAATTGACGAAGATAAGATGCGGTTGTGACGTCATTTGTAGGTAAAAAATGTACTATCATATGACGTATTCGAAGAGTTCACGAGTTTTCGAAGCACTGTATTGACTTCATTTTTTGTTTATGTGAAAAAAGAAAAAATACGTCTCCAATATTTTTTGGAAATCTATTGACAGACTAATTAGTTTTTTTTGTCTGATCCCCTATTCGGATAAAATTGCAGTTCTTCACATAGAACTAAATCAAATGACTAAAACCACCCATGTTCCTTTGTAGACGAAGCCAAGTTATCTCTTTCGGACCACCCCCAGCACTAATACACGTCTCACTGTAGTGTTCTAAAATTTTAAATAATCTACAGTCACCAAGTTATTTAAAATGATTAAAATGATTGCGTTTCTCAGATACTCGTACCATTATTACAGCTATGCATGTTGCTATGTGTATTAACAGGTTTCTAGGCCATAATAAATTATGAATCTTATAATGAATCAACTCGATCAGATAATTCTCGTAAAGGATACAGGGTGACAAGCAGCTGACATCAAGTTTTTGCTGTATTTCCCTCATCAATATGGATATTAATTAATTAAAGCATTACTGGTATATTGTAATCCAACTGGATATGTGCAACTTCGTGCATCACGGAGTTAGAGGCGTCATAAAATTCTAGAAGCGTCAACAAAATTAACTTTGTTTGATCAAGTCCTAAAGAAACAGAAGTTACAAAAGTTCACAAGAATTTCTCTGTTTACCTCCAAACTTCGGACAAAAGCAACAAAAATGGTAGCAGCAGACATGAAAAATTTAAACCCTTCCACAGAATTACAAAAGTGATTAGAGGAGTGGGATAAATAAATAAATATTTATTTCTCTTTGCCGACGTCAACCAACATCGATCTTTAGCATGGACACGTTAAAATCGCCTTTGCCCTCAGTTCACACACGTTCCCAGAAGGACTATCTGTCAATACGACATTCGAAAAATCGAATGTCAAATTAGTTGGACAAACATTCGGGTCCAGTCGGCTCGTTTCGTACGTCACGAAGCAAAAGGAGAATATTTGTCGATTTAGTATTAGCTCGCTAATGCGTATAGGACGAAAAAGATACCGACGACACACAAACCTCGTATTTCGGTTCCGTGACATTTTTACTTGTATCAATATATTTTTATTATTTGTACATATTGGTATTTCTTGTATGAGACAGTTCGATAATTTATTGAGTAAATACGCGGTGGTTTTCAAATGGAGTCTTGGAAAATTGTTTTAGTCAGTATTATCTAAACAGATTGTTTGCACTAATAAAGAAAAAAACAAACTGATTTTCACGGTAATCTGAGAGTGGTAAAATAGTATACTAGCTTGTTATCTTTGTTTTTTACGGTCGTTTTGTCGAGCTAACAAACAAAAACAATTCGTTTCTAGACACGCTAAGTTTCGGTGTTATCTAGATGAGACTAACACTTAAAGCCATTGTAATAAAATAGTCTTATTATTAAAAGCGTTTCTGTACAAAATGAAAATACGAAGTAAATAAAGAACTGTGCAGAAGTAAGACCGCTATTTAATAAATAGTAATTCCAATGAAATTGATGAATGCGTTGAATGGCATTGGTGAAAAACTTCAACAAGCTAACGTGAACTTATCAGTTTTTAAAATAATTGCTAAACCGTTTCTCACTAATATATCCGAAATCAATTTTTAATTTTTATCAATCGAAATCCTTTGAAAATTTACAGCGAAAGCGGTCAGAAAATAAATCGGGATGCTTGTCTCAAATAACACGATGAGAACCGGAGCCGGGTATCGGCCGGGTAGCCGGGTAGAGGGTAAATTGGATCGGCATCGTGGACTCGATCGCAAGGATTATCCGGCCATCGTTACGGGCAACGTTAACGCTCGCCGCTTCTGATTGTCTCTTTACTCTATGACCACAGTTGGCTGAGGTGATGTGGTTTGGGTCAAAATAGTTTTTGGTGCAATTTTCTGTGATTATTATTATTTGTACTGATTCATTTAATACAATTTTTTAAAACAGGGTTTCCTTCTGAATGAAGTTCCAAGTCATATTTTTTTTTCAAAAAATTACTATTGTTATTATTAAAAAATCCACATATTATACTGAACTCATGCTTTTAACCAATGTAGGTAGTCTGACACTTAAGAAAGCCATCTGCTACGAATCCTTACATACTCCTATTGCTTCAGCTATGCTTATGTGAATACGCAAACCATCTGCAAAAAAAAATCAAATAAAATCAAAACAATACAAACTGTTGTAAAAAATATCGTTTTTTCATAATAGTTTTGCCCTCTGTGCAGTATCCGCCCACAAGTTCAGCTGGCTATCGCAGATCTCCGCTCGTTTGTAACGACGTCTCGCACCCGACGTAACGACTCGATCCCGCTTTTTATTTCTTTGCCCACCTGGCTTTTGCTGAGTGCCCACTGTGCATTTCAGTGATGGCGGTTTTTTGGCTAGTTTATAGATGTTTTCTGTTAAATTACTATGTAGTTTGATTTCAAAAAGAGATTCAGATGGTGTAAACTTTTCACAATCATTTTATCTAACTTTTGAGGCGATGAGTGGTAAATTCTATTATATGTCAAAATTTTATGTTTTTTCCCCGTGTTATTATTTCATTTAGTTTTATTTTTTAGCAATGCCATAGATAGATACATTTTTATTTATAAAAACATAACGACGAAAATAATGTCTCAGTTATGAAATAAATCAACTAATCATTTCATCACACGACACGCTAACAAATTACACTATCAGCTCTATATTTGGGACACGCTAACCACCACAAATCACGATAAAAATTTAGTACATTTTAGCGCTAGTTTAAATCAACAAAATAAACTAATCAATCACGTACACATTACACATAGCATCCAGTTAGGTACAGCAGTCACCTAGAAACGTGCTAACATACGCACAAACAGACCATCAAACATGATAACTGATGGCTGTCCGACTTGAGATGCTAATTATGAATGTAACTGCGTTTTAGCGGTTTGATTAACGAGGTCGGAGGCACGGTTTGAGTGTTTTGATTGTGAATTATGGGAATTAGTTGTAATTTTGAGTCACATAGACGATAGGCGCTTATAGATATTACAAGCAGTTTACTTAACGCTAGTTAAAAATAAAAAAATAGTGCAAACGACTGATATCCAGACGTAAACACTAAATAAAAACTGGAAATGGAAGTCACCATTTGAAAAATCCGTACAGGCATTTCAGGAAGTCAAAGCAAAATACAATTTATTTTGTTATCAGAATAATACAAGGCGTTTTATTGAGATGGTGGACTGGAGGAGTGAGAGAGACCTGTGGGAAAAGCAAATTTCAAAATAACATTAAAATTCTATCTGAAAGGATAGCAGATGACCCCTCCAGTCGACCATTTCAATATGGCACACGATGCACCAAACAACCTGTATAATGAACGAGAATTAAATCAGTCTACAGAGATCGTATTTTGCCATCAGATGACAAATACACTGCAAAACAAATTCTGTCTAAGTAATACGTGGATTAACAAATTTTAAAACAGAATCGGGCATTCAGATGGGATTTGAGACCGCCTCGAAAGAAGCCACAGTAAATCGCTGGTACATACTAAAAGGGAACTTAATTATGGGAAAAACTAAACTTGGATTCACTTTTAAGAATATCTGTAATATTAATTTACTTGGGAACAATAGAGAGTAATTGACATGTAATTGATAATTCGATCGAACAACGAAAAAAGCCATAGAGTAAGAAAAGTTTTTAAAAACGCATGTGTCTCCGATGAGGTCCGAGCACAGAGATCGTAGGTCACAGGGCAGGCGCTGCGCTTGCCGGAAACCTTACTTCCTTACAATACGTTATACAATCAACTAACAGTTGACAAGGATAGACGTCACAAAGTTACCACCTATACTCAATTACTATTAATTTACCTCCATTACTTTGTCACAGCCAATGCTTCACACATTATCATATCCGACCACACAAGAGAAATCCGAATTTCAAAAGCTCTCAACAACTCCTGTAAATAACATACGGATGCTAATACCACCAAAATTGATATAACTATCGTTGGCATGAAACATCAAATAAAGAAGGCACGAGTGGAAATAGCTAAGTAATAACGATAATTGATTTGGCCAATTTTCGAAACGTATGTTTTATTTGAGCAAACATCATGAAGAATGTAACGTTTGTTGACATACTTTGGGATCTGAGTAGTTGTGGTTGGCTTGATGGAAAAGTAAGGTTAGATGGGAATGATTTCAACGTTAGGGAAGAAGAAAAAGCATTAAAAAAACCATGAATGGAGTGTTTAAAGGATAATATGACCAGAAATCAGCTGTATGACGACGATAAATGTAATGAAACAGTAACAGCGTAATACAACGTCGTGCCTGGAATCCTAGATTTGGCGTTTCATAAACTAATTTTTAAGGCAGTTTTGCTTATGACTCATATAGTGGGAGCCATATGTCTTTCACAATCAGAAAGACAAGTCCTGATTCCAAATCCCTTAAGAAATTCCAGTAACAGCAACCTTTATAAAATTAAGAGCTAATATCTTAAGTAACAAGTTAAACGTTATAAAGAGTCTCAAGAGACAATCTATTTGAGTAACTCGTTTCCACCCCGCCTCTGTTCTTAGTAAGATTTACGTGGCTTTTAACTTGACGCTAGTTGAGATTATCAGTCCAAGGGCGCTCTCTTGTTGACCCTGGCTGAACTTAGCCAATAATTATACTTTATACAGCTCAGATTAACACCGTTCGGGATTTATGTTGCTGCGGTGAAGTTTTTAGTTTGGTCTTGGAACTAAGTTGTTTATAATGTTTGCGATGTGTTGTTCTATGGCGAATACTGTGTGGGTTACCTATAATAGGAATCCATTCCAGCACTTCTATTTATTTATTTATTTACACAAAATATAATACAGAACATAACATTAAAATAGAAGAGTACAAAGGTACTGCTTACTGCATTCCTATGTTATTGTTTTTTATGTAAATCCTTAGTACTTAAGTACTGCTGTTGATGTACTAAACAAATAAATATAATAAATGCATGTAGTATTTATAAAGCCCATAAAGTTGAAATGTCAAGATTTTTTAATTCCACTAAATCATGTATCAGCAAAAAAGAGAATAAAAAGAGATATCTGTAGATATCTCTTTTTATTCTCTTTTATGCTGATTATAGTTCTGAGTAAAAAAAACACCGTTTTTATCGATCATGTTAAAACAAATTCAGCATTAACAAAAACAAACGAAAATACGGCCAGCACAGACGTACTAAAACTAAATACTGTCATCAATCACCCCTTACCGTTTCACTTATCCGAGCTGTCCACATTCAAGAGAAATTCGTTCACCGTTTACAAAACCCGAAAGAAATCAAGCGATCGATCAATTAAAGTAAAACAACTTATCATTCCAACCGAAAAAGAACCACGAATCCATTATACAAGGGCATTAACAAACAAATGTTCACACTTAACCTTTCTTTCTGGCTTGCGATATACATCTCTCGACGAAGCCTCATTATTACTGACCAGCAAACTTATTGAAACATTCCTTTTAATTCTTGTACCCTCAACATAAGGATTAAAACGACCTGACTCGTAGGTAAATGGATCGTAGCCGAGGCTCTTAACACAAGGGGGGTATCTCAGGTGTCGTGGAAAACTTAATTTATGTTAAACTCGTCTGCGCCGCGATTATTTAACTGGCGGCGATGGAACGATAAGGAAGATTAATTGGGCTGGGCGTCGGATAAAAAATGCGAGGACAAGCAACCCGTGTGGTTCCGTCCGCCGAAATAACGATACGAACAAAGGCGGTTCTGGGAGGTTTATTTATGGAAACGCGTCGGACAAGACGAAGACTCTCATTTAGGCTGTATAAATTGGGTAATGGCGACTACTTATTAGGGAGAAGTCTTTTCAATAAAATCTCTTTTATGGTTTATCTTGATTACTTTTGCGTAGATAGTTATGCTCATAATGTAAGTTTCTCATTAAAGTAATGAATATTTATCAGCTTTCAGTTAAATCATATGCAGCTAATTACCAGTATTTTACTTAGAACGACTGCCTATCTGACACAGACTCCGAGGGTAATAGGTACCCCTTTTTTATTTATTTTTTTCGTGGTGGGAAATCATCAAATAACCGCTCTCGCTCTTGGGCAGAGCAAATGGGAGTGTCAGACTTCTACTGACTAAAAACTACCCATGTTCCTTCTTAGCCCTTTATGTCGAGGCCGTTGTATCTCTTACAACATCACGCAGTCTAAAAAACTTCCGCAGCCAGGGTAATACTCCTTGTGCGACTAATTGAAACACTTTCGGACTACTTGTGACGAATGTCTAAGTTCTACAATGGCAGCAGAGATCAACGGTTAGCTAGTAATGAATTTTAAATATCAAATTGTGTCATCAAAACAAACATCCAGGCACCTTTATCCGTGACCTACAGCAATAACGAGTTCGTTGATCTAGAATTACATCAACAGCTGATAAGTTAATTATAAATATTCATAATAAAGCTTAACGATAAAGATGCTTTATTATTTTCAACAATCCATAATTTAGTATTGATCTTACTTTCATTAACGATGCGTAATACAAGTTGTGCATATTATTTAAATATTAGTGGATCAAATAACTTGCTAAATCTATCAATTTAAATCTAACTAAAATTTATGTCTTTAAGAATAAATCCCACTATCCTCAAAAATCATGTAAAAGTTTCTGAATTAATAGCAGATTCAATCAAATTAACCATGGATAATGGTAGAAGATGCAGTAGTTCTGACAATTTAGTTGATAGTGACTTTGAAGATGACTATGTGGTTAAATCTATTGGTGCTTTCGGTGTTTGGCAGGCTACAGTTTGCGTTATAGCAGCTGTATTGAGAGCAGCAGCAATATGGAACATGCTTTCAATAATATTCCTGACTCCCACAACAGAGTTTGTATGCGTTAAATTCGGCGATAATGCTACAGTCAAAGCAGAAAACTCAACTTGTTACAAACATTGTGTCGAGTATAACTATTATGAGGATGTATTTGAAAAGACTTTGATCTCGGAATTTGGACTGATTTGTGAGAATGCTTGGAAAGCTAGTTTTACTCAGTCAATGCTGATGTTTGGATTTTTAGTTGGAGTTTCACTGTTTGGTTGGATCTCCGATAGGTAAATAATATTGTTTTATTTTTCTTATTATCATCATTTTCTTTTATTATATGTGTCACAGAAACTGTTTTGTTTCAGATTTGGTCGACGAATTGGATTATTAATATCATCCGCACTCAACATAATTTTTATGTTAGCCGCACCATTTTCTCCAAGCTACTGGATATTCAACGGTATAAGATTTTTCGTAGGAATGGCCTCAGGTGGCACTATGATAATAAGTCTAGTATTTATCATAGAAATTGTTGGGCCACAGCATAGGGAAGCTGCAGGCAGTCTGGCAATCATTCCTGATGGACTAGCCCAAGCACTGTTATCAGTCTTTGCCTACTTCTCTGTTGATTGGAGAATGTACCTTTTGGAATATGCTGTAGCTTCAGTTTTTATTTACATATTTATTGTATGCCTGCCTGAGTCACCTAGATGGCTGATGTCTAAAGGAAATGGAGAAAAAGCACTTGAGGTTATGACGAAAGCTGCCAAAAGGTGAGTATATTCATTATAGCCGTTGTCATGTATTGTGTCATTGTCACTTGTTATGCATTGTATGCGTATTGCTTTTTTTCTGCCTCCTTGTTTATTCTTGTTTTGCAACAAATAAATATTGTTTCTATCTTTTATGTGTCTCATAAGAGTACATACAAATATACATAAAATATAAACTAAAGCCTATAGATGTTGTGGAGTGAGTATTTCAAAGTTGGTTTTGATTTTAGGAACAAATTAAACACGGCAACTATACGAGAGAATATTGCTATGGCTTTAGATGAAATGATGGTCAACGATAAAGAAATACGCAAGTCAACGTACTTGGATCTATTCAGAACAAAACAGATAGCGTTCAGGACGATATCTTCAATCATAATTTGGATGTCAGCTGGAGCTTGCTATTTTGGCATAAACCAATATATCACTTTTATTGGATCAAATGTTTTCATAACTGTGATATTATTAGGATCTATCCAGGTTAGTTCAGTTAATTGCTATGGATAAAAGTAGTAGTAATCAGTACAAAAAAATATTATGTCATAGCAAACAAAAAGATTTATTCAATTTTATTGCATTTTTATGTTTTCAGATTCCAACATGTCCGCTAGCAATGATGTTGAACAAAACCTTTGGAAGAAAAGTATCCACAGTGGGAACTTTGTCTATTATCGGAATCACAATGACTATTCTCATATTTGTACCACAAGGCCATACAGGGTGCACCATTCTTGGTATTATAGGCTTCGCAGCCACTTGTACCACATTCGGCATCTTGTGTGTCTATGTTTCCGAATTGTTTCCTACTCCATTGCGTACTATGGCCTATGGATTAAGCTCAGGTGGCGCTAAAATAGGAGCAATGGTTGCACCATTTATAGCTACTATCAATCCTCATTGGATACCATCGTTGATATTTTCAGTTCTACCATTCATTGCTTCAATCTTTTGTGTTTTACTGCAAGAAACTAAAGGAAGGAAATTGCAGGATACTATGTAAAATATATTATTATTGATGGTGTAAAGGTTTGGCCATATTTTGTCGGATTATAATGTTCGCGTGTAGACTTTATTACTGTCTGAGAAACTTCTTATGGCAGTTCTATTAAGATTACTTCGTTCATTTCAAAATATCACCAAGATTTATTTGACAAACATGATTTATCCTAAAAACGTGACCAAAGTTTGTAATTTAGAAATAAATTGAACTTAACTATCACGAGAAGTTATCACGATTTGTATAATAAATACATTCAATAACTTTATGATAAAGAAAATTGTTCAGAAAGACCATTTAGTACAATACAGATACAAAAAGAATGTAACGAGACCACCGCGAAAGCAAGTTATGAGAAAAACCTGCACTTTATTACGAAATTGATTTGAATGGAACATCATCATGGTTTAATTGTTAGTACTGCATTCAAGTAAAGTTAAAACCAATAAAAACAAAGTATCATCATCTAGCCTCTAGCCTCTTCCCATTTTTGGCTAAATGTGTAACCGGATACATCTGTAAACAAGTATTTTACATAGAGTGACTATCCCTTGGTAGAACTGGTTGCCAATATTCGACCTTAACCTGGTTTGACCTTAATTTAACAGTCTTAAATACTTTAATAGTTCTGTACCTCAAAAGGATAAAACGTAACCCTTATAGAACCACTCGTGTGTCTGCGTGTCTTTCTATCTATCTGTCTGACTGTCCGATCATTCCCCCCTCCTTATCTTCGAAACTACTTAGCCTAAACTTTTGATAAAAATATAGAATATTGTTCAACACTTAAAGATTACAGAAAAACCTATAAAAACTGTGATACTAAAATAACATGGAAAATCTCTCAATATCTACTTTAATGTTACGGAACCCTTCATGTGCTAGTCCGACTTGCACTTGGCTAGTTTTATTAAGTGCCATAGCTCCTACTATCTCTATATCTACAAAACCTTCAAGTTTGTCACCTCAGACAAGTCACAAGTCTGAGGTGACTACTCTTCTGTTCTATTATTTTCTTTATTCTGTGCCACTAATGGACGTTGACACTCATATTTAAGATAAACTTGTCCGCCGCAAGGTTGCCTCGTAATTTGTAAATAGGTGATATCATTTGATGATAACATTGGATGCACTGGGTTGAATTGTGGACGTAAATAAATTGTAATGTACTTGATCGTTTATAGACGATTTACGATGCCGAACTTACATAAAGAGATGCTGATAATTTTATTATTACGTTTAATTTATGTCATGTGAATATACTACTAGTACTGCTAAGTAACAAGACAACTTAGTTTTGAGATAAGGTGTACAGTCAGCAACAAACATCGATGAAAACTTTATAAAAGTTTGAACGGTGATCTACAACTTATCAGTTTTAGTGAACTGCCACTCGGGTCGATCTTTAGGTTAAGCTGCGCTTGCCTAGGTCGATCTGTGGATGGGTGACCGCCCATTACATACCGAGTTTCCTCCGTGCCTCGGAAAGCACGTTAAGCTGTTGGTCCCGGGTGCCATATATAGATCTTTGGCAGTCGTTACGGGTAGTCAGTGACCTGAAAGTCTGACATCCAGTCTTACCAAAGGGTATCGTATTACCTAGTAATAACTGGGTTGTGGAGGTCAGATAGGCAGTCGCTCCATGTAAAATACTGGTATTCAGCTGCATTCGGTTAGACTGGAAGCCGACCCCAATATAGTTGGGAAAAGGCTAGGCAGATGATGATGACCTTTCTTAAGTACTAATTTACTACTAATTGGTAAATTTAATAGAATTTTGGTATCTTTAATTAATATTAGTTTTATTTTACCTACGTGCATTGACACAAAGAGGCGGCAGGATACGTAGGAGGTAGCGGAACAAACTAGACAGATTTCGCAGGAGCTGGAAGGATGGCGTGTGGTTTCGCAAGAAATGAAAGGAGTATAGAGAGTTCTTTGCCCAGCAGTGGGACAGTGCAGGCCAGAAAAAAATAACGAAATACATAATACTAGACCTATTCCTTTACACGTTAAGCAGATGTGTAGCATTTTACATGCACATTTTGCAGATTAGCAAATCCATATTTTGTATTGAACATCCTTTTACGGACACATAAACAATTTATCAAAGGTGAAACTGCATAACCACCCAACTTTCATAAAACATGAACCTACCAACACCATAGAAGTACCAGAGCCATCATTAATAATAGCGTAAATAATTCAAGAAATAGCCATAATAGCGACAATTAGCCCCGGGCTGGCTTCTCCCATAAACTGATGGTGTTTGTGGTTTATGGGCCATAGACACGCGATGTGCCCGTAAGGATGCGCTTGGGCAATGTGGGCTTGAAGTAATTAATTGTGGGAGATACCATATCGGGCTACGTCGCTATTTAATGTGGTGTTGCTGAAGTTAGGGGGAGTGTGACTTGTGAGCGATTCGGGAGGGACATATTGTTTTATTTTGTTTGTTTGCTGCACGAAGAACTAACTGACATGATGATTCATTATTTACAGATATGTCGTGTTGTTTTGCTTGTGTAGATTCAATTTTTTATTTGTTTTTTTAACTAACATCGTGCCTGTAGTTCCCGAAAGGTTAGGAATAGGTACTCCTATAAGTAGTGCATCCACAATTTATTAGTTATAATCAAATGAAGGTGTGTATATTGCAATCAACAGGGCACTTACCCAGCCCCGGCCTGATACGCAGAAAATCCTGACCTAGGACCCGAGTCCTTCTGACTTCTTAAGTAGAGAGGCAGCACTGGCATTTTTACTCGAAAGTTATATTTGATGTCAAGAAAATTACATACACGAATACAATTATCTGTAAAAGAGGGTAATTGAATTGAAAAATATGTCAGGCTTTTTTAAACATTGCCATGATTTTACAAAACATTTCAATAAACGTACACTAGCGACAAAAAAACACGACGTATTTCATATGCAAAGAAGGATCGCCCAACATGCGACAATAAACGACACGGCTACGTAGCGTTATTGTAAATGCCGTTACTCGCATAAATTCTACTTTTGAAACGTCGAAATATTGATCGTGGGAATGTAGACTTGCGACAAAAAGCTGCTTTGTCTTGCGATTTATGCTGCTGATACTTCAGTATCCTGAGAATTTAACATGGATATATTGAGAGAGGTCTCGGGGAACCTACACCTGCCACCCAGTCCTGAACTTTCACCACTTCACATACACGTGTTACTAGATGGTAGGTAATATCAGCCACACGGATCGATCTTCAGGTTAAGCCGTGTTTGCTTAGTTTGGTCCATGAATGGGTGACTACCCAATAGACACCAACTTTTTTTCGTGCCTCAGAAAGTACGATAAGCCTTTGTCTCGACTGGTATTTGTAGAACTTTGACAGTCGGTTCAGGTAGTCTAAAAGTCTGACAAACTGTATTGTAAGCGTCCGCTTAGACTGGAAGCCGACCAAGTCCAACATACTTGAACCAAGGCTAGATAGATGATAGCTCGCCGTCCGTCCGTCTTATGACGACGACAGGCGACTGTCAACGGCGCGTTCGTGTTCCACGCGCTCCTCATAGAAATGTCAGCAACATGCAAGGGGCCCGCAAGGGTCGACGCCCATCGGGGCTGCGGGATGTTGTATGAGATACCGCTGCTTCGACATAAAGGGCTAAGAAGGAACATGGGTGGTTTTTAGTCAGTAGAAATCTGACACTCCCTTTCGCTCTGCCCAAGAGCGGTGATTTCAAACCCCAAATAAAAAGTCTAGACAGATGATGATTTCAACTTACCATTACAAGAACTTTTTTACAAGGAGCTGGTTTTTAAGTCAGAAAGTTTCAAGCCAATTGCGTTTTCTCTTACAAAATCTATAGTTCACAGTGTGCACCATCATCATCTTCCTGCATTTGACCCTCGTTACTTGGAATCGGCACCATACGTTTTTTCTTTTTTTATCATGTAAGTATATTTTATTTTCCTTTTTTTTTTGGGACAAGCCCGCCTCACTATTCCCAAACCACTGTGACTCCTGTAAGCCAGAATCAACAGTGTCAACCACAAGAAAAGCGCCGAGACGAAGATGACGAGAGATGAAGCTCGACGAAGTCCCAGAGAAATGATTTGACTGTCTTGGATCCCGCAACGAAATTAATCAGAAAAGAATAGCGGAGGAGTAGGAAAAACAGAAATTTCCACTTCCCTCATTTTTTTTTCCTTTATATAAGACGACTTTTTATCATTCCTAGATCATAAAATTAAAGTACCTAGGCATCAGTGCGCCAAAATAGTCGCAAGCTTGCAACCCCTGCAACATATCTCATCGAACAGATGAAAAACGAGCGAGCTGCCAATTACACTAAAAAATGTCCATAGGCGCCAATTAAAATGATTTACATATCAATAAATCGACGCCATGTTGGTCGTTGCGAGTTTTTCTACGATATCGCGTAGCTCGCAGTAGGTCGCGGCGAGAATTATTTGTTGGTACGAACTACAATGGATTTTGTACCTTATTGTGTTGTGTATTTTTACGGTTTTTTTGTTTTTGTAAAGTGCGAATTAAATGGCTTGTTTTTTTTTAAAGTATCTGATAACGCTTTAAGACCTGGAGAATAGTGTTGCTTGCTTTCAAAGCGGTTTGGAATGATGCAGCGGCTTCCAACACAAATTGACACAGACATTTTATTAGCTAATGTCAATTAAAATTAATTATTTTCATTAACGTTATATCTGATAGAACATTACTTTATTTATGCCCTCTTACTTGCTTTGCTTTCTATGCATTTTATCGCCACCTCCTGTCTCCTGTCACCTCCTGTAGGTGTATTTGATAACCTCTTAATTTTTTTAATTAATAAATGTTTACAAAACTATGATCAACATTTTAAATAAGAGAGAACAGACGAGCTGCAATTGTAGATACTTAGAAATACTTCCAAGACAAGACAACTTCCGCATGCAACAAAATAATGAAATCAAATAAAGAAACAAACATAACAGACGATGTTGCATGCGACAAGTCAAATTTGACCTAATGAGCGTCATTGTTGACAAAACATCGCATGTCAAAAAGCAATATAAATCAACTTACAGCATGCATTTATCATAAATCACAAACACCACACACTGAATACTGTACCTCAAACTCTACCGCATAAAGTTGATCTTCAACTGCAGAATATTCATGATTTACAATCTTAAAAGTACAGTCGTCAAATAAAATTGTATAATTAAAGGCAATGTAGATATAATATCGTGATGAGACAGGGATGATGTAATGAAAGAGATTATTACTATTGCCATCTGTCTAATGATAATAGACATATGAAAAAGTCAACCCTGAGTATAGTATAAATGGCATCTAGTCATTTGAGTTTTATTGTTTTGATGGAGATTATACAGTAATCAACTTGTGTCAAGTGATTGGCAGTGCTTAATTTATGGAACCAACGTAATCATAATTTAATTCAAATGTTACATTCATACAGTAATAAACAGGAAATGCACTAGTTTTTACCATTTTCAATGCAAGGAAACCAATAGTTAGTTCCACTACACAGAAATAAATAAAACAATCTAAGTCAATACATTTTTTCCTCAACTGTACAACATACTTACACATCCGACCAGTTTTATTGATACACCATTTAGCACAAATCACTTGTTGATTGAACGTGCGTGCTTTACACTGCGTTGCAATTAATCGTGCGTCGCAACTTGTTTACACGACTTTGAGTGCACGCGAGTGTACGATACACTTTACGTTCGACGTTTGACGTTTTTATGTCGATAATGGGTGCGTTATAGTGGCCAGCAGTTTATTTTAATTAATACGCCATAAATCCTTTTTGAAATGGAATGGAGAAGTAATTTAGTGTAGGTGGTGCTTGCTGCGTTGGAAGTTGTACAACTTTCAAGGTACCTATTAAGTTTAGAGTCATTTGAAAATATGTATATATCAAATTAATAATAGTGTTTAGAGAAAGTGCAAATGGTCATCAGTCTAGGTACACGTATAACAAATCTAGATTGATATGTGGTACGTGTATGCATTAGCTCTGGCTGTAGGAGATATTAATCTAGGAAGAAACACATGAGCTTTTCAAAATCAAACAATCCACTTAATTAATATTTTGTCATGGAATGACACAATGATTTCGTGAAGGTACTCAATGCTTGGAAAATTATTAAAAATAGTGAAACGACACGTCTCATATTTATGCCAAGCGAAACACAAGTAAACACTTTCGTATACATATTGGGAAGCAAAGCAAATGTCATACTAACTTCTCACTTAACAGAGATTTGATATAGTAGAATATTTAAAGAGTCTTAATGACATTGGCCTAAATGACTTTATCGGTAACCTTTAACTAGTGAAAGTGTTTTATGAAAATTATATTAGGAATAATGAACACAAAAAAAAACAATCTGTGGGTTTATTAGCTAGATAAACATAGTTTCATTACATTTACGTTTAACATGCATTTCTAGTGGAAAACCGCAATACAGATAAACATACACAAGAAATAATCAACATATTATAACTATTGTAGAATCTACAGGGTGTTTGGAAGGGAGCTGTACATACGCCTAGGGTAGAAACTAGTGATAGTCTGCTACCTACCCCCGCCCATTATATTGACCTTGGCCTCAAGGTTTTTTTTTAATTTATTATTATTTTTTATTTGACTTTTTGACTAAAACTACCTGTAGCTCAAAATCTATCCATGGGACCGGTCGGCTAATGGTCTTGTTTTAATCGTTAGAGTCTTAGGGTCCTGCAAAAAATTATTTTACACCAGAAAATTGTGGAGAAGAAAAGTTATGGGGCCTGAAGTACCGTAGTAAGGTAAAGAAATAATTTTAAATTAAAAAAAAACCTTGAGGCCAAGGTCAATATAATGGGCGGGGGTAGGTAGCAGACTATCCCTAGTTTCTACCCTAGGCGTATGTACAGCTCCCTTCCAAACACCCTGTATATTGTACGGTGCATTATAAACAGTATATCATTTATAAAACAGCAATATAAATATGATTGTTTCAAGAAACTTTTAATACTAACTGACTTTATTCTTATATTTAAGTAGGTGGCTAGTTTTATATATTCATTAATCACCTACTTAATTAATATTTACAGTAAATAAAATAATATTAAATATTCTAAGATTAATATGAATATTTACGCAGACTAATTTGTACCTAATAATTATAAATACGGAAGTATACACAGTTCAACGTACGAGAGATAAAAAAAAATGTTGGGTCAGAATTTTGCTTGATTAGATTCATACAAAAAAACTTATACTAACTTTTTTCACATTAAGCGATGTACAGAGTACAGTCGAACAAGCTAATAAGTATTTAGTTAGCTAACTTGCATGTACTTTTAAGATTATACAGATACATTTAGAGACTGATGCCAAACGATACAATGTATGAAATCAGTCGCTAAAGGCGAAACGCTTTATAAAACTACTACGATTATGTCTGGACCTTAAACTTATTGTTAACCATTTAAAACCATTTTAAAAGATTAAAAGAGTAACCTTTGGAGTTTCTTGCCGGTTCTTCTCCTTAGGAATCGACCAATGCACCGAACCGTGCCCCTTTTTTATGTCGACGTTTTACAAGTGCCCACGTAGGCCTATGTGAAATAAAATATTTTGACTTTGACTTTGACTTGACTTTGACTTTGACTTTGACTTTGACTTTGACTTTGTCTTTGACTTTGACTTTGACTTTAAAACAAAATTGCAATCAATATTTTCAGTGTAATAGAATTATAAAAAACTCAACCTGTATACTTATTAGCTTATTCGACTGTACGTTACTCGAATCATTTTAACCATGGATCAACACTGTAATATCTGTTATGGTATTTCACTAGTGCCACCTAAGTTATACGACGAGGTACCCACCAGCCTGACTTGTTCTAAAGCAAGCAAAAAACCAGATCGTGAATCCAACCCCAGCTACAACAGCAACAAAACCCAAAGCTATGGCTGCTATGGCAAAAGCACTTAATACTTCCGGTTCTTCAACATCAGGGCTTTCGGATGAGTCAATTTCAGTAGTCGATTCTATCGTAGTGGGGTCAGTCACAGTGATCGATTCTATCGTAGTGGGAACCGTCACAGTAGCCGATTCTATCGTACTGGGATCAGCCACTGTAATTGATTCTACCGTAGTGGGCTCAGTCACAGTGGTCGATTGTATCGCAGTGGTCTCAGTCACGGTGGTCGTCTCTATGTTAGTGGGATCCGTCACAGTAGTCAATTCTATCGCAGTGTGCTCAGTCACGGTGGACGTCTCTATGTTGGTGAGATCCGTCACAGACGTCGATTCTATCGTAGTGGAATCAGTCACTGTAGTCGATTCTATCGTAGTGGGATCAGTCACAGTAGTCGTTTCTATTGTAGTAAGCTCAGCCACTGTGGTCGACTCTATCGTAGTGGGATCAGTGCCTGTGGTCGACTCTATCGTAGTGGGATCAGTGTATGTGGTCGACTCTATCGTAGTGGGATCGGTGTCTGAAGTCGACTCTATCGTAGTGCGATCAGTGTCTGTGGTCGACTCTATCGTAGTGGGATCGGTGTCTGTAGTCGACTTTATCGTAGTGGGATCAGTGTCTGTGGTCGACTCTATCGTAGTGGGATCAGTGTCTGTGGTCGACTCTACCGAAGTGGGATCGGTGTCTGTAGTCGACTCTATCGTAGTGGGATCGGTTTCTGTGGTCGACTCTGTCGTAGTGGGATCAGTGTCTGTGGTCGACTCTATCGTAGTGGGATCGGTGTCTGTGGTCGACTCTGTCGTAGTGGGATCAGTGTCTGTGGTCGACTCTATCGTAGTTGAATCAGTGTCTGTGGTCGAAGCTACTGTAGTTGGAACAGTTGCAATAGTTGGTAATGTTGGAACCGGTAAAGTAATTCCAGGTAAGGTAACAAAAGGCTGAATTGAGGAATTGAAACTATTCAGTATTCTGTACATGAAACTTTCATATAGAAGATCTGGTAGAAAGTAAACGGTTAGTAGGACGATGCTGGACCCTTTCGAAGCACGTCGCAGGAGAACAACCTGAAATAGATTTAATAATAATTACTATTTATTTATCGTTATTTTCGGACAATACACACCAAGGAACTAAAATTATTTCATTGGTTTTAACCGATCACAATAATCACACTAATCACACTAATATTATAAAGGCGAAAGTTTGTGAGTGTGTAGTGTGTATGTTTGTTACCTCTTCACGCAAAAACTACTACAGGGATTTAGATGAAATGTGGTACACAGGTAGTTTATAACCTAGATTAACAAATAGGATAGTTTTTATCCCGATTTTATATTCCCGTGGGTTGTAGCGGGTGAAGCCGCTGGCAAAAGCTAGTAATAAATAATTTCCGTCTGTTACCGCATACAGCTCCAATAATATGGCGATGGAAGGAACTGTTGCTTTTGGGTACAATCAAGTTTTGAAAAACATGGATGGGCTAAAGTTCTAGTAGTCCGTGGCTCAGACATTGACAAATTATGTCTTTGTGGAACTATCTAATTATTGTCATTAGACCTTATTACGCTTGCGTATTTTTTTAAATATATTTTACACTGTTCAATATCAGTCACTACAACTATTTTTCATAATATTTCTTTTGTATGTTCCACCAAACTTTAATACTTACAAATCCATTAGTCATCATAACAGGAATTTTTAGCGTATGAAATCCATTCATAATGTTTCTTTCGGATGCAAAGATATCGGCTCTTCCTACCAATTTGCGTGTTCTGTTCAATTCTTCAAAAACTAATACAGACACACTATCGTTCTTAGAAGCTGATTGAACAAAAATATTGGCTTCTAACACTCCAGCAGGTATTTGAGTTACGTCAGATGTCACACAACTTAGTTTTTCATTTCGAGTCAAAATACTTTCACTAACTTTACTAAGAGATCTTTCTATCCCAGCGATGGTATTATCACAAGCAACATCGTTAAAATCAGAATTGAAGGTCAAAAACTGTTTAATTTGGTGGCCAAAACCGCAATGACATGCACATAAAAAAATAAACAAATACCACGGTAGCATTTTGCTCGTTTAAGGAAAATAAAATAATGGCTTATTTTTTTTCTATCTTAAAAAATCACTGATTCTTATCTTAATTGAAGTTTGATAAATAATAATAATAAAAATGGTAATGGTAATTGACTTAATGGCGGCGGATCTCTGTCAAAAGATTAAATATCAACATCCGGCTGATTTTTAACTAAAGCGGTGTAGATAAAGGGAACATATTACTAAGTTCATTTTCTACTTAAATCTTTAGTAGATACAAAAACGTAGTTGGAAACTAAAAACCCGACTGACTGAAAACCGTTTCAATATAACGTTATGAAAGTAGATTGGGCCCCGCCGCCGGTTTCCAAGTTTTGTTCAATTTAATGTGTTTTTTTTTGTCTATTCAGTTCTTAAGCTTTTTTTACCTACTTTTTATTTCTAGCGTTTTAGCTAGTACCGTAAAATACTTCACAGACGATGTACCTTTTTTTTTTAAATACGATATTTTTTTTATACGATTTGTCATTTTGAATTTCTTTTATACCTAAGTTACATATTTTTTTGCAATCTCCTTTAAAACCCTTCCTTTGATACCCAACTTGATGGTTTTGGAAGCAAAAAAAATCGAAAGCCACCCAAAATCCGCTATTTTTCTATTTTATTTTAATGTAGCCAGTGACACTCGCGCCACGCCACAGGTCAAATACACCTTCCTTTTGTTCTTCGCCGCAGTCGGATTAAAATATGGATAATGAATGAAAAAAAAAACGAATTGCGCCGACCCCAAGTAACAATGCAACAAGGGTAGCTAGATGATGATGGTGTTGGTGAAAATAGCTTGTGTGTTCAAAATAATACACATGAGAAATGATTTTCTTCCCGCTCTCTGTCGACAGACTCAATTCTATCATATATGATTGGATAGCTGTTAAGGTGTTATTTACGTAATTTTAAATAAATAAAATACCTAACTCACAAATCACCCACATTATGTTCCAATACGACCATAAATTAAAATTTACGGCCTTAATTTCGAAACACACTTTATAAGTCGATTAATTATTCGTTGATTAAACACAGGCAGTCATAAAAAGAATCGATATAATGACAATATCATTAACATACGGGATTCGAATGACATTATTAGTATTCAACATGTATATGATAATGTCCAAACTTTGCATTGCCTCCTACGGCTAGTGGGTTTGCATGAATGAGGGTCTAGCTGACAATTTTCAAATAATACATTATGAATAAACCTTATACGTTTCTTCGTCTCGCCATACACGCCGTCGTACATACCGTCCAAAATCAAAGACTTAGTATATTGTAGTCTACAGTTTAACAAAATCATCGGTACATAAAAAGACGAGATCAAAACTAAGCTAGACAAGTGGTTAAGGGCTTCATCAAAAGAAAACCACGCAAAATCTCAGCACTTTATAATGGGTACATAGTAGGTAACTTTGTCAATAAATAAATCCTTTCATTTCTTGTTCAAAGAAAAAGCGTTATAATTTGCTATGTTTCTAAAATTAGTGACCAAAAAAACCAGCATTAATGAATACAAAATTCCCTTGAATAATTTATTATTTCTTCAAAGTAACAAATACACACTTACCCACACCCACCGTCCGCGTCCCAATTCGAACCGCATAAAGTTAACATAAATAACATTGGCGAAATCGATTGCTAATTAAAACCAAACATATTTTAACGACCGCGTCAATAAATTTATAACAATCATAATTTATTGGCAGTCAACTTTTTACGTCGGCTTTTGAATATTAATGGGACGTTATTTATTATCCGCTTAACGCTTGATATAACATGTTTTTTTATTAATATTTTAATAATAAATATAAGTTGATTTGAGTTTTCAGATTAGCCTCTGTTAGAGAGTAGGGTGTATACATATACACTGACGTTTTGCCGACGTGTTTCCAGCGATTTCTGAACGTGCTTTCCGGGGCATGAGATACGCACTAGCTACGACGTGGTGTGGAGTTTTCTACTATTTTATAATATTGTACATCAACAGCCAGCCAGACTAACCAAGGAGTACAGTTTTATACAGTTACAGGGTTGTGGAGGTCAGATAGACAGTCGCACCATATAAAATAATGGTATACCTCTGCATACAGTTGACCTGGAAGCTGACCCTAAAACGGTTAGGAAAGGATAAGCGGATGATGTATTTTGTTTTGCTTTCTCTTGTACAGCCAACGAAATCAATCGCTCCCGTTACGCCAATGTGACGTGAGTACGTCGCGCACACGCGGCGTACTCGCTACGCTTACGCGGCAAGTGTATTTTACAATCGCCTCGCTTGAAACAAGGTTACAAACAGTCAGTGTGATGTAGCTCTTATTATGTGGGGATTAGGGACAATGGCTTATGAAACATTTTAAACGATCAATTTTATTGTTAAAGGCGGAAGTCAAATTATTGTTCTTTTTTATGGAAAATGTGAAAAAAAAACTGTGTTTGATCATTAAATTGATTTTGAGTATTAATCATCTATGGACGTTTTTAGGTTTATTCATAAACGCAGCTTAAAGTTCAAAGACGTTTTAAAGTCAATAAGCTCGTTAAGCAAATGTTGATGATCACTTAATTTCAGAAAATGTTTGTAGTTGAACATTTACCATTGTTTTGTGGACAAAAAAATTACTTTCTTTATTAGTTGCTTTAGTTTCATGCACGTTGTGAGGGACACGGTGCTATAATCTTCCAATTGCGGCTCTAGTCCGGTACGTCAGATATCACAAGACTTCAATTATTTGGGTCATCATCTTGTTTTTCTTTATCGTTTTTAGAGCCGGGGTTCGAACTTTCGAACCCACAGCATAAAGCCTGTTCGTCTATTCATTACCACTGCTCACTGTTGCTTACTGCGGTACTCAGAGATATTTATTGATTACTTAAGCCATCACTTATTAAAGATAAAACTGTCAAAACCTTTACTAAGTGATGGCCTAAGTAATCATTAAAGCTCTCTGAGTGCGGCAATTAGACATTCATTCCTTATTTAACAAACTAGATTCAATGACGTAATTCCTTCCGTCCCACCGTCCTCCGATCCCCACTATAATTGCCGTCCATACCACATTTGTAAGATGCTATCGGCCTTCCTGCCCCCAGATCAACATTGTATGTAAATACTTGTAGATCGTGTGATAACATTGATAGTACATCATGTTCTTACTAACATGTTAATGTTCTTATCAAGTGTTTAAGCTATTCGTTGACTGTCGTTGTAAATGGTCATTGTTTGATGATCTGATATATTACGGAGATGGTGTGATAGTGGAAGGTATAATCGTTGGAGTGAGATGTAGTTATTTTGAAGTTTATTTAAAGGAGGACCATCAGTTAGAAATGGTCTGAAGTATTAATTCATTCATTTAATTCCAGACTATAGAAGACTAGATATTTAATGGCCCAGAATATGGTTATTCATTACTGCTTAAAATTGATTTTAGAAGAGTGGGAAATAATTTAAAAACCCAATTATTTGGTAATGTTGTCTCTTTGCGCTGGGTTTCTTTTCAGTCAGATTCTGATGGAATGTGCATAACGATCCTAATCATACGTTTTATGACCTAACAGACACCTATCCAGGATAGTCTGGTTTAAAATCCCCGTAGACTGCAGACTGCATCAACATCATAACTCAAAAAAAAACCATTTCCGATTAATTAAACACACTCGTTCCACATTACTTTCATTCCCACAATAAAATAGAAAATGGACACGAACATTATGTAAATAAATAAATAAACTACCAAATATACTAAATATCAATCGATATCATAATTATTACAAATGTTTTGATAATTAACATTTAAATGAGTGTTGTGTAGTGACGTACGATTCGATTCTTTTAAATATCGATATAATAATACGTACTTAAACCGATACAAAAATATCAAAAATTATGGATCGATCGTCTCGTACGGGTATCAATAAGTATAATACGAGTATGATCCTAAAGTGCGTGCACCCCTGTGAATAGTACGATACGATTATTGGATCGAAGCCATTCGATACCTAGGTGCAATCCGGGTCAATGAAAAGTATCGATACAAATGCTAGTTTTGCCCATCCTTAGCGGTATGGACATAATTAATGAATTATAATGTTGCAAACACTTTCGACTAACGAACTGAATAGCCATAATATAATCGTATAATTTATTACCGTATATAAAAGACGGTGATTTGATTAGGTATAATCGCATTATTTATGTTAGAATTTGCATTTTATATGCATATCTGAATTAAGGAAAGGTGTGCTGTGAGAACGCCATAAAAAGTGATTGGTGCTAAGCATTACTTGAGTCGTCGTAAATAAATAGAATAATAATTACGACGATATCTACTACTTACAATATATTGATTTAGGTAAACTTGTAAATATTTTTCAATTTAGGCTTAGACTATTGTAATCCACTTTGCCTAAGTCACTACCTGTCACAATATTATTAGAAAATATCTCTCAACTATAGTTTCCAACTTTATTACTCAGGGCTTAAGGGCGATAAGTGATCGACCGTTTGTGAGCGCGTAGTACAAACAAGAAAATATTGTACCTATTCCTTATTCGTTTTCACCTCTTCTTGATTTCTTCTTTCTTTTCTCAATCTTTCTGTATTTTCAACCAGTACAGCTTTGTAACCAATAAAGCACCTCAGGTAGAAACTGTCAAAATTGTAACTTTTTTATTTCAAATTAAACTCTTTGAACAAAGATCTGGCAGGCATTATGGTGTCAAAACAGAATCGCAGATTTAACGCCCGTCTCCGGATGCGAGGCTCACAGAGATTAACTCTACGTCCATTGCGAATCAAAGATGAGAGGACTGTGTCAACACCCGTAGGTAGGAATTATGTGGGATGCGCTGGTGACTGTTTTAGTCCTTGGGTTTTAGAGCTTGTACCGCCGAAAACGGAAACATTACCCACTTTTTGACGGTAGTTAAGTTTTATCCAGCAATTAAATGTTTACAAAATTTTAAGAGGCAATAAATAGCGTGTGTCAATTCAAATATTAAAGTGATGAAGATTTTGTTGCTTGGAAGCGATGATGTCATCAATTTTAATTGAGGCTGCATCACAAAACTTACGAATGTCGATAGTTAAATGCCTATGTTGTCTATCTAAATTCTAGGTAGTCAGAGCCATTACCAACTTGCTGTATATGTGGCTTATGTGACGTGACTAAAACATGAATTAAGAACTAGAGTATAGGCGAAAAGATGCAATAGATTCTTGAACATAAAATAAAATTCAAGAAACAATCTATCAACACAGCCTGTAGCAGTTCAGACCTTCCTCATTTTGTCTGACCTTTCCAAACTTACTTATGAGGTCTTCAAGAAAAAAAAACCCCTACAAACTTTACAAGTAAATATCAAAATGAATACCTCATCACCAAATAATCATCATCATCATCTTCAGCCTATAACGTTCCCACTGCAGGGACTCAGGCCTCCTCTCACCAAATAATAGCACACCACAATAAATTATCCACGAATGACCACAAAACGTCAAAACTGATAGACATTAAAATAAATGGTAAATAATAATGTCCCGCCAACAGCATAAAGTTAATGAAACAGCTTCATTTACGCCATTTTGTGGCCGCTGTGTGTCCAACGCGTTTAATTGCAAATGAATTATGAATATTTACCGGTGTCATTTCGATGTAAGTGGCTAGTGCAAGGTAGAGGATTTAGCGTTGCAATCTGCTGAAATTGCAAACGACAGTTACGGAACCCTGTACGGTACGTTTCTGCAAACCGACATTCGTGGATGTTTTGATGATATGGCGTCAATAAAAAAATAATTACATGGTTTTGAAGACATTTTTAATTCACAGCGCAAGATGAATTGTTCTGTGGTGACCGCTTGTGGCCGACTAGTTTTCGGAGTCTATTAGAGATTTCCAATTAGGCTACAGCAAAGCATACCTTCTCAAAGCCGTCCAACTGGCGTTATTGAAGGCTCGATGGAGTTGTGTACCTAGGTACTCTAAAAAAAAAGTGCTGAATACAAAACCTCCCACTTTTTACTATTTATTATGTGACAAACCTCACATCAAACTATCTCTCCCTATGTTTTTGTATAACCTGGATTATTCATTTTAAGTTGGCCCATATTGTCCCAACCCCTGGGCAAAGGTCTTCCCTATCCCTTTCACTTTTCACGATTATGTGCTTCTTCTCGACAACTAAATTTCGATATTTAAAACTTTTTTGTAATTTTTTTATTTAGCCCGTATTCACCCCACTCCTGAGCAAAGGCCTCCCTCCATTCCTTCCATTTCTTACGATGATGTGCTTCTTCTTGCCAGTTGGCGAGAAAGCCATCCAAGGCGTCTCGCCATCTTCTCCTCGGTCTACCGCGACCCCGTCTAGCTGTGTTAAGGCTTGCGATATTCGGGCCCAGACAGACATGACCCATCCAGTCCCATTTCAGTCTCGCAGATTTATAAGCTACGTCGGCAATTTGCGTTCTGGAGCGCAGTGTGGTGTTTTATGCGGTCAGTTAATTTTACATTCAGAATGCTGCGCTCCATCGCTTGTTGGCAAACCTTGAGTTCGGACTTCTGGATGTTAGTCAAAGACCAAGTCTGTGCACCATATGTTACTTTTTCTAATTCAAAGTTCGCTTCATCCCCCCCCCACCTTACATCCAGCGCAACAGTTGTTCCACTCACCTCAATACAGATACATTGATTCAGAGCGAGATTGTAAACGTCAATTAGCAACCACTGATGTATGTATATATTTACGAAAGAGATTTATTAGCGAACAGGGCTCGGTGATCTTCGACAATGTTCAGCTGTTTTATATGCAAAGTCGCTGCTGGTTTATTTACTTTATGTGTGATAGAAATAGACTGGTATTTTCCTTATGTAGGAGGTTCTAGTAGCTTGTTGATCCTTGTATTTTTTATCTGGTTTTTGGACTCGTATATTGTGTCATCACTGGATAAGACTTGTCTTGTGTGATATCCAGGTAATAGAATAAAACCACCCCGTCTCATACCGTAGTTGCCTGGGAGGTTCTTTTTTCTACCTTGCTCTGTCCCACTCTTGAGCAAAGGCCTCCTTTTACTACGTCTCGCCATCTCTTTTGTGGCCTGCCGCGACCTACGCCGCACTTTGTCAAGGCACCAGTTTCCTGCTATTTTTGCCCACGATTGATCAGACATGTCCTGCTCAGACCCATTTGAGTTAGGCAGCCTTTTCAGCCACGTGGGTGGAATTACCTTCGTATTATAAAATTACATTACATGCGCTGACTAATTTAGCTAACATCAAATACATGTTAAAATCGTTTTGAAACTATTTGTTCTTTTCATTGAGTCCAATATTTACTTCTGGTTGATTTTAACAATTGCCTGCGAATGTTTGAGTAACAATATTTTTTTGTTAAGCAAATATTGTTGCCTGTATTTTTGGTTGAGCAAACTTTAGTATAAAAATTTTGTCATTGTTTGGTATGTATATTTTTGACAAGAGTATATTATTGATTTTCATATTATGCAATATCTACTAGTGACTAGCACGCTTTCCACTTTATTTAATAAAATATCGAAGTGTGGGGTTCATCGAGAGTTCAGAGTGGGGTCGCAATTACCTGCCTAGTCTTTTCCCAACTATGTTGGGGTCGGGTAACAGTTTCACAGGACGCATATGACACCAGTATTTTACATGGAGCGAGTACCTGTCTGACCTCCTCAACCCAGTTAGAAGTGGGTAATATGATATTTCAAATAAAACGTAGGGTTCTTGGCATCAAAATCCCTGAGATCACTGACACATAAACATAATATCATATCCTAACTAGAAATTCTGACGTTATTTCCAAATCACACAAAATACCCTATCAGTAAAATTCCACAGCGAAGTTAATACAAAAGTCATGTCTGTAATTAATCAGACTGCAATTATAAATCCATTATCCAAACACGGCATAAGTTCGTTTATTACAAGCAACTGTATCTAAATCAATTATTACTATCAATAATAAACGGCCATACTTTGTGTGTGTACAGTCGAACAAGCTATTTGCTTTACAGGCAAAAATGTAATATTCATCATGCCATTATCATTACGTTACGCGTGCAACCTCTAAAGGATTAGATCACACAACTTCTGATACCGGGCTACTACTGAAGAATTCCTGATGAAAAAAAGTAGTTAAAAACTAAAAAACCCGACTGAAAAAATTGAGAAGCAAATGAATTTGATAATTAAATTATGAAATGAAAATGGAATGGACCCCGCCTCCTTCCAAGCTTTGTTTAATTTAAAATGTGCTTTTTTTTGGCTTCTCAGTTTTTTCAGTCGGGTTTTTTTAGTTTTTTAACTAGTTTTTTTTATTTCCAACTTTTTTGTTGTTTTGTGTTTGTTCTTTCGTTGGTCGCTTAAAATTATTCGCTGAAGATTTAACTTTTGTGTTTGTTTATAGGATTTGTGACTTAGAAATAAGTGCCATACATTTTTGTAATCTCCTTTTTAAACCCTTCAGTTTGATACCCTACTCGATGGTAACGGATTTTGTTTTCAAATCAGCGTTATGGCCCCCAAAATCTTCTTAATTTTTCTTTGTTTAATGATGACACATGCCAGTGACACTCGCGCTACCAAGACAAATCTAACGACGTATATTTTATTAAAATCCCTTCGTTTAGGAGTTATGAAGGAACAAAGAAAAAGACATACACGACAAACAGATAACCCTCCTTTTGGGCTTCGCCGCAGTCGGGTAAATACACATTACCACGGGACCATACATGTATTCTTACCACTATACTCAATATTCAATCCCCGTGCTTCTTTATTAGTATTTTAAAAGATTGTCTGATAAGTAATTACAAGCCTGTATATCAAGAAATTTGTTCGACAGTACATGAGCAAAAAAAATTGTTAATTTTTTTTATTATTGTTCGCACATACAAGAACTCAAGGACTATGTAATTACATACTTAATAACGTGTAATATGTATAATGATTTACACACGTACTGAATGTCAGCGTAAAAAAGTTATAAGAACGTGTTACTAGTCCAACATGTCTTGAGACACGGTAGTATTCGGAACTACATTTAAATGTATTGAATTTGACAGGTGGATATCATTTTGCTTAGCAAGCAGCGCCATCCTGATGTGTCATACTATGTTGGTCATGTACTATACCTATAAAAAAGTTGCTCCTGCGCAAGAGAGCGTGTTGTGCATGATGATGAGACCATTTGTTTGTTACTTTGTAAGAAGAATATGATTAATAGTGTGGTTGCGTTTGTTATTTTTACTATTTATGGAATATTTTGTATGAGACTTAAGTTACTGGCAGGGATGGATGATTCAAAGAAATTAATTATAAGTAAACAAAATAAAATAGACTAGGAAACGGTGTTTTTAATTTATACTGATAATATTTTGAGAGGACCTAGGTAAGACTGCGGTAATCTACTGTTAATGTCAAGAAGGTAATTATAAGCTTTTTGTAATTTTGCGGCAATCGATTCGGCACCATGTTTTAATTTAGCTGCATTTTTCTAAATACAATCAAAACCAAGAATTCGTATGAACTTTAATTACTAAACCAATTCGAAAATTGTATCATTATGAATTCATAGGGAAATGAAACCGACTGCTAATACTAGTGCATAATAGAATTGCTTGTGAATTTTATAGTGCGCAGCACCGTGACAATTTTAGCAGTATACTAGCAATGGAATGAATTGGCGTCATGTAATTATAATAAAAATTGGTATTATGGAACAAAAACAACTGCCCTGTGCTTGCAGCATTACTTCTTCTTCTATACATTTCTGTTCATTCTTTTCTTAGTCTTGAAAACAAAACTCATCGTTTGAATAATTATTTTAGTGGCTTACAAGCCTATTTAGTCATCACAGTGGCATATATATTTCAAAGGGCTTAGGAGTAATTTGGTCATTAACTGTTCGATCGTCTGTGCTTCGTCTAAATGCGACTCCACGCACGACTGTCACATTTTTAATCCTGATACGATAGATCATCGTCTTCTATTTTTTAATTAAAATCCGCAAACACTGCAGATAGAAACAGACACTTCATCATGACCATCAGCCTTGTTCTCACTGCAGGGACTCAGGCCTCCTTTCAAGGAGAGGGATGGGCTAAAATTCACCACGTGGGCCCCGTGCCGGTTGAAACAGACACGTAACAAACAGAAACAGTTACGAAGCCAATTCACAGCATCCTCACTACACAACTCTTGAGCATTAACTTCTTATAACCATACATACTCTCATACACTTCAGCTGTATAATTATTCCTTTGACTTATTACGCTCGTTAAACCGTCTAGCAGCTGTTGCTATTATGACGTCACTATCATAACTTTTTACAAGATCTTGACAACTGCACAGATAAAGACAAAAGTCCCATTTTATGCAAGAGATTGTGATAGAATAAATTGCGACGACAAAGACGATGGGGCACTTAATATAATTGTGTACTGCTTGTCCTGTTGTTTGTTAATTACAGCTACAGAAGGCCCCACACAATTTAGGTAGCCATCGGTAAGCTTAGAAGAAACAGTATGTTCTCAAAACAATTGAAATTTTAGAAGTTGAGAAGAAGAAGTTGTTTTGATAGTGGGCAACTCAACTCTATCTTTTCATCGGTGGTATATTCTACTCATTGGTACTCAAGCATTGTCGCTTTTTTAATCATGGATCTTCTGCAAGTTTTTACTCTGTACCAGTACGAAAAAAGTAAATTGGTTTTCCAGTATAAAATTATATGGGTCAATAATATAAAGGATATTTAAATTGAAGCGTGTTATTGCGTAAGTGGACAGGAATTATATGACATAATTATTTATGTCAGGTAGTTGATGGGGAGACAACTGATACATTATGGTGAATATTATATTTTTTTTTTTTCAAAATATTCTGACCATGATTGAATACATCTGTCTCTAACTAAGGGTAATAACTCAGTATGCCAAGGAGAACAAGGATATGTTTCTCCATCAGAAGTCGCTTCATTTGCCAAACGGTCAACCATCTCATTTCCTTCCAGTCCAACGTGAGATGGAACCCACTGCAAAACAATTGTTTTACGATTGGTAACTAAATCACTAATTATTTTTATAATATTATATGCTAGTGGAAGGCCCCTAAAAGGTGAAGTACTCGTGCATTTCATCAGATGGAGAAGAGCACTTTTAGAGTCAGTAAAAATAACAAATCGATCACCGGCCAAAGATTCGACATAAGCTAAAGCTTCAGCTATAGCAATTAATTCTAAATGCATTATTGAAATTCTGGATACAATTTTGAATTTAAAAGACGCACTTATTTGAGAATCAAAAAAAGCTGCACCACAGTGATTCTCGTGTCTAGAACCGTCCGTATACATGCAGTAAAAGCCAGAGTACTGTGCATTCAGAGATGAACAACATATCGCTTTAAGGTTTTGTACATTATAACAATGCTTAGGTTTATCTACTGATTCTAAACTAGGTTTTACAACATCTGATAAGTTTATATTGCTGACCCAAGTGTCCATGGAAAACATGCAAATTTTATTACTGCAGTATATATCTTCCTGCTGTAGATTATCATGAGACAAAACTAACAGTGGCTTTTTCTTATTTCTCCAATAAGGATGATTGTAACAAAGACCATTTAGCTTATGCAACAAATCGATTAAAAGGAAATGGTAGCACTTAGATTTTAAATAAAATTTACCAGCTAAATATCGGCGGCGAATAAAAAGAGGAGGCAATAACAATTCAGATTCCATAACGTGAATCGGGGTGCTTTTAATAAACCCACCAATTAACCGCAAGCAAATGTTTTGTAATCTATCCAGTTTAATTAAATGACAGTCAGCGCTATTGTCCAGTAAAAAGCTACCAAAGTCGATACGACTACGAATAAGGGAGATATACAATCTTCTTAAGTGGTTGGGGTGAACACCCCATCCAGGTCCCACTAGAACCCTAAACATATTAATCAATTTAAGCACACGATCACGGACTTCACCAATGTGTTTCTTCCAACGAAGGCTTCTATCCAGCCACAATCCTAGGTACTTGACGTGGTCTACTAACTCTAATAAAGTCCCGTTCAGACGTACATCTACATCAGGCCTTCTAAAACCTCTACTGAACCAACAGATTTTACTTTTTTCAGGGGATATGTTTAATCCTACATATGTCAACATATTATTGATGAGATCAAGTGTAGACTGGATCTTGCATTGTCCCTCACTAACAGAATAACACTGTACATATATAGCGAAGTCATCCGCGTAGAATATTATATATTGTGGTTCCACTTTATGACGTTTTTTTGTCCTAGGTCAAAAACTTACTAATCTTTTTTAGGTCGTGAAAATTGGAAGGATTATGATGTAATATCCTACTGATATTATAAATGCCTGCCGGATGGATGGATAGATGTTTGTTACTCTTTCACGCAAAAACTGCTGAACGTACTATGATCCCGCGGAACAACTATCGAACTACACGCGGGCGAAGCCGCTGGCACAAGTTAGTTTTCCATAAACTCAAAAACTGCTGCTGCTATTTTCACCAATGGATACAGTGGTTCTCGAGGAAGCGTTTTTTTTTTAATCCTACCTCTAAGGGAATAAATTAGGCGATGAAAGTTGTTGGAATATTTATCGACAACCACGCGAGCAAAGCCGCTGGCAAAAGCTAGTTTATTTAGAAGAGTCCAGGACAGACCGATGACCGATGGACCGATGGATCAGTCTAGCAATGATTAAAATAACAAATAAAATTGTTAATTAAAGTAACAGTGAAAATTGTTAACACCACGCGCCAGTTGCAAAGCAAAATTGCATAACAACCAACAATTTATTAAATTCTCTACCACAAATATAGGTAGCAATTAAGTTTTACCGACAGGTTATCAACGAGTTTATAGATCCACCGTAAAAGGTATAACGCGTATATTTATATCCAAGAACTCTAACTTTTTAAGTTAATTCATAATTGCTAAGCAAACATATATTTTCTAGAAAAAACAAATTGGTTCAGAATTGGTCTGGGCATAAAACTAAACTACTGTGTAATTCCTTGGTGATAAAAACTAGTCAGTCGGAAGATACCTTTTCTGAAGAGTGGGTTGTGGTCGGTGGAGTTTTATGATTGGAAAATTATAGACTGTCTGACTTTCTAAGGTGAAACCCATGTGGCAAAATAATTAGGGTAAATATATTTATTGTTTATGACCTTTGATTACCATGTGGTTTGTAGAGGTTAGATAGGCAGTTGCTCCAAATAAAACACTGGTGTTCAGCTAAAACCGGTAGGTTTAGAAATCAACCCAAATAATGTCGAGAAAAGGCTAGATGACTATGATGTAGAAAAATAAGTGTCTTACATAGAACTAAAAAGTTGAAATGCTTCGCTTCAGAGCACTGGTTTACAATGTTTGAACAATATATAGAAAGGGAACATAAAATAAATAATTTTAGGTACACTACAGATTCTAGAAGAGGGTTACTTACACATCATTAATTTTTATACCTGCCGATGATCCATAACGACGACCTTGTTTGGTTACTAGTTTATAGATCATGCATAGGAAAGCTTGCATAATTATATAAAAACGCTAGCACCTCAAACTACCCAAAACTGTTAAGCTTTCCTTGAAACTAATGATTTAGCAATATAGATGAAAACCTATTTAAGAATTTGACAAACAGATAGCGTTTTGTAGCTTGATGTGTTGTCGTCTGTACTTTCGTTGGTGCATGAGGATTTATCGATAATTTTCTAGGATATTCAGAGTTCTCCTATTTCCTAAGATAACAACAAAATATCCTGCCTTTTGGACAAGTACTTCACACCAGCACGTGCCGCTATTTTAATTGGAATAAGATGCCATTTCCGTTTAAAATACAGTAGTAATTTGAATTGCATTGTATTTAGTTGTTGCATTTTAGCATAGCAATAGCAGTACCAGACTTACCATATCGTCATCCTCAAATGCTAACCAACAAAAAACTGTGCATTAATGGTCATGGTTTTGGTTAGTTCAAAGTAACATTAGAGAAAGATCAACGACCGCTATTGCCATGCTATCTACAGCTTGAAGTAAAGGAATTCAGGAATGACGGAATCCTTACAACCACAAGTCATGTCCATACCACCAGCTGTTAACGTGTACCGTTACACAAATGCACTTAATTTCTTTCATTCCGCAATTCATAGGCTCACAAACATGGGCGATACTTTATCGCCAATAAAAATACTACGAAATCCTGCGACGGTGGAGCTTCGCGCAGTATTCGATGGTATGTGTAATTGGCGCAAAAAGTGTCAACCGCTGGTACTTGAGTAGTGAACATGTTGGGCGTTTGTATGTGTAAGTGGTGAGAGATGTGAATTTATTAGGTATAGTTTAGTGTTTTTAGGATCTGCTTGCAATCGGCGTTAAGAAAAAAGTTCAGTTTTTTATTATTTGCTGTTTTTTGGGGATTTAGAAGATCTAAATTGAAAATCTAAAACGACTTTTGTTCATAATTTAGTACTGGTAAGTTAAACAATTGTTAAAATAGTCTTCGACTGTAATTGTGGTGAAAGAAAGAGTAGAATCACATTCTATCCGGAGTAATGATGGTGTAAAAGTTAAAAAATAATGAGTATTATATTTTCTATGTAAAATTAAACACCACGTTTGTCCTGCCCTCTGCTTTTTAAGATTGCAATTGTTCTGATTCGGGACACTGAAACCGGGACTTTAAAACAGAAAAAGAGTTCTGACTTAGGTCGACTGCACTATTGTAGTACACAGAAGTACATAGCAGAGTTGCCTATTTAGTTGATAGACACTTAAATAATTTATTGAATATAAAATGCCCATAAACATCTTAAACTATCTGCAACTATGTAAATTCACATTCCATAAAACCATATCCCTATTTCTACTAACAACTAATAACAGTAACAGTTATACCATATACAGAATGCTATGTCCGTCTGTCTGTTAGATACTACAAATACTACTTGTACAGACATCGCTTGCATGCCGGACGTGTATGTTGTAAAATGGTTGTAAATGCAGTATCGAGTACTTATGTATGTGCTATGTTGATTGCTTTTGATTTGTACAAATTGATTTTAGATTGTAATTCGAGCCAGATTCGCCGGAAACAGTCAAAGTAATTGATACATTATTTTCCAGGTTATAAATACCAGTTGTTGAGAGATCGACGTGTCCTTGTTAAAAACTGTAGATATTAAATTAGCTGACAAAATCTTGTAGGACTGGATGTCAGTCTTAATTTCACAACGGAAAGGTACTGTTCCAAATATCAGGATGTCGTTGTTTGTACCTACATTTATAACGGTGCACGGTGTCGTGATCATGATCACTAAAACATATTTTGGCAAAGATGCTTGTACCTACTATGGACCTAACTTGCATATATTATGACCACCGTAAGGACTATTTCTGTTTGCAGCTTATCAGATCAATAGTTATGATTTAGAAATCTGACAAATGAAAGTGAGTGATACAAATAATCAGGATACTAAATATAAAGTAATGTTCCGCTGTTATTTCATTATCAATTCAAAGCTTTAAATCAAGAAGTAGATTGGCTAGTAAGTAAAAAATCATCGACAAAAAAATCGTATCTACGTTTTGCTATATTTTTCCCACACGTTCATATCGAACGCGGCTCATTTTCTAGTTAACGCAAGTCAATTTTTTCTATAAATTGAAGCATTTTACTACTTTTCTCAGCGAATCATGGCATGCTCGTAGATTTTATGTAATCCTGGTAGCGACTTGTCATGCTTCTGGTTTCCATCGGCTGTAATGGTGTGAATTACGTTGCCAAGTAGTTTCGTGTAAAATGAGATCTTACTAAGAAAATGACGGGACCAAATATCAGATAAATTGACTAAGCAACTATATTGCTTTGCGTTTATTGCCCAAATTTTAAAAGCGTTACAGTTTTCAATGTTTTTTTCCTAACAAAAGACTTTCTGCTAATTGTTAATTTTATTGAATAAAATTTCATCAAACTTCACGAGTATTTTAGGCCTTCCGTGAGCAGCAGTAATTCAGTGTGTCCGGTAAAACATGGAGGTGATTTCTTTTTGTCAGCAAATAATTTCACCACCCCTGGGAGACACCAATCTATGACCGTGGGTGAATTTAATCAATGGTAACTTTATTAATTTGATCAACAAGGAGGTAATTAATGCAGTTATGAATTTTCTTAAAAAAAAGACAATTTGGGTCAGTCATAATGACTGAATAAATTACTGCTGATATTTAATAGACATTTAAAGTTTTATAGCAGTAAATAAAATAAATTTAAAGCCAAATAAATTAAAAAATAAAACCTGCTACTTAACATTTAAAAATCCGCGATTTCATTCGCACTTAACATAAAGAGTTCTTTAAATTCGAGGTTGTGTACAGTCAGCTACCAAATTACACTATCAACGCACTTAAGGTTTAAGTACATTAAAAATAATGCACAACGACTCAACATTATCTTATCTATCGAGATATCGTAAAAACTCGATTTAATCGATCGGGATCGGGATCGCCGATTTTATATCGAGAACGTATACGATGTTGGTGTTAAAAACATGTTATGTGAATTTTACACTTATTGCATCGTCGTAAAACTTTAAATACCGCCGTTAAATATGTTACTTGTATTTTTGTGCAAATTAACGTTATTTTTTTCATAGCCGACAATTTAATTCTACTAGGTATAATATTATTATGAAGTTTTATAAGTCATTTTTGCATTTAAAATTGGTATTAGTGGCAATGCAGAGTTTGTGATGTTCGATTACTTTGTATTGAATGTTGATTTCAATTACGTATAACGTCAATAAAAATAAAACTTAATTGTACATGTTTCCTATAAGGGTAATATTTATGTTTTTTTATTACTCTGAAAACTGGTTTCCGTTAAGAAAATCAAAACAAAAATAATGTTGCAAAATGTTCAGAGCTCGTCAAATGCTGGCTTAGTTGGCTGATTTATCAATAGGTAGTCGGACTAGAGTTTAATTTTGAATCTTTCATTATTTTCTTTCCAAAAACCGGATGTAAGTTTACGTTACACAATGCAACATACTTAAACTTAAATAAATTGAACTTTTAAGTCATTAACTACCGCCATTTAAATATTATAAGGTTATTAACAAATACCGGTAGTCGTAATGGCACTAATGGCGTAAGTGTAACGATGTTCCTGCATATTCCCATATGGCCATGTAAATATAAAAGTAATTAACTAAAATCATTATTATTTTACACATTTAATTTAAATATTTTCGTAATATAATGTAAAGTAATATGATTATGTTAATTTTATCGTGTCCTACAAAATCTTAATTACATTTATTATTTTAATTTTGTTGAATCAAATGCTTGTGATACTTTGTTGTCTGCTGGTCATTATTAAAAATAAATAGGGTGGGAAAAAGACATTAAATTGTCGAGCATTCGTACTACTGTAATTATTTCTTCCTTAATTGTAGAAACATTTTCAAAAACTTACTAAGAAGACTTCGCAAAAATAACAAAATATTCAACAAAAATCGTCTGCGACATTATTTATCAAGACCATAAAAATCTTATCCCCGTCAGCTAATACTAAAACTATAAATACCTACACACTCCACTAATTATTCAAATCCATCCAGTAAAAGACAGGCCAGAACTAATCCCAAAAAAAAATACAACCCACAAGAAACGAGATTAAATTAAACAAAAAAAAATCCCATCACTCGACACAACCTGGACGTAAACAAAGTAATTGATTTCCATTTCTAAGATTACTTATCGCTAAGTTTTTATTGGCCAGGCAGATCGTAAATTAGCCGTTTATCGCTTTATTCGCCACTCATTAAGGTTTTATATTAGAATTATGCGTTATTAATTTTAGAAAACGGCAGTTAAATTTATGATCCGCCTCGGGTGTTGCTGTTTTATGATTCTTAGCTTCTGTCATAGATTAATGCTGCAGACTACTTACCGGTATGACTGTGATTTAATTTTTGTTTTCGATTTTGGTTAATTTGTCATGGTTGTGTTCCGTAAGGTTCCGTAGTCAAGAAGAATCCCTTATAGTTTCGTCATGTCCGACCGTCCGTCTAGCTGTCCGCAACATATTTCAAAGACTCCCAGTACTAGAAAGTTAGTTAGTTTTTCATATGCCCCGTTAATTCTTACAGTAAAACTAAAAATGTAAAATAAATAATTTCACAGTAACATTATTTTCTAGGAACTAACAAAAACAGTCATTTACTTCCAAGTAAATGACTGTTTTTGTTAGTTCCTAGACGAAACTATAAGGGATTCTTCTTGACTACGGAACCTTACAATGCTGTAAAGCAACCGTTTTGATAGGGTAGATAAATTTAAGCATAAAATTATCTCGTTTCATCATAATATATAAATAAATGTTTCTTCATTGAAGCCTCTCAGAGGCACAAGATTACTGCAGACATAAAACTTGTACTAGCCATCGCATCTACCCACCTTAATCTCTGCCCCTAGAAACGGGTCTTATAACATGTGATTTAAGACGGGTGTCAATTGCCAATGTATTAATACATACGATTCATATGTAAATGTATGTACTTAGCTCTCTGACACGAAAACAGTAGTTTACATATGGCCGGACGATTGCATCATAGCGTCGATTCTGTTTAAAGAATGTTTGATCATTTAATTTTTGATGTGAATTTGTTTTCGAAAAATTTCCGTATGATCTACATGTCTCCCATGTTGGTATGTAAAGGGCAATTACAGATATATTAGGAACTAACTGTAGCCCGCGGCTTCGCCCGCGTGGATGTCGGAAAATATCCCACGGGAACGTACTACCGTGATTAAAAGTACCCCATTTGTTAATCTAGGTAAAAAAATGTCTTCTTACAATCACTTTCCCTTTTTAACCCGTTATGGGTCGATTTTCAAAAAACCCTGATACACGTTATTCTTTATTTTTTTTCTTAAGCATAAATACTGAGTTACGAGTTAATCGAACCGCGTGTTAAAATTCTTCCATACAAACTTTGACACCCGCCATAAAAGTGACAAACTTTATAATTTATTTGTGCCAAGTTTCAAGTATATTAACTCAAGGAATAAGATTTTTCATACAAACTTTCATGCCTTATTTAATTCCCTTAGGGGTTGATTTTCGAAAAATTTCCCCTTATTCCTTGTCTACATTATAAAGGGAACCTCTGTACAAAATTTCAGCTTTCTAGGTCCAAGGGTTTGGGCTGGGCGTTGATGAGTCAGTCAGTCAGGACTTCTCATTTTATATTTAAATATAATATACACACATCAAAAGTGTCTAGGGATCAAGCATTTTTATGCGGATTTCTTGAGATTGAGATGTGGCTTTGTAATAAATTTATGATTTTATAAATTTATATGGATCCTTTTTGGTGCATTTCATAATTTGAATCAGGAACTGTGAATCAAATTCGAGTAAAAGATGAAAATCAGCTGTCAATATTTTCCCTATAAAAACATACAACGCATTGAAGACATTATTAGTGCTACTGTTTCCCTACTACTGATTAAAACCAACGTTATTATGGAGCGGCGACGTCATTTAAGCAGGGAAGAAATGCTCAGAGCCGTGGGAATGATAGAAGCTGGTTCCCGGCAACGTACTGTGGCTTTAGCTCTGAATACAAGTCAGAGTGTTATCAGTCGACTTTGGACACGTTACCGAAGCACTGGTACCGTGGCTGAGCGCCATGGAGGACGGTATCGCTGCACTACACGGAGACAAGACCGATACATTCAAATCTTAACTCGAAGAGCTCCAACAATAACCGCCATGATGTTAGCCGTGAGGCTTCATCACTCTTCAGGGAACTTAATTAGCGACCAAACAGTCAGAAACCGCTTGCATGAAGTGAACCTTCATTCCCGAAGACCGCTACGGGATACCACCTATAGCAATGCACAATCGTAGGATTCGATATCAATGGGCTCTTGAACACAGAAATTGGGCAGAAGAACAATGGCGTTTCGTGTGCTTTTCTGATGAGTCTCGTTTTGGTATGAGACCGGATACAAGACGTATACGACACTGGAGAACCCCTGGACGCCAACAGCGATTAAAATCCTGCCAGGAAGTCCATCCTTATAGTGGTGGAACCATCATGGTATGGGCGGGTATTTGGATCGGCGGAAGAACTGAGTTGATTTGGATCAGAGGCAACCTCAACGCTCAAATTTATGCTGAGACGATTGTATCAGACGTCATCGTTCCTCTACAAGTGCAAATCGGTCCCTTATTTCAGTTAATGCATGATAATGCACGACCGCACACCGCAAGAGTTGTAAGACAGACTCTCGCCGCAGCTAACATCAATGTCCTGCCCTGGCCTGCTCAGTCGCCAGACTTGAACCCGATTGAGCATGCATGGGATATGCTACAGAGAAGAGCTCTGCCGAATATGGAGGGTATCCAGTCGCAAGAAGACCTTTTTTTGTTGTTGCAACGAACATGGGCGGCCATTCCACAGCGTGATTTGGATGAACTCATTTTGAGTATGCCAAACCGATGTTCTTGTGTTGTTAGTGTTCGCGGTAGAAACACGGATTATTTATTGTTTAAGTTACCCAATAAAATTTTAAAGAAAACTGTTATTTCAGTCTTTTTTTCGAACTTTAATGTTAGTGGTTAAAATGTCAAAAATCCCTTTATTAGGAAAATGGCAAATTTCTTTATTAATGCAAAGGTGACTTGGTTTATCGTTACTGTGACAAACGAAAACACTTCATTTGATGAATCCTTAAAGAAAATTTTAATTAATATCAATCAGAAGAAAAGTTATTGCAAAAATATATGTTGATCCCTAGACACTTTTGATGTGTGTATTTATAATATAATATATTTATAATATAAGTCATGCTCTGCCTAGCCCTTTTCCCAACTACCTATATTTGGGGTCTCTAACCGGATGCAGCTGAACACCAGTATTTTACATGGAGCAACTGCGTATCTGGCCTCCAAAACCAAGTTAATACTGGGTATTACGAAACCCTTTGTTAAGACTGGTCGTCAGACTTTCAGGTCTCTGACTATCTGTAACGACTGCCAAAGATCTGTTTAGGGCAGCCGGGACCAACAGCTTAACGTGTTTTCCGAGACGCGGAGGAAACTCGGTATGTAATGTGCGGTCACCCATCTACAGACCATCAATCATGGCGGTCGGAATAATTGCAAGTAATTTTAGCAAATTCATTTATTGTTTATTGGTGTACTGTTTGCTCTTTCTATACCAGTTGAAGACACATTAATAAAAATAACATAGATACTTCCTACGTGAGGAATAGGAAACTAAATACATACAACATAAACAAAGATGTAGGAATAAAAAAAAATGTTTAAACTATTGACACAGTACACAATAAAAATACCCTATGGCACCTGTCATCACAAACATATTGAACAAACAAACGTTAGTAGAAACCACAATAAACAGTTGAAATATGTACATTAATTTTCCACTGAATACTCGTAAAAATACGACCGCATTACGTCCTGTTCACGACCTCAGACGAAACGACTCGCGTCAAGGGACATGCGCGTGTGTCTCTTGATTTCTTTACGTGCATACCGCCTTGGGTTGACGTTCACATCAAAATCACGAAAAATAGATGGTTAGAGACGCATTTTAGAACCGAGAAGTATGGCGGAAGAAAGGGTAGGCCTAGATCCAACTATGAATGATACCGGGATGAAAATTAAATGATTACAATATTTTTTCTGCGCAGTTTCAGTCGCAACACGAGTGTTGCTTGATCGTCTGTTTCGTGGCCATGCAGCAAATTGGGCCAGTCTGTGAAGCTCCGACGTAATGAGTTCCGTATAGCTCGTTTCTTTTTATTTCGTTGGTGAGCTAAATGCTTGTAATTATAATTCATAGCCTTCATTGTGATTGTGCTTTTGTGTTCTTGTTCGTTTTATGATGTTAAATATTTGCTTCGTGATCAAAATCGTGTAGTATTTTTATGCATTATTACCCGTGTGGTAACTACGTAATAACCATGACAATATTGTTCCATATAAGTTGTTTCTTGAAGTGACGATATTTTCTTTATCTACTGTATATCCTTTTTTTAATAATAATATTTTTTATCTTAATATTTTTTGGCATTTGCACAGAGTAACAGCTTAGTTATAGCACTTATGACTCCCGGTTCATTCACGAAAATTCTCAACTAAGACTTTTCTTGGTGAATCAGTTAGTGTCGAGTTTTCTTTTGACCGCAATGACTGAAAAAAACAATTTGCATGCTCTTATTTTTTCTTAAATTACATTACCAGAATGAAATAATTGTTTTCACTCCCTTCCTGTAATCAATAAAATAAATCTTTTTCTTACTGAACCCTAAAAATGAAGCCATAAAACCGATGCGTGGGCGCAACCGTGCTCGATCATTATTTATGAAGACATTTAATGGTAAATTAATGAAATATGTTTATTGTATATTTTCTACGAGTTTCACTAATGGTTATGATCACGATGTTTTGACACCTACTTATGATAATTTTTAGAAAAAATATTTGAATTGGTTTTGTTTAACATAGTTTTGCGCTATCAATTAAAATAACAAAATAAACTTTCGTAAGAATCAAGTCACTAATTTTTAACGTAGTAGTTGCTTCACTCTTGTATTAGGTACTTTGGGGTCACAACCGAGACTGCTGGGGATAAACGTGGTGTTCAATTTCTAGGTAGGGCAAAGTATTTTCTCATCTGGCCTTTGTCAGTAGCAGTCGGGGAGTGGAGCTGGATGAGTTTGTGCTCATTTAATGGAAATAGACTCGACCCCTTTAACAAAAATCTTAAGGCGACAATAAATGTAAAAAGTGGGTGGAGCTTGCGTCACTCTACACGACCGCGAAACGCATCCTCGCAATGCACGCTCGTAATTTCATAGGGGAACTATACGTTTCAAATAGTAAGGACTGTCCAGCACATTTTTTTATCACCATACAAAATTATGTTCGGGAATAAGAATAAATGAAATCAAAATCAAAAGTCATTTATTCAAATTAGGCTGATAATCAGCACTTTTCGAACGTCAAAATTTACGATTACGATTTAATGATTTACAAAAACACTATTGATTGGACTAAAAAACACAACACTACACATAGTAAGGCACTTAATGTGCCTTAGTATGTTGCTTGTAGAATTATTAGCCCAAAAATCAAAACGATCACATGTATTTTAGTATGATTTTTACTCGTTAAAAGAAATCTTTAGAGGCATCTTTGCGATTTTTTTCTATAGAATAAAATCCCGTCTATCCTGAGCAATATCATATATTTTTTTGATTTGGTTTACTGCAGTGGATCATATACTTTAACGCATTATAAAACTCGCATTTAGCTCCTGTTGTCCCCTTAAATGTAAATGGTGAAAATGTCTGTGATGGACTTAGGTACACCTCAGCCTAACCTTTTAAGGATTACAGTCGTGATGTTACGTTACTACTATCACACGAATCAATTGATGTGTAAAAAAAATTTGGAATGCATCCTCAGCACAGTCTCAAGGAGTTCTGATTTAAAAGTGTCGCGCGTTCTTCTCCATAGAGATCTACGCTAGGGAATTTATTGGCAACTACCAGTACAGTCACAGATAATATGCCTTGTGACTGGGACAGTAGCTTCTTTATAATTTGTATTTGTTTCGTCTATTCAAAAGTGCCTGTAAATGGCCTACTGAAATAAAAAATAATGCTTTGATTTTGAGCCATAACCTACCTCGCTGACAGTGTCACATGATTAAAATTAATGTGTTAATGAGTTAATTATCCTACTAATATTGTAAACGCGAATGTTTGTAATTATGTGTGTGTGTATGAATGGATGTTTGTTACTCTTTCACGCAAAAACTACTGAACGGATTTGGATTAAATTTGGTCCACTTCTTCTTTCCAGCTAAAACACTAGGAAGTGTCGAAAGGGGGCGTTTTAGGGGACTCTTCTCTTGTAAATATGTAAAGTAAAGTAAATTTTGACGTTCGAAAAGTGCTGATTATCAGCCTAGTTTGAATAAATTAGTTTTGATTTTGATTTTTTTGATTTACACATATAGTTTATAATCTGGATTAACACCTAGGATAGTTTTTATCCCGATTTTATATTCTGGTGGGATAACTTTCGAGTTGTAGCCGGCGAAGCCGCTGGATACACCTAGTTAATAATATGTAAATGGTAATGAATTTACAAGATTTTCTGACAAGCACGCAAACTTATATTGACGTCTACAGTAACTCGATACATCTGCATGCGATCTACATCCGTGTTATATGCAATTCGCATCGATATCATTATTGACGAGTTATTCGATTCAATCATGTAATTGATTCATGAATCGATGTAATTCAAGTTTTTTTTTTTATTAATTCATATAATGCAAAGACGTCTTGTGTGTTTGCATGTTACAATCGCATTTGTTTACAGAGAATATGGTATGGTGTTTATTGAGAAATTTCTGACCTAATAACAATTTTCCTGGCCCGTGAATCGAACCCAAAACCATGCTCAACAGCAATAATAATATTTTCAAAAGGAGATTTAAAAAAACATAAGATCTTTTTAAAATTATTATTATTATTCCCTTTATTTATTTTGTCAGAAACTTATTAAATTTTTTAAAAATCATTTAAAAATATAAAAAAATTGTAGTCCACCGGTATCGGGAACAGAGTTCAAGCTCGGGAACAGGGCTCCAGATAAAGGAACCTCTCCTTTATCTCTTTTTTTTTTGGCGGGTGTAAAATCATCGAATAACCCCTTCCGCTCTTGGGCAGAGCGAAAGGGAGTGTCAGACTTCTACTGACTAAAAACCACCCATGTTCCTTCTTCGCCCTCTATGTCGAGGCCGCGATAACCTGTGGACAACCCGCGGCCCCGACGGGCGTCGGCCCTTTCGGGCCCCTCCCATGTTGCTGACATCTCTTTGAGGCGCGCGTGGAACACGAACGCGCCGTCGACACGGCCTGTTTTCGTCGTAAGACGGACGGACGGCGAGTTAGCCCATCACTCACCGTCCACAGGCCCGCGTCTACGGTGGCCGGACCTCCTAACAATACGAGCCGTGTTCAGGTGTACCGCTTTCTGCATCAAACCCTTGATCCAGCTGCCCAACGAGAGCCTCCTCAGGTGTTGGTCGAAGCTCTTGGCAATTAAGCCATTGACTGTAACGACTATAGGCACAATGATCGCTGAGTCCACACCCTTATTATTATTGTAAGGCAAAAGGAAATTATAACAACATTAAAATAGTAAAATTACCATTTAAGCCATAACCACTGTTTTGTTATGTTCTCATAGACAATAAATCAATACATGCTGTATTTGCACTAACGCATTTCATGTTGACACCCCGCCAAACTAAAAAAGTAAACAAGTATGAACTATATTTTTTCTCCCCCCACAATAGTAACAAAGCAAAACCTGGTGCAGAAGCTAGTGATTAACTGTTTTACAAACAACTTGTGCATGCAACCATCAATTATACAGTCTGTTGTTTTTTAGCCATCAATTATACAGGCCGTTATTTTTTGCCATCCGATTTGTTTTTCGTTCAATAATGTCTGAAGGAATTATAGCGAGTAGGTATGTACCGAAGTGATTAGTGATGGTATCATGCACTGACATACACACACAATTTACATTTAAATTTTATTGTTGGGAAATTAAAATGCGAAGGAGTCATTAAGGTTTCTGAACACGAATTTTTGGAAATAATTTCGTGGAGGTGAATGTTTGGTGTTTTTAATGCTTTGGAAAAATGTGTTTTAGAAATTGGCCGTAGAAAACTTTACGGGGAGAAGAGTAAAAGGCTATGGGAAAGGCCAATGCCCAACAATGAGACAATAAAAGATAAATAAAGAAAATATTTAGAACAATAATTTGCAGTATGATTATGCACTTTACTCGTAAAACATTTGACTTCATACTTGCATATGGCTCTTCTAGTGCAAAGCTTTTGTTTTTATCAACTAAATGAGAATATATTCATTGTGATATCATAACATAAACTCTGTATGCTATATGAGCATATGCTCTAAGGGGAGTTACATCGAAGTACACAGTTCATCCCCATTTCGTCAGTTAATTAGTTAGGTATGTTAAGTCGGTGGCAAAAAAATAACAAAAAGCTTCAGAATGTAAAGTTTTTATTCACTTTTTTGAGTCTTATTTTTTGCTAAAAGTTTTTTCTTTATTTTGTCTCTAAATAAACAATGAATGAATTTTCTGTTTGCACAAGCAAACACTATACTTTTATTTAGATTATTAAAACGCAATCTAACTAAAACTAATTCTAGCCATTTTCTCACTGTACAATTATGACTTGTTAACCCGTAACATTTATATAACTTCTAACTAGACAACATAAAACCACTGGTTTCAAACCTTCGGCCACCAGTAGACATAACTCTAGTAATTCAACATGGAACAAATGTCCGGAATCGGCTCACACCTGAAGACTTTACCTACATACTCGAATTCTCAGCATGCTACAGGTAACAGATAAATTGACAAGTGGTCACGTCTGCATACCCCTTCTCACTACCTACCATGTAGAGGTCGGCTTCAAGTCTTACCGGATGAAGCTGAATAATAGCATTTTACATGTGCCAACTGCCTGTATGAACACCACAACCAAGTTAGTACTGCGTACCCTTGGACTGGTTGTGTAGTGTATAAGTGTAACATACCAATTAGTTTAGTTGAAAACATCAGCCATCGAAGAAGCATGGGTGCGTCTTTTCCTCGAATCGATGGCAAGGTCCGATAGTAGGACTTAGTGGCCTGGACCACCCTGTTATTAAAGTATTGGAAAATACAGGTTGTTGTAAACAACGGATAGGATAGAAGGTGCTGCATATCCTTTGCTGGAACTGCTCCTTCAAGTGGTGTTCGGAAGAATTAGGCCCTTGGTCGAAACTCGAGGGCTAAATTGATTTACTGCGACCATTTCCACTGTGCTTCAGCCGTCTCTAATTATGCCACAATAAAATCAAATGTAAAATGGCTGTTAATTGGTGTAATATAGCCTTATAGCCTTGTTATCGGTAGAGGGTTTAAATTAGCCTAATGGTACACTCCGCTCTGCACCTGCCATACTTGATTTATTTTATGAGTTAGTGTGTGTGGGTTTTGACAGCTTCGTTTACTTTTTATAGGTTGTTTGTTAAATATACAGGGTGTTTGGAAGGGAGCTGTACATACGCCTAGGGTAGAAACTAGGGATAGTCTGCTACCTACCCCCGCCCATTATATTGACCTTGGCCTCAAGGTTTTTTTTTAATTTATTATTATTTTTTATTTGACTTTTTGACTAAAACTACCTGTAGCTCAAAATCTATCCATGGGACCGGTCGGCTAATGGTCTTGTTTTAATCGTTAGAGTCTTAGGGTCCTGCAAAAAATTATTTTACACCAGAAAATTGTGGAGAAGAAAAGTTATGGGGCCTGAAGTACCGTAGTAAGGTAAAGAAATAATTTTAAATTAAAAAAAAACCTTGAGGCCAAGGTCAATATAATGGGCGGGGGTAGGTAGCAGACTATCCCTAGTTTCTACCCTAGGCGTATGTACAGCTCCCTTCCAAACACCCTGTATTATTCATTTTTTTCTTCATATCTTTTGCAAACATTGCTTTTAATGGTGACAATTTCTTAGTTTTTATGTGTGCACATTTCAAAAGATAATTTAAAAAATAATCTGGTAGGTAACCATTTGGTTAGCTTCCTTTTTTTAAAAGTGACCAAAGTTTTTTTTTTTTTATGTATTACGTTTTAATAGCAGTTTCTGTTTACCTCCTCATCACAAATTATGCAGTGTGGTCACAATTTACGCAGGTATGTTATTGGGTGACCACAAACACCTTGCCTTGGTGCATATAACACTTTCCGTAGGTACTTTGAGATAAAATCTCAAAAACCAAAAACTGCATGAAAATTCTTATTTAAAAGGAACAAACCCAACTAAACTAAGCGGAATAAACCGCCCAAAATCTGTTATTTATGTTCGGTTGTTATACGAATGATGAATAGCCCTCGTATACCTCTTTTCAAGAATACAACTTTACCGTCATACTTGGTACAGAGGATAGCCACCTGTATGGCAAAGAGGGTAAAGTTTATAACAACTGCATGGTGTAACATGGTGAGTTGTTTCAAAAGCCATTGTGAATGTTTTTATGAGTCTGAAGGCGTGTAATAGTAATTAATTACGTATGAAGAAATATCAGTGAGTTGTTAATTATTTGTTGGTGAAGAGGTGTCAGAATAGACGTGGCATCACTCGCTGATTATCTTTTTTAAACAGACGTACAAAAGACTGTGATTATACTTAGACATATATTGTTCTATGATGCAAAGGCATTTGTAGCTCATTTATGGTTGACGGTATCAAGTGATATACCTACTTTAGGGAAAAGTCTAAATCCCATTGAAGACATTATCGGGCTTAGAAATTCTTCCAAACTTTTAAAAAATAAATTAGACAATATTTTCAGACGTCTTGGGGCTATAGATTTAGAGTCTTCGACATTTGAAAGCCGCACCTGGGACCAAAAATAATTCGCAGAGGCCCACTAGACAATATAAAATTAATATGACAAGAACCCTAAAAACATATTTTAAATCGAAATTGAATTCGATATGTAATATGGTGTGTAATATAATATTGCAACATACGAGCTATTACCAATAACAATAAACAATTTTACAACGTGCCAATCAATCTCGGTGCTAATGCGTTGAGAACCACAGACAATCTAATTGACGTTTTACCTTTTTTTTTGTTTATCACGCAATAAATATCTACAGTTTCGTATAATGTTAATTAATAATATTGACTTTTATAGCTATTCTCAGAAAATAAAATATATTTTTACGATCCACCTAAAATCGAATTGATACAGCATTTTTGGTTTTATACGCAAATTAACCAATCGTATAATTTAGTATCGGAATTCGATATGTTGTATCGATGTCGAATATATTATTAAATTGTAAAATATAATAAAATATAACTTATATCGATCGTATTTTCTAATATCGATTTTACATTGGCAATAATCATGGGTGATTTTGATATATTTAAATACTTAATTAGTGAAAGGATTTGATGACTCGTGTTACTTTCGGAGAAAACCACTGAAGATTTGATTTGGTGTAAGTTATTGAAATACGTGCATTTAAATAAAATAAATTAACTTTTTCCAATTTAGACACAGGTGGTCTTATGTGCTTCTTCATATTGCAAGTGCTGTAAAAAAAGCACTTGTGTACTTACCTACTTCTTCTTAGTGTGTCGATAACCTACTACATATTATATCAAATAGGATATCCCTAATGTTTTTCTCTGTTTGAAGTTTCTAATAAATATATACTAATTTGAAGCAATAATGACGCTATGAACTATTCCAACTCTTTAAAGCTGCCTGCAAAGTCGAATTAATTGTCAAAGCATTTCCCATTATTTTAAAGACTGTACGTAACGTTAGTATAAAGATTTTATTGTTTTAAAGATTTTCCGAAAGAAAACCGGCAAACCGAAACCTTTAAAAAAAAAAAGCTTTTGAACTTTTCACCTAAAAAAATGAACTACACAGTATTAAATTATCATCAAAAAAAGTTTAACATAAATAAAACAAACTACAGGAAGCTATGAAAGCTTCCTTCCTCCCTTCTCAATTTATAACGTGTTTTGTCAAAACATAATGGCATATCACAAAATTTGGCAGCGTGACAACCCTGAATTATGATTTTTATTGCTCCGACTGAGTCATAGTCCGCAGAATAAAAATAAAAACCTGGTCTTTCGACCCATAAAATAAATTATCACCCTAAATTTGCCCAGATTTATAGCCAAGAGAACGTTTGAATGTGATCGCTTAATTATTATAGAAAAATACATTATGAAGAAAAAACTTGTGATGGCAATAAAAATGTCAGAGTGAGGAAATGTTTTCTTTTAAATAAATTATTTATGTGTGTGTTAATATTTTTGCCTTGATGAAAGGTTTCCAGGGATATTAAAATTATGATGAAACTATGAACATTTTCTTAGGAAACATTTATAATGAAACGAAACGAATACATTATAATAATGATGACTTCATTTTTAGCAGAATTGAAATATTACACTAATTAATTATTTTTTAAAGGGGATGTGATTCGAAAATTCGTCATGCATTAATTTCATTTTATTAAAATAGACTAGCTTCCGCCAGAGGCTTAATCTGAGTCAAATCAATCAGTAAATCATAAGTAATCAGTCAATTATAAGTACCTATGATTATCAAGTTACATATTATAGAATAGTGACGTCCACCGCGTCTGTCTGTCTGTTCGCGATAAACTCCAAAACTACCGCACCGATTTTCATGCTGTTTTCACCAATGAATAGAGTGATTCTTAAGGATTTTTTTAGTATATAATTTCCATGCGGGCGGAGCCGCGGGCATCAGCTAGTACCTACATATAAGCTTAATGAACTATACTACTGTTGAGTTTTATAAAATTTGGTTAGCAGTTTTTGCATGAGGGAGTGACAAACAGTCCCCCAATCTATCCTCAGAAACTTTCGAGTTGCATTTATTAAGATATAAGATTTCCCATTCGACTCTATTATCATCATCATCAACAGCCTATTGATGTTCCCACTGCTGGGACACAAGCCTCCTCTCTTTTTGAGAGGGAATGGGCTATAATCTACCACGCGGGCCTAGTGCAGATTGGTAGTTCTTTGACATGACGGTTTCCTCACGATGTTTTCATTCACCGTTATGAGAGCAGCTGTGACGAAATAAATTACACAAAGTAATGTGCCTGCCTGGGTTCGAACCCACGACCTACTGTTTGTAAGTCGGGGCCGCCACCACTGGGCCATCGCTGCTCTCTTTTCAAATCATCACCTGTAATCACCCATTCATTCCCTTTAACTTTCAATGTTTCCGCAATGTATAAATAATCAGATTTACATATTACTAAATTATTATCGTGAGAATTTAATTTATTGTCCTAGAATTAATATTAATAATTATTTCTATGACATTTCGTAGATGACGGAAGTCAAACTAGTTGCAAATTGCTACCACTTGCTTTTTATGATATTGATCTGAGGTAACTTTAATTGTACAATTTAAGTGAACACCTCGGATCAATTTTACTACTAAATAATAGCCAGAGCAATTTTGCTTATTTTATGGAGACAAGGAAATGAATTACGAGCGAACATCCTCAGGATATTAAATGGATGAGGGTATCTCAGAATCCAGTTGAGTGGCGTGCCATTGAAGAGGCCTATGTCTAGCAGTGGAAAGCTATGGTCTGATGATGAAATGGACTCAATTAACTATCTATGATTCCTATTTATGGATAGTCAATCTTTTGATTAAAGGTTTTTTTTTAAATTACTCTCAACATAAACCAGGGATTCTTTTCGTTTTCTCTACACGTGTTGCTTGTGCAAATAAAGTACGCATAGAAGGGGTTCTGAAAATATATTCCTTATTAGGGTTTAAATAGGGGTTAACGGTTTGTGACGAATTATATATTTTCCGGTAAGAAATCTCATTAAGCACGTCGTAATATTAACTCAATTTGTCGCAGTCTGCTGCTTTCCTGTTAATTACTGTTGCTAACCCTCAGGCGAAATAAGATACAGACACAGATATCTCAGCATGATGACATAGTATTACACTCATAATTATTAAACCTTAATTGGAAGTGCTAACAATATAAGTAATTCAAACCACAGTTATAAAAAACGAACTTTTATTATATTAGTTGCCGGTATAAAAATAATTAAAACCACTTTATCATTATTATCCCCGGGTACAATCAAGCAATTCTATTCGGTATTACATCAAAGTAATCTATCTGTTAATTTATACGGTATCCAATTAAAATAAAGATTAATGTGATAAAAAACGGCTACTTGTAACTTCTGATACCCGATTAAGTTATAAATTGTGGCCGAAACAGGCGTCCCAATTATTAGGTCACTACTGACAGAGGCAATATTTCTGGCAGTGATTAAGTAGGATGCCCATGTAGATGCGCCGCCACTTTGCATGCCAAAGGGATTTAAAGTATTGTAATGCCTTGCGGTGACGAATATTGTGATATGAAGGTGTCGAATATTGTGAATGTGAAGTAATAACTACACGACTATCGAGAGAGTAGCAGAGTCATCATACCAAAACAATATAAAAATAAGGTCTTTAAGTTTGAAACGTGGTATTGAAATGGTAACCATGGCACTATTATTTTGGAAATTCAATCGCGAACAAATATTATCTAAGTATTTAATTTTTTGTTTTGAAACATGGCCTCAGGACAAGCAGTGATATTTTGCAGTGAAACGTGTTAGTTAATAACTGAAACTTTAAATTAATTACCACAAAGTGAACGTGTAACCCTGGTGAAGATAGCGGGGACCCGCTGGATGCGAGACGCACGGGACTTGTCAATGTGGCGACAATTAGGGGAGGCCTATGTCCAGCAGTGGACGTCTTTCGGCTAAAATGATGATGATGATGATGATGATGAACGTGTATCTAAACAATGGACATACAATTCAATAAGATGTTTCCCCATTGACTATCTATAGCATTTCCACAGATCCACTCTGTCACCTCTGTAATATCTAAAATATTAATCTGAGCGGTAATATTTCAACGTGTAGCTTTGTAACACCTGCAAGCGGCATACGTGGCTGATTTATTGAACCGTTTGTTTCCCCCCACTAGTCATCCCCCTTACAGCCCTAGCGGTGTCATCCTGCTGTCATCCTTGAACCTAATCTACGTTCGCAATAAAGTTTCCTAAATTATAAGCGGATATAATATTAGTTTTCGGAAAAATTGTAAAAATATTCAAATAACTTTATTTTCAGGTAACTTGACAAACTGTTACAAAATGTATAAATGTATGTTATATTATGTTTTGTAGAAGTTTCATTTAAGTTTTTAAAATATCTATGTTAGGAGATCCGTCTTATAAAACTAGAAACATTAATAATGTCGGACTGTACATTCAAATTAATTTCATTAAATATTACGTGAGGTATTATTTATTATTTATTTCCAAAAAGTTAGTAGTAGTGTGTGTAGTCATTCAAAAATCAACGTTATTCACACTGGATATAAATAGATAATATTTGTCTATATGCAGCCAAAATTAATTGAAAAAAATATTATGACAAGACCTTTAACGAAAACTTCTGCAATGTGATGTGAAACTTGAAGATTAACTATTCGGTTTTTTTTCCTTGTTGTTGTTTGTTTTAATCTGTGAATTAACAAACATGAAAAGTATTTATATTAACACCGTGTGACGGTTACTAAATTGTAAACTTTTTTGTAGTGTAAAATGCTTTATTTACTTATCTGTCGAATTTATTTTTGTTAGTTTGATTTTGAAATTTACAAAGTTGAGTGGACCACGTGATTGAAAATTTGATTGATTTCATTGTTAGTTTATTTTGTTTGATTTCATATTTATTTGCATGCAATATTAAAAATAACATATCAAATTCGACATTAAAAATAATAGTGTTTCCAATGTTTTAATACAGCATCAGGTTTGTATACACCATTTAAAACACAATATTAATTTTATCACCCTTTTTCCGATCTGTATATTTGTTTCTTCATCGCATACAAATTACAATTTTACAAGCATAACTTACAATAACTTATCGGTATGTATAACCTTTACGGTATTAATTCCAAACCGCTTAAAGCCAATCAGGTGCCAGGACGTTGTATGGGCGGTATCCATACAATAAGCACAGCAAGGTGTTTCGGCACTTCTTACGATCACGTACAATCATAAAACAGAACTTTATAGCTTCGCAGTACTGAATTAAAATGTAGTTGAAGTTTTATGACTTCAAAAGTAATTATTGTAATAGGCGTGACGACATAGTCAAAGAATCAATGATTTAATAATATTAGGGGAAATTACATACGAGAAGGATTTAAAACACTGATTTAGTTTTATTTAAAAAATTAAGATTAGTAAGATTTTTAATAAAATAAAAGATTAAAATACTGATATCGGCCATTTTGATTGAAACACCAATCATAGCGCACTACGTCACGCCAATGTAAACATCACTAGCTGTCACTAGCTCACTGTGTTGTTTTGTTGCCGATTACGCATTTGGATATTTTTTTTGTTACTACAATACTTTGTGAACATCTTTAGCAATGGAATCAGGCTTTGTAAAAGCAAACAGTTCAAATTTGCCCAGGATAGATTTACTGATGTTGGGCGATTTCCTTGGGTCAAATAAAGAATTTTGCTCGTCCGAGTTCCGAAATGTGAAAACCTCCCTGTAAGTAAATTTTGTAAGTATCTAACACTATAAAAATACAACAAACTCGTTTTGAGCTTGTAGGAGTTTAGTTTATTTTCACTTTCATATGTTATTTTTACAATAAACTTGTCAGTTTATTTTTGAGGTTAGCTCCTTCGCAACTTGTAATAAAAGTTTGCTACTGAGTTAATAACCAACAAAATGAGTAAATTTCTGTAACTACAAAGCATGTACTAGTATCTTTTCTCATAGTAACAACCTACTATCATAATCACCGGGTCAGCTATGCAGGTCCAGAGGACAACATTTTTGGCATTCAATGTAATGCTAAAACTATTGCTATTGATGTGTTTTTACACTGAGGCACCGCACACCACTTATAAACTTTGTTATTCATTTTTAACACACGAATTATGGTAATGTTTGTTTTAGTTTCCTCTAGCTGCGCTTTGACATTTCCATGTTTACATAGGCGTGACGTCAGACCCGACGCCATGACACTGCGAGCTGTTTTCGCGCTCTATTTAATTTTTTTTTCAAAAATGGCTTATATCTTCGTTAAACTTTACTTTATTACTGAAATAAAGGTTTTTTCGTAAATAAAAAAGATGTACCCACATTACGGAAGAGGATTTCAAAATCTTTCGTCATGCCTATTGTCATCAAACCATCGTAGGTGAATGTTTTATGAATTAAACAGCTGGTCTATAATTACAATTGCATGGATCCATAAAAACATCATAAATAACTCACTATGTGTAAGAAACGTATAGAATATTACATCAAAGCACGTATTGCTTTGATGTAATATTCTATACGTTTCTTGTTAGTAAGATTACATCAAATCCATTTAGGATATAACATCGCTTCGAAAATCTAAAGATTTCACAGAACATTATGTTTGAATTTAGTACACCACGCAACAGAATGCATAACAATAAATTATAACACAAATAATCTTCACTCATATTGTCTGCCTATTAACATAATAAAATGTTTAGCACCACTGAAATTGACGCACACAAGCACAATAGAAAGTAAACTCAACCAACTTTGAGATAGAGCTTGGTTTTGATCGGTCGATGTTTCGTTTCGCAACCGCATCTCCAGGGGCCCATAACTTTAGGTCGCGTGCGCCGGCGGCGTATTATTTTTAAATTATTAACGCTGTAATGGAATAATTCCGATATGCTAATGCTGCAACGAACGGGCACTGATCACGAGATCGCCACAGGATACGATTAACAGTAGGGCAAATATTCAATTTACGTTGAATTCTGTGATGCAAATGATTGAGAATGTGTTTATTTGTTTGGAGAGAGTTTTTGTAAATGAATTATTTATGAAAGTAATTTTTTCGTACACCATATTATTCGAAGCTCAGTGAATTTTACCCTCAGGACAAAATATTGCAAGCATTAATTTAAATAGACGCGGTCGATTATAAAATAAAAGCCAATGAAATCTCTCTGGCAGTTAACATTAAACAATATGGCGCAATTTGCGATTTGCCAGTTGACATCATAAATTTTAATGGCGATGACAGAGGTTAGGAGGTCGCGGGCTCGCAGCGTCCAAATGACTTGACAATTTATCTGTTAAGTTTATGAATATCAAATGAATAAGGTCGAGCGAGTTACTCAATAAATTGCTTTGGATTAACGAGTAGCTAATGGACCTAACGTACCTATTAGCTCAGTTTCGAAGACTACCAGAAATGAGAAAATTAATGAAACCCAGAACACGAAAATCTAAATAATATATCTGTAAATTTTAGAAGAAAAAGCAGTTGTTTTGTGGCAGTAATAGAATTGATGGAACCCAGATCTTGTACAAGGATGAAAGGGGTTATTTGATGATTTCCCACCCAAAAAAAAGCAACTAACGCCCTCTGCTTAGTTTATAGAGGGTTATTTGTGATAGTTTTTCCTTGTTAAACCATCTAAACCACAACATTCAACCTAACTTAACCCACTGGCTCAACCTCACTACAGCCAAGCCGTTAGAACTACCTCCCAAGCTAATTGCTAGTGCTTGCAATTTGTTCGCTTGCCCAGTTTGTTGTGTGTCGGGTTTCTTTACCGGTAATGGATTGGTAGGCTGCGGCCTATCTCTACACTTCATTTGGGCGAGCTATCTGATTTACTGATAAGAGGATAGTAAATAGATTGGTGTGAATTGGGATTTGTGTTGGGGAATGGGAGCTGTGAAAACCGTTAAGACTACAAGTCTTAACAGTTTTTTCAACCGTAGTCTTACGCAAATAGAAAATTATGTAGTTTGAAAGACTTTTCTTATAACGTCAACGGTATGGTCCTTTCAAGGGGTATTGTTACCCAGGAAGTTAGTTCTAAAGCTCAGGTGAAACTCAGATAGACAGTCGTTTCAAGTAAAATACTGACATTCAGCTTCATTCAGTCAGACTGCAAGCTGCGACGCGACTGCAACGAATGTTGATGAAGTTAAATAAAAAATATGGCAAACCACCAACAAGCAGTCAGCCCTCACAGCATTGGTAATTATTATTGAAAGGTCACAGCTTAAGAGTATACAAATGTAAATTCTACACCTTTAGTGGTGAGAAAGTTTCCAATATCGGGATTGGGTTCATAAATCATTAGCTTGCAAAGTTAGGCATTTCAAAAGACCCAGATTCAAAAGTGTCTCAATAAAGTCTTTATCAAAAGCTTTAAAAGCTTCTTAGTAAAATGGCTAGTTTTGCTTAACACTGGAGCAATTTCGACGATATTTATTGCCTAATTGCAGCAATAGTGTGTTAATTTAGATAGCAATGAAGCCAATCACACTTCTGTGGAGTAGTAAGATAAATCATTTTTACCAATTACTAGAAACTAAGCGAGTAATTTATTTATAGTTTCATCAACACCTTAACTTTGTGGATATACCGGTAGCGTAGTTGGTTTTATGAACTAAGCGATTACAAAAGTGTGTATTTGCTTATGGACACAACTGTGAAAGTATATAGAGTCCCAGATTAGTTCCTGTTTTTTTTTAATAAATAAGTTAAAAAAGTAAATAAAAACTTAACAGTACTCAGATTAATATATTTTTTTATTGTTAAGAAGAAAACGATGAATGTCGAATGAGGACAGGAAGATGATGATGATGGTTGTTGTTGATGTTGTGATGTTGTTGTTATGTTGCCGAGGAATTGTAAATAAAGAAGCATGGTTATTTCTCCCCACCAACTCGATAACCCGACCGACTCGTGGACCCGATTTACGAACAGTTGGTCGTGGGTGCGAACCTATGTGTTATTTATTTCATCACCACTGCTCTCAAAACGGTGAAGGAAAACATCGTGAGAAAACCGGCATATCTTAGAACCAAAAATTCAAAGATATGTGACATCTACCAATCCGCACTGGGCCCGCGTGGTGAATTATAGCCCATCCCTCTCCCAGAGAGGAGGCCGGAGTCCCTGCAGCGGGAACATCATAGGCTGATGATGAACTCGATAAGAGGCTCATCATCATCATTTGCACCGAAACATGCGCCCATTGTTGTACATAGGCTTCTTCCTAATGTTGCTACGTTGACTGGTCTCGTGTGTCTTGCATCCAGCATTTCCGCAACATTCACCAAGTCATCGGTCCACCAAGTGGGCGGCCTTCCAACGTCTTCCGGTTTGCTGTCGCCATTCCAGAACTTTTCGACTCCATCGGCCATTCGTTTTGCTAGCAATGTTTGAATATGTATCATTTAAGCAACTTAAATTTTAGAATTATTTCATCTTCTTCAAAATATGACACGTATATGTGTTTAAGCCTTAAATGTTTCATCTAATAAGTTCTACGTTAGATAATCTTGCTATCCTTAATCTGCAAGTGTGAAGCATATCTCTGTCTACCCCCAGGCTACATCGGCGTGACAGTGTGACGTAATTTATAACAGTTACAAGCCGCGCGTGCGCAAGATCGCGAGATAGCAAATAACTATGATTTATTTATCCACAATTTATTATAACTTCCTTCACTTACGAAATAACTATGTATTACCACGGTTGTTAACTTTTACGGGGTCGGCAGATAACGCGGTTTTAATGTTGTAATGGGTACTACAGTTATTTGTTAGGTAGTTTGTTTTTATGTCTCAATTGTGCGTGTGTAGGACGCAACATTGTTTTTTAAAAGCCGTTGCTTGTAATGTATGGTTTAAATAATCAGGTGATACCGGTACATGCATGGATTGTTTTAAAAAGTTCTGAATAGTGGGCTCATCTACAGATTCATGCTAGGAAATCTATTGCTCTTACGGATTCTGGAATATGTTCATGAGTACCAGTTTGGTGCATATTCAATCTGATAATATAATTTTTACACTATGGAGACTCCGGGTAGGAAGCAGCTCTCATCTCTCTCATCTCATAATCACATCACACAAATATTATAAAGGCGAAAGTTTGTGAGTGTGTGAGTGTGTATGTTTGTTACTTCTTCACGCAAAAACTACTGCACGGATTTGGATTAAATTTGGTACACATATAGTTTATAATCTGGATTAACAAATAGGATAGTTTTTATCCCGATTTTATCTTCCCGTGGGATAATTTTTGAGTTGTAGCGGGTGAAGCTGCTGGCAACAGCTGGTATAATATAATTATAATATATTATTATAATTTTAATATAAAATGCTTAATTAAGGAATCTCTTACATAACTGTTAAATAACATGTAATATTATAAATAGTAGGAAATCATTGTTATTTCCACTCCCAAAAATCTCCATACAAATGTTCAGTAATTATTTAACAGCATACCTGTCGGAAGTTACATTTCAACACACAATCCTCGTTACATAAACACTGTTTTTAATTAACAAAAAGAACTGCCGTAATAATGGTTATTGTCGGTATAATGAATGCAAATGACTCTTGTATTCATATTATCTTCTAAAACGAGGTAATGTTTGCTATCAGTAGTTTTGGCATTATTCCTTATGTTCGTTAGTACCGGATTGTTAAGTCTAAAAGTGCTATAATTCTTCAGAACTGTGTTTGTAACTGTTATTTCTATTTTGTGGGATTTTATACCGAAAATGTGTATTGTAAGAGAGAACTAGATTTAGAAAAGTACCAATTTTTTTCGTTCAGTTATTTTAAATAAAAAAATGGTATTCTTTCTTCACTATTATAAAAACATAACATAAAATGGAACCTATTCCTTAATCCTTTACGAGGGTCGGTAAGATTGCTTTACCTCAACGTTTTATGTTATGTTTTTGTAGGACATTCTGAATAAATAATAGTGAAGAAAGAATACCATTTTTTTATTTATCCATATATTTTGTGATCCTACTATATCCTACTATTTTGGCTTCCTAGAAGAAGGCGATATAAAATCACATCAAAAATATAGACACTGAACAACCCCAAACATCAGTGTACTATTTAATTATCCGGAAGGTTTTAAGTTCATAACAAATAATCAAGAGTGAAAACTTGGCCCTAGAGCTGATTAAAGTGATTATTAATTTAGATAATTGTAATTATAAATGGCAGTCCCGGATGATAAGTCTAGACTTTATGATTGTGATCGTTGGCGTCAAGAAAGTAATTACTTTTAGAGTTATGGCATTATTGTAAGATGCTACTATATCTAGCTCTGTTTTATCATACGAGTAGAAAACAGCTGATGACACAAGAAATTATGACAATGAATGTATTAAGCAAATAAACCCGAAAACATATATACTAGCAATCATGACTATGAGAAAGGGGAAGAAAACTCTTTCTCCGGGTAAAAGTAAAATATGTAAGTACTACACAACAGTCTAACCAAGCAAAGCAACATCTAGACAATAGTTTAAACAAGTGAGACGACAAACAAACACCAAAATCTCCAACGCAATGTAAGATACCAATAATTATAATTAATCGCCATATAATGGAAGAAGATCATCAAGAAGACTAGTCAGGCATCAAACTACAAACGACTGAAAAAGTAGATGGCGGCATGCAAGATGACACAGCAATGCATTCTACCAAAAACAGTCAAAAATAGGATAAAAACTCCAAATCTTGTATCATAACCGTCAAGCTGTTCAATTAGCTGACACATAGGTACATCTTTAACTTTGTCAAACGTCACATCGTCCATTAAAAGTACCTCCTAACACAGTCCATGTCACCAGTCAACAAGTCCAACATCTGAAAGTGGTATTATCATCTCTTAGTTTATTCCGTCTCACTGGCATCTCGTGAAAGGCGTCGGGAAAGATTTATAATTTAATTAGCTGCTGTAAATAGACGCCGGCGGTTAACTGTCTGTTGAAGTGGCGGTGATCTTCGCGGCAGATGGGACAGTAGGTAGAATGTAGATGGATTTGAATTGGTTTTTCTTTGGGAGTGGTAGAGATTTCATGAATGATTTTGAAATAACTATGGCAGAGAATGAATGAGTACTTTTGGTTCCAAATCAACATTAGCATTTTTAGCTTCATTCTGCAGAAATAAAAGTAGTGGTAGCAGCAGTGTAGCGTAGACAGCCGAGAATGGAAGAAAGGTGTTGAGCTGACCCCAAGATTGGTACAAGGGCAGGAAAATAATGACTGTCTCGATTTAGATTGTGTTACAAGACTAGATTGTGTTACAAGACTAGATTGTGTTACAAGACTTAAAAATGTAAATATATGAAAATATTTATATTAATTAATAGTTTTATTTCAACGAAAGCCATGAGTGAAAAACGTGTGCGTGTTCTAATGTCTATACATACGAGTAACAAGAACTGAAAATGACTGAAGATGTCAAACTAGAAGTAAAATTCGAGGTTGAATCATTTTTGATTGCCATCGACACTATCAGAAGAGGGAAAGCAATTCCTAGTCAAAGAAAGCAAGATATACATATTTTGAAACGTGCAAATTTATACGTTATGGTAGGGTTATCATAACTAATTGCATATTACCTATCATTACTTACGTGCAGTCATACAAAATGACACAAGCACACACATAACTTATGCTCATAGCAATAAATCATTCACCACTACAACTTTATGCAGAGATGACTTATAATATATCCATTCATTCATAAATCATATTTTCTTCAATACTTCTGACAGGAGGATATTGGTATTCGTCTCAGGTAGGAGCTGACTAAGTCTCTGGGTTGAATAAAAGTTACTTTATTATTTTAAAGTCGCCTAGGTGATTCTGGTTTTAATCGCATACAATGCTGCATGAGTGAAGACATGGTTGATTTAGACCAGCCAGGTTTAGGTCTCGCCCATTTTGACAGATTACTGTCGGGCTTAAATTCTGTCCATCCAGTACATATCGTACCTGAACAGCTCTGTCGTTTGTCTTACTAAGGCAGGACTTCATAAGAAATGTGTTCAGGAATGTAGTTGTGAGAGTACATAGTTTCTTGAGAATTTCTGTTGAGAAATGCCACATCTGCAAGTGCACACTCTTTGTCACCCAACAAAGTTTTATTGCTCAAAATTCTTCCATTAAAATGCAAGTGGCGGTCATTTAATAAAGTACAATTATGAATCGTAAAATCGTTCCCGTAGTTGCTTTTATGAGTGGTCGCTTGTTATCGCCTCCATCTTGATTTACGATGCGCAGGAGTGGCGTGTTGCGTCCGGTGGATGCGGCATGTTTGATGACTGTACTTCTCTATTGATTTTTTAGCGATTGGATTGAATTATTATGCGTGGTAGGCGGTGTCTTGTTCGGTTGGTGACGTGTTCAATTTGAAAAGATTTGTGACTTTTACCGCCTGTGTTGGCGTTTTGTGCATATTTAAATCTTTCTTTCGTTACTAATGGTAAATTACTTTAACGGATGGCAACAGCCACATGCTTGAGCAGAGGAAGATATGAAAACATCAACCATATCCTCTGGATACAAATTAACCAAGGATCTTATGGAAACCACATATGGTCATAAGTAAAAAGCTTCGAAACCGTAATAACTGTACCCAAACCAATTAATTCACCAACTACATTCTTAACAAAAAAAAACTGTTCGACAAACCGCATCCGCACTCCAGTAGCCATCTTGCGACACGACACGACACTCACACATGTCAGTCTTGTCGCGTTAACATACCCGACACATCAGCTTCTTGCTACCGAAGTACCGACTTATAATCAGGTGTGTCAGTTTTGTTAATTGCTACTGCTTGCCTGTAGTTATTCGATGAAACATTCTGTGGTCTGTAGCTGCGTTGGAGATTTATGAAAGGATGGTGGGTTATGTACCATGGTGGTAGGTAATGGTATTCTTGTTTGTTCCGACCTTTGTGGTGTCTTGTTTGAGTATTTGGACATGTTGGTGGTATTAGCAAGTTGGTGTTTAGTGCTAAAAGTACATCTACTCGTATTTTCTTTATATTAACTGCGTCTGATTCATATTTAATACATGAGGGTAAAATGAAATATTTACTAGGTCAGGTTCAATTAGTTGCAAAATAAAATTGCCTGCTTTTCTGACGAGCATTTATTTAAACGTATATTTTATTTAATGTATTCTGTCTGAACAGAGATCTACTACTTTTTTAATTTAAAAAGTGATTCAGCAAACTTGTTTTCATTTAAAAGAGCTTGTTATTTAAATTCCAACATTTCTATCTGTCAACACAGCCTAAAAAACGGCTACCGAAAATATAAATATTACGCACAAGTACAACACTAAACATCTATTTTATGTACGCCCCAAATGTGTTCCTAGTGATGCTCATAAATATCGATAAAATATTGCTATATCTATACTAAATCACTTGCAGTTTATAATAAGACGGAGAAACTTCCTCCATTTTCGTAGTGATGGATATTCTGTTTCATATCTTGGTCTTCATCATATTGAACGTGTGTTATGGGGTATTACTGTGTAAGTGATGGTGAATGATGGGAGGTCGTGACGTCACGTTATAGGAGATATTGATAGTGTTTTATGGGTAATATTTTATTGCTTATATGTCTACTGAATGTTGGGATATTGTTGGATATGTTGTAAGTCATGCATGTCATTATAGCTTTGGGGTAACGTGCCCTGTTTTGGTGTAGACAATGACTTAGTGTTTTGAAATCGCCAACTTCCATCGACCTAGCGTGTTGATTTATGAACAGGCTTCATCAAAGTCTCTCATCATCATCATGAGCCTTGGTTTTTTTGGTTGCTTTTCAGTCTTCCCAAATGCAGCTGAATACCAGTATTTTACCGACTCCACAACTTAGTTAGTACTCGATAATCTGATTGTTATCAGAATCTCTATTTCACAGTAATATGACAAAACGCCTGGTAACACAAGAATGGGATCAGCACAGGAAATGGCAAGGTGTAATCATTCAGGGTGTTTTTGTCTAAACTCAAAGTGCGAGTAAACCAGACACGCCTGCTAATGCAAAAATATTAAAAGCATAGAACTGACTGCTCCATTGGTCTAGTGTTCATGCGTTTGCCACGAATGACCTCTGAGCGAGAAGTCCTGAGTTTAATTCTCAGGACAAGCAAATACTTAGTGGGTTTTTTCTTAAGGATGTTTTCACTCCTACTAACACACACACTCATTCCCTCACAGACACTCACTCACTCAGTCACACCCCCTTATCTTGCTACAAGTATTATTATCGAATGCCTAGTTTTAATTTCATTTTAGTATTATTTAATGTCTAACTTTTGTTGTCTTTCGTTCCAGGGGTGCTAATAGACACAGTTACTAAACTAACGCAGTACATACAAATATGTGCTTTTGTTCCAATAAAATATTTGTATTTGTATTTTTGCGTTTTTAAAGAAAATTAAAAAGAATTTTATATCGCGATGGATAAAGGAAGTGTAGCGGAAAAAATATAGGCCTATACTTAGCAGTGTGTGATTCTGGGTTGATATATATAATGATGATAATAGGGTACTTGAAGTTTTTACTTTGAGGAGGCTAGTCTAAATATCGGTCACTAAATGACGGCTCACCCTGCCTACCTACTGCCTCTTCCAATGTGTCCTGTACCAGTTTATTCTTTGGGCAAATACAAGTCATCTAACTTGTTGTTAGATGAAGCTTTCGTCCTAATTAAAATCAAAATAACCGACTCAAATAACTATTCTGCATACAACATTGCCGGCATTGTTTGATTTCATTCATGCCCAAACCATTCATTACTGTCAGCCTATTCAGTAGTCAACAAGTCATAAATAATTCCAACGATGTTATTAGTCCACTGTATCTAGAAATAGTCGATCAAGATCTAAATCATTGGAATATTCATTATCATTGTATCACGGAAGTAAACGCCATTCAAATTCATACATGCGACGCATTATAATTGGTTCATTTGTATGACAGTGATGGACGGCTATTTGTATGGTCAGGATCGAGATGTAGGCAAATGATAAACGTAACAATATTTAGCATCATAGATAACTAACTATAGTTTTATGAATGTGTCTCGAGGAAGACCTAGAGAAAAGGAGACAACTAAGTTAAGAAACTTAAGTAAATATTATTATTGTGTTCACTATTGCATTACGGAATACACTGTAAAGATAGTCGTAAGATGGAGAAAGTATAAAAGTAGACGTCATGTTGCGCTGATTTGAGTTCGTAATTTTTTTTGCTAAAGTTAAACTCAGTTGCCCACAGGATAGTCCAGTTAAGCTGACGACCTCCTTCTAGGTTGACCTGCAAGATTCACACACGCTGACTTTGAAATAAACAAAATAAGAGTAAGAATATGATGTCCTGAGGTAACCTTGTATCTCTGAGACGCATCAAAAGAAAAACACTTCTCTATAATGAGGTATTAAATTAAATAATGAGATTGAAGATGACCATTCATTTTCTCCTTACAAAAGTTAGTGTATGTGTTTTCAGGACGTTTACACGGAAGTTGGAATTGGTTTAAATGAGCTTTGTTACAGCAAAAGGTGACGAGGCTTTTAGTGAATCATAATAATGATTATCTCTTTCTCTTACCATGCCATAGACTTTGTCGTCGTATACTAGATTAAAATTGAACTATGTGGCTAAAAACTCAACACAATTTGCCCTTGTCGATTATAATCTGACAGGTCAAGCGTAAATCGAACCAATAACAAGTAATTATGGAAATGATTTTAGTAATTATTAACAACTATTTCATAATTCATCTAATTAATAAGGCATGATAATCTAGACACTAACATGCGCCCAGTTCTGTTCAATATTCAGCATTCATTTTAGGCTTTGAATACTAAATCGAATGTTGTATCAAATTATCATGCTTTTGTTATCTGGTCTCGATTAGTTTGGTGTGTTTGATTCACACATCATAATAACACCTTATTCTGACATACACACAATTAAACTAAAAATCTCGATTGAAAGTGTGTAGCTTTTTGCGATAAAGTTTTTGGTTCAATATTTAGAATATTTTTAGAGTAAAGTTGAAGAATAAGATTTCTAAAATAAAGTTTTTATTTTTTGAAATCAGTAAGTCAACAGAACAGATTTTGATTGTTTTCACAATTACGGTTTAATCCGTATCACAAATCTCACGATCCATAACTAAATGGAAGAATTCGTGTAATCTGAACAAATAATCAGTTTTCACACTCTAGACTGTTTCTCAAGCCTGAGTCCTGAGTCATCATAATTATCCTCACTTTAGTCACACTACTTAGCAAAAAACAACCGACACTTTTACCGGTAAACATACCGCTAATTGCAGTTTCCGCTTCTCACATAATTTTTACATTCACTACTTCGAAATTATTACGTAAAAATGTACCAAATAAATCTTTGACATGTCACCTTAAGTGGGACAAGACCGGGCGACACACATGCGTTGTGTAACAATTTATCGATAAAATTAATTAATTTTATCGACTGTTACCGTTTTTTGTTTCCACATTAACGTAATGGAATAACCAACAGGTATTGTGTGATAATGGTTACATTTTTAAAGTTTTTGGTGAAGGTATTAAATTCGATAAAAAACGTTGAAAAAATTTTTAAATGATTGTGTTGGTGGTTGAGAAGAATTTAATACCTACTGTTCTGTGGCCTGAGCGTGAGATGAGTCAGTTTTTATTTGAACGGGAATACTGTCAACCGTGACGTGAATATATATGTAATATGCAATTGCTCATGCTGGTATAATTATGTTTTATTATCTTGTTATAAATATTTATGGCACTCAACATCCTACTGTTGGGCCTACTTGTGAGCCAATTTCCTGTTTCCAATGCCAATTTCATCAAGGATTTAACATCTCTTTTCCGTAGATAATTATTTATTCGCTCTTAACAGGACAACTATTAGTCAACACTGGTATCTCACCTAGCCATATTTTATTTTATTTTATTCTCTTTGGGAAATTTACAGCTAATACTTATTCAATAAACATTTGAAGGCCAATTTATTTATTTATTTATTTATTTAAGGTTCACCCACAGCACATATATGGACATAGATACATTGAGTCTTATGGTAATATTCTAATATACATGCCAATTACGGGCAAACACAACATTGACAAAAACACGCCAGATTATTAATACACTACTACAAAGAGACACGGTATAAAAACAATAACATACAATACATACGATAAAACGGAAAACATAACAATAGTAGACCAGGTAATAAAGATACAAACAAAGTTAACTTTTCGGACAACTGACCTGATCAGGAGACTTGATAGCACGTAGGGAAGCCAGGATTCTCGATTTGAATTTCACCTTAGAGTCACCAAATATATCTGTCTCAGGGATGGACTTAATGAGTGAATTCAGGTTGTCACACATCTTCGCTAGTGGGGAGTTGCGGCCTATGTTGGTACGGGTAGAAGGGCGATGGAACAATCTGGTAAGGGGATACCGTGGTATGTTGTGCGGAACACTCAAATAAACGCGCGATAGTAGTTCACTACAATCAATATGGCCGTTGACTAACTTGTATAGGAACAAAAGGCTATGCATAACTCTTCTTTGATATAGTGAAGTTATATTGAAGAATGTCAGACGTTGTTGGTATGGGCACCTATGAGATATGCCCGGGGCCATAAAAGCAAGGTGTTTGGTGAAAGCTCGCTGTATGCTCTCTAGGCGCTGGGAATGTGTAGCATAAAACGGATTCCAAACAACGCTGGCGTATTCTAACTTGCTGCGCACTAACGCATTATACAGAACGATTTTAGATTTTACAGATCTAAATCCTTGAGTGTTCCTTTTTAGAAAACCTAGTAGCTGGGCAGACTTTTTAACACAACTATCTATATGTTGCCTAAAAGTTAATCCCTCATCCATTATCACTCCGAGATCTCGGATTTCACTGACCCTGGTAAGTGTTACGTTATTAATTTTGTAAGATGTTACGCTAGCCTTTTTCTTTCTGGAAAATTTTATATGAAAGCATTTATTAGCATTCAAGGTCATGCCATTTTTATTGCACCAATCTACTATTTGATCTAAGTCATGTTGCATCGCTACAGAGTCGTTTGGCGACATGATTGGCATGTAGATCTTAAGGTCATCGGCAAACATTAAGAATTTGCAGGTTTTGATAACCTGCCCCAAGTCATTAATGAATAGCAAAAATAAGACTGGTGCTAAATGGGATCCCTGCGGAACACCCGAGATGGATACATATGGCTTTGACACGTAACCATTCAAGACAACGTTCTGTGTCCTCTGTTCTAGATACGATGTAAACCACCTCAGCAGTGATCCATGTACGCCATTAGCTGCTAGTTTCGACAAAAGTAGTGAGTGACTAACTTTATCAAAAGCACTGCTGAAGTCCGTGTACACCGCATCCACCTCCAGTCTTTGGTCTAGAGAATCGGAGATGTCGGACACAAACTGGATCAGGTTACTTTCCACTGAACGGCCCGCCAGGAAACCGTGCTGACCAGATGAAACATTAGAATTAAGGTGTTGCGTGATTATTGGACAAATAAGGGATTCAAATACTTTCGAGAAACATGATAATATTGAAATCGGACGATAGTTTTTAACATCCACGGGATCCTGCTTTTTATATATAGGTACAACTTTTGCTTGTTTCCACACATCAGGAAAAATTCCCTCGGCCAATGAACGATTAAAAATAGTGCATAACGGAAATGCTAGTGCATTACAGCAGCGCTTTATAAAGACAGGTGGAATAGAATCAGGACCGGGGCCCTTCAGAGTGTCTAATTTCTTTAATTTGTTGTGAACTTCTCTCTCTGTAAGGCTTATTTTGTGGAGTACATTTTGTACAGTATGGGACACATCAGTTGTCCCTACGTTATTCACGCTATACACTGAAGAAAATTGTTGGGCAAACAAGTTCGAGATTTCGGGTCCAGTATCAGCAGCCGACCCATCTAATTGCATACTGGATGGAAACCTAGATTGCCCTTGGCGTTTGTCTTTTATATAACGCCAAAAAGCCTTAGGGTTTTGTACTATGTCGGATTCTATTCTTTGTTTATATGAATTGTAACACGATCTTATAAGTTTATGGCATTGGTCACGCAACCACTCAAACTCCAAAATATCACGTGGATTTTCATATTTGCGACATTTTAGTCTCACTTTTTGTTTATGATGAAGCAGTTTTATTAACCGATATGAGAACCAGGTTGGATATTTCTGCTTCTTGCGGTTATATTTCGGTACCAACATAGCAATAACATTCTGAAGAGAAGTGTGAAATTGAGAGACCATATCATTTACGTCACCGCATTTAGAAAATAAGGCAGTCCAATCTATTTCTTTCAATTTAGCTACTATTTTAGCGTAATCTGCCTTAAAGAAATTGTATCCTGACTTATGGTTACATTTTAGTGTCTCGGGAGTTGTATCGGATATATTTACGAGTAAACCAGGGTGCAGTGAATCGAGCCTGCTAAGTAGATCAAGGGAAGGAGTAACTGTAATGTTCTTCAGATTGCTTATCACCAAATCCAATATTCGATCATTGATGTTTTTTACGTTATTGAACTGAAAGAGATTATTTAATGAAATAAAATCGGTTAGAGAATAACCAAGTGTATTTGTATAATTTTCGGGGAGTGTGTGCTGAAAACCTTTATTCACTTGGTTCCACTTTATAAACCCCAAATTAAAGTCTCCAAGAATCAGGACATCGTCCACTTTAGCCACTATATTGTCAGCATTATTTAGAAATGAGGATAAATTTTCTATTTTGACCGGAGGCGGAAGGTAAGCTATACATATTGCAATTTTTCTTATAGAATGTTGAGCTTTGATTTCTAAAATTATCCATAAATCTTCAGAACTGGTCTCCCAACTCTGAACTCTTGTTGATTTTATGTGCTTTGAAACAGCAAGTAACACTCCGCCTCCATCTTTTTTGGAAGTCTCAGTAAACAATCGATCTTTGCGGAAAGTAATATATCTATCGTCGATAAATTCACTGGTACAAATGTTTGGGTTCAACCATGTTTCTGTAAAAGCAATTAAGTCATAGTTGTTTAACAAAATATTGTGATAAATATCATTGGTTTTAGTTCTCATTCCTCTAACATTTTGGTAGTATATGTTAAGCATTTTTGTTATGTTAAACTCAAGATTATTTTTTTTAAATTAAATTGCAAGGAATTTACTCAATTTTCAGTCTATTTAAAGTATCCAAGTTACGAATATATATAGAATCATGATTAACATCCTTACGAACAAAGATTCTGCCATTACGAATCCAGACAAACTTATATGAAGTTTCCTTGGCTAGCTTCCGCGTTGCTGCATGTAACTGTTTATTGGCTGGGCTCAGGTGTTCAGTCACAAATACAGGAGCTCGTTGGCCGGCTATACCCAAATGGTGAGAGCTCAGTTTATCTTCAGGGTGTTTCTTATTGTAGTTGCTAACTGCTGCCAGGATCGTGTCGCGCTGCCGAGGAGACTGTAACTTTGCGATGACCGAACGGGGGCGATCATTGTCCTTGTTTAGTTTAGCGATTCGAGTGATCTGAAGTATGTCGCTGTCAATCAAGGAACTCCCGATTGTTTTAGATAGGTTGATTAATGTGTTTGCCAGGTTTTCGTTATTGTGTTCAGGAATACCGTTGATTTCTATATTGTTCTCACGCATATGCTGCTCAACTACATTTAAACGTGTTGTCAAATCGCACCCCCCACCGAATAAACCGGTAATCGACAATTCTAAATTTTACAGGAAAAATAAAAAACTGTTTTATGCATATATCTCAGCATGGGTGAATCCTACGATGGCCATTTATACATCAAAACAAAGCTAATTTTTTGCAGTCTGTTTTTTTATATGCATTTTTTTTGCAATAGTATAACAAAACAAAGTTATTGACGAAAATAAACTTACTGAATTTGTGGGACAAAACAATAGTACGCAACACATCATTACGATATTATTCGCGTATAACCTCAAGATTTTGTAGTTGGTATTAATGCATTACGGTATTATTCGTTGTAATACGGTGCTGAAAAGCCTACCAGTAATATGATATTACGATATTATTCAGGTGAAATCCAAGCGATAGTGTATACTGTAATGTAACATGACAATAATATTCGTCGATGTGTAGTGTCAAAGATTAAAAGTAACATAATGTCGCAAATACCATGTTTTATTAAATAATTCAGTAAGTACCTATTATTTGATTTGGCAGAAACTTAACTTAACTTAACTTAAAGAAGTTGATAGTGATACTGGATAATTTATATTTTTATATTTTGTTCTGTTACATAATAGCGAATTTGTGAAAGTTATGAAGTGAAACAAAGGTTTAGTTATTTATCATAATCAGTCTTTTTATTTATTAATAATGATAATCAAATTTTAATAATATTTCAATCACAAACAATAATTACTAGGAAGTCTTGTTGGCCCATTGGGCAGTTGGTAACTAACTATTATTAAAAATAAATCATGCTAATCATCATTACAGTCTGATTCTGTTTCCGAAGACTGCTCTGTGGTATTTTCACAGGTTTGGAGGGAATTATAAAAAGAATGATAATGCTGAGGTATAGCTTCTGTTCTGCATAAACTTAATAAATCTTCTTTTAGCAATTTACTTACTGGGATTGGCTGATAGTAAGCTTGTTTTAATGGCATTCCAGCAGTAACTTCAGGTTCAAGTAATCTTCTTCCTCTCTTTGATCGGGTTTGAATTTCAGTATTCATCTCTGAATATTCATCTTCGAAATTATACTTCAATTGAATAGTGTTCGGTTTAGAACACGAAACCTTTATTTCCATTATTTGGTTCCATTTAATTTTTCGGCCATGGATATCTACAGTCCAGTTTTTGCCGATGATTAAATCTTTAATGTTAAAGAAATCTTTCTGCTCCATTTCTTTTACAGAGTATTGGTTGCCTCCCACCTTTGCATTTATAATGACGCCATAAATCTGGTCAGGAGTGTAGAGCACTTTATTTTTTAAGGCTCTTTCAATGCATGAATGCATGCTGTCGCCTTCATTCTGGCTATGACCAGTTTCAAAAAACCTGTGTGTAATATTTTCCATATCATAGACTTTTAGCGCATGGAGGTATAAAGCAAAAATATACCGATTTTTATTTTGGCCTGCACAGCCATCTGAATAGAATGATAAATTCTTGATGCCTTTACTCTTTTCTTCTTTGATGAATTGAGCCAAGCAACTACCAATTTCTATGGAACCTCTTTTGGCGATAGACAGGTGCCATACGTAACAGTGTCCAGATTTGTTAAGACTGTTGTAAATTGTAAAATTGTATACTGGGTATTTTCTTTTATAATAGAAAATTCCTACTTCAGATCGAGGTATACTCAGTACTTTTTCTAAATCGAAAATAGCAACAGTCGTGTTGTTTTTGTCCAAAGTAGCCTTTTCTTCCTCTTTTAACTGACGCACTTTGTTTTTCCTTGCCACATGTTGATTATATTTTTCCTCCAATGCTTCTTTTCTGATTGGGTCCGCTTGTTCATATAAACAACATGTTCCACATAAGTCTTTTTTCGGCTTATAAAAGGAATAGTTAAACATGGTGTTAAATATAGTTTCATATTGCCGCTTTGATGCCTTCTGATCTGGAATATAGTCTTGATGTGTAAACCAGTCTGTATATAATCGGTACATTTTTGAAATATTGAGGTGTTGCGACAAATATTGTCGCTTTGATTGTTTTCTAATGTAATGCGATTCTACGGAAGGAAACAGTTTGATGTGAGTTATTATGCTTTCTTTTGTAAGATCAGACATCTTCTTTGGCCTTGTTGAGTGATTTCCTCTGAGATCTGATAAACTTAGATCTTTTTTTATCTTTTCAAGCGCCGTATACACAACTTGTTCTGTTACTTTAATAGTGTTTAAAAAAAACACTTTACAAACCGGAATATTGGATTCTGCTAAAGGTAAGAAATATGTTATTGTCTGTGTCCTATTATTTTTACGATCTAAAGTTAATCTTTTTATAGGTTTTGTTTCGACATGTCGAACAATATACTGCCATTGAAGCTCGTGACTTTTCAAACTATAAAAGTTATTAAATATTTGTTCCCTTTGTTCTGTTGGAATTTTTTCGCCACATTTTTTTTGACAAGAACAAGTTGGTCCCATTGTTTTCGCGGAATATTTTGTTTTGGAACGCGCCCCTTCGTAGGACTGTCCAGAATTTTTCAGTCTTTTATTTTTAATATCAGACCAATCATTTCGATTATTTAAACGCTTTCTTGTTGATTTTACAGGAGAAGAAGACACACCATCATTTATCATGTTATTCTCATTGTCTATTAGAAAAGTTGATTCGTGGGAGTGGACCACAACTTCGTCAGTACTTTGTAGATCTTGTATATTAGCACTACTTAATAAAAAAGGTATTTTTTCTGATAAATTATCTGCAGCAGATGGACTGACTAACTGGTCTTGCAAGGTAAACTGACTGTCATCATTATTGTTGGCTTTACATGTTATGTCATTGCTACATGCAGGCTCTTCTGTTTCATTTGATGCATGGTTTTCTTCGATTATTTCCTCTAATTCAATAACTACAGAAATTTCTTTCAAAGTATCATTTTCCACTACGGTATCGTCGTCTTCGTTCATTTTTAATGTCACATCTTCAACGCATTCGTCTATTTGCGAATGATATGATTGATTTTTAGGGCATTCTGTTCCAGGAGATAGTAATAATAATATAGCGTCCGATGGAGTAGTAATCCTATTGTCATGTTGTTGCGGCATGTGTTTAGGTGTGCTTGCATAATTAGTTTTATAAATAGCTGTAGGTGAAGAAACAAAATCAACATTGTCTAACAACAGAGATAGGTTTGAAATAGCTGATGGAGAACCAGGTTTTGAATCAATTATCTTATTTAGATAACTCGAATATCCCCCTAAGCTGGAAGTCATGCTCTCTGAACGAGTACTACTAGCTTCACGATTAGAACTTGGTTGCTTATAAATACTAGACGTGTCATCGGAAACAAAATCGTCGCTATTTTCCTCACGCTCATCATAATGTATAGTTGATTTATCTGGAAAACGTTGAGAACCATTACTATTTATACTTATAGTTTGACAATAGCAAGCATTAATAGGATGATAATAATTATGATGATAATTAATTAATTAACTATGTATATTTACGCACCACGCAAATTATAGATTTTTTTTTCCTGTATTTCATTACCACTCCATTCAACACTCGTTTTTGCAAGTTCTTCAATAGCTTCCTCTTCTGCCAATGACCTTGTATCAAAAGATTGGTTCTCTGAAAAGGTTGAAATATCTTGTAAAGATTTACGTCTCAAATCTTGATCAATTGGGCTGAGGCTGAATCATCATCATCAAAAATCGTCCTTTCGGGGCGTGCGCTGCATAAACAGTACACTGTACAAGTTACATAAAAAATAATGTACCTATTAAGAAATTATTCCTATTAAAAAGTCCAAAAAAAAAATCCACGACAGCATTTATGTCTATCCTTGAAGATTGACTCACAATACCTAACCATTTTTGTGATTTTAAAATTATGTCAAAAATAATGCTTCATTTGCGAAGGTGTTTTTACAGACATCGTATTAATCCTTCTCAAAATAAAAATGTTAGTAATCTTTAACGTTTAATATTGTGACCTAAAATGCCATTTACATCATTTCATTTAGATGAATATCTTGGGAAATATAACATAATTAAAATAACTCGCGCAAAAAATACATAATATCATAACCACGACTAGGGTCCATTAGAAGATGGCTTTCAATGGGAAAGTACGCTGTATGAAGTGTCACAACATGACCACCATGATCCATGATCCATCCTTCAGAAGTCATCGACTATAGATTAGAGGTACCCGTGCGAAGCCGGGGCGGGTCGCTAGTTAGGTATAATTATTTATACAGGACTCACCAGCAACGTGTAATAAATCCAACATCCTTCTCGTACGGGGGTTTTTTAACTCATGTCTTTTCATATTTAAGACAGTAAATAAACAAAACACAAATTAATAATTAACTTCGTATCAATAAAATAGTCTCTGACGCAACACAACACTTCACAGTAAAATGTCGCACTGGCGATTACGTAGGTAAACAAACGCACGCGCCGCGCGCCATACACCGCCGCATCGCTCTGTCCCTTTCTTTAGTGGAGAATGAAAATTAAGCGTTCGCTCTTACTCATCAATCACTAACGATAATAATGCTGTATTCATTCATTACGTACCGACACCATCGTAATGTTTTATTGTAAAACCGCTTGCTTTAAAAATATTAACTTTATGATACAGTGAACGACATTACGATTTTGCATAATGTACTGTCATGTTTTGTAAAACCACATTACCAAATCCTGTGAATAAAAATAATACACGAATAAAATTGTATTATACTTTACGCGGAACAAGATATGCGTTTCTTACGCGAATAAAACGGTAATCGTCGATTACCGAAAAAGTTAGAGATTGTTTAATCTGTAATAACGTGTTATGATACTATTCGTGCAAAAAGTGTGTTGAGATTTTTGGGGAATAATATTGTTATGTCCAGTACGGGACCATTGGAAATATTGTACTTTTACAAATATGCATAGAAAAAATACGAAAAAAATTTACAAGGTGTAATTAATGCTCTAAATATCGAATATGCAATAAAACGTAAACTATCGTAATAGCACATTACCATATTATTCGGTGGGGGGTGCGAAATCATTGACATTTGTTTTCAAACGGTCATTATCGGCTTGCAGAGTCGTAATGATGGATTCTTTTTGTTCCAGACGAACTTTAAACTCCTCAAATGTTTGGTTAAAAAAAGTGAGCGAGTCGTGAAAGGCACTCAGACGCTCATTTATGCTGGATAGCTGGTCCGTCACCGACTCTTTAATGGTATCCTTGATAGTTTTTCCTAGTTCCTGCTGCATAATATTTCGTAGTGACTCTTTCGTAACCAGCTGCTCTTGATCGGCTTTCCATTTTGACAGCATCTCGCGTAGCTCAGATTGGAAAGCACTAAATGTTGAATAGGATTCAGAATCCAGCTGCTTGTTCGGTGAATCATCCACACGAAGACGCTTGCTACGCACAGTCACATTTATACCGTCAGTTTTTTCACTTGCGACAGACATCAAATCTGATTCCGAAAGAGATTGTCCGTGAGTTAAACTTTTTGATGGATTGCGTTGCATTTTAATAACTAATTATTTAGATGAAATATAGTTTATATGGTTAAGGAAAAACCAATAAAGTCACAAAAAGTCAAAACAAAAAAGAAGTGGTGCACATGTGATTCGAACTTGGACCTCGCTCAACTTAAGTAGCAGCGTTACGCCACTAGGCTGCGGCGCTCGTTAGAAACTTGAATGAAATAAGCCAGCGCTAAGTAAGTGGTCATGCGATCCGTGTGTAGCGGTCTCGACGATTCCTTTGTGTAGCTAATGGGGTCAAAGTCCAAAAAGCACACTTTATAGTTTCGCTAAAGTTAGTTTGATTTTAAAACTGCTCACAACACTGGTAAACGTTGCAATTTCACTATGATTTTGCACACAATTGTCACCACAATGGTAAAGTTAATAATTGTGTCGTTTTTTTCTTTATTTACTAACTTTTTACACTGTTTATAAAATTTTAGCACAGAGGTAATTGAAAGTACGTATGTTCGCGATGGCGCGCGTCGACGAGCCAATTACAGGTTTCCATAGTTTAACCAAAATATAATCATATGTGTCCGGCATAGAGCTGAGCAATTGCCAGTCACTCAGGGTGGCAACTGAACCTGTCTGTGTATTTATACACTGCGAACAAACAGAAACTTTCCAGTATTTTCGGCATTCTGCAAATAAAATAAGCATTTGATATCACCATAAAGCCCACTAGATAACATCAACTAAATAGATTGCCTTCCCAACAGTTATTTGAACCAATATACCACGCATTTTATTCTCAACAACGGCGATTACGATCTAGTATTTTACAACAAGAATTACAACAGTATCTCTGTCTTATTCACCTAATCAAGTTGTCCTCAATCCAATCTAACTCTATCTTAACTTGTGAAGCTTAGTCTAAGGATAACGGGTGTCGACATAAAGTTACAGATTTATCCCTCGGTAATAGTTGTAAAGTCCACAGATATGTGACTGGAAAACCGCTGGCAAATTGGTCTCATTTGGTGCCAAGGTTTGGAGTTAATAGTCAAGATTTCTTAGGAGACATCTTTTTAGTGTTTTATTTTGGATTAGGAACTGTGTTCAGATGTTGTGAATAAAATGGGTTGTTCAGTAATTGTTACAAACATCATTGTTTATCTTAATTTGCAAATTCTGTTTCATTCAAGTGTTTTAAAACAAGCTTTTTAGTTAGTATATATAGTTGAACGTATATATTCGATCTTCACGTGTGGCATAATCAGTGTACTATGTCCCCACTGCTGGGACACCGGATTTTTCTTTGTGAGAGACAATAATACACATGCTGACTGCCCAGGGCAGGTTACAAGTCTTCGAATGGTTGGTCCTAGACATACCGGTTTCTTTATAATGTTTTGCTACAACGTTTTGCAATCACTCGCGATGATAAATATACATAAATTTTGGTTCAAAATGTAACCAAACTTAGACGTACAAGAAAATGCAGAATAGTATAGCACATCAGCGTATGAATTTTTTGTAGCCAGTATTAAATAAAAACTAAAGAAGTATGTCAATCAAATATGTCTACACAAATTACGTCAGTCTTCAAACAACACATGCATACCTATTTAAAATAAATGAGCAACCTCTAATACCAGTTCATAATTATTCCTCACACATGACTAGACTAATTACCTTGGCGGCCATTACCCGTGTACCATACACCAGTGTGTCAATATAATTTAGTTTATCAATAATTATTTAGTACCAATATTACGACAACGAGCCAATTTGCTGCTATTTAAGCGAATCGGGATCACGTGTTCGAAGTGTCATTGGGCCGTTTACCTTAAATTTATATGTTTAGTTAGTGAAGCATCTAACATATCGATAAAAAAAATTGTAACCTTTTGATTGCAATTTTTATTTCAAATATTTTGTAATTATTTGTTACTCGTATCTTTCTTTCATTTCTTGATCGCGGCAGGAAGGTTCGATTTATAATGTTGAAGCATATCGGTAAAACAATTTATCGCATCGTCTCGTCGGCTTATCAACACTCAAGAAACAACACTATAACAGCTTCCTACCAGAGGAACTAAATCACAAGTTACATCTTTACTTTACCAAACGATAAAAGATATTGACGTACTCAAAATACAAGTTAAGCCTTATCTCAACGGCGCCACTAATTACAAATGAAAATCGCTTCCCGCCATTCCCTGTCACAGATAACCGCACGTCGTAATTTCTATAATCTATGCTCACTTGCTATCTTAATTACACCAAGCCGCCGAAGGAATAAATTTTTAATTCAGCTACCTTATCTTGCCGATTACATGACAAATGCATCTTGTCCACCACTATTTTATTTTAGATGTTTTATCGACAGTTTTTCGATGTGCTACTGACAGCACTAGCGTAAAGGTCCGCTCGCATTTGCACGCTACACTCGTTTTAGGCACGAACTGTTTGACATTTTGCGTTGTTAACGCGATTACAGTGTTTTAACATGGACGTGTGCACCTTTCAAATTTTAATGTGTAAATATACGAAATGGTTAACAATTACCCTGTCGGGGCCGCGGGTAGTCCAACGGTTATCGCGGCCTCGACATAGAGGGCGAAGAAGGAACATGGGTGGTTTTTAGTCAGTAGAAGTCTGACACTCCCTTTCGCTCTGCCCAAGAGCGGGAGGGGTTATTCGATGATTTTACACCCACCAAAAAAAAAAAAAAAAAAAAATGGTTAACAATTATTATATTGTTAGTTTGGTCACTTTAAAATAAATAAACCTACTAATCTAAATCCATAAAATGTAATTATCACGAAATTAATTCTGAATTTTTCTTCCCTTCCAATCGGCAATCACCGCTTGGGTTTTTAAGTTGGTTGTAAGTTTGGCAGTTTAAAATTCTTCACATTCTTCAATGTGTCATCTCGTTATGTATCGATGATAATTAGATTGATGCTATTAAATACAGCAACCGACAAAAATCAACCCTGTTACCATCCTAGGGTAAGGGCCTCTGCCATCGAAAACAAAAGAAGAAAGCATTGATCATCATTACGCTTACTCATTGCTTATTGGCTCTACGCGCAGCCATGTATCTTTTTCAATAGCCCTTTATTTTCCAATCAAATAACTGATTTATTTTTATCTACATTATTTACGTACCGAATAAATTTAATCTTTCATAAATGTCGCTACTCTGAACAAATAACAATTTACAGTGACGTGGAGCATACACACTGGACTCATTGATATATGATGTTTTATGAATAGCTTTTATTCTTCGCTGCCGTAATCAATCTAAATCATTAGAATGGGCCGTTAAAGTCATTTTAAAGCATTAATGATACGATTACGCTCTTTGTAGGAGCATTACGTAAATCATTGTGAGAAACGGGGCGCACAAAAAGAGCAATTAGTGTTGTGCCAACGTCGATAGTTTAGCGGATGTCGATAGCATTCCGCGCGGTGCGACGTGACTGCACACTGAAATGCAGCAAACTTTAAATCACCTATTTTTTAAACGATTTCAAACTTTATACCAAAGGGTTTAAGGCTTTTTTAAGGTGTGGTCTGCGTTTGTCGCTGCACAGAGACGTGAGTTCGATTAAAAAATGTGATTTGTGGCTGCCACTCCGCACGTGTTTTATTTTGCGAGTTATGTTCCTGACAGGCTCGTCAAGAGGCCACGATAAAAAATACACTGAACGTTAGAGCTTTAAAACGCTTGAAATGATTTCGCCTTTGAAATGTTTTAAAACATTTTAAAATTACGAAGCAGCAGACGTAGGTATAATCTTTCAACAAAAAAAAATCAATTTGCATTGAATCGAAAAAGTATTGCATTATTTCCCGAAACTACTTACTAATGTTTTGTTAGCGGTGTTAGAAAAATAAACGGTTTTCAATGTACCAAAAACAAAACTATTATCTTCAAAGAAAACGGTGGAGCTCTTTGGTGATTGCGATTGTCAGTCTACGTGCGTCTAGTCAACCATCATTCACACCTGTCAGTCAGGGCCTTTGAACGGCACAGACAGGCGGAGACGGGCCGCAACGACTAGTCGACGGCGATTTGTATGGCGCGAGTAAATCACTTTTGAAGTAATTTATGTCTGAGCGCTGTTAGTGATGCACAACGTCGGGGTTGCTTGTCGATGTTCTCGTTTAAATTCTGTGTTTACTTGAATCTCAAATAAAACGTTTGAATCGAAATTAAAGCAACGGTAACAAGAATTGTTTTAATTACGATACAACAAATAAAAGTCTGATTTAAATACCTTTCACACACACCACAACTTCAAAACACATGAAAATGCATTGTACTAACATTACAAGATCCATTCTCGTCGCAACACAAACGTTCGACAGCTTTTGTGATGACAAAAACCTTAAAAAAAACAAAAAACGACCGAATAATCAGTTCGTCTATTAATCATACAGGGGCTGTCAAATGTGACAGTTGACGTATGGTGACAGGGCTCGACAACCGACGTATGTGACAAGTGACGTGACGTTCTTTGATGTGTCAGCCGCGGCGCTAATGAGCGAAGACTCAAAGGCCAATTGCAACGGTTTTCTTTGAACCGACGATTGATGTGGTGTGATTATTAACTTTAATGTCCTACTGTTAAGAGGACGACAGACTATGTTGAGCTTTTTGAATGTTTTATGGAAGTGCTTTAAATGTGAAGGATATTTTTATGACGGAAATGCCTTTTCGAGAATTAGAGAGCGTGTCTACTAAAACGAATTCTAAGATGCTGATGACTGATTTGTAGATCAAATGAAAATAAATTAAAATCAAACAAACAGTTTTTAATAGAACATGTGAATGGTATGACGTACACGATCGCGTTTACACGTTTTTTAAGTTGATTGCTCTTACTTATGAAAAGAAAATACGATCTATTTCTTTGTTTTCAGAATCTCTAAACATTTGTAGTATAAATGCATCTAGCTTTAAATGCAGTATGATGATATGTTTATTACTAGTAACATCGTTTTCGTCCATGTCTATTGTGAGTTATGTTTGTAATACTACAAACATTGGAGATGAGTCAGTAGCTGTTATCTTAAAATTTATTGGCCTCATTCAACTCTTGCTTTCCATTTTCATCATTATCCCCGGTTGCTGCAAATATTTCATGTTTCAAAGTTTTATCTGCAGTCTTTAATGGTAGTGTTTTAATGTTTGTTGTAACTTTTGGCTGATAGGTACTATGTATGGTTTGTATGACTTGAGAGATTGAGATGAGGTCATTAACATCATCTTGCCTAGCCCATCCTCATATAAGTTTGGGTTAGCTTGAAGTCTAAATAATTACACCAATATCAATATTTTGCGTGTTGAGACTGCTTATCTACCTGACTAATTTAAAATAATGTTTCTATCATTCAAATATATTATGACTGCTTGCATATCTCCAATTCAGATTCAGAAACTTAGCTACAAATCACACTTAGTTGCCGCCAGTCGGCACTTCGCGAATAATTACTTGCTAACAAACGCACACATAGTAGGACTAAGTTGTGTTGCCTCCTCGAAACTGTACTGTCTAGGTACAGTTTCATCAGATTTGATCAGCTATGGGCTAATAAGTTAAAGCCAAGTAAGTAATTGAATTGTCTCAGTGTCTTGAATTTTGGGGTTGTAATGAATAATCAACATTAGGCTTTGTTACTGATTGTTGAAACGGGTGTTGGAATTTACAAAATCTAGAGGAAATGATTTTGTATTGATGTAAAAACTACTTCAATGTCATCAAACATTTTGGTATTTATTTATTTATTAAAATTTATGCACAAAAATCGTACAGAGGCGGACATAATGCCTTAGGTATTTTCTACCAGTCTACCTTAGGGTGATGCAGAGACAATACACATGGTATTTATGTCGAATGAACGAAACTCGTAATTAAATGTTACCAGACTTACCTAGCATATTTATCTCGTTGGTGTAAATAATCATCATCTTCATTTCAGCCGAAAGACTTTCTCTGCTGGACATGTAATTGGCATATAAAGCAAATAAACGTCATCACGTCGAGTGATCCTATGCTTTTTGTGTCTGTCTGACTATATTTTTATAGTTCAAACTGATACTGAACTGATCTGTTTCTTCATTGTAGCAAATACTTTTTAGAAAAACAGGAGTTGATATAGTAGTACCATTGTTTATCAGCAGTATATTTACTGCCTTGTTATAATGATTCGACTGTTTCAATACTAAGTCAATTTCCTCTTTTTAAAATAAAAAGCTGCAAGCCTAAAACAATTATTTTCTTTCCATCAAGTGTGCAGTCTTCATTTAGTTCAACAGTGTTGTGCAGTCGTTTGGGCAGCAGTAAATCACGCGGGCTGCAGCAGTTGAATGCTGTTCGTTTTGTACACAACTTGGCATTACAGGATGCAGAAGAACCACTTATCGCAATACTAAATAACATTAAAACCTCACAAAATATTTTTTTATTGAAATTTTGAAATGCAACGTGCAGCGAAATTGACTTAAAACTGTTAATTTAAACCGAATTTTATTTAATCTAAATTACGTGGGTTCTCATATTGTTGTCAGTATTGAACCTTCTGTAAATCTATTTTGTTCTTGTGTGTTGTTCGTTTTGTACAAATAATTGATGGGTGCGCGTGCACATGATATGTGTGACGTTTGCCGGCCGCGAGCGATAGATGGCGCTATTACAAATTTTAAAGCTGAAACGGATTTGCCCCGGAATTATTGCAGCGAGTCTTGATTTAATTTAATGAACCTGGAAGTCAATGAAATAGATAGAAACCGACGTACTATGTCATCTTAATGAGGACGTTTTAGATGCTTGATGATTAAGTGTGAGTTAGTTCAGCTATTTATTGGGAAGATTCTATTATTATTATACCTGGGGATGTAAATAGGTTTGAATTAAACTGAAACATTTTAGATAATAAATAAATAGTATAGTTAAGGAGAAGGAGGGTCGGAGGGATGTAACGCATTTGACTAAAAAACTGATGGATATTAATGTTGATGGATGGAGTGGCAACGGAAGGCCAAGGAAAAAATGGCTGGACTGGGTGAGGAATGATATGAAAGAAAAAGGGATTGATGCCGTGACGTCTCACAGAGGTGCATGAAAGAAGGTAATAGCACTTAAATTTTCACAAATATTTCAACTATAGACCACCATGGAGGAGCTTGTGGCTTAATAAGAACTGCCACTCGGGTCGATCTTTAGGTTAAGCTGCACTTGCGTAGGTTGATCTGTGGTTAAGTGACCGCCCATTACATACCGAGTTTGCTCCGTGCCTCGGAAAGCACGTTAAGCTGTAGTCAGTGACCTGAAAGTTTGACATCCAGTCTTACCAAAGGGTATCGTATTACCTAGTATTAACTGGGTTGTGGAGGTCAAATAGGCAGTCGCTCCATGTAAATCAGTGGTATTCAGCTGCATCCGGTTAGACTGGAAGCCGACCCCAACATAGTTGGGAAAAGATGCTGCTGAGATGATGATGAGACCACCGTGCCAGCGAAAACTATTCAGCAGCCTCTACCTTGAATACTTTCACTCCAATCAGCATGTTTATCACGACATAAATCTCCAACAAGACACATTCAGACATTTTACAAAAGCAAGGACATCAAAAAACCTGGCACTCCGCAATCAGTATTCGTCTGAGCTGGCAATAAAATTAATATGTGCATACGGCGAAGCGCGAACTCCATTTGCAGTTAAACAAACGGCCGGCCGACGCCATTTTGCATTGTTTTTTTAAGGTTCCGTAATTGAAAAGGGTGAACGTTGTACGTTAGTTTATGTGGTTTGAAATATAGGCTTCGGAGAGGAAATTGGCGTTTTAGGTATTATGCTTTCTAGTGGGTTCTTTTATTGAGACGAGTAAAATGATTGTTCATGTTTTGTTCTGTTAATTTCTCGTTTGTGAGTAGTTGCTTTTTCCATCACACTATAAAAAAGTTTTATCGGCACCGTTTCATGCTATCTATAAGGTTCCTTCTGAGAGTTAATTTTGTTTCTTGAAATAGCACCATTTCATTGATCATTAAGTCGTTATTCTTTTCCATTCCTTGTACTATGAATAGAGACATATATTATATTTCTATCATCGTGGTACAGTAACGTATCTCCCTATTCTATAAAGTTATACGGAACATTTCACTTACAAACTGGACTCACGATCGATGTTTTTATTTCTGCATTGTTTCTTATACTCATCTGATTTATGCGGAGTCACGTAAACGTCGCATAATGCCTTTGGGGTTGAGAGCACATCGTCTGCACCTTTACGTCCTATTTCGGCGACATTCTAATTCAGAGGTGACAACTTTGAAGTATTGGCGGGCATATATTTATGTTGTCATGTCGTAAATTTGATTCAAAAAGTCACTTTAGAAGTGGCCTTTTTATTTAAAGTGCGTGATTTATATGCAGTTTGAGTGTGATGGTCTTTAGTCATCATTTTAAAATGATTGAATGTTGAGTAGCATATCGACTTACTAAAGTAAGTTGGCCAGAAATGTTCTGGAGTGACGACTACACACCTACACGAAGGTATAATGTTGGAAGGACAAAAATATGGTGGTGTAACGACCTGGTGAAGAGTGCAACTCCGCTGGATGGACATTGGGTTTGGATGTCTATAGTGAACGTCTTTTTGTTGATATAATCTAAGGTTTCAAACTACAGGGTGTTTGGAAGGGAGCTGTACATACGCCTAGGGTAGAAACTAGGGATAGTCTGCTACCTACCCCCGCCCATTATATTGACCTTGGCCTCAAGGTTTTTTTTTAATTTAAAATTATTTCTTTACCTTACTACGGTACTTCAGGCCCCATAACTTTTCTTCTCCACAATTTTCTGGTGTAAAATATTTTTTTGCAGGACCCTAAGACTCTAACGATTAAAACAAGACCATTAGCCGACCGGTCCCATGGATAGATTTTGAGCTACAGGTAGTTTTAGTCAAAAAAATAATAATAAATTAAAAAAAAACCTTGAGGCCAAGGTCAATATAATGGGCGGGGGTAGGTAGCAGACTATCCCTAGTTTCTACCCTAGGCGTATGTACAGCTCCCTTCCAAACACCCTGTATAACTCAAAACGTTGTTTCAAACTTCTTTTTAGTAACATTTAGCACCTCTTCATAACAGAACGGATGATATTTGAAAAAGGTTAGTTCTTGAGAGGAGATCATAAACCAGCAAATACTCAGTGTGAACTCCCTAGACAGGTGTTGATGCGATCTAATTTAAAACTACTTCGTACAATGAAATGGATGGCCGTGGCGCAACATGGGAGCTGCATACTGGTAAGAAGGCAAGGGGAGGATCAGAAATGATCCATGGATGAACGGAAAAAAAACTACGATTATTTTTCCAATTTACTACCAACCATCCAGCAGATGTTACATACCCTCCACATAAAACAATTACGATAGAACTACCTCTATTGTCATTACAGTCATAAATCAACTTGTCAATTAGTGTCACCAATGACAGTTTTTTAAATGCCCATAATTTATTCTATACATAAATAGCCATTTATAATGGGCTACCGAATTGATGGACATTAAAAACGCCTTGTAATAAATTAAGTCTAATTATTTCTCGCCCTGAATGTATGAGGTAATGGTTATAATTATATTCCCCTTAAGGTCCCTTGTTTATCCGATAATGACTGACTATTATGTTGATATGCTCATGGTATTCACGGGTTTTCCTAGGGGATTAAGCTTTAATGCCATACGGGTGTTATTGATACTGGGTATAAGCAGATTTGTTTGATGTGCTTTTGTAAAGTGAGTGCTATTCTGCATGGGGCGTGCCATTTGTTACAATCGTAAACTTTCTGCTATAGCTAGGGTCTAAAAATTATAATATCATGAATAACAAAATATTGTAATAATAATATGTTTGCGATTACGATTGCTTGTTAGCGATTATTTGCTACAATACATCTCTGTATTGTAGTAACTTTGACGTCATATTAGATGAAGAGCCACGAATGCCAATTTTACGGCTACAATCATAATGTGTTTATTTACCTACTTCTTTAAAAACTTATATGCAGAGAATTAATGAATACATGGTCGTTGAGTCACCACAACATGTAATGATATTCTAGGAGAAAGGAAACTTCACATTGCATTGTTAAGTTACCTAGTATCAATAACACAAGTACAGCCCACCTCGTAAAATAAAAGGAGCATGAAGCTAAAGTATGCCTCTGTCTCGTAAACATACGTCGTTTATAAAGTAATGACCCCTGTCCTAGTCGTCACTGTCGGTTAATTTCTCCATAAAAAGGCGCCTATCGTAGATTTCTTCATAATTTTCAACCACGTTAATTTATATAATTATACAATTATAATTAGTCGCGCAGACGAGTGTTGGCGAAATTATCTCTAGGTTACGTTATGGCAAACTGCATAATGGTTATTCTGTGTTAAATTGAATCATTCATTAAAAAATATTGATATAGTCTTAATTGACTTTATCGTAACTTTAATTTACGTAATTTTCTCGTTTTTAATTAACTTCTTTATTATTTTAATGTTTCGATTTTATTTGCTGGCGATCATGCAATGTGCATAAGCCAATTAATTAAAGGTTTAAAGTGCTGGCTGGTAATCTTGTTAGACAGAGGTATAATTTGGCGATTTATTTTAATTTAAATACTTCAATTTAAAGGAGGCCTATGTCCAGCAGTGGACGTCTTTCGGCTGAAATGATGATGATGATGACTTCAATTTATAGCGTTGGGTATGCACTGCTATAATTATATTAAATAGAATATTATTATATAATTATATTGTTTGCAATAAGTTTTGAAGTTATTTTCTTTTATACACAAAAATGTATTCTTAGTCATTATATTTTTATCCTTTTGACGGGCAGAGGTCCTACACGCCGTCTTAACTCTTCTTCATGCGAGGCATTCTCAAGCAAAATATCCCGACCATTCATCTTGTTCCACCAGCAACAAGTACGTTCCAAATACGTCACGGCTGCCTTGCAACATATGCTCAGTATGTTCCCGACTTTCCCCTCATAATTGTCTTGAACCTTGATACCGAAATGTGGGCTTGCATTATTAAGCTAAGCTGTATAAATTAACGCCAGCTTGTTTCTCTAGCTAATAGCTTAATTTCCCCTTATAAAATGTACAGTTGAATTTTATAATTACAAGCTGTTTTTTTCAGAAAAATTATTAGTTTAATTGGTTGGTTTACCTTCTTGTTGAAACGTTGTGAGTTAAAGTGATAATTTTTTCAGTAGCATGATTAATGTTAGAAAGTTTTTTTGATAATTTGTGAATTTATATTGATCTTGATAGTCATAGAAGTTAGTATGTTAAATTATCCATGAAAAGATAAGTTTTGTAATCCTTTTAATGAAACACACAATAGGTCTAATAATACGCATAAAAAGCTTTTTTATGTAAGTAGTCATCTACACTAATAATATAAAGAGGAAAGATTTGCTTGTTTGTAACGAATAGGCTCCGAAACTACTAGACCGATGTGAAAAATTCTTTCACCGTTGGGAAGCTACTATCCCCGGGTGACATAGGCTACTTTTTATCCCTGTATTCCCCGCGGGAACGGGGACTACGCGGGTGAAACCGCGTGACGTCCGCTAGTGTATAAATAAAGCCTTTTATGAATCAATTTACTTGCTACAAAAGTAATGATAAAAATCTTAACATAAAATCACCGCGGTTGGGAAACTCATTGTTGCATATTATGGTATAAATATGCTGTAAACTATCACTAACACTGAGTTCCCGGTATTTCAAATAGAAAACATAAATATCCCGTTTTCGATGTAAAATGATACTGTTGTGTTAGTCACCAAGAAAGTTTAAAAACCTTTTATGATGTAAACTGATGTGATTAATTTCCTTTATACAAAATATGCAAAATGCAGGATACTATCAATTATTTCTTAATTACATGAGTGTTAAATAAAATACTAGTTAATTAAATTGTTCAATCTTTTTAATTACAAAATGCATAAATTAATGTTAACGTTTTCATTTCAAGACAGAATATAGAAACAGAGATGATTTATTCTACAAAAATAAAAATACGAAAGTCTATGTCTGTCTGTCAGTAACCCTTTAACAGCTAAACCGATTTTGAAAAAAAAATGCTAGACTATGATTTAGGTTAGGACACTGTCTTATGTCTTGAGGTTCCGTTACATTATGTTACGCACAGATTATTTTTGTACCGGTAGCTCGGTACGATGAAAAAAGAACAGGCGATGTCACGTGCAATATCTAGTTGTCCATAAAGTAACCACCACCATAAATTTCCTTATGTACGATAATGGAATCGTTAGGGCAATTAGGTTTATTCGCAATAACCACAATATTCATCAACTAACAATAAACCCATGGCACAAACATTTCTAGTTACCACCTAGAGACTAAATTTACGACAGGATTCTTGAATAATTTAATAACTCGTTTTTATTACACTTAATAACGCTGTAATTAAAGTTTTATTATTAAACTGTTCTAAGCTATTGCGAGGTTACCTAGTTATAAATAACGAAATTTGAATCTGTTATTTTGTTTTCTTACTTATTTTTTACAAAGAGTATTTCTATTTTTATATAAACGAGACGCATAAATAAGTTAGGTTTAAAAAAACTGATGTGGTGTTTATTCGACGTCACTAACCGTTAAAAAATGTCATACTAATGACTTAGAATATGACGTCACACGAGTTTTCAAAGCACTGTATAGTCTTCATTGTTTACTTACGTGAAAAAATAAAAAATACGTGTCCAATATTACTTTATAGATTTATTACTTATTAGATTTTTTTAGTTAACTACCCTATTTAATAAAATAAGGTAGAAATCAACTATGTGTTCTTCTGATCGAAAAAAAAAATATACAAAATTATAGACAGACTTGCCTATTACTGATGAACTGGCATTAATAATAAAAGTACATAGCAAAGTGTGCAAAATTACCACGTAAGTAGTGCTAAATCAAGAATTCATCGCTGAATGAAGTCATTACAGCGCATTATAGGAGGCAAGTGTTGTGGGTTGCATATAAAGTTGGCTATTGAAAAAGTTGAATTTTAGATCACGAACAAAAAGAGGTCGTAAAATAAAGTCATTATAACAGTAATCATCTTGCATTAACTGGTACTTGCCATTCAATACTTGCAAACGAGTAAAACTGATGTTTTGTAATGTACTAGTAACTTACTTAGCAACAATTTCAGTACTTTTTTTTTCGAAATTGATCCAAAACTTTAACCAAAGAAACTCGGAAAAACTCTTACTGTGTGTGTGGGTGCACTATTCGATACTTCTAGTACAATTTTGCCAACAGGAGGCCAGCCTTTTGTTATTAATCAATGCAGACTCTGTGGCTACTATTTAAAAACTCCTGATGGAAAACGAAAAAAACCCCATTGCATTTTGCCCGACCAAGATATAGAATTCAGGACCTCACGCTTAGCAGCCTCGCTTGCGACTCTTGCGAGATAATCAGTCGGTCAGTGATCTTTTGTATTAGCTTTACAAAATACACCACTGGAAAATTAAGGGATCAAAATAAATCAACATTTTTGGTCAATGTTCAACAGGCCTTAACTTGGAGATTTTGTTTCCAGATTGGTAGCTGAGATATCGATATTAAAGATAAAAGGATTCTTTTCCATTTGAAGACCGATATTTCGGCGAGAAGTGGACGTATCAAGGTCTATAAAAAATTGAATTAAAGCTAAATGAACAAAGTATTCGATCCTTATAGTGGTTAAGAAAATTTTTATTATTTTTTGTCGATACAAAATTTTAAAGTTGAAAAAAAAAACTATACACTTGGAGCTACGATTTTCTAATTTTTTACAGTTTTTTCCTTCATTTATATAAGTGTATGTACTTACATTTAATTTTCTTCTTCATTTTTGCACAAAATTATGCCACGATTGACATTTGACATGCCAATAAAGTTTCACGATTATTAGACCGTAATTTGATGGTTATGATGATGAACTATCAAATAACAAATTTACATTGGGAGCATCTGCTGTGCTTGGAGCACAGTAGACGCTCCCAATAAAAGAAAAGAAACATAAAACAGACCTAATCCTGCCGATCCCTTACACCAATACAACCGTGAGCTAACCAGCTGCCTAATTAACGGTTTTAACACGCCAGTACATACGATAAACGTGAAACAGTAGTTTGTGCGCCAATAAACTCAGTGCCCTTAATTTTATGCCGTAAACTAATAATTATAACTAGCGATATGTTACGCGGTATCAAGCCATTAATTTATGTAGGGCTCCCGGGGATAAAGAATTTTAAGTTATTACCTTCGTTAATGGTATTTTTTGGTTATACTTATTCGGTTATATTCTCACTTCAGGGTCGTCTTCTATTCTTGTACGCCTGTTTTTTTTTCTGGGGGGAGGAGGAAAATCCATCCATCAAATAACTCCTCCCGATCTGGACTTCTACAGACTAAAAACCATCCAGGTTCCTTCATAGCCCTTGTGCCAAGGCTGCGGTATCTATTTCCAACAACCCGCAGCCCCGACGGAATTCTTATAAGTATGCCTTTTCAATCACAAAGACGAAAGAAAAAGCGAAACAGCTTAAAAAATAATCCTCGAACGAATATTGCTTAACTGTCACTATTAATAATAGTGGGATGAAGTGTGTTATGCAAATACTTTGTAGACGACATCGAACGGAGAAAATAAAAATACTAAGCTTGCCCTTTTCATCACGAATTTTGGACTTCGTTTGGTCGTATCCTTTAGTTGTTTAAAAGTATGTAGTTTACGTTACTTAATTCTTAATCGACAACCCTGTCCCCACATAGTTAGTAGTAACTTTATATCAAAGTTCGTGCCGCCGGCGTTTTTATATTGCCCCACACTTGTCGCTACATGGTGATTGCTCTCAATTTATTGAGCTTTAATTTACAGAGCTGTTGTAATCTTAGCTTTATATTGCTCTTGTTTGCGCTTTTAATTATCTAGAAATGAAGAAGCGAAGTGTTATGTTAATGAATGAGTAAACCTGGTTTATTTCTTGGAGTTAGTCCATTATTTGTTGGGTAAATTTTACTGTCTTAATCTGCAATCTTGTTAAAGCCAGCTGTCTTTTGATTCAAATCTTTCAGTTTTATGTTCAGCAGCATCTGGACTGGTAGCTAACTAAGTTGGGAGACCAGCGTAGACCCATCGTCGACCTGATTTCTGCCTTTGGGGCAAGATTGAGGTAGCCCAATTCATATAAAAAAACATCTTTTCTTTTCAGAAAATGTTTCTGCTTTAACTGCGGTACTCAGACTAATGATGACTTAAACCATCACTTAGTAAAGATTTGACATACTTTTGTATGACAAAACTGTCAAAACCTTAACTAAATAATGGCCTAAGTAATCATTACAGGTCTCTGAGTGCGGCAGAAAGTGCTAAAATGTATGCGATCACTAAGTCTGGTATCTCGTGGAGATTAGCACTCAAAAGGACAAGTCTGAAAGAAATCAGAGATATCGGATTGTGGATGATGATGATGAAGTTTGGTGTCTTAGTTCATTTACAAAACTAACATGCATCGCCAATGGCATTTTATGAAAAGCAACTAATATTTACGGTGCCCACAATACCTACCTATTTTTTGAACAAGAAGTTATTGATTCATTGATCACTTCAAACAAACCACCGCCACCAATCACACCACACCTCATTCGGGAAACGCATACCCATGTACTTAATGACATTAATAAATGTTTTAATCCATGTCCACTATAATTTAATAACCCCAGCAGACCACTCGGGACTCGATAATTATTAATTATTCTTTCAATCCGACAACGGTGAATGTTTCATCATGATAAATCGGATGCCTCTGCCAATTACCTTTTATTAGATGTCGTAAAGATATTTATGGCTGTAAAGAACCTTGTGTTTGACAAATATTTAGGTTCGACGATGGAAAGGTCAATTGAAAGGCTTGGAAGTTAATTTACGAGGCTCCTATAAATAATTATTCAAACAATTATATTTCATTGTGCTTTTTACTGGGACTGTTCGTGACTGGTATTGAGTTCTATACCTAAGCGGTTGAGCCATTAAGTGGGCCTGGTTAGTGCTCTGGCGTATGTCATGTTGCTAAAATTACCTTTGCCACACTACTTTTGCCTCTATCTGCCGCACTCAGAGAGCTTTAATGAATGTCAAATCTTTACTAAGTGATGGCTTAAGTAATCATTAAATATCTCTGAGTACCGCAGTAAGAGACATAGCGCAAAGGGGTGCAACTTTAAACTTTGTCATGTTTTACGGATTTGGCTATAGTTATAATATATTATATAGTATTGTGGTAAATAAATATATCTATAACGAATATTATCTTCTTATCATCCAGAAGGATAAGGGAAAGTGTAATTTTTACCAATAAATACTTTTTCTATCTTTTATTTTTCAGCTTCTTCATTTTTTTTTTCGTATGGTTCATGCCTGGTCACCTGGTCAGAATTTTTATGCTATTCATGGGTACATGCCATCTCTATGGCATGCTGCTTTACTCAAGATGTGTTTTCTTTGCGTACTTGACTTGCTTCGGGCAAGTGATTACTACACATCAAGGACATGAATCCTAAGAGTCGAAGATGTGTATCTTCAATCTCATGGAGAGCTATCATTAGCTCTTTAAAATCTTATGTCAATTCGGTGAGCTGATGTAAAAAATACGAAATACATCATCTGCCAAGCCTTTTCCCAAATTATGTTGGGGTCTAAATCGATTTAACAGTAACTAGGTGATACGATATTTCTGAGTAAGACTGGATGTCAGACTTTCGAATTCATGCTACTCGTAATGACGTCAAAGATCTCTTAATTACAGCCGGGATCAACAACTCAACGTCCTTTCCGAGGCACGGAGGAAACTCGGTATATAAAGATCACCCATCCACGGACCAACCTCTATAAACACGGCTTCACCGTCAACTAACAGGTCAACCCATACAGTTGTTCCAAACACAATATTTTTCTACGTCATCATCATCATCACCATTAGCCTAAATTGTTCCCACTGCAGGGACTCTGGCCTCCTCTCTAGGAGAGGGATGGGCTATAATCCACCACGCGGGGTCAGTGCGGGTTGGTAGATGTCATATGTCTTCGATTTTTTTTATTCTAAGACATGCCGGTTTCCTCACGATGTTTTCCTTCACCGTTTTGAGAGCAGCAGTGATGAAATAAATTACACAAAGCCTGTCCGGATTCGAACCCACGACCTACTGTTCGTAAGTCGCGGCCGAAACCACTGGGCCACCACTGCTCTCTACGTATCTTCAATTAATTCTGATTTCTACAACATAATACACCTAAAACTGTTTCCGGGTAGGATCATCAATAAAGAATTCTACTTTCATCGCTACATTAATCCTAAATCGAAATGATTTTCTAACGAACGAAGATTAATGTCCTGGCGAGCTTTCTACACCATTTATCGATTTTAAAGCAGTAAATCTTTGGTAATTACGAGCTACTAGTGGGCTCTGGGAAGTAATTTCAGGACCTATAATGTTATATGACCTATAACTAAAATTACGTTGTATGTAATCTTCTTTGTCATTTATTTTTGTGAGAGGATGATGTTGAGATGTTCTAAACTCATTGCAGCGTATTGCCTTTAATTGTTGAAAAAAAACTGAAAGCAAAAACAAGCACATTTTAAATTAAACAAAACGTGGAAGCAGACGGGGTTCATTTGAAAATTAAATTATGAAATGTAAATAGAATAGACCCGACCTGCTTCCAAGTTTTGTTTAAATAAAATGTGCTTGTTTTTTGCTTTTCAATTTTTTTTTTACAATTTTCAAGGCTGCAATGAGTTTCCGTTTAACATCATTTAAATTATTGCTGAATAACTAATGTTTGCAGTATAGCTAAATGGACACTATAATTTATTTAATAAACATCATTATGAACAATCACAGCGTCTATTTAAATTACCAAGAATACGTGTATTAATAACATCTATTAATTAGACGGTAATAAATGCCGTCTCTAACATAAAAACGTTGAATTATTGCCGTCAATAAATACAGACGTTAATAATACTTGAACGAGTAATTATTTTAACATAAACCTCATTTAAAGAATCGTTGTACAATCGTAAAACAGAATCGATTAAAAATAAACGGTTGAATTTCAAAATGGAACATCACAATAATTCAAATGCACGATGCAGAAAAAAAAACGAAATTCAAAAATGGAACGTCATAACATAATTCACGGCGATCTATTCACGAGGAATCGTTACTCGAATCGATTCATGGGATGTTCACAATCTTTCGCTATCTCTATCTATAATCGGTATCGGTATGGGTATTTTTCTCGAGATTTATCGAGTCGATTCGAGTACAAATGTGATGTAATTGGTGGCGGCGCGTTGAGTAATTACTTGATCATGTGCGCCCTATTACGTGAGCAGTGGATAGGCAGACGTAATTAACTGTTAAATCGACTTTGGGATATGAGAATCGAGTGTTTCTTCGGCTGCTTGATAGATAATCGTGATAAGTTTTAATAGAGATATATATTGCGTACGCAGTTGAGATGTTTGGACGTATCGTAGCTAAGATGACGTACGGTTGATTCGATTATGAAGACTTTCTACGAAATAGTAGTTTGTTTATTGATTGACACTCATTACCATGGAATTCGTCGTATAAGTCTTCAAAAAAATTGAAATTGAACCATTAGGTATTTTTCTTTTGGTGGGTGACATTCAGAGGATTCCTAATCCTGACTGCGATGCTGCACGAATTGCAGATGAAGTTCATGGTTTGTACCTAGTACTTTGATGAATTGAAATACAATTCTGTGATTTTTTGTCTCGTTGGTTTAGTGGTTGCAAGCGTGACTGTTGAGCATGAGGTTCTGGGTTAGATTCTCAGGTTGGGCCAAATGTTGTGGGTTTTTAAATAAGGAATAATTTTACATAGTCGCAGCCACAGCGTTGGTTTTCGTGCACAGTTGATGGGATTTCGCTCGCCGACTTCCACATGGGACTTACATATTTTTTTTTAAACGTGCCACTAGGAATTTCTCCTGTGTCGTGGGTGCGTTTACAAACATTTTAAACTCACATACGCAGACACCCAGACCCGAAACAACCATCTGTTGGCCATACAAATATTTATTACGTGCGGAGATCGAACCCGCGACACACAACGCAGCAGTCTAATCGCTCAGCCACTGCGCCAACCGTGTCATTATTTTGGCGAAATGTGAGTGTACTATTAGGTACATCTCTGCCTATACCTTAGTGGATTACTAGCTTGGTGTTATGTGCCATTATCTACAGACGGAAGTACAAGCAATAATTATTATCTGCCTATGGAATATTTTAAACTGTACGAATTTTTATAACGAAGGTATTGCAATGGGGTAGTTAACAAAAAAAAATCGAATTAGTCCATCAGATAGATTTAAAAAAAAATAATGGAGACGTAAACAAACAATGAAGACGATACAGTGCTTTGAAAACTCGTGTGACGTCATTTTCCAAGACATTATTATGACATTATTTACCGGTGAGTGACGCACAACCCCCCACTCAAATCTTTGACGCGTTTCTTTGTAATTTTTTATTGATTTGATGAAACAATATTTTTAATATCCAATATTTTTCGATAATCTAAAATATGGACTAATATGAATCGTATTTTTTTAAGTCAGTTAACATCCCTATTTAAGACAACGCTATGCTATCATTTATGTTTGTTAGTTTTTACATGATTAAGTAATAAAATCATTGACGGATACGTACTAAATGAACCAGTGAAAAAAAAACAGTATTAAATTATAAATCTGAAATAAGGAACTAAAAGTAAAACGTTTGATTAATAACCACAAAAACTTATATTAATTGACTTGAGTTCGATAACAAATAAATTAATGATCTCTAATAAAAACACTGACATACGTATTATGTTTAATGATGAGTACTTTATCCATTTCCCACTTATTCAGTTTTTTATGCGGACGGACGCTAGCACAGCAAGCTACTCGTAACTGTCATTTTTTTACAATCAACTTTGAATCTTATGCTTTAACGATAAAATTGAAAATCTATTAAGGAAGTTTGACAGATTGTAGTAGTTTGATGTGGTTGATCAGTGTGAATAGAACAAGGAACTACCTATTTCACTTATACAACAAAAAATAAAACACAAATACTACAATATTAAAACTAGCACTGTTAATTTCTGATCTACTCATTTTAATTGACAACAGCTGTTTCTACACTGTATCAATACAGTTGTTGAAAAGTCAAAGACAAGAATTAAACTCGTAAAACGAACGAATCAGAAGAAACATTTTAATTATTAGCAATATTTTAACGATTTCAAAATCAAAATCACGCAAATTAAACCAAATCCAAGTTAGTTCTCCCGTTTAAGAGCTACGGCACCACAGCAGGACACACACAGTCACACATAGCTGTCAAACTTACAATACCCCTCTTTTTGCGTCAGAGGTTAATAAAAACAAAACCATACCAGATGACATTGGTCCTCATTTTCAGAAACTAACCGCAAGGCATCATCACAGAAATTATATGTGTTCTGTTAATATATTCTGAGGTACAATCATGTTTCATTATAATCGTGATTAGTGTTGGCAGAACCCTAGCATTATGTGTGGTTAGTGCACATTATGCGCAAGAGTGGCTAGGGATCAATTTTGTGTATCTCGCCGGCTGAGGTGTGGGGTTAACAGTGAGTGTGAGTGAGGTGGGGGAAATTGGTGTTGAAGATTCTTTCTTTCCTAAATAGAGAAAAAAGTGGATATGCAAGAGAACTTCATTACTTTCACAAGTTATTATGCCTTGTGATTGCAAATTGATTTTCTTTGTTTTCTGTTGTTTTACTGAACTTCAAAAGTTCCTCGAATGGTCTAATTAAAATAAGTACTCTAAGGTTGAGTTTGATTGGGCCTATGGTAAATACCCGACCCGAGCAACTACCTAACGATTTTCGTGTACAATAAAGTATTCGCTACAAGAAAAGTCGTGAGCAACAATAACTAATCCCTGCCGATGACGTACAAGAAGTTACTAAATAATAAATGAACATGTTCCACTAACCTTTGATTAAAGAGTATAGTTAGGTTCTGACAAAATTACAGAGTCGGCAGTAATATTGTATTAAAGCTTAAGCAATATTAGCAGGTAAGCTTGAATTCAAGGAAACACAGGCTATAGCTCGGAGCATCAGGCTTATTGGATAAGCTAAGATAATGATGTAGGTTCCCTTTGTGAAACTTCATAATATAGCTATTTATGAAACGCTTCAGCAAATTTATAGCTAACTGCAATTGACTTATTTCGAATGTAGAGCAGAAAAACTTGAAGGTGAAGAGGTGCTGGTGGCTGATCTTCATAGCCTGACTTAACGGCGTAATGTTGGTTATAGCTGTCTCATCATCTGCCTAGTTTTTACCCGACTGCGGCGAATCCAAAAGGAAGGGTAATGATTTTTTTCCAACTAAGTTGGGATCGGCTTCCAGTTTTGTTGGATTTAGCTAGATACCAATATTTTACACATAGTGACTGCCTGCCTGTCTGGTCTGTCTGTCTGTCGTTTACTAATAGTAGGGGAGTGACCACTGGAGCTCCAGAACACTATAATAAATGGTTTCTGGTTTTGCTAATATGGCACTAAGTTAATATTAAACTACAATCGCAGTTTACTCCATTAGTAGAATGTACTCATTTTGTTATGAGGAATAGTAAAAATGAATGATCCGTAGGATTCCCAATTCATTTTTAACATGGCTACCCTTTGATTTGATCCCCTATCAGATTGTTAAATTAGAAATCCCTTGAGTAAACAAAGAAAACAGAACCCTTGAATAAAACAAATCAACAAAGGTGATGAAATGCAATTTGAGTTGTGCCAATACATCTATACCCCCTGGATATATTTAATCCTTTAAAGCAAACAAGAGTAAACACGAAACTACAGAAATATCGATAGACCCCTTTCAAGCGCACTCAATAAGACTGGCTGCAAACATTTATTCAAACGACTCCATTGTTTTGTCAAAACAAAACGAATGCAAAGCGACTCCATCGGAACAGAAGAATTTAATGACTTGTCGAATTCAAGTTTATTCTAAATATTTGATGAAGGTTTTGTTTGAAATCAAGATATTTATTTTTCTTCGTTTTTAATGGACTGTAAATTGCATCCGTGTGTTTACCATATATTTTAATAATTGCTTTGTTTCTGTGAACGTCCATTTTTATTTGTAAAGTGAGATCACCTGTGATTGGCTTTTGTTTGTTTTTCGTTGGTTGGGTAAATTGATATGTTGATTGGTTTATAGTTTGATTTTAAAGAATGATTGGCACACGTTTAAAAATAAAATAACAACACTAACAGCGGATTTTAAATTGTAGGTCAACTTTAAAAATACATTATTTTTAGGGAAACAGACATTTCTAAAAGGGGAAAGTTAATATAAAAATATGAAGGAGTGTAAAAAGTGTAATAAATTAATATAAATACCAGTAGCAATCGATGTAACAGGAAATGTTGAACAAGCACAAATCCGCAATCATTCACGTCAAAAACAAATTAAGAGGATTAATTAAAAATTAATAGGTACTCATAACATTAATTCAAAAGCCGAGTAATGGTTGTCTCACCCTAAATTTAGAGAAAGCTGTAATATATGGACGAAAGTATACATTTAATTTAACGATAGAAATCAAAGATGAAGTCATTATGTATATTTAATTGGTAAGAGAACTAATTCTGCTGTTACCAGATATGTTGGCAAGACTTTAGACTAGAACATTTTATTGTTTGTTTATTCGGAATGACTAAAATATTATACGAAATGAAACTTGAATGCATTTCCATATATTTATTTAATTTATATTCGATATTATTCTGGGTGTTAAATTAATCTAACATACTTTAAATGATTTGTGAGATAAACAGGACTTAGTTTAAAATCGTCAATACTTTGCAGTACAGTCTTAGAAAATCAATCATCATCATCATCAGCTTAGCCTTTTCCCATCTATGTTGGAGTCGGCTTTCAGTCTACCGGTCGCTTTATTTATTTATTTAGGTAACATGGGAGACTTACAGCTAAAACAAACAGATCAATGACAGTACAATAGTCTAAAGCCAATTACAGGTCTCCACTTATAAAATACAGAGAAGAAAAAAATATTAAATTTTACGGACATTCATACCAAAATACTAATAGGTACTACACTATAATTATCATGTTGCTCATCATCATCATCATCAGCCTATAATGTTCCCACTGTAGGGACTCAGGCCTCCTCTCTAGGAGAGGGATGGGCTATAATCCACCACGCGTGCCCAGTGCGGATTGGTAGATGTCATTTCAATAATTCAATTTTTTGGTTCTAAGACATGCCGGTTTCCTCACGATCTTTTCCTTCACCGTTTTGAGAGCAGTGGTGTTGAAATAAATTACACAAAGTAATGCGCCTGACTGGATTCGAACCCACGACTCACAGTTCGTAAGTCGAGGCCGCCACCACTGGGCCACCACTGCTCCAGTTGCTCACACTGTATATATTTATCTGACCTCTACAACCAAGTTAGTACTGGGTTATACGATTTCCCTTGGTAAGATTGGTTGCCAGAATTTCAGTAACTAATGGCTGTTACAGATCTACAAATGGTAGCTGGGACCACTGGCTTAACTTGCTCCTCGGTAAGTACGGAGGAAACTTGGTATGTACTTAATGAGACATACATTCATGGACTATTTAGGCAAGCATCGTTTAACATAAAGATCTGTTATTTTTTCGTCACTAGCTTAACATACGTGTTGTTAAATCAAATACAGGATTCAAAAAAATAATTGTGTCTCATTAAGAACCAACCGAAAGTCTTCTCACACTTCAGTGAGAAATTAACACATAATTATAAAACTCTACTCATTTGCTTCACAGATATTTTAACTAGCCACTTTACTAAAATACATACATTTATTAATTTAATCAACTCCACAAAGTCATGACTGGAATAAAAAAACAACAAAGTCGTCCTCACTTTGATATTTATTTTATTCGAACGTAAATTTAATGCGAAATACCGTGAATCACTGAAAAATGTACTGAATTATTCGTTTCATAATTCAGCTGAAACTCTTCAAAGGGATGTCGAATGAAACAAACAAGTGAATCGTCTGTCAGGAGTTTCCGTACTTTTTTTGTTGCATTTTTTTTTTATCAATTTGCAGTCTGTGCTTGACTTTTTTATTTTTGGTTGCAGTGCTTTTTTGCAGAGGTAAATATTTTATGAAGACTGAATGGAAAACGAAATTTGAAATATACTGGCAGTTTTGTGTTGTTTGTGTATTTGATGTTATGTACTTTTTTATTTTTACATTGTTTATAATTATATAATTTTTTATTATTGATTTGTGTCTGTAGTAACTCTAAAATGAACTTACACCTTACTATTGTATTGAGTCTGGTTCTTCTAACCAACATAACAGACAGAATGTGTTGCTGGGGAGTTTGTTCCGTCACTTCTTCTTTCCATCTAAAACACTAGGAAGTGCCGAAGGGTGGGCGTTTTGGGGGACTGTCTCTTGTAAATAAGTAGAGTAAAGTAAATTTTGACGTTCGAAAAGTGCTGATTATCAGCCTAATTTGAATAAATGACTTTTGATTTGATTTGTTTTGATGCACCTTGCTGACAAAACTCATTAAATTTAGGACTAATAGGATTTAAAGGAGGTTGAGGCTAAGAAAAGCTAAGTCTCTACGCAGGGAGTAGTAACTTACTTCAATATGAATAAGTTGTCTTGATGAAAAAGTCGACCATTAGAAAAGGCCAGACCTTTTCTAATGGTCGACTTTTTCATCAAGACAACTTATTCATATTGCTAGCTTATGCATACTGCTAGGAAAAGCCTAACAACAACAGAAATTTCCGTGTCTTCCAAGACTAATTCAATAACAAATACCGCTTAATCTATGACAAACCACACGACTATAAAGTGTTTGAAATAAAATATTTTAAATAAAGATGCCAGGATGCCGGAAGCCATGGCAGTAAGCTAGAAAAAAATAGCTTTTTTAATAGCAACTAAATCGCATCGTAGCTTTGAAGTAAAGTTTCTGTGTGGCAAGAGTAATCTATTAAAAAATAAAATTGATTTTCTGCTCGAATACGTTGCACAATAATAAAAAGACTGACATCATAAATATCTTTAATATTACTCTTCATCTTCAAGCATGAAATATCTTCGACCTACCCACAATTACCGCCCAGATGGAAAAATAATAAATTACCATCGAAATCACTTCTCCGTCAACCGTTTCCTTGATAATTTCATCAAATAGTTCTAATTCCGTGAATTTATTATACAGATGAACAGTTGTGATGATTTGTAAATAAACCAGAATAAACTATTACCCGTCTTTACATATAAAGCGAACATAACAGTGTTTCTTTGATGTCACTTTTTTCTTTGCAATAAATTTTTCAACGTAACATATAGAGCTTCACGAGTTATTAGACATGAAAATCGTTTTGGGACACACGGGTGGTACAGTTTAGGATACATGATAAAATATTTGAAATAGTCTCTTTTCTAATACACACATACATACAGGAAACAAATATGACAAACCTGCAAACATTATAGTTGCTAATTAAAACGATGACATAATACATAGTAAATTATAATAAAATACAACTGCACATGAAAAGACAACAACTGTCATAATAATTCTTCTACAATAGAAAGAAAACTAGGAACACAACCTTAAAAACAATACACCATAAATTCAAGTCCAGTTAGACAAACATTTCGCTTAATAAAACAGAACATAAACTTCACGCAGACAACAATTTGTCATGAAATACACGATGCGTTTGAAGTTAGTTCACCGTCCAACGAGTACGTGAGTCTCTATGGCTTCACACGTCGCCTCTTCAAGAATAAATCTGCCTTTACAACTGCATAAATTTGTCGATGGAGAGATTTTCGTATCCGGTCCGACTTTATTCGCCCCGCATCCTGTTTGCTGGGTACCAACGATTTTCTAGGAAACTTTGGCATTGATAAATAAAACAGAACTCTATTTCGATCGTAAAAAGTCAATACTATCAATTGAAGTTTCACGATTCGAATGATCGATATTGGAGTAGATTTCGAGTGTATCGCATTTCCTTTGAGGATTTATACTCTTTGTTTCATGGGCTGAATTTGCATTTGAGTATCTGTTCAAAATGAATTTTGTAGTTATGCGATCAAATACGCTGGTGTTGAGTAAATGAGTTCGAATGTGCGATGCGTTTTAGACTAGCCGTTACTATGAGTATCAACTCAAAACGTGTGGTTTAAGGAAACCTTAATAACATTAATTATCTTAAAGCTTAATTTTCCTTGAGCTTGTGTTCCTACCACAAAATGATAGTTTATTGTTGTAAGTTTCAACATGCATAATAACTTTATTTCCTATAGATTCTTATTTTTAATAGACAATCATTTTTGTTCCTTTCACTTTACCATCACTGTATCCTCAAATAACATCCAGATTTAATCCAAACCAATAACTTCATAAAGCCCACATATCATACATCAACCGAGACATCTTATTTTGACACATCATTCAAAGAAACTCCCAAGTCATTATAACGTGGCACCGAACTTTGCTTGCAAGCGCTAATCGCATTAGACCTGACAGTGATCGGTTCGACATGGAGGGTAGAACAGAGGTAGAAACTGATCCTATTATAGTTAAAAGAGGTGAGAATGCATTGTGGAGAAGATGGATGAGGGCTAACCCTCATCCATCTTCTCCTCTCATCTTCTCTCTAAGAAAAACTAGGATAGAAAAGGTAAAAATGCTGAACTGAAGGATTTGAAAAAACTTCTGGAACTGAAGACGAATTTGAAAAAAGACACTGAGAAATCAAGACGTACTTTTAATCATAAGACTAAACGTAGCCAGTGCCACTGTGCTTACACACAAAACACAAAATGTTTACTTTGCTAGTTAGTATGTATCTCATTGTCATCCCGTTTGTTTCACTTGTTATTTTGACCACTACTTCATCGAATTAATCATTGACAGCTCACCCATTTTGCTTTTCATTGACCTTGAATTTAGCTACATCACCACCACACTTTCTTAATAACCTTTTAAATAAAACATCAGCCTTACCACCTCCAAATTTCCTCGATCTTTCACCTTGACGTCATAGACATTTTTTGATTAACGACGCGTCCCGGGTCAGATCTCCATTGTGCCCCTTTGAAATTCCGACACTCATTTATCAAGCTTACTGTTCGTTCTGAAAATTAATGCGCTGGTACAATTTATAGACTCTTGATGTAGAACATGACTTTCATATTAATATTTGTGGATATATCAATCACCTTGGAGAAATATAAAGTTTTATGGAGCAAGTATTTGATTAAGTCTTGGCAAACGAATTGATTGCCTATTTGATGTACGTGTGCACCCATAATATTATAGCTTTGTAAATGTATTGCGTAATTGACAAATATTTGAAGATATTAAATATTACCAACACTATTTTGAAAGTTGCAGTCGGAATCATTATTACCTTATGAGTTATAATAAAGTTTTCGGTATGATAAAGTAAGACAAAAAAAAACTATGAATGGACGGTGTATACTTACGATGATTTGCGATTGGCAAAAAGACACAAAACAAGTTGATATAAGGATTGCAAAAATATGATGAAGTTATCGATACAAATCTCGACCGCCCAGATTAAAAACGAATGACAAACAACTGACTTAACTTCCTTATAATATAGTAACCGTTTGTCATTAACAAAACAATCTTACTCACATACGATTAAGGCAATTGAGGTTACCACCTTTAATGTGGTTATTAAGGTAAATTATAGCTGTTGTCGCCCTGTTATTATTCATGCACTAGACTCATGACTTCTGACCTCAGTTCATTATTTACAGGTAGATTAAACTGACAGTAATAACCGTTTGCTTTTGGGGTGTTAACTGAGTTTGATGGAGTTATTCCTTATGTTTCGTGTAAGGGTTAATGAACTATAAAGTGGTGTAGTTCGTTCACGGTTTGGTGCGTACCTATCTAGTTTACAATTCTTAAAAGTCATAGTAAGAAAGTTTAAAGCTAACAAAGTAAAGTAACGTAAGTTACATATTTGATGTGACTTACTTTGTGTACTTTGAACTTTACTTTTACTTTTTTTTCTTACAGTGACTTTTTAGAATTTATACTTTAAACACACAAGCTGTTACCGAATAAAAAATAATTGGTAAAACAGTAGGTACTCCAAATTTTTCCAAAACAGACATCTGAGAGTGTATGTTATAAATAAATATATTTCCCGAAAAAGTCATACTAATAGTTATTTTGCTTGTCCTACGATGCAAGTGATGCTAAATTTAAATATAAAAACCTCATTCACACCACCACATTTGGCCTTTTTTTTTTTTTTTGGTGGGTGTAAAATCATCGAATAACCCCTCCCGCTCTTGGGCAGAGCGAAAGGGAGTGTCAGACTTCTACTGACTAAAAACCACCCATGTTCCTTCTTCGCCCTCTATGTCGAGGCCGCGATAACCGTTGGACTACCCGCGGCCACCACATTTGGCCTTGAATTATGTTGTTGTCACATCATGCTGTTGTTGTTCTCTTTGCTCTATTCGTCTTCTTTCATCCTTGACTGATATGGTCAATACCTCAAAACCAATACCAACATACATCCATACCGTCATAATCAATAGCTTTTCTTATTCAAAAATATATAAGTATGTTTATCAGTTGTCTAGTACCCATAACACAAGCTCTGCTTAGCTTGGGACTAGATGGCGTTGTGTGATAGTTGTGGAATATTATTATTATTCAAAAATTCAATTATTCTCTATCTCAAAATCACGTCTTTAACAGCCATGAGTTGATAACTTGAAGCTACCTTGAATGGTGTGCGGTGTCGAGCGAAATTTACGCGAACACTGATTTTGACGTATCGCCTTATGGGGTGGTTTTTCGTGAAAAATGATTTACCGTTGGCACAGAGAACTCTGTTTTTGATTTTTTGAAAGAGATTTTTAATTGCTTTAGCAATTATCACAGATTATTTTCAGTTATTTAAATAAGATTTTTAGTTTTTTCTCGTGTTCTGAATCTTAAGTTGATTTATCGGAACTCAGTTTGAGACTTTTTAATTACAGATTTCTATTAAACTATAAATAATTATAATGTAATTCATTAACGGTTTAATAATACATGTATAGCTATAATTCATTGGGTTTTAATTCACGTCATTACATTGTTACCATTTATATAAATAAATGGTAAAAATGTGATGATGAATGCACCAGATAATCAATAATAATTTTCTGGTGCATCCACGAATAACAATACACATGCTTAAAAAATGTGGTCTATAGAATTTTTAATTTCTTACCAGAACCTAAGACAATAATTGCTTCCACAGTCTTGGCGTGTTTGCAAACCACACATCGAAACGTCTACCGTGCTTTGTACTAAAGTCTATCAGAATATGCGTCCATTCATTACCGCTCGACTCCCAAGGCACGAGAAACATCGAAGGCAGGTCAGGCCTGAATTAATCAACTCACGCTTGCTCCGTGTCACTTGACAACCGCCTGTCCAGACCAACGACACAACCACACAGTTGATAGAAACCTTGATGCTACAGAACTAAGGGTGGTTTTACATTGGCTTTTAAGCTACGAGCTGGTTGTTCTCAATGTGTCCTGTCACGGAAATGTTGGGTAGCATGTTAGTAAACAATTCTATGAGACAGTTCCGCTTGATTGATATGGTGTACGTATATGGAAATTTGTAATGAAGAATCAAGATGAGTGGGCTTGAAATGGAATTATTTTCTTTCAAGCAAACACAAGTTAAGGCAAGCATCCTTAACTTGTGTAGGAATGAAAAGAAAAGAAAACAGGTATAGAAAATAATGATAATTCTTAATGCGTAGGTAGGTCTACTTCGTAAAGTTCAACACACTTTTTAATTTATATTCCTCATCACATGAACGAACAAGGACTAAATGAAGCTTTCAGCATATTAATCATGATCAATCCCTATTAAAGGTACAACAAAAATCTAATAACCACAGTAGCCATTAAAGTAATCAACCCGCAATGACAACGCTAAAACTCACCCCCGAAGTGTTCGCATTACGGGCCCGTCTCAAAATAAACCAAACAGTATTAATCATATTCCCCCTCCCCCCACTCCTAGCGTACACGATAATGATATATGCGATATTTGATGATAAACAATCAGGGTCATTTATTATCTGTCCGTTATTTGACAGGCGGTAGGCAGATGTCATTTGTCATTTTCCACGATCCGTGGGTCCCTTCGTTACGCCGCCCGCCGCCGCCTCCGACAGTGGTTAGCTACCAACAGATATAGTTCAACCCTGTTAAGCGAAAATTTCATCTAAAACAACGGCACTAGGGTCTGATTTAGACTGAGAAAAAAATCAATCTTGATTGTTTTCAGCATGAACGATTATGATAGATGAAAGAGTTAGCGCACACACAAAGCCGATGAAATTGTATCGGCTGTTGAACTTTAGGTACATGTGGATAAGGTTGAATTTTCTGAAAACAATAAAAGAGTAGTCCCTGCCTCAGAGAAACGTGTTATTGAAGATGAAACAGTAATGGATGGGGATACGGAATGCGTGAACGCTGTCGGAGATGTATTGTTATCTGCCTTGTTTATCGCTATACGAAGATCGTTTCTTTAAATAATTACCTTTTAAAAAGTATATCCCGTCCGTGCTACTGGTAATATATTCATTATATCTGACATCTTACAAAGCGCCATTGAAATAAATAAAAATATTTTATAGCCGGACAGAGATCTCGATAGGATCGTTGCTTCAAGAAGACATATTTGGAATTTTGACTGAATCATTAACGTCTGAATCATTAAGGATCGTTTTAATTTGTTGTCGAAAACATTCTGAGGTTTTATGGCTTGCTCCTCGACCTACGCTTGCGGTAAACATTCTCGCGTAAATACCAATTAAGATTTTAAATATAGTGTTAAAGGTGGCGTAAAATGTTTTGACAAGGCTTGCGAGATTCAGTGGCCAATAACTCAGACAGTTTCGTAATGCGAAATGCTTGTTGAACATTTTTAAAGGCAAATGTATGTGAATAAATTTAGGGTCGTTCCCACGGGATGTCACGTCGTCTACGGATGTGTCTAGTAAATCAAATGTTTAATTTCCACAGTGAAACAACGAGCATTGTGCGGTTCACCCCTTTTTAAAAGGATGTTCGCCCGTTCATGTGTTTAGTCTTTCCGTTTTATACATTGCGGCGAAAATTTTTATTAGCCTTGCTTAACCAAAATTTATCATCAATTTTTTGAATTTATAAGTAGATACTTTTTATGTTTTTGCTGCAAGTGATTTATTTTTAAACACGTCTGTCTACCTACTGTTGAATCTGTTTGCTTTTTTTCCTTGCCCAATACCCATTATAATCGCATTATTATTCTGAACATCTTAATCTTTACATAACTAATTTTTTTTTACAAAATCATCAAATCAGACATCCAAATCAATACCATTATTTTCAATTCTATAAACTCTATTGAGTAAAGCAGCCTGTTTCGTATTGCCAATCCTAGCCCTTAATTCCCAAAACGGGGGCGCTCTTTTAAAATATTCAATAGGATGTACTGTGGATACTGCTTCCCTGTCAAACGCATTACTTACTTCATTACTCTCACCTTGACGTGCCTGTTAATCTTTCATTGTGTTTGGATAAAAAGAAGCTTAAACGTGTTTTGTATTGAATTTTTTTAAAGCTTTCCTTTTAATGGTATTGTGTGAGTTGCGCGTTTATATTGATGGGGAAGACGATCCTTTTGTTACGCTTGCCTTGGTAATAAGTTAGTGGTAGATAATGAAATAGTTAATCGCTTTGAAAGCTGATGAAAGATTTTATAATACGATACTAGGGCTTGATGAAGTTACGTAAAAAGTACTGGTTGTAATTGGAACTGATAAGCCTGTTATTATAAAGTTAACAAATATTGATTGAAAAAAACATAAAAACGAATTTATAAAAAAAAATAGCCTAATTTAAGCTTTCAATAATGCAGACCAATAGAGATCAATCAGAAGTATCCAATACAAGAACTCCAGGAATGGAAACTAAGACACACAAAAACAATAGTCTAGCTCATCCTTGTCTCTCTAGCATCAGAGGTAATCTAGTTCAACAAATATTGCGAAGGGCTCCGAACGCGAGCAATTTTTCCAAAGCACCTGACAGTGTCGATCCATCGTACAGAGGCTGTATAAAAACGTCAGCCAGTGCCGACACTGACTATGATCAAGTATGTCTGTTTTCTGCTAGGGTTAGCCAGAGAATTTCATTTACTGCATAGAATGATCTAGTGTTAGATCAAAATATTGGTACAGATGAAAGGAAAGACAATTAGTGTGTTGATGAAATTCAGAAATTCACAGTATTTAATTATTCAATTTTGCTAACGTTCGGGTATATTTTTAAAATTCCCTTTTATTAACATAACCATAAATTAAGACATTTTAATTTACAAAAGAAATTTTGCAAAACGAAAAATAACACAACATCATTAATACAATCTATAAAAACACAACTTTACAACTGAATATTGAACAAAATGTCTCAAAACCCAAATGACAAATGCATCAAATAAATAATAATGAAATAAAATTTAAATAATGTCTGTTGATTCTTTAATAGAATGGAAACGTGTAATTAATTAACAGTGTCGCTAACAAATTTTGTCTCCAGTCGACAGTCGGACAAAAACGGGTCATAATTTATGTGTGTAGCAGCCCTGCTTCCCCCCTCCCCTGCCCCCCTCTCGCCGGCAGGTTGAAAGAGTCACGGAGCGTGATTGATGACGGGCCCTCCACGCCCACGCGCCCTAACAACCGCCTAGAACTGACAAACTATCGCATTGTTGGCCGCAGGAAATCATAAGGCGATTGGCTTCGAATTTATTGCCTTGTTGGTACCATGCGTTTAGTTACGACCGCTGAACGTGAGGGACGGCTAGATCATAATCTTGATTAACACGATGATTACTTGTGTTTTAAAATAAACATTAATTAAATACATGATTTATAGAACTTGGTCAACTTCGAAAGTTCTCAATTACATCGAATGTGATTTAGTAGACATGGTGCTTAGATCTGCTCTAAGGCTTCCAAATTCTGTACCGACACCCTAATAGAAAACAGTGCCATGACGAGCATGTTTTGTGTCAAATCATCGCATAATGAAAAATATGAATTCGTCGAGGGTCCCGACCGCATTAATCTCAGCTTGTCCACATGAAATTCGTTTCTAGACATTTAAATACAAAGGTCGATAGAGTGATAAATTATGAATGAAATAACAATTCAGATTTCAATAGCATCAGTTCGTGTTTGGAGTTGAACAACAAAAAGCGCTTGTGTGTACAACAATAGAACTATAAATATGGGTTTCTGTTGCGTTGTGCGTTAAGCTCGGTTCGCCTTCCGCTCGATACGGCTCAACGACGTTTTTATCGTCATTGTTATCGAGAAATATATTAATTGTCATTGCTGTCTAAGGCAGTACAACCCTGAGTGAAATTTCACCGAGAGCAATAATTTATGCATTTGAAGCGGACTCAGGCACGCCGCCAGGCAGCGATAGACCGCTCCGCGTTATATCTCTAAATGCATCTGACACAGTTAATCCATATAAAGTTATTATTGCCTCGCCTTTCAACCGACTTAATTGGCCGCTACTGGCTAGTGTAAACTCATGTGTTAACGATAAAGTAACTGAATAAATTGTGGTTTTAAATACTGTTCACGTTCGTTGCTCACGAATGCGAATTGCACGCCCGCTTGTTTTTATTGCCCTCGTGTTTACCTAAACGATTTTTCCTTCGCAACGCTCGTAAATATGGAATATAAAGGACGCACGTTCTTTATGCGATCTTGATAATTTTGTTCTCGGTTCCTTGAGTTGAAATTTTAATTTGTCAGAAAATTTTAAGCCAAGTTTAATCTTCTTACGTCGGGGTGCCGTCCGATGTCCCGAATTAGCCCGCCGAGGCGTGTAGGCCATAGATTAAGTCGGATCTCGCCAAGACCGTTGCCAACGACTCAATAAGCCGCTCTACATTTTTACGGCCCCTATATCCGTTTCGCTGCGTAAATACACTTAATGACCGACATTTCGTGAACGCTTTTATTGTGAAGTTTTTATTATCGAGAAAATCATTTGTTTAGTCTACGTACGGTTATTGCGAGGCAGCTCAGTGCGTTTCGGGGTTTATTAGGGTTACTTTATTACCCTTTTATACTCCGTCTTTAATACAGAAACATAGCCTGCGAGCTTTAAACCGTCTGAGCGGCCGGATGGTGATAATTAAATTTGATTCTGATCTGCGAATATGATTACATGTTCCGTTATTACGTTGCAGTCTCTAAAGCCTTTTTTTACCACTAAAAAGAGCTACGAGCGAATCATGAATGTTGATCGCTGATTATTTTCTTAATGGTTCTCGATTAGAATTTTTTATCGGTTGCGTAGTTAGAAACATCTAACGAGCGATATCGCCGATCTAAACGCGTGAAACTAAATCTGTGTAATTTAAACCCATGGAATTTCCGTCAAATACACAAATTAATGTATTCGAGCAAAAAGTCAACACCGTAATCTTGCCGGCCATAAAGCAGTGTCAGAGCACTATAATAATTTAGAAACAGTCTATTAAGTGAATCTTTATGATAATGTCGGAACAGAAGTCGCGGCCGCGAACGGGCTGCCTGTTATTTTGATACATTATCATATTTAAACAATTCAGATGATAATAGACACGTCGGGCGAAACCCTTTGGTAATATAAATGGTTGTATTATTATTTATTTATGGCCTTCCTTCCTCTGGGCCGGGGGCGATGTGGCATATTTCATTGAGCGAAAAAATGCTTGGTAGTCGTGAGTTTATACTGGCTGGGATCCGGTTTGAGTACCTGAAACGACTGACTATAAGCTTGTTGCCGCAATAATAAAGATTTATGCGACATTCGGCGGTACCGTGTTTTGTTCTGTTACGAGCCGATTCGCTTTCTGAAAGATCAATAGCGCTCTTTATTGTATGCGGTGAATTATCGTCATCGACGGTTCTTTTAGCTTCTACTATAAATTCTTTGGCCGCATTCGATATCTTATTATCGCCTCTTACATCTTCACCGTCTTTACGATTGGCGTTTTGTTTCACTTCAATAGCGTTAAGTTCATGTTTTACGATTGTTACTTCTTAATAGTTCGTGTCTTTTATCTTTTATTTGTGTTTGATTGCGAAACAGGTAGAGGTGATTTGGATAATCTTCGTCTTGAAAGTTGTTGTGTGTCAATTTGCATAATTGTTTTTGATGGTGTTGCTTTTTGTTATTTTGTTTAATTGTCTTTTGTGTGTCCGGCATCTATTAAATATTTCTCTTTTAGTTGTTTTGATTTCACAAACAACAGTTCCACTTTATTGTTAACACAATCATTATTAAGCATGATCATATCCTCAATTAAATCATAATAATTCTTAGAAAAACCAACTTCTCAGTTCATACATAGAAACAAACAATTAGATTTGCATGCAACTCCTAACAATTACTTGCAATAAAAGTATCATCAGCATTGTAAACGCGTAGCCTATCATTCGCCAGTGGACTAGCGCTCACTGTAATTTTTTCAAGTAATCTCATTATTACGTACTACTCCACGGTGATTACCCACTTGATTTATGGCATATGCAATTTGCATCAGACTCGATGGTATAGCTTTTTGCTCCAAAGCCGATGATTATCGTTCGTATCGTGTCGGTCTTAATGATAGTTATTTCATGACTCGCCAAGCTCGCTCGGGGACGTTTCATTAAAACCCCTTACGTACATTATTTCGACGAATGTGTCTGATTATGTTAATGCCTTCTTTTGGCAGGTTTCTTGTAATGGATAGTTTGTTTTTTGTGTAATTAAGTATAGAAAGCTACTTACAGTATATTAATAGGCGCCTATTAATATACTGTAAGTAGCTTTCTTGCTTCGGAGAGCAAGTTACGCCTGACTAGTTTGGCCAACCAATGACTAAACAACCCCTTCACATCAGCATCTCACAATCTCGCCTATCTTGAAAAGAAGGTAAAACGATTGTTTCGTTCTGTCATTTCCAGGTACAGTGACAGTCGTTGCGGACAGTCAAAGAAGCCCGACAGTTGAACATCAACGCTTATCCAGGCCATATTAAGTCAGTTAATTGTGTAGGTTTAGCAAGCAGTTGCTTCAAGTAAAATACTAGTACTTTCTCAGTGGCAAGGCATCCAGGTACACTGGAAGCTCGAAGATAGTTTGGAAATGGGCAGGTCAATTATGATATACAGATAGATATTATGGTCTTAAAAATGATGAGTAGATATCAACAAGTGAACAAATTGTGTAATGCATGAAACAACGTGAGAGTAGCGTGCTTGTTCGACAGCGTACTAGCCGTTTGTATAACGTGCAGACACGTCAGACATGACAATCCGTTTCCCTGCTTACATCGAACTTGCAATGGATATGTTGCACTTACGTTTTTCCTTTTGTTTGTACGTGACACGGCATTTACGGGTGCAAGTGCTCATGTTGACTAAGACATGCTGTCTTAAATGGGGTAAGTGGTAGTGAAGTGATGAAATGAAAACGCGATTATGACTTCCTCCCATTGTTTGCTCTTGTTTCTTGCACCGTGTTGCATAACTCACGTTACAGTAATTGTTACAAGATGAGCCGAATGAGCACAGGTACGCAAATGTCTTATTACTGGAAATATTTAAGGAAAAAATGTTGGTCCATTAGCTCACAATTCATTTCGGAAGTTAAAAAGCAAGACAAACTCCTCTCATTAGTCCGTCTATTAAATTATCAAACAATATTAGAGACGTATTTTTTGTTTTATCATTCAATAAAAATTGACAAAGATAAAACGCGTTAAAGAATTGAGTGGGGGTTTGTGACGTCACTGACCGGTAAAAAATTGCCATGCTAATGTCTTATTGATTGTCTATTCGATTGTTAGTCCCTTGCAGTACTGGAACTCTGAACTCTGGCATCATCATCTCCCTGCCCTTATCCCGTTCTGTTTGGGGTTGGCGCAACACGTTTTCTTCTTCCATTCAACCCTGTGAGACTCAACTCTTAAGACAAAGAAAACAAATATCAAAAAAACTATTCACGACAATCACACGTTTCTTTCCAAGCGGGTGTTGACTACCCCGTCGGGGCTGGTTCGAAAGAGACACTGCGGCCTCGACATAAAGGTCTAAAAAGGAACATGGGTGGTTTTAGTCAGGAGAAGTCTGACACTCCGTACCGCTCTGCCCAGAGCGGGAGGAGTCATTTGACGATTTTTCAATCTTCAAAAAAAAAAAGTGTTCGGACTAAGTGGGATACTACCGCGATGATGATAGTCGAAAAGTAACAAAATAAATGTATTTGATTGACTTTAGAAAAGCTTTTATCAATCCTGTTCTTGTTCTTTTCGCTGGTTTTAAATTATGTTAACCTAAAACGATTGTTGATGGCATGGCAGTACAGGGCCCCGAGTCTGCTATTCAATAGTGTCAGAATGGTCTATCATTGATCTCATAATTGTTGATTTTGACAACACCAAACTTGTCAAAATCAACAATTATGAGATCAGTGATAATATCATTCTGACAGTATTGAGTAGCAGACTCGGGGCCCTGATATAATTGTTACATGTTTTGGAACACAGGGGGCAGGGAATGAGGTGAAGCAAAGTGAGACAGTAACATGCGAACATATTGGTATCACATTCGGCTATCAAAAAGCATATAACCATGCCAATACTATTAAAACCCGTTGTAAAAAAACAAAAACGATGCCACTTATCTTCACACTCACCTATAAAATTGCCACAAACCCAGCTTTAATCCCAGAAACATAATTTTCTCCCATTGTCCTGCAACGTGTTACAGAACACGTGTTAGCGACGAGCGTGACAACTCCGGTGCGTGCACATAGATAATATCGTACATAAAACAAAATGGCGCGACGCTAAATTTATGAATCGGTCGGAGCTGCCTTCCACACAAAAGTTGTTTATTACCAGCTAGGGCTGCTCGCAATTTTTTTGTTTGGTTTGGAGGGTAAATGGAATTAAGAAAGAGGTTCTTTAATTTTATGTTTAATTTAATATCACGAGGGCTAGTTAGGTAGGACACAAGAAAAGAGCTCTTGAAAGGAATTGGGGAAGGCTCCTGCCCAGCTGCGGGACAGTGCAGCGCTAATAAAATAATCTAGTTTTAGCAGTTACTTCATCCATCATCATCATCGTGTGTTTCCTTAACTATTAAATTCTCAATTCTTTATTGCGTACTATAACGTATTCAGATGGTAGGAAAATAGTAACATCAGTAAACAAAAATCTATTCTTGGGTTGGGTCTCCGTCTAACTTGATGAAGTAAAATATCTAGTTTTAGATAGACCCACTACCTATCTGACTTCCAAAACCCAGTTTCTGAGTATTAAAACATACCAATAAATAAAATAAAATAGTCCTTTTGCGACTCTGTTGCCATTTTGAGAACTAGGCATATTGCGCCTCAACCTATTCTATTGTTTTTAAAACAGAATGTTCTACTGATGGATAAAGTAAGTTGAAAGGTGAGTCTCGGATGTCATTTGCAGTTCTTAGCCAATCTTTACGGGTAGTCAGAGAACTGGAAGTTTAACATCATACCTATTAGGGATAAACAGCGACAATTTGTCTTGATACATACAAAAAATAATTTTTAAAATGAACAATATTGCAGCCCACTACATTATCCGCATATAAACCACTAATAATATGATAATAAGTGTCACTAGATAGGCAAAAACAATAACAATAATTACATCACATTTTAATAACAAAAACAAATTAAAAGTAAAATAAATTAAATATTAATTACATCATGCAAATTAGTTAAAAGTTCAAATTGATTCAATTGCTTGGCAGTATCAATAAACACTAAAAAACAAATAAATAATAAAATCTAGATTAGCTTACATTCCTAATGACATTATCGGTTCATAATAACTTTCATGACGCTGGATTTAAATTTAAATTTTGAGCACACAAAAATATCAATATCAACAAAATTACAATTGTAATATGATTCAACCATTCAACGGACAGGGGAGCGCAAACCAGAATTAGTTCGACAGGAATCGACAGCAAATAGGGTACCAGCACGAGTACTACGGATATTAACGGTGCGTGGGACGACGTAACAAAGTTTGCTCGTGAGATTAACACAATCGAAATCACCATGCATGAACAATATCATGAAGTACAGAGAACCCTAGATAATTACGTCTAGATTCTAGGTTGATTTGCCCATATTTATCCAGTATTTGAGAGTTCGACAAATACATTTTATGGCATCTATAGTGCAAGGCTCGCAGAAACATGCGCTGGACTTTCTCAATCCCGTTTATATATTTATGGTATAATGGGTTCCAGATAGACTAGTTCTCAAAATGACTATTTCTCAAAAAGCTTAATTCTCTAAATGGCCAATTCTCAAAAAGCTTAATTCTCTAAATGGCCAATTCTCAAAAAGCTTAATTCTCTAAATGGCCAATTCTCAAAAAGCCTATTGCAAAATTCCATAAAATTTATGTAGGTAAGTAACCTAGTAGGTGATAATTATGATTTTCATTGTGACATGCAATTTTAGGTCGGTACCCCTAGCTATTAGTTTATTGGTGCTCCACAACACAACGGACATCATAATTTACTTTATATTATTAGAGCAGCCTTAATGGCGTTGTGAATTATATGGAAAAAAGTACCCCGTAGCGACGGCGGTCCATTTAATCGCTATTATTTATATCGTTTACTGATACAATCGATTTAAATCGACTAAACGCAACATCGATTATAAAATCTTCATCGCTCAGGGATGATTAATTGATATTTCTGTTAATTTTGTTCGTGATCTTTGAAAAATTTGAATGTGTTATCGTGACTAGTTGTAACGATTTTTATCGATTGATATTCCAGATAAATCGATCGATCATAACTAAATATAATTAATGATAACTGTCATGTGTTAAGCTTTGTATCGATCATCGTAAGTTTGTTGGCAGCATTAATTTCTGTTCGGACGTGATTTGTGTTTAATTTATTTATAAGATGTGTTTGGTTATTGATTTATCTATGTATCCCACCTACGGAGCGTGGGTTGGTGTTCCTGCAGGGTGGGCAGAGTATTCGGTTACACTCGGACATAGTAATAAATTGCATTTTATTCAAATTCATGAATTTTTTTTTATAAGACAAGCACAATAGATATTGCTGTTTTCTGTAGAATTTGACAAACTTGACCGTCAATAACCACAAAGTACAACAGACAGAAGATGAAATAGTAGAAGAAATAAGAACTCATAAACTAAACATAAAATGACCGACAAAAGCTTGTAATATCTCTTTACCATTAATATCTGTGAACTTTATTAATTTTATTGTCAAAAATAGCCTCAGAAATCTTTCTCAATGCAACAAAAAAAAACATAACGAGTGAATATTATTTTCTCAATATATTTGACGTCAGATTAATAAAGATAAAATATCATCATCCTTCGTATACTCCGTCGAGGTAAGCTTCTGTGTAGTTTCTTAATCAAATGACAGTAATCATGATATATCATGTATACATGCACGACACACATGATGCATTAAAGATTATTGGGATTGATAAACAAATTGGATCGTAAGAGTGTCTCATTCAGAATATTATATACTTTTAGACAAAATTGTTAGTAGGTCAAAACAAAATAACAAAAGTTGAATAAGATTTTTGGTGTTTGGAAAAAAAGGAAAGTTTGGCAATCCCTTGCTCAAAAATCGAAGACAAAGATGAAAATTGATTTGCCAATGAACAATGACAAAACAGAAAGCTTTTAAGCAGTTAGTAGGCTTGAAAGTACCGTTATTTAGCTATTAGATAGTTGAGAGAAGACTTGGCGTATCTCTTGTTAAAGCTTTTTAGCACACTGTATAAAGAAAATATCTGCAGAAGTGGTAATGAAATCACGTGTGTCTAAATTAGGACTATTAAAACCCCAAGCAAACCCACGCTAAATTCTAGCACATGACTGTGGGTGTCATCACTATGTTAATGTTAACAGCAATATTTTTAATAAATTATCTACAATCTATTCAAATTAATATGAAAGCTTTCTAATCGCTCGTTACATCTCATTAAGACATACTTATTATCTTATCTTCTGGCTATATTTCTTCGCTAACTAATTATAAATCTCCATTATAAGATTTTGTATAAATATATTAATGTTGTCATCGTCGTTTGGGGAAAATGTCGTGAGAATTTGTTTTGTCTAACTGCTTTGAATAATTGATGATTAATTGTAATCTGGAGTTTTATAATGGCAAAATTATTATAAATTTTTAGAGAGGTTCCTTCTATATTTATAATCTACAACTGATATTCAATGATGTACAATAACTTTAAATAATCATTATTAAAATAATTAAGTATTTTCGTATTTTTCTGTCATTTTAGTTCTCCTACATGAATCAAAATTAAATAACCATTTTTTATATTTTTCATTACCTATTGAATGTCACCTCGGATATTAAGATAATGAAGAAAATGTTTAATTAATATTTTACATAGATTTATAATAATGATCTCCTCTTAATTTAAAAATAACGTTATTAACATACTATTATATATTATTAACATATTTTTCCAATGAACACTCCAAAGAAAATTTAGAACATATCCTATCAACATTATTAAAAAAATGATATTAAATAAAATGAAATATTTAGCCTAGCATTCGAGATTTAAAGACTATATCATTGTTTAAAATTAGAGTCAAAGAATACTACCTTTCCTCTCCAGTATGATTTATTATATTATAAATTTATATTTTATTTGTTTATGCATCTTAGGATTATGTATATATATATATATATAATATATATATATTTATTTATTATTTTAGGTTAAGTTAGTTAATGCACATATAGGTACACTATTCTTTTCCTTTTCTCGCACACTATTGTCTACATTTCTTCTTCATTTCTCCTTTAGCAGGTCTGCTGGCAGAAATTTCGTGAGAAATAAGCAGTACCTTTGTACTCACATATTATTTTATGTTATTTTCCTGTGCTGTCTACTGTGTGTACATAAATAGTAAATAAATAAAATAAATAAATAAATATGTCAAACAAATTACTCTATTGGCATTCCATTAAGAACGCATGAATAATGAAGAGAAGCTAATTAATGATGAGAATTAAAATAAATTAAGTTTCTAGCAGATTGTGAATGTCTTGTTTTGGAAAATCTTTGCCACGGTCCTAATAATGATGTGCCACGATCAAAATGTCGTTAAAAATGTTCGGATTTAACAAATAAAAATCCTGAAATAAAAATTTAAATACATATAATACAGCTCGAAATTCTTCGCATCACCAAAATTCTTCGTTTTTTCAGAACACAGAACACACACAAACAAGATAAAACATTTTACTTAAATATATCTGTGTAACACAATCATAGGCCTCATCACACACCAGTAAAGACCAATACGAAAATCGAACAAATATACCCTACGACTCCGTTCAACCCTACCGCCGGCGGCGAGACATTAATACAAGTTGAAATATGGCCCACTAAAGACTATATAACGTAAAATTCATAAAACAGAATGATATATGCGGTGGAGGATGGCTTGTACTGAAGTTTACAGGCCTTAGTTAACGCCGACTATTCCAGTGTTGATAAACTTACTGCATTACTGAGACGTTATTTTACTTTGGAGATTTTGGGATTTGGAACTGTATGAGGTAATGTTCGTGAAGAAATTAAAATTTTCAGATCATTCTTTGGTTATGTAAAAGAAAAGATTATACAAACAAACAAATTTACGCAAATGTAGAATGAAAAGAGCCCCCCCAGCACTGACAGAATTACACGAAGCTGAAGAAGAAGAAGAAGTACAAACTACTAGCTTGTGCCAGCAGCTTCACCCGCGTGGAGTTCGATAATTGTTCCACGAGATCATACTACCGGGATAAGAAGTATTCTATGTGTTAATCCAGGTTATAAACTACCTGTGCTCTAAATTTCATCCACATCCGTTCAGTAGCTTTTGCGTGAAAGAGTAACAAACATCCATTCCTCCATCCATGCATACAACCTTACAAACTTTCGCATTTATAATATTAGTAGGATTAGACAGATTGTAATAATTGACAATACTACACACACCAATACCTATAACATTTAATTTTAAAGTGGGGGAAATCTCAATCATAACACCATCCAGGCAATCTGCCTGGATGGTGTTATGTTTGAGGAAAGGCCTTGAACGACAAAAAATGGCTGACTAAGAAAGGCCAACAAACATAGTAAGAGAAAATACAACATTTGCAAAAGACCCACGTAAAACAAAAAGTGACATTTAATCAACAAACCAGACACAAGTTCAACATACAAAGCAGACAGGCACGATCTTTTAATCTAGATTGAAACGGCGACATCTAATGAAATGCAGCGCCGTCTGAAATCAAGGAAAACTAACGATGCGACACGCTGTACCGTGACAGACGACATTGGAGGCGTTCTTACACCTGCATCAGATGTGAGTAGTACTGACTACAAACAAGGACGTCAAGGAGAAAATAATGTTTTACCGGAAGAAATTATTTTGTATTGGTTTTACAAAGGGTATCGTGTTGCCCAGTATTATTATCACTAAGCCTGTGATTTCGACTGTCAATTGTAGATCTTTGACAGTCTTTGGCAACCAAAGCTCGAAAGTCTTACAACGAGTCTTAAGAAGGCTATCACATCACTTAAACACTAACTGGGTTATGGAGGTCAGATAGGCACTCGCTCCATGTTGAATATTGGTATTCAGGAGCATCCGGTTTGAGTGGAAACTGACCCCAAAATAGTACGGAAAAAGCTGTAAATATTCTTGCAGCGGTAAATTTTGAAATAGTATTCTTACGCCAAAATTGTTGCACTTGGGCATTGTTACCGTTTCAAGAATGTTTTAATATTATGTGGAATTTCGTTATCGAAACCTTTAAAAACCAGATAAAATTATTGCTTCTACCATTACTGAAAAAATAGAAAATTTTATTTAAAGCTCGGAAACACCATCATAAAACTAAATTACTCAACAATTTTATTAGCCTTTCTATACTTGATTATTCTTAAACGGTTCTACAAAAGATAGTTGCTCCATTATTGCAGTAAAACAAGGAAATTGATTATCTACATTATCCCTTCCTTACCTTATTGGTAGCGTTGTAACAGTTATAAGTTCAACCACATAATTATTTCAACGTAATTACCGTTCCTTGTTTGGAACGTGGCGTGAAAATATGTGTTGTATATGTATGTAATTATTTCTATTTGGCGTCGACGTGGGAACGTAAAAAAACTGTATCAACTACTTGGAGTAATAGCTGAGAGTATTATAAGAGATGATGGACTAGCAGACTAGACAGTTATGGAGTATAACGCGCTTCTTTATCACCGTCATTAATGGTTACTGGTATTCCTTGACGAAAACTTTACACTCAAATAAATGGGGTACCTTCTGCTCATGAAGCCCCAATTCGGTAAAAAAAAAACAAGTTGAAATTTATCTGAAAAAATCTTCTTTTCTCTCTAGAGCAAACAGCGAGGTCAGCATCGAGAAACTTCTTTAATCGGCATTCATGTCTTTCTTTCCATACGTCTCGAACATAAATATAATACAATAAACACAAAAAAGGTTTTTTTTTACTTGCACAATAATGTCGACAGCACTGCTGTCTGTACTGGCGGGTGGTGGCGGGGTGAGGGTCGCGGGCGCGGGAGGGGGTTTCGGAAGTAATAAATCAGGTGGTAACGTCGACGCAGCACGCCATCACTCATACTGCTGACAACCGTTCGGTCACGTCATACAACGGTACCTGGGTAGGGTTGGCAAGTGAGTGTTTAAATGTTAAGTTGAGTCATGTGGTAAAAAAGAAACTTAAAATGTACGAATCCAGTCATTTTTGACACTTAGTACAAGGAATGGAAGGAGAAGTGTTGGACATCCGGCTGCGAGATACGCAGACGATACGACTCCATTGTGGGAGTATATTGGATAAGACCAGATATTGGATATGACCTTAAGGTATACAGGACAATACGCGATATAAATGACTGCCTTCTGCTGCAACAAGATTTGGACAGATTGTCAAACTACTGTCGTAGAAATAAGTTGCAGCTTAGTTTACCTAAATGTAATTTTCAAAACCTTACTAAAAACAAAAACATTATAACACATACATACACTTTGTGCGATGTTCCCCTGACAAAAATGGACTTTGTCCGTGATCTCGGCATTATCCTTGACTCCAAGCTTTGCTTAGACTTGCATATTAGTAAAATAGTAAATAAAGCGTACCAACTTTACGGATTTGTTATGCGCTCGACATTAGATTTTAAGAAACCTTCTTCATTCATTAATCTGTATAAGTCTCTCGTACGCTCCCAACTGGAGTATGCCGTGTCCGTCTGGAGTCCATATAGTGTTCAACAAAAATTCCTACGTGCTATGCATTTTAGATGCTTCGGATACTACTTGCCATATCAGGATTTACTTAATAAATACAAACTCACAACACTGGAAAATAGACGTAAGTACTTGGAAGCCATGAATCTTTACAATATTGTCAGTAATAAATTTGACTGTATTGAGTTAACCAATATGTTATGCTATGTTGTCCCTAGAACAGTGTACAAGCGTAAGGTGCGCGCTGGCAGACTATTTTCTACGCGTACTTGCCATTCTAACACTGGTTTGCGCTCACCTGTTCGCAGAATGATAGATACCTACAATGAGGCCTTTGAACATATTGACATTTTTGCAAGTTCTCCTAGTAAGTTCAAAGAGCTTATACTCAAGGAGCTCTTTTGATTTGATTTATGTGCAGTGTGTAAAATTATAGATTGTAAGCATGATAGTCAAGTAAGTTTAGTTTGTAATTTTGTTATGTATTAGTTATTGTTTATCCTAGCGTTTAATTATTTGTAAGTATTCCACAGCTAATCTGTGAACATCGTTGTGGGCTACAGTATTGTTTATATTTTGTGTACCTCTTTTTTTATACTATATACTGTAGCTGTTTGATGTTCCTCATAAATAAAAAAAAAAAAATAAAAAAATAAAGACCGGCACAAGAACGTAGAGCTTAAGCACAAGCAAAGAGTTGCCTATGCCCAGCAGTGGGTAAAGTCGGGCTGTGGATGATGTTGAGTACATAATATGCGGCATCTCCCCATTGATATTGGCTCACGGTTTATATTGCGCCGCATGTCCTGCTACTGGAGCACTTGGTGACCTTGAACACCAAGAAAAAGATAACACTCATCTGAGTATCGACAAAAACAATTAGTATTCATCAGTATGCAATAGTAGATTATATTAGCTTGTCTTGCGAACATGGTCAAGTACCACACTGACGTAACTGGTTTGACGAGTCCTCTGAACCCTAAGTAAGCAAAAAAGCTGAACAAATTGTTATTTAACAAACACGCATAAGTAATTAAATCAGAAAACCAGAAAAATCCTTACAGAAATTCAAATAAACCCACTTGAAGACCTGCCAACCCTAACGCTGTAACTAGTGTGAATCATGAACTCAAAAAAGGAGTGGACTCGCCTTTGATAGGACAGCCGACGACACGACTTGTCGGTACATTCATGTTTAATTAGCTGGCTTGAAGAAATGATACATAAACATCACTAATAATAGTTTAAATGGAGTAAATTTCTGACAGAGACTTAGCTTTATAAATTCGTGCCTAGGTTTACTGTTGTCAGTCTATTTGAGAATATAATAATATAATATAATAATAAAGCTCATTTATTCCATATTTTCTTTACAAAATGTTTTTACAAATTAATAGTTTTCTATTTTATTTGGATATGGATCCCTTTTGGGTAAAAGCCTCCTCCATCCCGTGCCAATTTTCCCTGTTTTGGGCCGACTCCATCCAGCTCGGACCAGCATTTGAGAATAACCGCTCATAAAGACATCGAGAGGAGGGAACTGATATGTTCTACAACTAATTCAGACAGGTGATTTTCACCAACATGCACAGAGCCGGCAAGATGGATCACGGCCCGCTCCCACTGCCACACAAGAGGCATGTGTCCCAGTGCTGAGATAATAGCTAATTATGCTTTTGCTGAACTCAAAAGGTTCAGCCGGTTCAGTCAATGAGGTTGGTAGCAGAGTTAATAGATCAGGGTGTAATGAACGTATGAAAGCATCATCAATCAAAAAATCTTGTTTTGTATACACTAGGATGATAGTTTCCAAATCGAACAGGATGCGCATGACGATGAGGACTAATAAATGAGTTGACGCAGTAAGATTAGTAAAGCTTGACATCTTTCTCACGAAATATCGAAGCACCTGTATGAAGTTTGAACTCTGTTGTCTATTTACTCTTGTGGTATCCATGTCTAGATAACTTTCTGATTTGGCCTGTACTAGGATAAATCGGTACTGTAATAGGAGAAATAATGTGCATTAGAAATTCTTGTCAAGCTGATCTTATTTCCTAAAGGAGTGAGGAGCTAGATGTACGACGTATGTACGTGTGGTTTTTATTTGAATTTGCTTGGTGTAAAGCTTGTGGATGAGAAAATGTGGATTTCATGTCCTTTGTAAAGATCAATGCTTTTCCAATTCGGAAGAGACCTTCTCTCAGCATCGGGTGGCCTAGCGTTGAAGAAGAAAAAGAGAAAAACCTACACATATCTTCGACTGAAAAATTGCAGCTTTGAAACTTTTTACTTCCACATTAATCTTAAAATAAGAAACGGTAATTATCGCTCGAAAATTTTATAATTATCGTTAATTTTATCCAGGTCACCACAAAACCCTTCAGGTACCTACCTAAACACTCAAGTAAAAAGCAAACATCAAAAGGAAACAACAAACAAAAATATGAACGTTCTAAAATACAATAACCCTAATTTTTGTCACGCCGTCAGTCCACGTCACGAGATCACGTGACGGCGTGACAGCGTGTCACGGCAACGCGTCGCGTGACACGTTGAATTATTTATCCGTCCACCGACCAACTAATTGGTCACATTAATAACTAGGGATGTACTCGTTTATTTTATGTGGCAGTAATGATCTTGTTTATTGGGTAGCTATGTGGTGATACAGAGTGGTGCTTTTTGTCTGTTGATATTTTTTAGGGTTCCGTAGCCGAATGGCAAAAAACGATTCTTCGATACTTATAGATTCGTCATGTCTATCTGTCCGTCCGTATGTCACAGCTACTTTATTCGGAAACTATTAAGATTACACAGTTGAAACTTGGTACGTATCTGTATTTTGTAAACCGCTTTACGATTTTCATATAAACATATAAAAATAAAAGATTAAGCATTTGATTAAACTTTTTTCATCAATTCATTTCCTTTACGTATGGGGTGTCTAAAGACAGGTCTTAAATGACATTGAGGTTCCGAATACCATTTTTTCTCAAAGTCAATAGTTTATAAGATATTCACTTCCAAAGTGGTGAAATGTGTGTCCCCCCTCTAACTTTTAAAGTAAGAGAATGAAAAATCTAAAAAAGATAAAGGCTGTAGATCGCAATAGAAACTTTAAACCAAAAATTGGTTTGAACAATAAACACATTGAAAAACAAACTTGTCACAAAATGTGTTTTTCTTTTACTGCCTTCCTTACTACGATGGTACGGAACCCTTCATGTGCAAGCACGACTAGCACTTGGCCAGTTTTCTAAATGATAATGCAGAGTCAACTCCAGAACATAATTGATCTTACTTCTTTGGTTATGATTCAAAGATTTGGTGGCCATGAATAATGTAGATGGTAAAAAGATGTCATCTAAATAATTTGCGAATTGAGACAAGTTCAGCTGCTGCAATCACGCCTAATAAAAGGTTAGACATTATTAAACAAGCACATTTTAAATTAATCAAAACTTGGAAACAGGCGGGGTCCATTCTATTTTCATTTCATTTCATAATTTAATATTCAAATAATCCCCGCCTGCTTCCAAGTTTTGTTTAATTTAAAATGTGCTTGTTATTTGCTTTTCAGTCTTTTCAGTCGGGTTTTTTAGTTTTTTAACTACTTTTTTTATTTCTAACTTTTTAGTTCTTTTGTGTTTGTTCTTAAAATTTAACTTTTGTGTTTGTTTATAGAATTTTTTACTTTGAATTTATTTTAAACATATAAGTGTCATATATTTTTGTAATCTCCTTTTGAAACCCTTTATTTTGATACGATACTCGACGGTAATGGTTTTTTTTTATTTTTTCAAATACACGATATGGCCCCTAAAACCAGCAATTTTTCTTTGTTTTTTAATTTTAATGTAGCCAGTGACACTCGCGCCATCAAGACGAATCTAACGACGTATATTTCATTCAAATCGCTTTATCCGTTTAGGAGTTTTGAGGGAACAAAGAAACGGACATACATACATACACGTCAAACACATAACCCTCCTTTTGGGCTTCACCGCAATCAGGTAATGAAAATAGAAGAATAATTGAAGATTCGCAGAATTTAAAGCTTCCTTGCTATTTTTGCACCAATAAAGCCAGTTATTTTGGCATGCATAATATACTTATTGACAGAAAAGTAAAATAAAATGTGCTCAATTATTATAAATTATGATGTAGGTTTTACTTCATTTATTAAGTAACCTTGGCTTTTAATCCGAGGTCCGTAGTCATAATTATTTTAAGTGTTAACTGTTTATTGCCACAATAAATCTTTAATTATGAAAATAAAGTTTTCGTTTTAACCTCCATTTTAATTACAGGTGCGATGAACAATAAAAACAATTTATATTTGAAACAATAAAATAATTCATTGTTTTTATAAGTCAAGTGCTATTATTGTGAGAATGCAAAAAATAAATCGAATGCGACTCCCACACTACATCCAAATGTTTATTTAAATGTCGTAGCATGATGCAACTCTATAAAAAAATAATATACATATGTTTCGTGTTATAAATATTATAATATAGTTCTAACAACCGTAAAGTAGTCAATGGCCCGAAAGTCTGACAACCAGTCTTACCAAGGATATCGTATTACCCAGTATAACCTGGGTTGTGGCGGTTAGATAGGCCGGTTAGACTTGATACTAAGCCCAATATTGTTAGGAAAAGGCTAGGCAGACGATGGTGATGATGTTATAATGTTGTTGACCGACTTCCAAAAGAAGAAGGTTCTCAATTCGTCGGATGTATTTTTTTTATGTATGTTCCCCGATTACTCGAAGATGGCTGACCCGATTTCGATTTATTTGTCTTGTTTGAATGGGTATACTTTCCAGGTGGTCCCATGATCATCAAGTCAGGATCTGATGATGAAAACTTGGAGAAAAAGAGAGAACTCTTCAAATTTTATATGCGCACTAGAAGTGATTTGTGAGAAGAAGAGAGAGTACATGTAAACCACTAAAAATTGAAAAGTTTTATATTCTTCTAGGGACTGAATTGAGCAGCGGTGGCCCAGTGGTGGCGGCCCGGACTTACGAATAGTAAGCCTTGGGTTCGAACCTAGACCCCTTACTTTGTGTAATTTATTTCATTACCACTGCCCTCAAAACGGTGAAGGAAAACATCGTGAGGAAACCGGCCAGAACCAAAAATTCGAAGACATGTGACATCTATCTTCATATAGCCCATCCGTCTCCTAGAGAGAAGGCCTGAGTCCCTGCTGCAGTGGATGATGAATGATGATGATGATAGCTAAGTGGTGCGACCGTTGGAGACAATAGTTCTCGAGTTCGAACCGAAGACATCTCCCAAGAGACGTCTGAGATATTTCTGGTCGACCGCATATATGCCTAATTCATAGGCCCAAGGGTTGTTGAAATCTTTCTCATTCAAACAACATGACATGTGTTTATGTTTACTTTTCGCCAGTGAAAGCACACAGTAACGACGTTCATAAGTATCACGATACAGGCACCCCCTCCCTCCCGCACTTGGGCAGAGCAAAAGGGAGTGTCAGACTTCTACTGACTAAAAACCACCCATGTTCCTTCTTAACCCTATATGTCAAGGCTGCCTGATCTCTTACAACATTCCGCAGCCCCGACGGGCGTCGGCCCTAGCGGGCCCCTTCCTTGTTGCTGACATCTCTTTGAGGCGCGTGTAAAACACGAACGCGCCGTCGACACGGCGGCCTGTCGTCGTCATAAGACAGACGGACGGCGAGCTAGCCCATAACTCACTGTCCACAGGTCCGCGTCTACGGTGGCCGGAAGCCGTCACGTGGCCCCCGATGCCCGGAGCGTCTTCCGTGGTGGCTGGTATCTCTTACAACATCCCGCAGCCCCGACGGGACGGTATGGTTCTTACGTGGTAATCGGCTCAGATTCAACTTCGTATGCGTTGAGCTTAATTCTGCAACACATTTACAAGCACGTAATTATGATAATTTATGTAACACAATAATGTCATACAAAACACGTTACACCAATACTAAAATATATTTTAATTAAGTTGGACTGACTTTTTCACCAGTCCTCGCCAATTACGGACAATCACAGCCAATAAATTAAAATAGCAATCACATTGAACGTGTCCGTGTTTTAATTTAGTTATGAAGACATGCTATCTATTACTAATTATGACACGCAACTTGTTACAATTCTAAGACACATGAATTTTGTTAGAAAATGTAATTAAAGTGTCCGAGTGTTGTTATTGCAATTTTGAAATATTGTTGAAACTGACAGACGATATGTTTTTGATGATAAGTGGATAGTTTTCTTCTGCGAAGAGAAAGCATTAAATAAATCAAGAAGAAACGAAACTATGATGGACTCATTGGTCTAGATGTAGGAAGTACGACTGCCTAAACATTTTATTCCCGGGTCGGTGTTACTGAGTATTTCTCCTACAATTTAATTGATAGTTAGTTCTTTATGTGTTAGAGCGGTTGGGGTTAAAATATCAAGGCAATTGTGTTTGATTGCCTAAGTGGGCAATAGAACACGTATTTAGAGATATCGCCGAGTGGTTGGTCGACTCTTCCTTCACGTGAACACTTCAGAGGGTCTCCTTATTTTTTGTCAAAGAAGCATTGTCGTCCAACGTCGCAATGCTGCTAGCCTTCCGGGCACTTTTTCAATTGACCACGATGGAAACGAATTTTCAATAGTGCAGGGTGGCACATTTTTTCCTATCTGCTCTGATTTCCGAGTTCCTGAATCTCGGTTTATGGCGAAATAGATCTAACAATATAATTATACTACTAATATTATCCCTCTCAAAAAGAGAGGAGGCCTGTGTCCCAGCAGTGGGAACATTAATAGGCTGTTAATGATTAATATTATATAGAATAAGGTTCGGATCTAATTGATATTATAATATATATAATATAATCTTTTATTAATAGGAAGCTACATTATTCCCGATTGTCACAGGATATGACATCAAGACGATCCTAATGGGTATTTTGCAACTATAAGACAAGTAAAGCCATGCATGCCACACATTGGCGCCAAAGTTGGCCCAACTAGAGTCTCACTTTGACATTAGATAAGCTTGACACTTATGACAGATTGCGGCCGAGCACAGATTATGTCACGTCACAAATGAGATGATAAAAAGTTAATCCGTATCGTGTGTGGAGGGCTCATCGTGTTGTGAACGCTAATTAACTGATTACAAAGGTGGGGCTTTAGGCCGTCTACACGATATCCGACGGATGTTGACGCAATGTTTTTGTTTTAATTGGTGTTGCATTTAAAATGCGAATGTTATTTTGATTGCGTTCTCAGAATTTTGGATTGTGGGAATGTAAGGTTTTAATGTGACCTAAATTATAATTTTAAATTATGATCAATATTTGACTTATAGAAGTCATTTTAAATTATGAAGTGCCTGTCAAATAGATAACACAGTTTAGTCACTACTGTGATAGACACAAAACACGAACAGTCCCACCGTTAGCTAGGATCCCGATGGTGGCACATTCCCACGCCGGTGGTAGTACATTGCCTTGGACTTGTGAAGTGCTACCTCGAGACCTAGCTGAATCCTCTCAACGACTATCGCAACCCCGCGTGTCATATTCTCGGCCGCCGCCTCATGCGACCACCCCTGTGCACCACAGCACCAGCGTATCGTCCGCGTAGCAGACTACGCTGACGCTGCTGAGGGAGAGGTCGGCACGCAGCACCCAGTCGTAACCGATGTTCCACACACTAGAACACCTAATATATGTTTTGAACTAATTGAGTCTACAAATGTCATCACAAAACACCCTTATCACTTCACTTTCGACGACAGACCGCCGATAAAAACCTAAAATCATGAAAGCTCCCTTACACAGGACTACAAAAGGTCAACTCAAAAAACAGTCCCAAAAAAGCAATAATAATCCACCGTTCGTTTCCAGTTTCACGGATTACACTGTCATTCGAGTACGAAAAAAGAAAAAAAATGAGAAAAAATCCTTTTCGAAGCCGCCGCACCGCGGTAGGCGCAGTCATGCGTCATGATTCTGACAGCTTGACGTCAGTCTCCAGCTAGCTTGACAAGCCGCCTGACAGGCCACGGTGCCACGCTAACGCTACAACGGATTATACAACTTGATGGATTAATTTGAGTACAATCTGTATTCACTTTGGTGCTCAGATCGTAATCAAAATATAATAAGGTAACTCTATAGTTTTAATGTCTGGACGTGGGAGGTTTTGTTTCTAAATGAGTGTTAAGGAGGCATAATTTCTAACTGTTCGTGTAATGTAATTGATAGGCTGTAAAATGTTGTTTATGTTCATACCTTTAGTTAGCAGTAAAGGTTTCTTTATCACTTTTACACAGAAAAACTTCTGACCACCACGCTTGTTCTGATTTAAATCCGATTCAAATCTGATTTAAGTATAAGATTTGATCAAGACACTTAGATATACTTTAAGTGTTTATAAATAATAATTTATTATGATTTATGAAGACAGCAGCTGTGTACCTCATTCTTTTAGAGTAGATTCCTAGGTAGGACGAAGTGTTGCTGGTTTTTTACCATTAAAAATTCTCAAAACCAACAGAAAGTGTCTTATATTGGTCTGCGGGATGTTGTAACAGATACCGCGGCCTTGACATAAAAGGCTAAGAAGGAACATGGGTGATTTTTAGTCAGTAGAAGTCTGACATTCCCTTTCGCTCTGCCCAAGAACGGGAGAGGTTATTTGATGATTTCCCACCCCCCCAAAAAAAAAGTGTCTTATATTCATTTCATGAACGGTTGGTGTTTCCGAAACAAAGCGTGACGACTGTGAGTTTATTAGGTCCTACTCCTCTGCCTTTCCCATCTGGAAAACAGGCATGGTGTTGTAAACACCTAAGTCACCATACTACCGTATACCTTAAAACCCTTTAATAACCACCACTTACATTTCTGAATCGCTACTTAAGTTACACCTACATACATAATTTCAAACAGATTATACAAACTAATTGACAAGCTGATAGGCCTTAAACCACACATTAAAGGTTCCTAACTTATTCCGGCTGTCATTACAGAATTAGCAGTTTCAGACATATTTAACATAATAAGGTGCTTATAAGTAACGAGTTATTTTGCTTAATATCCTCTTATAGACCCGCGTGTTGGCAAATAGACAGCGAATTCCTATCATGTTTTATGCGGAGTGTATTGAGCCATTTCCTATCATTAGCTTATCAGTATGTCTATCTACATAATAAAATAGTAATGTTTTTAATAACTGTCTTACCAAAAAATCGTAATCCTATCTGGATCTATTAGTTTTACGAATTCTAAAAGCGATTGCTACACGAGCGTGTATAAAAGAGGCCCTAATCGTCAGGTTGAGGTCTAATGTCATGATGAGGCCTTAGTTGGGCCAACTATCAAGACGCGATTGACCTTCTTAGTGCTGAAACTACGTACAGTTAACAAGAATGATTCCCTTGAAAGATTTTGTTGAGTCTTATCCAATACATGGGTTAAAGAGATGACCTCATGAAACTACTGGGTTGGTAACCAAACTTTCTTTTGAGAAATTCAATAGTGAGATCGTCCCAATAACTAAAGTTAGAAAAGGTAAAATGGCCCCTGGTCCTAGTTTAACCTTGATATTCAGCTAAAATAAGTTACAATGGAAGGCGACCCCAATATAGTTCTAACTGCCGTACTCAGAAAGCTTTAATGATTACTTAGGCCATCACTTAGTAAAGGTTTTGACAGTTTTTTTTTTTACAAAATTATGTCAGATCTTTCCTAAGTGACGGCTTAAGTAATCATTAAATATCTCCGAGTACCGCAGTTAAAAGCTAAATAGATAATCATGATTAGCCGGAACTGACGTACCATAAAACAAAACAAAAGAAGATTATTATCAGTGACTTCCTAAATCCTACTCCATCAAAAATGACATCACTTATCTCGCTATCAGTGCTATTAACCCATCGGAGTAATCAACTTCAATTACCGCACTATCCGATCAGGTGGCTTACCATGATGTCTTAAAGTAGCATTGTTTTAATCTTATTTCAGTTTCGAAAAGAGATTTATTTATTTCTTAAGAAAACTTAGAACTAGGATACAGATAGTCGACAGATAATGAAAGAAGGCCAATTAAAAGTTTTCACTGACATTATAAGGTTAATATAAGAAACAGTGGACATGCAAGAGAAAGTAAAATTAAGAAAGTATTGAACAAATTTTAAATAACTTCAAAAAAGTTTTTACAAAGTTTTTTTTTTAGTTTCGGTACACTGGTGGAGAATAAATCAAAGTCATCATCAGATGGTGCTAGATACTCTGTATAGCTCTGTCGCTATTCCAAATTGAAATAAAATTAGCACCTATATTATTTACAGGGCCCAGTCAAATCAATTTTTGAATTTCTGTCGACTTTAGTTGTCATGACAACAGCAAGACATCGACCACCAAATTAGTCCTAGAATATTTTGGTTGCAATTGGCGGTTCTTCGAGAAAGGTAATTCATCCATCTAAGTACGTTACCTCCTACATCAGCCATCCTTGTCAATCAAACAGTTACATTCTGCTTAATTCAAAGATGTCATAAATGTAATCAATGTTAAATATGTCTATAACGTCATTCTGTATTAAAAAGTGCGCGTTAATGTCAAATTATAAATAAACTGTACTGTCAATTTGTCTAATGGGGTGAAATGTAGGCGTGTCAAGTCCGACTCAAGGTCAGTCCTAACAATAGCAAAGTAAAATAATTCAATTTAAGAAGTCATGGTAACCCCACAGTTCCACAGCACTAACATAAATACTTGCAAGTGTCGTAACTGATTAATTTAGAGTCGACGGCTTATGAAATTCGCCAATTAATGCTCAAAGCGTTCGCACTAACAGCCTGCTTGATTACCCTTGATTTATGGCTACGTTACAACACTATTTTAATGACTGCGAAAGAAATTACAACGAATTAATTATAGAAATGTAATTATTTTTTATCGTGTAATTAAAGGTATTGATTGGTTAATTATTTTTCGTGTTTTAATGTTGGCTGGACTTTACGAAAATTGATAGATTTATTGGTAGATTGTGATGGGATAGAAAGATAAATTCACATTTAATTTTCGGCTTAAATATAATTATTAAGAGTTACGGTTATGTAAAGACATAACATAACCCAAAGTAACATCACGCCTGTAAACCCCATAGGGTTAAGCGAAGGTGTACTGAATAGTACATTCACACTTTTCCAGTTATATTGAAGATCCTTGTAATTTGGGTTAAGCTTATTACCATCAACCGGGCACAAATCCATGCTCCGTGGCTACTGTTAAGAAATTCCTGATAAAAACCCAATAACACTTTGCCCAGCCCGGGAATCGAACCCAGGACCACAATGCTCAGTAGACACGCTAGCGCCCAATGAGGCAGCTTATATAAGATTTTGTACAAAAGCATATCTATGTAATTACGCATACTTTTACGACTATCTAGAGCAGACATATTAATAAACAGAAGCCATTAATTACCATCGTTAAAAAAACATCCATTCTCATATACTAAAAATAAAAGACAAACATAACATATCCCACATTCAGACACAGACATTAGTCTAAAACTTAGCGTCTATTTGTATTCATTATTACATGTCATTAGCATACAGAATTGCTATTGCCATTATCAATATACAAAACACACTGTAACGGTCCTTCTGCCCATTCGAGACATCACAATAATTCATGTCTAACAAAATGTTCAGCTACCCGCCACAATAAACCTTTTGTGCCTACAATGAGCACAAAAGTTTCCAATTTCGCATCAAGCGTTTAATTTTTAAACTCCAATTTTATGCTTGTCAGTTTATGATGAAAAAGACTGATTGGTATTACTTGTCTGGATGAATGTACACGTAATAAAGCAGGTAACGATTTAATTTATCAAATGTTTGAAGATTTAAATTATTTTTCATTTATGATGCGGAATGTCAGAGTTCATTGAAATGTGAATTTGTATAAAGGTTGTAAAAGTACCCTTTACGCAAACGAAGGGCACTTGTTCTCCCCACCACTGCGAACATTTTCTTGTTCTAGACCATACCTGGGAACCCCCTAGTTACGTAGATATTGGGGGTCAACGTTCCAAATTTTTTACAGCTGTTTTTTTAAATACTACTTTTTCAGGTTATAACTTTACATAAATTACCTCCATGACCCGTGTACTATTCAAAGCATCCACTTGCATAATGTTTTAAGAATGCTACATTGACTTTTACCGTAAAATGTGAAGTATGACCTCAAAAAAAAATCCTACAAAAACCCGTTTCCTGGGGGGGTACTTAGTTTGATATACAGAATGCTTGGTTTACGTTTGTGTTAGTTTACACCCGGTATAGGCATACTACCTTTTCAAGAGTTATGCTTATGACGTTTACACAAAGGATCAATATTAACTAAACTTTATTATTTCCATATCGATGAAGCACCCCGTTTCAATCAGTATCATCTTTCATGCAGTTCATCCTCCATTTCTTTTGATTTTTTGTCTTTCCCTACTCATAATTCACCTTGCGATATTCCTGTCCTGTGTACATTACCATCATTACTGATTACTGACAGGACTACTAAGTCATAGGTTTTCGGCTAATCATAGGCTCGAGTCCTCTAATTTATCGGATTCATGTGTATTCTATAATTATCACTAACTTCAATGAAGGAAAACATCTAAACCTGGGAAAAAAATCTAGACAACATGTTATGCTAACTCAGAGGCCCATGGACTCTGACACCAGATTATGCACTAATCACGCGAAAAGCAAAAACTGTTGATTGCTACACAAATTTTCAGGTGCTGCTGCCATTTTCAGACTTCCTCTTTTTTTACAACCTCTGCGCTGGCAATTCAAGCGGTCGAAGAGGTTTAACTCTTAAATTAAACCAAAAAAACCACAATTTTCAATTAAAAAGCTTTTTTTCCATTTATTCTGTTCTCTCTTTGTTTACAATAAACAATTTACTTCAAAGAGACGTTCACACCGGCCACTCAACTACCGATATTCCGAATCGATTGTTACCGTAACTATTGCAACAAATTGGTTGACACTCCGAGACGGGCGGCGGCGGTGCCTTTATCGATGGTTAACTAGTGTAAATCGATTCTGATGCATCGATACCGAGACGAATCGAATAGAACGCACTGTTGCCTTGCTGTGATATTGGACTGACTTTTTTTGTTTCTTATTATTCATTATGTTTTCCGTTATGTTAACTGTTATCGGTCATACAGTTGAAGTTGAAGTTAAATACAAGCGTATTTTACTTCATTGTGGACTAAGAGGTCCTGTGTTATAGAAAATATCTATCAAAGATTTTCCAGTCGCATGCTGAAGTTTGTAGTTGTGATCTGTTGATAGCAATAGACTAGCTCAAACTCAAACCAAACACACTAAATTTGAATGTTCACTTCTGGCTAATACTTCTGTGAATATAGGCGTGACGGCATATATATATATATATCTGCCTAGCCTTTTCCCAACTATATTGGGGTCGGCTTCCAGTCTAACCGGATGCAGCTGAATACCAGTATTTTACATGGAGCGACTGCCTATCTGACCTCCACAACCCAGTTAATACTAGGTAATACGATACCCTTTGGTAAGACTGGATGTCAGACCTTCAGGTCACTGACTACCCGTAACAACTGCCACAGATCTATATATGGCACCCGGGACCAACAGCTTAACGTGCTTTCCGTGGCACGGAGGAAACTCGGTATGTAATGGGCGGTCACCCATCCACAGATCGACCTAGGCAAGCGCAGTTTAACCTAAAGATCGACCCGAGTGGCAGTTCTTATTAAGCCACGAGCTCCTCTATGTCGGTATGTCCATATTATATTACCGTCTTGGTTTTTCCATGAATCCAGCATGGCTGTATAATTGACATGGTTCAAACGCGACCTCACAAGCTGCAGCACTTTAAGAGCATTTCAATAAAGCTTTGTTTGTTGTAATTCCATACAAAGTAAATGGGCAAAAAATATTATTTACTTATCCAGTAGCTTTCAAAATATTCAGACTGTATCCTAAAATAATAAATATTGTAGACTAACCAATATAAACATTAGTTTTTGGCACTATCCTATGTAAACATTCGTGAAAACACGAAAGTCGAAACCTTAGAATGTTGAAATAAATAAAGGATTGCGTTAAAACAAAATAGTTTAAATAAATAAATAAGCATTAGTAATGCACTTCACATTTTGTTTGAATAAATTTTAACCGAGGAAATGTGACAGGTTCTACAGTCAAAGAGTAAAAACAAAAAAAAATATATAATCAAGAAGATCCTAAATTCACGGGGCAGTTAATAACATCAGTCAGTCTTAAACGGCTCCAATTATGAAGTTGGTATTTCAGTGGAGCAAGCTGAAGTATAATACAAGTAACTTGTACTCAGACATGCGTACCGTATTATGACATCTCCTATTGTACATACTTGCGTACAACCAGACATAATATCCAATCTATTGCTATCATGTGGCCTAAATTCCAGACTTCGAACTGCTACTAAGAAGTGCCCGATTAAGAACTTCAATATTACGTGTGAATTTAACCCACAACTTCACCAGCAGCTGTATTTACGACCACAAGACCATCGATTCAACCTGAGGAGGCAACCGATTTAATAATGAGCTGTAAAGTATCTGTGTACAGGTGTAAGCAACTCATGTACCACTTGTGTATAAGAAAGCGGTATCAATGAATAATGGATGCAGCTAGACTGCTCTGGAATCCAGCTTGGTTTGAAGATAAATCTATTTTTTGATCCAACTGGCGTAGTAACACCATTTGATTAAAAAAAAAAGATCTGGCGTTTGAAGTCTCAGTAGGTACACGAAGAATATGCTGGTGTTATTGGAAAGATGACATTGCGCAAAATTAATCGTTAATATTAGAATAACAATATTATTACTATACCCAATCCTCAAAATGGTAATAAATAAAATGCTGATTATCAACAATATTCAATTATATCTAGGTAATCAACATCGCTTGCCATACAATTATGTTAGTAATTTACTGCTAGTCAACACTACAGACAGTTTTATATGACCGCTCACACTTTATTACACTATGGAGCTTAATATTCCGCCATAATTTTACCTTAGCACAACTATTATCATACCATCTGAATAATTGAATTAATTTCGCTAAAACGTTTCATACATTGTAATAATTGCCCTTCAGACTGTCTCGATACCCGTCCACCTTTACTAGTCTACTTTATATCTCTCTATACTCAAACATTCTCCGCAAACTATCAATTTACAATATTGTCGTATGCATACATACGAGGATATAAAATTTTATGATACCGTTTTAAAAGTATGAACTAGGCGTTGAAGTTTAAAAATTCATAAGCGTGGGCACTGAAAGGATCTAAATTGTCTTATTTACATTTTAATACGCGCTAAAATAGCGTTCGTTGAGCAGTTAATTTATTCAAGTCATTAATTCTAATGAGATAATCAGTAGTCTTGTCTACTGGATAGCCAACTGACCCCTGTTTGTTACGAGTATCTCTGCGTAGGTGTCGACAGGGTGTAGTCGGATGGTGGTTTGGGCTGCTGTCCGTAACGAGTTTTTACTTATTAGTATGCTTATGACAACCGGTAGCACTAAGTCTAATGTTGTCTTTTTTTCTACTACTGAATGTAAAACGTCATCCGGTCTTGAATGTGGTGATTTGTTTACAAAAGGCCTCATAAGTTAAACTAACAACGTTCGAGTGTCAGACAGACCACCCGCTGATTTACTGACCGAATTTGTATAATGGAGGAAAGAAAACATTTATAAGTAATAAGAAATCCAAATCATAAAAAAACTCAGAGAAAAAACACCATAATGTCTTTGAAAATGATACAGCTGAAATGAAAATAAAGAAATTTTAAGACATGTATCCAAATAATGACAGTCGATTCGGCAACATCTTTCATAATCCCCAACAGACTTTTAAGAATTCAATGAAACTGGCTTGAAATACATCAATTCATGGTTATTTAAACACTGCTACCGTCTGTCTTTGTGTACCGAAGCTAAGAGCGGCACCCTGGCAATTATGGATGAAAGCAAAATATAAAGAGTCAATACTTGCTTGTCATCCGACACTGGGATTCAAAAGGCAAATAAAGGATTTTTTGCTGGCAGTCCTTGCAAGCAAAGAGATGATTTTACAAATTAATGCCTTGCCTTTGGGTCGGCAAATATTTTAAACAGGAGCGAAGATTCTGAACACAGTGCACAGAATTTTAAAATAATGCTGTTTAAAATTTTGAGGAATGACCGTTTGATGTATTACTGAGTGCATTTGTCTTTTTAATCTATGTATTTGCAATCTTTTGTCTCAATGTTTCCGGAATATAAAGAAGTTTGGAAGTAAATATGTGGGTCGTATCGATTATCCCGTTTCCTGCAGTTTTAATTCTAACAAGATCATTCAATTTACACAGGAAACCATGATCTCAACTAGCGCGAACCCCGGTTACCTATCAAGATTTATTATTTTTTATACCATACCAAATGAATCGCCACATAAATCTCAACATCATAAACGTTCAGTAAAATATATTGCGCTATTTTGAATGTGAAAACAGTTTTATTTCTCAATTCCGTCTTTTCATTCCTTTCTGTTTCTTCGTCGTAAATTTTACGGCCGACACTGTACATGCGTTCACATAAATTCGCGGCTGATTTCCGATCGAGAAAATTAAAACGCATTCAGCCAAAGACAAGAAATGTGCGAATTAACATTAAATGCGCGTGAAATGACAGGCGAAACATAAAAATTTCTCCTTTTAAAATGCGGCTTTTGAGACCGTTCTCACCTTGAGCAGGTTCACTTTATTGAGCGTCTCGATTAAAGTGTGGCGAATCGGGCTGTTAAACTACTGACGTGATTGACGATAGCAATGACTTATGGGATATTTTCTATACTTTCAACACTGAACTTTAACATGCTGAAAATAAAATTCAAATTATCGATGCACACTAAGCTGTGTAAGGTCTTTTCAAATTTGAGGTTGTCGTGCCGCTTGGGTGAGCATTTTGTACGTTGATTGGCATTTTGCCGCGCGAAAAGCAACACCTTTGCGGCCATGACATGTCGTCTGATTGATTGTATAATTAATTTTGTTTTAAATTCAAAACGCCAAGAGATAGGTGTCAGCTGTATGAGCTGTCAATTAATTTGACAGTTCTTGATGCAGGTAACCCATAACGAGGTGTTTTGTAAGCTCCGTTTTTTTGTGGTTAGTCATTAAAACTAGTTGTCTTGCTTTTAAAGGATAAGTTGACAGGTATAAAGTGCGAATGTTTATTTTAGTTTTTTTGCGCCTAATTTGTTATGTAACGAAATGATGAAAATGTTCAAAGATTTGTGTGCCGCTAATAAATCTTTTGATAAAATTGTTTTCCGTTATTCGAGTGACGCAACGTTACTTGGTATAATATTTTTAGCTACGATTATTTTATTCGAAAACTTTAGTTTCTTAGGTTTCTTATTCAGAAGTCAACATTCTAAACAAAGTCGACTCAACTTTGCGGAAATACTTGCGGTTTTTTTTTACGATTTACAACAATAAACCTTCATATCACGTATTGCAGAAAGATGAAGTTAGAACCTTTTTTACGAACTTGAAAAACGACCTTAAAAACAGCAATATTCACAAGCAAACAGCGTCTCACTTCCACAAATATTCCTCGGCTAAAGAAACAAAGGCTGCATGATGAATGGTTCTTGCCCGCCATACATCATCCCGGCCGCGATTGCCACTAATGATGAATAATTAGCACCGTTTGTCTCACCACACTCCCTTTGTGTAGCCACAATGGTTCCTCTGACGTCTACCAGTTATTGTGTTACAGTGACGTTAATATCTTAGCTCTGTTGCACTGGTTTCGGAGGAATTTCATTCAGTGCGTTACGAATGTCACTTACCTACTTTATCATCAGTACCCTCTCTTTCAATATAATTACCAATTCCACAATTAAAATTATAATATCAAAAACTATCAATGTCATCATTATTACGGAATCTTGACACTGACAGCTCTTGAAAGCAAATTAGACAATTATGCTGACCAAGTTCAGTTACATCAGTGGAATTCTCACTCAGTCCTTCATTATCTTCATCTCCTTCTTAATGTATCTTTATAGATGGTGAAGGTGTTAAATCAGGTGGAGTAACAACATCAACAAGACTACGGATAACGTCACTCAGTGAAATCTGGTTTACCTCTCGTAGGCTATCGCTTAGCAAGTTGTCGCTACTTAGCCTTAAGTTCAGCGGTAATTTATTGCTTGCGGTTCCAAGACAAGTACATAAATCTTGCAAGTTCGACTTTACTGCAAAAAGAAATAGAGTGGTTACATAGTTGGTTTAAAAATAATTTCTGTAGTTTTTTTTGGTGTTATTGGATCTTGAATACATTTTTTTAAACTTTAATGCAGTTATTATTTGAGTCCCATATTATAGCGGGCAAGTTTGACTTCGGTCTGCTAATGAGCAATTGTTAATGGTGACGCTGGCAGAATAGTCGACATCGGCTCAGTTGCCAAAGTGGAAAAAAAAAATTGTTAATGGAAATATCCAATCGCTCTTTCCCAGAACTGAGATTCAACGAATGAACCAAGTTCTACTAAACCAGCGTGGAAGTAATGCATAAATTGATTGAGAGAATAGCATTGAAAACCGTTTTCACTTCAAAACACAACCACACAACTGCCTCGGGCAGACTAAAAAGCCGCAAAAGCTTCCTACGCTCAACTCAGGCAATCCAAGATTTAGGCCGCATTACGTACGAAGCAAGTTATGGCAAGATGCGTGCATACCTCTCGACATCCTAAAAGCTTAAGATTAGTCAAGATCAACTAGCTCCCGGTACTGAAATGCAGTGGCCTATTCTCAGCAGTCAATTGCGACCATTAGATCAACGTGGCAGTCATTCATTTTTAACTTAGTCAACTTATTACTCACATATCACTTATCACTCTTACTTTAACTCACATATCAGTCAACCCTAAACCCACAAACGCAAACCTAATATTTAATTTCCCTTCAAATCGGTAGCAATATCCATCCATCTCTGGTTACATTTCAAACGAATCGTAAATATACTTTATAATCCATTCAAAGGCAATGGAGTTGAAACGTCGGCAACAAACAAGAAGCGATTTCACAATCAATCGTGGACAATAAACGCTGTTCACCTCAGCAGCGCATAAAAGTGTTATTCATTATCATCCATCAACTATGACGAACGGCCACTGAATGCCTTGTGGACTTTTGGTGTAAGTTATGAGACTTATGAGCATTTCGCTCGACTGTGAGCAATTAGTCGTCTGAGATAAATATTTTATAAGTGGTCCACATTACTGGCAGTGTTCACGACTTTTGTCTTGATTTCTTATAAGATTTGGTGCTGTGTTCTAGTCTTGCAGAGCCGGTGAACTGAGAAAAGTCACGACGTGCAAGCTATTTACTTTTATTTTGTTAAGTTTTTTTTATTATTAATATATTGTATGCGTTTTGTCTACGGCATTACTGCATTGTTTACTGTCTTTTATTTTTGTTGTACGCACATCATATATCTACGACAAATAAGATTTGCTAGTTTCCCCTTTTATACCCGATCAGCCTTACTACAAACTTCTTGTCTATCTGAACAAAAAAATATATAAATGACTCCCCATATTCTTATTATTAAATCTTGTTCACAACGAAGCTATTTATGTCCATGGCGACGTAAATTAATAAATAGATAACACTTCTGTCAAAACATAATCAATGATAAAGATTAAGGAGTATTTTCTAGATTTATTAATATAATCTGTTTACACATTATGGTTGGGAATACCGAGATTAATTTTAACATTATCACGTCGATCTTTGTCATTAATTAGTGATCTCTATCAGAATGATTAGCCTTGAAGTTATTTTGATGGATGTTATGTACTTAGATAATATATGTCATATATCTAAATATGTTTGAATCTTATGTCGTAAGTTTGAAATCGCTAAATACACTTTGTGCAACGCTTGTCTTCTCTGAATGAGTATATGCCTTTGCTCTGGAGTAAGTCAGTCTACTTCTACGTTTTACTAGTTAAACTTTCATAGAAACTCTTCCAGTTCAACGGCGTTATCAATGGCTAGAGCTTGTGTTGTATAATTATTCCTTGCTTCGATAAAAGAAAACATCGTGAGGAAACCAGAACGCTTCAGACATATTTACTGACGGCATTTAACGCCAAGTCTGATGTCTACAGGTGGCATAAAACTCCAGGTTAGGAGCTAACCACACATGGTTGTAACCTGAAATCTTTCTCGAGAAAAAGAAAAATAAGCGACTCCGGACAGATTCTTCAAAGTAAAAGTGGACTTACACGAAGATCTAGACAGTACATGGGGCAATGTTTGTGAGCATCCGCAAACACACTGTGCTTACTCTAAATAAGCGGTTGGCGCAGTGGCTCAAGCAATGGACTGCTGCGCTGCGTGTCGCGGGTTCGATCCCCGCAACAAATATTTGTATGGCCTACAGATAGTTGTTGCGGGTCTGGGTATTTGTGTATGTGAGTTTAAATGTTTGTAAACGCACCCACGATACAGGAGAAATTCCTAGAATGGGGCAACGTTTTAAAAAAAAATCCATTTGATACCAATCATTATAATAATATTTACGCCATCCGCTACAACTCATCACGTACGCCTGTTTCCTTCTCTTTTTTCCTCTCCCTTCAATCTAGCCTCAGATTGTTTATCTACACAATACCTCCGACAATTTGTCTTCGCCGTTTCTAAATATCCCTCATTGTCTTTGAGTAATTTTGTTAATAAATTTTACCAGTCAAAACCCTCAAGCGTTTCTTGAGCAATTTTCTTTTGTTTATCGAATACGCTGAGACGGAATGATTTATGTGCCTCCATTCTTTTTATATCAACATCTAGACTTTGACGTGGATTAATTAATAAATCTCTGTAAATTATTGCGCTGTTTAATGCAAATAAATACTACACGTGTATTGGTGTTTTATTACGTTTTATATCTGAATGTTTTTGCTGTGTTAAGAATCATTCGTTTTATTTTATGTAGATTTTAATCTGACAGGTGATTGGATCGATCGCGCTTTCGGATTTTCGGACTAATTGTTTTTTTTTATTATTTCGGTGATTAAGACTTAGAGCATTCCTATAAGATCATGTTTTTTTTCGTCAGGATATTAAGACTAATATACGACGTAGGTTTATGTGTTATCATTCATTTCTAAAGCAATACCAAAACGACCAAAAGTCAAATGCTTATTTACCATTTGTCTAGGTGTTTCTGTAATTTATTTAAAACATTTATTCAAGAAACCCAACTCTTTATCATTAGTTATTAACATCACAAAATGTTATTATACTACAGCTTTTAAATTATTCATTTATAATATTTTTAATATTGTATCGACGTAATCCCAGGGATTCTTGACATGGTAAAAGATTAAGACGAGCTTTAAAAGTCAGCTATCATATGAAATTTATTAATTTATAATATGAGAACGGTCACGCTAAGAAGGAACTAATAAACTTAGCATAAATTATGTAAACTAATATTATTAACAATACAATCTACACATATTTGGAAATGTTTATTGATATGTGGAAACTATTCTGTGATGTCTATCTGTTTGGGGCCTATGCTTTGGAAATCAGATGTTAATCTACTTCAATCATGTAATGTTGAGGTTTGAATGGAAATTATATGAGTTCTTAATTTGGCATAATTTCAAATAACGTGTTTAGATACATAGGTTTATCAGGTTGTGCAGACTTTGACGGAAATCAATACATATTCTTCAGGCATTATAAGCATAACATATATATATTTGTGATTGTGTACAGCACAAACACACAACCATAAAAGCTTTAGCAATATAAAACCACTCAAAGACCCTGCCGGATTCATAACTGCAAGATAATTTATTACAGGAAAAAATTCACAACCATTTTAAGAACGTCTCAAACGAACGTATCAAAGACTAAAATTAATTTCATGGAAAGACGCCCAGCTTTTTCATTACAGATAACTAAAAAACTGACCATAAAATATTATAAGTGATTACCACCACTCAATGACACAGCATACTCACAAACAACTTATAATCAACACGATGACTATAGAAATCTTCTTACACGAAAGTAATGAGACTACCGATTATGATTAACACCGAATAGGGGCCCATAATGAATAAGTAGATGATATTCAAGATCTGGCCCAAGACCGGCGCCGCAGTAAATGTTGATGGACAAAATTAATGTAAAGATCGAAGCAAGCAAAAGTAAACTGTAGCTTAAAGAAATAAAGATTTTGGAGAAGGTATCGATAAGTTTGTTGGTGTGTAAGCGAAGCCGACAGCCGTCAATCAGACGGTAAAAACCGGTAGCCGTCGAGTCAGACATTACGGGCTAACAAATGGCGCGGAGTGGTTATTACGTCGGTATATTATTTCCGTAATGCGACGTGATTTAGAGATAGTGATTGATTCTGTATGGCTCGCTTTTGATTGCTTCCGTTGTTAGTGACAGTTATCCAAGAATTAGATATGCATGACAGATATAGTAAGGTCAAGACATGAATATTTAATCGAGTATAATATTCGCATAACACGTAATAGAAACACGATAGCAATAAAACAATCTTAATTTTAATGTTATTATGACACGCAATTATGAGATTGCAAAATCCAAGATCAACCATTTCGATGATATAAAGACAAATGAAAATCAAGAAAAAAAAAAAAAAAAAGGTTAAAAATGATGATACAACAGAATCAGTAGCTGACACCACTCTCCACACGGCGGTAGTCGAACATTTTTATCCCGCCGCAACCGGCGACTTGACAGCACGAGGATTATACAACGCACCGCAAGAACAAAAAAGTTCCCAAATAAATTACTGTAGAGGGCAAACAAAAAACATCTTGAAGATAGAATAACAATAACACAGATAGGCTTTGATATTATGAAAATAATACAAAAGGATCAAGATGAAATTTGAGTAGCGTAAGCGTTGGATACGGGGCTTATACTTAGCTTTCGTTAGACAGTAATGGACGAAGGCTTTGAGATTATTATCTCCTAGGTTTATATTTTTACATGTAAAAATAATATACGGATTATCAACAAAGATATCAAGTGAATAACGTACAGATATCATTAGTTAACAATCTGTACTTATTATAATATACCAGCCTTGCCAACGGCGTCAGGCGGCACAGTTGAACTTTGATTATAATCGGAGACTCAATTGAAAAGATTCCAATTGACATTTACTGATAGAGAATCCATCAATTACAACTGATTCTGATTACAATCGTCGCTCGATGTTTTTGCTGTAACATGGGCCTCGGTTTCAAAATATTTAACGTCCTCATTGTGGCTCATCATCGTTATTTAAGCCGAAACACGTCCACTGCTGGACATAGGCCTCCCTCAAGTAAGCCACATTGATCGGTCATGTGCATTTCACATCCAGCGGTGCATAGTCCATTTCCCGTTGGGTGACTTTACGCCTTCTGATGAGGCCCATCGTGAGCGACTAACATTGTGGCTAAAAACTATTTTTTTCCTCAAAGAACCTAAATAATTAAATCCTATTACATCACAAATCAATTACTTTCAATAAAGTGTTGACTGCACAATAAGTGATTTATGCACACTGACATGGAAGGTCGGAACTTAGCCGCCTTGTGATTTATAACAATTTGTTTTTATTTAATAATGCTCGTTGGTTCAATGTCGAAATTTACATTTTTATTATTGATTGCGAAGTTTATTTATGCGCCATATAAGAACGGTGCAAAAAATTTGACAGGAGTGTGTCTCCCATAATTATTTTTGTTGAATCTTATGTAAATATGATTGTGATCTGAAGGATACTCGGATGGAAGTGTCTGCCACATTTGTCGAGCGGATGTAATGATATCATTTAAATCTGATAGCTTTATTTAATACAGCAGCTTTTTGTAATTAATTTCGTTTGTTTTAGTGATGACTGAAGAAATATGATTCTTATAGGAAATGCCAAGAACAACAATAACATCAATATTTTCTTAATCGTTATTAATTTCATCTCCGTGGACCTTAGGGTTGCCGATCTCATTTCTATCGCATTATAATATTATTACAATATTTGTTATACGACCTAATAGCCTTGAACAAGAAGTAAAAAGGGTCAGACATACTGAAACAATGGATAACCTTTGAATAGAGCTTATAAATCTACGTCGAGATTTGACGTATCACGTCTTACGGATCAAATATGAATGAAGTTTTGTACTAGGGTTCCAATAGCATAATTGGAATGGAATTTAAATTCAGCAAACATTGGGACAATAAGCTGTCAGTATCTTAATTTCGAGAGTTTTAAACTTTTTTGTTTTGTACAACAGTGTTCAAGCAACGGCAACGTTGCTTTTACTGTAAACACAAACTTATCTGTGGCGTTGTTTTTACATTACTAACGTTTTTATTTTCACCTCATCTTTGTTTTACACATAATTTCAAATTATAATTTAATAAGTTTACTGTAATTGAGTCTTTGTTAGAATTATCATAATTTAATATTCTGCTCTAAAGGCACGATGCCTTCAATAAAACTCCAGTAAATCTAAATCTTACTCCAGCAGCCTTCAACATCCTCTAAAACCAAAACCCGAAACCAATTCGAGCATACAATAAAACATTTTCCATCAAAAGAAATCCCAAGAACTTGATACTAGAGTCTAGAATCCATCGTGGGTTAGATCTCGTACCTCAAGCATATCAGGTATTATTTGAATTCTAGTCCGAGTCTATTCAGATAGTCAATTGATATCTGACAAGCGTCCATCTGGGTTCAGATGCAAATTCCAAAACTACCCGTCTCTAGAGAAAAAGAAACTTCAAACCTCTAGTTGAATGTATAGATTTGTTTGATAGAGTTTTTGTTCAAACTTAGTACGGAGACCCAAAGATTTATAACAACGGTATAATTATCTGTTTGTATAAAATAGTGTTGTGTTGATGAGGTTAGATTGTTTAGATGATTTTTTTAAGTAATGTATTTTCAAAGCTTTTTTACGACTAACTTTTGTCAAAAACTTTTCATAAGTTTGACTGAAGAACGATATTTTTTCAGAGCATGTGATGTTAACCAACTTTGGCACATAAAAAACTAAAAAAAAGAAGATCTAACGAAAAGGTATAACTATTTATATGGAATAATTAAAGGTAAATAACTATTTATATGAATTAATTAAAAAAATTACATTAAATAAACTATTAAAATTAAATAAAAATGTTCTGCAAAACAGCGTTGTCCTCATTTTTTTAAACAGTTTATATGCTGTCTAGTAGTTATTTATGTAAATAAATTTAATTATTAACATAAATAACATATTATTCATTAGCATAGTTTTAATTATTAAAATAATGATAATTACATTCATAAATTAACATTTGAATTGCATTAATTTAAGTTAATTTATTTTAATATGGTTTTGCAACAAACATTCATAAAATATTATTGCATCCTTTCTACCTACGGTGTAACTCGAAACTTTTAATTTAATAGTTTTCTGGCATTATTTATTTTTGCAAAGCACCAAGAATCCCAAAAAATTATTCCGATACCGGGAATCGAACCCGAGCCTCCTGGGTGAGAGCCAGGTATCCTAGCCACTAGACCATATCGGATGATGAGTGTAGAGTCAAAAATACTACTGTAAATCTTCAGCACGGGATATTTTTAGGTACTCGGTGGAGCATAATAACAAAACGAAAATATCTTTCACAAGGCTTTTAGCACAGTTTATGTTGGTAAATTGCACCGCGGCCGTGGACGAATAGTTGACAAAGAAGATAAAAATATATAATATAAGCGTCAACTTGAGGGCCTTCTTTTTTGTCAACAATTAGCAGGTAATTGAAAGGTATATTTTAAACATTGTATATTTTACTTTAGTTGGCCAAAAAATTGCATTGTTATCCGGTGTGGCGATGCTATCAGCTTTTTAAAGTTTTTCCTATTGATAGCGATGTGGACAAATTCAACGCATTGTTATTTTCTCACGTTTTGATGTTATATTTTTAATAATTGGAGGGCTGAAAATATAATTGCAGTCAGTAAATAATGTAAATAAGCACAATATTATTATGTAATGTAGGCATGTGAATAAAAAGCAGGTGATTATAGTGCATAAATAAATGTTAATCTTGTTTCAGAAAATAAGTATATCTATCTCAGACACTTTAATGACCCGACAAATCCGAAATTCAAAAATCAGAGTCCAACAAAAACCGAAATAGAATTTATTTGAATAAAATCGACATTCTGAATTCAAACCGAAACCGCCATTCCACTTTGTTAATACGAGACTTATTATATGGTAAACAGTGCCATTAGCATGTCTCGCTGCACTGCATACCTGTCGCCGACGGCTGTCGATCAACGTCACTCAATCGCGTCGCTGCCGACTTCAGCCGACGACGCCCGACGTTTGCCGACATCCCACGATCTACTATCCCGATGTTATCCCTTCGGAGCTTTGTCTGTCCATAAACGGCAGCTGCATTCAATAGCTTTTGTTGATGAGAGACAATAACTTCGTTTTTTCTCAAAGAAACCCGATGTAAAAGGTATTAATTATCATAAATGTAAGGGTTTGTGATGTAAACAGTTTCAAAGGTAATATTAGATGCGGACGTGCTTTGGTCAAATAATGAAACTTGTTTTTAATAATAGACGATTATATTTTTCCAGGGGTGGAATAATTTGAGCCACTGTGTTGGGGTGTACTGTAATTTTCTTGTACAAATAGTGGTTGTATTATTTGCTGTAACAAAGGAAACAGAAGCAAAATTATTAGGCTATGGGTAATTACGTTCGTAAGCTATAATTAAGGGCATGTATATGTAATTTACTTAATCAAAGTGGATACAATGTTTCAACGCTGTCATAATTATCATTCATTACAATACGAATAATGTTTATGAATTTGTAACTATTAAAGGCAATTTTACAGAAAAAAAAACAGTGGATTTGCACGAAATAACCTCATCGTGCTGAATTTAGTATTTTATAACGTTACATTAATCTTTGTTTGAACACAATCATGCGGTCAGGAAAAAAACACTTATCGAGTGGATCTAATTATTATTGCTACAGTATTTTTTGTTTTAATTTTTAGCATAAGGATCTTGTATAAAAATCAAGGATGATTAAATGTAGCAGTATTGAACTATCTTCATAATTTTTATTCTGACAAGATTTTATTCCGAAAGTCTGACAACCAGTCTTATCAAGGGGTATCGTGTTATCCGGTTTAAACTGGGCTGTGGTGGGATAGACGGTAGCTCCATTTAAAGTACTGGTATACTAAACTGCATTCGGCAAGTTCGAAAGGTGACTAATGAAAACATTATCTGGGAAATGTTTAAACAGATGATAATGATTTTACCAGTTTTGTTAAAGTCACACACATTTGACGGCACGGTTGGCGCAGTGGCTCAAGCAATGGACTGCTGCGCTGCGTGTCGCGGGTTCGATTCCCGCACGGAACAAATATATGTATGACCTACAGATAGTTGTTCCGGGTCTGGGTATTTGTGTATGTGAGTTTAAATGTTTGTGAACGCACCCACGATACAGGAGAAATCCCTAGTGTGGGACAACGTTTTTAAAAAAAAAAAAAAAAAAACATAGGGGACAAGCCCATTGCCATCAAGCGGGCTCAAATCCATTTGTTACTAAATAATTCCTGATAGAAAAACCCAATACCCACTTGTCCCGACATCTAATCCAAGATGACAGTCATGCTTAGCAGTTGCATTTGCAACTACATATTGGATCATCGATATAAGTCATAGATATAAATGATCAGTTAGTGTTCACTAATCACATCACACTAAAATTATAAAGGCTAAAGTTGGTGAGTGTGTGAGTGTGTATGTTTGTTACTTCATCACGTCTAAACGGCTGAAGCGATTTTAATAAAATTTGGTATGGACATAGCTGACACCCTGGATTAACACATAGGATAGTTTTTATCCCGATTGTATCTTTCCGTGGGATAATTTTCGAGTTGTAGCGGGCGAAGCCGCTGGCAACAGCTAGTGATTATCTAATCCTAGTCACGTAAATTAGCAAATTAATCGGTAAGTACTTTAAATAATAAAAAAACATATTTATTTCAACTGTTTATACAAACCAGGTCTAAAATAAATTAATCACGAACAACTCATTAATAAATCAACTGTCAATGAATTCACGAGTTTAACATAAAGAAGCTTCTAATGATTACATAGTTGTCACGACATACAAGTTCATACAACATGTGGGTAGTATGAGAGACCTTGTCATGAAGCTGATCACGATTTGTCACGTTCGAAGGCATTGTCACGCCTCTGCCCTTTGTGTGACGTGACGTTTGACAATTTGATTGACACGCTATTTAATAGCGCGGTCAAGTGGGTAAATATGGAACTATGTTGGATGACAGCTGATGCTATGGTATTTACCCGACTGCGGCGAAGCCCAAAAAGAGGGTTATGTGTTTGACGTGTATGTCCGTTTCTTTGTTCCCTCAAAACTCCTAAACGGATGAAGGGTTTTGAATGAAATATACGTCGTTAGATTTGTCTTGATGATGCGAGTGTCACTGGCTACATAAAAATTAAAAAAAAGAAAAGTTGCTGGTTTTAGGGGCCATATCGTGGATTTGAAAAATTAAAAAAAATCCATTACCATCGAGTAGGGTTCATCAAAATGAAGGGTTTTAAAAGGAGATTACAAAAATATATGACACTTATATGTTTAATTCAAAGTCACAAATTCTATACCTAAACAAAACAAATTAAACGAAACTTAGAAGCAGGCAGGGGTTCATTTGAATATTAAATTATGAAATGAAAATAGAATGGTCCCCGTCTGCTTCCAAGTTTTGTTTAATATAAAATGTGCTTGTTATTTGCTTTTCAGTCGGGTTTTTTAGTTTGTTAACTACTTTTTTTATTAAAGTTTCTTTCTGAAAGGTCTTTGAGATTTGGGGTGTCCTGTTTCCCGATAGCTAGCTGTATGTGGTGTAAAGATATACAATACCTCATTGTAGGTCAATATTGGCTTTCAGATATACCCTGGAAAAGCTAGATGGATAGATATGTAAATAAAAATCAATTAAATATTTTATTGTGTTTGAGAGAGAAAGTATTAGCTATTAATTTACAGATAATTTAAATATGCAACAGGTTGGGAAATCATCAAATAACCCCTTCCGCTCTTGGGCAGAGCGAAAGCACGGCAGTTCAAAAGGGAGGTTATACTGACTAAAAACCACCCATGTTCCTTCTTAGCCCTTTATGTCGAGGCCGCGGTATCTCTTACAACATCCCGCAGCCCAACTATTACTAGATTTTTTGACAATAGCTTTAGAGTGAACAATGGATTATTTTTGACCTAAAACACAATGCAGAAGATAAAAATAACTAAGCCAAAAAATTAAACAATAAAAAAATCGGGGTAGTTTTTAAATCCCTGTAACGCCTGCTTGAAAATTCGTCAAATAATAAACAACCCCACACTATAAATTTTTCAACACAACATCAAAAATATGCATCATCAAAAACTACTACAGCCACCAACAAAATCGTTTAGCAATTCACACGTGCACAGTGTGCCACCGGCAAAAAACCTTGGCCAAAAAAATATTAAATTTATTCTGTTGCCGTGTGCGATCGCGTATATCAAGTGTTTGAGTCACACAGTCAGTACGGTAACATAGGGTTGTGTTGCCAGAATTCTGTTTGACATTTGACGGCTGTCATAACACTGTCACACACACGTCGGATTTCGATTTTATCGAGTATTATAGAGCTTTGAATGTTATTCTATGATTACCATTAAGTATACAGTTTATTGTATTGCTCTTTTTTTGGAGGGTGAGTAAATTAGGTTGCTGTTCCAGTTTGGGTTTTATTTATTTAAGATTATTTATTTTATTTCGTTTGAAGTAATCTCCGATAAGGATCTGCTTTGTTATTTTAAATTGTCAACTTTATTTTTTTTAAATGGCTAGAAGATATGGGTCCGTTATTATACAGGGTCGAAGGGACACCAACGCCAAAACGGTTGCCACGTTCCAGTGCCACATTATAAAACCATTTCAGACGTTTTATAATTATTGTTTGATAATTTAACAAATCAAGTTAATTATCCTCAAAACAGGGAGTGAGAAAAACTAACGAGACGCGAGTTTGTATGTATTTTTATCTAAATACTACTGCAGAGTTATAAAACTACTACGTGCTACAAATATGATACTAAAAGTGGTTTATTTCATGATTATAACCAAAACCTTAATTAAGTAATTATGTTATCTATGAATTCTTCCAAAGGATTCCATTGTAACAAAAATAATGTAGGTATGTGTTTAAGTTACCTTTTTTTTTTCACCTTCCTTCCCAAAAAATATAATCACAACAAAAGCGTAGCATAATAATCACGACCATTAATCATTCACCATGGTTAAAAAATTGTCAGATGTTATCAAAATAAATCTTTTCGCGGTATAAGCCACATCTAATTCGGTAACCCTGTCGCTGCTGGTGACATATTTGTATGCAACACATATCGTTGCAGCGTACGCGAATTTATGTTCTATGCTTTTGTTTCTACGAAGCACTGGGTTGGTCGCAGTGGGTGGCCTATTGTCAGGTGTTGACTGATGGCTATATGTCGCGGTGTTATGACAGACAATTGATTTTGGTTATTAGTTATGGGTTATTTATGTGGGTTGGTCGTCAATTTATTGGTTTTACGAAGTTGGACAATTGTGTCATAATTAATGCGAAACACTCATCCCTCCCTGTCCTCTCCTTTTAATTAACTTTCCTTAAATTACATAAATCGTCTCCAAGGATGAAAAAATACTGTGCTTGGAGGTTTTAGTGATAAAATATGCATAAATAGTTTCTAAAGAAAACAGGATGTACTTACTTAACACGAAGTAGATGAATTCATAGGAAGTCAAAATAAATATCTTAGTACGATATTATCAACGGAATGAATAGCTACTTAACATATTAACGAAGTCCTGCAGTAACTCTATCAAAGAATATTCCGAGAACGTTCACAATATACGCACAAACGGCGAAGGAACCAGTTAAACTGCATTATACTTACACGTAATCTGACACGTCGAAGGGACAATCAGGAATTAAGTTTAGCGAGAACCGCACATTGTGTTGTCGAATAGACTCTGTATTCAATTACGACGTGAATTAAACCCACGGCGTCGGGGCGCACTCCAGCTAATCTCCCAACCAACAATGGCCCGATTTATACTAAACCCCATTGTCACCGCCAACAAAGATCTTGTCAATTATAATCTCCACGAAATCTTTCATCGCCGAGCCGTCAAACGGTAGCGCACCGTGAGCCAACTGCCACGAAACGCTGGCCAAAAAACTTTTTAATAAATTATTTGCAAAACTTGTTTGGAACCCTTCTCAAAGGGCGGTGAGGAAGCGAAACCGATTGCTCGTGACGTGACGGCCTTTGTGACCGTCGAGTATTATGTTGTCAAAATACACGGGGATTTTGTTATTATTTTTGTGTTTGCGAGCACACTTAGCACCCTTTTATGTTGCGCAGACCTTCTCGGAAGAAGGGATGTGTGAGTTTATAAACTGCGCCTCGTAACTCCAATCTTTCCATGAAAAAGCTTCATGTGAATGGAATAGTAATAACACATCGGTTAAGCAGTCCACGAAAACAATGCGTAGTCTCTTATTATCTCGCAGCGCTTAAAGAATGATGATACGAAATACGAAAGCGTGCTTGTAAAAAACGGCTGGGAAATCACATTTCGTGTGTTCACCAACGTGCCCTTAAAAAGTTAATAACATTTTTGTGTACGAAGACGTCGGCTCGAGTTACGCGATCTGTGCCAACTGTAACTGCCAAATTACACCATCACAACACATGAGCACGCGTGGCTGAGCCCGCTTTTTGTCACGTCACACGTATGGGAGTCTCCTTGATATTTATTCAAATTATTATTCCTCGTCGCCCTCTTGTTATGTTCCGAATGAATTTTTCATGCACACGTCGCCCCGAGCCTCGGTAATTTCACTTTGAGTTTGCTCCACGCCACGAAAATGAGTTTATTTATGTTGGTATTTTTTTTCCAACACGTCTACGGTTTAATGACATTGGGCGTTGCGCCGCAGCCTTCGAGATGTTGGACGTGTAAATATTTAAGCACGATAATTTGTTCATAAAATACATTTTACCTTCAGCGTAGATTTTTACGGATTTATAAATATGCTTTTGTTTTAGGAAGTTAAAGAAGATTTTAGGAAGTTAAACATTGTCATTATTGTTGCAATAAGATTATCATTCGTTTCCTGTTTTGCCATAAGGATCTGTGGTATGGATGATATTAATACAATTATTGCCTGACTAAACATTATTATCTGATTATTTATTTGAATTATTAACACTTAACATCAAAAACGAAGGAATTTATTTGCAATTGGTAATTTATTCAATTCCAAAACATAAAATTGAAAAGTTGTCCTCCTATTTTTGAACTCCGCCGTTGTTAGGTAAATGTAGGAAATGTTCTGCAATTTCTAATTCTGAATCGTTGAAATGTACATAACTATCTCTTCTTGACGTATGAAAAATTGAGCTCTAGGCACTATTACCTACCTAATTATTATCTAACTAATTCCTGACATGTGTCACAAATAAAATGCTATAAATCCTGTCAATTTACACAACACCAAGGTTCAAGAAGACAAACTCATCAACGTTATCAGACGTAACAAAGCCACCGCAGTCGTTGTTACCTAAAACATTTTCTAATCCAACTGCAGCCTCACTAGCCTCTAATTCCTCTGCCATCCCACTGTTTGCTAGGCCTTGATGATACGCTGATCCGTCATTAATCATCGTGCCAAAAGTACTTTCTTATGCCACGTAATGCCGCACCTTCACTTATCATCATTTAACTCAGAGAATGTTTCTTCTACTATAAATCTGATTATTTTGTTTTATTCGTCATCCATTGCTCTGTCTTTATCATTCTTATTTCCAACGCTATCTTTAAAACTCTCAGTAGGAGTTACGATGAAATGTTCAACTGCAAACAACAATTTGTCTAGGTCTCCGGCAATGGATTCACAGCAATAAATTTCGACGAGCCTGTTGACACTCGACACATAATATTTGCTAACATTATTTCACGACAAACAGAGTTGTCACTGAACAAATTTGTGGTGTTTTATTTCGATAGCGTTATTTAATTTAGTTATATGCGGTGCGATTAAATTATTTGTTTAAAGCTAATGGAGTTCGGGTATTTGTTTAACTTGATAGCGCTCGTGTTTGTATTTGATAAGAGGGGTTTTATTTGGGACAGAAATAAGGAACAAGTTTACAATTCTTCCGTGTTTTGTAATTTCCGAATTCATAATGTATGGTGATGATTACATGTATATAAACAAATAACCAGTCATTACGCCGACAACTTCATCCCAAAAAGTATTTATCGATGTGAATCTTTAATAAGCTCTCTCATAATAACACAACATATTACAGAGATTTCATAATATTTTATGTGAGAAAGCGAATAATATAAGTTACATGTAATTTGTTTGATGAACTAATGATGATGAGGAGTTTTATAATGTACTCAATTTTTGATGGTAATTTATCTCACTTTATGACATATAAATGTTTACTCAAAAATGTACATAACTTAAAGTAGCATTACAATTTTACTGCATCTCGATAGCCACGTGTGAGTGTGAACCCGCCAACTATAGCTAGTAACACATTTAACACATAAACCTGTCACGCTGCAAGAACATTATAGAGCCAACCATTTTTTAGAACCCATTCGTTATTATTAGCGTTAGTCGTAATGTCTGTCATTTTAGTGTTACCGTCTATCTGAGACCTCCCATAAACCACCCCCTTAATCTAAATATCGCTCTTTTATCTGTCTTTAACAATTTCGTAAACTCTCACTAAACCGTAGCTGGAATATAAATTACATCGATACCACTTCGCATTTGCTTTTGCTCAAATATCCTGGCGTTTTATTCTGAACCTTATCCTTCGTTTCATAAAGGTTATCTATAGGCTGGCTCGGTGTTTCTGATGTGTAAATACGAATGGGTAAAACTGGTAGAATACATCGTCTCAAATTGCCCCCTGCCAATAAAAAAGGGGAATGAACCACAGGGCTGAATTTTGTTTATCGCTATCTTTATGGTGGGCACAGTTTATTTATACTGTAGTCATGCGTGTACGACATGTAATATAATACATTTTGGAATAAACGAAGAGTTAAGGGTCAGTTATTTTCGGGTATTGATGTGTGAGGTTCAAGTCTTCAATTATTTGAATAGAATGGATCATCGTCTTTGGGAACTGGGTGCCTATTTGCTAATTTATGTTCTCATAATGCTTTCTTGAGTTGACGTCTTTTGAAATGCTGATTGTCATGGTAATTATATTGTTCAATTTTGTTATTCATATTAAAAAAATTACAAACACAAATATCAATACAATTTGATTCCCCTGAGAGTTTTTACGGGTTTATCTTTCCATATAAATAGAACTTAAGTACCCATTGTAATGAGGTTTTCTATAAAAAGTAGAATTCATAAACACAAATGTACATATTATTATGAGACTTTCTTAATGAATACGAAACTTTGCAGCTTGTTGGTCCATTCTCAATCTTAAGCCATGGAAATGTTCTGATTGAATAAACTAAATTGTTAGATCAAAATTAGATAAAATCCTTTCTTCCATTTCAAGTATAGCCCATTGTTTTAATCGCTGAGACAACCGATTAAGTTTTGTCATCCTTTGAAACAGATAAGATTCACATTAAATCCGAGCTCAATTTTCCTTCCAAATAACAAGGATTAGATAAGAAAACAGTAGGACAAAGAATCTGGATTAACACAGACTCGTTTTTCTTATCTAGGATTATAGATTATGAATTAACGTTTTATCAGTTAATTTGGTTTAGCAGATTTAGTTTCTTCAAAACTTTGGGGCCGTTTGTGAGATCATCTTTGTTTCTTAAAACTTCTGGATAAATGAAAACCGAGTTTCTAAAGAGTTTCATTCCTTAAGACTCGGATTTACAGAATAGTTTCTAGTTTCACTGTGTTATTCTGAGAATCGAAATTCAATACTTTGAAAGTTTAAACTTTTAAAATAATTCATAGTATTGCTTTCCATTTGCTTTTTACCATTTACTTTGAAAATAAAGTTACTAATAACATTCCCTTTAAAACTATTTGCATAAACAACCCCTTTACCGTCAACAAAATTTAGTTTTTTTTCACCCCTTCCTTATGTTTTTGAAGTAATATAACTTTTATTATGAAAATCGTGAACTTCATCGCGGGCTAACAAAGTTTGTTGTGCGTTTGGAATATGCATTTCATCGTCTAGTTCTTTAGACATAACATGGATTGTTATATTGCTGGTAGCAAATATAAGTTTGTCAATGCATTTCTTGGAAAGGTTAAAAGTAGTTATTTATTATGCGCATACGGTCCGTTCGGTCGTGTTTACATATTTTAATGTTTTGTTACGCGTCCGCTACTGGTGTTTCTGTTATAATAGTGAAATATTTATTCAGTAAACGATTTCGTTTTATATTTATCGGCCTGTGAGGTCTTGTGTGTGCTTTGGATTTAATGATTTGACCATTTACGGAGTCGTGGTGTTTAAATTATTTTTAAGTAAATCCGGGACTGTATCAGGAATATCAGGATTCCCACTTGATACAACTATTACGTGTATTTGTCATATTCTACAGCTTTTTTTACATGTAGATTAATTATTTCTTCGATGGGTACTTATGTTACCTATATTATGTGTCGGCGAGATCAAAGCGAATTGTTCTACACTTTTTACCTGCCACTAAATAACTGTCATCATACAAATTATCACTTTCTCCAACAAAACTAAATTGGCAAAAAGAAAATAACCTTGAAACAGAAATTGGCAACAATTAAGCCATTTTGTTAGTTCCTGAAGCCCATAAACCAGTGGGCTTACCGTAGCGCCAGGCGTGCAGGACAAACTAGCTAACACCCCAAATCTTGCAATACGTAATCATTATACCGTATTTAAAGTATTGTCTTGTCGCCGTTTGAGATTCGCCGACTTTGTTAAGGCTCCGAAATCAGCGATTGAAACTCACATTGTGATGTTAGGTTAGGACTTTGAACAATCATGACAATTTTATCTTTACATAGAGATTGCTTGGAGGCTCTTCTTGACGTAAATCGCACATGTTTTTGATGGAAAAGAAAATAACGTAACGTCAAGAAGTCACAATCGTTTAGATTATTAGGTAAACTATGTGCGGACAGATTTAATGTAGAACGTAAATGTGTCATTTCCATTTATAATATCATAATCTTTATGTCAAACAGCAACAGATGCTGTATAATAAAGCTCATGCCGCTATCTCAAACAAATAATACGTTATTTAATGTAGACTAAAATATCCTTCAACGTTATAATTAAAAATATGATTTAATGTTTATGATGATATTTTCACTCAGAACGTCATAAAAAAGAAAATCTTTTTATCTTCACGTGATAAAATATTTATTATCAGTTTAATTGTTACGCAGTGCAAATCATACAAATATAGTATAAAATAACAAGAAAATCTACTGAGTTTAACAGAACTTGGAAATGTTCAAAATTCTAAGAAAATGATCATAACTTTATTGGATGACAGTAACACAGGATTGTGGAGACAGGAACTAAGAACCGAAAGTACGTCTGTGGATGATGATGGTGTTGAAAATTAAGCAGATTAGCTGATATTAAAGGAAACTCTAAACTAATATCATCCAAGCATAAAATAAGTAAAATATAGACCATAGAAATCCAAACATAAAGTTCATACAAAAATCGGTCTCGCCAGGCCCTGAGCTCTTCCCCGCTACTTTAAAACCCCTACTTAACAAGTGTTACAAGGCGACTGGCGCACAACGAAATTATTTACAACGCGCGGCGTTTCACAAAAGCTTGCCTGTTTATTGCCACCATAAATACTAATACAACTCGGCGAAAATTTATTTTACCTCACCTTTAATTTATAACTATAGTGTAGTGGCCCGGGTTTTCCTTGCGCCAGTTTTTTTTTTCAATTCTGTAATCAAGGATCTGTTACTTAACAATGAATGTATGAATCGGTGGGTTGTTTTGGACATGTCATAATATTGTGACTGTTAATCTTTTGTTTTTGTTCTAGAATGTTGGTCGTCTTTGCTGTTGGGTTCTTTGCTTATTTTCTTTTCGTGGCAGTTCTGGTAGATTTGCGATGACGATGCTCCTGCAGTTACTTTTTATATTTTTTATTTTGTTGATCTGCAAGCAAACTTCATATTTCTTAGATTGTTAAACTTTCATGCATAAGTAAGTGCTCTCTGTGTTTTGCTGTGAATAATACTGTACTGCATTGTTATTAGACCACAAGAAACAGGAAACGTGTTCTTCTAGTCAGTTCTAACAAATGACTCACCTACATTAGCACCAATCCTTCAGCTGTACTGTTTTCCATTAAGATAACATTCAACTTTATGATCTCTATATCAGTCTCACAAAATATCCCAATCTAAATATCTAGATTAGCAACAAATCTGAAGGCGTCGAAGATAATTATTGTAAATAACATTGATATATCTGAACTATTCTCAAGAAAATCAATACCTTTAGCATTTGTCTGCATTTAGTCATTGTTTATATCTGATACTCCAAACTAGAATGTAGGTACCAGTCGAAGTTTATTGTTCAGATAAGGGCAAAAGCAGACGTTTGAAATCTTTATCTTTAGTTCGTTTTAATGCACAGATAAGCGTTTACTGCGGCAATAAATATCGCAATTAGGGGTTGGAGAACGAATTGTTTTATGAGCGCCATAGTTCTTAACGACTTGCGAGTGGGAGGTCCCGGCTTGTTTTTGGCGTAAAATTTGGTGTATTACTGCATTTACATAATAATGGACGAATAGAAGAAGTTTCTGCCGCTGTTTATTGTTTGAAGCGTTTTGTAGTAACCGACAATATTTGTAATCTTAAAAAATACGAACACAACTAAGTACATTCTAGAATTGGTTGTAAAATACTAAACGTAGTGGTACTTATTACCATTCTTTACTACAATCCTCTCTGAAGATACAATACTCCACATAGCAACCCGTCCAAACCCAGTTAACTCTCAACAACAGAGAACTGAAATCTAATTCCCATCTGGCCCACCTCCCATCACAAATCATCAACATACACAATACAGAATTATCCACGTCCCTTACAATAATTTAAAAGCACTCTAGTGTATATCGATGACTCATTAACAGGTTCGTGATCATAACAGAACATCAAAGAGATTGAAACCGAAGCAAGTCGGTGTGGGACCCGTCAAGCTTTTTACACCGTTTGTAAACAGCAATTTGGTACTGACGGTTCTGAGCGGCAACGCTTTGATCTCGCCGCATCCGCTGCGCACAATGACTGTCTATCTGGTGGCACAGTCGGTTATTTCACAGTAGAACAAGTTTTAGAGTACTTTGTTAGTTATGCGGATTTATGTGCAATTTAATTTTTGTTTGTTTCAGGGTTGGCCAGATGCACTTAATTGTGAGGTAAGACATTGGTGTTTCCATCCTGGTGTTATTTATTTGGAATATTTCTAATAACTTCAGGTATGACCACCTTGTTATCGATATTCAACGTTATTTGGCTAGTAATAATAAGCTTTTTGTTAAACTTCATTATAACAGTAGTAATGAAACTAAATTCCCTCATAATCATAAATTAATGCTATAAACTTTGGCTCACTACACAATTTCATCATGCAAGTAAAATCTGCACCATAAAAAAGAGTAAGCTTTGAGTACCATATTTAATTTTATTAAACTTTTATTACAAGCGTATTTTTATTTAAATACTTTCATGGTCTAGACTATAAAGTATAAAAAACTGTCACATGATTGATAAAATACTTCAAATCGATGATGTAATTTGTTCTATTACGTATAATTACGCGATCAATCAAGATTTTTTCGTAATCAGTCGTGCAAAACATTTTGATTGACAGTAACTAGTTTCTGAACAAATAGTTTATAAAGAAAATGATAGTGTTAACATTCTGCAAAGTCACCTCAATACAATGAGTTCAAATTATCGCTACTATACATAATCCAATTCAATTGAAGATAATTACTTTATTCTTATAAAAATTTGTACGGGATGCTTTAAATATTGGTAATGTATTTAAATCTTGATCAATTACAGACTCCCGGGCATTATATCTCTCAATAAGTTTCTAAATCTATCACTGGAAATTAAATAAACTATAATTTACTTGTTATTTGTTGCAGACCAACACATGCATAATAAATTATTGCTGACTGCTTGAAACTTATACTGTGTGTAAACCTATATCATAAAAACTATGCAGTTTTTTAAAAATGTGCTTCAAATAATTTCTAACTTCTTTTCCCTTCTAATCATAGGATCCATCTCGAAAGTCTACAGTTACAAAACCAAGAGGGAAACCAAGTTGAAGTTCTTTCTTCTCACACTGTGTTCGATTGTTGGCTAGTTAACCGAACTTTTTCCGTCATGCTTGAACCTCTGTCGTCATAATTGTGGCTGTTTACACTCCGTTGGATTTCCACGTAGCTATAATTGGGCCAGGAAATTGTTTTCAAAATCTCTTTAGTGGCTGATCGTGCGTTCAATGTTTTCTGTTCACGTTTTATTTGAAATCTTACAATGGTTGTTTGACGATTTGTGGTACATTACGTTGAAAGATTTTTTCCAGTGAATTCCTTTGTGATGCGATTTTGTTTTCTTCAACATTATGGTCTATTACATATTACATGCCAATGTGTACCTGAATACAAAACGTTTCGATGTCCGTTTAAATGTTAAAAGGGGATGAGGTACTATTATACTTTTAATTCATTTTTACTGATGTCGATTTTGTCCTTACTCAACAAAAATGCTCAGAAGAAAAAATAACATCGCATTTTATTGAAAATGTTTTACACATTATTGAAATATGTCAAAATATAATTTGTTGTCTTTACCTAAGTTCGTCGTACTCTTACGTCGTCTATACACATGTCAACAGGCCATTAGCGGGCGTGCCATGACTGCGAGACAGCTAAGCCTAGCCGTAACTTGTTCTCGTACAACTCTCCTAAACAAACACTCAAACGGCCGCGTGCCTAATTTATAGAACAACATCGGCCGACACCGGCCCGACCTCGCAATAAACATGTTTTTTGTTTCGCATGTCCGCGCACTGTCAAATATATTACAGCCCGCCGGGTTATTTACGACCTCTGTCGCCTGCCCATACGTTATACTTAGTATCTTTGTTTGGACACAATAAGCAATATTTCTAAAGGGCCCCGCCGACGTCTCTCGCAGCTGTTGATATGGGTTCCCAAATTGACATATTTAATTTGATCGCAACGGAGGGTCCGAACTCGCCCGCTTGACAGGTTTTAGTGTCGGATTAACATTAACGTTATGGACTTAGCGATGTCGATAAACTGAAATATCGTTTATTGTTGCGGTCATTGTTTATCGATTTACATGTAAAGTAAACGTAAACGTTTAAATGTTAACGGCTAAAGTTAGCGCGTGTTGACACATCAAACAGTTTCACGGAAGGCCCCTGTCTCGGGGAACAGATCAATTTTCCCTTTTGAACCAGCTCCGATGCATCCCAGAACAAAGCGAGCTCGTAAAAGAGTAAGTAGTTTCAAATGTGTCAGCAGTAAAGTGCGATGACGCCGGCGAAAGAATGAAGCTGCGCCGTCGTCGGGGGCGTAATAAAAGTGGCGTGAAACAAAAAGCTGAGCAGCGAGCAACGCGGCTCTGGAGCGCTCGGCTCAGGTACGGCCGCTCGCGGCGGCGGTGGCTCAAAGCGCGCCCGTCATGGGTGGCGAGCCACCAACACCATCGCACGTCTCAATCCGCACCCGGCTGCCGACCATACCGCCTTTCCTTTTTCCCCTACCGCAATGCAGCTATGTGTCGTTTCCGCTTTATTTTTTATGGCCGAGCGCTGCAGCGGTGAGACATAGCGCTCTCCCTCTAATGTTGACTTGAGATATCGCTGTCTCTGTCAGGCGCGGCGCGGGGTGAGGGGGCCGCGGCTCGTCGGCGGCTGGTGGGGTCCGGTCTCTCAGAGTAGATTCGACCGCCGCCACTAACGCACGTGTATCTCCCTTGTTTCCGCGTACCGGTGGCAAAGAGTAGATATTGCCAGAAGCGTTTCGTGACCGCACTGTGAAGTTTATAAGTGATCGTAAAAGTTATCTCCCAAATGGTGGTGCTTGAAGACGGTGGAATGATGACTACTAATCCTAACCAATATTTACAACCTGATTATTTGGCTCCTCTTCCGTCCTCTGTAAGTATAAATATATATTTTTTATTTTAAGTTTAGAAAATTTTGAAAAATATTTTAGTCTCTTGAGTTGAATAATTTTAAATCTTAATATTTTTCTGGACAATCGTATTTATTTCCGATTTCTATTGTTGCAGTTGGATTCGAAGAAAAGCCCCCTTGCGCTTTTAGCGCAAACTTGCAGCCAGATCGGTGTTGACTCAGCGCCCAGCAAGCCGCTGCTGCCTCCGCTAGATAAGAAGAAAGTGAATAGTGTTAACAGTGATACAATGAGTCGTTCGTCTCCCACTAATACCGTGATTAAAGCCGACAAGCCGCGCTCCACGCCGGAACACAACAAACATTTGGCATTCAAGCCGTATGAAACAAATGTTGTTACTAAGAAACCTGAAGAAAGGCCTTCGTCTAAAGCTAGTTCGGACAGCTCCGATGAAAAGAAATCTGGAAAAAGCACACCTGGACGCAAATCCACGCCGCCGTCAGCAGAACATGGCAAGAGCAGCCCTGCACCTAAATCTTCCCCTGTTGGCTCTTCCGGAACTAGCCCAATTATCCGCTCCGGTTTGGAAGTTTTGGGACACGGCAAGGATCATCTCGGAGCTTTCAAGAATATTGCTGGTTTATCTGGATTTAATCCGCTAGCCAGCCTCTGCTGCCCGCCGGGAATGGAACAACACGCTAACCCGGCGTTTAGACCACCTTATGCGGGTGCTCCGTTCAGTGCTCACCACGCTGCAATGCTGGCGGCTGCCGCTGGCTTCCCCGGATCTTCTCCAAACCCATACCTTGGATATGCGCGAGTGAAGACACCTGCCGGCGGTGAAACTCTCGTGCCAGTGTGCAAGGACCCCTATTGCACTGGATGCCAGTTCTCAGTTAACAACCACCATCTGCTAATGAGCAACGGCTCGTGCCCCGCTGGTTGCACACAATGCGAACACCAAAAGTACAACCTTGCGATGGCTATGGCCCTCTCTCAGCAAGGGGCCGCAGCCGGCGGCATGCCATACGCTCAGCTGAGTCGCCCTTATGTGTGCAACTGGATTGTGGGTGAATCTTACTGCGGCAAGAGATTTGGCAACTCGGAAGAGCTTCTGCAGCACTTGAGAAGCCACACGACGGACGGATCTACACCTGCATCTGTTGCTTCTACGCAGGCTTCGCTGTTGAACCCACTAAACCCGTTGTTTACGACGGCGGGTCTGCGCAGCGCGTACCCGACGGCACCGCTCAGCCCTCTATCCGCCAGCCGGTATCATCCGTACTCCAAGGCTGGTCTCCCAGCGAGCCTTGGAGGCTCTCCGTACGGCGCCTTCAACCCCGCGCTGGGCCCCTTCTACTCGCCCTACGCGATGTACGGCCAGAGGCTCGGTGCCGCCGTTCACCAATAAACCAAGTGAAGTGCAAACCTGGACTAACCGTCTGTGTTGTATTGTCCAATTTTCTTCTGTGATATCGATAGACTATTCATGTTCTAAGGCGCATGCCGCCATGACAAATTTAGTGATTACTGCAATTTAAGTATAGTAATTTATAATAAGTGGATACGCCGACGGCGTCGAGTCGAGTGACGTTGATAACGGACTGTACAGCCAAATGTTTTGTGTAAATAATCTCTATGTTTAATATTAAATGAATTATTTCAAATATAATATCTACCTACCAATCATAAAACGTTTTTTCTTTATTTTCTCATGCACACTCAAAATTACCGAATAGGTATATCAGACTCAAGTCGGATTTCATACTTCGAACACACATAATAAATCACATAGATTTATTAGCAAGTAGAAAGTAATAACGATACATTTCAAAGTAATAAATTTTATAACCAATCAACGTCGTGAGAGAGCTGCTATATGATCTAACGACGCAATAAACTAAGTCCATTGGTTAATTAATGTTCAAACAAACATTAAATCCGTCAATCTATGGAGTAAAACAAGATTGCAATCACGCGAACACACCTCCCATAGCGAAAAAAGACCAACAAAATAATTTATTACATTGAAAATGTATACCAAAGAGGTCGTCGGCGCACACTGTCATTAATAATGAAACCGTGAGCTGTCAGCTTTAACGTCAAAGTTTTTTTTAATAAATGCTATTTTGATTAGGCTCACGTCATGTTGGAAATTCAACTGTCAAAAGGCGTAATTGGTCGGACGGGACGAGTAACATGAAACAGAGGCGACGGGGCAACTAAAAAATAAATAGCAAGCAGCAAACAGGTTAACGTAGATTATAATATTTTTATAAATATTAATTATTTTCACTTTCTAATCGAATGTGTTATTGAAAACGTCCTTTTGTTATGGTAATGTAAATTAGATTTTTTTATGTTATAATAATCCTTCGAATGTTACACTTTCGTTTTTACGATCGCATTTTTATACTTCTGTCCGTGGAAATAAATTTCATATATATATCTCTAGTTTTGCATATAAATATTACGTAGCAATTTTTAATACTTTCCTGAATCCGATTGAATACGAATTTTAATTAAGACTCGTTTATTACGAGATTAACATCTATAAGCTGACATGTTTCATTTTAGTACTTTGAGAGTTGCTTAAAATATAGTAATGCCGTTTTTTTCATAATTTGGCCTTAATTTTTTTTGTGGGAGATTATGTAGTAGACAAAAACGGGCTTAAAAATTTAAGGGACATTATGGAGTGTCATTTTGTGTTTAAAGCCTACAATCAACTTGGCTTTTTAATTAACATAATATACACAATTCGACAATCGCTAGAGATATTTTAGGAACAGATTTATGTTTTTTTTTCTGTTTAAGGCAATTATTTATAAAATATCCGAAATAGCTTTACCCATTTGAAAGACACCTTCTCTTCTTTAAGCAAATTTTTGAATATTCATCAATTTTTATCAGCCACAGTTTATACCCATTAACCATTTTGCTCACCCAATTAAGCAAAGACAGTGTGAATAACATAAATCAAATAAATTAAACCTAGAGCCGTATTGACACAGTCCATGAATATAAATCAGCTATTGCATTAGATACCAGTTTCATAATTAACTTCAACTATTGGAGTTGATTGATAGCGACGTTTATATCCGTTCTGATTTGATTCAATAAATCATTGATATTGTAAAATATGTCGTTAAGATATGACACGACTTTGACATAGTTTTGTCTTGGCAAAGTTCAGTTTGGTACTAGTAGCGCCATCTCTGGATGAGACGGTGAACTTTTGGTTGTGAAGTAAAAGTTTTTGTCGCGGTTTTTTTGTGATTGATCTTGGCGTTGTCGGGTTCTGTCTTAAGGATTAATATTTTACTTTTAGGTTGGTGTTTGACACTCTGTCGAGGGTCCACTGGGTTTTATTGGTCCATTTAAGGATAAGCAGACCAATTTTCTTTGAACTTCTTTGCGAAAAATCATTATTGGGCCTCCGAATGTTTTGAAAGTTTGAATTTTTCACTGAACTAGTACTTCTAACACTGAATTTGGATACCTTACAGCTACCCTTCTTTGTCCTAATGCGACATTGTACGGTTATTTATATCTGACTTAGAAAAAGAGGAGGTTGTCCTCAAAAACTCAACAAAACTTAACAATCAAATAAGTTTTTGCGCGATTATCTACGAGTTCAAAGTCAAAGCAATGGCACAATAGCAATTGAATGTAACTGACATATTATTACAAGTTATTATTACAACATTATGGTACATTATTATTATGTTAAAGGTTAATAAAGTAATACTTATGTATCGTGGATATCGTTATGAGATAAGATATTTAATCACATTTTTTTAATTCTTTATTGTTTAGTATGGTCGTAAAGACAGCTTAAATGTTAATCTTAGTTTTAAAGAAGAATACACGATGCTCCCGCGGCGGTTCTTGTCAAATTCAATTTATTTATTTAGCGTTTCCGATGCTTGAGGGTTGTAAATTCGATATTATTTACCTTCGTTTCATCAATCACGTTTGCGAAATTTAATCACAGGTGTCAAATAACATGAACGTTACAAAAGAACGAATAATTGTAGTATTTAGTCATTATTAATAATAATCAATAAAAGATTTATTTCATCAAAGTTAAACTGACAAAACGATTAGTCTATGACAATTTTATTTTAATTTCATTCAGCAATTAACCCTCCATGCGATAGGTGTATTTGAAAATGTCAATCTGTCAAAAAACCGCATAAAATTAATACCCCGCGATATCTGTTTTTACACATTCAACTTGATTAATTATCACATTAAAAAGTTTTAAAAGGGGACGTATAAATCTTAAGATATTAATTGAGATAATAATGTAGATTTTATGAATGCCGCCAGGGCACGCCTTGAAATATCACAACGTGTTTCTGTATAAATGACCTCTCACGGCGGGATTAACTTTGACAGATGCGTAGCGAAGATTGATGCCTTACAGCGCTGTAATCCGTGCAGTGAAATAACCAATTACGATTAGCATAAACATAAGGTGGAGTAAATTAACATATTATCAAAGGATGAATAATGCATGCCCGGGTATTATGTACCCGCACATCAAATTAGAGGGTTATGTTACCCTTCAACGCGATGTATTGTCAAAATCGGATCCAACGATCCTCGTTTTTATGTTAATTTCATGTTTTTGTACCTGGATTTAGTGTACTCATGAATTAAACATCGGTTCTCTATTTTGAAAACCTGATGTCAATACAAGCGATTTTATTGGTTCGTTTTTTTGTTAAATGTTTTGTAACCCTCGAGTGTAAGGGTATTTGATGACGACGCGTCAATGACAGGAAATTTGACAATCCGTGACCGAGTGAGCGATCGGTTCATTTGATAATAAAAGTTCGCGTTTAGAATGTAAAAAGCTTAAACGATATTTTATTATGATACGAGTCGTGACAACGTTGGGGTTATTTTTTGTTGTGAGAACTACTTGTTAGTAATGTAATAGGATGCGGACTATCCGGATTTTAATAAGTTCTCATTGTAGTGAACGCCGAAAGCGATTACTTGCATGAATAAAGACGATGTTACGAAATACATTTTTTATGATTTTCACAAGATCAAAGAAGTTTGCGAATTTCGCAACCTTATTACTTTATGAGTTGGGGTATTGTGTTCCGAAATTACATGATCGTATATTTTTTTATGTATTTACATCGTGTTGGCGTTCTTTGTGCGATACGTAGGTTTTTATAATACAGTTGGTAGACAAAATCGATAATTATGATACAAAAAAGCAATACTATCTAGAAGTTTCTAATTCATCCTCACAAACCAAGTGTAAATGTCGATAATTACTGTTTTATTTTTAATTTGCCTGTTTAAACTGAGAGACTTCAAAGCTATCATTGTGGTCGTTCTTTTTTATGGAACCATTCCTCTTGCTTCGGCACAATATACAATAAGTCCAAATTCTGACCTTCAGTATAATTACATTGAGTACTATTGCCACTCTTACTGCCGCACTCAGAGAGCCTTAATGATTACCTAGGCCATCACTTAGTAAAGGTTTTGTCATACAAAAGTATGTCAAATCTTTATTAAGCGCTTGAGTAATCATTAAATATCTCTGAGTACCGCAGTTAATATTTTATCGGAAAGGCCTAGGAAGTACCAGACAACCACTAACAATAAAATCTCCAACAAACACAGTTGTAAAATAGAAAACAGTTGAACAACATAAGCTATAAGCAGCCATCGTCGATCCATCAGGCGGGAGTCAGAAGGGAGTGATGGAACACATCCAGGCTATAATTTATTACTCAACTAGACTTGATAACGAACTGGTGTCGGGTAAGTTGTTAGTGGGTTAGTACGTAGTGCTACTGAACGTACCATCACGCTTGTCAACCTAGAAGGGTAAGGCAGAGATTGTACCTTTAGTACACCCATATTTTGTCTGTTATATTTAAGTCCCTTATAAAAGGGCAATAAACTATTGCCCTTTTACAAGGACTCTGTAACTTTAGAATATTTTACTTGACGTGGAAAACAAAACCACGATCACATGCTCAGCACTCACGTTGAATTAATGACAGTGATAGGTACTAAAGTTTCCAATTTATTTTCTTTTTTTTATTACTTTAAATTTTTCACTTGTAACGTGTAAGTGTCTTTTAATTGGTGTCCCAAATAAACATTCATTCTATCTGTAGAATAAATGAAGACAAAAAGACACAAGCAGAATGTACGGTGTCTTATATACCTAGTACCTACAGAATCACATCACACTAATATTATAAAGGCGAAAGTTTGTGAGTGTGTATGATTGTTACTTCTTCAAGCAAAAACTACTGAATGGCTTTAGATAAAATTTGGTTCACAGATAGTTTATAACCTGGATTAACACATAGGATAGTTTTATCCCGATTTTATCTTCCTGTGGGATAATTTTCGAGTTGTAGTGGGTTCACCCACTACAACTCGAAAACCGCTGGCAACAGTTAGTAGTCAATAATCTGACCCAGTTATTTAAGGCAAACAGTAACATTGAATATCAATCGAATTTTAAGTAAATCTCTCGCAAAAACAGCTCAAATTACCACAATTTAATTAAAATCTTAACCTAAACTAAAATTACGCCATTAACCCGAGCATTCAAATTCAAACGTTCACATTCAACATTTAAATTCTAGAGTTAATTACAAACATTAAAAATAAAATTTTACAGTCAAGCTTGCAATTTAATTTTGCAACAACATAATAATTAAAAAGTGTAATAATGCAACGGCAAACGGGTTATAATGGCTGTCCGTCGCGTGATGCCATACAATAAATAAAAGTCCTCGCAAAGTAATTAAAAGTGCATAAATTGAAGTATATTTCATGTAAACCATAAATTGTGAACGTATAACTTGAATAATTATCGTAAATTATTGGGTTTAGGATTGTTTTTTTTAACAACTTTTTTCTTTCGTAGGTACAACTTGTATTAATAATAATATCATTTATTAAAGTAATATTAAAGATCTTATATAAAATACTGGTTTAAGTAGAAATAATACACAAATTAAACATAGTTTCATCCAATGACGCAGCATTGAAGAATCCCATTTTTCTGCGAATAAACTATATTAATGTTATAAATTGGACAATTTGATTATTCTGGTCTTCGCTTTGTCCATCTTTCCATTAGTGCACTTCTTCTTAACGTTACGTAAACTTTAAATTGAATCAGCCCAAAGTTTGGCGACTACCTCGGCACTTTCATTAACTTTCATCCACTCCTGCGATGTGCAAGCAACAAGACAGGCAGGCCATGATACCAAGTGTCCTATCGTTTGTCGGGTAACGCTACATTTACACTCCAGAGCACTCATCTATGAATCTCCACCTGAACTGGTTTTCTTTACCTTAGCCAACCTGTGTCCTGAGTCTATTCGAAAACTTCCAGGTCGTGTTCAGATGGGAGATTTTCTGCAAGGGACTGGTGGGTTTGGTAGGTTTATATTTACACTTTAAAACTCATGCTTCTGGTATATTATATTTTATTATGAAGTCTGCATCTGTAAAAAAAATGATATTGTGAATGTGAGGACCATGTGGGTCTTTCTTAAATTTTAATTGTTGTGATTGTCTGGCAGTTTGAGTACTTTAAGTGACCCACCCAAATTTCCTTTCTTTGGTATTGTTCGTCGTGACGTTGAGCTCCTTGAGTTATAAGTCGAGCTCCACGATAACTGACAAATGCTTGCACTGACTGGACGGGTCCACTCAAATCTGTGTGGTGCTTTCTTCAAAAGACCATCTCAGACATTAATCTGCATGGTCTTCATGTGTGTATTATTATACCTTATTGTTAACCCAAACGATTTTAAAAGATTAAAAGAGTAACCTTTGGAGTTTCTTGCCGGTTTTTCTCCTTAGGAATCGACCAATGCACCGAACCTTGCTCCTTTTTACCGACGTTTTATAAGTGCCCATGTAGGCCTATGTGAAATAAAAATATTTTGATTTTGGTTATCCTTATTTGGTGTTTTTTATGCTCCACAAGCAGTAAAGTTTTGGAATTTTCTTTACAAGGCACATCTGTTGTTGACTAGAATTAATATTAAATTAACCTGATATTTAAATAAGTATTTGTTACATAATCAACAATACATTGTAAAATTAATACATATTTAAAATAATTCAGTTGTTTATTATAATGATGCATATAAATGGCTTTATTTAAATTTTGCTATTTATCTTAGTGCATAACACATTTAAATAAATATCGCTTGTTTATTATAATGTGCGAATTCAAATTACTTTATTTAAAATAAATTATAATATTTTTATTATAACATGGTTTAGATTTAGTCGTAAAATATTTGATTGGCTCATTAGTACGGTTTTTAGTTTTTTTTTATGCACATTAGAGTTATGATAGAAGTATTAGATAAGTTTTTTAAAATCTTTATTAAGACGTCCTATTTGGTACAAATAATAAAACTAGACTATTTCACAAAAAAAAATTAAGTAAGTTGCTTTTAAATTATTGTATTAATAACTTTAAAAGCCCTTGTATTTTTTTAAACTAATTAACGATTACTTTTCTCCGAGGATTTAGAAACAATATGTTTTCTAAATAATATTCATGACATCAAAACCTTATTTTGTAACAAAAAAAAAACATAACATCAGACATCACGATACAATTTAAAAATACCAATCAACAACTGTCTATCAGCAAAAAACACTCAATCAATTCAAGAAATAAATAATAAGTAATACAATTCAATAATTAATACAATAATATTTTGTCACTGCTTCCTGATATCTATAATGTAAATGTATTGGTGGCGTAGATTGTTGTTTCTGTTATGATAAGAGAAACTTAATTACACGACATGTGACACGGATAGTGGGACAAATTACAAGGTTAGGTCGGATGTGGTACAAGTCATAAGAGAGTGCAGGTAAATAGGAAAGTAAAAATAGAAAAATTAACTTGATTGAAGTGAAAAGACAGGGATGTAACGTGAAAACAACATAAAGAAGAGATAAAACTTTGTCAGTTTAGTCAAAACCATGGTTTGATAAAGGAGTTATTCTGTCAAAGATGAAATGAATGCAGTGGTAGACCAATTTTAAAACTAAAATATATAAAAGCGGTTATAATTTACTCGGAGTCAGAAATATGGACCTTTTAGGAAGCACATTTCGTCTTCTATAAAAATTTGCTATTGCTCTAAAAAGCTTCAGCTTTATATTACGATCGCTACCACTTGTCACTTGTACCACAGCCATCGCTATAGTTTAATTGGTCGCCAAGCTGTCACAAACGAAGGTTTACAAAATGTAATTATAAAGAAAATTGTATGGTTCACTAGGTTCGCCACGCGGCCCTGTCGAACCGTTCATTTCTCTAATTACTCTTTAAATAGTGGCCAATTAATGCTTTGAATTGATGAAGGAATGAAATAAATTATGGAATTTAGCAGCTGGTGCCAATCAAGTAGTTAATGTGACGGTGAAACTGTCAATCAAAAATGTGGTTTCTGTGGGGATATTATTTTTTATTCAATTTTTACCTTTACAATAGCAAAGCCAAGGGCAGAACTGCGGGATGTTGTAAGAGATACCGCGGCCTCGACATAAAGGGCTAAGAAGAAACTTGGGTGGTTTTTAGTCAAAAGAAGTCTGACACTGCCTTTCGCTCTGCCCAAGAGCGGGAGGGGTCACCTAAGTACACATTGTGAAATGCAAATAAAGTTTGAGTATTGAGTTATTCGATGATTTTCCACCCGCCAAAAAAAAGGGCCTAATTTACAGTAAGAAACTAACTAACTACCTACTACTTTTCAGTAAGTTTTTTTTTTGTGAACAACCCGCTGTCGAAAATTAGGCCCTTTAACGAATTTGAGGTCTCGGGCACTTGAAAATAATGGATCCCTTGTAGGTGGCAAAAGCGAGCGAAGCGAGGTTGTTTTTTCAGCAACTTGCCTTGAGTAGGTTTGGTTTGTTTCTTGACAGTTCATACCACTATCTATGTCAATTGCACGAACTTGGGTCTCCCTTGGATTGTAGCTCCTTAGACGCTGGGCACTTGATTAGAATGCTCAATGGAACAGGTAACCTTGATTTAAATTATAAGTTTCAAAAACATGCGTCTATAGCTCCTTGGGATTTTATATGTAATAAACCGAAGTCTAGGACAGCTTCATTCCCCTTAAAATAAATATGGAAATAACTTTAACAGAATTCGGATCCTGAGATACTGTGAGAAACTAATTATATTTCAATAAGGAAAACAAAATGTACTTTAAATTAATTTACTATTATTAATCTGATAAATAAACATCCTAATGTAAAACTAGCAACTAAACGCATTGATAATGACAAAACAGAATAATTATGAAACAGCAACTCTAACACTATCAGGACCGAATCACCAGTCACTGCGCCTATCGATCCAATATTAATTGAATATTTATCTGAACCATGAGTGGTAGTAAGTAAAAAATGTTTTAAAACATTTTCTTAATTTGTTTCATGTAGCTACTTATTTCAATATAAAAAGAATGCTAGTAACTTTTGAAGTAGACTCCAAAATTAATAGACTGAATGATAAAAAAAGGCTTACATTAATAATGGTAGTGTTGATTATAATTATGGAAAATCAGAATTTAATGACTTATGATATAAATGCGACACTGTCATCTAATTTTTTTTAGGAAAACATAATGAATGAGATCCACGTGTAGATTTCTTAGAAGTTTACCTTCACGTAACAGTAAGCACACATTTGCATGCGAACATTGTTGTGGAAATAACACAATATGGTGATTATACTAACATGAGGCAAATTACGCCTAATTATACACATCATGAGCAATTTCCTTTATTAACATTTTTAAACAGTAGAGAACAACTGACACAATTCTTTAATTCGCAAATCATGAAATTCTCAAAATGACAAAAATACCACATTTGTCATTTTAATTAACTAAAAACACAAAAGGTATATTCTGAATAGTTTTATCGTCAGCCATAATAACCGTTCACATGCAAGCCATTGTCGAATTAATAAGTGTCCTACTTACATTTGTTGTTAAATAAGTAATTATAACGTTTTGACAACACATTGTGTTTGTAATTACTTTGGGAATGATAAAAGCATTGTGTTGCGAAAGTTTCTGTCCAAGGCAAAGAATCAACAATTAGTTTTTGTTTATTAAATGTGGAGTGGCAGCTGTTCGAGACGTTTGCTAAAACAGAGCCAGAATACAATGCAATTAGTATTAATATTATGAGAAGAGAAGACAATGGATCTTATAATTTTATTATGTGGACAGAGTTTAAAAGATGCTCTTTTTATTTTAAAATAACAATTAGATCTTCTAGACAGATTAATTTTGACAATTCGTCACAAAGCTTCTTTGCATGTAATTGTGTCTATTAAAATTTTTTGAGTCTGGCAGCATACACCATGTCTTGTGTCTAATTCTTACGATAATTAAAATAAACTCTCTAGTTTTTAATCTTGGGATTACTAAAGTTTCACTAGTATGATGTGGAAGAAAATTGTCAAAAGACTTAGTGCAGTCACTTTATTTAAAAGAGGCAAATTTTTGTCACCGAGACAACATTATTTCTTACCATTACGCTGTCTTCTTCTCTAATAATATGTTTCGCCATAACATTATGTTGGTTTATCTCAACGATAATAATAATAATAATTACATTTATTTCGGGCTGCGCCCATAGTGTTAGTAACAATGATCTTAATACTAGTGTTAGTAGACATAATACACAAATTAAACAGTATGGAGTTTCATCCAATGACGCAGCATTGGAGACTCCCATCTATCTGCAAATAAACTCAAGATAGTGTTGGTACTGCCACGAAGACGAGCAAGTAGGGAAGCGCTTCTTTTACGTATGATGGCCGCAAAACCATCAATATGCCTTTCCGCAAACATCCCTGACGCACTACATCGCCATGGCAGCCCCAACAATATCCTGAGCGCGTTATTATACTGGACGCGTAGATCGCTGTATGCACGCAAACTATAACTAGTCCACAGGCTGCACGTGTAAAAAGACGAACAAAAAGATTTGAACAAAGTAATCTTGACCGTCTCTGTACATCGCGCAAACCTGCGGGCCAGCATGTTACAGCGTACCGACAGCGATCTACGCTCCCTGTCGATGTCCATATTATCTCTTAAATCGTCCGTGACCCAATGACCCAAGTATTTAATGCTAGTCACCCTATTTAAGGGTGCTCCGTAAAGAGATATCTCTGGTATGGTTGGGTAACCTAGGGCACCTGCCTTAAAAACCATTATCTCACTTTTCTTAGTGTTATACTTGAGTCCATGGGCCACCGCGTATTCCTCACATATAGAAACCAATCGCCTCAAAGCGCCGATCGATGGGCTCAGCAACACCATATCGTCAGCATAGCTAATGTTATTTACGCATACCTCATCAATGTGACAACCGACATTAGTGTTGCTGAGCTCAACGATCAGCTGATTCATGTACAGATTAAAAAGTCTAGGTGAGCTCAACCCCCCCTGCCTCACCCCGCACTCCAACCTATACACATCAGAAAACGATCCCTCCCACTTTACACTGTTTTGTTGCTTATTGTACCAATATTTAAACAACTTTATGATGTCACTAGGCAATGTAGTTTCATCACACAACTTGCGCCACAGTGTCTTATAATTTACAAGATCGAATGCCTTTGACAAATCCAAAAAACAAGCAAACACAGGCGTTTTTCTGTCAGTGTAGTACTGTACAGTCTGCTTGAAGCACAAAATAGCACTCTCTGTGGAGAGCCCTGGTCTGAAGCCGAACTGACTATCTTCTAATATAATGTGCTTGGATAACTGTTTGTCAAGCAAACTGTCCAGCACCTTCGCAATGACAGTCGCCAATGATATAGGTCTGTAATTGGAAATGTCAGAGGCATCCCCCGTTTTATTCTTAACAATAGGCACTACAGTAGTGTATATAAGGTCATCAGGTAAATAAGAGTGACTAACACAAAGGTTAAAAAACATGGCCAACACTCGCGGCAGATGTACGCCGGCGTGTTTCAGATGCTCGATGCTAAGTCCATCGTGACCGGGCGACTTACCTCTCCTCATTCCCGCAATCACCAAAGCAACATCCCTTGCAGTGATGTGGACAGCAACATCACCCGGGCTGGCCTCAGCATCGAACATCTGAGTTTGATTTTGAAGTAGTTGATCAACCTTAAAATGTTCTTTAAAAGCATTGGCTATACCTGTCGGTTCGTGCACACCCGCTACACTCACAGGGCGGTTCGACCTTGGATTCAAGCGGTTTGTTGACTTCCAAAATGACCCGAACTGTTTCTTTGAATGGTTCTTTGCTATTATGTCCATTTTAATTTGCTGTTCATTATCTTGACAGTATTTTAGTTTGCTTTTAAATACATTTCGAAACTTACACATATTATCATAAACATACCCTGTCCTGGGTTTGTTGTGCAAAAGCCAAGTTTGATACCACAGTCGCGCCTCCCCGTGAGCGCTACGAACATGCAAGTTCCAACCAGGCACATATTTTCTCTTATTAGTTAGAACCCTATCACTACCCACATAAGTAAACTTAGCGCCATCTGATAATATATTTATTAGACGAGAATACATCTGGTTTAACAGTGTGAAGTGGTTAGTATTAGAACACATTCCATGAGCACAATTAATGAACTCTGTAGGAAAATCTAAAAGTTTTAATTTAGAATGACAATAGCCCGTGAACTGAACAACCGTATTTTTATCCCTTTCACCCCATATAACCTTATTACATTTATTTGATTTTGGTACTAATTTAGGTATCATTAATTTTAAATTACATTCAAAAGTCATCGGAATGTGATCAGATGAGTACACATCATACAAAACGGACGCTTTCACAACTAAATGTCTCGCAGCACTACTCACCACACAGTGGTCTAGCCATCGAGATGCACCATTCGCGGTGCTTACAAACGTATACGTGTCCTGTGGTAATAACTCCATGTCCACACATGACCACAATTGCTCCGCACACACTGACATTAATTCACTTGAGAAACGTTCACCTGGATGAGCGTTAAAATCTCCTAATATAAACACAGACTCGGTTTCACTATTCTCACATATTGCTATTATCTCACTGAGACAGTCTGTAAACGCTATTAGATTTTCTGTGGAATTCGTAGGCATGTACACTGAGAAAACCAATAGAGAACTATCCCCATAGTCAATTTTTATAGCCACTAACCGATCACTTTGGCACGACAACACTGTTACCGATTGGAACATAGTCTTTCTCCACAGCAGTGCCACTCCACCGTATGGTCTTCCAATTAAAACTCCGGCTGATGTGTCAACGGCAGATTTGCCGGTGTACGCGAAATCACGGTGAATATTCCCCAAGTATGCAACGATAAGCCAAATCGTTTTCATCATTTATAATTTCATATAAGATGCTGGTTTTATATCGCCAACTATAATCTTCTCACCAGGATACCGCCAACATTGGCGCGTATTCTCACTCTCAGTCATATGTCACCAATAAGCCTAGAAAACATCGCTCCTCGCGACTAATCCGGACAAAGTACTCCCGGAGACATCACTCACGGATGTCACACAGTCGCACTAGACAGACGACATGACTGCTGTTCTAATTATAATGCCCTTGCGAAATAGCAGTAATGTTAATAGTCGAGAAGATAATATTGATGCAAAAAATAAAACGTCTCGGGTTAACGGTTTTACAGAAAAGCAGTAAATACGAATATAATTGCATCCGTTCAGCTCTTAAACTGCAGATTTAGCTTTAAGTGGCACCGCCGCTTTATCTTGGTGTCCTTTTACCAGACAGCGAAACATGATCTTACTTAATTTTATCACTGAACACTAAATCTCTTTTAGCAGAATCCATAAAATCTGCCCACACCTTCAACGCCTATTAATTTCCCGACGGACAAAGCGCAGAGTCCGAAACAACGACAAAGACAGAGCATTGCAATATCTTCATCTGCCGTTTCACACGGTGCATTACAAAGATTAATGGGGCAATAGAGGCAGCACAATTTGAACCCGGCTCCCGCGCGCAGGATACAATATTTTATGTTGACAGACATAACAGCGCTTATACGACCGCTTATTCTTTGTGCCCCGTATTTTATTCGCTTTATGACGGTCCCTGACAACCTTGTCATCTACAACCCTAAAAATATTCTTCATTCCAATTACGACTCTATGTTTGACTGGGTACAGTTGTATATAGTGTTCTTTAGTAGCAAAATCATTTGTGGCTTTATAGTAATGGTCGTGGATGCCGGTTGAATGTTTGTTAGTATTTTATTTCGGGGCGTTCTCGCGTCATAAAATAATAGCGTAATGCAGTGTTGTAAATCAATTTTCCTTTTGAACGATGACGTTTATAATGAAGGTCGGTAGTTTTGAATTAGTATAAAATATTTTTTATGAACGAGCGTGATTATTATCTGTATGGTTTTATTAATGGATGTTGAATCTGGCGGCTGGCGAGGCTTTCTTTCATTAGATGTCGGTACAACTATAAATAGAGTTTGTATGATTAATATTTTATAAAACAATTAATCATTCTTATTGATCTTAATGGAAATTTGGAGTGTAATATAGCGAAGTTTGGTAAAGACATAGTATTTGTAAAATCTCGGTAAAGTCGGATTACGAAAGCACAAGAATTGTGATGGAAACAATTTAAGAAACTATTTCTACTTGAAACACGACGTGCATTTATGTAATAGTTTTTTGTACTTGGATAATTATGAATCTTTCTTTACTGAACTACTCAAAAACACAACTCCAATAAAAACATGAAATCCACCGTAGGTACCTAAAGTACAAAAAGTCCACTAAACTACACCTAACTAAATAATTTAATCATAATGTGAAAGACAACAAGGAAGCAAAAGAAGCCGTGACAAATAAAATAAACATTCAGAAAGCATCCCCTACGAATGCAAATTGAAATAAAAATGCATGAATGCTTATCCGAGCATCGGTTTGTGAATAAAACAATACACATCCGACGGCAAACGACTTGGTTCAGTATGCTTAGGAACAGACAAGGAGTGCGAATTTTAAGGGGAATGCAATTGTTCACCTGTAGGACTTGAAGATGTGATTTGGATAAGTAACTAAGGGTGATAATATTGAATTTATAAAAGAATGAGACAAAGGGAGGCACGATATGAAAACTTAATTAAAGAATAAATTAAGTACGTACTAGGTACGTAACTAGTTATAAATAGGTAACTTAGTTTTATTCATTTTTGTTTCGTACGAGGACATATAGTATTTAGGACATTATGTAGCTTTTGGCCGTCATAAAAAAATATATCCTATACATTTTCCGGGCCAAACTTTCATCCAAATTCGTTTAATCATTAAAGCAGACATATAGATCAACAGACAGACTGACAGACATTCTTGCTTGAGTATTGATTTATATTGGCATGAATTACTTCAGACAACTAATTGATATTCACTTTCAAAATATGTCAATACCGTAGACGGAATTGCTTTGACTCTTGGCAGAAGACTTGATTTCTGTGAGTAATTGGCTTGATGATTTCATTGCAATGTTTTTGATGTGGTACCTAATACATTGCACTGAGATCGTTTGTCATGCAATTACAAATTTGCCTGTACGCACTTACATAAAAAAATTTCGACAGGATACGCTAGTGGTCGCAAAACTATTGCCCACGCGTACTAATGGTCGTGGGTTACATTCCTAGGTCCAACAAAATTTTATTTGGTTTCGTACATCAAACATTTCAAAGTACGGCCACGAAGTATGGATTTGTGTCCGGTTGATGCCATTAGGCTTCCTTATTACATGAAACTTGAGCATAATTAGCAAACAGTGTGAGTGCACTTATGGGGTCACCTCTGCCTAACCTTGAAAGATTATGTGCGAGCTCATAGGTTCCTAATAGTACATTTTTAGTCTACCGCAATAAATTCTAAAAATCAAACTTCAATTCCACAAATCAGTTACGGCACTCCTCCTTTCAGCAGCGTCAGAATAGTCCAAGTATTCACCTTCAAGGGTGGCAAGTCTGACAACCCAGCTCAGCCAGTCCTCGCCTCGACATGACGCGGCTTATCCCGCCCGTCACACATAAATACGTAATGAGAGGATCTGACGCCCGCTACTACGGGATGCTGATATACTTCAACATTAACGCAGGATCGTTCAACATTTGTAACTAGGGATTTCTCATTTGGGACTCGATGTTGTTTTGTATTTAGCTTTGGTATTTTGTTTTTGTCATGTTTGCGAGACTTATATGGCCAAAGATCGTATGGAAGGAGAAAAAGAAGGCTTTTGCTCAGCAGTGGGACACAATGTAGGCTAAAAAAAATGAGTAAAGTCGAGAACCTACAGGTTATGAGGCAATACACATTTTACAAAGTGATAAGATACACAATCGTTTAGTAGCGAGTAAATTCTTATTTACGGACGGATGGCCGATGAGGCCGGAAAGTTCTGGAGTGGCGACCGCGAACCGGAAGACGTTGCATTGGAAGGCCTCCCACTAGGTGGACCGATGACCTGGTAAACGTTGCAGGGATCCGCTGGATGCTAGACGCACGGGACCGGTCATTATGGCGACACTTAGGAGAGGCCTATGTCCAGCAGTGGACGTCTTTCGGCTGAAATGATGAAATTCTTATTTTGTCGATCAGGATTGTCAATAATATATTAGTTAATTTTTGAAATATCTGTTTTTCTCGCAGCAATCAATATTTAGGAAAATACTTGAAAACATACCTAAGCTCTCAACATTTTACGATGCCACTATCCAAATGACTACCAACGAAACATAAAATGAAATTGATAGCCTTGTGTGTGAGCAGCTGAGGAGCTTTACCAAGGAACTACGCTATCGTATTTCACTAAAATGAACGACAAAATTGAATCGACGAATACATCAGTAAATTGAGTTTCTTTTCGTACTTGACACTTACCTACATTATTGCATTGGAACAAGAATGATTAAACTGAAAGGTAAATTGTAATTTTTGTCGTAATGAATAACTTTGGTGAGAACATAAAAAGAGAATCTAAGAGAAAACTGATTGCTATATAATATTCTAGGCTTTGCTTTCATAATAAGGTTGAAGACGAGTTTCCTTTTCCATACATGTTTTGTCCATCTCTCGATGTCAATGTCAAGAAGAAAGGGGTATAAAAAGGTTACTACTACTTACTGATAAAGTTTTATGGTAACGAGAATCTAGTAGACGGAGATAATGAAGTAGGCAAAATTATCATAGAGGTTAGTACGATTGTTAATTAGAGATCTGTTGTCGATGCTAATATGGATTGTGAAGGTAAACTGGTTTTAAGTATTCCAACAGACCGTTTGGACTTGGGTCTAAAACTGTTAGTATAAACAACTAAAAGTCGTAAAATGCACTTGAGTCAGAAATTAGGTTAGCATCAGTAACTCACGAAAATCCTGCATGTTGGCGCAACATAAACAAAATTGTTTTGTTACCAGAATTACATAGACGTGCATAAGAAATAAACACAGGAAAGATAAACTTTGCCATAAAATTATTAACAAAGTAGAAAACTGTATGTGGCTTCGACTGAACCGTAGTACCGGGTTGTTCATAAATCTTCATTGCGTCGCGATGACACGCCACGACACGTCTCTCTGCTACCGCGCTACCGACAGACACCACTATACGAACAGCTTACAACACCTCACATCTATAACACCATTTTCAACCTTAACACCATCTCCAATAAAGTCCATTCCACCTTTTTACTCTCCACCTGGAACTAAGTCACATTTCCCAACACGAATAACTCGACAAAGTTAAAGGTTCCAACGAATTTTGAAGCGATTGCTGACGCAATAAGGTTATATTCCATTTGTGCAACAAACTGTAGTACTTTGTTCTTTTCGTTAGAATTCTCATCGCTTGAAACAAGAATGTCGTTAGCAGCATGGACCTCTCTAATGAAAATGTAACCTTAGTTGGAAGGATAAGAGTTGAGTTTGGAATGTGTTGAGATATTTAGTGTGGCAACAACATTATCCCTCTGTGACAAGCAACGTCAGGCTGTCGATCATTATAATATATGTGCCTGGCTGTCAGCTGTCTTAGCGCATGAATGATTCACTCCGTGATAAATTTTAGCTTATGATTACCTTTCAGACGTACGTCAATATGTCTGTTTACGTAATTACAACTTCTATATTTAAAGGCTTTCAGACTGTTTTATGGAGGGAAGGGACATGGCGGAAGGCAAACTCGTTTGACGTGTGTATGTAGCTCTAAGTATTTGTGAATGAGCATGATTTATCACCGTTACGGTTCGAATGATAAATCGTACTCAAATTCATGGACTGTAAATACAGAAAGGTGGTCGTTTATTTCCTTTACACGATCATCAATTTTCGAACTGTCGATTGTGAGATCATCAATTTCGAAAATTGTTAAGTATCAATCTTGAGTTTGTTATTGAGAACTAAGTGCAATGAAAATGCTATTACTCATGAGTGATAGATTGGGTTTATGAGGTCAGTTCTGTGTGTTTGATAAAAAAGCTGATACACACGCTGATCTTCGTTAGGAGAGCGTAACGCTTGAAGATTAATGTTCATAACAAGTAAGAGTAATCGCCTCCAATCACAAATAAATACCTCCTCTCGTGAATTAATTCATACGCTCTACGCTGAATCGACACCATTCTTTATTTTTACTCTGAGATCGGTATAAAATCTTTATTGTTCGTATACATCATTGCGATTAAGCCTTATCGGGGTGGGGTGAGTAAGAATCTCTGTATACTCGACAATTTTTATTGAGCGTATTAAGATGGCAATGTCCAGCTAATATGGTACATTAATCAAATAGGAATTACGATTAATCAAACAGATCTGTAATTTTATGGAGTATTACATGAAGAATTTATTGATTATCCTTATATAAAACCACTTGAGATGCACTGACATTATTACTAATGATGTTATTATAAGAAACAGATTTGCAATTATAACGACTGCGAATATCTTTTACTGTGAGCTTAAAGCAAGCTCTAAAACCACATCATCATTTACGTGAAATATATAATATCTTCAAGTTTTGTGAAATCATCTCTATTTTTATATCGTATTTACAATAAATTTTGTCAAAAACCAACAGCACCAAGCGCAATATAGAAATTGGGGGTGCGAGGATTCAATTTATGTTCATGAATACATTTACCTCGGCCAAAAAGTCTCCTTCCAGGCAAGACAAGACAAAGAACCGACGCACAGAGAACACCTGGAAGAGGTCAATAGCTCTTCCAGGCTGCTAGGGTGCTTCATCGACCAATGTCGATGAAGCAAATAATGAAAGGAGCTCTCTCTCTCTCCCTTAAGAGAAAACTCATGAACATGTGCATTGTTCCTACCCTCACCTATGGAGCGCAGACATGGTCATTAACCAAGCATCAAAAGTCCGCACTCAGGGTCTGTCAACGAGCAATGGAGCGTAGTATCCTCGGAGTCAAGCTTAGAAACCGAATAAGAAACTCGATACTACGTTCCAAAATTCAAATTTCCGACGTAGGTGTCACGGCTGCCAAGCTTACATGGAACTGGGCTGGCCACATCTGCCGCATGCCGGAGGAGCTATGGGCTAAACTAACCCCACATTGGGTCCCAAACAGCAGCAAACGACAACGCGGCAGGCCCAGAAGAAGATGGCTAGACGAACTCGACTCTTTTCGCAGGAATTGGCAAATAATATCATTGGATAGGGCTAAGTGGAAAAAGGGAAGGGAGGCCTTTGGCCTGCAGTGGGATACAATGGCTAATAATAATAATAAATAACAATACATTTTAACTATCGTCAGTATTATTTTCCATTCTTAGTTTTAATGCCCTACTGAACAGTTTTAAATTTTGACCATCACTTGACCTTTGCACCCTGTCTGTCGTATTTTGTATTAGATGAAACTTTAAACGATCACGATTCAACAACTTCAACATTGACTTCGTTCTCAACTTCTGACAAGGTTTAGCTTAGCTAAGCATGGTTTATCTTATCCGTTAAACTATATTGTGGTACACCAGCTTCAAGTTCATTCAAAGGTACATTGTAAATTATATTACTAAGTCTATCAAAATGTGTTCCTGCAAAATGTTCTCTTTGACTAGACTTAGCAATTTGAGTTATCCACGTTGTATGTACTCTACTATCAACGTTGTTAATATTTTATTGATGTAAAAATTTATATTTCCTCTACAAACACATTCTTCTTTACATTGTCATAAAACATTGTTGAAGTCAAAAGTCACGGCATTTGTTTGACTTTGCGCCAAGAGGCGTGACACGTCACGTCAGTGTAATAACATTGTCTGTCCGTCCGTTAGACTTGATAGGGAATGTTCGTGATGGTGATTCATTATGAAATGTTGTTAGTCTTCCATTGATTGTGTTTGAAATGAAAGGTTTTTAGTTGAATTTTGTTTCTTGTGTGTGGTCTGATTGACGAGGTGGGTGTTGTAAAGCTGATGAGTGTCACCTAGTTACTTCATAGTGCGATCTTGTTTCTCAATAAAAGATTGACAAACAGTATTTTAATCTCACTCATACGTCGTGTAAACTGAATGAAAACATTATTTGATCGAAGATCACACTTACAAACAATAGCGTTTGAAATCTTCAAAAACTTAGTTCTTTTTCTAATCGCAGTACCTAGACCTTTCGGCAACATTCTCAACTACCTGTGCAGGTATACATAAAATAGTAAACTACATAGAAAGGACTCCCTCGCAACTCAAACTACTTCGGTAGCGACAGACAGACGTACGCTTATTGAAACGGCTGCAGACGTATATCAAGATGCGGCGCATACATCAAAGTCAGGAGTCTTATCTTGAACGTTGAACGCATTCACACAGAGACGGGCAAATGTTCCTCTTTGATCTAAAGTGTTGGCTTTATGACTTGTTGTGGATCTGGTCTGCTTTAGTTGAGTAGTTTTTTAGAGGTAAGGTTAGAAGTTTGAACGTTTGCATTATTATCTTTATGAGCTCGCAAGTTTACAAAGACATAAACGCTATGAGACTGGCAATAAACCTTGAAATAAAGCAATAATTTGGAACTACAAAAGCTATGCCAGCTATTTGAAAATACCAATATAAATAGATGAGTATTCGATACAGGAATGCAATTAAGCCCATCGATACAAAATAATTTACAAAGATATTTTTTACTACGTTCCAATGCTCGCTTCTGTAGTAAATGCACGTTCGGCAGCTACAGAAGCAGAGATGAGGAATGCGATACAACGTGATGCGAGCATTGTCTGAGCTCATGACTACCGATCAGATGCCACCGCACTCACATCCAACACGACACATAAAAACTATCCAGTCGAATAAAAATTTAAAAGACTTCACGACTCGCTCAGACAGATACACAGATAACCGCATTTCTATTCGCGCAGAAATAAATTTTAAGCACCCAACAATGCAATATCCCATGTATATTTTGTTAGCGCAACAAGAAAAACCAAACAAGCCAGATTAATACTCTAATACCACGAGGTTAAAGCGCCTAACAAATCAACGCAACAAATGTACCGATAAAAGAACAAATGACGCCGATATAAAATACTATCCCAATTATTTGGGACAATTCATTAGAGAGCCCCTCGACGCTTTCCGATTGCCGCGATCCGTCACACCGCTCGCGACAGATGGGGATCTATTCCGTATGGAGTGTCAGGAAGAAATGGGCACAGTAAATCAACCGTCGGCCGACAATCTCGCGCAGTCGCCGTCGATACATCAACTGTAATGCCTCGGATACCGCAGCCAGATAATCGAATGTGAGCATCGACTCGTTACGCTGGAAATAAGATGAGGTTTGTGACTCCATGTCAGTGGTAACGACGTAACTCGGCCACGATTTTAACGGACTATAGGCATTATTGTGTGCAGCTGTTTGGCTTGAGGCACATTCATTTGGTCTAGAGTCGTTCCACGGACAGTAACACATGGCTGTATGTCGCCGCGCAACTAAGGTCGGTTTTGGTTCGCGCGCGAGCGTCGCTTGTCCCCGCCGAGCGAGCGCTGATAGATCTGTAAAGTTTGCCGCGGACAGGAATATATCGAGTGGTTGCCTCCGTTCGGCTTTATTTATACATAACATCTGTTTGAAGTTGAATCTACCGGCGCGGACGGGGAGCGCATTACCGGAGATTTATTCCGCGTCTTAATTGTGAATCGATGGGTTAATGAAGATAAAACCCGCGGCTGTGTTGTAAATTAGCTCGCGTGTCGACTCGTGGCTCCGATAAAGGCCTTCTTTATTGCTTTGTTTGTTTTCTCGGGCCGTACTTCAAAGGGTACGGAGATAAACTCGAGTTTTATGCGAATGTATTTATTGGCGAGCTTTTAAAGTTACGCCTTTACTCAGAAACGGACGTCAGGTGGAAATAGGAAGCCGGCGCGAATGACAGCCGAGAGATAAATGGGAGCCGAAGAGAAATTAACGATGCGTCGACGCCCGCCGTAATTAACTAGGCTACTTATAAATCAGCTGTAACCTCGGCCGTCTGTAACAATAGCCGCAAAGTAAGATAAATCGACAGGACAGCTTGGTTCATACAAGTCGATATTGACAAGCGCGGTATTCCCTTAACACACGTTCAAATTTGGCGGCACTTCACAATTGTCTGGCACCACATGTAAAATATTTGTGCATTCTTATTTTTGTTATCTGGTCGTTTTGAGTTTCTGGCGTATGGCATTTTAGTAGTCTGTGTCAGTTCGGTAGAGTGACGTCGCACAGTTTGGACGAGGCTAACCCCACGCGGTCACACACTCTCGTCTAATGGCCGTGATTCGACAAGTACAAATGGCCTCTGTGACAAATGGCCTGCGGAAGACCCCGTGTTGAATGCTGTGTCGTAAGTTCAAGTTACATACAAGCAAATATAGCACGTATTGCTTTGATTTTGGATATTTTAGATTGCAATCAAGATTTAGATTGTTTTATAGAACTTAATCAAGCAGATACAACAAGAATAGATAAATAATTACCATCCATCTTAGTTGACTCTAGTGGAGATTTAAACGTTGAGCAAAACAATTCGATCAATCAATTTGATGAATAATTTAATGCGTGTTCCGAAGGTCCAAAATTGCTTGTAAATACACCTACGTTGGCGATAAATGATAAGTGAATACGGAAAGTGTCGATAGCTTTCTCAGTTTGCCCTCTGATACCGATCAAAGGTCTTATCCAGTGCAGCCCCGCGAAAAACACTCTTATAGAGCACATTTAGAGGAAATGTTGAATGTTTTTTGAATGGCGATTTCCCTTTTGCTAGTTCATGTAGTGTCAGTTCCGTAGGGGGAGATCTCTTATGAACCACTTGATTTATGACTGGTATTGCTTCCAATGTTGCTTTGGGTTCGCCAATATCATTTCCAACAGTTTTGACGTACGGTTTAGTGATGACGCAACCGCTACGATATTAGTTTCGGGAATTATTTATAGGTTTGTCCGTAAGTGCGGATGTATTGTTATCTTTTGTGGGTAGTGCTGTGTTGCTTTTAGGGTATTGTATTTGTTGTTAAAGTAAATTATTATCTTTTGTTATTATAATGTAGTTTCATCTATTAATGTTGAGTTGAGATAAGTTTTCCATTTTGAAGCATACTTTATCTTTCAAGAATACTCACTAAACTTTAAATTGCAAACAGAACTTAACTGGAGTATATACATTGTTATTTTCTTTGCCTTCATTTAGGCAAATACCCTGCTCATATAAAATGTTAAGGTTGTTCATTTTCCTGTAACTACCTAATGGAAAACTATACAAGCAATATTCTTACAATCTAATCCGCAAATCGCTTACCTCACCACCTTAACCACAAAACCTATAACCATTACACAATTAAACGGCACCACAATAAATAACACGCTAGATGCAGACCATCCATCTTGTAATGAAGAAAAGTGCGCTCCAGCGATGCTTTATCGCCGATCTGTGTAATTAAAACGTTACCCGAAGGAAATGTGAGGTAATAACAATAAATCTAAGGCGCTCGTAACTCCGGAACGGCGTGTAGATGCTGTAATTGCAACATTTGTGAATGGGTCCCGGATCTCTTGAATATTTGATGGGATTGTGGATCAACGTTGATAGTTAATGGTCACTCAGTCATGGTTAAAGGATGTTTTCGTTGAGTCTTCATATCTTATATCTCATCAAGTAATAGTATAGAGTCAGAATTTGTGCTCAGTTGCCGGTAATAGTCTTTAATTTTCTATTCATGTCATGGCTCCAAATACCTGAACCCTAGGCTTTTATGAGTGACTTCATGAAAAGAGAATTCTATGGTTTGCAGATTCAGGTCTGTGCATTACGTGGCAAACCACTCCTTGTCCTCTTATGTTTGCTAAAGATGGCAAAAATAATTCACAATTTGCTAATGAATAAAGAGATATAATTAATGTTTTATGTTAGTTCATAAGCTAAATGCCTTGAACATCTTGGATAGTGGAAACTTTTGTTTAAATGCTTTAAGACTGCAGGTGACTGTCAGTATGTGTCACCTACGAGCCGAATTTTTAGAGGTTCATTTTTTATTTTATAGACATAAGTGAAAGGTAAGCTAAATCCACCAACGGCTGCTCCTGAGGTTAGAAGTTTCACAATTGGAACAATAATTCTTTACATAAAGAAATAAAAAGTTGACCATCTTCCTTTCCAGCCTTTTAAAACATGATTAATCTGAAATGAGAAATGATGCCTACTTATAAGAAACTTACGATCCTTTATCATGCAAACGATCTGCCAATAAATAAGTATAAAATAAATGCAAAGGTCAAGGCGTTGCATGAGTACCGACAAGTTGGCCATCCATCACTTAAAGGCATTAAGTACAGAAACAAATTTCTCTTAGCTTAGCACAACTTGGAGGAAACATTCATTTTATTCCTAAAGCAATAAAAAGGAGCGTGGGTATGTTGGTATGGGCACTCTTCTCAGTGTTGTTTCAATTTGTGGAAAATGGTCCCATTGCTAGAAAGACACGAGTCTCTCTGATGGAGAGAAATAAGCCATAATCAACCACACGGGCCCAGTACGAGTTGATGAATATATGTAAATAGGTTTAAGATATTAGTCTTTTGGAAGGTCACAATAATAATAGTAGCAAAGTAAGCACTTTAACTAAGACTGATCATGCATTGTTTTAAACCATTGTTGTTTTCATTCCAGTTGGTGATTTCGATGTTATGCTTTAACCATTTTTTTCATCATTCACGATTTGTTTAAACTGACATTATACCACAACACTGGCCATAAAACGCCCATTATCCTTTAACAAACAGTGCTTTACAGGAAAACATTCATCTCAATACCAATATTAGTAAATATTACTCTCTGAAGTAACCGTACAATGTACTTGTACACATGTTACACAATATTGTGCTGTCTGACTAAGGCTAAACTAAGATGTTATTAGCATAACTTTGCATGCACGCTGTATACCAGTGCCAAACACAGGTTTTACCTTTGTCCACAGACGTTTGAATATTCAGTAGATGTAATGATTATTAGTTTACATACAAACCTATACTTTCTCGTGTTTATTGAATAGTGGCTTTTGAATTTATTTTACAGATATTTCTTGTTTCTTTCTTTTTTCTGTGTTGCTTCTAGTAATGGATATTTCTACTATTTTAGTGATATAGTTAGTATAGATTTACTATCCTTCTTGAATCTTGCTTTAGTTTAATTAGACTAATATGTTTTACTGATTTACAGTTAGTGTAGTGTTTGCAATCGCGACTGCTTAGCAAAAGGTTACTGGATCGGGCAAAGTGTTATTGGGTTACTCCATCAGGAATTTGTCATTAGCAGTTGCAGAGCCTTTTGACGGGGGGGGGGGGGGGGGATCATCAAATAATTACTAAAAAAATATCTTTAAAAAGCCAGCCAATGGATAAAAAATAATTTGAAACAAGGTCAGGAAGACGATGATGATGATGATGTGGAACGCTCCATGTTCCTTCTTAGCCCTATATGTCAAGGCCGCGGTATCTCTTACAACATCCCGCAGCTCCCAGCAGCCAGTCGCAGAGCCTGGAACTGCGTTAGGTTTATGTCAATATTAAGAATAATTTGTTTTGGCGGATTTTGTATTTAATTCATAATTTTAATACTTTGTAGCAAAACTAAGTAAGAAAAAACTTATTAGTGAACATTAAATTGTAGTCTTGCTGGACATGTACTGATGATAAAGGCATGGACCAAGGCCCAGTACTGTGTAGCCTCTTCTCCTAAGTCTCACGTTCCCCTAGCTAGACAGTACGAGTCTCATTCCTTCTACAACAAGTTCATGACGTCAAATTTATACTAAAACAAACTTTTATCAAAATCAGGTGACGTTGTCAATAAAAAAATAAAACACACCCATAAAATATTAGTAATCATTATCATCATCATAGAGTCGGCAATATATAGCCGTTGCATTTACAACGGGATATGGCACTAATAAAGATATGCGAAGGACACTTTATAATATTGCCTTTATCTTTAAAGATTAGTCGTGGGCGTTGTTTATTGTTATGCTTATCTTTTTTTATGGAATAGGAATATAAAAAGATATGTTGCGTCAGGTTGTCGAAGGTTCGATTATTATGACGCATTTTTTTTAATACTCATCAGTAATCTTGATTGGGGATGTACCGCTAACGTATTAATGTCTGACGCGAGGGAGGCATTTCATCCTTGAGTCTTAGGAAGGTGGATATGGTTTGCTAGAACCATAAAGTTGCTACAAGTACATAATAAAGAAATTATTATTCACTTAGACTGGCTCGTGAGTCTAAAAGTAGCAAGTAGTGCTCCTGAGTTTGAGGTATTAGGTGTTTACTTTTAGTTACTACCTCTTCCTAATTTTCAGAGATGACGTTATAATATTACAAACTAACGTTTGCCCCTTATGTTTTAGGTATTCTTCTTAATTCTCTCGTCTTTGTTCTCAAATAACCTTAACATTCTACTAGTACTAGTTACTTATTAATTTACTAGAAGTTACAATACCTAACTCATACACCCTAACAAATCTATCTTCAAATCCAAACATTATCAATAAAACATACTCCAAAATCAAGAAATCTCCTAATTTCACGTACACTCACGAACAGTGGCTAAACTATTAGTAAATCTATTTGTTGTGCGCGACTGTACGAGCAATGGGGCGGTCTCGTTGCTGTCCGCAAGTGTACCGCGTTAATTAGTTGTCAACATGTTTTAAACTGTTGCTTTCAGTTTATTGTGTAGTTTGTATCGGCATTATTTAGTTGGGAAAGTGATTGCTTGTAGATTGGTGGTTTAGTTCTGAGTTTTGCTAAAGGCTTTTGTTTTTATTTTAAGTTTTATATGGAACAAAACATTTCAAGAAGAAAAGAGGTGTGAATAGAGGAGAAGATGGTACAACTTGTACGTGTGCCTTGTTTTATTTTATGTCGACTTAAACGTTAATAAGATTAACAAAAAAGAGCAGCGGTGGCCCAGTGGTGGCGGCCCCGACTTACGAACATTGAGTCGTGGGTTCGAACCCTGGCAGGCACAGTTCTTTGTGTAATTTATTTCATCACCGCTGCTCTCAAAACGGTGAAGGAAAACATCGTGAGGAAACCGGCATGGCTTAGAACCAAACATTCGAAGACATGTGACATCTACCAAAAATAGATTATAGCCCATTCCCTCTCAAAGAGGGAGGGAGAGAGGAGGCCTGTGTCCCAGCAGTGGGAACATTAAAATGAAGATTAACAACACAATGGTATGCTATGTTTTATGAGATAAGCACTTACGTTACTTATATATTACTGGAAAAGAAAATGTTAATTCATCTGAGCGAAGTCATCAAATTATGAATCGGGTTTTTTCGGCTATCAAGCATTGACTTGACAAGTCTGGATTATATACTGCTGATCGTTTGATCCCTTATTATCGTACAATTAACCGCACATTTACCAGCCCTTTTTCAGCTTTATTAAGTTGAAACAATAAGGGTATTTTTTGTAGTCCAAGAGTTACTACAGATATGCTGTTGACTGTCACACGATCAAAGGCCCTACTCCAAACCGGCAACTCACAATATTCTCACTACACGTCAAAATAGTCTCACCCTACCTACACATACTTTTTAAGCCATTTTTATCTCCACCATCAATTGTAACACCGCGCTAACAAAGATGTCATTCACCTCGCAGATTCCATTTATCCAGGAAAGTACCCACTAAACTAGGTACATAAATTATTTTGTCTGCTTCGCCAAGTGTAAGGAACTCCTAGGGAATTTATCACGCGTGTCTCGGTGTAAAGAAAAAGCGGTTGCGGGTTAGGGGAAAAAGGGAGATTTTTCTTTTCTATGGTAGATAGCATTCTCCGTGTTATCAATGAGTTGATTTAAATATTTGGTGTTGAAAGTCACTGATTTTTTTTTTTGTTCAATGTATATTGTGGAACACGAATATGCATATTTTTTTAAAGAGAACAATCATTTTATGTAATGGTAGCAGTCGGTTTGAGACAGGCAGATTAGGTAGCCAGTTTGTAACTTCATGTATATTTTCTTGATTTTAAATCAATATCTCCTGGCAAGATAGTATGCTTATAAAATAAAGATCATTTTTAGTATTTGTTTTTAAAAAGAAAAATAAAATACAAAAACAAAAAACAGAATAGAAGCAGTTGTAAGCAAAAACCTAAGGACATTGTCTTGTTTGTTACTCAGAATATTAACAATTTTACAAAGAAAAACTGGATATTTCTTGCTTTTTTCTAACTTGCACCAACCCTTGTTGGAAAAATAGTAGCGAGTGCCGACAGCCATTTTGTATAAAGCAAGGGGGTGGTTTAAAATATTATGCATCGTAAGGAAATGTATTTTTTGTAGGTACAGGGCTTCGTTTATTTAGGCGAGGATGATAAGTCTTATTTATAATGCTGAAGTCAGCTGTATGTTTATTTGAGAACTGGGGGATTATAATGGCTTGGTTTACATGAGATTTCTCAAGAGTATCCTGTGGTAAAACTGATTTTCCAAGAGGAATCCATGACTGAATGAAAGGCTTATCTACTTTTTTTTAGAAATTATTGTAATCATTCCCTAAAGTTAAATGGACAATGCTTATAGAACGTAAGAGCAATAGAGTCAACAGATTGTGTAGTGACTACCACGTAAGGAATCCGCTAGATGCGAGAAGGCCATTGATCACAACGGCGACGTAGCAATGCTTGTGGTAGATCACATATGGTCGACACTTGTCCACTGTTGGACATAGGTCCAACGGGATCCAAGACACTTAAATCGTTTCTCTGGGACTTCGTCGAGCTTCATTGTCTCGGCGCTTTTCTTGTGGTCACCACTGTTGATTCTGACTTTCAGGAGTTACAGTAGTTTGGGAATAGTGTGGCGGCCTTGTTCTAAAAAATAAAGATCCAACAGTGGACATGTGTCGGCTGATATAATGACCTATTCTGCATCTACATCTATTTTAAGAGACAGTGTTTTTGGTACAATAACGAATTCATTTATTTATCTTATCACCACTAAAAGTAACTCATGTTTCTCGTATATTCTTGTTGGCATTAATACGGGCAGGCCATGACAAGTATCGCGAGTACGGGCAGCTCATAAATCCGGCAGAACGCATAAATATCGCGGGACGCCGCCGAATCACTTTGAACGAGATAAGGTGAAGCCAGTCGGGGTCCGTTTTGTTAGAGGAACATATTATGATAGGGAGGAGTAGTGAAATATGTTTTTTTATTGAGGTGGTACTAGACTCTTCATAATTTATTGTAATATTAAATTACTAGCTGATCCACGCAATTTCGTCTGCGTAACAATATATAGCTTACTAGGACGTCGCGTGGTTTCACCCGCGTAGTTCCCGTTCCCGTGGGAATACAGGGATGAAAAGTAGTAGCCTATGTAACCCGGGGATAGTGTACCTTCCCAACGGTGAAAGAATTTTTCAAATCGGTCCAGTACTTTCGGAGCCTATTCTTTACAAACAAACAATAATAGTGTAGATTAATAATAAATCTAAATATTTCTTAGTAAATATTATTTATTGTAGTAGTAAATATTTATATTTAGGAGTTTCTTAATACAAGCTTCATCATCTGCTTAGCCTTTACCCAACTATGTTGGGGTCGGCTCCCAGTCTAACCGGATGCAGCTGAATACCAGTATTTTATATGGAGCGACTGCCTATCTGACCTCCGCAACCCAATTAAAATGGTAATACGATACTCTTTGGTAAGACTGGTTGTCAGAATTTCAGGTCAGTGAATACTTGTAACGACTGCCAAAGATCTGTATATGGCAGCCGGGACCAACAGCTTAACGTGCTTTCCGAGGCACGGAGGAAACTCGGTATGTCGGGCGGTCACCCATCCACAGACTGACCTAGGCAAGCACAGCTTTATCTTAAGATCGACCCGAGAGGCAGTTCTAATTAAGCCACGAGCTCCTCCTTAATACAAGCTTGTTTACTTTAAATGAGGCTCCAATCATTTATTTTGTAGTTTAACTGCCGCACTCAGAAAGCTTAAATGATTCCTTAGGCCATCACTTAGTAATGGTTTTGACAGTTTTCTCATAGAAAAATATGTCAAACCTTGACTAAGAAGTGACGGCTTAAGTAATCATTAAATGTCTCTGGGTACGGCAGAAAGCCTTGTTAAATAATAAACCATTTTCATATTACTTAGTAATAGGTAGGAAAATATTTTATGAAACATTAAATTTTCATATGATCATTATAAACGACAGTGATTAATCTTATTTTTTATTTAAATAAAATTGTAGCAGTAAATAAATTAAAAAAAAATTAGAACACGGTAATAAATAGCAGAATACAAGACATTAATATTAGAGAACACGTTCAAATTACAGTGCGAGTGTATAATACATAATAATATTTCAGCAGAGCAGAAGAAATTAATCTGAGGAGACAACAATTTTTTTCAACTCAAATACGTCATCACCACGTTTCAACATTTTGAATATAAGACCGTAAATTTTCAGTAACAAGTCGCCGTTTCGCGTACCATGCAGCACATATCTCAAAGTTATTTCCCTTGGATGAAATATGTGGCAATTTCTTTGAATAATACATGGGCCATATTTCAGGCGTAGCGCTACGAGCGTAGGCCGGAGCTTCGTAGCGCTACGAAACGATATATTGTACTAGGAAGTGTCAGTGATGTTTCGACTTTGTTTTATCTTGCTGTTGTGTTGATTGGTTGGGTTACGGATTTATCAGGAGTTTTCCTGGTTTTGTTAGATGAAATATTATGTAAAAATAGATTTGATATGGAGAGGACGTGATATTGCACTACAATAAAATTATTAACAAATTATTTAATACATTTAAATGCATGTTACCATATTTGCTACATGGCGATAAAGATTGTAGCAAATGCAATATAATTTCTACATTTTTTTTTGGGGTGGGAAATCGTCAAATAACCCCTCCCGTTCTTGGGCAGAGCGAAAGGGAGTGACAGATTCCTACTGACTAAAAACCACCCATGTTCCTTCTTAGCCCTATATGTCGAGGCCGCGGTAACTAGTGTAGAACCCACAGCCCCGACGGGAATATAATATCCACTTGCAATATAAAACTAATTGATGTTTGGTGTCAAAATTTGTAATTGTTTAATTTTGCTGTGTCACTGAGATAGCAACACAGTTTAACTATGTCTGAGATAGCTTCCATCATTACCTTCATTTCAGCTGAGAAATATTCACTGCTGGACATAGACCTCCCCAATTTCCCCAATTTTGTACCAATTAACATGAAATTATGTTTAAATATATAAAGCGTCGTTGCGTTGGAAGGCCTCCCACTAGGTGGACCGATGACCTGGTGAAGGTTGCGGGGATCCGCTGGATGCGAGACGCACGGGACCGGTCAATGTGGCGACACTTAGGGGAGGCCTATGTCCAGCAGTGGACGTCACGGCTGAAATGAAGATGATGATATATATATAATAAATAATAATAAGTATAATAATAATAATTTTTTTTTTTTTTTTTTTAAGTGTCGCCAAATTGACCGGGCCGTGTGTCTCGCATCCAGTGAAACCACGAAACCTTCACTAAGTCATCAGTTCACCTCAAACCGAAATCATGGATATGAATAATATATACCTTTTCTAACTAAAGAACCTCATATATCTTTGAAGATGAACCCCGTATATCTAGCAAGTACTTCATATCTGTACAGTTCTGTGGTAATACACGTAGTACGTAATGATAAATAGCTCCATTAAACTACACTGCCGCAGGTTGGGTAACATAGACCAGAACCCTACCGCAACTTAAATAGTTATCAACGTGTTAGCTAATGAGCACTTTATCAAGTGTTGAAATAAACCTGCATTAAGTTACAAGAATCGAAGACTACCTAATAGACATTGAAAAAAATCCTTTGTTGAACAACACACAACTGCATGCAGAACGCAGGGCCGATGGGTCTGAAAAGTTCTGGAATGGGGACTGCATACCGGAATACATTGCGTTGGATGACCTCGCACTAGGTGGACCGATGACCTGGAGAGGGTTGCGGGGATCCGAGACTATCAATGTGGCGACACTTGGAAGATGATCTCCAGCAGTGGACCTCTTTCAGTTGAAATGATGATGATGAAATTGGAACTCAATTTTTAATCACTCTTATCTCAGCTTTTCGTGTTTTGCCAATGCTCAATGATTCTTTACTAACTAAAGCCCGCGGCTTCGCCAGCGTGGATGTCAGAAAATATACGACAACTTTCCTCGAGTCAATCTACCGTGAAAACAGCATGAAAATCGGTGCAGTAGTTTTTGAATTTATCGCTAACAGACAGACAGACGCGGCAGAGACTTTGTTTGGAAAAATGCAGTAATTGCACACAAAGTTAAAGTCATACATACTTACAAATTGCAATCTATAGCTTATGTATGGCGAGCTTACCACAGAATTAGGGTTTCTGAAAGCAAATGTTAATTCTATTGTGAGTCTATCACTCGTTTATCAAAACAAAATAAATGTCTCATGAAAAGTCAAGCATTATAGTAATTCATGCTATATTCGACAGTAAAGTGAAATAATCGGTCCGTTACAATCTCTTAATTGTTAGAAAAACCATCAACAATCAGAATTTCACACATTTTATATCAAAATGCCATTAATCCCTACAAACTAGCGTGCCAACTTACCACCTGCCAGTTTTTGCCAACAAAGATGGCAGCCACCAATTTATCACGTCACGTTTTTGAGACGTATAATATATTGGAACATTAGAACATAATGAACGACTCATTCGAGCCTGCATTTGTCATGTTTTTCTTACACCTAAAAAAAATACTATCTCCCATCTGTATCACCCGTATTTTCGTTTCACTAAATACCATTTTCGCATAATTTCTGTCTACAATAATAAGGTCTTTCACACTTGAATCAATCCTGTGACGCGTGTTCTTCTATTTTGTGACTTTTGAGAAGTTTTTCAACAATCACAGATTTAGTGTGAAAAGGGCAGGGAATGGGGACTCGATTGTCATTCCCCATTATGTTGAGTGATAAATGGTCGGCTTGCTTGAGGTTATGTTCGAGCCATCTGGAATTAGGATTCAGCACCTGTGAAGGATAAAAATATGCATTTAATATATGTGCATCATTTGAGGAGAAAATATTCTGAGGTTTTATAATTCTAAAAAGATACACATTAAATGTTCATTTTTTTTTGTGGCCAGTGACAAGTTTACTAACTGTTGTAGAATGTTGTACAGGTATTCCATCTAAATAACAGTTAATCTAGCTTACTGAAAACAACCAAAACACCGAAAAAAAGAGAGTAATTTTACAGAACCCAAATGCGTACACACATAATCAAAAACATAAGCGCATCACTGCCAAAAAACGGCTCACCTCAAACAAATCATCACCTCGCTGTCATTCCCCTCGACCCCGCTCCACCCATCTTCACCCCCTTGGTCCCGTGAGTACCACTCTTAAAACTCGTAAAAGGCGCGCCATAAGTTTGAATTATCGTCGCACTGAGCCCCCGTAATGAATATGGTCGACTGTATATTTCAATTTGCGCGGCAACTGTGAGCAATGTGTTACGTTTTTACGAGCTCACGCTTTTTGGGCATTCGCCTTTTTGAAAATTTTAGAAGGGGTGCTATGTGTATGTTTAATTAAGGTGCTAATTATGTATTCATTGCTCTGTTTGGAGCTGGTGGTTTATAGGTGTCTGTGTATGAGTAGGAGCTTTCCTTCAGGGGGTACAATATTAATTTGATCGGCTTGTTACCCAATTAAGATGATCAAGGTTATATTCCTCATTGAAGTACTTAATTAAAACTCATGTTTCGTTGAGTGTATAGTGGTAGATTTTGTTATGGATCCGTGGTTGATTTGACCTGACCCGATAAAGTTTGACCATAATTTATGTAGTCTTTCACCGTATTTTCAAAATACAAAAGCAGAAATATTGCACTTCCTCATTTGTTGATGCAGGAAAAGAAATATTTATATGTAATTTTTGACCTCTGATTTTATTACAGAAAGCATCAACTTACTGCCGTATTAAACCCCTAAAAGAATTACCCTGAAAGAGCTGGACAGGAAATTTTCCATAACTGACTACCCACAAATTTTTCATCAAAAAAACTCTATTATCCGCATCTATAATGACATTATATCATACTAAGCCATACATTGCGAGAAAGGCTAATTTAGCGGGACCATTTAGCCTCCAAGCGAGGTTGGAATTGTGATATACAGGGTGTTTCATTACGCTCGTACGCGCCGTAACCGAGTAATAATTCAAAATTATAGCCCGCTTTACGACTTTGGCCGACGTCAGACGATGCTACACGAGTTTTAAATCGTGTTTCACTGCGGACGTTTAAGTGAAATGTCCGAAAGTGGGGGAAGGGGGGGACTGTCTTACGGTTATTAGGCTGGTTATAAAATATTGCTGGTCCTGCTAGGGGAGACTGAATTTAAACAGCAGTGTTGTGAATTGTATTGCTTGGTTTATGTCGGGGCTCATCATAGTACATCGCTGTTGAAGATTATAATTAAATAGGGGTCTGAAAATGTAAACCGAAAAACAACACTTCTTGTAGTCAAGCTGTTGATGATGAAATGAAAAAAAAAAAAATCACCAATGACTAAAATTTCCCCAGCTCCCCAAATGTTCAGCAGTAAACACTGATGATATATGAGGTAAATGTAGCCATAAATCGCTACAAATATTATAATTTTAATTTATGACCCATTGTGAATATAAATCTAAAAAAAATAAACACCACGATAAATCAAGGTGAGCGTGCTAATCGTCGAACCTCGAATTCTCAGTTAATGCGAAATCATTTATAATACTTTTATCCCGACAATTCTATTGTTAATAACAATTTCAAGTAATAAATTCTACCTCCGGCGTATCGGATCCCCCGGAATCACATAACAAAGAGAAGCACTAGATCATCAAAGTACAAAAAAATCGTACACACCACGACACCGCTTATTTATTTATGAGTTCAATTCAGGCTCAAAACCCTCTTCTACAAGCATAATATTGAGCGATCGATATCAGCTCATTTCGGGCACCACACCGAGTTGACACAAAGGGACGCGTCAGAAAAAACCGCTCCAAGTGTCATCTTTCTTGTGACAGACGACAGCTGCGGGGAGCACGACAATACGAGCGATATCGATTCATCACATCGACGACAATGCCGCTCATTGGGGTGTCTACCCTACACAACGAGCCACAGACTAGCTAAACTCCCTACATTCGCATTGACTCACTGATTTCTGTAGCTTATGTTGATGGTAATTTTTTGTACTCTGTGTATCTACGCTAGGGTGGAGGTGACAGTAATCGTTGGTAGTGTGAAACGGATAGACAGCCGTGGTAAATCGACAATGGTAGTGATTTAAAAGGGAAATAAATAGGGTAAAAGCCGTGAAGATCGTTATAACAAACACACATTTCATGGTCGGGGATTTGCTTGCGTTAGTTGTAGTTAATTTGATATGGGTGTCGAATGTATTGAAAGTATTTGTTTATTTACTAGATTGTGAAGTACAATGTATTGTGTAATTGTATATACACACAGATATAGGACGAATATTGACGTTCCAAGTTAAAAATGTTTTGAGATTTTTCTTCTCCTGCTAAATCAACCAAGTAATCGTTGTTGTGGATTTGTGTTTGTAAATATTTTGTCAGCTTTTCTTTTCTTTTTATTTACATTAATTTGATCATTTAAAAAGCAAAGTCAGGAAAAATAACTGCAAACCAAATTACACCTTTCATTTTTTAAATTTAATATGAAAATACAAGTAAGTATAGCACGAAAAACTGACGTAAGAAATAAAAACGTTTAAAAATGTGCTATGCTGTACAAGTAACTACCTCATTTTGTGCAAGAATTAACTCATAAGCTTCTTGCAACTTTCTTAGTTTTTCGAATAGCACAATTACATTAGAAACATAATATTAAAACTTTTACCAGCGCTATCATTCATAATTTCACGGATGATGGAATAAAAAACTTTAAATCTATTGAAGCATGATGAGCAATAATGAGAAATTTAAAACCCATGGGAACCAACCTGTCCATCTGTATTAATATAGAAGGGATGATTATATTATACTTTTTTTGTTAGTAAATGTTCACTGAATATTATTTGACATGTCATGGTATACATAGCCATTAGTGTCTATAATTTATGGCGATATTAATAAAGTCTAGAGGTAGAATTCGTCGAGTAGATAACATTTTCAAAGCTGATTTTTTAACAGTAGCGTAATCTTAAATTGTCAAATATCGACTCAGTGCTGAAAGGTTTAATTCCAACAGTGCAATAATAATATTTGGCATTAATTTTATTTCACTTAATATTACTTAAAATGGGTATGAGTCCATAAAGTGTTTTTATCTTTAGATGCATGGGCAAAACATGCAAACATACGTGTACTAAGTAGGTACTACTTTTGATGATCGTGTATTTTTCAACCCTAAACAAAAATATAAAATAATAAAATGAAAATTATGACATGGGTGGCATCAAAACTCCATGCAATTCCACCTCACTTTCTAAAGCAAACAATAACTCACGGCATTCAACAAAAAAAAAAAACAAGCAACACTTATCTAGTCAGCCGTCATGGCGTTAATAAATTGTTCCAAACGACATTGTTCAGAGTAAATCGCGCCACAGCAGTGAACCTCACACCGCGCACCGCCTGTCATTCGCGTCAACAATGCCAACGTGTCCCGTCACTGTCCCTTTGTCGTCCACAATCGTGACGGACAAACAGAATGTACCGTCCAAGCTTCCTGCGCTTTCAAAACGGCGGAATTGTGTAAACACCACTATATTGTAAGTGCATTTTTCTGTCGCTATTTTAGCGTAAGCGCCACAACGTTGCCAATGCAAAATGTAGTCTTATTATAAACGCGTAAGGTTGATTTTTCATTGTTGCCGGTTGGGAAATGCGGTTGTTTTTCAGTGAACAGTAGAAATGTGTGCGGGTAATGGATTGGCCGATTGTCGGCCGTCGGTCGAGTGGCGGTGGGTGGTCATTTCACGTCGGCAGCTTTACATCATCGTTTGAAAAGAACACAAAGGGCGAATATTAAATGAACGATCGTAATGTACGTCGCTTTTATTGTAACGTGCGTTGTTGGGTTTAAATACTTAATATATGGAGGATAGATGTTTGATTTGAAGTTCGAAGAATTGACTTAAAATGATGATGATGATACTTAATTCATTCATTAAAAAATCATGATAGTTGTTAGACATGTCAAGATTAATGGTTCAATATTTTAAAAGTAGAATAAAATAGGCACAGTTTTATTTGTAACATAAAGTATCCGGTAACCCGTATCATTTACAGAACAAAAATAACAAATAAACAGCCGAGTAAATTCAAAGAAATACTATAAACCGAATATAAAAGTGAATATCTGTATCATGTCGCAATACACAACAATAAAATCTAACTGCTGACGGTTTGAATAAAACCTGTTATTAAAGTAACGAGCCAAGGAGCCACATAAAATTTATATATAATACACTTTAAATACACATTAAAGTGTCAGCATTACTCCATATTCACTGCATTTACGTGTAATATCACCAATTAAGGGGCTGAGTTATAGTCGCTTGCGTCATTACTGAGCCGCTGACTGTCACGGTAGTAAAAAATAAAATATTCTTATCATTACCGAGCAGCGCCTTAAGTCAGTGTTTGAACATTAATGTGTGACAAATAAAAATGTTGGCACCGACTTGAACATTTTTTGTGACAGTTGGAGTTTTCTATGTCAGTTTTAGAGGTGCGACATGTTTTTAAATATCAAATACTAAGTTTAGTGTGTGTAAATATTACCTGCTACTCCATAATCAATCAAAGTGATAACAGCTTCATGTCTAGAACGTTGATTCACGATCGAGATACCATAAGTTCAAATTCTCATGCTGAGTTATCGCGAATTCACTTCTAACACGCCACTTACTGGCAGGGGGTTAAAATTAACATTAATAATACACACCACACATCACTAGAAGATACACTTCTCATCAAAAAAATCGAAACACCTCGCAGTTTATGATTTGATAAGGATTATCAGAAAAATGTGTATATTTAGGAATAAATGTAAAATGTCATTTAATAGTGAGTAGTATGAGGTTTTTAAATCCTAATGTTAATGTTCTAAATTCAAATGAAGTCTTCATAGGTTTCGTATTTTGTATAATGAGTAATTTTTACCCTGTATGGAATATGAAGGAAATGGGTAAAACAACACGCGTAAATGAAAAAAAAATGTAAGAAACGTTTATTTAATAACTTGTATTCCCTCCGCGAGCTCTTATTACTGCTTCCATACGGTTCTTCATCGATCGGATGAGAGTCACGATCACATGTTGTGGTATATTATCCCATTCCTCTTGGATTGCATTTTGCAGCTGGCTAAGTGTTTCTGGAGCTGGATCTCTTGCTCGAATTCGTCTCTTTAATTCATCCCATAGATGTTCAATGGGATTCATGTCCGGGCTTCTTGCTGGCCATACCATAATGGAGATACCGACTTCGGTAAGATAATCTCGTACGACGCCCGCGGTGTGAGCTCTAGCATTGTCGTGCATGAATATGAAGTCGTTGCCAATAAAATGTGCATAGGGCATCACATGAGGTTCAAGACACTGTTCGATGTACCGATGAGAGTTTAGTGCAGGCAGCCGTGGCCCAGACACAAAGGCAAGTTCTGTCTTACCGTCGGCGCTGATTCCTCCCCAAACCGTCCACGAACCGCCACCATAGCTGACCTTTTCTTCAATGCAGCATTGTGCAAAGCGTTCTCCATCTCTTCTGTAGACCTTGTTCCTTCCGTCGTTACCATACAGCATAATTTTACACTCATCAGAAAACAGTACTTTGCTCCACTGAAGGTATGACCAAGTTAGGTGCTCGCGTGCAAAGTTAAGGCGCGCTCTTCGATGGTCTGTAGTTAATTTCGGCCCATTCGCTGGCTTATGCGGTGCCAATCCGCGTTCCTTCAACCTTCTTCTTATTGTAGAGTCACTTACAGCTACTCTTCGTACAACGCGAAGCTGCTGCTGCAGTTGAAAAGCGTTAAGGCGTCGATTTCGTAAAGAAGTTGTTACAATAAATCGATCATCTCGCTCAGAAGTGACCCGATTCCTGCCAGATCCTGAACGGCGCGTGAACGAACCAGTCTCCCGATAGCGTTTGTAGACTCTATGAACAGATGATAAGCTTAGATGCAATCTTGCAGCCACAACACGCTGACTAAGTCCAGAATCCAGCAATGCCACCACTTGGGCGGCTTCTGTGGGCGTAGTATCCATATGTTTTAGAAAAAAAAGTTTTTTCAGACGTCCCAAAGTCACAGTAAATGAAATAAGAAACAAAAAGTTTAAAGACAAGCACTAATTTTTAGTTTTTAAACGAGAAACGTACTCCAACCCTAAATACACATTTGTCTTAAAACAGTGATTAATTTCATTTATAGGATAAACAAATGAAATTCTAATTTCGAATTTTGATTTTTTTCTTCTTACTGTAATGACCAAACTGCCAGCTACACAATAATGTTTTTTTTTCATGGAATTAATTCTCTTTTGTAAAAAATTAGGACAAAAACAATAAAAACGAAAGTGTTTCGATTTTTTTGATGAGAAGTGTATCATTTACAAAAATAAGCTACCCAAACTGCATCGTAAATTCTGTTAAAACAACTTCAAGAAAAAGTCGTGCCAATATAAATGTGAAAAAAAATAACGGCTATAAAAACAAAAGTTATTTATGTTTCGTAAAACATTTATCAAGACAAAAAGGTGTACATTACACTAATATCCCAATATGCTGATACACCACGGACGCGACAATTTTTATGTGTGGAGATTAACAAAAAAATATGGCGGCCGCTACCCAGCTGTCACGGCGCTATCTGCCGTCGTAATTCAATGTTTATTTTTTTTATTTGACTTTTTTTAAATGTATTCTAACTAGAAGCGCCGACTTTATCTTTTATGAGTGGTAAATTGAGGTGTTAAATGTCATAGTTACGGTTTGAAATGGTGCTTTTAGATGTTATGTAAGAAACTGTGATAAAATAGACTTCTGTACTTAGTTGCTCTGTCGTTTCGTTGACATCTTATGCTCTCACAAAAAGCCCTGTTAGCAGTTTATGTAACATAACATTATTTTTTAAGTTTCCTATTTCTTTTAAGTGCGTTTGGTTCCTGTCTTGAATAAACTCAACGCTTTTCTTCTAACGGTTTCAGCAATTAAACATCGGGTGAAAAGCGCCGTTTTCGTATAAACTGATAGTATCATAACTTACTACTTGTAAGTCACTTGTCTAGTTGTTTTAGTATTACACGCAATACTAGATGTTTTTGGTTTTTCTCTGTACTTATTTTTAGTCTTAAATCATTGAATTATTGCGGTCGATGTGGGCAGTACCTGCCTACGAATAACAAATAAATAAAAGATTACCTTACACATAATAAAAACAAGTACAAGACGCAAACAATTTTGTAGCACAACGCGATACGCACAATCTTACTCATAAATCAGTTGCAGGGTATCCAAAGAGTATTTTCCTCATTTTACATGTTTTACTCAACACATTAACATTAATACATCAAACATATTACTGAAAATAAACCAATATTTTAGCCTTACCACTAATCTTCAAGCCATTTATCTAATCCCTACAAACGCGGCATCAATAAATTATATTTAAGTGAAACATAAACGATAATGTCAATTGTGTAAACATTCGTCCCCTTTACATTTGTACAAACACTGACCTACTGGTTGTATTAGGGCCAACTAAGTGTAATAAATCCAATGTTACTTCACGACAACCACCACACCATTTCCAACTCTATTTCAACCCTCCTTAAGGTCCAACTCGCTTGTAGTAAGATTGTCTCTTAGCACATCTTTCCCGGTGGCGCTTGGTAGAAACAAGTCCATCCATCATCAGTAAGTGATCGATGAGAGCTGCCCAAATATTTGAATTATTTGATACGAGAGTACAGGAGCGACTACAGTCACTTGCCACTGTGCTAGAATTATATTTTTATTTATTATACTATCCAATATTTCGGAGTTATTTTTTAAGGTTTCAGTTCGTGGAATGTATTGGTCGGTTAGTTTATTGAATGTGTTTTGAGGATAAATTGGTTTCCTAGGATTTTGGAATTATTTTTCGGGTTGTACGTACCATAATTATTTACTTTGACTTTTATATATTTCCAAACTATGGAGCTCACAAAGACGACACTCTGACCAAAGGGAGACCTGTGTGTGTGGCTTTTGTCTCAGTAGTTGGAACTTGATAGACTTAATTATTATGCCATACCATAGATTAAGAAAACATCATTCTTCAGACATAGTAATTATGATTTGCTTTCAGAATAACATTTCAAGACATACCTCGGTACATAATACGAGTATACATAACTTAAAAACATCTTTGTGCGACATAATGATTGTTATTTCAAGAAACTGTAATCTGCTCTGTGTTAGTTACTTAGCGAATAACCAGAAAAATCTTGAGAACATTCAAGGTCTTTAAAAACAGAATAGGTAAACATTTGAATCGGCATTTATTTATTCCTATATTTCTTGCAAGCATATAAAATAAGCAATTCTACACAGTACCCAAAGAATAGCTAGTTAGTGTTTAAATGTTAATATTATTAACTACACAAATGACATACAAAACCATGTCCAATAATACAATCATTTCAATAGAATGTAATACCATAACCACTTTCCATGCAAATTATATTTGCATATTTTATTTTAATAATACAATATGTAATATACGAAACTATTGCCAATTATACTTGTATTTACATTAAATATGAAAATTGTCAAGCTCACGTGTAAGTAGTTGAACTATCGGCCACACTCAGAGAGCTTTAATGATTACTTAGACCATCACTTAGTAATGGTTTTGACAGTTTTCTCATACAAAGATATGTCAAACCTTTATTAAGTGATGACCTAAGTATTAATTTAAGCTCTCTGAGTGCAGCAGTTAGACTTATTTAAAATAATGATTGATGTTGTCAAAACAACATATATTTATAACAAACTAGCTGATGCCCGCGACTTCGTCCGCGTAGATGTCGGTCAATTTATATACTAAATCCTTTTTCGAGAACCACTCTATCCATTGGTGAAAACAGCATGAAAATCGGAGCAGTAGTTTTTGAGTTTATCAAACACACAGACGTACAGACGCGGCGGAGGACTTTGTTTTATAATAATTATTATATAGTGAAACTATTAATAACAAAATGCTAGTAGGTAAACATTTAGCAATTTCTATGAATAATTCTGCTGCGCCTGCCAAAATAATGTTAGACGGAACACTATTGATTTCCAGGTGATTTAATGAATCATTACTTCATTATAAATCAATCATTGATTGCCGGTGAAAAAGTATCGCTTGTCTAGGAAAAATAGCTTAAATAAAACTGGTTACTCATCGGCGATAATTACTACTTCAATATTAATTGCCAGCAATTACCTAATAAAATAGACTTGCCCCCTAATTACATAGCAGGCAAAAAGTGGGTGTACTAAAAGTATACCTCTGTCTAAATCTTCGGGGATTACAAACGTGATTTTATGTTAACTAATAGAATTATATATCAGTGAATGTGCAATAGGGTCGTGTATTCACTGATTCATACATAGAATACAGAATACTGACAAATACAACTCTCAACGCTTACATTCCATACAAAAGGAAAGGGCGTTAAACTAAATAACCCGTCAATGCCCACGCACCGGAGCTGGTCAATTAACATCAGCGATCATAACAAATGATTTGCATCGTAAATTCTAACTAGCCTTTAATTCCCTCGTATATCTCTCCCTCAAGATATAATTCATAATGTTTGATTAATCGCATGTTGTAATACATTGTTGGAGTTTGATACTGATCGGTGGGAGGAGGAATATAAATAGGATATTGTATGGGTCAGGAGGGGAATCGTAATGCATGCGGAAATACGATTCGCAACATAGAGTTACTAAGAAGACCAATAAAACTACAGCATAGACGAAAACAAACCTAATCTGGGCTTTGGAGTTTTCGGTCAATGAAAGAAACAATATCGCAACAAGTAAGTAACTGTACGTATAGAAACCATTATCAGCCTACAACAAGCCACTACCGGACATAGGCCTCACGTCACTTTACTCAATTCTCGGTAAATCTCAGCCAAAAGCTACCACCAGTCTCCGAAAGTTGTCATTCTACCGAACCTAAAGGCGTCCAATCCCACCTTACGCTTGCCGCGTCGCAGTCTCCACTCAAGAACACGTAAATCCCAACAGTTGTCGATTTTACGGCTATTATGGCCACCTCAAATTTGAACTGTAGTCTGAGTGCTATGTCGCCGACTTTGGTTCTCTGTCGAATCACCTCGTCCTGGGTGCGATACCTCAGAGAGACTCCAAGCATAGCCCGCTCCATAGCTCGCTAAACGAACTTACGAAAATGAATTTAATGGACTCGGTACGGTTAACCGAGTGAAAGCGACTAAGTGTCCACGTTTCGGCCCTAATATATATCGTACCTTTTAGGCAGGATACACTGATGGAAGGTCTATTAGTCTTTAAGCTCTGTGGAATATGTGACGAAGCTTCCCTAATGCTCAAAGGTGCGACTGCAAATATTGTCCGAGGTAAATTTATTCTCAAACAACCTCGTGACGTCTACCATTGATATCTGTGGTGACGTGTTCGTTGAGCATAACCTGGGTTTTGTCAAAGTTAAACCTGAGGCCAATGGAATAGAGAACATGAAACATAATGCATAAGGCCTCCAGAACTAAACCCATCGACACACGTAGACATAAATTTATCATTAAAAATCATATTTCAATGTCGTTCGCAACGTTCGTCTAATCGCCCACCTGTCAAGTTCGCAAACATAGGTTCGTAAGCAAACAAGCTTCACCTATGTTTGTACAAACATATAAACATATATTTAGTTATCAATTTATTGCCTTATTATTGGAAGTAGTTTTGGTAGTAGGTTGATAGATTGTTATCTACTAAAAGTTTTTTTTTGGATTAGGTATCTGTTTAGAGTGCGTAGTATTTTTTTTCTTTGAAGTTGTTTGCCAAATTTTTGGGTGTGGTTAAGGATAAACCTATAATATAGTATTAGACTTATACGATTACGCTTACGTTAAGCAACAATCAAATAACATTTTAAGTATAATTGACCAGCTGCAATGAACCGAGTAGAAATTCTAGGACTACATTAATATTTAGGTGTTCCTAGAGTTTGCGAAAATGGACTTAAATGATTGATGATTAAGACTAGGATCACGCTTTGTCGTTTTTCAAAGAATTTAAGTGACCTTAATCGATATAAATATTCATTGTAATTTAAATCGATTAGGGTCAATGAAAATTCTGCTGAATTTGATAAGGCTGCTTTTGTAGTCGCCGACAAAGTGGTTTTATAAAGAGTATTAGCCGACCGAATATTTTTTCGTAGTTATATTTTTATATTCAAAAATGTACACTTGATAAGCAATCGTGCTTAGAAAACTGCCACTATTAATTTATGCGCCAGCTTAAATGTATATTCTATATTTTGAGGCTTACCTAAATTATATTCGTGTGACATGAACGATTTCACACGGTTTGGTGTGGTTTCAGAGCTAAAAAAAATTGTTTGTACTATTTTTTTTTTGTACCGTCAATCACCAGTCTAATATTTCAATCAGAACTCTTACAACATTTTTCTTCGTACAAACAGTAGTACTACTGATTTTTGATCACTAAAACAAGTATTAAATAATTTTCCTAAAAATCTTGTTCAATGTCTGTCAGTCAGTCAGTCTGTAATATTTCACCCACGAAATTCATTTTCTGATATCTAAAAACAATTTGTTCTATTAACACAGAAATTAAAGTGATCAATTTTGAACGATACACAATTCACTTTTAGAGTTCCCCTCCTGGTTCACAGAGTAACAGAAACAGTATTTCAACAGTAACATGTTAATTGCATGTTGGTGTGTATTTGGGGCATAGAAACGAGAATGAACATTAAATTTGGCATATTTTTTGCTGATTGAGGAGCAGGTAAAAGTAATCGTTTCACTAATGTGTACAGTACCTACAGTGATTCTTTTCAGCATCTGCAAGGTGACTGAAAATAAAATAAAAAAAAAACTAAACTTTCAGCAATTGACTTGCTAAACATGAAAATGTCGATCCACATTAAGTTTCAAATCTATTTTCTAGAACGGTTGGTCAACTCTTCACGTCACCAGAGGGATGGCCTATTTTTTGGGTAAAGAATCAGCATTACCATTCAACGTAGTAATGCTGCCAGCTGCACTTTTCCTGTTGACAGCGATGTAAACGATTTGTTTTGACGCCCTCTAGTTTTTCCCTTTTTGATACTAGTATATATTTAATTATGATTTTAGTTCGCCAAATTGAAGTTTGTAAATAACATTTTCTATAACCTTGTCATTTAAGACTATCGCTTACTTAGAAGGAATTTTCCAGCTGACCCACATAAACCTACTGGCATCCCCGAGTCTGTGGCACCCGTCGTGTGGTGACGATGAATGATGAGCGTGCCGCAGTGATTAACGACGCGCCATCCATCATATCGCCCTGTAGGTGCCGCCACTACCTACCCCCGGAGCCCGTCGACGCCTCACGGTACTAGCAGAACTCATTTGATTGACGTGTTTAATATGTTGCTGATGTTGGATTTTGAGGTGACGTGTTAATTGAAATGTGGATGTATTGATTGGTCATACATATTGTGTGTTTTCAGTGTCAAATGAGCTACAGCTCAGTGGATTATTCTGACTGTTATGACCAGGGGGGTCTAAAATGGCCACTTTTTAGACCCGCAGTACACGAATGCAGGTGATGCGACTATTAATAATTGTATTCAAGTGACACGAGCATGCGTCAATTGTTTTTCACGTCACTACAGTCAAGTAGCATTACCTTGTGGTATGCTCAACAATTTTTTTGTAGTTCTCTTGGCAGACGCTGTCGCAATACGCGTGTTGCTTAAATATGAAGCTTGAGGCTAAACAATGTCAAAATGGAATAAAACATCAATGTAACAGTCATCAAAATCAAAATCAAAACTCATTTATTCAAACTAGGCTGATAATCAGCCCTTTTCGAACGTCAAAATTTACTTTAATTTACTTTAATTATTTACAAGAGACAGTCCCCCAAAACCCCCTTTCGACACTTCCTAGTGTTTTAGCTGGAAAGAAGAAGTGGCGAAACAAACTCCCCAGCAACTCATCTCCTCCCCAGCAAACATCTGTTAGGTTGATTAGAAGAACCAGACTCGATACAATAGTAACGAGCAAGTTAATGACTTCAGACACAAATTTTAAACAATAATTAAAAAATAAAATTGAAACGTTAAAATAAAGGCGTCATCAGGCGGCTAATGATGACATTGATGTTTATGAATATTGCCTAGCTTATTCATAAACAACATAGATTGCTAGCCTTTTTCTAACTAAGTTGGGGTTGGTTTCTAGTCTTACTGGAAACAACTAAATACCAGTTTTTTACATGGAGCGACTGCCTACCTGACCTCCACAACCCAGTACTGTGGAATACGATACATCAATTTAATTGTCAGATACCTCAAGCGGCGTTAATATTGTGGAAACTATATTTTCGAGCCGTTTGGGTTTGAAACTCTGGGTCCGTGGGGTCCGAGTGCTCATAGCCTGTTTAAGGAAATTTCAAAACGCTTAATTTACGCTTCTCGTGACCCAAGGGCTGGCTTTTATCTTGGCCTGAGGTTAAGTGTTGCCATACAATGTGGCAATGCCGCCAGTGTTTGAGGCACATTACCGGCTGACAGCGTTGAGGAGCAGTATTTTGATGCCTTTTCATAGTTTCTTGTAACTTTATTTAATAGTTTTTAATTAATTTACATAGTTACTGTCACAAGATTATTAATATTGTCTTATAGAATACTGGAGTCAAAATGATGATGGGCAGGATATAAAATAAAGAAAATAATTAAAGTTTTAAGGAGCAGAGCAAGGATTTGTAGAATGTAACATGCTCACTAGTACTCTCTATGACATAGCCTGTGAAATGTAATCAGTTACATACACACATCTATACCTAACCCTTCAGCATTTACAAACGTGATGTTACGTACTTATTCATTGCACAATACCTTTTCCCATTACTCCCATCTAACAAAGGACTCCAGTACTCTTTCCATCTCAATTGGTTCCGTATCTGAAGCCAATCAAACGTCGGTAGACGTCTGGAGTCATGATGAATTTGCTCCGAAGTCGTTAATCATAGATGCTGCACCATCAATATAGTTGGAGGGAGGTAGGTGTGGGATGTGTTTGAAATGTGTCGTGAGATATAGGACTGATGTTCAGTTTTAGATATATTCTGTAGAGATTGTTTAGTTAGAGCATAAAGTATACAAAGAAAGAAGAGTATTTGGGTCTCGAACTCTTCCTTTATCTTAAAAAAAATCAAGTTCTTATAGCCTACCGTTGTAAAAATTATCCCTATTTCCAAAGGACTCGACGCAAGTTGGGATTAAGTTTGTCTGTTTTCTTAACATACCTGAACGGCTTTTCCATAGTTGGTACACAGGAGAGTGGGGCTTAGGATATTATTATCCCAGTAATAAAGACCTCATCGCAAAACAAAAAGCTAGTAGGTATCACCATAGTGGGAATCCCAATCCAGTACAGTAGGAATAAGATTCTAAACATCCACCTTACTATGCAAAGTAGATGCCACTTTAGTACCTAACAACACCAAAACATCAATTATGTACAGTTTTCTGCTATTACCACAGGCTCCTTATTAAAATAGCGTGTTCCAAAGTAATTACATTCAAAAATTTGTATAATTAAAATCAGTTACACAAATAAAACAGATTACCTCTCAGTCTTAACGTTAGAATCTCTCAATCATGTCATTGTTTAAGCTCAAGACTGTCACTAAGTAACGCCCACTGGCACAAACAATAATTACCTATTGTCTAACAAGCTATTATATTATCAATCGATCAATCATCGGCGAGATTCCGATCAATCGAACGAGGATTAGAAAAATGGAACAACATCGTTATACTAAAACTACTTCAATGTTTCATGATTACGATCTAAATTAATCGATCTGTTGGAGGATGATTGAAAATAATAGTATTTTTGTGAAAATTCTAGGCTTTATACAAATAAATAAATTATTGTGGAATGGATGACACACAGCTGCCCTATTTCCAATGAGCAGTCAGCTTAAATAGCCACTATTTATATTATCATATTCGCCCTGATAACTGAAACTGAAGAGGAACTAGCAGACCTCGAAGAAGATGACGGGGTGAAATGGACAGAACCAATGACCAATCCAACTACCCAATGTGGTCCAGCTTTATATCAGAAGACCTGGAAGTCATGGGGTAATGTTCAGATTTACTTATGGTTTTTATCTAAGAGTTTTCGTTTTTATAATAATAAATTCTAGTAAACTCACAAAAAGACGTATTTTCTAATGATCCTACGACAGATGTAATAAATCGATTAAAAATTAACACAAGTAATAAACACGATGGATTGAATTTGATTTATGAAAATTGCCGCGATTAATAGAGATAACAAAAAATCCACGTATTATGATTTCTGAGATAGATATGATCAAAAAAGTAATGGTTTTCATTATTGCAACATGTTTTTTCAACATGCACCCATGTTTTATACCAACATCTTTTATTTTTTTTTTTTGGGGTGGGAAATCATCTAATAACCCCTCCCGCTCTTGGGCAGAGCGAAAGGGAGTGTCAGACTTCTACTGACTAAAAACCACCCATGTTCCTTCTTAGCCCTATATGTCAAGGGTGAGGGATCTCTTACAACATTCCGCAGCCCCGACGGGCGTCAGCCCTTGCGGGCCCCTTCCATGTTGCTGACATCTCTTTGAGGCGCGCGTGGAACACGAACGCGCCTTCGACACGGCCTGTTGTCGTCATAAGACGGCCGGACAGCGAGCTAGCCCATCACTCACCGTCCACAGGCCCGCGTCTACGGTGGCCGGAAGTCATCACGTGGCCCCCGACGCCCGGAGCGCCTCCCGCGGCGGCATGTTATACCAACATCTTACTCGTAAATAGGTACAAGAAGGCCCAATAGGGCAGTTAACAAAAAAATCTAATTAGTCCGTCAGATATATTAGGTACCAAAAAATATTCGACACATATTTTTTCTTTATTCACGTAAGCAAACAAAGAAAACGATACAGTGCTTTGAAAACTTCGACGCGTTTTATCTTCGTCAATTTTTATTGGTATGGTAAACCAAAAAATATATATTCAATATTTTTCGATAATCTAACAGACGGACTAATTAGAATCACATTTTTATTAGTCAGTAAACATCTCCATTGAGTGAGTCCAACTTCTTACTAAACATTTAACAAAAAAATGTCGTTAATAAAATGAGTTGGTGTTATTAAATCAATGTGGCATGGCAGTGGGTATTTAACGACGATTGATGGGGAATTTACAATAGCAGAGTTAAATAATTATAATACCTGCCAACATACTTAAATCTACTTTTCAAGTTTGGTACAGTCTCTTGTTTGCTTTCTCCACAAACCCCTGGTAGTGATGGTCTAGTCATGTACGTAATATTGGGGTAACGTTTTTTTTAAAAAAAAATCTATAAAGGGTGTAAAAGTACCCTGAAGGGCATTTATTCTCCCCACCACTGCGATCATTTTTTGGTTGTAGACCATACCTGGGAACCTCCTAGTTACGGAGATATTGGGGGCCAAAGTTATAAATTTTGCACAGCTGTTTTTGTAAATACTAGTTTTTTAGGTTATACCTTTACTTAAATTACCTCCATGGCCTGTTTACTATTCTAAACATCCACTAGCACAATGTTTTAAGAGTGCTACATTGAGTTTTACCGTAAGATGTGATGTTTGACCCCAAAAAAAAAGTCGATTCCCAGAAAACAATTTTGCGTAGGGGTACTTAGTTTGATGTACAGAATGCTTGGTTGACGTATGTGTGAAGGGTTAATTTACATCCTGTATATATGTAACCATCATAGACCATAACTATGTACTAAATCAAACTTCTTCAACGTTGGTTTAATGATCTGAATTTATTGGGGTTTTCCATCAGGAATAATTCTGTAGCACCCTCAGAGTCTATATCTGCACAATTTTGATGACTTACCACTAAAACATAGGACTTAAACGTGATAGTACTATTAAGTACACCTCTGTTTGACCTACTAGAGGTTACAGGCGTTAAGACGTATGTATGTAAATCAAAACTTACTAGTCGGCAATATCCTCCCACAGACCCCGGCGTCGACAAACCACGTCGGATTGAACCGTTCATAAATCATAATTAACTACACATTGATTAGTATCAATATAATCACACCGCACTTAGAGCTCATATTTTTTACCTGATAAGGTTTTCCGAGTAAATTGCACACGGTTGATTTGCATAATTCGCTATATTTTTGCATTAATTTATTGCACGTTGCTTTTGCGTAATTACTGTGGTTTAGTGGTCGATTTCTGTTTGGTTATTTTGTAAACGTGATGGAAATTACTAAAATGTTCCAACTGAGAGTAAAAAATAACCAAAAAAGTGGCATTTAGTACCTAATGGATGTTTGATTGAAGATCACGAACACATTAAATTGGTCGACGAATCCAACGGGTGTCCATCCAAAAAGGGCGCAAAGTATGGAACGTCACACACATCCATTTGCATCGACGCGACGACGGTATCAGGGTCATGCATTGAATCAAAGTGCATCAAATCACTGAATCAATTCATTTAAGGTGTGAAAAATCTCGTTATTGCATGCCCGTATTAACCCACAGGTGGTTTTCAGTGGCAGTGGTGGCCCCAACTTACGAACAGTAAGTCGCGGGTTCGAACCCAACATTACTTTGTGTAATTTATTTCATCACCGCTACTCTCAAGACGGTGAGGGGAAACATCGTGAGGAAACCGGCATGTCTTAGAACCAAAAAATTCGAAGATATGTGACCTCTACCATTCCGCACTGCGCCCGCGTGATGGATTATAGTTCCCCTAAACCTCCCTAAACCCGATCTAACCTGAGTCCTTGCAGTGGTAACATTATAGGCTGATGATGATTAACCCACTGCTGGCCATCTTCGCAAAAATCAAAAAGGCCTTTTTTTTTGGGGGAGTGGGAAATCATTAAATAACCCCTCCCGCTCAGAGTGGGCAGAGCGGAAGGGAGTGTCAGACTTCTACTGACTAAAAACGACCCATGTTCCTACTTAGCCCTTTGTGTCAAAGCGGCGGTATCTCTTTCGCACAACCCGCAGCCTCTCCTTTCTACCTTCTCAGACGTAACTCGAAAATTAAAAATTATGCCATTTTTATTACCTCTTCCAGAACAATATTTCGACACAAATAATTGTCAATCACACACATTTAAAAATAAAATAAGTCTTGACTTCTCACCTCACAGCGACGTGCTAACCTGACTACTACACAGTCCCTATTGTTTTTGACACAAAACAACTGTCAGTCAACGTTACAGAATGCATTTGCATAACATCATACAAATATTGGAAAATGAAATTAAAATTATAATACTGACAAACAAGCCAAACTCGTATGTTCCATAAATCTGGCTTAAAAATAATTTTGTGTACTGCCGGATTTTGGCGACAGGTCGAAAAATGCTGAAAGTAAAAATCGACGTTAGAATGACAAGGTTGCAATTTGTTTTTCCACACTTTTTTCTACTAGTTGCGTTTCCTTTGTTGAAAAATTGCCATTTAATGGTCTGAATAATAAGAAAAGACAAGGAGACGTGGCAGATTTGCCTTATACGTCGATATGTTTTAAAAATCTTGTACGATATCTTCGTACGGGGAAGTTGCTGATATTTCAAACTGGTAAGCTTAAAGAACAAAGGTTTTTGTATAGTCAAATTTGTCACACTCCTGTGGCCTTCAATACCAGTTTAGATTCCAGTCTTTCATAATTCTATGCTACTTCTAGTTTTGCCGGAATCTGTCCAGGTCATCCCGCCATCTTCTTTATAAATTATTTTCTAACAAATAATATGGTCTTACCAATAGCATTGAACTACAACAGTTAAAGACATATTCACACTTCGACAAGTCGTACGTACCCGTGTCTGTAACAAAGCTAGTCGCAGTCGCATGTCGCTGCGACATCCACGACAACTGGTGACAGTACGCGCCATTACTTCCGTCGGCGCCTTCCGCCTGTCTCCTGATGATCGATAGTGAGGGCTGAGCTGATATCGAGGAAATAGAAAAGGCATTTAAATAATGTAATAGGTTTCTGTTTGATACAATATTGTTGCTTTTGTTTTTACAGCTCAAAATGGCCGGCTATGTAGCAATATCTGTTGCAAATTTCTGACTACCAGAGAAAGATTTTCATCCAATATTCTGTTTTTAATGCAAAAATGGTATCTCATGCCAATGGATATTATAAAAATATAAAACCACCCTTGCCAATGGATATTCAACAATCCGTTCACGTCACACCACTGTACTGAACACAGACACTACTGTATAGACTCACTTTAGCTGTTCTGTGCACTTTAGCAACAAGGATGAAGATATAGCAAAACAATTAAATAAATTTCCACTGGTGTATTAAGATCAATATGGCGTAACAAAATATGAGTGACCTTGTTAAAGGCCGGAGAATCATAACATCACGATTCAAAATCGTGAAGTAATTGTACAACGCCATCTATTGCCACAAATTAACACTAATATTATGTCTTTGCTCAAACAGATATCCATGACATACTAAATTTCTTCCGAGTCTCTGAAAGCACATTAAGCCACGTTGCGATTTGGTACCGACTGTCATTTAGAGACAATTTTGAGCAGTCATCAAAAGTAGTCTGACATCCAGTATTTCTAAAACCGCGCAGCATCGAGCTAAATGTAGTGTTCTAATTTGTTTTCCTCCTAACATTTTTCTACATGCTAGAACTCGAATTTTTAATTCCCAGACATATATTTTTCATCTTTAACAGCGGGGCTAAACGACTAAAGAAAAGTGATATAAATAGTGCTGTATGGGCAGTCAATGGGCGTCCTATTTCCCAATACGACGCCCATCAACTGTCCATCTCACCTCCACAAACTATTGGGGAAGTGCGATGAGAAGACGGGTCATGAAAAACACTATTGTTCAGCTTCATTCGTTTAGACTGAAAGCTGACCCAAAACTTGAAAATGTTCTGAATGACACTTGTCACTCTCGCTTTTTGCATTTGTTTGTATGTGGGTAGACCAGCAGGGCTATTGCGTATCTTTTAAATGACAGTGGCTATCATATAATGTCCATCAATTAACTGTCAAATGGTTCCATTTTGTACTAAACCTTAAACAATTTGACAGTTAATCCATGGACAATATGATAGCCACTGACATTTAAAAGATACGTAATAACCCTGCTGGAAGTCGTAACTATTCATATACACTTATATTATAAAGAGGAAAGATTTGTATTTTTGTATTTTGTGCATGTGTGTGTGTGTGTTTGTAATGAATAAACTCAAAAACTACTGCGCTGATTTAAAAAAATCTTTCACCATTAGAAAGCTACATTCACCCTGAGTAACATTAGGGTCTTTGTCCCTGTATTCCAACGGGAAAAGTAACTACACGGGTGAAAACGCGTGACGTCCGCTAGTTCCTTAATAACTAAATAAATTCTGTACAAAATGCCTAGTATAATAATTATAGCTCCCTATCGATACTCCCGTGACTAGTATCCTAGTCGTCCCAGCTTCCGCTCCCGGCAGACGTGTCAATTAGAATCGCGGCCGCCGCTGTATCTTGTCACGGCCAGATCGTTTAAACGTTCGCGTCTGAAACACTCCATGAATCACTTGCCGCGCAGTCCGCTACAGGTGTTGGTTGTAATGAGGTGGGATCTTCTTAGTTTTGGAAGATTTTCTCTTGAAAGTTACTCGTAATAATTATAAAATTTCAAACTAGTATTGATTTTTACAATACGTGTGACAAATAATGTTTGTATTGAAAATAGAGTTTTGCAAACACCTTTTCACGTCGTTTTTTTAACCTGAATGGGACCGCCGCGCGCCGGTGTCTGGGTACTTGATTATTTCAAGAAAAAACGCTGAAACAAAGACAGGGTTCATAGTCTCATTTAAGGTCCAGACATAATCTTGGTAAACTCACAATTTATCTGCATATTGTGAGTTGTTTTTTATCTGAAATGGTCTTTTAAAGAAACAAACAGAATGGACCTGTCCAGAGTAGAGTAACCACTACACGCCAACTGAAAAATGCTTTCATTGGTAATCATTTATTTTATGTTATCGTGTAGCTCGATTCAAAGCTCAAGGTGAATATCTTGAGCTTGCAACGTACCTACGTTCCAAGCTCTCTTGCAACAAAATCATCATGCATCGTCAAGTTTATGCTTTTTGAAAACAAGATTAAAGTATTTTAACTAGTTTCTAGCAATCGCTTTCTGCGAACAGCCCTTATTTACTAGTCTTCAAAGCAAGTGTTGCATACTTATTTTTCTTTTAGACATCATTGTTCTATCAAAGATTTAATTCAATGCTTTCTTTCACGCATAATTTAAGTCAAGAAAAAAATACTTAATGTATCATCATAACCTTCAGTTTTGACAATCTCGAGGTTGCTTTAATGATTATTTAAATAGCAAACAAAATAAGCACAAGATTGATTATACGCAGACAGACGGATGATATCTTTATTTATTTTAACTATTTCATTCAAGGTTTTAGTGTAATTAAAGCGTCATAATTACTGAAATTGATGATGTCCCTGTGTTGTTGTGACTACACAGGTATGACCTTCTTTTGGCAGGATATAATTGGTAAATAAATAATTATAATTATAGTTTTTGTGAGTCTTTGTTATTGCACTGCTGGGTAAAGATCTGTCCCATGATTTCCAATTTTATCGTTTCGGAGGGGAAAGTGGACCTATTTTTAGAGGTTGAGAAATCATCAAATGACTTCCCGCTCTGAGTAGTGCGGTAGGGAGTCTCAGACTTCTACTAACTAAAATTCACCCATGTTCCTTCTTAGCCCTTTGTGTCGAGGCCGCGGTATCTCTTTCAAACAACCCGCAGCCCTGACGGGAGAGTATATGGACGTCTGGTCGTGGTTTCTTTCCAGTTACGACGGGGTTTTGTGCTGTGTCAGCTTCTGGCTAAGACAGGGCTTCACATAAAGCCTATTTGTGTAGCCTACAGCTCATTGGACATACGGCAGACGACTTTAGGACGACACCTACGATAGTAATTAGTTTTATGTTTTTTAAGCTTCATTATTTTAAATAGAAACTTCCCTTATAGCGGCAAAAAATCACTAGGAGGGAAGTGAAAATGAATTCTAGATGAACCACATTTCAGAAATAAAACGTTTAAAATATGGGACCCAAGCCATATCTGCGCATTCTCCCTCTAATAACAGATATAACCAAGCATTCCCTGTACCCAAAATTGCAAACACGCAGCCAAATGCAACAATAAATCACGCCGGACGTCAGCCGTCACGCCGGCGTGTCATGCGGCCGATCTGTCACGCTGTCACCTGACACGCTGCGGTGGACAACGCTCCACATTCAATTCTGAAATACAGTAGCCTATTGTAGTAATTATGAGCAATACGAGCAGTTGACATTTGCATTATAAAGCAAATTTGATCTTTTTTGGCCAAGAATCAGGTGTATAAGAATCATTTGTCTGTAGAAGGCAGAAGCCAGACGTTACTGAGCAATAAATTACGGTGGACTTCAGCTATCACGTCAACGTGTCACGCGGAAAGTCTGTCACGTTATCACCTAACACGCTGTGGAATGTCCGTGTTGCATTCTAAATTATGCATCACCGTTTGCCACATATTAGTTGTTTCTATTACATACGTTATTTTCACGCAAATAGAAAGGCAAAGTTTTAGATGAGATTAATTCTTGACAAAACACACCTAAATATCTCAATATCAGTTATCAATGATGGGAAATAAATAATTAAAATTATAGTCCACAAATCCATTATTATGATAGCGAGACAGTATCTCACCATGTGGCAGATGACACGCTTGGCATTTGACAACTTTTACGCTGCAATGTTGCCGCTACTTCGCATAGAATTTTGAACTAGATTTCACTTGACAAATGTGAGGGACAATTCTGTAACAGAATTGCTTAAGACTAACCATACACGAAAGTTTAACAGATTTTTTTTTTTAATTTTGTATTTTTATAAAATAATATACTCTTTAAAGTATTGTAACTCTAAGGACAACTTAATCCTAAGGTTATCATTATCAATAGACGTCGTTGTCCACAAGTCACGACTAAAATAATAACAATAATAAAAAAGTTTTTTTAATAAAATAGAACCATTGAACCATTCACTTCACTCAAATCCATAACATCTGTCAATCAACCAATTAAACTCAGAACCCCAATAAACTTTGATTATTAAAACAATAAAAAAATGGCTGCCACTCTATACATAATAGGCAGTATGGCCGTATCGATAGCCGCGTGACAATAGGCAATTAATTGACATTCGTTGACAGCGATCATTGTCAACGGTCAATCAATTTGAGTAATTGTTCTATGCGTTGAGATGGGAATGGAAAAATCATGTAATGCTTTTTTTTGTTGGTGGTTAAAGTATTTCCCATGCTTATTGTTTGCTTGTTACTGGTTTTCCGTGTGAAAACGAACTATTTATCGAGTAATTAAATGTCATTTGATTTATTGCCAATTTTTTGTTTAAATTGTTAATTAATTTTTGCTATCCTATCATATGGCAAAAATGGAGGTGTCTCATGAGATGACAAGAAACAGAGAAGTATGGAAGAGGAAGACAAGCTGCGGCGACCCCAAATGAATTGGGATATGGGCAAGATAATGATGATGACTCCTATCATCATCATCATCATCTGTCCCTTTTCCCAACTACTAAAAAAAAAGCCTTTTTTTTTATTTCACATAGGCCTAAATGGGCACTTATAAAACGTCGACAAAAACTGGGCACGGTTCGGAGCATTGGTCGATTCCTCAGGAGAAGAACCGGCAAGAAACTCCAAAGGTTACTCTTTTAATCTTTTAAAATCGTTTGGGTTAATAATAAGTTTAACAATAAGGTCCAGACATTATACACACGTGAAGACCATGCAGATTAATGTCTGAGATGGTCTTTTGAAGAAAGCACCACACAGATTTGAGTGGACCCGTCCAGTCAGTGCAAGCATTTGTCGGTTATCGTGGACCACGACTTTAAATCAGACGAATAACACCAAAGAAAGGACATTTGGGTGGGTCGCTTATATTACTCAAACTGCCAGACAATCACAACAATTAAAATTTAAGAAAGACCCACATGGTCCTCACATTCACAATGTGAGGACTATGTTCGGGTCGCCTTCTAGTCTAACTGGATGTAGCTGAATACCAATATTTTCATGGAGCAGGCCGTCACCTATCTGACTTCTACAACCTTGTTCATCATCATCATCTACAGCCAGTTTTTTTTATGACTACTGTCAAAATCTGCTATGACAACCAGGGTCATTCAAGCTGGTCCAATTTGCCCGAAGAATAGTAATATGATAATAATTATGATAGCCTGGACCGACCAAGTTGGCTACGTATACCTTAAGAAAAGTAGTATGAGTTTCAGACAGAATAATGTTTGCTAATTCCATCTGTAAACGATCATTAGCTAAACTTTATCAACAAAATTACGTAGTGTCTATAAAATAGTGTCCTTAAAACAGGCAAAACTCGTTTCCTTGAACTTTCATATTAAGTACTTTTTTATGAAACACTAACTCAAATTTAATTTTCAATAATTACATTTTTGTGACGTCCGCGAACACTGACACTGACATAGACATGTGACACAAAAAATCCGACAAACAAATCCATTAATCTATGAGTAGATGTAGACCGTCAATCAATATCCGTCAGATTAGCTCATTAAGGGATTTACTGACGCAGTCATAACCACGTCAGTTACCATTGTCTACACATCACAACAAGCGATCAAACGTCGCGGTAAAACATACCAAAATAAACTTTATTGCAACGCAATAAGCATCAATCATTTGTTATTCACGCGCTGTTTTAATGAGGCGAAAATTATGAAGTACATTTTTAAGTGTCTACTTCAGCACCCAAAACACAACCATATTCCGTTGTAATAAAAGCGTGTGTAACCGCAGAGAAAGTTATGTCGCAATTAGCTAATTACCGGCGGCCGTCAGCGTGACAGCCGTCACGTTCGCGGCGTGTTGGACGTCATGACGTGACACGCGGACATGAGAGTGACACAACTTTTCGACGCCCGTCTGTTGCCGGTCACTGATTTGTGGAAAGTGGAGGATTTATTGCCCAGTTTCGTTGTGTTTTTGGCTGATATTTATATGTCCGTTGATATAAATAAGGGCTCGGATAGTGGACATAAATTGTCGCAAATGGAACAAAGAGACAAAACGTTTATGTGGAGCTACTTCTTGGGTAGTCTAAGATTTTGGCCTCTTTGTTATTGCGAAAATGCTAAAGCTTTCTCCTTTGTGGTTATATTTCTTGGAAGAAAATACACGATACACGTGATACGTGTAAAGTACTTTCGGAAAATTCAAGTCTTTTGTCAACCCTGGCTCCATACTTGAACTCTTTTCTTCTTTCTTATGGAACTGAGTGTATCCCCTTTGCATATACACACATCAAAAGTGTCTAGGGATCAAGCATTTTTATGCGGATTTCTTGAGATTGAGATGTGGCTTTGTAATAAATTTATGATTTTATAAATTTATATGGATCCTTTTTGGTGCATTTCATAATTTGAATCAGGAACTGTGAATCAAATTCGAGTAAAAGATGAAAATCAGCTGTCAATATTTTCCCTATAAAAACATACAACGCATTGAAGACATTATTAGTGCTACTGTTTCCCTACTACTGATTAAAACCAACGTTATTATGGAGCGGCGACGTCATTTAAGCAGGGAAGAAATGCTCAGAGCCGTGGGAATGATAGAAGCTGGTTCCCGGCAACGTACTGTGGCTTTAGCTCTGAATACAAGTCAGAGTGTTATCAGTCGACTTTGGACACGTTACCGAAGCACTGGTACCGTGGCTGAGCGCCATGGAGAACGGTATCGCTGCACCACACGGAGACAAGACCGATACATTCAAATCTTAACTCGAAGAGCTCCAACAATAACCGCCATGATGTTAGCCGTGAGGCTTCATCACTCTTCAGGGAACTTAATTAGCGACCAAACAGTCAGAAACCGCTTGCATGAAGTGAACCTTCATTCCCGAAGACCGCTACGGGTACCACCTATAGCAATGCACAATCGTAGGATTCGATATCAATGGGCTCTTGAACACAGAAATTGGGCAGAAGAACAATGGCGTTTCGTGTGCATTTCTGATGAGTCTCGTTTTGGTATGAAATCGGATACAAGACGTATACGACACTGGAGAACCCCTGGACGTCAACAGCGATTAAAATCCTGCCAGGAAGTCCATCCTTATAGTGGTGGAACCATCATGGTATGGGCGGGTATTTGGATCGGCGGAAGAACTGAGTTGATTTGGATCAGAGGCAACCTCAACGCTCAAATTTATGCTGAGACGATTGTATCAGACGTCATCGTTCCTCTACAAGTGCAAATCGGTCCCTTATTTCAGTTAATGCATGATAATGCACGACCGCACACCGCAAGAGTTGTAAGACAGACTCTCGCCGCAGCTAACATCAATGTCCTGCCCTGGCCTGCTCAGTCGCCAGACTTGAACCCGATTGAGCATGCATGGGATATGCTACAGAGAAGAGCTCTGCCGAATATGGAGGGTATCCAGTCGCAAGAAGACCTTTTTTTGTTGTTGCAACGAACATGGGCGGCCATTCCACAGCGTGATTTGGATGAACTCATTTTGAGTATGCCAAACCGATGTTCTTGTGTTGTTAGTGTTCGCGGTAGAAACACGGATTATTAATTGTTTAAGTTACCCAATAAAATTTTAAAGAAAACTGTTATTTCAGTCTTTTTTTCGAACTTTAATGTTAGTGGTTCAAATGTCAAAAATCCCTTTATTAGGAAAATGGCAAATTTCTTTATTAATGCAAAGGTGACTTGGTTTATCGTTACTGTGACAAACGAAAACACTTTATTTGATGAATCCTTAAAGAAAATTTTAATTAATATCAATCAGGAGAAAAGTTATTGCAAAAATATATGTTGATCCCTAGACACTTTTGATGTGTGTAGTTTCACCGTTTTCAAAAAAGCCAGTTTAACCTCCAATCTTCAGATATCATGATACAATTTTGGTCATCACATTACCTAACATGACATCAATAACAAAACTCGCTCACAAAGAATCCTGACGTTTGCAAACTCAACATAGTTATTCTGCTATTCAATTCACACCTCTCCAAGCATCTACCACTGAACAATAGCGACAAATACTCGCTCAATAAATTAATCCGCAAGAGATGGCAGTTTGCCTATCATCGCGACTTCGTCCGCGTCAGAATGTTGTGTACTATTAAACGAGGTGTCGTGTCCAGTCGTTGTTGTGTTACGTTCGGTTTATTTATAATCTCGAGTTCTACACGCGACGTTGCCCGCAACTGATTTATTGCTGATTTGTAGGCTGGGAGCTTGGATTTGTTTTAGGGTTGGTATAACTTCTTTATTAATCTGAGTTTTTTATATCATATTTGCCTGCAACCTTCACTTTCTCCTTGCTTATTTTCATAATCTTTTCCTTTCCTTTGCCACATATTATTTAAGGTCAGCTTACCACGTTTTCATCTTCCATCTCGCCTGTCAGCCGTCATATTGTCACTCAATACTTTTCTTTCATATCACTTCGACACAGCCCATCCATTTTTATACCATCGCCATTTTCAAACGTTTTCAATGTCAACTACAGATGCCATGATGGGAGCAAACCAAGATTATATAACAAAGTTTGTCTTCCCGATGCAAGAAAACTGTGGCTCTTAAATGAATCATTCATATCAAGAGATAGGTACATGTTTCATTGACGTCTTCCATGATAGGCAAGATATAAATGATGACATGATGATGTGGAATGTCGGAAGCTGCTTTTCCCCATTAATATTGTGCCAAGTAAAACGTTTTGAGCATTTTATTAAGTATCTGATGTCAAGAGACATGCAATGCTGTCTGCAACTGATTTATTGAAGATAGGTAGGCAGAGAGTTTGCATTTCAAAGACGTTTTCGTGGTTGTAATGTTTGACTAATAGTTAAACCTGTTTTGAAAACTATGAATGTTGAGCGTAAACGTTAGTTTATAGTAAAATCCCAAGTTTTAGTAACCTCATTAATACTTTTTTCACGACATATTCTTCATTTCTCCGCATCGCGTGCCCATATCATGACAACCAATTATTACTACAAAACTTTGCCGTCACCAGTGCCACTGACCTCTTATGTAAATATATTGAAAATATCTGTGTCTACTTTAAGTATGACTTTTATTCCTTAGTGTGGAAAGCCTAATAATTAAATTCCAAGTTCGACCCAAATGTTCACGACTTCAGCAAGGATTCCCAAACGGTCCTTTCATACAACATCCTTTACAAAATTCAACGTTCCTATCCCTATCGTGTCTAAAGCGTTAACCAATCAATACTATTCAATCAGTCGAATCAATCAGTTTAATTGGATCGGTCGCTGGTCAGACGTAAACACAAATTGGTACTCGTGCCAACTTTAAATTGAAATATAAGCGGTTTTTATTAACACTTTCCTTTTGGATGAAGAGGTGAATAATTATTACTATTAGTATGATAGATGGTTATCTTTAAGTTTTAATATCTCTGTAGGTGCAATTACGTTTCATATTTTTTTGCGTAAGTAGCAGCGTACAGTTCAACTCGAAATATGTTTCGTTTGGTTGTCTTACAAATAATGTAATCTCATCTGTTGCGTTTAACTCATTAAAAATAAGAGCCACCGATTTTAATGAAACATCGCTTTGTCTAAAAGTTAGTAGAAAAATATTTTTCAAAAAGGTTTTTCACTACCTAGCTTTATTGACCTAAGTCTCCTGCACAAGTGTGAGTTTCATTATAATCAGTTCTTCAGATCAGTCAGCCAGAAAATTTTATCACGTACACGCTTTTAAGACGCGATTTTTTTGTAACAAATATCTAACATTTTATGTAGGATTATAAAAGCTAACTAACACTATATCAAGCGACAAGAAGTTTGCTCATTAGTCATCCAGTCCATAAAAAACGCAAACCTAACCAACCCCAACCATTCAAAACATTCAAGATTAAAATTCTAATTACCATTAATCCTACGAGATAAAAATTCAAATCGATCGAGACAAAAACACATTATGTTTACGTTCTAAGAATTAATTTCACGCTCTGACTCCTGAGCTAATATCTCAACGCTGTAGCTGCGAGTGCACGCAATCGTTGCAACGTTGACACTAACACGGCACGTCTGATGATGTCTCATTTGTTTGATGGCTTTGAGATGAGTATTACAATGATATTTTATTTTACCTTCGACAAGATAAGTTAATGGTACTTTGGTATTATTAGTACTTCTACGTTCAGTGGGGATTGTATCCTTGTCTAAATTGATAGTCTTCTTTTCTGGAGTTATCTTTCATTTTCGTCATTGTTACTTTTTATAACTTGTCGAAATTGATTAATCAGTACTTAACAACTTCTACTTTATAATCAACAATGACTCGGTGGCATGTCTATAATCTGTTTTTACACAAAACAGAACCTCAGAAACAATCAATCATATCTGCAACACTGATGCAAATTATAACCATTAATTAAATCTCCTTTAATGAACGCGAACATTCTCTCGTTCATTATTGTTTCACTGTGATGACAGACTTCAACACGGGTGCGGGTTTTTCAATGCAAAAAGAATATAGATTAGGTTAAGAAGTTAAACAGATTCGACAGATAATATATTCTTTGTAAAGCTTGAAGTGTATGTAATTAGGATAATGAATATTTAGATGAGAAGAATACTGACTTTTAAAATAGCAAATGCGCCAATTACATTTAAAATAGTTGCCATACTAACTGCTGGTATGACAGACACAGTAACTAATGACATGCATTAACGCTTCAAAGACAGAAACGAATGTGAACGACGACCAGTTACTGATGCTTTAAACACATAATCGTCTGCCAAGGATACACTTGACGAAGACTAGGTAAAAAAATATAAAGAAAGAGAAACCAATAGAAATAGTAATAGGTGTGCCCATTACAATCATGAATAACAATTTCCTTTGTGTGCAAAAGCAAAAGGAGCATAAAAAATTAAAACGGAAAAATCAGTCGCGTCTACTTTTCCAGTAAGTATTTATGCTTTGACACATTATGATTGACAGCCCGCTCCAAACCGACGGTCACGCGATGGTTTCCAAGATTCATGTCTATCAGATTCGAAATAATTACACCGAGCTGTTGTGTTCATAATTAGATTCACAGTAATCTAGATTTTATTACTTACACGAAGAACAAGTCGAATTACGTGTTTTACTAACGGGATTCAGGTAAATTATATAATGGGAGGTAATGACGGATTGAGGAAAATGACGGCGTTGTTTTATATGTTTCTTTGTTTGATGTTCTTTGACAATTGTATGGTGATAGCCAGTTTAACGAGCACTCGTTAAGTGGTGTCATTAGTGGAGACAATGATGATAATGACGCTATGTTCAGTGGTGTTCGGTAGCTAATGGGCGATTATTGTGTGGTTTTCACAACTTTTCTTTGAGACTCATTAGTTTTTGCACAATGAGTGCAATTCTATGTAAGTATTTGCAATTTTAACCCAACAAAATTATATTTAACTGGGAAAATCCCAACTAGAAACGCGAATCTTGAAGACCTACATGTTGAGTTGCCAGATCAACATCTGTACCAACAATGCTAGGAACACATTGCACTAGACTACAAGACAAGTCAAAACTAAACGAACACAAACACTCAAATATTTCACGTGAAAACCATGTTGACTATGCTAATGCAATCCTCAATACATCATCTACGCTGAGTCAACAAAGCAAATATTTCGTAGAAAAATCAAAAGGAATAAAGTGGTCTAACATTCTTGTTTGATCGCGAGACAAGTTGATTTAAGTTTAACACACGTTATTGTCTACTAGACATCCGCCAAGACGCCTTATAAATAAGCTTTCATGCCTCGTTTTTAACTGTGTGCCAACTTTTTTGTTGGTTGTTACTGACCAATGTTTGATGACATGTTCAAATTCAGATTTCTCTCGACATTTTTGAAGGCGAGTAAAGTTTTGCTCCAATTCGGATATGTTGCAATGATTTTTGATTTTTGTTTTGCTGCCCACATAAGGAGATAATATCGATATTGTTTCTGGTGCTAAAAATGAAATCGGAATCGATTTAGTCAAGAACAACAAGATAAATGTTTACTGACGTCGTCATGAGGACCACCCAGACAGATTTTATAAAAGACTTACACAAAATGTTAACAAAAGTTTGAATGCACTGTTTGTCAGTCTCAACTCGTCATAATTTTACACACAAGCAGCTTTATAACTTATGTATTCAAAGACAATTATTCGACGACAATAAACATTTGCATTGTGTTCACCATCTGCCATTCTAGAGGCATTTCGTTGGTCGGTCATAACATTGTAGGCAAGTACTTTATAGGTCTAATAAAACTTTACTGCGGATATGACTTGCTGTGTCCTTATCCAGACAGACTTTCACTCACTTTCACAACGGTCATAGAGTTGGAGAAAAACCACCCAAAGGATAGTTTCCTAGCTACTAAAAATTCTACACACGTCGAAAAGAAAAGGGGTGTGAAAATACAGGAGAGTGTTGGTGAGCCAACATCTGTCACCAACTGCCAAGCTTCAAACATTGGCCATACGTACCATTAGAGGCACGCCGACAACGCGAATCGTCAATCATCTGCACGCATTAATCTTGTGAAGACAAGTTGATAGATCATCGCGCTGTGAGGCCCGAGGAGTAAGAAACAATTAGATAGAATGTGTGGTGGATGCGGTAGTTTAGTTTCGTGGTAAGAAAGAATCGGAGGCGAATAATAAATGTAGTAAATATAATATAATATTGGTCCAGAAATAACTAACGACGTGATTGCAACATTGGAAGAGTTCAAGCTCACAAAAATAGATAGATCTTTTGAAAACAGGAGAAACATGAGGGTTTTATTTTGCAAAATCACCTGCCTAGGCTTTTCCTAACTATCAACATAGTTAGGTAAAGGCTAAGTTTATCGGCTACCAGTCAAACTAGATGCCATTTAATACCTATATTTTACATGGAGCGACTACTAATCGGACCTCCACAACCCAGATATCTCTTGGCATGACTGATTGTTAGAATTTTGGGTCACTGACCACCTGATAACGACTGTCAAAGATATACAAATGTCTCGGTATGCAATAGGTGGTCACCCAGCTAGATAGGTGGTCCAGCGGACCAACCCAGACAAGCACAACTTAACTCGAAGAACGACCCGATCGATCGATTAAAATTATGCACACGTAGTGTATAATTAAAATACCATTAAGATTACCGTTTCACACTCTTAACATACGAACCTCACCTGCGGCTAAAACGTTCAATAACCAATACAACTTTTTACCCATCACACAAACACAATTAGGCATTGATTACATTCTATTAACCATCTCTGACGCACAAAACATTTGTATCAACTGACCTTTATTTTTTTCCCAAATTAATGAAGCGTTACATTTTAATTGCTATCCTCTTCTGATATTATTCACCATCATAACTGTGTGAGACCACCCGGCTTATAATGATGATGTTATAATTTATGTCTAGAGGGTCCTAGACAATCTTTTAGAACGTTTCGTATTAATTGTTCTGACTTTCAACAGTATTTTCTTAGATCATCATCATGGTCATTTTCTTGCCCTTATCCCAATTTATTTGTCATGTCTTCATCTTCTTCAGGTTTGGCTTAGCTATATAAATCGAACTGAACACCATAAGTACCTATCCAAATTATGTTAGATTTGCAATTGAAATGTTACGTTTCACCGAGTCGATCGACATGTCAAGAGGAATCAATATCAATTGACTTTAAACTGGAAATAGATTTCTAGGGTTAATTGCGGGGTTAATAAATGTGGTTCTTGTACCGTGACATGCGCGAGCGTCGATGGAAGATTCTGATTGTGAGAATATTTATTAGGTATGTCATGGTGGTTTTGCGTTCATTTGCCTATTGGATTTTGTAATGTTGAAAATAGATTGGATTCTACAGAGGTATGTGATTTGAGTTTATTTGTGATCAACGAGTCTATAACATCGCTCTTTTCGTAAGGTTTTCTCTTACTCTAAAGTCCTCCTTTATAATTTAACAAACTTCTTTTGATTCAGCAGAAACATCGACTTACAATATAGCATTTACTTCCATATCAGCCATACCATCAAGTATCTCCGACACATCCAATAGCTGACAACGATCCATTCCATACATATCCACTCCTTCAACGTCAATTGCTTATAAACCTTCATATATTTCTCTCAAGTCTTCAAATTATCACCTCACGGCATTATCACCTCCAACATCTAACAAAAATTCTAGATTCTCTGTGACGGCCGTCCAGGCCCTCTCTCGTGGCTTGCAGGTAATAAATCGTGTTAAACAAGTAGGTTGGGGCGTTTTATCAAAGTCAATCGGTATCACGCCGCCGGCCGTGAGTAATTACTTGATACTTCTTCCTTTGATAATCTAATACATACTCTATTCTACTCTCCATAAGGTTTGAGTTAGTTCTGACTCTCAAAAGATAGTGCTGTCTGTCTTTTTCTGTCTTCATCTTTTTAGTGTTGGGCTTTTGATAGCTCGGATGGAAGAGTGTGTTTTAGAAAATTTTGAAGTCAGGCCAGTCAATTATGAAAATCAAAGAGATCGCTAAATTACTGGGTTTTATTTTCCAGACAGATTTTTTTGTAAATTAACATGATTGAACACATCACTGCAATCATAAAATGAAGAGGTTTTTTAAAAAATAAGGAGTTATAAAATACGTCGTGGGTGCTAAATTGATGGCTTTAAATACTTTTTTGTGGAATTATAATAAAATAAGAACAGATGACGAACTATCCGACAGAGTACAACACTATAAGTGTGTTCCATATTTTTGTGTAAATAATGGTCGTAATAGTAATAACGCTGTACAACTTTGTTGCACCGACGTGTTTCGATAAGAAACTCTTTCTGACATGAATAGTAAAGTCGTGAATGCTTACAAGGTGCTCCTGCCAACAACTTTTATGGCGATTTCATTCAAATTATGTAAAGCCGTAGAACTTCCCACGCACTCAACAGTCGTGATTCTAAAAAGGTTACTTCAGAATCCGATAGACAGAAAATAATAAGGTACTATGAAGATAGAAGTGTTAACACAAATATTTATTAATTTACCCTCTTGACTGCCTACTTATAATAGGTCTACTCTAAAATCGCAATACGCCTTGGAGGTGATTTAGGCCATTAAACTGGCCTACTTTCTCTAAGGAAAATGAATCGGAGATATTGCGCGTTTGGTCTACGAAGAAAACACAATACCAGGTAAATATTAAGGGAAACCCCAAAACCAATATTAAACACCAATTTGTAAACAATGATAAAAATTGTATTCTAAGAAAAACAGAAAATTTACCAGATATAATTAGATAATTTCGAAAGTATCATGATTTATTACCTATATATGTTTTGATTATATTATGATAGTATGAATCTACTACGCAACAATGACATGCTTGCTATTTTAAAGAAAGTAAATGAATTCATCCTCTTAATAAAATATCCTAATTAATATTTGACACGCAATGTTAATTTAAAATTAGTGACTTCGTAGAATAATATTAAAATTTAATATTCCTTGCTCCACAGATCCAGTTACTGGACATAGTTACTGTACAAATTAACGGTTGTGAAGGTTCGATAAGCATGTGCACTGTGCAGTCAATCCATAAAAAAATACACATTCATCTCAATCTAAAATGTAAACACATTGGAGGCGTACTCTAAACTAGAGGAGAAAAGCTTGGATGATGATGGGCTAAACCGTAATGAAAACACCATTTACGTGCCTAAGAACACTCCAACCAATTAAAAGTAGTTTGAAAAAAAAAACAGAAAAACTATACATAAATCTTGCCTTTTAAATGAATACGGTGAAAAATATTATTATAGTTTAAAATCTCAGGCTTATAGTTAAATATTACTCACTTTCACCACAACACATCGCTGCCCCGGATATAGAATTATCTTTAGCCGCAGACATTCGAAAATTACTCTCATAAATCACTCACAAATGATATCATCCAGATAATTATGATAATCTATGCATTAATAAAAGCGAATCTAGATAATGCATTCAGGTCAGTCATTATCGACATAACCAATGATAATGAATCATTATGATAAATTGACTAAAATGATCCAATTTCAAGTGATGACGTTAAGCATAAATTGTATTGATGATAGTTTTATTGTCCACCTCTCAACGTTTGTTAATGTCATTGATATGAAACGTGTCTTTAATTTTATTTTTATGCTGTTCTTTGAAAATGTGTTGCAATTTTAGATTTTTGGCACGACTATACTAAGAATTGATGTGGGTAATGACCATCACGCCCGTTTTAGTTTTCATATTAGCATTCTCACTTTATCTTCTGTATTCACATTATCTTGAATGGGTTTTAATAAAGAATTCCGCGAGTATCAATCATCAAGAGGCTATGAATACCAGAATAAACGTTATAACGTTAATTACCTAAGTACGTGAGGTCATACGTATTTCTAGTTTAAACGCTTTCAAATTAAAAAAATAACCTCTGCAACATCTTCATAAATTAAACACCCTCAATTCGAAGCAACACATTGATATTCTGCCACAGTGTCTTTTCGAATTATATTATTGTCAATGTTTATCAAATGCACATCGACACATTTGTTCACAGAAGCGATGAAATATTCAAGTTTCTTGGCATCTGCGAAAGCTATCAATTTTGTAACGTCAGGCACATTTTATTTTATGTGTGTTGAAATTTAAGTGTCACCCCTAATAATATATTCATTTACTCAAACTTCTAAAACGGGCCTTGTTTTTTCTAGACGATTCCTTAGATCCGCTTTTCTTCACTGGAACTGCTTCTGTGTTCATTAGCAACCTCATCCATATACATAGGTTTTATTTACTTCTTAAGGTTAAGAATATTTTATAAAAAGTGGTTGACCCGTTACCAGTATTCTTGTATTTTATGTTTTTTTGGTTTTTATGAACATGAATTGTTTATTATTGTTGTTCCATTGTTGTTAATCTCACACCAAACTAAAACACCACTAAGCTTCCCAAACAACAAGATTACTTAGCAATTAAAACGCAATCCCATCCTTGAGGTCCATCCATCAAGCCATTAATCAACAAAAACAACTTGAAAAACCCCACAAAAAGCTTACAAATAAACATTCTTCAAACACATTACGCAATATACCGACCATCATTCTAACCGACTCGCTTGATTGATGACTGCTGCAATCATGAATGCCGAAGGACCAGTGAGAAAGACCTGTATCCGGCTCGAAGGACTTAATTCTGAAGGGTCATGTTATAGTAGGCTGGCAAAACGGTGATAAATGAATGTTCGGATAAACATGGCTACTTTATTACAGAGAACGGTTATGATTTATTCATGCTCTTGTCAGATTTGAGAGGTGGTTGCACTTGGTGTCTTGGGGATTGTACCTTTAGTTCGCGCTAGGATTTGTGTATTAATTTTGTTTGGGTTTAAAAAAGGCGGATAATTGTTAGTTTTTATAATCAAATTACTCAGAACTTTTTACGGCTCATGATATAACCTTACAGAACTTTATTGTAGTCTTAGTGGCTCATGGACGGTGAATTGAGTCAGATTGAGACCTTGCCACAAGAAAGTGTTTATTTTAAGGTATGTAAGTAAAACTTCCCTTGAACCCAATGACATTGAGATATTACTATCCTTGTGCTTATTTACGTATAATCCCTACTAGACATTTATATGCGTATTATCGGCGTCGGTTTAGCTTACAATTTATTGCTATAAAGTTAAGTTTAGAGGCCTTTCGTAAGAACTGATAAGAGCAGAATTTGTGTTTTACTCTTTGGCATGAATGGCAGAAATATGACATTTTGAGACATTAGCAATTACGTTCTGTCGTGTTTGTAGATTCAAACTTTATTATGTTGTCTGAGTCTGTACCTAAGATGTGAAAGACCATAACAAGACTATTTGAATAGTTCGTGGTCTGCAAAAGAAGAAATAAATAAGTGTTTTAATACGAACTCATACTTTACCGAAAAAAATTCTCTCGGCATATTTTTTTCAACCCATGTTTTTATGGCAAATAAAACAAGTCTGAAAAATAAATACAAGACTTATTCATCAGATCCAAGTAGATCGGACTCTTTGGAAGCTTCTTTCAATCATTATCTAGTCACGGCGTGACCGATGCGCGCTTGTATTGATGAACGCTACTAATGGCTGCGATGCTTTTGTATTGAGATGAGCGAAGAGAAGCGAGAGATGAGCGAAATGAGTAGAACTGTTGTGTGGCTCGAAACTCGTGTTTGAGCTGAGTAATCTATTACAATTATCTAGCAAATTTACGTTTTGAAGAAAGCAGTCATCAAAATATGTAAGTATTGGGTGTGTAAAGAAATTAATTTGTTATTACAATGACAAAAAACGAAAGCAAACAGTTAATGTACTAACTCATGATCATTCAGCCATTTTCAACATGTATTGTCTTCTTCCCATCTCAGCACCTCTTTCTTTTATATCTCCGTCATATCAACAGCTCTCTCCTTTATACATATGTTACTAACTATCTGGTCCGATCAATGTCTGGCTAATCCTTATTTCTATAATTATATTTATTTCATCAAGTTGTGTCTTATTTCATGTGTTTTTTTTTACCAAAACAACAAGTCACAAAGCTTTCATTTAGCGAGTAAAGTTCAAAGCTGATAACATCAAATAATACGCTCATTACAACGTGAATTTAAATAATTAATAAGGTACACATTTTACGTTCCAACATTAAAATAATAAATTGACATCATAAAACATGAATTAATGACTTCATACATTAAGGTCACCATATTAATTTTTGAACATCAATTTTAAAGTGGTGAATTATGAATATAAGTAGTCGTTTTTTGTAAAATTTAAGTATAATGATAGTTTAAAATAAAGTCTCAAGTTTCTACACTGAAGTCATTTGTAATGAATGACTGCCGTCTGATCAAAACAAATGGCTTTTTGTACTCACGGCCATTGAATAATCACGTAGTATAAAATACACTTTACACTCTTTTACCTTACGGTACCTACTTTGATTACTTTCGAGTTTACTTTTAATTTTGTTATTTAATAAAAATATGTGTTGGATCTTTTTATATTAAACTGGGTACAAGTAAGTCTTCTAAATTTAATATTTTGAGAAAACTCCAAGAAAAAACCAGGCAGAAAATATTTCCAAAATTTCCCAACACCGCACTCTGTGTAGTCGCCCCAGCGACATTAACAAGCCCGCCCGGGGCGCCCTCTGCCAGCAATTTGTCAACGTCAAAACTCATTTTTATTGTAACCAAGTTGTCAACTTGGCCCCTTATATCTTTATAATGACACGTTACCAAGTAGCTTTCTTTAATGTCACTTTAAGACAATTGTTCGTGACATTTGCTTAATGACAGCCAACGTGTAATTTTGGTCTTTTGAGTCGAGCGAGAAAGTAAATTTTTAAATTACCTAATTTTTTACCGATATAACTTTTATAGAGGTTTTGATAACCTTTAAGTGATAGATAATAATATTGTGTTGCAAAATTACGGAAGGTCACTTTGATTAAATCTGTATCTGATATTTTTGTCTGCAGTTTATCCGATAATAAATTGGGTACTTCGAACAATTTGGAAGGAAATGTAAGTACAGATAATTATGTAGTTCGGTTATTACAGGATAAGACGCCATTTAAGGCAGGAAGCAATAAAGAAATAAATCAGGAGATAAGACATTTTGTATTACCAATCTGGGTTAAAAATTAACATTAACACAATGTTTTTCTTTAGTGTCATTGCATTGATTCTGTAGTGTGATAGTAGTGGTCATTTGACACCGTTACGTATAATACAATACATGTTACCTATCTATCTAATTACATTAAATTTCACGAAAGGATAGAAAATATCCTTTCGTGCATCATAATATAATTCACTCTCATCACCGTTCAACACTCCAACTTCACCCTTTACACAATAAGGTCAGAGATCATCATCACAATGAATCACACAATCATTAGCCATATCAAGTGCATTAACATCATCTAATCGTCACCCGCATCTATTTGCTAGGCAATCAATATCTGTCAGAGAAATCATACTAATCTTATTATCTGGTATTAATATGTGATTTATATTGACTGGAATAAGATATAGAATTATTTATTAGCAAGTTTACCTCGCTGTTCGATAAAATGACTTTATAGAAGCTTACCTAGATCATGATCGATCGATCGATTCTTGGTTTTAAATCAGCAATATTGGCAGATTGATATCTTGGGTTTCCATGTCGGGGTATAGATGGCAATGTAGATTATTTACACGAATGGCGTGGTTGTTAATTTTAAATGTTTGGTCCTTCGGTTTTGGTGGGAAATATATTTCATGAATTTGTAGAGGCACATTGGGTGGCGCTTGATATATTATGTATGTATGTTGTGAATTTGATCAAGGTAAATATTTTAGTGGAGTTTCTTAATTTTTTTTCAGTTTGTCGTTTTTTAAGACACAAATGTTTTAGTTTAAGACTAACACAACGTTTTAAATGTGGAATTCTACTTTCAGGAACATATCTCATACAATATTGTATCATAGCAGTTTGGATTATGGATTTGTCCCCGGACCTAGCAATAGGTTCGATCCCTATACCATTAGCATCGAACCTAATCCCATATCAACTACATCTGCTTTAACATTCGGAAAAAACTGACGTGTTGTTATGTTCAAAAAGTCACGCTAACAAAAGTTAAAACAATCAGCAAAGCACTTAAATTTTTCAGCTCATCCTCTTACTAAACAAGTAATTAAAGCGGCCACAGAATGAAGACACTAATGGCTCCCAGTCACACGGGAGCGCGATCCTGACAGGATGATGGATCAGGCACTCCTCCTAATGACTCCTTATGTTACGAACTGTAAGTCATCGCGCTTATAAGATTAGATGTTGCGTGATTACTTGATTTTGTAATGTTGATGTATTTAGCTGTGTTGGTGAATGTGCTACCTTCACTCTCACCTAACCAAATATCTTTAGATATAGAACTGACATTAGATATTAATATAACGAGCAGCCTATACAGGGTGTAAATCAACCCTTCACACATACGTCAACCAAGCATTCTGTACATCAAACTAAGTAACCTTTTTTTTTTTTTTTTGGTGGGCGTATAACCCCTCCCGCTCTTGGGCAGAGCGAAAGGAAGTGTCAGACTTCTACTGACTAAAAACCACCCATGTTCCTTCTTCGCCCTCTATGTCGAGGCCGCGATAACTGTTGGACTACCCGCGGCCCCGACAGGAAACTAAGTACCCTAACGCGATTTTTTTCTTGCTGGGAAACGATTTTTTTTTTTGGGGTCAAAAATTTCATATTATGGTTTAACTCAATGTAGCACTCTTAAAACATTGTGCTAGTGGACGCTTTGAATAGTAAAAGGGTCATGGAGGTAATTTAAGTAAAGTTACGACCTGAAAAACTAGTATTTACAAAAACAGCTGTGCAATATTTTTAACTTTGACCCCCCCAATATCTCCGTAACTAGGGGGCTCCCAGGTATAAAAATATTGCAGTGGTAGGGAAAACGAGTGCCCTTCGTTTGCGTTAAGGGTACTTTTACGCCCTTAATGTAACGTGTCAAAAATGGATGATAATTAATAAGAATTAGGTAAAGGTGTCAGAAGGACATCAGATGGAAAATATCATGGACTGTCATATTTCGAAAATGTCTTCTACATATAGCAACCAATATACCCTAGTACAAAAACGAATGTTTTGGATTGAATAAATAAAATTGTGAATATAGATTAGTTAGAAATAAAATTATATAAAAAAATACATTGTCCTGCTATGTTAAACTTTCTTACTTTTTAGTACCAAATTATACTCAGACATTATTAAACACATTCCGACTGTTATCTAAATGTCCTCACATTACAGAATATTTAAAAAAAATGTACAACTGCTTGGAGTTCACTCCCAGTCAGTTAAAACAATAAAGCTGTCCATACATCATCTTGAAATGTACTTGTCACCTGTCTTTCGGTATTTTGGCATTTACTGCCGGCGCAATGCCCGTCAACTGCCAACAATGTGCCGACGATTGACAATCTATTAAACACCTCTGCCCATGCCAACTAGGTGTGAAAGATGCATAGTTTCGCTGTAATTAAACTAGGAGCAAATATTTTTAGAAATGATTTAAGGTGTGGTTACAAAATGTGAGTTTAAAAGTAGAATACAATTTAATATTTATGATTTTTTGTTTATTTTATGATGTTGGAACGTACTACAACGCCATCTATGCCACAAATGAAGAACTAACATCAAAATAATTTTTACGTACTATTCTCGAGTCTATCATAGGTAAAGTTTATACTAGCCGACGAACGTCAGTTTGTAGATCGGTAACCATCCATTTCATATCAAGACAACTCCGAGTCTTGGAAAGTTGTCCGCTGGCTTTTTTTTACCTTGGTACTGATTTGACCTATTATGTTATAAAGTTCTATTCCATTTGACATTCCACGTGACATTTTGTATTGTTTTAATTATTATTCTACTATTTTGTCGTTTATTATATTTAATTTTTTGTTCTATTTCGACATTATTTTATATGTTTCCTTTTGACATTTTTTTTTCTATCTTTTTGGCATTTTTATATTATTTCTATTTTTAATTACATTAATTGAATTATATTATAAATGAAAGCCTATAAGAAAATTTGTACAACTCAATGTATAACATAGCGAACTTATGTTTTTTTTTTGTAACAACTATTTATTGTACCTGTGTTAACAAATGATTAAATGACTTATGACTTATGGCTTGAGAAGCTGTCATTTAGATCTTCAGGGGTCATTGCTAAATGACAGCAGCCTGAAAGTCTGACAACCGGTTGTATCATGGAGTATCGAAATACTAAGTTCCAGGTCAGACAGGCAGTCGCTCTACGTAGAATACGAGTATTCAGCTGCGTCCGATTGGGCTAAAACTGACCCCAACATATTGGAAAAGGCTCGAGAGATGATATCTTAATTGATTGTAGTTATAGTACGGTTAATGTATTACCATAGTTTAAGCAATGTGCATGAACAATACTCAACAAAAAAAAAAAAGGTAATTACAGTCCACAGTTACCTAAACACCATGAGTATAATAAAATGTTATGAACAAACATTCCACGACCGAATTTACAAATATTATTAGCGAAACAACGTTAATAACACTGTTACAACCAAGTTATTGACTTCATAAAAGCAGCTTACCAACATTGGGGTCAGCTGTAAACCAGGTGCCGTTTATTTACGTTTATTGAGATTAATTTGTTGTTTGTCTAAAGTTCAAACCTGTTGGGTTTAGTCTAGTTCGCGACTGGATTACGGGTTCATATCAATTCACAGATTTTGAAATAATGATTATTCTATGATTTTCTCTGTCTTTTGTCTTCGACATGAGTTAAATAGTTAATAAAAATAATAATAAATCCAATTAGGTCTTTAAAAGTAGAACATGGATGGAAAGGGATCTTATTTAATCATTTTTAAAGAGGAGTCAAAATTATTGTGCATAAGTCAATGTAATTCGCTACAAGTTATATACTAGTATTCTGGTGGTTCCGGTTTGACTGGAAGCCGACCCCAATTTAGTTGGGAAAGGCCTGGTAATAAAAAGCAAATGACGATGTCATTTTCTAAGCAATAATTTCATCATCATCATCATCAGCCTAAAATGTTCCCACTGCAGGGACTCAGGCCCGGTATCTAGGAGACGGATGGGCCATAATATATAATTTTGGGTTTTAAGATATGCCGGTTTCCTCACGATGTTTTGTACTCAGTGGTGATGAAAAAAATCACACAAAGTAATGCGCCTGCCTGGATTCGAACCCACGACTAACTGTTCGTTAGTTAGGCCGCCACCACTGGGCCGCCACTGCTCTTTTGTTTTGTTTGTATATTGGTAAGTGGATTGGTAATAAATCCACCGTTTTACTAATACAGAAGAGTAAAATGACAGCTATACTCTGTGGGTTGATAGCTACGATCCATCCTAATCAAACGTGACTGCTCGCGAGTATGATTATCAACAATAGGAAACTACGAGATATAAAATAATTAGATACATTATGATTTCTCACTTCATTCCTTCTGATGACCGGAAAAGGGCGTAGACTCTCATCCAATCCATTTTTCATGTCACACGCTTCTATTATAATATCTACTCTATTATAACGAGTGGGCCACAATAATTTATAGCCACCATTAAAGTTACCAACATGTTAAACGCGCCGGTTGCTCTGCGGGGTATCTTATTATGCCCACTACTGAAATGCTAAGTTCCTTATTGATATCCCTTATGATTGATTGCTTTATGTAACTTGTACTAAATTGTGCAGTATGTCGATTATGTTGGTGTGGTCTTTTGGGGGATTGGGGTGGTCTTTTCGTTTTATTAAATTTCATGGGTAGTGTGAGGAGCATTGTTTTGTATCGTACCGTGATTGTCAACTGATAGCTTTACTGTATATCTGTCAGCCTATTTGTTAGATAAATAATTCTACTTTTACCTACAACTTTTGCTGTACATGAAAAGTGTGCCCGTCTGTATACCTTACTGTGCGTGAACATTGGAGGAGATTTATTCCTGTCAATTTCACACAAGTCAAGCTCAAGATGATAGATAGACTGAAACGCGAGCGTGTCTATAGACAAAACTAACGAGTACTGTTTCTAGATCTCGACGACCTAATTGTTTTTATTGACAAATCAAAAGTGCCTGTAACTGATTTATTTAAAAATCAGCTGCGAAGTTATGAGAATATGGTGGGTACGAATACAGACTTGATCAACCTTGTATGTATGGAAAAATTATTATATCAATAAATGTTTTGATGTTAATAATTTGTCTCCTTGTTTAAATAATAGGTGGACATAATAACATTAATAACCCAGAAACAGAAATCAAAATTAAGCACACTACTAATAACACAACCAGAGCACAGATTACACCAGAGGGCAAACTGTGTTTGAAGGATAATCTCATTCGCTTAGACCTAACGATCACTGATTATAGGAATCGTGTCAATAGGCAGTAATAATGACACAAAATTATACACAAACTAATGACAGACGCTGACATTAGGAATACAACAAATTGTTGTCATAAAGACGTTTGTGTTGCTCTGTAATTGGTTGGAGTTGTGAACTCGTCGTGTGTTCGTGAGACTAATTTGTGTGTCGTGTGATGCAGGTGTTTTGTGTGTCCAATTGACGAAAAGTGTCGTATGTGTGGAATTCCACACGTTTTTGATATTGTTTATTATCGCAGAATAAGGGGTTTAAGGCAATCGCTTTTAATGTGTTCGTTTGTATACGTACCGCTTTGTATAGGGACGCTTTGTTTGTACCTTCAACAAGATTGACATTAGCTATTCGCTATCTTATGTTAATCCCTTAGAGCAGATATAATGTAACCTTATCTAGGTTCTCTATTCCTTCCAAAAGTTGTGCAATAACACCGTCTACATCTTTTAACAGACCAATCTTCTAGGAGGGGTTGTCTTTGTTTTGAATTGCCTACATGATTTGAAAGTAATACAACAGCTTTACTTTTTACTTCAAACAATACAGCCAAAGATGGGATAGTCCCATTATCTTTAAGTTAACATCTCGGTGCAAATATGCATGTAAAGTCAAGTCAGAGGGTTATGGCCGGCAAAAATCTCGAACACCAGGTTAACCAATAACCACACGTTGAAAAAGAAGGTGCAAATATTATAATTGCCTATAAAATATGTACACAACTTCGCCGATATTTTTATGGTATTATATATACAGCTGGATCCTGCTATTTATCTGATATGAGCCCAAAGGTTGATTGATCGAAAATGCCTCGTGGCATTTAGTGGGCCTGAATATACATGGAGATTAAAGAAACAAATATGCAAACTGCGCCTATCTTTTATTCTACACCACAATTAAACTCGTCGAACAGATAAACAGGCCTCATAAACAAATACATTTAGTTATAAATCGTGCACATAATAGCTACTCTTTGAGTACGCTTTAACTCAACCGAGCGGGGCCGACCGGGCCCTATCGCTTTCGCTTCGAATAATTTATGTGTATTGTCGAAGCGAACGGTGTCGATTATTCATATTTATGCCGCTAGTGTGGGCACTGTGAAATATTGAGCCGAGGAAATTACTTTGCACGCCTGAGGTGCGGTTGGGTGGGGTAGCTCTTCAAGCGGTAGGTGATAGGGATTTTTATTTCCAGTTATTAATACGACGATGTTTAAAGACTGAGAATGTGCAATATTAAGATAGAGAATGTAATAAACCAGAGAAAATCTAGAAAACGACCATAATCTAGCTATAATTGGTCAACAACTGATTGCAATAACTGTGTTTAACTCAAAAAGTCATCGACAAAAATTGGCTCAATAATAATATCGCTATCAATTCAAAATATCTTGAAATTAGTAACTATATTTTTTCCCGCACTAAGATTTTCCAAATATTTATAAATCGTACCTATCCCTATTAATGTCAAAGAAAAACCATACATAAATCTTAGACACACCACGTTCTATGAATCTGATTTATAATCTGTAACTTTGTTCAATAATGGCGAATTGTAAGACTGTCGCCTGAAGGCATCCTTATGAATTTCCAGGTGCACGACAGCACAATCATAGTATTAAATATCATAACTTTCGTTGGAGAATAAATATGCTCTCACTGTACATGAGAAAAAGTGAGACTTTCGCACACCTTTTATAGAATCATGGATACAATTTTTTGAATGAGTGAGCGAGTAAATTTCAACAAAACATAAACGATCCGATTTAATATGTTACGGGAATCTTATAATTTAAATATTTTGAGGACCTTTAATCACACGTGCGCGTGAGAGTCAGCTTAAGTTTTAGAGTTAGATAGACTCTTTAGATTGTTATTGTAAACGATAGTTGCATACCTACCGAGGAATTTATTGTTTCATTAGTGAGTGTAAGCTTTACATCAATAACAATGTGCAAATTGTAAATTTCATCTTTATCAGTAGGTGGAATGACCTTGATAATCGAATACAATGATTATGCGTTTCTCTTTTCAAACAAGCTAATGTAGGCAGAAACTTATCTTCCACCAATATCTTAAAACTGATCACGTCTGATTGAAATAATTGATAATAAAAATTATGATTAATTAGTCATAATCTTCTATTTGTAAAGCAAGAATCATTTTAATTATTAATAGATTATTTATGACACCTGATAGGTTTGAGTGATGATTAATGGCACTATAATTAAGTGCGTAGATACCTATTATTGAGTAATGTGACTGTAACTATGATATTGTAAGCACTGAACTGTGATGATGTAAGAAGTGATAGATTTTAACTGTTACACAGATTTTATTTCTAAGCAATAGGTACTATCAGTTTTATTTTTTATTGTTTGTAATCTACAATGTGATGCGGCATGTGTTGCGTATGTCTGAATGTCTTTCGGCTGAAATGATGATGATGATGTGTTGCGGAAGAAAGAAGAAAATGTCTTGTTGAAAGTTTTCAGTGTGAATGTAGAAGGGTATAAGAGTAGAGGAAGACCAAAGAAACAATGGATGAACTGTGTAAAGGATAATATGGTAAGAAAAGAGGTGTCTGATGAGATGACGACTAATAAATAAGTATCTATGGAAGAAACAATATCGTACCCAAATAAACTGGGATAAGGGCAAGAGAATTATGATGATGTAGGTAGGTACACTACAAAATAAAACAGTTTATGTTACATGTAATTCCGAGTAAAGGGTAAAATAACACAAACGATATTCACTACACTCGAAAACGAACAAGCAAAATGCAATAAAAAAAATAATATTAAAACATTTTACTACTTTCTCGTAATGACTGCGACCCCACCCGGCCCTCGAGCCGATGAATTGTTTCATAATGTTAGTGCTTTAACTGAAAACTTTATGTTAATCGGCACCAGAGTCAGCGTTACGACGTGTTCCACCTAAGTGGACTTTAACGGTCTATGACTGATGATTGCAATACTAGCCTACATGAGAACCTCAAGCTATTTCCACCTAGTACAATGATATGTAATGGTGGAAATTACAAGCGAAATGAAGAGAAAAACTTTCAACTGTCTTGTTGTTGTGGGTAGTGCTGATGGTAGGAAGGTTTGCTAGAGGTAGAATGCAGCTTTTCTGATGGGAGACGAAGAGTTTGCAGACCAACAGCCAGACGGGTGGATGACATATTGAGATCGCGGGTAAGGCCTGGTTGAGACTGCAGGATGTTGTAAGAGATACCGCGGCCTCGACATAACGGGCTAAGAAGGAACATGGATGGTTTTTTGTCAGTAGAAGCCTGGGACTCCCTTTCGCTCTGTCCAAGAGCGGAAGGGGTTATTTGATGATTTTCCACCCGCCAAAAGAAAACAAAAAAAGGGCCTGGTTGAGAGCACCGTAGACCAGGGATGACACAAGAAGGAGGAGCCCTATACTCAGCAGTAGGGGAATCCTGTTAACGTTGATGATGATGAACTTAAGATTCAATATTAAAAAAAAAAACTTTTGAACTCATACAGACACAGACACCAAGTCAAGAAACAAAATCTCTTACTCTAGTTCAGACACTAAGCGCACGATAATGAAAAAAGAAGATCGTCAACACGCCACATTTGAAACTGAAGTATACTCCATACATTAATACACAATTGCATACCTTACAGTAAGCTCTATAATCACTGCAGAACATAGAAAGGCCTCAGACAGCATATTACGTCATCATTAACTCAAGTTCTTTCAATGACAGCTACACAATAGAATATTAAAATCTTACAAACATACCTTCATTAACTCGACGAAGCTCTGAAGGCAATCAATCATTCGCAGTTTTCACACACACACACACACATACATACAGATATTGACACATGCACGTGTGTGCGATTTGCTACGCTCGTGAATTCATTCTTTCTTTTGGATAGGTAATGTTAGTAGTAAGAAATCTATGTTCGAAGTACCTTGGAAAGGACGAAGATACTGCGCCTGATCTCTCTCGCTTCGTGTAGTGCACTTTTATTATTCATCATCATCAACACCCTATTAATGTTCCTACTGCTACACAGGGGGGACACAGGCCTCCCCTCTCTTTTGAGAAGGAATGGGCTATAATCTACCACGCGGGCCCAGTGCGGATTGGTAGATGTCACATGTCTTGGAATGTTTGGTTCTAAGCCATGCCGGTTTCCTTCACCGTTTTGAGAGCAGCGGTGATGGAATAAATTACACAAAGTAATGTGCCTGCCTGGGTTCGAACCCACGACCTACTGTTCGTAAGTCGGGGCCGCCACCACTGGGTCACCGCTGCTCTTATATTATTATTACACACTCACTACAATTTTCCTGACAGTAGTAGGAATAACTTTATTTTCAATCCAGAAGGGACCTAAAATAACCCATTGGAAGGCTCCCATGGATCGAAACATCATTTCGACATTTAGAAGAGGAGTTTCACGATAGAGTTTAAGTACCCAACGGGTTGGAGTTGCCTAAAAACACCACAATTTGTGTGAGGATGTTAGAAACTGGTAAAGCTGAGATATTTTTTATCTTCCGGTATCACACAGCCGAATCAATCACAATACCCCAGCTGAATGTGGGCGTCACTGTATTGTCTCAGGCCGTACTCATCGGCGGCACTCTTAAAAACAGGAGCATTAATCTTAAGGTCCTGAGGCTCATCAATTATATACCCACGTGCAGGCTGATTTGTTGAAGTTTCGGGTTGTCAGTAAGTTTTGATTCAGTTGGGATTTTGTTTATAGGTCACAGTTAAAAGAATTTTGGGATGGGGCTCTAATCGTTACACTATTTTATTTTAAAACACTTCAATTTGTTGTGTATTTATAATTATCGGCCCAAAAATGCAACTTGCATCTTTTTGCTCTATTTAAAAAATTTGCACCGTTTGTTGACACCTAAACATAACATCATGGCGTCTTGTAATCCCCGAACGGTTAGGCAGACGTGTACCTCAAAATACAAAATGAAAATCAAAACTCATTTATTCAAACTAGGCTGATAATCAGCACTTTTCGAACGTCAAAATTTACTTTACTTTACTTATTTACAAGAGACAGTCCCCCAAAACGCCCCCCCCCCCCCCCCTTCGACACTTCCTAGTGTTTTTGCTGGAAAGAAGAAGTGGCGGAACAAACTCCCCAGCGCACATCTGTCTGTTAGGTTGGTTAGAAGAACCAGACTCGATACAATAGTAAGGCAAGTATAAAAAAGTATATAATAATAATAAAAAAGACAACATATTAGTAAACTAATCTTGGAGAAAGAACATAAATAAATAACAAACATAAATAACAAACATTGTCTTGTGTTCAACTCAGCGACCGACTGTTCTTATCATTTAAGTAGTCGTTAATGGAATAGTACGCTTTTAAACAAAGATTAGATTTTACTTTGGCTATAAACGCAATAAATGGCAAGTCTAGAAAAGAAGATGGCAGTTTGTTATAAAATGTTATACCAAGCCCGACGAATGAATTATGAACTTTGTGAAGCCGGTGAAAAGGAGCGCGTAGTTTATGCTTATTTCTAGTGTTAAAGTTGTGAATATCACTGTTTTTAGTGTACAGGTGGATATTTTGTTTAATATATAAAATGTTGGCAAAGATGAACTGAGAAGCAACAGTGAGGATACCAATCTCCTTAAAAAAATCTCTAAGAGAAACTCGGGCACCCAGCTGATAAATTGCACGAACCGCTCGCTTCTGCAGAACAAATATATTTTGAATATCAGCAGCTTTGCCCCACAGCAGAATACCATATAATAATAATAATAATAAATAATAATATTCCACAACTATCACACAACGCCATCTAGTCCCAAGCTAAGCAGAGCTTGTGTTATGGGTACTAGACAACTGATAAACATACTTATATATTTCTAAATACATACATGTTATAGATAAATTACACCCAGACACAGAACAAATGATCGTGCTCATCACACAAACATCACTACAAACACTAACATCAAAATATGACATAACGCTGTGAAAATAACTGAAGTAGACTAACCGTGCTGTATCAACGTCAGTGAATTGTCTTACTTTTCTGACGGCGTATGCGGCTGAACTTAGCCTTCCCGCTAGGCTTGATATATGTAAACCCCATTGTAATTTTGCATCTACTGTTATGCCCAGAAATACAGCAGAGTCGGCAGTTTCCAGCTCCTGATTGGCGAGGATAATATTGGGACCTAGATTTCTAACATTGGGTAAAGCGAACTTAACTATTTTAGTTTTCTTGGCATTAAGAACAAGGTTGTTTATTGTGAACCAATCCGTGACCATTGATAGCGTGCTGTTTACGTCGTCAAAATCGTGTCTATTCCTATCTACTTTAAAGATAAGAGAGGTATCAGCTGCAAATAGTACAACGTCACAAAAACCCTTTAAATAGTATGGTAGATCATTAATATAAACCAAGAATAAAAACGGACCTAGTATTGAACCTTGAGGTACACCTAGCCGAACCGGTAGCCCGGAAGATTTCGCGCCATTCACGTCTACACATTGGAATCTATTTTGCAAATACGAATCTATCACATTTAGGGCCTCATTTTGAACACCGTAATAACGCAGTTTCCGTAAAAGCGTGTCGTGATGTACGCAATCAAAAGCTTTAGAGAGATCGCAGAAAACACCGATTGCATTTTGCGCGTTCTCCCATGCGTCAAATATGTGTTTCAACAAAGCAACACCTGCATCCGTAGTCGAACGACCCTTTGTAAAGCCATATTGATCATTATGAAGGAGATTATTTGAATTAAAATGTACTAACAACTGTTTGAGAATTAATTTTTCAAAAATTTTGCTAAAAGTAGGTAAAATAGAAATTGGTCTAAAGTTACCAATATCGTTTTTACTGCCTGATTTAAATAGAGGGATGACTTTACTGCTCTTCATAAGGTCAGGGAAAGTCCCCAAATCGACGCATTTATTGAAAGTAACGGCAAGACAGGGGGCTACAATGTCGATTATGTTACTTAAAAGTTTAATAGAAATGCCCCAGTAATCACCTGTGTTTTTAGACTTAAGTGAATTAAAAACGTTAACCACATCACGAGGCGTTACATGTTCGAAACTAAATATTTTACCACATTTAGACACGCTGCTATGCAAAAGATCTTCGGCTTTAGACGGCGACGAACTTAGGGGAACGAGTCGTCGCTATAGGTATGCTGGCAAAATACTCATTAAAAGCCTCGGCTACGTCGGCTGCTTCACTAACTAATTTGTTACCCACGATGATCTCGAGGTGATTATCTTGTTTAACAGATTTACCCGTTTCATTGTTAATGATTTTCCAAGTGGCTTTAACTTTATTATTAGAATTTTTAATAGTCTCGCTTAAGAATTTTGATTTTGAAATAATACAAATCTTTTTAAATAATTTGGAATAATTTTTAACATATTCTAGAAAAGTTGTATCTAACCTGTATTGTTTAAGACCATACAACTCGTACAATCGGGCTCGACTTTTGTAAATACCTGGTGTAGCCCATTGGTTGAAGCCCACAGAAGGTCCCTTAATGTTAATCGTTTTAGACTTAAAAATAGATTGGTATTCATTCTGCACAACATCAAAAAGGGCTTCATAAATTTCATTAGGAGTCTCGTGCTCTACTATTGACGGCGTTACTTTAAGTGCTAACTTAGGGGAACGAGTCGTCGCTATAGGTATGCTGGCAAAATACTCATTAAAAGCCTCGGCTACGTCGGCTGCTTCACTAACTAATTTGTTACCCACGATGATCTCGAGGTGATTATCTTGTTTAACAGATTTACCCGTTTCATTGTTAATGATTTTCCAAGTGGCTTTAACTTTATTATTAGAATTTTTAATAGTCTCGCTTAAGAATTTTGATTTTGAAATAATACAAATCTTTTTAAATAATTTGGAATAATTTTTAACATATTCTAGAAAAGTTGTATCAAACCTGTATTGTTTAAGACCATACAACTCGTACAATCGGGCTCGACTTTTGTAAATACCTGGTGTAGCCCATTGGTTGAAGCCCACAGAAGGACCCTTAATGTTAATCGTTTTAGACTTAAAAATAGATTGGTATTCATTCTGCACAACATCAAAAAGGGCTTCATAAATTTCATTAGGAGTCTCGTGCTCTACTATTGACGGCGTTACTTTAAGTGCTACATTATTTTTGAATTTATTGCAACGACTAGCTGTATGAGGCCTGCATTCTATTTTGCGCGGCTTTTGTTTTAATAACATAGGGAAGCTAGCTATTAAGCCACAGTGGTCAGATGATAAGTCACTTAACACTAATTTGTCCTCGGCAACACAATCACTAAACATATTATCAAGGCAAGTTGATGAAGAAGCCGTGATCCTTGTTGGTTCAAAAAACAGGTTAACTAAATTAAATGATCTAAACAAATTGAGAAATCTGATACTTAATGGAGTAACATCTAAAATATTAACATTAAAATCTCCACATAAAATTAAAGATTTATTACTTGATTTTAACTTATTAAGTGAATCCTCCATTACTGATTCGAAATGAGTAAAGTCCCCAGAAGGGGGTCTATAAACACAAATTACTATGTATCGCTCGAGTTCAACGCAAGACAACTCAATAGTGCGCTCAATTGACAAATTAACTAAGTCTAAACGTTATTTACATTTTAATTTGTTTGATACAAGAATTAAAGATCCACCGCGAATAGCAGATTTTCTCACAAATGCACTCTGTACGGTATAGAAATCATCATTGATAAATGCTACTTCATGTTTCTTCAACCAATGTTCAGTTAGACATAAAACCTGAACATCATAATTCTCCATAAACAAACTTAACTCATTTTGCACTCAACACAACATATTTTGATGAACAACATTCAACATATGCGGCCTACCTGTTGTCGCACCTAACAGTTTAAACTACAAGGTGTATCAATAAAAGTGTTAGTATCTGTATAAGTGTTAGTAACAAAAGCAGTATTAGTATCACTACTAACAGAAAACGTTGGCAAACACATACCAGTGTCGCTGTGTATATTGTATGCTAAAAGGTTAGCAATACGTCGCTTAGAACTAGGTGGTAAAAACATTGTGAAGTCAGTGAGTCTGTAATCAGATATAAATTGATTACAGTCAAAATACAAAATAACGTCACTGTGACGACATGTCCTATTATAAATTAACAAGTTTAAATCATAAATGTACTTATTTTGCTCAACAGACAAATATTGAGAATAAGGCAAGGCACAGAAAATGAATTTACAATTAATAGTCTTGTTGAGATGTAACATCAAATGGACACATTCAATGATGTCCCTTTTCCATACATTTAAACTATAACCTAACCTAATAGTACACTTACTTAGGGGGCGACCCTATTGCCATCACCCGGGCACATATCTAAACTCCGTGGCTGGTATTACACTTACGAGGCAGATTTTCGATGTTAAATCTACATGATTATACTAAACTCTTTAAGACACTGTACTCCGGGGATAAACACGTCAACATCAACAAAGTAAGATGCTAATACGCTATGAGTCAATGAGAAATCTACAATATTTATTACCACTATAATGTCATCATATTTTTCTCCCTGCAACCACGAAGAATGCATAATGAATGAAGCAACCACATTCTATGACTTTAAGTAACAACCCGTGTAGACGATCAGTAATACATTAATTCATTAGTCTAAACAGCAACTTAACGGAATAATTTAAAAGTTAAAAGACCATTTAATAGAACCGTGTACCGTGTACCTTAGCGCATCCAAGAATCAATTAAGTTCTTTAGAATTCATTCAACACCACAGAGTACGCTTTCAAATGAACGGAACGAGTGAATGATCACTTTCATATCCCGCTTATTAGAATCGAGTGAATGAATATGAATTCTTTATTTGAAATTCTAGCTAATGTATTTTGCCGTTTGTCACGTCAAATTAACTCCGGAATTAATTTCGTTTTGCATTTTATTATTTTGTAAGGGTGACTACATACTGGGATATTAATTTTTGGAAGAGTGCCACGAGTTTTGAGAATAATGTGGTTTGAATTATTCAAGATCGCAATTTGTAAGAAGAGATATAACTGGCAAGCTTTCATAGTAAGTTTTAAGATTATATAATGCAACCCAAAAATTTAAAGCGATCAAATATTTTCTGGTGGATAAGAATATTTCATATTGAAAAGGCCAATAAGACAAATAATATAAACAGTACACATCCATTGCATTTTTGGCAGTATTACACCATTTTAAAGTCCATGACTACTCTTCCTTTTCAAACTTTTTTTGGCGTGACGATATTAATTCAAATTGAGTCAGTTTGGCACTTTTAGGAGCTGATCCTCCTGTGTGCTTTGTATGTCATCAAAAATAATATTTAATAAACATTTAAGACTGCTACCTCAATAAGCATGAATTTCAAAATACAACTGCACATCTTACAAACGTCATACCCCTGCATGAGACCAGCTAATAAATTTAATTTTATACTCTTCCTCTACACCTATAGAATAGTAATAAGCAATTAAGTTTTACGAGGCTAACACGAGACATAATAACGACTGATTACCATTTTAATATGGTCATAATATAGTACTCGCATCTTAATGTGTTCTGCTGATGACAATCTGACGAGATTTAAGCTTTGTGGTGGATGAATGACAATGTGATGTCATTGTGTGGGTTAGTTGTGTGCAACGATGATTGTACTGTGAAAAAAATCTAAATCGGTACAGCCATTTTCGAGTAATCAGGGAACGCAAGTGAGGTCCCGAGTTTAATTTAGGCGGGTAAAGTGATGTTGGGTTTTTTTGTTGGGTTTGTAGCACAGAAGGTAAAATAGGGAGTTCAATGCAGTTTGAGATATAACTCTCCATATCTCCTCTCCATCGAGGTAGTGTTTCTTCACGAGGTTAGTGATTCATTTTCCCTGTTTACTTTAATCTCTATTTCTTGAATTCGGAGACGGTTCAAGGACTTATTGGAGGATTTGTCAAGGTAACCAATTATGTCCCAAAAAAAAACACGTCATTTATTATAAAAATATTTACCATAAAACAATACTTTAACTATCTTTAGACATCGAACAAGGCAAAAAAATATACTAATTATTACCTTTCGTGAAAAGACTACTAAAATCATAGTCAGTGTTACTTAAGATCCTTTATATCCAGCGGGACGGTACTACGTTTAGTTAAGTACTAAAATAACATTCAAAATAATTTACCACTTACGTATTTACTGGTCATAAACTTGAACATGCATTAAACATCAAGTAATCAGTATGTAAAATCAATAAACAGTAAATTACCTGGTAAGCAGTATTTTGCAACGTGCAGTCACGGTAATGATATTTATACTGTATAGTGTAGTGTGTATAGACCCTTATTATTTATGGGTGATTGTGATTTGTTACGTTTTAATGCCCCGTTTCCGACCTCAGATGATGCAGCTAGCGACTGAACTTGCGACCCGATCGGTGGCACGGCGACACGACTTGCGACGCGACTTGGGACAGGACTGTCGACACGGCCTGCAATATAACTTGCGACACGATTTGCGACTCGACTTGCGACACTTGTGTTGCAACTTGCGACGCTTCTGTTGCAACTTGCGACACGACTAGCAACGCGATATACAAGTATACAACGCGATATGGGACGCGACTTGCGACACAACTGCAACTTAACTTCCAACGCGACTTGTGTTCGTATGTTTTCATAGTTAGTTCTAACTCTAAACACGTTCATTCATTGGTTTTCTCCTTAGATCCAAGATATAGGGAGGAGAAGCTGGAGGCTTAATAGAAAATTCATTGATAGTGAGATATGGGAGGTTAAGCCGCGTACACTGCGGTTAAGTCTTGATTTGGTAGCTAGCAAACATAATGAGCCTCTTGTGTTCCCACTGCTTAGACACAGGGCTCCGCCTATATGTGAAATATCTGTGAATAGGTGACCACCCATTCCATACCAAGTTTCTTCCACGCGTCGAAATGTACGTTAAACTGTTTAGTTCCATCTGCCATTTGAAAATCTTTGACATACGTTACAGGTAGTTCAGTCTGACAACCAGTCATAGCCAATACTAATAAAATTGGGTTGTGGAGGTCAGATAGGCAGTCACTCCATGTAAAATACTGGTATGTAGCTGCATCCAGATGCAGGCAGATGAAGATTTGTTGATAATCGTTGGTCATAAATAAGTGTAATGATGATGTCATACTACGTTAAATTAACTGAATACAGCAAAAAGTTATTATATTCTTGTTCAAGTAATGCATACCTATAAAGTAAACGCATATTAGAACAGGAGATATTAAGATGCATTGAACTGGCATATGTATTACATCAGTGGCTCCTCTGACACAGTGACTATCGCGCTAAATCACACTGTCACCACTACTGTATTGCTACTATAAGAGCGTCCTCACACCAGTTCAGCCGCGCGTTTATTGTAATAGTATGAGAAATAAACATGCATGGCACTGGCGTATGTATTAGATCAGTGGCTGCTCTGACACGGTGACTATCGCGCTAAATCACACCGTCACCACTACTATATTGCTACTATAAGAGCGTCCTCACACCAGTTCAGCCGCGCGTTTATTGTAATAGTATGAGAAATAAACATGCATGGCACTGGCGTATGTATTGCATCAGTGGCTCCTCTGACACGGTGACTATCGCGCTAAATCACACTGTCACCACTACTATATGGCTACTATAAGAGCCTCCTCACACCAGTTCAGTCGCGCGTTTAAAATATAATAATAATAGTTTGCAAAATAAACATGCATGGCACTGGCATATGTATTACATCAGTAGCTCCTCTGACACGTCGACTTTCGCGCTAAATCACACCACTACTATATTGCTACTATAAGAGCATCCTCACACCAGCAGGGCGTTTGCTTATCTTTAAAATGTCAGTGGCTATCATATTGTCCATGGATTAACTGTGAAATTGGTTATGGTTTAGTATAAAATGGAACCATTTGACAGTTAATTGTTGGACACTATATGATTGCCACTGTCATTTAAAAGATACGCAATAGCCCTGCAGTTCAGTCGCGCGTTTATTGTAACAGTATGAGAAATAAACATGCATGGCACTGGCATATGTATTACATCAGTGGCTCCTCTGACACGGTGACTATCGCGCTAAATCACATTGTCACCACTACTATACTGCTACTATAAGAGCCTCCTCACACCACTTCAGTCTCGTGTTGTTATACATTGTCTGTCAGCACTACACTTTTTTTTTATAAAAGATCTTTATAGTTACGGACAGACAGACATGACGAATCTATACGGGTTCCATTTTTTGCCATTCGGTTACAGAATCCTAAAACGTGAAGTTAAACTGTATATTAAAATTTAACCTATCAAAGATGTTTAAATTATTTGCTAGTTTATAGATTGTCAAGAAAACCAGGAAGTTAGTAAAACTTGCAATGACAATCGCTTACGCAGTTTAATAGCATCAAATGAAATTGTCTAGTCAATAAAACTGTCTGTTACAGCGTAGTTCACATTACGTTAAATACACACATCAAAAGTGTCTAGGGATCAAGCATTTTTATGCGGATTTCTTGAGATTGAGATGTGGCTTTGTAATAAATTTATGATTTTATAAATTTATATGGATCCTTTTTGGTGCATTTCATAATTTGAATCAGGAACTGTGAATCAAATTCGAGTAAAAGATGAAAATCAGCTGTCAATATTTTCCCTATAAAAACATACAACGCATTGAAGACATTATTAGTGCTACTGTTTCCCTACTACTGATTAAAACCAACGTTATTATGGAGCGGCGACGTCATTTAAGCAGGGAAGAAATGCTCAGAGCCGTGGGAATGATAGAAGCTGGTTCCCGGCAACGTACTGTGGCTTTAGCTCTGAATACAAGTCACAGTGTTATCAGTCGACTTTGGACACGTTACCGAAGCACTGGTACCGTGGCTGAGCGCCATGGAGGACGGTATCGCTGCACCACACGGAGACAAGACCGATACATTCAAATCTTAACTCGAAGAGCTCCAACAATAACCGCCATGATGTTAGCCGTGAGGCTTCATCACTCTTCAGGGAACTTAATTAGCGACCAAACAGTCAGAAACCGCTTGCATGAAGTGAACCTTCATTCCCGAAGACCGCTACGGGTACCACCTATAGCAATGCACAATCGTAGGATTCGATATCAATGGGCTCTTGAACACAGAAATTGGGCAGAAGAACAATGGCGTTTCGTGTGCTTTTCTGATGAGTCTCGTTTTGGTATGAGACCGGATACAAGACGTATACGACACTGGAGAACCCCTGGACGCCAACAGCGATTAAAATCCTGCCAGGAAGTCCATCCTTATAGTGGTGGAACCATCATGGTATGGGCGGGTATTTGGATCGGCGGAAGAACTGAGTTGATTTGGATCAGAGGCAACCTCAACGCTCAAATTTATGCTGAGACGATTGTATCAGACGTCATCGTTCCTCTACAAGTGCAAATCGGTCCCTTATTTCAGTTAATGCATGATAATGCACGACCGCACACCGCAAGAGTTGTAAGACAGACTCTCGCCGCAGCTAACATCAATGTCCTGCCCTGGCCTGCTCAGTCGCCAGACTTGAACCCGATTGAGCATGCATGGGATATGCTACAGAGAAGAGCTCTGCCGAATATGGAGGGTATCCAGTCGCAAGAAGACCTTTTTTTGTTGTTGCAACGAACATGGGCGGCCATTCCACAGCGTGATTTGGATGAACTCATTTTGAGTATGCCAAACCGATGTTCTTGTGTTGTTAGTGTTCGCGGTAGAAACACGGATTATTAATTGTTTAAGTTACCCAATAAAATTTTAAAGAAAACTGTTATTTCAGTCTTTTTTTCGAACTTTAATGTTAGTGGTTCAAATGTCAAAAATCCCTTTATTAGGAAAATGGCAAATTTCTTTATTAATGCAAAGGTGACTTGGTTTATCGTTACTGTGACAAACGAAAACACTTTATTTGATGAATCCTTAAAGAAAATTTTAATTAATATCAATCAGGAGAAAAGTTATTGCAATAATATATGTTGATCCCTAGACACTTTTGATGTGTGTATAAATTTATTGTGTCTTTACAACTTAATGTTTGTTAAAGGCCTGTTGCTGGTAAAGCAACACAGAGATGGATTAGAAACCAGTAATATGTAAATTAGTGTAGTTGCATGGCTCTAGTAACACTTAGATTGAAGTCATCATATTATCCTAAAAAATATAAACAGAAAAACCTTTGAGCTACCACTGATGATGGTGATGATTTTGAAACAGGCAAAGTGAGCGTAGAAAAAAAAATAGAAGTAATTAAAATTATCAAGTGCTTTCGATAAATCTAACTTTTTTTGAAGATTATTAAATTGCGATCAGAAAATATACCTGAGACTTGAACGTCATCATCATCATCAATCTCTTACCATTATACATTAGGATAAATATGGAGAAGAGAATGAGCAGATGAGCAGAGATGGAGCAGAGAAATATGGAATAAATACCAAATAGATTATTATTTGGTATTTATTCCATATTTCTCTATTACCCGCCATCTCAGCAGTCAAACTGCTTTCTAGCTAAAATACCATCACACAGTCCATAGTTTGACATGCCTTTTCCATCATAATAAGTCTGTTACTTACGATTATTTAGATTAACACTTTCATAATTACTAATAATATTCAAAAATTATTAGTGCGTCAACCCACGAGACTGACACGCCTTAACATGCGCTCCCACACGGGCAGACGCGGCATCGCGACATAAATCTAGACTGTAATCGCGCACAATCTGACAGGCAGCCTGTTGAAATGAATATTCGTGATAAATCAATGTTAGCCACCGTGCTGGGAGTGGATGTTGGCATTTATATTTTGGTTTCCATGTTTATTGGGACATGTGAAATATTTGATAAAATTAACGACTTCATGCTTAGATTGTCGCTTAATTTATTGTTTGTTTAATAGCGGTCTTAACGGAACCAATTAATTTATTACCTGTATATTTTCTTTATTAGCACTTTGTTAAATTATCAACTAATAAAACGTTTGGAAAAAAATGGGCTGCCGAAAAAAATGTCTGATGATCAGTTGGTGTTATTATAGACTAGCTGTAGCGGCTTCACCCGCTACAACCTACGGGAATATAAAATCGGGATAAAAACTATCCTATTTGTTAATCCAGGTTATAAAATATCTGTGCCAAATTTCATCCAAATCCGTGCAGTAGTTTTTGCGTGAAGAAGTAACAAACGTACACACTCACAAACTTTCGCCTTTATAATATTAGTGTGATTAGCGTGAAGATCTATGATTGTGAGGATGTAATATATTTTCCATTTATCTTTCTTCTCTTTTTTTAAAGTGTATCTTTCTTAAAATACAAGGTTTCCTTGTCGTTCTCCTTCTCTTGTCCTGTTCCAAGGAAACAAAGCTCGTGCAATTTGTTTGGAGTCGGCGTAGCATGTTTTTTTCTTCATTGATACCTCTCTTATTAGTCGTCATCCCCTTTCTAGCGATTGCATCGTTTACCAAACGATCAATTTTATTTTATATTCCTAACACCACTCCACAGCTTCTCTATTCCACGCACAACGACAATCTCCGTCCATTATTATGTCACATTCATTATCATTTTATTACATACACGACCCGAGTATTGGCACCTCTGTGTACAATGTTGTAAACTTGAAGCAATTGTACGTAATTTATAATTGACCTAGAAGGCTGGTTTGATACTCTCTCTTTGTGACATTAGAAATGACCAGCTTTTAATGAAGATCAATATTTTTCTATAAATATCATCATCTGCCTAGCCTTTTCCCAACTATATTGGGGTCGGCTTCTAGTCTAACTGGATGCAGCTGAGTACCAGTATTTTACATGGATTAATTAAAGTATTTTTCTATAAATATACTTTAATTAATTATTCCTGGACATAGAGCTACCAGTCAATATTTTGGCTGTTGTATTCATCATCATCATCATCATCATCATCATCAGCCTACAATGTTCCTACTGCAGGGACCCAGGCCTCCTCTTTAGGAGAGGAATGGTCTATTATCCACCACGCGGGCCCAGTGCGGATTGGTAGATGTCACATGTCTTCGAATTTAGGTTCTAACACTAGGCCGGTTTCCTCACGATGTTTTCCTTCACCGTTTTGAGAGCCACGACCGACTGTTCGTAAGTCGGGGCCGACACCACTAGGCCACCGCTGCGCTGTTCTATTGGTAAGATAGAAATTTTGTTATATTGGAACCACAATAGTAGCACCAGCTATGTTCTACTGACCAAGTTCTTCCAAGACGACAGAAGTTACAGATTATCTCTTTTGCTAAAATCGTTGTGTCCAGTAATCATTTTACCTTATATCAATAGTGGGTAAGTGTCAGTACAAGATAGACGTACAAGGATGGTAGGTACAGTCATGTCAGTGTATCGCAGTCTAGGCCTCTCCCAACCTGAGCCACGACTCCCCGTCCTCCGGCTTCCACATCCAGCCTGACTCAGTGACCTTCTAAAGGTGATTGGTCAATCCATCATATAGGATTCCACTGCTTCGTTTGTTCTCCACTCCAGGACCCAAGACATTTGTTTTATCGGCTATCAGTCCTACTGTAGATATAGCCCACAGTCACTGCCGAATCTAAGCTTGTTTACTTGGTGGTACGTCGCGACGTGGTAAGGTCAGTTGTGAAGTTATCAGAAATAATCTCTCGAACACTTCTCGTGTGGTTAGAACTTAACCTGATGGCAGAGTTTGTATGCTGTAAGCCAAATTAGAGGTCCTCTGACTTGGCTTAGTTTACATGAGTCGAGAAATATTTTTCAGGTATGCTGGTTTCTTTCGTCACTGAAGCTTAATCATTATTGCCCGAAGTAGTAGTTAATTTACAAGCTAATTATTTATTTGATATTAAATTAAGAGAGAAATTTTAATGTGGATGCTGTACGTTATCCACGAGATATTTTACGATGATTTGGCGGAATATTGTAGTATTTGGTCTGCGGTCTTTAAATTGAGAAAATATTATCCCGTGAAATGAATTAAGTGAATGCATATTTCATATTTTTAAAGTACACTTTTGAAATATTCATAGTCATTTTAAATGGAAGTAATAATTTTCAGAATGAGTATCTGAAAAAAAGCAAAATAAATATCTGATCTACCTACAATAAACTAAAACAAAAATTGCAAGCGGCGAACTTAGTTTTGGTAAATACTAATTATACTTCACTTTGCAGATCTGATATGAGTCGCACATCACCAAGAGGGAAACTGAAGAAATCAGAAATCAAGAACTAAAATGGCTGCTGAAAATTACCACCTTTTACCCGTAATTCGGAAAGAAGAAACAAGATTGAGAACACATTACCTATTAAAAAACGTATCAGCTTTCAATAGCGTGAAGACATCATTGTCTTCTGTAGAAATCTGCAAGAATCGGCATTGAACAAGGAACAGCGGAATTAATGGAAGGAGGTATTCTTTTTGGAGGGTAGAAAAACATCAAATGACTGCTCCCGCTCTAGGCAGAGCGGTAGGGAGCGTCAGACCTCTACTGACTAAAAATCACCCATGTTCCTTCTTAGCCCTTTTTGCTGAGGCCGCGGTATCTCTCGAACAACCCGCAGCCCCGACGGGAATGGAAGGAGACCTTTGCCCAGCATTGGAACAGTACAGTTCAGCTATAAGAAGAACAAAGGGTGTAAAAGTACCCTTAACGCAAAGGATGGGCACTTGTTCTCCCCACCACTGCAATATTTTTTTGTTGCTAGACCATACCTGGGAACCCCCTAGGTACGGAGATATTCGGGGTCAAAGTTCCAAATTTTGCACAGGTGTTTTTGTAAATACTAGTTTATCAGGTTATAACTTTACTTAAATTACCTCCATGACCCGTTTACTATTCAAAGCATCCACTAGCACAATGTTTTAATAGTGCTACATTGAGTTTTACCGGAAAATGTGAATTTGAACCCCAAAAAAAAAAGTCGTTTCCCAGCAAAAGTTTTTGCGCTTAATTTGATGTACAGAATGCTTGGTTCACGTATATGTGAAGGGTTAATTTACACCCAGTTTATTTGTTATACCAAATTCTCACAGCAAGATTATGTGAAGGTTCCACTTAACCGGACACAACACTATAATAACGTTGGACCAGCCGTAAATAATGTAGGATTAATAATTAAGCACGAAATAAAAATGACTCAATACATAAAACAAGCAATTTAATCAATTATGTACGACACAAACATAATAAATCACAGGTTTACTGATACATCCGCGTTATAAATTAATATTATACGTACTTGTTATTATTCATGATTAATAATAAATTAATCTCTCAGTTAAACCGTCGGATGAAACATTTTAATCTGCATATTTTATTAAGCAATGCTCAAAGCGCTACTGCTGAATATAAGAGATCTAGTTTGATTCCCAGATTTAGTAGCATTATTCGGTTTTTCATTAGAGGTTTCTACCCGGATGTTGGAACAAGGCTAGGTATTATCCGGTCGAGGCTGCGGGTTAATAACGGGGTTGGTCGAAAGAGATACCGCGGCCCCAACACAAAAGGCTAACAAGGAACATGGGTGATTTTTTTGCCAGTTATAAAAGTCTGACACACCCTACTGCTCTGCTCCGAGCCGGAGAAGTAATTTAAACCACTGGCTCTGAAGATACAGGCTTTGCCTAGTTTCGGAGTCAGGGATACTTATACATTTTGCCAAATAAAGCCCAAGCTCCAGTACGCAATTAAACTAGAAATTGTAACCCAATGTTTAATTTATTTTAAGTCACTAGATAGATGTACACCTTAAAATAAGACAAAAAGAGTTGTGAATAAAATATTATTATTATTATATTATAATAATTTGATGAATTCCAAACCTCCCAAAAAAAATGCCTAACTGGGTTGTGGAGGTCAAATAGGGTGTCACTTCATGTAAAATACTGGTAAGTATTCAGCTGCTTCCGGTTAATTTGGAAACCTACAGCAACATGGTTTGGAAAAAGCTAAGCAGATGATGATGAAACTAGGCTCACCCTCTTTTACGTAGGACTTACACAGAAATGGCAAAATGTAATAATAATAATAATATTCCACAACTATCACACAACGCCATCTAGTCCCAAGCTAAGCAGAGCTTGTGTTATGGGTACTAGACAACTGATAAACATACTTATATATTTCTAAATACATACATATTATAGATAAATTACACCCAGACACAGAACAAATGATCGTGCTCATCACACAAACATTTGTCCTGGGTGGGAATCGAACCCACGACCTCCGGCATAGCAGTTAGGGTCACTAACCACTAGACCAACAGGCCAGTCCAGGCCAGTCAAATGTAAGTCTACTATTAGAACACCTCTGCCTAAACCTTCTGGGATCACTGGTGTGATGTTATGTTACATTTTAATAACAGTTGCTAAGTGATTGATTTACAAGTGAGAAGAGATTTGTCCGCTGTTCCGGAGTTTGAAGAGAAAGTTTTAAGTGTGAAGGTCGTTATCTTAATTTATTACTTACCTTATAATCATGGGAATGAGGCCACAACTACCTTTGGTGTATTTTTGTTGGTTTAAAATTGAAAAGTTGACAGTCATAATTTTAAAGATCTTTTTGTGATTTTGTTACAATAGGGATGTTAAAAAAATATGATTCTAATTAGTCCGTCTGTTAGATTATCGAAAAATATTTCATACGTATTTTTCGTTTTATCAAATCAATAAAAATCAACGAAGATAAAACGCGTCAAAGATTTGAGTGGGGGTTGGTGACGTCACTGACCGCTAAAAAATACTAACGTCTTAGAGTATGACGTGACACGAGTTTTCAAAGCATTTTTTTTTTCTAAATTTCAATTTTCAAAAAAAATCTTCATTGTTTGTTAACTTGAAAAAAGAAAAAATACGTTTCCAATATTTTTTGGAAATTTATCTAACGGAGTAATTAGTTTTTTTTAGTTATCTATCCTATTTAAAGTATATTTACACCTATACGAAATACGGCAGATATACTTTGAGAAGGCGATAAGAGATGACGGGACGAGTTAGGCAGATCCAACGACCAGTGGTTCACATTGGCCCTGATTTGGAAAATTATTATAGCTGGACCTTAGGTGGATCTGCCTTGTATACCTTTGGGAGTAGGTTTTGAGAGGTGGTGTCGGCCCCGACTTACGAACAGTAGGTCGTGGGTTCGAATCCAGGCAGGCGCATTACTTTGTGTTATTTATTTCGTCACCACTGCTCTCAAAATGGTGAAGGAAAACATCGTTACTCTGGGTCTGGGTATTTGTGTAAGTCAGTTTAAATGTTTGTTAACGCACCCACTATACAGGAAAAAACCTAGTATCGAGCAACGTTTTTATGAAATGGGCGAGTCGCAACCAACTCTCATACACTGTCTACTGAATGTCATACAAAAGATACCCTTTTTTTCGAGGGTGGAAAATCTTCAAATCCCGCTCTTGGGCAGAGCGAAAGGTAATGTCAGACTTCAACTGACTAATAAACACCCATGTTCCTTCTGAGCCCTATATGTCGAGGCCGCGGTAACTTGTGAACAACCCGCAACCCCGACGGGACACAAAAGATACCCTTGCTCCTTCTCACAGATAATAGTGGGAATGTTAACAGTCCTTGTTGCACTTTACTATTTAATCATGCAAATGCCACTTGAAGTTCGATCACATCGACCAAACAGCAATGCTAATTTATACGTCCGTCACTCGAGACAAGCAGTGGGCGATATCCTTAACATTAATACGCGATAGTGTAATCAACTAATATCCTATTAATTCTCACATCAGTAAACAGTAATAAATCAATAATGTATTAAAACAGCTTAGACTAGAATTTTCTTTAAAACGATTACTTTTATCTTTAGGAAAATCCCTTACTTTGTCTAGCAAAATAACATCAAATTTTAAATCATATGATCGTAAAAATTAGGTTTCAATTTCTTTGACAATTGCTCAGTAATAATAGAGTGTAAAACAATATAAGTATAATCTAAGTATCCAAATAATATAATTTATTACCGATTTTATCAGTATTATAAAATCAAGAACTATGCATCATAATTCTTATGGGCTGATGTTAGCACGGTCTATTCGAAAAACCCTGTAATTTATAACGTGCTAACAATTGGGAAAACCCAAGGATTAATGGATTAAGTACATAGCATAATTTATTTGGTCGTAATAATTGTGACACATAGATTATAATTTATTTGCTGAATAGCTGTTTCACCACAGTATTTAGTATTTCATCAGTTTGATTTGTTTGCCATATTATTATGCAGTTTATTTCTGTCAAAGAAGAATATGAAGTTTTTGAATAACTTTGGTTTCAATGGTTATTTACACTAGAAAGATTTTAATTCGTAACCAACGTGAATCCCAGACTCCTCCGAAGTGGGGACGAGACGAAAAGAGAGGAAAAGTGGTGTAAACCATCACACACAACGATGTAACACATCTCTGCTCCGGTCTAGGTAGTAGGCTTCTCCTCAGTGATCGTAGGATACACCACAGCTTACAAACATTTCACTTCACTTCACTTTCCATTTCACACATCCGCTCGTCTTCGTTTTGATAGAATTCGGGCCTTAAAGGTACATTCGTTTTCACATGACACTGTTATAGGTAGCTTTAGTAACTTAGTGATGTAGCTGACTCCTAATTTTGTTGAAAACCAAGATAAGACCACGAGATATCAAAAAGCCATGAACAACTAAAGACTGTAGTGTTCTGTGTCTGTGTATTTGCCTGCACTGTACATTATGCCCAGGGACTGAGGGCTTCCAAAGGTTCTAGGCATCGTTGAAGAGTGGATTTCTTAGGCACAATTCTTTGACACACTCTTTTGCTCTTGCGTATCCCTACTCATTGCCACCTCATGCAACGTGCCATGCACTACATGGGAGATAATTACTCCGAACTACAATTTACATGTTAATTGTAACTGCTTCATATTATGTAATTACTCTATACGTAGAGTACAAAAGTTTTGCATAATACAGTTTACAGTTTCACCGCCAGTAATTGGTGCTTGTTTATCATAATGAAGTTTCTTTCAACCTTTTATTTTATAAAGCGTAATAAAAAATGTTTAAGAACCGTCTTTGTATTTTTGGAATGATAGGCAGGTTCAGAAATGAGATCACCTCCTGGAGGACGCAATGTTAAAAAGCCTTCCCATAAGGTGGGTTGATGATGGTGGGAGCCACCAAAGCATTGGCAGCAAGAAGAATGAAGTTTGGGGGAGGCATAGGTCTAAAAGTGGCTGCCTTGCAACTGATATTATGATGATGATTGAGTTTTGTTGTCTGTCTCATGTACCGGAATATTGAACTATGAAAGAGAAAAAAAAACGGTGGACGGATTGTGTGAGGAAAGATTATGAAAGAAAAGGAATATATGATAGTCTACAGTTAACAGAGGAAAATTGAAAAAAAAACACGTGTTCCGCCGTCCCCAAGTAACGTGGGACGAAAGCAGGAAGATTTTTTTTTACCTTTCTGTTTTGATTCATTTGTAGTTCCAGTTATTTACAAGTATCGTATGTAGTAACACTTCTGCAATCAATTTCCTGCATTTAATTACTATCATAAATCATTGGCAACTATTAATTTTCTAGCCATTATGCCTACAAAGTATAAAGCCAGTGGTTTAGTATGGGAATACATGTTCTTGTAACATTACCTAGTTGTAAACGATTTAAAAGTATCGGCTATTAAGCCTGTAAAGGCATTGGCGGGTATTAATTTATGTAGCAATTTGTATGGGTTTAATATTTTAATTTAATAATAAAATAATATGGCCTGGTGGTATTACACATAATTAATCTGTGTGGTAACTCAGCTGGCTTTAAGATAATTGTATCAGAAAAACTGACCGCGTATAGAAATATTTTGCTGTACATTTAATTTTCTGTGTTTAGGTCAATGACGTATTATAATATAGACAGGTCATGAACTAACATGGCGGCGCTTCAAAACGGCGAAAATATTATATAACTACTTTTACGCGTAAAGAAAGGGAAAGAAAATATGACACCGTACAGCGGGATGCCTGTTAATGCCTGTTGTCTTTATGTTTCACGCAGGTTTACATACACGATTTAAATTAAGAACAAACGTAGCGTCGCGCGAGAGGTTGGTGCGTAACTACGCGCGATGTGGCCATTTGGCTTCATTTCATGTTGTCATTTTTGAGGGCGAACAACGTATCTATAGTTTTAATATATCATTGGTTTAGGTTACGAAACTAAGAAGAAATAATAAGAGTAGAGGAAGGCCAACGATACGATAGATGGCCTGTGTTAAGAATGATATGGTAAGAAAGGAGGTGACGAGAAACAGAGAAGTATGGAAGAAGAGGACAAGCTGCGCCGACCCCAAATGAATTGGGGTCAGGCCAAGTGAATGTTGATGATGAGGTTAAACATATATTATTGGGACAAGCCCGCCTCACTATAAACCACTGTAACTCCTGTAAGCCATAATCAACAGTGTCGATCAAACCACAAATAGTACATCCATTTTCATTGGCGCTTATCAGAGATAATAATCATAAAATAAACTTTAGTAATTAAAAAAAAATATTTTGAAAAGTGATGCTATAAAGCCATGAAGCAGATTTCAAATGGTGAGGTCAAAAATAAAAATGAAAAATGTATTTACGCGCCAAGCAATTTCATTACGAATTTTTTAAGAGCTCGCAGTATAAACAGAGCCATGATTAACTTCACCTTTAAACATGCACAAATCACACGCAATCCCAGTAAATATTACTTTTAATTCCCATATTATTTTGCCGACCGTACCAAACCATCAATAAGTCAAATGAAGCGGTAATCTTGTGCGGTTAACTGCTCATTGTGTTCCTGAATGATTTATTTTACGACCGTACTTTCACTGCGTCCGCAATCGGTTGTTTTGCTGACCGTACCCAGTACTCGTTGTTTACGATTTGGAAATTGCTAGTTTCAGGAATTTGCTGGCGGTACCTGGCTATGTATGGAACGATGAGTTGCATCACTTAGGTTACAGCCATTTCGCACGAGAGATCGTGTTGCTGGGACAATTTATTGGATATGATTGCTGCGGGTATTATGGCAGTATATCGATGAAGAATGCATCGTTACCTATCGAAATTATTTATCGTAACTGGTATTCAAAATGTAGATTCAAATTAACAGTAAATATTTTCAGTGGAAGGTCGTCAAGTCACTTCAATTAAATTGAAAGTAGGATTATATTTTGTGTGTAATTAGAACAGAATCCACTGATTGCTTTAAACAATGCTGCTAAGTCCAGGTTGTTTCTAAACATTTTTAAATGATCAATATTGTGGTTACCGACTCATTGCTGGGACATAAAGGGTGTAAAAGTACCCTTAACGCAAACGAAGCGCACTTGTTTTCCCCCCCACTGCAATATTTTTTTTGTTTTAGGCTACCTGGGAATAGTTGTGAAAAGTTCCAAATTTTTCACAACTGTTTTTGTAAATACAAGTTTTTCAGGTTATATCAATCAATCAATCAATCAATTCATTTATTTCAGGTTCATAACCCATATTTGAAACATATTATATCATACACAAAATAAATACAACATCTTTACTTAAATTACCTTCATGATCCGTTTACTATTCAAAGCATCCACTAGCACCATGTTTTAAGAAAGCTTCATTGAGTTTTACTGTAAAATGTGATTATTGACCCCAAAAAGTGGTTTCCCAGCAAAAATTTTTGCGTAGTACTTAGTTCGATGTGCAGAATGCTTGGTCGACGGCTGTGTGATGGGTTAATTTACACCATGTAGACCTACGGTTTGTAATGGGAAGTAGAAGGCAGAGTCCTCCTTGCGGCCATAGTGCGCAATGAAGGATGGTCACAGTATTACTTCGATTTTTTGGAGAGTTCTTAAGATGTTTACTTTTCCCTTTTTTGAAAGCATAGTAGTGATAAAAACGTCACGAGGAACTGCAGTGCAAAGCAATTGCTCTAAATAAATAGGCAGTCGCTTCATGTAAAAAACAGGTATTCAGCTGCATCCAGTGAGATTGGAAACTGACCCCAGGTATGGCAGATAATGATGATGGGTGATGATGAAACAACTATACAAAGGAAATGCCTCTTTGAGATGTTAGAAAAAAATATATGTTTAAAAACCCGACTACAAATCGCGGTCTTAAAAGTAGAAAACAAGAAAATAATTCTTGTCTGATATTTATATATTGAATTTGTATATTTCTATTTAGAAATAAGTGAAATTATTGTAGAGGACCGCCGTAGTCGCATGCCACTGATACCTGATGCTCCTTCATGGCGTTTTCATTGATACAGAAGTCAGCTGCTGTTGCCGGTAGCATATTTGTAATCTGCTCGCCAAGACCTCTCATTAGAACCAAACATGATTGTTATGATTATCTCAATTTAATTTTTTTCGAGCTTAGAATTTGACATTTAAAGCCATTTAAGTTCGTTTTGGTGTAAAGGCAGTCCGCCCCGACATGGCGACAGCCAGATTCCGTCGTAAAAAGAATAGTTAAAATTTAAATAGCCTATGTCACCCGGGCTATTCTTGCAAATCTATTGACACCTCATTTATTAAAATACGTTTAGTAGTCTAGGCGCTACGGTGAAACATACAAACATACATACATAGACTGCCAAAATCATTACCCTTCCTTTTGACTTCTCCGTAGTCTGGTAAAAATGGAAGTGGTTTCGAAAGAGATACCGTGGCCTTGAAACAAAGAACCCATAAACTATTAAACGTAAATTGGCACTGTAATAATTAATCATAACCAGTCATGAAACAACATAAACAAGCTGTAACTCCACCGAAACCTGTAGCCAAAACCGTTTCACAAATACACCATTCATCACTCCCAATATCTCAATAAAATCATCACAATTAATCGAAAACATTCAATATCCAGTAACCGCGCGTAATTCATAATTTAATATTTCATTGCCGTCGGCCAGCAACCGGCAATTATCGGCAATATATCGTGAGCAACCAGCAACCAAACAATAACGGGTTGAGTCAATTAACTTTGGGTCGTATCGGTTTATGAATTGGAGAATGTTTATGGAGGAAAGATGGGGAATTAGGGGACTTCGACATGAGAAGTATTTAATGGTTGTATTTATGGAGGAGCAGCGGTGGTCCAGTGGTGGCGGCTCCGACTTACGAACAGTAAGTCGTGGGTTTGAACCCAGGCAGGCGCAATACTTAGTGTAACTTAATTCATCACCGCTGCTCTCAAAACGGTGCAGGAAAATATATCGTGACGAAACGGGCATGTCTTAGAACCAAACAATAGGGATGTTCACTGACTTATATGATTCTTATTAGTCCGTCTGTTAGATTATTGAAAATATTAGATACGTATTTTTGTTTTATCAAATCAATAAAAAATTACGGAGATAAAACGCGTCAAAGATTTGAGTTCGGTTGTGACGTCACTCACCGGTAAAGAATGTCATACTAATGTCTTAGAAAATGACGTCACACAAGTTTTCAAAGCACTGTATCATCTTCATTGTTTGTTTACGAGAAAAAAGAAAAAATACGTGTCCAATATTTTTTGGAAATCTATCTGACGGAGTAATTCGATTTTTTTGTCAACCCTATTCGCTGGGTACGCGTGGTGGATTATTAAATAGCCCATCCCTCTCCTAGAGAAGAGGCCTGAGTTCCTGCAGTAGAAACATTATAGGCTTATGATGATGATGGGAGCGGAGCTTGTGGATAGTCATTTACTGTCGCTTGGATCAATTTTCAGTTTAAGATGTGCTCATACCGAGTTCTCTCTGTGTCTAGAAAAGCACGTATAGCCGGTGGTCCTAACTTTCATTTGAAGATCTTTGATTGAAACCGGCGCCCAACATTCTGACAACCAGTCTCACTAAGGGGTATCATAATTATCCTGTACTAAATGGGTTGTAGAGGTGAGATAGGCACTCACTTTAAGTGAAATAACTGTATTCGCCTCCACCCGGTAAGACTGGAAGCCATTCCTAACAAAAGGCTAGGCAGATGATGATTTGTGAAGGACGAGGTGTTGCCAGCGGCTTCGCCCGTTACAACTGGAAAATGATTCCACGGAAAGATAAAATCGGGATAAAAACTACTTTATATGTTAATCCAGGTTATAAAATATCTGTGTACCAAATTTTATCCAAATCCGTTCAGTAGTTTTTACGTGAAGAAGTAACAAACATACACAAACTTTCGCCTTTATACTCGTAATATTAGTGTGATGTGATCAGTAGGATGTTTTGTGTTTCAGGCCACTGCATAGACGCATTCGTTATTGGATAACAGGCAGTTTTAGCTTTGAGGACCTGAGCAACGGTTCTGATGCTGCAGTAAACGGACACTTACTGAATAAAAACTTTATTAGGAATGTTACATTTTTAAGAAAAGAAGAAGGATGTAACTATCTTCACTGAATGACGTGTTATAATTGAATCATTAATTTATCCGGAGCACACAAGAAAGTATATTTAAGTTATTAACATTACATAGATGTCTACCGACCACCCATGAACAAAATATGATTATAGTTTAGTTCAGACCTTTAAGCAAACACTTCGTTTTTCTTAGAAAGCTGTTGATTTGAACGTTATTGTGGTTTTAACTGTCTTTATAAATCGTAGTTCTTTATTGTGTTGTTACGTCCCTGAGATAATTGATGTGCGTAGAATACTACCTACGTATCAAGTGACTCAATATTAAAATATTTTATTTTACATAGAGCTATATGTGCACTTATAAAATGTAGTCATTAAAAAATGTTTAAAAAGAATAGTTTAACTCAATCTCATTGCATTACACTAGTATTCAAAGGCTATTCGTAAAAAATAGGCGTCGTGCAGATATAGGTACTGTATGTCTGAAAGATATAATATTTAATCTCCGTATATCTTCCCAACGGCAAGACATGTGATATTCTTACGATATTATTAAGTTTTCAATCAAACTTGAAAATTCCTAACACCATTCAATTTACGAAGAAGATTTTAACACCTCACAGTTTGATTGGCAACATAAAAATACAACTTTCTTCCAATAAGAAGGCGCCATGATACTGAATACAGTTATAAAATACAATCATTTTACGACATAATATCATAACCCGAGCAGTTTATAACCGCGGGAATATTACTGAAACTCGATAAAAACAGCGAATCGAAACTCAAAAGGATATCTCGATACTTCGGAACGATAAAAAGTAATGTTTGGCACAAATCGAGAAACAATAGTGAGTCTGTAAACTGCATATGAGAAACCGCACTGCAAAAGCAACTTTACTTGCTAAGCTTAGGGTGAACATTTGCGTAGATACGTGAATTCAATAAAGTTTTCCGTGGGCAGACATAGCCCACGCGGTATCCGATTTATTGTCGGTTTATAAGAGCAGTATTGATGACTGAACTCGCATAAAACATATGGATTTGGTCTTAGTTTTTGCAACTATGTGCCATAATGTAAGGGAGCAGCAATCGAAAACGAGCTAGGATGACAAGGATAAAAACTCAACCTTAATGACATCTTTTAAAACTAGATCAATTTAGCAAGGGATGAGCATGACGCAAAGGTTCAATAGCATACTTTCTACTCTCGTCTTTCCTCTGCCAGTAGTTTTTTTGTTTTATAGCAGACTGGGTCCGGTGTACACAGACAATTTTTTATGGTGTCTTTGACCTCACAGTATTTTACACATTGTTGCCCTAACACTTTGCCTGCTTCCCCGGTGTCGTCAGTGGCAATGAAAATGTAACTTAAACTGCATGTTTTAGACCTCAGATGTCCGAAAAGAAGGTGCAACATAGTTTGCCATTCGACTCTTTATTCACGCCCAAAACCTTGATACTTACTATAAAACTTTCTCACACCTGTCGGAAGTAAGTGTAAGCCTATTAATTTGTCACCACGGTACAAATTACATAACCCGTGTATCGTGTGAATTCCGATATATTGATACTACAAGTCCCTTACATAAACCATGCAACCATCTGTATGCTAGGGGAATGCCTTGATCGTAAGCCGATTATCGCAACTATTAGCAGTCTGTTGGTATCGCCTCGACTTGCAATTGACATTGTGTAATTTATTCCATCACCACTGCTCTAACGATGATAAAAAACGTTTTGAGAAAACCGGCATTTGTTAAAACCAAAAAAAAAATAGAAGGCACTTGATATCATCACCTTATCAGCCAAAAGACGTCTGCTGCTAGATGTAGAGCTCCTCCAAACGTCACCTCGTTGACCGGTCTTCCTTTTCTTGCATCATTATCAAATCAATTTATTGTCAACCTACTGAGGTCCATAAATAAAATACATACAATTATCTTAAACAATTCTTAAACTATTTACTTACAACTATAAATATCTCCACACACGGCCTATTGAATTAAAGTTTACTTCTTCTCATCGACGGGCGTGTGTCCCAGTCACGGCAATATTAGAGGCTGATTATGCCCTGAAACCCTCACTATGATCTGCCTACATTTTTTTCCCAATTATGAAGGGGTTGGGTTCCAATTCAACCGGATGCATCTGAATACAAGCATTTTACACTGAGCGACAGTTTATCTCACCACCACGACCCAGTTATTACTGTGTAATACAGTACATGGGTAAGACTTGTTGTTAGACTTTGCAACTTTATGCCAGGGGAATGTCTTGATAGTGAAACGATTAAATTATCGATTACTAAGCGTGCAGGTGCTCGGTTGATTGATTGATTATTATTAATCGGTTATAATCGATAATAGCATTAAATTTGTTTAGCTCAGAGTTGTTTTATGTTGCAGTTCAAGAATTATGGCGTTGTTTATTATTCTGTCCACGTCCATTATCTATTGAAGTTAATCTATTGCGTATTCAAATACTTGCTTCCAGGTTTTGTTGTGTCCTTTAGCAAATATCGTCTTTAGGTTAGTTAAAATTAAGATTATTTCAGAATGTTTACCAACGTTGAATGGAATTAACGTTGTAGAGCAAAAATAACTTTGAGCGTGTCTTTAAAGACACAAAAAAACACAAAAATGTTTTTTTTACTTGTTTGAAAAGTAAATTACAAACGAAGGATAGGCGGTTAATTTAATTTTCAAAGAGATCGATTGTTTTGACAAGACCTACTTTTCAGTTTATATCCGGGTTTTGAAATCTTGTTACTTTATCAAATATTGATCGAATATGCGGTTTTACTTTTAAACTTCTAATCGGCTTTGATTTAACAAGATCAAATATCGATTTGCGATGCCCTCAAAAAATAATGGCCGTTTTTGCGTACTGAGAATCACATGGCACTAAAAATGGGCCACGGACATGGAACTGAGAGGGATTGGAAGATCAAAGCGACGATGGATGGATTAAGTGAGAGATATAAAAGAAAAAGAGTAATGAGAATGGAATTAGGCATACAATTGCATACAAGAGCAAGAGATTGCAAGAGTGTGTGTTGTGTAAGTGTGTGTTTGCAGATTGCAAGAGTTGCATACTGGAGGTCCTGGACCAGCTAAAGCGGTATGCAATAGAGGAAACCAACCACCATATTAGGTTGAAGAAGAATAAGGAGTCGCAAATAGCAAAGGGCCACGTAATCCATTCTCCTCGTTAAAATATAAATGTGTTTTCCTTCACACCTGGGAACTAAAACATGCTCGTACCAGTTGTCAATATTTCTATGATTTGAATAAAATACCACGTTTTTCTTGAGAACAGCGATTAATATTACCACCTGGCTTATTAATCGATAATAGTGCTTATGCATATTACATTGTAGCACACGCATTATTTATGCAAATTGTTATTATTGAAACATCCAAGAGGAAAAGGGTGTTAAAAGGGCTACCACGATCCTATCAAGCCATGTGTCATGGTTGCTGACACTGAATCAGAGGCCAATGTGCGGCATCAAAACTTTGACGCTGTCACCAGGTTACGCACTAACCACAACTCCACAAGGACCACAACACAAACACAAGAAGAAGATTGAATGATTGAACTTTTCTCTCCTATGAAAGAGTGAATGATATACTCAGTTAAGACAAAGAAAATCAAATGTTACTCTTTCAATTACTAAAGTGTTGTGGCATTTATTTCTCTTATAGATATTGATACTGTTAGGGCTCGTTTACGGAGACGCGAAGCGCGTGCAGAAGGCTAGTCGCGTGCTTTGTTATTCATTTACCAATAGGCGGGTCCATCGCAACGAACGCTGCATTTTAAACTAACGAGCTTCTCATAAAATCGTCGTTTGAAATCGATAACGTTTTTATACATCGCCATCGCTTTAAATTAAAAACGCACAACGCGCCGCGCGACGCCCCGCGTCTCCGTAAATGAAGCCTTAGCCTGCATCATCCCACTGCTGGACAAAGCCCTCTCCCTATCACTTTCCGTTATTTTGATCAAGGGCTAATTAGGACCATTAGTTGGTTTCTTTTGTAGTTTCAAAATTTGTTTGATTATAAAAATATTTCGTGAACGGTTTGGAGATACACACAACCATACAGCTTCTTTGATATTCACAGAAGCACGGTATTTTAAGATCTTCTAACCGACAAGTCTGCTAACGTCACGCAAAGTAATTTATAGCGTATCTAACCACGAATCCTTACAAACACTTCACGACTAACTCATCAATATGGCGTTAACTTCAAACCACAGAACGTGACAAGAAACTAACCGATCCATAGTCGATTATCTCGATAGTATTATCGATAACACCGAACAGACATTATGCGATGTAAATCATCGGTTGTCAATCGGTATGATCTAGATGTTAATCGATTTCATAAGAAGTCTGGCTGTAGGATGTTTTTGTTGATAAGAAAAGTGGCGTTTTGCTCAAATAATTAATACGCAGATACCGCGGCCTCGACACAAGGGGCTGAGAATAGCCCTTTGTGTCCGGGCTTTTGCAGAGGCGGTATCCCTTTCAAATAACCCGTAGCCCCGACAAGAGTATTATGATACCTCAATTCACAATTCTCTGAAGGAGGCTTATGTCCTAGTTAAGTTTAAAATATGCTATTATTGGGTGAGGTACACTATTTATTATACTGTTGTCTAACCCGCACTAAGCCTGTGTGGTGGATTACGTCCCACTCGGAAAGTTATCGGCTGATTTCGTCACCGATTACACTTCCACGCACTAAAATTAATTCAAATAATCTTATTATAATTAATAAGGGATTGACACTGGAAAGCCGAATAATTATATAAATAATCAACTTCATCTTAATCACTTTCTAAAAGGTAGTTTGACACATCTACGTTGTATTTTTATTTTTTGAAGTAACTAGTGTGACCATGTTCAGGCGACTATTAAATGGGAACATCAATGAAAATATTGGAAATTGATAACCACACTCGGGCTACATATTTCACATTTTGGCACCTCGTAATTACTGCCTACAACTCTGCCATCAGCAAAATTATTTCTAAAAAAGCGATAAAACTCGCAAACCCGCCTACAACACAATATATTATAATTAATACGTTTACATTAGCATGCTTGAACACGACTACAGTACACATTATTAGTTTTAACATACAGTATCTCAACTAGGAACAAATGACCAGAATCTGCAAACACACACATGCAAAGCTTTTACACGAATTCTAGGCATGCTTCAGGTTACTCTTGTGGTTTTACTTACGCACAAGTAACCTGTGTAGGCTGTCGCCGCTGTGTGTTGTCGCTGTGTGTGTGTGTGTGTGAAAAGTGATATCACTGACTAAAAGCTGAGTTCAGAACCTCTCTTTTTTCAGGAAGTCTTCCGCACTGCGGCAGTCAAAGGGGCTTAGCCCGCAACGCTATTCATAAACCACTGCAGATCTTCTGAAAGATAGAATCAACAGTGGCACTGGCATCCACAACAAAAGCGCCGAGAAAATGAAGCTCGACGAAGTCCCAGAGAAACGTAAGAACGACTCTTACTGAAACCATTGGGTTATTTTTTAACTTTAGCCGGAGTAGAGTACTTGTCCAAGTCCTCACTCTCTCCCGACAGATGTCATCTCTAATAACCGCATTTGTTTTCACATAAGCGAGTTGTTTTACTGGTTATCTTTGGACTGTGTCGACTTATGAATTTTAAAATAATATCGATCGTAATTACTGGCTACGTTAACAGGCGGTTATAACGCAATAAATTGTACCTAGACTTGTTAATAACTATGTTTTTTGTATTGCTATTAACTCGGTTTGTTGAAAAGGAAGGAAACTTTGAAGTAATTTGTATGTTGTTATTGCTGCTTTATAAGTGGTAGTAGGTATGACGTACCTACAGGATTTACAGCTAGCGTTACTCAACAAATGATGTTTAATTAAAAGTTTCCCATTAAGTCTGTGTGAGACAGCCAGAAATTAGAAGTATTGTAACTGTATTCTAAATTAGGAATTCAGTGCAAAGTTTTAGGCACCGGATTGAAGAACATAGTAAACCCAGAAGAATCACTCATGTGTGAATCACCTTTTGGGTATGAAGAGTAGTGGAGATCAAGAGAAACGATTTATGAACCGAGTGAAACATGATATTGGTAGAAAGAGGTAACTACTGAGATGACGACGAATAGAGAAGTGTGAAAGAAGAATACTTCCTGCACCGACCCTAAAAATAATATAAGCAGAGTAGTAGGTGAATGTTGTTATCCAAAATATATGACTATAAAACAGAGACAACTACCTAAATAGTAGAAAGATAACAATTTAAAATCTCCAATTAAAAAGCAAATCTTATAATTACAACTGCTGATCACCGTAGCCAATCAGCAATTAATCTTAATTTTTCTTATCCATCTATAAACAAAGTTGTATAAATAAATATTCGGAGCCATAAATCTGAACAGCCATACGTTAGCACATCTCAATCGTATATCACAGGTACAATTAAATTTCAATGTGCCGGAGGCTGAATGCTCAACTCATGTTAAGGCAGAGTTGCTAGGGCTGCGAGACTTTAGGAGAAAAGAAAAATATCAAATACATGTCAAAATATTAAATTGCTTAATATATGACTAAATATAAAAACAAAATAAATAAACTAAACAAAACTAAAAACAAAGTATGAAAGGGCTTCGATAAACCTTTCCTCAACGCTGTCAGCAGGTAAAGTGCCCAAGAGACTGGCAGCGTTGCCACGTTGTATGGCAACACTTAGCCTCTGGGTAAAATATTGTAAAACTTCATCTTAGAAGATTTTTGAAGAAACACCATTACGATTTGCAAGTCTTTAAAAAGGTTTGCTTCTGCTTCTGGGAGAAGAAATATATAAAGGAGAAAAGTAGGAGAGAACAATGACTATCCTATAGAATATTATCATAATTATTATTTTCAGCTGGAATCATAAATAATAATATGTGTAATGTTGCATGCACATTTTAAAGATATCGCATAATTTATGGAGTGCAATATTGCAGTTAAGGATATTATAAAAGAATACAGTTTAACAATAAATTGATACTACGAAGTGAATTGTTTGATGTTATCAATCCTAAATAAATAAATAAATCACTCATCGATTTTTATTTGTAATAGCTCAATAATTCTTTGAAGGCAGTAATGACATCATCCTTGTAGACATTGACAATGTTCTCAAATGCATTCATCATATAATGTCAAGTTGTGAATGTTACCAAATAAGGCTGACATCCAATAAGGCAGGCAGCAACATACTAGCCTTACCATTTATTTAATATAAATGGTACCGAAGGGTTGTTTCCAATATACGGGACCGCTTGTAAACATTTAAAGCCGATGTCTAGACATAAATGTTTGCACTTCGATGGAGTTGAATGAAAGCTCGCGTCCTTTCAAATGTAAACATGTTTTAGGAACGTGCTGTAAATGTTGTTGAAATTCAGCTCTAACACGTTACAGTCGTATGTTTGTACTATTTTGTGAACTGTTAAACGTAGACCTCACATTGAGAACCTAAATCTCCTAAAGATAAATTTCATCAGAAAGTTGACATAAACATTTATAATGATTTCCAAACAGTGCTGGCTGTAAATGATGATGACGGTACGTTTGAGACTGTTGCAATAAAGGAAAGAAGAAGAATATACCCATTTTTAATAATTTAATACAAGAAAAGTAGACATGAGCGCTCACATAGTCATCGATGATAAAGTCTAGGTGGAATCGACAGGTGATGATGGCAATGAGTTTATTACAATTACACTAATCGTAGTAAAAAAATCACCTTCTCATTAACTTACCAACAGATGAGAAGACGATACCAACTTTCAGCTAAGACCAAGGCAAGCCTATAAATCCAAAGCCCTTCATAAAACAAATAATCCCGACACTACATTGGAACTAGCAACCCCGCTATCAGTCCACCCATATTGAGATCTAAAGGCGTAACTGAATGTAAATTTACGTGGCGGCGTGGCATAAATAATGTGTGGAGCCATTAAATATGATAATCTTGTTGCTGCATCGGCGGATGAATGGTCTTTGTTCGGCCCTGGGTGAACAGATCCCGATAGCATTGTACGGGTTGAGATTCGCTCGTAAATACTACCGTTCGATACTTTTGTGCGTTTGTTTGTGAGGTGATTAGCGTGAGGATTTGGGGGTGCTCTGTGATTCATTTCATTCAATTTATGTATCATTGCGTTATGCTTTACTTCCGCTGATTACAATAGTTGGATGTTAAATATATGTTTCATCAAGTTTTGCTGCAGCAACCACTAAAACTGATGACAACGTATTGCAAACAGCTGTTTTACAATTTACGATTGTTACCATGAATATTTAGTAAATTGCCACTTCAGGTATTCTTCACTGAAATAGGAATGACTGTTAGTTTGACACGTTTAAGTATCTTTTGCGAAATCTACAAAGAACAAAATAAAATTGTAAACATGACGCCTATGAAATTATGATTGGAAAAAGTGCGACGAATTTTAATTTAATGTAGTTGTGTATTGTAGTTATACTTTTAAATAAATAAAAGTATAACTCGTCGATTAAATATCAGCCACACATACTATTTAAAAAAAACACTACCTGTCGACCTTTTAAGATCGAGCAAGACCAAAACAATTAACAAACAAATATCAAAATAAAGTTTTAAACCATTTCCTGCATCTAAAAGAGATTAATCCTACAAAGGTCTCAATAACAAAATTCAACCAAAAATTCCTTTCAAAAGTATTCCAAATTGAAATCGACATCGAGTCGCAATAGTAGCGGCAACACTATCACGTTATAATTTATCGGCAAAGGAAGACGTAAATCATACGCCGGATCACGCCCTCGTAAATCCAATAATATTATCCTGTGCCGTTTGGGGGTCGGCGATAATGTTCCCGTAGTTTATGACCAGATATGGCCGCTGGTGACGTGTTAATAGGAGCCTTTGATGGGACCTTATCTGGTGAAGAGTTTTGATGATGATGAAAGTGGAAGGGAAGACTGGTGTAGACAGTGGCATGTGTTTGAATGTACAGTCACCTGCAAAAATGGATGGACAATAGGGTAGTTAAAAAAAAAAAAATCTAATTAGTCCGTCAGATAGACTTCCAAAAAATATTGGACACGTTTTTTTTTTTTTTTATAAATTATTTCAGAAATTTCTAAATCATCTTCTTTTCCTTGCTGATAGTATTCATTTAACGAGACTCTACTCGCACATTTCATGGAATATACCTGCAATTTTCTATCCATATATTGTCTAGAGCAGACCCATGAAAGTTAGGATTGCTGGCTCCAAAGTTAAACATCCGAAAGTAATTTCAGATTCAACAAACATTGTAAAACATTTTAAAGTTTGTAAAGAGCTCAAGTTATCACAAAATAAGTAATAAGGAAAGAGATTAAACACAATCGAGACGAGTCTAAAATATTTCAGAGCATACGATAGCAGACTCTTCTACCACCGTAACATAAATACAAACACAGACCAATTTAAATTTACACCTTCGTGTAGGCACTATCTGCAGACAATCCAACTATCTTCGATACGAAAAACATACGCATCTTCTTCCCATTGTTACCTCTAACCAAAGTATTACGTAGGAGGCACTACAACCCAAACACAGCAAAACACTGAGCCGCACAGTGTCACTAACCACAGAGTCAAACTTAGGATGAAGGTGAGCAGTGTCATCAAAATGGAAAACAAGCACAGCAGATAAAATGACGGTATCAAGCGGACCCATTGAGGCTTCAATAGGTATGGAAATAGGCCATCAGTGGTGCACATGCAGTATCGGTTATATGCTATTCCCTATCTGTAATAGCCACTTAAGTGCGAGCCGTGAAGATATCGTATCTGTATGTCTCTATTGCTGGAATGGGTACATTCAGTGTATTTTATAGACGTGAGGAAGTTTTTCAATGGAGTCGGGTCGGGTTTTATTTGTTGATGGAAGTTTGTGATGCTGATAGTTTTAAGTTATGGTGACGAGAACTGGTTGGGAGGTAACCTGCTTGTAGAAACTTTCAACGTTTTGTTTTTCGAGTTGATGATTGAATATTCATGTTTTGATTAAAAGTTTCAACACTGTGTAGGTTTTCTTTCAGAGTATGTGGCCTCTAAATAACTGTTTACTGATATAATTAGAATGCAACACAAATCCGATGATGATGATTCGGTATTTTTATTAACATTGACAGCGGCTCCGCCTGCTACAACTCGAAAGTTATCCCACGGGAAGATGGAATCAGTATAAAACTATCATATGTGTTAATCCAGGTTATAAACTATCTGTGTACCAAATTTTACCCAAATATGATCAGTAGTTTTTGCGTGAAAGAGTATCAAACATACACACTCACAAACATTCGCCTTTATTATTAGTTGTGTGATATTAGTGTGATTGTATTAACACAGGATCCAATTTCGTATTTTGCAACTGTCATAAATAAATATTGCACAGTCAGCATATAATATACCAAAATAATAGCAGTATGATAAGCCTACATTACGATTCCCACAATAATTCCTTCGACAATTCTTCTTCAAACTTTAAAAAAACCTTCACCCAACACAATCTCAGAGCCATAACTCAAACACAACATCTAGAAATAACATTAAACAACAACAAAAGACGGTCGCAGAAAACGCTAAACAATAAAAAAGATACACGCGCCAACAAAAAGGCCCCAGAAGTTGTAACATAAAGGGGAAAATTATGGGGCTTTCAGCGGCACATTTAAACAGGACATATTTCAAAAGTTTCAGCGTATTAAGCAACATTTATTTTGGCAGTGACTCGACCATTAAGCAGCCGTACGACCCAGGCTGGATGTTATGAAAAACATTGCGGGTACTATGGTATTCTCGATGGGCTGTAGGAAGTAATATTAAGTTGTTGTGGTAACAACGTATGGCTTGATAAACATCAGAAATACTAAACGATCACTAGAAAAATTAACAGTAGGAAAACAGAGTTATAATGATTTAAAATTACCATGTCAAAATCATTTATTTCGACTTACCCTGCAGAAGCGAGGACTTACGGTTGTTTGATTATTTATTAGGTAAACCCAAACCGACACCAAAAATATAATTTGATCTAAATGTGGAAATGTGGAAATGTCGGTGTACCATTGAAGGGGTGTACTATTAGGTATCTACACGTCTGCCTAACCCTGCGGAATCAAAAGCGTGAGTCTGTGTACATAAATAATTTAACAATAGTACAAAATTAATAACTGATGGACATAACTTAAGGCACCAAATTTGTAGATGAAATCTGGCCAATTTCATTAATATTGCCCACACTTACACACTCTCACAAAAAGATTGCCTTAAAAATTTAATCGAAAGTGAAAATGAATCTAAAACCATTGATACTCAGCATCTCAAGACATGACAGCTTGGCTGTCTTGTTACATCCTAGATTCATACCTAGGCCGAACGCCAGTTTTATTATTTAGACTGGGCACACTGTACCAGCAGTTTTCATCCAAATTATGTCTGCTCTTCATCTTGAGAACATGGAAATGTATGGGTATTTTATTTGGGCATGAATCGAGGTCTTGGGTAAGTAGCCAATGTTAATAATGGTTATGTTATGTTAATTATGGTTATTTTATTGATATGGGCAAAGGCTGGGTCCAACAGTGAATTGCAGTGTTTGTATATTGATGATGAAGGTAAGATTTTGTTCAATAGTTATTTCAGGAAGCTTGCTGCAATCTCAGCAGTCTATACTAATGTTTTATGTAAGGGATTGTCTTCGGACCTACTATCCGATCCAGAAAAATCTTTCACTTAATGAGTGATAACATAGCATAACATAACATCGAGGATAGATTGGTTTACGACGTGGGTCACGTAGTTCAATAATTTCGGACTCTAAGAGGACCAAAACTGCAGGTAAAAGGTAGTTATTAATAAGTTGGATTTTGAAATCGCTGCACTAAGACACCGTGACTCTAAGCGCGAAACTAGCTGTGATTGGTTAAAAATAATTAAAAATTACTTCATACTTTCAAAACTGAGAGACCTTGTCCAATTCCGTTGTCTGCAGCTTGCTGGCCAGTCCACTCGGTTGGCCCAATTGTTGCACACTCTTTCTTTGTCTTTAAACATGCAATCGAAAACATTTAACCAGACCATCATCAAGAAAGACACGAAAACAAACACAAACATTGCATTCATTTCAAATCCTCAACAGAACCAACTTCCCTACTTTCCTAATAGTAATAGCAATATCGCACAAAGCAGAAACATTGCAGTGATAACATTTCAAGTATGCTTGTGTATCTCCTTTGAATAAAGTAACGCGTTTCTTTCAGTCAGTTCTTGCTATTTCATTTTGAACTTTACTAACTTATTTGAACGTTTGACGATCTGTTTCAGTTTATTTTGTGTTTCAGGCTACATTTGAATCATCGATCACTAATAAAAAACTAGATACACAATCCCATACAAAAGTTCTCTAAAAACTGTCGCCAAATGTTTAGGCCTAATACTAGTTGAAATAAATATACATTAATGTAAATTCAACCTTAAACACATTGCCTAAAGTTGTATTCACAAAGCTACGTACAAAAAGCAATAAATTTTTACGACCGGTACTCGTTGGTCAACCAAATTCAACCTTACACGCATGTTTTAAGGTCAGAATTACAAAGTGTCAATAAAAAGCAATAAAAATTAACGACCGAGCCTCGTCGCTTGGACAAGGAATGAATGGAGTCGAACTGCCCTATATTTTTTGTTATTGAAATTGAAATTTTTAAATTTTGTTCGACTTGTTTTAAAAAATTGGTTTACTTAATAAAACAAATTCTATTCTATTCTATGGTGTTTAGGTGTAATGGTTATAATTTAACTGAATGTAAATATGTTTTTGGATAGGGCACCTCATTCATTTAGTAATGAAAGTAATTTAAACAGTCATCATTATTTATTTATTCAAAAATTTGAAGATATTGCTTGACAAACAACCTAAATCTAAATTCAATAGTTGCTAAATATAAAAATTAAGTAAAGAAAGATCGTGTAAAATCTAAGAAATTTATTAAAAATTAAATAAAACTTGAATTCAGACTATAAGGTCCATAATTTTGTTAGTATTTTGGTGTTAGTAACAATGGTGCTTAAATAGTTATGTTTGTATTGTTAGTTTTATTGTCCACATTTATTGACGTAATGTTCATACTAAAGAGATGTTACAAAAAAAAAAGAATAGGACTGAATTATTATGTTATTAATTGCCTTGAAATAAAATAAGTTTATTAAATAATCGTCTTTTCGATAGATTTTTATTTTTTTCCGTATCTTTTTTTGCTATGTAATGCAATCTTACTTTAAGGTACCGTTCAGTAATACATTTTATTTTAATAACTCTATGATTATTATCGTGACACTTGGATGAAAAAACAATCATAAATGAATAAAAAAAAAAAAACAATAGCGTCTCCAACAAATGGAACAGAATCAACACACTTAACTCGAACAATTTAAGTGGGCATGCGATAGTATGATTAAGTACGTTTAGTAAGGGTCTTTACAATTGAGATGCCTTATAACTCCTATTAAGCAATACGACTTATTAAAATAAAATGTTTTTACAATGATTTCTTGATAAAATATCAGTATTTACAATACAGTGACAACAATTAAATAATGATAATATTAATACTTACCTAAAATATGAAATTCCATCCTTTTTTAGGGTCCTGGATGTGTGATTTTTACAATTTTTAAACGAGCACTGAGGCATGTTTACCGTCAGAGCGTTCAAATGCTACTAGACTAAAAGAGCACCCAAATGTTCGAGTGGGCGCTCATTCGGTGAGGACATTTTTTTGTCACCGATTGTGTATCTAGTTTTTTATTAGTGATCGATGATTTGAATGAGTCCCTAGATGCATCTGTTGTTATCTCTTATTTCGGAGTAACGAGATAAAAAATAATTTTATTTGTAGCTGAATTTGAATTCAAATAAGGACTCTTTATGATCTGGAAATAGACATATTGAAATACCAGTTTTCCTTTCAATTGGATTGAGTACTAATTGATTAACAAAATATTATTATAGGATGCAATGTTGAGATGAAGGACGTCTCTGTGACTTTGAAAGTCAACGTTTTTAATAAGTAAATTTATTTATCTTCAGAAACGACTCTAGTAGTCTCCCTAGCAAATTAAGTCAAATTAGAATTACTCATTAGCTTTAGTATTAAGCTAGATTGTATTTCTTATGATGCAACCGTATCAGGACACATCATACAAAAAAAAAAAAAAAAGAAACAACTCTATTCGAATCAAATAGGAATTACTATCTATTAAAAATAATACCTATTCGATTAGAATAGAGTCGTTTACTTTCCATATCTAAACTGTACATAGCAATGGTAAAAATACAACAAAACAATTAAATCCAAATCACTCATTTTAATTTAATTGTTTTAAATCAGGAGGCAAGAAATTACCGACAGTACCTACTCCTAAATTCCTAACAAAAGCAAGGAAACCCAGCTGTCAATAAAACCACATCAAAACATAAAAAGAATAAACACCAATATTTTCAAACAAACACCGTTGAATCTATTCAGAACATTCCTTTAAATACTACCTCCTGTTGTTACAAACAATGCTGATCGTTATACATTGAAGCGTGTGAAAGGCGACGGGTCCATTGTCGTCGGTTTGGGGCGGCAGTGTATAATTTGTCGTAGAAGGCGGGATGACACGCCCCGGTGTCACTACGGGAGGCCTGTTAAGGGAAATGCTTTGCTCTGTGATTGAGGTGGCTTCTGGTAATGTATGTGTTCCTGGTATTCTTGTTAGAGCTGAGAAAATTGTAGGCTTCTTAGAAGAAGATTGTTACTATCAAATGAGGGAAGCTATATTATAAACGGACTGAAATAGAAAACCTTCGTACTTGTCATAAAAGTCCAATCAAACTGATACGAACAAAGTGTAATTGTGAAGAGTTTTGTCAGTGCTCGATTGCTGCAGCCATTCAAAATGTGTCTTCACCATATTCACACCCAACCTTTTTTTTAATTTTTACACAAGTATTTCTTTCTAGATCCTAGATCTCTCTTTAAACAAACAAATTAAATGAAAGGCTCAGTCAAACAAGTCTCTTCAAATAAATCTCACTAGTGCTGTGCTGCCCCGCCCATCACTAACGAGCCCCTCGTCACAACAGCACTCCACTTCACAATTCACTAATAGCAGAACAAACAAGTATAATATACTTATTTGTTTATGGCAGTACATAGAGAAGTCTTTTGTTATGGCTGGAAGGACGAACTTATATAAATCTAGCTGAGCGTCATTTCTTACTATGGGGTAATAATATTGGCATGTGTAAAGTCAATAAGAAGTCATGTATGACAAGTTCTCACCAATGACTGAAAAGTTGTGTACTAATCGGTTTTCGTGGTAAGGGCATGTGATTCGGATAAAGAGGAAAATGTCATGAGGCAAGTTTTGAGTATGAATGTGAAGTGGTATATAATATAATAATAATAATATAATATTCCACAACTATCACACAACGCCATCTAGTCCCAAGCTTAGCAGAGCTTGTGTTATGGGTACTAGACAACTGATAAACATACTTATATATTTCTAAATACAAACATATTATAGATAAATTACACCCAGACACAGAACAAATGATCGTGCTCATCACACAAACATTTGTCCTGGGTGGGAATCGAACCCACGACCTCCGGCATAGTAGTTAGGGTCACTAACCACTAGACCAACAGGCCAATCAAATATAGGTAATTAAGAGTAGTCAAAATAAAAATCAAAACATTTATTTCAAGAAGGCCAGTTATATGCTCTTTTGAATAGTCGAACAAATACTAAATTTTAATAAACTAAGCTACAGTTCCACTCACAAGGCATAATAACTGTGAGTGTACTGTAGTGTCGGCAACTACAGTACACTACACACACACACTCAGCGAATGGTAAGAAACTCCATGAACACTCTTTTAAATCATGATATTGTTACAAAACTTTAGTTACATCATACATTTTGAGATGGTATATTAGGTGAGAACGATGTAGCAAGATGTTCACGATAAGTGTCCACAGTAATGTCAAAAACGACAACGTAAAAATAATTTACTCAAAAATGCATGTAATGTTGTCATTATTTTGACAAACTTGTTTGAGCAAAGTCGACCTTGCCGGTCTGTTTCAAGGAGCGGCCGGCAAAGTTTTGCTGGCCGCTCTAACAGGCCGGCAATGTTTTGCCGGCCGCTATTTTGACGTTTCAACGTTTTAAAAAATCAATTCCAAAAAGATTTTATTTAAAACACAGCTGTTTGTACGTCTAAAGGTAAAAAAAAAAAAGATTTAAATGAAGTAATAAATGAAGAAATAATCCAGCAGTCAAACACCGCATTAGAATTATCGCAAACTATCAGTAATATCAAACCGGGAAAGTCGGTGTTGAATTTTAGTAACTGTACTTTTCATAATTGTCATTTTAATTAAAAGTCTAGTTAATTAATATATTTTTTATTTAAATTACTTGCTGGTTTTATTTAGATTAGGTACTTGCATTTTTGAGTAAAGCACCATACAAACCTTGGCCCACAATGACTGCTTCGCTGGTCACGCTATGATTGCCTCGAGCTAGCCTAGCTACGCTCTAGGCCTTTCAGCTTGGCCATCATTGCAGCCCTTGCTGTCCTCGCTGTGAAGGCCTCGGCCTACGGTCTCGGCCTTTATCTCAGGTCGTCCATCAAGTGCTGCACGCTGACCGCGCTGTGTCGGCCTGGAGCTGCGCTACGCTGCGCTGTCGGCCATCATCAGCGCGACCAGCAAAGTAGTCATTATAGACCGCGGCAGTAATGTACTATTACTCAAAAATGCATGTAATGTTGTCATTATTTTGACAAACTTGTTTGAGTAAAGTCGACCTTGCCGGTCTGTTTCAAGGAGCGGCCGGCAAAGTTTTGCTGGCCGCTCTAACAGGCCGGCAATGTTTTGCCGGCCGCTATTTTGACGTTTCAACGTTTTAAAAAATCAATTCCAAAAAGATTTTATTTAAAACACAGCTGTTTGTACGTCTAAAGGAAAAAAAAAAAAAATTAAATGAAGTAATAAATGAAGAAATAATCCAGCAGTCAAACACCGCATTAGAATTATCGCAAACTATCAGTAATATCAAACCGAGAAAGTCGGTGTTGAATTTTAGTAACTGTACTTTTCATAATTGTCATTTTAATTAAAAGTCTAGTTAATTAATATATTTTTTATTTAAATTACTTGCTGGTTTTATTTAGATTAGGTACTTGCATTTTTGAGTAAAGCACTATACAAACCTTGGCCCACAATGACTGCTTCGCTGGTCACGCTATGATTGCCTCGAGCTAGCCTAGCTACGCTCTAGGCCTTTCAGCTTGGCCATCATTGCAGCCCTTGCTGTCCTCGCTGTAAAGGCCTCGGCCTACGGTCTCGGCCTTTATCTCAGCTCGTCCATCAAGTGCTGCACGCTGACCGCGCTGTGTCGGCCTGGAGCTGCGCTACGCTGCGCTGTCGGCCATCATCAGCGCGACCAGCAAAGTAGTCATTATAGACCGCGGCAGTAATGTACTAGTAATAATTCAAACAAGCCGTGGCAGCTAAGAGGTGACCAGTCACAACTGACAGCACCCGTTCACGAGCATGACGTATTGGGAGACCAAAGGAACGATGGATGGGCTGTGTAAAAGATAATATTAGGCATATAAATATTATGTAAGAAGAAGACTGCTGATATGATAAGTTCTAGAAAGAAGACTTTAAAGACGTGAGACATCCACTACTAACTATCACCGTACCGACGTGGTACAGATGTATATCTATTCCACATTATTGATGGTAATTATCGTTTGTATACAGTCATGATCTACTCTGCTGATTTACAGCAGCTGTAATGTGGGATCGCATCACTTTAACGCAATGGACATTTTACTCGCATTAGCTACAATGTGAGCTGGCTTAATAAGAACTGCCACTCGGGTCGATCTTTAGGTTAAGCTGCGCTTGCCTAGGTCGATCGGTGGATGGGTGACCGCCCATTACACACCGAGTTTCCTCCTTGCCTCGGAAAGCACGTTAAGCTGTTGGTCCCGGGTGCCATATTATATAGATCTTTGGCAGTCGTTACGGGTAGTCAGTGACCTGAAAGTCTGACATCCAGTCTTACCAAAGGGTATCGTATTACCTAGTATTAACTGGGTTGTGGAGGTCAGATAGGTAGTCGCTCCATGTAAAATACTGGTATTCAGCTGCATCCGGTTAGACTGGAAGCCGACCCCAATATAGTTGGGAAAAGGCTAAGCAGATGATAGCTACAATGTCCGATGAGACATTTTATTTTATTTGTTAGGGACAAAAAACAGTTACATGCCAAGCTTAACCAAAGATTCTTAAATTAGCACAACAGTAACTATATATATATATAATGGCATTACAGTTAGCTTATGATGGCATTTTATCTCATCATTGTAACTGCGCAATAAACTGAAGCAATGCTCCAACCCCCTGAAAGTTGTAATTATGTGTGTTACTTACTACAGAAAATGTACATGCTAAAAGGCACATTTTATTTTAGGTCACTTATACGACATTTAATTATGACCCAATTCACATAAGGACGACGTGACATAAGATGTCCACGCCCTCTACTAACTAAGGTAGCACTCAACATTATTTTAAGTCACTACTCAGGACTCTTCAGCACCAACGTATCAATACCGTTGATTGTTAAGATTGAATCTTATGAAGTGGAAAATAAAGGTGATGTGAAGTGAGTAAAATAATTTGGTCGAAAATATGGCGCCTGTTCTTAAGAGGTCCCGTAATTAAAGATTAAGAGGATACTTGCACATAGAGTGGAGAAAAAGAAGTATTCTTTGACTACTTCTTATGTAAATAGGTAGGTACCTATTCAACCTATTACTTAGGCGTTTTTTAAAGGCAGGGCAAAGAAGTTTTCAACTTACAAGTTTATAACCAATCAAACAGGGTAAATAAATAAAATATACTTAGGGTAACTAGCCACAGCGGTGACCCAGTGGTGTCAGCCCCGACTTACGACCAGTAGGTCGTGGTTTCGAATCCAGGCAGGCGCATTACTTTGTGTAATTTATGTCATCACCGCTGCTCTCAAAACGGTGAAGGAAAACATCGTAAGGAAACCGGCATGTCTTAGAATAAAAAAAAATTACAATATAATAAAGACATGTGACATCCACCAACCCGCGTGGTAGATTATAGCCCATCCCTCTCCTAGAGAGGAGGCCTGAGACCCTGCAGTGGGAACATTATAGGCTGATGATGATGATGAAGGTAACTAAAGACTTAATCGGGATAAAGGCAGCAGAATGATGACTTTTGATGTGTTTCAGAATATTTACTTTATTAGCCACCACATTATTTTAAACTACGAGTCACGTCAATTCTGTCTCCTGCTGAAATATTGGAGATGTGGAAGGAAGTGGACCTCCACTATTCTTTTCTGATTCATCTCGTTGCGGGATCCAAGAGAGTTCAATTGTATCATATATCATATTGTCAAGCTTTATTGCTGGGAGCTTTTCTGGTGGTTGCCGCTGTTGGTTCTGGCTTTCAGTAAATACCGATTCCCATAAAAAAAATACGTCAGGTCACTCAAATTTCAGCATGGCATGGCATGGCGTAAGTCAACTTATAGATATTTGATAACAACAATTGGACAGTAGCCCACCAGGCACAAAACCTATCTGGTTAAAGAGCGAATCCGTTTTTAAACAAAGATATAAACTTTATACCTTATTCCTTACAGCCCTAAACGAAAGCCACCAGGCCAAATTGTGTCCTATCTACCAAATTCACACTCTACTTCCCATACAAATCCCCGTCTGGGATGGGCGGAGATTCGAAGCATCCTTGAGACCTTAACGCGACAATTTCGACGCCTATTTGTCAAATTAACAGAGATGAGGGGAGACTGTGCCATCTTAATCACGTACGAAGATTTTAATAAATGGTTCGGTTTGTAGATTATGTATGTAGGTAGGTTGATTCTGATGGAAGATTTGAGAGGGGGGAGATTCATGAGTAAATTAATTTAATTAAGGTAGGCTTTGCAAGTTTGAAGTGAGGTACGAGTATTCAAATATTTTTTTAATGAGCCTCTAAATTGTTACTGAAGTTTTTGAATATTTTAGAGGAGATCTTAGATTTCAGAGACCATAAATAAAAGGGAAACTTATTTTAACGTTTTTAGTTCTTGATTTGGTACCTCTAGACTAGCAGCGCTAATGCTAAGTGGCATCCATCGGTTGTTAATAATTGCAACATTTTAAATCTGGAACCATAAACATAACATTTTTGTCATAATTGGTTAAGACCTCCAACTTCTTCTTCTTTTCGATTCCACCACTCAAATGTCCGACCAGTATATAGCAACCTGGACAGCTTTCGTTTGCCTCGTTTAAGTCTTTGAAGGTGTGGCATGTCCTGTGTTGCGGCTCCACACTGACATTCAATCAGAGATGAAGACCTCCAACGCCATAGGTATTTTTAAACCCGTTTATAAATGCAGGGTGGTACCAAAAATAAACAACAGCCAATCCCTGGACATGAAATTCCTCCTAAATCTACCAGACAATCATTCCACTTTCACATGGTAACCTGAGCTACTACCTACCCCTGTACAAGCATATCATTGCGACGTTAATGGCTCTGCGGCCGGCAGCGCGTGCGCCGATAATCTACGGCGCGGTAAATCACCGCGTGACCCGCACTATCGCACATCGGTGGTCAGGGTTGCCACTGTATGGTGGTGATAGTGTGTTATCACCATCAGGGACATTTGTTAGGGAAAGCTAGGCTGGGGAGGAATTATTAAACGTACTTGTCTAGCGCATATGCAAAGGACCTTGTGATATTAATTATGTAATTTATGTCAATTTCTTATAACTTTGATTATTTAATCATTTGTATGCCCAAGTGGCTGATCATGGTATTGAACCTTAGAAATTTAAATGAATGTAATGAACACCTGCATGTAACCCATGTATCACAAATAAACGATTTGATTTGATTTGATTTGATTTGATAAAGTACGTAACAAGTCTCAGGGGAAGTTTGACCCATCTAATGCCTCGGAAATTGTGGCCTCTGCATGTAGGGTCATGTGGTACAAGTGGCTGTTTGGCGCTTGCCAGGTATGTTTTTAACTGACTTCTAAAAAGGAGGAGGCTTTCTATTCGTGTGTAGTATTTTTTTAATGTATGTAGAATAGAATTGACGGTGATATCGGAATCACCGTCAATTCTGGACCGATTTTCAAAATTGTTGTTAATTTGTAATTGTTGTTCAGTGGACAGATTTTTTTACGGAAAATAATAAAAACCTGAATGAAACTGAATTGGTGCCAATTCACAATGACCAGATTCTATTCTTAATTTAACGAACTGATTAAAAACACCAAATAAGCGTAACGTGTTGGATGAGGGTCATACCGAATCAAAAAGACAGTGGAATGGGTATTCTATGGAAAAAGTTACATAACACTAATCTACCAACAGAACTCATCAACATCTGCAAGTACTGGTACGGTAATCAGGTCAATGGCGTGCGATGGTCAGAAAGCGTGTCGCAATCGTACAGGTTGGAGTGCGGGGTGAGGCAGGGGGGATTGTCCTCTCCAACCCTATTCAACCTGTATGTGAATGATCTGATTGTGGCACTCAGTAGCACCCGGATAGGTTGTCACATAGACGGAATTAATTTAAACAACATAAGCTATGCTGATGACATGGTGCTACTGAGTGCATCGGTGTGTGGTATTAAAAAACTGCTTGCCATTTGTGAAGCTTATGCGGAGCAACATGGTTTAGCATATAATCCACTCAAAAGTGAAGTCATGGTCTTTGAGGCCAGGGGAAACAGTACAGGTATCGTGTTTCCCAATATTATGCTGAATGGTACAGCCTTGCGTAGGGTGTATAAATTTATGTACCTAGGACATATACTTACCTCTGACCTCAAAGACAATGATGATATGGAGAGGGAACGTAGGGCACTGGCAGTCCGAGAAAAGTCAAAATTACACTATTACGATCTTACTGTACATCCTTCTACACGTGCAGCTTGTGGGCTGACTATACTCAAAAGTCTTACAGTGCCCTCCGAGTCCAATTTAATAATGCGTTCAGGGTGCTGATGGGGCTGCGGCGATTCTGTAGTGCATCAGGGATGTTTGCTGAGAATCGCATAGACTGCTTTTACGCTACAATGCGGAAAAGATGCGCTTCCCTGGTGCGTAGAGTACGAAGCAGCGCCAACAGCATCCTTAGCATGATCGCTAGTCGGCTGGACTGCAGTTACATCAGTCACTGCTGCTCCGTTTGTCATGGGATGGCGCAGCGGTGATTGTTGTGTTTACATCATTTTTAAGTTTTGTTGTAGGTAGCTTAAGTTTACTAACACTAGTCTTTAAGAACATTGTTACTAAAAAAATGGACACCATGGTCTGAAAATAAATAAATTATTATTATTATTTTTGTTTCGACATTTTTGTTCCTCCGGTTAGCCGGGAATTTCTGATGGCACGGGCCTAAGCCAAGTGTTCATCAGTTGGGTTAAGTGTGGGTGTGGACAGATTAGATTCCACGTGATTGTGCACAGACTGACTGATAGTGTCTGAATCACACTGCATAAACTTTCTCACAAGCCTGCACGTGTTCAGAATGACTGCTTTCTGCAATAGGTGATAGGTGCTAGCTGGTAAGTTTAGGGAAGTAAGGGACTGATGAAGCTGTATGGGGATTACTCCTGTTGAAGAAATAACTATGGGGACAATTGTTACTTTTTGTAGACGCCAAAGTCGAGTTATTTCGTTTTTCAACTCGGTGTATTTGGATAGTTTTTCGGCTATTGTAGTCTGTAAATTGTGAGTGTTTGGCACGGCTATATCTATAAGGACTCCAGTGTTGTTTATTTTGTTTATCAATGTGATATCTGGTCTATTGCAGTGAATTGTACGGTCGGTGAAGAGACCTCGGTCAAAGTACAACTTTGTTGTGGTGTTCTCTAGTGTTAATTCTGGGTTGTATTTATAATATGGTACTACCGTGTCTATAAGTTTGTACTGATGAGCTAGTTTCTGGTGAATCACGTTGGCTACTTGGTCGTGTCTATGTTTGTAGTCAGTTTGAGCTATTGATTTGCAGGCACCAGTTATGTGTTGAATAGTTTCGGAGGAGCTATTGCATTTTCTACAGGTGTCGTTTTGTAGATTCTTTAAGATGTGTTTTCTATAGTTTTTGGTTTCTAGTACTTGATCTTGTATTGCTAGCATGAATCCTTCAGTCTCCGGGAAGAGTTCACCTCGATTAAGCCATGCGTTCGACGCTTCTTTATCGACATTTGGTTGGCATAAATCTTGGCGATGTCTTCCATGGAGAGACTTCTGGGTCCATTCTAGACATTTTGATTTGTCATCAGTCATTCTTTCGTTTTTCTGTTCCGTTGTGTCTTTAAGATTAAGAGGTGTTAAGTGTTGGTCGTTTTGAGCTATTGCTTTGTGGAGTGCTGAAGATTCAGCTTTATCGAAAAAGTATTTTCTGAGGGTTGCTATCTGTCGGTTGTGAAGATTTAAAATATCAATAAGTCCCCTGCCTCCCTCTTTTCGCGGTAGTGTCAGCCTTTGGACGCATGATCTTGGATGGTGTTTACGGAATTTTGTCATTGTAGTATTAATTTTGCGCTGTATATTTTTCAGGTCGGTTTTCGTCCAATTAATTATCCCAAATGAATAAGTGAGGACAGGGATAGCAAAACTGTTAATGGCTTTTATTGTGTTACGAGAACAGAGTTGTGTTTTTAGAATTGTGTTTAATCTATGTTGGAATTGTTGTTTTAGTTTCTGTTTGATTTCTTTGTGGTGTATTTGTTTTGATTGTATGTACCCCAAGTATTTGTAAGTATCCTGTTCATCCAATGGATCTATTTGTTCGCCGGTTGCCAAAGTGTACTGGTGTTGGTAGTTCTGTCCTGCTTTTACTGAATTTATCTTGCATTTGTCTATACCAAATTCCATTTTAATATCATTTGTGAATTTCTCTGTCAGGTTAGCTAATTCGTTAAGGTCAATTTCCGATTTATTATTATACCCTGCTGTATGTCATTCCAGCCTGGAATGATGAGGATGCATATCCAAGTTTGTTATCAATTTATGATTTTCCATTAGAGGGAGTTTCGTGTTGTTCCACTATGACATATGCAAACTTTTTGAAGCAACCCTACACACCTTTGGGTCGTGAGCTTTATTGAATTTAGCATATTTCGCTCATATCGAGACATCGAGCTCGCATTGTCCCAACACTACCGTATGTGTACGTCATGTTGCTGTGCATGCTTGAAACTAGAACGTTCAATGTTTTGTGGTATTGTATCACTGTAAGCAGCAGACATGATTTAAAAGGCCTTATCAGCATAGGAGCCAGCGGAAGCCAGAGGAAGGCAAAGTTTCGTCTGCCAAGAACGCTGCCACTCTGAATTTCTTACATTCGTGGGTTTACAACAAAACTAGTGAGCAGTTTAGTTATTCTTCTTCTTCTTGATAGCGTGTCGATAACAAATCGTCACTAAAAAAATAAATATTAAAATGCTGCATCAAATCATTCTAGCGGCAGGAGATATGATACGAAGAATGTCAGAAGAAAATTGACCAGCGCTCATTTAAGACTTCCGCATGGCTTCTACTTTGGGGCGTACACAAGTGACAATAACTTTTTAAGTTTTAAAGTTTCGACAGAAGTGACATAATCTTTTCTTTAAAATTTTTCAGTGTCATGCAATTTTTACATTTCCATCATATTTAATGCTGATGGTTCGTCATCGTTTTTGTCGCTCACCCTAGGAAATTCTGTCTAGAAAATTCATAAAACAAATGCACGTTTAAGATAGCCAGATTGTATTCTGTCCCTTGTACCTACAGTTCACCGCAAACTTTAAGGAAATTGCACAACAGAATTTGTGTCGTTTCCGCCAAAAATTTTGCACATTTGCAGCAACATGCACGCAATATATACTGTGAACAAGTATATCTGTGTGCGAATGCAATCGTGCGTGATTTAGTGCGGTAACGAACGGCTGAACAAACTGTGTCGGCTGTGCGAATAGTTTGGTTACTTACCTAATGGTACAGTCATGCTGTTTGTTTATACTCCCGTGGGGTAGGCAGGGTGACCGTAGTCGTCCACGAAGTGATGAATAAAGCCGATGTCCATCTCAGAGTTGAAGTATATAGTCCTATTTCAATAGTTCTCATATGCAAATCATAGGGTTAATATAAGCAAGGGACTGATACAGGTTTTTTTGCTATTGCTAGAATTGTCATCAAGTTGCATTGAACTTGGAAATGAAATACAATGATTTGTGAAAACGCAGGTGAAAAATATATAGATACACAATTCAATTGTTGGCCGCTAACAACCCTTATGAGTAGAACCAAATAAAACGACCTGTGATTTTAACAGCAAAAATAAATCAACTCATCAATAATCACTAAAAACTCCAAACCAATCAAAATTTGATCTACGATAACACAAAGGTATTTGACATGATTATCAAGCACAGAATGCATTATGTCGTTCCGAAATCACCGGCCGTACCAACAATGATTTGTAACACTGATTTGCAACAGTGATTTAGAGCCGCCAGACAATATGAGACCGCTATGCAAACATATTATTAGTAATTTATGTGTAATGGCGTCGGTGACATGATTCAGGTGTTGAATTGATGATTATTGCATGGTTGATGGTTTCATTTTGGATTGCGTGACCCATGTGAGTGTTGTTTGATGCGCCAGCAAGCATTTATGTTTATATGACTAGTCATTAGGGTGGATAGGTTTATACCAAATTACCTAACCTGTTGGTCTAGTGGTTAGTGACCCTAACTGCTATGCCGGAGGTCGTGGGTTCGATTCCCACCCAGGACAAATGTTTGTGTGATGAGCACGATCATTTGTTCTGTGTCTGGGTGTAATTTATCTATAATATGTATGTATTTAGAAATATATAAGTATGTTTATCAGTTGTCTAGTACCCATAACACAAGCTCTGCTTAGCTTGGGACTAGATGGCGTTGTGTGATAGTTGTGGAATATTATTATTATCTCCTTTATTCACTTTCATCCATATAATTTACATTTTTAAATATTTCATACAAAACTTATAAAAAAACATTTAAAAATATAAAAAATGGTCGTCCACCGGTGACGGGAGCAGGGTCCAAGCTACCGGTGGTTAGGGCCCTTATTATTATTATTATTATAGTCTATCTTTCGCTCGGTTGATGATTTTATTTGAATTTTGATTGTCATTGAGTTTTGGAGTACTCCTCTCTAGTTTTAGCTTAAGCACTTCAATGCTTTCAAATAAAGAAAGGCGTAGAAAGGCAATGCTATTAAAGCTTGTTGATTTTACAACTTTAATCCTAAGGAAAACCGCAGATGCTACATTTATTTAACTAGAATTAAGTACCACTCAGAAAGTCCACTCCAAATTTAACATGATTTCAACCAGCAATATACTTCGTAAAACATTATCCAAGCCAAAATAATGAACAGCACTTCCCAGCCGAACTAAATCATACTCTAACAGAACTAAAATCAAAATTAAATTTCCATCTTCCGCTGTATCTAGAGGCAGTAGGCGCTGTGGGCAGGGTGCTCTCACGACCCGATATTTACGAGTTCGGCCGATACCGAACATTATTTATGTCTCTGTTTCCCCATTTTTGTAACAATATTTATTGTGCTCGAATATATCAAATGTGGAATCTTTAACAGTGGCTTCTGTTTGGAAAAGGTGGAGGTTTCTGATATTTTTTGTAGGAAGAATTTTTGGTTGCGGTGTGGCTTGTCTATTGTGATATATTTTTTTATTAAAGCTGTAAACGTGACCTCTGTCTGGCGTCGATTTACTGTCTCTAAAAAATGTATATTTTTCTGCTTGCTAAAGCTACATTCGTACCCATATTTAACTACAAGAAGCATATAACTTTCTATTCTCAAGTAGCTACCATGACTGATGGCAGTTCAAACAAGAATAAATAATTGGAAATAGACCAGAATCCAATCCATCATCCAATCAGAAATCCATCAGTGTATACACAGGACATGTAGAAGAGGATTTACAAACTAAAGGTATTAACTTGGACCAATATTATAGGCAGATTATTTTGAAGCTGATATATTCTTCAGCACGTTGGATCGGACATAAAAGGGTGCGTCGAACGTCAAATGATATGTTAACATGTGAACGAAACATTTGTCTAATTTTATGCACAGAGGCACAAAGAGAGCAGCACTGAAACTGCGGCTTTTTGTGACTTTCATAGAGGATGTCTTCCTATCCGTGGCAATTTCTGAGCTACCGTGGGTTTATTACTGCTACTAACACTCACTATTTTGGACCTGAATAGCAGTGTCAGTCAATGGAACATCAGCAATAAGTTTCCCATGGCCAGCTAAAAGTGTTTCGACGATATTGGTTATTATGATTTGGCAAATTTTTCTCTTGTTTCATGATGATGTTCCTGATTCTGAATTTTGCTGACTATTGTCTGATTATGGTGTTGTAGTAAATCGTCGTAAATCCTAAACCTAAGTATAATAATAAAGTACTTCTCCTTTCCTTTTTATTCCTCAAATCATTACCATCATTTTCCTCAAAACCAAGCATAGCTCCTAAATCATAATTTACATAAACATTATGAATTATATCGTTAAAAAAACCCTCTCGTTGTACCACGCGACTGGTTATTCGCCGTCGAGTCGCAACGCCTCTTTCATGTTCCGAATCAGATACGCGCCGATTTATAGCCACCCCGCCTTAATTGTGGCCCGATCAGCCGGCCGCATCAATTCAATTTGTTATTATGAACACTTAATGTGAACATGGATATTTTGTGAGAATCAGAGAGGACTTATCGTGATTTTGAAGTTGTCCTGAGATTAAGGTGTTTGGGTACGGAATAGATAATAATATTTACCCCAATTTTGTCAGTGATGATTTCAACTTCCCACTCCATCTTCTGAAGCTACCAATCATGTTAGCTGGTCTGTAAGCTTACTGCAGTCCACTGCTTTAGTACTTAACATAGAAGTTTCAAATAGAGATCAGTAATTCCTAAGGCTTGTGTTTAGTTGTTTTCAAAAAAAAATCAGTGGTGGAAGCAGAAGACATACTGCGCCGACTCCAAATAATTAATATAAGGTTGTATAGGAGATCAAAGAAACAACGGAATGAGTGAGAGTGAGAGATGTGTCCAAGAAGAAGTTAAGAAAGAAAGAAAAGATATTTATTTGGCACACCCCACAAATGCACACAACAAAAACTATAAAAATTAAACTACAATCTAAGCGAATATATAATAATATTGTGCGTCTCACGCTCGCGCCAAATACGCCCAGTGTCGAGCAGCTAGTGCTCGACGCTGGTTTTCATCTGGACCTCAGATAGTGATTGGCGGACGTTAACCAATTTTAAGAAGGTGAATAATCAGATTACGACTATGTAATAAAAAAGTTTGGGAGATGAAGCATTGATGACCACAAATTAATTGGATCGTTACATACTTAAGAAACTGAACCTTTAAAGCAAACTTCTCATTTACCACGTTAAAAATATATTTCGTTATAAAGCCCAAAGAGCCAAAGAAGCCTGAAAGCGTGTGGACTAACATTTTTATAGAGCAATAAAGTAGGTAGAGCGCCATTCGCAGACCACCTATCGCAGAGCTATCGCAACAAATTGCGCGTGATGTATCGCCCGCTATCATTGCGCGGAGCATTGTTTTCAGAATAGAGGGACAGTCCTGAAAGTAGAAAGGTCTAGTGATTTTGTGTTCCATCATAAGCGGAATAGGGTAGTTGACAAAAAAATCTAATAACTCCGCCAGATAGATTTCCAAAAAATATTGGACACAATTTTTTTTTCACGTAATCAAAAAATTAAAACGATACAGTCCTTAGAAAAGTCGTGTTACGTCACCGCGTGGTACATTTTTTACCACGAAGTGACGACACAAGCCAGCAACTCATGATCTTTGACACGTTTTATTTTCGTATTTTTTTATTAATTTAATAAAACAAAATATATTATATATTTTATATTTTTCGATAATGTAACAGACGTACTTAACAGAATCATATTTTTTTGAGATAGGAAACATCCCAATTGTTCCACTTACTGTTGAGACATATCTGTGCGAGTCTTAACCAGATCTTTGTGTAAGGATGTGATGTCAATTAGAAATTCGTCATTCACCAGGTGATAAAAATATCGCTGTCATAGCTTACAACATAACATATTGTGTGATAGATACCTAAGTTTTATAAAGAATTGATACGGATAAATGAATAAACCAGCTCCAGTCATGTTGAAGTGTATAAATAAGTGTATTAATTAACAACTTAGTGCAAAATAACTCGGCTATCGATGTGACACAAGGATTTATTTTTAAAGCATACCGTATCATATCAAAAGTAGTTACATCAATGTCTAGACAAAGTAATAGAATTATTAAACTAATCATGGAAAAGTCGAGATTGTGTTGTATTGACATGATAGTTTTTGGTATTCACATGACAGCTTATGTCGATCCTGTTGGGTAAAAAAATAATCTTTTGATTGCACCAGTGAGCGCAATTTGTGTAATAACAATAATTTTGGACGATATATGACGAAGAAGTGTTTCTTGTCCATCTAGAGACAACCACGCGTACATTTTTCTAAGATAATTACCAAACATTTCATGGTTGGCAATTTTATGTGTTCACTCTGAAAATTAAAAAAACCGGAACATATCCCAGTTCCCACAAAAACAAACAGTCACTACCAGCATTACGTCGGCCGGCCCCGCTCGCCACCAGCTAGATTTTATCGCTCCTTCCAACCATTAAAACGGCCATAATGAAGTTTCCCTACGGATAATGCACTGGAGCATTACACCATGATTTACAAGGCCAGCAATAAAAAGAATTTAAGGGATGACCCGGGATAGTAAAAATAGGGGGCTTGGGGCGAATCGGCATCGTAAATATGAGGAATGTGCGCTAGTGTGTTTTATGTGGGCAATTTTATTATATCATATTACATGTATTGTGGGGAGCAGGCTTTTATTGCGCACTTGAGGAGGTACGTAATACACATTTAATTCAAAGAAAATTGTAGACTGTATATTTTTTTAAACATTACCCCGCACTAGGAATTTCTCCTGTATCGTGGGTGCGTTCACAAACATTTAAACTCACATACACAAACCCGGAACAAGTATCTATAGGTCATACAAATATTTGTTCATATTGTGTGCTGTATGTGAATTTCTTAGCCGTTGAACAGAAAAGGAAAACAAATATAACATCACTACTGCAATCCCCGAAGGGATAGGTAGAGGTGTCTAATGGTACACATAAATGCCAGTTTTGTCCTAAGTCCCATGTAATAATGGGTGAGCCTATTGGCATCAATTGAGCACAAATGCATACCCCGTATCTCTCCGCATTTAGAAAACTTTTGGTGAAGAGACGTTTATATTATTTTTCTTGTACAGCAGAACCAAAATTTTACATAAAACCGTTTAAACGGGAAACCTTCGTGGTCCATCTACGTTTTGAATTTTAATATTCTCAAAAAATAAATTATTTCAATCAATAGCTTGCATCCAGGACCCCCATGTTTAAAACTCATTCCCCTCACAGTTGCCCGCCAACAAAATTCATAATCATCAGAAAATCATTATGTTTCAAAAAGGAACTTATTCCGCATAAAAAGATTGTCTAAAACCGTTGAATACAATTCAATCTTAATAACAAAGGGTCCAAATACTTAATACGGCTATTGAACGAAACCAAATTTTGTATCAGTTTCAAATCATAGCGGGATTATTTTTGACCTCCTGTTGAGAGAGACCCCTTTCTGTTGAACCCTGAAAGTGGTGCATAGATTACGTTATCGTGGGCAGATATGCCACTTCTTGCATTTTTATTGCTTTTTTCTGCTCTGTACCAAGACATAAAATGTTTAGGAACGAAAAAAAAGTTACAATTAGTTACACAACTGTTTTTTTATATTATAATCTGCATTGTTTAATAAAAAATTACTAGTATGTGATGATCTGTCCTATAATTTTGTCACCATAATCAGTCTTTTTTTTTTGGTGGTAGGGAAATCATAAAATGACTCCTCCCGCTCTGGGCAATGAGGTAGAGAGTGTCAGACTTCTACTGTCTAAAAACCACCCATGTTCCTTCTTAGCCCTTGTGCCGAGCCCGCGGTATATCTTTCGAACAACCCGCAGCCCCGACGGGACCATAATCAGCCTAAAAAGGAAATAAAGGCAATTTTTATGTCAGCCTAAAATGTTACCGCTAATGTTACTATAAAATGTAAAATGCCAAAATCTATGTTGATTGAACTTGAATTAGTACACTTAATTTGGAAAGAAGCGTAGTAACCGAAGCGACTCGATGTGCGCGTGTGTTCTGTGAACGTGAACGACGCAAAGCAATGTGTAAGGATTGCAGCAGGTGGCGTAAAACCATTTCACCAACTTTAATCTATGACCGTAATACCTTGGGACCCCCGGACGGCCCCCGCGGGACTCGAACTCGCTACCCACCGTATTAAATCCGACGTTACACTCAACATTAGGCGTAATGATGAAGCGGGTTCCTATTACTGATTACTTACCAAATGACGAAGGGGATTTTAATTTATTTTTTTGGGAATAATAAATTATCAATCAGTTTTGGATTTTGTACTGAGTAATGAAAAGGTGATATGGCTTAATTCATTCATGTGTGTAATTAAATATATTATTATACGGGTAAGTATAATTATTTGTGGTTTACGCGAGCTTTTTACGGTTTGGAAGATAAAGATCATTGCTACGACGCAAAATTGACTATATGCTTCAGTTTAAAGAAACAAATATATTTAACATCATCATTATCATCATCAGCCTATAATGTTCCCACTGCAGGGACTCAGGCCTCCTCTCTAGCAGATGGGCCTGCTCCACAACCATTGATTACCTATCATGAGAAGTTATTGTAGAGGCTGCAGAAGATTGTAAGAATATCTTTGCATTGTATAGATTCAATATCTTAATATTATATAATTGCATGGCACATGTGTGAGTACTATGTACTATAAAGCCACTTTTTACATTTAGTTATTTTTTAGTGACGTTGCCCTGGTGTCTGAGAGTATGTCATGCTCACTTAAATGTCTCGCTGATGGTGGCGCATGTGTCAGATCATTAAATTCCCTTCAAAATGGTTGAGTTGAATGGTGCTGATCCAGGCGTCATGTTCGTGAACGGGCGCTGTCAGTGGAGACTGGTCATCTCTTAGTTGCCATGGTTTATTTATTTATTTTTATTTATTATATGTTTTTACTCTGGACGCTCTAAACTTGCACGTCTTGCTACATAGTTCTCACATAATATACCATCTCAACATGAATGATGTAATGTACCAAGATTTTGTAATAATATTCTGATTGAAAAGAGTGTCCATGGAGTTTCTTGCCCTTTCTTCTCCATAGAGATCTACGCTAGGGAATGGGCAACTACAGTACTTTCACAAGTTATTATGCCTTGTATCTGTGACTGTAGCTTTAGAGTGCAATGCGTCGTTCCGGGGGTTACTGCGTCGAGTTGCGCGGCGCCGGATGTTTGCGGCGGCGAGTGCTGCGGGTGCGGGGGCGTGCGGCGGCATGTGCCGTGGCGGCAGGTGCGCGGGGCTCCGGATTGCGGGGCGACGGTTGCGCATTGCATTCGTTGTTCTGTGATTCGGGGTCTCGTGCATTCGTTGTAGCGGTGTGCGTCGTTGCGTGCTTTCGTGCTCGCGGTGCTCGTTGTTGCTGGCATTCGGCGGCGTGTGATTCGGCGTGGTGGCTTTCGGAATGACGTATTGCACTCGTAGATTTGTTTTTATGAATTGTTCTTCTGACATTCAAAAGTGCCTATAAAGGTTTAATTGAAATAAATGCTTTGAGTTTGAGTTTGAGTTTGGATGGGTTATAATCCATGACGCGGGCCCAGTGCGGATTTTAGATGTCACACATGTATTCGAACTTTTTGATTCTTAGTCATCATTTTTGGTTCTAATATAATTATGCCGGTTTCCTCACGATGTTTTCCTTCACCGTTTTGAGAACAGAGGTGATGAAATAAATTACACAATGTAATACGCCTGCCTGGATTCGAGCCCACGACCTACTGCTCGTAAGTCGAAGCCACGGGGCCACCGCTGCTGAATTTAACACTAAATATTAAATTACCTTAGTGATTTGTGTATTTTGAATGCATTTGGTAGTAGTAAAACAGGATTCCGCTGAAACACCCATTTTTTATTTGATCAAGACCTATAATTTCAAATATCAACCAAACAGACGTTGTGGATACAATATCAATAGCAGAATCCCATTAGTGGTACAACCACTCAGTATCATGGTAATCTAGTAACTGAATTTTGGAGGTCAAATTCGCAGTTACCCATGCTCGATCGTATCGTGATTGGTTCCAACTGCAGCTGGATGCATCCGGTTGGACTTAAAGCTTCCAACATCTACACTTATATTAAAAAGAGGAAAGATTTGTTTGTTAGTTTGTAACGAATTCTTTCACCGTTGGGAAGCTACACTATCCCCGGGTGACATAAGCCACGGGAATGGGAACTACGCGGGTGAAACCGCTTGACGTCCGCTAGTTATTAATAAAGTGCTAGATAGCACTTCGTCACGCGAACGTCACGCGTTATCGTCTATCTAGACGATAAGGTAGTTTTACTTTGGATTTTTTTGCAATACAGCCTGTATTCGTGAAGAATATTAAACGGGTGGTGCAGACCAACAAAATGATTAATATTGTCCCAAAAAAAACTTATTCATATGTTGTATTATTATAACATAATAATTTTATTATCTAGAATCCAGATAATTAACGTCTCAGACAGCGATGATCACGGGTTAATTCATACTCCGAATCACCATCAAATCCACCTAAAAACAACTAACCCTATTACCAATTCAATCCTATCACCAACCGCCCACCAAACAAGCCCGATACAAACGAAGCCATACATCACTCTTATAGCGTGTCCACGAAACATTAGTCTAACCGAATCAATGAGCCATTGTGGGTTAGTACATTAAATTCCGCGCCATAACTCTTGGTGTGCCATAATTTCGTTCACAAAAGACCGCCTGGACAGCCATGATTAATGGCGGTGCAAGAAAATGAAATGAGATGTCGTGGACGGTTTCGTACTGTATCGGGAGGTTCTTATTTAGGAAATTGTGGATAATAAGTGAAGTGTTTGTATTTGTTATTGCGATTTTCTTTGAGCTTTTTAATTTCCCTGCATGTTATTAACACAGTTTTTGAGTAAGATATGCCTATGGGCCTTGACGTCTGATAATTATCATTTTATATTTTATTTTATTATTAAAGCAAGTCTTCAAAATTACTTAGACAATTTTTCTTTAAACTTTTCCCTATTCTGGAAATTTCTCCTGCATCTTGAACTATACAAACCCGCTACAACTATCATACAAAATAAAAAAATATGTAAAATAATTATCTAAAAAATATGCAAAATATGTTTTTTCCCTGCTGGAATCGAAACTGCGACACGTAGCGCAGCAGCCAATAGCTCATCGTCTGCGTCAACCGTAATCTTCTGCGCCAACCGTAGATATTTTAATTTAAGGACTTTACAAATGAATGGAAATCGTAACCGTATCCAATCTGAGGAAGAGCTGCCCTGAAGACCTAGCCAAGATAATCGCTTTCAATACCTTCTGGTCGGAGCTAGCAGCTGATAGATCTGGTAATTTTCACGTCCAAATTCGACCGCAAAATACTAAAAGTTTTTAACCAAAAAGGTGACCTTTACGCATGGTTCACGTGAACAAAAAAGAAAGTAGAAGTCTGACACTCCTAACTGCTCTGCCTAGAGCGAGAGGAGTCATTTGATGATTTCCAACCCTCCAAAAACTAATACCGGCCAAGTGCATGTCGGACCACGCACAATGTAGGGTTCCGTAGTTGCCCATCAAAATATTATTTGAACTTACTAAATTGCACACCTGGGGGAGGCCTATGACCAGCAGTGGACGTCTTTTTGCTGAAATGATGATGTTACAGTGTTACATGCAGGGTACTGCATAAACCCCAAAAAAAAAACTGTATTTTACTTTAGCACTTTGACGGCGTAATTTATTTGTATATTCATGCTAAGTTACAGCTTTCTAGTACTAAGCGTCTTTGAGATATAGTGCGGATGGACAGACAGACAGACGGACATGGCGAAACTAAGGGTTCCGTATTTACTACGGAACCCTAAAAAGGCTCACGTTTCCAATATTTGTACAGAGTATGAGAGCCCAAACTCTCCACAAATATTAGATACCGAGTATCCTTTAAATAAATAAAATACTTACACCTGCCACGGCCAACTGTACCAAATAAACTATCTTCCAATGAGCAGTAACCCTATCTGTTCACAGCGCGTGTGGCGGTGATCCATAGAAAACTAATCACTAGAATTCGGTGGGCAGCTATCGGCAAGCACGTGCCGGTGTTGTGTCGATGTCACGATGTCACGATGTGTCGAATGTTTATCATTTGTCGCGTATGATGGGTGATTGTCAGCCGCGAGTATGGTACTAAGGAGTCTGGTTACACTAGAGACACAATTTCATTTGACAATTAGGTGTCAGCGCAGCATGGCTCCGTCTTCCATAAGAACTTCTCTATTGCTCGTTCTCTTATCAGATCTTACCTACTTTCTTGCAAAATCATCCTTCACACTGACCATTTATTGTTTCTTTGGTTTTCCTCTACCCATTCACAACTATAAACAAAACTTTCCTTACGACATTACCCATACCATTACATCGATTGCCACACAACTTATCAATCACCGGCGAAAACCAATTTTTGTTTTTTTTTTGGGGTCAAATAACCCCTCCTGCTCTTAGACAGAGCGAAAGGGAGCGTCAGACTTCTACTGACTAAAAACCACCCATGTTCCTTATTGGCCCCTTATATGAAGGCCGCGGTATCTCTTACAACATCCCGCAGCCCTTCAGATTTCATCTCATGTACTCATTTTTCAGTTAAAATGTGTGTCGTAAAGATTCATTGTCTGATAACTGACTGTCTCTTCGTAGTCTTACACTACCATTATTTTATATGGACTGTAGTGTAGACGAGTCGAGGACCTGCTCTGTTATTGAAAATGCAATGCTCCACTAATTTCATACCATTTCCAAGTCATACAGGACCGGCAACCATGTCAGATTAAGTTAAAGACCATCTAACCAGCTAAAATTAAATTGCATTTCTAATCCTCCATCTCTTATCAGTACCTTATCGACAGCTCCTCATCTCTACGTGCAGAGCCGCGGGTGTCCGGTGTGTCCGCATCCTGGCAGGTCGGATTAGCGGTCGCCGGCGCGTTCCGGTTGCACCCTTTGTGAATGTGATGCCGCTGGCTGAGGACGGCCCGGATGGCAAGTACGTTAGTGATTGTGTAGGATCGGGTTTACATGATGTGTTGTAATGTACTTATATTGGTATAGGTAGCTTACATAATCCAGATATGCGATATCAAATCAATGGTCGAATGAATGCCGTAGCTGTGCTAGAAAAAAATGGCATAGGTACCTACTGATAAATGTATGTACTTAAATGTATCTATTTTTATCATTCACAATTAAGTAGTAAAGGACTAGTGTTTATATTTTATGCTTGAAATTAGCTATTATGATTACTAACAATAAAACAATAGGGATGTTTACTGACTAGAAAAAATGATAATATTGAAAAATATTGGATACGTATTTTTTGTTTTATCAAAGATTTGAGTGGGGGTTTGTGACTTCATCGACCACTAAAACATGCCATACTAATGTCTTAGTTAGAATATGACGTCACACAAGTTTTCAAAGCACTGTATCGTCTTCATTGTTTGTTTACGTGAAAAAAGAAAAGCTTACTACTTGCCCAATATTTTTTGGAAATCTATCAAACGGATAATGTTTTTTTTGGTTAACTACCCTATTGAATGGACTTTTCAAAGATTCTATAAATACGTCAAAAAACACTTTTGCGTAATCAAAACGCAGACACGGAAATAAAACAGGCAATATACAGGGTGTTTGGAAGGGAGCTGTACATACGCCTAGGGTAGAAACTAGGGATAGTCTGCTACCTACCCCCGCCCATTATATTGACCTTGGCCTCAAGGTTTTTTTTTAATTTAAAATTATTTCTTTACCTTACTACGGTACTTCAGGCCCCATAACTTTTCTTCTCCACAATTTTCTGGTGTAAAATAATTTTTTGCAGGACCCTAAGACTCTAACGATTAAAACAAGACCATTAGCCGACCGGTCCCATGGATAGATTTTGAGCTACAGGTAGTTTTAGTCAAAAAGTCAAATAAAAAATAATAATAAATTAAAAAAAAACCTTGAGGCCAAGGTCAATATAATGGGCGGGGGTAGGTAGCAGACTATCCCTAGTTTCTACCCTAGGCGTATGTACAGCTCCCTTCCAAACACCCTGTTTATACTGCAAGCTTGATTACTGTTAGCAACTGCGTAGATAATCCCTGCCAAACAAAATCATTGTCACTGCAAAATTCACTTCTTGTTTGCCACCTAACACACGTGCAACACTGTAAGTACCTACCTTCTATTCAACTGCTCCCGATCCCCCACAGTGTCACAGTGAGCAGTCGCGCCGCTGATCCGGAACGCTCAGCGGGGTCTCATTGATCAGCATGTAATTATAACCGCGGCTTGATGCTGGCTGATAGCTTACAAAAGGTTTGAAGTGCTCAGTAGGAATTGTATTTATTGATTTTTAATAGATCATCAGACATCGATCGTTACTGGTTTATGATAAAAATGCTTATTTTTCAAATTCATGTTCAAATAATTTATTATAACATCATGCCTGTTATGCCTGTAGGGTACGATAGATTTGTAAATAAAAGAACACACATTTGACCAGTTATGTTGAGGTTCCATGTAATAGGGGGGGTCAACAAGGCAAAATTCTAGACTTCGTGGCTATCATTGAGTAATTCCTAATGAAAAGACCCTACTACACTTTGCCGGACTTGGAAATCTAACCTCATGTTCAGTCGGCACTTGCGAACACTAGATCGACGAGGCAAATATTCCATCTTCGTGTTTTGGCTATAGAATAGGATTACGTATTAGAAAGAATACTTGTCCAATATTTCCAAAAAATATTGGACACGTCGTGTATTCTTTCTTTTTTCACGTAAGCAAACAATTAAGACGATACAGTGCTTTGAAAACTCGTGTGTCGTCATATTCAAACACATCAGTAGGTATGACATTTTTTACCGAGCAGTGACGTCACAAACCGCCACTCAAATCTTTGACGCGTTTTATTTTTGTAAATTTGTAATGATTTTATTATACAAAAAATGCGTATCCAATATTTTTTTTATAATCTAACAGACGGACTAGATAAAATAATGTTTTTTTTAGTCAGTGGGATGTACCCTATTGATTAAATGCAGTGTTATTTAAAATTAGCAACAGGTTAAATTTAATTAATGGCAGAGATAATCTCGGCAACAACTGTATAATTACATCAGGCCGAACTTAGAAAATAATCCACTTATGGAAACTTGCACTCTTACTCGTACCAATTAGTATTGGATACTAGTTACCTACGGTTACCTACTAGCGTATCTTTCGACAACGCAGGTAGATGCTGACCCATAGTTATTATTCCTTTCTTCTACGTCTGGCCGTAAAATCTAAAATAGTAACGTATTCGTACTCTTATTTATTTTTTATTGTTTTAGAATAGAAAGATGTTCCACATTTGTTAACTTAAAACACGCGCCATCTACCGAACTAAACACCAACTTCAGCAAACCGATGCCACGCAACATTTGTCGAGATTTCGATGTTGTTTCATAGGTGTCACTGCTGAACAAAATGGTACTCACTTCATTGCATTACTTATATTAAATATGTTGTGCTACTTTTGTATAAAATTTTAAATCACTGTATGATACTTTATTTACATTGCATAATTATTTTCTAATTTCTCGAATAGCATTTAAAATTCAGTCAATAAATCTTGCGAACAGCGCTATTTTCCAGAACGAGAAGCTGCTACTACCACACAACTGTTGCCTACCCATGGAAGGAAGCAGTACTTTAAATTAATAAAAGATGGCGCTGTACTAAAAAGTATGTATTATTTTTGATACCTAGTGTTTTCATTCAATTAAACTATACTTTTTAGCTGTTGTTTTCAATTGTCAGAAACTCAACACATTGAAATAAAAAAATGAATTCCGCGCGTGCTTTTATCGAATCAAATCAGTAGGTAACTACCTAGCTACCCCGCTAATAGTTCAAGCATAGATATAATTATATTTCTATGAGTTCGTGTTTCAGTGGGTAGGTAGAGTGTCCATGTGGGTTACAATTAGGTAGTCATTACTTAGTCAAACTTAAAAAAAAAAGATTAGAGATTGAATCATGATTTAAATTACCTTGATACTGTTTTTTTTTAATAAAAAACGATGCCCCCTAGGAATTTCTCCTGTATCGTGGGTGCGTTCACAAACATTAACACAATCAACAACTATCTGTAACTAACTGTTGAAACGAATCCCTTTGTTCGAAAGTCCTGTCAAGCAAAATATTATCATCAACTTAACTAATCAAAATGTTATTGAATGTCATTTCTAAAATATTTACCTACGCAGGGTTAGGTATTGTTTCCTCTTTCGATAATGTTATAGGTACATAGAATGTGACATCAGATTACTAGATATTATAATATTAGATACCTACGATAGAGTTAAGTAGATACCTAATTATAATTTTGTAACACGTATTCTTAATAGGGGATCGGACAAAAAAAAACTAATTAGTCCGTCAGATAAAAAATATTGGAGACGTATTTTTTCTTTTTTCACATAAACAAAAATTGAAGTCAATACAGTGCTTCGAAAACTCGTTAACTCTTCGAAAACATTATATGATAGAACATTTTTTAACTACAAAACAACAACGTATCTTCGTCAATTTTGATTAATTTAATAAAACAAAATATTTATTTCGATAATCAATATTTCAATATTTTTCGATAATCTAACTGACGGACAAATTAGAATCATTGTTTTTTGACTCAGTCCGATCCCCTATTAAATGGTAGTATCGACTTATTTTTATTGTTAGGCAATAATAACATTCACATAACGGAAATAACTTTAAAAAAGCAAAATCTGAGATAACTAGAAAGCAAAAGCAAAATTTGAGTTATTAGGTATTTTAAATATTTATTTTGTTCAGATGTTTTTTGTAATGGCTTCGGCAGCTTACACCTTACCCTCACCACACCTCACCACACCTTAAGCCACACATTGCCATACCTTTGGCTTCGGCTCGAATCGGACGAAGTTTTGGCCGACGACGCTTTTTCAATTCCAACGAAATCGAACTAACTGTTTCGAATACGCGAGAGTCCTAGACGCCGACGAAGAACTTTCCCATCCAGCACCTACAGATGATGAACTTATCAATCTTATCATGCACGTTTTTCCTAATTTGGTATTTAGGAAGATTGATTGTGTGACCGGGCTGTGATGTCGCCAGAGAATGAGTGGGTCAATGGGACAATAAACAACATAAAAAAATAGAAATGATCATCATTCATCACCGATTCAAAAGTATACATACATGTCGTGCCCTTTTTTTTTTTTGGTGGGTGTAAAATCATCGAACAACCCCTCCCGCTCTTGGGCAGAGCGAAAGGGAGTGTCAGACTTCTACTGACTAAAAACCACCCATGTTCCTTCTTCGCCCTCTATGTCGAGGCCGCGATAACCAGAGGACTACCCACAGCCCCGACAGGCGTCGGCCCTTTCGAGCCCCTCCCATGTTGCTGACATCTCTTTGAGGCGCGCGTGGAACACGAACGCGCCGTCGACACGGCCTGTTTTCGTCGTGAGACGGACGGACGGCGAGTTAGCCCATCACTCACCGTCCACAGGCCCGCGTCTACGGTGGCCGGAGGTCATCGCGGGACCCCCGACGCCCGGAGCGCCTCCCGCGGCGGCTGGGACGAGAGGTTCTCTCCCTCTCGCGTTCCGCCACCTCCTTCGCTAGCATCACTGCTTCGCAGAAGGAGGCGACGGCGTCCCATTCATCCTCGCCCCGGACCATGGCTTGCACCAGGGCCGGGCGCGAACATGTCGTGCCCTTAAAGCGAGAACCAACTAAAGTCACGACGACGCTCCGTTCTGGATTTAGCTTTAATTTAAAGTAACTTTCCAAGAGATTTTTTAATAGGTATACATAGAACAGACAAAACCCAATAAGTGTCGGTTATGCATTAGGTGAACATAGAATACAATAAGAAATACACGTACTCTCCTCATTTTTATAGGTATTTCAATAGAATTTTCACGATTAGAAACTTTAAACACGATTTTCTCGAAACTATATTATTATATTGTGCAGTTATTTTTTATATGGGACAAGCCCGCCACACTATTCCCAAACCACTGTAACTCCTGCAAGCCAGAATCAACAGTGGCGACCACAAAAAAAGCGCCGAGACAATGAAGCCCGACGAAGTCCCAGAGAAACGATTTAACTGTCTTAGATCCCGCAACGAAATTAATCAGAAAAGAATAGCGGAGGAGTAGGAAAAAACAAATTTTCACTTCTTGGAAAACACGTTAAGCTGTAGGTTCCGGCTGCCATATGATCTTTGACAGTCGTTACAGGTAGTCAGTGGCCTGTAAGTCCAAAGAGCATTTCTCAGTATTAACTGGGCTGTTGAGGTCAGATAGGCAGTCGTTCCATGTAAAATACTGATATTCAACTGCATTCAGTTAAACTGGAAGCCGACCCCAAGATAGTTAGGAAAAGGTTAAGCATAAGATGTAACATAATTCCAAATAACTTGCCATTTTATTCAAGGAGGTTGCGATTTCCCTTATTTTTTTTAAAGACGATCACTATATCCTAGAGCAAACCTTAAAAGTGGCAGGCACTCATTTGTGAACTCCATAAGCACCTCTCATACGGTCAATTAAATATGTTTGGTTGTTCACGTGATTGAAACACAAACCACGTGCCAGAACGGAATAAGTTATTTAATGTTGTTATAATTCTTGACGAAATAACACCTTTGCCCTTGGAAAAGCCTCAATGGAACCATTTAAAGGCCATTAACCATTAATAGGGTCACTCAGTGGCAGGTATAACAAGGAAGCATTAATGATGAGTTGAAGACTATAAAATATAGAGAATAAGCTCCTGATCGTATATAGGTAATGGCAGGCAATTATATATAACGACAGAATAATTCACATAATGATGTGTGATAAACACAACGTGCTAGCGACTGTGCTTCACTCATAGACGCAATTCCAGGATTTGTCTTGTATTGCCCAATATTAATTGTTTACTTGGTTTGTAGGTATAGATTTCATAATAGATTTATTATATTATGATGATCGATCGATTAGTGTACGTTACCTACGCTTCATTTTTGGAACACCTGCAGTTAATGACAGTTTTATAAAGGGATATAATAACAATTATCTGTCTCCTTTGTGATAATTTTTATCGTAATTAGAGATCAAGGAGTATCGGCGATGATTAAAACAGTCAAAAGTCAAATGATTGGAACCTGTTTACCTACAAGTCCATTTCCGATGACGAGTATCTACGGTCTGTCCAAATCAGATGAATTGTAAACAAATCAGTGGCCAAGTATTTTTTTCACATTCAAGAAGGGAATATGATCCATTGAAGACAGAGAGGTTTAGAGATTCCTTATATTCGGTGACTAAGCTGTCCTCTCCGTCGAGCAGGTGGTAGCGTTCCTGGCGCGGAGAAATACTCGTCGCTCGAGCTTGATGCAACTGCCGCAAGTGTTACAGTACTCACGATGGGGCCTAGCTGTATGTGAGCATGGTTTCAGAGGCTGCAGGCGTGCACATCAAGCAGCTTATCTGGTCGAAATGTTTTTATTTTCTGTATTTCATTAATGTTTTCCAAAAAAAATAACTGTAACTACGACGTTTAATGGCCACACGTTCACTTGAAACGACGAAGATTTAACGATCACGATTTACCCATAATTTTTTTTAAATTTTATGTAGACAAACATACACTTCTGGACACATCTATTGGCCCACCTTAGAGTTTAGGTTTCGATGGCCCCTACCGAAATATGATTGCTAGATTGAACAAAAACTGTTGATGCAGTTTTAAACCTGATACATTTTACCATCTTTTTCGATCGTAATGTTTGAAATTTGAATTCAGAATACCATACGACATGGAGCTACGCCTAACAAGTCGGATTTGCGCCTTGTTAAAGGCAATTGATTTTTGAATAAAAAACATGTTTTATCAAATAAAGGTTTAATTTAATAACGCGTGTTGCCTCCATGGGCATCTGCCACAGCTCTCATACGATTAGGCATAGAGTTTATCAACCGCTCTATGAAATTTTGAGGGATCATCTCCCATTCCTCTTCTATGGCAGTTTTCAACTCCTGCATCGTCTGGGCAACTGGCTGACGAGCCCTAACACGTCTTTTTAGCTCGTCCCACATGTGCTCAATGGGGTTCATGTCTGGGCTTCTGGCTGGCCAGTCCATAACTGTGATGTTCACATCCCGAAGATATTCCCTGACGATGCCGGCCGCATGGGCTCTTGCATTATCATGCATAAAAAGGAAATTTGGGCCCACATAGTCCGCGTATGGTATCACGTGAGGTTCTAGAAGCACTCACGAATGTACCTTTCAGCATTTAATGTTGGCAGCCGTGGTCCTGTAACAACCTCAAGTTGAGTTTTGCCGCTCGCGGATATACCGCCCCAGACAGTCCATGAGCCACCGCCATAAGCAACCCTCTCTTCAAAGCAGCATTGTGCGAAACGCTCTCCCTTACGTCGGTAGACCTTCTTCCTTCTATCATTGCCATGTAACACAATTTTAGACTCATCAGAAAAGAGTACACGGCTCCAATCTTGCTGTGTCCAATTTAAATGACTGCGTGCGAAATGAAGGCGCGCTGTTCGGTGGGCTCGCGTTAGTTTGGGCCCATTAGCTGGCTTGTGTGGTACCATATCGCGTTCTTTTAACCTTCTCCGAACAGTTCGAGCGCTCACAGATACTCCGTGGAAGTCGCGAAGTTGGCTTTATATCTCAATGGAGGTAAGGTGACGATTTCTCAAGCTGGTCGTCACGATGAATCGATCCTGCCTTTCAGTTGTGACCCGAGATCGTGGCCTTCCTTGGCGACGAACAAAACCGCCAGTCTCTAGGTACCTCCGATAAACATTTCGGACCGCAGATCGACTTAAATTAAGTTGAGCACTCACGTTTCTTTGGCTGTGTCCGGCCACAGCTTGGGCGGCGACTTCAGGTGCAGTATCCATAGATTATTGATAGAACCTCACCTTAATGTTAAGAATAAGTAATGTTTGTTGCAAAACCAAAGATATCAATCACTTTTTCAAGAATTAAATCCAAGTAAACCAATAAAACCAAGTTTTCTTAGTATTCGATTGTTTGATATCAACAAACAGGCTCCAAATTGTCTTTTGTTTCTTTAAATTCTGTGTTCGAAATTAAAAAAAAGACTATTGAATGAAATTGTGAATGTGCCAGGTTCAAAACTGCATAAAAACTTTTTGCTCGACCTAATATAAAATTTTAGCTAGGACCAAACGAAACTGAAAATACAAGGTGGGCCAATAGATGTGTCCAGAAGTGTAGTTTTTCTTTATGAACAAATGTGAGCATACAAATTGCGAGACAGCTTGGCATAGCAGTAAGTTAAATCAAATAATATTTTTGTGTTGCCTTTTATTTTGTTAAGTTAGTTGCCGTGTCTTGTGAGTGGTATTTAATAACTTATTTAAAAACATTATCTACACTAATATTATAAAGAGGAAAGATTTGTTTGTTTGTTTGTATCGAATAGGCTTCGAAACTACTGGACCGATTTGAAAAATTCTTTCACCGTTGGGAAGCTACATTATCCCCTGGTGCCATAAACTTTTTATCTCGTGACGTCCACTAGTTTTCTATACAGAGACAAACGGTCAACGTATAGACACATCGGCTAGACTTAGGAAAACGCAAGATCAGAACCACAAAACCAAACCAAAATGCTAACTGCACTGAAAACCTACCTAACCTACTGCTAACCGTTGATAAATAGAATAAACCGAAGTTTAACTACTGGCATGCGGCTACACCTAGTTCTAACCGGCTAAAACTAAATCAAAATCAGTTAGATGAAGACGCTACGATGGCGCAGCAGACACACATATACACACACACAGACAGACACGTCAAACTAATACCACACCACCTGGAATCAAAATTTAGGTGTAGCCGCACTGCGGTTATTAGCTGTAACATATCTATACGAACCAATACGAACGTCATCTTTAAGTAGACGGCCGGAATCATATGTAATCGGTTTTAGTTTTCAAGCAAAGTTTCTACTGCTTCTGTTGCTATTTCTCAGTCTGCTCTGATTCTCAGAAACACCTTCATACAAGTGGACACAGCTTAGTGTCAATATTGTCTGATCCGTCCAGTTTTAAACATTACACTGCTACAAAACGACACGGTTGGCACAGTGGCTCAGGCAATGGACTGCTGCGCTGCGTGTCGCGGGTTCGATCCCCGCACGGAACAAATATTTGTATGGCCTACAGATAGTTGTTCCGGGTCTGGGTATTTGTGTATGTGAGTTTAAATGTTTGTGAACGCTTCCATGATACAGGAGAAATTCCGAGAGTAGGGCAACGTATTTAAAAAAAAACCATCGCATCCAATGATATATTAAAACTATAGATACGTTGTCTGCCCTCAAAAATGACAACATGAAATGAAGCCAATTGGCCACATCGCGCTTAGTTACGCACCAACCTCTCGCGCGATGCTACGTTTGTACTTAATTAACGCGAGTAAAAGCTTAAAATAATATGAATGAATACAAGTTAAGTTAAGTTCAAGAGCGTCTTTGAATAAGTTCAAATTAAAAACATAGGTTTAGAATAATGTTCTTTTGATGCATTTGTCTGTGAAAAAGGTTGGATGAAACATACAGTATAAGGTATCATCTGCCTAGCCTTTTCCCTGTGTTGGTGATTACCAACGAGCGAGGACTTTTGGAAAGTGGTCACCTCTTTCTGGTTCTGCTCCGCCTAGAGCGGGAGGAGTAATCTGATGGTTCCCCATATCCATAAAAAAATAACAGGGAGTAAATGACTGTCTGACCTCACGACCCAGTTACCAAGTAATATAACATCCCTTGGTCACACTGGTTATACAAAGTTGATACGACAGAGAGGCTTTCCTTTAAACAGCATAAAATAGGTATCATTTTCAAGCTCTGTACCAAAAATCAATTAAATAGGAGCAGTAGTTAGTAGCAAATGTTTTTTTAAGTTTTTGCCCCATTTGAACACGATGTATCTTACCTAACAACTGATTATGTCAATACGCATAGGTCATGCACTTTAAAACGATAAATCTGAGATGCGTTGTTGACGCGACGCGCGCGTGCGACGTTGCCAATTTGTTACCTAGGTATCTAAGGTCAGGTATTTATTTATAAAGTGTGTTTCCGTTTTACTCTAATTTGTAAGCTATTTATTTTATTTGAAAAAAAAAGTCCTCATTTTTGGAGCTTTTTCTTTTTGTACCATATCGAATTAATACTAAACACGTATAGTAAACGTAATGTAATTTAATGCCCCTTATATCAACTCTGTATAAGGGCTATTTTAGAGCGAAAGCGGTTCACGCAACTGGGGCGACCGTGCATTTTGATATCTACAGACTAGGGATGTTTACTGACTAGAATAAATGTGATTCTAATTAATCCGTCTGTTAGATTATTGAAAAAATATTGGATACGTATTTTTTGTTTTATCAAATCAACAAAAATTTACGAAGACAAAACGCGTCCAAGATTTGAATGAGGGTTTGTGACGTCACTGACCGCTAAAAAATGCCATACTAATTACTAATGTCATAGAATATGACGTGACACGAGTTTTCAAAGCACTGTATCGTCTTCATTGTTTGTTTACGTGAAAAAAGAAAAAATACGCGTCCAATTTTTTTGGCACTCTATCTGATGAACTAATTATTATTTTTTAGTTAACTACCCTATTATGCGCTGGTCGTCCCGTCACACACGCTCGAATGGCCGAAAGTTTAGCTGGTGCCCGCGCGTGTTTCGTGCGCCTGTTGACGTGGCAGCTAAGGCTTAGGAAGCAATCAGAACGAGACTTGTGATCTCAGGCCGAACTCCTTAGCTCGAGATACTTAGCTTGTAACGAATCTACCGATCCCTAATAAAAAATAAAAGAGAAGGTAGATTGTACAATAAATATTAATTTTTAAGATAAAAAATACAAAAGAATATATAAAACACCTTCCTACCTATCACACACTCAGGCGGCGGAGGTTTTTAAAATTTAGTTAGTGATCCACTTTTAATTGAGAGAAGAGAGATCCGCTTCTTAGATGGTGATCCACTTTTGGTAATGAATGATGGTGATCCACTTTGGAGTTGGTCTGGACAGTAGAACTTCGTAGATTTATATGTATGCAGAATCCATACGTAGTAACAGGACAACCTCGACGTAGATTCCCGTGTAATTGACTGAATCTCGACAGAAACGAGTAGCGTTGATTCTCAGCGTAGTCAATCGTAAAATAAAACGTAAAATCAACCGGACATAATCTCGGCGTGGTATCCAGTGTAAAAGTTTTTGGGTCAGCATCAGCTGCCCATTTTTATACCAAAAATTCACATTTTCTTCTCTTCTAAAATTCTTTGACAATTTCGAATTGAAATATGACATGTCACCTGCCAGTCATAAAACCAGCCAGGAGTATTCCACCAAGACGTAATAGAACCTCCGAGTGTGCTTTTAGAATTTTAAAATTATAATTTAAAATAAAGTTATTTTTATTAATTAATAAAATACAATTATACAGCTTAACAATGATTAAAAATAATGAAGTTATATAAACCAAAAAGTGACCTTCTTAGACTAAACTAGAAAGAAACTATGACCAAAAAGAAAAGTACCTACTGTCAGTTTGGCACATTTGACATACATGTCACAACAATGAAAATATGAAAACTAATATTTAATTTCAGCAATTTAAATGGAAACGAATCGTTTAGAACGTTTCGCCGAGTATAAATAAGGATAAACTATAAAAAGGATGATAAATGGTATTTGATATATATAATGATAAGTAGGAATATAGCATATACTTCGCTCGCTTTGTCTTTGGCATTTTCATGTCTTTTTTCTTGAACTTGCAATTTGACAGCTGTGAGATAGTGACAAGAATATTGCTTCGCAATAATTAGTAGCACTACGTCACGTCTTTCAAGAATTCGATATCTGTGGTCTTTTGACGTTCTAAATCGATGTAAGGCAAAATACTAGTAATTTATATTGTGCGCAGAGCGCTTTATTTAACATTTTACTCGCCTTATCCAGAGCGAAAGAATATCTATCATGATTTTTTTTTTCATTCATCGTACTTGTCCTAGTTTTTCATGGAAACTGTCGAAATTAAATTGAAGGTATACATGTACCAAGTGCTTTTCATGTTAAAACAATAGGGTTATTTTATTTACACGCAGTATTTACAATACTATGTCATGATCACTTTACTGCTCTTATCCCATTATATTTGGGGTCGGCGCAACACGTTTTCTTCTTCCATTCTTCCCTGTTAGACGTCACGGTGGCACTTTACTCCTTTCTCATTCATGTCATTCCTCACACAATCCATCCATATTTTCTTTGGCCTTCCTCTCCCTCTCCATCCATCATCGATATTTATATCCATCACTTTTTTGGTTACATGTAACCTAATTAATTGATTACCTTCTTAATTTATTTGAATTTTCATACAAATAAAAAGAAAATCAATTCTGAAATATTCCGAAGGATGAATAATACAACCTCTACTTGACCAAAACATACAAGATAATCGCAATAGGAACAAGAGATCTCTTAATAGTTAATCAGTAGCCAATAATAATCAGATAATTTAAATAATAATCAGTGTATTATTAATTATACACACGTACTTATATATTGGCTTAAATGTTTATCTGACACTAGTTTGCAAAAAGTCCGATTGTTTAAGTTCATTTGGTGATAATAATTAGTGCAAAAAAGACGTGTTTCATATGGTACTGATAATATAAAGAATACAGGTAAGTTTACAAACTTTGTAGCGATGATTCCCTCATTACCTGGTATTAATGATCATCATCTAGCTCAGGCCGAATTGGCCCAGTGATGTGATGACTATAGGCATCTATTGGTTGGTGCAAATAACCACGATCTTGTACTAGCCTCTTCGAGGTTTAATCCCCGATGGCAACTAACACAAGTACAATACTCCTTGATTGGGCTGACGACCTTGTTGAATGATTTAAACATATTATCATAACTTTAATGGTATTTTTTTCTTTTAATTTGACAGACTTAGTTCTATTTCTTTGCTAAATGATCTTTTTTCTTTTATTTATTTTTTAAAATAGTAATAGTCATCAATTAAACTTTTTACTGATAAATTGTGTTGTGCGTATGTCTTATCAGTGCATGCATTTCAATACAGTTTTCAGAACAGATGCACCCGTTTTCCTTTGATTGGATTTGTTACAAATAGTCTAAATAACCTAGTGGCTATTCCTTATTAGCATTGTGCCATAGCTATTCTACAGCTAGTCTTATTGGCGATCTTCTGAATGCCATTCACCCATCTGGCTTCCAGTGAGGACTCTTCTACTTGCGCGTTTCCACTAACACTTTCTGTCTCGCCAAATGCTTACCCACTTCAGAACCGCTATGTCCTCTAATCCAACATCCAGGACTTTCCTACGTCAGATCTTAACGAAGAAGTCTCACTTAAAGAGACTGTCCAAAATGAAGGTCTGTCTAAGAAAAATTAGGTCCGTTACTCAAAAATCTAACGTACGCCTTATGTTAAATTACGAGGACGTAGCGGTAAATGACCAATACACGTTAGTTTTCATCATTTATTTACCAATCATCATTACTGGCATAAAAATTTCACATTGTATTTATCACTTTTTCATTGTGATTTTATAACACGTTTTCACATACTCGTTGAAACCACGATTTTTTTTTACTGAGGGTCGCAAAGTGTTTTTGACTGTAACTTTCAAATTACATTTGACTTTGTATAAGAGAAAGTTATTAAATACTCCGGTAAGACGACACCACAAAAATATACAGGACTGGGACATTTAATTTATCTTAAGATTGCTAAATATTGTGTGGCTTAAAGAGTGTTGAATAAAAATGTTGAAGGACGGAGAGGGAGAGGAAGATCAAAGAAACAATGGATGGCTTGTGTGAGGAATGATATGAAAGTAAATGATAGTGTGACGGTTGACAGAGGAGAATGGATGGAAAACACGTATTGCGCCGACCCCAATTAATATGGAACAAAGGCAGATGATAGTGGTGAAAATATGACAAATCAAATTAATTCATCGCACATTATTCAACGAACGACTTAAAATATTTGGCAGTAGGTATCATTAGATTGATAACATTATAATATTAATCCCTTGGTCCAAATCATTTGTAGCTAAAGATACCTATCCTTATTATTTCACAATCTGGGATTACATTAAAACTTGCTAATAATCATTATTATGCTTTTTACAGGATGACAGGTACACAAGCCAAGAAGAAGGGGGCCAAGCAAAATGGAGCTGTAAAGGTGGCACAAGATGCGAAAAAGCCAAAGTTGTGGGAGCCCCTCACAGATGGAGTGAAATGGATAGAAAAATATGGTGACAACTTGGAGAATTTCTTAGAACGGTTACCAGAATTCATCACTACGTTTATTGCCACATTTGCTGTATTCACATTCGGAGCCACTTTAAGAGGTATAGTTTTATTTTTCTATTTCTATTCGGTACCTATTCACAATGTTGATAAGGCTAAAGGCTTAGATTAAGTTTTATCAGTTCCAGTATAACTGCACCAACGGCAACTTTTTATGTTTGAGAGGATGTTTATTCACAACATGTCCTGTTTTTCATCAAACTGATCTTGACTGTCCTGGGAATCAACAATACGAGTGAAAGATTTTAAACTACCTCTTAAACTCATCCAATGGTTCACTCGATTTTTAGTTCATTATAAAAGTAGCTTTTGGTCAACGGTTTTTGCGTGTGAACATCTTATACTTCTTACACAAACAGTTGGAGATACTTGTATATAATAGCATCCCATTTATGAAATATTTTGAGAGAATCCGATAAGTACCTAGTACGTAGCGCCCTCCATACAAACATACAAACTTTGACTATTGAACTTAACTATAACTTGAGACTATTGCCATGAACCGGACACAAATCTAGACTTCGTGATACTGAGAAATTGCTAGTGAAAAAACCTTAAAGCAATTTATTTACAACGTTAGTATAGAAATCAGTCAGTATCCATTAGCATAGTTTTAATCACTAGTGACCGTATCAATTTATATTCATAACAATAATGAATAGTGCAAACCAGGTTCTGCATAGTAGTGTACGCCAATTTTAACAATGATTAATTCTGCAGCGCTTAAATTAAATGTCGTTGGTCGAGCGTAATTGATGTAGCTTGTAGCCATAAACTACTTTAGTAAATCATGTCTACTGTATTAAAATAATGATGATAAGATTGTTAAAACAATCTTTAGTTAGACAATGTTATGGACGTAGGTTGAATGATATTTTTATGATAAAAATTATGAATCAACGGTTAATCTGACGACCGTCGTATTACCTATAGTTATTGTACGGGAATAACTTTTGGTAGACGTTGGTGATAAGTTACAATGTGGCAACAAACTCATAATTATCAATGCGCATACTTAAGACCAAAAGTTTTTGAGTAGTTGCCTTAAGATAGAGCTACTTTGGCAGAATTGTCCGACAGTTATTATCTAGATATGAAAGGCTAAACGATGCTGCGGCCTCTAAAAAGGGAGGGGAGAATAGAAGACAAAATAATGTTGTGCAAGGACAAAGTCAGAAAGTTGATGATTACCTTTAACGAGAGTAGAAAAAACAGACTGTCACATTATAAGGCTACATCCTGTAGCCCTATGAAAGTCAGACCTAGAAACCAAAATCTCCGACTCACTACGAAAAGCAAAAGATCGTAAGTCAGTAGTTGCATCCCGACAATTAGCAGCAACGAAGCTACTGAAGAAGGAGGTTATTACATTTTTAGATCTTAAACAATATCTACAGTATTTTTCCACGCATATTCTCTTGACAACAATACAATCAAGCATTACAATGTTGTAATCAAGACTACGGAACTAATTGATCAATTCGATAAGCTATCTTTGACATCGGTATTTGAGTTGTCGAAATTACACAACAAATAATAGTGTCTTGATATTATACACAACACACAAAGGACCAAAAATAAGGAATGAGTATATTTAGAGGAAGTCTGAAAGGATAACGGAAAGGAAGTCGTCTATCTTGCAATGGACATTTAATGAATGAAATAAAAATGAAATGTGAGGGATAACACTCATGTGCAAAAGTGTTGAAAATTAATGTTGACGGATGGAGAAAGATAAGAAGGTTAAGGATTGAGTAAGGAATGATGTGAAAGAGAAAGGAGTAAATGATGGCTACCCCAAATAGAATGAGACAAAGGCAGAGAGATTGACACAATGGGCCAATAAATCTATGAACTTGAAAAAAGTCAAATCCACTGCTTTAAAGTTTAAAGTCTATCTCTACTCGAAGGTATGCTATATAGCACGGCAGCGCGATACACATCTTATAAATTCATAGTAAACTACTTACTAGGGATTTTTAAGTCATGTGTTGTGGGAAGAGACCAGTGCAAAATGTGTATTATGTTGTGAAACTTACGATATGTTTGCTCCATGTCATGTTTCAAGCTCATCGGAATTGGCTCAGCGGCTCAGCTAACTATTCTAGTACAGCCCGCCAACAGTATCGATAATACCTTCGATTTTATGATGTTTAGGATCGAATCCACCTTGCCCACTTCTTTTCATCCCTGGAGGTATAAAATGGCCACTTTAGCAGATCATAATATGAATTTCGTTAAAAAGCGTAATATGGAACTTATAGAGTAGTAACTGCGTCTGTGACCATTTCACGAAATTTAACGCAATTTATATTATGATCTGCTAAAGTGTTAAATTTTAGACCACAAATCTTAGTTACTTGGTGTCTTGTGTTTTCATTTTCACCCTGAGATGTCAGCCGTCACGTTATTGTTTATAATATTTCCAAGGCCCCCAAGTGATGAAAATGCTTATCGCAAATACAATGTAGTTACCAACTGATACGTTGAAAGATTATTAATTAGTATAATCACGTTTATGTTTAATACCTACAAACCAAATTGTTTATTCATCGTCTATCGGATTAATATCTATTAAATTTTAAACAAGGTTTACAATTATTCCCTTTGAGTGTAAGATATCTACCAATGAATTTTAATTTATTTTGATTTTAGGAGTAATTTATTGCTACAGCTCAAGAAGTATACCGGAAGTAAATGAACTGCAAATTATTGAATGACTTTTACATGTCTGATATAAATGGCTGCAAACAATTCGAAATGATTAGTTACTGTATTAGAACTTACAAAAGCACAGCACTTACAAAACATAGCAAAATAAAAATCTTCAGTTCATGAATTTGAGTAGAATTTTGTTAATGTAAAATCATTTTGCCTAGTAAACAAAAATAAATTATAGCAAATAGTATTTTAACCAGTGCGGCTAACTAGTTTCGTGTTACTTACAAAAAAAAAACAAGAACGTCGTAGACTGGTTGATTTCATTGTACTAGAGTTACCAAGAGTATTGAATAGCTTTTTTTTTTTTTGGTGGGTGTAAAATCATCGAATAACCCCTCCCGCTCTTGGGCAGAGCGAAAGGTAGTGTCAGACTTCTACTGACTAGAAACCACCCATGTTCCTTCTTCGCCCTCTATGTCGAGGCCGCGATAACCGGTGGACTACCCGCGGCCCCGACAGGCGTCGGCCCTTTCGGGCCCCTCCCATGTTGCTGACATCTCTTTGAGGCGCGCGTGGAACACGAACGCGCCGTCGACACGGCCTGTTTTCGTCGTGAGACGGACGGACGGCGAGTTAGCCCATCACTCACCGTCCACAGGCCCGCGTCTACGGTGGCCGGAGGTCATCGCGGGACCCCCGGAGTATTGAATAGCTCAAAGCCATTTCAAGCGCTTATTCTTATATTCAATGTTTTATTTGGGGTACCTACTTACGAGTATATTATTTATATTCCACAATTACTCACTGCTATTAACGAACAAAAAGGTGACCTTATTGTGAGGTTAACATAGAAAATTATAATCTAGGAAAAGTACCCAAAATAATTATTTAAAAAATAGATTATCCAACTTTAATTGTAACTTTAGTCTTCTTCTTTGGTGTATTGGTCCTAATCGCGACTGTTGTTTAAGAGGATCTAGATTAGATTTCTGGGTCGGGTAAGGCGTTACTTAGCTTTCCCATCAGGATTTTCTCAGTAGCAGCGTCGTTGGAGTAGAAATTGTGTTCGTTTGATGGCAATAGGTTCGACCTCTATTAAATGGGACTTAAAAGTAAGTGGCGAAATGTTGTTGTACTAATAAATGCACTTCTTTGGGGATTGCAGGCGTCATGTAATGCCATCAAACTACTTTCGATTTTCCAATTGATACCTTACCATACCTTAACAAAAAACAACCTTGATTCATTTAAAACCGCCTCTTTCACAACAACATATTTTGAATATTTTCAGAGAATAATGATTCTTATGTTATGTAAATGTATAAGTATTTTCTCAGCATTTAACGTTACAAATGTCTCTTTGATTCCAGGAGAATGGGTGGTAATCCTAGTTACAGCTATGAAACAGTGGAGTGGTCATACAAACAACAGCACAAATACAACGTCTGACATCCTTGACCTGTTCTCCTCAAGAAACCTGAAGATGGAGAACTTCACCACCATCTTCATTGGAGCGCACACTGTCTCCATGAGCATATACTTCTTATCTGGCGGATTCTTGCATGTAAGTAAGAAGATCAACATCACCATTCTCCTGTCCCCAATCCTAATTTAATTGTGGTCGGCGCAGGATGTCTTCTTCTTACATCACCATCATTATCATCAGCCTATATTGTTCCCACTGCAGGAACTCAGGCCTTCTCTCTAAGAGAGGGATAGGCTATAAATCCACCCCGCCTGCCCAGTGCGAATTGGTAGATGTCACATATCTTCGAATTTTTGGTTCTAAGATATGCCGGTTTCCTCACGATGTTTTCCTTCACCGTTTTGAGAACAGTGGTGATGAAATAAATTACCCAAAGTAATGCGCCTGCCAGGGTCCGAACCCAGCAGGGCACGCCACGATAGTGGCGGTAAGTCCCCTCTTTGAGGAGTGGCTTGAGAGGCGCTACGGCGCCCTCACCTTCCGTCTGACGCAGGTCCTCACCGGACACGGTTGTTTCGGGAGGTATCTGCACCGAATCAGGCGGGAGGAAACGCCCGGATGCCACCATTGCGAGGATCGGCCGGAGGACACGGTGGAGCACACAGTGGAGGTGTGCCCCGCTTGGGCGGAGCCCCGCCGTGTTCTCGTAGCGGCGATCGGCGGCGGCGACCTCTCGCGCCCGGCCCTGGTGCAAGCCATGGTCCGGGGCGAGGAGGAATGGGACGCCGTCGCCTCCTTCTGCGAAGCAGTGATGCTGGCGAAGGAGGTGGCGGAACGCGAGAGGGAGAGAACCTCTCGTCCCAGCCGCCGCGGGAGGCGCTCCGGGCGTTGGGGGTCCCGCGATGACCTCCGGCCACCGTAGACGCGGGCCTGTGGACGGTGAGTGATGGGCTAACTCGCCGTCCGTCCGTCTCACGACGAAAACAGGCCGTGTCGACGGCGCGTTCGTGTTCCACGCGCGCCTCAAAGAGATGTCAGCAACATGGGAGGGGCCCGAAAGGGCCGACGCCTGTCGGGGCCGCGGGTAGTCCTCTGGTTATCGCGGCCTCGACATAGAGGGCGAAGAAGGAACATGGGTGGTTTTTAGTCAGTAGAAGTCTGACACTCCCTTTCGCTCTGCCCAAGAGCGGGAGGGGTTATTCGATGATTTTACACCCACCAAAAAAAAAAAAAAAAAAAAAGGGTCCGAACCCACGACCAACTGTTCGTAAGTCGGGGCCGCCACCACTGGGCCACCACTGGGCCACCACTGTTCTCTTACCACTGGTCTCTGTTCTTCTTCCATACTCGTCTGTTTCTTGACATCTCAGTTGTCTCCTCCTTTCAAGCCATATCATTCTTCACACAGTGCATTCATCTTTTTGGTCTTCCTCTGCTCTTATAGCAATCTACATTCATACTTAACTTTTTCCTCATTCCATCGCATCATATATCCATACCGCGATAACCAATTATCTATCTAATAAATAAGTAATTATGCACGATTGACTTACATATTGAAACTTGATATAAAAAGTCACTTGGCACAACACAATGTCTGGTTGGAAGATACTTTCATATCGATAAAGAATGAGGATTTTTACATCATATCTATCATACGTTTCACACACTTATCAATGCGACTAAGGTTTAAGTGCGTTGTTAAGTAAACTTTCGTCATTTTCCGATCAAATAACGTAGCTATAAGACTATAATCCACTAAAAATGGCTTTAACCACGAATTCAAATTACCCTGTGACCTTTTCTAAACCGAACCAAGTCAGGTAATCCTCTATTTTTACCTGCGGGAGCAAAACTTCGCAGACTACATAACAAAAACATTTGAACATCGCAAAACTAAATTCCCCTTATTATACTTGGATATCGCTACATTAACATTTCACACACGTTTACTCTGAAAACTTTGAATTTGAAAACATTATGGACCACCACAAATTGGTTTTGTCTAGGAAACTTCCGGTGAAATTTATATCTGTGCTTAGTACCTTATTACTATGGTGTTTTAATCCAACATCGTCATTTATGAATGTTTAATTGAAATCAATTTCTTATTGACTTATGCAGTAGACAGAGATTGAGAACATTTCCGGGAAAGACTTATTAAAAATATTTCTCTTCAATTTTCGCGAATTTCGCTCTAATTTTGCTTTAACGACTGTATTCGGGGTCGTAAATGAAAGGATTTATTTGTTTGGTACAGGCTAGTCGAACTATTCAATAAAGTTTGCTTAGCGTACAGATTGGATTTTATAAATAATCTGCCAATCGACGGAATTGGTTCAATAAGCTCTTATTAGCCAAAACTGTTTCTGATTTATTTCGTTTTATAAGTAATATCCTCAATTCATCATGATTGTAATATTAATAGCCTTGTCGAGTATCTATTCAAGATTCCCCTTTTCAAAAGCAATAATCTAATAAAATTTATAATCCGTCTCTTCCTTAGTAATTAATAATTTTGACTAATTATTATTTACGTATCTGAGGTATGAAACAATCCGCTCGTTATCCGTCCTTTTATTCAGAAATTTGTTAAAGAATTTGTAGACCTGACTCTCATCACATACGTACTTGCATTTATCAAAGTTGTGAACATCTGTTGATATGACTAAGACGCTTGGAGCATTTGTGTCTTCACGTGACTTCGTGTTTTGATAGCCACTCACAATAATGTTGGAAATATTTTAATCGCAGTGAGATTAGTGACTATCATTATAATATTTCGTTGAATGACGTAGGATTGGCCGTTTATACATACCTACAATTAATTACACAATGAATAATGATTAATGATCATACAGACATACAATAATACAAGCAATATTTCGTGGTTTCTAGCTACTAGCCTAGGTTTCGGTATACTGATAGTGTAACGTGAAATGCATTAGATTACTAGAAGAAACTATTTCTAAGAATACAATTTAATAACTAAATCTATAACATCAATTTTCTTCAAAAGAGAAATTAAAATACACGATAATTTATAGTGTTGGTCTTTTAGAATGGCACGTTAATGCTACATTATTTTGTCCACACTATGAAAACACTTGAATCATAATTCTCTTTACTGCTTTCAGTGGTACTTCTACATGAACAGAAGGCATCTTGCCAAAGAATGGAAGATTCAGCCGGACAAGTGGCTCTCTCCGGAGTTGGAACGCCACGAGATCATGGTCGGCACTCTCTCACTCATCATCACTGGAACCTTCTCCGCTTTCCTCGCCTGCTACATCTACAACGAAAACCCTTCCACGGTCTACTATCAGTTCGATGAATACGGTTGGCTCTGGTTCTTCTTGCAGTTCCCTGTCATCTTCTTATATTCGGTTAGTATTATCTATAGAGACCTTACTCTAATTTTACATGAATAAAATTGATCGAAATTTTTAAAGCATTTCCATAATTAATTGTAATGTGTGTAATTAATTGTGTAAAGAAATTTTTGACAGCGTATCGCTGTCTATGAAACAGGACAAACATCACATTTTCCTTTTATTTTAAATCGCTCAAATAAAATTTGATGGAAATACCTTGTTTACTCTGTTTGTGGATCGTATAACGTACTTGAGTATTTGAGTGTGATGATTTGTCTCGCTGTTGGTAGTGCATGTATCGAATTATTTCGTTCCCTTCAAAATTTTTGAATTGGTAAATCATTCGTCATGTTCGTGAACGGGCGCTGTTAGTTGTGACTGGTCATCACTTAATTAACATGGCTCATTTGAATTATTTATTTTGTTTCTGAATTGGAATTTTTGTTTCTACTGTGTACACATTTAACGTGCACAGATAGGTGCACGTTAAAAGTGTCTTGCTACAACGTTCTAAAATAATGTACCGTCTCAATATGAATTATTTAACCAAGGTTTAGTAATATGGAGTGTATGGAGTTTCGTGCCTTTTTTTTTTTCAGAAAGATTTAGGGTTTGCAATTTGCAACTATAGTACTTTCGCAGTTTTTATGCCTTGTCACTATACTAGACTGTAACAAAATTTCAGTGTTGTATTTGTTTCGACCATTTAAAAAAATCTGATACTTCCCGTTACACTAGTTACGAGTTAACTATAACTACTTAAAATAAATGCTTAAATTTTAACATTTCGCAGGATTACACGACATACATCCTACATCGTTTGTACCACACTCCATGGCTGTACAAGCATTTCCACAAGCTACATCACAAGTACAAGCAGCCCACTGCCTTTTCCGTGACTGCCATCCATCCATTCGAGATCATGCACGTCCAGCTCACCATGTGTCTGCCACTCTTCCTATTCCCCGTTCACTGGCGTAAGTTTTTAACCTAAAATAAGTGCCAAGCTAAGCTTTGCATAACTTTACTATAAATGTGTTGCTTTGATAAATACACGTAAAACCGATATTGAAACTATCTTCGGTTTCCTTCCTTCGGGAGCCTTGTCCAAGCGGTGGACGTCTTTTGGCAGAAATAATGATGACGATTCCTATGTTTTGTTATTTTCCTTTGTTGACTTGAAATGTACAACTAGGAAATAATGACTTATTTAACAAAATATTAACAAATCATAAAATCTGCTAGTCTTATAATTTATTTGCGTTACATTTTCAGTTCCTTTCTACGCCGTGGCTATCTACGTGTACGTGCACGGCATCATCGATCACTCCGGCATCAACTTTAAGGCTCAATGGTGGCAGCCGTGGCAGCCTGATGCGGAGTTCCATGACCAGCACCATGAGTTCTTCCACTGCAACTTCGGTTTCAACATGTCTCTTTGGGATAAAGTAAGTTTGATAATTGTATTCTTCTTCTGTATTGCAGAAAGACAAATGGACAATGACTTTTGAAGTTGGTACCGTGGTTCGGCAAGGGCTCATAACTTAAAAGGTTTGCTAGGTCATACTAAAAGTGGAAGTAGGAGGACAGGGTGTTGTGGCTCAGCACTGGGCTACAGTTGGTTGTATCGTTGAATTATAATATCGATATTATTACAATTACATCAAAGCACAAGCAAGCTTATTTTTTAAATTAGTGCTTTCAACCACAAATTTATGTCGTTACTTGGCTTTCATATATAGAGAGATTTGAACACTTTGGACTATAGATTTAGCAAATCTAACCAATTGGCTCATTATTTATAATAGTCAAAGTCACGTTGAATTATCCTCAATTTTGTGAGTCACTGACAATGCAGTTTGTTTTGGCATTGTGCCATTAGAATCTTATTATAAGTTTCAAACTGGTAGTCATAAATCAACCAATTTTACAAGAATTCCGTCTTCATTTTCAATCAATTTTTTTCATTCAAGAAAAAAAAATGTTTGATTGAACTCTTGAACGATATTATGAATTTCATTTAATTAATTAATCCTAATCCTCTTTTATAGTTACACGGCACAATGAGGAAAACGTATCGTGCCTACACTGAGGATACTTACCACGGAGAAGCACCAACCCTCGACTCTGCTGAAGGCAAGGCTATCCTAGCCGAGAACCCCGATCTTATTGACAGCAAAGTATTACTTGAGGAAATTCCTGAGATTCTCCAAAAATTCAAAGCCGAAAAATCCAAGACTGAAAAGAAGAAGAATAAGTAATTTAGGGTTAGAAAACACGTTCTTTTTTGTTTATAATTATCATCCCTTTAGGAGCTGTAAGATATAGCATGTAAATTAGGCCAAGTTTTAATTAAATCTAGTTCATCATAGTTCTGCCTTAAACGCTTAAATGTAAGCGGTTTTGTATTCAGAATGGTGAACCAATTTCTTTTAGCTTACTCCTGATTGCTTCTAGAAGGATTGAGTTGTTTATCAGCACTGAGAAAAACCACAATCTCGATTTAAGTTTTCATAATAACATAAGCATTTAAGTATATTGCTAATATTGTAAATTCAAATACATATTTACCTAATGATATTTTGAAAGAAATACATTTTCATCTCTTTAATAGTTAATCTTTTAAAATATTCAAAGATACATTTAATTTGAGTTTGGACTTGGTTTTTAGATTTTTCGACCAACGTTGTGATAGATGTTGATATTTTTAAGGATATTGGTGTAATGTGATATTTATTATCAATTTGAATCAGTAAAGCATTCTTTGAAATATGCAATTATTGTTTTATTTGTTTTTTTCTCTTGTATAAAATGTTTAATTTATTTATAAAGCTCTATTTAAACACAGTTCTATCAGCAATAACTAACATCAGCTATATTTCAATCCAAAGGAATTGATATAAAGCAAAGTTTCATCTGTCTCATCTGAAACTGTCTAACCAGATGCAGCAACCATGACCATTATTTTACATGGAGCGACTGCCTATCTGAATTCCACAATCCATTAAGTGCTGGGTAATACGGTACCCCTTGTTGACAACCAATCAGTCAGTCAGTGTGTTAGTGACCTCAGATCACTCAGATGACTTGATCTGATCTGTGAAAGTTGTTACAGGTGTCAGTGGCCCGCACCTACAACTGTAACAACTTTCACAGATCTAGAAATGACAGCCGGGATCAAGGCTTAGAGTGCTTTCCGATGCACGAAGGAAGTAATGAATGGTCACCCATTCGTGAAGCAACCGTGTCAATCCTTAAAGATCGGCCATTTGATCTGTACTGTGCAAGGAAATGATTAAATTAATGTTAAAACGAAATGAAAAAAAAAACATTTCATTCATGATTACCTGTAAGAGTCTATTTAAAGCGTACCCTCGAATAATATTTCAAGACCATTAAATACAACATTAAAATCATGACAGACATTACATTAAAGTTAAACAATAAGTTTTGAGTTGAATGATGTTACAAATTCTAAAAAAAACCAAATTCTGTTATAAATCAGATACGCAGTCGCTCAATGTAAAATACTGATATTCGGCTGCATCTGGTAAGACTGGAAGCCGACCCCAACATAGTTGGGAAAAGCCTTTGCAGATGATGATGATGATGTTAAAAATTCTAAAATTATCTTTATTCTCAAAATCTCTATGACATTAACAGTAGGTTAATCATGAATTGGGAACATAACCCAGTTGGTACTGGATAAAATACCCCTTCTTGAAACTTGTTGTCAGACTTTTGTTTCACTGACTGTTGCGAGTGTCAAAGACCAAGAAAGATCAAAGATCAACAAATAAATTACAATAAAATCAAGAAAACTGAAAATTGCCTTGTGTAAGATACTCATACAATAATTACAACACCATCTTACAGTCCTTGTTCTCATTTACTTAAGGTACACACAACACAACACGTTTCATAACGCCTCTTCCATGCATTAAGACACTCATACCCAATCTAAACCAAACAACTCCAAATAAAATCTTCTTCAACATCAATTCAGCAAACAAAATGTCGATTATCACCAAACTGAATCATCAGCACTTTTCATCGTTTACCTATCAATATACTTGATTGCAAACAATTTCTCGCAATAAGAACATTATAGGATATTTCAATGTCTTCGTTTTTGATCTCTGATTGAAACAATGTTGGAATGTAATAAGATCGGTTCCTTTTCAAGACTTGGTATGTCTTCCAATGTGCGATAATTTTTGATTTAGGTACGTATTCGTAATTAGTTCTGATTCAGTCATTAGCCATTAGTCATTTATTCATAAACAATAAATTGCATTTGAAATTACATGTTAATAAAAAGAAAATTAAATTAAATAAAGAAAGCAAAAAATAAAAATGAGTAACAATACATAATACAAAATTACAAACAGTAAATGCATAACGTTTGAATTTCAAACAAAACTTATTGTGTAAGTCGTAATAAACAAGTCAATTTGATTGGGGACCATTTTTAAAAACATAATAATTTCAGAAATCTTTAATCTAGTCGAGGGGAATGAGTTTCTTGAAGTATTCACATGCATGCATTTCTTTGCTGCCGCTTCAGAACTTAGTTTCAATAAAATCGTTACATAAACTCACACACACAGTCGTTACAGGTAGTCAGTGACGAGAAAGTCTGACAACCAGTCTTACAGTCTTGCAACTAGTATTATCCAGTAAGTATTAATAATAATAATAGTTTATTTTCCAACAACTTAATACTATTTTACAATGCAATGTGGCAACAATTACAGTGAGAGCAAAGAGATTAGTGTCTGTAGCCGAACTAGGCATAGCCTGTATTTCAGCTATCAGCACCATTCCCCTCGAGTATTTGAAATACAAGAATAGGTGCCTAGTAATAGAGACTATTATAAATTAAATAAAAAGTTAATACTTATTACATAAAAATTGAAAATAGGTAAGTACATAATCTTAATCTATTTATTAAATGGGCTGTGTGTGTGTGTGTGTGTGTGTGTGTGTGTGTGTGTGTTCGTGTGTATATGTGTGTGGTGTGTCTATGAGTATATGGAGGTGTATGAATGAGTTTGTGGGTGTGAATATGCGAGAGTGTATGTGTGTGTAGGTGAGCTATTCAGAAAGTGCATCTATTGTTTACTGTGGTCGTAGCTGTATTTTTAGTGTGGTATGAATAAGAGTTGTTCCGTCTCCTCATAGCTTAACCTCTGCAAGTATTGGCATACTTTTAGTTTGCAATGTTTTCCAGTCAAGGGGTATATATGAATTGCTTTGTTAATCTTATTATAAAGGTACGGGCCTAGAAAACTTACAAATGTTTTGCCAAAGGTTGTTCTAATTGTGGTTGGATAGTCACATACATGGTGCCTACGACGCCTTTGTAATAATATAGGGTTGTAGGGCTGTTTTTTATGTTCGTGCAGGATACTTTTAAGTATAAATAACTGTCTCACTGTCAAAACCTGGCACAACTGGAACAGTGTAAAAGTGGGAAAACGTATCGGTTTAAACGTGCTAACCTTCAGTATGGCTCTCTGAGCGACCTCAACTGCCTTAAGCGTGGTTTTGCAGATACCTCCCCAGGATAAGATGCAGTATGTTAGAAGCGACTGGCACAGGGCCTGATATATTCGTTTCAGCAGTGGAGGGTCCGCGACATAACGTATGTTTTTAAAAACATAAATTAATTTGCGTACTCTATTACAAAGAATTTTGACATGTTCTTTAAAGTTGAGCTTATTGTCTAAAGTAATACCGAGATACTTTAGAGTGTTAACACGTTCCAGAGGTGAACATGCGCAGCCACCCACAGAATTGCATTCATGTGACACAACTTGTAGGTCGCTGCCAATACTCACCACCTGTCTAATACTGAAACAAATATACTTAGTCTTATCTATGTTTAACGTAAGTATATTTTTCTGCAGCCATCCCTTAGTCGTATCAAAGCCCTTTTGTGCGACACTGAAGACCTCCTCCCAACTATCACCCGCAAACACCAACGCAGTGTCATCCGCAAACGATATAATTTGACCTTTGGTAAGTTTGAGACGGGTAAGCTCATCTATGTATACGAGGAATAAGGTGGGCCCCAGTACACTTCCCTGAGGTACCCCATGTGTAATTGGAATGTGTGCACTTTTGTGTTTACCCACTCGGACACACTGAGTTCGCCCAGAGAGATAGCTCTTGAAAAGATCCAGCTGGGTGCCCCTAATTCCCAGCGCCTCCAATTTGTTGAGTAAGAGCGAGACAGAAATCGTATCAAATGCCTTTGCCAAGTCAAGAAAAATAGAAAGACATTTTTTTCCTTTGTCCAGATTAGAACTAATAAATTCTGTGAGTTTATTTACTGCCTGTTCTGTAGATTTTCCCTGCCTAAACCCGAATTGGTTTGCTGAAAGTAGTTTATTTTTCTCAAGATATTTTACTAGACGGAGGTTTATAATTTTTTCCAGAATTTTGGACATTGCGGGTAATATGGATATCGGTCTATAGTTGTTAATACGATTTCTGTCTCCATTCTTAAAGATTGGGCATACTTCAGATCGTTTAAGGGAACAGGGAAACACTCCTGTTTTTAAACACTCATTGAAGATTTTTTCGAGGGGATGGACGAGAACATTTTTATGTTGTTTTAGGAATCTACTGCTGATATTATCACATCCCGGTGCACTATCAGTTTTCAGACCCATGATAAGATGTCCAATCTCGTATGTGTCTGTCTCAGTTAAAACGAACGAGTAGGGGACATTTCGTACTTTATCTTGGGTATTTCTCAGTAAAGGTAGATTCTGGGAATTATTATTCAGTCGACAGATTTTATCTGCCAGTGAGCTGCCCACATTAATAAAGTAGTTGTTTGCTTCGTGAAGAGATTGTTCAGGGGAAGACGAGAGAGTTAGTAGCTCTTTATGATGTTGTGTAGTTTTTGTTGTGTGTGTGATATTTTTAATGACTTTCCATAATTTTTTATTATCATTCTGTGCTTCCAGGATTTTGGTCTTTTCGTATGCTCTTTTTAACCTTCGTAAAAGATTATTACAAAAATTTCTGTATCTTTTGTAGGTAATTTTCAAGGCTTCGTTATCCGGCTCTATGGTTGCCTTTTTGTGTAGATTATCTCTGTTTAACATGCAACGTAGTAGTCCTGGAGTTATCCAGGGCTTAATGATCTTTTGGCGTCTAGGAAGTGTTACGATTTTTGTATTTTTTTCCATTACTTTTTGTAAGCATTCTGTTAGATAATTTAGACTAGTGTTAGGGTTTTCTATTTGGTAAATGGGATCAAAATTAATATTTAAAATGTCTTGTGCTAATGATTTGTCATTAATTATGGCCTTTGTTGTAGTTGCATGTTGCCTTGGTTTTCTTAAATTTAAACAAAATAAAACGGGATGATGGTCGGTTAATGTTGCATTAGGGACTATAGTGATGGAAGAGGCTTTAGATTTTATAAGGACATGGTCTATGCATGTTTGGCGAGCGCTACGTGTAACTAAAGTGTGTGCTGGTAGTAGGCCGTGCGAAGCAGCTAGGGTTAGATAGCGTTCCCCTTCAGATTTAATTTTATTAGGGTTTATTGCTAGATTCATGTCACCTATAACAACGATGTGCTCGAAAGAAGACACTGACTGTAACACACTATCCAACGACAAGATGAACGGATCCACTTTAGTGTAGGAAGGCGATCTGTATAAGGCAACCATAGCAACTTGTTTTCCAACAGTGGCTAGTAGGCAATTACATTCATGAAATTCAGGTTCTATTATAGTTACATTAATGTTCTCTTTGTAGTAGATAATTACTCCGTCATTTTGAATGGGGTTTATACTGGTTGCTACATGAGAATAGCCAGATAGATGAGGGATTACCGTTGCACTTTTTAGCCAACATTCTGTTAAAATCAATATATCGCATTTAAGTTTAAGTCTATGTAGCAAAACCTCTAATCCGGGGAGATTTCGGTTTATGCTTCTTATATTTTGTGTCAATATAATTAGGTTGTCCGTGGAAGAAGTAATAATATTTTGGCACTCCTCTAGGTCCGCGGTTTGTGAGTGAGATACGGATAACTGGTCAATATTTTCGGATAAATTAGCTATGTCATCGAATGATTATAAAGAGGGTAGGTATAGACAAGAGTTGTGGTCATTGTAAGTAAACAGATTATGGAAAGAATTTGTATGGAAATAGTGACACAGGGTATTATAACTGGGCTTTGGAGGTCAGATAGGCAGCCGCTCCATGCAAAATATACCAGTATTTTTTCAGCTGCATCCGGTTAGACTGGAAGTTGGAAGTTGGAAAAAGACTAGGCAGACGACAAACTCATTTATTCTCAAGTTTTTTTTCCAAGATGGACCTCACATAGGTAATGACACAGTTCGGGCCAAAAATAGTTTTTCTGAACAAAAACGGGAACTGTCTACGTTTACCTTTTTTCTTCATGACCAGCAAAATATTCAAGGATATTCTTTACGAGTTTTCTTGAAGATTTTAGAACCGTAAAGGGACTCGTATTTCAGTACATAACAATGCTTCCATTTCAGTTATTAGGCCTGGCGGGTCCGACCTTAGTTACGGCCTGGCCACGCAGTCAGGCCTATAAATTTTAGTGCCCTAGTACTTATGTCCGCTGGTGTTGTTTATTCTGTATGTTTTGAGTGTGAAAACACAACAATTCATTTTGATATACAACCTTGATTCGCTTAGGTTGGTGAAATATGGATTGTGATTCGCAAACGTAGGGTGTGTTCTTGACCAACGATGAGTGAAGTGAATTGTGGTACTAACTCACTTGGTTTTAGAGTTTGAAACTTATGACACTTATTTTATTGGGACTAAATAACTCACTCTATATTGTGAGGAAATCGGCATGTCCTAGAACCAGACATTCGAAGACACGTGACTTGTGATCTCACTAACTTACATTGGGCTTGTGAAATCACTCTTACATAATCGTAAAGGAGACTTATAAATACTTAATAGTGAAGACATCATTAGTTGATTGTGCTAAATACAGTCATACAGAACCAGAAGACTACAATCTTGACATACTCGTTAGCTTCATTCAGGCTGATTTGATTCGTTAATTTATTATTTTGAACTACGTAATACGTTTATCTGAACAAGAATATAAACCCATTCAACAAATCCGTGGGTGTATTCACTAAACATTTATGTCAATAAGCACACATTACATTATAAATTAAAGATTATAATAATACGTTGAAAGCTCTCGCTTTGACCTTAAATGAAAACAGAGCTAGATTTTTGGAAAGTTCATTTGAACTGCATTTACACAACTGTTTGAAAATGAGAATGTTTTCCTTCGTGTAAATGTTTGGGTTGATAAATAACCATTAATTGGTCAATTATTATTAACCGATGTATTGCTTGTAGAATTAACTGATGTCTGATAAAAATTAAATCATCATTATCATCATCAGCCTATATTGTTCCCACTGCAGGGACTCAGGCCTCCTCTCTAAGAGTAGGATGGGCTATAATCCACCACGCGGGCCCAGTGCTGGTTGGTAGATGTCACATGTTTTCCTTCACCGTTTTGAGAGCAGTGGTGATGAAATAATTTACACAAAGTAATGTGCCTGCCTGAGTTCGAACCCACGACTTACTGTTCGTAAGTCGGGTCCGCCACCCCTGGGCCACCGCTGCTCTAAAAATTAAATGAAGTATCTACATTAATTAAAATGGTTTGCCAACGGTTTGTTCCGTCATCCACTCTGGATGGAACAAAAAAAATCGTACAGCATTCCGTGAGTTACCGTGACGCGATTTAAGAAAACCTAGTGGTGCGTGCAGGTGGTATTCTTCAAGCAACTCACGTCGCACGCTGCACCACCAACTGAGGTATTTAACAGTAACAGTAAAAAATCACAACTCGATATAATTTTTAGCGAAGTACCTATACTAGGAGACAAAATCTCTGACCATTTCAGGAATAACTGTCTTTGATCCTAGACCCAAATCGCAGACGTCTGCAAGCCGATGCCAAAATTGAATATACTGGTCAGGCCATATATGGCGCATATTAGATTACATTTACAGATTAGGTTCCAAACAACAGGACCAGACGACGCAGTGCGCCCAGAAGCTGATGGCGTGACGAACTGGATTCTTGTCATGAGGACTAGGCCCAACCAGCCAAATACTGATATACTGACCAATTATAGACAAAACTCGTATATGATTAGGCAAACCCGTGTGTTCAATGCGACTTGCCAGGAAGTTGAGATCGACAATTTTAATTCTAGCGTATCGAATTTGGAGAAGACGCTCTGTAATCAGTTCTATGATCACCCATAACGTTTATGCTTTATCAATTTGTGTTTTGTCTCATTATTTTCCTTTTTTTCTTTGTACTAATCCTTATCACTGTCTTTTTGTTTTTGCTGTTTTGAAATATTTTCTATTTGTGAAAACTTGTAATTGGCCATATTGTTTTATAAACCAAACTATTGTATCTACCTAGCTGTAAGTTTTCCAAAAATAATAAAATAAAATAAATGGAAAGAGGAAAGAGTGGCCATTCAAGTCCAGTGGGTGACATGACAACACACTTGTAATCCTGGAAGAGTTTGGCAGAGGTGTACAAAACCCACATTTACCCACCCACAGGTGGTGGTGGTTTAGGTGTACCCATATTTTTTCAGATAAGCATAAGTCCTATGTAATAAGGAGCGAACTTATTGCCATCAATCAAGTACAGACTTCGTGGCTGCTACTGAGATATTCCTGGTAGAAAAACTCAATAACATTTTGGCCAACCCGAGAATCGATCCCAGGGCCTCATGCTTAGTAATCGCGCTTGCAACCACTGAACCAACGAGGCTGCACAAATATTACGAGTAAAATATTTGAGAATTATTATACAATTATTAGACCGTATCCTATCGAATCCTTAAGCCCACACAACGCCATACCAATCAATTTCCGCAGTAAGATGTTATCTGCTACAAAGTGGTCACTCTCTGTAAGCACAAGGAAATCGCCTGCATTCCTATCGAGAGATCATAATAATTCACCGTTCTAAACAGAATTTTGCCTTTTCACGAGAACCATTTATCACTCCTGTGAGGAAAAAAAGCTGTGGCCCTAAGGGGCCTAGTGAAAATATTGTGAGAACAGGCCAACTTCATTTGATTTATACCGTTCAGAATATTGCGTTAATTAAGCTTCGATGTAACAGACTACTCTGGGACAATGAACCCAGTTGCCAAGGGTCATGTACAATTATATTTCTTTGTTCTTAAGGCTTTTTTTTGGTTGATTTCTCATGTTTTTCTAAAAGGCAATTGTTGAGCTCAGAGATGGTTAAGATCGATTTCAAGATTGAAAACGCTAGGAGGCTTTCCAAAAATCTTTTCAATAGGTACTCCCACCGAAAATTGGACCAACACAAAAGTACTAATTGATTTCGCAACCCTTACCGCAAAAAACGGAACCTCTTTTCCTGCGCATTTCAAATCAACGAATCAATATCTAATTTAAGTCATTTCAATGGCTGAGTAATCACATTTTCGCGTCCAAATATTGCTCCCGAGTCTTTTATCTGATCAAACTTAAGGCACAGACTGTTGAACCCTGTTTTATTAATCGAATTTAATTGGACACTCTACCCTTCTAAGAGCAGAGCTTCATTATAATTTTCGGTAGAAAAGTCGTGAATTCTTTTTCAAAATTTACTTTCTGTAATTGCTTTCGATTTTATTGTTGGAGCCCTTTCTGGTCCTTTTACGGACGTAACAATATTGATTTTTATCTTAAAGGTCCAAGATTGATTTTCGTTTCAATGATTATGGTTGATGGTTTTGTTGTAAAAGTTTGTAGAACAGAGTAACAATTGCTTTAATATTAGACTCTGGAAAGTGTTATTTTACTAACTTAATATCCTAGTTTCACTTTATCGTAATTTGCAGAGATTTCTTGCATATTCAAAATTCAAATCATATACAACCTATAAACTTCTATACCCAAAACTTTCATCAACTCAATAACGCTTTAGTTACTGTGTGACTTTGCGTATTTTGTTTTTCTTTCGTTGTTAAAGTTAACCTATATAATATTCATTATTAAAAATCTAAGGCCCATTCAAAGGTTTACAGTTCATCAAAATGCCATACTTTACTTTTATGGCTGCAAAACTTTTGTTATTACGTGTAAAGCAGCGGGGGCGGCGTATAACGCTTAAATCTAAAAATGAAATGAAGCTTTGAACTTCAAGTTTAAGTTGGAGCCACTTACGACAGTAACAAGCTATGCGAGGCTATAGCCATTTTGCTGTTTGGAATCGGTTTAAGGATGAAGATAGAAGCGAGAATCATTGTGATGAAGACATTGATAAAATGTTGAAATATCCTTTTGTACGTGTTCCTGTGATTCTGTGTGAATAAGGTATTTAGTGATTAATTGCTATTAGTTCTTTAGCAATACGAATGGAATTAGGCTACTTTCATGATTCTTGTTTAAATATACTCTACACCTATGCCTAGTGCCTTCGGGGATCACAAGTGTGATATATTATTTTGTGTCTCTTTTTCAGTATTTTGTTAAGTCGGTCATTGAAAAACTGTAGTACTGCTATGATACTCTGTAAAATTGTAGGCTCCTATCAGAAATTCCCCAACAACTCAATTTTTCTTCATCTCAGAAAAGAACGCCGATTTGTTCATTTCCCAATTACTGCACACACAGATCCCTTTCTTTTAATCTCACGAATTGGACCACAGGAACAAAAAGAGACACAGAATGGGGCGGAGTCAAACGCGTCGAAAGCGTCCTGCATAATGCATTGTGACTGCACCTCCCTTTGACTGGCGGATTATACGGCGAAGTTATTTCCCCAAATTCTTAGAATCATATCTGGTAGAAGTCTGGCAGCAGTTTTGAGCTTTGTGATTTTGTAAAGTAAGTTTTTGGTGGGTATTTCTTTAGCGGTAAAGGTGTTATTACGACTGGAAATAATACTTTTGTAACAGCTGTACCTACCCTTTAATTATTTAAACACGTCACACGTACCTCTTTGTAGGTTTTAAACTGTTTCTTAAGTTTAATTTTTTTACTGATTTAGAGCGCTGAAGTTCCCGTTGGCTTCATAAAAACACGTGTCCTTCATGATCAAGTATCGAGAAGTGATCGTGATTTTACTTAAATGTGTTATCTAAGTATGTGTGTTATTTATACGTTGTTATTTGTTACATTTTTTGGTATTCATTGAAGTGGTACTGGATCGTGGGCTGCATGAAATACTATCAGTGTAATATGATTGAGTTTTGAGCCGAATTAATAGGCTGTGTTGGAGTCTATCTAAGATTTCTTTATAATTTATGATGAGATTAGTGATACGTTTTAACAGTAATAAAACATTTTAGAAAATGCATTTCTTTTTTTGGTCGGTGAGAAATCATTAAACGACTCCTCCCGCTCTGGGCAGCGCGGTAGGGAGTGTCAGACTTCTACTGACCATCTATATTCCTTCTTAGCCCTTTATGTCGAGGCCGCGTTATCGGACTACTTTTGTCTGCAACTTCCATAATAATATATTCTCAACCAAATAACCTCAATATCCAGAACTTTCAAGACGTAAGTAACACACCGAAGTCGGAGGCACGTACCAACTATAAACTAGAAAAAAAATATTTTATTAAGTTTGCCCTAAGAATATGACACAAAGAACTGAAGGCCGAGTTTTCTAGTTGTCGTAAAAAAGACAATAAAACATTGATGCTCGTTCACCGGACTGTGTCGTACGGGTAGAACTTTGTCGTACGGGTGTTGGAGAATACTCACATGTGCTGTTTCTCGACCGATTTGTATCTGGTTTTGGTTTAGAAGAGTTTTTTTTTGTTATTTCAATCAGTAAGGGTTAGAAATAGAGATAATCGATTTCTGACAAATCATTTGAACCTACTCGTTGGTGTGTTGAGATACTTATGACTTTAGGAATAAGGCCTGTCAGATTAAATTTTATTATAGTTAAGCCTTCCTTAAGAATATTCGTGACGAATTATTATGAGATTGTGCATAATATTATAATATATCCGCACTTCCTTAGTTATGTTAAAATTCTATGTAACCAAAGGTTAGCCTAATGCCATCAACCGCGTTCTAATACAGACTGCTACTAAAAATTCTGATTGAAAAACTTAATCAAAGGCCCTTTTGGGTTCGATTCGAGTCTAAATCATGCGATCAATGCAACGTAGCGATAGATAAGCGATCCACACAAGCTGTTTTAAAGTGTAGTTGCAGAAGTCTTACAAAATTTTACTAGAATAGTACTTCGATTACACATAGAAACAAAAGAATTGGTACTCCAGTTTACAAACCTCCTGTGTGAGACAATTCTAAAACAGATAAAAGTTAAATAAAAACTGTTAGCCGTCGCCGGTTGTATCGGCATTGGACTTGCGTAACAGAGAGTGTTCAATTTATAGCTGGTCCGAGCGTGTTGCTAACATCACAGGGAGAACTTACAACTATTGCACAACTATCAAAGAAGAAGGGTTATGTGTTCTCATTCTTTGTGTACCAGAATAATTAGGTCTTGAGAAGATAGGTTATATTGTTTCTTGTTTTCGGGGTTATATAACAGCCGCAGGCCTCAATCTTCAAACTTAAATAGCCCTTAGCAAGGTGGGTCCTTGGATAGGTGACCATTCATGGCACTGACTCTAGTGGTGTAGATCTTTGACGACGTCACAGGCTGGTAGTCAGTATCCCGATAGCCCGATAATTAGTCTTACCAAGCGGCACAGATAACCTCCTATAAATTCAGCATTATTAGTGCAAAAAGCGAGCGGGGTTCATTTGAATATTAATTTATGAAATGAAAATAGAATGGACCCCACCTGCTTCCAAGTTTTGTTTAATTTAAAATGTGCTTGTTTTTTGCTTTTCAGTTTTTTCAGCCGGGTTTTTTAGGTTTTAACTACTTTTTTGTTATTTCCAACTTTTTAGTGCTTTTGTGTTCTTTCGTTGGTCGCGTAAAATTCTTCGCAGATGATTTATCTTTTGTGTTTGTTTATAGGATTTGTGACTTTGAATTTCTTTTAAACACACACACACACAGTGTCATATATTTTTGTAATCTCCTCTTAAAACCCTTCATTTTGATACTCTACTCGATGGTGTAGCCAGTGACACTCGCGCCATCAAGACGAATCTAACGACGTATATTTTATTCAAATCCCTTCATCTGTTTAGAAGTTATGAGGGAACAAAGAAACGGACACACATACATATATACACGCCAAACACATAACCCTCCTTTTGGGCTTCGCCGCAGTCGGGTAAAAATAACTCGATGCTCGTATTTATCACTTCAGTATCAACCATATTAAAAACCCGTGATGCCGCTAGTAATTTAGAGAATTCATTATGTTTGAAATACTGATTGTTGTGTTTAAATAAAAGAAAACTTCCTTCCTTGTCTAGTATGCTTTTAAATTCACTCATCTAAACTCCATCATATTTGTATACCTACCTACATTATTGCAAATAAATGATTCTGATCTTGTGCAAATCAAACCGGACCTTTATTTTTTTTTGGAGGGTGATTAATCACCAAATGACTCCTCCCGCTCTGGGCAGGCGGTAGGGAGTGTCAGACTACTACTGGCTAAAAACCACCCATGTTCCTTCTTAGCCTTTTGTGTAGAGGCCGCGGTATTTATTTCGAACAACCTGCAGCACCATACAGAACCTTAACTTATAAAAAAAGTAGTTAAAAAACTAAAAAAACCCGACTGCAAAAACTGAAAAGTAAAAATCAAGCACATTTTAAATTAAACAAAACTTGGAAGCAGTCGGGGTTCATAAATATGAATATTAAATTATGAAATGGAATGAAAATAGAATAGACACTCGCGCCATCAAGACAAATCTAACGACGTATATTTTATTCAAATCCTAAACGGATGAAGATCCGTTTAGGAGTTATGAGGGAACAAAGAAACATACATACATACATACATGTTAAACACATAACCCTCCTTTTGGGCTTCGCCACAGTCAGGTAAAAAGACAAGGCATGTAAGTATGTATGCATGTCCGTTACATACATACTTACATACATACATACACGCCAAACACATAACCCTCCTTTTGGGCTTCGCCGCAGTCGGGTAAAAACAACTATCGACAGTGACACACACAACATAAAAAAATAGGCCGATCCCAAAATAAGTGGGAACGGGTTACCTAGGCTGATTGTTTAGGTGTACTAAGGTATTTTGGAACTGAAAACAAGGATCTTGCTCCTTGTGTACTCGAGTATTTTGTTTTGGCTAGGAAATGATAAAAGCTTTTCGTGTGGTGTTTATAGAAGGCGTTCTGAAATGGAAGAATAACAAGTGAGGCTTATGCGTGTACAGACTAATATTTGTGGTGATGTTGTTTGATGTAATACACGTAAAATAAAGTAAAACAAAAACGGAAAAAGAGCATGTCTACTAAATACTTATTCAAGACAAGTGACTCCAACCAGTTCATATCACAGTATCATGACCATGGGAGCTTAATGGCATTCCAGGCAGAGAAACATATGAGTTTCGCCAACTGAACAGTGGCCCTTTGCGAAACATTAAGGTACATTTTCTCCCCGTTTTATTTCAATTTTTTTTTAATTGACCTGGTGAACCTTCTGCATAGTTCAGAGATACTATAGGTCGAAGTCTCGACATGTTCACGTGTTTAAAAAAATAGAAACAAGTTTTTAATATGGCCCCACCATAGATATTTACATTTCCATGGCTACGCTTTCAATGCATCCATCAAATCAATGTTTTGATTGGTATTACAGTAAAACATGATTTCTCAATAACCCTACTTTTGGGCTTCGCCGCAGTCGGGTAAAATACGTTTCCCAGCAATAATTTTAGGGTACACAGTTGCCCGTCGGGGCTGCGGGTGCCCGTCGGGGCTGCAGGTGCCCGTCGGGGCTGCGGGTGCCCGTCGGGGCTGCAGGTGCCCGTCGGGGCTGCAGGTGCCCGTCGGGGCTGCGGGTGCCCGTTGTGGCTGCGGTTTATTGTAAGAGATACCGCGGCCTCGACATAAAGGGCTAAGAAGGAAAGTGGATAGTTTTTAGCCAGTAGAAGTCTGACACTCCCTTTCGCTCTTCCCAAGAGCGGGAAAAGTTATTTGATGGTTTGCCGCCACCCAAAAACAAAAATATGGGTTACATAGTTTGATTTACAGTATCGTTATGCTTAGTTGAAACATTAATAGGCTGTTGATGATGATGATGATGCTTAGTTGACAGCTTCGTGAAGAGTTTGCTCAGCATGGAGGCTGACATCTGAAGTTCATAAAGAAAAATTGAGGCAAAGTACCAGGTCATTTAACGGACAGAGCATCTAAAACGTAATACGAAAATAATCACAAGCTCTACACACAAGAAATAATGTGTTGAATAATAGAATCTCCATGAATGAGTAGGCTTTATACATGACGGTTGTGGTTTCATTAAACCAAAAACATAACTAGAAAACTAGACAATATATGTAACTAAACAAACGTTTAATAATGAACTCTAAACAAGCCACATACAGTTGCTAACAATAGTTTGTCTAAAGCTTCTTAAGGAGTTTATTCGCGGAAAAGTTCACTGTAAACTACATCTGGGTGACCTGGATTTTACTTCAAATTCATTTGATTTAAGACCCGTAGGTATACAAGTTGGTGAAATTGCTGTTTCTAGTGTTTTGAAGATACTGTTATAGTTCGAGTAACTAGTTGGAGTTCGATTTTGAATTTCTCCTGTATCGTGGGTGCGTTCACAAACATTTAAACTCACATACACAAATACCCAGACCCGGAACAACTATCTGTAGGTCATACAAATATTTGTTCCGTGCGGGGATCGAACCCGCGACACGCAGCGCAGCAGCCCATTTCTTGAGCCACTGCGCCAACCGTGCCGTGCGACAGAAGACAAGGTCAAAATAGGAGCATTTTAATCGAAAATAAGCTGTTATTCGGTCCAAGTGCTGCGATGATCAGATCATTTTGATTTATTAATGTTTTTAGTCAAAAAAATTTCAACAATATTATATTTATGTACCTGTAGCATCCACGTTTTTACCGGGAGTATATTTTTTGTATGTTCCTTGATTAAACAGGATAATTAATTAATTAATTTCCTTGTTCTGTACTTACAGGAAGATAATTTAGCTTAGGTATCTTTGAGGTTTATTTACCTACTCCCTGGCAATGTGTAAAAGTACCCTTAACGCAAACGAAAGGCACTTGTTCTTCTCATCAGTACGATACTTTTTTGTTTTAGACCATACCTGGGAACACCCTAGTTACGGGGATATTGCGTGTCAATAATAAAAAAAAATCACAGCTGTTTTTGTAAATACGAGTTTTTCAGGATAAAACTTTACTTAAATTACCTCCATGACCCCTTTACCATTCAAAGTATCCAGTAGCACAATGTTTCAGGAGTGCTACATTGAGTTTTACCGTAACATGTGATTTTTGACCCCAAAAAATAGTCGTTTCCCAGCAAAAAAAATTGAGTAAGGATACTTAGTTTGATGTACAGAAAGCTTGGCTGACGGCTGTGTGATGGTTAATTTACATCCTGTATACAAAAGTAAATGAAATATAGGGATGGTTACACGTGTCTCAACCTATATTTATTGAAGACAATGGTTCATTGTTTAAAGGTATATCGACTACCTTAAGAGTTGAACAAATTACCTTATATTTTATTTTGGTATCGTATTACCCAGTAATAACTGGATGGTTGAGGTCAGACAGGCTGTCGATCCATACTCGTAAGTAAGTTAGGTTAGCGTTTGTCGTTGAAGCGGCCGACTCTGATGCAAAACACAGCCTAAGTGGACGTGTTCTTGGGTTCCAAGGAACATGTGGCCAGTTTAGGTTTAGCTGTTAAGTCGTAGTTAAAGTGGATAAAATACGCGTTTAGTAAATTAGTGATGATGATGATGATGATGATCTCATCATCATCATTGGCAAGATCATCTGATCTTGCCAATTCCGGCTACAGCGACTGCATTCGAATGCTTTTTATGATGGTAGGTTAGAGCCTTGGTATGCAAATATAGGAAAAAAATTAAGATATTGTTTAGATGATTCGTGATGAACGGATGGCCAATGGGGCCAAAAAGTTCTGGAGTGGCTACCGCGAACCGGAAGACGTTGCGTTGGAAGGCCTCCCACTAGGTGGACCGATGCGAGACGCACGGGACCGGTCAACGTGGCGACACCTGGGGGAGGCCTATGTCCAGCAGTGGACGTCTTTTGGCTGAAATGCTGATGATGATTCGTCATGTGGAATAAGTCGATCAATAAAAGGTATTTACTACGCAGATGTGAGTCGAAGCGCCGGGAGGGCACGCCCTAGAAAGATATATACTGACCTAATCGGTAAGGTTCTTCAAAAAGGACAGGTGCGTAGTAATCGCAACCGGCGTGTGTGACCAGATGTATGAATGTGGATCGTAGCAGGTGTCGTTCTGTGGTTTCTGCCTACTCCCATAGGATAAGAGCATGTATTTAGTATCGTTAGGATGAAGATGAAGTAGGTTCATGCAGAATTTAACATTGAAATGACGATACATAAGGAACAAAGCTGTACCAAACCCACGCTCACTTCATTTGCCCACTAAAGGTCTCTAAATAACGCCTACAATTTCAGGGTATAATGGTGTACATTAATGAAGTCTACAGACAATGGCGACTCACTAACGAGCGATAACCGTAGACATTACACGACAAACGGCCGCACTGAGCCAAATTACACAGAATTTTGTTATAATTTGTATTAATTTGCTATCATTGCGTTCAATTTGATTACTAATTGCTACAAGGTCTATCTTAGTGTTTTAGGGGATCGATCTAAATTATGTTTCGTGATTTAATAAGTATACATTGTTAAATTAGGGCAGAAAGATGATGCTGTATAAGATGACGTTTTATGTGTCATGGAATAGTTAAGTGATCCAACGTTTTGATGATATTTTAAATTCAGAAAATTTAAACTGATAATCACGTGAACATATTAATTTGTTGCCCTAAAAAGGCCTTTTGTTGTTTTTCCTGCCATCCCACTGTGTGCGTGCGTATCTTGTATGTACATACATGTCTCATGCACACTGCACAGCCACAGGTATGTGTGTTGATAACGTGCCATGTTTAAGAAGATGTTTGATGTACACGCTACAACACGCAATACATTTCCAGTATAATATGGCCTCGCTTTGTATAGATTTTCTTTACACTGGGAGATCCGCATAAAGTGGATTTGTATAATTTGACTAGGTTAGTGTGATTACCATGGAGCAGTTCACTGTTCATATAACTTCTCATGCTTAATGGTGTTAACAATAAGAGTTAGTATATCCCATCACTGAGCTGCGGTTCAAAGTAAAATACCACTGCTGAGAGTTACAGTCAATTGTCAACCCTGTTTTTCAGCGGGTAAGTATCCGTCTTTAATCACCAACAACAGTTTAGTGTCTATCTAGCCAGATGTTTTAATTACTTATACCTGTGATAAAAGCAGTCTTTTGGGTCTCCAATTAGGTTTCTTCATGATTGTTTAATGGGTAATCAAGTTCCAAAAACTTTAGTTAGCACGTGTAGGTAAGCGAGGGGTAAAGGAATACCTGTCACGGTTACACTGCTGTCAAACTACAAGTGTCAGAGGGAGACAGATAATTGTCTATCATAGATCTCGGTTTAAACAGCCTATAATGTGCCCACTGATGGGTCTCCAGGCCGGCTCTCAAAGGGAGAGGGAATCAGCAACGAGCCACCACTCCGGCCCAATGTGGGTTGGTAGATGTCACATATTTTTTCGTTTTTAGGGTTCCGTACCTTAAAAGGAAAACACGGAACCCTTATAGGATCATTCGTGTTGGTATGTATATCTGTCGGACCATTCCCCCCGGGTCCTGTATCTCCGACCCTAAAATTTTGAAAAAAAAAAATATTTTTTTACACTCTAAACATAGATTACAGGAAAACCTATAAGAAGTCTATGGTGCTAAAATGACATGGAAAATCTCTCAATATGTACTATAATGATTTAGAACCCTTTTTAGGGTTCCGTACCTCAAAAGGTAAAAACGGAACCCTTATAGGATCACTTTGTTGTCCGTCTGTCTGTCTGTCTGTCTGTCTGTCTGTCAAGACCTTTTTTCTCAGGAACGCGTGGAGGTATCAAGCTGAAATTCATATCAAATACTCAAGTCTATGGTCTCTTGGAGCTGTGAAAAAATCAAACTTCTAAGTCAACGCGATCAAAAGATACTCCCGTTTATGCCGCAAATTTTCGACACTCGCAAGGGAATCAAAAACTACAGGGTACTTCCCGTGAACTCAGAATCTTGAAATTTGGTACGAAACAACGTCTTATAACACAGATAAAGGAAAAATTGCGAAAAGCAAAAATTTTTAGTTACATCATATGATAAAAATATTTTTAATAATTTAAAAAAAAAAAATAAAAAGCGACTCCCCTACTACGATGGTACGGAACCCTTCATGTGCGAGTAGGACTCGCACTTGGCCGGTTTTTTTTTTGGTTGGGCGGATTTAATTATCGTCAAATGACTCCTCCTGCTCTGGGCAGAGTACCTATCTCTTTCGAACAACCCGCAGTCCCAACGAGGAGGTACGGAACCCTTCATGTGCAATTCCGACTTGCACTTGGCCAGTTTTTTTTTGTTCTAGGACATACCGGTTTCCTCACAATATTTTCTTTCAACGTTTTTGAGAGCGAGCAGTGGTGGCCAAATTATAATGTCACAAAGACATTTTTGCGCTCATTTTTTTAAGTGGGGGCTTTGCCATAATCGCCACGCTTGGCAGGCGGATTGGCGATCGCAGTATGGTTGTAACAAAGGCACGGAGAACGCTGCTGGCTATTCTCTGGTAAGTCCCTTAGTCGCCTCTTACGACCCCCACGGGAAGATATGGGATGGTGCTATTCTTTACGTCCGACACCACACGGAACCTTTACGTCCGACACACACGCAACCTTTACGTCCGACACCACACGGAACCTTTACGTCCGACACCACACGGAACCTTTACGTCCGAAACCACACAGAACCTTTACGTCCGACACCACACGGAACCTTTACGTCCGACACCACACGGAACCTTTACGTCCGACACACACGCAACCTTTACGTCCGACACCACACGGAACCTTTACGTCCGAAACCACACGGAACCTTTACGTCCGACACCACACGGAACCTTTACGTCCGAAACCACACGGAACATTATAATTTTTCATGCAATCGTTTCCGTCTCCTTTGTGAGAATGGATGGATGTTCTGGGGGCACGGCAGTGCCCCCGCCAAGCCGAGCAATAAAGCGGCACGGCCGTACTATCCTTTTCTCGAACCAGTTTAGGCCATTTTCGACCTCTTATAACTTCGTTGTGGATAAAACTAGAAGCCTGAATGTTTAGTAACCAATTAGGCATTGTATAAACACGGTATATTTAATTATAATTTACTTGGCCACTGCATCACATTGGCCAATGCCATGGCGATTAGCTATTACAATGGCCTGTTTAACATTGGCGAATGCGATGCGATGGCCAATTCAATCTTTTATTTAAAACATGGTTTTTAAGTAGGGATTAAATATATTAACCGACTTGGTATTACATGGATCTCACTACTTTTTACGGTAAAAGTGAGTTGCTCGGCTTGGCTTTTTTTTACACAGGTTTTGTTTATGGTAGGTTCATACTGTTTCACGCAAAAAGTTAATTATGGATTTGAATTGAGGGTATATTAAGAATCATTGAGTAAAAGATTTGATAGATAGACTTTTTTTTATTCATAGATAGAATTTGATTTTAGAACGTTGAAATTCTATGTTATGTCAAATAATAGTTATCTCAATTGTCAAATAATAGTGCTCCTAATAGTAGTAACGTAAGTACGTACTCTATTTGAATAAACAGTAATAATAATTCAAATTCAAATTCAAATTCTTTATTTCAGACGTGAGTCCATAGTGTTAGTATCAACAAAATAACTTAATGACTAGGGTTAGTAATCAGAAAAAGGAAAAAAATATGAAAGTCAGATGGTATGGATCTTTACCCAATGGCGCAGCAGAGGGGAGTCCCAACGATCTGAAAACACGCTCAGGAGACCGTTCGTGGCAGTGCGTAGCCGACCGACCATGGAGGCGGTCCTTTTTCTAATGATTGCGTAAAAATCATCTGTGCGCGCCTCCGCAAACATCGTGGAAGCACTACAACGCCACGACAGCCCAAACAGTATCCTAAACGCGTTATTATATTGGACACGCAGGTCGCTGTATGTCCTCTGCGTAAAACTGGTCCAAAGACTGCACGTGTAGAATGACTGGCAGAAAGCTTTGAAAAGAGTCACTTTAACTTGATTTGTACAACGTGCAAACCTTCGAACCAGCATGTTACATCGAACAGCCAACGACCTGCGCTCCCTCGCAATATCCATATTGTCCCTTAGGTCATCAGTGACCCAATGACCCAAGTACTTAAACTTAGTCACCCACGCTAAAGGAGTGCCACAGAGCGAGATACCCGGAACATCCGAGTAGTTTATGGCACTAGCCTTAAAGATCATAAGTTCGCTCTTCTTGCCATTGTACTTGAGCCCATGGGACACTGCATAGGACTCACAAATAGCCACCAGCTTCCTCAGAGCGCCTATCGATGGGCTTAGCAGCACCATGTCATCTGCATAACTAATATTATTCAAGCATACGCCGTCAATATGACATCCAACTTTGGTGCTGCTAAGCTCACCGACTAGCCGGTTGACGTACAAATTGAAAAGGCGTGGTGAACTTAACCCCCCCTGCCTCACCCCACATTCCATCTCGTACATCTCCGACTGAGCCCCCGCCCATCTAACACTATTCGTCTGGTGATAGTACCAGTATTGAAACAAGGATGTAATTTCATTCGGTACTGTTGTATCACTCCGCAACTTATCCCATAGTACCTCGTACGAGACTAGGTCGAACGCCTTTGACAGGTCCAAAAAACAAGCAAAAACGGGAGTCTTTCGGGAAGTATAATATTGAACAGTTTGCTTGAGGCACAGAGTGGCACTTTCCGTTGATAAACCAGATTTAAAACCAAATTGTGCGTCGTGGAGTTCAACGTGGGTGGCCAACTGTTGATCAAGCAAACTGTCCAAGACTTTGGCGACTATAGTGGCCAACGAAATTGGCCTGTAATTAGACACGTCAGAATTTTCCCCTGTCCTATCCTTAATAATAGGAACCACCACCGTGCGCATAAGGTCCTGCGGCAAATATCGGTGACTAATGCAAAGGTTAAACAGAAGAGCAAGAACCCTATACAGGTGTGGCCCCGCATACTTCAGGTGCTCGACGCTAAGGCCGTCGTGGCCGGGCGATTTACCTCTTGTCATCTTCTTTATGACAGTAGCAACCTGTTTAGATGTGAACATTACGGTAAACTCACCAGACCCCGAAATGTCCCCCTCATCGAACACCTGCCGATCTATTTGTAAGAGAGACTCAACTCTAAAATGTCTTTGAAAAAGGTTGGCAATCTCTTTCGGTTCGCTCAGACCCCCCACACTTGCAGGGAGACTCGGTTTGGCATTTAATTGATTAGTAGATTTCCAAAACTTAGAAAACTCTTTTTTCGAGTGACTTTTTGCCAAAATATCTTGCTTAATTTGCTGCTGGTTATTTTGGATAAATTTTAATTTAGTTTTAAATGTCCTTCGTGTATCACGCATTTTCTCATAGATAGTCCCCTGTGTGGGTGCACCATGCAACAGCCAAGTTTTGTAATAAGAACGAGCCTCCCTGTGAGCGTCGCTGACATATTTGTTCCAGCCTGTGATATATTTTTTTCTCATGGTGCGATCACTGCCGACATATGTACACTGGGCACCCTCTTGGAGTGTTGAAACTATTTCCAAATACAGATTATCTAATAATAAATTATGATCCATATTATTACACATTTTATGAGAACACGAAATACATTGGTCGGGAAAATCTATTAATTTTAGTTTATTATTACAGTACTCATAAAAATTATTAATTTGTTCATTATTTCTTTCACCCCATCGCACCTTATTACTAAGAAAATTCTGAGCTGGTAATTTCTGATTAATTTTATTTAAATTACACTCAAACAAAACAGGATAATGATCAGACTGGTACACCCCATATGAGACTGCTGCTTTAGTAATTAAGTTTTTGGCTGCACTTGTTATCAAACAATGGTCTAACCACCGTCGCGAGCCACTCGCTTGACAAATAAACGTATGAGTATCTTTCGGCAGGAGCTCATAGTCCTCGCAAAACCAAGTCTGCTCATTACAAACTGAAATAAGTTCATTAAAAAACCGCGAGCCCGGGTTAGCATTAAAATCCCCCAGTATAATTACACACTCAATATTACTACTTTCAATTATTGCTACAATCTCACTTAAAGTCTCTGTAAACAAAGTCAAATTGTCACTCTTACCATTATCGTAGGGCATGTACACTGAGAATATCAACATAGGACGGCTTTCGTATTCGACTTTTATCGCAACTAATCTATCACTGAAACACTTCACTGTTGACACAGATGGAAACACTGATTTTTTCCATAGCAGTGCCACTCCACCGTATGGTCTTCCTGTGATCACTTTGACAGACGTGTCAATGGCTGACTTGCCGCTGTACGCGAAGTTGTCGTCTAGGGTTCCTAGAAATCCTATATCGTGTGGCCAAATCCAGGTCTCCTGAAGTGCAATGATGTCGGCACTCTTGCATAAGTTTCTCACACTATCCACCGACCTGTTCACACCTTTACAGTTAAATGTCGATAATATAATTTTATTCTTATCATTAACAGCCATTATTTTGTGTCTTGTCTATAGACGGGAGCTGAGTCTCATAGGATTCTTTATCCTTTTTAAAAAACACGAATCGTCTAAAGCGTATTCCTTCAGGCCATAGGCTATCATCCAAAAAGGTGTCTAATTTATTTTTGGAGACAATTATCTTATAGGCATTGTACGGCCTTTCTGTTTTCATGTTAATTTTCTTCAGTTTGATGAATACCTGAGTCTTAGTTTTAATATATAGTCACAAATATCGGCTTCACTGGTGTGTTTATCAACATTCGAAACAAAAAGCGCGATAAATGATTCTGCTGCTTTAAAGTTCCCCATTGAAGCAGGTTGCGCTTTGCCTATCCTACCAGTAAACCGGTTTTTTAACTTTTTATTTTGAACAACTTTCCATTGTCCATCATTTTCCATTTCTTTCCATTCACCTTTGCTTACTACTTCAGCCATAGTCAGTTGTTTACTCGAAAATCCGTTAAGATTCGGACCATCCCTACTCAACAAAGTTGAGTTTACTGGAGCCAACGCAACAGAGTCGTGCGCAGCCCTGTGCGAGTCACAGATAGTACGGTATCGCAAAGAACTGTTTATGTCCGGCGAGCTGTTATCCATCGTGCCTGCTTCCACCGCGGTGGCGCGGGGGCATGAAGGCGCGAGAATCGGCGGCCGGTGCTCGGTACTTGTTTCACACGGCGGCGCCGGCGGCGATGACTCAGAAACATGCGAAAGTCCAAACGGTCCGCTGTCCAAAAGATACCCTCCTCTTCGCATATTAATATTAGAGTTAATATATGACACAGGGCTATTTACAGATATTCTATCCTTCTTTTGTTTACATTCTAAGTCTTCTTTAGTCACATAATTTAATTTTATCTGGTTTATCTCTTGACGCAAGCATACTAAGTCCTTTAATAACTTCGTTACGTCGACATGATCAAAACAAACGGGCGGTAGTTTCTCCAAGTTGTAGGCAACAAAAACTGGTAATTGATCAGGCTCCGCTGTTTTTAATACCGTCAGCATATCTTCGAGATCCTTTTCTTTTTTCTGTTTACGTCTTGATACAAGCTTAAGTTTTGTTTTCACAGATGAAAACAATAACTTTTTTGCACTGTCAATGTCTTCTTCAGAGAACGCCGACACACAAATTCTTATTATGCTTTCATTATCCATAACATCAAGTTTATTTTGAATAAACGCTAACACTTCACATATTACTACGTTACAATTCACACACTTCAGTGTGTTTACACTATTCTCGGACATTGTCATGACTTTATTTCGCCGGACCGCTCGGGAGTGCGCGCGCGCGAGGACGAAATAAAGAATAATAATCAACGCCTATAAACACGTAAGAGGTCTACTTTTAATGTCCTTTACCCATACATACCAATTTCATCGTGGACCGTGATTTCTTTAAAAAAATCACATCCGCGGTGGGTCGATATGCCAACTTCCATACAAAAAAGTTCAAACACCTTTGTTTAAAGTATTTCAAATTTCCTTCTGTCATGGAAACTGCGTCGATCGCTGAAGTACGGCCATCCAAAAACTGAACAATTTTGTTTTTATCTTCCTAACGTATAAAGTAAGAATATCTAAAATTTCTGACATTATAAGCGTCTATTACGGGTATTTCTACAGCTGTTTGTTTCGCAATAAATGTAATGGTTTGCTTGCAAAACCTGATTTTTTCAGATTTTTGAAACCATTTAATTACATTTAATTAAATTACATTACGTCAACCAATTTAAAAACTAATGATTTAACAGATTTCGAGCTTTGGGATATCCCGAAACGTTACGGCAGCAAAATCTTGAGTAATTTCAGAACCATAGCACGACTCTTTTGCTATTTGCACACATTTACTACGCGACTAGAGATATCTTTCATGTACTTATTTGGTTCAGGGGTGAATTTATTTTTGGAAAACGTTTTTGCTGCGGTAAAGTTTAAAACATTACCCCAGCAAAATGTGTTTTTCTCAAATAACTTTAAAACTACTTTTCACAGAAATGTTGCTAGTAGTAAACAAATTGCGCCTCATGACACACTAATATATTTTTTTATAGTCTCAACTCTCTAAAGCGCAACAATTTGCTGGGGTAACGCACACTTGAGAAAAGGCTAGTAAATGATCATATTGTGTACAACGGTACTCCCTTTCTTCTCCTAAAATTGCTTGTCCGAAAATCATTTTCCATAACGCGTTTGCTATAAATTTCATTAACCGTAAAGTTCAAAAGCCCCTGTTTAACATAATTCTCTTTAGTTCTAAAATTAGTGTTTTGTATATGATTGATTGTAATATTTACGACAAACGGATTTAGGGCATATTATATTATATGTAGGGATTTAAATTTTATGGCATGTGATATTATGTGATACCTATTTAGTTCGGGTGAGTTATCAATCTGACAAAAGATGATAAGGACAAAAAAAGTTATGGCCCTTTTAACTATGGATAAACTAGTTAGGTGGCACAATAGAGAACCGTGTACAACATATCACCATATGCGGACAGGAAGGGCCAGGAGGGCTTTTAGATAAATAAATAGGTATACTACAAAGAAATTTACAACAGTTTATCAATAATAAGAAACAGTAACTACTAACCCTTTGCACCTGTTCTCATGTAAGTGACTTTTGTGTCTTTTTTTAAGAATAAAATCACTTTAAACTAATATACTTACTGTGATATACTTATTTTTAAGAAGATATACTATTTTGTAGAAATGTATATAAATATAAGCCCATTTTTTGTTTATGCTCATGATAACTTTTAATAACTTGACCAGCAAGTGATAATTTATTATGAAGTTATGACCCTATCTGTAGAAAAAATTTATTATGAAGTTATGACCCTATCTGTAGAAAAAATCCATACTTAATAAAATGCTAAAGTAACTCTGTTTGTTTGTTTGTTACCCATTCACGACTGAACGGCTGCTCGGATCGTAATGAAACTTGGCTAGAAGATAGATTATGTCACGGGAAAGGGCATAGGCTAGTTCCTTTTTATTTGTAAGCGAACGGAACTGTCGGCAATAGCTACTAGTAGAATAATGCTAAAGACGGGAAGGGAGTGAGGTACAGGACATAGCTATATTTTGCAAATAATTTCTTCAGTGACAGAAAAGTGGGATGGTGTATCATATTACCCTATAGTATAGGGTAATACGATACGATAGTATATGGCCTATCCTATATTAACTGGGTTGTGGAGGTCAGAGAGGTTATCCACCTACATCTGGTTAAACTGGAAGCCGACTCGTTTAGAAAATACTGGGCATATGATGTTAGGTAAGTATTCCAGAACAAACACATTTTATTTTTTTACTTTTTTTTTATTTAATCATTAATTAACATTTAAAAATTTACCAGTCTACACTCCATCCCACACCACGCTCTCAATCCAGGGTATGTAAGGTGCTACCCTCGTGAATACATCAGGGACCCATTTTTTTGGACAGAAGCCAAACGAGCGCACTCCGATAATGGTGTAAATACAGCGGGAGAATTGAGTATTGATCAGGAGTGGTTGTCCGGCATAAACCTGGAAAAAATTACAGAATAATTATTTCAGCCTCAGTGGAGCGACGATGTTCGCAAGGTGTTTGGTAGCAACTGCATGAGAGTTACTGAAAATCGAGCTGAGCGGTGTGTGATTGAAGAAGCTTTATCAGATAGGGCATTGCTGTATGCTAATGAAAATTATACCAGGTGACAATATGGACCCCTAACGAAATCGTCGGTTAAACCCTGCAGACAGAAATAGTCCCATCGACCTGCTGACGGAAACGCTAACCTTAGACGGTCGACAATAGTCTAAGGGAGGTAGTTCAATAAAGTCATTCTAAAGAATACCGACATGATCACTTTGTGACTGGTTTCGAAATGTATTATAATTAAATGATATTTAGTAGAAACGTGATTTATCCTAATGAATCTAAATGAGAAATGAAAAATGTATAAATGATTAAATATCATCTGATGCATTTGTACAAAGAATTGGTTGCCAAATAAATGTTTGTTTATCGAGTGTTTATAAAATAATACATTTGCGGAATAAGTTGTTTTCGAAATAAATAGTATACGAAACGTTGGTTGTAGAATTAAAATTTGTCAATGGAGTTTTGTTGAAACTTTAGTGAACCCAGGATACCACCTAGATCGGTATTTTTCATTAGCAAAAGGCAAATTAAGTTTATAGCAAAAGCTTTGTTATACAATTCTGCTCTAAGAATATTATTATTATAATCCTCTCGTGTGTCAAAAGCACAGCGTATGTACATGTAACGATGGCTTTTTAATTGTGTCTATAATCTAGACATGCGATACATTACATAACTTAAAAATAGGAGTCTGGTTTCATGCGGAGAGTAGTGAGGGACTAGTAGACTAGGTATTGAGAACGTACTGCAGATCTTTGCACCGCCACATTAACTTTTATGGAAAACGGTTTAAGTATGTCTTTTGTATATTATTGATTGTAATATTTATGACAAACGGATTTAGGACATATCATATTTAGGGATTTTAATTTTATGGCATGTGATATTTAGTTCAGGTAAGTTATCATTCGGACAAATTATGATTAGGACAAAAAAATATGGCACTTTAAATTATGGATAAAAAAGTTCGGTGATACAATAGAGAACCATCCAAGAGTTTGGCGTTTTGTCACGGAATATGATATTGCTTTAAAAATAAAAGCCAGTTCTTGGGTCAAAGGAAGCGACAAATAGCTGTTAATAAATTATGATAAGTGTTTTTTACCTTACAAGCTTCAGTGGAATTTGATCTGCTTCCATAGCACATTAGTGTGTCATCGATTTTTCCGTTATTTAACAAGACTGTATGGTTATCGTAAATCTGTTTACATTCTTTTTCAGAAAATTTGTCTAAATTGTTCTGAAAGTAAACAAATATTAAAAAAGCCGACTTCAACAACACAAAAAGAGAAAAATAAACTTGTGAAGAAAAATCAGCTTCTTTAGTAGGTGACATTCATTTGCGTCCATTTTTAGTTGTAATAGGTATCCTGTACAGATATTTACTATGCATTTAACATTCAACCAAGAAACCCTTAACCCTTAACCTCCAAGATTCCCTTAATATTGCTTTCAACTCGTAACTATTGAGGACTAGTTCCTTCCATAATCAACTCACCTAGATATCCTGAAAGAAAATAACCATGATATTACGTCCCCATAATATTTTATTAAAGTATTATTCTCCAACTAATAACCATTGCCTAAAAATAATTTGAGGGTTGCCCTCACTTTCTAGAGAAAATAAAAGCAACCCTCAAATCGTCACGTCGCCACGTCATCATCAGATCCAATGGTGGTTGGTGACAATGGGACAACCTGAGTATTATTTAGAATACAATTTTTTTTTTAATTCAGGTTATTAATGTCCGAGTCGGATATCTGATAACATAAATACAGAAAAAAACATACAAACGAATTGAAAACCTCCTCCTCTTTTAAAATCCGTTAAAAATTCAGTAGTTTCGGCGGAACTAAGAAGAAAAATAAAAGAAGAAAAAAGGAAGATTGAGTTTTATGACAAAAGACCCTGTGACATAACGTGGTGATCTTCAAATAATTATTATTTACAAAGGTAGTAATTCCCTTACGAAATATAATATATATATATATTTTCTATAAATTGCAACATTTGCATCGTCCTTTCCCGAGACGTTTCGTACGTCAAAACGTACGAAACGTCACTTTTCTTTTTCGTGAGTTACCGAGACCGCAAGAAAAAAGCTGTATTAAAATTTAAACATGCAGGCAACTGCGGTACTCAGAGATATTTAATTATTACTTAAGCCGTTACTTGTGCAGGTTTGACATACTTTTGTATGACAAAACTGTCAAAACCTTTACTAAGTGATGGCCTAAGTAATCATTAAAGCTCTCTGAGTGCGGCAGTAAGAGTAATTTCAGAGAAAATCACTTAAAGCCTACCTAATAATAACAGATAGGTAACTTGTTATTTATTTATTTCTTAAGAAAACTTACAGCTAGGATACAAATAGTCGACATGTGGGTATATACATTTAAGGTGTTACAGTAGTAGTTTTGTTCCTGGTACATTCTACCATTTGGCATGCAAAAAATTATAATTATAAACAATTAAACAAATTTGTGCTTATATTTATAAAATACTAGCGGACCTTTAAACAAAAACTAAATTAATATAACATAATATGGCCATATTTTATCTTTAAGGAAATCTAACACAGAATGTGAATTTGTATTAAAAATGATATCAGCTGTTTTTTTAAAAATCTCAAAGGTTGCTCCTTGATGCTATTTGCCATACCTAAAACACTTTTTTTTTAATAAAGTTGTTTTGTGTGCACCAGTACATAAATTATATTTATACTGAGATCTGATTGTTGTTGTTCGGTTTGTTGTGTCCTTTAAAGTATGTAGTAAGCCTGCATTAAATAATATATAATACCCGAGGAGATGAGCAGATATAAACTATCAAGGGATTCACACAGACTAAATTATAATTTTAACTTCATATCTGGGCAAAATAAATCAAAATCAAAATATTTTTTATTTCACATAGGCATACATGGTGTGGCGTAGTGCTTTTAGAGGGTAGAAGAAATGAGACAAGTAAGACTTAGTTATACATTTACTTTTGCACTACACTTACAAAATAGGTTCTAGGGTCTAAGGTTCTAGGGTCTAAGGTCACGCACTGTCACTGAAGGTAGGAAAACGGTACTGCCCTGAGCAAGCAGAAGACGTCGATCGCCACGCACGGTAGGTAGGCCGGGTCAGGCGGCCTCACGCGTCGTAGGGACGCGCGGCAGGGTGATCGCCACGCACGGTAGGTAGGCCGGGTCAGGCGGCCTCACGCGTCGGTAGGGACGCGCGGCAGGGCGATCGCCACGCACGGTAGGTAGGCCGGGTCAGGCGGCCTCACGCGTCGGTAGGGACGCGCGGCAGGGCGGTCGACCAGGTGGGCAGCGGGCTCCAGGGCAACTAGCCCTAGGCAGCGTTGGTGGTAGGTAGGTAGCGGCGGCAGGCCACTGTCTACACGGCCACGCCGTCGTCTGGTGCCGGACGCGTAGGCGTCACAGTTTAAAGGCGGCTCGTGGCAGGGCGGCCGTGCAGATGCGTGCTTCTCACCGCGTTGGTAGATGCGCGGGAGCACAGCAGAGCAGCAGAACAGTGCAGCGTGAGCGAAGCAGCCATAGTTGGCTAGCCAGCGCTAGGAACCCTGAAACAGCACCAAGGGGGCGCTTGAGCTCCAAGATGGTTCCTGTAAGCCCCTACGATGTGCGTGTCCCAGCCATGCGTTAGATGCGGCAAGCTCAAGGCAGTGAAGAAGATGGAAGATGGGTACTCACACATCGCAGTGGTTTACAGTGATTAGTTGATAGGTGAATAGTTGATAGACAAGGCGTGGCGTCACATCGCCACGTGGTTCTCATTGACCGTTGACTCGCGTCGCCGGTTTATGATACAGCATGGATGAGCATGATTTAGTTTATAGAGAATAGAATAGGACGCATGCCATGCGGAGAACCATATAACTAATTAGAGCACATGTGCATAGTGAATAGCTAGGTGCTAATTAATATTAAATACAGAATACATTGCCGGCAGCCATGTTAAATAGACACAAAGATTACAAATAGATATGGCTTGCCGGGACATAAATTTAGCAGCAAAAGAACACAATGGCGGAGTTCACTTACCCAATAACTGGGGACTTATCTAGTAGGCTGCTCGCTTGATGTAAAAGGGCAGAACCTATGCGTGCAGCCGTTTATAAAGGAGGTCCTGAGCGACGTTCTCCCTCCATTGTGACATTACAGAACATTTAGGGTTGTACCTATAATTTAGTGAGGTGACAACTTTTTAGAATTAGTCGGTTTTTAGTGAATCGACTAATTTATGCTACAGTGGGCACTTATAAAAGGTCGGTAAAAAAGGGCATGGTTCGGTGCATTGGTCGATTTCTAGAAGAACCGGCAAGAAACTCCAAAGGTTACTCTTTTAATCTTTTAAAATAGTTTGGGTTAACAATAAGGTATAATATACACATGAAGACCATGCAGATTAATGTCTGAGATGGTCTTTTGAAGTAAGCACCACACAGATTTGAGTGGACCCGTCCAGTCAGTGCAAGCATTTGTCAGTTATCGTGGAGCTCGACTTATAACTCAAGGAGCTCAACGTCACGACGTGCAATACCAAAGAAAGGACATTTGGGTGGGTCACTTATAGTACTCAAACTGCCAGACAATCGTTAAAATTTAAGAAAGACCCACATGGTCCTTACATTCACAATATATTTTTTTTTTAAATATTTATCATATTAAATAATCATGTTACATTATTAAATGTCAAAAAAAACACACACAAAAATATAAAATAAAATATTTAACAGGTAAATATTTTTTTCTTTACTACTATTTCATATACGATTGTATGATTAAGTACTAAGAAACGTTATAGAAAACAATGGGGGGGGGGGGTGTACACGAGAGTGCTGACATGAAGGATTGTGGTTAGAACATTAAGATATTAGGTGCCATACATTTCAAGTAACAAATTTTCTGGAGCTTTTATTGATAAGGATCTGTCATGGAGAAATCAAATAGACAATTATTTGGGAAACTAACGTAAGTCTTATTAAGACCGTACTGCTACGGTGGCTTACCACGGTTAGGTTGTTGTTACTTTGCAGTAAATACTTACATTTTGAAAATATACAAGTATCTATACACTGTAAAAACCTCAATGATCACAAAATAAATGAATTTGATTCCGATAAAATCTATCAAAATCTCGTTTCAGGGTCAAAAACTGATAATATACCTAGAGCAAAATTTAAAACAAAGATATTTGTTGTTCTGCAAGCTCAAATTTGTAAAACATTTGAGTAATGAAGCAGTTGTTAGGAATATCAACTCCTATTATTTTAAAGTTTGTTATATGAAATTGAAATGAAACTGGTTTTTTTAACTACTTGTCTAACTTCTCACAGTACAACACAAACAGCGGATCAAATCAGAGTTGGCATCAATTGAATCAGACATATTGTTGATTTTTTATTTGTGCGTCGGCTAGGAAGCCGGCCGAAGTTATAAATTCAACGTGCACGATATCCTTAAGGTTATAATACTAAAGCTATAATATTCCTAAAGTAAGGAAGTAATGTTCACAAATATATTAATTAAACTACTGTACTAAACTACTCTGTACAAATCTCTCTCTAAAAATAAGTGACGCTTCGTGAGTCAAACAGCAAAGGGCGATGCAATGTTGCAACTTTAAAAAAATATTCATTTTTTTTAATCTAAAATCGTGGTGTTATTACTTCGTAAAGGAATTACTAACTTTGTAAATAATAATTATTTTTCAGATCACCACTCATAAAATTAGAACCAAGACTTCGCTTAACAGGTAAGCTCGTTTGATTTCCAGTTTTATCGACGATGCAAGACGATAAGTGATGTCAAGAACAAGGTGTGACTTACCATCTGGATTGTATCGAGCAATTTGTAAGAATTTGATTTTAGATCTCTCCAAGATGGTGTGATAGCTGTCTCATCGGCAGCTGCTTCGACGTGCAAGCAAGCTGGTAGAACGTTTTTGTTGAAAATTATCCTGGAATCAAGAGTAGATCATTATTTTATTATTATATTTATTGCTAAATGGGCCTGCTCTTGACCTCGATGACACCTCATAAAAAGCGGGGGATGAGGTCTATGGTGGAATTAGTGTACCCAGAAGATTACGGGTTAAATGTGCGAGGAAGCACAGTTGCCGACAGAAACACTGCCTTTTGGGAAGTATGCCTGTTTGGTCTGGTCACCACAAGCCATATGAACACTAGCCCCACACTAAAACGGCCCGCATCTTGTATCCATTCATACCAAATTTTATCCAAATCCGTTTAGTAGTTTTTGCGTGAAGAAGTAACAAACATTATACACACTCACACACACAAACTTTCGCCTTTATAATATTAGAAGAAGATTACTATTTTGAATGAATAAAAGGAAAGAGTGAAATGAAATCTACCTTTTAATTGGTAAATGTACTTTTTTTTGCACTCATTAATTCAAATAAAAATAATTATGTTTATGACTTTAACGAACAGATTACTTGAACCGAACTTTTATTCATGTTTGCTATTTAAATTCTTCTAATCTGTGTTACTCTGTTAAGGATAGGACGATGATAGGAAAATAAACCTGTTTCTACCATGCCAGCGCCTTCTCGAGAACTACTCTATCCATTAATGAAAACAACATGAAAATCAGTACAGGAGTTTTTGAGTTTATCCCGAACAGACAGACAGACGCGGTGGAGGAGTTTGTTTTATGATAATTATGTAGTGATGCGATATTATTAAATTTTCTGACAGGAGCTCAATTTTATGATGACTACAACGCCATCTGGTAACTGTTTAAGATACTTACGTCTTCTCAGTTTCAACGAGGCCAATATCATTATACGAATAAGGTCTCGTGAAGTTTGGGTGCGGCAGGAATCTCTTCACCGAATTTCTTTCCCAGGGATCTGAATAATTCTTACCTCCTACAGCGATGAACATGACGGTATGACTGCGAACAATTAGGAAGATAATCATATAAACACCTGTAATCCCAAAATGGTTAGGCAGATGGGCACCTTGTAGCTCACCCATATTTAAACAGCTATCTTTAAACTCCATGTTATAGAAGGTGAGGCAATGGAGCACAAATCCCGTATCCGCGAATACTACAAAGAAACTCTTAATCAAAATCCACACCGACACTTGGCCCGACCTAGTAATCGAACCACACCGACACTTGGCCCGACCTAGTAATCGAAGCTATGATCACGACGGCACTTGCGACTGCATCCTCGAGTATTACCCTTGAGCATAAAATACTGAAAATCAGCCTGTACAAACAGATTTACAAACTTTACCTGTTTATATGAAAACCATTGAAGGGGTAAGGGGTATAGGGCACGCCACGATAGTGGTGGTAAGTCCCCTCTTTGAGGAGTGGCTTGAGAGGTGCCACGGCGCCCTCACCTTCTGTCTGACGCAGGTCTTTACCGGACACGGTTGTTTCGGGAGGTACCTGCACCGAATCAAGCGGGAGAAAACGCCCGGATGCCACCATTGTGAGGATCGGCCGGAGGACACGGTGGAGCACACAGTGGAGGTGTGCCCCGCTTGGGCGGAGCCCCTCCGTGTTCTCGTAGCGGCGATCGGCGGCGGCGACCTCTCGCGTCCGGCCCTGGTGCAAGCCATGGTCCGGGGCGAGGAGGAATGGGACGCCGTCGCCTCCTTCTGCGAAGCAGTGATGCTAGCGAAGGAGGTGGCGGAACGCGAGAGGGAGAGAACCTCTCGTCCCAGCCGCCGCGGGAGGCGCTCCGGGCGTCGGGGGTCCCGCGATGACCTCCGGCCACCGTAGACGTGGGCCTGTGGACGGTGAGTGATGGGCTAACTCGCCGTCCGTCCGTCTCACGACGAAAACAGGCCGTGTCGACGGCGCGTTCGTGTTCCACGCGCGCCTCAAAGAGATGTCAGCAACATGGGAGGGGCCCGAAAGGGCCGACGCCTGTCGGGGCCGCGGGTAGTCCAACGGTTATCGCAGCCTCGACATAGAGGGCGAAGAAGGAACATGGGTGGTTTTTAGTCAGTAGAAGTCTGACACTCCCTTTCGCTCTGCCCAAGAGCGGGAGGGGTTATTCGATGATTTTACACCCACCAAAAAAAAAAAAAAGGGGTAAGGGGTATAGGGCACGCCACGATAGTGGCGGTAAGTCCCCTCTTTGAGGAGTGGCTTGAGAGGCGCCACGGCGCCCTCACCTTCCGTCTGACGCAGGTCCTCACCGGACACGGTTGTTTCGGGAGGTACCTGCACTGAATCAGGCGGGAGAAAACGCCCGGATGCCACCATTGTGAGGATCGGCCGGAGGACACGGTGGAGCACACAGTGGAGGTGTGCCCCGCTTGGGCGGAGCCCCTCCGTGTTCTCGTAGCGGCGATCGGCGGCGGCGACCTCTCGCGCCCGGCCCTGGTGCAAGCCATGGTCCGGGGCGAGGAGGAATGGGACGCCGTCGCCTCCTTCTGCGAAGCAGTGATGATAGCGAAGGAGGTGGCGGAACGCGAGAGGGAGAGAACCTCTCGTCCCAGCCGCCGCGGGAGGCGCTCCGGGCGTCGGGGGTCCCGCGATGACCTCCGGCCACCGTAGACGCGGGCCTGTGGACGGTGAGTGATGGGCTAACTCGCCGTCCGTCCGTCTCAAGACGAAAACAGGCCGTGTCGACGGCGCGTTCGTGTTCCACGCGCGCCTCAAAGAGATGTCAGCAACATGGGAGGGGCCCGAAAGGGCCGACACCTGTCGGGGCCGCGGGTAGTCCCCTGGTTATCGCGGCCTCGACATAGAGGGCGAAGAAGGAACATGGGTGATTTTTAGTCAGTAGAAGTCTGATACTCCCTTTCGCTCTGCCCAAGAGCGGGAGGGGTTATTTGATGACATTCCACCCGCTAAAAAAAAAGGTTACCCCCTTTTTTATTTATTTTTAGCGGGTGGCCTCTCCCGTCGGGGCTGCGGGTGGTTGAAGGAGATAAAGGGCTGAGAAGGAACATGGGTGGTTTTTGGTCAGTAGAAATCTGACACTTCATTTCGCTCTGCCCAAGAACGGGAGGGATTATTTGATGATTTCGCAACCCCCAAAAATAAACACGGGTTGCCCTCTGCAGACCGATGAGGACCGGATACTAAGATGACCGAGACAAAAGTTATTTCAGGAACATTAGATAAAGATTATATATAAGACTAGCGGACATCACCCGCGTAGTTCTCGTTCCCGTGGAAATACAGGGATAAAAAGTCTAGCCTATGTCACCCGGGGATAGTGTAGCTTCCCAGCGGTGAAAGAATTTTTCAAATCGGTCCAGTAGTTTCGGAGCCTATTCGTTACAAACAAACAAACAAATCTTTCCTCTTTATTATATTATTATTAGTATAGAAAAATAGCGCTGGAAAATTATTGATTGCAGGGTGCATTCAACTCCTTATTTTCGTCGGTTTGCGGAGGACGGTCCCTTACAACCTGTAAATGAGTCGTAAATTGTGGACTGATATGTTTGATTCCAATAATAATAACTCAAAATTAATTGAACGGGCTTACTTATTATTCCGAAAAACATGAGCAGAAGTCAGGATGTACTTATTGCTGATTATGGTGCCTCTAATAAACCAGGTAGCTGTCAACTTTTCGCCGTATCCCAACAATGCCTGGTGGTTAGAAAATGTTAAAGGTAAAAGCAGCGTCAAAGTCACCTAAATCGATGTTTCAGAGATTGCAATCCGGCGTCATTTCCAACCCGACCGGATCCGGCCAGTTCCCATCGATCCGGTCAATCGGATTTAGATTCTGATGAATAATATTAAAGTGCAATGTATCTTAATCCTCGTACGTAGTGGCTCATATAATTAAGTACTTAACACTGTGTTATGAGTGAGCGACTTCTCTAAAACCAACTTTAGTGTTAATTCACCAGTTAATAAGGTCGAATCTCTTTTGCGGAGGGCCTTTACAGCCAATCTTAGCGCAGCATCGAATGATTCGTACGCAACTTTTTTTTTTCTTTTTTTTTAATAACGTTGGCCCACACTAGGAATTTCTCCTGTATCGTGGGTGCGTTCACAAACATTTAAACTCACATACACAAATACCCAGACCCGGAACAACTATCTGTAGGCCATACAAATATTTGTTCCGTGCGGGGATCGAACCCGCGACACGCAGCGCAGCAGTCCAATCGCTTAGCCACTGCGCCAACCGTGCCGTCGTCTCACCTTGTGTCACGACGCGATTATTTTGGCAAAAATAGGCGTGACGACATAGTCAAAGAATCAATGATTTAATGATATTAGGGGAAATTACATACGAGAAGGATTTAAAACACTGATTTAGTTTTATTTAAAAAATTAAGATTAGTAAGATTTTTAATAAAATAAAAGATTAAAATACTGATATCGGCCATTTTGATTGAAACACCAATCATAGCGCACTACGTCACGCCAATGTAAACATCACTAGCTGTCACTAGCTCACTGTGTTGTTTTGTTGCCGATTACGCATTTGGATATTTTTTTTGTTACTACAATACTTTGTGAACATCTTTAGCAATGGAATCAGGCTTTGTAAAAGCAAACAGTTCAAATTTGCCCAGGATAGATTTACTGATGTTGGGCGATTTCCTTGAGTCAAATAAAGAATTTTGCTCGTCCGAGTTCCGAAATGTGAAAACCTCCCTGTAAGTAAATTTTGTAAGTATCTAACACTATAAAAATACAACAAACTCGTTTTGAGCTTGTAGGAGTTTAGTTTATTTTCACTTTCATATGTTATTTTTACAATAAACTTGTCAGTTTATTTTTGAGGTTAGCTCCTTCGCAACTTGTAATAAAAGTTTGCTACTGAGTTAATAACCAACAAAAGGAGTAAATTTCTGTAACTACAAAGCATGTACTAGTATCTTTTCTCATAGTAACAACCTACTATCATAATCACCGGGTCAGCTATGCAGGTCCAGAGGACAACATTTTTGGCATTCAATGTAATGCTAAAACTATTGCTATTGATGTGTTTTTACACTGAGGCACCGCACACCACTTATAAACTTTGTTATTTATTTTTAACACACGAATTATGGTAATGTTTGTTTTAGTTTCCTCTAGCTGCGCTTTGACATTTCCATGTTTACATAGGCGTGACGTCAGACCCGACGCCATGACACTGCGAGCTGTTTTCGCGCTCTATTTAATTTTTTTTTCAAAAATGGCTTATATCTTCGTTAAACTTTACTTTATTACTGAAATAAAGGTTTTTTCGTAAATAAAAAAGATGTACCCACATTACGGAAGGGGATTTCAAAATCTTTCGTCATGCCTATTGCTGTAACACTCTCGAAGACGGCGACACTGTCGCTGCGATCGACCGATTATCGCAGACCGCTAACAGTATCGTCGCTGGTTGTTACTAACAGTACCTCTACCATGAGTTTACACAGCCAAATCTCGCAAGCGTCTACGTAAATTATTTGTATGAAATATCGTACAGCGCCTCTAGCGGTCACGGAAAGAATTACAATCCGTAACATGAGCACTATAGATGACGATAGGTTAAAAACCTAACGTAATCTATTCTATAGTTACTAACGTTTTTCAGCTGTCACCATACAAAACGGTACCATGAGTCACTAATTTCACTGAACCTATCGAATAATTCGCTTACTATAGTGGTTACGTAGCTCACTAGCATTTTGGCGTGTGAAACATACGTTTACAACAAAATTATGTACGTTTTTGAGTCTAATGCAGTCAAAATAATGTCTGCAAAGCTTATTTGGTATGAAATATGTTAGTGGCCGCTGAATTTGAAGACCAACGACGTGAATAACGTGAATTTCGAAAAATGATTTTCCGAAATGAGAATTCATGTTAGACACCAATTGGGCATGCCTAATTTTTTTTTTCAAGCGCTGTCTTAAAACCATTTCGAGGGTTAGCTTAGGTAAATTCATGCCTGTGACCAGATTTGAAAAATACATACTATTTCAAAAGTTATAGGTGTTTTAACGAATGACTTTCATTTGACCTTTCAGACCCTCCAACAAAGCATAATAGAACATTCCTTTGTCATTCTATCATTCTTGAAAAAAAAAACATTCGGTTGCGAGACTGTATGTCAACATTTTGTAGGTTATGTTTAGCCAGCTTTGTTGAAGTTTGTTTTTGTGAAATATTGTGAATTGTTGTAATGGCTTCTTTAAATTATACTAAGGCGGATTCCCGAACACACCTACGGTCAATAATGCTATGATTGTTGAGTATATGATGTTGTCCACTCAACACAATATAGCGGAAATACGAGGAGCAAAGGCTCTAATGTAAGTATTCTATATCATTGTTTTGATTTATATAAGATTGGTTTATCTCTTGTCATCAATGAACTTATTATATACTAGCGACCCGCCCCGGCTTCGCACAGGTGTTTTTCTCTACTATATTATGCATGTATTATACTTAAAACCTTCCTCTTGAAGCACTGTATCAATCTCAACTGTCAAGGATATGTCACTGGATTTGGATTGACATTGTATTCTTTTTTAATTTGTCTGTGGCACAACACCGCACTACATACAGCCTCATAGTGACATTGAGAGCACCTCGAATTTAAAAAATCCTAAAAAAATGTACAACCCCTAAAAAAATAAAATAAGCAAATTAGTTCCTTGAAATGGTCTATATTTTGTAAAAAAAAATAAAAAAAAAATAAAAATAAAATCAAGTCATGGCCAATTGCAAAATATAAATGAATGAAAGTTTATTAAACATTATAGACTCTTTAAAGAATACTTTAAAGGTTTGTGAATATGTATGAATAATGTTACGGATTTGATGTCAACACAACGAGTTTCATTAGAACTAAAGGTACCATGCAGTTCTCTCAAAACAAAACACAATAATTTTGAAGAAAGTTGATACATACCTTTCTATGAACTCTACCAACAATTGAAACTGAGGCACAGGGTCCTCATTGTTTTAAATAATCTGTTTGAATCTACTAATGTAAACTGTTAAACAACACAACACAGCTCTGTGACACAAGGTCAACAAACAAAATTACAAATTGAATACACGACAGTGACATATTATAAGGAATAAAAATTCAATAATCACTAAATACTATAAGTAGTCTAATAACCGTCAACTTTTCTATTTTGTCGGTTTATTTGTGTATATATCGATCTCTCCTCTTATTAGTGGGAAAGAAAGAAACAAAACATGAGTAGAGTGAAGTTAGCTAGACGACATAATCTATCGAGCTTACATTAGCGCCTGCGTAAGACTCCGTAAATGTCATGGTGCAAGCATTATCGAAATCTATTTGATACACGTTAGCACGCTAGCGAGTTCAACGTTAGCGAGTAAGTTTTCTATGACAACTCATGGTAGAGCCTCTGAGCAACAAGTAGGTATTCCATTGTTTGACAAATGACTATCGTGGAACTGATGACGAGAAAATGCCAATGTTATCTTGCATTCGGAATTATTACAGAAGTCAATGGTCGCTCTGGACTGTAATTGCTATGCGGTTGACGGAGCACTTCAATATATAATATATTTTTTTTTTCCCGCTCTAGGGATTTCGTGGATGTGTTTGCAAACATTTAAACTCACTAACACATAACACCCAAACACGAAACCACTATCTGTAAGCCATACAAATATTTGTTCCGTGCGGGGATCGAACCCGCGACAGTAAATCACTCAGCCACTGAAACTACCTCAAAAAACGACCGCGGTGTGTGGCTTTGGAGCTGTTTCGCATGATGTTTCATCTTCTATTCGGGCAAATTAGCTCCAAAACAGTTAAAGCAACGTGGCAAATGCGAGTGGGACTCGCTTATAATGGGTTCTGTACCATTGGATTAGGGGAAAATTTCAACTGTCTCGCTATTACGCATCATACGATACAGCCCGCTAACAGACGGACGGAGGGATGGACAGCATAGGTTTAGTAATAGTGTCCCATTAAAGGGTTTCGAATAAGGATAACCCTTTGGATACAAATCCCTAAAAGTAACCACAGAGTTAGTAAGAAGTTTATGACGTGAAATCACAGTAAAAACGGTGCTACGCGCCAGGTGCAGTACTATTTTTGTGGTACTTACTATATAAGGATGATATGCACTGGGCTCTCTGTCTTCAATAGTACCCTCCACTTCCCACTCACTGTATCTATAGCATTTGTTCTCGTCATCTAACTCCCTCGATATCCCCGCGTAGTAATCACTTTTCTTACACTTATAGGGAAGCTCTTGAATATACTGCAGACATTCTAGAAATATCGAAAACATGACCTTTCTTTCGGTTCTGTGTCATCGTAGTTTTAACTGTGTTGTCTAAATAGTTTCTGAGTAAAGTGGCTGTGACATATGGATGGATGGACGGACAGACATGAAGAACCTATAAGGGTTTCGTTTTTTGGCATTCGGCTACGGAACCCTAAAAAGAGGTCTAAGGAGTGAAATAAAGAAGGAAACAAATTCGTTTGATGTGGAATAACTCACTGTCCCTTGCTTTCTGGCCAGTTTTGAAGAAGAGACCTCCTGACGGCGGTATAAATATTGCGTTTCTAAAACAAAAACATCTAGTTAGAGACGAAATTTTAAAGGTTTATCGTTTGTTATTTGTTCTAAAATGTCCCAATCTTATCTTAGTAACGAAACAAAAAGATCGATTATAATAAACTTACTTGGTGCTATTAACGAGTTCACAATCCGTACAGCATATAATTTTTGTTCCCAATTTGTTGTTACAGACCTGAAAGATGATTAGAATCATAGGTACAATTTTCATTACAAAATACAGGGTCCAACCAAACAAGCTGGTGAACTATCAAACATTTGACACAGTTTGGTACATTTTTTACCAGAAACTGACGTCACAAGTCCCCACTCATGATCTTTGACACGTTTTATTTTCGTAAATGTTTGTTAATTTGATAAAGCGAAAAACACGTATCCAATATCTTTCGATAATCTAACAGACAGACTAAACAGAATACCTGTTTTTGTCAGGAACCATGTTTGAATTGTTGATGAAACAAAATATTTTATCTGATTTTTTGATAACTGTACCAGAGACGTTATGTTGTAGGAAAAATCTTATACTGGTTTCGGATACGGAAATTATTTGGGATTATCACTTAGTTTCGGATAATTTCGGTACTTCTACCCAAATACTCTATTTCTTCAGAATTCCATCATCAGATCCTGATATGATGATCATTGGACCACTTGGGAAGTATATATACCCTTTCAAACAAAATTAAAAAACCAAAACGGTCCAGCCATCTTTGAGTAATCGGGGAACATACAAAAAAAAAACCGGCCAACTGCGAGTCCTACACGCACATGAAGGGTTCCGTACCATCGTAGTAGGGGAGTCGCTTTTTTTTTTTTTTTTTTTAATTATTAAAAATATTTTTATTATATGATGTAACTAAAAATTTATGCTTTTCGCAATTTTTCCTTTATCTGTGTTATAAGACGTTGCTTCGTACCAAATTTCAAGATTCTGAGTTCACGGGAAGTACCCTGTAGGTTTTGATTCCCTTGCGAGTGTCGAAAATTTGCGGCATAAACGGGAGTATCTTTTGATCGCGTTGACTTAGCAGTTTGATTTTTTCACAGCTCCAAGAGACCATAGACTTGAGTATTTGATATGAATTTCAGCTTGATACCTCCACGCGTTCCTGAGAAAAAAGGTCTTGACAGACAGACAGACAGACAGACAGACAGACGGACAACAAAGTGATCCTATAAGGGTTCCGTTTTTACCTTTTGAGGTACGGAACCCTAAAAAAGATCCGACGAATAGATAACCTTCTCCTTTTTAAAGTCGGTTAAACATAGGTAAAATTAAGTAAAATTAATTAAATTCAAAATAAATTTTCACAAGAAAATCTGTTTTGATTTTTGCTGCGTGTGTACCTTATATTTATGCTCGTGCCTGTACGTGACCGTGGTGCGGTAACTGTTACTATCAAAGAGTGGAATACTTAGCTACTAATACCAAAAAGAAGTTACAATGAAAACATGATTCCAAACCCCCCGGAAATATACCTCCGAGTATTTCAAGTAATCTGTTGTCCTACAAAACTGCAATATCTGCACGGTCAAAGTGTACGTAACCACTGATTTTCTCCTGCTCAAAGTGCTGTAAGGAAGCGGTTTTGGAAGCTGGTGAGCACTTACAGGATGCTTCGGGCTGTCGTCGTCTATGGTGGTGAGACATCTGGTCTCCTTGACACATGTCCCCTGCAGCCCTTCCCATTCACATTTGCCACCTGGAAAAAGTATTAAATGAAAATTAAAATATTTTATTTCACATAGGCCTATACACGTGCACTTATCAAACGTCGACAAAAAGGTACGCGGTTAATGTTGGGCGTTTCTTAAGCTATAGAACTGGGAATAAACTCCATGGTTATTCTTTCAAAACAGTTTAGTTTCACAATATTTCCATATATTCCATTATTCCATAATAGCTAAGTTAATCTTCATGTGTGTATTATACCTTATTGTTAACCCAAACGATTTTAAAAGATTAAAAGAGTAACCTTTGGAGTTTCTTGCCGGTTCTTCTCCTTAGGAATCGACCAATGCACCGAACCGTGCCCCTTTTTACCGACGTTTTATAAGTGCCCATGTAGGCCTATGTGAAATAAAAATATTTTGATTTGATTTGATTTGATTTAATAGCAAATAAATGATTCAGAATTTGATTTTATTGCGATTTATAGCGCTGCTGTCGTCTGTTGTATGTTGAATTGGAACGTGTCTGACTCATGGAACGTTACAGTACCACAAAACATTTTTTTTTCAACTGTGCGGCTGTTATTGCTGTTACAAAGGTTAGTCATGTACGAGGAAATTATAACTGATAAACTAATTTTGAAAAATTTGAGAAACCAGTTTATTGGCAATCTGATATTTAAAATTACCAACGATCGCTAAAACAAAACCAGTTTTCACCAAGTATATAATTTTACTAGGGGACCCCCAATACTTTGCTTGTGTCACATAGTTTGAACCAGTGCATACTAAATCATGATATAAATCATAATATCTGTTTATCAAAGTTGAACGTTGAGGCGTTCCCTCGTGAGAAGACAATCCTGGCTGCAGGATTAGTTCATGAAAATAAGAATCATGTTTATCCATCAACTATGGGCGAAACTTTTCGTTTGTGTTCGTACTATTTACCGTTAAAGAGTTCTCTCTTGAGGAAACGTTTCTGGTTGAAGGATAAGATCATGATATAAATCTTCTTTATCTATCAAAATTGTATGCGTATACAAAGTTTCGTGTCTGTACTCTTAATCGTTGAAGAGTTTACTCTGATGGAGAAAACTCTGGCTAAAGGGCCAATGTTGTGTGCAAAATTTCAGTTCAATTGGTTGGGAGGAACTGGTTTGAAATTCACTTCGATCGATTTCTAAAAGTATGCTAGCAATCAAACTAAAATGGCAAGTTAATGGCAGCTGCACACGTTACGATAAATCGTTACGATTTGACGGTACAGTTCAAATTGTACAGTTTAAACTACATAAATGTTTATGAGAAAATCTGTACAGTTTTTCTCATACACACATGTAGATTTATCGTTGCACTTTGAACTGTACCGTCCAATTGTAACGTGTGTAGCAGGCTCAATAAAAGCTTATAAAAATGAAAGAAATATAGATGTTTTTATTAGAATGAACAAACGTGGGTTGTTAGTTCAATAATAACATCAATTATAACATCTTAGTTCTCATGGTGTGTGTGTGTGTGTGTGTTCTCATAGTGTTGCAATTATATATTTTTTTATATTTTGGGTGACGAGTTATTAACAAGTTGTAATTATTTAATAGGGTCATCATCATCATCAGCCTATAATGTTCCCACTGCAGGGACCCAGGGCTCCTCCCTTGGAGAGGGATAGGCTATAATCCACGACGCGGGCCCAGTGCGGATTGGTAAATGTCACATTTCTTCGAATTTTTCGTTCTAAAATATGCCGGTTTCCTCACGATGTTTTCCTTCACTGTTTTGAGAGCAACGGTGATGAAATAAATTACACAAAGTATGCGCCTGCTGGGTTCGAACCCACGACCTGACTGTTCGTAAGTTGGGGCCGCCATCACTGCTCTCCACCACTGGTCTACCACTGCTCTCAGTACTAATAGGGTAGTTAACAACAAAAATCTTATCCCACCAAAAACAAAACTTGTAAAAAAAGCCAAGCCGCGCAACTCAGTTCTTCTACCGTAAAAAGTAGTGAGATCCATGGTATTAACCAAGTCTGTCAAGTTTTTGGTGGGATCTCATTTCTTTTTGTAGCGTCTCTCATTCTATCTATTTCGTTTAATAAATTAACAATACATAGGATTATTCGAATATGGAGCAGTCTTATTCATCGATTTGAAGTACTGCTATAGTACCTACTCGACAAGCTGAATCAAAACGAGTAAAACCTCGACAAGGTAAAGTCGTTTTATTACGGAATTCCTATGGCCACCTTCAAGCTCCATCAACAGATCTTGAAGACCATCCAAAGACAAAGTACTCGTCAAAACGAATCAAACGAGTCTAAACTCGATGGGTTATGTCGTTCTATAACGGAGTTCCTATGGCCACCTTCCAGCTCCATCATCAGATCCTGGTTACCAACTAAAGACACAGTACTCATCAAGACAAATCAAATGAGCTCAAACTCGATGGGGTTATGTGGTTTTATAACGGAATTCCTATGACCACCTTCCAGCTCCATCATCAGAACTATTCAGAACCCTGAACATCATCTAAAGACAAACTACTCGAGAAGACAAATCGAACGAGTCCAAACTCGATAGGGTTATGTCGTTTAATAACGAAATTCCTATGGCCACATTCCAGCTCCATCAACAGACCCTGGACACCATCTTAAGACAAACTACTCGACAAGACGAATCAAACGAGTCCAAACTTGATGGGGTTATGATATTCTAAATTGGAGTTACTATGGCCAACTTCCAGCTCCATCATCAGATCAGTTCCACATCATCATAATATTGCATTGATAGGCGATATACATATACGTACAAAAATTTCAGATCAATCAGAAACTAGGAAGTGTGTTAAATTTAATAACTCGTAAATTTATTCACTGAAAATGTAACTTTAACTTTGTAATCCTATACAATTATATAGGATTACAAAGTTATTTATGCAGTTAGTGTATCTAGAAAACTAGACAGAAATTGTATATTTTTTTAGTTTTTCCATGGTTTATACACTAAACACTGATTGTATTCTAAATTTGAAGCTTCTATGTCTGCTAGAAGTGCCTTAGACTTTTGATGATCGGTCAATCAGTCAGTCAGTCAGTGAGTGACAAAACTAAGGAACTTTGATTAGTTATAATTCTTAAACTACTGGTTCAAATTGAATGAAATTTTAAATATACCGTGTTTATACAATGCCTAATTGGTTTCTAATTCAGGCTTCTAGTTTTATTTACAACAAAGTTATAGGAGGTCGAATATGGCCTGAACTGGTTCGAGAAAAGGATAGTACGGCCGTGCCGCTTTATTGCTCGACTTGGCGGGGGCACTGCCATGCCCCCAGATAAGTCTGCCATATAGATTACCAAAAAATATTGGACAAGTATTTTTTCTTTTTTCGCGTAAACAACAATGAAGACGATACAGTGCTTTGAAAACTCGTGTGACTGCATACTCTAAGACATTAGTATTTCATTTTTTAGCGGTCAGTGACGTCACCAACCCCCACTCAAACTTTGGCGAGTTTTATCTTCTTACATTTTTATTGATTTGATAAAACAAATAATACATATCCAACATTTTTCGATAATCCAACAGACGGACTAATTAGAATCACATTTTTTTAAGTCACTAAACATCCCTATTTCTTTTTGCATTATTTGGCAGGGTGTAGGTATTTTGTTGAACAGTGTATACCAGACGAGCTCTAGACGTAATTGGCTGTCTGATTACCATATCGTTATTTATCACTATTGTATTTAGCTATAAGTATTTAAATAAATGGGTATGAAAATAATGGCCTTAAAAAACAAGAAAAAGCTAGAAAACTGTGCTTATTATATAAAACAAGATTATCCTAAATATATACTGGAAAAGAGAGCCGCACTGATGGAACAGGCAACATTAGAAAAAGAAAAAGGAAATAAAGTTATTCTTAAATACGATAAACTAATTATACTAGAAAATAAAAATGATGAAAATATACCTATTAATACAACTGGTTCCTCAGAGAAAATCAACACACGTGCAGAAAAAAGGTCGCATACATACTCACCTACAAAAGATGAAAAGAAACAACAGAACTACAAGAAAAATAAAACTCAATCAATACTATCTTATGTTAATTACTCACCAGCTCCAATGCGACCAGCACCTGGCCCTAACAACGAAAAGTAGCAACTAAAAAGTGACCCCCCTCTCCTCCTCTCTCTACTCTCCCAATACGGCTGGTCACCGCGGGAGAGACAGACCACAACCCTCCAAAGAAAGAAACAATACGAGGTAATAAGAAAATAAATATTTGCACATTGAATGTTGAATCATTAAGTTCACCTTATAAACTATTAAAAAGTGGAATTCTTTGGAGGAGGCTTTTACCCGAAGGGGGTCCACACAATAATTTAATTGTTTAATTCTTATTATATTATTTTGAATCACTTAGGTACCTAATGTTAAATGTATTTGGCGATCATTTAACTAATATCTATTATTTTTTACTTGATTATTATGAATGCCAATTGTGTTATCTTTATTATTTAATTGTGATTTTGATTGTTTATTGTTTGTGTGGAATTAATAAAGCTTTATTATTATTATTATATTATTTAAATAAATAAAATTACCTTCTTCCATATTTAAGTATTCACCTACCACGCCACTCAAACTGACACACAGACATAATGCAATAACATTCATATTGATGAAACACGCGTTTGTCATGACCACTGAGAGTCTACTAAAGATATTTTGTACCAGTTTAAGGAAGTAAACATAGAAATATAAAAAATCAGAAACCTGATTTTTGTATAATCAGCCTTTGGCAGTGTGAGTCGGCCGAATTCCATAGTTGACGTCACACGTCTTCGTTTTTACCTGACTGCGGTAAAGCCCAAAAGGAGGGTTATGTTTTGGCGTGTATGTATGTGTGTATATATGTATGTATGCCCTTTTCTTTGTTCCCTCATAACTCCTAAACGGATGAAGAGATTTGAATAAAATATACACGGTTTCATTAAAATTTAAAAATAACAAAAAAAATTGCGGATTTTGGAGGCCATATCACGGATTAGAAAAAAAAACAAATTCCATTACCATCTAGTAGGGTATCAAAATGAAGGGTTTTAAAAGGAGATTACAAAAATATATGATACTGTTTAAAAGAAATTCAAAGTCACAAAATCTATAAACAAACACAAAAGTTAAATCATCTGCGAAGAATTTTACGCGACCAACGAAAGAACAAACACAAAATAACTAAAAAGTTAGAAATCAAAAAAAGTACTGCTTTTAGTTTTTTTAGTAACAAGTAATAAGTGATTGTGAATATAGTGTTTGTGAAAGTCTATCACCTTAAGTGTTTCATTGATTCACCCTGTGCTTGCATTTACTACAGGTAGGGAGTGTCAGACTTCTACTGACTAAGAAATTAAGAATCACCCATGATCTTTCTTAGCATTGTCAACACAAAATAATGCAAGTGCCAGTGTTCGAATCCACGACTTACTGCTCTTAGTCGGGGCCACCACCACTGGGTCACTGCTGCTCTCACTGGGACAACGCTGATCTCGGTTTAAGTTCTATATATATCTCAAAAAAATGCAAATTGCACTTTCAAACGCAAGCGTAGTTTTAAAATAGCTCCCTAAGTAAAATCATAAAAGATGTAAAGAATATCTTACTAAAACAAATGTTAAAACATTTGTATCCATAATACTCCTCAAGCCGAAAGCGTTCAAATCGAATCCTATTTGTCTGTAAGTACAATACCATCGTAGAGGTTTCTTGAGCCAATCCAATATCTATAAAAGTACACATAATTTTGTTAGAAAAAATCCTATTATCTTTAATACAAAAGCTTCAGACACGCCGATTTGAATCTAGTCAGGAGATTTTTCGCCAATACAGCGATTACAGGCCAATCTTACTGGATTTACTTGGATTTCGGAATAAACACCTTTGTATTTTTACCTTTGATTTCAAACGGTGCGATGTTTTCGAAATGGTTTTGCGCGTTGCCATGTGGCGGACATAACTGGTGTTTGAGAAAGTACAACTTCGCCATAATATAATATGTTCTTCTAAGGTTTTCCACCATATTCAATGGTATCTAAAACACTTAAATTCGCTATACGAAGAATTTTGAAATAAATTACTAATCCAAAACCTTACATTTATTTTGACTGAAAATGGATCTGCTCAGCAAGTTAAATAACGCAGTGAATGTTGTTGAACTGTGAATATGAAAGGCCATTATAACCGGGTTACATTATTGTCCCACTGGTTAAGGGTTAGTAATTCTGTAACTGTTAGCCCGTGCTGCCTATCCGACTGCTGGGCAAAGGCCTCCCCTCATGTCTTCCAAATTCTTCGATCCAGGGCCAAAGTGGACTACTGGTCGTTGGTTCTGTCCAGCTCGCTCCATCTCCTGCGTGGTCCACCATGTCGCCATGCTGGCTATGTCAGGGTCCACAACGTTATTTTGACCCACAAGTCCCACTTTAGCTTGGCCGCTTTTTGAGCAACGTGTTGCGTATATTATGGTCGATTAGTTTAACGCCGTGAACACTGCTGCTTCATAGCACGTTGGCAAACCTTGATAATTCTGAGTAAGGGTTAATTTATATTCGCCGGTATGAATGTATGCGAGTATACTCTAATCAATCAAACTCCTCATGTAGCAGGTAACTAAGTTTCTTAAGAAGTCATTTATTTTATCAACAAACATTTTTTTGACCTTTGTCTAAAAATAGCCTCAATATATATATCCCGTCTTAAATCTAAATTAAGAGAACCTTTAACCTTTTCAACAGAGATCTTGACTAGCTTCCTCAACTGAAGTGGACTTATCACTAACAGAATTTTCTACTTCACCCGTATCGTGGGACCGTTTCACTAAGGCTCAGCGCAAACGGGCCACTATTTACAGCCACCGGTTGCTGGCGATAAGGTATTTACAAGATTTTTACAACGTATTGTATGGAATCGCCGCACACGTGACGTCAACTCGCGAATCAGTATCTGCTACACGCCACCGGTGGCGGCCACTCGTCACTACCCTCAACGCCCGCCTATCTACTCGTGGCCGCCTATCCATTCGTGGCGGCCACTAACTACTAGTGGCGGCCAACTAACTACTAGTGGCGGCCACGGGCTACGTGTGGCACCCACCGACTGCTAGTGTCGGCCACCGACTACTAGCCGCGGCCACCGACTGCTAGTGGCGGCCACTTACTACTAATGGCTGCCACCGACTACTAGTAACTGCCACCGACTGCTAGTGGCGGCCACCGACTGCTACACGCCGCGCCGTCGATAACTAGTAGCAGATACTAAACGAAGTATCGCGTGACGTAAACGGGCCATCAACCACTGCCCACGGTGGTCACCGTGGGCAGTATAGTTGATAGCCCGTTTGTGCAGTGCTGTAGATACCTTTTGATAACCGTTTTGTTTTTAGAATATTTCGTGTAATGACGACGATTCGGCCATTTTATTTGAAGAAATTGGATTTTGTACTCACCTGCTTTGTTCCCTCCCTTACTCCCTTATTTCGCGTGATTTTCTTGTTTTGTGATTTTATTTTTCTGAGAACTGTTTAGCAAGGTCATAAAGCTTCGTTCATAAATAATATTTTGTAGAAGACATTTAATATAACCTACAGGGACAGGCGACAGGCCATAATCCGACAATTTCCTAAGTTTGTTCAATAGTTTAAGTACCTACCTAATTTATAATAAAGCACCTGTCGCGAAAATGTTTTAGTTTGTTCATAAATAGGTATGTTACATTGCCAGATAAAATTAAGAGGCCCATGGAGTTCAACGAACACAGGAACTTAGCGTAAAAATTAAGCTCAGAATAGCTTCTTCAGTAATTGTTTTTGAAATGTTAGTACTGAACTGGTTTCTTAAGGCTTAGTTCCTTTATGATCTTAATTACATAACTGAATTGTAAGTCAAAGACCCAAGAGAAAAAGGATCGAAATAAACTAAGTTCGACATTTAGGTCTATATCAGAAAACGCTCACTGTTCTACTTGCACCGGTCAAAACTAAACTAAAAATGTTTTCAAATAAGTCTCACTCTGAAATAGGCCTTACAGGAAAATAAAGATAATAATAATATTATTTTAGTAAACATTTAACCTTTCAGACTTCCTACCAAACATTTGAGCAGTAATAAAGTGTTTATCCTGACTAAGCCGCAAATCCGTGGGTAGTAACTTTGTATCTAGTATTTTGGCATACGAGTACAACCTATTTCGCTCAGGTAGCAAAGAAGGAATAAATCACAGACTTTAAGAGATTGCTGTCTTTACGGCTTTTTATTAGAACATAAATGGTTAAGGTTAGTTTTATTAAGTCTGGTTTTATTGCTTGTGAGACTTCAACCAGTATTTTAAAGGCTGAAGGAGGCTAGTTACTTTATACCTGGTGCCTTTAACCTGAAGCTAGACAAAGCTTTAAATTTTCATAAATTAAGACCTACACTTAGTCCGTTCATCCTTCAGTCCGTTTGTCTGTCCGTTTTGTGAGTATTTGAAATACACGTCGATCTTCGTCTGCCTTGCCTTTAAGTATAAGTATAAGTATAACGGGCTGGTGTCCGCAACTCCACGCTCAATGCGCGTATTTTACGTGCGGGTGGGAATATCACTCGATCCACCCCAGCTCCCCGAGAAAAGCCAGCAACCCCTTGGTGTTACTGGCAATCTCGCGGAGAGTACCTGGGTCACCGAAGTATTTGGCCCTGTATGGGGCAACCACCGGACAGTGCAGGAGCACGTGGGCTGCTGTTTCTTCTTCCTCCATGCAGGCTCGACACAGAGGACTATCTGTGACTCCTATAACAAAGAGGTGCTTGTTAAAAGTACCGTGTCCAGTGATGGCAGCCGTTACTGTGCGTAGCTGCAGTTTAGTTAGCCGGAGCGCTTGTTTGGTGAGGCGAGCGTCGATGGCGGGAAGCGCCTTCTTGGCCTGCCTACACTCGCCGTGGTCTAGCCACAGCTTGGCGTGAAGTTCTTTGGTACGTTTCCTTACCAGCGTGCGAAGATAGCCGAAAGGTAGCGGCACGATGGGTTCTGGGCCCACCGCCGCCATGCTCGAGCCCCTTCGAGCGAGTTCGTCCGCTGCATCGTTGCCTCGGGAGTCGCTATGTCCTTTGATCCATTGAATGGTTATATTATTGAGGTTACCAACCTGGTTCAGGCGTTGGTGGCACTCGTGTATTAGCCCGGAATTCACCGTGTGGCTCCTTAATGCCAGCAGCACTGCCATGCTGTCTGAGAGTATGCGGATGGAGTGTTCCTTTACCTCCCGAGCCAAGATGGCAGATGCCGCCAGGGAGATGCCCATGCATTCTGCCTGAAAGACAGTGTTGTGGGCCCCCAAAGGTACGGCTATGTGGATGTTGAGGTCCTCCGAGAAGACACCGGCTCCAGTACCAGTACCTGTTTTAGATCCGTCCGTGAAGATCCTTAATTCTGCAGGGTTAAGTCCCTCGCAGCGGTGGTCCTCATGGAGTTGGATTTTGTATTTCTTATCGAATACGTACTGTTTGGGTACTCGATCGTTAACAGCTTTCACCAGGGGGAACTCACTTTGGATTCCCTCTAGTGCCGCAGTATGCTGCGTGCACTTCTTACCCCAGAGTTGTAGCGTATTGAGGCGCAACGCCGTCATCGTTGCTTCCTGCTGAATGAACAGGTGGAGCGGCGGAAGCCCCAGTATCGCTTCGAGAGCTGCGGTCGGAGTTGTCCTCATGCAGCCTGTGATCGCCATGCAGGCGAGCCTTTGCATACGTTGCAGCTTGCTTATCGCTGTGATTAATTTGGTTCGGGGCCACCAGACCACTGCCCCGTAGGTGATCATGGGTCGGATTACCGCGCAGTAAAGCCAAAGTATAATTTTAGGGGATAGGCCCCACTTCTTACCTATCATCCTCCTGCATTGCCAAAAGGTGATGCAGGCCCTGTTAAGCTTGTTGTCAAGATGACTGCTCCAATTTAACTTACTGTCCAGGATAACTCCCAGGTATTTGACCTCGTTGGTTACCTGGAGCTCAGTATCGAATAGCTTAGGTAGGCGATGAGGGCCTAGCGTTCGTTTTTGGGTAAACATGACAAGTTCAGTTTTTGTGGGGTTCACTGAGAGGTCGAACTCAGCACACCATCGCTCAACTATGCGTAATGCCTGCTGAGTGAGGTTGCAGATTGTCCCTGTCACCTTCCCCGAAATGAGGATGGCGAGATCGTCTGCGTACCCAATAGTGTAAAAGTGGTTAGCATTGAGCTTCGCGATGAGGTCATTAATCACCAGATTCCAGAGGAGGGGCGACAGTACTCCTCCTTGGGGACAGCCCCTGGCTATCACTGCTGACTGCTGCTCTGCACCAAGGCGGACGACTCGTTTGCTAAGCATATTGGTAATCCAGTCTATCAGTACCTGTTCCACCCCGTGTCGGGAAAGAGCGGCGCTGATGCTGGAGAAGTTTGTTTTGTCGAAGGCTCCTTCGATATCTATGAAAGTACCCAGGCAGATACCCTTCTGATGGATCGCTTCCTCTATCCGGCCAACCACTAGATGCAGAGCGGATTCAGTGGACTTACCCGCGCTGTATGCGTGTTGATTTGCGTGAAGAGGTATTGCTTTTAGAACGCCATCCCTCAGCTCTCTCTCGCATATCTTCTCCATGGTTTTCAGGAGAAAGGAGGTCAGGCTGATCGGCCGGTAGGATTTGGCGTTACTATAGTCACTCTTACCTGGCTTAGGGATAAATATGACTTTCACTTCCCTCCATCCTTTTGGGATGTACCGAAAGGCTAAGCACGCCCGTAATATGGGCACCAGTCTTTCAGCTATGGAGGGTCCACCCCATTGCAGTAGTGCAGGGAACACCCCGTCCGGACCGGACGCCTTGAAAGGATGGAAGCACCCGATCGCCCACTGGATTTTCTCCAGCGTGATCATCATGTGAGCATATTTCCAGTCGTTTCCTGTTGGAGTTTGGTTTACCTCAGTCCAGTCAATTGTGGGCGTGAAGACGCAACCTGGGAAGTGAGTTTCAGTGAGGACGCGCATCGCCTCTTCTGGAGTAGTGGTAAGCGTGTTGTCAGGTTTTCGGAGCACTACAGGTCCAGCAGAGTTCTGCTGTGCTAGTATTTTCCTTACCCTGTTTGCTTGTTGGCAGGATTCTATTTTCCCGCAGAATTTCCTCCAGCCAGTAGATTTTTTCTGCCGGATGCATTTTTTGTAGCTGGATTTGGCCGCCCTGTAGACGTCCCAATCCTCGTCAGCACAGGTGTTCATGGCTCTGTTTAGGGCTGACCTTACCTTCCTGCGCTTGCGTTCCAACTCAGGTCCCCACCATGGTTGCTTGCCTGGTGTTGTGGGCGCAGTGGTTTCAGGGCAGGATGAATGATAACTGTCTAACAGTGATTTCGACAGGTAACTTACCTGTTCTTCGATCTGGCTCGAGTTCTCAAGGGTCGACCAGTGCTTTGTTGGCGCAAGCTTGGTTTCAAGGATACGAGTGTAGGCAGCTCGGTCCGTGTTGCGTGGGTTGCGGCGTGGCAGTACAGGTGTCACACAGACTGGGATGTCAAAGCGGATCCACCTGTGATCAGAGCAGGAGGCCTCTTTCGAGACCTGCCACCCGGTTATGATGGCCGCTGCGCCTTCCGATGCCAGAGTTAGATCAATAATCGTTCGACTGCGTCTGGTGACGAAGGTTGGTTCGGAACCTGTATTTAGTAGGGTTAGGTTTGTCGTAAACATATAGTCAACTAAAGCCTTACCTCTTTCGTTCTGCGTGTTCATGCCCCACAGAGGGTGATGAGCGTTTGCGTCGGCCCCTATGACCACCTCCAAGCGTGTGCACTCACAGTGTCTTACGAGGCGGGCGAGGTCATGCGGGGGTGGCTCCTCAGCCTCAGGCATATATGCCGAGACGAAGGCCACCTCTACTTCCGTGTCCCCGCGCTGTAATAGCAGCCTGGCTGCAGAGATATCCCTGCAACAGAATTCCGTAAGTGGCTGTGCTTTTATGTTACGCGTCGTATAGATGCACGATCTTGGATTATCGTGCTCTGAGCTAAATAGAAGCTTACCCCCAAGATTGGAAAGTCCTTGTATTCGTCCCGCCCTGATCCACGGCTCCTGGATCAGGACTATGGCCGTGTGTTGAACCTCCAGCCACTTCCGTAGCTGAGCCGTTGCGGTCTGACTGTGGTGGAGGTTTGCCTGCAGGACTTTACAGGTTAGCGAAGGGGACGCCATCACTGGTCGATCCTTCCTCGTCTCCCTCGAGCCGCAGCCCAGCAAACAGAAAGTCGGGGTCGAAGCCGCCCTCCTCCAGGTCAGAAGCCGATGACAATATATTGTCATCGAGCTCCCCACCCGACGAAAGGACGGTCTCCACACCGGCAACTGTTGGGGCCACTGGCGCTGCTCCCGCAGGCACGTCCGTAGGTAGCACCGTTGTGCTCGTGGAGGGAGCTGCCTCCTCCACCCGTGTTACCCCCGATGTGGTAGCTTCTGCAGCCGGATATCCCTGAGGGACATGGACAAACTTGCCGTTCGGCGTCTGGAACATGACGTAAACCCTCCCGGCACAGAAAGAGAGTCGTCGTCCGGCGTCCATTAATGTTGGGATCTGGTCTTCAGGGACCCCAACTACCATGAAGCAAGCCTTCTCCTGCTTCTTGGCTTGCAGCATAGTCCACCTCCTTATGTCCAGCCACCGATTCTGGTGGCATAGGAGGCGCCCGATGTTGTGCGGGTCCGTAAAAACACCCTGGTCGTCCGGGATGAGTATGCCGCAACGTACGCGGCGCCTTATATCAGCCTGCCTCCTGATCACGAGTGAAGCACCAGTGGGAGGAGGCATCTCGGCGATGAGCGTTCTCAGCCAGTTTAGGGTGACCTCGCTATCACACCACAGCCTGAGGGCCCCATCTGCAAACGCTGGCCTCGCATTGAAGACGGGCACCGGCAATTCCTCCGCGTCAGGAGAACAAGCTTCGGCGAGCATCTTCCTCTGAAGAGCTTCGAGGATCTGGTCCGCCACCTCCTTGTTGATCTGACCTGTCTGGCCGCATGTGACTGCGACGTCTAGGTCAGATCCTGCAGCTTGGGCATAGCTCCGATTAGCGACCCGCTTGGACTTATCAAGCCGCGGCCGCTTGCGCTCCCCTCGAGGCGACGAGGTCTCGTTGAGAGCTCGCTTAGCCGCGGCCTGATCATTCCGAACAGGTCGCTCCGTAACCGCCTTAGCTGGTCCTTCCACTGCGCCGGCTGGTGGTTGACTAGGTCCTGGTTGGCTATTGCCGTCCTCTGCCTGCAACCGCTTGCCTGCGGAAAAGTTGACGTTAGCTACGGTCGGTTGTGCCTGACCTGCGGCATTCGCCAGCATTAGTTGACGGGACTTACCCTTCCCTTGAGCTGCTAGCCGTTGTTTTTTGTTCGGCCTATTCCTTCTCTTAGCACCACTAGCCAAGGGGGCCTGAGCAGCTTGCACTGCGGGGTCCGCACATTGGCGACGTGATGCCGGAGCATTACCCTTCTTCTTACCTTTGTTCCTGCCCTTCTGCACCTGCCAGTTACGTGCGAACACGTCGTCAGGGGTGCAGAGCTCCACCGAACGACCAGTGTCGGCCGGCGGGGGAGGGGCGACTAGAGGAGCAATGGGCGGGGGAGGATTTGGCAGCAGAGCCCGACCACCGGCGTTAACCGTCGCGGGGGGCTGAGCACCCTGAAGGGGGGAAGGATCGGTACTGGTCCCATGCAGCTCCGATGTCCTACCCTTATTGTGGGACTTGTTGGTCTTGGCCGCGGTATTCGCCGTAGCCGGACCAGTGCCCGCACTGGAGCCCGCCGCGTTTGCAGCCGAACTCCCGGGGGCCGAAGAGGTGCTAGGAGCACCCTTCTTCGGAGTTTTGGCTTTCGCCTTCGCTCCGGTGTGTGTGTGTGCATTGTGAGTGTTTGTGTCCGTAGTTTTTGTATGTGTGTGAGTGGATGGTGTGTTTGTGTGTGTGTTAGTGGCGTCAGATTGTTTGTTGTCCATAGTATAGTGTGATGTAATTCGTCTCTTTGGCTTCCCACCCTCCTTGGAGCCCGCACCAGGGAACGTCTCGCTACAAGCTAGCTCGAACGTTAGGACTACCATCGAGATATAGGAGCGTGAGGCTGGTTCACAGTGCGACATCGGGTGCTTGATCGGGTTGGCATAGGGGACTGACTAATCCCTTCTGAACTGATCAACCCTCACTTACACCGTCAGCATGACCTTCACCACCGCTTTGGCCATCCTAAGACAACCTCCGCGGACCTCCCACTCCTCACCGTGACCCTCTGACGGGACACTATGGCCATTTCCCTGCCCCCGGCTATTGGGCAGGGCCACCGTTTCGCTTGAAATCCGGACCAAAGAGGGCGTGTTGCCTTGCGGACACATTACCGCCAGCGCCGCTCGGCTCAACCCCCCAGGACTCCTTCATCCCCGCTTACGGCGCTCAACTGCGCAGGTCCTAGCGCAGGTGACTGTTTGTACCTGCTCGATGCCGCTTTGAGCGGCAACCAAGCCCACCACCATTCAGTCACGGATGGTGGCGGTGAGGTAGGGTGGAACGCGCCTGGTGGTTTTTGTTACGTCTATTTCTTATGGAATTAGACCAAGAACGGGGTGGCAACCGCGTGAAGGCGAACTCACCAGACTTGCCTTGAGGATCTACACGACCGTAGCGCTCTCCCTCAAGACCCCGCCACCTTACCGCCTCTGAGGGAGGCAGTAAGGCAGACCTGCATCTATACTACCAAGCAAAGCATAAGCAAAGCGTGTCGTTGTGCAACCGCAAAAGCATAAATACAAGCCGACCCCGCCTTGCCTTTACACAACTATATGATGCAATTAATTACCAATATTTTACGGTAGAGCAGCGGTTGCCCAGTGGTGGCGGCCCCGACTTACGAAGAGTAGGTCGTGGGTTCGAACCCAGGCAGGCACATTACTTTGTGTAATTTATTTAATCACCGCTCTCAAAACGGTGAAGGAAAAACTCGTGAGGAAACCGGCATATCTTAGAACCAAACATTCGAAGACATGTAACATCTACCAATCCGCACTGGGCCCGCGTGGTAGATTATAGCCCATTCCCTCTCAAAGAGGAGGCCTGTGTCCCAGCAGTGGGAACATTAATAGGTTGTTGATGATGATGATGATTTTATATGGAGCGACTGTATATCCTAAATATGAAACCCTCTGAAATGTAACACCCTGGCATGAGAGGTCGTGGCATGTTCGAACTTTGCAGACGGCTACATACAGGGCCCCGAGTCTGCTATTCAATAGTGTCAGAATCACTGATCTATCACTGATCTTATAATTGTTGATTTTGACAAGTATGGTGTTGTCAAAATCAACAATTATGAGATCAATGATAGACCATTCTGACACTATTGAATAGCAGACTCGGGGCCCTGGTCTTACACAAATTGTGTTCATCGACACGTAAAAAAGAAGATGGAGTGATCAGACTTTATGGATTGTGTAGGTAAAAGATCTAGAAATGACAGCCGGGACCAACACAACTTGAGGAGTTTGCCCACTAGCGCTCATCGCACAGTCATGACATGTTACGGTGTAATGGGCAGAGTCCTTTAATATTCTTCCAAAGCACGTTGAGGTCAGGGATATAGTAGAATAGATGGTCACCCATCCACTGACTGAACTCTGTAAGTGTTAATTAATTTTCAAGACTGTCAAAAAGGATTTAATTTTATAAAGTCATATGCTGCACTTAATTTCCATAATTATAATAATTATAATCACAGACATTTTCAGCCTACCTTTTGGGAAACGTGAAGAAAATTATCTTAATACCAGACCAAGGACAGAACGAAAGTGCCGTGTCTACACGTGCGAGCCCACTGGTTATCACAACGTAGATTGCGTAGCACTACATTGCTGCCTTTCATCGGTGTGCGTGACTTTAGCCAGGGACGCGACCGGAATATGATTAGATACAATTCGGGGTTAACGTTTTTCATGGAGGCTTCAAAACTTTTGTTCGGTACGGCTTAGGAAAGGGTGAAATTAATAATGATGTTGATTATTTTGGTGAGGAAGTAAGAACGGAATTATTTACTTTATTCCAATTATGTTTTAAAAACAGGCAGGTTTTTTGTAGGTTAGTGATGGTTTTAGAAACATCTAAGATTTCTGTAAATGCTAAATACGAGGATGTGAACACAAATATTTTTTTAATTTCTAAAGGATCCGTAATTGGGAGACATTTTATTTAATAATATGTAATATTTCAGAAACATTTCCTTGAAACAGATTCAAGTACTATGAACGGATACTCGACAATGGTCATCTAAATCACAGCGGACGTCCAAATTTTCCACAGTGACTTGTGATCGCTCAAACAAAAGTAACTTATTGAATGCGGGAGAAACACTCTTTCATTGGCAATTCGATTTATATCCCCTACTCCATCTTACAGTCTTCCATTTCGCCTGAACTCTTAACACTTTTCTTTAAGGTTGAATTTAGCTTGGTTTTCAATTTTCAGTCGGTCGTATTTGAAGGATTTTTGGTAAATATGTTAAGTCGTTTGATCTAGACTGTGACGGGGGTCAACCGTTGGCCCCGATAAACCTTAGAAAGGACTGGAACGTTTGATATAAAACCTTTGTTGCTATTACTTTCTATTTGTTTAGATATTGGTACTTGTTTGAATTTGTGAGGGTTGTTTTATTTATTATGTTTTGCTTATTTATATTAATCTTAATATTTTGAAAGATTTTGTTGTTCGTTGCCAATTATTGAATAGGATATTTCACCAAAAGAATCTGATTAGTCCGTCAGATGGAATTCCAAAAAATAATGGATACCTTTTTTTACTCTTTTCACGTTAATGAAAGATGAAGACGATACAGTGCTTCGAAAAGTCGTGTCAAGTCATGTGACGTCACAAGGTTAGTACTTTTTTACCCAAAAAGTGACGTCAAAAACCCCCACTCATGATCTTTGACACGTTTTATTTTCGTAATATTTTATTAATTTAATAAACGAAAAACACGTATCCAATATTTTTCGAAAATCTAACAGACAGACTAATTTGATTGTTTTGGTGAAATACTCAATTATATTTTGGCTCTTCCGCGCTAGTCTAGTAAAACTAAGGTTATTTTAAAACAACTATTTTCAAATGCTGTGTTGGAGCTAGCTATCAGTCTAACTGGATATAGCCAAGAACAAATATTTTACATTAAGCGACTGCGTATCTGACCTCCACAAAACCTAGTAACTGGGTAATACAATACCCAATAATGAGACTGCATGTCAAACTTGATACTGACAGTGATCACGAGCTACACTGCAGAGCATGAGTTACTGGGTTTGATTCGTATCAGGGGAAGGAATTTCTTAGTAGCATTCGCAGAGTCTGGATTAATTGTGTCCAGTAGATGGGAATAGGCTTGCCCCTTGCTACATGGGACTTAAACATGACTTATGCCTAACCTAACCTAACTGTTCGGAAAAACAGGCTACGTTATGTTTATCGACGTCTTCTGTAATCGGTCTCATAAGACCAGTTATATTTCAGGAAATTTCGCTACAAACATGGTAATCGTTTTTATATTTTATTAAGTGGGGTGGGAAATCATCAAATAACTCCCTCTGCTCTGGGCAGAGCGAAAGGGAGTGTCAGACTTCTACTGACTGAAAACCACCCATTTTCCTTCTTAGCCCTATGCGTCGAAGCCGCGGTATCTCTTTCAAACAATCCGCAGCCAAGATGGGAAACATGGTAATCATCACAACAACTTCACAGAGCTATTATTTATCTTCAAGCTCTAAACTGTCACAGGATTAATTTAGCCATTAATTTGTACATGTTTCTTCTCAATTATGAGGGTAAGATAATGAATTTTCGTTTTGCCAATTAACCAGAATAAACAAGAAAGGATTTTAATTTTAGATAATGTTTTCGAAAGCGCTTTTAATGAGTTTTCTTGAACATCCCTTACACTTTTTTCTTTGTATTTAAAAGGTTAGGTGCGTTTAAATGTTATTAAGAATGTAGTTTTTGTAAGTTAAAGTGATAATTTTTCCTCACAAAAATAAAAAATATAATATATAAAAATGGATTATTTAAATTGCTGACTAATGTATTAATGACTAGCCGACGACACGCAGTTTCACGCGCGTAGTTCCAGTTCCCGTAGAAATACAGGGATAAAAAGTAGCCAATGTCACCCGGGGAAAGTGTACCTTTCAAACGGTGAATTTTTCAAATCGGTCCAGTAGTTTTGGAGCCTATTCGTTACAAACAAACAAATCTTTGATCTTTATAATATTAGTGTCGACTTGTATTGTTCGTTATTCTATATTATATGTACTTTATATTATGAAACCTTTGGTTGACTTCTATTTTCTTGTATGAAACGTGAAGTAATTTTAATGAGATAATTATAATACAGAAACATTCGTACGACCATACATTTCCCATAATGCTAATTCAGTTAATTTAGGCACAAGTTGTCTTATTGTAATCATCATCTTACTGTCACCCAGATGTCCTTTCTTTGGTATTGTTCGTCGTGACGTTGAGCTCCTTGAGTTATAAGTCAAGCTCCACGATACCGGACAAATGCTTACACTGATTGGACGGGTCCGCTCAAATCTGTTGTGCTTTCTTCAAAAGACCATCTCAGACAATAATTTGCATATTTCCACACTTACACTTAAACTTATTGTTAACCCAAACCATTTCAAAAAGTTAAAAGAGTAACCTTTGGAGTTTCTTGCTGGTTCTTCTCCTTAGGAATCGATCAATGCACCGAACCGTGCACCTTTTTGTCGACATGTATGACTATGTGAAATAAAATATTTTGATTTTGCCCTTGTTTCATTATATTAGGGGTCAACGCAACACATAATTATGTTCTTCTTTCATTATTTCTATTCAGACATCAATAACATCATTTACTTCATTCTCTTTTATATAATTTCTCCCACAATTCAACCACCGTTTCTTTGACCTTCAAGAGGAAGGTCCTCTCCATTCATCATCATTGAAATCCATAACTTTTTTTGAAAAATGCGTTTAATTCTTTACTTATTTCACTCTTCTATTGTATAGTCCCGATAATATCGGAAAAATCAAATAAAAGCAGTTATCGATACTGGCATTTCATTTGGTGTGTTCAATCACGCGGATAAAATTCCATGTTTGCCCAACCGTTTTAATTTAATAGGGACGTATGTCGTGCTATTATTTTCGATGTTTCTCTTTTAGGGTAGATACTCTAGTGACCCATTGCACATTTGATTGGACTGGAAGAGGTGCTGCTGACTTGAATTTTTGGGGTTATTACGGCTATTGATAAAATGAAAAAAAGATTGCGAAGATAAGAATGTCCTCCTGAGATTCTTTTTTGTTGCACACCCACCTCATGGATGTATGATGTCACAAGAAAGGATAACCACCAGAATGTCCACCTTTGCTGCTTCAGAGAACACTATACGTTGCGTATAGTCGTCGATATAAAAAATCATTTTCCACTGTAGGCTGCTGTTTTTAGTCCAGAACCGTCTAGCGACAAAACAGGCGCCACAAGAACGATATTCGCTTCCCATATTTCATAAAAAACCACAACCATACCTCAACATTATACCACACGAACCACAAACACGACAACAAAGCCTGCAACTCTGTTTACTAAGTATTGTAACATAAAACACAACTCGCGCAGTTTACGAGTATGTGCGAAGAGATCGGCACTAAAACACGGCTTAAGTTTAGCTGTGGATCGAAGGGTATCGATACACCTTACGACTAAGTTTTTTAAGAATGTGGGTACAAGCTAGCTGGCTTTGATCCTGAAAGGAGAAAAAGGGGATTAGATTTTCTGTTTTGTGGAAATTCTCAACGACCAAAAAAAAACACTAGGAAGTGTCGAAGGGGGGGCGTTTTGGGTAACTGTCTCTTGTAAATAAGTAAAGTAAAGTAAATTTTGACGTTCGAAAAGTGCTGATTATCAGCCTAGTTTGAATAAATGAGTTTTGATTTGATTTTGATTTGATTTGACCTCGTTCATTTTCTCGACAAAAGTACACTGAAAAAACTACTGACTGTACTGTGTACTAGGTGTACTGTCTAAACAGTAAAATATGAGCATAACGTTCAAAGTAGTAACTTTTAAGGAGCTGTCGTTGAAAAACATTGAACTGTTTAAAACAATTTATTAAAAAAAAATAGTTTTTTAATGTTTCAAATATCATTTTTTTTTAATGTTCTAAAAATTAAAAAAAATACTTTTTTTAAAAAGATATTTTCTACAGTTACATGTTTTTTACGACAGCTCATTAAAAGTTACTGTTTTGAACGTGATGCTCATATTTTATACTGTTTAAGCAGTACAGTCAATATTCTATTTTTTTCAGTGTATTACTGCTGATTATGAGATCATCATCATCTGCCTAGCCTTTTCCTAACTATGTTGGGGTCTGCTTCCAGTCTAGCCTGGTCTAGCTGAATACCAGTATTTTACATGGAGTTACTGCCTAATTGACCTCCACAACTCAGTTAATACTAGGTAATACGAATCTTGGTAAGATTGGTTGTCAGACTTCAGGTCACTGACTACCTGCCATGGCAGCCGGGACCAACAGCTTAACGTGCTTTCCGAGGGACGGAGGTAACTCGGTATGTAATGGGCGGTCACCCATCCACAGACCAACCTAGGCAAGCGTGGCTTAACCTAAAGATCGACCCGAGTGGCAGTTATTATTAAGCCACGAGCTCCTTGTTCGTATGAGATCATTTGTGTTCCATTATCGAATCGGAAAAATTCGATTCTCAGTTGCCATCCAAAAAATAAATAAAAAATTAATAAAGAATTCTGAATAGTACATAAACCACGTTTGAATTATCAAAGTCATTTGCTATGTAATATACAAGAACAGAAGAAATTCGCCCTCAATAGCTACAGTGCTGTGTATAAAATTCCCAGTAACAGCGTGGAGTTCAGTTACAAGCTCTATTACCAGGAACAGACTTTATTACCGACTTTTGAGCATGTAATAAACTAATTCTAAACGGTGCGCAGTATGATTGTACATTTTGTACCTATTAATGTTACATGTCTGCCCATTTCTTTTAGGAATAAAGCCGTCATCACTACATAATTATTACAAAACAAAGTCCTCCGCCGCGTCTGTCAGTTTGTCTCTTCTCGATAAACTCAAAAACTACTGTACCGATTTTCATGCTGTTTTCACCAGTAGATAGAGTGGTTCTCGAGGAAGGTTTAAGTATATATTTAAAAATTGACGCGGGTAAAGCCGCGGGCATCAGCTAGTGCTATCTAAAGTAATATCACATTCTCCCCCTTGTGTCGGGGTAGAAACACTCTACATCAGTTAGGGTGCTTTCAGGACATTTTCATATTTAGAGACACGAACGTCACACAACGTGACTTTATTGGATTGCCTGTACTACTGCATATTGAACGCCTTTACAACTATTATTTACTAGGTGTTGCCGGCGGCTTCGCCCGCTACAACTCAAAAATTATCCCACGGCAAGACACAATCGGGATAAAAACTATCATCATCATCATTTCAGCCGAAAGACGTCCACTACTGGACTTAGGCCTCCCCTAAGTGTCGCCACATTCACCGAACCCGTGCGTCTCGCATCCAGTGGGTCCCCGCAACCTTCACCAGGTCATCCAGCAGGTCCCCGCATCCTTCACCAGGTCAAATATAAAAAACTTTCTTACGTGTTAATACAGGTTACCAATTTTTTTTCCAAATCCGTTCAGCAGTTTTTGCGTGAAAGAGTAACAAACATTCACCCATACATTAATTCTTACAAACTTTCTCGTTTATATGTACATATAATAATATTAGTAAGAAACTGAAAACGGGATATTTACCATATTTACTTATTGTTTCGACTTCCCGATATTTACAACTACTATGACTGTATAACGGGTGGAAAAGTACCCTTAACGCAAACGAAGAGCACTTGTTCTCCCCACCACTGCAAACATTTTTTTTTTCTAGACCATACCTGGGAACCCCTTAGTTACGAAGATATTCGGGGTCAAAGTTCCAAATTTAGCACAGCTGTTTTTGTAAATACTAGTTTTTCAGGTTATAATTTTGCTTAAATTACCTCCATGACCCTTTTACTATTCAAAGCATCCATTAGCACAATGTTCTATGAGTGCTACATTGAGTTTTACCGTAAAATGAAATTTTTGACCCAAAAAAAAAAGGCGTTTCCCAGCAATAATTTTTGCGTAGGGGTTGTTTAGTGTAGTTTTAATGTACAGAATGCTTGGTTGACGTATGTGTGAAGGGTTACTTTACACCCTGTATAGACGTAGTTCGGAATATATTAGGTTTTATCGATAGCAAGTAAAACTTTTCTTTTTGTCGATTATTTTTTCATCAAAAGTTTCGTTTAGCCCCTCGATGTTTAGATTCTTGCTTTGTTTGTTTTTTTTTTCCGCCGATTCCAAGTAATTAGGGCAGATAGATGCTGCGGGTTGTTCAAAAGAGATACCGCGGCCTCGACACAAAGGGCTAAGAAGGAATATGGGTGTTTTAAAGTCGGTAGAAGTCTGCCACTACCTACCGCTCTGGGAGGAGTCCTCCACCGTGGGATAAAATCCCACCGATACCGGTAGATGATTATTAGGATAGTTGGTTGCATCCATCATCATTATTAACTTTCTGTAACGCCAAGACCAGCAACCACTTGGACCAGAGGAGTTGGGTTTTTAGTTGGAGTTGCCGTTATACCCAATAGGGTATTTAAAAAAAAAAACTAGGAAGTCCTTCAAATAGATTTTCAAAAATAATGGACACGTATTTCTTCTTTTTTCACTTAAACAAAAGATGAAGACGATACAGTGCTTCGAAAAGTCGCGTTAAGTCGTGTGACGTCACAAGGTTAGTACTTTTTTACCCACAAAGTGACGTCAGAAGCCCCCACTTATGATCTTTGACACGTTTTATTTTCGTACATTTTAAATTATTTGATAAAACAAAAAACCATATTCCAATATTTTTCGATAAGCTAACAGACGTGCCCATTAGATTTTTTTGGTGAAATACGAGAATCACCCTATTACGAGAATATAATGTGGGTGTTATATTCCAGACATATCTTTAGTATGTTCGCTGTGGATTATGAAAAACGGAACATATTATTAGTTTTGTGTGACTTTTAGAGCTGATGTAAATAAACGTGTTATTGAAAATCACGATTCACAACATAGCATTAGCATGCATTACCAACAACGATTTATAGCAACCTTTGCTATGAACGATCGTAAACACCAAAAATAATATATTGCCGCTCAAAAACCCGAAACAAAATACACTCATACGTATTATGTTTACTTTGGACGATTTTGCATAATGTTATAACAAAAGCAAACTCAGTTATCTCGTTAATTTTCGAAGAGAACTCACGTCACGATTGATTAGGGTCTTTAAATATTTATTCTCTTCGTTCCGACGTAATTTTCGAGCAGGTTATATCGCTTTTAAGTTTGAAACGTAACATAAAGGCTGCCATGATTTATCAAATTGATTGTTCATGAAAGATTTTGTGGTTTCGATGGTGTTCGACCTATGTGTTTTTTTTTCTTTAAAAACACGTACGAAATACTGGTGAATACTGAGAGATATAACTAGCATTAGGATAGACATCTTTGAATCTTTTGGACTTCAGAAATGCCGATTTCCTTACAATGATGATTTGTTTATATCGTTGAGCAAACTACGCAACACCACCCACAAACGCGTCACATTTCCACACAAACCCAACAAATATACGTAGGCAGACATTTGCTAATAAAACCCCTTTGCCCGCGATAATTACCGTCATTGTTCCAATATTACCCAGTTAGCAACCATACAACAGTTACCAACGAACGTAAACAACATTAACATTAAATTAAAAGGCGTTTAATACGATTATTCGGGGTAATCAGGGCGAGTGGTCCGAGATGGGGCGAGAAGGGCGAGATAAAGCGGATAATCGGGGCGAGGGCGAGTGTGCACGAGTGATACCGAACACAGCCATCGACAAACGTGTTGCGAGAAATGCGAATACAAAATTAAGGAGAACTACGAGTATAGGCACCGTAATTGGGTACTGTTTTATGTGAGTTGACAAAATGTTATGAATGTAAGTGGATGTTTTGTTTGGTAGTTTTGGTAATTGTTTAGTACAGTTTAAAGTTATTAAGTGCACAAGTATGTGAGGTAATCTGTGGTTTTGTTATACAAAATATTATAATAAAGACGCGGTACACAATAGGATTGAGTTGAAGGTGCAACGCCTGGGTTTATGCGCTGGGAGTTGAAATTAGAACCGTACCTACAATACTATTTACTTAGGTGCCGCTTATTTTTTTGTGAAACCGGGCATACAAAACCACCCATGGAAATCACAACAACCACTAGATTATAGAATTTCCATTAAAAAAATCAAAATCAAAACTCATTTATTCAAACTAGGCTGATAATCAGCACATTTCGAACGTCAAAATTTACTTTACTTTACTTATTTACAAGAGACAGTCCCCCAAAACGCCCCCCCTTCGACACTTCCTGGTGTTTTTGCTGGAAAGAAGAAGTGGCGGAACAAACTCCCCAGCACACATCTGTCTGTTAGGTTGGTTAGAAGAACCAGACTCGATACAATAGTAAGGCAAGTATAAAAAAGTATATAATAATAATAATAAAAAAAGACATAACATATCAGTAAACTAATCTTGGAGAAGGAACATAAATAAATAACAAACATTGTCTTGTGTTCAACTCAGCGACCAACTGTTCTTATCATTTAAGTAGTCGTTAATGGAATAGTACGCTTTTAAACAAAGGTTAGATTTTACTTAAGACAAAATAATGACGGAACCACGACCCATATTTCGTTTGTTTCATTATTATTTAGTATTACGGTACTGTGGACCTTCTGTTGACAGCCAGGAACTATTGTGATATTGACGTGCCTTTACCTTTCATGTGATTAGTCTTTTCTCAACTTAACTGGGTTAGCGCTTGCAGATAAATACCAACATTTCACTCGGAGCGACTGAAAATCTCACCTCCACAATCTAGTTTCTGCACGATGACCCCTTGACAGGACTGGTTGTCAGATTTTAAGATATCTGTCTACACGTAACGACTACCAAGGATCTTTAAAAGACAGATGGCTCGGTATGAAAAGAATGCTCACCGATCCACTTACCAACCTAGTCAAGCTTTGCTTAACCTTTAAGGTGTTATTATTATTTACCCACGAGGTCCCATCACAGCAATAAGAAAATTTCTGATTTCTTGCCCAATACAAGTGCCTATAAATTCTCGAGAATTCATCAGCGTAAGAAGGTATGACATAAAAAGGTTTTTAAAGATGTCGATCATGTGTATATTACGTTAATTTATGAACATCGATCTTTCTTGGAGTTTCTTTGAAGTATCATCAAATGGAACGATGTTTTCAATGGCCTGTTTGCTATACATGTTTCTATTGATCCAGAAATATTTGTACGATAATGTATTCACTTTCACTTGGAGTAGCATCAAAGATAATACTTTTTAGAATTAATTATAGTTCTGTCTTAAACAGTCAACGCACAAAGGTAAAAGAGCGCAATTTTTTTTTTCGGACACTAAATATTTACTGTATCATAAATTACATCAAGCACTTGTCCAGAAATATTATCGTTTTATTTCGACAAATAGACTCTATAAAGTAAAAAAAAACAATTCGATGCTTTGCGATTACGATGGTATATTATTATATTTTTCCATTTATTTTAGATAGTCGACAGTGACATTGAATACAGGATAATTATATTATCTTTTTTCAATCAATCTTATTGTCACAATTGTCGACATCTGGCATCGACAGCAATTGCCATAAATAAAAATAGAAAAATATTAAAATTGATATTTCTACAGAACTGTGCGAGTCATGGTTATTAGAGTACGGAGTTAAAGTCTTCTCCATAACACGCCACTTTATTCAGGGTTGGGCCTGGGATATGCAGTTCTGTCGGTTATTCAGACCAGGTCGTTGGTTCCTTTCATTCGTAGCCTAGCTACGTTCATATGACCAGTTCTAGGTCTACATTTATCTCGTTATTACTATCACTTTAAAAAACTAAACTCATCGATATTATGGCACGAAGGTATGTGCAGCATGACACAATCGCTGACAGTATATTCACCAGGATTCTTATGATAATCCTAAGTATAAACGGATACATAAACTTGGCTCTTATCGCACCATGTGGAACCCGTACATCGCTTTATAAAAACAGAATTTAAAATATAAAAGGCAGGCATCCGTAGTTGTGTCACTTGGTCGGTTGCCAGCTGAATTTATCATGCACTTATCAAATTCTTTTCTTACTGTTTAAGTAGGTCTCGAAATGGAGCGGACACGTAACCCATTTTTCATTTCTTTTGAAACAATTTTGATTGTGATTTGTGTGAATTTAAACAGCGGGTTTTTCAGGATGTTCAGTTTTGAGTACTTTTTGGCAAGGAAATTTGTAATTAGTGTGCACTTGTTTCTGTGTGTGTTATACCTATTGAAGTCTCACAATGTATGGTATTCACCCTGTCTTCTACAATGTACTGATAGTCATATTGACTTCACAATTTATTGAGAAAAAAACAATTTTTATTACTCATGCTCTGAAAGTAGGTCACAACATGCCTGCGGAGCGGGTTGAAAGTACTAATTTTCAGCCCTAGGCAGAATCACTTTCAACTGACAGCTAACAAATTATTAAAAAAAAATTGGCCTATTTCACATTTTTATTGAACCATGTTCGAACTTTTGATACAGTCACTAAATTACAGCGCGATTTAAAATAACACAAAGTTCTTAAGAATAAAATAATACGACTTGGTTTAGTTTTAACTACATATTTCTCTAAAATGACATATATTTAGACAAAATCTTTGACATTTTTTTATAAACATGAAAAAGACTGGCTGCTGGACGTCCAGAGGACAAAAAAAAAAACAAAATAAGCGGGAAAGCGACAATATCCGATCAACACAATTTTTTTCTTTATTTAATAATTTATGTTCCTATTTTCCTCGTACTCGTAATGAAAAGCACAGTGTGTACCTCGGGTAAATGACTCATTTAGTCCCTCGAACTAATAGCGCCCTTACTACGTTACGGGCGCCAAACCCCGTCTCGGGGCTAAATAAGTAACTTCCATCCCTTGGGTGACAATGTACTATTAATCAGATTAAGGTAAAAATAAAAGTGCTAAAAAATATCGTTTCATTAGAATAGAATAGAATAGAAATTTTATTTGCTTAAACATGTGTTTACATACAGAATTAAAATAATACATGCATGCAAGATAATACATAGTAGTGGTTCACGACATGTCTGCCATTTCTCATGGCGTGCAAATCTCTTGGGTACATATTACAATTATTATTATTAAATTAACGATTTTCAAATTTTACGCTTACTACATTAAATATGTCAGTCAATCCGAGTCATGTGTCAAAAAAAAAAAAATGTCCATATTTACAGATTACAAATGAAGATTTACACTTTAATTAAAATAATATTTCTAATATGCAATAAATCTTTTATAATTACTACAATTAATTAATTAAATTATGTTCATTTGTGTAGGTACCTATAATAATCAAAATGTATCATTTAAAAAATCGTTAACACCATAATAAGCTTTTTCGGCCAAAAACAATTTCACTGTTTGTTTGAATTTAGGTATAGTTTGCTCTTTCCAACTTTTGGGCAATTTGTTGTAGATAATTGGTGCCATGCAAAAAACACTCTTGCGCATAAGTGCAGTTTTTGATGCATATACACATAGTATGCTATCATCACGTCTATTTCTTGGAAACTTGTCTGCCATCCGAGGAAACAAATGTGGATTGGTTTTTACAAACATTGCTATTTCCAAAATATAAAGCGAAGGTAAAGTTAAAATGTGATATTTAGTGAAATAATTTTTACAGCTATCAGTAGTTTTAAGATTAAACATAGATCTCAAGCAATATTTCTGTCTTTTAAAGATGATCTCCCTATCAGTTGAGTTTCCCCAGAAGATAACACCATATCTAATGACTGACTCAATTAAACCATAGTAGGCCGTTAAACGTGCATTCAATTATCCTTTCCTTCAAAATCAACATGCCTGCATACTAGAGGCGAAACAATAAATTATAAGTAAGTCTTTGTACATGGCTTCATATTGTTCCCCAAAGTCTAAAGAAGAAAGAAATACAATATCGTAACAAGTCTGTAAGTATAAACATAAACAAGTTATACAACCAAACAAAATATCGTCCAAAGTAAGCCCCGAATGTCAATCCTTTGCCTAGCTATTTATTTCACTTTGTCTGCCGAGGGCTTACCACAAACTTGGCTTTCAAGATGAAAAATTCCCGAATTACCCTCTCACAGAGACGAATCCCATCACTTATCTAAGCCACTTCCAAGTCGGCAAACTGAAAGCTCGTTTTGAATCACGATTTATTCAAGACGGGACTGTTTGTGTCCTGCGGCGTTGTTTGTCCTATGGTTGAGATTATTGTATGTACAAAAACTTGAAGGTGTACTTTCAATAGTTTGTTCATAGGATTAAAAGTTTAGAGTAAGAAAGCCGAAAAAAAGCAGTTTTTTTTGCAACAATGTTCGTATTCTATTCTGCAAAAAAAACTAGATTTAGTTTTAGAAACTTGCAACACCGTACCACTCACCCGTAAAAGCAATTCATAACTTAAACTTCTGCTTGCGATATTTACTTTATACAGTTTAGTGGATAAATTATTTGCTTTTTAATCGTAAACTTTCTGCGGGTTTTAATAGAATTCCAAGTTTTTTTTTGTCGACATATTACTAAACTACTGGAAATAAAAAAAAAAAACATTTACCGTTTTATTTAACAAAAAGTAAAATTAAACATGATAAATATTTGGTTTTCAGTATGTATGATGGTGATTTGGCCATGTCAGTTTATAACTTATGTTAAGCTTTCTGTTAGATCAATATATTATATTCTATGCAAAAAGTCTTAGAAATTCAAACTATCGAATATAGTATGGTCTCTTGTTGTGTTCAATACAAACCTACAGTTTCAATATAGCAAACAGATGAATTCTAAACTTACTGTTCTGTCTGCCGCGAATTATTAATTTAGATTTTGACATTGATGACTTCCTGGCTACGAACAATAAATTAAGTTAGAGGTCGGAAGTGAGTGGAGTGATAATTTCTTGATATTTGGAAGGTTCGAATTGCTCAGTTACTTTGGTAGGTTTATTTTAGAGTCACTGGAAATAATGTTAGCTCGGATTGTTTGATGTTTACTGTTGGTCTTGGCATAGCCTCGAGATGTTGAGGATTGGTAAGGCTTTGTTGTGCTATCATTGGGTTAAGGTAGGTACTATAAAGGTAGGAAGTTGTGTTTTAACGTTTATGTTGTGAAATGACGATTTCTCAAGGTAAATACCTATTTAATCTTGTTTACTAACAGCCAGACCCAAAACCACTCCTGTAGGCTATACAAGTATTTGCTATGCGCGTGTTTTTGTTAATTACCGTTCGCTACATATCAATTCAATTCAATTCAATTCAATTCAATTCATTTATTGCATCAAATATGGTAGGTACATGAAGTTCTCATTATATAAAATATTTAGTAACACACATTTGGCCAATATTATAGCATGCAATAGTACAATTTTTTACACCTAAGAAACCGTTAAATATGTCTGTGCTTTAATGTATAAAATTGACAGGGACACTTTTGGAAAAACTCATCTATCGAATAAAAACACTCTTGCAACAACCACTTCCGCAACGCAACACAAAACTTATTAAAAGGTAGTTGAGTAATTGACCTCGGCAAAGCATTGTAAATTAGGGGAGCCATATAAACGCAACTCCGCCGGAAAAGCTCTAGTTTTGGAACGGGCATTTCAAAATCTAAGCGTGTAGGTTTTCTTTTATTTGTGTAATCTTTCCGCTCAAATAATTCAAGATTAGACCTCACGAACCTGGCAACTTCGTAAATATAAATGCATGGGACCGTCAAGAGATCGTGCGACTTGAATATAGGCCTGCATGAGTCAGACCACTGCATTTTAAACATTGCACGAATACATTTTTTTTGGGCGATAAAGATCTTCGCTATTTCGGAAGAATTTCCCCACACAACTATACCGTATCGTATTACTGAGCAGACGTAAGCGTGATACACCATTATGGCGGTACGTAAAGATGTAATAGTTTTGATTCTCTTTAAAGCAAATACGAATTGATTATTTTTTTTTGAAATTATTTCGATGTGATTCTTCCAAGTAAAATGCTCATCAAGTGTAACACCCAGGAACTTTGTATTACTAACCTGTTCTATATTATTATTGTTTAGTGCAACATTCAGACGTACAGGTTTACTTTTAAATGTTTTGCAATAAATCACATTAGTCTTGGAAATATTTAATTTTAATTTATTTATATCTAGCCATTGTATTATGTCATTTAATGTTTGTTTAATTTCAATGTCAAGGTTTTGTGCATTTTTACATTTAATAATAATTGTGGTATCATCGGCGAACAATACGCACTGTTGTTTTATAGACTGAGGCAAGTCATTTATGTAAAGAAGAAACAATAATGGCCCCAGGATACTACCTTGTGGTACACCACAGCAATTAATCCTTGCTTCAGAATCAAAATCTTCTAAAGTGTTATTTAATTTGTTTAATTTTGTTAACCTCGTTACCTGTTTTCTGTCAGTTAGATAAGATTGAAACCATTCTTTTGCTGGACCTCTGATACCGTATTTTTCAAGTTTATCTAGAAGCCGCGCATGATCAACACAATCGAACGCCTTACTTAAGTCTAACAGTAGTGCACAAGTAGGTATTTTATTATTAATATTCGTCATCATTGCTTTCACTAGCGTAAATATTGCCAAAGTCGTCGATTTATTTTGCCTAAACCCGTATTGTTGGTCAACAAGAATGTTGTGTTTAATAAGAAATTTTATCACTCGCCTGTACATAACTTTTTCAAAAATTTTAGATATAATTGGAGTGAGAGCGATAGGCCGGTAATTGTCAACATCTAATTTTGAACCTTTTTTGTATAGCGGCTTTATCAGAGACAGTTTGAGCCTATTAGGAAAGCAGCCCTGTTCCAAGGATAAATTGACAATGTGAGCCAATGGCGATGCGATATGTTTGGCTATTTTTTTTACGAGCTCAGTTGTGATGCTGTCATACCCAGCCGATTTCGAGTTTCTTAAAGACATTATGATACGATATATTTCAGAGTCGTCAGTGGGTTCTATAAATATACTTTTATTATTGGATTCAATTTTATGTATGTCAGTTTGATTATTATTTTTATTAAGAGTAGAGGAATTATCATTATTATTATTATTATTAGAAATGTCAACAAAGTGATTATTAAATTTATTAGCAATGTCAGATCCAGATGTCAACGTAATACTACCATCAATAATTTTACTGATATATTCCCTAAACGGTTCGTTACCCATGTTGCGCTTTACAACATCCCACGTGGCCTTAATTTTATTACGAGAAGAAGTTATATGTATATATATCAAACCTTGATAACAATAATCAATTGAATTATATTATTTCCCACCCAGTTGGAACCAATTTACAGGTGCGTAGGATTTAATAATAACCTCAGATGCCTAAAATGACCGAATGACGGTTTTATCTCATTTATGGTGTTTAGAACAATCCTACTTATTTTCAGCTGAGTAGGAATGAATGTACCTCACCCTTATTTTTTGGTCCATTTTGACAGGACTAATATCAAAAAACGACTTTCTGTCAAAATTTTCTTTAATTAGCAACTCTAACTTCAAGCAAATGATAATGAAAGCAGAAGAATGAAAATGGCAAACATATCACATACGTAATTTTTGATGTTCTCTATGACCCAGGCTTGTACTGTTGTTGGCAATAGGCTAACTCCCAATTTATTGTATGAGACTCAAACTGTTGACATTCTGCCTAACCCAAAAACACAGTCACTGTGTTTTAATGTTATAGATCCATTCTATTCATTCTAACACTGCCTCTCATAACAAAGTCTGAAACAACAACGAACAACAACTGAATTAAAACAACAAATAAACAACAGCACAAACAGATAAAACGTTAAATCATCTCGCTAGGAAATTACTCCTAAACTGGAAATCCTAGTTAAGCCGAGGGTCGTTAAAACGCCGTAAATAGCCGCTAAATTGTTGCATTGCGCTCAAAATGGACATAATTTGCTAGACTACTGGACGTATACTGTAATTTTGTTGGATTAATGTAAATATATGATGTAGGTTTTAAATTGTTCTGGAATGATGGGTTCTGAAGCTTTTTATTAATTGACGGTTTTAAGGGGGTGTTTTTCCGAATGACAGAAAACGGATCCGGAACCTTATTATATAAATAAATATTCCACAACTATCACACAACGCCATCTAGTCCCAAGCTAAGCAGAGCTTGATATAGATTCGTCATGTCTGTCTTTCCGTCTGTCCGTCCGTATACAGCCACTTTATTTGCAAATTACACACATCAAAAGTGTCTAGGGATCAACATATATTTTTGCTATAACTTTTCTCCTGATTGATATTAATTAAAATTTTCTTTAAGGATTCATCAAATAAAGTGTTTTCGTTTGTCACAGTAACGATAAACCAAGTCACCTTTGCATTAATAAAGAAATTTGCCATTTTCCTAATAAAGGGATTTTTGACATTTGAACCACTAACATTAAAGTTCGAAAAAAAGACTGAAATAACAGTTTTCTTTAAAATTTTATTGGGTAACTTAAACAATTAATAATCCGTGTTTCTACCGCGGACACTAACAACACAAGAACATCGGTTTGGCATACTCAAAATGAGTTCATCCAAATCACGCTGTGGAATGGCCGCCCATGTTCGTTGCAACAACAAAAAAAGGTCTTCTTGCGACTGGATACCCTCCATATTCGGCAGAGCTCTTCTCTGTAGCATATCCCATGCATGCTCAATCGGGTTCAAGTCTGGCGACTGAGCAGGCCAGGGCAGGACATTGATGTTAGCTGCGGCGAGAGTCTGTCTTACAACTCTTGCGGTGTGCGGTCGTGCATTATCATGCATTAACTGAAATAAGGGACCGATTTGCACTTGTAGAGGAACGATGACGTCTGATACAATCGTCTCGACATAAATTTGAGCGTTGAGGTTGCCTCTGATCCAAATCAACTCAGTTCTTCCGCCGATCCAAATACCCGCCCATATCAATCAATCAAATCAATCAAAATCATTTATTTCAAGTTGGCCAGTTACAGGCTCTTTTGAATAGTCGAACAAATACTAAATTTTAATAAGCTAATAAACTAAGCTACAGTCCCACTCACAAGGCATAATAACTGTCAGTGTACTGTAGTTGCCGATTCCAAAGCGTTGGTCTCATGAGAAGAATGGCAAGAAACTTCATGGATACTCTTTTAAATCATAATATTGTTACAAAACTTTGGTTACATCATTCATATCGAGATTGGTATATTATCATGTGAGAACGATGTAGCAAGTTATGCACGATAAGTGTCGACAGTAAAGCCAAAACGACGATTTAAAAATAATATAATAATTCAAACAAGCCGTGGCAACTAAGAGGTGACCAGTCACAACTGACAGCACCCGTTCACGAGCATGACGCATGGATCAGCCACCATTCCACTCAACCATTTTAAAGGGAACGAAATGACCCGACACACCCGCCACCATCAGCGAGACATTTAAGTGAGCATGACACACTCTTAATCGCCAGGGCATATCCAAGTCAAATAAAAAATAGAAAAATAAATGTAGGTTTCCAGAGAATGACAGCTTTCTAGTACATAGTACTCACACAATATGTGCTATGCGACTATATAATACTAAAGAGATTGAATTTATACATTGCAAAGATAGTTGTACAATCTTCTTCTTCTTTCTTCTTCCTATTAAATGCTATTCATTTAAGCGTCCTGTCCTTGTGGAGCAGGACCGGCATTGAGCCAAGCATTTTTATCAGCGATATAATCGTCTAACTTGTAATATGCTTGCTTGCATAGTGTGCGTTTGATACATGTTTTAAATTTCGTCTCATTCAGTTCAAGAATGCTTTGTGGAATTTTGTTATAGCATCTCAAACAGTACCCCATGAAAGATGAGTCTACCTTAGCGAGTCTGAAGCCTGGCTGCACTAACTGGTCCCTATTCCTAGTAATATAATTGTGTCTGTCACCTCTTTTACTAAAAAGATGCAGATTTTTTCTCACATACATTATGTTTTCGTAGACTGATGTACTGACAATGCACCGTCATAATGTTAATGTTCTTAAATAGTTCTCTCAGAGAATCGCGCCTACGAAGACCATATATTGCTCTGATGGCTCGTTTTTGCAGAATAAAAATAGATTCAATGTCTGCAGCTCGTCCCCATAACAAAATGCCATAAGACTATGAAAGTAACTAAAATAGACCAGCCTAGCGGTATCTACATCAGTAAACTGACGAATTTTTCTAATGGCATATGCTGCTGAACTTAGCCGCCCTGCAAGAGATGTTAAATGAGCACCCCATTGTAGCCGTGAATCAAGCGTAATCCCCAAGAAAACCGTTTCATCTACGAATTCTAGTTTCTCGTTATTTAATAGAATATCACAATCACTACTTTTAACATTCGGTAAAGCAAATCTTATGCATTTTGTCTTTTTTTCATTTAATACTAAATTGTTTGCTGTGAACCAATTATGAATCTGAAGTAGGGCTTTATTCACATCATCTAGCTTTTGAGCCCGTCTATTTATCTTAAAAATTAGGGAAGTGTCATCAGCAAATAACACCATATTCTGAGGTTGGTTTTTCAATAAATAGGGTAGATCATTAATATATACCTACCAGAAAAAGGAAAGGGCCCAATATTGAGCCTTGCGGAACCCCCATTTTTACTTTTAAACCCTGTGAATTAACACCATTTATTTGAACATGTTGTTGCCTTTCACTCAAATAAGATTTTACTAAACTAAGTGCAAGTTTACCTAGTCCATAATGCTCAAGTTTCAAAAGCAATGTGTCGTGATTCACGCAATCAAATGCTTTTGAGAGGTCACAAAATATTCCTACAGCATCTTGGGACTGTTCCCACGCATTAAATATGTGCTTTAATAAAGTTACACCGGCGTCAGTTGTGCAACGTCCTTTAGTGAAACCGTACTGTTGATCGTGTAAGATTCTGTTGGTGTTAAAATGATTGAGCATTTGGTTAAGCATAACTTTTTCAAAAACCTTGCTAAAAGCTGGCAACACCGATACAGGTCTATAATTATTAGTATCTTTACTGTCACCAGATTTGAAAAGAGGTATGACCTTACTGTGTTTCATTAAATCTGGGAAAACCCCTCGGTCTACACACAAATTAAATATTGAAGCTAAGTATGGTGCAATAGTCTCAACTATGGATGTACAAACTTTGATAGACATTCCCCATAGATCTTCGGTCAGTTTAATTTTTATTTGCCGGAGAGCTTTAATTACCTCCGTAGGGTTTACATGTTTAAATTTAAATTCAGCCAGGCAACCAGGCACGTTCGCCTTCAATAAACCAATTGAGACTTCAGGTGAGGAATTAAGAGCCTCCGTTGTTTTTAAAGGAATATCAGTAAAGAAATTTACAAATTCTTGAGCTACTTCCTGATTATCGCTTTTAGGACCACATGCTGTATTTAATGTGTAGCTAGTGGAACGTATTTTTTTCCTGTTAGTCTCGTTATTTATGACTTTCCAAACTGTTTTTATTTTATTTTCTGCTGTTTTGATCTTTTTGCTAATGTGAAGGGCTTTAGCAACCTTGCAAGTATTTCGAAATATTTTTGAATACTTTGCAACATACTTGTTAAAAGTTTCAGTGTTTATATAAGGCTTAAGGCCATACAGTTCAAAAAGTCTTTCCCTACTTTTTCTGATACCTCTAGTTGCCCAATCACTAAATATAAATTTAGGGCTAACACTTTTAATCTTCTTCTCAAAAGTTTTATTGAATTCTGTGTGAACTATTGAAAAGAAGTTATCGTACAATTTATTTATATTAATATCATCCACATGATGGTTCATTTCACATAACTTGTTCTGTAGAAAAATATTATATTTATTTAATTTGCTAGTTGTTAAAGGTCTAAATGTAATCTGAACTTTTTGTAATGGCATACCATGATGGTTCCACCACTATAAGGATGGACTTCCTGGCAGGATTTTATTCGCTGTTGGCGTCCAGGGGTTCTCCAGTGTCGTATACGTCTTGTATCCGGTCTCATACCAAAACGACACTCATCAGAAAAGCACACGAAACGCCATTGTTCTTCTGCCCAATTTCTGTGTTCAAGAGCCCATTGATATCGAATCCCACGATTGTGCATTGCTATAGGTGGTACCCGTAGCGGTCTTCGGGAATGAAGGTTCACTTCATGCAAGCGGTTTCTGACTGTTTGGTCGCTTAAGTTCCCTGAAGAGTGATGAAGCCTCACGGCTAACATCATGGCGGTTATTGTTGGAGCTCTTCGAGTTAAGATTTGAATGTATCGGTCTTGTCTCCGTGTGGTGCAGCGATACCGTCCTCCATGGCGCTCAGCCACGGCACCAGTGCTTCGGTAACGTGTCCAAAGTCGACTGATAACACTCTGACTTGTATTCAGAGCTAAAGCCACAGTACGTTGCCGGGAACCAGCTTCTATCATTCCCACGGCTCTGAGCATTTCTTCCCTGCTTAAATGACGTCGCCGCTCCATAATAACGTTGGTTTTAATCAGTAGTAGGGAAACAGTAGCACTAATAATGTCTTCAATGCGTTGTATGTTTTTATAGGGAAAATATTGACAGCTGATTTTCATCTTTTACTCGAATTTGATTCACAGTTCCTGATTCAAATTATGAAATGCACCAAAAAGGATCCATATAAATTTATAAAATCATAAATTTATTACAAAGCCACATCTCAATCTCAAGAAATCCGCATAAAAATGCTTGATCCCTAGACACTTTTGATGTGTGTATTAAGGATATACAGTTGAAACTTGGTAGGTAGATGTATTCTGTGAACCGCTTTCATAAAAAGATCAAGGGAGACCTCCCATTTTTTTGTGAAATTGTAAGCAGAAAAGCACAAAGGCCCTGTAAACTCATTCTACTCCGAACCTACATATCTACGTAAGTCATATTTTATGGTGCCCATGGGAAAGAAAGGACTGTTCTATGCTAGGACCCACATGGTCCGAAGTAGGAAGGTACGCAAATAAACATTGCAGGTAAGTACAGTTAGCTGCACGATGTTGGTAACACTTTGATGGCGGTGATTGCATCAGAGTCGATGGGGGTGTTCCGTTGACATTAAACATGACTCCTGCTCCTTCTGCAACTGCACATGGGACATCCTCAGGGCTATCAAATATTAACGCTGTTGAAATGGCATTAACAAGTAGACCTTGGCTTTTTAAAGTTTTTACCAAGTGGTTCCTGAGAACCAGGGCCGTTTTTAAGGTCGTTGGACGGACAATATCGAACTCAAACTTGCGGAAAACACATGAATAATAATATAATAATAATTTATTAAATGTCGGAAGACGCAGCGTTAGTAGGCCTCCTCACCAGGTAAACCGACGACATCGTGAGAGTTGCGGGCAACCGGTGGATGCAAACGGCAGGCTGCCGTTTTGTATGGTGTTCAATGGGGGAGGCCTATGTTCAGCAGTGCACGTCTTATGGCTGATGATGATGAAATGTCAGATAATAAATGATTCATAATGTGATTCACAATTGAAACTTATTAAATATGTTAGTAGGCACAACAATAATGGATGGACGGATAGAACCGGAAAATGTTGCAGAAAAAAGGGGCAGCCTATAACCAACAGTGGGTGAATTCGGACGGACATGATGATAATGATGAAGGGAAGTACAAGTATAAGTATAACGGGCTGGTGTCCGCAACTCCACGCCTAATGCGCGTATTTTGCGTGCGGGTGGGAACTCACTCGATCCACCCCAGCTCCCCGAGAAAAGCCAGCAACCCCTTGGTGTTACTGGCAATCTCGCGGAGAGTACCTGGGTCACCGAAGTATTTGGCCCTGTATGGGGCAAACCCCGGACAGTGCAGGAGCACGTGGGCTGCTGTTTCTTCTTCCTCCATGCAGGCTAGACACAGAGGACTATCTGTGACTCCTATAACAAAGAGATGCTTGTTAAAAGTACCGTGTCCAGTGATGGCAGCCGTCACTGTGCGTAGCTGCAGTTTAGTTAGCCGGAGCGCTTGTTTGGTGAGGCGAGCGTCGATGGCGGGAAGCGCCTTCTTGGCCTGCCTACACTCGCCGTGGTCTAGCCACAGCTTGGCGTGAAGTTCTTTGGTACGTTTCCTTACCAGCGTGCGAAGATAGCCGAAAGGTAGCGGCACAATGGGTTCTGGCCCCACCGCCACCATGCTCGAGCCCCTTCGAGCGAGCTCGTCCGCTGCATCGTTGCCTCGTGAGTCGCTATGTCCTTTGATCCATTGAATGGTTATATTATTGAGGTTACCAACCTGGTTCAGGCGTTGGTGGCACTCGTGTGTTAGCCCGGAATTCACCGTGTGGCTCCTTAATGCCAGCAGCACTGCCATGCTGTCTGAGAGTACACGGATGGAGTGATCCTTTACCTCCCGAGCCAAGATGGCAGATGCCGCCAGGGAGATGCTCATGCATTCTGCCTGAAAGACAGTGTTGTGGGCCCCCAAAGGTACGGCTATGTGGATGTTGAGGTCCTCCGAGAAGACCCCGGCTCCAGTACCAGTACCTGTTTTGGATCCGTCCGTGAAGATCCTTAATTCTGCCGTATTGAGTCGCAACGCCGTCATCGTTGCTTCCTGCTGAATGAACAGGTGGAGCGGCGGAAGCCCCAGTATCGCTTCGAGAGCTGCAGTCGGAGTTGTTCTCATGCAGCCTGTGATCGCCATGCAGGCGAGCCTTTGCATTCGTTGCAGCTTGCTTATCGCTGTGATTAATTTGGTGCGGGGCCCGTAGGTGATCATGGGTCGGATTACCGCGCAGTAAAGCCAAAGTATAATTTTAGGGGATAGGCCCCACTTCTTACCTATCATCCTCTTGCACTGCCAAAAGATGATGCAGGCCCTGTTAAGCTTGTTGTCAAGATGACTGCTCCAATTTAACTTACTGTCCAGGATAACTCCCAGGTATTTGACCTCGTTGGTTACCTGGAGCTCAGTATCGAATAGCTTAGGTAGGCGATGAGGGCCTAGCGTTTGTTTTTGGGTAAACATGACAAGTTCAGCTTTTGTGGGGTTCACTGAGAGGACGAACTCAGCACACCATCGCTCAACTATGTAACGCCTGTTGAGTGAGGTTGCAGATTGTCCCTGTCACCTTCCCCGAGATGATGATGGCGAGATCGTCTGCGTACCCAATAGTGTAAAAGTGGTTACCATTGAGCTTCGCGATGATGAAGGGAATTATTGACACCACTTCTTCTCATCATCAGCCTATAGCAGTTCACTGCTGGACATAGGCCTCTCCAATTGCACGCCACTTTTCTCTATCCTCGGCAACTCTCATCCAGCTGCTACCAGCCACCCTGCGAAGATCGTCGCTCCACCTAGCCTGAGGGCGTCCCACCTTACGTTTGCCAATTCGCGGTCTCCACTCAAGAACACGTCTACCCCAACGGTTATCGGTTCTGCGACAGATATATATATAGATACATATCTGTCGCAGAACCACTTCTTCTCCTATCGCTCTAATTACTGAAGCTTTGTCATCACCTTCAAATATTTCTTCTTATCTTTTGTCAACTGGAGCAATCTATGGATAAATAATAATGAATGGATTTGGTTTTACTTATCAAAGAAGTAAATAAGAGGTCAGTTTAACTCGTATTGGTTTTTGTAACAAGACTGACGAGTGGTCTACTGTACAGATACCGGCACGGTTCTTGAGCGCTCGGCGGAAGAGTGGAGATCGCTGTGCGCATCGTACACTTATAACAATTAAAACGCACACCTGTTTATTATTTATTCGTCGTGAGGTACGTGCTGCAGGAGTAAAGAACAAAATAATCCCGAGTGACAGCTATGACGCGAAGCACTACGGGCCAATCACTGCACTTTCCCCGCCCCCGCGCCTCACTTCATACCACCAAATGGACCCAATCACTCACTGTGCGCAGGTGAAGGTCAGCACTAAAGAATCGTGCCGATGATTGTATCTATTGTAATTCAGCTACCTTCAAGAAAGTAGCGGTTTCCCCAAAGGGCACAACATGTTTGTAGGATATTATGTTGGCCTTAGCACAGTACTGGGCAATAACACGATAAGTAACGTATTCGCCCCATGGGCCCATTTGGGCAAAAGGGTACGAATCGAAAATAGTGTGCCAAACGAACCGATACTTTATTTGTTGGTTAAACTATACGTGGATGTTTTTACTGGTCTGTAGTGGTTTCATAATGTATGTTATACTACCAGTTTTGCCTGCAGCTTGTTTTCAGAAACTATCGCGCTGGAACATGGAACCGGGTTGAACAGTATTCTTCTAAATTCTAGGTCAGGTTCACATGAGACCAAACAACATCCAATTGAAAAGATACAAGAAGTTCGCCTTCACGTAATAAATTAAATCTCAGAGAAAAAATGGGATTAGACACCTCACACAAATATGTTTGATGCAAAAAGTTTTTTTTAGTTTGAGTTCCATGTATAGAGTGGGGTGAAAAATAAATAAAATATTAAAGGGAACCCTCCTTTAATCTATACTAATACATATTATAAAGCTGAAGAGTTTGTTTGTTTGTTTGTTTGAACGCTAAGATCTCAGGATCTACTGGTTGGAATTGAAAAAATCTTTTTGTGTTGAATAGTCCATTTATCGAGGAAGGCTTTAAGATATATAACATCACGCTACAACCAATAGGAGTGGAGCATAAAACAAATAATATGGAGTTTAAACAAATATCTTAGAAGATATCGCAATGTTAAGATGTACGCGCGACAAAATAATTACGCAGTCCGCCGGAACTCGCGTCCTGATCGCGTAGTAGATACGTGGAGATTCTGGCCTCCGGGAAATTCAAATTCAAATTATTTATTGCACCATAATATTTACAAGGTGTGGCCCAGTGGTGGCGGCTCCGACTTACGAACAGTTGGTCGTGGGTTCGAACCCAGACAGGCACATTACTTTGTGTAATTTATTTCATCACCACTGCTCTCAAAACGGTGAAGGTAGGTAAACATCGTAAGGAAACTCGGAATATCTTAGAACCAAAAATTTTAAGATTGTGACATCTTCCAATCCGCATCTTCATCCCACACCTAGAGAGGAGGCCAGAGTCCCTGCAGTGGGAACAATATAGGCTGATGATGATGATGATTGTATATTTAACAGTAAGAGATAGGTAGGAACACATAGTAATTCTCAATTTAATAATGTAATCTAAGGTTCTATCAAATATTATAGAGAGGAAAGATTAGCTTTTTTGTTTGTTACGATTTAACTCAAAACTCAGACGCCTTGGAAAATTCTTTCAACATTTGAAAGCTAATTGAACAAATATTACTATGTTGGATAGTTGATCTATCGAGGAAGGTTGCAAGTTATATATTATTGTGACGCATACGAAGTTGCGTGGGTCAGCTAGTCTTTTATATTTTTGTATAAAAATCGTAAAGCGGTTATACAGAATACATCTATGTATGTACCAACCAAGTTGCAACTGTGTAGTCTTAATAAATTCCGAATAAAGTGGACAGACAGACATGACGAATCTATAAGGGTTCCGTTTTATCCATTCGACTACGGAATCCTAATTTTTTTTTAACTATATTTATGGGAACGATTCTACTTTGTTAAGAGCAGACGTAATAATAAGAAACAGTATTTGTGGTTAATCCCTTTCAATATAAAATTTCCTTACCTTGAACTTTCAACACTAATCCATCAATAATGTAACGACAGTGGTAAAAAATAGACAGGAACTGATTCATTATTTTATTCGGACAGAGTCTCGACTTACAGGTTTCACAATTGAGCGCGACAAGACCTCGAAACTGAGCTTACATGGCATTATATAGACTGATATCCCCACCGGAGGCATCCGGTAGTTATGGCGGTGTCTTCGCTTGACTGTGATTGGCTCGCGAGTCGGTGCCCGTCATTGGCTGGCTAGAGTGGCATGGCTATGGTATGCTAGAGTGGCATGGCTATGGTTTGCTAGAGTGGCATGGTTATGGTTAGCTGTCATTGGCTGGCTAGGGTGGCACGCTGTGAGCAGGCTGTTGTAACATTCGGCCGTCCTGGAACAATTGCTCCCGCAATGGAAACAAGAAAATAGTGATTACAAGACGGCTCAGAAAAACCAAGTTAAAATGGGGCAATAGACCTCTCAGGAGATTTATGAAATCTTCGGTTTTCAATTGTTCGTTCACACTACTGGTGCTATCAGACAAAAGCACTGCTACGATATGTTACAGCGGATACTAAACCTGTAAACCCGTTGTATCATATAATATGACGTTTCACACTTCTTAGTTTATGTCAATCATTACCTAACTCCTCAATATCACTTAATGTGGGCCAGAAAACCAATCTTCTAACAAACAAGAGTTGACCTGGCTCGCCCCCTATAGCATGGGACTTTAAGCTGAAGTAAAAGGAATAAATGCATAAGAAGATTTGTAGTAGGTACCCACTTGTACTAATTATTATGGACAAAGATGTAGGAAATGCTTTGTACCAACAATTTTTAACGACATACCTTACGATTTAGAAAATAGCTGTACCACGAAAATGTCTTTTAAAATAAATTAGGGAAGTTTGTTTTTAACACCTATGTAAAAACCTCATTACAAGAGATGTGTAGATTCCGTTTATGATTATTTATTGTTGTATAAGTATATATTTATGCCATACTAGCTTATGTTTTCGGCTTCACCGCTATTAATTAAAGTGTTTTAACGCAACTTAAATGTTATAGCATTACGTTATAGTCAACTTTTGTGTTCAATAAATGTGTTTAGTTGTAGGTAAAAGTGACGTTGTTATTGATGGAAACGTACCAACAATTTGTTACATTTAAATTAAATATAACTGTTTTACAGTATGACAGAAGTAATATACCATGAATAAACACTTTTTAATTCATTTCAATGTACTGGCAAAATGTGTGTGTACTCATGAGTAGGTATAAGTACCTCTGCCTAACCCATCTGCCTAACCACATGCGTGATGTTAAAAGCATTAAACCTTGTTGCCGCCAGTAGTCATCGCCTGGCACCAAAGTATATTTATTAACATATTTTTATTAACATATTTCCTTTCCTTTTTTTTTTTCTTTTGCCTTATCACTAAGTTTACTAACCCTAGTCGCTAAGTTATTTTGTTGTTACTAACACTATGGACACTTGTCTGAATTAAAGAGTTTGAATTTGAATTACCTATAATTTTTCACCTTGTATCTAAGTTACGTCCCATTTCTGAAATAACCCTACCGCGCCTAGATTGCCCTGGTTGCCTGGAGCAACCCGATCTGGGATGAATCGTAAGGCTTATAGGTACCCGGTTGTAATATTAACAGTATTATAAGAACTCCATATTTGGTATCTGCGACATTAAAAACATGAAACATTTTTCATGTAAGAAAATATAAATAAACTGTTTTGCCAAACTATCGTTTGAAGAAACGGAAGAAACAATTTAAGTTAATTACATCATACCATTAAGACGCACGCACACATACATGTACATACTCACACACATAATTCTTAGCGTGTCGATGGCAAAACTTCATTACTTATACACACTAACACACTACACAAGAATACGTTTTTCTATTTTTCCAATATAATTTTATGTGTTTAAAGCTATTAAGTACTAATGTTAAGTTAATGCAACTCTGGCCCCCAAGATACCCACAGGCGCAGCCTCGTTTCAGGACATCAGTTTTATCACCATTTTAAAATTAAAATTTAGCTTGCTAGTCATGTATTATCAGAGCTAAGGTAGATTTAGAATTGGATGTCGTTAACCCTCTTTCCTACATTATCCCCTTTACAGTATGCACAATGTAAACATGACGTCACATAATAATATTTACTTAGAAATCGGGTTATTTTTGGAAATCAGAAATTTTGTTGATATTTATAAAATTCAGAACTTCGTTTTACTCCTTGTTATTGTCATGATGCATTTTGTAATATTTTCCATCGCGCGAAGTTTGACACAACTCACACAACTAATCTGGTACCGTAAAGGTTTGTTTACGTTATAGCCTACCATCAACGATTACACAATTACTCACTACAGGTATCTGTACATCCACTTCGCAGTAAAACAATACTACTTTTCGCCTTTTCATCTTGTCATTGCACAGTACTGAACAAATTGTTCACGTCTAAATGGTACACAATAAACGGCATCTATCGAACGATCTACTTACCTAAGATAGGCATAGACTTTGACTTTGGCTTTTCGTTTTAGCTTGCTTGGGCTTTGGCTCATCGGTCACCATAGTGAAAAGTAATATCGGGCAATACATGGCATAAGATCATGATTAGTCATTGTATCGCGTACTGCAGTACAGTCCGAATTACATGGACATTTTTACATAACACGTCATAATACGAAATCTTAGCAACAATTTTATCACCGCAAGGGATTCAAGCCCAAAATCATGATAAACACTCTATCTGACTTGTAACGCGACTAAACTAAAAGACAGGGCGCAAACTACCGTCAATCTACTTTATAAAATATACGTGCAATACCTGCAATACGTATGAATTTCTGTTGGAAAACTAGTATCGTACCTACATAATCACTAATACCGACCTATAACATTTTTTTTTTCCATAACAAGATTTATGTGACTTGCCTCATACCCACATCGTACTTTTTTTTTGTAAGTTTGATAAACGGGCGAGCTATTATTGCTAAGTTATGAATGGACTTTCTTTAGTAACTAGATAGAACTAGATAGAATAAACTGACGCACTTCGTTTACATTACTCGGGATGAGAAATTAAGACGATCAACTTAAATTCACCTGGTTGAATGCCATCGCGTCATGATGTTTTATACCCTAATTAAGAAATATGTAAAAATTAGCAGTTCCTCATATTTAATTTTAAGTTCCTCGTTTTCTATTTGTCAAGAACTTTATCTAATAAGTCTAAAACTGTTTGAATATCGGCTGGCGGTAGCAAGAGATCGCCAAGGAATGCTATCTATATCTCTGATAATAGTTTAATAAAATTATTGTAGCTATTTATAAGTATCTGATCTACATGATTTACTTTGGAATTGTTATTGTTGGATTATCTAATGCGCACTTGAACTAAATATGTACATCTTAAGTTCTTAACTCCTTAGTACACAACTAGTACCTACTCGTAAAACATTTTTTTGTACCGGGATAATATTATACAGATTAACTGACTATGATTAGATTTACTTAACGGGCTTACCAAATTATTTTGTCTACGATTCGCATAATTATCAACTCATGGGGCACTCCATGGTAAAACACATTTGGCTTATATATTTGGCTAATGGCATTTGGCTAATTTGGCAAATATTGGCATGTTTACTGACCTTGTTATTTATGCATGGTTCCTGGCAGCTCTCAGCGTGAAGTAGGACGGTTCCTTCCTTCCATGTCCTTGGTTGCTGTTGACAATCTTTAGGTAGTCTTAATTTACCGTAGAACCGTTGCTGGCAGAGAGATGGATACTTCTTGTAACTCAAAGTGTCTCACAGGTGGTTACTGGCCGCAGTCTTCGTTTTCAAGGTCAAATTATGGAATGAACGATGCGATACTGAGGGTAGGCGCTTCGTGTTCCATCCAGATTGTCGCCCGCTTTTTCAATTTGTGCCTTGTGATACTGGGATGGGAGACAATATTTTCCTTGCAGGCGGTGTGCATCGACGTTCTTCGTTTGAATTTTCAGACCTCGTCCTCCACAGTAGGTGACCGTTGACTTTTAAATGTAGCAGAGCGTCGTTTTATCGTAGGTTTTTTATTCGATCCCACTTCTGAGTGTAACGACAGTGGTAAAAAATAGACAGGAACTGATTCATTATTTTATTCGGACAGAGTCTCGACTTACAGGTTTCACAATCGAGCGCGACAATACCTCGAAACTGAGCTTACAGGGCATTATATAGACTGATATCCCCACCGGAGGCATCCGGTAGTTATGGCGGTGTCTTCGCTTGACTGTGATTGGCTCGCGAGTCGTTGCCCGTCATTGGCTGGCTAGAGTGGCATGGCTATGGTATGCTAGAGTGGCATGGCTATGGTTTGCTAGAGTGGCATGGTTATGGTTAGCTGTCATTGGCTGGCTAGGGTGGCACGCTGTGAGCAGGCTGTTGTAACAATAAATAAATTCGTAACACAAATCTAAAAACATTTATTTACGAACTGTAACACGCTTCCATACTTAACATTAAACATGCATAAGTAATTCTACTTGCCTGTCTGTGTGTCTGTTTCTTTCTTGGAAGGAGTTGGGGGAGGCCTATTGCCCAGTAGTGGGACAGTAAAAGCTACCAAAAAAAACGGCTTATCGAATTAGTGAAATTACCACACAGATAGATAGACCACGATCTGGGTGAGGACAACATAGGCTACTTTTTATCCCGGTTTTAAGTTCTCTCGAGACAAGAGGAGCTTGCGACTAAGTTATAACAGTCGCTCGGTTCCATTAGGTTAAGCTGCCATTGCCTGGGATGCTCCATGGATAGTTTACCACCCGTAACATACCCAGTTTCCTCCGTGCCTCGGATAGGGTAATGCATTGGCCCCGGCTGTAATTTTGTTCATCTTTGGTAGTCGCTACAGGTAGTCAGTGACCCAAAAAGTCTGCCAACCAGTCTTGCCGAAAATGGCTCAAGCGAAACCAGGGGCGAAAATTAGTTATTTATAAAATCAGGTCGTTCTTCCATTTTCCTTAGAAACATACGAAAAACACGTGTTACCAACCTTTTTTGCATAACCCGATATAAATGCGTGAACGTGAGAAATCTTATATGAAACTTCCATTTCCATTTTGTTGGAATTCGTCGAATTATTATTGATGTAGGTACTCGTAAGTACTCTTTTTGATTTTTATAGCAGGGCAAATTTGGCACTTAACAACTTGCAAATTCAGGTCACAATCTGATGAACAGAATGTATGCCGAAATCTAAATAAAAATAAAGGTTTTTCATGAAAGTTTTGAGTCTTGATTTGTAGTCGGTTAGTTGTAATAAATAAATATCTACCGAAATGAGGTTGTGCTTAATAAAATGACGGCATGGTTGGCGCAGCGGCTGATCGATTGGACTTCTGCGTGGCGTGTCGCGGGTTCGATCCCCACACGTAACAAATATTTGTATCATTTATGGCCTAGTTGTTTTGGGTCTGGGTGTTTGGTTTGTATAAGTATGTGAGTTTTAATGTTTGTAAACGCACTTACGATACAGGAGAAATTTCTAGGCAAAGTTTCTTAAAACAAAATAAAAAAAATACTGGTAACAACTCTTGGAGTTTTGGACCTGTCATTTCAGTTCCGAAAATCACCTTACCCATCCACTTCCGAACCTCACGATCCGCTACTTAACCTTACGAAGTGAAACCTGAGCAGTAACCTACGTTCACGTAACAACCAGCATGACTCAGTAGTAACCGTTAATGATATTTATAGTGACTCTCAACTTCCTTGCAAGTTCATTTTTCATGAAAACCTTTATTGTTCGCCTGGGAGGTTAGCGAGTTTGTTTTTAGGAAATGTGCGGTATTTTAAGATTGAAGATGCTCTGAGGAATAGTTTTATTCTTTACTAGCGGACGTCACGCGGTTTTACTCGCGTAGTTCCCGTTCCCGTGGTAATACAGAGATAAAAAGATAAATTTTAGTATTGTTCTCAAGTAAGTGACTAATGTTTTTATTGAGAATAAAGTTTCTTTAAACCGAAACCGAAAAGTAACCTATGTCACTCGGGGATAGTGTAGCTTCCCAACGATGAAAGAATTTTTCAAATCGGTCCAGTAGTTTTGGAGCCTATTCGTTAAAAACAAACAAATCTTTCCTTTCTAAAATATTAGTGCAGACTAGTTGATGCCCGAAGCTTCGCCCACATAGATGTATCGGTCAAATTATATTTTAAAACCTTCCTCGAGAACTACTCTTGTCCATTGGTGAAAACAGCATGAAAATCGATGCGGTACATTTTTAGTTTATCACGAACAGACAGACCGACGTGGTGGAGAACTTTTTTATAATTATGTAATGTAATAAAATAATAATGACTAGGTTAGTGGTTGTGAGTTTTCTGGACTATGGATAACGAAACAGCGTCACGACTGTAATGCTGTCGCGGGGCGGCGGTTGCGCGTTGCGGCGTGCATTCGTTGTTCCTTGATTATGAGTCTCGTGCATTCGTTGTAGCGGTGTGCGTCGCTGCGTGCTTTCGTGCTCGCAGTGCTCGTTGTTGCTGGCATTCCGTGGCGTGTGGTTCGGCGTGGTGGCTTTCGGAATGACGTATTGCACTCGTAGCTTTGTTTTTATGAATTTTTCTTCTGACATTCAAAAGTGCCTATAAAGGTTAATTTGAAATAAATGCTTTGAGTTTGAGTTTGAATACCCGAACGGTAACACCCACATTTTGCTACTTATGTTCAAGTCTTATGTAATAAACCGCATGAAGCTATACGGGTTATTCCCAAAGTACTCCATTCTTTTGTTCTAAAAAAAAGTAGCTAAAAAACTAAAAACCCGACTGAAAAAACTGAAAAGCAAAACCAAACACAATTTAAAATGTGCTGTGGTTTTTTAGGGTTCCGTAGCCAAATGGCAAAAAACGGAACCCTTATAGATTCGTCATGTCTGTCTGTCTGTCTGTCCGTCTGTCCGTCTGTCCGTCTGGCCGTCCGTATGTCACAGCCATTTTATTCCGAAACTATAAGGATTACACAGTTGAAATTTGGCAGGTAGATGTATTCAGTAAACCGCTTTTTGATTTTTATATAAAAATAAAAAAATACAAGATTAAGAGGCTCTCCATACATGGAATTGAAACTAAAAAAACTTTTTTTCATCAAACCTACACATGAGGGGTATCTATGGATAGGTCTTAAAAAATGACATTGAGGTTCTTAAAATCATTTTTTCTCAAAGTCAATCGTTTCAAAGATAGACACATCCAAAGTGGGAAAATGTGTGTCCCTCCCCTCTAACTTTTAAAGTAAGAGAGTGACAATTCTAAAAAAAATATATAATGTAGATCTCAACAAAAACTACCAAACAAAATTGGTTTGAACGAGATCTAGTAAGTATTTTTTTTTAATACGTCATAAATCGTAAATCGCAATTTACCGTTCATTCAATCAACTCAATTATAAAAATAATTAAAAAACATTTAATTTCTTAAACTTAAACCTTATGCATAAACCGTGAACCATTATTTTCTAATAATCTAATAATAAATCTGTAATAGGTGCCTGAGTAAATAATAATTATAATTCGCGCGGGGCGTGGCTTGATCGGTAGCGGATTGCGGGGAGCGCGGGGGCAGGTTTCCGACTGCGCATATGGGTTCGAATATAGTTAGATCTAAATCCCATCATTTAGGAACCTCATTATAATGTTTACTTATCAATAACTTAATTTAAAAATACGCTGTTATTAAAACATCGTCAAAGTTACAACGAACTACAATAACTTTTATATTATGTTACTTGCTGCTACGGAACCCTTCATGGGCGAGTCTGACTCGCACTTGGCCGGTTTTTTAGTTTTTTAACTACTTTTTTATTTCCAACTTTTAAGTTATTTTGTGTTTGTTCTTTCATTGGTCGCGTAAAATTCTTTGCAGTAAGTAAAAATTTTGTTAAAAACCAAATCGATAATAAGTTCAGTAAAGTTCCATAAACTACCAGGAAAACAGAAACATTAGGAGTTATTGGAAATAGGGTATTTCACCAAGAAAATCTAATTAGTCCGTCAGATAGATATAAAAAATTAAATGGACACGTAGTTTTTGTTTTTTTTTTCCTGTATGCTCGGTATGTTTCTGCGACAAATGAATAAACTTTCTTTCTTTCACGTAAACAAAAGATAAAAACGATACAGTGCTTCGAAAAGTCGTGTCAAGTCGTGTGACGTCACAAGGTTAGAATTTTTTTTACCCACAAAGTGACGTCAAAAGCAAGCATAGCATTCATGATCTTTGACACGTTTTATCTTCGTCAACATATTAATTTGAAAAAACAAAAAACACGTATTTAATATTTTTTCGATGATCTAACAGACGGACTAATTGGATTGTTTTGGTGAAATACCTTATTATAATCGTAAAATCATGTGTAAGCCTTTCTAATACCATTTTTTTTTTGTTTGGAGATGAGAAACATGAACAGTAAAGTCTCACACATTACCAGGAGGCCAGAAATATAATGGTAATTTCTTTAATGGGAAATTGGAATCTTAAAATCAAATCTATATGCCTTTCTAATACCATTCAGTATTTTTTTTGTTGGTGATGAGAAACAAGGATAGTAGTCTCACGAAGTACCACATATTTTGAATATGAGATTCTTATTTACTTTTTTTTGTCAGTTGATTTTTGAATATTTTTAATTATAATGTGAGGCTTATTTGGCAGTCTTTTTTTTAATTGTTTTTCATGCTTTTTAGACTTCTGATTTCAGAGCTCCACTTTGTTAGTCGATTTTTTAATATTTTAAATTGTTGAATTAAAGTCTTTTATTTAAAAAATCCTAATTCTTAAAAATATATATACCTATCTTTTGAGCCTGACTGTACATCAGCTACCCTTTTATAGTAATCTGGTACATATTTAAATTACATTTTTGATTTAAATGGAGTGGAGTACTTTGAAAACATTTTAATACATTATTATCATGGAGTAGAAAAAAACCTAATTAAAAATATCATATTTTTCATGGATTCGTTTGGGAACTCCTTTTGGAGTACTTTGGGAATAACCCATATTATTCCGAGGCCGCTATTGAGAAGTTCCTGATGGAGAAGCACCAATAACACTTGACCTGGGAATCGAACCCACGACCTTATGCACAGCCGTCGCGTTTGTGACCACTGCACCAACTAGGTAGAAGAAATAATGCCATTTTTAGGGATCCGCACCCAAAGGGTAAAAATAAGTCTGACACTCCCTTTTGCTCTGTCCAAGAGCGAGAGAGGTTATTTGATGATTTTGCACCCACCAAAAAAAAGGGTAAAAACGAGACCCTATTACTAAAACTTCGCTGTCAGTCCGTCTGCGTGTCTGTCAATAGGCTGTATCTCAAGAACCGCGGTATAGACAAGACAGTTGATTTTTTTACAAATTATGTATTTCGTTTGCCGCTATAACAACAAATAGTAAAAATAAATAGTGAAAATAAAATAAAATCAAAACTCTACTCCATCGGCCATCTCGACATCTAGCCAAATGTCCTGCCCAACTCCACTTTAAACGTATTGCCCTGTCCCCGACGTCGAACACTTTATTTCTATGTCTCAACTGCAATAAGGATCAATATCCTATGCAGTGTGATATAAAACAACCCAATATTAAAGTAATACCAAAGGATGATGTTTCCGTCAGATCTCCTTAATTCCTTATCCCAATAAGGCAACATAATCAAAGTTGGTGTTAGGCCGCCCCCACGCGAGCATTCGTTTATTGAATTAAAACTTTCCTCGTTACTCTAGTGTGTAGATAGATGACTGATTACACGGAACTACGGGAATCGTTTGTGAATCCTATGAAAGTTTTATGTTGACTCGGCTTTATTTGTTTACTTTACCAGGAAATAGTTTAGGTATGATAATTACTTATTTGTTTATGTTAATTGGTTTTGCGTTTATTTGTATAACGTAATGTTGTTTAGGAATTGGTAGGTGTAGGTAAGTTTAATAATTGAAAGGTCTAAAATTAACATAGGTAATTTTGAAAGGGCATTAAAAACCCTGCCAAGTTCCTCCCTTAAATATTTATTTTATTTTATTTTTACTATTTGTTGTTATAGCGGCAAACGAAATACATAATTTGCAAAAAATTCAACTGTCTAGCTGTATCGCGGTTCTTAAGATACAGCCTGGTGACAGACACGCAGACGGACGGACAGCGGAGTGTTAGTAATAGGGTCTCGTTTTTACCCTTTTTTTTTTTAGTGGGTGGAAAATCATGAAATACCCCTCTGGCTCTTGAACAGAGCGAAAGGGAGTGTCAGACTTCTTTTTACCCTTTGGGTGCGCATCCCTAAAAATGGCATTATTTCATCTTCTACCTAGTCGGTGTAGTGGTCACAAACGCGACGGCTGTGCATGAGGTCGTGGGTTCGATTCCCAGGTCAAGTGTTATTGGTGCTTCTCCATCAGGAACTTCTCAATATCAGCCACGGAATAATATGGGTTATTCCCAAAGTACTCCACAAAGAGTTCCAAAACTAATTCATAAAAAATATAATATTTTTAATCAGGTTTCATTCTACTCCATGACAATATTAAAATGTTCTGTAAGTCGTCGATAATATACAATATGTACACCTACCTTAAATACTTAGAATAAAGGTTATTTGAAAAAAAATTTTTTTTTTTTTTTAAAACATTTTGCATTTAATTGGTGCATTTATTTGTAACTGTCAAACGCCGAATAATGTGAGATTGTGAAAAGCTGAAGTTATCTTAGTAAACGTTTGCAATCTACGATACATGAGAAATAATTTAAGCGTTTTCACTTTAGTTGGTTATCCTTCATGAAAGCAAAAACAAAATCATAAGTAATTTATTAAAATTAGACTGATAATCAGCACTTTTTGAACGTCAAAATTTACAAGAGAAAGTGCCCCAAAACGCCTATCCTTCGATGGCTAAAATGTCTACTCTGATAGCAAAATCGGAAAAAGAAATGTCGGAACAAGCTCCCCAGCAACACATGTGTCTGTTAGGTTAGATAACCCAAACTCAATACAATAGTGAGGTGTAAGTTAATAATATTACGATTTACTACAGACACAAATCAACAATAAAAAATGAATAACAACATAACTAGCTTGTGCCAGCGGCTTCGTCCGCGTGGAGATCGATAATTGTCCCACGAGATCATACTACCGGAATAAGAAGTATCCTATGTGTTAATCCAGGTTATAAACTATATGTGTTCTAAATTCCATCTACATACGTTCAGGAGTTTTTGCGTGAAAGAGTAACAAACATCCATCCCTCCATCTATACATCCTCACAAATTTTCGCATTTATAATACTAGTAGAAGTATTCTAATTTTGGAAACTTCTACTTTACCATTTCAAAAGCAACGGGTAATAGCTTCAAAACATTCAACGACGACGCTGCACCTATATTCAGATTGCTAAATGATCTCGTTATTGTTATGAGTATTCCACTCATAACAATAACGAGTGGAATACTCATAACAATAACGAGATCATTTAGCAATCAAAGCGAAAGTTAAAAGTGCTCAAATAAGAACAAGATAAAAAAAAATAATATTGAAATATTAGTGTAGAATAAGTGTGTGTGTGTGTGTGTGTGTGTGTTAATTGTGTGTGTGTGTGTTTGTGTGTATATTAGTGTTGAATATTAGTGTATTAGTTTTTGGTGAAATATTAGTGTAGAAGTATACGTCTACACTAATATTTTAAAGAGAAAGGTCTTGTCTTTTTTTTGTGTGTGCGTGTGTTTGTAATAAATAAACTCAAAAACTACTACGCGGATTTCAAAAATTGTTTCCCTATTAGAAAGCAACATTCACCTTGAGTAACATAGGCTACTTTTTGTCCCTGTATTCCTACGGGAACTACGCGGGTGACACCGCGTGACGCCCGCTCGTATTCTATAAAGAGTCAGTTGGTAGAATAAAATATTTTTCTACCCGTTGATCTGGTGCTCGCAAGCGACTGCTGTGTGTTTTACCTACTCCTCCGCTATTCTTTTCTGATTAATTTCGTTGCGGGATCCAAGACAGTTAAATCGTTTCTCTGGGACTTCGTCGGGCTTCATTGTTTCGGCGCTTTTCTTGTGGTCGCCACTGTTGATTCTGGCTTACAGGAGTTACAGTGGTTTGGGAATAGTGCGGCGGGCTTGACCCATAAAAACAAAAAAGCGACTGCTGTGCATCAGGTCCTTTGGGGGGGGGGGGGGGATCAACAAACTCTGGGCAGAGCGGCAGGGAGTGTGAGAGATACCGAGAGGTAAGTAGACTACTGACTTTAGTCAGTAGTCTACTTGGTTTTTAAACCACCCATGTTCCTTCTTAGCCCTTTGTGTCGAGGCCGCGGTATCTCGTTCGAACAACCCGCAGCCCGTCGGGGTGCCTGAGGTCATTGGTTCAATTTATAGATCAGACAAAGTGTAATTGAGTTTCTCCATCAGAAATTTCTCAGTAGCGGTTTTAGACCTCTCCCACAGGACGTACTCGTAGACAAAGCTGGTGAAATGTGGTTGTACTAATCGGTACTCCTCTGCCTAGTCCTTCGGGGATTAGATGCGTGATGTTATGTTTCTAGACTAAAAAATATCATTCTAATTAGTCCGTCTGTTAGATTATCGAAAAATATTGGATACGTATTTTTTGTTTTATCAAATCAATAAAAAAATACGAAGATAAAACGCGTCAAAGATTTGAGTGGGGGTTTGTGACGTCACTCACCGGTAAAAAATGTCATACTGATGTCTTAGAATATAACGTCACACGAGTTTTCCAAGCACTATATCGCCTTCATTATTTGTTTACGTGAAAGAAGAAAAAATATGTGTCCAATACTTTTTTGAAATCTATCTGACGGACTAATTAGATTTTTATTGTTAACGCTTATTTTGGACTGGTCTACGAATAGGACCAGTAATGACGCATACCACCCAAGAACTAATAATGTGTACTCATGGTTCACCATGAATTAGTAATGTCAAAACATCGGGAACTCAAAACAAATCTTAACACGGTAAATATATCCCGTTTTAGGTATTGATGATAGAAAATACGACTTCGCATCATCACCCTGCCTTTTCTTCAATTCATACTCGTTTCGCATACCTAATTTACCAAAAACTTTAGTTGCTTAATTTGGTCCAAGACGGAAGGTATCCGTAAATTCTTCTCGGAACATAATTATCTGAATAAAACATAGATTTATTTCAACTTACCCTCATTTGTGATACCATAGTTTGATGGATGCTTGCAGGCTTGTTACTGTATACACTAGCACAGTTATATTTCTTTGCTTGTGTGTGTGTGTGTGTGGAAGCCAGTTACTCACATGCGCAAAAAAAGGAGATCAAAGATATTGCGTATTAATTTCGAGATGCTCAGAGTTACCAGGTATGTAAATATTTTGACAGCAGGTCAAAAACACTGCATGTAAGTAATAGTCTTTGTAGCATCCCCTTGTAACTGACATAATAGGTTGATAACACAATTAACTAACTATATCACAGGCTCACACCAGACCACCAAGCCTCAGTCCAGGATCACTTCACTTCCAACTTCCCGCCATCATGTAACTGACAGATGTCATTAGTGACAGCTCTCCTGACTCCTTGTGGCTGTGAGACAGTTTTTACATATCTATCTAATAGATATACACTACATACAGTCTTAATCTGTTTTACTCGACTGCGGTGTAGCCTAGAAGGAGAATTATTTATTGATATAAAATACCTTTTAAAGATATAAGATTGTTGACAAAATAGTTATAGATAAGTTTAAAATCTCCTCATCGGTATTAAGGCTTGCTATCGACCGTTAACCTCACTTAAAAGTGACATGTTTAATTACCGTTTTATTTTTAACAATTGCTTAAAGATTTAACAAATATCACGATTTGTAAAAAAAACGAACATCTTAGGACTAAAAATGTATTATATAGTTGTATATATGTATGTATCCTGCTGGGACATTTCATTTCTGACATTGGCAACACCGCTGGTGCACCATCACATTCCGCCATAACCGATGATTCCCGAACCAAACCAATTGGTGAGCCGAGCACGAGACCATGTGTCAAACGACTTTATTTCAAGTTGTTAACGTCTTCTCACTTTTTTAAATTTGCATTCTAAAAACTGACCGTGTTAAAAGTTTATATTCAGTCGTAGCAGCCTCGAATCTCTGAAAATAGCAACGCAATTTGATGATATAAGGCGCCGAAATTGTAAGATATCAAGTAAGTCATTGTTTGTCTTTATTCCTAACGAAACCTTTGACCTTATTTTGGCTATAAGCACAGGTTTAAAATGTAATAATAAGTGAATATGAATGTGCTATGGGAAATTAGTCTCAAGTTACTTTTTTATGTATGTTTCATGAGTCATCAACTTGCTACGATCTGTGGATCATCTCCGTTTTATTTCGAATAGTTATGGCTCATTTACACCATTCAAATCGGTGATTATTAGTCTATAAGAAATATGATACTCACCAATCCAGATTTGGTTGCGTGGTGGATAACAATTCACTCCCTTTCGCACAGATGAAACTTAAGTGTATTTATGCTTCCAGCTCATGAAGTACTATCTAATTACCTTCTACATAAACATCTGTTTCCTGTGACGACTTAAATTAAAACCTAACTGACATTTTTTTTTACCTTTTCAGAAAACATGCCACACAATACTAAAGCAGGAAAGCTGCAGCACGGAGTAACAGATAGACCATTCTGGAAGGGCGTTTGCACAGCTTTATGGTTCACTGCCATAGAATCAGAGTTTAAGGTGGCTGGTGTTACCGATGATTTAATAAAGTACAGTTATGTTATTAGTCAGTTGGACAAACCGACGTTGGAAGAAGTAAAGGATATAGTAAGTGCCCCTCCTCTTACAAGAAGATATACAAAGATAAAAGAAGAATTAATTCGTCGTTTTGAAGTACCAGAAACTGAGAGGATGCGTACACTTTTTGAGGAAAAGCTTGAGGATAAGACACCTTCTCAATTCTACCGTCATCTTCAGTCCCTAGCCGGTACTGGTGCAACAGTAGACAAATTCTTGCTTCATTTGTGGTTACGTCGGCTACCAGTACATTGCCAAGAAATTTTGGCCAGTAGGTTTGAACTGCGAAATACAAAATTGGCTGAATATGCGGACAAAATCATGGAAGCAGGTAAAGGACCTGAGAACTCTTGTCATCATACAGCAGTGGATAATATACAGCAGTGTGTAGATGAGCTGGGGAAGCAAGTCATGGCTTTGGAAGAGTCTGTGAAGCGTAAGAGTCGTTCGAGGTCGCCGAGCGAGGGTCGCGCGGCAAGCCCGTCCCCTAAAAAGTCTGAGGTATGCTGGTATCATTCAGTGTGGGGAAAAAGTGCTTATACGTGTGTTCAGCCGTGTAGCTGGAAAAAACCAGAAGAAGAAAAGTAATTCATTTTGAATTAAGAGAAAGAAATTGAGATCGTTATTTTTTAAATTGTCTTTTATTCGGTTTTCAATTTTATTTAAGTATATGTTTACATTTATCAACCTGTTCAGAGTCATGTTATTTTACCCTTTTGGCTGTTTTATGTTGTTACTAACACAATATTTTGGAACCAACAATATTTTGGACACTGATGAATTAGAAATGATGTTTAACTTGTAGGTTTTATTTTAATTTTTAGGTTAATATGTTATAGGTTAGTTTCCCATAAATTAATGTTTTCTGGCGTCGTTTATAATTTACAGTAATATTAGTTGTTGTTTTTTATTCTGTTGTCTCGTTAGATTGCTAATATGTACTGTTTGCATGTTATAGTTGAAACATAAATTGGCTATTAAACAAATATGGCAATGTTTTAAACCCCGCTGTTTTATTATTAAACATTTCAATCTTCAATTTTGAGGTTGCTTATCATGACGTCTAAAACAGTTTATTTCTTTAGATGTTATTCCAGTGTTGTAAAGAGATGGCGGTACATAATATGTCACAGTCAAAACTGTGAATCAGTCAAAACTACTTTTGACCTGTCAAGAAATTATGAAATTATTAGGTGGTTTTCGTTTTATTCCTCTACTAGTTAATAATAACCTAAAGGTCATTAAGAAACTTAGGTTGTTTTTTTTAACCCTTTCATAACCTTGTGCGATAGTTAACATTTATTTTAACGTAATAATGGTTTTGACTGAAGCCAGTCAAAAGTAGTATTGACCGATTAAGAGTTTTCACTGTAACACATTATTATACTGTATGGCTCTGTATATCCCACACTGGAATAACAACGAAACGACACTGCTTGAAACCGCCATGGAAACCCATCAGGTAAAATTATTATGAATCAGTATGTTTGTGGAGGTCAAACGGGCAGTCGCTTTATTTAAAATACATACTCGTTTTCAGCTCCATCTGGTTTGAATAGAGCTAGGCAGATGATGATCAAGTTGTTTACTAATTAATTTCCCTGTATAATAACTGATATGTATGGGCACTTGTTCCGCATTCTTTATACCTAGACATTCTTCAAAATATGAGTGTATAATATCAAAGTTTTTCATATCATTCAACAAAATAACAAGTATCCACGTTTCCTTTGTCTCCACATATTGTTGTTCCAAAAAATAAGGTTTGATATCTTCCTCGTGAACACAATATATTTCAATTTGTACATAAAAAAGAAGTAAGTTTTGGAAATCAGCGAATTACTTAACAGTTCCCCAGTCAAAGGGACTTGTCGATATTAAATTTTTCTCCTAGGACAATTTTTTTCTTTCTTTTGTTACTATATTGCTTCAACATGTTATTAATATAAGGGCTGTTATTATTATTGTTTTTTTGTGAATTCTTTACATGTTGTCGTGAAGAGACGGGGGGGGGGGGGCTATGGGAACGGGGTTCAGTTGGTTTGATGAGCTTGGAACGAATAGTAATGAGCTTTTCATATTGTTTGATATCGATAGTGGAAGATTTTCAATATAAGGTTTGTTAGTTGATGTTAAGGCAAAAAGGAAAAGTGTACCTATCTGCAGTATTGGAACAATTTGTTATTACGTTTTTTCTTTGATACCTACCGTTCTTTTCTTTGATTCATATACAGACATGCAAGAAATACCAACATTGAAAATAAGGAAAGAATAATATTAGGTATACCTTCCATAGTTAAAAAATTGGCTGTGACAGACGGACAGACAGACACACTAGTGATTCTATAAAGGTTTTTTTTTTTTTTTGAGGTACGGAGCCCTAAAAAAAGCCTTATTTTTGTGACATACTTACCTTCCAGTTTAAAACTACGAACAGGTATAACATTATTTCACCCCAACAACCCCTCGCACTTGATCGACCCAACTACCCCTACAGACGTGAACTCCAGCGAATAATTTAAACCCTTTCAATGTACCTACCGTTTAAACTAGCAATTAATTTGAATAACGAGGACAGCCTGTAGACGTTTGATAACGAACTTAGAGACACACGCCAAACCCTATAAGTTAACGTCAATAAACTGGTATTATTATGTAGGGCTAACCCGAAACGGGATTAGTTTTGTATTCCTGAGTCGCCTACTCGGCGCGTGATGAATTAAACAGACTTAGACGACGAGATATTGATTCAGAAGTTGCTAGTCTAAGATTGTTGGAAGTGTATTCTGATAGTGTTGGTTTTGTTTGTAAAGGGTTAGCGCACAGCGTTTCTTTTTCTTGTTAATCGCCGCGGTACTTCGTATGGATTTTAGAACTTGTTCAAATATCGATTAAGAACAGCAACAAAATGCAACTTTATTAGTTGTCTAATAAATTCAAAAGTCCAGCTAACATCTACAAATAATAGCTGTGTTGACAGTTGTAACAGGAGGTCGATGACCGGAAGGCTGACTACCAGTCTTACCAAAGGGTGTTTATTGTATTACCCAGTACTTACTTTCTGGATTGTGCAGATCAGATAGTAAGTCACTTCATGTGAAATACTGGTGTTCAATTGCATTCGGAAGCCAACCCCAACATAGATGAGAAAAGGCTGGGTTGGTGATAATGAAATTGAATAGTATGAGGGAAAGGATGGAAATTAAAAGACTTGAATGAATATACACATGCACTTGTGTTTTTTAATTAGATATTACTTACTAATGCAATTTTTTAGATTGACAATTGCCCACAATCACGCGGGATATAAACAAAGATTATCTTTTTAAGAAAAAAATAATTACAAAAATAAACCCCTTATTTCTCGCCTACGCTCGTCACATAAACCTCAATAACGTTCAGGTGTACAGTACAAGTCGGATCCCCGACGAGACGTGATCCGACGATAATCGACCCAATGTCGCCTGCGACTGTACTCGTAACGTTTTAACCACTAGTCACTACTGAGCAGTTACAGGTTTTTGTTTTTCTTGCATATAAATAATGATGCTTTCTTTGAGGTTCTTGCAATAATAGGGATGTGTACTGAGTAAGAAAAATATGACTCCGTTGAGGCCGTCAGTTAGATTATTAGTAGATGGACCGACCAAATAAAAGAAATGATGTCATCCAAATTCAGTGAGATTGTGAAAGACGCGCTGGACAGAAACCGGTGGAGGAAGATCATCCGCAAAGCGATGTGACGTCACACGACTTTTCAAAACACTGTATCGTCTTCATTTTTAACTTACGTGCTAAAAGAAAAAAAAGTGTCCAATATTTTTTGGAAATCTGTCTGACGGACTAATTAGATATTTTTTTGGAAACTACTCTATTGTTTAATTACAAGGAAAGGATGGTTTTAATTTGACGTGCTGTCTTATGTTGTGATTTGTTATTGAACATTTACCTTCATGAATAATTAATAATAAAATCTCCGTTTCATTTTCGCCCCCAAAATCTAACTTTTTTAATAACATAAAAATAAACAATTTAGCCATCACCAAGATATAATTTTATGACAACATCATAAATTAATCACTCGTACCGTCATTATTTTGACAAGGCGATGGCCACTCGAGCCCACTTCGGCTCCGTCATTCGGCCGGGTTGCCGATTAATTACCAACCCTTAGGGCAGTTAACTTATTCACGTCGACGGCCTCGTCAAGTGATGTAATGATTTATGACTTTTGCTGTTCAATTGTTTTGTTGAATGATTGGATTGAGCTTGATTTTGAATGTAAGGATTTGTTTTAAGTATTCCATGTACAGGCACACATACAAAGTAAAAAGAAGCTACTAATAGACTTTATATGCCTTAATTGACGGCGTTATTTTTATAGCAGAGTGATATTAAGTTTCAGTCCATTCGATATAAAATATTGATTACATTTTTTTTTTGACAAGCCCTTATCTAAACCCCTACACTTTGGTTTTACTAGTTAAAATATCGGTTAAACCTATTAGCATCATCGTCGTCACATTTGCCGAAATATTCACAGCTACACATAGACCTCCACCCCGTCGTCATGTTGACCGGACCTGATGTGCTTCCAGCATCCAGTGGATTCCTTCACCAGGTTACGCTGCGCCTTATTTGAACCTAATATACCACATAACATAACCTTTTTGGAACAACAACATTCTTACATATTTAAGAGAAAGATATCACTACGACCTAGCAGATTATTCCTTAGACTTTCGTTTGCCTAGTCAGCTACTAAAGAGCCCTAGATACTTACCGGCTTTTTTGACAATGCGTTTGTTAACACCTGACTCGGCTTGAATGTACCCTTACCCTCATAATAACCCACACCAAGGTTTACACAAACCTCAAAACACCTTATCCCTAATTTTCCCTCGCTCGCTTTAGTAATTTTTCCCAAGAGTTTACAATTTAAGTTCTGCAAGATTAGGTTTAGGATTTGCAAGGTTGACGGTCTGTGCACCCACGTCTACATTGTCGTCAGAGGTTTCAATAAAGAAGCGAGTGATAGGTGTCGCTGACTTCGCAAGGTCCTCAGTAAACAGACCCTCATTTGGGGACCCACGTACTGAATTTGAACTTGGTATGCTGCTCATTTCTGAATGGGTGTTATTTACATACTTAATATCTTTATGTTGTCGTGGAAAGGTGACCGTAAGGTTGGATTTTAAGTGTGAGGTCTTAGGTGTGCTGTTGGTTTTTGAGTTTAGCTGATGGTGTTGTTAAGAATATTAGCCAGTCAGCAAGTCATGGTGGGGATGATTTGCTCGTAGTTAGTAGGTTTTGGCGGTGTTAGAGGTCCCAACTGACATCTCTCGGGACTCAAGCCAACCTCACCTGCACGTGGTGCTCCCTGCTATAAAAAAATGAGGTTATGGCGACCTGCCAACACAGCAACAACAGCTTGGCGGGTTTTATGGATAGAAGAGTAAAAGAAGAGCACTTGGATGGAATTGGAGGAGGCCTTTGCCCAGCCGTGGGACAGTACAGGCAAATGAAAAAAAAAAGTAGGTTTTGGAAATGCATATGAAATTCTAAACATAAACTGTTAGTCGGTGTTGACTTGATTGAACAATGTAAACCCGATTATTATTTAACCTAATATTTAAGAACTAGAAACGGAATACATAAAAAGCATAGCTTAATTGTTAATTAGTTGTAATTAGCTAGTAGTTAGCCTGACTTGTTAATTATTACTGGATGAAGTTTTAAATACTGTAACAATGATTTAATCTGTTAGATTTAGTTTACAGGGTGCAGGGGACCCGTCGGGGCTGCGGGATATTGTACGACATATCGCGGCCTCGACATAAGGGTTAAGAAGGAACATGGGTTGTTTTTAGTCAGTAGAAGTCTGACACTACCTGTCGCTCTGCAGTAAGTAGTAGGTTTGATTCCAGGCAAATGTGTTACTTTGTGCAATTTATTAAGTCATCACCACTGTTATCAAAACGGTGAAAGAAAACACCGTAAGGAGACCGGTATATCTTAAAACCAAAAAAATCGAAGACATTATGTGACATATACTAACCCGCACTGGACCCGCGTCATACCTCTTATAGAAAGAAGACCTGAGTCCCAGCAGTGGGAACATTATTAGGTGATAATGATGAAGGGACATCGATGCATAAGAATATTTTGATTTGTACTCGAATACAATTCAAAAAATTGTTTTTGGCTAATTAAAAAACACCCACACCACGGAATAGAAGCATTGAAATTAGACCCTTTACTATTATGAAAATTTACAAGTTAATCATTTTATCAAATTCATTTTGTCCTTATTCAGATCGTTAATCATCGTTTGCTGATCTGGTGCGCAAATGAAATTGGCTAAAAGAGAACTGTTGTTTCTAAAATAATCTAATCTGATTTAGGAAAAACATTTGACTTATTTTTTGTCTGTTTTTGTACTAGCTTTTAAGTCTGTAACACCACCTAATGTTTATTTTGAAGAAATATTTTTTTTTGTTGGTTTCGATTCATACCCGTAGTAAAAGTTTTTGAAAAGTTGTGCTAGAATTCATAATTATGATATCTCCAAAATCTAATAACTAAGTCCACGTACCACCACACAAGGATGAGTTCTGTCCCTCCGGCGTTCTATTTGCCGGGACCTTACTTGCTGATCCCTTGCCTGTAGCGATGACAGTCTTTACTCATTCAACTACAGAAGATAAGCACAACTTAAATCAACTCAGCTTATTGCAATCGTTTACTGTACACGGGGACTCTTGAAAGTTACGCCATTACACCCTGTCTTCGGTCTGTCACAGTCGACTTATCTCAAATAAAAGTTATCGGTCCATCTACCTAAAGGGTGTCCTGCGGTCTTCTCTCGAGGACTCGTTTGCTTTTAATATGATCAACTTATTTTATTACATCATACTTACTCTTCAAACTACATAAAATTACGACCAATTCACAAAGTCATTTCACACATTTGATCTTATACCTTACACACCGGAAAAGTTTAATATTTTCTGTAACTTCACAAAAACAACCCCTTTATTTCCTCGACATTGATCGATCATCCACGCGTTACTAAGCAAATCGGATCTATAAAGTTCATCAAAATCAAAATCTCCAAAACATGTATTTTATTTTTTTTATTTATTAAACTTTATGCACAAAAATCGAACAAAAGCAGACTGCCAAAAAAAGAAGTTTACCTTAGGGTGATACAGAGACAATACACAGTAGGTGCAAAACAGAACAAAAAAAAATTTAAAACATATAGCTAAATTATAAGAATAAATAAATACGTACATATTGTTATAATATATAAAATTTTGAAATGTAGCACCTAACAGCCATTCATTTTCATCGAGCCTTCATTCAGTTCGATCCAATAGGTACATAAGAACTACGTATACAGGGTGTCCAAGAACCTGGCGTCCAACTGGATTCCCACGATGCCCCAAGTTCTAACAGTACTCAGAAAAATATTTTAAAAAATCCACCCCATGTACTTACAGAATTATACTGATTTCAAAAAAAAAGGGGAAATGAGCACCTTGTGACATACTTTTGAATGCTGTGACTGCTAATGCTGATAATTTCGATATTTCTTGGAGGTTTTGTAATCTAGGGTATTGCTGTGTCTAAATAGAATGTAAAAATAATGTACTTATTGTACCATTTTAAAATAAAATATTATTTTAACTAAAGGTGATATGGAAAACTATTGAATTTCGCAACTTTGACCGACTGTAGTGTAAAAAAAATGTACCAAAATAGTATGGCAAGTGACGTCAAATTTTGACGCGTTTATTCCTCTTTTTAAAAAGGTATAATACTTACACATTAATTTGAAAAAAAAAAATTTTGATAATATTTTTACTCAACAACCCAATTTTTACGAAGTGCCTACCTACTAACGGTAACTGTCGGACCCTTTCTTATCTTAGAAACTGTTATGTTACTACTATTATTTACTTCGGTTCCAAGAGTGAGCAAGAAGGAAATACACACAGGTAGATGGGTTCCCAGTAGAATAAAAGCAAAGAATGTTAGTTTAAAGATATTTTATTACAATAAATGTTCAAAATGTTGACCACCCGCGGCAATACAAGCTCTCACTCTCCTTAAAAAGGACCGCTTTATGTTTCGCGAGTAACTTTTTTGACGTATCACCTGCACTGCTTGTGTTATCTTCTCACGAAGGTCAGCGATGTCATTAATGGGCTTCGCATAAACGAGCTCCTTCATAGTTCCCCAGAAAAAAAAATCCAGCGGATTTAAGTCAGGTGAGCGGGCTGGCCACGGGATTGTTCCTGATCGCCCAATCCACCTGTTCGGGTATTGCTCGTCCAAAAACTCTCTAACGGATACGCGAAAATGTGCTGGACAGCCGTCGTGTTGGAACCACATATCTGGTGGGGTCTCTTCTAGTAAGTTTGGCAAATCATTTTGAAGAAAATTTAAATATGATTCGCCAGTCAAATTCTCGGGCATCTCAAATGGACCAATAATATTCCCACAGAGAATACCGGTCCACATGTTCACTTTGAACCGGTACTGGGATCTATCTTCTCGCATCAAGTGCGGATTTTCCACATGCCACTCGTGCAAGTTGTGTAGGTTCATGTAGCCATCCTTCTTAAATGTTGATTCATCTGACCACAAAATTTTGTCGATAAAGTTTTCGTCTTCTCGATGTTTTTGCAGGATTGTTTCACAAAACGCGACTCGGCTCGGATAGTCTCGAGGTAAAAGACTTTGCACTCGCTGTACGTGGTACGGATGATATTCTTCTTTTTGGAGAATACTGTGTGCTGTGCTCTTCGGTATCCCCGTATCAGCTTCTATTCCTCGCACAGAGATGCTTGGATTTGCCGACACCGCCTCTAAAACTTCATCGCGTATGAAGTCATTTACGGGTCGTCCTTCACCAGCTACTTGATTGGGGAACCGCCCGTCACATAGTGATCTGTGCACATTAATGAAAACTCGATGGTCGGGATATCGCGTAGCCCTCGGATACCTTTCTCTGTAAAGTCTCGCTGCAGCTCGTCCATTACCTCTACATTCTCCATAAATGTAGTGCATATTTGCGTATTCTTGCGGAGTGTAGGTCGCCATGGTAGCACACACAAAACACAAACTGTCCAAACACAGGCAAAGGTCGTCGTAAAGAGTTCGTTTCAAAGTCCAGAGCACAAAGAGTAATCGAGTCCAATAAACAAAGCTTTAAATCGTAGTACGTGATCAATGGTAACAATAAGAGAGAGGTGCGTAGTAACGGCAGGAGGCAGTGACGCGTACTGACCGTACTGTTATCCTAAATAGCACGATCCCAGATAGCGTCACTATCTATCTCACTCGCACCTCTAACCTTTTTCTCCCTCACTCTTACCTGAATAATGGGGTACCATAAAGAAGAACCAGCAAATCGCAAAGATAGTTTCTGTCTTGCTCCCTCCTGTTGTAATAACGAATCACTATGGTGAGATGCATGCACATACCGTCCCTTACGGTCTAACCTGTTTTTTGAGAGGCCTGTTGTTATTTTTATGAGCATACAATAGTAATTCTTTAGAGGTTAGATTCAATTCGTCGTAAATTTTTCTTTCTAAGAATTCTGTAAGACATCGTAAAAATTGGGTTGTTGAGTAAAAATATTATAAAAATTTTTTTTTTTCAAATTAATGTGTAAGTATTATACCTTTTTAAAAAGAGGAATAAACGCGTCAAAATTTGACGTCACTTGCCATACTATTTTGGTACATTTTTTTTACACTACAGTCGGTCAAAGTTGCGAAATTCAATAGTTTTCCATATCACCTTTAGTTAAAATAATATTTTATTTTAAAATGGTACAATAAGTACATTATTTTTACATTCTATTTAGACACAGCAATACCCTAGATTACAAAACCTCCAAGAAATATCGAAATTATCAGCATTAGCAGTCACAGCATTCAAAAGTATGTCACAGGGTGCTCATTTCCCCTTTTTTTTTTAAATCAGTATAATTCTGTAAGTACATGGGGTGGATTTTTTAAAATATTTTTCTGAGTACTGTTAGAACTTGGGGCATCGTGGGAATCCAGTTGGACGCCAGGTTCTTGGACACCCTGTATAAGATGACAGCAAAGAAATAACTCAATTGACCCCAATCGGTTCCTATTACTACAATATGGACCTAACCCTTTGTCTACCAACCGAATTTTATTCCCGAAACATGAAATACTTATTTCTTTTGTTATAAATATATTTATTGGAGAGTATTTTCTGAAGTATTTGGAATATAAAAAGCTTAAGTGTTTTTCGGTTGTTATAGTGAGGCGTGTTTACACGAGATGTGTTTCTCGTATGACAAGAGACGAGAATGCAAAGGACATGGATACTTAGCAGGCGATTAACGCCCTTATTTGTTCAAGCATCGAATACGTCATGAGGCGTTATTCTAATAGAAATGATCGTCAAACGAATACACGATTGTTTGCCAACTACTTTTTTCTACTTGAATACTAGGCGGGTTACTGTGACATCATAAAGCAGTATTGTTATAATGTCAATCCAGTGTGAAAAAGAAAATGAGCTATAGAGGATGTCTAGTGCCTCCTTCTGTGGATTAAGATTAAAACAATACTGTTTTAAGACGTTATGACCAGGTATTAATAAAAAGCACATACAAAGGAGTGCGATATAATTCGCCTGACGTTTCTCACTTGCGAGTAACATCTACAAAACTGTCTTCATGTAAAACTTCCTTTAGTTTAGGTTATATTATTTTTCTGGTACAATATTGAGATGTTAGAATTTTCCTTGTAGGCCGCGGCGCGTCGGTTGAGGTTCGTTGGGTACAGTTCTGTTCCGGCTTAAGTTACAGGTTATTTTTTCTTTGAATTGACAGTTTTCTGGTTCAACGAACAACGAGGGATTAAATCCGGGAGATGGACACGAGATTTCTTACAATATACTGCGGAAGACTGGGTTTAGTAGGCTTTTGAGGTCACATAACAAAAACTCTATACAAAGTAGGTTTTTGTTTATTTTTAGGTACGAAATCTTACAGGAAAAGCAGTTATAGTCATTTATTGATCTATTCTTGGAAATACGTCTACTAAACCAAAATCAGGAATACCTAAGATGCTGGTGTGTATAACACAAGATAGGTGTGCCTAATCCAGCTTTAGTGGGTACGCTCATTAGTATCATGTATTAGGAGCAAGCCTGTTGTATTAAGAAACAAACACGAATCTAGACTCCGGACTGCTATTGAAAAAAACCGGACCTGATGGTAAGCCAAATACATTTGCCCAGGCTTATCAGCCTTCACGTTCCATCTATCACTCGAATACTCACCATTCAAATTTCAAAGCAACGTTTGTAAGCCAAGACCAAGCTGTTACAAACTATACAAGCTCACTACAAGACGGGCATCCAATCATACACATTATTAAATTCACGGCAACCGTCGCCTCAACACTGAGTTAGTCAGTCCACTGCTTATGGCAAATCTACCAAATATTACCTGCTGTATTGCGGTCGACAAACGTAATGTTCATTGGTCATAGAAATTTAAATCGGGTAGAAGCGATACTACGCCTAAGTTGCCGAAATAATCGTTACAAGTTAAAATATAACTTTTTAAGATGTCTGGTATTGTTTCGCCATATAGGATGCTATCACTGAAGAAACGCCTAAGTAACCAGGACCATCCATAAGTGCGTAGAGTTGACGATATCGTCAGAAGTGTGGAAAACGAATGGATTAAGAACGCACAGATCAAGGAAGAGTGGGAGGTATATTTATGTTCAACTGTGGGTTATTCCAGGTTGAAATTATGATGATGCTGGCGATTGCTGATTGGGGAAAACTAGTACGAGTATCAAGAATAATTACGTTACTAAGTCCACTGAACTGACTTTGAAAGAAATTATGAAGAACACTCACATAAATATAAAGTTAAAATGCAAGTTGTACGAAATAGCGATCCTTCCATGCCTCACATATGGATGTCAAACATGGTCACTACGGAAGGCAGATGAGCACAAACTCGGTGTCATGCAAAGGAAAATGGAGAGAAGCATGTTGGGCATAAGATTGTCGGACAGGATAAGTAATGAAGAAATAAGGAAAAAAACTAGAATAACGGACATAGTAGAAAGAATAAGAAGTCTGAAGTGGAAATGGGCAGGACATATTTGCAGAATGGAAAACGAGAGATGGACTAAGAAAGTCGTGGAATGGGTACCTAGAGACGGAAAAAGAAATCAAGGAAGACCACGGAAACGCTGGGAAGATATATTTAAGGATAGATGTGGACCGGACTGGAGGAGACAGGCTAGAGATAGGGAAAAATGGAGAAAACTGGGGGAGGCCTACGCCGCAGAGGCGACTTCCATAAAGGAACAAAAATAATGGAATATATAAATGTATTTTAATTAATGCTATGGAAAGTATTTTAATTGGTCAAATATGCAATGCTATTGAATGATAAAATTGTATTTAAGTAATAATTTAACAAATTCTATAAAATGTTGATAATTTAATGTTATGAATGTATGTGTTGATAATGGAATGTTGATATTAAGATGCTTTATGTAATGTTGATAAGGTAAAGATGAAAATATATACATAGATAAATAATGAATTGTTAATTTGAATATTATGTGTTAGTAAAGTAGTGTTGATGATTTTTAATACGATTTGTTGCATCCACGTCGAATCAAGTTTATACGTTCTTTGAATCAAATTTGTAATATTTTTTTGATTTATGGTAGAATAAAAGGCTTTTTTATTTTTTTTTATTTTATTTATTTATAAGTCCACTGAACTTACGCCATTCACGTTTCAGAGAATAGGTAATCTAGTAAACTAGTACATAATTTGAAGTGCTTCCTAAATCTTTTTTCTCCTGTTTTGTGCTTTCTACATAACAAAAAACTAGTGATCAAATTATAGACAAAATGCGGGCTTTAACTACATCTCTGTCTAAGCTTCGAGAAAATAACAACATGATGTTGTGTTTCTCTATTTTCTCCGTTTATGCGTTAACAGTTTCGAAATAGAAGTGTCGCTTCTACAAATTCTTGTTCTAATTACCATCGGTCTGTGTGTTAGCTGTTCATATTGACGCGTATAGATGCGATTGAGACATCGGTTTGTGCTGTGGCTGTGGTCTTACAACTAACGGGTCTAAGCTTCAATATGCAAGATTAGTTTTGTGGTATAACAGATTATTAAGCTTTTGTGCTTGTAATACTGTTTGATGTTGTGCTAGGTTCTATATTGAATAGGGTAGTTAACAAAAAAAATATACTTAGTCCGTCACATAGATTACTAATAAATATTGGACACGTATTTTTTCTTTTTTCACGTAAACAAACAATGAAGAAGATTCAGTGCTTTGAAAACTCGTGTGACGTCATACTCTAAGACATAAGTATGGCATTTTTTAGCAGTCCGTGACGTCACCAGCCCCCAACAAATCTTTGACGCGTTTAATTTTCGTCTATTTTTATTGATTTGATAATACAAAAAATACGTATCCAATATTTTTCGATAAACTTACAGACGAACTAATTAGATACATTTTTGAAGTCACTAAACATCTCTATTGAAGCTAAGGGTAAATAAAATGATTGATCTGAGTCCAAATAGTAATACAGGGTAAATCAACCCTTCACACATACGTCAACCAAGCATTCTGTACATCAAACTAAGTACACCTACGCAAAAATTTTTGCTGGGATACGACTTTTTTTTTGGGTCAAAAATCACATTTTACAGTAAAACTCAATGTAGCACTCTTAAAACATTGTGCTAGTGGATGCTTTGAATAGTTAAAGGGTCATGGAGGTAATTTAAGTAAAGTTACAACCTGAAAAACTAGTATTTACAAAAACAGCTGTGCAAAATTAGGAACTTTGAACCCCAATATCTCCGTAACTAGGGGGTTCCCAGGTATGGTCTAGAACAAAAAAATGATCGCAGTGGTGGGGAGAACAAGTGCCTTTCGTTTGCGTTATGGGTACTTTTACACCCTTTATAATAATTATACAAATTGCTTAGTTCCCAGGTCATAGCATCATTTTTTTAGCTCAAAGACAGCCACTGCTGTACATAGGCTCTAGGTTTACCCGTTCACCACATCGATAGGACATGCAGCCAGTACTAGATCATCCTCCGTTCAATTTGTAAGAGGCTTTCGTATACTGCGCTATTTCTGTACGCTGTCACTGCTTGACATCTACTTTTAAATAAATATTACCTACTCAGAAACTAACCTTTTAACTAAAAAAATTCAAACAATTCTTGGGTGTTTTGGTGTGGTTTGTTGTAAAAAGTGCAAGGAAGCAATCACCAGGTCGGCTAATACTATTAACCTACTTAATAAGGATAGGTATTCGTTATACTAAAACCTACCCATTTATTAAGTCTGTGGCGATAGCGCCATCTATCGCAACAGATGCGAACTAACATCGTCAAGTCCTACATCTCGCTATCAAAGTTATCCGCCACATTAGCGTATATAGAAAATCCCGACTTACATAACCACCAGACACAACACCCGTCTGGTCGGAGGATTGGGGATGAGAAACTTTACACCCTGTTCCTCTTCACCCCCAAACGTCTTAGACTGCTATTGATTCAGAAACTCACATTCGAAATTGCCAGGCTTCTTGCTAATTGAAGTTCAAACGGTTCCCGAACGTAGGTCGTCCTTGGTAACAGACGGGGAGATCGTACTATGAACAATAACTTTGACAGTTTTATGTCTTTGCATTATTATGTCATCATCGTGACTATGAGATGTGTCGGTTCCAAGGAACCCATTCTTTGGGTTAGAGTCAAGGTTAAAAGGTCCAAACTTGGCATAAAACTACACTCTTTTGCAAAAAAAACGGGTACCTAAGGAAATTTACGTTCTAAGGTCGATTTGAGTTAATTAAATGAAATTTATTTCTTTGACGTAGTCTGTATACTTATAATCGTGTAAATTAATGCGCGTGAAGTGAATTCGGGCAATTAAAAGAAAAAAAACGATGGATTCATTAAAACCGATGTACACGCACAAACAATAAGAAGTGGTCGGCAATAAAGACAAGATTTTTTTTTTACTTTTTTTAACTAAATAAAGTTACAAATGCAAAAACCTTATAACGAGTGTGACCTCCTCTTGAGGTTGCACTGATCTTACCCGTCACTTTAGAACATCCCAGACATGCTCAATCGGATTGAGGTTAGGACTTCGAGCTGGCCAATCTAAACGACGGATCCCAACTTCTTGCATGTACGCTTCCACGTCGCCAGAACGGTGCGGGCGAGCATTGTCGTCCATAAAAATGGAATCTTTCCCAAGTGCAGTCAATGTGGGTTGTGCATAATTATGGAATTAGGACTTCCATTATGTACCGGTGTGCATTTAATGTTCCATTTTCTATGAAAACTAACTCCGTACGCTCCGTCGAATTAATTGCTGCCCAAAACATAACGGAGCCTCCGTCATAAGGAGTGATTGCTTCGAAACACACTTTCGCATAGCGTTCCCGTTGTCTTTGCAGCACTCGCCGGCGTCGGTCCTCTCCACACAAAGAGATTCTAGCATCATCAGAAAACAATAGTTTATTCCAGTCCTCCAGAGTCCATGAAGCACAGTTCCGAGCAAACTGAAGTCGAGCAACACGGTGCTCACGGAGTAATTTAGGACCCCGTGCTGGGCGGTAACTCCTGATATTGGCAGCCAAAAGCCTCCTCTTGACCGTCCACAAGCTAACTTCTACTCCTCTTACTTCTTCAAAGCTCTTCTTCAGGTCCACACTTGACGCCTTACGATTGCGCAACGCCTGACTCACCAAAAAGCGGTCATCTCTTGGTTCTGTGCATCGTTTTCTTCCCGAACCGGGTCTTCTTTTGACCGAACCGGTCTCTTGATACCGTTGCCAAGTCCTCTGGACAGTTGAACGACTCTCATTTAGCCGCTGAGACACTGGGTTTGCGAACAACTTTCTTCAAGTAGGGCTATAATTTTACCGGCCCTTATCGCTTTATCAGTCATATCAAAAAGTGGTATTTAATGTAAAAAGAAAGATTAAATTGTTTAATTTGCAGAAAATATCCAAAAAGTTTTAAAATATCGTAATCAGTTAAAAATCGTTTCAGCAATTCGCGCCATTAGTAAAGCAATTTTAGAATAATCCACAATAATCATTATTTTTCTTTTATTAATTTCAAATTTTAAATTTGGAACGTAAAGAATCATGCCAGGATGTTTTAAATAACATGCCAATACATCGTCAAATTAATAAAACCTATTTCTTGTTCTTCTTCATTGTAGTAGAGAAAAAAATCTAAAGTGCCCGTTTTTTTTTGCAAAAGAGTTTATTTGTGGTTTTGTTTCAAGTCTTCAACTGTTTGCGTGTATTATACTCATAATAGAAAAGATCGATTAAAATTTATAAGCTTAGCCATCAAAATGTTCTAGGTACACACATCAACATAATTATCAAGGCATATATTTCCAGCATATCGTGGCCTCGCTTTATGAAGGTTTTCTGTACAATGACAGATCCACTTAATCTGGTTATTTTAGGAAAATTGGTCGTCGTGCGTACTACATAATATGAAAATTTATTTATTTCATGACTTTGAGAAACAAAAACAAAAAATGTTGAATGCTCCACAAACGATTGGTTTTAAATATCGCGTCTTGTATGTCCTGTTATTAGTTAATTTTAGAAGCTAATAGACGCTACTGAAGGCGCAAAGAACTAACAGAGCGTCAATCTCTGTTTTCTAAAACTAAAGAAATGTCTGTTTCTTCGAAGGTCGTCTTAAGTAGTTTCCAATTATTTATAAAACAATCATCTCCATACCTCCTAATCACCTACAAACACAGACGTACAAAACAAAACACAACACAGAGTGCATTGTTCCGAATATTTTATATGAAGACATAACGCGGCACTTCACAGAGCTATGTCAGTCAAAAGCCGCGTCACACGGTTGCAACAAAGGGAGACGGCCGCTCCGGCTCTTTGTGACGACGTACTACGACACTCGTGTGAAGGACCCTATAGAATATAAAAAGAATTGTTTAGATGCGATGGAGCGATGTTCTCGTTTAATTGTTGTTTTATTAAGGAGTTAATGTTTTCGTTGAGGACTTCCTGTGGCCTTGCTCATTCTAGTGTTTTTCAATGTTATTGTTTTTTCCTCTGTAATACTTTTTTTTTTATACTAACCCTAAATAATTAAATAAACCTATCATTGATGGGACTGTTCGAATAAAATCGTAATTTATTTGCAAGATCTAGCCTGTTGCTGTAGGTACAAATGCCTATCAATCAAGCTATGAATACCACTGCATGCAGATCTCTCACTGTACGGGCAATCTATACAAAGCGAGGCTATGTTATACTGGAAAAGTGTGTGTGTTATTTATTTCTAGCCGTTCTAGCTCACTCCTGAGTAAAAGGCATTCCTGTCATTCGCGAATCCACGCGTCTGCCTTCCTGTCTAGTTCGATCCGTCATATTCGTAGCCTGCCGCGACCTATGCCTCACTGTGTCAGGGCAGCAGTTTCCTGCTATTTTGGCTCACAGTCTGTCCGGTCTCACAACTTTTACGAGCTTTTTTTGTCGTCACAGTAAAAGTTATAAAACAATATTAGTCCGTAATCTAGCTTTTAACTATTTTATTAAGTTTTGTAGAATCCAATGATTCCAAAGGTTAAAACCATTTACTAAAAGGTCATGATAATTATTATAATGTTTTAAGATCATGTTGAAACAAATGATTTGAGTTAATCTCGTTTATTATAACATCAGAATTAAATTGTCGAACAAACAACTCGTAAAACGTTGATGGATAAAAACGTATTAATCGTTATAAAGGTCAAAAATATTTATCGTTATGAATACAATCAAATCAAAAATCAAAATATTTTATTTGTCAGAATATGGTACCTACATATTAAGATGTTGTGTGCAGTAAAGTTTCAGCATATCCTGCCATAACATGGCGTGCAAATGTACAATAGGAGCTCAATATTTTTAGAAAACTGAAAACCAAGTCTCAAACTCACATGCCATTCTAAGCACTAACCACACGGTCAAGAAGAAAACTGAATTTAATTTCTAAACTAAATGTAGTTAAGATTCTCGAATCACCTTCACTGTACCCATTTGTAGCATGTACCAACAACAAGGCAAAGACATACAATGTTAACACCTATGTTATCCTAGTACATTTAGTTAACAGTTGTACGAATATTCCAAACTAGTCTGTAGTTCCTTACTTCCGTGTGCTGCCTCGTTTGGAAACAAAGCAGTCTTCCAGGATATGCACTTTTGTCTTTGTTTTCTCCTTTCAAGGTATGTTATCCTGTTACTCTTTCACTCACAAACTTGTCTTTTGAGTTCTACCATATTTGTACATTCATTGTTACACTCTGTTTTTCGTACATCTTGTATTTAAATTAAATTCCAAGTGTTTGTCTAAGATGGTCTGTAAATGAAAGAAACCTTTTGTCAGACAGTGTTTCTTTTAAATTAATTTATTTCTGGACAGACACTGGGGAAAGGAATTTATTTAATTCAAGAAATAGAATTAAACTAGTCTTAGAAAATGTTTGTGACTACTGGCTGGAGGGTCATGCTAATTAGGAAATAAATAATTTATAATTATCTAGGGAGCTTTATATTCTTAATAAAACCTATAAATAATATTTGTTGTAAGTAAAAGAAATCTTTTATCAAATATACGTATGACAGTGGGCAAAAATAATAAGAAAACAATACGAAATAATAAGACACCCGCAACATCAAATCTTGGAACACTGATCCCTCTATCCCAAAAACAAATAAGGCCCAGAAACTTCTAGAATAGTTTCCGTTCAACAAATTGGCCAACTTCGTAACTTCTATACAAGAGAATCGAAAAAAAGGATTTTCGAAAACAAAAGCATGTGTATCTGGGAGATGACGCGGCGTGATCCCCAGTTCGTCATTCGTGGCTGATGAGTTAGCTACGCAATGATCCATGTGATTACCGGGCTTGCTTGCGATGCGGTGCAAGTCAGGAGAGCGATCGCTTTTTGATTGTTAAGTCGGAAATCCCCTTTTTGAGGGCCTAGATTGTAACTGCAACGTTTTTAAAGAGTTTCGTAGAAACGAGCAGTAACTTTGTGCTATGCCTTTGCGATTGGATGGCATTGCCGCTGTGGTTTGCTGTTGAGGGTTGTTCAGAATAGGGTAGTTACCCAAAAAAATCTAATTAGTCCGTCAGATAGATTTCCAAAAAATATTGGACACGTATTTTTTTCTTTTTTCACGTAAACAAACAATGAAGACGATACAGTGCTTTAAAAACTCGTGTGACGTCATTTTTAAAGACATTAGTATGACATTCTTTACCGGTGAGTGACGACACGACCCCCCACTCAAATCTTTGGCGCGTTTTATATTCGTAATTTTTTATTGATAATTATTATTATTTTATTTATTTTTTAAAACAAAAAATACGTACCTATCCAATATTTTTCGATAAGTAATCTAAAAATCGAAGTAATTAGAATCATATTTTTTTAAGTCGGTAAACATCCCTATTGAATCTTCATTGTTTTTGAGAATTCAGTCTGATTTTGTTGTTGGAGAAAATATTTTCTCAACTGCAATACTAACCTTTATAAGTATTATGAGCCACGTGACCTTTTCACATGATTTCTCACCAAAATCATTTTCTGTAGGCAAAGCTTAATCGAGATATATATATATATATATACTTGTTTAAGACATTGCATCACAAATAAACCATTATGCCTTTCAAGTTACGTTTCAAGGTTCGATTCCCGCACGGAACAAATATTTGTACGACCTACAAGTATTTGTTCCGAGTCTGGGTGTTTTTCTATCTATAATATGTATGTATTTACAAAAAAAAAAATGTATATAAGTAGTTTATCAGCCATCTCGTTACCATAACACAAGCATTAGGTTGCTTAGCTTGGGACTAGATGGCGTTGTGTGAAATGTCCAAGGATATTTATTTATTTATTTATTTATCTCTTTTTATTTGGTGTTAGCGAGGCATGTCTTATTCTTCTTCTCTATTTATATCTATGCAAATATCAGAGTACTATTATTTTAAACCGCTCACCTCTTGTATCTTTAAATACGACATGGTTGCGAACCGTGGCGATACTGTCAATCATTATTGAAGGTACTTGAATTTATTGTTTATCAATAACGCGAACAAATCTGTTTTGTAGCCGCAGTCCATATTGATGATGTCATTATTTGCGTAGATTATTAATTCTGTGGCCTACTATCGTGCCGGTTGGAGCGAGACACGAGAAGCATCGGTTAATTGTAAGTTAGAACAGGGTATTTGACCAAAATAATCTAATTAGTCCGTCTGTTAGATTATCTAAAAATATTGGATACGGGTTTTTTGTTTTATCAAATGAATAAAAATATACAAAAATAAAACGTGTCAAAGATCATGAGTGGGGCTTTTGACCACACGTTGTAGGTAAAAAAGTACTAACCTTGTGACGTCACACCACTTGACGCGACTTTTCGAAGTACTGTATCGTCTTCATCTTTTGTTTAAGTGAAAAGTAATTAGTTTTTTTTAGTGAAATACGCTATTCACGACATCTTTAAAAAAAAGTTTAGTTGGCAATGCCACCTTAACATAAAATCACGCCTGTCACTCCCAACGGGTTAGGCCAAGGTGTAGGTATTAGTAAACACATATTTCACCAGTTTTCTTTAAGTCCCATTTAATTGGGGGCGAACCAAAAACCATTAATGGGGCACAAAATCAAACTGTGTGGCAACTCCTGATAAATGATTATGAATGACATAATTATTGTTAAACTTTGACTCAGAATTTACTGTTGTGCTGCGACCAGTTAAGTACTGTTATAGTTCATAAAATACAATTTAGCTGATAACATTCAATTATTGACCTTTAGTCCTTATCATTAGAAAAGTAGCGTACTGGCTATAACCGGAAGTGACCTACACTGAGACAACCGGGTATAGGGTAGTTGACCGACTAAAAAAAATATGATTCTATTTAGCCCGTCTGTTAGATTATCTAGAAATATTGGAAACGGGTTTTTTCTTTTATCAAGTGAATAAAAATTGACGAAAATAAAACGTGTCGAAGATCGTAAGTGGGGGCTGGTGCCGTCACTTTCTGGTAAAAATGTAACTCGACGTCGTGCGACTTTTCACTGCACTGTAACGGCTTCATTTATTGTTCACTTAAAAACAGTGTCCAATATTTTTTGGTAATCTATCTGACGGACTAATTTCATTTTTTTTTTGTGAACTAACCTGTTGATAAATTAGAAATATACCAGAAAGTTAAAACATCTTCCTTTTCGGCTCATAGTAACAATTGATTTCCCTGAAATCAATTGTTACTATGAGCCGAAAAGGAAGATGTTTTAACTTTGTATAGTACACCCTGGTGTACTATACAAAATTGGTTCCAATAAAAAGATTAGTCCTGATTCTATAACCAAGAATAGGGATTATGATAAGTAAAACCAGAAATGTGCAGAAAGGATTCTGGAGAGCAAATATAAGGAAAATCTAAAGGTGGGGAAGGGTTCAAGGGATTGATTGAATAAAGATTGTATTCTTAAAAGACGGAGTTCCAGGTTATTGAAATCCGCTTACGCGTGGAACCGGATTTATCTAAAGTATAATATAGAGGCTTAGGAGAGAGGAGGGGCTGTAATAATAGTTGCCCATGAATTGAAAACAGTGGAAACTTTTGTAGAATTTAATATTGCATCGAAAAATATTAAGTTTTTGTAGTCGTTCTTAGTTTCCATCGTGCTTCGGAATACATTAAGGCACAGCTCCCCCCCCCCTCCCGTAGGGGCTGCGGTTTGTTCGTAAGAGATACCGCGGCCTCTACATAAAGGGCTAAGAAGGAACATTAAAGTTTTTTAGTCAGTAAAAGATTTATTTTCTTGGGGTGTGAAATCATCAAAAAAGTCCCGCTCTTAGGCAGAACGAAAGGGAGTGTCAGACTTCTACTGACTAAAAACCACCCATGTTCCTTTTTAGCCCTTTATGTCGAGGCTGTGGTATCTCTTACAACATCCCGCAGCCCCGACGGGATCATTTCATTTCATTTCATTTATTCAGTAACAATAAAATTGTGTGTTAAATATTCCTATACAAAGATACAGAGAAAAAAAAATAATAATAATAACATATCACAGATTAATATCTATTATAAAATAATTAATTGGATATTCGAAAATTAAATATAGTAAAGTCAACTAATAATATTAAGAATTACTTAAATTACGAATCATTAATAGATAATACAAATTCAAATATCAAAATTAACAAAAAAATCATATCTAAAAACAATACAATTAAAATATCAAGATTAACTAAATAAAAGCATTAAGACAGACATAGCAAATTAAAATGTCAAGATTAATTTTAAAACAAAACAATAAGAAGACACAACATGCACACAGTCAAACATTAAAATTCGTCAAGAGAGTAGAGACACTTATCTAATAGGTAGGCTTGAAGCTTTATCTTAAATGCAGATGTATAGATTATGCTTTTTAGATATATTGGTAATTTATTAAATAATTGCACTGCTTGATATTGCGGACTGTGCCTAACAATATTCAAACAAGGACTTATTATACTGCTTAAATCCTTCCTGCGAGTACTCTCCCTAACCTGTCTTTCCTCATATGTCTCATATTAATGGAGATGTTTCTTAAGGTTAGTAAGAAGTACTAGCACGTAGAGACTGGGTATTGTTAAAATTTTTAGGACCCGAAAATGTGGACGACAACTATCTGTCTGTGAAATTCGCACAATGGTACGTATGGCTCTTTTTTGAAGAATAAAAGCTCTTTGGCAGTTATAATTGTAGCTGTTTCCCCAAAATTGTATGCTATATCTTAATTTAGATTCAACTAACGCATGGTATACTATTTTTAACTGTTTTAAGTCAATTTCATCTCGTAGGGTTCTTAATGCATAACACGCTGATGATATAGTTGCGTCTATCGTGGCTAGCTCTTTTTTCCAATTTAAACATTCATCCAAGTACACGCCTAAGAATTTCGCCTCACTCACAAGTTCTAGTTTGTCGTCATTTAATGCAACTTCCATGGTATCTTTATTACGAACAGTTGTTTTAAATAAAACTACTTTTGTTTTAGAGCTATTAATTTGAAGTTTATTCAAAGTGAACCATGAGTAAAGGTACTTCAGTGCTATATTTACTTTTTCCGTTAATTGATTTATGTCATTAGCTGCAATAACGGCGTTCGTGTCATCCGCAAAGACCACAAGTTGTAAATCTGGGAGAGCTTCATTAATATAGTAAATTAAATCGTTGGTGAACAGTAAAAACAATATGGGACCCAAGATTGATCCTTGAGGAACACCAGCACATATATTAAAAAAAGATGACTTATGGGTTTGATTCTGACCATCCTGTGTATCACTAATTTCTACAAACATTTTTCGGTTTTTTAGGTAGGAAGAGAACAGTTGCAAAGCTTTTCCTCTCACGCCATAGTGATTTAATTTATCAAGTAACAAATTATGATCAACCGTGTCAAATGCTGAGCTTAAGTCCAGAAATACTCCTGCCACTCTCATTTTATTATTAAGTTTGCATAACACGTCATTAACTAGAGTATAAATAGCATCCCCCGTGCTAACACCTTTTTGATAACCAAATTGCCTTCTATGCAATACTTTATTCAAATTAAGATGTAACAAGAGTCTAGATTTAATTATTTTTTCGAAGATCTTAGAAATTATTGGCAGCAAGGAGATTGGCCTGTAATTTTTTGGATCAGATTTAATGCCTTTTTTTTGTGGATTGGTATGATCTTGGCAACTTTTAGCTGTTCTGGGAATATTCCTTCGTCAATACATTTATTAAACAAACACGAGAGTGGCTCAGCAAGCATATTTAAATTATCTCTAATGACAGATATGGGGATTTCATCAAAATCAAAATCAAATCAAAACTCATTTATTCAAACTAGGCTGATAATCAGCACTTTTCGAACGTCAAAATTTACTTTACTTTACTTATTTACAAGAGACAGTCCCCCAAAACGCCCCCCCTTCGACACATCGTAGCCACAAGAACGTTTATTACCCATTTTTCGGACTATGTTACAAATTTCATTAGGCGTTGTAGGCGTAAAGGAAAGTTCTTTTTGGGTCCTCTGTGTGCTTTGTTGGAGTAGATCGTAAGCATGCCTTTTTTTTTTTTTTTGGTGGGTGTAAAATCATCGAATAACCCCTCCCGCTCTTGGGCAGAGCGAAAGGGAGTGTCAGGCTTCTACTGACTAAAAACCACCCATGTTCCTTCTTCGCCCTCTATGTCGAGGCCGCGATAACCGTTGGACTACCCGCGGCCCATCGTAAGCATGCCTTATGCCAGGTTTCAATACGTCCCTTGTTCAAACTAACAAACTGTATAATCGGCATCTATACATTTACATCCATGAGTCATTAGTATTCACCGGGCTCCATTCAAAGTAGACATTTGATAAATTAGCGTGATCTGTTAAATGGTGTGTACTATACAATTAAACAAATTGCTTTACATTCGACACGGTGTTCTGATATTCGTTTAATGTAAGTGTTCGTTTATTTGGCTTCAGTTTTAGTTTGATTTTAATGTAAGTACTGTTTCAGAGGATAGTTTGCATTGGTTCAGTGGTAGCCAGTGCTAGTCGAGGACGAGGGAGCTGGATTTAACGATATCTGAAAAAGTGTTCGTTTGAAAAGACAATGACTGAAACTCGTACCAAGAATTCTCGAGTTTCAAGATCAAAATGTTATAGTATTTTTTTCATATTTTTTACGACATTATGTGGCTGGGATTTGATTAATGAAGAAGTTATGAATATTGTTTTACTCCCTATATATGGTGTTCACACAACCAGTTCAAAAGTCGTTCTGTTAGATTTGTTAGTTGATTTTGACAGTTCGACTGACTTCGCATCGTAGAGGTTTCCCTACGATACCTACTTGCCTGGTTTTGTTATTTTTGATTTTATAAAATGACTCCGAAACTCGAATTTAGTTTACAAAAAGATTTTTTGTAGGAGTTAATAATTATGCTAAATGTAGACAATAAAAAACAAAGTTTGATGTTGACACAGTACGGGATTCCATATATCCATGAACAAGATCTTTTTTGAAATCGTGATCTTCTCTGCTCCTCGTTAGTCTAGTGGTTATAACCGCAACTGTTAAGCATGAGATCATGGGTACGATACCTAGGTCCAGGTCCAGGTCGGGCAAAGTGTTGGTGAATTTTTCTATCAGTAGCAACCACGGAGTCTGGATTTGTGCTCAGTTGCTGGCAATAAGCTCGTCCCCTATTACATGGGACTTAAAAACATAACTGGTGAAATGTAGGTGTACCTACTATTATGTGCTCCTCTGCCTAACCCTTCGGGGATTACAAGCGCGATGTTATGATGATGGTCTTTCTTATTCCTGGCTTGTATTTTACTAAGTTAATTGCAATATTTCCCGGTCTAAAACATACTGGCAAAATGAGATAGTGTATCTATCTGTACACCTCTGCCTAACCCTATCGAGTTAAAGACAATATTAAGTTGAATGTATTTTATTTTATTTATTACAGACTACCGGACCTGGCAGACGTCGTACTGCCCGGACAGCAGCGCCACCTACCGGGTCCAATTGTAAATCTAAACCATTCTCGAATTCACTTGAACACAAATGATCCGCCATTTATTGAATTAATTTGTTTAAAAAAATGCTATAAATGAAGAACCGCTCGACCGATTTTGTGCAAACTTCACATAAACCATCTACTAAATAGTCCGAACAAAGCCTAAGCATTTGGTTTGGATAGGTAAGCTTGAGTTTTAAAATTATAACGAAAATATATACAGGGTGTAAATTAAACCTTCGCTTATACGTCAACCAAGCATTTTATACATCAAACTAAGTACCCCAATACAAAACTTTTTGCTGGGTAACGACTTTTTTTTTTGGATCAAAAATCACATTTTACGGTAACACTCAATGTAGCACTCTTAAAACATAGTACTAGTAGATGCTTTGAATAGTAAACGGGTCATGGAGGTAATTTAATGTTACAACAGCCTGCTCACAGCGTGCCACCCTAGCCAGCCAATGACAGCTAACCATAACCATGCCACTCTAGCAAACCATAGCCATGCCACTCTAGCATACCATAGCCATGCCACTCTAGCCAGCCAATGACGGGCACCGACTCGCGAGCCAATCACAGTCAAGCGAAGACACCGCCATAACTACCGGATGCCTCCGGTGGGGCTATCAGTCTATATAATGCCCTGTAAGCTCAGTTTCGAGGTCTTGTCGCGCTCGATTGTGAAACCTGTAAGTCGAGACTCTGTCCGAATAAAATAATGAATCAGTTCCTGTCTATTTTTTACCACTGTCGTTACACTCAGAAGTGGGATGTAATAAAAAACCTACGATAAAACGACGCTCTGCTACATTTAAAAGTCAACGGTCACCTACTGTGGAGGACGAGGTCTAAAAATTCAAACGAAGAACGTCGATGCACACCGCCTGCAAGGAAAATATTGTCTCCCATCCCAGTATCACAAGGCACAAATTGAAAAAGCGGGCGACAATCTGGATGGAACACGAAGCGCCTACCCTCAGTATAGCATCGTTCATTCCATAATTTGACCTTGAAAACGAAGACTGCGGCCAGTAACCACCTGTGAGACACTTTGAGTTACAAGAAGTATCCATCTCTCTGCCAGCAACGGTTCTACGGTAAATTAAGACTACCTAAAGATTGTCAACAGCAACCAAGGACATGGAAGGAAGGAACCGACCTACTTCACGCTGAGAGCTGCCAGGAACCATGCATAAATAACAAGGTCAGTAAACATGCCAATATTTGCCAAATTAGCCAAATGCCATTAGCCAAATATATAAGCCAAATGTGTTTTACCATGGAGTGCCCCACGAGTTGATAATTATGCGAATCGTAGACAAAATAATTTGGTAAGCCCGATAAGTAAATCTAATCATAGTCAGTTAATCTGTATAATATTATCCCGGTACAAAAAAAATGTTTTACGAGTAGGTAGGTACTAGTTGTGTACTAAAGAGTTAAGAACTTAAAATGTAAATATTTAGTTCAAGTGCGCATTAGATTATCCAACAATAACAATTCCAAAGTAAATCATGTAGATCAGATACTTATAAATAGCTACAATAATTTTATTAAACTATTATCAGAGATATAGATAGCATTCCTTGGCGATCTCTTGCTACCGCCAGCCGATATTCAAACAGTTTTAGACTTATTGGATAAAGTTCTTGAAAAATTGAAAACGAGGAACTTAAAATTAAATATGAGGAACTGCTAATTTTTACATATTTCTTAATTAGGGTATAAAACATCATGACGCGATGGCATTCAACCAGGTGAATTTAAGTTGATCGTCTTAATTTCTCATCCCGAGTAATGTAAACGAAGTGCGTCAGTTTATTCTATCTAGTTCTATCTAGTTACTAAAGAAAGTCCATTCATAACTTAGCAATAAGAGCTCGCCCGTTTACCTATCAAACTTACAAAAAAAAAAGTACGATGTGGGTATGAGGCAAGTCACATAAATCTTGTTATGGAAAAAAAAATGTTATAGGTCGGTATTAGTGATTATGTAGGTACGATCCTAGTTTTCCAACAGAAATTCACACGTATTGCAGGTATTGCACGTATCTTTTAAAAAGTAGATTGACGGTAGTTTGCGCCCTGTCTTTTAGTTTAGTCGCGTTACAAGTCAGATAGTGTTTATCATGATTTTGGGCTTGAATCCCTTGCGGTGATAAAATTGTTGCTAAGATTTCATATTATGACGTGTTATGTAAAAATGTCCATGTAATTCGGACTGTACTGCAGTACGCGATACAATGACTAATCATGATCTTATGCCATGTATTGCCCGATATTACTTTTCACTATGGTGACCGATGAGCCAAAGCCCAAGCAAGCTAAAACGAAAAGCCAAAGTAAGTAGTCTATGCCTATCTTAGGTAAGTAGATCGTTCGATAGATGCCGTTTATTGTGTACCATTTAGACGTGAACGATTTGTTCAGTACTGTGCAATGACAAGATGAAAAGCCGAAAAGTAGTATTATAATTGTTTTACTGCGAAGTGGATGTACAGATACCTATAGTGAGTAATTGTGTAATCGTTGATGGTAGGCTATAACGTAAACAAACCTTTACGGTACCAGATTAGTTGTGTGAGTTGTGTCAAACTTCGCGCGATGGAAAATATTACAAAATGCATCATGACAATAACAAGGAGTAAAACGAAGTTCTGAATTTTATAAACATCAAAAAAAATTCTGATTTCCAAAAATAACCCGATTTATAAGTAAATATTATTATGTGACGTCATGTTTACATTGTGCGTACTGTAAAGGGGATAATGTAGGAAAGAGGGTTAACGACATCCAATTCTAAATCTAACTTAGCTCTGATAATACATGACAGTAGCAAGCTAAATTTTAATTTTAAAATGGTGATAAAACTGATGTCTTGAAACGAGGCTGCGCTTGTGGGTATCTTGGGGGCCAGAGTTGCATTAACTTAACATTAGTACTTAATAGCTTTAAACACATAAAATTATATTGGAAAAATAGAAAAACGTATTCTTGTGTAGTGTGTTGGTGTGTATAAGTAATTAAGTTTTGCCATCGACACGCTAAGAATTATGTGGGTGAGTATGTACATGTATGTGTGCGTGCGTCTTAATGGTATGATGTAATTAACTTAAATTGTTTCTTCCGTTTCTTCAAACGATAGTTTGGCAAAACAGTTTATTTATATTTTCTTACATGAAAAATGTTTCATGTTTTTAATGTCGCAGATAATATGGAGTTCTTATAATACTGTTAATATTACAACCGGGTACCTATAAGCCTTACGATTTATCCCAGATCGGGTTGCTCCAGGCAACCAGGGCAATCTAGGCGCGGTAGGGTTATCTCGGAAATGGGACGTAGCTTAGATACAAGGTGAAAAATGATAATTCAAATTCAAACTCTTTAATTCAGACAAGTGTCCATAGTGTTAGTAACAACAAAATAACTTAACGACTAGGGTTAGTAAACTTAGCGATAAGGCAAAAGAAAAAGAAAAAAAGGAAAGGAAATAATAATATGTTAATAGTGTGATTTACAAAAAAAAAACTATGATTATGTAACTTTGGCGCCAGGCGATGACTACTGGCGGCAACAAGGTTTAATGCTTTTAACATCACGCATGTAATACCCAATGGGTTAGGCAGACGTACTTATACTCATGAGTACACACACATTTCGCCAGTAAATTGAAATGAATTAAAAAGTGTTTATTCATGGTTACATCCGAGTTACATGGTATATTACTTCTGTCATACTGTAAAACAGTTATATTTAATTTAAATGTAACAAATTGTTGGTACGTTTCCATCAATAACAACGTCACTTTTACCTACAACTAAACACGTTTATTGAACACAAAAGTTGACTATAACGTAATGCTATAACATTTAAGTTGCGTTAAAACACTTTAATTAATAGCGGTGAAGCCAAAAACATAAGCTAGTATGGCATAAATATATACTTATACAACAATAAATAATCATAAATGGAATCTACACATCTCTTGTAATGAGGTTTTTACATAGGTGTTAAAAACAAACTTTCCTAATTTATTTTAAAAGACATTTTCGTGGTACAGCTATTTTCTAAATCGTAAGGCATGTCGTTAAAAATTGTTGGTACTAAGCATTTCCTACATCTTTGTCCTTAATAATTAGTACAAGTGGGTACCTACCACAAATCGTCTTATGCATTTATTCCTTTTACTTCAGCTTAAATTCCCATGCTATAGGGGGCGAGCCAGGTTAACTCTTGTTTGTTAGAAGATTGGTTTTCTGGCCCATATTAAGTGATATTGAGTTAGGTAATGATTGACATAAACTAAGAAGTGTGAAAGGTCATATTATATGATACAACGGGTTTACAGGTTTAGTATCCGCTGTAACATATCGTAGCAGTGCTTTTGTCTGATAGCACCAGTAGTGTGAACGAACAATTGAAAACCGAAGATTTCATAAATCTCCTGAGAGGTCTATTGCCCCATTTTAACTTGGTTTTTCTGAGCTGACTTGTAATCACTGTTTTCTTGTTTCCATTGCGGGAGCAATTGTTCCAGGACGGCCGAATGTTACAACAGCCTGCTCACAGCGTGCCACCCTAGCCAGCCAATGACAGCTAACCATAACCATGCCACTCTAGCAAACCATAGCCATGCCACTCTAGCATACCATAGCCATGCCACTCTAGCCAGCCAATGACGGGCACCGACTCGCGAGCCAATCACAGTCAAGCGAAGACACCGCCATAACTACCGGATGCCTCCGGTGGGGCTATCAGTCTATATAATGCCCTGTAAGCTCAGTTTCGAGGTCTTAGGCACGTTCTATGCGCTGGGTGTGCAGCTACACTTTGCCGGCGAGGATCTCGCCATCTACTCGGCCTACAAGCCCCCCAGGGACCCACTGGTCCCAAGGGAGCTGGGGGCCTTACTTGAAGCCCACAGAGCGACGATCCTCGCTGGTGACTTAAACTGCAAGCACCCGGCGTGGAACTCTGCCGTGACAAACACGGGAGGGAGACGACTCTATGCGGATGCCGAAGCCCACGGCTACACGGTGTCCGGCCCAGAGGCGCCAACACATTACCCAGATGCTGCCAGCTACATGCCGGATGTGCTGGACATCGTGGCCCACCGTGGGCTAACATGCCAGATCACCCAACAAGTGCTCGACGACGAGATGGGGAGTGATCATCACCCTGTCCTCGTCGTCCTCACAGGTACGCCGATCCGACTGTCGTCCCTAGCGCCACGTCGGAAGACAGATTGGGAAGCCTTCAGAGAAAGGACTGAGGCCACTACTCCGACTCGGCCCGTGATTACCTCCGCAGACGTCGACCAGACAGCGGACGATGTCACTGCTTGCATACGGAGCGCCTTAGAGTCGGCGACTACGTTAGTGCCGCAGGGAACCGGGCTCCAGCCGCCCCTCCCCGCGCACCTACAACGGATGATCGCCGAGAAGAGGCGCCTTCGCAAGCAGTGGCAACAATTGAGATGCCCAACCCTGAAAAGGAAGCTGAACCGTCTTGCGGAGACGATAAAGGCCGAGTTACGGAGCCGGGATGCCGAGGGTTGGGAGGACCGCATCGCTGCGGCGGCCGACAGCTGGCCCTCCGCCCACAGACTTTGCCGCCAGCTCACGAATACCCCAGCCCCGGTTCGCCCGCTACTGGACAGCGGCGGGGCGCTCAAGTACGTGGCGGACGACCGGGCGGAGGTCTTCGCAGAACACCTGGAGCGTCAGTTCCGACCGAACCCGACAAACGACGTCGACCATGTCGCAACAGTCGAGAAACACCTTGGGGACTACTTCGCAGCGCCGATAGCTCCCGAGGAAGATGCCATCTTTTTCTCGCCTGGGGCAGTCAGACGCGCCATCCTTAGGACGAAGCCAAGGAAGGCTCCCGGTGCCGACGGTATCACGAACGCAGTGCTGCGCCAACTGCCGTACCGCATGGTGGCGGCCCTGGCGCGCCTGTTCACCGCGATACTGCGCACCGGGACGTTCCCGGCCTCGTGGAAGGAAGGGCGCGTCATTATGCTGCCCAAGGCGGGGAAAAACACTCTGAAGCCGGAGAGCTATCGGCCCATAACGCTGCTAGCAACCATCTCCAAGGTGTTTGAGAGACTCCTGTTGCGGCATCTCCAGCTGCACATCGACCCGCGGCCCGAGCAGTTCGGGTTTAGGTCGGAACACAGCACGACGCTTCAACTGTCGAGGGTACTGCACCAAATGGCTCAGGCCAGTAATAAGAAGGAGTACTCGGTTGCGGTATTCCTCGACATGGAGAAGGCCTTCGACCGTGTCTGGCACGACGGCCTGGTGTACAAGCTGTCCACGTCCGTCGCGCCTCGCCGCGTTGTAAAGGTGGTCCAGTCCTTTCTCTCCAACAGAAGCTTCCGAGTGGTGGTCGATGGCGCGCTCTCCAGCGCCCGCCCAGTGAGGGCCGGCGTGCCGCAGGGCAGCTGTGTGTCGCCGCCGTGTTACTCACGTTACACCGACGACATCCCCACGACGCCAGAGGCGATTCTCGCGCTGTACGCCGACGACGCCGCGTACATTACTACATCGCTTAACGCGAAGTACGCGGCGGTCAAGATGCAGCGCGCGCTAGACCTGCTGCCAGACTGGCTGTCCAAGTGGCGGCTGTCGGTTAACGTGGGTAAGACGCAGGCGATGGTCACCGGCTTTGCGCGCCTCCCACCACCCCTGACGCTACAAGGCGCCGACGTCGAGTGGTCGCCCCGGGTTAAGTACCTGGGTGTCACCATCGACCGTCGGCTCACCATGGGGCCACATGTCCGCCAGGTCGCGGCACGGACAATGGTTGCCCGCAACCAACTCCGTCCAGTGCTCTCGTCCCCCCGCCTCCCGCTGCGTGTCAAGCTGGGCGTGTATAAAACTTATATACGCTCAGTATTGACGTACGCCGCCCCCGCCTGGTTCGCCCTCACGAGCGAGGGCCACAGGAAGCTCCTCCGCACGCAGCAGAACCTTGCGCTGCGGACAATCGTCGGTGCCCCTCGCTACGTGAGGAACGACGTCATCAGTCGAGACCTCGGGACTGAGAGCCTGGACGACTTCATCCGCCGCCTTGCGTCGGTAATGTTCGCGCGTGCCGACGCATCTGCTTGGCCCCACGTCAAGCACATTGCGCCCTGGCACGCGCGCCCTCCCGACGCGAAGCCCCTCCCCCGCGACCTGGTAGCGGACAGTGGCCCCACCCCGGCTGTGACTCCCAGGTAAGCTGTACCAGGCTACACACAGCTTACCTGAACAACACGACACCACCTACGACTCGCACCTAGTTGTTGTGGCGTGTGCTAAGTTAATATAGGCATGTCACACAACTAACACACACATGCATCTCTCTACACTCGCGTAGACTCACGCGTGGGTCACGGCTGCGGGCCCGTGGCCTCTCGCAACACTGGACGGTGTCACACAACACATTGCCGCCCATACACACACGTCGGCCCCTTAGTCCGGACCGCAACTGGCTAGCTCTGGAAACGGGACGGACGGGAGCCACACATCCACTGTAGGTGCGTCGTAAGTCGGCACCTCTGTCGCTGGTCGTCCTCCGCTGGGCCTCCTCCGGGAAACCGGGGGTCTCACCTGGTGGGGATGGACCGCCGGGGTGCTGTGAAGCAAGCAGTGCCGTACAAGCGGCGCTGTGGCGCGCCTGCAGAAACTCTCACAGCAACCACCCACATGGGCACGTATTGCTGTTGCGTGCCCACAAGGCCCAGCCAATATGGCAAAACAATGACGGGCCCGTATTTACGGGCCGAGGTAAAGCCTCCTCGGCCAGGGGGCGAAGCCCCGGGACCGCCTGCCGCGTCCCCTTGCGGGGACGCAGCGCAAATCATCTCTCGTAATTTCGAGGTCTTGTCGCGCTCGATTGTGAAACCTGTAAGTCGAGACTCTGTCCGAATAAAATAATGAATCAGTTCCTGTCTATTTTTTACCACTGTCGTTACATTAAGTAAAGTTATAACCAGAAAAACTAGTATTTACAAAAACAGCTGTGCAAAATTTGGAACTTTGATCCCCATTATCTCCGTAACTAGGGGGTTCCCGGGTGTGGTCTAGAACCAAAAAGCGATCGCAGTGGTGGGGGACAAGTGCCCTTCGTTTGCGTTAAGGGTACTTTTACACCCTTTATATTGATAAACAGGACACTTGGTAAGGCGCAATGATGGCAGGTGGACTAAAGCTATCACCGAATGGCGTCCGAGAATGGGGACAAGAAATATAGGCCGTCTGGTGGCGAGATAGGCAGACAATACAGGTACCATCGAGGGAAACACCTGGATCAGGCCGGCCCTGGAACGTGGAGATTGGCACCAGAAAAGAACAGTCCTATGCCAGCAGCCTGCAGTCTGCAGCTGTCTCGTGCTATGGCCAGCAGTGGGTGAATTCAGTCTGTGGATGACGATGATGATATATTTCGGATAAACTCTAAACACAATCAATTCAACTATGCCTCTACTAATCGTGTTTTCTCTAAATAGACTGAATCGATCTAACTAGTTAGTGCCATCTGACCTCGAACCTAAATCCAATTACTGGCGAATATTGATATCCTTACGTCAGTTTTAACTAGAGTTGCTCGACGTTCGAGACTTGTTCGAGTATAATCAATCACTTGCCGCAGTTTGCAAGATGCACCATCAATATTACTGCGCAATAATAATGATCTCAGTGCCTGGCAACGAATTTATTGTATCGGTTTAAAGAATAAGACGATATCTTCTACACTAATATATAATATTATAAAGAGGAAAGATTTGTATTTTTGTGTGTGTGTATGTTTGTTTGTAGAATAAACTCAAAAACTACTGGGCCGATATCTAAAATTCTCACCATTGGAAAGCTACATTCACCTTGAGTAACATAGGATACTTTTTATCCCTGTATTCCCACGAGAACGGGATCTACGTGGATGAAACCGCGTGACGTCCAATAGTCATCATCTGCCTAGCCTTTTCCCAACTATATTAGGGTCGGCTTCCAGTCTAACCGGATGCAGCTGAATACCAGTATTTTACATGGAGCGACTGCCTATGACCTCCACAACCCAGTCAATACTAGGTAATACGATACCCTTTGGTAAGACTGGATGTCAGACATTCAGGTCACTGACTGCCCGTAACGACTGCCAAAGATCTTTATATGGCACCCGGGACCAACAGCTTAACGTGCTTTCCGAGGCACGGAGGAAACTTGGTATGTAATGGGCGGTTACCTGTCCACAGATCGACCTAGGCAAGCGCAGCTTAACCTAAAGATCGACCCGAGTGGCAGTTCTTATTATAAGCCACGAGCTCCTCTCGTCCAATAGTCTATTATAAGAATGTAGACACAGTATTCTTCTTCTTCTTTTCGTATCGATGCTGCTCCCATTTTCTTATTGGTGACGTTCTTCAAAAAGGACAGGTGTGTAGTACTTGTAACCGGCGTGCGTGTATGACCAGATCCTGAATGTGGACGAGGCAAAAGAAGTGACTGGCCTGTTGGTCTAGTAGTTAATGACCCTAACTGCTATGCCGGAGGTCGTGGGTTCGATTCCCACCCAGGACAAATGTTTGTGTGATGAGCACGATCATTTGTTCTGTGTCTGGGTGTAATTTTCTATAATATGTATGTATTTAGAAATATATAAGTATGTTTATCAGTTGTCTAGTACCCATAACACAAGCTCTGCTTAGCTTGGGACTAGATGGCGTTGTGTGATAGTTGTGGAATATTATTATATTATTATTATTAAGTATGTAAGGATTGTACCAAGTGGCGGTCTGTAACTTCTGCCTACCCCCTAGGGAAAAGGGCGTGATTTCATTTTATTTTCTGTTATGTTATGCTACTTCAATATTATATGGTTTGGGGCCAGTAGGTAGCCACGTTTATTGCAGTGGCGGTTAAAGTTGTCAAGGGTAAATGTAACAGGACATCTGGGACACTCCAGGGAGGGTATTGTTTGATCCGGAGCTCCACACGCGCACTCGGTGTTGGAGGAACCAATAATATCCCAATTGGCCAGATTAGGCATGTCTCTTGCCATAGCTTGCTTGTTTTCTGCTTGCTAGGTGACCTGTCTTGAATGGGGTAGTTAGCAAAAAAAACTAAATAGTCCGTCAGATAGATTTCCAAAAAATATTAGATTACGTATTTTTTCTTTTTTCACGTAAACAAATAATGAAGACCATACAGTGTTTTTAAAATCCTCGTGTGACGTCGTTTTCTGAGCCATTAGTATGAAATTATTTAGCGGTCAGTGTCGTCACAACCCCCCACTCAAATCTTCATCATTTTTTATTGATATGATAAAACAATAAATACGTATCCAATATTTTTCGATAATCTGACGGACAGACGGACTAATTAGAATCATATTTTTTTTAGTCGGTTTAAACATTACTATTGTGAAAGTGGCCTTAGGAAATTTTGCGGTTCTTTAGTCTGCTAGGGGAGGTCGTGAGGAATGTCGGAATGCTTGGGTCTTTTTTTCCAGCGCCCATGCGACATCTCATCATACAACCAATCTATAATACTGTAGCACTAGCTTATCAGTTTTAAACGTTCTGATGTTTGTAAGACCTCCTCTAAGAGGAAACAGGCCACAACTGTGTCTAGACCGGGTTGAATACCTGACAAAATCCCATTATGGCTTGTTCTCTGGCAAAATCATGCATGTCGTATGATTTCGAGACTTTTCGCGATGATTCTTCATTGTTTTGAGAACAGTTATACTGCGCCTGTCTGTCTGGATCCAATCGGAGTCATTAATGGGCCATTACTGCTTTACGAGTATTGACAATGTTGTGCGCACGAGGACCAATCAAGATATACATCCAGTTTATGCGCATCTCTCATTGTACAGAAGACCTGTGAAAAGTGAGGCCATGTTATATTGAAAACAAATGGATTGATGTATTGCTGAGTGTACCTCTCTGTTGAAAAAATCCTCAAAACTCATACATACATTGCGTACATTTGGCTGTCTAGAAGTACCTTCATTTTATTACCTAGAGATTTGAATTGTCCGAGACTTAATCATACTAGTGTAATCAGTTTATATAAGATGATTTTTTAGTCATTGTCCATTTTTTTTCTAGGCATTAGCTATCATTCACTAACATCATTTTTGAAAAAAATCGATTCGTAAAATTTTCCAATTAAATCATTTTCTCGAAAGAATTATCTGCTCTCCGTGAAACGTTAAAACCTTGTGATGTGATATCTTAATACTTTTGTATTGAGTGACACTAAAAGAAACAACACGTATTCAATGATTTTCACCACAGATTAATACAATTATCAGAATTTGTACGGTGACTAAAAAATGATCTTGTATATTTTGTATTTTTTGTTGTTTCGTTGTTTAACAGTAGTTATTCTAAAATTCAAATTGGCTACAGGTACACTTCGGGCCGTTTTCACATTAAATTTGATGCCTGCCTACATTTCAGTCTACGAGTTCACGGATTTACATATAATTATGTGCATAGTATACTAGCGAATAGCGTGAGGGTAGTAAGAATTTGAGTTTTATTAGATGCAACTTTGCCTTAGAATTTTGTGAAAATTATTTCGAAGTTCGCTGATTGATAAATTTTGTTGAGAGCGATTTTTTAATATTCATCAAAATTATCTTATCATTTCTTCTGACTTAAGAGTAGCCAGCATTGACTCCATCAAAGCTATCAAGATGGCAACTGCGGTACAGAGCAACGAAAAAAAACTAATTCAAAGAAAACCCTATTTTTGTCCTAAAAAGCTCTTTCGTCCAGATAGTCAGTAGATACAGACACGTTAAATATCGTGTTCGGTACTTTTAAAAAACTCGTGAAAAAGAAAGATGAATTGGTTTCAATAGCAGCTATTTCGACGACACAAGCTCTGAAACAACAAGATACGCTCGTGACAAAACGGGCCAATTTCGCTGAACCTACATGTAATCTATTTCGAAAATACCGTGATTCCGTACAAGTTTAAATCCCGAAGCCCTAGCACAAACAAACATAAACTAATGTTATAATTTGGAATGATTTTTATTAGAAAATACTTTTTATTAACTTTAGTAATTTGGTTAAGAATAAGCAACACGCGTATCACTCATTTCTATTATCAGCTCTAAGAATAAACTCTAAACACAAAGTTAAATTGTGACAACTCTGTAAAAGTAAATTTCTTCTTCTTCATGTGCAACACAAATATTTTTTCAATTTACGATACTACGTTTACTTTACACGTTCGTGCTGGACCCAATGTTTCACAAATACTACGATTTCGTACAAATTTAAATCCCGTACATTTATTTATCGGGAACACGTAACCACAGCACACCAAACTCCAAATGACAGTTGAAACTTACACACAAACTATTGCTTTTGTCCTATCGTATATTTAAACTAGGAATAATTCCGAACTCCTAGCGGAATTAATAATGGAAATGTTGCAAAACAATCGTATATTTGCAACAACCATATTTCGATACTGATGAGAAATAATTTCGTACTTTGTTCACTAGTTTAGTACTAATTCTGGCGAGTAGTGGACGATTTCATCGGCCAAATGTGTAATGAGACTGGAACTAAAGCGGGCACAATAGTTTCGGTTTGGACTTTAAATAAAATGTACTTTTCGTTATTATTAATGTTTTAGTTGTACGAAATGTGGTTTACGTTGTATTGTCCCGTTTACACTTTTATGCTTTTAATGAATTCGGACACACTTGAGAGATATATACTCGTAGGTAAAGATAAATGTAAGTACAGTACTACAACAAAGATTTAGTTAAAAAATGTTCTTCTGCCTCAATCTTGCACTACTTGACATTATGGACAATCAAAGAAATGACTTTGCCACAGTGCATTCGTTTATAGAATCACCCTAAACTCGTTTTACTCAGCTATTATATAAAAGGGAATTATTTATTAGATTAGTTAGATTATTGAATGAAAAAAAGTAGTTAAAAAACTAAAAATTCATTTCATTTCATAATTTAATATTCAAATGAACCCCGCCTGCTTCCCAGTTTTGTTTAATTTAAAATGTGCTTGTTATTTGCTTTTCAGTCGGGTTTTTTAGTTTTTTAACTACTTTTTTTATTTCTAACTTTTTAGTTCTTTTGTGTTTGTTCTTTCGTTGGTCGTGTAAAATACTTCGCAGAAAATTTAACTTTTGTGTTAGTTTATAGAATTTGTGACTTTGAATTTATTTTAAACATATAAGTGCCATATATTTTTGTAATCTCCTTTTAAAACCCTTCATTTTGATACCCTACTCGATGGTAAAGGATTTTTTTATTTTTTCATATTCACGATATGGCCCCTAAAACCAGCAATTTTTCTTTGTTTTTTAATTTTAATGTAGCCTATGACATTCGCGTCATCAAGACGAATCTAACGACGTATATTTCATTCAAATCCCTTCATCCGTTTAGAAGTTTTGAGGGAACAAAGAAACGGACATACATACATACATACACGTCAAACACATAACCCTCCTTTTGGGCTTCGCCGCAGTCGGGTAAAAATTTTGGATACGTATTTTTTGTTTTATCAAATCAATAAAATTGACGAACATAAAACGCGTCAAAGATTTGATTGGGGGTTTGTGACGTCACTGAAAAAATGCCATACTAATGACGGTAAACGAGTTTTCAAAGCACTGTGACGTCTTCATTTTTTATTTACGTGAAAAAAAAAATACGTGTTCAATATTTTTTGGAAATCTATCTGACGGATTAATTATATATTGAAATTACATTTCCGTAAGGTATTTTTTTTCACTACTTTACAAATTCACAATTATTATACAACAGTGATTATTAAACGTTTATACATGTATTTTACTTCAACAAGAAAGCTTTAAAAGATCTCCAATAAAGAACTGAACATTTCATTTTTTGCAAGTATCTCATTAAAATCTCAGACCCAACTCGTAACTATTTTAAAGCTCAACCCAGACATTCAATAAAACTGAGAAAATTAAACAACTATATTACTTTCTTTGTGAAAAGAACTGCACAGCACTTTTGGAGCCGGTGGAGTTGCCAGCGGTAAAATGAGTTCATACGCTAGAAAAGTTCTTGAGGCAACACTGAAGGAAAAATTGCGGAATCATTCTGAGCAGCGATGGAAGTTGGAGGAATTTAAAAGTGTCTATCTTTCTGCTTGTAGAATGGAAACAGTTTTTAGGTGAGACGATTGATGAAAGGTATCGGTTGCAGTAAAGGAGGTTTGTCTTGGTTCGTTTGGGATTATAAGCGCGCTTCATGAGATTCAACTGTACGGGTAATAGAAAAAATATAAAAATGCATTTTAGAAGTCTCTTTTTCTTCAAAAGCATTTTGGTTTGCAAAATTACTTGTTTTGTTTAATAATTATAACGGACATAATAAAGTCAAAAAAAAATTATATAAGTCATTAAAAAAATATTAATTGCAGCAAATGTGATACAAAAGATGGTAAAATAATAATTATGTAGTGCAGTGACACATTTCGCCATTAAGTTGGCATGCAAACATTAAAGATAAGATGCTTAGTTCAAAACACAGTAACTGTGAAAAAGCCGTTTAATTAGAAATACGAGTAACTATGTGCATTTCTAAGTTTAACTCGGCACAAAACAAATGTTTAACAATAGAAAATAAACATACAAAGACAATTTTAACATAAAACAGAGAGAAAAACAAAACAAAGAAAACATAATATTACATACCTAATTTGAAGTATATAAATACAAAATCCTTAAAATAATAATTAAGGTACTTACCTAACTTTTTATTACATTCCGGTAATGGTACGATTTACAGTTAGATAGTTTTAAAAAATCTGCCACGGAATAAAAACTATGTGAAAATAAGCCACTTTTTCAATACTTTGCAGAATTTCCTGTACGGAAGATCAGTTATAAACTTTGGTAGAGAGTTATAGATAAGTGGAGCATTTCCATTTTTGCGCATTCTTTGAAAATTTCTTACACTTCAAACTAAAAGATCAAAATGTTGATTGACCTTAGAACTCAACAGCGTAAAGTTGAAAACTGTCTCTCACTTCAAAGTTACAACTTCAATAAAAGTCCCGAAAAAAGTTGAGTCCAGGGGTTTAACAAAATTATAAAAAATTAAATACCGTATAAAGGTCAAAGAAGCGCGTACATCAGATGACTGATTAGATAAGCAAGTTTTAACGTCGAGGACTCCAATAGACCGGGTACACACAGTGATACGTCTACTGCGATGAATCGCTGTGATAAACCGTAATGTTCTGTTGTGGTTGGTGAAGTTATCATTAAAGGTTAGTTATGACAAAAGATTTTACTTGAAAAAAAATCTAAGTCCAATTTAGATTGCCATCGGTACGCCAAGAACTGTGAAATTAGTTTTGATTCTGGTGTGTTTTACCATTCTCGGGTGATTTTACAAAAAGCACATAGTATTTTTTTTTTTATGCTAGGCGCGGTGCTAGGCAACTGGGCTTATCCCAATTGTATACGTCCCTGTGTGCCTATTGGCCTTGTTATGTTCTGTCTCTTGCTGATATGGAGGGAAGTGGAAATTATGTTTTTCCCACTCCTCCGCTAATCTTTTCGGATTAATTTCGTTGCGGGATCCAAGACAGTTAAATCGTTTCTCTGGGACTTTGTCGAGCTTCATTGTCTCGGCGCTTTTCTTGTGGTCGCCACTGTTGATTCTGGCAGTGGTTTGGGAATGTGTATGAATGAGAATGTGAATGAGTATGGCGGGCTTGTTGCAAAAAAAAAAAAATTAACCTGATAATATTTTTTGTAATGATTAGCTGCGCACTGTTCCATCACAGGAAGGGAAGAGGGAAAAGTGTGGCGGGCTTGTCCAAAAAAAAAAATTGTTTTTGAAAAAGGGACACACGTATTTACAACAATTTTTTTTTTTTTTAAAGGAGCGTTGCTACACACTAGGAATTTCTCCTGTATCGTGGGTGCGTTCACAAACATTTAAACTCACATACACAAATACCCAGACCCGGATTAACTATTTGTAGGTCATACAAATATTTGTTCCGTGCGGGAATCGAACCCGCGACACGTAGCGCAGCAGTCCATTGCCTGAGCCACTGCGCCAAACGTGTCGTCAATTTCAAACTTAAGATGACAATTTGAGAAACCGTAATTCTAATTCTGCTGAGAGTAATGTCAATGTATTAGTTATTATTCAGAGCATGCTTTAATTAAAATCAATTGTTCTCAAAGTTAACATCTGGTTATCTGAATACAATCATAGTAAAGATGTTTGATTACTTTCAGTTTCACTTGCCAAAGATATTATTCTAAATTATCAAGGTAAATTGAAATTATGGAATATTCATTGAATGATAATATGTATTTGAAGTTATTTTAAGGTAACTTTAAAGTTTCGAAAAGTCTGGTTTACTACATAACATCACACCTTGTAATCCAGGGAAGGGTTAAACAGAGAAGTTTGTTCCGTCACTACTTCTTTCCAGACTAGAAATTGTCGAAAGGTGCGCGTCTTGAGGGTCTGTCTCTTCTTAATAAATTTTGACGTTCAAAAAGTACTGATTATATCAGCCTAGTTTGAATAAATACCTTTAGATTTTGATTTAATAGTACACCCAAATATTACCAATTATATTTAAGTTCCATGCGGAAAGAAAGCAACCCGATTGTCATCATCATCATCATCAACAGCCTATTAATGTTCCCACTGCTGGGACACAGGCCTTCTCTCTTTGAGATGGAATGGGCTATAATCTACCAGTGCGGATTTGTAGATGTCACATGTCTTCGAATGTTTTGGTTCCAAGACATGCCGGTTACCTCACGATGTTTTACTTCACCGTTTTGAAAGCAGCGGTGATGAAATATAATACAACAGCGGACGACACGTGGTTTCACCCGCGTAGTTCCCGTTCCCGTGGGATTACAGCGATAAAAAGTAGCCTATGCCACCCGGGGATAGTGTAGCTTCCCAACGGTGAAAGAACTTTTCAAATCGGTCCAGTAGTTTCGGAGCCAATTACAAACAAACAAACAAACAAATCTTTCCTCTTAATAATATTAGTGTAGACAAAGTAATGTGCCTGCCTGGGTTCGAACCCACGACAGCGCCGCCAACACTGGGCCACCTCTGCTCAAACAAACACACAAATTGCCATCAAACTTATATAAATCTAGGCTCCGTGGTTGCTATACATTACCCGATCATATCAAACCCAAGACCGGACAGTGGCACTTGCGACCTTTAGACCAACGACGCTATCCGGTTAAAAAGTTATAACTATTTAATAATAATTATAAAATTAATTTTCTTATTCAGAATTTTCACATTCAATGCCATGCTCAATTAAGGAATAGTAGAGCCCGTCGACCATTAAAACAGACACATACTTAGGAAAAAGATTGCAGGTAAAAACGAAGAATTTGACAACAACATTTAGCCTTTACTCAAAGCGCAGCTGATTGCTACGAAAGCGTAGCAACAACGGTTACAACGTAGCAAGCGTAGTAACCGAGGTTACGCCGTAGCAACCAATCCCTCCATCTGTCTTATTATTTGGAAAAATGGTTGAAGCTTTTACAAGGTTTCCATCGAATAAATAGTCTTTATTGTGTTCAAAGACACTATTTATACGTGTTTGTACAGTGTAGTGTGTACTTGAATGTTATGTACATTTCCAATATTTTCCGATGACGTCATTGTAGCGCGAAAATATACTTGAAGCACTGTGAGTCCCTATCGGGGCTGTATGTTGTTCGTAAGAGATACCGCGGCACCGGACACAAAGGACTTAGAAGGAACATGGGTGGTTTTTAGTCAGTAGAAGTCTGACACTTCCTTTCGCTCTCATGATTTTCCACCCGCCAAAAAAAAAGGGAAAGGTTATCTAAGGTACGCTTGCCGGGGCTGCTGGTTGATCGAAAGAGATACTGCGGCTCCAGGCGCAAAGTGCTAAGAACCACTAAGAAGGCCCGGCCCAGAGTGGGAGAAGCCATTACATGATATGACCCAAAAAAAAATATTTTCTATACTTCAAAGCAAGTTAAACGCCTGCCAATGTCAAGGATTCTTGAAACTATTCAACGTACTACCATCAACTTACACGGGCTGTTTGCAACTTTAGGTCGGAGTCAGTAATATAAATCGTCTGCGGGTCTAGATTAAAAAGGGTCTAACAAACTATCCTTTTTCTTGGATAGAGGTGGTTTATCACGGATAAGAAACCAACTACTAAGCAGGTTGGTAATCTTTGGGTATTTTTGTAGTAGAAAACTACAAAAATACCCAACTTAAAAGAGACTATGACGTCTGAGTTTGTTTTGGTTGTTTTATTTCAGAGTAGTCGGGTACAGTTAACAGCGGCCAGCCCCATCAACTTTTAATGACATTTAAAAATCTATACATTTAAAAAATAAATAATTTATGACTGACGACACTTATTTCGTCAAAACATCTACATCACTTTCTTTCCTCAGTAATGTCACATAATTATTTGGTACAAACATTCAACAGGTTAAAAACTTATTTTTTTGTTTTTCATAGTATACAAACATTTCCCTACATGGAATCTCTGGCTATTTATTAAGGAAGCCAATTAATTTCTTCAATGACACCACAATATTCACCCAAATCTAAACTTTACTCGCCAAAGTTAAGGTTGCAATCAGCTTGTCCGCCATCATCTTTAGTCGAGGCTACGTTGAAACCTTTTCACTCGAAAACTTTCAACACAAATTCCATTAACGGAATTAAAATTAAAATACCCTCATTAATATGTAAGGAAAGATTAATGAACTAACTAATAGCAGTGCTTCGCTTGGGTTTAGCAAAAAGTCTAAGTACTTTCCCACTCCTCGCCGTCGCTCGCAATCCCCCAGTGTCGACCGTGTCGCCTTATTCAGTAGTGAGTAGTTTCTTTTATTTCCTTTGTTTTAGACATGCTACTTATTGTTTTAAGTCAGCACATTTGATTTGGGTGTATTTTTCAAAAAAAACAAAGCAATTCAACAATGCCTTCATTTTATGTGCAGTTTTGAAATGGCTCGTGACGGCAATTATCTGTTGGCGATACCAAATACCATCACTTAATTATGTTAGATTCGACAGCGATTTTAGGTTTTCCGACAGGAATTTCCCAGTAACTGCCATTATTAGTCCGGTCAAATTAGACCAAAAAATAAGGGTAAGGTTACATTAATGCCCACCTATGTAAAAAATCCCTATCGATGAGATACCTGGAAAAAACGGGTTTTTCGCGATTTTCAGCAAAACGGTAAGTTTTACCATAAAATTAGACGAGACAAAATTGTAGATCAGTTAATCACACTAATATTATAAAGGCGAAAGTTTGTGAGTGTGTGAGTATGTACTAATATAATAAAGGCGAAAGTTTGTGAGTCGAGTGTGTATGTTTGTTACTTCTTCACGTCTAAACGGCTAGAGCGATTTTAATAAAATTTGGTATTTATTTAAGCAGGTACTTGCTACACTTACAGTTTGCACCAACGCGTGCAGCAAGTCAACATCACACACACTAACTTAAAAATAGTATGCAATAATTAAGCATAGCTTTATTACTAATCATAAACAGATCTAGATCCGGTTCCTGAGCAATTAGGGCGTTTAGCAGATTCATCGCCTGGGTTGTGGGCGCATATCGAGCAGTTTGGGTACGCACAGTGGGAGCAGAGAACAAGCCTCGGGAGGCACAGGCCCGCGACCGTCGCAGTCGGTCCGGAGCAAACAGTAAACAACGAGCTAAAGTAGTCCCGTCGTCAATTTTATAATTAAGTAGTAGATTGTAGTGCATCAACAGCGCACACTTACGTCTCACTTCTAATGTGTTGATGCCCACCATTCCCGCAACAAACAGAGACGGATACAAATATTTGTTTTTTGACAACACGGTTGGCGCAGTGGTTGAGCGATTGACTGCTGCGCAGCATGTCGCGGGTTCGATTCCCGCACGGAACAAATATTTGTACGACCTACAAGTATTTGTTCCGAGTCTGGGTGTTTTTCTATCTATAATATGTATGTATTTACAAAAAAAAATGTATATAAGTAGTTTATCAGCCATCTCGTTACCATAACACAAGCATTAGGTTGCTTAGCTTGGGACTAGGTGGCGTTGTGTGAAATGTCCAAGGATATTTTATTTATATTTAATATGGGTAGTACCCATATACTTTTTTATACAGGTACCGAGCAAATTTCCGTTGGACCCGTTCTATCATGAGCTTGTTTGTGTGGTATGGAGTTAGCTGACACCTTGGTTAACCACATAGGATAGTTTTTATTCCGATTTTATCTTCTCGTTGGATAATTTTCGAGCTGTAGCGGGCGAAGTCGCTGGCAACAGCGAGTAGTCTATAAAAATGTCTGATTGCTTTTTTTTCTAAGATCCACCGTTTTTGAAATATAACAATTAAAAACATTGAAAGAGTCGTAATCTAAGCATATACGTGGTGTAATGAAACAGATTATGACGATAACAACTCTTTCAGCTGAGTGGGAATTAATGTAACCTCGGATGTCTAAATTGACCGCACTATATAGCTGTGCCCGGTTAGTGACAAAAGACGGTGAGTCTTTACGTTTTCGTTACTTAGTAAGGGACTGGACATAGGCCAGTGGTAGTGGCCCCGAATTATGAGTTGGTTTGGTCCAGGTCCTGGTGGTGTGCCACGATGTCTTCAAACAGGATTGTTTTAATCTTATTCCTGTGTGAAAAAGACATGACGCTAGCTTTCCCACATACGACCAAAATTACAAAATATAATTTTGACATCCACCAATCCTCATTGGGCCTGCGCGGTGGTAGGTAGCACGTGGTTGGAAGCACTACGATTAAGAAAATAGCTGTACCACGAAAATGTCTTTTAAAATAAATTAGGGAAGTTTGTTTTTAACACCTATGTAAAAACCTCATTACAAGAGATGTGTAGATTCCATTTATGATTATTTATTGTTGTATAAGTATATATTTATGCCATACTAGCTTATGTTTTCGGCTTCACCGCTATTAATTAAAGTGTTTTAACGCAACTTAAATGTTATAGCATTACGTTATAGTCAACTTTTGTGTTCAATAAATGTGTTTAGTTGTAGGTAAAAGTGACGTTGTTATTGATGGAAACGTACCAACAATTTGTTACATTTAAATTAAATATCACTGTTTTACAGTATGACAGAAGTAATATACCATGTAGCACGGATGTAACCATGAATAAACACTTTTTAATTCATTTCAATTTACTGGCGAAATGTGTGTGTACTCATGAGTATAAGTACCTCTGCCTAACCCATTGGGTCTTACATGCGTGATGTTAAAAGCATTAAACCTTGTTGCCGCCAGTAGTCATCGCCTGGCGCCAAAGTTACATAATCTAATTTTTTTTGTTTTTGTAAATCACACTATTAACATATTTCCTTTCCTTTTTTTTTTTTTTTTTTGCCATAACACTAAGTTTACTAACCCTAGTCGTTAAGTTATTTTGTTGTTACTAACACTATGGACACTTGTCTGAATTAAAGAGTTTGAATTTGAATTATCATTTTTCACCTTGTATCTAAGTTACGTCCCATTTCTGAGATAACCCTACCGCACCTAGATTGCCCTGGTTGCCTGGAGCAACCCGATCTGGGATAAATCGTAAGGCTTATAGGTACCCGGTTGTAATATTAACAGTATTATAAGAACTCCATATTATCTGCGACATTAAAAACATGAAACATTTTTCATGTAAGAAAATATAAATAAACTGTTTTGCCAAACTATCGTTTGAAGAAACGGAAGAAACAATTTAAGTTAATTACATCATACCATTAAGACGCACGCATACATACATGTACATACTCACACACATAATTCTTAGCGTGTCGATGGCAAAACTTCATTACTTATACACACCAATACACAAGAATACGTTTTTCTATTTTTCCAATATATTAATTTTATGTGTTTAAAGCTTTTAAGTACTAATGTTAAGTTAATGCAACTCTGGCCCCCAAGATACCCACCCACAGGCGCAGCCTCGTTTCAGGACATCAGTTTTATCACCATTTTAAAATTAAAATTTAGCTTGCTACTGTCATGTATTATCAGAGCTAAGTTAGATTTAGAATTGGATGTCGTTAACCCTCTTTCCTACATTATCCCCTTTACAGTACGCACAATGTAAACATGACGTCACATAATAATATTTACTTATAAATCGGGTTATTTTTGGAAATCAGAAATTTTGTTGATATTTATAAAATTCAGAACTTCGTTTTACTCCTTGATAATGTCATGATGCATTTTGTAATATCTTCCATCGCGCGAAGTTTGACACAACTCACACAACTAATCTGGTACCGTAAAGGTTTGTTTACGTTATAGCCTACCATCAACGATTACACAATTACTCACTATAGGTATCTGTACATCCACTTCGCAGTAAAACAATACTACTTTTCGGCTTTTCATCTTGTCATTGCACAGTACTGAACAAATCGTTCACGTCTAAATGGTACACAATAAACGGCATCTATCGAACGATCTACTTACCTAAGATAGGCATAGACTTTGACTTTGGCTTTTCGTTTTAGCTTACTTGGGCTTTGGCTCATCGGTCACCATAGTGAAAAGTAATATCGGGCAATACATGGCATAAGACCATGATTAGTCATTGTATCGCGTACTGCAGTACAGTCCGAATTACATGGACATTTTTACATAACACGTCATAATACGAAATCTTAGCAACAATTTTATCACTGCAAGGGATTCAAGCCCAAAATCATGATAAACACTCTATCTGACTTGTAACGCGACTAAACTAAAAGACAGGGCGCAAACTACCGTCAATCTACTTTATAAAAGATACGTGCAATACCTGCAATACGTGTGAATTTCTGTTGGAAAACTAGGATCGTACCTACATAATCACTAATACCGACCTATAACATTTTTTTTTTTCATAACAAGATTTATGTGACTTGCCTCATACCCACATCGTACTTTTTTTTTTTTTTAAGTTTGATAAACGGGCGAGCTATTATTGCTAAGTTATGAATGGACTTTCTTTAGTAACTAGATAGAACTAGATAGAATAAACTGACGCACTTCGTTTACATTACTCGGGATGAGAAATTAAGACATTCATTCATTCATTTATTCATTCATTTACAATTTACATTGTGTTGAACATTACATATTAAAAAAAAAAGAGAAATAACACAAGCAGAAACAAATACATTAATAATACATTTCACCAAATTAATTTACAATGTCAGCAAAATAATTTGACAACAAAAAAAAATAAAATGTCAAATACAATGTCATGTTTATAGCGAATCTAATGTCAAATACAATGTCAAATTATTAGCAGGTAAGTATGTCAAATTCAGAGTCAAAAAAAAAAAAAAAATTTAAGATATAATTTCGCTAAGGTTTTAGTAATGAGCGTGGTACAAGTCGATTATAATTTAGAACCAATTAGCTACAATTATTTTAAGTGACCACTGTTATTATTAATAAATTCCGATACCGAGTAAAAACATTTTTCCAACAAGAAGGCTTTTAATTTAGTTTTAAATGAGTGAGAGCTATAAATTAATAATTTTATATCAGTTGGTAACCTATTAAATAACTCCACTGCTTGGTATCTGGAACAATGCCTAACTATGTTAAATTTCGGTGCCATGTTGTGTTTAAAATCCTTCCTTCGTGTGCTTTCTCTTATCTTACGCTCCGCTTGTGATTCATACTCATGAATATACTTAGCAAAGTGATTCAAGATTACTAATATATACAAACTAGGTACTGTTAAAAAGTCCATTTCTTTAAAGTGCTCTCTACATGAGTCTTCTTGTGAGATCCTGACTATAGTCCGTATGGCACGTTTCTGCAAAACAAACGCTTTCTCACAGTTATAACTGTAGCTGTTTCCCCAAAGCATTATACTGTATCTTAATCTAGATTCTACCAGCGCGTAATAAATAGCCTTGAGTTGCTTGCGATCCAACATATCTCTAAGACTCCTGAGAGCATAACATGCTGATGATATTGAAGAGTCAATAGCAGCTAACTCCTGTTTCCAATTTAAATACATATCTATGGTAATCCCTAAAAATTTGACTTTATCAACTAATTCAATCTTGTCTTCTTTGATTTTTACATCCAAACTGTCATTTTGGCGAGCTGTAGTCTTAAATAAAATTATGTTTGTCTTACTTGTATTTAGCAAAAGGTTATTGGCTGCAAACCACTCACAGAGATTTTGTAGGCTTTTGTTAACATTATTGGTCAATTCTTTTAAGTCATTCGCCCCAACTATTATATTTGTATCATCTGCAAAAACAACAAGTTTTACATCAGGTTGAACATAATGCATAAAGTTAAGCAAGTCATTTGTAAAAATAATAAATAATATAGGACCTAAAATAGAGCCTTGGGGCACACCACGTCTTATGTTTGTAATTTTAGAGGTGTATATGACTTCATGATTACTTTCATCAATGTTTTTTATTTCGACAAACATTTGTCTATTTTGTAAATAGGATCTTAAAAGTTGTAAGGATTTGCCTCTGATGCCATAATATTCAAGTTTAGTTAATAATAATTCATAATCAATCGTATCAAAAGCGGAGCTAAGGTCGATGAATAGCCCTGCCACTTTCATTTTGTCATTTAATTTCTTAATTACGTCATTAACAAGAGTGTTTATAGCATCTGAGCAACCGACGCCTTTCTGATACCCAAATTGTCTTAAATTAATAATTTTATTTGTATTTAAATGTACCATCAGTCTAGTTTTAATGATTTTCTCAAATACTTTTGATAAGGTTGGTAAAAGGGATATAGGTCGGTAATTTTTCGGATCAGTTTTAATTCCTTTTTTAAATATAGGAACTACTTTAGCCAATTTCAACTGGTCTGGAAAGACAGACTCTTCTAAGCATTTATTAAAAAAATCAGAAAGTGGGACTGCCAAAGAGTCTATATTCTCCTTCAAGATCGATATTGGTAAATCATCAAAACCACAAGATTTCTTATTGGCCATTTTGCTAACAATCTTTGTAATTTCAGATGGTGTAGTTGTATAAAAGGTTAAATCACTGTCTACCCTTTTTGTACTCTCCATTAGATAACTCATCGCTCTTTCTTTTTCCTTGCTAGCGAGAGACGATTTGAACACAAAACTGTCAATGAAGTGATTTGCGACCTGCTGGGGATCAGTTATCACTTTGTTGTTCACTTTTAGGATTAGGTTTCTACATTGCCTGTTACTTGTTTTTTTAGTACATTCATTAACAAGTTTCCACGTCTGTTTAGTTATATTTGTAGCCGTATTTAAATTATTTATTATAGCATTTTTCTTGAGTTGCTGAATAACTCTTCTATAAATTCGAACATAGTTGTTTTTATACTTTTTTAGACTGGCGTTATTTACTGTACCTGAGCATAGTACTCTCTTCATTTTACTTGAAACTTTAACCCCTTTAGTAATCCATTGTATTGAGGTACTTTTAAATGGCTTAATTCTAATGGGTTTCTTTCGGTAACAATCTTGAAAAGCTTTAGTAAGACAGCTTAAAAAAGTATTTATTCCCATATTCATCCAATTTTTATTACTTATCCTTTTCTTGAAAGCAATACTATTTATATCATTAAATATTCTTTTTTTTATTATTACATTTTGATTCAAGTTTTTAGATTTACTTAGACGATCAACTTAAATTCACCTGGTTGAATGCCATCGCGTCATGATGTTTTATACCCTAATTAAGAAATATGTAAAAATTAGCAGTTCCTCATATTTAATTTTAAGTTCCTCGTTTTCAATCTGTCAAGAACTTTATCCAATAAGTCTAAAACTGTTTGAATATCGGCTGGCGGTAGCAAGAGATCGCCCAGGAATGCTATCTATATCTCTGATAATAGTTTAATAAAATTATTGTAGCTATTTATAAGTATCTGATCTACATGATTTACTTTGGAATTGTTATTGTTGGATAATCTAATGCGCACTTGAACTAAATATGTACATTTTAAGTTCTCAACTCTTTAGTACACAACTAGTACCTACTCGTAAAACATATTTTTTTCGTACCGGGATAATATTATACAGATTAACTGACTAAGATTAGATTTACTTATCGGGCTTACCAAATTATTTTGTCTACGATTCGCATAATTATCAACTCATGGGGCACTCCATGGTAAAACACATTTGGCTTATATATTTGGCTAATGGCATTTGGCTAATTTGGCAAATATTGGCATGTTTACTGACCTTGTTATTTATGCATGGTTCCTGGCAGCTCTCAGCGTGAAGTAGGTCGGTTCCTTCCTTCCATGTCCTTGGTTGCTGTTGACAACCTTTAGGTAGTCTTAATTTACCGTAGAACCGTTGCTGGCAGAGAGATGGATACTTCTTGTAACTCAAAGTGTCTCACAGGTGGTTACTGGCCGCAGTCTTCTTTTTCAAGGTCAAATTATGGAATGAACGATGCGATACTGAGGGTAGTCGCTTCGTGTTCCATCCAGATTGTCACCCGCTTTTTCAATTTGTGCCTTGTGATACTGGGATGGGAGATAATATTTTCCTTGCAGGCGGTGTGCATCGACGTACGTTCTTCGTTTGAATTTTTGACCTCGTCCTCCACAGTAGGTGACCGTTGACTTTTAAGTAGCAGAGAGTCGTTTTATCGTAGGTTTTTTTTTTTTATTCGATCCCACTTCTGACTGTTACGACAGTGGTAAAGAATAGACAGGAACTGATTCATTATTTTATTCGGACAGAGTCTCGACTTACAGGTTTCACAATCGAGCGCGACAAGACCTCGAAACTGAGCTTACAGGGCATTATATAGACTGATATCCCCACCGGAGGCATCCGGTAGTTATGGCGGTGTCTTCGCTTGACTGTGATTGGCTCGCGAGTCGTTGCCCGTCATTGGCTGGCTAGAGTGGCATGGCTATGGTATGCTAGAGTGGCATGGCTATGGTATGCTAGAGTGGCAAGGCTATGGTTTGCTAGAGTGGCATGGTTATGGTTAGCTGTCATTGGCTGGCTAGGGTGGCACGCTGTGAGCAGGCTGTTGTAACAATAAGTTTAATTAATAATATTGATTTAACGAGAAGCCTATATTATGATATTACAGGTTAAGTAAATATAAATATTCATTTAAAAATAGAGATCATACAACTTAAAAATTGTGAAGTTCCACAAACAAGTATCGGAAATTGGAATCTTAAAATCAAATCTTTATGCCTTTCTTCTTTTTTTTTGTTAGAGATGAGAAACAAGGACAGTAAAGTCTTCCAAAGTACCAGGAGCCCAGAAATATTTAGGAGGTAACCTGATTTAATAATTCTTTTTTTATTTATGTAAAAATAAAACTGCAGGGTATTAGAAAGGCATATAGATTTTGATTTTAAGATTCCAATTTCCAATACCTCCTAATGTTTCTGTTCTCCTCGTAGTTTGTGGAACTTTACTAAAATTATTAGGTATCGTTTAATTTTATTATACACCCCATCACTAGCACCTACCAAATTGTAGGTGCTCAGATGGGAATGAAATTAAATATTTTTTATTGTTTCCATTAGAGCACCACGTCAAAATATTGATTGGTGCTCGGATGGGAATAGCTTTGGTGCTCTAAGCGTAGGTGCTCTAAAAATCGGTGCTCAGATGGGAATACCTCCCAGAAAATAACGTTTCTCTGGGACTTCGTCAAGCTTCATTGTCTCGGCGCTTTTCTTGTGGTCGCCACTGTTGATTCTGGCTTACAAGAGTTACAGTGGTTTGGGAATGGTGTGGCGGGTTTGTCCCAAAAAAAGAATGAGTACGAGTCTAACTCCCAGCTCCATAAATCCCCATAGATTACTTTACAAAATAAAACCCACCAGACAGTCTTATTAGATAATAAATTCCAACAATGGCCGTCCGATGGGCGCTTCCAATTTTCTACCTTTTAAAAAAGTTAGACGCGTTACGTTGAAAACACGCTGGCAACATGTTTCCATCGGCGCGACAATGGAACGGAACAAAGGACGCTTTGTTGCCGCCTCCATTGTCGCGTCATTCGCCATGTTACGTTGTGTTTATTCCGATAATTTTTGCCCGGAGTGGACTGCGGGAAATCTGGGATTGCGAATGGAAAGTTTTACTGGATGTATTATTTAAGGTTTTTACTAGGGATTTGTGAGCGATTGATGGTAATAGACTTATTTTTATTATATCGGAAATAATAGGTACTAAGATATCTAAAACTTTATTAAAATTGAATGTGTTGCAGATGAAATCAACTAATCACAACAAATCAACAATCTAGAATAATTGGAGAAATTCATGAAATAAAAACCAAAAAAGATACGAGATTTTATTTTTTTACAATAGGAAAATTAAGAAAGAAGAAGAAAGAAAATAAACTACTACGCTATTACGACTATGAAACTTGAATACTAACGATATGACATTTGACTATTTATGGTCAACTTCAAGTTTGAATACAAAGGTTAATGCTACAATAGCATAATTTAATGGGAAAGCCTCCATTCCATTTCTGGATGACTAAATAATATTTGAATAGCCGTCCGTGTAGAACATCCTTCATTACTACGTTTATACAAAGATGATATAAAACTCCAACAAAAAATAAATTAAACTATTATGAAAGATTTTACGGGCATTTTATATTAAATTCTTAAAACTTCAGTCGGGATATAGGCATCAGAATACTTTACTCATAGTATTTTTAATCTGAAAGGTCAAGACAAATAATAAAAAAATCTGAACGAAAATGGTTTACAGATAGGATACAAATGTGGTAAGCGGTTGAATGTAAGCGGGTTTTATTGATCACCCACGCATCTTTACAATTCCATATTTGTGTAGAGGTGTTGGCCTTTAGTTCTAACTATTTGCTAAGGATGTGACTTCTCCTTTGAAAGAAGAACCTAGTTAACATACAAGAGTTAAAAAAACCCTATTTTTTTTGGAGGTTGGCCATATTTGCCCTGTTGGCCTCTTGGTCCTATTTTTTTTTTAGAGGTTGGGAAATAATACAGTGACTACTCCCGCTCAGGGCGGAGCGGAAAGGAGTGTCAGACTTCTACTGACTGAAAACCAGACATGAATCTCAGCTTTTATTTTGTGTCTGGGGCCGCGGTATCTCTTTCAAACTCTTACTCTTGCTTCCCTGCAACGTTGCTGACATCTCTTTGAGGCGCCCCCAAAAAAACTGTACCTACCAATACTTGCATGTCATAAATTTATTTAAATACTCTAGCTAAACCAAAAAAGATTTGACCTCAGTAAACAAACAGTTAATTTATTTTTTTACCAAATAAGTATACCACATTTCACAGAGCATTTTTCTTATTTGCGCGTTCAAATGAGGCCTTAAATTCCACAAACTCAATTACGAAGCGTCATTAAGATAAACTAATGCAACTTAATCAACTGCTATTTTAGACTAAACCCAGATATTTATAGACCTAGCTAAATAAAAATATTAGTAGAGGGAAATTCTCGAAGATAGACCGCAACTGCAAACCGAATCGGGTAATCTGTCATTTTCATAGCATAACATAGCGCTTGTAATCTCCGAAGGGTCAAGTAATGGTATAACTAATCAAGACTCTGTGGCTGCTAATGAAAAAAATCTGGTGGAAAAACCCAATAACACTGCTCGACCCAAGAATCGAGTCACATGATAGCCACAATTGGCCACAATTGGCCACAATTGGCCACAATTCGCCACATGAGTCACTTAAGCAAACGCTCCATATAAAATACTAGTAATCAGCTGAATTTAGTTGTACTGGATGCCAACTCCAGCATAGTTGGGCAAAAAGCAGACATGGTGAGGATGATGGGTAACATTACCGCTATGTTTTGCGGTTGAGATCGGTTTCAGAATTATACCTTATCGTATCGTACTAGCTTTGTTAATCCCGTGTCACCTTCACGGGAGTCAGACGGAGTATTTAAATAAATAGTTAATTAGTTAAAAGATCAGATAGCTAGGGATTATTTGAATGGACTTAATATCGTATGGCCGATCCAAGTTATTCGCAAAGGTCCACTATCTAGATCTCTTGCTGAAATAGTTTCGGTCAATATTGAGTTAATTGTGCAAAGTTTGGTGGGAGTATCGCTGTGCAATTTCAGAATTTATTTTGAGTTGAATAGTAATAAAATTGCCCTTTAGTTCGATTTAAATAAATAGTTTTAATTCTCAGTAAATTATGGGTGAACAGATCTCTAACTCAATTTAGTGTTGGTTTAAATACAAGAAGTTTTAATTAACATTTCGCATTGATTGAGTCCATGTCAACTTTTTTATTTATATTTGAGGTTAAGAAGCACACTGCAAATAACCACTATGGCCAAGGGTATTGTATTACCGAGTACTAGCTCGGTCGTGGAGGTCATAATAGGCAGTCGCTCCATGTAAACCACTCGTAATTATAATCAGCTGTATTTGTTGAGGTTAGTTGGGAAAACGCAAGGTAGGTGATGCTTTATCTACACTACAAGATTCTTCGGATACCTGTTCTTTGTCAAATTATGACACCGAGTAATTTGCAGACAAAGCAAAACCTTTTGTTTTGTTGTGTACTCTGTGTGTCTGTGCTTCCGCGAATTCCAATGATTACACGCTTCAAGCTTGTCAACCAGCTCGTCCATACAAATAAGCCTGTACACACACAGAAACACTTTCGTACCTTCCGCGTTTGTTTTCTTCCTGTCCTCAGCTAATCTTATCGATCCTCAAGGCGAAGAGAATGAGAGCCGATCCGATTATACGAATACATTAGATGGATATACATTATCGGAATAGATGGTTATATAGGTGGTATTAGCATACGTGAATTTGTTGCTTCACTTGTTTTCGATTATTTTGTTTGCGTGTTACATTCGAATCGAGATGCTTGTTTTCTTTTAATGGGTTTCGGAGATTGTGTGTGATCTTCTTTCTGAGACTTAAAAAAGGCGGAGGTTTTCAATTCCATCGGATATTTTTTGTATGTTCTGCTATTATTCTTTACTACATTGATCGATTTGGTTGATTCTTTTTATTATTGTAATTGTATCTTATGTGGGTCCGTTTGATTTTGGTCGTGTTTTTAATTACAACCCAGAGTTACGAATAATACACAAGCTTTTTTTTTTTTTTTTTTTTTTTTTTTTTTTTTTTTTTTTTTTTTTATAAAAACGTTGACCCACACTAGGAATTTCTCCTGTATTTTATTAAATCTTTGCGACTTTTTAGATATCATCAAGAGCATTTTCCCGTCCTTATCCGAATTTATTTAAGGTCGGAGTTGATGTGTTTGTAAATAATTATTGGAACGAATATGGAAGAACACCGTCTTCTTCTTCCTTAAAATACCTGAATAAATAAGCGGTTAAGTAAGCTTTTCTTTATTTTAAGATTGCCGCGGTAAAATACTTACTCTAAGGCAAATTCACGTAATTTAATTTGTGTTTTATTTTGTGATCTCAAGGCATCTTAGTCTCGCCTTTTCTATTGCTTTATTTAGATTTTTCGATAGCTTATGTGGGTGACGGATTGGCTTTTTGCAGTATATTTTTAACCTGCCCAACGAATATTTTGCTTGACCTACAGGTCGCCTTAGGTTATTATTTAAACACACCCACTTGATACAGATAGGTAAGGTTGCAAAGTTGACACTAGTTGTTTACCTATCCTAAACGTTTTGATATTTGCTCTTTGAAACATAACATAAAATTATACTTAAATTCGCTGAAGGGTCGTTTGGTAAACATGTGCGCCCACATATCGCCACAAACCCAGAGTACAATATGCTACGAAAAAATACTTAATGTCACTTTACCAGACTTGGAAATCGAACGCAAGACCTTGAGCTCAGAAGCCGAGTCTGCGATCACAAATTGTTGCAAAAAGCTAGCTTCTATTATGACAAAGTGGCGCAACTACCTATACCTGTACTTTTACAGACAATGGCTCACCCCCTGTATTGCCCTATAAAGGGTGTAAAAGCACCTTTAACGCAAACGAAAGGCACTTGTTCTCTCCACCATTGCGATATTTTTTTGTTCTAGACCATACCTGGGAACCTCACATTTACGGAGATATTGGGGGTTAAAGTTCCAAATTTTTCACAGTTTAAAAACCTCCATGACACGTTTACTATTCAAAGCATCCACTAGCACCATGTTTTAAGAGTGCATACATTGAGTTTTACCGTAAAATGTGACTTTTGACTCAAAAAAAATGTTTGCGTAAGGGTACTTATTTTGATGTGCAGTATGCTTGGATAACTTAAGCTTTGCTTGGAAGGGTTAATTTGCAGCCTGTATGTTATTTCACCTGCATTTTGAGTGGCTTTTCCAAAACCGCTACCAACGCTGTCGAGGTAGCAGAGTTCTGGCCTAAACTTATTTGCCTGTATTAAAGGGAATCATTGACAAGACGACGAAGATATAGAACAAAATTGAATAAATTTGTAATAGTAAAGACGATTGAAGAAGCCTTTAAATGCGAATATCTAATAATATAGTGAAGTGATCAAAGCAATTCCAATGTCTAGGCTTTACAGACATAATCATAATTGCGAGACATTCTCGTAATACCCTTGTGGATTTACTGTTATCTCTGATTTTGTGGTTGTCTCACGAAACGATGGTAATATTATTACTTCCAATATTTAGATACCTAGCAGCAGATATTTTTGGCATTTAGCCAGAAAGTTGAGTCCAATATTTAGCTTGGTGTGCCTACAAAAGACTTCAATTGTTAGATGTCCTTTCACCGTACTTGGAACTTGTGAAAAGTATACACACTGATATAACCGTAGTGAGCTTCATGTTAACTGGTGTGTCATTCCATCTGTCATCGTCAGTGTAATGTTGTGAAAAAGGTAGGCAGAAGAAAACTAAGAGAAATGAAATAGTGAGCAAAAGGTACGATTCTTAATATAAGTGAGCCACACAATACGATTCAAATGACATTGGTAATGGAACATAAGTGTAAAAATTTTTCATCGTGGCAGGGAATCTAACAATTTTTATCTTTGGAACCTGTACACAAACAAATAGAAGTTTATGGACTATAAAATACGTTTGTTTAACCGTTTAGGGTTCAGTTTCTTTTATTTGTGTCTATCCTCACGTTAAGTATGACCTGAATGGCACAGCAGGGTATACTTTGTGTATAATTTACATTCAATTTGCCTGTGTCACGAGGAATATTAACGGTTATGTATAGACCAATGATTTTCAAAATGTATGTACTTCACTTACAATACCCTTTATTCCATTTCTTTTTGGCTGTCTATACTGAGCCAGCCTGGAACTTAGCTTGTATTTTGGTGCTATCACTACGAATAGTGATCACTCTCGATTGTTACTATGTGCACTTGTTGTTTTTGTTGCAAATGGTGATATCTTGTGTTGTATGTTGTTGTTAGCACAGGGAGGCAAACATTTTCAAAATCGTTACTATAATAATGAATTTCCATTAACTTATTAACTGATTTCTAATAATTGTCAAACACCGGTTCTTGAAAAGTAATTTATTAAAACCCAGTGTAAAACCAAGCACTTATAAGATAAAAAATACACATTGTACCTTCCAGTTTCCCACTACTTTTTACTTGAAATAAAAGGATAAAACTCCGTATTACCGCGGACAGGTTGAACTGTATAAATAAACATCAAGTCGCAGAGACTTTGCCGGCCGCAATAAATTCTTGTTACTCTCATGAATGTCCAGTTTCATATTTTCGCTACAGCTTACTCAACGAAGTTGCTTTTAGTTTGTATAAATCTGTGGGTTTGTTTGTGTCGCAGTCATATTTTAATTTAGTGTGATGTTGATTTATTTAAGCGGTGGTTCTTTGTTGAGAGTGGAAAACTGTTGATTTGTCAGATTTGTTTAGGTTCTACGTGGGTGTATTGGTTTTGGGAAAATGCAATTTAAAAAATGAGTTTTGTTTATGTCTTTGCACTCATGGTGTTTTTTAAGCTTGTTTGTTTCTTATAAATAGAATAATTGGAAGTAAGAATCAATAAATTAAAAAAAAAATCCGTTTAGGAAGCTTTAAAACTTTGAAGCTCCCGAAGTCAGACCATTCGCTAGATAAGCACTTGATGACTTGATCCATATCCCATTCATCCATAATGTTCGCTTGAAAAGAGCATAAAATAGCCAAGGACTTTGTCACCCGACTACGGCAAAGACACAGATGATTGTTTTTTGACTTCGGAATGTGCATTTTCCATCGTAACTAAATTACTCGTTATATTTCAGTGTTTGTTCAAAGTATATCTAGCCATTGACTTTTTTTATTTATATTATGAAGAAAAAAATCTATGAAATAAAGTGAAAAATCAGTCATTTCCGAACTATCTTTTTGTACTTAGTTGAACTTATAGCTTTCTTTTCAAAAACACGCTGACTCAGAGTACCTAATGGCACCAAATACATTATTACTAGGTCGCCTTTTTTCAGTGATACTATAACTACGATCTCTTCAAACCGGTTAGTACCCACAGTTTATCACTGTCGCCTAACAATACGCAGCTTAATTGAACGAGATACCAACTTACCTCACAAAGTAAGGTCAAAAAATAAATCATTTCACAAAAAAGGCTATAAATCCCAAACGTGACGCGAAGAAAATTTTATTTAACCGTAATATTAAGGGAGTAACCGGCGAGTTCCAGCGGTAGCCATATTGGAATGTTATCATTTGACGTTGGGAGCTATATTAAAGTTTTAAATAAAAGTGCCGTCACAGAACCTCATCCTGTTTATAAATTGGTTTATTTTCTGTCTCGGTTTTAAAAGATCTGAATCAGCTGATAGCTATCGCAGAGCTATATCCGTTTGTTGATTTACGGAGATTATCTCCTTGGTCTTGGCGCTAAATTTATGAGAGAAGGATTAGCGAAATACTTAAAAATTTTCTTGGTTCACCTCTTTCAAATTCCAGAATATTTCTTTTGAAGATAAAAGATGACAAACATATTTTTTTAAACAAGTTTCAGACGTCAAAGCGTGTTTTACTGACCAGCTGTGGGAAAGTCGCTTCAAAGAGAGGTACATTCTTAGAAGTGCCAACTGTGTGAAGAGAAAAGATAACATCAAAAAGGTTTATTCTCCATCAGGAATTACTTAGAAGAAGACAAAATTCAGAACTTTTCGTTTCGCCAAGAAATCATTACATAGCTCCTCCTGCTCTGGGCAGAGCGAAAGGGAGTGTCAGATTTCTACTAACTAAAAACCACCCATGTTTCTTCTTAGCCCTTGTGCCGAGGCCGCGGTATTTGTTTCGAACAACCCGCAGCCCATTCGCATTACTTTGTGTAATTTATTTCATCACCACTGCTCTCAAAACGGTGAAGGAAAACATCGTGAGGAAACCATATCTTAGAACCAAAAATTCGTAGATATGTGACATCTACCAACCCGCACTGGGCCCGCGTGGTGGATTATAGCCCATCCCTCTCCTAGAGAGGAGGCCTGAGTCCCTGCAGTGGGAACAATATAGGCTGATGATGATGATGATGAACCCGCAGCCCCGAAGGGCGTTGGCCCTTGCATGTTGCTGACATCTCTTTGAGGCGCGCGTGGAATACGAACGCACCGTCGACACGACTTCTAGCTCGCCCCTCACTGTAAAATTGACGAAATGTACGTGGACTACCCTTAAGTACATTTTTATTGTCTAAGAAGAATATGAGTTGGACATTATGTAATGCAGCTACTAGTCGCAATGGCCTACCTATCACATCATCACATCATCAGCCTATATTGTTCCCACTGCAGTGACTCAGGCCTCCTCTCTAGGAGAGGGACGGGCTATAATCCACCACGCGGGCCCAGTGCGGGTTGGTAGATGTCACATATCTTCGAATTTTTGGTTCTAAGATATGCCGGTTTCCTCACGATGTTTTCCTTCACCGTTTTGAGAGCAGTGGTGATGAAATAAATTACACAAAGTAATGCGCCTGCCCGGGTTCGAACCCACGACCAACTGTTCTTAAGTCGGGGCCGCAACCACTGGGCCACCACTGCTCCTACCTATAACCTACCCTTAATGTTATCTTACTGTTTTAGAAACCATTCGACTTGCCCAGTAAGAGGTGTCTCCAGACTTTTATTAGTCTATTAGATGTATATTGGCGCATGGTGCGGGATACGGGTCCGCGTTAAGAAGATTAACAGGCGACCCCACTCTATCGGGCGTGATTCATTATTTTATAGATGGCGAAGTGCTTGCTTACTGTGTATGTTTGGTAGACTAGATGTGGTGATAGATGAGGTTAGGTTAAGGTCATAGCATTGCATGGGATTAACATCGTCTTATTCAAATTTACTGAACTAGCTGATGCCTGCGGTTACGCCCGCGTGGATGTCGGTTATCTTGATCGATGTCGGTTATCGCGACCAAAAGTATTATTACATCTCCTCCTTTCAACCCTTGTTATGTATTAAAAAGTAGCCTACGTCCTTTCTCAGGATCTAAACTATCTGTGCATTAGATTTAATTTATATCGGTTCAGTGTTTTTGGCGTGAAAGCGCGACAGACAGACAGAGTTACTTTCATATTTATAACATTAATGAGTCAGGAATACGAAAGGATTATTTCTATGGAACTCTATACTTACTACATGTGACGGCTGGTATCGGTACGGATAGAATCGGCTGTGAGGTAATTGGTACCGATCCGATGCAGTTCTTTCAAGTGTTTTGGAGCATTTTGAGATTCCATGTTAGTTGTTATTTTTTTGCTGGGAAAAGGCCCTCCCCGATTCCTTCTATGTGCTTTATTCCCGTGCCTCTTCGAACCAGCCCTCGCGGTATTTATCCAGATCGTCTCGCTACGATGAGAGCGTATCTAACCATTCATATCTTTGGAAAAGTCATGGCAATCATTCTTAGGTGTGTTCTTGCTTCTAGTTTTTTTTTTGCAGTTTAATTATCGAAGTAATAAAAACAATTCTTATTTTACGATGACAATTATCCTCCTTAATCTTATTTATTTAACTACTAGTGTGTTCTTCATAATTTTGTGACTAGTTTCTGTTTCTTCAAAACCATAAACAGCTAAAGATTAAAAACTGCAACCCCAAAAGCCAAACCACCCTCCCTTAATTTCCTCAACTTCCGTCCAAAAACGCAATCCAATTCCATCTGTTTACATTAAATACAGACGAAAAATTTCCCTTCCCCCGACAAGCCAAAATGAACCAATATAAACTTCGATTAATTAACTAATGTACCGCGTTGCCACAAAACGAGGCTTCATCAAGTTATCCATGTTTTGGCACAAAAACAAACTTTTTTGGCGTTGTTTCACCCGTTGTGTTGGTAACAACAGGCAGGTAAATAAAAGTTGCCAAATTAGTTGGCGTAACTCCGGCCGACATTGGCACCAAGATTACAGGTGTAATTCCATTAAATGAAAAATACAGAGGTATTTTTTGGACCCCTAGTTGGGAACTTTTGGATTGGCAGCTGTCAGTCTGTTGATTGGGGACCGTAATTGCTATTATGGTTAATGTGGCAGTATTGTAATTGGCTGCTGGATAAATTTGTTGTTTAACAGGATTTTGTTGCGTCATTAAGTGAAGGTAAATTTTATTTTTAAAGATTCAGTGATGATTTATTTTTGGTCAGGTGTGTATTTGCATACATGCATGCTGCCATGCTGAGTGGCAACCTACTTGTCGCAGTTACGACGTGCATTATATATATTTTTCTTTTTTAATTTCCCTGCTTGTTGTATTTTACTTTTTTTTTTAATATCTGTTAAGCGTTGTTTGTGTATTGTTTTATTTCCTGTATGCATATATGTTTCTGTGACAAATAAACATTTTTTTTCTTCTTTCTTATTTGGTTTACATTGTTTATTGGACGTGTGGTTAGCATGTGGTTAGTGACTAACCTGTCAGACCTTTTATGCCTCCATGTAATGACATTTCAATAGTATCATCATGTTTATTCACACAAAAAATTGTACTTATCGTTCCTTGTTTACACATTTTACGGTAAAACTCAATGGAGTATTACCGTAAAATGTGATTTTTGACCCCAAAAAAAAGTCGATTCCCAGCAAAAAAAATTGCGTAGGTGAACTTTGTTTGATGTACAGAATGCTTGGTTGACGTATGTGTGAAGGGTTCCTTACCTCCTGTATACTGACGGCATCTTGTGCCATCGCCTGTCTTTCGTTACATAAATTTAATTGTAATTTTTTTTTGTGTGTTTATAGCATCGGTTTGGATACTCTGTAATGTTGTTATAATTAATATTAAATAAATAAATAAAATGGGAAGAGAGAGCAAGTTATCATTGTTTATTTTTAGATACAAGTCTTGTCTGAGAACAGTTTCAAATAAAACTTATTCCTAATCACAACAGCTATAAGTTAAAAACAGCAAACAAAACGTAGCCACAACAAACTTAAAAGTGGAAATACAATTTACTTTCTTGTAAACAAATAGATCACAGTTTAAGAAGAAAATACAAATACCTACTGCCTAAGCTATAATTAACAAGTCTAGACCTACAATTGTTTACTGCAAAGTAATCTAGGTCCAAAACAAAATGTAAATTAGTTCTGTAGTAAATCTTGTACCTGAATGTTGGTAAACACAATATTCGGTTCGGCATGGTTCGGTACAGCTGAGCGGCAAACGTAATACAATATGCAGATAAAAACATTCGAGAAAAAACCACTCGGTCTTGTTCAAATCGTAGTGAGTCGAACCAAATGTGATTTAGCGATAGTAGATGGCCGAACCAAGTTTGTAATTTTGAAAGAGAGCCGAAATATTACTGTGTCGTAATAGAGCAGCGTCAGGTCGGCTTCATTGTTTATCAAATATTACAAAATTCGGATGGGGAGCCGGAAAAACTGTGAAGTACTTCCTACAAAATCTAAGTTAATGTTTCTGATCGCATTGTTACTTTGGTGCTTTTGATGATTGTTATGGTTTCAAATTGACCTTCTAAAAAACATATATATTTTTTTTATTTAGCCCGTATTGTCCCACTCCTGAGCAAAGGCCTCCCCCCATTCCTTCCACTTCTTACGATGGTGTGCATCATCTTGCCAGTTGGTGAGAAAGCCATCCAAGGCGTCCCCGGCATCTTCTCCTCGGTCTACCGCGACCCCGTCTAGCTGTGTTAGGGCTCCATTCTTGCGATATTCGGGCCCACAGCTGCGGCGGCATCCGGCAGACATGGCCCGCCCAGTCCCATTTCAGTCTTGCAGCTTTATAAGCTACGTCTGCAATTTGCGTTCTGGAGCGCAGTGTGGTGTTTTTAATGCGGTCAGTTAATTTTACATTCAGAATGCTGCGTTCCATCGCTCGTTGGCAAACCTTGAGTTTGGACTTCTGGATGTTAGTCAAAGACCAAGTCTGTGCACCATATGTCAGAATGGGGAGAATACACATGTCCATTAGCTTGCGTTTTAAGGGGATGGGTAAATCGCCCTTGAATAGCTCTTTCATGGACCAGTAGCTCTTCTAGGCGTTTTCAGTGCGTCTTGCCACTTCTTTATCTTGTCTCGCCTGGAAGGAGACTACTTGGCCCAGGTAGATGTATAATTTATAAAATAAATTAATAATAATAAAATAATAATTAATTAATTAAGTATTTTTTATAATTGTCCAACGTACTTAGCCTTGCTGACAGCTGCAATCTTGAGACTAGATCGTTGCGCTCAACTCGTAGATCCCTGAGTATTTGTTACTGGTAACATGTAAAATGCACACACCGAGAGTGCTAGTTTCTTCAAGATATTTTTGTTTGTAATTTCTCATTGAGTGGTGATGAAATAAATTACACAAAGTGAATCACCTGCCTGGGGTCATAATTGTTACCTGCAACTAGTAACTCTACATTCTTACAGTGGTAACGGCTTTCACTGTTAACTCAATAAGCACTCCTTCTAATAATCAATTTAGCAAAGCCAGTTACACAGAGTAAAAGTTAACTTATTTAGTATTCAGTCTGACCCAAATCATATTCTACAAACTAAAATTCCAACCGAAAAACTCTTATCTATCTAAAGCACTCAGTTTCCGCACCCAATTTCCCCATGAAACCATTTTGATTTCACGAACTAACTCGAATTCCTTCCTTTTCACGCTTGTTCTGCTGCGAGGTGATAAATTAGCCTTACTGGTGCCTTTACGGCTCCACACTGAATATGTATTAGTACTCCCAAATTAAACGATACTGTAGCTAGACGTTTACGAACGAGATATATTAGAGTACTGTGAATAAGGTGATATGTAGTTTGTTAAGAATTAATTGACTTATTGTCACAGGTTGAGATTACAGCAAATATTAGAAGAGAGAGATATATTGGAGTACTGTAAATAAGGTGATATATGTAGTTTGTTAAGAATTAATTGACTTATTGTCACAGGTTGAGATTACAGCAAATATAAGAAGAGAGAGATATATTGGAGTACTGTGAATAAGGTTATTTATGTAGTTTGTTAAGAATTAATTGACTTATTGTCACAGGTTGTGATTACAGCAAATATTAGAAGAGAGAGATATATTGGAGTACTGTAAATAAGGTTATGTATGTAGTTTATTATGAATTAATTGACTTATTGTCACAGGTTGAGATTACAGCAAATATTAGAAGAGAGAGATATATTGGAGTACTGTGAATAAAGTGATGTATGTTGTTTGTTAAGAATTAATTGACTTATTGTCACAGGTTGAGATTACAGCAAATATCAGAAGAGAGAGATATATTGGAGTACTGTGAATAAAGTGATGTATGTTGTTTGTTAAGAATTAATTGACTTATTGTCACAGGTTGAGATTACAGCAAATATTAGAAGAGAGAGATATATTGGAGTACTGTGAATAAAGTGATGTATGTTGTTTGTTAAGAATTAATTGACTTATTGTCACAGGTTGTGATTACAGCAAATATTAGAAGAGAGAGATATATTGGAGTACTGTAAATAAGGTTATGTATGTAGTTTATTATGAATTAATTGACTTATTGTCACAGGTTGAGATTACAGCAAATATTAGAAGAGAGAGATATATTGGAGTACTGTGAATAAAGTGATGTATGTTGTTTGTTAAGAATTAATTGACTTATTGTCACAGGTTGAGATTACAGCAAATATCAGAAGAGAGAGATATATTGGAGTACTGTAAATAAGGTTATGTATGTAGTTTATTATGAATTAATTGACTTATTGTCACAGGTTGTGATTACAGCAAATATTAGAAGAGAGAGATATATTGGAGTACTGTAAATAAGGTTATGTATGTAGTTTATTATGAATTAATTGACTTATTGTCACAGGTTGAGATTACAGCAAATATCAGAAGAGAGAGATATATTGGAGTACTGTGAATAAGGTTATGCATGTAGTTTATTAAGTCACAGGTTGTGATAACAGCAGATAGCGGTTTAATAAGAAAGTATTGTGGAAAGGTCAATATAAGGGTTAAACCTCATCTCTGTCATTGCTCAAACTCAAACTTTTGCAAAAGATTCAGTACATAATTGTCGTTCCTCCTTAACGTGTAACGGCTTTATTTGCTGTGTAATTTAATTATTATCTTGCTGGGGATGGCCCATCACGTAATTTTCTTCTATTCTTCTCTGTCAACCGTCATGCCAGTACCAATGTACTCCTTTAACTTTCATATCATTCCTCACACAATCCATTCCTTCGTTTTCTTAGTCTTCCTCTCCCTCTTCATCCATCAACATTTTATATTCATCACTTTTTTAGTCACATGCGATTCATCCCTCCTCATAACATGTCTATTCCAAGACAGTCGATTCTCCTTCAACATTTTTGTAAATAGCGTTTTTTTTTTGCTGTGCAATTTCATTAACTTTGAACTGTCCTTTTTCTGTTGCGTACATTAACTCTGACACTATCATCATTAAGGGATCACAGCGTCTTACTATCAAAATTCAAATTACTCTAAATGAACACAATACCGAAAATTCCAAAAGCCCATTGCAGGAGATTAAATCCATCGTTCAAGCATCAAAGCTTATCAATCTCTGAACTTGCACCAGATAGACAGGGCGGCAGAAGAACAGCACTATACTACAAGCGAAAACATTCCAATTCATTACTACGAGTTTAAAGTAAAAATTGTATCAATAATAATAATAATATCGGTGTACCACTATTTTATATACTTTTTTTTATAGGAAATATTTAAAAATGTGAAGTGATGATAAGTAAAATGACTAAAGGACATAATAATAATTCGTTTCATTTTTAAGATCCATTGCGTTAGGAACAATATCCTTATCAATGCAACTGATGTATTTAAAAAAAAAATGTGTATTATAAAGGATATAAAAGTAAAGTAGTAAAGCAAACGAAAGGCCCTTGTTCTCCCCAACACTGCGATATTTTTTTTGTTCTAGATCATACCTGGGAACCCCCTAGTTACGGAGATATTGGGGGTCAAAATTCCAAATTTTTCACAGCTGTTTTTGTAAATACTAGCTTTTCAGGTTATAACTTTACTTAAATTACCTCCATTACCCGTTTACTTTTCAAAACATCCACTAGCTCAATGTTTTAAGAGTGAGTTTTACCGTAATATGTGATTTTTACCTCAAAAAAAAGTCGTTTCCCAGCAAAAATTTTTGCGTAGGTGTACAGAATGCTTGGTTGACGTATGTGTGAAGGGTTAATTTACACCCTGTATAATGTGCAAAATGTACCACGAGAATAAAAATCGTGTTCTTCTCGTATGTTGCGGGCGCTACATTAAGTCACAAACATTATACGAGGGATGCCGCCAGTGAGTGCCGTTGATCAAAAAATTTTAGGGTTTTCGCCCACGGCAACTTTTTGTAGCTATGCTGTCGCGCGTTTACTTCACCGCTACACTATATATCACTATATATAGTCTAAACTCATTCCATCGACCTCAGCTTGCCTAGTGCTCCTTTTCTGCGTTCGGCAACCCTGAAATCCCTCGCAGCGTTCAGAATTCAAAACAGCGCACGGAAAACTAATTCGGCGTAAGTACGTAGATCTTAAATTCTCAAATAAGTGAAAGTTACGAGTGCGATATGTGTGTATGAGTGAGTGTGTGTGTGTTATGTGTAGATGTAAACGCGCGTTTATGTGTTTTCCTTCCTTGCAAAGAGCTGACCTTCTGTATCCATGCCTACCTGTTCGTCACCTAAACTCTGCGTATCTGACCTTAGAACATAATGTTGTTCTGCGAAGAAACTTAATTAAAGTTAGCGAAATCGTTATGTGTATCGGTGATCACGGCCTAATAACACGCAGCCATGTGCAACGAACAAGTTTCATATTAATCAATGTCTTCATACATACAGCTAGGTTTTAGATGTAGGTTCACTTGGTATTAGTTTATAATAAAAGAGAAGTCTTGATCTGACTACATGCCTACACAATCATGAATCAATTATTCATTTACAACGACAATATTTCAAGGCAACGTGTTACAAACTCAAATAACGAATGAGTAGCATTTTAGAGAAATAGTATTTCAGTGTGACCTCTGGTTTGTTTTGGTGTTTTTTCTCGGCGTAGTTGGTTACATGGGAGTAACAGTGGGGGTTTTGAAACACAATATTTTATATTACTAATTTCCTTTATTTATTTTATGAAAAAAACTGTAACACTTTTAAATATTAAAAAAAAACAATTTAAAAGCATTAAAAAATATATTTATATACAAAGTTGGTACGACAGAGAGGCTTTCCTTTAAACAGCATAAACTAGGTACCATTTTCAAGCACTGTACCAAAAATCAATTAAATAGGAGCCCCCGTTTGAACACGATGTATCTTTCTTCACAGCTAATTATGTATATAATGCTGTATGTGCATGTATATAATCAGCTAATCATGCACCTTAAAACGATAAATCTGAGATGCGTTGTTGCCGCTCTGACGCAACTCACAAGTACAACCAAATATTTTCGCTAAAAGATGGCAATGCAAACAAGGAAACAAAATAAATACACACACGTGCACTTTCACTACGACAGTGACAATCATAGCAAAACATCCCGCGCGTAAAAGAAATAGAAATAGGTCACAGTTTTGCGCCGCCCGAACGCTTCGACGCGACGCGCGCGTGCGACGTTGCCAATTTGTTACCTAGGTATCTAACTGCCGCACTCAGAAAGCTTTAATGATTACTTAGGCCATCACTAAGTAAAGGTTTTGACAGTTTTGTCATACAAAAGTATGTCAAATTTTTATTAAGGGACGGCTTAAGTAATCATTAAATATTTCTTAGTACCGCAGTAAGGTCAGTTAAATTTATTTACAAAGGGTGTTTGCGTTTTACTCTGATTTGTAAGTTATTTAGTTTATTTGAAAAAACAAATCTTCATTTTTGGTGCTTTTTATTTTTGTACCGTATCGAATTAATACTAAACACGTATAGTAGTGTAATTTCCCCTCTCTCATATCAACTTTGTATGACGTGTAGCTTAGGTTACAACTGTTTTTTACGATCAATTTACTAAATAAACATCATTTATCATTTTACAGGCGATCCAGTAGGGCCTATTGCGTATCTTTTAAATGACAGTGGCTAACCTATAGTGAATATCAATTACTGTTAAATGATTCCATTTTGTACTAAACCATAAACAATTTGATAGTTTATCCATGGACAATATGATAGCCACTGACATTTAAAAGATACGCAATAGCCCTACAGGATTGGGTTATCGTATTATTTTTGACGGTTACTTTTGAAAAGCACGGTCGCCGCGGCTTTTTGCTGCTTAGTCACAACGATCTTATAATATATGGGAAGCAAAAACATGTGCCAGGCAGCTAGAAGACTACGGCTCGCTTAAAACTAGAAACGCTCTTCAACCAATCCCTTTGGACACACGTGTTTTGCTTTGCGTGTTGATGACTCAAAATTAAACATAACCGTATTAGTATGACATTGCAAAAGCATAAAAACAATCATCTCAACATTTCTTCTAACCTTACTTAGTAGTGAACTCCAAAAGTCGTGTAGTGTTTCCCTACTCGCAAGGAGGACTAGCTTCAGTAGGATCACTATCTCATTAATACATCAGTCCCGCCATTGTTCGTTGTCGAAACGAAGCTCCGGCTTTACTATTGAACTTATTCTCATGCATTTTGGAGCACTGAATCTAGCTGTGGTTTTCCAAATCCGAATTCACTAGCAGTATTTGTAAATGAAAGAGAATGGTTTCAATAGTATTTTTTCTCGGTTTTATTAATAGTTCGATATTGTGTTTGTTTAAGGCGTATTCTTATATGACTATGCGTATTTTACTGTAGGTAAGGCTATTGGATCAACATAATTATAAAAGTAATCCTAATCAGTTCCATCCATTATAATAAAAATAAATCTTTATTGACAAGTTATTCATCATCAGCCTACAATGTTCCCAATGCAGGGACTCAGGCCTCCTCTCTAGGAGAGTGATGGGCTATAATCCACCACGCGGGCCCAATGCGATTGGCAGATGTCACAAGTCTTCCAATTTTTGGTTCTAATACAAGCCGGTTTCCTCACGATGTTTTTCTTCACCGTTTTGAGAGCAGTGGTGGAGAAGTTATTACTATGATTTATTATTTAAAAAATATAATGTTGATTCGATCTATGCGTCATGGATTTATTGTTAACATTTAATGGCTGTAATTGATGTGTTATAAAACTTATATTAAAATTACGAAACTAAACCAGTTAATCATCACCGTCATTCTCTTGTCCTATTCACAATTCATTTGAGGCTGGTGCTACATGTGTTTCTCCTCCATGCTTCTCCATCACTCGTCATCTCAGACACCTTTCTAAACTAAAAAAAAAATACAATATAACATTATGTTTTTGATCATTAATGCTTCAAGCCTGTAACAGTTCTTTAGTCTCAAAAGTATTTTTTTATTTTAATAAAACGTTGCCCCACACTAGGAATTTCTCCTGTATCGTGGGTGCGTTCACAAACATTTAAACTCACATACACAAATACCCAGACCCGGAACAACTATTTGTAGGTCATACAAATATTTGTTCCGTGCGGGGATCGAAACCGCGACACGCAGCGCAGCAGTCCGTTGCTTGAGCCATTGCGCTAACCGTGCCGTCAGACTTTGTCTAAGACTTATTTTATTAACCACAACACTTCAAAAACCTGGAAAAAAATTTAATGCCTATTATAATTACTATAATACTATACAACTTATTGTTATTTGAAAATGTAAGCCTATAATTGAACGCCCGTCATATAATTGGGGCGCCATAATTTGATGTGGGGTAAAGAAAATTAACAAACATTTTGTGAACAATCTACATTAACTTCATGACGATATTGATAGATTGTAATTATAGATAATGATATTTCAGCAGTTCAGTAATGAATTGATTTAAACGTTACACGTTTTCGGGCACTTGTATTTTTACGTAAATCTAGGACTAATTTAGTGAGTAATCTAATCACTGAAATAGTCTTTTTCAGAATGATCAATAATCTCGACAACAAACCGGCCAAAAAGGATTAACGAAGGACGTTAGGCTTTGTTATATTTGTGCTAAGTTTACGTTTGCGTGAAATTTATCAAAGATAACATGCAATACTCAATCGTCACTGCATCACTATCATTACATAATAATATTATAAAACAAAGTCCTCCGTCGCGTCAGCCTGTGTTTGTCTGTTCGCTACCTAAGGGAGTTAAGTAGGGGATGAAAGTTTTTTGGGATATTTTTCAAAAGCTAGTTTATTACCTATACTAATATTATGAATATTCTTTAATGTGAACTTATGTAGTAACTTAAAATATAACGAAATCTTTGACCATCCCAGGTACAGCTATAATAGTAAATTTTTATATTTAAATGTCCAATAAGTACTGTATTGCGGACAACGTCCTATTAACAACTGATACCATCTAGGTATACCCAAAGGGTTTAAAAGATAAAAATCTTGTATTTTTTGCGTCGTAATTTTAAAACTGCTGCAAATTCACGGGAAAGCTCAGGAGAGGTCTATCTGAAGAAATATCTTAATTAAGGAAGACAGTTCCACCTAAACTTAATTTGGTCCGACTTCGCCCGAAAAAATCGCATTATAAATGAATGCCTAATTAATTCCGTAAAGATATACACTTTTAATTGGGTTCTGAATATCTTAAGAGACATTGTTTTCTGTTTAAAAAAAACCTACTAATACTATAAATACGTAAGTTTGTGAGGATGTATCATATGGATAGATGGATGTTTGTTACTCTTTCACGCAAAAACTACAGAACAGATGTGAATGAAATTTACCACACAGATAGTTTATAACCTTGAGTAACACATAGGAATTCTTATCCCGGTAGTATGATCCCGTAGGACAATATCGAACTCCACGCGGGCGAAGCCGCTGGCACAAGCTAGTATGGGAATAAAACATTAGTTTGAAGTCTTAACACATGCAGTTTAATTGTAGTTTTAGACGTGGAGTTACTCATTTATGCCGTCGGCCCTTAAAACCCAGTTAATGGGTAATACGATAGCCATTGGTAAGATTAGTTTTTAGCCTAACGGAATACCTATAAGTGTACGAACTCCTAATAGTCCAAAAATGAGTGCTGGGGCCGATGGCTTAACGTGCTTTTATAGGAACGAAGGAGCCCGATAGTTAAATCTCACCCATCTACTGATCTACCGTAGTATAAATGTTAGTCAATAAGGGCACAGGGCGACAGATAAGCCGGCAACAAAAAAGCAATTTTTACAAAGTAATTTTTGAGGCATAAATAGTACCTCCTAAAATTATAAGCCATTAATATACTAACCTAGTTAATACCAATGTCGTGAGTTAAACAAGTAAAGCTACTAATCTCACAAAATAAATATCATAATTATGGAAATTGAGTCATTAGCATAATTCCTAACTGCTGGTGAAACTTAATGTAAAATTGTTGCGAATAATAAATGATTACCATCAGTCAATTTACCAAACCAACAAACAGAGGGGGTTTGAATAGGGAGAGATACAAGTTTAATGATTTACTTAGCTGATAGGTTATCATTATTTAAAAACCCGCACAGCGTGGGTTTTGTACCTTCAATACTGTAAGTATCCTTTCAGATTCAAACTCAACAGACAAAACAAGCACTTTTGACTGCGAGCAAAAAAATACTGTAGTGGCAGTTCTTTCATAAATTATTATGCCATGTAACTGTGACTGTAGCTTTGCTTCATTTTACACTCCACTACACTAAACCTACACCACGCCTACACTTTTTACTTAATATTTGTCATACCATAGGTAATTATTATTTGGTCATAGTCATCCGTAAGTGCTTTGATAATTCAAGTATCTATCGACTATTACGTAGGTACCAACAGCCGTGTAACGGAATGATAAATGAACTAACATATCACTACATATAATAAAACAAAGTACTTATCCTCGTCTGTGTGTCTGTCTGTACGCGACTACTGCACGATTTCAAAAAGGCTCGACATATAAAAAATATATTAAAATCATACTTCACCGCTGGAAAGTATAAAACAGGGGAGGGGCTTACGTGTGGACTCACTTCCTGACAAAAGACTCTTAGCGAGTAATCTATTTAATACATAATCTTAAATTATAGATTGAGCGTTATTATTACTGTATTTTTTTGTTAAAGCTAGGAATGCATGATGTAATAAATAGTTTCAAAAATTAAAAATTAATTATTAATTATGGCATTCTTACCAATAGATAGAGTGGTTCTCAAAGAACGTTTTAATATATAATTTGTCATGAAAGTTTTCGTATGCGCTAACCGACATCCACACGGGCGAAGTGTCGAGCATCAGCTAGTCGAAAATAGGCGAAGGTTTGGTACCAGGGCCCCTTAAATTAGGTGAAGAACTCTAAAACATAAACATATTTTTCCTTGCTATTTCTTCCTTCTTACTTTACTAATTGAAACGCAAAATAATTTATTAGTACATCAAAACTGGCAGCTCATAAAACAAGAATAATTTTGTTATTATGTGGGTACAACTAATTTGTGTTTCATATTATTTTGCGCTGGTCCAATTACTCTAAGTAATTTGAAGAAGACGCTTTCTAATTTCCATTAAGGGAACGTTTCATTGGATATAAAACTGTGTACTTGTTGCGAAATAATCGTTTTAATGCTCCATGCTTGGAATGGAAAATAGAATTTTTCAGCGCGGTATAGTGAAAAAATATGTGCTATAGAAAAACATTGTTTTTCAACGTAACAAGGTGATATGTGACCAGCCGCCATAATTTTGAAATATATTTTGGTTTCTCTAAAAAATATAGATGATTAGAAAACTCTTTAATACACAATAGTGTAGGTATAATTAGATCATATTACAAAACCAGAGTACGATAGCTAACAGACAATAACAAAAAATCTACCAGAATTTTTTTAGATGGTCTGTCATCCAAAAAAAATCTGGCGGATTTTAGACGTCTTTTGGCTGAAATGATGACTTACCCAGTGATAACTCCGTCCACTGCTGGACATAGGCCTCCCCCAGGTGCCACCACATTGACAGCTCCCGTGCGTCTCACATCCAGTAGGTAGGTCCCCGCAACCTTCATCAGGTCGGTCCACCTAGTGGGAGGCCCTCCAACGCATCGTCTTCTGGTTCGCGGTCGCCACTTCAGAACTTTTCGGCCATCCCTTCTGCGAGCAAAGTCTGGCGATTTTCGGGCTACGTCGGTCACCTTGGTTCTCATGCAGATGTCCTCAATTCTGATTCGATCACGCAAGAAAACTTCTAGCCTAGCTCAAAGTCACCCAAAGGGCAATGGAGAGGTCCATTGCCCTTTGGGTGACTTTGAGCTTTCTGATGTTTACGTTTCGGTACCGTACCTGTAATCACTGGCAAAACACACTGGTTGTAGACTTACGTCTTGAGACACTATGGTAAGTTGGACGAGAAGATACCGCGCAACATCCCAAACGCTGTCCAGCCGAGTCGGATTCGACGATTGACCTCTTTCTCGAAGTAAGACTAAATTAAATAAAATGTGAATTTAAATATATGCTTGTTTCGTTTTTTGTTCATAATGAATCAATTTATTAGTTTTGATCATTTTTAAACCCCCAAGGTTGGCCAATGGTGGCTTTATTTTGTTTTAACCATAACATATTTAACAAGGTTTATTATTCTTCGATACACAAACCAACAAGCTCTAATTAGCGAAAGTGGCCCGAGGCCGTCCTAATTAGACGAATAGATGATAAATGGGTAGAGAATAGGCTTGTAAGCACCTACCTGTGGCCCTGGGGTACCACAAGGTCACACACTGTGTGCGATCGTGTACGACACGGTGACGTAAGAACATGTAAGATACTGGATAGATATAGCCGTAGAGGAAATTTATACTGGAAAAATTATACATGAGTAACTATTAATATTTGTGTAATTTATAGTTTTATTCATAACCTGCTTAATTTTCTCAACTATGCTGGGACCACTGCCTGTCTGACCTACACAATTAAGTAAATGAGTAACATAATATGTCCAGGTGGAAAGCGGTTTTCAGATTTTCGTAATTTTAAGTTCTTGTAATCATTGTTTAAGATCTTCAGCTTAAAGACAGCCCTAACCAAGGGATTAACGTCGAACGAACCTTGCGAATGTTTTATTAAAAACCTGTTTCACCACTTGTGATAAAGTTCCTGCTTCATACAATTTTTGTTCCATATTTTAATTTGTTCGCCAAGTAGTGGCTATTCCTATATCGTGAAATATACCCGAAACCAGAGACCCCTTCAATTAAAGCTTAATATATGTAATATCTGAATTTTACTTTGTCCCTAAGGTACTTAGAACTTTAGTTTCAATGTCAAGCTCAAAAGAAAAAGGTTCTATCCATTATCTCAAGATAACGTCATTGCTGCATTAGAGGCGACGTGTGCCGATCAATTACTGATAATACTTTGATACCCTTTGTTGAGTTTGAGAGCTTTATTATGTTTGAGATGGCTTGATAATTTAATGAAGATGGTTTTATGTTTTCTTAGTGGAAAATTAATTATGACTGTTAGGGGACAATGGGGTCGTGGTAGACGAGAAGATGGTGGAATGCCTTGGATGGCTTCCTATTGATTCCACAACAATGAGAGAAGCGTAAGGAATGGTGTGAGACCTGTTAACCATGAGTGACCTGTTATCATCTGGCATTGCCCCAATTAGGGGTCAATAGGGGGCTCCCAATTCAACCGGATGCTGAATACCAGCACTTAACACAGCGCCTGCTTATCTGATCTTCACAACACGGTTGCTGTTTACAGTTGTGAAGGTGACAGTTCAAAGATGGAATAGTTTAATTTGGAATTCAATGTCTTTGTTGAAGATAAATGTTACAGAAAACCCAATAAAATCAATATTAGTAAATTGTGGTAACAACTGAAAATAAAACGTAGCCCTTAAATAAAGTCGTCTTGCTTGTTCAGAACTGAAGATATATTTAGACTCCGTTTACTTAGCAGAACTTGAGATTTTCCAATAACCACAAGAAAACAAACGAATTTCAATCAACGGGCTTAATCATTTATAAAATCGGTTTTTCACTGAACTTTATTGTTAGGTCAATTTTTTTATAAGTATTATAAATGAAAAGAAAATATTGATGCACATTAGGAGAAACTATAGATTGTTAGATTAGGGTTTAAAAAATTAAAACCCATTTTAGGGTACCACAGCCGGGCTTCGGGGCTGCGGGTTGTTCAAAAGAGATACGCGGCCTCGACACAAAGGGCTTAGAAGAAACATGGGTGGTTTTTAGTCAGTAGAAGTCTTACACTCCCTACCGCTCTGCCCAGAGCGGGAGGAGTTATTTTTTGATTTGCCAACCGCCCAAAAAAAAAAGAGTACCACAGCCGAAAAGCATAATTTTTTTTTTTTTTTTAAATTAGTAAAACTAATTAGTACTTTAATGTTAGAATAAAATATACTAATTGCTAATCCTTCTTTTTTTACCAGCTCCAAGCGATACAGTTTAAAACACTCCCATAATTTCGCACACATCGTAAATTATGTGCGTCATTTTAACAATACATGTTTAATGAATATTACCTATGAACTAATTAATGACCGCAAAGCCTCGATAGAGACATTATTGAGACTCCTGCGTGACAATAATTACGGAACTAACCTTCACTAATTTGCAAAAAGTTTCCATTTTAAAGTGAAAGTAATAGTAGTGTACGTTGTTTCAAAGTGGAAGGACGCGCTAAAGACAGGCAAACAAATGGAGTTAGTACAATTTTATTATTTTGTATTTATTTAATAGCATGTTGTTAACGCTCGATCTTACGTGCATTTATTCGAATCTGCACATGAAAGTCAGCAGCGTTGGTGCTCCATTCATCTCCGTTCTCCGTTGATGCGACTAGTGGCATACATCATCATCATCATCATCATTTCAGCCGAAAGACATCCACTGCTGGACATAGGCCTCTCCTAAGTGTCGCCACATTAACCGAACCCGTGCGGCAACCGAATCATTTCAAATCTGATTACTTTTTTTGTTCTGATTTCTAGAAGAAAAATGAGCACAATGCCTTCAAACGCACCTGATCGTGCCGACGTTCGTAAAGTTAGAAGAAAACGCCAGAAGAGTTTACTAAAAAAAATGTGTTATGAGTACTCGCAAAGCACTTCTCTTCAAGGCATTCCGTATTTCACCAAAAGAGGACTTACTTCAATTGAGAAGTAAGTGAATTTCCTTGATATTTACAACTAGCACTTTGCCCACGACTTCGTTCGCAAATTTTATTTCAGCTTGGCTCATATGCATGATACAAATATAGTTCATAACTTATAGCAACCACGAATTATGAATATATCCCAACATAAAATTTACATTAATAATTAATATATTTTTGTAATATTAGCTTAGAAGTATAGATTTACTATGATTCTTGAAGCTAAATTAAATGTTAAGGTTGCTGAAAAAAAGGATGACAATAGAAGTTACCTATCAAATTAATTACACAAAATTAACTACCAATTTACACTCACACAATCTTTGAAAACTAAAAAGATTCTTGATCGACCCAACTTGTTTGCTTTTCAGAATATTTTGGATGATCACTTTTGTCGTAAGCCTGAGCATGTGCAGCTACTTGATTCGTGACGTGTGGATAAAATGGCAGACCAGTCCTGTCATAGTTACTGTCAGTGAGGAACTTGTGCCTGTTATCAAGGTTTGTGCTTGTACTCGTAACTTTGCTCTTTTTTATCTTACTAGTCATAAGTACTATTATGTAAATCCGGTATGTGAGAATTAATGAATAGAAGAAACTTTGTTACTTATTACGCAAAAACTTACTGGATTAGAACGAAATTCTGCACGTCATATCGTTAACAACCTGGAACAATACATAAACTACTTTTTATCCCGGTAGTACGAACCCGTGGGACATTGGCCAAATTGAACGCGAGTAAAACCGCGAGCATAAGCTAATAAAATGATCTCGGCTCTCAACAATAGTGGTGGTAAGGCCAGTGATAAAGAAATGGCTGTAGAGGCGACATGGTGCCCTCAGCTTCCGGCTGATGCAGGTGTTTACGGATCATGAAAGCTTTGGGAGTTACCTACATTGCATAGGTCATCACTGTGTGAACTGCTCCGAAGACATGGCACCGCTTATGCGGTTAGACGGCTCAGCTTGGATTCAGTGGCGCTGTTTTTTGTCAGTTACAGTTAGATAAAGAAAAGGGGCTATGTGATCTTATATCTTTAGATCAGTTCTCAGAAGTGCCTTGAGGTATCCACAATATCGCCGTGGGATCTGGAGGCGATAGTCCTCGCGCGCCTGCATCAATGGCACGCGGAGGCGCTGCGCCGGGGGGTCACTCCGCTGCCGCGGCAAATTGCTGCGCGGCGGACAGACCTCCGGTGCGATCTCATGGTGACATGGAGACAGCGACTGTCGCAACCCCGTGCAGGGCACGCCACGATAGTGGCGGTAAGTCCCCTCTTTGAGGAGTGGCTTGAGAGGCGCCACGGCGCCCTCACCATCCGTCTGACGCAGGTCCTCACCGGACACGGTTGTTTCGGGAGGTACCTGCACCGAATCAGGCGGGAGGAAACGCCCGGATGCCACCATTGTGAGGATCGGCCGGAGGACACGGTGGAGCACACAGTGGAGGTGTGCCCCGCTTGGGCGGAGCCCCGCTGTGTTCTCGTAGCGGCGATCGGCGGCGGCGACCTCTCGCGCCCGGCCCTGGTGCAAGCCATGGTCCGGGGCGAGGAGGAATGGGACGCCGTCGCCTCCTTCTGCGAAGCAGTGATGCTGGCGAAGGAGGTGGCGGAACGCGAGAGGGAGAGAACCTCTCGTCCCAGCCGCCGCGGGAGGCGCTCCGGGCGTCGGGGGTCCCGCGATGACCTCCGGCCACCGTAGACGCGGGCCTGTGGACGGTGAGTGATGGGCTAACTCGCCGTCCGTCCGTCTCACGACGAAAACAGGCCGTGTCGACGGCGCGTTCGTGTTCCACGCGCGCCTCAAAGAGATGTCAGCAACATGGAAGGGGCCCGAAAGGGCTGACGCCTGTCGGGGCTGCGGGTAGTCCTCTGGTTATCGCGGCCTCGACATAGAGGGCGAAGAAGGAACATGGGTGGTTTTTAGTCAGTAGAAGTCTGACACTCCCTTTCGCTCTGCCCAAGAGCGGGAGGGGTTATTCGATGATTTTACAACCACCAAAAAAAAAAAAAAAAAGGTATCCACAATATTACTACATTTTCAGTAAAAAAGGATAAAATCACCACTACCGATGAATTCTTTCATATATACACGTTTTTTGTTATACACTTTTCGTGTTTCAGGTTCCTTTGCCGTCAATAACAATCTGCCCGCAGGCGAAGTGTATGGCAACGGTATACAATTACACCGCGGAGATGAGAAGAATCCTTCAGCAAAACAAACCCAGTGTGAAAGATAAAAAAATGTACGTATACATATTAATGGAAATACATAAAGGAAAAGAAAGTCGTCTGTCGTATGGACATGGGAAGAAGAGGGATGAAACGCAAATGTGGCTATAAGAGTGATAATTGTTGATGGATGGAGAGGCAGATTGAACAAAAGATAGATGCATTGTGTGAGAAATGAGTTGAAAGGAAAAGGAGTGAATAATACACAAGAGATTTGAAAAATTGGGTACCTAAGTACCCGAACGATCGAGCTTTACTCAGTTTTTTTTTAATGAAACCTAGTTATATCGATTTATCGCCCCCAAAACCGCCGCATACTAAATTTAATGAAAACCGTTGAAACCGTTTCCGAAATTTTTGCGTCGGGGTAATATACGGTATAGTAAAATATGGTTAAGTTGCCACAGTTGACGGTACTTGGTTTGATGTACAGAATGCTTGGTTGACGGCTGTGTGAAGGGTTAATTTACACCCTTATAATTTATTTATTTATTATTTTTATTTATTAAAAATTTATGCACAAGTAATGAAACCGTACAAAGGTGGACTTAATGCCTTGGGCATTTTCTACCAGTCTACCTTAGGGTGATGCAGAGACATTACACAGTAGGTGCTTAACAGAAACAAAAGTTATAATTGTATTCATAATTATTTATGTACATACAAGAATTGCTTCTTTAAAAGTATGAGATAAAAGCTGATGATATTTTCAGTACCTTCGAGGAATATGAAAAGTTTGAAGGAATCTCTTTGATGTGTGGAGATCACAAGAATAGCAGAGAGTCGTTCCGACACTTAATATACGCTCAACTTGACTACCACAACGCCACTGCAGTTAAATATATGAATGAGGTATGTTTCTAAGTTTTGAAAGAAGTACAATTTGAATAACAGATTATAATATGAACGGCCCATATTTTTTCCGATCTTGGACGCCATTCAGTGACAGCCACCTTAGTTCACCTTTTTTTTTGGGTGGGTGGAACATCTTCAAATAACTCCTCCCGCTCTTGGGCAGAGCGAAAGGGAGTGTCAGACTTCTACTGACCAAAAACCACCCATGTTCCTACTTAGCCCTATAAGTCGAGGCCACGGTAACTTGTGAATGACCCGCAGCCCCGACATGTCTTTTAGTTCACCTGCCATCACTTCGCCTTGCTAGTAGGTGTCCTGCCTAAAGTCTTTAGTTTCATTACTGGAATCAATTAACCCACTTGCCAAAATAAACATTTCTTCAAATTAAATTACTTACAACTATTATTTTCCAGGTTGCCCTAGATTATAAAGATATATTTAAATCATGTGAAGTTAGCAATAAAAGTATAAAGTGTTCGGACCTATTTAAAAAAGTAGTAACTGCTGCAGGAATCTGTTACACTATGAATGCATTGGCAGCAGAAGAAATTTTTCGTCTGGATATGTATGTTACGTTTTTCTATTACGCACCTTAGATCAACAACATACGGTTTCTTTTCACATCGTTTTATCATTTTGTTCATCGCTATGAGAGTTTTGGCGGTTAAATATTATTACACAAAGTGATGTTAAGTAAAGATGAATCAAATCAAATCAAAATCATTTATTTCAAGTTGGCCAATTACAGGCTCTTTTGAATAGTCGAACAAATAGGTACTAAATTTTAATAAGCTAATAAACTAAGCTACAGTCCCACTCACAAGGCATAATAACTGTCAGTGTACTGTAGTTGCCGATTCCAAAGCGTTGGTCTCATGAGAAGAATGGCAAGAATGATGACGGGATGAGCCGGACTCCTTCTCAAAGGATTGGCCTATAATCGCATTAGATCGCGAAAAGTGGAAGGAGGGAAGAGAGGCCTTTACCCTGCAGTGGGACAATACAGGCTTATAATAATAATAAATAAAGGTTTGGACGACAGACTTGTTAGGGCCGCCACCACCATAGCTATCGTCTCTCGCATTTTTAAAATATGGAAAGTAAATTATATTGTTTCCTTGTAATATAATTCGGGTATGTTAAAATATTTCGTTTCCTTATTTCAGCCTTCAGAAAGACTTTCCTTATATGAATACAACTAGGCGCAGTGAACGTTGGTCGATAGAAAAAGACTATGACGATGATTTGTTGTCAAATTCAACGTTTTATCCTGATCGCGGATTGGTAAGTAGTTTTGATATTTTTATAGGTATCTTTAATAGAAGTTAAGTGAAGCTCGGTCTAAAGTTTCTTCCTTTGTGCTCGGTCTAATCCAAGGTTGGGGAAGTTTTACCGTGACCCTGGAACGGAAAGAGCATTACAAGTAACATGAATGGGTTTTGGTCTCCAAGATGAGGCTCCCTTCTGCTTCACCTGGAGCTGGAGGAGTCATTTTATGATTTTCCATACTTAGTGTAACTGAAAACCAGAAAATATGTCGTTGTACCCACAGACACTTTTGGTGACATTTTGTTCAAAATTGAAAGTAGCAGTTTATCAAGAAGTGCCATTCAATGCTGATGCATCATCAAATCCTGGTGCTTAGTATTCGACTGTATGAACAATTTCTTTTATAAGATCAACTCTTACGAAACCATTAACTGCTCCATACATTTTTACATTTGTTCACTTCACTGGCTGAGACTTCATTTTAGCAGCTCCTCTTTCTTATGAGAACTGATCTTTTTTTTAAACTTTGTATGAATATTTCGTACTATTTATTGCTTTCTTTGCAGTCAACTGACGTGACACCAAATCTGTCTATTTTATTTGCTCAAAGATTGGACGAGCATGATGAATTTTGTTATGGTTTTGCTACTGGTTTCAAAGTAAGTATCCTACGTACTGCTAACTAAATATTTTTTGATAGAATCACTATTTGATTGCCAATCTTTTCCTACTGCTAAGGCCCATAGCGCACGGCGTATTTTCTACGGCGCCGACGACGCGCAGATGAAACACGTATACGCGCTTCAAACGAGTTGCACGCGACCTTGTAAGATGTTAGATAGGGTAGTCTAGCGTAGTGTGGGATGTCATCTAGCCAGGTAATAATAAATAATGTAATTGTAAACAAAGAAAAAAATCACATGAACGCACAGTGAATTAAGAGGTTCTGCCTACTAAAATAGGCCAAGACCATGTGTTTTAGGAGCCAATGTTGCTAAATGGATGCAATGAACAACCATAAAAAGGTCGTACAGGATGACGAAGACTACCTAGTGGTACAAGCTGTAGTGGAGTGCGATAAACTGAATTGATTGCTTTAATATTTTTTTAGGTATACATTCACCACCCAGCAGACTTACCTCAGGCATCCTTATACACACACTCGCTGATGAACGATCATGACTCGCTGTTGGCAATCAGTTTCAGTAAGATGAAGACTGCGGAGAACTTGAGGGCTTATGACCCGGAAGTGTACGTACCTATCTCAGTCATAAGGAGCAAATGATGAAGGGAATTTATCTTTATATTACTACCAAACAGGTCCTGCTCTGTAGAGGTTGTGACAAGTTGAGTATTAAAAAAAATGTTTAGGTTATCTCAACCAGCACACGAACGGGAATAATCTAGGTTAAGGCTTTTAATTATGCCTGCCGGGGCTACGGGTTGTTCGAAAAAGAAACCAAGACCCCTGACACAGAGGGATAAGAAGAAACATGGGTGAATTTTAGGCAGTAGAAGTCTGACACGCCCTTCCACTCCGCCTAGAGCGGGAGGAATCATTTGATAATTTCCCTCCAAAAAACAAAAAATGGCTCACAATAATTGTACAGTCAAAAGCTAAATAATTTGAAGACAATCAGCAATCAGTTCAGAGTTTCATTAATTTCACTGACTAAGCAATGTCCGGGGATTTAATAAGATAAAAATACGTAAGGCAAAAAATATTAAGTTTTTAAAATTTTCATATTTAAGTGATATTATTATGCCCTCTGTTACAGACGACAATGTTACTTTCCTGAGGACAAACAACTGCAGTATTTTAAAATATACACAGCAAAGAACTGTAGGATTGAATGTTTGTCTAACTTTACTTTCGACATCTGTAAATGTGTTCAATATCACATGCCTCGTAAGTAAATGAAGCAGAATTGATAATATTTCAAGTATTTCTATTTCTATTAGATTAATAGAAGCTTAGTGGACGTCATATTTGTTTATATGTTTACTTGTTTTTCAGATCACACTAGTGATAAAATATGTACGCTGAGAGACCGTCGATGCGTGAAAAAGGCGCATGGTAATGTTATTCTTAACCATATGGCTAATAATAAATTAATATGCTGATAATTCTCAGCTGAGCATTGATACTTGAAATCGTAATAGCAGCCATTCATTAAACCTGTAACAATCAATAACTGCTACTAATAGAAACTAGATGTGTATGATACAAAATCTTGACTAAATCAGAAATAACGTAGGCCAGACTTCAAAAAAAATATTCCGACTTTTCATTTAAGTTGCTAGTAAAATCGGGCTCAAATTAAATACCTTTCTCTAGTATCTTACGAGTAGCCTTTAACTTTCGTATAATTTTCCAGACAGTCTAGCATACAGAGAATCGGATGAGAGCATTGAAGATCGATGTCGATGCCTACCAGCTTGCAACTCAATCGAGTATGAAGGCAGCCTTCATAGAAATGCAATCGATATCCGAAAAGCCATGACAGTTTTAGACAGCACATATGCAAAACGGGCAAACTTTTCTAAGTAAGTTGTAAAGTATTACTCATCATCATCATCAGCCTATAACATTCCCACTGCAGGGTCTCAGGCCTCTGCCTGGGATTAGGGCTCTGAAATCCACCACGCGGTCCCAGTGCGGGTTGGTAGTTATCGGATCTTCGAATTTTTTGATACTGAGACATTTACGACAGTTGACAGTTTCCTCACGATGTTTTCCTTCAACGTTTTGAGAGAAGCGATGATGAATTAAATTATGGTTTAAGACATTTATTTCTCAAATACAGAATACAATAATTCACATGGATGAGAAACACAGTTTACATAATTTAACTTTCATTGGAACGAGTAAGTATCGGAACGGTATAACAATATTGTTAATCATTACTACACATCATCATCATAACTATGTTAGTAAAATAAAGTAAAATTAATTATCTATGCTAAAAGAGAACGAGATTTGAAGGTAAGGTAGGAAATAAAACTCACAGTAATCCGCTTGCCTGGGTTTGAACCCACGACTTACTATTGATAAGTCGGGGCTGCTAATAATTTGTGCATACATAAAGTACGGATAAGTCGGTGTGATGATCGTAACGGCTACAGCTCAGCATGTTGTTCTGAGTTCAATTCTGAGCTCAAGTCGGACAAAGTGGTATTGGGTTTCTTCATTAGTAATTCAGTAGGAGCCCAGGATTCTTGGCCAGTGGATGGCAATAGATAAAATGGTAAAGCCTAAGACTTCTGTCTTTTTGTCTTCTGTCTTGTCTTATCCTTTTTTTTTGGCGGGTGGAAAATCATCAAATAACCCCTCCCGCTCTTGGGCAGAGCGAAAGGGAGTGTCAGACTTCTACTGACTAAAAACCACCCATGTTCCTTCTTAGCCCTATATGTCGAAGCCGCGGTAACTTGTGTACAACCCGCAGCCCTGACGGGGTCTTGTCTTATCCTTGAGGGAAATACAGAGGTAATGTTAATTTTTTTTTTATACAAAGGTTATTCGGCCAAGTTTATAAATAGGCATGTTATAAGTTGAATATGTTTCAGGACCACGTTCGCAAGACTCCAAATAGTTTACAAAGCTCCACGATTCATATCGATGCGTCGGTCAGCGTTGTATGGGATCCCTGACTTCTTAGCGGCGTGTGGTGGTCTTCTTGGGCTGTTTTTAGGCTTCTCATTCCTAAGTATTGCTGAAATCTTTTACTTTTCTACACTAAGGTAAGATGTTTTTTTAATTTGATTTACAAATTGTATCACATTCTTGCAAACTTAATGTGGTCAAATGGAGTATTAAAGATTTTTCTGACGATTGGACGTTGTAAAGCCTTTCGGAACGCCTACACAAATTATAGTTACATTTAAGTTCATGTTTTGTGAATACCGGTGAAGCTATGGGCCCACATATTGCTGGGGTCTTGAGACTGGTAGATTGGGTCGCGTGAGATATAGAAGATGTCGGGACGCCTTGGATGTCTTCTTCAGTAATTGAAAAGAAGGAGAAGGGGAAGCGTCACCCCACCGGAGTGTCCCCCCCACCGGAGTGTCTCCACGCCCCACCGGAGTGTCCCCACGTTGCCGTCGTGGTGGGGCTTGTGTGTCCTTGGAGCTCTGCCGATAGATAAACTCATGCCGAAAAGTTCCAAGTGTGAGAGACCAGACAAAGAGGGACACGCGAGGGGCACACCGCACGGAGACGAGAACAGTGTTCGGGTTCTCAGGCGGTGTGCTTGTCGGAGGAAGTGACCCTACTTGCTACTCTCTGATTCGCGTCTGCTCATCAGACGTGAACAAGGACGATACCCTTAAAAAGGAAAGAGGAAACGCAAAGATGTCTCCACTGTGAGGATCGGCTGGGGGACACGGTGGGGCACAGCGTGGCGATCCGCCCCGTTGGGCCGGGCTCCGCCGTGTTCTCGTAGCGGCGATCAGCGGCGGGACCTCTCGCGTTCGGCCCTGGTGCAAGCCATGGTCCGGGGTGAGAAGGAATAGGACGCCGTCGCCTCCTTCTGCAAAGCAGTGATGCTAGCGAAGAAGGCGGTGGAACGTGAGAGGGAGTCTCTCGTCCCGACCGCTGCGGGAGATGCTCCGGGTGTCGGGGGCGACGTGACGGCTTCCAGCCACCGTAGACACGGGACGGTGAGTAATGCACTAACCCACCGTCCGTCCGTTCGTGTGCCACGCGCGCCTGAAAAGTAGTCAGCAACATGGAAGGGACCCACCTGCAAGGGCTGACGCCGGTCGGGGCTGCGGGATGTTGTAAGAGATACCGCGGCCTCGACATATAGAGCTAAGAAGGAACATGGGTGGTTTTTAGTTAGTAGAAGTCTGACACTCCCTTTCGCTCTGCCCAAGAGCGGGTGGGAAATCATCAAATAACCCCTGTTATTTAATGATTTCCCATTCGTCAAAAAAAAAAGTGAGAAGTGTCACGACTTCTGAAACTATATGTTGATAGAAGTTTTTATGCCTTTTTCAGGGTATGTTGTGCATTAAAAGAAGATCGTCAGCTAGAAAGGGAAGAAGCGAAACGAGACCTAAATAGAGAAGAATTGAATGAAACGTATTAAACAACAGAAGATTTAGCAACTCTTCCATTTTCATATACTTTTTTTATCACTTGAAATAAAGATCAATTAATCATATCGCCTACTTCTTATTATAAAATTAATTAAAGCTTGTTTCATTTCTATAAGTGTACTGGAGAAAACTTTGTTTGAATATCCAGATACTATTACATCCCACACAACATAATATTGCTATTAACATCTTTAAAATAATATGATTAGGTATTTTTACTCACTTTTCTTAAGCAATATCAACGCAGCTCTTGTAAATTAAACTTAAACCATTTGTTCTATACTTGGAAACTGGTAATTGGGCTTAAGCGTCTTAAAAAATGTAACCGTCATTTGTTAAGTGATAAAATAAAATAAGTGTTTGGCTATAGAGTCAAACACTTATTTTATTTTATCACTTTTTTTTTCAATATCAAAAAGTTTTGTTATCAAGTGTGAAAGTAGTAGTAAGTAATTTAGATTTTTTTTTTTTGACTTGTCATTTTATGTTTTGTTTTATTAGAACAAAGTCAGTATGTAAAAAAATGTGCTGCGACATTATACGAAAAGCTGAACTTGTGGATGACTTGTGGTTTCTTTACTTTAAAATTTATCCTGTTCTCAACAATACTTTCAATGCCTCTTGTCAATCAATGGCTGCTCTACAAAGTCTGATACCTATAGTCACAAATTTAAGAAAAAAATGTTTCCGTTTTATCACGATCTAATTTGACCATTAGTTTAGAGCTTCATATTCATAACATGAAGCGTCTGCTTATTCAATCTCCTGCCCATTTACTACACTCTTACTACTACTTCTCAGTAAAACTGGTTGTCACTCTCGCGCCACTGAGTACTTGTTTCGACTGCAATCATTTCAGTCAAAACTTCCAATCTTGAAAAATAAACACTATTCATAATTCAGATCATCGTTACTTAATCAGTCATCAAAGCTTCATAAAAAACAGAAAATGGTTGCAGTTTGCTAACTTAAAGTTCTCGAGTCACGTCAACAATTAAAACTGCTACAAGCTCTGCAATTTACTGCAATTTATACCGTGAGCGGTGTAAAATGTACACAAAATTAGTTTATAACAATGTTCGATAAGTAAATACATGTATGGTATAGTCGACATATACATTACATTATTACATTTGACAACAATAGGGTATTTGACTACTGTTCAAAATTCAAGAAAATGTTATTTTATTTCAAAGAACTAAAAGAATTATCACGATGTGTAAAAAAGTAACAAAATCAATAAATTAATTGAGTAGCTAGTAGGTTATATTTTTTTTAAACTTACTGCTAGGATATAAAATATTGGCGTTTAAACAGATGCCCCTGAAAAATGGCTTTTTTGGAGATACGAATTCTGCTAATTAGTCCGACGAGATGACATTCTGTCTTAGAGTGATGCATCAATTACAAGATTAAGTATGCAAATATTGAAAGTTCGTTAAACATCGTCCATGTTGTACGCACAAGTAATCGTGTTAGAGCCGCGAATGAGCGCGGATGTTGCGAACAGCGATGGAAATCCGCCACGAGATTGGATCCTAGACTCGACCATTGAACACAAGAGATCAGAAAGTTCATTCAACTTGAGATAATTAATGAAATAGAATAAAAAAACACAAAGGGCTGGTAAAATCTACACATTTTCATTTTCAGCCTATAATGTTCCCACTGCTGGGACTCAGGTTTAATTTCTATGCTAAGGAATGGGCCATAATCCACCATCATGAGCTCAGGACTTAGAATTTTTGGTTCCTTATAATTTTTTTCTTTCACCTTTCCTTTGAGAGCAGTGGTGATGAAATAAATTAAATAAAGTAATGCGCCTATCTGAGTTTGAACCCAAGACGTACTGTACGACTCTGTATCCCAGTTATTAAACACAATTTCTAGGATACCAAAAAGAGGTAGCCTTTTTTTTTTTGGTGGGTGTAAAATCATCGAATAACCCCTCCCGCTCTTGGGCAGAGCGAAAGGGAGTGTCAGACTTCTACTGACTAAAAACCACCCATGTTCCTTCTTCGCCCTCTATGTCGAGGCCGCGATAACCGTTGGACTACCCGCGGCCCCGACAGGCGTCGGCCCTTTCGGGCCCCTCCCATGTTGCTGACATCTCTTTGAGGCGCGCGTGGAACACGAACGCGCCGTCGACACGGCCTGTTTTCGTCGTGAGACGGACGGACGGCGAGTTAGCCCATCACTCGCCGTCCACAGGCCCGCGTCTACGGTGGCCGGAGGTCATCGCGGGATCCCCGACGCCCGGATCGCCTCCCGCGGCGGCTGGGACGAGAGGTTCTCTCCCTCTCGCGTTCCGCCACCTCCTTCGCCAGCATCACTGCTTCGCAGAAGGAGGCGACGGCGTCCCATTCCTCCTGGCCCCGGACCATGGCTTGCACCAGGGCCGGGCGCGAGAGGTCGCCGCCGCCGATCGCCGCTACGAGAACACGGCGGGGCTCCGCCCAAGCGGGGCACACCTCCACTGTGTGCTCCACCGTGTCCTCCGGCCGATCCTCGCAATGGTGGCATCCGGGAAAAGAGGTAGCCTTAAGTGTAAATTTCTCAATATATTTTAAAATGGGTGGTGCCAGCGGCTTCCCCCACTACAACTCGAAAATTATCCCACTGGAAGATAAAATCGGGATAATAAATCCAGGTTATGAACTATCTGTGTACCAAATTTAATCCAAATCCGTTGAGTAGTTTTTGCATAACAACCATACCCAAACTTTCACCTTTATAATATCAATGTAGCTCCCTGTAATAAATGGCACTACTGCACTTTTCTATCCTGTGGCTGAGCGCTTCACATACAGAATGTAGTTTCTTGTTGCGGATTCAATTCTAGACGAACAGTTTGTTCAGCTGCGGTGCGATAAGCTAGACTAGTTTGCAGACTAGCTGCTATCGGGAACAGGATATAATATTGATGGTGGCTGTTAAAGTTCTGGTTATATACGTTCAGGAGTGTACCCTTTTTTTGAGTGTGGGACAAATTACTCCTCCCGCTTTTGACCGTGCGGAAAGGAGTGTCATACTTCTACTGCCTAAAAACTTTTGTAAATTTTAAGCTTTGTTTAGCTTCGCTTTTTATTTAAATTACAATTTTCAATCTTTCGAATTAATAATATTACTTAATTTTGTTAAAAAAAAAAATTACGTTTATGTTGTACTATTCATTAAAGATAAAAAAAATGTCCACTAAAACTGTTAGGTACATTACAGTCTAAGAAATAACATTTTCCAATAGATCACTTGTAAAGTTAGCTCGACTAGTTTCGACGAGTCAACGAACCGATCAGTACCGCAATTTAGCTTAAACTGAACGATCATCGAAATAAATCACACACGAAACTTGTAGCAAAACATGTAATAAAATTGTTCAGAAGAGATAACTTAAGTTTATAGGTGACGCAGACACGCGGGCGGCGAGCGAAAAATATTGCTAACCTCTGTCAGTAGCGTTGTTGTGATATTTCACTCGTTCCGGGAATTTGGTGGAAACCCCTGTCCATATCAATACAATGTGTACAAGAGTCCAAATATGATGAAGGTTTTACAAATTTGTTGCCGGTCAATTGATGTAATACGTGACAGTTATGACGTCACCATTTGTATTGTTAAACAAGGCTTTCCTTAGAATGGAAAAGGTTTTTACAAGTCGGCCGCACAATCAACTCTGAATATAACTTGTCTCAAATATTAAACTTCATTTCTACTTATACATAGCTGTACAACCTACACAGATTGTTTGCCGCATAACAAAAGCGTAGTTTCAAATGTGTACGTCAGTCACTTTCGGTCTCTGTTTTCTAAGAATTTTCCTTTATTAAATTAATGCTGTATTTGTCTCTCAGTAAAAAATAATAAATGAGTGATGGTATTATAATTTTTGATCAAATGTCAATTATCATGGGTTTATAAACTCTTAGCTTTCATTACACAATTTTCATTAGTTAAGTTGACAATTTTGTGCATGTTTTGTTTTTTTTAGTTTATTTTTTGTTGATTTTGTATTTTTTATTAGTAAGTAAGTTGGTAAGCTAGAACTTACCGTATACTCGTGAAATTGTATATATTTTTCAGGTCAACGTGATAATATTGCCCATGAAGGTTTAAATTCTTACCCTATAAACCTGTGACCGAACGAAAGATTTCCCAGAGGGTGACAATGCTTACTGTATTAGGTACGTGGTCTTCTCCTAAGATGTAGAATCTCTACATTTTCGGAAAAGAAATGCTTTTAGCAGCCGGTTCATGGTTATAACTTTATTAGTTTCTAAGTTCGGGTCATTTTTGCTTCTGTTTTTATGTTTCTGCTGTTTAACGAGTTTGTTAGTGAAAGTAACACTCAAGTAATGATTGATATTAGTAGCTTGCTTGGGAGCATTTTCCGCCACTTCTTCTTTCTGTTAAAACACTAACTGCGGTACTCAGAGATATTTAATATCTTATAAAACACACGTGATATGCAATAAATGATTGAATTGAATTGAATTGAATTTAATGATTACTTAAGCCATACTTATTAAAGATTTCACATACTTTTGTATGACAAAACTGTCTTAACCTTTACTAAGTGATGTCCTAAGTAATCATTAAAGCTTTCTGAGTGCGGCAGTAAGATGTGACAAAAGGGGTGCACTTTGGATAACTGTCTTGTTTAAATAACACTAGTTTCAATAAATGTCTTTTGACTTTGAACTTAATAATGGTTGTGACTGTGAACAAACCACAACTGTTTTAAAATAATTTTACTTTATTTGATGAGTACACATTTTGTCGTATTCAAATGATGAATGACAATGACTTTTCTCTAGAAACAATCAACAAACCCAACAAAATACTCAAAATTTTACGAATTGCACCGTTAAACGAAAACAAAGAAACTCCACCTATAATTTGATTTCAGCAAAAACAAATCTTCCCTTTTCACAACTCCGGCGAGATGCACTTAATCAACTCTAAGAAACCCAGTTTGAACACTTTGAAACAATTTCCGCAACAGGAAAACTAGCAAATGAAATTCCGTCAATTCTTCAGCGAAGCTCAATATGAGGACTTTGCAGAGGTGTCAGTCTCGCATACTTGCACAACTTATGCTTTGCACAAGTCGTGGATTCCACGATAAGTTTTGCACAGAGCCCGTGAAGTAATTGAAAGTTGAATCTCAGAGAAAGCTATGTAAAGAGATATGAACCTTCACAGTATTGCTTTGAAGTTTGTGAGATATGGAAGAGTTGGTTCTTGTCATACTTCTTGGAATTAAATGCCTTATTATATAGACAAGCTGTCTTGTGATAATGAAATGTAAGGAAGGAGCTAAACTTTCAGGTGTGCTATACACACGTTTAGGTCGATAAGACTTAGCATATTAGAAAATAAATCTTATTATTATTATTATTATTATTATTATTATTCGTTTGGCTATAATTTTTGTGCTCAACAGAGATTATCAATCGATGCGAGTCGAATGGATGCCAAATAAAGAATCAAAATCAAACAGCAATCAAACTAGGCTGATAAAATCAGCACTTTTCGAACGTCAAAGCTTATTTACAAGAGACAGTCCCCCAAAACGCCTACCCTTCGACACTTCCTAGTGTTTTAGCTGGGAAGAAGAAGTGGCGGAACAAACTCCCCAGAAACACATCTGTCCTGTATCCATAATACCTATTATAATTGCTTCGCGTATGCTAAGTATCTAGTTTTTGCTTTATAATAGTAATCACGTAGTGTTTGTCAGAACACATAATAAGTTATAACAGTAATTCTAAACAAAACCATACACACACAGTTATCCTTCAACATAAAAACATCCAAATACAGCCAAAGAAACACTAACCAAATACAGACCCCCCCCCGCGGACGCAATATGGCAGGAAAAATATTAAATACGAAGGTGTTCGACTTTATAATAATCTACCGTCAGATATCAGGAACACATCTTCTTTTAACGTATTCAAAACTAAACTCAAGCAGTACGTCATTGATAGCACAAATGTACTAGGCTAGCGTTCTTAATATTAAGCTACTCTTTCAAACCAACATGTCAACATCGTACCTAGCCTACATTAGTAAATATCCAGTAATAGATTATTTATTCTAAATTCATCCTAAGATTACATCCATGTATTTTTGTTAGTAGAATTGCAAGCTTACAAACTAGTGTTAGTAATAAGTTAATGACTGATTAGTGAATAATAAAAGATTTCCAAATGAAATATCATAGGTACTTAAACAACTTAGTTTAAGGAAACACTTTACAAAAGAATCTGTGTATATAATAACTATGTCGACTCAAACCTGTTTTCTACTGAGCGACCTAATAGCAAGCACTACCTTACAAGTTACGGGTAGGTAGATGCTAATAGCTAAAATAATTATGTGCAAAATATTTTTTTCATATACCTACATCTTCAGTAATATTTCTTTATAGTGGTTAAGCAGTGTTGTTAATTAAAGCGAATGTATTTATTATCTCTGAACTGCTACTGGACTACATGTTACCTTATTTATGTATTTATTCGTAAAGTGAACAATGTATGTTCTTTTAGAATAAATAAATCTTTAAACCCAAACCCAATTAGAAGACAGCTATGTTATAAAAAATCTTATGCTCCTTCACATTAAATTTTAAAATCCCCGAGAAAAAGATCATAAAAATCAGGTTGCTTGTTACTCATAATTAAACCGCAATTTATTTAATTACTTAGCTTTCATAATAATTTGAGTAGAACATAATTTGAAACTTAAGCTTTTTATTACGTTCGGGCTAGACAGTTATTATCTGAGATGGTTTAAAAGTTTACCTTTATTGTTTTACTAATAATGCCTTCGAGACGTTGGATATCACTAATTATTCTGAGTTTGAAGCTTTTTGTAATTAGTGTAGTGTCACGAGCAAGGAATAGTTTACATTCAACAAATTCAGAAGCGATTTTCTCGTGAAATAACGGGCTTACTGTGAGATGTGTAATAGTATGACATCAAAATACTTTGTTTGTGAAAACGAATAGCATTAATTTAATTATTTACTAGCTGTTGTCTGCAACTTTCTTTCTCGTGGAAATTTTAACTCTCTGGTCTGGGAATCTGGACTGCCTCTGGATGTACTGTGTCAAATCGAATGCCAAATGCCAATCGAAACGATTATATTCCTTTAAACCGGCCCTGTTGTAAAATCTGTTCCTTCCTGAGATGTCTAAACTATATTCTATCTCTATGTCCATTGTCAGGTACATTAAGCCAAGGATTTCATATTATGAACTTACGAAAGCCCTCAGTCCAGGTCATCTTAAAAAACTTCTTAGCTTATGTCTCCTACCCATTAACTCTAGACTTGCTAGATTTAAGGTCGTTAGTACAAAAAAAAATACTTTCATACAGACATTGAAAGCCTTCAGATTTCATTATTCCACCATGACGGTAAGTCTGTTATTAGTCAACGTCTACTAACATTAAGGTACTTTTCTGCCAAAATTAAAGTTTGTAGCATAAAATATAAAGGATTGTCATATAAATTCGCGTGAGCCCGTAGACCTCCCTAGTCCGGCCCTGTCGCAAAATCTGTTCTTAGCTGACGAATACTAACTATAAACTACGTTGCTACCAAAAATCAAAATTGTAGCATGAAAAGTGAAGGACTTTCAAACAAACTTGCGAAGGCCCGTAGACCACCCTAATCCGGCCCTGACGCAAAATCCTTTCATAGTGGACGTCTACTAACTGCAAAAGCCAAAAATCATCTTTGTACGTCTAGCAGTTTCCGAAATTTCGTGATAAGTGATTGAGAGATATTTTGCTTTATATCTTGACTAGATTTAAACTTCATGTCCGAAAGTAGTAAATGAGCAAGCTAATAAATAATTTAATGAATAAATTAATCAATACAATACGAGAAAATCGCTTTTGAATTTTGCTTAGTGTAAATATATTATTGTCCGTGACTGTACCTACTTGAAAGCTAACTTGACATAATAATAAGGTATAACGTAATATCGAAAAAGGTTCTAAAACTTCATTTTGACATTTCAACAACCTCAATTGCCTAAGTAAGGTTGTAGAGTTAAAGGATTCTTCTAACACATGGAGCAATTGATTATGCATTTTCTTTCATCATCATCAGCCTATAATGTTCCCACTGCAGGGATTCAGGCCTCCTCTCTAGGAGAGGGATGGGCTATAATCCACCTCGCGTGCCCAGTGCGGATTGGTAGATGTCACATGTCTTCGAATTTTTTGGTTCTAAGACATGCCGGTTTCCTCACGATGTTTTCCTTCACCGTTTTGAGAGCAGTGGTGTTGAAATAAATTACGCAAAGTAATGCGCCTGACTGGATTCGAACCCACGGCTCACAGTTCGTAAGTCGAGGCCGCCACCACTGGGCCACCACTGCTCTCATTCTCATTCTGCATTTTCTTTAAAGTCCCTCAATTTTTCATTAAAAAGTGCTACCGTCATACGTACGTAGGTACTCAATAGGAGTACTGCATTTTTCATCTCCTTCATACTTAAAATATTTCTTCATCTAGATGTCTATCTTTTGTCTCGACATTTTGAGTTCAAGACATTGCATTTGACAGCCAGCATCTTTTTCATATTTGCACTTCTTCCTAATATACCGTCGTGTGTGTTGCGTCGAAAAGTCTGAAATTCATATTTTACTGCTATTGTGTCAGCACAATTTATTTACAAGACGATACGTAAAATAAAATAAAAGTTGTTAAAGGAATCAAGCGTTTCCTTTTGTAAAATGACACGGCCTGGCAGGTTAGCACCCTGCGCTCAGGCCTGGATCTTTTCCGTTAATATTTAAAACAAAATTTCATAATGTGTAATCAACATTGGACACGGTTGGCGCAGTGACTGCTATTGGCTGCTTCGTTTCGTGTCGCGGGTTCGATCCCCGCACAAAACAAATATTGGTTATTTTGTCGTAAAAAGTTGTTCAGAGACTGATAACTTTCACTCTATTTTAATTAACAGTTAAGTAGATACAACAGTGTTCTACAATTTAACTGTAAACTACTAATAGGTATTACAATTATAAATTAAAGAAAAAATCATTCAACTACAAGCCTGCTAGATATAACAAACATTTTTTCCCGCAAACATTAAGAGCGCACTTAGTCATCGCCTTACAAATTAAGTTTTCATTACAAAGACGTCAGAAGTTTGGGAATGAATTCGAGTTTTCTTATAAAACACTGAATTCTGAGTATTCACTCGGGTTAGTTCTGAAAGTTCGCGGGATTTATTGCGTAATGCGGTAGAGGTGCAATGCTAGCGGATTTTTGGATGCTGTTGGCTGAGATAAGGAGTGATTGTGATGGAAGTTGAATTCTGATGTATTTCAGATTCGGGTTTACGCAAAAAGTCATAAAAATTAATAATTTATTATTATTAATAATTTATAATTTAATTAATTTATAAATTAATAACTTATTATTAATTTTTATGACTAAACTAACTATATAAATATAATTATTAAATTAATTAATTTTCGATGCTCTTTTATAGTTAGTTTGTTTTTAGGTTAGTTTAGTTTATACATATATTTAGTATAGTCCTACTTTCAATAAATGAATGATTTTTCAAAGATTAATTAAATTAGACATTATTTACCATAAACACTTAATTTATCAGAAAAGTTAACCCCTTATGTGCCTTCTGAAATTAAAATATCCAACACTCACTCAATAATTTTATTGCATATCACAATATGTTCACGCAAAATGAGTGTCGCAAAAACGAACACCAGGCAGTAAACACACGTTGGAGAGATATAATTGATGACCCTGTCGTGTATAGCAAAATATGGAGTCCCGTACGGTCTTAAGATTCACTCACCCCACCACTCACAAATACTATGTGAGTGATTTCGATTTACTTAAATCAATATCTTTATAATTATGACAAAATTTTAATAATAACTTAGATTGTTTAAAAAATCTTATCAGATTTATCTATTTGGAAAATAAATAAACTATCTCGCATTATTAAGAAATTCTTCTTTTAGACCTAAAACCGCACTCTAGCCCAACCCAACCTCAGCGCCTTGTTCACTAAATCGCACACGCAGCCAACGTCTTCACGCTGACTCAAACGTAAGACACTCAAGAGACGCATCCCGCAAAACAAGTTTCATGAGCACTCCACCATTTCATAATCCCGCCTGAAAAGCGACGACATACCGCTGAATGCCTGGAAGCTATTAGAATTTACTGAGAAAAACTCTAGAAAATAACTTGCAGGATTTTACTTCTAGGATTTAAAATAAAAAGTGATATTAAATGATTTATTAGGATATTGTTTTTTGTGAAAATGCTGAATCTAAGCACGATTTAGTGGTGTGCAGTTCTAGTGTTTAGAAAGAGTATTTTTAGAGTTCACTGCCTCACTTTGCATAAACGTGGCATTTATACGATCAATTTGTTGTCGGTCTGTCTGTTTGTCTGATAAGTCTCTTTGCTCAGGTAGGCGTATAAGTATCAAGCTGAAATTAATATCAAATACTCAGGTCTCATACCTGCAACAATTTCAAAATCGTAAATAATTATGTAGTTTAAAGACAAAAATACCTACTAGATTATATTCTCGGTGCGTGAGGTTAACTCACACTTGGCCGGCTTTTATTGTTAAATGAAAAAGTATATGTAAAGGTAATATTAAACGAAATATATCCTCTATTGATCAAACAGTCACGTGCCTTGTAGTTTGTAGTAATTTTCGAGATATCCATTTCGTAAAGGTATAATTATTATAAGCCCACATATTATATTTCAGAACTTTTTGAACCGTAAGACAACATTGTACATTTATAAATTTCCATCGACAGATTAGAAGGGAAGTAGTAGATACTTTTCCCTTTTTCATAGAATACTCTAACCTGGAATTTTCTATAGAATCTCACCTGCTTTTGTTCAAAAGGTCAATTGTGCCTGTAGTCATTTTATTGAACAATTCTGCCTGCCTTGGGCTGCTTCCAAGAGTTTCTCCAAAAAATAAGTCATGTTTTTTGGTTTTAGAAAAAGACCCTCTCATCAGAATGAAATTGTTACTATGTCGTTCACAGGCTGCTTTACCTACATTCAACAAGAACCTAGACAGTGTCAAATGGTGTAAGTTGTCGTAGCTAATTAAAAACTACATTAAGATAGAATAAACCAGTTCGTTTACAACCATTGGATTCCTGTTTCGAATATTTAGATAGTTACAAAACAAAGGCAATGTTGTTCAATAAGTCATTTAAGTTCCTCCCATTTCAAGTACATAAAGTAAAGAATAAAATATGATGTGTAGTACCCATTCCATATGTAGTGATATCGTGTCGTAATTTAAATATCGGCCCGCGTGTTAATCACCACGTCTTGGTTCATGGCTCGCTCTGTCCGTTACATACAACTGATTATATAACTAACCCGTGCACGGTTAATGGCAATAAGCTCCTCCCCTTTTAAATGGGAATTAAACGGAACTGACGAAATGTGGGTGTACTGTTACGTAGACGACTGCTTCACCCTTCAGGAATTACAGGTGTGATGTTATGTTAGTGAATCTAAAAATAGGTAAGTACAGCGTAGGTACTGGATCTTTAAGCAGCATCTGCACCTATGATTTGCATTTGCCTAACCTTCATTTCAAACCCTGAGATTCCCTAAAGACCATTACCTACTAGAGTTTTTCAAAGGTGTAAGAGGTTTTAACATATTACTGGACCCAGGAGTACTGCATACGTTTTTAGCTAAAAGTAACCTTTCAAGGCTTAATACTTAACTTTTTTTTTCATCATATTGTAAACTTGTACAGCGAAGGAGAAAACTGATAACGCATTTGGTAAAGTCAGCAACAAATTTGTTCTTTTATTAATAGATTGAAATTTATAACCAAAAATTAGATAAGTGGAGATATTATGCATATGGAATTACCTCACACAAACCTTTGTAATTGGGTTACATTTCATAAAAAGTGAAAAAAAAAGGAAAAAACACTTAATTTTTCTCACAATAGGAACTACAATTCTATGTTTTTGTGTATTGACTGTACAGTCACAATACTGCCATAAATTTCATAATACTTCCGCAAGATACAACATTTTCTCCTGAAACAATAATTGCAACATAATTATAGGATATATCTACCCCTATATTATGTAAGGTATTTGTATTCATGACCGCACTTACTTGTAGCTCTGCCAGCCAAATACCTAAGCCCTGATGGTCATACCTAAATGGGAATATTTTCGTAGCGACTGAAAAATAATATTTACTACATTCAGGACTAATATTTATTTTGAACCTTCGTATGAATGCGACGAAAATAAATTAGTTTTAATAAGAAAAGGCTCATAATTTTATATATAGCACTCTCTTTGTAGTTTGTCAAATGGGGGTAGTTTACCCTCATTTTCATTAAATTATTATTTTAATGAATATTTATTAAGAGACCAAATAACGATGGATGGACTGTTTGACGGGTGAAATGGCTAGAAAAGAAGTGTCTCATGAGATGATAAGTACCTAACTGAGAAATATCAAAGAACAAGAGAAATTACAAATAAATTGGATTATATTGGAATATCGGGAGGATAGTGATAATGATTTCAAAATTAGTTTAATGGTTACTCAAAAGGCAATAGGTTAATTGACAAAACTAGTGTAATTATTAGTCACACGTGTTTTTCTTTTTTCACGCAAACAATAAATAAAGACTTTTTGAATTGCTTCAAAAAGTCGTGCGACATCACAGTTGGTGGTACATTTTTAACCAGAAAATGACGTCAACAGCCCCGTCCACTCACGATCTTTGACACGTTTTATTTTCGTCAATTTTTATTAATTTGATAAAACAAGAAACACGTATCCTATATTTTTCGATAAACTAACAGACGTAGTAAACAGAATCATATTTTTTCGTCAGTCAACTACCCTATTCGTAACAATTTCCAAAAGGCTATTTTCCTCTCTTCTATCTAATTTGGTTTAGTTTACGGTGTTGTGACTGCTGATGATGAACATTTGTAAAACATACAGAAAAAGATGGAGTCTTTAGTTCCGAATCTGACCCTACACTAATAGATTCCTGTTTGGCAAGCTTCTACGTAATATCAAAACAATAGCAGAAAACTTATTCTTACACAAGCCAAGCAATGCAATTTCAAACCAAAACAGAAACACACTATTTCTTAAATGTTCCCCACTAGAAGATTTCTGTATGCTGAGGGAAAAAAATCCTTATATTACACTCCCCACTGTGCGGTATTAGAGCAGAATATTGCAAGGGAATTACTAAGCAATTCCCTTGATCTCGGCAATCACGGGTTGCGCCGCGAAATGCTAAGGAACTGTTCTTACAACGCGAATGCACGATTTGTTTACAAAAGTATTGTTTTATATAAAAAACTGTCTTTAAGCTTACGCATAAGTAACCATGTCAATAAACCTTGACTTTGGAACTGTGTTCAATAATCATTCAAATACGAAATCGTCTTTTTCAGAATATTTGGTGACAATTGCGTATATTTTGCGCTATGATCGGTTTTTCGAACGATGATTGCATATTATTGAGACTGCATGAGAAGATCGATTTGTCTTTTAGGCAGTCTTTTAAAGTGTTTCTTCCAAAAGTAAGAAGCATTTACTTCCCCACCATAGTTGCTATACGGTCAGTTAAATAGTTTTTCTGTATAGTTGATTAAATAACACTGGTAAAAAATGCCCGAGGTATTTAAAGTCCGCCTGTGTACATACATTTTATGCTAAAGAAATATGATTCCGCGTCCCCAAAACGTGTTATCAAGACCGACCTCGAGAACCATTTCGTTCAATGAAACGTTCGGCTGAGGACAACCCGCGTTACACACACTTACATTCTTTTTGATAACCACGAGCTTGTGGTAAATGCTATCGAAATGTGAGCAGTAGTAATATTACAAGCGCCAAGTATAAGTCAGAGGTCGTAACATATTGAGGTGATAGAAAATACGTACCGAAATGAATAAAAGTACAGACATACTAGCTTCTACCCGCTACTTCAGCCGCGTGGAATATAACTTAAACCCTTCATCGTTAAATGGACTGTCGAGTGTCCATCACAAAAATAGTTCTTTAATTCCGACCAATAGTTCTTAAGATTAGCGCGTTCAACCAACCAAACATACAAACATACTCTTTAGCTTTATAATATTAGTAAAGATATACCATTATGAAGAGGGTCATAAAAAAACATTTTATTCACATTATCGTACAGTAAAATCGTTGGAGCCCTTTCCGAAATACACATTATATTAATACAAGAAATTACTCGTTTAAAGGTAAATTAGTATTAACCTTTAAACGAGCAATTTCTTGTCAATCCTTGTATTTCTTTTACACACAAAATATTAAAACTAGTCCAGTGAACAATGGACGTCATCTCGCACATGACAATCTTCGAGTTAATTCTGCAAAAGTTGGCCTGTGATTAGACTAAAGAGACAATTTGGGAGGTCACTGTAAAAAACAGTACACAAAATAATTTGAATTTCATGTTTTCAGTATGAAATTAAGAGAACGAAGGACTAGGAAAAAAATATTTTAGTTTATATTTATTTGTAAAAAAATTCCATAGGCTATTTCCGATCATAGGAAATCTAAATTGTTGCCAGAAAAGAGATCTAACAAAAGCTCTATCAGCGTCAATGTTTTCACAGTGAAACACACAATGTTTTTGATCAAAAAACCATTCTTCAGTAAACCGTTTTTAGGTACATTTTTGTCCTTGTTGACCGTGACCGTATCACTGTTTGAAACTCACGCTAGTTTCAACTCTGGTCACTATTACGTTACAAAATTCAATAAAAACCTCAACCAAACTCCATTCCGCAGGCTATGCTATGTAACTAACTGTGAAAAAGTTGAATTAAAAATTCCTTTGTACAGAACCACTGGAGTTCCGTCAAAGCGTCGGTGTACCGTTTTTCATACGGTTCAAAAATCTTTTGTTCCATTTTCATAAAATCATGGCGGCTCTCAAAATGGAGAGGGCAAATCGTACTACTCGTAATTAATATATGAAGGGTTTAAAAATCTTTTTTTTGTTGATTGTGCCAGAGTGGCCAGAGTGCTGGGCTGTACAGATGGCATAAATAAATCTTCTTGTGTATTTTTTTTGTGCCTAACTCTGGCAACTGTTTTAAATAAATAATATTCTTGACAGTAAGTGGACTTGAGTACTTAATAAAAAGGTGCACTAAAGTTGTGAATGGTTTTTTGTACTAACAAGGACTTCTGTTAATAAAGTACATCTCTGTGGAAAAGTTTGCCTGAGAAGCAATTTTAGTACAATTACTTCTGGCTACAAACTACGCTGTGAAAATTACTGTTATTGCTAACTTGTCCATTTTGTCCTGTTATATTTATGCAGTAAGTCGTACGTTCAAACCCAGGCAGGCACATTACTTTGTGTAATTTATTTCATCACCGCTGCTCTCAAAACGGTGAAGGAAAACATCGTGAGGAAACTGGTATGTCTTAGAACCAACAAATTGTAAGACATGTGACATCTACCAATCCGCACTAGGCCCGCGTGGTAGATTATAGCCCATTCCCTCTCAAAAAGAGAGGATGCCTGTGCCTAGCAGTGGAAACATTAATAGGCTGTTGATGATGATGATATTCATGGTAAAAATTCCCTGAAACAAAAAGTATTGTAAAATATTTTCGTAGAACCACAGCTTGGTATTATAATATAAATATATATATATTCTCTGACATAAAATCTCATCGGCTGGACTTTCGTATGAATAATTCTTCACAATACTTTTTTTAGTTTATTTTCGGTAGAGGAACACTACAACCTTAAATCTTCTAGAAGTGTTATCATTGACATTATTGCACTCCTCCTTGTTGCAATTACTGGCTAAGAATCTATTTCCCCATGTAATATCGTAATGTTTCTTTCACTACGCACCGAAGGCATTAACTCGTAGGGTTTATGGTTCATATAGTGCACAGATTGTCAGGTTGCCAGACCATAACCGTACCCATTCTCTGTTAATATTCTACCAGCTTGCCTCCATACAAATTATAGCTGTAACTTTGGCACCGGGGTCGTAGTTCAATAGTAAAACCCGTACGAGTTCTTCGAAGGTTAAGGTATGTTTGGCGAGGTCAGTCCGGGAATGCATGACCATCCATGCTGTATTGGGACACCTCGTGGCTCGTAGCACGTTGGCTGTTGGCCTTGATGCATTTCTCTGGTCCAGTCTGGAACCCGAAGGTCTTCAAGCAGTCTTACCAAATGGTATCGCATTACCGAGTATTTGGGTTATGGAGTACAGTTGCTTTATGTATATACTAGCCTAGTATTTGACTGGAAACCAATTCATATGACTGGGATAAGAAACACAATGTAAACTTGAATATCAGAAAAAAAGTAAATAGTAGTGTGATTTATCATTTTCCTTTCGGTTTTGAGTGATTGATTTTCGAGTCTTTTTTTCTTTGAGAACGTCACCGAATGGTTTTTTTTGGTTCGATGATTGTGTGTTGATCGAGATTAGAGAACATACAACAATAATAATATGTTTCTCCGTTTAATGTGATTGTTGAATAATAAAGAAGAGAAGAAGTTAGTACAAGAGCTTTCAAATTAACGTGTATTTTAACAAAAGAAAGTTATCCATCTTTCCCACTACAAAAGTAAAACTGAAGAATAAGAGGCAAAACATTTTTATTTGTAAAGAAAAGGATACCGGAACATATTCAAAGAAGAATCTGCGATCTATAAACATACTGTACGTCACTCTATTGAAACTTATTAAAAGGACCTAAAACCCTTATTACGAAGGTTCCACCCAGAGGCTGGTGTGGTGGACCGTCGCCACGTATTATCGTCGCCGGTCACAACTGTGCCCACTGACGTACGTGGGTCAGACGGATTGACAATAATGACAACGGTTTCCGTTCTGAGACATGGAGTGGGTTGGTGCAAGTTATAGGAGAGGACGAAGGGAGATTGAATTAAGCAACGAATTTTATTTGTGAGAAATACTTTAAAGGGTTGAAAATTGATTAAGAATTGAAAATTCAACCCACCCTGCAGACGCCAGTTTCATGTTCCAATAAGTACCTAAGGTCATAGACATTGTCCTCTTAAAAATACCTGGTGCCCGGAAAAAATGAAACAAATCAGTTTTTTGAAGTAGGCACTTTGGATGAATAAAGTATCTCCAACTTCATAAATGCCAGGGTTGGCCTCAAATGACTGTGAAAGATCTGTAAACGATATCCAGACGATGCTTTACCTTGATGGCCCACTTAGCTTTAGCCACAAGTATTTTAGCACAATTTTAGCAAAGCATTTCATTGAGTCATGCTCTGTGGTCTTGGATTGTTCATACTCGGAGTGTAAGGGGGTCTGCTAACCCTTCGGGGCTGCGGGTTGTACACTAGTTACGGCTTCGACATATAGGGCTAAGACGGAACATGGGTGGTTTTTAGTCAGAAGAAGTCTGACACTCCCTTTTGCTCTGCCCAAGAGCGGGAGGGGTTATTTGATGATTTTCCACCAGCCAAAAAAAATAAAAAGCCTACCTACTTCATCACACAGCCGATATTGTTTCCACTACAGGGACTCAGGCCTCCCCTCTACGATAGGGATGGGCTAATATCCACCACACGGGCTCAGTGCGGATTGGTAGATGTCACATATCTTCGAATTTTTGCTTCTAAGGTTCCTTACGATATTTTCCTTCACCGTTTTGAGAGCGGTGGTGATGAAATAAATTACACAAATACGGCCTACTTAAGCAGAGCTAATGAAGGTCTCCAGCAACTTCCAACTCGTACCATACCCAAACAAAAACCGAAACGTAATCGTTCACGTTTGACGTTAGAGCACGTTAAATTACCGGCGTGGAATCTTATTTATTTGACAGCGGGACGTGAGCCTGCCGCCTCGGCCCAGATTAAAGTTCCTTTCTTTAGATCTTTTACAACGACAGATTACCTTTTTTAGGAATGTCGAGAATGGAAAATAAATATTTTCTAGAGTGTCGCTGAACATTTCATTCAATGTATCGGGTAGTGTCGTAAACATCCAGTGATTTGTTATTGGTTCACTGTTCAGTGATTTCTTGTTCTTGCATTGTTGGCTTGGTTTATTTCCCGATGGGTCTCGTGATATTGGACTGGACCTGCAACGGTTTTTGAATACCGTCCTTTGATGGTTGGAATAAAAAAGAGGAACACTTTTCCCTGTTAAAAGAATCAAAGAGCTGATGAAACCATGCGCTACTGTATCTTTTTTAACACTTTCATTTAATATACAAACCTTAAGTTTACGGCATATCTATTAATATCAGCAACTTTAAAAAAACGACTTGTAATGTTTAGAAATATTGTAAAATGAATATTCATGATGAACGTAAAGTCTATTCTATACATCCTTCAGTTCTCATCTTGAGAATCTTTACTAACTGCTGACTCTTCTAATACCTTCAGAAACCACCGATTCCATGGTTAAGCAAAATATAATTGAACTTAAGGCTTACGGGTTTTTTTTCCAAGACGTCGAGCAACTGGCCCAATTTTTTTTAGACTATAAAACGGAAAATAATTGTTCCAAAACTTTTTCCAGCCGTCATTCAGTCCCCAAGAGTCATGAATTTTTAACGATTGTTTTTCAAGGGCCACTCTTTGTAATGAGCTCTTCAATTCTGAACATTATATATAAATTAATCCTAATGACTAATTAGTGCCCTGTGACCTTTGTGACGAAGCCTACACTTTAAAATTGTGAATTTATGATGAACCCATTAGGCGTTGCATGTTTTATTATATGAAAAACTAAATAGAAATATTTGCTTGGGGCTCAATGTTTTGATGAGATATAATTTTAGAGTGTAAGTTGCTGCTCTGTGTTAAACAGCACATTAAAAATGTTTAACAATAAGAATTTTATATTACGAGTATGCTCACTTCAACGACCTCGACTTAGACGTTTGTAGGACAGGTTGATGACGCTTCACTTTGTGTAACTTACTTCATCACCACTGGTCTTTAAATTGGTTTGAAAAAAACATCTCGATAAACCCAGCGTGTTTAAGATACGATATCATTATCATCACCCGCGAGGTTGAGCATAACCCACTTCCTTTTACAAAGTGAATACCTGAGATCCAGAAGTGAAATCAGCTGCATATTCCTTGCTGACTTTTACAGCTAAAAGTGGAACAAAATTGTTATTGCTTCAAAATGATGGATAGCCGGCAGTTTAAACCAATAGCTGGTATTAAGAAGATCTACATCTACACTATATGAATTATTTTTAATTAATATTATAAAGAGGAACGATTTGTATTTTTGTGTGTGTTTATGTTTGTTTGTAATGAATAAACTCAAAAAAATCCTGCACCGATTTCTAAAATTCTCTCACCATTGGAAAGCTACATTCACCCTGAATAACATAGGCTACTTTTTACCCCTGTATTCCTACGGGAATACTACCACTAACTAGCTACGCAGGTGAAACCGCGCGACATTCGCTAGTTGTATATATTTGTAAAGAGAATCACGTTCTCTATACATATTTTGCATAAAAATATTTTCGTTTAACATCCAACAGCGTTAGAAAGAAGTAACATTTATTTGGCGATTGCCACAGTACACACAATATAAAACAAAAACAATAAAAGGAAAAAAATCTAAACAAAAAATGTACGCCTGCGTGCGCCAATGAGTCTGTTCTCAACTTAGTAGAAAATTACACGGACGGCGAATGTGTCAAAACTTCTTTCATTTACGTGTTCGAGTCATTTTGACAGTACGTGCGTCCGACGTTCTTTACAGCGACATGAATTAACATTACAACGCGATGCCAGCTATTTGCTTGGCTTCGTTGTATTTACCAGAGTTTTTCGACAGCTTAATTATTTTGTACCACTAGGTTTTAAATGATTCAGTTTATTTTTAATCCACCTACCATACTAACTGGCTTGTCGGCCTAGTGGTCACAACCGTGACTGCTCTATTTAACCGACTTCAAAAAGGAAGTTATCAATTCGCCAGTGATTTTTTTTTTATGTATGTTCCCCGATCACTCGAACATGACCGATTTAGTTTTTTTTTTGTTTTGTTTGAAAAGTTGAAGGTCCCATGATCATCAAGTCAGGATCTGAAAACTTTTTCACAAAAAATAAAACCGTGGCAAAAAAATTAATTCAAACAAACAAAAGACGGCAGACGGCACGGTTGGCGCAGTTGCTCAAGCAATGGACTGCAGCTGCGCTGCGTGTCGCGGGTTCGATTCCCGCACGTAACAAATAATTTGTATGACCTACAGATAGTTGTTTCGGGTCTGGGTATTTGTGTATGTGAGTTTAAATGTTTGTGAACGCACCCACGATACAGGAGAAATTCCTAGTGTGGGGCAACGTTTAAAAAAAAAAAAAAAAGACACCGACTTCAGAAACTAATTTTTCTTCTGAAGTTTAGTTTTCACTATTTTGTGTTTTATTTTTTTTGAAGTCGGTTGTCGATCAAAGTGTTATTGAATTTTTCCATCAAGAATTTCTCAGTAACAACCACGGAGTTTGAATTTTTCCCGGTTAATGGCAGTAGTAAATATCAAAATCACCGATCGACATAGTAACACCATAATACGCTCCAAGACAGGCATTACTGATGTTAAAGTGGGACTGGGCGGGTTACATTTCCAGGAGAGTTCAGGACAAATGGGCCAAAATCGTCACACATTGGGTGCCTGAAGACGGTCGTCGTCACCGAGGCAGACCCAAAAAACGTTGGCGTGACGATTTGGACTCGTTCGTGACTGATTGGCCGCAGGCACAACACCGGGAGAGCTGGAAAGAAATGGAGGAGGCCTTTGCCCAGCAGTGGGACAAAATAGGTTAATTAAAGGCTCTCCACCTATTATATGGCACTTCAAATTTGCAAATTCCAGGCGTACTGTTACATTATGTAATAACTATCCTCACCAACAATACAAAATAACTGTCTGTTACCTCTTCCTTAACAGCGAAATGTCATTTTGATGTGGCAGAGACAAACATGTGGTAAACCATGCCCCGGATTTGTATATGACGTACTTCAACCTTGGTCATAAATACGACTTCCAACCCCTACGAGAGTTAGGCCGTCACCAAATGCTAGTCACATCATTATCATTTATAATTATACCATCCAAGTTGTGAACCTGCGACAGGGACCTGCGACAGGGATTTTAAGCAAGATCTTGTAGAGCAGTATCGCTCACAGCTACGATTCCATTTAAGGATTTACTAGTTCATGTAGAAAACTCAACCTATTTAGTCGAATTCATTTTAACTAAGCAGTTTATATTACAACCCGATTTGCTAGCTTTACTTGGAAAAAATTATAACAGCTACTCAGGTCTGGTTTAACCACATTAGCCTAGGTTGGTCCGTAGATGGGTGACCACTCATTATAATATCAAGATTCCTCCGTGGCTCAGAAAGCACGCGAAGTCGTTAATACTAGATAGTCATTAAAGTTAGTGGCCTGTAAGTCTGACAACCAGTTCTACCAAGGCCTGTGATAATATTTTACCCAATGTTAAATGAGTTGTGGAGGTCACATAGGCAGTCGCTCCATATGAAATAATGGTATTCAGCTTCATTCAGTTTGACTGGACGCCGACCCTCGACCCTAACATACATAGTTAAGAAAATGCTAGGCAGATGACTAGATTATAACATCATACGCATCAATAATAACTAACTATCTTACTATCTACTAACTAACCATGATATCCCTCTTTTTATTAACACATCACAAACAGTTTTCATCCAACCAAAACTATTTACTCAAGCAAAATCATAGCCCCTACAAATATTTTAGGAGGTTCATCCTAACACAATAACCGAACGTTGTGGAGGGGAACAATGTCCTATTTGAGAGCATCGTTTGGCAAATGTGCGCCAGTGACGAAGCCAAAGTTGCGTGCATTTATCTTGGCCTAAGTTCATCATAATAATTATTGTTGAATGTGGTCTCTGTGTGCGCGGGGATAGTGTGAAATATGCTATGTAAAATAATGACGTATAAGCTGGAGGAAGAAGTCACACACACACTAATTAGTCCGTCTGTTACGTTATCGGAAAATATTGGATTGTGAAATATTGAAGTGTTTTTTGTTTTATCAATTTAATGAAGTGATGAAAATAAAACGTGTCAAAGATCATGAATGGGGGCTTTTGACGTCACTTTGTGGGTAAAAAAGTACTAACCTTGTGACATCACACAACTTGACGCGACTTTTCGAAGCATTGTATCGTCTTTATCTTTTTTTTAAGTGAAAAATTAAAAAAACGTGTTTATTATTTTTTAAATCCATCTGACGGACTAATATTTTTTTCCGTATTAATGTCATATTAAAGAGTATTCTATCTCTCTGAGATTGGTGAATCAAAAGACTCAGACAGAGCCTTTAATTTCGGGAATTCTAAATATACTTTACATTTTTACATGTACTTTACATTTTCACATTATTTACGATGGTATAAGTAACGATAGTTTCTTCATTATAAGATTCCTGTTTCATAAATGTTTGCGTTAACTTTTTCATTGTTCGTCGCTCTCCGCTCTCACAGCGACCTCGCTTCACCTCGGCCGCCCTAGGCGAGAACAAATACAGTGTTGTGTCGGTCCCTCCTTTTGTTATTCTAACTTTTATGTATGGAAACGCTCTGTTATTACAAACCGACGTATTTTTATAAAGGATTTTATGAGCACACAATACATGCCTATGTTGTGTTATTCACGGTTTTAGGCTTGAGTGTGTTAATGAGTTTACTCGACCGGGATGATGTGCTTTAAAATTGTCGCGTTTTAAACTGAAAAAACCGATACTCGATACTAACTCCAACTGGGTACTACATCTACAACTCCGCATATTTCGTATAAACTTGCACGACTTTCGTATAAACTTGTAGTTATTCTGTTTTCAAACTACAATGTTTACGGTTTTTAGAGTTTTTGCTTTAAGTGCTATAAAATCGAAATGCTATGAATAAAAGGTCATGTCTTAGTAGACGTTCATTTAGTTTACTAAAGTGTTTCGTATAGGTAACTAATGTATTATGTTTGACATAATTACGACTAACCTTGATATAGATTCCTAAAAATCTAACGACACAGGAACCCTGAACTCGATCATAAAATAACTCATAAATATTATGTAGGTACTTGTATTCTCAAGTAGTGACGTCACCCTCATTAATAAAGGTCATGACTTAACAGAATATAATAATACTTTAACAATCTTCTTAGCATAGCCGTATGTTTACAATGGTTTATTGTATTTAGTTTCAAGAAATTTTCTATTCACATAGTAAGTAGGTACTTGTGAACTGTAAGCCCCTTCTCTTTTGTTGACTTTAAACTCTTGTGTAATATGACGAAAGCTGTTCGTGGTTCTATTTCTAAATTGACCGGAGAATTAAAAAAAAAATGTATTATGCAACCAGTACAATCGCAAAAAGACTAATGTGTCTAAATACGCCTTTTTTTTTGGCGGATGGAAAATCATCAAATAACCCCTCCCGCTCTTGGGCAGAGCGAAAGGGAGTGTCAGACTTCTACTGACTAAAAACCACCCATGTTTCTTCCTAGCCCTCTATGTCGAGGCCGCGATAACTAGTGTACAACCCGCGGCCCCGACGGTGGTCGGCCCTTTCGGGCCCCTCCCATGTTACTGACATCTCTTTGAGGCGCGCGTGGAACACCAACGCGCCGTCGACACGGCCTGTTTTCGTCGTAAGACGGACGGACGGCGAGTTAGCCCATCACTCACCGTCCACAGGCTCGCGTTTACGATGGCCGGAGGTCATCATGTGGCCGTCTAAATACGACTAAGGAAAAAAAAACGTGAAAGAAATGTCCTGGAATCAAAAATTAGATGACATGTCATTGTGAAAAACCATCCATAACCTCTAGGTCGAGTATCCAGTGGTGAGAAGTTTGTTTTATTTTAAAGCAAAGGCAATGAAGTCAATATCTTAATTTAAATTATTCTGCTGCCTAAAAATGTTTCAATTTCGAAGTTGTGTAAAGAAAATCTATAAATTGACACCCAAAAGTTTAAATTCATTCAATGTAATATTACATTTTCATTATTACTTATTCATTAAAACCTTGAACTCTTACAAAAACAAGGTTGTATATTTTACAAAACTTCTCTAATCATTGGAACTATTCCAATTAACTGAAGAAATATCTAAATAGAAAAGCGAAATTACTTTGAATTCCTGACGATCTACATCCAAATAAGAAAAACGTTCCTCTCGGGGATTTCAAATCTCACTCATCGGGAAATTAAAAAACTTTCAAACCACTTTGGCAAACTTCATTACTGGGATCCACTGGTTAGTTCCCGATCCTTCAAAATAACTAAATGTATAACACTCCGTCTTCGAGCTGATGCGACTTGCGACCAGTAACTAGCTGTTTTCGCGTGACTATCATCGCATCGCAAATTGGTGATGATTGAACAGATTGCGATTTTCCATACAAATGTATTTCTATAAATTATCGGAACCTAGACATACTCTTTCTTAATATAAAATAAAATCTTTATTAAGAGAAAAAACCGGTCAAGTGCGAGTTGAACTCGCGTGAAGAGGGTTCCGTACGATGAATATAATATATCTACCATGTTTTTTTTAAATCTGACCCAAATTTGTTTGTGGTAACTAAAAAAGGTCCAGCGGTTAGGGCTGTGCGTTCAGTCATATCAGTCATTGAGTCAGTCAGGACTTTGAATTTTATATATATAAATTCACCATGTAATTTTTAGACCATGGACTTCTTATAGGTTTTCCTGTAATCTACAGGTATAGAACTATTTTCTGTATTTTTTTCAAAATTTTAGGCTCAGTAGTTTCGGAGATAAGGGGGGGGGGGAACGGTCAATTTTCGTCTATTTTCTTAAATAACTTTAAAACTATTTATTTTAAAATTATTAAAAAAATATATTTGAGACCCTCATAGTAAGCCCTTTCATTTGATGTGTCACATGGTACAGTTTGCAAAACTTTTTTTTTAATTTTCTTATTTGCCCCGTAAAAGCGACCCCCATATTCAAAATTCATTTATTTACTTTAGCCGTACATGTTTGGGTCACAAAAATCCATATGTATACCAAATTCCAACTTAATCGGTCCATTAGATTCGGAGCAAATTGGCTGTGACAGACGGATAGACAGACAGACAGACACACGAGTGATCCTATAAGGGTTTCGTTTTTTCCTTTTGAGGTACGGAACCCTAAAAAAGGAACACAAATCAGCTCAGTCGGCAAAAACAACCTTTTTTATAAAACTGGCATTTTTTTTTTCTAAGTCCTAGAGCGACATTTTGCAAAAGAGACATTCTGCGAAAACGACATTATGAGAAAGATACATTTTGCTACCAGTAGACATTTATAGATATGAGAACACAAATCGACGATCTAGTATTTTTTTGTGATATAATCGGTCTGAGCTCTACATGTCCCAGTCGCACTCTACGGGTGCGGCTTGATAGCAATTGCTTTTTCACATACCTCTTTTCCTTTACCTTCTTACGCAAGTTTTACATTTATTCTCGCAACATACGTGTCAATTAAGCGCATAGCCCGTGTCCAAACCGTAACATTTCAAATAGCCGCTATTTGTATGAGATTTACGTTGCGTTACTATTTAAACTTGATGCAACTGGATTCGTGAGTTTAATTGGTGCAGGCTTAATTACCTTTTTTGTGCCGGCAGCCAGCTTCTGTTTACGTGAAGCTTTACAAATATAGACGTAATTGAACGAGCTGTATTAATGTTTTAAAACTTGGCTTGGAAGGTATATCCTTTGAAGTGAAAGGAATTAATCATCTATTAATAGTAAATACTAGGTAGCTTTATTTTATAATAATATTTTTGTTCGTCTGAAAGCTAACAAGCACACGTAGGTACTAAAAATATGAATTGGATTAGTTTTAGTTATTAACTATCAGAAATTGTTTTTTTGGTACCAACAAATCTATTAGTACTTAGGCACGTACCAAAGTTAAAACGCACTCAAACGTTTTGTAACAGAATCCGTTCCACGAAATTAAAAAAAAAGCCTTCATAGTTTATGGCACGGTTCGTTTCACAATAGAAAACATGGTTGAAATGCTTCATATTTATAAACTGCTGTAGACTATTAAACGTTGATGCACATTCACGTCATGACGGCGGAGTCCCGACTCCCGTACATTTCCGTCTACGCCTCGTTACTTCAAACCGACCATCCGTCGGCAGCCAAGTGGGTCAAAGTCCTGGGGGCCTAACACCACTTCTTTATATAAAAGAACGGCTTGACCGATATTAATGTTTGTTTTTCTACTTATGAGATCACTTGGCTGTTCTTATGTTGGATCTGGTGGGTGGCAAAAATGTGAAAGCGATGTTTCTACATGTAAGAACATCTCTTTTGCAGTTTTAGCCAAAACATACGGTAAATTCAGTAATGATAGGTGTTAAATAGTTCATTAATATTTTGTACTTGCTGTTGAAAAACGTATATTATACGTATATTGTTATAAAGTCATTTTCTTTCAGTTACGGAAATGACTTTCCATGCAAGTATATTGATTTAGTTTCAAAATTTACTTCCTTTATAAGTTGTATTGTTTGTAAAACAAGTTAGTTCTAGTATTTTAATAATTTCATTTTCTCAATAAACTCAAGATTTAAGACATTAAATTGGTAGCCAAGCTAATTCTGCACCGTGATGATTTTGAGCCACATATGTATGAGAGCCTTTTTTTTTTCTTTTTTGGGGGTTGGGAAGTCATTAAATAACCGAAAGGGAGTGTCAGACTTCTACTGGCTATAAACCACCCAAGTTCCTTCTTAGTCCTTTATGTCGAGGTCGCGGTATCTCTTACAACATCCCGCAGCCCCAACGGGATGTATGACAGCCTAATGTATACATGTGTGTGTGTGTGTGTCATGTGTGTGTGTGTGTGTGTGTCATTTGTGTATGTGTAGTAACGCATAATTATTGCAAATCCGGGATAGTTAAATTAAATTCATTGGGTTGGGACAACGATTGTTGGCTTAGACAGTGGCAGTATTATTTTAGCCTTTTTTCCGTGTGAGAAAGATTTATTTTTGATTTTTACTACAAAAAAAACACTTTTAAAATACAATTTTGTTTTATTCTTTCCTGCAGGGCTATTGCGTATCTCTGTTGACAGATTTATTGATTATCACTTTGGCTCTGTGTGCTTTGATCAACTGTCAAATGGTTCCATTTTGTACTAAACCATAACCAATTTGACAGTTAATTCATGGACAAATGATAGCCACTGTCATTCAAAAGATTCGCAATAGCCCTGCTGGGCCTAAGATTTAATAATGCTTTTCAACGTGGTGGTAGGCCCCCTGATACTTTTTCATTTGAAAGTCATTATGAGTTAAAGTAAAAATAAAAATTGTTTTAGGAAGTTGATGACTGAGTTGGTTTATTAATTTTTGCGGTCAAAGGGATTCTGATGGATATTTTTATGGTTAGAAAAGTTTTTGTTTTCAGGAAGAAATTAGTATTATTTTGCTTTGTAAGAGAAGTAAAATGTAGATAGGTTTAAAACTCCGTTGAGGTTAATTTATGTATTAGGGGTAAATTTTTTCACTGTTTGTTGTAGGTACTTGTAATTTTTCAAAAGGCATCACAGCGACCGTAAAGTCAACAGGTTGGTATTCAGCATCAGGACCGAGTCCTACTAGTTCAGAGTTCAGCCCTTCCTAACACATCTGCCTAGTCGTTCCTAACTAATATTGGGCATGGCTTCCAATCCAAGTAGCCAACTGAAAAATCGTGTGTAATTTATGTAAATGGACTTCATGCTTATCTAAGTTATGAGCCTACACGCTCATGCTTCACCACAGTCCCGGCCTCTGCGAGCTTCTTCACGAAAAAACTGAACGCGGACAGCGAAGCGTAAACAATGTTTCCCAGTGAATTAAAATTTCTTTAATTCTTCGATTTAATTTTCTAAATTGCAGGCAGATATTTAAATCAAAAAATATCTGCCTGCAATTCGTTCGTGTTAAACCGGTCTAAGTCACTGTTTTTAAAAATGGAAAGCCTAATAAACTGTGAAAAACAATTATAATTGATTAAACTTTTACAATGATTAAAATATTTTGATTTTATTAAGTACTAGCGGACCTGGCAGACATCGTACTGCCCGGACAGCAGCGCCACCTACCGGGTCCAAGACAGCAAAATCCCCATTAACAAAATTATCCGACATTTATCGAATTCATGTGTTACAAAAAATGTGAGGAATGAAGAACCGCTCGACCGATTTTGTGCAATCTTTACATAAACCATCTACTAAATAGTCCGAACAAAGCCTGAACATTTGGTTTGGATAGGTGAGCCCGTTCTTGAGTTATAAAATTACAACGAAAAGTGGCATTGATTTTTATATATATAGAAAAAAGAAACAATCTACGAACAAGTACATAAAGAACTACGGAACAACGATCTCCACACAGTAACGTGTAACGTGTAACGTGTTCCCAAAGCGCAAAAGATCAGCCACGCAATAATGATCCAATAAATATCTCGGTTTTCTATCGCTAATGTTCTCTCTCTAAGGATTAGGAGCTATATCAACAGAGGATTAATTCCGTATTAATGTCCGTAATATCATTATATGGGATTCGAGTGGTGTTCGTGTATTAATATTTTATGTTTCTACCGGATTAGTGTTTTATTGGTAATGTAAGACTAAGATAAGCTAGGTTTTTATTATATTTAATAAACTAATTGAGAATACTGTTATTGCCTTGTAATTACCGTAACTCTCGTCTGGTGATACAAAAATATTAGTGAACACAAATAGAATAAAGTAGAAACTCATTTTGATGTTATTAACCGACTTCCTAAAAAGGAGGAGGTTCTCAATTCAATTGGACTTTTTTTTAAATATTTATAGTTTAAGACTAAATTAAGTCATAGTGAATACTCGACGACTTTTTTCGTAACGGTATTTAGCTCTGTTTCAGCTCTTTGAAATAACACTGTCACTTTTGAACAGCAAGACTTTAGGTTAGTTCCATTGATACGTACGATTCAAAAAGTAAGCATAATAAAATCTTACTGGTATGTCGCATTGGCAAACAAGTGTCACTAAATATAAATAGTGACTGTCTAACTACTTTTGTTGTCACGTCAGATCCACACAAAAAACACATTTTTTATTTTCCACTTCAAGAAATCTAAACGCGACAAAAAATTAGAATAGAGTAATTCTATATTCATGAAGTCAGTCACCAAATAACTTTTTTTGATGAGAAAACTTCGAAATGATGGAAAGAAAAAAAGACAAATAGACATGAATGGAATCTGTTTGCTGAAGAAATGGAAACATTTCTTTGTGGGACACCTAACAGGATGAACTTTGGTAGTTTTGAATAAGGGCAAAGTTTCTTAAAGTAGTCCTCGCCTTATCGGTGGTGGTCCCAATTTATAGGGGCCTAATGGAAGTGCCATGAAATGCCATGGAGTTGGTTTACTCAAGTAAAGATTTATGAAACTTATGTGGTCACAAAATACACTTGAGAAAAATACTATTTGTTTATTTATCATTTCAAGCTCAAAATATAAAGGCGGACTTACGCATTTTCTACCGAACAACCTTGAGGTAATACAAATACAATCAGTGGTGGCAGTAAATCTTATAATTACGTTTAAATTCTTATAAATTACTACTATGATAGTATGGAAGGCATTCGAGAAATCCACCAGCACCGTACAGTAACTTTGGTCTCAGTCCTGCCTTTGTATCGTCGGTGACTTTAAGGAGAGCCTGAGGCTTGACCTTACTCATTAGAGTAAGTTGCGACTTATAAAACTTGAGAACTGATTGTATACACAGTCTTTAAGTGCTTTTAATACAACGGGAAGGCTGAAAATCGGTTGAAAGTGGGTTGGAAGAGAAGGATTACGAACCTTGGATAGTGAACAAATATCAGCTTTGCGGCACTGGGAAGAAAAGACTCCAGTAAACAAAAGAGCTAGCCAAGTAAAATCTGGAACAAATCATTCTACAAACACCTCCAATTAATAGGGTAGTTGACGAAAGAATCTGACTAGTCCGTCACACATTTGTTTTTAATTTTTTCACGTAAACAAATAATGAAGACGATACGGTACTTTGAAAAGTCATGTGACGTCATATTGTGAGACATTAGTACCTATGCCATTTTTACCGGCGACGTCACAAGTCTCTACTCAAATCTTTGACGCCTTTTATCTGCGTCAATTTTATTGATTTGAAGATACAAAAAACACGTATCCATTATTTTTCGATAAACTATCAGACGGATTAATTAGAATCATACGTTTTTAAATCAGGTAGGGATCTACCTGATTTAAAAAGTAGTAGTAGTTCAAACTACACAAAATAGCAGCACAAAGGTAAAACCGAATGAGATAACTGGCGACCACACTACCCACAATTTATCGCTAATCGCTAAACCCGAACATAACTCGCTCGATCCGAACGAAACGCGACCACCGATGGGTTCAAGTGACCACGCATTAATATAGCACCGCGCGTTATTATACCGTAATGAATTGTATTCTACTAATTATTCAATTGGTGATTTTGATTTTCCCGCTGGATGTGAGACGCACGGGACCGGTCAATGTGGCGACACCTGGGGGAGGGCTATGTCCAGCAGCTGTGGACGTCTTTTGGCTGAAATGATGATTATGACGATTTTGATTTGACGTGTGTCGCAATTAGAGCAAATAAACTGATTTTCGAACATTTGGTTATCCTAAATTTTCTGACTATATTCGTATAATAATAATCATAAAGTAGGTACCTGTAGTTGGTTTCTTTATTAGAAGTAGTATATAGGAAGATTTGGTGGTTTAATATAATTGTAACATTTCATATGCCGATTTCATTTAATGTTCGCATTATACCTATATTTCAAATCTCGCAAGGAAAAAAACCGATATTATTTCTATTGTTGCCATTAGCGCCTACTACAAATTCATAAATCAACCTTATTGTTAAACAAAGAAAACACAATAGGATATTTCACCAAAAAAAACCTAATTAGTCCGTCAGTTAGATTATCGAAAAATATTGGATACGTGTTTTTTGTTTATCAAATTAATAAAACGTGTCAAAGATCATGAGTGTGGGCTTTTGATGTCACTTTGTGGGTAGAAAAGTACCTACTAACCTTGTGACGTCACACGACTTTTTTTTTTTTACTTTTTTTTTGGTGGGTGTAAAATCATCGAATAACCCCTTCCGCTCTTGGGCAGAGCGAAAGGGAGTGTCAGACTTCTACTGACTAAAAACCACCCATGTTCCTTCTTCGCCCTCTATGTCGAGGCCGCGATAACCAGAGGACTACCCGCGGCCCACGTCACACGACTTGACACGACTTTTCGAAGCACTTTATCGTCTTCATCTTTTGTTAGGTGAAAAAAGAAAAACGGACTTATACCCTATTAGGCATAACTCACAAATTCTTACATTTTATAATCAATGATGTGGGAGATACCACCAGAGCATCGTTCAGTTTAAATTTTATTCCACAGGTACAAAAATTGTCACACACAAAAAACCTCATAAAAGGATAAAATGATTAACATGTTGCGTCCTGAAGCTAATATTGTCATTAAGGGCGGATTGTTCCAGAACCCTGGGTCATGTCCCCCGGAAGTAGCGTGTATTTCAGGCTATAACAAAAAACGGACCGGAAGAACCACCACAGCCATTGTGTGGTCTCGAATAGCAGCTGGCATTAAATAAAAATTGCTTTGAAGTTCTCACGTAAAAAGTTCGTAAAGGGATTGTCATGGGGCCCATGTTATTTGGATAGTTCGGACGTGTTTTTGACTCGGTATGTATGTTATGGCAGTCCTTTTTTTTCATTGAATCGGTTGGTTAAGGAAAAAACAGACTTTATGGATCGAAGTGTGTAATGTTTTGCACGAGTTTTGGGAAAGGATTAATGTGTGTGCTTTTATGTGTTAAATTGTAGCTATTCATTTTCCTGTTTGTTGTGTTACTTTGTTTACTCTGTTTTGAATTTAAGATTATTTAAGTTCGTAAGATACGCTTTTGATAATGATGTCCATGTTACTTATATTAAAATTTAGTAATACTTACTGTAATCCAATTTAGCATAAAAATATCATGAACTAACTGTTGCCAGCGGCTTCACCCGCTACATCTCGAAAATTATCCCACGGGAAGATAAAATCGGGATAAAAACTATCCTATATGTTAATCCAGGGTATAACCTATCTACATACCAAATTTCAACCAAATCGGTCCAGACGTTTATGCGTGAAAGAGTAACAAACATCCACACATCCATTCTCACAAACTTTCACATTTATAATATTAGTAGGATTCATTGTCTGCCTGTAGTGTTCCCTCTGCAAGGACTTACGACGCCCCTGGAGATTTGTTTGTCAAGCTGTGGCAAGTTAAAGTATCCCTGAACTACCTCATCACTGCTTTAGTCTTTCGGTAGACCGGTGACCACTGAGTAGGATAACACACCTAAGAAAGTTGTTTCAAGGCCTTTGCGAGGCAACCCTCGCCTCGCAAAGGTTGAAAATCCTCGCGAAGGTGCAAAAGGTGTCGTTTGTCTGAATCCATTTTAGAGCAGTGGTAATCTACACTATCTACACTAATATTATAAAGAGGAAAGATTTGTTCGTTTGTAACGGGCTCAGAAACTACTGGGGGCCAATTCTCGATTTTAGAGATGGTGTCGAACTCGACAAAAATTTCTAATGACGTAATTTTTTCGACAAATTTTAAAAGTTGCTATTCTGAGGATGTCGAATTCGACATTTGTCGAAAGCTAACGTTAGAGTTCATGTCGAGTGCTTCTGAGCAGTAGAGATGTCATGTCGATTGTAGAGATACGTCATTTCTGAGTGAATTCGTTGAGTTTTGGATTGTACACTGTGTTTTCTTTTCTTTAATTTTTAAATAAAATACGGCTTGGCATCTCATACCTACTGGAAATTTGATTTATACTCTTTGATTTGTGCCCTTGCCTTGTTTGATTTTTCCCCTCCATGTTAAAATAAAACTTTTAAAATGTAAAACAGCACCCAATAATGATGTAAACACAGTACATGTAAACATAACAAAAGTTTTGAAGGAACCGCAAAAAGGCGCAAATTCTGACACTGACAGACAGTCAACTGTCAATTTGTTTTCTTTATTTCACGAAGAGCATACGAAAATCTTGAAACACACTAAACGTTTCGTTTTATACTTAAATAAGTAGGTTTAGTCAGCGTTTTAAAACAAAATCATTCATTAACTCATAGCTACCTAAAACAGAACGTGCGATTCTTCATAATGGTAACATTATCTTCACTCGACTCGACATTTTCGTGACATTTATTTCTATTTTGACTGAGAATACGGAATTCTGCTCAATTCGACATTTTTTGGTAGAGATAGAGATATTTTTAATAGACATAGAGATAGACTTACGATCTCGAACTCGAGATAAATGGCGAAAATCGAGAATTGGCCCCCTGGACCGATTTGAAAAATTCTTTCACCGTTGAGAAGCAACACTATCCCCGGGTGACATAGGCTACTTTTTATCTCTGTATTCCCACGGGAACGGGAACTACGCGGGTGAAACCGCGTAAATCCGCTAGTGTTATAATATTTATACAAAGTAAAATGCCTGTCTGAGTTGGACACTGACCTAAAAAATAAGTCAAAACTAAATCTCTCCTTTTGACATCACTTTGCTTCGTCAGACAGTAAAATTAATCGGTTCCATAGTCTTATAGAAGAACCCATATGCTTGCTAATAAACCAATACAATTCACCTGTTTCCCCATCCCAATCCCATCATCAGTTTCACCCGAAAGCTAAACTATTTGACTTTCTGAGTTCATCGACATTTAGCACGCGACTCGAAACACGTCAAAGTCCCACAATCGGGCGCACACAACGCGACTTGCCAACTTGTTATCCTGAAGCAATTAAATCGAGTCGGTATTCGAGTCACGTTCAGAATTAATGTCCGAGAACGTATCGGTTCGCGCTTCGTGTTTAGACGGTACCTGCGACGTTTAATGTATTGGATTAGTCGTGATGTGTGTGCCGGTGCTTAGTAGTTTAAAGCTTGTCTTTTATCTAGTTTGGTGTAATCTCCAAATTTCTATAGTGGGGGAAATGTGCTGGATTAGTAATTTTGAATGGATTTTAAGAGATTGGTTTGTTTTCCGATAATGTTTTAGTTTTTAGGATTATCTTCAGTTTAGGTTTGTTTTAACCTCTCTTCGTTCGAATAGAGAATATTTAAACATTTGCTGCTACTTACAAAAAAGTAAACATCTAGTAAATATTTACCTACTAATCTTTACTAACAGACATTTTTTTTTTTTTTTAAAACGTTTCCCCACACTAGGAATTTCTCCTGTATCGTGGGTGCGTTCACAAACATTTAAACTCACATACACAAATACCCAGACCCGGAACAACTATCTGTAGGTCATACAAATATTTGATCCGTGCGGGGATCGAACCCGCGACACGCAGCACATTAATTTACTTAAAAGCTGTGCTTACATATAGGTACATTAATTGTTTTCCATGGAGGTAGGCAGAAACCCCAGAACACTGTTTGCTACGATCCTTACTGTTATGTATGTAGCTATAAGTAGTTAGCTATAACTTCGCGCCGCTGCGTCAGCGCGCGTTGAACTGTGTGCAACTAGCTGCCGAGTAGTCAATACGAGCGCCCATCCTTACATTTCCTAACCGAATATAACACTTACTAATATACTTCACGTTCATAACATCTGGATACATACAGACACGGATGACGACCTCTACGCATCTGATTTTTCAGAAGAACACCACCATTAATTAATTTTTCTTTTTACCATTAATTAAAAAAAAAAAATCTTGCTTATGATTTCTACCTTAGACTATTGAGTTCCAACCGTGTTTGTAAAATAATATCAAATTCATTAGGTACTGTCTTCGACATTTTCTTGGCCCCGGTTGGATATTACTTGTACAATTGTTTTACGAAATGCCTGCTGTCTTTTAGCAGCACTAACTTTATCTAGGTCACACAGGGTACCTAATGATCCATTTATCTGTTTCCTGCACATTGAGTGCAGGATCTAACGTCTTTTTATTGTTAAAGTGCTTCTATTCTTTTTTGTTGAAAGAACGTGCACACCTCTATTATGGGAGTTTCTTAAAGTAATAAGAACAAATAAATAAAGTAGGGGGTGTGGCACATTTACGCGCAAATTGTTACCATGAATCTAGTATTATTTGTTTATTTTTACTGCAAAATTATCCTGTAACTGACCTCGATCACGCCTGATGAAAACCACATGAAATAAGGAAGAAGGGAAGGGTTGATAAGGATTCCATTGGGGTAGGTGCAACAGAATAGGTAGGTAGGTGGATAGTTACTACTATTGCATGCATTGGAATACGGACCTTACTTAAATCCAAATCTCCAGCATAGGACCTTGCTTGATGGTTGTATGTTCTACCATTTTTAGGGTCGCGCAGTCAACATGGAACCCTTAGAGTTTCGCCATGTCCGTCTGTCTGTCTGACTATATCTCAAAAATGTTTAGTACTAGAGAGCCGTAATTTGGCATAAATATATACATATGAGTTACGCCGACAAAGTGGTAAAAATGGTGGATTATCCGAAAGGAAGTGATGAGGTTTATGATAAAACGAGCGTGCCCAGAAGATGTGATACAGACGGATTAAATGTTGTTTCAGTATTACCTCGTTTTCGTTGTGACCTGGGAAAAGGCAGATTCCTACAAACGAGTAGAAGGCGTTTTATTTCCCTTATTTTCATTCTGATGTATAAAATATCGTACATGAGTTTCTTCAAAAAATAAGCTTCGCTTGACTACTCACACACATTTATATTGGTAACAAACGCTAATCTTTGCGTAAAGCCAAGAGATTATGGCGTCACTCCCTGAGCCCTTTCTGAGGCCACGTGAAGGTTGTAATAATATTAAAGACGATGATACCATTAAACATTAAAATACTAGACTCGATGTTGGACTGAATTCTATTAACTCTTTATATTTTATTCTAATAATTTGATATGGTGTCTATCCGTTTGTCATGTCATTATTTTTGAAATTTTTAATTTATTTTGAAGTTGTTCTCGAGGTCGTAAGCGTTGCTGTGTTCTTAGGGTCGATATCTGGGCCCCGGGCAAAGTATCATTGAGTTTTTCTATCAGGGATTTTCTAGTAGCATCGCAGAGTATGAAATTTGTGCCCATTTGTTGGTAATAGGTTCACCCGTACTACTTGGGACTTCAAAGATTAACTGGCGAAGGTTAGATATACTAAAGATAACCTTTACCTAATCCTACGGAGACGTCCAATGCTGGACAAAGGCCTCCCCCGTGGAACGCCACGAAGAACATCAGCCTGCCGTTTGCATCCACCGGTTGCCCGTGACTCTGCTATGTTTAATAACAAAGTGGAACTATCAGAGCATACTTCTAAATTAGCACAGATTATGGTTAGCCAAATGTCAGAGCTGGCAATAAATCGGGCGATTGTGAACCGTATTGTGCTGTTTGATTTTCATTTGAAATCGTACTCGTCACTGCACATTGTTATTTCATAAAATCAGTCGAATTAGTCGTTCCAATTCGTTGGTGTGATTAATGTTAAACTCCTGTTATTGACTGGTGAGCTAATTGGATGAGTAACTGGGTTTCTATTATGAGAATTGATTTTAATTTTTTTTTTGAAAACAAGACTAAGGTAAACTTAAGCTAAAATACCGCACTGGTTCATCAACGCTGTTGACGTCTATGATTCATGACGACCCAATGATGGTGATTCCGTGCTTTACTCATACCAGACCCAACGCTCACCACAAACTGTTTGTCAAACTCTTTAAAAGACAACACACATCTTAGATTTGAAAGAAGCTAAACGCGGCATTTAAACAACTAACCAAAGAATATACCAACTCTAACAATTGTTGAAAATTACAATGCAAGTGATACTGTTTTAAATTATTCAAATGAACCCAAACTGCCAAATACACCACACCACATACACACACGGACACACAAACATTACAATATTTATTGCAACACTTCATTGAATATCAAACTCATTCACACCTAGAAGACGCCCCCAGAATCCCTCCACCAAATTAACAGGACGTTAAACGCATTAACCGCTACCCGATTTAACAGGCGAGAAATATTCATGCGTTCAAAATTAATGGGCGAACCTATAAATTAGCGCCGATACAGCCACTATCACCTGGGCTCGGCTACATATTAAAGGGTCTTTAAAATCCTCTGGCAAAATTCTCCACACAAATGTAAACGACATATTTCGGTCCCTTTTTAGGGACCCGTAGCTCATACGGATTGGAGACATTAAATTCGAGGATATAGTTGGAGGGTTTCAGAAAGTCAAGTAATTAAGGGTTGAAAATTATGTTTTAAGTTTGTTGATAGTAATAAGAATTAATATGGTTTGTTAGAATCTAAGGGATGGTTATAAATTTCACCTATTTTGTTGGGTCCGTCCTTTGACTATTAAATTGTTCGTCAATAACATCTCAGCAATTTCAGTTCAACATTTTGGGTGTAAAACAAACGCCCTATATTCCTAGTTTAGTAACATTCAGACCCTCTAACAAAGCAGTTCCATCAACCGGCACAAAGTTGATCTACGGCCTCCCACGCGCCACGCACAAACGGTGTCAAAACTAAAACGAGGTGCTTTAAAACAAACGGCGTGGGTTTATGTGCCACACATTGTTCTACGTCTCTCACATCATTAACTTAAGATTCGTTTGCTTTTAACAATCCTACGGCATTAAATTTATTAGCCGTAACATTGTGGAGGAACCAACATGTCCTGGAACTAAAACTTCGATGAAATTATTATGACATTAGCTATCAAACTACACTGGGTCTACGTGCTGGTTTACGGCCCACTGCATACAACATAGGATTAAGCATAGCATAAGCATAATAATCAGTCTATAATGTTCTTACTGCTGGGACTCAGATCGCCTTTTTAGGGTTTCGTACCTCAAAAGGAAAAAACGGAACCCTTATAGGATCACTCGTGTGTCTGTCTGTCTGTCTGTCCGTCTGTCACAGCCAATTTGCTCCGAATCTAATGGACCGATTAAGTTGGAATTTGGTATACATATGGATTTTTGTGACCCAAACATGTACGGCTAAAGTAAATAAATGAATTTTGAATATGGGGGTTGCTTTTACGGGGCAAATAAGAAAATTAAAAAAAAAGTTTTGCAAACTGTACCATGTGACACATCAAATGAAAGGGCTTACTATGAGGGTCTCAAATATATTTTTTTAATAATTTTAAAATAAATAGTTTTAAAGTTATTTAAGAAAATAGACGAAAATTGACCGTTCCCCCCCCCCCTTATCTCCGAAACTACTGAGCCTAAAATTTTGAAAAAAATACAGAAAATAGTTCTACCTGTAGATTACAGGAAAATCTATAAGAAGTCCATGGTCTAAAAATTACATGGTGAATTTATATGTATAAAATTCAAAGTCCTGACTGACTCAATGACTGATATGACTGAACGCACAGCCCTAACCGCTGGACCTAGAGACTTGAAATTTTGCATATATATACCTTATATAGTGTAAATACCCACTAAGGAAGATTGTTTGGAAATTCCATCCCTAGGGGGGTAAGATAGGGGATAAAAAAATTCATCGCACGGAACCCTCTTCACGCGAGTTCAACTCGCACTTGACCGGTTTTTTATAAGAGGAAATGTCTATAATCTACCAATACCTGTTTTTCAAAAGGTTTAGGCAGATGTGTACCTGCTACACATATTCTGCCATCTGCTAAACCTTGTCCTTTGTTTGTGTGTGTTTATATAGTACACTGTACCTATAGTACACTGTACCTATAGTACACTGACATATCACCAGACCCAAGTCACAGCCCAAGTGTAGGGTAGGGCTGGGGGAAACATAAATTGTCATGAACCAAGTAGGTACATCTCTTGATTCTCAATAACAAAAATTCCTGATGGAAAATGTCAACAATATTTTTCCTGAGTGGCGAATCGTTACGCTTCAGCGTATTCTAAGTAGTTGTTGAGAGTGCGGAATTTTACTTTGTGTGTAAAGTGATGTCGCCTTTGAAATCATGAACACATGAGCGACTGTTTATGAGAGTGTAAACTGATTTAACTACCTTTTAATAGCGACATTACAGCCGCTTGAACACAGTGTTTTGTACTTGGTAATTTTTACCCGACTGCGGCGAAGCCCAAAGGGAGTACTATGTGTTTGACCTGTATGTATGTGGTTCTTATACATACATACATTCTTTGTAATACGCGCTTTACAAATAGGCCAAAGGCTCTAAAATCACCGTTTTACCTCCATAACTACAAAAGATTGGCCAAGAAAGTAAACCAATGATAGGGTAATGGCGATTTAAAGACTATTTTAGGAATGTAGTGTTTTGAAGAGTAATTCGCTTTATTCGCCTTTTTACTCACGTGACGACTACTAAATCGTCCAAAATTTTTAAGGAAACATTTCTCTATGTAAAATTGAATCTTGTCACATAATTTAATTTAAAAATCAGGGTTTTATATAGGCACGTTTTCTTTCAACTTTTACAAGATTTTATTTGAAGTATTCCTCAATTTGAATATCGATGACTTTGCATATACTCGTAGCAAACTAAAGTGGAGTGGAGTGTCACCAAAGTGTATATATTATTATGTACTACACACATCAAAAGTGTCTAGGGATCAACATAATTATATTTTTGCAATAACTTTTCTCCTGATTGATATTAATTAAAATTTTCTTCAAGGATTCATCAAATAAAGTGTTTTCGTTTGTCACAGTAACAATAAACCAAGTCACCTTTGCATTAATAAAGAAATTTGCCATTTTCCTAATAAAGGGATTTTTGACATTTGAACCACTAACATTAAAGTTCGAAAAAAAGACTGAAATAACAGTTTTCTTTAAAATTTTATTGGGTAACTTAAACAATTAATAATCCGTGTTTCTACCGCGAACACTAACAACACAAGAACATCGGTTTGGCATACTCAAAATGAGTTCATCCAAATCACGCTGTGGAATGGCCGCCCATGTTCGTTGCAACAACAAAAAAAGGTCTTCTTGCGACTGGATACCCTCCATATTCGGCAGAGCTCTTCTCTGTAGCATATCCCATGCATGCTCAATCGGGTTCAAGTCTGGCGACTGAGCAGGCCAGGGCAGGACATTGATGTTAGCTGCGGCGAGAGTCTGTCTTACAACTCTTGCGGTGTGCGGTCGTGCATTATCATGCATTAACTGAAATAAGGGACCAATTTGCACTTGTAGAGGAACGATGACGTCTGATACAATTGTCTCAGCATAAATTTGAGCGTTGAGGTTGCCTCTGATCCAAATCAACTCAGTTCTTCCGCCGATCCAAATACCCGCCCATACCATGATGGTTCCACCACTATAAGGATGGACTTCCTGGCAGGATTTTAATCGCTGTTGGCGTCCAGGGGTTCTCCAGTGTCGTATACGTCTTGTATCCGGTCTCATACCAAAACGAGACTCATCAGAAAAGCACACGAAACGCCATTGTTCTTCTGCCCAATTTCTGTGTTCAAGAGCCCATTGATATCGAATCCTACGATTGTGCATTGCTATAGGTGGTACCCGTAGCGGTCTTCGGGAATGAAGGTTCACTTCATGCAAGCGGTTTCTGACTGTTTGGTCGCTAATTAAGTTCCCTGAAGAGTGATGAAGCCTCACGGCTAACATCATGGCGGTTATTGTTGGAGCTCTTCGAGTTAAGATTTGAATGTATCGGTCTTGTCTCCGTGTGGTGCAGTGATACCGTCCTCCATGGCGCTCAGCCACGGTACCAGTGCTTCGGTAACGTGTCCAAAGTCGACTGATAACACTCTGACTTGTATTCAGAGCTAAAGCCACAGTACGTTGCCGGGAACCAGCTTCTATCATTCCCACGGCTCTGAGCATTTCTTCCCTGCTTAAATGACGTCGCCGCTCCATAATAACGTTGGTTTTAATCAGTAGTAGGGAAACAGTAGCACTAATAATGTCTTCAATGCGTTGTATGTTTTTATAGGGAAAATATTGACAGCTGATTTTCATCTTTTACTCGAATTTGATTCACAGTTCCTGATTCAAATTATGAAATGCACCAAAAAGGATCCATATAAATTTATGAAATCATAAATTTATTACAAAGCCACATCTCAATCTCAAGAAATCCGCATAAAAATGCTTGATCTCTAGACACTTTTGATGTGTGTATTTAAATAAAGAGGACTGTTGCACGTTTATACTACAAGTTTATTATTCTGTTGCTCCGAGCTTTTTATGATCCTCGGTCGAATAAAATAATCCTAAAGATGGTTTTTTATCTTTCGTACTCAGAATATTGTATTAAAATATTAGGTCTCTGGGGACTCTGAAATAAATAAATCAGATATTCAGAATTATAGTCAGAGTAACCGGCTAACTTTGTTTCAAAGTCAAAAGTCGTTGAAAGACAAACAATCAGATTCTATCAAGAATATTTTATTAACGCCAAAGTTGTGTTTATTTTTACATTTTCGAATTCGACCTCGAGACGATGTAAAAACATAGTGCGTAAAAGTGCGTAATTTTTTTTGAAACCAATATTTTGAAATTTAACAATTAAGGGGCAACACCATCCCGTTGGGGCTGCGGGCCGTTCGCAAGAGATACCACAGCCTTTATGTCGCGGTATCTCTTGTTGGCTAAGAAAAAACATTGAAGGTTTTTAGTAGTTAGAAGTCTGACACTACCTTCCTTGCTTGCCCAAGAGCGGGAAGGGTTATTCGATAATGTCTCACCACCCCAAAATAAAAGAAAAAAAATGCAACATCGAATTGTTGGCGGCATTTGGGCACGCCTATGTCCGATTTCAACATCTTTTAACTGAAATTATGATGATGATGTTTGTTTTTAATACAACAACAATGACAATTCAATGCTTTTAATTCTAATATAATCTCTTTCCTAATTAAATAAATTAAGAAATCCCGAAACAGATTAGTTACATTATATACCTGCACTGCGACTGGTAATTGGGTGTTGGATCCTAAACTAATACTAAGATCAAAGACACCTTAACGAAACGGCTCGATGGATCTCGGACCCAAAGGCACCAGTCCCTCTGCTAGCGGAGAGCGACTATAGCTAGCGACTGATGCCTCGCTCAAGAAAAGTAAAAAATATTGTAGGTGGATTGTTCATACCCCGCTTCTTTGGTTTTCGTGTTATGCCTAAGCTGGTGCCAGAGTTTTTCTTCTACCCATGGTCCTCTGACTTATTAACACCACTTCATTGGAACTTACTTTCATTTGCCTCAGTGATAAGAGCTATCAATGTAAATAGTTGCTCATTGCCACCAGCACGAGGGGCAGAACAAACGTAGAGTCCAGCGTACACACGAATTTGTTTTCTTCTTTCTTGTTTTACTGGCCGGCAAAAACTTCCCCTTGCTTTCTTCAGCCATTTAGTCAGAAACGGGTTCGAAACGGAGGCGGAACCAGAAGTATGAGGTAGATATGGTATGATGTAAATAGTCACCACAGCGATTCTTGGGCCATCGCACACTCCTCACTTATTTTCCATTGTGAAAATCATCTAAACTACTCGATGCTTGTTTGTAGTTGCTAACTCAGTCTGTCCACTCATCGCTTACCGCCGGCAGTGGGACGCGGGTCTTCCCCCGTTGGCATTGTTGTGTTATATAAAGGACAAGGTAGCGCCACTCACTGTCTGTGTATTTGTGATTTCTAATGGACTGTTTTTGATTTAATTATTTCTTTGATCCTTAGCTTGGAGGCACAATAAAGGACTGAATTGTCTTGATCTATTTCTGTTTTTGCGCTTGATTGGTCTGACCCAAACTAAATTAGCGTCAAGTTTTTGACGATTTAATTACCTATGTATTTCTGGAAACAAAAGTTTTAGAGCTTATTGCTCTTTCATTTAGTATCAATAGATACGGAAATAATTTATCAGCATTGTACAGGAGGCTTGTTTCCCAGCAGTGGGGTAAATATTCGAGTAGGCTGAGTAGGGTATAACGAAACAGTATCGACTTGATTTTCCAGTTTCATCGCGTTTGAAATTACAGACATTTAAAATATTCATCTCGATATGTAGATGTAGACACCTCATTAGGGACCGGTGAAGAATCCTAACGAGGATTTCCAGACGCCAAAATTCTTTATAAAGATGACATAAGTAAGTAATAGGATTCCATTTCAATCGCAGGCATTAGCCTACTCATCGGATCTGAATTACTTCTTTACAAATACCAACAATTGTATAGAAGTAACAGTTATTTTTGGATGAAATAGTACGCCCACTGAAAGGACTCGTTCACATTGTACTTGCCTCGGGAGATACCTAGACAAGTACATGTCGGGGAGTTAAGAGCACCTATTGTTATCTATGTGGAGTAATTTAATGAAAATAATAACGTCACTGTCTTGGTTGTTGCTCCTGTTATATTCTATTTTTAGTAAATAATAATCTGTGGCATGGAAAAAGGGCGTGAGTTAATGTATGTAAGCTGTACTTAAAACAGCCTTGCATTAAAGTTATTCAATGCAAAACGATTTAAGTATCAAGCAATATTCTTGTACTTCAAAAAAAATTTGATTCTAATTAGTCCGGCTGTTAGATTATCGAAAAATATTGGAGACGTATGTTCCCTCTTAGCCCTTTGTGCCGCGGTATATTTCGAACAACCCGCAGCCTCAACGGTACGTACGATTCCTTGGTTGAACGAAGTGTTACCTATGTGGTGGGTTTTCCATCAATAATTCCTCAGTATTAGCCACGGAGTCAGGATGTGTGATCGATTGATGGCAATAAGCTCTCCGCCTGTTACGAGTACATGGGACTAGAAAATAACTGCCAAAATGTGATTTTAATAGGTACACCTCTGCCTAAAGGCTCGTTTATGGAGACGCGGGGTATTAAAAACGCACAACGGGACGCGGGATTACAGGCGTGGTGTTATGTTACAAGTCAGCCACTACAAAAAACTATCCCCTTGTAAAATCTCGTTGTCAGACCAATCAAGCAAGAGAAAGGAATAAGCATTCAAGTCAAGATCAATATGTAAATGTCGATTTCAATAACAAAAGTGAACTAAAGCGTTACAGAAAGGGTCAACTGAACCCTCAAATTCCTTGAAAAGGTTATAGGTGAGGCATCAGAATTCCGTTCAAGAGTCCAATTCGACCGAATATCGAATTAGGTAATTCTCTTTTTATCGGCAATTGGCTCGTTCGATTGTGTTTCATAATTGCTTTGTAAAAGGAACCAATCCGGTTTTGATATGATATTGTTGTTTGGTTTTTGATGGATTTATCTCTTTGTGTTGTGGGTCTTTGATAAATAGATTTTTTATTTGATTTATTTAACACACTGGGTTTTCAAAAACATTGCAAAACTACATATTAGAAACATGCTTGCGTTCCCAGAAAAACTAGGTAGGGAGCTTCAAATATTTTAAGTCCAAAACAGGGCGAGCCTTTGTCATCAACCGAGCAGATAACAGACTCCGGGCTCTATTGAGAACTTGTTAAATGGAAATCTCATGTACACGTTTTCTGAAAATCGTTTGACCACCGCCTGAGGTGTTGAGTCTTGAGGTAGCACCTGCGTCTAGAACAACAAAGCATTTAATTTAACCTTTACATATTAACTTTTCAGTGAAATGATGCGATGAATAATGCTGTAGAAATGTGTTCTCTGCGTAGCGTGTTTGGCGTAACTCTAAATGACAAATTGAGCGATCGTCGAGGCTGCGGGTTGTTCAAAAGTGATACCGCGGCCACGGCACAAGCGCTAAGAAGGAACATGGGTGGTTTTTAGCCAGTAGAAGTCTGACACTTCCTCGAAAGGTGACGACCTGGGACGCCCTAGAAAGACATACACTGGTCCTAATGGTGACGTTCTTTAAAGAGGACAGGTGCGTAGTACTCGTAACCGGCGTGCGTGTATGACCAGATGTATGAATGTGAACGAGGTAAAAGGAGTCTATGATGATCGTAGCAGGCGGAGTTCTGTAGTTCCTGTCTGCCCCCATGGGAAAAGGGCGTGAGTTTATGTATGTATTTAGGTAAGAACAGAATAAAATAGGGGCAAACAAACATGCGAAATTATTGTCATTTGTAATCTGCAGTAGGAATAAGTTATTCGAAGAGAATTCGGGGAAACAAAACGAATCTAATCAAAGTTTGTTTGTTATTCCTTGCCTTGTAGGTTTCGTCTGTTGAGGGAATACTTTTGGGCATAATGGGGGAGAAATTCTATGGCTTCTGTTCAGTCAAGAAAAGGCATCCTTTCCTGGAAGAATATTAATCATTTCATCTTCCTTTGGGGAACTACTTGGTAGGCAAATATTTAGTCTTATCAACAACATCGCCTCAATTAAGCTGTTCAGGTTTATTTTCTGTAAAACATCGCACTGCAATGCTCGCCTAAAAACGTCAGAACACCACCATGGTTCGACATCAGCCGGTAAAAAAACTATTTAACAAAAAATAAAACAAAAAAGTGAAAAATAAACTATAGAAGATAAATCAGTTTCTGAAGTCAAAGTTAGATTGTTTGTTTGATTTCATTTTTTTGTCATCGACTTCTGAAACTGATTTTTCTTGTAAAGTTTATTTTTCACTTTTATGTGTTTATTTTTTGTTGAAGTCGGTTTTATTTTTTGGTAAAAAGTTTTTATTTTTCACTTTTTAGTGGTTCATATGTGCTTACCCCTTCACACCGGCGTGATGATATGTTATGAACTGGTGTAAACAATAGACAGACATGGGATTTCAGCAATCCCAGTCCATTTGCTATCATTTATTGAGGAGTTCCGATGCCTATCTCCGAATTTCCTCACCAAATTGAAATGGAACCACTCCGAGAAAGTACTCTTCCAAAAACTATTCAAATCGCCAGTGTGCCTATAAAATTTGAAGAGTTCTCTCTTTTTCTCCAGGATTTCATCATCAGATCCTGACTTGATGATCATGGCACCACCTGGAAAGTATACCCTTTAAAAAAAAACAAAAAAATATAAATCGGTCCAGCCATCTTCGAGTAATCGGAGAACATACGAGTACATAAAAAAAAACGCCGACGAATTGAGAACCTCCTTCTTTTTGAACTGGTTAAAAAGGGTCTAGAAAGACTTAGGGACAGATAAACAATAAAATTATCCTATATTAATAAGGTTCCGTTGTTTTCATTAAAATTAAAAAATAAAACAAAACAATTCTTAAAAATTTGATGAAGCGACGTTGAATCGGTACACCGCTTAAAGGAAAGAGTGAAAAAATAAAAGCAATAAATCGTTATTACAGGACCAAACGATTTTATGCATTTTATGTACATACCAAGCAAACAGCGTAACAGTTAATCAGCGGGATTAGCGCTCGTCATAATACATTTCTCATACCTATTATGATTTGTGAAGAGCTCGTGACTTAGTAATAACTGCCACTCCGGTCGATTTTTAGGTTAAGCCGTGCTTGCCTAGGTTGGTCTGTGGATGGGTGATCGCGCGTTAATACCGACTTTCCTCCGTGCCTCGGAAAGCACGTTAAGCTGTTGGTTCAGGCTGTCATATATAGATCTTTGGCAGTCGTTACAGGTAGTGACCTGAACGTCTGACAACCAGTCTTAACAAAGGGAAAAATAATATTACCCAGTATTAACTGGGTTGTGGAGGTCAGATAGGCAGTCACTTCATGTAAAATACTGGTATTCAGCTGCATCTGGTTAAACTGGAAGCCGACCCAAACATAGTTGGGAAAAGGCTAGGCAGATGATGATGTGATTTGTATTTCGTTTATAGTGTGTTTTATTTAAGTTTGCTCCGAGCTTTAATCAGCAAGTTACCAGGAAAGCAAACTTAGTCGTGTAACAAGTAATATATTCTTACTTAAGTTATAATTACGAAACTGATAATACGTTACCCGGGCAATACAGTACAGACACGTTGGTAATTACTATGCGAGTAATTTTCCAGGCAGATTTTATTGACTAATCTGTCTGTATGAAGCCGCAGGCAGACCTCGTTAACTTAAATCCTTTTTTATGATATAAACTTGACATACTTAGACCTAAATAATTGTGTGTCATCTTCAGACTTGCCTTTAACATAATATAGAGATTTTTTGGAGCTTAACATCAAAATATGCTAGATCCTGTACGTTGTCTGGCAGTAAATAAACGACGTAATAGACCTTATTGTTATGATAAATGTCGCAAATATTACATTTAAACTGCAACTCCAGCCAGTATCAACAGTGCCGACCACGAGAAAAGCGCCGAGACAATGAAGCTCAACGAAATCCCAGGGAAACAATTTAAAAGAAATTTTACACAGAAGATTTTCAATTCAGGCATAAAGAGAGACTACCGAAGTACCAACCACTCAACAGTTTCAAGCATAATCAATTCAACAATAACCATCCAAAAAAAAAACTTTCATGTCCTCGTTCTTTTTATTTATTCAAAATCTATACAACAGAATCAAATCAAATCAAATCTTTATTTGTGAACATAAGTACAAAACCGGTCAAGTGCGAGTTGAACTCGCGTGAAGAGGGTTCCGTACGATGAATATAATATATCTACCATGTTTTTTTAAATCTGACCCAAATTTGTTTGTGGTAACTAAAAAAGGTCCAGCGGTTAGGGCTGTGCGTTCAGTCATATCAGTCATTGAGTCAGTCAGGACTTTGAATTTTATATATATAAATTCACCATGTAATTTTTAGACCATGGACTTCTTATAGGTTTTCCTGTAATCTACAGGAATAGAACTATTTTCTGTATTTTTTTCAAAATTTTAGGCTCAGTAGTTTCGGAGATAAGGGGGGGGAACGGTCAATTTTCGTCTATTTTCTTAAATAACTTTAAAACTATTTATTTTAAAATTATTAAAAAAATATATTTTAGACCCTCATAGTAAGCCCTTTCATTTGATGTGTCACATGGTACAGTTTGCAAAACTTTTTTTTTAATTTTCTTATTTGCCCCGTAAAAGCGACCCCCATATTCAAAATTCATTTATTTACTTTAGCCGTACATGTTTGGGTCACAAAAATCCATATGTATACCAAATTCCAACTTAATCGGTCCATTAGATTCGGAGCAAATTGGCTGTGACAGACGGACAGACAGACAGACAGACACACGAGTGATCCTATAAGGGTTCCGTTTTTTCCTTTTGAGGTACGGAACCCTAAAAAGATGTTATTTATACATTTTAGCTGATCTGTATGTTCGGCCAATAATCGGCATACAGATATAATATTAGTAAGCAGGTTATTTTTACTATCATAATGAATAAAGTCTAGGATAAAAGAAATGAAGCAATTGAAAAATGTCATGAGCCGCATAAAATAAAGTAATTGAATTATATTATTAATTATTAAGAATAAAAAAGTACAGTACAGTAATATAAAAAGTCGGCCAAACTTTGTAGGTCATCTCGCCTTTTCATTTGTCCGCCAGCAAACTGGTTCGTAATGTTTTTAGATACTCGGACGTTAAAAGGGGCATTTGATAAAATTGTCACATTGGCCGTTCGGCTAAACACGACGCCGCGGGAGCGGTACATGGCCCTTAATTAGGACACCGTTTGATTACGTTGGTTATGTTGGTACCTAGCTTGTTGTGAGTTTTTCCGACTGTTGGGAGTTGGGACTAACTCTGTGGTATCTGTAACGTGTGAATCGATATTGCTTTCGTTTGGAAGTGTTTGTACTATATTTTTAGTTTGAGTTAGCAAAATTAGTATTTCTTTTATATGTGGAATGGTATGTATTTTGTAGCTTTTCATTTTTTAAGATGGTTTCTGAACCACTACAAAAGAAGTGGAATATGATTAAAAAAGAACCATCAATATTTTTATAAAAAGGTACGAGTTATAAAAGTTTTGCAACATGCTGTTCTCTCGTCGTTATTAAATTGATGTTTAATACATATCTCCATTGTTTTAATAAAAACATTAATTTGTTCATTTCAAATCAAACTCCCTGTTTTGGTTTTCACTTTATTGCAAAACAATAATGAAATGAAATAGATAAAATGGGGTGGATATAACCGACGAGCAAGATCCAAAAATCGCAATTCCTAGCGAAGACTCGGAGAATTCTCATAAAAATGGAAGAAAGCAGAAACGCAGCAATATTCGCGTAGCGGTAACAGAAATTGTATAAAAGATTTCAAATGTACCTAACAATTCATTTGCGAATTTGATTTAATCCTAAACAAAGAATAAATAGAGGGCAATGCGGATTACTCTTTTCCTGTTATTTTAGGGCAATTGGCTTTTATAAAACTTTCGGCCCGAGCAATTTATGGAGCCCCATTCACCCTGGTACAAATAGACCATGTATGCAACGATTATTTCAGTCCGGTTTTTAGCGCAAAAAACCAATAGCTGCGAACATAACCATAGAAAACGTTGATCCAATTTAGGATTCTATCAGCAACTTTGAATAGATTGAAGAGTATAAAAAAAAATGCGGTCGTTGAAAGCGTTGAAACAAACACTCGTTTTATTTACCACAAAATACTCGTATATTCGTGAAGGGCAAAAACAAACGTGACAAGTAAATACTAATCTAATAAATAAAGGTAAAGGGCGACAGTTCGGTTGGTCCCTAATCTAGAACGCACAAGGATTTAGGAACATGTTAATATTAAACAAGTGCCCTTCGTTTGCTTTAAGGGTACTTTTACACCCTATATAGCAAGCCTATTGCCATAAACTGGGAGTGGCCAGCACAACTTCTATCCCCCAAGGTGTAACTGTGGTTCAAAATAGACTAAAATGTGTCTATTCACAACGACGAATCGATTCGACAAATTGACAATTTAATAGAACGACAATTTTTAATCATAACTGCTTCTGGCCTTTATGGATTACAAGCGCGATGTTATGTATGTGTTATAATAACAATAATTTTATATGAAATGTTTAATTTTTTTCCATTTACCTATCAACTTAATGCATGAACCTTTTACTTTTATCGAACTCAATTTCCAATTCATAAAATAACATTTTCCGCCTAAAATAAATGTATATCCGTTCCATGAAAAAAAAAAACCAAAACGGTATCAATAGGTATCAGAAGTTGCAAACCTTTTAACGAAACACAGATCTTATATAAGAAAATAAGTGAGTTCCCCAAAATAAAATAGCGTTTATCCGGGTAGAATGCCGGGTCATACTAACACCCGGGTATTCGATGTAGCTGGGTAAGTGAAACGTCAATTGAACGTTGTACTGGAAAAATAAAACCTCTTTTGAATCACTTACACAAGAGGAAGATATTTGTTGATATTTATATGGGTGGCGTGGAGAAGGGTGAACACGCTTTTTTGTGTATTTTCATTTCATGCATACTTAAGGTAATCCGGATTTTCAGTATCCCGTTGTCCAGATATCTGCCCGGTCGATAGCCAAAAGCTCACAAACCACTACCTAACCTTACAACGATTAAAGGTGTGATTATAACGCTATGATATTATGAGGCATACTCATCTACACTATCTACACTTATATTGTAAAGAGGAAAGATTACTGTTTTTACCCGACTGCGGCGAAGCCCTAAAGGAGGGTTATTGTGTGTACGTTTGTAATGAATAAACTCAAAAGCTACTGCGCCGAAAAACTGTCACCATTAGAAAGCTACATTCACCTTGAGTAACATAGGCTACTTTTTATCCCTGTATTCCCACGGGAACGGGAACTACGCGGGTGAAACCGCGTGACGTCCCCTAGTTTGAAATTAAGTGAAAATGGCGACGGTGACTGAAAAGTAGTGTCGGTTGTTATGGTATTGACATGTGATGCGGAGGAATGAAGAAAATGTCGTGAGAAAAGTTTTGAGTATGTGGATAAGAGTAGAGGAAAACCAAAGAAAAACGATGGATGGACTATGTTAAGGATGATATGGCAAGAAAAGAGGTTTCTCATTGACAAGACGAGTGAAAACTATGGATGAAGAAGACAAGCTGTGCAGACCACAAATGAATTGGTCTAATTGCCGTACTCAGTGATATTTAATAATTACTTAAGCCGTCACTTAGTAAAGGTTAGACATATTTTTGTATGACAAAACCAATACTAAGTAAAGGCCTAAGTAATCATTAAAGCTCTCTGAGTACGGCAGTAAGAGTAAGAGAATAATGATGCATCCATCAAAATAAAAATAAATATTTACTAGTAAGCCAATTTTAAATTAACTCATGCTTAATTAAACGAGTCTATAATTTTCCATCTGCAAATGATAAGTAATTGTCCCAAGCAATTTACTTGCTCAATGAAACGATGAAATGTAAAATAATGAGCATTCAGTGTAATGATACCGCGGCGGTACTTATCGATTCAATTGTATCGAGTTCCAGAAGAATTATATCGAATTCTGATGAGAATTCGTATCGGGAATGTTTATCGAATTTATATTGTATCGAATTCGAATTGGTTTCACATTACGTTGATTTATTGTCTAATAAAATAGTTACTTTTTAAATGGAGTTAGTAGGGTCGATCATGAAGGTTAATCATAGCTTGCAGTCAGTTTGTGGATGGGTGTTCAAGTCTATTTACCTACGTATCTTTTATAAGCCTCTGTGAAATAAAATATTTTGATTTTGAATCGGGTATTTTTTGCCAGATTGCATACATACATTAACACAAGCCCTCTTCTCATGAGAGTAAGCAGAAACCACAGATCGCCATGATCCTTACATACTCCTTTTTCTTCGGCCGCTTTCATACATCTGGTCATTCACGCACACTGGTTGCGAGTATTATGCATCTGTCATTTCTGAAGAACCGGTACCATTCTCTTAAGGTCTTTCTGACCCTTATCAGATTGACAAGCTCTTCATTTAAATACTAGTATGTATTCAGAACCATAAGGTTATATTTCAAACCAACCACAAAGTTAAAAAAAGGAGGTGAGGAGGGTGGGAGGTGAGGTTGAGGTGGTTTTGTTGAATAGTTATAATAAAATTATTTTGTACTTTTGAAACCCAAAAACAAACATAACTTCTTTAGGCACAAAGTAATATTTTACTAAGCAGCTATAACAAGTAATTACTCAGGTACTTAAGAGAAGACAAAGGGAAGATAATGGAAGCCGTAACAGTGTTATCTTTTATCAGACGTTTTATACTTAGCTAAATGTAATTTATTTCGCACGTAATTCTGGTAAAGGCAATTAAGTGGAACTTGTGTTTGGTAAGCCTTTTAAGGACTGAGTAGAGTATTATGTTAGGAAAGAATAACTGTAATTATTAGAAGAAAAAAAACATCGGTCAAGGTGTTCACTCTAGACTAGTTTTTGACTGCGGCTCCATCTGCATTGGAAGCTGTACGTTTTTGCTACAAGGATTAGAGTAGGTGACTGCCTCGTGGGTCCATTGGTCGGTAACGTAGCTGCTGTGCATTAGGTCCTGGGCGAAAGGGAGTGTCAGACTTCTACTGACTAAAAACCACCCATGTTCCTTCTTAGCCCTTTATGTCGAGGCCGCGGTATCTACTTTTACAACACCCTGCAGCCCCGACGGGTAGTTCCTAGGCCTGGTTCCAAGGTCGAGCAAAGTGATATTGGATTTTCCCATCAGAAACTTGTCAGTAGTAGCCAGGGATTCTGGATTTGTGCCCTGTTGACGGCAATAGGCTCGCCCACTATTACGTTTAAGTCCCTTGTAGGGACTTAAACGTAACTGGTGAAATGTGGGTGTACCTACTAATACACCAATGTTGAAACCATCGGAAATTACAGGAATAATGTCATGTTTATGTTTTATGAACGCTAGCCAAGAAGTTGTAAAATAACAAGCAATTCCTGCTATTCTAATTTGATAAAATTACTTACCTTTTTATGCTAAAGTTTCTCAGTTTTTAACACAAAATAATGTATTTCTTATAATTCCGCCTGAAAGAGAAACATTTGACGTGAAGTCTCATGCATTATGTAAAGATATTCCGCTGACCGAATTTAAATGCGGGACACCTGTCCAACTTCGCTTTTATTTGTGAAAAAATGTTTTCCTCCCCTGTGACTTAGGAATTTTGTCGTACCTTAATTTGTAAGTTATTGGGCTAGAAACAGGACGTGTCCAAGTCTTATTTATCATATAATTAGTCGTTTTACTTTGACTACCTATAAATACGCAGCCTACTTTTAGAAATTAAAAAAAAAAAAAACCTTGCAACTGTATTCGATATGTACGCACAACGATCTACAAAACCAAATTAAGCAGATCCCTCATCGTACACGAAGCTCTGAATAGTGAGATCTAGTAATAACTCAGTGCTCAGGCATTATCTATATTTAGGAAAATTCCTGACGAAATCACGCATGTCCCAGAACCAAACATTTGCAGACATGTGATATCCTCGCGCCATGCCTGTGAATACGTTTTACCGGTGGGCTAATCGTAGAGTGCATGTCGAGGTTTCATAAATAAAAAATATTTGTATATCTCTTCTAATTTATTTGTTGTTATGGCGGTAATTATTACAAGGGTGTACTTCACACTCTGTGAAAGTTGCAATTGTCTACCTGTAACGGTTCAAAAGATACAGCCTTGTTCAAACATTCGGACAATGGAGTATTAGTAAGACGTACTGCTGCGCACTCTAAAAATATATTCCCCATATTGTATGAACGAAATACAATCTAAATTTCTACAAATTAAACAAAGTTCCTTGACTAATATTTTCAAAAACGGAGACCAGGTACACCCCTGTATAATAACTCAATAACGAAGGTGCTGTTAATAACGCGAACGTCTCGTCATGATATATTACCAACTTATCATGTCAACACTCATCTGCTAATTGCATTCACGAGTTCTCCGTAGCTACGAGATGTTTACTTATTTATTTAATTGAAACTGTCAAACAGGAGCTTATGAAATTACCTCTGGAGTTACATAGTACTTGGAATTATTTTGATTAAGTTAGTCTCGATACAGGGGTTTTGAACGATGATATGAAAGAAAAAGCAGTGAACGGTAGCATGATGTCTGATAGGGGAAAATGGAATAAGAAGAAGGAAATTAGTTGCGCTACCCCATAGTAACATGGTCAAACGACTGGAATATGGCAGGTGATAAATGGTTTAAGAGTCTTATATAGAAAACCGTAATCGTGGACAAGTGACATATTAATCTGTAAATTTTTATAGAGCTTTATTTCGTTACACGTCTATAGAGTTATACGAGAAAATTGAATAGTCTAATATGTAATAACGTAGCTAGTGTAATATTGATGCTGAACTCAATTCCAAAAACACATTCACTCAACGATGAAAGAAATAACTCCAAGCATACCCATAAACCATAGATGTTGACACACGTACTGTTTTCACTTAAGCATTCTCACCCATACTCACACCATTACTTCCACTTCACCAAATCAAGCATGAAAATAAAGCTATAAAAGGAACACATCCATGAATCCAACATCTTTGAATTTATCGACGCAGGTGCTATAAATAAGAGCGGCAGCCATTACGGCAGATAACTCTGTTTTATTGTAATTTTATGCGCGAGTGTTACCACCTAGAGTTTCGTACAAAATGCAAACCACCCTGGAGATTAATTAGGAGACGCGCTCCAGGTTTATTCGGTTATGGGACAGGCAATAGTCTTGTAGCAAGTTTAGATTTAAAGTCTTGGCTGTGGGATTTGATAACATTAAGGTTCTGTTTATGTGCCGGGAGAATAATTACGGATAAAAATTGAAAAGTCAAAAAACAACATAATGGTGTAATAAATACTACTTCATTATGCTGAGCTTAAATAAGAGCTGTATATATTATATCATTACCATTCAGACAAGTACCATGCAGACCGTCTTAAGATTAAAAAAATAGAAAAAAGAAATATGATATTATCATATTGTCAGATAGACACTTATGTAAACCTATGGTTTTTCCTTGTCGCACGCAACGTTAAAAATACACAGAGCTTTCTCAAGTAGTCGAAACAATGTTACAATTTTCTCTTTAGCCAGACCAGCCTTTAATATTACCGCCAGCCAAAAGCAACAAAATGGGCCCATTTCCAACAGATTTAAACAAAGACAATGAATCTCAAAGCCAACTACAATCTAATTCAAAAGCAATCATCGCAAGCTCTGCAGATTTATAAACTGCTAATTCTAGTATTGTAATTCAGGATGAGGCTGTCGACTAAGTAAAAGAGGGGATTAGGGAAGCTCCCAATCTGGGCAATGAATCACAGAGGAGATGTAATTTGTACTGTTGGAAGTTCTTTATGCGAGAGATGCGGGGGGCGGACTGACCTAAGGGTGCTTATATAACGATACAGGCTACTATTACGGACAAATTCAAAGGGATTAATACATATCCGTATGAGTAATATTGTTCCATACTTTCTGAACAAATGCAGGGAAATAAAAGAACAACAGAAAAATACAGATTTACCGAAATCAGTAAAATCTGGAACGGAAATCTTGCATCTTATGCAGGCACCCTAAGGTGTAGTCAGTAATGGAGTATTGGATCAACGTAATGCTGTAATGGATTTGGATGGACGCTTGATAATGTAGAAAATAGAACAGTATTTTATTACGAAAAAGTGGGTAGTGAAGCCGCGCGTGTGAGAAAGATCCTATCTACCGATCAAGATCGCACCCTCGGGTCGCTGAAAACCCCAGACAACACATACACCAAGTCGGACCACGAAACTAGTAAAGTCCTTTTGGAAACGCACTTCCCAGACTGCAATCTCTCCGAGGACAGAACCTGGGCAAGTGAACCAACGCACACACCAAATGACCAAGACTGGGCCAGAGCCCGCACCATAGTAACTGTTGAAAGAATAGAATGGGCAATAAAGACTTTTAAACCATATAAATCCGCAGGCTTAGACAAAATTTTCCCCGCCCTGCTACAATGGGGAGTAGACGTTTTAACGCCATGGCTGACCATCATCTACCAAGCCTGTATAGCACAGAAATATATACCGCTTGCATGGCGAGAGGTGAAAGTCATTTTCATCCCCAAACCAGGCAAACCAGACTACACACAACCCAAGGCGTATAGGCCAATAAGCCTAACATCTTTTCTACTGAAAACCCTCGAGAGACTCTGTGATCGACACATTCGGGACGGACCTCTCCGGGAGCGGCCACTTCACAAACAACAACACGCGTATTCGACAGGCAAATCAACAGAATCTGCGCTGCATAGTGTGATCTCCAAGATCGAATGTGCAGTGGACCACAAATGCTCTTCACTAGCTGTCTTCATTGACATAGAAGGCGCTTTTGACAAAACCATCTTCCACAGCATCAACGCAGCCCTCGAGAAACACGGTGTGGACTCGACCCTGCGAGGATGGATCACAAACATGCTCAGACTGAGAGCCGTCCAAGTTACGGTAAACGGCACCACCAGAGCAATAGTGGCGAAGGGCTGCCCCCAAGGCGGTGTCCTCTCGCCGCTATTATGGAACCTCGTAGTAGACAGCCTCATCAAACGCCTCAATAGCAGAGGCTACTACACGGTAGGCTATGCTGATGATCTGACCATAATAATAAACGGCACACACGAAAACACGCTATGCAACCTTTTGCACCAAGCCCTAAGAATAGTAGAAGACTGGTGCAAGGAGTACAAACTAGCAGTGAACCCTACCAAAACGGAACTCGTTCTCTTCACAAAGAAAAGGAAGCTAGCAACGTTACATTTGCCAAGCTTCTTTGGGACAACCCTAAGCCTATCGACTGAAACCAAATACCTGGGTATATTTTTGGACAAACAGCTGAACTGGGCAAAACACACTGATTACATCATCACGAAAGCCAGTATAGCCCTATGGCAATGCAACAGACTCCTCGGGAGAAATTGGGGCATAAGTCCCAAAATCACCTACTGGCTATACACCACAGTTATCCGACCAATCATTACATACGGGTCTTTGGTTTGGTGGCCCAGGACCAACCTAAGTACAGCCCAAAAAGACCTCGAGAAACTACAAAGATTTGCCTGCGTAGCAATCACCGGCAGCATGAGAACTTCCCCCACTGCCGCCTTACAGGTGATGCTGGGCCTACCTCCCCTACACCTCGTCGTAAGAGAGGAAGCGGCCATAGCGACCTTCAGACTTGAAGTATCCGGCACCCTAAAAAATGATTCTAGAATCAAACACACACGCATCAAAGAAGGTGCAATCAAAGAACAACCGTTGATGGCATCACCCATCGACAGAACCCTGAAGACCTACTGCTTCCAAAAACACTACAACATAGAGCTCATAGAGGAGTGGTGTGACTACTCAGGTACAAGAGAGCTAAGGATTTACACTGATGGATCAAAAACCGAAAATGGGACAGGCGTCGGGGTGTTCTCCGACGACTTAAACATTAAGATATCCAAACCACTTGGAACGCTCAACTCAGTTTATCAAGCAGAGTGTGTAGGTATTATCCAAGCGGCACACGCTATAGAGGCCAGGGAGGTTACGGATACTAATATTCGAATACTCTCCGACAGTGCCTCAGTCCTTCAATCCCTAAAGAGCAATCAGATCACGTCGAGACTGATACTAGAATGCCACAAGGCACTAGAACGTATCACGGTACTAAATCACAACACTGTAACACTACAATGGATAAGAGGTCACAGTGGATCACTTGGAAACGATGCGGCTGACGAACTTGCCAGAAGAGGATCCAGCACAAAACCTTACGGACCCGAACCCATTGTGCCCATCCCTTTCAAGCAGCTAAGAAGCTGGTTAAAAGACCACACTCGCATACAAGCGGAGGAACGGTGGACCTTGACACCAGGATGTAGGCAATCCAAGGATGCTATGCCATCCCTGGATACAAAGCTGACCAGGCGCCTTCTGCGCCTGGACAGAGACAGCCTGCGTCTGGTGGCGGGGACCATCACTGGACACTGTTCACTAAATAAACACTTCCACAACCTAGGTATCACTGACAGCCCCCTGTGCAGAGCATGCATGGAGGCAGAGGAAACGGTGGCGCATGTGCTCCTTGAGTGTACAGGCGTTACCAAGATTCGTGAGGAGACCCTTGGTACACCAAGATCCCTTGCGGATGCCCTGAGGAGACCGGGAAGTCTGATCTGCTTCTGGAGGGAGGTGGGCTGGTTGGAGTAATCGGCCACCATGGCTCACGCACAATGGTCCACTTCAAGGACTAAGTGCGGAAACCTGAACCCCATAAAGAAGAAGAAGAAGAAGAAGTGGGTAGTGAAAATGTAATTAGCATTGATGTGAACGAGCCGATGTGTAATGAATTGAAGATTGCGAAATTTGGTTTGTGGGTAAAAGGTATTCTCATGTAGTATAAAGCTTTGTCAAGTTTTTATACTACACTATCTGACCCACGCAAAATCGTCTGCGTCATGATAATACATATATAACTTACAACCTTCCTCGATTGATCGACTATCCATAGTAATATTTTTTCAATTAGCTTTCTAATGTTGAAAGAATTTTCAAAGTCGTCTGAGTAATTTTTGAGTTAAATCGTCACAAACAAAAAATCTAATCTTTCCTCTCTATAATGTTAGATAGAATCATAGATTACATTATTAAAGAGAAAATTACTAAAAGTACCTACCTATCTCTTACTGATAAATATACAATCATCATCATCATCAGCCTATATTATTCCCACTGCAGGGACTCAGGCCTCCTCTCTAGGAGTGGGATGGACTGTAATCCACCACGCGGGCCCAGTGCGGATTGGTAGATGTCACATATCTTCGAATTTTTGGTTCTAAGATATGCCGGTTTCCCGAACCCATGACCGAACTGTTCGTAAGTCGAGGCCGCCACCACTACTCACAAAACAATATACAATAACACCTTGTAAATATTATGGTGCAGTAAATAATTTGAATTTGAATTTCCCGGAGGCCAGAATCTCCACGTATCTACATCGGGACGCTAGGGCCAGCGGACCGCGTAATTATTTTGTCGCGCGGACATTTTAACATTGCGATATCATATAAGATAGTTGTTTAAACTAAATAGAGTAAAAGAAACAAATATTCTATATTAAATTTCCGTTCTAACAAACACATTTTTTTAGACAAAGATTAATACCATATGGGTTAAATAAGCTTCGCAAAAAACAATTCTATTCAACCTAACATTTCAATAGTAAAAAATGGTTACAGTGAGTCAATCTTAATAGATAGATATATGCTGTCGCGGCCTTTTTTGTAGAACTTTTAAAGAGGAACATTTCTTTCGTAAATGATATTTGCATTACATAAACCATTTTTGCAGCGCACGCAACGGAAACTCTCAATAAGGAATGTCGTTTCCCGTATTTGCAACATTTTTCATTTATACTCCACTCCTATTGGTTGTAGCGTGATGTTATATAGCCTAAAGCCTTCCTCGATAAAAGGACTATCCAACACAAAAATATTTTTTTGATTCCAACTAGTAGATTCTGAGTTCTTAGCGTTCAAACAAACAAACAAACTCTTCAGCTTTATAATATTAGTATGGATGCGAATACCTTTTTCAAAATGCATTAGTAATTATGAAAACAGATAAAATCACAGAAAAACGAAATAAAATATTAAAACAGCAGACCAAAGAAATAAAACGAACTAAAATGAAAATATAACATCTAAATAAGTCTTAAACTACTAACCATTCGAAAACAGACAAGAACAACTCAGCAATGCACAACTTGCACATTACACTGAAGCTCCTCATTCCACTAAACAAATAAAATGAACAATTAATTAAAACATTATTACGCTGTGGTTTAAGTATTATTTACTCAATGGCTATCATGTTTGTGTTCGGGCTTTCCGGTGGGGTAGTCTTTACAAACGATGTTAACAAACTATTATTACTATTACTAGTATTTTTCTACTGAGAGACGGAAGAACATTATTTAATTTATTTTAATAATTTAATGCTTTTTTGTCGTTCTCTGCTATCTTGGTCACAAACGACAACGAGAGCATGACATAAGCCATTGCGACGTACTTTGCGGAGAACTGATGCGACTGAAACAATAGCCTCGCGCGCGTGTTTTGATGCAAGTCGCATCGCTCGAAGCCCGAGTCTACGACTTCTGAAAAAGTAGGTAGGCGGTATTTTGGTTTTCATTGTATGCTCACCAATTTCTACGTCTACGTCTGGTCTGATTCAAGTGATTCTTTTATTTTGGTTGAGTTTCTACCCGACTGCAAGGAAAGGGTAATGTTTTTTAGTTTTAGTTTGCTTAGGTCCTTTATGGCTTATCCTTTATTATATTCATATTTTGTTCTTCGTCTAAGTGAATGATGTGCTAATATTTTACAATTTATAACTAATACTTGACAAGGATTTGTGTTAGAAACCACAACAAAAAAGTGGACATTTTCCCATCCGAAAAAAGTCATTTACCTAAACAAACAAAAGTCACCGCATTTTTCACTTTTTAGTGTATTTTTTACGGAAGTCGGTTTTAGTTTTGTTAGATTCTCAGTCAGGGCGGAAAGAAAAAGTCTATTGGGTTTCTACCCAATAGACTTTTGAGTACGCTTTCCAGTTTCGGCTGCGTGTGGCTGAAACCTCTCATCGTATTCGATAAAGCGCGTTACATCGGCCTGCATTTTTCCGTACTCCCAGTTACCATTGAAGTTGGTACCTACCTATACGAAAGGTTGACCTATATTATTCATTTACATGTTACTTAAATCAACTATCACATTAATATTGATATTGACTAATATTACAGAGGCGAAAGTTTGTGAGTGTGTATGTTTGTTACTTCTTCACGTATAAACTACTGAACGGATTTGGATAAAATTTGGTACACAGATAGTTTATAACCTGGATTAACACATAGTTTTTAACCCGATTTTATCTTCCCGTGGGATAATATACTAGTTGTAGCGGGCGGAGCCGCTGGCAACAGCTAGTACTCGACTGGCCTGTTGGTCTAGTGGTTAGTGACCCTAACTGCTATGCCGGAGGTCGTGGGTTCGATTCCCACCCAGGACAAATGTTTGTGTGATGAGCACGATCATTTGTTCTGTGTCTGGGTGTAATTTATCTATAATATGTATGTTTAGAAATATATGTATATAATAGTATGTTTATCAGTTGTCTAGGACCCATAACACAAGCTCTGCTTAGCTTGGGACTAGATGGCGTTGTGTGATAGTTGTGAAATGTTATTATTATTATTATTATTAGTACTAAATAATTATTTAATCGTGATACATTATAGTCGACGATAGATTAAAGATCAAAGAATTAAACGGTGGAAAATTTTCTAGGATTAAACACTTTTTGACATTCACTAAGTCGATTAAGTCTGAGATGAATTGACAACATTTCATATTTTTAACTTGTGAGTATTATTAAGTAATATAAAAGCAAATCCAAAACTAGGACACCCATATTTTTTTGTTTTTCGAAATTATGTACTTTTCATTCATGATTTTAAGTTTCAAATTCGGCGCGTTCTAAAAAGACGTAAGCTCCAAATGACGTCATTCTTACGGTGGAATGGCGATATAACCTATGCTTTACTGTGACACGACAAAAAAAAATTGTAAAGTGTCACACTTGTCTTGTCGTTGTCACTTTGGCAGCTTGTCATACTCGTTGGCGCAGGCTGGTACAAAACAATATTTTGGTTCCTTTATTGGCGTATATGTTTCTTTGGGATCCATTTTATTGGGGAAATATCAATCAAAAGTTGATAATACTAACAGTAAGCGTGTCGAGTTTGAAAAATAAATTGTTCCATTTTATGAAAAATGTACGCTTCAGTGACATTCAACATTGACAAATTGACGTCTTGTTTGACATTTTTGTTTTCATAAAAAATATTGAATGCTTAGGCAAAGATAACTACATCATTCTGCCGTATATATGACGTCATCACATGTTTTTTGGTTTTCATTTTTTTTCTCAGAAATAAAGGAATCAAAAAATAAATAAAATACATGTATGAACTCAGGATACGAAAATAAAGAAATGGTATTTTTATTTTAAGGTGGTGTCAGTTTTGAAATGTTGTGAATTGCGACCTTACACAGAAAGAAGACACGATTAATTAGTGGGAAGCTGTAGACTCATGATTACACAGGCTCGAAATAAATAAAACAAATTCACAATTCCCAAACTTTTATATTTTACAACGGAACATTTCAATACAATTTAATTCTTTACATTATACTTACATAGGAATTTACAAATTGATGTACTTTAACTTTTAGGCTATTCATATAAAAATAAACGAAAAATAAATCGGGTTCCTTCTTGATGGATGTATAACTCTTGGACACTGTAATTTCCTTAAAATAAGGAAACGAAAGATGTTATTCGGAACTTAGAAGGGTTTGGGACCATCCATCATACAACATGCCAAATCACGACTGAAGATATTAAGGAGTGACGTAAAAAAAATAAGATAATCATTTTGTGGAGAATCAAAATGATCTTTTTGAAGGGAATTTATTGTCTCTTAGCCTTAGGCTGACGATCGTCGAATGGTAGGATAATAGAATAATAGACGAAAAGATAAAAAAGTATTGGTTCAAATATTCTGCCATGTAATAGAGAACAAATTGTCAGTCTGTTCTTGATTTTTTTTTGTCAATGAATATTATTTAATATTCTCAAGGGCCAATGCAGGCTTTTGTACATATAAAATATTTAAGGTGAAGTATAATTTGTGTTTTCAAAAGTCATTGCAGACGTACCAAACATTTCTCAATAATAACCTAAACCATAAACATTTTTAACTTATTCAGGATCTTTAAAACCACAATTTGGACTTAGGCCAACATTTTCTTACTTAATAAAGCCTTCAAAGATATTGACTATGATAACAAACCTAAAACAAATAATACATCACTCAGAACCTAAAAGCGAAATTGGCCTTTCATTACTCTAGTTAGTAAGTTTCTGATTTACACTCCGTATGGCAAAGTTACCTCAGGTTTCAATTTACAAAATTAATAATAAGACATCGAAATTGAAGAGAAATAATCAAAACACAACTTTGATGAAAACGCTATTGCGTTCGAAATTAATGAAACATCACACAGTGGTAACATCAGACTAACTAACTATTTATTAGTAATCGTGTCCTATAAATTGATATGACTATCTTCGTGCAAAATTATTTACAGCCACGTCTATAATCGACCCTAAAATATATACATTAAACAATACAAAATTGTGATCAGCAGTCGTTGTTTAGTTAGATTACAATTACAATTTACAAGTCAAAGTTCCATGGGTCACTGACGTCACAGAATAGATAGGTCTAAAGGGTTAGCTACATGAAACGAGCGAAAATGTTCTGCAAAGTGGGTCATGAAAGGTAAAACCTCAAAACGGGTAACTTACCAGCTGGTAGAGTGTCTCATTAACACAATCGAGTAAGTAATGGTCAAGCTGAACGGTCTTCAATAGACTAGATTGGACTTTGACTAATAATGTGCTGAAATATCTGTCAAATTCCGCAGACACGTATATATTGCCATTTGTTTTACAGTGACTTTACCTGTTTTTGCTCGTTGCATGCAACTGGCATTATTTACCTATCTATTCCACGGTAACGTTTTAAATGAACGTTGAATGGTGCAAGCCGTTAACAAACTGTGTGTTTATCACTGATTGGTTGAATGTCACGCTCGGAGCACTAGCAGCAGCAGCGCGGCGAGCAGCAGGCGCGGGTGCGCGGGGCGGCGCGGGGGGGGCGCGGCGCCCCGCGCTGGCCAGCGCGCCGTCGCCGGCGGTCACATCGTCGTCACCATCTCTGTGGACACGGACCTACTGAGGATCGGGCTGACGAATAGTGATAGCATAGACACCTTCCTCACTGCCGATGAGCGTATAACCAGGACTAAGAAGTTTCAATAGGCGTTAAAAATTAAACTTGCTTAAAAAAATATCTCAAACAGTGTCCAACATTTAGATGGAACTCTCGACTGTGATTCGAATAAGCTCTTAAAACTTTATGTAACAGTAAAAAAGAAGTGTAAAAACTGAAAGTTTTACTATCCTAAAGTAATGCTACGATAATGTCAAAAATCTTTAAACTTGCCACTTTATTTAAATTATTATACTTTTCGTCTACCACGGCTTATAAAAAAACTTTAAGTTTTTAGATATAAATGCTGAACAAATGTTAGTGGGAGTTATATTTTCTAAACTAGATGTTATTCAGATGAATGATGACAATAACAAAAATGGTAGATATATTTACCAAGATTCTGCATTTGGTGTTGACTCAGAACAATGTATGGATTGTCGAGACCAGGATCTTCTAGCACTCCTCGATGTAGCTGCTCCAGATGTCGCTCTGTGTCATCTAGGAGATGGAACAGAAGCTTTTAACTGTATCGCATTCTTACATGAAATGTTTCATAAAAAAATCATGTCAAGTTGGTAACTTGTGTAATGGCTAAAGTACTGTCGCCAAATACGAACAAATTCTTGTCAGATCAATAAACTTCCACAGATAAAGTTATTTTCAACATCAGCCCCACTGCTTATCAGAAGTTCGAAATGCGTAAACTCCAAATCATTCAAAAGTGCTTTATTCTGTTCTAAATGAACAAACAATTACAGTTTGACTTTGATTTCCATTTCATTCATTAAAATCTAAGCGATATCGTCGTTAGTATCAGAATCATGGTAATTTGATTTATTTATCTTTCTAGATTTCAAGTAAATAAATGGATGTAGACTGAGCTATTGAGTACTGTAAGCTTTTAATTCATCATCAAGGAGCATTGGCATCTAAAACTTTAAACTCTTTAGGAATTTAGACTTTATAAAGTACACTAATTTTTTTAAATTCTTTGATGTCTTATTTAATGCGTATGATAAGTTAAGCAGTTTCAGTAAGATCATTAATAACTTGAATTATAATATTAGTAAAACACTGACAAATTAATTAGGTCCTTCAAATGGGACAGTTCATTTATCAATTTAATTAAACTTACTATCATTACGCTAATCGTCTACGTTATTAAAAAAGTATCGTGTTTCAAAGTGAAATCACTAGTGGGTAGTCTAAATATTCCAGCACTAGAGGCGGTCCGTAAACGCTGAAATATAAGTAAATACCGCGTTGGTAAGTAACGTTGTGTTAAAACTACTAAAGAAGGGTCTTAATAGAGACACTCGCAGATTATATATTATAATTACTCTAATTTGGTAGTAACATGGATACTTACATGGTAACAGTGTTGTTGTCGGCGGTGGTAAGGTTGTAGTTGTTGTTGTCGTTGTTGTTGTAGTTGTTGTCGTAGTAGTAGTTGTAGTTGTTAATACTGAACAAACAGAAATCATGGATTTAAGATTAACGTGACTATGTATTTTGACACTTGGCTTGGAGGTATATGCGCTGTTTAAAACAAAGATTTTTTAGAAAATATTTAAAACAAATTTCGCGATATATTAGTTATTTTTTCATAGCAGTGCTGACAATGACAGTTCTTAAACGCAGTTTGAATATCTGCTGATCGCGTTCATTTTGATTAGTAAATCGCCTTCATTAGATTAATAAGAGAAAGCAGAGTAGGCTCCAAACAGAAAATCATCATAAATTAGAAACCAATAAAAAGTACGTCACTAGATTTCACCGTCACAATTTATTTTCTATTAAGCTCTGAGCCATTCAAAAATTATCTGAGACTTAAATAGCTTTAGTCGAACAAATGCAAGATGCTTTTAAATCCGAACAGAACCAAAGAACTCTAAATTCAATCTAACCGCTTACGATGCACAAATTCGAACTGCTGGTAACTGAAGCAAACTGAAAGCCCGTTAGTACGTTACGTCTTTACCTCTGTCTGCACTTTCTAGTGCTCAAGGAGTAGAACTCTGATGAATTGAGAAGATGAAGCGGGTTAACTGAGCTTTGTGCCTGGTTTTATTAACCGGTATATAACTGAGTGCATCTTAATAATATTATCGTATTATTGAAACTTCTATTTTAGGTGCTAAGTTGAAAATTGTATCGTATGGAGTAGGTTCCGGAGCTAACAAAAGTTTAATGTATGGTAAATCTCGGAATTTATAATATTGCTTAAAAGATTAATTTCAGTTTTTCCTATCATAATGTCAGCCAGGCGTTTACCGTACAAAATGGACAGTTTATTACTAATGAGTAATGCAAAGAAAATAAAGGCTAAAATCCAAGTCAGGTCATCGAAATATACGGCCAATCATAGAAAATGCACATTATCTTTGTTAAAATTAAATTAATTTTCTCATGACAGTGTGTTTAACTTCAGGAAGGTTTACGTCATCATCATCATCAGTAACTTCGTATGCTTTATACTTGGATCTCAGCCTAAGGCCTCATTTACGGAGACGCGGGGCGTCAAGCGGCGCGTTGCGCGTTTTTAATTCAAGCACATGGCGACGTATGAAAACGTTAACAATTTCACACGATGATTTTACGAGAAGCGATTTTTCGCTCGTTAGTTTAAATTGCAGCGTTCGTTGCGGTGGACCCGTCTCTCAGTCAATGAATAAAAAAGCACGCGACGAGCCTACTGCACGCACCGCGTCTCGACGCCCCGCGTCTCGACGCCCCGCGTCTCGACGCCCCGCGTCTCGACGCCCCGCGTCTCCGTAAACGAGCCCTTATACTTACAATGTAAGAACAGTTCAGCCTGTGCCCTTCCCTGGGTGTTCTCCACATGGCACCGATATGCCCCCGCGTCTTCCCTGGACATCTCCATCACCATCAGACTGACGGTGTGACGGTATCCTCTCGACGTCATGCTTAGCCTGTGCTTTGAACCTGAGAAATAATTGATTATGTTAGAAGATGAGTCGGTACAATTGGTGCAGTGGCAGAGCAATTAGCCTTGCGGTTCGATCCCCGCACGATACAAATATTTGTATGGCTTACAAATGTGAGATAAATATGTGTTGTTTCCGTAAATCACGTTCTACTGATTAATAGATCAGTACCGAAAAATAAAATCGCATTCATTCCATATAAGCTACATCATACGAACCGGACCAGCTCTAGGTTTATTACTCACAAAAATAACTACGTTGTCCAAAAATTGTGCGAAATAGGACAACATTTAAATAGGTGTCCTAACAACACAATGGTCTATAGGGTGTTTTAACTCTTACCTTGAAATAATATTATAAAACACACATTAGGTCTACAATAATACCACATAACAGCGTTAATTTGAAAAACACAGTTGAAAATGTTATAAAAGTAGAATATCCGTGGTAAAAATGTTAATTTTCAGAAATAAAATAATTGAGACTAGGCCTGAAATTGTTTATAGTCTGTGGCAAAGTTTTTGCTTTTGTTAGTATTCTGTGGTTTTCTCGTGTTTTTGTTTTGATGAAAAGTCGGTTTGCGGTTCCCAATATATTTCTGAAAATAACTTTTGTAATATTGTTTTTATTCATAAATCAGTTTGGTTTGGTTCAATAGTATTTTTCAAATAGACAGACATAACAATGTTGCACCTGCCAGAAAGGGATCATTGTCCTGGTAAAGGTCGTGGAAATCTGCTGGATGTCTATCAGTCAATCTAACTTGCTAATCAAAAGAGTAATAGTAAGAGAGAATAGTTATCTAACTAAAAAAGTAATTCCAGAACTTTGTTTTTTTAGTGTCCTTCAAAGGCCTTCACTTTCTCCCTCCAAACCTCTCTGTTTCATGTAGGTATCGTGTGTATTCTGTTCCTACTGATAAATTAATAACAATACACGTTTCTGTTTTAGAACTCATTATTTGAAAGTCAAAATTTGTTCGTCCTATTTAGCTAAAATCCTGCTTCCTAAATGCAACGTCATTAAAATTTTCTATTAAAATTAATTTTGCCTCAGCTTCCTTATTATCAATTACTTTTCTACGGCTCCACATAAAGTTCCGAATCATAAAGCTTTTCATAATAAAAATAATTCTAGTCGAGTCATAACTCTTGAGAGGCAAACTTTCAAAACTCTGAAGCACTCATCAACTGATACATCAAAGAGTAATAAACTGGAATCTTAAATAATAATTGTAATTAAAAACTTTAAAGCAAAATTTGATGTTTTGTGAAGACACGATTACTTAGGAGTATGTCTTTTGTCATCCTTCGAGGATATTTTATTTGTTAGCTTTGAAAAACTACAATACAGAGATAGAATGGCTTCTTTGTGAATGCTTTGAAGTTTCATAAGCCTTAATTGAATGTTCCCTTATCTATGAGTTGTGGAGCAATCTATTTCACTTTGTACCTAGTTATTTTTGGTTGGATTCTTTATCGAATTTCCTTTTGTCATCCCGCATTGCTTGGATTTCTATTACTTCAGCGTACTGTTTCATTTTGTTCGGTAAAAAGCTAGACTTTCGAAAAATGTGGGTAAACAAAATATTTTACTTGGGATTTTAACTTTTTAGGAAAATAGCTTTAAAGTTTATTTGTACTTATTTTCTATATCGTTCATCATCATAACCCACCTTCCTGACCCTATGCCAAATGGTTTGAAGTAGGCGAAGCAAGTCTTCTTCAAAACTATTGTATTATTGTAATCTTAGTTGTCAAGTCTTACTGTCACGTCCGCGTTACTATCGCGACGTTTTTCTCTAAATAGTCTAACGTCCACGTCGCGATCGCGACTGACCCCATTGAAATATCCCCAGAAAGTTTCATCCTTATTGGTCATGCCGTTTAGGATCAATAATGATGATGCTTGTTTTTTGTTTTTACTGAAAAACAAAAAACAAGCATCATCATTATTGATCCTAAACGGCCTGACCAATAAGGATGAAACTTTCTGGGGATATTTCAATGGGTTCCTGGATGGTGGCCAGAAAGTTTCATCCAAATCGGTCCAGCCGTTAACAGTGGAATTAAATATTTAAAGAAAGACTAGCGGACCTGGCAGATGTTGTCCTTTTCGTACAGCAGCGCCACCTACCGGGTCCAATTGTGTTTCTAAACCATCCAAGAACACATTGAAATATCCCCAGAAAGTTTCATCCAAATCGGTCCAGCCGTTAACAGTGGAATTAAATATTTAAAGAAAGACTAGCGGACCTGGCAGATGTTGTCCTTCCCATACAGCAGCACCACCTACCGATTCCAATTGTGTTTCCAAACCATCCAGGAACCCATTGAAATATCCCCAGAAAGTTTCATCCTTATTGGTCATGCCGTTTAGGATCAATAATGATGATGCTTGTTTTTTGTTTTTACTGAAAAACAAAAAACAAGCATCATCATTATTGATCCTAAACGGCCTGACCAATAAGGATGAAACTTTCTGGGGATATTTCAATGGGTTCCTGGATGGTGGCCAGAAAGTTTCATCCAAATCGGTCCAGCCGTTAACAGTGGAATTAAATATTTAAAGAAAGCCTAGCGGACCTGGCAGATGTTGTCCTTTTCGTACAGCAGCGCCACCTACCGGGTCCAATTGTGTTTCTAAACCATCCAAGAACACATTGAAATATCCCCAGAAAGTTTCATCCAAATCGGTCCAGCCGTTAACAGTGGAATTAAATATTTAAAGAAAGACTAGCGGACCTGGCAGATGTTGGCCTTTTCGTACAGCAGCGCCACCCACCGGGTCCAATTGTGTTTCTAAACCATCCAAGAATACAATGAAATATCCCCAGAAAGTTTCATCCAAATCGGTCCAGCCGTTAACAGTGGAATTAAATATTTAAAGAAAGCCTAGCGGACCTGGCAGATGTTGTCCTTTTCGTACAGCAGCGCCACCTACCGGGTCCAATTGTGTTTCTAAACCATCCAAGAACACATTGAAATATCCCCAGAAAGTTTCATCCAAATCGGTCCAGCCGTTAACAGTGGAATTAAATATTTAAAGAAAGACTAGCGGACCTGGCAGATGTTGTCCTTCCCATACAGCAGCACCACCTACCGATTCCAATTGTGTTTCCAAACCATCCAGGAACCCATTGAAATATCCCCAGAAAGTTTCATCCTTATTGGTCATGCCGTTTAGGATCAATAATGATGATGCTTGTTTTTTGTTTTTCAGTTTTTGTTTAGCTGGGTTTTTTAGTTTTTTGTTATTTTATTTGTCATCATCTGCCTACTATGGTGGCCCGGACGTTTGAGTGGAAGAATCTATAGTCTGTGCAAGTTTGAGCGACATGCGGACTTATAAGTCCACGCCACAGACAAGCGCCTCGGACTTAAAAGTCCGCTCCACAGAGACACTATGGCTACCCGGACGTTTGAGTGGGAGCGACATGCGGACTTATAAGTCCACGCCACAGACAAGGGCCTCGGACTTAAAAGTCCGCTCCACAGAGACACTATGGCTACCCGGACGTTTGAGTGGATGTCGGGCGACTATGGTGGCCCGGACGTTTGGGTGGATGTCGGGCTACTAAAAATATTATTTAGTTCATATGAATAAATAAAAAACAATCTAATCATAAAACAAAATAATCCGAAAGTTGTGCGGGAGAAGCCTTATGTCGGCCATCTTGGCACAATTTCGTCATCGGAGCGATACCGAATTGATAGAGGGAATGGGTAGATTGTTTTGATTTATTGTGCTACACTGTATGTTCCAAGTAATAGTTTATTGGTATCAAAAAAAAGCTCATATAATCTATTTTAATACTACGTACTGTGACATTAAGATATGTTTCAAATAATTCGTAAAAACTTGTTATAACAAATATTTTACTCAAATTTAACCCATATTGTCAGGTTCAACATTTTTTTGTACATTTCACAATAAGAGTTGTTTTCCAGTATGCACATTTATCGATTCCTTATAATGTTAGCTGTTTAACAGTATTTTTTCATTTCCTATTACTGGAGTAGTTTGGTTGCAAATACACTTTTAATAAGTAATGGCATGGTGCGCTCGACGTGACCTTGGCCGCTCTAGTCACCCGGACGCTTGCGGTATGACAGCTGTCAAAAAAAGGACGTTTCAGTGGATAACTAATTCATAACTAATTCTTTATTCTGCAATTTTATATTTTCCGGCCATTTAAACGATTGTTTTCAAAATCTTTTAATTTCCAGCCAATGTACCTTTACGATGTCATTACAACTAAGTATCTTTGCAGTACAAACTAAAGTGATTGTAGCACAAATAAGAACAAAAGACTGCAATTATATAGAACGTTCGTACGTTTGTTTTCTTGTTTCTATTGTCATTATTTTATTTTCTAACCGCTTCAGCTTAGCAATTTATTTAACTTTATATAACTGTGAGGGAAGAAAGTTTTACCTCGGGCTCTAGAAAAGGTTAGCGTATTTTCTTGTGTGGCATAAAAGAGGTATTTTATTTACGATTAGTTTTAATTCTGGTTAATATGACATCAGTAAAGTTGTAGAACGTTTATTTTTGAGTTGCTGCAAAACGAGTCGCTTGTTCACTCGACTGCGGCGAAGCCCAAAAGGAGGGTTATGTGTTTATTTATCAACGAAACACCATTTACATAACGCAATTTTTATTTGACATTATTTTACCTTTCCTTCTAACACGAGGAGGACTTTTTACCCGACTGCGGCGAAGCCCAAAAGGAGGGTTATGTGTTTGGCGTGTATGTATGTATGTCCGTTTCTTTGTTCCCTCATAACTCCTAAACGGATGAAGGGATTTGAATAAAATATACGTCGTTAGATTCGTCTTGATAGCGCGAGTGTTACTGGCTGTACATTAAAATTAAAAAAGAAAAGAAATTAGTGGATTTTGGGGGCCATAAAGCGTATTTCAAAAAATAAAAATATTCCCTTACCATCGAGTAGGGTATCAAAATGAAGGGTTTTAAAAGGAGATTACAAAAATATATGACATTTGTATGTTTAAAATAAATTCAAAGTCACAAATCATATAAACAAACACAAAAGTTAAATCTTTCTGATTTTTACGCGACTAACGAAAGAACAGACACAAAAGAACTAAAAAGTTGGAAATAAAAAAAGTAGTTAAAAAACTAAAAAACCCGACTGAAAAAACTGAAGAGTAAAAAACAAGCAGATTTTAAATTAAACAAAACTTGGAAGCAGGCGGCGTCTACTCTATTTTCATTTCATAATTTAATATTCAAATGAACCCTGCCTGCTTCCAAGTTTTGTTTAATTTAAAATGTGCTTGTTTTTTACTCTTCAGTTTTTTCAGTCGGGTTTTTTAGTTTTTTAACTACTTTTTTTTTAATACAATGCTTTTTGTTTACCCGTACTTTGTTTAATTTACGTATACCAACCAATCAGATCGGATACCGTAATCATGTTCTGTCTGACTGCTGCGCAATGCAAAGGTTTTCCTAATTTCTTTTAGGAGCTCTTTGCTTGTGCCTTGAACCTTTCTTTGTTTCCACCACAGACAGTAGATTAACCCAAAATTCATAATAATATGTTCCCGCGATGATTGCTTTGATTACGACAACGGCTTTAAACTGAATCTTTATGTGTTCCGGAACATCACATCGCGCCGGCCAGTAGGATCGCGACACATGATCCTACGTCACCGCAGCGCCCCACCTACCGCTAGGCCCTTGACCATATCGCAAACACTCGCTCGCCGTCACTTACCGTGTACATACAACGGCCATTTATTTTTTGTAACCAACCAGTCAAAATTATATATAGTCTTCACATCGAAAGCAGTTTTATTTAAGTCGAGACCACCAGCATCACAACTGGAGCTTGACACTCAAACATTATGTTCTATTGAATTTATTCATTAAGTAAAAGCTGTCAATTGTTCACCAATCCTCCTTACAAATGAACTAAGCCTCTAAATAAAAGTTTCTGTTCACTCATAACTTACCGTTAATAAGCCTCTGTTCTCCATTAAGAGTCCAGTGGACCTGAGGGACTGGGTACGCTTCAGCGGTGCACTGTAGAGTAACGGAGCCACCAGATGGCGCCCGTATGGCGACCCGACCGGCCCACACTGACGGGGAAACTGTACGAATGAAAGAAAGCATTAGTAGGTAGATGTTATGAAAGGCAGATGAACGATGGAAGATTTTGAGTCCTCAAGGAAAGATCGCTTATAAAAAACCATAGCATTTGCAACGAAATGATGTGTATGGGGTTCATCAGCCTCCTACCCTAATTATAATAGGGTATTTCACCAAAAAAAGTAAATTAGTCCGTCTGGTAGATTATCGAAAAATATTGGATACGTGTTTTTTGCTTTATCAAATAATTGAAAATTGACGAAAATAAAACGAGTCAAAGATCATGATTGGGGGTATTATAGACATCACTTTGTAGTTAAAAAAGTACTAACGTTGTGACGTCACACGACTTGCCAAGACTTTTCGAAGCACTGTATCGTCTTCATCTTTTGTTTACGTAAAAAATAAAATATTATAATAATAATAATAATAAGTCATTTATTTCAGACGTAGGTCCATATACTGTTAGTAACACAAAAAACCTTATAAAACTATTGTTAGTACATACAACAACAACAAAAAGGCCACAATAATAAATAAAATCACAAAGTGGCACCGCACAGGAATGCTAGTTTATGGCAAGCCCTGGACGCGACCACCCGCAGTGTGTAGTCGCATCCAGTGCCGCCATAACGGCGAGTCCCAGCGGCCCACGAACACGCTCAGAAGGCTGTTAGAGCTGGCCCAAATGCGCTTCATAAGAGAAGCACAACGCTTCCGCATGATGGCATGAAACCCATCCACGCTTTTACCGCAAACATAGCCGAAGCGCTGCAGTGGCGCGGCAACCCAAACAGCATCCTGAACGCGTTATTATACTGAACACGCAGAGCACTGTATGTACGCTGCGTGTACTTAGTCCACAGGCTGCAGGTGTAAAAAGATTGACAAAAGGCCTTAAATATTGTCACTTTGACTTGCTCAGTACACCGTGCAAACCTGCGGGCCAGCATGTTACAGCGCACAGACAGCGCTCTGCGCTCCCTTTCCAGATCAATATTATCGCACATATCCTATGAGACCCAGTGGCCCAGATATTTAAAATTAGACACTCTGTTTAAGCTGGTACCGCAAAGATATAAAGGAGGCACATTAGCGAGAGATTTATTACCAGCCTTAAACACCATCACTTCTTTTCTTCACGTTATATCTAAGTCCATGGGTTCGTGCATACTTTTCACAAACATCTAACAGTCTGCGCATGGCACTAATCGACGGGCTCAGCAGCACCATGTCGTCTGCGTAGCTGATATTATTGACGCACTGTCCATCTATATGGCACCCTACGCTTGTTCTGCTGAGCTCGCCAATCAGCTCGTTCATGTACAGGTTAAAGAGACGAGGAGAGGTTAACCCCCCCTGCCTCACCCCGCACTCCAACCCATACACTTCTGAGTGTGAGCCTGCCCACCGCACAACATTTGTTTGACTCGAGTACCAATATTTTAACATTGCGACGACATCACGTGACACATCTGTTTCATTTTTCATCTTTCGCCACAATACATCATACGATACTAAATCGAAAGCCCGGGACAAGTCCAGGTAACAGGCATAGACCGGCGTTTTCCTGGCTGTATAATACTGCACAGTCTGCTTGAGGCACAGGATGGCACTCTCGGTCGAAAGGCCAGGTCTAAATCCAAATTGAGCATCATGAAGTTGTATGTGACCATCCAAGTGTTTGTTATTATTATTATATTATTATACGTGTCTATTATTTTTTGGAAATCTATCTGACGGACTAATCGGATTTTTTTGGTTAAATACCCTATTCATATATGTGGTCAACGCAACATTTCTCATGGTAGTTTTGTAAAAGGAAATTAAAAGAAAATAGAGTTTGTCAGTTGACAGTACTAATGGAAGCCATTATTAACCTGCTCTGACCTAAATTAACTTGGAACATAGTGGAGGAAGTCTTTGTTCAGATATTATACCATGTTGGTAATAGTAGCCATGCTTTTTGCCTTCTCATCAAATCTCGAAAGACGATACAGTGCTTCGAAAAGTCGTGTCAAGTCGTGTGACGTCACAAGGTTAGTACTTTTTTACCCACAAGGTGACGTCGAAAGCCCCCACTGATGATCTTTGACACTTTTTTATTTGAACTAACAGTATGCTAGAACCAGTAGGTACATATAGCTTCAAAGAATTTATCCCTGGAGTAATGATTGGGTCTTAGATAAAAATAAATCTTTAGTGAAAGAAAATAAAAGCGAGTGCTTATTTTTGAAATGGAAAATATGTAATGTACCTAGATATTTGAGTAGAAAAATCTAGAGCTAGATATTTTTATCTGACTTGAAGGCTATGTAAATTAAAACCGGCCAAGTGCATGTCGGACCACGCACAATGTAGGGTTCCGCAGTTGCCCATCAAAATATGTAAACTTACTAAACTGACTAACCATCCTGCCTACCTGCCTCCGAACGATGATTTTTATTGTAAAATAAAACAAACCTTCCTTTGCAGTTTTGAAACTTGCGCTCCCATACATTATGAATAGAAAAATATTTCATACAACTACACTTTATAAGTTGGTCGTCTATTACTTATTTTTCACACGCCCAAACACAACCCGTATAAGTGGTTTAGGTTGGTTAATATTTCACAAACGAATCCCTCATCATCGAAAAACTGTTTGAGCAAACTCGCAGATTTTTTTAAAGACGCATCCAACGACATCCCACACAATGGACTTAACGAGAAAAAAAATCATCCCCACTTTAATGTGTACAGGGAATACCCTAAAAAAAATTCAATATTTTACTTTAGCACTTTATCGGCGTTACTCATTTGTATATTTATGCTAAATTACAGCTTTCTAGTAATAAGAATCTTCGAGATATAGTGCGGACGGACGGACGGACGGACAGACAGATGGACATGGCGAAAGTATAATGGTTCTATATTGACTACGGAACCCTAAATACTAAATATTACTTACAGTAAAGATGTTCAAGAAAAAAAAAATTGGTTCAATAATTAAATCAATTTAATTAAAATACCATTACAAACCACACTAAGTTTCTTACCAAGTAAAATACCATTAAGACCATAAAATAATTCCGAATTCAATTTCTACTTGAAACCCACTTCAAAACGGTAGTATCTCTAAAAGTTTTTCGTTATTAATGAACCTCAAACCGCGAAAGCGCGAATATTTGAGGAAATAACCAAGAAAGTTCTAACACACCACCAACTTAAATGGGAAACTGGCACTTTGGTCAAAGTACATTATTTCATTGAGGTTTCACGTTACAAAAGATTTTTGTAATCTTTAAAGCCTGTCTGAACTTTCCTTGAAACGAATCCTGATTTTTAGGGTTCCGTAGTCAATATAGAACCATTATACTTTCGCCATGTCCATCTGTCTGTCCGTCCGTCCGTCCGTCCGCACTATATCTCGAAGATTCTTATTACTAGAAAGCTGTAATTTGGCATGGCAATATATATAAATAAGCTACGCCGACAAAGTGCTAAAGTAAAAATGCACGTATGCTTGGACTGACTGGACGGGTCCACTCAAATCTGTGTGGTGCTTTCTTCAAAAGACCATTTCAGACATTAATCTGCATGGCCTTCATGTGTGTATTAGACCTTATTGTTAACCCAAAAGATTTCAAAAGATTAAAAGAGTAACCTTTGGAGTTTCTTGCCCGTTCTTCTCCTTAGGAATCGACCAATGCACCGAACCGTGCCCCTTTTTACCGACGTTTTATAAGTGCCCATGTAGGCCTATGTGAAATAAAAATATTTTGATTTTTGATTTTTTGAAAAATATTGAAAATTATTTTTTTTAGGGTATCTCCAGAACACATTAAAGTGGGGATGTTTTTTTTTCTAGCAAAGTCCATTGTTTGGGATGTCGTTGGATAGGTCTTTAAAAAATATTGCAAATTCGCTAAAAAAGTTTATCGATTAGGGGTTCGTTTGTGAAATATTAAGCTCTAAAGTGCACATTTTTGTTAGACCCAAGTGTGCCAACCTAAACCACCTATACGGGTTGTATATATTATATGGGCATGTGAAAAAAATCATGGTAGTAGCATATACATATAACGAAAATAAAAGGAAAACTATCAGAGGTAAGTAAGCTTTACAAGTAAAAGCCGACCAACTTATAAAATGTACTCGTATGAAATATTTTCCTATACATAATGTATGAGAGCGCAGGTCTCCAAACTGCAAATATAAGTTTGTTTTATATTTACAATAAAAACCGTCGTTCGGAGACAAGTAGGTAACCCTACCTACTACACTGATTAACTACCCAGTTAATCAGTGTAGTATGTTTACATATTTTGATAAGCAACTACGGAACCCTACATTGTGCGTAGTCTGACATGCACTTGGCCGGTTTTTTTTTAAATTATAGTGCTCAGTTCTCTTGACTTTTTCTCAAGGCTTTGATTAACGATAGCTTTTACTTTTGCTTTCACGAAAAATCAAGTATCTGTCTAGCTAAACAATAGGTTGTTGATGAAATAATAAGTAAATAGTTAGGATTTACACCTACGAGTAGTTAGGTCTGACACCAGAAAAACACGCATAGGGTATGGAAAGAAATATTTACAACTATTATGAATGTTACCAGTGGAACTTAACATTCATCAATTTCAGACATTCTCAGATTACAAATATCATACCACTTCGCATACATTCAGGTCAAAAATAACCTCAAAAAATCATTTCAAAATACTTCCCTATATATAAACTGCCACAACTGAAACCGATCCATCACAACGAAGCGCGTCATCTTACCGGCTCCATACCGACAGCTCAAGGACACTCCTAATTGTGCTGGTTACAAATGAGGTAATTAATTCAACTGTCGACTCACATATCACATTAATCTGGATTCTCTTGCTGACTGAAGGGGGGACCCCGTTGGTGGCGATACATAGGTAGGCCCCTGACAGCACTCGCTCGACTCCCGTCAGGTTTAGCCAGGAACCGCTCCATTTTGACACTGTGGAAGAGAGATAATTTCAAAGTTCTATTCTCTAAAGAGATAGAGGTTGTAAATTCAGACGTAATATAGTATCTTGCGAACTACTGATCCAATTCCGAAAATTCGTTTATTAATTGGAAGCAACATTATCATTGAGTTTCAAAACGTGGCGGTAATTTGCCAACATATAGCGCCGGCGAAGTCACGGGATAAAGATGTTGTTAGATGTTATATCAAACTGATTTATTTGTCAAAGTCTAGAGGCTATTTTCTTTCATATTACTTCAACTTTTTAGTATTTTATTTTTGGTCAACGAAAAAAATGACAAGCTTTTTATTTTATTCTTTCCAATTTTGTTATATCAATGTCCAAATAGAGGCCTCTTGGGATATAACATAAAGAAAAATAGCTTGATCAAAATCTTACACTAGTTTTCAACTTCCATAAAACCCAGTTTCTTTTTACTTAAAGAGGCACTTAACGGCTTAAAGTTTTTTTTAAGTATCTTTATCTTCAAGTTCTAACCGAATTTAAGCAAGGATAGGTTCGAATTACGGCACAAATCAGTTTTATTTACAGAACATTTCTAGAATTACTTTTTCCTGCGTAAAGACGTTGATTCCATGAATTCATTTGTCAAAGAAAAAGGTCTAATGATTTGTAAATAATGAAGAAATCTTCCGGTCTTTTGAAATGCTTCCTTAAACTGAGCTCGTACTTTTTGTGTGTCTTTTTACGTGTTCTAACGAGGGCTACACCACTAAGCCGCCGTAAGCTCGTTGATACTACATCCTCCGCGATTTGATCGCTGATCTGCTGATAGGGACCATTGTCTGTCTTATTTGGAAAAGTAATTTCCTCGCGAAGATATCCGTATTAATAAAAGCTACGTTTGATACATTTCCTGTTTGCCTACTTCCTTTATATTGTCCTCGTGTTAAATACGGATAGCCGCTTTTTTACAAAGTCCATTGGAAATTTGTACTTTCGCGCTTTTTGCTGCGTATTTTGGACTCAAAGGCAACTTACTGTTTGTATACAGATTGTTGACGGACCAAGTTCGAGAATTTAAATACTTAATACTTTACACAAGAAAGTAACTGGCTACTTATTGGGGACAGAAGCAAGTTTAACTTGAGACAATAATGAGTTAGGAATTTATTTAGAACTTTGCTATGTTGGTGTTGCCGAAGGCCCGGCGATACTCAGCGCAATTTTATAACAACTTCGTTTGAGCACACAATGCAAATAAGAGAGCTTACATTCAATTTATAGTCGCGGGCGCCAAAGTTTCCCTTTGTATTATACAGTTAGTTCTGGTACGGACTGGCTGTGTGCATACTGTGACAGTTTTTGCACACTGTCGCTTTATAATGTTTGCGGTCCTCTGTGCGGTAGTGTGAATAACAGATAAAGGTTATTTCTGGCTTCAAGTTTATAAAACAATTGTTTGTACTTGTTGTTTGAACGGAATTAACGGGATCTGCGAAATTTGCTTTTACTGCGCTGTTTATGCATACGATGTTGTTTGTACTGGTACTGTGTTGTCTAAAATCCGGGCTATTTTCTTCGGAATTACCGTTCCCCAATTATTTTAACGGTCGACAGTTGTTCCTGACGACGCGACGGGCGCGTAACGATGTGGTATTTGAAAAACGAAACTCCGACAGACGGAGAGCTAGAAAACTAAACTTAGTTTGCTCCCTTTTATTTTACGTCAAAATAACCGTAAACATTTGAAATTCAGAATCTAGCATTTTAAACATTGGCTTAAGCCACATTTTGAGTAACGAGAATTTTCTAAAAAATAAAAGGCCTTTTAAATGTCTTACCTAGTGTCTGGTTGTCAATCTTGAAGTGCCTGGAGTCTTCTCTCCGCCAAGCTATGATAGGAGGTGGGGTTCCTGAGGCGAAACATCTGAGCGCCGCATTCTCACCTTCCTTGACCAGGACCTCACCACTGCTGGCGTCGTCATCAATATCTGGTGGTACTGTTGAATTTGAGATAATGTATTTAAGGCCTTCGTTTGGATACCAAGTGAAAGATTGGTCAAACCGCAGAGGTTTTGAATAGGCACTGGATAATGATAGATACTTCATAACATTATGTTTCAAAATCCGATGTCTTGAGCTGCGTCAGCAATTGATCCGTACTAGCATGACCGTACCTATATTAATTTGTACTAAACTGTGATATAAATTCCAGTAGTAATGTAGTTATTTTTTCGAGCGTCCATTTTATTTGTGTTTGTCTGCGATTATTTCATCATCATCAACAGCCTATTAATGTTCCCACTGCTGGGACACAGACCTCCTCTCTCTTTGAGAGGGAATGGGCTATAATCTACCATGAGGGCCCAGTGCGGATTGGTAGATGTCACATGTCTTCGAATGTTTGGTTCTATACCAAGCCGGTTTCCTCACGATGTTTTCCTTCACCGTTTTGAGAGCAGCGGTGATGAAATAAATTACACAAAGTAATGTGCCTGCCTGAGTTCGAACCCACGACCGAATGTCCGAATGAATCCGATGTTCGTAAGTCTGGGCCACCGCTGCTCCATATTCATATTCTACATTATTTCCTTCTGCGATTTTCCCGGTTAGGTTAGGTTAGATACCGCCCTTGTTTTTGCAGAGTCCACAGAAAAAAAATATTACCCTTCCGATTGAGATTCGACGATACTCGAAGCTCATCATTATGTTCTGTTTTTCTATTCGTCCCATATTAATATTGTATTGAGGATGATAGAATCCTTACTTACTAATATCCCTGCGATAATAATAATATATTATTATTGAGGGACCACTTAGCTCCTCTAAATAATAGATGGATAGAGCAGTCAGGGATTAATATTTATTGCTAAATTAATCTGTTAGCCTAAGATAAACATGGATTACGTGTAGTTACCTAATAAATATTTGAAGAGTCTTTAAAGACAGCTTTAAGAGGGATCCAAGTTATATGTTCGTTTTTAGTATTATTAATCCTGCGTAAGTTTTTGTGTGTTGGTCAACGTAGGTAATAATTTATTTAAAACTCATCTTAATAAACGATAATGCTTATTTTATTCAGGTCGCTGTATAAAATATTTGCTAGTAATATAAAGAAAAAAGACGTTATAATCTTTGCCTGCTTATAATAAGTCAGTGTGCTATTTTCATCTTAATAGTCTAAATGGCTTCTCGCTGCTCTAATTAGGTGAACAGTTAAATAATTGCCTTTGTCCCTGACCTCGAGTGTAAAACATGACAAAGTAAAAAATATGTATTACAAACATGAATAAAGCTTACCTCCAGATGCGTTTGACTCTTCATAGGCTAGGTATCGAACTGACTCAATGTATCTCGCGTCGTCAGAAAACATATTATTATCTCCTTGAGCGTCAGATTTATAATATTTCAAGTATCTTACCTACAACCTGTAGCAGATGAGTCTGACTCATCATAGGCTCGGTATTGACTTGGCACATGTATCTGCCACCGTCAGACGGGCCTATCTCCTTGAGCGTCAAGGTCCACGCGCCGTCTCCATGGCTGACGCTGACGCGGTGGTTCTTTGTGATCACATGGCCGGCGATCGTTAGAATTGTCTGTGTGTCTACTCGGAGCCACGCCACCTGTATGTGGAGATGAATGTAAGAAACAGCTCCATACTTTACACAAGTTATAAAGGGTGCGAGTGACTGAGGAGCTTGTGGCTTCAAAAAATCAGTCGCTAGAGTCGATCTACATGTGCCACGCTTGCCTTTGTTGGCCCCTGGATGGGCCATTACATACCAGTTTTCTCCGTGTCTCGGAAAATCCGTTAGGCCGTTTTTCCCGGCTGTCATTTGAAGTTCTTTGACAGAGCCCGTCGAGGCTGCGGGATGTTGTAAGAGATACCGCGGCCTCGACATAAAGGGCTAAGAAGGAACATGGGTAGTTTTTAGTCAGTAGAAGTGTGACACTCCCTTTCTCTCTGCCCAAGAGTGGGAGGGGTTATTTGATGATTTCCCTACCCCCAAAAAAAAAAACAATTGCTCTTTGACAGTCGTTACAGGCACTGGTGGCCAGACAGTTTGAAAACCAGTCTTGCCTTGATACCCCTTTTTTGTATGGTGGGAATCACCAAATGAATCCTCCTGCTCTGCAGCAGCTCCCGGGTAACTCCCAGTAACTGAGCAGTAGGGAGAGTCAGACTTCTACTGACTAAAACCACCCATGTTCCTTCTTAGGACTTTGTGTCGAGGCCGCGGTATCTCTCTCGAACAACCCGCAGCCCCTACAGGGCCTTGGTACTTCTTGGGGTATCATACCCAATACTAATGGGGTTGTGGAGGGCAGATAGGCAGTCGCTTAATGTAAAATATTGGTGTTCAGCTGCATCCAATTACACTGGAAGCCGACCCCACTAAAGTCTGGAAAAGGCTAGGCAGGTAATGATGCGTTACGTCAGAGGCAGATTGTATGATTTGCCATTGTGAACTAAGGTAAATAGGTTAGGTTAGGTTAAAACTGTGACGAAACGCGCGCAAGACAAGCGAGCGAAGCGAGCAGTGCCCCAACAGCGGCCGGCGAGCGTTTTTCTGAGTTGCTCGCAGAAATGTTTTTACTATAATTTTCTAATTATCCGATAAAAATAAAGTATTGCAGCGATTCTGTCGTTAAATTTTGTAGCACAACATGTAAATAAATATCGAGAAGCTATAGAATATTACCTACCTATCTTTTCTGATGCCAAATGTTAATATTTTAGAAGTTTACTGTTGCATGCATTCATGCATGTTACAAATTTAGATGCAAAAAAATAACCATCATGCTGAGTTATATTTAGAGCCACTCTTAAAGGAGATAACTAGTGGCTTAGATATAATATTTAGACGCTCGTTAATTGTGTCTGACTTAGTAATTTAGAAAGTAATGTAGATTTTTAGACGCGAATAATGCTACTAAAATTAAGCCGGTTTAATTAGCACCTATTTTCAACTAGGTACCTGTAATCAATTATTTTTTAGAGAACTCAATTACACAAATTCTCACATAAAATGTGAATAAGCAGCTATAATTTCAAGAATTCTGCAATATCGTACTGTTAAAGGTACGTTGGGTGTGATAATAATATAAAAAAACTGGCCAAGTGCGAGTCGGACTCGCACATGAAGGGATCCGTTCAAAAACGTAAATTACGTTTGTTGTATGGGGGGTTCCCATACCAATATTTATTTTATTTTGTTGTTGTATCGTAACAGAAATACACAACAGAAATACATACATAGTTTGTGAAAATCTTAACTGTCTAGCTATCGCGGTTTTTGAGATACAGCCTGTTGACAGACGTACAGCGAATTTTTAGTAATACGGTCCCGTGCTTACCCTTTGGGTATGAAACCGTAACAACTACGCCTGTACGTATAATGAGAAGCAATAACCGCATGACTGGAATTTATTCAAGCACTCTAATCACCTAGCAATATTAAATGAATCTTGAAACGCTACAAAAGATGGATGGAAGATTTAAAGGTGAGAATAATTTTGAATGGCTTCTAGTATTTCCTCGAAACAAATTCAATTCAACACAAACATTTTACACCCAATATTGGCGAAAATATCAAGAGAAAGTTATCAAAAGGCCATGAACTTTACTTCGAAACAAACACAAAAAAGTCTTTTTTTTTCCATGTTAAAGTGAACAAATTAACCAATAACACAATTTTTTTTGTGATAGTATTAAATTATTAATAAAATTAAAAAAAAACAACTCATAATACAAAAAGTTACATTATGAAATAGTATCTGAATGTTGAGACTAAAAAATTTTTAAATTTTTAAAGTTCACCAAAAAATTAACGTTTCGTTTTGAATAATAAATAGATTCAGAACTTGTCGTTGTCATTTAAAAAAGTTTTTAATTTTAGTTACTATTAGGACAAAGTATCTTGATATAAATACAAAATATGAAGTTGCTCAAAATAAACGGACCATTTCCATTAAAAATGTTTGAAAAGCTTTTATTTCCACCCATTTAAAAACAACCTACATAGATCCGCTCTCAATTTATTTTTAGTTTTAGCGTTCCGTACCTCGAAAGGAAATAACGGAACACTTATGTATGTCAAGACCCTTTTTCTCAAGAACGCGTGGAGATACCAAGCTGAAACTTATATCAAATACTCAAGTGAAAGCAATGAAAAAGTCAAACTTCTAAACCAACGCAATCAAAAGATACATATGTTTATGCCGCAAATTTCCGCAAATTTTCGACACTCGCAAGGGTATCAAAACCTACAGGGTGCTTATTTCGCGTGAACTCAGAATCTTGACATCATAAAGCACAGATAAAGGAAAAATTGCAAAATCTGTAAAAGTTTAGTTTCATCATATTATAAAAATACAAAAAAAAAACTTTGTTTGTACGGAACCCTCGGTGAGCGAGTTCGACTTACGCTTGGCCGGTTGCCATGTACAGTCACATATTCATCATCAGCCTTTAATATTCCCACTGCAGGCACTCAGGTCTCCACCCTATGAGAGGAAATAGGCTATAATTCACCACGCGGGCCCAGTGCGTGTTGGTAGATGTCACATGTCTTCGATTTTTGTGGTTCTCAGTCATGCCAGTTTCCTCACGATGTTCCTTCACCCTTTTGACAGCAGTGGTGATGTGTAGTCCGACTGCCTGGGTTTGAACCTACAACTTACTATTCGTAAGTCGGGTTTCTTAATTTGGTGCTCAGTAAAATTTATTATTTATTTATTTATTAATTATTTATTTAAACTTTATGCACAATAGTGATACATAGGCGGACTTAATGCCACAAGGCATTCTCTACCAGTCAACCTTAGGGTCAAACAAGGCAACATTGTGGTAGGCTACAAACTAACTAAAAAAAAAAAACTATATCAATTAAAATATATTTAATTATATACTTATAAAATTTATTCTAATTAACTTGGTCCAATAAATCACCACAAGAACCTCAGTTGTATAAAATTCTGTCTCTAGTAGAGATAAGTCACCCAACATAATCATGCTGGAAAAAACACGAGGAGTAATTAAGATAGCGAAGAGCCTTGTCCCACTAATTGTGGAGGCTTCCGGCCCTTCACTGATTCAGCAATGTGACTTGTTCACACGGACGGCCCTTAATAAAAGGAAGCCTGGAGACAAATAATTAAAAGAATTCGTTGGGACAACATTACTGTCTTAAATCATTCTAATTTTCTGGGCAAAGTCACAACAAAAAGAAAATTATGTAAGGCAGTAGCAAAAATACTTACTGCTGGAATTTTACAAAATGTCCAGAATCTTAATCAAGTTTTTGAAAACCTTCAAGAAATTGAGGCCACCGTTATAAGTCTACTCAGTCGTGCTTATAAACAGAAATTTCTAAACTCGATATCTCGAAATAGCTATCTAACTTACCATTTATTTCACTTTTGTCCTTGGCAACCCACGTCTTTTAACACAGAAATAAGAAAATCTAGAAATAAATTCCATTTCCACATGGCACATGGGCCCAACAACTGCGATCTACGCTAAAGGCAAGTTCACAGTTGAGGGTGATGCGATTTGCTTTAAGCACAACACGAGCGTGGAATATTTGTTTATGTCGCATGGGTGGTGGGTGGTGTTACATCGCAGTGAGGTAGCTTGTGAGTTTGTGTCAGATGCCGCGGCAATAAGAACCGTCCGTCAAAAAGCTTTTTTAGTGATCCATACAATACTGACGACCTTACCTCATTTCAGCCCTAAACACGACACGACCTTACCTACACACGGCGTAATAGTAACCGTAGTTTTTCACGTGAAGAAAACCGTGAGGGCAAGTTCTAGGCGCCTTATTCAATTTTTGTTTACACTGTCGTCGCCATCGCAAGACGCATGACGCTTGATCGTAGATCTCGTGGCAAAGGGGTTATAGCGAGCCCTCCCGGGTGGAACGCGGAACTCTTTTCTAAGCCTCGTTGGGCACGGCCTATCTCCAAGACCAGACGGAGAGTGATAAGGGGTTAAGTGAGCGAGAAAGTAATGGGAGAATGTGTAGGCCTATTTTTCACGGTATCCGGGTGGATGCGGTTTTGTCTCAGATTTTATATGGGTGCTATTTGTAGATGATTTTATTTGATAAATTATTGTTCAGTGTTCGGTTTCCACCCACTTCTAATTTTCCAGGACGCAAGAGCTCTACACCCTTTTTGGCAACGTTTATTCTTTTGTGAACGCCAACCCACAATATAAAAAAATAATTTGTTGTTGGATATTAAGGCTAAACATATTTAAATTGGTTATATTAATTATGTTTAGGATTACGTTACCTATTTAATCTTCGTGCATCTCCCACTTGTTCATCACCTTTACCTTCAAGATCTCCGAGCCAATCAAAACGCTGAATTATCACGCGATACAAGAAATACGGCTTTGGTATTGGCTAATGCATTGTTTCCTTACCCCACTCTCCTCGATTATTGTAACCATTTTTAACTTTAATACACACGCCACTATGGTTTTCAACGTCGAAGCATTTTGATTTATCAACCCCGAAAATTCACCTCTCAAAAAGGCCTAGAAACCAGGCCACAGAACGCTAAAAATCCTGTACCGGCGCCTCAATCCGGTACAATTATTTATTTATTATTGACTTACTTTGAACGTCTGCAGATTATCAACTCTGCAGGTAAGTGCGGCATCTCTGCCGACTGCCACGGTTACGTTGGACCCTGGTCCCACGAACCGTGGTAGATCTGAAACAACAGAAAGCAATTTAAATGTAGGACACAATTGTGATGTAACAAAGGAAGGATGGAACTGTATTCAAAGGGTTTTCACAGGTGCTCATAAAGATCCTTGATTGAGGAAGTTTCAATAATGAAAAAGAACGTACATTATTATGAGCGACAGCTTTAAATCTTTTTTTGTCAAACACATATTATTATCTGTAGGGCTATTGCGTATCTTTTAAATGACAGTGGCTAACCTATAGTGCCTATCAATTACTGTCATATGGTTCTATTTTGTACTAAACCATAACCAATTTGACAGTTAATCCATGGACAATATGATAGCCACTGTCATTTAAAAGATACGCAATAGCCCTGCTGATCATTGAATGTGCCCAATGACAGCTTCTACAAATAAATACCAACATTCAAACGTCAATATCATAAGTATATCCTCAAACAAATCAAACCGAGAAAATGTTTTGTTCCAGTATATTCTCGGAACACTTTTGCCGATGTTTATTCATGAGGGACGGTACTCGCAGTCTTCATTTATGATACATTCGAAGCGAGTTATTTGTTAAACGTGGTCGCCCACTTTGTTTTATAACATTTAAGGCCTGCTGAGAAAAGAATTACAGGACATCTAAAAATACGTCCTACACTGGTATCGGTAGTCGTAGACTGAACTTGAGTCGGACTTGACACGCTTACATTCCGCCCCATTAGACAAACTGACAAACACAGTTTGTTCATAATTTGACATCAATGCCCAGTTCAATACAGAATTACATTAAGCCTGGAATACACATGCTACTAGAAAAGCACACTTGTTTTCTACTAGATAGTATGCTCATTTGTAGCATGCTTTCCGATTGTGTAATTTTTGTTCTAAGCACAGACCTCAAATGCATACTTTATGCGAGCATACTTTTTTCCAACACGTCTGAGTGACATTATCTTAAGCCGCGTCCCTACTTAGGCTACGCGTTCATTAGGAACGTTTCGGGTGCTGTTCTTTTGATGAGTTCATTATCTCTATGATAGGTTTCCAGCCGGTTTTTATAGTTTACTTATCAGCACTAATTGTACCTTTTTATGAGATAAATCACTAGTGCACCTAGATGTATATATTTTCTTGAATAAATTAATATCTTTGTTTTCCTTTCCTATCAGACGAATTGTCGATTCGCTATATCGTTTTACGTAATGAAACAGACAGTTCCTAGATTATTTTACATACTTTTAAAATAAGGTTAACAAATTACAACTCTAAAGAACCCATAATAATTATCTTACCTTCAAATTCAAAACAAAAATATAACTGTGACCATATTAATTTATAATAAATTCTACCGAAACGTTAAAACAAACGTCTGCCAATAGTCCCGGGAGACGGAACTTGTAGATACAGTTATGACGGAAGCGTCCCGGTCGGGACGATTTGGGCCGCCCTGGGACGTTCCGGGACAAAACGAAAGCAAAAGGTAGGAGAAATAATGGACAAGTCGGTATTGAGGCATCCGCTGGGGACAGATTTTCTGGACCATTCTTTGTTATGTTACTGTTGTTATTTTGAATGACGAATGTTTTTTGTTTGTGTACTTTGTTTCGTTATTCTAACCTTGTGTTTGTACTAAAGACCTGTTATTACTGAAAACCTAGGTACCGTGTCGGGTAATTTACTTGGGAGATTTCATTTCATACAAAATCAGTTTAATTTTGGGAAGTACTGGCTATTCACTTAAACACTTTACTAAAGTATAAAAACATGTGAGCTAAATGTTCTGTCTACTAGTTGCGTTTGTTATTAAATTTTAAAACAATTTATAAAGACTTTCTGTACATAAAATGTTAGTAACTTCAAAAGGCGGAACAAAATAGGTAACAAACATGAGGAAAACAATATTAATACATGTTTACACACGATATGTTTTGATAAGTCGTCTATCACATTTTGTACGAGTATCAGGGTGCAAAGACGCGGTATACCAAAACCGGTTATTGACTTTTAGCAATTTTAGAAGCAAAACATTTATAGTTTCATAACGCAGTTCATTCAGTCTACTGTTCGTCTACTGTGTAGCTAAACATTTATAGTTTCATAACGCAGTTCATTCAGTCTACTGTGTAGCTAAACATTTATAGTTTCATAACGCAGTTCATTCAGTCCACTGTTCGTCTACTGTGTAGCTAAACATTTATAGTTTCATAACGCAGTTCATTCAGTCTACTGTTCGTCTACTGTGTAGCTAAACATTTATAGTTTCATAACGCAGTTCATTCAGTCCACTGTTCGTCTACTGTGTAGCTAAACATTTATAGTTTCATAACGCAGTTCATTCAGTCTACTGTTCGTCTACTGTGTAGCTAAACATTTATAGTTTCATAACGCAGTTCATTCAGTCTACTGTTCGTCTACTGTGTAGCTAAACATTTATAGTTTCATAACGCAGTTCATTCAGTCTACTGTTCGTCTACTGTGTAGCTAAACATTTATAGTTTCATAACGCAGTTCATTCAGTCTACTGTTCGTCTACTGTGTAGCTAAACATTTATAGTTTCATAACGCAGTTCATTCAGTCTACTGTTCGTCTACTGTGTAGCTAAACATTTATAGTTTCATAACGCAGTTCATTCAGTCTACTGTTCGTCTACTGTGTAGCTAAACATTTATAGTTTCATAACGCAGTTCATTCAGTCTACTGTTCGTCTACTGTGTAGCTACAAATTTTAAAGATTTTTGGTCATATTACTCGTAATGAAAGTTCGATGAAGAGACTGGTAGTTCAGCGCCAAGTGGAGGGCAAAAGATCACGCGGCCGATCACCGACTCGCTGGACTGACTTGATCAAATAGGCTACTGAATCTACCATGGTCCAGTGTACTCGCAATGTCTCCAATCGGCAGAAATGGAAGCACATCGCTGAAAGAACAGTCCTCGGGGAAGTCAACGACCCACCAAACATCTCGCCGTGTACTTCGTCTGCGTAACCACGACCACTCTGACAAGAGTGTATCGACTAAGAAGAAGAACGCAGTTCATAGTCAACAGGTAAAACTAAACCAGGAAATTATTATTCAAAACTTACCACAGTTTTGTAGATTAATCGCAATTTATTGAATGGGTGTTATCTTCCTATATCGAGACGACTAAAATTAAGAATATCCTCAAATCACAACGATTTTGCCATTCTCATCGAAAACAATTAAGTAAACGTAGATTAAGGTGGAAGCTCACATCTGGCCCGCGAAATTCTAATTTTCTTACGTTTTTGGCAATTTGCAGGCCAGTGCTTGGTTGTATGTTTATGAAAATTTGATTTGCGACTGTAAGACGTATGAAGTTACCGAATTATAACCATCAAAATTACTAACTACTAAAGAACGACGACTAAATTACTAAAGAATGACTTTTACATGCAAAAATCAATCTTGACATGAAAATGAACTTGGAGGGTTGTATTGATAATTTTGATGGTTATAATTCGGTAACTTCATACGCCTTACAGTCGCAAATCAAATTTTCATAAACATACAACCAAGCACTGGCCTGCAAATTGCCAAAAACGTAAGAAAATTAGAATTTCGCGGGCCAGATGTGAGCTTCCACCTTAAAACATTAACATAAACCCTCTCGCAACAACACAAAATATTAAAACCATTTTTCTCCCCACATCTTCAAACGTAATTCCAGTATTAGCTAAGCAAGCAATTTAATTATTACTGACGTAGTACTTCATTATTCACATTAAATCTGAGAACATTAGTTACGCGCTAATCCGGGCTTAGGAAACCGGCTGAACCAACAACTCACTAAAATAGAAATGGGCCACTAAGTACATGTAATTTTTCACCGTCTGGGGATTTAGTAGTCGGAGCTGAAGTGAGGGTAGGCACCACCCTTTGTGAGATGTTTCAGGTGGTTTTAATTAGAAAAGGATTTTTGGTTTATTTTGTAATTTGTGTCTAGCTTGTTCAAATAGCCCTGAAAGTCGTTATGGGTAATCTGAAACCCTGAAGTCAACCAATTTTGGGATAAGTTGTGGAGGTCAAATAGGCAGTTGTTACATGATAATATTCAGCTAAATGTGATTACACTGAAAGCAGATTACTACTTAGAGAAAGGCCGATTATGATGTCTAGACTTTCTTTCATGTAGGTAACACAAATAATTGACTCATACATAACATATTTGATTTAGTAAGTCGGTTTTAGTAAGCCACTGTCACGGCTTTCTCTCATAAGTTGAATGTATTTATATACCCAAATATTCCGTTCACAAACACGAACCCAGACCTGTCTGTATAGCTCAAGAATAATACGCATAACCTATACAAATATTTAATCAAAACTTCTCCTACATTTAAAACAGCACACGTTCTAAGACAAAAGGTCGTAAATCCACACAATCGCACCTAAGGCCGGTCCGGGTAAGTAAAGTCGAAAACTTTTCCTTCACCCCGTGAATTAGTTCTGATTAAATTCTCTGGACCCTTCCTACGTTTATGTGACGGAATTAGGGATAGTTATATAGGCACGGCTACGTATAGGCGGCCCTGGTATTAGGGAACAGGACTTGTAGCAAGTTAGGTTAGTTTTGAAGGGTCACGCCGGTAGTTTTGGCTTACCTGCCCGTGTTTTAGTTATTTTAGTGGATAACTAGACGTAGATTTAGAGGTTCACGACAAGGGTTAACGAAATCAGGGAGAACGTAATCTTCTTAGTAGGTGGAGAACTAATTAGAATATTGCTGGTATTCTTATCAAATAGCTTGTATACTGTAGCCACGTGTAGAACATAGTGATTGTGGTAATAATAATGTACTACTTATTGGCCTAGCATTTTCCCAATGATGTTGGACTGGCTTTCAATCTTACCGTATGCGAATGACGACCTTACCTTCAAAACCCAGTTTCTAGATGATGTGATACCCGGTAAGACTGGCTGTTAGACTTTCGGGTAGTACAGTCACGAGCAATAATATGCATACACCTGGCAAATTTCGAATATGAATTTATCATTAAATAACAATTGCAACTAGGACATTTGACCTATTTTATGATAATTTAAAATATTATTTTTGTTACGTAACATGAAAATAAAATCCATACAATAAGTAGGTGGATTATTGCTTCATAACGTTCAATTTCTTAATAAACTATTGTAGTCATACGCCCACCCTTTACAACAAAGTACAATCCCACAAAAAAATGTTTTCTCAAAAATAATACGAGTAGATCAGTTGAACTGTTTGTAACAAAGACAAATAATATGTTCGTATCCCCCCCAGGGTAAGATGACAAGTGGCCTACGTCCTTGATAGCGATGTAACTTCCCCTTCAAAGTTTTGTCGCATTTTATCGCTACGTGATCAAACAACACACGTACGGTCGTACACTTCATATCGGAAGCCATTTTGTTTTTACTTTTATCGGTTATGTATTATGGGTTTGCTAAAAGTTCGTGTGTTTTAGCGATATGTGCGTATCTATAATCGTGATGTTAAGCTTTGTGTACACGATGTATTGGAATTGTACTCACGTACCAAACGCAAGTTTAGAAACCCCTTTTAGAATTCAAATCAAATCATCTTTTATTTGTTAACATAGGTAAAAACAAGTACAGATCTTAATGTTTGATTAACAGAGCGCTATGTTATGCCAGGAGGCGTACAAATATGGTGGGCAAATTTAGCTGAGGATTACAATTATTATTAGGTACTAAAATATTTGAAAGACAGCAGTATGATATTAAATTAGAAAATAAATGATAAATTACATATTGTTTAGTGCTCCAATGTTGTCAGACCCAAATGAGGAATTATTAATATGTCAAAAAAATATGTATGTCAGATTAATAAAAATGACAAAGTTATTTAATGTCACTATTAATATAATAATAAGGAAGGGGGGTTTAGGGGGGAAGGGGGGGGGGAGGGGGGGAGGGGGGTTTTAATTGTAAGGGTATTGAGTTAATTTCTTAAACAAGATCCATATAATCAGCGTCGTTTGAAGACAGCGAAAAAGGATGAATTAGGAGGTTAAAGGATGAATTTTGGAAAATTTAACGCGTATATAAAATTTCACCCTCGCCTTCTATCCTGAAAATATATAATTTTATTGTATTTCTATTTACTTAGCACATCATTTAAATAAACGTTTTAGTGCTTCCACGAACCGCGTGTGTTGCGGTACTTCTTGTAATGCCTGGGAATTGGAACGCAAGTTATTGTGGTGAACACGCTGAACACACGCATATTTGCAGCTTAAAAAGGAAATAATGTCTATAACATATATGTTGTATTCCTGGGAATATTCTCCGCTCATATTAGCGATTCAAAAAGTACTAACAGTTGTTGAATTTTTCTGAAATATTATAATCGCGCTCCTTCAAAGTTCTGGTATTTTCTTTAACAAATCCCTCTAGACACATCACTTTGTTGCTTTAATTCCATCAAGCTGACATTAACCGTAGCTACTGAATACAACATCGATATACCACGTGTAATGTACCCGACCACATCACATGACACGAATATGAACATTATTCTACACTCATACATCAACACATCCACTGACACACACATGGGCAAACATTCACGCACACATTGTTAAATAAATGTCAATTCGAACGCGGTTCTTACACACACGTGAGCATGTTGAAACACACACATGCGTAAAAGGACGGGTACAAATGATAATGCACAATTTGAGACGCGCTGATAAATTGGCTTTTAACTCTGAGTAAGCTTGTTTAGATGAAAGTGCGTAATCGCTTCGCTCAGCGTCAAAAAGGATGCGGGAATGTTGTCGAGTGGCGTTTTTCTCGGAGTTTCTTACGCTGATAGCAGATAAATGCTCAGATTTTCTTTTTTGCATCGTCACTTGTGATTTTTTGTAAGAAATATTTCTACCGTTTTGTTGTAATAGATGTACATAAAGATTTAGGTACAGGCTTAATACACCACTTGCCTGCTTTGGTATGTTGTACATTGACACCCCGAAAAAAAAATATATATAAAAGCATACGTTGGCCACAATATTTCTGTCGTTGCGTTGTTTACCTTTTTTTTTCAAGTTAGTGTATAACAACATTGAAAAAAAAAAACATAAACAGTACATAGACCCACGAGTACTGTATGAAATGTTGTTTTTTTTCTTTTGTTTCTAACCTATTATTCCAATACATAACAAATAGTATTTAATTTAATTTGCGTGACAAAGAACTTAAAGCGAAAGTAATGTTTTGCAAATTATGAAAACCACCAAACTTCCGCCCTTCAAATTCACAACAAAGAACAGACAGTGGTTTCACCCGTTCTTCATCGCTGCTCCTTTGCCCGACTCCAACAAGTTGAGTTCTATCCTAAACAGACGCTGTAAACACCTGTAAACAATTGAAATACGAAACTTTACCGTCCCATTGTCGACCACAAACAAAATCAAGATGGTTCAAACCACAACACAGTACACATACCTATTAGTATTTACACCAGTATTTCAACTTGGAACAATACTACCACATTTGGCTAACATACTTGCAAAACGTTTAATGTTATAAACATACTTCAGGTTGTTCCTGAGTAAGTCGAGGGTGTCTCATAAACAAAGTGAATGAATTTGTTTGCGAGACAAGTTTGCTAAACACGTAAAACGGAACCACTTGTCTTGACAACATAACAAAAACTCTTACTGGCAAACCCACAGACGCGTTTGATTTCACAAAAGGTCCAGTTAAAGTTGAACACTGTATTTGTGCCCGATTGATGGCAATAAGGTCACCCCGTTTTACATGGGATTTAACCACAACTGGCGAAATGTGTGTGTAATGTTATATACGATAAGTAACCAGTTGTTTTACTGGTTAACTTCGTACTACGGTTCCAATTGCTTCAAAGCTTCACCACATCAAATGGGCGTCTATTTCAAAATTTAGAAATATGTCACAGTCTATCGTTGTAGCTCAAGTACAAGTTTAATTAGAAACAAGATTGATTCGAAGCGCTGACAAGTTATTTCGTACTATTTGTCGCAAAGTTTTCGTATTGGTGATTGGTGTCGTAAGGAATTATTGTATTATATCTTATTGATATTGGCAATATTATTTGCGAGTACTGGTAATATTTCGATCACTTTAGTATTGAGCTTCTGAACTACGGAATTGTGACGTATTGATATGACAAATAAAATATGAGCCTGTAATTTGGATTTTACGGAATTGATGTGGTATGAATTTTTTGTAAAAGAGAATGTATGAAATAGTGACATTGAAAGGTGTTTAAGAGTAAAAGAAGAGAGAGACATACGGGTGACGTCTAAGTCTGCGAACCAATGTACGACAATAGACCGTTTTTAATATTTTTCAAGTTTCCATTAATATTCAAAAAAATATCAAAGTGAATCTATAATTTTACCAATGCGACACCACTCGACGTAGGGAGAATGAACTACAGATGGTTACGTATATAAATCAAATTGGGTTATTATTCCGTTTATTTATTTTAAACAAACCGAATACGAATAAAAACGCAGACTAATAAAACCGCGGTCTTAAAAGTATTAAACAAGAAAAGTCTAGTAAGAGTAGACAATTTGATAAATTATAGAGGACAGCCCTAGTTGCATACCTGATGCTTCTTCATAGCGTTCTCATTGTCACAGAAGTCAGCTGCTAGATGCCATTAGCAAGGTGGCATGCGACTACGGCTGTCCTCTATAATTTATCTATAGCTATTTATTTATATTAAATATTGTTTTTTCTTGTTTGGTATATTACTTTTAAGGCCGCGGTTTTATTAGTCTGCGTTTTTATTCGTAGTCGAGTTCTAGTTTTTAAACTTATTTTTTTATTTGTTTTTTTTTGTGTGTTTTCAATAAATACGTAATAGTATGTTACTTCCATAATGTAATATTCTACTTAATGTTGGTTTGTTATTTACATAATACGAGTAAATAACACAGACTAGACCGCGAGAACTGTTTGACCGCAATCTAAACGTATATGTTGTCTGAAACTGTCACTGGTATCGGGAAAAGGGTCCAAGCTACGGGCCAGGGCTCCAAAGAATGGAACCTCCTAACAATACGAGCAATTTTGTACAGCAGTTTTGCAAAACTAACGATAGCAAAAGCAACGAATAAATTTAAGTTTGCTGTTTCACTATTAATAACGAAAGCATTAATAAATAAAACAACCCGCAACTAACTTCTCTACCCAGTACCACAAAATTCCCAACAGAAAAACCTTCAAACAAAGAACTAAAGAACTGCCGTTTAATTCTCAAAACAGCATTAATTTCCGACGTCCCTTACAATTAGGAAACTTCTAACAAGGCACGATTATTAGAATTGATTCGAAGGTAACCCTGAAGGTCCCCTACACTGTTCCACGTAGTTTTAGCAACCGTATCCCTAAAGGCTATCCATTTTAATTAGGAGCACGACTCGTAAATGAAAATTACTTAGTAACAATTTGAAATAACGTCGGTGAATCGAGTCAAGATTAGTTTCTGGGACGTCTACCTGTGTTATGGAAATCGGGTTGTGAAATGACAGAATAGGGTGAAACTGTTTAAGATGTATTTGGATTAGTTTGAATGATGTTAGCCGGATGAAGGAGGAAGGCAACAGTTGAGGTCTTGTGTTACTAGTTGTGTCCTTGGTTCCGCTCGTGCAAACTTACACAAGTCATTTTGTACCGTGACTATAGAATCTGTAAGCCATTTTTAGAGTGAATCAGTTGTACACTCGAACAAGCTACTAAGTGTACATCCAGCTAACTTGCATTTACTTTTAAGATTATTTAGAGACTAATGTGAAACGATACAGGCGTTTGATATCAGTCGCTTAATGCGAAACGCTTTATAAACAAAATTGCAATCAATATTTCCAGTGTACTAGAATTACATAAAGGTTTCCGGCTATGTACTTATTAGTTTGTTTTGCATAACATATTGATATGTTTGGACTCGTGTATATAAATATATAGGCTGTCAAATAAAAATGCACTTACTGCGGTACTCAGAGATATTTAATGATTACTTAAGCCGTTACTTAGTATAGGTTTGACATACTTTTGTATGACAAACCTGTCAAAACCTTTACTAAGTGATGGCCTTTTATTTTTTTTTTTGGTGGGTGTAAAATCATCGAATAACCCCTCCCGCTCTTGGGCAGAGCGAAAGGGAGTGTCAGACTTCTACTGACTAAAAACCACCCATGTTCCTTCTTCGCCCTCTATGTCGAGGCCGCGATAACCGTTGGACTACCCGCGGCCGCTAAGTGATGGCCTAAGTAATCTTTAAAGCTTTCAGAGTGCGGCATTTAGATATTTAAACTACGCGTTTGACTTTCAAAACATTTTTCAAATTTTTATTTTTCTAAAACACACTATGGTATAGTGTGTCAGTAAACAAAATGATGAACAGGCTAAAATAAGACATGCACAATGTACAAACAACCAACAAACTATCTGTATGCCATACAAACATTTGTTCAGAGTGGCAATCGAACCTTCTCTATATTCGCAACAACAGAAGGGTTGCTGTTTTACAAAACAGCGTTTTTTACATTTATCGCAGATAGTTCTATCTCTTTCGATCTTTAGGTTAAACTGCGCTTGCCTAGGCTAGTAAGTGAATGGTTGTTCCTCCATTTCATACCGAGTTTCGTCTGTGCCTTGGAAAGGACGTTAAGCCGTTGATCCCTCTCGCTTTTTCCCAATAAAATAAGCCAGAGTGGTCAATGGTCAATTCCTCACCGCCAAAAGATCAATTTCAGAATCTATTCGAACAGCACAGCATCTAAATGTCTAAGGACAGATTGTTGCGTTATTGAGCAGGATGCAGAAGAAAAAAAGCTGTTGATTTTGGCTGTCATCTAGAGACCTTTTACAGTCGTTGCAAGTAGGTGGCCCGTAAGTCTGCCAAACATCTTAGCAACGGATAGTGTGTTACCAAGTACTATCTGAGTTGTGGAGGTTAGATAGGATATTCTCCATGTAAACTACTGGAATTCAGCTGCATCCGGTTAGACTGGAAGCCGTACCTAACTTAGTTGGGAAAAGGCTAGGCAAATGATGACTAACCAAAGCAATGATCAGTGGTCCTCATTAGATGATGATGAGTTCTGTTCACACTGTTGGTTCTTAGGCCTCTCTTCTGGTTAGAGGAAATGAATCATAATCCACCAAGCGGGCTCAGTCATAAGAGTTGGCAGAAGTCACAAGACTTCGCATTTAAATTTGTGTGTTTTATTAATTTCAAAAAGGGAAATAGATGGGTTCGAATAAGGCTGTTTCGACAGCCATATCATATGGAATACGTAATGCGTTGCAAATTGATTGATAAGCTTGGGGTTGCGTCCTTATTCCTTTTCGTTTGTTTTGGTGACGGATTTTATTCCGGAAATCTTTTGCGATGATGCATTGGTTGACAAATTATAATGTTATTTATGTGATACGTTAGTGTTTACTGGTGGGTAAGATCGATTTTGTGATTTGTGTGAAGGAAAATAAGATTGTATTAAAACAATATTTTGGAAGAACAATTTTTTATTGCTGTCAATGTGGTGAAGCTGTCAACAGCCTCGGTCACCACGGCCTGTCATGCAGCCGTAGTGCTGGCCGTTTTGCACGGCACGCGAACTTAAACGACATCATCCGACGTGCTCTTGTCGCCGTCGGCGTGCCAGCTGTTTTAGAACCCAATGGCTTGACACGCGACGATGGCAAGAGACCGGACGGCATGTCTTTGTTTCCTTGGAAGATGGGTAGGCCTTTAGTGTGGGACGCAACATGTGTCGATACTCTTGCGCCATCACATCTTCCAAGTTCATCGTGCTGCGCAGGTGATGCCGCTGTGGCTGCAGAGAACCTCAAGCGGCGTAAATATAGTAACCTTTGTGGTAACTATATTTTCGAGCCGTTTGGGGTTGAAACTCTAGGGCCGTGTGCTCTTAGCCTTTTTAAGGAAATTTCTAAACGCTTAGTTGACGCTTCTCGTGACCCAAGGGCTGGCTTTTATCTTGGACAGAGGCTAAGCGTTGCCATACAACGTGACAATGCCGCCAGTCTTTTGGGCACATTACCGGCTGACAGCGTTGAGGAGCAGTATTTCGATGCCCTTTTATAGTTTCTTTTAAGTTTATTTTATAGTTTTTAATTAATGTACTACATAGAATAATAACCTGGTGAGCAGTATACATTATAAGAACTGATTTAAATAAACTTTTTAGTATGGATGTGTCTGAGAAATGTTATTTATCTTTATATATTGTGCGTTTTTGGTTCATAGATAGGGTAAAGATTTTTTTTTAATACTATTACTTTGAAATCACAATTTAGAAATTACCAGTGAAATTGAGGGACGATTTTTATTAACTTAATAACGAGCACAAAAGGTTATGCAAATATATCCTTTGTTTTAATACATTATTCAGAAATATTGAACAAGGCATTAAACAAACTAAGTTATATTGGATTCATCGGATGGCAACAGATGGACGAGACTGAAAATTATTAAATATAAGAAAATGTAAGATATTGAAGAAAATAAAGGACGCGCGATGTGTTTCATTAAAATTGCTTCTTGATAACATAACATCACGCCTGAAATCCCCGAAGGGTTAGCTAGAGGTGTCCCTAATAGTACACTCACATTTTATTTCACAAGTATTGTATGTAAAAACCTATTGTCTTCAACTGGGAACAATTCTAGACTCCCTGGTTACCACCGAGTAATATCTGATCTAGAAACCCAGCACCACTTTGCGTGACCCAGGAGTCGTGCCCAGGACAGTCGCGTAGGGACCATTAGACAACAAAGCAGTAAAACCTATAATCTACATTAATTTACCACGCATAAGACGTAAAATCGAACAAAATGAAAACACATTTTCTTCTCCTTCGTTTAATTACAAAGGCACTAAACTACTATTTAATTAGTAAAAGCGATTCAAAGCAAATACCCTTACAGAATCTAGTACAATCGAGTTTAATCCGGTTTAATTTTAAGATACTTGGCAACAAGGAATATTCATCAACTTGACTCGAATCTAGGTCCTTTGGCAAATAAGTCAGTGAGCCAAGCAATCGTTTATAGTGCTTGTAGCCAGTAGTAGCGTGTGCCAGTGTTTGTAGAAGAACATCTCGCTATGTTGAGTTATTGGGCTCATTGTTTATGACGTAAATGTGACGAAACTCGATAGTATAATCGCTATAATAGGGTAGTTATCAAAAAAAATCTAATTAGTCCGTCAGATAAATTTCCAAAATTTATTGGACACGTATTTTTTCTTTTTTCACGTAAACAAACAATGAAGTCGATACAAATCTTTGAAAACTCGTGTGACGTCATTTTCTGAGACATTAGTATGACATTCTTTAGCGGTCAGTGACGTCACAACACCTACTCAAATCGTTGACGCGTTTTATCTTTGTCACTTTGCATTGATTTGATAAAACAAAAAATACGTATCCAATATATATATACCTACATATATTGAAATATATATATTATTATATTTTTATTATATATATTGTTATATAAATATTGATTCTAATTAGCCCGTCTGTAAGATTATCGTATATATGCATTCCTTTCGCCCCTAAATTTAAATCACTACAATCAAATCCTTTTTGGGATTCCGTACCTCAAAAGGAAAAAACTAGAATCCCTTTGCTGTCCGTCCGTCTGTCTGTCTGCTGTCAAGACCCTTTTTCTCAGAAACGCGTGGAGTTATCAAGCTGAATTTATATCAAATACTCAAGTCTACTGTCCCTTAAACATGTAAAAATCTAACTTCTAAGCCCACTCAATCAAAATATATAGGCGTCTATGCTGCAAATTTCCGATAATTTTCGACACTCGCAAGGGAAACAAAACCTACAGGGCACTTCCTGTGAACTCAAAATTTTAAAATTTGGTACGAAGCAACGTCTACAAAAACATAAATATTTTAAAAAAGGAATAATAAGTTTTAACTTTGTTTTTTTGGAACCCTCGGTGCGCGAGTCTGACGATCCCAGTTTTCTTTTGCTTTAAAAGCAGACGGGTAGAGAAACTTGGAGAAGAACCTCTCAGCTCGACAGTCGGTCGGGATACCGATGTCTTTGGCAATTGTATGAATATTCCGGTAAAATTAGACCAGAAAAGGTTAAGGTTAGGTAAGGTTAGCTACACTAATTCGAACCCGGCTGAAAATTGGTAGGATTGTTTAAAACACCATTATAAATGAAACATTAAAAGTCCTCATCGATCGTCGACACCTGGAAAATAAAATATTCCAGGTTTCCAGGTTTTATAGGTCACAGAAACGGGATTTTCGCAATTTTCAGCAAAACGGTAAGTTTTATCATAAAATTTTCAAAGACGAACTTATAGATCAAATAAAAATCTACAACAATGTCAGTAGGCTCTAAATGACTGCATGGCAGTTAAATCCTTTTATTGTATACATAGACATACCCTACTTTCAATTTTCCGCCCTATGTTGCCAAATGTTTCTTTTCGTTCAGCACCCGCGATAATGGGTAGTAATTAAAAGGGGAATGCCCATAATCACAACACCATTCCTTGGTAATTATTTAGTGCGAAAATGTATGTATTCCTAGCCTGTTTCTACAAAATATTGAACACAAGCCAGTGTAATTTTTTTATACCAAAGATTTGTATTTTTGTGTAATGAATAAACTCTAAAATTGATGCGCCGATTTCTGAAATTCTCTCATCATTGGAAAGCTACATTCACCCTGCGTAACATAAGTTACTTTTTATTTCTGTATTCCCACGGGAACGGGAACTACGCGGGTGAAACCGCAAGTACTACACAATGTACAATGAATAGGTCTCAGGCCTTACGCTTTACGCATTTTACAATCTTTTCCAGGGAACCACAATAATTGTAGCTACTGCTTATATTTTTAAGCAGTTTAAAATAAAAGAAAAAAGTAAACACCTTAAAGATTCAACATATCAATGTTGAATCTTTAAGCAAGGCGGATATCACATACTTTACTGGATTGATCTCAACTGGCGATCAACAAAAGAACGAAATGCAGTTATTACTTCGTATTGAATATAGGTATTCAGCTGCATCCGTTTGGACGGTGTGCCGACCTCAGCATAGTAAGAAAAAAGCTTAGCAGACGATGAGATTTCAGCTTACCAAAAAACCCAAATCAAAACACTAATACATTAATCTCAACAGCAATCAAAAACCGGCTCATTCACGCACAAAATTCAGCAAAACATAAAATTCACGTGAGACCCACATTCCTGTGGGTTACGTAAAAAGAGACTCGAGTGGTCCTCCTAAATTATTCGTAAACAAAAATATGGCTGTCATAAAGTCAGACAAAGGTATAATTTATGCCATCCGTCAAATACCTGCCTGCGTAGTTGCGGGTGAGGTTACCTTGCTGTATTTGACGTGATTTGTGTACTGTGAGTATTATACGAATTGTGTTGAATCGTGAATTTGTTTGGGGTTTTGTACACGTAGGAACTTTTCGGGTTCTATTTGATGAGGTAGTTGGTATTTAAATACTGGGGTAAGTTATAAAATATCTTTGAAGTTAGAATATGGATTGTGAAAGATAGGCACAATTTCACTATGACACTATCCTATGTATAAAATAGTTGGACTGCCGCTTTCCTTTTTGGTTTGTTTCTGATAATGGTGAAGGACATCAATAGATTTTGTAAGAATGGTAGCTGAAGGTGACGTTGTGTGATTACTGCCTAACTCCTTGCGTGATTTCGTGTATGTACCTATTTATACCGTAACACTCAATGTAGGTACCTATATTGCAAGGCATATAATTATGCATTTAGTCAAGTCAGTTTCTGAGCTAAGACAACGTTTACTAATCCATTATTACGCACACATGCATTATTATCACGTAAAAATAAAATGTACACCCAAGTGCCGCATAGTTATTATTTATAATGTCTGCAGATGTTCTGTATATTTTATCAGTAGTTATGAAATATACATCGAATAGCTACTGCAGATATGTAAAATACTCCAACACCCCAGTTTATTCATTTATAGAAAACCGAAAAGATTTTACCGCAAATGTATTAAATTTTCAATGTTTGGAACAATCCAAGATGTTTCATAAAAATGGTTTTAGAAGTATGAAAAATTGAAATCGAAATAAAACTTTTATTTTAATATAATGTTGGAAGCCACTCTATTTTTGCTCTCGGAACCGATACCACGACCATAATTATGTATAGTAAGGTACAATAAGCGATGGGCACTCATATACTTGTACTTGAGTATATTTTTACAGCAAAACGCATCATAATAATCGAAATATTACATTTATTTGCCATTCAACCAACGAAAGAGTGACGTAAAATTTATTTCCATTTTTTTACGTTCATATTTATACACTTCCATAAAATATCCGTTAGAAAACAGAATAAACTGTCTCTACGATAGTAAAAGTCGAAAGAAATATGAAAACGTCTGCCAATAACAAAGTCGGTGAATAAGAGATGTTTTATAACACAACTTGTAAATTATACTTTTACTGCTAAGTACTGCTGGGATGCGAAACAACCTTTATGTATATTACAGGGATATTTGGGACATTTTTTTTGCAGAATAATAAAATAAATTGTTTAGGGTCAGGGTGTAATAATATAATCCTCTTAACTGTGTTTAAGAAAGCATTTCGCAAATGATTGCGCAGTCCCTGACTGCGTATATTTATCTATTAGTACATTTTTAGCGAACCGCTAGAATTCGAACGTAAAGATGTATATACGCCAATAAATGAATTTGACTATTTGGTTAGCTTATCTTGTGTCCCAACTAAAACGATTGGTCGAACGAATATGTGATCGTTGAGCTCATTGTATCCTCACAATGCTTCTATTAGGTGCGACCATAATATGTTTGGTTTTACTAAAGGAAATGAACTTGACGCCCTCGTGTTCGTAAATCGAATCGTTTCACTGTAAAATCAGTTTTGAAAACAGTGATAACATAATTGTTACTCCAGCGTAAAAACTCCTTGAAACTTTACTCTTTTGGTGCAAACTTATGTTCTCTTTAACTGGCTTCTTTTCTACTTAGTTTATCCCTCAATGAACAAGTTAACTTTCCGAAAATTCGCACTCATTAAAAGATCGCCGATATTGAAATCTCATTTTAAAATGTGTTAAACTACCACTTTTTTGTATTGTATTGGTTTGTACTTTAAACAAATAATGTTCAAATATTCAAACATGACCCATCTTCCAGCTATAGGTACGCATATGCCCAAGCATAATATAGAGAATCTTTCAAAACATACTTTGCTAATGCCTCGTACAGTGAGGAAGAGTGTAAACTTGGCAGCCACCGAAACACATCAACGCTTTATCGCTTGCAGCGAAATGAAAACTGATTTTTCTTGACTGAATATTCTTCTATGTATCTTCACTAAAAGGGTATATGAACTGTGGTGACCTTTTGTGGGGAATTTCAGTTTCTGTGTCGTGTGGCTCCGGATGAAAACAGATTGCGGTTCCATTTCATTAGCGTCGTCGTATGAGGAATTTTCAAGCAGCTCGCTATTTGTCATACTTCGGTATTGTGTTTTCGTTTATTCTTTGTCAAATTAGTTGGAAAAGCTAGATTTATATATTATCCACTTTGTTGTTCATGCAACAACTGTGTATCGTGCATATTCTTCTTTGCCGAGGTCGTTTAGTAAAAATACAAAGCAGATGCGTGGCATATAGAGGATGTGCAAACTTTAAGATCCCTAGCTTCTACAGAGAAAATATGAAAATAAAGAATTCTTCTGAGTCGACTCAAAACTATCTAATCAGATCGAGTGGTAATCCCGCAGCCACGTTGATTAAAGTAAACAAACATAGGTGTATTTGACTCAGATATTCAATCTATTTCCATGTAAACCGTTTAACGTTCAGAAGTGCATTTATTGGCCAAATTGAAATAGTAATTACTTCGACTTTAAGGCCCAAGACCACGACATGATTAATCAAAATCATAATATCACTTAACTACATAATATATAGGTACTCAAAACCCATAGGGGTTTTGTAAAAACGAAGCAAACAATAGGCAAGGTTTCCACAATTATCCGAATGGTAGTTCCCATTCAGAATTGTAAAGAAACCGGCTATTCTCTCTCAAGACCACTAATAGTGATTTACACGAGCGTTTAAATAATTTACCTTTTGTTCAAAACCTCTGCAGCGCGGTCGTAGCACCAGGGCTGTCTCACACGGATTTTATTTAAGAATGAGTGGTATATTTAACTGTATGTTTGTGTTCACAAATGTACGTACATTTTATCACAAGTATTGTCCAGTTTTATAATATATCCAGTAACACGGTAATACGATTTATTAGGAAGCTTTTGCGATTATATCTACTTGTGGCGACTTACAAATATTCTAGGAAAATCAGAGCCTGAACGTGCTTACCGTGACCAAAGGGGTTTTGATAAATGACCGTCAAGCTATAATCAAATTAAAATTGGTACAATACGAAAACCACCTTACTCGGTTTCTCTCATTGTTCAACCTGCTATTTACCCAACCCTGACTGCAGGTGGATGCAATTTGAACAATTCAATTACGGAGTCGCCACACGACTATAATACATGTGACTTTAATTCCGTACACAATGGCTCATTAGTCCCCCGTGAATTGATAATGAATTCAGCCAATTTATCATTGAAATCTTTTGCAGTCTTCCAATTCATTCAAAGGGAAATTACCCTTTCCCGCATCGTTTTTGTAGTGGTACAGAATGATTGTGGCAATTCATTGTTTTACTATAATGTTATACATTGAACGTAAAGTATAACGAACACCGCATTTTATTATAAAAAAGGTGTATAAGGCGCCGAAATTCTTCATACATGGCACGCGATGTTGTTCGTAAGTTTTATTTTTTCAAAACAAATAATATTTTTTTGCCTGATTGTCTATATCATGATACGATACAGTGTAGTGGGCAGAATTCTTAAGCGCAAACTCTTTAAGACTCCTATATGCTATATTCTAAAACTTAGAAAGAAGTTTGCTAAGCGGTTTCTAGTACATAAAATAAACATCAAGCAATTAAATAATTCCAATACCACATCGGTAGTACACTTGTTGACTAGTCGTGTGTGCTCGATGGCTTACGAAAGTGGAGTACGAATGGCAGTCGAGTATAATATTCCCAATAGCATTGCTTCGTCAGAGCTTTTTGATTAGCTTGTGAGCAGTTCTTAAAGCTCTAGCCATGCAGATAATTTGTTAGATGATCAGTCAATAGCATTTGAAGTCTGAAGATAAAGTCCCATTAAAATAGATGACAAAGACGAGGACAAACTATTAGTAATTATTCAGGCCGCCAACATAAGGTTACTGGTCAAAAAGATAAGAAAATGCTGATTTGATACTTGTAAGTAAAATAATCAGCTATACACTTAAAAATGTTGGTCACCCAAAATCTTAGGTAAAAATAAAATCACATTAATCAAAAGAAGAAACTGAATCCTTATAGGATCACTCGCCTGTCTGTTTTTCTGTATGTCCGACCATTCCCGGGGGGGGGGAATGGTCGGATATACAGACATCAGACAGACAAGGTGATCCCTTATCTCCAAAATAACCGAGTCAAATAAAGAAAAAAAAAAACAGAAATTACTTATAGATTACAGTAACATAGAAAGTCTTTCTTTATCTACTACAATGGTACGAAACCCTTCGTGTGCAAGTTTGACTTACACTTGGCCAGTTTTTTTGCTTGAATATCTTTGGTGAGACTTGTCCATCTATTCTATAATACCATCACGCTTAGACATGTAGTCGATAAAAATATTCTTAAAACAGTGTACGCGCCCTTGCGCGATCTATAATAAGCTACTGTATCACCTCTTGGGGTGGAGCTCCAAAAACTACCCTTATAGAAATAGAAAGAGCCCAAAGAGCCATACTGAAAGTGTCATCTTTTCGACCATATCGATACCCCACTCAACAACTATACAAAGAAAATGAAGTCCTGACGGTGCGGCAACTGTTTATGTTGCACATTCTACTAAAACAGCATGCTCTTGTAGTTTATGACCCAACGCTGTTCAGGGGGAAAAGACGATATGACCCAGTGGAGCGCTATCAGGTACGTCACAAAACTATTTATGCAAGGCGTTTCTTTTGCTATCTGGGTGGTTAACTTATACAATAAAATTCACAAGATGTTACATATCTTTAGCCTTACTAAGAATAAATGTAAAAAGAAGCTAACTGACTGGCTACTTAAATTAAACTATAATGATACTGAAAACATCCTTAAAATAATGACCTAAACACACAATCATTTACTCTCACACACCCACACACTCACACATCACACACCTAAACACTCCCACAATCAGACAATCACCCATCCTACACATCTACTAACATCCATAGTTTATAAATCAATAATAATATTCATGTTTTGCACACTTAACCTAGATTTTAAATCATAGTAATATGACACCATAAAATGCCGTATGATTACTCACTAAATTCTGTCAGCGCGTCTAGTACATTATTATAAAAATGAAAATGTAGAGGGGTGGGATCCTGGTGTCCTGAAACACAGGCCATTAGCCTAGCTTAGGCACCAGTCTCCCACAATATATACTTACCTGAATTATGTATTTGGTTGAATCTGACCATTGTAAAACAATTTATGTATATTGTGGTGAGAGAAAATAAATTTGATTGAAAAATTTGATTGATTGATCATCATCCCCTGTCATTTGTCATAGCATAATATACTCCATTCTCATTCATATTATCATTCCTCACACCACCCATCCATCTTTTTTTTGGCCTTATTCTCCCTCTCCATCCATTAACATTAATATCCATCACTTTTTATGTCACATACGTCTCATCCCTCCATAATACATGTCCATACAAAGAAAGTCGACTTCTTTTTTCTGTAACAGGCTGTCAACACAATCATTTACTTATATTTTATGTAATAGAAAATATTTTTTGAAGCGTAAACAATTTGATTACATTAAAATTAATTTGTGAAATTTTCATGACAGTGTGCCGACTAAGTCATGTAAGTTGATATTAAAATGTTTCCAGGAACTGTTTAACACAAAATTTGTAAAAGGCTAATAACGTTTACACTGGAGTGTATTCATAAACGCTGATAAAACTTAAGAGGTGTGTAAAAGTAAAAACAAAAAAAATACTGCCGTTATGTAATAGTGTAGTTGACTGACTAAAAAAAATATGATTCTGTTTAGTTTAGAGATTTACGAAAAAAAAAAAACGTTTCAAAGATCGTGAGTGGGGTCTGGTGACGTCACTATCTGGTAAAAAATATACCAAACTGTGACGTCGCGAGACTTTTCGAAGCACTGTGTATGTCTTCATCCTATTGTTTACGTGAAAAAAAGAAAAATACGTGTCCAATATTTTTGGATATTTATCTGACGGACTAATTAGTTTTTTTTTGTAAGCTACCCTAATAAGTGTTATAGTAATAATGGATCTACTTTAGCCGCATATGCTGCCACTGTTATAGCCACTTTTCCTATTGAATGTGGACGAATTTTTTGACGCCCTGTTATTTTTTCCCATTTTGATACCTATTTTTGTTTTTAATCTATTTGTAGTTTGTGAATACTAAAACAACACAAAACAAGCTTTTTGAATATACCTCAGATATATTTTTTTCGTTTAAATTATTTAAGATTTTAATAGTTATAACTTAAGGAATGTTTTACACTGATTGACGCCGCGTGACGCACCGCGTCCCTGTAAATGGTAACTAGTGTATAAACTACTGGGCTGCGGGTTGCTCAAAAGAGATACCGCGACCCCGGACACAAAGGGATTAGAAGGAACAAAGGTGTTTTTAGTCAGTAGAAGTTTGACACCCCCTTCTGCTCCGCCCAGAGCGGGGGGAATCATTTAATGATTTTGATACTACGAAAGTGGACGGCGTAGTGCGTAGCTGCATTGTGTAGCACGTAGCAGTTTCCCGAGCACGTGACGTAGCTCGTAGCACATGAGATCGTAGCAAATCCGTGCCTCTTGCACTAGTAGATTTAAAATAATTAGAAAATGATTTCACCATAACGTTAGATAAATTGAATAATTGTATAACCAAGACAATAATTGCATCTACCTTAGACTAATTTACCATTATACCTATTGGCAATTTATAAAAGATGAGGTGTTGTACTACTGATGAAAAATAATGCTAGGGATATCACGTAATATGCTCTTGTTATCAGTTAACAGACCTCAGCAATATTTTCTGACAAATCTTATAAAAATATTTTTAATGTTACTATTAAGCTTTAAAATGACTATTTATCCCGCACACTACGTAAAAGTTTAGCGGTATTGTCGGCTCGCCGCAGTTTTCATTGCGCGTGGTTTTATTAAACTGCTTCAATATTTAATAAACCGACATGAGCGGTTAATGTGGTTATTGCATAGCAAACAACTTTTCATGGCGATATTAACGTGATACGAGGAAATACTAATATTCAGCGAGATATTATTTTTTTTCAGTGGTATGAAAATAGATGTTAGTTTTCAAAAATTGTAGCTTAAACAATAAAGTGTAGTCGTGAACAGTTTTTGTCTTACTGCCGCACTCAGAAAGATTTAATGATTACTTAAGTCATCCCTTAGTAAAGATTTTGACAGTTTCGTGAAGGTTGTGTACGTCAAATCTTTACTAAGGGACGGTTAAAGTAATCATTTAATATCTCTGAGTACGGCAGTTATGCATTTAAATACAATGGTGTAGACTGTAACGTTCTAGAGTGGGAAGCGTGTATAAGCGGACAGAGGAAGATTATGGCAATAGCAGGTCAAAGTTGTCAAACAACAGTTGTAGACAGAAATGTTTATGTTTTCAATAAGGACGCTTTTAACAGAAGGCTAAAAAGTATCAACAATTTACAACTTATTGTAACTTAAATTGCATGTAATTAAATAAAGCTTATAATTATTACTTTACACATAAGTTTGTAGGGGTGGTTCCTCGTGGTCAAACTATTTTGTCAGACCAGTATGACCACGAGGACATGACTGGATATCCTCGTGGTCATACTATCATTTTTGCAATACCTGTGTAAAAAGAAAAAAATATAGGGTGCCTGATAAAGCAGCATGCACTGAAAAAGAAGGTCTTGTGTTTGTTTGTCATTAAATTTTGTGGGGACAAACAGGAATAAAAAGTTAAGGAGTGAATAAAGTTCGAACTGTCCCCTCATTGCTAAAGGGGGACAGATCAAACTTTTTTGTCCGTTCTGTCCCCCTAAGGGGGCAAAGTGGGGTGACAGATCGGAATAATATAATTCGACACGACCCGGGGTATCTCATCAGAGACTTTATATCCTGGGATACGTCTCCGTGGGATAATTTTGTCTCGACCATGTATTCAAATACGAGGGCAGACACTATTACCTCATATACGAAGCCTAGATATTAAAATAAAAACAGAAAGGGGAAAAGTAACTACAATAATACAATTTAACGTTAGCCCGGCAAGGAATCCATAATATAGAGTTATTAGATTGCTCGGCTCTTAGAAATTGAAATAGCCATTTAACTTGATTCGGTATCGGTTATCAAAGTAAGCAATCTTCAAATAGCCTGTTACAGACATCTAACGGGCCCGAGTAATGGGGTATATCGGAAAAGATTCGAGTACCCTCACTATAGTTACCTTTGACAAAATAATGTTAGAACCTACGTGATGTGATTTTCTGGTCTATATTTTGTTAGATATAATCGAATAAGTACTTTGAAAGGTGAATAATATTTGCAACGTTATCATCATCATAATCCACAGTTTGATTTCTCCCAACGCCTGGGTATAGGCCAGCCTCATTCAGGATATTACCGCGATAGCAACCATTGTTGCAGTGTTGGTCGTCCAGCGGCGTGATGAGTAGACAAAATGTCAATCAGACGGATTGTTCAGTCTTTGAACGTAAATATGCAACATAAACAGTGATCTATCTATCAAGCTTTTTAAAAGATATTGAAAAGATATACCCTAATATTGTTTCAAAACCACGAATCAAAGTGAAAGAAATAGTTCTGATAATTATTATTTGTGCTGATTAAAATTAAAGAACCAAAGTGTTTCTCTATGTCTATTTTAAGATCAATTGCTGAGATATTTTCTTCAAAGATTACAGCATATATACCTCACACTCATACCTAGATAGAAGCGCAATTTCTAGCAGTTCTAAATCTTCTTACATTAAAGGCTAATAATTATGCTGATGCTATCACAAAACTTTACCTGTCTGGTATGTACTTGTTCGACATCTAAAATGTACCAGACACAGGTGGAATTGTAGATGTCGAACAAGTGTTAATAACAGTGCAGTGTGTTTGTGACATTAGTGTTATATTTGAACAGGTTAATTATTCCAGGGACTAATTAACCTGTTCAACAATAACACTAATACAAGAATTAATTAAAAAACATTGGTCTGCAAAACGATTAAATATACATTTCACCCCTTGACCTAGTTTAGATAAACTTAGCACCTCCGCATCGACACATCAGATTTAACCGATGCCGTCTGATGAACGGTTTTATTATCTAACAGCTTAAGTATTGCATCGTAGATTATACCTATCGTTATTTATGGTGAATTATGATTTGTTACATTTAATGAATTATAAATTATTTTGGAATGCACAACAAGCAAGCTTATTCCTTGTTTAATGATCACCAATATAAATGTATATCCATTTCTTGTTCTTTAAAAGTATTCATAGCTGCCAAATGCTACGGTATACGATATAATATAATTAATATATGACTATAATCTCTAAAACCTTGGATAAAACTAAACGTTGACCACAAATTATAATAGGAGCACGTGTTAGTTAAACAACCGTTGTCATGACCAGAAACTGAAGATCAAATTAGATAAATGAACGAACCAGGAAATGTATGTGTAATGGTGCAGGAACGTTGAATGGTTTAATGTTTCCTTTGAGAAACTCTTGGCTCTCGATATATCTTGTATCTTTCAAAGAAATAACTAAATGCTTGTAAAGATTGCATTCAAGTGCCTTCAAGAGTGACTGTCCTTAAGTGCGTTACATACATCCTCGCCGACTGGCCAACTTTTTTTGGCTTTAGAATGATAGTTTTTCGTTTAGTTCTTACCAATACATGTCAATAAGTTAGTTTGAAAATAGAGTAGTTAACAAAAAAAATCTAATTAGTTTGTCAGATAGATTTGCGAATTTTTTTTTTATAATTCACTTCTAAGTAATCGTATTGGACGACTGAAATGATATACCTAATTAAAATCACAAATTACAAATTATTATTCAAAGTATTTGCACGCCATAATATGTGGCAAACATGTATGAACGAATATTTACCTATGTCATCCTACATGCACTTTTTATTACTGTATGTGTACACATGTTTAAGCAAATAAATTTATTCTATTCTATTCTATTCTAAAAAAAAAAATATTGGACGCATATTTTTCAAACGAACAATGAAGACGTATAGTCTGTATAGTCTAAATTGTTCGTTGACGTCATATTTAAAGACATACATTACACACATTACGACATTTCTTAGCGGTTAGTGACGTCACAACCCCCCACTCAAATCTTTGACGCGTTTTATCTTCGTCAATTTTGATTGATTTGATAAAACAAAAAATATGTATCCAATATTTTTCGATAATCTAACAGACGTAGACGGACTAATTAGAATCATATTTTTATAACTCCGTAAACATCCCTATTATATTAGTCTGTTATTATGGCTTTATTAACCTATTTTCTGGGACCAACTTAAGTAGTTCTTCAAGTAGGGTAGTAGGTATCGATTATTTCTCAGAATATTGTTGTGTACAAGAAAAACAAACATCCAAAGCAATATTCTTTAAAGTCAACTAAAGAAGCAATCGAAGTCTTGTACACATTTAACCAATTTAAAATGTAATAAAGTTCATGATTTTATTTAGCACGTTCACGTCACGTCTTAATTATTTTCTTACTACAATTAATTAAACATCACAACAAAATCAAAGCAACCTATTTACATTTTTTTCATAGCTTGTCTTTAAAATAAACTCAGCTTTCCGCACGCTTCATAATCATAAAATATTTAACGCCCCTTCAAAGAGTTGCTGCTCAATATCACATCGATAGCCCTTATCTCATGCAGTGTTCCCTCCAATCACCCACAAACCCCTACCGATAGTAATCGAGGGGTGCCATAAACCGTTCTAGGGATGGGATAAAAAAATTGTCCTCATCAGATAAACTGAACTCTTTGTAATGACATCGGCACTTATTGGTTCTATATGGGGCTCCTATCAATGGGAATATGAGAAAGATTATTTTCCCATTGGTGTCTATCAAAGTTATATCTTTTTTGGAACGAGATTAGTTTTAGGTTTTATTTTTCAAATAAGAAAGTTCCTGTGCCGCACTGTGTATAATAAACCAAGGGCTCTTAACCAAAGCGCACAAGAAATATTCGTGTCCATCACGATATATCAAGGAGGAGCAAAGGACTAGTATGACTCGTATCAAAACTGGTGGTCCACAATAGCAGGAGGCTAAAAATAATAGGTTCCTTGCCTAGAAGTAGTGTAACACTAGCTAGAGAGATAGAGATAAAGATATAGCTATATTAAAACCTAGACGACTTACTTGTTGGTTTGGCTAAGTGATTGACTTTGTGCCAGTTCACGAATTGATTCCCTGTAATGCTATTTAAATCTATTCATCTAGTCCTAAACATAGCTATTTTGAGTCACGATTTAAGTTTGTGTATTTAGAATTGGTGCCGTAAGTACAAGTCGAAACACACAAAAAGAAAATCATTCAATCGATGCGATAGGACAAAATGTTATGTCGCTAAAAGAAATTTTATCGACACAATGTAAGAAAAACGTTTACATAAATAGCAGTATCGAAAATATTTAGTAATCCACAAGTAAATAAATTATTGTACTACTTGATACTGTGTAGCAGTTTAGTATAATGAACATGGGCCCGTAAACGACCACTCCTGAACACAAACCTTCCACTAAATCACTAAAATAAAGAGAAATAATATTTACCATATACTTTGCATAAACCTAACGAGCTGGAGCCCAACATTTATAACAAGTATCTCACAATTTCTCATGTCTTCTATCATGAACAGCGTAAAACATTACGACAGAAAAATCCCGCATGTTTCGGAATTTCTGTCTTGAAAACCTACCCTTTATGTCTTCAATCTCACGTCAATTTACGACTATACATACATTTCCATGTAATTTAAATACATGAATGCTGAATCAATTACGCCGAGAGTACATTACTGTATAACACAAATCTATACAATCGTCAGTGTCAACAACCCTCTCGCTGCTCAAATCCTCAATATTCTTCGACAAAAAAACTTAACGAGTGTCTTATTATACTCAAACGCTCCGTTCTCATAATCTGTCGTTTTCTGGTTTCTAAGCTTCATTAAAACGACGGATCACTGCTAAATCCCTTTGTGTAATACATCTACTTTTGTTTGATAATCTCGGAGACCGGCTGTCGACGGAAATTAATATAAGGCTCTCTTTATTAGTTCTCGTAACAACCTCACTTGCAGGGTTAATGAACCGACGAGGGAAATATTTTAATCCGAACGAAGCCTCATCAAAAAGTTTTTGATGACAAAGTGTAAGGCTTCTAAGTTGGACATTTTGTTCTACTTGGATTTAATCAGGATTTACTTTGGATCGGATCAGGATTATCACCTGATCGGGTTTGGGAAACGTTTGCCTAATTAATAGTGTAGGCTGTTGTTGATACTTTTTTGTGAACCACAACGTTAACATTATCCTGAAAGTTCATTTTACTTCGTAGTTCACTAGTACAATTACACAAAACTTCATTAGTCGTGCAGGTTACTTTTTTCGGAATCAATTCCGTATCTTTTAGTAAAATAACTACTAATTTATTTAACCTAACCCCTTTTCCTAACCTTTTTCTTGTGTAGACAACTGCCATTTGATTCGAATTCTTAACAAAATTTCGTAGATATTTCTCTCGTACAAACATTTAATTAAAAAACTCGTGCGTTCTTTATTTTTTATCAAACAAAATCGTTTTTTAATCTAGAAAGATCTGAATAAAAAAGAAACCTATCTCCGCTTTTCTTCGCCCGCCATATTACCCAGAATGACAATAATGAGAAAGTAATCCGGTATCGAGTCGATGGCACGATAAAATGATAAAATTCAGCGCTGAATCGCTGAATACGCGTCGCTGATACGCTGAAACAGCTGCCTTTGATTATGTTTGTTTCTTGATTAAGTTTTTGCTGAATATTCGCTGTATCATTTTGCCGAAAGGAGAAAATGATGATTTTATAATGGGAAGGGCGTATTGGTTTTCTTATCAGGGATGCGCTGTTGGTAATTTTTGGGTTGAAGACATAAAGGGACGTCTAAATTATTTAGAGAGTGTTTCGTCAATAATAGCGAATATTTTAGTTTAAATCACGTACTTTACCAGTTTTGCATTGAAACTTCGAATACTCCCATACAGTTTATTGATATTTGTAAAAATAACGGCATTGTGATTCATTATCTTCATACAAAATAAAGTTATTTACCATTTAGTAACGTAGCCTATCGTATTGATTTATAGAAACTTTGTGGCCAAACTAATATTCCTGAATAATTAATGAATGATACGGTCAGCCACAATCGATTGGTAGTCTAATTCGGGAACCACTACAAGCCTACGTCATCAAGTCTGATGTCACACGAACAACAGATACATAACATACCAACCCAAAGAAAATAAAACAAAGAACTAAAACACAAAAAGTGTGTGTTATTAAAGTTTTGGGATATTTATCTTATCGCATATAGTTTTAGGAGTTTGGGTATCTTTTAGTTCTCGTATATCTTCGTTCTGGCTGGTTGCTATATAGTTGTTTTTTATTTGGGATAATATTTGTGTAGTTTGGGTTGAATGGAAGTTCATAACTGTACTATGCTTTGTTATAGTTACGGTCAGGTCACGTTTTAACCAGAGGCTGAGTAGCTGGCAGCATAGCTGTGCAATAACTACTGCACGGAACTATCTAAAGGTTAAGCAACTCTTGCCAAAAGCGGTCTTTAGATTGGTGACGGTTCATAACAATAACGAGACCCCTCCGTGTCTTAGAAAGCACGTCAAACCGTTGGTTTTAGTTAATATGTGGCAGTCGTTAGTAGACTAGTTACTGTTAGTAAGAAACTCCAGAGTCTGGCAATCACACATACGACTCCTTAGCAACCTGCAAACCTAGGTTAAGGATTTTGACTATTGCTCCAAGCGAAATAATGGTATCCAGCTGATTAAAGGTGTCCTCCTATACCTACAAACATCGGCCAACTTTATCAGTCTAACTGCGGTACTCAGAGATATTTAATGATTACTTAAACCGTCACTTGGTAAAGATTTGACATTCTTTTGTATGACGAAACTGTCAAAACCTTTACTAAGTGACGGCTTAAGTAAGCATTAAAGCTCTCTCTGTGCGGCAGTTAATCTAACACCGTTACAATTACTTAGAATAATGTTACGAGTAAGTTGTCAGAGTAAAACTATCCGACGTAGCTGAACTCGCAAGCTAGGACTTGCTGCTGCATGTCAGATTTAATAGTTAAGCTCGAGTAAATCAAGTTACTGGAACAAGGAGAACGAACATGACGAAACAAGTTCCAAGTGTACCAAATGCTTTTAGTGTAAACTTGTTTACTAATTCTTTTGCCTCATCGGTTTAGGGGCTGAAAGCTCAAGGAAAACTGTTTCTTTGCGTTTTTGGTCCAGTTTAGGAATTGTTTTACTGATAAACTGCTGAAGAAACTCCTGGCTAGCCAGTACTGAGTACCATCCGGACTAGCTTACCCCTGACATGAACTGCTATTACTACTACTTCGAAAAGTCGGTACTTACGTAAAACAAGAGCGAGAACCTGACAAACGCCCTCGATACAGAAAATTAATTTAATTACGACTAACGTCTCTGATCATCGGTCTTTCTGCCTTTTTTCTGGGGGGGGGGGGGGGGTTGTGAAATCATGAAACGACTCCTCGCGCAGCCCCTCAGCTCCGACGGGCATAATTCTTCTTCCCTTATCCAAATTTCATTGGGGTTGGTACACCTTGTTTTCTTCTAGTCGTAATTTCAGTAGTCACCTCCTTGCTAGCCATATTATCCTGTACACAGTCCATCCAGCGTCTCTTTAGTCTACCTCTTCTCTTATTGCCATATTCAAAATATTTATCACTACATTTTCCTTATTCCTACGCAACACATAATAATGTATAATACGATAACTGATTTAGGTTTAATATACTTTATTCTCAAAAAAGACAAAAGAGCCACTTACATGAGAACATAAATGATAACATAATGTAATAAACTTATTCTAGGTAACGGTCACAGATACAATATAATATGTAGGTAGTCTTAGAATTATTTTGTTATGAATATGATACTCGTTCAACGGTTTTATTCCCAACTGGTAGGTAACTTTATTTGTGCGTGTGGTCAATAATATAATTTGATAGTTTAGATTTAAAACCGCTGAAAGAGTTTACATTTTTTATTGAGGAAGGTAAATTATTATAGAATTGTGCTCCTTCATAGGTGATGTTTTTTTTAGCATAATTTGTACGCGTCTTTGGCAGGACAAGTAGACTGGGTCGACGAAGACTACGTTTTGATATTTCCGATTTTTTTGTAAATATTACATTTGTGTGAATGGTTCCATCCATTATTTTTCTAATTAAGACACAGGTGTTATAAATATAAAGTTTCTTAATATTCATTAATTTTGTTTCCTCATATATTTTGTGAGTTGGTGTCAAATATGGATATCGAAACAGGGTTTTTATAATCCTGTTTCTGTACAGGAACTGCAAAGAATAGTTCCTGTATCTTAGCTTTACTGGCGCTACCCCAGATTTCTATAAGGTATAACAAATGAGATTTGACAAGTGAATTGTAAATGTTTAGTCGCAGGTTTTTTGGTATACATTTACTTACATCGCGAAGTGATCCAATAAGTGAGGAAATTTTGTTTCTAATATAATCTACTTGCTTATTCCATGTTAAACAATTTTCGATTCTAAGGCCAAGGTATTTTTCGTAAGTTTTTTCTTCTAATGGAATGTTGTCTATAGTTAACGGGTCATGCAATGGAATTTTTTTATTTTTAGCCTTAAAGATCATGTAACATGTCTTTGAGATGTTTATGGTTAGTAAATTTCCACCTAACATTTCAGTCACCGGCGTCACTTTCAGACTTCCACATCTCAGCCACATGTCATTGCCTTTCATTCATCCCTTTTGTAACTCAACATTCTGATCCATAAACGACAGACCGTCCAACCATGGCTTATAAATAATTCCCGGGGGGGGGGGGGGGGGGGGGTAACAGCGAATGACGGAGTGTTAGACTTTTACGTGAGTCCGAGGCCGCAGTATTACTTTCGAATAACCCGCAGACCGGCAGGCTTCGGCCGTTGCGGGCCCCTGCAATGTTTCTGACATCTCTTTGAGGTGCATGTGGAACTCCAACGATAAGTCTTTCCCTGATTTTAAGGGCAATGCGACTAACGACTCTGTAGGTTTTAAATGTTAGATTTAATATTGATTCATGATAAAATATGTCATCACATAAATTCAAACGTGTTCTCTAAAAGGAGCATACCGTGCGCCGTGCACCGGTCGGTAATCGAACGTGTGTAATATCCTGTGAGAGATAGCTAGTGCCCCTGCAGATGAGCTGCTGGGGAGACGTGCATTGAGGCTGACAAGATCATGGTTACAGAATAGTTTCGGTGTTAATATAATTATATTGGTAAAAGTGCCATTTATTCATCTTAAACAGATTTTTAACTGTTAAGATAAAATAAAATAAACACACACTGTAATAGAAGGAAACTTAAGAGAAATATTCTTTAAAGTACCTACCCTCTATAATCATTTAAACTTGTGAGACTTATTTTTCAGAAAGAAAGTACTGCAAGAAATTAGTGTTAGAAATGAACACGACTAACACTGATTCTTAGAATTTTATAAGTAGCCTTTTGACCTGAATACTAAGACCCAAACACTACACATTTAAAAATCTTCTAGTGCCCATTTACAGCTCCCAAAAATAAAAACGAAAAAAAATCTCAACGAGGCTCTCACCTAAATTTTTAACAAGCCTTAAATCAAACAAACTCTTAACGATCCAAAAAAAATCAACGAAAGAGGCTCAATTGCGGGATGAATAAAAGATGATCCACTGTCAATCCATTATTGTTCACTTGGTGAGTCCGGACAATAAGCAACCATCTATTATGCAGACAGACAAACAAACGACACTCATCAACATAATCTGGAAATCAAACGACTCCAAGCCATTTTAATCCCTCTCTCCTTTTAATCAAGGGACGCTATTGTCAGCTTAATTGTGTGAGATGCTTAATCGCAAGCCGCCATATTCGGAATTGTTCGGAAACTTTCGGATTTATAACTAAGCTCTTTGAAACTAGACGGTTTAGATGAGAATAATGATACGCAGTCTTAAGTAGTAGGCTTTTCGCTCAGATGTGACGAAACTTTGAAGTAGAATGGATGTGTGTTTAAGGGGGTGTCTTGTCTTAGTTGTGTTTAACGTACCTTCGGGTTTTGAATGAGGTTTTAATTATTTTGATACTTTGTAATATTTGGAACTTATTTTTATAGTGAAGTCATGTATAAGTCGTCTGTTGATAAGCGTAAACTATGTTAACTGTTTTTAAGCAATTACAATTTAATGTAGCAAATATTCCCGAAAATTTTAGGTATGATAAAATATGGCAGAACTTTTATAGTTGTCGTTGACCTTGATATGGCTTACATAAATACCATAACTTAAAAATATTATACTTCTTCAAAATCAAAAAATATGCAAAAGAATAAATACCTCTTAATCACTGCACAATACAGCCACTGATATCATAATACCTCAAAGTAATTGTTTCGTAATAATACTTCCCGGTGACTTTAATGTAAAATGTTACGAAATTTACATAAAGCTCACCGATCTACTCCTCAACTTGTACAAAATTATTCACCGTACTTAATTTAGTTTAATAAGCTTGAAATATTTTTAATTAATTTGCCAAAGGTCTTAGCACTTTGCGAGATGGGAACTGAGAAAATTAATTCTGAATATTCGTAAGATTTCAAAGTTTCCGAAATTCCGTGTACATCGGCGAAGTTTTACGAACTAGATACGATGGTAACCGAAGTCGGCCGAAGTGTACCGAATTGGAATATCGGAAAACGATGAACGTCGCGGCCCGACGCCTGAGACAAGCGATTAAGTTTTAAAAGATGGCCACAAAATGCGGCCCCGCATTGTTCTGGACCATTTGCTTGAAAAAACAAGAGGGGAATCCAAGGTGTGAACATTTTGCTAGAAAATTGTACTTTTTATTTCGGAAAAATTACGTTAAGTGTAGGCGGAGTCAGCTCAACGGATGAACTCAGTGCCAAAATAAATTGCCGACTTTTGACGGCCGCTACGATATTTCCGCTTTCTCCAAGAATGTTTTGTCTTAAAATCGGGGAGCCTTTATATTAAATGTTATTCGTTTACGGTAGACTGATCACAAAGCGTCTTATGAGAAAATAGGGAATAATGGCCTGAAATACATTTCGGTATTTTAAATTATTTGATCGGTGTGGCCTTGGTGACTTCACAAGTCCTTTTTTTTTTCTTCCCAAGTCCTCACACAAACTTATTGTTTTGCATTAAATAATTAAACTTTGAGTATGACGGAAATCTTAATGCTCATAACCAGGCATCCGGAATATTCTACTCCAGCTCAGAGATGGTATTCCAATTACTCATAAATTGTTCATAGTCGAGTGGATATCCTGACACAATCTCGTAGTAATAGGCCACTTTGTGATAAGTGATCCGGGGTGCATAGAGTAATTGGGTCAATGTGGTCCGTATCTGTTTAATGATCTGCTCTTGTCATGTTACCCTCATTAGACCATGTGGTACTAAGATTTTGATGAGACACTTTGGTGGAATTTGTAGCTACATCTGCTACAAAAATATATGATTGTGTTGTCTTGCCATAGATACAAAATTTTATTTCAAATTAATTTGTCTCGATTAAAATTGTTGATGGCTCATAAATGCGTCTGGTGATTTCCAATTTTATTTATACTTCTTTAGAGATGAATAATCGTTCTTTACAATCGCTTGTCGGACGAGACCTAAAAAGGATCCTTCACATTGAGTAGGCCATCAAGATGCAATAACAGACAAACCGCCTCGTAAAACTAGGACATTCCGAAGTACAAGCACTTTGTTAGCGGCGACAAATCCAAACTATCGTATCTCCTAGCGCCCTTTAGCCCCTAGTATGTGCGAACGTCGAATGGCTGGTAATTTGGGCGACAGAGAAAGGGTGGGTCTCGGCCATTTGATAAAAGGCGCTTTTTATGAACGCCAGAGGAACGTTAGATAGACCACCAGAGCGTGTACACTTGATTTACTGGGTTAGGGAGGATACTTTTTAAAATTGATACCGTAACAGTTTTTTGGCTTAATAAATAAGTTTTTATCAAGAAAAGCCAATACATCTTCTTAAAAAACTGTAGAGTTTATCTAAATCGTGGCTCAAAAAATAGGGCTATTTCTTTTTGAAAACTACACTTACTTTGTAAAGTAACATAGTGCAGCCAAACCACTAAGGCATGTACAATACATTTCATCCTTACTATTTCATTTCTGGCTTATTCAGCCTTGGACCGGCAGCTCTTTGACAAATAATAGTTGTGTTTATTTGGCCGGCGACTTCATACGTTACTGACGTGTGACGAATGTGAGCTTTAAGCGGAAAAATCGCTGCCGGAGCTTACCTACATTTTTTATGAAAATACTGCTATAAGGAAAGCCGAGGTTGGCTGCGCTTAGCGTAGTTCGCTTTTATGTGGCTGTAACGCGCTTTATTTATGAACGACATGTGTTGTCTTAGTATCCACATTTGGTTTACAGACGGAATATGAGACGGAATAAGGCAATAATACCGTGGTTTGTGGTTTTTGTATGTATGGCGTATTCTGGAGTTCTTTCTTGTGTGGATTTAATACAAAAGAAGTTCGCTTACTCATCACGAATTCTCAGTAAATTATTGACTAAAAACAAAACTTGTAAAAAAAGCCAAGTGGCGCAACTCAGTTATTTTAACGTAAAAAGTAGTGAGATTCATGTAGTACCAAGTCAGTTAATATTTATTCAGTCCCTACTTAAAAATCTTTGATGTTTTAAATAAATATATTGACTTGGCCATCGCATCGCATTAGTCAATGTTAAACAGGCCATTCTATTAACTAATCGCCATCGCATTGGCCAATGTGAAGCAGAGCTCTTTACGATGGCCCCAGGCTTGTTGAGTTTTATCCACAACGAAGTTATTAGAGGTCGAAAATGGCCTGAATTGGTTCGAGAAAAGGATGGTACGGCCGTGCCGCATTATTGCTCGACTTGGGGGGGGCACTACCGTGCCCCCAGATATTACATACGAGGTAATGATACATGATTAATAATATGTTCTATGTTAGGGATTTGGTTTACGCATTTAGTCCTTAAAATGGACCATTGTTTATCTTCATGTTCTTGTCCTTATCCCATTCTGCTTGGGGTCGGTGCAACACATTTTCGTCTTCCATCATTCCACAATTCACCCATTGTACATCATCATCATCATCATCATCATCATCACTTCAGCCAAAAAACGTCCACTGCTGGACATATGCCTACGTTGTTTCGTCGTTTTTACGTTGGTACATAAAATATAACTAATACACTCATATTTATAGTACCAAACATTTACCAGTATGTAATCCGCATCAAAAAATACATTTTCAAATCGAGTACCTATAATGGAAATAAACTGCCATATAATATTTTGGTAAAGGAAATATTCAATCTATCAATCTTTATTTTGTTAACACATGTATTTATAATAAGGGTCTTAGGTTTTTCAAGCATAGATCAAACGTCTGTGCAACTTCGACCGTGGTAATCTTTTAAACATGATATTTCAGTCATTTATTTGACATCCCAAAAATTGTAGCTTGTAATTTTGTTAGAAGAAATAGTAGGTCCTCTAAGGCTAATTAGTGAGAAGGATGAATGGCCGAGAACGTAGGCGGTCGACCAGGAAGCGATGGCGGCGATCCATCTGACAACACGACCGTCTGTCAGTCCGACCGACACTGACGGGTCATCGGTCTCTCACGGGCCAAGGCACGAGATACTAGCGATGGCATAAAAACTGTAAGGCGGTTTTACATGGGCTGAGTATACTTACTTATAATATCCATTTTTATGAACAAAATGGGTAATTTATATTTCTATTATACTTTATTATACCTAATTATACGTTATTTCCTTCCTTGTACTGAATTCTAGTTTATTTTTAACCAACTTCTGAAATAAGAAGGAGGTTCTCAATTTGAATGTTTGTACTTTTTTTTATGTTTGTTTTGGCATAACTCCGTCGCTTGCTAACCGATTTAAACAATTCTTTTTTTGTTGGAAAGGGTTGTTGTTCCAAATGGTCCCATATTTTTTTATTTATTTTTTATTTTTTATGGAAATCAAACAAGCAGTTTTTGAAAAATCAACAAAACTAAAAAAAAACTACATTGTCTACATAAACAATCTTTTCGTCTCCATCGTTTCCGAACCGATTTGAAAAATTATTCTTTTATTCGAAAGCCTATGCTTTCCTATTGGTCTCATAGTCACCAGGTCGGGATCAGATTATGGAATCTTGGCGAAATCGGGAGAACTCAGAAAAATGTACAGCGATTTTGGTATTTTCTCTCTAACAAGCTGATCTGATGGTAGAATGGTTCTTATATAACAGACATCAATACGACCTCGCAAACTTCGGGATTACAGGCGTGATGTTTTGTTATTCTACTATTAATTACAAAACTTTGCGAGGTCGTATTGATGTCTAAATGATAGCAAATAGATTGGGATTGTTGAAATCCCATGTCTGTCCATTGTTTACACCAGTTCATTACATAACATCACGCCGGTACGTCGTTAAGGAGTAAGCACATGTGAATCACTAAAAAGTGAAAAATAAAAACTTTTTAACAAAAAATAAAACCGACTGACCGACGACGAAACAAACAAACAAAAGTCACCGACTTCAGGAACAAATTTTTGTTCTAAAGTTTATTTTTCAGTTTTTTGTGTTTTATGTTTTTGTCTAAGTCGGTTTTATTTTTGTTATAAAGTAAAAAAAAAAAAGAAAATTTTATTTACAATTATTAACTTACTCTTTGAGTTTGAGTCACGGTAAGTGCCACCTCCTGTTCTGCCCATCCTACACAACCACTTACAAGAAGCAATCATTTGAGTTTAACAGATTTAGCACAATTTGAGGTCATCGACTCGTAAAGAAAAGAAAATCTACGCTATAACAAAAAACCCAACAACAAATTGCAGCTAACTTTATTATTTATTTACATATATCTCGGCAGCAATGCAAGGAAATATTCTTCAAATAATTCATGCACTATGTGCGTCTGTATCCTTAATTTAATGTACACTACAAATCCAACTAGCAATCTCCTACCCTACACTTCTACGTTAACTTTCCCATAGACTATTTACAGCTCTACGCTCCAAAACAAGAGGCGTGTGAGATTCCATACATTTTGGGTAACGTAACCGACGACACTGGCCTCAAATAAATTGCTGCCATATTTCAGTAACTACAGGACACCGCTGGTGTTGTCTCCTTCTCATTTGTTAGACCATGTCGCCGCAGCTATTTATTTACAATTTTAGGTGATATGAAGACTAGCCTGTCAAAGAATATTCAACCCTAGGAATGTTACTAGATGAGTATAGCTCTCAAAACGGTGAAAGAAAATATCGTGAATAAACCGACATGTCTTAGAACCAAAAAATTCGAACACATGTGACATTTACCAACCCGCAGTGGGCCCGCGTGATGGTCTATAGCCCATCCCCCTCCTAGAGAGGAGGTCTAAGTCCCTGCAGTGGGAACATTATAGGCTGATGATGATGATGGTGACAAAAATTTGAAGAAAGAAAATGTGAGTTTGACGCCGGAGAAGGGTGAAAAAAAATGCCGAAATCTACGACACAAATAACTTACCTAATAACAAAAGAAGTTTCACGAAACAACGTTTTTGCGACAGAGTGAATATTGTTTATTCTTAGAAACCATTTTATTCCCAACCTTGTATATGAATAAGTAAAGTCGAAGTGGGCGGAAATACAGTGTGGCATCAATCCATCTGCGAGCGAAACCGACCATCCCGCTCTGACAGGTAATCGTTCCAACAGTCTCATGTTTTATTAGAAAACGGCGAAAATAAAAACGACGAATGAAAATTTAATGGTGTCTTAAATAAAATAGCAATATGGTGACTTTGCCAGTGAATCAAAAATACCTAGTAATAAAATTATAAAGCTTTGTTTTAGAATCCCGAAAAGGTGAACTGTCTAATAATATCACTCTCTATTTACCCACTTTTATTATTATACTTAATTGTTTTCATTTTTTTCTATGATTGATATCGATATGCTTGCTTATTTAAATGAACTCAAAAATTTCTAATTCCTGTTTATTAATTTTTAATTAATGTACCTTACCTTAAATGCTACTATCATAAATGTAAAAAAATGTTGTGTCCGACAGGGTCCATGTGAACTATTTTATTATTATTAATATCTTGTAAAACAAATGTGATATGCAATAAATGATTGAATTTGATTAGGCTGGATAGGAGCGTGAGTATTGACACAAAAAAGGAAAGGAGTGTGCCCTGTATTTCCCAGCACCGTAGGTGAAGTCGAGCTGAGGATGATACTGTTAACATAATACATAGGAACTTATAATCATTTATTCATTTATCTACACAAAAGCACACATAGCAAATAATATGTAAAGAAAAGACCACAAAGGTATCCTCACTTATTTAGTCATAAAACTCGTTACACTGAAAGTCAGTTAAAGATAAATTCTAAATGGGCCGCGGGTTGTAGGGCCGCGGGTTGTAGGGCCGCGGGTTGTAGGGCCGCGGGTTGTACACTAGCTATCGCGGCCTCGACGTAGAGGGCTAAGAAGGAACATGGGTGGTTTTTAGTCAGTAGGAGTCTGACACTCCCTTTCACACTGCCCAAGAGCGGGAGGGGTTATTCGATGATTTTCCACCCACCAAAAAAAAAAAGATAAATTCTATATGAACAAAAATGAAAACAAGCAACCACTTTAAAACTACCATTGAAGTTCTAGTATCAGAAAAACAATGGAATTAAAACCAGAATTACAAGTTGGCAGACTACGAGATCTCGGAAGTTCGTAAGATACAAATCCCGGGAAAGTTATAGCAGTAAGAAAAGCTTGAATTCGTGAAGTGGCAGACAAATGGTAACTATTATGCAGCAGTATATGTTAAAGTTACAATGTAGAATGGTCGCAATCCGTCTGGGATACTACCACCCGTGGTGTAAGAGCTTGGCGGCTAATAGAAATTAAATTGAAATAGATATATGTATATGTATATAGCAGCGGTGCACATAGGCAGGCACATTACTTTGTGTTATTTATTTCATCACCGCTGCTCTCAAAACGGTGAAAGAAAACATTGTGAGGAAACCGGAAAACCAAAAAATTCGAAGACATGTGACATCTACCAATCCGCACTGGGCTCGCGTGGTCTCAAAGAGAGGAGGCAGGCATGTGTCCCAGCTGTGGGAACATTAATAGGCTGTTGATGATGGTGATGATTGATGAGATAGATATAGGATCGTTAAATTGGTTGTTTGTTGGTTTGTTTAGAGCTTATTTTACGATGACGACGTACGATAAGCGTTGAGCATAGCCCAAGTAGGAAAAGTCCCCGTTATCAACTGGCTTGTAAAATAATCATAATTAATAAATGATCAGCACATTATTTTTTTTGCTGTAGGTACATGAAACTAGGTAAAAAACCAGAACGGGAAAAAATATTCATATTTATTAAAGGTGCATTTGAGCCATGCATCTCAAAGGTGGCCTTTATCTTGACCTTTTCCATTTCAATCTTACTTTTATGATTGGAGTAGTGGGCGGTAATAGCAGTTTCAGTCAGCAAGCCTTAACATGGTTGAAGTTCCACGGATCCGAACAAAGGCCATGCTTCCACATTTATTGTGCGACCCAACAGTCTGTGGACTTGTGGACGGCTTCTCTCTTTTCCGATTATTATAATCTATATCTCTAAATAGTTCAAGTGGATTGGTTTTTATCTAAGTAGGTGTTCTCCACCTTAGACCGCATCATCGCGTCACATCAAAGTGTTATTTTAATACGTAAAAAGTTTATTTTTTACGTGCAACAATAAACCAATTCGCTGTCCGCCTCTACCTTGTAGGCCAGCTACACATGAAACTTGGCTAGCACACCACAATGATAAGTTAAACGGTTTGTTGCGCGGCTCGTGTGTGCCTGTCATTAATTCTTGGCGTAATTTCGCCTTCAATTAGCGGTAGGCGGGACATGCCAATAACTCAGGATACCGGGTTCCTCCTAAATTAGACAGATGTATGTAAGTAAATGATGGAAGGTAATGGGGTCACGTGTTTGTCATTTTGAAATAACACGCCATTTTCGTACGTTTTCATATTTTTAGAAGTACTCATGTTGACTATGTTTGTACACCTGCAAAAACAAAATAAGGAAAAGATCACGTCTGTGGAGATTTGAATGTCTTAATATATACATTTACCATTCACCCTATTTCTCTAGTCATCCCCCGATAATGGCGCTGACATCTATGAAATATCGGGAGCTCATGATAATGGATAATATGGAATATACATACCGTAAGTTACAGTATAAGTTTAGGCACAAAACAGGTTTTGATCAATTAATAGTTCGGGTTTTGACCATTAAGAGTTACTAATCCTATGTCTATTAACTAAAAAGTAGGTACGAGGTTTACCGTAGTTCGGGCTTTTACTGAAAAATATACAATGCCTAGGCATTGTGAACCAGTGAAGCAACAATCGAACTTAAAATTAATAAAAAAAATTGTGGTACATTTCGAAATATCATGAACTAACATATATGATCATTCTGAATTCTGGCAGGCATCAACTCGACTACATAAACCGTAGACACAAAACAAAATAAAAGAAAAGTCCGTTGCCCCCCGACACGCTGACTCGTCAAAATGAAAATGACATAAAATGTACCTTGCCACATGCGTAACAATATATCTTTTCGGATTCCCCCTAACACAGAGATGAAAGATATTTCCCTTACTTGTCCTTTTCACATGACGTGGGACAAGCTTCACAGCGTCAATTCACTCATCTGCCCGAACAAAATGCAGCGATCGTATTAATAAAATAATAATACGTATTTCCGAACAATACGCAATAATACGACATTTTCCCCCATTTTACGTACTTTCCCCTGATTGTGAGCCACAAAGAATGTTTGACGTTCTCTCCGCTATTGTTATTTCGATAACACACGTATTTCGTTTCCTCGTGTCTTTGTTAAGATCCGTTCAGGTGAAAATAATTTGTAAAAGGCTATGGGGTAAATGTCGGAATTAGGGGTGAACGGAAGTGATATTAAAAATGTAATGGTGAAAATTTATTTTTTGATACCAGTTTGATGATATTTTTGGCAATTCTATTTGGAAGATAACTTAGTATCTATTGGATAGAAGCATACATTTCCGCTACTACATAGTAAATGTTTTTCGTATCTATCCGAAAACTGATCAAACGTGCGCTTTGTTAGCTCAGCACCGAGCGATATGTCAACAGACCGCCGGAGCTGACTCCACACGCCCTGTGGACTTTGCCCGTCGCAAACACATCAGTCATACATAAAATACCTACAAAACAGTTTCTATAGTTTTAGTCAATCATCTTTGTAAGCTCTTTTTATCCTCGCAAACTCAGACTACAATGAGATGGTTGAATAACAGACGCAGAACAATTAATCATACAGACTGACACTCGATTTAGCACTGCAAAATGAAATGAAACCACCCGTCAATCAAGTCAAAGTCCACAAAACCCTCGCACGCTGCGGTTCAACTCAATTCCAAATAAAAACCTTTTAGCAGATTTTCAAATTAACGTGGTCCACCTCCCCCGAAAAATCCATTTACTATGTAAAGAAAAACCTTTACAAACCAATGTCAAGTACGTAAGAGTATAAAAAATTCGCCTAGTCGGAGAGCCACTCGCCGGTAAATCTTATTATTAGCAATAATCGTGGCATTGTGGCTCGCGGGACCACAATAGAACCCCATAATAATGGACTGCCACACAATAGGTCTGCCCAGTCCTTTTTACCGGGATTGTGGACCTAGTACTGTGTACAGACAGAATTTAAAGCAATCGCATCAAAGAATTATGGGCCAATACGTTTTATGCCTAGCTTGTGCTTTATTTTACGAGTAAGTTACGAGTTTTTCAGTAGACAGACAGACGTGTGTATATTACAAAATAATTTCAGTTTATTTTGCTAGTCATGCCTCAAGTATTTCTTAAAAGACATCTTTCAATCCAGACGTTTTATTTTATGAAATACGATCACGTCATTATGGTTGTTATTATTATTTGTTACGAAATACAAAAATAGATATCTATTTATAAAAATGTTGCTAGCTAAATATAAAGCAATAAAAATTTTTTCGATGAAATAAAAAAGTTTTACGACGAGACGGCGGTTGCGTATCAATTATAATTGATAATTAATTTTCATCCTTTGATTGTATAAAATGACGATTATTTCTATTAAACAATCTAAAGTTGTTATTATTTTTAAACATGACTCCAATTTGGCTACTAACAATAATATGTTTATCCTGAGGGATGTTCATTCAATCATTTGTGTTTACAAACATTTAAAAATAAATGAATGAACATCCCTCATGATAATATTTCATATTTCTTTTCGAAATTTCTCACGACAGTATTTATTTAAGTCATTGCATATTCATGACTTTTTTCTTACGTATATCTACAGAACTAATTGGACCGCACCATTCATTGGACATGATAAATATTTTAACATAATTAAACTTGAAAATTGTTTTACTCTTTTTATGAAGTTTCTCGTTGACCGAATTGTTGTGTGGGTCAAGGCTTCTGCGGTTCAGTTGGGAGAACTACTTTGCAGGTTCGAGTTGAAAAATTAAGGTCTTTTAATTATTGCATTCGTTTGGCCACGACGACGTACAGATTGCGACAAAAAACAGATAAAGAAATTACGAAGCACGCCAGAAGTCTTCGCGACACGGCGGTTCTCACTTAAAGATAAGATGGGACGACATACGAGGATGTCGCTTGATGCCAGTCCTGATGCAAGTTGCATTACGTGACAAGGGTTGAGAATGTCATGCGTAGCGGCTCTTGTCCTAGAGCACATCTGCTAAGGTTAAGCTAAAATTTATAGTAAGTGCAAGCTACCAACATAACCAAACCGTCTCGATGAACGATTCGGTCGTTCGGCATTTTATCCCGCTTAATAAAACATAGCGCATCATGTGACATCGTAAACAGTGCTTGATGCCAAGTCCTAAATATGAGGAGTTTCTCAATCCAAAAAAAGAATAAAGCGATTTTGGAAGGATTTATTTTCCGTAACTTCAATCCTAACCAAAGACAACATGAACGCACTCGACATTATCCTAAGTCAACGCAAACTCCCAAACGGTCAGAGAAGAGATTAATTTTTTACTTTTATTCTTACAAATGTTTACAAAAAATTTGAGCCACGAAGTAAAGGTGTTACCTCATAGCGTGTCACGGTGATTTATGAGTTCAGATAATGTTGGCTCATGCTTGTAAATTAAGGTTTTTTGGAGATATGTCATCGTTTTACGTTTTAATTGAGTTGCATTTTCTTTGTGTGGCTTAGACTTATGGTTTTGAAATAAAATATGGGATTAGGTAAGTCCTTTAAGAATGGTAAACTGAGTCAATTTGTGAGGAATTACTTCAGTTTTCCTTCTTCGTGTTGCTGGCATGGCTTTATATTTCTTTTTACTTTTACGGCTGCAGCCGTTTCAGCACCGAGGTCGCTGTGACTGCATGTTTTGGTGATCAAAAGTCTGGATTTACTTCATACTTGACTTATTGATGTGACGCTACGTTTTGCGCAGTGGCTGAGCGATTAGACTGCTGCGCGTTATGTGTCGCGGGTTCGATCCCCGCACTTTTCGCAATTCAAATCAAAACAACGACGTCTTGCATACTGATATGTCAGTCACAACAAGGAGTACCTGCAGTAGTGGGTAGTCAAGTTTCATCAAAACACGAGTATAACACCCATCTTTCTGAAACACCTGTGTGTACTACTCACACAACCACGGGATGATCTAATTAAGTGCAGCTTAACCTAGCACGTCGTTTAATCAGATTAATCCTTACGAACGTTTTTTAACCACGAACACTCAAATAACCTAAAAATTAAACCAACATTGCTCACAAACAGGTCGCTATGAAAGGGGCTGTCAAAATGAAACCACGAATTATGTAATAACAGTCCCAATGAAGAATTTAACTGGCCTATACATTATTTGTAAAATTAAACGAAATTCAACAATATGACATTTCAAGTTTTAACACAATTTCACGCGATATTTGTATTTGTACTGTCACGAGTACCAATATGTCTATAATTATTTTTATTCAAAAACGTATTCATCGCGAAGAATTTTACTGACTTATTTTTATAAAATTAATAGGTTCTAAATCACTATCATCATTTTATCATCATTTCAGCCGTTCACTGCTGGACATAGTTCTACCACAGCACAGCACAGCCGAAGTACAGCCACAACACACACACACGTACAGCCGAAGTCTCGATCGAATCGAAGGCTTTCTCGTAGTCCACAAACTTTAACGCTAAACAGAGAGGCAGGCTATACTCTTCGGTCTTCTGTATAAGATGCCGAAAATCACTTTTAAGCATCGTAAAACATGAAATTGCAATCAATAAAGTAATAAAATATTATTTTCAAATGTTACTAATAGTGCATATTGGTGTTGGTGACTGTACGCCATTTATTTATCACACGACAATTGATGTAATTGCTTTTGCGAGTCGCCACATAATAAATTCATACTCAATTAATACTCATAGCAGAGTGTTATCTACAAAATAAATGTGATTTTTCGTTTAATATGTAAATTACGGAATAATGCGGATTCTGTAGTGGCTCAATATTGTCCCTTTATGAAGACTCTCGTTTGCATACAGTATGTTTCGTTTTTCTTTTCATTGTTTTCGATCCGGTTTTATTATTTTAATTATTCTCTATTGAATCAATAATACAAATTAATAAATGTGGAAAGGCGTTCCTTTTAAAGCTGTCTTTACTGAAACAAAAATATTCCATTTAAAATTGTGTACAGTCAAAATTTCACCTTACTTGAAATTTTAACACTTAACATCAACTACAACTTGAAATATGTCTTATGGAGTAAATATTCCAACAGCGATACACGTCTTTCAAATATTTATCAGAGCAGCCGAAAGTTTTAAATCAATCTCGTTTAAAGCTTTACTAAAACTAAGAATTGATATAATAATAATAATAATAATAATAATATTCCACAACTATCACACAACGCCATCTAGTCCCAAGCTAAGCAGAGCTTGTGTTATGGGTACTAGACAACTGATAAACATACTTATATATTTCTAAATACATACATGTTATAGATAAATTACACCCAGACACAGAACAAATGATCGTGCTCATTACACAAACATTTGTCCTGGGTGGGAATCGAACCCACGACCTCCGGCATAGCGGTTAGGGTCACTAACCACTAGACCAACAGGCCAGTCTATACAATCAATTGAAACTCGTTGAATCAATTGAAACATAGAATGTGTATCCTAAGTTTTGTTTTCAAATGCATTGTTACCAGATTCAAAAGTTTATGCAAAATGTCAGCTCAATCGGTTAGAGGGAACTGGTTTAGTATAATAGTTAGTTTCAAGATTTGACCAATACATACTAACTAACTAATCTACTAAAAGGACAAGTTGATTTATAATAACTCAAAATAAAAGAGCGCGGAACATCATACAGGAGATACTGGAGACACGGGACGAACTGGATATCTTCCTTGAGAATTGGGAAGAATTTAAACAGAATCGTGACTTTTACAAGGAATGGAGGGACGCATTTGCCCAGCAGTGGGTCAATATAGGCTAGTTATATGTAAGAATGTTATGTTATGCATAATCAAGCATCCACTACTTCCCATCTATCCCCATTCCACCATTGTCTTCATCTTCATCGATCTCTGTGTTCAATACATGCTGAGTTAGTAACACGTCATAAATCCGACATGTAATCGAGTCGGTAAGCGAGTGCGGCCCATTGAGCAATGAACGAACATGTCAAGATTACCTGTCATTAATTATAGCAGGTAACTCGACTCACTGATCAAGTCGCCTTTTGTTTGAGCAGTTATAAAGGGAGTAAAAGTACCTACCCTTAACGTAAAGGAAGGGCACTTCTTCTCCCCACCACTGCAATATTTTTTTTGTTCTAGACCATACCTGGGAACCCCTTAGTTACGGAGATATCGGGGGTCAAAGTTCCAAATTTTCCACAGCTGTTTTTGTAAATACTAGTTTTTCAGGTTAGACCTTTACTTAAATTACCTCCTTGACCCTTTCACTGTTCAAAGCATCCACTAGCACAATGTTTTAAGAGTGCTACATTTAGTTTTACCGTAAAATGAGATTTTTGACCCCAAAAAAAAGTCGTTTCCCGGCAAAAATTTTTGCGTAGGGGTACTTAGTTTGATGTACAGAATGCTTGGCTGACGTATGTGTGAAGGGTTAATTTACACCCTGTATTATGTAGATTGAGGTTAAGTGCAAGATGGGACAAGCTAATAATAAGTAAAGGCAATAGGGGATCGGACTGGGTCAATAAAATGTGATTCTAATTAGTCCGTCAGTTAGATTATCGAAAAATATTGGATACGTGTTTTTTGTTTTATCAAATTAATAAAAATTGACGAAGATAAGACGCGTCAAAGATCATGAGTGGGGGTTTGTGACGTCATTTGTTGGTGAAAAATATACTACCATGTGACGTTTTCGAGGAATTCACAAGTTTTCGAAGCATTGTCTCAGCAGTGTCTTCGTTTTTTGTTTATGTGAAAAAAGAAAAAATATGTGTCCAAAATTTTTTGAAAATGTATCTGACGGACTAATTATTATTTTTTTGTCCGATCCCCTATTGGGGTAAAGCCAAGTGTGGTACAACTCAAAGGTCATAATTTTTTTATAGCCTTATCATCGTCTGTATAGCCTTATCAAAATATTTTGGGTTCGGCTCTCTGTCGAATCAAATACAAAATAATACATGAAGCGACGCTCTTCTGAACTCCGCAACCACAGCAAAGTATGACACAATACCCCCTGTTAAGGTTAATCGTAAGACTTACATTTTTCACAGTATAGTATGTAATGTGTATTTACCTACGCCTTTATTGATAACCAAAAAATATAATTAGTTAAACTTACATAGTGTTAAGGCTCGAACCCAAGATCTCTTACTCACCAGTCACATGTCACAAGGTAACGGTGTTAGCACTTTTGTAGATAAAGAAGTCGATACTAATGTAATCCCGTACAGAAGTTTCCGTCTTCACGTTACATGACGCAACATCGTTCTAAAATGTAATTAGTAAAACTAGCTTGTAAATTGAGACACACATCATCGTAAGATACTAATATAATAATTTCTTTGAGTGGTAAATAAGCGTAAATGATGAGCGTTAATGATGACGTACGATAAGTTTAAAGCTTATACTTCTTCGAGTGTCGATAGCAATTTAAATCGATTCAGTCCATAGTTTGACGACGAGTTTGGCATCCATAGATGCTACTCAATGATGATCAGTCAATTATTTAAAATGTCATCTCTGAGTAGTTTTAGCAAACAGAATTTCGTATAAATAAAGCTACAAAGGATCAATTCTAAAGACAATACAAATCAAAGAATAATCCGAGTTAATCCCAACCCTCTCTCTGTTTACCTTTCTATGCTATAGGGGGTATCCCCTATAGCATAGAAAGGTAAAAAAAATTAATTCAAAATCAAATTAATTAATTAATTATTAAAATTAATTATTTAATTCAAAATTTTTATTTTTAACTTATCCTGCCTTCCTCAATTTAAACCCTGGTAGTACCGTTGTCATCGATGTGGTATTAACAAGTACCGCCCGCGGCCTGCGGTATCTCTAACCGATTTCAAAGTGGTATTTTATGCCGAGTATTTGGCCATTTTATTTGATTTTGCTCGCAGGTCGGTTGTGGCTGCGGTTTCCTTTTATCCAGGGTCCTGAATCCCATGACAAATCCTGTGTAAACGGGTTTTCGTAATAATGAAGTAATGTACTGGCAGTAATTTAGGAAAGGTGGGTCGTTACTGATAAGATTTACAATTATGTGGCGAGCACATATTATAGTGGTAATAGATTTTGTACACTAATATTTGGTACAATTGGCCATGACTTGATTTTTTTTATATTTTTTTTATATTTTTTTTACAAAATATAGACCATTTCAAGGAACTAATTTGCTTATTTTATTTTTTTAGGGGTTGTACATTTTTTTAGGATTTTTTAAATTCGAGGTGCTCTCAATATCACTATGAGGCTGTATGTAGTGCGGTGTTGTGCCACAGACAAATAAAAAAAGAATACAATGTCAATCTAAATCCAGTGACATATCCTTGACAGTTGAGATTGATACAGTGATTCAAGAGGAAGGTTTTTAAGTATAATACATGCATAATATAGTAGAGAAAAACACCTGTGCGAAGCCGGGGCGGGTCGCTAGTATATAATAAGTTCATTGATGACAAGAGATAAACCAATCTTATATAAATCAAAACAATGTTAGAGAATACTTACATTAGAGCCTTTGCTCCTCGTATTTCCGCTATATTGTGTTGAGTGGACAACATCATATACTCAACAATCATAGCATTATTGACCGTAGGTATGTTACGGGAATCCGCCTTAGTATAATTTAAAGAAGCCATTACAACAATTCACAATATTTCACAAAAACAAACTTCAACAAAGCTGGCTAAACATAACTTACAAAATGTTGACATTGACAGCCTCGCAACCGAATGTTTTTTTTTTCAAGAATGATAGAATGACAAAGGAATGTTCTATTATGCCTAATGTTATATTGTTGGAGGGTCTGAAAGGTCAAATGAAAGTCATTCGTTAAAACACCTATAACTTTTGAAATAGTATGTATTTTTCAAATCTGGTAACAGGCATGAATTCACCTATGCTAACCCTCGAAATGGTTTTAAGACAGCGCTTGAAAAAAAAAATTAGGCATGCCCAATTCCTGATACCTCCCTGAGAATATAATATCATGACGCTCAAAGAGCAAGTTACCTTTTTGAAGAGCTTAATGTGTCTTAAAATAATATGATATTACATAACATAACTTCACGCCTACAATCTTCAAAGATTTAGGCAGAGGTGTGCCGAATAGCACATCTTTATGTCACCAGTTGTATTTTACAAGCCATATTCATCTTCCATTTTCCCCTTTGTTCCCCGCGACATACACCCCCGCTGTGCGGTATCGGTCACCATCGCTCCGGAGCGGTATCGCATCCTGTCTGCGGTTATCGATGTCATTATCTACCGTGTTATGTGATCCTGGTATCCACTTAACTGGTACGGCTTGCGAGGAATGGACATATTGAGTTTCTGGTGAGATTTGATGGGGTTTTAAAATTGTAGGGTCAATTTTCTTTGTTAGTGACGGTAGGTATCCTTTTGTAATATTAAAGATTTAGTTTGTGTGACATGGGTTTGAGGCTGGATACTCGTCATTTTGCACAGACAGGCAAAGTGTTATTTGTTGGGCTAGGTGGTTTAGATCTTTAGATAGGGGAGTATCTTCGTCACGTTGCACGATGAGATAAAACGGTGGAGCCTGATGACGGGCAGCACTAAATGGGCCGTAAACGTCATACACCAAGGCGACAGTAGGGTCGTTGTGGTGTTTTAGTAGGTGCAAGCCCCACATAACCATATCGCTTCCCCGGATGGTGTGGTACGGCACCATCTAATAACATAAAAAAGTAGTTAAAAAGCTCAAAAACCCGACTGAAACATATAAATATCATAATTATATTTTTGTAATCTCCTTTTAAAAACCTTCATTTTGATACCCTACTCGATGGTCATGGATTTTTTTTTAATCCGCGATATGGCCCCCAAAATCAGCAAATTTCTTTGGTTTTTTAATGTTATTGTAGCCAGTGACACTCGCGCTATTAAGACGAATCTAACGACTTATATTTTATTCAAATCCCTTCATCCGTTTAGGAGTTATGAGGGAACAAAGAAAAGGACATACATACATACATACATACACGCCAAACACATAACACTCCTTTGTCTAACACTACGAAGATTACAGTATTTAGAAGTGAACAAAAGATAAAAGAAAATTCATTTAAGCGTGTGTTTGATGCAATATCTAGCACGTAGACAAGACATTTATAAGAGCTACGTGCAGGCTAGGTAGGTACGTTACTTGCATTTCTTCGTGGAGAAGTATTTTTATATTGCGCTCACTACTGTTTTATGGACTTAAGTTATCTCATAAAATGCAATTTTAAACTCCAGAAGACAGCATTAAATTTGAAACGGATAAAATCGTGAGTGTGATAATTCGCACAGATAAAAATAACGGCCATAATCGTGTTTGCAATAAATGAATTCTAAATAAATCACTAATATTTTATAAAAATATCTTAAATACTTGCACATAAACTTCACTGGAGCTACAGTATCCTATGAGTGTTCAATCATTCTGAAATTAACTTACCTACACTAGTTTAAAGTTCATATTTATTTCAGTGATAACAAAAATCAATTGAAAATGAATTATACTAATTCAATTAACCCATGAGAGTACAACATGTAAAAATAATTATGTCGTCGAATACACAAATTCCTGGTAAACTTATCATAATTAAGAATTAATTAATGTGTGTAAGATTACTTAGTACTGGTAATTACCGTAATTATTATTTCGTTGCTAATTGGGGGAGTAACTCGCTGGTACAATTTAATTGTAAGAATTTTATAGCCATAACTTTAACTCCCGTGTGTATTCTCCGAAGTGGTAAGCTGTGACAAGAATGGACCAAATTAATACGAATGACTATATTAAGGGGAGTTAGATAAATATACTTAAAACAATTTGAAAGTGAGTCATGACTGTCTTGGACATGACCTGTTATGAGTAGGGATTAATCACATGTCAGTAAAAGAGTGATGTACATATAATTGTGTTGTTGTTTGTTGTTGTTGTGTGTATATATAATTATACTAGTGGACCTGGCAGACGTTGTCCTGCCCAGGCAGCAGCGCCACTTACCGGATCCAATTGTGAATCTAAACCATACTCGAATCCACTGGAACACATACAACAAATTTCATTGAAATCAGTCCAGCCGTTTAGGAGGAGTTTAGTGACAAACACACGTACAGAAAATATTATTATTAATATATAAAGATGTTGATAGATGAACAGTGACCAACCTAGATAAGCCCTGCTTAACCTAAAAGATTAATCTCTGAGGTAATTATAATTTTAGCCACGAGAAAAAAAAATACGATAATAATCAACCAAAAACGCTAAACCCTGTAATGAACTTAGCAGCCCGAGTTACGATTCTCAGTAAGTAATGTAATCTAATTCGCAGTTCGCTGATTTAGCCCCGGTTTGTAGAAGCCCGTCCAATTTAATCTTTAACAATGTTTGACAGCTGATTTACTGATTACGGCCTAAACCAGACTTCCCAGCACCGAGGGGTAACGGATTTAGCGTTTACTGTTGTGATATTTAATAAAGCATTTTGTATTTACGTTAAGCTGATTTACTGTGTAACTGGACACAATAACAGGTTTGAAGTGGTCAGATAGTCGACTCCAACATAGATAATTGGGATAAGGACCTAGACAGAAGGCTTAAGCTCTCTGTGAAGGAGTGTTACCATGGAAGTTCTAAAAATCGTTACAGGTTCCAATTTTAGGTGCGAAGCCATTTTTACCCGACTGCGGCGAAGCCCAAAAGGAGGGTTATGTGTTTGGCATGTATGTATGGATGTCTGTTTATTTGTTCCCTTATAACTCCTAAACGGATGAAGGGACTTGAATAAAATATACGTCGTTAGATTTGTCTTGATGGCGCGAGTGTCTTTTTTCGGGTTTCATTTTGAAGAGCATGGATACTAGAATCACATTTTATGCATTACTTTTTTGAAAACGCACCTCAGATACTTATCAGAACTTTGTTGCTGGGTACCACAATATCCTTTGAAAAGAATGGTTGTCAGAATTTCGGGCTCCTGAAAATCTTTCGGAGACTGAGTCCCCTTCCTGTGACGAATGTATAGCACAAATAATTATTTTATTATCCCATTGTATCATGGGGTTTGACGAGATTAATACGGCATTATTTTAAATTAAGTATGATGTGCAAATCAACCCTTCTGAAAAGGGTGAATGAAACACCCTTTTTATGTAAAACCCATCCACTGTTGATTTAGTTGATTGATCGGTCTTGTTTGATTAAACGTGAATGAATGCCAGCATCAATTTGAAATATTATTCAATTTTAACAAAACCATTGATGTAATTTTACTGTGCCCAAAAACATTAATAATAAAATTTAAAAATAAACATCGAAAATTCTTTCTAAGACATTAAACGAAAAATACTAACTAAAAATGGCAGGTACAAAGGTTCAGATTTAAAATTAAAACTATAACTCTTTTGTGGCCATCTCTTTCTGTAGTTTAAATATAGAGGTTTTCTTTAAGCGTTTCTCGGATATTACTCATTTAAATAAAAGGTCTGCCTTATGGTTTACCTAAATGTTTCATTTTAAAAATTATTAATGTAAGTAAAAGATAAATTCAACCAAAGTTTAGGTAAGCTTAGCAATATTTTATGTTCATTACACAAGGTTTAATGATTCATCTCCAATACACAGTCTAACTCCCTTTTCATGCCGCTATGCTTCCCATATTTCAAACACACGTAGGTACTTTCCTACCAATCAAAGAACTCGAGGTTCTGATGACGTAACGGGTAAGTACTTCCGCCTAATCCAATACAAGGAGTGGATCCAATATGGCTGCGTTCCCAGTAACCACATCAATTGTTCATTCGGACGGTACTCCTAAACAAATTAATACCTAATTGCCTCAATACTCGAGACCGACCCGCCTTCAATGGAACCCAATTATATCCGGCATCCACACGATGAGGACTTTCAAAAGAAACTGGAGATTCGAAAATGTATTTTTCTTTGATTAAATCGAGTATTCGGTGTATTGAAGGCGCTTGATTTTGTTAGTGTTAAGTGTGCTAAACAGAAGCTTCCTAATGTTGTGTAATACAATAAAAGATAAATTATATTGGTTGACGAAATTCGTCTACCAGAGGCTGAAGCTTTATCGGGTGTCTTCATAAATAATTCGTGTCCAGAAACGTACCTTCTCCGAGTATTATCTCCATGTAGCGGACTGGACAATTTTAGAAGTGTCCAAACTTGTTTGCAAATATTCTGCTATTTATCAGGACTCTTCAAATGTTGGAATGGTAATCCAAACGTGAATATGGATATATTCCCAAATATATATTTCTTTATTCACAAACATCTGTTCCCAACGCTAATTTACATAATAGGTATACATTTCGTTTCGTTTTTTTTTTAACAAGTTCCATCGAACAGTGAACACATGAGAAGCAGATCACAAAATGTACTCACATATTTTGTCACAACAAGAAAAAAATCAATAGTAAACACACACACAGGCACGTAGAACATTCCCAAGAAACCAGAACACGAAGTTTAAGTACTAAAGGAATGTTTCACCTACCAGAACTTGTACTTGCAAGAACACCTCGGCCGTGCGATGCCGTGCGGTTACGTGCGGTTCCCGAGAGAAACATATTAACAATTTATTAACTGTACCGCCGAACTTCGTCGCAGTATTGAACAGATATTAACTTGGATGTCTGTTGAGACCCTTAGCTTAGCCGGGAAATGGTTATTTATTAGTGTTATTAAATAAGCTTTGTGGTGCAGAGCTAATAGGTGCTGATAGGTTTGCAATATGGTACAGTTGGTATGGTCAGCTACTGATTATTACATATCTGAACTTATAAGTCATCTGTCAGTAACGTAAGTCACAGAATTTAGTTACTATTTGAGATTTATACGGGTTCGGTTATTAAATTAAAGATTCTGATCATAAGAGAAAAAATAAGGTATACCTCGATTATTTGAAAGAAAACGTGTTAAGCGACAATGTGTATACCAATATCGTTCAGCTATCAGTAGCCATCACCACTTTGAAATAATCATCATCAGTCTTCCTGCCTTTATCCCATGTTACTAGTAAAGAAAGAAAGAAAAAGTATTTATTGTTTCACACAGGACAGAACAAATTGACAAAAAGTAATAAAAATTAAAAGCTACTAGTACTGCCTGTTCTACTAGTAGTGTCCTTCATCAACGGTTACGATATCATTTACATCTTTTTAGTTCAAATCATTCCTCACACAATAGGGACGTTTCATCATCATCATCATCAGCATATACCCACTGCAGGGACTCAGGCCTCCTCTCTAGGAGAGGGATGGGCGGACCCAATGTGGATTGGTAGATGTCACAGACCTTCAAATTTTTGGTACTAAGATATGCCGGTTTCCTCACGATGATTTCCTTCACCGTTTTGAGAGCAGTGGTGATGAAATAAATTACACAAAGTATTGCGCCTGCCTGAGTTCGACCTACGACCAACTGTTTGTAAGTCGGGGCTGCAACCACTGCGCCACCACTGCTCTGTAGGAATGTTTACTGACTAGAAAAAATGTGATTCAATTTAGTCCGTCTGTTATATTATTGAAAAGTATTGGATACGTATTTTTTGTTTTATCAAATCAATAAAGACAGACAGACAGACTACGGAACCTTAAAATTGACGAAGATAAAACGCGTCAAAGATTTGAGTGAAGGTTTGTGGCGTCACTGACCGCTAAAAAATGCCATACTAATGTCTTAGAATATGACGTCACACGAGTTTTCGAAACACTGTATCGTGTTCTTTGTTTGTTTACATGGAAAAAGAAAAAATAAGTGTCTAATATTTTTTGGAAATCTATCAGACAGACTAATTATTTTTTTTTAGTTAACTATCCTATTCATCCATCGTATCCATGGCCTTTCTATCCCTATCCATCCATGAACATTTATATTCATCACTCTTTAAGTCACAACACAAGCGATTTGTCGCTCCTCAGAACAAGTCTACTCGTACCAAGACAGTCGATTTTCTATCAACTTTGCGCCATTTTAAAATCAAAAACCATAAAAAAAAACAACATAATCATCAAATCTTTAATACCAAACGTCATTAATAAATACCTAAGTTTATTCCCCAAACTGTGCTCAAACAAGATCAATTTACGAAACGCGAATAAAATGAGTCGGCAATATTCACAATTTTCAGCTAATCTCTGTTCGATTGCCCCTTTATTGGTGTTTAATATTAACTATTTAATTTTAATGCGATTCATTCGCGATTGATAACTTTTACATAAAATATTCGATTGTTATTTGAGTAGATTCCGTTATATTATTGTAATGTGTGGATTTAGTTCGCTGAAATAGGTATAGTCGCGTTAATTTGATTTGGTGATTATTTTTAATTAATTTAGTAAATGTTTCAATTTTTTTTATTTACATTAGCGTTTGCCTTCGTCCGTGTGAAGGTCAGGAATTATCCCACTGAGACGTACTAAGTATCGCAATAAAAAGTAATCTTTGTCCTGACTTAGGTAGGTACCCAGGTAGCCTTATTATCTCTTACACGTGGAACCCAACGTGTAGAAGGGTTTCATTACAAATGTATAGGCATAGGTACTTTTTCTTTTTTTTGTCGTGTTTTAGTTTTAATGTCGTTGAAGTTTTGTGTTTTTCCAATATATTTACATCGTGGCGCTTATTAGGTAGACATACCTAGCTAGAAAATACTATGTGAATAGATTCAAATTAAAGTTGTTATTTTTTCAAGTGTTATTTTCTAGCTTTATCAAACATTCATTCTTTTCAATAAATACAACTTAAAACACTTTAACACTTTGGTAAATAATTAGTGATTGTTATTAATTCTTACTTTATGAATATTATAAATGCGATAGTAACTTTGTCTGTCTGTCGTTCGCGCTTTCATGCCGTAACTACTCAACCAATTTAAATTAAAATTGGTATACAGATAGTCTAGAGCCTGAGAAAAGGCAAAGGCTACTTTTTAATACAAAAAAATGGTTGTAAGGAGTTGAAAGGGGGCGATAAATAGATAACTTCAGGTTGGCATATAAACAAATAATAATATTTAGCGTATGCAAACACTACTTCAATATTCCCTAATTGCCACGCCAAACCCCACAAGCTAATAAGTTCCCTAACTGCCAAGAAGCGAAGTGGCCTATCTTCGTCGAACCTCATGACTAACAATAGTTTGAGTTTAATCATGACCTCGCCGATCCCAGTCTATTAATGACGGTTATTAGGCTGATCCAGTTTATCACTTGGTACCTAAAGTTCGGAACTTTAGATATCATAATTACTTCGATGACCTTTAGCGTGTTTTGGAGAAAATACCTTATTGGTATTAAAAAGGGTTATCACGGCGTGGGATGAATTTTAATAAGGGATTTTTCCCTCTAATATTGGTAGCGGTAGGTGCTGAGAAAAATAGAGGATCTATGAAAACGAAGTTTTCAGACTCATTAAAGTTTGGGTAATCAGTTTTCGTTTTTGATGAAGAGGCTTTGAAATCACTTAACAAGCGACGAATTTCAACAGGATTGTACTTATTTTTAGTATTTGCATCTTATACATAATTTTCCACTAACTGTCATTATTGTTGATACAATGTCTTTGGTTAGGCCCTAAGGTTTTTGCAAGATTTTTGACCTAAAACCACTTCGGCGCCTAAACATCACAAGACATATCCAGGCCACCTATGAACACTTCCCCAGAGTCTATTACAACATGAGAATATAACATGTTGGGGCCTTCTTAGCGGACGTTTTAATGGAGGCCTGGGATCCACGAAAAGATCACGACCCGAAAGACTACCCTACTTGGCACCGTAGGGACGTGGGTGTAATCCGAAAATTGAACCCAAGTTGCCTTCAGCGTGTTAAATTGAGACCCCAGTTGCCTTCCACGTGTTAAATTGAATCCCCAGTTGCCTTCAGCACGTTAAATTGAGTCCCCAGTTGCCTTTAGCGTGTTAAATTGAATTCTCCATCCATATTAGATTTTACCATCTGGAATTTCTCAATAGTTGCCACTCAGCCTGGCTTTCTGATCGGCTGATGGCAATAGGCTGGCTCCTTATTAAATTAAACTTAAACATAACTGGAGACACATGGTTGTATTATAAGATACACGTTTGCCAAACGCTCTGGATATGAACTCTATGGTCTAAAGATACCAAGAGAATCACCCTACGATAAATAGTTTCTGAAGAAAAGTCCACATCAGTATATCCACGAAGACAAAGGATTAAGGAGAGAACACCCACATTTTACCAGATATACCCAAGTTCCATGTAATAGTGGGTGAGCTAATTGCCATCCACTAGTCTCTTGGCTCATACTAGAAAGATTACTCAGAGTAATTAGTCACTTACGTTGGCTGGTACAGTCACGACCACCAATATGTATACACTTGGCAAAGTTTAAACGCGAATTTCTCCTGAAAAATCTATTGCGACTTTGAGATATGACCTACTTTATAATAAAATGGTTTCCTAAATATTAATTTCGTTACGTAACATGAACATGAAATCAATACAGTGGCAAAAATTGCTTTTGAACTTTTCTAAGTATATACATATTGATGCTGCTGACTGTACCCATGTAGATTAAAGTTACAAGTTCTGAAACTTCAAAGTTTGGACCCATTACCGTTGTTAATTATGCGCTTACCTATAGGTAATCATTTAGTGGCTGCCTGAGACCCTCTACCTAGTAACAATCTATCACCAAGACACCAGACAAGTCAAAAATGGATTGAATTGACAAAAGTTATTTAGAAGCTTATGTCAAACATGTTGAACTTCGTTCTAAATGTTTGGAATGCTTTGCCATTGGGATTAGGAACTCTCAAGGTAATGGTCACCGCGGTCTATATAAAACGGACGCACCCCAGATGCAATGTCTGTAAGGTACCTCAAAGACAAAGCTCAAATACCCTAAGAGTGTACCCGCATGAACAGCAACCTCTCCTCTCTCAAACTTCAATCACAGTAGGTACTTGTAAGTCATTTTCCATAAATTTTCTTCCTACAAATACTCTTCCTTTGAACCTTGTAAAAACCTATAATATTACCCGATTCTAACGATATACGCAAATCGAAAAGTAGTTAGGTACTACCTCCTCACATCAGTCGCAATATTTGCAATTTTGCACGGCAAAAATCACCTTTACCGCTGCGACATAAAGATAATGTCAAATTGTGTTCATTGAACTGGAATACCATATTCCCTGGCTATTTTGGTACCATACAGTGAGCCGTAACCACTTCCTTTCATGTCAATCACATATCAGGTTAACACAATGTGAGTACTGTAACGATATAATAGGACGGCCCTGGGCGAACAACAGATCCAATATCAAAGGGTTTCTGTACTGATAAAATTGTACTGATAGTACCTATTAAATTGGAAATACATCGCAATTTTTTTTTGCCGGTTGCCGCAGTGGCTGAGAGATTGGACTCCTGCTCTGCGTGTCGCAGGTTTGATCCCCGCACGAAACAAATATTTGTATGGCCTACAGATAGTTGTTTCGGACCTGGGTATGTTTGTAAACGCACCTACGACACAGAAGAAATTCCTAGTGCAACGTTGATAAAAAAAAATCTGGTAACTACTTCTACCATTTTTTAGTTTCAAAAATCAAATGAGAACAAAATCAAAAGTCACTTCTCAATCTGATACATAGCATTCATATTGTACTCAACTAACACTTCGCACGTGACTTTGTTCGCATATCAATTATATACTAAAACCTTCCCTGAGAACCACTCTAGCCATTGGTGAAAACAGCATAAAAATCGGTTCAGTATTTTTTAAGGTTATCGCGAACAGACGGACGCGGCAAAAGACTTTGTTTTATAAAATGTACTGATATCAAATATTATTATACTCAATCAATAAACTGTGTTATTTATTACATTCCTTCAAAACACCCGCCTTGAAATCCTTGAAACTTAACATAGTTCTATTTATATTCAAAACCAATTTTCCCTTTGAATATAGATCGTAACTTCGAGATAGGACCTATTATAATGATAGAATCATATTAATAGTAATAATGCCTAATTTCTATGTTCATATCGACATAAAATAACAATCAATACAGTAGTAGACAATCAGCTATAAAAGTATCTACGGGACTACGGGTATACATATTTTGAGTACTCTTGACTTAACTATAAACAACTAATAATTATGGCCAAAAAGTATTATAGCATAAAACATAAAGAAATGAAGTATTTTCATTCCATACTTTAACTAAGTAAGACATAAAACGTAAGACGCAGTTAACCAGTTTCTTTCACAAAATAAAACCCTTAACCTTTATAAAAGTTCATTTATATTTGTCTCCTCGGTCGCTACCTCATTAAGTAACAGTTAGCTGGTTATTTACTACGAGGGATGAAGCTACTGCTGACAAATTAACTTAGTCCACTTTGAATTAAGTTTCGCGATTAATTAGCGTCGACGGCTGAAAAATATATACTGACGCTGAAATGTAGTCCGTTTATTAAATACAGGTTGAAGCCCTTAATAAATTAACCTGGCAAGTCTGATATAGGTATTTTTAATAAAGAAAATGATTTACAGTTTAAATAATGTTTATTAGTTTTTCTACATACAACTTACCGACAGAATCCGTACATCGAAACAACACTGAAACTCCGAGTACAAACAACAGTGACCACTTCATCACAAAGTTTTTCAACAAACTCATCTTCACCAATGAACAAAAAAAAAAAAATTCAAAAAACGTTCCAAATTCTAGAACGTCGCATTTTCAAAAAAGTTTTCGTAAATCGAACGCGGGAGCGAGGACGGTCACAATCCGCTCGGGTTAGTTTCGGTGCGGTGTTCGTGAGGCAACTGTTCTGTCAGACCGGCTCAACGGAGGCTGAGCCTTCCGTACCACGCATGCGCGAACCTTTCTTCGCTTTTCAGAAAGCGGTGTTTCTAGTTTGAATTATACTGTATTTCCTTTTGACGTTCCGCTCGATGCGCCTTTGACTTGATGCATTCCTTCAAAGGCCGGTTGTTCCGTGGAACGGAACAAAAGGTTTTCGGTGTTCCGTGGGGCTGTATCTTGTCCCCTTAATTGTTGTCTTGATCTGTGAATGTTTTGGTTGAACTGATTGTTTCTAGGGTAATGGAATTTATATAAATGGTGGGATAGAAACTTTTGAATAAATTATGTTTGTTGTTCGTTAGTGTTAGCCTGGTTTAAATAAAATAAAAATTAAATCGTTTTTGTTTTCAGCGTGTCTGTCCCATAATTGCTATTAAAAACATTTATAAACGCAGCACGTTGTGAGAAGATACTTTATTAAAATATTGGAAGAGTTAAGACAAGATGGACTTGTCTTAACTCTTCCAATATTTTAATTAAGTGGCGTGTGGTGAACTGAGTACGTTTTTACCCAAAAAAAACTATTGGTATTATTTTCCCGAATCCAACTTAATATAAAAAAAAATCGAAGGCATAACATGTATAATCTATGAACTCTAAGCTTCCAAATGGCCGAGAGATATTCCTCCGTTAGATTGCTCCAGCAATTTATGTGATAGCATGACGTCACCATGACATGTGTCTTCTAACTGAAGAGCGTTTGTGGCGGGAAAGATGAATGGACAGATTAGCTGACACCGTGGCGCCGATCCTGGTACGCGCTGACTAAGCGAGATATACTGCTGGCTTTTATTAAGAAGATAGATATGAAAGAGATGGAACTTATTTTTGTGATAGTTGACATTTTAAATTTTATTTAAGTCTTTTCACCTCTACCTAACCCTTCGGGATCACAAGCATGATGTTATGTTATGTTTTAGGTATTTTCTAACGTTCGTTAGTAGTAACTCGATCTTTGTCAAGGTTAATCCTTGGATGGGTGGAACATACCGAGTTTTGTCCGAGCCTCGGAAAGTACCTACATTATTCTGTTGGTTTTGGCTGCCATTTATGATCTTTAGCAGTCGTTACAGGTGTGTGGCTTCAAATTCTGATAACCAGTCTTACGCAGTTCTAAGGTCAGATAGGCAGTAGCTCCGTATAAATTACTGTTATTTATTTATTTATTTATTATTACATTTAGTACAGCAAAAGCCATTAACACTAAATTAATTAATCCTTTTACTCGGTCTTCTCGCAGAACCACAAGCATTCTAACATTATCGTCTTCCATTCATCAGCAAACAAATCCAATCCAGGGTTGGTCTCCACGAGTGCGTTGACCATAGTTAGCATACGTGGTATAGGAGAGGTGAACCGAGCTACAGTGCGACAAAATGGGACATTAAACAATTTATGTTTTCTGGAGCGATTATAATTATTTGGAACAAATAATTGACACAGCTCCGCATGTAAATCTGAGGCGTCGGTATGACCATGTATGATTTTATACGCTGTTGTTATTTGGTCAACAGCCCGCCTAACTTGAAGGGAATTAAAATTTAAACATCCTAAAAGGAATTTAGTAGGATACATATAAGGATAGTATCCAAACACATGTTTGTAGAGGTACCTGAGGAAAGCTTTTTGTACCTTTTCCAACATGAGCATATAGGTAACCTCGTGAGGATTCCACACACAAGCGCTGGTTTCAAGCTTGCACCGAACTAAAGCATTGAACAAAAGCCTAATAACTGCCTGATTATTAAAACCTTGACAGTTACGTAAAACAAAACAAAGATTCTTTAGCCAAACCTATAATGTGTGTATGGAACGTCAGTTTGCTATCAAACGTTACACCGAGGTCTTTGACTATGGACACTCTGGCTATAGACTCACTGTTCACTCCGTAGTCGTACTGTATATAGGACTCCGTTTGCGGCCAAAGCTCATAATTTGACAAGCTCATAAATTCCATTTTGTTGGTGGCAGCCCATTCACTCAAGGCATCGATATCACGCTGGAGAGCTATACAATCAGGCACAGAGTTAACAGTTGCATATATTTTCAGGTCGTCGGCGTAAAGTAGACATTTTGCATGTTTTATAATTTGTGGCAGATCGTTCACCATAATTAAAATGTTATTCGACTGCATCTGGTAAGACTGCAAGTTGGCCCCAACATACATAGTTGGGAAACGGCTAGGCAGCTTATGATGATTTCCGAACGTTCTTCATGAAATTCTGCAAAATCAAATCCTATCAAAATTATAAAAATCCACTACGATTGAAGTAAATACAATTGGGAACAACTATAAAAAGAAAAGGTACGAAATTGTCCTCGCTCCAGTTGTCGGTCCTTAATGATTCTCATAAAAATAAGAATAGCGACTTTTAGTAGACATTCTTAATTTCCGCTTAGCGACATTGTTATCGTTGTACTGTTTAGTGAACTACAATTTTCCTTTGTTAGGCCAAAGTAATGGTATTTTTCGCGTAAATTCCTCTTTTATAAAAGCTTATGCCTAGAAAGCTTAAACTTGTACCAAGGCTCCTTCGCGGCGTGAATGATATCGTGACACGAACTTTTATCATGATTTAGTACCTACATGATTGATTTTAGACCACAGCCTAATGGTTCCATACACAAGTTCATTCAATAGAGATGTTTACTGACTTAAAATATGATTCTAATTAGTCCGTCTGTTCTAAATTATTGAAAAATATTGGAAACGTATTTTTTGTTTTATCAAATCAATAAAAATTGCCGAAGATAAAACGCGTCAAAGATTAGAGTGGGGGGTTGTGACGTCACTGACCGCTAAAGAATGTCATACTAATGTCTCAGAAAATGACGTCACACGAATTTTCAAAGCACTGTATCGTCTTCATTGTTTGTTTACGTGAAAAAAGAAAAAATACGTATCCAATATTTTTTGGAAATCTATCTGACGCCGACGGTCTAACAATTTCTTTTTTGTTAACTACCCTATTAGTGAGAAGCTCGTGAGTAAAATAATAATGGCCGCACGGGTTTAGCCTTCAAGGTTGGTACGTGGCGTTTGTCCATCATAAGTCATAACACACCGAGTTTACTTCGTGCCCTGGAAAACCCGTTACCCCCGCTATTTTTGAATCTTTGACAATCGTTACCGGTAGTCATATACCAAAAGTCTGACATTCAGTCTTACCAAGAGGTAGTTATCGCTTCATATTATAAAGTTTTGGTACTCAGCTGCATTCAATCCGAGACTACCCAAACATAGTTTTCAAAAGGTAAGGCATACGATGACGCCTGTCGGGGCCGCGGGTAGTCCAACGGTTATCGCGGCCTCGACATAGAGGGCGAAGAAGGAACATGGGTGGTTTTTAGTCAGTAGAAGTCTGACACTCCCTTTCGCTGTGCCCAAGAGCGGGAGGGGTTATTCGATGATTTTACACCCACCAAAAAAAAAAATAAAAGGCATACGATGACAAAAGTGCCATTACTACACGGGCTTTGTATGGGCCAGCTGATTTCTTTAAAATGCTTACAGGTCTCTAAATCCATAGATAGCAATAGTTATTTGTTATACAAGAGTGCAAAGTTGCTTTTTAACCGCGTGCTCAATTTTGATGACCGAGCAAGCGAAGGATTTTAAAATTGAATCATGAGCGTAGCGAGTGATTCAAAAATTAGAATCCTGAGCGTTAGCGAGGGAATCAAAAGAGCACGAGGTGAAAAATCTTTGCACTCGAGTGCAACACGTTACTTTTCATCCCACCTCAGCGAGGAAATGACTAAATGCAAAAAAAAAAACATTTACAATCACAAGATACTTTTATTTCAGTTTAGGTATTAACTACCATATTATCATAGATGCTGTGAAAACCTTCGACTTTTTTGGTTGATGACCAGAAAGGATAGGTGTCGATATGTTTGTCTTTTTTCATCTTTATTGTTGCTTTTTTCATTGAATATGTACTCCAGTGCTTGATTTCTTCGTCTCGGATAATTCAATAAAATTTGCCAGCAAAACGGTTTCTGATAAAGTTTTGGCTCCTTTATCTAGTCGCCACGTGTTAAACATATCGTACTGTTTCCAATGATATAAAATTATAGATACGTTGTCCGCCCTCAAAAATGACAACATGAAATGAAGCCAATTGGCCACATAGCGTTTAGTTACGCACAAACCTCTCGCACGACGCTACGTTTGTTCTTAATTTAAATCGTTTGTGTAAACCTGCGCGAAACATAAAGACAACAGACATCAACAGGCATCCCGCTGTACGGTGTCATATTTTCTTTCTCTTTCTTTACGCGTAAAAGTAGTTATCTAATATTTTCGCCGTTTTGAAGCGCCGCCATGTTAGTTCATGACGTGTCTATATTTATGTATAATACGTCATTGACTGTTGCAAATACTTCTCGCGTGATTGTTGAGGGAGAAAGCTCATTTGTGCATTTTTAACAGTTTCAGTCAATTCTGTTGGCGTCAAATAAACTTCCTCGTCGCCCGATTCACTCATTTTAGGTTTTTCACTTGTTTACAAGTTTCTTGTTTTTATTTTTAACCTAAGGTTTTAACAATATGTCGTGAAAAGTAAATTGCGCGCGCAAAGCAAATTAAAAAAAAGTACACTAAGAAGGTTCCAAGTCTGATTTTCTAACAAATTAAAAAAAAGTTGTATGATAAATTCGGCACCATGGAGGTAAAAGTAAATAGGTTTAGGTAATGATGTTTTGAATTCACAAACTTAGTGCACACGATGTTCTAAATTCAATTTACTTTATCCTTTAACGGATAAAAACAGCTTTGGCACTCAGATAACGAAGAGCAAAAATACTCTTTCCGTGATGGGGGGGGATGAAAAAGTTTTTTTAACAATTTACAATACAATATTCGTGTCTAAATACAGTAGATTTCAATCAACCAAACATTTCCTCAGCCTTCTGAAGTCTACAAACAAGCCTGGATGTCCATTTTCGGTCGCAAACTCCCTGTGTCCCTAAGTCCTATCAAATCTTGGGTGTAATTGACCAACGGGTTTCCGACGCCAAGTTTGCCAATTCGATGTCCCCACTTAAGTGAATTCAATACCTCGACAAACATGGTCAGGCAACTTTAGCTTGCTAAATATCTACAAGTTAAATCTAGAAATATTCTGAAATGTTTTGTCTGATTATGATAATTATGATAAATGGAACAGAATAGAACTGCTTTAGTGACCACATCCAGTGTATGCAGGCGCAGCTGAATACTATTATCTAGTAGCTTTATACATAGAGCAACTGCCTCTTTGATTGCTCCTTCGCAGTAGGTACCTATGACTAACAACCTGAATCAAAAGTATTCCTACTTGTTCGTTTAGTAGGGTGTTGATGTAAACTAATATTATAAAGAGGAAAGATTTGTATTTTTGTGTGTGTGTATGTTTGTAATGAATAAACTTATAAATTCTTTCACCATTAGAAAGCTACGCTGAGTAACATAGGCTACTTTTTATTATATTATTTTTACCTGTATTCCCATGGGAACGGAAACTATGCAGGTGAAACTGCGTGACGTCCGCTAGTATTTTATAGATGCTGAACCATCCACAGATCCTAGAGATTATTATCTTATCAATAACACTATAGTGTTCTTTAAATAACAGTCACAGTGATGAAATACAATATATTGAAACAACTACATATTTTAAAACAAAGTCCTCCGCCACGTCTGTCTGTCTGTCTGTTCGCGATAAACTCATAAACTTCGGCACCGATTTCCATGCTGTTTTGACCAACGAATAGAATGTTTCTCGAGGAAGGTTTTAGTATATAATTTGATCATCCACGTGGGTGAAGCCGCGGGGATCAGTTAATAAATAAAACCAAAAAACAAAAAAATCAGCCCGTCAATACCTGCGGATCGAACTGCAGGCTTAGCACGAGAACCGTAGAGAAGGGTTTTGTCGACGGAAGAAAAGACAAAAATGACGTTTCCGTGTAGACAGTAGAAAGATTTCTACAGTCTGTAGCATGGCGATTATAAAATCAAATGTGAAGAGAAGTGTCTTCACTACCCTAGACAACTGTCTATAATGTCAAGCATGACGTACCATTTTTCTCCGATTTTGACAGTTTGGATTAGAGAACTTTCTTCCGAAATAGTCTACATTAAAAAGGACCTAGACAGAGTTTCTTTAGTTATTTTTTCGTTAAATCTAATAATTTTAGGCGGTGCTTTATAATACACTATATAAAGTAATAGGTGCTTTGTTGTATTCCGTAGTAGTATAAGTACCTTCTTCTATTTTTGAATTTGAATAAATTCATTTATTTCTTTACTAACATGTTGGGTTCAAATCGACGATATTATTTAAGTTTTTATATGGGTAAACTTGAGCGTAGATGGGAAAGAGATGGTAACAGGACACTTGCGCGAAAGACTCTTGCGCGAAAGACACTTGTGCGAGGCCACTTGCGCGACTAGACACTTGCGCGATTGGACGTTTGCGCGAGTGGACACATGCGCGAGTGGAAATTTTCCGAGTTTTCCGACATGGGTATCAATTTTAGGGTTTCCGGGGCCGGAAAAGCCGAAAATGAAGTCAAAATGAAAATACAAGATGGCGGCTAAGAAATTTTCCGAGTTTTCCGACATGGGTATTAATTTTAGGGTTTCAGGGGTCGGAAAAGCCGAAAATGAGGCCAAAATGAAAATCCAAGATGGCGGCTAAGAAATTTTCCGAGTTTTCCGACATGGGTATCAATTTCAGGGTTTTAGGGTCCGGAAAAGCCGAAAATTAGGTCAAAATGACAATCCAAGATGGCGGCGAAGAAATTTTCCGAATTTTCCTTTCCGAGTGACCCTGAAACCCTAAAATTGATACCCATGTCGGAAAACTCGGAAAATTTTTTCGGTGCCATCTTGGATTTTCATTTTGACCTAATTTTCGGCTTTTCCGGACCCTGAAACCCTAAAATTGATACCCATGTCGGAAAACTCGGAAAATTTTTTCGGCGCCATCTTGGATTTTCATTTTGACCTTATTTTCGGCTTTTCTGGACCCTAAAACCCTAAAATTGATACCCATGTCGGAAAACTCGGAAAATTTCTTAGCCGCCATCTTGGATTTTCATTTTGACCTAATTTTCGGCTTTTCCGGACCCTGAAACCCTAAAATTGATACCCATGTCGGAAAACTCTGAAAAATGTTTCGGCGCCATCTTGGATTTTCATTTTGACCTCATTTTCGGCTTTTCCGGTCCCTTAAACCCTAAAAATGATACCCATGTCAGAAAACTCGGAAAATTTCTTAGCCGCCATCTTGGATTTTCATTTTGACCTCATTTTCGGCTTTTCCGGCCCCTGAAACCCTAAAATTGATACCCATGTCGGAAAACTCGGAAAATTTCTTAGCCGCCATCTTGGATTTTCATTTTGGTAAATAAAAAAAAAACTGATCAAAAAAACCTTTTCTTTCTATGAAATATCTAGAGTTAAATTTAAAAATACAAAAACAAGGATATGCTACATCAGAATATTTAATTTAGCCGCACTAAGAGCAAACAAATCACAGATAATTCTAAATATGTCAAACATTCAGAATTTGCGTTATGTTATTGAAGAAAGGTCCGCTCAAAACAATGCTTCTTTGAGAACGAAACGCAGAAATATGATAAAATTGGCTAGTAATTACACGTCACTAGCGACTACCCCGTTGCTATGGAAAAGTCACTGTCTATGAAGAAACCCAAGTCTAGGTTACCTCGTGCTCGGGAAGGAGAGATTTTGAGAAGTGTAGACAAGCGATTTCTATTCTATAGTAGAGTAGAAATAGAAAGCGTCGTGCTAAGCCTGCTGTTCCGATCCACACTAATTACGGCTCTCAGCAGTTGATTGGTCGATTTTCAAAGGATACTGCTGAACAAAGCTATGCGCGATCGGATTATAGCATAAAAGTCCGACTCTCGATTCAGCAAACATAACATAACATGGTCGACGCAGTACCGCGGAAATATCATCAAGATTCGGTAACATGCTGTATTTAAACGCATCGTATTATTGTCGACATTTTAAACTTTGTCCACAGTTAAAATATGTACAAACATAGACAATAGGCACGTATGAAGCCATATAAAATTATGCTGTACTACCAAAATAAAATGAATATATTTGACGAAGAAAAAGAAACAAAAATACTACTGAGGTAGGTGCTTCACCCGTGAAAGCTACCTACAATTGGTCCCCCTCACGAGCCCTCACGAGCCCTCACAATCCCTCACATTACCATAAATCACAATAACAGTATATTGAATCCGTCTGAACTAGGATCGCGGCGTTTGTTGAACATTAGCTGTTTCACAGTGGGATAAACATCATCAATCAGCAGCGTATTCTTCTAAATATTTCGCGTATTATTAGACATTTAAAATAATTTAAAAGAACATTTTAAGTTAAAAATTAGACAAAACTGGAAGGAACTTATAATATGCGGGTTTGCGAGAAATGGAAGAAGTGGAGAAAGCCTTTTTGCCCAAGATTCGGAGAGAGCATGCTAGAAGTTAGTGTTTTGCCAACTTATACCGAACCTTACTACACAACAATGTGCAGGAAAATGAAAATTTTACAAACAGTAGGCGTTGGGATTGAAATCCCTACTCTAAAGTAGCCGATACTTACCCGAACATTAACTTGTTAGGGGTCCAACAAGCACTATCAATCAATGGCGTAGTACATAATAATCTGCGTTGTAACCGTGACAAATTAATTGCCTAGTATTATTACTTTGACAGGCTAATAATTGTTTTACAGTGACCAAATGGGTTCATAAACAAGAGAAGGACGGTGCCGTATTTAAAACACCAAAATTAAAATTTATTGTAGTTATGTAAATACATTTTGGATTCCGTAATATTTTTTTTTTTTTAAAACGTTGCCCCACTCTAGGAATTTCTCCTGTATCGTGGGTGCGTTCACAAACATTTAAACTCACATACACAAATACCCAGACCCGAGCAGTCCATTGCCTGAGCCACTGCCACATAAACCCACGCCTTTGGTCCATGTGGCAGAAACTACAGAATGCCACCTATTACGATCATTACACACTCATTTTGCCTCGTCCACATTCATATATCTGGTCGTACACGCCGGTTGCAAGTATTACACACCTGTCCTTTCTGAATATCTGAATAACCCGATCGATAAAGGTCAGTGTATTTCATTCCAGGGCCATTCACATCTACCTTGTAAATACCATATCATACCCTGTTCTTTATAAATATTAAGAAAATTCAAATAAGAAATGTTTACAGAAATATAAGCTAATGTAGAAATCATTCTTTCATCATCAATCATCTAAATATCAATCAAATTCATCCTTCATGCTTGCCTTATGTTATTATTAAATAAAGTTCTCGTTTCTATGAGCAGTGCGATGTAAAAACTATCGGCTGGTGTTTGCTGAAACATTAGCTGGCGCGGTGTGTACTCTCTAAACATCATCAATCAACTGCGTATCACGGAGCTTGACTCACAATAAAAGGTATGACGTCGTGTGAGGTTTCAATTGGCCTTGTTTTAAAATGTCTAGAATTTTTTTTTTGTTAACTGTATTAAAGCTATACATTCAATATAAATAAATTTGCTTTTTTTTTGCAAGAAGCAAATTAATATTTTGAAATAATTTAAATATTTTTTTTTATGAGGTTTTCACCATGTTAATACTAAATAAGTATAGTAAAGAGAAATGGTTTTGCAAAGTTGAAAAACGGTGTCGCACAGAACAAAGCAGGCTAGGCTAGGCCATATGTGGCTAGGATGGTAGCCACATTACCCTGCTACCATACCTGATGATAGGCCCTTGAGTGGCATGAAAACTCCGACACCAGTCGAATCACTAACCACACGATGAAAGGAAGAAAGATCATCATTGGCATGACTTTTAGTGTGACTGACACTGAAAACAGACACCATAAAAGTCAGACGCGGCTAAATACCAAAATTTTATGAAGCAACTGCCTATTTAAACTCCCAAACCCAGACTTTTGGGGCACCTGTAACGACTGTCAGGTGCCTGTCTATATACCATTATTATAAATATAATCTCTTCAAATTTCTTCACCAAACTTTATTTCTATACAATATGAAAATATATTAATCTGTCCGCGACCGATACAGGACGAAGGTTCAATCGTTACGGCAACAATGTAATTGAATCAAAAGTCCGCGGGTTTCCGGGTGCCTGACGTTTCAGGGCACCATCACAGTGCCCGCGGCCCTTTACTTCTAAGTCCATTGTTACACGGGTTTGATTTATAAATCGTTTTTCTTTTATCGTGATAGATGATTGAATCGCTTTATATAACAATTTAAACACAAAAAAAAACTAATTATTTAAACCTACGTAGTCACTTGAAAATCGTCTGAAGCTAGGTGTACACCATTCGAATTGTTTTTTTTTCCTAAATATTAAAGGTACTCTTTTTTTGGGAAGTCGTGTAAAAAGTATTTACACGTGTTTTTGGTTTTAATATTCAGTTTTAAGTTTCAAGTTAATAATCAAAAAACAAACTATAAAATAAAACCTGATTTACGGTTGGTAAGTTTGTTTAAAACTTACCAACCGTAAATCATAAATTTTTGCCTTCATTTTATTCATCAAAATTGCCAACAAAGCCGATCAAATTGTTTGTTCAGCAAGCTCGCCACTAAAATAACTTTCCACCTATATTGTTTTCAAAAAACACCCCCTGTTTAGGATCCTTACCCTCGTATTAGCATAGATCAGGCATCCAGAATCATAATTCGTCTCAGCAGAGGAGCCACTCGCTGGGACATTAGTATGCGGGTCGGCGCTCGCAGATATTGTGGTTTGTTTATAGACAAATTTCCACCTGAGAATAAACTTGAACAAGATAAAACGGACTGATTTCTGTTTGCGTTACATCCAGTCCTTTGTGTTATACCCATTGTTCGGGACCCAATCAATCGTACCTTTTATTTATTCGTCAGGATTAACTGAGATTATGGTGCGGGTTGGGGCAAATGTCGGAAATGTGGAAATTGGCGGATTTAGTTCGCGGCTGCGACCTAAATTGCAGTTGGATTCATTTGGTGTGCGCGCCGGAATGAATTTGTGTTAGCCATGGCAAGTTTGGTTTGTTTGCAGATGCCATCAGTTTTGCGTGCGTTTGAGTAAATATACGGACTGGATACTGTGCCCTTTAAATATTTGTATGCGACAATTTTATTTAAGAACAGTGACCTCATTTAACTGCTGATAGATCACTTAATTATAGTAAGCTTGAATTACCTTTGGATGAGCAGGTTTTTAATTCTGCAAAGTTTGACAAAGATATATTTTTGATACTTTTGGTGTGCGAGTAACTTTTACCTTGAATAGTACCTTGTATCGAGATCAATGGCATAAATTAGTTTATGAATAATCTTGATCTTAGGCTAATAATACAAGCTTAATTGACCCTAAGGTAACATAAGTGGCCAACACCTTGACTACCAAAAAATATTTTCAGAACTCCTACCCACCGTACGCTACACGTGGCACATACTGTTACATAAAATAAAGTAAAAAGCATAAAGTAACAAAGTGCTAAGAGCTCGATCCTCGCAGTAATACTCTCCGGAGAATCGAATCATTGCCGCTCGGCTGAGCAAATTAACTACACGGGAACCGAACGTGGGGTGCTGTGTAAACGAGCCTCCCTTCGACATCTGTACTCATTTGTGCACGTGATGTTTGTTTTGCCAGTGTTTAGGGGTAGTGGAAGGGGTAATCGGCTGACTGTATAGGGTTTTATGGGAAATCGTTAAAGAAACAGGATTTCACAGTATCCTTCAGTGGTTGGAGAAGCGAATATATGCACTTCACCTTTCGCGTTTTCGTGAAAGGTTCATCTTTACTTATTTTATTTTTTCTCTAGCTAATAATGCACCTCTTTTCATAAACATGGTAAGAAAATGCTTCAAACATGAACGACAATGAACGTGGAGTTCATGTTTCAAGCATTTTCTTGCCTTTATTTATTTCTTGTGCGTAAATAAAAAAAATCTAACTGTAACCTTGTCACCACTGTTATGTATAACTCGCTATAAACACTCTACATTGTGGGCTCAAAAGGACAGTTTACTGAGAATAATTATTAACAAAGCATTTCCGAATCATTGAAAATTACCATCTTGAAGAAACTTTGAAAGAATATTATTATTAGGGTAAAGCGGTAAGGATTTTTTATTGCGAAGTTATGGCAACGGAAATATTTCCTACGAATTTTGATGATATTCTAGAAAACTCAATATTGGCATCGCTTGTTTTAGGTGCTCTGAATCCGAGCTTTATTCAAAAAAAAGCAAATTAAGAAAATGAAGCAATATTACCAACTAATTCACTTTTTCATGTGAGTATAGTGAACATACAGAACATTATGAATTACAATTATAATATTTGAACTACTTTTACTAGCTCCACATTATCCTGCCTCAAACGCATTATTTTTAACGATCTTGGTGAAGGACCAGCAGAATCAAGTCTTTTTTCCTTTAGTTTGAATTGTTTAGTGGCTAAATTGACTTTGAAATCAGTGGTTGACTTTGAAATCACGAATAAGGTCGTATTTGACCTTATTAGTGATTTCGAGAGTCCTCCTACCACTCCATTCACTAAACTCATTAATTCCTTATCCAAAAGTACAAAACAAAAGAACAAACTTTATGCAAACATTTGAATAAAACATAAAAGACCGCGATGTCACTTAAGAAAAAAATCCATTCGAAATTCAAAATTATTGGGCAACCCTACCTCTTTCTTCTCAAATTAGAGCCCCTACTGTTTGCAGCTAGGGTTGGCGTTAATCATAACTTTTTGTCGGCTATTATCGTAAATTCGCGGCAACTGAATAGTAAATTAGAGTGGTTCACTGCCCACTGAGAGTTTGCTAAGACTTGTAGTAAGAGATAAGTGTTTATGGTAAAGATGTTTGAGAATGTCATAAAGGATTCTTGACATTGATATTATTTTTCATGCCCTTATCTCAATTTATTTAGGGTCGACACGAGATCTCACTTACTTCTATATTAGTATTCATCTCATATTCTGTTGTTGATATTAGTGAAGAAAGTAAAACATTTGACTGAATAAAATGACAAACAGCTTAAGAAGACAGAATTTAATGGACAATTTAGAGGTGCAGAGCAGTGAGATGAAATATACTATTTAGTTGGGTACCTATTTCTGATAGCATGCCTTGCAGATGCACATCATTATCATATTCGTTAAAACAAATTTTAACAGACAGTGATAAAAAAAATACAACACACGCTAAACCATGCTACAATATATTGATCGCTTACAATGTAAGCACTACTAAGCTAAACTAAGTAACAGAACTGAACAAAATCTACTTCTTCAAATAGCAGATACCTCTCTAATCTAAAACACTAGTCGAAATAAAAACAGAGAGTGTATCAGCTTGTCCCGAACAAGTTTAAGTCTAAGTTAACTGGAGCTACTGAAACTGGGTTACTTAGTGTACTCAGTCGCCGAGTTGCTGAGCAAATATACTCCGTACCTTGCTGTATGTGTCTTGAGGAGTATATGAGTTTGCCGTAATGGTATTACTGACGGAACGGTGGAAGTATTTCGTGTAGTTTTATTAGGTATAGCTGGGGTGCTAAATGTTGCACACATTGTGATTTGTAAGAACAGTTGCAAACGCATCTTTGCCAAGTAATACAATACTACAAAAGGGCGTTAAATTACCCTTAAAGCAAACAAAGGACACTTGTTCTCCCCACCACTGCGATTATTTTTTTGTTCTAGACCATACCTGGGAACTCCCTAATTACGCAGATATTGGGGGTCATAGTTCCAAATTTATTACACCTGTTTTTGTAAATACTAGTTTTTCAGGTTATAACTTTATCTAAATTACCTCCACGACCAGTTAACTATTCAAAGCATCCACTAGCACAATGTTTTAAGAGTGCTATATTGAGTTTTACCGTAAAATATTTTGGACCCAAAAAAAAGTCGTTTCCCAGCAAACGTGTTTGCGTAGGAATTATAAGTTGATGTACAGAATGCTTGGTTGACGGCTGTGTGAAGGGTTAATTTACACGTTGTATAATGGACCACGGTAGTAATTTATGTAGGGTTAGGCACGGTTGGCCCAGTGGCTGAGCGATTTGACTGCTGCGGTGCATGTCGCGGGTTCGATCCTCAAAGGGAACAATTAGTTGCACGGCCTAAACCCGAAACGAATATCTATTCGTTTCGGGTCTCGGTGTATGGATTGTGTATGTGAGTTTAAATGTTAGGAAACGCTCCTATGATACAGGAGAAATTCCTAGTGCGAGGCAACGTTTTTTTAAAAAAAACGGTGTGTATGTAGTACACAGCAACATTTCACCTGTATTTGTATGTATGCGGTGTCTCATGTAATAAACGATGGGCCTTTTGCCGTCAGCCGGCCTGAAATTAAGACTGGGTTTCCACTGAGAACAAATAAATCTGATAGAAAATGTCAATAAAACGTTGCGCGGTCTGGAGATCGAAGCAAATACGTCTGTAAGCAGTAGTGCTACACATGCTACACACGCGGAAACTGCTATAAGTTTATTAATATTGAAAACGGGATATTTACCTAACATGTTTTCTTTTGTTTTCTTTGTACTTGAAACTAAAGTAAATATGGTAAATATTCTGTTAAACTTATATTGCTAAAAGTTTTTCTACCAAATCGAAACAAACTACATTTTAGCGATATACTAAAAAATGATGCGATATTTTACTCAAAATTTTCATCAAAAATATACCTACGGACATAATCCTTGCTTTTTTATTACACCAAAAAATAAAATAAAAATAATCATATGCAATAACAATGCAGCTTGGACATGACCAGACAATTTTTATCGCCCGTCGGCTGTTCATACGAGCTAAATATTTCAAGCGGGTGAGGTAGGCTTGTCGCTTTTCAATTTACATACACGTTTTATACCGCAGACAAACAGACGATTGTCCCTCGTATTTTTACGATTTAGCTGATATTTTATGCACTAATGAATGCATTTTTTGGCAATTTTAATCATCAAAGTAGCTATTGTAAAATAATTAAGTACTTACTACAAAGACGTTTAAGGTTACGAAACCACTGAGAGGTAGTCGAAAGGGTTAAGAAGGAAAACGGGTGGTTTATAGTCAGAAGAAATCTGACACTCCTTTCCGCTTCGCCCAGAGTATCAGGAGCAATTTGATGATCTCCCAAAACACAAAAAAAAGTGCACCCAGTTAGTGCGTACGTAACTTTAGCGTTTCAATCACTATGACAAGAGGCGTTTTTCTTAAGAACTTGTTAGGAAGAATTGAAAATAAAAACATAATTATGGTAGTGTTAGTTCTGGCTTTGGTCATACGCTTATAAATACATTAGGAACTTTGTTGAATTCTATCTGTACGTGTAATATGACCGTAGTTTAATGAAGTTGGTATGATCTCAGTGGCTACAGGACCGGGACTATGCTTGGACGAGTATTCGATACTCGGTTAAATCATGATGATCAAGATGAAACAACAACTAAAAATATTGTCAGTTAATGAAAAACGTTGAATCTCTTGTATAAAGAAGAATGTGGACTTCGGTATTAATTCTGAATTATTTTAACAGTTTCAGATAAAATTAAACACATAGCGTGTAGAATGTTATTTTACACTCTTCATGTACAGTCGGCGACGTAACTACATTCGATTTTTTGCATTTCCAATATTAATTAAAGCAAGAGTAAATTAAATTTAGGTTAAAAAAAAAACAAATTATTAGGGATGAAAAATTTTAGGCCTTTCTAAAGTGCCTTTCAAAGTTATACGTTACAAAATTAGGCCTTACATAGAAGCAAAATTGCTCTTGATAAGTAAGTTTGTCGTTTGCAAAAGATAAGTTAAATTTTAAACTTAGGCTTCCATTACATACTTAGCCCTTACTGTATAATGTTATAATTAACTGATATTAAAATTAACATCAAATAGACAAAGCATATTTTTATACTGACGCCATACGGTAAACAGGCGAATACAATATACTCAGAATAAAATATGCAAAACGACTGCAGCTTTTGAAATCAAACTCCACAATAGCGTTGCTCAAAAAGAAAGCAAATACATCGAACGCTACATCAAGCTTTGTGGCCGACTGTCCGTCAACCAACTGAATTGTAACATTTCACACCATTTAATTCGCGCACCATTCAATCAATGCTCAGCCATACATTTACTCCGTGCATTATTTAAACGAATGCGAGGAACATATATTGTTTCGTTAACCGAACAATCCGATATATTTGTTATTCATATTCTGCGAGCCTCGTATGACAATACCAAGCAATATATTAGTGGGAAAGGCTATATTTTACAGCGAGACAAACTGCACGAAAGTCTGCCGGATGATATCGATGTGGTGTATGAAAAGTTGTGTTGGAATTGCGCCGTTTATTTTGACTTATACTTGAGATGTTACGGGATTATTTTTCTTTGAGAATTATGTATTGACAAAACTTACGACCAATCGGATTTTCTATCGGCAAAACTGAAAAACGTACACACAAACTTTCATCCTGTATTTAACTCCTGTAAACGATGATTGCTCAAAATTCTTTCTTGAGAATGCTCACTTTTGTTGTTTAAGGAACTGTAGTGTAAAATTTCATGCTTCTAGTGAGACCAATCTGTGTACAAGTCATACTGAGGGTATCGTATAGTAACTGCATTGTGGACTACAGGCTGTAGCTCCATGTGAAATACTCGGCTGCATTCGATTAGACTAGAAGTCCATTCCAACATTTTTGGGAAAAGACTGATCGTCAGTGAGTGAATTAATGGATATTTGTTCAGTTGATGTGAAACGTGGAAATATTGTACTGTCCCACTGCTGGTCAAAAGCCGCCCCCAACTCCATCCATGAGCTCTTTACCCATATCTACTTAAATTAGTCCACAAAACAAACAGAAATGCCAAAATATCTTGAAACAAATAAACTTGAGTAAAAAGCTCATGTCGGAAGTAAACACAGGTAAACTGCTGCTCGTGGAGGCTATTTTAATGCGGTCCGCGTGGATCTGTGACTGCCCCTCCTTGTGTTATTTGACTTATTTGGTACCCACCAAATAAACTTAACATGTCATCTCATGACTTCAAGAGTTTACATGAAACTTGTCTTGCACTATGGTGAGCAAAACTTCGCTTCTTTTTTCATGATTGAAATTTTTAAAAGGCTTTAAATTAAACTGGCTTTTGGCAAGGCAAGATGAAACTGTCAAAAAAGTGCGAGACTCATGTGGAATTAGTCAATATATAATACGTTTAAGATACTATCTTTTTGAGATTGCCACATTTCTATGCTTCCTGGATGAGATGTATCCCCCACCATTGCCCATCAAGATATCTTCGAAGACCTGAATTAAAAAAAAATGATATTATATGAGTGAAGAGGTCAACTAAAGTTTCCACAACCATATTTCTGTAATTTCAGCGACATCCTCTACATATTTTAATAACTTTCTGAACAATAATTTAGAGTGAGTTTTTCATTGAAATACGAAACAATTTCGGAATGTAGCTGTGGGCTAGAGTTATTTAATTATTTTCGTGGAAACCACTAACATATTTTTAATTTAAATAAAGTCCGTTTCTGTAAACATTAGTGTGGCTCTTTGTAATTTTCAGTTCAATTTACAAAATATGTGTTTGTATGTTGTTGTATGTGTTTTTAACAAAGTTTTGAACGTAGGTAATTGGTTTTATCAAGTTTAGTTGTAACTGCAGTGTCAAAACATGCAAGTTAATTAGTTTGTAGTCGGCAGTTCAAAAATGAACTCTAAATCAGCTTTTTTCTTATCAGAATCGTTATGCGGTTTACACTTTGTTGTTTACACACTAAAGTGCACTTTTGCAGAATAATAAACTAATTATAAACAACAGTAGCAAGTGATCGCCCAGTAGTGGCGGCCCCGACTTACGAACAGTGAGTCGTGGGTTTGAACCCAGGCAGGCGCATTAATTTGTGTAATTTATTTTATCACCACTGCTCTCAAAACGGTGAAAGAAAACATCGTGAGGAGTCCGGCAAGTCCTAGTACTGGTTTGCCCATCCATCTCCTAGACAGGAGGCCTGAGTCTCTGCAGTGGGAACATTATAGGCTGATGATGATAACGACTCAATATTTGATCAATGTCGCACATATTTTAAAGATAAATAAAATTGGCATCTGATAGTTTTTGTGAATAAAAACTTCTGAAGTCAAATTTTATTTATTATTCATCAGAAATGGAATACAATCCACGAATCTGTAGTGGCGGTCAATGAAGAAGATTCATAGATACCTGTATCATAATATTGAAGCCACCTGTCCTACACTAAGAGATTAATCTGTGACGTCACGATATGTATGTACATTGGCACGCTATTGTAGTCCCGTTACAATCACGGTAATTCTATACGTACCTATTGTATGTAGTGCATTGTATGTTCACATTGAGCTATGTAAGGGGACATTGTAGTGGAATGTATTGATGGTTAATGCAACGATTAGATTTCCCTTAGATAAGTCTTTCAGTTAAATAAATGATGGGTCTGGCTGACAGTCAAGGGTGGATTCAGTTACGATAATCTGGGACTTTTTTGTGTCCTGTCTGGTTAGTGGTGATACGGGAAAAGAGTACCTGACAGGACCTGAAGAAGGCCATCTTCTAATTGTCACTGGGATGGTAACGCACTTGCATATGGCACCTATGATATAAGAAATGCAATGTACGTCAGTGTACCGCAGGACTTTTAAACACGAAGTGAACGTGCTAATATACCTAGATTACTGAAACCACAGACTGACGTCTGGTGGTATGATGGTATGGTACGTGGAATAATTTCATCAAACACCGACATCTCCACCAGTTCATTCCATCCGTTCGTGAGCGGCTGGCCAGGACATGGCTGAAGGTGGATCACTGTGTTGCCCAATTTCTCAAAGGTCATGGTAACTGTTAGAGTAAATTATTATCCTTCACGCTAGTTGCGTGGCTAGGCAACTAGCTTGAAGAAAAATAATTTAGTCTTGTAGTTTTGTTGGCGTTTGTTTTTTTATTTTTTATTTTATAACAAAAACAATGTCCCCTGGGCAAAATTCTTCACCCGCTGGTTGCTGGATGATGGACGCCACCACTGAAGCTGGCCCGGATATAAAAATGCGAAAAAGAGCTATTGGAAGAAATTGTGGGAGGCCTTTGTCCAGCAGTGAGGCAGTACTTAAAACAAGATAAAAATATAACATAGACAAGTCATTACTCTCATGTTATGTCAATTAATTTAGCAAAACGCTCGATATTGGTATATTTGTGAGTAGCAATAAAGCTATGCTTAATGATTGCATAAAATTTTTAAGTAAGCGTATGCTAAGTAATATGTTGACTTTTATAAGTGCAGCAAGTACCTATAGGTTTAAATCACTATCAATACATAATAATATTATATTATATAACGAACTCCTCGCCACGTCTGTCAGCCTGTCTGTCTGTTTGCGATAAACTCAAAAACTTCTGCACTGATTTCACCAATGAATAGAGTCGTTCTCGAGCAAGGTTTGAGAATATTTTTTTTTCGGGTGGCAGCTAGTAAATAATAAATATAAAACCGTAACAAGCAGTCCTCGCATATTTTCCTGTCCTAAATATAGACTCCCAAAATTTCCTACACTCGTAAATAAACACAATTTACATGAATACGAGTAGCTGTACGAACATCGCACTTAATAGTTAGTATTGGTTTACATACGTACAGTTAAGTAGGCACTGTACTCGTGTCGGAAGACTCTTTGGTGTCAATTGGATTTAGCTTGTGTTTCATATAGCCTTTTAAGTAGTGGTTCTACTTTATGTAAATGGAGAAAAAGTATATAGTAATTCTATGGAGATTTGGTTCAAATAATGGACGAGTTCTTAATTAGAATACTAGATATTATACACTAAACTACGATTTATCATCATCTTTATTTACCAATGTTTCATCTTTTCTCACAAAATCGCCCATTATATTTTTTGTTCTTCCTTTCGTTTTTGAACATTCAGATTAATAATTATGTACCTAGATCTTAGTTGCAGAATAGTGGAATTTCATCAGCATCGGCAGCATCAGTGGCGTTCATTAGGCCCTTAAAAGTACAGTTCTAGATGATCTTCTAAAATGATAGCATTTAAACGAATCAAAGTCAAAGTCAAAATATTTTATTTCACATAGGTTTACATGGGCACTTGTAAAACGTCGACATAAAAAAAGGGGCACGGTTCGGTGCATTGGTCGATTCCTAAGGAGAAGAACCGGCAAGAAACTCCAAAGGTCACTATTTAATCTTTTAAAATGGTTTTAAATGGTTAACAATAAGTTTAAGGTCCAGACATAATCTTGGGACACACATGAGGGCTATGCAGATTAGTGTCTGAGATGGTCTTTTGAAGAAAGCACCACACAGATTTGAGTGGACCCGTCCAGTCTGTAGAATGACTGTAAATTAAAGATTTGAGTGACAAAAATAATTAATTAGGTTCATAGAATTACTAAGTGAGCGGCTGTCTGCGAACGACGAATAATCAACAGAACAGCAACTAACAAACAAACAAAAATGTTCGTTACTTAAAATACAGAATGAGTAGCTTCATAATATTTGAGCGACCTAATATTTGTTTGAGTGTCAACGGAACTTCCTGCATTTTTTGGAATATTTAACAAATGATTTATTTATATTGAACGGCATTTTATCTTAAATGAAGTGTTTCGAGTAGAAAAACCACGTATTTTCGTTCAGGCGGCACAGCTATTCCACTCTTTTAGGCAGTATATAGAGCACTTTTTATTCCAAAAACTGGTTAAAGCAAAGTGAACGGTTTTCACGCATGGTTTTTGTCGCTTTGTGCATGAAGTGAGAATATTGTTCTTTGTTAATATTCTCAAAAGAATTGTTGTTGATTTTAAAATCTATCCGCAACTTGAGTGACACTTGTAAAATGTACACAACGAAAGCGGTTTGAATTTATTTAGGCGGCTTTTTTTTCCGTCATTTTATTTTAGTTTCAAATTATGTAATCTGTGTGAAATATCTACAATATCAATATATTTAATACCTATTTTTTTTATCTATATATTTCAATGAAAATCAAAAGGTTTACAATAACAAAAAAAAATACGTGTAGAATTTAGAAACCCCTTCTTTTTTTGTCGTCGAAAAAGTAATGCTGTATAAAGCTCTCAACCAAAACTGTCGTTGTAAGCATTCTCAACCAATATTTAAAGCTGTCCTTACATCTTCAACACAGTATAGTGATACATCTCTCTCATCATCTCTTCTCATATGTATGGTTTACTATGACGTCTTTAAACAGCCATTTTTGGGTGTAGGGTGTCTGTAAATCATGGTTTTTTGGACATAATTTCAACGCAAAAAAATATAAATAGTCAGAATTCTTTCGTCGACACGATACGAGTTTTTTGATGAGTGTGTTTTTGTTGTTTTTTGATACTGTTGATAAATAATAATGATTAATTAAAACACTTCTGATTTAGCCAGTAATGCGATGGGGACGTGTCTATTGTCATTAAACCAAAGCCTGGTCTTCTACTGAGAAATTGGTGATGTAAATACGCAATAAATAGTAGTGTAGTGTTCATTAATAAATGGTATTTCACCAAAAAAAATTAATTAGTCCGTCAGATAGATTACCTGAAAATAATGGACACGTATTTTTTCACGTAAATAAAAGATGGAGACGATACAGTGCGTCGATAAGTCGTGTCAAGTCGTGTAACGTCACAAGGTTAGTACTTTTTGACCCACAAAGTGAAGTCAAAAACGCCCACTCATGATCATTGACACGTTTTATTTTCGTTAACTTTCATTAATTTGATGAAACAAAAAACACGTATTCAATATTTTTTGATAATCTAACAGACGGACTAATTATATTTTTAAGGTGTAACACCCTATTGTATCAAAGTAACCTCGTAACTACATATTATTGAGTAAGCAATATCAGATATCACTATAAATCAAACTACTACTATGACTGTTATTAGTTTCTAGGAATCTATAACAACCGATTTGCTATTTCTGGTAGTTAGGAGTTGGTATGGCTTACTACGCTGGATGCGAGACGCACGGAATCGGTAAATGTAGCGACACTTGAGGGAGGTCTACCTTGAAGTTATAATTATGTTGATGATGGCTTACTACCTCAACAACAAACATGAATCGAACTAACTTGATGTCACTCACAAAAGCTGTTCATAATTTTTTGACAACCCATTTGCAATATATTTGTTAACATATTTAATTGAATCTAAAATACTTTTCATCCATTAACCTGCAGCTTGCTGATGGTCGTTCTATGGTGGGATCTTAGGCTATCATTATCGACTATGGTTCTTACATTTCAAAATTTAAATTTTTTGTATTATTAAAAATAATAATTAATGATGATAATAACAGTGACACAAAACTCACAGAATAATAATTTGTAACAACCACAGTTTGTTTACGACTTGATCCGTCACTCCACAATGGTTTCTAAAGCCATCCATATTCTACGAGAAAAATTTTCACTGTTTGCAGCAATGTAATCACAAATGTCATAAGGACATTATGTCACATCACTAAGGTATAACTGTGACAACACAGTACCCCACTAGCATAACAAAACTTTGCCCATTTCAAATTTCCCAAAATATCCACAACGACAACGACCAACAATGGTCACTGTTGCCGAAGCCTCAAAGTGTAGCAACAAGGATTAATTCCACACAAACTGCATCGTGTTGCTCTGTTGCCCTCGTTGGCCGCGACATGGCCAACTTGTGCCGTTTGTTGCCTTAATGCCATGCCCGCTGAATACTTGCGGCTAATGGCTCGCCCTGACTTGTGTTTCTGTTCTTGGGGATTAAGATTGTAGATGTAAATGAGTGAGGGTTTAGATTTTTATCTTGAAGGTTTAGCGGCAGATTAAAGGAGAGTTACTGTAGAACAATGTTGTATTAGAGAATTCTTAACATCATCATCTTCATTCTATGCGTGTATCCTTATTTTATCAGAGGGCCATAAACAGAATATCTTCCATCACTAGTTTTAAATTACACTTAATTTTCTTAGAAATATAAGTATTGGGGTATGATGCTCAACAGTAAAAATGTTATGTACTTGCTATGTAGACTTTGTAAGGTATGTAAATCGATATGCATAAATGAGTATGACAAACAAACTAAACATAGGTTAATGTACAGCGTAGTTCATACAACGAGAAAGCTTATGTCGTTGATAAAAAAAAACCAGGACGGCAGTATTGATAAGCAAAATGTACTTATGCATAATTTTGTCATTTATTTTCCAATGAAGAAGGAATCGACCAATGCACCAAACCGTGCACCTTTTGGCCGACGTTTTATAAGTGCCCATGTAGGCTTATGTGAAATAAAAATATTTTGATTTTGATCTTCCGTTAAAAAACCAGGATACTTGTTAAAAAGCCTAAAAATACCGCTAGTATTTTCTCTGCAAAATCACTTACAAATCTTTTGCCACTATTAGTAAACATGAAAGGTCACATTAGCTACGTACTAAGTAATACATCCACATATACAAATAGGAACTTAATTACATTTTTCCATCATCCCTCATCAGCTTTTAATGAGCCGTCCCCAATCACGTCAAGTGACAGGTACTCAAGCAATGGACAGTATTCGCACGTACCGAGCAATATTACTGTTTAGTCAGTTAGCCAGTCACTGCTAAAACGTACAAATAATAACCAACTCAGTAATAACAGTCCGACTTAAGCGCAGAAATCAGAGATTCCTGTAAGGAAGATTATTTACTGAATTAATGAATCATGAATTGTGATAGATCACGAAAATTGGTATCAGATTAAATAACATACTCGTACCTTGTGTATGAAATGTATTCGTAAAATCATCTATCTAGCTTCTTTTCCAACCAATGCACCGTGTTACTATACTCTCAGTATAGGCATAAGTTCTGAATACCAGTATTTATTTCTATCAACCACAGGATACCTAGACGGATCATCAACAGCCTTTACTGTTTCCACTGCAGGGACTCAGGCCTCCTCTCTAGGACAGGGGATGGGATGACACAAATAATCAACCACGCGGGCCCAGTGTGGGTTGCACGGATAAGAAGTTTAAAAGAATTTCCAAGATCTGTTACAAGACATATAACAAGGTAGGTGGGTAAGGTAAAATTAACATACATTCGTCCACTTCTCATCCCAGCTTAGTATTGGGTAAAAATATATCAGATACCCAAGACTGCCTTAATGGTTTTGACAACACGACCTACTACTACTTACCTACTTTATTCGGAACGGAGTCTTACTCTTGACCCAGATTCATACCAATTCTCGAAATAAGTAAGATGGCAGGCATCGATTTGAAATCAAACGAAGTAATAACATAACGCAATCACCAGGTATCACCAGTTTTCACTTAACTTATTGCCCCTTATAAATGAATGCCTAAAATTGCACAGTTGGATTATTGTGTCGTCTAAGATTGAAACTGAGCATTCTTGTATTTAGCATGATAATGTAGAAAATGGAATGTGAATGTGTGTATGTGTCTGAATGGAATGTGATGGTTGAATATACTTTCAAACAATAAAATCAAAATTGTCAAAATAAACTGATTTCAAGCAGACATAATAGTGTGCCAAACCCACTCAAATGAAGGCAATTTGCAGAGAGGATTAAGTTGGAAACACCAGGGTAGAAATGAAATTTCAATTTCACGTAAATTCGATTTCATTTCAAAGTCTGGCGGTTTTCTCTTAAAGCAACAGAGATTATATAATATTCCTAGGGTTCACCTAACCTGCGCTTACCAGTGTCGGCGCTAAATTCATAGTCAACGAGTAGGTGCGTGTCGTAGGCTTATCTCCGTAAACCTCGGTTCACACTCTTGTATCTCGGCCTGCTCGCGAAACATACTCAAGTAAAATGTGCACGTGTCCGCTTCTAATATTGATTACACATACATACATCAACTCACGCTTTGTCCAGTAGGGGTAAGTATAAACAAGGAATCTGCTTCGAATCTTGCATGCTTCTTCTGTGGCTGCGAATAAACACCTGAAACTTCCCAAGAACACTTCAGAAAGGGCAGATATTCAAAAAACTAAGTCAGCTTTTAGATAAGCCCTGCGCTGGATCAGTATCAACTTAATTCGAAACATTCGACTGTTTCTATCAAATTGCGTATTGAAAACTATAATCTTTATGCATTTTTTTACATTATGTTGACATATTAAATAAATAAGTACAAAATAAATCATTGCAGAAAATCCTGCCTGCTATTAAACCGAATTCTCATGTTGATAATTAAATTCCGTATCATTCATTTTGTGTGCACATCGTCCATCATTACTCAGGGTATGTTTACCCTAATCATTGTGCCCAGAGGCTATAAAAACTCCTTATGCCCAAGGTTCCGTAGTCGATGATACTATATGTACTACAGGGTGAATGTGGGACCGTACTCTGCTTTTAACGTCATTTGCGTTTTAGTGCTCACTATTCGCGACACACTTTTTGTTTATACAGCTATTTTACGACCTCGGTACAGCTATGGGAACCATCAGTCTCTGGAATATGCCTGCTGATAGCATAAAAGGGTAGCGGAATTGAGTGACGAAAAGGTTTTACACTATATTTTTTTAAAGGAAGATGGAGTATGTGTTTATATTAATATTTTTCGGATTTCCTGTTAGTTGTTACTATCGGATGTTTAAACGGAGATTAGAAACTGTCAATCTTATTTATAATCCGGATTCATACTGGCTGTCATCAGTATACCTAGGTACCTACTACCCAAATGAGTTTTCATCCAGTGAATGTTTTCAGTAGACACTCATCCCATCTCGTAAACTCCATCTGATTCTGACAATCCACAGACACTTTCATTAGCGCTCTAGTATTATGATCGCTTCGCTTAGCTTTGGTGTCGCAATCAGCGGAGATGACTTTTGACCATCTCGTGACACACTGTACGTCATGTTCCAGGGACCAAAGTTCAGGTTCCGTCGTACGAGCTTGAGTTCGGGAATCGGACCTCCCACGTTGGCCATATTTAAGGAAAATTATAAGACTGTAAACCTATCCACAGTCCACACCCATCTTAAATTATAATAACTATTTTATGTTGACAAGGTTGCATGGTCTTATTTTAATAACTTGCGCCACGCAAACCCCTTCCGTCACATTATAAAAGTGAGTTTTAGCTGAGTATCTGGTATTCGATCAATAAGCATTTATTTAAGTGCAACCACTCAATTATACACGTCAAATGCAAAGTGTTCTTCAAATACGCCATTCTAAAACAACGGGTTTTCAGATCTGGAGAACTGAGTGTGACCGATGAGGTCGAAAAGGTCAAAAGTATGAAACATTAGCTTATGTCCGTTATTCCCCATGCGGACGTGGACGTGAAGTTCGGAAATTATCCAATGGGATAGTAGGTACTGCATAGAGTAATAGTACAACATGGGATAAAAGTATCCTCTGTCTCAATTCAGGTTATAAACTTTCTGCGTGCCGAGTATTGTCCAAATCCGTTCTGTAGTTTATTCGTGAAAGAGCACCAAAAATCCATGAATCTATCCTCAAAAACTTGCACATTTATCTAAGTAGTATGAAAATAAGATGTTTTAAACTTTAAATATCCGCTCACAAATCCTTCCCCTATATTCCATGCACCACGTTCATTAGGATCCGACGCGTGATAAGCGAGGTTAAACTGTACATTTATCTCTGGCAGACGGGAAGCGAGCCTCATATCCTATGCTCCTATGATCACTATTCCCCTAGTACCGAAACTTTGCAACATCGACGGTCAATTTAATTACAGTTTCGAATATCTCTCGCTTAGGTTCTGACGGGATGGTATTTGTAATATTATTGATACTGTTATTAGTCAGTAATCATATTTGTGGTTTGTGTTGTAATAGATATTACAAACATAATATCATTACCTATTGTTCTAATAATGTTATGTTCATTTCAGGTTTCACTGTTAACCCTGAAATGCGAAGCAGAAGTGTTATAAGTCTACCCGTGCCTTTTTATTTCGATCAAATTATCCCTTTTTTTGGGTGGGAAATCATCCATTAACTCCATCCGCTCTTGAGCAGAGCGAAGTCTGACACTCCCTGTCAGACTTCTACTGACTAAAAACCACCCATGTTCCTTCTTAGCCCTATATGTCTCTTACAATATCCCGCAGCCCAATCAAATTGCCCCTGCGGTATCTCTTTCAATAGTCTATAAGTAACTTGTGCGTAACACGAAAATTTCGCCAGTTATCTGGGACCACCCTATTGCTATAAGCCGAGCACAAATCTGGACTCCACACTGCAAGTCGTTTAGATCGGTAAAATGAGTAATGAAATGTACCTATACCTAACCGCTACCACATAATTAACATCCACCTCCAACTCAAATCGACAAAAACTCCGATCAAAGTCACGTGCCCAAAATATAAATAAGTTGTGTGTAGCTAACTGGCACGCATAGGTGTGTCGACAAAGTTGAGCGCGATAGTTGAGCGGCAGATAGTTGCGACGCGACACTACACACGTGACCTGACACACTAATAAGTCTGACGTGTGTACTTGCGATAATGTCATAATATTGCACCCTTTATATTTTATGATATTTCAATAAGATTGATTGATGGGTTTGGGCAGAGAACGTCAGAAACGCAAAATGACAGATGCCAGGTGTCGCAAAATGACAAGATCTGATATTGACAGATTCGCGTGAAGTCAATCAAATTTATCAATCAATCAAATTTATTTTCTCTCACCACACCATACATAAATTGTTTTACAATGGTCAGATTCAACCAAATACATAATTCAGGTAAGTATATATTGTGGGAGACTGGTGCCTAAGCTAGGCTAATGGCCTGTGTTTCAGGACAGGATCCCACCCCTCTACATTTTCATTTTTATAATAATAGACGCGTGTCAGACGCGCTGACAGAATTTAGTGAGTAATCATACGGCATTTTATGGTGTCATATTATTATGATTTAAAATCTAGGTTAAGTGTGCAAAACATTAGTATGATTCCAAACATTATGCACTGATTAGTATGAATCAATAATATAATGTATGGCTTCTGTGGGTGGGTCAATTGAGATAAGATACTCCATAGTTATCTTTCAACGAATGTTTATAATAGTTATTTTATGGGATATTTTTTACCAATTTGTGATACTATTCGATAGCTACTTCTAGCAACAAGCAGCCTTGTTAAAAAAAAAAGTCCGATCTACCAACAATTCTATCAAAAAATCTAAAAGCTATTCATTCATAGAACCGATCAAAGAATTGACCAGTTTTACGAGCCGTGATTAACGCCTAAGTTTATCTTATTATACCGATAACGTCGACTATCTTGTTACCAGAAAACAATTTTGTAAAAAGAATATGATCATAAATTCTCTTTCATTTTGGATGAGAACTGATTTATGAAATTCTTTTAATCTGATAAAAGATTGCCTCAGTATTTTTATACCTGAATTATTGCTTTCAAGATCCTTTTTATCTAAAGATTATTTAACGTGGTCCGTTTTTTGTGGGCAAAATTAATTTTAACTGCGATAATTTGTTAATTTTTAAAGAAATACTTAAAATTATCGGAGTAAGCGATATCTGGAATATAATATTAAGAAGACTATTAATATGTTAAGGATTCTTAAACCTTCACAGCTCTGCGTAGGTTGTATAAAATTAAGTTTTGCAGGCATAGGAAGACTTTTACGAACTTCAATGCTAATTTAAACTAAACACCTAAAGAATATCATATTCTGATGGTTTTTAGTTTATTTTCAGCTCAATACAATTTATTGAAAAATTATATTGCCACGCCTGTGAACATGATCATTCTTCAAGAAGAGGTACCTAATTTCTTTGGAATGCTGAATTGCATTTGTAATATTATTTAAACCAGTATCAAACACCGCCACCATACACAGACTACACAAGTTACCAGACAGTACCGTGAAATGGGTGCACAAACTCGCAAATACAATTTGGTAGTAACTGCGTATCGGACGAATTGAGCCACCTCGTCTCCTACCAGTTGAGTGGCGACCGAATGTTTTCACGCTAAATATTAAACACTGAACGACGGTAACTGAGTTTGACTCATGAAATGTTTACCTTTATAATAGAAGCCAGTTATCTAATCATACTCTTTAATGATTAACACGCACATATCTCATTCGTTTCCTGAACTTGTGTATTCTCTACGTGAGCTCATTTTACTTTTTCCATTTTCCTCTGGCAATACCGTCACACTGACTTTTCGTCTCATTTCTTTCATATTGTGTTTGACACAATCTATCGAATTTTCTTAAGCATAATTATAATGATCCCTCACCAACACTTTAATAATGAAAACCTAAAAGGTTTACGTTTAAAATCATCAGACAATGACATAAACTTAGCATGTGAATCAATGATAAATTCTGAATGACTTAAACAAAACACGCTAGAACGCAACTCTCACAACAGAACCTTCAAAACTCATTCGTTCAACAAACAAAGTAAAATAACGATCCTCCAAAATGATAACAACTAATTAAAAGTCAATGGCTCCAAAGACTCGGAAAGATGTCCTAATTTGTGTAATATCTCGCCGTTTACTTACATTCAAATCAAGATGATATCATTTTGATGAATCGCTTCGGATTGCAATCACTTTACAACTTGTAAATTAATTCCTTGAACTGTTGGATCAATATACTTCATTGTTTATATTAAGGGTTTGCAACAAAGCGATTGTTTTCGTGGAAATTCTTTGCTAGTGCAAATATATAATATATCGTCGTAGGGATTCATCTGTACTCTAAAAGTGAATTTGAGTGAATTTTCTAGTTCACTTGCCCTTTCAATTCCTTTAAAATTTTCCACTTATCAAGGGGACATTGAGTTCACCACGAAGTCTGTAAACAAACCCGGGCCTAGGGTAATCGGAAAACCTACGTAAAAGAGATTTAGGAACTAGCCTAGCGTGAAAATATGGTACTGTTTTACAGAAGTAAGAACCAATATTGCTTTATAGGATACTTGATATCGTATCCTGTTGTGGTCTGTATTTTATAGAAGATCGTGATAACACCAAACTTGTAGCTAAGTTCTGGGTCGCCGCAAAATATAAATAATGCCATCGACACTCTAAAATATTCTTAAATATTGTTCCATTTTGATTTCCTAGGTATTATCGCAAAGGAGACTGTTGCTAACCGAAAATAATAGATAATTAAATATAAAGCGACGATTTTATTCCTACATGCGTAAGCTAACGTTACTATAGGAAAAGCTTCTGTCAGCGCTTACCTACATAACCGTGTGAAAACCTATAATAAAAAAATGATAAGGAATGTTATTTCAGCTGCGAGTGAATCATTTCAACCCTAAGTTCACGACCTTCGTGACCTGAGGGTCGGGGTCCAGTTACGACCTTTGTGTGTGACCAGTTACGGAGGCTTATTTCGCGTTAAACCTACTTCCGAAGAGGTAATTATTCTATACGATTCGACACCTTAGTTTATGCTTATTATTTTGGCGCTTTATGAATTTGATCTCTCGACGCTGACGAAGAGCTTTTAAAATAAAACAGAGAGGTTTTACTAAGCATTAAATTAAGTAACACAGTCAGTGCACCTAAATATCTTAGTAAGTTGACGCTTGTTAAATATTTCATTAACGTATCACAAATCACAATTAAAACACAATCTCTTCACTCAAAATATGAAGCTTGTTTACCTCTAAATTGTTGTTTGATATTTTGAGGAAAATTGCTCTTTCAAAATACGCCCTTTAATAATTTATAACAATAGGGAGAGGACTCCCTTACATTTCCTTTAGTCGTACCAAAGTATATATTAACGAAAATACGAATAAATAAAATTTTGTGCATATTACTTGCTACCAAGGATGAGCAATAAATACTTGTAATACATAATTTCACGCCTCAGTTCCCGAAAGGTTATGTGAATGAGTTTTGGCTTGCAAAACTTGACTTTATTATCACTTATTGAAGGAGAATATTGCATTTGGTTATTTCATGATTAAACTCTTTTTACCCCGAATCCGATAGCTTAGCTGCATGATTGGTTTTTTGTATACTTTTATGAATACTAATAAAGCGATTATGAAACCGTACCTACTCTTTCTCTGTGAACGGTATTGAAGTATAAATATCGTTTTCCTACGCTCAAACAATATGCTACGATACGAAATGTTCTATTTAAAACGTCAAGTTTTCATCATAATATTCATTACTGTGTAAATCACATAAGTAACTATTACATTAAATACATTAATTAATTAGTGTTGGCCGTTTTGCACGGCACGCGGACTTAAACAACATCATCCGACGGGCTCTTGTCGCCGTCGTCGTGCCAGCTGTTTTAGAACTCAATGGCTTGACACGCGACGATGGCAAGAGACCGGACGGCATGTCTTTGTTCCCTTGGAAGATGGGTAGGTCTTTAGTGCGGGACGCAACATCTGTCGATACTCTTGCGCCATCACATCTTCCAAGTTCATCGTGCTGCGCAGGTGGTGCCGCTGCGGCTGCAGAGAACCTCAAGCGGCGTAAATATAGTAACCTTTTTGGAAACTATATTTTCGAGCCGTTTGGGGTTGAAACTCTAGGGCCGTGGGGTCCGAGTGCTCATAGCCTTTTTAAGGAAATTTATAAACGCTTAGTTGACGCTTCTCGTGACCCAAGGGCCATTTTATCTTGGCCAGAGGCTAAGCGTTGCCATACAACGTGGCAATGCCGCCAGTCTTTAAGGCACATTACCGGCTGACAGCGTTGAGGAGCAGTATTTCGATGCCCTTTTATAGGTTCTTGTTAGTTTAAATCACATGATTTAAATTAGCTCTATGTCTCAAAAAATAACAACCTAATAACATCATACATGGTATTTTTTCGAAATAAACAAAACGGGAATCAATTCGCAGATATTCGAAACTAAACTGCAGTTCAATCGTATATCATTTTTACACCGGTTGGAACTAAAAATTGATAAATGTTTCGATTGGCTAGGGTTGGCAAACGATGTTGTTTATCTGTTTGGTAAATACACAAAACTGACTTGTTTTTATTGCTGTTTTAAGCTGGAAAAACGATAACTTCAAAACTTTACTTAACGGTTTCGTTTCGGTTTTTAAGATTCAAACATATTCAATCAAATCAAATCAAAATCATTTATTTCAAGTAGGCCAGTTACAGGCTCTTTTGAATAGTCGGACAATTAATACTAAATTTTAATAAGCTAATAAACTAGACTACAGTCCCACTCACAAGGCATAATAACTGTCAGTGTACTGTAGTTGCCGATTCCAAAGCGTTGGTCTCATGAGAAGAATGGCAAGAAACTTCATGGACACTCTTTTAAATCATAATATTGTTACAAAACTTTGGTAACATCATTCATATTGAGATGGTATATTATCATGTGAGAACGATGTAGCAAGATGTGCACGATAAGTGTCGACAGTAAAGCCAAAACGACGATTCAAAAATAATATGATAATTCAAACAAGCCGTGGCAGCTAAGAGGTGACCAGTCACAACTGACAGCACCCGTTCACGAGCATGACGCATGGATCAGCACCATTCCACTCAACCATTTCAAAGGGAACGAAATGACCCGACACACCCGCCACCATCAGCGAGACATTTAAGGGGTATATATGTTCTGTGTTTAAGTGAGCATGACACACTTTCAATCGCCAGGGCATATCCAAGTCAAATAAAAAATAGAAAAATAAATGTAGGTTTCCAGAGAATGACAGCTTTCTAGTACATAGTACTCACACAATATGTGCTATGCGACTATATAATACTATTATATTTTATATCGGTAAATGGGCTTTATAAACCCTTTTACACATCACATCATGTTAGCAGTCAGTGCGAGCATTTGTAGACTGCTAAACTAATCTAAATCGAAAAATAATAATACTCATGTCGGGGTGGTCTTTCTTTCACATAAAATCACTTTTTCCCATATCGATGCAACATAACCTAAGGCGGGTAGATTATTTGCAAAACAACCATGTTTCGGTTTCAATTGTCTGAAATGACAGCCCTAACTGCTATGGTTAGGCACGCGCATACTGGATAATTGTTAACCGGACGGCCGTGTTATTATCGTTTTAACTCCAATTTACAATCACATGCATCGAATCAGTCGGAAAGGTTGAAACTTTTATGTTTACCCGTTTCGTATTTTTGTGTAATTGTGAATTTTTAAACGGGCTTCAACGACCATTGTCCGCGGGTGATAAAAGTGAATGGTGATTATTCTAGCATGTTTATATGTTGGAAAAGTGTGTTAATTGAGAACTACTGACAGTTTGCTTTGAGTATGTTTTAAAAAAATTGAAAGGACCGCTAAATATTTTATCGCGGGTACGATGTCGATTGCGTACAGAAAGCGGTTCAGTTTGATGCTGTGTTTTAAACACTCAACAACGTTTAATAATATAATTATAATTGGTGACATGAATATTGCAATCAACTCTAACAAAATTGACCTTCTTGGAGAGAAATATCTTACTTTGGCTGCTACTCATGGTCTCTTGCCGGCCCACACTGAGGTCACTCGTGATGCAAGTGGTACATGTCTTGATCACGTTCTACTTAAAACCAAAAATGAATGTATTACTCTTGTACCACAAACGAATCTGACAGACCACCACCCAGTTCTTATACACATGGATCTAAAGCAACCACGTCGTTACATCCCGTCAACAATAAAAAAGATAGACGAAGACAGCCTTAGTATAGAAATCCTCAGTATTGACCTAGATCCAGTATTCCAAACACAAGACCCAGAAATTGCCTTAAATTACCTTATAACAAACATACAGTCAGCGTTACAAAAGAACACAAACTCAATAACACAACCAAGACGTAAAAAGATTATAAAACCTTGGATCACGCCGGGCTTACTGAGATGCATAAAAAATCGGGATAGGTTACATCAGGAATGCAAAAAGACCCCGAGTAACGAGATTTCGAAAGTTACATATACTTTGATGCTGTGTTTTAAACACTCCAATCGTGTCACACTATTTAACCGACTTCCCAAAAAGGAGGAGGTTCTCAATTCGATAGGTATGTTTTTTTCTTTGTATGGACACTGCGATTATGCCGAGATTTATGATCCGATTTACGTTATTCTCTTTTAGTTTGGTGTGAAATAGTTGCCATTTGGTCCCATACAATTTTTACATGGTTGGGCTGGTACTTTTCATTTTCGTTAAAAATTTTTTTTCGTTTAAATGTGTGTTCGCGAATATCTTCGTTGTTTATTAAAACCTGAACCTGGTTATGGAATCCCAGAGAAATCGATGGCAACGCTCAAATTTATAAGGGGCAAAATAAATAGGCACGTATTACGTGTTTCGTGCTTTTTTCTGACGCTATTCAAGTATTCGCGCAACTAGCAGTCATCACTTCATGACTTGATGAGCTGATAATGGAAGGTACTACTCTTCAACGGTTAGGAGTTGAAAGCAAAGTTAAGGGAATTTTGAAGGTTAAGGGGTTAGGTTTCTTCGGTTGAATGTTAAATGCATAGTAAATTTTGGGGTATACACTAAAATTCCTGCATGGACCCAGGATGTTGTAATTTTTATTGAAGGTTTCTACTAGTATAAGAAAACGATTTGCAAAGTTTCCTCCGTTGGAAACGAATAGTTTCGGAGATAGTAATTGCAGAACTATTGATGGAAGTGTATTAAAAAGACGACTTTTCATCATACCATAGACTATTTTGGTTCAAACCACAGACTAATTTGCCACAGAGTATAACGAATGTGTGGAATGTTCAGTGAGAAAAGCAACATCACTAGTAAAAAAACCAAAAAGCTGCCATTTTGTGAGTTTTTGACAGGGCTTATTCATTTCTGTGGTCTTGGTCTGCCCTACCTCTAGAGTGTTTTTTATAGTCCGGAGACACGAAGAGCGGAGAGCGTGATCGCCTGTGGCTTAGTAACACAAAGGCGAAGGGGCTGCTATTCCGCGAGATATGGCAGAATGGGCTTAGGCCACCCCGACTCGGATAGGTTAGGCTAGTGGTCGTGGTTACTCTCTTACAAACTACCCTTTCGAGCCCCGCCAAACGGGGACCCTTCAAGCAGGTCTACTTTGACTGCGCTATGGTGAGTGGCATAAGATGAAAAGTTACTGTTTACCTTTCTTTTTTAGCCATTTCATTCTAAACCGGTAAACAGCACTATTTATTTCACTATTTCGACAGAAATTTTATAAAAAAAAACCATTTGATACATGGGGGTAGCATCCTAACCCCCCTTCTCCTCCACCCCTCTCCGCCTCATAAATCGACGGTTCAAAATGGTTTTTTTTTATCATAATAATTACAATTTTAAAATAAATCATTAAAAAAAACTGTGCATTTTCGACGAATTTTCGCCACCTCGCAGGGTTCCTATGCCCCCCGCTCGCCCTCCCCCTCCCAACCCCCTACCAACATGCAGGCATTTTAGTGCCCTTCCTTTTTTTTGCAACAGACTTCACTTTTATTGATTGTGTAAAAATGAACCACACAAGCAAGAAACGAAATTAACGACAGCTACCACGTGAAGTTTAACCCGTCACGTAAATGCACCGCATAAACTGATCTTACTAATATTATAAATGTGAAAGTTTGTGAGAATGGATGTGTGGATGTTTGTTACTCTTTCACGCATAAACGGCTGGACCGATTTGGTTGAAATTTTGTATGTAGATAGGTTATACCCTGGATTAACACATAGGATAGTTTTTATCCCGACTTTATCTTCCCTTGGGATAATTTAAGAGTTGTAGCGGGTGAAGCCGCTGGCAACAGCTAGTACTTAATATGTAGGAAGACAGGTTAAAGATTGTAAGAGTACCTTAAGTTAATGAAAACGAACTCATTCGCCTCAAATTGTTATTAACTTGGCAAACTTACTTAACTTAACTCAGGTTATTATTAAAAGTAACTTAGCCGAGTATTTTTATAACGATCGTTACCTTCTCGTGGTTAAGATTTTTATTGTAATTAAAAATACATTGGCGTCCATTAGAGTTTTAATGGTAATGTTATAATTTTTTTACAAGCGTCGTTGTGAAAATAAAGTAATTGCTCTAGCGTTTTTCTTCAAAAGATTTTTTATACTTTTAACATTAGATGCTGTCTGTGACTTGTGGACGTTCTCATGTAATTTTTTTAATAAAAATATTTTCTTTAACGTTTCCTGAAATTCTTTTTAGAATTATAAAATTTATGTTATTTGGAGTATTCAACTGTGTTTGTCTAGGTGAATCTATGGAAAATCTATCTTTTTTGTAGCTTTATCGTATAGAAGAGTGGCCAAAAAAGGTTAAAGGTTAAACTAGATATAAATTTTAATTGAGTACCTAATCTTATATGTGGAGAAGCCATACAGATAACTAACATTTAAACTAGCAATAACCAAAAACTCTCCAATTATTTCCTCTCATATTGACGAACGTGTAGTTCAATATTGTATCCACACAAGTGCTCTTATAGCTCAAACCTCCGATCGCTTTAATCAAGGTAATAAGTGGCAGATGGATTGGATTGCAGCGCTGCAGCGGCTGAATCCCCATGTCGCGTCAAAGCGTGGCCTACGTTATTAAACGGTAGAGATGGGAAACGCAGGAAAATATTATAGAACTTAGGATTTTTGTGGATGATTTATTGATTGCTTTGTTGGTTTTGGAGCGAGCGTTACAATAGGGATAATTAATGACTTGATAAAAAAATATTATTCTAATTAGTCCTTTCCTTTGTTGCATGCCTAGACGCTTAAACTTGTACTAAGGCTCCTTCGCGGTGTGAATGATATCGTCACACGAACTTTTATCATGATTTAGTACCTACATGATTGATTCTAGACCACAGCTTAATGGTTCCATACACAAGTTCATTCAATAGGGATGTTTACTTTCTAATTAGTCCGTCTGTAAGAATATCGAAAAATTTTGGATACGTATTTTTTGTTTTATCAAATCAATAAAAATTGACGAAGATAAAACGCGTCAAAGATTAGAGTGTAAACCGGTAAAGAATGTCATACTAACGTCTCAGAAAATGACGTCACACGAGTTTACAAAGCACTGACTTTCGTCTTCATTGTTTTATAGCGTAAAAAAAGAAAAAATACGTGTCCAATATTTTTTGGAAATCTATCTGACGGACTAATTGTTTTTTTTTTTGTTAATTACCCTATTGGGCATAAGGTTTTAAATTCGGTTTCCGAATTGGGCACTTTAGAGGAATTTCTATTAAAGGACAACACACACTAGGAATTTCTCCTAGGAACCACTGACTCGTTGGTCTAGTGAACGGAAGCGCGACTGTTGAGCATGAGGTCCTAGGTTCCTGGGCCAGGCAAAGTGTTATCCCATCGTAGCTTTTTTTTTTTTTTTTAAATGGGACAAGCCCGCCACACTATTCCCAAACCACTGTAACTCCTGTAAGCCAGAATCAACAGTGGCGACCACAAGAAAAGCGCAGAGACAATGAAGCCCGACGAAGTCCCAGAGAAACGATTTAACTGTCTTGGATCCCGCAACGAAATTAATCAGAAAAGAATAGCGGAGGAGTAGGAAAAACATAATTTTCACTTCCCTCCATATCAGCAGGAGACAGAACTGAACAAGGCCAATAGGCACACAGGGACGTATACAACTGGGATAAGCCCAGTTGCCTAGCACCACGGATATTATTGTCATTAATATTACTGGGTCCTAAGTTGTGAGCTGTTATATTTGATTCCAATAATAGGTATGACAAAAATGCTTGAACGCACGGAAATTTGTTCTAGTTTCTACAAGGTCCGTGTAATAAATAACTCCGGAAGTAACCTGTACACTATTTAACATAATATTATACGTTCATTCTCCCAAAGACTACACTCCCATAAGATGTGATGTGCAGATTGTTCATATTCGCAGTCAGATATAGAACATTGACAGAAAGGCGAGGCAACAAGCTTGAAGGAAAATAATTTACTCTTAAAGTTACCATGACCTGTGAGAAATTGGGCAACACAGTGATCCACCTCCAGCCATGTCCTGGCCAGCCGCTCACGAACGGATGGAAAGAACTGGTGGAGGTGTCGGCCTTTGATGGAATTATCCCACCTACATTGCCATTCAGACAAAAGTTCCTCCCAGACGTCAGTCTGTGGTTTAAGTAATCTAGCTACTTTAGCACGGTCACGATGCAATAAAAAGTCTGCGTCCGCGGTCTCTCGTGCGCAGTAGTACATTGAAGCACGGCGCTGCACTTCAAGATCGACTGGAAGTACCCCTGCCAGTACCGGTAAGGCTTCAGTACTAACCGTCCTATACGCTTTACACAAGAAAATCAAAGCCAACCGCTGGCTTTGAAGTAATTTACGTCGTGCCGCTCCTATGGTGGCCCTATCGACCCAAACTAGTGCCCCATAGCACATACACCCCAAGTAAGTAGCCCCATATATCGTCTTTAGAGTTAACCCCACGTAGATTTAGATATTCTCGTTAAGGCATAAAAGTTCTTTTTAGCTTTTTCACCGACGGTTTTTATGTGTTTAATGAATGAAAAATTCCTCTCTAAGACAAACCCAAGGTAACACACGGACTGCTTCCTTTTCACGGGAACGTTATTAAATTTAATACTAGGACATGATTTAAGATTACCTTTTAAAAGAAGTTGAAACGTTTTGTGTGGTGCAAAGGTCAAACGGTTACGAGCGCCCCACTGGGATATTAATTTTAGGCAAGTGTCAGCCAAATTTTCGAGTCCATCCCGAGTACTTGACTGAACGAGCAGCAGGCCGTCATCCGCGTAACCGGTTAATGAACAGCCACATGGAAGTGGAATCGCGAGGAAGTCATCGAAGCCTACGTTCCATACATACGGACCCATAACCGAACCCTGAGGGCATCCCATGGTGAGGGACTTTGACATAGAATGATGTCCGAGCTTGAGTTTCGCGGAACCATTCAAGAAGTACGAATAAACAAGATTGTATATGTTTTTAGGGCAACCACGAGTTTTCAGTTTTAGGAGTAGCATCGGCCACCATGCGTTATCAAAAGCCTCAGAAATATCAAGAAAGATCCCAACTACGTACTTGTGTTGAGAGGTATTGACAATTTTCCTGACAGACAGAGCCGCGTCTACGGTAGATTTTCCAACGGTAAAACGAATTGGTTGTTGCGAAATTTTGGACCGTCTGGTAGTAAACGTGGAACGATAAGGCGCTCCAGGAGTTTCCCCAAGGATGGTAGTAGTGTTATAGGGCGATAAGACTTAGGGTCGCCGGTGGCTTGTCGCCGCTTTTCGGAATTATTCGTATGAAGCCGCGACGCCATAAACGAGGAAAAACGCCTTCTGCAATGCAATGGTTGTAAACCCTTAAAATTGCGTCGGCCGCTGTTTTACATGCTTCTATTATCATCCGATTCGATATTTTATCTTCACCTGACGATTTGTTAAGTGGAAGCTTCCTTACAACGTTAATAAATTCGTCAATGGATGGAAGGTCTGACGCTGGTGATTCAGGTGGCACAGCCGCCCACGCCCTGATCCTATCCCATCGTAGCTGCGGGTTATTCGCAAAAGATACCGCGGCCTCGACATAAAGGGCTAAGAAGGAACATGGGTGGTTTCTAGTCAGTAGAAGTCTTACACTCCCTTTCGCTATGCCCAAGAGCGGGAGGGGGGGTTATTTGATGATTTCCCAGCCCCCCTTTGACTAATGACTTTTTCCATCAGGAATTTATCAGTATCAACAACGAGTCTGGATTTGTGCCCAGTTGATGGCAATAGGCCCCTATTACTCAAACATGTCTGACAAAATGTGGGTGTATTATTGGGTACACCTCTACCTAATCCTTCTGGGATTACTGGCGTGATGGTATGTAGCCTGGTACTGGGATTTATGCCTATTTGTTGACAGAAGGCTAACCACTTGCTATATGCCACTAACGGAAAGTGTACATCTGTGATAACTGAGTGTCAAACATTTCTTTTTGTGGTTTTGGTAGACCAGGATAACTACAATCGGATTAATAGGTCGGGAAAAAGATAACTTTCTGAATGAGTGCCAGGACTTCGTAAGACTTTTGTTAGTTTAGGCAATACTCAGCAACAAGAAGGCAAGGTGACGTTGTCCCTGGTAACGATCATCGTATTGGTAAAAATATATTCTACTGACAGACTAATGTATTCAATGATTGATGATGGTTCGTGAAAATATTAGCACTTTAAGGAAAGAAGTATTGTAATTTTTGTCTTGTACATTTTTCATCATCAGCCTATAATTTTCCCACTGCAGGGACTCAGGCCTCAGGCCTCTCTAGGAGAGGGATGGGTTATAATCCACCACGCGGGCTCAATGCGGGTTGGCAGATGTCACATGTCTTCGAATTATTTGATTCTAAGACATGCCGGTTTCCTCACGATGTTTTCCTTCACCGTTTTGAGAGCAGCGGTGATGAAATTAATTACACAAAGTAATGCGCCTACCTGGATTCAAACCACACCACTGGGCCACCGCTGCTATTGTACATTTTTATTTTATGTTAAATTAAGACTGTATTCGTACCTACTGTATAATATGTAAAACTAGTGTGTATATTAATTTTGACATCATCATCTACTGCTCTATTTGTTCGGGTGACAATCTAACTGGACATTGCATTGCATATTATTGCTTGACATAATGTAAATTTCCGACTTGACATATAATTTTTGTTTCTTAATTATTGTGAATATAAGATGTAGTTTGACATTGTAAAATGATTATTTTTACTTTTAAGCGTTTTCGTGAAAAACTGCAAGCTTAAATGTTTATATAAATAAATGTGTTAAATGGGACTTCAGCAAAACTAGCAAAATGTGAACTCGCCACTACCAAACTTTTTGGGATATTAGGCGTGACGTTTGAAACGCGACGGATAAAGCACATCACTGTAATAAGGGAATAACAGGATTTTCGCATCGAACGTCGGTCGCAATATCCACGCGAATCTGCTCCGGTGTAATTATCACTGACAGCACTATGGTTTCAAGTGATAGGCTTTAATTCGATACTCGAATCAGTTGCTAGTCCAACGGGTGAGTGAGATTACGAATGATTTTCATTTGTTTCTGCTTTAAACAGGGATTATCTAATGAACGTTGTTCATCCTCATCATCAACAGCCTATTAACGTCCCCACTGCTGGGACACAGACGCCTTCAGAGAGGGAATTGGCTATAATCTACCACGCGGGCCCAGTGCGAATTGGTAGATGTCACATGTCTTCGAATTTTTGGTTCTAAGACATGCCGGTTTCCTCACGATGTTTTCCTTCACCGTTTTGAGAGGAGCGGTGATGAAATAAATTACACAAAGTAATTTGCCCGTCTGGCTTTAAGCCCTCGACCTACTGTTCGAAAGCCGGGGCCGCCACTACTGGGCCACCGCTGCTCTAGCTAGTGGGTTACAAAATAATAATTTTGCTACTTTTCGGGAAAACGTAACCTATAGAGTGAGTGTAAGTCTCCTCTCAGCGTTTCCACTAACCGTGTTGTTTTAAATGTAAAACAATTATTAGAAATGTGATTTTTATAATATAATTTCAAATGACGACACGGTTGGTGCAGTGGCTGAGTGATTGGACTGCTGCGCTGCGTGTTGCGGGTGCGATTCTCGCACAGAACAAATATTTGTATGGCCTACAGATAGTTGTTTCGGGTCTGGGTATTTGTGTATGTGAGTTTAAATGTTTGTGAACGCACCAACGATACATAAGAAATTCCTAGTGCAGGGCAACAATTCTTACGACGTATTCGTTGAGTGGCTATATTTCAGTTTAATGGTAAACTTAATCACAAAACGGTTTCAAGTAGGTAAATGATGCATGAAAGAGTAAAAAAAGTAAGTATTAAATGCACAAACGTGCTCACTACGCGTTTCAAGCGATAAATAAAAAAGTTTCATTTGAATTTCAATAACTGACATTACATTTAAATACCGCACATTTTCCGTAGAGATTTAAATTTTAAATTCTGTTATTTTACAAGAGAACAGTCGTGAAAAAAAATTGATAACACACAATGTGTGTCCGGAACATATTGATGGATTTATGTATTCATTTACAATTCACTACACAGTTTTTTACTGTACTCGTAGCAGTCAGGAAATAAAACATATTTTTCAACATATTTTTATTCAACTGGAAGATGAGCTGCATGACTTTCAATTTCCAAAAATATATGTTAGTTTCGTCATTTTTATAATCATCTGTTTCAGCCCGGAATCCCCAACTGTTAAGTAAAGGTGTCCCACTTTCCACGGTTATATGGGTGCAAGTGTTTCCCGATATTGAATTAGCAGGAAACACTTGCACCCATATAACCAATAGCCACCCATAGTCAAATTAAGAAATTTGACTCATCATCATCATCATCATCCCTGATGCCTATAATGTTCTCACTGCAGGGACTCGGGCCTCCTCTCTAGGAGAAGGATGGGCTATAATCCACCACGCGGGCCCAGTGCGGGTTGGTAGATGTCACATATCTTGATTTTAAGACATGCTGGTTTGCTCACGATGTCTTCCTTCACCGTTTTGAGAGCAGCGGTGATGAAATAAATTACACAAAGTAATGCGCCTGCCTGGATTCGAACCCACGACCTACTGTTTGTAAGTCGGGCCGACACCACTGGGCCACCGCTGCTCACAATTTGACTCACATGTATAAAAAAAATCTACACATTTACAAAAGCTTATTTACATAATCGTTCGTGTTGACAATAGGGGCTCGGACAGTAAAATTTTTTTTCTAGTCCGTCAGATAGATTTCCAAAAAATATTGGACACGTATTTTTTCTTTTTTAACATAAACAAAAAATGAAGACAATACAGTGCTTCGAAAACTCGTGAACTCTTCGAAAACGTCATATGATAGTACATTTTTTACCTATAAATGACGTCACAACCACATCTTATCTTCGTCAATTTTGATTAATTTGATAAAACAAAAAACACGTATCCAATATTTTTCGATAATCTAACTGACGGACTAATTAGAATAATATTTTTTTGACCCAGTCCGATCCCCTATTGTTTACAATACATTGTTTGTGAATAACCATCAAGTTCACGTTCACGCACAAGTAAACTATGTATTTACAACTAATACCCATGGGAATTTTAAACAGTTTTGCGTACAACAATAATGGAAAACCGAATTTCCAGATAAACTTATTTGCCCCGGGGTAAACCAGTTTGTACAAAGCATGTTAGGACCAACCGCATAAGCTCAGAGCAAACTGGTGTGTCCTTAAAGCCGGTATTCATACACGATAGGTTCTGCATTTGCAGTATAGTTTCTCCTAAACACGTTCATGCATAACTGCACCGTTTGACTGTACAGGTATGAATGAACGTGTATTGGTGAAAATTGTACAGTTATCCTTGCCTGTAGATGCAACCTGAAGAATATCGGAATAGGTATTTTTGCCGCCTCGTTTGGCCAGCCAGGTTCGCTGGTACTCCTTAGGTAAATCCATGAACAGCTTAGAGTATGCGTAATAAATACACGAAATCAACTATATCGTATTGTGCTGTCGGATGCTTGGGCATGCAGATGAGTGAAACACGACGACAGGCTTGTAGTTTTGTATGTGTCTTTGGTACTTGGCTTTACATGCACATCAAAATCAAAATCAAAATCAAAACTCATTTATTCAAACTAGGCTGATAGTCAGCACTTTTCGAAAGTCAAAATTTACTTTACTTTACTTATTTACAAGAGACAGTCCCCTAAAACGCCCCCCCTTCGACACTTCCTAGTGTTTTTGCTGGAAAGAAGAAGTGGCGGAACAAACTCCCCAGCACACATCTGTCTGTTAGGTTGGTTAGAAGAACCAGACTCGATACAATAGTAAGGCAAGTATAAAAAAGTATTTATTAATAATAAAAAAAGACATAACATATCAGTAAACTAATCTTGGAGAAAGAACATAAATAAATAACAAACATTGTCTTGTGTTCAACTCAGCGACCAACTATTCTTATCATTTAAGTAGTCGTTAATGGAATAGTACGCTTTTAAACAAAGATTAGATTTTACTTTGGCTTTAAACGCATTAAATGGCAAGTCTAGAAAAGAAGATGGCAGTTTGTTATAAAATGTTATACCAAGCCCGACGAATGAATTATGAACTTTGTGAAGCCGGTGAAAAGGAGCGCGTAGTTTATGCTTATTTCTAGTGTTAAAGTTGTGAATATCACTGTTTTTAGTGTACAGGTGGATATTTTGTTTAATATATAAAATGTTGGCAAAGATGAACTGAGAAGCAACAGTGAGGATACCAATCTCCTTAAAAAAATCTCTAAGAGAAACTCGGGCACCCAGCTGATAAATTGCACGAACCGCTCGCTTCTGCAGAACAAATATATTTTGAATATCAGCAGCTTTGCCCCACAGCAGAATACCGTATGACATAACGCTGTGAAAATAACTGAAGTAGACTAACCGTGCTGTATCAACGTCAGTGAATTGTCTTACTTTTCTGACGGCGTATGCGGCTGAACTTAGCCTTCCCGCTAGGCTTGATATATGTAAACCCCATTGTAATTTTGGATCGACTGTTATGCCCAGAAATACAGCAGAGTCGGCAGTTTCCAGCTCCTGATTGGCGAGGATAATACTGGGACCTAGATTTCTAACATTGGGTAAAGCGAACTTAACTATTTTAGTTTTCTTGGCATTAAGAACAAGGTTGTTTATTGTGAACCAATCCGTGACCATTGATAGCGTGCTGTTTACGTCGTCAAAATCGTGTCTATTCCTATCTACTTTAAAGATAAGAGAGGTATCATCTGAAAATAGTACAACTTCACAAAAACCCTTTAAATAGTATGGTAGATCATTAATATAAACCAAGAATAATAACGGACCCAGTATTGAACCTTGAGGTACACCTAGCCGAACCGGTAGCCCGGAAGATTTCGCGCCATTTACGTCTACACATTGGAATCTATTTTGCAAATACGAATCTATCACATTTAGGGCCTCATTTTGAACACCGTAATAACGCAGTTTCCGTAAAAGCGTGTCGTGATGTACGCAATCAAAAGCTTTAGAGAGATCGCAGAAAACACCGATTGCATTTTGCGCGTTCTCCCATGCGTCAAATATGTGTTTCAACAAAGCAACACCTGCATCCGTAGTCGAACGACCCTTTGTAAAGCCATATTGATCATTATGAAGGAGATTATTTAAATTAAAATGTAATAACAACTGTTTGAGAATTAATTTTTCAAAAATTTTGCTAAAAGCAGGTAAAATAGAAATTGGTCTAAAGTTACCGATATCGTTTTTACTGCCTGATTTAAATAGAGGGATGACTTTACTGCTCTTCATAAGGTCAGGGAAAGTCCCCAAATCGACGCATTTATTGAAAGTAACGGCAAGACAGGGGGCTACAATGTCGATTATGTTACTTAAAAGTTTAATAGAAATGCCCCAGTAATCACCTGTGTTTTTAGACTTAAGTGAATTAAAAACGTTAACTACATCACGAGGCGTTACATGTTCGAAACTAAATACTCATCTAAAATGGTCTTGCATTACCTATTTTCTTTCATTTGTTTTTTCCACAGGCAAGGTCAAACTGTCACGCATGAGAACAACACAATTAAACTTACATATTCAAAAGTCAATAAGAGAACAGAGTCATCGATATCAACGATGATCAAAACAAAATTATGGGCAAACAAAATTCAAACTAACCGAACCGGGAAATCGAATCACAAAATCGCTTACAATTCATAAATTTAAATCGATTCAATCCTAATATTGAAATGAGATGATGGCGACATTTGCTGGAGTTAATACTGTCGTTTTAAAGTCCACTGCTGGGAAGGCTGCATGTTCATGTTCAATCTGTTACGGAACTTGGATTTGCATTTATAATATCAATTGTGTTGTGGGTTTGTTAAATAATTTAGGGATTTTGGAAGTAAAATATTCGTGTCGTTGTATTTTGGCTGGGAAACAAGCTAGTCACATGACTGTTCTCTCTGTATTTTAACTAACGAGCTTAGTTAAATCACAGCGAACTTTTACAGGCAGTTACGTTAATTTAAATTTTGTTTTGCCTGCTGTATCTACATTTATTTGTTTTATTACGCCGACACAGTCTTTTCAGGGTTGGCAAAGGCAGGATTGTAAATATACCGGCTTTTCGTACCTATATATTACAAATATGAACCCCCAATGCGTGTGTGTTTTAAATAAATTAATTTAATTTAAAAAAAATAGTTATAATAACAAGTTCAAATATCCTAAATCTAATAAAATTGTTAATTACATCCTAATATTACCATTACCAATCAGGTGCTAGAATCTGCCACCGCCAAACCCGCAGCATGAAGTTAATTCATAGAATCGGACAGTCCTATTACCGACGCTAGAAAATGCCATTATTTATACTTAGCTCAGAAGTTTTCACGCCGACGTTTTAGCTTTACTAAAAGATAAAAACGGTACCCATTCTTTGGGTTACGATGCTGTCGGGAATAATAATGATTGTAAATATATGTTTTTTTTTTATCAACAAAAAAACTACAATAACACACGCACGCATTAACATTAAAAATAGTTTCTGTTTGGAGGCAAAAATTTGTTCAATTTTGGCAGTGTTCTCTAATTATCCAAATTCCTTGTATTTTCCAAATCGTTTTCAAGGGATTTAAACCACAATTCAGCAGGAAAATAATGTCTAATTTGCAAAAAAAAACACCGTAAGCTTGTCCACCAATCAGTAATTTAAAACCAAACAAAATTACGATCGAGAGTGGCTCTCCGAATAAAACAATTTATTCTAACCCCCCCCCCCCCCACCCACAAGACTTTCAAAAGTGCATGAAAATAACAATTCACTGCAATACCCCAAAAGCTCCTGTAGTAATCCTGTTGTATTTGTACAATTCTGAAAAAGAACCGGGACAGTACAACCTTCAGGTTTTTTAAATAAATTAAGTTAAACCTAAATGTTTTTATACGGAGCCCTATTTAATTTCAGTTCAAATTACTTTATACCAGAATTCAGTCAGTATCGTAATTCAGAAATATTGAATCAAATCAACGGATATTTGGAAATACCGCACAATATTACCAAAATACATAATTTCATTAAAACAAAAAGGTTTAAAGTTACCGTAAACAGTAATCAATACATTATCGAAATTGTGAGGGCAATATTTTATCGATAGATTTGTTAAATACTGTTGTTAAGCCCAGTGTTGTATTCAACCAGTTAGCGAATTATTATAGACTGTTCATTATCATCAACATCTGCCTAGCCTTTTCTCAACTATGTTGGGGTCGGCTTCCAGTCTAGCCTGATGCAGCTGTATACCAGTATTTTACCTCGAGCGACTGCCTATCTGAGCTCCACAACCCAGTCAATACTAGGTTATAAAATCAAACTCCAAATCAAAATATTTTTAGTTCACATAGGCCTACATAGGCACTTATAAAACGTCGGTAAAAAGGGGCATAAATGATACTATCTATGGCAGCTTAACGTGCTTTCCGAGGCACGGAGGAAACTCGATAGGTAATGGGTGATCACCCATCCATAGACCAACTTAGGCAAGCGCAACTTAACCTAAAGATCGACCATTATATTGGATACGTGTTTTTTGTTTTATCAAATTAATAAAATATGAAAATTAAAAAACTAAAAAACCCGACTGAAAAAACTGAAAAGTAAAAACAAGCACATTTTAAATTAAACAAAACTTGGAAGCAGGCGGAGTCCATTCTATTTTCATTTCATAATTTAATATTCAAATGAACCCCGCCTGCTTCCAAGTTTTGTTTAATTTAAAATGTGCTTGTTTTTACTTTTCAGTTTTTTCAGTCGGGTTTTTTAGTTTTTAAACTACTTTTTTTTATTTCCAACTTTTTAGTTCTTTTGTGGCTGTTCTTTCGTTGGTCACGTAAAAATCTTCGCAGATGATTTAACTTTTGTCAAAGTCAAAGTCAAAGTCAAAATATTTTATTTCACATAGGCCTACATGGGCACTTGTAAAACGTCGACATAAAAAAGGGGCACGGTTCGGTGCATTGGTCGATTCCTAAGGAGAAGAACCGGCAAGAAACTCCAAAGGTTACTCTTTTAATCTTTTAAAATGGTTTTAAATGGTTAACAATAAGTTTAAGGTCCAGACATAATCTTGGGACACACATGAGGGCTGTGTTTGTTTATATAATTTGTGACTTTGAATTTCTTTTAAACATATAAGTGTTATATATTTTTGCAATCTCCTTTTAAAACCCTTCAATTTGATGCCCTACTCCATGGTAATGGTATTTTTTTTATTTTTTGGAAAACGCTATTTGGCCCCACAAATCCGCAAATTTCTTTTCTTTTTTTAATTTTAATGTAGCCAGTGACACTCGCGCCATCAAGACTAATCTAACGACGTATATTTTATTCAAATCCCTTCATCCGTTTAGGAGTTATGAGGGAACAAAGAAACGGACATACCTACATACATACACGCCAAGCACATAACCCTCCTTTTGGGCTTCGCCGCAGTCGGGTAAATAGAAGAAATATTATAAAATATGAGTGTCCAATTTTTTTTGGAATTCTATCTGACGGACTAATTAGCTTTTTTTTCTGTCAAGTACCCTTTTTACCTACATCACAATGCAATTTTATTTAACTTACAAGACGATGCTTTATTTTCTTTTGTTCAAAGACGTGACTATTCTTATTTAATTTATTCTTTGACCTGGCATTTCATTTAAATATCCTTGTCAACTTTCCAAGCAGTAAGCCTTGTTTTATGTTAAAGCGCATTGCATTTTCCTTGAAACAGTCAGTGCTATCCAAAAGACCTGACCTTAGACTTAATTCTCTCATATTTTCTCACTGTTGTCACTTTAATTACTGCACAACGCTTGCCAAGTATTTTTTACGAGAACAACTGAAATTAAAGCTGAAGGGTAATAGCCTATGGGACGCCGTCGCCTCCTTCTGCGAAGCAGTGATGCTGGCGAAGGAGGTGGCGGAACGCGAGAGGGAGAGAACCTCTCGTCCCAGCCGCCGCGGGAGGCGCTCCGGGCGTCGGGGGTCCCGCGATGACCTCCGGCCACCGTAGACGCGGGCCTGTGGACGGTGAGTGATGGGCTAACTCGCCGTCCGTCCGTCTCACGACGAAAACAGGCCGTGTCGACGGCGCGTTCGTGTTCCACGCGCGCCTCAAAGAGATGTCAGCAACATGGGAGGGGCCCGAAAGGGCCGACGCCTGTCGGGGCCGCGGGTAGTCCAACGGTTATCGCGGCCTCGACATAGAGGGCGAAGAAGGAACATGGGTGGTTTTTAGTCAGTAGAAGTCTGACACTCCCTTTCGCTCTGCCCAAGAGCGGGAGGGGTTATTCGATGATTTTACACCCACCAAAAAAAAAAAAAAAAAAAAGGGTAATAGCCTACAAAAATATGAGTCATATTCACCACGAGCTCATTTAGTGCAATCAAAGTGTCTGATCTTTTTGGCAACGTTCGATTCCAAGTTTTTGTCTAATCCCGACGGAGAGGACGAGCTGATTGCAAAATGTTACTTTGCTATAATTTATGTGTGTAACTGCACCCCTCATATTAAAAACATTCAAGAATATTTTCCGTGCTAGTACCAGAGTTACAGTGCAAAACATGACAGTAGGTTTTGCAACGATTTTTTAGGTGTTTGTTGCCGGTTTTATTTTTTTGAAAGCGCTTGAGTGATCGTTTAAGGGGGTTAAACATTTGTTAATGTTACGTATAGAGTTAAATTAGGATTATTCAACTATGTAATGTTGTTATTACGCATCTTGTCTGAAACAGGTATTTCATGTAAACACGAACAGTAACCTTGTACAAAAAATACCCTCAACCTAAACATTTCACACTTGTTTTACTACATAAAATATCTTCCACCATGTCGAGCAAAAGCAAGCCAAGAATTCGATTTGAGCGGCGCAGTGCACCGTCCCGCGTCGGTGATGTATACCCACTTTATGAGCGAATTAAAATGGCTGCCGAGTGACTTATGACGTCATAATAGCTGCCATGACGACACATACGTCATACGTGAACGAAAATTAGTAAGCCTTTAAGTATTTGAATTGGCTATTTTCCGTTGTTTGTCAAGTGGTCGCGATTCGGGCTGAATATGAGGTTTTGGGTTGGATTCCCGGGTCGGGCCTATTGTTATTGGGTATTTCTATCAGGATTTTTTCCGTAGCAGACATGGAATCTGGATTTGTGCCCAGTTGATGACACTAGGCGCGCCACTTGTTTACATGTGACTTAAACATAACTGGCACTCCTTTCAGGAATCACAGGCGTGATGTTATTAATGTTACATTTTACCGCACTACTCAAGAAAAAGAGAGATCTTCAAATTTTTTGTAGGTACCCGTCGCGTCGTTCTGTCTCGTGAATGCATATTGATTACTGTCCCTGTTCTATCATTTCAAACCATTCACCTTCTTGCCATATTGCCAATCCAACAAAAACTTACTTTAAACCGATTCGGAAGCAACTCCCCAATTTATTAACAAACAAATAAACTTGTTAATAAAAAGGGAATGGCCCATAAAGTCCGTCTAATAATGTCCATCATTTAATTAATTGAATTGTAAGTGGTGGAACGATGGGGAGGAGGGGCGGTGTTGTAGGGGGGAGGGGCAGTTTGGAGGGGTAGGAAGTGATACAAATGTAAATCAACCCTCAATTATCCCCCGTCGAACGTCTTTTGGAACGAAGTGAAAGATTACGAAATTAAATGATGTGTAATTGGAGGTTCCACAGTTTTATTTTTTTTGGTATTTAACGGTCAAAGCAGCAATAAGGTATATTATGTATTTACATTTTCTTTAGCTTTTGTAGTACATACTTGAGCAATAGATAATGTTAACGAAATGAAATAAAAGATAAGTTAGTTTTGTATTCAGACAAGCAAAGGGAACGAAGTAATTATTGTCAAACGTATTTTTCTCAGCAAATCTTTTAATTGATACCCGTGTCATGGAGGTGCATAAAATTAACTATTCTTCTATCTTGAGTCGTGGTATTGTATAATTACATGATTTAGCTAACCATGCATTGTCTTCCAAACTAAACGTTTAAGCAACATTTTATCCTAAACTGTTTTAAAATTTAGTTGCAAGATTTGACACAAACATAATTTTATTACGTAATGTAAATTTTATTTCATAATGGATCATTAATGTCTGAAATTAAATAAATTAAATTAAATTACAACATTGCAAGTCAAATAAAAACTTGTTAAATATTGATGACTCGGAGTAATCTTGAACAGATCTAGGCGAGTTATCTCAGCAAAAAATATGTTCAACAATACAATATTGACATAGCAAAACAATACGACAAGGATGTGCAAGCAAAATACTTGCACAAAAAAACATCAACAGATAAAACAATAAAATTTGGGGGCACGACGGTGCCCCCGCCAACTCGAGCAATAAAGCGACAAGGCGCGGCGGCGCGGCCGTATCAATATTAAAAATCTTTGATGTGTTAAATAAAAGATTGACATGGCCATCGCATCATATTGGCCTGTTTAACATTGGCGAAAGCGATGCGATGGCAAAGTCAATTCTTATTTAAAACATCAAAGACTTTAAATATTGATTTGGTCAATATAAGATGTTGTTAGGTTAGCTAATTACGTAATAACTTAAGATAGGTCCCTTAAGTAGGGACTGTATAATTTTTTCTGACTTTATATTACATCTCACTACTTTTTACGGATAAGGAGTTAAAGAGTGAAGTTTTGTTTTTAGTTGGATGTCGTTCAGAAAAATATTCGACTAATCTTTCTCGGAAAATCCATCGTCAAATAATTTTCCTGCCTGTAATGAATTCGAAAGCGGTGTCCACATTTTTTTAACTTTACTTTTGCACAAAGCCACCGGCGAGACGTTATTTAGAGAAGTAAATAAGAAATGCTGAAGTCCAAAGCATCTTAGTCGCTTTTCCTTTACCCAAGTGAAGATTGGTACCTACAAGTCTTGCACCGGATTTTTTTCTCCTTCTTTACGGACTTGAGTTTTTGCCTCTGAGTGATTTTTATTCTTTGCGAGAGATTAACTCTATTATGCGGAGTTCACTCGGAATCGCCCGGTTTATTCCCGACGTCAATGAATTTTTTTTTGCTAGTTTCCGGTGTAACTTAGAAAAGGTAGGAGAGTTTGCATAAAGTTTGACTTCGTGATATTACACTAGGAATTTCTCCTGTATCGTGGGTGCGTTCAAAAACATTTAAACTCACATACACAAATACCCAGACCCGGAAAAACTATCTGTAGGCCATACAGATATTTGTTACGCGCGGGGATCGACCCCTCGACACGCAGGGCGGCAATCCAATCGCCCAACCACTGCACCAACCGAGCAAGCTATACTAAGGATAATATCTAGTGACTGCGGGTTGTTCGCAAGAGATACCGCGGCCTCGACATTAAAGGCTTAAAAGGAATCTTGGGGGGGTTTTAGTCAGTAGAGGTCTGACACTCTCTTTCGCTCTGCCAAATTATTTGATGATCCCCCCTCAAATATGATAATATTTAGTAACAAAGTACAGGACCGTTTTCTAGCCTGCCATGTCCCAGTCCAGGGCAATGGCCTCACTCTACAACTTGCAATTCTCACGATCCCGCGCGCCTTCTTTCCAGTTTTGCCAGAACTTATCAAGTTCGTCCAGTCATCTCTTTCGTGGCCTGCCGCGCCCCGCCTTACTGTATCAGGGCACCATTTTGGCCTACAGGTTGTCGGGCATGCGGCAGCCATGTCCTGATTTTTGGTATTAAATGAAGTAGGTGATAACATTATTATAATGCATCATAAACAATACAGTTTTTTGATAAGACAGTACGCAACGACTGTGTTTGGTTTTCAAAGCTACATTTCCACGTGTTGTCGCTTGCAGGTTCACGTGGCACTTGTTGAGGCGCTCTTATATGAACAGCGTCGCCTCGCAGAGCACACACCAGCCGTGTTTCGGTGACAAACAATCGCTACGGACTTGTATTGTGTAGGTGCATAGTGTGAGGTAAATATTTGTGCTTATATAGGTGACAATGAGAATTATTCCTGCTAAATTAATATGTTTTATTGATGGATGGAATTATTATTTTTAGTGTCAATAAAGACTGCTAGAAATTTATATGCACTAATCATGGAAACGAATCTGCAATTAAAATGTATGTATTGACGATACGTAAATATTTCAAAAATACGCACGACAAAATACTTACTGAATTTTTCCTGTAAATTACATTATGCAGAGGACCCCCTTGATAGCTGCTACTTTCGTGGAAAAAAAAAGACAAAACACAATCACCGAAAATATTCTTCTCCAAAAAAACGATCTACAATGCAAATAAGAGCTGTTATAAACAATGGTGAGCCCCGTCCATTAATTAAGCCATTCCCTTTTTATTTGCAAAAGTAATTAATTGCTAGTTATTCAGGGGCGGACATTATAGGGGATGTTCAGAAACCCTTTCATTTTTCTAAAGCTTTGGTAGCCAAGAACTAGACAATTAATTAAGACGACCGACAAGATGGATGCCGTTTAAGTAAATTAACTGAGAACATGGATGCACAAACCAAATAAAGGGAGAAAACAAAAGGTCCATAACTTTGAATAATTATTTATTTAGGTGTGCCTGCAAGTTACTGCTATCGACTGTATGGTATACCACTTATCTCAGCTGTTGGACAGTATTAATTTTGAGTTTTCTTTAGACAGGTATGATATGTATGGTAAAATAAGAATGGAATTCTCAATCTATCAAGTTTCAATAGGATATAATTTTTATAAGATATATTTTTTAAGGTTTGAGAGGAATGGAAGGAGTTGAGGGAGGCAGGCTAGAAAAAAAATATAACTAATAACTAGTTCTAGAACATTAAATAGTCTTTTTTTTTGGGGGTGAGAAATCATCAAATAACCCCTTCCGCCCTTGGACAGAGCGAAAGGGAGTGTCAGACTTCTACTGACTAAAACCCACCCATGTTCCTTCTTAGTCCTATATGTCGAGGCCGCGGTATCTCTTACAACATTCCGCAGACCCGACGGGCGTCGGCCCTTACGGGCCCTTCCCACGTTGCTGACAGGCGCGCGTGGAACATGGCCTGTCGTCGTCATAAGACGGACGGACGGTGGGCTAGCCCATTACTCACCTTCCACAGGGCCGCGTCTGACATTAAATAGTCTAACACGATTATTATTTAACGTGCCTGCCATAGCACAAAGTCAATGAGTAAAAGTGCTATTTAATCCTGAACAGACCATTTCAGATGAACAACAAGTTACAAAAATTAAACAAGATTCAATTATTTGTAGTAGAAATAATAATCATCTCTATCGCATTTTACAAAATTGGACCTTCTTTCTAATAATTTGAGAATGCACTATAAGGAAGTGTTTCGCTCCCAATTGTATAAAACAGACGTCTCTCGTCAGTCTGAACGGGACGTAAGAATAAATGAAATTGCAAACGTTAACTATTGTTTGTGTGCATAGCTAGTCATAACAAAACGCAGACTACGGTTTTGTGTGAAGTTCAGAAACGTAAACGTTTTATTTGTGTGGTCAATATATAGACAGAAGTCATCATCATCAACCTATATCCCACTGCAGAGACTCAGGTCTCCTCTCTAGGAGAGTGATGGGCTATATTCCACCACGCGGGCCCAGTGCGGATTGGTAGATGTCACATATCTTCGAATTTTTGGTTCTAAGATATGCTTTCCTAAGGTTTCCTCAAGATGTTTTCTTTCACCGTTTTTAGAGCAGTGGTGATGAAATAAATTACACAAAGTAATGCGCCTGCCTGGATTCGAACCCACGACCAACTGTTCGTAAGTCGGGGCCGCTACCACTGAGCCACCACTGCTCTAAACAGAAGTATTTAAAAAATATATAAATGGACCATATTTTTTTTAATCAAATCATTTATTTCTTCGCAATATTATTATTCTCCAATATTAATATTATTGTTTTGCATATTATTATTTTGCCGACCCATGGTTGAGTGTCACTTGCACGTCATAATACGAAAAGATTTTTAAATCTTCATTAAACAGTTACAACCATAACCCGTTACCGTTATTTTTTGACAAACATCCAGAAGTCCAAACTCAAGGTTTACCAACGAGCAATGGAGCGCAGTTTACTAGGTTTTAAATTAAGGGATCGTGTTCGAAACACAGTGCTGCGTTCCAAAACAAAAATAGCTGACGTGGCCCAAAAGGCTGCTCAACTCAAATGGGACTGGGCAGGACATGTCTGCCGCATGCCGGACAATCTGTGGGCCAAAATAGCAGGTAACTGGTGCCCTGACACAGTGAGACGGGGTCGTGGCAGGCCACGAAGGAGATGGCGGGATGAACTAGATCGGTTCCGTCAAAACTGGAAGGAGGATGCGCGGGTTCGAGAGAAGTGGAAAGAGTGGAGGGAGGCCTTTGCCCTGGAGTGGGACAGAGCAGGCTAGTAAAAAAAAAGGTAATTGTTGTCAAAAGTGGTAGACCAATTACGAAGCTGACCATAAAAAAATAGAAATATATCATTCACATTTTATATAAAAATAATATTGATTTTGTCACCTAACACAAACATAAAATTTTGCAGAAAATCAATGTAGAACAATGTTAGTTTCTTAAAGTAGTGCCTTGCGTTGTTTAGTTTTGGACACCGATCACCCATTTATTTTATCAAAACCCTTCAACTCGCAAATCCCGTTTCCAACCTTTAACGAAATAACCTCAAAGCTCTGCTCTCTACCGTGTTACATGTTTCAATGGTGGGGGTGTACCGCGACACAGGCTCAGGACCGAACAGTCGTACCCAAGCAGCTGTCACAACCGCAACACTCGCAACGTGTTGTATGTACCGACCCTGGAATATACAGGGCGTCCCACAGCTATGCCACATGGAGGGAAAGTACCTTAAGTATTATAGATAGAACATTTTACTGAAAGAATACATTATTTGAATTTTAAAAACAATTTAAACTGCATTCATAGATATTTAAATAATTAGATGGTTGAACTGGGAATCGAAACCGTTACACGAGAAAAATAATTACCCTGTAGCTTTATGATACCGATCGAAAGTCTTCATCATAAGGATTTTTTTTGCTAACAGAACATAGGATCATAAATAAAAGGAAGACGATGAATTTTAACATTTTTTTCTTTTTAACATCCGCAGATCTAACCCCGTTAGTTTTTTTGTATGGGGTTATGTAAAAAACAAACAGAACTTAGACGTATTATTCTAAATATTCACCATAACAAGATCAAAAAATCGACAGGGAGCGAAATAATCAAAAGAGTTCGACTTTGTATTCAACAGGAAGGGACTCATTTTGAGCATTTGATAAATTGATTATTTTTTTATTAAAAATGTTAAAATTCATGGTCCTCCTTTTATTTATGACACTACGTTCTGTTAGCAAAAAATAATCCTTATGATGAAGACTTTCGATCGGTATCATAAAGCTACAGGGTAATTATTTTACTCGTGTAACGGGTTCGATTCCCAGTTCAACCATGTAATTATTTAAATATCTATGAATGCAGTTTAAATTGTTTTTAAAATTCAAATAATGTATTCTTTCAGTAAAATGTTCTAGCTACAATATTTATGGTACTTTCCCTCCATGTGGCATAGCTGTGGGACGCCCTGTATACTACTATTTGCTAACACATTACATATGTAATGTAATGTTATGGTAATGTATTAATCCCACAGGTGTGGACTTTGATGACATTGATTGCTAATGAGCTCAACAAAAGAAGAGGCGGCCGATTTGTGATTAAAAGACACCAAAAAACACAAAGACTTTTAGTTAGTAGAAGTCTGACACTCCCTTTCGCTCTGCCCAAGAGCGGGAGGGGTTATTTGATGATTGTCCACCCGCCAAAAAAAAGGGTCGTTGAAAACCGGTTTAATTTATTCTAGGCACAATTCTAGTCGTCTCGGTTTGGGCCCTTTATTTATTTGTTTTAACTTTATGTACATGTAAAAATAACTGTTCAAATGTGAACTTAATCCCGTCGGAAATTCCTACCAGTCAACTTAAGGGTGTGTACATGTAGAAATGTTAATATACGTTCTTGGAAGAACTCACAAAGGGATGGTAATCGTGTTTTCCGTATAACAATAATATCAGGTACGGTTGCTTAGTATCAAAACCTTGTAATTACGGTAACTTGGAATCAGGAGTTTATGTTCAGGTATATTATTCTCTGATTAAATTGTCCTCGTCCTAGAAAGCAAGATCCACCTGCAAACATTAGTTTGGTTTCGAAGTTACTGGGTACGTATATACATACCATAACATCACGCCTGTAATCTCCGAAGGGTTAGAGAGAGGTGTACCTAATAGTACATCCACATTTCGTCAGTTGTGTTTTAGTCTCATGTAATAGGGGTCGAGCCAATTGCCATCAATCGGGCACAAATCCAGAATCCATGGCTGTTAATAATAAATTCTTGATGGAAACACCCGATAACGCTTTGCCCGTCCTGGGAATTGAATCTAGGATCTTATTCTCAGCAGTCGTGATAGCAACCACTGCACCAACGAGGCAGTCACGTGTAAGCCTACAATTATACTTTCTATAGCCACTCACAAACAGCTGTGTAACAAAACGTAAAAATAATTGGCATTAAAAAGAAATTAAGTGCGTTTTTCTTCCTGCCAAATGGTGACGCATACATTACCATAGTAAAATAATGGTAAAACAATATTTTACGTTTAAGAGAAAACCATCAATTCTTTATTCTCTTTGGATTTATGAAACTTCTTTATGTCTCTTTTAAAAATATTTTCAGAAGTTCCCATAAGCTAGAGTGCATTCACACATAAAAATGCGATACAACAAACAGTGAATAATTTTAAATAGCCCGTGAAGTCCTGGGTGTGCCTCCATTCTGCCAATCTGCCAAGCTGCCAGACTGCCAGGCCGGCCATATTCCATTCATTCTGGCACAAAAACTGGCGGTATAAACACTGTATGGAGTTTGGCAGTGCAGCGAATGTTCGAGAAAAAGACGAGCGTGTTGTGGTGAGGGGCGTGTAGCGAAACGAAATTGATGGCGTGAGTGGTGAGACGTAGCGATATAGAAGCTTGTGATTGTCTATAGCTTTTACATACATAAACTCACGCCCTTTTCCTATGGGGGTAGGCAGAAGCCAGAGAACGCCACCAGCTACGATCCTTGCAAACTCTTTTTGCCTCGTCCACATTCATACATCTGGTCATTCACGCACATACCATCATACCGGTTACGAGTACTACGCACGTGTCCTTTCTGAAGAACTTCACCAAAGACCAGAGTATGTCTTTCTAGGGCGTTCCCTCCCGGCGTTACCGCTCACTTCTGCCTTGTAAATTATACCTTTCGTTAATCGACTTTCATTCATCCTCTCCACATGACCGAACCACCTTAGCATAGTCTTTTCATTTTTTGCCATTACATCTTCTTTTAAACCGCAACGTTCTCGTATAACCTCAGCTATAGCTTTTAATAATTTGAAAATTGACTGCTGTTATGTTTTCTTTTACGTTCTGACATCATACGTTTATTGTGATTCCCTTGCCCCAATACCAGCTCCTCTGGGGTCATGGCAGCATGTTTACGTTCAGACGTTATCGAGTGTGAATTAAATTGAATTTAGTTTTTTATACTAACGTCCACATGTCGTAAAGTCAACGATTCAAATGGCATATAGCTGAAATATCTAATTATAGTTAGAGTCTCAACTTTGTAAAAAAGTTGACTTAACGTTAAAGTTTAACTTGTAAAAACGTCCAGTGATGTAAAAACCAAACTAATAATGTTATTACATACAATGTAAAAGTTATAGTTAATCATATGGTCCATGATTTCATCATCACCCGCTCCCGCTTAAGCTTCTTACATACACTATCCACTAGACCCAATTCCAAATGTAACTGCAGTGCTTGGCAGAGCCGAGTGTTCACAAAAAGTATATTCGCGTATAAAATACAATTTATTTATCGGTTCCATTGACGTTTATACGGGCGAACGCCAAATCACGCCGTAAACACGCCAAGAGCGGCGAGCAATGTACACGAAATAAATCGCGGGGCGAAGTTCCACCGCGGTCTAGAATGTGGGACGCCCGTCTATGCAAAAGTTTCGTGTAGAAAGGTAATTGGTTGAATTTGAACGGAATAGGACTTGTTGGAGAGAGTTTGAAAAGATCATAGTAATATTTTCATAAGTTTTAATACACTTTTGTTGTGAAAGACTACTTGAGTATCTTAGTAGTGTAGTAAGATTTTATAACAGGTATCTAATAATCGAATCAACATCTGAAGAAAATAAATGTTTTTAATCTCCAACGTACACAGTTTCAGTTCTGTTTTAAGAATAAAACTCTAAAAGTATTCCGTGAACGTGAACGCTATTCAGAAATATACCTTTTTAACGAACGAAAGCATTAAAGCCATATGGAACTTAAATTTAATGTACAATTTTGTAGAAATTCCGAAATTCTGCAGCTAAATGAACCCTCATCTTTACACAAAGTACTGAATTAGACAACCTTGTACCACAGAGTAGTATCGAGACTTTCAACGTTTTGTTATACTGTATTCTTCGAGGTATATTACTGAGAGGTAGTTTTACACTGTGGTCGAGTGCTGGCAAGTCTGTAGAGGTATATAATCGTCTCATATCGTGCTTTCTCGTCGATTAGGCAAGCAAATGAGGTGAAAGGAATGTATTGTGTGCGAAAGAGACAAAGAGAGGGACGAAGTAAGCTGAATAAATGACTATTGATTATGTTGATTTTGTTTGTGTTAAATACCTGAGAGTAAGTCTCCAGTGTTTTTGTTCAATGTTGCTTTCTTAGCGTTTTCGTGTAAGTGCTTGGATTTAAATAATGGAAATATAACTATGTAGCTTCCATTTTTGTTATCTGAAACATTTCCTTTCAGTAAAAGCAAATATCTGTCTACATTCTCGTATTGTATGAATTTTTACATATTTCTTTGACTCGAAAGCAGACTATACATATTTATTGCACTTATCAATTAATTCTCAAAGCTCTAATGTAACCACGAGCCACTCTAAGCTCATCATTAAATTTGTATTTACTCTGTGAACAACCCCAAAAGACATTTGTGGTCGAGTCTAGTCTAAACCACAGGCGTTCTAACAGAACCAATGTTTTACGATATAATATAATGAAATCTAATTCGAGGTTCAAAGCAAATACTTAACCATTTGTCTCAAGGACTTAACCATTATATTGTAGACGAATATTGTTAAAAGAAATAATGAAAACATGTACCGTGTTACAATATTGTCCTATTTAAAACAAAGGTAGACTGGTAAAGAATGCCTTGTGGCATTAAGTCCATCTCTGTACCTATAAATAAATTGTCCGTATAATATTAAAAAATAATGTGAAGCTCCTCAATTATCACCATTGCGATGGATAACATGCGTTTGTATCATTACATTATTATATAAAATAGCATAACTATATTAATTAAAATTAATCAAGCACTTGCTTTTGCCATTAATATTAATATTTTTTATTATTAACAAAAATTTTGAAATTTAATAATGTGGCTGTGAACCATAAGTTGCTTTGAGCAATGAGGGCTGGTTTGAGGTGGCACAGGAAAAGAGTTCTTGGAAGGATTTGTGGGAGGCCTTTGCCCAGCAGTGGGTCAGCACAAATAATTCAAAAAAAAAATTATATTGAAAAATCTAAATAACTCAATAGAATACGTATTTGTAACTTACTATTGATACAAATAAAACCATATCTCCATAGCAAACGTGCCAATATGCCGCCTTCCCCACGCGACGGGACGCAGGGGGAGATGTTATGTGCAGCTAACAATAAAACACTGCGATAACAGTAACAATATGTTTAGACCAGGACAGCGGGGTGGTGGGCACCTGGGACACCTGGGAAGGATAGCATCCTCTCGATGTATGACCAAAGAAAAAAAAACTTCCCAAGAACGAATTCAACTGATTTGCACACACAGGGTTTTGTAGGACTAAACCATATAATCAAAATATTGTAAACGGTAATTCATGTAAAACATTCAATAATAAAACTACAATAATTGCCTTAAAATATAATTAAATGATTAATTTAATAGAAATTGGCTTTTCATAAAATTCTAATGAAAGACAATGTTACTGCTGCAGTTTAACAAAAAGGTCCCATATCTTAAAAATTTAATGTTAATCTTATTCACACCAATTTTAGTTGAAAGTTACCTTTACATTCTACAAACCTAGGCTTTTTAAAAAGTAGGTATGTACTGCAGGCTGCTAAATATCTAGTCGCTCTTATTTAAAATTTAGTTCGCAAAATGCATTTTATAACATCCTGCACAGTGCTTGAATATGATGCCAATGTAACGTACATCGTGCACATACAAGCAACATTACAATAAAGTACTACGCGAGTGCTACGCCGTAGCAGTAACCGCTACGCGAGCTACGCTTTCGTAGCAAATTTGTAGCAAAGAAGAATTTTGAATAGACGATCTTGAGTATACGTACAAAAGGGACGTATACTAATGATCGTCAATAGAAGCTATCAGAATAATGTCTGAAATGTGTTATGTAAGTAGCACAAAAAAAGTTTTTTTACGAACAATTTTTGTAAACCCATACAAATGTATCAAGAATTAGATTTGTTGCAATGTCGCGTTGTCGTGGTGCTCCGTGTTACATTACAGTAAGCTGTGATCGATAGCTGCACCTGTGACTGATCACACATAGTGTTTGTTACTACGTTTTCTTTTATTGGATATTCTTGAGAAATTGTTGTGTTGAAATTATATTTTTATGTTTGTTCGTTGTCCTTTTCAGCTTAGAGGATTTTCACTTCAGTTTTACACACGATATTTTCACGCCAGGTTAGTCCCGTGTAATAAAAACAGTAAAACGTTTATCTATTTATATGAAGGGAACACAAATTAATATCGCGGCTTGTCTGATTGTCTCCCAATAAACACGCAAACAAACGCAAATGCTTACTCGATATTTTATTTATTTATTTATTAAAACTTTATGCACAATAGTGATACATAGGCGGACTTAATGCCACAAGGCATTCTCAACCAGTCAACCTTAGGGTCAAAAAGACAACATTGTGGTAGGCTAAAAATAACTTAAAAAAAAAACAATATAAATTATATTATATTAATACTAATACACACATAAAAATAATATAAACTAATAAATATTGTAACAAATACCAAAATAAAACATAACTGGTAATTACCATGACTCGAGTTGTAGTAATTGAGCGCTATTAGGTCTGATTTAAATAGTGGCTACGTACTCTCCTTTTAAAAAACAATAAAAAAAAATACCTATTGCTTTTCTGAAATAAGTATTGTTAAATTTTACAAAAGAAAAAATAATCGTACCCAAAATAATTAATGAGCAGAAACCATAATTTAAATTGTTCTTTTATATATTTTATGACAATCTCCTGAATTTAGACGAGGGTGAAAAAGTGCACCTTGTATTATGACACACCACTTCGTTTCACACATCCCTGTATACATTACAAACGTGCGATGGTATGCCATTTGCTTGAGACAACTTCTACAAATTGCGTGTGGTGACACACACCTGATGCTTCTGTTCTCCTAGTAGTCACATATTACGATACATATATTATAACGGTCAGCATTTTGTTGTGAACGATTAAATACTATTATTGCCTGTTTAACGAAATAAGTATAAGTTCCAATAATCTCATCTGACAGATCATGGTCTCTTGTCCATGTCTCATGATAATGAGGCTTGGTACGTCACCTTCTTTTTTTCCAGAATTCCAGATCATCCGTCCCAATATCGTTTATTTCAGAAAAACAAACTTAGTTCATAACTAAGATAGACAATTTAAAAATATTGAGTCCCATATCTCTATCTAGGTTTAAGAAAAGTGACCTATTCTTATTCTATGAATAATCGCATTTTTCAGTGTATACGTTAATCGACCAAATAATATTATTATTTGACAAAGATAATTTTGAAGAAGCAGCAGCATGTTGTTATCCAAGAGCTCTTGTTCTGATCGTGTACCGTTTTGCCGCAATCCATTAGTCAACTTGCTCCACAATAAAATGTTTTTACTGTTATAAAAAGTTACACAGATAAAGTCAACATCTGCTCTTCTGTTTACTTTATTTCGCTATTAAATAAACTAGTTATCCTAAGTAAAACACAAAACCAAAATTTACCTCCCAAATCTCTGGTCCTGGTACTTTCTAGCCAAAACCAAGAAAAACGCATCAAGAACAATAAAACCACATTAGTTAACTGTGAAAGCCATTAAAAACATTAGCGCGTAAACACACCGTCGTATACGTGGTGAGTACGCGGCGTTACATTAAGCGTATTCACAAGGCGGCTCGTTCTAACCGTTTTACTAACGAGTAACAAAACTCCGTGTACTGCTATGTACTTCCAATAAACCGCTAGATAAGTATATGTTGTTAAGCGCACGCGGTAATCAAATATTTTATGCTAGTCAAACTAAAACACGATTTAAGCTCTTTTATTGAATTTAGAATAACGTCAAAATGAATAACCATGCATTGTCATCTAAACTTAACATAACACAGTCAATGATACATTTTAATAATGTTTATGTTATATTCGTATAAATATTTAAAGCTCCTCATGTCTACATTTTTGTACTAAAAATCATTCGTCCAATTTAATTTTAAGTCTTATTCTTGAAGTTAAATAAAATTACGATTTTCCATAATTCTTTGATCTGAGTTGTAATTTAGCAATCTACTTGTATCGAGACCTTTGAGATATGAACAATATAATCGAATTTTGCAATTATGACAGTAAATAAATAAATAAATAACAATATTTTTGATAACTTGAAATTCTAAATATCTTTGTAGTATTTGTGGATAAAGTTCTGGATAAATAGTCTAGCGTAACTTTAATTAAACCGTTTGAAATCAAATAGTAATCGTCTATAGGTAATCTTAGATCACACTTTCAAAGTTATTTACCGACTGTGACCGTGAAATTATTTTATCGTTGATATTGGAAGTTTAATATTGTAATTGCAAAATTCGTTTCAGTTTGTATTTATTTAAGGCACTAACCTATTCCTGTAGACCTTTTAAAATATTTCGTCTACGCCTAATAAAACAATTTCAATTTTTATAGTTGAATTTGCACGTCTATACATTGAAACGAATAAAGATAAATTCCTTGAATTGCTTGCAAGCTGTTCATCATTAGTCAGGGCTGGCAACAGTGAGGAAACCGTTTCACTGTTTTTTTTACACACAGGATATTTTTTTTTTGGTGGCGCTCTTGGGCAGAGTGAAATCCCAGTGTCAGACTTCTAATGACTAAAAACCACCCATGTTCCTTCTTAGTCATTTATGTCGAGGCCGCGGTATCTCTTACAACATCCCGCAGACCCGACGGGCGTCGGCCCTTGCAGGAGAGATGAGATGTGAGATGTCAGCAACATGGAAGGGGTTGCTGACATCTCTTAAGACGTCTTAAGACGGACGGACGGCGAACTAGCCCATTACTCACCGTCACGTAGCCCCCGACGCCCGGAGCTTCTCCCGCGGCGGCTTGGACGTGAGGTTCTCTCCCTCTCACGTCCGCCACCTCCTACACAGGTTATACTTTATACTTCAAGTTTCACCTTTAGTTCTTATCGTGTTGGCGGCAAAACATTCAAATATCTTTTACCTTATGTATCCAAACCGTGAACTTTGCTTTTTACGGCGAAGCCAAAAAGAAGGGTAATGATTTTGGCAGTCTATGTATGTATGTTTGTATGTTCCACCGTAGCGCCTAGACTAATGAAGGTATTTTAATAAATGAGGTGTCAATAGATTCGTACGAATAACGCGGTTGACATAGGCTATATAAATTTTTATAAATCCTTTTTATGACGGAATTTAAATGACAAAAACTAAGGTCGAAAAAAATTAAATTGAGATAGTCTTATCATGTTTAGTATCAAATGAAAGGTCTTGGCGAGTATATCACAAATATGTATATTATATTATAGTTTTAGTCAACATAGACGTTTAGAATGCGGTCGAAAAATTCTCGCGGTCTAGTCTGCTATTTACTCGTAATATTTAAATAACAAAACCAACATTCAGTAGAATTTTACATCATGAAAGTAATACATTATAACGGATTTATTAAATAACACTAAAATAAAATTAAAATTAAAATATAAGCTTTAAAACTAAAACCCGACTACAAGCCGCAGTCTTAAAAGTAGAAAACAAGAAAATAATTATTTTCTGATATTCATCCACCGATACTTGATGCTCCTTCATGGCGTTTTCATTGATACAGAAGTCAGCTGCTGCTGCCGTTAGCAAGGTGGCATGCGACTACGGCGGTCCTCTATAATAATTTCACTTTTATTTAAATAGAAATATACAAATTCAAAATATGAATATCAGATAAGAATTATTTTCTTGTTTTCTACTTTTAAGACCGCGGCTTGTAGTCGGGTTTTAGTTTTTAAGCTTATATTTTAATTTGAAACCCTAAAAAACAAGATTAAAAAAATTTGGTACTCATTTGGATGTCATTTTTCCATTTTACATTGATCTGGTTGCATAAACTCGAGAGTCCGCTACCTCTTGTCAATAAACACGTGTCCTCATCCAGCACTCATTACGAACTCGTGAGACAAAAGCCTCGCTCAAGTTCCATTATGATATAAAAAGGAAGGGTCGCTCCCATACAACTCACACAAACAAAATGTAATACATAAATTGCGTTACACCGTTATCAGACATCAGGCAAGCGCAGAAGGCTCACGTATTTCGCTACGAAAGGGCTACAAGGTGGTCCATTATCACAATATCAAGAACTTATAATACCTATACATCTGAGTTTTTATCTCGAGATAGTTGCTTTTACTCCTAAGTTACAGTCACAGTTAATTAATAGGTAATTCATAAATAAAAATTAGAAATGGACTGGTACTGCATTACTACAATTAAAAACTTTTAGTTTTATGTTGTTCAAACAAAGCTTTAAAACACTTAATTTTATTTTCAAATATCAGAATCATGTTTTTGCAATAATGTCGGGATACAACTATGATGGAGTTTTGATGAGCATTTACTCTATCTACTTGCTACTCGTTGATCAACACGTTACCATCGCGACTCTTTTATCATTATAAGAAGTGTACCTTCTGTTTTCTTCACTGCATAACCCCACCCAACCACTTGAAGTAAAACTTGGAGTTTGTTTAGTTCCCCGCTTTCTTCAACTTTATTATCGCTTACAATGTTTGTGCCGCGAGTATTGTCTAAAGCTGTTATGGGACAGTTTTCATGTCGTATTGTGTGCAAACAAAGTGGCCAACTTGAGGTGTATTGGTTCGCATACTTTTGTTCTGCAAATTGAGTTTGAAATTCTGTAAAAAGTTATGTTTGTTTCGCCTTCCGCTTTTTTTTTCTGGAATATAACACAGTTTTAGCCAAACAAATAAATTAAATTTAGCTATAGATTTATATGTTGTCTCATCCAGGATCTGCTCCTTCTCTTTGTGAGAATGTTGACATAAAAATAATTGAACTACAACAATATTTTATTATAAACACGATTGAAACGTAGGTACTACAATATGTTTCCTTTAGCGCAGAATAGGCAAAAAAATGTTTTGATCATATTTTTAAAGCATTTGTTAATAAAACGCTTTTTCAGATTCTTTTTCGAAAGTATTTATAATTATTGAGAACAAATCACCGAGATAAATCAATACAACAATACAGAGACACCAAACCAAACTAATAATACCATCGGCGTCTTCTCAAATGAGAAGCAAACATTTGACGCCGAACCCGAGGACTGGTTCGCTCGAACTCGTAAGTCCTCGGGCGGTCCTGTAATCCGCCGCAAGAGGATTGTCGGCGCTTTGACCAGCCACCTTTATGACACGGCACAATTTAAGAACGACTTCTAGCGACGACTTCTTGCAGCTTCCGGGACTATTGGAAGTTTTGCCAAAGAAAAGTTTATTCTAAACCCAACATCATAATATTAGAAGTAGAAGTCGAGAAGTTAGTTGTTGAAACAAGTCCTCAAAGAAAGTATGGAAGACATATCTTACCAGAAAATGAAAGGTTTCTTTCATTATAGGTATTACCCTAAAGTTAGCCATTCCCCTAAGCTTTAAACTTCGTACCTTACTTAACTTTAGACCATACAAGTAATTTATTATTGAATACTTTACTCACAACTCCCGGCTGATGTTAAGTTCTTAAAGCCTCCTTACTCAGGTGCATTAAGAAAGACGATTGTTCTAGTCAGCGAGTAAAATTCGACTAGAAGATCATGAGTGTAGTATGCATCTATGACTACACATTTAGTTTAATACACCCGCTTATCTCTTACTCCTCAAATCCTCTATATGCTAAGGCTAAGCCTAATAGTAGAAGACATTCGTGAGTAATTTAAGGATTATCAGGGCTTCCGATACGCACCTACAAGTGTTCATGACCCGACGACTGAGATAGTACTGATGAGCTATAAATAGTGTTCAAGTGATCTTTTAGTAATTTCTGTTAAAACTAAGATCAGTGTAGAAGGATTTTGTAATAATAGAACTTCTTCAACAATAATTGGTTGAAGAAGTTAATATTTACTAAAAGTTGCTTAACAGAAACGATGTGTTTTTCTATATATTTCTTATTACCTAGATTTTTTTTAAATAACTGAATAAAAACCAAAGTAAACTTATTATTTCACTAATTGACAACACCAAAAACAGCCTTGAAGCATAGCATGAGCTCTGCTGAAAGCCCCAAATTCCAAAGAGAATTATTTATGAATAAAAGTCTGAGTAGCACAGAGGTTTCATTTTTTTCTTCCAGGTAAAATGAAATGTTTTACATTTAAAATTTTTCAACACGACTTTAATTATTCCACTGTCGTTTTGTATTCCAAAGTAAATGTCTAAAGTCCAAAAGTGTTACGTGCCAGTTCGCCAGAAAAAAGAACAAAGGAAAATAAAATTTCACACTTCACTCCTGACTGTCCAAAAGTTTCAATTCAATTCTAACTCAAAAAGGAGGTCAACTATGCGCATAACTGGACACTGACACTCACGAAATCGCTTCACGATGAGTGCATCGATTGCCTTTTTTGTTTGAACCGCAATTCAAACGTTTTGAACTAACGAAACGATGTAACGCGACATAGCGTGCATTTTAAAAAACAGGTTCTGTGTTGGGAAATCGTTTAAATATGGAAATTGATATTTTCTGGGTTAGATACTAGATCACTGTGCTCACATTTCTTGAATTAAACAGTTACCTTCACCTTTTGAAAGTAAATGGTAAGTAGTCAAAGTTGACAAGAGACCCTTAACAAGGTGACATTTAATCATCGATAATAATAATAGAAAAGTGATGAAACGATGTTATTCCGTTGAAAGAGGTTCTAGAAACGAGAAGTTTTATAAGGTAAGTATTTCTATACAGTGTGTTTTTTCCATCTATTCTGTTCTACGATAATTTGAAGATTGCACTCCACACATCGCCAGCTACTTCAGGCTCATCCAAACTAAACAACCATTACGTATCCTGTTATACTGCCAAGAAATTAAATAATTTAGCTTGGTAGAGGGCTGTAATTGGGTTTGGAAAGCGTCCAGCGGTAGCAACCCCGTGCGAACACCGATCTGTACAAATTAGTCTGAGAGTCTTGAATCAACGTATCTGATACTTATGCGAGCCTAGTACTCATTTGGAGCACTTCTCTCAGATTGTGTTCAACAAATTGACTATCGTACATTAAGGTACAAGTGTGTAATGTTGTTGATAGCCGCTGAGGCACCATTGAGACCCGAGCCGTTAGGTAAGGGTCTTAAGAGAGCCGAGGACGGTAATCGTCAATACGCACGTGTATCATACGACGTTTTTCAACACACTTGTGAAGAAAATAATACTGAAAAACCGATTTCAACAGTGAAAACGAGTTGTGAAATTTTTTACGTAATGGCGGGAAAAATTAATCAGTTTTCCTATGAGTGGATCTAATAATCGCGAACGGTCAAAGACTACAAGAATGAGGTTTCTTTTTTTATTAGCTTTCACGGATAGCGTTTTAGCCACGTACAAATGGCGACTTCAAAGTTTTATTTATTATTACAAAGAAAGTTATATTTGAGTGTAAGTTTTATTTATTAAAAACTTAAGAGTTGAAATTATCTATTTAAATGCGAAGTTGCATGAATTGAACAAGCAATAGGGTTTTTCACCACAAAAAAATGTAATAAGTCCGTCTGGTATATTATCGAAAAATATTGTATATGTGTTTTTTGTTTTATCAAATAATTTCAAAATTGACAAATATAAAACGAGTCAAAGATCGTGAGTGGGGAGTTTTGGCGTCACTTTGTGGGTAAAAAAATACTAACCTTGTGGCGTCACATGACTTCCCCCAACTTTTCGAAGCACTGTATTGTTTTCATCTTTTGTTAACGTGAAAAAAGAAAAAAATACGTATCTATTATTTTTTGGAAATCTATCTGACGGAATAATTAGATTGTTTTGGTAAAATACCCTAATAAAGGTACATTAATTTATTTGGCCTATTGAACACGATCTTTAATACCGAAACTCTTTTAAGAACAAAGCAACTCAACAAATAAAAAAAAAACCATAACTCATTTGTCACAATCAATCAATCTTGTCAATGAAAACGTCACAGTTTCATTACAGGTGCCATTATGTGCTTAATTGCAGTGAAATTATAGCCATTTTGTGAGCAAGTGTGTTGAAAATTATCTTTGTAGACCTTTGGGCCCATGATTATCGTATTATATATTATTATGCAAAGAAGTTATCATAACAAACCATCAATGTATTTTCAAGAAAAGTTGAATCATCACTCAAGACATGGATTGAAATATAATTCGAGTTATTAAGTAGAACCATAAAACTATTTTAGTAGCACTTCATTTGTGCACTATGACACTATGCGCTCATGTGGCACTTGCACGTGAAAGCGGAATACGTGTGATGTGATTGTTAAATTGACGTTACAACAGAAAGATAATGCGTCGTGACAACCAACTCCAAATATGAAGGATTTTTATCAATTAATTAATCAGTTCAACCTATAGCAGTTCACTATTGGACATAAGGTTACTCCCAAGCTGCGTAACAAAGCCCTGCTACCATCCTTCCGGACTCAGTTTTATCCCAGCCACTATTTTCAGTCCATTCATCTGAAAATGAAGAACCTATTTATTTTTGACTCTCATCAATGGGATACCAGTATAAAACTTTTCTTTGTAATTCAAAAATTCTCTTATCACATACCGCTTCATACCCTGCAGCTAAAAACAATTGCAACCCCTTCAACTCCACGTAATCAACTACACACTAAACAGTCACTATCCCCATTGGAACTAGTCTCCTCGACATTACTTCCCTTTATTACAACCCCCTCAATCACGGGTTATAGGCTCCTACAAATAAGATAGTACTTTACTCCTAAGGATGCCAGTTTTTGGTCCTCGTGTCCGCTTTGATTGGGACTTCCGTAATTGTGGCGTGATTAACTGACTCTTTGTTTGATGTTGATCGCATTTGTGAACTTGTTGGGAAGTGAAAGTTGTAAATAGGAAAAGTAAAGACTTAATATTTCCAGCTGTTTTTGTTTGTATTACTAAATTATACTATTTTTTTTTATTATTATTTAAGTGGAGTAAAATAAGATCTTTTTTATTGGATGAAGAAAAATTTTTTTTTTATTTACTCTACACTCTTTAATTAGCGCCGACCACAAATAAGTTAGATTAAGGGAAAGCGCGAGCAGCGGTGGCCCAGTGGTGTCGGCCCCGACTTACGAACAGTAAGTCGTGGGTTCGAATCCAGGCAGGCGCAATTCTTTGTGTAATTTATTTCATCACCGCTGCTCTCAAAACGGTGAAGGAAAACATCGTGAGGAAACCTGCATGTCTTAGAATCAAAAAATTCGAAGACATGTGACATCTACCAACCCGCACTGGGCCCGCGTGGTGGATTATAGCCCATCCCTCTCCTAGAGAGGAGGCCTGAGTCCCTGCAGTGGGAACATTATAGGCTGATGATGATGAAGGGAAAGCGACTTATGATAATAATGAAAATAAACCATTCTAGGAATCTGGCTTGTTTCGTGGGTGCGTTTACCAACATTAAAACTTACATTAACAACGAGTCCGACATATAGCAGCATATTACTGGCGTGATGTTCTATTATATTTTATTGACTCATGTTTTATTTTATACGATTCTACAGGCTACCTGTGAAACGCTTCTTGTATCAAACATATAAAATACAAATATTGCCAGCATTCAGAACATGACAACAGCATATTCACATGTATCGTAACTGTATTCGGTGTTTCCGTTCACAAGAAAACTAGCCGATTTCATACTAGATTTTTCTCTGAGAGCGACTCTTGCGAGGAAGCTTTCAGTATTTTTATAAGTCTAAACTTGTTTCGATCTTAGATTACGTTTGAAAACAATTCTTCTTCGAGATTTCAGTTGCGAAGCGGACACTTGATTCTGGATTGAATTCTTCACTACCCAGCCATTCTTACTAGGAGCACAGATCATAGAAGCAAGTATGACATGGCAGAAATACTCATACATCAGAACCAAAACATTCTGTTAAATACCTTTTACATATCTCTTGCTCTGTAAGTACACCCTTACACCCCTGAATGCCGGGGTGTATGACTATCATTACAGCATAGGTTTTGGAATTTGAAAAAAGAACTGTCATACTCATACTGCACGAAGAATATTTTTAAAAAGTTAATTTTTTTTTTCTCGGTATCGATTAATTACTCGAATCGGAATCTAGACAATTTATTTTATAAAGATTTTATTTTAAATATGGAACTATTTGTTTCCACATCGTATGTTAGATGGAATCGATTTAAAAATCAAACTGGCCAGCAAGATTTGACGCGCTTGCGTGCGTGAAAAAAAAAAGGCAGTCTACTAGTAGGCGCGAAAGCATCGCGAAAATAATTAATTTTCTTGTTTGAGTTCTTTTTCAAAAGTTTTAAACATGTCTAGTGACGAAGACATAGATCTAACGCCCGATTTTATTAAAGAAAGGGCAAAAGCAGTTGTCGAATAATTAAATACACATTTTTTTCTTCTTAATAAATGTTCATTGAAACCTGCTGTCTTGTTGTTTACTTACCTCACAATCGATATGTAAAGCAGAGTATTTATCTCGGGCGTAAGCATCAATTGCATACTCGGGTTAATTAGCGCCTTCGCTTCGCTCAGGCGCCAAAAACCTCGTATGCAATTGATGTCATACAGCCCTTGGTTAATAATGTACTATTATTTTAATTTACACGTTATTAAATTGCTAGAGCTGCCTGTGCATGAGCAGAAGTGTTCACTCTGCGCAAGACTTAGGAAATCTAACTTTCAGAAGGATGAAATATAAGATTTATTAAATAGTGATTGTTATTACAAGCTAACATGACTGTTATCATAATGACATCAGCCATAAGTTAGCAACGGGCTGTTTCATATTTCACATCTGCATAAAAATATTTCTTGTTCCTGCCTTCTAAGTATTTTTCACTAGCAGATATTTATTAAATCGACGCCCGATACAGATTTTTCCAACTACCATCGCCCGGCAGACTTTTATAAGTTTTGACAGCATTTCTCAAAGTTAGCAGCGCCTTCAGACTTGTCGGGTAAAAACTGATATTATTTTATTTTGTCGTAGATTTATAGGCAAGAGCTTGTAGTTTTACAGGAAAATTAATTACGAAGGGAATGACGTTTAGTAAACAACAACTAGATCTAGATTTATTGTTTACACCAAAGTTGATTCACCTTCTTTGGTACCTTGCAAAGAGCAAATACTTTGGAATATCACGGACGTTCCAAGATGTAATCAATATTTATGCAATCTGTAACCCACCAAATCACTTAAATGCGTTATAAAATTTAACACTTTAAACCTAATAGTGAATTGAATAGAGTTAATAATCAATGACGATGTTGAATTATTTTCTTTATGCACAATAATCTAACATCCTCTCTATAAATGATAAAACTTAGACCTTTAGCTATCATTATGCTTAACATAAAAAAACAATCATTTAAAACTATCGTGTAATTATCAAAATATCCGTTTCTAAAAACGAAAGCACGTAAAATACTACGTAACTAAAGTTGGTATCCATAAATTTGCAAATACTCACATGATACTAAAAAATAACAACCTGATACTATTATTTTATTCTCCTGCAAAAACCAAAGAGTCGTATCTACCTACAAAAAATATAAAAAGTGCTCAAATAAAAATTTACGGCACTCCGTAAACAGACAGGATACGGTAAAATTGTAACCTTTAAACACAATTTTATACGGTTCCGAGAGAACTTTTATATAAAAAGGGAATGTTGAATTAGAAAAGAGATATTTTTGTTTATTCGTCAGGTAGGTTCGAGTATCAGGAGCCTGACGTAAATATTTTATTAGTAGCCATAAAATATAAATATTTTATGGTGTCGCGAAGTGGTGTCGGTATAAAAGTGCAATAAACCCGGTGACACGTTTCCCGGTACTATCGACGTCTATGTGGAAGGACTCTACTATGTAGGAACTGCATAGAAATGCGCCTTGATTTGAAATCTTTTCTATTGACAGATAAAATAATGATTTTCTTCATAAAGTTACAAACCACAATCTGAGACATATTATTATGGATTTTTACATTTGTTTCCTTATAGGTACTATGCACATGTTTCATGATTGCACCACATTATTTATTTAGAGCCAAAGCTCCAACTCAGTGTAAATATGTTAGATAAAAGTGGTTTTATAACAAAACAAATAAGAATGGTCGGGGCAGTCCTCATTTAAAATGGCAAGTTGATCTGTTCTACATTGGCATTGGATCGAAATAACTAAAATCCATGGGGAGAGGCCTTTATCCAGCAGTGGGATCAGCCATTACGATTACTTATAATTATCTACTGATAGCATAAACAAAGCATGGATCGACATGCACCAGGGAAACTTACAGGAAACCCGTGACACTGCCAATAGAACTAGATAAAACGTAAGTAATATTTTGACAACTCAACCCCCTAAACTAAAGCCTCACTAACAGCATGTCATCCTCACGTAACACAAGTGCATGTACAAGTCCCCTAAAACGTAACCCGTGGTTCACGCTGCCACTCTTCACGCTGTTTTATGGCCGGGGGTGGGCAGACACGCCGCTATTACCATAAATACTGACACACTATCTCGATTTTATGTAGTAAGGGATTAATCATGATAAATGATGGTGAATGAGACTAGTGTATTTTGGTGTTTTGTGGATCCTGGTGCAGGTTTAGTATCTAAATATATTACTACGAGATTATTACGTAAATGTAAAGTAGGTACTTATTTCATTTAGAAAGTAAGGATACATAATGGTAGTAGCATTTTGATGTGGTTTGATTTGTGGCTCTTGTTCTTAACCCAATTTATTTGGGGTCGGCGCAATATATATAACTGCTGACATGACAAAAATAGTAGAGAATATGGAAGAAGGAGTCCTTCTTCCAACTTATCTTCTACTTGCCATCTCAACAATGACCTTCTCTCCAGCCGTATCGTCCTTCACGCATTCCTTCCATCGCTTCTTTGGCCTTTCTCTACTCTAATAGGAAAAAAAAAACTGGCCAAGTGTGAGTCAGACTCGCACATAAAGGATTAAAAAATTTCGTTTCTCGTATGGGACCTTAACTAATTATTTTGCTCTGTTTTTAGTATTTTTCCTTATAGCGGCAACAGAAATACATAATTTGTGAAAATTTCAACTGTCTAGCTATTGCAGTTCTTGAGATACAGCCTGGTGACAGACTGACGGACGGACAGCGAAGTCTTAATAATAGGGTCGTTTTAACTTTGGGTACGGAACCCTAAAATTGAATGTATAATACATTCATTCAAAAACCAAAGTAATTTAATGTATCATACATTCATTTTTAACATTTTCCTTACTACATTTTCCTCATTCCTCCGCATCATCGCCTCCGGTGTGTGATTAGAAAATTTTTGTATTGTCATCAAGAACCAACATTATTAATAGTTTGTGCCTACGGCTAAAAAGTCGTCGCCACAGCAGTTACAAGTTGAAAATGTAACCTCACTGACACTAATTACAACTCATTTACACCCCGTCGTATGATAGCCATACAATTCCATACAAAAATACCTATTTCCTTTTCCTTAAAATAAAGTAAGACACCAAACTCGTTAGTGCTGTATGAACAAATTCGCAGCGAGACGAAGAAAGTTGAGCTCGATGCGAAGCTATAACTCAGCTGAGAGGAAATATAAATCATCGCACGAGTTTCGGCAGCTATTTATTGAGAGCTCGGCATGTGATGGAGTTAGGGAAATTTGCTGGTGCACGAGATTTTGGGTGCTGATCCCTAAATTAAATAAAACTAAGCAAGCTAAATAGGACAGGACCATTCAGACAGTCAAGCAATGAAAGGTCGCTGACCTTAGTCACGTTTTTAAAAGATATGACTTACTCGGTTATGATGACGGCCAAAGAACCAGTGGAACAAGGTGTATGTCAAGGTGAGCAATTGCTGCACTACGTGTCGCGGGTTCGATCCCCGCACGGAACAAATTATAATTTGCATGGCCTACAGATAGTTGTTTTGAGTCTGGGTATTTGTATATGTACGCTTAAATGTTTGTGAGCGCAGCCACAATACAGGAGAAATTCCTAGAGTGGGTAACGTTTTATTTAAAAAAAAAAAACGCAATTAGGCCGCGGCGTGTGACGGGAGCTGCTGAGTGGTTCCACTTCGCAAAGAAAAAGGATACATAAGAGTTAACGACCAAAGTTCAGTCGTTGTGTATATTATATACTCTAAGCATTGCCGAAGATGAATATACAGAATCAACGTTGTTGAGAATTAAAACCCGTCAGCATATTCAACAATTATTTCAAACTGTTTCAGCATTAAACACACTCAACACACTAAGTGTAAATGAAACAATGCAAGGAAACGAACCATCTACAACGAAACAAGAAATTAATTACAACATACTGTCATGGCGACGCAACATTCTAAGCTGAAATCTCGCAAATATAAAGGGAAAATTGTTTTCGCTCTTGAAAACTGCAATTGTGTGTTCCACGACTTGAACTACACGATTTAGTTAAAATGTTACAGCTAACATAACATTACGAATATAAAATTGTGTTAAACTCGTACGAATTTCATTTGCAAGTACGAATGTTAAGAAATTGAATGAGTCTGCAAAGTGCTGCTTGAATTCATGACAACCTAGTACTTATTAAATGAAATTTAGTAAAAGGTGGAGGTCTTGAGAATGGTTTAATGAATGTTAAATCTTTCAGTATGAAAACGTGTTGGCTTATTTTCTTAAAACGAGAGAGGTGGAAGAGTGGTGGGGAGGGAAAGAAGAAATTGCAATCTACTGAATATGAACCATTCCAAGAAACCAGTAGTTTCACATATTATCTCTACTCTTGATTCTTAAGGTTCCGTTCACACAGACTGGCTCGAAGAGGGCAGTAGATTTTTATCACTTTTAAAACAGAATTTTGAATCATTGTAATAAGAGTTACTTTACATGTCACTTCCTTCAAAATTGAGACTTGTGAGCAAACCTAACGCGCTCTGCCGCACACAGAGTGGTTTAATAATTACTTAGGCTTTTACTTAGTAAAGGTTTTGACAGTTTTGTCATACAAAAATATGTCAAATCTTTGCTAAGTGACGGCTTAAGTTGTCATTGAATATCTCTGAGTACCGCAGTTAGGGTGTAATAACAAGAGGAGCCGATCGACTGCCACTGATGACTTACTCTTTCACGCTCGACCAGCCGACCGGCTCCGATTTGGTGCTCTGTTACGCTCGCGCGGCCGACCGGCTCCGCGTCCTCTCTTACCGTGCGGTTGGAATAACTGGAGGTATACCACTCTTGTCATCGCCGAGCGCATCCGTCCGGCTCCAAGTGCATCTGCTCAAAAACAGTGCTCTTCCAGCCAGTCTATGTGAAACAGCTGTCGACTCCGGCCAGTTCTAAGCGTATACATTGCGGTTATTTGTGTAAAAAAAGAGCGCCAGCCGATGCTCTCTGAGGCTGCCTGTGTGATCGGACCTTATGTCGCACCAGGCGGCATCAATGTCGTTGAAAATGGGCACTAACAGAGGAATTAAATTGATTCAGTGAAATATTGCATACAGCCAGCATACCTATAGCGACGACTCGTTCCCTGAGTTCGTCGCCGTCTAAAGCCGAAGATCTTTTGCATAGCAGCGTGTCTAAATGTGGTAAAGTATTTAGTTTCGAACATGTAACGCCTCGTGATGTAGTTAACGTTTTTAATTCACTTAAGTCTAAAAACACAGGTGATTACTGGGGCATTTCTATTAAACTTTTAAGTAACATAATCGACATTGTAGCCCCCTGTCTTGCCGTTACTTTCAATAAATGCGTCGATTTGGGGACTTTCCCTGACCTTATGAAGAGCAGTAAAGTCATCCCTCTATTTAAATCAGGCAGTAAAAACGATATCGGTAACTTTAGACCAATTTCTATTTTACCTGCTTTTAGCAAAATTTTTGAAAAATTAATTCTCAAACAGTTGTTATTACATTTTAATTTAAATAATCTCCTTTATAATGATCAATATGGCTTTACAAAGGGTCGTTCGACTACGGATGCAGGTGTTGCTTTGTTGAAACACATATTTGACGCATGGGAGAACGCGCAAAATGCAATCGGTGTTTTCTGCGATCTCTCTAAAGCTTTTGATTGCGTACATCACGACACGCTTTTACAGAAACTGCGTTATTACGGTGTTCAAAATGAGGCCCTAAATGTGATAGATTCGTTTTTGCAAAATAGATTCCAATGTGTAGACGTAAATGGCGCGAAATCTTCCGGGCTACCGGTTCGGCTAGGTGTACCTCAAGGTTCAATACTGGGTCCGTTTTTATTCTTGGTTTATATTAATGATCTACCATACTATTTAAAGGGTTTTTGTGACGTTGTACTATTTGCAGATGATACCTCTCTTATCTTTAAAGTAGATAGGAATAGACACGATTTTGACGACGTAAACAGCACGCTATCAATGGTCACGGATTGGTTCACAATAAACAACCTTGTTCTTAATGCCAAGAAAACTAAAATAGTTAAGTTCGCTTTACCCAATGTTAGAAATCTAGGTCCCAATATTATCCTCGCCAATCAGGAGCTGGAAACTGCCGACTCTGCTGTATTTCTGGGCATAACAGTAGATCCAAAATTACAATGGGGTTTACATATATCAAGCCTAGCGGGAAGGCTAAGTTCAGCCGCATACGCCGTCAGAAAAGTAAGACAATTCACTGACGTTGATACAGCACGGTTAGTCTACTTCAGTTATTTTCACAGCGTTATGTCATACGGTAATCTGCTGTGGGGCAAAGCTGCTGATATTCAAAATATATTTGTTCTGCAGAAGCGAGCGGTTCGTGCAATTTATCAGCTGGGTGCCCGAGTTTCTCTTAGAGATTTTTTTAAGGAGATTGGTATCCTCACTGTTGCTTCTCAGTTCATCTTTGCCAACATTTTATATATTAAAAAAAATATCCACCTGTACACTAAAAACAGTGATATTCACAACTTTAACACTAGAAATAAGCATAAACTACGCGCTCCTTTTCACCGGCTTCACAAAGTTCATAATTCATTCGTCGGGCTTGGTATAACATTTTATAACAAACTGCCATCTTCTTTTCTAGACTTGCCATTTAATGCGTTTAAAGCCAAAGTAAAATCTAATCTTTGTTTAAAAGCGTACTATTCCATTAACGACTACTTAAATGATAAGAACAGTTGGTCGCTGAGTTGAACACAAGACAATGTTTGTTATTTATTTATGTTCTTTCTCCAAGATTAGTTTACTGATATGTTATGTCTTTTTTTTATTATTATAATATACTTTTTTATACTTGCCTTACTATTGTATCGAGTCTGGTTCTTCTAACCAACCTAACAGACAGATGTGTGCTGGGGAGTTTGTTCCGCCACTTCTTCTTTCCAGCAAAAACACTAGGAAGTGTTGAAGGGGGGGCGTTTTGGGGGACTGTCTCTTGTAAATAAGTAAAGTAAAGTAAATTTTGACGTTCGAAAAGTGCTGATTATCAGCCTAGTTTGAATAAATGAGTTTTGATTTTGATTTTGATTTTGATTGCTAAGTTTAAGAGAAATAACAAAATAAACTGCGCCATTAGTTTCAATAAATAAAACAAAGAACTCATAAAAACTCAGGAAATGCTATTAAAAATATACAAAATAAGCAAGTAAGAATGTAACATCAGTCTCAAAAGAAAATTTCAAGGAAATGAAGTGCAAAAATAGTTCTCTCGCGTAGTATTTGTCGATGGAATCGAACAATCCGCTCGTTGCAGCGCCGTCGTGGACAATCTGATCTGCGACTCGATAACGAAATAACACTGTATGTACAAGTGAACGAGAACTACACGAGAAATCGATACTCGTTTCGAAAAATACGAGTAGATGTTAAATTCGATTAAACTTTTTAGTGTTTTTGTGTCTTTTAAAACTAAACTTACACAAGACAAACTAAACCAAGACTTGAATAAGTAAGAATTGTAGGAAAAAAAATATTGTAAATGTTTTATTGTCATAGTTAATATTTCTGTGTATAAGGCAATGAGAATAAATCCAAACATCTATGTTTAACAATCAAGAATCAACAAACAGTGAAATTAAGTCGAACCGTCGAAAAAAAACAAACGTGATACCAAAGTTCCCACTATCACCCTCAGTTGAGATAACAATGTTACAGTTCACAAGATATAACATAAACTATTCGCCTCGCAACACCAATTAGAACCAGCAAATACAGAACTATTTCATTATTAAGTAGAGTAAGCTACTTAGCTCAGTGGAGCCCGTAGCCCGGGCAATGGGCAACGGGCATCCCAATCGCGGGGGCTACATTTTTTTATCACTTCATCCCGATTAAATATTCAGTGGAAGGCGTAAAAACCGCGTACCGGTAACTACTGCTGGTGGGGTGATGGTACACTGAGAGATGTGGAAAGGTACATCTTTTTATTCTTAAAATTCTTTTAAAATTAAAAAATTGTATCGACATAGGCTTTTGATTGTGTAGATTTTCGTAAGCAATGACACTTACCATCATGCCAAGCATATTCCCGATTATTTTGAAGAATCTCAAAATGACGACAAGGCCCAATGACTAAACTTAACTTCGGGGAATCGGAAGTGTATAATTATGTAAAAATGGTTACTGTCGCTAGCGTCGACAATAACGACTTTTATAGATTTTTTTTCAGATTTCCTTGTTTTGAACGGGGCATATTTTTTTGATATTTCTACGAACTCCCAGTGTGTCCCTCATACCAATACGGGCCATTAGAAGGCGTGAAGGTATCGGGGGCAGGCAGTAAAGTAGGTTTACGAGTGGCGTGCACAATGAGAGTCCCTATGAATTCGCAACGTATCGGGCGCGAACAATTTCGATACGCCTACATTTTTAAATGAACTTGCCTTGATAATGTGACTTGTTCTTTATCTATTTGTAATAGCACTGATACTGCAATGGTGACTGATATAGTGATGTAATTTTTGATGGAGTTCGGTAGGATACGCCAATAGGGTACTATGATGATAATTTAATCATCGATAAAAAGCGTGTTACTGTGTAAATACCAACTCCAATGCGACAAAGAATTTAAATAAATTCAACACTGAACCATTATAACATCACATGTTCTGTAAAAACAGCTAACCTTTTTATCTTTGAGTACCTATGTCAAATTAAAAACTGAATACTACATTATATGTGAAAAGTTACACGTAAATATAAAATAAATTAGACTTGTAGACTGTAGAATTTTCTTCATTAATTTTCCGTCTCAATAGAAGACTTAAACAGACTGCTCACTATAAAATTAAATTTTATAAAATTAAAGACACCCATCTTGACAACGGGATGTTCGGCAAGCTAAGCAATCGACTTATGCACCGGCCGGACCTTAGTCTTTATCATTCCGTCTTGCCCTTATATGAATTCATTTGGGGTCGGCGCAGCAAAGTCTCCTTCTTCCATACTTCTCTGTTTTTTTTTTATATGGGACAAGCCCGCCTCGCTATTCCCAATACTTCTCTGTTTCACATCATCTCATGAGACACCTCCTTTCTTGCCATATCATTATGAATACAAACCGAAGCCTCATCATCAACAGCCTATTAATATTCCCACTGCTCGAATACAGGCCTCCTCTATTTGAGAGGGAATGGGCTATTACCTACCACGCGGGCCCAGTGCGGAATGGTAGATGTCACATGCCTTCGAGTTTTTTGATTGTAAGCCATGCCGGTTTCCTCACGATGTTTTCCTTCACCGTTTTGAGAGCGGCGCTGCTGAACCAATTACACAAAGTAATATGCCTGCCTGGGCCACCGCTTCTCTCGACCGAAGAAACCGAAGCCTATGTCGGGCAAAAAAACACAATAAGTAAGAATCACTCGCCGACTGTTAGCTAAAATGTAAATCATCATCATCATCAGCCTATAATGTTCCCACTGCAGGGACTCAGGCCTCCTCTCTGGGAGAGGGATGGGTTATAATCCACCAAGCGGGCCCAGTGCGGGTTAGTAGATGTCACATGTCGTCGAATTTTGATTCCAAGACATGCAGCGGTGGCCCAGTGGTGTCGGCCCCGACATACGAACAGTAGGTCGTGCGTTCGAATCCACGCAGGCGCATTACTTTGTGTTATTTTTTTCATCACCGCTGCTCTCAAAACTGTGAAGGAAAACATCGTGAGAAAAATGTAAATACTCCGTTTAATATGTATAGACTACTTAATAAACTTGACGGCACGGTTGGCGCAGTGGCTCAAGCAATGGACTGCTGCGCTGCGTGTCGCGGGTTCGATTCCCGCACGGCACAAAATTAAATGTTTGTATGACCTACAGATAGTTGTTCCGGGTCTGGGTATTTGTGTATGTGAGTTTAAATGTTTGTGAACGCACCCACGATACAGGAGAAATTCCTAGTGTGGGGCAACGTTTTTAAAGAAAAAAAAAAACGAAATCGTAGAAAACGGAGTAAATGGAAACATTAAACCACATTAAACCAAAATGCAAGCTGACGACAGCAGCGATCGATCACGAACCAAACGAAGATAAACTATTTGCAATAAACGCAAGCAACTGCTAGATCACTTGATTCAGTTTCAAAGTACATCGGATCTGTTGTTTTGACAGTAATACAAATTGTGAATAGGCTTTTTGAAAAAGTTTTACCAAAATGGGAACACTTTTTTTGGAGGGTGTGGAATCATCAAATTACTCCCCCACTCTGGGTGGAGCGGTAGGGAGAGTGTCGAGACTTCTACTAACTAAAACCACCCATGTTCCCCTATCTGTCCGAAGCCGCGGTATCTCTTTCGAACAACCCGCAGCCCAACATGGGCACCCTTGCCACCGTGTAGTATTATAAAGATAGCATAACCAGTCTTCCCACTGCTTGAACACAGGCCTTCCCTCTATAAAGGGTCCTATTCTGGTAACTGGATGCCACAAATGTCTTCGATTTGTTGCTTACAGAACACATTAAAAAGATAACAATTAATTAGAGTCTGTCATCACATGAAATTTATTTAAAACAAGCATTTATTACGGAACGGATTAACGGATATGTTCACGAACCGCAAGACGCAGCGTTGGTAGGCGCCCCACCAGGTGGACCGACGACATCGTGCGAGTTGCGGGCAACCGGTGTATGCAAATGGCAGGTTGCCGTTCGTTATGGCGTTCTATGGGGGAGGCCTTTGTCCAACAGTGGACGTCTTATGGCTGATGATCATCATCAGCAGCCATAAGACGTCCAGACGTCCGTGCGATGATGATGAACGGAAATTGAGTTTTTCCATAAAAAAATTCTCCGCCACGGAGTCTGTTTATTGGCCGGTTGATGGCAATAGGCTAGCACCCTATTAAATGAGACTAAAACATAACTGGGAATTGAAAGAGAAGTGCTGGTCGTGATAGGCAGACGACATAGATGGCAGAGACAAAGATAAGCCTGTGGATGATGATGATGAAACATAAAAGGCTAAATGTGGGTGTACTATTAGATAGACATCCTAACCCCTTTTTTTGTGGGGTGGAAAATCATCAAATAACCCCTCCCGCTCTTGGGCAAAGCAAAAGGGAGTGTCAGACTTCTACTGACTAAAAACCACTCATGTTCCTTCTTAGCCCTATATGTCAAGGCCGCGGTATCTCTTACAACTTCCCGCAGCTCGCTCTGCCTAACACTTCGGTAATAACATGCGTGATGTTATATTATGTTATTTAAGGCCGGCAAAGCCTCAGCAATAGCCTTCGTATTTCAAGGTGACAGTAACCACATAATATCAGGTGGCATTCGGCGTTTTAGATTATTTTAAAGTGACAGTAACCACATAACATCAGGTGGCATTAGGCGTATTTGCCAAACCTATAACATAAAAAGAAACCTCAGCAATTCAGCTAAACGATGCGCGAATTTCGGGCTCTAATCCCCAATACTTGTCGAGATCTGTTCTGTTTAAGGTTTTAAGCCACTTACTGGTGCCTTCAAGAGCACATTACAGCAGCAAACGGCGGTAACTGCGGTGTAAACACACTGTAACGGCCACGAGACGTCACTCCTGCCACTACGGTCTATTGACGCGCTGGCGTGAGGCCAAATATTTCTAAATCTCTGCGCAGCCGCTTGGCTTAACTTTGAACCTTATTGCAAGGAAGTAAGAGAAGAATAATGTGCACTGAGAATTTTGTTCGTGCGGTCAGCATGACCAATTTATTTTTGCAGTTCACCACAAACGATTCTCAACTGTGTCTACTTATAATAAAGTTCAGTTTTGTAAACGGGAAGTAGATAGCGTTGGTTATAGCTGGGTGATAGTAACGGTAACGGGGAAAGGCTTAAGGGTCGTCTGGGGAGAGATGTTCAGTTTTTTTACACGTTACATGCAAAAATGAAGCGATACTTCAAGAGAGGCATCTGGTTTTATTGTAGTTCTATTCTGTAGCAATAAGGTTGAGAATCGGCTGTTAAAAACAGGATGTTGAATAGCCATAGTCATGAATCCGGTTATAGTGGACGTTCCAAATGGCTGATAATAATTTTGTGCTCAAATAGCAATCTGTCTGGAATGAAATCCAGCGACCTCGCATGACCTCTGTTGACCAATAAGTCAGATATTATTGAAGATGGAAGTTATAGAAAATAAATGTATCGATAGAGTATGTTACAAATACCGGGCGATATTTACTCATCGTTCTACAAATGGAGCAAATAACAAGAACGATAATACGAGTACCGGCTGAGTAAATATCTACATCCGGGTTGATACACAAAATATCTATTATTTATTGACAAGCAATATAGCAGCAGATTTTAACTAAGTTGTCCAGCAGTGGGACACTCAAAAAGGCTAACTAGCTCCCGCAAAGAAATAACGTTTCACTTGCTCAGAGTAGTGTGGGATATTCCTCACAATTAAGATATCAGCACACTGAATACGTGGAATAAGGGCTAATTCCACCAATTAATTTATTTGTTTATTTAAGGACAACAAAAACAGTTACATGTTAAGTTTAACAATTATGATTTGTTACACAAATAGGTAAACATATAACCTACACCATTGTCCACGGATCAATGAATAGTTGATCTGAAAGCAATCAAGATATTTAGCCGTGTTCTAGAGTTCAGCAATAATATTCAACAGCTATGCTCTGATGATCGATCACGTTCTGTTTCATCAGTGGAATTCACCCTAAGTCAATTATCATCTAACCAGATGCAGTTAAATACCAGTATTTACATGGAGCGACTGCCTATATACCTCCATAGTCCACTTAGAACTGGATATTAGGATAGCCCTTGGTAAGATTGTCAGACTTGATCACTGACTACTAGCAACGACTATAAAAGATCAACAACGGGGCACGTTGGAATCTCGGTGCATAATGGATGGTCACCCATCCTCGGATCAACCTAAATCACCTGCAAAATAAAAGCACCCTACGTAAATTTCTCCAATTTCAAAATCTAATTTGTATTTTTCAAAATTTCCACCTCCTTGCATTCAAAAGCAAACAAGTCCCATCAAACGATGTTATTACAAATGTTGAAAACAAAAGCTATCGAGAGACAAAGACGAATCACTGAGCGACGTCACGGATAGCTCCATTACCGGACAAACAGTCGCTGACGTAATCGATTTACTTGCTCTGCGCGAGCGCTGGATAAATTGATTTGAGTTCTAGCTTGGGACGAAGTTGTGAGTGGTAGCGTTTTTTGATGTCAGAGTGTGTGAAAGGTTATTGGTCTTCATTTGCAGGAGAATCACAATAATTCAAGCCTATTATTTTATACAGAGATAGTATGAGCATTGATCACTAGCATCAATTTAACGTAAAGATATAGTGTTCGTTGATCTAGAGAAAGCGTATAATAGAGTACTTCGGAATGTGTTGAGGTGGGCCTTGAAAGAGAAAGGTTTGCCTGGGAAGTATGTAGAGTTAATTCATGCGATGTACAGACATTCTTGTACCTACATCCCGTCAGCTGCTAGCAACACCGGCGAGTTCAGTGTGGCTGTAGGCTTGCATCATGGGTAGGCTTTGAGTCCCACCTCTTCCTGTTGATAATGGATGCTTTGACGTCGGACATACAGGAAGAGGCGCCCTGGTGCATGCTTATTGCCGACGACACTGTTCTTGTCGGTGAAGATGGACCTGAGATACAGAGCAGATCAGAAAAAATTGCAACAGAAGCTGAAGAGTGTTGGCTTGAAAATCAGCAGAACTAAAACCGTATACACGTTCTGCGATTTCGGTGGTCTCTCTAGCTCTGGAGTCATAGCGCTAGATGGCGCGTTTCTTCATGTCTATTCCGACTTCCGGTATCTCAGTTCACTCGTGCAAAGTGATGGCAAAATAGACCGTAGTGTTAAGCAGATAATGAACACGGGATGGATGAAATAGCGGCAGGTCACGGGAACAATCTGTGAGTCCCGCTTTTCCCTTAAACAATGGTTAGACCTGCTGTCTTATATGGATCGGAATGTTGGGCCACAAGAGAGATGAATGAAAAACAAAAAATGAGAATACTTAGGGCGATGTGTGGTGTTAAACGCAAGTGGATAAAATAAGAAATTAGTACAAAAGAGGAAGTCTGAAAGTGGTGTAGGAATCGGATGTCGTGGTATGGGCATGTGATGCAGAGGAATGAGGAAAATACCATGAGAAAGGTTTTAGATATGAATGTGGATGGGTATAAGAGTAGAGGAAGACCACAGAAACGATGGTTGGACTGTGTTAAGAATGATTTGGTAAGAAAGGAGGTGTCTCATGAGATGACGAGGAACAGAGAAGTATGGAGGAGGAAGACATGCTGCGCCGACATCTAATTAATTGGGATGAGTGCAAGAAAATGATGAATGATGAACAATATAACGTAAAGACAGCTGTTAAGAAAATTTTTATTGGTCATTATGAAAGTAAAAATCAGGTCCAATCTGCAAAAAAAAAACAGCATTAAATGTACGTTGTCCACACTAGAAATGTATCCTGTATCGTGGGTGCGATTACAAGCATTTAAACTCACTTAACACTATACACAAACAGCCAAACCTATAACAAACCTGTTGGCTATACATATGTATAGCCAACAGGTTTGTTAAAAACCTTTTCAAAAAAAAGGAAAACCTTTTCAAGTGGAGATTCATTGATGACTCTGCACTGGAGTGTAAATGTGGTGTCGCCCCACAGACTATGAGACACTTGATATCGTATCCATGTGACCATTAGGTCGGAACTAAAAATTACAAACTAACCGCTAAAATTTGGGCTGACTCAATTAAAATATTGTCATCGACACGCTAAGTAGACTGCATAAAATAATGTAGTAAAGCAACCGTCCCACTTATCTTTCAAATAATTGTCTCCTTGCCTTCACACAACTAAACTACGCTATAAGCCACTATTTTATCCCACACTTCTCTACCGCTAAAGTCGTCGCGACGCTTTTAAGCGCAGACAGCTATCGCTCGCCGTGCAGCGTGAATTAATCTACTACTCGGATACAGCGCTAAATTCTTACCCGTGATACTAGACAATAGTGCCCATACATATCTAGGATATGCGAGTAGAACAAACATCGAAAATGCATCGTGGGGGAACCATTTTTGACGTTGTGTTGGCTGAAATCTTGGACAAGTTTATCGGAACAGCCTTTTGCTTGTGGATCATGCCTAACGAAATTTGGCCTTTTCGAATCTAATTCTTCTTTTCTAATTCTATCATATTATTATGTGGCTGAATACCATTATTTTACAAGGAACGAGCGCATATGGCTTATGACAGTACTAGGTGCCAGAATTTCCCCACCGGAGTGTTCCCACGTTGCCGTCGTGGTGGGGCTTGTGTGTCTCAGTGATCCTTGGAGCTCTGCCGGTAGATATACTCATGCCGGAAAGGTCCAAGTGTGAGAGACCAGACAAAGAGGGACACGCGAGGGGCGCACCGCCCGGAGACGTGAGCAGTGTTCGGTTTCTCGGGCGGTGTGCTTGTCGGAGGAAGAGACCCTACTTGCTGCTCTCTGGTTCGCGTCTGCTCATCAGACGTGACTGTGAGGGCAGCAAGTAGGCGGAGGGAGGTAGAAGTAGGTGGAGATAGGGACCGCACCCTCTAAAAGGAACATTATTACCATGGAAAGTAAGACTATCGAAATAGAATTACCCCAGGGCGGTACCAGCTGCTTAGCAGCTGGAGAATCCGCCACGGTCCCTAGCGGACCGTCAAGCCCCTCGTATTCTGGGGGGGGCAACGACAGTCACACACCATCTGCCAGTGGCAGCAAGAGCCGAGACGGCTCCCGGTCAGGAGGTCCTGTGACCGGTGAAACGAGAGGGCCTGACAAGGTGTCAGGAAAGCGCGGCGCAAAGGGTCCCGCCAAATTTTGGCGGAAGAGCTCGCCTGAGCGGCGGATAGATGCGGGGTCGGAGTCTGACTCCGTGTCTGGCAGCTCGGTGAGCTCTGGGCGCGAAGGCTCTGGGCGCGAAGGCTCTGGGTGCGAAGGCTCGGAGGCTGCTGCGGGGAACGCGGAGCGTTTCCGCAAGCGGCCCAGACCGAGCCAGGAGGAGTCTTCGTCCAACGGAGACCTGACCTCGGCCCGGAAGGTCCCCAAGAGTGGGCGGGGGAAAGGCGGAAGGGGGAGACGGCTCGCTTCTAAGGCGGCCGGCCGGCGAGCCGCGGAGGGCGCCGGGGAGGGGGTTCACCTTAATCGGAGGATTCTCTCCTCGGAGTCTTCCGACTGTGAGCCGGAGGCGGTGACCGGTGGCCGCTCAAATCAGGAGTGCATGGCCGGGTTTGAAGTGACAATGAGGGCTGCGATACGCGATGTGGCCTTGAAGAGGACTTTTGAGTCCAAAAGCAAGGCCATTATCGCGGCCTCAGCCTCCATTCTTTCGGCTGCGGAGGCGCTGCACCGTGGGCCTCCGCCGTCAGATGAAATGGCCGCATTACGGGCGGAGGTCGCCCGTTCGGCGGCTGCGATGAAGGGTCTCCGGGAGGAAAATGGGAGGCTCCGAGCGGAGTTGGTAGGGCTCCGAGAAGCCGGCCCCAAGGAGGTCCTTCAGGAGGGGCGCGGGTGCGGACAAAGCCAGCCCCCAGCTGCCGAGGAACGGGACATGAACCCGAATCGGCGGGAGCTGGCTGATCTCCGCAGACGGCTCTCCGTCATGGAGGGCATTGTCCTGCGCCCCTCATTGGGGGCGAAGACTTTTGCGGACGCTGCGGCCGGCGTCCCCAAGGCGGGGCCGTCTGGCCAGCCTAGTGGCGGGGCTGCAAAGCCCTCTGGGAAGCCGGCTCCAGCGAAACCAGCGCCGGCGCCGGCTAATAAGACTGCGGCCCCACAGAAGAGCAAGGCGGAACCCCCCCATCCGAAGGGCAAGACGCCTGCCCAGAAAAAGGGCAAGGCGCCTGCCCAAAAGAAGGGCAAGGCGGCAGCGGCAAAGGAGCCGGTGCCAAAAGCGGACCCGCCACCCACTCTCCCTTCGCCCCCAAAGCCTCCCGAGGCCGAGGACGGTTGGCAAGTGGCCGGGGCGAAGCAAAAGGAGCGTAAGGCGGCCCAAAAGGCCAGGCGGGCCGAACGAAAGCGCCGGCGTAAAAAGCGGAGCGCCGCGGCGAAGCTGCGTGCCCCGAAAACCGCGGCTGTAGTCATTACGCTACAGCCGGACGCGGCTAGTAAGGGCATGCTGTACCGCGACGTTCTCGCCAAACTGAGGGCGACGGTGAACCTCGAGGAGCTCGGGATCACCGGGGGCCTCCGTGTTCGAGTCACCGCGACAGGGGCTCGAATGATGGAGGTTCCCGGGGAATCGAGCGCCTCGTCCGCGGACGCTCTGGCAGAGAAGCTCAGGGCGTCCCTAAATGCGGACGAGGTCCGAGTGTCGAGGCCCATCAGGTGCGCAACTCTGCGCATCCTGGGCCTTGACGACTCGGTCTCCGAGGAGGAGGTGTTGGCTGCCGTCACCGCGGCCGGGGGGTGCTCCGCCGAGCAGGTCAAGGCGAGCACCCTACGACCGGACCGCGAGGGTATGCTGACTGTAACGGTTAGCTGCCCTGTGACGGCGGCGAAGAAAATTGCGGAGGGCCACACCCTAAAGGTTGGCTGGTCGAGGGTGCAGGTCAAGCTGCTTGAGCCCAGACCTCTGAGGTGCTACAGATGCCATGTGGGGCACCATGTAGGGTGCCGTTGCACCTCGGAGGTGGACCGCAGCGAATTATGCTTCCGCTGCGGTCAGCCCGGTCACAAGGCCGCGGCTTGCCTGGCCACGCCGCACTGCGATGCATGTGCGGCGGCTGGGAAGCCGGCCGAGCACCGGGCAGGGAGCAAGGCCTGCGCTCCACCCGCCAAGGCCAAGGGGAAGGGGCCCTCCGCAACCGCCAACCCCACCGTCGTCAAAGCCGCAGCCGCCGCCGCCGCCGCCGCTGCTGCCAAAGACGCCACCGCAACTCCCGCTGCGGTGGTGCCACAGGAGGTCCCGGAGGGGGCTGAAATGGACTGTCATTAATGGCCCCATTAAGCCTCCTCCAGGCGAATATCAACCACTGCGCCTGCGCTCAGGATCTGTTGCTCCAGAGTATGGCGCAGTGGTCGATAAACATCGCCGTGGTCGCTGAGCCCTATTTTGTCCCGCCCAGGCCAGACTGGGTGGAGGACCTTAGTGGCTCAGTGGCCATTATTGCGTCGGCCGCCGCCGGCACCCCGACCCTTGAGATGGTCAAAAAGGGTCAGGGGTGCGTAGCAGCACGGTTCGGAGAGATCGTAGTCGCGGGAGTCTACTTCTCTCCGAGCCGAACTCTCGCCGAGTTCCAAAACTCCCTCAGGGAGTTAAGTGTCGTCATCGGAGGCTATTCCCTCCCCGTATTAGTGCTCGGGGACTTCAACGCCAAGAGCTTGGCTTGGGGTTCCCGTTACACGGATGTGCGGGGTGGGATGGTCGAGTGCTGGGCTCTGGAAACAGGCCTGGACATCCTGAACCGGGGTTCTGTACCCACGTGCGTGCGGATGCGGGGCGAGTCGGTGGTGGACATCTCGTTCGCCAGCTCCGCTCTGTCGCGGCGTGTCGTTGACTGGCGCGTCATGGAGAGGGTGGAGACCCATTCCGACCACCGGTATATCCGGTTTGAGGTCTCTGCCCAGTCCCCGAGTGCGCCGGTCCCACAGACCCCGAGTGGTCCGCGTTGGGCGCTGAGGCAGCTGGACAGGGAGCTCCTCCTGGAAGCCTCGATCGTGCGGGCCTGGGTGCAATCACCGGTCAGGCCCGCCGACGTAAACACCGAGGCGGGTTGGTTCCAGGAGGCCATGTCCGAGATATGTGACATGGCAATGCCCCGAGTCCGGCCAGGAAGCGCCCGGCGTCAGGTGTACTGGTGGTCGCAAGAGCTGTCGTACCTGCGTAAACAGTGTATGGCGGCGCGGCACCTGTACACCAGGCATCGCAGGCGCCGCATTCGGCCTCCGAATGCGGAAGCCATTGAGGCGGAGCTGTATGAGGGGTACAGGGCGGCGAAAGCCACCCTCCGCGAGGCTTGTAAGCGGGCCAAAAATGAGGCCCGCGAGGAGATGCTGGAGACTCTGAACAGAGATCCGTGGGGGCGCCCTTACAAGACGGTGCGGAATCAACTCCGCACCCGGGCCCCCCCGCTGACGCAGAGTCTCCGGCCTGAGCTCGTGGAGGACGTGGTGAGCGCTCTGTTCCCTTCGCGAGGGGAGCATCCTCCCCCGCCAATGGCTCCGCCATCCGCGATGCCGGAAGCGGACTATTCAGGAACCGATGACGACATTCCGGAGGTGACTGGGGTAGACCTGAGAGCGGCGGTACGTAGGCTGAGTGCCAAAAATACCGCCCCGGGACCCGATGGCTTGCCTGGCAAAGCCTGGGTCCTGGCCTCAGAGGCTCTTGGGCCCCGACTGGAGGGGTTCTTTAGCGCATGCATGGAGAGAGGCCAGTTCCCGCTTCGTTGGAAGACGGGGAAGCTGGTCCTCATCCAGAAGCCGGGGCGCCCGGCGGACTCGCCGTCCGCATACCGGCCCATTGTGCTGCTCGACGAGGTGGGCAAGCTCTTTGAAAGAGTAATTGCAAACCGCCTCGCCGAGCACCTGGAGGGAATGGGTCCGGATCTTGCGGAACACCAGTTTGGTTTCCGCAAGAGGCGCTCGACGGTGGACGCCATCATGCGCGTGAGAGCCCTCACGACGGGGGCTGCGGTCTCTCGGGGCGGTGTGGTCTTGGCGGTGTCTCTCGACATCGCCAACGCCTTCAACACTATGCCCTGGAGCTGCATTAGGGAGGCACTCCGGTATCACCGGGTGCCGACCTACCTTCGTCGTGTGGTCGGGGACTATTTGACCGACAGGGCTGTCATCTACCCTGGTCAGGACGGACAGTGGAACCGGCGAGAGATGTCGTGCGGTGTTCCACAGGGATCGGTCCTGGGGCCGCCCTTGTGGAACATCGGTTACGACTGGGTGCTGCGCGCCGACCTCCCTAGCGGCGTCAGCGTAGTCTGCTACGCGGACGATACGCTGGTGCTAGCTCAGGGTGGGTCGTACGAGGCGGCGGCCGACAGTTTGACACGCGGGGTTGCGATAGTCGTAGAGAGGATCCGGCAGCTGGGTCTCGAGGTGGCGCTTCACAAGTCGGAGGCCATGGGCTTCCATGGACGTAGGAATGCGCTGCCGTCGGGATCCCAGTTAATGGTGGGAGGGGTTCCCATCGGCGTCGAGTGTACTTTGAAGTACCTAGGACTCGTCCTCGACAGCCGGTGGAACTTCGTGGAGCACTTCCGACGTTTGGCTCCCAGACTGGAGCGGGCCGGGGCTGCCTTTAGGTGGCTCTTGCCCAATCTGGGGGGGCCAAACGCCTCCTGCCGGAGGCTCTACGCGGGGATCGTGCGGTCCATGGCCCTTTACGGGGCGCCGGTGTGGGCGCCTGCTTTGAGGAAGCGGGCCGCCCACTACCTGAACGTGCCCCAAAAGGTCATGGCCGTGAGGACGGTACGGGGGTACCGCACGATCTCCCGCGAAGCGGCGAACCTCCTTGCCGGATTGCCGCCGTGGGATCTGGAGGCGATAGTCCTCGCGCGCCTGCATCAATGGCGCGCGGAGGCGCTGCGCCGGGGGGTCACTCCGCTGCCGCGGCAAATTGCTGCGCGGCGGACAGACCTCCGGTGCGATCTCATGGCGGCATGGAGACAGCGACTGTCGCAACCCCGTGCAGGGCACGCCACGATAGTGGCGGTAAGTCCCCTCTTTGAGGAGTGGCTTGAGAGGCGCCACGGCGCCCTCACCTTCCGTCTGACGCAGGTCCTCACCGGACACGGTTGTTTCGGGAGGTACCTGCACCGAATCAGGCGGGAGGAAACGCCCGGATGCCACCATTGCGAGGATCGGCCGGAGGACACGGTGGAGCACACAGTGGAGGTGTGCCCCGCTTGGGCGGAGCCCCGCCGTGTTCTCGTAGCGGCGATCGGCGGCGGCGACCTCTCGCGCCCGGCCCTGGTGCAAGCCATGGTCCGGGGCGAGGAGGAATGGGACGCCGTCGCCTCCTTCTGCGAAGCAGTGATGCTGGAGAAGGAGGTGGCGGAACGCGAGAGGGAGAGAACCTCTCGTCCCAGCCGCCGCGGGAGGCGCTCCGGGCGTCGGGGGTCCCGCGATGACCTCCGGCCACCGTAGACGCGGGCCTGTGGACGGTGAGTGATGGGCTAACTCGCCGTCCGTCCGTCTCACGACGAAAACAGGCCGTGTCGACGGCGCGTTCGTGTTCCACGCGCGCCTCAAAGAGATGTCAGCAACATGGGAGGGGCCCGAAAGGGCCGACGCCTGTCGGGGCCGCGGGTAGTCCAACGGTTATCGCGGCCTCGACATAGAGGGCGAAGAAGGAACATGGGTGGTTTTTAGTCAGTAGAAGTCTGACACTCCCTTTCGCTCTGCCCAAGAGCGGGAGGGGTTATTCGATGATTTTACACCCACCAAAAAAAAAAAAAAAAAAAAAAAAAGGTGCCAGAATTTTGGTCTTCCATCTGTAACGACTGTCAAAGTTGGTGTTTTGACCTACATTAAACCTCTTCTTACTTTTATCTAAAGAACCTAACTAGAAGCTAATGGTATCATGCTCAAGATTAAATTCTGAACAGGACTCCTTCCTGTACAATTTTAGTGCACCAAGTAAACAAACAAATCGAAGGCAATCTAATCCGTTTACATCGAGTGCTCGTTCAGTATTCCTGCTGCGAACTTCTGCTGCCTTAGTACCTGAGCATGTAAAGCTTCTAATGACAGATATATTTTAAAGCTAAGCGCATTAGGGGTATCGTGGCCAAGGATTAGTTCCGTCGCATCTGCTGCAATACTGCGATTGAAGGAGAAATTTTAATACATGCAACAATCATGAACTGAGCAGCCTGTATTATCTACATTACGTAGTTCTTGGGTAGGTGGTAGCCTTTTGGTTTGACAGACCAACTGACGATCATAATTTATGACTGTTGAAGATCAAAATGAGACTACTAACCGTGGGTTCCGCTGTCACACTTTCTTTCAGTCTTTAGTTGGAATTTAAGTTACAATGACCTTGTGTTTTTTAAACTGTTCAGTAGCAACTGAAATTACCGTATTTAGAACCTCGTAAAGTACAGATCAAACATCTGGTCACTCTAAATGATACAAGTCCCTGCATTTTGGAAATCATACGTATTCAAGTTTTCAACTTAATAAACATTATTCTAGTAAAACTTCCTCACTTTTTCACTACAGCACAATGCTACACTTTCAACTTCAACACACGTATCAGTTGTACATCACAAATTACCACACCTTCAACAATACAATAACTACATCACAGCAATCTCTAAAACTTCCTCCAAATGTTCAACACTACAATATCAAGTTAGCGAACACAACGTCGACATATTTAACTAACAAAGCACATCGTACCGAAATATATTTCAGATTTAATCTGTAGTGATATTCTGATAAACGTCAAGATGCTCCGGTTGACTAAAGATTGCTATACCCATCCCTGTCTACCTCTCAGAGTAAGACAGAGAGGCAATCCAATCAGGTGATTGAATTGTATCGCACGCACAATAGGATAGAAATATAGATTTAGTGAATCACATTGTTCATCTGTTTGTGTACGGAGGAATATCGATAAATGATAATTCCGGAGCAATAAATACGAGCTACTTATTTGTGTGTATGGATTTATTGTTTGCGGATAATTGTATTGTAATGGATGTCGTTTGATTGGGATTTGTGGATATAAATGTTGGTGTTACTATGTATGGTGTAATAGTAGCATCGTACCAACCTGAAAGTAACCCATTGCGGGGTAAACACTCATTTAATTTTAATATCATGCCATATTACTTTACGTCTTTTCGATCAATAAGGATATTTACTGACTGAAAAAAATATGATTCTAATTAGTCCGTCTGTTAGATTATCAAAAAATATTGGCTACGTATTTTTTGTTTTATCAAATCAATAAAAATTGACGAAGATAAAACGCATCAAAGATTTGAGTGGGGGGTTCTGACGTCACTGACCGCTAAAGAATGTCATACTAATGTCTCAGAAAATGACGTCACACGAGTTTTTAAAGCACTTTACCGTCTTCATTGTTTATTTACGTGAAAAAAAGCCTCGCAAAGCACGTTAGCCGTTGATACCGGCTGTCATTCGTGCATCTGTTCCTCCTTCCAAAAAGAACTTGTTGATGTTTTTCTTCTTGAACATAATTATATACTATTGGGTTGCAGTGTTTCCCATAGTACACTCGTCATTATCTTCCTGTCCTTACCCCATCTTACTTGAGATCGGCGTAATACATTTTCTTCTGCCATTCTATAGTCAGACGACAAAGCGTTCCTGTCGGGGCTGCGGGTTGTTCGATAAAGATACCGCGGTCTCGGCGCAAGGGTTAAAAAGGAAGATGGGTGGTTTTTAGTCAGTAGAAGTCTGCCACTCCCTACCGCTCTGCCCATAGCGGGAGGAGTCATTTTGATGATTTTCCAGCCCAAATATTTTTTCTTTTACCTCCCACTCCCTCTCTATCCATCAACATTTATATTTGACACCCTAAAACCCATCAAATATTTCTTTCTGAACCGTCAACCAGCAAACCAGGTCAGCAATAAAAACAAGCAATACATCGAGATTGCCGCGTTATTACCCAATTGCAGTTCAATCTCACATCATAATCGGAACGTGCCTTAAATACCGGAGCTCTGTCTACGGCTGCACGCCGGTCACTCACGACGCGACCACTGTATAAGGGTAACTAGTAAACCAACAAGGCACAATTTGTGAAAGAAAACTCGGGTCTTAAAGGTACACCTTTGAATTAACCAAGAAGTAGGTTATAAACAAAACTGCAGTTAGCTATAAGACATATTAAATGTGACAGGACTGTCAGTTGTTGCTCATTGTAAAGCGCTAATCTTGATCGGGAAAAACAGGAAATTAAAAGGGATATTCTTTTAGATGAGAATGTCGTTACAAAAACTTGATTACGTTTGTCATGTTGAGGGTGATTAGGTGTGTTAGGTTTGTCAAATAATCTTTTTGTTACATTGCACCTACAAACATGAAACGTTACACCGGGTCTCGACTCGATACGATAGCACAGACGATAGCCCCGACTTAGTCACGAGTAACCTTTTACCTGATGTCTAATGATCATGATGATGAGCCGTTGAACATTGATACCTACTTGAAATTATCATCGTCATCAGTTATCAGAATACAGGCATCTCCAACTGCACACCATTCAGCTTGATTACCAACAGCTCTCTTTCAGCTATATTACCACAGGCAATAATAAAATTTTCATATTATATAATTTTCTCGAAAGAATTATCCGTTCTCCATGAAAAGTTTAAACTTAATGATGTGATATCTCAACATTTTTGTATTGAGTGATATTAAAAGAAAAATAACGATTCAATGTTTTTCGCCAAAGATCAGAATTTGGACGGTGACTAAAAAATCATCTTGTATGGGATTATACTGTGGCGCAGGTCGAGGGAGCTATAAATCGAGCTCTCGAGCTCACGGCTGACAGCTACCAAGTTCAATTAAACTGATGCTACGTTTTCTACGTAATTTGATGATGTGGGGATGCCCGGGTGATAAATTTATGACGTGGAGATGAATGGTGTGGGTACTGTTATTGTAAACTTACATTACGCCATGATTCGATTATAATGTGTTGTCTTTATTTTAATGTTTGTATTTTTTATTATTATATACTTTTAATTATTATTGATTAAAATTTGTGCCTGTAGTCATTAAATATATCATCCTATCCTAGCCTTTACCTAACTGTGTTGGGTTCGGCTTCTAGTCTAACTATTTTAAATGGAGCCACTGCCTATCTGACCTCTACAACCCAGCTAGTACTGAGTTAATGCGATGTCCCACGGCCACTAACCTGTAACAACTAACAAAGCTCTACAAATAATTGCCGAAACCAACAACTTTACGTGCCTTTCAAGGCATTCAAGGGTATCTATATGTAACTGATGGCCTCTCCACAGACTGACTTTGACAACCGCGACTTAACCTTGAATATCGACCCATCTTTTCAGCCGAAAGCTGTCCACTGCTGGACATAGGCCTCCCCTAAGTGTCGCCACATTGACCTATCCCGTGTATCTCGCATCCAGTGAATCCCCGTAACCTTCAGAAGGTCAATTGGTCCACCATTTCCGTCCCCATCGGACATCCGTTCTGCGAGCAATGTGCCCTGCCCACTGCCACTTAAGTTTGGCAATTCTTCGGGCTGTGTTGGTAACCTTGGTTCTCATGCGGATGTCCTCATTTCTGATTCGATCACGCAAGGAAACTCCGAGCATAGCTCTCTCCATTGCCGTTTGGGTGACTTTGAGCTTTCTGATGAGGCCCATTGTGAGCGACCACGTTTTGGTCCCGTATGTAATCACTGGCAACACACACTGGTCATAGACTTTCGTCTTGAGACACTGGTAAATTGGACGAGAAGATACTCCTCAGCTTCCCAAATGCTGCCCAGCCGAGTCGCATTCGACGATTGACCTCTTTCTCAAAGTTGGACCTACTTAACTGGACCGTGTGTTCCAGCTAAACATAACCGTCTACAACTTCGAGTGGAGAGGCTCCGATCTTGATAGGAGTGGGTGTTACATGGACATTCAACATGACCTTGGTTTCGTCCGTGTTCATTTTAAGACCCACTCTACTGAGGTCCTCCATGGTCTCCGCCATGACCACTATATCGACCCGTGCGTCTATTATTATTTAGCCACAAGCTCCTCCTCAAAATCTTATTTTATCTAATCACTTATCATCATAAACAACTCTAACAAAAGCATCAACTATGAAACCGAAATCGATACAAATTCCGCTGCAGTACTTCAGTTGAATAAGCACGATTCTAGGAAAACTTCACCTGCCACCGGCCGAGTTCTTTTACCTTCGCTTTCGGTTTCCAGAGTTGTGAACTTTATGTGAGTGTATGTGTTATTGTTTGTGGAAACTACCACCCATAGGTTAGTTAGCTCCAACACCTGGTTTCACAGATTCATTACATCACCGACCACCGCGCAACAATATTTATGACCTTAGATATTTGGTGTGCTTTTAATTGCTATTTAATTATATAGCTTTACGTTGACGGGAATAAGATCGCCCCTATAACATAGGAGTCAAACATAACTGACGAAAAGTGGATGAACCTACAGAATAAGGATTTTTGTTTATAGCCTTGCGTTTCATCACCAGCCTATTAATGTTCCCACTGCTGGGACACAGGCCTCCTCTCCTTGTGAGGGAACTTAACTTGCGTTTACTTTAAGATTTTGCTGATACAGCGTTTGACATCAGTCTCACTATAAATATTGTCAGTATACTAGAATTATTATAAATATTTCGGCGCGTAAGTATATCAAATAACTTGATTGACCTTGCTAAAAAAAGTACCTTTGCCTCTGTCCAACCCTTGAAGGGTTTACAAGCGTGTGTTACGTACAACAGGTAAATACCATTACAGAATAAAGCGTAACATTGTTCACGTCAATACAAATAATATCTAATTTTTAAGTCTGTTTAGAAGTTCGTCGGTTGTAAGAGGTTTGAAGCTCTTAAGCCGTTTGATACCGTTGATGAGAATAAATTGAAATACTGCTAACTTTTAATTAATATAAAGTAGCAAGCGACTCTTCTCATTAAAAACTCATGTAAAGTGGATGAAAATTAATAAGTTCCTTACTTTAGGTCGTTTTATGAGGTCTGACATTTCTAACTAGGTTTATGAGGTGAATATTGGAGGACTTAATTTAAATTGCATGACACTGTTTCGTATTTAGAATTAGGTAATTGATATTTGAGGGGTAACACCTTTTTCAACATGCTGTATTTGATGTAGCAGTTAAGTACCTACATCAGTTAAGAGCCACAGGGAACCATTTGATAACTATTCTGACAGGTTCATCAGCTAATTCTCTGATAGGATACCTATTTCTTTTAACACTTATTCAACAATCTAAAACACCGACCTGTCGACCTATCAAGTAACGAATTGACTTCAATCTTGAAATTTATCTTCAAAAGTCTTCAAAACTCAGACTTTTGAACTCAAAACTTTCCAACTATCCAAATGACTAGAGCTGAAATGTGGGCTAACAATACTCAATTTACAATTCTCAAGTCAATTTACTTCATTCAGTTCCAATTTAGATTTTTCGATTTGCCATAAAACTTTAGATTAGTTCGTTTTAAAACATGGACTTTTCTACAAAAGTTATTATTTTATTCAGACAATTGGAAGTCAGGTACGCTTTTAACATTATTTGACAGGCTCTTAACGTACATTTTTAATAGAATTCATGAAAGAAATTACTTTTCTGTCTATTTTACAAAGTGGTTGACTTGCCCACGACGAAATTCCAAGAAAAATAAATAATTTGAGTGAGTTTGCGAGAAGATCCTTTATTATCTAATATTTATTAAGTCTGCTTTCATGGTGTGCAAATTTCTTTTGCAAAAGTGTGAGATCTTAATAAAATTAAGTAGTAAAAATGAAAACCTTTCTAAATTGACAACAAAAAAAAACACTTCATAAAAATATTTAAGTTCTCTTCAGTGCTATGAAAACGAGCGTAACAGGAATCTTACAAGAATATTCTTTTCAAATTGGCTACGTCGCCAAAGAAACCGATCACCCTTTTCAACTTCTTCAATTTCCTTACAAAAAGTGTTCGCGTTCGCTTACTAAACACAAATTACTTGAGTATCGATTAACAAGTAATCAGGAGGGCGAGAGGGCATTAAAAAACTTATTGACTTCGCTGAACGACGTTCAGAGTTCGGACCGTCGGGAGATTGGTCCAGGAACTTGTTGGAGGACTTCACAAACTAGTTTTGAAGCTTTAGAACGGTTTTTTTTCTTATTCCTGCAGCAAGTCTTTGTGACTTGAAGGTTATGAGAGCAAGAAAACTTGATTTTCATCAATATAACTTTTTTCAATGTCAAAATCACCAACCTATCCACACTATTTAATAATATTAATGCAATAAGTAACCTCTCTTTGTCTTGTGTTTTTTACGACTTTTCGGCTAAAAGGATTTCCATGACGACACGGTTGGCGCAGTGGTTGAGCGATTGACTGCTGCGCAGCATGTCGCGGGTTCGATTCCCGCACGGAACAAATATTTGTACGACCTACAAGTATTTGTTCCGAGTCTGGGTGTTTTTCTATCTATATTATGTATGTATTTACAAAAAAAAAAAATGTATATAAGTAGTTTATCAGCCATCTCGTTACCATAACACAAGCATTAGGTTGCTTAGCTTGGGACTAGATGGCGTTGTGTGAAATGTCCAAGGATATTTATTTATGACCTGGATTAGAACCATAGAACTTAGGAATACTTTTATACTAGTGGTACGCTTTCATAAGATAATTTCCAACCTCCGTGTGGATGAACCCGCTGATAAAATCCAATACTTAAAAAATGTTTGTTAAAACGATTTAAAAGTATTGAAAGATAAGATCAAGAGGAACAAAAACGAATCGTGAAATGATCAAGTGGGACGATCACTGCACGCACCTTTATTATATAAATGTGTGGGTGGCATAGGCAAACTCCGCTTTGGGACTTCCACAGGGTTACGTAATAATCGTCTTTATCACCCATATTCCAAACTCGATTTATTCAAAATTGGCTATCCGTATCCCTACTTTACATAAGTTTAAGTACTATACGCAAAACTGGCGCCCATTCTACTTGACCATAAAGTGGCAATGTCGTGGCATTCTGCCAAACTGTACCGACGGGAGCGTCGGTTGAGAGCATGAGATACTTCTTAACAGAACCTCATCATGTGCTGCATTTTAAACGAGTCATTTTTTTATTTAAATCACTTTTTTATTTAAGTGCGTCATACTGCAAACAGTTTGAGGCTGAGCAGTGAAGTGGCACGCTTGGCGGCTTGCCAAACTGCACGCAAGGGAATCACTTCAGCTGAGCACTTAAGGCGTTTTCTTCGGACGCTCAATGCTGCATTCTACCTTAAGTGAGTTGCAAATCGCTGGAACTGTAAATGTATTGTAGAGTATACGATGGACAAAAGATTTCTCTCAAATGAAAAGGTGTGTTGGTTTACTTACAGAGAAATGTGACGTGATTCTCTCGAGCAAGACTTAAATCAAAAGTTTATGATTGGGTAAGTTAGAAGATATGAAACTGCTCATTTTATCTAATAAGAAAAAAACCTTATGCATCAAAACAAGAAAAAGACTACCTACTTCTTTAACAAACTTCCCAAAAACTAGATGCTCCCAAACTGCATTCAAGAGAACTATGTTGAACACACGAGGTACTTTCAAAAACACTCAAGTCGCAGCACTTGCGTTTATACGCTGCATTCTTTTAGTGTAATCATTTCAATCTTGAGTGGAAGCGCATACTGTGTAAAACAGGAAACTATATGTTTTCTAAGGATTTTCAGTATCATGTTCAAACTTTAAACTCGAGTTCTAATGCAAGTAACATTACTGTTCGGGTTCAGCTATCCTTATCTTTATTCCACTATATTTTTACTAGGAATTTTGAAATTCAGGCCTAATTACTTTTTTTATGTTTACTTGTCGTGACCTTCTTGGTGCGTCTGATTGTCCAGAAATAATGATGATTTAATTTTTCGACCATGCCTTATTGTAAATAGGTCTATTTTAATCTGCGATTTGTCTGTACAACGGCTTAAATTTGTCTGTTTTTGCAAGTAGGTACAAGTTTTTCTCAAATAAAGAAATAATTTTTCACCTTAACACTTAAAGAAACTACAAAAAAGTAAACAAAATAATTAAAACTTAGTACTAAAGTAAATCATTCAGTACTAATATGTTACAATACTCTGGACGGGCAAAACCTCTTACAGTTATTAACTCTACTAAGAAATAATAAAATGTTAAATCTTTGTCTTCACGGTTTTATAAATTGTTGAATGAACTACAAGTTGTTGAGAGACGCGGTACAACAAAGTAAATAGTTTAATAAAAACTATCGTTTAAATCCTAATTAGAAATTATCGTCGGCAAGTCTTTTAAGCTCTTAATGAAATTGTAGCGTTTTTGTGACACTAACGCCATTAGAACAGCGTGGACACATGAGCGTAGAATTCATTAGTACATTGATCTTTGGCGATTTATTGGCGTTGACAAGAAGGCGTTTTTCGTAAACATTTGTAAAAATGTTTTTTAACAAGATGCCAGCCGGACACACCACCAAATCTGCAAATAATGCTGTGCTATACATTATAACTGTGAATCTTTCTTTACAATGGGTGTTTTTCCACTAACCCACACCGATATGGTAACAGCAAGGCATGATTGAAGCAAAATGTATATAACCCGTCGCCGGCAAGTGGAACTTCAACTTCAACTGGCCGCTAAATGCCTGCTGTACCTGCGCCGATCGATTGACAGCAGGACTTGTCATGGTGGCAAATACCTACTCGTAAGTCGCTTAGAGTACCTTGGCAGTATCTTTACTTCTTATTAATACACATAACCCATTTGTTTTACACAAACCCACAATAAACAAATCCTTTTGCAAGTCACAAGCTCAATTATAAGTGGAATTGCAGCACAAATATTATTGCGTTCACTGTTGAGTCGTGACTCGTTGGTTTCGGGGCCCGACGGCATCGTCAGACGAAGTTTTTAATAGTGTTGTGTCGAGTCACCGCCCGCAGTTAATTACTGGCGCTGGCCTCTGACACCCTTCAAGCGAGTCTCGACCTTATTGACTGCCGTATTGATGACTACTTTGGCGATTTTCCTAGTGTACAAAAGGGGAATTTCTTTTGATATTATTTTTGTATTTGCAACATAGAAACATCATAAAAATGTAAATAGTGTATTTCCCTATAAACAGTCACTCTTCATTTGCAAGTTCACGATATGCCAAATACGAATAGGGTCGACAGTTCGATTCCGAGGTCCAATTACAAGATTTTTAATTCCCCAAAAACAGTTCATGAGTATTAAACTCTTGGGTTCTACTGTCGGTAGGTACACATTTTCTAAGTTTAAAATAAAACCCTTTTCAAACTTTTAATATTACGTTCTATCATCATAGTCACATCTACAACTTTATATAACATCACCACTCAGTTCAAAGTTGGTTGCGCACCAGCAATTTGACGTAGATTACTGCACATTTCCGATACATTGCCTCCTCGCAATATTGAGGCAATTTCTAGCAATAGCTCGCTATGTTCCCTGTCTTATGGGATAACTTCAAGAGGATTCAGTGGCTATTATCGCTGGTCATCTCTTCTTTTAAAAGAAAACCCGTTTTGTTCCATTTGAAAAAGATTTTCCGTGGTTTTTCTTTTGTTTTTGATTATTTTATTTCTCAGATTTGAATATTGTAGCAACTGAGTTACAAAACGTAAGTATGTTATGAAGTTTTTCAGTTAGGGAAGGTACTTAAAAGTCATGGAGCAAATATGCTTTAAACCCGCCATGTACGATAAATTATGTAGCCTATACACTGTTGCCTTTACAGTCAAAGTGTACATGCATGAACGTGTGTGGGAGATCCCACACTGCACAGTTATCCTTCGAATGGAACTTTGTTTTTAAACACATATTGGCAGATATATTATTATAGGCGAATGCCCGGCATCATCAATATGGTTGGAACAATCAACGATACGTCGAATACGTGATGCGCCTTGCCATTGACGTTTTAATCTAAACGTTAGGTTCAATATGGCTACGCTGACCATCGCCACGACGCCGCGACGCTCCGCTAGACTGACTGCTGTCAAGTCTCGTTCCAATAGTCTCTGCTTCAATATAACATTTTTGAATGGCGCTTCCAATGCGCCGTCACACATTTAAAACTGCCATGCATAACCTATCGTCATGACTCGCTTTAGAATTACCATAAAATTACCTCAAAGTTTCTAGATAGTTCTTTTCTTCTTAAAGTCATGCAAATGAACTTTGTTTTTCGAAAAAAATAAGAATATTTATTCTTTATAAATCTGTCTACAAAATAAAGTCGTTAGCTAAACTATCATTGCCAAATTGAAGTCTCTGAAGGCAACTGATTGACTGATTGCAGTTCGTTATTATGTAGTTAAACGGAGAACCCACTCACACATTTACTTTCAAAAGCTAGACCCTAATCTGTCAAAATTACGGGTTTATAAACGCGAATGAATTGAAAAAGGTCTTCTTAAACTTTACAATAACTTGTATAAACGCCGAAATTCGTTGACCAGTCGTTCTACGATGTGTGGAATATTCTAGAAGCAAAGGGATTGCTTAACATTTTTTATTCAGTGAGACTTTCCAAATCAAATCTTGATTTTGACTCGTTTAAGAGAAAGGTCTCAAATTGAATTGTCTATCGTGTCCCTAGGGTCGGTGTAACTTGGTTACTGTGATCATCTGGGTACAGATATGTTTCATCGCATATTGGAATAGGATTTGAAATATTATGCAAAGGTAGGTAATGTAGGCCTTACATTGTGGGACGTCCTGAGGTTATTTTGAAGAAGGTCGATGACCTAGGTATATGTTGCTAGGTAGGTGACCAGATTAATACATCGAGTATTATAATTATGACGCCAACAGTATGTGCAGACATAAGGTTTTCTATAAATAGTAATTAACCCATCGACTTTTAATGGCGTGATCAATACCCTTTTTTTTGGGCGGGGTGGGAAATAATCAAATAACCCCTCCCGCTCTTGGGCAGAGCGAAAGGGAGTGTCAGACTTGTCTTACTTTTAAAAGCATAGAAAGAAAGAAAAATATAAATATGTCGCAGAAACATGACGAGCATACAATGAGACAAAAAATACACATACAACACATCGCAAATATAAAAAAAAATACAACAAGCTAGGGAAAATAACAAAAAGCACGTCCTGACTGCGACAAGCAGGTTAAAACTCAGCATGGTGCTGTGCTATGTGGACCCACAGCACAGCGCTGGTGCACAGTGGTCACCAGTGAAAAAACGTACGAAAGTCAAGACAGCATCAATACTAATGAGGTATATAATAAGAAAATAAAATAAACAGTGCTTGAAATATAAAGTACTCATAAGGGATAAAATAATAATTTCAAATAAAAAACTGAAGGTATGATTTGATAACACTATTAAGATTTTGTAAAAATAAACTATAAACTTTTACACAGGTTAGTAGATTCACAAAAAGTCGTACAAAGGATTTGGTCCGGAATAAACGATATATTTATTTGTTTAGTTTATAAATACGGTATTTTGGCTTATCTCTATACATGTAGCCTAAAAATAATTAACTTTTAACAGGTGTCAGACTTGGTTTTAATGTAATTTTGCAATATAGCCTAACTGAGTTATGCGATCATAGTTTTTCTAAGACCTGTCTTCTGAAACTCCCTATATTATCTTAAATGCATTGTGTAGCTATTCCATAACCCTCTTTTTCCCTCTTAAGTTTCGCAAGCCTTCCAAAAAAAGTTTCCTCTCCAAATAGAAGCCGTCTAATGGGCGATCGGTTTAACGACTACCATCAGGCCTAATTGACGTTCCCGCCAAATTTACTGTCTTCAGCTCTGACTGACGGCTGCGATTAAAATGAGTAACGCGAACACCCGGCTTGGCTGGGGTTGTTATAATCGAGCCGTCTTCATAGATACCTTATATTAAATTAATTATTTGTTGTTTATTAATTAGTTTTGGGGATGAAGTTGGAATGAAGCGCTTTAAGTGTTTTTCGGGGTATCATAATATAATGTATCGTAGTGTAGTATAGTGGGATGTAGTGCTATGTACCTGTCACCTATTTAATGGCCCAAAACACAAAAAGAACAAAGAACATGGATGTATGGATGTATGGATGAAGAAGAAGGAACATAAGTGGGATTTAGTCAGTAGAAGTCTGACACTCCCCCTACCGCTCCGCCCAGAGCGGGAGGAGTCATTTGATGATTTCCCACACACCAAAATAAAAAAAAACTGACCTAAGAAGACTTCGCCTGAAAAAATGACGAAAAATTTTGGGAGTGCATGGATGTATGTACCTATGTATGGATGTATGTTTGTTACTCTTTCACGCAAACGCTACTGTATGACTTTAGGTACCTAAATAATTATCACAGGATTTTTTTATCCCCGTAATTCGATCCCATGGGACAAACACCAATAGAGATTTCCAAAAAATATTGGACACGTATTTTTTCTTTTTTAACATAAACAAAAAATGAAGACGATACAGTGCTTCGAATGCCATGGGCCTAAGCATTTATATGATTTATGCCAGGTGTAAAACATCGACACGATATGTTTTAAGATAGTGTCGCAGTACACAACATTCGTCACTTTGAGTTCTTTGTTGAGTTCATTATGATAAAGAAAAAACCGGCGAAGTGTGAGTTGGGCTCTTGAACCAAGCGTTCCGTATAAACTGTTAGGTATTTTGTCGTTAAACTAGATTTACGGTTTTTATTTTTCTATACACGTGCTGTAAGTGATTGTTCTTAGCCTAATTTATGTTTATAGGTCAACGGGTTAAAACCAATTGGCTACATCTTCCGATTGGATTGGACCCTTGTGAAATCGCAAAATATGTGACATGAACTGTCATATCTTTTGATTGCGTTGATTTAAAAGTTAGATTTTTTAATTGCTCTGGAGGATATCAGACTTGAAAAATACTCAAGACTGATGTCCCTTAGAGCAATGAAAAAACTAAAATGTATAATATTAATTTCAGCTTGATATCATCCCGCGCTCCTGAGAAAAGGGATCCTGAAAGACAGACAATTTTTTTTTTTATAAGAGTACCGTTTTTGCTGACGGAGGTACGGAATGAATTTTTATAAAACGAATTTTATTTTAACACCCCTGTGTATTGGTCATCGTTACTAATTTTGACTTCAAAGGGATTTGTCATACCACGGTGTTATCTACATATTTGCAGATATGCAAATGGTCCATCAATCGAACATCGCAAACGTGGTGAAATCGGTTACATTAATATTTGACTAACTTTGGAAATATACAGAACGGTTTTAATTTGCATCCATGTGTCTGGTAGTCATATTTTATTAATAGTTATTTTTTACTTGCTGTTGCCAGCGGCTTCACCCGCTACATCTTGAAAGTTATCCCACGGGAAGATAAAATTGGGGTAAAAACTATTCTATGTGTTAATCCAGGTTATAAACTATCTGTGTACCAAATTTTATTCAAATCCGTTCTGTAGTTTTTACGTGAAGAAGTAACAAACATACACACTCACAAACTTTCGCCTTTAGTGTGATAGTGTGATGTTCTACTCTTATGACAAACTAGTATTGTGCTCTGAAACACGGCTTTTTTCTGTCATAATCTTAGTATACATTTGTGTAAACCTCTGCCTTATCCTTTGATGATTACTGGCATGATGTTTATGATTGTATACGTTACGTACAATCAATCAAAATAATTAACTCGAACAAAACTACACATTCTTCTAAAACAAATAATTGTAAAGTTTATTGTACATACAAAATAAGCAAATGATTTGCTCTCCCGTATGTTTTCCGACTAGCTTAGTCATAGCAATTCAGATTTAGATTTCAATACGGAATTACCATATCGTCCGATTAGTTCGTTAATTTTAAGCTTTGATCTGTACTCCGTAGTCAGGGCTTTCACATCGAAGATCAAAAGCACATTTAATTTTCAGATACATAATAACATGTATATATATAATAATTATTAAACTCAATGGTAGAATGAAATCATAGCTTGTGTTGTACTAATTGCTGCCTTGTTAGAAGGTATCTTCCTCGGATGGTCTTCATACACGTCATGTTGTTATGATATTAGATTAATTAGATACAAACTAGCTATATCTAACTCAATTTCAGTTAGCTAACCACCCAAAGTTGCTTGTTGTAGATAATTTGCGTGGCCCAACAGATCTGTAAACAGAGAACGCAATATAAAATAATTTAGATAGTAGACACTGCCTGCGCAAAGAGACATAAAACACCTCAGTAATAGAAAAGTTGCAGCAAATTAAACAAAAGCAAAGCGCGCTGTCAAGAGAAATCCAGCTAAACCCAAAAACCCGACAGCCCTACTACAAAGTAGTAGTAAAAAAATAAAATGTTTCGTTTTAAATTCCACATTTAGGGGGAAGCGCAGCCGGTACGACGATTATGTCTAATTTATGTACATAATTTGTTGAACAAATGGCCGCCTGTTTTTGCTCCAAGCTCCTTATAATTAATAAATTTGAGACTACGCCGCCACACCAAAATATCAGCTAGAATGCCTGATTACAGAATCATCTGTAATCAGGCATTGTTTAAATTACTTCGTTGTTAAGCATTTTTCGGGAGACATCTTTTTGTGAATTAAAATTATTTGAGCAAAGGATAGTCCCAGCACAATGTCCAAAATTCGTCAGGTTTTCGTCGTAATTATGTCTATTCGCTGGCATGCAGTAACAACACTTTTCGAAGCTTATCAAACGAATTGTAATTATACAAGATGATTTTTTAGTCAGCGTCCAAAGTTTTTCAAGGTGTTAGGTATCATTCACTAACACCATTTTTGAAAAAAAAAACGATGCGTAAAATTTTCATATTAAATCATTTTCTCGAAATAATTATCCGCTCTCCGTGAAACGTTAAAACTTCGTGATGTGATATCTCAGTAGTATTGAGTGATACTTAAAGAAAAAACACGTACCTATTCAGTGACTTTCACCAAAGATAGACCAGAAATGGAAACATTGTAATCGCTCTTCATCGTTTTTATTTATGTTATTGCTGAAATTATTCTAGCCTCGTCTTTTTACATGAACAGTTTCTTAGGAAAATAAAACACATAATTGAAGCAACAAGAAACCGTTTACAACATATTCTTTACATCCCAAAAGACGTATGTAAGGAAAAATATCCTTTGTAAGCGTGAGTACAATACCGGTTTACTGCGTGTTGGAAAAATAAAGTTATTCAGTATACCCCAGAGGGCTGCGCAACCAGGAATTATTATTTTATTCACACTGCGTTAACGTTCACATTATATTAATTCATAAGCAGGGAAAGGTCTACTTACCGATGACTATTGTATGTATCTGTAATGATTTCATTGTATTAGAGCAGAGTATTTGTTTTGTTCGACAGGCTACTTTAGATGCTTCATTAGAGTGTACGGTTAACTCGAGTGACTGTTTATATTGTTCAATGTAACGACCAAATTACATAGGAGATTAATATAAGAAAGATAAAAGAAAATGCCTCATCATTTACGTACAGATCTGTATGAAAGACATTCAAGATCTGGCCAACCCGCCAGAAACCAACATTGCCCAAATAAAATTAATTTCACCTAATACACTTCTAGTGAACGACGACGTCGAATAAAAGGCGAAAATTAACGGACATTGAATCCTCTGGTATTGTTGTAGTACTTGTAACAACAGTTAAGGTAATTACGGTTGTATGGTTTTAACGGAAATCGTTTGTCCTTTGAAATCATAGCGTCTATCATAATATCTGTGGGGTCTAAAGCCGGCTTTACATTGAAGCAAGCTTGTGCTACGGAGCACAAGACGCGGTTATGTGTACCCACAGTGTTTAAGTACAAGCTATTGTGGCTTGCAACATGTGTTCTTGCAAAGGTAGGTATTACGAACATTGCCATTTCTGTATAAGATCTTACCAGGGAGTGTGTTTGTTTCTTTTTCCTGGTGCTAGGAAAAGGCCACCCCTTCCTCCTACTTCCAACCACTCTTTTTAATTTTCCTCTCGACTTTGCAATGTCTGTCCACTTTTTCGCTACAAATATAATCATTGTCTGCTTAGCCTAATCCCTATAATGTTGTACCTGGTTTCCAGTCTGACTGGATGCAAGTAAATACCGGTATTTTACATGGAGCGACTGCCTAATCCACCTTCACACCTCAGATACGATATCAGATAACACGGACCAATGAATTTACGTACCTGTCGTGCATACATACTTTGTACTAAAAACAGGGTGTAAAGATCCTCATCCCCCATAGAAAAGGGAGAATCCTCCGACCAGACGGGTGTTGTGTCTGGTAAGCTAACTACTCGACATATGTAAGTCGGGATTTTCTATAAAGGGTGTAAAAGTACCCTTAACGCAAACAAAGGGCACTTGTTCTCCCCACCACTGCGATCACTTTTTTGTTCTAGACCATACCTGGGAACCCCCTACTTACGGATCACATAATTTCACCAACAGGAACTTGTCACAGACCGAGTTCAGTTCCTCTGTATCAAACCGCAGAACATCTGCAAGAAACTCCAGGACCAGTGCTCTCAGTTCAACAATTACAATTAAACTCGAATCCCTCTAAGTAACAAAATACTTGGTAACTGGAGTCCAGCTCTTTGAGAGTTGTGCTACAAACAGCACTTAACGGCATTGCATCGAACACTCAGATTGCATTGAAACTAATACAAGTTGTTTGCAGCCGATGTATGTACTCTGTAGTTTACTGGCGGGTGGCGCAAGGTGGAGGAGATAGCGGGTGGATTATGAACCTCTTTCTATTAGTCTACATCATTTTAAATGCTACCTTTAAACAGAGGATGACTTACTGCGGCTAAACAAGAGAAATGCCAAGGTTTCGTCAAACATGAATGCCGACGACTATGACAATGAATTTTGGTACAAAATGTACGGAAATATCTGACAAAGTCCATTATTCGCAGCCTGTTTTTGTTAGTATAATGCCAATATCAAGCAATTTGTCCATATTTATTTGGACGCACCATAATTGATCTGATTAAACTTTCTACTTGGAAACCATTTTTTTTAGAACAGATTAGTTGAAAATGTTAAAACTGAAAACACAGCAGTTTGCATTACATACTGTAAGAGTATTCTGATCAAAGCAGTATCATTTTAGTAACACACGAACGGTTAGTACTAAGAATTTAAACATAAACATTTCTGAACATAATAAAGCTATTTACCAGACGCCCTCCGCTTCTAACTTACATCTGTATGCAATGTGCCAGAGAGCGCCAGTTGTTTGGCAAAACGCGCGCGTGCAGGGCCGCAGCCACAAGCAAACCGCTCAGTAATCCGCTCAGACAGGCTGGCAGGCCACAGGGAATGCCGATCACTACCCAAAGAAACCAAACACACGGAGATTTAGCTGTTAGAGTGTAATTACAATGTAGTTCGAAGAATTGTGGAACATGGCGTTTGTTGGAAGTGTGTTTTTTGCCAGTTGAATACACAAAGTTGGTCTTAGCATGTGATTTGAAATATTGCATCCTACCTTTGAAGACAGCCAATGATTATATGAAAAAAAAAATACACAAAGTCAAATACATAGACTGCCAAAATCATTACCCTTCCTTTTGGCTTCGCCGTAGTCGGGTAAAAAGAAAAGGAATAACATGACAATACACTTTTCTTTTGTGTCCGAGTTGTTCACATTTGATGACAGTACGCATGAATAGCATGTGAATGGTGATTGTAACCTTGTAACTAGGCTGACTGAAAACGCACATCAGTATCGTGTTTTATAAAAATACTTACCTATACGCTTAGAAAACCTAGTGCAGCCTGCATAGTTAAGGAGTAGTATGCTTTTCTTTTTCAGTTACCATCGGGGGTAAAACCTACATGAGGCTGGCACATGACCACGTCGGGGCAGTGGGATAATGTAAGAGATCGCCTCGACATAAAGGGCCATGGATAAGGAATATGGGTGGTTTTTAGTCAGTAGAAGTCTGCACTCCCTTTCGCTCTGGCCAAGAGCGGAAGGGGTTATTTGATGATTGATGAACCCAAAAAAAAAGGCTGGCACATGACCGTGGAGAATAGCACAAGAAAAGGGAGGCCTATATCCAGCAGTGGGTAAATTCAGACTTTGGATAATTATGATGATGCTTTTATTAAGATACAGGTTCCCAGTATGGACATGTTGGAACGGAATCTACATATACCGATCCGTTCTGGTTTAATAATTTCATACGCCTGCTGAATGCACGATGACCATACATGCGCTGGTTCAAGTTCCAGTTTATTCTTACAGGTACATAAGAGTCTTAGGTTTTCCGTACAACCTAAATATTTATGCAACAAGCACTATGATACTCGGTGCAGGTAGGTGAGAGGTTGCAGGAAACACTTAACAATTCCCTATAAAATACCACACAATATGAAATAAGTTAAGTTCAAAGTTCCACGTACCACTAATTCATAATGAACGTGCACTAACCGTTGCCGTAAATACTACTAATGAGATAATTAAAAGCGAAATAACGCTGTATGGAATTAAAAATGGCGTATTTATTTGCCAGCAGCGGCGTGTCGGGAAAAATGAGAGGATTTTACAGAATTATGTTTTGTTACGGCGTAGGTGGGTCGTAGTTTATTTGTTAGTTAGATGCTTGCGGGAAATGTATTGTTTATTTCCGCACAGATTAGTCGTTGTTCTTCTTTCACAGAGTGATATTTATTATTGGTGAGATTTCAATATTTAAATATACATATTTACATACATACATAAACTCATGTCTATTTCCCATGGACGTAGTCAGAAACAACAGAACGCCACCTGCTCCTGTCCTCCTTTTGTCCACGTTCATACATCTGGTCATACAAGCACACCGTGAACCAGTTGCGATAACTACGCACATGTCCTCTCTGAAGAACCTCATCAATAAGGTTAGTGTATGTCTCTCTAGCATCCGCCCCTCCCGGCGACTCACAAACTCAAACAAACTATTCATTATTTAAAGTTAGTTAAAATAGTCACTAGACTTTCGGGTTAGTGCACTCTTAATTTTTATTTTAAAACCGAACAGGTCCACTACTCGACAAAGACCTACCTCCATTACTATCCCCGGACACGATTCTGCGGTACTTCTTTCCAATCATTAAGGAAGACGTCCCGCCATCTCCGCCGTGATCTGCTTCTTCCTGCTGTCAGTACCCACGCCGAGTTTCATTGAAGTTGATCTACACACACACACACGTACCGTTTATTAGAGTTCCGTAGCCGAATGACAAAAAAACGGGACCCTTAAATATTCTTCATGTCTGTCTGTCCGTACGTATATCACACACACAAAAACTAATTAATAAGACTACACAGTTGAAACTTGATAGGTAGATGTATTCTATTAACCGCTTTAAGATTTTTGTACAAGAATAAAAAAAGTAAAAATTAAGGGGGATCTCCCCATACGTAGAACTGAAACAAAAAAAAAACATTTTTCATCAAACCTATTCATGTGGGGTATCTATAGACAGGTCTTTAAAAATGACATGGAAGTTTCTAACACCATTTTTTCTCAAAGTAATTTTTTTGAAAGATAGACACTTCCAAAAAGGTAAAATGAGTGTCCCCCCTCTAAATTTTAAACTAAGAGAGTGTAAAATCTAAAAAAAAATATGTGTGCTGAAAACTTTCAACTTTGAACTTTCAAAGTTTGAACGATATGTAGTAAATAGTTTTGGAGACACAATTAAAAAAACTGCAAAAATTACCTTGTCATTCATACAAACACTATGAAAAACCAACTTATATGTAATAATATATATGTTTTTCTGTTGCCGCTTTAACAAAAAATAATACAAATGAAAGGCCATCGTAGTATGGAAGTACTACGATGGTACGGAACCCTTCATGTGCAAGTCAGACTTGCACTTGGCTAGTTTTTTTATTGCCTAAGATTCCTAGGTTAAACTACAATGAATTGAAAACTACACATTTAAACTAACAAACTAGCCGTACTTATGGTTACGCAACCATCTTGATCGGCTAACTGGCACGTAATTAGGTCAATTGTTGCGGAGCCTGGCTCTCTGCCAGCCCTCTTGATCTCAGCTTAGGTGCCGTGCAGATGCTCGTGTGTTGGGGTGCCTGGCTAGTGTTTGCTGAGGGGCTTTTGTTTCTACAGGTTTATATAAGATCCGCTTGTTACTGTCCCATAGCAGTATAGAAGCTCTTTGTCATATCTGTACCTATAAAGGGTGTAAAAGTACCCTTAACGCAAACGAAAGGCACTTGTTCTCCCCACCACTGCGATCATTTTTTGGTTCTAGACCATACCTGGGAACCCCCTAGTTACGGAGATATTGGTGGTCAAAGTTCGAAATTTTGCACAGCTGTTTTTGTAAATACTAGTTTTTCAGGTTATAAATTTACTAAAATGACCTCCATGACCCGTTTACTATTCAAAGCATCCACTGGCACAATGTTTTAATAGTGCTACATTGAGTTTTACCGTAAAATGTGATTTTTGACCCCAAAAAAAAGTCGTTTGCCAGCAAAAAAAATTGCGTAGGGATTAGTTTGATGTACAGAATACTTGGTTGACGTATGTGTGAAGGGTTCGTTTACTCCCTGTGTATAAAAACTTTTTAACAAAAAATAAAACCGATTTTAACAAAAACTAAACAAAAAATAAATAAAAAAAAATACTTTAGAAGAATTAATCTGCTTCTCAAGTCGGTGACTTTTGTTTCATTTCGTTTTTATTGCCACCGACTTATATTTCCGACATATTCGCGGGCGAAACCGCGGGCAATAGCTGGTTCCTAATAATTATATTCATATACACTCAGTTAATGCCAGTAGGCCCACCCGCTGGCTGAAGTACCGGTATATCTTTGCTACACCCTACGGGTAAATACTGTATCATTTTATTATTTTCGTAAAACATACAGCTATACAGACACAATAATTTAGTTATTAACAACAGTATGTTACATTACCTCGTGTACAAACGCCTGGAGCGTTAAAGTTTGAACCCCGATTTTAAATACATTTAGAGCAGGTGTTTTATAATATATAATCACCACACATAAAAATATAACAATACGAGTACAACACAGACATACAGATACAGATACAGATACAGTAATATATACTCACAAGCTTTTAGTCGCGGCATCCAAATTTTGCCATATGATCGTTTAAACATAGCCAGGTCAGTAAATATCTTATTTCGTTGTTTGCTCGCTTCCTATAATTGCCGTGTAGGCAGAAACACGAAGTAAATAATTCACAAGACTTGTGTTATTGCTTGTATTATCAGCGATTTACTAGAACTTATTGGTTGTACTTGTTTAGAAATAGTTAGCAGACCTGTTCCCAAATCTATTTGTATTAGCTCAATCATTAAAAGATTGGTGCAGTCAATGCCAGCCGGCATTGGCTGCTATGATGCGAGAAGCGGGTTGGTTCCGCACGGAAGAAATATTTTTATGGCCCGACATTTATTGTGGCACATATTCCGGTATGTAAGCATACATTTTTGTAAAAGCCTAGTGTAGGAAAATCTTACAAAAAAATTGTAGTAAGATTATTTGCAAAGTAAACTTAAAGACAAACACATGGCACATGGCATTTTTGATTTTTTCTGTACCGACACAATGCCACTCGAACAAATAATAGTGATGAGTGAATTTATAATGATGGAAAAATCAGAAATGTCCATGTCATTCCTTTTCTTGAAATAAATAAAGCTTTGAAAGTGATTGCCACTCGGTTAGGCTTTCAAAACTTTTTTATGCAAAACATAACCTTTAATCTATCAATCAGATAATAGTTATCTAATTAGCTAGGATATGATAATTACTGATCGTTAACCTCTCCCACGGGGCCACCGGCTACAGGCTGCATCATAGTATGCTCTTAGAGATTAGCATAATCCAGTAATTAGCGAGAATGGTCCAGTGGCGTACGTACTATGAGGCACTATAATATTAATAGGATGGCGTATCGGAAGAAGAAATATCCCGGTGCATTGTGACAGTAGAAGTTTCAAGGATGTCCTTATGGACTTTAGGGAGATAAAAAGAGTAGGAAATATTAATAGCCTTTTGGACAATGTTTATTACATGAAACATAGCCAGTAGTGATGAACTATAAATAAACATGTTAATTAGGATTAATTGCAATCAAAAACTTTATTTGTTTTGGCATAGTAATCAAAATATATAGGTGACGTGGGACGGCTTAATTCAAAATGAGTTGCAACGAGTGTTTATTTAACTTATGAGCAGATTTTATCCCGTCGGGGCTGCGGGTTGCTCGCAAGAGATACCGCGGCCTCGACATAAAGGGCTAAGAAGGAACATGGGTTGCTTTTAGTCATTAGAAGTCTGACACTCCCTTTCGCTCTGCCCAAGAGTGAAAGGGGTTATTTGATGATTTCCCACACCACAAAAAAAGGGCAGATTTTATCAAGAGTTGTGACAAAGAATTAAGATTGTTCAGAGACTTTTAACTTTATATAATTTTATATTATTTGTGCCTATACAGAGCTATTAATCCATCTCGCTCTGTTTCTTAATTATTTACTGCATACTTTTAAGTCTTTAGTTTTTTTTACCGCTATCCCAATGTATTCGGCATTGCAGGTTTTCTACTTCGCTAAATTACTTGCCAATTCAAAAGTTACCGGTCCTTTCTAGCTATCTATCTTCCGTGTCGCTGTCCACCAGTAGTGGCGAATGGAAATAATTTACAAAGTTGTGACGCTGTCCCCCACTGGTGGACAACGAGAATAATGATTGTATTAAAGTTGTCTCGCTGTCCCCCAGTGGTGGCCAGACAAGTGGTGGACATCGGGAATAATCGTCTATAAAGACTGCTCCATATGTCTTCGCAAGAGCATAAGGTCTTTTTTAACAACCCGCAGCCCGACGGGGAGCAAAAGGTCTTGGACTTGATTTCCGGGACGTGCAATGTGTTGATGTCTTCCGTGAAGGATTTCTTAGTAACAGCCCGAAGTTTAAAAGTTGTCGGTATGATACCCCTGTGCCTTGAAAAATTAGTTAAGCCGTTGGTTCTATCCCTGGTCTCTCTCCGGTCATATTGCAATGCTATGAAACAGCGAGAAAGAGGGAAGAGAGAGCGCATCCGTGCCTACGTACATACTTTCAGAGCATAACCATAAGATTGTGTACTGCACGGTTGGTGCAGTGGCTGAGCGATTGGACAGTTGCGGGTATTTGTGTATATGAGTATAAATGTATGTGACCCCACGATACGCGAGAAATTCCTAGTAAGAGGCAAAGTTGAAAAAAAAAAATCTTCCGCATAGATGGTTAATCTCTGCTCAGATTGTCCTAGGTGACTATAAATCGTCTAGAAGGATATTATTATTGATTGAAAGATGTTATCATCTTGCGTCAAATCGAAGCTAAAGCAAATACAACTCATAACAATTAAAAACAAAACAAATCTAAAAACAACAATTATAAGGCTAGCGTTAATCGCGCGCTTACCACCGGTGGACGCTCACCGCTGAGCGCTGAGGCGCTGATTAACGAGCGCTGCCACCTGTGCCCGTGTGTGCGCCGCGTTATACAGATTACCCGTAATCTTTACTTATTGAACGATTTTTTGTTTTGTGCACTGATGAATTGAAGGGTTGGAGGGAAAAATAAGGGTGGTATGAAGTATATACAAAGCTGAATGTGCAGTTGAGGTCATAATTGTTTTAACACCTTTATTTTTTTAAGGTTGAATGTTACATAGCCAGAGGGTCAATTTTAGCTTGAAGATCAAATTAAGAGGGGCCTCTGGTTGTTCGAAAGAAATACCGTGGCGCCGGACACAAAGGCCTAAGATGGAACATGTGTGGATTTTAGCCAGTAGAAGTCGGACACTCCCTCCGCGGGAGCGGGAGGATTTATTTGATGATTGGCCTACAGATAGTTTTTTTTTGGGTCTGGGTATTTGTGTATGTGAGTTTAAACGTTTGTGACCCACCATACACGATACAAAATCCTAGTGTGGGGGCAACGTTTTTAAATAAAAATAAATAACTATTTTTGTAAAAGTTGTAATTGACAAATTAATCAAATTATTTTACAGCAACGCTTAATTTGTGGCTCACCGTCTATGTATGTAACAACTGTATTATTTCTATGAATATATAAACTTATTTATCCCGTACAAATAAACTGTGACTATTTAATCTAGTGCAGAATAGCTCACGAAATAAGTTTAACAAGTAAAATTAAAACACGTAGCCACACTCGACACGCCCTACTTCCTAAACAAATCCTTTCAAGTTTCATTCCGACTCAGAATATTCGGGAACATACCGAAACGTTACAGAAGTCAGTGTTCCATTAGAAGCTGACGCCGGTTCGTAATAACTGTAATGCGAGCCACATTACACCTCCAAACTTGAGCTCGAATATTACGGATACGTAACGTACACACGTATTATCTGGTATTATGTTATAATAAACGTCATGCTTTCAATGTCTGTACGTCTTAGTGGATTATCGGATGGTAGGCTATTAATTAATTAAATTATTCGCAATGAAATATAGTGTGCTTGTAGATGAGCCTGGTTTCTATAATTTTATTTATAGTAGTATGATTTATGAAAGATTTAAAGCGAAATATTATCCTGTGTCACGTTGCTACGCGCTCGCCACGATGCGGCGTTGACAATGGGCGTTGCTACAATAGTATGAATAAAGGGTGTCTGTGGAACTAAAAAGGTTCATAAAAAATATCTTAACAGTCGCTCATCTATGATTCCCATAGGGGTGTTAGGTTGGCCTCGGTATATCATTAAATTTTAAACCTAACATTTTAACTCAAAACTTCACCGAAAATTCCTAAAAACCATACACTGGACTCAACACTGCATGCTACGTAAAATAAATCAATTAACACACAGTTGGTGAAACGAAGCGCATATGCATCTGAATGGCGGGTAGTTGTAAAAATGTGCACATTAGCATGTAAAGCGCGCGTGCACTAGCTCCTTTGTGCGCGGGCAGCCGAGCGACCGCGAGCTTCATCAAATTGCTCGCGACTCTAGTGCCATAGACTATGAAAGCGAGTAAATGTGTGATATATGCCTATGATTCATGATGACTGTATCGGCAATAATTTACGTTGCGTCAGACAACTGGTTTTGAAGATTTGATTCAGTTTTCAGAATTTTTGTCATTAATAATATAAAGACTAATTTATATACATAGAAAGCTTTGATAATATGTGAAGAATCTAGATCATTGGGCGTCCCCTATAGACACAAATTACCTACTTTCGAAGCCTTAGACGCGCGATGCTACTCATCGATCTAATCAGTTCAAGTTACAGTAGATACTAGTATTGGTATAATCGCAGTGGCCGGGCGATTAACTGCCTAGCTGCGTGTCGCGGGTTGGATCTCCGCACAGAACGCCTACAGATAGATTTTTCGGGTCTGGGTGTTTGAATATGTCAGTGTTTGATTGTCAAGCTCCAGTTGTGATGCTAGTAGTCTCGACTTAAAATAAAACTGTTTTCGATGTGAAGACTATATACAGTGTGATTCTTTATAATGTGCACATATCGAAATGGGGGATTCTATGCTTAATTTTATCGACGGAAAAATTATTAAAAAAAATCTAAATATTTTTTAATATTTTATATGGAATTTTTAAAAATTTTGTCTGCTACTGTGACCCCAGTGTAAACAAAACGGTGTAACTTTTAAACTAAATTATCTATCGCGATGAAACAAACTCCATAATGATTGGAAGCAATTAGGCGTCCTCGTAAAATGAAAATTGTGGAAAAAAACTACCCTCAATTGAAAATAAACACGATTTTTGATCAAAAAAACTTTTTTTTTTCATAACTTTTTACATAAAATTGTTTCATCGCGATAGATAATTTAGTTTAAAAGTTACACCGTTTTGTTTACATTGGGGTCACAACAGCGGACAACATTTTTGAAAATTCCATAAAAAATATTAAAAAATATTTAGATTTTTTAAAATATTTTTTCCATCGATAAAATTAAGCATAGATTCCCTCATTTCGATATGTGCACATTATAAAGAATCACACTGTATAATTTTGACTGGTTGGTTACAAAAAATAAATGGCCGTTGTATGGTACACGGTAAGTGACGGCGAGCGAGTGTCCGCGATATGTTCAAGGGCCTAGCGGTATGTGGGGCGCTGCGGTGACGTAGGATCATGTGTCGCGATCCTACTGGCCGGCGCGATGTGATGATCCGGAACAGTGAGTGTAATCTTTGTTAACGCACTCACGATACAGGTGTGTAAATTACTAAAATTAGGCAATATTTAAAAAAATGGTTTGTTACTCATGAGTAGCGTCGTTGAACATATTCGTCAGTCAACAACATCATCTGCATTCCTTTTCCAACCACGTTTGGGTTGGCTTCCAGTCTAACCGGGAGCAAGCTGAATATCATTATATTATATGGAGCGACTGCCTATCTGACCTCCACAACCCAACTCGTCAGTTAACAATTACTTTTGAATAATAGTTTATAGCAGCCAAATTATTGACAGGTCACAGATTTGGTGGTTTACAAATATACGACTACCACTTAACTACTATTTACTCTATGGCACTACACAAAGATGCATCACAAGCACACACAGAGCACAGTGAACGCGTTTGCTCGCGACTGTACACAAACACACTAACTAGATTTAGTAGCTGTTTCAATCTGCTGCCAGTTTAAAAGTGCAACGAAATGTCTCTTCTGTGACCCACTGACGTTGAGTTGGTGACAAAAAGAGTTTGAAGTTTGTTTTAGTATTTTTTTTTATTTAGTCGTTATACTAGATTGTTGGCAACATACACACTGAGCTCAGAGATGTACTATTAACATTTAAAAATAAATCAATTGTTTGATAAGGTCATGATGAGAAGCTAAATGTAATGTAATGTACACTGTAAAATAAAATAGGTGCCCAGGAGGTTTTTTTATGGTTAAGGAGACACAATATGCACGTTTATTATACAGTCACCTGCATAATTGCATGGATACGTTAGTGTGTATTTTCCTGTGAACTTTTATAGTCGATAACTAGTTTACGTTAGGTTCACACGATTTTAGTTCTGGATTGTCCATGCATTTTTGCAGCTGACTGTACACATGACTTAGATACTCATCATTTCAGCCAAAAGACGTCCACTGCTGGACATAGGCCTGCCCCAAGTATCGCCACATTGACCAGACCCGACCCATGCGTCTCGCATCCAGCGGGTCATCGGTCCACCTAGAGTGGATAATAGATGGATACGAGATAAATTCATGTAACACTTTGCTAGACGCAATAAATGCAAAAAAAAGCTTTTTATTGCACACATCTGTGCATAAGTATGCCTCTTTTTCTTTTTTCTTATCAAGCTTAAGGTCAAAGTATTACCGACATTGTGCAGTCTATTTCAGTTAAAAAGATTCAGTTAGTTTTGATAACAGTTTCGTGAGTACTGATCCAATAGAAAACAAAAAAACTTCGAGATCTGAAGCTGCTGGTCTGATCTGCTTTTGTATTTATTATTTATTCTTTCTTCGTTTGACAATATTTATTTTAGCCACCGTTCAGTTTAACAAGCTGGCGTGAGTTTTATTACAATTAAAATAGATGTTTACACAAAACAACTGCCATCCCCGCATCCTTAAATAATAAATAACCATCAACACAAGTTCTTCTTTGACCTATTATATTACAGAGCCAGTATTAAATAGACGCCTGGTCACTTGATACTGTTGCTTTATTATAATAACTTTGTTATTTATTTTGTAAGAGTAGGAGTAAGCCTATTTGTTAACTTTCGATTATAACAATTATTTTGATAAGAGTTAACTTAAGTATACAGACGTGTATCTTCCGTACACACCCACGTGTCAATAGATAGATATGTTTAAGTCGTAATGAATAAGGCAGGCCCAGATACGGGCTCTGGGGCTGTTGCGAAGAAAGTTTTGATGAAAAAGCCAAATAACACTTTGACCGACCACGGAATTGAACCCATTGAACTCAGCATCAGCGCTCGCGACCACTAGACCAACGAAACAGAAAGGTAAGCAATATGTATCTTTTACTCAATAGGGTAGTTAACTAAAAAAATCTAATTAATCCATCAGATAGAATTCCAAAAAAATATTGGCCACGTATTTTTTCTTTTTTCACGTCAGCAAACAATACAAGACGATACAGTGCTTTGAAAACTCGTGTGAGGTCATATTCTAAGACATTTGTATGGCATATTTAGCGGTTAGTGACGTCACAAACCCCCACTCAAATCTTTGACGCGTTTTATTTTAGTCAATTTTTATTGAAATCATAAAACAAAAAATACGTTTCCAATATTTTTCGATAATCTAACAGACAGACTAATAGAATCATATTTTTTTTAAGTCAGTTAACATCCCTATTCCTTTTTATGTGGTTCTTTTAATTAGTATTAATTGTTTGCCTACCTTGGCACTATGTGTAATAAGATTAATTCTGCTTACTTGCCTGTATTGACTTACTGCTAGCTACCTGTATGCTCTCACATTAACATATTGTTTAGGTACATATTTAGATATTCTTACTATACATTTAGGTATTACTTACCTGCATCCTGTTGTTCATTTTTATAAATATTTGTTTTTATTTTATCTAAAACATGTAAGTACGTGAACAACCTGTTTCATCTTTTTTTTTGGGGGTGGTAAAACCACCCATGTTTCTTCTTAGCCCTTTATGTCGAGGCCGCGGTATCTCTTACAACATCCCGCAGCCCCGACGGGCAAACTGTTTAATCTTATAACACCATGTTGCATTTTGCGTAATTGCTGATGATGAACTAGTATTGTCATCTTGCAACAAAGGCGACAGTGGGCCAAGACAAAGCAAATTGATGTTAACATAACATCACGCCTGTAATCCCCGAAGTGTTAGGTAGAGGTATACCTAATGGTACACCCACATTTTGCCAGTTATGTTTTAGTCCCATTGCATAGGGGGCGAGTGATGTTCTTTAGGTTCATTTAAAGACATGTGACATTTACCAACCAGCACTGGGCCCGCTTGCTTGCTCATGTTATAGAGAGGATGCCTGTGTCAGTGCCATTGGGAACATTATAAGCTGATGATGATGATGTTCTACCAGCGACAATGTATATGAAGATGTCGGAACTGTGCTGAATTGAAATAAGTAACTTATTTCAATTCAGCACAGTTCCGAGAAATAGTTTATTATGTTGAAACTCGTAGAAAAAGGAGAAGTTTTCAAAGCAAGTTATATTTGTTTGTGAAATCAGCTGCTGATGGCTACTTGATTGTCAGAAATTATTTGGTTGGTGGTTTTATACGCATAACTTACGTGAAACAATTTAATCAGTTTTCTTACAATGTTTTATTACTAGACACTTTAAACAGTTCCATAAATATGAATATAAAATAGTTTATTCTTATTTTCATGCTAAATACACAGAACACAGAACAGACCGTTGTTATAATGTTCAGAATATTTTATTATTTTCCAGAGAATAGACAGAAAAGAGTATAACTTTGTGACAAAGAACTAGTCTAGTTAGATACAAATTGTTTTGTATTACAAAACCTTTGATATTCCGAGTCAGCGAATTCAAAAGCAATTTGGTATGCTACCCTATAAACAGGTAGATATGAGTACTCTTTACGTCTATAATCCCCTAGAACTAAAATATAAGTCACGTTTATGTGTACGTATAAAACTCAATTAAATTTCGTGTGTCGGGCACAGGATTATAACTTAAACATTCAACAGGATTAACAGTTGTACACGTTTTTAACGGAAAAAATAATCCTACCAAAAACAAAACTTGTAAAAAAGCCAATGTTAAACAGGCCGTTGTAATAGCTAATCGTCATGGTATTTGCCAATGTGATGCAGTGGCCAAGTCAATCTTGTATTTAAAACATCAAAGGTTTTTAAGTAGGGATTAAATATATTAACTGACTTGGTATTACATGGATCTCACTACTTTTTACGGTAAAAGTGAGTTGCTCGGCTTGGCTTTTTTTACAAGTTTTGTTTTTGGTGGGATCTCATTTCTTTTTATAGCGTCTCTCATTCTATCTATTTCGTTTAATGAATCAACAATACATAGGTTTATTCGAATTTAAAGCAGTCTTATTCATCGATTTGAAGTACTGCTAAACTATCTACTCGACAAGCTGAATCAAACGAGTAAAAACTCGACAAGCTCCATCAACAGATCTTGGAGACCATCCAAAGACAAAGTACTCGTCAAAACGAATCAAACGAGTCTTAACTCGATGGGTTATCTCGTTTTATAACGGAGTTCCTATGGTACCTTCCAGCTCCATCTTCAGATCCTGGTTACCAACTAAAAACAGAGTACTCATCAAGACAAATCAAATGAGCTCAAACTCGATGGGGTTATGTGGTTTTATAACAGAATTCCTATGGCCACCTTCCAGCTCCATAATCAGAACTATTCAGAACCCTGAACATCATCTAAAGACAAACTACTCGACAAGACAAATCAAACGAGTCCAAACTCGATGGGGTTATGATATTCTAAAATGGAGTTCCTATGGTCAACTTCCAACTCCATCATCAGATCAGTTCCATATCATCATAATATTGCATTGATAGGCGATATACATATACGTGCAAAATTTCAGATCAATCAGAAACTAGGAAGTATGTTTAATTTAATAACTCGTAAAATTCATTCACTGAAAATGTAACTTTAACTTTGTAATCCTATACAATTATATGGGATTACAAAGTTATTTATGCAATTAGTTTATCTAGAAAACTAGACTGAAATTGTATACGTTTTTAGTTTTTCCATGGTTTATACACTAAACACTAATTGTGTTCTAAATTTGAAGTTTCTATGTCTGCTAGAAAAGCCTTAGACTTTTGATGATCGGTCAATCAGTCAGTCAGTCAGTCAGTCAGTCAGTGAGTAACAAAACTAAGGAACTTTGATTAGTTATAATTCTTAAACTACTGGTTCAAATTTAATGAAATTTTAAATATACCGTGTTTATACAATGCCTAAATTCAGGCCTCTAGTTTTATCCACAACGAAGTTATAGTAGGTCGAAAATGGCCTGAACTGGTTCGAGAAAATGATAGTACGGCCGGCCGTGCCGCTTTATTGCTCGACTTGGCGGGGGCACTGCCGTGCCCCCAGATGTTATATTAAAAAACAAGCTGTGTGTGTGTTTCAAAACTGCGTAAATAATTTATTCATTTATTATATTATTTCCACGTTTTTGAAATAATAATTATTAACAATATTTCAACAGTTTTCCGACCGTATTTCGGTAACAGAAACCAGTCTGAGCGAAGATTGGCCAGGTATTATTGGGGGAGATTATTATAGTGCATAGTAATATGTGCTGATTTTATAAAAGAAAATAATAGTTACAATGGTATGTTGGCTGTTGTAATAAAAACAGCCAACATTTGCCAATTTAATTCCGAAACGAACACAAAAATAAACCCCTGTTCATGAAAGCCAAACAGAACACAGTTTTTAATAACTTGAAAGCTGAGCTCATCGGTGACAGTGGCATCAGTGCAGTCCGGGCTTAAATTGAATGATGTCACGTCTCTTTGACAAACTGTGTTTGTGTCGCGGGTAAAGCTTTGCGCACCGTTATCTGATGGAAATGACTAGATGGGATCGGCGGAACTATTGTCGTATGAGACATTGCAGTGTTATTATTTGTTGAGGCCTTTATAGTTTTGATTGGAAAATTTACCGATTTTTTCTGTTGTAAATTCATAAACGAACAATAAATGACGTAAGTATCACAAAACGAAATAATCGGATATAGGAAAACACAAACACTGCGAATCAGCTTAATAAAGAAACAGAGAATTTTGAAAAAGTTTTATATAAAAATGATTGAATTGTACTCTCAAATGATGTACCTATATTTTATCTGTAAGAAGAATGCTTTACCACAAAAGATATATAGCATGTTTTCATTTGTTACACGAGATTTTAAAAATAAATCTACCACTCAATTTCCTACAGAACCCATAAAAACCTAATAAACTTAAAACCCTTCCGTCTTTTAATAGTGTAATTGTTTTGCAGCAATTCCAGCGACTTGTAACACCGCTGCACCGTTTCGTTCGGGGAGTGAGGCCGCTTTACGCAGCGCTTAGAGCGAGTATTACTCAATTGCAGTTTCCAAACATGGAGTCCCTGAGCGGGCAACTGATATTAATCAGGGAACGGTAGATGGTACTGCGGCCGTCTGATTAACGAACTACGTCAAGTTATAAGCGGTCACGTTATTTCTTTTTTAGGGTTCCGTACCTCAAAAGGAAAAAACGGAACCCTTATAGGATCACTCGTGTGTCTGTCTGTCTGTCTGTCCGTCTGTCACAGCCAATTTGCTCCGAATCTAATGGACCGATTAAGTTGGAATTTGGTATACATATGGATTTTTGTGACCCAAACATGTACGGCTAAAGTAAATAAATGAATTTTGAATATGGGGGTCGCTTTTACGGGGCAAATAAGAAAATTTAAAAAAAAGTTTTGCAAACTGTACCATGTGACACATCAAATGAAAGGGCTTACTATGAGGGTGTCAAATATATTTTTTTAATAATTTTAAAATAAATAGTTTTAAAGTTATTTAAGAAAATAGACGAAAATTGACCGTTCCCCCCCCTTATCTCCGAAACTACTGAACCTAAAATTTTGAAAAAAATACAGAAAATAGTTCTACCTGTAGATTACAGGAAAATCTATAAGAAGTCCATGGTCTAAAAATTACATGTTGAATTTATATATATAAAATTCAAAGTCCTGACTGACTCAATGACTGATATGACTGAACGCACAGCCCTAACCTCTGGACCTTTTTTAGTTACCACAAACAAATTTGGGTCAGATTTAAAAAAACATGGTAGATATATTATATTCATCGTACGCCTCTTCACGCGAGTTCAACTCGCACTTGAACGGTTTTTCTTTTCGTTATGATTGTGTCAGTATCTCATCACGAAATGGCATTCTGAAAACACCTATGTACTTTGAAAAGGAATAATCGTAAATTCCATTACAGAAGGAGATCGCGTGACTACCGTCATTTTATAGAACCTGAAACTTTTTCTGATGAAGTACCTTTCTTTATTTAAGAACTACTGTAAATTATGAAAACTCGGTCGTTGTGGCTTTGACAGATATCAGGTAACAACATTGCAAAGCGTGATTTTTGATATTCCGGGGCTTAGTAAAATGATTCCTTATTACCGCCAAAAGTGGCCACTTTTATCTTTAAACAGTAATTCTCTTAAATTATCAAGTCTAGAATCATGAAAACTGATTTTAAAATATGTACTACAGGTTATTTACTAGCATGATAGTGTTTTGGATTTTACAAATACTAGTTTCGGTGCTGTTAGCGCCTTAAAACTGAATTTAATATATTACTTGAGCAACTATTTGAAGTGGGTTTCCTTATTCCCAGACTGTTTTGATGGTTCCTTCCCACCGACAAAAATTCTTAAGGTCGATCTATATTATTGATTTCCTCAAGATAGTTTCCTTCACCGTTTACAGCCAAGGAGTGGAACTCCCTGCCTGCGTCGGTTTTCCCGCGTTCATACAACCACAATCTATTTAAGTCATCTCTACCCTTATTTTTTTTCTTTGGCGGGTGTAAAATCATCGAATAACCCCTTCCGCTCTTGGGCAGAGCGAAAGGGAGTGTCAGACTTCTACTGACTAAAAACCACCCATGTTCCTTCTTCGCCCTCTATGTCGAGGCCGCGATAACCTGTGGACAACCCGCGGCCCCGACGGGCAGTCATCTCTACCCTTGGGGTAAGATTGAGACCAAAAGTAAGCCCATTTCAAATAAAAAAATATTCGAACACAGGTCTTTTCCAAATCGAGACAATGACCTCTGAGACACCACTAATTTCCATTCACTAACAACATAAAACCGCTAACCACTCCCCACTTGCACCCCACCAATACTCCATGCCATGTAGCAATGTCCGCGTTAACGCAGTGTGACGCGCAGCACGGAGCCTGTGCCGACCGCTTCACTGCGGTGCGCGGTGCAGCCCACCACTTCGACCACCACACTCGATTGACTGTAAAATTCCTTCGACGTCGTGAGTGAAACACTTGATAGCCATTCTGAGTGAGAGAGAGCGACAACAGAGATTTATCTAACGATATGAGTAATTGAAACTAGTGCAATTTTGAACAATTTATATGCATAAGCAACAAAAACATCCTTGCACATATCTCTATAATTATGATTGTTGTTTTACGTATTTGGGCTTATTGGAAAACGTCAGAAAATATTACGTGCAACGAAAAAAACATGGAAATTTGGCTGGTCTGCTTGAGAATTGTTTCGTCTCCGCAACTGACAACCTCCGGCAGAACATCTGTCGCCTAGATGCGAAATGCCAGTGACCAATCTACAAATATATTATTTAATTTGACCTAGGCTATCGCTGCGAAAACAATAAAGATAAATGGAATAATATAAACTGATAGAATTGCTTAAGAAGCTGAATTTGGTCGAACAAAATTTAAGTCGAATCTTCTCGACCAGAAATTAAGTGTATGCAAAATGTTTGTAGGTAGAAAAATAAACGTCGAGTGTAACATATCAGCAGATGTTACTCCGCTAGTCTCTTTTAACTTTTGTTTCATCAGTGCAACATTGTCGCCACACCAATTCCATGCCATGCTGGGCGCTGCTAAGTCATGCTGGAGCCGCATCGCCACATTTGTCTTCACTGACGGATATACGAGCCGTTTTGGTGACAACTGGCTCTTTTATTGTACAGGACTTGGTTTTAGGTTAGGAGGCAACATTCAATGTTTCTGCATTGTTATTCGGTCGTTGGAAAATATTTTTTTTATCTGAAAACGCACACGAATAGCTAATTATAACTTACATAAAAAGGTTTACTGAAACCATCATTTTCAATGAGCCGAGAAATTAAATAATAATAATAATAATAATAATAATAATAATAATAATAATAATTTCCATTTGATAGCTCGCTTAAAAGTGGAAAAAGTTTACAACAGGATATTTTATTAGGCCAAGACCCAAACCAGTCTAAAATTATCCTGAAACTGCATAACTAACTGACAGTTTAGTTTACTCGCAGCATGACAAAAATAAATGAAGGACACAATCTGAAGACTTTTTGGTGGTTTGTGACAGAATTTGTACGCTCAAAACAATCTAGGCGCCCCGATTTATTTTAGTACACACCTTTTACCGTATTTTTAGTGGTTTTGGTTAGATTACCTATATTCTGACGTAAAAGACTTGACAACTCAGCACAATCCATAATCTCCGTCTACCAATTTCATTGTTTGACTGTACTCGTACACAAAGTGGGCGGAGTCAGGAAGCAAAGCTGTGTAAATCGCCAGACCTTCCGAAGGTAGCGATGTTTCAACCGGATTGTGTTTGTGAGATGATGTAGGAAGGAATGTGGATGTATTTTTAGATTTAATCAAAACTGTTAAGGCTCAGGACCTTATTGGTTTGGTTTATTCTCGTTCGTAGTAATACTCGCTTGTTTTGTAAATAATTACAATTTTGAAACGAAAGGAATCCTCTCTAGATATATTTATCGCATCATGGGTGGCAGAGATGCGAAGCATTGGGTCTTCTTCGTGGTCTGACATAATTTTAATTAGATGTGGGCACTGTTGTCGTGGGTACTCCAACAAAACAGAATTTAAATAACTTATTATTTAAATAACTTATTATTTAAATAGACTAGCGGTTTTACAAGAAACAAACACGTGGGTTGGTGTACTGAGCGTCTGCCGAGACTGTCGGAGTTTAAGTGCGCGAACACTCCGTCCTTTCGCCAGTCCTCGCTGCATTCCCTCTACGATCACGATCATGTCAAAGCGGTAGGGGGCGTGCTTGTTTTTTCCGGTAAAGATATTATTTAGTTCCATCATCATCATCATCATTTCAGCTAAAAGACATCTACTGCTGGACATAAACCTCGCCCAGGTCCCACATTGACCCGTGGTCCCGTGCATCGCGCATCCATCGGGTCCCCGCAACCTTCACCATGTCATCGGTCCACCTAGTTAGAGGCCTTCCAATGCACATCACGCAAGGAAACTCTGAGCAAAGCCCTCTCCGTTGCCCTTTGAGTGACTTTGAGCTTTCTGATGAGGCCCATTTTGAGCCACCACGTTTCGGTCCTGTATGGAATCACTGGCAACACACACTGGTCATAGACTTTCGTCTTGAGACACTGTGGTAAGTTGGACGAGAAGATACCGCGCAAATTCCCGAACGCTGCCCAGCTGAGTCGGATTCGACGATTGACCTCCTTCTCGAAATTAGACCTACCCAACTGGACCGTTTATCCCAGGTAGACATAATCGTCCACAACTTCGAGTGTAGAGTCTCCGATCTTGATAGGAGTGGGTGTTACTTGAACATTCAACATAACCTTGGTTTTGTACATGTTCATTTTAAGACCCACTATTTCGTAAGCTCTACTGAGGTCATCGAGCATTGTACTCAGGTCTTTCATGGTCTCAGCCATGACCTCTATATCGTCGGCAAACCGAAGGTGAGTAATGTACTCGCCGTTGACGTTGATGCGAAGTCCAGAACCTTGAAGACATCCTCCAGTGCAGCGGTGACCAGTTTCGGAGATATGACGTCTCCCTGTCTCGACCTGATAGGTTCCGAAGTCTAGTCCTGAAGTCGAACTGACATGGTGGCGTTTTTGTACAAATACTTCAACACCTCTATATACCGGTAGTCGATTTGGCACCGTTGGACAAAATGCAGTACAGCCCAAGTCTCGGTAGAATCGAAGGCTTTCTCGTAGTCCACAAACGCTAAACAGAGTGGCAAGTTATACTCTTCGGTCTTGTGTATAACCTGCCGCAGCATATGTATGTGGTCTACGGTACTAAAGCCTTTTCGGAATCCGGCTTGTTCGGGAGGCTGGAAATCGTCAAACCTGCAGACATGGCTTAGAAGTGAGATGGGCCTATAGTTCTTCAATCAGGCATTGCCACCATTTTTGAAGAAGAGCACCACCACACCCCTGCACCAAGCTTATGGCGTTTTCCCTTCGAGTATGACAGAATTAAACAACCTCTGAAGGGCCTTAAGGACCGGTTTGCCACCCGCCTACAGAATTTTGGCCGTAATTCCGTAATCACCCGCCGCCTTATTGTTTTTTAGCTGTTTCAGAGCTATCATAATCTCGTACAGGCTGACATCCGGAATGTCTTCGGTATAGTGTCGGGTCAGTCTAGCTCTGGGGTTTTTCGCAAGATTTTCGTTTTTTTAGATATTTAGTTCCACAGCGAAATAATAGGTAGCGCTGTCGGTTGCACTATGGCACCATCAAACCACGACATATTATTTAATACAGTAATATACCACCCGGGCCCTAGAAAAACATACATTGACCTTATTTGGGATGTTCTTCATATTATTATGTATGAATGTGGACGAGGCAAAAGGGATTATGTGAGGATCGTAGCGGGTGGGCTGCGAGATGTTGTAAGATATACCGCGGCCTTGACATAAAGGACCAAGAAGGAACATGGGTGGTTTTTAGTCAGTAGAAGTCTGACACTCCCTTTTGCTCTGCCCAAGAGCGGGAGGAGTTATTTGATGATATCACAACCCCCAAAAAAATTAAATTAAATTATCGTAGCAGGTGGCGTTATGTGGTTTGCCTGCCTCCATGGGAAAAAGGCGTGAGTTTTTGTATGTATGCATGTAATATATATATTTTATATATTAATAATATATTTATACCGGCTTAAATTATTTAGTAAAACCATAAAACAACACAGGTAAAAAAAATATGTAACTGATGCTAACAGCTGTTAAAAACACTTCGCAAATACCTACCTTTTAGCGTCGGTTATTTTTATTTATCACGTTGATCTTTTTAAACAAAAAATATAGGTAAATATATTTTTAGATAAAAATCCACTGGAAACCGTCGTGCGATAACATAGTCGATTCATAGCCCGGAGGCACTTCAAAAAATTCATGCGTTAGCTTTTTTACACCCATAATAAAATATATATGCAAAAATCTACCAGCATTCGTATTTAACAGGCAAAAAATGGATGTGAAATGACGAAACATGCGATTAATTTATTTTGACTGTTACCTTTGAGCTCGCAAATTATTTCCAATTTGATATTTTAATAAAATATGTATCGTTTTTTAAGAGTCATTTTATGGAGTAAACCGCTATTGTTGATTGGAAATAAATACCAATGTAAATGTTTTTGAAAAATGTACCGTGTAATATTTATCTAGTGTAACATATTCTGTTACACAAATGTCTATTGTGTTCTCATTGCTAGGCATGGCATTTGTTTCTTCAGTGGGCGGTACTTTAAAATCGATCACATAATTTTTTTAATTTAATTATTTCATACTGACTTCACTTTAATTTAATTATTTTATTGTCTATGGATCAAGTTGTCTGAAATAAATGAATTCTATTTATCTACACTAATATTTTAAAGAGGAAATATTTGTTTGTTTGTTTGTAACGAATAGACTCCGAAACTACTGGACCGATTTACAAAATTCTTTCACCGTTGGGAAGCTACATTATCCCAGGGTAACATTGGCTACTTTTTATCCGTGTATTCCCATGGGAACGAGAACTACGCGGGTGAAACCGCGTGACGTCCACTAGTTATTTATAAACCCAATAAAAGTCAACACATTTTATACTGTTGTATAATATAATGAGGGTAATGCCTAGTGTCTTCTTCTTTCTTCAGAAACTATGCAAAGGTATTTCTAACAGAAAGATAATATGGAGGCACGCCAACCTTCCTCAAATATCTTCAAAGCATTGAATACCACATCCACTATCTTCGCAGCTGTAACGGGTTGCGGCGTCCAGTGCACTTTACGTCCGCCCCGACTGGGAATCGAAGCGGCGACTACTAAATTAAATAACCCAAAACATCTCTCCGTTGCAAGCACTTAAATAATTCACTTTGTGACCGCCAGATAGCGCTGGCTCGCTTTAAACGTATTTACGAGATTGCAGACCGCACATGGATATATCTGTTTGTTTATCTAATCGTTGTGAAATGTATACGAGATTCTTTTGATGCTGTTTTCTTTTAGGATAGGTGGAATCACAGGGTGGAATAGTTTGTGCTTTGTCGGTAATGGTGGGATGGTTACTTTCTAGTATATGCTACAGTATAAAATAAGAAATAAATAACAATAATAATAAACTTATTCAATTCAATTCATTTATTGCATCAAATATGGTAGGTACATGAAGTCCTCATTATATAAAATATTTAGTAACACACATTTGGCCAATATTATAGCATGCAATAGTATAATTTTTTACACATAAGAAACTGTTAAATATGTCTGTGCTTTAATGTATAAAATTGACAGGGACACTTTTGGAAAAACTCATCTATCGAATAAAAACACTCTTGCAACAACCACTTCCGCAACGCAACACAAAACTTATTAGTAATTAGTTGAGTAATTGACCTCGGCAAAGCATTGTAAATTAGGGGAGCCAAATAAACGCAACTCCGCCGGAAAAGCTCTAGTTTTGGAACGGGCATTTCAAAATCTAATCGTGTAGGTTTTCTTTTATTTGTGTAATCTTTCCGCTCAAATAATTCAAGATTAGACCTCACGAACCTGGCAACTTCGTAAATATAAATGCATGGGACCGTCAAAAGATTGTGCGACTTGAATATAGGCCTGCATGAGTCAGACCACTGCATTTTAAACATTGCACGAATACATTTTTTTTGGGCGATAAAGATCTTCGCTATTTCGGAAGAATTTCCCCACACAACTATACCGTATCGTATTACTGAGCAGACGTAAGCGTGATACACTATTATGGCGGTACGTAAAGATGTAATAATTTTAATTCTCTTTAAAGCAAATACGAATTGATCGATTTTTTTAAATTATTTCGATGTGATTCTTCCAAGTAAAATGCTCATCAAGTGTAGCACCCAGGAACTTTGTATTACTAACCTGTTCTATATTATTATTGTTTAGTGCAACATTCAGACGTACAGGTTTACTTTTAAATGTTTTGCAATAAATCACATTAGTCTTGGAAATAATATTCAAAGTTAAGTTTGGTAAAATACAACATAATATCTTAAAAATAACCTTAGGTTTAACAAAGTTCGATGCCTGTACTAGAATACCTTTCTCTGAAGACCTAAGAGGTTACAATTTAGTTGTCAGTTGATATTGTATTATAAGCTATAGGGGTGACATTATCACTGAGTGATAAAACTCCAACCAATAAAGATTAAAAAAAGTTACTTCCAATTTTCTTAATTAAGTGTTTAAATGTTACCCTCTTTTCTACAGAGTCTAAGATGAGAATCAGTTGCGGCGTGATGTTCAGTTATTTGTTGATTTTTAGTCACCTCAATTATTTATGTATCAGTTTTGTTTCGAAGATAAATAATGCTAAGATTAGGTGGGTATTCTAACCTCACCTTATAAATCATTCGAAGGTATACAGTAAACGCATCACGTCTTTAAAACCATTAAAACCGTTTAGTCGATTCACCTCTGTTCCTCCCACACTACCCACGTATCGACAATATATTATTCGCTATATTTCGCTTTATTTCAGTGTCAATGCTCCAACCCATCACGGCTTGTCTGCTGGCAAATTAATCCAATTAGACAAGAGCTACATTTATAAATAATTCACTTCAGATCTATTTTAGAATGTAAATTCTAAGAAATTTTAGGAATTGGTAACCGCAGTGGATGTTGTGACAGAAGGAAGGGAAATGTAATTTATTTCTGGTTGATTGTCAGGTTGCTATTTACTTAATGTAATTGGTCCTCTGAAGGGTACAGCTAAGCGTGAATGACTGCCAAACATAATAATATGCAGGAAGTAAAGCCATTTTTTTTTCAAATAACCCCTCCCGCTCTTGCGCAGAGCGAAAGGAACTGTCAGACTTCTACCTACGGACTAAAAACCACCCATGTTCCTTCTTAGCCCTTTATGTCGACGCCACGCTATCTCTTACAACAACCCGCGGCCCAGGAAGTAAAGCCTGAAATTCTTAAAATAATAATCGATTATTTAAAATAATATGTTATTAAAAGTACGATAATAAATATAAACCTCATGTAGGTATGTACCCTTTGCTGGAATGTCCCAAACTGACTGTTCATTCACCTGGACTTGGCGATTTCAATGCCTGAACGTGAAGTACCAAACAGTGAACGCGGTGGATCCAAACAATATCATCATTCTTGCCCTTATCCCAATTTATTTGGGGTCGGCGGAGCATGTCTTTAGGTTCAAAAAGGTTAGAAACTACGAGGAGAAAAATGTTTAATCATGATTTTCGCTATGTGATATGTTGCTGATGATGATGATGATGGACATATCAGAATTATGCGAACGTGAAGATTAATTCCCATTACAAATTAACTAGCTGATACTTTAAATTCACTTGTTAAATCAATTCTTTTGTCTCTCAAAACTTTTTAATCCTCTCACGACAAAGCACTGTTTTATAGAAGAATGTACATATTTATCTACAAGTGTTCACTCCGAATAGATTTGCTTTGCATTCTTAATCAAATTAATAGCAGAATGTTTGCCAACAGTGTGTGTGTGTACGTGCATGTGTGTGTTTTGTGTGGTGGTTGAATCGTTGATGTGCGGTACATCCACTTCTCGGTAATTCAAGTGTTTCTAATCTTATTTGTTAGAAGTAGGGGTGTATGGACTTATGGAGTGTGTTTGTTGTCTGCCTGTGAGCAAACTAAACGGATAGTGGGAAAAATGTTTCGTAGTATTGTAAAATCCTAATTATATATGATGAATTATATATGATGAATTTCGCAAAATAATAACAGCGTCTAGCAGATATTATTAATTATATTGCAAAATTCTATTACTTGGCTTAGAGCATCTTTCTTTTTTATTTCAATATCGTAATATGAAAGTAATCTATCACACAAAACAACAGCAAAATAATTGTAAACTTTAAACCAGATTTCAATGTTTCCAGAATGTTCAGCCTTCCGCTACCCCGCATCACGTGCCAACTTTGCAATATGTCAGAAACAAACAATATTTTGTTTCTAACAAATAATAATTCAATTAAACAGTTGTGCCCACAAAACATGTTTGATTAAAATAATAAGTTGGGCCCAGGGGTCAGTTCAACTTGTTGTGCTAATCAAAAAGCTGTCTAACTTGTCAGAACCTTCATAAGTGCATAGTCAGACCTACTCGTATAAGTACTGACATGCCTATTAGAAGTTTTCTAGTTATCGGCTAGGCAGATTAGGTTAGGTCTTTGGAAGAATTCCTTGATTTTGAAAAAATGTTAGCAAGAAATGTCGGTACTGTACCTTACAACCACTTGTAAGACTAAAAGAATAAAAAACTTTGTTTTCTTTAAGTAAGTATTTACCGCCCCATTTTAAATGGAAATAAAAAATAAAAAGCGAAATGTTGATGTACTACAGGTACTCCTCTGCATAACAGGAGGATTCTCTCTTCAGGAAGTACTGGCGTGATGTTATGTTACAAAAGTGGTCCAGTTTTATTGTCCCTCTAACACTTGTGTTACAAATAGTTACAACCCAGCCTCCTATTGTAAGGGATCTATTACGAACAAACTTTAAGATACCCTTTCCTTTTTCTTTTAGGTATTAACAGGAAAGGTAAGAAAAAGGTACGCCCTTATTTTATTCCATCCATGGCTGTGAGTATAATGGAACTTTTGGAAGGCAAAAAATAAATATCTTTTTTAGTATTTAATCGATATAGATGGGTATATGATTACTAATATCGAAGTCGACGGGTCTTTGTCTCCCCATCGTTACCTTCAGAAATACCTAACTGAGGCTTTGAAAAGGTTCTCAAATTCAAGTTTGGACATAAACGCTTCAAAAGATAAACGATTCATGCTAAGTGATAAATAACTTCGACACTTTGATATGATCAAAATGAGGTCAGTATACATCAGCCAGTAAGAGCTCAAATATGAAAGTGAGATGGGCAGATGACATTGTTACTATTAGGTACCTACATGAATAACCTTTTTGCAGGTCGACATTTCATGAATTTTCGTTATTTACATATGACCGCTAAACCATAATGTTGATATTAAATTAGTTTATAATTATTTAAGGGTAGATAGGATTTTATTTTGACTCGTGTGGGTTCATTGCCTTAATAGTGTGTTTAGATTGACTGAACTTATGTTCGTATTTCTGTCTATTTTAAAAGTAACTGTAATACATTGTATTTCGAAAGAAAGGGAATTCTTGATTCACCTATCGTGAAATAAACACCCTCATCTGAAGTAAGCTCTTTTCTTTAAACTTGTGCTAATACTTCTTACTGTTATTTAATTACTGTGTAATTGTGTGAGTGTGTAATATATTGGTGTAAGCCAATATATTGTGAGACTCTGACGACGATATACACAATGACATTATTTACTTTTTCAAGTATGATATTATTACTTTTATGATGAATATTTACTTTCCTAAATATTTTATTTATTATTTTTTTCATTTCATTTTATATGTGACATTTTAATTGTTTGACATAAATATTTAGTTTGATAAATATATATAATAATAATAATACAGCCCCTTTATTTCCATAATGAATGACTAATTGTTTTTAATACATAATTATATCATGAATACTTTTAGTTATGTGCCATGCATTGAAATAATGGAATAATAAAATTTAAATAATAATAATTAGGTTACAATCACAAAGTTAAATAATTCTAAAGACATTAATTTGTTTATTGCTTAAATAATTATTCAATAATTTGCATTTCCCAATATTCAATAATTCCTAATAATTAATCATTCCCAATCATAAATAATATAGATTTGTAAATAATTGTGCCAGTATTAAATAAATTCAATTTTTCAAAAATAAGTCTCTATTTTCATTTTTATTTACCCTTCAATATGGACCCCTCTACGGGTAAAGGCCTCCTCCATTTTGCTCCACGTCTGTCTGTTCATTGCATTTGTGATCCAACTTTCACCAGCTTTCCTTGCTATTTCGTCAACCCATTTTTCCTTTGGTCTACCTCTTTTCTTTTTGTTTAATGGGGTCTGCCAAGTAGTGACTCTGTGTGTTCACTTCTCCTTGTCCATACGTGCAATGTGACCCGCCCATTTCCATTTAAGTTTTAGAGAGTGTTCCAGAGCATCTATTATATTTTCTCTCTATATTGTTGTTTCTCTTATTACTGTGTTTCTTTGTCTGTCTTTTCTTGTTATGTTTAGGATACTCCTTTCCATCGCTCTTTGGCATACTTGTATTTCGTTTCTAGTCTTTTAATTACAAATCCATGTTTGGCAACCATATGTAAGACATGTACAGTAAACATGAGTCCACTTCCTTTTTTTTTGAGTGTTATAGGTAGTTTTGGTTTTAGGGTTTCTTTATTACTCCAGTATTTATTCCAGGTTATGTTCACTCGTCTTTTGACCTCATCTTCGTGCCTCGTCTTAGAGATATTTGTTGTCCTAGGTAGACATAATTTTGTACATATTGTAATGTTTTGCTATTGACCCTTATTGGTATAATATGGTGATTCGTTATGACTTTTGTCTTGCCAGTATTTAGTTCTAGGCCGATCGTAGTACTTATATCATTGAGTTCGTTAATAATTTTCTGTAACTGAGATGCCGTTTCAGAGAAATATTATATAATATTATATTATATTGAATAATAATATAAATTAAATTATAATATTATATTAAATATTTAAATTATTTTCTAAATCTATTATTGTGAATATGAGGACCATGTGGGTTTTAACATTTGTCTGGCAGTTTGAGTACTATAAGTGACCCACCCAAATGTCCTGTCTTAGGTACTGTTCGTCGTGACGTTGAGCTCCACGATAGGTAACTGACAAATGCTTGCACTGACTGGAAGGGTTTACTCAAATCTGTGTGGTGCTTTCTTCAAAAGACCATCTCAGACACTAATCTGCAAAGCCTTCATGTGTGTATTATACCAAGATTATGTCTGGACCAAGAGACTATGACCTCTCAGTTTGTTCCGGACGTGTCTTCTCAAGAGAGTTACGAAACACCAGCCGCATTTAGTTTTTAAAAAAGTGACTTGTAAGTGTTTGTAAAAACCTATATGCAAAATAAACATCATTTATCCTGGATGAGGCTGGCAAAAGAGCGTGGAACTTGGCTGAAAGCACTAGTATATTGTTAAACTATTTTCTTTTACGCTTCTTTTAGGCTTTACTAAAATTGCAGTTCGATTCAAACTGTTTTATCGTTGCCTTTTATTTCATAAAGAAATAAAATCAATACCAGCTGACACAACCTACATAATATCTACAAGCATAGCCTCTCAATCGAACCTTCCTCTCCCCCCTCCCGTCACGTTGTACCCCTACTTATCCTTAGATTCGTATGAAGGCTCCGTGTCAGTCATTACGAAGGGAACATGTTCAATTTGAACAGACATGTCGCTTGCCCGTCACGTCCCAAGCCTATTATTTTTGTGGGAAAACAAACCCAATTTGCCTGGCAACAAAATTAGTATAGGATGTTATGTTTTTGAAGTTCGGAGTTTGATTAAAGTTTGGGTCTAGAATTAGGTTTTGTTCAAATTCAGAGAGGGACCTGTGTAGGACCTGCGTATAGGAGATATCTATTGTAATTTGCATTATTTTCTTATAAGACATGCAAGACAGTAAAAACGAAAACATATATTTTAAGTATCAATCAGTTACAATTGAATAAAAATATAATTTAACCATACGGTACTGTTTCGACATGGTTCTTTTACAATTAAGCAAACGAACATACCACTTTTAATTGTTTTTTTACCGATACCAGAGGGTCTTAGGACAAGTAGCGATAGCGTTGAAATTGTTTCGCATAACTCGCATATGAACAACAGGATTTACATAAGCTTTTTTACTGTTTTTTTTTTGGGCTTCCATACCTCAAAAGGAAAAAAACGGAACCCTTATACTGCCTTATAGGATCACGGGTGTGTCTGTCTGTCTGACCTACCATCTACCATCTCTGAAACTACTTAAACCTTAAATGCTAAATGGACAAACTTATGGATAAAATCCGAGTAACATGGAAAATCTCTCAATATCGACTACAATGGTACGAAACCCAACATGTGCAAGTCCGACATGCACTTGGCCAGTTTTTTAATTTCTTTATCATTATCTGTTACTAACGAAATCTCGCTTTGTCTAGGTTCCTGTTCTATTCCAAAGCTCGGAAAGGCCCCAACGCACCGCCACACAACTTAATACGTGTCAATCCAATAAGCCGATAAAATGATTAACTCCGCCGCCATTCTAAGCATGACGTCACAATTTCCCTAAGTACACAACATACATACGTACCAGTTAATCCTGTATCCGTATTCTGTAACCCGCGCCGAACTCATTGTGCGCGAGTTATGTTAATACCGCGTTACCGAGCGACGCCGCGGGGCGTAAGTTGCGTTTCAAAAGATAATAATAATAACATTGGAGGCAGTTGGCAAGCGAGCGACAATACGCCACTAGCTGGCTTTTTGTTGTGGTGGTCTAAAACACGAGTGAGGAGCGGTTTAAGGTATTGGTGGGTACATTGTTGATTTTATTTAAATTCCCGTAAAGTGAATCGTTACATTCAATAAATCACTTCACCTACAGCACACACTTGCTCTCTAATGAACTTTGCAATAATAAAAATCTTTAGGTTTTCACAAGACTGTCGATTTACAGCAGTTAACTTGTGATTTGACGTGTTTACACGAAATTATAAAAGAGAATCACCCCACGTGCGGTGTAAATAGGTTGATTTTTTTATCGAAAATACCATATCCCAATAGCATTTTAGTGATCATCATTCGCCTAGCTTTTTCCCATCTATGTAAAGGTCGGATTCCAGTCTAACCGTATGCAGCAGAATACTAATATTTAACAAGGAGCGACTGCCTATCCGACCTCCACAACTCAGATAGTACTGGGTGGGATTCCTCTTGGTAAGACTGGTAGCTGGTAGACTTTTGTGCCACAGACTACCTGTACCGACTGTCATAGGTGTGTTTAAATGATAGCTAGTACCATATGTATAAAACGGATGGTCACTCATCCACGGATCAACCCAGACAAGCACGGCTTAACCTGAAGACCCAACCCCACCCCGACCCAAGCTGCTGTTAATACTAAGACAGGAGCTTCTTTAGTAACATTTAAATAATGAAATCCTACAGAATCAATAAATTCTATAGAAGATTTTTTTTGTTAAATAGAGGTAAATAACTTATCACAGTGTCTCAAGACGTCTATGTTGTGTGTGTTGCCAGTGATTACATACCGGACCGAAACGTGGTCGCTCCCAATGGCCTCATCAGAAAGCTCAAAGTCACCCAAAGGGCAATGGAGAGGTCTATGCTCGGAGACTTCTTGCGGGATCGCATCAAAAATAAAGAGTTTCGCAAGAGAACCAAGATTACTAACATAGCACGAAGAATTGCCAAACTTAAGTGGTAGTAGGCGGAGTGGCGACCGCGAACCGGAAGTCGTTGCGTTGGAAGGCCTCCCACCAGGTGGACCGATGACCTGTTGATGGTTGCGTACGCGAAACGTACGGGACCGGTCAATGTGGCGACACCTGGAGGAGGCCTATGTCCACTAGTGGACGTCTTTTATCTGAAATAATGATGATGAAAATGAGAAACTTAATTACGAAAAACTTCCATGTGAAACGAGTATTTTTACCCACGACGGAACGGAGATGGTAAAATGCGTTTAGCTTGCGCTCGTGCTAGGGTCTGAGACCTTTGAAATGGGAGTGTTTCGCCTTCGGAGCGGTCATAACTTGAACCACACAACACCGCCCGTAGCCAACAGTATGAACGGGCACCTCATAAAATATTATAACATGCAAAAAAGCCGCACACACACTCACGCATACAACACCCTACAGATAATTGTTATGGGGTGTATGGAGTATATTATGAAAAACTTTGTTCTGGATTTTTGTACGAATTCATTGGCGGCGGAAACGCGTTACCATGGCAACGGGTTTTTAGTGCCAAACGACCGAATTCCGAACGACGATATTAAACTCTTTATTGAAGTGAGAAGTTAATGCTTATAACTAGAATTTTATTGAGTTGATAAGTTTGAGCAGATTAACATACCTATAAACTTATGAATCCTGTCTGTAGAAGTGTGGTGTGGTTGAACTTACCAATAAATTTTATTTACAATATCTACAAACTACAATTTACAGAACTAAAATTAAATTAAATTATATACAAATATCAAAAAGAGAAGAATTACAGGGCGTCAAAAAATTCTTCTACATTGCTGTCAACAGGAAAAGTGCACAGAAGGCTGGCAGCATTCCCACGATGGATCGCAATGCTGATTCTTTGGCCAAACAATAGGCCAGCCCTCTGGTCACAAATATATGAGTACTCGGACCCTAAGGCCCCAGTGTTTCAACCCCAAACGGCTCAAACACAACTGCCAATTAAGTTGTTGTACTTGCGCCGTTTGAGGTTTACAGCACACAACTCACCCACACCAAAGGCCTACCCAACTTCCATGGCATTATGGTCATACCATCTGGTCTCTTCCCATCGATGCGTGCCAACCCATTGGGTTCCAAAACAGCAGGCACACCGGCGGTGGCCAGAGCACGTCGGATGAGATCATTAATGCTGGCGTGCCGCGCAATGCGACCTGCGCTCTTACTGCAGGAAAGGCCATGGTGTCCGAGGCTGACGACTACTTCACCACATTGACAACGATGTGGAGCCCCACACGGAGCACCCAATCGCAAACATGTAGCGAGCCGGAAGGTTGTGTCACCTAACATAGTGCCTATATTAGGTGACGGTAGTGCCTGAAGCCGTAGGCCCGACTCCCACTCACCCACAGCCAGCAGGCGAGCACGCTCAGCAGTATTGGTAGACGTATTAATAAGGTTATTCCGTACCAATTGGTTGTGATATCAATATTTTTATTATTATCACTTGGATTCGTCGGAATTTGTTTTGGATGAATTTATTGTTTGTTAGAAATGGCAATGAGCAGACAAGGCCTTGGTGCGAATAAACGGAACATACCTTGTAATAAAGTGGATTCCAAGCTAAAAAGTTCTGCTTGTGACACACTCGTGGTGTGTCACAAGCAGAACTTTTAAAGCATAAAAAAATTGAAAAAAACAACACCCTCCTTAGTTTCCTTTCGTTTAAATAAAGAATGGAAAAGTAAATTAGGACTGAAAGAGAACAAACTGAAACAATCACAAGAAAAACTAAAATGTAAAGCATTTTTTGTCAACAGTTTGGAGAAAATATTAATCCCGGTCTTAAGGCCCCTCAACTAATTCTGGCGCCTATTTATTTAGGTGCCAACGAAATTCTTTCACGGCCCACTGGTATCTAATCAAATTAGAGACACATTTACTGATTGGTGGCCACTCAGTTAGCGTGAGCTAGATGGACCGATGACTTTAATAAAATGATTGGAATAGATTCAAGGTGGAGGACAGGGTGTTGGGAAGCAACTTGGGGGAACCGTAAACAGCAAAGGCTGGGTTGATAGCGTTAAAATTATGTTTCAACAAGTCAAGGAGTGGGTCGGCAGGTCATCCCGTTGGGTCTGCGGGATACTGTAAAAGATACCGCGGCCTTGACATGTAGGGCTAAGAAGGAACATGGGTGGTTTTTAGTCAATAGAAGTCTGACACTACCATTCGCTCTGCCCAAGAGTGGGATTATTTGATGACTTCCCACACCCAAAACCAAAAAGTGTTAACTAGTAGCAATTCAAATTTGGTTAGAGAATAGATGCCGAAAGTAACTTCTTTAAATTTTTTACTTATTAAACAAGACTTTATTTCAAATAATAGACTATAGATCTTAGAATCACGTAACATACGTTCAGAAAGTAAACCCCAAGAGATCGGCCAGGTGAGCAGATATTCTTACATTAGCTAGCATGATTCATAGCCCCGCCATATATCACCCTTCGTGAATATATGAGCTGTCGTTTAGCTCAGCGCTTCTCATAGCGCGGCACCTTTGCTTTTTATGAAGCGTATTTTCCGATGTGGTTTTTGACTTGTTTTATTTCGATTTGGGCTATAATTTTGGCTGGATTGTGATAGTACTTATTTTTTAAGAATTTCATACTTTAGTATGCATTGCAGAATTTGGCGTCATTAATTGTGGGTTAAGCTCATGAAAAATATATATCTAGTAAAGAAGTCAGAAATAAATGGTGCCAATTACTAATTTTTTTTTCGCGATTTCTAAGATTTCGTATATATATACCGTGTCAAGAAACTAAAGTGGAGGTGGACAGGTCACATGATGAGGATGGGCTAAGGATGTGACTGAATGGTGTCCAAGACCACACAATCGAAAGAGAGAGACAGCGTCGGAGATGGAAAGAGTAGGCGCCACATGGAGAAAGAAGACACAAGAACGCATTTCATGGCAGGCTTTACGGGAGGCCTATGCTGAGTAGCAAGATAATCTTCGCGAAACCAATGTAAATGTTAAATGTTTTATTTTAATATTTAAGAACATGAAGATGTGTTTTATAAGATTAAAAGGCTTTATTATTTTCATATAAATGCATAATTCCACAGCAAGACTTCACCGCCTGCTAGTAATAAATACATTAGACAAAACTTTGTCCTACATGCATTCACAAAATGTTAGTCGGTTGCTCACTTGTGTCTACATATCAATTTCCATCCAATATTATTATTTTTTCCTGCGTATTTGTCCGTACGTTCCATTCATTATTTAACTAACCATTTCATTGGTGGGTATCAATTTTTAGTATGGGGCTGCATCTGTACAGGCCGCCGATAATCCGATTTCAATCAGCAGCGAATATCATTAATGTGCCTGAATAATAGATTTGTGTGTACCGTGTGTGTGGAATAATACCACAAATTAAAGAAGATAAAATAGTTTCACTCCATATAAGCTCGAAAATAAACTTTGAAACCTATGGCTCAATACTAAAGAAGAACGCACACGAAGAAGTACTGCTAAGGATTGTCAATACCTCACCTCATTAACTTATGGTGCCCGAATTCCGAGTCATAAACAGGGGCGTAGCTACCGTCGTATCTACGATGCGGGCCCCGGGCTACCTGTAGCCCGAGGACCCCTGGGTCCTGAACGTGTGAAACGTAAAATGTTATCCACAATCTCACTTAAACTCTTAAGCCGCACTTTCCGAGAAAAAAACATGTTTATAAATGCGGATACAGGTTAAAAGCCTAAACAAAAAAAAAACCGGCCAAGTACGAGTCAGACTCGCCCATGAAGGGTTCCGTAGCAGCAAGTAACATAATGTTAACATAATTTTTATAATTGAGTTGATTGAATGAACGGTAAATTGCGATTTACGATTAATGACGTATTAAAAAAAAATACTAGATCTCGTTCAAACCAATTTTGGTTGGTAGTTTTTGTTCAGATCTACATTATATTTTTTTTTTAGAATTGTCACTCTCTTACTTTTAAAGTTAGAGGGGGGGGGGGGGCACACATTTTACCACTTTGGATGTGTCTATCTTTGAAACGATTGACTTTGAGAAAAAATGATTTTAAGAACCTCAATGTCATACACCAGCTCAATACCTTCAAAGCTACTCTCCGCTCAAGACTTGACTGAATTTTTGCTAGCCCCGCTAAGCTTACAAGACAAAACTGTATTAAATCAAAGCTAGAATTAATTTCCTGGTTGCCTAGCTCAGTAATTACTCATTGAGTATGCAGTGTTGGCCCAGTAGTTGCGGCCCCAACTTACGAACAGTAAAGCGTAGGCTCGAACGAAGGCAGTCGTATTGCTTTGTGTAATTTATTTTATCACCACTGCTCTCAAAACGGTGAAAGAAAACATCGTGAGGAAACCGGCATGCCTTAGAACCAAAAAAATCGAAGACATGTTACATCTACCAATCGGTACTGGGCACGCGTGGTGGATTATAGCCTATCCTCTCCTAGAGAGAAGGTTTAAGTCCCTGCAGTGGGAACATTATAGGCTGATGATGATGATGTTGAATGATGATAATTTAATTGATATAACAGGTGAGATCTTGTGACCATATGTTGTATGGACCTTCTGCAGTTTTATCTTCCACACCGATCATTCCCCACTACTTGCGATCCAATATTACAGCAGTAATTATTTACGGCTAGCTACATATTTAATAGTAATACGCTCTGATCCAATTAACCCGTTGATTAGCCTGATTTGTTTGTAATTAATTTGTATAATTGTATTGTGCTTGGCTAATTATTGTATCGCTATGCAAATGGAACCTATGTGCACTGCAATCTAATATTCTAATCATGAGCTTGAGATTGTTACGGGATTTCAGAAGAATTATTTATTTTGATAGATAAGTAGACGAACTCATTCATGGGCCGTGACGCTTAGTTGGCGCTTCTCGTGACCCAAGGGCTGGCTTTTATCTTGGCCAGAGGCTAAGCGTTGCCATACAACGTGGCACTGCCGCCAGTCTTCAGTCTTTTGGGCACATTACCGGCTGACAGATGCCTTTTTATAGCTTCTTGTTAGTTTATTTTATAGGTTTTAATTAATGTACACAGTTAATGGAATAAATTACACGTAATTCATATAATTATACCAATTACATTTTGAAGATTGCACAGTTGCACAGTACCATAAGTCCACACGATGACCAAGAGATCATTTTTTCATGTCCATAAATAAACATAAAGCTTGTGAGATGTAACATTTAATCGCAGTCATGTCTCTTCAAATAAATTATACTTTAATGAATTAAAAAATAATTTTGAAAGATTGTTAATAATTCCTTGATCTTTACCAAAGAATTTCAAATCGACGATTAATTAAAACAATTGCACTATTACTATCCGATTGTGTCCAAGAGCGTAAACCTTAGCCCACCCGTACAATCTAGTGCATTGTACCGTCAACAATGAAATGTAAAAGCTCTTCCGTTGTCTCTCCTCTGCCAGTCCCTCTTTTACAGATTAAAGAAAGAAATTAAACACGTCATCACAATAAATACAATCAGCAAAAGCAACATGTTATTTGATCATGAGCCTTGTGACGTGTTGATGTACCTTTGTGAGTTTGGTCTAATCAGATGCAACCGAATATTATCAGTTTTTACACAGACCAGCCTTTCTGACCACCACAGACCATGATAATGTTGCATGTTTGGTAGTTTATTGTTATTTGTTATGATTTGTTCATATTGTAACAATAATAATTATTGCTCACAGCGTGAAGTTTTTTTTTTGTTATTTGGTTTATGAAAATAATTTTTATTCCCATTGTAAAGATATAGGTTGAGTGTGTCATAGCATAGTTTTCTAGTACATTATTAAGGGAATTGTTACAATACTTACAAGAAATATCATTCGAATGCGCACGACTCTTGGTGTGTATTTATATCTATGGTATATCTTCAGCAAAGCTCCAACGTTCTGTTTTCATTTGCTTAATTTCTCGGCTTTTTCTGGTGGTGACGTCATTTTATTCATTGCCACCTGTGTAACGGGACCCTCAGGGATGTGTGACTCCCATTGTTCCGATGTGAATTGTGTCATATTACCCACATTTTTGTCACTGCCCCCTTCAGAGTTATCTCTCCTATTAAATGTAATGCCCCCATAAAGATCTTTTACTCCGATTCGGGGGAAAAGACAAACAGAATAATAAAATATTAGCCGTATATGAGCCGTTTAACTCGTAAAATGGAGTGATATTATCAATACCTCTATATTAGATTGGCGTTATCTAGACAATACAAATGTAGTTTTAGTGCTCATTGACTACTAGGTATTACATAAGTTCCTTTAAATGTAATCTGTGACTTTATATACTATTATTAATATATTTGTCGAGAATATCAGCCGTGCTGGGCGACCGCGGGTGAGAGCTGAGGCGAGGAGGCGGCACTTCAGCTGCGAGCACGCACCGGCCGGCTCGCCACTGCATCAACGTCCTCGCTACCACAAATCAATTCTCGCCTAGTCAAATTTCGTTATCCGTTTGTTTTACTTCCTGTAAATTCTTAAACTTATCTCAGTCCACACTATTGAAGTCACCGCGTTTCAATCCTCCCAACACCTTGAGGATATCTGTTCATTTCTATGCAGTATTAGTCGACAACCTCATAATCATTAGCAAACAATGTTTTTATTTAAGTCTAGCAACTGAAAGATAAATTTACTTTAGCCTTTACCCCATAGAGAAGTATTCTAAATAAATAAAAGATAAAGTTAGTAAATACAGTAAAACGTGTCGGAAAGGTATCGGAGAGCGATCTATCTCTATTTAGCGGCAAACTATTGAGATATAGTGAGCGTGTTTAACGAAAAAAGATTCTTTTTCCTGTTTCTAGTTCGGGTAGAGGCTTTAAGTTTATTTACCTGAGAACTAAGTAACGTTTTCAAAGGATCTATTTAACATCAATTACTTTTGATTTGTTATTCATTTTTATTAAGCTACAGCATGCGACTTGCCTAGGAACCTACTCAATATCATCATTATTGTCTATTTTTTTTTTGCCAAAATCATCGAAAGACCCCTTCCGCTCTTGAGCAGAGCAAAAGGGAATGTCAGACTTCTACTGACTAAAAACCTCCCATGTTCCTTCTTAGCCCTTTCACAGCCCTTTTACAACATCCCGCAGCCGCGACGGGCCATCATCATTGCCTCACAAAGGAATGTGAGTGAGGCAATGATGATGACGTTTTTTGGTGTTCTACGAAACATACTACGAACTTATAATATTTATGAGAAGATGAACTCTTATTTTCAAATGTGACTTGCCATAAAGTTATTGCAAGTGACAATCTGATTGTTACTGGATATGCTAATATTCCTTAAAATGAAAGGAGCTCTGCTATTTTTTTCAGATAAATACTTACTGCATTTCCTGACTGAAATCGACCCAAGAGTTTCTGATTCCACCTGCTAACGGGCTCAATATTCGCGATAGGAGCGGCATATTTGTACTTCTCATTACCACTCAGCGTTGGATTCGATTACGATATCTTATTACGTCCAAGGAGCTCCGATATCCCAGCATTATTTATTTAACGCTTAACTTGGTTTGTGTCGATCGGTCACTAGAGCCGATTTCTTTTAGAACTTTCAAGCTAACCAAAATACTTGGATTTGAAATTCAGTTCTCACTTGTAAAACTATTAATACATACTTTTAAATACATAATAGGTTTCTAACTCTAACAGTGTGTAAGCATGTCACACCTTAAAGGGAATCAATAGACAGCGGGTAGTATGAGCTAGTTTTTAACTTTATTTCTTTCGTAAACGGATATGCAATAACCCTCCTTTTGGGCTTCGCCGCAGTCAGGTAAAAAGGAAATCATTTTACCTTTATTCGATACTTCGTTTCAAATTACACCAAGAAACAAAAATAAATAATGATGACACTTAACTTCAAAGTCAAAGTCAAAATATTTTATTTCACATAGGCCTACATGGGCACTTGTAAAACGTCGACATAAAAAAGGGGCACGGTTCGGTGCATTGGTCGAATCCTAAGGAGAAGAACCGGCAAGAAACTCCAAAGGTTACTCTTTTAATCTTTTAAAATGGTTTTAAATGGTTAACAATAAGTTTAAGGTCCAGACATAATCTTAGGACACACATGAGGGCTATGCAGATTAGTGTCTGAGATGGTCTTTTGAAGAAAGCACCACACAGATTTGAGTGGACCCGTCCAGTCAGTGCAAGCATTTGTCAGTTATTGTCGAGCTCGACTTTTAACTCAAGGAGCTCGACGTCACGACGAACAATACCAAGGAAAGGACATTTGGGTAGGTCGCTTGTAGTACTCAAACTGCCAGACAATCGTTAAAATTAAAGAAATACCTACATAGTCCTCATATTCACAATATAAAAATAATAAAATATTTATCGTATTAAATAAGTCAAGTTATTAAAAGTCAAAAAAAAAACACACAAAACTAAATCAAAAACAAAAAAAAATGAAAATATTTAACAAGTAAATATTGGTCAAAAAATAATATCATACTTGAAAAAGTAAACAATGTCATTGTGTGTAAAGAAAATTAATAAAATGTCAAATTGTAAAAGAAAAATAAAATATATATATTAAAAAAAACAATTCAAATTGGAGCAGTTCAATCCCAAGCTTTTTTGTCCTCTATATAATCTTTAACAGCATAAAAAGCTTTCTGGCAAAGTTTACGTTTTATAAAAGATTTAAATTTATTAAGGCTTAAATTTTGAATGTGGCTTGGTAGTTTATTATAAAAGCGAATACATTGGCATCTAAATGATCCACCTATTTTCTTGAGCCTTGTTGTGGCTACAATATATTTACATAACTTTCATAACGTCAAAAAACTCTTACAGTATGAGCAATTTTCCACACAAAGTGATTGGTAGGAGCACTACGTTTACAGGACACTGATAATAATCAACATTAATTTGCCTATGTAAACACAGCTACCCTTCCCTGCCCTACACGCAATACTCGACAGTACTATAACAATATAATTTCAGAACATCTAATTGATTAATTAATTCTCCTTTGGTATTTGATATCACCTCGTATCACGGAGCAAACTACATCAAGTTAAGGCCAATACTCAGAATGGAGGCAACAGCATATGGAGTAAACAGTAGAACAGATACGGACAAACATCAGGTTGTAGATCAGGGTACAAACACCGGACTTTTCTCCACTAGTATCCAGGCTAAGCCAAGTCTAAATCCACTCTATTAAATCTATAGAGTGAATAAACTTTTTATGCATAAAGTTAATGATCTTATCTTTAAATTGATTACATTCGCTTGTAAGAATGTCCGCATTAGCTTGATCAAAGTCTAAGTTCGCTCTTTACCTGAAAGTCCGGTGTCTGTACTGGTCCGGACTTACAGGCAGACACATCGCTACATGACTTAAAAATGTGTAACTAGAGCCACGATTATCTCTAGTCACTATTATCTCCATAATAATATGTTAATATGTTTCATCTACAAGCATAGGTATATTTATGATTAATAAAATTCAGTTAAAATACTGTTTGCATACAGTGACTATGGATAGCATTAAGGTGTTGAATGTGAGGAAGAAACATAATACAAATAGGCGTAATGGAGCACCCACCAGGATCGTGGTCTGGTCTGCGACCCCTGTCGCCCCGGGCATGGTTTGATAGCGTACTGAGGAATAAGTATAAGTTGGGTTGCCAATACGATTCAGATTGTGCGACTATTTTTGGTATAAAATTATTTCTTGTCATCAAAAACATGACGGTATTACGTTACTCCGAAGTTCAAAACACCGAAGTACGGTATTCAGAATGTTCGTTACTCCGATGTACGTTACTCCGAAAGTTTGCTACTACGAAGTACGGTATTCAGAATGTTCGTTACTCCGATGTACGTTACTCCGAAAGTTTGCTACTACGAAGTACTGTATTCAGAATGTTCGTCACTCCGATGTACGTTACTCCGAAAGTTTGCTACTACCATAAATGGTAATAGTTAAATTGTATACAATTGTTTAGAATCATCTAAACAGTTGAATACCTCTATTACTCCTTCGAAGATTACAAAACAGACGTGATATTATTTCATATGACAGCACTTTATATAACAATAATATTTCAGAAAAGATGTCTACCTATTTAATAACCTACTTTCTCATCTTCTAAAAGCCACGCCATTGATCTTCGTTGTTTTAAATGACAAATTCTTAAGAAACAAAAATCAAAATCAAATCAATATCAAAATATTTTTATTTCACATAGGCCTACTTGGGCACGGTTCGGTGCATTGGTCGATTCCTAAGGAGAAGAACCGGCAAGAAACTCAAAACTCTTTTAATCTTTTAAAATCGTTTGGGTTAAAAATAAGGTTTCAGACATTAATCTGCATGGTCTTCATGTGTGTAACATGAAGACCATGCAGATTAATGTCTGAAATGGTCTTTTGAAGAAAGCACCACACAGATTTGAGTGGACCCGTCCAGTCAGTGCAAGCATTTGTCAGTTATCGTGGAGCTCGACTTATAACTCAAAGAGCTCAAACGAAACTAACATCTACACCTACACATCTTTATCACTTACTATAATATAGTTTTAAACAAAACCATTGCTCTGTAGAATAGCAGACACTCCAAAGAAGTCCAATCAAACCCAAGCCAGACTAAAGTGGACAATTACAACCGTCTGACCTGCGCTCTTCAAACTAAAGCTAAAAAACGCGTCTGGCGAAGTGGTGAGCTAAAAACGCTGCGCAAGAACGCACCGGAGCGGAGCGGAACTAGCTTAGCGCACTAATCCGTTCTGTATTTCGCTGCTCTTCGTTAAGTAGAAAACGTTTTCCCGTCGAGTCACGCTTGGTAAAGGTCTTCGAAAAGGAAATTGGTTTACGCGTAACATTAAACCGATTATTGTAAGTGTTCGTCGATTTCATATCGGTAAATTTTTAGTTTGGTTAGGAGTTCTATCAATTCACAATTATCATTAAACACAGGAGCATAGTATAATTTCATACTTTCTAATGTCCCGCTTTAAATAATGATCATAAATATACTACGAAATTGAAATGAGTATGAAAAGGACAGTACATAAGATACAAGCAAGTAATCAGACAATTATTGTTCTAAAGATGAGATTACAATTCACACAAAAATTGAAATATCGCGTAAAACAACCCGATCCTTAGAACAGTCTCTCGGTACAATTTTCCCTCTCAGTGCGTTAAATCGCAATACCTTTTTGTACGTGTTTTCTTTCTGGCGACCGTAAGCCGGCGTAATGTTTGTAAATAAGAAAACAGTAGAATAATAACGCTTAACTTTGGATCTCGTTCGACGCCGCGAGCACAAAAAGCACTTCTCAGACGGAATCGTGTTTGCAATCTTATTTTAGTTGAATAAAATTGCAATTTAGCGCGGAATAAAATTTTGTACAATCGTCTTTAATGTAGGCTACTTTTGGTACTTCAGTTTTTACTTTGAATGTATTGTATTGCGCATTGTGTTATGTAAGCGTTTGGGCGTGTAGCTCGGTGTAACTAAACTGAGTACTTTGCTTAGGTTATTATTTTATCTTTATTAATGTCACAGTCGACCATATCTCGATAGTAACGTAACGTAACAAAACCTGATATGAAGTTTTAGTTTAAAAAGAGACATAAACAATCGAATCAAATGTCTATCTCGCTCACGTTCATAATACCAAAAAAGAGCTATGCTGTAGTTATTATGCGACTGTAGGGGTACTACAAAAAGAACTTCAGTAACAGTACAGATTGGGTTGTAGCCCAATCTATGCCACAAATGAAGAATTAACATGTAGAACAACTCGACACCAACAATCCGGCCTTTAGTAGCCCACCACAACACTCCTCTGGCTGGCCGATCTTCATTGTCTATGTGGGATGAAGAACTTTACACCCTGTGCTTCTTACTCCCAACTAAAAACATGCCATATATATGAAAGCGTTTTTATCGTAGCAGTTAATAAGGAGAGCGGAGATTAGAGGACTTAAACATCTCTCTAACTATTACTTAACTTTAATTATATTCGGTAAAATATATTTCAGTATAATAATGATCGCTTTGTAGCTTTACTTCTTATAAGGATTCACAATTCCACGATCATTTATTGTAATAAAGGATTATGAAATGAGTTATTAATTAAGGAGAAATTCGAACTCCACATAATTATTTATAGTGATTCTCAAAATCCCGCTTCCCAATTACAATCTCTCACTAGGATTACCTAAATAATACTGTGAATATCAATTGTAACGATTCTACCTGTTAATTCATGGTACGATTCCCACAATACGTATTCTATTGGAGTGTATGCCTGCTATTATTGATATTAGATGGGGGTCTAAAATGGACACTTTACAGATAATAATAGAATCCTAATAATAATAAAAATGTTTATTTAATACAAAAATAACTTCAACATTGCTTAAAAAATCTAGGTCACATGAGTTTAAGTGAATTCTAGGTCATCCAGATAGAGTAACCCTGACTCACAAATTAGGAGATCCTGTGACTTAGGAGTCATAGATCTGGGCCGCGGGTTGTACACTAGTTATCGCGGCCTCGACATAGAGGGCTAAGAAGAAACATGGGTGGTTTTGAGTCAGTAGAAGTCTGACACTCCCTTTCGCTCTGCCCAAGAGCGGGAGGGGTTATTTTATGATTTTCTACCCGCCAAAAAAAAAAAAAAGGAGTCATAGATCTGCTATCACTATGAAACAAAAACCTATATTATGAAACCTAAAAAGAGTGATAAAAAATCATTGCTAGCAACAGATTTGATATGAATTGCGTTAAAATTCGTAAAATGGTCACAGACGCAGTTACTACATATTATACTAGTCCATTGCGAATCAAAATCATTTATTCAAACTAGGCTGATATAAGCAGCACTTTTCGAACGTCAAATCGTAGCGCAATCGTATGCCTGTTTGTGGAATTTCCATAATTAAAATATGTTGATATGAATTGATTACTGAGAATTGGGGGTATTACAGGGATGGCTCTATGTATTATTATCCAGGTGTATATGTGCGGTTGTATTATTTGGGGCATGTAGGTGAATGATAGAATACCGGGTATTGATTGATACCAAACAATAATTGTAAAAAACACTGAATAATATGGTAAAGTTTTTGGAAATATTTGGCAAAAACTGATTCTAATTAGGTACCTACCTATTTAGGTACCTAATACCCGTCGTGATACAAACTTTTACCAAAGATTTCAGAAACGTGCCTCTCGACCCAGAATATCACTGTCACGAACTCCCTTACACCGCGTTCTCTCATAATGAGGTTTCTTTTAATTATGAAACACAATCTAATCTTAGTTTAGCACTAGCACTGTTTAGTTATTTTTTCCACAAATATTTGGGCAAAGGATTAAAGTAATTGTAATAAGAGCCACGTGCTACGCAATGTCTGGTGATACGCGGCGTAAAGCTGAGGCTTCATTACACGATAAGTACGCATCTTGCGGCTGCCGCGTCTTACGTATTAAAACCGAGCTATTTTTAAAATATCTTTGCGTACTTATATTATCTGGATAAACAGTTATGTCACAGACTTAACTGGTTTATATAGCTGGGTTCGTTTTTTAAATAACATCACGCGTGTAAGTCATGAAAGGTGAGACCGAGCCCTAATCTATACCACTTATAACACACTCACATTAAATCAGACAGATTAGATACTTCGAGCTTTAAGTAATAGCCGGCGAGGCTGGAGTGCAGAACATACTTTCGGTAATCTTGAGCTGTTGTTGTACCTACTTTAGTTTTAACTTTCTAATTAAACATTATTTGTGACACCGAATCACCTATAAGACAAAAAAAGCTTACAAAAACCAAAAACATCATTTTGTTGTGACAAATTAGGCACAAACCATCGTCAAAGCGACCCGTTGCTGCGAGTAATTGACGTAAGCGGGCCCGAGAGTGCTTTATTATAGTCCGTCGGTCCAATGTCCCTCGGTGTGGACCAAGAACAATGTGAGCAGTAATACACTTTTGTGGAGTACGCGGCGTACTATTAGTTTTGTATCTCTGATGTGGTCTGAGCTTTAACAGTCCATTATTTTCCTGGAAAATACGAGATTTGGATGAAATTATGGCAAACAAAGTTAGTTTGGCGGAGCTGTCCTCAGTGCAGATTATGTAATTGACTGTAAATGTTTTCCTTATGTAAGTACTGTACTTTGAATTATCCTTTAATTTGTATGTCACAATCATCTTCTTCCTGTCCGAATCCTATGTCATTTGGGGTCGGTGCAACACGTAGTTTTCTTACATTCTGCCCTGTCAGTCGTCACGGTATCATTTATACCTGTTTAGGGTACGGACCCCTTCATATGCAAGTCCGACTTGCAGTTGGCCAGTTTTTACTTCATATCACTCCTCACTGTACACTCCATCCATCTTTTTTGGAGACAATGCAAAGTTATAATTAATGCTCTTATTTTTGTACTACATATTTTTGACGAACTGTAGAAGATTACACCTTGTTCTCATGTTGGTATTTGATGCAGGCCCTTTCATTTATGTATTACTGACAGTGATCATTACCATTGAACAAAACAAAAAAAAGTATTGGCATACGCTTTTCGGTGATCTGCTCAAAATATACCTATGTGATTTAAAATACAATTTTGATTTTTCAATCACCTTGACCACTGGTGAATGTCACTGTGTAGGTCCTCTCGTCATAGTAGCTCTTGTTTGTAACTCAAACAAACCGTCACTGTAGTCCCTAGCCATTCTACCGATTAAACTGAGGCGTGAAATCTAAGCGGTTACCAACAGCACCCGCGGGCCAGAGGTAAAGTTAGTGGAACTTTTCCAATATCCACTGTTATTGCGCCGCCACCGTCCCGCCGCCGTCCCGCCACCGCCCGCTACCGTCCCGCTGCCGTCCCGCGTCCCATCGGGATGAGGTGGACTTTCACGTCTTCACACTTTCCTGCCTCTTAACTGGTCGTTTTGTGTTAGGTAATAGAACTAGTAAATAGAAATGTGTTTAAAAGCTGATAATCTTTTATAGAACAATGTGATAGACGTAGAACTAACTTCGAAGTATCGAACTAATGGTTATCGTACACCAAAGCAACCCAACACCACCTAGACTCAAAGTAATGCATTGAAACGGTTGGCGCAGTGGGTCAAGAAATGGACTGTTGCGCTGCGTGTCGCGGGATCGATTCCCGCACGGAACAAATATTTGTATGACCTACAGATAGTTGTTCCGGGTCTGGGTATTTGTGCATGTGAGTTTAAATGTTTTTGAACTCACCCACGATACAGGAGAAATTCCTAGTGTGGGGCAAAGTTTAAATATATATATATATATATATTTAAAACGTAAACCGTTACACTGTAAAAAATAATCTAAATACCAGAAAAGTATTGTTAAGATATTGTTCAGGTAGGTACAACATTGTAAGATCTCGTTCGTTATAGCCGTGAGCAAATATAACACAATCATTATAATCTGCGTTATGTAGGTATGAGTAAGGAAACGAGAGAAATTTTAAGGCCAAATGTAATTTTGGAAATGTCAAATCGGATAAAGCTTGTACGAAGTGATTGAGGTGTGGCTATGAAACAAGCGAGCTGGGATATTAGCATTCTAAACCTGTTTATATTAATCAGACAGCTAACCCCTTTGTAATACTGATTGCAATAATAAACTATTATTTTGTCGTATGAATTCAAATACATCAACTGACTATTTTTTACATTATATTATAATTTGTTGTGTTTGAGTCGGTACTAAACCACGTAGTAACACGACAGATGACCTGCCGATTCTCTCCTTGACTTGTTGAAACATAATTTTAACGCTATCAACCCAAGCTTTTGCTGTTCACAGCTGCTTTTGGGGATCGCCCAAGTTGCTTCCCAACACCCTGTCCTCCACCTTGAATCTATTCCAATCATTTTATTAAAGTCATCGGTCCATCTAGCTAACGCTAACTGAGTGGCCACCAATCAGTAAATCTGTCTCTAATTTAATTAGATTCCAGTGGGCCGTGAAAGAATTTCGTTGGCACCTAAATAAATAGGCGCCAGAATTAGTTGAGGGGCCTTAAGACCAAGATCACGACTCATTGGTCTAATGAGCGCGGGACTGTGGACTATGTGTTAAGGGACTTTAATAGTAGCTGTGATTATCGGTCACGGTCTGTCTTCATTATGTGGATATAAACACAGGTGCGAGAGTTCAATTTAGACCTTAGATCGGTGTGTGCGATAAGGAGATAGTTAAATGCGTTCATGAACATCTTCTTGCCATTCGGGTAGGCAGGAATTACAGATTGCTAGCTGATCGTATCCTCATATACTCCTTTTGCTTCGTTCACATTTTCCTTGCCATTCTTTTTCAGTTACTTGGAGAAACGAGTATTTTGGAGTAGGAAAAGACTTTAGCAACGATAGGGTAGTTGACTAAAAAACATATAATTAGTCCATCAGATAAATTTCCAAAATATATTGGAAACGTATTTTTTTCTTTTTTCACGTAAACAATAAATGAAGACGATACAGTTTGGTACATTTACGTTACCAGCCCCCACTTACGATCTTTGTGACGTTTTGTTTTCGTCAATCTTTATTAACTTGATAAAACAAAAAATACATATCTAATATTTTTCGATAATCTAACAGACGGAAGAAACAGAATCATATTTTTTTTAGTCAGTCAAGCTTCACTGTATTGCCATAAATCGTGTGTTTACATCTTGAAAGTTCATCTGTTATAATAGTCATAGGTGTTCTAGAATTTCATTAACTTTCACATGTTTCGCGAAATTAGGTACTTACGTCGCCTAGTTTAGGATGACAACGTGTCTGGAGATTCAAACGAAGTGCCAATAGAAACGTGTGACAATAAGCGCTGCTATAAACCTTCGCGAGGTGCTTTCAAAGCCTTTGTACTGCTTTAAACGGGTTCTGTAAGAAGTTACCAATTTTGTAGAAGAGGTAATACGATAGAAAATGGCTTGATTTTTTCTATCAAAACCATAACATCACGCCAGTAATCCCCGAAGGGTTAGGCAGAGGCGTACCTATTAGTACATCAGTTATATTTTAAGTGCCATGTAATAGAGGGCAAGCCTATTTTTTTTTACTTTAAAAAAAACGTTGCCCCACACTAGGAATTTCTCCTGTATCGTGGGTGCGTTTACAATCATTTAAACTTCACATACACAAATACACCCAGACCCAAACCAAATATCTGTAGGCCATACAAATATTTGTTCCGTGCGGGAATCGAACCCGCGACACTCAGCGCAACAGTCCAATCGCTCAGCCACTGCGCCAACCGTGCCGTCAATATTGCCATCAACTGGGAACAAATTCAAACTACGGGGCTGCTACTAAGAGATTGCTGATGGAAAAACTCAATAACACTGTCGCCGACGCGGAAATCGAACCCAAGACCAGCCACGTTTGCGACCACTCGCCAATCGAGGTGAAACCTCAGGTATGTCTATTCAAACTCCTGAATTTAACTCGTTATTATTACGATACTTTATAAACTTCTAATTACCGGTCTTCATAATTAAAATACCCAAGTGAATCGTTCCTGGAAGTAATTTAGTGCTATTCTTGAATAGGAGAAGCTATAGATATTTATTTTTGGGGCAATAACTGTATAACATTCCAGTGCGAGGATAAATAAACAGGTCTTTAAATTTGACCTTTTCGTTCCATTACTTTTTCAACATCCCTTAAGGCAAACATCGTGAGTTCTAGTAAGTCTGGCGTGGAGTACATAAGTCAGCGCCGATCGCGCACGGCTGCGGCAAACGGCGCGTTCACGAGCCATCGCCGCGCCGCACCACCGCGCCGGCCGCCACGCGATTATGTAAATAGGATCACCTACTGACGCTTTTGTTTGTACACTTAGGTTCATCGTCCACAGCGCTACTCAAAAGTGACGTGGTTCTAACACAAATCAGTAACGTGTTTCTGAATTATTCAGGGTTACTTAGACAGACTGTGTACGGAGAGATGGTGAACCAACTATGGACAATAGACATTGATAGAGGTTTTTTACCTTTTCATGTATTCCAATGCTAGTCAAAGGCCTTTCCTTTCTCTTTTCAAACATTTTGTGTTTTATCTGACCATGTGCAAGAAAGACAAGATCAGATCGTCACACCACCTACAACGCAGTCTACATCGACGTCGATTTCCTCTATCAAGCGTCCAGTGAGTGATGATCTTTGTCCCCCTCGATATTGTGGTGTATTTTATAGTTTAATAAACCGTTTTAGTTCATATGTCTTAATAATGCATGTTTTGAAATAGTCACTCTTGAGACTTATGTGATCTGAGACGGTTGTATTTGTGATTTTAATCATTATTACTCAGTAAATAGACATTTGTAATTGCCGCAAATCTCATTTGAAATTCTGCTTATTTGATTTGTTGCACTTAACTTTAAAACAGCTAGGCGTCGTGTACGATATACTTAACACTTAATGGTCTATAGAGAATTTGGGGAAAATGATTCTGTTTTTAAAAGTCTAGATTTGCTTTGTTACTTTGGTACAGACGAATATAGCCTGATATACACAATTATTTGTTGTTCTACACCATTTTTTATTTGGCGTTCTCAGTTGATGAATTTAATTATTGAAGCATGTCGAATTGAAAATGGATGCAGAATCAAAACTGAAATTGTACCACTTGATTTCTGACTTTTTTATTAACTGGAAGTAAATCACCAAACAATAAAGGTGATGAATTGAACTGAATATGAACTACGGCAACAATTTCAAGAAAATTTTATAATACCCTTGTACAGATATCACTTATAATAAGTCTAAAATATGACTTATAAGTCTTCAGAATTTAATAGCCTCTAACTGGTCACGCCCACAAACGTCAGAGCCTCAATGAAACGACCTTACCGTAGCAGTTCGGTTTCAATCGCCACATTTCACTCCCCCTCGGCGTCACAGCGCAAACAGCAGCGTTGCATTTCTACGGCGACTGTGTCGCTGTGACCTTGTGTATGGTGCCTTCGTAGTTAAAAATATTGTTAAACTAGTTTTAAGTTCTCATAATGTAACTGTTTGTTGTCCCTCTTAATAAAAAAAAATAAATAGTCCTAGAAATCGCAGTGTCAATTTGACTTCACGGTTGGCGCAGTGGCTCAAGCAATAGACAGCTGCGCTGCGTGTAGCGGGTTCGATTCCCGCACGGAACAAATATTTGAATGACCTACAGATAGTTGTTGCGGGTCTGGGTATTTGTGTATGTGAGTTTAAATGTTTGTGAACGCACCCACGATACAGGAGAAATTCCAAGTGTGGGGCAAAGTTTAAAAAAAAAAATCTTCGCTCACTATGGTTTACATTAGTCTACCCATGAAATATAACGTAACGTTAGTGTTACATAACAGGTGGCCCTGTGCACATACACATATCGTCAGTTATGTTTTAGTCTCAACACAACTTGTATACCAAATCTCTACCAAAGCAGAAAGCAAGATGGCTTTCAAAAGAAAAGTCCGGAAATACTTTTTGAATTTTAACTGAATTGTTCTAAATCTAGTCACTAGTTTTAGTAGGTAATTATTATAAGGTTTCTCGTATTTGTATGTATTATAATATCTATTAGTTTATTTAATTCTATCTGTATGTTTATGTATAATTATGCAAAAATGTATGTATTATGTTTACAAAATGGTATTATCCTTATTTTTAATGTTTTTGTACTCTACCACAGTGCTGTCCTTTTTAACCCAAAGGTTGACTGGTAGAGAATGCCTTGTGGCATTAAGTCCGCCCATATACTATTCTTGTACATGAAGTTTAAATAAATAAATAAATAACAAAGAAAACCTTTTTTAAATTATTATTTTGCTCCAACGTATTTGATTTTCAACCAAATAATACACAAAAGCTGCCTATCTTTTGGGTACATAACCAGCTGACAGCGTTGAGGAGCAGTTTTTGGATGCCTTTTTATAGTTTTTTGATAGTTTTTAATTAATGTACATTATTGTACATAGTTAGTTTAAGATGTAAATTCTTATAAATGACGGCTATTTAATTTTGTACAACTGTTTATTTATTTTTGTACAACTTGTTTTAAATTAAAGACCTTGTACCCAAATATTTCCTATTATGAAATCAGTGAGCACAGATTCAAAATAGAATCTTATTCCACCAATGTCCGTAATCACGTCACCGACCGATCAACACATTCTCAAAGCATTCTCTGTGAAAGTTGCCACCTATTTCCAATCGGTTCGTTCCACCGCGGCGAGGTGAGGCGGTGAACATTGAACACTGAGCTGAACAGAGCTAACCAGCAGACGTTGCATTCCTGTGACCTCGTCAGCGCCGTGTTCAGCGGTCACTAGTCGCTGTCCGTTCACCGAGTTTGGAGTCTGGGGTACTTTTACGTTTGTGGTTTTCCTTTATTTGGTTGAATAAAGAAATCACTCTGAAAACTTTGGTAGCTTTTCATAGAAATTAAGGTAATTCAAGTTTTTCTTACCATATTTAGATCTGTTAGATCTATAAATAAATTGTTACTTTACACGTTAGTTAATTGAGAGTCAATTGCAACATTTTTAACAACGACTGTTTTAGGATAAAAAAACATACAGACCAATTGAGAACCTCGTCCTTTTAGGAAGTTGGTTAAACACAAGAATATTCAAAGTTATACGTACATACATACAGGAACTCACGCTCTTTTCGAATGGGAGTAGGCAGCAAAAATAATAATATTCAATGTTATATGCACTAAATGTAAGGTAAACAATGTTCTCATTTCACGTGAAACCACGTTGTTTCCGTAGAGTTTGTACAAAGTGTTGCATACGTTTACTTTTACTCGCAACTTGTTTCGGCAAAGCTTCCGAACTAAGCATACGAACTAGTTGCCATCAAAGCTAAATAGTCGGTTTACTTCCCTCCCGGGATTAATACGAATAAGAGGATTAATTATTTACATAACATTACGCTGTTATACACAAAGAGTTACGCAGAGGTTTGCCAGTTCTGTTAAAGTTCCATTTTAAAGCGGAATAAGTTTTTTGCCGACAACCGGATACAGATCCAGATTCCGTGGCTGCAACTGGAAAATTCGTGATGGGAAACCCAACAAAACTTTATTTGGTCTGGGAATCCAGCATCAATCATATTAGCTACCACTGGATCGGTGAGGCATTCTGAATTTTCATTTACATGCAATTAAATTAATGTCAGACTCATTGAATATATATTTATGAGCTACGGCGTAGCTCGTAACCCCACTACGTTGACTACGGCGTAGCAGATTTGCTACGCATTGAGGATATGAACTTGCGACTGTTTACCTCATGATTTGTTGTTTTTTTTTTCATCTTAAAACTAATTGGCTTAGTCGCAAAATGTCTATTGGTGGCAAAATGTATATTTTTCATAATGTCGTTTTTCAGACACATTAAGCAATAAATAAAAAGAAAATAAAAAAAAATATAAAAAAAAATATATAAAAGTTAAGAACATGACTCCAATTGGCCGTTTTCCATTTTGAATTTTAGTTAAAAGAAAACGTTTACAGTAATTTCCCTGTTCCATCTTTAAGCATATTTCCCGAAAGATAAAACAAAGGCAGCAGACCTAAAGCCCAGCCTGAAACAGCGCGCTTCAGCGCTGAATCAGCTGAAGTCCGCGTGACACGTAAACCCTCTCGGAGCAGACACTAATGCACCGCTAACGGCACAACTGTGAGGAGAAGTGCGCGTCGCTCAGATAACGAAGTGGAGGGATAAAAAATGTTGGGTTTTAAAAGTGGACGTTTACGTTGTAGACGTATCTCTGATGACTTGTAGTAACAATCCACCATTGTATCATGACATTTTTATCTTAATTAATTTTATATAATTATTAATATATTATTTTTAATTGAATTTATATTTTTCTTGAATGAATATTAAGTTAAATTATTAAAATTAATGATAAGTAATTATTAATAATAATGTTGAGAACAATGTAAATGTAGTACTTATGTATTTTCTCAGCCATATTCTGATTATTTATTAAATGTTTATGTTAAAACCACTGTTCGACACAAATGTGATTTGTTGAAGAATAAATAAATAAATATTTACGTCATGTTATATTGTGTACTATTATGATATTCATTCCCTATTTAACCAACGTATTTGGTTAAATACCTCTGACAGAAATATAAAATTAATGTACGAAGTATATAATGTACTAAAAAAATATAGTACAACTATTTTTGCAAAAAAGAGGAATGCGTATAAAAGGAATGTCTATGATATTAGACTAAGCAGTTTTTTTAGTAATTTGAGACTCTTTTATATTGTAGTAAAACCATGTAAAATTATGAACATTATTTACAAGCAATTATTACATATTATTACATTCATGACGCATGCTTAACCTGGAATTCTGTAAGTAATTCTACTGGAACAAGCCCCGAATTGGGATCAAACGAAACCATATTATAAGGCTTCTTTGAAAGTTAGTAAACAAACGAGGTCCATGTAGAACCTCTTTGGAAAGGTCAGTTCCCATAAATGTAGTATAAAATATATGACTAACAAAGGGGCTAAGATTAAATACTTCTTTCAAACTGAAATGTAAAATATCCACCAACAATTTAAAACTGAAAGTTAGGTGGGTGCACCGCATTTAAATCGTGCAGACAAGTGTTGACAGTCAGAGCAGAGAGAGCATCTGTCCCTCATTAAACTATAGCCACGTTTTCAGTATAAGTGAATGAGACAAAATATTTTTTTTTAACTTAACTGTATTTATGATAATAATATGTTATCTCCTGAAGCGGTATGGTGAATATCTTTGAAGAAAGAAAAAGGTCGCAGATAGATTTCATTCGCGATCACCTTAAAGCTAGGTCACCTACAGCTTTACCCTATAATGTCGTCAATGGTGTTCTGACATGTCCGATTTGTCCTCGTAGTTTTTGGGCAAAGTTGAATATGCTAGCCATTGAGAGCACATGAAAGGGCAGCACACCTGAGCTCTTCACAACTATTCAAGAAAGATCTGGCAAAAATAGGTTAGATAGTATCATCACCATCAAAATAATTAATTATGGTTTCATTGATCTAGTGGTGATTAACTCAAGTACCTCTCTGTAGCGTTTTATTACCGTATGCATACACTATCTTTTAGTACCGTTAACTCTGACGATAAGGTAATTATCGTAACCGTTAAGATTTTCAGCACATAAGCACACAATCTGTTGGTTGGATGTTATTCTAATCGTCGCAGTAATAACTACTAAGTGTTTAATGAATTGTGAACGCAATGAGCGCTGTTATCATTAACAGTACGTGAAAATAGGCTCTGAGTAACAGATGAACTTAATTGTTTACAGTACTGTCTTTCAGGATACGTATGTACTATGATTTAATGATGTGTAATATTCTAAATATTTATGGAAAAAATACCTTTTTGAGAAGCTTGCTGGTCTAGTAATAGAAAAAAAAATTAAATTGATGTTATGTTACGAAAATACTTACTAATTACAGTTTTTCCATTACTTAATTCTCAGTAACGGCCTGCGTTTGGATTAACGGTTATTTGTGGTAATAACTTCATGGTATATAATGTGGTTATAAGACGTATATCATGACAGGCATGATACGTAATAATATGTGCTAACATCAGTTTCTTTTTTATCTTTTTATAATGAATGTAGGTTTAAATTTTAATTACTCGCTATGTTTTTACAGTACAGTAGTACCTCAGTCCAGCCAGACACTCAGATAAACTTTTCATACCTACCACACAAAAAGTAGGCTCCTTAGAGCCACTTCAGCAGATTGACGGAGATCCACTTCTTTGCAGCCTAAGCTCTGAACAAAAACTGTACAAAGTGCTTCACGCCAGTCTAGACTTGAATTTACGTGAGTTACGAATTTTCTGCCGCCCACTACTTACGGTAACGGAGTATGAAATAAATGGAATACTTCCGACTTGCTTTAAGGATTCGCTAAGTCGAAGATTAGTTTGTTCGGCAATTATGGCGTCGTAGCAACTCATGTTATGAGCGTTAGTGAGATATTAGATAAGAGATGTGAAGTGTATGTAGATGAGAGATGTTAGAAAGAAAGGGACAATACAATATAAAACGCATAACAAAGGCAAAGTTCCACAGCTTCCACGTCTAGACTGTGACAAGCAGGCTACCACTCAGCATGCGTGCGCCACGAACGAGTACGAGTTAGCGTTACATAATTTTAACATAAGTTATTACTATCCGCGTAACTTTCTTATGCAGGAGGCTAGCAGGAGCTATAGCGTATCAGCGACAGTTATTACACATTTAAAAAAATAACGTAATAGCCGTGCTGATCTGGCAATTATAATATTATGAGGTTATTTTTAGTTATTAGTCGGACCATAAACAACTTAGACAGCTCAACAACAGCAGGGCTATTGTATATCTTTTTAAATGTCAGTGGCTATCATAGTATCCATCAATTAACTTTCAAATGGTTAGGTTAAAATACCAAACCATAACCATTTGACAGTTAATCGATAGACATTATGATATCCACTGACATTTAAAAAGATACGCAATAGCCCTGCAGGTCATATTCAACTTGTGAATATGTTCACTAGCCAAAATATGTAATGTTCAGTTCATGGTTGTAGGTAGCTGCCATTTAGACCATCTATACGTCATAATAAAAAGTACTTATTGCTAAACGTTGTGTAATAGGGGATCGGACAAAAAAAAATTGTCCGTCAGATAGATTTTCAAAAAATATTGGACACGTATTTTTTCTTTTTTCACATAAACAAAAAATGAAGACGATACAATGCTTCGAAAATTCATGAATTCCTCGAAAACGTCACATGGTAGTACATTTTTCACCAACAAATGACGCCACAACCCGACTCATGATCTTTGACGCGTTTTATCTTCGTAATTTTTTATTCATTTGAAAAAACTCGTATCCAATATTTTTCGATAATGACGGACTAATTAGAATCATATGTATTTTTTTGACCCAGTCCGATTCCCTATTATACAAGGTTACAAAAATGAATAAGTACTCCATTTGTAAATGACTCCGATACGAGCCAGTAATTAGGTAGGCACTGTTGGTGAATTGAGGCGTCTCATCTGAAATTGATGTTCGCACTCATTACTCAAAGTCACCGCAATAGACTAATGTTATTATCAAAGTTTTGGCGACGCGTGTTACGCTACATGTTACCTTTACACGTGGTTATACATTACGCTAATTGTATTACGTGTGTTTGGTAATGGAGTAATGATAGACTATCATTTCCTAATTTGATTCATTCATTAATTGCATTGCTTTATATTGCCATAATATAACCTGACGCTCCCTGAAGAGTTACGATTATATTAAAGACCTTTGAAAGAAAGAAAGAAAGAAATAAAATTTATTTATTTGTCGCAGAAACATACCGAGCATACAGGAAAAAAAACATTACACAAACAACGCTTAACAGATATAAAAAAATAAAAAATACAACAAGCAGGGATTACAAAAAAGAAAATGTTGCACGTTGTGACTGCGACAAGTAGGTTGCCACTCAGCATGGTGCTGTGTTATGGTCACCCACAGCAGAGCGCTGGTTTTCAGTGGTCACCCGTGAAAAACGTACGAATGCCAAGAGCTTCAATTTAAAGTATATAAAATAAATTAAGCAGTGCCTGAAATATTACTTGACATGACTCAAAAGTAAGATACAATTATTATATAAAATAAAACCATTGTTACAAAAGATAAATTACAAAACTAGAACCAAAAGTATGATTTGAAACCTTGTACTTTGTAATTTGGGGCCGAGTCTCTTGTCAATAAGTAGCTCGTGGTTTTCAAAAATCATCCACTGTGAGGTTTGAGTGCGTTACCGATCTGAACCACTGAAAATGTATTTGAACGACTCGGTTGCCATTTGAACTACTTGGTTGCCAATTGGTTAATCGTTTTATCTTAGAATAAAAACTATAAATATTAAAATCATCTATATTGCAGAACTGCGTATTAGTGTCTGACACCATAGATTAATACAGAAAATAAGAAGTAAACACTTTACTTGTTATCATAACTGAATCATATCTAGTTCTTCCCATCATCCAATGACTAGTTAATCACCAGTTACGTAGCTAACAGCTTGCCAAACATATCTCGGAAGATACAAGACTTGTCAGCAGCTCATTAAACCGCTTCCATAGATAACAACATTAATATTGGCTTTCAATAACATCGGCTACACGCGCGAGTACACTCGAGTGACAAGCAACGTTACATGCTTGAGGACCAATGGCCTGAGAGAGGTAATGAGGGTAATGGTACACACACAATCACATTGTACAGTCGAACAAGCTAATAATAATTGGAGACGAGCCTATTACCATCAACTGGGCACAACTCCCGACTTCGTGGTTACTACTGGCAAACCCAATAACATGTTTCCCGACCCGGGACTCGAACACTGGACCTCATGCTCAGCAGTTGTGCTTGCGACCACTAGACAAAGTTTCTTAGATTATTACAACCTACAACATTTTATTCTTAATCACTGATAGTTTTTTAAAACATCCTCCAGTAATGGTGATACTTAAATGTAGGGTGCGTCATACTTCTATGGAACAAGACAAAGTGACGATATTATGAAAAAGAAAAAAAAATCTTTGTACAACTCGAAAATCTTGATAACGATTCCAACTTGTCTAATGCCTTACCTACAACAGACTTGGTATCATATGGCTATCTGGTAACTATATTTTATATTTTTACAATGGTAAGAGTGAAAATCGATATTCTCAAATTAATTCATTCAGGACCTACAACATATTCCGGCAACCCGGCAATTACTAAGCACAACACCAACCAAATCCCTAAACCAGATACGACCAAAACAGACGGGCACGGGTTCACAACAAACATTTTAAAAGCATATACTTTAGGTGTCACACGCGGCTTCGCGCGAACCTCGGCTGTTGCTGGCCGGCTTCCAACGTATCTGCGACCAACTTCTTTACTATTGCTCGTAAGTCGCGCTGACGTGTGGCCTGAGGGACCTTCCCATGGGCTTAGCAGCTTACTGCATTTGTTTATTGAAAACTTCTTTAGAGATATTAAGGTTTCAAAGCTAAGAATAGTCTTACTATTATTATAAATGCTTAAGTTAGGAGGGATTGACGTATGAATGGATGCTTGTTACTATTTCATAAATCCACGAACTTTTGCACGGAGATAGTTTACATCCTTTTTTTCTAGATTTATGAAGCTTTTTCTTTTTGAAGGTTAGGAAATCATCAAATGACTCCTCCCGCGGGCAGAGCAGTAGGGAGTGTCAGATTTCTATTTACTAAAAAACGTCCCATGTTCCTTCTTAGCCCTTTGTGTCGAGGCTGCGGTATCTCTTTTGTATGCTCACAAAAATATAAAGCTGTTTAAGAAATATAGTGATATTCACAATATAAATACAAGAAATTGACATAAATATACATATTGTACCCACAACAAGGCTCAAGAAAATAGGTGGATCATTTAGATGCCAATGTATTCGCTTTTATAATAAACTACCAAGCCACATTCAAAATTTAAGCCTTAATAAATTTAAATCTTTTATTAAACGTAAACTTTGCCAGAAAGCTTTTTATGCTGTTAAAGATTATATAGAGGACAAAAAAGCTTGGGATTGAACTGCTCCAATTTGAATTGTTTTTTTTTATATATATTTTATTTTTCTTTTACAATTTGACATTTTATTAATTTTCTTTATACACAATGACATTGTTTACTTTTTCAAGTATGATATTATTTTTTGACCAATATTTACTTGTTAAATATTTTAATTTTTTTTTGTTTTTGATTTAGTTTTGTGTTTTTTTTTTGACATTTAATAACTTGACTTATTTAATATGATAAATATTTTATTATTTTTATATTGTGAATATGAGGACTATGTGGGTCTTTCTTTAATTTTAACGATTGTCTGGCAGTTTGAGTACTATAAGCGACCTACCCAAATGTCCTTTCCTTGGTATTGTTCGTCGTGACGTCGAGCTCCTTGAGTTAAAAGTCGAGCTCGACAATAACTGACAAATGCTTGCACTGACTGGACGGGTCCACTCAAATCTGTGTGGTGCTTTCTTCAAAAGACCATTTCAGACACTAATCTGCATAGCCCTCATGTGTGTCCCAAGATTATGTCTGGACCTTAAACTTGTTGTTAACCATTTAAAACCATTTTAAAAGATTAAAAGAGTAACCTTTGGAGTTTCTTGCCGGTTCTTCTCCTTAGGAATCGACCAATGCACCGAACCGTGCCCCTTTTTTATGTCGACGTTTTACAAGTGCCCATGTAGGCCTATGTGAAATAAAATATTTTGACTTTGACTTTGACTTTGAACAACCCGCAGCCCCGATGGGCGTAAGCCTCAATGGATGTCTTATTATTAACACAAACGACATTTTTTATCCAGGTCGTACAGTCCCGTAGGACAATTACCTTACTCTACGTGGGCAATCGTGCAGGGATCAGCTACTTTTAGCGTGAAGTTTTAACGACGCCAACTAAATTTTTACACACATTTTCCATTACATATACTTTTCTTTTACTAAATGTTCACAGGTGCCTTACTGTTAGAGGAAAGTCACCAAATATGAAATAGTATCCTAATATGGAATACCTTCATTTCTCTAAGACTATAAGTATGAAACGCAACACTCGACCATCTTCTGTTCCATTCGGTCTACTAACACGTACGTGGTGCAATAGACCGAATGGAACAGAAGATGGTCGAGTGTTGCGTTTCATACTTATAGTCTTAGAGAAATGAAGGTATTCCATATTAGGATACTATTTCATATTTGGTGACTTTCCTCTAGTATTACCAAACGCGCTAAAATACCTATTCAACCGTAAATTATACTAACTGATGCCCGCGGCTTCGTCCGCTTGGATGTTGATCAAATTATATGCTAAAACCTTTCTCGAGAACCACGCTGTCTGTTTGTAAAAACAGCATGAAAATCGGTGCAGTAGTTTTTGACAGACAGACAGACGCAGCGGAGGACTTTGTTTTATAATATGTAGTGATTATTATTATGGCAAGATTGATGATCTCAATCTTGCCAGAGTAAGCCCATTTCAAATAAAAAAATAAAATTAACTCTTTGGATCGAGTTCAATAGCTTTCAAATGCAAAGCCAGCATACTTTTACAAAATTATTTAAACCTTATATGAAAATCACAGCTACCTAACCCGGGCAACAAATAATGAATAATCGTTTCTAAATTTATCTTTAATTAAATGATGTCGGTTATCGCGACCAAAAGTAATATTTTTATCCCTCCCTTTCAACTCCTTACAACCCTTTTTCGCATTAAAAATAGCCTATGTCCTTTCTAAAGCTCTAGACTATCTGTGTACCAAATTTCATTTAACATTAATTTTGACTTGACACAAGACAGACAGACAGATTTACTTTAGGATTATCATGGGACTAAATTCGGTTCTCGCGGCGCGTGGGGACACCTAATTTAAACCGACGCTAACACCATTTTTCTCTCAAGCTCACACTCAGCTCGAGTCAGTCGCAGCAGATGATCTGTTAATGTTACTACAATTTCCGCTTTGTACACAAGATGCTATAATTTAATTAAAACTTCCCCTCACACAATAATCACCCTTTACTCCCAGAAATACGTGTGCTAATCCTGTGACGAAAACTACAGTTATATCTTTGTAGGTCTGTGGTTGTCGGCGAGGCAGAGTTAGTGAAATTTCATTACATTTCAGTAATCGGAACACTAGACAATTCTGTCATGGTCTAATGGTCGCGTTTATTAGGAATGTTCAAATTAAACATCAATAAAGTTTTATTGGAAACGTTGGAGTCACGCTCTTATTTGGCGGAAGTTATTGATCACTATGGTACTCAGAAAAGGGTCGATTTTCGTGTAATCTTAAACTTTCCTAAAAAGATTTGACGCTTCAATTGATTTGTAGTGCATTGGTTTCGTGTGTTTACAATAGCGTGGAAAGCTGAAGGTTCTTTAAAATTATGATATAAACAACAGGTTGTCGATATGAACATCAGTGTGTAATATGATGGCGAACTTTAAGATGGAAACATGGTAATTAAAGTCTAATCCAAAAGTTAACCAAGTCTTCGTTGCACGGGCTGTGGGTTGATCAAAAGGATACCGCGGCCTCGGGCACAATGGGCTTAGAAGGAACATGGGTGGTTTTTAGTCAGTAGAAGTCTGACACTCTCTTGCTTGCGCCGCCCAGAGCTTGAGGAGTATTTAATGATTTCCCATCATCCAAAAATTAAGATTTCGTTGCTCGGCAATCTTAAATGCAAATAAAACAATATTTTTTCACAAACCCGCACTATCACTTCGTATCACTAAACTGTGAAGTGAAACAATTTTCTGTTACAAAACAACTTCGCGGGGTGTTGTAGGAAACACCCTTGACTTGATTAAGTACCCGTCACGCGAAATAAGGGCAAATACGAATATTTACCCCCACTGAGATGAATTATACCATGAGTACACGTTATACTGAAGATGAACTCAGAAGGTGCAACACAGAAACAATAATACGAGTACATTGTGAAGACTGATGTCTGCTTTCATTAGACTAGACTTGACGAAACCTAAATATTATGCTTAAACTTACAGCTTTAAGAACCACTTTGGGAAAACGAAAGTTAAAATACCGAGTCCCGCTAAGACTGTAACTAACTGTGACTTTCTATACTAAACGTCGTAATATTGCGACGTTTTAATATCGACCGAGATGCGCCAGTTGCATGAACTACACAAATGCCTTCAAACTATACTATTGCCGATTGTTTAATCGGCCGACTCTACGTTATAATTATATTTTTTATAGAAATGTTGAAAAGAAAATCATTTTACATAGTTTACCTATGTAAAATGATTTTCTTTCATAGTTACTACAGCTTGTTTGATTTTGAGCTGTATGCTATATAAGTACACCTGCTGAATCTACCTGCCTGATTCAGGCTCGTAATGGGTAGGTCATATTTATGACCCGGCAAAAGAAATATACGTGTTGTGATTTCGAATACTAATGAAAGAAGCGAGAATAATGTCGGAGGAAAACGTAATGAAAGGTGCGAAATTGAGAATAATACTTATGTTTCACATGATTTGAGGGTGAATGGGAAATTTATTTTTATCTATCTGTCGCGCAATAGAAAACAATACGTGTTAAAATGTGAAATCGATGTAATTATCTTTTGTATGTCAAACTTTGTGAGGTATTATTACTGTGAGGAAATTTGATTTAATGTAGAATTCCTTTGACACTTGATTTTGTCAAGCTCGGCTTACCGGTTTACAGGGTCTGTCGTGACGCCTTATGATTACATAAGCTACTTTAACCACTAGCTCATTAGAACATTATCTACACTAATATTATAGAGTAGAGAGCAAAGATTTGTATTTTTACCCGACTACGGCGAAGCCAAAAGGAAGGGTAATGATTTTGGCAGTCTATGTATGTATGTATGTATGTTTGTATGTTCCACCGTAGCGCCTAGACTACTGAAGGTATTTTAATAAATGAGGTGTCAATAGATTTGTAAGAATAACGCGGGTGACATAGGCTATATAAATTTTAATTATTCTTTTTATGACGGAATTTAAATGTCAAAAACTAAGGTCGAAAAAAAATTAATTGAGATAATCATAACATGTTTGGTATCAAATGAAAGGTCTTGGCGAGTACATTACAAATATGTATATTATATTATTATTAGTTTTAGTCAACATACACGTTTAGAATGCGGTCGAAAAGTTCTCGCGGTCTAGTCTGCTATTTACTCATACTATTTAAATAGGAAAACCAACATTCAGGAGAATTTTATATCATGAAAGTAATTTAAAACGGATTTATTAAATAACACTAAAATAAAATTCAAATAAGAAAATAAGCTTAAAAACTAAAACCCGACTACAAACCGCGGTCTTATAAGAAGAAAACAAGAAAATAATTCTTATCTGATATTGATATATTGAATTTGTGTATTTCTATTTAAATATAAGTCAATGAAAACGCCATGAAGGAGCATCAGGTATCAGTGGCATGCGACTACGGCGGTCCTCTATAATAATTTCACTTATATTTAGATAGAAATATACAAATTCAATATATGAATATCAGATAAGAATTATTTTCTTGTTTTTTTCTTTTAAGACCGCGGTTTGTAGTCGAGTTTTAGTTTTTAAGCTTATAATTTTTGTATGTATGTTTGTAATAAATAAACTCAAAAACTACTGCGCCGATTTTTTAAAAAATTTCACCATAGAAAGCTACATTCACCCTGTATGCGTGCGTGCTGTATGTGTGTATTTTTATTCCTGTATTCCCACGAAAACGGGAACTATGCGGATGAAACCGCGTGACGTCCGCTAATACAATATAATATATGTGCAGCTTTTAGGTTTTTTTTGATTTTATTAGTTTTTTAACTAAAACTAATTGGCTAAGCGGCCAGCCAATTCCCTACTCCGTGTAAAAAGTGAACATAATAGATAAACAACAAACTGACAATCAATTTTCCCATTCACTTCTCTGCTATCAATCACTAAATTCTTGGTAACGGATCGGTAAAAAATCCATTCGCTCGCATTTGAATGGTTTCACCAATTATGTTACAAGAATATCTTGTGCAACGATCTGACCACACAATCGTTCTGACATATATCCGTGCAATATGACGTTTGTACTGCGTGAAATATCTGGACAAAGTGACGGACTTCACGTAAATCAAGCTCCAGGTAAAAAGGTTTTGTTGCGAGCATACACAATCTCACGGCTATTTCCGTAGGGGCAGTCAGAAGATACTGTGCATACATGATTTTGCTCAGTCCAGTGGCAGTAGTTAAAAGCAATTAAAAATTGTGTTCGATTGTTTAAAGTATCAACGACTAATTAAAAAACAAATACTCATAAATATGGACATCCCTGTAATATGCCGTGGCTTTGAGTTTTGAGAGCTTAATGACTTAAGGCATGGTCAAACGGCCGAAAACACTGGACTCAGATAGACACCTCTGAAAGTATTTATCAAAACTGGATTGATGTGGGATCTGCGTTCGCAATTTGTCCGTTCCGGTTTAACCATACCTTTATGAATGAAGCTAACTGCCGTACTCAGAGATATTTAATGATTACTAAAGCCGTCACTTAGTAAAGGTTTGAAATGAAATGAAATGAAATGAAATGAAATGAAATTTATTTATTTGCCAGAATATAGGTACATACATAATCAGGTGGTAAAATAATTTTAGTCTCACTATATTCGACTTATCAGTCGTGCAAATATTTCTGGTACATGCTGTTTGACATATTTTTGTATGACAAAACTGTTAAAACCATTACTAAGTGATGGCCTAAGTAAGCATTAAAGCTCTCTGAGTGCGGCAGTGACTCTTGCATGTTTTGTTTAAGTTAACAGTCGTACCTTAATTTCGTTGACATTTCGTCGGAGACTTGTTCACAAAACTGTAGTACCTTAGCATCTTTGGTAAGTAAACAAGCGCCACGTTCCAGCTCAGATATGTTTCGCTCACAATTTCCGCGCTAAGCTGTGAGTCGCTGCAAGTCGCTGCAAGTAGTTAACACTTAAGCCTCTTTTGTGAACTCCTCCCGTTAGCAACACGCGTCACACTTCGGTACTTCACTGTTTTGCAAACATATACCTAGTACTTAGAAACTTGTATGTGATACAATGTTATAAATCCATACTAACTAGAAAATATTTCGAATTTCTCCCTATTACGGCTATCTCGTTCGTTTAGTAGTCGCAAGCATGCAGTCTTGAGTTCGATTCCCAAATAGGTGAAAAGATGTGTGTGTGGGTCTTGATATCTTCCAACAATTTCTCAGTAACAAGCCAGTATGTGAATTGTGTCTGGTTGATGGAAATAGGCACTTTTCACATGGAAGCTAAACGTACGTAACGAAGGAACCCGTACCTTACGAGTACTATAGTTTATCTTCTAGCAAGTATGTGTGTGTTACGAGTACACAATAAGTAACCGTACTATTTGTGAAACGCTAAGAGGAAAATTATCAAATGATCACTCTTTTACAAATACTCTAACTTCCTCGCTTAAAAACGATGATTGGCAGAATTAATTACACCAAAATGTCCAAGTACATTGTTAATAGCATACAATTTGATAATTCATTGGGTTTTGAACACGTTGTCCGGCTAACTAAATGACACGGACATTTTAATGGTTCACTGACTCCACTGATCAAATATTAATTACTGGCGTGTGCAATGCTTAGAATTAGATAAACGAGTTGGTAATTTTGTTCATTGAGTGATTTTTGACGAATGGTGTTATTTTGTTTTGAGGGAAGTCAAACTAAATTGCTTGTCATGTTTTTAATGGACTAATTAAAATGTTAGTGACAATTTTGTTTACACTCGTAACTCTGCCGAGCGCAATAGTAAGTGTTGCTAGTGTCGACAAATGTGGTACGACATCATCACGCTTGTAATACCTAATGGTATAGGCAGAGGTGTACCCTTCAGCACACCCACATTTCACCAGTTATGTTTAAATCCCATGTGATAGGAGGTGAGCCTATTACCATCAAACGGCCACAAATGTAGACTACTGAGAAATTACTAATGGAAAAACGTAATAACACATTGCGCGACTTGGGAATCGAACCCAGGACCTCAGTTGCACTTCCGACCACATTCATCATCATCATTCTCCTGCCCTTATCCCAATTTATTTGGGGTCGGCGCAACATGTCTTTTTCTTCCATATTTCTCTATTTCTCGTCATGTCAGTAGTCACCTCCTTCCTAGCCATATCATCCTTCACACAGTCTATCCTTCGTTTCTTTGGTCTTCCTCTAGGTACTCTTATACCCATCTACATTCATACTCAACATTTTCCTCACAACACTTTCATCATTCCTTCGCATCACATGTCCATACCACGCCAGTCGATTACCACACAACTTTTCATTCAACGGCGCCAATTTCAGACTTTCTCTTATGTACTCATTCCTTATTTTATCCATTCGCGTCACACAACACATTCCCCTTAGCATTCTCATTTCAGCCACATGCAATTGCCTTTCATTTATCCCTTTTGTGGCCCAACATTCTGGTCCATACACGACAGCAGGTCTAACCATGGTTTTATTAATCTTCCCCTTGAGTTTAAGGGGAATGCGGGAGTCGCATATTCTTCCCGTGACCTGCCGCCATTTCATCCATCCAGTGCTAACTCTATGCTTAACACCTTATTGCGCCATCGCTTTTCACGAGTGAACCGAGATACCGAAAGTCGGAGCAAAGTGAAAGAAGCACGCCATCTAGCGCAATGGCTCCAGAACTGGAGAGACCGCCGAAATCACCAAACATGTATTCAGTTTTGCTTCTGCTGATTTTCAGGCCAACATTCTCCAGCTTCTGTTGCCACTTCTCCAATCTGCTCTGGATCTCAGGTCCATCTTCACCGACAAGAACAATGTCGTCGGCAAACAGCATGCACCAGGGTGCCTCTTCTTATATGTCCGACGTCAAAGCATCCATAGCCAACAAGAAGAAGTAAGGGCTTAAAGCCGACCCTTGGTGCAAGCCTACCGCCACACTGAACTCATCGGTGTTGTCAGCAGCTGACCGGACGTAGGTACAAGATTGACTGTACATAGCTCGAATTAACTCTACATACTTCCCTGGTATACCTTTCTCTTTCAAGGCCCACCACAACACATCCCGAGGTACCCTATCATACACTTTCTTCAAATCGATGAACACCATGTGCAAGTTCTTGTGTGCACGTCTGTTATATACTTCTCGCACAGTTGGCGGAGTGCAAAAGTAGCGTCCGTTGTTCCTCGACCTGGCATTAACCCAAACTGATTTTGGGTGATCTCACTCTCCTCTCTTATTCTTTTCTGTATCACTTTCTCCCATACTTTCATACTATGTGACATTAGCTTTATTCCCGGATAGTTTTTGCAGTCTTGCACATCACCTTTATTTTTGAAAATGGGCACTAGCGAACTATTGCACCACTCGACTGGGATTGCTTGTTCATGCAACAATTTATTGAAGAATAAAGTCAGCCACATACATGTTATTGGCCAATGTTTGATGCGTGCGGGATACGAACCCGCGACACGCAGCGCAGAAACAAAATAAAGTTCATATTACAGGGCTAATTTTGCACTGAATGTAGTTTATATTTATTTGGTTGAATTGTGGCCCTGTAGCGTGAACTAGAAACTTGTGTTGACGCGTGATTGTAACCATTTACAGCGTTCGCGTTTATAATTACCGAAACTGCTAGTAATTAATTTATATGTCACAATGTATATACAGTAATGTTATAACAGCTATGTATAATAACAATTTACACAGTTTTATTTAGAAGTGTGTTTTATAGTGAAAACCCCGTGCGTTGATAGATTTCAGTAGAAAATACACACAATAGACTTTCGTTACAAAGCAAAACCTTTTTTATTTACAATTTTAATTCAGTCCTCCGATCGACGCTTCCCGATTTCCTGTTCCCATCCATACACACACCTACAGACACATTCGTACTACGGCGTCCCGTAAACCCTGAGCGCGGCGGTATTTGCGAATATATTCAGCTTTCTATCTCCGCTCTAGATCCGATAACTTTGGTTGCCAGCCCTGCGGGATTAATCGTTCAGCAGTTAGTGTGAGGATAAACCGGTTAGTGTAAAAGTAAACCGGTTGGTTGGCCGTCGTTGTCGGCGCAAGACAAACACGAAGGTTAATTACTACGGCCCGGCTGTGCCGACTATATCCGGGTAGACGGCGTGTTAGGTGCGTTAGTTAGGTGCGACTAATTGGGCTTGCATTATTTTCTGCAGTTTTCTACAAATAAATTATTAATGTTTTATACTGGTCATAAGTACTACAGCGCAGCATAAAGTCCTGGGTTTGGTTCGACTGTTGAGCAAACTATTATTGGGAAGTTTTATCAGAAATTTTTCGATAGCAGGCCGGAGTCGTGCCTCGTGTTCCTGGTTGATAGAAACAGGGTTGTTCCCTAATACATCGGACTAAAATATTAATAGCGAAATTTAGATGTAGTGGAGGAGCAACTCTGCGTAACTTTTCATGCATAACAACCGTTGTCTTACATCTCTTTAAATCAATTATCATCAAACTTTAAGAAAGAACTCGTTAGTGCATTTTTGTCAACGTTGCAGCTACCTCAGGCTTGCCTGTTCGTCACTAAAGAACTGATATTAGTGATAGTAAGTGCCTTGGAGATGATCCGGCTGAATGTACAGGATCCGTTTGTGCACGGCATCGTATCGCAAAATTGTGATTTCCCAAAGGGTTGGAAAGTCAATTTGAACGGAATCACCATCGATACATCTGCCAGAGTATTCTCATTGTGAATCATTTAACATTATGTTATTGGAATAATTAATTTATGATACTAACTATATCTTTCAGTAGAATTTCTCGTCACATTTCATCATAACACGTTGTTCACAATAAGGTTCAGTCAAACCGGTACGGTTAGTTTACGGACTGACTGCGAACAACGGACATTGACAGTACAGTACTTTAATATTTATTCTTTCCTACTCCGGTATAAAAAAACTATGTCCCAACAACACTATAAAAACGAATGTAAAAATCTCATATTTTATTACCTACCCCTACTAAAAAATTCCTCGTTTTTATCCAAACTAATTCAAGGGCAGACGGCGCCACTCACATTAGTCGCTTGAATAATTACCTACCAGTCACTGTTGGCTCAAATAAAATAAGTCCATTCAACCGGACTCGTCTTTGACAAAAACAAATGGTTCCTGCTCGTCCCACGAGGTTTGTTGGGATGTAGGTGGTTGGAAGTGTGGGGTCGGGCGGCTCACTGTTTTAGGATCGATTTTCCATTCAAATAAGGCAGTAAAATCTAAGAAAAGCACTGCATTCAACCAAGTAGCGGTGGCTTAGAAGTTGAAACCCAGTCAGCCTTTATGTAATTTATTTCATCACAACTGATCTCCAAAGAGAATATCGTGAAACATCTCAGAACTTAAAGATCAAACAAACGTCCACGTGGTGCTCAATGAACCACTCCCCCCTCCTGCTCCCCTCGGTCAGAGCATAGGTTCTAGGAATTAAGTCACAAAGTTATGCTGTGCTATACGGTAGCAAGAAAAAGATATCACTATAATATTTAGCGATTAGTTGGCGGTATGATACCCACGTGCTTCGGTAAGCCTCCGATCCTGTCGGATAGCCGTTCCATCGGACAATAAGAGAAAAAGGAACAGAGAATGCTCGTGTGGGCCTGCGCACAAACTTGTGCACTATAATATCTCCCGCGCCGATAACTATTCTCCGCTAAGATTGGCGGCCGTGACCGAAAACGGTCCTGAGGACTATTGCAAAAAAACAATAAATTAAAGTACCAAGTAATAATACGTTGGGAAATAATGTCGTAAGCTTGTAGCCACCCTTAGCGTGAAACCTACTTCTTAAGTAGGCGAAGCTATTGAAAATTACATAAATAGTGAATGAAAGAACGGTAATTAACTTCTCGCCTGCGACGTGAAGCCTGGTTTTGTGAGCATCTACTCTGGGAGCTACTTAATTGCATACCAGAGAAACCTGGCTGTAATTTAAGACTCGTTGCTTTTGGTATTATTTTGTACCAACCAGCTACTTTTATGGATGTTTCTTTAAAACGGACACGCTTTTCTCATGAAAATTAGTAGGTTTCTTTCAAAGGGCTTATAGATTCAGAGACTCAGTTATAAAAATTACATTTAAGCTGCCTGCAGAGTAAAAGGAGAAAACTCCTAGAACCAAAAAATTTAAGACATCTGCTATTCGCCAATCAGCTCTGTGGGCTCGTGTATTTAGGTCCGCTCCCTCTTACAAAAAGGGATTTGTGTATCAGTATTAGGAACGTTATATTATAATTACGTAAGCTATGCAAACAACCAATCTATTTACTTGATGTGTGTTTCAAATATTGTTTAGCTAACCAACAGACCTTTATACAAAGTTTGCTGGAGAATATTGCGCATACGAGTATTTATAATAACGCAAGCGCAAGGCAATCCCGCTATACTCGAACTGATACAAACTCTATTCTGTCCCAATTCAAGTTAGTGCTAGTTAAATAGTGGATTTCCTCTACACATGTTGCTGATGTTCAAGTAGCTTATACAACGAGCTAATCGTCCAGCTTAATTGATTTACGAGCTGCGAACACTTTAATGTACTTTAAGGGAGTCTAAAGCTTTGTTGAGTATATCGCTTGGAGTTTCAGATAAGACAAATCGTTTTATGTTGTTAATCTGTTAAATGTTTTCAAGAACCATTATTGTTACTCTGGTGTACAGTAAATGCTTAAGTGTAATTTATTGTATCTTTAAAGTCTTTATATTGAGTGCATTCATGTGCCTTCCTCAAGTCCAGATGTGAGATTACCGACACACTGCTGGTTTCACATGACATTAGTTATAGTTACCTCAGAAAACCGTCATCGTCTTCTAAATGTACTCACAAGAATTGTTTATGCCAATTTATGGTACTTACTATATAAAACACTAGCGGACGTCGCGCGGTTTCACCCGCATAGTTTCCGTTCCCGTGGGATATACAGAGACAAAAAGTAGCCTAACATACACACACAAAAATACAAATCTATCCTCTATAAAATATTAGTGTAGATTAGTTTGTGTAGCTGATGCGTATTGACGACATGGTTTTTTGTTTTTTAAATAAACGTTGCCCCCCACACTAGGAATTTCTCCTGTATCGTGGGTGCGTTCGCAAACATTTAAACTCACATGCACAAATACCCAGACCCAGAACAACTATCTGTAGGTCATACAAATATTTGTTCCATGCGGGGTTCGAACCCGCAACACGCATCGCAGCAGTCCATTTTTGTAATTTTAATAAAAATCCAATATTTGTAATTTACCCACGACACAGAATTTCCTAGAGTGGGGAACGTTTTTTAAATAAATTAATAAATAAATTTGTGTTTATTTTCATTCGCCAATGCAATAATGAGTATATTCAGCACGGTGCAGCTTCCGCACAACTGACCCGATCTCCTATTTATTGTAAACATTTTATCATCCCTTGTATTTGCATGCTATTCTCCGTCAATTTCCATATTGATCAGCTCGCTCCCTGGGAAGTAAATCGGTTGTAGGCAAATAGGTTACCGCGGTGACCGGGGTCGATGCGATGGTCGGACACTGCACGTTTATTTTTAACCGACTTCTAAAAAAAGAAAGAGGTTCTCAATTCGGATGTTTATATATATATTTTTTTTTAATGTTTGTTCGGGCATAACTCCGTCGCTTGCTAACCGATTTGAAAAAATCCTTTTTTGTTGGGAAGGGTTTTTGTCCCAAATGGTCCCATATTATTTTTATAGAAATCGTACAAGCGGTTTTAAAAAATCAACAAAACTCAAAAAAAAACCACATTGTCTACATTAACGATTTTTTCATCTCCGTCCGAAAGCCTATGCTTTCTTATTGGTCTCATAGTCACCAGGTCGGGATCAGATTATGGAATCTTGGCGAAATCGAGAGAACTCAGAAAAATGTACAGCGATTTTGGTATTTTCTCTCTAACTAGCTGATCTGATGGTAGAATGGTTCCTATGTAACCGACATCAATACGACCTCGCAAATTTCGAGGATTACAGGCGTGATGTTTTGTTATTCTACTAATAAATACAAAACTTTGCGAGGTCGTATTGATGTCAAAATGAAAGCAAGTGGATTGGGATTGTTGAAATCCCATGTCTGTCTATTGACAGACATCAATCGTACGCTGTGAAGGGGTAAGCACATGTCAATCAATAAAAAGTGAAAAATAAAAACCCTTTGACAAAAAATAAAACCGACTTCGACAAAAAATAAAACAAAAAGTGAAAAATAAACTTTAGAACAAAAATTTGTTTCTGAAGGCGGTGGCAAAAAAATAAATCAAACAAACAAAAGTTACTTCAGTAAGGAATTTTTCTTCTAAAGATTATTTTTCACTTTTTTGTGTTTTATTTTTTGTTGAAGTCGGTTTTATTTTTTGTTAAAAAGTTTTTGGTATTACTTTGGTACTATATTCGGGATGTAGTCTCCATTGTCCAGTCTACAGTCATGGAGGCTACAACCCAATATGGATTAAGCTATACTAATCAGTATATTGATTGAAGACCGGCGATTGGTTTTCTTAATGTGAAAGTAGGTACTAAAAGAGGCCCCATTTAACTTTGAAACACTATTTGCGAAAATCCCCCTTGATTTTGAAACGAAGTATACCTATGTTCATAAAGTGTATTTTATACACTTTTGGTGTCGTACATCATAGGATAATTAAAAATTAAGTAGCGTTTCAAATTCTCTTCTTTAGGATTTTTTTTTGTTGTTTTTTTTTTATATCTACTTAAAAGCATAGGAATGCGAGATGTTTCTAGTGCTGAGTCCCGTTCTCCACAAACTTAAGAGAAGAGTTCTCTCCATAAGATGGGCGTGAGTTTTTGTACATCACATGGATCTAGTGCATCTTAGTCACATCAGTATGTTTTTTTTTGACAGGGCATAGCCGGTTTTCTGTTATGTACTATAAATCACAATGAAGTTGGCCTCGTAGCGAAAACACGTATATTTCCAGCATGCCAATGTCTTTTGTTCCCCTCCGTTCATGTGTCTGAACAGTCGCGCACAGCACTTCCAGCAATTTGCCGCAATTCTGTGTAATGGCGCGGCACGGCACACCGCTCACCGCAACTTGCATTACACACCACATTTTATGCCAACTTTTGTGCACGTCTGTACCCATGTGTAAATGTCTCCAAGTGTATGTGAGTGAATGGTGTAAAGAAATTTGGTTATTTATAACGTAGTAAGGATTGGGTAAATTGGTTAGTTTGTTGGTGAGCATGTAGATCTTGGCCCGACTGCCCGATCGGGTCAACTTCTAAAATTATCTTTTTTTTATTTCTTTACTTTTCAGAAGCAGTCTGAAGTCTAGATAGAATTAGCGAAATAAGGGTGGCCATATTAATATTTACCTTCACCATCAGCCGTGATGTGAGTAGGTATTTTATAGTGAATATAATGACAATCTCAATACTAAATACTAAACATAAATTCAACATAATATTATTAGATGTAATTTCGCCACGTGATTCGGAATACACAATAAATATTTACCTTCACAATTTTAAATGAAATTTCATACGAGAGTACTTTCCAACGAGTATAACATAATACCTGGTCTCTAAACGTTGCCTCTAACTCGAGCTCGCTCACATAAATATGAAGCCGCAATAATTCCGCATTTTATACCAAGTGCAGTTACTCTAAACTCGATACTTCGCATATCTGAGTCGAATAAAATCCTACATAATACGCGAGTTGATCGCACGTTAGCAATTCATGGGTGCTTTGCTATACATCGCCTGCCGCTCGTAAACACGTTTTATTGAGTTGTGTAGTGAGCGAGCGATGAATATTAAAGTAGCGAGAGAACGAACGATGCATATTCAATTTTAATACGCCGCTATGTTAGTGAGACGATGCGATATTGTTTGGTTGGCATTAATTATGGAAGGATTAGGAGTATATACAGCATGTTCAATATGCTGCTATAAGGTGGGATCGATGCCATCATGACTATCTGTAATCAGTAAACAAGTTATTGATAGTTAGTGAACCTACGTGATACTGAATCGTACGGACTGAAATGCACGTTTTTAATTTATCTGATGTTATTTTATAATTCAAACTCAAAACTCAAACTCAAAGCATTTATTTCAATTAAACCATTACTGGCACTTTTGAATGTCATAAGAACAATTCATAAAACAAAACTACGAAAAACTACGAGTGCAATACGTCATTCCGAAAGCCACCACGCCGAACCACACGCCGCCGAATGCCCGCAACGACGAACACTGCAAGCAAAAAAGTACGCAGCGACGCACACCGCAACAACGAATGCACGAGACCTCGAATCACGGAACAACGAATGCACGCCGCAACGCGCAACCGCCGCCCCGCGACCCGGTGCCCCGCGCACCCGCCACCACGGCACGCGCCGCCGCGCGCCCCCGCACCCACAGCACTCGCCGCCGGTAACATCCGGCGCCGTGCAACCCGACGCAGCAACCCCCGAAACAACGTATTGCACTCCTAAGCTACAGTCACAGTCACAAGGCATAATAACTTGTGAAAGTACTGTAGTTGCCAGTTCCCTAGCGTAGATCTCTATGGAGAAGAACGGGCAAGAAACTCCATGGACACTCTTTTAAATCAAAATATTGGTTCAAAATCTTGGTACATTACATCATTCATGTTGAGATGGTATATTATGTGAGAACTATGTAGCAAGACGTGCAAGTTAAGAGCGTCCGGAGTAAAAAGGTATAATAAACAAATCAAAAAAATATGTATATATTTATAAACCATGGCAACTAAGAGATGACCAGTCTCCACTGACAGCGCCCGTTCACGAACATGACGCATGGATCAGCACCATTCAACTGAACCATTTTGAAGGGAACTAAATGATCCGACACACGCGCCACCATCAGCGAGACATTTGAGTGAGCATGACATTCTCTCAGCCACCAGGGCATCGTCATTAAAAATAATATATCTAAATGTAAAAAGTGGCTTTATAGTACATAGTACTCACACATGTGCCATGCAATTATATAATATTAAGATATTGAATCTATACAATGCAAAGAAATAATTACAATCTTCTGCAGCCTCTACAATAACTTCACATGAGATATTCTAATAAAATATAAAATAAGGTAGTTAGATCGGATAGTCGATTTATCGAGAAAGGTTGTAAGCTACATTTATGTGACGCAGACGAAGTTGCGTGGGTCAGCTAGTAAAAAAAAAAAAAAGAAATGTACCATGGCAACTAAGAGATGACCAGTCTCTACTGACAGCGCCCGTTTACGAACATGACGCACGGATCAGCACCATTCAGCTCAACCATTTTGAAGGGAGCTAAATGATCCGACACACGCGCCACTATCAGCGAGACATTAGAGTGAGCATGACATTCTCTCAGCCACTAGGGCAAAATCACTAAAAAAAAAAAAAAACCTAAATGTAAAAAGTGGCTTTATAGTACATAGTACTCACACATGTGCTATGTAATTATATAATATTAAGATATCGAATCTAAATAACGCAAAGATATTTTTACAATCTTATCTAGCTTCTACAATTACTTCACATGATAATCGATTTATTTGCCCCTATGGTTGTGGAGCAGGACCAGAATTGAGCCAAGCATTTTTATCATCAATGTAATCCCCCAACTTATAGTATGCTTGCCTAATAGTTTTGTTTTGTTTATGATAACTTAATGTTGCTGGGAATTTGTACTGCCACTTCTCTTCCGCAGCTAAAACAACATGAAGGAGTGAAGGACGGGCGGCGTTAGGCGTTTTGGGTACTGTTTCCTGTAAATAATGACGTTCAAAATGTGCCTAATTTAAATGAAAGACTGTCTTATAAAATTTTATTTATATAAATTTTAATGGACTTGGTATCTATACCCAGGTTACAAACAGTCCAGCTTTAGAATCGAAGTTAAGGCAAGCTATCCAGATTACACATTAAACGAATGTTATCTGTATTGTTATCGACAAAGCGTTTTACACAAGATACCTACATAAACCTTGTAAATTGTATTTAAGATAAGAGATTTCATCCACTGCGTTAAAATCAAAGAAGTCATAAAACACAAAATTCCAAGAAGTGCCTTTTCATTTGAGTAGTTACTCATACTTTTCTAAAATTGCACAGAAATTTTTACTGCTAAATGCTGCACTGTTAAATGTTCTCGTTGAATTCAACGAACAAATTGAAATGTCGAAGTAGAAAGAAGTATGTTTATATAAATGTCTGTTCTGAACTTTTAATATAAAAGAGTCAAAGACTTGTGGGAATGTAATGGAAGTAGCTTTCTGTTGTAGATATTTTCTGAGAAGAGGGTGGTGGTGGCAGTTTTGAAGTTTTTACCCAAGACTTCAATCACTATCATTTCGTGGTTCTCTAAAAGAGCAATGTTCCCTTAGGAATATGCTTACAGTACAAATGCATCTCGCTTTATATAAATTCTCTTGGCATGTAGTATTCAAACTGATCGTTTATTCAATTTCTGGCTATTCCTCATTCTTCCAGTACTCAAAGGTTTTGAAAATTTTAACATCAGTTGTGTTCAAGATTTTTTGTGCAAACAGAAAAAAAATGTATATTCTGCTTTTTGTGTAGGTTTCGCAGCTTAGATATCACTCCAAAAAAACAATCTCTCGCCAAGATATTTGTTTTACGAACGAATTTGCAATAAATACTTACGATTCGCTAAACAAAATGAGCAATTGCCTCATTCCATACATCCGATATCCGCTAAACAAACATACCTACAGATAACCAACGCGTCAATTACGTCGCTAATTTTAATGACTATCTGACCATTTGATCGGAGGGTCGCATTTGATATAAAATATACCCGGGGCGGCGGCGCGCGGCGGCGAGGCGCGGCTCAATTATTGCCAATAATTAGTCCGCTACCAATTATTATGTGTTATGCTCCGTAGGGCCTGTCTAATTGGTTCGGGGCAGTTTGGTTCCTTGTTTTAGGCATTTGAATATGTGTTGGGGGTTTATATCCAGAATTATTTAAATAAAAAGCTTCCGACGATTTAAGAGCTGTATTCCGTGCAAAACCAAATTGAAGAAGACAAAAATCTAAAAGTAACTTAATAGTAGGTACACAAAAATTAATAATTACTATCCAAACGTTCTTGCAATGAGACGTGTATGACCAGTCATATTGCTATTAAATTAACGTAGGCACTTAACAAAATCCTTATTATTCTAAACATCCCCCCGGGCGTTGAGAGGTCGTCTCTCAACCAGAATCCTCTGTGTGAGACAACGGTAGCGGACATATCTTGCTAAAAGCTCGACGAACCACTCCACATGTCGTCTTAATATCAGCGACGCGACTGATGCCGTCCTGTCCAGGAAAGACTGCCGTGACTCGGCCCAATCGCCACTTCAAAGGAGGTAGTTTTTCATCCTTTATGAGCACTAAAGTATCCTTTTCTAATGGCTTAGTGCAGGATCGCCATTTCACTCGCTGCTGTAGCTCTGAAACATATTCTTTGCTCCATCGAGACCAGAAATGCTGACGGAGTTGCTCAATCCTCTGGTATCTCGTCAAGTAAGTCACGGATCGATCCTCGAGATTAGGTGCAGGTAGTGTTGTCAGTGGCCGTCCTATTAAGAAGTGTCCAGGCGTAAGCGGCGACAAATCGTTGGCATCCGAAGAGAGTGGTGTGAGTGGGCGAGAATTGAGTAAAGCTTCTATTTGAACTAACACAGTGTTCAGTTCTTCAAAAGTAAGATTACAGTTTCCCAGTACTCTCTTTAAATGATATTTGGTAGATTTAATACCGGCCTCCCAAAGACCTCCAAAGTGAGGAGCATAAGGAGGGATAAAATGAAAGTTAATTTCTTCATTTGCTAAATCACTAGATAACGAATTGCAATTACCCTTAATGAACTTGCCAAGTTCGTGATATGCTCCAACAAACGAGGTTCCATTATCAGAATAGATGTGTTTAGGCTTCCCTCTTCTTGAAACAAATCTACGAAGTACTGATAAAAAATTGTTGCTTGTTAAATCACCTGCCAACTCGATATGTACAGCCTTTGTTGTGAAACATACAAAAAGAACTATATATACTTTAGTAAGACGACAACCACGTCCTTGTCTAGTGGCTGACATAATCGGTCCAGCATAATCGACACCTACTATTTCAAAGGGGTAACCCCCTGGAGTCAAGCGCTGCTGTGGCAAGTTACCCATGAGAGGCGAGACTACCTGTCCTTTCATACGACAACATAAAATACATTTATTATAAATTGATTTAGCTAATCGTCTACCACCAATTGGCCAATAATTTTCTCTAATAGACGCTAGTAACAGTTGCGGCCCAGCGTGCATGAGGTTTTTGTGCATAAATTCAAATAACAATTTTGTGACAATATGAGTGGACTGTATGAGTATTGGATGTTTTTTGTCGTAACAAAATTGTGAATTTTCGAGTCGACCTCCGACTCGCAGTAATTTATGTTCATCTAGAAAAACTTTAAACTTATTTAATGGACTCTTTTTTGGTAGTTCCATTTTATTTAATAAAAGTGTGTATTCGGGAAATGAGTCTTTTTGCGAGAGTCTAATAATAAAATATAATGACCGTTTTAATTCATCAGTGCTCAAAAATTGATTTCTAGGTAATCCTTTTTTAGTAAAACTACTTATAAATCTCAAAACGTATGCCACCGACCGTTTAAGCATATTGAAACTTGAAAATCTATTAAAATCTATAACTGGTCGTGAACTGACGTTTGTAGCTAATAAAGAAACTTCAGCCCGAATTTCAGGCAGTTTTTCTTTTGTTACTGTAAGAGTACTAGGCCACTTTAAGATGTCGTATCTCAAGAATTCAGGACCTGACCACCACAAATCTAAAGATTGCAAAAGTCTTACATCTACTCCGCGTGAAATGTGGTCAGCTGGGTTTAAGTTGGTAGGGACGTGCCTCCAGGAGCATGCAGCTGTCTTGTCCAGTATCTCTGCGACACGATTGCGCACAAACGGCTGTAATTTATTTGGCAACATCTGAAGCCAGCCTAACACAACCGTGGAGTCGGTCCAAAAGGTAATACTTTTAACTTGCGCTCTAAGAGCGTAAATCACCTTTTCGTAAAGACGAACACCAACCAACACCGCGCACAGCTCAAGTCTTGGTATCGTAGTTGGTTTAATTGGAGCTACTCGACTTTTGGCTGTAAGTAAACGTACTAGGACATTAGAATCATGACTACTTCGAATATATAGACATGCACCGTATGCAATTTGTGATGCATCACTAAATATGTGTAGGTCTATATCTTTATACGAATCACATAGTACAATCCGTGGAATAGTCAATGTATTTAACAATGGTAAGTCACGTATAATATTTGACCAAATCGTTGATATATCAGATGGCAACTGATCGTCCCATCCCAATTTATGTACCCAAAGCTTTTGCATGATAGTTTTCATAACAATAATATAAGGAGCTAATAGACCTAGCGGATCAAAAATCTGAGAAATTGCAGAAAGTATCCCGCGTTTTGTCATTGTAGTAGTAATATTGGGATTAATCGAATAACATAATACGTCTGGCTCTGTATGCCAGCTCAGACCCAACGTTTTGCAGGGTTCTATTGAACCAATATTTAAATTTAATGAAGAATGATCTGTATGATCAGATACTACTTGAGCATTATTTGATTTCCATTTACGTAACGGCATTCCAGCTGAAGCCAGCTCTGCGGTTACCTTATGACGTATATCTATGACCTCATTGATTGTATCCCCTCCAGAAAGCAAATCATCGACGTAAAAATCATGTTTTATGATCCCAGCAATTTTTTTGTCAGTGCAATTAAGCCCTACCTGTCTAAGACACCTAGTGGCAAGATACGGTGCGCTAGCGGTACCGTACGTAACCGTATTTAACTGGTATGCTACCATAGGCTTAGAGGGATCGTCCCGCCATAGGATCTGCTGTATGCCTGTCATCTGGATGTACTATTACCTGGCGGTACATTTTTTCTACATCTGCGGAGATAACATATTTATATTTCCTAAACCGAAGAAGAATTGACACCAAGTCATCTTGTACAGTAGGTCCTATCATTTGTAAATGATTAGATGATACTCCTGAGGTGGTGGGACTACTAGCATTGAACACCACTCTCAGTTTTGTAGTTGAACTACTTTCACGCACCACACCATGGTGAGGTATAAAATATGCAACCTTTTGTGAATCAGGTAAACATTTAGACATATGTTTTAACTCAACATATTCTTTCATAAAATCACAATAACGTTCTTTAAATGATGGTTGACCCTTAAACCTGCGCTCTAATGAAAGCAGACAGTGCTTAGCTCTGTTTACAGAGTCACCTAAGTTATGGTGTGATTGTTTTAAAGGAATTCTCACACAGAAACGGCCATCCTTGAGACGCGTTGTGTTTTGGATAAAATGATCTTCACACATTTTCTCCTCTTGTGAATATACTGATGACTGATGGCTAACTTCCTCAAGCTGCCAAAAACGCATTAAAAGGTTTTGAATATCATCAGTACTTGAGTTATCCACTGAAATATTAGTTTTGGGATTATTAATCTTTGTCAAATTACAAAGTAGAGGAAGCGAACATGGAACTTGACCACTATGTAGCATAGGGCCTGAAGCTATCCAGCCAAGTCTAGTTTCATATAGCACCGGTTTACCAATACCGAGATTTATCTTTTCTGTACCCAAGAGGTCCCAGAAAACATCTGCACCTATAATTAAATCTACAGGAGATGGTACATAAAAGTGAGGATCAGCTAGACATAAATTACTAGGAATATTTAATTCATTTAAATTCAATTGACGACAAGGCACTTCATCAGTGATAGACGGTAAGACAAAACAGCAAATATTTTTAGAAAAGCTTTCATTTAACGATTGTATTGCAACACAACACATTTTACCTATTGGTGACTTGGAATTATTTATACCCATCAGTGACTCATTAACTTTCATAGTCGGTAAATTTAATAAATTACAGAATTTTTCCGTTATAAGGCACGAAGTACTGCCACTGTCAAGAATGGCACGACCAAGATGTTCGCGGTTATTGCCATCATAGACTTTTAATAATGAAGTGGCCAAAAGAACTTCTCCTTTATTCTGTACATTTGTCGTGACTTGTGCCGATAATGTTACATTATTGTTAGATAATGGTGCAGTAGCTTCACCGCTGCCATTACAGTCACCAATGGTGGGAGATGGTTTATTTGTTGACTTAGCTTTCGCATCTGTAACATGAACCAGTGTATTGTGCTTGCGCTTACACACTTTGCAACCGCTTGATTTACAATGATTGGAATAATGGCCTGTGCGGAAACAATTAAAACATACTTTGTATTGTGGTAGTAACTCTAACCTCTGTTCATTACTAAGTCCTAAAAATTGTGAACAGTTACTTAGGTTATGTTCACCTCGACATTTCGGGCACGATTTTGGTGAATTAGAAACAGAATTAGGGCGACCAGCTGACGTACTGCTTACAGACACCATGCTCTTATGTTTATTGCTAGAATTAGAAGAATTATTATTCGAATTATTTTGTGACATTTCAATAGTTTCCAATAAGTCTGAACGATTTCGCAGGAAACCAAGAATCATGTCCAATGTGATTGACTTTTCTTTATCTACGTCACCTTTAAATTCTTCCCATTCGCGATAGGTTTTAGAATCCAACTTATTTGTAACTATATGAATTAAAAGTGTGTCCCAATGACTTGTTGGTTCTCCTAATGATTCCAATGACCGCAAGTTCTTGTTTACAGAATCAATTAAACGTTTTAAAGCAACAGATGACTCCTTCTTTATTGCCTCGAGATTAAATAATGAAGTTACATGATTTTGTATTAAAAGCCGCTTATTGTCGAAACGTTCACACAATATATTCCACGCAACAGAATAATTACTGGCAGAAAACTCTATAGATTGAATCACCACAGCAGCTGACCCCTCGAGAGAAGCCCTAAGGTAATGGAATTTGTTGACGTCATCTATTTCATCGTTGGAATGTATCAAACTACAGAATGTGTCACGGAACTCCAACCATTTTTCATAAGACCCACAAAACTTTGACAATTGTATGGTAGGTAATTTAACAAGCCTATGATTACGCGATCGTGATGAACCGTTATTACTTTCCAAAGAATCATCCTTAATTGGTTTTAAATTACGTGCAAGTAACTCTTGAGCCTTTGAAAACATCTTGTAATATAAAGATTCAAACTCGTTCCGCTCCAGTAGTTGAGTATTGACGTCATCAACTAAACACTCCAATTCTAATTGAACCTCGTCATATTGTACAAATAAATGTTCAATCTTACCCAAACGTAGTTGCAATTCGCATATCTGTGATGGATTCAACGAATCTTCCAAATCATTCACATATTTCGAGAACGTTGTCAAACGTCCCTTATAACTTGCCCGTCTTTTAATTAGCTCCTTGTCAGTCATTTTAAGACACCGGTATTAAACTGAAATGTACAATATTAACAATTAAATAACGTACAAATGCCGCACAATGACAATGTGTCTTGCAGCTGAAATACAACAAGTTAAAGTACAATAATTTTAATAGTTATCTACCTAACAGATTGGTTTATACCTTACACTAATAAACTCAGCTGAAGAATTGCAATAGCTAATGATATATTGATAGTAATCACTTTATAAACAATACACCTAGATTCTGCTTAGTTTAAACAATGTTATCGGTTAACTGCAAATAAATTAATTATCTGGTTAAAACAATCTAAGTAAATTAAAGTAGGTAGTACTAACCTTAACAATTTTCGGAAACTTATACTACTTTTACCTTAAAACAAACCTAATTCAGAGTATTGGGTATTATTGATAATATTGTCCACTGAACACTGTATTTATCGCACCCAGCTATCAAATTTCTCCAAATATAGCAAGTTTTTCAAGTCGAAGTTCACGTTGACCTTTGGACTCCGTGTACTGAGCCAATCCAATGTTCTTCATTAAGTTAATTCCAGTATAAATCCTTGATTTTGATATTTCCACTGATTATTATTATTAATATCCGCTCGTTAGGACCATGTTGGGGGTTTATATCCAGAATTATTTAAATAAAAAGCTTCCGACGATTTAAGAGCTGTATTCCGTGCAAAACCAAATTGAAGAAGACAAAAATCTAAAAGTAACTTAATAGTAGGTACACAAAAATTAATAATTACTATCCAAACGTTCTTGCAATGAGACGTGTATGACCAGTCATATTGCTATTAAATTAACGTAGGCACTTAACAAAATCCTTATTATTCTAAACAATATGTAATTATTCGATTCAACAGAAGAATGTTGTGATATAGAAAGAAAGAAAACATATTTAGCACAATGCCACAAGTGCACACAACAAACAATAAAAATTATGAAAGAAACTAAAAAACTAAACTGAAAAAATAGAGTGTGTGCATCTCACGTCTGCGCCAAATAGGACCAGTTCAGCAAACTGCCGAGCAGCTAGTGCCCGACGCTGGTTTTCAACTGGCCCTGAGATGGTGATGTTACGAACGTGAAACAGTTTTGTACTCTGTGTTTATGTGTATGAGTAAGTGCTTATATGAGGGGTGTAATTTCAAAACCCCCTGAAATTACTTCATACACATTTACATATTTTTGCATCAAAAGAAAGTTTTAGATTTTACTTTCAATATGTCCATACGTTAACTTTCATAACCCACTTAAATACACAGTAAAATCAGTCTAAAAAGTAATGTTAGTTGCAAATTGCGCTAAAATGTTCTATGTTACAATCAAAATCCTCTAAAATAAAATCTACCAATGACAGCGCCGCATTTTAGTCACGTGACCTTTAAAACAGTATGGCGATATTCGTTGTATTACTGATAGTTGCTCGCGGATTTTAATTGAAATTATAAAGAAATAATGGGAAAATTGGCGCAGTTTGTGAAAAAATTTAATCCTCCGTATGCTTGGAAACGTCCACGCAATCCACAATCTTCGAAATGAGAACAGGAGCGCCAAAAAAGGCAAGTTCATTCATTTCAGAATACTTAGACGGAACAAAACAAACAAAAAACTGAGACATCCAAATAAATTAATTTAAACAGACGCGTTTAATCATAAACCTGTTTCGCACACTTTCAACTTCTAAACGCACTAATATGAATCTATGCATTTCGTCGCTCAATACGCTGCACGCAGCCGAGCTGGATGGACTCATAACAATTTTGTTTTTATATCAACGGAAAGTTTTGCATAATTAGATGCGATGGCAATTGTGTGGGTACATAACATACGTACGTAAAACACATTACGATGTATAATACTATTACATTCGAAATGGTTTAAATAGCTAATCTTGTTTCACATTTTTGTATCAGCCATAGTTTTGGAATAGTAAAAGTATAATTGATATATAGCTTGGAATGAGTTTATTTTTAGTTTTCGTTAAGCGTAAAACATCTAAAGACGCACATAAATAACTATCTTACCAATGAAAACAAATGTATTTCAAATACTTCTTAATTGAGCAGCTATATAAAATACGATTAAATCGTCACCTAATTTATCTTCTACGAAAAGTCGTTAAATTCGCCAGTAGAGTGTGGACACGAAAGATGCGAGTCACGTACTACACATACTTGTACGTCCTTTCTTAATTTATTGTGATCGCTTTGACCTTATCACGATCTGAAGCGATGAAATAACGAGATTTATTACTGAAAATTACTTATATATTACTAAGTAGATAATGTGCGAGTTCAAAGGCATGGTAATTAAAATATTAGCTTAACATAATAATGAACTTAACTTATTATTTTAAACCGATATTTTACAAGGGCTAATGACGTCAAAAATGATGAGCTAGTGACTCTAATATTTTTGTGTAAACGACGCCCCTAATCAGTTTTTGTAATCTACAAATAATAACTATAGTAGTCTTAGTGCTGTTTTTATCCGACTGTGAAAAAGCCCAAAGGGAGGGTTTTCTATTTATTTATTACTACCTTTTACTTTTTATTTAACTGTTGGGCCATTGCCGCTTGCCTTATTAGTAAATGTATTCACTTTGAGATTGGATTCATGATTGATCTTTTTAAAGGCTTAATAAGACAATTTGTATTTAAATTAAAGCCCACAATGAACCCACTCATTTACGCAAGCTAATTAAAAATCCGTAATTTAAATTAGCAATCAATTGCTTCGGTATTAAGTCAATAAACGGGGATCGTCCATGATTGATCGAAGCATGCAGGTTTGAAGCGCTTCGCTTGTGATGAATCAATTTAATTGGTTCCAATATCCGTGGATGTAATGACTTCAATTAATGAATTAATTCCCACAGTTTAATGGAAGCTTTTGTACCTCCATCTGTAATTAGTAATAACTTGAGTAAGTGGGTAATTACTTGTTCATCGAAGTAATTTTGTTGGTATAAGGGCCGGTTTTTCAATCGCCAGTTAAGTTTTACCTGAGGAATAAATGTGATGTTTTGACAGATTGTCTATACAAAAACTGTCAATATGACAAACTTATTCGTCAGATAAAAGCTAACTGGCGATTGAAAAACCGGCCCTTAGTGAGTTATTACTAGTTGTACTTTCTATTCCTTAACTTTTTGTGCTTTTATATTTTACAATTTTCATAGTTTGTAAGATTGTTGTCTATTCTAATCTATCTGACGGACTTATTAGATGTTTTGGTCAACTGTACATGACCAAAAAATCTAATAACTCGGTCAGATAGATTTCCAAAAAATATTGGACACATTTTTTTTCTTATTTCACATAAACCAAAAATTAAGACAATACAGTGCTTCTAAAACTTGTGTGACGTCACATCGCACTGCACTTTCACCACGTAGACACCAAAGCCCCACTACGATCTTTGACGCGTTTTATCTTATTCAATTTTGATTAATATAAAGATAAAACAAAAAAATACGTATCCAATATTTTTCGATAATCTTACTGACGGACTAAACAGAATCATATTTTGTTTAGTCAGGAAACATTCCTATTTAATTAGGGTATTCGCGAATTTTAGTTTCCCTGGAGTCAATTGGGGTAGACAGTTACCCTCTGAGTGACAAACTCATTTCATTGTTCCGTGCGGGTTGGCAGGGATGCCACCTTCTACGATTCGTTCATACGCGTACTATAACAACATGTGTGGTGTTCTATCCACTTCACCAACATGTTCATCAACTTGGCGTGGCTGGTGCAGCATGTCTCCTTCTTCCATACTTTCTGTAACTCATCATTCATTTATATCATGTTTTTGTTAAAAGCTCGAGTCCACACATTTCATTTATTGGAATGCAATAAAATACAGAGTGTTGAGAACGTAATATTATTTCGTGAGTAGTTTTTCATGTCCATCAATAACTCATGAGTTGTGTAAACCCGTCAGGTGGCTACTTAACCTAGTTAAGCGGTTGTAATAAAATGTTTATTTATCGGCTTATGTTTTCAGTTTAACTGTACAGTATTTATTGCCAATATACTACCATGGGGATTTCATTAAACTGTGTCAAACTGTATTGAGTTTATTATTTTTATTTTATTGCAGGTAGTAAATACCTGTTCACTTAAATATAAAGTGTTAAAAGATCTTAATACGTCTTACGTGATGTGATTCGGGAATCTAACTTACTTAAGTCCGCATTCGTAGTCTTAAGGCTAGTGCACACTTATAACCACATCGAGAGATCAGATTCGCCCCTTCTCAGTTTGGCATGGCTTGTTGTGAACCAATCAAGACGACCACACAAGGTAAGCATGTAACCGAATCTCCTATGTAAATGCTATCGTTGGGTAGATGCCCATATCCAAGTGCCTGCGGTTAGGCAAAATCTAGACTCGCCCTCTATAGTATGCACCATGACAAATTCTAGCATAACATCACGCCCGTAATCGCCGAAAGGTTAGGCGGCCTAATAGTACAACCACTTTTCAATTTTTCAGTAATATACGCTTTTACAAAAAAACATTGTTTGTTTGTACACAAATACGTGTGTTCAACATTCCCGTGTTGACTATAAAACACTGCAAAGGGAATTAATTCATTATATCTTCTTGTAATATTTTACGTGGATATAAATTCAATTTGAATTACCATAAGCGGTGGTTTTGATGGATACTGTTTGTTTGATGGGTACTGTTTGTTTTCAATTAATTCTTTAGTAGTTTGTTACGATATATTTTTGTTTAGTACAAAATACAAATACAAAAATAAAATTGAATGTAATTTTAAAAATATAGCGTGTTTATACAATGCCAAATTGGTTGCTAAAATCAGGCTTCTAGTTTTATCCACAACGAAGTTATAGAAGGTCAAAAATGGCCTGAACTGGTTCGAGAAAAGGATGGTACGGCTGTGCCGCTTTATTGCTCGACTTGGCGGGGGCACTGCTGTGCCCCCAGATTATACATTTTATCAGTTCTTCGATCAAAAACTCACACAAATAATGAAAATCATTTGTAGAGGGACTGAAAACGAAAGTTACATTGCCTAATTAGATTTTCCCAGTAAAATAAAATGATCAAAACACATATTTATTATCAACAACTGGATACTCGATACATTTTACTTTTAAGTATTTATTATAAAAAGGATCTGAAAGCTATTTAACTCTCACACATAATTACCTGGCCTACGTTTAATGTTATAAAAGCTCCTTGTACACCAAGCCGTCTGACTGATACATTTCCTAGAAGGGAATGGATTCCACTCACAGCTTTTTAATAAATAAAAAACATATATTTCGTGGAAGAACGGCGTTGTTCTAGCAGGCGATGCTTTAAATAAAGATTAAATAATTAAAGTGTTTATTACCTAATCGGCTACGCAACTTACAAACATTAAAACACCTTCACTTAACTCTGTCTCAATCCAACCATGGAATGAACTTAATCAAAACTCAAACTCAAAGCATTTATTTCAATTTAACCATTACTGGCACTTTTGAATGTCATAAGAACAATTCATAAAACAAAACTACGAAAAACTACGAGTGCAATACGTCATTCCGAAAGCCACCACGCCGAACCACACGCCGCCGAATGCCGTCAACGACGAACACTGCAAGCAAAAAAGCACGCAGCGACGCACACCGCAACAACGAATGCACGAGACCTCGAATTACGGAACAACGAATGCACGCCGCAACGCGCAACCGCCGCCCCGCGACCCGGAGCCCCGCGCACCAGCCACCACGGCACGCGCCGCCGCGCGCCCCCGCACCCACAGCACTCGCCGCCGGTAACATCCGGCGCCGCGCAACCCGACGCAGCAACCCCCGAAACAACGTATTGCACTCCTAAGCTACAGTCACAGTCACAAGGCATAATAACTTGTGAAAGTACTGTAGTTGCCAGTTCTCTATGGAGAAGAACGGGCAAGAAACTCCATGGACACTCTTTTAAATCAAAATATTGTTACAAAATCTTGGTACATTACATCATTCATGTTGAGATGGTATATTATGTGAGAACTATATAGCAAGACGTGCAAGTTAAGAGCGTCCGGAGTAAAAAGGTATAATAAACAAATCAAAAAAATATGTATATATTTATAAACCATGGCAACTAAGAGATGACCAGTCTCCACTGACAGCGCCCGTTCACGAACATGACGCATGGATCAGCACCATTCAACTCAACCATTTTGAAGGGAACTAAATGATCCGACACACGCGCCACCATCAGCGACACATTTGAGTGAGCATGACATTCTCTCAGCCACCAGGGCATCGTCATTAAAAATAATATATCTAAATGTAAAAAGTGGCTTTAGTAGTAGTACATAGTAATAAATCAATGGTTTTCAACGAAGAAATACCAACCATAGTCTCGTGAGATTTAAAGTAATTATTATTTAAGCATTTATTTTTCTAATCTACATTAATTTTTGTTTGATTTACGTTCTTTACTTTGAAAACTAACGAGACCCACTTCACCTATTATAATCCCAAATTAACGCTCCCATTTTCAAGATTCCTGAAAAGATATCTCTCAGATGAATAGGTTCCTTTACAACCTCTGCCACCCTTAAATAGATTTCTTTAGGCTGAAAAGAAACCTAGGTAGCTTACTTCTGTGATACACTCCAGAATCTTGTAAAAGAGGTTTGTTCAACAAAACCGTGAATCATTTTTTTATTTTTATTTAGGTCTACCAACAATTGTTTACACTTGATACATCGACATTATTCATTTTTAACAATTACTTAAATGTAAACACCACATGCACAGAACAATAAATTTGACAACAATATATTTAAACTACAATTAAACATTGATCAGCTAATTGGTGAATATGTCAATGATTTGATAAAGGACTGTTGTAGATGAATAACTACATATTTCCAAATCCATATAATATATGGTTGGAAGCGCAACTGCTAAACGCAAGGTGCTGGGTTCAATACCCGGGTCGAGCGAAAAGTGTTATTGGGTTTTTTAGACTCGCCTCCTATTACATGGGAACGTAAAAAACGTGACCGGATACATGTGAGTGTACGAACGCTCTGCTTAACCAGTGGGACTACAGGCGTGATGTTATGTAACTACATTTTCTCGTTCGTAAGCGTATAGATGTGTGGTCACTAATTCTTTTTTTTTTTTAGAGAAACGGCTTAAAAGCCAACCCATGCATGCTCTTGACGATGTCTATGAACGAGCATCTACACAGGTCGTCTCAAGTAAGATGTTATTTAATGTGGAGCACTAGAGTTTAGCGTACTAAAATAATGATTACGCTGATAACGATTTATTAGAGAAAGTCCGGTGATAATTTCATCACACTCAATTAAATGTTCATTACATCATTCCTAAATAAACTTATAGTTAAACTCACTGTGGTCCAATTTATTTTCTTTTGTCACGCTGAGCCGGGTTTCGGTCGAGAATTTTTACGTATAAATCCCCTAAGATTCCTTACAAAGAGTTTCATTTGCATCCGAGTGTTTGCGAGGCCACTGAATTGGCGGATCATCCACGCTGTACATAATGAAGGTGCGATCCGATCCGACCTCGGTCGTTCTGACTAATTCTGTTTTTAATGAGGCTTAGTGAGGAGGTCGTATTGTTGTTTGTCTATTTATGGAATCTTTTGAAGTTAATTGAATTTAAGGTTGTCCGTTTGACCAATTCCCAGCATATTTTGTTATACTTTGTGTATTATTGTATATATATATTCACTGCTGTTTAGAAAAATCACTAAGTTACTAATCTACGACAATCGAATGACTCAAACTTTCGACGCTCCGCACTCAGTATTCTATGACGTGCAAGTTTCGGTGCGCTGTGCAACAAGCTACGGCGTAGACCCTTGCTACGAAAGCGTAGCACCATGCAAAGATATCGTAGCCGTCTCGTAGCTAAGCATTTAGGAACTTCATGTATGAACATGTTACGTACAAGTTCTATAATTTTTTTGGAAACGCCACTTTATCACTGTCGTTAAATAATTCAGATGTTTAACAAATTCCCTGCACAACATTATCCAGCACAACATCCCGTTTGTTCCAAAAAACCCACCCCACATTGCTCCCCTAATTCCCCCATTTCAACGCTCCCCAATATTCTATAAATTAAGCTAATCATCCACCTGTATCGTCGCCGCTCACTTCATTGCCGTAAATTTCTCGCCTCCAGATTTATTAAGGCAATTAAACTTGGTCCAAGTTGACAGTTTTTTCCTTTGTTTCGGACACTTTAATGAGCGCCGCGAGACGCAGCGAATTAAATTCTTACAGCTCACTGTACCAGAATACGTATATATTCTAATTTCCCAAATTCTCGGCTCTGAAACTAACAGGCATTTATGGAATTTTAATTGGCTTTAGTCCATGTTGGCACATCGTTTACTAATAAAGCTACCTATAGAGGCGTCTTAATTTACATCCTTAGTTTTATTTTCAGTTTAGACTTTTTCTTGAACACAAAAGTCGATTATTATCAACCACATACAATACTAGTTATTTATTAATATTAATATATCACACAGAAATCGCGTAACATCGCTTGTAATAAATGTTTAAAATTAAAACTTAACACCTACCTAGAGCTTAAACTCAATGTATTTACGTAGTCAAAATAAACATACACAAAAATATAGAAAGGACGAGATTTTGCACATAGTTTCATGTATAGGGAAGTTCGGAGTTATCCTACGGAGTCACACTAGATGAAAAGTTTCCTATGCTTCTCAGATTTGGGTCTATCCAGGCATAACTCTACACAACCGTGTTAGGAGGATATGGCACATGGCTGGATAACCGTAAAAGCTTGTAAGAATAAGGTAGAAACACATTCTGTCAAAGTTACTTTCGAACTTATGATATAAGTATAGTGGGTTGGGATGAGATTAAGATAAACTAAGATTAAGATTATAAAAATACTATAATATATTACAGTAATAATTAATCGACCTAATAGAACTTATGAGGTGAATATGAGGAGATTGAGTCGTGCCCTACATGCTATCTGAAAGCGCTAGTGCTTTATTTAGGTAATACATAAAATATTCAATGCTTATCGCGCGGTGTCGCGATTACGCTGCCATGCTCATTTGTTCGGTGATTGAACCGAACATATAGATTACGTCACATAGGTTTTGAACACCTTTTTCTTATTTTAAATGTAGTAGGTAACCAGCTACAAATGCGAACAACAAAAACAATGCAAATATCATCTTCTATCGATAAACACAAGTTTCGATTACGATATAAACCTACTTTGGACTACATTACCGACACACGAAACATTGAATAAACCCTTTTCCTATACAAAGAGGAACTAACGTATTTTTTATAACCCCGGGGACACGCTGTGGTCATTACTTTCCGCTTTGTTGGCTCGCGGCTAACTTGTGTGATAACAGCCAAGAAATAGTGCGACTTGTTCAGTGACGTCATCGGGTGGCGTAAGCTGATGTTGCTTCGAGTGTTGTTTATGGGACAGTGTTGCATCTATTTTTAGACATTTAAATTTTAGAACAGTATGTTTAGTTTAGGGCTAAGCTCTCAACTCTTGAATATGGCCGCACAATGACCAGCCTATCGGTTTTGTATCGGCTACATTTTGGAGATTGTCCATCTGCATTTTGTGATCTAAAGGGCAGTCAATTGATTTTTGCTCAATTAATGGCACAAGGCGTCAACTAAAACCTAAGTAATGAAGTGTTGGTGTTCTGTTCTCTATACAGGAGTATTTTTACTCTTGTAAGAATTTCAGGCGTGATATTGTGTTTATCTGCATTTAATAAAAATGAACAAGAGGCGATGTTTGATCTTTTTCTTTTTTTAATAATTACGTTCGTATGGAAATTTTGTCAGATCAGTGTTTAGCCACCTGCACAACCTTTTCTGTTTTTGGGTGGTTGGGATATCGTCAAATGACTCCTCCAGCTCTGGGTGGAGTAGAAGTCCACTACTCTTACATTAGCTTCTTTTAAATCTTGAAACGTGCCGGTGGTTGCGCAGGATGAACAAGACAGGAGGTGAGGTGAGAACCACTGAGGCATATCCTGCAAAGATCGAGGATACTCCATTAAAGCCAGATTGCATCTACAGCGACCAAACTGAACCCGGTTAAAACAGGCATGTGCTTTTACGGGTTGATAAATTGTAGAAAAATGTGATGTTTGGGAAAAATATACTGTACATCATACTTCAAGTAAAGGACATGTTGATTACGACAGTGTTTAGCAACTAGAAATTGTCTTAGCTCAAGTGAGAACAAAGTAAAACAAAAGTTAAAGGTCATTAACCTGACATCAATCAACTGTACCTTAAAATTTCTTAGAAATCGATGTCGTTAACCTTTCTTCAATAACGTTGTTCCTCAAACAATTCGTCCTGAGCGTTTCTTCGTGACTTTTGTAAAATTCTCGCAGCGGCGTCATTATAAACTTTTTGATAGTCGACTATGGAAGTATGGACTTCATTTTTCTAAAACTTCTCTTTTGAAGTTCGTAGTGACGTGAATTTTTAATGGCGTACCTTCTTTATATCCTGTTTGATCTATTTACTGTTCCACACTTGTATGAAAATATTATCCTTTTTAATGTTTCAGAGCCCAGGCTTTTCTTACAAAATAAATGTGGGAAGTTCCTTTTTGTTTTCAAAAACATTAAAATTAAGACGCCCTTTGCAGTGTAAGGGCAAAAAGTTGCCACCTCAGTCTTACATGCGTTTTAGACGATTTATTTCTTAATAATAATAATAATAATTATTATTATTTATTTATTTGTCCCGCGTCACAGAGCGCATTGACGTCCTGAAGCAGAAAATCTGTGCATGGGCGAGCCGCATTCGTCGTTATAAGCGGCGAGTGGAGCGGTACACACAGAACCGCAATTTCCAAAGTGATGAAAGGTGGGTATATAGGACTTGGGAACGACCAGACCAAGGTGTGATTGACACGCGTCTGCCGGATGATGACGCCATGACGTCGTTCTGGCGCAACATCTGGTCGGTGCCTGTCAGTCACACTGAGGGCGATTGGACCCGGGAGGTTGAACGAGCGTGTGATCCTATAACAGAAATGGGGGCAATTATCATCAGCCCCCAAGACGTAGCTCGTGCAGTCCGTCCGTTGCCTAACTGGAAATCGCCGGGGCCAATTTCTGGATCAAATGGTTCATGGGATCGCACGCTCGCTTGGCGTCCCAGTTTCAATCAGCCTTAGAGTCAGGATCGCTGCCACAGTTCTTGACAACAGGAATTACCCACCTGCTCCATAAATCAGGTAATACTGCGGAACCCAAAAACGGTTTACCAACGGTCTATAAAGTTCTTACATCCATTTTGAGAATTAAAATCAACCAACATGTCGAAAGTAACTCTATCATGTCTGCCTCTCAAAATGGATGTAGGAACGGGTCCCGTGGTACTAAGGAGCTGCTCCTCATTGATATGACCATTAACCAACAGGTTCGCCGCTCCCGAAAGGATCTGTCTGCATGTTGGATAGATTATAAGAAGGCCTATGACTCGGTGCCTCATACATGGCTCACGAGGGTGCTGGAATTGTACAAAGTAGATGCAACTCTGCGTACCTTCCTGATGTCATGTATGGGGAACTGGAGAACGGTCCTTCGCTATCCAGGATGTCGACAGATCGGAGGAAACAGTGAACCGATAAGGATCGAGCGTGGTATATTCCAGGGTGACAGTCTGAGTCCATTGTGGTTTTGTCTAGCCTTGAACCCTCTTAGTACACTGCTGGAGGGTTCAGGTCTAGGCTATCGGTTGAGGAGAGGTGGTCAGGTTATATCTCACCTTCTTTACATGGATGATCTGAAACTCTTTGCCCCCAACAATTTGCAACTAATGAAGCTACTGAAGATAACAGAAATGTTCAGTAGTGGCATCAGAATGGAATTTGGTGTGGACAAATGTGCAGTCATGCATGTGAAGCGAGGGGAGATTATGGAATCCGTGGGAATGCAACTCTCGGATTCCATACAACTTAGATCACTCTCGTCAACAGAAACCTACAAGTATTTGGGTATGTCGGAAGCATTAGGAATCAATATTACCGACATGAAACAATCGTTGAAGGAGCGCTTCTTTGGCCGCCTGAACAAGGTGCTGAGCAGTCTTTTGTCAGGTGGAAACAAGGTGCGCGCCTTCAACAGTTGGGTCATGCCGGTTTTGATGTATTCTTTCGGCATACTCAAATGGACTCAGACAGAACTTGATGCCCTTGATAGGAGGGTCCGCTCACTATTAACTGCAAATCGGATGCATCACCCACGGTCGTCGGTGATGAGACTGTATATCCCACGGAAGTGTGGGGGTCGTGGTTTTTTAAATGCTAAGACCCTACACAACCGTGAGGTATGCAGTCTCAGGGAATACTTCCTAGAAGCCGACGTGGGGATGCACCGAGATGTGGTCTCAGTGGACAAGAGCCTTACCCCGCTCTCCTTGGCCAACGAGAACTGGCGCATACCTAAAATATTAGACACTAATGACCGCAAGGAGGTATGGCAAAGCAAGGAGCTACACGGACGCTTTTACCGGGCCTTACATGGAACCGATGTAGATTTCTTAGCGTCCGTATCCTGGCTACGTTTCGGTGACCTTTTCGGGGAAACCGAAGGTTTTGTCTGTGCAATAATGGACGAAGTTATGATGACGAACAACTACCGGAAATACATTGTGAAGGATGGCACGGTTGACATATGTCGGGCATGCCACCGTCCTGGAGAATCGATCCGTCACATTATTTCTTTGTGTTCTCGTCTGGCTAATGGAGAATATTTGCATAGACTTTTTTTGTATTTGCAACCTCGTTGCCAGGATTATCCACCAGCAACTTGCTTTGAAATGCAACCTTGTGGAAACAGAAGTGCCATACTATAGGTATGCGCCCGACCCAGTTCTCGATAATGGTAATATTTCGTTGTATTGGGATCGACCTATCGTCACTGACAGGACTATTGTTGCCAATAAGCCTGACATTGTGGTGATAGATCGATCGGAGCGTCGCGCAATGATTGTTGATATAACAGTCCCGCATGACGAGAACCTCGTGAAAGCAGAGAAAGATAAGCAATTCAAGTATCTGGATCTGGCTCGCGAGGTTGTCGACATGTGGCACGTGAATACAGCAGTCATTGTGCCGATAGTCGTGTCTGCCAATGGCTTAATAGCCAAGAGCCTCGACGAACATCTAAGGAGGCTCTCGCTTGGTAGCTGGATCAAGGGCTTGATTCAGAAGGCAGTACTTCTGGACACGGCGCGCATTGTCAGGAGGTTCCTCTCTCAAGAGCCCTGACCACCGGTAGTTCGGACTCTGTTCCCAATACTAGTGGACCACTATTTTTTATATTTTTAAATGTTTTTTATATACCTTTTTGTAATTAATATTTAAAAATGTATTTAATATGTTATAAAATGAATAAAGGAATAATAATAATAATATTTATTTGTGTAAAAACATGGTATAAACATGGTCTTTAAAACTTTATCATCTCTAGCAACCTAATTACCTACAGGCATCGTTTTTTTTATGCCACTCCGGTCTTACTTGCGATCTTCTTACGGTCCTGCACCTATTTGGCGTTGCTGACATATGCGTGTGGTCTATAGGATTTTTCCTATTAGATCTTTTCTAAATATAACAGTAAAATATCTTCTAAGAAGACCTTTAAAGACGTTTAAGAGTTTGCCAATGATTATTATTTTCATATTCCTGTTTTATTCCATTGTTATCATTTATTACAAATCACAATCAACGTTTCATACATAAAATCAGCTGACACCTGTCCTCTGTAAGTTTTTGTTAGACTCGGTGTGGCCAGCGCTGAATATTTAACGTGAAGGCTTCGTCAATGACGCCGCGCCACAAACGAATGCATTATTAATGAACTGAACCAGAATCTATTTTGATATTTAGGAATTAAAATAATTCATAATTGAGATCATTTGATTTTGATATCATCTATTACACTTACGTAAAATAAATGGTATGTCATACTACACGGGGTTGGCGCAACACGTTATCTTCTTTCAAGTAATGAACAATACATATATATCACAATTGCATAGTATAGCTCCGCTACTTGCTAGTACTACCAGCGCCTCCGCCTAACTTTATTTATAAATCGACTCGGTTAAATAGGTTTCCTTATGCATAGTATCAAAAATATTTATATTGTTTTGAGCATATCGGCACTTTAAATTAGTCTTAACACACACACATACACACACACACACACACACACACACACACACACACAACAATACAAACGCTCTTGAAAAACAAGACCCACACACATACGACCCAGAAAGGCATACAGCTACTCGTTCATTTACTCAAAGAGCTGCTAATTAGTTAATAAGTCTTTTACTGTTAAATATTTTTTGTAGATTTAAATCTTAGTTACATTTGGTTAAAATTTGTGTAATAGTCTCAATATTGTTAATAATTAAGGGAAAGAGCGAGATAGCCCCAACACAAGTATTATCAATTACTTACTGGGGTTGTCTCATTTATAACCATGTAACTGTTTTTGGGACAAATAAACATTTTCATTTTCATAAATTAATATACACACAAAGGTACTGCTTATTTCACGAGAAATTCCAGCTCTCTCTTCCAGCAGACCTGCAAAAGGAAAACAATGAAAAACGAAAAAATAACAAAGCAGATGAAACAATGCAGTAATATTTACTCATTATCAACATAGTTCAAACAATAAATAGTATATATCCTACATAATCCTGCTTGGTTAAACGTTGGTAACGTTTGTTATGAAGATCAAGAGCTCATGGCGAAGTGTGGAACTCATTATGAAAGAGTGGACGGAACACCCACATGACTCCCTGTGTTTCGAGTTATATGGAATTATTCAAAGGGTAATGCAATCAGCTTGTAAGTCACCCACTTCGGGGCAGAGGAACTATATTCACCTGTGATGGAAGAATATTAACATAATTTGATTATTCACTATTTTGTAGGATTTCAAACGTACTCTATTTATGTCTACTACATCTACTACTGAGACTAGTTGGCTTTCCGTCGAGGCTGCGGGTTGTTGGAAAGAGATACCGCGGTCTCGACACAAAGGGTTAAGAAGGAACATGGATGGTTTTTAGTCAGTAGAAGTAACGACCGACGACATCGTGAGAGTCGCGGGCAACCGGTGGATGCAAACGGCATGCTGCCGTTCTGAATGGCGTTCTGTGGGAGAGGCTTTTGTCCAGCAGTGGACACATCTTATGGCTAATGATGATAATGAGAAATGTGACACACACCTACCACTCTGGGAAGAGTCATTTGATGATTTCCCAACCTCAAAAACAAAACTAGTTAGCTTTTTTTCTGTTATACCACTTATAATCCTTCAACTGCTCTTATCCAAATTTATTTGGACTCGGCGCAGCATGTATTTTCTTCAATCGTCATATCAGCAGTCAACAATATAATATAACACTTTTCTTTTTTACTTTTCATAACAACGATACCAACAGATCACTGCTCTGCCCCAGTGTGGCCACCCGCCTGTCGGCTATCACTCTTTTCATAAAACTAAGAATTCTGTCCGCTCTAACGTCTACGTGTAAATTCTTGAGCCCTCCATTTCAGGAAGATATTTTTCAAACCATTCACATCTTCAAAGCTAAACAAATGACCTCATCGTTCTCTCACGTCTACATTTCAATCATTGCGGTGTGGCATTCATACACAATGTGCTGACGTCACGTCACGCATTCCTACGCAACAAGCTCATGCGACACACGTGTTGTCACAGCGACTGTAGAGAAAACAGTTGAAGGAGTTTGGTTAAAACTGGCCACAAGTTAAAGTGCGGTCAAAGCAGGCAGATTGGAGTTCGTATAACCTCATCTTAATTTATGACTGGTGATACACCCAGTTCTCACGTGATACACTCGTGTCGTTTGACACAAGTTGTATCGCCTGAGGTCATGAACAAGGCGTTAATACACATGACGCGGCGACGTTCACCTCACGCGTTAACATGCTGTGGTTTATGACCGAGAAACTCCTTACCGGATTACAGCGCTTCTGTTTTATTAGAGCGGTTGTAGCGTTTTTCAGTTACTCATATATTTAAGTTGATAGAATAAAAAAGTAAGATCGTAAGAAAACCAAATAACTTCTGAAAGTAACAAGCTGTTTGGAGATCATGTAGTGTGTTGTTAACAAATTTTTGACAAGATATTGTCTACACTAAACAACTGAATTTGGATCTACTGAATCATACAGAAGCGTTATGTTAGTGAATAGAATGATATATAGGGATGTTATATCGTTCATATCGTCTATTAAGTATTTTACGAGGTCGCGTGTGCTGCACTGATGCTTATCATGTAAATTGCTTCCTTTTGTCTGGCTTACTGTGCAATAGTCAGTGTCTCAGAGTAACTACGTTTAACATAACATAACATCACGCCTCTAATCCCGGAAAATAAAGGGAGAGGTGTAGCTAACATCATTGCGCCAGAGCCTACTGCCATCAACCTTCCTGATGGAATAACATAATAACATTTTGTCCGGCCTGGGAATCAAACCCCAGAACTCGTTGCTCCACTGTCGCAGGATCAGAATAGTGAAAGAAACTGCAATAAGATTTTTCGGAAATCGGAAGTTAATAGATTGTTCACTAAAATATCTGTCAAAGTTCGGTGTCATTACCTCCGCAATTCTTCATTACAGAGCTGACTGGAGCTATGAAGTAAAAAAATCAATTTAGTTCAACCCACGCTTTCAACATACTTTAAATCAAATTAAAGACCTGACCTGATTCAGTAAAGCAGCCATCAAATTGTTATTGCCTCTAAAACGGCTATAAATAAAGTAATTGTTGCCACCCCATTGATAAATCTACAAACAGTTACGTAAGAAACAGTTACTAATGCGTGTTATTTCCCTTAATTCCGATCATTAGCAACAGACATACAGGGTGTTTGGTGCATCGTTTGCCAAATTGAATTGGCCGAAAGAAGAGGTCATTTGCTATCGCTTCAGGCTCAAGTACTCATTTTTGGCCACACCGGTTTTTTTATTACAACTTTCTAATTTTTATTTTGAAAAAATCCAAAACTCAGCATTAAAGCTTAAATTAAAAAAAAAGTTTTAAGTGTAGTCGTCAAATTTCATTTTTATTTACATATGTACTGTTGTATGGCTCTATCAAATTTAAAATTACTTGCCAGTTACATCTAGTTTTTTTTTAATAAATCACAAAGTTTTTGGAAAAATAAAAAATGAACTTAAAACTCAACTTTAAATAGCTATAAAAAAAAAACTAAAAGCGATCGGGATCTTCGAATTATTTTAAAAAGTTCTCTAGTCTATCCCCTTTCCAACGGTATGCAATGTGTTTAAAAAATGTTTCAGTAAGTTCACTAATACGCTAAGTTTGTGTATCGGGACGCACCATCAAACTATTGCATATTCGGGATAAATAAGTGTTTTCGCGTAAACAATACATACGAAGCAGGTAAAGCCTGCTATCTCCCTCCTACACAGTAGAATTCATTATCTGTCTCTTTTTGTTATTGGGTTGGCCGCAAATTGGTTAAGTTTGTTAGTCGTTATTTGACTGTCTCTGAAAACTAACCCCTTGTTGTTGTTGTGTTATTTTCTGTTACTGTTATTTTCTGTTACTGTTAATTTCTGTTACTGTTATCTTTTCATTGAGTTTTGTGGGTGTTTGTGTTAACTTTCGTGATTTTTTTTGTGTTACAATATGGCTACATTCTCTAATGAAGAATACGCTGATATTTTGATGGCTTATGGAAGAGCCGATGGTGTTGCTCGCGAAGCACAAAGAATTTATCAGGAACGCTTTCCCAATAGACGATTGCCTTCCCGCCATACTTTCCAGAACACTTATCGACGCTTACGTGAGACTGGTAATTTGACTGCTAGTGAACCAAGAGGGATTGTAGTGCGTCATAATGTTGACGTAGATGAACAGATTCTGGCACTGTTTGAAGAAGATCCCACTAGAAGCATAAGAAATGTAGCTGCATTACTGGGAATTTCGATCTGGAAAGTATGGCGAGTACTTCGCCAAAATAACAAACATGCTTTCCATTACACTCCGGTGCAAGGTACGTAATTTTTAAATTAATAGACTCACAACCGTAGGCGCTAACGTAGATTGCGAACCCTTTCTAGCTTTACCGCGTACCCGACGCAGCAGCAGGTAGCGGCTTTGACGTCACTCTGCCAGATGTCATAAACCTTCAGCGGTCAGGCCATTGTCTTTTACATTGTACTGCCCGTACTTTTTACAAACAATAAAAAAAAATCTTGCGAGAAAGTAATGCATTCTTACGCGTATTTTATTTGTTGTAGGTCTCGAGAATCAAGACTTTGATAACCGTGTCCAGTTTTGTCGTTTTTTACTGCATTCAGACGTGGATAATCCGGTCTTTTTAAAAAGAATTCTGTGGACGGATGAGTCCAAATTTACTAAAGAGGGAATCCTCAATTTACATAACTTACACCACTGGACAGCAAAAGATCAAAACCCACGCGTAAAACGACAAAGGTCATTCCAGAGACGATTTAGTGTGAACGTTTGGGCAGGAGTCATTGCAAATCATGTAATTGGACCACACTACTTACCTGACAACCTGAACGGGGATAATTACTTAGAATTTCTGCAAACAGAGTTGCCCTTATTATTAGCTGATTTGCCAATTTTCAGTGAAGACAGGTCTTTTGTTTTCCAACATGACGGTTGTCCCGCTCATTGGAGAATAACCGTCAGGGAGTACTTGAATGATGCATTCCCGGACTCATGGATTGGGAGGGATGGCCCTATTCCTTGGCCTCCACGTTCTCCAGACTTAACTCCGTTGGATTTTTACGTCTGGGGACGGGCCAAAGAACTCGTCTACGCCACGGAAGTTGAGACAAGAGATGATTTAGTCCAACGCATTGAGGCGGCTTTCATGACGATCAAAGCAGAAATGCGTTTACGCACCACTACAGTTGAGATAAGACGAAGATGTCGCGCGTGCATACGCAATAGTGGTAGACAGTTTGAACAAGACTTGTAAGATTAGTATGTAATTAAATTACATATTAATAAATGATTATTTTTGTAATAATGTATTTTTTTTTCAATTTCGAGGAAAGTTCCCTATGTAAGAACGAGATAAGAGACTACGTAAGACGTGAGATAACAGTATCTATCTACTAATAGCATGTAATTTATGCGAAAACTAGTGTTTTAAACGTAATATCCAATATCAGCCTGATGTGTCTCGACTACACATTTAGCTAATTATTAAAGATATTAAAAGAGTTTTTTAACACATTACATACCGTTGGAAAGGGGACAGACTAGAGAACTTTTTAAAATAATTCGAAGATCCTGATCGCTTTTATTTTTTTTTTTATAGCTATTTAAAGTTGAGTTTTAAGTTCATTTTTTATTTTTCCAAAAACTTTGTGATTTATTAAAAAAAAACTAGATGTTACTTGCAAGTAATTTTAAATTTGATAGAGCCATACAACAGTACATATGTAAATAAAAATGAAATTTGAAGACTACACTTAAAACTTTTTTTTAAATTTAAGCTTTAATGCTGAGTTTTGGATTTTTTCAAAATAAAAATTAGAAAGTTGTAATAAAAAAACCGGTGTGGCCAAAAATGAGTACTTGAGCCTGAAGCGATAGCAAATGACCTCTTCTTTCGGCCAATTCAATTTGGCAAACGATGCACCAAACACCCTGTATATCACGTCCAAACCGCTTACAACATTTTACGAAAAATAATAATAAGTAAGAAAAACCGCTATTTTTCTCTCTCCCCTAACAAATGATACGGAGAAATAAAATTTATGAATCAATAAACACGGAATGGTCTTTGGATTCCGTATTTGCGTGTCGCCCACTATGCGTTATATTTTTACGACGTCTCTTCAGAAACATTTGAACTCCAATATTTGTATATTACATCCATCCTCGCCCTTATTAGATAGTCATAAGAGCGGTTTTGCCGAGCCTAAGCGTCGGAAACGGCTGTTTTAGAGTATCCGAGAATTCAGGGCAGAGCCGAAATGTGCTAAGTTTTCCGTTAAAGGCACCTAAATGTATAATATTTTGCATATTGATTTTGGTAAAAAGTAGAACAAAATTGCCTTTCCTTGCTCAAGTCGTACAAGTTTAGCGAGCGGAACATTTTCTTTAATGCTTTGTATGAGGGGGGGCGGTTTTTAATGCTAATAAAATTAAATGGGTCCGTGTAAAGTAACAATTCTCAACCATATCACTGGGTTCGAGCTTCTTTTGTAATATCGAGAAAGTGGTGGTCCAGCCGTAAGAACAAAACAGTCATTGTAATACAAGAGCTGCAGCAGTACAATAATATGACCAAAACTAACCAGTAAATAAAGTCCTGCATAACAGCAACGCTTAAAACGTACCACAAATTACCCATTAAAACATATCAGAAATATAGTGCTGCGCGCAGTGCACAACTCCCACTCGACTCAAGCGTCCTGTTAACACAATATGTATTCCACTCATTTCCCGTTAATCATATAAAAGTTGGCGAGCCTACTAGTAAGGTAGAGCAGCCAGTTGCCGACCCACTTCCATTTGGTCTTTGTTTTAAAATTCCCTCGCCGCGCCTGCCAAATGTGGCGTGGATTGAAAACGAGGTCGCGAGCCTTGTTAGCGTTTTTTTTTTTCGACAATTTTATATGGCTTCCTTTGCATTCGGATTTTTGTATATCCGTTGATGTTTTGATATTAAGCCAACATTACGTTACGTGGCGCTTTTGCTGCTGTGACTGAAAAATGGTCCTTTGAATTAGTGTTTGCGTGTGATCTTTTTACCCGACTGCGGCGAAGCCCTAAAGTAGGGTTATGGAAGTTTTATTTCATAAAGATGATATTCGGAAATTTCTTATTTAGAAAAGGTGTTTTAAATATCAACTGAAGAAGTGATTTGTATAATAACCAGTATTGCACAACACACACACAAAAACTTAAGTGTAAACCATACCTTTTAGCATCTAAATACTAAAAGAATATTTTATAAATTATAATTACGCTGAAGTTTTGTATTTTTCTTTGCGTAAACACTCTTATTAATGCGTAGAAAACTTGTTTTATTAGAGTAGAGGAAAGTCACCAAATATGAAATAGTATCTTAATATGGAATACCTTCATTTCTCTAAGACTATAAGTATGAAACGCAACACTCGACCATCTTCTGTTCCATTCGGTCTATTGCACCACGTACGTGTTAGTAGACCGAATGGAACAGAAGATGGTCGAGTGTTGCGTTTCATACTTATAGTCTTAGAGAAATGAAGGTATTCCATATTAAGATACTATTTCATATTTGGTGACTTTCCTCTATTACAGGCCTAAAACTACAAAATATATGTTCCCCATAATCATGTGCACTCCCAATCCCATAACCCAGGCAATTCCCGCTAATCTTTTCCCATTCTTTTTGCAAGAAAACTACGGTAAAAGCTCTACAGACTAGGGATATATCTCCATAATCATTTGTCCTCTGCATACGTTACTGTAAGCTGTAGTTTCTCCCGACGATAAACTTCGGTATACCGAGATCCTTTTTACTGCGTGACAGTTTGGGACCACATCCCTTTAGAAACATGTTTATTTGATAAATTACTCGTATGCCGCCGGCTGAGGGACAGTGACGTGCGTCAAACTAGTCACTGTTTTTGGAAGGACTACGAATAAATTGGCTTATGAATTTTGTAGTGAAGTGATATTCAATGAGCTTGTAACTGTGTAGTTGGGTCTGTTGGGATTCTGTTCGCGTTAGAGTTTATCTGGGAAGTTACCTTACTTTATTTTATTGATGTCTGCTCGTTAAACTTTCCTTTTGTAACCACGAATTGGAAAATACATAGATACTGAGAAAGTGAGTTGAATCAAGTTTGTTCCTTCATAAATTAGAGCTGAAATAATCGTTCAGGATTGCCTCCCTGAATTCTCATTCCTTAAATATTAAACGCACCAAAACTTATCTTAATCTTTTCCTCCTAAATACATTAGCCACGCAAATCTATCCGACGAGGCCTCCAAAAAGTTGCAGAATTTATTCGGCAATGTTGCCAACAAACAAAACGTCCCAAGTTAATTGGTACGCGACGGCTGGGGAGGCTCACCGACCAACTTCGTGCTACCTGACGCCACAGTGTTGCAAGCATTAATTCTAATTACGCACGCGGCGCGATCCACTTCTAAACTTCAGGAATAACTCCCGGGAACTATATATTAATTAAAATCTATCGGCAACTGTGGCCACTACGCGAGTAGGCGAATAGGCGGCGGCAGGGTTGCGCCTCTTTGATGAATTAATCAAATTCACTTCGGTGATTTAAGGACGGAGTTTGTTGTGTGTGTTCCTTTGAGTTTTACTATGGCTATATTCTTTCTTTTTTTTCTTCTTTTCGTTCTTTACTATCTTTACTTTCTTTTATATAGCAACATAATATAAAATTTTGTTTACAGTGGAATATTAAATGTCAACCAACGTAATCCATACGGGCCCTTTTTTGTTTGGTGGGTGGGAAATCATCAAATGACTCCTCTCGCTCTGGGCAGAGCGGTAGGGAGTGTCAGACTTGTACTGATTAAAAACCACCGATGTTGCTTCTTAGCCCTTGTACGACGCCGCGGTATCTCTTTCAAACAACCCGCGGCCCTGACGGGGAAGCATACGGGCCTCCATCAACCCAGCAGTAATCTGACTCGCAATGTTATATCGATATCATTTTAAACTGCCATTCATGAAATGCACAAAATAAATCTCACAAACCGACATAATGGTAGCCCTACTACCCACATGGTGGCAGCACCAGTTGTTGGGCGTCTCGTTCCAGAACTTAGCTCACGTGAGGTATTAGGCGCAACTTTTATTAATTCTTATTGTCGTCGTCCGTAACTCGTCGCTATTGTGTCCATTGTTCTCTGTAATAACTTCGCGGAGGGTGGGCGGATGAATGGACCCTCCACCCCGCGCTTTACAACTTTATGCTCGTGTTTTCGTGTTTTGTAACGTAAACAATTGAATAAAACTGAAATAAAAGTTTTATGAATATCAAACTACCTTCACGGGCGAATAATTTTGTGTTCGGCCCCTCGTCATCTGTAAGGGGTGAACTGCAATGATTATACTCGTAATATTAAACTTTCTTGTGATAAGAAAATAACCTTTTCTCTGGTCATGACAAAAACCTCTGAATTAATCAATAGAATTGATAACTAATATTTTAAGTGACGAGTGCAATATTGAATATACGATTATAAGACTACCTGTATATTTAAGCTAGTTGTATAGAGGGTGTAAACGTACCCTTACATTAAACCAATTAGCCCTACCCAAAAAATATTACTGGAAAATTTAAAACTTGTTTTTGAGGTGAAAATATATTATGTTTTACGGTAAAACTCAATGTAGCACTCACAAAACATAGTGCTAATGGAGGTTTTTAATAGTAAATGTGATATAGAGGCAATTCAAGGAAAAAGCTTTAAAGCTGATATTTAAAAAAAAACTAAATCCTCCAATATTTCTTTTAGGCATATTTCTAGAACAAAATTATAATGTATGTAATGTAGACATAGGTACAACCTTACATATCAAGATCGGTGGAACTTTAAAGTTTTGGACGAAGTACTTCGAACTTCAGTCATGAGTAAGTTTGTAATAATCATCAGTTATTTTAACTAATATTAGAATAATCAACTATCAAAATATAACTAGTGTAATACAAGCAGACAGGTAGGCAGGTAGGTAGATCTGGCAGGCGATGGAATTATTAGTTAAGTAAGTATTAGTTCGGCGGCAGCTATCGAATTGTTCGCTTTGTTTGCGCTGAGTTGCGCCAACTTCAGCGGGACTATGACGCTCTGTCAACATTTGCCTAGATAGGTTTGAAAGTCACGGTGCCAAGCTTAGACTGGGCAAAATAGGTTCAGAAGACCAATAAAAAATGCATGAGGGAAATGGGAATGATGTATTATAAGAACCTCCATGATTTTAGGCTTTGTTCTTCTTTTGTGGTAACTCAAAAAATTATAAAAAAATACGCTATTGAAACGGCAGTGGGTATTCGCTAACTTAACCAAGAGATCGGTTGCGCGAATCTGTGTTCATGGCCTTCATACATTCACTTGTTTGGGAAGCATTGTGGTGTGTGTGTTTTTTTCCGTTTTTTTAACTTCAACAATATTACTTTCGAAAGATTACTAACCTGTTGAGGAGTAGTACCTTCCATCATCAGCTCATAAACATGAATTGATGACTGCTAGATGCAAATGAATACTTAAATAGCGTCAGAAAGAAAAAGCACGAAACACGTAATACGTACCTATGAAATTTGAGGGTTACCCATATCATGGTACCACTCTTAAAATACCTCCTTTTCAATAAAAAAATAATCTTCAAAATTGGTTCATAAAAGACGAAGTTATTCACGAACACACATATGCGAAAAATGTTCTTAAAATGAAAAGCACTCGGCCAAACTACGTTAAATTTTTATGGGACCAAATGGCAACTACTCCGCATCAGAAGACTAAAGAAGAATCACGTAAATCGGATAATATATCTCAGCGTAATCGGCGTACATACATAAAAAAGCCCGATCGAATTGAGAACCTCCTCCTTTTAGAAAATCGGTTAATTATACAAGTGCATTGGAATCTTTAACACACACGTTTTAGGTTTCACCGAACAATATGCACGCGATGGTTGGGTGTTCACGCTGCTATGACTTTAGTTATTACGTGGCCTGAGTAACACCACTCAAATATCTATTTTAATAGAAACGTGTGTAAAATGGGTTTTCTGAACAATACTTACTTATCAATCTAAAGGTTCTCAAGCGACAGGTCGCTTCTAGACGCGATAATTTCTAAAGGAAGGTTGAATACAATCTAATTGTGAGAAGCTCGTTGTTAGAATACTACCGCGGAGATTTATGTAGCTTGCTACACAGAACTTAATGAAGATTAAGATGGTTGTTGAGACGTTCCGCTCAACATCGCCGCGAGCCAGCGGCAGTGAACGAGGGACGCGGGGAAGCGGGTGTCAACCGGCCGCCGCACGATGACCACGGCAGACCGCGGGCCCCGCGCCTCGGCAGTCAGCTGTTGCACGCCTCCACGCACGGCTGCGCTTAGGCATTTACTAAATATCTTTGTTTTTCATAGTCCAACCGAACGTTGTATTTTTATTCCGTTTTCTAATTTGCTATTATTATAATTTATACAGTCCACTACACGTTTGATTTTACTCCACCACGACCTATCGTCGCGAGCATTGGTCCTTCTACCGTTAAAGTTTGAACCCAACAACGGAAATTTTCAAAACGTCAACGGTTCATCGGTTGGAGAACAAAGGACTTCATCTTCGTGCTCAAGTTTCGCAACAGATCTTCGTTTTCTACGTGTCATCGCCTGCATCTGGTCATCGTGAACGTCGATACGGCAACAGCCGTCTTCATCGAGTTCAAACCAACGGGCGACGCAAGAAAGGATCGTCGAGACTTCAGGGCGAGAAGACATTGAAGCAATATTCACGTCAACATTCTTCACTAGCACTGGAAAAGTCGACTCATCGGAGCTACAGGCGTCAACTCATCATCAGAGGTTGACAGCATAAAACCGTGAGAACGTTCCAATTTTCCTTTGTTCCTACATTTTGCCTAGTCATTTCACCTATCCAGTTTCAATTGAACTTATTATATTAGTGTCAATTTAACTCTTAGTTCCATCAATCCATAATCTTCCGCCTTTCACCTTGTTTTAAACAGTGTCCGTTACTTTTTTAAGGTACCAACTACAACCTTGTACCAAGATATTGACAATAACAATATAGTGATTTTAACGTTTTTTTTCGTTTGTCATCAATCACAGACCAATTATTAAACCATATTAGTGTCACAATTTCCAATACACTTATTTGCGATTTTCCGTTAAATTGAATTGATTTTTTTTCCTTTTTTTTGCAGAGAAACGTTGCATCATCCGTTTAGCATTACTCAGCGAAAACGCCTAACGCTTTGTGCACCTATAGCAACGTTTATAGCTGTTGCTAATCGTTTAGTGGCAGTAACTTCACTTTAGACTAAATAGTGTTGTTGATTATTTTTCTTACTTTTCTTTCCAATTGCAACTGCTATACTTTTATTGTCATGGCTGACATGAAAAGCTTAATTAAAAAGCGGGCTTCAATTAAGGCCAAGCTTACGCAATTTTCATCTTATTTAAATATTTCTAAGTCTTGCGAAAAGCTAAGTGAAGTACAAGTCATCGAAATCGAATATCGACTTATTATATTTGAAAGCTTATATGAGAAATATGATGCATTACAGGCTGAATTGGAGGCGATGGTGGATGACCCCAGCGAGCAATATGCGGAACGCGAGGATTTTGAGAAGCTGTACTACGGCTTGGTGGCTTCTGCACGCCAGCTGATCAAAAGCTCAAGAAGGCTTCTTGAGGGGGACTCCACAAGCGAGGTCGATTCTTGTATTACTAGTACACACAAACACAATTCAATTCGTTTACCAAAAATTGACTTACCCAAATTTTCAGGCAGTTATCATGATTGGCTCGAGTTTAGGGATACCTTTGTTTCTATAGTACATAACAACACAAGCTTAGATAAAATAAATAAACTGCACTATTTACGTGTTTCTTTAAAGGGTAGTGCCTCTCTTGTCGTTGATAACCTCGACTTCAGGTCAGAGAACTACGACGTTGCCTGGAAGCTACTTTGTGAGAGGTATGACAACAAAAGATTGCTTGTTAACAATCATGTCCAAGCACTTTTTAACGTTCAGTCAATAGATAAAGAGTCGAGTAAGTCACTACGTTACATTATTGACACTACAAACAAAAATCTTAGAGCTTTGGCAACCCTTGGTCAACCAGTTCAAAACGCCTTTGTCGACGTTCTTGTCATTTACATAATGACCAGCAAGCTCGACCATGTCACAAATCGTCAGTGGGAAGAGCACAGAAACACTTTTCTTGAACCGCCTACTCTATCTGCATTCATTAATTTTATCGGTAGCAGGGCTGACTTGCTAGAGACACTTGAGGAGTCTAAGCCCATAGCAACAGTTCGGAGTGAACCTATCGCACCTGCACCTAAACCTGAAAGTAGTACTGTGCTACCTCAAAATTCATCAAAACCTTTGTCATGTCCCATGTGTCATCAGAATCATTTTATGTTTGCATGTGAGCAGTTTAAAGGTCTCTCAGTACAGGCTCGTGTTAAAAAGGTCCAAGGTTCAGATGTGTGCATGAACTGTCTTCGTCCAGGTCATGATGTTTCCAAATGCAGATTCGGTCATTGTAAATATTGTCGTCTAAAACATAACACTCTGCTACACATTGACAGTGACATCGTTCTCACTAGTACAAACAACAATACATTATCAGCTAATCAATTGCTTACATCTCATGCTATTTTACTTTCCACCGCGCTCGTGAGGGTGACTGGCGCTGACGGGACCCATCATACAGCACGAGTCTTGCTGGACAGTGGAAGTACAACCAACTTCATCTCGGAGGACCTCATTCGTAAGCTTCACCTTCCTACATACATGGCCAAGTCCAAGGTAACAGGCATCAATCTTCAATCTTCTACTTGTACTCAGGGGTGCTCAGTGTCATTAAAATCGAATGATGACAGTGAGTACGAACTGAACATTGACTGTCTCATATTGCCAAAAGTATCAGCATCAGTTCCAAGTTCTTGTGTTAATATTAGCAACATACGTATACCTACGAACGTGCGTCTTGCTGACCCCACTTATTATGTTCCGTCGCCCATCGACATACTTGTTGGCGCGGAAGTCTTTTGGGGTATCATTGGCACTAGCCGTATCGCATTAGGTAACCGTATGCCCACATTGCTTGAGTCAAAACTAGGTTGGCTGATTTCTGGTGCATGCCATCAGTCAGATTCCTCTATACATGTCTGTATGTTTACTAATAACTTACAGCATTACGTTCCGTCACCTGAAAACCCCGCAGACCTCGCTTCGCGTGGACTCAGAACTGACAGGCTGCTGTCGTCTTCGTTGTGGTGCTCAGGACCACAATGTCGTAACAAAGATGCATCTTCAGGGCCTCAGTTCTCTGAATCACATCACAGTTGTTCTGTGTTACCAGAAACAATCGCCTCTGGTCATGTTTCCAGCCACATTATTGAAAATCCTACTACGGCGTTATTTTCAAATGATTCAAACTATAGTACATTGCAACGTGTGACGACTTATGTCACAAATTTTATTGGTCACTGTTCGTCAAATCAAATCAAATCAAAATCATTTATTTCAAGTTGGCCAGTTACAGGCTCTTTTGAATAGTCGAACAAATATTAAATTTTAATAAGCTAATAAACTAAGCTACAGTCCCACTCACAAGGCATAATAACTGTCAGTGTACTGTAGTTGCCGATTCCAAAGCGTTGGTCTCATGAGAAGAATGGCAAGAAACTTCATGGACACTCTTTTAAATCATATTATTGTTACAAAACTTTGGTTACATCATTCATATCGAGATTGGTATATTATCATGTGAGAACGATGTTGCAAGTTGTGCACGATAAGTGTCGACAGTAAAGTCAAAACGACGATTTAAAAATAATATAATAATTCAAACAAGCCGTGGCAACTAAGAGGTGACCAGTCACAACTGACAGCACCCGTTCACGAGCATGACGCATGGATCAGCCACCATTCCACTCAACCATTTTAAAGGGAACGAAATGACCCGACACACCCGCCACCATCAGCGAGACATTTAAGTGAGCATGACACACTCTTAATCGCCAGGGCATATCCAAGTCAAATAAAAAATAGAAAAATAAATGTAGGTTTCCACAGAATGACAGCTTTCTAGTACATAGTACTCACACAATATGCGCTATGCGACTATATAATACTAAAGAGATTGAATTTATACATTGCAAAGATAGTTGTACAATCTTCTTCTTCTTTCTTCTTCCTATTAAATGCTATTCATTTAAGCGTCCTGTCCTTGTGGAGCAGGACCGGCATTGAGCCAAGCATTTTTATCAGCGATATAATCGTCTAACTTGTAATATGCTTGCTTGCATAGTGTGCGTTTGATACATGTTTTAAATTTCGTCTCATTCAGTTCAAGAATGCTTTGTGGAATTTTGTTATAGCATCTCAAACAGTACCCCATGAAAGATGAGTCTACCTTAGCGAGTCTGAAGCCTGGCTGCACTAACTGGTCCCTATTCCTAGTAATATAATTGTGTCTGTCACCTCTTTTACTAAAAAGATGCAGATTTTTTCTCACATACATTATGTTTTCGTAGATGTACTGACAATGCACCGTCATAATGTTAATGTTCTTAAATAGTTCTCTCAGAGAATCGCGCCTACGAAGACCATAGAGGAAAGTCACCAAATATGAAATAGTATCTTAATATGGAATACCTTCATTTCTCTAAGACTATAAGTATGAAACGCAACACTCGACCATCTTCTGTTCCATTCGGTCTACTAACACGTACGTGGTGCAATAGACCGAATGGAACAGAAGATGGTCGAGTGTTGCGTTTCATACTTATAGTCTTAGAGAAATGAAGGTATTCCATATTAAGATACTATTTCATATTTGGTGACTTTCCTCTATATTGCTCTGATGGCTCGTTTTTGCAGAATAAAAATAGATTCAATGTCTGCAGCTCGTCCCCATAACAAAATGCCATAAGACATTAGGCTATGAAAGTAACTAAAATAGACCAGCCTAGCGGTATCTACATCAGTAAACTGACGAATTTTTCTAATGGCATATGCTGCTGAACTTAGCCGCCCTGCAAGAGATGTTAAATGAGCACCCCATTGTAGCCGTGAATCAAGCGTAATTTCCAAGAAAACCGTTTCATCTACGAATTCTAGTTTCTCGTTATTTAATAGAATATCACAATCACTACTTTTAACATTCGGTAAAGCAAATCTTATGCATTTTGTCTTTTTTTCATTTAATACTAAATTGTTTGCTGTGAACCAATTATGAATCTGAAGTAGGGCTTTATTCACATCATCTAGCTTTTGAGCCCGTCTATTTATCTTAAAAATTAGGGAAGTGTCATCAGCAAATAACACCATATTCTGAGGTTGGTTTTTCAATAAATAGGGTAGATCATTAATATATACCAGAAAAAGGAAAGGGCCCAATATTGAGCCTTGCGGAACCCCCATTTTTACTTTTAAACCCTGTGAATTAACACCATTTATTTGAACATGTTGTTGCCTTTCACTCAAATAAGATTTTACTAAACTAAGTGCAAGTTTACCTAGTCCATAATGCTCAAGTTTCAAAAGCAATGTGTCGTGATTCACGCAATCAAATGCTTTTGAGAGGTCACAAAATATTCCTACAGCATCTTGGGACTGTTCCCACGCATTAAATATGTGCTTTAATAAAGTTACACCGGCGTCAGTTGTGCAACGTCCTTTAGTGAAACCGTACTGTTGATCGTGTAAGATTCTGTTGGTGTTAAAATGATTGAGCATTTGGTTAAGCATAACTTTTTCAAAAACCTTGCTAAAAGCTGGCAACACCGATACAGGTCTATAATTATTAGTATCTTTACTGTCACCATTTGAAAAGAGGTATGACCTTACTGTGTTTCATTAAATCTGGGAAAACCCCTCGGTCTACACACAAATTAAATATTGAAGCTAAGTATGGTGCAATAGTCTCAACTATGGATGTACAAACTTTGATAGACATTCCCCATAGATCTTCGGTCAGTTTAATTTTTATTTGCCGGAAAGCTTTAATTACCTCCGTAGGGTTTATATGTTTAAATTTAAATTCAGCCAGGCAACCAGGCACGTTCGCCTTCAATAAACCAATTGAGACTTCAGGTGAGGAATTAAGAGCCTCCGTTGTTTTTAAAGGAATATCAGTAAAGAAATTTACAAATTCTTGAGCTACTTCCTGATTATCGCTTTTAGGACCACATGCTGTATTTAATGTGTAGCTAGTGGTACGTATTTTTTTCCTGTTAGTCACTACTATCCCTACTATCCAACTGGAGGTAGGAACCTGGCCTATCATGAAGAATCTCTCAGAGCAGCGTCTATGTCTAGAGTTTCCATTGTTAGACACGGGTGGACTACGTCGGTCCCATCATGATAGCTGACCAAAAAGGTAATGGATGTAGGCTCATCAAGTCCTTCATTTGTGTGTTTGTGTGTTCAGCTACGAGACCCATCCACCTCGAGCTTGTGTCTGACCTTACAAAAGAAGCTTTCTTAAGTACATTAAACCGCTTATTGCTCAAAAGGGAAAAACCCGTAACATGTTTTCCGACAACGGCACAGCTTTTGTCGGTGCTTTCATAGAGTGGGCCAGGCTGCTTTCGCAGGACTTTCAACCCTGGCATAAACTTTTCCATATTGTTGTTTTCTTAATTCTTCTCATTTATTTATTAATTCCTTCTTAATTTAACTCAAACTTGACTACTTGCTTAATTCAAGTCGAGGCTATACTAAATTCAAGGCCCTTAAGTCCTCTGTCCAACGACTCTTCTGACCTCACTCCTTTAACCCCGACACACTTCCTTATTGGTCGTTCTTTAATTATGCTGCTTCATCCACAGATCCAGAACGCTGAAGTCAACAGCTTGCAAAGAACCAAATGATGCCGGTCATCTGGCGAGTGCAAGGAAGGAACAGTGGTCGTCATAAAGGACAAAATCTTACCTCCTCTTATATGGCTTCTAGGACGCATCACACATATTCTCCCAGGCAGAGATGGCGTCACGAGAGGTCGCCAACATCCGCACAAGGGTGTCATGCAGTGCTTCTTCAACACCCTCTGCCCGCTCCTGGTCTCTACTGTTGAAGATACTTCAACGGGGGGAGTATGTTGAGACGTTCCGCTCAACATCGCCGCGAGCCAGCGGCAGTGAACGAGGGATGCGGGGAAGCGGGTGTCAACCGGCCGCCGCACGATGACCACGGCAAACCGCGGGCCCCGCGCCTCGGCAGTCAGCTGTTGCATGCCTCCACGCACGGCTGCGCTTAGGCATTTACTAAATATCTTTGTTTTTCATAGTCCAACCGAACGTTGTATTTTTATTCCATTTTCTAATTTGCTATTATTATAATTTATACAGTCCACTACACGTTTGATTTTACTCCACCACGACCTATCGTCGCGAACAATGGTGAAGAATGAAAGATCTTGACTCGAGACAGTTTTCTCCATCTTTGAAAAACAGGCTATTTATTTATTTATTTAAACTTCATGTACAAGAGTCGTAGATAGGCGGACTTAATGCCACAAGGCATTCTCTACCACAGTGCTGTCCTATTTGACCAAAAGTTTGGGTCAAATAGGAGAGCACTGTGGTAGAGTACAAAAAATAGTACGAATGCGATGCGATGGCCAAGTCAATCTTTTATTTAAAACATCAAAGGTTTTTAAGTAGGGATTAAATATATTAACTGACTTGATATTACATGGATCTCACTACTTTTTACGGTAAAAGTGAGTTGCTCGGCTTGGCTTTTTTTACAAGTTTTGTTTTTGGTGGGATAATAATTACCTACTAAGACTAGTGACTTGATTGAGAGCAATTCAGTCCGATTCCAGAGCTTTATGGTTGAGACAGCGTAAGAAGAGGACATAAAACCAGTACGGTGTGAGGGAATTTCAAGCAGAAGGTTCTTGGAAGCTTGAAGGTTAGTACTCAGAGCACTGCCCAACACTTTGAAGTATTTTTTAGATAATTGGAATAATGGATCCTTTAAAATAAAGTGTGTAAAGAGATCTGAAGGATCTTCTAAGTCGGATCTTACTACAGAAATAATTGAGCCTGTCTTTCCACAAGCGCAAGCAAAAGTGAGGTATTGGGTTCTACTTCAAAGTTTGGCAAAGCGTTTCGAGTTTTTTCTTCAAGTATTTCTTAGTTTCTGTGCCTGGGTAATAGTAGGCTCGTCGAATATTACATGAAATTTAAAGGTAACTCGTTTAGTTAATATGAATATACTGTACTACAGGCACACCTCAGTGTAACCCTTCAATAACTATAAGGCTGTTGGTAGGTTACATTTGACGACAGCGACACACATGGAATAATTTGTGACAGTACGTACAATCATTGTCTGATCAGACACGATGTTCAATCTTATTGTTATTTTATAAATCACTCAATAAAGACAAAACCACTCAATCAATGGTAAACAGCGCGGTTCCCCGACGACTACGGCGCGATGTAGAACATTCCCATAGCAGCCATATGTGAATAAAAACCGCGGCCCAAGTGTTTGCATAATGGAATATTCCGTAGCACTCAACAAATCATTTTCCGTCAGCCTAGTGCTGGGACGTGAGGCTTTAGTTTGTATTGCTCTCTTATTTTTATACGAATAAAATTGATCGTTTGTTGGTACTGGATCAACATTACATGGAAACTGTATTTTGTTAGCTGGTCGCAAATAGATTTTGATTATCTTGGTTCTGCTGATGTAACCTTATTTAGAATTCAATATAGTTTATTTCAAACTAGCTGTTGCCAGCGGCTTCACCCGCTACAACCCGTGGGAATATAAAATCGGGATAAAAACTATCATATTCGTTAATCCAGGTTATAAACTATCTGTGCACCAAATTTCATCCAAATCCGTAGTTTTTGCGCGAAGAAGTAACAAACATACACACTCAAACACTCACAAACTTTCACCTTTAATATATTTGTGTGATTCATCAATTTCATTGATATGCAATGAACTTAATTCATTGCATATTTTTTTATAAGAATCTACATTATTAATGTCTGTAATTATTGTCCTGCCCGTTCTTAAATTATACAATAGTTCAATAAAATTTCCCCGTACTAAAATACTTTTTCAAACGCCCAGCTGCATGAGTCATACGTAGCACAGTGTACAGTGAATGTGCCCGCACTCAGCCGAGCTCACACAAATTGTGTCGAGATTTGTTCGCAGTTGATTTGCTTGTTTATTACTATAAACATGCTTTTACGTGCAGCTTTCAGCGGCTACGAGTTCTGATAGTTTGTGGGATTCAACTTTTAGTGGCGTTTGTGGAGATTGGGTTTTACAGACGTTAGAGGTTTTACGATGTAGTGTGGTGTAATTTTATATTGGATTTGCATAATAAAATTAGTTGTAATGAATGAAAATAACTTATGGATCAAACCGAGATACATTTCGAAGTTACATTTGAATGATAACATAGACAAACAGTGTGAAAAACACCTGCAAATCCAGCAGTAACGCCCATCGTGGTGATATATCTATGAAGTCTCTTCACCATTCGTCTCTCACCTCGAGGTAAAGCTACGCTATAATACTACTTGGAATCAATTCGATTTGGCTAAATAGATTTACCTCCGATTCGACTTTTATTCGAGTAATAAATCGAGTGGGCCCACCTCTAGCGCGGAAAGGGCGATGCTTATGTATGAAGGGCGCCGGTTATAAATGGCGAGCCTTCGGCTGTTTTAAGCGAAAATCGAGCGAGTTTTTAGCCGACAGAGGAAAAGTGGTCAATGTGATTTATGAAGTGGCACGGAGGGATATCTTGTGAGAATCGACGTGTTGACATCAGCTGTTGATATAAATGACGGTGGGGATAATCGGCTCGTTGTACATTTTTTATGTACTTTTGTGTGAATGGTTTTCTGTGAGCTTACGATGGTAATTCTTTTATAAGCGTAGAATAATGATGTTGTGAATAATTGAGCGCAGACGGTAGACGTGCTTGGTAGTCGAATTCTTATTGAGGTAAGAACTCAAAATAGTCTACACACTCTTCAAGTGTGTTTGACACCCGCCGAAGTTAGTTAATATAATTATGTTTGTAGCTACAAAAACAGCTCGAGCCTTCCGTAAACTAATAATTACTATAACTCAGCAAACATTCTTACGAACAACTTCTAAGTATAAACAACTTCTCGACGAACTCCAAACATGGGATTACCGTTAAATACTTACAAAAACAATTTCGTCGACTGCACCCGATTGATCCCGAGTCCGACCCGAGAAATCCCGAAGTACCTCGGAACTTTTTAATTTTGGAAGCCGCGAACTTGGCCGTTAAGAGAGGTGAAAACTTCTGAATTAGTAACGTTACACGGTTTCATACAGTTCCCTACAATTTTTTCCGCGTTTTTAATTAAAGTCGCAGTGTGCAGTTGTTGGAAGGATTTTGTTATACGAATGTATGTGGACGAGCACTAACTTTGTACTTTTTATTTAATGTCACAACTTTATGTCGCGAATGTTTGTGTAGCTTAATTTATTAAACTTTCTCTTAAATTAAAATTTCGTGGCTTAATTCTGAATTGTACCGTCTTGCGCTATTTTTCTGCTTAATTTTAACTCTAATGTGTGTTTTAAATTTAAAAGCGTATACATTTTCCACAGTTTCTCTTAGCTATAAATATAAATCATTTATGTAGCAATGTATTCAGCCCATTGTTACACCTGCAAACAACTATTTCGTTTTGCTAATATAACAGAAAGCATGCAGCTTTTATTTTCCTATTTTTATTTACTTTGCCTGCAGCTTTCACATTACATTATTCTTGATTGTATAGATAATAATAATTAGTTTTATTGCATAAAACATAGTATGTGAACAGGGCATTGTTAATTAGTGAAACTCAGTAGTGGTGAACATAATAAAACAAAACTAAAAAAAGAAAAGGTGTTTTTATCATTAACACTGAAAGCGATATATTCACTGTAAGGGTTTTTTATTCAGCCTAAATGGACTTTGTACATCGCACCTTCAGAATGGTATGGACTTAACTAAAATTAAAAATATGCAATATACCACTTTATTGTACATATTTTTACAAAAGATAAACTTGACATATAATTTTTTTTTATTAGCCTGATCGTTCCCACTCCTGAGCAAAGGCCTCTCCCCATTACTTCCGCTATCCTCGTGGATGCGCCTCTTCTCGCCAGTTAACGAGTAAGCCATCCAAGGCGATCTCCTCCTTGGTCTGCCGCGCCGCCGTCTAGCTGCCTCAGGGCTTAACATTATATAGAAAGCAAATAACGAATTGATAAAATCAGTTCAAAATTGAAAGTTTGCCGTTTCAAAACTTCGTTTTTGTTTTTCCAAAAAAAGTTTTTTTGAGACACGCCACTTCTATTCAGAAGGTATGATGTATTGATACCAACGCATCAGTTTAGTAAAAAAAAAATTTAACGGACATAGAATAGAGTCTAAGGTACTAGTGTCGCCAACAACAGCAGAGAGATTTCAGCAACAGAAACCATGAAGTGAGTAACTGTTTATTCATACTTTCTCTAAAGTTTCCTTAGCGAACGTTTCGATACAAAGTTATTATCTTGTTTTCGCGGGATATTTTGTTCTGTGCTTAGAGAGCTTTATGTAGCAGACAGCAAAGGGATTGAAAATAGTTCTCTTTGTACGAGTAAGTACGCCCGGAATGTTATGTATAGTGTTTAAGCGCTTTTAGCTGTTTATGCAATTTACTTGTGTTTCGTTTATTGAAGAAGTTTGACCGAGGTGTGAATTAAGTATAGAGTATCAACTTATCAAGTGCACATTAAAATAGATTTAGCAAGCATCATATTCTTTGAGCTACTTCGTATCTCGCTTTTCGCCTAACAACAGCATTTAAAAACAAAACACCACCTAATACTCGTCAGATCCTTACTAAGTCCTTTCGCTTCATTCACGATCAAATATAGTACCTACATCCTTCACACTTAAAGAGAAAACTTATTAGTCTGCGTTTTTATTTGTAGTCGGGGTATATTTTTGTATATAAATCGTAAAGCGGTTCACAGAACACATCTACGTACCAATTAGTTTCAACTGTGTAGTCCTAATAGTTTCCGAATAAAGTGGCTGTGACATACGGACGGACAGACAGACATGACGAATCTTATGGAACCCGAAAAAGAGTTGTAAGGGGGTTGAAAGTGATAGATGAGAAGATTGCTTTTGGTGGCGATAACCGACATCCTCGCGGACAAAGCTGCGGGCATCAACAAGTATTCTAAATTGCATAAAACGATTACAGCTTTAAAGATCAAATTCTCAAAAAAATCACAAATACCAAAACATACGAGCATAATATTAGCTGCAACATTCAAGCTTCTTCCACCAGAAACGTTTAGAACACAAAGGTAAGCCCACACTAACATTGATGGTGGGTATGAATCACGTGTCCCGTGGGCGTCGTTACGTTGGGCCGAGGTAGACTGGTGAGCATTCAGTTGCGTCAATTGCGTGACGCTGCCCCCTGGGGGGTTGCAGTCAGTCCGTAAACTGTTACTACATTATATGTATATGAGTTCCTGGTTGGTGTTTATTGAAATCAATTAATATAATTTGATTAAATATTTTATACACACTTTTATACTCACAAGAAGATAGGACCAGAAAAATTATTTATTCCATTTATGATTATGATAAACTTAAGAGTACCCCCAATTACGACAAAACAATTTAAATACTAGGTTGCTGATAGAAACAAGTTCTGTTTTAAATACTGATAGTAAACATGCAGACTAAAAGTTTTCCACAAAAGTCTACTTTGTAACTGCGTTTATTATTGTTGACATCGCAACCACTTGCGGATATCAAAAGTTAATCGGAGCAAATGTTAGAGTGTCTATGTCGGTAGCTACATACTGGTCTAACACAATTTGAGTTCATCGACTCGTAAAGAGAAATATGACATCGCAGCGATTTTCGAACAAGTCCAATAAATAAAACAAACTAAACAAAGACAAACACTTGCCTTTCACCACATTAGTCCATATAACAATAAACTCTGCTTTCTATAAAAACAACGCTAAGCCTTGAACATAGTTCCATCCCCTTTTCCCTGAACATCCCTCTTATTAAACATGATGGCAATTAAGAACAAAAACAAAAATAAATTGTTCCTGTCACCAACAAAGATTTTGTTATGGGAAACGGAAGGGCGGCACAGTGTGCGACACACATTATGTCCACCTCGACTCCGGCGGAGGAACACTGTGCACCGCCTCGGCTCCGGAACTTGCCTTGTTTTAATAAATAATTAATGGTGTTTTAGTTTTTTTTTGTAGTACCAGTGACAGTGTGCTATCAGACATTTATTTAAATATTAATTCAAATATTAATTAACAGAGACGATAACATTAATGTGGCTAATTTCTGCCTGATTACAACGTTTAGCAGACGTGTTCTCATAATCTCCTTGTTCAGTGAATAGGCTATTTCACCAAAAAAATCTAATTAGTCCGGAACATAGATTAAAAAAAAAAACACACGTAGTTTTTCACTTAAACAAAAAATGAAAACGATACAGAAAAGATGCTTCGAAAAGTCGCGTCATGCCGTGTGACGTCACAAGGTTAGTACTTTTTTAACCAACAAAGTGACGTCAAAAGCCCCCACTTATGATCTTTGACACGTTTTATTTTCATCAATTTTTATGAATTTGAAAAATCAAAAAACACGTATCCAACATTTTTCAATAGTCTAACAGACGGACTAATTCGATTTTTTTGGTAAAATACCCCATTGTGAAGCTATACGCGGAACGACCTACGTAGTGTTTGAAAAATAGCTAAGGAAAACATTATTATCAGCATAATATCTAGAACCAAATATTCCAAGAGTTGTGATATGGACCAACAGTTCTGGTTTAAGTTGAGTGTCACAGGTCTTCGAATTTTGTCAGTTTTGTGAGGGGTCACAGAAACGAAAGCTCATTCCCAGCGGTGAAAACATTCTGTTTATAGCTACAGTAATACAGGGCCGAAAGCTGAACGGGATATATTAAGAAATTGTTTGTGTCTATCAGCCATTGTCTACATTTGCGTAACTATTAATTTGTTTGCTTTCTCAAATTAGTCAGTCTGTGAATGCAAGTGTTAGTTACAAAGTAATATAATTTGAATACCCAATGATGTCGTGGTTTAAGGTATCAGTTGAGAACAAGTATCATTACAGATGAAACTATTTAGTTCAAGAGAAGTTTATCTCATCTGCATGATTTGTGTTTATTCGTATTACCAACTTGAACCTGATTTGAACACGTTTATCTGCTATCAATAATATTTAACTATCTGTAATACATAGACGTCTACAATTCGCTTTATCAATACTAAACCCTCTCATACCTAGTTTTGTGTACCTTCATAGAAACATTTCAAACGGTAGAAATAGTTTAGTTTTGTTAGACAGAAGCGTAGCACAGCTGAATACCAGTATTTTACATTAAATACCTATTAAATGCCTATCTAACCTCCACAATCCAATTAATGTAAAACCTTTCTGTATAACCTGTTTTGAGACTTTCAGGCTTTAGGCTACACGTAAACGCCGCGGGAGGCGCTCCGGGCGTCGGGGGTCCCGCGATGACCTCCGGCCACCGTAGACGCGGGCCTGTGGACGGTGAGTGATGGGCTAACTCGCCGTCCGTCCGTCTCACGACGAAAACAGGCCGTGTCGACGGCGCGTTCGTGTTCCACGCGCGCCTCAAAGAGATGTCAGCAACATGGGAGGGGCCCGAAAGGGCCGACGCCTGTCGGGGCCGCGGGTAGTCCTCTGGTTATCGCGGCCTCGACATAGAGGGCGAAGAAGGAACATGGGTGGTTTTTAGTCAGTAGAAGTCTGACACTCCCTTTCGCTCTGCCCAAGAGCGGGAGGGGTTATTCGATGATTTTACACCCACCAAAAAAAAAAAAGGCTACACGTAAAGAAAGTGAAAGGTCAAGAAATGACTCTGAGGACATTGATCTATGCTGTAGTTATAAGGACTTTTTTAGGCATAAATGAGTTTCAACATGACGACAATGGATGGTCATCCATTCTCGGACTAACAGTGGTAAGCGTTACTATCCTCAGAAACCCTTAAAATGTTGCTTCATAAAGCGTCGTCCCACGAATATATCTCGAGGAATCGACTGGCAGTAAGTAGTGTAGCAGCATTTGAAAGGTGTCGCCTTTGTACGATGGCGGGGCTCACACGTGACCGTTTAGTTGGGTCACGTGACCTGCGTACCACACAGGGAATGGGGCACAGTGGGGCGCTGAGGAGTAGAATCAGTCGGAACGAGATTTGGGAAAGGTGTGCGTGAGTTAATGTTGTAAGTCATTGTGATTTTGGGTAACACCTAAGTGGAACTTATAACTTTGCCAAATTAGTTATCTCATTAAAAGGAAATTAATCAAATGAATTAGTCATAATAATTGGAGTGATCAGTGAAACCAAACTCACAATGAGTTTGGTTTACGAAGGCGCAAAGAGCATACTTTAGTTACAGCTCAACATGAATGATGTAACCAAAATTTTGTAACAATATTCTGATTTAAAAGAGCCTCCATGAAGTTTCTTGCCAGTTCTTCTCTATAGATATCTACGCTAGGAAATGGGCAACTACAGTACCATCACAGTTATTATGCCTTGTGACTAGGACTGTAGCTTATTTTACATTTGTATTTGTTTCGACTATTCAAAAGTGCCTGTAACTGGCCTACTTGAAATAAATGTTTTGATTTTATGATTTTGAAACATGGAGATGCGTTGATCTCCCATCAAAGGCCAGCACAAAGGTAGTTAGCAAGGAAAGCGAAGGAAAAGAAGTTAAGGAAAGGTAAGGAAGCAAAGGACAGTAAGGTAGGTGGTAAGGTTTTGGTAGTTTTTCTTATCTTACCTACAATATCAAAATAATTCCTACTTCAGAGATATTCCTGAATGACACTGTGGGTACATTAATTTTATTAATGAATACCTATATTATACAGGTTCGAACTCAATAACGGTCACATACACCAATGAACACGCTGCAAATTATCGAAATTAATGAAATCATAATAATTAATAATTAATACAAACATTCCACCTGCTGAACACAAACATGCAAATGAAAGAGAAATCCACACAACTTTAAGTGGAAAATAAATAAATAATAATCGTGGAACAAAGTGTGTATTATTAACATCAGAATTAATTAAACATTTCAGTATTTGTGTTAAATAATTCAGTAAATATAAATCTAAGGTGTTTTCATGCTGACAGGAACAAAGGAGGTGCTTCGCAAAGGGTGAAATAAATAAAATGTTAAATGTAGGTGTAAGCGCGTCAATCAGGAGGGGCGTGATTTCCCCGGGGGGAACACTTCGCTACTTAGAAAGGCTTTGTTTTAAATAGCTCACGTAGAGATTGATCGAGCTAACTGATTCTTGGGTGGCGATAGTAATTGGTTTGATGTGACTGTGTTACTACGGTTAGGGGTAAGTTTTGCGTCCACGAGATCACTTCCCTAGATACCATTCTTACCTATTTTGCTTATTGCGTCCACTGAAATCTGGTCCGAATAGTACCTACCTTTAGATCTGGACATCTTTATCATCGTTTAAGGAAGCCCTTTGGGATGTAAGTGGTTGAACACGACAGACAGGTTAAGGCGGATATAATTATAGTTTGGTATTTAATAAGTGGACACAGACGTATCTTGGGAGATACACCTACGCTATTTTTCCGGATTGGATAAGCAGGGGCAGACAGTTCGTAGATTACACTTTTATTTTGATTTTGGTATCATTATGAAAAAAAAAAACAAATAGCATTAAATTAATATAGGTAATCATTGGAATGAAAGCGAAATCTCTTGTGTCCCAAAATATGTAAAACCTTTTTTTTTTTTTGGCTGGTGTAAAATCATCTTATAACCCCTTCCGCTCTTGGGCAGAGCGAAAGGGAGTGTCAGACTTCTACTGACTAAAAACCACCCATGTTTCTTCTTCGCCCTCTATGTCGAGGCCGCGATAACTAGTGTACAACCCGCGGCCCCGACGGGCGTCGGCCCTTTCGGGCCCCTCCCATGTTGCTTACATCTCTTTGAGGCGCGCGTGGAACACGAACGCGCCGTCGACACGGCCTGTTTTCGTCGTAAGACGGACGGACGGCGAGTTAGCCCATCACTCACCGTCCACAGGCCCGCGTCTACGGTGGCCGGAGATCATCGCGAGACCCCCGACGCCTCGAGCGCCTCCCGCGGTGGCTGGGACGAGAGGTTCTCTCCCTCTCGCGTTCCGCCACCTCCTTCGCTAGCATTACTGCTTCGCAGAAGGAGGCGACGGCGTCCCATTACTTCTCGCCCCGGACCATGGCTTGCACCAGGGCCGGGCGCGAGAGGTCACCGCCGCCGATCGCCGCTACGAGAACACGGCGGGGCTCCGCCCAAGCGGGGCACACTTCCACTGTGTGCTCCACCGCCGATCTTCACAATGGTGGCATCCGGGCGTTTCCTCCCGCCTGATTCGGTGCAGGTACCTCCCGAAACAGCCGTGTCCGGTTAGGACCTGCGTCAGACGGAAGGTGGGGGTGCCGTGGCGCCTCTCTAGCCACTCCTCAAAGAGGGGACTTACCGCCACTATCGTGGCGTGCCCTAAATATGTTAACCCTCTGTTTACAACTACACTGTGGCGTTCAGGGCTCACAAACTGTTTGCATTACTTACTTACTTAGGCTTATTTGCTGATCGTGTTTTGTACATTTATTGCCAAGATAAGGTTACAATTTGAATTATACCTATGTACGTATGTAAGTGTCTGGGGAATGGATAATAATTATAGACGAGATAATTATTGTGTACTAAAGATCAAGTCAGATCGAACCATTATTATTACCGAGAGCCTGTCGCGTGTTCGATTCCTGCACGGAACAAATATTTGTATGGCCTACAGATAGTTGTTTCGGGTCTGGGTATTTGTGTATGTGAGTTTAAATGTTTGTGAACGCACCCACGATACAGGGGAAATTCCTAGTGTGGGGCAACGTTGTGATTCGTGGTATATCTGATCCATAAGAGAGGGAGAGAGTCCTCGTCTTCGTCAATAATTCCTCCAGTAACAAAGTTACTTTCCTTTGTAAGCTCTTATATTCTTTTTTTCAAAACGTCGGCACGGCCTGCCCTCGTAGAACCTAACACCCTGTATAAAGTCACATACATAAATACCCAGACCCGAAACAATTATCTAAACTTAAAAGTCTGGATTGCAATAAGGGTGCTGGGCCAGATGGGATACCACCAATTTTTATCTATGAGTGTGCGGCTGAGTTGGTCACCCCGTTATCACTTATTTACAATAAATCGTTAACCTCGGGGGTCTTTCCATCAAAATGGAAGGTGGCAAAGGTTGTACCTATACATAAATCTGACAAGGACGATTTAGTATCTAACTACAGACCGATATCAATTTTGTCCTGTTTTGCTAAAATCTTTGAGTCTCTGATCTGCCCATTTATTCAAAAGCACTTGAAACTGTGTCTAAGCGACGAGCAGCACGGCTTTGTGGAAGCTAGATCAACAAATACAAATCTTTTTCTGTTTACCGAGCTATTATCGGATGCAATTGATTCAGGTCACCAAGCTGACGTCATTTATACAGATTTTAGTAAGGCTTTTGACAAAGTCTCACATAAGATACTGATTCATAAGCTGCAAGCATATGGTATAACTGGATCGTTGCTTTCTTGGTTAAGCTCATATCTTCTGGAAAGATCTTTTTATGTAGTGATAAACGGATTTCAGTCAGGCAACCGATATATCTCCTCCGGAGTTCCACAAGGTTCTCATTTGGGCCCAGTTTTGTTTAATTTCTTTATAAATGATATTCCAAGGTGTTTCTTACATTCCAAGGTGTTTATGTATGCCGACGACTTAAAATTTGTTAAAATTATTAAGTCCCAAAATGATGTTATCCTTTTGCAGAGTGATCTCAATAGGCTTGTCGAGTGGTGTGAATGCAATTCCATGCTGTTAAATTCCAGTAAATGCTATCATGTCAAATTTACACGAAAGCATAATTTAGTAAGACAAGATTATTACATAAATGAAACTAAAATAGCAGAATTGAACACAATTAAAGACCTCGGTGTTACTTTTGATTCTAAATTAACTTTTATCCCTCATGTAGATTGCATAATAAAAAAGTCTTCTAGAATGCTTGGTTTCGTTTTAAGACATTGTAAACAGTTTAGGTGTCCTAAAACCAAAATTATGCTTTACAATAGTCTAATTCGAAGCCTGTTGGAATATTGCAGTGTGATCTGGCGACCGCACTATGCTACGCATTCGTTGCGTCTGGAGAGAATCCAAAAACGCTTTCTATGGCACCTGGCGTTTACCAGCAGAATAGCAAAAAATACGCGTTCATATACCAAGCGGTTGAAATACTTTAAAATGATTTCGCTGGAAAAACGCCGTCGCCTTATTGACGTAATGTTTGCGGGCAAAGTAATGGCCAATAAAATTGACTGCCCACAGATACTAAATTCTTTTAAATTTCGTGTACCTTCAAGGATTCCTCGTAGGCCAATTACGCCACTCTGTCCACCACTCCGACGAACGGTCTTGGGCGCTAGTTACCCTGTCGCGAGGTTAAGCAAGACAATTAATGAAATTAGCGATCTAATCGACTTGCACTTTGACTCACTATACAGTTTAAAAGCGAAGACTTTGAAAAACCTAGATAAGGATTAATGTAATTAATTTGAACATTTCTCTTTTTTTCTGTGCTGTCTGTTTCGGACTAAAGATTTTTTTGTAATTTTAGTTACTAGTAGCGGATATAAATTAAGGTAGTTCTCTTTTATTCTTTTTCTATTGTACGTACAAATTTCGTTTTGCATGCTGAGTTTACCTATAAGTGATTGTGCACTATTGTTCATATATTTTTACTTGTTTTTTAAGCTCATAACCAGTGTAACAATTGTTGGTAAACCAAATAAACAAATAAATAAATAAATAAATCTGCAGACCATAGGTACAAATATTTGATCCGTGCGGGGATTGTTCCCGCGACACGTAGTGCAGCAGTCCAGTCGCTTAGCCACTGCGCCAACCGTGCCGTCTACTTACATGAGTATAATACATTCAGTAAACAGATAAACAGCTACAAGCTCTCTACATTCATTCCAAATACAGAAACTATTATTATTCTGTTCTGAACGTTCAATGTATTATTTGTCCTAACTGAGTTTTCGTCAACGTGACAGATTGGTTTCATCTCTTGACGTATTATATTCGTTCACTTCCTCCGCATACACATACACGGACCCTTCCCATACACACACAAACACACTGACGCACGCACTTTCACTTTTCTGTAACACACACACGCAAACACACTCACTACCCACGTATTGTTAATAGAAGTAGAATAGTTTAGTTTTAGTTTTATTATTATTAAATTGTTGTAACTACACACATCAAAAGTGTCTAGGGATCAAGCATTTTTATGCGGATTTCTTGAGATTAAGATGTGGCTTTGTAATAAATTTATGATTTTATAAATTTATATGGATCCTTATTGGTGCATTTCATAATTTGAATCAGGAACTGTGAATCAAATTCGAGTAAAAGATGAAAATCAGCTGTCAATATTTTCCCTATAAAAACATACAACGCATTGAAGACATTATTAGTGCTACTGTTTCCCTACTACTGATTAAAACCAACGTTATTATGGAGCGGCGACGTCATTTAAGCAGGGAAGAAATGCTCAGAGCCGTGGGAATGATAGAAGCTGGTTCCCGGCAACGTACTGTGGCTTTAGCTCTGAATACAAGTCAGAGTGTTATCAGTCGACTTTGGACACGTTACCGAAGCACTGGTACCGTGGCTGAGCGCCATGGAGGACGGTATCGCTGCACCACACGGAGACAAGACCGATACAATCAAATCTTAACTCGAAGAGCTCCAACAATAACCGCCCTGATGTTAGCCGTGAGGCTTCATCACTCTTCAGGGAACTTAATTAGCGACCAAACAGTCAGAAACCGCTTGCATGAAGTGAACCTTCATTCCCGAAGACCGCTACGGGTACCACCTATAGCAATGCACAATCGTAGGATTCGATATCAATGGGCTCTTGAACACAGAAATTGGGCAGAAGAACAATGGCGTTTCGTGTGCTTTTCTGATGAGTCTCGTTTTGGTATGAGACCGGATACAAGACGTATACGACACTGGAGAACCCCTGGACGCCAACAGCGATTAAAATCCTGCCAGGAAGTCCATCCTTATAGTGGTGGAACCATCATGGTATGGGCGGGTATTTGGATCGGCGGAAGAACTGAGTTGATTTGGATCAGAGGCAACCTCAACGCTCAAATTTATGCTGAGACGATTGTATCAGACGTCATCGTTCCTCTACAAGTGCAAATCGGTCCCTTATTTCAGTTAATGCATGATAATGCACGACCGCACACCGCAAGAGTTGTAAGACAGACTCTCGCCGCAGCTAACATCAATGTCCTGCCCTGGCCTGCTCAGTCGCCAGACTTGAACCCGATTGAGCATGCATGGGATATGCTACAGAGAAGAGCTCTGCCGAATATGGAGGGTATCCAGTCGCAAGAAGACCTTTTTTTGTTGTTGCAACGAACATGGGTGGCCATTCCACAGCGTGATTTGGATGAACTCATTTTGAGTATGCCAAACCGATGTTCTTGTGTTGTTAGTGTTCGCGGTAGAAACACGGATTATTAATTGTTTAAGTTACCCAATAAAATTTTAAAGAAAACTGTTATTTCAGTCTTTTTTTCGAACTTTAATGTTAGTGGTTCAAATGTCAAAAATCCCTTTATTAGGAAAATGGCAAATTTCTTTATTAATGCAAAGGTGACTTGGTTTATCGTTACTGTGACAAACGAAAACACTTTATTTGATGAATCCTTAAAGAAAATTTTAATTAATATCAATCAGGAGAAAAGTTATTGCAAAAATATATGTTGATCCCTAGACACTTTTGATGTGTGTAGTTTCTACCTACTTTTAAGCACCAAAATTATTGTTTTGGAACTTCTGTTGCCTTTCGATCCAGGGGTGGGCGCTAAAAACTGCGACACAGTTACTTAACGAACGCAGTATTAACGTACACAAAAATTGTTATAACGTTTTTTATGTTCCAATAAATATTTGTATATTTGTATATAGTATTGGCAGATCTGAGTATTTTACTACCTACAAAAGAAAATGTATATTTTTTCCAGGAATAACAGTTAAAATAGTCCATAACTTTCTTCCTCACCGCATCAAACGCATCTTTAAACGTCTAAACAAGTCGTATCGTCGCAACGAGTCGCGCGTGAACCATTAATCCGCGTGTGTCCAATCATGGCGGATATCCGTCCGGCATCGCGCGATACGCGACTGTACGGACGTGATCGCATATCGCGCGATCGTGATCGGCATATAGCCACAACAAAGGTATGCACAGAAGTATCAATGTTTCCTGGTTTGCATGAGGCTGGCTGTCGAAACAAATAACACACGAGAAAGATGTTGAGTGGAACCTTAAAAGTTTTAAGTGTTCATTTTTAGGCTAAAAATAACGCAGAAGTACAGATTGTTCTTGAATCATCAAATGACTCCTCCCGCTCTCTGTGTGAAGCAGAAAGGAGTGATAGACTCTTACTGACTAAAACCTATCCGTGTTTCTCTTACTGCCCTTACTATTCCAGGGCTGCGGTGAGTCTTTCGAACAAATTTTAATTTGACAGCCCTGGCAGATTTTAGTCTGCAAAACTTATCACCTGATCTATCGTCAGAACTAATATGTACCGATTACTTGTTTTTTATGTCTTTGATATTACGCCATTCACACTCGTTTAATCAAATGTCATGAGTGAGTGGACATTCTGTCTCATGCAGTGTGCTACACCCTTGTTGTGTTCATCGGTTTATTAGACGCCCGGTTGACACTAACGGGTGGCCATTTTGTTTGATATTGTATCGTTGCGTTTGCAGCTCTTGAAAGTCATTTTGGAATTAAAATAGTGAAGATATCTCACTGCTGAAACTTTCCTTGGAAATTCCATTCCAGTAAAAGTTTGATAAGTAAGTTATTCGCCTGTTTCGTTCAAGCTAGGCAGTTTTTTGATAACTTTTTTTTTATAGGAGTACTTATAAGTATCTGGTAATGTTCGCCACATTTTTTTTTGTTTTTCTAAAGATTTTTCAAAACTTTACATTTCTCATAGTTTCATATTTACTTATTATCTGTAAAATACCTTAAATACTCTGTGACTAATTAAATAATTGCATTAAAACAAAACCTTTAATAATTATTGCTTCGTAGATGTCATTGATTGGTGACGATCATTAAGTATTTGATGACTACATTGGCTCATGCGATGGCCAATGTGATGGCCAGCTATTTGCAACATTGGCGAATGCGATGCGATGGCCAAGTGAATCCATTTATTTAAAACATCAAAGGTTTTTGAGTAGGCACTGAATATATTAACTGACTTGGTATCACATGGATCTCACTACTTTTACGGTAAAAGAACTGAGTGAGTTTTGTTTTTAGTGGGTTGTCTTGACTGGACTGTGTGATAACAGTATTACATGTCTACTCGACTGCACATGAATGTTCAACAAATATTCAAGTAGCTCAGCTTAGTCAAACAATGGGCGCCAAACATAATTGTTATTACTATTCAGACGCTCACCGCGCTAAGCTAAGTACATCAGCAGGCTCCGCTAAGCTAAGTACTCTGTATGTAAGAGCTTATTGATTAATTAACGCCCATTAAGTGCTGACTGATTACTTTACATAATCAGTGGCACTATTAATGATTCCAGTATTGATTACTGGACAGTAAGTTATTAATTGAAGTTTGTGTTAATTAATCAAAGACTTAATATTTAATTGAGATTGAGATACCAAGTCGTACATTTTATAAAAGGTGAAGAAGGTGCATTCGATAAAGCTTCCAGTGTCGTTACACAACAGTAGAATAACTTCAACTACATTCATACGTAGATTAGCAACCTAGAGACACAATAATAATAATAATCTTTATTACACAAGAAATGGTTACAAAATTTTGTGAAGTCCATGACTCCTGTGCTAGGTGATAGACCTGTGTTACAGAAGTCATGCCCTCTCCCAAGAGGAGATGTTACAGAATCTTATGCAATAAGATTAATGAAAAAAATAAAAACTATACTAACAAAAGCAAAAAAAATAATAATATTTAATAATTAAATCATTAATAAACCTTTAAATAAGCCTGTATTGAATTTGAGTGTTTTAGGTAGTGTCTGCGTGTGTGTGTAAGTGTGTGGTTTTGTGTGTGGGTATGTGTGTGGGTATGTGTGTGTGTATGTGTGTGTGTACTAGTAGTAACAGTGAGTGTGAGTGTGAATTGATTTATCAGGAAGGGTTATCAGCTAATGCAAGTGAGGTTTGAAATTGAAAGTCTGTGAAAGTCTGGCATTAATGTTACGAGATGGATAAAATAATTTTCTCAGTTTCGTCATAGTTCAGCGACAGTAACCATAGCTTAAGACTCTGCTTGGCTTTATGCAGAGTCAGTTTATAAATTGAAAGTTTTTTGTTGATTCTGTTGTACATTTGAGAACTTTGTGCGCGAAAGTGTCGTCGTGCAAGTGCAGTACGACACCGGACAGATTCACAGATTGGAAAGCCAATACGCCGCTTGCATAGATTGCTATCTAGAGGCATCGTGGAATGTCGGCGTAGGACAGAGCGAAGGACATAGAGTTGCCTCACCGTAAGTACTTGGGCTTCTGAGTACAACTGGGCTGTGGAGTAGTCCCTTTTACGGAAATACATAATTTTAAGAACTGCTCGCTGAGCTCGTTCCACCCTAAGCATCACGGTTTTGAAGGTCCCACCCCAGACCGGAATACAATAAGTGATGATCGACTCACACAGTGAGCGATATACTAATGTAGCTGTTTCGATGTCGGCCGCATGCCTCAGTTCTTTAAATAAATAAATAAATTTACGAAGCCGGGAGCATAGCGTATCTGTATGTGTGCGCCAATCTAGTCGCTCGTCGATAAAAACACCTAAATATTTAATATTTGTCACCATATCAAGGCAATTGCACTTGCATGGTGAGTCATCGTGACAAATATGTGCTACTATTCTACTCGAGTCCATTGATGGTTTAGGGGAATTCGGTGGTTTAAATTGAATTACTTTGGTCGTTGATAAATTGAGCGTCAGTAGGTTAGTAGAGAGCCAGTCCATAATAGCTCGCACCGCTAGTTCAGTGCTTTGTTTAGCTTTGTCCCAGGTAACATCAGATATCAGTAGTGCTGTATCGTCGGCGTAGGTAAAAATGTCGCAATGGATGAGGGAGAGTTGGCAGAGGTCATTTAAATAAATTTGGAAAAGTGTCGGTCCCAGGATACTTCCTTGAGGTATACCGTAGCTGATAAACTCTTCGTCACTAAGTACTGAGTCAATTCTAACACATTGGCTACGCCCTTTGAGGTAATCTTTGTAAATATCAAGGGCCACACCACGCACTCCCATGTGCTCCATCTTGGCCACAAGCCTGGGAATAGACACTGTATCGAAAGCCTTTGTTAAGTCTAAGAAGACACCATAGCATTTGAGACGAGTATCCAATCTATCAATCACGGTATTAGTGAAATCAGAGACAGCATCTTCTGTAGAAATTCCTGCCCGGAATCCGTACTGGTTTTGAGCAATTAAGTTATGTTTAGTTAGAAATTTAGTTAAATTTGTGTTGAGGATTCGTTCAAGAATTTTAGATAGAGAGCTTAAGATTGAAATTGGTCGGTAATTGGAAACGTCATCCTTTGCTTTGCCTTTGTATACTGGATGGACAATAGCACGCTTGAAAGCTTTTGGAAAAACTCCAGAACCGATGGCACAGTTACAAATATGGGCTATGAGAGGAGCTAAAATACTGCTAGACTGTTTAATTATAATTGCTGGAATGTTGTCCCACCCAACTGCACAATCACTGCGCAATCTATAAATTGTGCTTATTACAAGTGCGTCGTCAACCAATGGAATCACCAAAGAATTAACTGGAGATGGAGAAGAACTTGAATGGGCAGACGGTGTGACTGTAGCAAATTTTGATGCAAGGTTTGCTCCACTGTTAACAAAGAACTTATTGACACCATTGGCAGAGACGATAGGCTCGACGGAAGATCGTAGTAGGGCATTAGCAGAGTGTCTCTGTTGATTACTGTTTGTAATTGATTTAATTATTTTCCACGTAGCTCTCAGGTTGTTATTCGTTTTTTTAAGTTCTGTTTTTTCGTAAGCTCGTTTTAGTTTTTTAAGTAGGGAATTGCAGAAGTTGCGGTAACGCGTGTATGAGGTCTTTAATATGAAATTGTTGGGAGACTTACTAACCTGTCGGTGCATTTTGTCGCGATTACGGAGGCATCGTACCAAACCAGCAGTCATCCAGGGTTTCTTAACTGTTTTTCTATTAGGTGTGTGAATAGTTTTGGTATGTTTAGTTATGATTGCTTGAATATCGGCAATTAATAAATCTGTTGCTTGGTTTGTGTCTGTGGTTTTGAGAATAGGAGTAAAATCGTGGTTACTAATTTCCTTTTTTATTTCGTCATAGTCATAACGAAGAGAAGATTTTTTGGTAGGGGGTCTACTTATTTTGTTTTCCACCAAGAATACAGCCACAGGAAGGTGATCAGTAACGTGGGTTTCAAGCACGAGAACATTTGCAGGCGACTTAGTCTTCAACATGACATGATCCAGACAGTTGTTCATTCTTGTCGGGATAGTGTGGGCAGGCAATAATCCATGCGTTGCTGCTAATGTTAGATAATCATCTGCATGACGGTCATTGTTACCGGGCTTGATATCAATATTAATATCACCTATAAGCATGATGTTGCTATGAGATTTTACGGATGATATTAAATCATTCAAGCTTGATAAGAAATTTGTTGGGTTTAAATAGGATGGTGAACGATAGACTGCGATTACAGCTGTATTATTGTAGCATGTTACTAGACAATTGGCATCCGAAAACACGGGTTCATGTATGGAACAGTTAATTGTGTCTCTGGCGTAGATTACGACGCCGTCATTTTTTATTGGGTTGATTTTTGTGGAATGTGAAATATAACCTTGTAAGTCAGGAATGTAACCCGTAACTTGCAACCAGCATTCTGTTAAAATGATAAAATCAAAATCAACTTTCGTTAATGTTAACATGGCGACAAATTGGTCTAAATTCTTTTTTATACTCCTGATGTTGATATGTATAGTACGAAATCCCTGAACGCTCTGCCCTACATAATCTTGGCATAGTCCTGGAGTACATGAGTAAGAGTCAGCAATAGAAACGTTATCTATTTCCTGAGATATTTGATCAATATTCATCATTTTTAACAAAAAATATTAATTTAGTAACGTCTAATAGACTAGAGATCAAAGTCGAGGATTGTGACGGGATTCAAAATGAACAATACAAGAGATATTAACCAATTATTTAGGGACAAGTTGGGGGGGGGGGGGGGGTAAAATTAGGTTTAGCTGTTGGGGAGTAAGTGTGCATGACTGAATCTTTGTGTCGTTCAATTCCTGATAAGTATGTGTGTGTAATTGAATTTGTATGTGGTTCAATTTCTGATATATATATGTGTGTGAGTAAATTTGTGTGTAGAATAGGCTTATTAAGTAGGAGAATATACATTTTAAAAGTTATGAGTTTAAACAACGAGCAAGACATTTTAAAATTAATCTAGGGTCAAATTAATCTAGGGTGTGAAAGTAATTTATGAAGGACTTTGATGTATTTGTATGCATTGGTCGACAAACTAAACTAAGTCTGGGGCTGAGACGAAAATAAGAATACGTTTCGATCAGTGCGAGCGATTGGGTTTACCTTATTTAAACAATATAGACAGAAATCAGAAATCAGAAATATTTATTTGTGAGAATGTAGTTTTACATGGTATGGTGTTAATCTTTCGTTAGGTCCTAAACATTCTACCACAACTTATGGTGTACAAATATTCAAACTTTGATCATATACTCGTAGCTCACACGTACATTGCTAGATTGGGAGCCAGGTGATAATGATGCTGATACTGAACTCTAGCTAGCATTCATAGCATCAAAAATTTAATAACCTCACAAAAAATAATAACATCACGAACTTGTTGTTTTGTACTATAAACAAGAACACGAAAAACCAACTAATGAAGCTGTAACGACAAGTTTAGTGTTAATTACTCTGAACAACTAATTAGTAAACCATTTCAGTAAAAAACTTGAAAGTTGGAATATTTTTCTCTCCAGATTGAATTCAGCAAGACTTTTATTCAGAACTTCTCCGATCGAGGTGGCTGTAAGGAGTTCGGCCATCAAAACGCGCCCGTTAATGACGACCCGGCGCGATTCGATTACGCGAACATCGCAGTTACGGTGTGCAAACACCTTTGTATTTGCCTTCTACTTGCGAGGGAGAAATTGGTATGCAAATCTGAATATTTTAAATTTGTGAAGAACGTGGGATATTTTGATTTGTATATACGTAAGATGTAGATACATCTTACGGAGAAATACACGTGATTTGTTTCTCTAAAACTTCGATTCACACCGTTTGGCGCTCCAAGGACCGCCGCGGTGCGAAACAGCCTATTCTTAAAAGCTCTTCTGCGTTTCCCTCCGCGAACCGAACCGCTCGTAGTCCGAAACGACGAAAAACCCATTTTAACATCTTATTAGTCATCCGTTTTAAACCTGTTTTAAGCCCCGTTGTGTAATATGAGAAAAAAAGTTTATTTTCCATTATTCAGCAAAGCTTGGCGGTCTAATCAAATACAATGCTTCGAAATTAATATCCGATTGACTTAGAACCAGGTGATAAAAATCAACGGCAACATACCAATTCACTGAAGTTCTATGCCGAACGGAGAAAATAGATCCGCACTAGGTGAATGAAAGCTGGCTATGTGTAGAAATTGCTTCAACCTTTGTTGTTCAACAAATTTTAATACCTATTGCTGAATCGAATCTGGCTAATGTGTTTCTTCCCATATAGATTTGCTAATAACTGAATGCCTAATCCGAAGTGCTGACATCAATCCTGTGTAGGTTCCAAGGTGGATCCACACTTCCTTTAACAGTAAATAATGCACTTTAAGGGTATTAAGTACGACTATTCATCAAAAACCGCCACTTCAAACTCAGACAGTTTAAATATTAAATAGCGATAAAGTTTAACAAGCAGTAGTTAGGTTCAGGTGTCTAGACTACGGTTAATTACATTACCTTCAGACCCGTGACGCTAATTACATCGTTGAGATTTTAGGATATTTTGTTAATTATAATTTACGTGTTTAGTTTTCATTGTTACCTTTCACTATGTTAAACTCATGTTATACCAGACTACGAAAATACTGCAAATTAAAGGTCATGTTTAGGCTGAATCCACACGAGTAAGTGAAAAAAAAAATGTGATGGAAAATCCAACAACACTTTGCCCGACCTGAGAATCGAACCCAGGACCTCACGCACAGCAGTCGCTCACTACAGACCACTAGACGAACGCACAGCAGTCGCTCACTACAGACCACTAGACGAACGCACAGCAGTCGCTCACTACAGACCACTAGACGAACGCACAGCAGTTGCTCACTACAGACCACTAGACGAACGCACAGCAGTCGCTCACTACAGACCACTAGACGAACGCACAGCAGTTGCTCACTACAGACCACTAGACGAACGCACAGCAGTTGCTCACTACAGACCACTAGACGAACGAGGAACTACCCTATTGGTACCCCTATCATTGCTCAAATTTGCCCTTGCTATTGTAAACCTTATTGAATTGTTATGCAGCGGTGGCCCAGTGGTGGTGGCCCCGACTTACAAACAGTAGGTCGTGGGTTTGAATCCATTCAGGCACATTACTTTGTGTAATTTATTTCATCACCGCTGCTCTCAAAACGGCGAAGGAAAAGATCCAAACAATTCGAAGACATGTGACATTTACCAATCCGCACTGGGCCCGCGTGGTAGATTATAGCCTATTCCCTCTCAAAGAGAGGAGGCCTTTGTCCCAGCAGTAGGAACATTAATAGGCTGTTGATGATTATGATTATGATTGAACTAGGTGGTGCCAGCGTCTTCGCCCACTACAACTAGAAAATTATCCCACAGGAATATAAAATCGGGATAAAAACTATCCTATGTGTTAATCCAGGTTATAAACTATCTGTGCACCAAATTTTATCCAAATCGCTCAGTAGTTTTTGCGTGAAGCAGTAACAAACATACACACTCACTCACACACTCACAAACTTTCGCCTTTATAATATTTGTGTGATTATTGGGGGTTTTTCGTCAGGAATCTCTCAGCAACATAGAGTCTTGTCCGGTCGATGGTAAATGATAGAAAGGATTCTGTCTACCTACTCGTATAAATATTGAACTCGTCAAAAACTAATTTTGTTCCTATCTAATTACCCTCAACGCAACACAAGTCTTAATCTACTTTTACATAGCTATTCCAAATGATTTAGCAAAATTTCTTTAAATTCAATTTACCGTGAAGTTGAATTATATGCTCCTGCTTCAAATCCACGTCGAGAGTAATTTTCTTTTAATAAAGTAGTAGCAGTATTACTGTATTCATATATTCATGAGAAGTTTCCCTCAGGGAGTCAGCTATGAAGCGGTCTTGTAGTGAAAGGAAACTATTAAGTGTAGGTGTCTGTACGCTATCAGGGCTCCGTAAAGTATACGAGGTTTTGGTAAACCATCGCGCCGCGTTTTAATTGATTTTTGGGTATTTTTTAGGGTTCCGTACCTCAAAAGGGTAAAACAGAACCCTCATAGGAGTACTCGTGTGTCTGTCTATCTTACCTTTCGATCCTTATCGCCGAAACTACTGAGCCGAAACTTATAAATTACAGGAAAACCAAAAATAACATGGAAAATCAAACTAAAATGACACGGAACCCTTCATGTGCAAGTCCGACTCGCACTTAACCAGTTTTTGAACCAGGCTTTAACTAAAATCCTAGAAAGCAACAAACACCATTCACAACTTTCTCCAGAATTGAGTCTTGAGCTTTTCTGTCAAAAATTACGTATTAAAACATGCATGTCAAGTCTTATATGCGTTTTTCCTTTTGATAATTTGTTCACAAATAATAATATTATTTAACGAATTGTAGCTTCATCTGCCTAACCTTTTGTGAATAACAAGTGTGATACGATTTCGTACAGTTACTTTAACTTACGTCTAATATTTATGTTCACAAGTTGCGAAAACTCCACCTCAATACGTAAATCATATGTTTTCCAACTCTAACTTCACACACCGGTTACAATACTATCTCAGTTCTAAAGTCACGGACACCGATCACATGTTTGCTTTAACTAGCGCGTTAGTGGACAAGTTGGCCGCGCGCCCATCGCCAACGCGGGCCAGTCTCGGCCAGTGCCGGCCACGTTCAATGAGATTTTGTGGACCATTGACCAACACAAATAAAAGGATTGTAGATAAAGAATCGGGGTATTATTGCCAACAAAATGAACTCCGATAAAAATCTTCAATAGGCATTCCAGATGAGCACTATTTAAGCTAGCATTTGTTTTTTTTTATTTTACCCGTATAGAGTTTACTTTGTTTGACATTTCAGGACTAATTTACACCTAGTTAGTAACCGTTGGAACCATTTCTATTAGATAGACAGTCTTACTTTTAGCTACCATACCTAAAGCACCACAGCCTACAGTATCAGTTTCAGAAATGACCCACAAACATGAGCTCAATGTCTCTAAATATAAAAGATAATACATCTCTCCCTCCACCATAATGAAGTGTAATATAGAGCTGCATTATTCAATGATCGCGTTACGAATTCCGGGGGAGTCGCAATCAGACATGCAGATCTAACAACTCGTCGCCGGCGTACGCGACTGTCATAAGTATTCAGCACTAATCATATCAACGGGGACTTCTCCGTTTCTTTTTACAGGTATTTCAGGGTAATGAATTCATTTCCTTGTTGGGTTTTGGAATTACAATCTAGAGTGCATCGATGAAAGCACTCTAGGAGACTAGGAGAGATTGAAGTTGACAATTTAGTTTAAAATTAAGGTTTGTCCTCCCTTCCTATTCTAAGCTGCTAACCCAACTCATTGACACTACTATTATAACTAAACGTTACTAGATACTTAATAAACATTTCTAGTTACTAGAATTGAAACCCATAGTATTTTGTAAGTATTTAAATGAGTCTACAAACTATAAGACTAATATCGCAGAATGCATTTTCTTTGAAAACTGAATTGCTAAGAATATTTAGTTACCTTTGAGCCAAATACACTACTAGAAAGTTAAACGAGCAAAATGCGAACACATTTCTAATAAAATAGCTCTCTTTGTAGCAGACGACACACAATGACATTCAAATGATCAAAGACGTCGAAATCGAGACATCGACACTTACTGGAAGTGCCAACATTCCGAGAACATTCACCCGATGTTGACAAAACAACTGAAAATATTGTACGTAACACAATGTTGCCAACACTCCAACTTTATTTTACTGGTGAACTAACATCTCAGCCCCATTCTTTACACACCAATTTTACAAGACACCCCCTCCCCTCTTACATACTAAAATATATAACGATGAGGGGAAACACATTTTACGAGTGGAGGTCTCATTAAAATGGTATTATGACTATTATTTGAATGACACAATGTAGTTTGGTGTTGGCGTAGTGAAACTTTTCTTAATAACTCCACAATGTAACAGAAAACTACAAGTTAAGGAGTAAATTAATGAAAATATTTACTTTACTGCACTGAAACATTTCTAATAGCGATCCATAGTTTGGATTTATTCACTTTGATACTTTGTTCCGGTCGTTAAAATAAATAGCTAAAGCGAATTCGCTTTGCTGAAAGATTTAATTTAATTTTAAAAAAATTTCAAAAAAAAAAATTTTGCTGTCAGTTTAGAGTCTTGGTGAGAGCATACAATATCTGATCTGAATTAATCTATCGACATTATATTTTGAAGAAATGAATTGGTACCACCTAAGTAAGCTACTATAACTCTTAAATCCATCATTTCTATATTTTTAGGTAAGGCTGCCTACCGAATGTAATCAGAAGGACACGAATGTTTCACAGATGTTTTTTTTACCATTTCTTGATCATGACCCTTTTCTTCACAAAATATCATAATTCATTAACACTAGAAAATAAGTAAAAAACTGGTCTTTCACATTTTCTAGAGTTAATGAATTGAGGTCTGTACCTATAAGCCTATTACGAAAACAAACAATAGCCAGCATCGAGCACCAATCTGTTAACTTTTTAACATTACATCTACCAAGCTCAAATTACCCTCTAAAGGAAAACAAAAATGCCCATTTAAAAACGTTGAAATATTTCGTGAAATCACCACAAAATACGGAGCGCATTCATTAATCGTGAGCAAAGAAAAAGTTCACGGAAACGAACGAAACGAAGAAAAATATACGAAATGAAATTCATTGCAATAAGTTTTATTGGTTTTGTTTCTGTTTCATAAATAATGCACGGCGAGGCAGCTGGGCACACTGGTGGGGGGGGGGAGGCATACTGGCCCACACCGATATTGCTTAAATCATTTGATAAATTAGACTTGTAGTACTTAGCTACATAAGTATCTGATGTTTACATTATCTGCTCGTTCCGAAAAAAAAAAGCACGAACATTTCCTAACTTAACTGAATTAGCTGTTCGGGAAACTGGAATGTGCTGTCTATCAAGAGTGGCAGAAGGACAGGAAGATTATGATGTTGATGATGAATTTGCAAATATACAACAAAAAAAAACTCCTATGCAAAAAAAAGAAACAACCGAACTCAAAAAAACCGAACATAAAATAAACTTCAGATTCTGAAGTCGGTGACATTTGCTTGTTTGATTTAAATTTTTTGCCACCGACTTCAGAAGCTGAAGGTTATTTTTCTCTTTTTGTATTTTTTTGAGTTCAGTTTTTTTTTTGCAAAAAGTTTGTTTATTTTTTCATTTTTAATTGTAATATCATAGACAAATATTAACTATACATTTAACATTCAACCAAGAAACCTAACCCTCAACCTTCAAGATTCCCTTATTGTTTTCAACTCCTAACCTGTTGAGGACCTTCCATCATCAGCTCATCAACATGAACGGGCCTGTGCCTCCCGAGGCTTGTTCTCTGCTCCCACTGTGCGTACCCAAACTGCTCGATATGCGCCCACAACCCAGGCGATGAATCTGCAAAACGCCCTGATTGCTCAGGAACCGGATCTAAATTTGTTTATGATTAGTAATAAAGCTATGCTTAATTATTGCATACGATTTTTAAGTTAGTGTGTGTTATGTTGACTTGCTGCACGCGTTGGTGCAAACTGTAAGTGTAGCAAGTACCTGCTTAAACAAATAAATGAAGTGATGACTTGAATAGCGTCAGAAAGAACGAAACACGTATTACGTCCTTATGAAATTTGGGTTAATAGGGTTGACCTTGATTTCTCTGAAATCCCATCACCAGATCCTGGTGTCCATAATTATTATCATTGAATATATCCTTTCCAATAAAAAAAGAATCATCAAAATTGGTTCATAAACGACGAAGTATTCGCGAACACACATAAGCGAATAATTTACATAAATTAAAAAAAAATGATCATAAAAGCCGGTTAAAAATGAAAAGTACTCGGCCAAACTATGTTAAATTTTTATGGGACCAAATGGCAATTATTTCGAATCAAACAATCCGAAATCTCAAAGTAATCGGTGTACATTACATAAAAAAAAACAACAAAAAATAACGTACCGATCGATCCTCCTCCGTTAAAAATATCAAAGCCGAGCAAACCAAAATAAAGGCGAACTTGTAAATCCTACTTCCTAATAATATTTCCTTCTTATATTATAAATGGGAAAGTTTGTGAGAATGTATGGACGTTTGTTACTCCTTCACGCAAAAACTACCAAACGGATTTGTGTGAAAACACGGAAAACACCGATAGTTTATAACCTGGATTATAACCTTACACATAGGCTAGTTTTTATCCCGTTAATATGATCCCGTATGACCATTATCAAACACCGTGGGGGCGAAGCCGCGGGCATAAGCTAGTAACTGATAGTAAATGTCGAACACTCAAAACAGGTACAATAATTATTTCTGAGCACTCTACAGCAATGTATATTTACTGAAACTTCAATAATGAATTTAATATGATCAAAAATGTCTTGCATCTCTTTCACATAAGGTACCTTTTGATAACATCAATCGTTGTGATAAATTGCGACTCGAATTTAAACGTTTTTGTATGCGATGTTTTAAGCTTTAGACCAAATATTCAAATTATAAACTGTAAGGCTGCGTTCTAAACATTCTCTAAAACTCTTCAGTTTCCACCCTGGCGTCTTACAATCACCCCAATGACTTTAACGGCACGTTTATTAATTAAATCTATAAAACGAGCCGTCTGATGAACTCGTGGCAATCAGTGCATATCAGGGTTCCCCCCTTAATGTTGAAGACTCAAGTTTTATGTCGGCAACACGTGGGCGTTACGTTGTACTCGGAACTTTGGAACACATTGACGGATTATCATTTGTACGTTTATTGATAAGCTAGCTTGTTTGTAAACGATAAGTTAGCAGGAACTGCTGTACGTACCTATTTAGTTATTTACCTGCATGTACTCAGTTTCACTTGATATATTATCACGGGTTAAATTGATCTTTGGCAGTTGTTACGGATTCCCAAAAATCTTAAAGTCCGACAGACAGTGGGAGCAACGGTGGCCCAGTGCTTGCGGACCTGACCTAGAAATAGTAAGTCGTGGGTTCGAACTCAGGCAGGTGCATTACTTTGTGTTATTTATATCATTACCGCTGCTCTCAAAACGGTGAAGGTAAACAGCGTGAGGGAACCGGCATGTCTTAGAACCAAAAAACTAGAAACCTGTACTGGGTCCACTTGGTAGATTAAAGCCCATCCCTTTCCTAGAGAGGAGGCCTGAGTCCCTGCAGTGGGAAGATTAAAGACAACTGGTTGTGAAGGTCTGATAGGTAGTCATCGCATATGAACTACCGCTAGACTGGAACACCATCCCAAAATAGATGGAAAAAGGGCAGGAGGACGATGATTTAGTACATGTCTTACAAAAAGAAAACACAATAATTTTCGATTATCCAAAGTATAATATAGGTTAGCCCACATCGTGTGTTGCATGCAGTAGAACATTATGAAACTTTCTAATAAAAGTTTCGCGTGATTTTTACCAATTAGAAGTTTTCACTTACACGCTGAGTTTGCAGCGAGTGTTCCTATTCCAGTTAATTACTTAATAGAAAACTGTTAGTTCCTGTTATAAACAGAGTGAAAATAAAAATACAAGCCATCTTAAAATGAGAACACCTTAGACACGAAAAAATTACACCAAAAGTGACTTTTATTAAAATAAAGTCATATTTAGCCACTAATGCAAGTGCGTAATTATGTGGTTGTGGAGTCGCCCCTATTTTATGGAACTTTAAGATAACTTCATGCCTCCATGAAGTAAGATAAGGATAGAGGCAGGATCTGGAGACAAGGCGTTCGTTAAGTAAGTAAGTAAGTAAGTAATATTTATTTGTTTAAACATGGTGTACATGATACATTACATGCAGGATAATAATAAGATACATAAGTTCTATCATGTTTAGCCACATGTCGCGGCGTACAAATCGGTATCAATCGTTATAGACGAAGAGGCTATTCAACTCAACGTCTTCCGGTTCGCAGTTGCCACTTTAACTTTTCAAAGATATCTTAAATGTATTGTTGGCACACTGCTATTCCCCTTACCCTTTGGTGATAACAGGTTTGATGTTATGTTTACTACTTTTAAATTAATAGGAAATATGAATAAATGTTCTTTTTTATTTCGATATGGAATGTGAAATTACTATAAAAATAATGACATAAAGTGAGAACAAGACCAAAATCGGTCAAACAACACAAAAGTTATAACCAATAAAACTTTTATTTCTGTCTCTTTCCAGATAAACGGAATTTAGTACGGATTTTGTACGTCGATCGTGAACAATAACGTCATGAAAGTTATCGGATCTCTCTGTCTAATCAGCAGTATCAAATGCTTATAACTTGGAAGTATTTTTAAACATTTAAAACATCATTTCACTATGCTGTTTCAGACGTTAATATTATATTTTTTAAAGTAAAAAAAAATCATGAATAATACCTAATTACGAGTGGTTAATGTGTGTTTATTGAAATTCAGCGGCTGTGAAATGAATGAGTGAGTTACGACTGTTACGATCCGTGTGATTGTGAAGAGAGCGCTCGAACGTGAACCGACAGCATTCTCATGTGTTTGTTTATCTAATTATGTTTTGTGTTCACTGAAGTCACGTTTTTGTGATTTTAACTCCTAAATACGATTAAGTTTTTGTTACTTTTCAATTTCAAAAAGTTTAATTAAGAATATACTGATTAAATATGACGACAGCAACTGGCGTCGTCAAACCCAATTTATTTGGAGTAGGCGCGGCATGACATGTCTTCTTCCATACTTTTCAGCAGTTACATCCTTTGTAGCCATATTATTCTTCACAAATCCATCCATCACGTCTTTGGCTTCGTCTTTGTTGGAACCACCGAACAGGTCGAATGAGAGTATCACTGGCTGAAGACTGTATCTAAAGCGGAATGTAGTTTATATAACCTGATACCTATATCGATTCTGATGACAGATCAAATTTCATAACTTACTTTACTCTTTAGATTTCATCGCAGGAACCGTTATCGTACCACATCTATAATTGTCATGTAATGTCTCTTGTGTCCAGAACTATATTGATGCCATTATGCTGCTGAATAACCAATAGGTAATAAGAATACTTCTGTTAAAGGTCGTTATGTGCTAGTAAATATGTGTTTACCGTAAGTACTTTTTTTCTTTATTTATTTAGAGTTTAGGGACATTTATAACCGCAATGCGTATGTCAGTCCCATCGTAGGTACCCAGTATATCTTATGTGGGCCATGAACCTAAACAGACTCTTCGCATCATCACCATTTGGTTGAGCCGGGATTATGTGGAATGTCCCTACTTCAAGTCTGTTCAACCTCAATACCCTAAACAGTTTATTTCTCCCAGACTCATATCGGACACAGTCCATCAATAAGTGATGTACTTTTGTATGTCCTAATTTTAAGTGTTTCTCTTTATGTTTTAAGCTTTTAATTTTTATTATTTTTTGTCAATTTGTTCTGTCCTGTGTGAAACAATAAATACGTTTTCTTTCTTTGATGTAAGCTTTCAACAACTCCACACAATTAGGCGAAATTTTCATCAAGTGCGCGAAATTACGTGGATTGTGTCCAGATTTAGATCTCGACTTTAATTTAGTGTTAATAAACTAGGGTTGACCTCTCCAACCGTCTTCGGATTATGTCTTTAGAGAACTATCTTATTATTGTGTTAGTAACAAGTGCCGCATCCATTATCACACGATATTTTGTCAACAGCATAACCAGAGACTTACTTTTATTTATGTATACAATAATAACTTCCTCGTTCCGAATACGATAGTGCACAATAGTGCGCATATCCGCACGTCCCACGTGGCGGTATAACTCAACCCTGTGAGCGCCGCGCCGCCGGTCGCGACGACCAATGCATTCCGTTACGGCTTCATTCCGGACCGGACAGCTTTACGGGTGCACTCGTGCGAACACCTTTCAATATTTAATGTTATTCGCGTATTCATATTGGATTGCAATCCGATTTTATTGATTCGAGAATTGAATCTGTCTTGGTAACGTGAGTTATGATGTTGAACTAGAAAACTATAGTTTTGGATCGTCTCCAGTTGCATGTCATTAGTTAAAACTTCAAGTAGAAATACCTCAAAATATCATCTTATCGAAAAGTATTTTGAGCAGGATTAGAATTACTTTTATATAGTTATATAGTTCAAAGTTGATTGGTTCAAGATTCCTTAAAAAATCAAGCTGTACTAAAATATTCTAAAAACTATAGAATAGGTACTCGATAACTTCTAAAAGAGAGAAACAAGGAAAAGTGTCTCCTACTTATATAGGATATTTGTAGCTCACAACCCATCTTCATACATCCAAGTTTAAACTGTCGACAATCACGGATTGTCTCTAGTCCAAACCGCCGCACGCCCAGTCGCCGCATCGCCACGGTTAAAGTCTCGCCGCGAGGAGATTTCTAACTTTAATTCTATTCATTTTACAGCGTGAATAACTGAGTAAGACTCAGTTATTCACGCTTTATGATATTTATATATTAGATTAAGGAAGTTAATTTTATAAGAAAAATCGTTCTTGAGCGTCTTGCATTACGACACGAAACGTTCAAGAATGATTCTATTTGCATTTTAATACGTTTTAAATAAGGATATTATTATAATTTAAATGGCATCACAGACGAACCTTTTTGATTTTCTTCTCTACCTGAAGATATAAGGGTCTGTTCCAACATGAAGAAAAGTCCTTTGCATTTTTGATGTCACTGATTGGAGGATCAGAATTGCCTATATTATTATGCATAAAATTCAAAGGACTTTAAGTATCGTCTCGCACGTGATTGAAGATGCACACATGCAGCCTATTTTATACTTTTACCTGCTAAATAACAGTCAGTAGCACACAAAAAATAATTTTGCAAAGATTTTGCCGCTTGGTGTAAACTAACCTACCCTAATGAGTGTTTAATGCTCCCACTTTCGGGACTCATTTCGCTGTGAGAGGGAGCGTGCAGTTATTTGAATGATTGGTTCTAAAACATGCAGAATTTCTAACGTTGACGTAATTCATTTCCTGCTCTGAAAGAGCAGTTGTAATTAAACAATTCATACGTAGTAAAGTACACAGTCATAAACAAAAACTCACAGAAACTGCCCAAATCATCAATACTGTATTACACACCAACTTGACAAAACAAAAAGGATATCTTTTGCCTCCCAGCCTTCCCTATCTCGCGGGGTCCCGCGTCATCCAAGGTGTCGGACACAATCTAAGTTTACTCGCGCCTAATTCGGGCACCTGCCGCATTGCGCCGCGCTCGGGATCATGATTAATGGCCGGAGTGATGCAACGCGCAAGAGATTGATTCCTAACGTTACACAGCGCCTCCATGTTGTAAGATTGCCTGATAGATTGGGTTAGTGTGGCGTAACCCTGTACTGGGGTAAGCTTATTAGCAGTTGTAGAGCTTCTTGTGAAACTATCCCTGAAATGTAGATTTTTACTTATTTCAGTTACAACAACTACATACCGCTCGTCCGATATGTGGAAATAATTGAGGCATAAAACGTTACGAGGGTCTAAACCAGGAACAAAAAAACCTAGAGAACAATGTTAGTATGTAATTTACCTAGGATGGAAATAAATTTCACTGGTTTGTCAGCCTGAAAGAAAGGAAAAAAATATGAAAGATTTTATAACGTATCAATCTACAAATCAAATGCTCCATACTTAAGCTAATAGTCCTCTATTTGATTATTTTAATGACGAACACACATTGTTTGCATAAAAATAATACATTAGACACAACTCAATAGTTTTATTATTAAAAACTATTTGTTTAACTGACATGTCATACGATAAAATTGAACTGTATAACCTGTGTGGTTTTCAGCACCGTCAATATTTTAAAATATTTGCCAAAACACAACAAACTGCGCCGTTTGAAATCATAAATGGTTTCCCATAGAGTTTCGTTCATATACGGCTCTCGTTCAGTCACCCACTCGTTCACTAGTTCACTCGTTCAGTCCCTCAGTCAGAACGGGCGCACACCACTACTATTTGCGTTTAATGCTCCTCTGTTATTATAACTACATGCTCGCCGTCCGGTGGAATGCGTCGATGAGTGTGCGCTCGATCTAAGTGTAGTGGCAGCAAATTTAAGTTATATATTATAATTATATCTAGCCCATATTGTCCCATTGCTGGGCAAAGGGCCTCCCTCCGTTCCTTCCAACTGTCGCAATTAAGTTTAAGTTAGTTTACGAAAATATACAGAATCCAAAATTCAGGCTAATGACACATAACTCGAAGTTACCTTATTTGCCTGACTTGCGAAATGCTCAATATTAAGAGGTGTTTTTGCGGTAAAATGCACATGGGCGATCGTTAATATTGATTCATCTATCTTGCCGTATACTTGCGGTGCAGCATGTCTCCGTCTTCCATATTTCTCTATACTCGGCATCTCATCAGACACCACCTGCTTTCTGGCCATTTCATCTTTTATACAGTCAATCCATCGTTTCACGTCTACAACCATTACATAATTATTATTGAAACCCTATTAATATAATTTGCTGTCGGTACATCCAGTCTAACTGCGTGCAAAATCCCGGCTGTCAAAACTGCACGCGCTCATTACACCTCACCTTCCTTAATGTTAATGTATATTTTTGACAATAAAGCTCACTTGATTACGACTTTATAATAATGTGACTAGTTTATAAACTAAAAATCGAATTCACATAGTGAGTAGTCACTTACTGTTTACCCAGTAAATTGGAAATTAGCTTTCAAACTTAAGTAAATTATGATTACTCACTTAAGAATAACTTAAGGCACCCATTAAAAATTGACCTCTTCTTTAACTTTTTTCTGGGAAGTGACTGAAGCCTAAACTTTCTGGGAAGTGACTAAAGCCTAAACTTTCTGGGAAGTGACTGAAGCCTAAACTTTCTGGGAAGTTACTGAAGCCTAAACTTTCTGGAAAGTGACTGAAGCCTAAACTTTCTGGGAAGTGACTGAAGCCTAATCTTTCTGGGAAGTGACTGAAGCCTAAACTTTCTGTAAAGTGACTGAAGCCTAAACTTTCTGGGAAGTGACTGAAGCCTAAACTTTCTGGGAAGTGACTGAAGCCTAAACTCTCTGGGAAGTGTGTGAAGCCTAAACTTTCCACTTTCAGATACCTAATATAAATAAGAATACTTGCTCACAACTTCATAAGATAAACATAGCAAACGCTTTTACTTCTTAACCTTATACTTCTTACACAATAGTATTGAATAGTCGCACTTTACCAACCTCGTTTTGATTTATGACACGTGGAAAAGGATGTTCATTCGCTTGCAGATAATATAATCCTAGGGCTGCAAAAACAGTGCGGCAGCATACATGATACGTCAGTCCACAGCTACCGTGCACACTCACTGCGTTATCATGGAGTAGTTTGTTCAGTTATGAAGTAGTATGATAAGTTGCTTTTAGGAATTTAAGGCACATGTTTGATTAGACTAGGTAAACCGAAAGTTGTTTGTAAAACAGATCAACTATCAAACAAGCTTCTGAACATGATAGCAGACGTCGGTAGCATTTGTCACATCATATGGCGACAAAATATCGCTTTCTGCACTCACGCTAGACAAGGTAAAATATTATTATATTTCCACCAAAGCCAATTCCTTCACAAAGAGAGGACCTGATTTGCTCATGTTATCCCAATCAAAACAATATTATACCATCGATGATCAATAGTATTAAAGTTATAAATACTCGTACAATGTTATTAATAAACGTTATCATGTAGTAAAGCCCGGAAAAATTCGTCGTATCATTTGTTGGCATTTGGCATCGCACAATACATTATGTTTTTGTCGCGTCCGCGCGAAACAAAAGATGTCAAACATGAAATAAAGGTCCGTTACAGTTCAGAGTAAGGGAGCTTGCACACTCGAGCACTGCACGGGTAACCGGGTCCTCGGGTGGCAGATGGGCCGCCAATGTTAATTTTATATCGCACGGAGCTCGGGAAGTTTTTAAAATTAGTTTGCGCTGCTGCAGTTGAGTGCACTGTTTTTGAAACTTTTTTGATTATTTCTAGTTCTTTTCTTGTGGAATTGGGTAAAATGGGGTAGCAGTACATGATTGTTGTATGCTATGATACACTTCACCTAACAAAATTGTTGCAACAGTTTTAATTTAGCTTTGCACCAGGTCATTTTCACAACTTTCAACAGAAACTCTGAAGGATTATGAACAGTTGTTTTATAAAAGAACACCAGTAAATACATCAGTGCCACAATTCCAAATCTTACGTACTATGAGATTCAACAATAACAAGCCCATAAAAGCAAGGACAAGGAAATAGTAAAAACTCATGTATCTGTAACAAACATAACCAACCAGTACCAAGTTAAAATGAAGATACACGCCGATTTTCTTCTGATTGACATGACGCTTGTGAACGTGCTACTCGGTGTACACACTAATTTCTTTTTGTTTGGTGGGTGGAAAATCATCAAATTTCATTCTACGTACTAAAAAACCACCGATGTTCCTTCTTAGCCCTTTGTGTCGAGGCCGCGGTGACTCTTTCGAACAACCCGCAGCCCCGAAGGGAGTGTACACACTCCTTAACTTTAAAAGCGTATAGTCTGACATGGCAAGCTTGTCGCAAGACGTTTGCGATCGCATCGTTTGTGTCGCTTCCAGCGCGTTACCTCCGCTGAGTTATATCGTCGGTGCCTGTGCCGGACCCCACACCTACTGGTCGCCTGCGCGCCTGATCTCACGGTATTTTTTTTGATTGTTTGTTTTTTTTTGCTATTTTTCATAAGTCTGAGCATCTAGGTAAGCTTCAGAACTTACTAGTAGATTGGTTAGGGCAGATTAGGGAAATAAATTGTTAATTAACTGTTAATAGGTAGTTTTACATGACGAGGTGCTGATCAGTCAGACTGTTGAAGCTCGCTGACCGATCCAACAATATGGAGAGGAATGGGCAACGCTATGGACTCACTTTTGTTTTATAGGACGATACGGTACAATCTAACCTCATCAAGAAAGCTACTGAGTCTACCATGGTCCAGCAGAAATAGAAGCACGAAAGAGCAATCCTCGGGGAAGTCAAAGACCCACCAAACGTCTCTCCGTGTACCTCGTCTGTGCAACCGCGACCACTCACTCTGACAAGAGTGTATTGAGAACACTCGTAGAGACAGTACAACGATTAATAGCAGTATGCAGTTTGTATGTTAGTTTTTGTAAAGTGGGTATGATTTGATGTTCTGTTCACAAAATGTCCATGGCAGTACCTGCGAGTAATATCCGATTATTGAACACAAATAAAAAAATAGCTAAATTATTTGTTCATAAGAGTAAATTTTATTGTTTGTCAACATTGTAATATATATTTATTTATTTTACTATTTATGTACACACAGTAGACAACACAGGATAATAACAAAATATAACATTTAAGTACAAAGGAAAGGAGTATATATTATTATGTCAATATTATCTGTTTACGTTAAAACTGTTCGCTTATTATTGTTTAACAAACATTTATTTCCATTCCAATTAATAATAACATCCTGTTATACAATAACGATATAATTTGTTTTCCTTCCAAATAATAATAAGTTTGTATTGTTTCAATGAAAGCTTTTCAATAGCCTTAAGCAACCGGATGTCCGTGTTTGCGTTCCCCGTTCAGGTAATTTATATATTATGATCATTTTATTTAGAAATGTTGAGTTCCTATTTGTAGATTGCTTCATCACACAAGATGTCTACACATGTTATGTTCATTATCAGCCTATAATGTTCCCACTGCAAGGACTCAGGCCTCCTCCATACATCCTCTTCCTACATGTTCATAAGCAAGTTGAATTTCTAAACAAGACTACGTGTACTCTGAAACGTGTTGTCTTACTAAAGGATCGGAAACTGCACAATATGTGGAGGAAAAACCACTTCTCGTGGAAGTTTTTTAATTTGCCGAAGGTATGGATTACTAGAGCTTTCAACTTTAGCCGCCCGCGCTGGCGCCGGGTAGAAGGGGCTTCGTGAGACGTGGGAACCGGCTTATTGTTTCGATAGATAAGTCATACTAGCTAGGTATACTTACCTATAACTTAAGAAGGCTCGATGAAACTTAACTAAAACGAGGTCGTTATTAGATATTTATCATTGCAGAGCTGCTTCATGTCCCTCCTACATCTTCACAGAGAAGTCAGGTACGACACACCGAACCATCTAGTTTTAAAGAAGATACGTGTAAAAACCTTTTTGCAAAACAAACATCCATGCATCACGATCTACCTATCCTTTTCTAAACCATGCTGAGGTCAGCATCCAGCCTACTGATTGCAAATCAAATAAAAAATATTTGTTTTCAAGAAAATACATTCAAATTACGGGGTTGTAAAACTTTATAATAAAAGACTGCCCATCTGACGGCCACAACCCAATTGTTGGGTTATTAAACCTTGCTTTATCTAAACCATTAAGCAATAACTTCATTGAAATATCTCCTAGTCCTACAACATAAAACAGTACCTCCATTAATTGTAGCAGTCATTACGAAAATCAAGAGCTCTTGTTAGTTCAATCAAACAAAGGGGTTAAGACCCGAAGTGGCATTCATCAGGCGTTGATTTACTTCATTGTCGCTATACATCTATTAAATGGCTTGGCTGTCTTAATTAGGAGCTCTTTGTCACCTAAATAGACCAATTTTACTACTAAGTGTTAGTCCACGTATATTAATTGGACTGGATCTAGTCGGAGGACCATCTGACCTTGGAGACGTGCTAAGGACAGAGAGGCGATCTGTTTGTCTTCCCCGGGGAACACAAATATGTACCGTCTGCCCCTGGGACCCGAGTGTGCTAATGAAATTGTTAAAGGATGGTTGATCATTGACACCGTTGTGGTTTTATGTACTTTTTTAGTAATCTTCTAATTTAACGATTTGTTTGAGTGGGAAATTATCCAATGACTCCTCCTCGGATGTCAGACTTCTACTGACTAAAAGCCACCCATGATCCTTTTTAGCTCTTTTGTGATCGCAGTATCTCTTTCAAACCACCCGCAGCCCCGACAGGCGTCGGCCCATGCGAGCCCCTGCAATGTTGCTGACATCTCTTTGAGGCGCGCGTGGATGACAAACGCGCCGTCGACACGGCCGGTCATCGTCATAGGACGGACGCGCGGACGGTGAGCTAGGCCAATACTCACCGTCCACAGGTACGCATCCACGGTGGCCGGAACACATATTGAAAGACGTCGTAATGTGTTTCAGACTGTGTACCACTGACCCCTATCAGTGTTACATAGTCTGAAATGAAAATGAATGATTGTTCGATAATAATTATGTCATTTAACATGACCTCTGACTGACATAAAATATAATTTTGTTATCACCTTCTTCTTAGCGTGTCGATGGCAATCTAAATTGTATCGACCCAGAATTAGACTACTAGTTTGTCGCTTTCGGTAGCGTCCATCAGTTTCTGTAGTGAACAACCAGCAGACTGCTATCATGATTTTTCTCCATACAATGACTTTCTTCGTTCTAATTCGTAAGTAGGTACAGTCAGCACCAATATGTATACACTTAGTATCGATAATAACCAATTTTCGCTTACTGTAATGATTAAATATTTATGTTACATAATGAAACTTATATTTTGGAACCCATTTGTTGTCATAAAGTAGTTGTTGGCACTATGGTAACAGCGGCTTTTTGGTATGGTTGTCGTTAGCAGACGTGACCTCTTTTTACCCGACTGCGGCGAAGTCCAAAAGGAGGGTTATGTGTTTGGTTAATTGTTTGTCTGACTACTCTGAGAAGAAACACCGGAACAATCACTTTGGTCCCCGGTCTGTAAATAAGTTTGAACTAAATAATTGCGACCTAGTTAACTAAAAACATGACTGTAAATAGAACTTAATACGAAAATGTACAAAATTTTTCTTTCATGCTCTACAGTTTACTTACACCATGCATTTCTCCATTTTTACCAATTAAGACGTCCAAACAAAAGCTACCCTGGAATTTCGAGAATGTTCAGAGAAGTTTGAGTCATGTAGGATATAATTTTAAGTATAATAATCAAGTGACTTACATTGTTAGTATGTGGACTTAACAAGCGGTTCTGAAACTATTAAAGATACAATGAAACTACATTGTATCTTTAATGTAAGAAGTTTTATGCAATCATTATGATGTGGGTTACGTAAAGATAATGCAGCAGCTCAGAATAAAATCGTAAGTTTGTTAGGTACTGGATCCGCACAGTTAACATCATCATCATACTTGTAATCCCTGTAGAATTAGGCAGAGGTACAAGTTCTTAGTACATCCACATTTAATCAGTACCTATTTTTTTTAGTTCCTTATAATAGGGGACGATCATGCATGGAGGAAACGGTGGCGCATGTGCTCCTTGAGTGCACAGGCGTTACCAAGATTCGTGAGGAGACCCTTGGAACACCAAGATCCCTTTTTTTTTTTTTTTGGTGGGTGTAAAATCATCGAATAACCCCTCCCGCTCTTGGGCAGAGCGAAAGGGAGTGTCAGACTTCTACTGACTAAAAACCACCCATGTTCCTTCTTCGCCCTCTATGTCGAGGCCGCGATAACCAGAGGACTACCCGCAGCCCCGACAGGCGTCGGCCCTTTCGGGCCCCTCCCATGTTGCTGACATCTCTTTGAGGCGCGCGTGGAACACGAACGCGCCGTCGACACGGCCTGTTTTCGTCGTGAGACGGACGGACGGCGAGTTAGCCCATCACTCACCATCCACAGGCCCGCGTCTACGGTGGCCGGAGGTCATCGCGGGACCCCCGACGCCCGGAGCGCCTCCCGCGGCGGCTGGGACGAGAGGTTCTCTCCCTCTCGCGTTCCGCCACCTCCTTCGCCAGCATCACTGCTTCGCAGAAGGAGGCGACGGCGTCCCATTCCTCCTCGCCCCGGACCATGGCTTGCACCAGGGCCGGGCGCGAGAGGTCGCCGCCGCCGATCGCCGCTACGAGAACACGGCGGGGCTCCGCCCAAGCGGGGCACACCTCCACTGTGTGCTCCACTTCCGGCCGATCCTCACAATGGTGGCATCCGGGCGTTTCCTCCCGCCTGATTCGGTGCAGGTACAGTGTCGAAGGGGGGGCGTTTTGGGGGACTGTCTCTTGTAAATAAGTAAAGTAAAGTAAATTTTGACGTTCGAAAAGTGCTGATTATCAGCCTAGTTTGAATAAATGAGTTTTGATTTTGATTTTGATTTTGATTTGTACCTCCCGAAACAACCGTGTCCGGTGAGGACCTGCGTCAGACGGAAGGTGAGGGCGCCGTGGCGCCTCTCAAGCCACTCCTCAAAGAGGGGACTTACCGCCACTATCGTGGCGTGCCCTGCACGCGGTTGCGACAGTCGCTGTCTCCATGTCGCCATGAGATCGCACCGGAGGTCTGTCCGCCGCGCAGCAATTTGCCGCGGCAGCGGAGTGACCCCCCGGCGCAGCGCCTCCGCGCGCCATTGATGCAGGCGCGCGAGGACTATCGCCTCCAGATCCCACGGCGGCAATCCGGCAAGGAGGTTCGCCGCTTCGCGGGAGATCGTGCGGTACCCCCGTACCATTCTTACGGCCATGACCTTCTGGGGCACTTTCAGGTAGTGGGCGGCCCGCTTCCTCAAAGCAGGCGCCCACACCGGCGCCCCGTAAAGGGCCATGGACCGCACGATCCCCGCGTAGAGCCTCCGGCAGGAGGCGTTTGGCCCCCCCAGATTGGGCAAGAGCCTAAAGGCAGCCCCGGCCCGCTCCAGTCTGGGAGCCAAACAAAAATCAGGAGCTGGAAACTGCCGACTCTGCTGTATTTCTGGGCATAACAGTAGATCCAAAATTACAATGGGGTTTACATATATCAAGCCTAGCGGGAAGGCTAAGTTCAGCCGCATACGCCGTCAGAAAAGTAAGACAATTCACTGACGTTGATACAGCACGGTTAGTCTACTTCAGTTATTTTCACAGCGTTATGTCATACGGTATTCTGCTGTGGGGCAAAGCTGCTGATATTCAAAATATATTTGTTCTGCAGAAGCGAGCGGTTCGTGCAATTTATCAGCTGGGTGCCCGAGTTTCTCTTAGAGATTTTTTTAAGGAGATTGGTATCCTCACTGTTGTTTCTCAGTTCATCTTTGCCAACATTTTATATATTAAACAAAATATCCACCTGTACACTAAAAACAGTGATATTCACAACTTTAACACTAGAAATAAGCATAAACTACGCGCTCCTTTTCACCGGCTTCACAAAGTTCATAATTCATTCGTCGGGCTTGGTATAACATTTTATAACAAACTGCCATCTTCTTTTCTAGACTTGCCATTTAATGCGTTTAAAGCCAAAGTAAAATCTAATCTTTGTTTAAAAGCGTACTATTCCATTAACGACTACTTAAATGATAAGAACAGTTGGTCGCTGAGTTGAACACAAGACAATGTTTGTTATTTATTTATGTTCTTTCTCCAAGATTAGTTTACTGATATGTTATGTCTTTTTTTATTATTATTATATACTTTTTTATACTTGCCTTACTATTGTATCGAGTCTGGTTCTTCTAACCAACCTAACAGACAGATGTGTGCTGGGGAGTTTGTTCCGCCACTTCTTCTTTCCTGCAAAAACACTAGGAAGTGTCGAAGGGGGGGGCGTTTTGGGGGACTGTCTCTTGTAAATAAGTAAAGTAAAGTAAATTTTTGACGTTCGAAAAGTGCTGACTATCAGCCTAGTTTGAATAAATGAGTTTTGATTTTGATTTTGATTTTGAAACGTCGGAGGTGCTCCACACCAAGATCCCTTGTGGATGCCCTGCGGAGATCGGGAAGTCTGATCTGCTTTTGGAGGGAGGTGGGCTGGTTGGAGTAATCGGCCACCATGGCTCACGCACAATGGTCCACTTCAAGGACTAAGTGCGAATACCTAAACCCCATGATAAGATGATAAGATAGGGGACGATCCCATTACCATCGATCGGGCACAAATCCTGGCTGCTACTGACAAATTCCTTATTGAAAAATGTAGTATCTGGGAATTGAACCCAGAATCGCAAGCTAGCGCTTGCAAACACATTAGCAGCTACTACAGAAGGTACTTTCATCCCTACACCAACGAAGCAGTTACTCGTACCTAGGGTATTTCACCAAAAAAATCCAATTAGCACGTCTGTTAGATTATCGAAATATATTGGATACGTGTTTCTTGTTTTATCAAATTAATCAAAATTTACGAAACTAAAACGTGTCAAAGATCATGAGTGGGGGCTTGTGACGTCACTTTCTCGGTAATAAACTACTAATCTTGTGACGTCACACGACTTGTCACGACTGTTCGAAGTACTGTATTGTCTTATTCTTTTGTTTACGTGAAAAAATTAAAAATATAAAATGTGTCTATTATTTTTTGGAAATCTATCTGACGGAGTGATTAGATTTTTTTTGTGAAATACCCTATTATTTATTAGTCATAATAATATACTTTTTTACACCTTTATAGGTTCTGTTGCAGTAACAAAACGGTGGAAAAAATAGCATTACGTGTATTCGCGTCATATTTCAGGAGGTTGTTACTAATAAAACTATACATACGAGTAAATAACAGGAAATAAAAAAATATGAACATAAATTGAAGATGATGGATCTACCTATTTCCGGTTCGGGCAAAGTGCTATTGGGTTTTTCCAACAGAAATGTTTCAGTAGTAACCACGGAGTCTGGACTTGTGCCCGGTTGATGGCAATAGGCTCGCCCCCCCCTATTACGGCAAAACACAACTGGCGAAATGTGGGTGTACTATTAATTACACCTCTGCCTAACCCTTCGGGTATTACTGCAGGCGTGATGTTACGTTATTTTATCTCCGCAGTAACAGGTACAAACAAAACCGTAACTCCCTAATAAAACTCAGAGACGTCGTAAAAATATTATCTTTCATATTTACCTTTAACAAATTCAATATTAACAGAAATAATATATTAGTCACGTCTGTTCTCGAACTTTCTTCGATAATATTTTCCTCAACAGAAATACAGATGGGAAAATATTAGTATTGCCGTAGAGTTCCGTGGACAATGTTAGAGGCAATGAGTGCGGGTTCGATGCTAATTTACCGAATTAGAACCGGGTTCGGTCCCTGAGGCTTGCATAACGGTCTTTGTGAACCGGGATAATGTGCAGGTTTATTAGATAGTCATTTGTTTTTATGTCATTGACTCTAGCATGAATGTGATTTCTTTTGGATGGTTGTGATACTGTTTGTTACTTATGTTTGTTGAGATTAAACTTTCCTGAGCTATGTAACATTCTAGTTTTAATCCAATCCTGCTTTATCATTATTATTTTTTTGTTTACAACGTTTTCATCCTTTATTAACCTTCTTGGGTAAATCCCAATAAGTAAGTCTCAATAGCCCCTTGTACAGAACACGAGAGAAATCATTACTTTTCTTTTGATCTATGTTATTTTCAGCAGACAAGTACATATCGAATAATACTATAATTATTATGTACATAGATGTCTGCCAGCTTAACCTTTTCCCTAGTTTGTTTTAGTCGTCAACCCATTTACCGCTGGGCCCTGGGCTACAGACTACCTGCAGTGACTATCAGAGATCTATAAATGACAGTGAGGGACTAACGTCATCACCTTTGATGACCGACCTTGGCAAACGTGGCCTTACCTTGAAAATCGCCTTATCTAAAGGACAGGTGTGAAGTACTCGTAACCGGAGTGACATGTATGAATATGGACGAGGCAAAAGGACTATAATAATAATAATAATAATATTCCACAACTAGCACACAACGCCATCTAGTCCCAAGCTAAGCAGAGCTTGTGTTATGGGTACTAGACTTATATATTTCTAAATACATACATATTATAGATAAAGTACTATGTAAGGATCGTAGCAGGATCGTTCTGTGGTTTCTGCCGACCCCCATGAGAAAAGGGCGTGAGTTTATGAATGTATTACTAGCTGATACCCGATGCTTCATCCCCCCCTTTCAACCCCTTACAACCCTTTTTTCGCATTAAAAAGTATCCTTTGTCCTTTCTCAGGCTTTAGACTATCTGCCGCACTCAGAGAGCTTTAATGATTACTTAGGCCATTACTTAGTAAAGGTTTTGACAGTTTTGTCATACAAAATTTTGTCAAATCTTTACTAAGTGACGGCTTAAGTAATCATTAAAGCTCTCTGAGTGCGGCAGTAAGTGTATCAAATTTCATTGAAATCGGTTCAGTAGTTTAGGCGTGAAAGCGCGACACACAGACAGACACAGTCACTTTCGCATTTATAGTATTATTCAGTAAGGGTTAGTAAGGATGGGCTGCGGGTAGTCCTCTGGTTATCGCGGCCTCGACATAGAGGGCGAAGAAGGAACATGGGTGGTTTTTAGACAGTAGAAGTCTGACACTCCCTTTCGCTCTCCCGGTTATTCGATGACTTTACACCCACCAAAAAAAAAAAAGGGTTAGTAAGGATTTAGCCGCGAGCCACCTAGTCAATCAGCACTTCATAAACATAAGTCTAACTTGACAAATGCGTTCCTTAGCTATTGATGAGGGTTAGCGCAACAATGTTGGTACTTGCTAGTTGAAAGGCCGAGCGGAACTGTCTCGATGCAGTCGACAAGTCGCAAGCACTAAGTACCTATTCACGGGAGGCAGGTAGCGATGACGTCATTAGCGCTCTCTCTAAGAACCCACCAAGTAGTTTATTTGCAGAAGTTTCACGGGAAGATGTACTGGAAATGACCTAGGTCATCAAACACGGTGATGCTCACACCTTCTGATCGATGTAGTTTCGTCTCTGTAGGCGAAGGATGAATAGATGGAATCATTGATATAACCTAAATTGTATTTGTTTTTAAGGTATGGTTGTTTGGAGGGGAAGAACTTAAAAATCTTAATAATTACTTTACGGTACATCAAGCCGGTAGTCTCCGAAGAGTTAGGTAGAGGATATGCTTATACCACATCGACACTGCGCCAGTTTCGTTGAAGGCCCACGTAATAGTGGATGAGCCTATAAAAGCCATACCTACATTAATTTTTCATTAATTACTGTTCCTTACTCTTAAAAAACTGTTAATTTTACATTGTGTCTTTAAATACGTCGACTAAACGACCGCGTAACTTTTCAAAAAGAGATAGAACCATTTTTCAAACCTAAGGTATATTTTTTGTTCTTTTGCACAAATTTTTTCAGTGGTATTCCTACGTACATTTGTTCGGTGCCTTTCATTGCGCGTTATGAGAGCAGGAACGCTTTCGGTATGTACCAGTGGTGCGGCGGCTGGCAACGTCTTTGAGGTGCGATAAAATTTCACTACCCACTGTCCCCGCGCCTGTTCTCTATTAAACGGCCTGAAATATGAAGTAAGAAGATTTTTTCGTTTTATAAAAGACTTTTAGTTTCATATTTTAGAAAATGAATAGCTAGGTACTTAAATTGATCTTTTGCAAGTCCTCAAGCAGTGCTCAGTACTTTCGTAAATTTAAAACTTTTTCTTGAGTTTATTTTAAGTTTAATTATATTTATTTTTATTTATCATCTTACGACTATTTTTACAGAGTTACCTAATGCAATAGTGTACACAATAACAATTTGAATTAAAATATATGTAATAACTAATTAGTTAATTACAAACATAGTATTTTTGTGAACTCACTCAGAGAACAATGAAACAAACCTGCCTTACATTAGCTCAGCGCATCACGAGTTTCTTTCACTCTCATCTGCCACCCCACCACGATATAATTTACTCCTTTTTCTATCATATTATTATCACAATTGAAATCTTAACCGTGTTCATGAAATTCCTTAGCTGTAGCTCCCATAAAATTCCATAGCTGTAGTGACACTGTTAATATCGCCTCAACACGAGCCATTTTCGATTCTTTGAATGGAATTACATAAGTACTGCAAGAAACTTTAGCAAAGAAACGGTATTTATACGCCTCGGAATGAGAAATCGGGTTAGAAAACATAAGCCAGATGATACTGAGCGGATACGACACTCTTCTAAGTATGGACATTTATTATAATACTCCAAAAAACAATATTACCCCATTAGCCGGCGCCGGTCACGTTCAGCTTCAGACGTATAAAGCAAAGACTCGTAATGTCCATTCGTTTTACATTTTGAAACGTTCAGAGGTGAAGGTGTTCCGTGCGTGGCAACTAAACTAGCGTGCGATGCGTTTGCTCTTCCATTTCATAATGGGGCAAAAACTTGCCCATACCTGTACTTAGTGGTTTACATTTTTCGACCAATGCTGCAATGTCCAGTCACGCAACCTTTTTTGGGCCCTTTCTTGTACTTAGTACCTACTAATTGAAAAGGCTGCTGCATTGTTCGAAGTTTCGCTAAATTGTTCTACTTAGCTGAAAAGATTTTCATCAATATGAATGTATTTCGTAGTAATATCAAGTTAACATCTAACGATAATCGCTTTTCTCTGCTTTGAAAGTAGACTACAAAATGGTATCGTCTTTAAAACGCGTCATGTTTCAGCCGTTTATTATCTGAACTTCGCAAAGGCATTATTAAACCAAACTTAAGCTCATATCATAATAAACGATACAAATTCTACACCGATAGCAGTATGAACGCTTTTCGCTTCGGGTTCACTTCGGCATCATTCGGGTAAGTTCGGCTTCAACGCTAAATCTTTGTAGTGCTGGTACGTGGCTCATAAACAGAGAAACTGCACGACTTTGCTTTCGCACTTATAACTGTGCTCAAACGATAAACTTAAAAGCTAACACTGCTCACGTAGCTTCGCAAACCGAAATGCGAATATAAACAACATCTCTATGTTGTTTATATTCGCATTTCGGTTTGCGAAGGTGATCATTTTTCGGTTTTCAGACGGTGACCTTCAATCTAACATCTATTTTGCATAGTTTAATACATTTATTACAAAGTACTTTAGTTTCAATGAAAGAGTTACATTGGTCCTTAATACTTAAGGAGCTTTTTCAATGTTCAGAGCTATCGATATTCTCAAAGGTTTGCGCATCACTAGGTACTTTGTGCCAATATCAAAGCAATATAAGTTCCATTCAATACGCACAGTAATTGTATCAGAAATACTGAACAATAGAAAAAAAATGTAATATGAAACTGTATACAAAATATTAAAGCTTACCTACTTCGTCGTATTTTCAATAAAATTACAGAGAGACGAAAAAAGTATGTTAACGTTACTCGACATAAATATAATTTAATTTATTTATTTATTTTTATTTATTTATTTATTTTCCAACTTACATCTATCATTACAGGGTAACCCCAATGCGATAAATGCGCCTTAATTACCTAATTCTAACTTAATAACTACGTAAAAAAACTAAAATCTATAACTAATGACAAATAAAGCATTCCTTGTGAATTCACTCAGAGAACAACAGAATAAGTCCGTCTCACTGGCTATGAGGTTGAGCGTTCGGAGCGAGCGTTCTTAATGTAATATTACTTCGAATGAAATGAAACCAATACTGGAAATGGCTCTTATTTTATAGCTATTGTTCCAAATGACTGGCCATTATGAGAATTCTCGTAATTATGTAGCGATAAGAGTAAAACACCATACTGTCGTAGATAAACAAGACAATTTTATTATGGTGTCGAATTATTATGAAGACAGATTAATTCGCCTGTTATTAAGTATCTTTCTTTGCCTGAATTTTATGATATAATTATACTCAAACGTTCCCTTACCTATCTGTAGATAAAACGGTAAGTTGTACCTGATTGATGATTGTAGGAAAGTCCTCTTGACTCTACTTGAACTAAGTATAATTTTCTCGTAACGGTTTTGACAGTTTTGTAATACAAAAATATGTCAAACCTTTACTAAGTGAAAGCATAAGTAATCATTAAATATCTCTGAGTACGGCAGTTTAAAACGTACGGCAAAAATCACAATGATAATTTCATTTGTTATACTTAACTATCTCACAACTAAATCTCCCATGAACCCCACACTAACTCATAATTAGTCTCCGTGCTATTCCCGCTGTCGCCATGGCCTCAGGTGCGGGCGCATCCGACTGGAAGCGAACCCCTTCAAATGGAATACTTACGTTGATGTTCACCGACCGGCCGTGCCAGCCTGAGCATTGTTCTTTGTTTGTAACTGTTACTATAGTATAGACTAGTACATTTTGATACAAGTGCGAAAGTTTGTGTTGTCTGCCTCGAATGCAATGGCAAACTTTCCGCACTTGTATCAAAATGTACTATTTTACAATCACAATAAGCATGATGATATTTTATTATTTTCTTAATGCTGGGACACAGATCGGCTCTCTCTGAGAGGGAATTGGCTGTCCACTACATGGCCTTCGAATTTCAGATTCTAGGGCATGCTGCTTTTCTCAAAAAGCCTTTATTTAATAAATACAACCTACAACTTCGTGAGGCGAGTGCAGTACCACCGGCCATCACTTCTACAGAGTGCAAGGAGGATTGATCATCAATTTATGATGATAATTATAATTAGCAAACAGTTCAATGGCTTCGTTCTGAGTCAACTCGATATGTTTAGATTGCCATCAAGATGGACCATTGTCGTCTGCCAGTATGTCAACCGTCACTGTCGATCTTAAAACATGAATTCGAAATGTGTCTTGTGAATGTAATAGGGATGTTTACTGATTTAAAAAATGTGATTCTAATTAGTCCGTTTGTTAGATTATCGAACTATATTGGATACGTATTTTTTGTTTTATCAAATCAATTAAATTTGACGAAGATAAAACGCGTCAAAGATTTGAGTGTGGGTTGGTGACGTCACTGACCGCTAAAAAATGTCATACTAATGTCTTAGAGTATGACGTCACACAAGTTTTCAAAGCACTGTATCATCTTCATTGTTTGTTTACGTGTAAAAAGAAAAACTACGTGTCCAATATTTTTTTGGTAATCTTTATGGCGCGACGGGCTGATTAGATTTTTTTTTGTTACGCTAACTACGCTATTACTCAAATTTACCAATTCGACAATACAATGTATATTCTCTAAACTGGAACACAGCAGTACTGGTAGTGACAGTAATTAGTTTACGTCCTGATTCGCAGAAAGTTATAATTATTCTGTGAAAACTTTCACGTGGTTTTATATTTAACGCAGTATTAAAATTTTCTTAACATTGACAGATGACCACATGTATTGTATAGATACACCTACACCCGAGAGTTATTTCTGGACGGCATGTAAAGCCAAGTAAGAAGTACATAAAACTCTGACATCAGGATGGGTTAGGCACTTACCACGCGATGAAGAAGACGATTGAGAGTTGTTAAATAAAACACTAGTGACATCTACTAGCGGGTGCCAACACTACATGCAGGGTAGGATAGAAAGTAACGAACATGAAATCAGATTGTTCACGAGTAAAACAAAATCATGTACTCGAAGCAAAGGTTACTATTTCTGTTGCTTGGAGTTTCCGTAACTCAAAGTGTTGACGGTAGATTGCGCTTTTCAACGGTTAACTCATGAAAGATTTAACTTTTGTTTCAGCCGCTAGATGGTATTACTGTCATGTTTCAGGAGCTTTTGTTTTCAAGTTATTGTTTCGTAGGTAGAGCAGCTAATACCTGCGTAATTGGTTAGTTTGTAAGCACGTATGCCACGGTGATAAATAAAAAAACAATTATAGATAGTTTTTAACCGACTTCTGAAAAAAGAAGGAGGTTCTCAATTCGGATGTTTACATTTTTTTTTGTTCGGGCATAACTCCGTCGCTTGCTAACCGATTTGAAAAATTCTTTTTTTGTTGGAAAGGGTTGTTGTCCCAAATGGTCCTATATTTTTTTGTGGAAATCGGACAAGAGGTTTTTGAAAAATCAACAAAACTCACACAAAACTACATTATCTACATAAACGATCATTTCGTCTTCGACGTTTACGAACCGATTTGGAAAATTCTTCTTTTATTCGATAGCCTATGCTTTTGTATTGGTCTCATAGTCACCAGGTCGGGATCAGATGATGGAATCTTAGCGAAATCGGGAGAAATCAGAAAAATGTACAGCGATTTTGGTATTTTCTCTCTAACAAGCTGATCTGATGATAGAATGGTTCTTATGTAGCCGACATCAATACGACCTCGCAAACTTCGGGGATTACAGGCGTGATGATTTGTTATTCTACTAATAAATACTTTGCGAGGTCGTAATGATGTCTAAATGATAGCAAATGGATTGGGATTGTTGAAATCGCATGTCTGCCTATTGTTTGTCATCACGCCGGTACGTTGTGAAGGGGTAAGCACATGTAAATCACAAAAAAGTGAAAAATAAAAACTTTTCTAGGCGGTGGCAAAAAAATAAATCCAACAAACAAAAGTCACCGACTTCAGAAACGAATTTTTGTTCTAAAGTTTATTTTTAACTTTTTTGTGTTTTATTTTTTGTCGAAGTCGGTTTTATTTTTTGCCAAAGTTTTTTTCAGCTGCCCAGTGACGCCCTGAGCTGAGGCCCTCGTAGTGTGCTGAGATTTTATGCCCTGAACACTCGGGTGCCTTGTGAGTAAAGCTATTATAGTCTGGTTACGCAGAAGCTAGCCTGGGTACTTACCCTACGCTGGCCTCGGAGATAGCTTGAGCCGCGTGATGTAATTTCGATGTCAATCAATCAGAAAGCTTGACAGTGTATGTTGTGGTAGTACATACAACTTTGGGCCATCAGAATACCAGCGCTGTGCATTTGTCATAAATGTTACAGCACCATGCTGAGATAGTGGCCTTTTGGCTTCGTACTGGACTAATTTAATGTATGTATATCCTAATTTTAAGAGTTTCTCTTATGTTTACTTTTTATCTTTATTTTTTTGTCAATTGATTTTGTCCTGTTTCTTTTCAAACTTACTGCAAGTAGTAAAATGCACACCAAAAGTATTTTAAAAAAGAAATGAAACGATTTCATGTAATATTCTTGATATTTATTTTATTTATACGTAAATAAATTATTAGTTTCACTGATGTAGTTAACTACATTTGTAAAGGTGGATAAAATTCGCTTATTAGGTACAAAACTGACGCTTAGCTCACAGTACACCTAGCGACATCTAGTGTCGGAACTGTGAACAATGAAATACATAACAATCTAGAAAAAGATGAGAGAAAAACAATGTTTACTGTCTCAAATTATTTTTTCAAGCAGTGATACAATTTCGGTAGTTACTTACATGATAAATATTTGAACAAAACAGGTCATATTTATTATATTCCTGTGTTGAAGCTTTGAAGTAAGTAGTTATTCAGATATTACATAAATTGTTATTACTTTGTTCTAACATGAATTTAGTTACAACTGAGTAATTTCAGAATCATTGGTAAACATTTTATTCGTCTAATCAGATATCATAGTGTTTCATCAGTTTTAGGAATCTTCAACTGGTGTTATTACTGTTTATAGATGTCGAGCTAGAGAAAGTTTACTAGTTTGCCAAAGTTTCTAAAACTGTCCGTAACAAACAAAATAAAGTAGAGGATTAATAGAATTTGAATACAGTGAATAGTAATGAGTATTGCCAGTGTTACAATATCAAAAAATCTCGAATTCTAACGTCCTATAATAATAAACTATTGATGAGATGGCAAGTTACAGTATAACATCAACAGACTAAAGCTACTGATATCAATATGTTTATACAAACGACTCGTACTAAGGCAGTGTATAACAATCAACAGTTTGTATGATGGGCAGACACACAGATAGACATAGTCTCGACCAAACTTATCAATCTGACTTCAGTTAATATGAATCTAGATTAGATTTCGAACTGTTATGGTACCAAACCAAACCAGAACGAAAAAACTATTGAGACAGCTCCGGACACGGACACCTCCTTACAAGTTCTATGGGTATCATACTCAAACCGGGCGGAACTAGGTGCGGACATGATTTTGCCTGATATTTCAATCCGCTTGGTTTGACCGATCTTTATTGAAAATACGGTATACATCAGTGTCCAGTATCCGCAACGAATCCACATTTAGTCCGTACAACTGAACTTATACTGTTGTTTTAGTTAGTATGTTTGTGTGTCTGTACCTCATAAACGCGAAGCCGTAGTGTAGGTACTCGCTAAAAGGCAACTTGTTTACAATATACACCGTGGGGGCGACACCATCGTCGCTCCGATGTTAACTCTTATATTATTGCAAAGCACTGACTGTTGTTGACGCGAGTGGACACTGAGAGAGACAGGTGGTTACTTTAAAATACGTCGCCTCAGCTTGATCCGCAACGTGCCTCGAGTCTTCACCTCATAGCGAACAGTCCTTAACTGAGGCAGTTAGCTTCAAGTCGAGGCTGCTCGACCCGAGTTATTCACGGCTTTAGCAATAACATGATGATCATGAATGGTAAGTAAAAGTATTTCACCCTTTAAATGAAGGTATCGTGTCAACAACAGCAGTCTTGACTGTAACATGTTACTCAATCTAATATAACTAATTATTATTTGTGTGGTATCATTCGTGAAACAAACCGTGCACACACTTATTGTACACCTCATAAGACTAGACCATACCTACACAACTTCAAATAAAACTATTAAAGCGCAACCCAGCTAAAATACAACCACATCAATGTTCTGTTGACAAGACGAGGAAACACACTCGTCTGTTGGGTAGTAACTACGAGTATATGCCAAAGAATTGCTTCATCTAGATTTAACTTTTGATATTTTGTTCGACCAATTGAATCTGAGAATAAATAATGCTTGTTAACTGAAAAAATCTTCGCTTAAGCTTGACAAAAGTGATTCCGCAGGAGGTCCTTCCTGTCTACTACGCACGATTCAGAGGATCGTCAAGTCCGATACACGGGCTCACGCACGTGAAGCACACAAAGATCGTGGCGTACCTCACCGTCCACATCCTACAGTCGACAGTCGACTTGAACCAAAGAAGAAGAAGTCAGGCAGGAGGTCTGCGCAGCCGACCTTTCTTTTTTTTCCAAATCATATGAACCGGAACAAATATTTAAAAGCCGTTTGTTAAACTGAATCAACGCGTCTGTGACCAGAACATTGATGTCGTCGCTGAACCCAAACCATGCGCGTTTCCGTTCTCTATAACTATCGTAATAAACTATGATTATGACACGAATCTTTCTAATAATTACAATCCATTTATACACATTTTTATTTTTACAAATATATTTTTTTTTACATTTGCGTACACACCCTAAGTATGATATTTATCACATTATTCTTACAAAAACGAACTTACCAACAGATACTAGACAACATACAATAATTTAATGACTCCTTTAACATGACTATTTTAGATATTTTTTTTTACTCAATGATATAGAACTCTTTATATTTTTGATTATTTATGTTTTATATAACAGTGAATAGTTATTTTTAATGTAAAGGTATTATTGTAAGGTTTTATATAATTGAGAATTTGTATTTTCGGTATTAAATCTATGTGCGTTTAACCGTTCACTTTGTCTTTTCTGCTAACAGTGAAACCATGAGACAGGGACACATTTTCCATTAGATTCAACAATTAATTATTTTACCAGCATAAAACTTGAAATACATAGTGATGCATGAATTGAATAGTATGGCAATCATGAAGCCAATTCTTTAAATTAGGTAAAATTAATAAAACAGTTAAACTCACTTTCGTCGTCATTAGGCGTACACATGTAACAGCTTGTAACAAACACACATCAGTTTTATTTTGCTAATCAATAAAATCTCCGTCGAATTCACTTCTAAATCCTTTTCACTTGTTAATGTCAATATTAAAACTTTGTTTTAAATGTAGTTCTAGAAACAGAAGTGACATCGAAAAAGAAGGATTTCATAGAACCACAGTGCAGCTCTATCACGGCAACAGTTTCGACTAAGTGACATTTTGACGAACCAGACACAACGTGATACAAACTAAAATGTCTCACAGTGATCGGTCCTTGTTCTTTGTCTTCTTGCGATTAGTCACAGACTGCCCCGACCACTTAACACAGTAAGAGCTAATTTCACCAATGAAATTGAACGCGATCAGTGCGTCTAAACATCGTCCGCGGGCTGTTACTACCGATATTCCATATGGAACATAGGTGCGCACAGTTTCATTTGTGAAAATTGGCCATGTATAAATACACGTTCGAGTGCCACGCGACGTAGAGCAGAGGTCTAAACATCGAGTTGCGCTAGGTAGTGGTGCTGGTGCTGCGGGTGCGGGTTGTGGTGCGGCGTGTGGCGCGCGTTGTCGTGCGGCAGCGGCGGGCGCTGGTGCAGCAGGTCGAGGTCGGCGTGCACGTCGCGCCGCGCGCCCGCCCGCGCCGCGCGCGCCAGCCGCAGCGGCACCGGCAGCAGCTCCGGCATCACGCTGTGGTGCGTCACCAGCGCGCACAGCGAGGTGAACTCTTTTGTGAAACCCTGAAACACGACATTGTTGGCTTGCGTTTTATGAGGCCTTTGTGAATAACGCCTAATATCTACAATGCAGTTACGAGCGACACGAATTATCTATACTAATATTATAAAGCTGAAGAGTTTGTTTGTTTGAACGCTAAGATCTCAGGATCTACTGGTTGGAATTGAAAAAAACTTTTTGTGTTGGATAGTCCATTTATCGAGGAAGGCTTTAGGCTATATAACATCACGCTACGACTAATAGGAGTGGAGCATAAATGAAAAATGTTGCAAAAACGGGAAACGAAATTCCTTATTGAGAGCTTCCGTTGCGTGCGCTGCGTAAATGGCTTAAGTTATGCAAATATTATGTATGAAAGAAATGTTCCTTTTTAAAAGTTCTACAAATAAGTCCGCGACAGCATATATCTATCTACTAAGATTGACTCACTGTAACCATTTTTTACTATCGAAATGTTAGGTTAAATTGAATTATTTTTTTGCGATGCTTATTTAACCCATATGGTATTAATCTATATCTAAATAAATATGTCTGTTAGAAAGGAAATTTAATATAGAATATTTGTTCCTTTTACTCTATATGATTTAAACAAATATCTTAGAAGATATCGCAATGTTAAAATGTACGCGCGACAAAATAGTTACGCGGTCCGCCGGCCCTCGCGTCCCGATGTAGATACGTGGAGATTATGGCCTCCGGGAAATTCAAATTCAAAATATTTATTGCACCATAATATTTACAAGGTGTTATTGTATATTGTTTTGTGAGCAGTAGTGGCCCAGTGGTGGCGGCTCCGACTTACGAACTGTTGGTCGTAGGTTCGAACTCAGGCAGGCGCATTACTTTGTCTAATTTATTTCATCACCACTACTCTCAAAGCGGTGAAGGTAAACATCGTAAGGAAACCGGCATATCTTAGAACCAAAAGTTTGAAGATTGTGATATCTACCAATACGCACTGTGCCCGCGTGGTGGATTATAGTCCATCCCACTCCTAGAGAGGAGGCCTGAGTCCTTGCAGTTGGAACAATATAGGCTGATGATGATGATGATGATTGTATATTTAACAGTAAGAGATAGGTAGGTACCTATAGTTATTCTCAATGTTATAATGTTATCTAAGGTTCTATCAAATATCATAGAGAGGAAAGATTAGCTTTTTTGTTTGTTACGATTTAACTCTAACTCATATAGTTATTCTTTCAAGTGTGGCGAGTGGGCAAGTAAACCCGTACGTTTGAACGCAGCACCAAATGTCACGCCACCTTTTCCTAAGCCCCGCCTCCGAGATAAGGAATCAACTATGTGTGCGTAGAGGGGCGCACCCTTTGTCTAGGATGAAGACAACGCACACAGGCACGCCGCTCGGGACTGTGACGTATTTTGTTTACTCGCTAGTATAAATACCTGTATGCCGATGGGAGCCTCACTCACCCCCCCCCCCCGACCCTCGCCAGAGCCAGCCCAAAACTACTGGCTCAGCATCGCGCTGAGCCAGTAGTTTTAAACCAGCCCCTAAATAACATCACTCAGATCCAGCCTGTCCCCTTGCTGCCCTCCCGCAGTGACGTCCTAAGCCAACCGGTCCGTACCCCACAGTGCCCTTAGCGACTTGTCACTTAGTTTGTAAGTTTTGCCCTGGCTGGAGGCCTTAAACTCAAGGCACCCACAGGGATGGGCACGCCACGATAGTGGCGGTAAGTCCCCTCTTTGAGGAGTGGCTATAGAGGCGCCACGGCGCCCTCACCTTCCATCTGACGCAGGTCCTCACCGGACACGGTTGTTTCGGAAGGTACCTGCACCGAATCAGGCGGGAGGAAACGCCCGGATGCCACCATTGTGAGGATCGGCCGGAGGACACGGTGGAGCACACAGTGGAGGTGTGCCCCGCTTGGGCGGAGCCCCGCCGTGTTCTCGTAGCGGCGATCGGCGGCGGCGACCTCTCGCGCCCGGCCCTGGTGCAAGCCATGGTCCGGGGCGAGGAGGAATGGGACGCCGTCGCCTCCTTCTGCGAAGCAGTGATGCTAGCGAAGGAGGTGGCGGAACGCGAGAGGGAGAGAACCTCTCGTCCCAGCCGCCGCGGGAGGCGCTCCGGGCGTCGGGCGTCCCGCGATGACCTCCGGCCACCGTAGACACGGGCCTGTGGACGGTGAGTGATGGGCTAACTCGACGGCGCGTTCGTGTTCCACGCGCGCCTCAAAGAGATGTCAGCAACATGGGAGGGGCCCGAAAGGGCCGACGCCTGTCGGAGCCGCGGGTAGTTCACCGGTTATCGCGGCCTCGACATAGAGGGCGAAGAAGGAACATGGGTGGTTTTTAGTCAGTAGAAGTCTGACACTCCCTTTCGCTCTGCCCAAGAGCGGGAGGGGTTATTTGATCATTTTACACCCACCAAAAAAAAAAAAAAAAAAGGCACCCACAGGGATTTGCCCGGTTAAGCAGAAGACAGTCTCTTAGACTGAACTGCGAGATGCCATTTCGAAAAAAAAAAAAAAAAAAAAAGGGAGCCTCACTCATTCATCACTGCTTTGTTACCTGCTTATATGCTTGAACTTTTACCTAATGCATAATAACTTGTTAGTAAGCTTATTCGCATTTCATTTATACTCATCTGCACCGACAAGTACCTGACTGCCTGCTTACCCCCTTGCTAGCGCTCGCAGAGTAAGCGGCTAGGATAGCGTTCATTCGTACACACGCTACAGCCACTTCATTGGTGACCCCGATTCCGTTGTCAAGAGGAGAAAATGGAGCCCAGCATAGAGAAGGAAGGAGTACTGGAAGCATGCCGTGTTAGTGTAAGGACACCGACGTTTAGCCCAGATGACTCCGAGCTATGGTTCGCCCAATTGGAAGGTCAGTTCGCGTTGACAGCCATGACCCAGGACACAACCAGGTTCTACTTCGTATTGGCACAGCTGGAACCACAACACAGCGCGGAGATTAGAGACCTAGTCGTTAATCCACCAGCAACTGGCAAATATGAAAAGCTGAAGGCAGAATTAATCAGGAGACTATCTGCGTCACAGGAGCGAAAAGTCAAGCAGCTTATAATGCACGAAGAACTTGGAGACAGAAAACCGTCGCAGTTCCTACGCCACTTACAAAACTTGGCTGGACCGACAGTCCCAGTAGAATTCATCAGAACAATCTGGTCAAGTCGGCTTCCCCCCAACCTGCAAACTATAATCGTGTCACAGGTAACACCGTCTCTGAAGGAGTTGGCCGATTTAGCGGACCGCATAAACGACTTGATTCCAGTAACCGGGCAAGTAGCCAGTACCAGTACTGGCCCGCCAGTAAAAACTGAATCACAAAATGCTGCAGTAGATGCGCTGACTAAAACAGTAGCAGAATTAAGCCGAAGGTTCGACAACATGAGCACGGAGCTGCGCAGCCGTCATCGCTAACGGTCACGAAAATCGAGGCATGGTTCACCACATCATTCTCGCTCTCGTTCCAAATCCAGACCCCGAGATCACTCACTGTGCTGGTACCATTACCGGCTTGGAGACAGGGCGCGCAAATGTACACAGCCATGCAAACACAGCAAGCAGCCGGTAAACTCCCAAGGCAGCCATTAGTGGCGGTACAAGACTGCCTAGCTGTAACAAGCCGCCTGTTCATCACGGATCGCAAGACGAAGATACATAATCTTATAGATACGGGTTCAGACCTGTGTGTATTCCCGCGATCCGCTGTTCGGGAGCCACGCTTCAAGACCAAATACGAGTTGTTCGCGGCAAACGGAACAATTATAGCCACCTACGGTTACCAACCAATCACTCTGGATTTGGGTCTTCGTCGAGCTTTCACATGGCAGTTCATAATAGCGGACGTATCAAAGCCAATCATCGGCATCGACTTTTTAGGTTACTACAACCTACTCGTTGACTGCCGCAACCAAAGGCTTATCGACAATATGACTACACTAACAGCCGCAGAAACCAATCAACAAGCAACTGAGGCCATATCATCAGTCTGCACAACCACAGAAGGCACGGTTTACCAACAGCTGCTGAGGGATTATCCAGATCTCACGAGCCCAGCAGGTAGACCAGGCGCCACAAAGCATACCACGGTGCACCACATTCGTACTACGCCTGGACCACCTGTATACAACCGCCCTCGGCGCCTTGACCCTGAGCGGTTGAAAATAGCCAAACAGGAGTTCGAGGACATGCTTCAGCAGGGAACAGTGCGCAGATCAGAGAGCGCTTGGTCGTCGCCGCTACATCTAGCACGCAAGAAGAACGACGGCTGGAGGCCGTGTGGCGACTACAGATCTTTAAACGCACGCACGATTACAGACCGCTATCCAGCTCGGCATGTGCAAGACTTCGCGCACCAACTGGTTGGGACCACAATCTACTCTACTGTTGATTTGGTCAAGGCCTACAACCAAATACCAGTCACAGAATAAGATATTCTCAAGACCGCTATAACGACACCTTTTGGATTTTTCAAATTTCCTTTCATGACATTCGGACTTCGCAACGCTGCACAAACATTTCAGCGATTTATGGACGAGGTGCTCAGAGGCCTTGATTTTTGTTATACCTACCTGGATAGCATCTTAATCCAGCAGTAGCGTCAACCAGTATCAACAGCACCTCAGAAAGCTCTTCGAAAGGCTAACAGAGTATGGATTGCTAATAAACACGAGCAAATTCACATTTGGTCAAGCGAAAGTGAATTTCCTAGGCCACGAAGTTTCAGCAGCAGGAATCAAGCCCCTTAATACAAAAGTACAGGCCATCCAAGACTACCCAGTGCCTAAGAACGTTAAGGACCTTAGAAGATACCTTGGCATGATAAACTTCTATCGGAAATTCCTACCAGCAGCAGCATCCATGCAGGCACCACTGAACAAACTTTTAACAGGCCCCAAAATTAAAGGAACACAGCAAATTTAATTGACGCCGGAACAACTAAAGGCTTTCAACAGATGCAAGCAATGTCTATCAGAGGCCACACTGCTTGTCCATCCCGATCCAGCCGCAGAACTCGCTGTACAAACAGATACCTCAGATACGGCAATCGGTGCTGTATTGCAGCAAAAACAGGGCAAAGAATGGCAACCCTTAGCATTCTTCTCCAGGAAATTGGGCCCTGCCCAGACAAAGTACAGCCCATATGACCGCGAACTTCTGGCTATATATGAGGCCATACGATACTTCAAGTTCATGATTGAAGCAAGGACATTCACGGTTTTGACTGATCACAAACCACTGACATTTGTATTTAGCAAACCTCGTCAAAACTGTTCCCCTCGTCAATTCAGATATCTCGATTTCATCAGCCAGTACACAACAGATATTCAGTTCGTGGCTGGCAAAGATAACGTGGTAGCAGACGCTTTATCGCGTATCAACGACATCAATTTGCCCATAGATTACCAGTCCCTGGTCAGAGAACAAGAAACCGATTCAGAACTTCAAGACCTCATACTTAAAGGCTCAAGTCTGAAGCTCAAGAAAATCAGACTGCCAGAAGCAGGACTTGAGGTGTACTGCGACATCGCATCAGGGACACGCCCATTTCTCACCAAACGGTTTCGCAAGCAAGCCTTCAATACCCTTCACGGTCTGAGTCACCTTGGTGGTAAGGCAACAGTCCGCTAAGTAACCGAAAGGTATGTATGGCCGGGCGTAAGAAGGGACTGTCGACAATGGGCCAAAAAATGTGAAGCATGCCAGCGAAGCAAAGTGTCCAGACATACGTCAGTACCTTTGACAGCTTTTCAGACACCTTCTGCACGGTTTCGTCACATTCACATTGACTTGGTTGGCCCTTTACCATTATGCTCTGGCTACAGGTACTGCCTTACCATAGTCGACCGCGTGACGCGTTGGCCTGAGGCGTACCCGCTACAGGACATCACGGCGGAGACCTGCGCAGCTGCCTTGACGTCAGGGTGGATCGCGCGGTTCGGCAGCCCCGAGCACATCACTACCGATCGGGGCAGACAATTCGAGTGCCACACATTCAAGGAACTCGCTGCTCTAATCGGGGCATCCCATCACCTAACCACTGCTTACCATCCTGCAGCTAACGGCCTGGTGGAAAGGCTACACCGCCAGATGAAAGCCGCCATCACCTGCCACGCTAAGTCAAACTGGACCGAGGTGTTGCCGTGGGTTCTACTGGGCATACGCAGCGCTTGCAAGGGAGATCTGCAAGCATCCGCCGCAGAGCTTGTGTACGGTGAACCACTCCGTCTGCCAGGACAGTTCTTCACTTCTACTCCAGAAGAGACAGTTGACATAACCAGCCTGATCAGCAGACTTCGCTCACACATGAGTAAGCTAACACCACAACCTACTTCTGGCAGACTAGTTCCACTCAACCATTCTATGTGCCCAGGGATCTGAATACAGCCATGTTTTCTTGCTGTAAGGCTCCGCACGGAGGTCGCTAGAAGCTCCGTATTTAGGACCATACAAGGTCCTGCATCGTGACAAGAAGACATTTGACCTCGATGTGAAGGGAAAGCAGCAAAAAGTCACAATTGACCGGCTAAAACCAGCATATTTAGCAAATGAGCAACCTGCCATGACGTCACATCAGCAACATCCGGAAGAACAGGTTACTGTCAAGAAAACGAAAAGCGGGCGCACAGTCCGATTCCCGGATTACTATCGTCCGTAGACAAGCTACGACTCACCAGGGGAGTGGTGTGGCGAGTGGGCAAGTAAACCCGTACGTTTGAACGCAGCACCAAATGCTCCGCCACCTTTTCTTAAGCCCCGCCTCCGAGATAAGGAATTAACTATGTGTGCGTAGAGAGGCGACACGCAGGCGACCGCTGCTCGGCGATCCTTTGTCTAGGATGAAGACAACGCACACAGGCACGCCGCTCGGGACTGTGACGTATTTTGTTTACTCGCTAGTATAAATACCTGTATGCCGATGGGAGCCTCACTCATTCATCACTGCTTTGTTACCTGCTTGCTTGAACTTTTACCTAATACATAATAACTTGTTAGTAAGCTTATTCGCATTTCATTCATACTCATCTGCACCGGCAAGTACCTGACTGCCTGCTTACCCCCTTGCTAGCGCTCGCACAGTAAGCGGCTAGGATAGCGTTGATTCGTACACACGCTACAGCCACTTCACAAGTATACCAAGAGTACCCACTGGTGCATCTCAATGATGCAACACATTGAAATTACTATAGATATTCTCTTTCATTGTCGCTGCCATGCTTTGAATGCATGTTTTAGGGCATACAAAACATGAGAGAAGTTTGGAACATTATTTATAACACAACTCCAGATCCACCACCAGTACCCCAACTTACAAAGTAAAGAAAGGGAAAAACAACCTATGAAAGATTTCATGGAACACTAACCTTAATCTTATAGCCCTTAGGCGTGCGCAGTATGAGGTAGTGCGCAATGCCGGCGGGGGTGAAGTCCCGTGGCACGCGCACGGACAGCGCGAAGCAGCCCGTCTGCGTCGTGCTGCCGCGCACCAGGAACGCGCCCACGGGCTGCGAGCTCAGCACTTCCAGGGCTATCTGCAATATGGACATGGAATGGATTTAGGACATCCACACAAAATAAGGGCATCAGAAACAGTTTTCGCTTGGCAACGAGCTAAAAGCTCATGCGAGTCACGGGTTGTGACATCAACTGCAGATAAATCAAACTAACTCTCACGCGAATGTTCAGGCGTATATACCACTCTAATCATTCAATTGGAATTCCTCCAATTAAATGATTAGGTGGTCCTGTACTGCTCCTATTTCTAGAACCCTAAAATCATCATCATGATTTCATCCGAAAGACGTCTATTGCTGGACATACGAGTAGGCCTCCCCAAAGTGTCGCCATATTGACTGGTCCCGTGCATCTTGCATCCAGCGGATCTCCCCAACCTTCACCAGGGCATTGGTCCACCTAGTGTTTACCCGTTCTGCGAGCGCCCTTGGCCACTCCCACATAAGTTTAGCAATTCTTCATGCTACGTCGGTAAGCTTGGTTCTCTTGCGGATGTCTTAATTTCTAATTCGATGACGTCGAAAACTTCAACTCCCAAATTGCAAGCGATACTGATCAACGTACTTCTCTGGGGATGCCGTGCTGAAACCAGGGCGCTTGCCTCAGCTCGGGCTCGGCGCGCGGCACGTTGTTGTTGCCGGGCACGACGCCGCACGACGACGCGCCCGACGACGATGATGTCGTGCGACTGCACGCTGCTGACTCACTGGAATGACATTGTGATTTGTTTGAATATCTTGCAATTTGATTAGAGTAGTAGGTATATACAGATGGTACGTAAAACACTTAGGTGGTATATCCAAGAACTAGCATAAGTCATTTCATAAAGAAGCGTTTTATATGATCCTCTATAAACCTTTCTATATGAAAGGAGTCTCCAAAAGAGTCCAAAAAATCTGTAGATCAAATCACTCACATGGCAACTTCCTCTATATGACCTACACTTATCACCATGAAGAAAAGCTATTCACTAAGCTACAGATTTACGGATTCATTACTAGAATAAAACATTCAAACGTTACGACCTTCCAGCACAATCCACACCAGAAACTTGAAACACTCGTAAAGCTTTTTTCAAATACGCGTTCATAATTTTCATTCAACAAAAGTTCTGACGTCATTTGCTCTGTTCTCTAAGCTTCAAAGTATTTAAGTAAAATATTGTTGGGAACCATTCACAAGAATGAAAAGTCGTGACCCAGTTTTCATTAAGCCGCTATCATCGCGGTAATTTAATATAGAACTTTTTTCAAAGCAAAAAGTAAATAGAATGGACCCAGTGCTGCGGGCCTCGTTACGGAATATTTTAAATCCGCGGAATAGATTTTATAAAGCCTTTTGTACAACTTTAAAAGTACTGGACGGAGGTGTCAATTGAGAATTTATGTTGCTGTATTTCTTTATTCAGAGACCATTACGGGATAATTCGATTTCCGTAACTTTAAAGTCCTAAGGTAGATTTATGTTTATGCTTTTTAAAGCTAACGTTTTAAACACGAAATAAAATTGAAGTGAACGCAAACTCTTAATATTAGGTATATCTTATTATTTTTTTGCTGTTTTGCTTGTAGCCAGGAAAACTATAATTTATTAACTACAATTCTAAACTAACTATATTTATTTTAGTCAGCAGAAGTCTGATACTCCCTTCTGCTCCACCATAGCGGTAGAAATCATTTGATCATTTACCACCACCTATAAAAAAGGGGGTTCCTACTTGGAATATGTCAAGCAGTAGCGAAGGGATCTCGGCCCTACTAACCTGTTCTTCATATTGTTACACCTCCTGAAGTCCACATCCAGGTCGGAGTGCATGAACTGGTCAGTGCGGCGCGGCGCGGCGGGTACTGCGGGAGGCTCGCGGTTGCTCTCCCGCGTGCGAGCCTCCGCCTCGGACGCCTCGTTGATGTAGCCCCCGTTCATGCACAGCGGCAGGTTTGTGGGGCTGCAAGGAGAGGATATTGTGTGTAAAAGGTAGTTCTGACAAAATAGGAACACCAACATATCAAGCGGATCCCCGCAACATTCACCAGGTCTTCGGTTCACATACGAACCGGCACGGACTGGTTCACTGTGGCCACTTAAGAACGTTTCGTCCCCATTGGCCATGGCCATCCGTTCTGCGAGCTGTGTGCCCTACCCATTTTCACTTTAGTTTGGTTGATGAGCATTAAGTAGGAATTTTAGGCAGTCCAACACTTACGTGGTAGGTGTGTCTGCGACTAGCGGCGTGGAGTCGTCGTCGGAGGGCTGCAGTAGCGCTCCGCTGAGCCCCATAGCCAAGCGCTTCATGAGCGGTGGCCGCTCGCCCAGGCGCCGGTAGCAGTTGATCTCTGTTGGCGAGTTCGACTCCTCCGAGCTGCTGGGACTCGGCTCGTTCATTAGCTTCGACACGCCCATTATATTGCATTTCGCTGGTGACCTGGATGGAAAATTGTAGAAGAATTTGTGAAAAGCTGGGTTTACACGGAAGATAGAATAAGATGGGATAGAAAAGTGACGATCCCTTTTAAAGTGCTGACTGAGACTTCCAACAGGACAAAGTCGTAAATCAAATCAAATCAAAACTCATTTATTCAAACTAGGCTGATAATCAGCACTTTTCGAACGTCAAAATTTACTTTACTTTACTTATTTACAAGAGACAGTCCCCCAAAACGCCCCCCCCTTCGACACTTCCTAGTGTTTTTGCTGGAAAGAAGAAGTGGCGGAACAAACTCCCCAGCACACATCTGTCTGTTAGGTTGGTTAGAAGAACCAGACTCGATACAATAGTAAGGCAAGTATAAAAAAAACCGGCCAAGTGCGAGTCCTACTCGCACATGAAGGGTTCCGTACCATCGTAGTAGGGGAGTCGAGTCGTGTTTTTTGTTATAGCAGCAACAGAGAGACACATTCAGTGAAAATTTCAAAATTCTCGTGTTGCGGTGTTTGTTTCCAAACTCCTCCGAAACGGCTGAACCGATTTGCATGAAATTTTGTGTGCATATCGGGTAGGTCTGAGAATCGGCCAACATCTGTTTTTTTTTTTTAATCGCTGAACAACGTTTGCTGGGTCAGCTAGTAAGTTTATGATTATTAAAAAAAATATACTATGTGATGTAACTAAAAATTTAAGATTTTCGGAATTTTTCCTATATGTGTACTTTATAACGTTGCTTCATGCCAAATTTCAAGATTCCAGGTCGTCTGGAAGTATCCTTTAGGTTTTGATTCCCTTGCGAGTAGTTGCGAGTTTCAAAATATGCGGCTTTAATTGCTGTATCTTTTGATTGCGTTGACGTAGAAGTTTGATTTTGTTACAGCTTAAAGATATTATAGACTTGAGTATTTGTTAAGAATTTCAATATAATACCACTACGCGTTCATGAGTAAAGGGGTAATAAGTTTAAAATTATTAAAAATATTTTTATTATATGATGTAACTAAAAATTTATGCTTTTCGCAATTTTTCCTTTATCTGTGTTATAAGACGTTGCTTCGTACCAAATTTCAAGATTCTGAGTTCACGGGAAGTACCCTGTAGGTTTTGATTCCCTTGCGAGTGTCGAAAATTTGCGGCATAAACGGGAGTATCTTTTGATCGCGTTGACTTAGAAGTTTGATTTTTTCACAGCTCCAAGAGACCATAGACTTGAGTATTTGATATGAATTTCAGCTTGATACCTCCACGCGTTCCTGAGAAAAAAGGTCTTGACAGACAGACAGACAGACAGACAGACAGACGGACAACAAAGTGATCCTATAAGGGTTCCGTTTTTACCTTTTGAGGTACGGAACCCTAAAAAGTATATAATAATAATAAAAAAAGACATAACATATCAGTAAACTAATCTTGGAGAAAGAACATAAATAAATAACAAACATTGTCTTGTGTTCAACTTAGCGACCAACTGTTCTTATCATTTAAGTAGTCGTTAATGGAATAGTACGCTTTTAAACAAAGATTAGATTTTACTTTGGCTTTAAACGCATTAAATGGCAAGTCTAGAAAAGAAGATGGCAGTTTGTTATAAAATGTTATACCAAGCCCGACGAATGAATTATGAACTTTGTGAAGCCGGTGAAAAGGAGCGCGTAGTTTATGCTTATTTCTAGTGTTAAAGTTGCGTGTATAAATGTTTCGTTAGCTTTATACACTCGTATTTTGTCTTATCAAAATCAAATCCATTTATTTGCCAGAATCCATCCAATCCATTCATCTTTGTTATCGGTGATAGAGTGTAACTTTGTCTGAGCAGACCTTAAAATATATGCTGTATCTATGTATATCCGTCTATTAACTTAATAGCTTTAATAACTGTTTAAGAGCATCTCGTTACACTTAACCAATGTAAGTCTTATAAAAATATCAAGAAAGCTTACTTTTACTACAGAGGTCGTTCTACAAATTGAAACTACTTAACTGGAACTTTTACAGCGCGCTGCATACGGGCTTATACAATATTACACGACACAGCACTGCATGAACGGCGCAGTAACCGTATTGCATAGAATCTCACGAAATATGTTACTGCAATACCAATTTAGGTCATACTGTCGAAAACCGCAGGTGCTTTGAATATTTTAGATTGAGTCATATATTTTACTTTGTGCGTCCAATTTTAGTAAATCACTTGCAACTTTGGATACCTGGAAATCGGATTTTGAAGGAATAGATAGACCTTTGGGTAACAAACTGCCCAGAACTGGTCCAGCGTATCTATCTATCTTTCATCTTATTCATGATGTTCTCTTGTGCTTGATCTATTATAGGATGCACCAAGGATGACTTTTTCTTGTTTTCTTCCTTATTGTTAATGTTTTTTTAGTCTACATCATAGCTTTGATTTTTCTGTTACATTGTACATGTTTTTTTTTTTTTTTTTAAATAAATAAAAATCATTAAAAAAAATCCTCGCAATATAGAGTAACGGAACGTTCTAATTTTTTAACCTAGACCTAGGATCTCTCAGAGTTCCTGTATAGAAAATTGACTGAGAAAGTCATAGAACACCCATTTCCCACCTTACGATGCACGCACTTGATGGCGAGGTTCGAGTCTAAAAATATGTTTTTGCCATCGCTACACTACGGAGAAGATTGTGTACGCATTATGACATGTTGGTAATACCTGTCACTACAGTAGTGGTGCTTAAGACCAGGCAAGGTGTCGGGCGCATGCACGCCCATGCCGCAGTCGCTCCCGCTTAGCTCCTTGCTCTGAAACAACACGGGAACCTCATTATGTCTGTCTACGGTGTGCGTCAGAGGATTAACACCCAATCTGCGTATGAGACCTAGCACGAGTTGTGGTGGTTTTAAGGGGTTAGTTCTGTTAGCAAGCTGAGTAAGTAGATAAAATTAAGTTTATTCTTTTCTCAGTTTAAATTGTTTGCTTTTTTTTATTATCCTATATTGTCCCACTGCTGGGCAAAGGCCTCCCCATAGTCTTCCATTCTTCTCTCCGTGCGGCTTTCCCCGGCCAATCTCGCACAAAAGCCATCGCTAGGCTGTGTTATCGCTTTCTAGGCCTCCCTCAGCGACGACGCCCGTCCTCTGGCACCCACTGCGTGATGACCCTAGCCCATCGGTCCCGATACATTCTGCAGAAATGGCCCCTGCATTCCCACTTCAACCAAGCAGTCCTGTTGCTCACATCATCAACAATACCATAATATGTGATATTTTCCTAATAATTAAAATTTAAATAAAAATATATTAACAAGTTGTTGTTAGGCCAAGTCAATATGACACAAAATACAACTCCTACTATTAATCATTTGCAATTTGGAATCTGCTCTTAACCGGTTAACATTGTTTGTGAAAATTATGCCACTTGCCGTATATTTTACAAGTTAAATTACCCAATATTTACTACGGAATGTTACCTTCAGGGTATGACTAACTGGTCCACCATGATTACTGATACTAGGCAATACATTTCAAAGTGTTGACAGTCTCGAAAGGCCGTTGGATGAAGGACATTCACCGATAATAACTCAATACAATGGGTTTTCAATATTTCGACTTGATAACTGCTGGATATAACCACATTCCACGACAAGAATGCAGTTAGATCACAAAGAGAAGTAAAGTTATAAAGAAGGTTCACTCTTCACAATTTACAGCGACATTATAAGCTCGCTAGGAAATGTGGCTAGGAGCGACAGTACACGATTTGGTGTTATGTCACCTCTTAAAAGTTGTATCAAGCCGGTACATATAAGTCACGGCGACGGATCCGGACACAAGATACTGATCCGGACACAGGACACTCATTCGGACACACAGATATGAAAAGTTTCTAACTGCCGCACTCAGAGAACTTTAATGATTACATAAGCCTTCACTTAGTAATGGTTTTAACAGTTTTGTCATACAAAAATAATTATGTCAAACCTTTACTAAGTGACAGCTTAGTAATCATTAAATATCTCTGAGTACGACAGTAAGTTATCGGTATCAGCGGCTAATATGAAGTTTGTCTGTTCTAGTTGGACTGATCCTTAACTTGTATTGAAAAAAAGCGAGTTGTTAATCAGGATCGTACGATCCTCAACGGAGTTCCTCCAGAGAAGACCAGCTTGTGCGTCAGCTAAACCAGCACTAGTGAAGTAGTGACCACTGAGCATCTATCGGTAATGCGTTACAAAATGGTTTTGTCAACACTGACATTCATCTTTATCACGATAATTACCAGGAGTGTATTTTGCTTAGCTAAAGATTCCTTTATGCACTCACTCACCAAGCTCTTCTTGAATCGTTGTCAGTAGTCTTTCGGTATCTTCTTGACACGTGGTCATATCGCTAGAATATAATCTGTCTTTTACCACGATATTACAGCACATTACCGCGCATTACCGCGTATTACCAGGCATTACCGCGCATTACCACTCTTATTCATACCGCATCTGAATGGTAACGCGTAGTTAGCAGGCTGTTACAGTTGTAGGCAAAATACGAGTAGACTTACAATTTATTTGTCAATGCAGTTCTGCTAGAATGAATTGAAAATTATATTTTGATTAAAATTTGTAGGTACATAAAATCACAGTGAGGACCGTTTCGTAATTACTACTCAAAATCGGTAAGAATCCGCTTTAGGCAAAGTCGAGAACTGCCAGCAAGTACAGCTTTAAAACGTACAATAATTCTAAAGACTTATTTGTTAACCATCGTTATTATGTCATTATTTCCATTACTGTAAAATAATCTTGAGTCCCATTCCAAACTTCACATTGAGTAACATAGCTTGATAAACAAATACCGTTGCATATGCGTCATAATTTCCTACCCACATACATCTATTTTAAAACAATAGAGACTGTTTCTGACCATCACTTTAATCTAAATTATTTTAAAAGGTTCATTGGAGCTATCTGTCAAAGTTCAAAAGTTTAAAGCTTTAATGATATAGTAAATCCAAATTATTTATGTCGAAGAAAAATTAGAGAAGGTACTTTAACCTTTTTTTTTTTTTTTGGTGGGTGTAAAATCATCGAATAACCCCTCCCGCTCTTGGGCAGAGCGAAAGGGAGTGTCAGAATTCTACTGACTAAAAACCACCCATGTTCCTTCTTCGCCCTCTATGTCGAGGCCGCGATAACCAGAGGACTACCCGCGGCCCAGGTACTTTAACCTTATTTCAATTAGTGACAATGTTGCCAATCATGAAACTGACTATGAAAAATATGAACCACACTTTTAACTTGTTAGCATTGCCAAATCGTGTACGAGACAACCGTGCACCGGTCAAAAGTGTATTAAAACAATTAGGGTGGAATCACACTTATCACAGTAATATTATAAAGGCGAAAGTTTGTGAGTGTGTGAGGGTGTATGTTTGTTACTTCTCCACGTCTAAACGGCTTGAGCGATTTCAATAAAATTTGGTATGGAGTTAGCTGACAACCGGGATTAACACATAGGATAGTTTTTATCCCGATTTTATCTTCCCGTGGGATTATTTTCGTGTTGTAGCGGGTGAAGCCGCTGGCAACAACTAGTTAGAGATATACCTACAGCCTCTTATTGTTCCGCTAGACTTCTTCTTATGCAGAGAAGTCATAAGCAATGATTATCACGTATTTGACTTTACCGACGTCATTGACGTTCAAAATAAACTTAGTAAGTACAAATAAAACTATTATTACGTCCGTGGGGAATGTTAATAGCTGTGTGTTAGTTCGCGTGACGCCACGCATCCTGCTGATGCCACAAATAAGCCATGTTGTGACTCCGGTATCCGTCCCCCTTGCCGTCCCCTTGTTAATGTTCATGTGGAGACGTAAAACTGTTTACTTGAAGAAGGTTTCAATCAAATTATGTTGATGAGAAGTTATTAGCTTGTTTGTATGAGAACGTTGTCGTTAAATTAACTAGGTATATGAGTTTGAGTATATCGACGCTAATATGGTTATTTGTGGCTACGGTGAATTTACACGAAGACATTTGTGACATCCATCTACCCGGACTGGGCCCGTTTGGTGGATTATGGCCCGGTCCCTGAGAAAGAGGACGCATGTTTCCCAGCAATGGGAATTAGCGTTGTATACTGGTTATGCTTTGCACATGATATAAAAGTAACTTGTAACATGTTAAGGTGTCCACCCATGCAAGTAAGCACACATGTCCCTACTGATCATTATCAAAGGATGACTCAAACCACAGTACTAATCAGTCATGGATCACAGTTATTATTAGTAAAGCGATTTTAGCACTGATGCAAATGTGAACCAACCTTTAGGTTCTGTCATTGTGCTAATAGAACAAAGACGCTTAAATCTCTATTAATTTAATTTGCCACAGACTCTAGTAACTCGCTCAAGAAGTCGACAATTACTGTAGAAGTTGTTTAATTTATTTATCTTCTTCTATTGTTCCTCATTTTTTTCAGGTTTCATTGAAGTTAATTACTGAAATTTGAGACTGTACGTCTAGATAACAGTTATGTGTTTTGATATCAAATGTGATTCAAAAGGACCAAATAAAATGAACTAGCTTACACATAGACTTAATTATGTGACGGGTGGACATCTAAACGAACCAAGATTGTTTTGTTAGCTAACCAGGGCACACTATAATACCTTCTACTAACATTCAAACTGTAAACTTAACTAAGGATATCCATGGTTTAAATCCCAGTTGGAACATTGTAGTGTAATTGGAGTTTTTATGGGCCCAAATTGCAATTCAATGAAACCACTCGAGAGTAACAAAACACGGTCCGAGGACGCAACTAATTTAAGATTAACGGCAAAAAAGGAAATAAGACTAGTAATTCAGCGTGGAATTAGGAATAGAATCTGTTACCATTTAAAAAAGTTTCTTTCTTAGTATTCGTTCAGTGAAATGATAACCATCTTATCGTTGCAGATTTTATTATGAAGTTTGTTTTGATGGCTGCGGGTTGTTGTAAGAGATACCGCGGCCTCGACATAAAGGAGGCCTAAAAAGGAACATGGGTGGTTTTTAGTCAGTAGAAGTCTGACACTCACTCCCCTCGCCCTTATTATTATTATTATTATTATTCTACAATGCCAACCAATATAGTCTCTCAACCTATCCTATGGGCTCTAAACATAACATGCGACATGTCGGTCTACTGTTTGGTGCACTTCTGTTTAACTCATCAGGGGTACAGTCGTGATGATATGTTGTAACAAATACGCTCCCAGCTGCAACTTCAGACTCTAAACAAGCCGAACACATCCCAGAGATCACACTGACCCAATTCGAACAAACACACTGGCACCTAACAAAATGTCAGGCTCTAGCGCTCAGCCTCTCAGGTCACCTAACTAGTTAGCCGGCGAGCAGAAACAACACACTCCACGTATGTGTAATTCTAGTGAAGGTATATAGTCTCTTTGTCTATATGTTACACTGACACGGATTCAAATAGAGCAAACCCAACTGACGATGTTGTCATATATATATATATATATATTTTAATGGGACAAGTCCGCCACACTATTCCCAAACCACTGTTACTCCTGTAAGCCAGAATCAACAATTGCGACCACCAGAAAAGCGCCGAGATAATGAAGCTCGAAGAAGTCCTGAGAAATGATTTAACTGTCTTATTATTTATTTAAGCAGGTACTAGCTACACTTACAGTTTGCACCAACGCGTGCAGCAAGTCAACATCACACACACTAACTTAAATAAATAATAATAAATAAATAACTGTCTTGAATCCCGCAACGAAATTAATCAGAAACGAATAGCGGAGGAGTAGGAAAAATAACATACTCGTAGCATAGTTATAACATAACATCACGCCGGTAATCCCCGAAGGGAATAAATTAACGTCGAGTGCTATAATTGCGCTACAAACATCCAAACAATTTTCTGAAGCTCTTTAAATATCTACCTTATATTCATAGCTCAATAGAGGATCGGACTGAGTCAATAAAAAATTGATTCTAATTAGTCCGTCAGTTAGATTATTGAAAAATATTGGACGCGGGTTTTTTTTTTAAAAAATTAATAAAAATTTACGGAGACAAAACGCCTTATAGACCACGAGTGGGGAGATCCCCTATTGTCGTTGTTAAACATCTGAAACATAAAATTTAATTTACCGTAGTAATATGAGCGAATTTTGATTAAAACTCCTTACAAACAATGGGGTACATATTTTTCTAATTACACTTTATTGGATTGGCGTCAGTTAGGCTGAACTTTCAAATGATAATGAACACGGAACATAAAATTAAAACTTCCCAAATTACCAAAATCATTCGTCTATCCAACCTAGACCTGTTTGCAGGCATAACACACGTTCATATAAAATATTCTGCCGATACAGCGTAAGGTTCGTGCATTTCCGTAAATGCTCACACGTAAAAGTTTAGTGGAGACGCGCAGCACGTCGTGTGGACTCGGTTTATGGCGAATCAAATAGGCATGGAGGCGCGCCGGTGAGGGGAATTGGAGGGGCACACAGCGACAATAAACTTCGGAAGAATTCGAATGAAGGAATTGTTAAGTGAGAGCAGTTAGGAATAGCTGAAGTTTTCATTTATGACAGGACTGCAGACGTTTCCGTGGAAGTATGTATCTATTACCCTAAGATATTGAAAAACGCTATCAACCCAGCACCGTTAAGATACAATGATGAAACTACTCATGCATTCCATTTAGGTACTTAATTCTAGGAAAATGCACCAAACTGTAAATTTTATGCCTGTTGATCTGTTTGCAAAAAAAAGACGAGAACATAATCAAAATCAGATTTTTATTTGTTATAATAATACAGGGTGTAAATTAACCCTTCCCACATATTATACGTCAACCAAGCATTCTGTACATCAAACTAAATAACCCCTACGCAAAACCTTTGCTGGGAAACAACTTTTTTTTCAAAAATCTCATTTTTCGGTAAAACTCAATGTAGCACTCTTAAAACATTGTGCTAGTGGGTGCTTTGAATAGTAACCTGAAAAACTAGTATTTACAAAAACAGCTGTGACAAATTCTGAATTTTGACCCCCAATATCTCCGTAACTAGGGGGTTCCCAGGTATGGTCTAGAACAAAAACATTATCGTAGTGGTATTTTTACACCCTTTATATAACAATGATATAATGCAGTTGAATAAACATAAAGAGATTAGATTGCATTGCTACTTTAATTTCTATATTCACTTTCAATATTAATATTTAATAAACGTAAATATAACATGTCCCCATAAATAAGAGCCCCCATCACACTTAAATAATTACAGTCTAGCCGTATTATTTACCGTCACAGCAATAAACCGTACAACTGATGATCACATTACAACCGATGAGCACACATCGACCCCTCTCCCCCTGCCTACGATAATTTGTGGTGAAACCTCAATAATATTAGATCACCCCTTATCATTTCATCACTTGGTTGTAGGGGAATATCAAAATAATTATGATTGCTTTACCAGCTGTTAAATGTTCTCCTTTCGAGTTGATCGAGCAGGAGCTGTATTCTCATCATAATTTGTTTTGAGCTCATTAATCATCGAGTCGCCTAACAACGGACGAGATTTGAGTTTCATAACGAAAACACCCACAAAGGTAATTTTGTTTCATTTGGTAGTTAACAAAGAACTCAAAATATCTTTGAAACAAGAAAACTTTGTATAGTCTCAAGGCCAGCCAAACTTTTGAACAAAATTACTTTAATTTTGTGAAAGCCATTCCAAGGCAACTTTATATGATTTTGAAGAAAATCCGTCTGGCTATAAAGTCTGTTATAGACAATAGTGCTGCGCTTCGTGCGTTCCGTGCAGACACGCGAGCGTTGCGTAACCCACAGACAATGACTTGTTATGATTAGCTTACACCAGGGTTAAGGCATTGGGAGGTTGTCGCTGTAGACATATTAATAATAATATTCCACAACTATCACACAACGCCATCTAGTCCCAAGCTAAGCAGAGCTTGTGTTATGGGTACTAGACAACTGATAAACATACTTATATATTTCTAAATACATACATATTATAGATAAATTACACCCAGACACAGAACAAATGATATTTTGATATTATGTCAATAATGACAAAGCTATCACAAGAAATTACACATATCAGCAGAGCTATTGCGTATCTTTTAAATGTCATATCGCGTTATATGGCTATATTGTCCATGTATTAATAATAATATTCCACAACTATCACACAACGCCATCTAGTCCCAAGCTAAGCAGAGCTTGTGTTATGGGTACTAGACAACTGTTAAACATACTTAGATATTTCTAAATACATACATATTATAGATAAATTACTCCCAGACACAGAACAAATGATCGTGCTCATCACACAAACATTTGTCCTGGGTGGGAATCGAACCCACGACCTCCGGCATAGCAGTTAGGGTCACTAACCACTAGACCAACAGGCCAGTCAAGTATTAACTGTCAAATTGGCTAGGGTTTAGTATAAAATGGAACCAATTGACATTTAATTGATGGATACAATAGTATATAGCCACTGTCATTCAAAAGATACGCACTAGCCCTGCTGTTACATACATGTATCATTCTGTCTGTGGGTGGCACTGAATACTAATACACTAAAACGAAAGAAGAATCTAGATTTATATGTACTATTATTATGTTCAGTATAATGTGCCGCCTCTCATGCAATAATTAATCCTGAGATCAATCAGTAAGCATTCGCATCAGATTATCATTGAGATCTATTACTGTCATCATGGCTGAGAGTCACATAAGTTTTGCTCTAAGAACATGTCTTTTCTCGTGTTCAGATTTCTGATTTAATTGTTTTAATTGAATTGAAGACTTATAAACAAACATGTACATTACTGCGGACAAACCCTAACAAGGTTTTGCTGAGTTTTAGCATTTTTACGATCGTCGCACAATTAACGGCTGTTCGAGGCAATTATTTTCTTTATCTTTATAAAGCCTGTTTTTATCGTCCGAACGCGACTGAATTTATTTCATTTACCCCAATATTTTCAGTGTTTTATTGCTGGGTAATTAATTTTCTAGATTTTACTGAACTGTTAGCCTTTTATACCACAGACGCTTAGTTTTGAAACTATTCTAGTTTCCCGTATTAAATCATAAAGTCCTGAATATAATAGTTTTGGACCAAATGTGAATTATGCGAGCCGGTTATCTTGATGGTCTAGCTGGGAGTCGGAGGCACATTTTGAATTCAAATTTTCCTCATATTTAATGTTAGAGGTAATGTATTCCTACATTATTGCTAAAGTTGGATTAAGTTTGAATGTGTTGGGACTGTTTGAAATCTAGTTGTAACCACAAGGGAACCTAGTGAACATCCAAATTATAACTACACACATCAAAAGTGTCTAGGGATCAAGCATTTTTATGCGGATTTCTTGAGATTGAGATGTGGCTTTGTAATAAATTTATGATTTTATAAATTTATATGGATCCTTTTTGGTGCATTTCATAATTTGAATCAGGAACTGTGAATCAAATTCGAGTAAAAGATGAAAATCAGCTGTCAATATTTTCCCTATAAAAACATACAACGCATTGAAGACATTATTAGTGCTACTGTTTCCCTACTACTGATTAAAACCAACGTTATTATGGAGCGGCGACGTCATTTAAGCAGGGAAGAAATGCTCAGAGCCGTGGGAATGATAGAAGCTGGTTCCCGGCAACGTACTGTGGCTTTAGCTCTGAATACAAGTCAGAGTGTTATCAGTCGACTTTGGACACGTTACCGAAGCACTGGTACCGTGGCTGAGCGCCATGGAGGACGGTATCGCTGCACCACACGGAGACAAGACCGATACATTCAAATCTTAACTCGAAGAGCTCCAACAATAACCGCCATGATGTTAGCCGTGAGGCTTCATCACTCTTCAGGGAACTTAATTAGCGACCAAACAGTCAGAAACCGCTTGCATGAAGTGAACCTTCATTCCCGAAGACCGCTACGGGTACCACCTATAGCAATGCACAATCGTAGGATTCGATATCAATGGGGCTCTTGAACACAGAAATTGGGCAGAAGAACAATGGCGTTTCGTGTGCTTTTCTGATGAGTCTCGTTTTGGTATGAGACCGGATACAAGACGTATACGACACTGGAGAACCCCTGGACGCCAACAGCGATTAAAATCCTGCCAGGAAGTCCATCCTTATAGTGGTGGAACCATCATGGTATGGGCGGGTATTTGGATCGGCGGAAGAACTGAGTTGATTTGGATCAGAGGCAACCTCAACGCTCAAATTTATGCTGAGACGATTGTATCAGACGTCATCGTTCCTCTACAAGTGCAAATCGGTCCCTTATTTCAGTTAATGCATGATAATGCACGACCGCACACCGCAAGAGTTGTAAGACAGACTCTCGCCGCAGCTAACATCAATGTCCTGCCCTGGCCTGCTCAGTCGCCAGACTTGAACCCGATTGAGCATGCATGGGATATGCTACAGAGAAGAGCTCTGCCGAATATGGAGGGTATCCAGTCGCAAGAAGACCTTTTTTTGTTGTTGCAACGAACATGGGCGGCCATTCCACAGCGTGATTTGGATGAACTCATTTTGAGTATGCCAAACCGATGTTCTTGTGTTGTTAGTGTTCGCGGTAGAAACACGGATTATTAATTGTTTAAGTTACCCAATAAAATTTTAAAGAAAACTGTTATTTCAGTCTTTTTTTCGAACTTTAATGTTAGTGGTTCAAATGTCAAAAATCCCTTTATTAGGAAAATGGCAAATTTCTTTATTAATGCAAAGGTGACTTGGTTTATCGTTACTGTGACAAACGAAAACACTTTATTTGATGAATCCTTAAAGAAAATTTTAATTAATATCAATCAGGAGAAAAGTTATTGCAAAAATATATGTTGATCCCTAGACACTTTTGATGTGTGTACTTAACTATCTTAGTAGTTGACAAGCAGAATGATTTGACTTCTTAAAAGAATATGCGTGGGTAACCAAAACTTTCAATTTCCCACAGCTAACCTTCAGAACAGTTTTTTGTGTTCTAACCATTTAATACAATTAGTAGTTCAGCAGCTGCAGATGTATATCTTGCTCAGTATATTTATGAGTCGCGTGAGTTCCCGCAGTTCAGTCCACGGCCGCGATACGCCGACTTTGTCTGCACTACGCACACTACGCGGCGTACTTTTTCACTAATTATTGGACACGAACACGCAATTGTACGCTTTTATTAAATTAGGACCCAACCTTATCTTTGAATGGACGACTTTAAAACTTCGTAGTGCGTATCTAAATTGTATTTTAGATAATGATATAGGCAAAATGCTTATGCTAAATGAAAACTGTCGTAATTTCAAGGTTATTTTACCTTTTAAACAAATTCTAAGCAAAACCTCTTTACAATAAAAGGTTAATTTTGTCTACAAAATTCATATTAAGTATTAAATAAATTATAACCAAAGAACGAGGAAAGAGCAACCAATTTGATTTATCAACAGTTTTACGAGTACTTTAAAGATGTTCGTCTATTTCGGCACCCGTTTCACCGAAGACAGGTAAATTATTTTTACGGTCACTAAACCGATTAGGGCGCTTCACTGGCAAAATACCCATTTTCCGAAGAATAATTATATTTCGAAATCATCCCAATACCAAAGAGCATTGATTTATATTTTAACTACCAAATCATGATATTCAACACTGTGTTTGAGAAGTATTTTCTTATGTCCGTTTTTATGACTGGTTGATATGATATGAGATGGTACTGGTTGGCAATTAGAATCGTCTCAAATGACTTAAACATCACTGGTAAAAGAGAGAGAGTTTACCGTACACACCTCTATCATATACCTTACCTACCTGATCCTTCGAAGATTAAGCGTTATCCTTTGTAAAATTATTAAAGAGACTATTAATATAAGGGTATCCAATTTCTAAAACAAAATCACAAAAACCTTGTCTGTCATCACAAAATCAAAATCAAAATCAAAATCAAAATCAAAACTCATTTATTCAAACTAGGCTGATAATCAGCACTTTTCGAACGTCAAAATTTACTTTACTTTACTTATTTACAAGAGACAGTCCCCCAAAACGCCCCCCCTTCGACACTTCCTAGTGTTTTTGCTGGAAAGAAGAAGTGGCGGAACAAACTCCCCAGCACACATCTGTCTGTTAGGTTGGTTAGAAGAACCAGACTCGATACAATAGTAAGGCAAGTATAAAAAAGTATATAATAATAATAAAAAAAAAGACATAACATATCAGTAAACTAATCTTGGAGAAAGAACATAAATAAATAACAAACATTGTCTTGTGTTCAACTCAGCGACCAACTGTTCTTATCATTTAAGTAGTCGTTAATGGAATAGTACGCTTTTAAACAAAGATTAGACTTTACTTTGGCTTTAAACGCATTAAATGGCAAGTCTAGAAAAGAAGATGGCAGTTTGTTATAAAATGTTATACCAAGCCCGACGAATGAATTATGAACTTTGTGAAGCCGGTGAAAATGAGCGCGTAGTTTATGCTTATTTCTAGTGTTAAAGTTGTGAATATCACTGTTTTTAGTGTACAGGTGGATATTTTGTTTAATATATAAAATGTTGGCAAAGATGAACTGAGAAGCAACAGTGAGGATACCAATCTCCTTAAAAAAATCTCTAAGAGAAACTCGGGCACCCAGCTGATAAATTGCACGAACCGCTCGCTTCTGCAGAACAAATATATTTTGAATATCAGCAGCTTTGCCCCACAGCAGAATACCGTATGACATAACGCTGTGAAAATAACTGAAGTAGACTAACCGTGCTGTATCAACGTCAGTGAATTGTCTTACTTTTCTGACGGCGTATGCGGCTGAACTTAGCCTTCCCGCTAGGCTTGATATATGTAAACCCCATTGTAATTTTGGATCTACTGTAATGCCCAGAAATACAGCAGAGTCGGCAGTTTCCAGCTCCTGATTGGCGAGGATAATATTGGGACCTAGATTTCTAACATTGGGTAAAGCGAACTTAACTATTTTAGTTTTCTTGGCATTAAGAACAAGGTTGTTTATTGTGAACCAATCCGTGACCATTGATAGCGTGCTGTTTACGTCGCCAAATTCGTGTCTATTCCTATCTACTTTAAAGATAAGAGAGGTATCATCTGCAAATAGTACAACGTCACAAAAACCCTTTACACACTCATCCCGGGCACTCCTGCGGGACCCCCAAGGCCGACCCTACATGATTGTCGCTCGCATGGCTGGTGGTTCGAGTAAACACATCGGTGGAGGCCACGTTTTCTATCAGCGTGTAAACGGACGATGAATTCCTTCTTACCAACGTCCCTCAGGGACGGTGACTTGCACATGTGACGCGTGGTGCCACTCTCAGTGGTTCAATATGATTTGATTAGATTTTTTTAGAGAAACCTTTTTACACGAACTCTTCCGTAATGCAAGCAAGCAAAGATTCGTGCTATTAGTGTTCTTAAACGACTCGTTTCAACATGCACTCCTTTTCATAATTTTCTATCTTTAACGAGTAATAAATTATGTTTAATTTTGTTATTTGAACAAGAATAAAAACATTTTAGTTGTTATGGCTTCCATAATCTTAATACGAGTATATCAGTAAGCTACTGATGACCTATAATTGATAATAACATTTGATTCTCAACAAAGAGTACTTACATAACATTCGTAATCATAAAAACTAGATGATAACCATTAATAAAATTCCCAAAAAGTAATAAAGACATTAATATTCTTTATTAATTTCTCCACATAATCCAACATTATGAATTTAAATATAATTTCTATACAAATGTCCGATTGAATGGCCTCATACATCATGTAGAATAGCTTAGTGGCGTGGAACACATCGGTTTGAGGCCTCACTCATTAACATTAACATAAGCTGATTGAATATGGAAATCTATTCAGAAATAAATAAAGTATACCCACTGTAGTATATGCCCCTCAAAAGTGTCGTTTCTTGCAGGGAACCCGCTGTCGAAGTTATTTGACGTTACTTAAATTTGATAGCTGCGAATGGAATTATTCTGAAATCATCACGTCGAAATTGAAACGGGGTAGAGAAGTGAAAACTCACCAACAAAACTAAATGATAATAATCAAAAAATATAAAATAATATTTTCATAATTTTGAGGTGAATTTCATAAAAATAATAACAATTTACTAATTTCCCGCGTGTCTAAATATACTGAATAGTCTGCACGCTTAAGATGCAATTACGCTAATTGCTTTCTCTAATATTTGTATTTGCATGGATTGAGTTTTGCCTTATAATTTGTACCATTACGCATCTTTGACGACACGGTTGGCGCAGTGGCTGAGCGATTAGACTGCTGCGCTGCGTGTCGCGGGTTCGATCCCCGCACGGAACAAATATTTGTATGGCCTACAGAGATACTTGTTTCGGGTCTGTGTATTTGTGTATGAGAGTTTAAATGTTTGTAAACGCACCCACGATACGGGATAACGGGAGCAATTCCTAGTGTGGGGCAACGTTTTAAAAAAAAAAACTAATGTAGAACGTAATTACTGTTTAACTTTCCTTGACTCCACCGAAAGACTGTTTCAACAATTAATAAACCAAATCTGTGCAAACTATCAAATCATGACAAGTAGGATATTTGATTGGGTGTATCATATTTTATCTTTTATTTTTGTTATAGTCTACGCAAAATACGCGTATTAGAATTGCGGGCAGTAGCACGTCAAATACTAAACTATCATCTTTTTTGCCAAATGGTTTTACAACCTCAGTAAAAGTCATTTGGTTTACCTATATGTTTACAGTGCACAGAGTTTTATAAAATTGAGTATCAGAAATCTTTGAATTCGGTACCTGAACTTTCGAAGTCCAGACGAAAGTGTCAGTAATCTTGAATCTATACAATATTATTGTAATCAGAGCTTGTATAAGCCGGATATTGTGTCGCTTTCAGTGGCTCCACCCACGTGCGGCTGCGCCCAATATCGGTCATTTATCGGCGAGCACCAAATCGGACGCACTTTTTGTTTACCCGTTACTGCCCGTGAACACGAAACGCCTAGGACCACATTATAAGAAAGATCAGAAGAACGATTTTTCAAGACTTTTGAAGCAACATTTCCCTTTCTACGTTTGATGTGTGCGCTTGCAACAGGTCATTGTATGTGGTGAACCTTCTAACCTGTCTGTTTAAACTGTAATACGAACCGATTTCCTAATTGATTAGCTTGTGCTCGACCATGTAGATTTTGTGGCTTTTCATTCGTAAAGTTTTGCATGAGCAAACTTTTAAAGAATTCTTTGTAACTCCGAAAATCGTTATAACAGAACCTACTTCTGTAAAATAAACAGCTAACATAAATATTTGAATTTCAGTAATCTTTTTTCTGCCATTGTGAAAACCAACCTCCAAAAATTACAAATAACCTGAACAAAACGCACGAAATAATAAACATTTCTAAAAACAAGTAGGAGCGTGTTCCATTATAATTTAAACTGTCGTAATAATGGGAATGCCGTCTGAAAGTCACTTTCATTAAGAGAGGGATGCGTGTATAGGATACAGTGCAAAGTGTGAAAGGGATGGAAGTCAGGGTCGTACGGATTGGCGTGCAAGAAGGCAGTATTGGCAAGCGGGGCAAAGCTCGGTCGCTCGGATTTAATTAGCGGGACAACACGAGCGGGATAGCGGGACTGCGGGACAGAATTCCACGTTTAGAAAGTGTTTCACGTCGTTTGAACTTTCCGAACTACATCTGAACTTATTTTAATACAGGTTTAGAGGTCCATGGGTGTCACTTTCTAATTTGGAATACATTTTCGTGAATGTGGAAATTATGGAGTCGGAAATGTAGGTTTGATATATTCGTAATAAAAATATTGTACGTAGAAATAGTGGTAAATCTTTAGATTACGTTTTAGAAGAACTTTTATGTTGCTTCTTAAACGATTGCACACTATTATTTTTCATTACAATTCTTGAACAATGTATCCTTCTTTACAAAACTTAATTTGCGGAATATTCTTACAGAAGTAAGAAAAGTATTCATTGAAATTGTACGCTGTTACCCGCTTTTGAACTTTACATAAGTGGGTATTTAAGCTGGTGGCTATAGTTCTACATAATTTAACAGTTTCTACAATGAACAATTATTTCTCAGCAACAAAGTAGGGAAGTTTATTTTCATCAATTAATTCTTTGCACTTCGCTCTGAAAATAAAACCTTTTTAATGGAGCATGTCAGCGCACTGTCTGCCACGCGTTGGATACAGTGTAGTTTTAAGAGCACAAAATGGCGAAGCAACATTTTATTTATATTTAGATTGCAATCTTTCAACGTGAATACTATAAAGGATGAAACCTAACATCAATGTAATAGTAACTACTTTTAATTTATTCGCAATGTTTTTAAAGAACAGTACAAATAGTTTTACTGCAACAGATTTTTTCTAACAACAAAACTTTGCCTCAGAACTTAGCCAATGAAACATTGTAATAGGAAAACCATTTCTACCCCAAAGCGATGAACTAAAACAGTGCGTTAAAAGCGAAAGGCTTAAAAACGAAAAGTTAAAAGTGTCGTAAAGTTTTATTGTAGACGCAGTTCTTTATCTACAAATAATATACCTAGAGAAAGTAACAAAGAATCAGGGTTGGCAAGAATCTAGATTGAACGGCAGAAAAATGTAGGGATCGGAGATTGTATGTTCTGTACATACACCGGTAACGTTGCGTAGTATTTGCCAACGTCATGCGCAGATATACGGACGTGGACGAAACAAAATGAGGATTTTAGGATCACAGCTGGTGTGTTCGATCATTTCTGCCCACCTTTGTTGGAAAAGCTTATGTGAGCATGTGTGTATGAAAACATCATCTGGCTGAGAGAGAGAAATAACAAAGATAAAACTTTGCATTTTGCAACAATCGGAACATTAAAAGGCATGTCATCATGCTGCCTTGTTCTTTATGAATGAATAATGCATATTAAATGACATGCTGCACATTGTGTGTGCGACTTCAAACTTATGAGCTTTTGCAAGTCAGCATGACACTCGCCATTGAATCCTAAACGTCATGTTCGTCAAGCGTTGACATCTGTCATTTAAATACAAATCGCAAGGGATAAAAGGGAACACCCATATTGATTTTGAATCAATGAGTTCTATAAAGGAAAACAACCCCACGAACTGTGGATGTAATTTGCATTGCTGTGATCAATTGATTTGCAATCAATTATTTTTCCTATGTCCCACTGCTGGGCAATCGATCAACGGATTAACCTGTAAAAATGTGAACGTCCCGATTATTCGGCAACCCTACCAGCATTCAGGAGACTTCCCATAAATCGCACGTTATCTGCGCAAGCGTCACCCGCGCCCCCGCGCTGTAAACACCTTAATTGTCGAGTAATTAATTAAATATTTTCACGTCATTCCGATTCTTAAACAAACAAAGTAAAATACCCTTTTAATGGCCACTTGGGCACTTGGATTTTGTTTATCGTTCAAGCTTTTAAAATATACATGAGATTTCGCAGATTCAACGTGATTGGAGATATTCATCCAATTCAACCATCCAATGTTTGTGTGATGAGCACGATCATTTGTTCTGTGTCTGGGTGTAATTTATCTATAATATGTATGTATTTAGAAATATATAAGTATGTTTATCAGTTGTCTAGTACCCATAACACAAGCTCTGCTTAGCTTGGGACTAGATGGCGTTGTGTGATAGTTGTGGAATATTATTATTATTATTATTAATTGCTTTTTGGGTTAAATATTCGATAAAATAAAAATGTTCCTTTCTCCTTTCAGCTTGATATACTCGTAAAGACATAAGTTTATGATTGTGTGATCGAATCGCGCAAGCCCCATTCCAATACATCGAAATTAGAACAAATAACTACACTAACACTAAAACAGAGCAACACCTTTCGCACAACCAATCAAAACTACCTCCAGGGCAAACAACAGAAACTGAAAGACTAACTCCAGTGAGAAATTCAACAATTTAATTACAAAACAGAAGCCGGACGGCCGCGGCCGCCACCGGACAGGCCCGGTTGTAAATCGAGCGGTTTCGGCCGGCGCCGGACGGACGCAAAGTGGGCTAGATTATAGACCGCTCAGCCTGAACAGAGCCCCGCGCGTGTCCGGAATTACGATGCAGGGGAAATATGAGGATGTTTCATGTTATGTTTGTGTGTTTGAATAAAGTAACTAATTCATGTCGGGCTGTAAATAATTTTAGGATATTACGTGAACCACTTTATGAAAGAAAAGAAACAGGATACTATGTACAACAAAACTGTGTAAATAACAAAATGAACTATTCGTTAGAGTTTGTACTTTGAGCACTAGGTACGCTAAATAATAAACTTAAAGTTGGTTACTAGTAATACGAACAAACCGATTCATTCAATAATGTGATAGACGACAGTGTAACATATGAACGTAAACTTTTTGCGGAACAAACAAAATGTTACCGTCAAACTTGCGGTAACTTAGGTGATTTATGAGAGCCGTTGTCTTGTTTCCTCCCGTCCAAATACTTATCAAATTATACTTTATTAAAGCAGCCCGGAATATAATAATGAAGGGAACGTTTTTCAAGTGTCATTAAGAACGCTTACCTGTCGAAGCGCTCGATAAAACTCGCGCGTTGCGGAGCACTGAGTCGTAATCATTAGCAGCGTTCGGTAAGTTGCCGACTTTCAGTTTTATCGGAGCATCTTATACTTAAGAGTTTGGAGATGTTTGGAGGAGATCAGACTTCTTTAACTATTGTTATTATAAAGTTAGTGACTAATCTTAATGTTTTCATTGCTCAAAAAGGGATTTGAAAATCTCACAAATTGTTATTGTGAATCCGAAGGTCCTATTGTCTGTCTGTGCTTAGATGTTAATCCCCGCCTTGAAAATCATTTCAAGTAAAGTCTAAAATGATTTTTTTTCAGTTAAATGTAGGAAGTAATCGGTGTTATATTAACTTCAACGATGAAAAATAAAAACCTTTGGATTGGCATGAGCTACCGAAAAGCATTACAATGCTATTGAAAGTTTTTGTCGAAACTCGAAACGCTTTGATAGCAGTTTTGCCTTTTTTCAGTTGTTTGTGCCAATTCAATATCAGTTCCTTTCTCTTTGTAGGGCACAAAAAAAGATAATAATTGAAGAATAAACCTCGAACTTGTCCAAAAAATGCTAAACCCATCATCCAAAAGCAAACATGGCGCTTCAAAAGTAGTTAGTTCATAACGTATGATTACCGCAAGTTAGACCGGGAGCCAGGACCGCTTAGTGCCACTAATCATACCTCTCGGTTTCGATAGCTTTAGTTCAATGCTCTGCTGTGTTTTATTTTTAGCAGGTAGTTTGATTGATTGTTTTAGATGATGGGTTTATTTTTAACAGTGGGTATTGCATTTTAAGTGTCTTGATGGCTTAAAAATTATAGGGGTAAGTGTGAATGCTTTAGGCGAGAGTGAGAGTATTTTTTGTGCTTGAGTAAATATTTACCACAAGTTAGATTTTATCCGTTGACAGTTTGCTTTACCTATACACCTACACTATTCGTTGGAGAAGTTAAATATATGAAACCTTATGTAAACTGGAATGATAATATTGGTGGTACTGCGTTGTATTAGGTAATACTAACGTGGGATACTTATGTTATTGAAATGCAATCCAAATAAACTTTCGCACAAAAAGAACGTAACATCTAATTGTTAAAATAACTCTTATAATTCCAGTTTCTTTCGTAACCGGTTTGTAAAATATTGTCTTAAACATAATACTTTAGCGTAGCGAATGTCACATCCATTACGACCCCTCTTACCGCACAAATAAAGCGATTCGGTTTGCAATATACTTTTACTCTTACATTTAAACGTATAAATTACCATAATGATTGTCACCGCACAAGATGCACTATCATCGTAAGTACTGTAAATTACTCGAGGCGAGAACTGAACCCCTATAATGCCAGACAACTATCAGTTACGGGAGGACACAACATTAATTATAATTATAGAGATGGCATTTCATGACATACAGAAGTAGTCTATCAAGTGACTTGTAATAATAGTCATTTTACTTTTAAAATAGCTTTTAATGGTTCTATCATATTTATCTATGTGAAGATTATAGTTTTTAAATGGTAAAATGATCCGGTTTCTCAAACCGGTTCACTAAATCCCGGCGCTATTGCTCCCGGTCTAAAAGTAGCAGTACATTAGCGCTAAGTGTTTACAGCACTAAATCTTTGCTAATGTACACTCGCTAAATAGCAACGTGGTTTTGTATGAAAGTGTCTAATCTTTTAGTTTATTAAGAGCCAGACTAAGTATGTTTCTTGACTTGGATGAGACTAGTATAAGAGTTCAAGTTTAAGTTGGGCTATGGATGATGATGGTTATAATGATTTAATTACTTAAAGGCGTTTGCAAAACACCATTTTAGGGTTCCGTACCCAAAGGGTAAAAACGGGACCCTATTACGTAGACTTCGCTGTCCTTACGGCTGTCTGTCACCAGGCTGTATCTCAAGAACCGCGATAGCTAGACAGTTGTGATATTCACAAATTATGTATTTCCGTTGCCGCTATAACAACAAATACTAAAACGAAAATAAAATAAATATTTAAGGAAGGCTCCCATACAACAAACGCGATTTTTATAGATAATGGTTCGGAAGCCTTCGTGCGCGCGTCCGACTCGCACTTGGCCGGTTTTTATTTATTTATAACAAGAGTGTTGTTAAGTGTAACAACTCAACTGTAGCTACTCTTAGCCATTGTTTACATAAGTCAGAGCTACGACAGGTTTTGAAAAAAAAAAAACAAACAAAAATCAACAAACAACAGCACATAAGTTTCCCGTAGCACAACTCCCGGCGTACACAACAGTAGCCGGCGCCACAGAGTATAGCTAGCTGGCAGTAAATCAACGCTAATGTTCACCTGCACGTTCTCATAATAACGTAAGTAAGTGCAACAGATATTAAACTCAAAGGTTCAGCTTGAACTCCCGCAGCGTTCGGTACAGAGCGGGTTATATTAAATACAGGGTTATTAATATTAACTACTGAAGAGGATGTGAGAACCTCTAGTTACGTTTAATAGAGGAATGCATCAAAGTTTACAATTAAAAACATTTATTACTTCGCAAAACGTCGTAGACTAACAGTTTTTTGTGGCTAATATGTTTAATCATTATGCGTGGCTGCTTTATTTTGGTGGACCTCAGTGACGCCTACGTGCGGTGCTGCTGGCCAAACCATCATCATCTGCCTAGCTTTTTTCCAGCCATGGGTCGGCTTCCAGTCTTACCGGATGCAGCTTAATACCTATATTATACATGGAGCGATTACCTTTCTGACCTCCTCAACTTAGTTAGTACTGAGTAATACGATACTACTTTGGTACCAAACCATTTCCCATATATCGGAAGTGTCCAATGTACAGAAATACCTGCAGGTATTTGTGCACTTCTGAAGACATTAAAAACGCCACTGATGCCGCACATTTATTTTCGATACGAATAGAAGAAGACACAGTCATAAATTTGAACAGGGTAAAGCTAGATATTAAATGTGTAGCCTTACCCAGAGCGGTGCAGAGGGCTGCAGCTGCGACGCGAACGCCATTCGGAACGCATCTCCCACCAGCGAGTTCAATTCCTCCGCCTGGAACAATACAAACATATATTTATTATTTAAATTATTCACTAGACAATACAAAACAGACATAACATAATATCACACCTCACAATCCTCGGAGGGTTAGGTAGAGGTGTACATAGTGCATCTACAATTAGCTTTGATAAGGTATTTCACCAAAAACATCGAATTAGTCCGTCAGTTAGATTATTGAAAAATAATGAACACGTATTTTTTTTTCCCGTAAACAAAAGATGAAGACGATACAGTGCTTCGAAAAGTCGTGTGACGTCACAAGGTTAGTACTTTTTTTACCCACAAAGTGACGTCAAAAGCCACTCATGATCTTTGACACGTTTTATTTTCGTAATTTTTTATTAATTTGACAAAACAAAAAACACGTATCATATATTTTTCAATAATCTAACTGACGGACTAATTCGATTTTTTGGTAAAATACCCTATTATGAGGTTTATTGGCGAGTCTATTGTCATTTATCAGGTGCAAATCTAGACTCCATGATCAGAGAAATTACTCAGTAACAACTGAGCAATTCCACTACTGTCAAGTTAAGTTTCTGGAGAAGCTAGAGCGTAGGATTCTCAAAAATTTTAATCGTAAAGTTAATACGTATTTGCGCCAGTACTAATGTGTATTTTCCTTTTACAAACCATACCATTACCATTCCTAACCTGCTTCTATGAAGATATTTTGCTCTCACATCTTAAAACGAAAAACATGTAGACCTATTTCTGTATACCTACCTGTGGTACAAGTACAAGCTCGTGGATCATTACAGGATGGTGTGCAGTGACTATTACTATAAACAAGGCATAACATTTTTCCGAAGGCTGAGCGGCAAGTTTTAAGTGAGTCTGCGCTATTGTGACCAACCCCACCACTTGTACCACCAACTAGAACCACCACTTAGAAGGAAACGCAGAAGTTTTACGACACAGACGAATAGTTTCTTACATTTACGAGGAGTGCACTTGTGCAGTTTTAGTTTATTTTTGTTTTTACTTGTTTTAGTCAAGAGTCGAGGGAAAAATACTGTTAGAACTGACAAAATTACTATTTTACCAGCTTTCGTGGCTATTTTTATCCTGTTTCAATCACGCACTTGCAGACAGTTTTACGGATCAGTTAACGGAAAACTAATCACTCAACCAAATTAAAGTCAAAAATATCGAGTAAAGTTTACAAAGAAACTCACGAACCCCATAAATACAAAAGCGCAACCTATTTAACCTACTGTTGCACCTACATATTCTGTAAGCACTATGCACAATGGTGCGCTAGAGAACTATACGGGCGGCAGTGCGGTATTAAACCCAAACGTCACGGCTACCGAGCCGGCGCGAAGCCGGGCAGAAACCGTACTGAAGCCGGAGGACCGGAGAGCCGCTACTCAATGTGGTCGACTTAATCGGAAAAGTCTGGCCGGATCGTGGTTATGTTACCCACACAATAGAATGGAACATTGCATGAGGATATTGAAACGAGGTGCAGATGGAAATAACTTTGAAGCTCTCTGCCGGGTGCAGTATTAAATGGGGTGTATAGCGGTGTTAAACGCTGGGTAAAGTTTCAATAGCGCCCGGTTTTTGTGTTCTATAATTTTGAAAGGAACGCGGATGAAAATGTTCTATTTGGCAGATAGCTTTTTACAGCTAGCGTCCAATAAATTACTTTCAAAGAATTTATTGAAATCGTTTTAACTAGAAACTGGCTCGGATAAACAGACGCTGCATGTTAAATAATATGTCGTTCGTCTGTATACTGTTACACTGAAAGCCGACCACCATTTTTTCCCGTATCCCAATGTATTTGGTTTCGCCGCAGCCCTCTACTTCTTCCACACTTCTCTATTGCTCGTCATATTCTCATCAGACACCTCTTTTCTTGGCATTTCACCCTTCACATACTTAGTTCAACCATCATTTATTTGTTCTCCCTCTACTTACATATCTCTCCACATCCAGCAGAAGCCGACCAGCTCATCGTTTGGAAAAGGCTCGGTAGGTGATGTTAACAAATAGCATAACACAAAATGTTCTATTTTCTAAATAATAAGTACCTATCATGCATGCATACTTTCTTCAAGATAACGCTACCGTCAAAGAGCCCGTTGTTAAAGTAAACAATAATAAAACACGCACTGTTGTACTATCCAATACTCGCGACCAAATATGATTGCTCAAAACAAACAAACTAAGTAATATGGAAGTTATGTTGCCTTGACTCAACTTTTGAATTTAATCTTTATGATGCTTTTGTTAGAGTTGGGTTTCCGGGTGTGTGTTTGTAACATAAATAGTAAGGTTTGGTGGGTGTGAGCGATATGTGAGAATGATAGCCGTCAGGCACCCACGACAGCGATTGACGTCAAAGCTCATGTCCCACTATAAGCTACCGCTATATGAAACTATACTTCTAACAATGAAACTTTTAATATGTTAAGTATCTACTTCTATTAATGTAAGACTGTATAAAATTCAGATAGAGGTTAATAAAATAAAGCACATTTTGTTGTTTGTTTTAAAACTTAACCAAGTTGACAAAACAACAATTACTTGTAAGCGAAGAAGACGATTTAAATGAGAAATTACGTTATTTGTCACTGTTCCCACTGGATTAAGCTAAAGACCTAATTCACGGGTTGGAATTCGTTTCCCCAGAGACGTCCTTGGGGACAAATCTCGCCCGTAAAGATGGTAAGCCTTCAGCGCGCACGTATTAGCCGAACACTTTGTGAAAGCACTCTATAACAGTACATCTCCTTTGATGAGTTCTGCAAGACATTCTGAAGATTGCTTTCTCATGTGCTCAAATCACCTACCAGCTAAGTTTTAGTTCAAAAGTATAGTTAGAGTATATGAAACATCATGACATTACCTCAATGCACATCTGTCTAGCCTTTTTAAACAGTGTTCTTGTCGACTCACATCCTAGTGGATTTACCAGAAAACAAGTTTTCTACAACGAAAAACTGCCAGTGTGACGCTGAGTGGATAATGCATGGTATAACAAAGATATAAATACCCATAGCTTCGCTTCTCAAGTGTGCGCCGCACCCAGCAAGCCCTGTCCGAGCTATGGCAGTGACTTCATGGCAGAAATATGAGAACAATCGAGGTTTATGATTACGATGGTCTAACGGTCCGCAACTATGGACAAATTACACCAATTTAATAGCTTGGTAGGTTTCTGTGCAAGACTTCGGTCGTAAACTCTCAATGAGGAAACAACTGTTAGTTTGAACAGTAAGCGGAAAATTCAGGTGACCAATAATTATCTTCCAAACATACTACCTACATAAATCAAATATTACAGCTAAGTAATAGCTTTAGCTCACAGCCTCGCCGACCTGGATGTCGGGAAGTATCTACGCCTAATTAATTTCTGTTTGCCAAGACTTACCAAAATTCTTTAAGCCGTTATTAATAAGTAAGTAGACAGACAGACTGATTTCAAATAATATTTGTAATAACGACAGTGATGTAATATGTCTGCTTGTAGGAATAACTCGCTAACTTTATTTTCATGTTTATTATTTTCGAGTTTATGTTCATTGTCCAGTACTATACAAAAAGGTCAGTCCATCTGTATATAGTAGTAGTAGTGTAGTGTAGTGGTAGTAGTGTGTGTGTAGTAAGGCTGACCATCACGTAATGAGGTACGTTATTACGAACTTTGTTGACAAGTTATTATGATGTTACTTTCAAGACTAATTTAAATTGAACTTTCTCTCTCTTACTACTTTAAATCAAATTACATATCAAGTCTCTATTGTGTCAGCCCTCAGCGTCATTTTTTGATTACTTAATTATCGAAACTTACTTTCAAAAGCTACTGTTATAGCAAACGCGGATGAAAGTTATCATAAAAAAATAAATAGTAGATAACCTGATCAACTGTAACGTGTTCTCCTATTGAGCATGGTACATTCAATCATATATTTGCTTGACATAAGCTACAGATAAGCTTATCATCTTGTTGAAAGCTGATTTAAAAAAAAACGCAGAGAGCACATTTCACATTCCTGACTTTAAATCAAGTTCAAGTCATCATCATTGTCATCAGTTTATGTAGGGTCGGCTCATGTCTGCTTCCTCCATTGTAGTCGTCTACTCAGTAATCACATCCAGCTTTATCATTCCCACACAGACTGTCTATTGTTGATAAATGATGTTTATTTTACAAATAGGTTTTTACAAACACTTTCACAAGTCACTTTGTATGATTCCGAAGTCAACATAGAACTAAAACCACCCATGTTTTTTCTTAGCCCTTTATGTCGAGGCCGAGGTATCTCTTACAACAACCCGCAGCCCCGACGAACGGGAGCTCAGTACACATTATATTGGGGATAATAATTTTTCCCGCCAATCCCGTTGTGTATGTTTTTTGAAGACCTATTCAACGACATCCCGTCGTTAAATAGGTAAGCATTAAAGTGCAAAGCATTAATGTGGCCACCTAAACCAGGTTGTATTTGGGAGTGTTAAAAAAAATCATTATAGTAGCTTACATAACGAAAATAAAAGACAAACTCTCACAGCTAAGTAGGATTTACAAGTAGAGTAATAATCGACCAACTTATAAAATGTACTTACTTGTATAAAATATTTTCCTGTGTATAATGTATGGAAGCGCAGGTCTTAAAACTGCAAATGTAAGTTTGTTTTAATTTACAAAAACAATCATCGTTCGGAGACATTAATCAGTTTAGTAAGTTCACATAATTTAATGGGCAACTACGGAACTACGAAACAGCTTTGTGAGTGGTCCGACATGCACTTGGCCGGATTTTTTAAACTAGATGGAGCCGGTGTTTCGTACCTGACTACTCTGAGAAGAAACATCATCTTTCAAACTGAATATGCATTTGATAATAAAAGTAATATTGCCTTATCCCCACACTACTAGATACATCGCTGACATGTGTCCAGCGGTAACGATCCTATCGCTTCATTTGATTTGGATGTTAATGTGCATGTTGGTCGGGTCATACATGGATATTTTAGTGGTTGATTGCGATTCCAGAAGATTTTGGAGAATAAAGTCAACGTAGAAATATTAGTACCAACCTCCAGTATATAATTTATCAGAATTAGTTGTCGTAATTGTCTCACAAAACAAGTGGCTGGTTTATCAGTTATCTATCTTCATGGTGCTTTTATTCCTTTCGACATAATATAACTATAACAAGCTCCCAATGACTTCTTAACTAGTTAATAAGACAGCAGCAGAGCATACTTCTATAGAATTTGTTAATTAAACTCCGCTCCCCATTGATAAAGTACAGTGAGTCGTTACTGTGGGCACAGTCGACTCGTATTTAAAGCGGTTGTTGTGGAGTTAATTATTCCTACAGACTTACATAAACCTCGGACGTGCCTCCGCGAGGTTCATATGAAAGATAGGCTTAGAAGGTGTATTTAGCACATTCACTCGATTTTAAACGGGCCCATATTTCAGCCACCTTCAATGATAATAAAATCTGCGCTTTAATCATTAAAGCTTCCTTCAGCATCATTAAAACCATAATTATCCCTGCAATCAACTGCTGAACTAGCCATAGGTCAAAACTCAAGGAAATTACTGTCACTGTTCTGTAGACGCTTGCGAGATTTTGTGTAAACTCATGGTAGAGGTACAGTACCTCTACCATGAGTTTACACAGCTAAATCTCGCAAGCGTCTACGTAAATTATTTGTATGAAATATCGTACAGCGCCTCTAGCGGTCACGGAAAGAATTACAATCCGTAACATGAGCACTATAGATGACGATAGGTTAAAAACCTAACGTAATCTATTCTATAGTTACTAACGTTTTTTAGCTGTCACCATACAAAACGGTACCATGAGTCACTAATTTCACTAAACCTATCGAATAATTCGCTTACTATAGTGGTTTCGTAGCTCACTAGCATTTTGGCGTGTGAAACATATGTTTACAACAAAATTATGTACGTTTTTGAGTCTAATGCAGTCAAAATAATGTTTGCAAAGCTTATTTTGGTATGAAATATGTTAGTGGCCGCTGAATTTGAAGACCAACGACGTGAATAAGGTGAATTTCGAGAAATGATTTTCCGAAATGAGAATTCATGTTAGACACCAATTGCAAAATATAAATGAATGAAGGTTTATTAAACATTATAGACTCTTTAAATAATACTTTAAAGGTTTGTGCATATGTATGAATAATGTTACGGATTTGATGTCAACACAACGAGTTTCATTAGAACTAAAGGTACCATGCAGTTCTCTCAAAACAAAACACAATAATTTTGAAGAAAGTTGAAACCCTTACTATGAACTCTACCAACAATTGAAACTGAGGCACAGGGTCCTCATTGTTTTAAATAATCTGTTTGAATCTACTAATGTAAACTGTTAAACAACACAACACAGCTCTGTGACACAAGGTCAACAAAAAAAAATTACAAATTGAATACACGACAGTGACATATTATAAGGAATAAAAATTCTAAAACTACTAAATACTTTAAGTAGTCTAATAACCGTCAACTTTTCTATTTTGTCGGTTTATTTGTGTATATATCGATCTCTCCTCTTATTAGTGGGAAAGAAAGAAACAAAACATGAGTAGAGTGAAGTTAGCTAGACGACACAATCTATCGAGCTTACATTAGCGCCTGCGTAAGATTCCGTAAATCTCATGGTGCAAGCATTATCGAAATCTATTTGATACACGTTAGCACGCTAGCGAGTTCAACGTTAGCGAGTAAGTTTTCTATGACAACTCATGGTAGAGCTACTGACAGACTACACTACTTATACAAGATTGTTTGAGCATCTAAAGCTGTAATATAGTTTTATCTTTTTAACATAACACATAAAATTAATTTATTGTTGGTGGGTTGAAGCTTAGATTGCTGTCAGACATTCTGTGTTATGTTGACCTTCTGCGATTTACCTCACCCTAGCATAGGCGGTCGCGACGCACGCCGCGATTCGACTCAATCTGCGAGTATCAGGATTAACACGTTTCTGTGTTTGCGCGATCTCGTACTGCTAATACACGTCGGCTATTGACTGCTAATTAACAGGCTTGTTTTAGCTAATTAGATCTGTTCGCGGGGTCGACGTGTCGAGGCGAGCTTACAATCCGAGGTAACTGTACTTTGATTACCGGAGATTTTCTCAAGCAAGGATTTGATTTCATCCTAATGATTGTTGACACGTAAATATACTGAAATAGAATCACATATTTCGGAGACCTTTTCGACCTACGCGAACTTATAAATAGGCTAATCAATACAATATTTTATTGGCATTTCCGCCACCCACGGTAAGAGACGATGGGTCCTATTCCCACACGAATTAATAAATCTTCAAGCACAAAATTATCATTGTTTCTCTTAACGATGTTCATGTATTAAGCGTTGCATTAATCAACTTAGCAAGTTGGCAGACTGCATTCGATTTACAACCAATTAGTTACTTAGACGACTAACATAAATCTTTAGTAAACGCTCAACAAAAACTCTGCCAAAAACAATTACATTATATAAAATGTTGGTGGCACAAACTAACAAAATAGGAATATCACAAAAAATAGATTAATCGATTAGCGAATGATCGATTATCGGCAGCCAATAATCGACTAATATATCACTCGGAAGCTTCAAAGATGGCGGTTTTAATATTAATTGTAGGCATCAAGCTGTCCGTATAATAGTGCCACCGTTGTAGGAGTTGGGGATAGTTCGATAACAGCGATGTTTCTTCGTCCGCTCGGTCGTCGGTAGGCATGTCGCCGGTAGCAGTTGCCTAACGATCGGTTGCAAACCGAACAACTGCGTTATAATTGCAACCGCACTGGCTAGCCCGAGGGGGGACCTGCGCTTTACCAATCACCTGCACTCTCACAAACCTCTATTTTAAGGAACTAGGGTCGGTATTCGATTGTGCTAAACGCAAAATGGGTACGGCAAATTGGCACAATTTTCTAAAGCATGTAATTATATAAATAAACAGTCTCGGCCGCTAGCTCTCAGTGACAGGATAATTCTCTAGTTCGCAGGAAACTGACTCAAATGCCTGTTATAGAGAATAGGCGAATGAGTTCGCAAACAATTAGCTTCCTTTTCCTGTAATTTTGCATTTGTATTATATGGCTTTAGTTTGGTTCTTGCTTAAAGCCGAAATTAAACTATGAAATAACATTTTTATTGCAATCTATTTCATATGTATGAATTCAATATATTTATTTATTTTTAGTAAATGGAGAACTTACAGCTAATAAATACAAAGAAAAAGAAGAAATCGTAGTCGTAAGACTTCTTCGCCAAAAGTTTAGTAAGCTCCAGAAATGAAGACGCACTTGCTTTACGAATTTTATCGTACACTACTTTATTCATCCACAGAACAGGTTTGCTAATGTTCAGAGAAAAACCTCAAGTTGAAGAGCGGCATGCTGGCGACAATGAATCACAAAAGTAGTAAAACATCCGTATTAACATTTAGTCCCGTTAAAATTCTGTCATTGTATAGACTGTACCCAGCATTACCTGACCCCTTTTTTTTTTTTTTTGGTGGGTGTAAAATCATCGAATAACCCCTCCCGCTCTTGGGCAGAGCGAAAGGGAGTGTCAGACTTCTACTGACTAAAAACCACCCATGTTCCTTCTTCGCCCTCTATGTCGAGGCCGCGATAACCGTTGGACTACCCGCGGCCCCGACAGGCGTCGGCCCTTTCGGGCCCCTCCCATGTTGCTGACATCTCTTTGAGGCGCGCTTGGAACACGAACGCGCCGTCGGCGTCGACACGGCCTGTTTTCGTCGTGAGACGGACGGACGGCGAGTTAGCCCATCACTCACCGTCCACAGGCCCGCGTCTACGGTGGCCGGAGGTCATCGCGGGACCCCCGACGCCCAGAGCGCCTCCCGCGGCGGCTGGGACGAGAGATTCTCTCCCTCTCGCGTTCCGCCACCTCCTTCGCCAGCATCACTGCTTCGCAGAAGGAGGCGACGGCGTCCCATTCCTCCTCGCCCCGGACCATGGCTTGCACCAGGGCCGGGATTTCCTGACCCCTCATATGTAGAAGAAGAGTGTAAGTAAAGGGTTCAGGTAATGCTGGGTACCGACTGTTCGTGAGAGTGAACCACACAGTAAGGTATTGAAGCCCAACAGAACAGTAAAAGTTTCTCGAGGACCTAACAAATGCAATCCTAAGAAGGTGCAACTTGATTCAGCCAAAGTTGGTAATTATTTCAAAACTGGCAAGTCATCATCATCATCATCATCATACCTGCCCTTGTCCCATTAACTTGGTGTAGGGTCAACATGTTCGACCAGACGACAAAAAAAAAACAAAATAAGCGGGAAAGCGACAATCCGATCAACACTCATTTTTTCTGTAGCTATATTTTTACTTTCCTCTTATTTGCAATGAAAAGCACAGTGTTTACCTCGGGTAAATTACTTATTTAGTCCCTCGAACTATTAGCGCCCTCACTACGTTACGGGCGCCATACCCCGTCTCGGGACTAAATAAGTAACTTTCACCTATGGCTATAACTGCAGTTTTAGAAGAACTCAAGATTGCTCAACATACCGATTCTATACTCATTCCGATTAGTAGGCATAGGCACCAATCAAAAATACAGACAGAAGTGTAAATAAATTAAACAAAACTTGGAAGCAGGCGGGGTCCATTCTATTTTCATTTCATAATTTAATATTCAAATGAACCCCGCCTGCTTCCAAGTTTTGTTTAATTTAAAATGTGCTTGTTTTTGGCTTTTCAGTGTTTTCAGTCGAGTTTTTTAGTTTTTTAACAACGTTTTTTATTTCAAACTTTTTAGTTCTTTAGTGTTTGTTCTTTCGTTGGTCGCGTAAAATACTTCGCAGATGATTTAACTTTTGTGTTTGTTTATAGAATTTGTGACTTTGAATTTATTTTAAACATATTTTTGTAATCTCTTTTTAAAACCCATCATTTTGATACCCTACTCGATGGTAATGGATTTTTTTTTATATTTTCAAATCCACGATTTTGCCCCCAAACCAGCAATTATCTTTGTTTTTTTCATTTTAATGTAGCCAGTGATACTCGCGCCATCAAGACAAATCTAACGACGTATATTTCATTCAAATCCCTTTATCCGTTTAGGAGTTATGAGGGAACAAAGAAACGGATATACATACATACATACACGCCAAACACATAACCCTCCTTTTGGGCTTCGCCGCAGTCGGGTAAAAACGGACATACACACATACATACATACATACACGCCAAACACATAACCCTCCTTTTGGGCTTCGCCGCAGTCGGGTAAAAACGGACATACACACATACATACATACATACACGCCAAACACATAACCCTCCTTTTGGGCTTCGCCGCAGTCGGGTAAAAACGGACATACACACATACATACACGCCAAACACATAACCCTCCTTTTGGGCTTCGCCGCAGTCGGGTAAAAACGGACATACACACATACATACACGCCAAACACATAACCCTCCTTTTGGGCTTCGCCGCAGTCGGGTAAAAACGGACATACACACATACATACACGCCAAACACATAACCCTCCTTTTGGGCTTCGCCGCAGTCGGGTAAAAAAAAATGGTTTTAAATAGATCCATACTATTATGGAGAAAACCGCAGGCTGTACTTATCACTACTGTGAAACTTTCGAAAGTCAAGTCTTAGTTAGGCCATTATAATGTGAACAATAAGATACAAATCTCCATAAATTCCACCGTTAGCCATAAGTTGCTACAGTGTAGGTGCAACATGTTTTTTTCTTCCATACTGCCCTGTCAACCGTCACACTCTCATCTACTCTTTTTTCCTTCAGATCTTCTCTCACACAATCCATCAATAATGAAGAAAGTAACTGCTCAAATCTTGTCATCCAAAGTACGAACAGATCAAAGAAAGAAAACTGAAAAAAGGAGATTTCGGAAGAATGTACATAGCTTCATTTCAGTACAGTATCGGTCGGGGTTCAGTTTTCGTAAATAGTTTCCAATAACATGTTCTTACAGGTTTTACTGACCATTTGGAGGCTAATTAGATTATTTTACAAATCCATAATCTTCTGGGCTTTTCTGCCAACTGTAAGGCGAATGTATAAAAGCTTCATACATTTTGAATGTGCCGTCTAATGCAATAACAATGCGCCGCTGTAAACGGACGCGGCCGCAACGATGCGGTGCGGACGGCTCCGGACCGGAGCGGTGCGGTACGGTGCGGTGCGGATGAGGCGTACTGTTTTAATTGTCCGCAAAACCGCAGAGAGTTGTGAGCGGCTGTGGAGAGTCCAATGCTCCACTGACACGTCCCCTGTACGTAAGGGAGGCTTTACGTACAGGGAACGTGTCAGTGGAGCATTGGACTCTGTAATTATATTATTTAATTGCTTCATTTGAGGCACAGGGCCATTTCTAGTTTCTTTAAAAACTGTGATTTACTTTTTAACTATTTCTGAAGTAGGTACGTATTTAGCGAACATTACAATAAATCTTCGTCGTAATAACGTCGTTTTATTACCACTTCGGTACTTTAATATGAAAACGAAGAACTATAAAACACTCGACTACGAATAAGTCTCCATAGAGAAAAATAGAACTTGTCTATGCGTACTTAAATATTAAACTTGTCATAAAGAAGAATAGGTTTACATAATCAACTATGTTTTTTTTTAAGTATTCATTCTTATTTTTATACCTTCACGACCACTGCAAATAATTAACCGTCCAAAAGAATCACATGCGAGTTTATCGAAAAGTGAAATGACTAGCCCATACGTCCTGCACTTCTACACAATCACAAAGTTAAACTAACTCATTCTTTGTTACTGAACACAATACAAAGTGATGAGTCCAGCGGTCCCTGGCTTCACGAGACTCGTCCCACTGATCTATCCTGCTCTGTGCTTCAATCCGGTCGCTATCTCCACGAGCGCTATCTCATCTTAATTACTTAATTAGGCATGCGGCGGGCGCGCGCGCATCCATCATAATGCGGGCCCGCATATTTACCAGCAGTACCCTGCCTCACAGCTAGGATAAACATCCGACATGGCTTGCTTTACGGAGACACGCCCGAACCTCGTCCGCTATTGTGACTTGTTTGTCAAACTTCCGATTTTACGTATTTTTAACAGACTTCCTTTTGTCGACAACTCGCTCGCACAAAAGTTAATTTGTTTATCTATTTATAAATAACATGCTATTCCCTTCGGAATTTTCATAACATGTTTTTTAGAGCTGACTGTACATAAATACGTCAGAGCGGTTTTTTCGAATATGTCCGGCATTACGTCAGGACTTTCCTAAATGGTAACCCTACTCCCAACTCCCTGGGAGTTGTAAATAATATAGCCGTTAACGTACATGGAATGTACCTGGTACATACTCATGCTGTACTTGTACTAAGGTACCTAATTAAAATTCTAGGATTTACGTCAGTATTTGGAATGGCTTGCAGTAAAGCCAAATGTCTTTTTTTTGTGTTTTCTTTGATGAAAGTTAAGTGCTCATTAACTTCTTGCAGTAAGTAAAAATTTTATGTTACTTCTTTGGAACTGGTCTTCAAATTAAATGGTCTCAAACAAACCCATACACGGTGGAAGGAAATTGTGACAAAAAATTATATCTTCAACATAAAAATGAGACAATTAGACTCGCTGTATTTTGGCTTAGCAAATAATCTATTGATAAATTATCGCTTAATTCACTTACAAAATTACATAATTTTGTTACAGTTATCGATCACCTATCCCAAGACATTAGCAAAATGTCGTAAACTTGTAAACGATACAATAATGTCTAAATATGTGATCGTATAGCCCACCCGATCCGTGCCAGTAGCCCATAAACCCTCACTTACGGTCAGCAGCTAATTGATAACGAGCAACTAACTTGATATGGTAAATAGTTTCCCACAGCTTTGAAACTGTAGTTTAACTCCTAAACTATGCGACGTGTGAAGCGTTCGGGATGGAGGTTTCTTTGTGAAGAAACTTACAAGATGCGGCCAACTGCTGAAGGGTTTATCATAATATCTGTTGTCAAATGTTGCGGGATATGGAGCATTAGGTTTGTGACCCTGCTCCAGTTTCTTTTGAAACTCGTACGAGTGTTTTCTGTTAGACGGGTTAGAAATGCGGGTTTCTTTTTACTGGCTTTTACTATTTATTCTTCTTCAATCGTAAAATGTTCCTACTGTTTAAAAAGCTGACGTTTTCTAGAAGAAAACACACTCGTGTAAGTATTACCTCAAAACTCATAAACAACAACTTGTATTTGAAACTCACAGTTACGCCACTGTTTTATAAACTGTTTTAATTTTCCTAGCAAACGTTTACGTAATGAGAATGACCGTCAATCAAGTTCTTATTTAAATACTTTCAGTGGCAATAATCGTCTCAATAATATACTTAACGTCAGCCAGTGGAGTGCGGAGGTACCAAGGCTTCATTAGCATTTAGGAGATACGAACTAATTAGTCGACGTAACGGGGACCGCTAAACGCTGCCATATGTTAAGCAGTGTGATAGAACGATTTGTTGTAATCTCTTTACTTTTATGTTAATTTAATACCTTGACCTTTTTTATAAAGTTTGAAATAAAATTGTTAGGTACTTTTATAATTGCCAAAGAGTTGAGAAGTCAAAATGGTTTATTTCACTTATTTGGAGGCATAATAAATCTTCGTAAACAATATTTCCGTCAACTGTGAATGAATTGTTGTGAAAGAAATATTATTCTTAGTCTTGCCATCGTAAATAAAAATGCACAGTTATACTTTGTAACGGCAGACCTTATCGGGCAGTTTAAATTAGGAAGCTATAAAATATCAGTAAATTAGTAAACCGCATAACAAAAATGCTATAAAAGACTATCATAGCGTTGACCGATCATAACTGTTTGAGTAGTCATCAAAATTACTCGCTCACTAAAACAATATTAACTGGAGTTATTAAGGAAGGTTGATATTCGTCATGTCGTTAGAATATTAATGTGTTGTCTTCATTAATGTATAGATGTGAAAAAAACGAGTTTGGTCGCCATCAAGCATTCTATGGCGTGTTGTGACGACGAGACGGCGCGAGGTGCGAAATACATTTTTTTTTAAAGTTTGATGTATGGCTCTAACTGCAGTTTTATAAGAACTCAAGATAACGACATACCGATGCTATACTCATTTTGATATTTTCATTTTCATATTTAGGCATAGGCATCAATGCAGTTAAAAATGAATTTAAAAAAAAGTTTTAAATAGATCCATACTATTATGGACATAACCGCAGACTGTATCACTAGTGTGATACTTTCGAAAGTTATAAAGATAGAGTGACATCGTAAATGGGCAGGTCATTTTATTTATTTATTTATTTAAACTTTATGCACAATAGTGATACATAGGCGGACTTAATGCCACAAGGCATTCTCTTAGACATTTTCTTAGTTAGGCCAATAAATGTGAACAATAAGATACAAATCTCCATAAATTCTACCATTAGCCATAAGTTGCTGCACACAGCTACAAGTTCAATACTATACAATCCCATAGGCAACAACATTTTTGGAGTGTAGTTTTATTTTAAATAAATGCATCTTTAGGAGCCCACAAAACGTAAATCAACCACACACACACATACATAAATCATCCCATACAGATGTGTCTGCCTGTCTGTGTGTGTACCCGCGACCCGCAAGTCGTCGTCCGCAACTCCGCATCGATCCGTCCGTAACAGGATTGCGATCGTTTCATTTACATTTTATTCGAGCCGCAAAACACTACGGTAATTCAATCGAGCGCCGCCGAATGCGTGCGAATTGATAGCGGGCGACACGTGGGGTGCCTCCACTAGCGATAACAGACGCTATATGAGTGATCATCAAATTATATGTGTTGTATGAGAGTTTAAATGTTTGTAATCACACCCACGATACAGGAGAAATTCCTAGTATTGGGCAACGTTTTTTAAAAAAGAAAAAAAGAACTAAATTGCTTTTACCTAATATTATGACATTACATTTTCTAGTCATTTATTTTCTAATCTCTTCATTTTGGCAGGTCCCTGGGTGTTCGATAACTGCAGTCTGCCAAGTTTTTCCAGGAAAGAGCGCCTTCCATGACTGTAAAACTAATTTTAGGAGACGAAGACGGACGCTTTTCTTTGCTAGTGCAAATCTCTACTTTCCTAAACTAACTCCATCTCCATTCATATTTATTTGGTCGCTATCAGTGGCACCACATACTGAAAGCTTAGATTCTTGCGTGTATCGGTATTTGTTTACAAAAGCTAGGGGAAACTCGACTCGCTGCGAATCGGCACTATTCGGTGCGTCGAGACTCGACACGACTTCGTTCTATTGCGCTGAATCTAGTGGCATGGCTTCGTCTTTTCTGTGCCAAACCAGCAAAAAAGTATATAAAGACTACCTACTAACAGTTCAGTTTCGTTTAGAAAAACATTCTTGTAAGAACTAACACGAATTTTTCAGTTTTATCAACAATATTGTACCACCGAGACGTGATTTAGCAATAAAAAGAAATAATTGTCGGAACTTAACTTTGTACATAAAAAGTAATGTTTGTACTTTTTTCATTACGCCCGTTTTCACGTCGAACAAGATCACTCTCGAGTGGAAGCTTTAGAATAAAACACAAAATGCTTTATAAGATTAAATTACAATTGTTCCTAAACTTAGTTTATTTACGAATAAAAAACTTTTTAACAAAAAATAAAACAAAAAATGAAAAATAAACTTTAGAAGAAAAATCAGTTTCTGAAGGCGGTGGGGAAAAATTAAATCAAACAAACGAAAGTCACCGACTTCTGAAACGAAGTTTTCTTCTAAAGTTTATTTTTCATTTTTTGTGTTTTATTTTTTGTTAGAAAGTTTTTATTTTTAACATTTAGTGATTCACATGTGCTTCTGCATGTGCTTGATGTCGGTACATAAGAACCATTCTACTGTCAGATCAGATTGTTATGGAGAAAATACCAAAATCGCTGTACATTTTTCTGAGTTCTCCCGATTTCGCCAAGATTCCACCATCTGATCCCGACCTGGTGACTATGAGACCAATAGGAAAGCATAGGCTTTCGAATAAAAGTAGAATTTTCCAAATCGGTTCGTAAACGACGGAGACGAAAAGTTCGGTAATGTAGACAATGTATTTTTTTTTTGAGTTTTGTTGATTTTTCAAAAACCGCTTGTCTGATTTCGATAAAAAATTTATGGGACGATATGGAAACTATACATTTTCCAACAAAAAAAGATTTTTTCAAATCGGTTAGCGACGGAGTTATGCCCGAACAAACATAAAAAAATATATATAATAAACATAAACATCCGAATTGAGAACCTCCTTCTTTTTTTAAAAGTCGGTTAAAAAATACCTTAAACATGATTACTACAGGAGGGATCAGACGTTCATAAAGGCACTATTGCAGCAAATGCCACTGAGATGAATAATACATTTTATTAAACTAAAATACAGCAGTGGTTTACCAACGAAACTTTCCCCCCGAGGTACTGGTGAAAGCACTTGTACTTAATCAAAGAGTAAACGTGATCCAACCCTTAGTTAGTTCCACAAAGGAAGAACCAAGAAATAATCACAATAAAAGTGAGGCCTGCTCTCTACTTGATGAATGTTGCGTTCACTTCATGTCTGAGAGTTCCCGGTTCGGTCAATTTGAGCGAGGGCTACATCTCATAACATTAGGAGGGATCTGCTGGCTTTATGGCATTTCTATGGCAACCATGACCCTTTCTGTTAGAGGTCAGATTCGATAGGGATGGCAGAATTGAATAAATCTCAAAAAAAAAAAGAATTATTTGTAATCATTTTAAAAACTCCTTCAAAAGTTTTGTGGATTGTAATGTGATCTGCACTTTTTTTAATCTTAGCTCTACATTTTCTTCAACTGTGAGTAAGTCTATAGACATAAATCTGTACTACACAAACACCGAACGCGGAACAAGTACCAGTGGGTCATACAAATATTTGTTTCGTACGGGATCCGATGCAATCGGGTTAGACGTTACGCAAGTCGCCATGAATATTGTTAGCACATTCGTTTCTTACAGACATATTATATCTCAAAATATATTGGTTTTTATGCTAAAAATCACATAGATAATTTCAAAAGTTCTGTAAAATGTCCAAGAGTCAAGAGACTCTACCACGCTTTTGTTCTTTTTTTGCTACAAAACAATAACACGTCGCGAACTGCGCGCTCCTCTGACCCAGAAAATAATACAATACCTACATAGAAATGGAACGCTCTGAAAAAATCATGTAAGTCATTTTCTGAATTTACTCTTACTGCCGCACTCAGAGAGCTTTAATGATTACTTAGGCCATCACTTAGTTTTGTCATGCAAAATTATGTCAAATCATTAAATATCTCTGAGTACCGCAGTTAGTCACAATTTTTTACTTCAATAATAATCATTTTGTAAATTCTACTTATTAATTTTGTAGGTACTAAAGCTTCAAAAATATCTTCACAAAAAACTTTTATCAAAATAAAAAGGCTAGTCACTGCCGAGACAGAACTACATTCAAGAGAATTGATGAGTCGCAGACACGATACACAAAATGTGGTCAATCGAAATGAAAAACGAAATCTAGAACAACTGCCTTGATTTAGGTCTAAATGGCACCGAACAACTGGCATTGAACAGACGAGTTCTAGACACGATATTGCTGAGCTCATTTTAGGCAATACCAACATTTCCAACCCAGCAAATCTGACTATTCCAGTATTTCAGAATAACAGTGATTTCAGACGAAACTTTTTAGAACTTAATAGTTTAGTCAAAGATGTTTACATTATGTATATCACTGATCTGGAGCCCCAGCGCTGTGGGACCATTATAGGTTGATGCTTATGTTTTTATTTATATAACTTACACTAGACATTACCTGAATAAATATAGGTAATCCATTATAAAATTAACCTTATCCTAGTGTTTGCAAATACGGGAACATACTGTCATGTCATGCTATATCAGATTTGTCTACACTGACAATTTAGATTAAACTCAATAAGCTTGCAAACGGATTATTTATTAAATAGTTACCTAAAATTACCAAAGTAAACCACCAAACCTAGTTAAAGACCGGTTCAAACCCAATATATATTAATTGAATAGGCGCCTCGCCCCTGCGCCCCTGAGCGGCTAGTGCCGGCTGTGGTACCGGCGCGCGGCGCGACGTTATCTGGGGAAGTGCTCCCGCAGGACGCGTCTGTTTCCTGTCCAGAACACGTGCACTGAGCCTGGAGTGTAAGAAAGGGCAGAAAACCCACTTTGATATACAGGGCTATGGATTTATTTTTCTCCTTCTTAACTAGTGGAAACCTTGTTTTAGGCGTTCTGTTCAGTTGCACACAATATACAACGGTACTTAATATCGTATCCTGGTGACTGCCGTTCGACGAACTAAGAAACCAATTTTGGAGCCAAATTATTTGCTAAATAAATTCAGATTGAAAAGGACACGCTTAGAAGAGAAGTGGATGAAAGGGTTTGAAGAAAAATACTGACTCAAGTAACAATCGTGCCATCAACACTTCTGAACTGATCTACTTGGTTGTAGTTCAATAGCTGATATAGTACGGAGTGCACGTGAAGGGTGAGCGGTCGGACTTCAAACTGAGCTTCATGGGTGCGTTTAATCAGATAGTCGGGATTCCTCCATCCAAAGAAAAGAAAAAGAAGAAAAGCTTTATTAAAACTGACAGCATCTACAACACACAAATAGATACACTTCGTTGAATGAAAATTGCACCAATTGCGCAGCAAACAGTCACATAATCTTACCATTTTCAAACTCTTATATAGTAAGTAAACTGTAAGGTTTATAAAAATATATTTTTCAATAAGAAATTTGAATTGATGTTTGTTTCTTAAGTTCAAGGAACATAAACGTGAAGTGATATAAAATCCAGATCCACTGTAGACTTATTATAGGCCAGCTCTTTTTGTTTATTTATGAATGCACTGTTTGCATAATAAATATCTTCTAAACACAATTTATTTCCGTTGCGAGGCATGTGCTACATGTTTACGAGCGAGCGCATGCTTTGCGTGAATGATGCACCATGCACCAACTGTTAATAACTAACCTATATTCTATGATGTTGCAGAATATGACACTTTGGAGTTTGTAGGTGTGTTGTTATGTCCTTTCACAAAGTAACAGAAATAGTTAATACCATGAGGTTTACTAACTACAATTCAGTAATAGATATGACGGTAAAAATTAAGGAAATAAATAAATAAATCAAGCTTAAGGAGATGGTGCGACGAGCTGGACGGAACCAATGGCTAGTTTTCCACATTGGCCCTGAATCGAACATTTTGGAAATCATAAGGGGAGGCTTTCGGCCACCAGTGAAATGACACAAGCTAACAATAACAGTAAAAAAATAGTAATAATAAGGCTTAACATGACTAAACTTTACTAGCTAGCTTTAATGAACTAACATAAAGTTTAGAAACATACCAAGTTGATTCCACTAGTCTTAAAATTGTGAAAGCTAAATTGCAGAAAACCTCAAAACGTTCAAGTTAGGGGAAACATTCGAAGTTGAGGCCAAGTTGGTATGAATCTGCCCCCGCGCTGTTTGAGCACGGGAAGTAACGGCTAGTAAATCTCCCGCGCGCGGCGCGGCACGCAAACTGAGTTATACGCCGCGAGTCTACCCAGAGTACCCAGTAACAGACGTCACGTTACGCGTTTTACTAGCCGTTACGCGTATTTGGACGATTTGGAACAGGTAATTACACTTTTAGTGACGGTTAGGAGCGGTGTTTAGCAGAACTTCACACTAAATTAGGTATTGCACAATATTTGGTTATTGTTGTCGATTTTAGATTATGGGGCTCTATTAATAAACAGGTTTTATAGTTACGATGTCACACATTATCGCATTTTTGGCATTCGTCATGGTGGAATGTCACTAGAAAGATTTATGTAATTCAATCAAAATCTAGCTATACATAGGAGTGTTGATATACGTAATGAATTACAAAAAAAAATATTTTTATTTAATTCCAAACATTACTGACAATTCTACTTTTTTTTCAAGGAACCAACTTATTCCTCTTCCAGCTCCATACAGTACGACCTCATAAAATTTGCATAAATTCAAAAGTCGTAACCTACAAGAGAATTCGAATCGAGGACATATCGGTCCCTCCAAGTTCGTGGAACACCGGGGACACGCTGGGGTCCCACAGACGTAATGTAATATATTATGAAGGGCATGGGCGCTTGGGTGCCCGCGCGTGACCGAACGCGGCCCCCCGCGCCTCCACGTGGGACCGCTGCAAAAATGCTGCACATTCTGATGGTAAAGGATTTTATATTGTGACAGTAATGTTCTAAAGACCTTTTCGAAGTAAGATAAAATACATTAGGGTTGAAGATCCTCATCTGGCAGCAAGGAATCGCACTCGATTTAACCCTTGTTCTATCAACATACTTATTTGCAAGCTAATAATGGCAATATTATAAAGGACTTCCCGACACGCTATCAGTTGTGTTAGGTGGGACAGTAGACCAGCATAGCGCCCTTTCTCCAGTTAGCTGAACACGAACACATCGCGACCCATCAAAATCACAACGGTGATTTAATATTTTACTGACGTACTTTTGTAGTATTTTTGGTGAGCTGCAACTTTATACCCTTCTTCTTTAGATAATGTTACATTTTAAAACTCTTGCAGCTAAATTAAAAGAAACGTTAAAATTGAAAGCTTCTTTTAATACAGCTGCTTGAAGATATCTCTTCAAACGTTTGAACGTTAATAAAAGCTGAGAAGTATGCTGTAAAACTCGCTATTACTCCAGTGTTTCCAATCGTTCGCTTGAACTCATTGAAATCTTGTATCACAACTTGGGTGGTGGATACTTCAAGTGAAGTCCAAGATGGTTTTAGTGATTCATTACTTCCAAGTTTATTTCTTTGCTTCTATGTCTGTTTATTTGTTTATGTTTGTTAACAATATTATACACACTTAACAATAAACTCAAATATGTCGTAAAAACTCTTCCCCATCGCTGTCAACTGGTGTTATTCCTTAGAGACAGCCAGCGTTGCCATGTCAACTAAGCGTATTGAAATTTCCTTAGAAAGGCTGTGAGTAGGTACTAATACCTTACGGTTCCCAAAGTTTGAACTCCAATGAGCTTGAAAATATAGTTACCAATTAGGACACCAGAACAGCACATCACGATGAGTTAGGAAGATGGGATGGCGCAAGAAAATCGACACATGTTGCGTCCCACACTGGTCCCACGTCACACATCTTCCATGGTAACAAAAACGTGGTGTCCGGTCTTTTACCATCGTCGCGTGACAAGCTATTGGATTCTTTCTATACAGCTGGAACACCGACGTATTGACGCTAGACATATAATGTCTCCTTCTGGCGACGTATTTCAAGTGCAACGGAAAACTTTTGACGATTTAAGCACTCTCGGCAGAACAGTGTTTTCTGGTATTTTACGACTTGTTTATTGCCATCGAAAGTGTAATGCATGATACAAAATATATTTCAAGGGAATCAAAATTCCTTTAATTTTCATGCTTTATGACATGGACCGCGCTGAGTTCCGGACTACAGTAACTCACTTCTAGTATTGACTCAGTAACGCGTGTTTACTGTTGTTTGGCAGTAAACGTTATTTTTACCCGTCGACGGAAACACTTTGATCTGCGGCGTATGCTGTGACCAACTTTATTGATCTCTTCCGCTTGGAAATTGTTGGAAATATAGCTTTTATCTTTATGTCACGACTCCGGGAGGCGGTGACGACTGTGACCAGAATTAATTACTGACGTTAATTAATTAAACGCTTCTTTAATTTTAAGTGCGTTATTTATTAAGTGCAGTTCCCCAACATTTTTTTTAATAATAATAATAATCTTTATTTATATAAAACAGATTGTAGTACATTTAACAATTTCTTAGTAATAATCTCTAGCAATCATCAAGTGGGTGACGTCCTGATCTCCTTGCTAGGCTATGAAATAGCCTGTATTAAGGAATTCTTCTTCCCTAATCCGGTAGTTATAATATTTTAGTTTCGTTTGATATTGTAGGGACAAGTTATTAAGACTAACATTTTATAGCGACTATAAAACTGAATGTGTGTGGTAAGTAGCACCTGCTTTCTTGAGCGTGTACTTTAAAAATACTATAGGTACTATAAAATGAACAAGCAAACTAGCCACGGTACCTGCTCAGTGAAGTATTTTATTTTAAACTTATTTTTCCCGCATAGTGTTGGGTAAATTTATGGTGAATAAAAGCAAAAGGTAAGGAAGTAAAGAAAAGGTTGAAAGTCGAATATGAATATATTTTTCAGAGATAGAAATGATTACCACCGTTGTATTGAACATTGTTCAACAAATGACAACGACATGAAGATCGTCTTAATTCCTCTCATTGAGAAGTACTCCTGCGATATAATTCGAGACACATCCAGGCCAGCACTTAAACTCGAGAAGCGCTATTAAAGTTAATAAAACGAATAAATGACGTCACCAGTACATGGGCTTATTGACTGTTTTACGATGTTGTACGGTTTTAAAGACTCTTGTGAAATGTGGGCTCCGGCACGAGTTCCGGTTTAAATCCGGTCATTATGCTTTTATAGTTGTCGTTATTTGTTATCCGAATTATGCTTGTAAGTATATGCTTAGGGTTATAAGTTATCATATACCATTAAACCGATACACTACACTCCATGGATATTTTTTTTTCGAATGGAAATTATCAAATGGAGGTCCCGCTCTGGGAATGTCAGACTTGTACTGATTAAAACCCACCCATATTCTTTTTTAGCCCTTTGTGTTCCAGTGCCGGGATATCTCTTTTGAAAGGATATCTGTTTAGAGTCACACTACCAATCAGTTGGGTCTACAACAGCTTTATTCAGAATCCTTGTTAGGGCCAATTTCATATAGGTTCAACTTCTGAATTCCTAAAACCATCGATATTAAATTCAACAACCGTAGTTTAGTATCAAACACCGATCCAATACAGCTTAACTTGTATCACTATCTTCAAGATAAACCGAGCCCTCTCGGCGTTGTCGTGCACTGCACGCACGCACGTCACATCCGGCACGCACTGGCCACCATCACTGCTCACCCTCTGATACCTGTTTATTTACACAACACCACGTGGTGTTTGATCTTCACTAACATACGAGCAACTATCTTGATAATTCCACGCAGACTTTCCGAATTGTCTTTATTCTTGTTACGAAACAAAAACGTTTCCAATTACGAGTACATTTGTTATTAGCGAAACTTTATTAGAGTCTTGTATATTTTTTTGCTTATTTTTAGTTTAGATTCGTATTTGTTTGGTTTATAACTTTAGGATCGTGAGATATTCGATCATACTTGATCCGACTTTACATACATTTAGACTATCGCTACCACTCGTTACTACAAACCATGAACACAACATTAGATACTACGCCGAGCTGGATCTAGTATCTACATACTTGTCACTTTTGTTAGTACGAGTATATGAGCCGTTTACTTCGGTGACAGCTAGTTTCATATACATGTAGCGCCATATCAGCTTCAATATTCAGTAACAATGTGATAGACTTACCCGTTGTGAGAGTCTTGTAAACCATGTTATTTGCTCAAAGCAACAGGTATTGCGTAACTTTATTATATCCGATGAGGAAACAAGATTGCAGAGAGGAAATCACAGTTATCTTATTATCATTGTTAATATCAATAAGCCCCACTAACTGAAAGGAAGTCGATTCATTAATGGATACATCCCGCCGTACAGAAAGCTTTTACTATGTTATTCTGGTCTATTAACTTTCCCATTACATTAGCCCGTAATGCCGCCGCCGTTATGATTTATTCAATTAATAACATTAAATGTATTTTCGTTTGTGAACTACCATAATTATATATCATATAATATCATATCATATAAATCAAAATCCTTAAATACTCTGACTGTGTTTAAATACTTGTTTGTAGCTTCAAAATACATATTTGCAAAGTTACAGATTATTGAGCACTCTCGTGTAATTTCAGGCTTACGCAGTTTTAGTTATGAATTAATTTTGAGAATAATTTACCTTTCATACAGATTCAGAACAAAATCCGTTTACATTTCTGTTATAAAAATATTCTTTAGGCAAAAACCTTCGTTCACTACAATTCAAATAAATCTACTTCATTGCTATCGTTACCACATTCAATTTCCCTTTAAACGACTGCGGCTGTTTTGAATAGATTTCAATTCAACTACATTCATGTAGGAGGTCGAACACAACGGTTTTATGAATAAGCTCTAAAAAATAGAATTAGAAATACATGAAAAATCCAACAAAACTCCACGACCCGGATCAAATATCTAACAGAAAAGTAGACGCTTTCTATACACATAGTTTGTGTTAACCTACCGACACGTAAAGCGGATAAAATATTTGCAAAATATACTGGTATGTTTTTTTCAGGTCAAGTCCTTTTGAGTTGATATAAAACGCTGGTCGAATTGTTTTTGCCCCAATTTCTAGTAACTTAATACCCTGGTGTATATTACTTTATAGTTGGAGTACCTGGCAATAAAATGCTAAGTATTTCGTGAGAATAATAAATGATAATGCAATAACAGTATCTAATCCCCAGGCTAGGTGATGCGGTGCGGTATGATCGGCTCCCGACGGGGCATTCAATTGGTGGCTCCCAGCGGCCGACATCTGTCTAGTGTAAAATTTATAATTAATGTCGGCCCACCAATCAGCGACGATTACATTCTTCACTAACAATTTATTGTCTTCTGTTTTCGGTTCTTTGATTACAGAATTTTGTAAGAGATTAGATTTTGGGGGTGGAACGAAATCGTATTTTAAAAGGATTTTAATTACACAAATTCATAATGAACATATCAGAGTAGGTTAAACCGTATAAATAAAGCATACATTTCGAGATTCAATAGTTTTAGGTAGATTGTAATAATAGGTAGTTATCATTCATCATAATTCTGTTGTCCTTATCCCAATTCATTTATGGTCGGCGCGGCATGTCTACTTCTTCCATACTTCTCTGTTAATACGAGTACGGCGTAAAAAAAGCTTTTCTTCCTATCGGACCGTGTTCATCTCTAACTTAGCAAAACACTACACACAACGGAAAATTAAAGGGTAAAAATAAATGTAAAAATAATATAATCAAACCGATGTTTAACGATCTCTACCGGAGCGAAGGTTCCCCGAATTGGGCGGTTTTTCGGCGCGTTATCAAGTTACGCCATATTAAACGGTTAATTAACCGAGATTGTCTTACAAGAGGTATTATTATAACTTAGTTTCCATGTTCCTGGAACTTAATGAAGCGAGTTTCAGTATAAGAAAATAATCCACCTAATTATGTTATTATTATCTATTGTATGCTTCTATGAGATATGGAGGTGTCTCATAGAAACAGAAAGACTCCAAATGAATTGAGATATGGGCAGAAGAATGTTGTATCATTGATGTATGCTTCTAAATAGTATTGCACAATATGTCGAGTTACACAAGTTCCTAAAAAACACTAAACTAAAATATTCATCCTTTTACAAGGTTAGGCGTCATCATTTGCCAGATTGCAATTCATTATGTCAGGATTATTAATATCCACGAGAATATACGAAATGAGTCGAGTCCACTGGGAGGTGTGAACGCGTATAAATCTGTCACTGAAGTGGAACAGGATGTGAACACTTTTATAAACAGACCTAACTTATTATTACAGAAGAAGCACGAACCAACTTCAAATTAAGCGTTTCCTCTTCAAGATTCCTTCTTCTATTTAGATATACTTAGCGACAGGAATGTTGGAAGTTCAGCCATATAAAAAACAGTAATTGACGAAATTGCATTGTATTTGATAATTGGAAACATCACAGACATGAGAGCTAACTCCAATGAAGGCAACACAGAATCCAAAACAATGGAGCCCTTTAAATTCCCCAGTATTTAGCGAGAACTTCCGCAAACAATAACTGGACATTCAATGAAGTCGGGGTACAATGGCAGTGAAACAATGCCGGGAATCACAACATATAAGCAGAAACTGACGTATGGGCCTGGACGTGTCGTAAAAACAAGAAATATACGGGCTCTGGTGGATGCCGTACGTCTAAAACGTACTCATTTATATGGCAATGTTGATGTATTGTTGCCTTATGCTGTGCAGACGCTGGTGGACGTTGCGTTTATAGAAAATGGCAATATTTTATTCTTCACAGGAAGGCAAGTTTGTAGTGTCTATTAAGTTTCTGATGTGTGCAGTATGAAGGCAATTGCATTGCAAATTCAACTTGAATACAAGTTCATATTGGAAAAAAGCTGAACTAATGAAATAGAGCTAATGTCTGTGGTTTGAGCCTTAATTTTGCTGGCTGATAACAGAAATGTAATTTACATGTTTTGCAGCATAATGTTTTTTTTTTTCTTGGACTGCAAACACTTCACAAACTTTCGCTCCATAGCGATTTAGCAGTAATAAGGGGAAGCTCAGATTATTACACAGATAGTTCGCAGAGATTATGATTAGTGTACAAATACAGACAGTCAAAGGGACAAAAGGGGAGTACACAATAGCTGATAAACAAAACGCTGGCAGGACACAAAGGGAGCTGTAATTAAAAGATCAGGTAGACAGTGCAGTGGGAGCGAATACACGACCACCCGCTGTCTATTGTGGCAGTTTTTATACTGCCGGCGAAAACATTAGACGTAAAAACTGAACTATAGCTATTTATAGCGATATGGAAGTTGCATCTCTTGATAAAACTAACAACACATACCAACTAGATACCGCAACAGGAGATCAAGTTGAGTACAGTACCACTGGTTAACAGGACAACACAGAAGAATTTCTCCACACAGCTATACAAAAGCCTACAGTTGCATACCTGAGGAAAGCTCCCACGATTTGTTACGAAGAATAAAGTGGAACTATACACAGGTCAATCACACCTCACTACACGCGGGTAACAGCACAGAGGCACAGACACGCCGTGATCAAACAATCAATCACCACGACGACGTCACTCAACGACACACGCGATATAATATTAATGTACGGGACGCGACATGCGAGCTCCTCGAGAGCTGGAACGCGACTGAGCTCCGAGAGATGCTTACAAACTCGTTCTGAGCTCTACTAAAGCCTTCACGGTAAGTGGCGCAGGCACAATGGGAAACGCGAGCGCCCGCGCACCTGTGTCGTATACTCCTTTTTCTTTTTAATTTTATAAGGCGTCGAACTTTTCTGCGAGCGGACGAACGGTTGATGACCCTAAACACAAGTCCCTAATGATAATATAATGGGACCTCAACCGCCATCGATCGAACAATTCACATTCAATGTTAATAGTTATTCATTTGGCGAGCAATCAGCGGCGGGTTTATTTGAGACAACGTTCTATCGCATAATGGTCGGTAATTCATCAAAAGCTTTTTTCCGTCCGTCGTCGGTGTGCGGAAGGACGTATGAATGGACAGCTAGATGAAGCCAACGATAGCGGACGTTCGTGAAACTGCACTGTTTACTATTTGGGAGGCGGTTGTGAGGAATGTGCCCCCTTCCCCAAGCACACGGGCCCCCCTCCCCCGCCAGCGTGCGACGTTGCAAGGTCGCTCGCGGAGGAATGCGCGGCGCGCGCGCACTGCACTGCCAAAACGAAATGAAAGCACAAAAGGCCCACCGTACTGAGTACAGCACGAAGCTTTTACACAAGTATTCGTAATAAAAAAAAAGTAAAATTAAACAGTATTTAAGGATTATGTCTGTTTAAGTGTCTACGTATGCTAAAGTTGCTGAACTGTTACTAATCGACAACATAACTATATACCGTACCTAACCATCATAAAGCCCAGAGGGCATCAGATCGATGACAGTCACGACTCGTGACTAAAGGATTACAATGAACCGAAAATGTACAATCTGTCAGGGGGAGTGAGGATCGATTGCTCTCTAAATCAACATGTCGGCGAACTTAATCCTATTACAGAAATAAAGACAACTAAATTTTAACGCAACAAGATTGTCCAAACGATACAATAAGGCGAGTCAAGTATTAATGGCCCATTCACGTGTTTATTATCGTTGCGAGCTTATTCCCGACGTTTGAATCTTTCGGCAATAAATTAACTGCCGCCATCACATGCGAGTGCGACTGTAGCCCAAATACTCACACGTTGACAGGAGATCGAGTGTTTATTGATCTTTCGGAGCTTACCCCCTTGATTGATTGCGACAGCTTTAGTAAAACAATTCAGTTTAATTCAGACAAACGAGCGAAGCTACAGATTTTTGAAAAAGTAGAGACAGGGAAAACTGAATACAGCAACCACAAACCTTAAAAACACGTAAAGGAAAACTAGTTCCTATAAGTTCTTGACATTAAAGCGTAATTTAAGAAAAGCCGTGTGGCATCTGGTAACTAAGACCAATAATGCCTTACTTTGATCTCATAAATCAAATAGTCTTTCCTGAGAGTACTCACTTGTTTTTGTTAAATAGTTACCTATGGGCACTCGAAATATTTTACTATTTAAGAAGTTATTGTACCATTTTCTAAGTTCGTATGAACCTTCTGAACCTCACTTCCCCCTCATGCAATACAGCGTCTACGCAAAACATTCACTCCTTACAGCTCGCTCGGGAAATTAAACAACTGATACACTCAATTTCGTTCATTCGCCCATTTCGTTCACCCTCATATAATATTTAGCTCAGCATATTCAAATGAACTGCTGGCTGAAGATAGTCTGATACTATTGTATGCGGCAAGGAGTTATGGACTAAATGAGCTTTTGTTGGTATGCTAGAGTGAAGATTTTATTCCTGAAATAGGTAGGAGCTGTAACATTTATTGCAGTATTCACAACCATATTTGGAATTATTGTTGGTAATACTTTGAATACATTATGCAAACAGAACTTGCGAGTAGACTAAACTTTTGACACAGGCAATATTCAATTATGAAATCACATAGGTAAAAAAAACACATTTATTGAGTACCAAACATTTTCAACATTTGCAAATCGCTTTAAAAGCGTTTCAATGACTACAAACAAGATTGACATGACAGTTGATGATGACAGCTTTCCTGCGTGTGAATTCTATATTCATCAATTATTTGTTACTTTGTCTGGGCTTTATGACAACTTTTCCAACTTAAGTCCTTAAAATAGCTTGGCATCCAATTCATTTGACCAAGTTACGTATATATCTTGCCCTATTTACAGTAGAAAGAATTCTGTAAAAAACGATAGAATACAACCTGTTTAAGCTAGAGATGACTTCGGTGCATAATGTAGTGCAACGAATGAGTCGGCACTATCGTTACGTACAAGTCGTGACAAATGCAGGCATCAGTCACCGTCGTTAACTGCGTTTGTATACCAGCTTCTGGTCATAAGGCAATTAGTTCTAGTGATAATTGGGTTAAAGAGACAATAATCATATTTTAGGAGACAATAGTTTGCAACTATGGTGTTATAAACTATTTTCATTTCGCGTAAAAGATTGATAAGGGATTGAAGAGATTGTAAAGTCACTTTGAGTAAGATTTTACCTGAAAGTTGATGAGATTTATACATGTTTAATGTTGGTGATAAAGCAAAATATAAAATAAGCAAGCGTATTAATAGATGAGAATGAACACGCGAATCCGATTGTTAATAATAACTTTGACGAGTTTTCTTGAAGCATAAGCGATACCTACTTGAAACAATAATTGAAATCCATCTAGCTAGGCGGAACTAAACTAAATCGAACCTGTAGTAAGCGAAGCGGCCATGTAAACGCGAATAAATATCTTCTATTAGATGATCAGCAAGAACCCTAATTGCACGTTATTGATTAGATAGTAGCGGCTAAGTGCGTTTATCTGTTAGTGGAACTTGTTCGGTCTCAATCAGAGCGGCGAGCTGCAGTGGACGGTCTGGCGGAATTATCTGTGAACTAGTTCATGAACGTGACGATGCTTGATAACTTTATGCTTGACGTGATTGTATTCAAATTAATGGTTAATATTTTGCGTAACTGCATGTGCAATATTTCACACTGTTTGTACCTTTTCTTTGGAGGGCGGGAAAATCATCAAATGACTCCTACCGCTGGGGGCAGAGCAGAAGGGTGTGTCAGACTTCTGCTGACTGAAAACCACCCATGTTCCTTCTAGCCCTCTATGTCCGGGACCACCGTACCTCTTTCGAACCACCCGCAGCCCCGAGATAGGACAACTCGCAGCCCCGACAGAAATGTAGAACGGTAATAGGGTAAACTCGTTACTGGACTTTGTAAAATCCTATTTAAGACATAAAGTATGGAAATGATGGCCGCGGGTTGTACACTAGTTATCGCGGCCTCGACATAGAGGGCTAAGAAGGAACATGGGTGGTTTTTAGTCAGTAGAAGTCTGGCACTCCCTTTTGCTCTGCCCAAGAGCGGGAGGGTTATTCGATGATTTTCCACCCGCCAAAAAAAAAAAGAATGGAAATGATTTGTATGACATACACATATCATAGGTGAGGACGACAACATATCATCACATCCCCACAAAACTTTATGCAAAGCCGCTTGAAGATGCAACTCGCAAACAAACAGCTTTCTATATATCGGCTAGGCTTAGCAGCAGTTCTTAAACCGCAACTCTGTGCAAGTTCCAGACTAAGTTCCCGCGACAGTCTGCTCACCGCAACTTGGTCCGCGCCTTCTGAGTGCACATGCACTTGCACTGGCTCACTGGCTCAGCGGCTCAGCGGCTCAACTGCCGCTTGGAACAAACACCGCGATTTCTTGCGCTACTGCAATACATTGTCAGAGTTAAGAAAAAGGTTTCTCTCAAAGTTATGGTAATTCAGATCCCAGATGCATCTTGTTGCGGACTTTTTACGGCGATGCTGAATTGAATTCTTCATGCTTGAATCTATTCCCATTCGCTGATTTATTTTGCAGTTTTGTCTCTTGAAGTTCTCTCCAAGAAACTAAACAATATGGGTAAATTACTTTTACTACTAGAGACGCTAGTGGATTAACAATCAGTATTTATTGTTGACGAGAACTCCTAAAATACGCAAAATCGTTATAATTGCAGCACTAATCTGCAGTTTCTATTTAATAATTATTCATCATCATCTTCAAATTATATTTAGGGTCGGCGCATTAAGTTTTCTAATTACATTCGCCTCGTAATGCGTCATAATATCTTGAAATTCAAATATTAAACGTAAGCGAAAAATCTATCCATAGCATAATTGTGTGTTACATATATATATATATATATATATGCTTTATATACATATATATACATTTTTAATACGTAACAAAGACGGCACTCGACACGTATCTTATCCGCGCTCCACGGTTCATTTGTTTCTCTCAGCGGTTCCACTGAGCTGCAAACTGTTCTATTTTATTTCGTTTTCTGCTCAACACGATCGTGTAACATAATAAAATGAAGAAGAATCTTGTGGCTTTTCTCAATCCTAGAAACATCATTATTTAACAGTTTTAATGATGAATGTTAGTTTTTTGTTTTCTTGCATATGCATATTGTTGCAAGAGGTGATGCTGCATCCAGTATTCAAACCTGGATCGTTTCGCAGAATTAACTCGATAATAACAAGTTAGCTTTTAACACAGGAAAATATGAATCGACATTTTATACAGTGTATACGTTGTAACAAATGAAACGCTCATGGACGAATCCTGAAAGAGTCAACAAACGTTTGCTAAAACGCCAAGCAGGCCAAAATTTCAGAGGCATCTTTAACATAAAACTCTGAATGTCGATATGACTTCTCCAGCTGACTCCACAAATTGAACTAAACTCTATATTGTATAGGAAGAGCTAAACTGCAATTTCCTTCCTGCGCTCGTTCGCGAGATGATACCGCTACCTCACAAAGGCACTAACGTTATCGAAAAGCAGCAATATTGGAGGTGGTGATGTTGAAATAGTTTTGGTGAATAATATGCTTCTGATAGTAATAATAATAATATTCCACAACTATCACACAACGCCATCTAGTCCCAAGCTAAGCAGAGCTTGTGTTTTGGGTACTAGACAACTGATAAACATACTTATATATTTCTAAACCAGACCAGCCAGATAGTACCTACAGATTACATTTAAGATTAAGTGAACACATGCCTTTTATTTGGCTGTGGGAAATCATTAAATAACCCCTCCCACTCTGGGCAGAGCGGAAGGGAGTGTCAGACATCTACTGACTAAAAACCAGCCATGTTCCTTCTTAGCTCTTGTGCCGAGGCCGCGGTATCTCTTTCGACCAACCCGCAGCCCCGACGGGGTGAACACGTGCCTTACGTGGGTGTCGGTACGGGAGCTAAAATATCTTTGTACTTATGCAATAAAAACCAAAAATAAGCCATGTACATACCTTGATTTGGTCGCGTAATGTGTCACTCGGCGAATTTGCACTGGCATAAAGATCTATCAAATCGTTTTGCACCTGTGGCACTCTCGCTCGTGCCTGAATTTGAGTAAGGATGGATACTCGCGCTATCAAGTCGAAAAAAATGACGTATAACTGTTCCAAATCCGTTCAACCGCTTAGGAGTAACAAGGAAACACAGAAAAGGCCACGTAAACCTACAGGTCAAATACATACCCCTCATTTTGGCCTTGATCGCAACCGGTTAAGAAAAGGAACACATCAAAAGGATGGTCACTTTCACTACAACTTTATAACCAACCGAATCAATTTTCAGAAGTAATAAAGTAAGCGGACCGATTGTGAATAAAAAAACAATATACATAAAAGAAGATACACCAGGGAATAATAATGCTAATGGCAAGAATAACAAAAAAAAAGCTTTTAAATGCGACAGCCATTGTCACATTATTATACATAAAACGTTCTAAGCTTAACTAGATTTAGATAATAAGCGGAGTGAATGTATGATAAATCAGGCACATTAATGTGCTGGCACGTCTAGCAATAACACATCGTGTCCTTGTTGTTCAATATTCATGACTAGCATGACATGTGTAAAACGCTTAACATAGTATGAAAGATTAAGGAAGACGAAGACAAGTGTTTAATCAGTCTCAACCATGATAAGGAGGCATTTAGTGTTGTTTAAAAAACTTTGAAAAGTCACGAAGTTGCTGTATAGAATTTATGGGACCATATTTGGGATTATTGTCATCAAAACAATTTTTGTAACATCGAAACCCAAGTATTACATATTTCCGCACTCACATCATGAACCTCTAAAATCCAAAGTCACGACTCTTTCGTACGCTGTCACCCCATGTATATTGTAGCACGCGGCTCGTGTCATCAGTTATTCATATGCCACTATATTATTATTCAGCGAAGGCTTTTGTTGAAGCTCAGTGAAGGCGAGCTTATCTGACGTGACCTCGAACTTGACGCGATACGTAAATACTTGAAAGTCGTATACGTTCTTACTTTCTCCGTTACTTTCAAAGTATTGGCAACCAACTGTGGATACTTTATGCGCAAATTATAATTATCTGATTGACTTGTTGGTGGCGGTACCTATAATTGGCCGTCCCTGGTTAATGTATTGGGTGTTTAACAAGATATTTAATTAAATGATCCAACCTGACAAAGTTATTTATTGTAATATAAATCCTTGATGGATTTATTACATCAACCTATGACAATGATACTTTCATTCAAATTGATAAACGATCGCAACAAAGCGCTAACTAACGCAAAATCAGGATAATAAAACATCGTTCATATCTGAACCAATATGGATTCTGCAACAAAAGAATACACGGAAGACAAAAATCATATAAATCAAATCATAAGCACAGGACGAAACAAAATACATTCATGAACTTATATTTTGTACTCAGAGGAGTACATGAACGAGAACGTTCTCACAACAGGATCACAAGATCGAGTCATGTCACACTCAAAGTCGGAGAGATGAAGCGGGTTAAGATTCAAAGCTTGCAGCCATCAGCCGGCAGGTATTAGAAGTGAAGCAGAAAGTGTTGGGTGAAACAAAGCCGGGCCGAGTTTACCGAGCGGCGGTGACTTGCGATCGAATTTGCATACACCAACAAATGCTCTACTCCTTTGTCTTAGAACTAGAGATTCCAGATTGCTGTATCAAAGATGTATGATGTTAAAGTGTAGCTTGTGCTGCATCGTGTTTACTATGTTTAGGATAATTCATTTATTCAGTTTTCGTGAGACATCGGTGTTAGTAATTTAATTATATGATTATACCTAACCCATTATTTTGTTTAGCTTGACCACTAAATTAAAAGTCTAGAAAGAGTTGTTGATATCAATGTACTCCTAGCAACTCCTACTTCTTCTAACTAACTCTTCACCGGTTCTGGATCTTTCAACCGATAGGATATGATCTGCTCTACAACACAGAGAGTTTCGATGAAATTCTTTCATTATATTCGTACTGATCTGTTTTATACGGAGTGTTAGCACTGACCTGCACTATAATCATACAAGTGTTTCACATAGACCAGCTGGTCTTTTATACAGGTTATTTGCACAGACCTGTTCCATTACCCAGTATGTTTCGTACCGAGTTGCTGTATGAGGGTGTGAGACTGACCTGTTCGGGCGTGTCGGTCTGGAAGGCGTGGCAGTAGTGGTGCGCCGGCTCGGAGCGCGGCTCGCGCGCCACCAGGGCGAACAGCGCGCGCGTCGCCTCACACGTTGCGTACGAGATGCGTCGCAGCGCGTGACACATGCGAACGCTCTGCAATACAAAGGGGACTTAGTTTGGGACAGGACCTTTACCAGAAACTAAGATAGTTTTTTTATAAAAGTAGTAATAGTTTAGAGGTGTGACATTCTTGAGCGATATTTCACGACGGCATGTAAAGTCAAGTCCACCAGGCCTGACACCAGGTTAGGCTTCTAAAATCCTAAAATCTCCTTTATCGTGTGGTCTAACCACACGATAAAGGAGATTTTAGGAGCACAAATTATTTTTGGTCAAGCATTATATTAAAACGTTTGGCATATGCAGTTGTTTTACAAAACTCATGTCCACAAAAATTACAGCCAGAGGACCACAAAAAATACAGGTGATTTGAACACAAAACTAAGCGGTATCCTGCAACCATGGGAAAATACCTCAAAATTGTAGGAAATAATGAAGTACTCTGTTTATTTACCTGATCGTCGGGGTCGCATACTTTGACCCCCGAGAGCGCGACTACTACCAGCACTGGGACCGCACGCCCGTTCTCCTGTACAACAACAAACGGACACTGTTAAACATATTACTTTTACTGACAGATAGATGGTATTATATGCAGTAACTAAAACTAAAAAACATCACTGGAAAAACTGAAAAGCAAAAAACAAACACATTTTAAATTAAACAAAACTTGGAAGCAGGTGGGGTCCATTCTATTTTCATTTTATAATTTAATATTCAAATGGGGGTTCATTGCCTGCTTCCTAGTTTTATTTCATTTAAAATGTGCTTGTTTTTTGCTTTTCAGTTTTTTGAGTCGGGGTTTTTACTTTTTTTTTATTTCCAACTTGTTAGTTCTTTTGTGTTTGTTCTTTCGTTGGTCGCGTAAAATTCTTCGCAGATGATTTAACTTTTGTGTTTGTTATACATATACGTGTGATATATTTTTGTAATATACTTTTCAAATCCTTCATTTTGATACCCTGCTCGATGGTAATGGTTTTTTTTTTAGATCCGCGATAAGGCCCAAAAAATCCGCATTGTTTATTTGTTTTTTAATTTTAATCAGCCAGTGACACTCGCGCCATCAAGATGAATCTAACGACGTATATTTTATTGATATCCCTTTATCCGCTTAGGAGTTATGAGGAAACAAAGAAACATACATATATTATATACACTCCAAACACATAACCCTCCTTTTGGGCTTCGCCGCAGTCGGGTAAGAAAGGCAAGTAAGTAATATTTATTCACGCGAGCGAAAGCCGCGGGCAACAGCTAGTAATTAAATTAATTATTTTCAGCCATAACACGATTTTATAAAGGAACAGATCGTTTGCAAGCAAAAGTAGAACATTAAAATGATACATTAGACACTTTGTTTTAATGAATTAAACATTAATTTGTTGTGTCGGCGGTAAGTGCGTTGCTTACGGCAACCAATATTATTTCGAAGGCCATGTCATAAGTTATGAAGGCCTAATTTAATTAATGATATAAACATCATAGTCTGACATCATCGCGATAAACAATGTTTTTCTTTCACAGTGAAAGTCAAAGGTTTCGATTTTATTAATCCTTAAATTTTTAACAACACTTACAGATAACATTACAATACTAATTCGCATGCCTAACTTTTTAGGATCAATATAAAATTGAGCATGTTTATGCTATCTCCTAGTTCGAGTAAGATCTTGCGGGGAAGAGTTAAAGAATAAAAGTGGTGAGGTCATAGAATTTAGCAATCCCATTTCATTCACATCAAGCTCGCCCCCTTCCCCTATGACGTAGAAGTGAAACATTAACTGGTGAATATTGTGGGTGCACTATAGATACCTCTGCATTACCCTTCAAAAATGTAGTAGAAGTAAACTTTTCTAAAATAATCTGTCTTCTTAAGTATAAAAGGCAAAGTTGATTGACTGAGGATCAGCGCACTGGCCAAACACTTAGGGCTTGAAACTTAAAATTTCGCACACGTATTCCTTTTACGACATTAGCATCCACATAGAAATATTTTTTCAAAATTCAACCCCGAAGGGGTTGAATCGGGAGATAAAAGTTTGTAAGTATGGAAAACCGAATTTTTTTATATTTCCGTCATCCACGCGGGTAAAACTAGTATTCAATAAATAAATGTGTACTAAACGTTACGACTTTTAGAAATATAATACGCTGGAAGAGCGTAATATTAGTTATTCAGCACATTTACGACAGACGACTTTTATTGCTCGCAGCGGACGAGAAACAACTGATGTCTTTAATAACTAGCTGTTCAGCTATAAATAACATCTTCTAATTACCGTTTTCCAACTTGTATTGTAATGAACAAAATTACATTTGAGCTAGACCCATTGCTTTTGCAATAATTTTCATGTGAGAAGCTCCATTTTAATATTTATGCAAATTTCTTGTACACAAATGGTACGAAGGCTGACTTTATGTCTTTTCCTTCCTCTGCCAGTCAGGTAACGGTGGTTAAAAACGGCAAATCAGCATCCCAAAGGTTACACATAAAACCCCAAATTACCCGGAGGTAAGTATATTATCCTTTTTGATACACACATGTTAACTCAACAGTTCTCAAACGAGTTGATTTACGAAACAACATTTGTTAGTAAGAAGGTGTAACCTAGTAGCAATAGTGATTGTGCGAGAGGTTGCGGGCGAGGGGTGCGGGGAGCGAGGGGGAGGGGGGGGGGGTGAGGCCATCCCGCCGGCTCTCATTAGGCATTTTAATTAAAACGGGCGGCCACAAGCCGTAACAGCCACTATCTACCTGCTACACACTACATCTTTGTCAACTGATATTAAATTCTGGAGCAAATTCTTGACCTGATTTCGTTTACAGGATCAGTGTGATGAGAATCGCGCCACGTGACGACACGATGAGACCTCTCAACGTGCAGATGAATTAGAAGGCATCACGAAAGGTCTTCAATAGCAACAAGATTTATCACAGTTAGCAAATGAACTAAACGAGAGAAGAAATTATTTAAAAGTGAAAATTTATAGAATGAAAGACGAGCTGGTAAGTGTTTCACTGTATTCACAAGTGTTAACTGAATGTGTGGTTGGAGCATCATTCGTTCAGAAAATTAAAAGATAAAACACACAAACGTTGACTGGAAGAAATTTTATTAATCCTTACAACTAAATAAGCTTCATAAAGCTTACAATGGAATAGAGACCGAAGCCCATGTCGTCGTCAGACTCCTCAGGTTCTTCCTCCTTCCTGTCCTCTTTAGCTTCGGCAGCGGGGGCCGCGGCGGGCGCAGCGCCAGCAGACGGCGCGGCTCCCACGCCGGATCCGATGTTCGTGATCAGGTCGCGCACGTTGATGCCTTCCAGCGCCTTCGCGAACAGACCAGGCCAGTAGGGCTTAACTTCTACGTTGGCCGCCTTCAGGATGGTGGAGATCTTCTCACCAGTTACGGCAACGTCATCATCAACAAGTATGAGAGCGGAGTAAATGCCTTGGAACACTAAGTCCGCCACTGACCACTTTAAATGTATACTGCACATGAATATAAATTGACTATAAGACACTTTACAATATTTAAAAGTCTATTTTGAAAAGTTTTTCATAGATGGTATACACGGAAATACACTAAAGAAACTAAAAACGTTAGTTCTTATCACTCCGCAGTTGCAAGTAGTGGGTGTACCGTGTTCTACGCGCAGGAGGTACATTATGAAGCTCCTGAGCCATTAGTATGTATGTAGGAGCTGGAAGTTTTAATGCGAACTGCGAACAGTTCTCACTCTGCTAATAACAGTTACACTAACGGACTTAAAGCACACTTGTTTTAAATTTCAATCTGGCAACCGTGTGGTTGGAGCAAGCCCTGGGGAATCGAGATGGGGTCGCAGGTACGCATGACTTAACTTTATATTAATGGTGACAAGACATCACAGCAACTTTCCTAAACATTGTTCTTGCGCCCTTCATTCTCAAGAGAGCTATTTAAAGGTTAAATAGCTGTAGGTAAAAATAAATGTTAAGTATCTCCCCGAATTACTGGATTCATTGTTTATTCATACGACTGAGAACAAGTAAATAACAAAGACTACGTAACCACGCGTGTAAGCTCAACTGACGGGTGGAACCTCCCAGCGTAAGTGCGACCGCGTTCTGCAGCTTTAATATGTGCTTTGCTGTTTGAGATATAGAATTTCGTTATAATTACATTACAAACAAAAGTAAGGTCGAGAAAGAATTATTGTCTAGATCTATGAATTTCTAAGCCTCAAAGTTCACAAAGTTTAACATGTTATCCCATACCGTACCTTACTTTGTGTGAAAAATATTGAAAGGAAAACTTTCTTTATCTCAAACAATTTAGTAAAATTGATAAAATATTCACCTTCCATCATCATTTTGTCATAAATACGCAGCGCTCTTTCCTCCTCACACGCAAAATACATTGAGGCTTTTTTTATTAAATATTCTTTGATGACAGTTTGTCGGCGCAGCTGTGTGCTCCCTACGTTCTCCACTAACACACTTTCCTGCTGACAAAGCAAACGAGCGATATCGCCAGGTAAACGCCCACAGTTTGCTGAAGCGAGATATCATCTACTTTTTTATTCACGGTCGTTTTTAATCAGGCCGAAGTTTTATATTCAGCGCTAGCGAGCGATGTAAAGGGTCCCGGGAGAAGGTATCGCGTCGGCGGCGTATGATGGCGGGTGGCCGCAGTTTGTATGTAAATGGTGAATTATTCGTGGTGCGGCTTATTGCGACCTTGGTGCTACGTTTTAGTGTCCCGCTCATCATGACTGCTAAATGTATAGCTGCAGAAAATCAGCCCCCAACGAAACGTGATAAGAAACTTATACATGCTACTGTACAGGCAAATTGGAGCAGTCACAAATCTGCACTCGCTACTCGAAGGATATTTTCTTTTCATTTCCACATTTCCAAGTTCGTTATGAACCTACCCTTTTGTGTGCCTTTCTGTTTCATCGTTTCACTGCGTGGCCCTGATGACGTCATCGTGAGTTCGCTCCGATGAACACGTGTGTACTTGATTGTTCTGATAATAACATACAGAACGGTTCGCTGTTTCCTGCGATTTCGTATTACGATTGACGGCTTCAAGCCTTTGACATTTACTTCGTCTCTGATTGATGGGTGAACGGAACGGTTTAGTTGTACCCTTTTTCTTTGTTGCTCAGGAAATACATTTTGACAATAGACATGAATGGAAGTCGAAAGTAAGTTATGTGACCTGGTTTCAAATAAAACTCCCCGATTCTATTATATTTTTCTTCTTTTCTAAGATACCATTTTCTGAATAGGAACATGTATGTTACACAACAGTTTTTCAGAATAGAACCAGCACAAACTGCTTGTAAACTCAACGTTGTATATTACAACCAAATAGTTTCCCCAGATCTTCACGCATGAAGCAATATAATTTACCGATATAAGCGACAGTGCAAATGTGCGTATTGTGGCTGCGGTCGTCACGTGTGGAAGCGATCGCGAGCGGTCCCACAGTGCGCCCCTGGGGGACGCCGCGAACTACTGCCAACGACATTTGTGGCCACAGGACTGACCCTATTGTCACCCGATCTTTATTGGCTATTCTGTTCGTAGTTCATTTCCATACCACATACCGAAAATTTTATGTTAACCACGGAATAGAATATTTGTATTGGGAATGTGTAGATATAATTAATATATTTTGTAATATATTTTATCGAATGTGGAGTATTCATTGAATTTGTTTTTAATTAACATGAACAAGATAAACTCAAAAAATTATGTCTTCAAAAAATTGTAAATAAGATAAAAGATAATCATTCCCCTTTCCTAAACAGCTTACAACAACGCCGGGCGATTATACAAAATATAACGGCTCAAGTTCGTGTTCATCATTCAACTAAATTCTGCCGGCAAGTTTAATTCCGTGATTTAGTATCATGTCTGTGGAAAGAAAGAAAGAAATAAATAAAAATATTGGTCTCGCACAGGACAAGAAATAAATGGTACTGTAGGGGTGAGCCCAGGGTTCGGAGGGTGGGGAGCATGACAATCATCCCGCACAAACGGACTGAACTGAAGAGCGCAATTGCTAGGATCGCATGCCACACTGGCGATGTTATGATCGCCTCATTACGTTCGCTGACAATTTGCCGCACAATTGTCTGATATCTGACGTATAACTTGTCAGCGGTTATGTCCTCTTAGTATCTAGCGGTCTTTTTATGAGGTCCTAAATATTTAAGGGTCTCGTGGAAGATAACTTTACTCACTTTATTTAGGTTTATGAGGGCAAATATTTTCTCGAAAAATAGATAGTACTTTTCTTTATCCGTGTCTAGATGAAAAGTTTTTTAGCTTCAAAAGTACTTTCTTGAGTTTGCTTTTAACAAAGCAATAAAAAACTCAATTAATCCGTGCCTTGAGCTTCATCGAGAGTAAAGTGAAATATTTAGCGCTAAGCCACAGCCACGCGCCACGGTGCGAGAGTATGGTGGTGTAAAGAACGCACAACTGGGACTTACTTTCAGCCACTACACAGTAACAGCTTTCGCGAGCTGAGTTATAGCAGGCGCGAGTCACGAGACATATGCGGACTATTTAGATAAATATTTGTTTAAATGTCAGTGACGCTGGTTCAATGAGTTTAAATGTTTTTTTTTTCATTAAGTGATCAGTGAGTTTTGATCGTAATAAACTAGGTGATGACAGAATAAGAGATTAATACATCTAGCTTGCATTTGCTGTGACTGATCTGACTACTATGGTGGTGATGGTGGTATATGGTGATAAGAAAGAAAACTTGAAAAGTTGAGATGAACTTCCCTATGGGAATGGACGAAACCATAATAAACATTAATAAAGATCGTTTAACTTGGTTAAGATATATGAGGCCAGAATATTGCACGAACAAAAAAAACAAACATCCAACGGTTTACTTTAATATGTAGTAAAAAAAACTCGCTTCTCGCTCCCCCCTCAAACGTATATATAATAGAGCAGATCCATTAGCGCGGAGCTAGCAGTCGAGCACCGATACAAGTTTACGAGTTACCACTAACCACCAGCACTCGCCAATACGCAAAAACTAAAGACAGTAGACTAAGGAATTGAGTCGTGATTTCATGACAAATCTAACAATAATAATAAAGCGATATCAGAACACGAAAATCGCGCCATGATTGCTCTGGATCGCTTCTATTCAGAAATGTCGAAGGCAGGGCATTCTTAGGAAGAAATTCTAAGAAAACAGTGTACTTGTAATGATGAGCATTTCTGGGCATAACAGTAGATGCAAAATTACAATGGGGTTTACATATATCAAGCCTAGCGGGAAGGCTAAGTTCAGCCGCATACGCCGTCAGAAAAGTAAGACAATTCACTGACGTTGATACAGCACGGTTAGTCTACTTCAGTTATTTTCACAGCGTTATGTCATACGGTATTCTGCTGTGGGGCAAAGCTGCTGATATTCAAAATATATTTGTTCTGCAGAAGCGAGCGGTACGTGCAATTTATCAGCTGGGTGCCCGAGTTTCTCTTAGAGATTTTTTTAAGGAGATTGGTATCCTCACTGTTGCTTCTCAGTTCATCTTTGCCAACATTTTATATATTAAACAAAATATCCACCTGTACACTAAAAACAGTGATATTCACAACTTTAACACTAGAAATAAGCATAAACTACGCGCTCCTTTTCACCGGCTTCACAAAGTTCATAATTCATTCGTCGGGCTTGGTATAACATTTTATAACAAACTGCCATCTTCTTTTCTAGACTTGCCATTTAATGCGTTTAAAGCCAAAGTAAAATCTAATCTTTGTTTAAAAGCGTACTATTCCATTAACGACTACTTAAATGATAAGAACAGTTGGTCGCTGAGTTGAACACAAGACAATGTTTGTTATTTATTTATGTTCTTTCTCCAAGATTAGTTTACTGATATGTTATGTCTTTTTTTTATTATTATTATATACTTTTTTATACTTGCCTTACTATTGTATCGAGTCTGGTTCTTCTAACCAACCTAACAGACAGATGTGTGCTGGGGAGTTTGTTCCGCCACTTCTTCTTTCCAGCAAAAACACTAGGAAGTGTCGAAGGGGGGGCGTTTTGGGGGACTGTCTCTTGTAAATAAGTAAAGTAAAGTAAATTTTGACGTTCGAAAAGTGCTGATTATCAGCCTAGTTTGAATAAATGAGTTTTGATTTTGATTGATTTTGATTTTGAGCTGTTGTCTGTCGCTCATGATTGGTATTAGTCTAAGTTATTAGACCATGAACATCACGCGACTGCGCTGGATACAAGAAGCACTAACCTGGTTGTTGTGGCAATGTTTAGGTTTGTGTCGTCAGGCCATTCCAGACCAAGAAGACCATAGTTTTAGAGAGGGAGAGGAAGGTCAAAGAAAAGACGGATGGATTGTGTGAGGAATGGTATTAATGAGAAAGGAGTAAATGATACCGTGCCGTCTAACAGGGAGAATGGAAAAAGACCACGTGTTGCGCTGGCCCAAACAGAATCGGTGAACATGATGTTGATGATGTTCTTAGATAAATAATTAGCTGAAGCAACCGTAGCATGATGAACAACATTTGCAATTTTCCTTTTATTCTTCTTAGTGGACCTTCTGCCTCTCTTGCCCAGTACAAGCGTAGGTACACATTTTTACAACTCTGCTAATTACTGAATTATGGCTGAAGGGGTTCACTGGCCACCCGGCCAGGCCGTGCCAGGCTGGTTCCTGTCACAATGCGCAATATACTGCGATCAGGGTGTTTCTAATCACTAAGACGTTAGTGGCCAAGATATCACTAACCGTTGATTGGAGTCGCAAGTGCACAACGGAGTTTCTTAGTTGCTTAGTTATAGTTAATTTAGGAAAACTGAAGTCCGGGAAGCGAACGCGCGACACGTAGTGTGGCAGCCACTACGTTATGATAGTTTAAAGAAAAACGGTAACTTTCATTGTCACCGACATAGCTCTCAGAATATGCAAGTTGAAATGGAAAGGGCAGGCCACATCGCTCGAAGAACCGACTACCGATGGGGAAAGGTTGAAGAAAGGTTCTCGAGTGGCGTCCCACCAGGTGGACCGACGACATCGTGAGAGTCGCGGGCAACCGGTGTATGCAAACGGCAGGTTGCCGCTCGTTATGGCGTTCTATGGGGGAGGCCTTTATCTAACAGTGGACGTCTTATGGCTGATGATATACATACAAAAAGTAGCTCACGTATTACATGCAAGGCCATGCAATTGAAATCACAAACTTCTTAAAGTAAGTACTAAAAGTACTTCAGAATATTTGTTCCAATATCATACCTACCTGAGTAGCATTTACGAGTATAAAGTGCCAAGGATCCTGCGTATCCATCACTCGAGTCATTCGACTCGATCATCGAAACATGGAAAACCTCTCGCTGCTAAGTATTTGCTCACAGTGAAGTGCAACAATTGATGCCGAACGGATAGCACACTAATGACGCATTGATCGCGTATTTTAATACGAGTACGCCAAAGTGCACTACACTGTGCGCTCGTTTAAAGTGCGTTTCGCGTACTCGACAACGAGTTTCTATTGTGTCTGAACGATCAGTCGGTATATTAATACTATTTTTTCCATTGTCGGTATAATATATGGTGTAGTAAGTGCCAAAATTATGTGCAGAGTGAAAAAATAATATTTATCGCTGTAAGTGATTCTAGTAGATAAATAGTAAAGCTTCACATCTGTGTGGCACACTTTTAGTTGTATGTCAAATCTGAGAAAGCTAAACCTTTTCATTAAAAATAATTATCGGTTACATACAAACTATATGTTGTGACCCCTACGCCAAGCCCAAGTATGTAACTTGTTGTAGCGTAGGTACGGGTTTGATACTACCTTATCCTAACACAAATATTTTATGAAGCACTTTCTCAGTAAACCCTTAAAGTGCTGCCGAAAAAGTCACGAAAACGGAATGCTCACACAAAAGAGACCCGAGGCCCGTCAAGTGTCGATCACAAAGATGGCGAAAGCGAAAGGTTATTTTTCTTAAATTACTTTAAGAGAAAAGTACAACATTGAGTTGTGTCGTTCTGTACCCGAGCTAATTACTCGAGACGACAGGTTGAGATGTGAGGGGAAATAGAGGGGAGCGGTACGAGTGGGGGGGGGGGCAGGCTCTAGTGACACGTTACAATGGGAAAAGTTACGCAATAACAGACTAACTTTCGGCTCTACACCGTTATCAGTGCGGTCCCGCCGCTCAAATATAACCCTTGGGAATACGATATAAAGTCCTTGATGAATACTTATGTAAGTTTGCGAAGTCCTCCGTCTTTTATTCGTCCGTCAGGCGTACGAGATTTATGTGAATAAAACACGGGTTCGTGTTATGTTTTATGGTGGTGAACGATCTAATCCAACGACAACACGGAAATATAGAATGCACGTTATGGAAACTACGCTCGAAATAATTTTAATGGCGGAGAGCTAAACGTAATGTTGATGTTCCGGATGTTCATAGTATATTTTATTTTATAAAACATAGTCATCTGTTTTGTAAAGCTGACTTCATCTAATACAGTCCAAGAAAAAAAATCAAGCATACATTTTGTCAACATTTATACGAAACTTGATTGCTTATGCCAACTACGAGTATAACCCTGAATATAATACCTTTACCGTACTATCTGTTGCACTTGCATGTTCGTCCAGTCATTTGAGCTCCAATCATGATTGGAAACATTTTCAAGTAGGTAATTTGCTGCAAAACGACGTGAATGGAGCAGAAGCACTTTATATGGATAACGATCCTTTTTTTTTTTTTTGGCGGGTTTAAAGTCGTCGAATAACCCCTTCCGCTCTTGGGCAGAGCGAAAGGGAGTGCCAGACTTCTACTGACTAAAAACCACCCATGTTCCTTCTTCGCCCTCTATGTCGAGGCCGCGATAACCAGTGTACAACCCGCGGCATGGATTACGATCCTTAGGTGCAGTTCTATAGTTTTTTTTTTTATTAGCCTGCTCTGTCCCACTCCAGGGCAAAGGCCTCCCTCCACTCTTTCCATTTCTCTCGAACCCGCGCGTCCTCCTTTCAGTTTTGACGGAACCGATCCAGTTCATCCCGCCATCTCCTTCGTGGCCTGCCACGACCCCGTCTCACTGTATCAGGGCACCAGTTTCATGCGGCAGACATGTCCTGCCCAGTCCCATTTGAGTTGAGAAGCCTTTTGGGCCACGTCAGCTTTTTTTGTTTTGGAACGCAGCATTGTGCTTCGAACACGATCCGTTAATTTAACTCCTAGTATACTGCGCTCCATTGCTCGTTGGCAAACCTTGAGTTTGGACTTCTGGATGTTTGTCAAAGACAAAAAAAAAACATAACATTACGCCAGTTATTCCCGAAAGTTAAGGCAGAGGTGTACCTCCTCGGTTGTTCAAAAGAGATACCGCGGCCTCGACACAAAAGGCTAAGAAGGAACATGAGTGGTTTTTAATCAGTAGAAGTCTGACACTGCCTACCGGGAGCGGGAGGAGTCATTTAACGTTTACCCACCCCCAAAAAAAATGGTATATCTAATAGTATACCCACATTACACAATTGTGTTTGAAGTCCCATATAATAGCGTCAAAGCCTAGTGTGTGTGGTATCTGCCAACACCTATTTAAAAAGATATAAGTTTGTGTATGTTGCTTGAAGTCGGTTATAATGTCCTAGACAGAAGTACTTCTATTTGGCATGACTTTCTTCATAAAACATATTTAACTTACTTCTTTATCGTCACAACGAAGTAAACAGCTACATATTTATAACTTTTGTAATATAATGCTATGTAATTGACAAACATTGATCCTCAAAAGGGTAGAAAAAGGGCAACATCTCCAGTCCCCGATAAGGACAGAAGGGTCCAACGATAGGAGGGAGGCCATCACAATTTATTGGAACAAATTCCAATCCGAGATGTAACTGAAAAAATATGTAACACAAAAACGTAATTGCAGTTTTCCCTTTGGAAATGTGAGTATTTGAGGAAGAAGCGGGTTGCTCCGTGATTTAGTGCGAGAGGAACAATGTGACGTCGATATTTGCAGCGGTTTGCATTGCGACTGATGTTGCTTACAGGACTATTGGTGGATTTTATGTGAAGATAGTTGTTAAACCTAATGTGTAGGTATTGTGTTGTAATGTTTAGACTTCCATTAGTGTTATAATTTGGAATTTGAAAATATAATTTTAAAAGAGTATAAAATAACTTAAAATATGAATAAAAATATGCATAGCTTAGTATTACTGCAGGGATTATTTTGTTATTTATGTGACATACCATCACGCCTGTAATTCGCGAAGGGTAAGGCAGAGGTGTAACCATGAGTATGTACAGCCACATATCACCAGTTAAGTTTAAATCCCATGTAAAAGGGGGGATTTTTAAAGAAAAAGCAAATAGGGTTTGAGTTTATTGCTATCAACCGAGCACAAAGCCAGACTCCATGGCTGCTACCTCCTGGTTAAAAACCCAGTTTTTTTTTGTCGGGTGGAAAATTATCAAATAAGGGTCCCGCTCTTCCGCCGCGGGAGACGCTCCGGGCGTCGGGGGCCACGTGATGGCTTCCGGCCACCGTAGACACGGGCCTGTGGACGGTGAATGATAGGCTAGGTCGCCGTCCGTCCGTCTTATGACAACGACAGGCCGTGTCGACGGCGCGTTCGTGTTCCACGCGCGCCACAAAGAGATGTCAGCAACATGGCAAAGTTCGACGCCCGTTGGGGCTGCGGAATGCTGTAAGAAATACCGCGGCCTTGACATAAAGGGCTAACAAGAAACATGTGTGGTTTTTAGTCAGTTGAAGTCTGACACTCCCTTTCGCTCTGCCCAAAAGTGGGAGGGGTTATTTGATGATTTCGTAACCCCCCCAAAAAAAAAAGCAGATTGGGCAGAGCGAAAGGGAGTGTCAGACTTCTACTGACTAAAAACCACATATGTTCCTTCTTAGCCCTATATGTCGAGGCCGTGGTAACTTGCGAACAACCCGCAGCCCCGACGGGGTAACACTTTGCCTTACTTGGGAATCGAACCCGCGACCTCATACTCAGCAGTCGCGCTTGCGAGCACTACACCAACGAAACTGTAATTATTTTGTTCAGATCTAGTTTGAAAAATAAACTTTAAATGTAAAATTATTTAAATAAACTAACATGAACGAAATATTTGTTTCCAAGAGATGACTTACCAATGAAAAATCTCCAAAGCAATAAAACAAACGTCCCAAACCGTCATACAGTTGTTATGAACTTCGTGTAGCTCCGAACTTTTCCGAAGTTACGAGTTCGTGTGTGAGCGCAGGGCGGGCGGCGCGTGGTGCCCGGGCGGCTCGCGGCGCTCGACTGCCGCCCTAGCCCGCCCGCCCTAGCCGCACGAGCGGCCGGCCGCAGGTAATTGTTTTTTTATTTAAAACTTTACTGTCGAGCTAATTATTTTATTGTGTAAAGTCACGTTTTATGAAACGTTTGGTTTTATGGTAAAGGAAAGTTTTATTCGAATGTAGTTGGTTTATACCTAATTATTATAATTATAAAATATGTATTAGTATGCACCAATTTATGTATTATGTTTACAAAATGGCACTATCCCTATTTTTTTTGTACTCTACCACAGTGCTGTCCTATTCGACCCAAAGGTTGACTGGTAGAGAATGCCTTGTGGCATTAAGTCCACCTACTTACCACTCTTAAACACAAGCTGTATTATATCATAAATGTATGTTAGGTTCGCTGTGACGTATTTGTATCTATGGTCAAAGTAACTTAAGAATAAATTAATGTTATTATTTTATTCAGTTATATCTATTTCATATGAAGGGTCCACTGCAATAATGATGAATGTTATTGTTTATTGTTACGAGATAATTGGCTTTCAAGTTTATAAACGGTTAAAAAACTCAGAGTTAGAGGTATGAAAATATTTTTTTTACAGTTATAGGACATTTAATATAGTATTCATTCTTTGGCCAATAATCATTCAAAGGTAACTTAAACTAATTAAAAATTAAGTATTCTGTTAAAAGTCATAAAAATTAAGACCAATAACGATCACTATCCACACTACGCTCATGGCCAATAATGATAGATGTCCTATTTATTAAAGAAAATGAAGTTAATTAGTTTTAATTGACGGTTGATTCTCTTATTGCAGCATGAGGAAGTTTATTATAATAGTCTTTCGTTTCAGACCTACAACATTTGTTTCAGAAACTACAGTTCATTATACCATTATACTGCTTTTACACATCATTTTAAGAAAGAAATAATCTATAAGTTTTTAACAGAACCTCAAACAACCTGACACAACGCCAAACGTATCGAGAATGACAAATAAAATTGGCATTGGTGGGATCACCGCAAGATGGCGGCCAGTACGAAGCAGTGGACATTGATCATTATAGCCGTGAACGCGTGTGATTTTCAGCGTTCTAGCCGTGAAGCCAAATATTAAAAACTAAATTTGTAAGCGATATTGCTGAGTTTGTAAACGAGATTATCAACTGCATATATTAAGTGACCGAATGCCGTTCGTAGTTTGAATTTAAAAATTTTTGGACATTCATCATTATTGCAGTGGACCCTTCATATCGTATCAGTATCGTACGTCTTGTTATTTCGGGATGATTGTTTTACTAAAATAATATTTTATTGGAATGTATTTTCCATATTTTGTAATATACACAACAATTCACGAGAAAATTACGTGCGGTTTAGTATTTTTGAGCGAATTGAGGCTATTGTAAAAATATTTACAATAGAAACCAGCGAAACAACAAATAAGTCAGAAATGGTGATGAAAATAATGAAGTGAAATGATTAATTATTTTACAAATAAGCATGGTGGAGTCCGTTTTACCCGTCATAGTTTAAACATGTACCTTTCCTTTCTGACTGCCCTTAAAAGAAATGGCGAAACAAACGGAGTTTTCATGTCAAACGCAAGACATAACGCAGACACATTCTAACATCTACTTGAAACCCAACAAGCATCTCGCTAGGAAAAGGCCCGTTCTTCCGCAGGATTTACACCGACACCGGATAAGGGGATTTATTCTGCACCACGACACAGTGAGCCATAAAACAAAAATGGAACTCGAATCAACCAATCACACACGAGCAGGATTCAAACCCACCAATCACACAATAGGCTCGGCTAAGACAAAAAGCCGCTGAGGGACATCGATCATCGTTTGTTCGGGATCGCAAAAACTTCGCGGTTGTAGCTCTGTGTTGACATACATCATTTAATATCAATACTGGAGTAATACCAGTGTTAGCCTTACGCGTATGAAGTTGACTTATTTTGTTCAATGTGTGACTAATGATATTTTATGGAAGAAGAGAGATTGGCTATAAATCACGATCAGTTTCAGAATGTAAAACAAGGTCGCGAGTAGAGCTTATTATAACCAAACTGATATGACTGCATGACAACTAGATTGGTCTCTAAGTCTCTTACGAAATCATTAATTAGCTATACCTATTTTGAAATCTAAGGCGAAAGTTCTTGTCCATTAATTCATTAAAAGTTAATAATGTACTGCAGACAAAAGTTAGCAAAAAGCAACTACGCATTTACGTGCCCCTGTTTAACTGAACATCCAGCAACGCAACGAACACAGAACTGTTATTTGCTCCACCATTTATCTTTAACAGAATGCAATATAACGTACTTCCAAGAAACGGTTAACTCCACATTGCTCTAATTTATGGCACAACGAAATATTATGCTTCTGCATGGCAGTTCCCACCTAACCTATGTCCGGGGCAATTTGTTACAGCGGGAAATTGTAATATCAAATTTACCGCTAGCAAATGATCCCTAGAAAGCCTCTAGAAGACATCCCGAGCTATCTGCTTAACATATAAATAACATAATATTCGTGGAAGGCGCAACTTTATGCATTATTCAGGCGAACGCCGCAATCAATGCCAGCCCTTAATTAAACAACTCGAAAGTTATGAAACATTTCTTTCACAATGAAATCTTAATAACATTGTAACGCCTAAAGTTTCTTTATAACGCATCTTTTACTTTTTCATAAAACTTTTTATAATTGCAGGCTATTCAGCAAAATATCCCATTCACTGTTAAGAACGATAATGGCAACATACCAGTATTAGGTACACGGGTATGGAGTGCTTAGTCTCAATGCACCCATTGAATGTGATTAAGATTAATACCAAAGTTCCATTTACTCTTCACTCCTAGAGCTCATAGACTTGCGCACAAAAAGCTTACACTTGATGTTAATATTTAAGCAAAACTGTGAGCACTAATTATAACTTTTGAAAGCAACTAGCCATTAAAACATCTCGTTTGGGACGTAACGTAAGTGGAGAGTTGACAATAACCGGTTGGGGCCTGAAAGTGCAATTTAGAGAACAAGCGCCTCCCGTCCCGACGCGACGACCTCGTCCTACGGTAACTGTAAATATGTCTTCGTTGCTGTGTGAGACACACGAGTCGCAAGAACGCGTACATTATTGTGTTTTGTTTACAATGTCCGTACTGAGTAAATTGAGAAGACACGCATATTTTCCATCTTAATTAATCAAACTACCACAAGCCGTTTAGTTAGTTCTAAAATATTTTACGAGTCATTGTATAAACACGAGTAAAGGAAACAACAAAATCAGGAAGCTACAGCCTTGAACAATATTATGTGGCACTATTTAGATTTCGATCGCCAAGAAAGACTTATTTGTAACGAATATGACGAACATTTCCTCATCTCTTTCCGTCAATCAAGACCTAAAACTACCTTTGCCTCATTGTTACGAAGTGCCGCCAGTTAGAATGCTCGTATGTGTTCAGTTGGGAAAGTATTTGAGGTGTGCTTAGCGCCTCCGTGCTCCGGTGAGCAGACGTCTCGCGATCGACGAACGTCTCGCGTCTCTCGTCTATGGCGCGATGGCGGGAGAATATTATTATTATTGAGTAAAGTCTAGGCTTCCGCTCTACAGTGACGGATTATTGCGGGAGGGTTTAGAGACACAAATGTAAAAACGTTTTGTTGAATCAAATACTTTCAATGCATAAGTTTTGGTTTCCGTCTTACGAGTATTATGTTGAAAATCGATTCACTACCTTCTGTGGAAGTGAGTAATGCATGTAATAATAAACTTTGTCTTGTGGTGGATACCAGCTTGAGACTGGAAAAAAATCGGCGTTACCTACGACATTCTGCCATTGACAAATCTTGAGACTTTTTGGCAATAATTATAAGGTGTCTATTCTTATGATTACCAAATACTTAAATTGAGTTCCCAAATCTGACATCAGTCTTTCGGCCCAGCTTATCGACATTTTTTGGTTTAGCAACGCTTCAATGATAGACGGCATTTTTACTCAAATATCAAAAAGCACATCCATGAATTCGTAGCGTGATGTAGACGCGACTGTACGAACTATCGTTTACCTTGTTACGACGAGCTTCACAGGCACGAGAGCGCCCCGGCAAAGCACGACGCCTTCCGTGCCGTGTGATGTTAACTAGTTGTTTTGTTTCCTAAGTTCAAAGTGAGCAGGTTAACAAAATATAGACAAATTCATTTAATTTGCATAAATAATGTGTTTTAAAAATTTAACCAATTTTATAACACTTAAACTGACTGCGCCGTTGGTCTAATGGTCGCAAGATCGGGTCTGGCAAAGTGTCGTTCTACAAATGTTATGTTTTTGATGGAATCTCGTTTCTTTTTATAGATTTCATTTATTCCATTGGCATGGTGTATGATGGTCGCCGATTGAATGAGTGAGTGACACAAGTTGCAATTGAATCTAATTTAGAAATGTGTAATTTAGATTTGTGAAATACTTTGTTTACGTTTTGCGCTTCAACTTCTAGCTTAGCTTAAATTACATAGGGGCGAAAATGTTCTTAATAACATTACCGAGAAAACGATGTAACTTCTCTGCCGCTGATTTGAATAGATGGCTTTGTAGTGAAATAGCTGACATTTAGAATCATAATAATAACAGTTTCAAAGGTAACACATAAATCTATACTAATATTATATAGCTGAAGAGTTTGTTTGTTTGTTTGAACGCTAAGATCTCAGGATCTACTGGTTGGAATTGAAAAAATATTTTTGTGTTAGATAGTCCATTTATTGAGAAAGGCTTTAGGCTATATAACATCACGCTACGACTAATAGGAGTGGAGCATAAATGAAAAATGTTGCAAAAACGGGAAACGATATTCCTTATTGAGAGCTTCCGTTGCGTGCGCTGCATCTAAATAAATATGTTTGTTAGAAAGGAAATTTAATATAGAATATTTGTTCCTTTTACTCTATACAGTTTAAACAAATATCTTACAAGATATCGCAATGTTAAAATGTACGCGCGACAAAATAATTACACGGGCCGCCGGCCCTCGCGTCCCCATGTAGATACGTGGAGATTCTGGCCTCCGGGAAATTAAAATTCAAATTATTTATTGCACCATAATATTTACAAGGTGTTATTGTATATTGTTTTGTGAGCAATAGTGGCCCAGTGGTGGCGGCTCCGACTTACGAACAATTGGTTGTGGGTTCGAACCCAGACAGGTGCATTACTTTGTGTAATTTATTTCATCACCACTGCTCTCAAAACGGTTAAAGTAGGTAAACATCGTAAGGAAACCGGTATATCTTAGAACCAAAAATTTGAAGATTGTGACATCTACCAAGCCGCACTGGGCCCGCGTGGTGGATTATAGCCCATCCCACACCTAGAGAGGAGGCCTGATTCCCTGCAGTGGGAACAATATAGGCTGATGATGATGATGATGTTTGTATATTTAACAGTAAGAGATAGGTAGGTACCTACAGTAATTCTCAATTTAATAATGTAATCTAAGGTTCTATCAAATATTATAGAGAGGAAAGATTAGCATTTTTGTTTGTTACGATTTAACTAAAAACTCAGACGCCTTGGAAAATTTTTTCAACATTAGAAAGCTAATTGAAAAAATATTACTATGTTGTTGGATAGTCGATCTATCGAGGAAGGTTGTAAGTTATATATTATTGTGACGCATACGAAGTTGCGTGGGTCAGCTAGTCTTGTACAAGCCCAAACTAGCCTACTCTTCGAACCATTAAAACAGACGAGCACAGAATGTATTTAAAAGAACAGCCAACTTCGAATCGCAAACTCAGTGGAACAGGAAACATCACTGGATGGCTTTAAAACTGTTCATGTAATGGTCGACACTCGGCTCTCTACGGCAGAACGGTTCGTTCGCTCACAAGTATCGCTTAACCTCGGGACATCAGAAGTAGCATGTAGAAGGGTGCAGAAGCTTTAATCTGTTACTTTACCTATATCTAAATGTTCGGATAGTTTACACATCGAAATGTTCAATGGTCAGGTGCTGTTAACCACTACTACAATGCCAGAATAGTTGTTTTCGGAATAATGGCTGACATCTATTTACATTGTTAGAACCTTATATGTGTGGCCAACTGCGAGCTGCTACTACTGTCTAACTAAGTTGAAAGCTTGGGTTTTGGTCCTTCTGAAATTACTACATTTTCCCCAAAAACCTATAACGCGACAGAGTGAAAGCCGCGAGTGATTCTAGCGTTGTTTCGCATTCAGAGCGATATTGTTGGTAGCGTCGCGTCACCGTCGGCGGTGCGGTGGCGGGACGGGACGGGACGGGGCTGGCAGTAACGGCTTGATGGCAATGTGATGACACTGAGTTAGCAACACAACGGCAGCTTAGCAAGGCAGCTTTTCCATCAGATGTCTGTTTTGGTAAAGGAATAAGCATCTCGTGTATTTGTAAGCAGTCATTGGCTTAGCGAGACTTACTACATTGGAACTGGGGATGTATACAATTACTTTCTAGTCCTTTTATTTACGAAATTAATCTGTCGTCTCTGTCTCTGCTCAAATATTGTATAGAACCTTGCCATATGAACAATTTATTGCATAGCATGTAAAGACAATAGTCGTAAAATAAGTTACAGTACCTACCTATATGTTTTTGTGTTCTTTGTTACACGTGTCTGCTAAAACACGAACTCAATCTCGCACAAACACTATTTTATGTACCAACTCGTAGGCGTACTGGTACTACCTACTTCCAAACTCGTAAGAGTACCACTGTTCGGAGCAAATGAGCTGACCTTGCTTGTTCTGTGGACTGAACCAACGAAACATATCGACGAAAACCATTTTCTTTAGATGAAAAGATTTTTCTTGAGTAATATAAAGGTAAGATCAGATTTGTAACGCAAGACGCGGCTGATTTCTGAAGTGTAACGGATGAATGTCATCGTTCTGTGACGCTGGATTAGAAACTTTCATAAATTATTTAAAAATGTGGTACTGGGTTCCATTTCCGGGTCGGGCAAAGTGTGATTGGGTCCAAAATCAAAATCAAAATGTATAATTTAGGTACAGCTCTGCTAAACCCTTCGTAGATTACAGGCGTGATCTTATGCTACGAGTAGAGGAAAGTCACCAAATATGAAATAGTATCTTAATATGGAATACCTTCATTTCTCTAAGACTATAAGTATGAAACGCAACACTCGACCATCTTCTGTTCCATTCGGTCTATTGCACCACGTACGTGTTAGTAGACCGAATGGAACAGAAGATGGTCGAGTGTTGCGTTTCATACTTATAGTCTTAGAGAAATGAAGGTATTCCATATTAAGATACTATTTCATATTTGGTGACTTTCCTCTATATTATAAGGAAGAGAGTCTGCTAAAAGTAAGCAATTATGAAAATCAAACTCACAATAGGACAGACCATGCAGCTGATTGAAACACGACTCGTGTGATCTCCAACAAGTCTGTTCCCACCTTTACAATTCTTACCCTTGAATTAGAACGAAAATGATATTTGTACATTACCCTTGAATGTTGGGGCTGGGTTTATCTCGGTTATCTGAACAGATGTGGTTCCGTTTGATTAGGTCGTGTCCACACGAGGGACCGCGCGATTAGGTCACGACCACACATAGGGACCACGCTGGAGGCACGCGCGGATTGATAGATTGACTTAATACGGAGACGGCCGCGGCGGGAGACGTGCTCAGATCTAGGTTAGGGATTAGGAGATGATACTGATTCATTTATAGATGTGGATGTTGTTTGTTGTTGTCATAGAGGTAGTCTGTTTCCGCTTGATAGATAATGTAAGTGAAGTGTTATGCCTGTAACAGCACAGACCACGTAACGATACTGATAATAGTGAAAATGTTTTGACCCAACATTTTAATGAGACCCCTTAATTTTATAATATTACAGCTTTCACAACTTGAATCCGGCTATTAACTAACTAAAAACCAAATAGGCATAAGTTACACCCAAACTCAGGAAAACCTTGTAAAATCAATAAACGTAAAATTTTAATAGTGTCATAATTGAGTAACTAGTTTACCAAGACCCATAACAAACCACAGAGTAAAGTAGTCGTTGAATGAGTTGTAAAGAGTTTGCTTACGGGTGGGGGTCAGGATACCTTGGTCGACCGTCCGGTTCGGTAACCGCTTCTTCTTGACAAGTAAGTGGGCTACTTGCGACATTTTATTGGAAAACTTTGTGTAGAGCAACTCCAGTGTTTTATTCTCTTACTTTGAGAGTATTACCGACAAGAGTCAGGAGCCTCGTAAATAATACCGCTGTTCAGGAAGAAAAGCTTTTTAAATGGGTTACTAAGTCACACCTCGTATACGTGCAAATTTTAGGAAACTGTCACTCGCTTTTCAATTTTCACGTTCATAAAAAAAATATTCAGATCACTCCAATTGCGAAATTACAGAAGCACTTTGGGAATAATTTCACTTCCATTAAAATATGATATTTACATTGAAATCCCTGAATGAAAAGGTAATTTATGAATTTATGAACGCTTAAATGGAATATATCCTTCATGTAATATATGGTTTACAGTTTGTTAATGACAGATTTGTATTAGATAATTCAGACATCTTCTTTATCGTCGGTTACCTGGTGTCAGAGTTCTCTAAGCCGCCCGTAGGCCTCTGGCTTGGCTTTACATCCCGTCGAGAAATATCTATAATTCAGACATGGAAATTGTAGAACAGATTGATTTTGATTTTCCTATTGCCACAAAATAGAATACTAACAATATGACCAAACACCTGTGTACTTGCTACAAACAGTTTTATGAATGATCTATTAGATTTGAGAGGCATCCCAATATTGATGTTATGAATGTCGGCCCGAACATAAAACATTGTTCTATTTGAGTTTACGAGGATGAGCGGTAAAATAAAACGCTAACAGTATCTCAGATGGGCGGGACAGGCGGTTTTATTACGAATCTATCCCTGACGTAAACTGTCGCCAACACATCCTTCATAGTAAAACTTGCTCTGAAAGTTGGCCCATAAAGATGAAAGGATATTCCTCGGTAGACGCTCTGATGCAGGTTATTCAATGAAGAGTTTTTGAACATGGAACTTTTAAAGGATGCAGGCAGATACGATATTTTAGTTTCGGTCAATAATGAAGATGCGCCTTCATTTAAAGTTTAAGGGTTAGTTCGTGGAAATCTACGTGTTCAAGGCTTCCTATGCTAAGTTTCGAAGGAGTTACAGTTAAGTTGATGCTGCGCATTTCATTTTATATTTATGCCGATATGTTCTGTGTGCCTTTATTTACTGTTAAATTTAAACTTTTATTTTAGTGTACTAATTTCATAGTACACTAAAATAAAAGTTTAAATTTCGTATTTCGATTCTGATCTATGTTATCTTTACACGAAGTCTGAACACCTAAAACACCTAAAACATGTAACTTGAATGTTTGCCGTTCAATTTGGGTGTCATCAAAAACAGTGTCCTCTTATCTACGGGCTAGCCGATAGCCGCGGGGCTCTGTGAATTATAGTAGAAATAACCTCCCATTTAGATAACAAACTGAATGTTTTGTTGATTTGTCCACTCTTCTGTTTTTCAAGAAGTTCTAAAGTAGAAAATAAAAGATGCATTTTTTTCAAACACAAATCTTGAAAACCTTTGAAATTCTTGTGTCCTCATGAAAATATAAAGGTGATTGAGAGGCGTACGATGCACAAACATTTTGTTCCGTAGTCAGCTAACATAGCTAGTTTGGGCAGGGTGACCTACACAAACTATATATTATACAATGATCGCTCCTCAGTTTGCCTCAGTTTGTCTCGATCCAATCTGTACGGCTTGAGCACGGCTCGAGCACGGCTTGTCCGTACAATGTAGAGACATACATAGTAGTGAGATACTACTATATATATACTTTCAATATTCATGTGCGTACATGAATATTGAAAGCACAATCAAGTAGACCGTGTTCAGGAAAACAGACGATGATATTTGATAGAATGAGGTAAGTAACCTAATCATACTACTACTGATACTGATTTAGTATTATTTTAGGATTATTATGCTGAAGGCCTTATTCCCATATTTTATATTAACACACACGACTCTAGTGCCTAAATCAATTTACATTAAGCCACGCTTGAATTAGTGAGTAAAGACCGTTGCAGACTAACGATAAGCAGAGCTGTGAAAGTGCAACAGTGCTTTTATTTAGGTATTAGTTTATGTGTGTCCTAGTTATAGTAAAAACGAGTATAAGAAAACATAATTATCTTTATCTGTTCTGACCATCACAACCCCAAAAGTAGTTAATGGATAAACAGCCATATAGATTTTGACTTCCCGTCACTATCCTAATACTACCCATAACCCGTAATTACTAATTCAATATCAGCCTCAACCAATTAATCTCTTATCAATAAAGCTCCACTTTCATGCAGTAATCGCTGTCTAATACGTAAAGTTAACTAATCTTCGTAATATAACGTACCCACATATTATATGAGCCGCCCCTCACGTCACGCGTAATCACTTTGTACAGTCAGCTTCAATATTGTATGGATGACGAAACTGAAAATTAAACTCTGGCTCTTGTGATACAGGAACTCCTAGTACAAGAGCCAGGGTTACACTGATGTTTGTGAGCAATAAGTTGTCAATAAAATATTATTATTATTATTATTATTAACTCACTAGGTCTTGTCTGAATGTCTGTATAAAAGATAGGAAGAAAAAGAATACACTTTATCGCACAACAAAATTGACAGCAATTAATTATTGACTGTCACTGTAGGTATTTGGGTGAGACCTGACTATTTTAAACAAAAATGTTGTTTAATGGAGTTTTACCTTTGTGTATCAGGACGCCTTTGCAGACCTGTGGTGATTTTTCAGGTAAACATCAAGACAAGACATCATTTTTTTCTTCGTAATTGGTGGAGTCCACATCATCACCATTATCAATTGATTTGTGGTCGGTGCAGCATATGTTCTTCTTCCATACTCGACATTCGAGGAGTCCATTATATCTAGATACAGGCATAAGAGTTTTGCCCAGGACTCCACATCGCTGGCAGCGTTATCTAGCCTCATAAAGGGTTTAAGTGTAGTTAAATTATTGAGCTGTTCAGATCATTTTAATAGTAAGTACTTCCAGAAATAGTACAAGCTGGCTGTACATAGCGCAGAGGGCAGCACGTCCCGCACTAATTACAATCTACCTGTGTCTACAGGATTAGTGGCCGCTCTACGTCTAGCCAGCCATCCTGCGAGTTGGCCTGGATTCACGTTCGTGCCAGTTTCAATGGTAGGTCTTTAAGACCAATTATGAATGGAATGTGTTACAGGAATAACACCGTTTTGAGACAGTAATTGTTCACTGTACTATAACAATAGATTTAGAATTAAAAGTGTTTTGAACATTCATGTCTCAAGTCTCAACCACACAACGTTAGGGAAGACGGATCCTGCAAGAAACCTATTAATGTATATCTTAAAGGGAGTATGATACTTGAGGTTGGGAAGACAAATGAGAATCAATCTTCGAGAAACTTGACACGACTTTCCCGTATACTGGGTGTAAATTAACCCGTCACACATACGTCAACCAAGCATTCTGTACATCAAACTAAGTACACCTACGCAAACATTTTTACCGACTTTTTTTTGTGGTCAAAAATCACATTTTACGGTAAAACTCAATGTAGCACTCTTGACCCCCAATATCTCCGTAACTAGGGGGTTCCCAGGTATGGTCTAGAACATTAAAATGCTCGCAGTGGTAGGAAGAACAACTGCCTTTCGTTTGCGTCAAGGGTACTTTTACACCCTTTAGAGTACGCGATCAGCACATGTAAACGGCGTTCAAGAGCGGTCAGTGTTATCATTGCTATGAAATATTGATACTCACAGATGCGGTTTGGATTTGCTAATAACGTTCAATTTCATAGATAAATCTGAATGAAAAACAGTTGTTTGCCAGTAAACAAACATTACATGTTACGCCGACACCTGTAAACTACAAACTCACACTAACTTAATAAAAGTGGCGTGCTCATTAGTGGCGGTCGCGGGTTCGATCCCGGCTGCGGTCATACATCACGCGCATCTCATCATGGCGTCCTAATGGGAGCCGCGACGATAATTGAGCAACTTTGTAAGAGTTGTTAGTAACAAACTCGATGAACTGTTGCCAGAGTTGCTTGTTCAATTGATGCGAAATCTGCTTGATGACAGGTGCTGGTTTGTAAACAATCATGTGTTTACACTGGGCTTCCAAATAAGTATTACAAATATATATAATTATTATGTCATCGGAGTAGAAAAAATACTTATTCGTCAACCGGCGAGTGTGAAACACGTGCGTGCGAGCGAGTTCGCAACTTCCAATTTTATCTATATTTTTATCTGACGTATTTATGTAAAGCAGGTACGTACGTACAACGTAAACGTCTTATAAAATGTTAAGCGCCGATAACTAGTTATTTGTTGTTTTTGGTTTCAATCAGTTTAACTGTATCACTATATATTATTAGAAGTCACACAAACTATATATTATTAAAAGGTGATCTCCAAATACAATGTATCGAAATGCCTATTTCAATTGAAATAAACATTTTTTTTATAAGTCACAGTTCTCCACGGCATCCGTCTGTCTGTCTATTCGCTATAAAATCAAAAACTACGGCACTGATTTTCATTGTTTTTTCACTAATGGATACAGTGGTTCTCGAGGAAGGTTTTAGTATAAATCATTTGTCAAGTTCCGACATTAGCATCAGCTACTCTACTATAAAATAATGTGAAATTGGAAGGTGTCCATTCGTACTCACGCGTGAGTTGCAAACTCATCAATTTTTTTTTTTTAAAACGATACAGGAGAAATCCTAGTGTGGGGCAACCCACACTAGGATTTCTCCTGTATCGTGGGTGCGTTCACAAACATTTAAACTCACATACACAAATACCCAGACCCGGAACAACTATCTGTAGGTCATACAAATATTTGTTCCGTGCGGTAATCGAACCCGCGACACGCAGCGCAGCAGTCCATTGCTTGAACAACTGCGCTAACCGTGTCGTCAAAATCCACAGCCAAGTCAGAAAAAAATGTATTTCAAAAAATCTCCTTCACCAAATCTCTCTCTAATTTGTAAAATCGCTTTCCCATTGTCTTTCCACTATGCTTCAGTTGTCTGACGTCATCAGCGCCGTGTTATCTGTCACTGGCAGGGGTATACCGGCTGTATCGGCGGGCTGTATCTAGCACTATCGTGCCCATCGTCTATCGTATTCAATAGCCCGTCTGCTGGAGTGAACTTATTGTATGAACTGTCCCCACAGGGGTACTGGTGCAGGGCCGGATTGGATGTTTATTGGTTAAGGATCAGTTAGCTGCTAACAGGTACAATAACGAAGGTGTATTGTGAATCAGGTTTATTGTCACCTAATCTTCTTTGGGAGTGTTTAAAATCATCCTTTACAGTTAAACCTGAAAAAATATTTGCACAATCCACTAGCCTCCACCCTCAGTCCATCCCTGACCAGTCTAGCGTCTGGCGCACCAATCACTGTGAAAGGATACTATCTGGTATTAGGCCGCCTACCCCTCGCCACACCCCCCCCCCCGCACCAGACCCGCCCCGCAACCGTTTGCAAGCACCGCTGCAATATTCATAATCACGTAAACTTGCAGGGAATACCAAACACACGTGTCTGGACAGAATTTAATTGAATCACTCCACAAAACGACTGACAATACGTACTACTTTTCGAGAGATTATCGTAAGAAATGTAGCATATAATACGATTGTCTGAAATGAGATGACAATGAAGTAAAATGACTTCACCCTAAAGCGTGTCTTCACGCTTCAGGGTGACGTCATTTTGTTTCTCGCATTATTCTCAGCAAACCCTTTCATTATCATAAAACTAACAATTCCTACATACTTGGGAATCCGCAATTTTGAATTTAAAATATATTTTCTTGAAAAGAAATGATAAATGCATTGTCAACCGATCATGAATGCACAATTTCAGCTCAATCGAAAACAGGGAAATGGGTCAAAAACTTCTGACTTTGTTTTACAAAGTCAGTTACAGATGGAGGTAATGAAAGCGTGTTCAAAATCGCTTTTTATGTCTGTTCATCAAAATGACATAATTGCTTATTTTGAAAAGTTACTCTTGTACAGCTCTAGCTGCTTTACTCGCTTGCTTGATTTTGAACACGTTCTCTCTTTAGGACATTCGAATGTCTTTGGGCACAACTGAAAAAACTGAAATACAGACCTGCCTAGGCAGCAAGCCCAGCCACCAACTTGCTGGATCTGAAGTGGTATACTATTACAACCGTACTTCTTTTTCCGTCTAGTAACTGTTCTCGACATCGTAAACGACAATTTTCATCATTCTGCGTGTGCGAGAAGATTTTATAGACCCTCTAGTTTAGTGTTATTTGGGTCCTAAACTGAAGTGTTTTACTATTGACTTTAGTATGAAACTATTTCAGTAAACGAGCGTTATTACGTCAACAGCTGCTTACTGAGTTAATCGCTACACGGCAAACTTGCTCGCATTTATTACACATTTTTATACTCGCTATGAAACTTTCATTAGGATTTTACGACAGACCACCCCCTCTAGGCACTCGAGCTAGGGTTGTAAGACATAATACTGGTAAGTTAGAATTTAACTTAAATAGTAACTTGACAAATAACTTTATTCAGTAGACAAGAAGATCGATTCAAACGCCAAAGAAAACATTGACAAAAGCCTTTAAGAATCGTTAAGAATATTTCCCAACAATTAGTTCTGGGTTCATTTTGTCTTCATATTTTTTTGTATTTGTTATTTATGCAAGACTTCTAAGCTTCGAAACTCCTGACAACCCTGTCATCGCGCCAGGGTTGCTCCATCGTGCATCACGAAAGCTTGTGGATATTACTATCGGATTAATTGCAGGTTGATAGTAAACTGGCCCTCATAGCATGTAGCAGCGTCGCTTTGACATCCATAGAAAAGTTTACGATGTTTTGAGACGAAACGTTCTATTAAGTGTGGCGTGATTAGGTGGGGAATACGCGACGCATTTCAACTTGTTAATTGTATGGGTAATTAAAATAAGACACATGACAGTCTGCGAAGTTCGTCAATGAAAATGTTTACAGTACATTTTCCTTCCTCGGTATTCACATTGGAAGAAGTACTTTCTCCTATCGAACATCTCTGGTATGAAGTTATTTCTTTCTATGATAATAGTTTTTGTCCGAGGCGGGTTTGTTCGGAACTGGAGCAGTCAGTAATAGAACCGTTGATATCGCATCATTCCGGCGGCCGGCGGCCGTTCGTCCGGGCCGGCGCTATCGGCATCCAATATCGCCCGGCCATCGCCCGGCCAGCCGCCACGGCTCCATACCAGACCTTATCGTTGATAGATACCATTTATTTTTACTGAACCTATCCTACTTTTGGGTACATATGTATAAAATGTATGTAGAATATGTTATGTGGTTCTACTCTCTTCGTCTACATTGTATTAATGAAGGCTTTATATCTGCTCTGTGTGCGTTAATATTAACAGTCCATTAATTTTACAATTTTTGTTCGATTACCCTACACCATTTTTGTTACGCAAAAACCGAGATTGCGGAAAATGAAACTGTTTAGACTGTATCTTAAAGCCGTAAGTAAGCCCGCAGGAATTAAGACAATTAAACGTTCAGCTTAAACACCAAAATATACTCGCACTGGCGGCGGCTTTTGTGAGTTTAATCAGTTTATCTACATTTTGTATTGAAATGTTCAATTTAAGGAGCTCTCCTACTTGTTCTGATTAACAAGTAGGAGAGCATAAAGTTGCTGCAAAAGGAGCGTGAAACTGAATGCTGGTTACGTAACGCAAGGGGGCGGCAGCACGTGGCGCGTGCACTACTTGAGCACACGTGTGCTGTGCGCGTACAGTAGCGATCCCCTTGATTATTATCAAATTGAGTGCCCTCATGGAAAAAAAACGAAAATAAGACTGATAAGCAAATGTTTAATGACATTTCTTACACATAAACATAATATTATCTAACCATCAGAATGATTGCGCAAAATCTTTTCAGGATATTTATTTTCAGTAAACGTTTCAACCATTTTTTCTACGGTCGACAATCCTAGCGGCGGCAAACGTGGTAGGTCGCGAGTGTTCCCGCGGGCGTCCTGCCGCCGCGTGCCTGTGTGCCGCCAGCCTTACGAGCCGCGCCGCTGGGACGATTGCCTAGATTGGATCGCCCAATACCTAGCCCCGACTTATTACTCCGCAACATTTGAATACGCTTGTGCGGCCTCCAACGAACTTCAACTGTTTTCTAGAAAATTGTAAACATCGCACCAATCGTAGAAAAAAAGCTCGTGACCTTATCGAAAACGAAAATTGAATGGGATAGGTACCTAGAAAGTAGATTCCATTTCTGAATATACAACAAAGGTTCGCGACTACGGTCTCTTTATTCAAAAGATTCTTTTACAAACATTTTCGGGGAAAGAAATAAGCTTGCACAAAATATTTCCGCAGTCTTTGCGTTGGGTATTGTTTTTATTTTAAGCGGAAAGGAACTAACTAAGCGAAAGAAGTCATTACACGTTACTCATAAAGGCCCCGAAGGCTGCAAATGAGAAAAAATATCTATTGTGGAGCAGAAAATGGCATTCTTGTTGCAGCCGCAGAGCCGTGCCACGATATAGGCAAATGCAGAACATCTAGTATTTTCTCACCAATGTAAGGTTTGTGTAGTTTTTGTGTGTATTTTTTCTCACCTATGTGGTATTTTGTAGCACTACTACTGTACATGGAGTTTAAATAAATTATTTTATTTTTTTTATTTTATCAAATAGGAACAACAAACAGCTACATTATAAAATATTACACTATGATAAAAAATAACTTGAATAATAATGTAGCCCACAGCGCTGTTCACAGATTACCATTAATGACTAAAACTTAAATTGCTAGGAAAGAAGCTGTTCATGCAAGACAGTTAAAACATAAAAAATCAAAAAAGAAGAAATATCTTACTATGCATTCTAAATTATGTAAATGCTAGAATATATAGAAATAAATAATAATATAAATCAATCAATCAAAGGACTTAAGCGTCTCATACAACAAGTTTCGAAATTTGTGCATGGAGCATGTAAATATGTCTATGTGTTCGAGTTCTTTATTGTAAGATGCAGCCATTCGCCGAACTGGCGAACGTTCGCCGGTATTAGATCGGCAGGTACCTATTGCAAATAGCGTACCTGCACGCACCAGCCGTCTATGAACAGTTCTGGGGACTGCATAACACAGTACATTGTTCAGGTCGATACAGTCAAATTTGCCATTTACTATATTGAACAGGGTCATTGCTTCTAATTGTTTGCGTCTGGAGCTGAGTGACAGGAGTTTATACCTATTGAGCAACTGGTCATACGGCAGATACGCTCTGTGACATCTATAATGCATTGCACGAAGGAACCTGCGTTGTACATTCTCTAACATTTCAATATATTTTTTATAATAAGGGTTCCAGATGGGGACAGCGTATTCAAGCTGTGACCGGACAAGAGTTTTATATAGGCAGAGGTAAGAAGAGGTCCGCTTAAAGTCATGAGTTGATCTCATTATAAATCCATACATATTAACAAATCAAAATTTAAGATCTTTGGTCATGAAGACAACTGTACCGTAATATTCAACCAGATAAAGAAACTCTCTGGATAGAGGTGCTACTGCATGGCAAACGTGCGAACTACAAAGATCATGTTAACGAAGTTGCATACCACATACTTAGCTACTTCGGTGTTACATATTTTTTAGTTACTCACAGTCATGATTAGGGACAGTGAGGAAATCTCATAAATTAAATTACCAGTCGTGGTCCTTCTGTACGTATTTATTCATTTAATAGCTAGGCAGTGTAGGCTCTAGCTGCAGACGCATTGTTGCGTGCAAAGAATCCTCCGATGTCCCCACAGTCACTGTCGTTTTACTTTAATTTCCCGTCCGTCTGTTTGTCTGCGTACAACGGCCGCCGAGTAATCTCTGTGTAGCCGACGGCATCCCCTCTCACCGCTCTCGGTACGAAACATTGTAGAAAATCGGTCTTTTATAAAATGTAAGAAGACTAGGTTCTAAATTACATGGTGAAACTTACCTCCATTAATATCTAGCCTTTGAAGGGCGACTTAATTTAAAGTTACTCGGAAGCAAGGCCTCAAATATAAATCTACAAGGCCTAAGTTACCCCTAAGTGGAATCCAACCATTTTTTTAAACTTCGTACTTTTTGTTGAAGTTTCACGGTGGCATGAATAAAGTTTGCCTTCCTTTATAAGAGCAACTAATTAACTTATACAAAGACGAAAGAGTAGTTACGACAATAGACTAGTGCGTATGTACCGAGTAGGGGAGGACAAATAAAGTGCGGAACGACGCGACGGGGGGAACCGCGGTGCAGATTACATTCAGTAACTTGAAACTCTAAATAAGTTTTGCGACAAACCCCTTTTAATTCCTCTTTAATTTACAAGTGGATTGCACAATACGCACATTCTTTCTTTTCATCACTGTGAGTCTATGTGAGTGAGTTGACAGATTTTAATTATCTCTCACGAAAGAAACGCTGCGCTGATGTTACACGATTTAATGATGGGATGTGAAACTCCATGTACGAAATTGTTTCACTAGTTTTTATGCGAGAATATTTATAAAGAAATAATCATATCTCTATTACAAACATTCAATTTTAAACCATCAAAATAATTTAGTTTGATTTGCCTGTGGCGTGCACTCTTTTTGTCCTGGCACTTGATATAGGGTTGTCTAAGTCTGCGGTGCGCATTTCACGCGCATTCGAGCGCTGGAGTGCGTTATTACTTTCATGTGAACCCTCCACAGGGGTTCAGCTCGAGGGTCGCTGCAGTTTGGGGGTGCCTGCAATAATGTGCTTTTTGTTTGTTTGCCTAGCTTTGTGATCGCTCAACCTCGCTCTGTGTGTTTTGATGGTACTTTGTGCGGCAAGATTGGGCTCTTGATATGAAACCACCTTATGTGAATCTCTTGTTTATATAGTTTCACAACCCTAAGACACAACATCATATCTGTAATCCCTGAAGGGTAAGGCACTGGCAAGGATGTACCTATTGTTTTGAGTTCCACGTCATTTCATTTTGTTTTGAGTTCCAAAGACCTCAATAAATGAAAACATTCTAACTATCTGTTTTCATTCGCGTCTGTTCCATTACTTTTCACAAATAAGGGGTAAAAAAACTGAGAACTTCTAAGAGAATTAACTCAGTAGAAACCATGATGTTTACTTCTAAAGTCACCGTCACATTTTAATCTAGATCTAACACCATACTTAAAGAAGCTAACAACATCAATGGTCTGTCTGTGTCCTGAAGGCAACAGATTGTCGCGTGCTGTCGTTTAGCTTCCACTCTGCATGCTCCGCGGCGTCGCTCCACCAATTTGTCCAGCCTGTCTCGTGAGCGACAGACACAAAACACGAAACGGCAGAAGTTTCGCGTAAAATCAGAAACATCAAACTTCATCATCATCTGCCTGCCCTCATCCCATTAAACGTTCAACACCTTATTTCACTCTAATAGCCTAAAATGGTCCCACTGGTAGGACACTAGAACATTGCACACCGAAGTATTTTGTTCGCATATTTTGTTGTCTTCTCAGTCTTACAAATATTTGAGTTGGCAAAAGTTTAAGATTCAGAGCTAGTCTTCTGAACCTATCTTTTCCTTGGTGTCTCAATAGATGCCATATGAGCCAATGAATAAATTTCCCGCCACGCTGTCGCAGTCGGGAGCTGAACCTGTATCAAAACAATACAAGTGCTGCCAACCCGCGAAGAATACAAGCAGCGTTTAAAATGATGGGAGATTATGGTTAATACTATTTAATCTTGATAATTATGTTTACTTTTTCGATATAATATATATACCGTTCTGTTATGAGCGGATTACGTCAGTAAAACTGATCACGATCAGCACATTGTAATTATTACAAAACAATAATGACGCTGACAACTCAGTGTCATTATTATTCCTATAATTTCTTTAGAGAACACTGACAACTCTTGAACGTGTTTTTTTTAAGGCATCTCCGCACTAGGAATCTCCTGTGTCGACAACAACTATCTGTAGACCGTACAAAAATATATTGCGTGCGGGGATCGAACCCGCGACACACAGTGCAGCAGTCCAGCCACTGCGCCAACCGTGCGTTGATTTAGTCGTGCTTCAGTGCAATTTGCACGATTTTTCGTAGAACTGTTATTTCCAAAATTTGTATATTATATCTATCTATATACATAAAATGCTTTGTCCTGAATGACTGACGGATCAACGCACAGCCTTAACCGCTGATCGTAGAGACTTGAAACTTGGAGGGTGTGTTCTTTGTATGACTTAAGCATCCGATAAGAAAGGATTTTCTACCAGAAAGGAAATTCTACCCATTAAGGGGTGAAAAAGAGGGGCAAAGTTTGTATGGGACATCGTGATTCCTTGGTCCAATCTACTTCAAATTTTGCAATAACCTTTTTTAACAGAATTGACGGAAGACGTGTTTCGTATTTTATTGTTATTTTGGGGGTGATTTGCTTTGAAGTTGATTTCAATACTCCTTAATTACTTTTGCTTTAAATGACATTTTATTTTGACACATGTTTGAAAACTCAATCAACTTACGAAGTTGCTTTAGTTATTGTTGACGGCAATTTTCTAAGCTGGATACATGCGGGATATTATATTAAAATTGGGAGCCATGATAACATATTGCATCGAATAAGTGAAATCCATCGCTCATATGTTGCATTACAGTGGGCCTACCCACTTTTTTTTTGCTGCGGCAAGGATAAATACTACATTTCTATACCCCAGTGCGATCCTCAGAAGAACAACCGCTTAAATTAATGGTATCTGCTGCAAGTTTTCATTCTTACCGTATTTAAATGATTAGGAAAGGAGGAGACAATAATCTGTGATATTATCGTTTGCTGTTTAGGCAGTTTTTTTAGGCGAAATGTTTGCGAAAATCGAGACGAAAAGGTTGAGTTATATTGGGAACAATCGGGCGCAGCTTAGTGCAGACAGTTATTTACACTTGCAAGATGCGTTAAGGAGATAGGGCGATGATGCTGATCAGGTGGGTCAAAAGGTAGTGCTGCCTTCTACTGGGGGGCCACGCTGTATGCATGAGCGGACACAAGAGGACATGACGTATGCGCTACGGTCGTCCCGCTCTCTTTATAACATTTACTTGCAATCCTCGATGGGATGAAATCACGGAGAAGCTTTTGTCTAGGCATAAACAATATGATAGACACGACATAATACCCAGGATTTTCCTCCTCAAAGTTAAGAAAATAATGGCACTTCTAAAGAAAGCATACATATTTTGAATGGTTAACCGCATTTCGGTTGACATGGTGGATGAACATAAATGTGCTGAGATACCAAATCCAAATGAAGATCCTTATTAATTCGTCATTTAAAGTGAAACTTTTTTGTGAACTTTATCTATAATGCTATTCTGTCAGATTACTGACGCACTAATTTCTTCTGTAATATACAGGAACAGCCTATCAGAAGACTCCAAGCGACAAGTGGAAAGGCTGTCTGGCATTATAGATGAACATACATAACTAGCAGATAAAATCTACAGTAAATGTGTGGTCACAATAGGAGAACCTGCATTAGGAGGACAAAGCCTACAGCAGTACGGGTTGCCTTAGCCGCAAAAGTCTGAAAGCTTACACAATAACCGGCGAGACTACCCCAAAACAAGGGACGATGTCATTTGTTAGTAGACGTGGTGTAGAGTAGTAAAGGCTTGGGAAGGGCCTTTAAATTACAATAAAGATAGTTATATTTTTTAAGAATTCAAAAAAAATTACAAAATAATTTATATGGTTGAACAAAATGAATAACGTAAAAACAAATTAAAAATCCTATTAGAACCATTTTCGACTTCTACGCAGACGAAGTCGCGGGCAAAAGCTTATTACATATTATTATCTCGTGATACTATTTGTTAAATAAGAGCTCGGTGACATTTACGTGAGCTACGTAATTCGAAATGCATTATACCATGATTTAATAAAGAGCTTACGCTATTAACTTCACTCGTAAAAATGATGCTCGTAGCATATACATCTTTGTTAGGTAAGTAGAGTAGAAAGTAGTCTTATGCAGTCTGCGACTTTTGGTTACACGAGTACATTCGTCACAGCTAGTCCACACGTATGAAACTTTTTATCTTTTGCCATCGCCTGGCACTCTTTTTTTTTCAAAATCAAATCTCCTTTATTCAAACTAGGCTGATAATCAGCACTTTTCGAGTGTCAAAATTTACTTTACTTTACTTATTTACAAGAGACAGTCCAACAAAACGCCCACCCTTCGACACTTCCTAGTGTTTTAGCTGGAAAGAAGAAATGACGGAACAAACTTTGCAGCAGTAGGTTTCGGTACCAACCTATTATGTTTTTTGAAAGCAACATAAGATTTAATAATAAGTTAAAAGTTATTTAAATGCGCATTACTACGACAATTACCGTAAAAACAGCTAAGATAACACTTCAAAAATAAAATCACCATATTTTTGTTTTTGTTAAGAGCTTTCAAGTTAATAGCTTCCTGAAAAGGTACTGTTATACCTGCCGCGACCATAGATTGTATTATAGGTGTGTTTACTACGAAATAGATTAAATCCCAAAATTAATTAAAGAAACGACAAAAAATCGTGCTGTAAGACGAATAAACTGTTCTTTATTGTGCAGTAAACAAGTTAATAAGAAGCTAATACATAATAACATCTCCGTTAAGCGCTCATCTGTCCGTTATCGCGCCTTCTCAGGCCTTTCATAAAGTCGTGAACAGCGCCATCTATGAACAACAACACTAAACAACCGCCGGCTAATGAAGGAGGCTTAGCGTGCCAACAAAATGAAGTACGTTAAATAGGTGTGTAGTGATAAGATTATTTTTTGTTTTGGCCTAATTAAAAGTGACTGTAGTGTAGTAACTGTAGAAGCATTTAGTAGGCTACCAAATAAGGAGTACTAAATACGAAACCCTAAAATATGTTTGACGGAAACTTATCTACACTGTTTACTATGCTATATTATTAGGTTTTAAAACTAAACCATTTACTATTACGAGCTGACTCAAACTATCTAAATGTTTTGCCTGTTTCTAAATTAAAAAAAATATCTATCTGAATTGATTTAAATGGGATAATTCATTTCTTTGTAATCCTACCGTATTAAGCTTACTTTATAGGCCGGCCGGCGGCGGCGGAGAGTTGGTTTATAATCGGCCGCCGAGGGCGTAGCAGCGTAGCGCTACGAGCCGTAGCTAACATCTACGAGTCTACGTAGACTTGACGATTTCGTAGCACCTGTCTACAAAACTGGAATACTGGATTGATACTAATTTGGGGTTGTTGATATTATTGTGTGCCCGTACCACAATCATCCTTCAATCATGCTCACACCAAATACTCTATCAACCATTCTCGCACCACAGTCACTCATGCAACCTCCTTCCAACGCATACACTCCAAATCCCATATTGTTCATGCACACTCTCCAGCTACTCACATGCGTTAAATTTATATACAATTATTTTGTATTTTTACTTTATTTGATTGTATTCGCTGTATTTTTACTTTCATCATCATCATCAGCCTATATTGTTCCCGCTGCAGGGACTCAGGCCTCTTCTCTAGGAGAACGATGGGCTATAATCCACCACGCGGGCCCAGTTTGGGTTGGCAGATGTCACATGTCTTTGAATGTTTTGGTTCATTATATTATTACTATTAAATATATTATCCCCTTTATTTATTTGTTGCAAACTTATTACATTTTTAAATATTCTTTACAAAAAACAATGAAAAAAAACATTTAAAAATATAAAAAATTGTAGTAGGTATCGGGAACAGAGTCCAAGCTACCGGCAGTCAGGGCTCCAGAGAAAGGAACCCCTTAACAATACGAGCCGTGTCCAGGAGTACCGCTCTCTGTATCAAGCCCCTGATCCAGCTGCCTAACGAGAGCCTCTTCAGATGTTGTTCGAGGCTCTTGGCAATTAAGCCATTGGCTGAAACGACTATCGGCACAATGATCGCTGAGTCCACCCCCACATGTCGACAACCTCGCGAGCCAAGTCAAGAGATATTATTATTATTAGTATATAATTCTAGCGGTCCTGGCAGACGTCGTCCTGCCCGGACAGCAGCGCCACCTACCGGGTTCAATTGTGAATCTAGACCATTCTCGAATCCAGTAGAACACACACACAAAATTTCACCCAAATCGGCCCAGCCGTTTAGGAGGAGTTTAGTGACAAACACACGTACAGTAGAACATATTATTTTATTGTTTACTGAACTGAAATAGTGTCAATTAATACTGTTTTGCCAAAGTTGTAAATTCTAGATATTGTAGAGGACAAAACTGATGAACATCAAGGTTTATAGTCCTCCTAAAACCTGAACAGCTAGCTAGAGTTACATACATACTTGTCTAATAGTGTCGTGACGAGGGGCACTAACAGAAAGAGCGGAGTCTCGATCAAACGCCGCGACGTTCAAGTGCACAATATTGCGCCCCACTCACCCTGATACTGATACTGATACTGATACTGATAGGGGTGGCTCTACACTGACTGCCTTTTGTGTATCCCTTGTCATTTTCGGGAAAATTTGAATTTTGTGAATATTTGTTACTATGACCGCCGACATTTAAATATACTTGTAGTAGGCGGGATAGTGCGAACGAAAGTTAATCAGCTATTATTATTGTTTTTTTTCTATCACTTAATAATTAAGGGTGTAAAAGTACCCTTAACGCAAACGAAAGGCACTTGTTCTCCACTGCGATTATTTTTTGGTTCTAGACCATATCTGGGAACCCCCTAGTTACGGAGATATTGGGGGTCAAAGTTCCAAATTTTGCACAACAGTTCTTGTAAATACTAGTTTTTCAGATGATAACTTTACTTAAATTACCTCCATGACCCGTTTACTATTCAAAACATCCACGCAGTAAGCAGCAGCAAACAATTTTGCGTAGGTGTACTTGGTTTGATGTACAGAATTCATGGTTGACGTATGTGTGAAGGATTAATTTACGCCCTGCATATTCGTAGTCATAATCATCATAATTCTCTTGCCCTTATCCCAATTAATTAGATGTCGGCGCAGCATGACTTCCTCCTCCATACTTCTCTGTTCCTCGTCATCTCAAGAGACGCCTCCTTTCTTACCATATCATTACTAACACAGTCCATCCCTCGTTTCTTTGGTCTTCCTCTACTCTTACACCCTTCCACATTTATTGTAGTATCTTTGCTTATGTGGCAGTAGATAGATCCAGTTACGGGCAGTCAGTCACAGTGAACAAACTATAAATCTCTGACGACACGCGGACACACGGATGATTTGTTGTATTTTGACAGCTGTAACTCTTGTGTGTGTATTAACTCCGTGCAGCTCCAACCATGTATTAAACTTTACGTACAAACCCGAACACAGTTTGCCATTACCTACAAATATTGAAAAAGTATAATTACTCATACATACAATAAACTCACGCCCTTTTCCTATGGGTGTAGGCAGAAACCACAGAACGCCACCTGCTACGATCCTTACAAACTCTTTTGCCTCGTCCACATTCATACATCTGGTCATACACGCACGCCGGTAACTAGTACTACGCACCTGTCCTTTCTGAAGAACGTCACCAATAAGATCAGTGTATGTCTTTTAAGGGCGTCCCCTCCCGGCGTTGCCACTCACATCTGCCTTGTAAATACCTTTCGTTAATCGACTTTCCCTTATCCTCTCCACATGACCGAACCACCTTAACATACTCTTATCAATGTTTGACACTACATGCTCTATTAAACCGCAACGTAACGCAAGTATGATTACTCATGACGAAAATATACCTGAACGGGTTATATAAATTACTAGCTGACCCACGCAACTTCGTCTGCGTCAAAATAATACATATTATAACTTACAACCTTCCTCGATAGATCGACTATTCATAGTAATATTTTTTCAATTATTTTTCTAATGCTGAAAGAATTTTCAAAGTCGTCTGAGTAATTTTTGAGTTAAATCGTCACAAACAAAAATCTAATCTTTCCTTTCTATAGTATAAGATAGAACCTTAGATTTTACATTATTAAAGTGAGAATTACTATTAATACCTACCTATCTCTTACTGTTAAATATACACTCATCATCATCATCATCAGCCTATATTGTTCCCACTGCAGGGACTCAGGCCTCCTCTCTAGGAGTGGGATAAGCTGTTATCCACCACGCGGGCCCAGTGCGGATTGGTAGATGTCACATATCTTCGATTTTTTTGTTCTAAGATACGCCGGTTTCCTTACGATGTTTTCCTTCGCCGTTTTGAGAACAGTGGTAATGAAATAAATTACAAAATGTTCTGCGCCTGCCTGGGTTCGAACCCACCACCAACTGTTCATAAGTCGGGACCGCCACCACTGGGCCACCACTACTCACAAAACAATATACAAAAACACCTTGTAAATATTATGGTGCAGTAAATAACTTGAATTTGAATTTCTCGGAGGCCGGACCGCGTAATTATTTTGTCGCGCGTACATTTTAACATTGCGATATCTTCTAAGGTATTTGTTTAAACTATATAGAGTAAAAGGAACAAATATTCTATATTCAATTTCCTTTCTAACAAACATATTTATTTAGATATGGATTAATACCTTTTTTTTTTTTTTTGGTGGGTGTAAAATCATCGAATAACCCCTCCCGCTCTTGGGCAGCGCGAAAGAGAGAGTCAGACTTCTACTGACTAAAAACCACCCATGTTCCTTCTTAGCCCTCTATGTCGAGTCCGCGATAACTAGTGTACAACCCGCGGCCTGTTTCATGTACACACTCGAAGTAAACCACTGCCAAGGCCAAAAACACGGAACAGCAAGTTGTATGTAGTGAAGTGTAAACACATGTTGACTGGACGCTGTTCACGCCCCAGTGAGCACTGCGATATGTATTTATTTGTTCCGTTCTAGTGCACACAAGCACATATTATTTTATTAGTCAAAAAGTAAAAAAAATATGATTCTAATTAGTCCGTCAGTTAGATTATCGAAAAATATTGGTTGTTTTTTGTTTTATCGCGCCTTATAAAACGCCTCAAAGATCATGAGTCCACTCATGTCATGGTTGTGACGTCATTTGTAGGTAAAAAATGTACTGACGTGTGATTTTTGAGGAGTTCACGAGTTTTCGAAGCACTGTATCGTCTTCATTTTTTGTTTATGTGAAAAAAGAAAAAAATGTGTGTTTAATATTTTTTGGAAATCTACCTGACAGACTAACTAGTTTTTTTTGTCCGATATATTACGACTTATTTTTCATTTTATCTGAAGTTACTAATTACTAACTAACATGACGGAGAAGCACTATACATTTTGTGACGGCGGCGAGTGCTAGCCTAAACACTTCAGGCTAGAATAAGTTGACGTCCCTGCATCATCTGCTTATTAGGCAAGTCTGGGGGACGCGGTCAAGGGGTCATCCCGCGACCCCAAACATGTGATACACTGCTCGCCGGTGTTTGTGCGCGAATGTGGGGCAGCCACGCTTTGTTCTTATGTTTGTGTGCACTGGAGTGGGGTCACGGGGTTAATATTTTGGCTCTTGTAAACTTTGTAGTTGTTACTTTCTAAATGAGATCTAAAGTTTCAAATGATACTCGTAGTTACCATTCTGGATTATCTGGTCGCAGAAACACTCAATTACGAGTATACACACATTCACGCCTTTGACCCAAGGTTGGGCAACGGTTAGGCAGGAACTTCAGAAAACGATCCTTACGTAAGTACTCTTTTTACTTTGTTGTAAACAACAGCAATTTTGGAAACGAAACATCCTGCATTAATTTGAAATTTTACATACCACCTGAGTACCCACTCTGTCTCATTTAAATAACTAGTGAAGAAGTAACTTACAAATGAAATGCATATCGCATAGTTAAAAGACGCAGATTGATGCAAGTCTGTGTTGTTTGTGTCTCGCATGCAAGATGCATGTCTGGCTGCGCGAACACAAGGCGGCGTATTCAGTGGCGCTCAGTTGGAGCGGCTTTGTGACGCGACACCTCGCAGCAAGGAGACGAGATGGCTGGAGTGGCTGCAGGCTGCAGTAGGAGGGAGACAGAAGATCAAATGCTAGAATGTATGGGATGTTTACCCATGTTATGTTGTCTTTTGGTGATATGTCTCTTTAGATACTTCTGAGGTTTCAACCCAAAAGTCTGTCCCAACCAAGAATTGTGCACAAATATGGCATCAATTTGTAGAATATTGTCTGTTTACTATAATAAAACAAAAACAGGTATGTCATTAACTAGGCACCTACTTCGTTACGATCAACCTGGTCATCATTGCGGTATTCGGAACCGTATTTTTGTCTGAAATAGATCAACAACCCCGACGCTTTGTACGAATAGAGCTTTACGTCAGAATAACGTCAGTTGTAATGTTTAGATGACATTTAAGTTGATTTGTCTCACCGTAGTCACTGCACTACATAGTCACAAATAAGCAGGGTAAGAGGGCGTGACATCGAGGTCACCGCGCCGTGACGTCATCCGTCACGAGTGTACCTCTCAATGTTGTATGTCACATGAGCCGTAGTCCATTTGTCAGATGTACTAAGAGTTACTATCTTATCGTATACTCGTGTACCAGCTAACCGAACCAGCCACACATTACTTAGACGTTTCAACTGTTGATATTGGAACCTAAAGTACGTATAATAATATACGTTGCCCGCCGCGCTACGCAAGTAGCGACATCGCGTAATTCGTCGTTCCGTAAATAAAATAGAAAAACCCAGTTTAAAGTGAACAGTTATTAGTGTAAATACATACATTTCTTCGTTATTAAGTGAACAACCTTACAGTGTCATTTATTTGTGAAAATAACCTGACAGTATAGTATAAAGTGCTAATTCATAACTTCTGTTATAAAACATTTCAAATCACAGCGACGCGCTCTATACGCGTATCAACGGACATCCGAATCCATATCAAGCGTTAACTTACTTAACACTTTTACTTTGATTAAACGCAACATCGCTACAGCGCCAGCGCTGCGCTTTACGCGCTTTCTACCACGCGTCCGTCGTACACAAGCGCTGTCAAGTGCTTTACGTGGTGTTGGTTGACAAAACACGAGTCTACTGCAGCGCTTTGATTTATTTGCTTTAAGCACCTTTTGCATGTTTGGAACACCTGTGCTTTTGTAACATTAAATAATAAAAATGATTTGTTTTGCTTGTGATAGCGCAATTGATGCTTATGAACAATTTTTACACTGCACTTCGAAAGCATGCGATAATTATTGCATATATCATGTATACATAATGAAAATATACATGATGTAGATTTTAACTCATGGATTTGCCGAGAATGTTATATTTCCGCACAGAATAATAATAGCACTCGGGAATCATTTGGAAACCCATTCGAGAGTGATGATGCTAATGTGACACTGAGGAGAAAGTATTCATCAACACCCAAGATTAATGAAATCCAATCATCAAATTCGAGCGAGCTAAACTCGGAAATAAGTCTTCTTCGTCATGAAGTGCTGACGCTCAGCGATCAACTATGCCAAGCAATGTCCATAATTACCTGTTACCATGATAAACTAGACGTATACTCTAACCAAATGGCCACTATGGATACCAAACTAAAAAAGTTCGAAGATGAACATCTGCAGAATAACGTACAGGTACACGTAGTTGATCAGCAGGAATTATCGGCCGATATACCTCGACAAACTGCTGCCCCCTCAGGACACAAAAAGCGCAAGCGGCAAAATAAGCCAAATAAACCGCAACAGCAGTTATCTAGCATAACACCTTTGCCACCTGTGACTTCTACCAACCCCATATTCGTTGATAAACAATTAACAATAAACCACTCCGAACAACAACAACAACAGCAAATAAACGATGAACAGGCTCCTTTGAAAAACGTGGAGGCGGGGCCTAGTTCTTCTAACACTAATTGTGAATTGCCTCAAAGACAACATCTACCGTCTAAGAATAACACGAACAGTTCTAGACGTTCCAGTTCAGAAACCTACAATGAACACAAGTCATTATCTGGCACGGCGGGCCCAAATGTAACGACGCTGAAAGCTGCTGAGACACGGAAGTTTATCCATGTATGGAATATGGAATCAGATGTCGAGGAAGTTCGTGATTATTTGCGTCGGCTATGTCCCACAGCAACCTGCACTGTCGACGAACTCACGCCTAAAGGACACTACAAGTCTTATAAAATTGGAATCCCTGTCCTTTTCTTCGAGAAGATTTTTTCGGTCGATGTCTGGCCAGTAAATGCCCAAATTAAACTTTGGTTTCCCTATATACGTCGTTACTTTAAGAAGCGGGAATTAACACCAACCCAGCATACTTTTCGTGGCTCAAGCCACCCACAGTAAACCTATCAAAACAACAACAGTCGACGTCTATTATCAAAATGTTCGTGGATTAAAGTCAAAACTCGCAATGTGGAGAACTAGTTTACTATTATTTGAACATGATTTTATTGCTGTAACGGAATCATTTCTCGATAATTCTGTTGAAGACTCTGAAGTTACGTGTAATGGCTACAACGTTAAACGACGAGATCGTGGTTCTCCGTGCGGCGGGGTGATGCTTCTGTCACGAGCTGGTATACTGATGAATCGACGCCGGGACCTTGAGAAGGATAGTGGTGAAGATCTATGGGTGTCATGTGATATAGACGGTCGCTCGATATTTGTATGTGTCGTGTATATCAAGCCCAGTGCAACTGATAACGACTATATGTCGTGGTTTTGTAAAATTGAAAGTTTCATACAAACCTTAAAGGGCACTGTTTTAATTTGTGGTGATTTAAATTTAAATAGTGCTTCAGTTAATATTAATAATTACTTTTGTTATTTTTTGTCTTTTTGTGGCTTGGTTGAGAAGAATATTGTGAAGAATCTGCATGGAGGTATGCTAGATGTAGTGTTGGTCCATGAGAGCGTCGAGGTATCTGTTGACGACACAGAAGGTATGGTACCACCAGATAATTACCACCCGCCTTTAGATATAACTTTAACGTTTGACACAGCTTCACATGTTCGTCCTATGCCCGTTAGTAATAGTGATCTGTCTAAGGACTGGAATTTTAAAAAGTGCGATTATGTTCGTCTATATACTCTACTTAATGAGGAATCTTGGAGTACCGTAGTAGAATCAGATGATATTACTTTTTGCACGAATACTTTTTATGAAATTATTTATAATATTTTTAACGACTGTATGCCAAAAAAATTACGTAATAGAGCCAGTCGCAAACGCTATCCAGTTTGGTACACCCGTGATATAATTACAGATCTTCGACGTAAAACAAAACTCCACCATGCTTGGAAAAAGTCCTCTTGTTTTAGGGAATACAAAGCATTTTCTGATTTAAGAGCAAACCTTAAGCACCGCATTAATATTGCATACAATTCACATTTACATCATGTAGAGCGTAATATTAGAAACAACCCGCGACAGTTTTGGCAACACATATCCACCCTCCGATGCAAAGGAGGATTTGAGCCTACAATCAACTCTCAGGGTCAATCACTCTCGGGTATCGATGCGGCTAATGCTTTTGCTGATTTCTTTGCCAGTGTTTTCTTACCTGAAACACCTGATTTAAATGCCTCACAAATATCTACTCTTGATATCTGCAGCAATAGCAACTCCATCAGTTTAACAAAATTTTCTATTAATGATGTAGAAAGTGGTATTAGTAAATTAAAACTCAGTAGTTCTGTTGGGCCGGATAACATTCCAGCCAATATTCTTAAAGAGTCTAAAGCTTCCATAGCCATACCTCTATGTCATATATTTAATTTATCTCTAAGCACCGGAAAATATCCAACTCAATGGAAACTCTCTAGAGTAACGCCTATACCGAAAACAGGGATAAAATCATCAGTTGAAGACTACAGGCCTATTGCTATATTGTCAACCCCTGCTAAAGTATTCGAACACATTTTATACAGGGTGGCCGGAACATTGACGTCCAAAAATAAAATTTCGGTCCCTCGTATCGTGGGGTATTCGAATCACCCCCATGTATGTTCCACGACTTTTCATAGTTTTCGAGTTATGAATTTTTTTCTGAATGTTTGAAAATTTTCGACCTGACCAACCTAAAAAAAATCTAAAAAAAAAAGTAGAGGGTTTTATCGAGTTTCTTTTTTTGCAACTGAATTTTCATAAGTAGTACTTTTATGCATAAAATAATCAGCTTCGTAACTGTGATGAAAGTTATGAAAATGTTGATGTAAAGTGAAAAATTTACGTTCGGTAAATTATGACTGAAAGATGATTAAGACTGACATGAAATTTTCAACTTCAAATTAAAAATCTAAACAGGTGACTTCATGGTTCTCAAGTAGGCTTCAAGAATGCGCCAGACTCTCAGCTTTCATAATCATTAAAAAACGTAGGACTTAATGGGGCTAACTTTGGCCTTAATCGGCCTTCAAAGACTGCGAGGTGGAAAATTCTTAAAATTAGCTATCTGATTAATAATTTTTTTTTTTCCATTTTCTCGCTCCTAAGGTTATTTAAATTTGCTAACCAAAAATGGTGGTGGTGGCCACTTTGAAAACCTTTTGTAAATGTTAAAAATAAATTAAATACTTTTTTCACATTATCATCTGTGTTTTATTCAAAACCACTTTTTACGTAAAACTTTTCTTACCCAACTCTGAAACTATTTGTTGGTTAGTTTTCAGTATTCTTATCATTAATTAACCTTAGGAACGAGAAAATAGCCAAAAAAAAAAAATTACTCAGATGGGTAATTTTAAGAATTTTTCCACCTCGCTGTCTTTGAAGGCCGATTTTAAACAAAGTAGCCCTATTAAGTACTTCATTTTTTTTATGATTATGAAAGCTGAGAGTCTGGCGCATTCTTGAAGCCTACTTAGGAATTATGAAGTCACCTGTTAAGATTTTTAATTTAAAGTTGAAAATTTGAGTCATAATTTACCGAACGTAAATTTTTCACTTTAGATCAACATTTTCATAACTTTCATCACAGTTACGAAGCTGATTATTTTATGCATAAAACTACTACTTATGAAAATTCAGTTGCAAAAAAAGAAACTCGATAAAACCCTCTACTTTTTTTTTAGAATTTTTTTAGGTTTGTCAGGTCGAAAATTTTCAAACATTCAGAAAAAAATTCATAACTCGAAAACTATGAAAAGTCGCGGAACATACATGGGGGTGATTCGAATACCCCACGATACGAGGGACCGAAATTTTATTTTTGGACGTCAATGTTCCGGCCACCCTTTATAAAGAAATTCAAAGACAAGTCGATATTTATATGTGTGATGAACAACATGGTTTTCGTAACAAAAAATCAGTTAACACAAATTTGCTGACATTAGTAGATTTTATTTCTTCTCAAATGGACCGCGGACAGCAAGTGGATGTGCTGTACTTCGATTTCCGTAAGGCCTTTGATAGAATTAATAACGACATCTTGTTACGCAAGTTAAGTGCCATAGGATTTACACCCAGTCTTCTTCTTTTGATTTCTGACTATCTCCGAGACCGTCAGCAATTTGTTCGCCTTGGCTCATACAACTCACATGCATATCATACGCGATCAGGTGTGAGTCAGGGTTCTATTTTAGGTCCCTTGCTTTTTTTAATTATGGTGAACGATCTGCCACAAATTATAAAACATGCAAAATGTCTACTTTACGCCGACGACCTGAAAATATATGCAACTGTTAACTCTGTGTCTGATTGTATAGCTCTCCAGCGTGATATCGATGCCTTGAGTGAATGGGCTGCCACTAACAAAATGGAATTTAACACATCTAAATGTCAAATTATGAGCTTTGGCCGCAAGCGGAGTCCTATACAGTACGACTACGGAGTGAACAGTGAGTCTATAGCCAGAGTGTCCATAGTCAAAGACCTCGGTGTAACGTTTGATAGCAAACTGACGTTCCATACACACATTATAGGTTTGGCTAAAGAATCTTTCCGACGCTTAGGTTTTGTTTTACGTAACTGTCAAGGTTTTAATAATCAGGCAGTTATTAGGCTTTTGTTCAACGCTTTAGTTCGGTGCAAGCTTGAAACCAGCGCTTGTGTGTGGAATCCTCACGAGGTTACCTATATGCTCATGTTGGAAAAGGTACAAAAAGCTTTCCTCAGGTACCTCTACAAACATGTGTTTGGATACTATCCTTATATGTATCCTACTAAATTCCTTTTAGGATGTTTAAATTTTAATTCCCTTCAAGTTAGGCGGGCTGTTGACCAAATAACAACAGCGTATAAAATCATACATGGTCATACCGACGCCTCAGATTTACATGCGGAGCTGTGTCAATTATTTGTTCCAAATAATTATAATCGCTCCAGAAAACATAAATTGTTTAATGTCCCATTTTGTCGCACTGTAGCTCGGTTCACCTCTCCTATACCACGTATGCTAACTATGCTCAACGCACTCGTGGAGACCAACCCTGGATTGGATTTGTTTGCTGATGAATGGAAGACGATAATGTTAGAATGCTTGTGGTTCTGCGAGAAGACCGAGTAAAAGGTTTACTTAATTAATTTAGTGTTAATGGCTTTTGCTGTACTAAATGTAATAATAAATAAATAAATAAATAGATATACCAATTGCTTTGAGTGACACAAGACGTTACATAAATAATTGATTTCACATTTACTTCACAAATCACCCGTTGCCGTACAACAATTTGGCTTGAAGTGACAAGTCCCAAATAAATATTCAACTCTTTAAAATTTACTAACATGAGAATATCGGCATGGATTTTAAATTACCATTATAAAAATATACATTATGCAAATATAGCTCGTATAAAGTGCCAAAATAGCACAGATAACAGCCACACAACCTGTCGTTACGGCACTAATGCACCATTAACCCATTATAAACATGTTATAAACGCATCATATTCTCCAGCCACTCGTAAAATTGATATACAATCGTAATTTCTCTACATAAGAGGGAGAGAGACGGAGAGTTTACTGTAAAAATCTAAGGGAAGGTAATAAATAGGGAGAGTTGAGTGTGTTTCGATGTAGTACTAGCATGTTTGCAATGATGCACGAGCGGGTCTGCTGATTGCGAGCCTCAACAAGCTAGCTCGGAGCGATGAGCAAAAACAAAACGCACGCTTTGCTCGAACCGACGTGTACTACACTCGCGAGCAAAAGTATGGAATCACTTATTCGGAATTGATTCCGCGCGGTCTTGAGTACTTAATAACTAGTTAAGAATAACAAAAATGATACCATTTTAAAGGTTAAATTGTTAACTTTAAATTGATACCAAATTCGTTTAAAGCACGCCAGGATTTAAAGAGCTATCCCGGTTAGAGCGAAGAAGTTAGGAAAACATAAGGATAATGGAAAAATAATAAATGAAGAAAACAACAAAAATTAAGTGATAAAAAATTTAATTGGCCTTAAAATTAATTTTCAATATTTTGTGTTCCCTCCCCTCGCCCTAATTACTGCTCGAAGACGGTTCTTCATTGACCTAATCAGCTTCTGAACCGATTCTTGCGGGATACCTTCCCACTCTTCTGTCAAAGCCAATTTCAGCTCATTTACACTTGAAGGAGCAGGATTTCTGGAACGAACCCTCCTCTTCAGTTCATCCCACACGTGCTCAATGGGATTCAAGTCCGGGCTGAGCGCTGGCCAGTCCAATGTGGCGATACCGACTTCTCCGAGGTATTCAGTTGTGGCACGGGAAGTGTGACAACGAACGTTATCGTGCATAAGGAGGAAGTCATCACCGATATATCCCGCATAAGGAACGACATGTTCCAGCAGAATATCGGAAATGTAGCGGTCTGAAGTTAGACCGCCTCCTCGTCCCCCGCCAGGCACGAAAACGAGCTCCGTTTTACCGTCGTAGGAAATGCCGGCCCACATCATACAAGAACCGCCCCCATAAGCCACTGTCTCAGCGAAACACCACTGCGCTAATCGCTCCCCAGGCCGCATATAGACCCGACCCCTTCGATCGCTGCTGTGCAAACACATTCTGCACTCGTCGGAGAACAGAACTCGCCTCCATTGCTCAACCTCCCAATCAAGATGGAAGCGAGCAAATTGAAGGCGTGCTTGTCGGTGACCTGCCGTCAGTTTCGGGCCTGTGGCAGGCCTTTTTGGAGTCAAATTAGCTTGCTTAAGTCCTCGACGAACTGTCCACTCGCTGGCAGCTACCCCACGAACATTTCGGAGCTCCTGTTGGACGTCACCACCACACGACACCAGTCATATGTCGATTTCGGAGAGAGGTTGACACGATAAAACGGTCATCCCTCTCCGATGTGCACCGGCGCCGTCCGAATCTTGGTCTCGGGATAAAGCCACCAGTCTCCCGAAAGCGTTTATAAACTTTCGAACTTTCTTCACGTATTCCGGGATAGCTTCTTAAATAATGGCGTGATGTGGATGAATTTGGTATTAATTTAAATTTAACAGTTAAACCTTTAAAATGGTATAATTTTTATTATTCTATTAAGTACTCAAGATCGCGCGGAATCAAGTCCAAGTAAGTGATTCCATACTTTTGCTCGCGAGTGTAGGTAGTTATATCAGTTCGTTCAAAGGGATTGACGTGTATCAGTTTGTTCAAAGGAATTTGTGCATTATTTGTGATGATATGAGACAACTGACAAGTACCAGTAGTAATAGCAGTTCTTTGTGAAAGAGGTCGGCTATCTAGAAGTACTACCGTTTTTAACCGACTTCTAAAAAAAGAAGGCGGTTCTCAATACGGATGTTTATATATTTTTTAATATTATTATGTATGTTCGGGCATAGCTCCGTCGCTTGCCAACCGATTTGAAAAAATATTTTTTTGTTGGAAAGTGTTGTTGTTCCAAATGGTCCCATATTTTTTTGTCATAAATCGGAAGCGGATTTTAAAAATCAACAAAACTCAAAAAAAATACTATATTGTCTACATTAACGATTTTTTCGTCTCTGTCATTTACGAACCGATTGGGAAAATTCTTCTTTTATTCGAAAGCCTGTGCTTAGGCTTTCGAATAATACTAAACCACTCTGTCAAGAATGAACGACTAAAAAGTCAGAATATATTGCGCCATTGTTTCTGGGTTTACCGCGAGTGGTGCCATGTAGCAGGGGACTTACCTTCATGAGGTGTAGATGCGCGGAGACCTGGTCGCCGCGCGCCGCCGGCTCGCCGCCGGACACCGGGAACGAGCCCAGGTACTGCAACAACGAACAGCATTTACTTATCATAACTTATTTATTTGCAGCGCAGTCTAGTCGGGAGTTATAATATAACAATATACGGACAAAGGTTCTTTCGATCCGTTTGTGAGCGGCTGGCCAGGACATGGCTGGAGGTGGATCACTGAGTTGCCCAATTTCTCACAGGTAAGTAAATTATTTTCCAAGGGAAGACAGTTAAATCGTGTCTCTGGGACTTCGTCGAGCTTCATTGTCTCGGCGCTTTTCTTGTGGTAACCACTGTTGATTCTGACTAACAGGAGTTACAGTGGTTTGGAAATTTAATGTTCCAATTACCCAGCAAACTTATTTATTTATTTATTTCTTAAGCACACTTACAGCTAGAATACAGTTAGTCGACAGATAGGAATGAGCTGAAATGGGCGACATGCAGCGCCATCCGCAAAATATTTCGACTTTTATTCCAATTATGGAATGATAAAAATGCGAGTCATTGAACAACTTAATAATAACACCAAAACGATTAACCGTCGAAATATTCCTTTTTTTCCTTAAATATTTTCATAATTGACAGGCACGGCGTATCCAGATGACGGACGCTGATAAAGTGTTTTATTCGCGTCGAGTGTATAATGAGGGTCGAGTAATGAGCCGCTCGCGATAAGTGCGGGGCCGCGGCGCCCGCGGGGTATCGACATGACACGAATTAGCATAACTCACGTTATCGACAGACTGCACATCACTGCGCCACACGTGACGCCGCAGGCCGGCAGATCACTATATTGGAGATTCGCAGTAACTGTGTGTAACAAGACTTGTATTTAATCACAGTTATTTTCAGAAAGGTTAACCGAATATCCACGTAACAGCTCACTGTTAGAGACGTAGCTAAGATGGAAATTGTAACAACAAAGTCGTTTTGTGTATGGTTTTACTGAATTCTGTCTAAGTACCACCCCTTTTTTTTTGGCGGGTGGATAATCATCGAATAAGGGATCCCACTCTTGGGCAGAGCGAAAGGGAGTGTCAGACTTCTACTGACTAAAAACCACCCATGTTCCTTCTTAGCCCTCTATGTCGAGGCCGCGATAACTAGTGTACAACCCGCGGCCCCGACGGGCGTCGGCCCTTTCGGGCCCCTCCCATGTTGCTGACATCTCTTTGAGGCGCGCGTGGAACACGAACGCGTCGTCGACACGGCCTGTTTTCGTCGTAAGACGGACGGATGGACGGCGAGTTAGCCCATCACTCACCGTTAACAGGCCCGCGTCTACGGTGGCCGGAGGTCATCGCGTGACCCCCGACGCCCGGAGCGCCTCCCCCGGCGGCTGGGACGAGAGGCTCCCTCTCGCGTTCCGCCACCTCCTTCGCTAGCATCACTGCTTTGCAGAAGGAGGCGACAGCGTCCCATTCCTCCTCGCCCCGGACCATGGCTTGCACCAGGGCCGGGCGCGAGAGGTCGCCGCCGCCGATCGCCGCTACGAGAACACGGCGGGGCTCCGCCCAAGCGGGGCACACCTCCACTGTGTGCTCCACCGTGTTCTAAGTACCACCCCTTACATGAGAAATAAGGGCTCTTACTTCCATTTACCTTAGACATTCACATACAATAGCTATCTGCGTTAGACTTAAAGTACCTAGCCGATGTGTGATGATGTGTGTGTGTGTGGGGGCGTTAGACCTTACTGCTCACACGACAAGAAGAAACCCTAGCCGATAACTGTATTCCTGCAGCACTGTTACTAATAATTGCACAGATCGAAGCCTGATCGTGAATATTCCAAAAGTAATTGACACATCGTGTTACGTTGTTTGACCGTGATCTGACACGCCCAACGCATAAACAGCATTTAGTTCGAATAAATATACCTTTGGCATTTAGCAAGCGTATCGAACCCTATTTGAAATGCTTGCAATTAATAAGTCCGCCACCTGGGCCCTCAACGCTGGCGGCAATTGAACAATGACCGCAATGTAGTGGTGTTCATTACCCGCCCTTCACGGGGCGAGGTCGAGTGTGCTCCAACAACGCGCGCAGTGGACGCCACGTGATTACCTCGAGGAGCCATTCAGTGCCGCACACAGTTGATTGCTCATAGTAGCTCGTGTGGCGGAGAGGGACAGATTACTATAAAATGAGTGGAGTTCCATAGAGGGTTCCAAACTAAAGTGACTTCGTTACTAACAGCATTTTGGAAAACTTCTTGGAAGTCCCTCCGACCCATAACCTAGTGACTCTCGTCGGATGTGGCGATTCAAACCGCAGATTGCGATGAAGTGCTATGTGTTATCGCAGAAGACTATAGAGCTGCTAAGTCTTCAAAGAAGGTATTGCAGAGAGTTTTTTTGAAAAGGGTGCTTTGATTTTGAATTGCCGCTTTAGTAATTGGTTATTCCAAACTATACGTTCCAAAAAAATATTAAATTGACAAAAACCTATTAGCGCTGCGCTGCTATACAAAAACTACCTAAAATGCAAATAGAATCACATCCCACACACAACAATAACTCTGTACGTCTGTAATGGTAATAAGCTATTCCATCGCAGATCGCGTCTCGTCGTCGGTTTAATTACGAGACGCGATCGGCCGCGACTCGCGACTTGTTTCATTAAAATGTGTTCGAGGCGCGCCTGTCGCCTGTCTGCGCCGCGAGAACTCAACCCGGCTCAACTCAACTCAGTCGCGTGCACTCGCGCGTTATTTGCCGATGTTCAATGTCTGCTCTTATATGAGGAGATGGCTACATTGTTACTGATACACACGGTACCAATGCGCTTGGCGAATATTTATGTTCTAGTAGTTGATTCACATTCAAATTGTTTACATACCAAAAAATTACGCAACGAGGAGATTCCTCGTCGCGACCGCATAATTTTTTCGTAAAGCAGAGTCAGCTTACAATTATAATAACTCATATGTCAAAAATTCTAAAGAATTCCTATGTTTTCTTTCCCTGTGTTTATTTTGACGCTAGTGACAGCGATTCGATAAAGTATCGGTGTCGCGCCGAGGACGATGCTATTTGTTCAGTGTCAGGGTCAAACGACTGAGCTTTACATCGATTCGAGCGTGCTGGCATTTTCAATTACGACAAGACACGACGCTTTGTAATAAACTAGATGAAAGAGTTAGCGTATTGAAGCTTTCAACCTAGGTACTCGTATATTATCTACAGTTAGATATAGCTAGATCTAGTAACGAGTTCGCATGATGACTTACAAACGCAGAACCGCAGACGTCACACCTACCACACTGGCGGCAATATGGCAACTTAATCCGTGAAATACTAAACTTTAAGCCCACGAGCATAGACACGCATAAACTTCATTATATATTTTAGACATGACCTTGAATAAAGTTTGTGTATAACAGTTTTAGTATTTATGATTCTTGCAATATGTTTGCAACGAGACTACAAAAGGTTGGTTAATAACGTCAATATGAGACACAGTTAAATAGATACAAATTACAATTCAAAAACAAAAGTCTGTAAAAAGAAAAATCTTTATTATATAGGATTACAACTAAAATAACAGTTAAGTACCTATATAAAGTAAAGTTGCCGATTGAAGGTAAAGTAACAGTTATAAAATAAGTGATACAAAATATTGGGTCCCGTATGATTCCTAATCTATATCAATAGTATTCATGAAGTTGAACTTAAAAAACACAAAAAAACACACACACACACACAATTAACAATAAATAACGAAAAACAAAAAATAGGTTGGTCATTCATTGTCAATTGTGTCACTTTTCAAAGACACATCAGATACACAAAATCGGGCTTAGATGCAAATCACAAACAGTTATACCCACCACGCACCAGCCAAAGCAAGAAAAATGTGATGAACGAAGGTGCTGCATTGTATAATAAAAACCAAATATCATCAAAAACGTAACATCCTTTTCAATATTCGAGAAAAAGTTAAAATTAAATACTTAAAATTAAATCGAGCGCACCTTAGTACATCAACATCACATACCACATCAAGTTGCGCGCGTTTAATATTATCTGGTTAATGCCTAAAACCCGAGTAGTGCGTCTAAATCCGACCGCAGCCGCGGCGACCGCGTGCGGTTGGTGGTCGTGTAAAGTCGTGTGTGGTTGGTCACTCGGGCTCACATTACGTAGCGGATTGCTAATGCCGACCATAACGTACCTACTTTGTGTACTTAGCACGCGAATATACAGAAACTTTGGGCATTTAAGTAACTTATGAGACTTGGATGATATTATGTAAAGAAATATAAATAACTAGCTGTTGCCAGCGGCTTCACCCGCTACCTATAAAATCGGGATAAAAACTATCCTATGTGTTAATCTAGGTTATAAACTATCTGTATACTAAATTTTATCTAAATCCGTGAAGAAGTAACAAACATACACATTCACACACTCACACACTTACAAACTTTCGCCTTTATAATATTAGTGTGATGTTTTGTCAGATCATCCATGGTATAAAAAGAGCAATTCCAAATGAATTAATTAGATCTAAGAAAGTCATAAGTATACAAGTGCCATGATCTTAATAAAAATGGGTGAAATAAACTTTTCGATGCACGAGGCATATCTCTAAATGACTGATTAATTAACTTGAACCTTCCTACTATCGCAAGAGACCTGTGTCTAGATTAAACGATTCAAATCTGTAGAACCTGCAAACCGTCGCAGGTCTCCGCAAGTGACAATAAATTCCCGTGTCAGGTCGTTACGTCGATAGGACGTACGGTACGACGTACGTCTGATACACGCACACGTCTGAGCGACGTAATTTCCCAGAAGACGCGACACAACGTCGACTCATAATACCAGATGACAGTGACGTAGATAGCTAGCTTAGAGGAAACTTTAAAATATAGACGATATTGAAATATAATGTCATTTTTAGTGTCAAAAGCGATGTCGCGCTTACAACAGAAATAGCTTTTACGAGTACTGTTTTAGTCCTAATATCAGGATATTACGAATCGAGAACTGCTACTAAATATGCACAGTTTTAGAAAAACATATTGCTACTTAAATACCAGTTCAGGTGACTGATATTGGCCGCGGGTTGTACACTAGTTATCGCGGCCTCGACATAGAGGGCTAAGAAGGAACATGGTTGGTTTTTAGTCAGTAGAAGTCTGACACTCCCTTTCGCTCTGCCCAAGAGCGGGAGGGGTTATTCGATGATTTTCCACCCGCCAAAAAAAAAAAAATGTGACTGATATTTCAGGTTTGCTGCAATCACTAGTCTATCTTACAAGTTGCGCTCACTTGAAAGATATAGACTGGTAATGTTGCCATCGCAGCATGTTGTGTGCGCAGAGCTGTCTCTCGGCCTCTACAAATCGCTTTCCTTTTCCAAAGGAAGCTCAATTTATTTATTTTTTTATATAAATCGCTGCATTCTAACAGTGTAGATTTTGTATCATAACAATGTATATAAATGAAGATTAGAGTAAAATATTTCGAAACTTCTTAAACCCGAACAGTTTATTTAGTTTTGTAGTTTATTCTCTCCCCTAGTGTAAATGTCACAAATAGTAAACTTCATTTATTAAGTACTAGCGGACCTGGCAGACGTCGTACTGCCCGGACAGCAGCGCCACCTACTGGGTTCAAGACAGCAAAATCCCCATTAACAAAATGATCCGCCATTGTTGAATTAATTTGTTACAAAAAATGTGATAAATGAAGAACCGCTCGACCGATTTTGTGCAAACTTTATTATAAACCATCTACTAAATAGTCCGACCAAAGTCTAAACATTTGGTTTGTATATAATAGGTGAGCCCGTTTTTGAGTTATAAAATTACAACAAAAAGTGGCATTGATTTTTATATATAAAGAAGATATTCAGGATGACTAAGTAAATAAGAAGTAAGATGTTGTATTACTGTTATCTAATGTTGAGGCAATGTGTCGCGGAGATAAATTACAGAAGTGAACAAGTTTCCGGCACTTTCGGCACGCTTAGCTTTACTTACGAAACAGCTGCCGACTTTTGTGAGCCATCCTTTGCGTAAAAACTTTCTTGTTCTTTATAGGCCTAGGATGAGATAGTGTTAAAGTTACGAGGAGAATAATAAAAAAGTTTTTATATTAACTGCTAATCTTTGCTACATAATTCAATGAATTCTCTGAATCTATGCAACGTAACGCTATTTCTTTAGTTCAAATAAAGTTTTTATCTGAAATCTTCTGAGTCGAACAATGCCAAATTCATTAAACACGAATAAAAACTTGAAGCAACTAGTAACGCCATCTATCGGGTGGTGTAGACACTAGCAACAGTTCTAGCTCGAAAATACTGTCGTTCTTAGAAACGCACTATCTCGTTCACATCGACTGCGTCTACTGCGAAGAAGATCCGCTAGATGGCGCCTGCTTGTACAAACGAATTATTTCAACTCTACAATATCAAAAAAAAAACTACTTCAGCAAATGCTTTAAAAGTTTGCACAATGTTAGTTCATTACGTGAGGCACTTTGGAGTGTATCAATAAAAACTTTACACTAGTAGTTACATTATGAATGTATGAAAGTTTTTGATAGTAGGATTTTAATAAAGTAGTTTTTCGGTTTACATTGTTTGCAGTTCGCTGTTCAAACAATTTTATGAACGCTCTGTGTCTCTCGTACATCTTATTGTACGTACATACATACATATTATAATATGTAATATTAATACATTTAATGCCAATTCGCTTATCAGGTATCGATAACAGTTCGCAAAGCCATTGGATGGAGTGCCAACATCGCAGCCTGCGTGGTAGTGCCATAACTGGCACATTTGGCTCCGGCACTGGTCATTGTAACATGATTGAAACACTCTGATACCTTAATATACCTGGAAACTAGCCGGAACTATCACAATTACGTGGGTTTATCGAAACTATAGGTTTATGATATTAAATTGTTGAAATATCAAAAAACCAAAAACACACAGACGTATTAGTAGCTTTAAGAAATCTGGTATTTTGTATGTTCTAAGAAACAAATTGATCCAATTACCATACTCTACTTACTTACTACATAACACAATAATACCAGCGAAGTTAAAATATTAATAAGCTGTACAAAGTTAAAAATGGCTAATAAGAAAGCTGCAGCTGGAAAATGTGCAAACTGAAACTTTTCTTACAACCTGCAAGGTAAGTCAAGTACCTGCATAACTAATGTGCTATAATTATTACGCACTATAATGTTCCGTGTAGATAATAATAATAATAATAATAATAATCTTTATTTCAAAAAGCCAAATACAGTTTGTCCATCTCAATCAAAACAGGCAAAACGTTCTTATTGTAATTATAACGTACAACACTATGCTAATATGAGATAGAGTGAACGACTGTGTCTGTGCTAGTATAAACTGTGTTACAGACACAGGCGCCTTCCTCTTACAGTTCATTGACAATTTGCTGCACTTTGTAGGAGTTTCTGTGACCATAATAACTTAGATTGACAGAAGTACCTACTTAACACTAATCACTTATTAAAAATTTGTGTGAGGAAGAAATGTGTGTGTGGAGTGAGCATGTGTCATGTGGGTGGGTATGTGTGGCGTGGGTGGGTATGTGTGGCGTGGTTGTATGAGTGGGTGTGTATGTTTGGTTGTGTATTTCGTTTGTGTTTCAGTGTAGGATTGATAGTAAAGGAGCAATTTAAATCTGTGTTTAGATGTGTTAGTAAGATTTTTTCGTAAAGAGTTGCTCAGTCTCATCGTACGTTAACTTTTGAAGAAAACTACTAACTACGGTTTTACATTTATATTTGGGCAAAGAATATACGTTGCAGGTTTCGTTTATTGTGTTATAAAGGTGTCTGCTAAGACACGGGTAGCTTCGCCTAGCCAGAGCAGTTTTGGAGGTGAGAGGTGGGCATACAGGGTCCTTACGACGTTTATTTTGCTTTAGTAACCTTGGGTCATAGGTCAATGATGAGTGTACACGTAAAGTGACGTTAAGTGCACAGAGCTGTCGGACAGTGAGCACAGAATTATGTCCTTGTAAAGCTGGGTTGTTGGGTACCGGTAAGGTTTGTGAAGCATGACTTTCAGGACAGCTCTTTGTGCCCTCTCAACACGAAGTAGATACGTTTTATGTGTACCACCCCAGACAGCATGCAGTACGTTAGAAGTGACTGAGCTAGGGCAAAATAGATGGTTTTTATGAGTCGGTCGTCAACTACTTTTCTCAGTTTTTTCATAGGAAACATTAGCTTACGAACACGCGTAACTGTTATACTGATATGTTTTTGCCAACTCAATGTGTTATCAATGTGCACGCCCAAGTATTTTACACAAGAGCTTCTATGTATACTAGGGCAACTGCAAGGGGTCAGCGTAGGATGACAACTATGGGCTTTAACATCTGGCATACTTAACTGAGTAGCAGTGTTTGCTGAGAAAGGGACATAGTGGGTTTTAGAGACATTTAGTGTAAGTAAATTTAATGAGAGCCAATCCATGACTATGCCAAGAGCGTTTTCAGCTGCGTGGTGAGCAGATTCCCATGTTTCTCCACTTATGATTAGCGCAGTATCATCTGCATACACAATTATCTTGCAGTGTGGGATTGACAACTGACACAATCTGTTTACAAATAGAAGAAAAAGGGTGGGCCCTAGCACACTGCCCTGTGGTACGCCAAAGGTTAGATTCACATCGTCACTGACGTAGTTGTCTACTTTAACTCGTTGGTTACGGTTTGTGAGATAGTCACGGAAGAGGTTTAGAGCTATGTCTCTTATTCCTAAGCTTTCCAAACCATGCAGAAGGATGGGAGTAGAAACAGTGTCGAAAGCTTTTGCTAAATCAAGAAAAATACCTATTGTTTTAGTCCTAGAGTCAAGATTCTTAACAATGTGACTTGTCAGTTCAAGAACAGCATCCTCTGTTGAAAAGCCTCTCCTGAAACCGTATTGGTTTGGCGAAATTATGTTGTTTCTTTCAAGATAGCTAAGCAATCTTTTGTTCAGAACCTTCTCCATAATTTTGGACAGTGTGGTGAGTACAGATATAGGCCTATAGTTCTCTACACGGTCTCCATCCCCACCCTTAAATACTGGTGTAACTAACGCCTTCTTACAAGTGTCGGGGAAAATACCTTTTATCATAGATACATTACAGATATGTGTTATTGCGGGAACGAGTACATGTCTGGCAGACTTGATAACCGAGGCTGGTATTCCATCATGACCAACTGCACAATTGTGTTTTAATCCTATAATTATATTTTCTATTTCTGAGAAGTTCGTTTCAAGTAATACGAATGAGTTACCTTGAGGATTCATTACGCTGTCAAATTCAAAGTTTGAGCGAGTTACACGCTGACCCTGCGCAGCCTGCCGAGCAAGATCCGCTCCAACGTTTGCAAAGTAGTTATTTATAGCATTTACAGAGGACTTTGGATCTCTGCACATATTAAGAAGCTCTCCTGATTTCTTTATGGGTGAGGTGTTCTTATAGCTGATAGTTTTTATGATATCCCAAGTTGCTTTGGGGTTACCATTGGCATTCTGGAGTTCTTTTAGGTCAGAATTGCATTTAATAGTCTTTAGTAAATTGTTCAAGTAATTTCGGTATCTAGAATATATTAGGTTAGCCGTAATATCTTTAGGATTTTGAGTTGCTTTTTTATGGAGTTGGTCCCGATGTCGCACGCACCTCAGGAGGCCAGACGTCATCCATGTCTTAATAGTCTGCTTCCTGTTAGGAACTTTTTTTAGCGAACTGTGTTGATTTATTGCGTCTGATATAATGGAGATGAGTTGTTCCGCGCTTTCATTTGGATCTCTGCTGGTTAAAACATTTGAATAATCCGAGTTTTCTAAGCAGCTAATAATTCCTGGAAAGTTTAAATGTCGTATCATACGTTTAGGTTTTGTAGCATTAAGAGGGTTTCGTTCAATGCAAAACAGAATAGGTGCATGATCAGTAAAATATGAGTCCAGAACTAAAGTCGTGGAGGGTCTATCTGTTTTTAAAAACACATGATCCAGGCAGTTTTCAATGCGGGTGGGGAAAACGTGGGCAGGTAGGAGCCCGTGAAAAGCCATTGTATTTAAATATTCTTCAGAGTTTGGGTCTTTGTTATCTGGTCGAATATTTATGTTCAAATCCCCAATCACTACCACAGTTGTTATTGAAGCTAGCGTTTCTAAAACATTATTTAAAGAGTTAAGAAAATTGTCTGTATTTCTTACTGAAGGTGAACGGTAAATTGTGACAATAGCTGTATCTAGACCCAATCTCAAAATAAGACAGTTAGCGTCATGGAAAACCGGTTCAACTAGCTCATGAGTAATATCAGAGCTTACATAAACTACCAGCCCATCATTTTGGTTGTTAAATGACGATCTAGCCGAGGTAAAGCGAGTTAATACAGGAACATCTGTAACTTTACTCAACTAACATTCAGAAAGCACTACTATGTCACAATTAACATCCATGGAATGTATTAGGACGTTGAGACCATCAAAGTTACAATTTAGAAATTAACTAAATTATTGTTGTTCACAGGGTAAATCATATCATAACACAATGAAATACGGTTTAAGATAGCTTCTACAAGAACATATTTTGGATGTAAATAATAAATATTTATCAGATAAACCATACTATTTAGATATACCGTACAAATTACTAGCGAAAAGATTTGACCATAGACTGTAGAACTTAACTTATAATAAAAATAGGGTATAATGAATAAACTGTAAGAAATGACAATGAGGTAATTCGCACAAGTTAGTCATTTTTTGAATTTGAGGCTCACCTTCGGCTTTACGTAGGAATATGGAACCACGTGAAGTCCAGCAGTACGCGTAGCCATTTTCCTTTGCAAGTCTGCAAAGGAAAATGGCTACGCGTACTACTGTCGAGCAGCGTAGAATAGTTTTTGCGCGTTGGGTGTTAGGGCTTCTGATATGAACACAGGTCTGGCAGGTCCGGGTATGCTCAAGAGTCCAGTATTTAATTTTTCTTCATTTGGTTTCTTTTTGTTGTAATTCTTGACTCCCTGCGATATTTTCTCCTTTTTTAGGACACTGTTCAGCTCAACTATAATGGGTTTACTGCCTTTGTGGGTTTGGATTCTATAGATGTCTTTTATGTCACAGTCTCGGATATCTACCTCGACAGCCTTCGATAAGGTTTTTACAATCAAACAAGCGTATTCCTTCGACTCAAATTTCCTGTCATCTCGCAAGTAGATGGGTACATTTCGTATCTCTAAGCTAGCTGACCTGCTTTTACGCTCTAGAAGTTCAATCTTTTCTTCCAATTTCTGAATCGTCTTCTTATCTTCTGCTCCATCCTCTTGCAGGTTTTGTAGTGTTTTTAAAATTAGGTCATATTTATCTGACATAAATTGCAAACTTTCTTTAAGTTCTTCATTTTTCTGCTTGAGTTCTAGGAAGCTTTGGTCTACCTTAGTTGATAAGGACGAGATCAACCCTTTGAGTTCCTTGATGTCGTCATCTCCATGTCTGCGCTTGTGTCTAATACTAGCATTTCTGCTACCGCTTCTCTCAGACGCAGTATCTGATTCACATATATCAGGCGCACATATCACAGAAAGCGTGGAGCCCAGTTCAGAGGCCGGCACGGGGGCAGGTGAGGTATATAGGCGGGGGGGAGCGCTGAAGAGGCATGTTCATGTTCTTCACTCAGCGTAGAAGTATCAGGCGCGAACACGGCCGCGGCCACGACGCGTCAGAGAGCCGCGATGACGTACTTGTGATGCGTAGCCAGTATGAATGTGCCTCGCAGTGACGCAGGCGCAGGTGTAGCGTAGCTCAGGCGTTGATCGCCGTCTCAGGTGTTGCTGTCCTTTTTTAACACTGACTCCGCGTTCAACTCAACCGCCGCGGATATGAGCTCCTGGTACTTTATGTTTTTATTTAAAATGTGTTTTTTTACGAGAATTTTAAGTATTAATTTAAAAAATTAAAAGTGCACACGTCTATTCGCTTTCGCGGTCCGGGAGGAAGGGGAGATCTTCGTGGATAACAGGTTTGATGTTTTGTTTTAACGCCCTGGGAATCAAAACAAAGCGTTCAAGTGATATCTTAAATTCTAAATCAATTACAACAACTGTCAACTGGACTGAGCCATCACTTAGATCATTATTATGTTGGGGCTCTTAACCCATCGACACTTCGAGCACCGACAGAGAGCATGGTTGGTCGGCCGGTATGTATCCGAACTACCGCACATCCAGTCAATTATTACGGTCAAGTGGAATCACAAGCAAGAGACAACCACTGAACACGTGCTAAACAGTTTAGTCCTCTTCGCTTTACTGTTTACATAGTGCCTTACATTACTAAGTTGTTCATTGTTCAACATAATCTTAAGTTGAGAAAGTTTCAGTATGCCTTTTTTCCTAACTGCAAACTCAATTAGTATCTTAACGATTAAACTAAATACGCGATAGACAGTCTGAATTGCGTCTACCAGACAAATGAACCAATTTCACAAACTTTTACAATTCCCCGCCACGATGATAAGCTAACATTGAACGTTCTTCTTTTACTTGATCGTTTCCAGAGCAGGACAAGTATTCATTACGCAGCCACGAGTCTAATCTACTTCTTGCTTTGTCCCAAAACTTGTAAAGTGCCACATAACGAAGTTCTAGTATTCAGCAATATCTAGCGACTGGCGAGCTTCAATACGACGTCAAATTTAACATAAACAACACATTAAGATTAGGAATTCATAAAGTTGCTCACAAGTCGGGAACTTGGCCCAGTGTTCCCCGCAGCGGGGGGGGGGGGATGGGGGCACTGGAGCAAGTTGCCGGCAAGTAGTTAGGCGGACAGTGCAAGTACGGAGATGTCATGAGAGTTTGTTGAGATTTAGTTGAGTGCAACTGTGACATCGTTGCGGTGTTGATTAAATGGTAGCTCCGGCGTCTTGTTTCACGGTTAGTTAAATATCATAATACAAGCATTTGTTAGTAGTTTACATGTGGAACTTGAAACTTCTTGGTAATTTGGACTGTTTTATGTGGGTTTATATTAGTACTTAAACCACGGTAATGAGCTCTTTATCTCTGCCTCAGCTGATGAGGAGAGGTTTGTAGCTTCGTCTCATCATCAATTGAATGCCACTTCCTTATATACATTAAATAACTTAGTGCCACTCAACTAACCTCTTACATAATATATCTGATAGAATAGTTCAGGACTAGCGACTGTCTCAACGATTAGCAAGTATTATCACCATTAATGTAATATAGAGAATACACATCAAATCGCTCAGTCACCGGTACGAGTGAGTAAGTTATAAGTTTATGATGCGAGTAAGTCAACACGTCGACGCCGACGTCTCCGTCAGTGATCCGTCACGAGTTCAAAGTTAACAACAAGTTGCGAGCTCACCTGACAACCTGACGCTGATGACTTATTGTGGATTTAAGTGTTGCCGTCCTCAATGATCTTCCGCTCAACTTTTCATAAGGACTTCAACAGTAACAGAATACTCGTACCTCCTGAATTTCAACCTATTTATGTAAACATACTTGGGCATTCAAATGAAAGCGAACAAAGATCAGCTACCAGTGAATGATCCACTTATAATACGCATGATAACGCTAATTAGAGCTAATCTTAAGAGCCAGCCATAAACACAATTAGCTGCCGAAAGCGTATTATCAATACATTCGATGGATCTACTTTGGGGGCCATTGAGCTGCGCCGTAAAACCGTGCCGTACGGACCCAGGGCGAGGTGAGCTCGGGGGCGGGTGGCGGTTAATCCACCGGTAATTAGCGCAACGACATAGTAAACCAACGATCTCGATGCTGCGTCAGAGAGTATGCTGTAAATGGAATGTGCACTGTACAGTGTGAATAATGTACTGTGTGCCCCATACGAGATGTCGGAACCCGAAAGTCTGACAACTAGTCTTATAGAGATATTCGAGAGATAGGCAAGCGCTCCATTTAAGATACAGCTATTCAACTGCACCAGGGCGACACCTGGGGGAGGCCTTTGTCCAACAGTGGACGTATTCTGGCTTAAATTATGAACTGTATCAGGTAAGACTGGTACCCAATATTTGTTATAAGGGAAAGGTTGATGTTAAACTAAGCGATTACGATTCGTTTGTAATAAATACTCTGTTGAAGTCTCTCGAGTCTACAATGTAGGTCTTTTCAGGCAAATTTCTCTGAATTGACTCTATTTTGCATCTACTTTGATTCGTTTTAACTAGAATTTGACTTTAAATTTGTTTTGTGTTTCAGGTCATTGTCCATTTCCGCAAATAAAATAAATGTTGGATTTGTTTGGCTAACACCATTCTGTTAAGCAGTTATTGCGTTGCGTTGGCACGTTATATTGTTATTGTGTAATGGTGTTGTTTACGAGTTTGTTAACAAATAAATCACGTTTTACTGAACCGGACAATGATGGGCATGAGGGCCTCAGCCTCCGTTCAGTTCTAATTCAATGTTTGAAATAAACAATTCCAAGTAGGTACATGTTTGGATTTTTATTGGATCGGCATTAAATCTCAGCAACAAAAGGATAATACTAATTATCCTACTTAAACGACTAATTATTTGAAAGCAGCGCTAATCGACGTGCTCATTGTGTGTTCGGTAATCATTCACGGGCAGCTATTGTACCGCGTCAAGAGCAAAATCTAATTGTTGTCAGATTATGATTAAATATCTCAGCGATTTATTCGCCTTTTTACATCTGAGAAAATACAGTTGTATATATTTCTAACCTATAGGTACCATTAAAAGTTAAAAGAGAGTCACAATGGGTTTGGCAAAGTGTGTTCAACAATACTTTTCAAAGCTACAAAGAGTTCCTTCATGAAATCGCTACTTGTGTCGGTGTAACTACTTGTGACATACACATATACAATGGTACAGCAATGATCCAGGAATAGGTGCAATATGTGCGGACTGCTCGTGAACTGTATTAAGGCTTTATTTACGTCGACGTGATCGTAGCAAATAGAATGTGGAGCACAGGCGGCACAGGCGGCGCGGTGGGGACGACACACACAATTAGCACGGCACGACGTGTGGCCTGGCCTGTGGCGTGGCTGTGGCGTTTACTGGAAGGGGCGATTAACAGACTATTTTAATCGAGGAAACACTAATAAAATTGTTGCTTTTTGTTACAACCGCTACTCCATGGTTAACGGTCATTGCTGCGTTGAAAAAAAAAACATGAGCATACGTAATGGTTTCAATGAAAGCCAGACACTACGGACTCCAACTTTTATGTACCTATTAGTTTTAGTTGTAATTCAGTTTGCAAACAGAATGAAGTTATCTTTTCCGGGACGGATGTTCCCACAAAAGGCTTATCTAGGACAAAAACTGGTACTATATTTGTGATCAATCAAGCGTGTACACAAGTAACTAATGACATTACGCCTCAAGCTCGTCTAAAACCCTAATGTTCCGATCATTTAATATCGCACGACCTACACGTGTCTTAGTCTTAGAAAGGAAAACATCTCGCTGTCACTGTCGCACTCTTTATTAAATTTGGCGTCGTGGAGCAAACAACAACAAACGGAACATTCTTCACTCAAGTTATTGACAATAACAATCGGATTAAAATTATGAGCGGATAACAATATAATTATATTTCATATGATATTAACGGTGGGGATGGGGTTCATTATAAAGCTCCAAGAGTAACGATACGACGATGATTATAAAGAGGAATTTGGAGACGTGCTCAAATAAATTATAATCATTCTTGAAATGGATATTTCTCATTAGGGTCTAGACAAGTTGCAATAGCTCCGGTAACCTTTTCTTATGGTTTAAGTTACAATGTAATATTCCGGCGTTGGAAATGATTGACATGAGTCAACCAAACTCTGTCGTAGCCCACAGCCGGCAGTAATAGGTATATGAACCATGCAAGTTTATGAAACAGACTGGCTCACGGGAATTTAACGATAGAGTTAGGACGATATCGCGAATATTCGCGAGATATGAATCAAACTATCCACACACGTCCGACAATAAATGGCTTGCAACTTCGTCCACTTCTGGCCATGGCTGCCAATGTGAAGTGTACTCTATGGACTGAAACAAAAAGTGCACTGTGGAGAGTTTGTATCATGACCTCGACACAGTTGTTAGGCGGGGTGAGCAGGGTCGCAGCTGTGGCGTATCGATACGCGATAACTTCGGCGAGACCTAAACCAACACGCGGTGATCTATCTGACGTCGGAAGCACCTCGCCCCACACCCCACTGCTGGACAACAAACGGCTGCCACATGCCGAGGATACTACTCAAGTAATTTATGTACCTGAAATGAAAGGAAAACAAATTGCACGAGATTGTTTCTCCTCCTTGTTCGGAAATGTCGATGAACTTAAGGACTTGGAACTTTCGGTGTTCTCTAGGTTTTGAGAGAGCGAAGAGCAATATGCAGCTTAAGAAAACTATCTCAGGTCCAGTTGAAAGTTGAAAACCAGCGTCGGGTTCTAGCTTCAATTTGCTGAACTGGGCTTTTTGGCGCAGCCGTGAGACATAACATATTATCTCTTTTCGTTCTGTGTAGATTTAAGTTCTTTTATTTTACGCAATGTTGTGTGCATTTGTGGCATGTGCCAAACAAGTATGTTTTCTTTATGTAAGTGAGACCATAGTGAATGCAACTAAAATTTAGTGCTTGTTCTAAAAATACACTAAAACTTGCAAGAAAACACGTTGTTCATTCAAAGAAATACAGTGTGAGAAACTGAATAACTAAACCGTAGTGTACGAGTGTAAATACACAAACTTAAAAATATTTGCATTTAGAAAGTGCGCTGTAAGAGTTAGTTGATGGAATACACGCCGCTGTCGTACAAAATGTAAGTGGAGTTGTATGCAGCTTGCAAGTCAACAACTTTATGAATATGAATCTCATAGCTGCTCATAATTGTATGCAGAATATATTCCACCAGGACACGCTGACGAACTGCACCGTATATAACTGAGATAAAAATAAACAAGTGCTACTGAAGAAATCTCGTTTGGTTGTGAAAAATTAACTTTACAAGACGGAATACATAACCACAAGTAACCACAAGTAACCGGATACTGTCTGACCTCCACAATAGAGTATTTCACCAAAAATCTAATTTGTCCGTCTGTTAGATTATCGAAAAATATTGAATACGTGTTTTTGTTTTATCAAATTAATAAAAACCAGCCAAGTGCATGTCGGACCAAGCACAATGTAGGGTTACGTAATTGCCCCTCAAAATATATGTACTTACTGAACTGATTAACCACCCTGTCTACCTGTATCCAAAGTCCTAACGATGATTTTTATTGTAAAAAGAAAACAAACTTACATTTGCAGTTTTGAGAACTGCAAAGTACATTTTATACGTTGGTCGACTATTACTCGTAAATTTGTAAAGCCTACTTAGCTGTGATATTTTTCCTTTTAATTTCGTTATATGTATAAGCTACTACCATGATTTTTTCCACACTCCGAAACAAACCCATATAGATGGTTTAGGTTGGCACTTTAAAGCTGAATATTTTACAAACGAATTCCTTAATCGTAATATTTTTTAAAGACCCATCCAACGCCATCCCAGACAATGGACTTTTGCGAGAAATAAAAAATCATTCCCACTTTAAGTGTACTGGAAACACCGAAAAATAAACAATATTTTACTTTAGCACTTTGTCGGCGTAGCTCATTTGTATATTCATGCCAAATTACAGCTTTCTGGTAATAGGAGTCTCTGAGATATAGTGCGGACGGACAGACAGACAATCAGACGTACATGGCGAAACTATAAGTTAGGTTCCATAGTGACTAGGGAACCCTAAAAATTGACGAAAGTGTCAAAAATCATGAGCTTGTGACGTCACACGACTTGACACGACTTTTAGAAGCACTGTATTGTATCTTTTGTTTACGTGAAAAAATAAAAAATACACACATCAAAAGTGTCTAGGGATCAAGCATTTTTATGCGGATTTCTTGAGATTGAGATGTGGCTTTGTAATAAATTTATGATTTTATAAATTTATATGGATCCTTTTTGGTGCATTTCATAATTTGAATCAGGAACTGTGAATCAAATTCGAGTAAAAGATGAAAATCAGCTGTCAATATTTTCCCTATAAAAACATACAACGCATTGAAGACATTATTAGTGCTACTGTTTCCCTACTACTGATTAAAACCAACGTTATTATGGAGCGGCGACGTCATTTAAGCAGGGAAGAAATGCTCAGAGCCGTGGGAATGATAGAAGCTGGTTTCCGGCAACGTACTGTGGCTTTAGCTCTGAATACAAGTCAGAGTGTTATCAGTCGACTTTGGACACGTTACCGAAGCACTGGTACCGTGGCTGAGCGCCATGGAGGACGGTATCGCTGCACCACACGGAGACAAGACCGATACATTCAAATCTTAACTCGAAGAGCTCCAACAATAACCGCCATGATGTTAGCCGTGAGGCTTCATCACTCTTCAGGGAACTTAATTAGCGACCAAACAGTCAGAAACCGCTTGCATGAAGTGAACCTTCATTCCCGAAGACCGCTACGGGTACCACCTATAGCAATGCACAATCGTAGGATTCGATATCAATGGGCTCTTGAACACAGAAATTGGGCAGAAGAACAATGGCGTTTCGTGTGCTTTTCTGATGAGTCTCGTTTTGGTATGAGACCGGATACAAGACGTATACGACACTGGAGAACCCCTGGACGCCAACAGCGATTAAAATCCTGCCAGGAAGTCCATCCTTATAGTGGTGGAACCATCATGGTATGGGCGGGTATTTGGATCGGCGGAAGAACTGAGTTGATTTGGATCAGAGGCAACCTCAACGCTCAAATTTATGCTGAGACGATTGTATCAGACGTCATCGTTCCTCTACAAGTGCAAATCGGTCCCTTATTTCAGTTAATGCATGATAATGCACGACCGCACACCGCAAGAGTTGTAAGACAGACTCTCGCCGCAGCTAACATCAATGTCCTGCCCTGGCCTGCTCAGTCGCCAGACTTGAACCCGATTGAGCATGCATGGGATATGCTACAGAGAAGAGCTCTGCCGAATATGGAGGGTATCCAGTCGCAAGAAGACCTTTTTTTGTTGTTGCAACGAACATGGGCGGCCATTCCACAGCGTGATTTGGATGAACTCATTTTGAGTATGCCAAACCGATGTTCTTGTGTTGTTAGTGTTCGCGGTAGAAACACGGATTATTAATTGTTTAAGTTACCCAATAAAATTTTAAAGAAAACTGTTATTTCAGTCTTTTTTTCGAACTTTAATGTTAGTGGTTCAAATGTCAAAAATCCCTTTATTAGGAAAATGGCAAATTTCTTTATTAATGCAAAGGTGACTTGGTTTATCGTTACTGTGACAAACGAAAACACTTTATTTGATGAATCCTTAAAGAAAATTTTAATTAATATCAATCAGGAGAAAAGTTATTGCAAAAATATATGTTGATCCCTAGACACTTTTGATGTGTGTATATGTCCATTATTTTCTAAAAATCTATCTGACGGAATAGTTAGTTTTTTTTTGGTGAAAAACCCTATTTAGTTGGGTAACACGATACAAGAGGTATGTTATGGTAAGACTGGTTGTCAGACTTTCGGGCCACTGACTTCTCGTCTCATTCAAAGATCTACAATGGAAACGCGCTTTCCGAGGCCCTAAATCCGCGCACGAGCACGAGCGAAGATGAAATACATAATCATACTTCGCAGTCGAGTAAAAATAGAAATACGTAAGTATCAGAAAGTGCGAGAAACTATGATATGAAGTATACTTATGCTGGTAAAGCCATAATCAACATTCAAAGTTTAGCAATAATGACTTGGTTTATCAACGGATTTGCTAGCATCACTAAATATCGCATCACTATTCACTGACAGAATCTGTAGTCTCATCCCTCATCCGACTTTTATTCTCATCCCAGTAGGTACCGCAGAGCGCGGGCGGATAATCTACTTACGGGAACATGTTAGCGCTGTGGAGTGTAGGTCCTACACTTTTACAGGTGATCTGGTGTACAATTCAAACTAAATTATAAACTTTCAGTTGTGTAACTTCGTCTTAGTGTTACAGTGTGGTGGGCACTGTAGGTGTGTGTAATCGAGTTAGTGGCGCCGACCTGATCACTAAGTGATTAATGTCGACCGACGACTGATGGACCACGGGTGATCTTGTACTGTCACTAAAGAGATGAGAACAGAAGATTGTGACATTTTAGGTACTCGATGGAGTTTGTTGCGTCAATTCTAATTCCCAGCAATTTTATTCTATTTACTATAAACGATATCGATACGATTCGACATGAAATACTTAAGAAACAATGTAATTAAATTATTGGGAAGATGCTGCTGTCGTCGCTTTAGCCACCTTAAGCAAATAGTATGTCCTCCTGCTTGTGAAGTAGGCCTACTGGACCTGGCTCCTTGGTGACGGTGAACATATATTCGCTTGTGACCTCAGGGTCACTCCTCGCGACCTCCGATCACTAACGACTCCTACAATGTCAGCCCTTAATGAAGCCGTTTGGTTATCAGCAGCAGGCAATTTATGATCATTGCTCAACTCCGCAAACAGAACCGATTTATGTTCGGAAATCAGTTTTCTTTATTGTAATTGATATTCTTCTGTTTGTCCTTTTTTACCGATTTCAAAAAGGAGGAGGTTCTCAATTCGTCGGATCTTTTTTTTATGTTTGTTCCCCGATTACTCGAACATGGCTGGACCAATTTGGATAATTATTTTTTTGCTTGAATGGGTATTCTTCCCAAGTTTCCCCATTATCATCAAGTCAGGATCTGACAATGGGATTCTGGAGAAATAGAGAGAACTCTTCAAATTTATAAACTCACTTGAAGTAATTTTGGTACTTTTTGAAGGAGTACTTGTTCGGTCCCATTTCAATTTGGTGATGATCTGATGAAGAGCTTTGGGGATAGGCAGTGGAACTCCTCAATAAATGATAGCAAATGGCCTGAGATTGCTGAAATGCCATGTCATGTGCTATTGTTTACACCAGTTCATGATTTAACATCACGCCGGTACGCTGTGTATGGGTAAGCACATGTGAACCACTAAAAAGTGAAAAATAAACTTTAGAAGATAAATCAGCTTCTGACAACGAAATCAAACAAAGAAAAGTCACCGACTTCAGAAGCTGATTTTTCTTTTTAACCGACTTTCCAAAACTTTTCCATGATGTATGTAGGTACACCAATTACGCTGAGATTTATGATCCGATGTACGTGATTCTTTTTTAGTTTTTTGAAGTCTGTTTTAATATTACAGCTCTCTGAAGACCACCAGACTATTCACAAAGATTTCAAATAAAAAGGTTAAGTTTCATGCCAAAGTTGTTCATGTGGGATTCAAGATCAGTAGACCACACACTGAACTTACTTTTTATAGAACAGCGTTTTGCAACATTATGTTAGTAGTACAAGAAACTTCCTACAACTTTTACGGCTATAGCTTTTACTAAATGTTATCAGTTACTCCCCGTTTAGCTCGTGGCTTAATAACAACTGCCGCTCAAGTAAATCGTTAGGTTAAGCCGCGCTTACCTAGGTTGGTCTGTGGATGGGTGACCGCCCATTACATACCCAGTTTCCTCCGTGCCTCGAAAAACACGTTAAGCTGGTGGTCCCGGCTGCCCTAAACAGATCTTTGGCAGTCGTTACAGGTCGTCAGTGACCTGAAAGACTGGCAACCAGTCTTACCAAAGGGTATCGTACTAACTAGTATTAACTGGGTTGTGGAGGTCAGATAGGCAGTCGGTCCATGTAAAATACTGGTATTCAGCTGCATCCGGTTAGACTGGAAGCCGACCCCAACATAGTTAGGAAGGCTATGTATATGTTAGGCTATGCAGATGATGCATCAGTTACTGCCCATTCACACTTGCAAACGTTGCTTTACAAATAGTAACTTAGCTACAAATATGTAGAATCCATAGTTACTTACATTTTAGTATGTATTCGCATAGTGCGCAAATCAAAACTCTAAAATAATTGCAGTGAGTAAATAATAATGATAATTAGTTATGACAGATTCCACAACGCGAGGCACAAGGGACATGAAACAGTTCTGTTTAATTAAAGCAAATACATGCATTATTTACACCACTAAAATTAATCAGCGTCGATATATATTACTGTTAGAACTAGTTCAAAAAACACCAAATTATTCATATTCGATAGCATAGTTATAGCATGCATTGGCTAGTTTAAATATCAGAACATAGTGTGAGGCTGAATTTATAAGGTTGTATTGTGTAAACATCAGTTTTGTTTTGAAATGCATCAAACTTGAGTCAAGTGTTAATATTAGTAAGATGTCGTAGTGATCTCATGTAAATCAGCTTTTATTCGTTTTCCAGTTCTACTTTACTCATTACTTGGCTTTGTTCTTAATCTAATTCTGTAGTGCACAAACAAATAAAAATATAAATACAAATTGCAATAATATAGCTTATGTACACCGAAGAGCTTAACCTAGAGTTGAGTTTTTCTTATATCAAGTTCTTATTGTTTGTGCCGATCTCCGCGCACAGTGTTTGTCTCATCTAAATTCCACCAGCGATATCAACAATGTCGTCTGCTCAACTCTCAGCTGCGGACAACTTATCGTCACTTAAACTGATTAAAATTACATTCATAAGATGTCAAACCTTTATGCACTTTATCTTCAATGTTGACTGACTCAAATATAAGGTTAGCACATGGGAATGCGCGCGAGTGCCTGACGCGCACGATGAAGAATCTGCGTGGTGGTGCGGTACTGAAGGGGGTAGGGGGTGTCACTCAAACCGCGCAAACTTAATTAAAATTCGCACAAATAGTTAGCACAAGCGTCGTGATGCCGCCAACAAACGACGCGCAAGGCATGAGCGGTAGCGGGGAATTACATTCTCGGAAAATGACAGGTTGAAGATGGATATAATACAGTATGCCACAGTTGACGTATGAAATACACACTTTACTCAAGGTGGTCCACTTACTGGATGAAAACCATCACAGCTGCCAAAAACATCAGTTTAAATGTCAGTGCATTTCTATCTGTACACACAACAAAATCATATTATAATATTTTGTATATTTACGAACTTGTGTCAAATCTTGAGTAATACTAAGCACTGCAACAATCCAGTGATTATTGTTGATGAATAGCAAACTAACTCCACAGTTATAAGACGTAATAACAGCATCAATCTAGCAGTCTTTAGGTAGATAGGACAGTTTTAACGAGCTCATTTAAGAGCCATTCACGTTTAAACGCCGGCTGTTACATCGACAATTCAACCTGTCGAATTAGAGGAGACTGAATAGATATTAGCTTTATTTACAGCGCGTAAATCTTAATGGATTCGCTTGTGATCCAAGTAATAACTCGATTAAAGTTTGATGGATTGGCTCCCTCAGGTATTCAGTGTCGCCTTCACGATATTCTACGGAACTGCGATAAACTCCCTGTTTACGGGCATTTAACAGTTCATTGTATTTGAGTAATGAATTATTATTTTATGTGTTTTAACTATACACATAATCTTAATTTAGTGCGCAACTTCGCACAGTTAAAGTCTGAAAACAATAGACTGTCACAGTCATTATAGAATTTTATTTTTATCACACAAGAAACTTAAATGAAACACTTTTATACGTTCAACATTAACTAAAATCCGTTCTCCGCTCATAGTTCGTGTCCCGTTGGCTCTTCAACTATCGTTTGGTAAGTTGCCGAAGCCACTTGACTGGCTCCTACGATTTGCATAAGTTTTAATCAAAGAAGTCGCAGCGAGTAGTCTGTGAGAAGTGAGGACGAGCCTCTCGACACACTTACTGCCAACAGGACTCATCTTTTAATTTTACTCGGGACGGCGAACAGAGCGAGCGAGCAAAAAAACATACTTAGTTGCAGAAAGTCCACTCTTATTAGAAGATGCTCACGTACACAGAGTTCTTTCACGAGAGGATGCCCTCAGTTAATAGTTTTGAATAGTTTTCAACCGCCTGATAAAGCCTGGTGCAGATGATTTTGTACTTCATAATTATAACAACGGCTTCGGTTTGTTCACGTTTCCGACCACGCCACGATACAAAATGCCGTTTTAACCAAGTTCAGCGGTTTATATTCCCCAGCCAGCATTATTAGCCATAAACTGTAGTTATCCTTCTCCAAGTTATCTCGAGCGGTCGCTCCGCTTAATGACCGGGTCAGTAGTTGAAGTAGTATACATGACTGTACTGCATGTAGACGCTACTTACTGACTTCCTACCGCTCGTTCCGGCTACGTCTGACCTAGTGTGCTCCATTTTACTTGACGAAAGTTTAACTTATTATTAATACTGAAAACGGGGTATTTACCATGTGTGTTTGCCTTTTTTTTTGTTAGTTTGTTCATGTTTTCTTTTGTTTGTTTGTCACCTTTTTTCGGTATTAAAAATGGTGTTAGTGACCATGTCAGTTTAAAAGTCTAACTTAATTTTACTTGACGAGTGATTAAACTTAGTGGACAGAAGTACGCATGTGGCTGTAAATTCCGCGCATTGTATTGTTTTATTGAATGCCTTATTGAACCTAAATAAATATTTCTGCGTAGGCAATCAATATGCTTTTCAGTTACATTTGTTTGTATATGTTATAAACCATTATGAAATGAACAACATTTACTTATTGGCAGCCAACCGCAACCGACATCAGAAACATTTTCGAGCAACCAACTTTCAAATCACATCATTACCACTAACCGCCAATGAACAGACTTGCAACATATTACGACCATCCGCATAATATATTATGTATTGTCACATAAATGAATGAAACCAATAAGTTTCAGTGATATAACGACGTGATCAAGCATTATAGTCGCTACTTGTATTAGCGATCCGAACCTCTGCCTAATCAAATTCTGGCAGTGATCCCCGATACACTCGTAAATAAATGTAACAATATTATAATAAATAAATATTCAATATTAGTTTTATGGTTCGTGAAATATGTACTATTTGAATTGCTATTCGGTTGAACATTGTTGATTGATTAGTATTATTGAAATGGTTGCTGTTTCATTTATTTAGCATTAAATAAAACGCTAACATTAGCAAACCCGGTGTTCCGTTTGCGCCACGAACTAGGAGTCAAATTATATTCATCGATCGCATTTATATTTTTAGTCTGAAGCTTTCAGAACTTCTTTTCTTTGATGAGAGCTTTGCATATTAGTGGACATATTTTAATTTTCTGCTGTAGATCTATCCGTTGTATCGTTGTATCGTTTGACTGATACATATTTAACGAGGTATTTGGTAAATATGTTTCATCAAAAAGAGCGCAACTATCAGCAACCATGTCACATAATGAGCTTGGCGTAAATATTTTTTTGTTGCGGCTTACGTTTCATACTTACTTACAAATTTTTGCATTAAAAATACTAGTGAATCATTTCAGCAGTTTGAGTGAATCATAAAAAAAATATATCATTTACGGAATCACGTAGCTGCTTAGTACCGACGTACCAGATTTTATAAACGTACAGAATTAGAATACCAACACGAATTCATTGTACAATACAAAATATGATTAACCAAGTTCGCAACAGAGGTTAGAGAATTGTATTACACCTAGCAGTCGGTTGATGGTGGTCATCGGGACACTCGACGTTTCGCTCATTGACTGCCATTGATCGCGTCACTGCTTTGTGTTACCAGCAGACCGATTGATTTATTAAACGATTAGTGCCCAACTACAGCCAATTTATTGACGAATGCAATGCTGGCACTGTTTGTATATCATTAATTGAAATCGCAATACGATATTCCTGCTACATAAATTGGATAAGTTTAACCATTACTTATCTAAATATGATCTAACAGATTATGTCCTTACTAACTAGCAAATGATATAATCAGACTAATTTTCAACTGAACTCTTATTCATAAGCTTCTGTTGATTTGATTGAATAGAATTAAGTTATCTATCATGTTTAGTAGTGCCTAAAAACCCTAAGCTAAACAAAACAAAAGTTTGGTAAACGCTACGAAAAGACAAGAATGTATTGCTATGCCGAGTTTACTAGCCGGCTAATACATACAGTTTCAGTTCCTTACGTCACAGATAATAAGTGAGTAATGTTCTGTAAGGCGACCCAAAGCCACTTTACATACAATCTGAAAGAAACGTCGATGTGTAAATTATCACTTGTGGTGTAAACCGCCGAAGGACCAGTGACACAGTTCCCCACCGAACCGCACCGGCTCCGCAATGCAAGGAGATCCCGAGAGAAATTTTGTATTAAGCTTATTTGTCAAGGTGTATAAATAAATAAAGCTTTACTTTAAGATCGGCTCAGTCAACACGTTTTGTTAATTGTTAGCATTTTGGGTTTGCGTTCTGTTTTAGATCATTTTGGGTTTGCGTTCTGTTTTAGATCATTTTGGGTTTGCGTTCTGTTTTAGATCATTTTGGGTTTGCGTTCTGTTTTAGATCATTTTGTGTTTGCGTTCTGTTTTAGATCATTTTGAGTTCTTCTTCTTATCGTGTGGGCAGTAAGGTAAGCACGAAATCATCTTTTATCAGTCAGGTGATTGATTTTTGAGTTCAAAAAGGGTGATTTTAATTTGTCGTTATTATTGAAGTAAGTCACAAGAAGAGCAACTCTAGCGAGGTGCCCGTCTTTTGACTGTTTCTTTAAATAAAAAGTAGTAGAAGACTTATATTTAGTCACTACTAAACATTACTTGTGAAAGTATTTATAACTAGAAGCATGTTGTAGTATGTTGAGTAAAGTTTGGTACTACAGTAAGAGCCTACAGCTTCAACTGTGTCCTTCAGCTCCTGGTTACAGTTAGCGAGTCAGTTTTGCACCGCAACTCGTGAACTAGCCGAGTTAATATAAAGTACATTGTGTACTCATGCATGTTCCCGTTGTTCTCTAATTCTCACACGATTCATTCGCGTGATATCCTCAGTTGTTTGTGTTCGTCGCGCGACTTCCGATTTATTCACCTTGTAAATTTAATTAGATTTTAATCTAGATAATTTTGCATTTGTTAGAGCAGGTGCGCAGTGAACCGATCCAAGGTAATGTGGATACATTAGTATCTCGAGTATGTGTGCTTTGTGCTCTGTTCTTTACGACTTCAGTGAATGGGGTTCTTTTACAACTTTGTTTTGAGATAACAAGTAACTCCATGGTTACTCTTTCAAACAACTTGACATTTTCTGTAAGAGTAACCATGGAGTTTCTTGTCGGTTCTTCTCCATTCCAAATGACCAATCTAATCAATGCACCTGTTCTAAACGATTTAGAAGTTTCCAAAAAAACTCAACAAGTTTTTTTCACTTACGCCTGCACAAATTATACATATTATGTGAAATAATATTTTATTTGGTTGTAGATGAAACATCTACTAATCCACTAATTGTGCCAAAATGAACTTTTTAGTAGTAGGTACTCAGGTACTAAAAAGATTGAGGTCGCAATCACTGCACATAGTAGTAGTTAGGTATTATTGCTTCAAAAATTAAACGTGGGCACAACAATTCAGTTTGGGCACAACTGATACCGAACTACATAGGTACGGTGCCTATTTGACTCTCAAAAAGCGCCTCTGAAATATTCTAGCTTGAATTCTTTTACGGCAGTTTTTTTGTTACATAAGGCGAATCTAGATTATTAGATGAGATAACATATCCGTTATTAATGTCGGCGAAAGGTTAGACAAAGGACAAAGTTACAAATATCTGCATTTAACTATGAACTAAAGAGTTCATAGTTGAAAGCTCTGCGTGTTGGTTTCTTTGTAGTGTGTTAGCAGTGCGTAATCACAAGTTGTCAAACACACAACTTCTAGGTAATCTGCGAATAGCAAATTCGTAACTGTTACCAGTTAATTAGGCGACGCTTTGCCAAAGTTATTGGAGCACCTTTGATGTTGAACATGTTTCCGAGAAATGTTCTACAGAAATTGGCTGTTTATTGAACGGGAGCCGGATTAAGTGATCATAAGTGAGTGTGTGGCGTGTGTTTCTTTTTCACTGATTTAGGAACCTTCTCTTCTAAAGCTAAGTTTAAACGGGAAGAATGTTGGTGATGTTACGTTGTATTGACACCGCTAACCGTTCGTTAAGTTAACGAGGCGTTACACAAAAGATGGGCACGCACCCGTGCACCGTGCCACCCGTCGGTCGTGATAAACGACACATTCTTTTGTAATGAAATATTTTATGATCATAACATATCGATTCACGATGTGGTTCTGAACTAACCAGATTATTTTAAGGAAAAATTTCCGGAAAATGTAATAAACCAAATTATGTTATTTTTTTCAGGGAAACCCCGGGCGAGCAACAGGCAAATTGCCTCCGGGGGATACGATAATAAAATATGCATATTTTATTATCTTATTATCCTATCGTTTGGTTAAAAGTTGCTCATGTTATTATTATTTCTTTATTTTTCTAAACTCAATGTTGATATGTTCCGATGCAAGATTGCTTGTCTAAAGATCCATCGTTGTGTGTATGTACAAAAGACTTGCTGAATTAGAGTGAACATGCGCCAAGCTGTCAACTCACTTTTGATGTGTTCCTTACTTGCTATGCTGATATTTTACAAACAGACCCAAGCACAGACAGAGAGACAGATAACTGGCACATATCACATATTTCCTCTTTTCTTCTAGCTTTTGATTTTATTTCAGTTTTTAATTATGTGCAATCAAGTGTTCGTAGGTAATTATCTCATCTTATTGAACGAACATGTTCTAGTTGTTTTTAGGACCAAAATCTAAAAAACGGTGGTGCGCTTGGGGCCTTTCTTGTTCCTAATGACTATATCAGATGCGTGAGATAAGCGGCACGTGCCAGTTGACATTACCGTCGGTGGCATTGGTCTAGGACATTGGTATTTGCAAGTAGGCGTATAATAATATTGTAATTATGCGAATGGTTGTTTTACATCGCCATTAAGCCTAACATAAAGAGTAATAACACTTCATCACGTAGAAATAACGAAGTCGTTTAAAACGAAACGAACTACATTCACAAATTATTCCATATTGACTTGCAAATTAATACAGAAAAAATGTTAAAATATGTGATTTATTCGGTCTCCCACGCACTCGTTGTGAAATGTGACAAACACACCGGTTTAATATTCAACGGTCGCTTCCTAATATAATTGTATACACAAAGCAGTTGGGTCCATGTCCCAGAAGTGGAGATAGGTATATAAAGAGGAGCTAAGTTAATAGTTTCCTCTGTGAGGCGAGAATATCAACTTAAGTTGAGTCAAGGACGTTCGGAGCGTGTGCGGCCAATTTGCGGCGAGAGGGAATCCCCAGACCATTGCTATCGAATGCTTGCACAGAAGGACCACTCTTTAACAACTACATTGTTTTTGGTTGCCTAAACAATATGGAGCGAAACGAATAAATTACTCTATGAAAACAAAAAAATTGCATTATTCAGGAATATAAAAGGGGAATACTTTAATTTGTATGAAGAATTACAGTCCTGGTTCCGTCTTAAACAGGATCTCATGTTTTGAAAGCTGAAACTGAAAGCTAAACTACAGTAGACATTCCATTTAATTTCGCTTGACATCACAGAAGGACTAATATTCGAGGTGATAGTACTTCTGAGTGTATCTTAAGCGTGGCGTAATCATATTGGAGGCAGTCTGGAAAAATTACAGCCGCCACGTGACGCCGCGCTTGTGTGGAACAAATACAATACAGCGATACAGTGATACAGAACACTGAAGATGCTGAGATGGAAGCGTGTCTAATTATATCAGAACAAGATATTTCCAAGGAGATATCTAAAAAAAATCATCGTATCAATATAAAAAAGATGCAAATGATCATTTACTGTGCTATTTTATTTAGGGGCTAATTTGGAGTCTCTCTGAGAGATCGAATTTGGAATGAGGTGATGCGTCAGAGAACCAGAAAAGTTGTTGACATAGCTCACAGAGTTAGCGTGCTTTTGCACCAGAGATTTGTTATGCTACCACATATGCTACGTTGCTATGGATACGTTTGATATCCACCAATCTTATTTATTATATCTATGCCACCAATCATATTCATTGGTGCACATAGCTTAGCATTGGTGGAAACGGATTCTACTAAGATATGTTTTTTATATGGAAGGATCGGAGGCACAGTGATGGCTGCCATCACTGGACACGGTACTTTTAACAAGCACCTCTTTGTTATAGGAGTCACAGATAGTCCTCTGTGTCGAGCCTGCATGGAGGAAGAAGAAACAGCAGCCCACGTGCTCCTGCACTGTCCGGGGGTTGCCCCATACAGGGCCAAATACTTTGGTGACCCAGGTACTCTCCGCGAGATTGCCAGTAACACCAAGGGGTTGCTGGCTTTTCTCGGGGAGCTGGGGTGGATCGAGTGATATTCCCACCCGCACGCCAAATACGCGCATTGGGCGTGGAGTAGCGGACACCAGCCCGTTGTACTTATACTTATATATGAAAGGATGCGTGCTATGGATGTGTGCTATGGATGCGTGCTAAGGATGCGTGCTATGGATGCATGCTAGCTATGGTCAGATGCAGAGCAGAGTACCCACAGTATGGCCGCCCTCGCCGCGCCGCATCCTTACTATCGATACATCGCATAGCTCGAGCTGCGCATCTTCCTCGCGCAGCTACTTTGCGGCGGCGCATCTTTATAGCACATCTTACTTGCACCGCTACATAGCTTAGTCAGTGGAAACGGTCACATCGTTTCACAGCTTAGCTATTCATTACATCTTCGCAGCAAAGCTGCATAGCACCTCTCTGGCGGTAAAGCAGTCTTAGGCTGCAGCGAGAATATTAGCCGTAGAACCGATGACCGTTGGGGTACACGAGTTGCTGATTGGAGTCCGCGAATCGGCAAACGTAAGGTGGGACGACGTCAAGCTAGGTGGAGCAACGATCTCCGCAGAATGGCTTAATTAGGTATGTCTGAATGTAACTTCATTTCTTGTCAATGTTGTCATTGTTGCATGTCATTCAAGTCCCATAAGATCCTTGTTGCATTGTGACTGGCCCAATGTGGCCAATCGATGTTGGGGGATTGGAGATAACCCACCCCACAACAATAAGAGAACATACGACATATCCTCTGTTTCCCCGAGCTGCGGCACATCACACCACACACAACATAACGAAGGGCTCAATCGAGATTGCGTGGAAACAATATCATCGCGGCAGGTAGTAATAAGCCGCGCGTCGTAAACGCGTGTACGAGTACGTGCGACCGCGCGCTGTTATCGCGGCGCGCACGTAAAGCGACGCGTGACGCCGCGTTTACGAGCGCCAAGCGCCGCGACGCGCAGTATTAACTATAAATATTATGATTATAAGGAATCACAATGCGCGGGACGCGCGAAACTGTGGTAATTTCAAGCTTTCCTGCATGGAGTGAATCTTGCAACTAATAACCCTCCTTTTGGGCTTCACCGCAGTCGGGTAAAAAGTAGCACCTACCTATGACAATGTTTAAAGATATTATGGTCCAAATAAATTCAAATAAGAATGTCATCAGACCATTTAGGTGAACTATAGCTTTTTTTTTTTTTTTTTTGGTGGGTGTAAAATCATCGAATAACCCCTCCCGCTCTTGGGCAGAGCGAAAGGGAGTGTCAGACTTCTACTGACTAAAAACCACCCATGTTCCTTCTTCGCCCTCTATGTCGAGGCCGCGATAACCGTTGGACTACCCGCGGCCCAGGTGAACTATAGCTAACTGAAACATGTATACTTTACCATGTACGCAGTAGGTATGACTTTCGATTTTGAATGAAGGCTTAAGCCATCACAGTCGTTATTTTGGAAATTCTCCAGAATAAGAGGCCCCATTCATTTTTGGTCGATTTCTCTTTACCGAGTTCTTAACTGCCACCAATCATTTGCAGCTTTCTTTTTTCAATGCAAACGAAAGAGCGATTACACAAACCCTCCGAAATTCCTTTATCTCGTGTTCCGGCGCGCCGGTGCGCATGTACTCATGTACTCGGGCAACTCTATGATTTATGCCGACTCGCTTGTTCCGAGAGTTATCGCGCACCATACGTCTCGCTGGCAGCACAGCTGAATGCCTAGCTTGCAAACACGCCGACTGCCGACTGCCGACCGAACTCACTACGAGAATACCATTCGGACTCAACTTCAACTTTATTAAGGGGAAAATAAATGGTGAAATCCCTGAAGGGATGAGAATTGCATGAGATCTAGAACTTAATCTTCAATGTTTTCATATCAGCTTTAACAAACAAACACGACACACACGCTTTTGTTTTACGGTTATTTCCGGGCATAAAATATCAATCCCATTCTTTAGGACATTGATTAAAGTCCCCCACTGCTTGCAGAAGTCTCCTATAAAACACTACGACTCCAGTCAGCAGGGTGCGACCAATGAGGTGCCGGCTCTGCTGTGACGTCACGATAGACGAACACCCTTTATAACCTGTTGATAGGATCAAATTGACCGAATTCATTGCGACGCAGATTACGCGCACAAAGAGTCGCGCGGCTACATTAACGCGATTAATTGAATCGCGCGAGTATCGCTTGCAATGCTTTTAGCATATCTGTGACTGTTTAAGCTTATCAGCCGTAAATGTTCAGCTATTTAAAGGAGAATAGTAAGATTGGTGGCAGTATTTATAAAGTAAGAAATGCTTAAAGGGAACACAGACAAGTAACCAAAGTTATTTGACTTCGCTTTTAACATAGACGCAATTATTTAATAATCTATCATTTCGGGTAGCTAAATCCTGTAGCAACTTGGCCCTAGTAGCACATTGTCTCCGTGTCTCACATAATCGATGCGTGCATGTTAGATAAATGACTATAAATGGACTTAATGAGCTATGTAATGATCAGAAGCACGTCTCCCCTCCACCCGCCTACCCCACCCCGCTGTCGCCCGGCCCGTGAACATTCTGCCCCATTAAGCTGAACATGACGAGAATAGAATTCTGTCTCTTATTAACTTAATAGAGCAAATACATCAAATTATAATAAAAACCTTTCCTTCCCCATGCTCATATCTCTGCGATGTTTCACCGGCATGCGGCACGCGTCATTGAATATCAAAGTATCGACATATTGGTCCATTAATACTACTTGAAATATCAAAGTATCGACATATTGGTCCATTAATACTACTTGAAATCTGCGTTCAAACAAGTTCAATATGCTTATTATGTTATGTAGATTCCAAGAAATCAGAGGGTTAAGGACACTTCTTACTGTCAAAATTAATTTGGGTTCATACTGTTACGATTTTTTGACTAACCATGTATTAATGCAGTGCTTATTTTTTTCTGAATTTGTATAAAAAAGGAGAGATCCGCATCTAAATTGTATTACAGTAAAAGAATATAGAGAGTTATGAGGATGAATCTTTCATTATTAGAGATATAGCCATCCCAAGAATTATGTATCTTATTAAGACTATCGAGAGGTATATCTAAATGTCTCATATTAATAATATATATTTATTTATATACAGAACACACCTAACAGCGACAATGGGCACACCCATTGTCGCGCATACAGTCACACGACTGTATGCGCAAGTGCAGCCGGAGGGCTGCGCACACGCGTCCCACGCAGGCATGCGGTGCTGCGACCATCTCTTGTGATGTAAGGTTCAATGTGTACCATAGCTAAATGAGCCACTAAATATTTAAAGAAACGTTGTACCTACCTATTCATATTTATTACCTATTCATTTAAATTTAAATTAATATGAATGCCCAAATCGTTTTTTCTTCTGCAAGTAATAGCACAGAAATTAAAAAAAACGTTTTAATATTAGTAATATTTGTTGGTAAATAGGAATAGGCTGACTGGATGCGATATTTTGGGCGAGTGTATGAATCTATGTCATGTCAGACATGGAACTAACTTTAATGACACCATTACTTAGGTGTAGCCAGACTGGCTCATATGGCTATGTAGCTGACACACTCGCCTGGTATCAATTCCATGATTTTTTTAAAGAAATATTAAAATGTAAATATTGTGCAGAAAAGATGAACAAAGGAAGAGAAACAATCCCACAATTTACCGCTCATTTCATTGCTTATTTTCAGCTTGGCCATTCTGTAGAAATTATCTAAGTGACTGATTTGAACTCCATTCCATAATGTAACAGAGTGTGGTTTTCTGATTATTTAGTTAGTAGGAGGCAAGGTCGAGTTCAAGTGCGCCCTTGACGCGTTTTAAGATCATTATCGTCGCAATAATAGTATAGATACACGTCTCCATACGAAAGTCTTCGATACAACGAGTTCTCAGCAACTCATAATAATACAACTTTGGTATGAAGTTATTCTGAGAGACCTTATTAGTAGATACAGTCGGTACATTATTAAACAAGTAATACATATCTTTACTTACAATATAAAGCCCAAAAGAACTTCTGCACGAAACTTCGCTACTGCGCCGTAGTTTCTTGGGACAAGTCAATAAAAATCTCGAACAACGAACTATTGCTGAGTATTTTTTTAACAGACCCATACATATCAATCATGTTATGATTATCTTAATTTTTTTTTGACCTTAAAATTTGATATTTAAATTCCATCATAAAAAGATTTATAAAAAAAAAATTATAGCACAAGTCACCCGCGTTAGTCTTACGAATCTATTGACACCTCATTTATTAAAATACCTTCAGTAGTCTAGGCGCTACGGTGGAACATACAAACATACATACATACATAGACTGCCAAAATCATTACCCTTTATTTTGGCTTCGCCGTAGTCGGATAAAAACCTACATTAAAATTCAACAATTTGTTACACTTTTTGTCAGTTTTATTGTTATCAGTGTTATTTTATTGTTATCAGTGTTATTTCTGTTAGTTTTATTGTTATCAGTGTTATTTCTGTTAGTCGGGACTTGTGCCCGGTGGATGGCAATAGGCCCGCCCCCTATTACATGGGACTTACACATAACTGAGCCAGAGGTGAACCTCTGCCTGACCCTTCAAGACATACAGGCGTGTTGGTACGTCATGTATTGTTATACAAAAACTTGTACACTTAACGAAAATATAATTTAGCTAGAGATATTAAAACAAAGAGCTAGCCCGCACTTTCACACGTATGCAAAAATAATTGTTAAAGTGCAGGTACAAATGATCGTTTGTGCTGCGTTCAGTTCGTTCACCCGACTCGCTCGTTCACTCGCCCCCGCCGTATTTATGCGCTTTGTCCTGTCAGCACTGGTTAATGACTCCTCGTCCTCGCGCGTACACCAGTGTTGCTCGACTCGGACACATGTGGCTAACAATGCTCAGAGGGGTTGAAGAAGGTCCTCTAAAAGGGTCGGAAATCGGTTTGCTCTCTTGATTCACATATTATAAAAAGTGATACTTCAGAACAGAATCGTAACGGCGCACGAGAAGGCACAATATTGTATCGATTATTTGGTTTTATGTGTAAAACGCTAAGTAACGCTAAGTATTTTAATACATAATTACATGTGTACGTAAAGCTAATATTTTGAATACTTTTGCAACGTAAGCTCGGGCTTGATAGTATTATAAAGAAATCTGAACGCCAGCGAGCGAGGCTCATTCAGAACACGTTCACCCTCTTCTAAATCGTAGTCGTTCTGTATCAGCAGACTACATAAATCACGTGAAATCAGTGCTTGTCCTAAACAAACATCAGCCGCTGAGACTGTATCAGAACATGACATAAACTCTACTTTAGCTTGTTTAGGTTCGGTACTACTTTAAATTACGTACCATTCTAGTTTCGCTGACTAGCTATAACATGAATAGCGAAAGAACACTGTTTAAAGTCGCGTGTGTGTGATATACTAAGGATTATATGTATCATTTACTCCTTTATCTGATATCATTCCTCACACAATCCATCCATCAACATTAATATCCATGAGTATATTAAATAGTGTCATGTCTCCTCATCACATGTTCATATCATAAGACAGGCATACATTGACAGACCTGTCAGTTTTTTTGTAAGTTGTTTTGTTAGACGACGCGCGACGACGACAACGGAGACCATTCTTATCAGTACTGACGAGAATGGATAAATTAAGATATGTTACCACTTCAAAATTCTAATTTCTGCTACATGCAATATTCCATCCATTTTCTTTTGTCTTAACTTAAAAAATATAAACATTTTATTTGAAGCCAAATTCCATATCCAATTCTTTGATGTCCGGTGTCGGACGCAATAAGTTATGCAAGTTTTTGTGTCGCCACTCGCCATTCGCTGGCGACAGCCCGCCTTCTTTCGTTTGTTTACACCGCTCGCGCTGATGACTATTACATAGCGCCATAACGCGCAAACGAACAAAAACTCAAGCTTTCGTATTGACGGACGGCCATGGAAAAAGTACCCGAAAATTAAAGTCGCAATATGAATAGTCCACCTGACCTAATTTATGAGTAGGAAAATATGGTGTAGCTTCTGCTCATTTTTGCTCCAAGCACTAATTAAGTTGAGAAAAACCGATGATCATCAAGTGCCAAGCCTTTTCCCAAGTATGCTGAGCTTGGCTTCCAGCATTACTGTTTTTTTGTTATTGCGAACTATACACATCAAGCTCACTAGAACAATTCTGTGCTGATGTGTGATACTTGTAGATCGCAGTCAACGTGTACACACATCGTTTGGCCAAGATTAATAATTGTTTCGTGTTAAATATTGCGTCTTTAACCATGAAATAGTGAGGTACATCCCATTGTTTTCGCACTCGGGTCGTTAAACGTTGGTACTTCTCCACACAGAACAGCACCGTGTGTAACGTCACATACACTCTACAGAAAGGAACAGAAGATCCACTGCATTAGATACATGTTACGGCAACTTTTACTGTGCAATAATAGAACTACACCAAAAATCGTTAAACTTGGTACAATCGGGTTTATAAGTCAGACAAAATTAGTGATTTTTGCGCCTTCCCTACCGCACACTAACAGAAATCCCACTCCAATTAGGTGTGGGATTTCTGTTTGTGTATGATGCCGTGTGTAATCGGAACATAAATAAACAGCCAACAAGGTTCAGCACATCATATGATGCGCCGAGAGACCTCGTGTTTCGGAGAGCACGCTAGGCTGCCAGTGTCGGCTGTCGTACACATGATACAGCACAACGCTCATAGGTAGCAAAAACTTGAAGGGAACAGTTATTTAAACTCCGAAAATAATCGTGTGTAATTGCAAGAGCTCTGCTATTCTCGACGGTGCACACGGTCAGTTAAAACATTGATAATGGTGATCAAGTTGCATTACAAAGTTGTTATGAATTTGTTCATCAGCTACATCAAAAATGCGTTGATAAGTAAATCACTTCCCAATCGATGAGTAGGTCATCTGCATGGAGTTCGCGTGGAGTTGCCGAGTTTCCGCGCCATTGCTCGGTTATGGCAGGGTTCCTTTGTTAGTGCCGCGTCATTTAGCCGCAGCTGCCCCTAATATCCCGCGGATGTTTGTACGTCTTCAGCAGCGGTACTACCTCCTGCTTCACTGTATTTGTCGGCACTAGCGCCACCGCCGCGCTTAGGGAGACATCGACTATAAATATTGTGTTACGCTCTTCTAACATCCTCTAACACCCCTCTCGGGACCCAAACATTGTGAGATGTTTCTCTTTTGTGTAAGGATGTGGAATTCACTACTCCGTGGTGTAATCTGTGCAGATTATTGTAAGTAGTGGAGCCATATTCCACGCAAGTGATGGTCCCCAGGGTGACACTGTGCCGGAGCTTTTAGCGGTCTTACGTTAAGCATGTTCTAACGTCGAACTTATAAACTGACACGCCGAGCTTATCGTGCTCCTCATATTTAAATTCAATTCAATATTATTAGGATCAATGATCGTGTTATGATTAATGCAAAAGTGATTTGCCTCTACGCCTACGTCTAACTCGCAATTAAGAATACCTCACCTAACTGATCACTACCTACTAAAATATAATCAACCGGTATTTTGTTTTGATAAAACAGAAATTAAAATTATCTGGTCCTCAAAAACTTTGAAGATCAAAGTAATTGAAGTACCAGGGAGGGAGGGAGTGCCCTGTTAGCCCCGGCTCGTCGTGACAGTATGGCATGTAGGATGTAGGAGTAGATACCTTCGCATGGCGGACGGCGAGCATGTTGTTGCACGCGACATCTCCCGCCGACACTACATCCCCGACACTGGACACTCGCGACACTGCACCGACACCGCTGACATTCCTCGACACTCACTTTTTTCTACTGACCGCGATTCTCGGACATTACCAAAACAAATAGGACGAAGGCTTGCGGCGGGACTGTGGCACTTTTTGCGAGTGCCACTAGCCTCGCAGAACTGGTCGCGGTACGGGGCAGGAGACCAGCGGGGGGAACGGCGCGGCGGGGAGGAGGACCGGTCCGACCGGCGTCTGCGCCGCGCGCCGAATTATACGCTGCCTCCGAACACTATGTAAACACTCTCAGAAGAACCAACGCTGTCAACGACACAATTACTAATCAGTAGCCTGTGCATCTTAAACTCTTCACCGTTTCTTTACCAAAAAAATAATCAACAACCAGGTCATGAAACCTGGTTCTTCCTGTTCACTTGGTGAGTGTCAATCATTACTACAAGATTATCATGAGTAGGTAAACTGTTAAACTAGAATGATTTTGTCTGATATACAAAACCATATTTGAAGACTGAAGAAACACTTTGTACATATGGTCTACCTCAATAAGTTCAAATGAATACTCTTGTTCTGTAAATTACGAGCGTTGAATGATTTGATCCTTCTGATTATATTTCGTGGTGTTTCGCTGGTGATATCGGTGTGTTTCAGCTTCCACATTCTATCTGAACCGCTGCTATAACAACGCGTGCCTAATGTTGCGATTGTTTTATAACACCCCGTGACAAATAACCAGGAAACAACCGGTACTCACAATTAATACTTCATAGTCTGTTTCAGAACTGCCACTGCAATACCTCTAGCAGTTTTGATTTAGGCGTACATTTAAGTTTCGCCTAGCATTCGCGAAAATAGTCGTAAGTATTTCACGAAGATGTTCAGTGTTCATCTCAATCTGATCATATTCACCAACACCTCGGTGTCTCAGCAACACGTGAAATGGAATCAATCTCAATACAACACATTGCCTGATCTCGTGGAATACGTAAGAGAAGCAGTCACACCTGCACCGCTGGTATTGTTTTACCAATGAGATGTCGCGGAACACGCGCCATTGACACGGTTCTCATGACTAACTGAACAGATGACATAACTTTTTGATATAAAGATAAACCTCCTTCAAATAACCACTTGTGATATTCTTGGAAACTGACTATACGTGGTTTCCGTAGCTTTGAGCCAGAGTTATCGGTTCTTTAGTGATTATTAGATCGATATCTTGTTTCTGGATCAACGAAGTCTGTAACTGAATGACATCAATTTTTCATCATTTTCTTCCTGTCCATGTCCCACGTTACTTCGGGATGCACCGTATGACCGTGCAATGCGATTGTTTCTAAGTAGGTATATGTCGCTACCTTGTGTAACATAACCCACACGTAACGACTTGTATTATCGCTAAGTATTTACTAACTCGCGGCGCGTGAGGGCGTGCCCCACCAACTAAATCAAACGGAAGCGGTAATGGAATTAAAATGATTCTTTATGAGCGCACACTGGCACAGGTGCTCGGTATAGGGCAAGTTATCACTAATATGCACATTAAGGATGCCATACACGCGGTATGTGATGCAGGGTGGCAGGAACACATGCCACGTGCTTCGACTCCAGCTCACCTCATAGGTGAGTATTATTCGCTCCATAGGAATAAATTAATGTTTTTATTATCACTAAATAGTATAAAACAAATGGGTAATAATAATAATATTTTTTTTTGTCAGAATTGTGTTGCTATAGGTGTTACACATAATTTGATGTCCATAATATTCTGCTGTTTCCAGCGTAAAAATATTTTAAAGAATAATGGTAATGAATTTATAATAAAGACTAAATTTAACATTAAAATTGACATACAATATAATTAATACAAATAAACCATAAAATGTCAAGAATAAGGAATTCGTTAACTACTATCAAATTATAATGGCAAGAATTACTAAATACATTGTCAAGAATTATTAAATACAATGTCAGTATTATTAATTATAATGTCAAGAATTATTAAATACAATGTCAGGATTATTAATTACAATGTCAAGAAATTTTAAATACAATGTCAGTATTATTAAATATAATGAACAAAATATTAAAGATTACAATACAATATCCTAGAGTTGAAATTCCATTTAATCAGGAGGCAAGTCGTCGTCTAATTTAAATTTTGAATCAAATTTTTCATTTAAAAACTCATTCGTTGAGTAGTAACACTTTTGCAATAGAAAGTTAAATAGTTTATTTTTAAATGTTGTGATGTTAAGACTTTTAAAAACATTAGGTAATTTGTTATAAATTTGAATTGCCATACAGTAAACATTGTTCGAAAATAGTTTGATTCTTTAGGGGGTACACATAATTTATGGATATCTCGACTTTTCCTTATTACAACATCATTGCGTACTTGAAATAACGCTAAGTTTTTACGTACAAAGATACAGAGTTCGAATATATATAAAGATGGGAGTGGTAATATTCTTAATTTTTTAAATACATATAGGGATACAGCTTTGTAATGGTTGGGCTTTAGTCATTGATCGAATACATTTCTTTTGGGCTCGAAATTCATTAATAGTATCAGTAGGATTTCCCCATATAATGATGCCGTAGCGGAGAACTGATGCTACGTAACCATGATAAGCACTAAGTGCTGCATTGATACCCGCCACGCGAGTAATTCGGTTTAAAACGAATACAAATCTTTGCAGCTTAGTACATAATTTGTCAATGTGTACTTTCCAGTTGCAATATTTATCCAATGTTATTCCCAAAAAAGTAGCACTTTCGACCTCTTCTACAGCGTTATTTGCATATCTAATTTCTGATTGTTGACGTTTGCTATTGTAAGTTTGGAACTGTATAAGCTTGGTTTTACTAATACTGACATGTAGATTGTTGTCTTCTAGCCATTCTATTATTTTTTTTAACGTGTCATTAATCTCTTTTCCGTATTTCGTGATATTGTCATCGGTAAGTTCAATACTAACAGTTGTATCGTCGGCGTACAGAATGCAAGAATGTGGGGTTACGTTGGGTAAGACATTGATATAGAGCAAAAATAAAAAGGGACCCAATATACTGCCCTGGGGAACACCACATGAGTTTTGACGATAAGCTGATCTATGTGTTTTATTTTCTGATACAGTATGCCTTGATATTTCTACGCATTGTTGTCGATTATTTAGATAAGATTCTATCCACTGTAATGCGTTTCCCCTAATACCATAGCGATTAAGTTTGAAGAGAAGCAGTTTGTGATCAACGAAGTCAAATGCTTTTGACATGTCAAGAAATACCGATGCTATTGGTCTTTTCTTATTCAGACTAGAAGTAATCATTTTCACAAGAGAGAAACATGCAAGAGTTGTTGATTTATTTTTTCTGAAACCGAACTGTTCCTCTTTTAAGATTGAGTGTTTTAATATAAAAGAGTGCAGTTTATCGTACATGATTCTTTCAAAAATCTTAGAAATTACGGGTATTAGAGTAATCGGTCGATAGTTATTCATGTCATTTTTATCTCCTTTTTTGTATAAAGGTTTGACTATCGAAAATTTTAGTCTAGCGGGGAATATGCCTTGAAATAAGGAGAGATTAATAATGTGAGCTAGCGGATACGATATATATTTAGAGCAACGTTTAAGAATTTTCGTATTGATTTCGTCATACCCGGTTGAGTTTGTTGAGTTCAAAGAATTAATAATTTTACACACAGTATCTTCATCAGTTGGAGTCAAGAAAATGATAAAAAAGTCGCTTTCTCTGTCCCTTTATCCCTATGTATGCTTAAATCTTTGAAACTTTGCAACGTATTTAGATTCAGTTTCTAGCAGTTAATAGAGTGATTCAAGAGGAATGTTTATTTCCACATTGTACCCGTGCGAAGCCGGGGCGGGTCACTGGTACATTAAAAGAAGGTTTATATTTGAGTTGTATAATAAATAAATTACAGTTAAAAGAGTCACAAAGAGTCACATTACAACACATGAACAACGACATCTACGAGTTTAAGCGGCACTTACCAAAGTCGGTCCATGGACGGGTGTCTATTCATTTTAGACGAATTTTCAAGCACGTTCGGCTGTTGGTCCCGGCATTCTTTTGTACATGTTTGACATTCGTCACAGGTGGGTCTCATCGGTCAGGGGCTCATCGATCTAATAATACCAGTCTTACCAAGGAGGAGGGGGTATTTACCCGTGGTACTAACTGGGTTGTAGTCCAATAGATATTCCTCCGTCCTTCGGAAAGCAATGACAAAGATATAAATCTTTGGCCGTAATTACAGGTGGCCTAAAAGTCTGATACCCAATTTTATAAAGTGTCAAATTGCCCATCGAGGTCAGATAGGCAGTTACTCCTTGTAAAACCTGGTATTCAGCTGCAGAAGCCGACCCCAACATGGTTCAAAATAAGATATGTGGGGTGGGTGGGAACTGGTGGTTGTTGTTACATTGTGGAAAGTCAGTGTTACAATGCAAAAAGTGAAACAGGCTTAAATTTAAACTGTCATAGTTTAAACTGTTTTCAATTCGGTGTGTGTCGATTTATACTTAATGTTTTATAACTTTGTATCATCGTACCTTTGGATTTTTCCATTAGTACATAAAGGCATTCCCACAACGCGGCCATTCCTTGCAGGCGGCAGATTCAATACGGTGGAACATGAACACAAAATTATAATGTAATTGTCGCGATACGACACATAAAACAACGATTGTATTTTTGTTGCGATTTTATGTACACTTTGAATAAAGATTTGGCTGTGAATTGGGCTCGGCTTTACGACGCGGCTCGTAAATACGGGTGTAAACAGACGCCGAATATCGGCCACGCGGCCACGTCCCCTCACACATGTGCCACACCGGCTCACACTATACGATATGATACGGATGATTTTATACTCTTTGAACGATGTAGTTTATATGACGATTTGAAAGGTCTACTTTTACAGAAATCTTTTTTTCTTTACCTAGTATTTTTTTTGGTGGGTGGAAAATCATCGAATAACCCCTTTCGCTCTACCCAAGAGCGGACTTCTACTGTCAGACTTCTACTGACTAAAAACCACCGATGTTCCTACTTAGCCCTTTATGTCGAGGCTTCGGTATCTCTTACAACATCCCGCAAGCCCGACGGGCGTCGGCCCTTACGGGCCCCTCCCATGTTGCTGACATCTCTTTGGGGCGCGCGTGGAACACGAACGCGCCGTCGACGGCGTCGGACGTCATTTTCGAATGTCAAAATTTACTTTACTTTACTTATTTACAAGAAACAGTCCCCCAAAACGCCCCCCCTTCGACACTTCCTAGTGTTTTAGCTGGAAAGAAAAAGTGGCGGAACAAACTGAACCACTGCTGTATGGTTCACCTACAGACTAATATTACAATATTATTTTAATTCTTAAATCCAATTTTATAGAAAAGATCATTTAATTTAATGTTAATTTTCAAATTTAATTTAATTTTGTAATCTTGATTTTGTGTTGTTTGTGCCTACTAACATAGTTTATAAGTTTTCAATTGTTACTAACCATAATGGAACATTGTTTTCTGAAATAAATAAATTATTATTATTATTAAACTCCCCAGCAACACATCTGTCTGTTAAGAATCAGAACTTTGACTATGAAAAGACCGTTCATCTATGTAGTTCTATAAGCTAGCTAGACCAACCAGGGCTCAAATACAATACTCTGAACAAATTCTAAAGGAGGCCTACCTAATGTAAATCAAAGGTTGTTCTCGTCATAAAAACGTCTAGACTTAAGATAAGGAGGCTCATGAACGTGTCCAAAGTATCTGTTATCGCGGGTACACCTGTGAATGACTCGATCCGGGACGTAATTCCGCCAATAAATCCAACTCTTAATCACAATGAATGTAAGTGCGGTCTGGGCGGACCGGAGCTGAGCTGAGCGAGGTTTGTGAAGTAATCTGTGCGCTTAGTATTCAGGTCTACTGTTTCCAGATGAGGATCTTCACACTGAAGCACTACATATCATCGGTGACTATGGGTCCTAATCACCATCATAATGTTGTGGCAAAGATTGGCACGATAAAGTATGACTTTCTTAGTGAAAAAGCACGGAATTACTGTCACAATTACATGATCGTCAAAAATCACGTAGTATTTGTTCCTGGTACGGCATTGGCATGGGTTGTCCCGCGGGAGACGCTCTGTCATCGACACACACAGGTTACACAATGTGCCGACATTTCGCAGAACTTCAAGCGAAGGGAACAGCACAGGTGTACCTGGCACTCGTGTAACAACCATCTGTTATACCGCAGTGTTTAGCAAGTAATACACAATATAACAATATCTATAAGTCATGTTAATAACACAAGCGTTTACACAACTCCAAGTATTTATTAAGTCGCGAAACTTTGGGTAATTTATGCGAATACTTCACTCCCGGGAAAAATTAGCCGAGAGCGCCTCCTAGTGTATTAGTTTACAGAATTAATTTCACAATACGGTACACAACCACTAACTCTTCAACTTTGTTCACTGCCTAACTCCAACTAACGAATGTCTTCATTTGTCTACAATCGTTGTATTTGTTGCCCGCTTCAATACGACGTAAATTAGCTTTAACGTTCACGTTAATTTACATGTATTTTGTGAAGGTTCTTAGCTACCCTGCTTCATCATCATCATCATTAGCCTATAATGTTCCCACTGCAGGGACTCAGACGTTCACCGTTTCTAGAGCAGTAGCGATGAAATAAATTACACAAAGTAATGCGGTTATGAACCCACGACTTACTGTTCGTAAGTCGGGATCGCCACTACTGGGCCACCGCTTAAACGCTGCCTAAATGATTTTATTTAAAAGCCGCGATATTCTCTCTTATGCATATAGTAAATAATGTACGTACGACTTCGCTCCATAATATTACAACAATGTACCTTTTAAGCGTTTTAAGAAGAGGATTCTCGGATTTCCATGAGATGTAAAATCGTATCGTGTATATGTAATGTAAATAAAAATTTCGTCGGGGTGAAATGTGCGAAATATTCTGATGCGGAAAATGGGTAGTGCAAAGCGGCTTAAAGCGGAGGGCGAGAGAGACGCCTGGCGGGCGGGGTGGGAGGGCGACACGTCGCGCCTGCCGCAGTCGCACGCGACTCACCTGTCGTGGATTTATACAAACAGCGCAGAATTTACGTAAAATGCGCGTCGCATGTCGCACGGCGGGACGGCGGGACGGCGGGATGAGCCGTACTGTCAGCTATCACACTGCGATAAATGGAGATTCCAATCTTTTATATCTCTAAACGAAATGCATTTAATATTTTCAGTTGTATTTCAAGTAACAATAACGGAAATATTCTGGTTTTCAAAACGGCTAACACTTTGTAAGAAAGCATTTGTACGATTTGTTTAACTGATTCACATTTCTCGCTATTGTGTAAACGGAAATCTTGGCTTAGCTATAAATGTCTCGATTATTATTTTTACGACAAACCCAGGATCTCCCACAAGTAAGAAAGTTATTTTAGTCGGAAACAAAGAAAAAAATACATCACAAAATGTCTTCAGGTAAATAACGTAGGGTTATTTTCCGTTATTTACTTTTTCTACGAAAGAAACAATATTAAGATGATATAGTTTTTTGCAAGCGTTATAAAAAATATGAAAAAAGGTATATGATATTCAACTAGATCCGGTAGGATTGGAAATTGACCCAAACATAGTTGGAAAGGGGCGAGGCTGCCGATGATGATGATGATGATTTAACATACACAGGAACGGAAGTTGACTATGATAATTATATACAAGCTGACAATGGGTTCATCTGTGATACAACACAGATCTCTCTGGACTACCTCTGCCCCATAGCCACAGGCTGCCGCGATACGCAGTTGACAAGTATTAATAACTCCCAGTAGATCCACTTGCTAATAGTTGCACTGCTGCACTAGTATGTACTGCTCCACTGTGGACCATTAGCCCCGAACTACGATGTAACTCCTTCCATGAATTCACTATATTTATGATCGACCTTTTCCCGACGAAAACGATTGTTATTTAGAGCTGATCTAACATAAAATAAACAACTACCGATAACTGCCCCGGGGAAGCTAAAATGCTTGGCCCTTAGCGCTACGATACACTGAGAATCATCTTTTATATTTTGTCTTTGCGTCTACTTTATCGAGCAGGAAATTCAAACTCGCGATGCACTTAGTTTGTAGTACAAGCCGTCCAATACGTCACCGAAATCCAAGAGCCACGAGTGGAACTGCAAACAGTCACTTAATCGACAGTCACTGTAAGCTCTACCGGCTCTCTTAAACTATGGCGTGATGGACGCAGCGCTTCATCAGAACTGTGTATCATAAGATAAAGGAGTTCGTAATGTTCCAATGCAGTTCTACAACGAAAATTTTTTAGCTGAAACTATTGTACACAATTTAACTTTGATCTACTGTTAAATAAATTGATGTATACCGCTCAAATATTTTGTAGAAGTCTATCATCATGGGATGCTATGCTATGTAACCTTTGAACGGAAGTGTGTTCGCAGCAATTTACGTAACATCGCGAGTGAGTCACCCAAATAACTCTCATTCCGAGCGAAAGCACGATTTAATTCTCTAAAACAGCGGAATACCTACCTCACGTTGTATGTGTTGAACCGCGTGTGAGGTGAGCGTGTGGGGGGGGGGCAAGGGGGAAGGGGGGTTAGGTGCGGGCGACGCCTCATCGACATTATTGAAAGGAACACATTAGAAACAATGTCGCCAGTGTTCAGCGGCTCGATCTCGGGTAGTCAGGTCGCGGTCGTTAAGGTTCGGTTCCCGGGGGAAATTAAAAAAGCCGACGCCGATTGCGCGCCTGCCGCCTACTTATCGAGGCGCTCACAAAGCGAGCGAGCACTGAACCGCCCGCGCCGCTACCACACGTAAGCCGCTTAAAAGACCTTCCAATTTCTTGACAAAAATTATAAATCACTGTTCAAAAGTAATTGTTGGGAGCTATGAGACGAGGAATCTGTCGCAGCACATTTCAACTACGTGGACGCCTGAACAGGGACTGCGATAGACCAGACCAAAGTATGAAGTACTTGATACGAGTAGATGGATGAGTTCATTTAATATTTTAGAAGAGCGTGCGCTGATGAAGAGTAATGATGACGCTGTGTATGATTGATGGAAGGTTAGAGGGCTCTTCTCTTTATGCTCTAGAGTTGACTTAGAAATGTGTTTTTAATCGATGTGATTCTATTATGTAAATGCATCTATAATACTACACTCTTTCGTGAAACACTTGATCAAGCTTCCTTAACCATCTTTAATGTTTCCTGCATCATTTATGTTAAGTATTTTTTATGATAGCATCGGGTTCTTACTATTCCGCATGCCATGTTTTTCGTATACCATATATCCTTATAAAATTAAATCTTGGAAAAAGTGTTTATGTTATAAATCAACGACAGATAAATAACAAAGTACATACATAGTTATTATGTACTTATAATGGAGCTCTCGAAAAAGGTAGCTTATTTAATATTAAATAAAGTTTTTTGCGCTATCTTATTATAAATCTTGTACAACAGCTTGATATTTTACATTTAAGTTCCCTAGATGTTTTTGTTTTCGAAGGTATTTTCTTTGCACACTGATTACTAGATAGTTGTTGCCGGCACCCGGGTACCCGGTCACCGCACCATTCCGTTGGCCCCCAGTCAGGGCGCGTTTATTTTTCTGCAATGTACACAATAACAGTGTTCCTGGCCTGAACACTTTGTTCCGCTTGCTCTCTGTTACCAGCGAGACATGTTTAGAAGGTTCAGTATAGTCTTCTTGTATATATCAACTGAGTAATAGCAAAACTATCGATTACACCCACAGAACAGAAAAAACAGGACACCAATCTATCATCTCATGATTTATGAGAGTATTAGTATCACCCTCTTATTTAATGATTGCGTGACGATTGACGACATATTTATTGTTTTTTCGTTATCCTTATAGTATATCATAATATTAAGCTGAAATCGATTTTTTTACTATTTTTGCAATTTACCGATAAGTATATTTTAAATTAAATAGGATTCGCGACCTTAACAAATTTTATGTGACTTTACTGAGTAATAAGATTAAAATCACCAATACCACCATCTCAGTTCATATAACAGTGCGACCACCAGGAAAATGCCGAGACTATGACGCTGGAGAAAGTCCCAGAAAAACAATTTAATGTCTTGAATGAAACAGAAAAGAACTAAACAAAATCTCCTCCTCCTTCTCCTCCTCTTCCTCCTCCTTCTCCTCCTCCTCCTTCTCCTCCTCCTCATCCTCATTATTATTATTATAATTATTTTGCATAATAAATATAACGAAAAGTCATTAAAAGTTTTGCTATTCATCGATAGATGGCAAAACTAAAAACTAAAAAGTATTACCGCTGTGCTGGTCGGAGTGGGGGGGTGTTAGGTTATTTTCGTTACGGAATATCTGGATTCGGTCTCCACGCTCAAAGCCTTCGATCTTAAGGTCTTAAGGTCTTGACAGATAGACAGACGGGCGGACAACAAAGTGATCTTAAAAGGGTTCCGATTTTCCTTTCGAGGTAAGGAACCCTAAAAAGCATAATTACCACTTCCCTCCATATCAACTGGAGACACCATAGAACAACGCCAGTTGGCACAAACACGTACTACAACTGGGATAAGCTAAGTTGCCTAGCACCACGGATAATATTATCCGTTATTAGTTAATACATATTTATGAATCCATATTTGATTTTAATAATAGGTATGGCAAAAACTGCTTAAACGCACGGGTTGAACAAATAGTTTGTCGTGTTTGGCACCGCATATCCTGAGTTGACTTTCTGCTAGTCCACACACAGTGGCGGTAGAGTCTACATCACGTTTTAATTTCCCGCTCACTATGAACACGACAAACTGTCACAAAGCCGTGCTATTCGTGAAATATCCGAGCGGGCCCGTGAGGTGCCTCGCTGCCTCGGTGCTGCCTCGGTGAGCGCCAACCCTTCGCTGCGGACGTTTTGTAACTGTTGTAGTAACGATGTCTGGTGGGCGACCACCTTTGTTTAATTACTCTCATTTTTATTGTCATGTACCTGTTATATATACCTCAGTTCTCTCATTTAACGCTGGGTTTGTTAAGTCAAAATGCGCACATTTCTACCTATTTGTCCATTTTGTATTAACATGATGATGATACATGAGGTATGATAGAATATATGACTCTTAAAAACAAAACATTTAGGCTTGTTCTATCAGTAATTATATGCTTTCTAACTCAAATTGTTCATGCATTTATTTGGTTCTCCATTACAATGCTGTCGATTGGACCCAAAAGTTGACTGCTAGAGATTGCCTTGTGGCATGAGTTTTGCCGATGTAACACTTCTGTATATGAAGTATAAATAAATAAATAAAGATTCGTGTTTCTATTGATCAGTATGTAATTTACGTACAATTTTGTGTCAGATATTTCGTGATAAGCATGACAGTCCCTTGGAGAAAGTTGTTCACTTTGTCCCGTGGAGCACACCCTTACACCACACTAAATACACATCAAATCAACAATGGGTCGATGTTTGCCGTGAAGTAAACACAAATTGACGATAATGTATCCCACCGCGTGTGCGCCTCACATTTAGATACGTACTTGATAGTTTGCTCCGAGTTTGTCTTAGTTCGAGCCTTCCCCGAGTTATGGCCGACAACAGTTTAATATACAGGTACATGATGAAACTTTACGTAGTACTTGCAGGTAGTTAGTGCACATACTTCGACATACGAGTGTGCGCTGCAGTCTTGACCACGTGCTTCACTTGCAACGACGACTTAACACGCAACTCGTACCTACCTAAGTACCTACCTACCTACCTACTTGTACACTGACACACCACAAACCATGAAGTAGTGTTTCAGCGTCTGAAGGCCTGTTACAGTTTAACACTGGATCATGTCTGAAAGTTTTTCACTTTAGATGATAGGAATTAATCATTCCGAACAGCCAAGGATATTAAAGATTCGCAGCAATATTCTGTTTACGTACATTATTTCATTTTCATATTTCCTCTTGTATTGTATTTAAATGATCGTTTCACACAGCTTCTCAGCTGAGAGATGTCAAACGTTTTAATTTATTCAGCGTATGCTCAACTCAAATAATTTACATCTGTTGATAAAAGCCTGCATACTTTTCATTATAGTAAAAATAACAAGTTTAATAAGAGCACCGTGGATACTAAACACAAGCAAATGTTTACTCCGCGACGTTGCTTAACTCTCGCAACAAAACAGTGCATGTACACAGCCGCGCGATGTGCTTCATACAGGACATAACGTTGTATCTAGTAATATTGCTGATGTTGCGGAGATGTCGCGACGCAACAATAAACTCGCGCTATAAACTAACAACTGTTGGTTTTGTCGCAATACGTACTAGGAGTCCTCACAGTGACTGCAGTGTGGGTGTCACAGACAGAGACCGGATGCAAGCTACTAGAGCACCAACAATGTGATCATTACGTTACTTTAAATGGAAAATAAAATATCCAACCTTCTGCGTTCATTTTATCTGTGACCGAGCAGTACAGTTTGTGTTTTCACTCAAATTTTATAGCGTAAACACCTTTCTTTTTATAATTTCTAAACCTTAAAACTCCAGCAATAGCTCCCCGAATAAATTGCGTATAACCTTACAAGTTAAATAGAAGCGTCACATCAAATAAATTGCTTCGGGCGAGCATAATGTATTTTCTTGCTTAAAACGCATGTAAATGCAAATAGAAAGAAGCGGTCGACGTTGGCCGGTGAGTGCGGGGGCGTGGCGGCTGCGTGGCGGCTGCGGGGCGGCGGCGTGGCGACTGCGTGGTGGGAGCGGCTCGCCCGCGCGTTACGTGCAGCGCGCTTTGCAATTCTAAATACTAACTGTAACTTGTTTAATTAAAACTTCATGCTTCCACTTTATGTTTATACTTTCACACGAACTTGATAGGAATTAAATTATAAATAACGACCTGCATCATGCTAATATATTCACTACACAAATTCTACAAAAGTTTACACTATGAAAACGCTGAAAATTTACTAACTACACTATATTTCAAAAGAGTGCTTCAACAACTTTGTAAGTATAACCTAATTATTCCAAAATATTTAATAACAAACTGCTTTTCGGAGCATTCTCATCATAACGCAAACTCATTTCAAGTTAAACTTCCTGAGCGTGGAACAACAGATTCGCGATAAAAATAATAAATATAAAGAAGAAACTCCCACTTTTGTAACACGGAGTTAAGCGGTCTACGGTTCGTAGCACCCAGTTACTCGCTCGAGCGGGCTCGTAGCGATCCCGTAGCGCGTAGCGGCCGGCGTAGACAAATGCTACAGATGTGACCCCGTAGCACCGTACGACCGTCCTGTGCGCCCACACAATGAGCCTCGCTTGACACCGGGCGGCGGGTCTACTGTGTGCTCAGCACATTGTAATGGAAACTGTGACAGCGGCGGCACTACACACTGGTAGTACTGGCTACGCTACGTAATTGCCAATTCAAGAAGGAATTTGAACCCTATGCTGAAAATTTTTTTGCAAAACAGGAGAAAAAAAGGTTCGTTTAAATGCAAATAAAACAGTGATGTTACGCTTCCATAGTAGAAGGTAAGGGTGTTAGTAAAAACAACAACGTTGGCAGTGCAGATAATAGAATGCAATAGCCCGGCCGTTTCATTTGGCGGGACGGTTTCATTTGCCGGGCGGCCGGTCCTGGTCGGTCCGGGTCGGTCCGGGTCGGTCCGGGGCGGGTAATGATGTGGCGCTCCGTGAGCCGCCCCGGACCTGGCAAATGCCAACTAATTAATAGCCATATCAGCTAACTATACAAACGTAAAGAACATATAAAGTGGAACATACTGTTCAATAGCGAGAGTGAAAGACGCGACAGAGAAAAGCTAATCCCAGTTCAAACACACGTGCCATAGTGTGGCGGCGATAGATCGCGGCGCTATCACTTGTATCGCGAGTGAATGAATGAGTTGAGAGTGAACGTCTCGCGGGGATTAGCGCGTATTACCCGTCACTCAGTGCGGGAAGTCGCTCGCGACACGTATTACCTCGGCGTTCTATTTGAATGCTCACATCATCGGTTGGATTGAAGGAACAAGGACATAATATGCGCTTTGGTTTATAGGCGGCGAGGCGTTGACTCACCTCAGCGCCTTGCCACAATATAATTCTATTGCACACTGATACAATAGCCGCACGCAATAATATTGAGTTCTTCAGATTGTTTTTCCCATCACTGTGATTTTTTTGGAACTACTGGTTGGAATTGTATAATTATTCTTGTGTTAGAAAGTTAATTTATCGAAAATGGTTAAAAGTTATAAAATATCACGCTGCAACCAATAGGAGCGGAGCATTAATGAAAAATGTTGTAAAAACGGGTACAAATATTCCTTTTTGAGAGCTTCTGTTGCGTGCGCTGCAAAAACGGTTTAAGTTACGCAAATCTAATGTATCATGGAATTGTTCTTCTTTAAAAGTTCTAAAAAGTCCCCGACAGCATATCAGCATAGCACATATATCAGTAACCGATACCTCACAATAACTGCTTTAACTTTTATTATTTTAGAAGCTTATTTAACACATATGGTATTAATCTCTAACTAAATAAATGTTTGTTAGAATGAAAATTGAATATAGACTATTTCTGCCCTTTACTCTATATAGTTCAAACAAATACCACAAAAGATATCGCAATATAAAAATATGCGCGAGACAAAATAAATACGCGCGCGGCTGTCTCACGTGGGGATTCTGGTATCTGGGAAATTAAAATTCAAAATATTTATTGCACTTAAATGTTTACAAGTACAAGGTGTTATGTATATTTAACAGTAAGAGCTGACCTATAGTAATTCTTACATTAATATAATGTAACTAAACATTTTTTTTTAACTAAGATTTTTTCATAGTCCCAAGGGAAAGTAGACTTGAGTATTTAAATGAAATGAGTTCAAACGCAAACCAGGAATTCTCACCTCAAAAATAAAAGTCGTTCCCCAGCAATCAATTTTGCGTACCTATAGTTATTTATTGTGACAAACAGAATGCTTTACGGATTCATGAAGGTTCCTTTTACACCTTTAATAAATACCTTTAGTTCACCTTGCGTCATCCAGACCAACTTATTATGTAGAAAGATACAGCACGTTACATTACACGTTCGTGCAGGGCTTCAGCAACAAGTGGCGAGAGTTCGTGAGATTACATTGACCAAGTTTACATGTATATGTACAATTAATATTATCAGCATTACTCTATTAGATTCGTTGTTTTTTTTTAATTGCATTGTTAACATTGTATTTCCCGTGACTAAGTATTAACAGTGTTTTCATTAATTGTCGCACTGTGGCACCAGCCTGTGTGCACGAAGTCTTATTGAGTCTCTCATAGAATTGTAGCAGTCAGATGAAAGTATAATATCGGTCTATAAAGTGGGTGTTAGTCACTTCCAAGTTTTGTTTAATTTAAATGTGCTTGTTTATTGCTTTTCAGTTTTTTAATTTTTTAAATACTATTTTTCATTTCCTACTGTTTAGTTCTTTTGTGTTTATTCTTTCCTTGGTCGCGTAAAATTCTTTGCAGATTATTTAAAGGTTTGTATTTGTTTATAGGATTAGTGACTTTGAATTTCTTTTAAACATATAAGTGTCATATAGTTTTGGAATCTGCTTTTAAAACTCTTCATTTTGATAGCCTACTCGATGGTAACGTATTTTTTTCTGAAATCGACGAGATGGCCCCCAAAGAGACCCTGTGACACTCGCGCTATCAATACGAATCTATCGACTTATATTTTATTCAAATCCTTTCATCCGTTTAGGAGTTATGAGGGAACAAAGAGACAGACATACATACATACACGCCAAACACATAACCCTCCTTTTGGGCTTCGCCACAATCGGGTAATAATAGAGAAATAGCTTAGGGTACCTGATGTCATTGGTCCGCTTTGCAAGAAATCAAACCTTTCCACTGTTAAATTAAACTAAATAATATAGATAACATCATTTGTATCTCCATCACGAGTAAGATTCCTCAGTATGAACGCTTGTAACAGACGGAACCCTTCACAAAATGTGACCTTTAATGCTATGTGGAACCAACCAGCATTCCCCATGGATGCATAATGAGGACACGGTCACAGGTGACCCCCCTCCTCCCACCCTACGGGAAAAGGGCGGGGGGGACTATACCACTTTGACTGGAAAATTAAAGTACCCCAAGAAAATGAGCCTTGCTTCCTGCCTTTATCATATTATATTTCGACCGTATTTCACTAATAATATTGTAATAAATACAAGACTTACGGACGCAGACCTGCCTGGAATAATATCGGCCTCCAGGTAAACTAGGAGCTACTTTATATTCAGTCCTTCTGTAGCAAGTACAACCCGCACAGGTGACCTCGGCAGGAAGTGTGGCTGAACGAACCTTTATTGTAATACACAGGAACAATAGCGGACGGATTGCGAGTTGCGACGTCTTGCCGACCGTCTGAGAAACCTATATGTACGTTACTCGTGCCACCTTTTTAAACTAGATCCCCGACTACACACTTTCTATACCTTCACTAGAAAGTCTTGGACCTGATTTGGTTGGCACCCTTGATAGCTTTCACAGATTTAAATGCAAATCTATGTTTTAACCAAACGATCGATATTACCTTTAGCACTTCAGGTTACTGAGGTTTTGGCGTATGATGAGTTACCTTTATGTTAAGTGATTTTTTTTTAAACATATTGATATTGGTATTTCCCATACCTTGATATTTTTTCATCCGATTATACCAGAATGATTGGGGTTGATGTTCACAATCAGTGATTTGTGACCAATTATTGTGTTTGAATGTGGACAGTTATTTTGTCAAAATTGTTTTTAGTGAGTGTTAGACGTCTGTCGACTACAATCAGTGTCGGAGAACTTCTGACATTTCTCTGTCACATCAATGAAACTTGATTTGTAGTAAAGGAGCGTCAGAATAAGTTCCGGAGTGGGGACACTCAACTGAAGCCATTTCGAGTGACAACGAGACGTCGCGACGCGTGCCGGCGGGCTGCGGGAGACGCGACCCTCGTCCTGTGCGGGACCAAGCCATATTGAGCTCAAGCTTAAAATAAAATCAATTAGGATGATGGGATGTGCGCTCCGGCTGGGACAATGTTACCACTTACAGATTAAATATGTTAGAGTTGGGCCAAAAAATTTGGGCATCGTTATTATGTTTGGTCGATTCCGTAGAATTCATGCTTGTTACCCGACTACTTTTTACTTACACACCAAACTGTTAATATATTCCTACACTAATAATAAACTACAACGCGTGTTTCATGAACCAATATAAAGCGAAACCCCAATAACACAGTCCTCTGGTTATCAAAGAACATTCTCGGAAAACAATAGTCGTTGGAAACAAAATATCGTCAGTCACAACAATTTATTTTGTGTTTGAAGTTTCCTCCGAGCAGCAATAAACTAACTAGCACACAGTCGTGAGGTCCCCCCCCCCCCGCACCGCCCGCTGTATGCGACTGTCGCAATTATACTCATAAATAATTTCAAACAGTGCAGACCAAGCCGACCAAACCTAACTGAACAAAATGGGTTTCTGGCGTCAAGAAAACTTCCTATACTTTAAAATAATTGAATTAACAAATGAAATAAATTTACCGGCAAACAATATTCAAAGCAAGAAACTTGGGAATTATTTGAAAGAGAGTGAAATAGGGCTGAGAATAAATGAGGCGATGGATTTATCAGCGCCCTCCGTAACGACGGTGACCCCCGCTCATCGCCTGGCCCTGAGGCCACGCTTTAAACAATAATAACAGAAGTCATCATAGCGGCGACTACTTTGCCAAACGCTGCGTTCAGTAATGACTTCATTATTGCATTTCCAAAGCACATTTTATTAACTTATAATGTTTCATCATGTTAAATATAAAGTAAAGTAATATTTATTTGTTTAAACATGGTGTACGTAATATATTGCATGCAGGATATTAACGAGATACAGAAATGTTCTAATATGATCAGCCACATATCGCGGCGTACAAATCGGTATGAAGAGATGGTGCGTAAACCGTGATAATAACAAAGTAAAATTAAATCACCTTTCAATTGCAGAGAACTTTAAATAATTGTATTGAATCCTCACGCTCACGTGTCATCAACAGTATCCATTGAATGTAAGTAGAGCCACATAGTAGAAACAATTTCCTCGTGTTCGCTCGTATCCGCGACGAGGCGAGGATGTGCTGCAATTGCCACGTGAGACAATTGCCCACGACACTATCGATAGCGCTCCGAACGCGATTGTATCCGTGCGAGAGTGCGTGCACACGAGCGACTTTAACTTACTTAAACCTTGACAGTATTCGTATTAGCCTCATCATTATCTTCCTGCTCTTATCCCATTATATTTGGTGTCGGCGCAACACGTTCTCTTCTTCCATTATTCCCTATTAGACGTCACGGTGGCATTTACACCTTTTTCTTTAACCGCAACTCCAACACAAAAGTAGCCAGCGCAGTCCAATGCTGGGAACAGCCAGTCTGACCCGGGCACTATTTTAAGGTCGTCGGACCCTCTCTACTCCAGGATCCTTTTGCCCCATCGGCCATCGAGCTTTCGACAACCCTGGCCCGACTTTAACTTGCTTTTCTGCAATCTATGTCGGTAACGCCTCTCTAGAATAGAACACGTAATAATTTTATTCAAGAATGAAAACAGTTTTATAATTAAAACTATTTTAAATGACATAGTTCGGCTTTCTCCGGCAACTGTTGATGGACCATAGTCGTGAAAGCAGTGGCCGGTGTGGTTGTTGCACCGTCACAAGCCGTGCGGCGAGCGCGCGCACAATGGAGAGTGGAGATTGTGGAGACACAATGCTGGCGCATCACCTCCCTCTCTATTAGCTGATGCTGATGTAATCCCATCTTACCGGTACAGTTTAGTTTATGTCCATCTTCTACACTGTTTGCAATAACACAATCAGATTTAAAAGTATCTGTTCCGATCTTTTAAAACTATTTCGGGGTATAAGAGGTCCAATGATATATTCGCAGTATAATACACACACACTACTGGGTCACAGTCTTGTTAAGTTTCAATTTAACTCAAAGTACCCACGGAAAGGAAAACCAAACAAAATGAAAAGTAAACTAAATGGAAGAAAAACGCGGCGCCTCACCAGTTGCATCTGATTGAACTTGTAATTACCATACAAATTGTACCCAACCGAGATAAATATAGTACTATGTTACTTAAGCAAAAAGAACGTAAACCACGTTACAGCCAATAACTTATTACTATACTACTGTATTATTCTTGTTTATATTTAATGTCGAGTTGTGTAGATGAGGGGTTCGATTTTATTTGTAGTTTAAACCACTTTCTGGGGTATACTTTGTGCTAATATTTTGTAATGGCCTAGAATGGTGAACTGAAAGTACTCGGAAGTGTATATTTTCAGACGCGGCATATCAAAGATGATTTTCCGTATTATTGTGTCTCTATAGATTGGTTGAGCACTAGTTCATCCGAGGGACGCTAGTAAGCTGTCGCACGGCGAACAAAGGATAAAGTCTAACGATATTGTCCATGTACCTAATCCGCTACATCGTATCATACCACTACATGTGTGTCTATAGCTGTGTGTGCAGTGTCTAGGAAATGTGCTCAACATACTTGTTTCTTGTTTGCAGTGCAATTTTTGCCATCTCATTCATTCGTTTGGCGACGGTCGTCTTATTTTTAATCTCAATTTTTCTGATCTAATAAGGTTTAAATTAATAAAAAGTACCAGAGGCCAGGCTTCGTTCGTATTGCAGCATTGGCCCACTCGGTGGTTTTTTTAAAAGGATTTCATCCCCCAGCAATGTCCGCGTCAGTCAGCGTTTAAAGGCTAGCTCTCTCTTCATCAACAATATATATTTTTTTCTTAGATACAATTTAATAATAAACCATAAAACCTGGTAACTAGAACAAAAAGGTAACTTGTGCGAATTTCCTTAAGTTTGTTAGAAAAATGTTAAAATGTAAATCACTGAACAGCGTGCAGCTTTTCATTAATGTTGATAGATCGCTACTTGTTCAACTTATAATAGTTAGAAGAAAAGTCTGGGAAGAGCAAAAAAGCTTAAGATTGCGTTGAATGACCTTAATTGCAGCGCGGCGTGGGCAAGAGCACTTTGCGGCTCTTTGGACAACTCACTACTTCTATGAGTATTCTTATTGCAGGCAGACTTGCACTATAAAACTGCGTGACCGTACCTGTATGTGTGTTGGTGTGTATGGTGAAAGTTAGAAGTTTTAATTTTTAAAATCGTTAAGCGGAACGTTGATCTGCGCTCGCAGAATGTCGCTAGGATTAACGAATTGGAGACTGCTAATTCGAGACAGGCATCTCGTTCTGAATCTAAATAATAATTACACTCAACAGAACTAGTTTTCCCCAAAGTATTATTAAACTTTCAGCTTTATTCTCAGATCTAAGATTGCTATGATATATCTTAAATCGACAGTAGTTGTGCATTGTACACAAATGTCAAAAATTATCGTTTTATCTACACAATACGTTTGCCTCATATCGCCGCACAGCGCACCACACACAACATTTGTTTGTAACGTGGAGCAAATCTGGAGCGATGACTTGTCGAACTGTTTTTGCAAAAATACTTTTTTTATGAAACACGTAGAGCTCGTGAGTCGTGAGCCATGCCCGTGAGGAGAGGAAGACGTTTAGGAGATTATCTCCATATTATCTGAAGGATGTAAGTAATTTCCTCACGGAAATAGCCGTTGCCTTGGCAAGGAGGAAATTGGTTCCGAAAAAGATGAAACCATTGTTTTTGATGTATTGAGTGTTGGCTTTGTCAAAGGGAGCGCACGTAGATAATACATGAGTGACAGGCAGATATTAAGACAGGAGCGTGTAGTGAATGTGTGCATTTACTGTAGTTTTACGAACACAATGTTTTACGAATCAGACTTATTTCGTCTGTAGTGATCCGTACCTATACAGAAACAAACATGAAAATTACAACGAATGCTTTGAAACATTTCAGAGGGTTAACGTCGATTAATATCCGTATCTGTTTGAGCGGCTCTACAGAGATGCATGTGTGTGTGTATCCACACATGTACATGTGGGTTTGTTTGTGTGTGTTAGGTTCACGAGTGGTTATGGTTCAGTTTTTGAAAACGCTGTCACGAACAGAGACGGCCGCGATGAAACAGCTACAACTGTACAATTCTTTCAGTTTTGTGTTGATTGGTGAATGCATTGAATATCGGATGAAAAAGTTCTCCAGATATTGTTTCGTAGTGAATTGTTGTTGTAGAAGGTGAAGTAGGGCTAAAACAAAATGATGTAGTCATCTTAATATAAACCATTTTTTCTTAGTAAATACTTAGCTCAGTTAGGTACACATAGGTGTTGATTAGTGACCGCAACGCTAACTACTCAGTCGTACAAGTGAGAGAAGTACCGCCGAACATTACGAGCTGGTCCAGAAGTACGACGGCTTGCATCCAATCAATACGCCGACAGATTGCAGGCTTTCTACATAGCTCGCAATTAACCTACTTTACTGACTTTCATTGCGAAGAACAGACATTGTTCGTTAATCATGATTGGTATCTGTTTTCTCACTGAACATTGTCTGTTACATCTCCCGGGGGTGGTGTGGGTATTGTGCGCTCAATTAAATGTATATCAAATAATAATTATCACTCCGATAGAAAAGTGAGTCCGTCAGTGGGATTGGCTCGGATCTAGTCTAGCAGCAATCAATCGCTCTAGTTGAACCGTTCAGCGAAACGTTTACCTGCTACGTATGCACGCGTATGTAACGATGGAGGATTGACACCTCCTGTGGATGTATTAGCCAGCGTGTGGATAATGCGGGGCTAACGTCTGCGGGACGTGCGACAGATGGTGCACGTCCCGGGGACGCCGGAGTAATGCGCGGGACACCGCCACCGCCGCGCACTAATGACACCGCCCGGCCTCGCTCGCCGCACACTGATGAACTCACTGTGTCACCTCTCGTGAGTACGGTAAGTGCAACACATCTGCCACTGTACTTAAAGCCAGTTTGACTTCTTAAGGGTATACCAAGCCAGCTAGTGAATTTACTAGGTGTCTTAATGTCGACGGCGCGTTGTGCTCCACGCGCGCCTCAAAGAGTTGTCAGTAAAGTAGACAGGGGCACTAAGACTAGGACCAGTTCCTGCCAGGCTTGCGGAATTTGTTCGAAAGAGTTACCGCAGCCCTGGAACCAAAAGGGCATAAGAAGGAACACGGATGCCCTTCTATTTCGCTCAGAGCGGGACGAGTCATTTGATGATTTCCATCATTCATTAAGGGTCTTAAAGTATGGTTAAGAGAAAATAACTTCTTATTAAATGAACAAGATGATGATTCAGACACAATTTTTTATTGTTATTGAATAAATGAAATGAAATGAAATGAAATGAAATAAGATAACCCAAGTTTTTTGTTTGCTTATCACATTATTATGACTAAGTAGAATTTGGAGTTTTTTTTTATGTTAAGACCGAAATTGTACAAAAAATTGTAGCTAATAAATTGATTTGAAATCAGTAGCAAAATTATAGCGACTACTGCCTAAGTAAGCCAAGAACAAAAAGCCACAAAGAGATCAACTGTTACAGTAAAACATTAGTTAGAGAACAGCGGCGAGCGGCGAGCGGCGAGCATCAAAGTCTTTAAGATAAATCGCTGACTTTTTAATAATGGCCGTGTAACACCGTTGTACGTCGGAGAGACAATTTAAACGCTTACAAATGAATCCCGGAGCTCCCGGGGCCCGCGCCACTCATTTGCATCGCCACAGCCGGGACGCGGGACGCGCGGGACTCGAGCGGGAAATAAGTACTCTATGACACCTCTAGCACTCACTTTGTCTAGCGGGAATTCTAATTTCCGTATGTCGATTTCATTCGACATTTTCAATTAAATTAATTAACGCCTCTTTAGCTAGTTCCATGATTGTGCGAACGTGCGCCCACTTGGTATAATTATGTGACGGGGATTATGGAACTAGAAACACTTATAATATGTGAAATAATTAGTGCCAATGGAATAAGTATAATTAATTAACTAATTGTTTGTGATTTGATTTGATTGATGTGATGTCGCTGTACGTACTTACCTGTCGTACAACTCAACTGGATACAAATCACGGTCACAGCTAGAAAAACCCGCTTATGAAATTTAGGAAAACGTCGTAACGTTCCAATGTAGAAAGGGTGTAAAACGTGGTAAAACTCGTTGAGAATAGAGAAACAGACAAATGTGATACAGGTAAACTAATTTGAGATCACAACAAGGTTAGCTGTCTGTGAAACTATTAAGTGGGACTCGAGGTGCGGGTGAAGGGGGAGGGGGCAAGGGCACGATAAGTGGAACGAAGTGCGCGAGGGCGGGACATTAATAACGCGCCGCGGACGATAAGTCACCGTGTTGTTGTTCGCGCCCTCGCCGTGCGTGTCTGTGCGGGCCCGTGCTCTCCTGTGAGAAGGGCCACTTGTTACAATGCTCATATGGAACCATTCCAAAAACATTTTTACCCGACTACGGCAAAGCCAAAAGGAAGGGTAATGATTTTGGCTGCCTATGTATGTATGTGTGTTTGTATCTTCCACCCTAGCGCCTAAACCACGGAAGGGATTTTAATAAATGAGGTGTCAATAGATTTGTAAGAATAGCCCGGGTGACATTTGCTATATAAATTCTAACAATTCTTTTTATGACGGAATTTAAATGTCAAATTTTAAGCTCGAAAAACATTAAATTGAAATAATCATAACATGTTTGGTATCAAATGAAAGTTCTTGGCGAGCACATCACAAATATGTATATGATATTATAGTTTAAGTCAACTACGTTTAGATTGCGGTCTAGTTTGTATTATTTACTCTTATTATGTAAATAACAAACCAACATTAAGTATAATTTATCAAATTATCTACTTAATAAACGATTTTTCTTGTTTCATACTTTTAAGACCGCGGTTTTATTAGTCTGCGTTTATATTCGTAGTCGGCTTTTAGTTTTAAACTTAATTTTTATTTGAGTTTTATTTTTGTGTGTTATTCAATAAATACATAATAATATGTTACTTTCATAATGTAATATTCTACTTAATGTTGGTTTGTTATTTTCATAATTCGAGTAAATAACACAGACTAGACAGCGAGAACTGTTTGACCGCAATCTAAACTTATATGTTGACATAAACTATAATAAAATATGCATATTTGTAATGTATTCGCCAAGACCTTTTCATTTGATACCAAACATGTTACGATTATCTTAATTTTTTTTTTTTCGAGTTTCGAATTTGACATTTAAATTCCGTCATAACAAGAATTGTTAAAATTTATATAGCTTATGTCACCCGGACTATTTTTACAAATCTATTGACATCTCATTTATTAAAATCCGTTCAGTAGTTTAGGCGCTTCGGTGGAAAATACATAAATAGACTACCAAAATCATAACCCTTCCTTTTGGCTTCGCCGTATTCGGGTAATGATTATACTGCTGAGTTGTTTAAATGGACCTTTTGTAGTCTATCTTCAAAATACGATCTCTAACGTGAGTTTTTCCGCTGAGCGCTGAGAAGTCGACGCGGACTTAATTACTGCTTAATTATCTGCCGACGATAGTGAACTGCGCGACAGACGGCAGCAGTGAGTAGCTTGTCTCGACATGACTCAGCTGATCCGACCAGAAACCAACGTCGCATTGACCGATGATGTCGGAGGACTTAATGTGAGTAATGGTAACGTCCAACTAAATAGTGTTCAATATTGCTTTTAGGGACACTACCCGATCCCTCGGGGCTGCGGGTTGTTGGAAAGAGATACCGCGGCCTCGGCACAAGGGCTAAGGAGGAACATGGCTGGTTTTTAGTCAATTGAAGTCTGACACTCCCTGTCGCTCTGCCTAAGAGCGGGAGGGGTTATTTGATGATTTTCCACCCGCCAAAAAAAGGCCCTTCAGAGGTTGTTTAATTCTGTTACACTCGATGGGAAAACGCCACAGGCTTGGTGCAGAGGTGTGGTGGTGCTCTTCTTCAAAAAGGGTGACAATGCCCGATTGAAGAACCATATGACCATCTCACTTCCAAACTGGTGCATATTCTTGTTATTACTAGGGCTTAAATATTGATCGTTATTTATTTGTAGCGTTTTAATATAGTTCTGTTTGTTGGCTTAGTTCTAACAAGTTCTTTGTTTATAGATAACAAACGTGAAACTAACCTTTTCATGCTTGTAAAGATAATGATGATAATCCTAAAAGTTTATGCCAATTTTGTAACAAATCGCAGCGACATGATCACCTCGCTGTGGGAGGTATTCATGGCAAGACTTACGATTACACTTTATGATTTTCCGATAAGTATCGGGCAACAAAACAGACAAAAAGCAACGTATTTCTAGTGTTTTCTGCGAATTCTTACGAAGCACGCATAAAAACTAAACACCGCAACCCTTTCCTAAGAAGTAATCTACTCATATCTATATCAGTTTTCCCGAACTTCAATATATTTCAGAGCACTATTGCTAGTGCTCTTACGTACTCGTACCTACGTTTATCTATAAATATAAATGTCTACTTAGAGCCTAATCCGGACTAGGTACGTACAGTCGGTGGTGATGGATGTGATCGGGATGCTGAATCAATTAGCAGCTGCGCCTAATGGCCGGCGATAGGCGCGCCACAATGCGGGGAGCTAATAACGTCATCATGTGACGATCTGCACGTCGCGTGCGAGCGGCTTATTATATGAATACATCCGACGGTACACTCGTAGTAATAACGGCATCCATCTCTCTCCTACATAATTGCTTGTATGTAATGTAGTTTAATATAGTGGAAGACTCCCTCGTTTGTTTAGTCGTCGCAAGTTCGACTGCTGAACATGAAGTCTTAGGTTCAATTCCCGGGTCGGGTAAAGTGTTATTCATAAAGGGTTTTTCATCAGGAGCATCTCAGTAGCAGCCGGTTGATGGCAAAGGGCTCGCCCTCTATCGCGTGAGACTTGCCTAAACCCTCGGAGATGATAGGCGTGATGTTATGTAATATTGTGGAAAGCGTTGACTTGGATTATTATGTCAGTGTTCACTTGCTCAGTGCTAAGAGGTCTTTCACCCAAATGCAAAATGAGTCACAAATATCAACGGTGCTTAAATTGTTTCAATTTCGTACGGAGAACACATAGGATAGAGACATTCTTAAAATTAACAAATCATCGTTTTCTTGCTATTACATAATATATATATATATATATATGTATTTATTATTATTACCATATATTACTTATTTGTCGTACCCACATTTAAATCTATTCTTAATTGCAGAAATTATCTTCCTTTTAGATTTATCGTGTCTACGTAGTTTCTACTGCATTCTTCTCTAAATAATATCAACAAATCTAGTTCGAGCAAATAGGTATTCATATGCCGCACTCGCCAATCTACAAAAGTTTACGAATTCAAAGGAAATTTTATTTTTAAACTCGAACTAAACCAAATAGCAGCTCATTTATATTTGAAGTAAAGGACCATTACAGAACTTACTCAGCGACATTAATATCAACAAATGGTTGGCAAGCGCGCCCGGGAGGCGGGCTAGTCTCGCCCTCACCGTCCCTCCACTATGTGGTGCGAATATTTTTTACTTCGCCGAGACAACGTGGTCAAGTGATTGAGCACATCTGTGGCTCTCGTTGGGAATGCAATCCCATGGTGGGACAAAAAGTATCGTCTGATTATTGATTTTGATATTGCTTGGCATTTTTTAAGAATGGAGGATTTTGTAAATGATAATGGTGTAAAGGAGGATATCATAGTTACCAATGACGTATTATATATAGACACGTCATGAACTAATATGGCGGCGCTTCAAAACGGCGAAAATATTATATAACTACTTTTACGCGTAAAGAAAGGGAAAGAAAATATGACACCGTACAGCGGGATGCCTGTTAATGCCTGTTGTCTTTATGTTTCGTGCAGGTTTACACACACGATTTAAATTACGAACAAACATAGCATCGCGCGAGAGGTTGTTGCGTTACTAAGCGCGATGTGGCCAATTGGCTTCATTTGATGTTGTCATTTTTGAGGGCGGACAACGTATCTATAGTTTTAATATATCATTGATAGTTACCGGTATTATAGCTAAGTGACAGAAATACTAAGCCGACATCACGCACGACGTTGACCTTCTTGATGATGCCCTTCATGACTCAAATAAGTTTCGGTCAGAACGGTGCCAAATCGACGGCGTTGGTTGTGGCTTCGGGCAGGTCCCACAAACTGCTGATGGAATTACGCAAAGAGCAGGACAGGAGGTGAGTCATGGTTTGTGTTGAGGCACCGCAGGCGCACCCTGCTTCACCGGAATACCCCAACCGTCCCATGTTGTACCTGCAGTGAACTGGCTTCGATTGAAGGAGTTCCAGGTGTGCTATGGCAGGTCTTCCACTGGGAGTTTTTCTGATAGCCTGCCGGAGAGGGATGTCTGAGGGACCAAACTTCTTCCCTGTTACTGTCGACTGACGGAGTAGTCGACCCGATGAAACTTTTCCGACTCATTTAATCGTTCATTCGGTGATAAACTATACTTTAAGTAGGTATATCTCTTGCAATTGTTTAGGTACGATACGTTTTCGACACACTTCCGACATGCACAAATTCGGACTCGAACAGAACCGGTCTAATAATAATGAACAATCTCAAGTAAGTCCGGGTATCTCAAGCACTCGCCGAAATATCTACGAGCAGTCGAGCACAAACCAGATTCCAACATATTTTATATAATATAGAATTACTTTTGCAATTATAAGGAACCAACTTCGCTGATTAGGTGAATGTAAGTGTAAGAATTTCACTTAAAACTTGAGTTCTGACATAGAGCCGCGCGCCGCGCTCCGAGCCGACTCCACACTTTGTCAGCTAACTGTGTTAACTACTGAAAGCCTACTCCATATTATCGCATAGCATGAACATAGAGAAAACCCGCTTTTGTAGGCATACGTTCTACCGTAATTTGATGGAAACGGAAACATCCTGAACCACATGCAGAACTAGTGACATACATTGTACGGACTGTAACTTCTGTTTGTCAGGTACTGTGCGATACTTACAAGTTCTCTTTGATAAAATAAAGGCGGCTCATACGTCCTGAAGAGAGCGGAGTGTTTGTAAACATTTCATGGCACAAGCTCCAATATGTTCCAGCTTCTAACTGTACTTATATCGAAAGAAAACAAGAGGCATTCATTTTGTTCAGAAAACATTTTAGAACGATAACAAGAGAGCTTTGTACGTCCGCTGCGAGTTGTTTAGTGAACCAACAGCGGGTTGTTGTCACAAACAACGATTATGTCGGCGCTACCTACTCACACACACACACAGCACAGGCGGAGACGGGCGCGGTCGACGTTATCAGTGGCGTCAACAGCGCGCATCTGTCCCGCAGCTACTCGCTGCCACTTCGTGATTAATCACTGCTATTCATTAGCGGCTCGTCTAATATGATCGCTAACTTATTGTATTGCCGAAAATAATAACATCTAAGAATCCCCTTGTATTTACTAATACAAGGGCCGGTATCTGCAATATTTTAGGCTTGTTCGTTAGAAAAAATATAATATTTCGTTCGTTTCCCCCGAGTTTCGTTTAGTTATCGATAAATTTTGATCAGACGCGGCGGCGGACGTTGCTAGACAATTTCTGCGCTCTCAGATAAATAAATTTTATCTACGAGCTTACGCTTTGTTACAGCCGAACGACAGAAATTCGTTTACGCGTTAGCGCGATAACAAATACAGAATGACTGCCTTTAACAAAAATAAAAAGCTCGATGCGATACAAAACGACGCTGTAATGATATCGAGAACATTTAACGCGAACGCGAGCGTACGTTCAAAACTTCAAACTTTATGATACTCGTGGTAGGTATATTCTGAAATGAAAGGACGGACCTGTGACGATAGCAAAATAATTGTGTGTATAGTTGGCATGGAAGAAACATCTTATCAATGTTTTGTGTACGCATGGCACGACACAATTACAGCTGCGTCATTCACAGGCGTGGTGTAGAGCTGCTGTACGCGATGCTGCTGTGTCGCAGTGCCATGCATTCACTTTTAACTCGTTACGAAAAAGTTGCGTCGTAGCTGGTCCCTACTTTTTACGAGCGCATAAACCGCTCAACCGTTATTAATTTTCTTTAAGCGCTGTTTAGACACTAAAATTTTAAAAATTTTAACCCGCTCCGGCCCTGGATTGCGAAAACTAGTGCAATCTTTCGTTCAGGGGGTCTAAAATGGCCACTTTAGCAGATCATAATATGAATTGTTGGTGTATTATGATAGGTCTATTTTACGCTTTTAAACAATATACATGATGATCTGCTAAAGTGGCCATTTTAGACCCTTGTTCTTGGCCATTGTTCTTTGTCATATTTTACGTTTAATGAAATCGCGCGAGCTGCCCGCCCCACACATGTGCATGCGTAACAAGTGTCGCGCGGACGCGGTTCACTCGCCAACACATGTGCATGCGTAACACGTGTCGCGCGGACGCGGTTCACTCGCCAACACATGTGCATGCGTAACACGTGTCGCGCGGACGCGGTTCACTCGCCCACACATGTGCATGCGTAACACGTGTCGCGCGGACGCGGTTCACTCGCCCACACATGTTGTAACGAATCTACCGATCCCTAATAAAAATAAAAGAGTTATTTATGGTAGATTGTACAATTAATATTAATTTATAAGATAAAAAATACAAAAGAATATATAAAACACCTTCCTACCTATCACACACTCAGGCGGCGGAGGTTTTTGAAAATTTAGTTAGTGATCCACTTTTAATTGAGAGAAGAGAGATCCGCTTCTTAGATGGTGATCCACTTTTGGTAATGATGGTGATCCACTTTGAGTTGGTCTGGACAGTAGAACTTTGTAGATTTATATGTATGCAGAATCCATACGTAGAAACAGGAAAACCTCTACGTAGATTCCCGTGTAGAATTGACTGAATCTCGACAGAAACGAGTAGCGTTGATTCTCGGCGTAGAGCCGATCGTAAAATCAAACGTAAAATCAACCGGGCATAATCTCGGTGTGGAATCCAGTGTAAAATTTTTTGGGTCAGCATCAGCTGCCCATTTTTATACCAAAAATCAGACATTTTCTTCTCTTCTAAAATTCTTTGACAATTTCGAATTGAAATATGACATGTCACTTGCCAGTCATAAAACCAGCCAGGAGTAATCCACCAAGACGTAATAGAACCTCCGAGTGTGCTTTTAGAATTTTAAAATTATAATTTAAAATAAAGTTATTTTTTATTAATTAATAAAATACAATTATTCAGCTTAACAATGATAGAAAATAATGAAGTTATATAAACCAAAAAGTGACCTTCTTAGACTAAACTAGAAAGAAACTCTATGACAAAAAGAAAAGTACCTACTGACAGTTTGGCACATTTGACATACATGTCACAACAATGAAAATTATGAAAACTAATATTTAATTTCACCAAATTATATGGAAACGAATCGTTTAGAACGTTTCGCCGAGTATAAATAAAGATAAACTATAAAAAGGATGATAAATGGTATGTGATATATATAATGATAAGTGGGAATATAGCATATAGGTACTATAATGTGCATGCGTAACACGTGTCGCGCGGACGCGGTTCACTCGCCAACAATTAGCGCTCACATCAATGAGCCGCGGACATCATATTAGATGCTAATGTGATGTCATTATGCTCGCACTAGCTCGGACAAAGCGTTGTGAGGCTTCAAGAGATTTTAGTATATTTCATCATAAAATGATCTATCATTAGATTGAGACCATTGGAGTGCCCGATGCTGTAAATTAGATCAAAATGCAAAAGCAATTCATAACCATTCATTGAACATAAGTCTAAAGCACGAGTGCGTTATTAATTTATGACGTCCTTAGAATGTCAATAGTTAGCGCCACTTGTCATTTTAATTACCGAGTGCGAGCCAAGCACGCATTACACCGACCGACTGGGCGACCGGCGCGCGGCGCGATGTGCGGCGCCACACACACGCGGACAAGTGCCCTCCACTACCAATCATAACATAAATGTATAACGAGACATGATACTCGATCGACTAAATATAAAAGCATAAGTATAAAAGCCTACTTTTTCATATGGAATACAATTTAAGCGGATCAGCGTTGTGAGCGTACTATAACAGTAATACGGCATTGTGCCGAATGGCATTGTTCCCGAAAGCGAGCAGTGTAAGCGATGTGAGCGAGCGAGCGCGGCTGTAATCCGCCGCGCGTGCGACCGTCCGATAAATGACTCATATGACCAATAAATGTTTAGCGTTTTTAGATTCCATAATTATTAAAACTTGTAATGGCAATTTTGAGCACCGAGCTTGATATTGCAGTTCTAAAATGGACGAATTCTGTTACATTGACGTAAAACCCTCCGTATTTTGAGCCTTCTCGTCATCCTCTTGACATCATTCTGGCGAACTTGATCCACCAAATACTGAAGGAAATGAAAGAAAGAAAAATGATAGCAACGCGGAGCTCGGAGGGGCGGTAATAGCGGAAACGGGATATTCCTCGCGAAATAGTTTTAAAATTATAAAGTGTAGGTACACAGCGTGGCGCGTGATTTATGACGCGCGGGCGAGACGCGCCGCGCGCCGTCCGCGTCATTAATAACCGAGCGACGTGGCGGCAACACACAGGTATACGCGGCAGGCTGCTGCGGGGGCGGTGCACAACCACGTTGCCGCCTGCAATTATAGACTGCTCTACGCTATAAGAACTGTGGCGACAGCGACATCTATCGCAAGCGTACCTAGGTACACATGCGAACTAAATGGCTAATCCTACATCGTGCTATCAAAGTTTTCCGCGACATTAGTTTATATAGAAAATCCCGACTCACATAATGTCGGACAGTTAGCCCACCAGACTTAACACCCGTCTGGTCGGAGGATCCTCCCTTTTCTATGGGGGATGAGGAACTTTACACCCTGTACCTCATATCCCTCAAAGAACTTTGAAACCCTTTAGAATCGGCTACTATAAGCCTCATATTTTTTACCAACTTCAAAAAAGTTTATCAATTCGATCACTATGTAGGTACTCGTAATATTGTCAGAATTGACATCGACCTATTAGGTAACATAATATATCGAAGTAAACTTTTCGCCCTTGATCTTATTAAATCGATAATTGTTTATGACAACTCACCTGGATTTTAATTAGACAATCAAACAAAAAATATGAATCATTTTAATTCAAAGATCAGTTATGAGTAGGGGTGTAATTTACCTTGCTTGCTTATTTAACTTAGATATTTTACAAACTCGACTAGTTGCGAACCTCAAGAACTTGATAAATACGTTGTCTGCCTACCGTGTGCCACGTAAATTCATTTACATACGTCTATTTACAGCGCCGTAGTAGTTACCTAATGTATTTAGGAGGTTTCAATATTAGTAAGAAAATAGGAACTAATACTTTACTCAACCGATCGTCGACCGATGCATTAAATAAAACATTAATGTAGACCTAAATCTATAACTTTAATTCATCTATATTCTAGTGAATCTTCTTCCTGTCAGACATTTTCGTATCTAATTAGTATCATCGCTAAGAAATCAAAGAAGTAGGTAGTTATTTCCTCCCACACCACAGTCCTCGGTAGACAACACGTTTAAGTTTGTGTATATGTTTGGCCAAACATACTTGTTTACTTGATGCGGGACTACGGTCGCGGTAGTCCATGTACTTGTTTGTGAATCAAAAGATGATCCGAGGGATGTGAAGTGGATAATGTCAGCGGGTCCGTCGACACGTACGTCCTGCTCGTACCGTGCGTCCAGTGGACAGTACACTAGCGATTTTTGTTCAAATATCCTGCCCAATCATTTATTTCAAAATATAAATAAAATTAGCCGCTGAATGTGACTAGTACCAAATATGTATCCAGCCGGTATAATCTGAGGTTGCTTCAAAAATAGTTAATCTTACAGTAAAAGTTAAAAGTTAAAGTATTAATTTAGATGTTTGAAACTAAAAAACTGGCCAAGTGCAAGTCGGACTTGCACATGAAGGGTTCCGTACCATCGTAGTCGGGAAGCCTCCTTTAATTTGTATTATTTCTTGTTAAAACGGAAACAGAAAACATATTTTGTGATAAGTTTGTTTTTCATAGTGTTTGTATGAATGACAAAGTTATATTTGCGGTTTTTGAAATGTGCTATATCTCAAAAACTGTTGACTATATATCGTTCAAACTTATTTTGGTTGAAAGTTCACATAGCGATCTGAAGCATATATTTAATTTTTATTTTTCAGTCACTTAGTTTAAAGTTAGAGGAGGGGGAGGGGCGCACATTTTACCACTTTGGAAGTGTCTATCTTCCAAACGATTGACTTTGAGGAAAAATTGTTTTAGAAACCTCAATGTCATTTTTAAGACCTGTCTATAGACACCGCACACGTATAGGTTTGATGAAAAAAGTTTTTTTTAGTTTCAGTGCCTTATATGATTTTTTTTTTGTATAGAAATCGTAATGCGGTTCACAGAATACATCTACCTACCAAGTTTCAACTGTGTAGTCTTAATAGTTTCCGAGTAAAGTGGCTGTTACATACGGACGGACAGACGGACGGATGGACAGCAGACATGACGAATCTTTAGGGGTTCCGTTTTTTTCCATATGGCTACGGAACCCTAAAAAGGTACTACCTTGAATTCAAGTTATTGTTTTGCATTAAACTAATTTAAGTATTTTATCAATGCATGACATTACAAACACATCTTTTTTTTTTGGCAGTTGGAAAATCATCGAATTACCCCTCAAGATCTTGGGCAGAGCGAAAGGGAGTGTCAGACTTCTACTAAATAAACACCACCCATGTTCCTTCTTAGCCCTTTATGTCGAGGCCACGTCTTACAACATCCTGAGCAGCGACGGGAATACAAACATACCTGACCTGGCTCTTTGTACCAGGGGGTCTGAAATGGCCACTTTAGCAGATCATAATATGAATTGCCATATAAAGCGTAAAATGGACTTTTCATAACAGAACCTACGTCGGTGACCATATAGGACAATAGATCATAACAGGAAGATAATTTGAATTATGTATGAATTGCGTTAAAATTCGTAAAATGGTCACAGACGCAGTTACTATTATGAAAGGTCTATTTACGCTTTTTAACGCAATTCGAATAATGATCTGCTAAAGTGGCCATTTTAGACCTCCAGATTTGTTAGTAATCATACCTTTACACGCGCCGCAATATCTGCCGATCATTTGCACTTCACTAGCTCGCATCCAGTCTCATTACCAGAAGCCAATAAATTCCCTTTGTGAATGTAAAAGTGTGCGGACTGCTGTATGAGCCGAACAGGTAATAACACACAAGTCGATTACCATATACATACATAGCAAAACACAAGGACGCCGCACTCAATAGACTGAAAGAAAAAATACTGCCGTCTGTTATTAGTTCAAGAAGAGGAAAATCCGGGAATCCCGAGTATGTTATAAGGGCAAATATCCGCGAAATGCAATAAAACGACGATAGGGGCGACGAGCGCCCTCGCGTTCTACAATATGCTGAGCAATCAGGCCTAGGAGCGCGACTACGACCGGCGACCGCGACTGCGACCGACCACCGCGACCAACGCCCGAGGCAGTGCTACGACGCTACGCTACGGCGAATTGGAAAAATAAACTCACAGAAAGTTTACAGTAAAGCTTGAAATTGAAATCAATCACGCAAACAAGCACCCATAAAAGCATAATTATCAGTTCAACGTTGTGAAAACTTCGCCCACTACATAGTAGAGATGCTCGAGCTCACTCGATACGAGCAATGTACATTACAGCACGGTAGCCCGCATGTCAGTGGTGACCATGGTAATTGATAGTAAGCTGGCCACTTACTCTACATAACATAACACCATTGACCAACTCAAGTCTAACTGCTACAACGGGTTCGCTACGTAACTTCGTCCTAATGTACTGTTTCTACGTGCTACTTTTTTGGCAGATATCTGCTACTTATTTTTATTTGAAGGACAAATTACAGTATCGCCGGCATGAAGGACACCCGTAAAGCAATTAAAATAATAATAGTTAATCATAGTGTCAGTCTTTATTTTACGTTAGCAAGAAGAGTGAGTCTTCTGTTTGACACGTTCTCGTGAAGTATTTCGGACTGATATGGCAACACTGATACGTTTCGAATATATCTGATATTACGACTTGTAATTTATCACTCGATTTCATTTCAATAAGGATAACGACAGACTATTCACAAGGCAGTTTACCTACATTATCACATTTACCGTCAAATCGCCAGGTTTTCGTATCTTGTTTGTTGTTTTGATTTTAACCGAGTTCCAAAAAAGAGGAGGTTCTCTGTTCAAATATTTGCGTCTGGTAATCATAATCTCATGTGGATGTGCTAATGATGGAAAGTACCACTTCTCAACCGATAGGAGTTAAACGAAAATTCTTTCCAAATGATACGTACTTTTGTAGGCCGATGCTTTTATTATTTCAGGCTAGTAGGTAACTGGAAAAAAATAAACCTTGTAACAAATACTAAAACGGACTTCAATAACACAAAAAAATGCAAAATAAACTTCAGAAGTATATTTTTCACTTTTTTGGTTTTTTTTAATATTTTTTGGCATAATTACATCTGTAGTGTGTGTGGTCATCACTAGAAACACCAGTTAGGGGCTACAATAAAATCACCAAATTATCAGTAAGGTAATGACTTTAATGGTACGGGCACTCGCTGCCCGGGATAATTAAGGACTAGTTGGTACGTAACTTAATTTTATCACACATAGGCCTTAGAAACAAGTGGTACATTTCTTGATCCGCATGTTACCGCAGTTACAACTTATATGCCTAATAAATAACTGAATCTTTACTCGGAAAGCTTGTAATTTAACTTTGAGTAAGTATGGGTTGTTAGTTTACCTATCTACTAATAAAACCAATATTTCATATGTCCCTATGCAAAACGTAAGGGGAACTAAATATAAGTTAAGCTCCCATTCACAAGTGAATAAGGAGCTCATAAAGAGGATATCAAGCTACGAGACGCGCGGGCCATACGCGATATACGGCCACGCGCACCGCCCCGGTCATAGGCGATCATGACCGATGATACACTACAATAGCCGACCCACAGACAGCGATCTGTCAGGCCCACGTACTCACACGCCGAGGGTTGGCGCGGACGAGCCCCTGAATGATAACAAGACGGCAGACTTACTGAATTATACATTATTTTTAACGGTGGCACGTAACGCCACTGAAACTCCACTTCTTCTCTCAAAAACACTTTCATGAACGTTCTTGAACGTGTCGCATAAATCGCAATCATCATCATAACTACAAAAATACATACGCCTGGACAGACTCTATGATTGTATTAGGCTGGCTGCATGGGGACGTCACAAAATGGAAGTTGTTCGTCAGCAACAGAGTACAGCAAGTGCATGACATAATTCCAAAACAGCACTGGAGTTATGTCAAGTCCGAGGAAAATGCTGCAGGTTGTGCATCACGCGGGACCAGGTCGTGCCCACAATCTCTCCAATCAACAACATAATCAACACCTAAAATCGTAACTATCATCCACCCAAGACACGGGGTGGGTCCGCAAGAAGCGAGAAGCAGAAGCAGACGAGAAGAAGACCATGACATCGAGGACCGGAACAGCAAGATCGACAAACGAGACTCAAAAGTGAACAAAGTGTCGTGTGCTAACCCCACCTCAAGTGAAGTGAAATTCGACACTGAAAAACCTAGTGAAGTGTGCTAATTTATTAATATGGTGACATTCTATTTATAGACTTTAGTTATATTTCTTCATAGTAGTCGTAGATCAATCATATTTACATTAGAGTCCTGCATTTTAACATTAGGATTTTATTATTTTGGGATTGTTTTATTTAGTTATTCTCTTTCTGTGTTGTGGTTCTAATGCCATAAATTTGCTTTCGACGAAATGCATAAAATGATTGTATGTTGGTATCTCGCGCGGCTCCGACCTGGACTGCATGTATTCCGAATACCACTCCCCACCACTGCGATATTTTTTTGGTTCTAGACCATACCTGGGAACCCCCTAGCCTCACAGCTGTTTTTGTAAATACTAGTTTTTCAGGTTATAAGTTTACTTAAATTACCTCCATGGCCCGTTTACTATTTAAAGCATCCACTAGCACAATGTTTTAAGAGTGCTACATCGAGTTTTACTGTAAAATGTGGTTTTTGACACTAAAACAAAAGTAGTTACCCAGCAAAAATGTTTGCGTAGGGGTACTTAGTTTGATGTACAGAATGCTTGGTTGACGTATATGTGAAGGGTTAATTTACACCCTGTATATTTTAAAACCCATGTACGTGCACCGTACATCTGCCTAGCGTTTTCACAACTATGTTGGGGTCGGCTTTCAATCTTACCGGATCCTGCTTAAATTTATACCAGTGTTTTGGAGCTCGTGTATCTGACCTCCACAACCCAGTAGTACTGGGAACACAATATGCTTCGTAACACTAGTTGCCAGACTTTCGGGCACTGACTACCTGCTGAAACTGTCAAAGATCTACAAATGATAGCTGAGAGCAACGGCTTAACGTGCTTTCCGAGGCACGGAGGAAACCACCCATCCACAGAGCCACCTAGGCAAGCATGCTAATCTAAAGATCGACCCGAGTGGCTGTTATTATTTACCCAAGAGCTCGTCGCTTAAATTGCAATGTTCAGTATAAATATTATTAGACGCCACAAAGGCTGGGGAAGGCCAGCGCGCCTCACTTTGTGAGAGCAGTTCGGTGCCAGTGTGGCTGTACCACGCCATTCAGTCAAGAACAAAGGTTTAACAAACAGCCGCGACCCACCGCCACTAATTAAATATGAACAAGAAACATTCAAAAATTGTCGCTGACCTTTGACCTCTGCCCTCTCCCCGTCGCCCCGCCCCGCGCCGCGGGTCTGGTCCCCGACAGGTGGTAATTGGGTTAAGCGCCGCGACTCGCGACTGCAACGGTAAATGCTATTTTGGTCGTCTGTCGATATCGCGCTCTCGATAAACTGCACGTAATCACTGACACGTTGAACTGTTCCAAACCAATTACACAACCCCAGTCGCTCGCCATATTCCTTTATTTTCTATGACTTCGTCAATGAAAGTTTTAAATTTGTCGGATATTAGTAAGGGTTCTTCATCGTCGGAAATGTGTCACCACGGCATTCATACTGTGCTACTTTAACAATTGTAAGATAATTTCTTGACAACATTAACCCTACTTCAGCGGAGTTTTGGTAAAGAGCTTTTGTCTAAATAACGTTTCCAAATTGAGTCGTCATTCGTGAACTCTTAAGAATATTATAAGTTGGGAGTGCACCAGAAACAATTTAAGCATCTACATCGAAATGCACTCAGCACGCTTGAAACTTCAGAACAGTTTGTATCGGTGGCGATACACAGCGCTTCAGCGCTCGATGGGGCGTGCTCAGCCGTACCAGGGACACACGAGCGTGCGGTACAGTACAACACAATGCGTGAAAATAACCGCAAGTGAAGGGCTCACACTTCACGTCTATTCAATTTGCTACGTTATGCGCTCAATGAGTTGGGTATGTGAAATGCGGAGGTATTTGCATTGCGTACAGTGTGGAGTGAAACAAAACTATTGATAAGGTGCAGCGGTTTACATCTATGTTACAAGGTACCGTTCGTGCGGAGCTTTATAAAAGACACAAAGCTTTCTGATAATAGTATTAAGCTGTAATGTGATGAGAAACAAGTCCATCGTCATTTATAGCGTCGTAAAGGGATTTTCTATTAAAGAGCCGAGTGCTGTTACAGTTTCAGATGACCGGCTCCCGAACCTCATAAGTAGTAATGGCTCCAACTTATCCTGTTCCCTACAGAACTACCTTCTCCTTTCATTTGACTGGTAGAGCAGCGATAGCACAACAGCGTAAAGTACCGGTCAGCGTGCCGACCGTACCAGATTTCCAGATTAATCAACACTAGTGAGTTAGGTGCTTCAACCGATAGATTAGAATCCGTAACCCAATCGGGCGAACAGAGTTTTATCAAATGACAGTTAGTGTGGGGAATGTGGCGCGGGCGAAGTAATGGACGCCGAATGCCGAACGAGGTCGAATAAATGCGGACAGAAGGTAAGTGCGAGCCGAGTGTGATTCCAAGTAATGATTGCCTAATCGCGACCGTCTGAAAATTTTATGGTGTACAACTAAAATATTTATGTAGACCGATATAGCCTAAGTCACAATGTACCGACCATGCCCCTTATTCACTAGGACTTGTTAGATTTCGATTCGACCAGTCGTATGTCTATCTTTTTTTGGCATTACGATAGTGAGCGAAATACATACCTACGACTTTCCGAATCGAAATAAATGTTTGTGAATTTTATGCAAGAATCTCATGAAGTCATGATGCACTACTATAGGAAACAGTGTGTGGGTCTTCTAGATTGCCTCTCCGACGGTGCCTCACGGTGCCGAGCCGTCGCCGCCGGTCTCCGGATACGTTTTCAATTAACTGCTAGCGAGGCCCGCTCCGTTTAATATCGCGCAGCGGACTTTAATCACAGAAGAATCAGGCAATAATACTTAGCCGGGACTCGAGGGACGACGCTGATTGAAATATTTCCCACTACCTGCCGCTACGTACCGGCGCGGCGCGGGAGGCAGGCGCGCAGCCGCTGCATCGCTGACGCGACTTCGAGAAATGACTCGTCTCGTCTCTTTATGCTGTTTTATACTTTTCGTATTAAATACACCTAAATACCCGGGTACGGCGTCGTGCTGTGCATAAGACGCTGCATTCGGGATGACTTCAACGTCTTCAACGATGACAAACATTTAAACAAGCGCAACCTAATAGTTTTACCACAGCTTAATGTTTTTTTTTTGTCGGTATTACATAAGTAATAGGGTAGTTGACTGACTAAAAAAAATATGATTCTGTTTAGTCTGTCAGTTAGATTATCGAAAAATATTGGATACGTATTTTTTGTTTCATCAAATTAATAAAAAATTACGAAGATATAACGTGACAAAGATCATGAGTGGGGGGTTTTGACGTCAGTTTCTGGTAAAAAGCGTCTTCAATTTTTTTTTACGTGAAAAAACAAAAAATATGTCTCCAATATTTTTTGGAAATCTTTATTAAAAGGTACTTATTATTTTTATTTGTATTTGCTTTTAAATATAAATAGTAATGTGTTAATTTCGCGCGACGGTACTAGTGCTCGACTTCACAGCTCACAGCTCACAAGCCATAGCTCAAACCTTAGCAATCCATGACGCATAGTAGGCAGCGTGTGTCAGCGTTGCGGCAGTAAGTCATAGCGCACGACAGCGGCCGCTCATATGTTTGTGGGATATCTCTCAGATTATGCTGCGACTTCAGGTGACCTACTTCCTAAGCTGGTAGCTAATTCCTAAGGTGATCCAGGATATACCTTGTATGCCCAAGGAAAGCCGACCTATAAATCAGGAAACAAGAATTTTATGCTTATTTATTGAACTGTTGCCCGCAAACTTCGTCTGCGTGAAATTATTATTTATTTTCTTTCTTTTGGGTGGCTAACAGCTAACAAGACAAAAATTAATATTGAGATGTGTGATGTGTGTGTGAGGTGTGTTGTGTTGTGTTGTTGTTGTGTGATGTTTGTGTTCTAAAAATATTACTTCCCTATTTGATTTTGTTAACAATTTCATGGTTTTTTTTTCAAAATGGGTTTAACTCAAAAAGATTTTTTTTTCTTACATGAAAGCCTGGGGTAATAAGGAGTAGGTTACGTTACCTACTCCTTATCACATCAGCTATCCGCCAGTGAAAGTCCCGTCAAACACAACGGCAGAAATTTGAAATAAAACAATTTTTATTTCACAAGCTTCATGTTTTTCCTTTCGTGTCATCTTAAATGTATTTTTTGGTCGGTTCCAAAGTAACCTTGCTTTCGTTTTTTTGCGGGAGCATACTAGACTTTCTATACGAGTCTATACGAGTTTCTATACGAGTTATTTATTTGTACATGAGCGTGTTCCCGAGCCCCACGTATGCCTGTAAGCCACGTCCACGATCACAAAGGTGTGTCAGTACCTGCTGTTACTAGTACCTACATTACACGCACTGTTACATGCTTTCATCTGTATCCGCTCAATGAACGCTGACCTTCGATTGCCTAGCCGCTGTCACTATAGCTTCAGGACATATACATTCCATCCTGATTCCAGCCTGATAGAGAATACTCAGTAGGAGCTTGCTAAACATTTGACAAACTACTACCTCCAGTAGTAATCCATCCCCTCCGCGCCCCGCCCGGCTAGACTGCGTTTAATTGAGTGTGATTCGTACGAAGAAAGTTTATTAACCACGTTTTTAAACTGACATTTTGAAAACTTCAGTTTATCCGATCCAGGTTATGACCATAGAGCTTGTAACAGGCGTCGATATATCGGCAGCTCGAAACAAAAAGTAAACATGGCAAATATCCCGTGATATGAAAGTAATTTGAACTTTGTCAATTTAGTGCAGCAAAACTAACTAAAGATATCGGTATGTTGTTGGCTGCGGGATGTTGTAAGAGATACCGCGGCCTCGACATAAAGGGCTAAGAAGGAACATGGGTGGTTCTTAGTCAGTAGAAGACTGACACTCCCTTTCGCTCTGCCCAAGAGCGGAAGGGGTTATTTGATGATTTCGGACCCCCAAAAAAAAAGGTATCGGTAACTACATAATTATATTTGAAATAACCTACTTCTTCTTCTGTATTTGTTATCCTTATTTTTTTTTTGTTAGAAGGTAAATCTTGTAAACTTAAAACTGACTTCTGAAGGTTTATAGCAGTTTCGCGAGAACAGCTGTACGTCAGTGGCTATGTGAAGTGCGCGTTAAGCACACAAGTCACAAGTCGAAGCCCTACTAACGAACGACTTGTTGAAGTTGGGATTAACTCGCGCAGGAGCAACTTGCTGGGGTGCTACCACTAGTGAGTACATCTTCTATGCAGGCAGCTTACGCAACCGTACAAGTTTTTTGGAAGTTCTGGAAAATACTACGTTCAAACTTTAATTTGAAAACATTGTGATTATCCAATGTTATTTGTAACCAACTATCAGATCCTTACTCGTACCTATAGTATAGTACTTTCTGGTGATAATACTTGTAGTTCAAACTAGAATATCTCGGAAAAGCTCTTTTCCCCTAGTTTCTATTTCTGTTATTGTCATCGGATCGAACAAACAAATAGATACACTATTACGGACAAAACATATCACTGAGGTTGTCTACGTGATATTGAAATTTAAATAAAAATTGCTAATTGAAGTGATCTTATTGCTTTATTCATATTTCGCACGATTGCAATTTTTCGTATTCGTTACAATTTTCTTATATCGTTGAGGAGTTCTCTCCTAAGGAGATGATCGTGACTGTAGGATCAAGTCATAAATATATATTCCAATTTCCTAACAAGTATTGCTAGAACGAATGATGTGTACATAATTTCAGCTCAATAGGTTCAGGATAACTGTTTTAAAATTCAGTTGCAAGATATTACCTTAACCAACAAACAAACGTTTAAAGTTAAATAAAAGCTTGTCAAAAGCTACACATATTTACAGACATATTTATAATTTAATTCAAATCCTCTCAGCCCTTGTCGTCTATTTGCGTCGCAAACAAAAGAAACTTTCTCATTTCCTATGTTAGTAGGGAAACTCGCGTTTAAAATGACTGTTCGTAATATTTGAATCGCAACACCGTACTTTACTAATCCAGAAATGAAAGGCAAACATGGAACGTTATGGTCAATGTTTACCTATAAGCCAGTTATAGAGTTAGAGCTAATTGAAACAAAGTTAGAAATGTGTCAAAGTTACTAAATTCTATTACAGACAAACATCGGGGCAGGTGAAACTAAATAAAAGCTTTTAATATAGAACCTGTTAACACGAGTGCTGGTGTAGTAGAAACTCGTCAAAGCGTTATTGTTGATGAATGAACGTTTACATCAATACAAAGATAACCTCCCAACGGAATACTAAGGTCCGCATCGCCAGTGCACAATGGGTAGTATAGTGACCGAGCGATGACAAAAACGGAAGCATGACAATGTCGGCCGAGGTTTAATAAACAATCGAGTGGTGTGTACCGGAGCACACAAGCATGAAGCACAAATAACTTCTTTACAAATATCTGCCTTCCGCGCTTGACCTAAATGAAAGAAAGAAAACATATTTATTAAGCACATGCCCCAAGTGCACACAACAAACAATAAAAAATTAAAAGCAACTAAAAAAATAACAGAACAAAATGAGTGTGTGCATCTCACGGCTGCGCCAAATAGGACTAGTTTAGCAAAATGTTCGGATGAATGCTCATTCAAATAATTAACATTAAAGGCATTTAATTGTGGAATCAAAGTACCTTTCCAACTGTTATTCTAGAACTGCAAGCATGTATCAAAATAATGACAATGTTTAGGTACAACCAACAGCTGGGTGAATCACTGCTCTCCTAGCTAGATTGCTGAGTATTTAGAAGAGACAGTTTATATCTATATATATCCTATTTGAGTATCACAATAATCATGTATAATACATTTAGCGCGTATAATATTAAGTAAAACATAAAACCAAAAATCTAAAACATAAAACTAAAATTAAACAAAACAACTTAGAAAGAGGAGTGCTGGTGTGATGAGTCGAGTGAGTGTGTGTATGTGAATGGGTGTGTGTATGTAAGTGTGTGTGTGTGTGTACATTATGTAAGCTTGCACGGTTTTTGTAAAAGTATTTTGAATACAAAGAATATCATCAGCAACGTGACGGCTTCTTCCCCATTCTTCCTTGTAAACGGACAACTACAGTACTCCTATAAGTTATTATGCCTTGTGAAAGTAGCTTTATCATTTTGTTTTTCACATTCAAAAGTACATCTATTGGTCTAATTGAAATAATAAATGCTTTGAGTTAAAGTGCAGTGTGCCTCCATTGCACTTTAACTCAAATCATTCATCTGAACTAAAACGAGGCAGAGTTTACTGCAAAGACTCAAAGTTCTTTCTGACCGGCTCAAAATCAAAATCAATCAAAATCAAAACTCATTTATTCAAACTAGGCTGATAATCAGCACTTTTCGAACGTCAAAATTTACTTTACTTTACTTATTTACAAGAGACAGTCCCCCTAAAACGCCCCCCCTTCGACACTTCCTAGTGTTTTTGCTGGAAAGAAGAAGTGGCGGAACAAACTCCCCAGCACACATCTGTCTGTTAGGTTGGTTAGAAGAACCAGACTCGATACAATAGTAAGGCAAGTATAAAAAAGTATTTAATAATAATAAAAAAAAGACATAACATATCAGTAAACTAATCTTGGAGAAAGAACATAAATAAATAACAAACATTGTCTTGTGTTCAACTCAGCGACCAACTGTTCTTATCATTTAAGTAGTCGTTAATGGAATAGTACGCTTTTAAACAAAGATTAGATTTTACTTTGGCTTTAAACGCATTAAATGGCAAGTCTAGAAAAGAAGATGGCAGTTTGTTATAAAATGTTATACCAAGCCCGACGAATGAATTATGAACTTTGTGAAGCCGGTGAAAAGGAGCGCGTAGTTTATGCTTATTTCTAGCGTTAAAGTTGTGAATATCACTGTTTTTAGTGTACAGGTGGATATTTTGTTTAATATATAAAATGTTGGCAAAGATGAACTGAGAAGCAACAGTGAGGATACCAATCTCCTTAAAAAAATCTCTAAGAGAAACTCGGGCACCCAGCTGATAAATTGCACGAACCGCTCGCTTCTGCAGAACAAATATATTTTGAATATCAGCAGCTTTGCCCCACAGCAGAATACCGTATGACATAACGCTGTGAAAATAACTGAAGTAGACTAACCGTGCTGTATCAACGTCAGTGAATTGTCTTACTTTTCTGACGGCGTATGCGGCTGAACTTAGCCTTCCCGCTAGGCTTGATATATGTAAACCCCATTGTAATTTTGGATCTACTGTTATGCCCAGAAATACAGCAGAGTCGGCAGTTTCCAGCTCCTGATTGGCGAGGATAATATTGGGACCTAGATTTCTAACATTGGGTAAAGCGAACTTAACTATTTTAGTTTTCTTGGCATTAAGAACAAGGTGGTTTATTGTGAACCAATCCGTGACCATTGATAGCGTGCTGTTTACGTCGTCAAAATCGTGTCTATTCCTATCTACTTTAAAGATAAGAGAGGTATCATCTGCAAATAGTACAACGTCACAAAAACCCTTTAAATAGCATGGTAGATCATTAATATAAACCAAGAATAAAAACGGACCCAGTATTGAACCTTGAGGTACACCTAGCCGAACCGGTAGCCCGGAAGATTTCGCGCCATTTACGTCTACACATTGGAATCTATTTTGCAAATACGAATCTATCACATTTAGGGCCTCATTTTGAACACCGTAATAACGCAGTTTCCGTAAAAGCGTGTCGTGATGTACGCAATCAAAAGCTTTAGAGAGATCGCAGAAAACACCGATTGCATTTTGCGCGTTCTCCCATGCGTCAAATATGTGTTTCAACAAAGCAACACCTGCATCCGTAGTCGAACGACCCTTTGTAAAGCCAAATTGATCATTATGAAGGAGATTATTTAAATTAAAATGTAATAACAACTGTTTGAGAATTATTTTTTCAAAAATTTTGCTAAAAGCAGTTAAAATAGAAATTGGTCTAAAGTTACCGATATCGTTTTTACTGCCTGATTTAAATAGAGGGATGACTTTACTGCTCTTCATAAGGTCAGGGAAAGTCCCCAAATCGACGCATTTATTGAAAGTTACGGCAAGACAGGGGGCTACAATGTCGATTATGTTACTTAAAAGTTTAATAGAAATGCCCCAGTAATCACCTGTGTTTTTAGACTTAAGTGAATTAAAAACGTTAACTACATCACGAGGCGTTACATGTTCGAAACTAAATACTTTACCACATTTAGACACGCTGCTATGCAAAAGATCTTCGGCTTTAGACGGCGACGAACTCAGGGAACGAGTCGTCGCTATAGGTATGCTGGCAAAATACTCATTAAAAGCCTCGGCTACGTCGGCTGCTTCACTAACTAATTTGTTACCCACCATGATCTCGAGGTGATTATCTTGTTTAACAGATTTACCCGTTTCATTGTTAATGATTTTCCAAGTGGCTTTAACTTTATTATTAGAATTTTTAATAGTCTCGCTTAAGAATTTTGATTTTGCAATAATACAAATCTTTTTAAATAATTTGGAATAATTTTTAACATACTCTAGAAAAGTTGTATCAAACCTGTATTGTTTAAGACCATACAACTCGTACAATCGGGCTCGACTTTTGTAAATACCTGGTGTAGCCCATTGGTTGAAGCCCACAGAAGGTCCCTTAATGTTAATCGTTTTAGACTTAAAAATAGACTGGTATTCATTTTGCACAACATCAAAAAGGGCTTTATAAATTTCATTAGGAGTCTCGTGCTCTACTATTGACGGCGTTACTTTAAGTGCTACATTATTTTTGAATTTATTGCAACGACTAGCTGTATGAGGCCTGCATTCTATTTTGCGCGGCTTTTGTTTTAATAACATAGGGAAGCTAGCTATTAAGCCACAGTGGTCAGATGATAAGTCACTTAACACTAATTTGTCCTCGGCAACACAATCACTAAACATATTATCAAGGCAAGTTGATGAAGAAGCCGTGATCCTTGTTGGTTCAAAAAACAGGTTAACTAAATTAAATGATCTAAACAAATTGAGAAATCTGATACTTAATGGAGTAACATCTAAAATATTAACATTAAAATCTCCACATAAAATTATAGATTTATTACTTGATTTTAACTTATTAAGTGAATCCTCCATTACTGATTCGAAATGAGTAAAGTCCCCAGAAGGGGGTCTATAAACACAAATTACTATGTATCGCTCGAGTTCAACGCAAGACAACTCAATAGTGCGCTCAATTGACAAATTAACTAAGTCTAAACGTTGTTTACATTTTAATTTGTTTGATACAAGAATTAAAGATCCACCGCAAATAGCAGATTTTCTCACAAATGCACTCTGTACGGTATAGAAATCATCATTGATAAATACTAGTTCATGTTCCTTCAACCAATGTTCAGTTAGACATAAAACCTGAACATCATAATTCTCCATAAACAAACTTAACTCTAATTCTTTGCCAGATAAATCCCTGCATATTTTGATGAACAACATTCAACAAATAATTTCTCAGACATTAAGGAATCACTGGATAGCACTGACTTCAGTCATGTACTAAGTGAACAAGACTGTAATCTTGCCGCAGATCTACTTATATCTACTATACAAGGTGTTATTACAAAACATAGCTATACCACTCGAGTCTCAAGGAAATGCAGGATTCTCAAGCCGTGGATGACCCCTGGCTTAGTTCGCTGCATCAGAAACCGAGACCGGCTTCACAAAAAATCTAAATCATCCCCTGATAACGATATTCATAGAACAACTTATGCCTGTTACCGAAATTTCCTCAATAATCTTTTAAAAAAATTGAAAAGATCGTACGACAAAAATGAACTTCTTAAAGCCAAAAACAATACCAAGGCCACATGGAAAGCTATTAAGGGCATAATAAACCAAAACTCTCTTCCGCAGTCATCAAGTGCGCTTCTGCAAACCTCGACAGACGCCAAAATATCTATTAACCGCGTAAATAGCTTTTTTGTTGGTGTGGGTGAAGATCTAGCCTCAAAAATTAAATCTCCTCCTGAATCCCTTTATGTTGACCGCTCATCACAACCCCCGCCAAGCAATTCGCTTGTCATCATGCCGGTCGACGAAATGCAAGTGAAAGGGGTTATCGACAGCCTACGCAGTGACTGCGCCACTGGCTATGACAATATCCCTGCCAGTGTTCTCAAGCAGTCTAGCTCCGTCCTAGCAGTTCCCATTACACACGTCTGCAACCGCGCTATTGAGACGGGTACTTTTCCTGGGGCGTTCAAGAAGGCTGTTGTCCACCCAATCTTTAAGAATGGAGACAGATCCAATGTCACCAATTACCGGCCAATCTCTGTTTTGAGTTCCCTGTCTAAAGTACTTGAAAAACTACTTAACAAGTGTCTTACCACATATCAGTATGGTTTCAGACAGGGAATCTCTACTGAGGATGCTGTTCTTGACCTTACAGGTACGGTGGTACGCAAGTTGGATGAGGGATTGAAATGCTTCGGTGTCTTTCTTGACTTGTCAAAGGCGTTTGACTCGGTTTCTGTACCTATACTCATTTCTAAAATGGAGGGCATTGGAATACGCGGAGTCGCACTTGGGATCTTCTCAGACTATCTGACAAATCGTTCGCAATGTGTTAGAATCGAGTCATTGTATAGTGGCTATATGAGCATCAAATTCGGTGTGCCACAGGGCAGTATTTTGCGACCCACCCTCTTTTTACTCTACATAAATGATTTGTGCCGCCTGTCAATACCTAACTGCGATATATTCACCTACGCGGATGACACGACACTGATCATTTATGATGATAACTGGGATGACTGCAGATTGAGGGCGGAGCGGTCGGTTCAACGAGTGATGACATGGCTCTCTGAGAATTTGTTAACCCTTAACATCGAAAAAACTAAGGTTATTCGCTTCTCTCTCCCTCACACGATCATGCCTCCTGTGGGTACTAATATTGTCAAGGCCCACACTTGCCAGAATTGGTTGGATCACAGTCCAGATGCTTGCATTTGCCTGACCCTATCACTGGTTCCAAGTACCAAATACCTCGGAGTTCAAATTGATAGGCACCTTAGCTGGCGTCCCCATACTGAAGCACTCTGCTCGCGAATTAGGAAATTTTTATATATTTTCAAAGAACTCAGACACTCTGCTGATCGAGAAACTCTTTTTCTTGTGTACCAGAGCCTGTGTGTCTCTGTTCTCACTTACTGCATTTCTGCATGGGGAGGAACCTGCAAAACTCACCTAATCCAGGTTGAACGAGCCCAAAGGGCAGTCCTAAAAGTTATGCAGTTCAAACGGAGAGATTATTCAACCGCTCTGCTCTACTCTGAGTCAAAGGTCCTAACAGTGCGCCAACTGTTCATTCTGCGTGCTGTTTTACGACGTCATTCTTTGCTTCCTCTTTTTTTGCGACTACAATTTTTTAAGGAAACGCAAAGGTCATCCAGTCTGCAATCCTACCCAATGTCGAACTTCATTTGCGGGCCACCACTTCGACGTACTCAGTGTTAGAATTTATAATAAAATCCATCGTCTTCTCCATATATATCCTCTTACCAGAAGTACATTGATAACCAAACTTACCAATTGGCTCCAGGACTTATCTTACGATAGTACCGAACGTGTCCTTATAGTTAACTCATAGTCCTTTAAGTTATAATATACCTTTTATAACTATTCTCTACGAGTATAACACCAAAATCTACGCGAAAAACAATCTAACACCACACAAACACATTTATACACAAACACACCCACACACATACACACACACACACACATACTTCAGTTACACCCAACACACTCTCATATTACTTACCTCCCACAACACTGAACCTGCCGCAACTAAAGGTGTATTGCACTAGTACGACCTGACTTTGTTATTCAGGGTGGGGACCTGGTGTCCTATAACACAGGCCATTAGCCTAGCCTAGGCACCAGTCTCCCACAATATTGGAGTTTATTATAATTACTAAACAATATCTCCATGTAATCTCTTTAAATATTGTGGTGAGAAATAAATGAATTTTATTATTATTATTATTATTATTAACATATGCGGCCTACCTGTTGTCGCACCTAACAGTTTAAACTACAAGGTGTATCAATAAAAGTGTTAGTATCTGTATAAGTGTTAGTAACAAAAGCAGTATTAGTATCACTACTAACAGAAAACGTTGGCAAACACATACCAGTGTCGCTGTGTATATTGTATGCTAAAAGGTTAGCAATACGTCGCTTAGAACTAGGTGGTAAAAACATTGTGAAGTCAGTGAGTCTGTAATCAGATATAAATTGATTACAGTCAAAATACAAAATAACGTCACTGTGACGACATGTCCTATTATAAATTAACAAGTTTAAATCATAAATGTACTTATTTTGCTCAACGGACAAATATTGAGAATAAGGCAAGGCACAGAAAATGAATTTACAATTAATAGTCTTGTTGAGATGTAACATCAAATGGACACATTCAATGATGTCCCTTTTCCATACATTTAAACTATTCCCATATAATAAAATAACAGTAGAATTGGGATTGCTCAGGCTAATGAACGTGCTCACGTCACTTAATAAGATATCACACGAGGTAACCTAAGTTATAAATAAAGCTTTGTGAATTAGTTCTTATCTGTAGTCTTTTTGGAGGTAAACTTTTCTGCCGACCACACGTCCTTGGTGTGACGCAAACACACCCAATGTAATTATATTGTTACCGAAGATACGAGTGACCATCACACATCACATCAACACGAGAACAGAAGGTTCACTGTTAAGAATACTTCTCACAAAAGAAAACTTCCATCAAAATCACACTAGGACTACAAGTGTCTTCTCTACTTCCTTGTCTAATGTAATTAATTCCCACATGATGCGGTAGTGACATAACTGTGGAGGTGTGTAGTGTAAGTATCCTCTCCTACCTTCGTACCCAACTTTACCTTAAACATTGTACCTATCGGGGCCTCAGGGACAAGCTATACGATAGCTACAAGAACGAACAATAACGGTTTGTTTACACTCCAATTGTGTAGGTTCTTCCAATGATTCGTATTCCTTAACTCCCCCCCCCCCTACAACACCAACCTGCACTAAATTCTTTCTAAGCCAAAACCGCTGATATTTTATTTTTTTACTGTTTTCATGCAATCTGTTCCGTGCGAACATACTGTATAGACAGCCTCGCTCACGAGCTCAAGCGAAGTGACTTGCGTCAAGCTACACGCACGTTTCGCTTGTTTCTTTCACATAACTTCTTGAGTCATGCTTGGCAATATATTTCATTTGTTTTGTGTGATGAAATGATGACATGACAACCGTGGATGAATGGTTATGGCACAGGTACCACCGCGCCGGACGATTGACGCCTGGCGACAGATTACTGCGCGACAACTGATACGTAGTGCGTTCTCTGTCGCAAACCACATCGATAACCGAATTATGTGAATAAATTAGTATTTGATTAATATTTAGTTTGTAGATAAACTGAATTAAAAACGGATTTTCCAAGGCGTGGTTAGAGAGATGAAACACTGATATTCTGATGTACATTTGCAAACAACATGAATTGGTTAAAACTCTCAGCTAATTACATAGATCCGGTGTTTATACTAGAAACACGTTTATCTCTTAGTATTGAGATCAGGTTAGCGGGTCTTGACTCTTGTATGTATCACGGGTGTAAGTTAATTTACGTAAACAGTAACTAATCATACTCAAGTTGAGAACAAGGTATTTACAAAATTTGCCTGTTCTTAATTAAATAATACAATTTTACCCCGACTTAAATTACCGGATTTCACAGAGAACTAAACGATCGTTCGCTTAAAAATTCTGTTCATTTTACTAGATCATCGAAATAGGCCATCGTTATCCTAAACAATTTTATGAATATTATCTTTAATTTGAAGTTGTTCAATTAGTTCTCACAGTCTGACTGGGGGAACCGCTCGATTGGTCGCACTATAATCGTCGGCGAGGTGCTGCACTCTGCTCGTGTTATCCTCCCCCCCCCCGCGACAGAACAAGACGAAAAGGCACAAAGGGACGTTTACAAGATATTTTATCAAGGTCACGTTGCGTTATCAAGTCTGGTGTACGTCGAATTACACTTGCAAGTAAGTACCGGTAAGGTAAAGTACTAACTGTCCTATACTTTTGCTTAGGAATATCAAAGCTACATAATGACTTGCTTAACGTTATGTTAGTCATCTACTACATATTTGTCACATGGCTACAAAGCTTAAACAACTCGTGATACATTCACTATACGCCATACGGATGGGTGGGTGCGCTTACAAAAATTTTAACATAGGCCCTAAACTACAAAGTCGTAATATTGTATTCCATTTTCGAACCTTTCTCATAAACCTTTATTTATGTGACACATTTCATACAATTAAACAACAGCGGTCGCCTCACAATAATTTCTAACAATTAATTAACAAAAGGAACCGAAAACGAAAGAAACGTTTTTAAAATTAGCATCCCGCCTTCCGGACCCCAGAACACAGGGTCTACCAGATCTGTTCAATAATGTGCTCTATTATACCTAAGCGTCACGCATCATAGTTACATGGTGGTTTAGGCTGAGATGAAACTACCTAGGGTTTATAATTCCGTCATCAAAGGCTTAAAACCAAAGCTGAAATATAGAGATACTGACGACAATTAATTGTCAATTTTTAGGGTTCCGTACCTCAAAAGGTAAAAACGGAACCCTTATAGGATCACTTTGTTGTCCGTCTGTCTGTCTGTCTGTCTGTCTGTCAAGACCTTTTTTCTCAGGAACGCGTGGAGGTATCAAGCTGAAATTCATATCAAATACTCAAGTCTATGGTCTCTTGGAGCTGTGAAAAAATCAAACTTCTAAGTCAACGCGATCAAAAGATACTCCCGTTTATGCCGCAAATTTTCGACACTCGCAAGGGAATCAAAACCTACAGGGTACTTCCCGTGAACTCAGAATCTTGAAATTTGGTGCGAAGCAACGTCTTATAACACAGATAAAGGAAAAATTGCGAAAAGCATAAATTTTTAGTTACATCATATAATAAAAATATTTTTAATAATTTAAAAAAAAAAAAAAAAAAGCGACTCCCCTACTACGATGGTACGGAACCCTTCATGTGCGAGTAGGACTCGCACTTGGCCGGTTTTTTTATTAAGCAATTTCTATTAGAAAACGCCTCCCCTTGGGATCACACCGAGTACTCGAAGCAGCCACGCTTGCAACCGCCACACCATAAAGAAAGTCATCAAGGTGCCTTTCAATCAATATAACTTTTAATACAACTAAATAGATACATGGTACAACTGTCGCAGTAGCACATCGTGCGCACCTACTGCACAAACAAATAAAACCGTCCTCTTTACAATATTAGTCGCGCGTGTTTACCGCGACGCGTATATTGCTTATATAGGGAGCCACCGTGTACGGTGTTTTGTATACGTAGTACATAGTAATAGTACATGTGAGCTATCTGCATAGTGTTTGCGCTCCGTGACGTCACTCGTTTCATTGGTGTCTACCGCCGGTGAACATCGAGGGAACGTCGGTAATTGATTCCTCTACCTTCGCACTCGTGCTCACAACGTCACAACTGCAAAACTGAGGCAGCCGGCATACGTTAGTGGTTCAACTATCTCGCTGAATGTACTGAATGCAACAACCTGCTGATGTAAGCTGTAATTCTTAGTAAGCAATATATTATAAATGGTTGTAGATTTGTGCCAACAGGCTTTCAATCATATTTGTTATAGACGGAATAATGCTTACCGTGCATACCGTAACACCCCACAAGTTTTCAAAACTTCTGTAACTTCTAATCGTAGTCTATTAGTCATTACCCACTGTAGCCGTTAAATACATTAATGACTGCAATGGTTCGTAACTAATATCGTATCAGAATAACATAACGCATTCAATGTTAACATTTGAACGCGAATCAAGCGTCATGCATGAGGGCATTCACTACAAATACATTGTCGATGATATTCAGTCAGTTTCAGCTCGAAAATAACATCATTATTTACATCTATTTCTCGTTATTCGACCCAATATTGTACCCCTTGAAGGGCTCAAGGGATCCAGTAGGTATTTAAACTGGAACAGTAGTAGTTCCGCCCATACCTCAGGCTCAAATAAAAACAGGGCTGCGTTTAAGAGCCACAGAAAAACCTCACCGAATGGAGAAATAGAGATTAGAGTTATAAGCACACAAAAACTAACTGTCCCGGAGGCCGTTCTAGAATGATTTTTGTTGGTTAGAGTAGGGAAAACTCAAATATCACACACAATGGGTCAATCAAAAGGCTAAGTGCGAATATGCCCAGTGAAACTAAACTAAACTACTTGTAATTGAACAAGTCTCAAAACATGTGAACACGCATAGTAAGTTCATGTATTTTGATGGGCAACTACAGAACCCTATATTGTGCGACATTGGTCCGACATGCACTTGGCCGGTTTTTACTTTTACCACCATTTTGCATCGGTCCGCACGCCGTTGAATGCCCCGTGACCCTTTGACGAATATCTCTGCGACCACGATGTAGTCACGAGCCACTCACCTAGTGGCCATTGGTTCAGCATTATTTACCGAGCAGCTCACTGTACTATACGACCATGTTTATTTACTCTTAGCACGAAACTGGGAAGTAAAGAAGATTTACCTACTTATAATAATAAAACCGCCTGTGTAGGTGAAACGTGCTGAAATGAACGGATCGGTCCGCGCGCGACGTCCGGAACGGTATAATAACATGTAATAAAATTAATTGTAAAACTTGATAAAGCGTGATATACGACTCCGCCAGGACGTATAGGAAATAAGCTCATCGTGCATTCGCCCCTGGGGGGGATTGGCAAGGGGGCGGCAGCGGCCATCAGATAGAGCTGCCTTTTATGCTAATAAGAGCACTCGCTTTCGCAGATTGCACTGAGTTATCTGCTCCTAACAATCAGTGTCATTCGCAATTACCTGCAATCTGCTGCTGTTCACTTATGCATCAAAACATCCCCACGCATTGCGAATACGATCACTTTCTTATACGTAGATCATGGCTGAAGAGAATCGAACTCATACTCAGCGGTTGTAATCCATGTGCTATCAATATCTCCGACGTCCCACTTCGTTGGTACATAATCTCATCATAGACTTATCACTGTCAATTCCTGTATCGACGTAAGTCTTTTCACAATAAAGTATAACATGATAAGCCGGCGCGTGTCCCACGGGCGCGATGCGTGATGAGCTCACGATGTTATGTTGTGCCGCAAATGGCCGCAATATAAGTTACGTATCGTGCGTCGCTGGGCACCTCATTACATACTGAACGACACTGCAACTAATGACGAACTATAAACAGTGATATTAACCCAAAAGACGTGGCGGCACAACGACATAGTGATCTAGGAAACTGGAAACGTGTTATGTCATAATGACCGTAACACGTTAAAATATGTTAAGCAGTCGAGTACAAGTTACTCAATGCGATAAAATTATAATCACAGAACAAGGGCCAGGTTTATAGCGGAGTGTGGCCGCGGGACAGACCCGGACTGACCAGGACCGGGGCGAGCCGGACGGAACTAATATGTAAAGAAGTTATACTCCGAACGACGGACGGGGGATGTTACTTACGGAACATCAGCTTAGATAATACGACAACCTTCAGCTTTGTAACTGTCATCTCGGTCACTCAGTGAGTCTATTTCGTAAGCTCTTCATATGTTACTTCCTTCTTAAGTTCGTATTAATACAGCAAGCTAATCGCGAGGTTATACCAGAACTAGTGGCCCTTCTGTCTCGCCCACTAGTGCCGCGCTCGGCGCGCGACGGGACGGCGCGGCGGCGGCGGGACGGCGGCGGGACGGCGGCGGGACGGCGGCGGGACGGGTAGTTTTATGGCGGCTTGTGTGCACAAAGTAAAATGGTTAGTTCCGGACAAAAGTGTTGTTTTATCGCATGTCCACAAGTATGTCCCTACAATGCGACCCTGTAGTCGTGACGTGACGTGATGCCGTGCGAACAAACATGCGACACGTACACAAAGAGTTTCTTATTGCAACAATTAAGTTTGTTCTAAGATGCGTTCAATATGACGCCTGAGAGGATTAATTCCAAACAGTATACAACTATCTCTACGATCATCGCGATTTGTAAAGTTTACCCGAGCTACAACAAAACTAACAATAAAAGAAACATTTATATCTGACCATTTAAGATGGTTCTTACCATGAACCATCTTAAATCTACGTACTTTATTTTCAGACAAACATGCAAATGAAACAATAAAAACGATGCGCCTGGAAACCTGAAAGTAACGAACTGGAAATCTCAAATATAGCGGATACAGGACGTGGGTCCGGCCCCCCGTCCCCCGTCCCCCGTCCCCCCGCACCGCACTACCGGGCCCGCGGAGGGACGCACTCCAGACTTCATTTCGCAAATTATACTCTCAACAAACTCATATCCGCCCAATTACTTACCTGTGATACTACACCCTCTGAAATAGCTCCACATATAAAACCTCCGTTATATTATAACGAGATTTTTATTTTCCGCTAACATTTCTTCAGGGATATGATGTTTCAGTATTATCTTGCGCCGTTTTGTTCCATAGTGCTCAATTACTTTTTGTTCTTAGTGTACTTTGTTAAATGCGAAGTTTTTAAAAATAATATTTCAATGCATTTTCATACAACAAAAAAAAGGTTATTTCCCGGAAGAATGACAATAATAGTGGTTCGGAAAGTAAGCAACGTTGACAAAAGAGTCACAAGTTTGTGCCGTGGTGGGTGGGCGCAGGGGGGCAGGGGGGCAGGGGGGCGGTGGTGAGACTGTGTCTTCTGAGAGCACAAACAACAACAAGCGGAACTAGTGCGACCGAGCACAATAGCGCTACTTGCACCAGCCGCTGGACTTGCATCAGTGCTACTTGCACCAGCCGCTGGACTTGCATCAGTGCTGCAATATCCTTCACAACCAATCGGACTAAGTAATTTCCAGTCGAACATCAGGATGAGGAAAGCAAACATACTTAATGAATACGTTTGGTAATTGTACGAAATAGAACCAAATCCCACGTTTTAATTTCCCAGCAGCTGATCGCTAGGCGACTGGCAATACAAGCAGGTGGCGCGTTGTGTAGTAATGCTAGTGACGACAACGATACAGCGCAACTAGACGATACGATCCCGGGATTGCGGTAATATTTTACTCCCAAAGTTTTCGGGATTCAATTTTACAAATCTCGGGATTAAGTTATTCAGGATACAATTTATACATAAGATCATCGACGAAATGAGTTTAGTGGAGTATTGAATTACCTACAAAACCCTTTGACAGTACGTTTGGCATAGTGGCTGAGCGATTGACTGCTGCGCTGCGCGTCACGGGTTCGATCCCCGCACGGAACAAATATTTGTATGGCCTACAGATAGTTGTTCCGAGTCTGAGTGTTTGGTTTGTATATGTGTGTTTTAATGTTTGTAAACGCAACCACGATACCGGGGTAATTCCTAGTGAGGGGCAAGGTACTCCCGTGCGTCGGGGCTGCGGGTTGTTCGGAAGAGATACCGCGGCCTCGGCACAAGGGCTAAGGAGGAACATGGCTGGTTTTTTCAGTAGAAGTCTGACACTCCCTATCGCTCTGCCCAGAGCGGTAGGAGTCAGTTAATGATTTTCCACCCAAAAAAAAAAAAGGGCCAAGGTTCTGTAAAAAAAATGCGAGTTTAAATAATAATATGGATCTCTGTAGCATTTAGTTTTGATATGGGTTAACCTAAATAAGCCTCCAAAATAAGGAGCTCGTGGCTTAATAATAACTGCCACTCGGGTCGATATTTAGGTTAATCTACGCTTGCTTAGGTTGGTCTGTGGATGGGTGACCAATTACATGCTGGGTTTCCTTCGTGCCTCGGAAAGCACGTTAAGCTGTTGGTCCCGGCTGCCAAACAAAGACCTTTGGCAGTCGTTACAGGTCGTCAGTGATCTGAAAGACTGGCAACCAGTCTTACCAAAGGGTATCGTATTATCCAGTATTAACCGAGTTGTGGAGCTCAGATGGGCAGTCGCTCCACGTAAACACTGGTATTCAGCTGCATCTGGTAAGGCTGTGCACAAGTTAGGAACATAGTTAGGCAAAGGCTAGGCAGATGATGTTAACCTAAATAAGTTTATGATGATTTGTGATAGTTTAATTGTTAGTTTTATAAATATTACACCTTTACAAGAAGGGCTTAGTTTGTTTATTTTAGAAATTTGAAGTATAATTTAGGTTAACCGGCTTTTAGGGTTCCGTACCTCAAAAGGAAAAAACGGAACCCTTATAGGATCACTCGTGTGTCTGTCCGTCTGTCACAGCCAATTTGCTCCGAATCTAATGGACCGATTAAGTTGGAATTTGGTATACATATGGATTTTTGTGACTCAAACATGTACGGCTAAAGTAAATAAATAAATTTTGAATATGGGGGTCGCTTTTACGGGGCAAATAAGAAAATTAAAAAAAAAGTTTTGCAAACTGTACCATGTGACACATCAAATGAAAGGGCTTACTATGAGGGTCTCAAATATATTTTTTTAATAATTTTAAAATAAATAGTTTTAAAGTTATTTAAGAAAATAGACGAAAATTGACCGTTCCCCCCCCCCTTATCTCCGAAACTACTGAGCCTAAAATTTTGAAAAAAATACAGAAAATAGTTCTATACCTGTAGATTACAGGAAAACCTATAAGAAGTCCATGGTCTAAAAATTACATGGTGAATTTATATATATAAAATTCAAAGTCCTGACTGACTCAACGACTGATATGACTGAACGCACAGCCCTAACCGCTGGACCTTTTTTAGTTACCACAAACAAATTTGGGTCAGATTTAAAAAAACATGGTAGATATATTATATTCATCGTACGGAACCCTCTTCACGCGAGTTCAACTCGCACTTGACCGGTTTTTTTAACGAAAATATTTAAAAAATGCCATGCATGCATTACATGGTTTACAGACTTTCTGTTTCTTATACAATCCCGGGACTATCGTCGGGATCCCGGGATCGACTCCTCTAAACACACCATAACGTACGCTCAAACTCAGCAAACATAATCTTCTGTGGGACTAAGAAAATTGAACATTTCTAAACCAATTTGCGGTGTCCATTAGTGTGGTGGCCGGGAGTTCCAGAAAGCAACAATAATTATGTCACCGGTCCTTTATTTATTAAGTGCTTAATAGGATACATTTTATAAGTTGGTATTTGAGGCAAAGGAGTTAAAATTAACTACAACTGAATAATAAGCATAAAAATTGTACTATGAACCAATTGGGCTACCTATTGTACAATATTTTAGTGCATATCCATGCACTAAATCATTGTTCATGTCGGAATCAATGAAATCAGTTACAAAATGTTCCACAATGCAGAGCTGTGAGTCGTTCGCAGAATCATTTCGTTTGAAATTCCAAATACTTTTTTAGCATACTTTATTCGAGATCAACGCACTTTTTTGTTTGTTAACATTCTTAGGTACCGTAACATCAGTTAACCAGTTTTATAGCAAAACAATGTGTTATAAATATCCTGTGGATACAAAAAAAAAACCGGTGAGCTTTGAATGGGGTGAGAAAACTGTGTGTTGATTTTTCCAAACTTCAAGGAGCAATTTCCAATTTTCCGTACTCATTTAAAAGTTGGATATTTTGTACGAAGTTCACTAAATGTGGGGCATTTCATAAGCTGCATGTTTTGTACGAAGTTCACTAAATGTGAGGCATTTCATAAGCTGCATGTTTTGTTTCCGAATTCTTATAGCAGCAGGTGGTCATGTCTCACGACTTCACGAGTGTGGAGTAGTGATACGAGTGGGCGCTCGTTATCGCACGCACCGGCCGCGACCTTCGGCTCGTTCCGTACTATTACCGCGGTCAGTGCGGAGTTAATCAGCTGGCTCCATTCTGGGCACTATCACGTTTCTCGCAGGGTTTCGTCTTTTATAAGGATCTTGATGTATCTCGGCGGTCACAGAATTTTGGGCAATTTTCATTTACTTGGCTGGTAAGGGTTTGAGGCGCTCGAAACATAATCGGATTAGAGCTCCTCCGGGCGCCTCCTGCATGGCGCGCCCGCTGTATCCTGCGGCGGCGCTTGGTTGTTGTTCCACAAAGGCATACCGGGCGCGCCCGACCTTCGCCCGCCACTATCAAATAGCGCATATTTTTCCTTCGTTATATTGCGCACAGTTCTCTTTTGCGGCGGCTAGCCGAGCGGCCGAGCCCTTCTACTGGAAACATTGTTAACTTTAATCACGTAATAGATGCTTCAAATATCTTTTCTCCGAAGATCTGATAACGGACTAATTAAATTGGCGGCAATCAGATATGACGTAGTAGAGGTTCAAATAAACAGGGCCCCGTGAAACGGGTTCCCAAAACATATATTATTTAGTATCAGTAGGTACATTGCTTGTAGTTTGAACGTCATTATAGTTACGTATTCTGGATTTATAATCAAACTTGACCAACATTATTATTTGGCTACTATCAGAATCAATTATTTCAAGTTTGTAAGAGCGGAACTGACTAATACAGGCTTGTTCGCTTAAAAAGAGTCTCCAATCACTAGCAGTTAAGACTTAAATGTTAAAATTATAAGACATTTTTAATTTATAGATTATTTTAATTATCCTTTATTAAACTTTATACATATGAATTATATTTTTAAATATTCCAATACAAAATAATAATTTAAAAAAAGAACATTTAAAAATATAAAAAATAGTAGCCCACTGGTGTCGGGAACAGGGTCCAAGCTACCGGCGGTCAGGGCTCCAGAGAAAGGAACCTCCTAACAATGCGAGCCGTGTCCAGAAGTACCGCTCTCTGTATCAAGCCCCTGATCCAGCTGCCTAACGAGAGCCTCCTCAGGTGTTGGTCGAGGCTCTTGGTAATTAAGCCATTGGCTGAAACGACACACACTGATCGCTGTGTTCACACCCCACATGTCGACAACCTCGCGAGCCAAGTCACGATATTTGATTTGCTTATCTTTCTCAGCTTTTACGAGGTTCTTGTCATGCGGGACCGTTATGTCAACAATCATTGCGTGCCGCTCTGATCGATCCACCACCACTATATCAGGCTTATTGGCTACAATAGTCCTGTCAGTGATGATGGATTGATCCCAGTACAATGTGATACTGCCATTTCCGAGAACTAGGTCGGGCATATACCTGTAGCACGGCACTTCCGATTCCACAAGTCTGTATTTTAAAGCAAGTTGCTGATGGATAATCCTGGCTACATGGTTGTGTCTATGCAAGTTCTCTGCGTTAGCCAGACGAGAACATCCAAAGATAATGTGACGGATTTATTCGCCCGGACGGTGGCATACCCGACATATGTCAAACGTGCCGTCTATAGGTTATTATTATTATTTAGTGAATCACAGTTTAAACAATATTGTGTCATTGGTACGTTGAGCAATACTGTAGTACCTACTCGGGTATGAAGTAACTCGATACTGCAGCTCAAATAACTCGCCAACCCGCCAAGCTCTCCGCCACTGTAACCTTAACTAGTCCAAACAAGCTGAAATATTAAAACGCTTTCGGTACATTATTATTCACACCACCAACTATAGATACTAACGAAAACAATGTTGTTATTTAAATGATGTAAGTCACAAAATACAATATGATACAGTAAGGGATTTCACGTGTTCAATATTCTTTATAATAATCGAATCATAACAACACATTGCTCGTGTGCTCACAAGCACTAACGCTTTGCTGTGCGTGAGCTCCTGATAATCATAACAACTCACTGCTCGTGTGCTCACAAGCACTAACGCTTTGCTGTGCATGAGCTCCTGATAATCATAACAACTCATTGCTCGTGTGCTCACAAGCACTAACGCTGTGCTGTGCATGAGCTCCTGGACTCCTGGGTGCGATTCCCAGGTCAAGTGCGTATGATGATGATGGTAGACTGTGTAGCCATAGACCCCACTCTCAGTCACACTCAGCGAGCAAGTGAGCACGTTCATTTTATGTGAGATGAATTCATGAGTGTGTTGAATGTATTATTTGTTTGTGTAGTGACTTCGGCCGTTATCATCATCATCTGCCTATTACAATCCACTGCTGGATATAGGCTTCTTTAATCTTGCGCCACTCAACTCGCTTTTCGGCAACTCTCATCCAGTTGTTACCAGCCACTCTGCGAAGATCATCGCTCCACCGAGCCTGAGGGCGTCCCACCTTACGCTTGCTGATCCGCGGTCTCCACTCAAGAACACGTCTACTCCAATGGTCACCGGTTCTACGGCTAATATGGCCGGCCCACTGCCACTTCAGCTTGCTTATTCTGTGAGCCGGCTTTTGCCGTTATATTTAAAATAAAATACACCGTTTTGGTCCGAGCCAGGGGCGTAGCTACCGCCGTATCTGCCGTATCAATTATACGGGGCCCCCGGCCCACGGGGCCCCCGACGTGCGTTAGCAAAAATTCTAAACTTCGCAATTTTTTTTTATTTAAGAAATGATAAAGGCAACAAATCAATTTCAATTTCTTCTTTTCCCGTCTCCCGCGGCAAGGTGAGTGTATTAATTTGAATAGTTTGTATTTTTTTTGGAAAAAGTGATTTAGATAATTATGATGAATAATATTTCTCTTAATTCTAAGCAAACATTTTTTTCTTTTGTAAGTAATCTTTACCCTTCATAAGGGCCCCAAAACCAATTTTATACGGGGCCCCGCCAAGGCACACTACGCCACTGGTCCGAGCACAATCGGAGCTAGCAGCACGCAGCACGCACTCCGTCAGGCTCAGGCGCCAGTAAGCCGACGTGTGAGGTGTGTGTCATGACGTCGCTGCGTCCTCTGCTCTGTGTATGCTGCTATACTTCATTCCTTTTGACGTATATGCAGCTCATGCAGTTTTTTTTATTTAGTGCTCATGTACCGCTGTTCAAACTAATATTTCAGTGCGAGACAGACCGCCCGCCGCAGTCAGCGTGTGTTGTATGCCACACATGGCCACACTGCCACTCTGTAACGCTAATAGGGAAAGTTGCACAATAAGGCGCCGCAACACAAACGACGCGCGCCGCTCAGCAAAAATGCAGCGCACAGCGAGTGGGGCCAGCGCGCGCGCGGACTACTACCGGCTACCGGCTCACTCACCCCACGTGTGCGAACATTGATGTGCTGCACTTCACACTGATGCTGATCACAGCTTCTCTTCAATATCTCAATATATCTTCCAGAGATATCTCTTTTGTCATACTGTTTCATGGCATACTGGTTCAAAACCGCCCGTGAAAAAATAAGTATGTAGGTACGGTGTGGATACGATGTATTTCTTTTTGTTAGTAGTCTTCCCCCTGCCACTAGTAATTTCTCCTGTATCGTGGGTGCGCTTACAAACATGAATTTAAATTTACATACAGAAACAGTCAGACCCGGAAAACTAGGTACATAAAGCCATACTAATGCCATTGAGTTATACTACTACGTATAGAGAAGACAACGCGTTGCATGATTGTGCGCCACGCTTTGCGGTACACCGTACCGCAACTATCTCAGTGATTCTCCAACGCTCGTAGAGACAAGTCTTGTTTTGCTCGCGTAAATAACCACATCAAAATGCCTGGTTGTGTTCTTAAAGAATGCAGTAAACACTCCAGAACATCAAAAAAAAGTGATGGTTTAACATTCCATCGGTAAGTAGACATTAAAATGTTTAAAACACTGATTGAATGTTTTTCACGGTTTAACAATGCTCACGAGAATCGGGCTGCCGGGCGCCGCCATTTTGCGACACTAATCATAGAGTAATGAAAACAAAAGATGCAGATACGCAACATACATTTGTACCTATTTTGTTGTTCAGTTTGTCAATAGTATATTATGTGTTATTTATTATTGTGTATAATAGATGTACAATAAATGCATTGAAATGTTTCGTTGAGAAAGACGTATTCATTTGTTTACTTGGTCATTCATTTGATCAACCTTCTACATTAAATCACAGAGTGCATCTAATACGTGCAATAATAAACAAATATACAACTGTGCGATTGCACCACGAGGCAAAGATAACAAATGATTATACGAGCAAACGCCAAAAGCTCACTAAACTTATATTGTTTAAAGGAAATTAAATAATAATTTGTGTTGATTTATTTTGAATTTGTGTAATAAATAAAGTTTACAAAATTACAGCGATAGATTTTTATTTCACTTCATTTATTTATTTATTTATTTAATGATAAGGCAGAGTAGGTATTAGATAGTAGTAGGTACAAAAGTGTAGTGTAGTACAAAAATGAAGTAAACTTCTGGTTTGCAGTGTCTGTTCTATACGCTAGTAATATACAGTTCAGACCCATGACGCATAATAAAAGAAGTCTATAGAAGGAACTTCAAAAATATGTCGCATCTGCGCGCATTGATTGTGATCTATGAGAACATAACACCCCCCGCTTGCACCGCGCATGCCCCGCTGTCATCAAGTTACGCGCCATCTTTTGTTTACAATAGCTTCTCTAGTACGTAGTACATTATAACTCAATGACTAATGCTATGTTCTGTAAGAATCGAACAGGCGACACGCAGTGTAGCAGCCAAACGCTTAGTCACTGCGCCAACCGTGCGGTCGATGTAAGTAATCATCATGTCCCGAGCCTCTTCCTAACTATGTTGGGCTCGGTTTCCAGTCTACCTGGATGCATCTAAATACGAGCGATATAACATAAATATTAACAATGTTTTGTCGATACGTACTTTGCTTCCCAAAAATATGTTTCTATAAATATTAACTCTTGTAACTTTTCTGTTGGGCTCTTACATCATAAGAGGCGCTGATAAAATGTTGCACCCAGAGTACAACAGTGGGAGGCGTGCTTGGTTCAACGCCGGTTTAGGGGCCGCACTCGAATGAGTCAACTTGCCGTTTGTGTTCTCAACTACAATATCCGACGATGTGCCGCCCGTCGAGCCACGCCACGGCCACGCCACTGACACGGCACAGCCACGAATCGCTACTGATATTGAGTAATAATGGCACGTCTCCGCCACGCCGCCACGCCCGCCCGTACGTCACTCTAATAGTCTTTTGATAATAACTTCTTATGTGCTACGCAAGACAACAAGTGATGTCTTGTCACCGTTAACACATTGGTACTCGTATGTTTCGACGAGTGTGTTGCATGTAATAACGATCACTCTTGTCGAGCTAGTGACAAACAGACCAACAACTATTTTGCCACACGTTATTAAACATTCCAAATAAAAGGTGACTTATGGAACGTCTGCGAACATTTTTTTAACAAGTTTTGTTCATAACAAGTGGTGTGTGTTAGGTAGTATCGGTCTACTATGGGTGCTATTCTACGATTGTACTAATCTAGTAAAAAAACTAAAGCTAAACTATGTATTCCCTTCCCTCCGCACCGCCATTGCGCACGGACGTGTCTACTTAGTCAGTTAATTTAATTTAATTTAATAAATAATTGATTTTTAGTACAAATATTTAAATAAATCGACACGTAAAATTCACGCGAAGTACCAGGCGCGCAAAGTGTTGCAAGAGATCGAGTCCTGCGGCGAGCGAAGCGACAGAGCAAGTTGGTGTCCACGCTACCCATCTCTGTCGACTACACGTGAGTCATTACCATCTAACTCCACCCACTACACTTATTGAAAGCTGTTACAAGCGCCTACCAAATTGCACCTAGCAGCGTGTGTCATCGCGTCAATACTTGTGATCTGCAGGCGTCAAGTGCATATTTGTTTTGTTTTTTGTTCTCGAAATGATTAGGCGGTCGCCACCTAAACCGAGTGGTGAACCTTTGCCTCACCATAGTTCCGAACCTGATTTGACATCACCGACTTCGGAACAGAAATTGGACAGAATCACTTTACGTCAAAAACGTAAACATGGTATTGATCAATCAACAGAAATTAAATGTCTGCGTGAAGATATCATATCATTACTTGAAACTTTAAGAAAGGAACAAGAAGAGAAATTTAGCGTGATGCAATCTAATTTGAATCAAATAAAGGCTCAAAATACAGAATTGAAAAATACTGTTGAATTTTTGAGTGGTAAATATGACGATCTGATGATTAAATTGGCCATTCTAGAAAACGAAAAGAAGAGTACACACGAGCATATTGTATCTCTAGAGGAGAAAGTCGAGAACATGGAACGAAATGCAAAATCGTCAAGCCTTGAATTTCGCAATGTGCCTATAAAACCCAATGAGTCTAAGGATGATCTTATAGAAATCATCAAAAATCTGGGAACGGCCGTAAGCACTGATATACAAGCGAGTGAGCTCAAAGATGTCTATCGTCTTACCAGCAGCAGAAAACCCCAAACCGATGGGCCTATTACCGCCGAATTTGCGTCTATTATAACTAAGGACAAAGGAGAATGAGCAAAATGGTACCCGGCTCCAATAGATATGATTGTAGTGTCGTTTAAAAGGTCTTACCAAGAGGAACAATTTTTACTATAGCCGCCACTCTCAAATCTGATTGCGTTTGAAGATAAACGACAGTCTTACTAACTAATAAAAACCCTGTTCCTTCAGTTTCCCTTTGCTTTCCAGGGCCACAGTAACCTGTTTAGACAGTCTCGTGGCCCCGGCGATAAACATACATATACGAGTATATAAGTTACCACTTATTAATGTAAGAAAATGAGTACCAAGGTAATATTTTCGGCATTTCCGTTCATGTTTTCTATTAATAACGTTTTTACGTAAGACTTTGCCATGCACTCCTCATTTTAACTCGAGTCCCGTTGCTCCTGAGCGCGGGGTGTGCGCAAGAGCAGCGGGGGAGGGAGAGGAGGGGATCGACTGACACCAGACGTGTTCGCGTCCTGCGTCAGTCGCTCGTTCGTTTTGCGCTCGTGACGACGTTTAGCTGCTGTTTGAGTTTCTTTTGTGCTTTCATAACTCGGTTTTATTAACTACTGACCCCTGCGCTCCTACTGGACTTGTTACCCGCTCTAATTAAGGCTGACCTGTGCTAGTGTTGTGGACTATACTGATTTGCTTTTCGAACTGGAATATCGCAATGGAACGTCTCAACTGTGTAATGTGTCGGCGAGCTTTATATACCAGAAGATACCAAAAACATGTTTTGACAACTAATCTGTCAAGAACGCGCCCTGAGTTCGCTGCGTTTATTCATGAACATGCTGTTCTGGAGGTAAGCACTTCCATTATTATAATCAAGGTGTGGTTTTATTTCATCATCCCTTCGTCCGTGCCGTTTATACTCTTAATCTAAGTATAGCACAGGTGCTGCCACTTAAGACGGTCATTACCAATAACAATAGATAATGGTTAGCAGTACAAAGAAAAGGGCTTATCCTTTCTAACTCGATATTAGCTACCTGGACACTGTGCGCACGTGTGGAGTCATCGGACCTTCGAAAGTCACTTTTATTATTCCAATGCCCTATTATTTTGCATTAGCGTTCCATAAGCTTTATAAGTGCAAGCAAGATGGACATAGAGAAATGATTTATGGCCCGACGACTTTGTTGAATCTGCGCTTACTATAACAAAAGTGTTGTTAGGTTACGATCGACACTTTAATATTTTGTATTTACGTGACGTTGTTTTCTCAGTTTTTTAGCTTAGTTCCAAAAAAATATATATTAAATCATATTTTTACTACTTTCAGGTGGTATTCGATGGCACACGACGTGTGTGTCACCGATGTTGGCAGTCCGCTGATAATGCAGTGAGAAGACATGCGAACCCTGCCGTGCCCGTAGCAATGCCTGAAGCAATGCCAGATGCAGTGCCAGAAGCAATGCCGGATGCAATGCCGGAAGCAGTGCCGGATGCAATGCCGGAAGCAGTGCCGGAAGCAGTGCCGGAAGCTGTGCCGGAAGCTGTGCCAAATGTTCAGGAATTTCAAGTTTCAGAGTATACACGTGCTCCAAACACACCACGGCATTGTATATTTAACAACTGTCCAAACGCAACTCGCCATCGAATCCCAATAACAATTAAAACTCACATCTTTTGTGAATATAAGCTTTATATTCCAAATGGTGCAAGAGTGTGTACACAGCACTTAGAGAACAACGTTTGGGATGAGCTACCTCAAACATGTAATGTCACTCATGATTTTAATACAGAACAGTTTACTGACATTTGTGACATGTTAAGAATGGCCTTACAACGTGGACCTCGGCTAGACTTCAACACGAGAGGCGCTTTAACCAACGAAGAAATGCACTTTTGGACAGGACGCAAGTGCGAAGAGTTTGATAATATATTGGTACAAACACCTGCACTAAATGAAAGATGTAGAGAGCCGAGAACTGCATTAGGTATTTATCTAACAAAACTGCGTTCTGGGGAGCCAAATGAAAGACTTGCGACATTATTTAACGTAGCGTAGCGATGATATATAGCTTATAGCCTTCCTCAATAAATGGGCTATCTAACACTGAAAGAATTTTTTAAATCGGACTAGCAGTTCCTGAGATTAAAGCTTTATAATAATAAGTATAGATAGTGAGATTACTGCTTTCCAAACGTGAATAGGGACAGGCGCCATGGTAGACGTTTTTCTGCATCAAAATGTCTATTCAATGATATATTAATGAGGACTATTGGAGCGGGTACCACGTTCCATACATTTTTGCCCATTGTCCTTACTCACGAATATAAAAAAGTACAACCGCGACCACAAGATCAACCGGCTTAACAGCTCACACATTAAAATGGCGGGAAACAGTCCTATATATATCTCTGAGAGCCTTACCACTAAAGCCAAGAGGCTGTTCTATCAGGCAAGGGAATTTGCAAAGCTAAACGCATATGCATATCACTGGACATCGCATGGCAAAGTGTACATAAAAAAGGAAGACGGAGCGCCGGCAAAGAGAATAACACAAGAATCCGACTTCGAAGGTCTGAAACAACAAGGGAAATGACTAGAGACACTGATGAACACCCAACAACACTCCCGACCTGAAAAATTGATGCGTAATCTGAGAATTGCATGCCTTGTACACTTTTCAGTGTTTAACATAGTTTTAAGTTTTTCTCTTCTGTTTTTTATATTTTTATACGTGCATGCCAACACGCTAAAGCCAAAGTACACTACATCCCTATTTACACAATACACAAAATCATTTCACTTAATAACTCATAACGACCACAATTCACATAACACATTACATCAGTTACACACACTTTTAAATTTTTGTTTTACTGCTTTTTCTACACTACAGAAATATTACAAGGTACCTATTATCTATGCATACATACTATTAATGTCACTGTCCTTAATGTCGCTACAATTCCATTAATTATTTATTAAAATTCGATCACAACGTTAATATAAATATAACAGAACAAGTAGACTTGGCGGACTCTATTGAATGCGTATCTATTAATGACACCAGTCTTTGCCCGAAACTATTTGACTATAATCTCCAGACGCGAAATACAATGGCAATAATTAGCATTAACATTAGAAGTATTAACTGTAACTTTGACCTTCTGGTAGCTTTTATTTCAGCACTAAATATGCGTTTAGATATTATTGTACTGTCCGAGTGTTGGACAAACTTGAATAATCCACCACCAAATATGTATGGCTATGACAAATACTGGACTCAAACTAGCATAAACCAAAATGATGGTGTGGTGGTATATGTACGCAGTGATGTCGTGGCTTGTGTTTATGAGCCTCAGATTAGTGAAGGAAATTGCTTGATTGTCACTAATAAGCCAGACTACACAATTATTTGCTCCTATAGGCCCCCTAGTTTTAGAAATCCTAATCTTTATCTGGAATCACTGAATAATATTCTATGTAAATGTCGAACAAAAACCGTAATATTTACCGGAGACATAAATATTGATATTTTGGCACAAAACCAGTCTAGTGTAGCCCAAGAGTACCTAAATCTGATGGCTATGCATGGACTGCGGCCAGGCATTAACAAACCAACGCGCATCAAAACATGTATTGATCATTTCATGGTAAAATGCTCATACCGTTGGAAAACAGCAGTTTTTGAACAGCCTATAACAGACCACTGCCCAATACTCTTATATATTAATGGCTCTAAAATACAAAAAAAAAGTGTGACGTACAACAAAGAAACAATTGACTATGCTATGATAACAAAACTACTCACTGAAGAGTCTTGGGAAGATCTTTACACATCAACCGATATCAGTATTGCATCGGAATTATTAACGACAAGACTAACGAATATTATAACGAATAATACCAGTGTTACAAAAAAATCGAATAGACATAGACCATTAAAACCGTGGATAACAAAAGGAGTAGTCAAATGTATAAGAAAAAGGGACAGATTACACAAAACCGCAGTAAAGACACCGGATAATTTGCTCCTACAAATAAAGTACCAAAAATACAGAAACACGTGTAATTTTATCATAAAATCGTTAAAAAAACAGTATTATCAGGAAAAGCTAAAGATAAACAAAGGTAATAATTATAAAGAAAACATGGGAAGTCATTAAAGAAGTTTGTGATATGAAGAAAAACAAGGACCCCATTGTTGAACTATTGGATATTGACACTTCACCAACACAGTCTCTGGGTAGGGTCAATAGCTTTTTTACGGGAGTTGGAGAAGCATTAGCAAATGAGTTACTTACTAGGATGGATAGATCTGAACAAGAACTATCGCAAGAAGCTGCCAAGGATACCTCACCTCTAAACTCTATGTCTTTTATTCCTACGGATCCCTATGAGGTAAGGAGTATTATTCTAGGGCTAAGATCGCACACTGCGCCCGGAAGAGATAAAATTACACCGGAAATTTTAAAACAAAATATTGTATCCCTTGCAGCACCCATTACATACATGTGCAATCTTAGCATGTCGACTGGCAGGTTCCCATCTACATTTAAGAAAGCTGTTGTTTGTCCAATTTTTAAATCTGGAAACAAGGATGATCCAAACAACTATCGCCCTATCTCTCTTCTATCAGCGTTGTCTAAGGTCCTAGAAAAAATTGTCAACAGGAGAGTCGTGAAATACCTAGAAAGTAACAGACTGCTAAGTGACTTCCAATTTGGGTTCCGAGAGAAAAAATCAACCGAGGATGCAGTTATGGCATTGACTTCAACTCTTGTATCTTATCTAGATGGTGGGGATAAATGTCTGGGGGTCTTTTTAGACCTCCAAAAAGCATTTGATACCGTATCTGTCAAAATTCTAATCACGCGTTTGGAGAATGTTGGTATAAGGGGGCTTGCTCTGGACTGGTTTAAGGACTATTTGACGGATAGGTCTCAGCGTGTTAGAGTAGCTGGCCATGAAAGTACTGACTCCATTTGCAATTATGGTGTTCCCCAGGGCAGCACGTTGGGGCCTACATTATTCCTCATTTATATAAATAGCCTATGTAAGATAGCTGCCACCCTGCCACACATGGAACTGCTAATGTTTGCTGACGACACTGTGTTGATCTTTCATGGTCACACCTGGGACATTGTATTTAAACTAGCTGAGACCAGCTTAGCAAAGGTGACCACCTGGCTGGAGAACAGCCTTCTATCGCTCAACACTAGCAAGACAAAGTATATATGCTTTAGCAAAACATCTATAGGGAAACCTACTGAATCGCACAACCTCAAAATACATGCATTGCATTCCCCTGCAATAGAAGAGAAATGCATACCAGCTGTAACTGTGCAACGCTATCCCAAGTAAACACCGTGAAGTATTTAGGAGTAACGCTAGATGACCAACTTGCCTGGACTATGCATATATCGCTGACTATGGCTAGAATAAGAAAACTTGTATATATATTTAAAAACTTGCGCACAGTGGCAAATGATATTATACTTGTACAAACCTACAGAGCTTTGTGCGAATGTATTATTAGATATTGCATTTGTGCTTGGGGAGGTGCGGCAAAAACTCACATGATTGGAAACGAGCGAGCACAGCGGATGGTACTCAAAGTACTTTTATACCTACCGTATCGACATCCCACATCTTCAGTGTATGAATTAGCAGGAGTCTTATCTGTGAGGAAAATATTTATATACGAAATACTACGAAGATACCACAGACGAGTCGTTCCTAACGAACCCATATCACGTAAGCGCGTAGAGTACTACCCTATACCTCGTACGAAGACAAAATTTGCTAGAAGATACTATTGTTATCTAGCTCCGCATACTTACAATAAATGTAATAAAATCCTGAAATTGAGGAAGTTGACTAATAACAAATTTAAAATAGTAATATATAATTGGCTAAAAACTTTAGACTATACTGATGTAGAAAATATTTTGAAAACATAACCTATTCTAAATTTACCATCATACATACACACAGCCTCACACACACACATACATACCCACATATATGCACATCTGCACGCACGCACGCACACAAACACATACCTACACACACACACACACCACCCACACATGGCAGCACGTTAGCTACTTAACTTTATTGTTTAATTTAGTTTCCATTATTACTATTAAGTTTTTCTATCTCTTTTTAAATATAATAATTCTGTCTGGCATATAGTATTGTCACTTTAATAGGGGGAAGACACTAACACCTGTAACACAGTTTTTACTAGCGTAGGTGTTAGGGAATTCAATATTGTAATTGTAACTTATGTCAATAAAGAAATTTATTATTATTATTATTTATTATTCATATCGTTGATAAAAGACTAGAGGAAAGTCACCAAATATGAAATAGTATCTTAATATGGAATACCTTCATTTCTCTAAGACTATAAGTATGAAACGCAACACTCGACCATCTTCTGTTCCATTCGGTCTACTAACACGTACGTGGTGCAATAGACCGAATGGAACAGAAGATGGTCGAGTGTTGCGTTTCATACTTATAGTCTTAGAGAAATGAAGGTATTCCATATTAAGATACTATTTCATATTTGGTGACTTTCCTCTACTAATTTAAGCCGTTATTGTTAGTGTATTAATTGAAAGTAATTTGGCAGCCCCGCACAGTCCCCACTCCCGCACACAGCACACTTGGCTCGCGCGCGCAATATTAACACTGTCTATTGCCGCTATAAATAGAACAAATACTAAAAACAGAATAAAACAAATATTTAGGTGGGACTCCCATATATTTTTGTATTCGAAAGAGTATACTCCCGAGGTGCCACAAAGTCAAGTTAAGATCTGATTATGGGATCCTAGGGAAATCGAGGGCAACCCTCAAATGATATAGGCACTTGTTACGTTTTCCATATAATTATTATATTTTCTTAAGCTGTCCAAGTATTGGCGTCTGACAATCGCATGTGGCTGCGTTGATAATGGAAGGTACATCTCCTAAACGGTTAGGAGTTAAAACAAAATTCCTTCAAAATTATACGTACTTATGGACAAATAGTTGCATTATTTCAGGTTATTAGGTTGACTTGATGATAGAAGATAAATCTCATTAACCGACTTTAAAAAAAGGACTTTCTCAAATCGTCGGAATCTGTTTTTGGTATTTTCACCGATTACTCGAAGACGTCTGAACCGATATAGAAAAGGTGGGAAAGGTGGGGTCCAAGGGTGGCCTTTTGATATCTCCTTTTTACCTGACTGCGACGAAGCCCAAAGTTATGTGTTTGGCGTGTATGTATGTATGTATGTATGTAGGTATGTATGTAGGTATGTATGTATGTCCGTTTCTTTGTTCCCGCATAACTCCTAAACGGATTAAGGGATTTGCATAAAATATATGTCGTTCGATTTGTTTTGATAGTGCGATTGTCACTGGCTACATTAATATAAAAAAAAAAAGAAATTTGCGGATTTTGGGGGCCATATCGCGGATTTAAAAAAAAAATACTGCGTTACCATCGAGTAGGGTATCAAATTTTAAAAGGAGATTACAAAAATATATGACACGAGTATATGTTTAAAAGAAATTCAAAGTCACAAATCCTATAAACAAACACAAAAGTTAAATCATCTGCGAAGAATTTTACGCGACCAACGAAAGAACAAACACAAAAGAACTAAAAACTTGGAAATAAAAAAAAAGACTTAAAAAAAAATTCCAAGTTTTGTTTAATTTAAAATGTGCTTGTTTTATGCTTTTAAGTTTTTTCAGTCGGGTTTTTTAGTTTTTTAACTACTTTTTTTTTATTGTGAGAGGTTAGAAATATTTTTATTTTTACGTTTTTTTTATTTTTCGCAGTCAAAGAGTGGAACTCCCGCCTGCGTCGGTTTTCCCGAGTTCATGTAACCCCAAACTGTTTAAGTCGCGAGTAAATCGGCTTGTTCTGGGCTAGCTCGTTCAACCATCGAGCTCATCTCTGCCCCTAGGGCAAGATTGTGGTCAAGAGTACGTCCATATCATATAAAAAATACTTTTTAGCAAAAAAGACCAACTTGTTCATACTGTACACGGAGTGCAGAATCATGATGAAGGTTCAAATTTCAGAATGCAGCAGTGGGCATACAATTATGAAGACTAAACGTGAAACGCGACTTATATTAAGAAATCTTTCATTTCTAAAAATAGTACTACCATTTGTAGAAAACTTGTCATTTTGAGAATTAGCCATTTTGAGAATTGGGCATTATGAGAATTAGGCTTTTAGATAATTGGGCATTCTGAGAACTAGGCTTTTTGAGAAATGGCAATTTAGAGAATTAGGCTTTTTTAAGAAATTGCCATTTTGAGGACTAGTCCTTTTGCGACTCTGTTGCCATTTTGAGAATAAGGCATTTTGCGCCTAAACCTTTTCAAATAGTACGAAATGCCGTAGCTCGGGCCCGCGTTGAGTTTTCAATCGAAAATACAATATTATTACCCTACTTTTAACATTGTAGTTAAATTGTTTGCAACAAACACATTCACTTTCGTTCCACAGCTATACGAATAAATTATTAAATTTATGAAAATCTGATATGTGGGACGAGTATGTTTAATTAAAATATAGACGTATTTACGTTACGTTTATACTGCACACTGCACACTGCGCACTCGTGCTCGAGTCCAAGGACTCACTGAGCTATTACTTGATTCATGAAGCGACTTGATGTAAACAAATGTTTTATTAGAGATTTGAGGCCCTCGCACAAACACGCGCAAGCGTGAGTGTAGTCGAGCGTGTGACTAGTTTGCGGGCACGGCGTACAGAGGTCGCGGGTGTGTGTGTGTGGCTGGGTAGCCGATAGCGCGCCACAGGATGCGACCCTACGGAAGCGCCGGAACCAAAAATAAACGCCGGCTATTTTCATTTTGGTTCTCGCACGCTACCTACGGTTTAAAATTTTATACAAAACTTGAGTTTTACTCACAACCACATTGATCTACAAACACGCTGAGCTCCGTCACGTGGCAACACACGTCGCCAATACGTCTTATCAACATAAGAATAACTTAGTCACTAAGTTAAGTGAATATTGTAATGTTAATTTATTTTTCATAGTCAAAATCAAAAATCTAATCGTCTTCCTGGGGTCAGAGTGTTTATGCGTCTGACTTTAGGCTTTGGCTATGGGCCTCTGACTTTGGCTTGGTTTATTAATAAAGACATACCTTGTTGTTGACAACAGCAGGCACATTAATTGATCTAAAACGCACTCAAATATAGAACTGCTGCTATGACAATTATCAGTGTATGTATGACAACATGTAATTGAAGCAATATTTACGTCAAGAGAACAGAGATGATTATAAAGGGCAAAAGAGCTAAATCAAATCACACTCCACTAAGTTAAAAATTGTAATAAAAAGATGATAAATACAAATGATCCGGGTCGTTAATTAGATGGGCTCGTTTGACGGCAGTTCAGCGAGCGCACTGACACCGGTCAGCTGACGGCGTTGGCTCGACCACACGTCCACACGTCCGCACTCCGTGCACCGCGTGTACCCGTGGTGTAAGTAAGTACACCGCAGAGACCACCGGCACAACACCGGATGTACCATAAATCACGAATAATTGCGGACAGTAACCAACCACGAAACACTCACAAACGATAAACGTTCCAATTACAACAGAACTTTTAAAATCCAAACATACATTATATTTCAAAACATTTTCGAGGGTGTTTAAATTTTACGATGACTGAATACTAAATATTACAGTCCGCAGTTTATATTCAGTGGCACCCCATAACCATGAGTGCTCCATTTCCAAATATTGAAACCAATAACTGAAAGCGTGTTTCGATCAGAACTGTCCGCGTCATACATGCGGAGGTGGGCGGGGGCGGGGGGCAGGGGGGGTCAGCTATTGCACAAAAACCTCAGATTGAAGCTAACCTCAAAGGGCCGCAAAAAGCGCCGCCGACGGATTGCTACAAATTGCATTCAATCAACGCTTCGTGACACTGCTATGAGCTACGCGACTGCTACGCCAGCGCTACGATGTGCTGCGTGCGTAGCACTCCCGTCGCTACAGTGCTACACCGGTAACACATACAAACATAAACATCAGTATTTACTAAGAGAAAGGCGACTATTCATTTGTTTATGTTACAGTGACATGCACAAGTTCATTTCGTTTCATTGTGTGCTCTCTGCTCTACGAACTGTCTATTGGAGTTTGAACTGGCAATAATTCAACTCCGAAAATTAATTCCGATTTTTAATACGATTGTTACATTTAGGTAGATTAAAAGCGTTTAAATTGAATTGCATATACCAGTAGTTATATTCTGGTGCACTAGTCGTACGTGGTTGCAATTTAAAACGTCCGGCGATTATTGATGCATCGTGTCCGGGAGCGAGCGGCCGGCGCCGGCGACGCGACGAGGAATACTTCTCATGAATTATTAGCAGCGGAGATAACAGATTAGATTCAATATCAGTGAGCTACTCTCTCATCAATAAGGTATTCCCGCGCGGAAGCACCGCGTGCCCAGTCACTCCTTACACGCGTCTGCGCCATTTATACATATCCTCATATTAGACGCGGGATGTACGAGTAATCTCAAGATGTAGTATGTATTACATCCCATAGTCAAATGGTATGAAACTAAACTCCATATAACATAACATAACACATAACATCACGCCTGTAATCCCCGAAGGGTTATTATATTATGTTCGTTGTTAATACGCTGGTTGACTACACAAACGTGGCGGATCCAACGAAACCTTGGTTTGCACGTCAAACCACAGTCATCAACAGGTATTTTGTGATTGCACTATGTTTTCGCTTGATTTCAACAGATAGCAATCCACAACTGCACGTGGGGAGAGAGAAGTTGTGTACCTATCTATATTAGCGCAAGGTGCATCACTGTCCACATTCCTCGCCCGCTGCTGGTCGCGACCGCTTGTGCGCTAACATCACATTTATAACATCTCACATGCACGCTCTCGACGCCGAACGCTCCGACAAATTGAACGACAGTTATAAAGTGAGCGGCTAATAAACTGCCTTCACTTGCGGAGCGGAGTGGAGCGGAGCGGTGCGGCGCGGTGTAGTTTACATCTTATTGTGTTGTTTGAGTTCACATTTCCACATTTCAGTTGTTTTAATTCTCTTGCGTCACAAGATATGTCGGCCAATGTTAATATCCATAGCTTACATAGTTGTGACGACACCGCAAGATATCGCGTAATATTCAGTGAGTGTTAGTGGAGACACGAGTTAGTGCTAATGACGGTGTAACAGTAATGCGACGAGTGTAATGTCGTGTGACGCCGATATGACGCGCACGCGTACGCTCAGTGTGCGCGTACTATCACCACAGTAGCCTCATAGTGCATCACCAGACACCAGCAGAGATCACTTCTCTACGACCTCTCAGCGAAGTGAAACAGAAAGAAAGCAGCTCGCAGTCTCGTTGTGTTGTAAATTAACACATCCTTGCATTGTTCGGAGTGAGGCTTCTGCTCGTCCCCCGGGTGATGCGTTAACAGCGCGCCAAGTGTGAGCAATCAAATTAAGCGTAATGTTTGTTCGCGCAGGTAACACTCGTGCCTGGAGACCAGTCTTTACACAAACTACTCCTGGATGTTCGAATAAAAACACAGGAGACTTCCGCGTTGCAAATTAATTGTAAAAACCAAAAAACTAAAATCAACTATTAAAATATTTTATTGGAATCGAATCTGTGTAGTTTAGGCTCTTTTAGTCGTTTCCACGGAGTACACTGGGCGCACACTAAGTAATTCGTTGTGACTGCGACGTACAACTCCACAACACGCCCCGCAGGTCACATGCGTGTCTCTGTAACTCCGCACATCTCAATATTCTCATCTCTGTAACATGCAATCGTTTTTCATACAGCTTTTTTAATCACTGTCTTGTATATTCTCTCCTTTAACTTGAGGGGCATCCGTAGGTCACGAGTTGTTCCAATGACCTGACGCCATTTCATTCATCATCATCATCATCAACAGCCTATTAGATGTCACATATCTTCGATTTTTTTGGTTCTAAGACCGTTTTGAGAGCAGCGGTGATGAAATAAATTACACAAAGTAATGTGCCTGCCTGGGTTTGAACCCACGACCTAGTGTTCGTAAGTCGGGACCGCCACCACTGGGCCACCGCTGCTCTTCGATTTAGATTAAGAATTTAATTGAAGAGCCATTTCATTCATCCTGAGTTCATTCGGTGCGTCATGGTCCGGTCTACTGCGCCATTCCATTATCAATTTTTTGATTAAAAAAGAACAAAAAGATCTTACAAAAAAATATAAGTTTATAAACTAAAACCCGGCTACAAACCGCGGTTTTTAAAGTTGAAAACAAGATATTAATTCTTGTCTGATATTCATACACTGAATTGGTATATTTCAATTTAAATATAAGTAAAATTATTATAGAGGTCAGTCGTAGTCGCATGCCACTGATACCTGATGCTTCTTCATGGCGTTTTCATTGATACAGAAGTCAGCTGATGTTGCCGTTAGCAAGGTGGCATGCGACTCAATTTAAATTTTTTCGAGCTTAGAATTTGACGTTTAAATTCCGTCATAAAAAGATTTCTTAAAATTAAATAGCCTATGTCACCCGCGCTATTTTTACGAATCTACTGACACCTCATTTTTTAAAATACGTTTAGTAGTCTAGGCGCTACGGTGGAACATACAAACATTCATACATACATAGACTGTCAAAATCATTTACCCTTCCTTTTGGCTTCGCCGTAGTCGGGTAAAAAAGATTCGTCGAAGTCCAAATCTGGTAAACGTACTCAAATATGTGAGCATGACTCAAGCCATGTTAAACTAAAGAAAGTAAACATTCACATAACAAACAATTCTAAGAAAGTGATTGTATAAGGTACCCATTAAACCATTAGGTAATTTCTGACAATAGGGATATCTTATCAGGACAGTCTAATTAAAAATACTCATCAAAACCGTTCCGTAGAGAGTTTGTCAAGCATCATTTCCACGTAATGAGAGCCCTTCGAGTTTACCCAATAAGAGAGCTAACGAGCCGAGCCGAGCCGTCGCGCGACACGACACGGGCCTGCCCGGACATCGGTCGTGTAGCAGTCGCAGTCGCATGTCTTTCGATTCACAAAACAGGGATTTAAACGTAAGTTATCCGAATGACTACAGCAAAGAACTCTAATAGTTCACTAAAGCACAACTCTACGACTTACGTGTTGCTACGGCGTAGCGTATGCTACGACGTAGTTCATGCTACGACGTAAAGCTTGCTACGACAAATATGCCCTTGCTATGACGTTATGCGTGCAGTAGCGCGTTGTAGGGGTATGGTACATTTCTATTTTAAGTAGTTGTTTATTATTTACGTACTCGTATTTGAAACGTATGCCTGTCAGCTAATGCTCAGCTACACACTGACTGCACAGTATCAGTGCCGATACCGCCGGTTTTCATCATCATCATCATTTCAGCCGAAAGACTTGTGAACATAGGACATAGGCCTCCCACCCCTTAGTGTTGCCACATTGACCGGAGTTCGGTTCACCTAGTGAGAGGCCTTCCCAAGCAACGTCTTCTGGTTCGTGGTTGCCACTCCAGTTTTTCGGCCCCATTGGCCGTCCGTTCCGCAACAAATTGTGCCCTGCCCAGTGCCATACAAGTTTGGCAATTCTTCGGGCTACGTCGTCGGCAACCATCATTTCTGATTCGATCACGCAAGAAAACCTTAAGCATAGCTCTCTCCCATTGCCTTTGTGGTGACTTTAAGTTTTCAGATGAGGCTCATTGTGAGCGAACACGTTTTTGTCCCGTATGTAATCATTATTACTCACACTTGTCATAGACTTTCGACTTGAGACACTGCGGTATGTTGCAAGAGATGATACCGAACACTCGAATTCGACGATTGACCTCTTTCTCAAAGTTATACCTACCTAACTGGACCTGGTTCTATAAATATATATTAATACAAAACTAAATGGTACTTTTGTTTGAGATAGTTCGTTACATAAGCAATGATTAGCAAGTCAGTATTTATTCACAGATCTCCACAACGATACTGTGATGTCGGTTGTTATCATAAAAGTTTAACGTTATGCTAATTTAAAAGCAACGAGTCTTGTACGTGTAATGTTCCTATTGCAGTACTCGGCGAGTGAGAATGCAAGTCTCGCTTATTAGCTGTTGCGGCATGCGGCCCGCGGTGATGCGGCCCGCGGTGGCATGCGGCCCGGGATCCGGCCCGGCGTGCGGCCTAGGAGCTGCCCGGTGCCGGTCAGACGGTGGAATTTACATTGGCTTCTGCCTGACCATCGGCATCTTAGTAGCTTCTACGTGCCTGCCTTGTTCAAGATGGACGCGTCCTGTACGAGAACACGATGTGATAAAATTCGGTATCTGTTATATTCCTACTGGAAAAGTTCTTTGATCAATGTGACATGCAGTAATACCCTGCCACTGATTTTTTTTTAAATTACATCCCTTGTAATAGGGGATGAGCCTATTGCCATTAATCGGGCACAAATCCTTGGCTGCTACTCACTAATTCCTGATGGAACCCAATTATATGTTGCGTTCATCATCCTCATCTGCGTTATGACTGCGAGCACTGAATCAACGAGCCAGAACTCGAGGCGTTAATATAAATGGTGAAATGTGCGTGGTAGGTAGCTACCTGACCTGCACAATCCTGTTACTACTAGTACTATATGTATGAAACTCTGTGTGAGAACGACTTTTGCATGAATCAGGCTAAGCAATCTTTTGCATGTATGAATCAGGGTATGCAAGGCATCTGATACTCGTGTTGGCAAGTTTTATAATAAATGTTTGCAAGGCAATTAGTAACTCACTATTCTTTTCTAAAACTAACTGAAAATCCTTATATTTTCAATGAAGCGTCACTTATATGCCCCGAATGTTTTGTGCGAGGGTGTTTGTTTGTACTTGGAAACTGAAAACAATAACAATGTTTTCTATTATATTTCGAGCAGAAAATGTCTTAAGGTAATAAAGACCGTGGACTGCGCCGTGTAGCCATTACTGCCGACTCATAATTTACAACTAGCGACATTCACTCCTGTACTTATTTACAAGAACTTATTAAAGGCAGCCGAAACGCGCCGCGGAGCAGGGTGTTGCGGGGCGGGGCGGGGTGGTGCAGTGTGCAGCGGTAAGGTACAAAAATTAGTGTCTATTTATCGGTTAAGACCACAACTTAAAACTGCCACAATCCGTTGCACTGTCGTGTGCAAAATATGAGAAAGGCGCAGAGATTGCAACTACTGCCATACGTCGCAGACAGGCTTAAGCCAATGAAAGCCTATGACCATATACAATTTCAATCCCGAGCTACTCGTACCAGTCAACCCAACTGAAAACATTCAAACGGGAAAATTCAATTACAGTTCAACAGATATTTACGCGACTACTATGCACCGTACTGTATGTAATGGAAATCGAAGCCGAACTATATGCTGTCATGCTTAACGTTGGACCAACGAGGTTTACTTGAGCTAATGCACAGTTACCTAAAGGATCTACAAACACAGACGGCCACCCGTCAACATGTGTCCAGAACTTTGTTGTCTGCTAATGGCGATGGTGGCTTTAAATCATTGCAAGTCGAAAAACTTTGTCGGCGGCATGTTGGCAGTCCGCCTTTTCACACAATACCTTGAAGTCCGTGTGTAAGTCATAGATGTGTCTATGGCTTTGGTGGGTAGAACCCATAACCCACTAATTAAACATCGTATCAGTGAAATGTGACGTTCGGAAGCTCCGATACGTAATTAAACATCGTATCAGTGAAATGTGACGTTCAGAAAGCTCCGATACGTAATTAAACATCGTATCAATGAAATGTGACGTTCAGAAAGCTCCGATACGTAATTAAACATCGTACCAATGAAATGTGACGTTCAGAAAGCTCCGATACGTAATTAAACATCGTATCAGTGAAATGTGACGTTCAGAAAGCTCCGATACGTAATTTCGTGTTGATGAACGGCAGTTCGTCCACTAACACATCAACATTCACCAGTGAACAGAATATTCATGCGGAATTCATTCGCTATCATTTTAGAAAGCGGTATTTTATTTCAAGTAAAACCTTTTAGTAGAGGAGACAAAGGAGGTTAAGACTAAGCAGACAACGAATGGATCGTCGACAACGTAATCGCTAGGAGGTAGTTTACAGACTAATCGGATTTCTGCAGGACAGACGCTGTTTATGGACGCTGTAGACTCCACATGGTAATTGAAACCGACGTAAACGCGACGCGACGGAAATTAGCAATGCAGACGTACGATATGAGCGCGGTTTATTACGCGGTGCGTGCGACCCGTGGTTCGACGCAAGGTTATTCGTTTCCAAATATTCAGCCTATTGTAACGACGTCAGCATTACTTGCAACAAGTAATTACATAATTATAGTGGCCATGCTGGGCGTTTTGGAATCTGACATCACTTAAAGTACCTATGTAGTAGTTGTTAAGTCGGGTAAAAATTAAAGACATACTTACGTGTAACTTTTGTATTCTTGAAGTTCCTGCTAGAATATGACTGGAGAAAAGGTGGCATCTTCGCTATTCATTTCAAAAGCAGTTGATCTTTGAACAACAACGCACACACGCCAGTCAATTGTTTCGTTTTATCGAAGGGGGTGGCGGGGTGCCGGGGCAGGATAGGGCGGCAGGTTGCATTAATTGATAGGTGTAGATAAGAGCCGCTTAGTGCGGCGCGGATGCCTGGATAAGTCGCCGACACAGAGCCTAGCATACACATCGGTATTCTCTCATAGGCACACACTTTATTTAACATAATGTAGAACTTTTCCAGCCGCGTTGGCATTGCTAGCGTGCTTCAGTGATCGTAACTCGATCACTTGGATTCCTATTAATACTCTAATTTAACATTCTAGATTACGATCCGGTCTAGAATGTTTCACTATGGCACCGTCTAGGAGATTCGAGAATAATCCCATAATGTTGCACCACGGAACTGTGAAGAAGGTTCCAGAGACTTCAGTTACAAAGGTTCAGTAGTATTTGAGGGAGCATTCAGTCTTATTTTTAATTGGCTTCCAAAAAGGAGAAGGTTCTCAATGCGTCTGTATGTTTTTATTTTATTTTGTGTGTATGTTTTCGCATATCCCCGTCATTAATAAACCGATTTTCAAAATTCTTCTTGCACTCGAAAGAGTATACTCCCGAGGTGGTCCCATTGTCATCAAATCAGGATCTGATGATGGGATCCTAGGGTAATCGAGGGCAACTCTCAAATTTTATAGGCACTTGTTACGTTTTCCATATAATTTCTAAATCGGTTTAATCGGTTTTCATCTGATAATCATAATCTTATGTGGATGTGCCGATGATGGAAGGTCCAACTCCTCAACGGTTCGGAGTTCAAAGAAAATTCTTTCAAAATTATACGTACTTATGGACCAATGGTTGTATTCTTTCAGGCTATTATGTTAACCAGCTGATGATAATGGCATCCCAGAGAAATCTAGGGCAACCCTCAAATTGCATAGGCACGTATTACGTGTGTCGTGCTTTTTCTGAAGTTTTCAAGTATTCGCATCTAGGAGTTATCACTTCATCTTGATGAGCTAATGAAGTGATGATGGAAGGTACAAATCCTTAACGGTTGGTAAGGTAAAAAAAACAAAATCACTTAAAAGTGAAAAATAGACTTCAGAAATAATCGACGGCACGGTTGGCGCAGTGGCTGAGCGATTGGACTACTGAGCAGCGTGCCGCGGGTTCGATCCCCGCACGGAACAAATATTTGTACGGCCTACAGATAGTTGTTTCGGGTCTGGGTATTTGTGAATGTGAGTTTAAATGTTTGTGAACGCACCCACGATACTGGAGACATTCCTAGTGTGGGCAACGTTATTTTGTAAAAAAAAAAGAATTATCTGCTTCTGAACTCAGTGGCAAAAAAAACGTTTTACCTTTTTTTTGGTAGTGTTTTTATTTATTCCATACCATATTCGTAAAAATACTTCAAACTTCTTAATGTTTCGATTTTCAGCATTAAATCTAGTTACACTTTCCTTACTTACTGAAAGATGGGTGAGTATATGCTGTCCCCCAGCCAAACAGACACTGCTAGCACAGCTATACCTAATAATATTTATTTGTTCAAGACTTAAACCTAGTTTACAATAATTGTACCTTAAATTAGACTTTCTAAATAAGTGGCAAGATTGCACATGTCTTACATGTGCGACTGGGCTTAAAACAGGAGGAAACCTATGCTATAAGTAGGTACCTGATTATAGTGTAGCTTATTATTAATGTACTTCTAGCTGTTGCCAGCGGCTTCGCCCGCTACAACTCGAAAATGATGCCACGAGAAGATAAAATCGGGATAAAAAATATCCTATGTGTTAATCCAGGTTATAAACTATGTGTGTACCAAATTATATCCAAATCCGTTCAATAGTTTTTACGTGAAGAAGTAACAAACATCAACTCACAAACTCACAAACTTTCCCCTTTAAAATATCAGTGTGATTATTATATTATTATAAAAAGTGCGCATGTGGAGGGGGCGCAAAATAATTCTTAATAGATATATTGAAAGCCACAGTGTGACTCGGTACACTTTTATAGCGGGGAGGAGGAGCGACAAGTCCATTACCCCTCTCGCGGGCGCGGGGAAGGGGAACGCAATTAATAACCCCGCGGTCAAGTTGTCTCCTTTACTATGAAGATAAGCCACTTTAACGTTTTGTATCGAGCGACTGAATACCGTCACCAGCTCATTGTACGATTGTACGTTGTTGGTGACGTCACTGGCGCGATGGCGGCCCGCGGCGGTGGCTCTCGGGTAATGTACGTTCTCACTCAGGTGGCAGTGGGGGTGGCTAGACAATAACATTTTTGAAATAGTTATGTATGCAATTATAGCAGTGTCGATTGTTGTTTACCATTGTACGAGTATAACTACCTGTAGATTGTCTTATGTGACATCGCCGGGGTTGGAGATGACACGTGTTCACAGTATTGTATCGCCAGGAGCACGTAATATTGTTACATCACCGGCGTGGCGCGCGGGCAGTCTTACCAACGTTACAAAACTTATATCCGGCGGCTCACATCGGTGGCAACTTTTCAAACGGTCCTTGATAAGGTCATTTCCGCATTGAAGGCGAGTCGCAAAGAAGCCACTCTACCGCGCGAACACTCGCCGCATGAATATTCAGCGGGTCGAGCGGCGCGGCGCGGAGCGGTGTGGTGGCGGGCGGCACTCGTGTCAACTCGTGTGCCACAGTTGCCTTGTTATTACGTGTACCTTGTGGTTTTGGAACATGTAATAAAACACAGAGGGAATTTTCTTCCCAAAGAACTCACTCTTTTTAAGTAGTACGGTCTATGTTCAAGAACTGCGGGTCTAAAATGGCCACGGGTTTCACTTACAGAATCCCCAACGCATCATTAGCAATTCTTGCAATTTATGTCATATAAGAAGGCGATAAATCAGACATTAACAATTACAGGCCCATAAGTCTCATCACGAAGGAGATGGCGGGACGAATTGGACAGGTTCCGCCAGAACTGGAAGGAGCACGCACGGGTTCGAGAGAAATGGAAGGAGTGGAGGGAGGCCTTTGTCCAGGAGTGGGAAAAAAAAGTAGAAAAAAAATGGTTTATTTTTTCGTGTTTGTTGTGTGCTTAAGCGTGATTCGTCAACACAAGTTTCGCAACATCACTGTCTCAATCTCGTCAACCAGAAACGGAGTGTAAGTAGCGTACAGCAGGTGCACGTATCGGTAACCGCACCACACCGCACCACTCCGCAGCACACCCGCCGCGCGCACAATCATCAATCAATTACTAACCGCGATGTCACGTACACCACTCGACGGCCTTCACACAACTCTCTACGTACTCGCACTATATAACTAAGTCCGTGACGGGACGCGACGCGGCTCCCGCTTGCCGGCAGACCCCGGTGCCCGCAGAAGGTGAGAGAATTTGAGTGCAATCGTTCAATCGTAATAGTCCTCATCACTTAGCATGCAATCGCTCGGCAAAATGTATCAGTAATGAGGTGGCGGGTGCCAGGGGGGAGGAGGGGGGGAGGCGGCGCTGGAGCGGCAAATGAGCGGCAGATTACCGGCGCGTTGTTTTGCCAAATTTTAATAACCCGCTGAGCTAAATAGCGCGCGCTGTAATACCTAGCGCTTCGTACTCGCAACGCTAGCGTACTATGTACCAGCACTGAAATTCATGTACACCAAATCATGAGTTCATGATTTTGTTTTGTGTGTTGAAATTCTTGTTTATTTTGTTTCATTCAATTTATCCAGTAGAGCGACACCAAAAGAAACTTTACAACACAGCAGATGATAACTTGACCATTTGATTTTAAATTCCTTTTAAATCCGACCTTCGTCATGAATACGTGGACGTATCAAACTGAAATTTATATCAAATACTCTGGTCTACAGTCCCTTATAGCTGAAAAAATCAAACTTCTAAGCAATCGCAATCAAAAGATACAGCCGTTTATGCCGCAAATTTTCGACCTGTGAACTTAGAATCTTGAAATTTGGTACGAAACAACGTCCTATAGCAAAGATAAAGCAAAAACTGCGAAAAGCATACATTTTTAGTTTTATCATATAATAAAAATAATTTTAAACTTAGTTTGTGTACGGAACCCTCAGTGCTCGTGTCCGACTCGCACTTGGCCGGTTTGTTTTAAGATCTCGTTGCTTGACGTTGTGTCGAGGGTCGGGCTACCTCCTTCCCTCATATATGGCGAGGGGGGTAATGGCAGATCTTCGCGATATGCTCGCGGGGCATGACTTGGTTGCCTGTGGTGACTGGTCGTCTTTTTGACCAGATTTTTAAGGTTCCGTAGTTAATATGGAACCCTAGAAGGCTAGTTTCGCCATGTCCGTCTGTCTGTCTGTCCGTCTGTACTATATCTCAGAAACTCTTAGTACTAGAAAGCTGTAATTTGGCATAAATATACAAAGGAATTACGCCGACAAAGTGCTAAAATAAGATATAAAAATAAAATACTGTGTTTCCAGTACACACTAAAGTGGGGATGATTTTAGTATAGAGGACAGCCGTAGTCGCATGCCACCTTGCTGATGGCAACTAGCAGCTGACTTCTGTATCAGTGAGAACGCTATGAAGGAGCATCAGGTATAGGTCGCGCCACGTAAGATAAGCGCTGGGGGTCAAGCTGCGCATTAGGCGATTTATCGGTCTATTTGGTGGTATGAGGTAGGGGCGGGGGGGGGGGGGGGGGCAGAGTGACCAATAGCGTACTGGAAAAAATGCGATCATTTTTGGCGGTACGCTATTGGTGGCATAAATAACGCACAAAAGTTTTATGAAATGGTTTTAAATAACAATTGAGAAAAATGATTTATGACGTAAATTGTTTTATGAAGAGACTGTATCGACAACATTATGCATAATGTTAGGGGTGGTACTGTATTTTAGAGTTAGCCCTATCAGACCACACCGCCCAACTTTTTAAATGTCCTGTTAGAAAATCGTGTTCAGGTGACCACTGGTATATATTAAGCCGAGATTATAGCTCTGAGAATATATCTAAATTCATTGAAGCAATGACTAAATTAAGTTTTACTGAAGTGTTCAATAGCAATAACCCGGAAATAGCTTTTAATTCGTTTTATGACATGTTTAAACTTTTTTATGACTTGTGCTTCCCTATAGTGAGGAAAAAGATGTTCACTCGGAAAACTCCGCGATGGATATCCAAAGGTATCAAAAATTGTAGTAAACGTAAAAGTGAAATGTTATGGTTGCATAGGCGATCACCAAATACTCAAAATAAACAGTTACTTAAACAATATTCAAGACGATTAAAAAGAGTTATACATTTGACGCAAAAGTCTCAAAACAGTCATATCATAAATAATGCGGAAAATAAAACAAAAGCTACGTGGAAATTAATCAATATGTGTAAATTGAACTTTCCCCCGGAATCTGTTAAGCAAGTTTTTATTGGTGATAGGCTAATTAACAATCCTAAAGACATAGCTACGGCTTTCAATGATTATTTTGTAGACTCAGTACCTACACCTTGCAAAAAATAATACTGACGGTAATGTTTCATCTTTAATTGATCACCATCCAAAAACTCTTTTTATGGCACCGACGGATGCTATGGACATTTTCAAAATCATGAATTTGCTAAAAAATACTAATGATGATTTGATTTGATGAAATTTCTACGAAAATTTTAAAATTAATGTCGCATACAATTGGACCCGTATTAAGTTTTGTAATTAACCTATGCATAGAACATGGTCACTTCCCAAACAAATTAAAAACAACAGTAATAAAGCCCCTTCATAAGAAAGGCGACAAATCTACCAGCCTTAATACCAGTATTTTGAAAAATCTTTGAGAGAGTGATCTATAAATCCCTTAACTTCTCTCTCTTCGGTTCTTAAGTTGACACTCAACGTCAAGTAAGTTGTGCATGTTGTGTTTACCTGTAAGAGGTTGATACACTTGTCTGTGACTCTTATGTATGTATCTCTTTTCCCTGTGTAGTGTATTCAATTGTTGGTGAGCCAAATTGCTGCAGTACTCATGGACATGACCAAGGCATTCGATCACGTGGATCATGCAATATTACTGGATAAATAAGAACGTTATGGAACGTCCGAGGAAATATACTGAGATTAATCGAAACTTATTTAAATGGAAGAAAGCAAATCACAGTTTTAAATAAAATGTGTCCCAGTTCTAAAACAGAACTTGCTCACAAGTCATCCATTAGGTATACAACTTGCGGTGTGCCCCAAGGGAGTGTTCTTGGGCCCTTACTGTTTCTTATTTATATAAACGATTTGCCGCAGTGTACAGACAAAAAAAAAATCAAATCAAATGGTCCTGTTTGCCGATGATAGTACAATTATTATACCGTGTAAAAACATAGAGTCCTATGAAAATGAAATAAATAACGCCATCCATTGTATTATAAACTGGTTACGAAAGAATAAACTTAAAATAAATCTAAAAAAACACAGATTATGACGTTTCAACAAAGAACAAAAAAACTAAATTTGAATATAAAATACGCAGACCGAAAAATACCAGAAACCAACAGTGCCAGGTTTTTTAGGAATTTACTTGGATAGTCAACTAAATTGGAAATTCCATGTAAAAAACTCAATCAGTATTCATATGCGCTATACAATCTTGCGAAAATATCAAGTTTTGATAGCATACAAAGCGTACGTCTCATCCACGTTACGTTTTGGAATTATGTACTGGGGAAATTCCACAGACAAAGACATTGCGTTTAAAGCTCAAAAGAAGTGTGTGCGTGCTGTATTTAAGCTAAAAAAGACTGATAGTTGTAAGCCATTATTTATAAAATATAGACTTCTTACTTTGCCGAGTATGTACATCTACGAGACACTAGTATTTGCAAAGTCAAACTTGCATTTATTCCAAGCATTAAGATCGAAGCGACGCCAAAGAGAGATATGTGCTATTTCACACAAGACAGTGCTCTACTCAAAAAGCTTTTTGGGAATGGCGCCCAAGTTATATTATAAGTTACCCATTTCTATAAAAGATATTGACAGCATACACCACTTCAAAAAAGCTCTTATTAATTTATTAGTCGAAAAAGCATACTACACAGTCAGTGAGTACCTAGAAGGCAAATTGTAATTTTGACATGGTATTTTTGACATTCTTATTTTTATTTCACTAAATGTTTTTATTTTCTATTTAACTCAGTGTGTAATTTAATTGTATTATTTAATATTATCTAATTTATTATTATTTTAATTACGAGTTTTAATTGTTATTGAATTGAGTTATAATTGAGTTTTTTACTAATTTTGAATATTTTGTATTATTTCGAATGTTTTTTTTTACAATTTTTTTTGCCAATTATTAGACACTAGCTGTTGCCAGCGGCTTCACCCGCTACAACACGAAAATTATCCCACGGGAAGATAAAATCGGGATAAAAACTATCCTATGTGCTAATCCAGGTTGTCAGCTAACTCCATACCAAATTTTATTGAATTCGCTCCAGCCGTTAAGACGTGAAGACGTAACAAACATACACACTTACACACTCACAAACTTTCGCCTTTATAATATTAGTGTGATTAAGTAATTATTATATCTGAATATTTGTACGCCGTTGACGGCAAGATATAGCGATCATTTTTATTAACATGACATCCTTACTTTTTGTTAACCTATGTATTACAAATAAAAATATTTTCAAATCAAATCAAATTTATAATATTATTGATAATTAAGAACAATGCATGAAACGGACCGCATAGGCAACAAAATGTTGCGAGTCTACAGTGAGAAGAATTGTGTTTTTAATTGAACACATTTACAACACACATACAAAATGTTTTTAATTCCATTTAATGATATTTCATTTAATATTTTTCGATGTCAATCTACTAATAAGCAATATACGAAGCCGCAAACGAAAAGCTAGTTCGACAATGAAACAATAGGCCTAGTAGTTTCGTGCGCGAACGTACCCATGCGCGAACACATCCCCCCGCTTTCCCCTCGTCGTTCATTTTATGTTGCGCGAACTATATCAGTGGTAATTGTTGTGATTGTCTGGCAGTTTGAGTACTTTAAGTGACCCACCCAAATGCCCTTTCTTTGGTATTGTTCGTCGTGACGTTGAGCTCCTTGAGTTATAAGTCGAGCTCCACAATAACTGACAAATGCTTGCACTGACTGGACGGGTCCACTCAAATCTGTGTGGTGCTTTCTTCAAAAGACCATCTCAGACATTAATCTGCATGGTCTTCATGTGTGTATTATACATTATTGTTAACCCAAACGATTTTAAAAGATTAAAAGAGTAACCTTTGGAGTTTCTTGCCGGTTCTTCTCCTTAGGAATCGACCAATGCACCGAAACGTGCCCCCTTTTACCGACGTTTTAAAAGTGTCCATGTAGGCCTATGTGAAATAAAAATATTTTGATTTTGATTTTTAATTTTGATTGGCATGCAACTACGGCTGTCCTTGAGAATAATTATCAAATTAACTACTTACTAGACGATTTTTCTTGTTTTCTACTTCTAAGACCGCGGTTTTATTAGTTTGCGTTTTTATTCGTAGTTGGGTTTTAGTTTTTAAACTTAATTTTTTATTTAAAATTGGTGTTTGCTAGCTGACATTTGTGATAATAATTATATATTAATGTAACCAATTCTTTGTTAATATTATTTTACACACTATTGTATAGAATATGGTCGTTCTAACCTAACAGACGACGAGGTGTCTTGCTAAGGAGTTTATTCCAACTAAAATACTAGAAAGTGTCGAAGGGATTTAGGATTTAGGGGGATTTAGGAGACGGTCTCGTGTAAACTTGACCTTTAAAGACTACTGATTATTATCAGCCTTTTTATTTGGGGAGGAGTCATCAAATGACGAGGAGTCATTTGATTTGCCGCTTTGGGCAGAGTTATAGTGTCAGACTTCTACTGACTAAAAACCACCCATGTTCTTTCTTAGCCCTTTCTGCCGAGGCCGCGGTATCTGTTTCGATCATCCCTCAGCCCCGACGGGCATTATTAGTGTGCGTTTCGACCGCGCGGCCACGACGTTTTTTTTTTTAAAAAAACTGTACCAAGTTTATGTAAAAGTTTGTAAAAGTTGATTCCCAAAACCATAAATTTGTCAAAGTTATGGTTACAAAGTTATAAGGGTTTGAACGTGGCCGCGCCATCGAAACGCGGAGAACCGCGCGGCTACGGAGATCTTTAAAACTAAGCGTTGTTAGGTAAATAACAGATTCCAGATGTAAAAAAATTGTAAAAATATAGAAAAAAATCCTAGGTTTATATTTTAGGAGCTGTAACACTAAAACCCCATGGCCGCGCCATTGAAACGGTGAAAACCACGTTATCGCCGATATCTCGCTGAAAAAGCATCGTAGTGGTCTGGAGTTTCTTGTGATTCATAGATTTGAATTTGTCAAATCATGTAAAAATACAAAAAAAAAACCTAGGTTTATATTTTAGGTGCTATAAGACTAAAACGCCATGGCCGCGCCATTGAAACGGTGAAAAATACGTTATCGCCGATATCTCGCTGAAAAAGCGTCGTAGAGGTCTGAATTTTCTTGTAAAACATAGATTTGAATTTTTCAAATCATGTAAAAATACAAAAAAAAACCATAGGTTAATATTTTAGGTGCTATAAGACTAAAACGCCATGGCCGCGCCATTGAAACGGTGAAAAATACGTTATCGCCGATATCTCGCTGAAAAAGCATCGTAGAGGTCTGAAGTTTCTTGTAAAACCTAGATTTAAATATGTCAAAACTTTTGGAAATACCCAAAAAGGACCTAGGTTTATATTTTAGGAGCTGTAAGACTAAAACCCCATGGCCGCGCCATTGAAACGGTAAAAAACCACGTTATCGCCGATATCTCGCTGAAAAAGCATCGCAGAGGGCTGAAGTTGTTTGTAAAACAATGATTAGAATTTGTCAAAAATTGGAAAAATACACAATAAATTTCTAGGTTTATATTTTAGGAGCAGTAAGGCTAAAACCCCATGGCCGAAACGGTGAAAATCACGTTATCGCCGATATCTCGCTGAAAAAGCATCGTAGAGGTCTGAAGTTTCTTGTAAAACCAAGATTTGAATTTATCAATTTTTTTAAAAATACACAAAATAATCCTAGCTTTGTATATCAGGAGCTGTAGTACGATATTGTTTAGAACCTTTGTTGTTTCGATAGGGTGACCATGACTTTGTGTTTACAGAAAACTTTCCACCTATTGCATTTCCCTAGAAATTCCAAAACTAGGTTTACTAAAAAATTAAAAAGTATTACGACAGTAACTAGTATGTATTACTTACCTTGGTTATGAAGCATTAATTTGAAATCCAATCGTAAGGCGTAACAAAGTCGGGGCCGCGGGTAGTCCAACGGTTATCGCGGCCTCGACATAGAGGGCGAAGAAGGAACATGGGTGGTTTTAGTCAGTAGAAGTCTGACACTCCCTTTCGCTCTGCCCAAGAGCGGGAGGGGTTATTCGATGATTTTACACCCAAAAAAAAAAAAAGACGTAACAAAGTCCAAATTGTAAGAGCAGAACTTAGTTTTCCAAAGATAAAAAAAAATGTCCGAAACAGTGCTCAAATCAAAGTCCGTAGGAATGCCAAAATATAAAAACACCAAACAAACACCAACGAGTAGTCCCTACGAATTAACTGAAAGTAAAACGACGACTGCAACAAAAGGCTTTTGGCGGAGACTACGCGACTACAGGATATCTCTTTTAGAGTGCACTTTGTTACGCCTTACGATTGGATTTCAAATTAATGCTTCATAACCAAGGTAAGTAATACATACTAGTTACTGTCGTAATACTTTTTCATTTTTTAGTAAACCTAGTTTTGGAATTTTTAGGGAAATGCAATAGGTGGAAAGTTTTCTGTAAACACAAAGTCATGGTCACCCTATCGAAACAACAAAGGTTCTAAGCGATATCGTACTACAGCTCCTGATATACAAAGCTAGGATTATTTTGTGTATATTTAAAAATTTTGATAAATTTAAATCTTGGTTTTACAAGAAACTTCAGACCTCTACGATGCTTTTTCAGTGAGATATCGGCGATAACGTGATTTTCACCGTTTCGGCCATGGGGTTTTAGCCTTACTGCTCCTAAAATATAAACCTAGAAATTTATTGTGTATTTTTCCAATTTTTGACAAATTCTAATCATTGTTTTACAAACAACTTCAGCCCTCTGCGATGCTTTTTCAGCGAGATATCGGCGATAACGTGGTTTTTTACCGTTTCAATGGCGCGGCCATGGGGTTTTAGTCTTACAGCTCCTAAAATATAAACCTAGGTCCTTTTTGGGTATTTCCAAAAGTTTTGACATATTTAAATCTAGGTTTTACAAGAAACTTCAGACCTCTACGATGCTTTTTCAGCGAGATATCGGCGATAACGTATTTTTCACCGTTTCAATGGCGCGGCCATGGCGTTTTAGTCTTATAGCACCTAAAATATTAACCTACGGTTTTTTTTTGTATTTTTACATGATTTGACAAATTCAAATCTATGTTTTACAAGAAAATTCATACCTCTACGACGCTTTTTCAGCGAGATATCGGCGATAACGTATTTTTCACCGTTTCAATGGCGCGGCCATGGGGTTTTAGTGTTACAGCTCCTAAAATATAAACCTAGGATTTTTTTCTATATTTTTACAATTTTTTTACATCTGGAATCTGTTATTTACCTAACAACGCTTAGTTTTAAAGATCTCCGTAGCCGCGCGGTTCTCCGCGTTTCGATGGCGCGGCCACGTTCAAACCCTTATAACTTTGTAACCATAACTTTGACAAATTTATGGTTTTGGGAATCAACTTTTACAAACTTTTACATAAACTTGGTACAGTTTTTTTTAAAAAAAAACGTCGTGGCCGCGCGGTCGAAACGCACACCATTATTATAAGCCTAATTTGTATAAATGACTAGTATGCAATAAAGTGTAGCGTGGCGGCGCGGCTGGCTGGCTCAGGGACTCAGGGGCTTAGTCACTCGCTACAGGTGGGCGTGGCGTCGTGTGGCTCTCGATCAAATCTTAACTATGATTTCATCTATTTTGAATCACAACACGAGACGACTAAATACTAAGATTTGTCTGCTCATAAATATTCACCCGCAATGGCTTCAGTTTATCCGTGATCATGGTGCTTGTAACAGAGCTGAAATATCGGGAACTCGAAACAAAAAGTAAACATGGTAAATATCCCGTTTTCAGTATTAATAATAAATAGTTTTCGGTGTCAATAATAATATATCAGCAAAAATAGGCCAGCCAAGTGCCAGGAGGTCCGCGACGATCCCGACACAGTTCCTACTGTGTCGTTTCGTAGCGCACGCGTAGCACACGTCGCGTAGCTTGTGCTACGCATTCGTAGCGCTACGCACGTGTAGTGCTACGCAAGTGTAGCACACCTCGCGTACGTAGCTCACCTCACGTAGCAAGTTGCACGAGTTACACTTCAGTTTTGTTGCATCACTTATAATTTCTTACATCTACATTTTTTAACCGACTTTATAAAGGAGGAGGTTATCACTTCGTCGCCATCTTTTTTTATGTATGTTTCCCGATTACTCGAAGATGGCTGGAAGGATTAGTTTTTTTTTTTTTTTGTTTGAAAAGGTATAAATTCCCAGCTGGTCCCATAATCATAAAATCAGGATCTGATGATGGGATCGTGAAGAAATATAGAGAACTCTGCAAATTTTATAACTCCTAATTAAATGATAGCAAATGGACTGGGATTGCCGAAATCTCATATCTTTCTATGGTTTACACTAGTTGATAACATAACATCGTACATACGCTGTACGCTATAAAACACATGTGCACCACTAAAAAGTAAAAAATACCAAAAATAATAACAATTCTGAAGTCGGCGACAATTAACAAAATCAAACAAAAGTCACCGACTTCAAAAGCAGTTATTTTTTTTCTAAAGTTTATTTTACACTTTTTTGTGTTTTACTTTTGTTGAAGTTGGTTTTTTTATATTAAATTGATTAATAGTTTAATAGGTAACAGTAGCTTAGTTAAGGTTATGTTCATTGATTTGACATGCGGTGTTAGTTTGTTAGCATATTGGAAAAACTTAACGTATTTATTTCAATTAGACCATTACAGGCACTTTTGAAAGTCAGAAAAACAAATAAAACGAAACTACTGACACTGTGTCAAGGCATAAAAACTTGGAAAAGTACTGTAGTTGCCCATACCAACATACCAACATACCAAAGCGTAGATCTCTATGGATAAGAATGGACAAGAAACCGCATGGACACACTTTTAAATCAATATATTGTTACAAATACTTGGTAACATCATTTAATGTTGATATCTTACATACTCGTATGTGAGAACGATGTAAAACTACGTGCGAGTTTAGAGCGTCCTAAGTAAACGATATAATAAACAAATCAAAAATAAAATAAACCATGACAACTAAGAGACCAGTCCCTACTGACAGCGCCGGTTAGGAACATGACGCATGGATCAGCACCATTCAACTCAACCATTTTGAAGGGAACTAAATAATCCGACACACGTGACACCATCTGAGAGACATTTGAGTGAGCATGACATGAGCATGAGCACCAAATCTTACAACTGAACTTCAAAGCAGTTCCTCTCAAACTCCAAACCGATTGAACTGAAATTTTGCACGCACCTTTGGTTCTGATAACATCACATTTTTAAGATGGATATAACTTAATGTTCCCACTGCTGGGACACAGGCCTCCCATCATCGAGAGGGAATATTCTATAATCTACCATGCGGGCCCAGTGCGGATTGGTAGATGTCACAAGTCTTCGTATTTTTAGTTCTAGGACATGCCGGTTTCGTCACGATGTTTACCTTCACCGTTTTTGAGAGCAGTGGTGATGAAATAATTTACACAAAGTAATGTGCCGGGTTCGAACCCACGACTTACTGTTCGTAAGTCGGGGCCGCCATCACTGGGCCACCGCTGCTCTCCTAAAGTCGGTTAAAACTACTCAGATCATCTGTGTAATGATCGGTGAGTGAGTGAGTCAGTGACTAAATTGAATAAATTTAGCAAATTTAATTTTTCAAATAGCTCATAAAGTACAAGTATAAATAGAATATAATTTAGAAATAGTTATGATATGTCCTCATGGCCACCGAATTCTAGCTTTATCCACGACAAAGATGAATAGTTGTTAAGCTATAATCATCAGTAATGTTATGTTAGTGACTCACCCTGGCGTGGCGCACGACGGGCGCGGGCGGGGAGGGCTGCGGGGGGGGAGCTGCGCCCGCGCCGCCCGGCGTGCGACTGCGGCGCGGCTCATCTGCGCATAACATATCACGTTACGATACTGAACGAGCACTTGTACTGAGCCCTGGCCACACCAACACATTTAAAATAACATCACGCCTAAAAAGGATCCGCAGATGTGTGTCTAATTGGTAATGGCTGGCTTCATAGCATGCGATACCTAAAATATCATGGTGTCCAGGTGGTTTGTGAAAGTTTACTATAATTGTATATCATCTACTACGTGCTTGTCGTTGTCCACTTCCTACTACGTAACCTTTAAATGTAAAGCCGCACAGTAGCCTGAGGCGAAGCTGTTCATGGCAGTACTACTAGCAAATCCAAAGTAGGGTCAATTCACATTAGTGCGAGTTTTGCACAATGTGAATGTACGAACTAAGTTCCACTAAAAACTAAACTACATTCGTTTTAAAGTAGAATCTATATTGGCAACCACCAGAAAAACGCCGATACAATGAAACTCGATAACCCGTCGTCCCGTCATCCAAACTTTTTCTGTTCTACATCTGACTGCGAACGTGAACAATCTGCTCATCACATTTTATGGGAGTGTAGTCTTTGGCAGAATGAAAGTAATATTATGTCAAATAGTGTACAGGTTACATCCGGACTTATTTACTATACGGACTTTGTTGAAACTAGAACAAAGGAGATTGAGCAATCTCGTTTGTTCTAGTTGTCCGATACTCTTGTGCACAGGAACAATTAGAGCTAATTGGCCCTGTGCACAAGATCGGACATACCACGATGATTCATTATGTGTTTTATTATATTAGTTGCTCAGACCAAGAAAAAAAGATAGATAGAGTGTAGTAGTGTATGTTTACTTGTAGTAGCGTGGTTTTTGTGGCTTCACTGTTGGTGTTCGCGGCGCGCCGTCTATCTTTTTTTCTTGGTCTGAGTTTAGTTGCAAATATTTTTGTAACACGGACTAGCTGCATGCCAAAGTGAATATTACAAAATATTTTACGAGACTAATAACATTAATCGCCGCCATCTTTCTCAAATACTCCAAGAGCCCAGAGCTGCCAGACATAACTTATTTACTAAAGGACAAAATGGAGGGCTTCGAGTAGTGTTTATAAGTGTATTGAATGCCAGCATACTGCTAAGTTGGTTAGACGACCAATTCACAGATAACACGTGAGAAACGTAAAAAAAAATTGTTAAAAGGGGTCTATTTCATTTCATCATTTAATATGCAAATGCCTGCTTCCAAGTTTTGTTTAATTTAAAATGTGCTTGTTGTTTGCTTTTCAGTTTATTTACTTTTTTTATTTCCAACATATTAGTTATTATGTGTTTATTCTTCCTTTGTCGCGTTAAATTCTTCGCAGATGATTTAACTTTTGTGTTTTTGTTTATATGATTTGTGACTTTAAATTTATTATACTTTTAAAAAGTATAGGTGTCATATATTTTTGTAAACTTATTTTAAAACCCTTCATTTTGATACCCTAGTCGAAGGTATTGGAAAATATATTTTTTTGAGATCCGCTATCTATATGGCCCCCAAAATACGCAAATTTCTTTTCTTTTTTAATGTAGCCAGTGACACTTGCGCCATCAAGACGAATCCAACGACGTATATATTATTCAAATCCCTTCTTCCGTTTAGGAGTTACGAGGGAACAAAAAACGGGCATACAACATACACGCCATACACATAACCCTCCTTTTGGGCTTCGCCGCAGTCGGGTAAAAAATTAAGTGAAATAGCCGCCTAACCAACTTAGCAGGTATGCTGGCATTCAATACACGTATAAACACTACTACCAACCCGCACTGGGCCCGCGTGGTGGAGTATAGCCCATCCCTCTCCTAGAGAGGAGGCCTGAGTTCCTGCAGTGGAACACGTACCGTGACATCTCCTCGAGGGCGTGGGGTCGGGCGTGCGCGCGCGCCGATGCGGGTGCGTGGGGGGCGAGGCGGGGGGCGCGGGCGGTAGCGCCAGCAGCTGGCGGTACAGCTCCAGCTCGTGGTAGAACTCAAGCGAGTCGGGCGAGCCGCCGCCCCCCGCGGCCCCCGCGCAGCCCTCGCCCGCGCCCACCTCCGCCGTCAGCCCGTTGAGCACGAGCCGCCGCGCCGCCATGCCGCGCCAGCAGCATGCACCGGCAGCAGCCGCTCCCGCCGTCACCCCGCGCCGCGCCGCATGGCGCACGTGCCACCCGCGACACACTGTCCGATGCGTTCACGGCTGATATCTATCCGCATCTGATAACACTGTTACTGGACCACACCATACTTTTCAATAAGCAAGTTTTCGCGCTAAATATCATTCAGCATAGAGCACCCGACACGTTATAGCGAGTCAATTTAGAACGTATCTTGGAAGTCTTCGACGTCAAAGAATATGACAAAGTGAGTTGTAAAAGTTGCAGAAGTATTACGCGCACATCGCAAGGTTAGCGCGAGTCGCTCGAGGCGTGAGTCGCGTCCGTCGCGCCGCTCGCGCGCCGCCTCACTGCCGGAGCGTAGCCGTGTGCCCGTGTGTGCCTGCCACTCAGCAGTCGTCACACCGCGTTCCATGGAGGGGGAACTACGAGTGAAGTTGCTCATTCATACTATGACTGTTTTCGCGAGGCCTTATAGTTTGGGTAAGGGTGTCTAAACTAAGCCAACCGAACAAGGTTACAGTTCGCACGTGGCAACCCAGATAAGCTTAAAAGAGATGGCTAAATTATTGCTTCAAGCAGGTATAGGATTCTCACATTGATTCGTAATATGAAAATATCATATATAAATTACGATGTACATTTCAACCGCGCGGCTTTGTCAGGAATTAGAGGTAATTTGTTCCTACTATTCATACCTCTTTTCCCGAATTTTTTACAAAAAAAAACCGGCCAAGTGCATGTCAGACCACGCACAATGTAGGGAGGTTCCGTAGTTGCCCAACAAAATATGTAAACATACTAAACTGATTAACTACCCTACCCTGCCTACCTGCCTCCGAACGATGAATTTTATTATAAAAATAAAACAAACTTACACTTGCAGTTTTGAGACCTGTGCTGCGCTCCCATACATACAGGAAAATATTTCATACAAGTACATTTTATAAGTTGCTCGATTACCTATTACTAGTAAACTTGTAAAGCTTACCTAGCTGTGATAGTTTTCCTTTTTACCCGACTTAGGCGAAGCCCAAAAGGAGGGTTATGTGTTTGGCGTGTATGTATGTATGTATGTCCGTTTCTTTGTTCCCTCATAACTCCTAAACGGATGAAGGGATTTGAATGAAATATACGTCGTTAGATTCGTCTTGGTGGTGGAGTGTCACTGGCTACATTAAAATTAAAAAACAAAGATAATTGCTGGTTTTGGGGGCCAAATCGTGGATTTGAGAAAAATAAAAAAAATCCATTACCATCGAGTAGGGTATCAAAATGAAGGGTTTCAAAAGGAGATTACAAAAATATATAACACTTATATGTTTAAAATAAATTCAAAGTCAAACATTCTATAAACAAACACAAAAGTTAAATCATCTGCGAAGTATTTTAAGCGACCAACGAAATAATAATAATAATCTTTATTTACCCAAAAAACATACAGAGTTTGAAATAACAGTTTAAAATTTTGTTAAGAAATACATTTTATAGTTTACAAATTCTGTACAATAATAATACTCTACCTCTTAAGCTAGGATATACCTGTATTTTAAGAAGTAGTTTACGGTCAATATCAACAAAAACCTATATCAAGTGGACTGTGTCATTCTACTGTATGGTATACAAGAGTAGAATTTAATGCTGTAAGTATGTTTGTGTGTGTGTGTGTGTGAGTGGTGAGTGTATAGGTGTGAGTATAGGTGAGTGTGTAAGTGTGGGTGTAGGTGCGTGTGCGTGTATTATACAAGATAAGTGAGTAAAGACTCTGTGTAAGAGTAATCTTTAACGAGCAACCACTCTGTTACTTTAGATTTTAGTGCGTGTGAGTTTAGATTTATAATATTGAGATGTTTGTTAATTTTTTACCCGACTGCGGCTAGGCCCAAAAGGAGGGTTATTTATAGATATGAGTACTTAGTATATAGTATTGATGTTTGGCGAAAGAGGTCTTGTGTTGGATATTTGGTGGAAGGAACGTGCGCTTGTTTGTAATAGGAGGTGGAAGGCTTGCGTGTTTTCTAAGGGTGGAATTTAGCACATAAAGTTGACGAACCGTAAGTACTTTACATTAAGAGAACAGTTCAGTTGTTGGATACCGATAGGGTTTTTTCGTCATGACCTTAAGTATAGGTCGCTGTGCTCTTTCCACCCTTAGAAATCTGGTCTTAGGAGCACCGCCCCATGCAACTATGCAATAACCAATCACTGATTGACATAGTGCAAGGTACACCATCTTAAGAGTTTTTAGGTCGGCGCATACTCTAAGAGACTTAAATGGACGGACTTAAGAGACGTAAAGTTCTGGTGGTGACGGCGTCAATTTGTTGGTCCCATCTCAGTCCGTCGTCTATGTTCTTCTGCGTCTACGTCTTTCGGATTTCGCAAGCGAAGGACAAGTGCAGGGTGGACGGGTTGGTGCAGGAATGGGGAGTTATACTAAAAGAAGGAGGTGGTTTAGTGTTACGTCGTATAGCAAAGGAAATATAAGTGGTTTTTTGAAGGTTTAATGTAAGAAGGTTCGAGTTTAACCACATCATAACCTCAGCCATGGCCATCTCCGCATTTGCTTTCACAATGTCCCAAGTGATTCGGTCTACAAGAATTGCAGTGTCGTCTGCGTAAGCGTAAATTCTACCATTTGGAAGAGTCAGTCTGCAAAGATCATTTACGTAAATCTGAAAGAACAAACACACTAAACAGTTAGAAATAAAAAAAGTAGCTAAAAAATTCTATTTTCATTTCATAATTTAATATTCAAATGGACCCCGCCTGCTTCCAAGTTTTGTTTAATTTAAAATGTGCTTGTTATTTGCTTTTCAGTCTTTTCAGTCGGGTTTTTTAGTTTTTTAACTACTTTTTTTGTAACCTCCTTTTAGAACCCTTCATTTTAATACCCTACTCGATGGTAATGGATTTTTTTTATTTTTTTAAATACAGGATATGGCCCCTAAAACCAGCAATTTTTCTTTGTTTTTTAATTTTAATGTAGCCAGTGACAATCGCGCCATCAAGACGAATCTAACGACGTATATTTCATTCAAATCCATTTATCCGTTTAGGAGTTTTGAGGAAACAAAGAAACGGACATACATACATACATACATACATACACGTCAAACACATAACCCTCCTTTTGGGCTTCGCCACATTCGGGTAAGAACTAAAAAGTTGGAAATTAAAAAAAACTTGGAAGCAGGTGGGGTCCATTCTATTTTCATTTCGTAATTTAATATTCAAATGCACTCCACCTAGTCCAAGTTTTGTTTAATTTAAAATGTGCTTGTTTTTACCCGACTGCGTGACGCAAAGGAGGGTAATGTGTTTATCAGTCTATGTATTCATGTATGAATGTTTGTTTCTATGTGGCGTTCTAGAGACCAAATGCGTAAGCCGATTTTGATCGGGGGGCACGGCAGTGCCCCCGCCAAGTCGAGCGCGAAGCAAACACTGCCGTCCACCATCCACCATCCATCATCCTTAACAGGAACCATTTCGCCGCATTTTCAGGCCCCTATTTGAGAACTTCTGGATAAGACCAGAACGCAGAAATTTTTGTCATCCAGTAAGCTATAAAATCACACTTAAAATAAAAAAAAACCAAGTCTGAAGGTCATTTAGTTCCGAAGTTAAGCGAAAGCAAAGTTTCGCATTTACGACACTCACTCACTCATGATCATCAAAATAGAACTAGTACTTCCCATAAACTCAGAGAGCTGAAATTTGGTAGGGAAGGGGGGGCATAACGGGGACGCGGGGCAAGACGGGGCCACCCACACATACAAGTAACTAGAGTCGCTAGGTGTGTGCTTCAATTACTAATAGGCGGCCATTTTTGACCGATCCTCAGTGCGGAAGTGATCGGAAGTGAAAGTGCACGCGTTTGATTTTTGTAAGCAAAAATATTTTTTCGTGAGTTTTGATGTAATTTTGTGTGGATACTAAAACGCCGATAAAAAGGTGAGCATTTACATCTGTATTTTAGTATTTTGTTTTGATTTTAGGTAGATATCGCTTGTTGACTTGTGTAAGTCAAAGCCAAGGTATCATGCATTATGCTTTTTTTCTTCACCTGTGAATACAATACTAGGCATAGGGGCATAACGGGGACATGGTTACGGGGCATAATGGGGTACCCCATCATGCCCCGTCCCCGTTATGCCCCTTCGATAAGTAGACAGTTAGTAGGTACATTTGCTTGGTTTCTAATTGTATTTCTTCTGTTTTAGGTATACAAGATGGTGCGAAACTATCAGAAAAAATCTACGAGAGGCAGTTGGTCCGTAGAAAGCATGAAAAAGGCCGTAGACGAGGTATTAAGTAAAACAGTAGGGTACAGAAAGGCAGCACAGCTATATGGAGTTCCACAGACTACATTGGAGCGTCACGTAGCTAAAATAAAGAAAGGTGAGATTTCTTTTGGCTCTACTGCAGGTAGCTTTAAACCTGTGTTTTCTAAACAAGAAGAGGAAGAAATTGTAAAATATCTAAAGGATATGGAAAGACGCCTTTTTGGACTGAGCACTCTCGTTCTCCGGAAAATAGCATACCAGCTTGCTGTTTAACATCTTGTTTTGAAAATGCTTCTCCGAAGGATGTTCTGCCCATTCCATCAGTCATACAAAGGAATCAAACTAGGAAGAATTATCGCCGAGGAAAAACTGTTGTGCTTACTTCAACTCCTTACAAAAATGAGCTGATGGAACTCAACAAAAGGTCGAAGAATAAGTGTTCAAACCCAAATGATCCTAGACTAAAAAAAAATGCTAAAAGGCAGAAGAAACATAATGCTAGAACCCCAGTCGAAGACGAAGAAGATACAATATGCCTGTATTGTGTAGATGTAAATAACACATATTTAAAGTTTTCGGAGGGTTGGGTGGGCTGCCAGCTTTGTGGACGCTGGTCTCACACGGCTTGTGCCGGTGTGGACGATGACGACACTGAAGAAATACATATATGCCTCTACTGCGAAGCTAAATAACGTGTAAACACGTACCCTATACTGCCCCGTTTTTGGTACCCCATACTGCCCCTACCACGGGGCATAATGGGGTTTTCGTATAGTTGCAGTGTTATAAAATTATTAAGATTATTTTAATAGTGAACGAACCAAAATATGTGCCAAATTGTAGTATGATAAGTTACTTTTGTGCTGTGATTATTGATTATAAATAAATATAGATTTTTGCAATTTTTATAAATAGTTTCCCTTAACGTCCCCGTTATGCCCCCCCTTCCCCTACAGAGTTAGGGTTTAATGGCCACATAAAGGGAAAAATATAAAAACTTGCAATTTTAGTCTAGTTTTCTAGATACACCAACTGCATAAATACGTAACTTCAACTTTGTAATACTATATAAATGTATAGGATTACAAAGTTAAAGTTACATTTTCAGTGAATGAATTTTACGAGTTAAATTTAACACACTTCTTAGTTTCTGATTGATCTGAAAATTTGCACGTATATGTATATCGCCTATCAATGCATAATTTGATGATATGGAACTGATCTGATGATGGAGCTGGAAGTTGATCATAGGAACTCCATTTTAGAATGTCATAACCCCATCGAGTTTGAACTCGTTTGATTCGTCTTGTCGAGTAGTTTATCTTAATATGATGTCCAGGGTCTATTGATAGAGCTAGAAGGTTGCCATAGGAATTCCGTTAAACAACGACATAACCCTATCTAGTTTGGACTCGTTTGATTTGTAGTTTGTCTTTAGATGATGTTCAGGGTTCTGAATAGTTCTAATGATGGAGCTGGAAGGTGGCCATGGGAATTCCGTTATAAAACCACATGACCCCATCGAGTTTGACCTCAATTGATTTGTCTCGATGAATACTCTGTCTTTAGTTGGTAACCAGGATCTGATGATAGAGTGGAAGGTGGTCATTGGAGCTCCGTTATAGAATGACATAACCCATCAAGTTTCGATTTATTTTTATTAGATTCGTATTGACGAATACTTTGTCTTTAGAGATGGTCTCCGAGGTCTGTTGATGGAGCTTAAAGGTGGCCATTAATAAACGACTTGACCTTGTCGAGATTTTACTCGTTTGATTCAGCTTGTCAAGTAGGTACTTTAGCAGTACTTCAAATCGATGAATAAGACTGCTCCAAGTGCAAACAAACCTATGTATTGTTGATTCATTAAACGAAATAGATCGAGGGGCACGGCAGTGCCCTCGCCAAGTCGAGCGCGAAGCAAACACTGCTGTATCATCATTTACTGGAACCATTTCGCCGCATTTTCAGGGCCCTATTTGAGAACCTCTGGATAAGACCAGAACGCAGAAATTTTCGTCATCCAGTAAGCTATAAAATCACACTTAAAATAAAAAAAATCAAGTCTGAAGGTCATTTAGTTCCGAAGTTAAGCGAATGCAAAGTTTCGCATTTACGACACTCACTCACTCATGATCATCAAAAAAGAACTAGTACTTCCCATATCTTTAGCTAGCATCACTACTTCGCAGAAGGAGGCGACGGCGCGGCGGCGCCGGACCATGGCTTAGACTACATACTTAACACTACTTATTTTACTTACATGGGCCGCCGCTAATGAGGATGTTTACTGACTTCAAAAAAATGTGATGAAGTCAGTCTGCTCGATTATCGAAAAATATTGGAAACGTATTTTTTATTTTATCAAATCAATAAAAATTGACGAAGATAAAACGCGTCAAATATTTGAGTGGGGGTTGGTGACGTCACAGACCGCTGAAAAATGTCATACGTATGTCTTAGACATACGACGAGAGTACGAACGAGTATGACGTCACACGAGTTTTCAAAGCACTGTATCGTCTTCAGTGTTTAAGTGAAAATATTTTTTTTTGGTAATCTATATGACGGACTAATTAGATTTTTTTGTTAACTACCCTATTGCCGCTACGAGAGTGGTCAGCAGAGCGGACCCTCCCGCTCTGGGCGGAGCGGAAGGAATGCCACACTTCTACTGACGAAAACCCACCCATGTTCTTTTTTTTAGCCCTTTTGTGTTTCGGGGCCGTGGAATCTCTTGCGGACTACCCCTCAGCCCCAACGGGACTTAATCTACCTCTGTTTCAAATTTTATCAAGATCAGTTCGGCCGTTCTGCCGTGGTTGATTCAAACAAACATTTAATGTACTTTTGTCTAAGTGACGCATTTTAGTTTTCGACAACCACGTGAACGAAGTCACGGGCACACCTAGTTAAAAAAAAGTTCCGTGAATAGACATCAAATAAAAATTTACCAATTCCACAGCATAAAATTGGGTTCGCGGACGGTCGATTGGCTAGCCCGTTACTCACCGTCCACAGGCCCTCGCCTACGGTGGCTGGAACCAATCACGTGGCCCTCGACGCCCGGAGCGTCTGCCGCAGTGGCTGGGACGAGAGGTTCTTTCCCTCTCACGTTCCGCCACCTCTTTCGCTAGCATCACTGTTTCACAGAAGGAAGCGACGGTGCCCCATTCCCTCTTGCCCCTGACCATGGCTTGCACCAGGGCCGGACGCGAGGTCGCCGCCGCCAATCGCTGCTACGAGAACACGGTGGGGCTCTGCCCAAGGCAGAGCAGTCCCTCCCGCTCTGGGCGAAGCGGAAGGAAGTGTCAGGCTTCTACTGACGAAAGCGCCCATGTTCTTTCTTAGCCCTTTGTGTTTCGGGGCCGTGGCATCTCTTGCGAACAACCCGCAGCCCCGACGGGACTGTAATCTACCTCTGTTTCAAATTTCATCAAGATCCGTTCGGCCGTTCCGACGTGGTTGGTTAACAAACATCCATCCATCTAAACTTTAGTATTAGACATACCCACTACTCAGTGCTTTGCATTACCCTCTTCTTATTTGCTACAGCGTCAGTAAGTTAACGCAAGGCAATGATTTAATGTACTTTCGTCTAAGCGACGCATTTTAGTTTTCGACAACCACGCGAACGAAGTCGCCGGCACAGCTAGTTGATAAATAAGACTGCTCCAAGTTTGAATAAACCTATGTATTGTTGATTCATTAAACGAAATAGATAGAATGAGAGACGCTACAAAAAGAAATGAGATCCCACTAAAAACAAAACTTGTAAAAAAAGCTAAGCCGCGCAACTCAAGTCTTTTACCGTAAAAAGTAGTGAGATCTATGTAATACCAAGTCAGTTAATATATTCAGTCCCTAGTTAAAAACCGTTGATATTTCAAATAAATCACAGAACAGAAAAAACAGGTAGAAATGCTAAGCGACGAAATCTGTATAGGAACCAGTGTCGCCAAACTAACACAGCCAAACCATTAATCATACAATGCACTACAAATAAACAATTCGTTTGATTGGTCGTTTCAATTTCAATCACAACAAGCATAACTCACAGTTTCTACATTTTAAAAATATACCTTCGTCATATTATCATAGGATTTATTTTGCTTTACTCAGAAATAAAATACGACGTTTTGTAATCAGAAATCATGCTAGAAATTATTACCTAGTAAATTCCGCTACTCGTCCATAGATGGCAGTATTTTCAATGGAAGCAATAATAAGCTTATGACTGCTGCAAAAAAGGATTATATTCGCGTCACATGTCTGTATTTTTTGCTACTCGGTCAAGGAAGAGACAAAAAAAAAACTTAAAATGGACTTTATAGTTATAAACATTAAGTCCATTTAAAAAATTTGAAATTTTAACGTGATTCATACTAAGATTCTGCGTGGATTCTGATAAAGCGGCCATTTTAGACCCGCAGAACGCAGAAATTTTCGTCATCCAAATTGGACACGGATTTTTTCTTCTATCACGTAAACAAACAATGAAGACGATACAGTGCTTTGAAAACTCGTGTGACGTCATACTCTAGGACATAAGTATGCCATTTTTTAGCGATTAGTGACGTCACAACCCCCCACTCAAATCTTTGACACGTTTTATCTTCGTCAAAATTGATTTGATAAAACAAAAAATACGTATCCAATATTTTTCGATAATCTATCAGACGGACTAATTAGACTCATAATGTTTTAGTCAGTTATCCCTATTGTGGACCGATTTTCAAAATCATTTTTGTGTTTGAAAGTGTATACTCGCGAGGTAGTCACATGGTCACCAAGTCAGAATCTGATGTTGGGATCCCTGCGAAATCAAGGACAACTCCCAAAATTACGTTTTCCATAAATTTTCTAAAGCTGTTTAAGTATTTGCATCTGATAATCATAATCTCATGTGGCTGCGCTGATGATAGAAGGTACAACTGCTCAGCGGTTAGGAGTTCACAAGATCATTCCTTCAATATTATAACTCAGACCAAGAAAAAAAAATAGACGGCGCGCCGCGACCACCAGAAGTGAAGCCACAAAAACCACGCTACTACAAGTAAAAATGTGTATGTTTACTTGTAGTAGCGTAGTTTTTGTGGCTTCACTTTTGGTGTTCGCGGCGCGACGTCTATCTTTTTTTCTTTTACTTGTAGTAGCGTGGTTTTTGTGACTTCACTTCTGGTGTTCGCGGCGCGCCGTCTATTTTTTTTTCTTGGTCTGAGTATTATAAGTACTTATGGGCCGATGGTTGTATTATTCCAGGCTATTAGGTTGACCTGATGATAGAAGATAATCTCATTAACCGACTCGTGATTTGGAAGGTACTATAAGTATATGTCGCAAAATGAACTCCGAGGCACAATAAATTAGAGTTGTTATTGATTATTCAATAACAACTACAACGATGATAGATGGCGTTATTCTAAATTAGCAATAATGTTAATTTAGAATAACGCCATCTATCATAGTTTGTCGGCAACGTCGAGCAATGTGCTTGTGAGACGGATACAGAGCGTCGCAGGTCTGGTTTAACAGCTGTCAGTTGACAGATGTCAGTTGTAAGTGGTTGACTGTCGTTGACATTGGAACTCTCCCGTAGGTGAGTATAATATGTTCTGTGAGCATCTCACTTAAGAGGGACGTTACTTTTTGGACACGAGCGCAAACGGTCGTTTTGCCCGCCTGTGTCGAACTTACCGCGTTTCCGTACTAATTATATTTTCATTGGCTTGATTGTTTGAGATTTTGTTAATTTGTTATCGGAAGTGAATAAATAGGCGGTTGTAATCAGTATTGAGACTATTATTTCATCGTGTCGTTGTTTCGTGGTGTTCTTGTCGTTGAAGATGAAACTGAGATCCAGAGCAGATTGGAGAATTGGCAACAGAAGTTGGAGAATTTTGGCCTGAAAATCGGCAGAAGCAAAACTGAATAGGTACATGTTTTGTGATTTCGGCGGTCTCTCCAGTTCTGGAGCCATTGCGCTAGATGGCGTGCTTCTTCCAGTTTGCTCCGACTTTCGGTATCTCGGTTCACTCGTGCAAAGCGATGGCGCAATAGATCGTAGTGTTAAGCATAGAATTAGCACTGGATGGATGAAATGGCGGCAGGTCACGGGAACAATATGCGACTCCCGCATTCCCTTAAACTCAAGGGGAAGATTTATAAAACCATGGTTAGACCTGCTGTCGTGTATGGACCAGAATTTTGGGCCACAAAAGGGATAAATGAAAGGCAATTGCATGTGGCTGAGATGAGAATGCTAAGGGGAATTTGTGGTGTCACGCGAATGGATAAAATAAGGAATGAGTACATAAGAGGAAGTCTGAAAGTGGCGCCGTTGAATGAAAAGTTGTGTGGTAATTGATTGGCGTGGTATGGACATGTGATGCGAAGGAATGAAGAAAGTGTTGTGAGGAAAATGTTGAGTATGAATGTAGATGGGTATAAGAGTAGAGGAAGACCAAAGAAACGATGGATGGACTGTGTGAAGGATGATATGGCTAGGAAAGAGGTGACTACTGACATGACGAGAAATAGAGAAGTATGGAAGGAAAAGACATGTTTCGCCGACCCCAAATGGGTTGGGATACGGGCAGGAAAATAATTTATAATTTTATTTCATACCTCCACCATGTCGAACTTGGGAATCTGACAACGATGTACCCGAAACAGTTGAACTACCTTCGTCATATATAACACGCACGTTACACTTTAGCTTTCAATCCGATCCAACATGAGGTTCTGCTGGGTATACAGATATGATAGGTCGGCACAGTAACACAGACATAGGATAGTAACACTTTATTCTAAAATGAAATGCAGATCAAAGACAATGCAACATCGCCGCACACGGCAGGCGCCGCGGGTCCAGTCCCTGCGCCGTCACACGGCAGCCAGCAGCGCGTGCAGGCGCCGCGGGTCCAGTCCCTGCGCCGTCACACGGCAGCCAGCAGCGCGTGCAGGCGCCGCGGGTCCAGTCCCTGCGCCGTCACACGGCAGCCAGCAGCGCGTGCAGGCGCCGCGGGTCCAGTCCCTGCGCCGTCACACGGCAGCCAGCAGCGCGTGCAGGCGCCGCGGGTCCAGTCCCTGCGCCGCCGCGCGCGCCACTGCCTGTGCGTGCGCCGGCCAGCGATGCGCCAGGAGCGCCAGCAGCGCCGTGGCCGCGCACAGCGCCGCCGCCAGCGGCAACAGCGCGGGCGCGCGGCGGCGCGGGAACACGGACAGCGCGTGGTGCTGCGGCAACAGCTCGCGGTCGGCGCACGCCGCGCAGGCGCCGCCCCCCCCCGCGCCGCGCTCGGCCGCCGCCCACGCCGCGCCCAGCAGGCGCAGCGCGCCCGCACAGGCGCGCCAGTGGCGCAGGTGGAAGAAGGCGTAGGCCAGCGCCTCGCTGTCGCCGCGCCGCAGCACGTGCTCGGGCGGCAAGGTCAGCGGCCGCAGCTCCAGCAGGTACTCCGGCACGTGCGGGTTGAACTGGATGGCGCGGCGCATGGCGTCCAGCGCGGCCAGCTCGGCGACGGCGCCCGCACTGGCCGCGCCGGCCGCCCGCGCCCGCAGCAGCGCGGCGCTGTAGCAGACGCAGGCCGAGCGCGGCAGTCCCACGTCGTCGTAGCGCGCCAGCACCGCCTGCGACCACACTGCATCGCTAGCATAGCGCTCTCCCATTACTTTGCTACAGAGAGGGCTTTCTTTCTCAATTCTTTATTGCGTACCATAATGTATACAATTAGTAGGGAAACAGCTACATCATTGATTTATCTAAATTCTTAATTAACATTATTGCGGTAAGTTACTTAAGTTAATTTTTGCATTTTTTGTATGCATTTTTAATCGCGATATTGGCAAGCTGATTTTATATCCTAGAATATTTTTTGATTGTATGTTCTCTCATTTTGTAAAGTAATCTGGGTACTTACGTACGAACTTACAAACTTCAAATATTTACAAACAAGTTAGGGGCAAGATCTTTAGTTCATCAAAGTGGGGTGGGGTTTACAGCTATCGGTGACTTCAATAGTTACTAAAATCCTAATAAGTTTTATTTTGTAGGGTAAATAACAAAGTGCGCGCGTCAGTACTGCTATATGAGCCATACGTGGACGATGCGTAGTATGTTACTAGTGCAGTTTTAAGGTCCGTGCCTTTTTTGGTCTCGCGGAGGGCGTATGAAAACTTTGAAATACTCTTACTTTCTGACTGTGAGACTTCCAATTCAGTAGTAGTTAAGTGGCTAGTTTCCACCAAAGCAGAGAGGAAATATTTGAAGACATAAGCGGCGTAACGGACCGAGCGTTCCCACCAATATAGAAAACAAATGTAAACTGACCAGACCAGTCTCCGAGTGCAGAAGCGGGCCTAAGGTAATGCAAGCTTAAGGTATCCATTGGACTGGAAAAGTGCAGAACCAAAGGAGTTTCGGTCGAATAGAGTGAATACCTGTACGTCCGCGTAGGCCTTCTGTTCCAGCAGCACCTCGATGAGGTTCTCGTGCAGCGCCAGCGCATGCAGCGCGGGCGGCGCGTCGCGCGCCAGCTCGCGGAACAGACGCGCCGCGTCGCGCAGGCGGCCCAGGCGCCGCGCGCACATGGCGGCGCGGCGCTTCACGTGCGCCAACACGGCCGCGTCGCGCCGCGCCTCCGCCGCGCTGCTGGCGCCGCCCGCGGCCGAGTGGCGCCAGGCCGACTCGGCGGCGCGCCAGGCCCGCCGCAGCAGGCGCTCGGCCTCGTGCACGGTGGGCGCGTCCTCCTCGGCCAGCAGCAGCAGCGCGGCGGCGCAGTCGGGCCGCACGCCGAGCGCGGCGCGGGCGGCGGCCACGCGCGCGCCGGGCTCGCGCTCGCGCCACGCCCGCGCCATCGCCTCCTCCGCGGGGCCCTGCGCGCGAGTAACAGACTATGTCTTTCTGAACATTACTATATTAGAAACCGAGACCGACTACTAGAAAACTATTCTTTATGAAAATTTATTTAAGGAATGGTATGAGTTCTGAGGATTTCTCAACTGCTTGGTTGAAAAATAATCACATAAATCAGATCATATTTCTTGGCGCAAGTTATCGGTGTACATACACAGAAAAAAAAACATATCTATCAACTTGAGAACCTTCTCCTTTTTGGGAAGTCAGTTAAAAAGCTCACAACTCATACCACTTCTTCATTGCGATGAATAACGGGCAAGCGCACCGTCTGTCCGTCCTATGACGATGACAGGCCGTGTCGACGGCGCATTCGTGTTCCACGCGCGACTCAAAGAGATGTCAGTAATATTGAAGGGGACCCGTAAGGGCCCACGCCTGTCGGGGTATTTAAAAAGACATACCGCGGCCTCAGACGCAAAGAGCTAAGATGGAACATGGGTGGTTTTCAGTCAGTAGAAGTCCGACACTCCCACCGCTCCGCCCAGAGCGGGAGTAGTCGTTTAATGATTTCGCAACCTCCAAAAAAAAGTGTCATAAGCATTAACATTGCGAGGCCACGGTGGAGCACACCGAGGTCTGCTTCGCTTGGGCGGAGCTCGGAGTCAAAAACCGCTTATCCGATTTCTATAAAAAAAAAACTAATAAAATATAATTAAAAAAAATAACAAATAAAAAAAAAACAGAAAGATACCAAAATCTTCTTTCGAATCGAAAGAAAATTTTGGTACTTTTCTTCTCTTTGAGGTGCGCGTGGAACACGAATGCGCCGTCGACACGGCCTGTCATCGGCATGGGACAGACAGACGGTGAGCTTGCCAGTTAGTCATCGTCCACAGACCCGCGCCTGCGGTGGCCGGAAGCCGTCCCTCGTTCTCTCCCTCTACCGTTTCGCCACCTCCATCGCTAGCATCACTGCTTCGCGGAAGAAGGCTACTCCGTCCTATTCCCTCTCGCCCCGGACCATAGCTTGAACCAGAACAGGACGCGAGAGGTCGTCGGCGCTAATCACCGCTACGAGAACATGGCGGGACTCCAAGCTCCGCCCAAGCGAAGCAGACCGCGGTGTGCTCCACCGTGTCCTCAAAAGCTCAATTTAAAAGTTTTTTGTGGGAACATTTATTTATTAGTTACATGTTTGTTCAATAGCCTGTCCTGCATCACTGCTTGTCGGTGTTGTTTTTAAACTTTACACAACCAATACTAAATCGTTTTCTGTAATGATGATAACACTTTAAAAACCGGTCAAGTGCGAGTTGAACTCGCGTGAAGAGGGTTCCGTACGATGAATATAATATAGGTCTGGCAATATAGGTCTGGATGAATATAATATAATGTAGGCTCTGGTTCCTTTTAAAACGGGTTCACTTCTGACAGTGTGTCTAAGTCGAAATGTTTACCTGTAAACGTTGTGACGTTGAATCGAGGGATGGTGCTACGTGTGTTGCTTGTAAGGCAAAGTTCGACTTTCCCTGTGCTGGGATAAGTGAGGTTGGCTGGAGAAAACTTGGCGAGCGTAAATCGACATGGAAATGTCAAAGCTAACTGGTAGTCTGAAGGCGTCACCAGCGAACTCGGAGACCATCATGGCTGAGCTTCAACATCTGTCAGCAAAAATGGAAGCATTGCCAGCATTGATCGAGAGTGTGAAGGCTATTCAGAGTGAGCTTGCCGAACTAAAAACCATACGGCAAGAAGTTTCTGAACTTAAATCGTCCTTTGAGTGCTACGGTCAGGAAATAACGTCTTTAACAAGTAAAGTGTCAGAGTTGGAAAGTGAAATCGAATTAATGAAAATAAACAAGGAAGCGATAGTCAATTTGCAAGATCGAATCAGTCAGCTTGAGATTCGTCAGTCGGAGAGTGAACAGAGGTCTCGCATGAACAATATTGAGATTAAAGGAGTACCGATATCCAAGGATGAAGACCTGTTCGCAATAATGACCAACATTGGTAAAGCAATTGATTTTCATGTACCGAAGGAACAGATTAACTGCATAGCAAGGGTGCCGTCACGTAATGACAATGGAAACAAAAACATTATTTGCTCTGTACATAACATCTACCTTAATTAAGAACGACTTTATAGCGGCGGCGAGGAAACTTAAAAAACTGAGTGTGGGTGATCTGGGCTTACAGGCAATAACAGAGTTTACATCAACGACCACCTCACACTGGAAAACAAACTTCTACTTAATAGAACCAAAGCTCAAGCTGCGGAGCGTGGCTTCGAATATGTGTGGGTTAGGGGGTGCAAAATACTTGTACGGAAAAACACCACGTCTCCAAAACATTGCATTAAAACAGAGCAAGATTTAAAAAAGTTTTTATCTTAATTACTGTGTCTCATGTTGCTTGTGAGTTATTTACTATTAACGATAAACCTTGTTTACACATTATGGACACATTATTGTTGAAAGTGAATATGTTCAACTTAAGTTGGAGAAACATGGTTACGTATTTTTTACATGCATTCCATTCTCGGCTGCCCTTTGTTCTCTTATCGCTTGTTGTCGCCAATTCATTCGACTCGTTAAGCTTTGTTTATTATCATTTTATACCTTATGCTTGTGCTGTTAGAGGTGAGATCTGCTTACGCTTAAAACTTCTTACCCACAATTTCTTAATGATTATTTTTTTCAACAATTGGAATACGATTTCTTGCGCTTATTTTGTCAAATCTGATTTAGTTAGAGTTTTTGCTTTACTTTGCCACCACTTACTATTTAGGCCGTCTTTTTCCTCCCATAATACTTACATCATGCTAAGTCTGAGTGTACCTTACATATGTTCAATTATTTTTCTGGTTTTATATTTGAATAATAATGGCACCTATTAGTATCTTCTATCAAAATGTTCGAGGGCTACGTACGAAAACATCTATTTTTTACAGAAATGTTTGTTCTAATTCTTTTGATATTATTTGTTTGACGGAAACATGGCTTATCGATGGTATTTCCGATAACGAATTGTTTGATGATAGATATTTTGTTTGGAGACGTGATCGGAGTTACTCGCACACTAATCAAATTAGGGGTGGGGGGGTCTTAATAGCCATACGTCGTGAACTAGTTGCCGATGTCCGCAACGAATGGTGTTCGTCTGCCGAGGATCTGTGGGTTACATTAACTTTAAACCAAAAGAAACCTAAAGTAACCTATAAAATACATCTATGTGTTGTGTATATATGTAGCCAGCAATCTGGCAACTCATTAATGATACAACTTAATAATTTTTCAAGTAATTTAAGTGATATTGTTCAAGTTTTTAGTGCTCGGTGACTTTAATCAACCGAATATTGACTGGCACGCTGCGGCGGACGGTGATCATCTGTGTCCTGGTAACTTGCAAGGTCCCATTCAAACTAGCTTTTTTGACACTCTTACCGCTTGCAATTTGCTACAGTACAACTCACATCGGAATGTAAACAATAGGATTCTTGACCTCGTGTTGTCTAACAGTGAAGTAGCTGTCACTTACAGCCTGGATCCCCTAGTGCAAGAGGACTCACATCACAAGGCACTTTACATCTCTGCAGACTTTGTCCAACTTCATCACCTGCATTCTCGACCGCGAGTCAAGTTCATTGTTGATTGGCCTTTAGAGCTTAATTGTAGGCCTCTTGAAGAAGCTGTTAAATTCTTTTAGGACACTATTAACTTGCTTCATAATACATTAATTCCATCGAAAACTATCGTTCCACGGGGTAAATATCCTCCTTGGTACAAAAGCCCTCTCATTAAAATAATTAAAGAAAAGTCAAAATCTCACTTAAAATTTAAAGCTTACGGAAATCTCTCGGACTATCAATCTTTTGTTACCTTACGTCAACGAGCTAAAGATCTGGAGAAGGAAATGTTTGACGATTATATTGCAAACATTGAATCAGCCATCTCTAAGAATCCTAGGGCCTTTTGGCAATATGTTAAGTCCAAACAACAAACCAACTGTTACCCATCTGTACTTAAATTAGGGGAAGTGTCGTCTGGGCATGGGGAGGAAATATGTAATTTGTTTGGCGACTATTTCTTTTCGAACTTCCAAGAGCGGCACAACGCGAACGAATTCTTAGACTCTCCAGGAATAGATCAATCTACTGACCTGGTATCAGATATCTGCGCTGTTGATGTGCAGGAGGATGAGGTATTTAGGTTGTTAAAGCAAGTGGATGTTAACAAATCAGCTGGTCCCGATAATATTTCACCAATATTTATAACCAGATGTGCCAGGTGTCTATCTGTTCCGTTGACATTATTATTCAAACGGTCATTGGACTTGGGAGTAGTGCCTTCAATTGGGAAATCAGCTTATATAACGCCTATTCATAAAAAAGGACCTAAGGACAGCGTTGAAAATTATAGACCGATCTCTAAACTTTGCGTGTTCGCTAAAATTATGGAGAAAATTGTACACAAACAACTTTCTTCTTCACTTAAGTTAAGTTTCTCCCAGCACCAACATGGATTTTTAAAAGGTCGTTCCACCACCTCTAACCTCGTGGTCTGTAGTGACTATCTTTCAGAGTATATGTCTAGGAGGTCCCAAGTAGATGTTATATACACTGATTATAGCAAATGTTTTGATCGAATTGATCATACACTTTTAATGCGCAAACTGTTAGGGATTGGTGTAAGGGGAAATTTGTACAGATGGTTTGTATCATATGTTGAAAATAGGTGCCAGACTGTAGTCCTCATCGGTTATTCCTCGAGAGCGATGTACATTCCTTCGGGGGTTCCCCAAGGATCCTTATTGGGACCTCTTTTATTCAATATCTTTGTAAATGACATAGCCTCTTGTTTTCTAAATTCTAAAATTTTATTGTACGCGGATGACATGAAAATTTTGAGTCAAGTGTCTACCATTGAGGATGCACGCCTATTACAGGAGGATCTGGACCGGTTCCATGATTACTGTTATAGAAATAGGTTGGATTTAAATATCTCAAAATGTTATGTATGTACATTTACTCGTAAGCCAGACCCTATTAGGTACGATTATAAATTATCCGTTGCCTCAATTGCCAGAGTTAACGGTGTGCGTTTCGACCGCGCGGCCACGACGTTTTTTTTTTAAAAAACTGTACCAAGTTTATGTAAAAGTTTGTAAAAGTTGATTCCCAATGATAGATAGCACCGATTACGATGAAACAAAGCCTAAGTAATGTATAAAAGTTATGTATAAAAGTTACCTACATTAGTTTCGTAAATTTTATGTGATGCTTAGTCATAGAAACAGAGAAACAGACAAAAATTCTAAAAATTGTGAAAATGAGTTCTGTTGGTTATATTTTAACACCCTGACGATTCCTTTTTTAAATATTTTCAAAAATATTTTTTCTACAGATTTATTATAAAGGGTGTAAACGTACCCTTAACGCAAACGAAGGGCACTTGTTCTTCCCACCACTGCAATCATTTTTTGGTTCTAGACCATACCTGGGAACCCCCTAGTTACGGAGGGGTCATAGTTCCAAGTTTTGCACAGCTGTTTTTGTAAATACTACATTTTCAGGTTAAAACTTTACTTAAATTATTTCCATGACCCGTTTACTATTTAAATCACCCACTAGCACAATCTTTTAATAGTGCTTACATTGCTACATTTTTTTTTTATTTGTATATTATATCTTTTTACTCCGGACGCGCTTAACTTGCATATCTTGCTACATAGTTAATCATAATCATTTATTTGTTTGTAAAACATAGGTATCATTATTAAGGATCTTGTGAGTAGTGAAGGTTCTTGCTATGTTTCGTCGTTACAGACACACAAATTAAAATACAAAGCTTATTAAAATTCTAAATACAAAAAAGCAAATTAAAATTACGAATACAATATGTCGATTCAATGTTCAATATCGGGAACTCGAAACTAAAAGTAAACATATTATGGTAAATATCCTGTTTTTTAACATTAATAATAGTGAAATTGTCAATTGAAATTACAAATACAAAATGTCAATTAAAATGAAAGATTGAAAATATAAAATGTCAATAAAAATAAAAGAAAACACAAATAAGAATTGTAAATAAAAGTAAAATTAAAATTGTTACAAATATAAAATGTCATTAAAAAAATTATAAATCATAGAAAAATATAATTAAATCACAATAATTCAAACAAAAGAAATAACATTTAAATATTCATCTACACTGTAATAACATTTGTCCAGTAGTATGCCCTGAAGGGACTTTTTAAATCTGTTTAAAGGCAAATACTTAATTTTATCAGGTACTTTATTATAAATTTTAGGCGCTGCACCAAAAATGCTCTTCTCTAAAAGTGCAGTTTTGCACTTGATCGGACTGGATCGGGAAAATAAATTCTCGTACTGGGCACGAATTGGAGTTTTTTTTATTGATGAATATTTTGTAAAAAGATGTTGATTTGTTTTTACAAATAATGCAGTTTCGAGAATGTACCAACCAACCCTTCGCCACGTTGTGGTCCCAAGGACGCTTAGAGGAAGATCTCCTGCTGCAGGGTGACGCCTCCCTATCCTACGCTGAGCTTGACGACGGAGTCATTGCAGAATCCTGGAACTGGACCGTTGGTTGCGGTCAGCTGACAGAGGCCGGAAGACCATCTTCTTAGGAGTCGGTTCAGGCCAGTGTACCCTACCACCTTTAACCTCTGCAATTAAGACGTGAGGCGGCCACGGATGTTTAGGAGAGTAAATGACAAGTGAAACATACCTCGCTTCTTATTTCGAACCCCTATCTACCTATCTGCTGACACCCTCCTAAAGGCAAGTGTCACAGTGACACTTGCCTTTAGGAGGGTGTCAGCAGATAGGTTAATATTTTCAATTTTTTTAAAATGATGTATGCAACTATCCGTTTTTCTCAGACTACACATTGATCTTATGCATCTCTTCTGCATCCTGAAGATTATTTCCCTATTGGTCGACTGCCCCCAAAAAACAACACCATATCTCAAAATTGAAAAGTAAATATGCGGATTTGCTCAGACGATTGCCAATTTCCTCTAAGTGAGGTTTCCAGATTAGTTTTTCGTCTATATTAATACCTAAGAATGTAGCATTTGTAACTTCATCAACTTTACAGTTATTATAGGTTATGTGAACTGGTGGATTATTACGTCTGGTGAAAATGGATCACTTTTGTTTTATTTAAATTAATAACAAGATTATTTTTGTCAAGCCAATCTATAATGTCACTAAGAGTATTATTTATGTCAATTTCATAATTATTAGGATTATTGCATTCCATGATAAACATGAGAAAACAGCTGTCTTGATCACTGTTTTGTCAAGACAAACTATACTGCAAAAACTGTAGTCTGCAATTCGACAGTCACAGACCACTGCAGTGTGATGATGTCACTGTCAAAGAAATCGGCAGCTACCGAACAGAATCGAGGAACATTAAAAAAAGTAGACTATAACGCGATTACTAACAAATTAAAACTTATAAATTGGACTGCTAAGATACCTGAAGATGATCCGAATGAAATAACAAATAAATTCCTGCTCATAATAAGTGATTGCATTAAAGAGCATACCTACAAGCTTTCTAATAGAAAACGGAACATTAAACCATGGATAACACCTGGGTTACGTCGTTGCATGAGAAATAGAGACAGTTTACATCAGAAACTTCGTGAGGATCCAGACAATGTAACACTTCAAATAACTTATAAAAGATACCGCAATACATGTAACAAATTATTAAAAAACTTAAAAAACAAATATTTTAGATCACAAATAAATTTCCACAAAAATAATTTAAATAAACAGTGGCCCATTATCAAAGATGTATGTCACTACAATAATAACCTAATAACCATGACGACCTTCTTTTAACTAAACAGAATCCACAAGAGTCCGTAAACCACATAAATCACTATTTTGCAAACGTGGGTAGACAATTGGCTCAAAGTATTCAAATAAGAACACAAAAGAGTGAACTTGACCTTGCTAGAATATCTAACCCAAACTGTTCCTCACTGAAGTCATTCGTTCTTCTATCTACGGATGAAATAGGAGTTAAAAGTACCATATTGGGCTTAAAATCTTCTAATACCAGCGGTTGGGACGAAATTCCCACTATTTTACTCAAACTGGCTGTCGATACTCTTGCGTTACCTATTGCCAGGATCTGTTATTTGTGTTTTTTCAAAGGCGTCTTTCCCAACGCACTGAAGCAGTCAGTAATTATTCCAATTTATAAGTCTGGGAACCGAGACTGTGTCTCGAATTATAGACCAATCTCATTGCTGCCATCCATTTCTAAAGTCATTGAAAGGATTATGAATACGAGACTTAAAAGATTCTTTGAATCTAATTAGCTTCTCTCAGAAAACCAGTTTGGATTCAGAGAGAAAAAATCAACTGCTCATGCTATACATAAACTTATCTCAGTTACTGTCGATGGTTTGGATAGGGGAGATAAGACCATGGGCATTTTCTTGGACTTGGCTAAGGCGTTCGACACAGTTTCTGTTCCTATACTCCTCAATAAGCTTGAACATCTTGGAATCCGCGGTATGGCTTTGGACCTTATAAAAGATTACATGTCGAACAGAACCCAACGTGTCAGAATTAATGGCTACACCAGTCAACAAGAAAATGTGCAATTCGGCGTGCCACAGGGTAGTATCTTGGGCCCTACATTGTTCCTTGTATATATTAATGACTTGAGTAGTCTCAGCCTAAAACAAGGACAAATAATCTCGTTTGCTGACGACACGGTACTTTTATTACGTACGTGGTCTGAGGTGTTTAGCTTGGCTAATAAAGGATTTGTTTTAGTGTCATCTTGGCTCGAAAACAATCTTCTCACATTGAACGCACAGAAAACGAAGTATTTAACTTTTAGCATTAGGAATAATACGCAACCACCAAACAACTTGCAAATAAAATTGCATACATGCAAAAGTACTGTAGACTGTTCCTGCTATATTCTCTTCTCTCAAAAGGATCCTCTATCAAATATCTGGGTTTGATAGTAGACCAAAACCTTAACTGGAAGGAACATAACGGTACCGTAATAACACGGACTAGGAAAATGATCCATGTATTTAAAAACCTTCGTAATATATGCGACCTCAAACTACTTAGGACTATTTATTTTTCACTGTGTCAATCGATATTATCATATTGTGTCACTATTTGGGGAGGCGCATCAAAAACCATAATGATAGGTCTCGAAAGAGCTCAGCGAGCCATATTAAAAGTTAAGAGCTTTAGAAAATTTAGATATCCTACGCATCTCTTATATAACAATTTATCTTTGCTCACAGTAAGACAAATATTTATTAACAACGCTATATTGCTTCAACACTCCAAGTTACCGGTGCCTAAATACACTACAAGACGAAGAAAGGACCTGGTGTACCCCATTCCCAAACGCAAAACGGCATTTTCAGATAAATTTTTTGACCATCTCGGGCCACATTTATATAATCAGTTATCGAAGAGCATTAATTTACGCGACTCGACTCTCTCTGACTGCAGAAAAACTTTAAATAAATATCTAATCGATATGAACTATAATAACACAGAATTTTTTTTAATAAACATATCATAAATCACTATTCACAGACAGACATACACATCACATTCTCATTACGTGCAATTCACGCACACACACGTATTCACTCAATAACATACATTACACACACTTAAACAATGTCTTTTTATCTATTCTTTGATTGATTTTAGTAATATTAGTCATTTTTGTTTTTAACGTTAAATTTAATGTAACTCATTAGATCCAAACATTTTCGTCTAAAATGTTTACATAATTATACTTTTATTAGTTTAGAATTACCCTCGTTATTTTTGTCATCGATTCATCAAATAATTTATTAATACCCACTATTCTGTTTTCTTGGCCATATTCTGGTCAGTGTTTTACTTAACAGTTAGATTAATTAATGTGTCGAAATTTTTGTTAAAATAAAGCATCGGTAATCGTAAGGAAGTGTGTGTGTTTGCGAACGAGGAAAACTGACCTGCCGTGATACAGTTTTCACTAGTACGGAGGTTAGAGTGAATCGAACTCAAACAACCGCATAACACAGGTATTTATAACTGCACAATAATTATGTGTTATAATTTGTAATTAGTTGACGTAGATCACAAGATTGTTGGGATTTGTGTATGAGGTTGTTTCTTTTATTATGCCAATAAACTTTATTATTATTATTATTATGTCCTTTATTCAATTTCATTCATATAGTTTACATTTTTAAATATTTCATACAAAACTTATAAAAAAACATTTAAAAATATAAAAAATAGTCGTCCACCGGTGACGGGAGCAGGGTCCAAGCTATTATTATTATTATTATGATAGCCGAGCTGTCATCAGCAAACAGAACCATTTTATGATGTATGGTTTTTGGGAGATCATTAATAATATCAAGAAAAGTGGTGGCCCCAGTACACTACCCTGAGGTACACCATATTTAATTTGTCTTGGTTCTGAAATATATTTGGTTTCCATTTTGCTAATCGGACAAATTCTCGTGATTTCTGTACATTGAGTTCTATCACTCAAATATGATTCCAGGAGTTTTAGGATGTTACCTCTAATACCATACCCATACAATTTTTCTAGTAAGACCTTTTTATAGTTCTCACATAATATACCATCTCAACATGAATGATGTAATGTACCAAGATTTTGTTACAATATTCTGATTTAAATGAGTGTCCATGGAGTTTCTTGCCCGTTCTTCTACATAGAGATCTACGCTAGGGAATTGGCAACTACAGTACTTTCACAAGTTATTATGCCTTGTGACTGTAGCTTAGGAGTGCAATGCGTCGTTCGGGGGTTACTGCGTGCGGCGGCGCGTGCCGTGGCGGCGGGTGCGCTGGGCTCCGGTTCGCGGGGCGGCGGTTGCGCGTTGCGGCGTGCATTCGTTGTCCCGCGATTCGAGGTCTCGTGCATTCGTAGTTGCGGTGTGCGTCGCTGCGTGCTTTCGTGCTCGCAGTGTTCGTCGTTGCGGGCATTCGGCGGCGTGTGGTTCGGCGTAGTGGCTTTCGGAATGACGTATTGCACTCGTAGTTTTTCGTAGTTTTGTTTTATGAATTGTTCTTATGACATTAAAAAGTGCAAGTAATGGTTTAATTGAAATAAATGCTTTGAGTTGAGTTGAGTTTGAATTTGTCATTCGTTGCCTGAACAACAACTGAACGTCACTCAATTGTTTGGCCTTCCTTCGGATCCTCTCCACTAACACTTGAACTTTATGGTATGGTGTTATGTCGGTACTTTGATAATAAACATAATGTAGGTTGATTCAAGTTTTCATTAAACTAGTCGTTACCAGATCTCTGGCTTTTATTGACGTGTACATAACATTGGCGCAGCCGGTCTAGGAAGATCAGTACTTACGTGGAATTTCGTTTGCCATCATGCCGATTGGGAAAATAGAACCTTTTAATATCGAAAGCGGAAATTGGGACAGTTACATTCGTCGCGTAAAACAATTTATACTGCTAAATAGTATCGATGACAACCTAAAAGTAGCTACGCTTCTAACGTTAGTGGGCTCCGAGTGCTATAATCTTATTTGTGATTTGTGTTCACCCACGGAACCGGAGACGAAGAAGTTCGAAGAATTAGTTACACTCGTCAAAAATCATTTGGAGCCGGAGAGATCTGAAATAGCGGAGCGACACATTTTTCGGCAGCGGGCGCAGCAGCAGGGAGAAAGTATACGTGTCTACCTACATGGTTTGAAACACTTGGCTAAAACCTGCAACTTCGGTAGTTCTCTGGAAGAAAACCTTCGCGATCAGTTCGTGTCGGGTTTATTCAGCGAAGAGATGCGGTCGAGATTGTTTGCCGAAAAGAGTATAAACTACAAAAGGGCTGTTGAGTTGGCCACGGCGCTCGAGGCAGCGGAGCGGCATGCGAGCACGGCATGCGCATCGGGCGGCACGAGCGCTGGCGGGGCTGGCACAGCGGCGGCCGGCGGCGAGGACGGCCTGCATCGGGTCGGCAGCGGTGGAGCGCGCGCGCGGTCCGACGCGGCTACCGTGCCTACGCGGACGCAACAGCGTCGTCTTTGTGTGCGTTGCGGTAAGACCGGTCATGTGGCCGGCAAGTGTCGTTTTAAAAATTATACATGTGATGCGTGCGGCCAGAAGGGCCATTTAAAAATCATGTGCCAAGGTAAAAGTGAACTTAAAAGTGCAAAGGAGAACAAAGGTCAGTACTTTTTAAATGATTCGGACTCAGATGATGACGACTGTAATTTTTTTAACTTGGTTACTAGTAATGACGGTGACGGACCGTACTATGCGAATTTAGTAGTAGAAAAGGTGCCGTGTAAATTTGAAATTGACACGGGTAGTAAAATATCAGCTATCTCAAAACATTTTTATGATAAATATTTTAAACATGTACCAATTCAAACAAAGTTGTTATGTCTGAGATCTTATACAGGTGACGTTATTGAAACCATCGGTTATATTATGGTAATGGTTGTTTGTGGAACCAAGTCAGTGATGCTTAAGTTATATATTATTGAAAACGGCGGTCCACCTTTAATGGGCCGCACGTGGATAAAACAATTGAAAATAGGAATAGTTGAATGCCATAATATGAGCGACTCGGAATCAGTAGCAAAAGCTTTGAGAAACGAATTCCCGGAAGTGTTTGCAGAAGGTCTAGGTACATTCAAGTCACCTGTATCGCTACACCTCAAGGTTGAAACCCCCGTGTTTGTGAAGGCGCGGCCGCTGCCACTGGCACTGCGCCCGCGAGTCGAAAGCGAACTCAAACGGTTAGAACAAGAAGGGGTTGTTTACAAAGTCGAAAGGTCAGAATACGGTACGCCTATTGTACCAGTTATAAAGTCGAATGGCTCAATCAGAATATGTGGAGATTATAAAATAACGATTAATCCGATTCTCAAAGATTTTCATTATCCTTTACCGCGGATTGAAGAACTTTTTGCAACCTTGGGGGGTGGTGAACAGTACACAAAACTTGATTTATCAAATGCATTCCAACAATGTTTATTAGATAAAAAATCACAGCCGCTGACAGCAATTACCACTCATGTCGGGACGTTCATTTACAAAAGGGTGCCGTTTGGAATAAAATGTATTCCTGAAAACTTTCAAAAGATAATGGAAGAAACATTGAGTGGCTTGCCTTCAACGGCTGTATTTGCAGATGACATATGTGTAACTGGAAAGGATAAAACTACCCATTTAAAAAACTTGAGGGCAGTGTTGGAAAGGTTAAAACAAAATGGATTAAGAATCAATTTCAGTAAATGTCAATTTTTTAAGGATTGTGTAACGTACCTAGGTTATAAAATTGATAAGAATGGCTTGCACACGGATTCCAACAAAATTGAAGCCATTAGGGCAGCCCCATCACCAACAAATGTAACTCAATTAAAGAGTTTTATGGGCCTTGTAAATTTTTACTCAAAGTTTTGTTCCAATATAAGTGATATAATGAGACCACTGTACAACTTATTAAAAAAAAATGTATTATGGCAATGGAATGATGAGTGTGAGGGTGCTTTTTGTCGAATGAAAAAAGTAATAAGCAGCGCACCAGTGTTGGCACACTACGATCCTACATTGCCGTTGGTGTTATCAGTGGACAGCAGCTCATACGGACTGGGCGCCGTGCTCGCACAGCGGTACGCAGATGGCAGTGAGCGACCCGTGTGTTGCGCGTCGCGCACACTTAACGCCGCCGAACAAAATTACTCGCAGCTGGACAAGGAGGCACTCGCAATCGTGTTCGGTGTGCGCAAGCACCACCAGTACTTATACGGGCGACAATTCATTTTGCGCAGTGATCATCGTCCATTGAGTTATATATTTGGGTCGAATAAAGGAATACCCGTGACAGCCGCAAGTAGACTACAGCGTTATGCTGTCCAGTTGTCTTCTTATAATTTTAAAATCGAATTTATAAAATCAGTACAAAATTGTCACGCCGATGCGCTTTCTCGTCTTCCTTTGAATTCCACTGAAAGTAGAATCAAATGTGAGGACAGCGACTGCAGTTACCTTAATTTTGTGCAGGAAAACTTTCCCCTTAGTTTTAAAGACATAAAAATTGAGACGGCAAAAGATTCATTGTTGAATAAAATATATGGTTACGTAATGTTCGGGTGGCCAAAAACCAGTAATATTGAGACAGAAAAAGCATATTTTAATCGTAAGGAAAGTATTTGTGTAGATCAAGGTTGCTTGATTTGGGGTTACAGGATAATAATTCCGAAGTCTTTACGAATGTCAATTTTGAAGGAAATTCACGACGGCCACCCAGGCATTGTAAAAATGAAGCAAATAGCGCGAAATTATGTATGGTGGGAGACATTGGACGTTGATATCGAGCAAACAGTACAGGAGTGCGTCGCATGTCGGTCGCAGCGCTCAGCTCCCGCCCCGGCTCCCCTGCATTCCTGGCCGTGGCCGGAGGAACCATGGGCTCGATTGAATTTAGATTTTTTAGGGCCATTTAATAATAAGTATTATTTAGTTATTGTCGATGCCCATACAAAATGGATTGAGGTTGACCATGTGTCTTCTACGTCTGCTGCGGTGGTAATAAATTGTTTACGAAAAAGTTTTGCGCGTTTTGGCTTACCTAAAAGAATTGTTAGCGACAATGGACCACCTTTTTCCTCGGCAGAGTTTAAAAAATATTTAGACATTAATGGTATTCGCCATACCTTAGTTGCACCATATCACCCATCGAGCAATGGGGCGGCTGAAAATGCCGTGAAACTGGTTAAGGGTGCATTAAAAAAGGCCCAAGTCGATAGTGAAAATGTAAATACGGCACTCAGTAAATTTCTGTTCTCGTATAGAAACACAGAACATAGTACCACTGGTCGCGAGCCCGCAATGCTAATGTTCGGACGACGGTTGCGTGGTCGATTGGACCTGCTGCGGCCCGACACGCGAGACTTAGTGCGACAGCGGCAGGAGAATAGTGAGCGGCGACGGGAAACCACCCTGCGGGTGGCCGAGCCCCAAGATCCTGTGCTAATACGGGACTATTCTAAAAACCGGGGGAAGTGGACTGAAGGGACGGTGGTACGTCGAGAAAGTCCAGTTTCTTATACTGTAAAATCACAAAATGGTCAGGTGCATAAAAGACACATTGATCAAATCTTAATAACAACTAAACACCCAAAGTCTAGATATTCATTGTCAAAGGTTGAAGAGGGAGAGCTTGCCGAAACTGATACAGAATCAATGGCGACCCCTGACGCTCATCAGGACGATCAAGTTGCCGAGAAATGGCAACTGGCAGAGGAGTCGCCTCCCTCGAGAACTATGTCTGAAAGTCGTGATGATCCACTGACAACACCGAGGAATCGTGCTCATAGGAAGGCTGCTTTACGCTGCATTGAGAAATTAAGAAAGTTGTAATGATATTTTATTGTTTATTTTATACAACACACTCATCATTGCACATTTGCTAAAGTAGAAATAAAACACATGTTGCTAGAAGTATATGGATAGATATTATAAATATCACTTTGTACCAACTCATTCATATACCTATTTGTCTGCATGAATAACCATGATTAGTTAGTAATTGTGTTTCCCTTACACACTGGTATGTTGTTAAAAATGTAGCCATTTATTTCTTGTTTGTTTAAGTTAGACTATTTAAAATATAGGAGGAAAGTGTTATGTCGGTACTTTGATAATAAACATAATGTAGGTTGATTCAAGTTTTCATTAAACTAGTCGTTACCAGATCTCTGGCTTTTATTGACGTGTATTAAAGTTCAAATTGACTTAAGTATTATTACGATTCGTTTGTATGGAATTATAGATAAGTGTTGTTTTTGGACCTTTGCAGGCAATTTTTTTTTAAATTTTCTCCTTAAGAACCATTCTCGTACTTCAAGAAATATTCTAAAAAAGAAAGATTTGCACATTGCAACACATTTAGCGATTCATTTTTATATATAGAGAGAAGATAGATTAATACCATATGGGTTAAAAAAGCTTCGCAAAAAATAATTCTATTTAACCTCACATTTCAATAGTAAAAAATGGTTACAGTGAGTTAATCTTAATAGATAGATATATTCTGACACGGACTTTTTTGTAGAACTTTGAAAGAGGAACATTTCTTTAATAAATGATATTTGCATAACTTAAACCATTTTCGCAGCGCACGCAACGGAAGCTTTCAATAAGGAATATCGTTTCCCGTTTTTGCAACAGTTTTCATTTATGCTCCACTCTTATTAGTCGCAGCATGATGTTATGGTGCTTAAAGCCTTTCTCGATAAATTGACTATCCAACACAAAAATATTTTTTTCAATTCCAACCAGTAGATCCTAAGTTTATAGCGTTCAAACAAACAAACTTGTTTAGGATTAGGTCTGTACCCGTTGTGAATAAAGCTATGGTTTACTTTTGTATATCTATATTGAATAAGTACAGTCTACAGAGTTTTTGGGTTGCACCGCCATGACCATGGCGGGGGAAGGGGGTCTGTACTGGATGGTGGTAGTGAGGTAAAAAGGACTGAATCGATACAATGCAAAGCTTTTATAGCTGCTGTGATTGAATGTACGGTGCGAAAGAATGAACGTAGCAGCGCCAGGCGGTCGATGGACGAACTAGGCGGAGCCGGTCTTCTACTCAGCCGCAGAGGTCGGCGCTGTTGCGCTCACGCACCGGGTGCAGCACCTTGTCGGTAGGTGGCGCTAGCGGTAGGCGTGGACAAACTCTTTAATTTTATAATATTAGTATAGATTATCATCAGACCATTTCAGTGTGCTGAAAGAATAAATCAAACCGTTGTTCGGACCACCTGACAAGAGACTGCTTAGCACACCAAATTCTGATTTGGTGTGCTAAGCAGTCTTGTGTCTGATTGCGCTACTGAAACTTTCTGTTATCGAAAAATCCGTTTTTGTGATCTATTGTAACGAGTCTTTTAAGCCTGTTACATGATACGTATTGTTTGATTTAATTTGTAGGCACCACGGTGGTGTTGCCATATAAGAATTCATTTTTTGGTTGATTTAGAATCGTGAAGTGGTCACACTGGCTTTTTCTTTTTGAGGCTGTCAAGTTGACTTTGACATTTGTCACTTTTCGCTTTCGCTTTTGGACAGAATGGCCAACCTGACCGATTGCCCTTGTCAGCATCCTAATTGGATAGCTCATATTTTTTTATGGTAAGTGAATTTTTTCGTGATTTCGGTCCGTTCCGCGTTGTCATGGCTATATTGATAGCAGACGCTAATAGTTCCGATATTTAATTGTTTCAGGATCTTTTAACTTGATTAAGTACTTATTTGTCTGGATTCATTCATGTACTGATGACCACAGTTTGATATTTTGGAAGAAACGGTGAGTTTAATTGTTTTTGGTCGCAGCCAACTCGGTCGCCAATTGTTTTTACCAACGCTGAATATCAGCTAACTATTATTCATGTTTGTTTTCAGCCACAAGGCGTTTTTTTCTACTACTTAAAATTTTAGACGCTCGCCCCTACCAAAATATATCTTGGACCGCCTTTGGCATCCCAGCGGAAATGCATATCACCAAGATGAGCGTTAATCTTTTGGTTGTTAGCATAATCAACGGAATTTGGTATGGTTTGTGATACATAACGTAGATCATCTATTTGGTAAAGTGCAATAATGACAGGTTTTAAAGATTGTTTCATTTTAGTTTTAGATATTAATAATAGAAAGGAATTCTCTTGTGTATTTCTACCAGCAGCCTTCGGGTAATAAAATCGCTCTATAATTTTCATGCTCGATTTTTATTGATACCTTCCCGCTTGAAGATTAAAAGTCTCAAGCTCCTGCAGGTAATAATAATAATAATAATAATTTTTATTTAGACACATTGGATGACACGTTAAGCACAACAATTAAATATAGTAAAAGTAGATAAAAATAAAAGAGTAAAGATAATAGTGCAATTTAGTAGCGCTAGACCCCACACTAGGGTACCCTGTGTCGTGGGATCTGGTTATACCTGCGTTAATGACACAATAATTATAAGTGCACTAGTGGGTAGTTCAGTAAATTTTTGGTTACTTAGTCTAAACAATATTTAAACTTACCTACTTAAGTAATGAAAACATGCAAACTTACATTTAAAAGGTTTGGGTAGAGTGTATTTGAAAGTGGATGTGGTTGTGTTAGAGAAAATTACATAACTAGGGATTGTGTGGAGTATGTTTGTGTTACGCCAACGAGAGAATTTGCGATGGATTTATGGAACGGGAGTTAGGAGAGCTTCAGTCCTTGCATAGTCTTGAGCTGATAGCCATTTAATAATTTTTGCTTTACAAGTATACCTTGAGCAAGAAACCATGTCCAGAATTTTGTTGACATGTTGATAGATGTATGGACCCGTGTATCTTGGAGCTCTTTGAGCGAACTTAGTGCGAGTAGTGGGTGTTTTCCATGTCTTATTTCTGCATGATCTAGACGATTTGGATTGATTTTGGGGTGCTTGTCGGTGGAAGCGTAGTAAGACTGACAAAATGAAAAGCTGTCTAATCCTCAGAACGTCACACTCTTGATATAGCCTATCAGTGGGATACCGAAAGGGCCTTCCATAAGCAACTTTTAGGATGCCTCTCTGTGCTCGTTCCAGTTTTATCAGATGAGTCTTTGCTGCCGCACCCCATGCCACTATACAATAATTCAGAATAGATTGACACAAAGCGAAGTACACACCTCTGATGATATTGTGATCGGCTATGTTCCTAAGTGTTTTAAATATGAACATGAGTTTACGGGCTCTAGCAGTGACAGCATCTATTTGTTTGATCCAGAATAACTGGTTGTCGATTAAGACGCCAAGGTATTTGATGTTGTCGACTTGTTCAATCTCGACACATTGACAAGAATCACTGCTAGGGTGCTTGCAGGAGTGGAGCCTGATTCGCAGTGGGTTTTTGGGCTCTCGACGTTTCATTATTTTAAATGCCAAGTATTTGGTCTTACTTGCATTCAACGTTAGCAGGTTTTGCTGCAGCCATTTCATCACTTTAGCTAGGCCATTCTGGGTAGCATCAATGACCCCAGCCCAATCATGACTATGGAATAATATAGCTGTGTCATCCGCGAAAGTGAGAATCTTAGCATTCTCTATTTGAAGGTTGCAGAGATCATTGATATAGGCCAAGAATAGGGTAGGCCCGAGCACGCTTCCCTGGGGAACGCCAAAGTGAATATCAAGATACTTGCTTGTTTCTTCGCCTTTATATCTGATTCTTTGCCGTCGGTCTGTTAGGTAGGACTGAAACCAGTTCTGGGCTAGACCTCGTATTCCCATTAACGACAACTTCTGTAGAAGTATCGGCCTAGAAACAGTGTCGAATGCCTTAGCCATATCTATGAACACACCAATGCATTTTTTGCCAGAATCCACCTTTTCAGTGACGTGGTCAACAAGTGTTACTACTGCATCCTCAGTTGACATTTTTTGTCGAAAGCCATATTGGTTATCAGAAAGAAGTTTTTCTTTGTCAAGGAATTTTTGTAACCGATTATTGGCAAGCTTCTCCAGTATTTTAGAGACCGAAGATAGTAGGGAAATAGGTCTGTAGTTTGTAACTAGTTGCGGGTCACCCGATTTAAAGATAGGGCAGACATCGGCTACCTTGAGACAGTCCGGAAAGATGCTGTAAAACTTGTATGTCAATAAAACACCAGCTCTGGTTAACGACTGAATCATTTATTACTTTCCTTTACCTTCTTACCTCTCTACCCTCAGTAGCATTTATAATTACTAATCTCATAATACCGACATCTCCCTTTTTCAAAAAAAAAAATATAACTACATGCTATTAGTATAAATATTCGGATTTGAACCTATTTAAACGATATTTTACTATATAAAATATCACATTTAAAGGTACAACTAAATTACATTAAAAGACATGGATAATCAATTTTAACATTAAAATACGACACATAGAATTGAATTTAATTACAAAAATTATGAATCTATCTAAGAACTACACTATTTAAATATATAGTGTTTCTGTAATAATAATATATGAACCATTCACATTCATTTCATTTCATTTCATAAAATAATTAATGTATGAATTTATTTGAATTTCGTATAAAAAATCATTGAATCATTAACATTTAGCACACAATTCATTTATATTATTAAATTAACAATTGCTATGAAAAATAGTTGAACAATCTTACATTTGAAGTATTGACATTTCATTCAATTATATAAATCCATAATAGTACATTGTGCTACATTTCATAATAGATATTAGATTGTAATCATTTTCCAAATTTTTGTTTTATCATTAATCATTTACATTATTCATTAAACTAGGCAACTTTATAACTAGGTATATACTTATATTAACTATTTTTACTTCCAATTAAAACGTTATGACGACGGATAAGTCCACCGCTCAGGCTCCCTCACAGTCCTGCCAAAACGAGTAGTGTATAAGTTTGATTCCTGCGAGTGTAAACGAGACGGAGAATATTCGTGATGTTCCGGCACAGTGACATCGTCATAGTTTTGCAACGGCCGCGGCAGCGTACGATCAGCTGTTGGGCTATACGCTGTATCTAATATCAAATGCCTACGATTTCGTACTAATTTTCCACCTGATTCGAGATCAATACTGTATGATCTTATACCCACCAAAGCTGCTACAACTCCGCTTATCCATTTCTTATTTACTCTGACTTTAATTCTTTGACCTACACTTAAAGGAATCATATCTTTTGCGCCTTTGTTGTAATACCGAGCCTGTTTACTTTGACGATTGTCTAACTCACACCTAACATTTGTTTGTACTTTTGGTTTTAAGAGTTTCGGTGAGCATGGTACCAAACTTCTTAATTTTCTACTATATAGTAATTCTGCGGGTGACGCTAGTTTACTACTTAAAGGAGTGTTCGAATACTCCAACAAACCTAGCCTATAATCTGAATTATCGAACTTTGTCTTTTTCATGATATTTTTAACAATCTGAACTGACCTTTCTGCCTGTCCGTTCGATTGCGGATATCGTGGTGATGACGTGATATGATTGAATTTCCATTCTTTTGAAAATGTTTGAAATTGAATGGAATTGTACTCTGGTCCGTTGTCAGAGACGATAATATTGGGAATTCCTTGCCTGGTAAAAATGTGCTTTAACTTTGAAATTACTTCATTCGATGTCAATGTTTTCAATTTAACACATTCTATAAATTTGCTGTAATAATCTACAACCACTAAAAACAAGTTATTTTCGAAGTGGAACGTATCTGTGGCTATTTTACACCACGGTCTATTTGGAATGTCATGAGAAATTAAAGTCTCCTTCCTATTTTCTTTCTTATGTGTTACACACGCTTGACACTTGCTGATATAATCTTCTAACTGACTGTTTATGTTAGGCCAAAACATTGTCTCACGCATACGTAACTTACACTTGTCTAGTCCTAAATGACCGACGTGAATATTCTTTAACATTTCATACCTCATACTTTTCGGTATCACTATACAATTTCCTTTCCAAACCAAATCATGCAACACTGACAGGTCATGACGGTAGATCCAATACGGTTTTAACTCATCACTAAGTCGTTGTTTGTGTTCTGGCCAACCTTGCTGTATACACTTAATTAATTGTTGTGATTCACTATCTACATATGTACATTTTTGTAATTGTACGAAATGTGTATCCATTAATAGATTGCATGCTGTTACCGCACACACCTGAGCCTTAGCGTCAAAGTGATCGCGAAGATCCACACTATGATAAAAAACCGGTTCCGCAGCGCGCGACAGAGTATCTGCTATGTATAAGTACTTACCTGGTTTATACACTAAATTGAATGAATACAACTGTAAACGTAATAACATGCGCTGGAGTCGCGCAGGCGCACTTGCTATTGGTTTATTTATTATGTTTACCAATGGCTTGTGGTCGGTTTCGACAACTACGTCTGATTTTCCGTAAATATAAGTGTAAAATTTCTCACAAGCAAACACACATAGGCCAGCAACTCCTTTTCAATTTGCGCATAATTTTGTTCTGCTTTAGTAAGAGATCGTGATGCGTAACTGACTGGAAGGTTGTTTTGTAATACACAAGCCCCTAAACCACTTTTGCTCGCGTCTACCGATATAACTACTGGTTTACCCACATCAAAATATTGTAACACCGGCTTATTTGTGAGGCATTGTTTTAATTTGTTAAATGCTATTTGGTGTTCAGGTGTCCAGTGCCATTCTACTTCTTTCTTTAAAAGTAATCGCAATGGGTTTGTTTTTTCCGATAAATTCGGTATGAATCTACCCACATAATTTATTAATCCTAAAAATCTTTCTAAATCTTTTGTATTTTCTGGTTTCGCCATATTCTTAATAGCTGTTACGTGGGACTCATCTGGATAAATACCTTTATTAGTTATTTTGTGTCCCAAATACTTTATTTCAGTTAACCCTATTTTACACTTGCTTTTATTCAATTTTAAATTTATTGCCCTGCATCTGTCTAAAACTTTTTTCAAGCGCTGATCATGTTCTTGTTTATTCCTACCATAAATGATTAAATCATCAACAAAAAGGCAAGTTCCTTCGATATCATCAAAAAACTCGTACATTTTTTCGTGAAAAACTTCCGAAGCTGATGTAATCCCATAGGGTAAACGTAAAAACTTGTATCTGCCGAAAGCAGTATTGAAGGTACACAAATCTGTACTTTCTTTATGGAGCTTCAATTGCCAGAACCCATTCCTCGCATCTACTGTACTAAAATACCTTGCACCAATAAAGTTAACTGTTATCTCATCTAGTGTTGGTAACTGAAAATGTTCCCGTTTTATAGCACGATTTAGTTCCCGTGGATCCAAACATACTCGTAAATCACCATTAGGCTTTCTTACTACCGTCATACTGTTAACCCAATCCGTAGGTCCTTCTACCCTTGCTATTATTTTTTGTTTTTCCATCTCATCCAATTTTAATTTTAAACTTTCTTTTAAAGAAACTGGCAATTTTCGTGGGGCATGTACAACTGGGCTTATACTACTATCTATACCGATTTTATATTCTCCTGGCATACAACCTACACCCTCAAAAACATCTTTATATTCCGTAAAAATACTATTTTTATATTCTGAGCTGGTAACGGCTAGTGTTAATTTTATTAAACTCAGTTCTTGACAGCTGTCACGGCCCAATATTGGAGGAGAAGTTACGTCAGCTATCAAGAATTCAATAATATAATCCAACTCTTTATACTTTACTTTCAAATTGCAGCTGCCTACTACTGTGATGTCACTGCCCGAATACCCCCGAAGTTTGATACTGGTCGGAATCAGATAGTCTTTAGGTATCCTTAACGTTTCTAAATAATTATAGGGTAAAACATTAACATCCGCACCAGTATCAATTTTAAATGAAACTTCTTTGTTGTTTATTGTTAACTTTACACACCAGTCACTGGAAGAATTGTTAAAATAATAAATTACCTGATCGTTTGACTCATTCTCGCCCCTTTGCACTTCATGTACCCTACATACACGTGAGAAGTGGTTTAAATTATGACACTTCAAACATCGTTTTCCAACCGCTGGACATTTGAAACCAATATGGTCCATTCCACACTTTCGGCACAAGTGTTCTTGGATTCGCTGATTAGCATGACCGTCGTAACCCTTCGACGTCGACGCCATCGCGTGTTGTTGAGAATACGATGATGTCCCGCGGCCCGCTCCCTGTCGAGACCGACGCACCGACGCTCCTCGATATTGCTGACCACGACGTTGTCGTGATACCCAATGCACTTGATCACTGTTATCATCTTCTACTTTATCACTTTTCGTACTGCTCGTTCGTGATACACAATACGCACAGTGTTCTGAGGACTCTTTCTTTATATTTCCTGCTTGCACGCGCGATAACTGAGCTATGTTGCATATTTCTACGGCCTTTTGCAATGTTAATTTGGGCTCTCGAAGAAGGCGTTCTCGAAGTGATCCATCCTTAATTCCACAAATTAATCGGTCTCGTACTAAATCATCACATAATCCCTCGAATTCACATTTTACCGCCAATTTCTTTAATTCCAAAGAGAACTGTTCAACTGATTCACCATCATTTTGCTCACGTATGAAAAATGTATGTCTTTGTACAGTTATATTTTTCCTTTGTAGAAAAACTCCATCAAACCTTTCTAATAAACTCTTCAAGTCAACAAATTGCTCCGCGAACTGTTCATAAACTTCTCGGCACTGTTCTCCCACTACATGCAAAAATATATTGATCTGCACCTTGTGAGTCTTCTTGTTGAGCTCACATGCTTCAAAATATATGAGAAATGCCGTCTTCCATTTCTCCCATTCCTTCGAGATGTTTCCAGACGTAGAGTTTTCAACGTTATTGTTGAAACAAAATTGAGGCGGTGGCGGCAGTACTGTTTCCATTGTAAAGGAACAAACAACAACTTATGTCCGTTGGTTTATCACTACTTTAAAATTTTATTTTCGGAGCGACGAATTTAATCTACTTCATTATTATTAGTGAAGTATCCTACCGGCTGCGCCATGTAAAACTTGTATGTCAATAAAACACCAGCTCTGGTTAACGACTGAATCATTTATTACTTTCCTTTACCTTCTTACCTCTCTACCCTCAGTAGCATTTATAATTACTAATCTCATAATACCGACAGATGCCTGTGGACATGCTTAGGTTAAATATGTGGGAGAGAACAGGGGCAAGAGGTATTTTGCACTGTTTTAAAATCGAGTTGGTGATCAAATCATTTCCAGGGGCAGAGCATAATTTTAGATTGTCAATGATTTTTATAATTTCTACCGGGTCAGTGGGGGTAAAAAAAAAGGAGTTCCTAGTAGTGCCGTCCAGTCTTGTATCATCCGCCAGTTGTTTTTCAGTAACTTTTACCTCAGAAAGGATAGTATTAGCTAATTTTTTACCAACTGTACTAAAATACTCGTTGGCAGTATTGACTGCTTCCACAGGATCTTCTAGTATTGTGGTGATTTCTGCGTTTGTACTAGTACTTTTCTTCATATAACAGATCTCCTTCACACTTTGCCATAGATTCTTGGTGTTGTTTTTATTTTCCATCAGCAATTTGCGGTTGTATTCCTCGTTAACTTTTTTAATAATGTAAACTTTTTTAGTAATTTCTGTAATTTTTATACTTTTTCTGAGTTGTAGTATCTTCTGGATTTTTTCTGGAGTTGTAGTGCAGGCGGTCTCTCTTCCGGATGCATCTTAGTAGACCTGCCGTCATCCACGGTTTTCGTATGGCTTTTGAACTACGCACTTTGACTTTTGAGCTGTAGTCTTTAATTTTCTGTGTCATTATATTGGTAAAACACTCTGTGGCAACATTAACGTCTGATTCGGCAGTAATTATGGACCAATCTGACTCCAAAATACTGGTTTTTAGTGCCAAGTAATCAATTTTGTTGCAAAGTTTGGGAACGATTTTAGTGGCTGAGAATTTTGTGATACCAGCAATTACTGTATCATGGTCAGTTATGTCAGAATCACAAACAAGGACGGTGGCTGGTGACTTAGATCTGAGTAGTAGATGGTCTAAGCAATTAGGGCCTCTAGTAGGAAGGTTATGACCTCCGTACGCAATCAAGTTAAGATACTCATTAGCTCGCGAGTCACAAGTATTCGCCTTGATATCAAGGTTTATGTCACCGGTAATGATACAGGTCTTACCTTTGGCTAAGCACATCACCTCTTCAAGTGACTCCAAGAAGTGAGAAATATCGTGAATGGAGGGAGAGCGATACAATGCAACAATACTATAGTCCGTTCCGATATCTATTAACAGACAGTTAGCATCTTGAAATTTTGGTTCACGTACCTGTACAGTTAGACCACACTTTGAAAGTACTACGATACCATCATTTTGATTTAAATATTCTTTGGAGAAGTGGCAGTTGTAATTAGGTAGAGTAATCATGTTGAAACTGGAATCAAGCCAGCATTCCGTTAAAATGATGATGTCAGGTGTAAATTCTAGTCTAGACAAAAATACAGAAAAACAGTCAAAGTTCTTGCGAATACTTCTAATGTTCTGGTTTATGAGAGTCAAGAAGTTGTTTGGGTTGCCCAGCTTGGTCAAGACATCTTCTGTAAGTCTATCTTTGGCATAGTTTTGTGTGCACTCCAGGCGCCCGAATTTTTTACCTCAACTTATATTTTTATTTGGAGTACACCACACATTTATAAATAATATCACTCACTCACATACAAACATAAATATTTATTTTTTTAATATTACACTATGACCTCGAATAATTTTTATTCCAGGTGTTGGATTGATGGGGACTCTTGACATTTCATTTATAATGGTGTTTTGAATAATCTTACCAATATTTAGCCAGGTGGGAATTAGTGAAATCTTAGATGTCTAAATTGACTGGAATATATTTACTTAATATTATTGATTAATCTCATGTAACAATAAAATAATTGGTTGTTGAATCTTAATTTTAAGACAACTTAGAAACTGCAACATGAGCCCAAGCCCAATTGACCCTTGTTTTTTGGAACAGTAGTGGGTATTTTGCTGAGGGATTTTTTTATTATTTTACTGAAAAAAAATAGCTGTAATTTTATTGAAACACTAGTGGACATCACGCAGTTTCACCCGCGCAGTTCCTGTTCCCATGGGAATACAGGGATAAAAAGTAGCCTATGTTACTCAGGGTGAATGTAGCTTTCCAATAGCGAGAGAATTTTAGAAATCGGCACAGTAGTTTTTGAGTTTATTCATTACAGACATAAATACACACACACGAAAAAACAAATCTTTCCTCTTTATAATATTTGTGTAGATTAGTTTGGATTGTAAAGCCATTGTGGAATGCAATAAAATAATAATATAATGAGTGTGATTTTGTACCTCAGCTCCGCAGCCGAACCAGGCTTGGTGCTCCTGTGCCGACAGGTTCATATCGTAGTAGGTGAGCGGCGCTCGGCGCGCAGCGCTCCACAGGCGCCCGTACTCCGCGCCGCGCAGCAGCGACAGCGGGTTGCGCCACACCTTGCAGTCTGCCGCGTCCGGCTCCGAGCTGGCTCCGCCGCCGCCCAGCCACGGGCCCAGGTGTGTCAGCGAAACCTGCTCGATGAACGACGTGCCATACTTGCGGAAGTACCACCACTCGAAGATCAGGATTAGCCCCGAAATCAGCGACGACGTGCCCGTCAGCGCCACGTAGAACTTGGGCGTCAGCGCCCCTAGGAACGCCGACGAGTCCCACATCGCGAACACCGTGATTGCTAGCGGTCGCGCCGCCGCCGCCGTACACAGGAATAGCCCGCTCGACCTTGCTTAAATCACCTATTGAAACACTGTAACTGTATGTCGGCTTTACACGATATTAATGATTTCTCGGATAGTTCAAGAAAAACAGCTAGAGCACCGTAGATATAACAATACAAACAAACAATACACCCACAACAGCTCCCAAGGGTAGTAGAACGTACCACACTTCAAAGTCACTTCACTTCATGACTTTGACACCTGTTTGACATTTCAATCTGTGAATAGCGTTTTGTCGGGAATGTGAATCTTAGTCGATTCGGTTTCGCTTCATTGGCGAGTTCGATGCGATGGCCAAGTCAATCTATTTATTTAAAACATCAAAGCTTTTTTTTTGTTGTAGGGATTGAATATATTAACTTACTTTGTATTACATGGATTTCACTACTTTTTACGGTAAAAGGAGGATTGGAGGAGGGGGCTTTTTTAGGGGGTTGGGAAATCATCAAATGACTCCTCCCGTCCTGGATGGAGCGGTAGGGATTATTAGACTTCTACTGCCATAGTTATTTATTGTTTTTGTTTTGTCTAAAAATCGTAAAGCACAGAATATATTTACCTACCAAAATTTCAACTCTGTAGTCTTATTAGATTCCAAATAAAGTGGCTGTTACGTACGGACAGACAGACAGACGTGACGAATCTGTAATGGTTCCGTTTTGCAAACGACATTTTTGCCATGGATGTGTGCAAACGATATTTGCCATCAAGATAAATGGCAAACGTTGTTTGCTCATTATCTTGAATCTTTCTTAAAAACCACCCTTGGAATTTCTCTATTTCTACAAAAAAATATTTTCTATATCGGTTCTGGCGTCTCCTATTAATATGTGAAAATACCTAAAAGATTCCGACGAATTGAGAACCTTTTTTTTTAAAGTCGGTTAATGAATTTACCTTCCATAACAGGACATAGAAGCCTGAAAGAATATAGGTTCATAAGTTCGATTGGCCTGTTGGTCTAGTGGTTAGTGACCCTAACTGCTATGCCGGAGGTCGTGGGTTCGATTCCCACGTTTGTGTGATGAGCACGATCATTTGTTCTGTGTCTGGGTGTAATTTATCTATAATATGTATGTATTTAGAAATATATAAGTATGTTTATCAGTTGTCTAGTACCTATAACACAAGCTCTGCTTAGCTTGGGACTAGATGGCGTTGTGTGATAGTTGTGGAATATTATTATTATTATATTAAAAAGAATTTTCTTGAATTATATTTGAAAGAATTTTCATTTATCTCATATTAATAGGGGATCAGACATAAAAAAACTAATTAGTCCGTCAGATAGATCTCCAAAAAATATTGGAGACGTATTTTTTCTATTTTCACATAAACAAAAATTTAAGTCATTCTGTGGCTTCGAAAACTCGTTAACTCTTCGTAAACGTTAAATCACAATCGGACCACATCGCGATTATACCCTTTCAAACACAAAAATAGTTTTTAAACTCGGTCCACAATTGATGAAGATATACGAATTGACAAACCTCCTCCTTTTTTGAAAAAATATTTGAAAGAATAACGATAAAATCACTGAAAGGGTTCGGATTTTTGCTTGTGGTCAAATGAAAAGCAGTAATCATAGAGTATTAAACCAATAGTTCATGTGCATAAACTATAGACAAAAAAACTTTAACTTGATAATGGTAACATTGGACTTACCGAACTGTCAATGTCAAATTGTATTTTCCTTCCATAGATCTTGGCAATTTTGATTGAAGTCTTGATCTTTACGTAACAAATAGTTGAGTGGAGGTTATCTTCATAAACTGGCAAAATGTTGGGCCGTTTGGGAAAGAAACATGTTGAAATTGCCGCATCGTTCGCCACATCAGCGGTCGGGTTCGGAGGCGCGGCTTTCGTCGGCCTCCTCTACTTCACGGACTGGAGACTGTTCTGTGCCAACATCCCCTTCTACGGAGGAAAATTCAAGGATGAAGAAGTAGAGAAGTAAATCGTGACATGAAGCTAGAAAATCAAACGTGGATTGTATAACTATTTATTTAGAATTTATGTAATTATAACATATAAGTTACAGTGTTATTGATTTCGTGTTTCTTTGAATCTACCCTTTGTCAGTGGCATGTGTCCGTAGTTTATTCCGCAAATTGCGGAGTCTTATCAGCAGCACAGTGGACTGTAATAGTTAACACCATTTTGGTGGTAAGACAAGTCACAAGTAGACTTCGTCACTGTACCCCTAAACATATAACTCTGCCTGTGGTCCATTCGGATCACATTAACACTCCCAAAATGGATTGCTCTTGAGAAAGTCCTATTGTCTGCAATAATTTTATTATTCTATATAGGAAAAGGTCAGTGGGTTGTATTAGATTTTATGTTTGCAACAAATACACTCAAAAACTACTGAACTGGTTTAAAAAATAATATCATCATTAGGATGCTACTTTATCCCTGACTAAGACACGCTATATTTATTACAGGTTTTTAAAATAAATGTTTAGTGGGGGTAAGGTGAGACGGGCCACTATTAGTGGATCAAACCCTAATAATACCAGCCCATACCAGGACGTCATGCTAAGCAGTACCCTCATGTTATTAATGGCTTAACAATAGGCTTAATTAACAATAATTAATATTATTTAAAAAAAAAATTAGGACAAATCACTGGGTTGCCAAAAAAACTGGACTTTATTGATGGATGGTAAATATTCTTGATACTACATCACCAATGAGCTTAAAACTACAACAAAACTAACTAGGTATAATGAATAGGTAGGTAATAAGCTAATAAGGAAAATACAACCAACATTATCATTCTCCTGATGCCAATTTATTTAGGGATGGCACAGCAAGTCTGCTTCTTCCATACTGCTCTTTGTTATTTCGCATCTCAGCAGTTGCATCCTTATCAGCCACGTCATTCTTCACACAACACTCCATCCATCATGTCTTTGGGATTCCTCTACTCTTATAGCCATCTATTCTTACTCAACACTTTCCTCATTTGTCTGCATCATATGTCCATAATATGTCCTTAACCAATTATCACACAACTTTCAGACTTCCTATTATGTACTCATTCCTTATTTTATCTTGCTATTGCTTTGCATGAGTGAACCTCAGACCAAGAAAAAAAGATAGACGGCGCGCCGTGAACACCAACAGTGAAGCCACAAAAACCACAAACACATTTTTACTTGTAGTAAACATACACATTTTTACTTGTAGTAGTGTGGTTTTTGTGGCTTCACTGTTGGTGTTTGCGGCGCGCCGTCTATCTTTTTTTCTTGGTCTGAGGAGTGAACCAAGATCCTGAAAGTCAGAGAAGGCTGGAGAAGTAGCACGCCATCTAGCACTATGGCTCCAGAACTGCTGTGATAGCCAAACTTGTAGAACATAAGAAAAATACAATCAAAAGGTTTTAATGATTTATTCAAGTACAGTGACAGATTTAAAAAAGTGCAAATAATTCATTAACTAAGGTGATTTTAATATCTACCTGTACTTACAAGTTAAATAATATACTCTAATATATCTAATTACAACACATTCATAAGAAATAGTAAAATAATATCAGCCACAAGGAGCTGTGGGGCCTCACTGGCTCGCTCACTACGACACAGGAACCACAGAACAGAGGCGAGCTGTGAGCTGACTGCGCACCACTCACTCATAATTTATAACTAGTAATATCAAATATTTCATAAGCTTACTTGTCATAGTAACTATAGGGTTATGAATCTTCTAAACAAGGCTTGGGCCTTAAACATGAATAAGTACCTAATGTATATGGTAGTAGTAGGTATGTATAAAATTCTCCCGCAACACTTGAGAGCATGTAGCCTATATCTACATTGCGATGCCGCCACACATCTGTATCCTACATTTGTATCCAGACCACTTCCATGCAATGGAATATAAGTCCATGGTAATTGCCATTTAAATAGAAGCTCCCTATAACTTAAGTAAGTAGGTAAAATATTATTTAGGCCAAGTTGGGTACACCCTGGACAGTTCATTTATTTCCTACTTTCCAGAATTCCCTACCGTAATTTTTAATAATAATACATTAGTATCATTTGGGGTACATACGGTAGGTAGGTAGGTACCTACCTAAACTGCACCTACACTACAGTCTACACATTGTGTTTGTGTGTAACTAAGTAACACACGTGTAAGTAACATAGGTAGGTAGGTACTAACACAGAACAAATAAAAGAGGTAAAACAAAACCGCTTTTATCTGTTCTGTGGGTACTAAGGTACCTACCTACCTAAGTATTTAAAACTCGTTAACAAATTCGTTAATTCATACAGACGAGTAATAAACTAATAACTTACGTCATGTTATTTAATGGTAGGTATGATAAATCTGTCATTCTTATATCGTAGGTTGGTAGGTACGTATTACGGAGTTTAGGCAACAATAGTAACAAGGAATGTTCATGTAGTAGGTAGGTAGATATACCTATCTAGGAGAAAATAGAAGTCCACACAAATCATTCTTAATTAGCGAAGTTAAGAATTATTTGTGTGGACTTCTATTCTCTCCTTATTTCATTATCTAGCAGACCGTACTCTTCATCTCCATAATATGATTGTGCAGGAGAGTGGAAGCTATATAAAATAAATGTAAACAGATACCTAACGCTTTCGGACGATCGCGATTCGCGACTAGCGTACCACACGCATAGGCTTCATTCATCACGGTGCACACGGTACATCGCGCGTGTGGTTGGTAATGGTAAAATACAGTTTTACAACCACGCGCGCGATGTACCGTGTGCATCGTGTAATCTGTAATCGCGCAGGCAAGACTGGTAAAGCTTGAGCGTGTGGTACGCCCATATGTTACATTATACATGTAGTCCATGGGTTTTATCGGACATTTAGCGTTTTGATAATCTGATGCGGGCGAGGAGGAGCCGCTTGTGGCAGCTAGAAGCGCAGCTCTGCGTCACCGCTGCCGGCGCCGTCCTCGTCGTCGGCCGGCGCGCCTTCCGCGCCCTCCTCCGCCTTCTCGCCTGCAAGAACAGTGTCCCCTTAGCGCGTGTCTCAGTGTCGCCTAACGCGCGCAGAGTACGTACCGGGGCAGGCGGGCGCGCCCTTGGTGCGCGAGCCGGGCAGCTCCTGGCCGTGCGGGTCCACGCACCAGCACACGGCCAGCGCGGCGTGGCACTGGCGCGGGCGGTAGTAGCCGCGCGCGTCGCACGCCGGCACGTAGGCGCCGGGCAGCGCGGGGTGGGCGCGGGCGAGGGCGGTGCAGGGGCGCGCGGCGCGGCGCAGACAGGCGCACCAGGCCGCTCGCGCCACGCCGGCGCCGCCGCACGACGCCAGGAAGGGTCGCAGGCAGCGCTCGCGCTCGTCGTGCCGCAGCGCGTACAGGTTGCCGGCCGACAGCAGTCCGTCGCCGTCCGTGTCCAGGTGCGCGAACATCCAGCGCACCTCCGGTTTGCAGTCGCTCGGGAAACCTGCGGGAGAGTGTCGCGGTTCACTTCGGAGGCAAGTTTCTCGCTCCGGTCGCGGGAACCGTTCGCTTACCGTCCGCCGGCGGCGCTGTCGCTCCCGCTTCGTCCATTAGTACTGAAAACCAGTCGAGAAGTCGATTTGCCATCTTGTCTAGCGCGCAACCCTCGGATCCTGTCAATGATAGTGTTTATTGAATTGAAGCTATTTGTAACTAATCAAAGGATTTTCACATCTGGGTAAGGAACCCTAAAATTGTTCGTAATGATGGTTTGAATTTTATGACGTTAATTTTCTTTCGGACGTTACCCAGCAACTCTAGGAAAAATTAAAAGTATGGGATTCATGATTGTAGGTACCTATGAGCTCTTGACTGCAATTAAGGAAAAAAATTATATTCTTGCTAATTTTTTGCTAAATTGTTTATATGAGTTTACAATAAACCGGACGAAATCGTACTCAAATATATATTTCCATAGTTGCTTTATAATAAAGTGCTTATGCTAGACCTCAATAAATGTGCGATGTAATCGTACATATTCCCGGACGAGATAGGAAGGATGAAAAGGAACTTCAATTACAAATTCAATAAAAGTTAAAAAATTAAATGCTAATAGGTACAAATAGATTATTAAAATTGTTATGTTTAATTTAAGGGGAAGTTCCTATATCTACGCGAGGGTAGCGATGGGGTCAGGACGGACAGTGGAACCGGCGAGAGATGTCGTGCGGTGTTCCACAGGGATCGGTTCTGGGGCCGCCCTTGTGGAACATCGGTTACGACTGGGTGCTGCGCGCCGACCTCCCTAGCGGCGTCAGCGTGGTCTGCTACGCGGACGATACGCTGGTGCTAGCTCAGGGTGGGTCGTACGAGGCGCCGGCCGACAACTTGACACGCGGGGTTGCGATAGTCGTAGAGAGGATCCGGCAGCTGGGTCTCGAGGTGGCGCTTCACAAGTTGGAGGCCATGGGCTTCCATGGACGTGGGAATGCGCTGCCGTCGGGATCCCAGTTAATGGTGGGAGGGGTTTCCATCGGCGTCGAGTGTACTTTGAAGTACCTAGGACTCGTCCTCGACAGCCGGTGGAACTTCGTGGAGCATTTCCGACGTTTGGCTCCCAGACTAGAGCGGGCCGGGGCTGCCTTTAGGTGGCTCTTGCCCAACGGGGGGGGGCCAAACGCCTCCTGCCGGAGGCTCTACGCGGGGATCGTGCGGTCCATGGCCCTTTACGGGGCGCCGGTGTGGGCGCCTGCTTTGAGGAAGCGGGCCGCCCACTACCTGAACGTGCCCCAAAAGGTCATGGCCGTAAGGACGGTACGGGGGTACCGCACGATCTCCCGCGAAGCGGCGAACCTCCTTGCCGGATTGCCGCCGTGGGATCTGGAGGCGATAGTCCTCGCGCGCCTGCATCAGGGCACTCGTGCAGGGCACGCCACGATAGTGGCGGTAAGTCCCCTCTTTGAGGAGTGGCTTGAGAGGCGCCACGGCGCCCTCACCTTCCGTCTGACGCAGGTCCTCACCGGACACGGTTGTTTCGGGAGGTACCTGCACCGAATCAGGCGGGAGGAAACGCCCGGATGCCACCATTGTGAGGATCGGCCGGAGGACACGGTGGAGCACACAGTGGAGGTGTGCCCCGCTTGGGCGGAGCCCCGCCGTGTTCTCGTAGCGGCGATCGGCGGCGGCGACCTCTCGCGCCCGGCCCTGGTGCAAGCCATGGTCCGGGGCGAGGAGGAATGGGACGCCGTCGCCTCCTTCTGCGAAGCAGTGATGCTGGCGAAGGAGGTGGCGGAACGCGAGAGGGAGAGAACCTCTCGTCCCAGCCGCCGCGGGAGGCGCTCCGGGCGTCGGGGGTCCCGCGATGACCTCCGGCCACCGTAGACGCGGGCCTGTGGACGGTGAGTGATGGGCTAACTCGCCGTCCGTCCGTCTCACGACGAAAACAGGCCGTGTCGACGGCGCGTTCGTGTTCCACGCGCGCCTCAAAGAGATGTCAGCAACATGGGAGGGGCCCGAAAGGGCCGACGCCTGTCGGGCCGCGGGTAGTCCAACGGTTATCGCGGCCTCGACATAGAGGGCGAAGAAGGAACATGGGTGGTTTTTAGTCAGTAGAAGTCTGACACTCCCTTTCGCTCTGCCCAAGAGCGGGAGGGGTTATTCGATGATTTTACACCCACCAAAAAAAAAAAAAAAAAAAAGGGTAGCGATGGGCATGAACGCGCACGCTGTCGAGGTATCCACTTGTTTCCCTTGTTCCGCTGCTGCGGGGAGGCGCGGGCACGGCAGGCAATGTTCTTGACTCCTCGGCGACGGACGGTGATGGTGATGACGGTACTTGCCATTTACATTGTGTGCGGCAAGTTAAAATAATTATAACAGCGATGCGCAACCCCATATAAGGAGTAGATCATGATGTAATGATGAATATCGTGATTAGATAAATCATCAGATAACATCACATCAGCCTTTTTCATAGACTGTATCCGTTTGTCTACTTCGCCAAATTCTTCTTCTAAATCTTGGGTTTTGTTTTCCAAAACTAGTTTAGGTATGTTGATGTTGATGATGTGGTTAATAGGGGCAATCACTGGTGTATAAATATCTGCTTTGGTCTTCATTTCACTTATGTATGGTTTGTGTTAATATGAAGTAAAGTTTTCCGTCTTGATGATGCATTCCTGACCTATGTTCAATAGTCCGGCTTGTGTCAACTGGTGTGCGGTTACTTGATTGACGCATTATGGTTCGAACTTGACACCGATCACAACAAAACTAAAAGTAATTATATCTATATCTTCTATCTATACATCTATCTATATCTATCTATAGGTACATATAATAAATCTGTAAAAAAATATTTTTGTACCTACATCGAAAATATTTAAAAAAGGAATCGTCAGGGTAATAAAATATAACCAACTGAACTCATTTTCAGCATTTTTGGAATTTTTGTCTGTTTCTATGACTAAGCATCACGTAAAATTTACGAAACGTACCTATGTAGGCAGTATAACTTACTGCTGTACTCAGAGGTTTTTAATGATTACTTAAGCCGTCACTCAGTAAAGATTTGACATACTTTTGTATGACAAAACTGTCAAAACCTTTACTAAGTACTGGCCTAAGTAATGATTAAAGCTCTCTGAGTGCGGCAGTTAGATACATAAATATTGTGCCCAACTTGGGGTATTACTTAGGCTTTGTTTCATCGTAATCTCTATCAAAAGATATTTGAATTTATAGTTTTCCAGAAGAACTTTATCATTATGATCAAGAATGAGACATACAACGACATCTATTAAACGAATATGGTACTTATTAATAAATGGATAACTTTAAAGAGTTATGATAGCAAAACGTACTTTTTTTTCTACAGGTAACACATTCACGTAGATAGTTGTTTTTTCGTTGCATTGTTTTCCCCGATAATCCAATATTTTTGCCTGATGCATGCTAACGTAATTCGAGCTCCGCCATGAAATGTGAGTTTGTGTGCGTGTCTTATTAATTAACTCCCTATGACGATGTTGATGTGGTAAAATTATAGGGTGTTTGAGATCGGGATTAATTGCAGCATGATGCAGTCTTCCACCCACACGAAGTATTCCTTCTTCGTCTACGAACGGGTTCAAAAACAAGATCTTGCTGGTAGTAGACACTGGGTTGGTTTTCTTCAGGTCATGTATTTCTTGCTGAAACTCCATAAGTATGTTGAACTTCTTTGATTATTGCGGCCTTTGCCTTGCGAAGCTCCGATAAGGTTAAGTAACATAGCTTTGTTGGCCTTTCTTTTTTTTTTTTTTTGGTGGGTGTAAAATCATCGAATAACCCCTCCCGCTCTTGGGCAGAGCGAAAGGGAGTGTCAGACTTCTACTGACTAAAAACCACCCATGTTCCTTCTTCGCCCTCTATGTCGAGGCCGCGATAACCGTTGGACTACCCGCGGCCCGACAGGCGTCGGCCCTTTCGGGCCCCTCCCATGTTGCTGACATCTCTTTGAGGCGCGCGTGGAACACGAACGCGCCGTCGACACGGCCTGTTTTCGTCGTGAGACGGACGGACGGCGAGTTAGCCCATCACTCACCGTCCACAGGCCCGCGTCTACGGTGGCCGGAGGTCATCGCGGGACCCCCGACGCCCGGAGCGCCTCCCGCGGCGGCTGGGACGAGAGGTTCTCTCCCTCTCGCGTTCCGCCACCTCCTTCGCCAGCATCACTGCTTCGCAGAAGGAGGCGACGGCGTCCCATTCCTCCTCGCCCCGGACCATGGCTTGCACCAGGGCCGGGCGCGAGAGGTCGCCGCCGCCGATCGCCGCTACGAGAACACGGCGGGGCTCCGCCCAAGCGGGGCACACCTCCACTGTGTGCTCCACCGTGTCCTCCGGCCGATCCTCACAATGGTGGCATCCGGGCGTTTCCTCCCGCCTGATTCGGTGCAGGTACCTCCCGAAACAACCGTGTCCGGTGAGGACCTGCGTCAGACGGAAGGTGAGGGCGCCGTGGCGCCTCTCAAGCCACTCCTCAAAGAGGGGACTTACCGCCACTATCGTGGCGTGCCCTGCACGAGTGCCCTGATGCAGGCGCGCGAGGACTATCGCCTCCAGATCCCACGGCGGCAATCCGGCAAGGAGGTTCGCCGCTTCGCGGGAGATCGTGCGGTACCCCCGTACCGTCCTTACGGCCATGACCTTTTGGGGCACGTTCAGGTAGTGGGCGGCCCGCTTCCTCAAAGCAGGCGCCCACACCGGCGCCCCGTAAAGGGCCATGGACCGCACGATCCCCGCGTAGAGCCTCCGGCAGGAGGCGTTTGGCCCCCCCCCGTTGGGCAAGAGCCACCTAAAGGCAGCCCCGGCCCGCTCTAGTCTGGGAGCCAAACGTCGGAAATGCTCCACGAAGTTCCACCGGCTGTCGAGGACGAGTCCTAGGTACTTCAAAGTACACTCGACGCCGATGGAAACCCCTCCCACCATTAACTGGGATCCCGACGGCAGCGCATTCCCACGTCCATGGAAGCCCATGGCCTCCAACTTGTGAAGCGCCACCTCGAGACCCAGCTGCCGGATCCTCTCTACGACTATCGCAACCCCGCGTGTCAAGTTGTCGGCCGGCGCCTCGTACGACCCACCCTGAGCTAGCACCAGCGTATCGTCCGCGTAGCAGACCACGCTGACGCCGCTAGGGAGGTCGGCGCGCAGCACCCAGTCGTAACCGATGTTCCACAAGGGCGGCCCCAGAACCGATCCCTGTGGAACACCGCACGACATCTCTCGCCGGTTCCACTGTCCGTCCTGACCAGGGTAGATGACAGCCCTGTCTGTCAGATAGTCCCCGACCACACGACGAAGGTAGGTCGGCACCCGGTGATACCGGAGTGCCTCCCTAATGCAGCTCCAGGGCATAGTGTTAAAGGCGTTGGCGATGTCGAGAGACACCGCCAAGACCACACCGCCCCGAGAGACCGCAGCCCCCGTCGTGAGGGCTCTCACGCGCATGATGGCGTCCACCGTCGAGCGCCTCTTGCGGAAACCAAACTGGTGTTCCGCAAGATCCGAACCCATTCCCTCCAGGTGGCTCGGCGAGGCGGTTTGCAATTACTCTTTCAAAGAGCTTGCCCACCTCGTCGAGCAGCACAATGGGCCGGTATGCGGACGGCGAGTCCGCCGGGCGCCCCGGCTTCTGGATGAGAACCAGCTTCCCCGTCTTCCAACGAAGCGGGAACTGGCCTCTTTCCATGCATGCGCTTAAGAACCCCTCTAGTCGGGGCCCAAGAGCCTCTGAGGCCAGGACCCAGGCTTTGCCAGGCAAGCCATCGGGTCCCGGGGCGGTATTTTTGGCACTCAGCCTACGTACCGCCGCTCTCAGGTCTACCCCAGTCACCTCAGGAATGTCGTCATCGGTTCAGCTTTGTTGGCCTTCCTTCTTTACGGATTAGTAATCGTCGTAATCGTGCCATTACGTGTACAGCCATTGTGAATGAGTTCAATCTGGTAAGGAGTTTATGGACGACGCTGTTACCCTTTGTCGTGTCTTGTGTTACAGTATGTACGTGCTAGTTAAGGGCTTCTTCTTCAGGGAAATTCTTAATTTCCGGAGTTGTTTGGTTGTCAAAGTAAAATTCTTTAGGTCGAACAAAAATAACTTTACTGGTTGGGAAATCAAGGGTACCTAACAATACCCTTGATTTCCCAACCAGTAAAGTTATTTTTGTTTGACCTAAATTTGATATTTTGCAATAAACACACATGCAAATGCCTTTTGCGATGCGTCACAAAATCCATGTAACTTGATACTGTTACGAGCTGGGTATGGGATAAATAAACGCACTACCAATTGAACACACGAAATAACTTTATTACTCGCAAAACACTTATACTCAATCGCAAAACACTACTGAACACTTTAGCGCACTTGAAATCTCTTCGAACCTTCCGTTGTCTCGCTTAAAAGTAGACTGGCCCGCGGCGTCCTCTCTCGGTCATTTTATACCCCAAACACACAATAGATATTCGAGAAAGTTCGCTATTATTCCATAAAACATCCAGAAAAACATTAACATAAAAATAAACTTAAAGATAAAATAACCAAAAAAGAAGAAGTTACTTTACGCCGTAGGTATACGGTCGAAATTAAAATGCAAGTACCGCTAAAGCCGGGCGCCGTAGTTATACCTACAGAATGGAAATAGGTAACTACTAGAATTCACGCGTACTTCTCAGTTATTAAGCGAGGTTTCTCGAAGATTCTAGATGACCGGCGTAACACTGCCCCCTCCTTAGACATGCTCGTCCCGAGCATCATTAGTCCCGTAGTATCGCGCCAATCGGTCTACATGAACAATCTTAGGCGCACCTCGCGGACCTTTCTGTATTCGGTAGGTGACATCGTTGATCCTGGTCACAACTCGGTATGGTCCATCCCATTTTGCTTGCAATTTCGGGGACTTTCCCTTGCTCCGCACTGGGTTATGCAACCACACCAGAGAACTCTCATCGAAACCCCTATTGTTTGCCTTCCGATCATAACGGGTCTTAATCTTCTCAGACATCTGTTGTCCGGATTGTCTGATATGCTCATACACATCATTTAACTTATTACGCAGGTCATTTGCGTAATCCGTTACACTGCGTGGGACATCAGGGGGAGTTCCAGTTATTAAATCTGCAGGCAACCGTAGTTCCCTTCCAAAGTTCGCGAAGGCTGGAGTTACAGTCGTACTTTCGTGAACTGCACTCCGATAGGACAGAAGAAACGGCTGTATGTGCTTGTCCCAATCCTTTTGCCTGCTTTCCACAACTTTTGCCAGATATCTCTCCAGCGTCTGGTTAAATCGTTCCACCATTCCATCAGATTGTGGGTGGTAAGAGGTGGTTCTGGTTTTGTGTGTACCCATCAATCGACAAGTCTCCTGAAAAACTTGCGATTCAAAATTCCTCCTTTGATCGCTGTGAATTTCTAAGGGTACTCCAAAACGACAGAAAACTTCCTGAACCAATTTATCTGCGACTGTTGTAGCTTCTTGGTTGGGAATGGCGAAGACTTCTGGCCACTTTGTGAAGTAGTCCATGACAACCATGAAGTACTTGTTTCCGCTGTCACTTTCTGGAAATGGTCCCGCAACGTCCAGTGCTATCCGCTCCCAGGGGGCTCCAACGTTGTACACTTTTAACGCACCTCTGCTTCGTGTGTGGGGTCCCTTCACAGCCGCACAGCTGGTACATTTGCGACACCAGTCTTCCACATCATCTCGACAGTGGATCCAGTAAAAGCGCTCTCTGATCTTCAGGAGAGTCCTTTTTACCCCCATATGTCCTCCTGAGCATCCATCATGGTACAGCCGTAAAACATCCGGTACCTTAGCTTTAGGAGCAACCATTTGTAAATGACAGCTGTCCCCTCGAGCGTTTTCCCATTTACGGCACAAGACTCCATCCTGGATCTCCAAGCTGTTCCATTGTGCCCAATAACTCTTCGTGATGGAACTCATCGCAGCCACATCACTCCACTTGGGCTTCGGAGCACCAGCTTTGATCCACTCAAAGATCGGTTTAATGTCCAAGTCATTTTGCTGAGCCTGCTGTATGGTTTCCTTCCATTCGTCGCTGAGATCTGTTCTCAGCCTCCTCACAGACACAACTCCCTTAGTTTCTTGCCTGGAACTCTGCATACAGTCTTCACGTCAAGATCTTGCCAGTAAGTCTTCGTTATCGCGAGTTCTCCACTGTTGCTGGGCTGTCATCTCAGCCGCCTTTCTCTGCTGTGATTGATCATGTTCATCTCTCGTCGAGCGTCGCTTTTTACAGTTTGACCGCAGATGACCACTTTCTCCACAAGTGTAGCACTTCGGGCTGTACTTTTGCGGGCGGTCGCGTACAGGTGACGCGACAACCTCCCTGACGCGGTGCGTACGGTGGTCCTGTCTCACTGCCTCTACTTCTAGAGCATGTGCTAAGGCGTTCTTCAGCGTCTCATGATGTCCAAGTCTCACAGCGGCTCTCACTTCCAAGTCGCGTATTCCGTCGATGAACACCTGTACCAAGTTTAGGTCTATGAGTGCAGGAGCAGACCGGTATGCTTTCCGAACTATCTTTTCAACTTCCAGTGCCCACTGTTGTAAGTTCTCGGCACTACGTTGAACGCGATCCCTTAACTTAGCACGAAAAACGTGCTCCAGGTGCGCGTCGCCGTATCTAGACTCCAAAGCCTCCAGCAGCTGTTCGTAGGTCACATCCTTGCCGAGTGCCTCAAGAATGTTAAGGGCCTGGTCTCGGAGACCCAAGGTTAGCGCTGTCATGGCTTGCGCTTTGGTCCACCCATTCGCCTTCATAACGGCCTCAAATTGGATTTTATAGGCCGACCACGAAGATGTTCCGTCGAATGGCGGCACTTTAAACCCGCGCACCGAAGGTGCAGCAATCACTGAAGCCACAGTCCCGTCTCCAACCTTAATTTCACTCAAGGCCTTCTTTACATCAGCGATCTGAATTTCGGCCTTTGCGATACGGTTGTCGTGCTGCTGTACCTGCTCCTTCATCACGCTCAGCTCTTTGCCCACTGATGCGTGAAGATCCTTTATCAGGAGCATCTGTTCTTCTTGACGGCGAGCCTATTGATTTTCTCTGCTGACTTACGGAGTACTTGCTGTTGATCGATCTTTGTTTTGGATTGCTACCTAGCTGCACTTCTTGTACTTGCTGAGGCCTTGATGCCAAAATATGTTTACTTGATGTTTGCCTTGATGCTGTTTGCCTTTTTTGGATTGCTGTCTTTTGTCACGTGTTCTGCCTAAGTGCTCTGATATCTCCCCGTGCGATGTTCCGTGATATCTCCCCTTCTCAATTTGTGTCGGTGAGACCCGCTTGTGGGAGGCCGACTGAACCGATTTGCAACCACACGAGAAAATTAATCACAACACTTTCACTCGAAGGACCATATGTGCGCGCCCTTGACTGCTAGTACATGTGTTAAGTTAAGATGGAAGTAAATTATATTCTTGCAAATTTTTTGCTAAATTGTTTATAGGTGTTTACAATAAAACGGACGAAATCGTACTCGAATATATTTCCTTAGTTGCTTTACAATAAAGTAAAAATGCTTATGCTAGACCCAATAAATGTGCGATGTAATCGTACGATGATTTTGATCTTCAATTAATTTAAATACACTAAAAATGTGTTACTTTTATATTTGCACGCCGAAATTAAAGGCAGATTATGAGAGCAATTATCAATTTACAACCTTCTATACCTTATTTACGCAAATAAATGATTTTGATTTCGGCTCTGGAGTTGCAAGTTCGGCTCTTCCATACTTCTCTGTTCCTCGACATCTCAATAAGAGACACCTCCTTTCTTACCATATCATTCTTAACACAGTCCATTCCTCGTTTCTTTGGTTTTCCTCTAGTCTTATACCCTTCCACGTTCATATTCAGAACCTTCCTAACGACATTTTCCTCATTCCTCCACATCACAATGATGGCCCATTCACCGCCAGTCGATTACCACACAACTTTTCATTCACCGGTGCCACTTTCAGACTTCCTCTTTTGTGTAGGTAGCTACTCATTTGTTATTCTATCCATTCGCGTAACACTTATACTCGCTGTACTGGCTCGGGTGTGAATTCTGCCTCTACCTAACACTGTAACAAGTTAGTAATATGCCAAGTTAGAGCTATTTTGTCATAAGAGTTTTTGAGATAAGTAAACCGCGGAGAGATAGACGGACGTACGAAATCGTAAAAGGGCGCGGAGTGCACGGGTGCACCCGTGCACTCTTCTAATAAATAAGAAAAAAATTGGGGGTTGTGACCTTGTGCGAGTCGACGCCTCGACTGCCTCTCCGGTAGAACCTCGTTGTGTGAAGAATCAGATATTCGTCGACGCCAATCCTGTAACATCGAATTGATATGTAATGAGTGTCATCGTACCGCTCTCGCCAGGTCGCGGTCGCTCGGCGTACCTTGCGGCGCGGGCGGCGGCGCGCGCACGGACAGAAGCCGCGGCACGCGAGGCGCACGGGCCGCGCGCCGCGCCGCACGCAGTTGTGCAGGTCCAGGCGGCACAGCGACGAGTACGTGCGGTTGTCCGAGCCGCACAGGAACTGCGCGCGCGCCCGCCCGCCGCATCCCACGCACCTGCAACGCCGCGCCGAACGTGTCAAACTTGGCCTAGAGTAGGTTATATTTGGAACAGTAACACGGGACGTGGAACGTCGCTCACCGCTTGGCGTCGTCAGAGTCGAGGTCGGGGTCGGCGTCGGCATCGCGCGCGCTCGCGTCGTAGAACACGTCGTCGTCGTCGTCGCGCTCCCACTCGCCCGCGCCCCCCGCACCGCCACCCTCCCGCGCCTCAGCCTCCCATCCGCCGCCGCCGCTTGCAGCCACTATTATGTCCCTGGAAAAAATATATACCAATGAGAGCATAGCCACTAGACTGCTCGTGCCAGTCTAAAGTGTGCAAGACTAGGGTGAAGTCTGGCTGGGATAACAGTATTGTTGCGAAGTAGGTGCCTTCACATAGAAGACGAAAAGGGACAATAAGCAGGAATTTAAATGGTTTACCCTCTCCGTAAGATGTCCTTCTTGGTGGCGCAGAGTGCGGTGAAGGCGTCGCGCAGCACGCACACCTCGCGCTTCTTGCACACCAGCGAACGACACAGCGAATCTGCAAATATAATATCAACATCATTTCATATTCCCCATCTTTATTTGATTTCTTTCTTCTATAAATTACAGGTAGGTGGGTACGTAAATAATGCTTGCAGTCTCTCACTCGAAGTTATGTCTATACTTACGTGCTTACTACCAACAGACAGGTACTCACTGTGAGGATCGTACACATATCGACGAGGCCGCCGCGAGTGGCCACCATTCGCCACCGACGTCACTCTCGACTCCTGTCAAAATAACCAAAACGAGATTATTAAGACTAACTACAGTATTTACAAAATATCAACCTTGGTGGACCTTCAAGTTTTTCAATAGCCTTACGAAGAAATGAAATAACAGAATCTTTTTGTTCTGGAATGGATGATTTAGGTTTTGTCCGACCCAGTACACGGCAGCCTGGAGACTTGGAGAGCTCTGTCGTTTGCTTGATATTTTAACAATTATTGCACTTGTAATTTATGCCCATCCAATAAAGAGATATGTCCAAAGTGTAGCAGGAATCATCCTAATTCCGATACAGTGATGTATCGGAATTAGGATGATTCCTGCTACACTTTGGACATATCACTTTATTGGATGGGCATAATCTCATTGCGAGTCCAAATCGCCAACACCGCGCACACTGCGTTACTGGATATTTATAGGGGGTTACTTCTGGCATATGTATGTACCTAGTACGGCAGCGACGACCCTATGAAACATATACGAACTGCCTCCGATGGCTGATTCAAGATAATGGAGTAATTATACAAATCCGTGATCGGACCTGCAATGTAGGTACCTGCTGCGTGGATTGGAATGCTGGTCAGTGGGCCGCAAAGCAGAACAGTCGGAACAGTGGAACTGTGGGATGAACACGTACGTAGATGGGTGTGTGGAGTGTCAAGAATGATGTTTTAGGTAAGAAATAGGTCGGTACTTAACTAGTCGGTAGTGTATTATTTAACTTGAAATGTGGGAAGTTTGAAGGTATCTACAGAAAAAATTAAAGGAAATCTGCCTTATTAGGTGTCACATGAGGTATATCGTGGTGAGAAGGATTGACTCGCACGACTCGGCACGACACTAAAACAGATGATAATAGCTTAGTTTCTACTTAGGTAGGTAGGTACCTATGTCGTTCATAATAACATAACATAGTCACACTTTTCTGTTTTTAGGTTTCCGTAGTCAACAAGGAACCCTTAAATCTGTGCATAAAATTTCGACATGTCCGTCTGTCTGTCTGCCCATCCGTCCGCACTATTGCTTGTAGGTACCACAGCTAGTACCTACTAAGCTGTAATTTGGCACGAATATACAGGGTGTAAACTAACCCTTCAAACAAACGTAAACCAAGCATTTTGTACATCAAACTAAATACCCCTACGCAAAAATTTTTGCTGGGAAACGATTTTTTTTTTTTTTTTTTTATCAAATAGGAACAAAAAACAGCTATATTATAAAATATTACACTATGATAAAAAATAACTTGAATAATAATGTAGCCCACAGCGCTGTTCACAGATTACCATTAATGACTAAAACTTAAATTGCTAGGAAAGAAGCTGTTCATGCAAGACAGTTAAAACATAAAAAATCAAAAAAGAAGAAATATCTTACTATGCATTCTAAATTATGTAAATGCTAGAATATATAGATATAAATAATAATAATAATTAATCAATCAAAGGACTTAAGCGTCTCATACAACAAGTTTCGAAATTTGTTCATGGAGCATGTAAATATGTCTATGTGTTCGAGATCTTTATTGTAAGATGCAGGAATTCGCCGAACTGGCGAACGTTCGCCGGTATTAGATCGGCAGGTACCTATTGCAAATAGCGTACCTGCACGCACCAGCCGTCTATGAACAGTTCTGGGGACTGCATAACACAGTACATTGTTCAGGTCGATACAGTCAAATTTGCCATTTACTATGTTGAACAGGGTCATTGCTTCTAATTGTTTGCGTCTGGAGCTGAGTGTCAGGAGTTTATACCTATTGAGCAACTGGTCATACGGCAGATACGCTCTGTGACATCTATAATGCATTGCACGAAGGAACCTGCGTTGTACATTCTCTAACATTTCAATATATTTTTTATAATAAGAGTTCCAGAGGGGGACAGCGTATTCAAGCTGTGACCGGACAAGAGTTTTATATAGGCAGAGGTAAGAAGAGGTCCGCTTAAAGTCATGAGTTGATCTCAATATAAATCCATACATCTTGTATGCTTTATTAATTATTTGTTCGACATGTAAATCCAAGCAGAGTTTAGCATCAAGCAATATGGCCAGATCACGTGCAGAATTTGCTTTATTTAATGCAACGCCACACAAACAGTATACAAATCCAATAATGTTTCTATTTTTAGTAAAATTTATATAGTTGCACTTGGGAATGTTTAGAAAAAGTTTACTCCGTCAGTCTGTCTAAGTCCTCTTGGAGGAGATAGCAATCCTGGATATTTCGAACCGGTCTGTATACCTTAAAGTCATCTGCATATAACAAAAATGTTGAGTTGCGAAAACAGTTACCAATGTTATTTATAAAGATAATGAATAACAGAGGACCGAGGATAGAGCCTTGAGGGACACCAGAGGTAACCTGAACAGCATCAGAGTGGTAACCGTTTATTACAACCCGTTGACAGCGATTAGTGATGTAAGATATAAACCATCGCAACAAGTTACCTCGAATGCCATTGAAGGCTATTCGGCTCAGCAGTATTTCATGATCCACCTTGTCGAAAGCTTTCTGAAAGTCCGTGTACACCGCATCAACTTGTATACGATTATCCATCTCGTCAAACAGATCACTAGAAAAAGCCAATAAGTTGGTTGTCGTTGATCGCTTTTTAACGAACCCGTGCTGTTGTTGTATGATAGCGTGATGAAGAATGGGGTATATTTCGTTATGAACTAGTCTTTCGAAGAGCTTCGACAAGGTAGACAGAATAGAAATTGGTCGGTATTGCTCAACACTACGCTTAGATCCGGCCTTGTGTACAGGTGTAATATTAGCATGTTTCCATACCGTGGGCATGACACCTTCAGTGATGCATTTATTATAGATTATAGCTAAGGGTCTACATATAACAGTCGCAGTATTTTTGAGAAAATACGGTGACAGGCCATCTGAACCTGGGCCTTTAGTAGGATCCAGTGATTTAAGTTCTGTCATTATTGATTCCTCTTTAAAGTAAAGGTCAGAAATGACTATGTCATTAGACATTGTTTCAGAAAGTGGTTCCCATCGAGAAAGGCCAGGTGAAGCAGGCTCATATACAGAAGCAAAGAAATCGGAAAACATATTGCAAATCGATTGAGGATCGTTGGATACTATGTTGTTGTACTGTACTTTTGCCGGTATACCGGGTTTATCTATAGAGCCTCGTATTGACGAGGCTGTATATTTAGGCATTCAAAATGGTAACTCCCTTCGCAGGCATTACATTTCAGAAGCCTAGCTCCGATCACAAGGAGTGTGTTACAGCCAGCACAGTTCATGTTGAGTGAGGTTCGTTCTGAGTCTGTTTACAAAGCAACTGGTAGCGCCACCTTACGTCGTAATATAGAAGATTAACATAGGTCACTGTCGCTGAGTTGAAGTCTCATCACTTGCAATAGGCAATAAACCAATGTTAAAACGTAGCACTCGCTGGTCCAAAGGAATGAAGAGTATAGTTTAGGTTTAATGTCACTTGACCGGGTAAAGTCCAATGTTTTTAACACCGAAGACAAACACAGTTTACACCGATTTAATTTGGTTCACTTCAACTCTGCACTTGTTTGAGGACTTGTTGAGATTGACTATGACGAATTTTTTTTTTTTTTTTTTTTTTCCTTGTTAGTAAGAACCAAGTTCTTACTAGTTAATTGCAATCTAGCCTAAGAAGACTAATAAACAATTTAAATCTAACTTATTATGCTACGTTATAAATTATGTTAATGCTAAGAATAGTGTCCATAATTAGGTATGCACTTTTACACACGTTCGTAACACTTCCTTAGAGTCTGGTAAAATTGATAAAACACTTTGTTCATGTGTTATATAAGTAGCACAACATTGTTACTATTATTGATTCACTTACACTACACTAATTCAAATGGTTTAGTTCTCTTTAGTCTACGCACTATGTCTGTGTTGTCTAACAGCTGGATTGCCTCAACATTCACGTGTCGATGGAGTCTGTGTTCGTGGGCTTCAGCAAATTTTTGTATGATGGTGGTGACGAATTCCATGTCGAGGTCACGGTGGAGGTCATCGTTTCTTATGTACCAGGGTGCATTTACAGCAGCCCTGAGTACTTTATTTTGGAACTGTTGAATTATTTTGACGTTGGTTGGCTTAGTACAGCCCCAAAGTTGGATACCATACGTCCAAATTGGCATCAGAATATGCTTGTATATTATCAACTTATTATGTATTGATAAACAGGATTTCCTTCCCAGTAACCAATACAAACGTTTATAACGAATATCGAGTTCCTGTTTTTTCTTTTTGATATGGGCTTTCCAACGCAGCTTGGCGTCGAGAGTTATGCCAAGGTATTTGGCTGTATTAGCATAAGGTATTTGCATACCATTTATGTAGAGTGGGTGGTAGTCACTGTGTTTGTTTGTGAAGTTAATGTGAACTGATTTTGACTCATTCAGATTGATCTTCCACTTTTGTGTCCAGTCGTAAACTTTGTTCACAGCTAGTTGAACTTTCTCTACTGCTTCTCTGTGGCTTGATCCGGTGGCCATAATAGCAGTATCATCTGCAAAGGTCGCTATGGTGCTGTTTTCCAGCTCTGGGATGTCACAAGTGTATAACAAGTACAAAATTGGGCCAAGCACACTTCCTTGAGGCACCCCAGCTTTTATGGTTTTTAGCCCGGAATATGCGTCCTCTTGGCGTATTCTAAACATTCTTTTAGTTAAATACGACTCTAGGATATCTACAAATTCTGGTAGCATGCGTCTGAGCTTAAATATGAGACCCTCATGCCAAACTTTGTCAAAAGCTTGCGCGACGTCTAAGAACACGGTAGCACAGACTTCTTTATTTTCTAGCGTTTTTTCAATAACATTAGTTATTCTATGTACCTGGTCTAACGTTGAGTGTTTTTCTCTGAAGCCAAACTGGTGATCTGGAACTAGGTTTTTATCTTCTATTACTGGTTTTATCCGTTTTAGTAACAGTTTTTCAAATAACTTTGATAGTACGGGTAACAGAGAAATGGGTCTGTATGATGATGCTTCGTGGGGAGGTTTCCCAGGCTTCGCAATCATAATGACTTCAGCAACCTTCCATGGCTCAGGTACATATTTTAAGATAAATGAAGCATTTATTAGTTTGGTCAGCTTTACTATGGCTTTGCGTGGGAGGCGTTTTAGAATTTCCCCTGTGATGAGGTCGTAACCGGGAGACTTTTTTGAGCTAATGTTGTTTTGAATTTCTCTCATTACTTCCTTAGGAGTCACAAGCTTGATTCTTTGGTTTTGTGATAAATTTACACTCTCATGTATTTCTACAGAGCTTTCGTTGGGTTGAAAGGTTTCTTCTAAATGTTGAGCAAATCGGAACGCCTTTTGGTCATTGCTTATTGCCCATTTTCCGTTGCTATCTCTGATGGGCGGTATTTGTATAATCTGCCTTTTTAGATTTCTCGTCGCTTTCCAAAGTGAGTAATCCGTTGATTTGTCATTGGTAAGCTGAAGAAGGTTGGTATTCAGAGATTCATCCTCAAATTGTAGAATTTTTCTCTTTAGTCGTTTAGTTAGGTTATTTAGTGTTGTTTTATGACGCGGGAACCTTGTTTGCTGCCACAACTTCCTTTGTTTTCTTTTCTCTGATAGTAAATCCACAATTTCTTTAGGATAGATAAATCCCTTATATTTGCGTTTTAGCTGAGGTGTATTGCTCCACGCACATTGTTGAATATTAATAATAAATTTGTTTACTTCTGAGTCAAGCTGATCTTGCGTTTTTATCGGAGTTTTAAGGTCGATAATATTATCTAGATCAAGAGCAAAACTGTCCCAATCTGTGGACTTATTAACCAAGGTTAAGTGGCTTTCTTTTAATAGGATTTTTTGACTTAGCATTAGTATAATCGGAGAATGGTCAGAGTCCATAGTAAAACTTTCCTCCAAACTGATGTAATTGGTGGATATATTTTTGCAGATGAAAAAATCTATAAGATCCGGTATTTTCTGGTGGTCAGACTATGACGAATAAACACAATAATTACAACTTTTTCTATTTTTAGAAAATAAAGTTTACAGAGAGCAAAAAACTTAGGTCAACACAATCACAGCGCCACCTAGCGGATCTTTGGGGTAAAAAAAATCATTTTATGGTAAAACTCAATGTAGCACTCTCAAAACATTGTGCTAGTAGGTGCTTTAAATAGTAAATGGGTCATGGAGGTAATTTAAGTATAGTTATAACCTGAAAAACTAGTATTTACAAAAACAGCTGTGCAAAATTTGGAACTTTGACTCCCAATATCTCCGTAACTAGGGGGTTCCCAGGTATGGTCTAGAACCAAAAACTGATCGCAGTGGTGGGGAGAACCAAGTTTCCTTCGTTTTCGTTAAGGGTACTTTTACACCCTTTATGTATTAATGAGGTACCTACGCCGACAAAATGGTAAAATAAAATCTCAAAAAATATTTTTATACGGTATCTCCAGTAGGTACCTACACATAAAAGTAAGGGTGATATTTTGTTTTTGCTAAGCTCATTGTGTGGGGTAACGTGTCGCTGGATAGGTCTTTGAAAAAGATTGTGAGTTTGCTCAATTAGTTGGGATTCGTAAAGTGCAAATTGATGTTAGATACAAGTGTGGCTACCTAAACCAGCTAGGTATACGGGTTGTGTTTGGCATGGGAAAAAAATCATGGTAGTAATATACAGGGTATAAATTAACCCTTCACACATACGTCAACCAAGCATTCTATACATCAAACTAAGTACCCCTACGCAAAAAACAATTGCTGAGAAACGACTTTTTTTTTGGGGTCAAAAATTTCATTTTACGGTAAAACTCAATGTAGCACTCTTAAAACATTGTGATAGTGGATGCTTTGAATAGTAAAAGGGGCATGGAGGTAATTTAAGTAAAGTTATACTTAACCTGTAAAACTAGTATTTACAAAAACAGCTGTGCAACTTTGACCCAAAATAAATCTCCATAACTGGGGATTCCCAGGTATGATCTAGATTTCTAGAACCAAAAAATTATAGAACAAGTGCCTTTCGTTTGCGTTAAGGGTAGTTTTACACCCTTTAAAAGGAAAACTATCACAGCTAAGTAGGCTTTACAAGTTAACGAGTAATACTCGACCAACTTATAAAATGTACTTGCATAAAATATTTCATACAGGTCTTAAAGTTTGTTTTATTTTTACAATAAAAATAATCGTTCGGAGGCAGGTAGGAAGGGTGGTTAATGACGGCGCGGTTGACGCAGTGGCTGAGCTATTGAACTGCTGCGCGCTGCGTGTTGCGGGTTCGATCCCCGCACTGAATAATTATATACATGGCCTACAGATGGTTGTTCCGGGTTTGGGTATTTGTGTATGCAAGTTTAAATGTTTGTAAACGCACCTACCATACAGGACAAATTCCTAGTGTGGGGCAACGTTTTTTTTAGAAAAGAAAAAACAAAACGTTATGTAAGTTCACATATTTTGCAATTTGGGCATCTTTGGAACCCTACACTGTGCGTGGTCCGACAGGCACTTTGCCGGTTTTTTGGGTGTGGGGCTTTCGGGACCGGGACCGCGGTCCAGGAATCCCCCTATAATAATAATTATGTGTAAGTGACATTTAGGGACCACATATAAAATAAACAAACGTACGCCTTTAAAAAGTACAGTCTAACAAAAAAAATAAAGTTATATTTCTTTTGAATCAAAAATAGTCCCTAGCCTGACTTAGAATGAAACATAAAAAACTTTTTAACAAAAAATAAAACCGACTTCGATAAAAAAAAAATACACAAAAACGTGAAAAATAAACTTTAGAACAAAAATTTTTTTCTGAAGTCGGTGACTTTTGTTTGTTTGATTTATTTTTTTGCCACCGCCTATGCTTTCCCCTTCACAGCGTACCGGCGTGATGTTATGTTATTAACTGGTGTAAACAATAGACAGACATGGGATTTCAACAATCCCAATCCATTTGCTATCATTTAGACATCAAAACGACCTCGGAAAGTATTGTATTTATTAGTAGAATAACAAAACGCCTGTAGTCCCCGAAGTTTGCGAGGTCGTATTGATGTCGGTTACATAAGAACCATTCTACCATCAGATCAGCTTGTTAGAGAGAAAATACCAAGAGTTCTCCCGATTTCGCCAAGATTCCATCATCTGATCCCGACCTGGTGAGTATGAGACCAATAGGAAAGCATAGGCTTTCGAATAAAAGAAGAATTTTCCAAATCGGTTCGTAAACGACGGAGACGAAAAGATCGTTAATGTAGACAAGATGGTTTTTTTTTTAGTTTTGTTGATTTTTTTAAAACCGCTAGTTCAATTTCCTTAAAAAAAATATGGGGCCATTTGGGACAACAATCCTTTGATGGTCCTAATATACCTACTACTCATAAATTAATAAAAATATTACATGTGGCTTTCGGGACCGCGGTCCCGGTTCCGAAAGCCCCGCGGCCCGGTTTTTAACTCATACCTACTATGTTTAAAAAAACCCTGTTGACATGTCGGGGTTCAGGGCTCTAAAATCCGGAGTTTTCACGAATCTTGTTCTGGTTGCCAAATATTTGAGATGGCAACCCTAGTCCCAGGCGACTGGATGATTATTTTCTTCTAATAACTTTAAGTAGGTACCTACCTACCTACTAGTTATGATACATAATTTATGGTAGTTTAATTAAAGCAGACTGTGAGTAGTAGGTACCTACATAAGGTAAGGACTAAGGACCCATACCCAAATAGCTACAGCGAAAAGGAATGGACGGCTTGTAGGTAGATTGCACCTAGTTAAACTCACACCTCATTATAAACACAATTAGGTATTCAAACCTTCTATAAACCCAGAAAATCTGAAAAAGAAAACCTATGACCGAAAAAAACATCACGAAGGAAGGAAACTGGTTAAATAAAATCAATAACTATAAACGTCGCTATTGTAAGTGCAATTGTTTGCTCGACCGTGTCTCCGATGGATTGTGATCGTTGTGATCCACAGCCATTGCCCACTGCATCAAAGGTTTACGATTGTATAGTGGTCGTCTAGTCGTCAGGAGGACGCAAGCATTTTAAAAACATCCTAGGACGGTCGAGCCACGCTTCACGTGAATTAGGGCAGCGTCATGTAAAGTGCGTGCGCTAGACACAGTGGAGTGCCCGCGGGCCGACACAGTCATGGCCTCACCGCATCGTCGTCGAACTCGAAGTCCTGGTCGGAGCGCCGCGCGCCGGCTGCGGCCGCCGCGAGCGCCAGTAGCGCCGCCAGAGTCACCGCCCTCACGAACGAGTGCATCGCGCCAGCACAGTCGCGCCACTGCCGCGCCGCGCCGTGCCCCCGCCGCCCCCGACCTCCGCGCACCTCCACCCGTCACCCGCCACCCGCCGCCCTCGCGCCAACTGCCTGCGCGATGCCTACAGCCGCTTGTCTTCTCAGATGAAACAAGAATATCCATACAATCATGTTAAGTACATACATCACGGACTCACGGTACATATCACGAGTTACATTTTCCAAAAATAAATAAATCAAATTAGGTACCTACTTAGGTACCTACCTACCTAAGTAAAATACAGGTCAAACACACAACTCTCCTTTTGAGCTCGAGGGGCATCCGTGGGACGCAAGTTCTTCCAGTGACCTGCCGCCATTTCATTCATCCTGAGTTGACCCGGGCGTTTCGTCCCGGTCAACTTCACCATTCCTTTGGAAAAGCGACTCGAGGTATTCATCGTTGGATGTCTGACGTGATCACGTGAAAGCGTCAATTATCTGAATCAGGCTGATGATGATATTATTATATAGTAGGTATGCATTATGCATGGTACCTACCTAGCTATTTTGTAGGTATATCAGAATAGATGTCGCATCTGGAGTGTACCTATAATGTTTGCTTGGGTCGAGCGGCATCCGGCTCCCGTGCTCCCCGCCCTTGCCGCGGCCCCTCCGCACGATACAGCCTTCGCTACTTCAGATCGCTCGAGAGTCGAGTGCCCGAGTCCGGAATCGCACATCTTACCGCTAAGTTACCGCCCACTACCGCTACATAAGTTTACACAAACAACGTAGGTATGTAGTTCCTACCTGCTGCATTGGCCACACACCACACACATGTGGCTCACATAATTTGCTTTTGATTTCTTTCAAACACATTTTCTGCCAGTCAACCTTTGGCAACCTTTTTGACCTCTTGATGATTGATGAATAAAAATATATAAGCTTAAAAACTAAAACCCGTCTACAAACCGCGGTCATAAAAATAGAAAACGAGAAAATGATTCTTGTTTGTTATTGAAAAGTAAAATTATTATATGTAGAGGACCGCCCGCGCCGCCACCGCGCCGCCGCCGCCGTAGTCGCATGCCACTGATACTTGATGCTCCTTCATGGCGTTTATATTGATACAGAAGTCAGCTACTGTTATCGTTAGCAAGGTGGCATGTGACTACGACTGACCTCTATAATAATTTTACTTATATTTAACTAGAAATCAATATTAATTTAATTCAATAGATGTATGAATATCAGACAAGAATCATTTTCTGTTTTCTACTTTTATGACCGCGGTTTGTAGTCGGGTTTTAGTTTTTATTATTATTATTATTTGAATGTATTTTAGTGTTATTTAATAAATCCGTTTTAATATACTTATATTACTTTTATGATGTAAAATTCTACTGAATATTGGTTTTGCTACCTATTTAAATAGTACGAGTAGGTAAATAGCAGATTAGACCGCGAGAACTTTTCGACCGCATTTGACTAAAACTTTAATATTATAGAATAGAATTTATTTATTTGCATTGAATATAGGTACCTATATACAATTAAGGTGTTACAGTAGTAGTTTTGTTCCTGGTACATTCTACCATTTGGCATGCAAAAAAATATACCTACATATAAACAATTACCTACACAGGTTCGTGCTTATATTTATAAAATACTAGCTGACCCACGCAACTTCGTATACGTCACAATAATATACATATAACTTACAACCTTCCCCGATAGATCGACTACCTATCCAACATAGTAATATTTTTTCAATTAGCTTTCTAATGTTGAAAGAATTTTCCAAGCGTTTTTTTTTTGAGTTTTATCGTAACAAACAAAAAAGCTAATCTTTCCTCTCTATAATATTTGATAGAACCTTAGATTAGGTACATTATTAAATTGAGAATTACTGTAGGTACCTACCTATCTCTTACTGTTAAATATACAATCATCATCATCATCATCAGCCTATATTGTTCCCACTGCAGGGACTCAGGCCTCCTCTCTAGGTGTGGGATGGGCTATAATCCACCACGCGGGCCCAGTGTGGATTGGTAGATGTCACAATCTTCAAATGTTTGGTTCTAAGATATGCCGGTTTCCTTACGATGTTTACCTTCACCGTTTTGAGAGCAGTGGTGATGAAATAAATTGCACAAAGTAATGCGCCTGTCTGGGTTTGAACCCACGACCAACTGTTCGTAAGTCGGAGCCGCCACCACTGGGCCACTACTGCTCACAAAACAATATACAATAACACCTTGTAAATATTATGGTGCAATAAATAATTTGAATTTGAATTTCCCGGAGGCCAGTATCTCCACGTATCTACATCGGGACGCGAGGGCCGGCGGACCGCGTAATTATTTTGTTGCGCGTACATTTTAACATTGCGATATCTTCTAAGATATTTGTTAAAACTATATATAGAGTAAATGGAACAAATATTCTATATTAAATTTCCTTTCTTACAAACATATTTATTTAGATATAGATTAATACCATATGGGTTAAGTAAGCTTCGCAAAAAATAATTCTATATAACCTAACATTTCGATAGTAAAAAATGGTTACAGTGAGTCAATCTTAGTAGATAGATATATGCAATCGCGGACTTATTTGTAGTACTTTTAAAAAGGAACATTTCTTTCATACATAATATTTGCATAACTCAAACCATTTTCGCAGCGCACGCAACGGAAGCTCTCAATAAGGTATATCGTTTCCCGTTTTTCAATATTTTTCATTTATACTCCACTCTTATTGGTCGTAGCGTGATGTTATATAGCCTAAAACCTTTCTCGATAAATGGACTATCAAACACAAAAATTATTTTTCAATTCTAACCAGTAGATCCTGAGATCTTAGCGTTCAAATAAACAAACAAACTCATCAGCTTTATAATATTATTATAGATTATTTAAACAAGTTTATACTTATAAACAATAATAAGTACAAATTCATGCTTATTATAATTAATAATATTAATGTGCTCGCCAAGACCTCTCATTTGATACCAAACATGTTATGATTAATTCAATTTTTTTTTCGAGCTTAATATTTGACATTTAAATTAAAATGATGATGGGATCCTTGAGAAGTCTAGGGCAACCCTCAAATTTTATAGGCACGTATTACGTGTTTCGTGCTTTTTCTAAAGGTTTTCAAGGAGGTATTCGCATATAGCAGTTATCACTTCGTGTTGTTAAGCTGATATTGGAAGGTGCAACTCCTTAACGGCTAGGGGCTGAAGGATAATTTTTTAATAAAATATTACGGGGACGTATATGTTTGTATTCTTTCAGGTGAGCGGATTTTGGAAGGTACTTCTTCTCAATAGTTAGGAGTTGGAAGCAATAATATGGGGATCTTTAAAGGGTGAGGGTTTGGCTTCTTGGTTGAATGTGAAATGCAAAGTAACTAAATATTTATATAGGATACCTATTACCTACAACTAGAAATGGAAAAAACTAAGTTTAAAAATTGGGAATCAAACGAGCTTACCTGTTAAGCGAAGTCTTGATTCAAATTTTATGAGTGGTGATCTGAAAAATAATTATTGTTTACATAGGTAGTAATTCCCTTACGACGTATTAACACCGCGATTTTTAGATAAAAAAATTAAAAAATATTTTTTAAATATTGCAACATTTGCATCGTCCTTTCCCGTTTGACACACGAAACGTCACTTATTTTAGAGATCATGGCGTTAGGAACGATCTCTGTTTCCCATACAGAGTAGTTCCAAATGCCTACATTAACTTAGTTTTCCTGAAAGGTTAACATTTAATTAGGTATACTAATTATTGCAGCTTTGGGGTTGTTAGCTAGTGGTGGGTGGGTAATAATTATTTTTCAGATCACCACTCATAAAATTTGAATCAAGACTTCGCTTAACAGGTAAGCTCGTTTGATTCCCAATTTTATTTCGTGGTGATCTTCAAATAATTATTGTTTACATAGGTAGATGTTTAGAGTTGGCTGCAATAATTATTAAGTAATTGAATAAAATACAAATAATTCTGGATGTCAATTTGTGAACATTACTTGTGACTTCCTTACTTATGGAATATTATAGCCTCAGTAAATTGGTAACTTCGGCCGGCTTCCCAGCCGCCGCGCAAATAAAAAATCAACAATGTCTGATTCAATTGATGCCAGCTCTGATTTGATCTGCTGTTTGTGTTGTACTGTGAGAAGTTAGACATGGAGTTAAAAAAAATCAGTTTCACTTCAATTTAATATAACAAACTTTGAAATAATAGGGGTTGATATTCCTAACAACTGCTTCATTACTCCAATGGGTTAAAATAAAGAGCTTGCAGAACAACAAATATCTTTGTTTTAAATTTTGTTCTAAGTACCTATATTATCAGTTTATGACCCTGAAATGAGATTTTGATAGATTTTATCGGAGTCAAATTAATTTATTTTGTGATTTGTATAAGTAAAAAGTAGGTATACATACAAAATGTCTCTCCAATTAGGTACCTACTTACATAAAATTGAATTGCTTTAAAAAGGTAAAATAAAAGCATAACAATAGAATCTGGTTCATTTGATATTAAAATTACATGCATCAAAATGTCAAAGTTTTGACGATGTAAGTAAAAAACGTTATTGTTTAGGTAACTAGACAGGTGCACACATATTGGGAGCGTGCACGACATCAGCACCATTTCGCAAACGAACTACCTACAAGGGCCATATTATTATGTCAAATAGTGCATGGCATTTGCTTATTATTTAGACTGTAATGTTACTTTTCCCTGGTAGGAGCCAGAAAACTGTAAGGTCACAGTCTAGCCCCACGTTTTGTATAAAATAAAGTGAATAAAAATGGTTTAGAAAGACAATAATTAGTGTTTTTTGAGGCATCTGTTAAAAACAGTATACGGAAAAATGGACGTTACGGTTTTATAAAAACTGGTTTTGAGAGTGTAAAACACGAAATAAGTTTCCAGTCGCAAACTATGCTGAAAAAAGATAAATTGATTTTATCTGATCACGTAAGGAATGTTGAAGAGCTAAGAACTAATGGCAATCGTTATCTAATACGAGCCAACATCATTCGTCGAACATTGGTGACCTTAACCCTATAAAACGAGTTTAAACGTAACTTTTCTGCTAGCCTAAATCAAACGTACATTTTAGTATTGTACTGTAGATAAAGTGCATCTTTTAATTTATTACAGATAAATAATTCTCAGGTTGTCACTGGAGTAAAATGCAGCTGCATTTATGATCCGAGCGGCAAATGCTAACATGTTGCTGCTTTAATAATTATGTTACATCAACAATATAGCTAATCATTCAAAAACAAGCTGTGAACAACAATGGGGAAATCCCAGTATTATTCTATTTGTTCATTGTAAATTTTTCAAATGGAGGTACTTTTAAGATATTTATGTTTCGTCATCACAGTGATTAGTATAAATAAAAGTTTTGAAAATAATAGGTAGTTGATTGACCAGACGAGATTGAGATTGATGTTATTAATTTCCTTCTTCCATTATTATTTTATTTGTTGTGGTATCCAAGACTTCTGTGGTATTTTCAAGCTTTTTGTGGTTCTTAGTTTGATTAAGCATGTATTTCTAATATCTAGCTAAAGCATCTGACTTGTAAACATTCTCCTTTCAATTTACTTTAGGGTGTACCGTTGTAAACTGGAAACATAACTCGGACTTGCTTGAGCGTCAAATTGAAATGTTTTTCTATGAAAATGTTGACTGCAAATTTTATTGTCAAGTATTGAATACCATGGCGATCCATCAACACTAAAATAATAGTTATTAAATGTCCTACAAAATATAGAGCAAATAAAATTGATTTGATTGAAATTGTTAAGATTATGTCAAATGTCATTTATTTATTTCTTTTTACAGCCCTATTACATGGGTGCACCACTGCCTAACCCTTCAGGGATGTCAGGCGAGATGTTATGTTATATTCACGTTCATTTTTGCAGTTTTAATACACCAACAATAATGACCCATTTCCAGGACAATATTTACAAGTTTCATTATGTCGTTCTGGGGCACATTTCTCACAAATCCAGACTCTATGCCCGATACTGAGAAATTCTTAATGGAAAAAATGCTCCGCGCACCAATACTGGTGCTTTGCTATGCATGATCCAGGAATCGAACCCAGGACCCCATTCCCAGCGGCGCCTGCAGCCAATAGGTCAACGAGGCAGCAGACCAACAATGCAAATAAAATGACATTGGTCATTATTATATCAGTTTTCACTACTTTGTATATCAATAATTGTGAAGGTCTGTTTTTAAATTCATTGAGGCTTTTACTCTTTCATCTGTTTAGATATTTTAGTGTACAATCTGGGCGATTGCAAAATACACACTTTAGTGTACATAAACTCTGTTTCAGTGTAGTTTACCTGAGCAATGCAGGCTTTCGACAATAATATTATTATTGTTTTTGTCAAAAATACATGATTCATAAATATACAGTGTAAAGGTACTTGTATATTTTCAAAATGTTACCCATGAAGGTATTACCTCAAAATATAAGTGTATACTGCAAGGTAAAAACAACCTAACGGTGGTAAGCCACCAGCAGTACGGTCTTATTTATAATTTTACTCAGCATATGGGTAAAGAACATAGGAAAACTTACAAAGTTTCCTAAATAATTGTCTATTTGAGTTCTCCATGACACATCCTTATTAATCAAAGCTCCAGATTTGTTACTTGAAATATGTGGCACCTAATACTTATCTCAATGTTCTAACCACAATCCTTCATGTCAGCACTCGTGTACACTCCCCCCCCCCCCCCTTTGTTTTCTATATTGTTTCACTTTAGTACTTACTCATACTATCATAGAGTAAAAGTAGTAAAGAAAACAAATGCCCAGATGAAAAGTTAAAATTCTTCTTTAGTCTGTGTGAATCCTTGATATTTTATGTTTGCCCATATAAATGAGGTTACATGCTTACTACATATAAATGAGTGGTTTGCATGTCTATGATGTATTAATCAGACACAACAAGTTACCTGTCTGTTATTATTAGGTAGGGTCTAAGTGATTTTCCCTGAAAATACTTTAAGGCATAGTTAAATTTTAATAGCATTTTAAATTACAACATGATTAATTTAATATTGTACCAATAGATTGCTAGGTAAAGCAACAAGTTACTATTGGGGATGTTATTTTAGATTGGGCCTATACAATATAATGGTAATATGTATTATCTTCTCCTAAAAAGGGGGGGGTGGGGTTTCAGAGTTAAAATAATTTGAACTGGAACTAAAAAAGGTTTGGTTGATAGTCATAGACAGGCTGTTAAGACCTCGAAATTCTGTCAGTCTATAAACCTTTTCCCTCTCAATACTAATTGTTTTGAGTATTGGGACATTACACTGCATAGTATTTTCAACCATGTTTCATTTAATTTATCCAGAAAATAAATGGTTATACATTTAATATTGTTTGCATTTGGTTGGTTATGTGCTTAGGTAACTTTAATTTATAACCAATGATGCTTCCATAATATCATACTTAATGAAGAAGCTGTGAAAGAGATTTCACTAATTGTGGCCATGACATGCTGAGAGAATCTCATAATAGAGCATGTGCAATCATGATAACTCTGTGTCAGCCAGCAGAATGCAAATAGGGCTGTCGAGTAACTTGTATTCGCTGATAAGATTTCAGGTGGCAAAGTATGGTCACGCATTCACTGCAATATTATATACATTAGCAAGACTATAATGCACATTTGATATACAAGGTTGTCTTGCAACCATTGTGCTCATAGATTAAAAACATGTTTATAAATTTATCTGACCAGGGTCAGGATTTAGGGTTCGACTGTGAGGTCTATTATAGGTATTTTTAGTGTTAGCATTGTCCAATGACTTTGCTAAGGACATCTCGTGCCACACACTGATATTTTGCTATGCAGCTACTAACATACGATACATGTTTTAAATTTACATGGAAATGGAACTCACCCGCTATGCCGATTATAGATATTTTCAGTGTTAGCATTGTCCAATGACTGCTAAGAACATCTCATGTCACACACTGATAGTTTGCAATGCAGCTACTAACATAGGATACATGTTTTAAATTCACATGGACATGGAACTCACCTGCTATGCCGATTAAAGATATTTTCAGTGTTAGCATTGTCCAATGACTGCTAAGAACATCTCGTGTCACACACTGATAGTTTGCAATGCAGCTACTAGCATAGAATACATGTTTTAAATTTACACAGAAATGAAACTCCCCCGCTATGCCGATTATACATATTTTTAGTGTTAGCATTGTCCAATGACTTTGCTAAGGACATCTCGTGTCACGCACTGATAGTTTGCTTTACAGCAAGTAACATAGGGTACTTGTTTTAAATATACATGGGCATGGAACTCACCTGCTATGCTGAGTATAGGTACCATTTACAGTGTTAGCATTGTCCAATGACTTTGCTAAGGACATCTCGTGTCACGCACTGATCGTTCAAGTTCCAGCTAGTACATAGGAAATATATGTTACTGGGGTGTCGCGCACCCACTGGAAAATACTTTAAGAAGCTTACAGCACACATGTGGTTTACATTGTTAATGGCCCTCGTAACGCTTGAATAAGCACTGTAGATGTCACTTATCCTGGGGTCAGTTAGAGCCAGGCATTCTTACGCCTAATGGCTACGGCTACAAGGGTTACAAGTTCACTGCTGTGGTCGGCTGCGTGAGCGTCGTCCGTAGGTATTTGCTCAGATTTCTGCGTCTCAGGTTACGATTTTCACTAACGATGCGCTTAATACACTTCCTGTCAACAAAATACTGAGTGTATTTTGTTATTTCGATAGAATTCTAGAGTAATCATAATTAAAACGAATAATTGGACGAGAAAGAACTTTTTTCTTGCGGTGTCAATAACGCGCGAAAAAGAAAAGTGACGTTTCGTGTGTCAAACGGGAAAGGACGATGCAAATGTTGCAATATTTAAAAAATATTTTTTAATTTTTTTATCTAAAAATCGCGGTGTTAATACGTCGTAAGGGAATTACTACCTATGTAAACAATAATTATTTGAAGATCACCACGAAATAAAACTAAAACCCGCCTACAAACCGCGCTCTTAAAAGTAGAAAACAAGAAAATAATTCTTGTCTGATATTCATATACTTATTGAATTTGTACATTTCTATTTAAATATAGGTAAAATTATTATAGGGGACCGCCGTAGTTGCATGTCACTAATACCTGATGCTCCTTCATGGCATTTTCATTGATACAGAAGTCAGCTGATGTTGCCGTTAGCAAGGTGGCATGCGACTACGACTGACCTCTATAATAATGTTACTTATATTTAAATAGAAATGTACAAATTCACCTTATGAAAATCAGTATTCATATAGTGAATTTCTATTTAAATCTAACCACGTACCCATTAGCAGACTAGACCGCGAGAACTGTTTGACCGCATTCTAAACGTGTATGTTGACTAAAACTATAATATAATATACTTACATATTTGTAATATTTTTTATTTTTATGCTCGCCAAGACCTCTCATTTCGTACCAAACATGTTAAGATTATCACAATTTAAAGCTTAGAATTTGACATTTAAATTCCGTCATAAAAATAATTGTTGAAATGTATTTAGCCTATGTCACCCGGGCTATTCTTACGAATCTATTGACACCTCATTTATTAAAATACGTTCACTAGGCTAGGCGCTACGGTAGAACATACAAACATACATACAAACATAGACTGCCAAAATCATTACCATTCCTTTTGGCTTCGCCGTAGTCGGGTAAAAAAAGTAGTTAAAAAACTAAAAAACCCGCCTGAAAAAACTGAAAAGCAAAAGACAAGCACATTTTAAATTAAACAAAACTTGGAAGCAAGCGGGGTCCATACTTTTGTCATTTCATTATTTAATATTCAAATGAACCCCGCCTGCTTCCAAGTTTTTCCAACTTTTTAGTTCTTTTGTGTTTGTTCTTTCGTTGGTCGTGTAAAATTCTTCGCAGATGACTTAACTTTTGTGTTTGTTTATAGGATTTGTGACTTTGAATTTCTTTTAAACATATTAGATGTCATATATTTTTGTAATCTCCTGTAAGAACCCTTCATTTTGATACCCTACTCGATGGTATTGGTTTTTTTTTTCAATCCGCGAAATGGCCCCCAAAATCCACATTTTTTTTTTAAATTTTAATGTAGCCAGTGACACTCGCGCCATCAAGACAAATCATACCACGTACCTATATTTTATTCAAATCTCTTCATCCGTTTAGGAGTTATGAGGGAACAAAGAGGCAGACATACATACACGCCAAACACATAACCATCCTTTTGGGCTTCACCGGAGTCGGGTAAAAAGCTTCGTTCGGAGCTCGTTCGAAAGCAGGTAGGCAGGGTGGTCAGTTTAGTAAGTTCACATATTTGAAGGGCAACTATGGAATAACGGAACTCTAATAAAAAAAAAACCAATACCATCGAGTAGGGTATCAAAATACCCTACTCGATGGTATTGGTTTTTTTTTTCAATCCGCGAAATGGCCCCCAAAATCCACATTTTTTTTTTAATTTTAATGTAGCCAGTGACACTCGCGCCATCAAGACAAATCACACCACGTACCTATATTTTATTCAAATCTCTTCATCCGTTTAGGAGTTATGAGGGAACAAAGAGGCAGACATACATACACGCCAAACACATAACCATCCTTTTGGGCTTCACCGGAGTCGGGTAAAAAGCTTCGTTCGGAGCTCGTTCGAAAGCAGGTAGGCAGGGTGATCAGTTTAGTAAGTTCACATATTTGATGGGCAACTATGGAATAACGGAACTCTAAATTGAGTGGGGTCCGCGATGAACTTGGCCGGTGTTTTAGTTGTAGGATATACAGCCCCCCAAGTCACAGCAGCAAATCCTCCCAAATAACATATAACAAACAAACAAAATAACAAAACAAATTATATCAACAAATATATAAACAAACAACAACTGCAATATATTTATTAAATATTTGTTGTCGGCAGTGCCCCCGCCAAGTCGAACAATAAAGCGGCACGGCCGTACCATCCTTTTCTCGTTCAGGCCATTTTCGACCTCCTATACCTTCGTTGTGGATAAAACTAGAAGCCTGTATTTTTAGTAACCAATTAAACATTGAATATGTTACGGTATATTTCAATCTATTTGAACCAGTAGTTCAAGAATTATAACTGATCAAAGTTCCTTGGTTTTGTCACTCACTCACTCACTGACTGTGTTAAGTGTATAAATCAGGGAAAAACTAAAAAAATAATTAACACACTTCTTAGTTTCTGATTGATCTGAAAGTTTGCAAGTAGGTATATGTATATCGCCTATCAATGCAATATTATGATGACAAGGGACTAATCTGATGATGGAGCTGGAAGTTGGCCATAGGAACTCCATTTTAGAATGTCATAACCCCATCGAGTTTGGACTCGTTTGATTCGTCTTGTCGAGTAGTTTGTCTTAAAGATGGTGTCCAGGGTCTGTTAATGGACAAAACCCAGGTTATGCTAAACGAACACGTCACCCCAGGACCTATTATTGTCGATCGCGGTCCTCTCGAAGTTGTTCGAGAATATGTTTACCTAGGGCGAACTTTGCAGTTTGGTAAGAACAACTTTGAGAGAGAGGCTAATAATAGAATCCAGCTGGGCAGCCGCCATCCAGCTGCCAGATTGACTTGGCCATCGCATCGCATTCGCCAATGTTAAACAGGCCATTGTAATAGCTAACCGCCATCGCATTGGCCCGCTGCTCGGCATTTGTGAGGAATATGCTCTCAGCCATGGCCTGCTCTATAACAGCAAGAAAAGTGAATGTATGGTTTTTCGGGCCAGGGGTAAATGTCCAGATAGTATCCCTAGCATTATATTAAATAATGTACCGCTGAATAGGGTTGAAACCTTCAAATACCTTGGGCATCTGGTGACCTCTGACCTGAAAGACGATTCAGACATAGAACGGGAACGTAGGGCGTTGTCTGTTAGAGCGAACATGATAGCTCGCAGGTTTGCTCGATGCTCGAAGGAAGTAAAAAACACCATTTTCAGAGCGTATTGCACCTGTTTTTTTTTATGCGACGATGCGGAAACGGTGCACATCCTTGGTGCGTATGGTCCGCGCCAGCTCCAACACTATCCTGAGGATGATGGCTGAGAGGTTCGACTGTCACTACATTAACCATTGTTGCATGCTTAATGTAGTGGCACTATCAAGTAAAATAAAGAAATGACAGCACATTACTGTTAAGTGACTCTTTTTATTGTTTGTATTGTGAATGTTTTAAACATGTGTATAATATGGGTTAAGATACCTGAAATAAATGTTTTATATATGTATATTGGCCAATGTGATGCAGTGGCCAAGTCAATCTTTTATTTAAAACATCAAAGGTTTTTAAGTAGGGATTAAATATATTAACTGACTTGTTATAACATAGATCTCACTACTTTTTACGGTAAAAGAACTGAGTTGCGCGGCTTGGCTTTTTTTACATTTTTTGTTTTTGGAGGGATCTCATTTCTTTTTGTATCGTCTCTCATTCTATATCTTTCGTTTAATGAATTAACAATACATAGGTTTATTCGAATTTGGAACAGTCTTATTAATCGATTTGAAGTACTGCTAAAGTACCTTCTCGACAAGCTGAATCAAACGAGTAAAAACTCGACAATGTCAAATCGTTTTATAACGGAATTCCTATGGCCACCTTCAAGCTCCATCAACAGATCTTGGAGACCATCCAAAGACAAAGTATTCGTCAAAACGAATGAAACGAGTCTAAACTCGATGGGTTTTGTCGTTCTATAACGGAGTTCCTATGGCCACCTTCCAGCTCCGTCATCAGATCCTGGTTACCAACTAAAGACAGAGTACTCATCAAGACAAAACAAATGAGCTCAAACTCGATGGGGTTATGTGGTTGTATAACGGAATTCCTATGGCTACCTTCCAGCTTCATCATCAGAACTATTCAGAACCCTGAACATCATCTAAAGACAAATTACTCGACAAGACTAATCAAACGAGTTCAAACTCGATAGGGTTATGTCGTTCTATAACGAAAATCTTATGGCCACCTTCCAGCGCCATCAACAGACCCTGGACACAATCTTAAGACAAACTCTTTGACATTTTTAATTTAATTTTTAATATATTTGTGTATAGTAAGTCTTGATTACGAATCAAATATTAAATAAATAAATAGGTATTTAGTAAATATTAAATATTTATGCTTGTTTAATCTTAATTTGAAGTGGCAATTCCGTTGATTTTGCGACTTCATACTGTACCCCTATTATTAAAAGGAGGCACATGAAGCAAAAGCCCACGGAGAAATAAAAAAGGCTTCAACAACAACATAGGGTACCTACCTAGTTAACAAAAAAAAAACTAATTGGTTCGTCAGATAGATATCCAAAAATATTGGACACGTAAGTAGGTAATTAGGTATTATGCTTTGAAAACTCGTGTGACGTTATATTCTAAGACATTTATCTTCGTATATTTTTATTGATTTGATAAAACAAAAAATATGTAGGTACTTAACTACTTTTCCAATATTTTTCGATAATCTAACACACGGAATAATTAGAACTTTGATTTTTATTTAGACAGTAAATATAACATAATATCCATATTATGTTAGTTAATAGTTGGCATTCAGTACCTAGTTTAGTGCAACTAGATCTGACTGAATATTAAGTTGATAGCTAGGTACCTACTCAACTTCGTCTGATAAATTTATTGGGGTCAAACAAAGTTTAATGCGAGATTAGGTCGCACAATGCGTGTAGCGTAAGGGCACATCAAATTTTCATTGTGAGCGGGCGCGAAGCCTCTGGAGGCGCCGGCGGGGCGCGTTCCGCGATCGATACCCGCCCGCGCCCCGCGACCGGCCACACCGCGCTCCCACCGTCCCACCAGCCCACCAGCCGCGCAGCGCTAGTACCTACTGTGCTACTGTGGGACTGAGTGGTGCACTTAGCACAGCTCTCTGCTGAAGCGATGTGGGTACAGTCTAGGGCATGTAATATCGGAAGGTTTTCAATTCCGATACTGAGTTCCGAATTTCCGATATTAGATTTCATATCGAAATTCCGATATTAATATCGGTATTTCAATATTAATATCGGAATTTCGTTATTTTATTTGAAATTGCACATTTTATTAATAAGTTGCACAAATTCGGTATGACGTTGGATAGAATGCAGTAAAAAACATTTTTAAATCGTACTCTATCGTTTCGCTCAAACATTAGTTGTTTTAAAGTATGCCCCACTGTATTTATTAAATCACATAAAATATTATCGCTGCTTTTAGGCTGAAATTACTTAATAATGCAGTACTGTTTAGTTTTTACACTCTATCGATCTATATTTTTAAAGTTAAATGTTAAAAAGCACTATCTCGATTTCTCAAAGGAATTGAATTAATTTCGAAAATGATATTTTTTTTTTTTTAAAAACGTCGCCCACACTAGGAATTTCTCCTGTATTGTGGGTGCGTTCACAAACATAACGTGAACAACAACAAAAAACCAAAGCAGTAAGGAGTAGGTGCGACAACAAAAAAAAAACCGGCCAAGTGCGAGTCAGACTCGCCCATGAAGGGTTCCGTAGCAGCAAGTAACATAATATAAAAGTTATTGTAGTTCGTTGTAACTTTGACGATGTTTTAATAACAGCGTATTTTTTAAATTAAGTTATTGCGATTTACGATTTAGGACGTATTAAAAAAAAAATACTTACTAGATCTCGATCAAACTAATTTTGGTTGGTAGTTTTTGTTGAGATCTACATTACATATTTTTTTTAGACTTGTCACTCTCTTACTTTAAAAGTTAGAGGGGGGGGGGGGGGACACATTTTACCACTTTGGATGTGTCTATCTTTGAAACGATTGACTTTGAGAAAAATGATTTTAAGAACCTCAATTTCATTTTTGAAGACCTATCCATAGATACCCTCATGTGTAGGTTTGATGAATAAAAGTTTTTTTTAGTTTCAATTCCATGTATGGAGAGCCCCCTCTTAATAAGATATTTTTTTATTTTTATATAAAAATCAAAAAGCGGTTTACAGAATACATCTACCTGCCAAATTTCAACTGTGTAATCCTTATAGTCTCGGAATAAAATGGCTGTGACATACGGACGGACAGACGGACAGACGGACAGACAGACAGACAGACAGACAGACAGACAGACAGACATGACGAATCTATAAGGGTTCCGTTTTTTGCCATTTGGCTACGGAACCCTAAAAACCAAAGCATAGTTTATTTTTTTTATTGAAATGCGCCTTGCTTGCGGGTTTTCCGGGCATTGTATTCGCGCATGATAGTTTATATTACGTCTAACTTTTTAACATATCGGACTATGTATAATATCGAGCCTTTCTTGTATCTTCTTTGACCTTTTTCATTTTTTTTTAAGAACAGAACTTGAATGAATTCGCACACAGCTCCATAGATTCTTAGTTTACTGAAACTATTGACTTACTTATTAATTATCAAATTAATTGTATTACGTATGCATAGAAGTCGGCTGGCACAGTTACTCAAAAAACAAAACATTTGATCGAGATTTGCGAGGGGCCCCGCGGGGAAGGGGTGGTTTGTGATTGGATGCTGGGCAGCGAGTGGGCAAGCTGGTTATGACTCTAGGTCGGACTCTAACGAATTTTGAAATTAGTTCTAGAAAGTAAAATATAATATACATATTTGCGATGTATTCGCAAGACCTTTCATTAGATACCAAACATGTTATGATAATTTCAATTTAATTTCTTCGAGCGTAGAATTTGACATTTAAATTCCGTCTTATTTAAAGAGGATTGTTAAAATTTATATTATAGCCTATTATGTCACCCCGGCTTTTCTTACGAATCTATTGACACCTCATTTATTAAAATACGTTTAGTAGGCTAAATAAGGACATCGTTACAATATCGCTTTGCAGGCGTGTCACTAGAGCTGGCAACAAAAATACTCTCAACTAGAGACTTGACTCTAGAGTGAAGACGATAGGAAAGGGAGCGAGCGGTGCTTTGCAAATTTAGATCAAGAACTAAAACCGAATACAGTCGTGTTCTGTGCTTTCGACTGTCTCTCCGGGTGCCTTACGGTCTGAATAGTTTAAAATAATTAATGTTTTACTCAATACTAAATTTAATTGAACATTATAAATATGCATTACACTTAGAACATATAATTAAATATTTATGGATATGAAAATAAAATATCGCACAATCATGACAACTGACTCTTTTGATCAGCTCGGCGGCTCAGGAGGGTCGAACTGTCGAGTCAGCGAGGTAGCGAGCGCGACACACGTCTACGATATCTACAGCGCACGCCCTGCAGCCGTCGCCGCGCCACTCACAGGCTGGACAGGAAGTGCCACTTGTCCACTGCGAACACACGGAATTGCACTTGAACCTGTCCACTGTGCAGTCACCGAGGCTGCAGTCGCGCACACACGGCATACTGACCGGCGAGCGGGATGGGCTGCGGCAGGCCGCGCGCCGGCGCCCGGCTCAGCTCCGCGGCCGCCTGCGAGCGCTCCACGCGCGCCGGCGAGCCCTGCACCGACACGTTCAGCCTGCCGACACACGCACGTTACTAGCGTCGGCCTACGCGCCGCGCAGATACACCACAACCGTGGGAAGGCCTTACTTGTTGATGTCGGTCGCGTCCGCCACCTCGCCCGCCGCCAGCGAGCGCCAGAACTCGTGCACCTGCAAACATAGCACTGTCACATACGACTCGCCAGTCTGTTGTACGCGCTCAACGCTGTGAGGGCGGGAGAGCGGCTCACCTCGTCGATGACCTTGTAGGCGAATTCCGCGTTCTTGCACTCGCCGTCGAAGGCGAAGCGGTTGACGGGCTTGCCGTCGGGCACCTTGTAGAGGCGGAACCACTCGACCGTGGCGCGCAGTAGGCCCGGGAAGTGCGTCTCCACGTCGGCCACGTCGCGCAGCTGGGCGGCGGCGGCGTCGCGCGCGTCGATGGCCAGCAGCTTCCAGTCCGTCTCGCCCTCGTCGATGAGCGCCAGCGTGCCCAGCACCTTGACGGGGTACACGTCGCCGCGCGCCGCCACGCGCTCGCCGATCTCGATGACGTCGATGGGGTCGTTGTCGCCGCGCGCCTGCGTGCCGGGGTCCACGTGGTGCGGGTTCTCCCAGGTCTGCGGCAGCGCGCCGTAGTTCCAGATGTAGCCGCGGTGCGGGAACACGTTGCTGACGAAGCGCAGCGCTCCCTTCTTCACGTCCTGCTTGATGGGGTTGAGCGGCTCGCCGAGGCTGATCTCCATCTTGGCGTTGGTCCAGCGCGGCACCTCCACCACCATGTTGACCAGCCGCTGCGCCTTGTCCGCCCACAGCGGGATGTCGTGCAGCGGCGAGATCGGCCCGTTCTCGTCCTCTGTAACACCACCACTCATTACAATGTGCCATGTGGTATACACCAGTAGGTACACACGTGAGACATACTTACTATAAATAGGAACTATATTTAGAAATACTATACAGGGTGTAAATCAACCCTTTACACATACGTCAACCAAGCATTCTGTACATCAAACTAGATACTAGTAGATACTCCTACGCAAAAATGTTTGCTGGGAAACGACTTCTTTTTTTGGGGTCAAAAATTTCATTTTACGGTAAAACTCAATGTGGCACTCTTAAAATATTGTGCTAGTGGATGCTTTGAATAGTAAAAGGGTCATGGAGTAAATTTAAGTAAAGTTACAATCTGAAAAACTAGTATTTACAAAAAACAATTTAGAACTTTGACCCCTAATATCTCTGTAACTAGGGGGTTCCCATGTATGGTCTAGAACAAAAAAATTATCGCAGTGGTGGGGAAAACAAGTTCCCTTCGTTTACGTTAAAGGTACTTTTACACCCTTTATTTAGGAAAGTAACTTAATTGTTTTTAGGGTTCCGTACCTCAAAAGGAAAAAACGGAACCCTTATAGGATCATTCGTGTGTCTGTCTGTCTGTCCATCTGTCACAGCCAATTTGCAAGGAATCTAATGGACCGATTACGTTGAAGGTACACAAAATATAATCCACTAAAAACAAGTAAAAAAATCCAAGTCGCGCAACTCATTTCTTCTCCTGAAAAAATATTGAGATCCATGTAATACCAAGTCAGTTAATATATTCAGTCCCTACTTAAAAATCGTTGATGTTTGACTTGGCCGTCGCATCGCATTCGCCAATATTAAACAGGCGATTCTAAAAGCTATTCGCAATGGTTAATGGGATGCAGTGGCCAAGTCAATCTATTTATTTAAAACATCAAAGATTTTTAAGTAGGGACCTCAGACCAAGAAAATCTGAGGTAGGGACCTCAGACCAAGAAAATCTGAGGTAGGGACTGAATATATTAACTGACTAATAGGTTTTACATGGATCTCACTACTTTTTACGGTAGAAGAACTAAGTTGCGCGACTTGGATTTTTTAACAAGTTTTGTTTTAAGTGGGATATCATTTCTTTTTATAGCGTCTCTCGTTCTACCTATTTCGTTAAGTGAATCAACAGTACATAGGTTTATTCGAACTTGGAGCAGTCTTATGCATCAATTTGAAGTACCTTCTGCTAAAGGACCTACGCGACAAGCTGAATCAAACGAGTCCAAACTCGACAAGGTCAAGACGTTTTATAACGGAATTCCTATGGCCACCTTCATGCTCCATCAACATACCTTGGAGACCATCTAAAGACCAAGTAGGTACTTGTCGAGACTAACGAGTCTATAAACTCGATGGGCTTTGTCGTTCTATAACGGAGTTCCTATGGCCACCTTCCAGCTCCATCATCAGATCCTGGTTACCAACTAAAGACAGAGTAGTCATCAAGACAAATCAAACGAGTCCAAACTCGATGAAATTATGACTTTCTAAAATGGAGCCAACTTCCAGTTCAATCATCAGATCAGTTCCATGTCATCATACTATTGCATTGATAGGTGATATACATCTAATCTACGTGCAACATTTCAGATCGCATGCCTCTGATACCTGATGCGCCTTCATGGCGTTCTCATTGATACAGAAGTCAGCTGCTAGTTACTATTAGCAAGGTGGCATGCGACTACGACTGTCCTCTATGATAATTATCAAATTATCTACTTACTAAACGATTTTTCTTGTTTAATACTTTTAAGACCGCGTTTTATTAGTCTGCGTTTTTATTCGTAGTCGGGTTTTAGTTTTAAACTTATTTTTTTATTCGAATTTTATTTGTATTAATATGTTACTTTCATAATGTAATATTCTACTTAATGTTGGTTTGTTATTTACATAATACGAGTAAATAACACAGACTAGACCGCGAGAACTTTTTGACCGTAATCTAAACGTATATGTTGACTTGAACTATAATATTATATACATATTTGTAATGTACTCGCTAAGACCTTTCATTTAATACCAAACATGTTATGATTATCTCAATTTAATTTTTAGAGTCGCGGGTGGCCCCAGACTTTAATTTTTGAAACCCGGACTACAAATGCAACTCCGCCCGGACGCTCCCCGGACGCCCTCAAACTAGGACAATTCCGGGGAAACCCGGACGGATGGCAACCCTACTTGCGATAGGTGATCGTTGGTCCCGCAACAATCTGAACTTCACACATCAAACGGAACTTTAGGAAAGCAGGTTTCGTCGACTGACTATAATACGGATGTAAGGGATCACAAAATAGTCAACAGTAAAGTGAAGTCACTTGGAAATCTTGGACTACGTTGGGTCGCATCGAACACGTGACACGTTCGAGACGGCGATATAAGATAAGCAATCGAGCCAGAAAACATTATATTGAAATTAAACGACCTTAGTAACCTTGACATATTATGTAGACGTTTCCTATCTGCTCTAAGAGATTGTTAAGTGAGTAGTTTTCAAGCTGAATGACAAATTGAAAGTTACCAGATTTTTCATTTTTGTGAAAACAATGCAGTTGCTCTAGTATAGGCTGTTATTAAACTGTAGCAAAGGTACTATTGCCATATTGATACTTAGGGTTTGCTAACCTCAGTATCAGTAAGGCTTCTACGCCCAGATCAAAAAAGTGTCTAATCCCCACCATGTGCATCATCATCAGCCTATAATGTTCCCACTGCAGGGACTCGGGCCTCCTCTGGAGAGGGATGGGCTTTAATCCAGCACGTGTGCCCAGCACAGGTTGGTAGATGTCACATGACTTCCAATTTTTTTTTATTCCAAGACATGTCGGTTTCCTCATGATGTTTTTCTTCACCGTTTTGAGAGCAGTGGTGATTAAATTAAATATTGTGTATGTGAAGTTTAAATGTTTTTAAACGCACCCACAATACAGGAGAAATTCCTAGTGTTTAAAAAAAAATTACACAAAGTTATGTGCCTGCCTGGGTCCTAAGCCCACAACTTACTGTTTGTAAGTCAGGGCCCCCACCACTGGGTCACTGGTGCTCACTCGCCAGGTGCATGGGTGTGGTGATTGAGACTTGTGCCTTCTCTGTCTCAAGTAGCACAATAGCAGTGTTGTCAACATTTTGATTGATTTGAAAAAATTTCATAACCGTTGAAAGCCCACTAGCCATAGAACCTACAAGTCCAGGTTTTCACATACAAGGCTTTCATCATCATACAAAATACCCCAGCTTTCAAGTGAAGACTAAGTTTTAATGTGGAACTGACTACAACAAAGCAGTATCCTCAACAATGGTACCAAGTACCAACCTGACAATCAACTCATAACAAACTAATTATATTTATAACTACACACTGAACTGCAAGATCCCTTTTGATGATTATTATCATATCACAGCAGTGAACGTCAATGATATGGTTATTACTATCTTGACCTTATCAGATAATTTTATTTTATGCTATGAAAACAAATTGCAGAACAATGAAACATCGTATGAATTAAATTTCATGATTAGTTAAAATTCTTTTTTATATAATTAATTATGCTTCAAAAGAGAAAGGAAATATTAATAAAGTAATCTTAAACATACTAAATAAAATGTAGCAAAAAGAAGGTTTTTTTTTATTGTAGCATAATGTTAAGCAAAATGTACTTTTAATAGTCCCAGAAAAAGTTATTTTACAGGTTAATTATTAAAAAAAAACTCATACATAGGTATTTCAGAATGTTAGAAGTTCAAGGTCATAGGTGATAGGTTATACTATAGCTAAGATTAATACACTAAAACACTACGATAGGACAAAAATTATAATGACAACAGTATAACATGTTAATGACAGAAAAGTTCAAAGTCCGGCCAGTCTCCATGGTTTTAATAAGTAATGAAACAGGTAAAAGGGAGCAGTCTCCAAACTTGCGTTTCGCCAGACAGTAGGTGGCTAGCATAGGGATGCTAGAACTGTGGCTCTACTTACTGAAATACACCCGGTAGTCAGGGGCGTAAGCCGATCCTCGCTCCTCTGCTATGTACATTTTGGTAGCCCCGAGTGTCTGCGTGCTCACACTGCTGACGCCACTAGCACTGGTCTGCGTGTAACTAACGGAGCCTGTCACGAAAGTTCGTCTCAATATCGACAAACAAACCGGAACCGACACAACCGCAATGCAACGTGTTAATGACATTTTGCTTACTGACAACTCACTGACTTTGACAGGAAAGACAGTGCTGCCCGCGTAAATTAAATAGCTTCTTTTTTTAGTTTGGTAATATTAAGCCTTCGACGCTCGCAGTAGGTAGGAATCCCATTACATTCCAGCAGGGCTATTGCGTATCTTTTAAATAACAGCGGCTATCTTATAGTGTCCATCAATTAACTGTCAAATGGTCTCAATTTGTACCAAATCATAAACAATTTGACAGACATGGACTATAAGATAGCCACTGACATTTTTAAGATAGGTACGCAAAAGCGGAGAAAAAAAAGGCGGGAAACTGCAAAAGTGTAAAGGCGCGCTTTTTGAAACAAATCTATTAAAAAAAAATATTAATTCATATTATAAACATTTTCTTTGTAAATATTCTTAATTAATAGTGTTCATAGTGAATGAATTAGTGAATGAATGAACTATGAATTAGCACCCTGAAATGGGGAAAAAAAGGCGGAGGAAGGACGAAATGTCCTGTCCTGACTCGCAGCAGCAGACGGTTGAGTCTTTGGACTCTGATTCAGCGGAGTCTGAACAGACGGTAGTAAGCTCCAAACACATAGATAAGGACGCAAAGGATAAATTACGCCGCCTCCATGGTATAAGGTAAATTTAGCTATAGGGATCGTATGGCCCTATCAAAAGGTTTACGGGAGTATGGCGTTTCAGGCGTCATGCATCTACGTACCATTAACAAGTACAAAGTCGGCATAATATTCGACCTTCCAAACAATGCTAATATGTTTTTACAGAACAAAAAGTTGTTAGATCAGTTGTGCGGATGTTACCGGCGGCGAGTGCTGTGGGTGCGGGGGCGCGCGGCGGCGCGTGCCGTGGCGGCGGGTGCGCGGGGCTCTGGGTCGCGGGGCGGCGGTTGCGCGTTGCGGCGTGCATTCGTTGTTCCGTGATTCGAGGTCTCGTGCATTCGTTGTTGCGGTGTGCGTCGCTGAGTGCTTTTTTTTTTTTTTTTTGCTTGCAGTGTTCGTCGTTGCGGGCATTCGGTAGCGTGTGGATGTTTAAAGGACACGGCGCGGCATACGTTGGCAGAGTGTGCCGCGTGGAATGAGCCGCGCCGTGCCCTCGTGGCAGAGGTAGGAGCAGACCTGTCGCTGCCTGCCGTTGTTCGCTCGATGGTCGGTAGCGCAGAGTCCTGGGATGCAGTGGTGTCCTTCTGCGAATCAGTCATGTCGCAGAAGAAAGCTGCGGAGAGAGAAAGGGAGCTGACGACCTCCCGCCCATCCCGCAGCAGACGCACCGGATGTCGGCAGAGGGCGGACAATGCCCTCTTCCAGCCCCCATAAACTGGTCCAGGGGTGACGGATCCGGGGACATCCGTCACCCCCCAACAGAGTGGACCCGAGACAGTGGCGCGTAGTGTTCCACGCGCGCCTCTTAAGACGTAACGGGGGAGTTATACACCTCACTCCCCTCCGGGACGAGACCCGCAGGTCAAGCGGGCCGGCACTAGTCTGGGGTAGCGGAAGTCACATTCGTTCCCGCTCCCCAGACGCAAGTGTGCGAGGGAACACCGGTGTGTAGGTAAGGTTAGGTTGGGGGACCACCCCACAGTGCTTGCGTCCACGTCGCGTCCCCTGGAAACGACCCAGTTCTGACCACCGTAACGGAGTGGCAGACTGGGTTGGCCAAAGTGCACTGTGCTTTTGTAGCTTTTATCCTAATTGAGAGAGACCCATGTCGTTGGGCTCGCGGACGCCCAACGCCAGTTGGATCTGGCCCGGCGGTCGTAGCTCCAGCAAGAACTAGAGGAGCGAGTTGCTGCCAAGGAGAAACAGGCGCACGTCGCCCGGGCCAAGTCTAGGTACGGTGCGTCCCGTGTCGTGTACGCGGACCATTCTCTGGCCGAGCTGGAGAGAATGGCGGAGGAGGACGAGGAGGAGATTGTGGAGGTCGCGTCTAAGTCCTCCAACATCAAGGGGACCTTGCAGAAGGCCCTCAAATGCAGGGCCGCGAGCATGCGCGGTGTCGTCGCGGAACTGGTCACGGACGAAACGCGGCAACTGCAGGCGAGGATAGACCGCCTGTAGTCGGAGGTCAGCCAGCTTCATCATATGCTGTCTGAAGCCACGGCCCGGCCACAACAGGCCAACACGAGCTCTGCGGCAGAGGGCCCTACCTCCAACCTTGAAGATATCATTCGCAAGGTTGTAATGGAGGAGAGGGCCTTCACAAGGGCCTGCTTAGCAGGCATTGAGGACCGGCTCTTGCCGGAGAAACGCCTCCGACCACCGCTTGAGGCGGATCAGAGGCAGAGCGAGCCGGGGCCGTCCTCCTCAAATGCGGAAGATGCCCTTCTTCCATCGCAGACCCCGTCCAACGAGTGGACGGAAGTGGTCCGTAAGAAGAGCAAAGGCATGAAGTCGGCAACGTCCGACCCTGTCGTCCCCGCCAACACCACTCCCAGCCAAACCGGCAAGGGAAAGGGGAAGGGGAAAGGGAAAGGGGCAACTAGTCCCCCCACTAACCGCGGCCGTCAAGGTGACACTCACTGCGGAGGCTGCGGACCGAGGGGAGACTTACATCTCCATTTTGGTGCGGGCGCGCGCCAATGCCGATCCTACCCAACTGGGGATCGGCAGTGTGACTTGCCGGCGGACCCAAGCCGGGGCTCGAATATTCGAGTTCCCGGGGGCAGAGGGGAGTTCCCATGCGGACCTCTTTGCAGCCAAGCTGCAGGGATCATCGCAGATTCAGGCAAGGTGGCCCGACCGGTCAAGTCGGCGGCCATAGAGGTGATGGACCTCGATGACTCCGTCACCACGGAGGAGGTAGTGGCGGCGGTCGCAGCGATAGGGGGCTGTGGCGTCGCGGCAGTCGAAGGCCGGGACATAAGGCGCGGCCGCGGTGGCATGGGCACCATTCGCCTCCAGTGCCCAATCGCCGTCGCCAAAGCCGTCCTGGCCAAGGGACGGCTCACAGTTGGGTTCAGCTCGGGTGCAGTCCGGGCACTCGAGGACCAGCCTCTGCGGTGTTTTCGGTGCTTCGGCATCGGACACACCCGGCCGCTGTGTCCGTCCACGGTAGGCAGGACGGACACATGCTTCCGCTGCGGCAAGGAGGGCCACAAGGCTGCCTCCTGCGAGTTCGCCACGCCGCACTGCGCGGTGTGTGCCGCCAGTGGCTGCTAGGCAGACCACGTTACGAAGGGGCGAAACTGCAATCCTCCCCCGAAGCGGGGCAAAGTGCGCCGACCGGGTTTGCTGCTGCCGCTAGCCCAGGACCTGCTGATGCAGACCACGGCTGAGTGGTGGTTGGTGGACTTGGCGGTGGTCAACGAGCATTACTCGGTCCCTGGCCGTTGCAGCCGACCGGGACGACTTGGTGGCGTCTGTGTCGCGGTCTTTCACAGACTCCCCTCCCCTCTCGCTCTTAGAGAGGGGACCGGGATACTGCGCGAATCCTCGTTGGACCGTGTTGAGGCTTTTCTGCACTCCGATCTTTTTGGACGCCGGAGCCCAAGCGCTTGCCGCATACAAAATTACTGGCTCCACTGCTGCCGTGTAGATGGTGTGAATGATCTCCGGGTTTAGGCCCCAGCTCACTTTTGTCGCACGCGCCAGCTGTTTGTAAATGTTGACAACATTTCTGCATACGTTTGCGACATGGGTGTTGAAAGTGAGCTGGTGGTCGACGGTGAGCCCCAGTATTTTGATTTCCTTAGACATGCCAATGGCTACCCCGCCCATGCTCAGGAGCGGGACATCAAACTTCAGCTTCTTGGTTATCACCATTGCACAAGTTTTTTGTGGTGCAAAGTTCAGCTTGTTTCTGATGCCCCACTCCCGAACATACTCGAGGGCGGCATTGGCATGCCTCTGGACTTCCAACGCTGTGTCACCGTCGAAGATCATTACAACATTATCGGCGAACGCCTGGCAGTGGACGCCACGCTCCTCTAGCCCCTTCAGTAGACCGCCAATAGATCCCTGCACACACCCCTTTTTTGTGTCCCTTCGACATTCGGCACCCGCGTATCTTACGCGGACACTCCTACCAGTCAGGTAGCTGTCTAGCAACCGTCTGATATTCACCGGGCACTTTTCCTCAGCCAGTCTGGTTCTGATGACCGGCCACCATGCGCTATCGAAGGCTCCCTCTATATCCAGTGACACAACAGTGATCAGCTTTTTATCACTCAGCTTTTCTTTGATGTGTTGCATCGTTGTGTAGAGGGAGTCTTCGGTGCTCCGCTGAGGCATAAAACCAAACTGACGAGTACTGAGCCGCGGGATCAGGTGCCACTTGAGCCTTGCTACAAGCATCTTCTCAAGGACTTTGCCTAGGACTGGCAGGAGTCCGATTGGCCTGAACTACTTGGGGGTGGTGTAGGAGTCCTTGCCGGGCTTTCGGAGGACTACCACTGTGGCCACCTTCCAGGCCCCAGGGAAGTGTCCGTGCTCCAAGCACTTGTTGGTCAGTGCAAGGAACGTCCCTGGGTCCTGGGATATGGCCTGGGCACAAATATCGGCTGTGAGACCGTCCGCCCCGGGTGCCTTCTTTGGGTTGAAACTTTCCACCGCCGTTTTCAGCTCCAGAAGTGTAAACGGTGGGTCATGTTTCTCATCATGCGACCACTCGTTTACACTACTGGCCGCTTCTCGTGTTCGGCGGTGGTAATCGGTTTCTCCCTCCTCTAGGTCTTCGGGGTAGAAGGTCTCAGCTAACAGCGAAGCCGAATCCTGTGCACTCAGCGGCAATCCGTCTTCATCAACGGCAAGTCCTCTTGTCTTTTGGCGGTCCGTCCTATGACCCTATAAATCCCCTCCCACATTCCTTCCCGGTCCTGTTTTTGACAGAAGGCCTTCCATCCTTCCGTCTGCGCCTTTTGGGCTAAGGACTCGTATTTTACTTTTGCTTGCAGGTACTCATCGACGACGTGCTGCCTCCGGTTGGGTGCTACGCATCGGATGCGGCGTCTTTTGGTCTTCACCTCCGACATCAGCTCAGCGAGCTCCTTGGACCACCACGGTATGGTAAATTTTGTGTTGTTTTTTTATTCTAATTACAGTTTTCTCACAGGTAAGTTTTATATTTGCAATATATTTATTTACTTTTACTTCTAAATCTGTTTTGTTACTTGTGTTGGTGAATCCACTCGAGTCTATATTTGCTTCCGCGTTTAATTGGGTCAATTTCGTACGAAATTGGCTCCAATTTGCCTTCTTTGTGTTATAAAATAAATAATAAATAAAAATGTTTATTTCATCAACTTATGTACATAACATTACAAAATTTGGAACTACCTTTTAAGCAAAAAATTGCTTGTAGTAGGTACTTCCGCTCCTCATGTTTACGGTAGTAACGGTACATAAATTTTAAGACTAGTGACAATTTTAAACTTAGTAATAAAAGGAAATAAAAAAAAGAAAATAATAATAATACATAAAAAAACTATCTAAAATAAGCCAAACTTCAGTAAAAAATATTTAAAATAAACAAAGTTAAGCTCAGTTCGCGCACTGGGTGTGTGTGTGTGTGTGTGTGTGTGTTTGTGTGTGTGTGTGCGTGTGTGTGTGGGATGGTGTGTGGGTGAGTGGAACTACGAATTATTTGAACGCATATAGGATCGACTCGATTTCGTCGTAACTTTTGTTTGTCAGCCATTGAGTGAGTGTTTTTTTGCAGTCATGGTATGTCATAGAATATATGTTACTTTCTTTATTAAGAATATTGTATACGTGTGACGATTGTTTTGTATATTGTCTCGTAGCAAATGTAGTTTTGACTGTAATTTCTGGAGCAATATTATTCTTCCGCCTAGTTTGTGTCCTGGAAGGGATGAAGGGAAGGGATTTGTGTTTTTTTAAAACTATCTGAAGGATGTATAGCTTCCTAACCGATAATAGGTTGGCGGTTAAGTATAGGCTTTCAGTAGGGAACCTCAGTGGTTTGAAGAACATGACCTTCAGTAGTGCTCTCTGCGCTCTTTCCAGTTCTAAAAACTTTGTTTTTGTCGCACCGCCCCAGATTGGCAAACAGTACATTATTATAGACTGACCCAAGGAGATATAAACTTGCCTGATAAGGTCTTTCGTAGCCACATGACGAAGTGACTTGAAGGTCCATATAAGTTTCCTAACTCTACTCATTATTAATTCTAAATGCAAGTGCCAAGATAGTCTTTGGTCGAGCATAACACCAAGGTATTTAGTGTTACTGACTTTGTTAATTTTGAGACAAGTGCAGATGTTGTTGGAGGAGTCAGAGCATGTATGAATTTTAATATGGAAGTCTTGTGATGGCTAGGAACGATTGTAAATGGAGAAACAGATGTAATTAGTCTTTGAGATATTTAAAGTTAAAAGGTTGACATCGAGCCAAGAAGCTATCGTAGACAAACCACGTTCGGCAGTACGGCCAACGCTGTCCCATGATTCTCCCGAGAAAACTATTGCTGTATCGTCAGCGTAGGAGAATATGTGAGAATCTTCTAAAGACATATTGCATAAGTTGTTTATGTAAATAAGGAACAGTGTTGGCCCCATCACACTACCTTGCCCTACTCCGTAAGTGACAATTTCTTCAGAACTGGTGGCTTCTCCTATTTTTACCACATATCTGCGTTCGCTAAGGTATTCCTGAAACAGCTTAAGTGGTACCCCCCCCACGCCCCCCACGCCCCCACGCCCCACGCCCCCTCTCACGCCTATGTCTTCTAACCTGTGTAAAAGTGTGGGAACAGAGACTGTGTCGAAGGCTTTTTTGAGATCTAGAAAAACTGCCAAGCACTTACTTCCACGGTCTACTTTTTCAGTGACAATGGAGGCAAGCGCCATGACTGCGTCTTCTGTAGACTTGCCCTGTCTAAAGCCAAACTGAGAGGGAGAGATTATTTTGTTTTTCGATAAATATCTTAACAAGCGATAGTTTATAACTCTTTCGACTATTTTTGACAAAGACGGGAGGACAGATATTGGCCTGTAATTGGACGGATCAGCTCTGTCCCCACTCTTGTACACAGGTGTTATTAGAGCTTGTTTCAAGGCAGTGGGAAAAGTTCCCTAGTCGAAACATAGGTTAATAAGGTGAGAAATAATTGGCGAAATAATTAGCTGTGCAGCCTTTAAAAAATTTACAGGAATTTTGTCCCAGCCAGTGGCACTATCGGTTTTTAGGCTTCTAATTATGGTTGCAACCTCATCAGGGTCCGAGTTGAAAAATACAAAGGACGAGACAGGTGGATTTAGATTTCTTAAAGGTACACTGCGGTCACTGACAGCTGGCCTCTCCGGATTTTTTAATATGTCGCCAGCCAGATGCTTGCCTATAGTAGAAAAATATTTGTTGACGTTGTTTACTGCTTCACTAGGGGTTACGGCTGATTCCAACAATTCTATATTTTGCTGTTTAGGTGGCTTTCTTTGAGTAATAGTGAATGCTATGCCATAACTTTTTGGGGTTCTTGTGTGTCTTATATAGTTGTTCGCGATCATATTTACGTTTTTGTTTTTTTATTATGCAGCTGCAGTAGTTTCGGTATCTCTTAAAGGTGATTTTCAGAATTTCATTGCATGGGTCTAGTTTTAGTTTTCTTTGCATATTATTGCGGTTATGTATGCAGCGCAATAAGCCTACAGTCATCCAAGGTTTAATCAGTCTATTTTTTAGGGGGATTCTTATAACAAGAGTGCTAGTGACGAGACATTTTTGTAACAAACTTATTAGGTTATCTGTTAGAACGTTGGGGTTGGTTAGGTTTAAAAGGTCTTGAATATTACTAGATTTTAAGACTCCCATTGCTTTATCTACGTCTGTTATAGTTTTAGTCTTACTTATTGGGTATTTTTCCGTCAAGTCGAATAGCTTTAGAAAAATCATGAAGTGATCGGTAATAGTGGTGTCTATAATTCCAATAAATGCAGATTTTTTGCTTGGTCTAAGCTTTAAGATGAAATGATCCAAACAACTTTTATCTCTTGTTGGAAGAGAGTGTCCAGGTAGTAGGCCATGAGTTGCCAACATATTTAAATAATTGAGTCTATTTGAGCGCTCGTTTGATTGTTCTTCATCCCTATGAATTAAATTTATATTGATGTCACCAGTAATTATGACGTTTTTATTTGAGGCAACTGTTGCTAAATGTAAGGATAATGAGTTTATGAAGTCATCTGCATTTCTTTTAGACGGTGAACGATATATACCTAAAACTATAAGATCGGGTTTAATGTTTACCTGCAGGCAAGAAGCATGAGTCAATTCAATTTCTTTCATTTGATACTTGTGTTTGTTACTAACGAAGATGACGACACCATCAGCTTTATTAAGATGTTTAGTAGTGTGGTCTGCCGTGTAATTCATTAATTGAGGAATATTTTTATTAGGGTCCAGTCTACATTCACTTAGCACAATAAGGTCTGCCGTGAAATTTAGATTAGCTAGACTTAGGTTTAGGTCGTCAAAATTAGAATAGATACTTCTGATGTTTTGTGAGATTATCGTAAAGTCAGAGTTTTTAATCTCCATTGCTCTGTTAAAATTGCGTAGTGAGAAGTTAGATACCTGTGCTAATTCAGTGTTGTCGATTTGAGTTATGGTTTCCAAGGTGCTATCCATAATTGTATGTTAGGTACGTAGATACGAGAATACATAGTGTTTCAGGAATTGTGGTGTATGTGTGAGTGTTTGTGTGTATGTGGTTTTTGTGAAAAGATTTGACTTGCAAAAAAGGTTTATTTGTGTGAGTTTTTAGTGTGCGAGTGCGCGCTAGAATTACATACTTTATCCTTATTAAACTAATTACTTTGAACTTACACATTAAAATCTTTATACTACTTGAATTCAATCTGTAGGCACAATTATACATGTACGATAAGCCTGTAGAACAATGAATAATTAGAGCTAGTCATATTTTTTGCATAAGCCCATTAACTTGCATTTCGTTTTTTATTATAATTTTAGGCGAGTGGTCATCTTTCTTTATGCATACCTGGCCGAAAGCTGTCCAACAGTATTTATAACCTTTCGATTTCGCCAGATCGCGGGCGAGAAAATGCAAGCGTGCCCCCTTAGTGGTCAGCTGCTCTGATATATAGATGGGAGTGTCTTCACTAGTCTTGTATCCTAAATGCTTTGCACGCAATTTATCCTTCTTTGTTCTATTGAAGTCTCGAGCCGATTTCAAAAAGTCTGTCTTTAAGATAGTTGATGCTAGTTCGATGATGATTGGTCCACTTGTTACACTGCTTCGTTTGTTCGGAATCCGGAAAATGTCCTTTATGTCGTTTTGTTGGATAGGACAATTAAGCTCTTCGGACAGATGCTTTACCATTGTTATCAAGTCATCCTTAGTTTCTTTGTTTATTTTTGGCACGTTTTTTATCTCTAAATTTGATTTTCGGCTTCCCCGTTGCAAGTCTTCAATTTTGTCTTCTAGTAAGACTATATAATAATCGTCTTTCTTAGTCTTAATTTCTAGAAGTTTAATTTTCTTCCTCAGTTCTTCGTTTTGGGTGGAGAGAGAGGCTATGGCGCTTTCAATATTAGTGTTAGTATCTCTAATCTCCCTCAATGTGGAAGACATTCTTTTTATTTCTTCGTTCTGGGTTGTAATCAACGATGAAATAAGACTTTTGACTTCTTCTTTGAAGTTGCGGAGATCTAAGTCGTGGTCAGACTCTCGCGCCCGCTTAGACCGTTGGAAGACAAAGTTGGGTGGAGTACGTTGAGTATCCATACAATCGGAGATGTTCGAATCTGATAAAGATTTATTGGCTGAATGCTCCATTGTTTTATGGCTTGTATTTGGCAGCTGATTGTGGTGCTAGGATTCCTTCCAAAATAATTATGGCAATAAGTAGCAGCGATGAGTTTCTATACGCCTGATGGAAATAAAAAGCAATACATGCAACCGCAGTTTGCCCACACAATTGCCACAGGCGTAGTTGGTTAATGTTATAGACTTAGCTTGCCGTGCTATTTTTTGCGAGCTAGCCGCACGTGCGATATGTCCAGAGACGCGACTCCGCGCGGGCTAGCCGTTTATGGAATAAAAAGTAGGTGTGCAGGAAGAAAAATTTTGGGTTATCCCGAAAAAACCAGTTTTTTGGGGTAAAAAATTTGGAAAACAACCCCCAATCTGTGCCCAGGACCACGGAACGCGGCCAAAAGCGCAGGGATGGAAGGTAAGTATGCCTGAAACTATACAGGGTGTTTGGTAGGGAGCTGTACATACGCCTAGGGTAGAAACTAGCGATAGTCTGCTACCTACCCCCGCCCATTATATTGACCTTGGCCTCAAGGTTTTTTTTTAATTTATTATTATTTTTTATTTGATTTTTTGACTAAAACTACCTGTAGCTCAAAATCTATCCATGGGACCGGTCGGCTAATGGTCTTGTTTTAATCGTTAGAGTCTTAGGGTCCTGCAAAAAATTATTTTACACCAGAAAATTGTGGAGAAGAAAAGTTATGGGGCCTGAAGTACCGTAGTAAGGTAAAGAAATAATTTTAAATTAAAAAAAAACCTTGAGGCCAAGGTCAATATAATGGGCGGGGGTAGGTAGCAGACTATCCCTAGTTTCTACCCTAGGCGTATGTACAGCTCCCTTCCAAACACCCTGTATACTTTTTATAGAACTGAATAAAACTGTAAGTTAGGTTAGATATTAATTAATTTGTTATAAAAATTTGGAAAATTTTTCAAAGTGTAGGAGGGAGAAAATTTTTTCGCGTGTGCGGTCAATAAAAAATGTTCAGGGAGTAGGCGGAACACTACTCCAGTCAATATCCGCTGAAAACAGCTCGAAAAACGCGTAATTAGTATTGAAGATATCAACGTTTTGGTAAAAACTTCGCTCCCTTTGGTGGTTAGGTTAGGTTAGGTTAGGTTAGGTTTCCGGCCAGCACTCGAGGACTGGCTCGGGAGGAAGCACGGTTCTCTGACGTTTCGGGCGACACAGGTACTCTCGGGGCACGGCTGCTTCGGGAAGTACCTGTGCCGCTTATGCAAGGAGCCGGACGCCCGGTGCCACCACTGCGTCCAATGTTTAGAGGACACGGCGCGACATACGTTGGCAGAGTGTGCCGCGTGGGATGAGCCGCGCCGTGCCCTCGTTGCAGAGGTAGGAGGAGACCTGTCGCTGCCGGCCGTTGTTCGCTCGATGGTCGGTAGCGCAGAGTCCTGGGATGCAGTGGTGTCCTTCTGCGAATCAGTCATGTCGCAGAAGGAAGCTGCGGAGAGAGAAAGGGAGCTGACGATCTCCCGCCCATCCCGCAGCAGACGCACCGGGCGTCGGCAGAGGGCGGACAATGCCCTCTTCCAGCCCCCATAAACAGGTCCAGGGGTGACGGATCCGGGGACATCCGTCGCCCCCCAACAGAGTGGACCCGAGACGGTGGCGCGTAGTGTTCCACGCGCGCCTCTTAAGACGTAACGGGGGAGTTATACACCTGACTCCCCCCCGGGACGAGACCCGCAGGTCAAGCGGGCCGGCACTAGTCTGGGGTAGCGGAAGTCACATTCGTTCCCGCCCCCCAAAAATTTTTTCAGCTAGGCGCACGTGCGAAATGTCAAAAGACGCGGCTCCGCGCGGGCTAGCCGTTTTCAGAATAAAAGTTGCTGTCGTATGAAGAAAAATTTTGAGTTTTCCCCGAAAAACCAGTTTTTCGGGGTAAAAAATTTGGAAAACAACCCCCAATCTGTGCCCAGGACCACGGAACGCGGCCAAAAGCGCAGGGATGGTGGGCGAGTATGCCTGAAACTATGTGATATTTATAAAACTGAAGAAAATTGTAGGATAGCTTAGATATTAATTAATTTGTTATAAAAATTTGGAAAATTTTTCAAAGTGTAGGAGGGAGAAAAATTTTTCGCGTTCGGGTCAATAAAAAATGTCCAGGGAGTAGGCGGAACACCACTCCAGTCAATATCCGCTAAAAACAGCTCGAAAAACGCGTATATAGTACTAAAGATATCAACGGTTAGGTTAGGTTAGGTTTTTTTTTTTTTTTTTTTTTTTGTTTTGGCAGGAGTGGGAAATCCCCACGGACACCTCGACTATCTCACAGGCTGTGAGATAGTCGAGGTAGTGCCGGACTCGAACCGGCTAAAACCACACTCCTGCCCCACCAGTGTCCCTCTGACGTGGTCAGAGCATTTGTAATCTGGTTGTTTTTCTTTCATGCTGATAGTGGGCCGGAGAGACCCAGTTTTGCCCGCTACGTTTTTCTTTAAGAAATACCTCAATTTAACACGCTATTTCTGTGTACGATTTTTTAATTTGTTTGTATTTTGTTATTGGTTTTACTCGCACTATTATTCATACATGCCTTACCTTTTATTTATATTTTATTTATTTGTATAATTTGACTATTAAAGTACTATTTCTATCTATTTTAATTTTCAAAAAAAAAAATTTTTGGTTAAACCTTTATTTATCTATTTTTCCCCTTAATTTATGTATGTATTTTTATCGCCTTAGTTTATTATTGCGTAGATAGCCCTTTTTATTTCTATTTTCTACGATACCTAACCTATATATTTACTATATGTTTAAATATCATAATATGTCTTTTCTATTTAGTATATATTCATTTCTGACGAATTTATGTTCATGGTTGTTTACAGCCACATCGACACAGCCCGGTAACTCCACCAGGGCTGAATCATTTTCCCGCATAACTTGGGCTATTTTCTCAGGAAAGCAACTCAAGTTAGTGTTTTTTCTAATGTCAACCCCAGCGGTCTGCACGACGCGTCTGCCCTCTAGCTGTGTCGAGATGGTTGTGTCTGTGTTCTTTGAAGTAGGCGAAACGAGAACTTCAGCAATAGGCAACTGCTGCTCTCGCGAATGCGTCCCACTTCTTACGCAATGGGCAATCGCTGCTAAAAGCATTGTGCTGAATGTTCCCCAATTTGGCTCTGGTGCAGTTTATGCACGCCGCTGCCTCGCCAATAAACTTGTCTGGGCAGTCCACTCTAAGGTGTGGACCGCCGCAGTGGCTGCATAAATCGACCGGATCCGTGCAGAAACGCTTGCCATGGCCGTATGCTAGACAGCGGGTGCACTGCACCAGAGGCGTCTGATCTTCGACGCGCACTCTCTGGAGGTCAATCCGGAGTTTGCCTCCTTCGAGTGCCCTCCTCCAGACAATGGGAGACACACTCAGCACAATGCTGTTGACGTGGGGATTACGTGTCTTCTTCCGGTATTTGACGGACATTCTTTGCTCTTTGTCGCCGAGGTCGTGAAAGATTTCCCGGTTCTGGTTCCTAAGGGCCTTGAGTATTTCTTCGTCACTATGAACGAGTAGCACGTCCCTAAGAACCAGAAGCGGGTCCCGGTTTACAACTTCCTCGACGACTAGGTTTCCACCGGCGGCCTTCAGTCGTTCCTTGAGTTTCTGTCTCTCCTCTTTGCTTTCGCACCCCATAATAATTCTCTGATCTTTTGCCTTCCTCACTTTTTCAACTCGCACCCAGCCTTCTTTGGCGTCCACAGCTTTCCTGACCCGCTCTAAGATTTTGTCCCCCGTGTCCATTTCGTCTGTCGAAGAGACAACCACCGAGTGCAGCGTCGCTCGCTCCGGGGCCTGTCCCCCGGTGTAGCGTGTACTAGCAGCCGCTGCACTGGCATAAGTCTTCCCCCCGACATTTTCCCCGCCGTCCAAACTGTCTCGGAGCTTTGTTACTTTTTCAGAGTTGTCCTTGATAAGGGACATGTGCTCCTTCAAGGTGGTAATGAGCTCAGTTTGTCTGGCGAAGCCTTCGGAAATGGACTGGAGATCACGATCAGCAGTGGGTGCGGTTGTCGGAACTACTACAGGCGCGAGAGGGGCCCTGTCCCGTTCGGACTCCTTTACCAGCTCAAAAAGCCTGTTTATGGCTTCAAGCACCGCAGCCTTAATATCAGTCCTGAGGTTGCGAGAGTTGCCCAAAGTCAGCTTCGCTTTGTTCAGGCAAGCTCTCGCCTCGTCGGTGCGACTGCGATACCCGGATACAGGCTTTTTGAGCTGGGTTTCGGCATCTACGGCGGCTCGGCGTGTCCGCGGTGTGGCTAGGTCCCCCTGAGAAGCGGAAGGAGTGGCTTCTCCGAAGGAGATTTTCCTCCTCGCATTCGCAGGAGAAAGCCCCGCCTTCCCCGCCGATCGTGGCGAGCCACTGGAGCCTTGATCCCTCACGGTGCTGGACGGGGTGCGAAACATATTTAAGGAACTAGTTTATTCCACACGGACTCCTGTAAAGTGGGAGCCGGAAAATTAATAACTCCTCAGAAGAAGGGAAATTTGTTGGACACTGGTATTTCTGTGTCCCTGTAAAGGGGGGAAACACAGATATAGGATAAACTAATAATCTATAATTTTAATAATATGAAATATGTTGTAAGTATAATATTCGTCGAAAACGACTGTCAAAAAGATAAAATTACTGTACTCTCCCTTAAAAAACCTAAACATAGAAATTAGTGCTAAAATTAAAAAATAAAAAAGTTTTGCCGACCTCTCTCCGTTATCCTACTAGACACTATAGGGTGGGAGGGTGGGCAAAAGTTTTTTCAGCTAGGCGCGCGTGCGATATGTCAAAAGACGCGGCTCCGCGCGGGCTAGCCGTTTTTAGAATATAAGTTGTTGTCGTAAGAAGAAAATTTAGAGTTTTCCCCAAAAAACCAGTTTTTCGGGGTAAAAAATTTGGAAAACAACCCCCAATCTGTGCCCAGGACCACGGAACGCGGCCAAAAGCGCAGGGATGGTGGGTGAGTATTCCTGAAACTATGTAATTTTAATAAAACTGTAAAAAACTGTAACTTAGCTTAGATATTAATTAATTTGTTATAAAAATTTGGAAAATTTTTCAATGTGTAGGAGGGAGAAAAATTTTTCGCGTTCGGGTCAATAAAAAATGTCCAGGGAGTAGGCGGAACACTACTCCAGTCAATATCCGCTGAAAACAGCTCGAAAAACGCGTTTATAGTACTAAAGATATCAACCGGTTAGGTTAGGTTAGGTTAGGTTAGGTTAGGTTAGGTTAGGTTAGGTTAGGTTTTTTTTTTTTTTTTTTTTTTTTTTTTTTTTTTTTTTTTTTTTTTTTTTTTTTGGCAGGAGTGGGAAATCCCCACGGACACCTCGACCACCTCTAGTTATGCGATGGTCGAGGTAGTGCCGGACTCGAACCGGCTAAAACCACACTCCTGCCCTTGCTTCTACCTCCAACTTAATTGGAGATCATGTTTATCCAATTAGATCCGTTGTACGACACGTGTTTGTTTACAGCTTTTGGGTGGTATTCCCAACATACAAAAGGGAGGGAGCCTGTTTTTATTTTATTTGTCTATATTTTGATTCAGCTTCTTTTCTTATCTTAGTTTTATTTTTATATTTCCATATCAACTATTGCCTATTTTAGATTTCATGCTTAATTACGGTATTATTACTAGCCTTATTCTATTCTTACATTTATCTATTTTTGTTTTTTGTTTGGGTTTTATAATTTTCTCTCTTATTTATGATTATTTTTATAGTTGTATTTATTGCTACTTACCTAAAAATATTTTATATCTTTAATATCTATGCTAGTCTCTAATATATTACACTATATTATGACAGCATATTTTCTTATGCGGTTTTATGTTTTATTCCTATCTATAACTATTTTAACAATGAATTTACTATAATCTAAGAATATGTCTAAATTTCTGCTCTTAACTATATTTTTCGCATTTTCCGGCGTCATTTCCATGTCAATTTTGTTTCTGGCGTTAAAGCGGTGCTTTTCGAATTGCGGGCACTCAAATAATATGTGCGAGACCGTCTCGCTCACATCCGGGTCACAGATGCACGATGGACTCTCCTTGCACTTGAAGCGGTGCAAGTACTCGGAGAATCCACCGTGCCCTGTCAGTATCTGCGTGTTTAGGCTATTTGTGCCGATCTTACCAACAACCTTATAAGCCGTCCGCACATCTGGCAAGAACAACTTGGTCACCGATGCGGTACTACTGGTGCCGTATCTACAATCCCATTCGTCAAGCGTCGCCATACGTATGCTTCGCTTGACGAATGAGATCGGACACAGGTCGTAGTCAGGTTTTCTCTTGGAGTTCTCAGCGGCCACTTTTGCTAACTGGTCGGCTCTTTCGTTCCCCAGTAGCCCCACATGAGCTTTGATCCAGAACAAGTTTATCATCTTGTTTTGGAGGGATGCAGATCTTATATTATCCCTAGCTTCTACAGCCAGAGGGTGGAGCGAACTGGGATTTATGATCGTCTGAAGAGCCGCCATTGAGTCGCTGAAAACTCCGAAAGAAGACGCCTTCAGCTTTATTATCTCGCGAGTTGCCCTTGCCAGTGCTAGGAGTTCAGCCTGGTAAACCGTGCAGTACTTCGATAAAGCAAGTTTAAGGGCTCTGGTCTCAGCGTCCCTGTTCCATATGGACAGGGCTGCGCCGACCCCTCCTCCAATCTTGCTCCCGTCAGTGAAAATGCGAACGTCGAAGTTACAGTTGTTATTTAGCTGCTCTTGGTTTACCAGGCTGTCAAACTTTAGGGTGGCGCGCACCGCCGGATGAGGAGCGTCCATCGCCGAGGTCATTCGCTCGACCTCCCTGTCCCCCAGTGCGGTCTGGGGCACTCCCCTCTTGGCTTCGTATAACGATGCCGCCTCGCGGACTCGGAGGTCGAGGGGGAGCAACCCAGACAGCACCAATGCTGAGTTCAGGGAGACCGTGCGATATGCCTTGCATATCTTCTGAGCAATCCCACGTTGCACGGTCGCGAGTTGTTTTTGTACGCCCAACTTTTTGGCCGCCGGCGCCCATACACTAGCGGCGTAAAGAATTATGGGCTCTATTATGGTCGCCACGTACATCAACCGTAAAACTTCTGGGTGCAACCCCCAACTGACCCTTGCTGCTCTGCACAGCTGCTTGTAGATGGCTATTGCCTTCCTACAAACAACTGAGACATGGGTATTGTAGGTTAGTTTCTCGTCGATGGTTACACCCAGAAGCTTTATTTCTTTGGACATGCCAATGCCGATCCCCCCCATGCTCAGGCGCGGTGTGTCGTATTTCAGCTTTCTGGTTATGACCATGGCAGTTGTTTTATGTGGTGCGAATTTAAGCTTATTCTGGACACCCCACGCCAGAACATGATTGAGGGCGGCATTGGCACAAGCCTCCACCTCTTGTGCGGTCTCGCCGTCAAAAACCAAGACGATGTCGTCCGCAAACGCCTGGACGTGTATTCCCTTTTTTTCTATTCCTTTTAGGAGGGGGTCAAGTACGAGGTTCCATAGTATTGGGCCCCCAATCGAGCCCTGGACACAGCCTTTACTTGTTCCTTTGCTATATATCTCCCCGCCATACCTTATGGAGACTTTGCGATCTCTGAGGTAGCTGTCTATGACCCGCCTGAGATTGACCGGACACTTTTCCTCCGCCAGACGGACCCTTATTGCTGGCCACCATGCGCTGTCAAAAGCCCCCTCTATGTCCAGCGATACGATCGTTATGATCTTTTTTTGTTCAATCTTTTTGTGAACGTGCTGCATTAGATCATAGAGGGAGTCTTCGGTGCTCCTCTGTGGCATGAATCCGTACTGACGGGTACTCATCCTTGGTAGGAGGTGGAATTTCAGGCGGGCCACCAGCATCTTCTCAAAGATTTTCCCTAATATGGGCAGCAGTCCGATCGGCCTATATGATTTAGGAGTGGAGTAACTCTCCTTTCCGGGCTTACGTAGGATCACGACTGCTGCCTCTTTCCAGGCGGCGGGGAAGTGATGGCACTGAAGACACTTATTTAGGAAATTTAGGAACGTCTCCGGGTCATTTCCGATGACATGACAACAAATGTCCGAAGTAAAGCCGTCAGATCCCGGTGCCTTCTTCGGATTGAACGAGTCCATCGAATTTTTTAGTTCCGCCATTGTGAACGGTGGGTCGCAAGGATCACTTTGCGCCCCAGAGTTCACACTGTCGGCCCTCATTCGGATGGATCGGTGATGGGCGGTGTCACAATCAGAGCGGTCTTCCGGATAGAAAGTTTCCGCTAACAACATCACCGAACCCTTCGCATCCAGCACGACCCCATCCCTTTCCAGTGGCAGGTCTTCCTCCCTACGTTGCGTCCTGCCTATCACTCTGTATATTCCTTCCCATACCCCCTCCTTATCCTGTTTCCCGCAAAATTCCTTCCAACTCTCTATCTGAGCTTTGGCTGCTTCTAATTCATATTCTTCTTTCTTTTTCAGGTACTCCTGTATGACCTTGGACCTCCGGACTTCGGCGGCACAGCGGATTCTGCGCTTCATGGTAGCGACGGTCTTCTTCAACTCAACGATTCTCTTGGACCACCACGGCAAGGTAAGTTCCTCTTTGACTTTTTTAGGCGGTATAGTCTGCGCACATGCTTGATCTATGGCTTTTGTGAGGTTATTTGTAGCTGTTTCAATTTGCTGTGCGTTATTAATTTTGTTAATTTCGACTGCTGTAAATTCAAACTCTATTTTCAACTGGCCAAACTTTTCATGAAACTTTGACCAGTTGGCTTTTTTTGTGTTGAATTTTCTGGTCGTTCGCTCGACTTGAGTACCCTTAGATTTTTGCAAGAGAATTTTGAATGTGATGGCGTTATGATCCGAGGTTGTTAATTTTTCGTCTACTTTCCAGTCGTCTACCATGGCCAAGATGTCGTTGGAGCAGGCGGTAATGTCCACGTGGCTGCTGTACCGCTTTCCTCCTCGGATGGTGTCAAAGGTTGGAATTGTCCCTCTATTTAGAATATTCAGGTTTAGCTCGCCAAGAGTTCCTGCTACTTCTTCCCCCCTGAGGTCCGCCGTCGGGCTGCCCCACCACATGCTCTTAGCATTGGCATCACCTCCAACGATCAGATTTCTGGAACCGACTACGCGCTCTATTTGTCTCAGGTGTTCGAGATATTGTTCAATAGGCTGGTCTGGCTCGAAGTAAAAAGAGACAAGCGTGATCTCCCAGGCACTGGTCTGGATACCCACCACTACGATGTTTTTCGTGGTGAGTTTTGGGTACTGCTTGACTGTAAAGTCGCTGTTAAAGACAGCTATTGCTGCCTTGACAGTCCCATCTCCTGTTCCAGTGTCCTGGAAGATTCTAACGCCCCTGTGACTCTTCATTACTTTCGCCCCGCCGACGTACGGTTCCTGAAGGAGTGCTACAGCTATACCACGCTTGGCAGCTTCAATTAAAAGCTCATTGGTTGCTAGCTTCTTGCGCTGGAGGTTTGCCTGTACTGCTCTGTAGTGTTTGTGGTTAGGTTAGGTTAGGTTAGGTTAGGTTAGGTTAGGTTAGGTTAGGTTAGGTTAGGTTAGGTTAGGTTAGGTTAGGTTAGGTTTTTTTTTTTTTTTTTTTTTTTTTTTTTTAAATATATTTGTGTCCCCTGACGTAGTCAGAGACTTTGTTTAAGCTGAATATTATGTTTACTTATTACGTACTACTTGATTTTCTATTTTTGTTAAAAATTTTATACTAATTTTTAAGATTAAGTACTGTTTTGTTATTTTCCAAATTTTTTCTAATGTGTGAAATATCTGTTTCTTTTAATCCATGCTTTAATCTTTATATCTTTTCGGTTAAGAAATGTTCATATATGATAAAACATGGGTTATTAGATGCTCTTGTTTCTTTGAATGACTTTCGATATTATCTGTGTACTGTATTCTAAAAAGATTTTACGCGATTTATTGTTTGCCATTATTTTATTTATATTGTTCTTTGTTATTGCTGTTTCTAATTTTAGTTCTGTGTTGCATCGTTGTAGACCAAAGGCTGGGCATTCTGTAAGGATGTGGGCGATTGACTCCACTGCATCCGGTTCACAGATGCAGGATGGGTTCTCCTTACACTTGAAGCGGTGCAGGTATTCGGAGAACCCACCGTGCCCCGTGAGAATCTGGGTTGTGATGCCGACCGGTTTGATTTTTCGGACAATTTTATATGCGTCGATCACGTTGGGAAGGAACATTTTAGTAACACCTGCTGTTTCACCCTGCCGATACCTGATGTTCCATTCGTCAAGCGACTCCATACGGATCTGCCGCCTGACGAATGAAACAGGGCATAGGTCGTAGTCTGGCTTCTTCTTCGACTTCAGGGCAGCTTCCTTCGCAAGTCGGTCGGCTCGCTCGTTTCCCTCCAAACCCGCGTGGGCCTTTATCCAAAACAAGGAAACACTCTTGTTTTGGAGCTGGCAGAGTCTAATGGTGTTTCTTGCTTCCACAGCTAAGGGATGGGGGGAACCTGCGTTAACGACCGACTGAAGGGCCGCCCTGGAGTCGCTGAAGATTCCAAATGTAGACTCTTTGCGCTTGAGCACCTCTCCTGCCGCTCTTTGCAGGGCCAGAAGTTCAGCCTGGTAGACGGTACAGTAAGACGGCAAGGCAAGCTTGAGGGCCTTAGTTTCGGTGGCGCCATTCCACAAGGATAGCGCGGCCCCAACCCTGCCCTCAATCTTGCTGCCGTCTGTGAATATGCGCACAGCAAAGTGGCTTTGGTTATTATATTGCTCTTCGTCTACCAGGCTTCCGAACTCAAGAGTGACGTGGTCCGCGGGGTGCGGGGCCTCCGCTGCTGGAGCCATCCGCTCAATCTCCCTACCTCCAAGCACGGGCTGGGGCACGCCCCTCTTGGCCTCGTAAAGTGCTGCTACTTCCCGTATACGAAGGTCAAGTGGGAGTATCCCAGCCAGCACCAGTGCCGAGTTTAGGGAGACCGTGCGGTAGGCTTTGCACAGCTTTTGGGCAAACCCCCTCTGGACCACGTTGAGCTGCTTTATAACCCCTACTTTTTTGGCGGCAGGTGCCCAAGCGCTTGCGGCGTACATAATGATCGGTTCGACCGCTGCCGTGTAGATGACGCGGATGATCTCCGGGTGAAGGCCCCAGCTCACTTTTGCCGCCCGTGCCAGCTGTTTGTAGATATTGACAGCCTTCCGGCACACGTTGGCGACGTGGGTGTTAAAAGTGAGCTGGTGGTCGACGGTGAGCCCCAGGATTTTTATTTCATTAGACATGCCAATGTCTTCCCCGCCCATGCTCAGGAGCGGGACATCGTACTTTAGCTTTTTGGTGATTACCATTGCGCAAGTCTTATTTGGTGCAAATTTAAGCTTATTTCTGATGCCCCACTCCCGAACATACTCGAGGGCGGCATTGGCCTGTCTCTGAACTTCCAATGCTGTGTCACCGTCGAAGATCATAACCACGTCATCGGCGAAAGCCTGGCAATAGTCGCCCCGATCTTGAAGCCCTTTCAGCAGAGGGTCAAGTATTACGTTCCATAGGATCGGACCGCCAATAGATCCCTGCACACACCCCTTGTTTGTAGGCCTTGGGCACTCCGCACCCGCGTACCTAACCCGGACACTCCTGCCAGTCAAGTAGCTGTCCATCATGCGCCTGATATTGACCGGGCACTTTTCCTCAGCCAGTCTGGTTCTAATGGCCGGCCACCATGCGCTATCGAAGGCTCCCTCTATGTCCAGTGATACAACAGTGATCAGCTTTTTCTCACTTAGCTTTCCTTTGATGTGTTGTATCATGGTGTAGAGGGAGTCCTCGGTGCTCCTCTGGGGCATAAAACCAAACTGGCGAGTACTGAGCCGCGGGATTAGGTGCCATTTGAGTCTTGCTACCAGCATTTTCTCCAGAATTTTGCCTAAGACTGGCAGGAGGCCGATTGGTCTGTACGACTTAGGGGTGGTGTAGGAGTCTTTGCCGGGCTTACGGAGGACTACCACCGTGGCCACCTTCCAGGCCCCAGGGAAGTGTCCGTGCTCCAGGCACTTATTAGCCAGTGCAAGGAACGTCCCTGGGTCCCGAAATATGGCCTGCGCGCAGATGTCGGCTGTGAGACCGTCTGCCCCGGGTGCCTTCTTGGGGTTGAAGCTTTCCACCGCGGTTTTCAGCTCCAGAAGTGTGAACGGTGGGTCATGGTATTCATCATGCGTCCACTCGTTTACACGACTGGCCGCTTCTCGTGTCCGACGGTGGTCAGCTGTCTCTCCGTCCTCTAGGTCCTCGGGGTAGAAAGTCTCGGCCAGTAGTAGAGCTGACTCCTGCGCGCTCAGTGGCACTCCATCCTTCACCAACGGCAAATCCTCCTGCCTTTTGGCGGTCCGTCCTATGACCCTATATATACCCTCCCACATCCCCTCTCTGGTCTGCTTCTCACAGAAGCCCTTCCAGCTCTCGGTGTGCGCTTTTAAGGCCATGGACTCATATTTGAGTTTGGCTAGCAGGTACTCATCGATGACTTTTTGCCGTCGCCTTGGCGCGGCGCACCGAATGCGGCGCCTCCGGGTGTTGACCTCCGACATCAACTTCGTGAGCTCATTTGACCACCATGGTATAGTAAACTGTTCGTTTTTCTTGAATTTGGCTAATGTTTCCTCACATGTTTTAGTGATGGTTGCTATATATGAATTTACGTTACAATCTAATTCTATTTTGTTATTAATTTTGCCTATTTCTAATGAATTTAAATTTACTTGAGCTTTTAATTGGGCCAATTTCTCATGAAATTGGCTCCAATTTGCTTTTCTCGTGTTGTATAATCTAGTGGTTCTATTAATATTTATTCCTTTTGATTTTTGAAGGTTGATTGTGAATACTATACCATTGTGGTCCGAGCTTGTGAGACCTTCATCGACCCGCCAGTCCTCCACCAAGTCCAGCAGATCCGTTGAGCACGCTGTGACATCAACGAAGCTGCTGTACAGGGTGTTACCTCTGACGGTGTCGAAGGTTGGGGTGTTGCCAACGTTGAGTACCTGCAAGCACATTTGTTCCAGGGTTCCCGACATGTCCTCACCCTTGCTGTCGTTTACCAGGCTGCCCCACCAGGTGCTCTTGGCGTTGGCGTCGCCGCCAATTATAATCCTAGTGGGGCCTATTTCCTCGCGAATCTGCAAGAGTTGCTCCAGGTATGGCTGTTTGGGCTGGTCTGGTTCAAAGTAGAAGGAGACTACTGCGATTTCCCAGGCGCCGGTACGGATCCTCACCACCACGATGTTGTTGGTGGTGAGTTTCGGACACTGCGAGACGTCAAGGTCGTGGTCGAAGACGACTATTGCCGCCTTCACAGTTCCTCCTCCTTGTTCAGCGCACTGGTACACTCTAGCTCCCCGGTAGTCTCGCATCTTTTTAACCCCACCCACGTACGGCTCCTGGAGCAATGCGAACGCAACCCTCCGCTCACTAGCCACTATCATGAGCTCTTGGGTTGCTAGGTTCTTCCTCTGCAGATTCGCTTGGATTACCTGGTAGTCTTTATGGGCGCTCGGGTTTGGTCGGGATTCCCTGGATGAGTCGCTTTGTGTTTCCGCTGGCTGGCCCTTAGCAATACGCCACCGACAGCCGCGCCAATGCGTCCCACTTTACGCGAGCTGGGCACTGGCTGTCGAAAGCGTTGTGCTCGGTCTTCCCAGTTTTAGCGGAAACACAGTTTCGGCACTTGGGTGCTTCCGCAGCCAGCCTGGAGGGGCAGTCGGCCCTCATATGGGGATCGCCGCAATGCGTGCAGAGGTCGGCGGGTTCCGTGCAATGTTTACGGCTGTGACCGAATCGCAGGCAGCGAGTGCACTGAATCAGCGGTGACTGGTCCAGCACACGCACCCGCTGCAAGTCGATGTGCACTCGACCCGCGTGTGTCAGCCTCTGCCACACTGTAGGGGAAACCTGCACGATGACATGGCACATATGGGGGTTTCTCGTCTTGCGACGGTATTTCACCCCCATCCTCAGGTCATCTGCAGGCACACCCTCCAGTAGGTGACTGTTTTGACGCTTTATCGCATCGATGAGTTCCCCATCCGAGTGACACGAGAGGACGTCCAAGGCTATGATGAGGGGATCCTTATTTTTCACCTCCTCCACCATTAGTTTGCCGGCCTTCTTAATCCTCTCGGCCACCCGAGTCAGCTCCTCCCTGGTCCTGAAGCCGACCACCACCTTCTGGTCCCTCGCCTTTCGTAGCCTCTCCACCCTGGTACCCTCGTTTCTCGCATCTACCGCCGTTCGAAGCTTCTCAATCACCTCTTCGCCGGTGTCTTGGTCGTCAATTGACGACACGACCATCGAGTGAAGAGGCTCTTGGACATGCTGCTTTGGGACGGCTGCCATCTCCGCAAACGAGGGACCCTGGCCCGCCACAAAGCGAGGTGCCTGTTGCAGGTGCTCCGACAGAGCCCGTGTGTGCAGCTGGCATTCTTCCAGAGCCTTATTGTGCTGCTGGAGGTTCTCCATTAGCTGCTTCATGAGCTCTGTCGGTGCAACGGCGGCCGGCGTCAGGTCCTTGGGGGCTTTCTCTAGTCCGGTTGCCTCTCCGGGTGACTGCGTCCTCTCCTTTTCCCCTTCTTTCACGAGCTGATAAAGCCGATCGACTGCTTTAGTAAGCGCATCCTTGATCTCCTTTTTTAAGTTTCGGGAGCTGTCGAGTTGTAGTTTTGCGCTGGAGAGACACGCCTTTGCCTCCGTGGTTCTATTTAAGTACCTCACGGTCGGCACCTCTCGAGGCGAGTTCTCCAGAGCTTTCTCCGGTTGTTTGGTCATGGTTTTGGATTTGGGTTTAGGAGGAGTGGGCACGAGTGCCTTCTTCGGAGGAGTGGTGACGGGTAACTTTTTTGTAGGTGTAGGGGTTTTACGGGGTTGCCCCGTTTTGAGCTTCTCCGTTTCCCACTCGTCAACACTGCGCCGCACTGAGGGCCCCGCCTGTACTGGGCATGCCTCCTCCATTTTCTCCTCCGCGACCTTATCCTTCGCCACCGGAGTCCTAATACCGAAACTGAACATAGTTGAGCTAGGTCGACGGGGGACACGCACAATAAATCCCTGTAAAGAGGGGATTCAGTCTAAAAATATGCCTAACAGTTATATTTAATACTAAAATCAATATAAATAATTTAAATAATAAATTTGTTTCGATCCTAAACAGGGATTTAGTCTTAATGTTTAATATAAAATATATTGTGTCAAACTTAAACTAGTAAAAGTGTATAAAAAATAAAATAATAATATAATTAAATAGTAAATCTAAATTTCTCCACAGCCTCGAAATTTGGTCCAAAAAATCCGTCAAAACAATATAAATATAAGGTATATGCCTATATGAGTATTTGAGACAAAAAAAATCAAAAAAGGATATTTTTCCCAAAATTCCCGTTCCACCTTCAGCTATCGTCCAGAGGGCGGGTGGGTGGGGAAATTTTTTGCGAGCTAGCCGCACGTGCGATATGTCCAGAGACGCGGCTCCGCGCGGGCTAGCCGTTTATGGAATAAAAGGTAGGTGTGCAGGAAGAAAAATTTTGGGTTATCCCGAAAAAACCAGTTTTTGGGATAAAAAATTTGGAAAAACAACCCCCAATCTGTGCCCAGGACCACGGAACGCGGCCAAAAGCGCAGGGATGGAAGGTAAGTATGCCTGAAACTATATACTTTTTATAGAACTGAATAAAACTGTAAGTTACGTTAGATATTAATTAATTTGTTATAAAAATTTGGAAAATTTTTCAAAGTGTAGGAGGGAGAAAATTTTTTCGCGTGTGCGGTCAATAAGAAATGGTCAGGGAGTAGGCGGAACACTACTCCAGTCAATATCCGCTGAAAACAGCTCGAAAAACGCGTAATTAGTACTTGAGATATCAACGTTTTTGTAAAAACTTCGCTCCCTTAGGTGTATTTTGGATGTACTTAGCTGATAGAAATAAGAATGATGAAAAAATTTTTTGCGAGCTAGCCGCACGTGCGATATGTCCAGAGACGCGGCTCCGCGCGGGCTAGCCGTTTATGGAATAAAAGGTAGGTGTGCAGGAAGAAAAATTTTGGGTTATCCCGAAAAAACCAGTTTTTGGGATAAAAAATTTGGAAAAACAACCCCCAATCTGTGCCCAGGACCACGGAACGCGGCCAAAAGCGCAGGGATGGAAGGTAAGTATGCCTGAAACTATATACTTTTTATAGAACTGAATAAAACTGTAAGTTACGTTAGATATTAATTAATTTGTTATAAAAATTTGGAAAATTTTTCAAAGTGTAGGAGGGAGAAAATTTTTTCGCGTGTGCGGTCAATAAGAAATGGTCAGGGAGTAGGCGGAACACTACTCCAGTCAATATCCGCTGAAAACAGCTCGAAAAACGCGTAATTAGTACTTGAGATATCAACGTTTTTGTAAAAACTTCGCTCCCTTAGGTGTATTTTGGATGTACTTAGCTGATAGAAATAAGAATGATGAAAAAATTTTTTGCGAGCTAGCCGCACGTGCGATATGTCCAGAGACGCGGCTCCGCGCGGGCTAGCCGTTTATGGAATAAAAGGTAGGTGTGCAGGAAGAAAAATTTTGGGTTATCCCGAAAAAACCAGTTTTTGGGATAAAAAATTTGGAAAAACAACCCCCAATCTGTGCCCAGGACCACGGAACGCGGCCAAAAGCGCAGGGATGGAAGGTAAGTATGCCTGAAACTATATACTTTTTATAGAACTGAATAAAACTGTAAGTTACGTTAGATATTAATTAATTTGTTATAAAAATTTGGAAAATTTTTCAAAGTGTAGGAGGGAGAAAATTTTTTCGCGTGTGCGGTCAATAAGAAATGGTCAGGGAGTAGGCGGAACACTACTCCAGTCAATATCCGCTGAAAACAGCTCGAAAAACGCGTAATTAGTACTTGAGATATCAACGTTTTTGTAAAAACTTCGCTCCCTTAGGTGTATTTTGGATGTACTTAGCTGATAGAAATAAGAATGATGAAAAAATTTTTTGCGAGCTAGCCGCACGTGCGATATGTCCAGAGACGCGGCTCCGCGCGGGCTAGCCGTTTATGGAATAAAAGGTAGGTGTGCAGGAAGAAAAATTTTGGGTTATCCCGAAAAAACCAGTTTTTGGGATAAAAAATTTGGAAAAACAACCCCCAATCTGTGCCCAGGACCACGGAACGCGGCCAAAAGCGCAGGGATGGAAGGTAAGTATGCCTGAAACTATATACTTTTTATAGAACTGAATAAAACTGTAAGTTACGTTAGATATTAATTAATTTGTTATAAAAATTTGGAAAATTTTTCAAAGTGTAGGAGGGAGAAAATTTTTTCGCGTGTGCGGTCAATAAGAAATGGTCAGGGAGTAGGCGGAACACTACTCCAGTCAATATCCGCTGAAAACAGCTCGAAAAACGCGTAATTAGTACTTGAGATATCAACGTTTTTGTAAAAACTTCGCTCCCTTAGGTGTATTTTGGATGTACTTAGCTGATAGAAATAAGAATGATGAAAAAATTTTTTGCGAGCTAGCCGCACGTGCGATATGTCCAGAGACGCGGCTCCGCGCGGGCTAGCCGTTTATGGAATAAAAGGTAGGTGTGCAGGAAGAAAAATTTTGGGTTATCCCGAAAAAACCAGTTTTTGGGATAAAAAATTTGGAAAAACAACCCCCAATCTGTGCCCAGGACCACGGAACGCGGCCAAAAGCGCAGGGATGGAAGGTAAGTATGCCTGAAACTATATACTTTTTATAGAACTGAATAAAACTGTAAGTTACGTTAGATATTAATTAATTTGTTATAAAAATTTGGAAAATTTTTCAAAGTGTAGGAGGGAGAAAATTTTTTCGCGTGTGCGGTCAATAAGAAATGGTCAGGGAGTAGGCGGAACACTACTCCAGTCAATATCCGCTGAAAACAGCTCGAAAAACGCGTAATTAGTACTTGAGATATCAACGTTTTTGTAAAAACTTCGCTCCCTTAGGTGTATTTTGGATGTACTTAGCTGATAGAAATAAGAATGATGAAAAAATTTTTTGCGAGCTAGCCGCACGTGCGATATGTCCAGAGACGCGGCTCCGCGCGGGCTAGCCGTTTATGGAATAAAAGGTAGGTGTGCAGGAAGAAAAATTTTGGGTTATCCCGAAAAAACCAGTTTTTGGGATAAAAAATTTGGAAAAACAACCCCCAATCTGTGCCCAGGACCACGGAACGCGGCCAAAAGCGCAGGGATGGAAGGTAAGTATGCCTGAAACTATATACTTTTTATAGAACTGAATAAAACTGTAAGTTACGTTAGATATTAATTAATTTGTTATAAAAATTTGGAAAATTTTTCAAAGTGTAGGAGGGAGAAAATTTTTTCGCGTGTGCGGTCAATAAGAAATGGTCAGGGAGTAGGCGGAACACTACTCCAGTCAATATCCGCTGAAAACAGCTCGAAAAACGCGTAATTAGTACTTGAGATATCAACGTTTTTGTAAAAACTTCGCTCCCTTAGGTGTATTTTGGATGTACTTAGCTGATAGAAATAAGAATGATGAAAAAATTTTTTGCGAGCTAGCCGCACGTGCGATATGTCCAGAGACGCGGCTCCGCGCGGGCTAGCCGTTTATGGAATAAAAGGTAGGTGTGCAGGAAGAAAAATTTTGGGTTATCCCGAAAAAACCAGTTTTTGGGATAAAAAATTTGGAAAAACAACCCCCAATCTGTGCCCAGGACCACGGAACGCGGCCAAAAGCGCAGGGATGGAAGGTAAGTATGCCTGAAACTATATACTTTTTATAGAACTGAATAAAACTGTAAGTTACGTTAGATATTAATTAATTTGTTATAAAAATTTGGAAAATTTTTCAAAGTGTAGGAGGGAGAAAATTTTTTCGCGTGTGCGGTCAATAAGAAATGGTCAGGGAGTAGGCGGAACACTACTCCAGTCAATATCCGCTGAAAACAGCTCGAAAAACGCGTAATTAGTACTTGAGATATCAACGTTTTTGTAAAAACTTCGCTCCCTTAGGTGTATTTTGGATGTACTTAGCTGATAGAAATAAGAATGATGAAAAAATTTTTTGCGAGCTAGCCGCACGTGCGATATGTCCAGAGACGCGGCTCCGCGCGGGCTAGCCGTTTATGGAATAAAAGGTAGGTGTGCAGGAAGAAAAATTTTGGGTTATCCCGAAAAAACCAGTTTTTGGGATAAAAAATTTGGAAAAACAACCCCCAATCTGTGCCCAGGACCACGGAACGCGGCCAAAAGCGCAGGGATGGAAGGTAAGTATGCCTGAAACTATATACTTTTTATAGAACTGAATAAAACTGTAAGTTACGTTAGATATTAATTAATTTGTTATAAAAATTTGGAAAATTTTTCAAAGTGTAGGAGGGAGAAAATTTTTTCGCGTGTGCGGTCAATAAGAAATGGTCAGGGAGTAGGCGGAACACTACTCCAGTCAATATCCGCTGAAAACAGCTCGAAAAACGCGTAATTAGTACTTGAGATATCAACGTTTTTGTAAAAACTTCGCTCCCTTAGGTGTATTTTGGATGTACTTAGCTGATAGAAATAAGAATGATGAAAAAATTTTTTGCGAGCTAGCCGCACGTGCGATATGTCCAGAGACGCGGCTCCGCGCGGGCTAGCCGTTTATGGAATAAAAGGTAGGTGTGCAGGAAGAAAAATTTTGGGTTATCCCGAAAAAACCAGTTTTTGGGATAAAAAATTTGGAAAAACAACCCCCAATCTGTGCCCAGGACCACGGAACGCGGCCAAAAGCGCAGGGATGGAAGGTAAGTATGCCTGAAACTATATACTTTTTATAGAACTGAATAAAACTGTAAGTTACGTTAGATATTAATTAATTTGTTATAAAAATTTGGAAAATTTTTCAAAGTGTAGGAGGGAGAAAATTTTTTCGCGTGTGCGGTCAATAAGAAATGGTCAGGGAGTAGGCGGAACACTACTCCAGTCAATATCCGCTGAAAACAGCTCGAAAAACGCGTAATTAGTACTTGAGATATCAACGTTTTTGTAAAAACTTCGCTCCCTTAGGTGTATTTTGGATGTACTTAGCTGATAGAAATAAGAATGATGAAAAAATTTTTTGCGAGCTAGCCGCACGTGCGATATGTCCAGAGACGCGGCTCCGCGCGGGCTAGCCGTTTATGGAATAAAAGGTAGGTGTGCAGGAAGAAAAATTTTGGGTTATCCCGAAAAAACCAGTTTTTGGGATAAAAAATTTGGAAAAACAACCCCCAATCTGTGCCCAGGACCACGGAACGCGGCCAAAAGCGCAGGGATGGAAGGTAAGTATGCCTGAAACTATATACTTTTTATAGAACTGAATAAAACTGTAAGTTACGTTAGATATTAATTAATTTGTTATAAAAATTTGGAAAATTTTTCAAAGTGTAGGAGGGAGAAAATTTTTTCGCGTGTGCGGTCAATAAGAAATGGTCAGGGAGTAGGCGGAACACTACTCCAGTCAATATCCGCTGAAAACAGCTCGAAAAACGCGTAATTAGTACTTGAGATATCAACGTTTTTGTAAAAACTTCGCTCCCTTAGGTGTATTTTGGATGTACTTAGCTGATAGAAATAAGAATGATGAAAAAATTTTTTGCGAGCTAGCCGCACGTGCGATATGTCCAGAGACGCGGCTCCGCGCGGGCTAGCCGTTTATGGAATAAAAGGTAGGTGTGCAGGAAGAAAAATTTTGGGTTATCCCGAAAAAACCAGTTTTTGGGATAAAAAATTTGGAAAAACAACCCCCAATCTGTGCCCAGGACCACGGAACGCGGCCAAAAGCGCAGGGATGGAAGGTAAGTATGCCTGAAACTATATACTTTTTATAGAACTGAATAAAACTGTAAGTTACGTTAGATATTAATTAATTTGTTATAAAAATTTGGAAAATTTTTCAAAGTGTAGGAGGGAGAAAATTTTTTCGCGTGTGCGGTCAATAAGAAATGGTCAGGGAGTAGGCGGAACACTACTCCAGTCAATATCCGCTGAAAACAGCTCGAAAAACGCGTAATTAGTACTTGAGATATCAACGTTTTTGTAAAAACTTCGCTCCCTTAGGTGTATTTTGGATGTACTTAGCTGATAGAAATAAGAATGATGAAAAAATTTTTTGCGAGCTAGCCGCACGTGCGATATGTCCAGAGACGCGGCTCCGCGCGGGCTAGCCGTTTATGGAATAAAAGGTAGGTGTGCAGGAAGAAAAATTTTGGGTTATCCCGAAAAAACCAGTTTTTGGGATAAAAAATTTGGAAAAACAACCCCCAATCTGTGCCCAGGACCACGGAACGCGGCCAAAAGCGCAGGGATGGAAGGTAAGTATGCCTGAAACTATATACTTTTTATAGAACTGAATAAAACTGTAAGTTACGTTAGATATTAATTAATTTGTTATAAAAATTTGGAAAATTTTTCAAAGTGTAGGAGGGAGAAAATTTTTTCGCGTGTGCGGTCAATAAGAAATGGTCAGGGAGTAGGCGGAACACTACTCCAGTCAATATCCGCTGAAAACAGCTCGAAAAACGCGTAATTAGTACTTGAGATATCAACGTTTTTGTAAAAACTTCGCTCCCTTAGGTGTATTTTGGATGTACTTAGCTGATAGAAATAAGAATGATGAAAAAATTTTTTGCGAGCTAGCCGCACGTGCGATATGTCCAGAGACGCGGCTCCGCGCGGGCTAGCCGTTTATGGAATAAAAGGTAGGTGTGCAGGAAGAAAAATTTTGGGTTATCCCGAAAAAACCAGTTTTTGGGATAAAAAATTTGGAAAAACAACCCCCAATCTGTGCCCAGGACCACGGAACGCGGCCAAAAGCGCAGGGATGGAAGGTAAGTATGCCTGAAACTATATACTTTTTATAGAACTGAATAAAACTGTAAGTTACGTTAGATATTAATTAATTTGTTATAAAAATTTGGAAAATTTTTCAAAGTGTAGGAGGGAGAAAATTTTTTCGCGTGTGCGGTCAATAAGAAATGGTCAGGGAGTAGGCGGAACACTACTCCAGTCAATATCCGCTGAAAACAGCTCGAAAAACGCGTAATTAGTACTTGAGATATCAACGTTTTTGTAAAAACTTCGCTCCCTTAGGTGTATTTTGGATGTACTTAGCTGATAGAAATAAGAATGATGAAAAAATTTTTTGCGAGCTAGCCGCACGTGCGATATGTCCAGAGACGCGGCTCCGCGCGGGCTAGCCGTTTATGGAATAAAAGGTAGGTGTGCAGGAAGAAAAATTTTGGGTTATCCCGAAAAAACCAGTTTTTGGGATAAAAAATTTGGAAAAACAACCCCCAATCTGTGCCCAGGACCACGGAACGCGGCCAAAAGCGCAGGGATGGAAGGTAAGTATGCCTGAAACTATATACTTTTTATAGAACTGAATAAAACTGTAAGTTACGTTAGATATTAATTAATTTGTTATAAAAATTTGGAAAATTTTTCAAAGTGTAGGAGGGAGAAAATTTTTTCGCGTGTGCGGTCAATAAGAAATGGTCAGGGAGTAGGCGGAACACTACTCCAGTCAATATCCGCTGAAAACAGCTCGAAAAACGCGTAATTAGTACTTGAGATATCAACGTTTTTGTAAAAACTTCGCTCCCTTAGGTGTATTTTGGATGTACTTAGCTGATAGAAATAAGAATGATGAAAAAATTTTTTGCGAGCTAGCCGCACGTGCGATATGTCCAGAGACGCGGCTCCGCGCGGGCTAGCCGTTTATGGAATAAAAGGTAGGTGTGCAGGAAGAAAAATTTTGGGTTATCCCGAAAAAACCAGTTTTTGGGATAAAAAATTTGGAAAAACAACCCCCAATCTGTGCCCAGGACCACGGAACGCGGCCAAAAGCGCAGGGATGGAAGGTAAGTATGCCTGAAACTATATACTTTTTATAGAACTGAATAAAACTGTAAGTTACGTTAGATATTAATTAATTTGTTATAAAAATTTGGAAAATTTTTCAAAGTGTAGGAGGGAGAAAATTTTTTCGCGTGTGCGGTCAATAAGAAATGGTCAGGGAGTAGGCGGAACACTACTCCAGTCAATATCCGCTGAAAACAGCTCGAAAAACGCGTAATTAGTACTTGAGATATCAACGTTTTTGTAAAAACTTCGCTCCCTTAGGTGTATTTTGGATGTACTTAGCTGATAGAAATAAGAATGATGAAAAAATTTTTTGCGAGCTAGCCGCACGTGCGATATGTCCAGAGACGCGGCTCCGCGCGGGCTAGCCGTTTATGGAATAAAAGGTAGGTGTGCAGGAAGAAAAATTTTGGGTTATCCCGAAAAAACCAGTTTTTGGGATAAAAAATTTGGAAAAACAACCCCCAATCTGTGCCCAGGACCACGGAACGCGGCCAAAAGCGCAGGGATGGAAGGTAAGTATGCCTGAAACTATATACTTTTTATAGAACTGAATAAAACTGTAAGTTACGTTAGATATTAATTAATTTGTTATAAAAATTTGGAAAATTTTTCAAAGTGTAGGAGGGAGAAAATTTTTTCGCGTGTGCGGTCAATAAGAAATGGTCAGGGAGTAGGCGGAACACTACTCCAGTCAATATCCGCTGAAAACAGCTCGAAAAACGCGTAATTAGTACTTGAGATATCAACGTTTTTGTAAAAACTTCGCTCCCTTAGGTGTATTTTGGATGTACTTAGCTGATAGAAATAAGAATGATGAAAAAATTTTTTGCGAGCTAGCCGCACGTGCGATATGTCCAGAGACGCGGCTCCGCGCGGGCTAGCCGTTTATGGAATAAAAGGTAGGTGTGCAGGAAGAAAAATTTTGGGTTATCCCGAAAAAACCAGTTTTTGGGATAAAAAATTTGGAAAAACAACCCCCAATCTGTGCCCAGGACCACGGAACGCGGCCAAAAGCGCAGGGATGGAAGGTAAGTATGCCTGAAACTATATACTTTTTATAGAACTGAATAAAACTGTAAGTTACGTTAGATATTAATTAATTTGTTATAAAAATTTGGAAAATTTTTCAAAGTGTAGGAGGGAGAAAATTTTTTCGCGTGTGCGGTCAATAAGAAATGGTCAGGGAGTAGGCGGAACACTACTCCAGTCAATATCCGCTGAAAACAGCTCGAAAAACGCGTAATTAGTACTTGAGATATCAACGTTTTTGTAAAAACTTCGCTCCCTTAGGTGTATTTTGGATGTACTTAGCTGATAGAAATAAGAATGATGAAAAAATTTTTTGCGAGCTAGCCGCACGTGCGATATGTCCAGAGACGCGGCTCCGCGCGGGCTAGCCGTTTATGGAATAAAAGGTAGGTGTGCAGGAAGAAAAATTTTGGGTTATCCCGAAAAAACCAGTTTTTGGGATAAAAAATTTGGAAAAACAACCCCCAATCTGTGCCCAGGACCACGGAACGCGGCCAAAAGCGCAGGGATGGAAGGTAAGTATGCCTGAAACTATATACTTTTTATAGAACTGAATAAAACTGTAAGTTACGTTAGATATTAATTAATTTGTTATAAAAATTTGGAAAATTTTTCAAAGTGTAGGAGGGAGAAAATTTTTTCGCGTGTGCGGTCAATAAGAAATGGTCAGGGAGTAGGCGGAACACTACTCCAGTCAATATCCGCTGAAAACAGCTCGAAAAACGCGTAATTAGTACTTGAGATATCAACGTTTTTGTAAAAACTTCGCTCCCTTAGGTGTATTTTGGATGTACTTAGCTGATAGAAATAAGAATGATGAAAAAATTTTTTGCGAGCTAGCCGCACGTGCGATATGTCCAGAGACGCGGCTCCGCGCGGGCTAGCCGTTTATGGAATAAAAGGTAGGTGTGCAGGAAGAAAAATTTTGGGTTATCCCGAAAAAACCAGTTTTTGGGATAAAAAATTTGGAAAAACAACCCCCAATCTGTGCCCAGGACCACGGAACGCGGCCAAAAGCGCAGGGATGGAAGGTAAGTATGCCTGAAACTATATACTTTTTATAGAACTGAATAAAACTGTAAGTTACGTTAGATATTAATTAATTTGTTATAAAAATTTGGAAAATTTTTCAAAGTGTAGGAGGGAGAAAATTTTTTCGCGTGTGCGGTCAATAAGAAATGGTCAGGGAGTAGGCGGAACACTACTCCAGTCAATATCCGCTGAAAACAGCTCGAAAAACGCGTAATTAGTACTTGAGATATCAACGTTTTTGTAAAAACTTCGCTCCCTTAGGTGTATTTTGGATGTACTTAGCTGATAGAAATAAGAATGATGAAAAAATTTTTTGCGAGCTAGCCGCACGTGCGATATGTCCAGAGACGCGGCTCCGCGCGGGCTAGCCGTTTATGGAATAAAAGGTAGGTGTGCAGGAAGAAAAATTTTGGGTTATCCCGAAAAAACCAGTTTTTGGGATAAAAAATTTGGAAAAACAACCCCCAATCTGTGCCCAGGACCACGGAACGCGGCCAAAAGCGCAGGGATGGAAGGTAAGTATGCCTGAAACTATATACTTTTTATAGAACTGAATAAAACTGTAAGTTACGTTAGATATTAATTAATTTGTTATAAAAATTTGGAAAATTTTTCAAAGTGTAGGAGGGAGAAAATTTTTTCGCGTGTGCGGTCAATAAGAAATGGTCAGGGAGTAGGCGGAACACTACTCCAGTCAATATCCGCTGAAAACAGCTCGAAAAACGCGTAATTAGTACTTGAGATATCAACGTTTTTGTAAAAACTTCGCTCCCTTAGGTGTATTTTGGATGTACTTAGCTGATAGAAATAAGAATGATGAAAAAATTTTTTGCGAGCTAGCCGCACGTGCGATATGTCCAGAGACGCGGCTCCGCGCGGGCTAGCCGTTTATGGAATAAAAGGTAGGTGTGCAGGAAGAAAAATTTTGGGTTATCCCGAAAAAACCAGTTTTTGGGATAAAAAATTTGGAAAAACAACCCCCAATCTGTGCCCAGGACCACGGAACGCGGCCAAAAGCGCAGGGATGGAAGGTAAGTATGCCTGAAACTATATACTTTTTATAGAACTGAATAAAACTGTAAGTTACGTTAGATATTAATTAATTTGTTATAAAAATTTGGAAAATTTTTCAAAGTGTAGGAGGGAGAAAATTTTTTCGCGTGTGCGGTCAATAAGAAATGGTCAGGGAGTAGGCGGAACACTACTCCAGTCAATATCCGCTGAAAACAGCTCGAAAAACGCGTAATTAGTACTTGAGATATCAACGTTTTTGTAAAAACTTCGCTCCCTTAGGTGTATTTTGGATGTACTTAGCTGATAGAAATAAGAATGATGAAAAAATTTTTTGCGAGCTAGCCGCACGTGCGATATGTCCAGAGACGCGGCTCCGCGCGGGCTAGCCGTTTATGGAATAAAAGGTAGGTGTGCAGGAAGAAAAATTTTGGGTTATCCCGAAAAAACCAGTTTTTGGGATAAAAAATTTGGAAAAACAACCCCCAATCTGTGCCCAGGACCACGGAACGCGGCCAAAAGCGCAGGGATGGAAGGTAAGTATGCCTGAAACTATATACTTTTTATAGAACTGAATAAAACTGTAAGTTACGTTAGATATTAATTAATTTGTTATAAAAATTTGGAAAATTTTTCAAAGTGTAGGAGGGAGAAAATTTTTTCGCGTGTGCGGTCAATAAGAAATGGTCAGGGAGTAGGCGGAACACTACTCCAGTCAATATCCGCTGAAAACAGCTCGAAAAACGCGTAATTAGTACTTGAGATATCAACGTTTTTGTAAAAACTTCGCTCCCTTAGGTGTATTTTGGATGTACTTAGCTGATAGAAATAAGAATGATGAAAAAATTTTTTGCGAGCTAGCCGCACGTGCGATATGTCCAGAGACGCGGCTCCGCGCGGGCTAGCCGTTTATGGAATAAAAGGTAGGTGTGCAGGAAGAAAAATTTTGGGTTATCCCGAAAAAACCAGTTTTTGGGATAAAAAATTTGGAAAAACAACCCCCAATCTGTGCCCAGGACCACGGAACGCGGCCAAAAGCGCAGGGATGGAAGGTAAGTATGCCTGAAACTATATACTTTTTATAGAACTGAATAAAACTGTAAGTTACGTTAGATATTAATTAATTTGTTATAAAAATTTGGAAAATTTTTCAAAGTGTAGGAGGGAGAAAATTTTTTCGCGTGTGCGGTCAATAAGAAATGGTCAGGGAGTAGGCGGAACACTACTCCAGTCAATATCCGCTGAAAACAGCTCGAAAAACGCGTAATTAGTACTTGAGATATCAACGTTTTTGTAAAAACTTCGCTCCCTTAGGTGTATTTTGGATGTACTTAGCTGATAGAAATAAGAATGATGAAAAAATTTTTTGCGAGCTAGCCGCACGTGCGATATGTCCAGAGACGCGGCTCCGCGCGGGCTAGCCGTTTATGGAATAAAAGGTAGGTGTGCAGGAAGAAAAATTTTGGGTTATCCCGAAAAAACCAGTTTTTGGGATAAAAAATTTGGAAAAACAACCCCCAATCTGTGCCCAGGACCACGGAACGCGGCCAAAAGCGCAGGGATGGAAGGTAAGTATGCCTGAAACTATATACTTTTTATAGAACTGAATAAAACTGTAAGTTACGTTAGATATTAATTAATTTGTTATAAAAATTTGGAAAATTTTTCAAAGTGTAGGAGGGAGAAAATTTTTTCGCGTGTGCGGTCAATAAGAAATGGTCAGGGAGTAGGCGGAACACTACTCCAGTCAATATCCGCTGAAAACAGCTCGAAAAACGCGTAATTAGTACTTGAGATATCAACGTTTTTGTAAAAACTTCGCTCCCTTAGGTGTATTTTGGATGTACTTAGCTGATAGAAATAAGAATGATGAAAAAATTTTTTGCGAGCTAGCCGCACGTGCGATATGTCCAGAGACGCGGCTCCGCGCGGGCTAGCCGTTTATGGAATAAAAGGTAGGTGTGCAGGAAGAAAAATTTTGGGTTATCCCGAAAAAACCAGTTTTTGGGATAAAAAATTTGGAAAAACAACCCCCAATCTGTGCCCAGGACCACGGAACGCGGCCAAAAGCGCAGGGATGGAAGGTAAGTATGCCTGAAACTATATACTTTTTATAGAACTGAATAAAACTGTAAGTTACGTTAGATATTAATTAATTTGTTATAAAAATTTGGAAAATTTTTCAAAGTGTAGGAGGGAGAAAATTTTTTCGCGTGTGCGGTCAATAAGAAATGGTCAGGGAGTAGGCGGAACACTACTCCAGTCAATATCCGCTGAAAACAGCTCGAAAAACGCGTAATTAGTACTTGAGATATCAACGTTTTTGTAAAAACTTCGCTCCCTTAGGTGTATTTTGGATGTACTTAGCTGATAGAAATAAGAATGATGAAAAAATTTTTTGCGAGCTAGCCGCACGTGCGATATGTCCAGAGACGCGGCTCCGCGCGGGCTAGCCGTTTATGGAATAAAAGGTAGGTGTGCAGGAAGAAAAATTTTGGGTTATCCCGAAAAAACCAGTTTTTGGGATAAAAAATTTGGAAAAACAACCCCCAATCTGTGCCCAGGACCACGGAACGCGGCCAAAAGCGCAGGGATGGAAGGTAAGTATGCCTGAAACTATATACTTTTTATAGAACTGAATAAAACTGTAAGTTACGTTAGATATTAATTAATTTGTTATAAAAATTTGGAAAATTTTTCAAAGTGTAGGAGGGAGAAAATTTTTTCGCGTGTGCGGTCAATAAGAAATGGTCAGGGAGTAGGCGGAACACTACTCCAGTCAATATCCGCTGAAAACAGCTCGAAAAACGCGTAATTAGTACTTGAGATATCAACGTTTTTGTAAAAACTTCGCTCCCTTAGGTGTATTTTGGATGTACTTAGCTGATAGAAATAAGAATGATGAAAAAATTTTTTGCGAGCTAGCCGCACGTGCGATATGTCCAGAGACGCGGCTCCGCGCGGGCTAGCCGTTTATGGAATAAAAGGTAGGTGTGCAGGAAGAAAAATTTTGGGTTATCCCGAAAAAACCAGTTTTTGGGATAAAAAATTTGGAAAAACAACCCCCAATCTGTGCCCAGGACCACGGAACGCGGCCAAAAGCGCAGGGATGGAAGGTAAGTATGCCTGAAACTATATACTTTTTATAGAACTGAATAAAACTGTAAGTTACGTTAGATATTAATTAATTTGTTATAAAAATTTGGAAAATTTTTCAAAGTGTAGGAGGGAGAAAATTTTTTCGCGTGTGCGGTCAATAAGAAATGGTCAGGGAGTAGGCGGAACACTACTCCAGTCAATATCCGCTGAAAACAGCTCGAAAAACGCGTAATTAGTACTTGAGATATCAACGTTTTTGTAAAAACTTCGCTCCCTTAGGTGTATTTTGGATGTACTTAGCTGATAGAAATAAGAATGATGAAAAAATTTTTTGCGAGCTAGCCGCACGTGCGATATGTCCAGAGACGCGGCTCCGCGCGGGCTAGCCGTTTATGGAATAAAAGGTAGGTGTGCAGGAAGAAAAATTTTGGGTTATCCCGAAAAAACCAGTTTTTGGGATAAAAAATTTGGAAAAACAACCCCCAATCTGTGCCCAGGACCACGGAACGCGGCCAAAAGCGCAGGGATGGAAGGTAAGTATGCCTGAAACTATATACTTTTTATAGAACTGAATAAAACTGTAAGTTACGTTAGATATTAATTAATTTGTTATAAAAATTTGGAAAATTTTTCAAAGTGTAGGAGGGAGAAAATTTTTTCGCGTGTGCGGTCAATAAGAAATGGTCAGGGAGTAGGCGGAACACTACTCCAGTCAATATCCGCTGAAAACAGCTCGAAAAACGCGTAATTAGTACTTGAGATATCAACGTTTTTGTAAAAACTTCGCTCCCTTAGGTGTATTTTGGATGTACTTAGCTGATAGAAATAAGAATGATGAAAAAATTTTTTGCGAGCTAGCCGCACGTGCGATATGTCCAGAGACGCGGCTCCGCGCGGGCTAGCCGTTTATGGAATAAAAGGTAGGTGTGCAGGAAGAAAAATTTTGGGTTATCCCGAAAAAACCAGTTTTTGGGATAAAAAATTTGGAAAAACAACCCCCAATCTGTGCCCAGGACCACGGAACGCGGCCAAAAGCGCAGGGATGGAAGGTAAGTATGCCTGAAACTATATACTTTTTATAGAACTGAATAAAACTGTAAGTTACGTTAGATATTAATTAATTTGTTATAAAAATTTGGAAAATTTTTCAAAGTGTAGGAGGGAGAAAATTTTTTCGCGTGTGCGGTCAATAAGAAATGGTCAGGGAGTAGGCGGAACACTACTCCAGTCAATATCCGCTGAAAACAGCTCGAAAAACGCGTAATTAGTACTTGAGATATCAACGTTTTTGTAAAAACTTCGCTCCCTTTTTTTTTTTTTTTTTTTTTTTGGTGGGTGTAAAATCATCGAATAACCCCTCCCGCTCTTGGGCAGAGCGAAAGGGAGTGTCAGACTTCTACTGACTAAAAACCACCCATGTTCCTTCTTCGCCCTCTATGTCGAGGCCGCGATAACCGTTGGACTACCCGCGGCCCCGACAGGCGTCGGCCCTTTCGGGCCCCTCCCATGTTGCTGACATCTCTTTGAGGCGCGCGTGGAACACGAACGCGCCGTCGACACGGCCTGTTTTCGTCGTGAGACGGACGGACGGCGAGTTAGCCCATCACTCACCGTCCACAGGCCCGCGTCTACGGTGGCCGGAGGTCATCGCGGGACCCCCGACGCCCGGAGCGCCTCCCGCGGCGGAAACTTCGCTCCCTTAGGTGTATTTTGGATGTACTTAGCTGATAGAAATAAGAATGATGAAAAAATTTTTTGCGAGCTAGCCGCACGTGCGATATGTCCAGAGACGCGGCTCCGCGCGGGCTAGCCGTTTATGGAATAAAAGGTAGGTGTGCAGGAAGAAAAATTTTGGGTTATCCCGAAAAAACCAGTTTTTGGGATAAAAAATTTGGAAAAACAACCCCCAATCTGTGCCCAGGACCACGGAACGCGGCCAAAAGCGCAGGGATGGAAGGTAAGTATGCCTGAAACTATATACTTTTTATAGAACTGAATAAAACTGTAAGTTACGTTAGATATTAATTAATTTGTTATAAAAATTTGGAAAATTTTTCAAAGTGTAGGAGGGAGAAAATTTTTTCGCGTGTGCGGTCAATAAGAAATGGTCAGGGAGTAGGCGGAACACTACTCCAGTCAATATCCGCTGAAAACAGCTCGAAAAACGCGTAATTAGTACTTGAGATATCAACGTTTTTGTAAAAACTTCGCTCCCTTAGGTGTATTTTGGATGTACTTAGCTGATAGAAATAAGAATGATGAAAAAATTTTTTGCGAGCTAGCCGCACGTGCGATATGTCCAGAGACGCGGCTCCGCGCGGGCTAGCCGTTTATGGAATAAAAGGTAGGTGTGCAGGAAGAAAAATTTTGGGTTATCCCGAAAAAACCAGTTTTTGGGATAAAAAATTTGGAAAAACAACCCCCAATCTGTGCCCAGGACCACGGAACGCGGCCAAAAGCGCAGGGATGGAAGGTAAGTATGCCTGAAACTATATACTTTTTATAGAACTGAATAAAACTGTAAGTTACGTTAGATATTAATTAATTTGTTATAAAAATTTGGAAAATTTTTCAAAGTGTAGGAGGGAGAAAATTTTTTCGCGTGTGCGGTCAATAAGAAATGGTCAGGGAGTAGGCGGAACACTACTCCAGTCAATATCCGCTGAAAACAGCTCGAAAAACGCGTAATTAGTACTTGAGATATCAACGTTTTTGTAAAAACTTCGCTCCCTTAGGTGTATTTTGGATGTACTTAGCTGATAGAAATAAGAATGATGAAAAAATTTTTTGCGAGCTAGCCGCACGTGCGATATGTCCAGAGACGCGGCTCCGCGCGGGCTAGCCGTTTATGGAATAAAAGGTAGGTGTGCAGGAAGAAAAATTTTGGGTTATCCCGAAAAAACCAGTTTTTGGGATAAAAAATTTGGAAAAACAACCCCCAATCTGTGCCCAGGACCACGGAACGCGGCCAAAAGCGCAGGGATGGAAGGTAAGTATGCCTGAAACTATATACTTTTTATAGAACTGAATAAAACTGTAAGTTACGTTAGATATTAATTAATTTGTTATAAAAATTTGGAAAATTTTTCAAAGTGTAGGAGGGAGAAAATTTTTTCGCGTGTGCGGTCAATAAGAAATGGTCAGGGAGTAGGCGGAACACTACTCCAGTCAATATCCGCTGAAAACAGCTCGAAAAACGCGTAATTAGTACTTGAGATATCAACGTTTTTGTAAAAACTTCGCTCCCTTAGGTGTATTTTGGATGTACTTAGCTGATAGAAATAAGAATGATGAAAAAATTTTTTGCGAGCTAGCCGCACGTGCGATATGTCCAGAGACGCGGCTCCGCGCGGGCTAGCCGTTTATGGAATAAAAGGTAGGTGTGCAGGAAGAAAAATTTTGGGTTATCCCGAAAAAACCAGTTTTTGGGATAAAAAATTTGGAAAAACAACCCCCAATCTGTGCCCAGGACCACGGAACGCGGCCAAAAGCGCAGGGATGGAAGGTAAGTATGCCTGAAACTATATACTTTTTATAGAACTGAATAAAACTGTAAGTTACGTTAGATATTAATTAATTTGTTATAAAAATTTGGAAAATTTTTCAAAGTGTAGGAGGGAGAAAATTTTTTCGCGTGTGCGGTCAATAAGAAATGGTCAGGGAGTAGGCGGAACACTACTCCAGTCAATATCCGCTGAAAACAGCTCGAAAAACGCGTAATTAGTACTTGAGATATCAACGTTTTTGTAAAAACTTCGCTCCCTTAGGTGTATTTTGGATGTACTTAGCTGATAGAAATAAGAATGATGAAAAAATTTTTTGCGAGCTAGCCGCACGTGCGATATGTCCAGAGACGCGGCTCCGCGCGGGCTAGCCGTTTATGGAATAAAAGGTAGGTGTGCAGGAAGAAAAATTTTGGGTTATCCCGAAAAAACCAGTTTTTGGGATAAAAAATTTGGAAAAACAACCCCCAATCTGTGCCCAGGACCACGGAACGCGGCCAAAAGCGCAGGGATGGAAGGTAAGTATGCCTGAAACTATATACTTTTTATAGAACTGAATAAAACTGTAAGTTACGTTAGATATTAATTAATTTGTTATAAAAATTTGGAAAATTTTTCAAAGTGTAGGAGGGAGAAAATTTTTTCGCGTGTGCGGTCAATAAGAAATGGTCAGGGAGTAGGCGGAACACTACTCCAGTCAATATCCGCTGAAAACAGCTCGAAAAACGCGTAATTAGTACTTGAGATATCAACGTTTTTGTAAAAACTTCGCTCCCTTAGGTGTATTTTGGATGTACTTAGCTGATAGAAATAAGAATGATGAAAAAATTTTTTGCGAGCTAGCCGCACGTGCGATATGTCCAGAGACGCGGCTCCGCGCGGGCTAGCCGTTTATGGAATAAAAGGTAGGTGTGCAGGAAGAAAAATTTTGGGTTATCCCGAAAAAACCAGTTTTTGGGATAAAAAATTTGGAAAAACAACCCCCAATCTGTGCCCAGGACCACGGAACGCGGCCAAAAGCGCAGGGATGGAAGGTAAGTATGCCTGAAACTATATACTTTTTATAGAACTGAATAAAACTGTAAGTTACGTTAGATATTAATTAATTTGTTATAAAAATTTGGAAAATTTTTCAAAGTGTAGGAGGGAGAAAATTTTTTCGCGTGTGCGGTCAATAAGAAATGGTCAGGGAGTAGGCGGAACACTACTCCAGTCAATATCCGCTGAAAACAGCTCGAAAAACGCGTAATTAGTACTTGAGATATCAACGTTTTTGTAAAAACTTCGCTCCCTTAGGTGTATTTTGGATGTACTTAGCTGATAGAAATAAGAATGATGAAAAAATTTTTTGCGAGCTAGCCGCACGTGCGATATGTCCAGAGACGCGGCTCCGCGCGGGCTAGCCGTTTATGGAATAAAAGGTAGGTGTGCAGGAAGAAAAATTTTGGGTTATCCCGAAAAAACCAGTTTTTGGGATAAAAAATTTGGAAAAACAACCCCCAATCTGTGCCCAGGACCACGGAACGCGGCCAAAAGCGCAGGGATGGAAGGTAAGTATGCCTGAAACTATATACTTTTTATAGAACTGAATAAAACTGTAAGTTACGTTAGATATTAATTAATTTGTTATAAAAATTTGGAAAATTTTTCAAAGTGTAGGAGGGAGAAAATTTTTTCGCGTGTGCGGTCAATAAGAAATGGTCAGGGAGTAGGCGGAACACTACTCCAGTCAATATCCGCTGAAAACAGCTCGAAAAACGCGTAATTAGTACTTGAGATATCAACGTTTTTGTAAAAACTTCGCTCCCTTAGGTGTATTTTGGATGTACTTAGCTGATAGAAATAAGAATGATGAAAAAATTTTTTGCGAGCTAGCCGCACGTGCGATATGTCCAGAGACGCGGCTCCGCGCGGGCTAGCCGTTTATGGAATAAAAGGTAGGTGTGCAGGAAGAAAAATTTTGGGTTATCCCGAAAAAACCAGTTTTTGGGATAAAAAATTTGGAAAAACAACCCCCAATCTGTGCCCAGGACCACGGAACGCGGCCAAAAGCGCAGGGATGGAAGGTAAGTATGCCTGAAACTATATACTTTTTATAGAACTGAATAAAACTGTAAGTTACGTTAGATATTAATTAATTTGTTATAAAAATTTGGAAAATTTTTCAAAGTGTAGGAGGGAGAAAATTTTTTCGCGTGTGCGGTCAATAAGAAATGGTCAGGGAGTAGGCGGAACACTACTCCAGTCAATATCCGCTGAAAACAGCTCGAAAAACGCGTAATTAGTACTTGAGATATCAACGTTTTTGTAAAAACTTCGCTCCCTTAGGTGTATTTTGGATGTACTTAGCTGATAGAAATAAGAATGATGAAAAAATTTTTTGCGAGCTAGCCGCACGTGCGATATGTCCAGAGACGCGGCTCCGCGCGGGCTAGCCGTTTATGGAATAAAAGGTAGGTGTGCAGGAAGAAAAATTTTGGGTTATCCCGAAAAAACCAGTTTTTGGGATAAAAAATTTGGAAAAACAACCCCCAATCTGTGCCCAGGACCACGGAACGCGGCCAAAAGCGCAGGGATGGAAGGTAAGTATGCCTGAAACTATATACTTTTTATAGAACTGAATAAAACTGTAAGTTACGTTAGATATTAATTAATTTGTTATAAAAATTTGGAAAATTTTTCAAAGTGTAGGAGGGAGAAAATTTTTTCGCGTGTGCGGTCAATAAGAAATGGTCAGGGAGTAGGCGGAACACTACTCCAGTCAATATCCGCTGAAAACAGCTCGAAAAACGCGTAATTAGTACTTGAGATATCAACGTTTTTGTAAAAACTTCGCTCCCTTAGGTGTATTTTGGATGTACTTAGCTGATAGAAATAAGAATGATGAAAAAATTTTTTGCGAGCTAGCCGCACGTGCGATATGTCCAGAGACGCGGCTCCGCGCGGGCTAGCCGTTTATGGAATAAAAGGTAGGTGTGCAGGAAGAAAAATTTTGGGTTATCCCGAAAAAACCAGTTTTTGGGATAAAAAATTTGGAAAAACAACCCCCAATCTGTGCCCAGGACCACGGAACGCGGCCAAAAGCGCAGGGATGGAAGGTAAGTATGCCTGAAACTATATACTTTTTATAGAACTGAATAAAACTGTAAGTTACGTTAGATATTAATTAATTTGTTATAAAAATTTGGAAAATTTTTCAAAGTGTAGGAGGGAGAAAATTTTTTCGCGTGTGCGGTCAATAAGAAATGGTCAGGGAGTAGGCGGAACACTACTCCAGTCAATATCCGCTGAAAACAGCTCGAAAAACGCGTAATTAGTACTTGAGATATCAACGTTTTTGTAAAAACTTCGCTCCCTTAGGTGTATTTTGGATGTACTTAGCTGATAGAAATAAGAATGATGAAAAAATTTTTTGCGAGCTAGCCGCACGTGCGATATGTCCAGAGACGCGGCTCCGCGCGGGCTAGCCGTTTATGGAATAAAAGGTAGGTGTGCAGGAAGAAAAATTTTGGGTTATCCCGAAAAAACCAGTTTTTGGGATAAAAAATTTGGAAAAACAACCCCCAATCTGTGCCCAGGACCACGGAACGCGGCCAAAAGCGCAGGGATGGAAGGTAAGTATGCCTGAAACTATATACTTTTTATAGAACTGAATAAAACTGTAAGTTACGTTAGATATTAATTAATTTGTTATAAAAATTTGGAAAATTTTTCAAAGTGTAGGAGGGAGAAAATTTTTTCGCGTGTGCGGTCAATAAGAAATGGTCAGGGAGTAGGCGGAACACTACTCCAGTCAATATCCGCTGAAAACAGCTCGAAAAACGCGTAATTAGTACTTGAGATATCAACGTTTTTGTAAAAACTTCGCTCCCTTAGGTGTATTTTGGATGTACTTAGCTGATAGAAATAAGAATGATGAAAAAATTTTTTGCGAGCTAGCCGCACGTGCGATATGTCCAGAGACGCGGCTCCGCGCGGGCTAGCCGTTTATGGAATAAAAGGTAGGTGTGCAGGAAGAAAAATTTTGGGTTATCCCGAAAAAACCAGTTTTTGGGATAAAAAATTTGGAAAAACAACCCCCAATCTGTGCCCAGGACCACGGAACGCGGCCAAAAGCGCAGGGATGGAAGGTAAGTATGCCTGAAACTATATACTTTTTATAGAACTGAATAAAACTGTAAGTTACGTTAGATATTAATTAATTTGTTATAAAAATTTGGAAAATTTTTCAAAGTGTAGGAGGGAGAAAATTTTTTCGCGTGTGCGGTCAATAAGAAATGGTCAGGGAGTAGGCGGAACACTACTCCAGTCAATATCCGCTGAAAACAGCTCGAAAAACGCGTAATTAGTACTTGAGATATCAACGTTTTTGTAAAAACTTCGCTCCCTTAGGTGTATTTTGGATGTACTTAGCTGATAGAAAGAAATAAGAATGATGAAAAAATTTTTTGCGAGCTAGCCGCACGTGCGATATGTCCAGAGACGCGGCTCCGCGCGGGCTAGCCGTTTATGGAATAAAAGGTAGGTGTGCAGGAAGAAAAATTTTGGGTTATCCCGAAAAAACCAGTTTTTGGGATAAAAAATTTGGAAAAACAACCCCCAATCTGTGCCCAGGACCACGGAACGCGGCCAAAAGCGCAGGGATGGAAGGTAAGTATGCCTGAAACTATATACTTTTTATAGAACTGAATAAAACTGTAAGTTACGTTAGATATTAATTAATTTGTTATAAAAATTTGGAAAATTTTTCAAAGTGTAGGAGGGAGAAAATTTTTTCGCGTGTGCGGTCAATAAGAAATGGTCAGGGAGTAGGCGGAACACTACTCCAGTCAATATCCGCTGAAAACAGCTCGAAAAACGCGTAATTAGTACTTGAGATATCAACGTTTTTGTAAAAACTTCGCTCCCTTAGGTGTATTTTGGATGTACTTAGCTGATAGAAATAAGAATGATGAAAAAATTTTTTGCGAGCTAGCCGCACGTGCGATATGTCCAGAGACGCGGCTCCGCGCGGGCTAGCCGTTTATGGAATAAAAGGTAGGTGTGCAGGAAGAAAAATTTTGGGTTATCCCGAAAAAACCAGTTTTTGGGATAAAAAATTTGGAAAAACAACCCCCAATCTGTGCCCAGGACCACGGAACGCGGCCAAAAGCGCAGGGATGGAAGGTAAGTATGCCTGAAACTATATACTTTTTATAGAACTGAATAAAACTGTAAGTTACGTTAGATATTAATTAATTTGTTATAAAAATTTGGAAAATTTTTCAAAGTGTAGGAGGGAGAAAATTTTTTCGCGTGTGCGGTCAATAAGAAATGGTCAGGGAGTAGGCGGAACACTACTCCAGTCAATATCCGCTGAAAACAGCTCGAAAAACGCGTAATTAGTACTTGAGATATCAACGTTTTTGTAAAAACTTCGCTCCCTTAGGTGTATTTTGGATGTACTTAGCTGATAGAAATAAGAATGATGAAAAAATTTTTTGCGAGCTAGCCGCACGTGCGATATGTCCAGAGACGCGGCTCCGCGCGGGCTAGCCGTTTATGGAATAAAAGGTAGGTGTGCAGGAAGAAAAATTTTGGGTTATCCCGAAAAAACCAGTTTTTGGGATAAAAAATTTGGAAAAACAACCCCCAATCTGTGCCCAGGACCACGGAACGCGGCCAAAAGCGCAGGGATGGAAGGTAAGTATGCCTGAAACTATATACTTTTTATAGAACTGAATAAAACTGTAAGTTACGTTAGATATTAATTAATTTGTTATAAAAATTTGGAAAATTTTTCAAAGTGTAGGAGGGAGAAAATTTTTTCGCGTGTGCGGTCAATAAGAAATGGTCAGGGAGTAGGCGGAACACTACTCCAGTCAATATCCGCTGAAAACAGCTCGAAAAACGCGTAATTAGTACTTGAGATATCAACGTTTTTGTAAAAACTTCGCTCCCTTAGGTGTATTTTGGATGTACTTAGCTGATAGAAATAAGAATGATGAAAAAATTTTTTGCGAGCTAGCCGCACGTGCGATATGTCCAGAGACGCGGCTCCGCGCGGGCTAGCCGTTTATGGAATAAAAGGTAGGTGTGCAGGAAGAAAAATTTTGGGTTATCCCGAAAAAACCAGTTTTTGGGATAAAAAATTTGGAAAAACAACCCCCAATCTGTGCCCAGGACCACGGAACGCGGCCAAAAGCGCAGGGATGGAAGGTAAGTATGCCTGAAACTATATACTTTTTATAGAACTGAATAAAACTGTAAGTTACGTTAGATATTAATTAATTTGTTATAAAAATTTGGAAAATTTTTCAAAGTGTAGGAGGGAGAAAATTTTTTCGCGTGTGCGGTCAATAAGAAATGGTCAGGGAGTAGGCGGAACACTACTCCAGTCAATATCCGCTGAAAACAGCTCGAAAAACGCGTAATTAGTACTTGAGATATCAACGTTTTTGTAAAAACTTCGCTCCCTTAGGTGTATTTTGGATGTACTTAGCTGATAGAAATAAGAATGATGAAAAAATTTTTTGCGAGCTAGCCGCACGTGCGATATGTCCAGAGACGCGGCTCCGCGCGGGCTAGCCGTTTATGGAATAAAAGGTAGGTGTGCAGGAAGAAAAATTTTGGGTTATCCCGAAAAAACCAGTTTTTGGGATTAAAAAATTTGGAAAAACAACCCCCAATCTGTGCCCAGGACCACGGAACGCGGCCAAAAGCGCAGGGATGGAAGGTAAGTATGCCTGAAACTATATACTTTTTATAGAACTGAATAAAACTGTAAGTTACGTTAGATATTAATTAATTTGTTATAAAAATTTGGAAAATTTTTCAAAGTGTAGGAGGGAGAAAATTTTTTCGCGTGTGCGGTCAATAAGAAATGGTCAGGGAGTAGGCGGAACACTACTCCAGTCAATATCCGCTGAAAACAGCTCGAAAAACGCGTAATTAGTACTTGAGATATCAACGTTTTTGTAAAAACTTCGCTCCCTTAGGTGTATTTTGGATGTACTTAGCTGATAGAAATAAGAATGATGAAAAAATTTTTTGCGAGCTAGCCGCACGTGCGATATGTCCAGAGACGCGGCTCCGCGCGGGCTAGCCGTTTATGGAATAAAAGGTAGGTGTGCAGGAAGAAAAATTTTGGGTTATCCCGAAAAAACCAGTTTTTGGGATAAAAAATTTGGAAAAACAACCCCCAATCTGTGCCCAGGACCACGGAACGCGGCCAAAAGCGCAGGGATGGAAGGTAAGTATGCCTGAAACTATATACTTTTTATAGAACTGAATAAAACTGTAAGTTACGTTAGATATTAATTAATTTGTTATAAAAATTTGGAAAATTTTTCAAAGTGTAGGAGGGAGAAAATTTTTTCGCGTGTGCGGTCAATAAGAAATGGTCAGGGAGTAGGCGGAACACTACTCCAGTCAATATCCGCTGAAAACAGCTCGAAAAACGCGTAATTAGTACTTGAGATATCAACGTTTTTGTAAAAACTTCGCTCCCTTAGGTGTATTTTGGATGTACTTAGCTGATAGAAATAAGAATGATGAAAAAATTTTTTGCGAGCTAGCCGCACGTGCGATATGTCCAGAGACGCGGCTCCGCGCGGGCTAGCCGTTTATGGAATAAAAGGTAGGTGTGCAGGAAGAAAAATTTTGGGTTATCCCGAAAAAACCAGTTTTTGGGATAAAAAATTTGGAAAAACAACCCCCAATCTGTGCCCAGGACCACGGAACGCGGCCAAAAGCGCAGGGATGGAAGGTAAGTATGCCTGAAACTATATACTTTTTATAGAACTGAATAAAACTGTAAGTTACGTTAGATATTAATTAATTTGTTATAAAAATTTGGAAAATTTTTCAAAGTGTAGGAGGGAGAAAATTTTTTCGCGTGTGCGGTCAATAAGAAATGGTCAGGGAGTAGGCGGAACACTACTCCAGTCAATATCCGCTGAAAACAGCTCGAAAAACGCGTAATTAGTACTTGAGATATCAACGTTTTTGTAAAAACTTCGCTCCCTTAGGTGTATTTTGGATGTACTTAGCTGATAGAAATAAGAATGATGAAAAAATTTTTTGCGAGCTAGCCGCACGTGCGATATGTCCAGAGACGCGGCTCCGCGCGGGCTAGCCGTTTATGGAATAAAAGGTAGGTGTGCAGGAAGAAAAATTTTGGGTTATCCCGAAAAAACCAGTTTTTGGGATAAAAAATTTGGAAAAACAACCCCCAATCTGTGCCCAGGACCACGGAACGCGGCCAAAAGCGCAGGGATGGAAGGTAAGTATGCCTGAAACTATATACTTTTTATAGAACTGAATAAAACTGTAAGTTACGTTAGATATTAATTAATTTGTTATAAAAATTTGGAAAATTTTTCAAAGTGTAGGAGGGAGAAAATTTTTTCGCGTGTGCGGTCAATAAGAAATGGTCAGGGAGTAGGCGGAACACTACTCCAGTCAATATCCGCTGAAAACAGCTCGAAAAACGCGTAATTAGTACTTGAGATATCAACGTTTTTGTAAAAACTTCGCTCCCTTAGGTGTATTTTGGATGTACTTAGCTGATAGAAATAAGAATGATGAAAAAATTTTTTGCGAGCTAGCCGCACGTGCGATATGTCCAGAGACGCGGCTCCGCGCGGGCTAGCCGTTTATGGAATAAAAGGTAGGTGTGCAGGAAGAAAAATTTTGGGTTATCCCGAAAAAACCAGTTTTTGGGATAAAAAATTTGGAAAAACAACCCCCAATCTGTGCCCAGGACCACGGAACGCGGCCAAAAGCGCAGGGATGGAAGGTAAGTATGCCTGAAACTATATACTTTTTATAGAACTGAATAAAACTGTAAGTTACGTTAGATATTAATTAATTTGTTATAAAAATTTGGAAAATTTTTCAAAGTGTAGGAGGGAGAAAATTTTTTCGCGTGTGCGGTCAATAAGAAATGGTCAGGGAGTAGGCGGAACACTACTCCAGTCAATATCCGCTGAAAACAGCTCGAAAAACGCGTAATTAGTACTTGAGATATCAACGTTTTTGTAAAAACTTCGCTCCCTTAGGTGTATTTTGGATGTACTTAGCTGATAGAAATAAGAATGATGAAAAAATTTTTTGCGAGCTAGCCGCACGTGCGATATGTCCAGAGACGCGGCTCCGCGCGGGCTAGCCGTTTATGGAATAAAAGGTAGGTGTGCAGGAAGAAAAATTTTGGGTTATCCCGAAAAAACCAGTTTTTGGGATAAAAAATTTGGAAAAACAACCCCCAATCTGTGCCCAGGACCACGGAACGCGGCCAAAAGCGCAGGGATGGAAGGTAAGTATGCCTGAAACTATATACTTTTTATAGAACTGAATAAAACTGTAAGTTACGTTAGATATTAATTAATTTGTTATAAAAATTTGGAAAATTTTTCAAAGTGTAGGAGGGAGAAAATTTTTTCGCGTGTGCGGTCAATAAGAAATGGTCAGGGAGTAGGCGGAACACTACTCCAGTCAATATCCGCTGAAAACAGCTCGAAAAACGCGTAATTAGTACTTGAGATATCAACGTTTTTGTAAAAACTTCGCTCCCTTAGGTGTATTTTGGATGTACTTAGCTGATAGAAATAAGAATGATGAAAAAATTTTTTGCGAGCTAGCCGCACGTGCGATATGTCCAGAGACGCGGCTCCGCGCGGGCTAGCCGTTTATGGAATAAAAGGTAGGTGTGCAGGAAGAAAAATTTTGGGTTATCCCGAAAAAACCAGTTTTTGGGATAAAAAATTTGGAAAAACAACCCCCAATCTGTGCCCAGGACCACGGAACGCGGCCAAAAGCGCAGGGATGGAAGGTAAGTATGCCTGAAACTATATACTTTTTATAGAACTGAATAAAACTGTAAGTTACGTTAGATATTAATTAATTTGTTATAAAAATTTGGAAAATTTTTCAAAGTGTAGGAGGGAGAAAATTTTTTCGCGTGTGCGGTCAATAAGAAATGGTCAGGGAGTAGGCGGAACACTACTCCAGTCAATATCCGCTGAAAACAGCTCGAAAAACGCGTAATTAGTACTTGAGATATCAACGTTTTTGTAAAAACTTCGCTCCCTTAGGTGTATTTTGGATGTACTTAGCTGATAGAAATAAGAATGATGAAAAAATTTTTTGCGAGCTAGCCGCACGTGCGATATGTCCAGAGACGCGGCTCCGCGCGGGCTAGCCGTTTATGGAATAAAAGGTAGGTGTGCAGGAAGAAAAATTTTGGGTTATCCCGAAAAAACCAGTTTTTGGGATAAAAAATTTGGAAAAACAACCCCCAATCTGTGCCCAGGACCACGGAACGCGGCCAAAAGCGCAGGGATGGAAGGTAAGTATGCCTGAAACTATATACTTTTTATAGAACTGAATAAAACTGTAAGTTACGTTAGATATTAATTAATTTGTTATAAAAATTTGGAAAATTTTTCAAAGTGTAGGAGGGAGAAAATTTTTTCGCGTGTGCGGTCAATAAGAAATGGTCAGGGAGTAGGCGGAACACTACTCCAGTCAATATCCGCTGAAAACAGCTCGAAAAACGCGTAATTAGTACTTGAGATATCAACGTTTTTGTAAAAACTTCGCTCCCTTAGGTGTATTTTGGATGTACTTAGCTGATAGAAATAAGAATGATGAAAAAATTTTTTGCGAGCTAGCCGCACGTGCGATATGTCCAGAGACGCGGCTCCGCGCGGGCTAGCCGTTTATGGAATAAAAGGTAGGTGTGCAGGAAGAAAAATTTTGGGTTATCCCGAAAAAACCAGTTTTTGGGATAAAAAATTTGGAAAAACAACCCCCAATCTGTGCCCAGGACCACGGAACGCGGCCAAAAGCGCAGGGATGGAAGGTAAGTATGCCTGAAACTATATACTTTTTATAGAACTGAATAAAACTGTAAGTTACGTTAGATATTAATTAATTTGTTATAAAAATTTGGAAAATTTTTCAAAGTGTAGGAGGGAGAAAATTTTTTCGCGTGTGCGGTCAATAAGAAATGGTCAGGGAGTAGGCGGAACACTACTCCAGTCAATATCCGCTGAAAACAGCTCGAAAAACGCGTAATTAGTACTTGAGATATCAACGTTTTTGTAAAAACTTCGCTCCCTTAGGTGTATTTTGGATGTACTTAGCTGATAGAAATAAGAATGATGAAAAAATTTTTTGCGAGCTAGCCGCACGTGCGATATGTCCAGAGACGCGGCTCCGCGCGGGCTAGCCGTTTATGGAATAAAAGGTAGGTGTGCAGGAAGAAAAATTTTGGGTTATCCCGAAAAAACCAGTTTTTGGGATAAAAAATTTGGAAAAACAACCCCCAATCTGTGCCCAGGACCACGGAACGCGGCCAAAAGCGCAGGGATGGAAGGTAAGTATGCCTGAAACTATATACTTTTTATAGAACTGAATAAAACTGTAAGTTACGTTAGATATTAATTAATTTGTTATAAAAATTTGGAAAATTTTTCAAAGTGTAGGAGGGAGAAAATTTTTTCGCGTGTGCGGTCAATAAGAAATGGTCAGGGAGTAGGCGGAACACTACTCCAGTCAATATCCGCTGAAAACAGCTCGAAAAACGCGTAATTAGTACTTGAGATATCAACGTTTTTGTAAAAACTTCGCTCCCTTAGGTGTATTTTGGATGTACTTAGCTGATAGAAATAAGAATGATGAAAAAATTTTTTGCGAGCTAGCCGCACGTGCGATATGTCCAGAGACGCGGCTCCGCGCGGGCTAGCCGTTTATGGAATAAAAGGTAGGTGTGCAGGAAGAAAAATTTTGGGTTATCCCGAAAAAACCAGTTTTTGGGATAAAAAATTTGGAAAAACAACCCCCAATCTGTGCCCAGGACCACGGAACGCGGCCAAAAGCGCAGGGATGGAAGGTAAGTATGCCTGAAACTATATACTTTTTATAGAACTGAATAAAACTGTAAGTTACGTTAGATATTAATTAATTTGTTATAAAAATTTGGAAAATTTTTCAAAGTGTAGGAGGGAGAAAATTTTTTCGCGTGTGCGGTCAATAAGAAATGGTCAGGGAGTAGGCGGAACACTACTCCAGTCAATATCCGCTGAAAACAGCTCGAAAAACGCGTAATTAGTACTTGAGATATCAACGTTTTTGTAAAAACTTCGCTCCCTTAGGTGTATTTTGGATGTACTTAGCTGATAGAAATAAGAATGATGAAAAAATTTTTTGCGAGCTAGCCGCACGTGCGATATGTCCAGAGACGCGGCTCCGCGCGGGCTAGCCGTTTATGGAATAAAAGGTAGGTGTGCAGGAAGAAAAATTTTGGGTTATCCCGAAAAAACCAGTTTTTGGGATAAAAAATTTGGAAAAACAACCCCCAATCTGTGCCCAGGACCACGGAACGCGGCCAAAAGCGCAGGGATGGAAGGTAAGTATGCCTGAAACTATATACTTTTTATAGAACTGAATAAAACTGTAAGTTACGTTAGATATTAATTAATTTGTTATAAAAATTTGGAAAATTTTTCAAAGTGTAGGAGGGAGAAAATTTTTTCGCGTGTGCGGTCAATAAGAAATGGTCAGGGAGTAGGCGGAACACTACTCCAGTCAATATCCGCTGAAAACAGCTCGAAAAACGCGTAATTAGTACTTGAGATATCAACGTTTTTGTAAAAACTTCGCTCCCTTAGGTGTATTTTGGATGTACTTAGCTGATAGAAATAAGAATGATGAAAAAATTTTTTGCGAGCTAGCCGCACGTGCGATATGTCCAGAGACGCGGCTCCGCGCGGGCTAGCCGTTTATGGAATAAAAGGTAGGTGTGCAGGAAGAAAAATTTTGGGTTATCCCGAAAAAACCAGTTTTTGGGATAAAAAATTTGGAAAAACAACCCCCAATCTGTGCCCAGGACCACGGAACGCGGCCAAAAGCGCAGGGATGGAAGGTAAGTATGCCTGAAACTATATACTTTTTATAGAACTGAATAAAACTGTAAGTTACGTTAGATATTAATTAATTTGTTATAAAAATTTGGAAAATTTTTCAAAGTGTAGGAGGGAGAAAATTTTTTCGCGTGTGCGGTCAATAAGAAATGGTCAGGGAGTAGGCGGAACACTACTCCAGTCAATATCCGCTGAAAACAGCTCGAAAAACGCGTAATTAGTACTTGAGATATCAACGTTTTTGTAAAAACTTCGCTCCCTTAGGTGTATTTTGGATGTACTTAGCTGATAGAAATAAGAATGATGAAAAAATTTTTTGCGAGCTAGCCGCACGTGCGATATGTCCAGAGACGCGGCTCCGCGCGGGCTAGCCGTTTATGGAATAAAAGGTAGGTGTGCAGGAAGAAAAATTTTGGGTTATCCCGAAAAAACCAGTTTTTGGGATAAAAAATTTGGAAAAACAACCCCCAATCTGTGCCCAGGACCACGGAACGCGGCCAAAAGCGCAGGGATGGAAGGTAAGTATGCCTGAAACTATATACTTTTTATAGAACTGAATAAAACTGTAAGTTACGTTAGATATTAATTAATTTGTTATAAAAATTTGGAAAATTTTTCAAAGTGTAGGAGGGAGAAAATTTTTTCGCGTGTGCGGTCAATAAGAAATGGTCAGGGAGTAGGCGGAACACTACTCCAGTCAATATCCGCTGAAAACAGCTCGAAAAACGCGTAATTAGTACTTGAGATATCAACGTTTTTGTAAAAACTTCGCTCCCTTAGGTGTATTTTGGATGTACTTAGCTGATAGAAATAAGAATGATGAAAAAATTTTTTGCGAGCTAGCCGCACGTGCGATATGTCCAGAGACGCGGCTCCGCGCGGGCTAGCCGTTTATGGAATAAAAGGTAGGTGTGCAGGAAGAAAAATTTTGGGTTATCCCGAAAAAACCAGTTTTTGGGATAAAAAATTTGGAAAAACAACCCCCAATCTGTGCCCAGGACCACGGAACGCGGCCAAAAGCGCAGGGATGGAAGGTAAGTATGCCTGAAACTATATACTTTTTATAGAACTGAATAAAACTGTAAGTTACGTTAGATATTAATTAATTTGTTATAAAAATTTGGAAAATTTTTCAAAGTGTAGGAGGGAGAAAATTTTTTCGCGTGTGCGGTCAATAAGAAATGGTCAGGGAGTAGGCGGAACACTACTCCAGTCAATATCCGCTGAAAACAGCTCGAAAAACGCGTAATTAGTACTTGAGATATCAACGTTTTTGTAAAAACTTCGCTCCCTTAGGTGTATTTTGGATGTACTTAGCTGATAGAAATAAGAATGATGAAAAAATTTTTTGCGAGCTAGCCGCACGTGCGATATGTCCAGAGACGCGGCTCCGCGCGGGCTAGCCGTTTATGGAATAAAAGGTAGGTGTGCAGGAAGAAAAATTTTGGGTTATCCCGAAAAAACCAGTTTTTGGGATAAAAAATTTGGAAAAACAACCCCCAATCTGTGCCCAGGACCACGGAACGCGGCCAAAAGCGCAGGGATGGAAGGTAAGTATGCCTGAAACTATATACTTTTTATAGAACTGAATAAAACTGTAAGTTACGTTAGATATTAATTAATTTGTTATAAAAATTTGGAAAATTTTTCAAAGTGTAGGAGGGAGAAAATTTTTTCGCGTGTGCGGTCAATAAGAAATGGTCAGGGAGTAGGCGGAACACTACTCCAGTCAATATCCGCTGAAAACAGCTCGAAAAACGCGTAATTAGTACTTGAGATATCAACGTTTTTGTAAAAACTTCGCTCCCTTAGGTGTATTTTGGATGTACTTAGCTGATAGAAATAAGAATGATGAAAAAATTTTTTGCGAGCTAGCCGCACGTGCGATATGTCCAGAGACGCGGCTCCGCGCGGGCTAGCCGTTTATGGAATAAAAGGTAGGTGTGCAGGAAGAAAAATTTTGGGTTATCCCGAAAAAACCAGTTTTTGGGATAAAAAATTTGGAAAAACAACCCCCAATCTGTGCCCAGGACCACGGAACGCGGCCAAAAGCGCAGGGATGGAAGGTAAGTATGCCTGAAACTATATACTTTTTATAGAACTGAATAAAACTGTAAGTTACGTTAGATATTAATTAATTTGTTATAAAAATTTGGAAAATTTTTCAAAGTGTAGGAGGGAGAAAATTTTTTTCGCGTGTGCGGTCAATAAGAAATGGTCAGGGAGTAGGCGGAACACTACTCCAGTCAATATCCGCTGAAAACAGCTCGAAAAACGCGTAATTAGTACTTGAGATATCAACGTTTTTGTAAAAACTTCGCTCCCTTAGGTGTATTTTGGATGTACTTAGCTGATAGAAATAAGAATGATGAAAAAATTTTTTGCGAGCTAGCCGCACGTGCGATATGTCCAGAGACGCGGCTCCGCGCGGGCTAGCCGTTTATGGAATAAAAGGTAGGTGTGCAGGAAGAAAAATTTTGGGTTATCCCGAAAAAACCAGTTTTTGGGATAAAAAATTTGGAAAAACAACCCCCCAATCTGTGCCCAGGACCACGGAACGCGGCCAAAAGCGCAGGGATGGAAGGTAAGTATGCCTGAAACTATATACTTTTTATAGAACTGAATAAAACTGTAAGTTACGTTAGATATTAATTAATTTGTTATAAAAAATTTGGAAAATTTTTCAAAGTGTAGGAGGGAGAAAATTTTTTCGCGTGTGCGGTCAATAAGAAATGGTCAGGGAGTAGGCGGAACACTACTCCAGTCAATATCCGCTGAAAACAGCTCGAAAAACGCGTAATTAGTACTTGAGATATCAACGTTTTT